>CM074723.1:162528035-172528035 GCA_037306005.1 Rhinophrynus dorsalis
CAAATCAATTTATAATAGTTTCTTATGTGCACCACAGCACTGAAAAAAATAAGAGCATGCACCACTGATCATATTACTTGGAGCAGTAAAATGCTTTGGTGGCATCCTCACTTTTTTCATAGGTAGTAGACTGGCTTATCCATTAACCTTCCCTTTATTACTGGTCAAACGGGACAAGCCCAATCGTCATGGCCCCACCTGTTGTTCAGGAGCCTGCATGGGTTAAGGCACTGATTTCCTCCGTTCTAATCCTTTATCTATTATGGATTTTGTCCATGGGTTAACTGCACGTACCAGAATGTAGTGGAGATTCCTCCTCTGAGGAAAGGGAAACTTGTGCGGACAACTTACGTTCGTCCTACTGTGGTGGAGACTTTTATAGGGAAGATCTCTGCGCTTTTTTTTTTTTTTTTTTTTTTTGAATGGGTCTTATTAGGGCTGTCCTTGAGACAGAAGGTATTGGGCTTTCCAAAATTAGTTCCTGTTACCCACGTGGACAAGAAAAAACAAAAAACTATATATTAAAATTACGAAATGATGGAAAGGAATGCAAGAAGGAGGTTGCATTTTTTCCCTACCGCCATTCCTTGCATCAATTGCTGATGGAGACAGGAAGACATACAACAGTTGGTTCTTCCTTAACGGCTTTATTCTCTTACATCCTTTTATCTTCTCAGGCTTTGGAACAGTGGGCTATTCCCCCTGCAGTTGACCCTTGTTTTATACCCTTGCTAACTAATACTGCCATGCTTCTGGCAGATGCTTTGGTCCTCAAGGATCCGGCAGACAATAGCCTGGCTTCCTTCTGTGAAGGCAAATTTTGTGGCCTCTGGTGCAGACTTGCATCCTACATTTGCCTTTGTATGGGTCATTCAGATCGTGGCTGAAGGGGGGGGGGGAGGGGACTGCTCTTTGATGCCATCCATGCTGACACAACCAAAAAGGATCTGATGGTCCTTATATCAAAGATTATTGAAGCTAACTCTTATATTACTGAAGTGACCTTTCATGTCACTGGAATGGAAAGGCCTAGGCTTTCTCAATGGCTATGCTTCACTTTGTGGCTTAATATTCGGTCGGCTTACCAGTCTTCTAAGAAATCCTTGTTTTGTTTTGTTTTTTTGTGTTTTCTTTTATGGGCAAACAGTAGTTTTGCCTGAAATTTGACAAGGGTACCTTGTTAACTTGGGTCATTCCTTCTTTCCTTGTAAGACTCTTGGCTTTTGTTATCCCTGCCCATATGTGTACGCTCACCAGGCTCTGCTCCTTTTTGTAAACCAGGCATGTCCCACTTCAAAACCCAAGCAGGCTTGGTTGGGCAAGAAACCCATACAGAAGCCCAAATCTGACAAACCTACCTCCATTTTTTTCCACTGTGCATGGGCAGTTTGAGGTGGGCCATTGGGTTTTGCAGGTAATTTTGGAAGGGTACGGCATAGATTTGAGGTCCCTTTCTAAACATTGTTTTTCATAACCAGAGTTCTGAGAGAAGCTGTCCATTTTTTTGTACATGCTTGTTTCCCTGCTAGAAATGCAGATGTTAATACCAGCTTCTTATGTGGACAGATTCATGGGGTTCTAGGCCAGTCTTTTCATGATCCCCAAGGGCAATAGCAAATATCATCCTATTCTGGATTTGAAATGCCTAGACCATTTTGTGCTCGCTCTGCGGATGGAGTCCCTTGCTTTCCCTCATTGCTGCCTTGTGTCCAGTAGAGTTTCTGGCTTCCGTAGACACAAGGCTTCTATCTGGACATTCCTATCCATACTGATCATCAGCTTTTCCTGAAGTTTGCTTTTTAAGATCGTCATTTTTCAATTCACCTCTTCCCTTTGGATTAGCGTCCAGTCCACAGGTGTTCATAAAGGTCATGCCAGCCCACATCCATTCTCAAGATATTTCTTCGATTCACTGTCTTGACTACCTTTTAGAAAAGGCTCTTTTAGAGGAGCTGTTGTGCACTCCGGTTCAGTTCTCTGTGTACATTCTATAGCAGCACATTTGAGTTCTCAATCTCAAGAAATCCTCTCTGGTTCATTCCCAGGTCCTTCAGTTTCCAGGGTTAGACTGTGTTGGGCAGACTTTGTCGCCCTCATCTGGATACCGGCAGTTAAGAGCTCAGTTCGTCTTCGACTCCATAGTTGGTCTATGGAGTCTCCCTGTGGTAGCCCTCATGGCCTCTTGGCTTCCCAAGTTTCCCTATTTCTGTGACAAGTTCTTAACCTTCATGGTAGACATGATGGTCGTTCCATGGTACTTTCCTCTTGTGTATGTGTACCCTGTTCCCTTGATTCCTAGAGTAGTTTGGAACATCATAATGTAGCACTCCCATGGCACTCTGCCTCATTATTGCCCTGTTGGGCATGGTTTTCCAATCTTCTCAATCTCTGTAGGGCTGTTTTGGCTCTCTGCTCCCAGACCTCCTGTTTTGGATCCTCTTTAACATCCATGTGTGGAACAGTTGGCTTTGATGGCCTGCTCTTGAGGCAAACATATTGTTTTTGCCACCATGCTACAGGCTCAGAAACCCTCCAAGGCATATAACAAGGTAGGGGGTTGGGGTTGTTGCCACTCACTTTTCTTCTGATTTGTCTTGGACTTTCTTTAGGATTGCCTTCAGAAAGGACTTGGTCATAGTTTTATTAAAGCTCAGATTTCTTCTTTCTGTCCTTATCCAGCGACATATAGCCTCTTTATCTGATGTTCAAGCTTTTGTTTCAGGAGGTGGGTCATGCCCACGCAGTCTTTCGGGATCCCACTCCTCCGTGAGATTTGAACCTGTTTCTAGGAGTTCTGCAGAAGGCTCCTTTTGAGCATTTATCAGTTTTCCTGCGTGTTTTGACTTTCAAACCAGCCTTTCTCTTGGCTGCTGTTTCGATTGGGCAGGTGATCGAACTGTATGCTTTGTATTGTAAACCTCCCTTTTTGGTCTTTTTACCCTTACAGGATGTTTCTGAGGAGTCCTCCTTAAAGATGATTTTGAGTTTCACTTCAAGTGATCTTTCTTCTCTTTGTACTTCTCTTTGTACAGCTCCATCTAATAGATGGGAGCAGGTACTCCACCTCTTGAATGTGGTTAATGCTATGTTAATCACTCACAGCCTTTTCAGAAGGCTTTTTGTTATCACTGAGGACCTGCATTGTGGACCTGGCTGCATCTAAGCTGACAGTGGCATCTTGAATCAAGGTAACTATTTGTTAGGCTTCGCTCTCAGGAGGAAGCCTGTGCCCTTCTGGGTTACAGGAAACATTGCACCAGGTTGGTGTGCACATCTGGGGCCTATAAGAATCAGGCCTCTGCAGAACAGTTATGTAAGGCAGCAGCGTGGTTGTCCCTTCACACATTGGTCAATGTGCTGGCTTCAGTAGTTGCTGGCTTTAGACAGAAGGTCCTACAGGCTGTTGTCTGTCTAGGTGTCCTTCCTAATTCCTGCTGGGCCAAAACCATGTTTGTTTCTGTTCTTGAGTCTGTGAATGTTGACACAGTAGTGGTTCATGTTGTACCTGTTATTTCCCACTGAATCTGGTCTGTGTTCTGAGGGATTCCCTCTCTGGAATCTGCATGGCTGCTTTGGTATATAATTAAACAAATTAACAGCATTATAGGCTATAGTTCTTACCTTTAACAACTACCCTGATGTCCTTAGGTGGAGGCAAATAGTAGGAAGGGTCTGGAATAATTGTTCTCAAGCTATGTTCTGTGGAACCCAAGGTTCTCTGAAGAAAGACAAGGTGTTCCATGTAAAAATGTAAGTGATATCAAAGAAATAAAGCAGAGAATGCATAGAGAGAGATTTTGTATTTTTTTCCATGGCTACCAGTGGACAGTGCAAGAAGGCTGGAGTGTCGGATAACGTTATGTATGGTTCTGTGTCTTAGTTCTTACACTATAGGTGATCAGTGGAGCAAAATGGGGAAATTGTGTGCGTTTCTGTGACTGTAAGTGGACAGTAGAGACAATGGTTGGTTCACACAATGTTTGACTCGGTGATTACCAGTGGGCTGTAACGAGGCTTGGTAGTCAGGTATGTGTGGTTATGAATGCCTTGCACCATTACCATACTGACCTGATTAACAGTTTGGCAGATGTTACAGAAGTACCGAAAACCTACTCTGGATATGTTACTTGGCTGACACGTACAGTGAAGTGGAGGTGTCTTGGGCATAGGTCTTTTATTGACATTTGCTATGATAAGAAGGCTCTCTGTACTACAACAGACATAAGCATTTTTCAGTTAAACTGAACTGGTTCTGCTTAAAGGATACACTGGACTGTATGTCAAATTTGTTTTACTTCACAAGTATAGTAGCGCTCTAAATCCCATATAACAGATTGCATTAAATATCTGAAGGTTTTTGTCCCATATTGAAAAATCTGCTGTAAAAGTGAGCAGTTATTTCCATTCAGCCCAAAACATTTTGTAAAGAGAATCATCAGCAATACTTCATTCACATAGTTTTACAGAGCTTTGTTTGTAACACACGTGACACCATAGAGCTGCCTAAATGGATTTTTACCCATGGTAGGTCTGTTCCCGAGAAGTACAAGTTCTGGGGTACAGGTTTATACCTACATGGAACACCTAGCTTACAGTCTGACCCATGCCACACCACAGAGCTTAAAATAAGTAATGCGTAATTCATATGATAAAACAAATCTTCACATAAAAAGGTGTGTTAATCAGAGGCTCATTCAAATTGATTAACTTACCTGTGCTTTGATAAGGAAATGCTCAAATCCTGGCCTGTTAGTGGGCACTGAGGGCACAAGTTGAGAACCACTGGACTAGACTTTCTCCTTCCATTAGAGCAGATTGCATTATTCCATGTGTTTTCTGTTATTTTGCTAGGTATTTGTGTGTTTCAGCCTTATTTCTTTTTTTTTTTTTTTTTTTTTTTAATTAATATTGAGATTTATATATATATATATATATATATATATATATATATATATATATATAATGCATGTGCACAGTGGCCATCTTTGTTTCATAGAAGTGCATGGGGAATTATATAGGAACATGTCTCTGTATCACCTTCCTTACAAGGGTCAAAATGGTCAGCCTGAGGACAATGTTCAGACCACTTAAATCCACTGTTTTAAGTGGCTGCAGAACTATAGCTTGCTGGGCTTATGCAATTTGATACTACATTCCCCGGAATCCAGTTTTTTTTCCTGTGCTTTCTGGATTGGGAAGGGTGGTGCTTTGGCATCCATCTTACTATGGTCATTTCATTAGGTACGGAGAGGCTGATCTTTCTTCTCTACCTTTTCAGACTAACCCCTTGCAGAGAAGGGTTTACTAATAAAATGTCGTCCTCTGCCAACCAACAAAATGCCACAATAAAAGTTGTCTGCTTAAAAGGGGTGACATCAGAATGTCACCCGCATCAAAAGGATGTTGCAGGCTTAAATGTCGAGTAGCCTCCATCTGTGCCTTAAAGAGATAGTAATGTTTCATAACAAAAGCAGCTCTAATTAATCATCATAGTATTTGGACTTTGGAGAGTGTTATTTCAATTCTGTCAGAGTTGTAGTTCAAGAGTAATTCAATGACAAAGTATCCCCCTCCCACCCCTTTTACTGACGTAACACTGCTCAGCCAGAGCAGAAGGGAGCTGCCCAGATAGATTGCAGAGAGGGACAGTCTTCAATTAAGATAAGGGAAAAACCTGAACAACTTGTCAAGGGGGGCAGGACTTTCATTGTTCTCATAGGAAGAAGGTTGTCCCCTGCTGTTATCTGTCTGGTCTACGGACTACATTCCACATCTGAGAAGAGATGGCTTACACTAGGTAAAAGGGGCGGGATGGGAAACTTTGCAAACCATAAAGGTTTGAGAGATATCTTATATCATTCATGTTTTTTTAATGCCTACAAAATAACTATTACTATCTCTTTAACCCACAGCTTATCCCAAAGCTGTGGCTCATACTTCCATATCCATTTTTTGTTGGAAACTTTGAGATCCACTGCAGGCTTATAAACTCTGGAAGAAACATCCTCTTTAAAATTGCAGAGCATTCCTCCTTGCATACATGTACTAAATACTACCGTGTCAATGTTCTGGCCTTGGCTGAGGCCAGCTTTGGTCAGAAGGTCCTACAGGTTGTTCTGCCTGTTTAGGGACCTGCACACTTGAGGTGCCATACTACTGTTCAGTTGTTTGAGCCCTGTTGGCTCTTGTTCTTTTGTGCTGTGTAAGTTCAGTGTTTGACACTTGCTGCCTGGGTTATTCAGATACTGGATAGTACTAGGGAACCCTGTTATTGTGGGGAAGGGAGCAAGGTCCTTTCCCCTTTTTCTGACCTCTGGGAGCTTAGTGCTGGTAAATCTCCATGGTGTTCTATGTTGGATGTAAGAGAAAATAGGATTTAAAGGGGAACTACCACCCGCAATAAGTTCACATTAATCAATTCTTCATCTGGCGATTAGCTGCTTAGTAGCGCTAGTCGCCAGAAATATTACGTGGTTTCAAAGATATTCCATTTTTTCGGAGGCTCACAGTAGCAGGAAGCACGGACATCTCGTCATAGTGACGTCCGTGCGCCTGCACTGTCAGTCCCTTTTGGAGCCAGCCAGCTCCAAAAGGGACTGACAGCGCAGGCGCACGGACGTCACTATGGTAAGATGTCCGTGCTTCCTGCTATTGTCAGCCTCCGAATAAGTTGAAAATCTCTTAAACCAGGTAATATTTCTGGCGACTAGCGCTACTAAGCAGCTAGTCGCCAGATGAAGAATTGATTAATGTGAACTTATTGCGGGGTGGTAGTTCCCCTTTAAGTGTTCTTACTTGTTAAATCCTTTTCTCTTTAGTCTGTTTGGAACACAGGTCTCCCACTGAGAGAGAGGGACATTTTGTTGTGGTCTTGCCTTCCTGGGCAGCGGAGTCCTTTTAAATTTTTTTTTTTTCCTGCTAGATTTTCTTCTTCTTCTTTCCCACTTGCTTTATTTGCGTGTGTCCAGTCACATGAATTCACTGTAATAGCAGGCGGGGTGAGGATTGATCTGGAAGATGGAGTATCCACCCATAAGACGTTGCCTTTTAGATGTGTCCTGCCCTCCAGGAGGAGGGACTCAACCCCTCGGTACCTGTGTTCTGTATGGTCTATAGAGAAAAGGATTTAACAGGTAAGAGCACTCAGATCCTAGCTCTGTCCTATTTCACCTGGATAAAAATACATGTGGTTTAAATCCCCAGCAGATTGGTACTTTCAGGGTCTTTGTTCAGGGGGATTTCTGGAGTAGGGAACCTTACCCCACCGTTCCTATGTTCCAAATGGACTAAGAGAGAGAGAGATAATGGTTGGTTTACTAAAAAAAAATCTACTTATGGTTGTCCTTTAACTGCTGCACGCAACATGTACCCACTGAGGGTGTAGAGATTTGCGGTTTCTGAGCAGATTTATTTTTCCCTGCTCCAGTCCGTTTACAAGTGGTTTCCTTGGATAGGAGAGACGTTCCCCTTTCCATTGATATTACACATATCCATTTGGAAGCATGGGGTGCTATGATATGTACTATTATGAGCCCTCCCCACAGATTTTTCCTCCCTCATTTAACGTCGCATCCGGTCTTCTTTTGATGACACTGTAAAAACCTAATATAACATGCTTGCTATCTCTGGAAACTGGAGGCTCTACCCTTTTTAGTGATGACAGTCTTGAACTGTTTTGTGTTGGGGTGACAAGATATCTGCTTCGAACACCGCATCCACCTAATATTGCACTTGGCAAAAAGTACCCTGTTCTGTATGGTCTGCATGAATTTAGAACTCCTTGACCGGAGTAAAGTCTTACGAGGATTTAGAGCAAGGGTTTATTCTTTTGGGTGCACTGAAAATGACTATTTCCTAGTTTCTTAAAAATGGCATTCATTACATTCCACTGGCTATAGGGATCAAATTTCTGAATTGAGATGTGTGTTTTGTTTTTCTTTTAATAATGCTGTTATAATTCTTAGGGAGCACTTCAAAAGACTCCAAAATGATTAGAATAAACTCAAACACAAGGGAAGCAGATGAACAACCACCACTTCCCTTGGGCAACATCAAGTGTTGGGGGGGGGGCAGTAGCACTGATCCCTAGTGTCCCAAAGTACCCTGTCCACATCCATACTTAGCACCTTCATTGCCAGATTGCAGTGATTTAATTTTTTATGGATTGCCAACAAATGTTTATCACCATGTTATAACCCTAGCCACCTCCCACTTTTCTATTTTAATTTGCTTGCCAGCTTTTTAAGTATGTGATAAACAATGGTCATTAATCTAATTCATTAGGGTTTCCAAACCTCATGCCTTACTAACTCTATTTGAAATTTTGCTTGGTGTGTTACCACATTATTTTCAGTACCTTGCTATGAGCAATTGGAGAGCAGTTCTCTTGTGTTTTAAGGTATAGATCATGCTTTATTTATGAACCAATGTAAAAGCCCATGTACACGGGCCAAGGTCCCGGTGATGTTAACCTTTTGAGTGCCAGAGGGGTACACAATGCATTGCTTTGCAATGAGTTGCGTACCCCTCTGGCACTCAAAGGGTTAAGTGGCCGGTCCTGCCGCCAACATTCATTCACTGTAGAGACTGCCTGAAAGCACAGAGTGCTTCCCAGCACAGAACTCCCAGCATTCCTACACCTCCCAACATTCTGTTTGTTCAGGCAGTCTCTACTGTGCATGATTGCTTCTGGCAAACATCCTAGTGAGTAATTATATAGGATTCGTAAGAAGCTGCCCCCCCACCCTTTAACGACCCATGACGTACATGTACGTCACGAGGTGGATGTCCCTAAAGGAACAAGGACGTACATGTATGTGATGGAATTCCAGGCTCCCCGCACGGTTGCACTCCATTCGGGGAGTCTGGATGGCCGCGTCCGTGCACAGCCTGTCCTTAAGGGGTTAAGAAACATCAAATGAAATTTTGCATTGTATCACACATGGTAATACCTCTGCAGAACAAAGCGTGTATTTAATATCAGGATAAAATGCTGCTCTAAATGTGTTTATATTTTATTTTCAGGATCCAGAATACCTTATTATTTGGGTTGTGTTTCGTGCACATCAGACCTATGTTTCTACAGGTACAGGTATGTGTTTAAATTCCTATTTTTGTGCACAGTCTATAATACTAAACAGCAGCAATGCCTTAACCAGCCTTATTCAGGAAACAAACTGCTCAAATATAATCCTAATAGAATAGTTAGTGATCACCCTTTTAATTTTTGAGTGCCAGAGAGATATTAATCGCACTGTCTTGCAATGCATTGGATACATCTCTGGTACACAAAGGATTAAATCGATTCCAAAAATCTCCATACCTTTTATAGTATTTGTTCCTGTTTTACACTATTCTTGTGTGGTGGCTGATCATATCTGTATCCTGTAATATAAAAGGCCAGTATATGTTTGTACAATGCATTCATGTGCAGTAGAGACTGCCCAAACTCCCCTTCCTTTCAACGCATCACCTCCCCTTCTTTCACTTTGCCTCTACAGACAAAGCCAAAGCCATGCTACATAGTGCGAAAAGCAGGCAGATGGGGCTGACCAAAGGGAAAGGACACCCACAAAAGGTCAAGAGACAGGCAAACTGTAGTTTCACAGACATGAGGTGCCTGTCATAAGCCACTTGAAGAGCTATGGGAAGAGATGCAGTGAAAGTGGACACATTATTGCACTGAAAATACATCACATTGCTAACCACGTATATGTACACCAGCTCCTGGCCACAGATGATGCTAACTGTACTCTTTAACAGCTCTTCACTTATCAACACTACATTCACTCAGAGTACCCATTACAAAAGTTTTCCAGCCTCATGGAATGATGAACAGGCTTTTGGCACTCAAACGGTTCATACAGGGTGTGATACTGATGGGTTGTGTGTGTCTGTGACTGTGCTTTGTGCTCTGTGCGTGTGTGTCACTGTTTGTGTGTGTGTGTTTGTTCACAAGGTTCAGGTCAGGGGGGTTGCCTAGCAATAGCAACCACCCAACATTAGCCCCACTACCTCTCTGAACAGTACTGTGTTCTGTTGTTTTTGTTTAACCCTTTCAGTGCCACACAACTGCACAATGCATTACATATCACTTTGCCTGTGAAAGGGTTAACCGTTTCAGTGCCTGAAAGCTATCCACTGCATTGGATACCTCTCTGGCACTCAAAGCTTTAACAGTTTGCCTGTCCTCTCAGTGGCAAAGAGGTATCTAATGCATTTATACCTCTGTGCCACTGACAGGATTAACCCTTGCACTGCAAAACACATATCCAATGCATTGGGTACATCTTTTGCACTGACATGGTTAACCCTTTGAGTGCCAGTGTGGTACAGAACGCATTGCAAAGCAATGCGTTCTGTACCCCTCTGGCACTCAGAGTTAATACACACACACACACACACACACACACACACACACACACACACACACACACACACACACACACACACACACACACACACACACACACACACACACACACACACACACACACACACACACACACACACATCCAATCCCCTGTATACTTTTCTCACTCAAAGGGTTCACCTTTTCTTTGTTATAGGCCTATCTTTACCATTAAAAGGCAAAACTGTTAACCTGTTCAGTACCCCAGAGCTATCCAATGCATTGGATACTACTTTGGCACTCAAAAGGTTAACCCTTTCATTAGCTCAGGGCTCCCCAACACGTGGTTGATTGTTTAACCTTTTCACTGTCATACATGTATTACACATCTTGCAATTCGTTACATAGCTCTTTGGCAGTAACATTCTTACACCTTTCAGTGCAAAAGGTCTAATCAACATCACTGCATTGCATACATCTTTGCCACTGTAACCCTTTGAGTGCCAGAGGGGTACGCATCGCTTTGCTCTGCAGTGCATTGCGTACCCCTCTGGCGCTCAAGGCTTAAACTTTTCAATTCCAGATGGGTACCCAACACATACCTTGCAATGCATTGGATATGTTTGCTACTCAAGCACTTCATCCTTTCAATAGTAAGTTACCCAACTCATCCTATAATGTAAAAGGCCACATGTATGTTTGTCTGATGCAGTCATGCGCAGTAGAGACTGCCCCGACGCACAGAATGCTGGGATGGCATGACTCCAAACGCTGAGGGGGAGAGCAACCCTGTCACATTGGAACAACGGGTCATGTCAGGAGAAGGAGAGGGGCATAAGGGCCGGGTGGAAGAGAGCATCTGTGGCACCGGAGCAAAGAGCACCTGAACTACACCTCCCAGCATTCTGTGAAAAATAAAAAATAAAAAAATTTTCTATTAACATAAATTACATTAAAATATCCTGCAATATATTAACATTCTGAAAATGTCTTTCTTTAATTATTTTGGCCAGTGTACACAGGCACTTACACTGGTTCTATATGAAGAAATTAAATGGGGAGAAAATGCTTTAACAGCCAGTTTGTTTTCATTTAAGACAGTGAAGTAGGTTAACCGTTTCTAATTAAAATGTTTGTTCTTTCCACCTAACAATATCAGGATCTCTTGGTCCAGCAGAGGAGTTTGTAGCAAGGGTTGATGTGGAAGTTGACAGTCCGGGTCCTGCATGTATATTAAAAAGTATTCCTCTCCGAGCTAGAGCCGGATGTGCTAGGATACATGCTCCCAAGGACCTACAGGTATGTCAAAAGGAATTGCTGTTGGATACTTTAATGTTAGCTGATGTCTTGTTCTAATATTCCCCAATCTGTTTTTAGACTATTCATTTGTTCTGTGATGTGGGTTCAACATCAAAGCAACTGCTGCCACTAAAAAATGCAGGGAATATTTCAGTTCACTTAAAAATAAAGGTATGATTTTTATTTTACACATCAGCAATACTTTCATTGTCATTATCTTGTTTATAATTCTATCAAACTTACATACAACATAAAAGGAAAAAATCTTCTTGCCCTTCCCACCCATCAACACCATAATACTACATCCCCTAAGTAAACAAATACCAAATGTTTGATCTTCATCAACTGTGGAATTTTGTCAACCTCTTGGACACATATATGTACATGCACTGTGGCCTTCTAAACTGGACATGGAATGGTTCCCTCAGCATTTTACACACAACCCTTCTACAGTTCATTTAAAGGGATTGTAATGTTTCATAAAACGGCAGCTCCAATTAATCGTCATAGTATTGGAGCCATAGAGAATGTTATTTCTGTCAGAGTTCTAGTTCAAGTTATTGAATGATAAAGTACCCCCTCCCTTCCCTTTTACCTAGTGTAAGCCACCTCCCCTCAGATGTGGAATCTGGTCCACAGACCTGACAGCAAGGGACAATCTTCTTACTGTGAGAACAATGAAAGCCCTGCCCCCATTGACAGGTTTTTCCCTTACGTTAGTTGAAGATTTTCCCTCTCTGCAATCCACTTGGACACCACTCCGCTGTTCTGAGCAGTGTTAAATCAGTAAAAGAGGCTGGAGGGGGGGATACTTTATCATTCAATTATTCTTGAACTACAACTCTGACAGTACTGAAATAACACTCTCCATGGCCCAAATACTATGATGATTAATTGGAGCTGCTTTTATTATGAAACGTTACTATCCTTTTAAGGCTATAGTTGCACAGCCATGTTCTCAGCTATGTTGGTCACTCTCTCCAAAGTTCTGGGTGTCAATGTAGTAAATAATATCTAAATTTGTAGATAAATGTTCAAGTGCTTTCATTTTGGTGAATCGATACAAAAATATTAGAGGGGTGTCAATGCATAAACAGCAGGGTTCCGTTTCTAGTTATTTTTCATACTTCTACACATGTATTTAAGTGGTTATCCATTTTTATTCCACTACCGCCATAATACTGTAACATGCTAACATTGAGAGGAGAACCTCAGAACAGAAGAACAACCACACCATTATCTGTTATGGGATAAAAACAGAAAGGTTAAGGAAGACTGGACAGTATTAAGACTGGCAAAGCACATGGTCCTGATGGTACACAACTAAGGATTCTTTGGGAACCTGCAATGCAATGTTAGCTAGACCATTCTTTTTAATCTGTAAACACACCACAGGCCACGTGACGCAAGATTGGAGTGCAACTAGTATTATATATTTAACCCCTTAGCGACCCTTGACGTACCAGGACCGTCAAGGGTAAATGTGATCCAACGACCCTTGACGGTCCTGGTACGTCAAGGGTTAAACTCTTCCATCGCGGCCACACGGAGCGATGGAAGAGTTCAAGCCGCTTGTTACTAAGTGTCCCGGTATCGGGACACTTAGTAACAAGCGGCAGAAACGTTGCAACATGCGATTCGCTTCAAAAGCGAATCACATGTTGCAAAACCTGAATGACAGGGACAGTATTTGTAAATACTGTCCCTGTCAGATCTCTCTGCCTCCCTCCACCTTGCATACTGCTGAGGTGGAGAGAGACAGAGAGACATGCTGTTACTGCCTTACTGTAAAAAAAAAAAAAAAAAAAAAAAGTAAAAAAAAAAAGTTTAAATAAAGAAATTTAACCCTTTGATCACTGTTCTGCAGTGATCAATAAGTGCCCCCCCCATCTGATCACTCTTGGAGTGATCAATTTGCTGCAGATCAGTGTTTTCTGATCTGTGGGACACCCCCCATCCCCCTTGAATTTTTTTAGATTTTTTTAAAAATTTTTAATTTTTTTTTTTTTTTTTATAGTAAATATAGTTTAGGTATTTTGGTAGGTAGTTGGGTAGGTTTAGTGTAGATGTGTGTTAGGGAAAGTTTTAGGGATAGACTTAGGTTTGGGGGAAAAAAAAAAAAAAAACCAACCCCCCCCCCCCCCAAAAAAAAAAATAAAAAAAAATATATATATATATAATAAGCGCAGTTTACATAGGTAGTTCAATTGGGTTAGGTAGGTTCAGGATATATGTAGGTTAGGGTAAGTTTTAGGGTTAGATTTAGGTTTAGGGATAGCGTAAGAAAAAAAAAAAAAAACCAAAACCCCCCCCCCCCCCAAAAAAAAATAAAAAATAAATATATATATATATATTATAATAAGTGCAGTTTAGATAGGTAGTTCATTTGGGTTAGGTAGGTTCAGGATATACGTAGGCTAGGGTAAGTTTTAGGGTTAGATTTAGGTTTAGGGATAGCGTAAGAAGAAAAAAAAAAAAAAAAAAAAGTTGTTTTAGTGGGCAAAATGCAGCGCAGGTACAGCGTTGAAGAGGCATATGCCTTTTTGGCGTCTGACTCTGAGGCAACAGACACTTCGTCAGATTTTGACATAGCGCAGTTTTCAGAAAGTGAGAGCAGCTCTAGTGATGACGCTGGGCTTTCTGTCAAGAAAAGACGCACTGCCCCAAGAGCTGCTCTGGCAACTGCCCCAGCACCTGCCAAAAGAACTGCCCAAAGACCTACCAAAATACCTACCCAAAGAAATGCCCCAAGTGCTGCCCCAAGAGCTGCCCTGGCAACTTCCCCAGCACCTGCCAAAAGATCTGCCCAAAGACCTACCAAAGAAACGCCCCAAGTGCTGCCCCAAGAGCTGCCCTGGCAACTGCCCCAGCACCTGCCAAAAGATCTACCCAAAGACCTGCCAAAAGACCTGCCCAAAGAAATGCCCCAACACCTGCCACTCTGGATCCTAATGAATGGGTATCAATTTATGCCCACAAATCTCAGAATTCACAGGCAACCCAGGGATTCAAATTGATGTGGAAGGATTTACCCATGATGATTTTTTTTATTTGTTTTTGGGGGAAGACATTTTAGGTGAAATTGTTTCCCAAACCAATTTGTATGCAGCCCAGTATACTGCCGCCAACCCTAAGTGTGAAAAACGCTGTTTTTTTTTTTTTTTTTTTTTTTTTACTTACGTCATGGTTTACGAGGGATTGGTGGTAAAATGGTTGTGTATAAAATTGGAAAACACACCTAAAACGAGAGCTTGGGGTGTCTACTTTCCAAAAATATACACTTTTGGGGGGAAATCTTAAAAAAGAGCACTGTTACACAGCCCCAAATGAGACATGGCACCAGTAACGCAAGCTGTGAAGATTCAAAGTGTGAACCTGGAAACGCGCATGTTCCAATTTGGCCCCCGTAGCTCCCCCAAACCATGAGAAAGCTATACATATGGGGTATTGCCGTACTCAGAAGAAGGAGCTGAACACTAATCAATTCAGTTTATAAAATCTTCACCTATTCTGTGCTTGAAATTCACATCAACATTGAAGGCAAAGTGTGAAAAACGCTGTTTTTTTTACTTACGTCAAGTTTATGAGAAAGTGGTGGTAAAATGGCTGTGTAAAAAATTTGAAAACACACCTAAAATGAAAGCTGGGGGTGTCTACATTCCAAAAATATACACTTTTGGGGGGAAATTCTAAAGTGCAGCACTGGAACATAGCCCAAAATGAGTAATGGCATCAGTTAACCAATGCATATGGGGTATTGCCGTACTCAGAAGAAGGAGCTGAACACTAAACAATGCATTTTTAAAAATCTTCACCTATCATGTGCTTGATATCAACAGTAGTATTGAAATGTAAGTGTGAAAACTGCAAAAAAACTAAATATTACCACAATTTTGAAATTTTTTTCTGGAAAAATAGCTGCATGAAAAACTCCAAAATTCTCCTGATTATTTACCTTATGTTGTGTAGTTTTCAGAAACATATACCTTTGTGGGACATTTTTGGTTCTGGCACCGTCAGCTAAGCTATGATGCTCACATGCCAATTGTTGAGAAATCACAAGTTGGAAATAACGGCAGCCATCTTGTAATATTTACCTTGTAAATGTGAGTAAAGGACTAAAATACTAGGCATATGGGGTATTCTTATATTCAGGAGAAGCAAATGAATATATTTAGGGGTATTTTTTTTTTCATTAACTAATAGTATGCAAATCCTGACAGAAAAATGTAAGCAAAATTGTTGTTTTTTTTCAATTTTTTTTCCTCTTTTTTTCTATTTTAATCAAATTAAACAATGAGGTATTCATATAATTGTGGTATCAAAAGAAAGCCCTACTTGTGCTTAAAAAAACAGTATATAATTTGTGTGGGTGCACAAAAGGAATTAAAGAGAAAATATGGTTGAACAAAGACATAGTCAAAAAAGTCAAAATTGCTCCGGTCCTGAAGTCAAATCAAACTCCGATTTTCCCGGTCCTTAAGGGGTTAAGAACAGAGCTGAAACAGATCCTGGGAATTTCAGACCTGTGAGTTTGACCTCGGTAGTCGGGACTTTTCGTGAATGGACTACAGCAGATTATATTTCATGATAGTGCGGAAAAGCAAAATTATTAGTTGAAATAAACATGATTTTTTTTTTTAAGAAATATTTTGCCAAACAAATTTATTTAGCTTTTGTGAAGAAGTAGATAGGAATCTAGATATGGTTAAGTAGTAAAGCTAGTACATCTAGACTTGGCAAATATAGACTGCTCCCACAGGAGGCTGGCCTATAGGCCTAACAAGTTAATTAGGTGTATTGGATAACCTCTTTAAAGGGATAGTAATACTTCGTTTTAACTTTATTTTATTTTGTAGGCATTAAAAAAACATGAAGAATGATATAAGTCTTATCTCTGAAACCTTTATGGTTTAAGAGATATTCACAAACAAAGTATCCCTTCCCTGTTCAACCAGATCAGAAGGGAGATGCCCAGGTAGACTGCAGAGAGGGACAATCTTCAATTAAGATAATGGAAAAAGCTGAAAAACTTGTCAAGGGGGGAAGGGCTTTCATTGTTTTCATACAAAGAAAATTGTCCCCTTCTGTTATCTGTACTGTCATACAACCAGACTCACATTTGAGAAGAGATGGCTTACACTAGGAAAAAGGGGCGGGGAGGGGAACTTTGCTTGTGAATATCTCATAAACCATAAAGGTTTGAGAGATAAGACTTATATCATTCTTCATGTTTTTTTAATGCCTACAAAATAAAATAAAGTTAAAAAAAAAGTATTACTATCCCTTTAATGCTATAGAAAACTGGTTGAAGGATATGGAACACTATGTTGTAATTTGAATATTGCCAAATAGCTCAGGATTCAGTACTTTGCCCACTGCTTTGCAACATGTTTATTAATCACCTGGAAATGGAAAGCAAAATGTCAAGACCCTAAAGGTAATAAACGGAGTGTTCTGTTTGTTCTCCACAGAATGATTTACATAAAATGGGAGATTGGGCAAACAAATGGAAAAATTCAATTTTAAAGTAGAAAAATGTAAAGTTATGCATTTGGGAAGTACAATTAAGCACACTACTTAGGAGTCTGAGAACTTTCTAGTAGAGTTTTCGTTGGAGAAAAATATTTAACTACTTGTAAACTGCAAATTTGGCAGTAGTGATCAGTGTCAAGCAACAATAGCCAAAGCAAACAAAATGCTATCTTGCTTCAAAAGGGTTATTGATATAGGAGGGCACTGTATAATTTTGCCACTGTGCAAGTCATTGGTAAAAACCTTGCCAGGAATATGCTTTGTAATCTTGTGTACCTGTTCTTAAAAAAATATTTTCTAGAATTGGTGAGTGTGTTGGGAACAGCTACTAAACTAACCACATAGAGGCATTAAAGTAAAAAAGAACTGCTACTCTAGAGATAGTTAAATCAATTTTTTTTTTTTTTATGAATAAAACGTAATTTCAAGGCCTTATCAAATGACTAGGATCTGCCCTTTTAAATGTCCTTTACATTGAGCTGTTTTTAAACTATGGGATTCTTTGCATAGGGACGTGGTGATAGCAGATACAATGGTACATTTAAGAGGAGACTGAATAAAAATGCCTATACAGGGTTATACAATGTTAGATTAAACAGGAAGTTCTTATACATAAATGAACACCCATCTTTGTCTTGGAAAGGAGTATATACTTATTTTATGGGATATACTGTGGCAAATGTTGAACATGATAGTAGTTTTGTGGGTTGTTGGGTGTTTTTTTGCATACAGTAAGATGTATTTTTCATTTCACTTGAAAGAGAAATGAAGTCCTAATTATTGTTTGATCGATACTGCTAAAAAAGAGTATTTTACTCTTACCTGTTAAATACTTTTCTCTTAGTCCATACAGGTTACTGGTAACTTTGGGTAGGCAACCCACCCCTTTATTTGTTGGCAGGAACAATTCTACACTTGTATGCAGTGCGTGGAGACTACCTTCCTTCCTTGGCTGCAACTAGCCAACCAACTGATGAAGATCCTAGACAGGCAAGACTGCCTCCAGGATTTTCCTCCCAAAGTTGGCATCAGCCGATGCCAGCACATCAACGCGATGGTGCTTCGAAAAGGTGTGCACAGACGACCAAGTGGCAGCCTTGCACAACTGATCAGCCGAGGCTTGATTCTTGTAAGCCCAAGAAGCCCCAATAGATCTTGTAGAATGAGCCGTGACACGAAAGAGGACAGGCTTCTTCCTCAGCTCGTAAGCCTTACGAATAGTGGACTTGATCTAAGTAGCAATAGTCACTTTGGATGCAGATCTTTCCTGCCCTGGGACCCTCAGGATTGACAAACAGCGCGTCAGATTGCCTGATACTCAGTGCGATGTACATAAAACTTGAGACAAAGCACCACATCTAACAAGTGGAGATCCCTCTCCTTGTCAGAGGAAGGTTCAGGGCCGAAAGAAGGCACCACAATCTCCTGATTGATGTGGAACCCCGAAACCACCTTGGGAAGAAACTCCTGAGAAGGGCGAAGCACAGCCTTGTCCTTGTGAAACACCAAATAGGGTGGCTTACAGGGCAGAGCATGTAACTCCATGACATGGCGAATGGACCAGGAGAGAGGCCATTTTCCATGTCAACAGGTGTAGAGGAATAGTAGCCAAAGACTCAAATGGAGGGTCCTGAAGAATGCCCAAAACCAAGTTAAGATCCCATGGAGGAGCAGGAATCTTGAAGGCAGGAAGAGTTTGAGCAATGCCCTGGAAGAAAACCTTGACATCATGAAGGATGGCAATGTGCCTCTGAAAGAAAACAGAAAGCAGACATAGGAACCTTAAGGGAACTCAAACTAAGGACCTTATCCACACTGTCCTGCAAAAAGGCCAGGACCTTAGGCAGATCAAATTCCTGAGACAGGTCCTTGTAAGCACACCAAGATAGAAAAGTCAACCAGACACGATGGTAGATCTTGGAAGAAACAGGTTTGAGGTCACTGAGCAATAGTAGCAACCACCCCAGAACCTTTCTTCCTCAATATTGAGGATTCAGCTTCCAAGCCGTCAAAGTTAGCCAATGAACGTCCTCCTTCCACAGGTAACCCTGTAGAAGAAAATCTGGACGACAAGGGAGCCGGAATGTCTCCGCCACTGACAGATCCAGCAGCTCCAGAAACCAAGGTTGGCAAGGCCAGTACAGAGCAATCCGTATGACTGGACAGTGTTCCAGTCGCAATTTCCGTAACACCCTGTTCAACATTGGAAGGGGAGGAAAGATGTAGGCCAGAGGAAATAACCAAGGAATGGACATTGCATCCACCACCAGGGCTAGAGGGTCCCTCCACAAAGAGCAGAACTTCAGAACCTTCCTGTTGTGTCCTGTCGCCATCAGGTCGATGTAAGGAAGAACCCACTTCTGAACAATGAGGGTGAACACCTCTGGGTGCAGCTCTCCACTCTCTGCTGTCCACAATGTGTCGTCTGAGGAAGTCTGCCATAACGTTGTCTATGCCAAGAATGTGCACTGTGGATATGGCAGGAACGTGTCCTTCTGCACAGGACAAAATAGCCTTGACCTCTAACCAAGCGGCGAGACTTCTCTTTCTGCCCTGCTTGTTGATGTAAGCCACGGCTGTGGCATTGTCGGTCTGTACCCGGACTGGACAGTCTTCCATCTGAGATGTCCAATGACGAAGGGCATAAAATATCGCCTGAAGCTCCAACACGTTGATGGAAGGAGAGATTCCTCTGAAGACCACCGACCCTGAGAAATAAGGTGACCTAGGACCGCTCCCCAGCCGGAGAGGCTGGCATCCGTCGTCACAGTGGTCCAGAAGGATACCAGGAAGGACTTGCCCTTCAGGAGATTGGAGGGGTCGAGTCTGTGACGGTACCAGCGGACACCCAGCCTTGGTGTCCCCGTCAATGGTCACTACTGCTGCGAGCCAGATGGACATCCAACACCATACCGCAATATACAAACTAGGCAAAGCTAGTGTTAGGATACCAAGAGCACATACTCTGCATACAGCAAACTTTCCTCCAAGCATCAGACAACACCAGTGTCTTGGGGTAGAATAACAAGTGCCTTTATTGGAACAAACCACACACATTTATACACAAAGCCTACATTGAAATACATGGGCAGGCAGGATACAATAGGTGAGTCACAGGGATAATACTATCACAATATACAGGACCACGGACCAACCACAGAACGTCCCAGCAAATACAATAACATAAACATGATTGCATTACTACACAAAATGGCTAGCAACAAATGGTACAACACAATACAAAGGGCCAGATGTGATTAGGTTAGCACACCTCAGGGGGTCTGAATACAGTTCACAATACACTGGCTTGAGTGGCTACAATACACATTGGAAATAACTTTGGCTAAACTCAAATAATTAACCCTTACTGCACATTTCCTTGGAAGCAAGTCAGCAGTCTATGGTTGTTAGTCTTTTGGGTAGAAATAGTCTGAAGATATGGGATCACATATCTCTAAAACATCAATATTTCCCATAGTTGCCACAGTTCCTTGTGTTCCTTGTTTAACAGTCTCAGGGAGAGGCCATACCCTGTTCCAGGGCTAGGTCCTTAGTCTGTGGGCGGGAGGCTGGCCCTCAGGCCCCTCCAGGGACCCAGTGGTTCCTGTGACAGAGCCACCTTGACAAACGCAGCTCCTCATGAAGAGGGAAGGACACGGACATCTTCAGAAGATCCGGCTGACCCCTGCAAACCTGGATCACAAACCTTTGTAGTTCCCTGGTGTGCGCCATGGCAAACAGGACTGCTTCTATGGTGGAGATGAATTTCCCCACTAGAGAGCACAGCTTCTTGGCTGGAACTAGATCTTGAGCCAGAACCTCAGAAACCCTGTGGGCGATCTGGTGAGCTACCTCATCCGTGAGAAACACCATGCTCTTCTGAGTGTCGAAAAGAAGGCCCAGGAAGACCAGACGCTGGGCTGGGACAAGATCTGACTTGTCCATGTTGACGATCCACCCATGATGGGTGAGAGCGTGAATGCATTGGTGACCTTGCTGATGAAGTTCCGCAGAGGGGGCTTTCAGAAGCATGTCGTCCATGTATGGAGTAACTCTGATGCCATCCCGGTGGAGGACAGACACGAAGGCTCCCAGGACACGGTTGAAAACTTGAGGAGCTGTAGTCAGACCAAAGGGAAGAGCTGAAAATGCTCTCGGTCACAGACAAATCTGAGATACTGCCGGCTTTCTGGATGAATGGCGATGTGTAAATACACATCCTGAAGATCCAGAGATGCAAGGAATTCCCCCGGGGACATAGCAGCATTCACCGTCCGTAGAGACTCCTGGTGATAATTGAAATGGATCGCAAAGGAATCTTCAAATACAAAGTGGGTTGACAACCTCTGTCCTTTTGGAGACCACAAAGAGGTTTGAGTAAAAACCCGTACCTCTGTCCTAAACTGGAACCGGCTCTAGAACATCCTTGTCCGGAAGAGCCTGAATAGCTCCATTGAACAGCCAGCGTGTTTCCACACCCTGAGGTGTATGAGAAGGAAAGAAGCGAAAGGGAGGATCCTGTACCCTTCCATCACCACCTGTAAAACCCACGGGTCCGCCACTGAATCCTCCCAGATGCTGTGGTAGTGACACAGACTCCCACCCACAGCAGAGTTGGGACCTGGGTTCGGTGAGTCATGCCGAAGGAGGCTTGGAAGCCATAGGCTTGGAGGAAACCTTGGGCTTCCGTTACTGTTTGGGCTTGGAGGAGGCACGCGGAGCTAAGGGAACAGTCTGGTTCGCCGTACGTGTCTCAGTCTGAAAGGAACGAAAATACAGATTACGCTTAAGCTGCGTTTTCTTCCTGGGGACCAAGGGTACAAGTGTACTCTTATGCCCTCTGGCCTCACTGATTAGATCTTTAAGATCTGGCCCAAACAAAGAAGTACCTTGAAAAGGTAAGGAGAGCAATGCTTTCTGGAAGCAGTGTCAGCAGACCAGATCTTGAGCCAAATAGCTCGTTTGGCAACCACAGACATGGTGTAAACCCTAGCCACTTAACGGATGGTGTCAAATAATGCAGCAGAAACATAGTGCTGTGCCTCAGATGTTGGCAAGAAGGCTCAACATATCTGAAGTAGGAGCGCCCTGACAGACAGCCAGGGTGAGCTGTTCAGTCCAGACCGCAATGGCCAGTTCACCCTTGCTGCAGCGAATGCTGGACGTGTAGCAGTACCAGCAGTGGCAAAAATGGACATGAGGGAGACCTCAAGTTTCTTTTCAGTCCAGTCCTTCAGAGCAGACGCATCAGAAACTGGCAAGGCAGTAGACTTGGATAGCCTGGAGATAGGAGCATCCACTTTTGGAGGATGAACCCACTGAGCAAGCGCTGCCTCAGAGAAGGGATAAAGCTTGGCAAATTTCTTGGGCACAAAGTTTATCTGGAGATTTTCACTCTTCAGACACAAGGCGGTCAAGAGTGGGGTTAGGTGGAAAGCAAGTAAGGGGCTTTTTAGACTCCTGAAACACATCAGAAGGAACCTCCTGTAATAAGGGAATGTTAAGGTTATGCAAAATGGCCCTGATCAGGCCCTCAGCCGAGGGCTCAGGATCGGCCTCAAAAGGATCCCCAAAAAACTGAGAGGAGCCCACAGCAGTACATTCTTCAACATCTGAATCCACCAGCAGTTCCTCCTCAGAGGAATCTGATACGTCAGATACTCCCTGAGGTTTGGGCAGGGAAGACTTGACGAAGGAGGGGGTCTGCCAAGACCAAGTCCCTGTAACTGGGATGGAAACAGTTGCAATGTAGACCTAAGGTCCTTGGTAGCAGCCTTGAACTCTTGCACCCAAACTGGCTGTAATGGTCACATCTAAGGGAGACTCTCAGGGACATCAGAACATGCTGGGCATAAATGAGAATTTTCTAGGTAACCCTGAATGACAGGAAGAGCAATGCGTAATAGGGGATACATAGACCCCAGCATCCTTCGTCTTAGATCTGGCCCCAAGCACCAATGGTATAGACAGTGTCAGTGTCAATAACCTTACAGTATAAGAAATCACCCAAGTACAGTGTGTAGGATTAAGGTTTCACCCCAGAAATCGCTAAAATAGACTTATCTGGCAGGCAGAGGGTTAATCAGCTGAAGAGAGAAGGAGATTCCAAGCCCTGCGTAGGATACTCATTTTGGAAATGGCACAAAATGGCTGCCGCGGCGGGAGCCAATCAGGAACGAGCGCGCAAAACAAGCTCTCATGGGAAATGTAGTTTTCCCAGAAAAAGTACCCAAACAGTGCCCGAAGCCCCGTGAGCCCCCCAACACACTGGAAACCTGAACCGGATGATAGAGCAAGGGCAGACAAGAATAAATGAGCCATCTCTGTAGTCGCTAGGTTAAGCGGTTGCAGAGATATGTCCCAAACTGTACAGTCCCATAGGAGTGAATGGAGCAATAACGCCTATGCGGTAAAGCGCGCAACTCAAATTGTACAAAATTAAAACAGTAAAATAAAATTGCATGAAACCTCACTAGAATATGCTGGGATACCCAAAAAAACACTGAACCAGATGTAAAACCAGCAGCTAAAGGGTTAAAGTACCGCATAAACCTGCTCCAAAACACCCAACACATATAGATAGACCCAATGAGTGCAGGAGTGTGCAATGAGAACTCCAAAGGAAAACCCCCTGTGCGGAGGGGCACTGTGGGACATGTGGACCTGCAGCACTCAAAGGGTTGCTAACCTTTCCTGCAGATCTTCTGTCTTCAGACTACCATGTATTAAGCAGCAGTCTCGGTGGGCAACTCCTGAGGAAAGAACTTGTAGCCAAGATTCCCCCACCCAGGGCTTAAGGTCCACAAAAAGCACCTGGTTACTGAGCTAGCCACATCTAAGGGCATTGTCAGTTGTGGTATTCCATTTCTAACAGAAAAATAAAAATATTCTAAAACTATAGCAGAACTGTTCTCTTGCCTGTGTCTTCACCAAGGAACAAATCTTTCTGGAGCTGGTTGGCTAGCTGCAGCCAAGGAGGGAAGGTAGGCTCCACCCTCTGCATACAATTCTTGAATTGTTCCTGCCTACAATTAAAGGGGCAGATCGCCTACCCAAAGTTAGCAGTAACCTGTATTGGACGACAGAGAAATGTGATTTATTTTATGTATTTCCTGAAATGCCGCTTGACCTGACTTTTTATTCTATCCTAAAGTCCTGTAACCCAGACAGTTCTTTTACTGTGGAACCTGAAGACTTGTTCATTGTGCCACTAGAAGAGCAAGTTGTTTCAGTTAAATTCTCTCCACAAAGTTCAAAGCCAGAAAAAAGGTAATTGTAAGCTGTGTTAACATGTTCTTGTTGCTTGCTTCTGACAGACTGCCATTTTAAAATATATATATATATTTGTCCTTCTTGTTTGTTTGTTTTTTTTATATAAAAGTATTCTTAAAATCATGGTGCTGCCATCAGGCCCACAATACGAAGTTGCACTTCAAGGAGAGACAGAGATGTCTAGAGACAAAAAGTCCAGGAACCCACCAGTGTTTAATTCTGCGGATGTCCCTCCAATACTCTCCAATAAACAATTCATATCCTGGGCAGGAGTTGCTCTTGGAAGAGCAGTGTAAGTATGGGAATGAGTTACGTGTTGGTAGACTTACTTTTCACTTTTTAAGAAGGCTTCATTCTGTGTGGGATCAATACAGTTGTCAAGTAGAATAAAACCTATTTCATTAGTAAAAGCAGAAATTCAAGCTTTATTTGGATAATGCCTCCCTCTGGTTTTCTAAGGTATGATGCCCCCCTAATTTTTCCATGACACAATAATTACAGTTTAAATACATGCTGGCTGGGCTGTTGTACATTCTAAGTGGAAGACTACCTTTCGTCCTCTTAATCATGGTGATCAATACTGATCTGTTTCCAGTGATGGTCTGTAAAAACCTAAAAAATGTGCTCCCTCTCCCAAAAAGACACCATGCTTTATCTGCAATTGCTTTCTATGTACACAGGCACACAAGCATGCTGTGGCCCCACAAAGTAAACATACTCCCTCATTCACAGTATCCCTGCATAAACATACTGAGACTTTGGTCCCATAGAAACTCACCCTTATGTAGGAACCTCAGACTTGCTTAATCTGACACATGCAGTCATTGGAATTTTGTCCATCCTTGGAGCCTCTCACATTTTGTATGTATCCTTGAGTACTTTTGGGAGTCTCCCTAAGAGTTGAGGGTAATGCACATGTGGACCCCTTGCTCTCAATGCCTAGGGAAACCAGCTACTCTTCACTGACGAGGCACAACAAGGCCAAGACTTGTGTCTCTGGGATTACCTGGTGTTTCCGTGCAGAGGGGACTTGCCCATCATATTGGAAATGGGTTGCATTTTTGGTGGGCTTAGTTTAATATGTCCTTGGAAACTTCTGCTCTGTTATGACACTAGACAGTTAAAACATGAGTGGTGGTTTGCTTTTGTTCACCCTCTGAGCCTCCCCCATTTTGGGTTACATAAGTGGACTCAGGGCTCAAAACTTCCACTAGCCAATGGCGAGTCAAAATTTAGCCCTGGCGAGTAGAAATTCAGCCCTGGTGCGTATGTTATGTCTTGCAGTGGCGAGTAACTTTTCAGGTCTGGCTAATAGCAAAGGACGTCAAGTTTTAAGCCCTGCGTGGACTAAGAGAAAAAGATTTTTCACCAAGTACACAAACATCCCGTTTTCTGATTCATCTAGAGTCAGCTGTGCATGACCATTTGACACCACTTTGTTTAATGGTGACAATGTATGAGATGCTTGAGGTAAATAAACAAGATATTTTTTTTCAGTGGGAACTGACCTGGGTGGGTTCTAATCTCACTACAGTTACAGCTGTTTAAAGTTTTATCTGTTTTACTAGCTTGGCTAAAGTGGTCACTTTAACCTTTTACTTTTTAAACATTTAGAACTTACCAAAGAGCTAAAAATGCTATCTAGGTGTGTATAATATTTTAATAGATTTGAGTTATTTTCATTAATGTCTAACTATGGAAGGGATTTCTGTAGTTAGATTTTTCATTTAATTCTAGTATTCTAAGAGGAACCCCCTCTTCTAGGGTAGTAACATTCAAATGAAGAGTAAGATACAAGAAAGGACCTCACATTCACATATGGTCACTGTAAAATTCCCACAGTAGCAATTTCACATGGAGGCTATTGCAGTGCCACCACAGAGGTACTTCTCTATTCACAGCTGCTACCCAAGATCACATTAGGAAAAGTCACCACCTTAAAATAAGGAGAGGAAAACCTGTTGCACCACAAGAAACATCCAAAAGAACAGGGCTCTTTCAATATAAATCTCCATTACCTTAATAATAATCACAATAATAGTTGTCATGAATTCCTGAAGAAAGAGCATGTAACTTTGAAACGTGGTGCAGTGTGTGCTGATGTCTCACCACAAGAGCTGACTTTTATTAGCTGTTGGTTCACTCCCTGCCTCTTCCTAAGCCAGTGGCTAATTTCTTTTTTTTAATAACCGTGGCAGCAGCTATGCATCAACCATTCAGTGTTTTTTAGCCACAACAGTTCACGACCGTGAACTAGAATCACTTGTCCAGAATTTGTGATACAGTTCTATTACATAGTTGGTACTGTTAGCTGTGGAAAATGCAGGAGACTGGTAGAGTAAAAGTCATACCTTTTTATTGGCTGATTAGCTTTGCAAGTTTTCAAGACCACTTTGGTCTCTTCATCAGGCATGTTATAGAATGAAAGCTGAATACATCCTATAAAATATATATAATATACATATACACACATAACATGCAGTAGATGTACAGCAGATCATCACACATAATCTGTGGCATGCTTTGTTGTATCTCATGTATTCAACTTTTATTCTATAACATGCCTGATGGATAGACCTGAGCTGTCTTGAAAGCCTGCATTCTGAAGGTACCGAGTTGGCCTATAATGGTATCACTTTTACTCTACTAGTCCTATTATACCATCAGAAGCATTTACTTCAAAAGTCAAATTAATTTTTATTTCTCTCATGAAAATTTCAGCCAGCAGAAGTTAATACTAAGGAATACATCAACATCTGCAAGTCAACATTTGCGACTAGTTATTAGGGGGCAGGATCAAGACTGTTTTCAGGTTGGTACCATAAAATCTAACCACTTGTACTTTTCGGTAAATCGAATTTATTGAAAATTGTCTATTTGTTTTTTTACCTAGAAACAGGATAATTACAGTAAATGTAATACTGAAAATGTAAAGCTTTTTCAATCATTATTCTAAATCATTATATCCAGCAATGCACTGTAGTTATTGACCAAGTTTTGTCACACAAAGGGGTTTGGGTATTTACTAAACCTGATGGCTGTGGGACATTTGTTTTTGTGTATAAAAGCAAAGTGGAGCAATCCTGGGATAAACCAACTGCAACATAGGAAACAAATTTTCTCAGTGTAAAATGATTGCCAAAAATAGACTATGCCAACACAAACCAGTCTCACTGCACTCCTTAGCGATCATGATTCCGTATTCCACAGATCCACATCTCTCCACCTGGCCCCTCCTCTAGTCCTCTGGGCAACCCTATAGGATTCACAGGCTGGAATGGGATGCATGCTGTAACTGGAAAGGAAGTTCAGCTGGTACAATGAAGGCAGGTAAAATAAATTGTTTATTCGCATATATTATACAGAATACTGCAAGCCACACAGAGTGAAACATGTTTAAGTGGATCATCATCAGATTTTGGAAACCTCTCTAGCATTCAGTGGGTTAGGTGTCCATTTGAATAAGTGGGAATTGTGTCTCTGTAGTGTAATTGGTTAGCCAGAGAATTGCTCCACTATTCTTTTATACATTAGGCCCCCGTGGTCCTTGTTCAACAAGCTAAAGTGGAGCAATTCTGGGCAAATCAACTGCACCAAAAGAGAACCAAAAATGAAAAGTCCTTTAATTTGGCATTTTAACCCTTGAATACATGCGTTTGCGACCTCTAGCACTGAAGGGGTTAAAAGCCCAGATAAATCAATGGAAATGTTAATTTGTCCCTATGGTACAGTTGGTTTACCCATAATTGCTTCATTGTAACTTTCTGAAAAAAAAAAAAAAAAGCTGTATTTTCTCTGCACTCCAGAATTGCTCCTCTTCTGCATAGAGTTGAAAGTAAGCAAAAATTGCCTTGCTCAATTCATGTATCACAGGTATAGGGCCACGTTACCCTGTATTTAATCCTACTCCTGGTGGAACTGTCAGAATAGTGGATTACTTTTTCTGGTAGTTTTCTTATTAATTCGTGTCTTGGCCATTAGATGCAGTTATTTTTGTCTACATATATTTGCTTTCTACATTTTTAGTACGTGATTTTTAAAGTAGGTGTAGGCATAGCTATACTCTGCAGCTGCTGCTTGACTACAACTCCCATAATCCTCTGTTGCGAAGTGTAGTTCAGCAGTTGTTGGAGGATATCTTAATGCTCACCCATGATGTAAATTGATGGGAAAAATTGAGAAAAAAAAATGTAATTTAAGTACATTTTACTCTGTGCTGGAGGAGTTGTGATGTCACTTTTATCTTATTCCTTTTTCTTTGGTCTTTTGTAATGTACCATATCTGAGCAGGTGTAAACCACCTCCCAGCTCAGAGGACTAGTTTACATTTCAGTTGACAAGTATTATCACTGTTTTTTCTCAGATGAAGTCCAGTGGGACATTTATAGATAAAATCGGTGACTGATATCACATGCCTTGTAATCCAAGCCACCATTATATACATGCTCCTACACATTCACACGTGATGTAGCCATATGTGGTGATGTAATCTCTCGGCATGCAGTGTCCAAAGTCTATTAAGTATAATATCTCTGGACTTGGCGTATTAAACTTTATTCACAGGAATAATGGGTACCAGTCATTAACATTGGCTGATGCTCGGATTGACTGGGTGGAAGTAGCACTTCTTATCCAGGTTGTTGATGGAATAGAAGAGAGCTGAGTTTGCAGCACAAGCAGTTGATCGGTGGTAGGGAGCTTCAGCAGTCCTGTTGCTGCTGTAAAAGAGCTCTTACACAAGTTACAACTGTTTTATAGTGTTTGTTAGTTTGCATAGGTCAAGGAGAAAGTTTGACCCTGTTGAGGGGCTGTAAAATATGTGACACAGAAGACTGTGGAAAGAAGGTGTCAGTGATGTCATCCAACACCTTAAAAGCACTAATAACTGCTGTAATTCTAGGGCAAAACAACTGCCCGATAGGGGAAATTTAAAATGTACTATTGATGCAAATTGCTTTTATCCCTTTGGATGCTAGAGAGGTCTCCAGCGAATTGCCACTCATTGCTTTGGAGACCACTAGTATCCAGTGGTTTAAAAGCTCCATTTAAGTCAGCATCTTTATTGGAAATCTTTGTCCTGTGCTGCAATTTGTCTCATAACTGATCCACTTCTTTAGTATATCATGTTACTGAAGGAACCCACTGAAGATTAAAAGGTTAAGTACTTTATTCAATTCTTAATCTGGTTACTCTGTAATTCCATAGAAATAAACTTGTTAATGCGTGAAAGTGTTGCTGTACACATTTCCTTACTTTTTTTTTTTTTTTTTGGTAAGAAAATGCCACATTTTAAGAAACAAACCAAAGTTTCTTTTTTTTTCAGTTGCATAACACATTTGGGCTTGAGGAACGTTTAACAAGTAATCGTGAGCTTACAATCCGTCCAAAGGAAGATGCCAGTATTCACTTGATGTTTTCTCCTACACGTGTAGGCAGCATGTTGGCCAAGCTTGAAATCAAGCAGTCTGGAATAAAATCTTCACAGCCAGGCATTAAGTTTACTGTAAGTGTTAAGTGGAAATGCTTTTTTTTTTTATCTTTAGAATAGTTTAATAATGCAGATATCCCATTTATATGTTAATGTTTTGTTAAAAACTGTAAACCACTACGTTAAAATGTAAAGCACTGTGTACACTTATGGTGCTATAAAAAAAATAAAATTCATTCATATAAAACAGTAAATATCTAGTACTTAATTCATTGTATTGTGGACTAGAGTATTGAATGCTATGCACACACTTTGTTTTACCTGAGTAATACTAAAGGGCCTTGAAATCTCTTAAAATGTAAGTAAAGGTTGCATTTTTAAGCTTTTCAGGCCCAGATGGGTGCACAATGTATTACAATACAATGTTTTTCACCTCTAAAATTAACAGTTATAATAACTACATGCAGTGCGTGTTTCTTGACTACTTACAATTTTCTAGATACCACTCTCTGGTTATGGTGGAACATCTAACTTAATCCTTGAAGATGTGAAAAAGCTATCGGACAGTTACGTGGTAACACTGAATGGGATTTCTTCTGGTAAAATAAGCACAGTCAGTTTCTGTATAAGAAATACTGGTTCTCGAGCAGCTTATGTGAAATCTGTATGTTTTGCTGACTTTAATTCCAATGTTACAATGGATCCAAATGTGCTTAGTGTGAATCCTGAGAAGTTTGTACTGAAGGAGAGATCACATGAGGTATGTTTATTTTTTATACTCTGTAACACTAATCCATTAGCACTTCAATGAAAACACTTGTAGAATGTGACATGATGTATGTGTTTAAAATGCAGCACAAATACTGGTTTCTTTGCAAAGGTATAGTTTGACCTGCAACCTTATAAAATTTCATTTAATTTAAAATACTCCCACTTCGTTGCTGTCTTAGACACTGGTATATTGGGCTTGGTTGTAGCATCGCGCTGGAAGATCAATATTGGTGATGCAGGAGAGCAACGTGCTCCCCTGCTTCACTTCTACCCGACCCTGTAGGACTGGATTGGATTAGTGTGGGGCATCGGGAGGGGTCCTGATGTCCCCAATGGGGTCTCAGATTTATTTATTTATTTATTTTTAATTTATTATTATTATTTATTAATTGTGGTCACCGTATGCTTGGAATTAGGCGATAAGGCATGCGGGCTTGGCACAGAGTAAATAGCTGTCCATGCACTGTACCGCCTTGGCACTCAGGGAGTTTAAAAGCCAGTTATAACTTTGGTTTTCATTTTATCACTATGGTGCTGTTGGTTTGCATTACAGTTGCACCTTTTGAATATAGCACACTATATCTTTATTTTATTTGAAAACTCATACTTTCTTCACTTAAATAGTGGCTGTTGAAGTCATTATTACATTATGGTTTTTAAAAAATATGCTGACTTTAAAGGTCAAACAAAGTGTGAGTAAACTTCGTTTTTGGCTTTGTGTATTCTACTTTATTTTTATTTATATTTTACAGCTTTTATATACCTGACAATGAGCTCCATGTATCTGTATAGTAGCTCTCTGTCAGGGACTTTGAAAGCAGGGATAATGATGCAATTTAATACTCCCTGCAATGGTAAATTATACAATGTTCAGATCCTGAAGATATTAGACTAGAGGCAGAGAGCTTCATAGCTTAATCCCCACTAGTATTTTCTGCTGCAGGGATAGTGGTAAATTGTATCATCTAGAAACAAAATATACAGTAATTGTCAGGGATATTAAAGGGGAACTTTCACCCCTTAATAACTAAAGCTCCCCTTACTGCTGACCTGGCAACTAGCTGCTTAGTAGCGCTAGTCGCCAGAAAACTTACCCCGTTCTCAAGATTTCACCGTTTGAAAGGATCAGGAAGCACGGACGTCTCTTCACAGTGACGTCCGTGCGCCTGCGCTGTCAGTCCCTTGTCAGTCCCTTGTGCACCGTATGCACCGTACGGTGCACAAGGGACTGACAAGGGACTGACAGCGCAGGCGCACGGACGTCACTGTGAAGAGACGTCCGTGCTTCCTGATCCTTTCAAACGGCGAAATCTTGAGAACGGGGTAAGTTTTCTGGTGACTAGCGCTACTAAGCAGCTAGTCGCCAGGTCAGCAGTAAAGGGAGCTTTAGTTATTAAGGGGTGAAAGTTCCCCTTTAAACTTTAAAAATGGATTGCAATGAAAAAAATATGGTATTGGCAGAATTTTTGTATATTCTGCAAATAATTTATATATACATTCAGATTAAGTGTCTTTGCTTTCAAATTCAACTCACTTTAACAAATTGGTGTGGTTTTAAAGAGCTTTCAAAATACCTATATTTCTTTGTCATCCAATACAGGTTACTGGTAACTTTGGGTAGGCGATCTGCCCCTTTAAGTAGGCAGGAACAATTCTAGAAGTGAATGCAGGGGATGGAGCCTACCTTCCCTCCTTGGCTTCAGCTAGCCAATCAGCTCCATTAAGATTTGTTCCTTGGTGAAGACAGGCAAGAGAACAGTTCTGCTATAGTTTTAGCTAATTTTTTTATTTTTCTGTTAGAAATGGAATACCACCATTAGGCGGTTTACCATAACTGACAATGCGCTTAGGTGTGGCTAGCTCAGTATCCAGGTGCTTTTTGTGGACCTTAAGCCCTGGGGGGAAAATCTTGGGTTCAAGTTCTTTCCTCAGGAGTTGCCCACTGAGGCTGCTGCTTAATACATGGTTATCTGAAGACAGAAGATCTGCAGGAAAGGTGAGCAACCCTTTGAGTGCTGCAGGTCCACATGTCCCACAGTGCCCCTCCGCACAGGGGTTTTTCCTTTGGAGTTCCTACTGCACACTCCTGCACTCATTGGGCTTATCTCTGTCTGTTGGGTGTTTTGGAGCAAGTTTCTGTGGTAATTTATCCCTTTAGCTGCTGGTTTTGCATCTTTTGGGGGGTCTATTGGCACTTTTCCTACTGGTTCAGTGTTTTTTGGGTCTGCTAACATGTTCTAGTGATGATTCATGTTGTTTTACTTCACAGTTTCAACTTTGTAAAATTTGTGTAAGGTGTGCTTTACCGCATAGACGTCATTGCTCCATTCACTTCTATGGGACTGTACAGTTGGGGCATATCTCTGCAACCGCTCAACGTAGTAACTTCAGAGATGGCTTATTTTAATTGTCTGCCCTTGCTCTGTCATACGGTTAACATTTTATGTGTTGTGGGGCTCAGGGGGCTTTGGGCACTGTTGGTACTTTTTCTGGGAAAACTACATTTCCCATGAGCGCTTGTTTCTGATTGGCTCCCTCTTCGGCAGCCATTTTGTGCCTTTTCCTGAATGAGTATCTTATGCAGGGCTTGGACTCTCCTTCTCTCCTATGCAGATTAACCCTTTGCCTGCCAGATAAGTGCATTTTAACGATTTCTGGGGTGAAATTTCAATCGTACACACTGTATTTGGGTGATTCCTTATACTTAAAATGCTTTGACACTGTGAGAATGTCTACTCTGTTAGAGCTTGGGGCCAGGCCTAAGACTAAGGATGCTGGGGTTCTCTGTATCCCGTATTGCGCATTGCTCCTCATGTCATTCAGGGTACCTAGAGAATTCTCAGGCTATTTATGCCCAGCATGTTCTGATGTCCCTGATTCTCTCCCTGGGACCTCCAGCCATGCATTAGATCCAGTTTGGGTACAAGAGTTCAAGGCTGCTATTAGAAACCTCCGGTCTACATTGCAACTCTTTCCATCCCAATTACGGGGGGGTCTTCCACTCCTGACAGACCCCTTCTTCCGTCTGATCTTCCCTGCCGAAACCAGAGGGAGTACCTGATGTATCAGATTCCTCTGAGTAGGAACTGTTGGTGGATTCAGATGTTGAGGAATTTTCTGCTGTGGGCTTCTCTCTGGTTTTTTTGGGGGACCCCTTTGAGGCTGATCCTGAGCCCTCGGCTGAGGGCCTGATCAGGGCTGTCTTGACTTCCCTAAACATTCCCTTAGTTCAGGAGGTTTCTTCAGATCCCTCTGATGTGTTTCAGGAGCCTAAAAATCCCCTTACTTGTTTTCCACCTAATTCCACTCTTGACCGCCTTGTGTCTGAGTGGAAATCTCTGGGCAGGAAACCTGTTTCCAAGAAATTTGCCAAGCTTTACCCCATCTCTGAGGCAGCACTTACTCTGTGGGTTCATTCCCCCAAAGTGGATGCTCCTGTCTCCAGGCTATCTAAGTCTACTGCCTTGCCAGTTTCTGATGCGTCCGTTCTGAAAGACTGGACTGACAAGAAACTTTAGGTCTCCCTCATGTCCATTTTTGCTACTGCTGGTACCACCATGCATCCAGCGTTCGCTGCGGCATGGGTTAACAGGGCCATTGCAGTCTGGACTGAACAGCTCACTCTGGCTGCCCGTCAGGGTGCTCCTACTTCAGATATGTTGCGGCTTCTTGCCAACATTTGAGGCCCAGCACTATGCTTCTGCTGCCATATTTGATGCCATACTTTTGGTGGCAAGGGTTTCCACCATGTCTGTGGTTGCCAGGCGAGCTCTTTGGCTCAAGATCTGGTCTGCTGACACTGCTTCCAAGAAAGCTTTGCTCTCATTGCCTTTTCAAGGCATCTCTTTGTTTGGGCGAGATCTTATAGATTTGATTAGTGAGGCCACAGGGGGCAAGAGTACCCTACTGTCTATGATCCCCAGAAGGAAGACGCCTCTCCTTCCAGACTGAGACACTTCAGCGAACCAGGTGATTCCCTCAGCTTTGCGTTCTTCCTCCAAGCCCAAACAGCAATGGAAGCCCAAGGTCTCCTCCAAGCCTAAGGCTTCCAAGTTGCCTTCAGCATGACTCGCCGAACCCAGGTCCCCACTCGGCTGTGGGTGTCCTCCTGCTTCACTACCACAGTGTCTGGGAGGATTCAGTGGCGGACCCGTGGGTTTTGAAGGTGTTTGCAGAAGGGTACAGGATCCCTTTCACCTCTCTTCCTCCCTTTCGGTTTTTCTCCTCTCTTACGCCTCATAGAGATACGCTGTCTGTTCAATAGCGCTATCCAGGCCCTTCTGGGCAAGGATGTTCTGGAACCTGTTACAATTCAGGACAAGAGGTATGGGTTGTTACTCAAACCTCTTTGTGGTCTCCAAGGAGGACGCCAGCTGTTGTCCCATTTTGGATTTGAAGTATCTCAATTCCTTTGTGATCAAGACTCATCACCAGGAGTCCCTAAGGACGGTGATTGCTGCTATGTCACTGGGGGAATTCCTTGCATCTCTGGATCTTCAGGACGCATAACTACACATCGCCATTCATCCAGAGAGTTGGCAGTATCTCAGATTTGCCTGCGACCTAGGGCATTTTCAGCTCTTCCCTTTGGTTTGACTACGGTCTTCAACTGTGTCCTGGGAGCTTTAGTATCTGTCCTCCATCGGGACGTTATCCGAGTTACTCCATACATGGACAACCTGCTTCTGAAAGCCCCCTTTCCAGAACTTCATCAGCAGGTTCAGGACTGCATTCATACTCTCACCCATCACAGGTGGATCATCAACATGGACAAGTCAGATCTTGTCCCATCCTAGCATCTGGTCTTCCTGGGCCTCCTCTTCGACACCCAGAAGAGCATGGTGTTTCTCGTGGAAGAGGTGGCTCACCAGATCACCCACAGGGTTTCTGCTGTTCTTGCTCACAATCCAGTTCCAGCCAAGAAGCTGTCCTCTCTAGTGGGGAAATTCATCTCCACCATGAAAGCGGTCCCATTTGCCATGGCTCACACCAGGGAACTCCAGAGGCTTGTGATCCAGATGTGCAGGGGTCAGCCGGACCTTCTGAAGATGTCAGTATCCCTTCCTCTTCATGTGGAACTGAGTTTGTCATGGTGGCTCGACCTCTCTAATCTGCAGAAGGGCAAGTCCTTCCTGGTATCCTTCTGGACCAAGGTGGCGACGGATGCCAGCCTGTCCAGCTGGACAACGTCATGGAAGACTTTAATCAGGAGATTGTGATGCCTTCTTTCTGCTCTGACAAGGAGAGGGATCTCCACTTGTTAGATGTGGTGCATTGTCTCAAGTTTTATGTACATCGCACTGAGTCCATTAGACAGTCTGACGCGCTGTTCGTCATTCCTTAGGGCCCCAGGGCAGGAAGACCTGCATCCAAAGTGACTATTGCGTGTTGGATCAAGTCCACTATTCGTAAGGCTTATGAGCTAAGAAAGAAGTCTGTTCCCTTTCGGGTCACAGCTCATTCTACTAGATCTATTGGGGCTTCTTTGGCTTACAAGAATCAGGCCTCCGCTAATCAGTTGTGCAAGGGTGGCATTTGGTCGTCTGTGCATACCTTTTCGAAGCACTAACATGCTGATGTGCTGGCATCAGCTGATACCAGTTTTGGGAGGAAGATTCTGAAGGCTGTCTTGCCTGTCTAGGATCTTCTTCGGTTGTTTGGTGCTTCCTTCACTTTTGAGCCCTGTTGGAGCTAGTTCAGTGTGCTGTGTAACAGTTCCTGGGGTGTTGTTACCCCTCGTCAATGTCCGTTGACACTTCATTTTTTAGTTGGGCTATCTCCAATCTGATTGTTCATATCTGCTCTGGTGACTTTGGGGGCCTTGAACCTGGTACTTGCCTTCCTTCCTTCCTCTGGGAAAATCAATGGTTGGACATCCCAAAGTTACCAGTAACCTGTATTGGACAACAGAGAAAAGAGGATTTTAGTCTTACCTGTTAAATCCTTTTCTCTTAGTCCATACAGGTTACTGGTCTCCCACCCTGTCAAGGGACCATGCTTGGCTTTCCTGTGGGGTCCTTCGGGGTCATGCTCACAGGCGTCGTCTTTCCCTTCTACTATCTAGTCAATAGTGTCTCAAATCTTACTGGAGCTGATTGGCTAGCTTCATCCAAGGAGGGAAGGTAGGCTCCACCCCCTGCATTTACTTCTAGAATTGTTCCTGCCTACTTAAAGGGGCTGATTGCCTACCCAAAGTTACCAGTAACCCATATGGACTAAGAGAAAAGGATTTAACAGGTAAGACTAAAATCCTCTTTTATATTCAAATAAGATATTTGGCTTTCTCAGAGTATGCATATTAGACTAATTTACATAAAATACAAATAAAACAATATCTCACTGTTTGAAATAAAAATGGACATCACAAATTTCTTTCCCCTTGTAAAATGTCTATTTTGCTTAGATCATTAGAGTATCCTGCAATGCAACACGCAGAGAGGAAATTCTTTGTCAGTCCAGCACAGCTTTGCTCTCTACTGTGTGTCTTTTCTATGGTGATGAGGTATCCAGACAGCAGTATCGCAGGTAAGCTTGATTTCAAATTAAATCTGCAGCCGCTAAGCGTTTTTGTAATTTCTACATGTATACAGAGCTGATTTTCAGCCAGGCCAGGTACATGACTCTGATACATTTTGTCTGTGAAGCTGTATTATTTTTTTTTTGTTCACCAAGAATAAGATGACCCATATTTTTTAGTTGTCTGAAGTTGTGCTAGTACTGCCATAAATTCAATTTTTAAGCAGATTTAACTTGCTTAATACTACAAGGGTAAGTAGAAATGGCTTAACTTGATGTTTCTGCAATATATCAACTTTAAACTATATTTGCCTGTTTATCATATAATCAATGATTTAGAAAGTTTTGGGATCCAAAGCAATGTAAAAATGGGCATTGATCTTTTGTTTTTCTTTCCCAATATTTAACTACCCAACCTGGACTATATTGTTTAGGATACATCGTAACCGAAAGTTGTTTACCCCTATTCTAGAGCTTCTTTAAATCAGTAGATGAAACATTATCCAGTTGGGTTAATAATTATATTTCTCTCACATCCAATATGGAACTTGGGAACCATGGAGTTGAACTCCCACCTACAGAGGCAGTACACTTCAAGAAAGAAAGGGTCTTTTCTGTAGACACCCTCCTCCTCTTCTAGCTCAACCCCGCCTTGATCCCAGATTCATGTGCTCTGCAATGGCAAGAGGAAGCTGCTGGCATGTCTGTTTTGTTAGGTCTGCTTTATTATTTTTACCTTATTTGAGGCTGTATAATCTTCCATTAGGCAGGCTCCCATTACTGGCTTCCCTGTACTTGGATTGACCAGTTTACAGGTGTTTTCAACTTGCACCTTTTCCCTGTGGAGGTTGACTTTATAAGTCTGTACCTTACTATTGAACCTCTGAGGTTCTGCTTTATCTAGATGGAAGCCTGAAAACAAGACTGGTGAGTAACCATTTGAGTGCCATGGTCCTATTTTGCTTCCCTCTATTATCTCCTCTCCACATCATGTGCTGAGTATGCACTCAGTCTTTCTCCCAGGTGTGCACTGCACTAAAGCTCAAACATATTTGACAGAGCAAGAAGTCTGCACCAAAGCATGTCTGACGAGCCAGTGTGTTATGTGGGTTGTTTCTGAAGGGTACCACATAGATTTCAAGCTTCTTCCTTCTCATCACTTTTTTGTCAATTTCCACTGGACCCAGAGCGAGTACATATTTTTATAGACTGTCTTTTCTGCTGGGCAAGCTGGTCCTGGTTCAATTCCCAGCCCAAGAGGGCTTTTCAGGTTTTATTCCACCCTTTTTGTAGTACCTGAGAAGGACAGCAACTGCTGTCCCAATCACGACTTCAATTGCCTCAGCCACTATGTTGCTGCATGCTTCAAGATGCAATATTTGCACTCTGTCACCTCCTTGATGTGTCCAGGTCAGTTCTTGGCTTCTTAGGATCTTCAGGATGCCTACCTGCACTTCCTGTTCTGTCCAGACTACTAATGTTTATATTTATTTTGCTTTCACATGCAGTCAATACCATTCTGGCCTGACCTCAACTCAAAGTATCTTCACGAAGATAATGACTGCTTTGGCAGCATACACCCACTCATAAGATCACACTGACCCCATATCTGAACAACCTTCTGATCAGGGCTTCTTCCGAAGAAATGTTTGCGATCCACATCCAAGAGTGTAGCAAAAGAGTATGCAAGGCGTACAAGAAGGTGTGCAGATCTAAGTGTAGTATTTATTTAACACAATCATATAAAAAGTATATACAGTAATGCACTCATGTTCCCCATCTTGGGGTGAAGCGTATAAGTGTCCCAGCCCCCTCTTAGCCATGAAAACTGCATCCTTGTAAGTCCTCTGAGTCTACAGATGAGCTGTATCCAGATATTCCCCTCTTCTTCTGGGGGATGATATACACCCAGTCACCGTGCAACACTGACAATAGTTCTTGCAGTCTCCAAACCAATATGGACATGTCAGTATTCCACCTTGACACAGTTCAGTCAGTTAACCGGACAGACACTCAATCAAGCAGTGTTCAAGGAAACCGCGTGGGGTGGGACTCAATGGAGTGCAACAAACACCCAAGGCGCCTTCACGAGCCTCACTGCTCGCTTCATCAGGGGTAGAGAACAAGTTGCCCTTTCCGCCATACTTAGTTTTTTCTCTGTCGTCCAATACAGGTTACTGGTAACTTTGGGTAGACGATCAGCCCCTTTAAATAGTCAGGGACAATTCTGAGAAGTGACTGCTGGGTGGAGCCTACCTCCTCTCCTTAGCTTTCAGCTAGCCAATCCCAAACCACTAAGATTTGTTCCTTGGTCATGACACAGCAAGAGAACATTTCTTCTATAGTTTTAGCTTTATTATTTTTCTGTTAGATATGGAATACCACCATTAGGCAGATTACCATCACTGACAATTTCCAAATGTGGATAGCTCAGTTTACCAGGTACTTTTGTGGACCTAAGCCCTGGGGGAGGGGAATCTTGGTTGCAAGTTCTTTCCCCAGCAGTTGCCTACTGAGGCTTCTTGACATATGGTAATCTGAAGACAGAAGACCTGCTGAAAATGGTGAGCACACTTTGAGTGCTGAGGTCCACATGTCCATGCTTCCCCTCCGCACAAGGGTCTCATTTGAAGTTCCTATAACATACTTATGCACTCATTGGGTTTATCTGTATGTCTGTGAGGTGTTTGGAGCAAATTTCTGTGGTAACTGAACCCTTTTACTGCTGGTTAGCATCTTTTGGTGGGTTTTCGGGCACTTTCCCTACTGGGACCAGTGTTTGAGTCTACTTATTTATTGTAGTGGGCTTTTGAGTGGTTTTACGTTTTGGTATTCACCTTGTTAACTTTGTGTTCCGTGCCTTTAAGGCGAGCATTTACCACATAGACTCCATTGCTCCATTCACTTCTATGGGATTTTACAGTTTGGAACATATCTCTGCAACTGCTCCATGTAGTGAGGTCAGAGATGGCTCATTTTGTGGGTTTGCCCTTGCTCTGTCATCCAGTCAATGTTTTGGGCATGTTGGGGGCTTCAGGCACTGTTTGGGTACTCCGTTAGTGAAACTACGTTTCCCATGAGCGCTTGCTTTGCACGCTCATTTCTGATTGGTTCCCGTCGCGGCAGCAGATGACAGCATGTTAAAAAAGAGCTGTAGAGAGAAAATTGGGAGTGGAAATAGAAATGAGATGAAATGTAGATGGTACAATGTTAATAAGGTAACAGAATGATACATACGTACTCTCATAAAATTAATTAAAATGAACCCTTCGACTAGTGGTATGTACCCTTGGAGTCATTAAAGGTTACCAATTTAAAAAAAATATATATATTAGTAGCTATGTGTATTGTTTTGACATGCTGTTATAAGGGATTCATTAATGTGGGAAATTATGATTGGCTTTACTTTGTCCTCCAATGTGCCTGTAGTAATTCCCTGTAATTATTTATTTTATAAGGGCATTGCTGCATAAACCGGAAATGGCTCAAAAAGTAATGTCAGAAAGTAACTTATTAAAAAATACAAGGTTTGATGAAGAATTTCCTGATGAGCAGCAGATATCTGAAGGTAAAATGATGATCAAAATTAAATGTGCATTTATTGGATCAATGGGGGAATGTATGTATGTGTCTATATAAAATATAATTTATATAATTGCAAGATATTATAATTTTGTTTTCAGTATTACAAATTTTATATAGAGAACAGCAGATTTATAAGCATTCCATCTTTCGGGCCTCAGCACTGTAGGGTGTTCAGCTACAGAAAGTTAATATTTCTTTTTCGATTATATATATATATATATATATATATATATATATATATATATATATATATATATATATATATATATATATATATAAAATATAATTTTTTTTTTTTTTTTTTTTTTTTTTTATTCAAACCTCTTTGGAGAGGCATCAGGACCCCTTCTGATGCCCCCCCCTCCCCCCAAGTAGGTCTGAATAAAAATGATACACAAAATAAAAGTATCCTGTGTGTGCCATAGGGTTTCTGCACTGGACCTCCATGTGATACACACAGGATGAAATTGTTGTTTTTGTTTTGTTTAGTTTTTTTTTCCTAGACCTCGATGGAGGGGTACATCAGATATTGATCTTCCAGCAGATCGCACTGGGAGATCAATATTGGCGACTCAGGAGAGCATGCTCTCCTTCACTCCTACCCAACCCAGAAGGGGTGAGTGAGATCATGTCTCCAGTGATGTGGAGAGGCTTTCCCTGATCCCTCTCACTCCTTCCCGAAAGTTTGGGTAGGAGTGAATCAGGAGTGTGTATTGCTCTCCTGGGTTTTAAATAGTGATCTCCCAGCACATATGGCTGCCACTCCGAAGGTTAATGCAGGTAAGGACAGTAGGTAAACATTGTCTAGGTTGTGAAAGATTACATTTTATCATGAGTTATAACTGTCACTTAAAGGAGTAGTAAACTTTTTTTTTTTTTTTTTTTTAATGAAAACACTTATTTCATACAGCATTTCCTGCTGAATAAATCAAGGTCATTCCCGTTGCTGTCAGATGTTTTATTCAAAATTTATAGCAGATTAAATAATCAGGAAGTGAATTTACTGTGTTTACTTCCCGATAGTTCTAACTGACAGGAAGTGACAGGCAGTTTCTATCACATTCTGTGGAGAAACAGTATGTCTCTGACTTTTCTGACTTTCCTCTCCATTAGAATCTAACAGGAAATCTAATTAGAATTTGACCACTAGAGGCACTGCTAATGTAAAAAAACATGGGTTTAAACTGTAATAACTCTGGAAATATAAATCTCTCGGCAGTGGGAGTAGCCTTATTTTACTCAATAGGAAAATCCCTACAATATATATTTTTCATAAAGTTTACTTCTCCTTTAAGGCAGTACATCTCAGTGTTGTTCCTGTGCAACCTAAGCTCTGCAGAATCCAAGTGTTAACAAATTTTCAATAGCAAATGTATGAATTCTAATTGGAATTGGTAATTTAGCTATTAGATTATTGTGATACAATTCTGTACTTTTTTAATATATTTTTTTTTTATTTTATATATATATATATTTTTAAGGAACATAAGTTACATAAATGCACAGTTTCAAATGTTTTTTTTTTTCCATTCATGTCTAATGGTAGCCTCAAAACAAACCATACAGTTTCACTCCATCCTTGTTTTTCTGTTCACCATTATGTAACCCTTTAAAGACCAGAGTAGTGTTCAACACGAAACAATACATATCATGCCCTTCTTGTCCTTAATGGGTTAAACGCAGAACTCAGTTTGAGAATCATTGATCTAATATATTATTGCTCAAACCAGTCCCAGAGCTGTTAACAGGCCAGGATTTAAAATTCTTCCTGCTTGCGCGAAGGTGTATCAAACTGGCAGAGCAACTTTTTACATTACTTCCTTAATGTAGGTGGTGGCTCTTTAGGACTGGTTTAAATACCAAAGATGTGTATTTCTGCAAAAATTAAAATTACCTTTTGTAATATATTTGTTTTTGGGATTCAAATGTATACTTTTCATGTAAATAAATTGGTTTGAATCATTACATTTGAGATGTGTGAGGCGATGCAATTAGTTTTATTCATCTAGGTATAGAAGCCTAAGCTTTGCAGTATTTAATGCTATTATTCACAGAACTACTTCTAAAAAATAGAAAACATTGCTTCTTCTTAAATCACAGCGTATGACTTACCCCAGAGACCCAATGACATTCAACTTTTCTATGGAAATATGAAAAAAATTATAATTTCTGTTGTCGGAAATGCTAAGGATAGAAGTACCGGTGGAGATTCCCTTCAGCCATACTTGAGAGGAAACCTTGAAAGGTAATATACTTATTGATTTTTATCGCAAGATCTTGGGTGTTTTTCATTAACTTTGTTAGGGGGTGGGGTCTTGTTGACAACCACTTTATAACTGCTTTTCTTTCAACCTGTGGAGTGCGCAAGGACCATGGGATTTAGGTCTCTCTTCTAGGAGGCAGGGAAATTAACAAAATAACTGTCTTTAGTGGGCAATTTCACCTCTATGGTTATGCTTTAATGCCCATGTAGCTTTGTTCACATGTCATTTTGTTCCCTGCTTCAATGGAGGACAAGGGACTTATCTCCTTGACACTATTTACTTTTATTTACTTAGCTAATGAGAATTTTTCTGTTCACTCACTCTTGGGTATCGAAAGCAGGCTTTGGTCATTAGCCATTCATCCACCTGTCCCATAGATTAGTGAAGATCTGCATCGTACCAGCCTGAGTCTATATGAGCAGAATTGGGCAGGTTTGAGCTGTTGTGAAAGGCTCCTACATGGCCTCATCACCAAGCATCCATTACATGTTAGTTGATGTCTGCTTCTCCAGTGGGCTTATGGGAGGTGATGCTACAGGTTGTGGTAGTCAACTCAGTAGCTATCTTCTTTTTGGGACAGCATTACTTTGTCCATACGGTCCTTCTCTCTCTCTCCCTCTCTCTCTCCCTCTCTCTCTCCCTCTCTCTCTCCCTCTCTCTCCCTCTCTCTCCCTCTCTCTCTCCCTCTCTCTCTCCCTCTCTCTCTCCCTCTCTCTCTCCCTCTCTCTCCCTCTCTCTCTCCCTCTCTCTCTCCCTCTCTCTCCCTCTCTCTCTCTCCCTCTCTCTCCCTCTCTCTCTCTCCCTCCCCCTCTCTCTCTCTCTCTCCCTCCCCCTCTCTCTCTCTCTCTCCCTCCCCCTCTCTCTCTCCCCCTCTCTCCCTCCCCCTCTCTCTCTCCCCCCTCTCTCTCTCCCCCTCTCTCTCTCCCCCTCTCTCTCTCCCCCTCTCTCTCTCCCCCTCTCTCTCTCCCCCTCTCTCTCCCCCTCTCTCTCCCCCTCTCTCTCCCCCTCTCTCCCTCTCCCTCTCTCAAGAGAGATGATGATTTTTGTCTTTTACTTACCAGGACATCCTTTAGTTTCTTGTCCTGTGGGGAACACAGGCGTAAATCATTGCTCCTTTTTGGAAGCTGGGCACTTTAGGGGAAAAAAAATAACCCTCTCTCAACCCCAGTTGCTGATAATCCCACCCATTGTCTTCTCTAAATAGAAATTACCCTGGTATTACTACATCCCAGTTATTTATTATTATTTTTTTATTTTATTTTTTTTTTCATTTTATCAGGTCTATGTAATTCTAACTAAATTCACATCCTCACTTGTTGCAGTCAGTTCAGGAATCTTACCTTATCTGCGGACATTTGTACACATGGCTTGAAGCCTACTGGTTTTCCCCTATAATCCGACATAACTTGTACAGACTCATTTGTGTTATGGTGGGCAAGTCGACTTAACCTGTGATTCCACTGCCCCCCTCTAAAAGTTTAAATTCCTATTCATGTAACTTCTAAATCTCTCGCTGAGAAACCTCTGTTCCTTTTTGAGAAACATGCAAACTATCTTGTAGAGTTTCTTGTTACACCAAATAGTTTTTCCCATCCATCTGTGACAGTGCAGGAGTAAATGGAGATACTGGGCTACCTAGTCTCTTCCCTGGAGCAGTCCTGTTTGCTCTGTTTCACTCTTCAGCTGAGATCCAAATTCTTAGGAATTGGTCCACGTTTTATATCTGTCTGACAGGACCAAAAAAGATCTCATTTGATGGCTTCAGGTCACTCATCTAACCCTGGGGAAGCCCCTGGTTATGCTGACTTGAGTCATAATCGCAACGGATGCAATCCTGGGTCACGTGACATCACAGGTTCTTCGGACCAAGAAAGAGCGTTCTCTCTCCATCATTGTTCTGGAGCTTCAGCCAATCCACTTAGCTTTGAGGCATGGCTCCCCATCCCTCCAGGGATCCCTGGTGCTGATCCAGTTGGACGATACGACAGCAGTTGCTTACATCAACAACCATGGAGGAGGAACCAGGATTGATTCTCATGTGGGCGGAGGCTTGTGTGCCAGCTCTCTCCTTCATGCACATTCCCTGTGTAAACAATATTGTGGCAGACCTTTGGTCCCCAGCGTCTGATTCCTGGTGGTTGACAGCTCAATCAGAGCAACAGCGATTACATTACATAATCCACTAGGAGTAGTGTCTAAAACAGTATAAGATATCAAATACTGTATCCCAGAATAATAATTCACCCTAGATAAGCCCAGAAAGCTACTTATCTTGCAGGCAAATGGTTAATCTGAGGAGAGGCAACCTCTGCATAGGATAAGCAATAGAGAAGTAAAATGGATTCTGTAAACCTAGAAGCCAATCTGAAGAAAGCCCAGGAAATGGGTGTTCTGGGAAATATACTCTTTTGCTATTGCTGCAACATAGGAATGTCTACAAATGCACTTGTGGGGCCTCAAGGCCCCCAAAGAGATTGGGGATGTGAACAGGATGCTAGGGCAAGATGAGACCAAAAGAATTGTCTGTCTCTCTCTCAACTCTGTATGACAAGTGGTTGCAGAGCAATTCCCCAGAGACATTTTTTCCCATAGAAGTCTGTGGCACAAGTGTGGCCATGGTGGGAAGTGCGTCTTAAAGGCACCGTGCACCAAAAATTCAAAATTTCTGTGTGTTTGTGTGTGGTTAACTACCCTAAAAGGACCAATACATGCTTCATAAATCAGGAACAAACAAAATACACAGAATGACTGCAGGAGTTCAGGACTCCCTGTGCAACCCATGTATGAAGGGAACCTAGTGGGACAAGTGGATCATGGCACTCAAAGGGTTATTCGCCATTCTTCAACTTCTTTCTTCAGGTTAGCTTTATGAAGGGACAGAGCATCAGAGAGACCCAGTTGGGAGAGAGAAACTTTGGCTGCAAGATTCTCTCCAAAGTCCTGCAAGGGTCCACAACAGCACCTGTACTCTGGTCAGTTATCCAGGGGAAGCCAGGAATGGTAACCCTCCTAATGGGGGAATTGAAACAGCCCCATATCTATCCAATAATAATAATAATAAAGCTAAAAACTAAGCAGCAATGTTCCAAGCCTCACTCTAGCAGGAACAAATCAAAACTGGGAAGGTGGGGGCAGGGCTAGCCTGATGAAGGAAAGGGAAGGCTCCGCCTTCTATACCTTGTCTTTTAAAATGTTCCAGCCTTTCTAAAGAAGAAGATCTCCTCCCATGGTACCTGTATTCCATATTGGACGAAAGAGAAAAGGATTTATTGTCAAGTGCACAAAAATCCCCTTTTTTGTTCAGTTTTATTTGCCTTTTTCCTGTTTCTTTTCTAATTTTTTTAAAGTTGTTATAATACCTTATTTCTCGTTATTTTAATGTATTCTCATTTTAACATCCATTTTTACACACTAGGAGTTTGATTCTTTTATTGGATCTTAATTGAGATAATTTATTGCAATGTTTTATTTTTATATAGTCCTTTTGTATATAACTTTTTCAGACTATCTGTGTTCATATGTAAGAACCAGTAATGACTTTGTATATACATATAAGGTCAGGGGAGTTCTTCTTCTATCTAAAGTCTGTAATATTGTTATCTGCTTATTCCTTCTGTAGTGTCATTCAGAATGGTTCCCTTACCTTTTAAAATGTAGTTCTACATGTATTGGCTATTTCACATTTTTTACTTTTTATTCATGATCAATTTTGTGTATAGGGACCCCTAAAGAGCACACCCAGGTTCTAAGATTTATATTTTACATTCAATATATACAATAACTGTCATATAAAGTTGGACCTAAGAGTATAATTATTACATTAGATAGGCTCTCTTCCCCATACCCCTGATGAAGTGGGAGGATTCCCACAAAAGCACTATTGAGTTACTATAATCTCTCTATCAAGCTGGTTACACTCCATATTTTATTTATTTTTGGGGGAAGAAATTTTGGGGGAAATGGTCTCAAACCAATTTCTATGCAGCCCAATATGTTGCTGCAAACCCATCAGCGTTAGTTTCCAAGGAAGAAATATGGTAACCCACAGATCTTTTAGAATTCAAGAAATTCTGGGCCCTAACAATGACAATTGGAATAGTGTAAAACCCAAGTATTCATACTGGAGTAAAAACCCCATATATGATACCCCTATAGACGCCAAAACAAAGACCAGGACAAGATATGAAATGATTTTGCTCTTTATGCACTTTAGTGATAATACCCTGTGCCTCCCAAAAGAACACCCCCCAGTGTGATACTGTTCAAAATTTGCTCCCTAATAAATCATTTAAATGAAAAGTTTGCCCAAGTATTTACCCCCAAAAAACAAAGTATAGATTAATTCCTTATGAAATACAAAGGTAGGTTAGGTTTCAAGCAATACATCCCATCCAAGCGATCCAAATTCAACATTAAATTTTAAAAATTGTGTGAAAGTGCCACAGGCTAATACCCAGGCTTTTCGAATTTACCAGGGGAAGGACAGCCAACTTGACCTTCCTGGTTGCCCCGAATCTTTGGGAACACATGGGAAAATAGTTTGGGATCTAATTTACCCCTTATTAAATAAAGGATATCATTTATATGTTGACAACCTCTACACCAGCCCCCTTTTATTTAAGTCACTTTTTTTATTTTGACACCGTGGCCTGTGGCACTGTCAGGCACAATTGCAGGGAGATGCCCAAAGAACTTGTAGCTAAAAAACTAAAAACCAGGACGTACTCAGCTTTGTGCCAACAAGAGCTGCTGACAGTTAAGTCAAGGACAAAAAAGTATACATGCTTTCCACCATACATGAGGACAAAACTGTGGCAGAAAGGGGGATGGGGGTGTACTAGCAAAGCCAGTCTGCATCAGAGACTACAACAAGCACATGGGGGGGGGGGGGGGGAGTTGATTTGTGTGATCAACTCATGCAGCTGTACCTCACCATATGAAACTGTTTGGCATGGTACAAAAAGGTTGTCATTTACATGATGCAGACTGCAGTACACAAAGCTCCATCTTATTTCCCAATCTTTGTTTCAAGGGGCAACAGAAATAATTACAGCAAAACCCGGAGTAGTACACTTTATAAAATCCACCCAACCCCCAAAAGAAAAACCTACAAAAGTGCTGCAGGGTTTGCTACAGCAAGGGAATACAGACAGATACCCCCACTTACTGTCCTGATTGCCCTTTCAAACCAGGCCTCTGCATGAGTGACTGCTTCAAGCAATACCATGCAGGCACAATGCAGTAGTGCTATAAAATTTATTTTATTATTTGGCCCCTTTTTCCCCCTGAAATATCCTGTTTTTCAAAACACATCCCTCCTTAGATCTAACACCTTGTCTACTTTCCAAAAATATACACTTTTTGAAGGGAAATTTCAAAGTGGAGCACCGGTACACAGCCCCCAATTAGACATGGCACCAGTGACGCAAGCTGTGAAAATTCAGAGTGTGAAACTGGAAACACGCATGTTCCAATTTGTGCCCCATAGCTCCCCCAAACCTTTAGAAACCTATGCATATGGGGTATTGCCGTACTCAAAAGAAGGAGCTGAACACTAATCAGTGCATTTTTTAAAATTTTCAACTATCCCGTGATTGATATAAACAGTAATATTTTAAGTGTGAAAACTGCAAGAAAACAAAATATTACCACAGTTTTGAAAAAATTCTGGAATAATAGCTGCATAAAAAAACTCCAAAATTCTCCTGATTATTTACCTTATGTTGTCTAGTTTTCAGAAACACATACTTTTGTGGGACATTTTTGGTTCTGGCAGTCAGCTAAGCTAAGATACTCACATGCCAATTGTTGAAAAATTACAGGTTGGAAATAATGGCATCCATCTTGTAATATTTACCTTGTAAATGTGAGAAAGGGATTGAAATACTAGGCATATGGGGTGCTCTCATATTCAGGAGAAGCAAATGAATAGATTTAGGTGTATTTTTTTTGTAATGAACTAATAGTATGCAAATCCTGACAGGGGAATGTAAGCAAAATGGTTTTGTTTTTGTTTTTTGTTTTTTTGTTTTTTCCCTTTTAATCAAATTAAACGATGAGGTATTCATAAAATTGTGTTATCAAAAGAAGGCCCTACTTGTGCTTAAAGAAAAAAAAAAAAAAAAAAAAAAAAAAAAAAGTATATCATTTTGTGGGTGTACAAAAGGAATTAAAGAGAAAATATGGTTGAACAAAGACATAGTCAAAAAGGTCAGAATTGCTCCAGTCCTTAAGTGAAATCCACCTCGGATTTTCCTGGTCCTTAACAACCCCTAACGTGCCAGGACCGTCATGGCGGTCCGACACTTAAGGACCAGTGACGGTCCTGGCACGTCATGGAGTTCAGGGCTCCCAGCGCGGCTGCACGCCACTCTGGAAGCCCTGAACTGGGGAAAAAAAAAGCCCCGTGGTCCTCAAGTGCCAGCTGCGCGTGTGTGCACAGGTCCTTAAGGGCTTAAGGAGTTAATATTTGCTTTATGCTAGACATGGTCCTTTCACTTATCACTTGTTGATCAGTGGTCCCATTTTCAAGATATTGAGCTCTAAAGCGGTCATTTTGCCTGTGCCTAGTATGTTTTTGCATATGAGAATGTGCAGTTTATTGTACGAGTATTGCTGAATGTAATTTGTGAGACTAAGGGTACTTGTAGTTAATTTGTTTAACATTTTTGGTATTAACACTTGGTGAAGGAAATAATGCCTTTCTGTCAAACCATTAGGAGATTTACAGACGAAATGAGTAATTTAGATATTTGCTATATTTCCTTAATAAAATGTTACAATTGTATATTTCAGTTCTCTGGAGAATACAGAAGCCAACACTGGAAACACGTCACTGGATGTCCTGCCTGTCAAGGGCCCACAAGGACCTCATTTGAGTTGTAATGAACCTTCATTGGACTCCAAATCCAAACAAACATGGAGTATTTATCCTGAGCATCTCCATCTGACAGCGCAATCAATAAGTATGTATTTCCTCTTGCCTGACCAAGTTCTACATTTATTCCTTTTATATTCCCCTGTGGTTTGTCTGCTGACTGCTATATTTCTAGTTTTTCACCCACCTACCTTTAACTTTGGTAGTTATTTCTTAGGTGACTGAAGTAGTTTCCTTGCCCCAGATCATTCAGTATTTTGAAAAGAAAGTGTCACTTTTTAAAAAACAGGTGATTTTTAAAGAGTTTGCCTGCAGGACTCAAACATTCCACATAACTCTGCATTGCCCACTGCCACTTATTACCAAGCAGTACCAACTCAGCTGCATAAACTGTCATTTATTTAGAAAAAGTTTTACCATGAAGAATACATTGAGATTCCTCTTTTTCAAATATGTCTTGAAGAGCTTTTACACAAACTAGAGACACAATATAAACATTATTTACAGTTACATGTTTTACAAAGAAGCTGTTATTTTTAGGGATACTAGACATTGAGAAGATCTGATTTTAGATTTTTTTTATTTTTTGTTTTTCCAAGTAGGTTATTCCAGGCTTTTGGACCTCTGTAGGAGAAGGCCGATCGATCAACTGCTTTGTAGTGAGTTTTTTGCAGTGGAGCAGAGGGTTTATAGTTGGTACGGAATTCTAGGAAGTCTGGTACCTTTCTAGAGTAGTGGCTATAAACTAGGCAAGAAAGGTAAAGTGAACTTCTAGATTCCAGTGTTAGCTCCTTTAGTTCTTTAAACATATCACAATGATGGTTAGTGTAATTACATCGGAGGACAAATCTGAATATTTCAAAGGGTATTTCACTGTCGTCCAATACAGGTCACTGGTACCATGGGATGTGTAGTCCCCTTTAATAGGCAGGAACAATTATGCAAATAATTTGCAAGGGGCGGAGCCTCCCCTCTTACTTAAGCCACCTTCTGGCCAGAGCCACCCATATTGATTTGTTCCTGGTGTGCTTGCACACCAGGCAGAGAACAGCTATGCTTCTTAGAGTTTTATTATTTTTTCTTCAAATATGGAATACCACCATTAGGAGGGTGACCATGGCTGTGAATGCCCTCACCCGAAGTGGCTAGTGCAGCTTCCAGGGATTTCTGTGGACCTATACCTGATGAGGGGACAGCTTGTGTTAAGCAGCTCCCCTGTTGGGGAAATTACCTCTGGTTCTTTCCCTCCCTATCATGGTCACCTGAAGACAGAAGTCTGCGAGAAAGGTGAGTCACCCATTGAGTGCTGAAGGTCCACTTGTCCCCACAGTGTCCCTTTGATGGGCTTGTATTTGGGAGTTTTAATACACTCCAGCACTCATAGGGTGTTTTTATTGCATTATCACTATTTATGCAATTTCTGTGTTATTCTCTGAGTTTTGGAGCATTGGGTATTCATTTATTTATGTTTCTCATGTATTTCATGCTTGTTTGGGCACTTTTTAATGTTTTACTAAACTTTATTAAAAATGGTGTTCCGCGCCTTTAAGCGCGGCTTTTTCCCGCTCAGCAGCAGAGCTCCTTTACTCTCTATGGGAATTCACAGTTTGGGACATATCTCTGAAACCGCTTGTCACAGCAACTTCAGAGTGGGCTCATTTTAATGCTAGGCTCCTGCTCTATCATCCGGTTGGTGTTTTATTAATGTAGGGGGTTCAGGGGGGCTTCGGGCACTGTTTGGGGTACTTGCATAGGGAAAACTACATTTCCCATGAGCGCTTAGCTCGCGCTCGTTTCTGATTGGCTGTCATGAACGGCCGCCATTTTGTGGTACTTTTCCAAGGCGAGTACACTACGCAGGGACCGAGCCTTCTCTCTCCTCCCCAGATTAACCCTTCGCTGGCCAGATAAGTCCGTTTTTAGACCTTTTCTGGGGTGAAACTTTAATCTTTAACACTTTTCTGGGTGATAGTGTTTGTTGTGGGGTATATTGACGCTGTGAGCATGTCTACTTCACTGGAGCTAGGGGCTAGACCCAAGACTAAGGAGGCTGGGGGGTCTTCTACCCCCATGGCGTTTTGCTCCTCTTGCCACATTGGGCTGGATTGCGATAATGTGGGGGATCTATGCCCTAATTGTACTGATAAAGATAGCAACCCTGGGCTTCCCAGCCACGCTATTGAGCCATCTTGGGTGAGGGAGTTTAAAGCTGCCACTAGGGATCTCAGATCCACGCTTCAACTCTTTCCCTCTCAGGTACAGGGGGCTCTCCAGGTCTGGCAGACCCCCTCTACTATCAGGACCTCCCTGCCTAAGCCACAAGGAGCTCCTGATATCACTGATTCTTCTGAAGAAGAACTTTTACAGGATTCTGATGCTGAGGAACGTACTGTTATTGAATCTAACAGGTCCATTGGGGACCCCTATGAGTGTGACCCTGAAGTTTCGGCTGAGGGTCTGATCAGAGCGGTTCTGAATACGCTCAACCTTCCTCTGACTCAGGAATCCACTTATGATCCTACTGATGTTTTTCAGAAAAAGCCATCTAAACCTGTTGTTTGTTTTCCAACTAACCCTACTCTTGCCCGTCTGGTTTCTGAGGCATGGAAGAATCCTGATAGATCTTCCTCTGTCTCCAAAAAGTTTGCCAAACTTTACCCTTTTCCCGAAGCGGAGCTGGCAAAATGGGTTCATCCTCCCAAGGTGGATGCTCCTGTGTCTAGACTATCCAAATCTACTGCTTTGGCTGTCTCAGATGCCTCTGCCTTGCAGGACTGGACGGATAAGAAATTAGAGCTCTCTCTTAAATCTATTTTTGCCTCTATTGGCACTGCCATGCGCCCCACCTTTGCTGTGGCATGGGTTAATAGGGCTATTGCAGCCTGGACTGAACGACTGACTGAAGCGGTTCGCCAGGATGCGCCTGTATCTGAACAGTTGCAGCTTCTTGCTAATATCACTGAAGCTCAGAACTATGTTGCTGATGCTGCTTTTGATGCTGTGCGCATGATGGCGAGGGCCTCCACTTCTTCTGTGGTGGCTAGACGCGCTCTTTGGCTGAAAATTTGGTCTGCTGATACAGCCTCTAAGAAAGCCTTGCTTTCCTTGCCCTTTCAGGGGAATTTGCTCTTTGGCTCTGAGCTCAAAGAAATGATCAGTGAGGCTACTGGCGGTAAAAGTACTCTTCTACCCTCAGTCTTTAAGAAAAAGTTTCCAGCCAAACGCAATCGGTCCTTTCGTTCCTTTCAGACTGAGACACGCTCCTCGGCCCAAACGGGTCCTCCCACTACGCGCTCCTCCTCCAAGCCCAAACAGTCCTGGAGGCCCAAAGTTGCCTCCAAGGCCAAGACCTCCAAGACTGCTTCGGCATGACTCGCCGAACCCGGGTCCGCATCCGGCTGTAGGCGGTCGTCTCCGCATCTTTCGCCGGTCTTGGGAGGAGTCAGTGGCGGACCCATGGGTTCTTCAGGTGGTGTCAGAGGGATACAGGATCCCTTTCTCTTCCCTTCCTCCTTTTCGGTTCCATTTTACTCGTCCTTCTCAGGAACCCTCAAAAAGGCGTCTGTTCGACGACGCTATTCAGGATCTCTTGGACAAAGAGGTCCTGGAGGCGGTTCCGCAGGGGGACACAGGTTCAGGATTTTATTCCAACCTGTTTGTGGTAGCCAAAAAGGACGGAGGAGCCCGTCCCATCTTGGATCTCAAAGATCTCAATGCCTATGTGGTGACTTCCCACTTCCGCCAGGAGTCCCTGCGCTCTGTGATTGCTGCAATGTCTCCAGGGGAGTTTCTTGCCTCCCTGGACCTTCAGGATGCTTATCTTCACATCCCTATTCATCCAGAGAGCAGGAAGTATCTCAGGATTGCCTGCCACAGGGGACACTTTCAATTTACAGCGCTCCCCTTTGGACTGACTACAGCTCCTCAAGTCTTCCAGCGGGTGCTGGGCTCCTTGATAGCGGTGCTCCATCAGGATGGGATCAGAGTGACACCCTACATGGACGATCTCCTACTGAAGGCCTCCTCAGCGGAGCTTCTCCATCAGCAGTTGCAGAGGTGCATGCACACCCTGAACCGTCACGGATGGATCCTGAATCTGGACAAGTCGGACTTGATTCCTTCTCAGAGGCTTCTGTTCCTGGGTCTCCTGTTCGACACTCGCCAATGCATGGTGTTTCTTCCAGAGGACGTGGCTCACCAGATAGCCGTCAGAGTGGCTGGGATTCTGGACTTGGACGAAATTCCAGTTCCGAAGTTGTCGTCCTTAGTGGGGAAGTTCATTTCCACGATCGAAGCAGTACCATTTGCCATGGCCCACTCCAGGGATCTTCAGAGATTTGTGATCCAGACGTGCAGGAATCATCCAGATCATCAACATCTGTCTGTTTCTCTTCCTCCTCATGTCGAGTCGAGTCTGCACTGGTGGTTAGATCTCTCTCATCTCTTGAAAGGGAAATCCTTTCTAGTTCCTCTTTGGACCACAGTCACAACGGATGCCAGCCTTCGGGGCTGGGGTGCAGTCTGGGGTCGCTTCAGTGCTCAGGGGAAATGGGGTCTGGAGGAATCCATGCTCTCCATCAATGTTCTGGAACTTCGAGCTGTCCGGCTGGCCCTGAGGCACTGGGAGTCTCAATTGACCGGTCTTCCAGTCAGAGTAGAGTCCGACAACGCCACGGCGGTGGCTTACATCAACAGACAAGGCGGCACAAGAAGCGGTTCCGCCTGGTGGGAAGTCAAGGATATTTTGTCTTGGGCAGAAGATCACGTGCCTGTCATCTCTGCAGTTCATATTCCAGGCGTGGACAACGTCATGGCAGACTTCCTCAGTCGTCACACCGTCGACAGCGGAGAATGGGCTCTTCACCCAGAGGTGTTTCACATGCTCACTCAACGGTGGGGGATGCCAGTGGTGGATCTGATGGCTACCAGACACAACAGGAAGGTTCCGGTGTTTTGTTCCCGTCTGAGGGACTCCCTTGCTCTAGCGGTGGATGCCTTGTCGATCCCTTGGGACTTCTCCCTGGCTTACATCTTCCCCCCTCTTCCTCTATTGATCAGAGTTATTCAGAAGTTGAAGAGAGAACGTTGTCCTGTCATCCTGATTGCTCCAAACTGGCCTCGCCAGTCCTGGTTTCCGGAATTGATGGCCATGTCAGTGAAGGATCCAATCCCACTTCCAGCCCGTCCGGACCTGCTTCTTCAGGGGTATCTGTGGAAAGAGAATGTTCACTCTCTCCGTTTGATGGCATGGCGGTTGAATCCTCGATTCTAGCTAAGAAAGGCTTTTCTCCTTCTGTGGTGTCGACGATGCTCAGTGCTCGTAAGCCTGTGTCTTCCAAGATCTATCATCGCATTTGGTCAACTTTCGTGACATGGTGCTCTGTCAAGCAGTTGTCTCTTGACTTCCATCTTCCCACTGTCCTGGCCTTCTTGCAGGACGGTGTGGACAAGGGGCTCAGTCTGAGTTCCCTCAAAGTTCAGACCTCTGCCTTGTCTGTGTTTTTCCAGGAACGGATTGCCATCCTTCCTGATGTGAAAGTCTTCTTCCAAGGTGTGACTCATGTTCGACCTGCCTTCAAGAGTCCTGCTCCCCAGTGGGATCTCAATTTGGTGCTGGGAGTTCTTCAGCGACCACCGTTTGAATCCTTGGCTTCCATTCCATTACGTCTTGTGACTTGGAAGATGGCCTTCCTTTTGGCTATTGTGTCAGTACGCCGGGTGGCAGAGTTACAGGCATTGTCTTGTAAACCTCCTTACCTGGTGTTCCACAAGGATAAGGCTGTGCTTCGCACTACCAAGGAATTCTTACCCAAGGTTGTGTCTGAGTTTCACATCAATCAGGAGATTGTGGTTCCCTCTTTCTGCCCTAATCCTTCATCTGACAAGGAAAGAGATCTCCATTTGTTGGATGTGGTGCGTTGCCTCAAGTTTTATGTTCACCGCACCGAATCTATCAGGAAGTCTGACGCTCTATTCGTCATTCCTGAGGGGCCTAGGGCAGGAAGACCGGCTTCCAAAGTTACCATTGCCTCTTGGATTAAGGCTACCATCCGTGAAGCCTATAAGTTGAGGAATAAGCATGTTCCCTTCAGGGTGACTGCACATTCCACCAGATCTATTGGGGCCTCTTGGGCCTACAAGAATCAAGCTTCTGCTGATCAACTGTGCAGAGCGGCCACTTGGTCCTCTGTGCACACCTTTTCTAAGCACTACCGAGTTGATGTACTGGCATCGGCTGATGCCAGCTTTGGAAGGAAGGTCCTGGAGGCAGTCTTGCCTGTGTAGGTCTTCCGCTCTGTGATCCTTAGTGCTTCCTTACTGTTGAGCCCGGTTGGCTCGTGTTCCGTGTGCTGTGTTAAGTTCAGGGATTGTTCCCTTGCTTGGTGTCCGTTGACACTTACAGTTTGGGCTATGTTATCAACTGGTTAACAGTTCTAGTGACTTGGGCCTTGCGCCTGGTCCTTGCCTTACTTCCCGCCTCTGGATCAGCTCAATGTTTGTACATCCCATGGTACCAGTGACCTGTATTGGACGACAGTGAAAATAGGATTTTAGTCTTACCTGTTAAATCCTTTTCACTTAGTCCATACAGGTCACTGGTCTCCCACCCTGTCAAGGGACCAGTCTTGGCTCTCCTGTGGCATTCAGTGGGAGACCGTTCGGGCATGCTCACAGGAGTCTTTCTTTTTGCTTACCTGGGGTCAGTTTAGGGTCTCAAATCAATATGGGTGGCTCTGGCCAGAAGGTGGCTTAAGTAAGAGGGGAGGCTCCGCCCCTTGCAAATTATTTGCATAATTGTTCCTGCCTATTAAAGGGGACTACACATCCCATGGTACCAGTGACCTGTATGGACTAAGTGAAAAGGATTTAACAGGTAAGACTAAAATCCTATTTTATGAAATTAAAAATTACTATCACAAATATAGGGGATTTTGGACATCTTTCAAAAATCTATTTGTTACAAAGTGACCATTCTGCTTTAAGCAGTTTTCTTCACCCCCTAATGAAATAGATCAATGCCATATTTCAGTGCATGCAGTGTTGTACCTCATTCTTCTACTGGACCCTCAAATATCTGTGAGGGAGGCACTAAGTGCAATTATAACAGATTACATACAATAACTTAATTATCTCAACTTCCCTACCTGATCCACTGTAGCAGGGCTGCAACTTGTGTTCCACCAGCTGGTTTTGGACTATAACTTCAATATCACAAGTCTGTGACTGGCATATATTATTTGTAATCAAGCAAATTAACTACTAAGAGTACCAGAACATTTCTGACTATATCTTACTGGTTCCAAAATGAGAATTGTTGTGAGGTTTGATTGAAATGAATCAGTGAGAAAAATTACTCCAGTCCCTGTTGTTTTGAACTTGGCCTGTCTTAAGACCTCTACAACCTGAACATAGGCTGTTTAGAATAAAACAGGGATTTCCGTGTTTTTTGTTTTTGCCTTTCTCTGGTCTTGGTGCATGACACCACCCCCTCCCCCCGTTATCAGATAAGGCAGTGTATTTAGTCATTAAAGAAACAGTGATTTGTTTATATTAGAGCAGCGGTCCCCAGTTGCGGCCACATGCGGTCACCAGAGCATTTTTGTGCAGCCACCGTGAGAGCTGCAGAAATGGTGGCCGCAGACCCGCATGGACATAGTGGTTGCTGCCATTTTATTAAAAAAAAAAAAAAAATTACTGGCTGGCTGAGGCTTCTCTCCTGAGGTTGCTTCAGCCAGCCAATCCTTGTTTAGCCCACCCCAGCATCTTCATCGTAGTGAGTGCCTGAGCGGAGGGCACGCAGAAGAGCTGCAGATGGAAGCAGGGGCAGGATGGGCAGGTGGACCTCTGCTTCACTTCATCTCCCACTTGCTGTAAAGTTGTGGGAAGGTGTAAGTGAGCACAGCTGGCCCAGAACTTGGTGCCTGATCACCAATGGGTTTGACAGCAGAGCGGGTTGCCTCTTTGCAGAGACAAACAGAGCACACTGAGAAGGAGCATTGGGAGGTGCCAGCGGTTTGGGTACAGCAGTCATCTGCATGTCGCTGTCGCAGGAATTGCTCCAGGTACTGCCACTGGGGTGTCTTGCAGAGGGAGCAGTGCCCTTAAAAAAACATTGTCTGCCCAAGTAGCCCAAATAAGCAGGTATAATGTGTGTGTGTGTGTGTGTGTGTGTGTGTGTAGTGTGTGTAGTGTGTGTAGTGTGTGTAGTGTGTGTAGTGTGTGTAGTGTGTGTAGTGTGTGTAGTGTGTGTAGTGTGTGTGTGTAGTGTAGTGTAGTGTAGTGTGTGTAGTGTAGTGTGTGTAGTGTGTGTAGTGTAGTGTAGTGTGTGTAGTGTAGTGTGTGTAGTGTAGTGTGTGTATATATATATATATATGTATATATATATATAATTTATGATTTTAAGATATATAATATATATATAATTTTAAGTCCTTTGCTACTAGCCAGACCTGAAAAGTTACTCTCCACTGCAAGCCAAAACATACCCACCAGGGCTGAATTTCTACTCACTAGAGCTACATTTTCACTCGCCATTGGCTAGTGGCGAGTGGAAATTTTAAGCCCTGTATAATTATTTTCATGTTATATTATATAATAATTTTCATGCTCAAGTTACTTTCTGACCAGTTAAGTGCACAATGGAAGAACGTGTTCTGGCTCTCATTTTGCATTAATCACTGAGCAGCACAGAGGAGCCTTTAGATGTGTTTTCCTTATGGCAACAAACACACACTTCACATTGATTTACATAGACTCCTAGAGTCTATGTAAAAAAAAAAAAACAAAAAAACAGCTGTAACTTATTTTCTTGATAGTTCGCTCACCTTCTTGATGAGGAGTGTTTTGAGTGGGCTGCTCAACAATATCAGCTATTTGGTACACAATCACATTTGCAGGAGTGTGTGGTTTGTGCTTTTGTGCTCCTTTGAGCTTTATATTGACATGTATATTAACCCTTTGTGTGGCAGAGGGTTCATAATGCATTGCTTTGCAATGCGTTGCGTATCCTTCTGGCACTCAGAGGGATATGGATTAGAACTGGTCCTGTGGCTGTGCCTGAAGTTGGGAGTGTCACTGAGTGCACAAGTGAGGCAGGTGCGATCTTATGAGTGTGCTCAGCTAGGGAAGCGTTTTGGTTTTTTAAAACTTTTTTTCTCCTTTAAATATTTAGCATTGAGCTCAATGTTTTCATTTGAGATGTGCTTTCTCCATGCTTTACTCATGATAGGGTTAACAGATGATTTCTTTCACATCTGGAAGGGTCGGTGATTTATAACCTGTTCCAGACGCTATTACTTTTGTTGTCCTATGCATGAAAAACCTTGTCTTTGGGCAAAGGGCACCAAAAGTAAGAGAGAGCGCACACACAATGTCATACATTTCTGGTGCAGGGATATCCAGAACGGAGGAGTCTGTAACTGTTCCTGTTTAAGGTTCATGGCGCTCTGTGACAATGTTGATTTTTGATGTCCATTGTAACTCTCATTCAATCATTTGTGTGCCAGAGAGGTGTCTTGCACATTACAAAGCAATGTGTTTCTATTCCTTTGGCATTGAAGTGAATGTAAATGCTCTTCTCTTAATCCTTTGAGTGCCAGAGTGGTACACAATGCATTGCATATCCCTCTGGCACTCAAGGGGTTAAGTGATTAAAAAAAAAAATTACAAATGAGTGCAACACACACTACAACCCTCACTGGGCTATCGGCTGGAATGAAGTGACAACTTAAATTTGGCTTTTAACCCCTTGATTGCTAAAGGTCTCCAATGTATTGTAAACATCTTTAGCATTACAGGGTTTAAAAAACATTGAAATCAATGGGACTTGTTTTCTGTCAGCTATGGGGCAGATGGTTTACTCCAAAATTACTTCAGCCTCAAAGTAATTCAAGATATTTATTTATTGTGAATTAATGCTGCATCTCAGTTATCTACAAAATCATGCATCATTCAGCAGAAGGACATTTGTATCAAATGTGGAATCCAAGCTCATGAATTTCAAAAAGGAGAAGTCTGCTAAGGTCTTGATCAGTGGATGCTCAACATAGACTTCCCAACACGCAGGCATGGCATGTCCGTGGGGATGAAGAGTCATAGAGAAAAGAAGACAAGGCAACAGAGAGGGTGGTGGGGTGTCAGGTAGAAGGGGTAGCATGTCAGACAAAAGACAAGATAGAGAGTCAGAGAGAGTAAGACAGCATCAGATATGCTGATGAGATGTCAGGTGGAAGAGAGAATTTGTCAGAGAGGATGGAGACTCTCTCTGTCTTACTGTCCATCCTCTCTGACATATGCTATGCCTGTGTGTTGGGAAGTCTGATAGAACATCAACTGTTCAAGACCTTAGCAGACTTTTTCTGTTGAAATTGTAGTATCATTTAAACGTATTGTTGTTGCACGTATTTGTATGCAATTTTTGTATGTCTTAATCTTATAGTACCTTTCGTGCATGTGATATCATAGTGTGGCCACCACGATATTGCTGTGGCCGCAGTGTAGCCACCAGAACATTGTTGTGGCGTCATTGGCAGCCACAAGAAAAAATTCTTTGATAACCCCTGTACCAGAGTACATCACCGATCATGTCTCTATAAACATGGTGGAAGTAGTTGTCATAATCTAGAGACACTACTAGAGCTGTTTATCTCTGGTAGAAGGTTGGTCCTAAGAGTTAATTTTTCTTGGTGATCTCTGCAATTTTATACTGTCATGTCAAAATAACATCGCATTTTTCAGTTTGGTCATATTCAAAACAGCAGTCCTATTACAATTGCCTTTCTTTCCAACCATTTTTATTGCATTTTGTTGAGTTAAAGTTTTGTTTTTGTTCCCCCCCCCCCCCCCCTTTAAATAGGCGCTGTTTCAGGAACAGGTCACATAAAACTTATTAACAACTCCACAAAGCTATTACAATTTGAGTTGTCCTGGCCTGCACATTGTCTTACGATTACACCTCAGCATGGCAGTATTGAACCAAAGTAAGTCTTATACCAAAGTAAGTCTTATGTCTTAATGTCTTTTCTTTTTAAATATCTTATACACATTTATTGAATGTTCTGATGCACTTTTTAATATATTTAAATTTAGGAGTCACATAATTATTCTGGTTAGCCCCAACCCATCCATGGCCACAAAGCAATCATTGCTTCCATGGAACGGCCAGATTTACGTGCATTGTGACAATGGACAAAAGGTACTGTAAAATGGAATTGCTTTTTTTATTTAATCAATATCAATAAAATAAATGTATATGGTGTCCACATAGTCCAAAAAACACACAGATCCAACACATTAGCAGGGATTTATGAAGAGCGATCATGCTGCGTAGATAACTTTAATGATCTTTACTCCAAAATGGCTATGTAGAATCCTCTTTACAGAGTTGTGCATAAGTAACCTACCTGTTTTGTTGAGAAATCCGTGAGAACGTAACATGAGTGAAAGCAATATGTGCACACATAGTTGTTTCACTGATTGTATCCATTCATGCCTGGTTTAAAATAAAAAAATAAAAAAATTCTCATTAACTCTAACTTCACTATGCTTTGCCAAGACACTAGCAAAAATGCTTCTTGATAGGACTCTAATTACCTTAAAGGTATAGTAATACTTAAAATGTAAAACAAAATGTTCTAAGGCTTATCCCACTTAGTAAAACAAGACTACTCCCACTGCTGAAAGATGTTTTAGTCAAAAGTTATTAGAGCTCAAACTTGAATTTTCTAGGTGCAGGATCACAGTGTCCTGAAATTGTATAGTGGTGCTTTTGCTACAACATCCTATGGAGATATATGGTGAACTGACCAAAGCTGTCCATAGGATGGTGTAGCAACACTGGACAATTTCAGGCCATTGTGATACTGCACCTAAAAAATTCAAGTTTGAGCTCTAACATTTGAATAAAACATCTTTCAGCAGTGGAAGTACCCTTGTTTTACTCAATAAACCCTACAACATATATTTTTTTATATTTTAAGTATTACTATCCCTTTAAAGTGAAACTGCGAATTTGAAACAAATAGATGGTTTTGAAATGGCTTTTACAAGCATTTATATGTTAGCCATATTTTAATTCTAACAGATATTTAGCTTTATTTTTTAGTATGTTTATGCAAATGAGTTAGAAAATCGTGGTAGGAAGCTGCAGTTGGGATGGGGTGCAGTATAACAGTGCCTGCCTGGTTACTAAAGCTAAATAGCTCAAACAATTTAAATGAAAAAATTACCAACATAAATATAACCTAATTTTTACAAAGTAACAATTTCCCAAACATTTCTGCTCCATTGTAGAGGGAAATTCAATTAGTAAATATTGGTCATGGACTATAAACTATTGAATCTAAATGTGCAATCTTGCCAACAAGAGGTTTTTAGTAAACTCATCAGCTGGACTTTTATTTGTAAAAATGTATTCATTTTCACCTGCTACTGCTTATTTCATTTATCTTTGTAAATGGAACGTTTAGATGGTTTTATAGTTTGCATATTGCGGACAACATATTCATAGATTGTGTTTTGTTTTGGTGCAACAGTTCATTAAAGTTCAGATAAGTGAAGCTTCTACTCCTACACCGAACATGTCTGCACCAAGTGGTGCTCCAAGAACGTTTGCTATGATTTCACCTCTCTCGGAGACCCCTGTTCACATAGCAAAACCTCTACCAAAATCTCCTTCAGCAAAAGTTGAAATAAAGAACCGCACACTTGTATTTCCTAAAACTGCTTCTGGAGAAAGTTCTGGTAAGCCTTCCCATTTAATTATTTTAAAATGTTCATTCTGGTATTTCAGTAATCCATTGCCTTTTATAGGCAAGTTTAGAAGTTACTGCTGTTCTATTTATTTTCAAGTAAACCTATAAATGACAAAGAGTAACTTTTTTTTATATTTGTCCTCTTAAGGCTGAGATGGGTGAATTGATTTGAGAGGTTAGGCTATGTCTGATACATTAAACACATTCTGTTTTTTTCTGAATATACAAAGAAAGCAACAATTGTAGCCTATAGGCAAACACAAGCCCATAGAATTTCCTCCATCATTATTTGGCTTACTGAGGACAAAGTCCAAAAGAGGCTGAAAAGGTTATGGTGAATAAAGCACCTGGACCACACCCAAGGGTACTTAAGGAACTTAGTGCCCCGTGATTGGAGGAAAGCTGATGGGTTTATATATATATATATATATATATATATATATATATATATATATATATATATATATATATATATATATATAATGTGTGTGTGTGTGTGTGTTAGAAGGGTTACTAACTGCATTGTAAGAAAGGATAATTAGAAATTTGGACAAGGGAACAGCTGTTAATGTATTATACTTTGATTTTGCAAAAGCCTTTGATATGGTGCCTCACAACAGGTTACTGCATAAATTTTAATTTGTTAATGATTTAGATCTGGGAATTGAAAGTATTGTCTGAATCTTTGCTGATGACACTAAGCTGTGTAGGGAAATGAATACAGAGCTGGATGTTTTTCCCTGCAGAAGGATTTAGACAATCTGAGTGAAGTGGCAGATGATGTTTAATGTAGACAAATGTAATGTTATCCATTTTGGCTGTAGAAACATGCTACATATACAATAAATGGGAAACGACTTGGGGAATCCGCATTAGAGAACGATTTAGGAATACTTATGGACTATAAACTTCAAAGCTGTGTGCTGAGTCACTCAGCTGCTGCAAGAGCAAATAGGGTACTAGCCTGCATGAAAAGGAGGGATCGATGCATGGGATGCAAATCTTATCCTACTTGTATATAAATGCTTGGTAAGGCCTCATTTACAATATGGAGTACAGTTTTGGGCACAACAGTTCTTAAAAAAAAAAAAAAAAAAAAAAAAAAAAAAGACATTGAACCAGGAAAAAGCGCAGACACATGCAACAAAACTGATAAAGGGACTGAAGGTTTTGAGTTATAAAGAAAAACTAGCCAAGCTGGGTTTGTTTACATTAAAGAGAAGCCGAAAGGTTGATATGGTTATCATTTACAAATATATTCAAAGTCAATACAAAGAACTCTCGAACTATTTAACTCAAAAACCTGAGCAAAGAGCAAGAGGTCATCCATTAAGAGTAGAGGAAAGATGCTTTCGACTAAAACAAAGGTATGGATTTTTTCAGTAAGGGCAGTAAAGTTATAGAAGGCTTTGCCTCGGGATGCTGTGCTTGCAGATACTGTAGATGCTTTCAAAAAGTAATGGATACCATTCTAGCAAAGAACAATATTAAAAATGACAACTGTTCCAACTTTTCATGGCTAAGGGATTTATAGCCAGAGCAAATAACAGGAGAAGGGTAAACTTGTCTAGTTCCATTTCTTATTTCGATCGATCACTGTCATAGAAGGGAGCTTTAACATAGCAGAGGGGTTGTTACATGTAGAGATCGCTAAAAGAAAATTGTCCACAAAGTCAAATATTTTTAGAACCTCGCCCAAGTAGTACCAAGCTATTCTATCAAAAGCTTTCTTGGCATCTAGACTGAGAATAAGGGTTTTTGGAGTGAGAACATTTGTCAAGGTGAATCAAGTTAACTGTTTTCCTCGTATTGTTGCCGCCTTGTCTGTTGGGGATTAAGCCGACTTGGTCAACCTGTATGAAATTAGCCTGCAAGGATGATAAACTATTCACAAGCATCTTACTGAAAAGCTTGGAGATGAGAAGAAAAATAGGCCAATAACTTGAACAGCCTTGAGGATCCTTGCCGGATTTTTGAATGAGGGATATAAGGTTGATCCATGTCTGTAAACATTTGGCCACCTGTCAGAAAGATAAATGCTTCAAGAATAGGTGATTTCAGAGATGGTTGAAAAGTCTTATAAAAGGAGTTAGGTAGACCATCAGGACCAAGGGTTTTAGCAGATTTAATACATTAATGCAATTCAGTCTGGTTAAGAGGGGAGTTTAAAAACACTATCAAAGAGCGTGAGTTTAATAGGCAGGTCTTGTAGTATCAAAGACTGATACGTTGCCTGGCTTCCTCAGGACATGTTGGGCTATGTTATCAATGTTAGTAAAATAATAAAAAGTGTTGTAGATACCCATGGGATAGTAAAGTAACTGACCTGAAGAACCTTTGAAGGATACAGTCTAGATACGCTGCTGCCTTTGTTTCAAGTTCCTGTCTAGGCTTTTGAGGTTTATTAGCTTGTTCATAAAATGGTGGTTGAGACCTTTCATTTGTTTGGCAACCTTATCAGACCGAGCCTTGCAAAGGGGTTATTTTATCTTTGAGAAGTTTACAGTAATTGGAATGAGAGGGATCATTTATTGTGTAAGGAATCTAGAGATTTAACTTCAGCTGACCACTTTTCAGTGTGTTTCAGTAACCTTTATATGAGTCTCAAAGTATAAAGACCATATATAACAATAACGCAGCATTAAAAAGAACAGTTTACATTAATAATTCGGAGAAGCAGACACACGTCTTGCAGAGCAAACATGAATTAGAATTATACATCCAAATTAGTAGTACAGGTGTTCTGGTATTATAACATGTCTAGGTACACCGCTGATTTAAGGAATGAGGTTGCCCTACATCATGGCAGAACAGACCTAAGGTAACAACCAGTGTATAATCACCAATGTTCTGAAGGAAAGCAAAGAAAGAAAAGCGAGAGGGGAAAAACAAGCAGAGAGACAAAAGAAAGAGATGTTAGTGGGGAAAAAGGGGGAGGGTTACAGACAGAAACCTCTAGTACAAGTATTGTTATGACACTGAATAGTGTAGGAGCGGACCCCACATGATTTCAAATGACTGAAGGTCTGCGAATGGGTGTTCATGTAAGTGCTCCATGTCCCTGATGAAGCAAATCCTAAACCTCCATTGCAATGTGGGTGGAAACATCATTGACTTACAGTATTTCAGGATCAGTGACTTGGCCGCATTTATGAAAATGCTAGTCATGTGACCTTAATTGCTTTCTGTGATGGTGTTCTGCAAAATCTTGTGGTGATGCTGCTAATCGTATATCCTTTTGCTTCCGTCCTTTTCACTGTGCTCTCTAGCAGTTTTATCCCTATGCTTCTCTCCCTGTCATCCTCCACAATGCAATCTTCATTCAATATAACACTTTATTTATATGCCATTATAAAATCCTCTGCCTCTACTGCTCACACCTTAGCACAAATTCAGAAATGTTTTTTTATGGAGACTGTTCTAGAATCCTGGTCAGAGCATGATAACATCCTTCGCTAATAGGTTCAAGTCTCTGTAGATGTAAGAATCATTGTCTGTCTTTTTTTTTTTTTTTTTTTTTTTTTTTTTTAATATGGAAGTATCTTGCTGATTCCTGCATTGGTATGACTAACCCTTAAGGTGACCTTCTTAAAAGGCTTCAACAACTCTAAGTCTCATATTTTCTTATCCAGGTGACAGAAAAGCCCATGCCAAAGCCTTCCAGTTAAACATTGTTTATTTCCTAATGGTCTATTCTACTCTTATAACCCTTTGAGTACCAGAGGGGTACAGAATGCATTGCTTTGCAATGCATTCCGTACCCCTCTGGCACTCAAAAGGAATAAATCCTCCAGAATGTACAGTGTGGCATTCCACCTGGGAAAAGTACTCCATTTTTAGCTGATGATGAGTCAGGTGCTTTTGCACTTGCAAGGAATGTAATGTATTGAGTGCACTGTAGGACCAGCTAAAATGCGCACTGATTTTTGCATTCCTTTTTTTTCAAGGAAGGTGTGTGGATTTCATTCCTCCTGCCAATCTGGAGCACAAAGGATTCCAATCCCTCAACTATCCCAGGCCCGCCCTGCCTCAAAGCTCAAACATAATTGGTAGAGCAAAAAGTCTTCTCCAAATCTTAAGTCTGACAAGCCATCCTCCGCATGACTCGTGGAGTTCTGGTCCATCTTTGCCTTTAGGGGGTCACCTTAGTCTTTTTCCAGACCTCTTCCCTGATGAGCCAGTGGGGTTTTATTTGTTTGTTTTGTTTTCTGATGGGTACCGTGTAGATTTAAAATCCCTTCCTCCACATCACTACTTTTTTTTCAAGGGTTCCACAGAACCCAGAGCAAAGAGCATCTTCGTCATCTCTACTGGACAAGCAAGTCATGGTTCCCAGCCCAAGAACGCTTTGCAGGTTTTTATTTCAACCTTTTTATGGTTCCTAAGTCTGGACTTTTGAAATGCCTCAACCACAACATGGTTGCTACCCACTTCAGGATGGAATCTTTACACTCTGTCTTGTTAGCAATGTGCCAAGAGAATTTCTGGCCTCTCTGGATCTTTCAGAATGCTTCCTGCATGTTCCTGTTCATCAAGATAAATGTTTCTTTTGTTTTGCCTTCTCATGCAGTCATGACCAGTTCAGTGCATCACCCTTCGGTCATGGCAACTCTGGCCACTTGCATTAATTTACAGGGAATCTCATCAAAGATGCTCTTATGGCTAAAAGGCAGGCTAAAGTGACATGAAGGTAAGGTCGTACAGCAAAAACTCTAGCTATTACAATGCAAAAAATAAACATATCCTATTCTGGAGGTGTATCCCTCTTGTCACATCTTTTGAATTGGAGATATTTGTCTAACAGAACCCAAGGCACCAATTTGTCTTGGGCCGTCGTGTCGGGTTTCTCCTTTCTGAAGGTGGCTGCATGTGGGTAGCCGGACCAACAAATCTGGATTGCTGCGTGGAAGACTGGAAAGCAGGGTACTTGAATGAGGGTCCAAGGGGGGACCCCTTAGACCATTCAAGAATAAAACAGGATGCAGTTCTAGTCCAAAATGACTACCAGTTTATTGAGGGGACATTTTATAACAAATCTGGATACAGTAGAACAATGGTAGCATAAACATAGTATACAATGGGAGAGTACATGGGGACAGTGGTGTATAAACATACAACAATAGGGCAGTATACATTGTGGGGACTTTACATAATTCAGTCTTGCCGCTGCGATCCCCAGCCAATGGGAATCGGAGAGACAAGCAAGCGACCAATCCGGACCCTGGCCATTGTACTCACATGGGGATTGAATTTCCCAGGTCCGACAAATAACTCACTCATGTTGCGCCGGCTCCCCAGCCAATGGGAACTGGAGCAGCAGACTGGGTGACAATGGCGACCAATCAGCGTGTCACCTGCTTGTCGAAGCCACGCCTAGCACAGACCAATGGGCAGAGTGCCTACCCATCATAAAACAAAACACATACCACATTTTACCCTTGACTCATCAGCCAATCCGGTTGCCGCCAACATTTCCGAATGCCGGCAGCAATTCCCTGACTGTCCAACTAACCGGGGTTGGGGCCAGGTAGCTTGATCGCTCAGTCATTTTCATAGTACTTAGTTCATGGCACTCACAAGTGCCCTTAGTAAAGGCCTACTGCTTCTTACAATATGTGTACTATATATCTATATTTCTATCATTGACCAAAAATAAGGTCCAGACAAGCCAAATGGCTCCTAGCAACGCCTCTTAGACCTGGATGGGACTGACGGCGCAGGCATCACAATGGCAAGATGTCCACACTCTGTCCTGCCTGTCGCCCATGGAAGAGAAGAGAAATCTATTAAATAAGGTAATTATTCTGGCGACTAGTGCTACTAAGCAGCTAGTCGCCAGATGGGGACTTAGTGAAGGTAAAGATTGTGTCAGGTGATGGTTCCCCTTTATAGTCAACAATAATGGTTTGATGACACTGAAAGACTGTTAAAAATTATGAATTGTTTAATGGAGATCATGTAGATTGAAATGATCCAGAAAGTTATTTGTGGAAACACTATTTGTAAATTTAAAGTCACCCACTGCTTTAGTTGACACATTTATAAAATTTCTTCCAAACTGCAGCGTTTTACCTCAGAGTAGAGCACTCTTACTTGGTGTCTCACCCTCCTACCTCGTGTACCTCCATTAGGTTTATCCGCTGTTCAGTTGGAGTGTCCCTTGCCTGCCATTTCTCAACTGTTTATCAGCAAGTTGTTTATCAGTTGTGATGTATGCTTCTGGACAGTGCCTCTCACCGGTATCCATTTGACGTGTCGCATGTAAAGTTTTGCATCCTAAAATGACGCATGTATTCGGCCTCGTCATTTAAAGGGTCGCAATTAAAGTTATGCCTCTTAAGTGTCAAAATGTAGAATTTGCAACACTTTACGCAAAACTTGCGACACTTTGATAGTAAACCCCTTGGCATTTAGCCTTTTGAAGAAGCAGCATGGCGAAACGCGCGTCAGACGTCTCTATGCCTTAAAGAGAGTTTGACTCTTTGTTACGCTACATTCTGCTTTACCAGTCCATTTAATTAAGGCAGCCGGTCCTCATATTTCTCACGTATCCTGTAGCTGGCAGACTTCACTCATGCAGCACAGTATTTACCTTTTCAGATTTAAAACCAATGGTCCTTTTTAGGACTGGTAACGCTAAGGGTAATTAAGGCCCTTTTCAGGGCTGGTAAATAGGAAGGTAATGATACCATTGGATACACCAGGGCTGGCAGACCGCACTCGTGCAGTCTTGTGTATATCCTGAGTTCAGTGCTGGACTATTTTTATGCCTGGACACTACGGTATTTTGCACATTTTTAGAATTTCAAGCCCAGTCTGGGGTTATGACATCCAGTTTTGATACCGTTTAGGGTAAACTGTTGCTGGCAGACTCTGCATGTGAAGCACAGTATTTACTCTGTTAGATCTAAAACCAATGGTCCTTTTTAGAACTGGTAATCTCTTAGGTAATCAAGGCCCTTTTCAGGGCTGGTAAGAGAAAAGCTTAGATACTTATAGATACACCAGAACTGGCACATGCTATACATGCAGTCTGGTTGATATCCTCTCCGTTAACGCCGGGTTACACATATACCTGGACGCAATGGTATTTTGCTTTAATTTAACTGCAAACCCAGTCCGTGGCTTCACTTACAGCAAGGTAACAAAGGCCCTTATCAGGGCTGGTAATAGCATTGGCAATTAAAAAAAAAAAAAATAAAACATTTTGGACTATTTGGGGCCATACACTATTTTTTATTAATTATTGGCAAGCCGGTTTAGTGCCCCGGTATACTAGATTAGCTTATATTTTTTCATTGCAGAATTTATTCTGTTGAGACCTTTGACTAGACAGGATCACTTTAGGTGAACTATATATGCTGACTACAAAGGTCCTTATTAGGCAGTGGGCCTGATTCCAAAGTCCTGATTCTCAAGTCTCCATAAGAGTTAGACTGAGTTATTATACCTCAGATATTAATTTTATTTTACTAACTTTCACCCACTTTCACCCACTTACTATTATCTTGGAATAACATCTTGGGCCTGTTTGTGGATTGTAACCTTCTGCTTCTCTGTCCAGGTAAATGGCTCTGTTCCTGCTGTGCTTTTCCCATTGCTCTCTCTCTGATGTGCTAATTTGCTTGAACTAGCTTCAGCTGTATAGACTGACATAGCATGGATTTCCCTATATAAGAGCTCTATCCCAGCAGTGGGCCTGCGGCAGTGGGCCTGATTCCAAAGTCCTGATTCTCAAGTCTCCATAAGAGACTGAGTTGGACAGAGGATGGACTGAGGACAGCCTGCTTTCTACAAAAGAACAACTCACACTGGAATCAGAGCTTGGAAACATCTATCTAAACAAAGCACCAACATTGCACCTTCCATCAAAACTGCTTAACACCTGACGCAAGTAACCAGAATTAGCAGGACTGACTTTGCAAACAGCACAGTTAACCATCCAACTGCTGAAGTGAAAAAACCTGATTCTTCTCCAACCAGCATTACCCTCTACAGTATCTACGTCTACTGATCCACTGACTTTGCAAACAGCACAGTTAACCATCCAACTGCTGAAATGGAAAAAAACCTGATTCTTCTCCATCCAGCATTACCCTGTACAACATCTACCTCTACTGCTCATCATCATACTTCATTTAACCCTACATTGACTCCTACCCTCATCAAATACTTCACAACTCTGCAACTGTCTCTCCTCATCCTGCCTGACATCTACACCCTGGATTGACCCTTGAATGCAAAGTCACCCGCACTCCCCTGGACTACAATCTGTTGCTCAAACTCCACTTCCGCCCCACACATTAACCCCACTATGGCCAATTTGGCTCCTTGCTTTTTCATTGCCATTCTCGCCTGCTTTAGACTCTCCTCCTCCTGTGTCCACATTAAGTGCCACTCCATCCACATTGCACCCTCACTTCTTCCCTCACCACTTCTCTGCACCCATGAACTTTTCTCATTCCTCCAGCCCCTATCACTACCGTCTCCTTCAACTGCTGCCAAAAAGCCCCACTGCTTCAAATCTCACTCCCACCTTTCCTCCCTGTCCCTTCTCCTCCTGATTGCTGCAGGTGACATCTCACCTAACCCAGGCCCCCCTTCCATTCTGTCCTGTAAACCAACACCCACTCAAACACGCAACATCCACAACCTACTAACTGTACCACGCCACCTAATCTCCTCTCCCCCTTTTTGTTTTGTTCTCTGGAACGCCCGCTCTGTGTGTAACAAACTAACCGCTGTTCATGACCTATTTATTTCTCACTCCCTAAACCTCCTAGCCATCACTGAAACCTGGCTCACATCATCAGACACTGCCTCCACAGCCGCACTCACACGGTGGCCTGCACTTCACCCACACACCTAGGCCCGGCAACAGTAAGGGGGGTGGAGTGGGCATCCTTTTGTCCCCTAACCACACTTTTCAGATAATCCCCACTGTCCCCTCTCTTCTCCTTCCCTACCTTTGAAGCTCACACAATTCGCCTCTTCTCTCCCTTCCCCCTGCGTGTTGCTGCCATATACAGGCCACCTGGTCCTTCTGCACAATTCCTTGACCACTTCGCTTCTTGGCTCCCTCATTTCATGTCCTCTGACGTCCCCACTCTCATCTTGGGAGACTTCAACATCCCTGTCGATAACCATAACTCCAACCCTGCCATCAAACTCCTTTCTTTAACAGCCTCCTTTGGCCTATCACAGTGGACCTGCACTCCCACACACAGTGATGGTCACTCTCTTGACTTGGTCTTCACTAACCTCTGCTCGGTCTCTAATTTTTCAAATGCTCCCTATCCCCTCTCTGACCACCACCTCCTCACTGGAAACCTCATCATACCACATAAATCCATCCCCTCCACCGGGATCAAGAGCATGCGGAGAAATCTGCATACGCTTGACCTCCAACAATTTTCTACTTCCCTGCAACCTCTTCTCAACTCCATCTTCACACTTGCTTGCCCAGAGCAAACTACTACTCTCAACAGCATTCTCACAAAAGCCCTTGACACAGCTGCACCTGCTACTCCACGACACCCCCGCACAACCCCACTACAACCCTGGCACACAAGACAAACGCGATACCTCCAAAGGTGCTCACGCACTGCTGAAAGGCACTGGAGGAAATCACACTCCACAGCTGACTTCATACACTACAAATTCATTCTACGTTCTTATAGCTCTGCACTATCCCTGGCCAAACAGTCATACTTTTCCTCTCTAATCTCTAATCTTTCTTCAAACCCAAAAGGCCTTTTCTCAACCTTCAAGTCACTTCTACGCCCACCAATGCTAACCCCTGCCACCAACTTCTCGGCCCAAGATCTCGCCACTCACTTCAAGGACAAGATCGACTCCATCCGAAATGACATCTCATCACTTCCACTCCCACCCAGCCAGCCTAGATCCCCCACCCCCCACACACACTCACTAAGCTCCTTCTCACCAGTCACAGAGGACGAAGTTTCCCTTCTCACTCGCTCAAATCTAACCACATGCACTCTTGACCCAATCCCATCTCAACTTACTCAAGAACTTTCACCTCTACCAACGCCACCCCTTACTCACTTATTTAACCTCTCTCTATCAACTGGACCCAAACTCACTGTCAAACTACCGGCCCATTTCCCTACTCCCATTTGCCTCCAAACTCCTTGAGCGTCTCGCATATAGCCAGCTCACTAAATTCCTCTGCTCCCATTCCTTGCTAGACCCCTTGCAATCTGGATTCCGACCTCATCACTCCACTGAGACTGCCCTCACTAAAGTAGCCAATGACTTGCTCTCTGCCAAGTCAAAAGGCCACTACTCCCTACTTATTCTCTTGGACCTGTCTGCTGCCTTTGACACAGTAGATCACTCACTCCTCCTCCAAGCCCTCCACTCTCTAGGTCTCAGTGACACTGCCCTCTCTTGGTTTTCATCATATCTCTGCAACCGCTCCTTCAGTGTGTCCTACTCTGACTCCACCTCCCCACCCCTCCCACTGTCGGAGTGCCTCAAGGCTCGGTCCTGGGCCCCTTGCTCTTCTCAATTTACACTGCATCCCTGGGTAAACTAATAAACTCCTTTGGGTTTCACCATCATCTCTACGCTGATGACACTCAAATCTATCTTTCCTCCCCTGACCTCTCCCCCTCCCTCCTGTCCCAGGTATCTAACTGTCTGTCTGCTGTGTCTTCCTGGATGTCCTCCCGTCAACTCAAACTTAACCTTGACAAAACTGAACTAATTATCTTCCCTCCCTCTCCTAACAGTCCTACTCCAGATATTACCCTCACTGTCAACAACACTATCATCAAACCAACCCCTACAGTATGTTGCCTGGGGGTCACACTCGACTCCGCCCTATCATTTATTCCTCACATACAGTCAATCTCCAAATCATGCCGCCTCCACCTCCGCAACATCTCTGGAATCCGACCCTTCCTTAATGAAGACACCACTAAAATTCTAATCCAAACACTCATCATGTCCCGTCTTGACTACTGTAACTCACTACTAACTGGCCTTCCTCTTGCCCGCCTAACCCCACTACAGTCCATAATGAACTCAGCAGCACGACTAATCTACCTAACCAACCGCTTCTCCAACACCAGTCCCCTCTGCCAATCCCTACACTGGCTCCCATTAGCATACAGAATTAAATTCAAAATCCTAGTGCTCACCTACAGAGACCTTACTAACACCTCACCCCCCTATATCTCATCTCTCATTTCCAAATACACTCCCACTCGCCATCTTTGTTCTGCACAGGACCTTCGTTCTGCACAGGACCTTCTCCTCTCCACATCTCTCATTACAACCTCCCACTCCCGCCTACAGGACTATTCCGTGCTGCACCCAAGCTCTGGAATTCCCTCCCCCGCCCCATCAGACTCTCCCCTAGCCTTCAGATCTTCAGACGCTCCCTGAAAACTCACCTCTTCAGGGAAGCCTATCAACTACCTACATAAATACTATCACCAAGAACCAGCCATTCCCTGGAATACTACACTCACTAGCACTTCTCTCTCCCACCCACTGACTGGCAGCTCATGTGGCAGGAGGCACTTACACCCAATAGCTTACACCTTCTGTGTCCTACCCACCTTCCTCTAGACTGTAAGCTGTCACGAGCAGGGCCCTTTGATCCTTCTGTTCTCCACATATGATTTGTACTATTTAATATCCCTGTATGTCTATCCCCTATTGTAAAGCGCTGCGGAATAAGTTGGCGCTATATAAATAAAGATTATTATTATTATTAGGACTGGTAATAGGATTACATCTGGGTTGTTGGCACAAATATTACACATCTTCACACATTTTTACCCATGTTCGGGGAACTTCATATGTGTGAAATATACAGATCGATCAGGTCCAATTATTTTAGTCGACCTTCAGTTCTGTTACGTTCAGCCTTTTCTTATGTCTTATGTTCTAGTTATATAGCTGTCTAGTTGCTCGTATATCAATATATCTGTATGTATAGGGTTATTTTGGAACATTATTTGTGCACTTATACCCACAAATTATTTACATGCTCAGTACATGTGTAAAAAAGGATTTATTTGTGGCAAACCTGATCTTCTTGCCCCTGTATGTCACTCTTGCGCCTTTCTTCTTTTAGTTTCTAAGTATTACATTAAAAGTTAAGTTTTATCCACTGTGTTGCTCTAAAACATTTTACAGCATGTATGTATAGTATTCTAGAGTGCTAATTAGGCAGGGTATCTTTTATTATTTTTCTAAACCCCTCTCACCCACTGCCCTCTGCTTGCATGTACATGTGAAGAGTTCTCTTCCATGTCTCATCCACACTGCATCATTAGCTTTGGTTCAGCATTGGTTCTGTCACAGCGTTCTTGTGTGATACCTGTCTTACATCTGATAGTTACATCCAGTAGGCTTATATAATCAAGGCCATGCAATAGTCATGTTTACCACACAGTGTTGCAAAATGTCTCAAACACGTTTCTTCCTTTAGCGGAAATGGCTTACATCAGCCACAGAGGAGGAACTCGGCAGGCCACATACCAGGGGTATAAAATGAGGTTGTGGACTTTCTCAGTTGTCAAGATTTGGATCTAGGAAACAGAGAACTGAACCTGGAAGTATTCAAGCAGATAGTCCTGCATTGGCTTCTCTGAGGTAAATCTAATGGCCTCTTGCAAGAACAGGAAAGTCCCTCTGTTCTGCACACAGTCAAAGGATCACTTTTGCGAGGGGCATGATGTCCATTCCCTGGAACTTTCATCTGTCCTATGTGTTTCTGCCAGTTCCTATATAAAAGAACAGAATGGCAAAGGCTCTAGTAATCCGGATTGCTTCATTCTCCATTTTTTCAAGGCTGGCTTCCTCTTTGTCATTCCTGAGGGTCCTAGAGAGGGTCTGGCTACATCCAAGTTTACTATTGTTTCTTGGATCAATATTACCATACATCAAGGCATATTTGATCAGGAAGAAACATGTCCCTTTCATTAATAGCGCACTCCAGCAGGTCTTTACTCTCTGGACCTGCACAAATCAGAATTCTGCTGAATGGCTGTGGAAAGCTGCTACGCGGTCTTCCTTGCATACTTTCACCAAACACTACCTGGTCTGTGTCTTGGCCTTGGCTGAGGCCAGCCTTGTCTGGAAGGTCCTTTAGGTTGTAGCGTCTGTTTAAGGACCCACCTTTTTTTCTATTGGCCACATCCTGTTCATTAGTTTGAGCCCAGCTGGAACTCGTTGATTGCTGTGATAGCTTGGCAACTGAGGTTACACAGATCCAGTTTAGTCCTGTGAAATACTGGTGTCCTGTGGGGAGTTTTTCTTTTCCTGCCCTGTAATCTTAGGGATGTTTTGGTATTTCCCCATAATTCCTGTTTCCCATATTGGTCATAAGAGAAAATAAGATATTGGTGAATTTACCATTAAAACCTTTTCTGTTAGTCTATATAGAACACAGGATTCCCACCCTACATTTCCTTCCCAAGGAAAATAAGTCCTCTTGGGGTCTTTGTTCAGGGGGTCGCCGCCTTTTATTCTTCCTGCTTTTAGTTCTTGTCTGTGCAACTTTGCTACACATGAGCCTGGAAATTTGTGACGGGGGTTGAGCTGGAAAAGGACAAGGGCATCTCCGCCCAAAAGACCCAGGTGTTTTGTGTGTGTGTGTGTGTGTGTTTGTTTGTTTGTTTTTTTTGTTTTTTTTTTATTTTTGCTCTGCCCTCTGGAGGAGGGGGGCTAGCTAGCATTCAGAATTCCGCTTCTCCTCCACCCCCAACCCCCAAAAGCACAGAATGACATAATGGGATAAACTGACACATTTTATACTTCATTCTTGAAATGTAATTGTTGAAATGTGCTTTGTATATATGGGCCATTATTTACTACCACTTCCACTTGTGCTGGTAAAATGTGTTAAAGCAGATTTTTCTTCTCAAAATATGTAATCTTTTAAGCACCACAAGGGTGTGCAACACGTTGTGCCACAATGTACTGCTAGCCCTTCTGGTCCTTGATGGGTTTAGTATGTCCAATCTAAATTGTGACCATAGTAACTGATGCAACACTGCATTTTTAAGCACTTTTATTTAGCAATTTAATTTACTGAACAAAGTATACCTTTTTTGTCAATTGTCTCTATGAAATGTTAGGGGCGTATTGACAGTTTTGTTATAAACTGATCTGATTATTTTTCAGAGACCTTTTTGGATATTGAGAATCCTGGTAATGAAGATGTTAAATGGCTTTTATCCTCTTTTGCACCTCCCTATGTAAAGGTGAGCTAATGCTTTTAGTAAATAGTGTCCTCAGCTGATGATGGTTTTTCTCTTCATAGCCTTTTAGTGGTCTGAAGTCTTCCCCAGTCATTTAAACATTCATGGATGCTAATACCATTTTGTTTAGACAAGAGGGAAGGTTGTTCTAGAAAACTGATGTGGTTTATAAATGGTCAATATAGATTTGATGGAGTCCTATTGGAAAGGACCAAAATTAAGGACATTCATTTCCTACCTCTAAAACCATGGTAAAACAGAAAAATGTTCAAAATACATTGTTTTCATATATGTTTTTATGGGTTTCAGGGAGTTGATCAAAGCGGGGATGTGTACAGAGCAACTTACACTGCCTTTAGGTGTTCCCGTGTGTCTGGGGTGCTTGCTGCTCATGAGAAGCTCAAGGTAATATTTTGTTTTGTCTGTTGTATTATGTAGTTCATGTTGTATTGTCATAAATGCTAGCACAAGTCGGATAAATGGCTGTCATTAGAAATAATCTAGACCATTTAAATGTACATTGATTTTTTTTTTTTTTTTTTTTTTTTTGTTATAGGTAGCAATTCATTTTTTTCCTCGGGATAAAGGGGATTACACCCAGTTCTGGGATCTTGAATGTCATCCAATCTCAGAGCCACATTTAAAGCACAAGGTGCGGTTTCAGCTCTGTGGAGAGGTAAGTAGTTGCTCATTGAAAGAAAAAAGTGGAACAGTTTTGGAATAAACTTTCTACCAAGAATTGTCCAAAATATATTCTTTATTGCATATATACTGTGTATAACAGATTTTTATGCTATTTTTATATTTTTAAATCTACAAAACTTTTTCCCTCATATACATTTCTACATTAATTAGACTATGGACCTGATTAAAATAGCCATGGCATGGTCCTAGTACGATTTTGTTTGTGTTTACAGTTAACACATTTTCCTCTGTGTCCAATCCACGGCAATGACTGTGGGTGTTAGCTCCGCCTTCCAGCTGGTAGGACCAAATCAAAATTATAAGTATCCGGTTCCTCCTCCTCTCTCTGTTAATTTGGTCCTACCAAGCTGGAAGGACAGAGGTATTGCCTCTCAAGAATATTTATTGTTTTGTACAGCTATATACTTCACCAACTGACTTGAAGTGTATTCTTCCTTTCATCTGGCCCGAATATCCTCCCATAGCGAGGTTCACATGAGCCCCAGTATTAAGACATTGTACTGCCCGTTTGGTGTGCTTACCTCTCCAGTAGGATACGTGATGCAAGCACCATTCAGGAGCCTCTGCAGTACCGGTACCACGATCTGTCATGTAATGGGTGCGTTGTCAGTATTGACAGCACCATTTGTTCCTACAATCAAGCCTGGCTTCAATAGTCTGCTGCCAGTGGTGCCCATCTCTCCCATAGTCATCTGGGATGCAACCTGCATTAGGAGCCTGTGCAGTGCAGGCGATCTCTCCTTGAGCGGTGTGTTTCAGCATGGAGCTCACCATCTGTCTCTTCAGTCGAGCAAGGCTGAGCCTGTGATAGGCTCCTGTTCATTGTTATAACCCGGAAGTGTCTATGCGTTCCAACAATGGAACGCACGCCTATTCGAAGGAGACTTCCGGTTCCAGCATAAATCGGGTAAGGTAAGAAGCGTTTCTTCTTGTAAAATCTTAGTTTAAATGTTTGTGTATTTACTATATTCTAATCAGGCAAGTCTCGGCCTTCAGCATGTCCCTACTGTTAAGAAGGATAGAGTGCATCAAATGTTTCGATTGAACTACATCCAATATAGTGTTTCCGACCCAGTAAAGCTTTGTCAGAAATACTTGAAGAAACAGCAGATGCAGATATTCCATCCCAATTAGTGATGCTTTCCAACAGGCAATGCTCATTTCATGCTATGTGGAATCAGCAGGAAAGAGGCCCAGACCTGCTGACCCTGGAAACCGACTCCTTCCGTACCATATCTGGGGAGAGAAAGATGAGAATCTCATAAGAAGTTAAATCCTCTTCTCTGTGGGGGATTAAAAGGTCAGCAACACACAAGGAGACATGGCAACAGAGTAACCTTTACAGATATCTGTCTGTCTGTCTGTGTGTGTATATATATATGTGTGTGTGTGTGTGTGTGTGTGTGTGTGTGTATATATATATATATATATATATATATATATATATATATATATATATATATATAATATATGTTACTTTTTAAAATAATGTATTTTCTTTTAACTGTATAAATTATATCTGCCATACTGCATCCTTGCACAAGAATTCCTTCTTTTACCCTTCCCTGTGGAAACAATTTTCTTTTCTCTACTTTTAGGTGGGGTTCCATGGTTAATTGACCACTCCACAGAGGGACAACTTACTCTTTAGATTGATCCCTCATGTTTTTCTACATTATCAGGATCTCCTTTTAGTTATCTTTTTTCCATTATTAATAGAGTGGACCAGTTTCTCCAATTACACCTCTGGAGACCCACAGGGTCCTGTGGAAATCTGCAGGGGAGCTTGGAGCGCTTACTCATGGCAGTGATCACTTCAGCCTGGGTATGGATTGTAGTCCATCACCCTGGGATTTCCTGGAACAGCGCCTCTGGTAGCAGTTCTCTTATTCATGCGCAAATCATTTATCATACTTCTAGCCCTCCATACCTACTGTTTGAAACCCACTTCAACATCTACAAAAAAGGTTTTCTGAAACCAACCAGTCATGATACCCCCAGGCAACATCACAATGGTGTAATTTATACCAAATCAGGGCGGCACAAGAAGCTTAGCCCTCAACGGACTTGCCCTACGGATTCTTCAGTGGGCAGGAAACAACTTTCTAGACTTGACAGCTGTTTACCTATCGCGACAGCCTCAATCAACAGGCCAGCTCCCTCAGCTGAGAACACCTAGACCAAGAAAGTAGTCCTTTAACTGACAGCGGTGTTCGGGAGACCATCTATTAACCTGCTGGCCTCGGATATGAATATACAATGTCAAACGTTCTGGTCTTGCAGGAACTGGAACAGATCAGTAGGCCAGGATGCCCTGAGATATCCATGTGAATTCCATATAGTTTACATCTTCCCCCCTCTTCAACTACTAACAGAGGGAGTTCAGAAAGTCAGAAGGGACCAGTCAGTTGTGATGCTAATTGATCCAGACTGGCCATGAAAGGTATGCTGCGCAGATTTCAAGAGGATGTACATTCTTCCTCCTCCTCCTCCTATTCCATTCCAGACCGCTTGTTACAGGAGCCCCTGTTTTACCTCAATACTGCATCCTTTTAAGCTGACTGCTTGGAGGCTGTGAACATCTCCTTTAGGATTCAAGGGTTATCAAGATAGTTGTAGATGCTATCCTTGCCAGCCATTGCCTCTCCACAACAAAGATTTCCTACAGATGGAGCTGGGATAGGCATGTTGACCATTCACAGTTGTTTCCTAACTCCGTTTTTTACTTTCTCCAGGAGATTTTACAGAGGGGATTCAAACCTACGTTTTTGACGTTTCAGCTTTCAGCCTTATCCAGTGATTTATTTCTGCAATTACATAAATTAACCCACCATCAGGAAATTAATTCCTCCAGGTGACCTGAACTTCATGTTAAAATAGCTGTGCTCCCACAACTTTTGTGCTTTGGGGGAGGTCTCTATGTAACTCTTATCCCTCTAGATCATTCTGCTCTTGGCAGTACATCCATTTGAAGAATTGGCAACTGCAGGCTCTCCTGTGTACTCCTCCACAGGGGGTATTGCATCAGGACAAAATTGTTCTTTGACCTAAACCATCTTCTCGTTCCAAGGTAGTGTCGGAAGTCCATCTCAGACAAGAGATTATCCTTCCAACCTTCTGCGCTACTCCATCGTCTGACAAAAAATCCTTGCATAATCTTGACATGTCAGAGGTCTGACAAATGTGTTTAGACAGAACCAAGGCAATTCGTGAAACAGATGCCTTGTTTGTACATTTCTCTGTGAAATTCAAAAGGAACTGCTGCATACAACCTTCTATCGCTAGATGGATTCAGGACGGCATTAACCTGGCTTTAAAAATCAACCAACCAGACTCATCCTGTAAAGATCAGGGCACATTCTATAGGAGCTATATCCACGACCTGTGCTCCAAATCTGTAATTACACCTGATGAATCTGCAAGCCGCTACCTGGTTGTCAGTATCCACCTTTATTAAGCATTATAGTGGATCTTCTGGCCTCAGCAGATAACAGATTTGATAGGGAAGTGCTACACACTGCACTTTCTGTTTGGGATAAGTATTGTTTCCCCTCCCATGTGCTGGGGCACTGCTTTAAGTCCCACAGTCATTGCTGTGGATTGAACACAGAGGAAAAGGTGAAATTTACTCACCGATATGGTTTTCCTCTGTCCTTCCATGGCACCATCCCTATGATACTCGGTACAGTACTGTTCCTATCTTACTCCGTATGACCTTAGTATATGTTGTTAGTATGCTTTAAGATGTATACATTAATTTGCACTTACCGGTTACTAACCTTTGGTATTTTACAACTTGGAGAATAGTATAACAGAGAGAGGAGGAGGAGGAACCGGATATTTATAATTTTGATTTGGTCATAGCAGCTGGAAGGTGGAGCTAACACCCACAGTCATTGCCGTGGAAGGACACAGAGGAAAACAAAATATTAGTGAGTAAATTTCACCTTTTTCCTGTGCTCAAAGAAAGAAAGAAAAAAATAAAGTTTCATGCACCCCCCCACCCCCCAGTATGTAAGAAATTATTTTCTTGTAGTAATTACAGGACACTTCCTGCTTTATAGAGGTTTATTCTGAGCTATCAGGCAGATACAGTATTCTTCTCTGTCTGCATTACAGTAGCACTGATTCAGTGTAAATGTGCATCAGGTTACAAATATTAAGACGGGGAGAATCATTTATACTCTTTAAACACATAGGACTTCATTGTGGGCACGCCCATCTATACATTATGGACATATATGGACATCTGTGTACATTAAAGATCAATACACAAGTTTTGAAAAAGCAATTCCTTTTTTTGGAAATATTCCAGCAGTCTGAGGTCACTTCACCAACAACAAAACACACACATATACCAACAAAGGCTTGCACCGCATACGTTTTATATCATTGAAGCCATAATGTATAACACAATTCATCAATACTGTATACCGCTTGGCAGTAAAGTTTAGCCTGACCATTTTTCTCTGTCTTTGGAAGGTGATCATGTTTTGCTCTTATTTTGAAGCTCAATTTTAATGCAGTTTAGACGACTACTCTTGGATAAGAGAGAAGCTTTACAAAATCATCTGGCATCTAGGGATACGTCTGTTAGCATTGAATACTTGGGGCCTTATTTATCAAGCTGAAGAGGTGCAGTTTTGAATCTAACCAACTGCACCATAGGGGAAATTAAAATGCTGCATAGTCCCATGGAAAGCAAATCAATAAGTGAATACCCCTCTGGCACTCAAAGGGTTAGATAGGGTTTTTAACCATTTGAATGCTAGAGACTGCTTCAAAGCATTGCTTAGCAATTCATTGGACACGTCTAACATTCAAGGAATTAAACCCCACATTTGGATCTATAAGAATCCTCATTTTCCTCCATGACGAAATTGGTTTGCTCCAGAATTACACCTTCAGCTTTACAAATGGTGTATTGCAGTCACTAATGACATCTGGGACAATCATCCTTAAACTAGGTTATGTGAAGGTACAAAGGTTCAGTAGAAGAAATGTGAGTAATGTAGTGGCAGATCATGTACGTATGGAAGATTAAACATTTCAAGCAGTACAATTCTGATTTCATTATAGCCTATATACCCCTCTCTAAGAAGAAAACTAATCAGATACTTACCTGTTAACTGAATAGGCTACGTAATTTGGTTATGTTGCAAGCTAGCATCATGTAGAAACCGTTAACCGTCTGTTATTTGTTTGTACTCCTGGAGCATGCTAGGAGTAAAAAGAAATGGTTAGTTTCCATATGGATATTTGGAATGAGTGCACCAATACAGTACAGTAAGTGTTTGTGGAAACTCTGGACTAGAGAGAAACCAGTTTCATGTAAACAAAATCTCATATCAATGCAGAATAAAAGGCAATGTCTTTAAACCCCTTAAGGACCAGCCACGCAGCTGATACTTAAGAACCATTGGGCATTTTTTTTTTAATCTATTGGAATCGGAGGTCCCCAAACACTGTGCATGTACGTCTTTACGTTAATGTATGTTTTCCCCACGACTTACATGTACGTCCATAGTCCTTAAGGTGTTAACCCTTTGGGGGCATTGCTTTGCAAAGCATTCCACACTTGTTTAACAAGCTGTTAAGGTGACAGTTGAAACAGAATTATGTAAAGGAACCATAACACTCAACTCCCTCCTAGTGACAAATACCTTAATCATGGCAGCAAATCCATTAGACCACTGTGAATTTAATCTGTGTGGATGAATTCCCATAATTAGCCTTTAGTTGGTACTGGATATCATGTCATGCAACTTAAACATGACACTATAAAACTGGCCCTTAGAATATTCACAAATTTGTCTCATACATCCCAAAATAATAAACAACAAAAGTACCAGCATAGTTTACTGGTTCTCAGAGGAGAGGTTACCCTGTATTTTATTTCTTTGGAGGTGAGGCAGCTCTCCATAATAGATGAAATACTTGAAAAATGGGCTTCAAGGTCCTGAATCTCTGCTGTGGGAATAGTAGTTCCTATAATTCCCCTGTATTCTTGGGTGCTGTCTACACTTAATTTTTAGCCTATTAATGTCCAACATTGCACACTCCTTTGGTCCTTAAAGGGTTATGTGGTACTTCATGCATTATGTGGAACGTGCCTTGAAGTTGTCTTGCACTGGGGATGGATGGAAAGAGAAATGTGCAGCTGTATGGTGTTTGACTGAAACTACTTTATTTTCTCATTTAACTGTAAGTTTGAAAAGGTTTGAGGAGAAACTTGCCCAGATTAACATTTTGGGATTGTTATTGGTACATTTTGTACCCTGTTGTAAGGCATTTCTGACAGTTTGACATGCAAATAAAAATATGAAAACTGCACTGTCTTAAAATCTAACTTATTCCTTAACAGGGTATCAAAGATGAGAATCTTTCAGAGAAAAGCTCGATTGATTCAATAATCAAAACAGAAGTTCCTGTTAAACCCAGAAGAAGATCTGGCTCTGAGGCTTCTACCCTTAAAGCACTGTATGTGATGTATCTCTTTTTTTCAAAGTTTATAAAATGTTTTTCTGTTACAATGCACATCTTTGACCCTTCATTTTTAGGGGCTCATGGCACCCTAATCTTTGGTGACCAGTGCACACCAATGTGCCACAGCACCCTCGTTGAGAACCACTCTTCTAGAGTGTTATACCTGCCCTAGACAAACCTGTCATGTACTAACGTGGGCCAACATTAGAGATCCTACTGTGTGCACACCATCATGCCACAGAGTAAGCACTTTCTTAACGACAGGTTGAAAACTATTACAGCGCTAAAACAGTTTTGCTTTTTATATGGGTTTCTAGAATTTTACACAGATACAAGTTAAAGGCAATGCCTGTATTTGTGGGAGGAGCTGGAGGACTATTTAAACCCCCCCAGTTCACCTCTTCCATCTCTATCGTTGTGGGTCATTCGTCATACGATCGCTATCCGTGAGTAATAGTGTATCCAGGAAGGTTCACATTGTCTTTGTAAGTAATTCATCTTCTTATATGTCCCAAGTTAATTTGCATTCGCTACACTCATATCTCATGTTCTTATGAACTACCAAACATACTTCATGTCAGCATCTACCTGCCGCACACGTTCTACACATATATTCTCGGTAATACGTCAGATGCCTCTATCCGACATGCAGTATCCACAATCACATCGTTTTATCACTCTGGCTTCCCACATTTACACTTTTTTATTATAAATACTCATTCTGTCTTAAAATACTTTAGGCAGTTTATATACTCATCACTACCACTTCTTCAGACCTTGTCCAGATCAGGAACTACGTCACTTCTCAGCGACGCTTTCACTTTACAACATCAGCTGTCACGAGTTAAGAGGACAGGTACGATGTTCCACTTTCACATATTCAGTTAACAAAATCTAGTTATTGAATGACATATTGTACCAATGTTTTTCTCTACCAAACCACGGGTTCATTATACATTCACATATTCTACTACATTCCTAAAAAGCGGTATGTTCATACCATACACGCATTTCTATTTATATTCTTAAGACTTCGCTAAAGCTGGCAGAGTGTTATGGTACATGTAAGATCCAAGTATTCTTGGTACAAAATAAATCCTTATCAGTTATTTTTTACTGAGTGAGCAAACTGATAGGTGAGCTTGGGTTCTAGTAACTTCCCAGTTCTTGGGTCATCCTTTTGTTCCTTGATATACGGTATACTGATATATTTTAGTACTCCACTTAGGCTTTTCTATGAACTATCTCAGATATTTATGTGCCTGACTGGTTGTGTATTAGTATTGGCGTCTCAAAGTTATGGGTTCTCGGCACACAACTGGTATACATTTCCTATGACTAGTTCTTTCATCTATCTCCAAGGGACTATATATATATATATATATATAAACTGAAGCCCTGTATTCAGTATGAATATAACCTTTTAACCTTTCCCTGTAATCTCGCGGTGTTAGTGTCCCCCCTCCTCCACAATATGACAAGTTCCATCCTCCCGCATCATCACGCGCCCCTGCGGGCTGTGATGACATACAGAGAAGGGGAAGAGGGCAGAGGCACCGGAAGAGAATCGCTTGCTGCCAGCAGACTGATCGCTACTGTCTGGCAGCAAGCGCTTCTCTTCCGGTGCCTCTGCCCTCTTCCCCTTCTCTGTCTGTATGTTATCACGGCCCGCAGGGGCGCGTGATGATGCGGGCAGGAGGGATAAAGAGAGGTGCAAGGGGGGAGAAAGAGGCACAAGGGGGAGAAAGAGGCACAAGGGGGAGAAAGAGACACATGGGGGAGAAAGAAGTACAAGGTAGGAGAAAGAGACACATGGGGGAGAAAGCGAGAGACACATGGGGGAGAAAGTACATGGGGAGAAAGGGAGATACAAGGGGGAGAAAGTACATGGGGGAGAAAGAGAGGCACAAAGGGGAGAAAGAGGCACAAGGGGGAGAAAGAGAGGCACATGGGGGAGAAAGAAGTACATGGGGGAGAAAGAGAGGCACGAGGGGGAGAAAGAGAGGCACCTGGGGGAGAAAGAAGTACATGGGAGGAGAAAGAGACACATGGGGGAGAAAGAAGTACAAGGGAGGAGAAAGAGACACATGGGGGAGAAAGTACATGGGGAGAAAGGGAGATACAAGGGGGAGAAAGTACATGGGGGAGAAAGAGAGGCACAAGGGGGAGAAAGTACATGGGGGAGAAAGAGAGGCACAAAGAGGAGAAAGAGAGGCACAAGGGGGAGGAAGAAGTACATGGGGGAGAAAGAGAGGCACGAGGGGGAGAAAGAGAGGCACCTGGGGGAGAAAGAGGCACAAGGGGGAGAAAGAGAGCCACCTGGGGGAGAAAGAAGTACATGGGGGAGAAAGAGAGGCACGAGGGGGAGAAAGAAGTACATGGGGGAGAAAGAAGAGCCACATGGGGGAGAAAGAAGTACATGGGGGAGAAAGAAGTACATGGGGGGAGAAAGAGAGGCACAAAGGGGAGACAGAAGTACAAGGGGGAGAAAGAGGCGCAAGGGGGAGAAAGAACAAGTACATGGGGGAGAAAGAGAGGCACCTGGGGGAGAAAGAAGTACATGGGGGGGGGAGAAAGAGGCACAAAGGGGAGACAGAAGTACATGGGGGAGAAAGAGTGCGCAAGGGGGAGAAAAGTACATGGGGGAGAAAGAAGAAGTACATGGGGGAGAAAGAGAGGCGCAAAGGGGAGAAAGAAGTACATGGGGGGAGAAAGAGAAGTGCAAGGGGGAGAAAGAAATACATATGGGGGAGAAAGAGAGGCGCAAGGGGGAGAAAGAAGAACCTGATATGGGTGGAGTTAAAGGCGGGGACATGGGTGGAGTTAAAGGCGGAGCTATGGGTGGGGCTAGGAGTGGAAACTGGTGGCGAGTAACTTTTCAGGCCTGGCTAGTAGCTCAAGACTTGAAATTTTCAGCCCTGTGTATATATGTATATATATATATATATATATATATATATATATATATATATATATATATATATATATATATATATATTAGTAATTATTCTGTTCTATAACATTGCAGCTTTACTTCAGGACACAGAAGCACTCCTTCATACAAGGAATTTTTCCTTATACCTTGGGTATGTTCCAATTTTTTAGAGTAGTTCTTCTCCAACATGTAGGCTTAAGTCACTTACACCTTACCTCTTAATGAGGTTGAAAGTCACACTCACCTTACCTCATTTCGGAGGCCGAAGGTCACTCTCACCTTACCTCATTTTGGAGGCCGAAGGTCACTCTCACCTTACCTCATCTCGGAGGCCAAAGGTCACTCTCACCTTACCTCAACTCGGAGGCCGAAGGTCACTCTCACCTTACCTCAACTCGGAGGCCGAAGGTCACTCTCACCTTACCTCAACTCGGAGGCCAAAGGTCACTCTCACCTTACCTCAACTCGGAGGCCGAAGGTTATTCATACCTTGCCTCAGGGCCGAGGACGAAGGTCACACTCACACTTTGCCTCCGAACTAGGCCCAGAATCTCTTACTCCTTCACTTTTATCTTCCTCCAGGGAAGGGGGGTCGCGAGAATCTTCCCACTGCTGGACCGAAGTAGATCACTTCCTTCTCTCAGTCTATGGTACACCTTCTCTTCCTATTTTCTTGATGATAAGGTACCCACACTCCTCCTCCTCTTCTAGGGGAGGGTCATTCTACTTATTTGTCATCATATTAAGTCCACATTACCTCATCGTGGTTACATATATTCGTACATTTTCTGAGCAATTCTTATATCCAGTCATAGTTACTCTAGCAGGTTCAGGTGCCTTGTTCTAACCACTGGCAGGAGAATTCTCTCAGCTGGGGGTAATATGACTTGGCAGCGGATTAAGAAAGAGTCTTCAAGAAAAGTTTTCATCTCTTAACCAAGAAGTAGGCTGGTGTACCAATGTATCCGTAGTCATCTAGTCTTAGCTACTCCAAAGGAGCAAGCTGTTTCATTCCTGATTCGGTGTCCTACGGTATTCTCTACTTCAAATCTTGGGGAGGAATTACTTGCCCTGTTAAACATATTTTATGCACGTGTCGCGATGAGGTAATTATATTGTCAAAGAATGGCCTCTCCAAGCATGTCTTTCTGTTAATATCAGGTCTCATAGGCTTTAGGGCCACTTTAATCCTTCTCTACTTACATATAAATCTTGTTTTGTAGAATACAGTATTATTATGGAAGACACCAATGCTCCAGGAACCTTCAGGATCCGAGCCTTCAAGAACAATCCAAAACACTCCACAAAAGCAATCCACTAGCACCACTGGGTCATCGTACAGGTCATGGACAATTGCTAAACTCACTGCAGAACTGAATAGGAAAGGAATCCACTACCCAGCAGCAGCAAGGAAAAATGAACTTTATAGATTACTTTGTGACAATCACAATCACTGCTCCCATAACACCATCCCCAGGTTTAGACACGAACGCTTCATATACGTCATCTCAGTCTCATTCTCCTACAACATCTCTTCCACAGACAGATCAATCACATCAAATAATTCATATGCTCATGGAATTAACTTCAACTGTTTCAAATATCCAGGCCAGATTGTCCAACCTGGAATCCAACCAAACCTATCTAACTTCACCTAACATTATATCTTCAGCCTTGGATCAACCAGGTAATTCCAATTTGCCCCCTCGCATTATACCTGCTCATATGATACCACAGAACTTCCGTAGGGACATCTTGGAAGGCAAGGAAGTCAATCTTGCGATTCTCTTAGCTTCCCAAGACATTATGGAAAATAAAATGGTGAGCTGTGGCGAAATGTCTGTAACTCTCAAAACAAAAGATCCCAGACTAGCTTGTAAACTTAAAATTCCAGAATTTGTACTAGCTTTTAGTGTTTACAGGGACATTATCTGCACAACCGCCCCTCACAGACATCAGGAATTAGATACATACTTATACACTCTGGTTGATCTGGGACACAGATATGGAGGTTACACCTATTATGACTATCATAAGTCCTTCGCGGCTAAGGCTGCCGCAGGTATGTCCCAGTTCAACTATCGCATGGACTGGAGCTCTCTCGATAATGAATTATTTTGCAGACATTTTGCAGGTCTCAAAATGCCCACCTGTCAAGTCTGCCAAGCTAACACTTATACTACTCAGTTATGCCCTAGTTCTGCTAGTACCAATCTTTCTGAATACCCTATGCCCTAGTTCCGCTAGTACCAATCTTTCTGAATAACCATCCACTAGCACACCTCAGGAGTTCACTTCTCTAACAACTAAAGATAATCTGGGCAGAAAAATGTATTACATGGGCAATTCCCCCATATGCAATAATTTTAACAGCAAAGGATGCTTCTACAGTGCGTGTAGGATGTTACATCAATGCTCACTCTGCCACAAGTGTCAGTTATTTGCCCCAAAAATTTTTCTGCTAATAAAGGACCAAGGTCCATTAACAATTCGAAGTTGAAGTCTCTTCTTTCTCTGCATCCAAATGTCACACTATATAATTACCTCATCTCTGGTTTTACCTCAGGCTTCCACACAGGTATTAACTGTTGCCCCGATACATCTATTTAATGTCCTAATCTTCTATCTGCTTCTTCTGACCCAGAAAGAGTAACTAAACTCCTACAACTAGAAATAGAGAGAGGGTTTATTATAGGCCCCTTCTTATCCCCACCATTTACAGTTTGGAGAGTTAACCCACTAGGGATTGCCACCAAAAAATTCCATCCAGATAAGAAGAGACTGATCATAGATCTCTCCGCTCCTCATGGTTCCACTCACCCTAGCTTAAACTCCCTATTCCCTTCGGAAGACATGTCTATGGAATATGTCAGAATAGACGACACAATCACTCACATACTCCGTGGTCAGGGTTGCTTGCTATCAAAAACTGATATCTCAGATGCCTTTAAATTATTACCTATTGATCACTCTTTATGGCATCTCCATGGTATACGCTGGAAACACAACTACTATTTTGCGACTAGATTGGTTTTCGGTTCTAAAAGTAGTCCAAAACTTTTCAAATATTTCGCAGACACTCTGGCATGGTTAATCTTTAACATAAGCAAATGTCCAATCGTCATCCATTATCTGGATGACCTTTTACTAATTGAACCTCCATGTCCAGTACCAAACAGCTTGTCAAAAGTGCTCAAATTATTTAGAGACCTAAATATTCCTACCGCAGACCACAAAACATTAGGCCCCTCTCACATCATTGAGGGGATTACTCTAGACACCATACTCATGGCAGCCAGGCTTCCGTCTAATAAACTTTGCAGAGTAAGGAGTATTCTTCAAGAATTCACCAATAAAGAATCATGTCACATTTCAGAATTACAATCCCTATTAGGTCATTTAAACTTTGCCACTAAAATATTACCTCAAGGTAGAACCTTCACTTCTCATCTCATAAAATTTACTGTCTACAAATTCCTGCTCAAGACAACAAAGTCAGATCAGATATTAAAATGTGGGACAAATTCCTTACCAACTGGAATGGTCACTCTATGTTTTTACCTTCAATATCCAATTACTCTCTTCATATTTACTCAGATGCTTCGGCTGGGAAGGGTTTTGCAGCCATGTTCGATTCCCAGTGGTTCACTGAACCCTGGCCAGTCGAGGTATCAGACATTCCAGAATTTTACACCACCTCTACCTTGTTTGAACTTTACCCGATAGTAGCTGCGGCAGCTTTGTGGGGAGACAAATGGTCAGGTCAACACATCATTTTTCACTCAGACAATCAAACTCTCACACCATCAACAAAGGTAGATCAAAAAATACGCACATCATGAGGTTCTTCAGGAAATTGTTTTTTCTTTCTCTCGGTCACAACTTTCATATCGCATGTACATTCTTACCAGGTCATCTTAATAAAGCAGCTGACCACCTTTCCCGTTTCAAATTTCAACAGTTCTTCCAGTTACTTCAACATACAGCTCATCAACGACACTCACCACCACCTATCAGAGAACTCATTATGAACTAACACGTCGCGTTAATAATTCAGAAGAGTTCATCAGTTGGGCTCTGGACCCTAACACCATAAGGAATTACACTAGAGCATGGGAAGTTTACGATAAATTTAATTTTAAATGCAAACCTTCAGATCCTTACAGTCTCTCCAATATACTAGCTTTTGCAGCTTACTGTTCCACCGACTTGAAACTTTCACCAGTCACAATAAAACTATATCTAGCAGGGATCCAGCATCATATTAACCTGCACTCTATCAGTCAGATATCAATTTTCTCTTCCTACAGAACCAAACTTTTTCTTAAGGGACTGGCAAAATCACAATCTACTTCACACAACCACCGCTTACCAATTGACTGTAACCTATTTAGGAAACTGGTCAATCTTTTACGTTCTTAATCCTTTGACATGTTAACAAACCATGTCATCCTAGCTGCCATTCACTTGCCCTTCTTTGGCTTTTTGAGACACAGTGAATTCACAGTCTCGAGTTCACATTCAGTATTCCTAAAGTTGGGTCACCTTTCACTCACTAAAGATTAATTCACTATCTTTCTTCCACGTTCCAAAACAGACCAGTTAGCTCAGGGTACCCCTATCACTTATCATGCCACTCACGACACTTGGTGTCCGGTGGCAGCTCTCCTAGCATTAACCTCACTATTGCACGATAAACCCTCTAGCTTTCCACTTTTGCCAATCAACGGGGCCCCATTGTCCACCTCCATGTTTACTCCATATATATGCTGGCTTTTGGCACGTTTGGGCTTAAAGGCCTCACAATATTCTGGCCATTCATTTCGCATAGGAGCGGCCACCAAAGCTTCACAACAGGTCCCTCCTCATATTATCCAAAGGTTAGGTCGGTGGAAATAGAGTTGTTTTACTCGTTATGTGCACAATCCTGTGTTAGAAATCAAAAGAGCTCAACAAGCTTTAAGAAAATTTCTCCATGTACTCCTTTCACTTAATGTCCAATAAATATTATTATTTGATATGTCCTCTTGCCTCATTTCAGGTTTATTACTATCACGTACCACCTGATCTTTCAGGCTGGGGAATGTTAAGGCATATTTCATTGTAACTTGCGTTCCCTCTTACCTATGTCCCCGCTTAAAGATCTGACCACGAGTTAAAGGCAATGCCTGTATTTGTAGGAGGAGCTGGAGGACTATTTAAACCCCCCAGTTCACCTCTTCCACCTCTATCATTGTGGGTCATTCCTCACCCAGATCCCTCCACTCCTAATTCTACTTTTATAGTGAACCCTCTTTTCAGGTTTACTACTATCACGTCCCACCTGATCTTTCAGGCTGGGGAATGTTAATGCATATTTCATTGTAACTTACGTTCCTTCTTACCTATGTCCCCGCTTAAAGATCAGACCACAAGTGTAATTTTAAATGATACGTATTGAGTGCCAGAGGGATATCCAATGCAATGCATAACCCTCTTGTACTCGGAGTTAATACAGATCTGTGTTAGAGCCATATATGGGACGCAGTTCTAAAACAAACCAACTGCAACTCATAAAGCAAATTGTGTACATACCCTGTAACTTAGAAGGGACTTTTAACCCCTTGACTACTAGAGGTTTCCATTGTGATGAGAAGAGTGCAACTGCACTATGCAGGACAAATTATCCCCCATTCATTTATATGGTACTTTTAACACCTTGAAAGCTTGTCTCCAACATACGCAACCTTTCTAGGATTCAAGGGTTTAAAGAACCATTTAAATCAATGGGACTGTATATCTTCTAATTCCTCCTTTCTTAATTACTGTAAATAGTAATGTTGTTTACTTTACAAAAGTAAATTTAAATGCCGTATTATTCTATCCAAATCTCTCAGGCGGGATGAAACAGCCCGTGGGGTTTATGCCTCAGAAGAGCTGTATACATTTCCTCCTACAGTGGTTGGCGACTCCAGCACATTGAAAGTGAATTTACAGAACAACTCTTTCACTACATATATGGTAAGATGACTTTCTAATTAATTTAATTTGACAATCCACTCTGGACTGTATTTCTTATTACAAAGCAAGATTTTGTGGTATGTCACAGCTGCGCTGGACACTCCCACAGGGACTTGTGGGTATTGCCGTTGCAATCCCAACGACCTTTGCATCTGATACAATCTCCTGCTTTATGTTGACTTGTTTACTAGTTTTTATATACCATGTTACTGGCCTTTAACCCCTCTGATGCTATGTAGGTCACCAAAGCATTTGGAGACACCCTTAGCAACCAACAGGTTAAATACTTTATTGTGCTTGTATGTTACATGCTACAAATATCCTGATCCAGGCAACAGCAGAGAAGCCTGGGGCAGCGGCATGATTGGGTTTGACAATTGGTGGTGCAATGTAATAGTTTACTACAAGCATAGCTGGACTTTGAACACAGAGTATCAGAGAGTTGTTCAATGCATTGCAGTGCAATGTGATGGCACACAACTTTGCATCAAAGGGTTAAGTTCTATGTGAAGAGTGACGATTAGCATGAATTGATCTGCTTGAAAATATGCAATGTATCAAGATTGCATGGTTTTTCTCACATTGTTGTGCATAACATTTTGCATGCGTGTGGTTTTTAAAGCATTTTTGTATTAACTTGCAGCTGAAATTTGTTAGCCCAAGGGAGCCTTTTCACATGAAGCATTCCAAGTATTCCTTAAGGTAAGTGTGGGAAGGAATTGGTCTTCTGCACAAAATCTGTAGATTTGTGGCTGTAATTCTTCATGGTGTATTAATGTGCATCATACAGTGCATAGTCTTTCCCATTGAAACCATGGCATTCCAAAGAAAATGAATCCAGGTCCTGTGTTTTTGTGACTTTGCTTTGGTATGTGTGCAGTTGAAAATTTTTAGCATGTTAACATTAATAGACTTGAGCTGTCCAAAGTGTATTTTTTTGTTTGCTGATTCCTGCTTTTTTTTTTTTTTTGTCAGGTTTGCATATTACTTTAAAGAAGCAGTAAAGTTTGATTATGAAAAATGTCTAATCGAACTTTTCTTTTTCTGTATAAAAAAAAAGCCAATTGCTAGAGATCTACCATTCAAAAATGACCACTTTTACAGCACAAATTTTATCAGCTGCCCCCCCCCAAAAAAAAATAAATATATATATATATATATATATATATATATATATATATATATATATATATATATATATATATATATATATATATATTAAGATGCACTTGGCAACATTGACATCTGGTGACATAATAGAAAATTGCAGAGATACAGGTAGAGCGAGCGATGGGTAAGTATTTGGATATAATGACTAGACATTTTCAGAAATAAAAGTTGCTGTTTTCTTTGGTGCTAGTGAGGTCTCAGTCAGATGGCTGGATTGGAGACCTCTCTAGCAATGAGAGGCTTTATATACATTTTGCTTTTTGCACATAAAAATAAGAGTGTGCCTAAATCTTGCTTAGATCCTGCATTGCCCAATTGTTCTAGACTTGCAAGGAATCAGATTGTATGATGACTTGTACACTACACATTGCATATTAGGAGAAATGGAAATGTATTCGCTGTCTTCCTTTTAGTGGTTTCTTAAAGACGTGCATTTTTATTAACTGTATAAGTTTCTTGGAAATACATTTTTCATTATGTAATGCTCTCTCAATTTATTTTGCAGAGCCCACCATTATATCAACCTGCCAGTGAAATTCAAACCAAGCTCAACCGGCAGGTTCGAAGGCCTTCTGGTCGTACAGACCGACACAGGAAATATCTCTATTCAACTTGTTGGTGAAGCACTAGCGAAATAACTCAAGCAAAATTGCCATTTCAAATGCTGCTTTCATGTACAATATTTTATGAAATTGTCAAATTGTTTTTGTTAGTGTGTTTTAGGTATTTAACACTAATTTTATTAAAAAAAAAAAAATCTATACAAGTTTACAGCCATCCTGCTTCAAACTGAAGCAATGCACTTTGTGACTCAAATCGTATATATGTTGTCATTTTGCATTGGTTATATAATTTTGTTTTGTTTCTATTTTTCCCCTGTGATCAGAAAATAGTTTGGACCTAGAGTATAGTGGCAGTTCTCTGGCTTCTAAGTAGTGACATTTCAGTTTTATATGACATTTCTTCTCTTAAAGGGATAGCAATGTGTCAGTAAATTATAAGCTACAATCTTTCCTTATAGTTCATACTGTGGCACCCTGTCTATGACATAAAATTATAAAGTGTCCCCCTTCCGCCCCTTTTACTTTCGTCTGCCTCCTAGCCGAAAGCTGATTACGACGAGGGACAATTGTCTGTCACTATCAGGAAAATCGTGCAGTCCTTCAAGGGGTCAGGATTTTCCTTATACTGCCATAAGGAAGATTGTCCCTCATTGGGATCTGTCCGGACCGATAACTGGATTTCAGATCTGAGGGGTGGCGACTTAAAAGTGTACCCCTCCATCCCCTTTTCAATGTTTTATTTAATTTCATAGACAATAGAGACGTATTGGCAGTGCAGAAGTTGGAGAGCGATAGTATGAACTATAAGAAACAATTGTAGCTTACATTCCTAACCCTTTAAACATTTCCATTTAAACTTCAAGACTAATCGAGTGTAAAGATGCCTGGAACTTGGGTCCAGGATACACTTCCTGTGAAACTACAGTGTGATTACTAAATGATAAGAATTGCACAGTTATTGTTCTTTCTTTTTTGCTTATCTAGCACTATCAAAAATTCTTCTGTAGCAAAATGAGATCTGTTTTAAAAATGTATAAAACCTGTCCAGAACAATAATGTAAGATAGTGTGAAAGTTGGTTATTTCCATAGCGAAAGGTCTTGTTTGTTCAATTTTTTTGTGCGCTATTGTGTGAAATATGTGATCCTTTTTCTTTCAGATAATTGTATATATCTGTACATTAACAATTAGGCCAGAGACTTACTTCAAAGTGCCTTTGATGCTGTATTATGTTACATTATAGGTGTGCAGCATAATATTTAGTAACACTGCTTATTTCTAATATTAATTGTAAGCAAAACTGGTTTAACAAATTGTTCACCTGTTGAAATTATTTTTGCTGTAATATCTTGGCTTTTTGATAAGAATAAAGTATTTTGAAATACCTTATCTCTGCTCTGGAGTACATTTTAAAAATTGAGAAAACCAGTTCCCCACTTTTTGGGGTGGAAGGACCGTTTCATCATGTAGTCAACACTTCAGAAGCATGCAGGATTTAGTAGTGTTTTACAGTATTTCTTACTCCAGCAGTGATTTATGGTCATCATATTTATTCATGAACATGGAAATGTATATGCACAATTTTTGTTTTTGTTATTTTGATTGTGAGACCTAAGAAATGTGTGTGTACCCCTAATTTGCCCTGTGCAAATTACATAATGTTTGGGACAATGTGTTTGGAGTGCCTTGAGCAAAAAAAGATTGAGAATCTGTTATAAACTGTTAACTTCACTCTTTAGCATTGTTACATCTCCAGGTGAGCGAGCATGGGCTGTGCCTTACAGTATCAACACTGTGCAGCCCCTCAGTACAAAGGTATGCTCACCTCAATTGCATCATCCACTAAAAGAAATCTCACTGTGTTTAATGCTTGGAAAAGAAATCAGAAAGCTGTTTAAAAAGGTGCATCTACCATTTATTTGAGAAGCAAATATGCATCAGACTGATTTACAAACATATTGCTTAGTCTCACCTAATGCTAATATATTGCATTATAGTCCTGGACATACAGCAAGATTTTGGCATTGTGTGTGTTTTTTTTAAGGCTCTCACATAGCTGTCTTGCCTACCATAATAGCATAGGAAACTTGACTTAACTCTCAGCCAGCATTTCTCTGATACAGCAGTCATCAACGACAAATGCTTGCAGTCAATACTGTGGGACTGAAAATGTAGTGCCTTGCTTCACACTTATTTCATGTTAAATTGGCAAAATAGCTGATGATAATGTACAGTTATATTTCACTTGATTTGAGGCCCTGTTGCTTAAAGGGAAATGATCACAAATAGTTTGGGTTTATTAAAATTACTAAATGGTTCTTGAGGGCAAAAATTCTTCATATATAGTCCAGCCTTGATAGGTCAGGCAACAATCCTCTATATGACAAACTCCATCCTATGCAGTTTTACTTTTAGTGGGCATAATCTCGGAGGTGCAGCTGGCTCTGTCTAGGCACAAAAAGAACTTTGAAAAAGCTTAAAATTCCCCTTCATGTGGGAGACAAAGTGCACACTGCAGATGAACTTATCTCTGTAGTTAGTTCTTGAGGATAATGTCCCCTTGTGCTGTTTAGTCAAGTTTTTGCTCTCTTACGCAGTTGTGGAGGAGAATGTGCAGGAGCTCAGACCAATTAACTTTTGTTCTGCTGCATTGCTCTCACTCCCTCTTGGGGTCAGCAGTGGTGTATATTAACCATCAAGGAGGGACCAGAAACCCAGCCATGTGGTTCAATCTGCTGATTCTCGTGTGGGTGGAGACTCACATACTGACTTTCTCTGTTGTTCACAAAAAGTAGACAAAATCATGGTAGGCCGCCTTAATCACCAGAGTTTGAAACCCATGGAATTGAGAGCTCAGCCAAACAGTGTTCAGTTCCATAGTTCACAGTTGGGGTCATGAGACTCTGGATTGCCTCTCTGTTGAACTGCAAGGTACCTCCATTTGTTTACAATAAATTCATGTTTTTCTTTTCCTAATTAAGTGTATTCCACTAATTTTATATATGGATTTCCCCATAGACATAAATAAGAATTTGTGATAAAACCAGTGATAACATTTATCATCTGTTGTGGGGGGGGGGTGAATCTTTGCTGCAAGTTCTTTCCTCAGGAAAGCCCACTGAGGCTTCTTCTTGATATATGGTAATCTGAAGATAGAAGACCTGCTAAAAAGGTGAGCACCCTTTGAGTTCTGAGGTCCACATGTCCCATGCTTCCCCTCCTCACAGGGGTCTCATTTGGAGTTCCTATTACATACTTGTGCATTCATTGGGTTTATCTGTATGTCTGTGGGGTGTTTGGAGCACGTTTATGTGGTAACAACCCTTTGGCTGCTGCTTTAGCATCTCTTGGGGGTTGTGGGCACGTTCCCTACTGGGGTCAGTGTTTACTGGCATGTTCCTAGTGGCTGTTGGAGTGCTTTTACATTTTGCTATTCATTCTGTAAATTTTGTGTTCCGTGCCATTCACTCCTTTGGGACTTTACAGTTTGGGACATAGCTCTGCAACCACTCCATGTAGTGAGGTCATGGTTGGTCTGCCCTTGCTCTGTTATCAGGTCAAAGTTCTGGGCATTTTGGGGGGATTTGCACGCTCGTCTAATTGGCTTCCACCGCGGCAGCCATTCTCTGCCTTCTCTGAATGAGTATCCTACTCAGGGCTTGGACTATCCTCCTCTCCTCAGCATTTTAACCCTTCGCCTACCAGATAAGTCTATTTTAGCATTTCTGGGGTGATTTGAATTATCATACACACTGTTTTTTGGGGGTTTTCTGATGCTTTGACCGTTTGACTCTGTGAGAGTGCCTATTCCGTTAGACCTTGGGGCTAGACCTAAGACTAAGGAAACTGGGGCGTCTGTGTCCCTCATTGCTCCTCATGTCATTCAGGGTTACCTAGAAAATACTCGGGTCACGTTTGCCCAGCATGCTCTGCTGCCCCTGAGTCCCCTGCAGTGACCTCTAGTCTACCTTACAACGCCTTCCATCCACCTTGCAGGGGGTCTTCCACTCGTGGCAGGCCCCCACCATGGGCGTCGGCAAGGGGGGGCACTTGCCCCCCCCCGGATTTTCATCTTGCCATTTAAAACATGAGCCTGAGCGTGGCTTGTAGCTCTCGCTCGCACTCTGAAGCACCGCTCCTTCTGCTGCCCGTGGCGATCACCTTTCCTCTCCCCCTCCGACGCGATGCCCGTCATGCACAGTTGGCAGCCAATGAGAGAGGGGTATCCAACTCTCCTCTCTCATTGGCTGCAGTGCGGTCTGCACTGCAGCCAATGAGAGGAGAGTTGGATACCCCTCTCACATTGGCTGCCAACTGTGCGTGACGGGCGTCGTGGAGGGGAGGGGAGAGGAGAGGTGATTGCCGCAGGCAGCTGAAGGTGTCGCGGAGAGGAGAGGTGATCGCCGCGGGCAGCTGAAGGAGCGGTACTGCAGAGAGCGAGCGAGAGCTACAGACCCCGCTCAGGAGGAGACCTGGTGGACTGCATTCAAGGTAAGGCTGGGTGCACATCATCTGAGGCTGAGCCAAGGAGGTAAAGGAAGGTCATGGTGTCATGGGCGTCCGCAGGGGGGGGGGCACTTGTGAAGCTTATGGGGCAATGTGAAGCTTATGAGGGCCACGTGAGGGCAAATTAGAAGCTGATGGGGCAAGTTATAAGCTGATGGGGGCAATGTGAGAGCAAGCTGGAGCTGATGGGGGCAAGTTGGAGCAAGTTGAAGCTGATGGGGGCAAGTTGGAGCTGATGGGGCAATGTGAGGGCAAGTTGGAGCTGATGGGGGCAAGTTGGAGCTGATGGGGCAATGTGAGGGCAAGTTGGAGCTGATGGGGCAATGTGAGGGCAAGTTGGAGCTGATGGGGCAATGTGAGGGCAAGTTGGAGCTGATGGGGGCAAGTTGGAGCTGATGCAGGGCAACGTGAGGGCATTATGGTTATGTGGGGGGTAATGCAGAGATTTGGAGCATTGTGTAGGTGTCCAGTGGAGCTGGCCAGTGGAGGGGGGGGGTTCAGATTTCTGTGCCTGCAGATGGTACCAACTATATTTGATATTGATATACTATTCTCTTGCATGCTGTGTAGACCTAGCATCCCAGGCATTAAAAGGTTGTATGAAGGTGCAGTATGAAAGTACCGTGAACATCCTCCATTCAACCCTTTGCATGCCTGAGCTTTATGTGATGACTATTCCACTCCCCTTCATGACATTGTGAAAAAAGGACAGAGTATGGATGTCATTAAAATTATGCCCCCCCCCCCCCCCCCCTGGAAAATTTTCTGCGGACGCCCATGGCCCCCACCCCTATCATATCTTCCCTGCCTAAACCGCCGGGTGTACCTGATGTGTCTGATTCCTCTGAGGAGGAATAATTGGCGGATTTTGATGATGAAGACTGTTCTGCTTTTCCTTCCTCTCAGTTTTTTGGGGGACTCCTTTGAGGCTGATCCTGTTCCATCAGCTGAGGGCCTGATCAGGGCTGTGTTGAACACCCTGAACATTCCCTTGGTAGTACAGGAGGTTTCCTCTGACCCATCCAATGTTTCAGGAGCCTGTCAGGCCCCATACTTGTTTTCCACCTAACCCCACCCTTGACCGCTTGGTGTCTGAGGAGTGGAAGTTTCCAGACAGAAAACAGTCCATCTCTAGGAGGATTGCTAAGCTTTACCCATTCTCTGAAGCGGCCCTAGCTCAGTGATTTAATCCTCCTAAGGTGGATACCCCTGTTTCCAGGCTTTCTAAGTCCACAGCCTTGCCTGTGGCTGATGCATCTGCTCTCAAAGACTAGACTGACAAAAAGCTTGAGACTTCTCTCAAGGCCATTTTTGCGATTGCTGGTTCTGCCCTGCACCCTGCTTTTGCTGCAGCGTGGGTGAATAGGGCTGTAGCTGTTTGGACTGAAAAGCTCACTTTAGCTGTCCATCAGGGAGCTCCTACTGCTAACATGTTGCGGCTTCTCACCAACATCTCTGAGGCTCAGCATTATGTTTCTGCTGCCCTGTTTTGTGTCTGTGTATATGGTAGCCAGGGCATCCACCATGTCTGTGGTAGCCAGATTCGCTCTTTGCTCAAGATCTGGTCTGCTGACACTGCCTCCAAGAGGGCTCTTCCTGTCTTTGCCCTTTCAGGGCACCTCACTGTTTGGGCCTGATCTCAAGGATTTGATCAGACCCACTGGGGGGAAGAGTACTCCCCTACCAGTGGTCCCTAGGAAGATGTCTGTCAAGCGGTATCTGTTTTTTCGTCCCTTTCAGGCTTGTGCCAGGCGACCCAGGCGGTGCCTCAGGCTCCGTGCGCCTCATCCAAGCCTAAGCAGCAATGGAAGCCTAAGTTCTCCTCTAAGCCCAAGGCTTCCAAACCTCCTCCTGCATGACTCTCTGAATCCGGGTCGGCTTGGGAAGCCTCTGTGGTGGACTCATGGGTTTTGCAAGTGGTGGCTGTGGGGTACAGGATCCCCTTCACATCCCTTCCTCCTTCCCGGACCTTCTCTTCTCACTCTCCCCTTGGGAGCAGAAAAGCACCGCCTTTTCGAGTGAGCCATTCAGGCCCTTCTGGACAAAGCAGTCTTGGAACCAGTTCCTCCTCAGGAATGGGGGTTGGGGTTCTACTCCAACCTCTTTGTGGTTTCCAAGAAAGACTGAGGCTGTCGTCCCATTTTGGATTTGAAAGATTGCAACTCTTTTGTGGTCAGGTCCCAGTATCTCCAGGAGTCACTACACACGGTGATCGCTGCCATGCCTCCTCGGGAATTTCTGGCTTCTCTGGATCTTCGGGATGCATATTTGCACATTACCATTCATCCAGATAGTAGGTAATATTTCTGCTTTGCCTGCGACCGAGGGCATTTCTAGTTTTCTGCCCTCCCCTTTGGCCTGACCACGGCTCCTCAAGTCTTCAACAGAGTCCTGGGAGCCTTGATTTCCGCCCTTCATCAGGATGGCATCAGTGTTACCCCGTACATGGATGACCTCCTTCTGAAGGCATCTTCTCCAGAACTCCATCAGCAGGTGCAGGATTGCATTCATGCTCTGTCCCGTCACGGGTTGATCGTCAATCTGGACAAGTCGGACCTTGTTCATTCCCGGAGAGTGGTGTTTCTAGGCATCCTCTTCGACACTCAGAGAGGGATGGTGTTTCTCACAGACGAAGTGGCTCATTAGATAGCAATGAAGGTCCAGGCTGTCCTGAATCAGGATCCTGTTCCAGCCAAGAAGTTGACATCCCTGGTGGGGAAGTTCATTTCCACCATAGAAGCGGTTCCGTTTGCCATAGCTCATACCAGGGAACTTCAGAGGTTTCTAATCCTGGCATGCAGGGGTCGGCTGGATCTCCTGGAGAGGTCCCTATCTCTCCCTCTTCATGTGGAGCTGAGCTTATCATGGTGGCTCAACCTGGACAATCTGCTAAAAGGCAGGCCCTTCATGGTGCCATTCTGGACAACAGTGACGACAAATGCCAGCCTCTCCCGGTGGGGAGTGGTTCTGGGGCACTTGAATGCTCCGGGCCAGTGGTCCCAGGAGGAATCTCTCCTTCCCATCAACGTCTTGTAGACTCGGGCGATATTTCATTCCCTGCGACACTGGACCGCCAACTGGAGGATTGCCAGTTCAGAGTCCAGTTGGACAACGCCACAGCAGTATCCTGCATCAACTAGTAAGGTGGCACAAGAAGTCTCGCAGCTTGGCTAGAGGTCAAGGCTATTTTGTCCTGGGCAGAACGCCCCTGTCATTTCCGCAGTTCATACTCCTGGCGTAGACAATGTTTTGACAGACTTCCTCAGTCGACACACAATGGAGAGTGGGAACTGCATCAAGAGGTTTTCAACCTCATTGTCCAGCAGTGGGGTCTTCCATGCATTGACCTGATGGCAACAAGACACAACAGGAAGGTTCCAATGTTCTGCTCTCGCTGTGCAGACCCTCTGGCTCTAGCAGTGGATGCTTTGTCAATTCTGTGGATTTTTCCTCTGGCGTACATTTTTCTCCCATTCCCCTGTTGCACAGGGTGATCGGGAAGCTATGACTAGTCATTCTGATAGCTCTGTACTGGCCTCGACAGGCTTGGTTTCCGGAGCTTCTGCATCTCTCGGTAGTGAAACCTCTTCGGCTCCCCTCCCGTCCAGATCTTCTACAGGGTTACCTGTGGAAGGAGTATGTTCATAGTCTGGCTTTGACGGCATGGAGATTGAGTCCTCAATTTTGAAGACTGGTTTTTCTTCTGATGTGGTGGCTACTATGTTAAGTGTCCGTAAGCCGGTTTCCTCTAAGGCCTACCACTGAGTCTGGTATACCTTTCTCTGTTGGTGTGCTGATAGGGACCTGTCTCAGGATTTTGATCTTCCTAAAGTCCTTTCCTTCCTCCAGGATGGTGTGGATAAGGGTCTCAGTCTGAGTTCTCTTAAGGTTCAGACTTCTGCTCTCTGTTTTCTTTCAGAGGTGCCTTGCTATTCTTCCTGATGTCAAGGTTTTCTTCCACGGTGCTGCTCACTTCTGCCCTGTGTTTAAGACTCCTGCTCCTCCCTGAGACCTTAACTTTGTTTTGGGCATCCTTCAGCGCCATCCCTTTGAGTCTTTGGCCACTATTCCATTACGTCTGCTGAAGTGGAAGATGGCTTTTCTCCTGGCAATCGTGTCTGTTTGCAGTGTGGCGGAGCTGCATGCCCCGTCTTGTCGGCCACCCTTTTTGGTGTTTCACAAGGACAAGGCAGTGCTTTGCACTTCGCAAGAGTTCCTCCCGAAGGTGATTTCTGAGTTCCACATTAATCAGGAGATTGTGGTTACTACTTTCTGCCCTAACCCTACTTCTGACAAGGATCTTCACTTGTTGGATGTCGTGCATTGTCTGAAGTTCAAATCCTTTCAGCAGTCTGACGTTCTTTTTGTCATTCCTAAGAGTCCCAGGGCAGGGAAGCCTGCTTCCAAGGTAACCATTGCGTCTTGAATTAAATCCACTGTTCGTAGGGCTTATGAACTTCGGAAGAAGCCTGCCCCCTTTCAGGTTACGGCTGTTTCTACAAGGTCTATTGGGCATCTTGGGCCTACAAAAATCAGGCCTCAGCTGATCAGTTGTGTAAGGCGGCCACTTGGTCATCTGTTACATACCTTTTCCAAACGCTATCGCGTGGATGTCCTGGCATCAGCTGATGCCAGTTTTGTGAGGAAGATCCTGGAGGCAGCCTTACCTGTCTAGGATTTCCTTTGTCTCTTCAGTACTCTTTCACTTTTGAGCCCTGTTGGCTCTAGTTCAGCGTGCTGTGCATCAGTTCCTGGGGTCTGTTTTTACCCTGTTCTGTGTCCGATGTTGTTGAGCTATTCATGATCTGTTGGTTCATTGGTGTTCTGGTGACTTTGGGGGCCTGCGTCTGGTTCTTGCCTTTCTTCCCACCCTGGGGAACTTAATGGTTGGACATCCCAAAGTTACCAGTAACCTGTATTGGATGACAGAGAAACGAGTATTTTAGTCTTACCTGTTAAATCCTTTTCTCTTAGTCCATACAGGTTACTGGTCTCCCACCCTGTCAAGGGACCATGCTTGGCTCTCCTGTGGCAGAACATGGGGGTCCTTTTGGGTTCATGCTCACAGGAGTCTTCCTTTACCTTCTTACTACCTAGTCAATAGTTTTCAAATTTTACTGGATGGGGATTGGCTAGCTGCAAGATAAGGAGAGGAGGTAGGCGCCACCCAATAGTCACTTCTCAGAATGGTTCCAGCCTACTTAGAGGGGCTGATCGCCTACCCAAAGCTACCAATAACCTGTATGGACTAAAAGAAAATGATATAACAGGTAAGACTAAAATCCTCCTGTTTTGTGATCAGTATTAGTGTCTATGGAAGGAGGCTTGAGAATCAACTGTTGTGTGAAAAGTTCTCAGCCACAGTTTAGGAAATAATTAGAACCAGTGCAGAGCAGCACACAAATGGTGTAGTAAAGCTTCCTGAGTGTCACTATATAGAAACTGGAAATCACAGCATGCAAATTGGTTGTTTTGTAAAAAGTCACTCCTCGGCCAAGACATGGTTATAAGTGCTACTCTCCTTTCACCAGACTGTCACAGGTAAAAGTAAAAGCCTATTTCTCTTCTAAATTTATTTCTCAATAAGCTAGGGAACCCATGTACCTAAACTTAATAAGGTACAACTGTTGGGGGAAAAATATTGATAATTCCCCAAAATGAAAATGACAAGGCCAGTGTAATGTGCTTAACATACCAGTTTCTCCAGTTAGCAGTGGCCAAAAAAAAACAAACAGTAATGTAGGTTCACTGAATGCACCTGACCATCTTTTATCTTCTCTTGGTCTGCTTGATGATGCTTATTTTGGACTCACTGGCCCTTGATCCAGTCATATTGGATTCATTATAATAAATGATCAAAAAGTGAAATTGACAATTACGTGTACTAGAAAAATAATTATATTGAGAGTATTTATAGTAAATTCATTTACACTGAAATATAGTTTGCCAATTTTTGCATAGGAAAAATGTCAGTTCTTCATTCAAGATATTTTCTCAGGAAGGTGATTAAATGAGTAGGTTTAATAATTTTATTGAACTACTTGTTCAGAATTTGTATTTTCCCTTCAATTGTGTGTTTTTTTTTTTTTTACTGCAAGTCTAAGAGCTAGCGATGGGCAAGGCTTGATGCCCGCACATTTGTCAAACTACTTTTTTTTCCAAACTGCTATGGTCTGACAGATATTGGCAATCAAAGTCCCCCCCCTCCCTCCCCTTCTCTTGATGTGAGCTGTAAAGCTGACAGAAGGAAATCCGTGTCTGCTGACACAATGAGGTTCTTCAGCAGAGCCAAAATCCCGCTGTTAGAAAAGAACTACTTCAGTGCCTGCAAACAAGGCACACTTTGAGGACCTTTCCAATTAATTAATTATTTTCTAGTAACAGGATTTCGGCTCTGTTGCAGAGTCGCCGGCTGGTCCCTGGACTGGGATCTCCTGCTGTCAGCTAGACGCTGACGTCACTAGAAGGGGGGGGGAACCTTGATTGCGAATCTCTCTCAAACCTATAGGGTTTGTGGCAATGAGATTCTTTTTTACTCTCTACAAATCTATTACAAAATGTTATGGGACATTACTAACACTTTAATATTTACTAAAAAATTTGTTCAATCTCATTTTTGAATAAATGAGTGGGTGTCTGTCATCCAGTCTCTTCATAAAATATACTGTTTCAGATAGTATCCTACATGTATTTAGTGCTCATCCACCCTGTACAATCAAAAGCTCTAACCATTGATAAGTTCCTCCACATTAGAAGCATTTTAGGTACTTTCCTGTTATCCAGAACTATTTTCAAAACAAATTCATGTTGTTTTTCCTGTCAGAATCTTTTTCCAAAACAAATTCCTGTCAGAATCTGTTATATATATTAAAAATATTATAATAAAGATTTTGTTTAAAAATGTTTGAAAAATGTTTTGAAAATGGTTCCAGATAACAGGAAACTACCGAATTTTCCCTGATATTATTGATTTCAAAGTCAAAGCAGAAGCATTAACTAGTGTGAAAGAATACACACTAACCCAAATATGAGATAATTTCTTAGAGCAAAAAACTGCTAGAGACACTGTAAGGGATGGTTTTTTTTGTGCTCTCCTCATGGTTAGTTGGGGGTTAATTCTCTGCAGTTTTGGCTGGCAACAGCAGAGGGGGCAGGCTATACTAGCTTACATAGTGTTTGAGAGACAGGTAGTGATGTCTCCAATATTCAGCCTTCTGTAACCAAGCACATACGCATGCGCAGTGTTAGACATCCAAGGGCGAAGTCTGTATTTCACCCTTTACTCAACACAGCAGAGCTCAGAGCCATTTTGGAGACTTAGGGAGTGTGTCCCTGGGTCTCAAGTTTGGGAAGAGCGTGTACCTCATCTCAAACCTGATTTATTAACCTGTGTGTTGCTGAGGAGTCATGTGTCAGGCTCTCCCATACTGATGATAACTCCGTCAGCTAAGTGACTTTTCTTTTCTCTTCTTTTTATACTGCAGGGATGTATTTCTCCAATACTAATGAAACTCTGTGGTGAAATCTTTGTTCTCGTATGTCTCTCATACGGATGGAAACTGTTTTATTTTTAATAAACTGTAGTTTATAGTTTTCCCTTCACTTCAGTGTGTGTCTTTATCTTTATTCTGAAATTCCAGACCTCTAATTATAACACGTGGTACCAGAAGCTGGGTTGGAATTTCACTATAGATAAGGAGTGTGCAGTGAAGGAATGTTTAGCAAACTGAAGAAATTAAATACATTGCAGGAGCAACAAAAGAGACTATATCAAATGGGGGACAGTGTTGCTTTGTGTGTGGTAAGTGCTTGAAAGGAGAGAAGGAGGCTAAGAAGGAAAAAAAAGGGTGATGTCTCCCCAAAGCACTGTCCACATACGAACATTGGTAGCAGAGGATGATTGGGATGCAGTTTATCAATGGGATGGGCTGTCTGATGAGGAAAGTGAATCAGACTGTCACACAGACGCCCCAATATATGGGGCACAACCTATTGTTGCTGAGCAGCAGCAGAACTATGTGACTAATTGCATGCAAATCCCTCAGGCACCAGTGGCTGAAGGGGATGAGGTTGCTTTTGCAATGCATGGAAATTTGTTGGCATGGGTTTTGTGTGCCTGGGATGCTGGTGGTGAATGTGTTACTCTGACCTTGTTGAAATACTGGCAGGGACTGAAGCAGGAAGGGAAGTTACAAACAGCCAGACTCCAAAGGGTGGCGACTAGTGATGTAGGAATGGGGGGGGGGTGGGGTGCCGTAGAACCAATTGACATACTCTTTGTGACACCCACAGCTCCACCCCAACCAATGACTTCTCTATACACAGAAGCATTTGATGCATTACATGAACACACACACAGACATGGATGCTTCCTGAAACTGTATGACATGTAGGCCGGTCCCCGTCCCCAAACACTACTGTTTTGTATATAGCAGTACTGAAATCAGGGGACCAATGCCCATATGTTTGTGATTGTGGACACTGTAGGCGACTACAAGATGTGACAGCCTTGCTGGATACTGGGGCAGAAGTGTCACTGTGTCACAGCAATGTGAATCAGACAAAGTACACTAAAGGTTGTGCTATGGGTGAGAGAGTGGGAGAACAGAAGATACCTGCGTACCAGGTACAGTGCCGCATACGGATAGGGAATGGTCCCATATTCCCAGCAGAGATTATTCTGGGAATGGGTATTGTGATGAGACAGATTCTATACACTGAGACAGGGTGTTACACTTACGGCGCTGTAGTCCGTACTTTGTCTCTTTCAGCGTTTCAGCCAATAGTCTGGGGACATACCGAATGGACCCCAGTGTACATCACACTGCCAGTAGAACCGAGCAAGTACCAGCAGTACCACAGTCCTGGAGAACATACAGAAATGATAGACTATTCAAGGCCTTGGTGTCTTGAGGCCTGCTGCCAGCCCCTACAAGGGTCAAGCCTGGCCTGTGGAGATGCCGGATGGGAGTGGGCATATAATTATGGACTATAAAGAACTGAACAAAGTGACATCCCCGCTAGCAGCCGCTGCTTCAGACCTGCTATTGGTGAAAAAGACTGCACTGACTACTGCGCAATGGCATACTGCCAGGGGCTTACAGGCTAATGGATACCTCCAGTGTCAAGTGTACTGGGACCCCACTGATGATATGGAGAAGCAAGTGGTCAAAGACATGGATGCAGTACAAGTCCTGCTGGGATTTTCTGTTTTCTGGAGGTGCCTCGTGCCCTACCTGGGATTGTTACTGCATCCCATCTGTGATGTAACCTGGAAAAAGACTGTGTATTATTGGGATGAAGCACTGGCTTCAGTCAGAGGCTGTATGTGTCAACAACAATTTGGACCGCATCCCACTAGTGAAATCCGTTATATCTATACGTAACTGAGTGCGTCAAGACGGCCTTGCGGCTCGCACAGCAGTTGCGCAGAATCAGACCCTACAGACATGGAAGTGGTGTCTGGTAGAGAGGCAACCCATCGAACAAGACACTGTTGCGATCAGGAAACACTTGGTGGGTTTTGTGAATCATAAAACCACATGTGATGGGACATACCATGAGACAGAAGTTCCGGCACATCCAAATGAAGAAGTGACTGTCAGACTGGCAACTGAGCAGCAAGACCAATGAACAAGCAAAGAAAAACACCCATGGGGTGGTACTGGATTATGGCAGATCTTGTGGGCACAAAGCAACAAGTGGCCCATTGCTGATGGACATACTGGTCTCCTGGAAAATGAGATGGCTGACAGTGTGGCACAGATCCCCTTCCAGACTATGAATGGACTGTTGAAGTTGGGGGACTGGGCTCAAGCCAAGGGTGGACACAGAGAAGCATTAACATTCTACCAGTGGACCGATTTGAAGGGAATTTCTCACTATGGATCAAGTGAAAGAGATTGTGATCAAGTGTCTCATTGGTCAGGCTTTACAGAAGAAAAAACCAAAGACCACCTCTGAACAAAGAGATCAAGGCATTACAGGTGGTGAGGTTGGGCAAATGAGTTTCCTTGGGCCCCTACCACAGGAAGATCAAAAGCTGAAACTAGGATCTCTGAGCACCAAGTTTTAAGGAACCCTACAAACTGACGATACTGACATGTTGCTGAAGATGTGTGCTCCAACACGGGATGTGCATTGGGTGTACCATATCCCTTTTAACCCGCAGGAAGCGGGTATGTTTGAAAGAATGCATGGCTTGCTGAAGGAACAAATATGCAAGATGATTCCCACACACGCTCTGGGGAAGGGTGTCTTGTTCAGGATGTTACTCCCTTGGAGCGAATGTTGGGTCATGACACACAAGAACAGAGTAGGGTGATTATGGTTGCGTCTAGAGATATTACAGAAAAGACAATTGAGGAAGAGGTGTAGTGTGGCATTGTGAGTGTTTCCTGTTTGTGTTTCATATCCCACTCCACAATCAGGGAGGTATGTGCATGGAATGAGATAATGCAAGTGGAATCAGGGAGATATGTACGTGAAATGGGATAATGCGAGTGGAAGAGAGGAGGAGGAGGAGGTGTGTACTTGGAATGAGGTAATGCAAGTGGCAGATTGGGAGCTGAGTGGAAGTTCTGTAACTAAAACCCATGTATGTTTATCCCATAGGTTATCCCTACTACCATGACTGGGAATGCATGTGGGAAACCTGCATCACAAAGGACAAGGGACATCTGATATAATAAAAACATTATGCTTTGCTTGCCACGGCATCTACTGCTTTGATGTATGAAACTTGTGGTTTTCCATTTTGGTGGGACTGAATATTATGGATGCCACGGGACTATGAACTGTATATACATCCAAGATCTAGTTCAGTTAATCAAGGATATCACTGAACTGCATGATAATGCTTTTCGCTTAATCGCAGAAGATTTGAGAATGACCAAGAGACAGTTAGCTCAAATGACTTTTGTACTAGCTTATCTTACTGCTAGTCAGGGGGGCATGTGTACTATTGTAGGCCCATCCTATTGCCATTATGTTAATATGTATCCAATGCAATTGAGGCTCACATTCAACAGGTGGAACATTTGAAGGAACGTTTTGCAGCTGAGCACCACACTGAAATGCCAGTCTGGTTGGATTGGCTCTGAATCCTGCCGACTGGTTGAAAGGTGTGGGGGATTCGTTTGCAGGCATCCTTCAGATCGTGTTGCATGTGTTTATCATAGTTCTTATTGTGTATATCGTGTGGAAATGTATTGGGTGCCTGCTTTCTCGTGTTGTACCACTGCTGCAGAGGTGCACCACTTACCTATCTGATGTGAGGAGATCAAGGGTGGAGTGTAAAGGATGTTGTTTTTTTTTTGTTTTTTTTTGGTGATCTCCTCATGGTTAGTTGGGGGCTAATTCTCTGCAGTTTTGGCCAGTAACAGCAGAGGGGGCAGGCTATGCTAGCTTACGTAGTGTTTATGAGAGACAGGTAGTGATGTCTCCAATATTCAGCCTTCTGTAACCAAGCACATACGCATGCGCAGTGTTAGACATCCAAGGGCAAAGTCTGTATTTCACCCTTTACTCAACACAGCAGAGCTCAGAGCCATTTTGGAGACTTAGGGAGTGTGTACCTGGGTCTCAAGTTTGGGAAGAGCGTGTACCTCATCTCAAACCTGATTTATTAACCTGTGTGTTGCTGAGGAGTCGTGTGGCAGGCTCTCCCATACTGATGATAACTCCGTCAGCTAAGTGACTTTTCTTTTCTCTTCTTTTTATACTGCAGGGACGTATTTCTCCAATACTGATGAAACTCTGTGGTGAAATCTTTGTTCTCGTATGTCTCTCATACAGATGGAAACTGTTTTATTTTTAATAAACTGTAGTTTATAGTTTTCCCTTCACTTCAGTGTGTGTCTTTATCTTTATTCTGAAATTCCAGACCTCTAATTATAACAGACACTTTGACACACAAAAAAAAAGAGAACTGCAGTTTTTTTTAATTTTTACCAAACACTGGCAAATATTACATGAAGATGATCTAAAATCAACTGGGGAATAGAGTTCAGATTGTTTTTCCAAACAAATACAAATATAAGTGACAGGGTGGTGGTGAGTCACAACACAAAATCCAGGAGAAGAAAATAAGATAGTATTTTTACCCATGTGGGATGTGTATGATTGATTTGATAATAAATCAATACACACACACACATGTATATTAACTCTAATACACATCAAATTATCTATTTCCTGGAATGTCCCTGTAACAAGAAAGATAATCAGATTATATCCAACCCTTTGAAGGAGAGGGTTTTTCAACATGCAGGAAAAATATGCATAGCACCACTAGAAGCAATGAGGAATTTTAAAAAAGCATATGTGGCACTAAAGGGCTAACAGTCTCAAAGCATTTCTTGGAATACCATAACAGCAATACAAATGCCATGGAATGCCAAGTTTGGATGTAGTACATCTTATTATTAAGGGGTGGTAATGTGGAGTCAGCTTTACTTGAAAGTATGCGTATATTTTTGTTATATGCTGTATTTCTCTAAAGCATGATTCTGCCAATCAAACTAAATCTACATTTAATATAAGCAACTCCAGACTAATATTTTTTTCCAGTATTCACATACTTTCACTTTATTTTTTTTAATATTTTATCATATATAATATTACTGAGGAATAGATCCAATGTGATACACTCTAGGACCCAGGGCTGCTGGATAAACAGGAAGGGGAATGTTCTGTGGTATTTGCCCCCCCCCCCCCCCCGGACATACACCTCTTAAGGAGGACCAGTAAGGACAAAATCTTTGATGCATTCAGTGAACCCACTTTATGAATTTTGTGGGCCTCTATAATTGGAAAAACTGGTATCCAGGATAGTCCAGACTGAGATGGTCTCTTTTTCGTCTAGGGAATGACAACTATTCCTCTAGCGTCAGTTGGGGGATGCAGGAACCAATGAGGTGCTGGTCTGTGTCTCACTCCATGGGGGGGATGGAATACACAATATTGTTTTCCAGGTCAGAGTGAGTCCTTAAATGTAGTCACAATTCTGTATGCACTGTCCAATTTATGCAGCAACTTTTTATGGGGAAGAGCTGTTTTATGATACCATTCTGCTCAGAATCTTTTATACCAAGGGGCCAGTACTATGGTAACAATACTCAAACCAATCATGTTTCTTATGCACTGTCCATTCACTGCAGTAGCTTTTCAGAGGGGGGGGGGGTTCAGTTCTGCTTCATAACTCAATTTAGCATTTGTTTTCCAGTACAACCTGATTCATCTTACTGACTTATTCTTCTCAGATCCTCTCCTCTTTGGGAGGTGAGTAGGATGGAGTGGGGTAATATCAGACTCTTGAATCCTTTCTTCCATGGGAGTACAAAGTAGTATTGGCTATATTTGGAAGTGGAACCTCACAAATTCTCACGACGTTTTGTGACTTCTCATGACCAAATGGCAAATTTTTCACTGTTTTACAAGCAACTCTCTGTGGCTGGCAAATAAGGTGGGATTTGAATGCATGTGCTTCTTGGTGGTATTTGGCATAAACTGTGAGTACTGTTGCTGTCTGTTTCTCATATTTTCTGCCATTTTATTTCACTCTTTTATATTGCACGCCATGTCAGAACCCAGGTAGGGGGATAATTAGTCTAGACATCGTAAAACTTATACTACTTCTCTTGCCTGCAACACATGGGGAGTTAAACTGTCTGGGACCCACTCCAGCTCTTGCGCAGTGTTAGAGATGATGTCCCCTCCTTGTCCTCGACACACTTCTTGAGAACTTTGTCCTGCTGTTACACAAAAGACTCTCCTTATAAGCCAAAAGACACAACATTTACTCATATCTATAAACCTGTCAGGGACTGCATGAAATTGGTAGGGACACTAGTCTCAACAATGGAGGCTGTACATTTTCTCAGTTTCTTCTGAAACCATTGCAGCTGAATATTCTCTGACATTCATTACAAGGTGATCTTGTTATAAGAGACACAGCATTGTTGGCTGACCTCTTCAGCTCTGACCAGCGACCATCCCTTTTCAATCCTACATTGGGGAGTGAATTGTGCACAACACTTCGCCAAAGATCTGTGGGTCCAGACAAACATATCCCTTCCTATCAACATTATAGAAATTGAATATGAAATATTGAAGCACAAACTATTAAGTTATCCAAACTCTGCTGAAAGCTTGCAAACCTGTGTCTGTCTTTGTTTCAGACCTCTCCTTTGGTCTTTGAATCTGTTTCTGGGCGTTCTTCAGTCATTTCCATTTGAGCCCTTATCTTTAGCTTCTCTCAGTCACCATGTAAGATTGCTGCTGATTGTTTAGCAAGGTGAGTTTCAGAACTCTGCTCTATCATACAAATCTCCATACACAATCTTTCATCAAGACAAAGTGGGTTATTCACTAAGGTGGGATAAAGTGGAGAGGACTTCTCCAGTTCCCATGTTATTCTATCGAGCCATCACACTAAGATTTCTCAGGTTGGAGAGATCTTAGTGCATTGCTTCCATAGAATAACTAGTGTTGTGTTGGTACCACGGACTTTCATACATACAGGTGTCTGAACATATTCAGAACATTGTTTCCCTAATATTTGCAAATTATATAGTACTTTCTCTTGCATCCTGTACACTAAAGTCTTACTAGATGTCACATTTCATTGCTAAACATTTTGGCTGAACAAAGGTCAGGCAGCAATACATGAACATCTTGTAAACCATTTTATAATAAATATTTCATCACATTTTCCCTATTTTATTTCTGGGGTGAATCATTTGAAGGCATTAAAAAAAATAAACCTGAAAAATGCACTAATTTCCTCTTTGCCAAACTATACCTATAACCTATGCTAAAGCCAAGGGGTTAAGTCTGTTTCCCCAATAAGTCTTAGGCGTAGACCTAGTCCTTATAATTGGTCTGCTGCTCTTATGGCCTATGCACCCTGTAAGCTGTAACCTGGAGTTCCCTTTCTGTCTGTCTTTAAGCTTTCTTTGCTTATGTTTAAACTTTTATGGGGTTATACCAGATTTATTTATTTTATGCTAGGCATATTTTATTGAAAGCAAATTATCTAATATTAAAATATATCAATCATTACACATCCAACTGTTGATGACTTGAACTGCCATCATTCCCAGCCAGTTGCCCCAACAGCAGAGGATTAAAATATTGACCATATAGGATAGGGATGGGATGAGGCCCTCCAGCTATGGGCGACTATTCTTCCTATCAGCTGGATGGCCTCAAGTTGCCCACCCACTGATAAAGATTATTGAGATTGAAGGCCACCAAAAGTGTTAGACGAACAGATCTGTTCTTTATAATGTAGAAAGAAAGCTACTCCCTTAGTTTTTGATGGCTAATGAGTGGAGTTAACTAGTCATTGGAGGGCTCTGGCACAAATATTTCTGTGCCTGGAAACTGGAGTATTTGAGAAGTGTGGGTGTGGCCATGGATAAAAATAAAGGCACCTAAGAATCCCATGTCTAGAGGTGCCTGAGATGTAAATCTGTCCCTGAAGATGTAGCTAGGGCAAGCCTCATCCAACATAGTCATTAATATGTATGCATCCATGGAAATATATTTGTGTTAAAGGGTCCAAAAAATGCTGTAAAATAGTAATCCTTTCAAAAAATAGACATGTTAATAGTTTATTTTATCAATTAGCAAAATAATAGAGAAGATGAAAAATCTAAATCAAATCAATATTTGGTGTGAGCACCCTTTGCCTTCAAAACAGCATCAATTCTTCTAGGTACAGTTGCACACAGTCTGTTAAGGAACGTTGTTCCAAACATCTTGATGTACTAACCACAGTTCTTTTGTAGATTTAGGTAGCCTCAGTTGCTTCTCTCTCTCTTCACGTAATCCCAGACAGACTCGATGATGTTGAGATCAGGGCTCTGTAGAGGCCATTCCATCAGTTCCAGGACTCATTGTTCTTCTTTACACTGAAGATGGTTCTTAATAACTTTGGCTGTACGTTTGGGGTTGTTGTCACGCTGCAGAATACATTTGGGTCCAGTCAGATTTCCTCCCTGATGGTACTGCATGATGGATAAGTGCCTGTACTTCTCAGTCTTGAGGATACCTTTAATTCTGACCAAATCCTTAACGCCATGTGTAGAAGTGGAGCTCCAAACTTGCAAGGAACCTCCACCATGCTTCCCTGTTGCCTGCAGACACTCATTCTTGTACCACTTTCCAACAATCGGTGAACAAACTGCTTCCTGCTACAGCCAAATATTTCAAATTTTGACTCATCAGTCCAGAGGACCTGCTGCCATTTTCTGCACCCCAGTTCCTCTGTTTTCATTCATGGTTGAGCCACTTGGCCTTATTTCCGCGTCGGAGGTATGGCATTTTGGCCGCAAGTCTTCCATGAAGACTACTTTTGACCAGACTTCTCTGGACAGTAGATGGGTGTACCAGGATCCCACTTTTTCCTGCCACAGTTTACCTGATGGCACTGCTGGATATCTTCCTATTGCAAAGGGAAGTAAGCATGATGTGTCTCTCATCTGCTGCACTAAGTTTTCTTGGCCGGCCACTGCGTCTATGGTCCACAATGTTACCTGTGTGTTTGTGCTTCTTCAAAAGAGCTTGGACAGCACATCCGAAATCCCCTGTCTGCCTTGAAATTTCCTGGGAGAGACCGTGCAGTCTTGTTGCTGTGCTCAGCCTTGCCATGGTGTATCAACCTACATATTATAGTGATGAGTATTAGCACCTACTTGGTATAATTGTTTAAGCATACACCCTACTATATGCCTACAAAATCCCTGACTTTGTGCAATTGTACCTAGAAGCATTGATTCTGTTTTGAAGACAAAGGGTGGTCACACACACCAAATTTTGATTTGATTTAGATTTTTGTTCTGTTCATTCACTATAATTTTGTTACTTCATAAATATAAACTATTAACATGTCTATTTTGAAAGCATTACTACTTTACAGCATTTTTTTCATACCTGTGTGTGTGTATATAATATATAATGTTGGCAGTGGCGAAATGCTGCAGGAGCAACCCCCCCCAGTACCACACAGGTCGATACCCGTTCCATTGTGAGGGAATTTGAACAGATACGATCTTTATATATCTTTGCAGTCTCTGTTCAAATTCCCTCACAGCCATTGGCTGGGATGTGTGCTTAAGCACTTCCCAGCCAACCAGCTTCAAGCGGAGGATTGGAGGAACCTGCTCAAAGCTGATTGGCTTGGATTTGCATAAGCACACATCTCAGCCAATGGCTGTGAGGGAATTTGAACATAGGCTGTCCATATACAAAGGCAGTCTATATTCAGATTCCCTTACCATGGAACTGGCATCGGCTCATGTGGTAGTGTGTGTGTGTGTGGGGGGGATGTTGCTCCTGCTGCATTTTTCCACTGCCGACAGCAGCGGAGAAAAGGAACACTTATTTTTATTGCTGTAATATTTTGCACATATGAGAAATTAAGTTATATATATATATATATATATATATATATATATATATATATATATATATATAATGGGCACTGGGCATTGCTATTAGGAACTATATATTATGAGGATGCACATCACTGCTGTTATATTATTGACCCGCACATCTCGGTGTATCTTAACCCTTTGAGCCCCAGAGAGGTACATACAAAGCATTGCTCTGCAATGAGTTGCGTACCCCTCTGTCACTCAAGAGTTTAAAGTTTGCTTAAACACATCTTTCTTGTAAAGAAGACTGAAGAGAGAAAAGAATATAAGAAGAGAGAAGAAAGTAGATAGACAGTAGCTGGCCAGGATGCTGAAGACCTGCTGGACATCAGGATTAATGGTAAGTGTTATTTTGCAGGGGCTATTGCTTTTTTACTTAGTCGGGCTAACCCTTTGAGTGCCGCTGGGGTAATTATACCCCTCTGGCACTCATAGGGTTAATAATACTACCTTTAAACACATTGTTTAGGTACTTTGGATGTATTGATATGGGATAAGCCCCATATCAATACATCCACTGGGGATGTATTTTCTTGATTTTTTTTTTTTTTTTTTTTTCATTTCAATTGCTGTTTAAAGATCCGATAAGGGACTTCAGTTAAAAAAAAACAAAACAAAAAAAAAAAACGGGCCTTAAATTTCAGAGATAAAATGAGTCCCTTATCTTATCTTAATGGCAAACTCATGCAATTGAATTGCATCTTGTGCCATTTTTTATTGGGCTAAAACGCATCTAACTTTAGCGGCCAGCAGGGTGTTTTTTTGATGGCATTTTTCATAGCACAGGTAATTGAATCACTTACTGTGCTTGAGAAAATGCCATCGGCTATTTTTTTTTTTTTTTTTATCTGTCGGAGGTTATTGAAACAAGCCCTATTTGAGTAATATACAATTGGTGGTGGTGTAGTGATTTTTAAAGAAATGCTGAAGAAGCTGCACTTGGAATGCCTCTGCCTGCTATTTTGTCTTTAAACTGCTTTGTTGCTGTGGAAAAAGAGACAGTAGCAGGGTCGAAAAGGCCTCGTGAAAGTGGTGGTGGCTGGGGCGAAAAGCCACTCGTACTCTGCAAGTACTTTGAATTAGGAAAAAACATTGTCATTAGTGACAAGTGAAAATCAAGGTGTAGGTGAAACAAAAAAGTACATCTTCATTATTGTAAACCATGCATATTTCTTCACTTCTCCTGCAGCTTTCCTAGATATAAATATAGTGTTTGGAGTGGGGGGGATCTCATTTCCACAGCCCCATTTTTATTAACTCTGAGTGTCAGAGGCGTGCCCAGCTAACCAACTGGAACTCAAAGGGTTTAATGTGGTATAAGCTGTGTGCACTACAAGATTTTTCCATAGCAGATGTACCTTTCTCCTCTGTGTGTCAATGGCCACGGACCTCACCAATAGGTCAGTAGGGAAAGGGAAGAGCCTATCCGCATGTTTATTACAAGCCAGGTTCAGCTACTAGCAACTTGCTATTAATAGCTGGATTATCATAAGAGTGTGGATTGGCTGTTTCTCCCCCTTCCCTAGCAGAGCACTTATTTGTCTTACTGCTGCCTGTCAGATCTATCTGCGTGAGAGGCATGTTCTACAGGCAAGGATCCGATCAGTGTGGATCAGTCTGTGGCTATCCAATACACAAATTACCTTTCTCTCACATCCTCTCCACTTACTATTTTCCAGTCAATCAAAAATTGTGATACTTCCATTGTGTCTCCCTATGTGTAAGAGTCTGTATTACGATACTTTCCAACAAATTTTATTATTTACCTTTTCTTTGTACATGCCTCTTTATTCTCTCCCATATATAGCTTGCCCTACTTTTTGCTATTGAAGTTATTTTCCGCTGCCCTCTGGCTCTTTGCCTCTTCTCTCCCTCTGACAGAACTGTCACGTTTTCCATCCCCATCTCCTTTTCCTCTTTTTCCTTGCACATGCTGATTCACAGTAGCCTAATAGCCAAAGTAAGTTACACTAACAACACCTTTAAAGGGATAGTAATGTTTCATAATAAAAGCAGCTCTCATTAATCATCATAGTATTTGGACTTTGGAGAGTGTTATTTCAATTCTGTCAGAGTTGTAGTTCTAGAGTAATTCAATGAAAAAGTGCCCCCGTCCTGCCCATTATATCATTCTTCATGTTTTTTTATTGCCTACAAAATAAAATAAAGTTAAGACAAAGCATTACTATCCTTTTAAGGCAATTGCATAACCCACCATCACTTTTTTCACTTTTAAAGTTTTTTTACTTTTAACATTTCCACACTTACAATTTATACAGACCCATAACCATACCTGGGAGCTTTTAAAATGAGCTGACCCTAAGATCTTTAGAATATTAACCCTTAGCCCTCCCTATAACATAGATTATAGTCGATATGCCACTGCTTACACTAACCCAGAGGTGCTTCTATATTTCCTCAATTACCCTTTAATATGATATACCTTAGAGGTATCGCTGCCTGAACACACACAAGACAATCTAGACTTCTCCCTTTGCTTTTAGGGTATATATATCACACAATTAGAGACTAAAGAAGCATTTAAGTGGTGGAGATTATGTAATAGCTACCAATGGACTGTCTCACCATGAGAATTTTGCCCTTCAACCTGTGACCCTGAGAAATGAGTCAAAACCAGGAGTCTCGGGGTCAAACTCTGAGAGTTCCCATGTATGCCCATAACTTTCTGCACTTCCCAGTCTTTAGAAATCCTGCACTGCTTTCTGACCTTACCTGGTCTTATAATCCAGGGCACTCAAACGTGTCCTCAGGCCCCCCCATCAGTGCATGATTTCAGGATCTCCTCAATTAAACACAATTGAATGTTGTTAATTTGGGCAGAACCCTTTGCATGTTATAGAGATCTCCAACACTGGGAATTGTGTCCCCTATACTTCAGTTGTTTTTTCCAGGAATTGTTCCATTTTTTCTGTGCATATGACCCAAATCTGACTTTTGCAGCAGAATTTCTCCACTTCTATTCTGTCCTAACTTTGTCCTATTTTTGCCCTCAGGAGACTTCAGTACATCACCCACTTAGCATCAGGCTTAAGATACATACACATACATAAAATGTTTTATAGGTGATGGAGACAATACTTGGCAACAGGAGAAGAAAGGGGAGAGGGCACTAAACATTGAGCACTGATACTAAAATATAAATACAACAGCCTTGTTTTAGCCAATTCTATCAGTGTACTCTTCCCTTTCTTCTACTGGATATTGCATAACAGTTCCATCACTCTTTGGTACATTATGGAACCATGGGTTCCCACATTTTAAAGTGGAAGTGTCATGTTCCAACTTTGCCCCCCAAATCGGTACAGACACCCCAGAATAAAACTCACTGCCAGCGACCCTTACAGAATCACCTACTGCTCCCCTCTCACAAGTAAACACTTCAATGGGACATACAAATGGCACAGGTTAGACACGGAGAAGGTTCTTGCATTTTCAGTGTCTAACCTGTGCCACTTGTATATCCCAAAAATGTGCTGCCTTGAGAGATGGGAGCAGAATGCAAGTCTGTGTGGTCCAACAGGCTGGCAGTAGGAGGGAAGTGATGAACTCTGATGTTCGTGAATGACCGGGGAGAGGAAAACAAGTGGAAGCACAAGCACATACTCCAGTAGTGGCCTCTTAAGCTGCACTGGAAGTCAAGAAAGCGGTCCTAGGGAGATGGGCGGGTGGAGTAAGTCAGGACAGGGACAGGCTTGCAGAGCTGTGCAGTACAGCTTGTACCGCACAGACCTTCACAAGGTAAACTTTTGAAAGGCTATTTATTCCACAATATTGAAAATTAAAAAAAAAATATATATAAAATATACACATTACAATAGGCATCAAATAAGATGAACTTGCTTGGGGTGAAACTGCCACTTTAATGGTGCACAGAGTTATTATTATTATTATTTTTTAAACTTGGGGCACCAGTGAAATCTGGATATACCCATATATTAAATTGCCCTTGGTGCGAAGCAATACATTGGAGACCTCTCTAGCACTCAAAGGGTTAAATTCCTTGAGTAATTTTTATTTGTCCCTTACAAATCAGTTTGATTTCTTCAGAATTGATCCTCTGCTGTTTTGCTCAGTGGAAGGAAATCTAGATCCTGGTGACAGGAAATTAATATTCTTTATTTGTTAGTAAATAGCACTACCACACAGTAAAATCATACTGCATTGTGGGGGAGAATGTAAATAGATCAGTCAGTGGGTGCCCTAGTGAAACAGATTATTTTATAGCAGTTATTTATGTACCTGTAGACATATGATTAATAAATAATAACAATGTTGCACATTAGGCTGTAGATGATTGTGGGATCAGTTATGCATCCTTGGGAATGGATGGGTATAATGTAGTGTTTACTTGGAAAGTATTTAACAGAAGTACTAACCTAGGTAGGAACCCATCATACAGCACTCAGTGGTGTCTATATAATTACTGTGAGGAATAAGTAAATGATAAGTTGCTCATATTGCCTGGATATTAAAGGAATAGTAATGGCAGAATAAAAATGCAGCTCTGATTGATCCTCATATAACGAGGATCATGTAACAATGTATTTCAATAGTTTATGTTTTGTAGTTCAAAAATAAATCAATTCTAAAGGATCCCCTTCCAGCTCATTTTACCTACCGCTCAGATGTGGAATCCAGTCGTGGGACCTGACAGCGAGCAGTGAGGGAAATTCTTCATCCATTAAGTATAAGGAAAACCCTGCCCCACTGACAAAGTATGGCAGGATTTTCCTTATACTCAATGAAGATTGTCCCTCACTTTGGTCCGTCCTGCAGGCTCAGAGAGGCAACATGATGTAAGTAAAAGGGAAGGGAGGGGGATCCTTTAGAAATGAATTACTACAAAACATAAACTATTGAAATACAGTGTTGCATGATCCTCGTTATTTAAGGGTTAATCTGTGCTGCATTTTTATTCTGCCATTACTATCCCTTTAAATTACAGAAACAGGAATGACTATAGTGTTCTGCGGTGCTACAATGTGGCAACCTAGAGGCACTGCATGATTATTCTGTAGGTGGCGATATATATTATCTATCCAACACTTACATATTTATTATATTATGCATATACATATATTGTTGACATATAGAGAGGGACACAGAGCTGAGAATGGCAGGGTTCTAATGAGGCACAGGGATAAGGGCACAAGTACTATGATTATTTCCTGAGTGTCTATTGTGGAGTGTGTCAGACTAATACCATTTACATTTGCACCTTACTACACAAAAACTTTTCTGAAGAAGGTATCTATGCTGAAAGTTGAAACCGAAACTTTCCTTTTCCACTTTGCTTGAAATATTGATAATAAAGGGATAGTAATACTTTGATTCTACCAATCCCCATTTTATACATCTTTCAAAAAAAAAGTGTTAATGCCCCAAATCACATCTCTCAAACCTTTATGGTTTGAGAGAAAATAGATTTCAAAGTCCAAGCACACATAGAAGACCATTGAAGTGAAATATTTTTTCTTCATTAATGAGATCTCGGCTCTGCTGCAGAGCCCCGGATGGTCGTACGAAAGAACACTGCTGGAGTCAGCTATAGAACACTGATCTCGGGGAAAGGGGATGGAGGGGAGAAGTTTGAAATCGATTTTCTCTCAAACCATAAAGGTGATTTGGGGCTTTAACAATCTTTTTTAAGTTGTATAAGATGGGGATTAGTAAAATTAAAGTATTACTATCCCTTTAAATGCAGCAGCTATGCATTACCAGAGATGTTTTTTTTTTCTATATTTCAAGGCCTTGAGGGTTATTCCTCTATCTGGCACTCACTTGATTACACTAAGCTACTTAAAGGGATAGTACTGTCAACTTAAAAAAAAAAAAAAAAAAAAAAGAATATTGTAGCTATTTAAAGCGGAACTACCACCCGACAAAATCTTTAGCTTAACTAAGTCCCCATCTGGCGTCACAATGGCAAGATGTCAACGCTCCGTGCTACTGTCAGCCATAGAAGAGAGCAGAAATCTATTAAATAAGGTAATTATTCTGGCGACTAGCGCTACTAAGCAGCTATTCGCCAGATGGGGACTTAGTTAAGCCAAAGATTTTGTCGGGTGGTAGCTCCGCTTTAAAAATTAAGCTAAATGCCCCAAGTCCCATCTCTCAAACCTTTATGGTTTGAGAGATATTTGGCAGTAAAGTTCCCCCCTCCCTCCCCTTTCACTGATGTCGGAGCTCTAGCTGACTGCAGGGGAATCCGGTCCCGGGACCATCGGAGGCTCTTCAGCAGAGCCGAGATCGCTCTGGAATGGTCTACAATGTGTGCTTTGTTTGCAATTAACTAGTTATCACCTACATGGCTGTGCGCCGACATGCAAGAGGACCATTAACCTCTTCCCGACAATGTACGTACATGTACGTCCCGCAGAAACTGTCACTTAGTGACAGAGGATGTACATGTACGTCCCGGAAGTCCAGGTCCCCGCGCGGCTGCACGCCGTTTGGGGACAATGGATTACTTTGGCAAAAAAAAAAAAAAAAATTCCTAGCTGGGCGTTAAGTGGCAGCCAGTCACTAAGGGGTTAAGCAGGCGACATTTTGATGTTGCCTTTTAAATTCGGGCAACATTCTGATCTCGCCCTTTTGATGGTTGCACAACTGTCAAGAGCTGAAAATGTGGGAGCCCTGTTCCTACTGGCTGTGCAAGTGGGTGTGATGTCACAGATAGTAGCAAGTATGAAACATCAGCCGCCTCTTTGGAACTGTCACCAATAGTTGGAAGGAGACCCCGGGAGGGGAGAGAGTGTTAACCTATAAAGTTGTGACTTTTAATGTTATTACTATCCAGGATGGCATAATAAAAGATTGAGATTTAAGATACGAATACTTTCACTCACTCACTCACTCACTCTCTCTCTCTCTCTCTCTCTCTCTCTCTCACTCACTCTAAAAAAAAAAAAATATATATATATATATATATATATATATATATATATATTAATAGAATTGGTATAAAACCATGAAATGAGTGCGCGAACAGGACTTGCAAAAAAGTGCTAGTTTATTAGTCAACGTTTCTGCCCCCTTAGGGCCTTTATTATACTACTAGGCTAGTCAAATACGAGTGCCCATTTATCCATTTCTCTATAAAGATTATTGAAAAATGCACCCTGTAATGAGTATATATTATACCACTGTGTTGATAAATATGAGGTTTTTGTTCCTTATTTTGCCCAAAGTATGTTTAAAGTGATAGTAATGTTTCATAATAAAAGCAGCTTTAATTAATCTTCATAGTATTTGGGCCATGGACAGTGTTATTTCAATTCTGTCAGAGTTGTAGTTTAGGAGTAATTGAATGACAAAGTATCCCCCTCCTGCCCCTTTTACTAATGTAACACTGCTCAGCCAGAGCAGAAGGGAGGTACCCAGGTAGACTGCAGAGAGGGACAATCTTCAATTAAGATAAGGGAAAAACCTGTCAAGGGGGCAGGGATTTCATTGTTTTCACTGTAAGAAGATTGTCACCTGCTGTTATCTGTCTGGTCTTACAACTAGATTCACATCTGAGAAGAGATGGCTTACACTAGGTAAAAGAGGCGGGAGGGGGAAACTTTGCTTGTGAATATCTCTTAAACCATAAAGGTTTGAGAGATAAGACTTATATCGTTCTTCATGTTTTTTAATGCCTACAAAATAAAATAAAGATAAAACGAAGTATTACTATCCCTTTAAGTTTGACAGCCACATCACGATACCCCAATATGTGGCAAGTCCTATCTATAACACATATATCCCTATCTAGTTTAAAATCATTCCCTGAGGATTTCTTGTGAATGAAGGCGTACGGATATTGATATCTTGATGCACATAAATCCCTATATAGATTAAAAACAGTGGCTTTTTTGTCAAGGGGTTCTACTAAAGAAATACAACACATAACGTAACTATAAACTAAAAAAAAATAAAAAAAGAAAAGACTCACCTACTTTAAAAACGTGAAAACCTGCGGTGAGTGGGAGGAAGCCCAAGGGAACTGTGGATACACCATACCACCATAGGCCACACAGGATACCTGAAATAGTTAAAGGCATGTCCCTTATAAGCCAGAAGGAAGGACAGTTACCTTAACTTTAACAACCAGATAGCAATTGAGTAAAAATTGTGAATGTTTTTGAGATATAATAAGTGACATTGAGAAAAATAAAGAATAGTGAGAAGCAGCTATATTTTTTATGCCAGTTGCCCATTAAGTGGAAGATAAATTGAATAAAATTCCCTTTAAAATCATGTTGCTGCAGCATATTATTAGAGATGCAGGTTCAAACATCTTTAACCTACTTGGTCATTGCTCATGCCCTCTGTTAGAATGATAGACTTGAAGGTTTTTTTCTCTGTACATATCTACTAATTCCAAATGCTACCTGCATGGCTCTGATTCAAGCGAGAATCAAATGCCAGGAAATCTGCTAATCAAGTGCAGACTTAAAAAAGAACAATGGTCTCATACAGACATGCCCTTCCTCTGAACCAAATCCTCACAACATACATTTTCCACTGTGTTAATTAAAAACTAAAATACTTAATGAGGTGGTTTTGTGTTCTGTCAACAATGTGTTCATTAGGTAGCTATGTACACTTTGGGCTTTCCTCCACAATACTGTTCCCACCCCTACACTGGAAGACAACAGAAAACAGCAGGGGTTTGGGTGATGTTTGAAAGGAATATGCCATGCTCCGTTTTTTACCTTTCTTGTAGCTTGGGTGTTTTTTCTTTAAGCCTGGCGGTAGGTAATACTCATCCTACAAAGGCTTGTTCTTCTTTGTAAGAGCTATGTCACTAGTGGGAGCTGTCAGGTACGTCAGTCAAGTGCCATTGTGGATGTGTCAGCGACACAATCATAGAGATTAGGTGAACACAAAGAGCCGTGAATGTGTTGCTGAATTGCCTTCAGGACAATAAGAGTTAAAGAAACTTTCTTTTCTGCCAGTGCCTATGAAAGGAGTGACAGCTAATATTTTAAAGTTGGAACATGGTTATTGTGTAAAAGAGATCTTTGTGTGTTTTCTTTTCTAATGCCTAATTTATGCCACGTCTGCCAAAAACAAATTTACTTTAAAACCCGGCTCACGCAACTCAGGAGACTTAGGTTTTTGTTTTTTGGAGTTTTTATTACAGTTGAACAAGGCTGATAGATGCTTACATTTCTACTGAAGTAAGGGCAGTGGAGATGCTTTTTTATTATTACAAATCCCGACTGCATCACTAGATCATTCAGTAAGAGGTTTAGGAATCCCTTTGTACGGATGTATACATTTCACACGTGTTGTGTTGTAAGCTCTTAAGGCCCTAGAGTATGTTCTGATTTAGATGTAAATAGTAAAGCGAAGATATTGCTGACTGGAGCACAGCTTTAGGGATATTATATGCTTTTGACTTCAATTTTGAACTGAGATATTTGGAAATAATCCTTACTTTTCAATAAATCTGTACAAAATAGTAATGTTTTGTTTCTATTCTATATTCACACATAAGAATTCATCAGTTGTACTTAAAGGATAATTAGGATAACAAACCTGACTTACACCCATTACCCTTCACTACCACCTGGGTTCGAGAACTCAGTTTCTCGATATCTGAGGACACCTGGAAGCGTATATTCCAAATGCTTTTAAATTACCGACTGATGCAGTGTTGAATGAATCCAACTATAAACTAATAACCAGGTGACACCTCACACCTCAGAAATTAGCACAGTCATATCGAAAGTATGCTGATTCATGCTGGCTTTGTGGGAGAGCAGTAGGTTCCACTTTACATATGTGGTGGTCCTGCTTTTTGTGCAGGATTACTGGCATCAGATAGCAGATCTCATTGAGTCAATAACTGGTCTCCATCTGCCATTTTCCCCTCTCCCTCGGCTCTTCTCAGTAGATAGCATTCCCCTTCTGAAAAAAGGTATGTTGGCCTCTGTCTATAGCCACGTAGAAATATACCCATCCTCTGAATACATTTGTGGGTAATTCCCGTGGAGCCCTGGTTCTGGAGTGTAGAAGAAATATGATCTAAGGGTACTGTGGAACACTTCAATGATACCTGGGGCCCTTGGACCAACTCTCCTGCAGTGAAACAACATATTATATAACTGTATTTAATTTGTCATCTCTGAACTGTGATCTCCCACATGGTTACCCATGACCCCTCCGTCTTCCACCCCCCCTTCCTTCCCTTTACTTACCCTACCTTTCCCCTTTTGGCCTGCAGTATTACTATGTTAATTGTTGTGTTTTACAAATACCTTACTCCTGAATTCAGGTATGGACGATGCAAGTGGATTTGAATGGAGGAGTGGACTCTTGTACTGCCATGTGTATACTTTTGCCCTCCTATTGAGTACTGAGAATTGTTGAGGCATATGATGTCATTTTCTCACCTTGTGGAAGGGACATTTTCTTATGACCTACCTTTGCGGAATGTTTATATAATATGTTGAAACATTTGAACATGTGTCATATCTGATCCGCTTGTGCAACCTGAATATTTTTCAATAAAGCATTTAAAACAAAAAAAGGATAATTAGGATAATTAACACCTCTTAATAATAACCAACCCATACCTTACTATGGCCTGAAAATCCTAATGGCCCCTATGATTTTTACCCTACTTATTGGTTCATAATATAGCATCTTCTTCAATCAGTCCTGGATGTCATTTACATAGAAGTGGACATGACAGTTGATAACTCTCGAAGGTTTCCAAGATTAACCTCTAACAGGAGAACCAATTAGGTTGGATATCTTCAAATAAATAGATAAATTTGAGAACTTTACACTATACTAGGTATTGACACTCTACTTCACAGTAAAGAATTGATTAAAATAATCAATCCTGCATATCTGTGCAAAAATATATATACTTTATTAAATACAATATACTATATATAAAGTGTAAACAACAATGATATAAATGAGTGACCAGCAATTACAATAGATATACAGTAACTCAAACCACAATTATCACCATTAGGATTACCAGCAATTGAAGGGTTAACCACACATAGGTATGTTCAGAGGTATTAAATAACAATAATTGAACCCAGCAGCATAGAAAAGGATAATTGATCCTTACAATTAATTAAAATACAGTTGGCAGCAGCATATATGAATACCTTTGCCCCAGAAACTGTATAAACTATGCTAATGCAGGTTTAAGGTATGTTGTCAGTTGAGTAAGCTGTAATATTAAGCCAGGTCCTCTGACAATTTCCTTATACCATATATAATAACCAAATTTAGAGAAACTAACTGGAATAAAATCCCTGACTGAAATCATTATAATTTAATTATCTACCAATTTCAAATATTGCATACCTTCTGAATAAAACATATAACTTGCATTTAATATAGTCTATAATAGATTATACTAAGAATATACTCAGAATCAATCTAATAATAAATGTCTAGACAGTTTACCAAACTTCATGCAACAAATATCAAACACATGACCATAGCAATCCTATGTAAAACCTGTAGGGTACTCTAAGGGTTAATCCACTTAGAAATATAGGAAGCCACACCCAAGATGGCTACTTCTTTTGTCTAGTGTGGTTTAAATAAACTTCTCACTGTACAAAAGTTTAAACCCAAAAACATATACAAAGAAATCCAAAGAAACACCTAAAAATAAATAGACAAATAGCAGTTGAAGGGTTAATAAACAAATTCAAAGAATTCCCCCAGATCAAATATTAGCTGTAACAGCCTTTCTAGAAACACAATATATTCTAGAAATATCAATGATTATATTAACTAGTAAATATATCTCACTGCTATCACTAATTTGCATCTATCTGGCAAAATATAACAATTTACCAATTAATAAATTCTGCTTAATTCAGAATTACTACAGCCAATATAGCTTTTTATAATTGGTCACAATTGGGTGGCCTGTCCGAATAAGACAAATTATAAGAAAAATTATGTTTCTTCAAATATAGAAGAAATATATATTTGATTCTGAATTTTGCAGAATTAAAGTAAGGAAAGATATAGTGAGCAGTACAATAAGTGTTTCTTAGTATCTCTTTCACAGCCAGCCAGGTACACTTCAGGAAAACAGAACAGGAACTTAAGAGCCAGGAAACCAAGAGGGAAAAGTCCCTTCTCTCTCAAAACTTACATATTTATAATGTAAAATTATCCTTATCAAAATCTTCTCTGATTGGATAGAGATCCATCTCATTATGCAGTGACATCATCAGTATTATCTAATTGGATACTCTTAATCCCTAATTTCCCTAAAACATCGTGCATATTATTATGGAAAAATTCCAAAGCACTAGTAATAACGTTATGCACTCTAATGATGGAGCTCTTACTCCACATTAAAATTTTACATATGATACCTGTATCTGTCTTATATCAACAGATAAGTATGGCCACAAGATCATTAGACTTAATATAAATATGCCACCCTACCAGACTTTACCATATGGGAGTATATCTTCCTTTAGACTTGGTGTCTAGCACATAATCGTTTATCCCCATAAATGACACAGTTGTTTTCACCCCCTACCTTGAAGCAAAGGGCCATTTTTTTAACATGAGATAATTTACACACATCTTACAAACAGAGTTTCAGAGAATGTGGTTTAAAATAAAAAATAACCATTTCCTCCCTTTCATGGCAATATCTCTGACAAGCAGGTCTACAGGACCTCAGACTCTGTTCATTGCACATGGTTATTTTAACCATTCAAGGACCAAAGAGCTGTGCAATACATTTCCTTACAATGCATTGCTCACCCTTCCGTCCCTTAAAGAGTTTTAAGTAAACTTAGGCACACTCTCATACAACTGTTGTGCCTGCCATGGATATGACATTCAGGAGTGATGGAAGGTGTTATCTCTTGAGCAAAGATGCAAGCTCACAAATCATAGGGCCATTAGGATTTTAAGACCATAGGAAGGTATGGGGGGCTGTTATTTCTCCATTAACCTTTTCATGTAGATGAACCCTTTAGTGTAAAATAAAGAGTGAATAGAGCCCTGGGAATTAAACTTTTTAATTCAGGATTAATATCCTTTAATTGATACAAGTTAAATTAACCCTTTGAGTGTCATAGAGGTATCTAGTGCATTGCAGCATGGCACTCAAAAGGGTTAAGACTAAATTTTAATGCTAAAACTTATCAGGAAACCATTATCTGGCAAATGACAGACATCATCAGTGATTTATTTTCACTTTGAGAGAAACAATAGGTTATAGGGCTTATCTGAAGTGATCAAAGAGCTAGTGGTTTCAAATGGAAGCTTATTTTTCTCTTAGTCTCCCATCAGGTGTTAAAGTGTTCCCATCAACTTAAAATAACTGTAGTTAATTTTATGGAGAATTTAAAACTGGCAATATATTTTTGTAGCCATGTATTTGTAATATACGTACATGAACTTAGATATATGTTCACATTTTCATTTTTCAATTACATTATACTCTATTCCAGTTTTATATAATTTCTATTTATTTCACAACAAATAGGGGCATTTATATAAGAAATGGCCCATGCACATATTTATACATAAGTTTAAGTAGTTTTTGTATTGTACACATGAATTCTAAGATTGTTTTGTTAATATGAATGCTATTTAAACATTTAGATAATATCTGTTAATGATTATTTGCATTTGCTGTAGATTACATAGTGAGATGTAGGTGTCATTGTACTGGTGACTCACATTCCATCCTTATCTATCGTATGTTACACATAATATCTCTTCATGATGATGTTGTCAGAATTGTGTCTCTTGCCCTGTTGTGTTTTATGGAGGAGATATTTTAAGAGAATACTGGATGCTGTTTCTCCGTTTGTCAGTCAGGTGTTGGTTCTTGAGAAAGAAGCATATAGCTGCAAAATGCGTAGGATAGCTTTCGTTATTATAATTAACTTTTATAAGCTGATTCATTTTCAAAAATTTTACCTTTGAAGATACTGTTTGGAAAAGCAGATTTGTACATAAAGTTCCTCTGAGCAGAGATGTGGAAATACATCTACAAGCCAATAACAACAAGAGGTATAAGCCCTTGCTAACCTCCTGTACACATGTATGATACGGTACTATTTGGGGCCCACTGTTTTTTTTTGTTTTTTTTTATTTATATGCATATCCTTTGTCCTGCCTATGTGTTGAGAGGAGTTTCCTATTATCACTAGTGGTTGGGAAGACATAAGATTCTTAATGCTACTGTGTTGGGGCAGTCTAAATATACCTTCTGTATTGTAATCTGGGTAATTGTTATTCCCAGAAATCTGCATTGTTTTTGATGGGTTTGGTAACATTTGATCTTATGATATTAGACTAGTAGTGCTTCCCTTCTTTTTTCTACTACTATAATACGTGCAGTTAAATTTCCAATACTTCTTTTTGTAAAACACTTTGAGCTGATTGGCTAGCACACGTTAACTATTTGGCCAGTAAGGCCTAATCTGCTGCAGTCACCATTGTGTAAGTTACATACAACAGTTCTCAAGAATACTTCAGTCAAATACCAGTATTCTCACAGTCTTGATCAAAATTGATCAGTGACTAATACTAGGCCTTTACCTATGTACTTTTGTATGAAACGCTGATATTTTTTTCCTCACTGCTTTTGTATTACTGATAAAAAAAAGTCATAAACTATTCACCATTGTTAGAACTAAAAATGGTTGCGGCCTTCACACATATGGATTTCTGATCATGTATTCCATTGGAGAAAAAAATCATGGTTGCCAAATGATAGACAGGCCAGATAAGATCTTGCTTTCAGGAACTAGGCCTCCAGTTTTGATGACTGTTGATGTAGTTTTATATATGGAAAAAAGTCTGATTATATTGAGTTTATCAACCACTCCAGAGACTGCAGTCGTGAAATCACTATCTGAAGAATCAGCATTGTAGTGATCTTCGGAGCTAATGAACTAGATATGGAACAACAGCAATGTTCATGTCTGTGTGCAGTTACCACTGACATGAATTTTTTAAATGCTCTGGGAGATGAAAACAGGCCAAAGGCCTGTGAACTGTGGATGCTGGTCATCCTGTCATCATTGATGATTATCATTAGATACTGATGAGAGCTTTCATGTACAGGAACATTAAAATACCCTACTATGAGATCTGTGGTTGCTATCTAAAGAATGTTTATTGTTGATCTGATATCTTCCATACTGAATCATTCTTGAAGGATAAACTTTTTTCCATGAAGGTGAGATTGATCTGGGGATTTTGGAACCAGGAAGACTGGCATTATGTTCCTCTTATTTGTAACTTTCTGTGATAAAGTACACAAAGATCTCCATTCAAGTCAATGGAAGTTGCTTATCAGATCAAAATGGCTTATCCCAGAAAGATGTCAGTTAAGGACATCTAAATTTGTAATGCCTTTCTTCTGAAACAAATCTAGAACAGGAACTCAAACCTTTGACCTTTAAAAATCTTGGACTGCTTTTAGGAAGGCTTCTCTCTCATGAAGAAAGTGAGATACTTGGGTTACAAATCTGTTTGATGATAGACAAGAAAGTCTTAACTTGTACCATTCCGATGTAACACCTAGTGCCCAGGAGTCTTTTGAGATTTTTTTCCATTGAGTGTGAAAGGAAAATAGCATCATAACCCCACACCACCACCATCTCCACTGGCATAACAGGCCTGTCATCAGCACTGTTGCTTGTTGTGTGAATCTTGGGATCCTCTCTTTGGTGGCTTGGACCCTTGCCTGCATAAGGTCTTTAAGATGATTTATACAGTTTCTGGAAAGGTGAAAACAATGTTTTTGAAGATAATTTATCCAATGCAGTCCTGTTGATTAAATCATCCATTTGCTTCTGAAACCGATACAGGTCTTTAAAGGAGTGTTCTACCCCAAAAATACAGTATTGAAAACTGGGAAGGGCTGTATGGTACATATGCTATTGAAAAGCAGCTATACATAAACAGCCCCCTTTAACAATTCCAGTGCTGGTTTGCTCATTTTAGAGGGAACAATGTTTCAAAAGGCATGTCACACAATTTGATTTTAGAGAAGAAGTCTGCTGCCCATTGTTGAAGCCAGCGAGCTCTTATGTTAGTTTAATAACATACCTCAATTTAACTAGATCCTCCATGGAGAATTTATTCCAATATATCTTCCCTTGAGTGAAAATGTAATTCTCACACAGATCTAGTTTTAGTGATGGTCACAACAGGTCTAAATGAAGAAGCTGCTGATTCATAATGCCTTGAGGATATTCTAACAGATGGAAAAATCCTTGCAATCAATAAAAAATTGATTTTAACTTATTAGGGAAAGTCGATCTTTTTTCAGGTGTGTCCCATTCTTTTTTAATTACTAAATTAATTACATTTTGACCAGCAAAGAATTTATGTGCCTTTTCAGGGGTGTGCTTGTGGGTGGTGGAGGGATCTTAGAGGATTCCTAGGATGCCAGTGGGACACTCAGTGCACCACACAGATATGTGTTGTGTACCCCTCTTTGTTCCAAATTATAGGCTGGCTGAATATATGCAAAATGCACATGTTGTCCTGAGGGAAGAACCAGTCGAGGAGAGGCATATCATAATTGTGCAAGATTCCAAACAAGGGGCATGTGTGGATTTCAGACACCTTGCTCCTCATGGTGTGGATGACCTCTGATACATTAACTTTGTCTCAGGGCCAACACATATAAATGGCTCACTGGGATTTGTCATGTCTCTCCTTTGTTCCATTATGCAGAAACAGAAGTGACCTGAACAAGTCCTACCATATGACTCATGTCAGGGACATTACATTTTGCCATACAGTATTAACAATCAGTAGCACTAAGAAGCAGCAGGAGGAGCACTGTATGGAATTGGAGTCAGCTTTTCACCAGAGTAACCTGGACATCCCTCTGTTCCATGATGGTTTATGCCATGGATGCCTGTAGGAAGGAATGACAGGAGTTGAAACTGCACTGCATACCTCTCTGGTACTCAAAGGATTAACCATCATTATCCTTTTAACTCTTTGAGTTCCAGTGGGGTATAAACCCATTACTTGTTGTTGTATACCCCATGTAACTCATAGGATTAAGAACAAGGGGATGAAAACAAGCCAAATGAATGTATGAACACCAACACTCTTACATGGAAAATCCAGCTCTATTCAGCTACATTAGGCACTGCAAATCTATACTTTTCCTAATACCTTTGCTATGCCTTTAACACTTGTAATGGGAGAGGGGTATGCCTCTCTAATGCTCAAAGGGTTATATGCTTGATGTGAATGTTTTCAACTCTAAATCTAAATATTTGCTGTTTGTAAAACTTCAGTAAAAATGCTGGACATATGGAATCGGGTGTACCAGTGTTCGCAGAGGGATAGGTGATATCCTTGAAGTGGCAATGTCATCATGCACCAACAGACTTCCAGGTGTCATATGAATTCACAGTCTCAATTAGACCCATCTATTTAATGGCAGCTGCATCTGTTCATTACTATGACAGCTATGTCATTGTGATGTTCAAGCACAAATTTTCAAGGCTGGAGGCTTAGGTGGATCTCAGTCATCTTGTCATACATGCATTGTGTAGTATGATATTGCAGACTTTCTGTGGTGCATATTGAAGAGCTCCCCCAGAGTTATCCAGGCGCTGAAACCTTGTTTTGATGAGGCCAATGGTGCTTTCAATAGCACTCCCGATCCTAACGTGAGCCTCATTGTAGTGGTCCTGAGCAGGTGTTTGTGGATCTGGAACAGGTGTGAGAAGCCTCGGTTTGCAGTCATATTCTGCATTCCCCATGGAAAAGAAGTGATATTGTTACATATGGACCACATGGTTTTGAGTATGATGTTCTTGTGGATGATAATACTTGTGTGTCATGACCATAATAAGCTGGGTTTTCATTAATCGTGAGAATGCCTCTGTGTATGTTATGTGATATGTAGACTGGTCGGTCACCCAACATCCATCCTCCTGTGTAGGTCCTCAGGGGGTGATGAGTTAATGTTGGCTGTCCAGGACTTATGTCAGGGTTTTTTTTTCCTTTGTTACCATTGTGCTATGTCCTAAGTGTTGTGGGAGCTGTTTGTTCCCTGCTTTGTGTTGTTCATCTGAGGATTTTAACCCCTTAAGGACCCATGATGGTCCTGGATCATCATGGGGTGTTATACCCTTAAGGACCCATGATAGTCCTGGACTGTCATGGAATTCCGGGCTCCCAGTGTGGCTGCACGGCGTTCGGGGAGTCCAGAATCCAATGGATAAAAAAAAATGCTCCGTGGTCCTTAAGTGACCGCCGCGTGTGTGCCCGGCATGTCCTTAAGCGGTTAAGCTTCATTCTGTATTGTACGCAAAGAAAAGTAGGTGCAGGATTACTTTGAGTTAATGTATCTGTTTACTGTGTGTTAACACTCAATGCACACAATTGAATGCAAATGGATAGAGCTGTTCCATTTATGTGACTTGGCAAAATCTTACTGACTGTTGACATTTTTTAGCAGTTCACAACACGGGTAATAGAACTGCAAACTGTGATTGCAAAACCAATTTTTATTAACGGTGATAATTGAATGAAGCCCGTAGTCTGAATCTTACTGGTTGATGAACATCAGAAACAGGTGTATAACATGCATGCCCTGCTTATGAAACACCCACAATTGTGGTATTGTGACATCCAGTGTGGAGTAAGCTTCCTTACTTTTTCCTTTTTTTCTGAGAGATCTTCATGATCACTTCAGGCTATCTAGGAGAGCAGTATTTACATGTTATGATGAATGTACACTGAATGAGGTCAGTGTCAATCCCCCATAATCCATTTGACCACTTCGTAGCAGATGTATAAAAGTGAGTATATGGTGTATTGGTGGAGGTCACATTGATCCTGTCATTACTGTCCCTCCTGTTGTTTCCTTCTATGCTGTCAGAACTTCCAGGAAGTAAACCATGGTAATTCACTTCCTGATTATTTGAACTATTATAACTTTTGAATAAAATAACTGACAGCAGTGGGGATAACATTGTTTTACTCAGCAACCATTTGACAGATGAGACCTTTGAGGAACATATATTGATTACAGTGAGAGATTCAGGTCAAGAGCCACGAAGAAAGCATATAAAATGCACCAGGGATGAATTTCTAAAAAGAATCATACAAGGTCACCTCATTCTCCAAAAATGTGCTGGTCTCATCTTACATCAGTTATAAAGGTACCAGGTCATCAGCATGGTTGAAATCACCCTAGTAGAGAGTCACTACTGGACCTGAAATTGCATGATGGTAACCATTAATGGTTAGCACACAATTCAGTTTAGATTATAGTAAGAGAAAGGAGATGAGTGTTGAACATTTGACTGTGCTGAAGAATTCAATATCATGAATAAGTGAGGCACTTACCAGTAGCTGCTTCAAGTAGATCGTTTTTATTTTTAGTGCATCCCAAAGCAAACCATTTATAGCAGGACAGAGATGTCTGGGCTAAAAGTGAACGTTTCAAGGACTTACACCATCCTCTTCCTCAGCACAACTGCCATAACATACACCCACGAGGCTGAGTTATGTAGCCTCATCCAGCACCTGATCCAAGCCTCATCCCCACTGGTGGGCACTGCCGCCATGTCGCATGTGCGACTGCACTCATCAGTGGCCAATCTGCCCAGCGTGAGAGACTCACCATGACAACCAGCATAAACAAAACAATATCTACACGTATTTTTTCAACAGAAAATTCCCAGTATCTTTAATCTTAACAAATAACGTCACTGTTTGCCTGTGCTTTTCATGGTTACACAATATCCCATTAGTCTCTCTGGGAGATGGCTGTAATCTTGTATCCAGATGGGCACCTTCTCTATCCATTGTCTTGGCCACTTTATTTAACAATAGGAAAATAGGAGTGAGTAATGTTGGCTACACGTCAAGTGCATTTGTGCTTCTCTAGTGCCCATGCTGTGGTAAAAGTGAGAAAGACATTTTGTTCTTCTGTTACTAATAATATGTACAGTATTAACCCATTGACTTGCATCTTTATCTTGTATGATATCCACTAGAAGTAATCACTGGTTCAGGGTTTACAATAAGCAACGACTGAGAATGATGTACTAAAATGAAATTGAGCAAACAACTTTACTTTAGAGGAGAAATACAAATTACCCAAATTCCCACTGATTTTAATGAAGCTTTTGATTCTGCAGTGGGCAAGCTGAGGACCTCCAATCATTGGCTGGCCTGGGATGATGGGAGTTGTAGTCGTCAGAAGTTGGAAGGTCTTTTCTTACCCAACTCTCTTTTAATCCATTGAATTGCCAGAGAGGTCATCAATGCATTCCTTCCCATTTGAGATCTCTCTCAAGCATTAAAGAGGTAAAAATACCAATTTAAATCAATGGGAATTGTTATTTGTTCCCTTCGTATGCCCCAAAATTGTCCCACTTTGTTTTTTGTAAATGTAGCAGGGGTCTCCCTGGGCTTGGCTCCCTCCAGTGTTCATTCCTGAGCACTGCTCTGGTATGTCTCATGTCATTCATGGATGTCTAGAGAGTGGGATGGAGATCTGGGGGAAGTGCAGAGGCTGCACAGAGAGAAGATACTGAATACTGTCCCCATTTCTTGCTTGTGCCTGGAGAGCCACACTGCTATAAGCAGTAGATAGAACTGCTAGGGCTGGTGTGATAATGGGGTGAGTCCTATTAGGAGGAAGACTTCTGTCATACCTGAGTCTAGATAGGATAAAGCATCCGGTCTGCCCCAGGGGCGTGCTGCAAAGATCCAGGGTGGAATAGAATCACTGAACTGTTTAAAAAAGAGGACTTCTATCTGGATTTTGGCCCCAGGGGCTAAAGAAAGAAGGAAGGGACTTTTGGTTGGAGACCCTGCACCATGGGTTCAGATGGCAGTAACAGACAAAAAGTGGTAAAAGGTACTGTTTGGATCCACAATACCAGGGGAATTACTGCCTCCACCTTATCAAAAGCTCCACCAGTGCACTAACTTTGGGTAGGACACACAGGGTACCCTAGGGTGGGAAAGTGTTATTACTGAGGACTGTATAATTGAGGATTTTCTGTTATTGTATATTATATTCTAATTCATATGGTGATCTGCCTTTAACTGTTAAAATGATAATGGTATTATTATTTTACTAAATTGTATCCTGTGGCATATTTATATTAATCCTGGCAGAATTTATTCTGTCTTTGTGCTGCTCCCAGTCACGTGGAGGAATTGACGGATTCACTATTGTCCTATGCAGTGGCTCAGAACTCTATATGAAACCACAGGTGAGCTACATGCACAGCAACAGTCACTGCACTGGGGAAGCTACAGGGGGAAAGATGCTACGTACGAGTGTGTGTGTGTACGCAAACTTTGACTACTGCGCATAGTAATCTTAAAGGGATAGTAATGTCTTGAAACCAACGCAACTCCAATTGACCCTTCTATAAAGAGGATCATGTAACGCTCTGTTTTAATATGCTCCGTGTTCTAGTTCAACAGAAATTCACTGGTAAAGGATCGCTCTCCTGCCCCTTTTACAGCCTGCAAGCCGCCTTCCCTTAGATGTGGAATCCTTTAGTGGGATCGGACAACGCACGCAGAGCGACAAGAGAAACCCTGACCCACTTGATGAAAGAAGGCAGGATTTTCCTTATGCTCAGTGAAGATTGTCCCTCACTGCACTCCATCCGGCCGGCTGAAAGAAGCATTATGAAGTGGGTAAAAGGGTCAGAAATTACCATGTCATATCAAATAAAAACTATAGTAACTATTTAAATCAAATATAAATAAATAATCTCTTGCTAAGTAAATAACTATAAAAAACTGCAGATTTTCTTTTCATAAAACACTGTTTTTAATGAAGAATTGTTTTGGGGTGTTATATTAATAGAATTACACTAATTCCAGTAAATACACTACTTTATACTAGGTGATAATGTACTGTATACTGGATGGCACTGTATACTCTATGATATGTATCTTATATAATACATACTGTATTCTGGATGATATATACTCTATACTGGATGATATGTACTGTATACTGGATGGGAGTACTGTATACTGGGTGATAATGTACTGTATACTGGATGTTATGCACTGTATACTGGGCGATAATGTACTGTATACTGGATGTTATGCACTGTATACTGGGCGATAATGTACTGTATACTGGATGTTATAGACTGTATACTGGGCGATAATGTACTGTATACTGGATGTTATGCACTGTATACTGGGCGATAATGTACTGTATACTGGATGTTATATACTGTATACTGGGTGATAATGTACTGTATACTGGATGTTATGCACTGTATACTGGGCGATAATGTACTGTATACTGGATGTTATAGACTGTATACTGGGCGATAATGTACTGTATACTGGATGTTATGCACTGTATACTGGGCGATAATGTACTGTATACTGGATGCTATATACTGTATACTGGGTGATAATGTACTGTATACTGGATGTTATGCACTGTATACTGGGCGATAATGTACTGTATACTGGATGTTATATACTGTATACTGGGTGATAATGTACTGTATACTGGATGTTATATACTGTATACTGGGTGATAATGTACTGTATACTGGATGTTATGCACTGTATACTGGGTGATAATGTACTGTATACTGGATGTTATATACTGTATACTGGATGATAATGTACTGTATACTGGATGTTAAGTACTATATACTGGGCGACAATGTACTGTATACTGGATGGTACATACTCTTTACTAGATGATAATGTGCTGTATACTGGATGGTATATACTGTATACTGGGTGATAATGTACTTTATACTGGTGACAATGTACTGGATACTGGATGTTACATACTCTTTACTGGATGATAATGTGCTGTATACTGGATGGGACATACTGTATAATGGGTAATAACATACTGTATACTGGATGGTACATACTTTTTACTGGATGATAATGTGGATCCGTGGCAGCAAGCACAACCACTGGTCAAAGCCGGATTACCCACAAGGCATCCAAGGTGAGTGCTTAGGGCCCGTGGAGACATGAGGGGCCTGTCCAGGCCCATCACAGGCTCAGCATGTAGAGGACAACTTGAAGGCAGCTGTGCCACTCTGTTCTCCTCTCCTCATTTTCTGTAATGCGCCTCTGCAGGTTGGCATGAATTTGATGGCGTTTCGTGAGTTCCCTGGTCTCCCTCCTACAATATACTTCCAGATTGCGCTGTGATGTCCTCAGTGCAACAGCATTGAAATGGGGTGCGTAGGAGCCCCGGAACTGCTCCACCACGATGCAGGCACTGATTGGGACAATCAGGATATAAAAGGCTTTGGATGATACAAAAGCAGCTGCAAGAAAAACAAGCCTGAGTAACAGAGTATAATCCTCAAAATTGGGATGCTTAATGGAACGTCATATTCACTTTATGTATGCTGATGCAACATGAGTGTAAAGGGAAATGCCAACTGCTGTGACGAACTATCAGTATGGCAGCATTTTCCCTCTCCAGAGCTGGCTGTAACACACGGGCAGTGCTAGTGTCAGCTTCATTAGTAATTTGCTACAAAAAGATTCAGTGCTAAGTTGTTCGTTATTTGCTGTGACTGGAGTTTTCACCGCAACTAATATAAATTAGTTTGACGATTGCCAGATGTTAGTCTGAACGTGATGCACCTGACACCCTGCTATACAGAATGCTGTTTGCTCACAGTGCACAAGCCTTGCCATAGACTTGGTAGCACATCTACTGTGCTTCAGTAACCAGATTTGCAGAGACTGTTTAGCACTTTAGCTGGAATGGAGTGATAACTTGGTTATTGGGAGATAGATCTGTCAGTTTAGTTTTTGAGCTGTCCTGCATTTATTATATTTTTAACTTCATTCTTATCCTTTTGACTCTCTGTCACATACACTAGCACACTATATCTCACACAAACTGACTTTCTCTCTCATATACTAACATATCGCTCAAACATGTCCTTATATACTCATATGTTCACTACCAATGCTACCCACAATACTTGCTTTACCCAGCTGCCAAAATCTGATCACTCAATGGTAATTTGCTTAGTGTGTGTGTGTGTGTGTGTGTGTGTGTGTGTCAGGAGTGTTTATTTTTTTGCCCCAGTGTCTTCCCCTCAACTATTAATTTCCTTTTTATTTTAGTCCTCTGGTGTTCTCATGAAGTAAGATAATGGTCCGCTAGCCTTATGTAATAGGGTTATCTACTCATGTAATCCTATATAATAATTCGCCAAGTTGTGTGTAACGGCCGACATGCGCAGTAGACACTGCTGCACGTGCGGCAGTCATACGCAGTAGAGACTGCCCGCGCCGCAGCTGATACAGAGCTGGGCGCTCTGAAGGAGCGTCCAGCTCTGTATCAGCCGAGGCGCGGGCAGTCTCCACTGCGTGTGACTGCCCCGCGACCGGCTGCCAGAGGCTCTGTATCAGCCGAGCGCGGGAGACCCGCGACCGGCTGCCAGAGGCACTGTGGCCCGTGTAACGGGCTGTTCAACTAGTCAGTGAATATTCTGCTAGTCTCAGTTAATGGGGGGTGAGGGCAGAATTAAGAGGAGGGCCCCAAGGGAGTCTTAATCTGGCTCTGCCACTGGTGCAAAAAAGGAAGGGGTTGCGTTTGGGCAAGCAAGAGTGAAGTACTGCAGCAACTGACTAAACCCACCTCCCGGCAAAACTTAAAGAATAAAAAAAGTTTCTTTGAGAAGAACTAAACCTTTATTACTCCCAGATACCTTTTTGAAACTGTCCACACTCTGCACTTATCAGAAGTATGTGGATATTCTCTACTTTTGGATACTAGTCTAATACAAGCACTTTTACTTTATTTTTATTTTTGGTTTGTGTACTGGATGGTACATACTTTTCACTGGATGATAATGTGCTGTATACTGAATGGTACGTACTGTATAATGGGTGATAATGTACTGTACACTGGATGTACATACTCTTTACTGGATGATAATGTGCTGTATACTGGATTGTACGTACTGTATAATGGGTGATAATGTACTGGATACTGGATGGTACATACTTTTCACTGGATGATAATGCACTGTATACTGGATTGTACATACTGTATAATGGGTGATAATGTACTGTACACTGGATGTACATACTCTTTACTGGATGATAATGCACTGGATACTGGATGGTACATACTCTTTACTGGATGATAATGTGCTGTATACTGGATGTTATGTACTGTATAATGGGTGATAATGTACTGTACACTGGATGTACATACTCTTTACTGGATGATAATGTGCTGTATACTGGATGTTATGTACTGTATAATGGGTGATAATGTACTGTACACTGGATGTACATACTCTTTACTGGATGATAATGTACTGTATACTGGATGGTATGTACTGTATAATGGGTGATAATGTACTGTACACTGGATGTACATACTCTTTACTGGATGATAATGCACTGTATACTGGATGTACATACTCTTTACTGGATGATAATGCACTGGATACTGGATGGTACATACTCTTTACTGGATGATAATGTGCTGTATACTGGATGTACATACTCTTTACTGGATGATAATGCACTGGATACTGGATGGTACATACTCTTTACTGGATGATAATGCACTGGATACTGGATGGTACATACTCTTTACTGGATGATAATGTGCTGTATACTGGATGTTATGTACTGTAGCTCAGAACGAGCTGGACTTATTTAGGATAATACTAGTATGGATATGATTACCATTATGTGCATAATTATTTTGGGGTAATTTTAATTTAGGTGATAGTTCCGTGTGTTATTATACATACTCACTTTTTACCGAAGGGGAAGATGAGTGTAGTTATTAACTCCTTGGATGCTAAGCAATGCATTGGAGACCTTTCTAGCATCCAAAAGGTTAAAGGTGCCCCCTACTTTAAGGTTTACCCAGGGCCCACCAGCGACTTAATCAGCCCTGTTTACCATCCCTTTCCCTTTGTTCCTTAGTTTCTCCCCTTTCTTTCTTTCCATAATTTCATTTCATTTCCTTCCTTTCATATTCTTTTAGTAAAGGATTATTTAAACTCTTGAATGCTAAAGAGGTTAAAAGCTCAGTATAAATCAATGGGAATCTTTATTTGTCCACTGTTGTGTAGTATGCCAATGAAGTACATCACTTTAGCTTTATACATAAGGCCCAATATATTAGGCAATCGCAAATATTCAGTTAGTCTAAGAGGCTTATTTAAAGGAGCAGTAAACTTTTTTTATGAAAAAATATATATTGTAGGGATTTTCCTACTGAGTAAAATGAGGGTACTCCCACTGCCAAGAGATTCACATTTCCAGATATATTACAGTTTAAACCCATGTTTTTTTTTTACATTAGCAGTGCCCACTAGTGGTCAAATTCAAATTATTTATTCTGTTACATTCTAATGGAGAATAAAGTCGGTGACTTACAGTTGTCCATAGAATGTGATAGAAACTGCTTGTCACTTCCTGTCAGTTAGAACTATCAGAAAGTAATCGCAGTAAATTCACTTTATGATTATTTGAACTGTTATAAATTTGGAATAGAACATCTGACAGCGGTGGGGGTTTCCTTGTTTTATTCAGCAAGAAAAGATCTATAAAATATGTGTTTTCATAAAAAAAAGTTTACTACTCCTTTAAACCTGGATTACATTGCAATTGATTGATAACTTTATCAAGTATTTTGTCTGCAAATGTATCCATAAACATCAAATGGAATCCGTTAGATCATTAAAGGGATAGTAATACTTCGTTTTAACTTTATTTTATTTTGTAGGCATTAAAAAAACATGAAGAATGATATAAGTCTTATCTCTCAAACCTTTATGGTTTATGAGATATTCACAAGAAAAGTTTCCCCCTCCCGCCCCTTTTACCTACTATAAACAATCTCTTCTCAGATGTGGAATGCAGTCCATAGACTGGACAGATAACAGAAGGGGACACTCTTATTCCTATGAAAACAATGAAATCCCTGCCCCCCTTGACAAGCTTTTCAGGTTTTTCCCTTATCTTAATTGAAGATTGTCCCTCTCTGCAGTCTACTTGGGCACCTCCCTTCTGCTCAAGCTGAACAGTGTGACATCAGTAAAAGGGGAGGGAGGGGTACACTTTGTCATTGAATTACTCTGGAACTACAACTCTGACAGAATTGAAATAACACTCTCCAAAGTCCAAATACTATGATGATTAATTAGAGCTGTTTTTATTATGAAACATTACTATCCCTTTAATTCCCAACACTTTCCTGTGGGACCCCTAACAGTACATGCGGTTTGTGCACTAAAGCATGATAAAGAGGGACTAAAGTGGAGATGGCTTGTACTGTGATATCACTTCTCCAGTTCCTAAGTAATTCTATAGAGTCCAGCTTTGTCAATCTTAGTGCATAGGCTCCATAGAATAACATTGGAACTGGAGAAGTGATATCACTCGAGAAGTCATCTCTACCTTATCACCTCTTTATTACCCCTTAGTGCATACCCTCTCCCCACCATGTCTTTCATTGTCTGTGCAAAGGTGAGATGATTAGATGACCAAACCTCTAACCCACCTGTGCACTGGTGCAGCAGTAGTGAAATCTTAAGGGGTTATGCACTAAGGAGCGATAAACTGGAGATAACTTCTTCAGTGATATCCCTTGTCCAGTTCCAGTGGTATTCTATGGAGCCTGTGCACCAAAGTTGAAGAAATCTTAGTGTTTTGGCTCCACAGAATAACATATGTTTTGGAAAAGTGATATAACTGGAGAAGTCTTCTCCACGAATTATCGGGCGTTAAGGATCAGTGATGGTCCTGGCATGTCATAGAATTCTGGGATTGCACTGCGGCTGCACGCCACTCTGCAATCCCAGAATGCAGCAGTGTAAAAAAAAAAAAAAAAAAAAAAAAGGTAAAAAGGTTCCGTTGTCCTTTAGATCCGCCAACTCCCGGACCGAGTAGCCCTTAACCCTTTGAGTGCCAGAGGGGTATGCAACACATTGCTTTTGCAGTGCGTTGCTTACCCTTCTAGCACTCAAAGGGTTAATAAACAGGCCAATCAATTTTATTTTACACCCTCATAAACCTATGGCTTATTAGCGGTCCCTGAGCAAAAGGTTAGGAACATTGCTTTATATAAAACCAGTAACAACACTAATGAAACACAACTAGACCTTAATGACAGCTGCAGTTTTGGATCAAACCAACTGCACCATAAATGAGAAATAGAAATTCTCAAAATTTCCATTGATGGGAATGGGGCTTTTAACCCCTTGTGTACAAGAATGGTCTCCAATGCTATGTTTCTCTGTATGTTGAATATCTTCCTAGCTTTCAAAGCATTAAAAGCCCCATTTACATCCATGGAAATGGGTATTTGTCCCCTGTGATTCAGTTGGTTTGCCCCAGAATTTCTCCAATTCCTCTCATTAAATCATCTTTTAAGAGGCCTCATAATTTGGTGTAGCCTTGTCCTTACAAGTGTTTCTTCTCTTGTAGGACTTGCCACAGGGTTACTTAGTACTAGATACTAGTTCTTAGATGACACCTGGGTATTGTAACATTGAATGCTAGGAAAGTCTACAACACATTCCTCTGTTATCCAAGGGGTTATCAGTTTGCCTACTCTAAGGATGCAGAACTTATCACTGTTGCTACATTACCAGCAATATAACTGATGGTTTTCTTTACTATTATCTCATAACTTCCCTGTTCTAGAGACTGCAGCTCATATCATTGATCCTTAAAGGAGCAGTAAACTTTTTTTATGAAAAAATATATATCGTAGGGATTTAACTACTGAGTAAAATAAGGGTACTCCCACTGCCGGGAGATTTATATTTTCAGAGTTATTACAGTTTAAACCCATGTTTTTTTATATTAGCAGTGCCCTCTAGTGGTCAAATTCTAATTAGATTTCCTGTTAGATTCTAATGGAGAGAAAAGTCAGAAAAGTCAGTGATATACAGTTCTCCATAGAATGTGATAGAAACTGCCTGTCACTTCCTGTCAGTTAGAACTTCCAGGAAGTAAACACAGTAAATTCACTTCCTGATTATTTAAACTGCTATCAATTTTGAATAAAACATCTGACAGCGATGGGAGTGACCTTGTTTTATTCAGCAGGAAATGCTCTATAAATTATGTGTTTTCATAAAAAAAAGTTTACTGCTCCTTTAAATGAGCACTCACACCTAAAAGTGTTCACACTTAAATAAGTTGTACTCCATGTTAGCCTATGTAACATTTCTCTATTTGTATTCTGAGCTGTAATATATAGACTTATATATGCTGTCTAGAAGCACCCATTTCTGTTTTTTTCCAGGTCACCAGGGCTTCCATTAACACAGCAACCTTGATATTTGTTTTAGAAGTGATAGTGTTTTATTGTCTGTAAGAGGGTCTGAGATAATTTATCAGCCTTTCTGAATACAAGAACATTTGGTACTAATCTCCAAACATTAACAGCATTATATCTTCAATAATAATTAAAGTAGAACTGTTACATTGTAATAAATGTTATTGTGTAAGATCTTTTAAAATCTACATATGTTACAAAGTTTTATTTCAAAGAAAAGTTTATGAGATATTTAGATTTATTTGTTAGTTTATGCGAATGAGATAGTACTTCCTTGTAGGAAGTGACAGTTTATGATGGGGAGTCATGTCGAATTCTAGTATCTTCCTGGCATGTCTGCCAGATTTGCATTAAATGACAAGTAAATAAAGCTAAATATATCATAATCTATTGTTTATAATAAACATGAATAACATAAATATAGTTGCTTCTGAAATTTCTTTTAAAATCACCTATTTGCTGCAAAATGACAGATACATTTCAATCAAATTGTGTAAATATAGGATAGTCTACACATCCACTGAACATGCAAATTTCAGATTAGATTTTATGGATCTAACAAAATGACTACATTTGACAGATGATAACTGCAAATTCATAATATTTAAATGATATAATCCAATTTATTTTTTGGTGGTAGTCTTTAATTCCTTGGATGCAAGAGAAATCTGAAACATGCAAGTAGTTAATTTCCCACTGGTGCAGTGGCTCTTAATCTCAATGTGCAGTCTGGAATCTTTGGGTCATCCTATCATTTTATAGGTTATTTGTCAAGTACATAATGAAGGAGACAAAAACATGAATATATTTAGTTATTCATATGTTACAATCAGATTGATAAAAATGAGCACATATAAATTGCAATTTCTATTAACTGCTTTTTTTATTCTTCCTGGTAAAACATATTCTAAATAAAATAAAATGGGACTAACACTTTATAATGACTTGGGAGAAATGAAAAGATCTTTCAAAATTACCTAATGTTATGTTAGTGGTTGTTTATTTAAGTCTATAGTTGCAATCTATTTAGTTTTATTTATCGGTCAGTTTAAGCCAATTAGCCATCATTTCCTATTAGGAAGGTGCTAAGGTGACCCCATATCCCTTTAAATCAGGGACGATTATAAAATACATGCACTGCAGCATTGCATTGGTTCCTGTACAAGTCTGCAGACTGATGTTTTCATAAATGTACCTGATTTAAAGGGATATGTGGTCATCTTAAAAAAGCAGCTGGGAGGGAGAGAGGAATGTTAGTATCTGACACACCATGCTGTGTTAGACAGTACTGCATAATTTACATACACTAGCAAATCAAACTATCTTATAGTTCCATTTTAAGGACCAGAAGGGTGCACAACTCTCTGCTCCTTGAAGGGTTAATATACATTTGAAACTCAACATTCACAATTTTATCAAAGCATTCACAGAAACAAGCTCATCTAGAGCCATGCCACAGCATTGAGTTGGGCAGAGCTGCATTAGTGCCAATGGCACTCTTTCACTGCTGTTTGCACAGCTGATGGTATTTATTTGCTGCTTAATCTTATTAGATGTTTCCACTCTTACTGTTGGGAGCCTTACTATTTATTATTGTTAGAATATTGCTTTTAACGCCTTAGTGGCCAATGACATGCCAGTACCATCACGGATGATCGGGCATTAAGAACCAGTGATGGTCCTGGCATATCATGGAATTCTGGGATCACAGCGAGACTGCATGCTACTCTGCAATCCCAGAATGCAGCAGTGTAAAAAATAAAAAGTACAGTAGTTCTCTAGAGCTGCCCGCCCCCGGGACCGAGTAGTCCTTAACCCTTTGAGTGCCAGAGGGGTATGCAATGCATTGCGTACCCCTCTGGCACTCAAAGGGTTAATAAACAAGTCAATCAATTTTATTATACACGCTCATAATAATAATATAAACCATGAATGTGCAACCTGAGGCCCTCCAGCAGTTCAGGACTACATTTCCCATCATCCCCAGCCAGCCATTGGAAATCGTAGTCCTGAACAGCTGGAGGTCCACAGATTGCCCAGCCTTGATATAAGCTGTACAACTTCTAATATCTCTTTGTTGTAATGATGTTATTCTGTATGCCCTTCTAGTAATAAATGGAAACTATCACAGTAATACCATGGGCCATATTCACAAAGATAAACATAGATGAATTCTGGGGCAAACCAACTTTACCACAGGGGACAAATTAACATTTATATTGAATTAAATGGAGCTTGTAACCCCTTAAATGCTAGAAATGTCTCTGATGCTTTGTGACTTAATGTGTTCGAAGCCTCTCTACCATTCAGGGGGTGAGAGCCCATTTTAATTCAATGGGAATTTAGTGGATTCCTCTTTGTTCCCTATGCTGCTGTTGTTTTTACCCAGAATTGTACCACTTTTCTTTATGCACACAGTCCTGTGTGTGAATATATGTAAAATTTGGGCTGCTCTATTCAACTCCAAAACAGTTATTACCTGTTTTGGGGCTAGAGAACCGCATCAATGCTTGGTAGGAGACCATCAGAAGGAAAAGCCTATGGTTTAAGCCGCTGATTTCACTGAGACAATGAAACTTCCATAGGCAGTAAATGTCAAATCTCAACAGGTTCCATTGCAGACTATGTGGGCTATACAAGTAGACTTTTGAGACTCCGAATTAAGTTTGTCAGCAGGGACACCAGCAACAACAGTAGGGTCTATTATCTGATTTGGATCCTGCTGTTATAGTGCATAAAGGAGCAATTCATCCTCTGCTAATTCAGCAGGTTTGTTCCCAAAGGGACAGATATGCAGTAGGAGAGCTATTTAATGATAGTTCGTCTTTAAGCATCGAACAGGGTCCATGGTACCCTAAGATGTGATTTATTGTTATTTATCATACATTATTAGAGTTCTATCAGAATGAGAGGACTGGTCATCTTACACTATGTTATTTTTGTTATACGTCATCCTGAATTACTTTATCAGAGGATACAAATAGAAATACTTCCTGAAATACGCATGTTATCATCCCCAAACTATTGAAAGACCTCTTTCTGTCTGTGAGTAAGGTTTTTCAACATCTGTCAAAACTACAACTTGCAAATGCCACAATGTAATGATCATCACAATCATTTACATGAGTTAAGATGGCTCTAAGTAACACAGGACTGGCATCCACAGAGAGTTCCATCTTCCATTCAGGATTGTAATAGGACATTGTGACACTACGTGAGTGTGAAGAGGTTGATGCAAATTGTGCATTCTTGTGAATTCCTTAAGTGGAGAAGTCAAAGTTGCATAGTTTGAAATAAAGCAAGAGCAGTAGTTGGTCATTCCAAGAAGGAATTTGACTTTTCCAGTATTGTTGGGTTTGGTCATTAGCTTGACAGCTTGGACTTTCTGAAGATCTGGACTCTCTCCTTGTTCAGAAAAAATGTGACCAAGAATTTCAGCTTTTGTTGGAGGAACAAACACTTCTACTGATATAATGTCAAACGTCTGTCTTGGAGACATTGAAATACTTGAAGCAGAGCTAATCCATGTTCTTGACATGATGCACCAAAAGCAAGAATATCATCACAATAGTTGATAGCGCATGACTGGCTTTATATCTTGGATACAGATTGCATTTTGAAACACTTCTGCTGCAGATGAAATTCCAAATGACAGATGTTTGTATCTATGGAGCACAACTTGAGTTGAGAACTGGTTATATGCTGCAACTCCCTATCAAGTCAAAAATGATAACCTTTATTAATGGTTCAGCTTTTAAAAGATATATGGAAGAGATTGTGTATAATAACAGTCACAATGGGACATATATGGCTATATAAGAACACAATATATTAGTACAAATTCTCATGATATCTGGCCAGTTGTATATAAGTACATCCTACTGGTGATGTCCATTGTGCTGGGCCTGAAGCTTTTCTAACCATGTCTAAGTCTCCAACAGTTTCTATTTATCTTTCAACTGTTCTCCATATTGACAAAAATACAGGTAAGCCAATGGGTAAGTGGCATATAATGATGTAATTATTATCTCTTAATTTTAATTACTTTTCCATATTCCATTAATAACACATATGACTCATGTAATTTATGTCCCTTCATGTATATTTGGACTCTGATGGAATAATACTGGACAAACTAAACTATGAGGAGAAATGAAAATCCCACTGAGAGTTAAATTGGGATTTTAACCCACTGAATTCTAGATATGTCTCAAAATAAATTCAGCAGAATATGTTGGATGTCTATCTAGTATTCAAAGTTAAAAGCACTATTTAAGTCATACAGAATTTGGAGATTTTTTCATTTTTCCGCTATGATGTAGTTAGCTTGGGACAAAATTACTCTTATATCAAAGTTGTTGTAACAAAGATTATGAAGGAACTTCTAGACTCAAAGCTGATGCAATGTGATGTCACTGGATGAATCCTCTGATTATAAAGATTTACAGTTTTACCATTCTTAAATTCAAAGGCTCATATTCATTCCATATGTTGCTTACTCCCATGATGACATATATTTTCTTTAGTTTTTTTTGGCATTAAAGTCAAATTCCTATTTAAAAACACATTAAAACATTAAAATCTCCTAATAGTAAACCATCTCCTGAATCCATGTAAAAAATCATAATTGCTATTATTAATCAATTATTGGTGAATTAGTACCCCAAATTAATCTGTATATATCTATGAAGTCCATGAAGGCAGACATGATTCTTTGTTGCAGGACTCCATGAACCCGAACTCTTCCAATCTGAACTCCTCCAATCGAAGTTTCTTACAAACCATCGGAGTTATGCACCAAGGTGTGACAAAGAGGTGATAAAGTGGAGATGACTTCTCCAGTGACATCATTTCTTCAAATCCTATTGAGCCAATGCACTAAGATTTCGCCAACTTGGAGATGTTAAAGCATATCCTCTATAGAATAACACAAGACTTGGAGAGGTGATATCACTGAAGATGTCTTCTCCACTTTATCACCTCTTTATCAGGCCTTAGTGCATGACTCCCTTTGAGTCCAGCAAAAGAATGCTTGGTTGAGGATGATGGCAGTTGTAGTTCCCAATAAATGGAGGTCTAATGATGCATTACCATTGGACTACCTCATGTAAAATATAAAAGAAGAGTCTATATTAATAGAGTACATAAAGATGTATATAATGTAACTAAAATAATTGTTCAAATAAAAAAAAAATAATTTCAGCTGAAATACATTCTGGTTTCAAGGACTATAATCTTTTAACAATACTGCTGAATGCTATGCTTGAACAGAGAGTCAACATCTCTAACAAATATCTTGAAACCGGGATATCCAAAATGGGCTATTTTCAGCCATCTGGCTTGTCCAAACTGGCCCCTCATCAAATTATACAAACCATAATTAACCCGACTTGATCTTAAAAATCAGGCAGATATTTAATATAAAATATATATAGCAAACTATAAGGTAGCATTTTGGAATATATAAGGATTGCTTACAGTAATCAATATAAACACTAATTTTGTGTCCTTCTTAACCCTTTAAGTGCCAGAGGGATATGCAAAGCATTGCACACCCCTCTGGCACTCACAGACTTAAATGTGGCCCTTGAGTTACTGTTCTTTTCTAAGTCTGACCCTTGAAAAATAGCTTTGTACACTCTGCTTTAGATCTAGATGAGTTAAGAACTTGTTGAAGCACACATCATTTATTGATACAGAATCAAAACTGGTTAATAAATTGATTGAGCATAAAAAGGGAAGCACTTAAACAATGCAGCACTACCATAGGCGCTGTAATTGACTGATTGTATTTATTAATCTGTCTGTGCTGCAAAATTCTCCTCTTTGAGCTGTTTGTGCTGAGAAGAAGGCAGTGTGGAAGTGTATTGGTGTCTCTTGGCATATTCTATTCCACTATACCATTGTTCCTCTTTATGTAGTAACAAAGCACAGAGTAAATCATTATTCCATTGGGCCATTTTCCCAACCATGCTATGGGGTGATGTTCAGATGTTAAGGACTTGTTCAATCCTGGAGTGTGCATGCTGGTATGCACTAAAGCAATCATACACACTTGTACACACCCAGAAGTGCAAGTGAACAATTTGATGCTAATATATAAGCACAGAAAATGGCGGATTCATAATTCTCCCTATATAGTTTTGGTTAAACATTCTATAAAATGTATTTTCCTATGGGTGGCTAGACCAGAGCTAGGCAAAGAAACAAGAGTTTCCAAAAAAATATATATCGTCACATTGTATTAACCCTTTGAGTGCCAGAGGGGTATCCAACCCATTGAGAAGCAATGTACTGGATACCCCTCTGGCACTTTCAATATTGTAAGCCACCTCTCCGCAGATCATGAAATCCAGTCATCAGACTGGACAGATCTCAACGAGGGATAAACATCTGGCTGTCAGTATGGAAAACCCTGTCCCCCTTGACGTAGGTTTTTCCTCATGCTGACAGAAGATTGCCCCTTGTTGCTATCCATCCGGGCTGGCTTGCTGGTCTGAGGAAAGCAGAGTTACATATGTAAAAGGGTCAGGAGGGGAATACTTTATAACATAATTACACATGAACTACACAGTGTACAGTATTGTAACAGCTCTCTGCATGGTACAAAAACTATGATGAACGATCGAAGCTTAAGTTATGTAGAAACACTGTTATCCCTTTAAAGGCTTAAATTGCATGATGTATCATTCATCAGTGTATATCTTGCAATACCCTTAATACTGAAAACATATACTTTGCATCAATCTGCTGAAGCGAGATTTAATTTTGCTACTTAATGCTATACTAGTCCAGGACAGCATAATGGCTAAGATAAAAAATAGAGAAATGTTATATTGCTTGAAACACCCTTTGTATAAAGAGAAAGCAAGTTATTATTTTTTTTTAGTCAATCATTGTTTTGCAAATGATCCACGCACATTCATAATAGTTGTGTATTCAATTATGCAAACATTCTTGAAATTATATTCAAGAAGCCAAAATGGGGGGGGGGGGCGGGGGGGTTTCTAGTTCAGATAGGCACCATACTTTAACACCACAATGAAGAGAAATGTTTTCTCCTTATTGGGCATATGAATAATCAGGCAGGGGGTGTACTACAACTCCAGTAATTATCAGGCATCCCTTTGGTGTTGTAGCCCAAAAACAGTTGGATGGATGCAGGTTGCTCACCCCTGGACTACGCAATAGCAGCTGCAATGGGTTCTAGGTAAAGAAAACCAATTTAAGGTATCTTTTTTTGGAAATCTGTCTGTGAAAGTCCTGCCCCTGTTCATAGCTTTATTTCATTTTTATTTCTTTTTTCAATTACAATAAAGAGGTCCGCAGTAATCTGACCTCAATTAACAAGAGGCCAGGAGTAATGATTTCCCCATCTGAGTTCAGGTGAATGAATCAAATTGCTTTAGGGCATGATGTTCAAAAAGTCATCATATTGAAAACATTATCAGATTGTGAGTTGGTATTCTCAGAAGTAAATCTGTCACGTTTGAAAATGTGTTGTAAACAACTAAAAATTACAATAAGATGAGCTTAATGAAATTGCCCATAAAAGGGATTGTAATGTTGTAAAAAAATAGCTTGCTGAGTCTTCTTTATAATACAAGAAACCCATTGTGTTATTTCAAACCACTTACTTGTTTCTAGTTCAGAAGTTATGCAGTAGAGAAGGATCCCCTTCCCTCCCCTTCTGGCCTCCTCCCACTGAATCTGTAATGGTGTCATATATATATATATATATATATATATATATATATATAGCACTTTATTTGGACTTAAGAGTATCGTTATTCATCTGTGTGTTATGATTCTCAAGCAAGACAAGAAGTCAGACGGTATACACCTTTATTTTGGATAATTATTTATTTAGAAAATGTTTTACCAGGAAGAATACATTGAGATTTCTCTCGTTTTCAAGTATGTCCTGGATGGTTTTCAGTAGAGGGTTGCATATTTACACAAATTGAGAAACATTATATATTACATGTTATTAAATATACATATGAATATACATACATATGGAAATTTTAAAATTATAAACAGTTACACTCTGTTTTTAGATATAGAAAAGCATTTACTTTTAAGGATTTTAGACTGGGAGCATATTTGATTATTTCAGGCAGATTGTTCCAGGCCTTTGGAGCTCTGAAGGAGAAGGCAGATCATCCTGCTACTTTCTTGTATTGTGGTATACGTAGCGAGTTGTTTGCGGTGGAGCGGAGGTTATAGTTAGTATGGAGAGCAGGATTGAGCAAACTGCTCAGGTAGTGTGGTAGTTTTCCAGAGAAGTGGTTGTGTACTAAGCAACAAAGGTGAAGGGCACATCTAGATTTGAGTGTTAACCAATTTAGTTCTTTTAACATATCACAGCGATGAGTAGTGTAATTACATTGGAGGCTAAAGCGGCATATTGAATTATACAGGGTGTCAAGTTTACTAAGATGGATCTCTGGCGCTGGAGCATAAACTACGTCACAATAGTCTATGTTAGGCAGCAACATCTGTTGCACAATAGGTTTTCTAACCAGGGAACTTAGAAAACGTATTGTGCAGCATATGTTGCTGCCTGTCATAGACTATGGTGACGTAGTTTATACGTCACCATAGTATAATAAACAATAGGTAATAAGTGAATATACTAGAGGGTGACTGGAGAGGCTAGCGACTCTATCAGAAATAGGAGCCCGCCGACGGGTCCACTAGGCCGAAGCTAACTGGTAGTGTTGGGGTAATAGGTGGAACGCACAAAAAACCCACATTTTCCTGAAATATATCAACAAGGGAGACTACTGACTCACGCCTGCAGTCAGTAAGGAAGAGTAGTAGGTAACACTGGGACGATAGTTGGACAGAGCCCCAGGTCAGCACCAGGTTGGATAGTCAGACAAACTGGGATCATACACGGATCGGGTAGTCAGCCAGAGCCACAGGTCTGCACCAGATTGGATGTCTAAAGCCAAGGGAGCACACAGGTAGAATGGTCAGACAGAGCCACAGGTCAGCACCAGAATGGATAGTCAGACAAGCCAGGTCATACGCAGGCTACAGGAGCAACAGGAACTAGAACTGCACTGAACACCAACATAAAGGTAATGATACACAGTCCCAGAGAGGTTTATAAAGGAGTAGGAGAAGGCGGGACCAATTAGGTCCCCCAGGCTGGGCCTATAACAGGTGTCCAGGCAAGTGCCTGATTCATGATGCCAGTAAGAAGAAACACACGCGACCAGGCCGCAGGCAAGAGAGACGCAGCTAGTGACGCCAGAGCGTCAGTCCAGAACCCTGCACCCGGCCGAATGGCACAGGCCGAGGTAAGGCACTGTGATACTGTGGCCACACTACTGAGTCTCACCAAGTACGTATGGTTCATGCTTCTGCTGCTCCCGCTCCTCCACGGCCAAACAGAGAGTCAGAGGAATGGAGCAATTTTTTATTTTTTTTTTATTTATTTTTTTTTTTTGTTTCGTTTTTTTGTGGTCGGAGAGCACACACTTCCTGTGTGACAGACAGCATGCCAGGACTCCTTGCACACTGTCTGTCACACAGGAAGAGTCCCAGAACTGTGGACAGGATTGCAGGGAGGGAAGAAGTAGCATGATCATTTGTATAAAGGAATGACTGCAACTACATTTTTTACATCTAGTCCTCATCTAAGGTGCACTCACCTCTGCTCCAGCCTGACTTCATTAGTTTTTACCACTCAGACCAGGAAAAGGCTGGGCAGCAGTGCTTTCAATTACCAGAGAGGTGCTCCACATGTTATATAATGAGGCACCAAAGTTAAATAGTTTTTGGTTTAACCCTCCAAGATCCAGAGTGATGTGCAAAATACCAGTGGAGCAATGCATTGCACACCCTTCTTGCTCTCTAAGAGAGTGCACCCTATGCATCTGCATTTTTATTTTAATTAGCTGTGGCTTGTATGATAAGTTTTTCCCAGTGTGTGTGCTTATAAATGTAACTCTTTAAGTGCCCCAGCCATGGGGAGCTCCTGGCTCCCTGATATCCATTGAAACCCAACACTTTTCAGTCTGTTAACTCTCTTCATCAGGAATGGGGAACCTGAGGCCCTCCAGCTGTCAAGTAGTAGAATTCAAATTAAGATGGTATTATGGTTCTTAACCCTTTTGAATGCAGATAGGTATCCAGTGCATTGCAGCTCAATACATTGGATGCCTCTCTGGCACTCAAAGGGTTAAAGTGAACATATCACCTTGATTCAAGTCTGCACATTTGAAAACTTCATTAAAATCTGCCTATGTGTCATGTTATCCAAAAGACCAGCAGATGTACTATTAAGGAGCGAATCATACTGGGTATTGTAAGCTAATCTATGCTAATTGTGATACCTTGTACAAGTGGCATTTCTTAAGCTAATTAAGCTTTTTCAGTGATGCTTCATATGCTAATGGAGGTTTTCAGAGATGTTTTATCTGCTAATGAAGGTCTGTTTTTTTCCCAGGAGATTTTCACTTTCACTTTTCCCTGAAATCAAAGTGTGAATATATCCTAAACTATACATCTGCTGGACTTTTGGTGAATATGACACATAGGCAGTTTTGAATGACATTTTCAAATATGCAAACCAGAATCAAGGTGACAGGTCCACTTTAACAGCTGGAGGGTCTCAGGTTACCCATTCCTACTTTAGGTGAGAGTGGCATGTGCAATGCAGAAGTAAACTTTCTGGGATGCCAGGAGTTTTCAAACAGCAACTTTATTTACTGGACGTAACATAGCACACTAGTATGTATACTACTGGACACTGCTACTTTGAAACCTCAGCCCAGGACTCCCTCTAACCCTTCCCAGTTCCCAGGGTAGAAGGGTGGCTCCTTCCATTGATAGGAATTATCCTCAAACATATTCTCCCTGGAAGATCGTTAGAGTAGCACCAAAATGATACTGAACTGAGTGTGTTTTCTTATGAAATAGCAAATATTTATTTTTTTAGTATATGTGATTCCAAAAGTCAGTGTGGCTGAAATATCCACTGTTTTGTCAGCGGGCTACTGACTATGCCTAGTACAGCAAAGCTATTAGCGCTCATTCTCATGCATTTGGCTATACCTGACATTGATCTAGGAACATGTGATATTCAACATCAAGGTATTTTTATGTTTGTTGCACCAAAACATAAGCATCTAAACCTAAGCAGTTGCAAATAGCTCATGCATTTGTGGCTTCCAAAAAATAGATAATGCCACTTCTATGCACCTAGTCTCTCTTTCAGCTTCAACCAGGCAGATGGTCAGCATCTCAGCTGCTATAAGCAGGCCATAAAGGCCCCTGAGGGGATCCCCGTTCTCTGCCTCATGGATCTCCCAGGCCATAGATGTGGAACTACTTTACTCTGTTCCTGAGCACATGTTGCTCTGCAAACCCCTATGGGGAACCCAAAACTATGCAATAGACATGTATCTACCATTCAAGGGGTGAAAAGCCCTCTTTAAATCAAGTGGAAATTTTATTTGTCTTCTATGGTGCAGTTGGTTTGTTCCAGAATTACTCCAGGGTTGGCTGCAATGGCAAAGTATGTCGTATGATGTATGATAATCACTTCACCATGGAGAATAAGACACACTGCACCATATGCAATAAGAATTAGGTATGCAAGGGGAGGGGAGACACTGTCATCATCAGCATATGAAGCTGGCATAATGCTGGCAATGTGTTAGGGAGGGCAAGTGGGGGAAGGGGGGCAGAGAAGATGTGTTCAGACTTCAGCACCAAGAACAGCAGCAGCAGTCCTCCCTCAGCAATTTGCACCATAGGAATGTGCAGTGCATTACTGATAATACATTGCACATCTTTCTGGCACTCAAAGGGTTAGCCTTTCGTGTGCCATAGGGATGTGCTGCACACTCCAGTGGCTCTGAAAAGATTATAACATTCACAGTCCCCTGCCACTGCTGATTAACAGCTGATTCAGTACAACACAGAAAAGGGCAGACCCCTGTTACCTGTACACAGTGAACTGCTTGCTGATCAGCTGATTGTGGCTGTGCCTTGTGTTTACATTAATCAGCTGATGAGGGGCCAGTCCCTGTATAAAGGTAACAGCTGATCTACCTCATTCTGTGTTGTCCTGAATCTGCTGTTAAGTGGCTACAGCAGGGGACTGTATGTTATAATCCTTTGAGTGCCAAAGGGGTGTGCAATACATCCTTATGGCACTCAAATGGTTAACCCTTTCAGTGCCAGAAAGGTGTGCAATGCATTAATCTCGAAGGTGCTGCACACTCTGGCATGCAAAGGGTTAAAGAAGGGCAGCTGCTGTCTCTGCTTTCCAGCAAGCATAGCATGCATCTGTGGCTGCACAGAAATCTATAAGAATCAAATTTGGGTTTGTGGACTCTGACAGTATAACCAGGTATTAGAGCTTACTACATGTGGCAAATAGACACAATAACATATAAACACTCCCTCAGGAATCAATTTAGTTACACTGAATATGCAAATTGGCTATTGTCAAAGGAGATACGGCAACACCGTAAAGATGGCACAGATACGGCAGTGCTCACCACAAGATGGATTTGGGTCCAGTTAGCCACCATATCAACAAACTGGATCCTTCCTGAACCCTTAGCTCATGACACTCACTGAGGGTGTTATATAAAGAAAAGTGATGCAATTCTGGAGCAAACCATCAGCACCACAGGGGACCAAAAACATTTCCCAAAATCTCATTGTTTTAAATGGGGGTTTTAACTTCTTGAATGCTACTTCGGCCGAAATTGGTTGTACTCTAGCAATTTTAAATGTATTTTTCTTTGGGTGTGTTTACCAAAGCCTGGACTTGGATTGTATATGTGAAATTTTGACCACCTTCTATTTGTTCAATGCACCCCAAGGTGCAATGTTCATTGACTTTAGGACTGTAAAAAATGCTAGTCTAGAGCCTTTCTCCATTCTAAAAAGCATGAGTGATTCAGCTCAGAAGACAAAGCAAATTAATGTGCGGACTTGTGTTTAATGGGGTACGTATAGATTTTATGCACTATGTACCTGCTTGCTCTAACCCTGAGGTGCTTCAGTCAGTTCACAAGGAACTTTTAACCCTTTGAGTGCACCCCTGGCACTCAAAGGGTTAACATGCTATTACTTAGGGTTATCACTCCCTAAACATAACCAACACAAGCTGGACATGTCCCTCTACCTTTCTGATACAAATGGCATCAATTTAGTGATTAAAGAAAGATTTAATTGGGGCAGATATTAACATAGTAAACTAGGTTGAAAAAATACACAAGTCCATCAAGTTCAACCTTTGCCTCATAACCCAGAGAAATGAGAATTATATAAGCTTTCCTGCTGCCAGAAAAGTTAGTTTTTATCAGAACTTCCTATTTTGTCTACTATTATACTGTATAACCCAGTATGATTCCTCTTGATAAAAATGTATCTAATCTTCTCTTAAATGTATTCATTGTATCTGCCATTACCAAATCCTAGGGAAATGAATTTAACAGACTTTACTGTAAAGAACCCCTTCCTCTTCTGAAGTTGAAACCTCCTTTCCTCTAATCGCAAGATGGTAGGGAACACAGAACTCTCTCCCACCCGTAGAATTTGGTCCTTCACCGTGAGATTTGGGTCAAAACCCTGAGAGTTGCCAGAAAGACTATTCTGTATGTTACACAGTGGACCATATGTACAAATTTAAATGTGAAGCAATTCTGGGGCAAACCAACTACACTATATGGAATCAATCATGTCCCCATTAATTTTAATGGGGTTTTCACCTGTTCATTTCTAGAGATATCTCCAATTTATTTAGCATTCATGGGTTTAAAAGCCCAATTTAAATCTGCTGAAACATTTATTTGTTCCCTGTAGTGCAGCTGGTTTGCCCTAGAACTGACATGCCTTTCCCCTTGAACTAGTCTGCACTAAAGGGAACTAATACAAAATCCATCTGCTGCACATTGCAGAACAATGTGCCTGTGATGCCTCAAGCAAATGCACTGGAGACATCACTAACACCCAAAGGACTAAATGAGACTTTTAACCCTTTCTGTGCCAGAGGGGTACGCAACACATTGCAAATCAAGGTGTTGCGTACCCCTCTGCCACTGAAAGGGTGAATTCATTGAATGCCACAGGGAAATTCACTGGACTTCTCCCTGGCACACAAGAATTAACCATTTGAATACTTTGAAATGTTCTGGAGCCTCAATTATTCAATGTGATTAAAAAATGTTTTAAATCAATTGCGTAGTTGGTTACCTGCCAATGATTTAAAATGTGATTTAACCCCTTGAATACTTGAGAGGCCTCCAGTACTTTGCAAAGCATCCAAGGGTTTAATCGTGTCCAATAGGATGGAAGGGGTTCCTGCAGCTCCTGCTGGCAACCTCTCATTATGAGCACTGTGCCACCTGGAGTTTCCTGACCATAAACAGAAAGGAAGGGGGCGGAAGGCAGGTAATCAAAGTGGCACTGGCAAACTTTTCACAGCTATGTGCATTCACTGCCAGAACAGACAGACCAGACAGTGTCTATCTCTCCATGCAGATCCCATACTCCGCTAAGGGGGTTATGCACTAAGGTATCATAAACAGAATATAAAGCAGAGATGACTCCTCCAGTGAGATCACAGTTACAATTCCTATATCCATATTCTATTCAGCCTACGCACTAATAATTCTCAGGTTGGAGAGATCTTAGTGCATAGGCTCCAAAAGCATAGGAATTCAAGAATTGATATCACTTGTATTATCACTTCTCTATCACACTTTAGTGCATAACTTCCCATGAGCCGTTAACCTGGCCTCCAAGCAAGCACCTCCCATAGGGTGTGTCCAACACATTTCACTGCAATTTGTTGGACACCACTTGGCATTCAAAGAGTTGATAATGCACCTCCACATTTCTCCAGGCATCTGCCCCCCATGGCACCCTATCTTTCCCATGCATCCCTTTCATGTCCTCTGCGTTTATCTCTGCCCCCTATGCCTCCCTCCCTTGCCCCATACCTCCCATCAGCAATCAAGGTGCCCCTTGGCCCCACCCATGGCCACACCCCACTCCCCAGTTGACTCACCCTTAAAGGAATAGTAATACTTTAAATGTAAAAATATATATGTTGTAGTATTTATCCCCCTGAGTAAAACAAATATATGCCCACAGATGAGAGGTGTTTTATTCAGAAAGTTATTACAGCTCAAACTTGAAGTTCTTAGGTGCAATATCACAGTGGCCTGAAATTGTACAGTGGTGCTGTTGCTACACCATCCTATGGAGATTTATGTTCTACAGACCAGAGCTGTCCATAGGATGGTGTAGCAACAGTCCCACTGTACTATTTGAGGCTACTGAGATATTGCACCTAAATAATTCAAGTCTGAGCTGTAATAACTTTTGATTAAAACACCTCTCAGCAGTGGGAATACCCGTGTTTTACTCACGGTAATAAACACTACAAAATATATATATTTTTACATTTTAAGTACTACTATCCCTTTAACCCCATCCACTATTTCCTGGCGAAAAAAAAAAATGTTGGGGCTTTTTGCAGTAAAAAAAAGAGGAACAATTCTGGAGCACACCAAGTGCACCAACGGAGGAGAAATACACATTCCCAAATGTCCCCATAGATTTAAAGGAGGCTTTAAATTCATTTAATGCTAAATAGATCTCCAAAGCTTGCTATGCAATGTGTTGGAGACCTCTCTAGCACTCAAGGGGTAACAGTGCTTATTTCCCTCCTAAAGTGCTGTTCATTTGCATTTGTATCCTGAAATATACAAGCACAAAAAGGGCGCTTGACCCTTTGAGTGCCAAATGACTAGGGAACGTATTGCAAAATCCCCTCTGGCACCTCTTGGCTGCTAGAATGCATTGGATAGTTCTCTAGCATCCAAGAGAGTAAATAATAGTCAGTAAAGGGGAATATAAACAGTAAATAAACCAGATGCCTAAAACCAGAAGCCGGTGTTTAGTGCAGAGGCATTGGGAATCTTCTGGCCACACCCACAACTCAGAATGTGGGTGTGGCCAGCACAGCTTCCCCACCCCTCTAAACTCAAAGTGCTATACATTTATCTATTCTGCCGAATGGGAAATCCTAACCTGCTGTTCATCAGTTTATAATTCCCATTTGTGTTAAATACTGATATATCTGTGAAAAGAGAATATAAAGACCTCACATGTCCTCCCATTACTGAACATAGATGTCTCCACAACATATATGAGTAGTAGACTTTATCTAGAAGTGGGAGGCAGATCTTTATTGTGCTAAGTGGCATTGAACTAGCATTAAAACATAACAAACATATAATTTCTGGAATTTAGGAGACATTCTCTCATTTGCATAATAATTGCAAATGCCTTTGGAATTCATTTTAATATGTTAGTCATGATCTCGGGTTGGCATTGGAGGGTCAAAGGACAGGGGTGGAATTAGTCACGGATCAGGCAAAGAGGGATGAGATTTGTATGCAGTGGGGAAGTATTTCTCATTACCATTCAGTAGGATACAGCCTCTGCACTGCATGAGTCATTCCATCAGTGTGTGGACCTCAAACTGTATCATTGATACCTGACAGGGCTCCCTGGTAATCTACTTTCAGATGTGTTTGTATGACTAAAAGAGGAGAACACGGGCTTCATAGACATTGTAAAAAAATGTGATTAATGCACATACATAATAGAAAACACAAGTGTGAGATATGGCCTGGGATTTTCTGATCATGTTTAATTCAGAATGTATGAAAACAAATCAATCTATCTATCTATAAAGTACTATTGCGATATATGCTGTTTATATAATATACAATAATGAAATACTCACTAGGAAGAGCTGGAATCATTCTGCGGTAAATCCACTGCAATGAAGTGGACACAATTCCCATTGATTTCACTGGGGGTTTTAGCATCTTGAATGATAGAGAGGCCGCCAATTGGAGACCTCTCTAGCATTCACAGAGTTAAAAGCCCCATTTAAATCAATGGGAATTTGGGGCATTTTTAATTCCTCCCTATGAATCATTTGGTTTGTCCCAGAATTACTCCTCTTTATCTTCTTGAATATGGCCCAACATGCTGAATGTGGCATTTCTGTGGTGGAGATGTCAGTGCTGGTATCGCTAGGGAAGACACAGCTACCTTACCTGTTTAAATCACATTTTTTAACCCTTTGAGTGCCATAGGGGTATGCAACGCATTGCTCTGCGTACCACTCTGCCACTTAAAGGGTTAAAGTCTGACCATAGTCACCATTATACAATCTTCACACAAGTCTGTTAAAGCAGAACTTTCACCTTCTATAAAGTCGCCCTCCAATAATAAAGTATATGGCAACCACCTTCATAATAGTTCTAATAGATCTCAGAAGGACCCAATTTTGAAGTAATCCTTAATCACTGGAGACTGACGGCCAGGTTAGTGCTGTCTGCGCGTCTGCTCTGTCAGTCCCTTCCGGTGCCTTTCGGCACAGTGCAATGCCCCCTAGAGGAGATCAGGACTGACAGCGCAGGCACGCAGACGTCTCTAAGACAAGATGTCTGTGCTGATGTCTGACTTCCAGTCTCCGAAGAATAAGGATTTCTTCAGAATCAGGTACTTCTGAGATCTAATAGAACTATTATGAAGCTAGTCACCATATACTTAATTATTGGAGGGCGACATTATAGAACGTGAAAGTTCTGCTTTGAATGGAATTATTATTGTATGAGTGTTTTAGGGCTTCCAAACCATGGTTATGTGTCTTCACTTTGGAAATATTCAATCATTTGCTAGAGAAGAACCCTTTGAGATGCCAGATGGGTGCACAATGCATTGCTTTGCAATGCGTGCATACCCCTCTGGCACTCAAAAGGTTTTAATAAACTGTTTAAAGAAACACTACTAACACAGCCCAATAATAAGCCCAACTTACCTATTATGGTCAGAAAATCCTAATGACCCAAATGAATTCTGCCTTTGTTCCTTTGTTAAAGAGATAACAGCTTCATTCAGTGCTGAATGTCATGTCCGCGGAGGAGGACATGACAGTTGCTGGCAGTTTTTCTAAACGTAAGCAGGTAGAGTGTGTGAGTCAGTTTAAGATTACCAGGTGCAGTGAGCAGAGTTTGTGTTCTGTGGATCTGGCAGCAGCTGTCATGTCTGCCTCTATGACATGACATCCAGAACTGATTGAAGAATTATATCTCTAAAGGCAAAAGAGCAAAATCCATCAGCATTCGGGACCATTAGAATTTTCTTGCCATGGTCAGTTAAGTAGGGGATTATTATTAGGGGGTGTTACCGTAGTTCTCCTAAAAATGTCAATGAAAAAGGTAAAGTTCTAAAACAAATTATTATAAATCAACTTTTATACACCCTGACGAGCAATGATGTTAAATGATCTCCCAGTGGCCTCCTTCATCCTTGGACCTCCTATTAGTTTAAATGAACAAAGAAAGCAGTAAGAAAGAAAGGCTAGACTATTATCACATTAGTAGAATGATGCTGTCTGCTTGTGTTATGACCACTCACCCTTTCATCCTTTCTACAACCTTAAGTTAATTAACATTTGCCCTGAAATACATCAAAACAATGTATTACATTTGTTGTAACACAGAATGGTAGAGTGAAAACAATAGTGATGTTTTGCCTCATTTACCGAAATGGCACTATGATACACAGTGATATATTTAGGCTTTCTGATGCCAAATGCATGCACTCTACCCCATATACACACTTTACCACTCCCTCGCTTTATATAGCCCATTCCTCAGGACATGCTTCTTCCCTTAAAGATACATGAATAGCATCAAATAGTACATATGCATACAAGGTCAATGAAGAGAACTAGTGTCCAAGGGCATAGAAGACAGTGGACATTTTTATTTATGAAGGAACACCATTTGGGTATGTTCAGTGTGGGAATGAGGTGCCTACGTGGAGGCTATGAACCCTCCTCCACAGAGCTGCAAATGTTTAAAATAGTTAATTAATTTTCTTAATGAAGTAAACATAGGCTGTCCAAAAGCTGTCCAATCTGTTACCCCATACCTCCCAAGTGTCCCTATTTAGGAGGGACAAACCATCTTTGAGTCCCAAATCCCTATGTTCCTCTTTCCCACCCTGGTGTCCCTCTTTTAGGAATTCAGAATAAAACTCACATTAATGTTTCTTTAAACTTCAGAATATGTGTTTATAAATTAATCTTTGTAAATAAAATACTTTGGTCTTGCTCCGAATCATTTATTCAATTACAGAAAGAGGGCAAATAGAGCAAACACTAACCTAAAATTAATCTGTAATGCCCCACACATCAGCCACACTCCCAGCAACAGTCTAAAATAAAATTGCCCCTCTTTGGCCATTTGAAATGTTGGGAGGGATGCTAACCTAGCCCAAAATATGTCACTGATGGTAGATCTACCAAACCTAATTAGCCAATGGTTTAAACCAGTGGTTCTCGGTTTTATTTTTTTTATTTAATTTTTTTTTTTTTTGCTGAAAGCACCCCTAACACACAATCTCAAGTTTTTAGGGCACACCAAATATTTTATAGGTCATCTGTCAATGAGTAATGAAGGGTACAAATATTTAGTTCTATATTTATTTTTAGTTCTCACCATCAGAATAACAAAATCAAATACATTGTGCATAATCATTTCCATAAATTTTTCATTTGAAACTCAACATTCACTTTTTTGTCAGTCTTTAACTCATTAATGACCACTTCATCCGGCGCATGGGTGGCCGTTAAGGATCACAGAGCTTTTTTTTTTTTTTTTTTTTTTAAAAACCCTTGTGTGCCAGAGAGGGGTATGCAACGCATTGTGGAGCAATGTTTTGCATGCCCCTCAAGCACGCAAAGAGTTAACTGAATTCTGGGATGGCAGAGTAGAGCGCAGCTGCACTTCCATTACAGAATTTTATGACATGCAGGACCGTCACAAAAAGGGGCACCCTAAGTGGATGCATGTAATGTGTTGAGTACCCATCTAGTAATCAAAGGGTTAAACAATTGTGAAAAATCTGAGACAGCGTTTCTCAAACATTTTCCTGTGCTGCAGCCCTTTGAGATCACATGGCTTCTTTGCGGAACCTTACTACCCCTTTTAACCCCCTGAATGCTAGAGGTCTCCAAGACATTGCTTCTCAGTGTGCTAGAAACCTTTCTAACATTCACGGGGTTAAAATAGTATCATACCTCCCAACATTTCAAATGGCCAGAGGGATACTTTTGGTTTAGGGGGTGTTGCTGGGTGGCGGAGCATTACTGAAAATTATTAGGTAATTTCATGACCAACTGACACCTCTTTTGTAACTGAATAAATTACTTAGAACAAGACCAAATTATTTTATTTACACAGACTAATGTATAAACAAACTGAAACTGAAGTTTACATAAACATTAATGTAGTGTTTCTCAACTCCTGTCCTCATGACCCACTAACAGGCCAGGATTTGATGATTTCCTTGTTAGAGCTCAGGTGAGTTAATCAATGTGAATGAGCCTCTGATCACCACAACTGTGCTCTAGCAGAGAAATCCTTAAGTCCTGGCCTGTTAGTGAGTCCTGAGGACAGGAGTTGAGAAACACTGCATTAATGTCAGTTGTATTGCTGTGGAGCAATGTGGTAAACATATATACCTCACACAGTCTGATCTCCTAAAAAGGACACCAGGGTGGGAAAGATGGACAGAGGGATGTAGGCCTTAAAGAGGGACTGTGCTACCTAAAGAGTAACACTAGGGAGGTATGTGGTATCAATAGCAAATATATCAGGAGCAGTAAACTTTTTTGTATGAAAAATATATATTGTAGGGATTTTTCTACTGAGTAAAATAAGGGTACTCCCACTGCGGAGAGATTTATATTTCCAGAGTTATTACAGTTTAAACCCATGTTTTTTTACATTAGCATTGCCCTCTAGTGGTCAAATTCTAATTAGATTTCCTGTTAGATTCTAATGGAAAGGAAAGTCAGAAAAGTCAGAGACATACAGTTGTCCATAGAATTTGATAGAAACTGTCTGTCACTTCCTGTCAGTTAGAACTATCAGGAAGTAAACACAGTAAATTCACTTCCTGATTATTTAAACTGTTATAAATTTTGAATAAAACATCTGACAGAAGTGAGAGTGACCTTGTTTTATTCAGCAGGAAAAGCTCTATAAAATATGTTTTCATAAAAAAAAAGTTTAGTGCTCCTTTAAGAATAAAAAAAATAAAGGATGAAGCTGCCAAAGATTCAGGTAACCATTACCAGTAAATTGTATCTGGACCCAATACAAAGAGAAGGGTAAAACAGTGATGGGTCAAACCATCTGCACTATAAACAACAAATAAAGATTCCCCAAATTCCCACTGACTTCAAAGGGGCTTTTAACTCTTTAAATGCTAAACAGGTCTCCAACACTTTGCAGAGCAAAGTGTTGCAGATCTCTCTAGCATCCAAGGGGTTAAAAATGTGTAAATCAATCGAAATTGTTTATTTGTCCCCCTCTGGTGCAGTTGTTTTATCTCCCAATTGCTCCATTTTGTCCTTGTGTATATTGTCCAGCTTTGTTCTTCTATCTGTCATTACTGAAATGTGTTCTGTGGCATCCTGTGTTCTTCTTCAGGGTCCCTGGAGTCCCATAGACACAGCTTCACAATGACTGGTCTACATTAAAAAAATATATCTTTCAGTGGAAAACTGTAGATGGCTTTCAAATAAAAATAATGTAAAACAATTATCTCTCCAGCAGTCAAAGGGTAAAACACCCACTTAAATTAATGATACTTTTTTATTTGTTCCCTATGGTGCACTTAGTTTGTTCCAAATGTATCCACTTTTCTATTGTGCGCATGCCATAATGTATGTAAGACGTAATAAACTGAAGTGTAAACTTGACATAAGAAATTGATGATGGGAGCTGAGGTTTTGGGTTGTTTCTCCCTTGCCCCACCCCCCATTAAAAAGGCTCCCATTGGCCTCCATGACCTGGTATTTGAGCTCTCATTAATTTTACAATGCAGAACAAAGAAGGGGATCGCAGCATGGCTGAGGCACACTTTTCTCCAGTGGATAGTTTTAACGGTACATTTATTGTGAGTACTGCATATTAGACAAAGAGACAAGACCTTCATCAGGAGTTCATCCATGCTGTAATCTTCTCCTTTGGCATACTGTGGTAAGCCAGATGTATGAGAGCTCTAAGCAGTTGAAACTGTCCACTTAACCCACAATAAGCCACCTGTGAAGTCCACCAAGTTTACCAAGACAAATAAGATCCTCAGTTTTATTTTTTCAGTGGATGGCTGCATCTTAAACTTGCTCTAGCTACCATGGCATACTAAGACATCAAATCCCAGGCAAAGCCCATATCAATTATTTAAAGGCATAGTAATACTTAAAGGGATAGTAATATAATAAAATAAACAAAGCTCTGATTCATCAGTATAGTTTTATAACCATGTTTTCGTATCGCTATATCAATCATATTGGACTTGCAGCTCAACTGTAATCCTATATAATAATTTGCTAGGATGTTTGTCATGATGCAGTCATGCGCAGTAGAGACTGCCGGCGTTCGGGCAGCCTCTACTGAGCATGACTGCATCGCGTGAGTGAGGAGACGCAAGACTGTATCATGTGGAGCAGTGAGGTAGCGGCCTCTTAAACGTTTGATTGACAGAGGGGTATGCAACGCATTGCAAAGCAATGCGTTGCATACCCCTCTGGCAATCAAAAGGTTAATATTACCCAGACCTTGGCCCATGTACACGGGCTTTTACACTAGTTCAATTATAAAGGATAATCCTCCCTCCCCTTTTACATACGTAACGCTGCCTCTCATGCTATCCCTTTAAAGCTGAGTTATTTTTAATTGAAGGGAGAGGAATTATGTGACTGTAACCTTTTAAATATATTAAAGCAAGTTAGTAAAGTTTCAGAGAGAAGCCTCTTTCAATAAAGATGGAAAACTAGAACAGAAGGACATGATCTACAGTTAGAGAGTGGTCGACTGAAGAGTTGTTTACCCATTCAACTTTATTGCAACCAGGGGCTGCCATCTGGGTCGGAGTGTAGTTAGCACTCATATATGGAGCCCAGCCAAGCAAGTGGCCCTCCTCACCACAGTGCAGCTGCGTAACGGAGGCCCCGACACTGCGGGGTGGACCCCTGTGCCAGAATCAGTATCTTTTTTTGGGGGGAGTGGATAATTTGAGCACATCACAAATGCTTTGTCCTCCCCTCCGATTCATGCAACATCATCTTACAGCAATCCCATTGCCTCTTACCCTATATTTCCTGGTTGTAATAAGGTCATCTCAGAAGTAAGAGGGAGGGGTATGTGAACTGCTCCTCCATGGTTTTGTATGAAACAGAGTGTAAAGCAGCACAGATGTGGTAAGTTTACCTTCCCCACTCCATACAGAAAACAAAAGGTACAGAGGGAGTTGGACAAAATGTGGGGACTGTGGCTACCAGTAGAACCAAACTGTGGTTCAGACAGTGTATGTGGGAACTATGACTACCAGTGGAACCAGGCTTGGGGGAAGATAATGAATGGGGGATTGTGACTACTACTGGGACCAAGCTGGGCAAGAGAAAGTGTGTTTCGGGATTGTGACTACCAGTAGAACCAGGCTAAGGGGGGCAAACAATATAGGTGGGGATTGAGAATACCAGTGGATCCAGGGTGGGGGGCCTGCAATGTATGTGAAGATCTGTCCTGCCCTGTAAAACAAGTGGAAATCTGTGCTGACCAGTGGAACCAAGATGGGGGTCAGAGATTGTATGTGGGAATCTGTACTTATAAGTGAAACAAAGCTGGGGGTCAGATAAAGTATGTGGGGATTTGTGGCTATCAGTGTGACCAGGCAGGGGGAGGAGAATACAATTTATATTGAGACTTGTGACTACCAGTGTAACCAGGCTGGGGGAGGAGAATACAATTTATATAGAGATTTGTGACTACCAGTGTAACCAGGCTGGGGGAGAATACAAATTATATGGAGATTTGTGACTACCAGTGTAACCAGGCTGGAGGAGGAGAATACAATTTATATAGAGACTTGTGACTACCAGTGTAACCAGGCTGGTGGATGAGAATACAATTTATATACAGATTTGTGATTACCAGTGTAATCAGGCTGGGGGAGGAGAATACAATTTATATAGAGATTTGTGACTACCAGTGTAACCAGGTTGGGGAAGAATACAAATTATATGGAGATTTGTGACTACCAGTGTAACCAGGCTGGAGGAGGAGAATACAATTTATATAGAGACTTGTGACTACCAGTGTAACCAGGCTGGGGGAGAATACAAATTATATGGAGATTTGTGACTACCAGTGTAACCAGGCTGGAGGAGGAGAATACAATTTATATAGAGACTTGTGACTACCAGTGTAACCAGGCTGGTGGATGAGAATACAATTTATATACAGATTTGTGACTACCAATGTAACCAGGCTGAGGGAAGAGAATACAATTTATATAGAGATTTGTGACTGCCAGTGTAACCAGGCTGGGGGATGAGAATACAATTTATATAGAGATTTGTGACTACCAGTGTAACCAGGCTGAGGGAAGAGAATACAATTTATATAGAGATTTGTGACTGCCAGTGTAACCAGGCTGGGGGAGGAGAATACAATTTATATAGAGATTTGTGACTACCATTGTAACCAGGCTGGGGGAGGAGAGTACAATTTATATAGAGATTTTGACTACCAGTGAAATCAGGCTGGGGGAAGAGAATACAATTTATATAGAGATTTGTGACTACCAGTGTAACCAGGCTGAGGGAAGAGAATACAATTTATATAGAGATTTGTGACTACCAGTGTAACCAGGCTGGGGGAGGAGAATACAATTTATATAGAGACTTGTGCCTACCAGTGTAACCAGGCTGAGGGAAGAGAATACAATTTATATAGAGACTTGTGACTACCAGTGTAACCAGGCTGAGGGAAGAGAATACAATTTATATAGAGATTTGTGACTACCAGTGTAACCAGGCTGAGGGAAGAGAATACAATTTATATAGAGATTTGTGACTACCAGTGAAATCAGGCTGGGGGAGGAGAATACAATTTATATAGAGATTTGTGACTACCAGTGTAACCAGGCTGAGGGAAGAGAATACAATTTATATAGAGATTTGTGACTACCAGTGTAACCAGGCTGGGGGAGGAGAATACAATTTATATAGAGACTTGTGCCTACCAGTGTAACCAGGCTGAGGGAAGAGAATACAATTTATATAGAGACTTGTGACTACCAGTGTACCCAGGCTGAGGGAAGAGAATCCAATTTATATAGAGATTTGTGACTACCAGTGTAACCAGGCTGAGGGAAGAGAATACAATTTATATAGAGATTTGTGACTACCAGTGAAACCAGGCTGGGGGAGGAGAATACAATTTATATAGAGATTTGTGACTACCAGTGAAATCAGGCTGGGGTTGGTGTCAGATATGGTATGTGTAGATCTGTGACTAAAAGGGAACAGTGGAACAAGGTTGGGATGTCTGACAGTATGTGGGATGGGCAGGGCAGGGGTGGAGCAGTAGGAGGCAGAAATGCTTGGAGGGAGTTCGAAGATTTGTGATGGCAGCCGTGATTGTAACAACAGTAATGCACTAAAAATGCATATAAGTATGGTATCAATGTCATGAGATAGTCCACAAGTGATTATATCAGTGCATCAAATAGGGAGATGCAGCAGGCTGCAACATTCCAGCTCCAACAGAGCATTAACACAACTGCAGAAAGGCAGAATGGGTGTAAATGGAATTATAGTAATATCACATATTCTACACATTTCCATGTATTGTTGTAGTTGTGATTTGTGGAAAAATACAGCGCTGTTTTCCAGAAATTATGCTGGGAGGGAAAATTGCTTTGTTTTGACTTTATCACATCTAAAATGCTTGCAAAATCATTGCCTAATAATAACTTCCCACTTACTACAGTCAGGAAATCCAGTGGCCCTTATGAAGTTTGCCCTTAAGTTGTGCCTTTGTTTAAGTGTGAATATCTTTAGTCAGTCCTGGATTAAGCTTTTATGGACAAGATGGGTGAGTAACAGGTTGCATACTCAAATGGTCCTTAAAGGGTTAAGATTTCCATGTGCCACGATCAGAGTTTGCTCCCTGTGGTCCTGCTAGCAAATGTCATGTCTGCCTTCATGGACATGACATCCTTGATTGATTAATTGAAGATGTTCTCTGTTAACCCTTTGATTGCCAGTGTGTTGCGTACCCCTCTGACATTCATACATTTGACCCCTTAAGGACTAGCTTTCCGGGAAGTGAACTTCCCTTAACCCTTTCAGTGCCAGAGCGGTAAGCAATGCATTGCCTACCCCTCTGGCACTCAGAGGGTTAAGGACTGCTTTGAAGTTGGTTAGCGTGCTGACACACATGACTGATGACATGTACGGTGCAAACACAAGATCTCACTGGCATCCAAGTCGTTAAAAATCCTATATAATAATTTGCTCAAATGTGCGTAATGCCGCAGTCATGCGCAGTAGAGACTGCCACTGCCGCGGCTGATACAGAGCAGGGACCTCCGTTGGAGTGTCCCGCTCTGTATCAGCCGCGGCGCGGTCAGTCTCTACTGCACATGACTGCCCCGCGACCGGCTGCCAGTGGCACTGTGGCCCGTGTAACGGGCGCTTCAACTAGTAGCATATAAAAGGGTATAAAACTGATGCAAGGACAGTGAGATTGCTCTGGCTACATCCACAATTCAGAATGTGGGTGTGGTCAGCAAATCTGAGGCACCCCTCAAAATTTGGCGCTCTAGGCAGTTGCCTATTCTGTCTATTGTAAAATCTGGCCCTGCTTGCCCTACATATTTTCATGACCATCAAGCATGATATCAGTAGAGTTATATACTTCAGGTATTAGATCCCTTACTTAACCTTTTATTTGCTAGAGGCCTGTAGAGGCAATGCAATGTTGTAGACCTCTCTAACACTCTAGGTGTTAAAAAGAAGGGATATCGACACCTAAATATTGACTTTAACATGCACTGTTATGCCTCCAGACTATATTTATATAATGCAGCTGGACTTCTATAACATCAGTTCACATTGTTTCTGTTCTAAAAAATACAATATAATTCATGGGTGTGAATAGATGTAAATGAGTTACACTGGATACAAAATAACCGCTAAATAAACCGATACCAAAAGGTGACTAAAATGTGGGGCACTAAATACAGCAAGTGAACAGAAAATATATTAAAAAATGTATTCTAAACTCTGAATGGAAAGCGGGTCTATAACCCTCCTAACAATCCAATATACAAAACAGAGCTCCTGTGCACCGGACTACAAAGAAAGCTGAACCAGTATAATGGATTTATCCCACACGAGACTGCACAACCCAACACACAGGTCCAAGCACCCCCTTAATCTGATAGCAGGATTTATAACTCTGAATACAATACATAGTACATACAGTACTGTGCAAAATTTTTAGGCAGATGAAAAAATGCTGTAAAGTAAGAATGCCTTCAGAAATAGACATGTTAATAATTTATATTTCTCAATTAACAAAATGTATAGTGAGTAAACAGAAGAAAAATCAAATCAATATTTGGTGTGACCACCCTTTGCCTTCAAAACATCATCAGATCTTCTAGGTACACTTGCACACAGTTTGTTAAGGAACTTAGCAGATAGGTTGTTCCAAACATCTTATAGATCTCGCCACAATTATTCTGTGGATTTAGGCAGCCTCAGTTGCTTCTCTCTTTTCATGTAATCCCAGATAGACTCAATGATGTTGAGATCAGGGTACTGTGGGGGCCATACCATCACTTCCAGGACTCCTTGTTCTTCTTTACTCTGAAGATAGTTCTTAATGACTTTGGGTGTATGTTTGAGGTCATTGTCAGAATAAATTTTGAGCCAATCAGATGCCTCCCTGATGGTATTACATGATGGATAAGTATCTGCCTGGTCTCCTCAGCACTGAGTATACCATTAATGCTGACCAAATCCCCAAAGTCATTTGCAAAAATGCAGCCCCAAACTTGCAAGGAACCTCCATCATACTTCACTGTTGGCTGCAGACACTCATTCTTCTGTGAACAAACTGCCTTCTGCTACAGTTGAATATTTCAAATTTTGACTCATCAGTCCAGAGCACGTGCTGCATTTTCTGCACCCCAGCTCCTGTGTTTTCGTGCATAGTTGAGTCTCTTGTTTCCACATCGGAGATATGGCTTTTTGGCCGCAAGTCTTCCATGAAGACCACTTCTGACCGGACTTCTCCAGACAATAGATGGTTGTAGCAGGGTCCCACTGTTTTATGCCAATTTTGAGCTGATGGCACTGCTGGATATGTTCCAATTGCAAAGGGAAGTAAGCATGATATGTGTTTCATCTGCTGCACTACGTTTCCTTGGCCAACCACTGCGTCTATGGTCCTCAACATTGCCAGTTTCTTTGTGCCTCTACAAATGAGCTTGGACAGCCCAGTGTCTGCCTTGAAATTTCTGCCTGGGAGAGACCTTGCTGATGCAGTATAACTATCTTGTGTCTTGTTGCTGTGCTCAGTCTTGCCATGGTGGATACCTTTTGACATTAAACTGGCTTCAGCAGCCTCACCTTGTTAGCGGAGTTTGGCTGTTCCTCACCAGTTTTATTCCTCCTACACAGCTGTTTTTCTTTCAGTTAATGATGGTGTTTCAAACTATATATTAAATTGATGATTATTAGCACCTGTTTGGTATACTTCTTTAATCATACACCTAACTATATGCCTATAGGCTACAATCAGGCACAATGCCTTTAAAGAAATTGTCTGAATGTCACATGTACCTCACTCTGAGACTGATGTACTAAAAGGAACTGGAGCAATTCTGGGACAATTGCACCACAGGGGACACATTTCAGTGATGTAAATGGGGCCTTCAATAGCTTGAATGCTAGAGAAGTGTTCTACTTTCCAATGCATTGGAGACCTCTCTAGCTTTCAAGGGGTTGAAATCCATAATTAACCCTTTAAATGCCAGAGGTGTACGCAACTCATTGTGAAACATGTGCTGGCCACCCCTCTGGCTTTCAAAGGGTTAAATCAGTGCTATTTTTTGTCTTTGTCTCTCCAAATGCAACTGGTGAAGTCTTCTTAGTACATCAGTCTCGTGGGTTAGCCAGCTGAGTGCCAGAGGGGTATGCAACACATTGCTTTGCAATGCATTGCATACCCTCTGGCACTCAAAAGGTTAATGGGATAGTAATTTTTCACAATAAAAAGCAGCTCCAATTAATCTTCATAGCATTTGGGCCATGGAGAGTGTTATTTCAATACTGTCAGAGTAACTGAATGATAAAGTATCCCCCTCCCGCCCCTTTTACTGATGTAACACTGCTCACCTCAGAGCAGCAAGGAGGTGTCCAGGTGGATCACAGAGAGGGACAATCTTCAGTTAGCGTAAGGGAAAAACCTGTCGGGGGCAAGGTTTTCCTTATGTTAACAGTAAAAAGATTGTCCCTTGCTGTGATCTGTCTGGTCTTAAGATCAGATTCCACAACTGAGGACAGGTGGCTTACACTAGGTAAAAGGGGCGGGAGGGAGATACTTTATCATTCATTGCTCTTGCACTACAACTCTGACAGTATTGAAATAACACTCTCCGTGGTCCAAATACTATGAAGATTAATTGGAGCTGCTGTTTTTGTGAAATATTACTATCCCTTTAATTCTAGAGGCATAATAACTACAGTGGAGGTAGCTGTGTCAGGCTCCATCATCCAAAGGGGCCCCATAGTCCAAGTTCTAGTTATGCATCTGGGAAAAAAACATTTGTGTTAGGAGGCCCAAAAAATGTATGCCCTCCAATGACTGGTTGCACTACTGCTTAATTCTGTTTTTTATTAATTTAAGATCTGATGGGTGCTCTTGCTTGTGTCAGTTTGCTTTTTTATCCCAGTATTCTTGTTCTTTGAGGATTTATTTACCACAGCATGACATAGTTTGGCTGTTCTAATTTATGTTAAAAAACTGACAATGTTTTAACAAACTCCTGTACTGTCTAGAGACATTTCTTTTCAGAAATTGCTTCCTAAACAGCAAGCGAGATCTGCGGTGATTGTAACTGTCACGTTCCACATGCCAAAAGAGCTAAGATTTGAGCAAGAAATTATGTTAACAGACTACTTTGTGTTTTAATGAGCAAGACTGCATGGGGTCTCTTATGCTGTGTGTTGACATGACTGCCAAACAGAGACACTGGAAGAGACTGTCAGACTGCTGGGGTTTAACAGTCACTGGGGAAACACATCAGAGAAACATTCAGATCTCTGTGCAAGGATAAATTATTCTTTCTATGTTGGAGGAATTAAAAAAAAGAACTCAAGATCAGCATGGTTTCCTGAAGATTGTTGAACCTGTCACAGTAAGAAGGATCTATATTATGTTTTAGCTCTGCTACACCTAGCCTAGTAATAGGAATGTTCTCTTCATTATCTCTTGTGTTCTTTTATTAAGCAGTTATTGTACTTTAAGCTAAATCTTTAAAGGAACACTAACACCTATGCAATAAGATCATTCACCTAGGAGAGAGCTTAGGGCATGGACTCCATAGTATAAGATAGGAATGTATCACCTCTTTATTACCTATTTACCAGAACCTAGTATATAACCCACCAGCAGCTCTGCTCACTTCAGTGGGTATTTAGGACTGATTGAAGATGTTTGAAACAGTGTACAAGACCACAATTCATAGTATCCACTAGGAGTTTCTGACCATAATAATAACTGATTGCGTGTGCATCATTAAAGTGTTTTTAAAGCAATACATGAGCATTGCTTGTGAGCAGTCTCCCCTTCCTATATCTCTTTTGTTCCGTAGCTCAGGGGAAGGTAACAACTTATGAGACAGTGTCCTCCTTAGAGCAAAGCCTTGTGGGAGGAAGCCAGCTGACTGCAGTGTTGGGTGTATCCCAGTTTGAAAGGTGGTTATGTTTCCACTTATGGCCCTATATTCAAAGAAGTAGCGAAATAGCTTTTGTAGTTAGTAAAGACACTTCAAAGTACGGTGTCGTTGGGCTCAGTAATATTTTCAGAGAGTGTTGGTTGTTATCGGAAATATGTTGTAGAAGTATGATTCATGACTGAAATTGTCGTATGTAACAACAGAAATGTGACAATTCTTACAAATTCTTTCGTTTGCACAACATTTTTTTATCGTTCTGTACAACAAATTTTCTTTACGCCTATATTATGCTGATGAACAGTTTAGCCCCGCCCCTTTGCCTGGCAATTCTGGAGTTGTGTTGTACATGACGGACGTTACTAGTTTTTTTGTCATATATTCTATAGAAAATATGTCGTTCATACATATAATTACTTATTTTTTGTTGATCATACAACATTTTTTTATTGTTATCCCTTTGAACATATGGACCTAAGACTTTCTGCTACAAAGGATTCCTCATGTTGCATTGAGTGAAGGAAACTCTGTGGGCCAAATTACAGGTGCTAATTTTATCACTGCTTTTATCTCCATTTTTCCACATAGACTTCAGTAGGAAAATGTTTGATAAAACGGGAGTTGACATTTAGCACCTGCAATAGAATCTGGCCCCATATGTTCTATAGTGAGTAAAGTTTCAATGTGGAATTGAACTCTCACCTCTCCTGCTCAGGTGAAGATACCAGTATTAACCCCTAGAGTACTGGACAGACGTTAACATTAAGAACACTGTTCACTATACTCCTTTTTCACACACATATGGAGCATTTTGTTTGAAACTTTTGAATTTTATTTTTTTTATTTGCAGCAAGAGTATTTCTGTAGCTCCTTTCACCTCCTTTTTTTTAAAAAATATTGTAATATATTTTTATGTAAAGATTTTGTTCACCAGAAGCATTTAGGCTGGGGTGGGAATCATGTACCCTTCAGTATGTTACCCTATGACTCCCATCCTACTTAGACTTATTTAGACAGTGGGTTCTTGGTTGCAAACTCTTGGTTTAGGCTTATTAACCATTTGAGTGCCAGTGTGGTACTCAGTGCATTGCCGTTACAGGCTGTAACAGCAGCCTGCTTTCTTAATTTGGGACACGCACTGAAGCGTGTTCCTGTCCCTTTAAATGTGCACTCTATTACACCAGGTGCTTTGCATAAAGATGTGATAAAGTGGAGATCACTTCTCCAGTGTGATAAACTCTCCATTTCCTATTGGAACAGATACAAAGAAAAGAAGGGGCGCAGGCCCATCTAAGAGTGCATCTGTGTATCCAAGAATAAAATGTAATAGCCCCCCATCAAGTTAATGCTCACGAGACTTCACCACAATTGTAGGCAAATAAGTTCCCCTTAAGTTCTGGAATTCCACAAGTGAACTCCTGGACGCTTCTTAGGAATCCAAAATCAGTGGATCAAAGTTTCCATAATTTTATTGAATAACTGGAAGACGATAAAAATGGCTCAAACCACTATAAAGATATAACCAACAAACAATAGCACAAATGCCCAACGCATTTCATATTTAATACAAATACTTCATCAGGGGATTATTTGTTCTTTTAATATAATATAGTGTAATATCAGTAATGCCGATATTACACTATATTATATTAAAAGAACAGATAATCCCCTGATGAAGTATTTGTATCAAATATGAAACGCATTGGGCGTTTGTGCTATTGTTTGTCGGTTATATCATTATAGCGGCTTGTGACATTTTTATTGTCATCTGTTTATTCACTAAAATTGTGGAAACTTTGATCCATTGATTTTGGATTGCTAAGAAGCATCCAGGAGTTGACCCGTGGAATTCCAGAACATTCACTTAAGGGGGACATATATGCCTGCAATTGTTATGAAGTCTGGTGAGCATTAACTTGATGGGGGTGCTATTACATTTTACCCTTTGATACACATATGCGCTCCTAGATGGGCCTGCGACCCTGTGTATAAGCAGCAAAATGACTGAAAGCCAAGTCATTTGTACTGTTTATGTGTGGCACAATGATCCTTAAGGGGTTAATGTTGCTTACCCCTACAAAAAAAAATGATAATCACTAGCTGTTGTTGGACTACAACTCCTGTCATCCCCAGCAGGCTGTTGACCAGTTGAAAGTGAGGAAAGTGGTAGTCCAACAGTAGCTATGGAGCCATAGGTTTCACACCTGTGAGGAAATGCTTTAGAAACTGAGCATTCAAGTGGTTTAACTCTGAGTGCCATGCACTGGATACCTCTTTGGCGCTCAAAGGGTTAAAAGCCCATTTTATTGTGATTTTTCTTACTAATTTGCTTGCTCCAAGTATTTTGTGCATGTCAGAGTAGCATAATATATGATTTTCATGATAATCTCCCCAGAGAACACAAAAAAATGTTGAGCAGTCTTGCTGCAATTGTCTCCTTCCCTGCTGAACATCACACTACCAACTTGCCAGCTAGGATTCCCTAACATGTTGTGTGCATCAGACATACCCTACATAGTGTCTCTAAATTAAATCACTGCAAAACACTTTAGGGAATCCCTACCAAAGAAACATGCAATTATTTATATCTTCTCTTAAACATTCATTAATGTAATGCCAGCATCTGACTGTATGTTAAGAAGACCATTATTCATGGTATGGTATTTGACATACAGCCTCATTAATTTGTTAATTAATTACAGTGTTGAGGCCTATCTAGCAACAAGGGGTTAAAAATAAGGTGATAGATATCTGTCATAAGAAAACAGCCACATATCTGAAAGCAGGTAGAGTAAAAGTGATGCCTTTATTGGCTAAGTGGCTCAAGAATGCAAACTTTCAATACACTTTAGGTCTCTTCTTCAGTAATATTTAGAATGAAGGCTGAATACAAAATATATGACAGGTTATGTACTACACCCGGGAACTTTTGAAATGAACTCCCCTTGAGATCTTTGAAATATTAACCGTATTGCTCCCAAGAAAGTAAATTCTCGGTGCTGTGTCAATGTTTGGTCTATCACAAATATTATAACGTCAGTCTGCAAGGAACCTTAATATGCTGCAGTTTTATTTAGTGTGCGATAGCCATCTGTACCTGAAGAAGTGGTATAATCCACAAAACTTTGTTTTTTTGGGGGGGCTTTATAATCAATATTTTACACTATTCAATTGTTTTTAAATACCTTTTTATAGTACACTAGAATAAAAATACTATAGTACAGTAGAAGATCTGGAGCAGCACCTTTTCTTTGTCCGATATTCTGGTGGTTCACCTGAGCAGAGACAGGTCAATTTCTCTGCTTGCCTGATAAGCATACCTGGGAACTCTCCGGATTTTCCCCGGAGACTCCGGTTCTGACAGAGATTTACCGGGTCTCCGGGGCAGAGGCTGATTACTCCGGATGTGGGGAGTTTCTATTGAAACTCTACCCAATTACACTCTTTCTCCCACTGTTCCTCCGTCCCCAGCCTTTTGTGTGACATTTTTAACCCTTTGAGTGCCACTCTGAAACTCAAAGGATTAAGCACCCCCCCGCTCGCGTCAAGCCCTGCCCCTTTTTGACGCGATTAGCGTCATTTTTGTCACCCCCTGCTGAACAGAGGACTCCCCTCCGGGTAGCTCTCAGCTGGAAGTTCCCAGGTATGCTGGTAAGTTGTCATTTGACATAAGCCTCTAAATTGCGAGTACAATACCATTACCATTCATTGGAAATTAACAAAAACCCTTAATCAGTTACAGGCACCATTTGGCTCCTTCATGTGTTTCTCCTTGGAGGGTGTATTGAGGAGCAGCCTGGGTGCATGAACATCTGAGCAGACAAGGTCCCAGCATAACTACGGTGGAGGCAGTATAAATAAAGCTTCTGCACAATTTCTAGATAACAAATGTGTGTTGTTCTGGACAACATTTTTTGTTAGTGTATTAAAGTCGACAACAAAATAAGATCCATTTGTATCTAAGGGTAATACACCTGGAGCTCCTCTTGTTGTGTTTTCTTTTTACAGTTCTGGGATATCACTTCTTAAATACTCACCAAACAAACAAGACATCTCTTTCCCTTTCTCATAGAAATGTCACTATTTTGGACATTAAATAAGCAGTAAATTGGTGTATATCATAGAGTAGGAAACACTGAACGTTCTTACTCTGAGAATTTGGCCGTTCACCCTGAGACCCTGAGATCTGGTTCAAAACCTTGAGTCTCAGGATCAAACCCTGAGAGTTCCCAAGTATGGTTATACACTCATGCCAATTGTTTTTACATTTTCATATTCAGCCTTCGTTCTAAAGATGCCTGAAGAAGAGACCTAAATTGTCTTGAAAGCTTACATCCTAAAGCCACTTAATTGACCAGTAAAGGTATCACTTTTACTCTACCTCCTGCTTTTTCAAAGGCTAACACAGCACCACCTTTTACCTATATTACAAATTTTAAAAGGGGCTACACCTAAAAACAACTATCTTGATTTTGAAAGTGCTTTCAAAAACACCCATATCTTGCATTACCCATTTTCATTTGAGTAATGTAGATTTATAGATGATGCATACTAAGGCATGGAGTGTAACACTCCAGTTTTAGTCCTCCATTACTAGATGTGAAAAACAGTAGTTATTACTTAATTGTTTGAACACCAGAGAGGTATCCAATGCATTGCAATGTGTTGGATACCTTTCTGGCATTCAGGGTGGTAGCCCATTGGATGCTAAATTGGTCTGCAGTTGGAGACCTCGCTAGCATTCAAGGGGTTGAGCAGTCCCACTATATTACACTTTACCTAGGGCTTACAATAGGCTTAAATTGGCCTTTCTCTTTAGGCCACACCATGGTACATCTTGCTGTGGAGTTCTACTCACTGTCTCACTTTGGTGATCTTGAGTTTCTGTGATGTTAAGGGGAAAGGCTGGGGTATAGGTAAAAGCAAATCTTCTGAAGCAGTGCCTCCAGTCATAAGGATAGCCCATACAGAACTATTCTTACCTATCAAGACTATTACAAACACACACTTCAGATTAATGCAGTTTACACTTTTATTAGGATAAATGAACATATAACAACACGTAGCTTTATCTCTGCTGTAGTCTGCTTCTAGCTGCGTCAGTTTGCAACCTGCTAAAAACAATCAACTCATATAAACCATTCAGGTCTATTGAAACCCATTTATTGTTGTGAGGAGCTGTAATTTAGAGGCATATTCAAAGGGTTAGTAATGTTTCATAATAACAGCAGCTATGATTGTTCTATATAGTTAATACTACAGATCTCCGATATTACCACTGTTAATATCTCTCTCTAGTTAAGCTGAAACTATATTATGACGTTTACCCCTTTTGACCCTTTTCCCGATGTCAGTCTTCTTTGCCTAAGATCTGAAAGTGGGTCACGAAAAAGGACAATTTTCAGTTAGTATTAGGAAAAAACCTGATCTCCTTCATCAAGGAGTGCAGGGTTTCCCTTATTTTGACAGAGGGAAGATTGTTCCTCACTGTGATCTGTCCGGTCCAATGAGCGGATTTCAGATCTGAGGGGATGTGGCTTATGCTCAGGAAAAAGGGCGGGAGGAGTAAACGTCATAATATAATTTCAGCACAGCTAGAGAAATATTAACAGTGGCAATATCTGAGTTCAGGCTTGTTAACTAGAAAGAACAATCATAGCTGCTGTTTTTATGAAACACTATGAACCCTTTAAAACAAGATCACTATAGACAGGAATATGAAGAAATGATGCCAAAAATTAGGCCTGATTTCCAGCAAGGTCATGGCAGGTCAATGACCCAGTGCCTTCTTAGCTAGTATTACACAAGACCAGTAGTGTAACACACCATTGCATGCCACCAGAAGGACACTACCCCATCACAGGTGGCCTGGTACCTTTGTTTATAGTAAATCACCCCTGCAAGAAACCCTACCAAACTGCTGTATGAAGGACACCTAACTTGGTAAATATTACATTTAAACAAATTAACTATAGATTACAAGCTCTAGTGAACAGGGCCTTCTTAGCCTTCTGTTTCCAATGCCTTTTCATGTTGACTGTGTTGTTTAACCTCTTAACGACCCTTGACGTACCGGGACCATCATGGGTAGATTTGCTCCAAGGGCCCCTGACGGTCCCGGTACGTCATGGGTTAAACTCTCCCATCGTGGCCACACAGAGCGATGGGAGAGCATGGGCTGGTTGTTATTAAGTGCCCCGGGACCGGGGCAATTAGTAACAGCCAGTAGAAACATTGTTGAAAGATGTGATTCACTTGATTCGCTATCAAAATATAATGCGAAGCAAAGCAACCTAAGTTTTTTCCATCTCTGATAATGGAAACACACATGTTCCCTACTGTGCCCAGCAGATCCCCCAAACCCTGACAAACCTATGCATATGGGGCATTGCCGTACTCAGACGATGTAACTCACCACTAATGTAAAGCACTTAAAAAATCTGCAAATATCATCTGATTGAAATCCAGAGGAACACTAAAATATAAGTGTGAAAAAATGGTGTTTTTTTACTTACGTCAAGTTTTCACAGAATTGGTAGTAAAATGGTTGTGTACAAAATTTGAAAACACACCTAAAATGAAAGCCTGGGGTGTCTACTTTCCAAATATATACACTTTTGGGGGGAAATCTTAAAGTGGAGCACTGTTACACAGGGCAAATGAGAAATGGCACCAGTGATGCAAGCTGTGAAAATTCAAAGTGTGAACCTGGAAACGTGCATGTTCCAATTTGGGCCCCGTAGCTCCCACACACCATGAGAAAGCTATGCTTATGGGGTATTGCCATACCTGGGAACTCTCTGGATTTGCCCCGGAGACTCCAGTTCTGACAGAGCTTTACCGGGTCTCCGGGGCAGAGGCTGATTCCTCCGGATGTGGAGAGTTTCTATTGAAACTCTGCCACATCTGTTTTTTCTCCCGTTGTGCCTCCGTCCCCAGCCTTCTGTGTGACACATTTAACCCTCTGAGTGCCAGAGTGGTACGGAATGCATTGCTTTGCAATGCATTCCGTACCACTCTGGCACTCAAAGGGTTAAATCCCCCCAACACTCGAGTTAAGCCCCGCCCCTTTTTGACGCGATTAGCGTCCATTTTGTTACCCCCTGCTGAACAGAGGACTACCCTCCGGGTAGCCCTCAACTGAAAGTTCCCAGGTATGGGTATTGCCATACTCAGAAGAAGTAGCCGGACACTAATAAATGCACTTTAAAAAATCATGTGCTTGAAATTCACATCAACATTGAAATCAAATTGTGAAAAACGCTGTTTTTTTAACTTACACAAGATTTACAAGGGATTGGTTGTAAAATGGCTGTGTAAAAAATTTGAAAACGTACATAAAATTAAAGCCTGGGGTGTCTACTTTCCAAAAATATACACTTTTGGGTGGAAATCTTAGGGTGGAGCACTGTTATACAGCCCCAACTGAGACATGGCACCAGTGATGAAAGCTGTGAAAATTCGAAGTATGAAACTGGAAACGCCCATGTTCCAATTTTGGCCCCGTAGCTCCCCCAAACCTTGAGAAACCTATGCATATGGAGTATTGCCATACTCAGAAGAAGGAGCTGAACACTAAACAATGGATATTTTTAAAATTTCAACTATCCCATGCTTGATATCAACCGTAATATTGAAATGCAAGTGTGAAAACTGCAAAAATACAAAATATTACCACAATTTTGAAAAATATTTCTGGAAAAATAGCTGCATAAAAAACTCCAAAATTCTCCTGATTATTTACCTTATGTTGTCTAGTTTTCAGAAACATGTACCTTTGTGGGACCTTTTTGGTTCTGGCACCGTCAACTAAGCTATGATGCTCACATGCCAATTGTTGAAAAAATACAGGTTGGAAATAATGGCATCCATCCTGTAATATTTACCTTGTAAATGTGAGAAAGGGATTGAAATACTAGACATATGGGGCAATCTTATATTCAGGAGAAGCAAATGAATATATTTAGGGGTATTTTTTTGTAATGAACTAATGGTATGCAAATCCTGACAGGAAAATGTAAGCAAAATGTTGTTGTGGTTTTTTTTTTCTCTTTTTTTCTATATTAATCAAATTAAATGATGAGGTATTCATATAATTGTGGCATCAAAATAAAGCCCTACTTGTGCTTAGAAAAACAGTATATAATTTGTGTGGGTGTTCAAAAGGAATTAAAGACAAAATATGGTTGAACAAAGACATAGTCAAAAAAGTCAAATCGAACTCAGATTTTCCCGGTCCTTAAGGGGTTAACTATTGTCCAATGCTGTGGAATCTGTTGACATTTAAAATAAATAATAATGATAAGAATAGTCACTTGTTACTTCAATAATGTTCCCCTATATCAAAAGTTGTTACTTAGTTTGAAGCCATTCATATAGCAGTCTGGTGTATTTATTATTTGTATCATGCCTGCAATAGCCTGTATTTTGTGAATTCCATTTGTATTTACTTCAACAATACGCTTAGCAGACAATAGGTTTCAACAATCTGAATCAGACAAGCCATAGATAAAAAACATCCATATTCTACCAAACAATGTAAGCATTTTCAAACAGTGAAATGCTACTATCCAGCTATTGTGTATAAGAAGAAGAAACAGAATTTCATTACACTTGTTCCTAAAGTTGTAGTTCTCCTTTAACCCTTTAAAAAGCCAGAGAGATGCTGTCATTTTTATGATATCCCTATGGGATGAATGGGATTTTGCACAGTCTAATCCTCTTTTATACTTATAGCTCTCTGTATTGCCTTATAACGAGGGAATTAAAACATACGTATAATACAGTGTCCCCTAAACTCTTTACATGACACTTCCTTCTTGGTTTACACCAAACCTTTGTCCCTCCTTCACAAAATCAGTTCAGTGCTTTGCACATGTATTTATATGCTCCGTTTGAATTCTACGCTCCCTGCCAAATGCACCATTATTGGAAGTCAGTGGTGTAACTAGTCATTGCAGGGCCCCAGTCCAAATATGTTTTGGGGCTCCCTAACACAAACGTATATTCCTAGAACCTACTGAACCATGGGCACATGGGTCCCCTTGGATTCTGGGTCTGGCAAAGTTGCACTCTTTGCACCCCCTGTACTTGTGCCATGTCCCAAGTACAAACATGGCTGCCTGTGTTGCTTACAGTTGTTCTCTGAACCAGTCTTTTCTGAACTTCAAATTGAGATCACTTTCATCAGTACTGATACTGTTGTGTTGTAAAGCAATACAAAGGTCTGGTGCTAAAACAGTGCTTTGTGCCACCCAGAAAAATCCTAATGCCCCCCCGAGGGGGTACATACCTCCCTGTTTTGAAACCCCTGGTATAATGAAAAAAGTGAATTGTTTCTATGGCAAATCACCTCCTCCATAATGAACAAGAAAACATTCCTAATATTCCCTTTGATTTGAATGGGGCTTTTAACCCCTTGAATGCATTGGAGACTTTTCTGGCATTCAAGGGATTAAAGAGACACATTTAAAACAGTGTCCGTTTGTATTTGTCCCCAATGGCGCTGTTGGCTTGTCTAAGAATTGCTCCCCCTTTTAATGTATACATATCCCCATGGTGAGCTTGTGATTGAGTGAATGCTGAAATGACATGCATACCCCATTGAGAGGCCCCAGTGAACAGAGACATTCTTCTTAGAGTCCAAAGAAACCAAGTCCGCTATGTGTGTGCGGAAAGTGATTACATTTCAATATAGATTTTTTTATTATTATTAAGTAAAAATGGATTTCATGAATGCTTTAAGCTCCAAAAAAGGTGTGTAACACATTGCTCCACACCACACTCCTCTGGTGCTTAAAGGGTTATTGCTATAGACTGAACTTTGCACACTGGTATTAGTAACATTAATTTAGGCGATTGTAAAACCATGATACCCTAAGACACATAGATATATATTTGCTTTGGATGCAATTGGATCTTGCAGGAAAAATAATAAAAACTGACAGCTGTGCTTCTCAAGATGTTATGCAGCAGCCATAGATTTTGTTACATCAGTCTCTAGCGCAGGAGTGTCCAAGTTCGATCCTCAAGGGCCACCAACAGGCTAGGATTTAAGGATTTCCCTGATTAATCCCAAGTGAGTCAGTCAAAATGAGTGAGCCACTGATTAACTCACCAGTGCTTAATCAGGGAAATCATTACATGCTGGCCTGTTGGCGGCTGTTGAGAACTGTACTTGGACAGTTAATTATAGGCTCATTCATTCTGATTATCTCACCTCTGCTTATTCAGGGAAATCTCTAAATCCTGGCCTGTTGGTGGCCCTTGAGGACTGAACTTGGACAGCCTTGGTCTATGGCAGGGCTGTCCAAGTTCAGACCTCAAAGGCCACCAAAAGTACAGGATTTGGGGATTTCCATGATTAAGGACAGGTGAGTTAATTAATGGCTCATTCATTTTGATTAACTCACCTGTGATTAAAGGGGAATATTCACATAAAAAAATTTGAGCATGGGTTTGAATCACTAAAACAAGATTAACACTGTTTTTTTTCTTACCTACAAGTGGATATTAAAGGGATAGTAATACTTAAAATGTAAAAAAAAATATGTTGTAGGGTTTATCCCCCTGAGTAAAACAAGAGTACTCCCACTGCTGAAAGGTGTTTCATTCAAAAGTTATTAATTTTCAAAGTTGAATTTTTTAGGTGCAATATCACAGTGGCCTGAAATTGTACAGTGGAGCTGTTGCTACACGATCCTATGGACAGCTCTGGTCAGTTGACCATAAATCTCCATAGGATGGTGTAGCAACAGCTCCACTGTACAATTTCAGGCCACTGTGATATTGCACCTAAAAAATTCAACTTTGAAAATTAATAACTTTTGAATGAAACACTTTTCAGCAGTGGGAGTACTCTTGTTTTACTCAGGGGGATAAACTCTACAACATATTTTTTTTACATTTTAAGTATTACTATCCCTTTAAGCCTTAAAATATGCCACTTTCGCATTCTGCGGCACCCTGTATGTGCGGCACGAAGCCACAGGACTTTCCACCTCCCTCCCAGCTGCCCCAGGGAGTGCGCTTGCGCTTCCCTTCATAGATGTACTTTTGTGGGCTAACATTACAGCATGCTACTGAGGTTGCATGCGGCTTTGTGCCGCACATACAGGGTGCCACAGAATGCAGAAGTGGCACATTTTAAGGCTTAATATCTCCACTCGTAGGTAAGTAAAAAAAAACAAAAAAAACAGTGCTAGTCTTGTTTTAGTGATTCAAACCCATGCTCAAATTTTTTTTTTATGTGAATGTTCCCCTTTAATCAGGAAAATCCCTAAATCCTGGCCTGTTGATGGCCCTTGAGGACTGCACTTGGACAGCCCTAGTTTATGTCAGGGCTGTCCAAGTTCAGTCCTCAAGGGCCACCAACGGAACAGAATTTAAGGACTTTCCTGTTTAAAGGAACAGTAATGCCCCATAAACATGTTTTGTTGTTTCATACAGTAAAAAAAATAAATGATGTATGTTTTGTTGTTTCATACAGTAAAAAAAATAAATGATGTGGCGCAAATCCTACCTCTCAAACCTTTACAGTTTGAGAGATATTTGCATCTAAAGTTCCTGGCTTCCTGATGTCAGCTGTAAAGCTGACAGCAGGAGATCCGTGTCAGCCGACACATGGCGGCTCTTCAGCAGAGCTGCAATAGAAATACTGGAAAAGCATTGCTTCACTGGAACGGTCTACAAAGTGTGCCTGCAAACCAGTCACACTTTGTAGACCATTCTAATGAAGTAATTATTTTCCAATATCACTATTTCGGCTCTGCTGCAGAGCCACCAGCTGATCCCAGGACCGGGATCTCCTGCTGTCAGCAGAGCGCTGACGTCAGTAGAAGGGGAGGGAGGGGGAACTTTGGCACCAAATATCTCTCAGACTGTAAAGGTTTGAGCGATGAAATTTGAGCCACATAATTTTTTTTTTTTTTACTCTACGAAACAAAAAAACATGTGTATGAGACATTAGTGTCCCTTTAAACACAGGTGAGTTAATCAGTGGCTCATTCATTTGGATTGGTCCATTTGTGCTCAGACAAAATATTCCTTGAATCCTAAACTGCAGGTAGCTCTTGAGGATCGAACTTGGACACCCCCCTTCTCTAGTGACACCATCGTAGAGTCAATTTTATGGGTTGGAATGTATGATAGTACTGGTTATTTTCTTTGCTGGGTCTCTGGCTCTCTTCTCAGGCGCCTGCACTTCTGCTACTTTTTGCTTTACAACATACTGGTGCACAGACTCAACTGCTGTGAAAATGTTAATGCCTCCCCTATAGTATGTGTTGAAAGTAAAGCTATGCCAATTTCCTCCACAATTTGTTTAAAGGAGAACTAACACCTCCTAATAACCCCCACTTACCTTACTCTGGCCACAGAATCCTAATGGCCCCTATGAATTTGCCCTTGTGCCTTTGTTCAAGCGATAATATCTTCAGTCTGTCCTAGACTTTGTGTTTGGAGGCGGACATGACAGTTGCTAACAGGACCACAAACTCTACTCCTTGCTCATGGTAATCTTAGCTCTTTAATGGCCAGAGGAATATGCAATGTAGTGCTTTGCAGTACACCTCTTTGGTCTCTAAAGGCTTGAGTAGGCTCATGCACTCTTCAGGCTGAAAAACCTGTCAACAACTGTCATGTCTGTACAAAAGAAAGAATAGAGCCACCAAATAGTGTAATTTACTCACTGGAATATGCTATAAGGAAATAAATATTTATACTCACAAGAGTGATGGCCAGTGTTCTGCAACTGACAAACAGACATACAGAGAATACAGATCGATCTCCATTTGGAACTGGTGTACAATCCACCTCTTGCTCAAGAAAAAGACAATCCAAGTGGCTTAAATATCATACAAAACGTGACTTATATGGGCTCACACATTTTTTAATTGTATGACTGAATTCACGTGGTCTTTTAAATTGTTTATTTTATATACATGAATAAACAAATATATGAGATTTTAGCTGACTGGATCTGCTTTCTAGTCTGCAAGGGATGGATTATACACATAGATGGACCTGTATTCTCTGTATGCCTGTTTGTCAGTTGTAGGTCACTGTCCAACATTCTTGTGAGTGCATATTATTTATTTCCTTCTAACATATTCCAGTGATTGAATTACACTATTTGAGCATCCACTATTCTTTCTTTTGTACATGCTTGTACCTCTGGGAGAGTGAGGTGTGGAGGTGCTGCCCTTTCTGAAGTTGTGATTCCATCTTCTACTGTCGCTGAGTTGGGACAGCCTTATATTCCCAAGAAGCCTTACTAGCTGTCTTCCACAAAATAGGTCCACAGCCATGAATCTTGTGAATATAACTGGCTTTGGAGAAGGGGTGAACTTTGGCCTGTGGATTCAGCTCTAGGGGCACCCCCTGTCTTCTCCCTTTTGTTTTTTCTACAACAGTCATGTCTGCCCCATGAACAAGACATCCAGGACTGATTGAAGATGTTATCTCTTGTACAAAATCACAGGGGCTGAATTCATAGGAGCCATTTGAATTCTTTTGGCCATACTAAGGTAAGTAGGGGGGTTAGGATTTGGAGGTGTTAGCTTTAAAAAAGGACCAGAGAATAAGAACCCACAGAAACACCCTTTCGTTTCCCCACAGCCTTCCCCTTGGAGCAAAAGGCGTTAAAGGGAACATTTCTAACATATATAAGTTAATACATTGTCTATGTTAGGCAGGTTCACCACTAGCAAATCAATTCCATACCTGGTGTAACCCAGAACTGCACCCCCTCGCCCACCGACACCTGACACCAGCCCTGCAATGTTTGCCAGGCCTGCCAGGGCCATGGAACCTTCATTGTACTTAATAGCAAATATATAGCTCTGGCCTTGAAGCAGCCAGGACCATATTTTTCTATAGGCAGAGAAGGCAACAGCCTAGAAAGCCAAAATCTTGATAGTGACCCACCATACTGAGTTGTGGATGTGGCCAGGGCTATCCCAGTGGTTCTAAAACACACAGCTGCTCATGTTTTTTTCATCTAAAATTTAGATACCTCTTAACTGGCCTTTAATTGACACTTTGGGTGCCAGAGAAGTCTCCAGCACATTGCTTTTCAATAGACATCTCTAGCAACCAAGGTGCTAAGACTTTTTTGTGTGCTAGTTGTCATAAGCTCTATTATTATTCTATGTCAAGCAACAGTGAATTGGGGTCAAGTGGAAATGGGGTTGTTGCCTTGGCTGGGACTACGTGTGCCTAGTGATTAGGCTGCAGTGCCTAGGGGCACTTGATATTAATTTGGCCCTGGAAGTAATACTGACATCTCCTGGACATGGTCTAATTATTAAGCCCTTTTGTTGATGCTGCTACAGTGAATGTCCCTAATGTGTTATGATCTCTTTCTGGCACCCAGAGGTTTAAAGTTCCTTGATGCACATTGACAATCTGAAATATTTGATGTGTCATCAATCTGGAGAATTTATGCAGGTGTGTTAACCCTTTGAGTGCCCCTCTGGCACTCAAAGGGTTAATGATATTTTGGCGCACTTCGAGCTAATGCCTTCTAACTACAAATTAATTATTGATGTGTGACACGCTGGGTTCACTTGGGTGATTTGAATGCGGCACCATTCAGACTGTCCATGTCAAACGTACTTATGCGGTCCCTGCATTCTCTCAGCCATGCTGTCACCAGGGTGCTTTATGGTGGTGGACCTGATGGCTGGCCCATGGAAGTATCAGCCAAATGTTATTGTGTACCAACCACTGATTGGATAGTTGTGGTGAGCAATACATTGTTCCCATTGGTTGTACGAACTATGTGCACTTCAGTTTCACAGGTCACCATACAGACAAGAGCTACAAAACCTTTCCTATGTTATGAAATGAACTGTGGAGATGTATAACGTGTGGCAAAACTGTCTGTGTGAATAGTCCAATTCACAGATAGAGGAAGTAATTTCAAGAGGAGGTGAGGTCTCCAGCCATATGTGTGTTATCGTGCCATTTTCTCTGTTGCTTCTCAAACAGTACAAAGAATATCCAGGGAACATCTTTGCCAACCAATATGGAGACATAGATCACTGAAAGTAATTTAAAAGGCTCAAGGCTATATCTCTAAGAAAATTATTAGAGGCGTAGAAAATTCAGAGCCAAGTGGCCATATATCCAACTCAGCAGCCCAGGCGTTAGCATAATGGGACACAAAATCACTGGGGATCCAAATGAGTAGTTTTATGAAATGTCGAGATGCTTGTCCTGATGGACACGGAAGTAGACAATAAAGTCTACAACTGTGTCACATCTCCATTTGAGAAGCCCACCACCAGTATATCTGTAAGACAATGGCGTAGCTGTTGATACCTTTACATTTCCCTTGATGGCAAATTATAGTTCCTCTGTAGGCTCTCAAATCAAGCAATACCTTTGATGTCTACAACTGTAGAAGCAGAGCTTTCATAGAGGTATAAACGTTAAAGGAATAGTAATGTTTCATAATAAAAGCAGCTCTAAGTATTCATCATAGTATTTGGACTTTGGAGAGTGTTATTTCAATTCTGTCAGAGTTGTAGTTCAAAAGTAATTCAATGACAAAGTATCCCCCTCCCGTCCCTTTTACTGATGTAACACTGCTCAGCCAGAGCAGAAGGGAGGTGCCCAGGTAGACTGCAGAGAAGGACAATCTTCAATTAAGGTAAGGGAAAAACCTGAAAAACTTGTCAAGGGGGGCAAGGCTTTCATTGTTCTCATAGGAAGAAGATTGTCCCCTGCTGTTATCTGCCTGGTCTATGGACTGCATTCTACATCTGAGAAGAGATGGCTTTCACTAGGTAAAAGGGGAAACTTTGCTTGTTAATATCTCTCAAACTATAAAGGTTTGAGAGATAAGACTTATATCGTTCTTCATGTTTTTTTAATGCCTACAAAATAAAATAAAGATAAAACGAAGTATTACTATTCCTTTAAAGACAAGGCCTGGGCCCGGCAGACAAGCCTTAATCAATGGGGTTTGGAAAATCTATACTATGTAAAAATTACTTCTTTCCTATCAGATAGTAAAAATGTACCCATATTTGGGAGCCTTGGTTGGAATTTGCTACCCCTAGTGCCAGTTTCTGATGGGGGGTTGGTCTGGCCAGGTATCACCAAGTTCACTCTTCAAGATTTTCTACTAGCCCTCCTGGCTTTTACACTTTTACGCTACTTTCCCCTTTTCTGTCTACTTCTACCTGTTTACTTTCAACATATCCTCCCCCCACTTTTTTTTCTTTCCTACTCATCCCCATCTTTTGGTTCATTCTTTTTCTTATACTGTAGCTGTCACTCCGCCATCCTGAGGGCATTAAGTTGTAGTTGTATGTACTCACTCATCCAATTACTGTATTTTGAATATGTCTGTTTCTGATTTCAAGCTTTTGCTGATGCAGCATCACCATTACTGTAACCTGAATTGTACAAACTTTAGGGACCCCTCTTTTTTCTTTTACTTTCTCTATTACCCCCTCATTAGCTAGTATCTGGTGATTATTCATAGCCAATATACCATAGCTACATTGTATAGATTTCTTGCTGTTTTACAGCTATGCAAACATCTGTAACCTCCTAACCATTTTATGCCTCGTTTCCTCCTTCTTCTCTTCCTCAAAAACGTTAATGAAAATTATCATGCTAAAACAGAAAAAAAGACAAGGCCTGGGGAAAATTGGGATTGGTCCAAATTTCATTAGAGGAGAAGGGTAACTTGGCTAATGATGTTGCATATTGAGGGCATATCTGTCAACTATCCCATATATCCAGGGACATTCCCTGGTTTTGGTCCCATCCTGGATCCTTTTGTACCTGATTTTGTACCAGATTTTTAGCATGTTATTTCAATCCCATATAACTTGTTAAAAAGTTTAATAGGTCCAGAGCTTCTCTACATGTTAATACTGCTCATTATATAATTTCCTGTACTATTTAACTATGGGTATTGTCTAATATGTTGTAGAATTGCAACCCTAATTTTGTTGTATGAGATTTTCTGGAAATGTTTTTTTTAATGTTGGCAAGTATTTACCATAATCCCAAAATATGATCAAGGATGGGGTGAGAGATATCATTCTTAGGCATGTATTTGACAAGTGACCAAAAAATCTTGGATGGGTGAAGATAACTGTCACGTGGTAATATCCAGTCTTTCTTTTCAGGTTGACATGGAGTTGAGATCAAAAATTTTAGGGGGGGGGGGTTAATTTAACTATAGTGGTTTTCTACAGAGGGGATACCCAGGCCTTCAGCCTCTTCAGGAAGTGTCAAAATAATAAAATTACATCTTGGCTTATTATGGACCCATGCACACTCATTGAACAGCCCCTGAGTTTTGGCAAAGAAGGTTTGGTGAATTTGAATCAGAATCTTCTGTAGTAGTTACAAGTTTAATAATGGAGCCATCTTTAATAAAGATATTCACCCAAACCAGATGATCAAGACTGAGTTCCACCTGGAGTTTCTGTTTAGGATAATAATTACTTACTCACATGTCCCAAAAACCATCTTTCTTCACCTTCTTAGGCTGCTAAAGCCTATCAGTTCCCCCAGAGGGGTGTAATAAATTGATAAGAAGGAATATTCATGAAAATCCTTTCAAAATGTAAGTTCCAACAGAGAAGAGCCCTAGGAAAGGTAATAAAACCCTTTTTTTAAATAAACAGTGCATTGTAGAAAAAAAACTAAATCATATTGTAAAGTAAACTTTTAATTGTTAATAGGTAAAACTGTTTTCAAAGTGATATGTTGTCCACTGTAACATTAAGGTTACATATCGGTAAGTGATATGTTAGTGGTCAGAGCATATGCTTTGTTGCAGTATATAAGTAGAAACATCCTGGTATGGCTGGAACTGTACACTGGCAAACAATAGTATCTGTTTGTCCCTGCTCCATTTCATGATTTTCTCTTTGATTTTAATATACAATGCCCCTAGGGGGGTCCTTTGGCCCTTCTCACAGCCTAAGTGCACAAGGAACTTGGTCAATTTTAACCCTTTGAGTGCCAGAGGGGTACCCAACGCATTGCAAAGCAATGCATTGTGTACCCCTCTGGCACTCAAAGGGTTAATATAATAGTCATTGGGCAAACCCAGAATGTCCCTAAGGATATTTTATAAGGTCCCATTAATATCTTGCTGTGAAACACATTCAGGGATGTTCCTGATTCCGATACTCGAGCACCTGCCCCAATTAGCTTTACATCTATTCTGCGCAAAGGGGTGAATTCCACTCACAAGTTGGACAACATCCTGTTTGATTTCAGATATATTGTTGAACAGGGTTTTTATCATATTGTCCAAAAGAGAACTGAGGTTGTGCTTTGTTGGTAAGTTGGATACTTCCATCTGCTTAATGTAGTTTGTGTTTTTCTAGATATTGTCCATGCATTCCATCTGAGCTGTGCTATTTCTAGCCTTCAAACAGGAGGACAGAATGTCTGGGGTGCTAAAATCTAGAATGATTGTTGTATCACAGGTCTTCCATTTGGATGCAGAATTACACTGAAAAATTGCAAACCTGCCAAATATCCTGGATTTTCAATAACATTCCCTGATTCTGGTTCTCTGACTATGGATCCTGCTGTCCCTCTTTTTTCTTCTTGTTTTAATATTATATGCCAACTTCACATTTTGTGCGCTTGTCGACAGGTTATGAGTACCATTACATATTAATATTGCTTATGTATATATATATGGTTCCATGTAGTAGTTAGGAGTGGGTGATGTCTATTTTATTGTAGAAGTAAAGTTTTAAGGCTGTCGTGTGGGTGATTCCACTGGTGTTGTGATACACTGTACTATGGACTATACAATATTCTGTAATGTGCATACCTGGTAACTTTCAAAATAAGCTGACCCTGATATCTTGAAATATTAACCCTTACCACTCCCCAAATCGTAGATTATAGAGGCTATGTACTGGCTTGATGTAACCCAGAGGTCCAGTTAGTCCTCAATGAATATATTGCATGCTATAATTTAGAGATATATCTGCTTGGGCACACAAAAGATGAGCAGGACTTCTCCTTCTGTCTTTATGATAGATATTGTACCAGTTCATCATCTAAAGAAGTAGTTAATTGGTATAGACCAAATAATAGGAAACCCTGGAATCTCTTCCTCCTGAGAATTTAAGCCTTCACCGGTAGACCCTGAGATTGGGTTAAAACTCTGAGTCTCGGAGTCAAACACTTAGAATTCCCAGGTATGGGAGATAAAAAGTGTGCTTGGAACTACCTCTGAAATGGCACATATGAATTTGTAGTTGTTTTTATTTCATACTTATCTTGTATTTATTTTTTGGAAAACCTTCTCTCGAAATCCTTAGTTTGCCCATTATTGGGGGTGTCTACATTTGCATTGGTCTTTCAGAAGATAATAAAATTAAAATAATAATAATATCACATACCTCCAAACATGTTAAATGGCCAAAGAGGGACACTTTAGTTTTGGTTAGGTGTTGGTGGGGGCATTATCAAGAAGTTTTAGTTTTTTTCAGGATCTATTGTCATCTCTTTGTGTAACTGAATAAACAATTTAGAACAAGACCACAATATTTTATTTAAACAAATTTATAAACACACATACTAAAGTTTAGACAAACATTAATGAGAGTTGTATTGCTGTAGAGCAATGTAATACATTTATTTACATACCACGCAGTCTGATGCCTAAACACAGGGACACCAGGGTGGGAAAGAGGGATTTGGGTCTCAAAGAGTGACTGCCCCAGGGACACTTGGGAGGTACGCATCCTATATAATAATTCAATAATTCGCTAGGATGTTTGTCAGAAGCAGTCATGCGCAGTAGAGACTGGCCGAACGCACAGAATGCTCCCGAATGCACAGATTTCTGGGAGTTCTGTGCTGGGAGCATTCTGTGTTTTTGGCCAGTCTCTACAGTGCATGACTGTGTCAGCAGCAGGACCAGCCTCTTAACCCTTTGAGTGCCAGAGGGGTACGCAACGTATTGCAAAGCAATGCGTTGCACACCCCTCCTACACTCAAAGAGCTAACATCACCCGGGCCTTGGCCCGTGTACACGGCTTTTACACTAGTATAATGATAAAATAACTTCACGGACTATAGGGGTGTGTAATATGCTTTACGCATCCCAATGGTCCTTAAAAGGCATACCTCCCAACATTTCAAATGTCCAAAGAGGGACACTTTTGATATAGGGAGTGTTACTGGGGGTGTGACTGGTGGGCGGGGGCATTACCAAGAATTTATAGGTGATTTCATGACCTACTGACAGCTCTTTGTGTAACTTAATAAATGATCTAGAGCAATACCAAAGTATTTTGTTTACACAGACTGATTTATAAACACATTTAAACAATCATTAATGTGAGTTTTATGGCTGTGGAGCAATGTGATACACTTATATATATACTACACAGTCTTATCTCCTGAAAAGAGGGACACTAGGATGGGAAAGAGGGACAGAGGTATTTGGGTCTCAAAGAGGGACACTTGGGAGGTATGAAAATGTTAGAGTTTTGATTTTTATTGTATTATTTCCTTTTCTGTCATGTTACAATGTTATTTTTGGAATATGTGGTTAACCCTTTGAGTGCCAGCGGGGTACGTAACGCATTGCTTTGCAATGTGTTGCGTACCCCTCTGGCACTCAAAGGGTTAATGCCTTAGCTGATGTATAGGACTCCAACACACTGCAAAAAACACCTAAAGGGTTAATCCGGAGGACCCCGTTCAGCACATCTGCACCGCTTATACTTCTCCTGGACACTTACACATCCGTCCTGTAGATGTCAGTGTAGCCTGCTAATATGGCTGCCAGTGCTGGGCAGGAAGCTATTCCGCCCCCTCCCCCCTGTCCCTCACACCTCCTTCTCCAGAACTTGTCTTCTCTCCCCCGGCTGTCAGAGTGAGATCCAGACTAGCAGCAGACAGAGGGGTGGAGGAGTGAGAGGGGAAGGCTGCCAGTCCCAGGCAAGGAGCCTGTGTGCGCAGACACACTGCAGGGGGAGGTAAGACCCTTTCATCTGCTTTGCATAACAGAAAGAAAACCCAGCAGCAGCCCAGGATGAGCGTGAGGGGCAGTGAATGGGTGGGAGGGGAGGCAAGTGCAGGGTGGCAGGAGCTGCTGCTTTTTCTGGGAGTCGGGGAGGAGCTGCTGCAGGCAGAAAAGTGACAGAGGCCCAAGTTTAATTCTGGGCTTTGGAAACACTCTGAGTGCTACATGCATTGACTTGGTAGGGAAGAGGTCTGCTTTTATGCCTAAGCCCATCAAATGCTGGTGGGAAAAAATGATGATCAGAGGTGCCAGTTTGGTGATAGGTGTGGAGGCTGAGTTTGAGAGGAGTACGGTGTGCTAATGTAGTGAGAGGGCGTGTTTATCCACATGCTTCAGCACTAAATAATAATATATGCCTAGCACTTCTCGTGGCAGCTGGGTACCAAAATGATGTCAGTGAGGCTGATGTACTAATGGCAAACGGTGCAATTATGGGGCAAATCAGATGCACCTTAGAGAGTAGACACATTCCCATTTATGTAAATGGCGAAGCAATGCGTTTGAGAGCTTTTTTAGAATTCAAGGGGTTAAAGCCCAATTTTAATCAGTGAGTGTTTTGGGAAATTCATTTATCTCCTGTTGTAACGTCCATTTAAGCCAGAATTGCACTACATAGTACATCATCCTAACTTTCAGCCTGGATGCATAGCCTGATCTACCTGTGTGCACTGACAGCCAAGTGACACCACTCCAGTTGGTACCCATGTTGTGTGTCCTACACATATTTTACACTTTATTTGTGGACTCATAGCTTTCTAAATCTATCCTTTTAGTGGTAAAAGGATGTAGAATGCATTCCTTTTGCAGTGCTTTGCATATTCTCTGACTCTCAAAGGGTTAAACGGGTCAATGTAATTTAAACCCAATGCCCATCTCAGTTTATTGAAAATAAGCACACAGTGTGGCTGAAATGTTCTTCTAACAGGACAGCAATGCAGACACGAACTCTGTGATGTGTATGATATACCTCAGTGAGTCTCCACTGCAGTCTTTGGGGTGACAGAGCCACTGATGACTATCTATGACTAAGCAGGGATTGTGTGAACAGAACAGAAGACCTGTTGGTTTGCCCCTAGGACTAACAGTGCTGTACCTGTTCTTTGTCTACAAATCCAAAGTTATTTTTTTAATGAAGAATTTGCGAAGCAAAGTAATGGAGGTATCTCTTGCATTAAAGGAGTTAAACCTTTCAGGGTCAGAGAGGTATCCAATGCATTAGATACTGCTCTGGCACTCAGAGGGTTTTAAGCCATGATGCATGCTGGGAAAATGTGACATGTTATGTAAACTACAATATAAATTATTGAATATGTATGGGAAGGTGTGATTAATGTTCATTATTCTAAGGTGAGCAATCTAGCAATGAAAGAGTTCAAGAGGGCTGTTTATTAAATATGTGCAGTGCGTGTCTGCTTTGGAATAAGAGGTGACCCTTGCAAATCTGCAGTTTTTTTTTTAATTAGTATTTTAACTCTTTAAGTGCTTGGTTACTCACTTTAGAGCAGAAGTAGTCAATTGTTGGACATTCAGCTGTCAGGCTACAAAGTCCATCATCCCTTAACAGCCAACAGCTTGTATAAGGATGAAGGGAGTTGTAGTGCCCATCTTTGTGCTTCAGTGCATAATGTTATGCATCACGCTTGGTGGGAATCATTTATATTGAGTTTCAAAGCAATGGTCTTTGTTTCCGATAAACCTCTTGGAGTCTAGATAAGTTTCCAATACATTGCTTCAAACAGGTTTAGAAATGTCTAACATCCAATGAGCTAAATAAGTTTTAAAAAAAGTATGTTGTCAAATATACTGACATTGCCATTTAACCCACACTCTGTTTGAGACACCTCTAAGATTCAAGTGGTTAATTTTTTAAATGTCTTTTAACCCTTTGAGTGCCAGAAGGGTATGCAGTTGCATACCCCTCTGGCAATCATAGGCTTAACTTCTTGACGTCATGAATAAGCGCAATTAGTGTGAAAAGCGTTGATCTATGAGGGACCAAACTTGGCACATTCTACTGGTTTAAATATGAACACCTCTTAAGTCTCTATTCCATTGCTCTACAACTCCTGAATGTTGTAAAGGTATTTACACATTTTTATGCCTTGCTACAATAAAGTTTACATTGATTTTACTTGATCTGCGGTTCATCTGTATGAGTGACTTTGTTTGTATATACGTTAACTTCTTGAGGACCAAATGAAGGTACAACACATTTTTATCCACTGCATTGTGCACCCCTACGCTTATCAAGAGGTTAACCATGAGAAATAGTCTTAACCATTTCAACTTTTTGTAACCCTTTGAGTGCTAGAGGGGTACACAATGCATTGCTTTACAATGCATTGCGTACACCTCTGGCACTCAAAGGTTAAAGGGGTACAGTTGGCGAAACCAAAACAAATAAACCAGAGCAATAAGTGACTCTTTATTTATGATTTTACCTATAAAAATTTTTCCAAGGGTTAAACAGCTGTTACTGCAGTGTGCTGACTGTGTACTCTGGCTGTATTTAAAGCTAGCTTTGTCTTAAGTGTTAAATCTGATAGACAGGCTCAGGCAGGAATCTTTGGGAAGTGTTTTGATGGTTTGTGTTAAGATTAGTCTTGTCTCAACTTCAGACTCCACACCCTTTATAGAAGAACTAGCAGTATGAATGCATTCCTGGGCAGTGAAATCCTCCTGAGATTGCATAGCAAGTTTCATTCTTACATCCCTTTCTACCACATAACCCCAATGCAAAGCAATGTGACCTAAACTGCAGTAATCCAAGCTGCAAGGAACCAACACCTCCTGAAATACTTTAATTTTAAAATTCCATCCCAAGATTTCTTGCTTAGGAGAATCAAAATGGATGCTGGATTCAGCCTATATTTCTTGGCCAATAGAATGCTTCAGCATCATGCCATAACAGTGCAGCTTCTAACAATAGAATGGCTAGTGATGGACAAAAGGTTTTTATGGTCCCAGGTAGTACTAAACTATGCCCTTATCTCTTTGTCACTCTCTCATGACTATGGAAGGAGGCAACCCTTGGATTTTGAGTGTTCTTTTTCAATCAATGAGAATGGCTTGGCAAAACAGTTTGGTTCTTTCAAGGAGTCTTGCCATTTCTCTTCTTTAATACCATCTCCTTATAGAAAATGCATGTTGTAGGATTGTATAGGTCATTGTATCAGTAGAGTAGAGTAGAGATGGAAATTTTTGGCTCTTCAACCTTTGTTGGATTACAACTCCCTTCATCATCCGCTAGCCTTTCTGAACAGTAATCAAACAACAGCTTGAGAGCCAGAGATTGCCCGCAACTGTTTTAGGGCTACAAAGGTTCCCATACAGGGCTGCCACATGCATCTTTCATAAGTAGTATTAAAGCAGCAAGAAAGCAACCTTCCTTGCAAGTACCGGCTGAAATGAGCAAAAAAAAAGTAGATTCATTTCTTGTTAAGTGGAAGATTTACAGTATTCCATGCAACCCTGGGGTTCCTCCTTGTTCAAGCAGTGCATTAGTCTTGAAGAAGCCAAAAAGGACTCTCGAGAGCAAATTGTGACTCCGCCAAATAGACAGCATGGCCCACTTATCCTTCTATTGTGTCTTAAATCTGTATTCTCAGAAGGCTGCATTGTCTCCTTATTGAACAGTTCTGTGCAGTATGTTGGCAATTTATAAATTAATGTTTATATGAATCCTTAAAAGAAGACTGACACTTCCAAATAATAAACTCCATAATAATCCCCCATTTAACTTAATCGGGGCAGAAAATCCCTATCACATATATGAAGCAATTCTGTGATGATTGGGTTTCCACAGTTAACCTTTTAAGGACCAGAGGGGTGTGCATTGAATTGCTTCACAATGTGTTAAGTATTAATTAGCAGTGGATAAAATATCTACAGAGGTGGACATGATTCTTTGTTGCCATAATCCAGGAGCCCAGTTAAAACTTTCTTCCTGGAGTTGAGCAACAAAGAATCATGTCCGTTTCTGATGATGTGATATCCAGTAATATACACAAATAGTCAGAGCTAATCGTATGTAAGAAGATCAGTAACAAAAGCTGGAATGTCAATTTCCATTTTCAGCTTAAAGCGGATTTTTCATGTATTTTAATTTCCGCCCCCAAATCATTTTTAATGTAGCGTTAAGCATATCCATACCTGTATTATCCTTAGCAAGTTCGGCATTATATAGAAATTCAACTTATTCGGAGACTCACTGGCAGGGATCTTAACATAGTGGAATCTGTGTGCCTGCGCAGTCTGTACCTGTCTTTACCTTAAGGTCCAATGCAACTACCCCTAGCCAATCATAGGGGAGACGATGACGGACAGCGTAGGTGCACAGATGCCTCTTTGGCAAGATGTCTGCTCTGTTGTCTGCCGAGGAGGCTCAGGAGAAGAATTTCTAAATAATGCCGGACTTGCTATGGATAATACAAGTATGGATATACTTAACGCTATATTAAAAACTAGTGTAAAAGCCCATGTACACGGGCCAAGGTTCGGGTGATGTCTCACTGCTCTGGTCCTGCTCTGCATACTGCTGCTACCTCACTGCTCTGGTCCTGCTCTGTGTACTGCTGCTACCTCAGTGCTCTGGTTCTGTTCTGCGTACTTCTGCTACCTCACTCCTCCGGTCCTGCTCTGTGCACTGCCGCTACCTCACTCCTCTGGTCCTGTTCTGCGTACTGATGCTACCTCACTGCTCTGGTCCTGCTCTGCGTACTGCTGCTAACTCACTGCTCCGGTCCTGCTCTGTGTACTTCTGCTACCTCACTATCCGTTCCTGCTCTGCGTACTGACGATGCCTCACTGCTCCAATCCTGCTCTGTGTACTGACGCTGCCTCACCGCTACTGTTCTGTGTACTGACGCTGCCTCACTGCTCCTTCTCTGCGTACTGACACTGCCTCACTTCTCCAGTCCTGCTCTGCATACTGACGCCACCTCACTTCTCCGGTCCTGCTCTGCGTACTGACGCTGCCTCACTTCTCCGGTCCTTCTCTGGGTACTGACGCTGCCTCACTTCTCCGGTCCTGCTCTGCGTACTGACACCACCTCAATGCTGCATGCAATGCAGTCATGCTTAGTAGAGACTGCCCAAACACGGGCAGTCTCTACTGTGCATGACGGCTTTTTACAAACATTGCTAGCGTTTTATTATATTATTCACGCAAAAAACAGGCACTAGACAAAAATAAATAAATATTGAGATCCTCCCTAATAATAGAGTGGTTCACTCCTAGACTGTATACAATACAGATATAAGAGAATAAGAGACCTCCAAAAAGACAGTAAAATACACCAATATATCCAAAAATATAAATTTTATTGAACTAGCACCAGATTCTCTCAAAACCAACCTCCCAGAGGGTCTGGTACTGGTTCAGTCTTTGCTCTACTGGTGGTCACTTATTGTTCACTCTGTGATAAGTATATTTGGTTTTGTATTTTGTCCTTCTCATGTACTTTTTGTGGGATAGTGGATGTTTAATTGAGCTCTATTTTTTAATATGGGCTTTTAAACTTTGAGATTTATCGTATTTCAGTTATATTCTCACTTAGCACTTTGCACTTTCCATCAGTTGATCTAACAGATTGTATCTGAAAATATATATCTTTACTCTATTACAGAGATATCTATTTTGCACATATATTTGTATTATACCAACACCAGACCTTGCTCTCTCATTTTGGTTTTTAATTGCTTTTACGTCATCTGTTTGTAATTCTTTTTTTCTTTAATAACATTTATATTTTTTGATATATTGGTCTATTTGAAATGAGCGCCTCCACTATTTGTCTTTTTGGGGCGTCTCTTATCCCCTAGTTAGTATCTATAAACATTTTATTATATAGGATGATGATTTGGGGGGCAAGTTAAAAAACATGAAAGTTCCACTTTAAGCAGTAGCACTCTTACCCAATATCAACCCACAAAGGAAGTAACACAGATAATACACAATTAGGAGCATTTAAAATATCAAAAATAATGTATATCACTTAAAACACTTGGTTATAAATCCTAAAACAAATTGGTGTGTATGACACTTATGTGATGAACATGCACAGATGGATAACAGGCAGTGAAATGATGCAGAATGAGAAGACAATCTGATTGATACAGTAGTTCAGTCACTCAAATCAGTTCTGCGTATGCATAAAAAGAAATGAAAACCACAGTGTGATCCGTATACAAATGATACGCCACTGCATATCACACAACGGTGGGATGTTCAAAACCAGAGTAATAAAAAAATAGTAAAACTGTCACAAAGCGACATAATGATATGCATAAAACATTAGCAACATTTTCACTATGTGCTTATCCAGTAAGTCTACTTAAAAAAAAAAAAAAAAAAAAAAAAAAAAAGCTGAGTAGAAATGGTCTTGTCCGAATAAGAATCGTTCCAAAATATGTAGAAAGAAATGAGCTAATTGTACCAGAAATAAAGGCAGGTTTAGCTTTGCAATGCATTGTGTACCCCTCTGGCATTCAATGGGTTAAGACTAGGAATAACCTGTTTGTAATGAATGAATACAGTGATAGTTATGTATGTGAAGAAAATTCTCATTGGTAAACTTTCTGCAAATGTTCTCAAAATATTTTCAGACATATTTATAAACTTGAAGTGATACAGTTATAAATATGACACTGTGTTGCAAATTTTAGCAACAGTTCTTAAACAGACACTAAAAGTGTTATATATACTAGATCATTTCTGGGGAAAACCAAAGGCTCCATAGGAGAGAAATGGACATTCCCCAAATTTCCACTGAATGAAATCAGGTTTCTAATTTCAATGCTATATAGGTCTCCAAAGCATTGCTAAGCAATACGCTGGACAAAGGCCCATGTAGTTCATTTGATATTTTTCATCATGCCCCATGGTGCAGACTGCATGCCCCAGACTCGCTCCAGTTTGCGTTTATACATGAGGCTCATTGTGGCAGGTCTATAAAAACATTTGTCATGGAAGTTTAACCCTTGAGTGCCAGATAGGTATCCAGTGCATTGCAACACAATGCATTGTATACCTCTCTGTAAACTCAGAGGGTTAAGAATTATCTCTAAAATGTACAACAATGGGTCATATTTATAAAGAAACAACTTTATGTTTATAAATATATAAATCTGAAAATATTCTGTTAACATTTTCTAATGAAAATCTTTTTTCACCTACATAGCGTATACACTATCACACTATATATATAATGTAAGGAGGGCAGCACCCTGGGGACTTTTTAAAGAAAGCTTTATTGGCATAAATGTGGTCAAGAAAGTATGGTCAACATTTCGGTCATAAGACCTTTATCATGACCTGTTGGGAGTGAGTGCTACCACCTCCCCCTTTCTTATATGTAAATAAAAAAAAATATTGCCCATTAACCCTTTAAGTGCCAGAGAGGTATCCAACACATTGCTATGCATGATTTTAAAACTGCTTTTAAGTTTGGTAAATTTGGCAGATTTCTTTATACATACTTTGTGACACAAGTATTATTTGGACAAGACAATTTCTATTCCACTTATCAAAAAAACTGGACTGCCTGGAGTTAGTGAAAATGTCTCTAAACATTTATACATCTATTTATGTCACTTGGTGACAATGTTACTGATACTTTTATACATCTGCCCCAATTTTTTAGTGTGCTGTATGATTGATATTTAAAACGTGTTTCAAATTATATATTTAAATATAATTGAGGTAGGTGGAGAGTAGAAGCCTTTGCTCCATATCTTTCTATTCAACAATGGATGAGACATGTTAAGACACTTATTCTTAGATGGTGACCTGTGCACTATTAACGCTTTGAGTGCAAGAGGGGTACTTAACGCATTGCTTTGAAACACGTTGGATACTCTGGCACCGAAAGAAACATGAACATGTAATAAGTTTGATAACTCTCTGGTACTCAGAGTTTAAAAGATTTAAAAAGCAAGCACAGGATTATATTTTAGGGATATAACACACAAATAATAAATTTTTTGGATATACTGGCTGGAGGTCAGTGATATTTAAAGTTGTAACAACTGTTTTAATTCTTAAAACAGTGGGTGAGTTTTAATATCCACCTCCAGTTAACCCACAAAACAGACAATCCAATAGCATGATACTCACTACTGGTAGTCTCCACGGGCTAGTAACAACTGTGATACTGGACCACCCTTTCTCAGACCATCTCCTCATCCTGGGTCTGTTTGTCTCCCTCAATTTAGAGCTTGAATTCAGTGTTTGTTATTAATATTATAGTTTATATATCCGTCAGATAATAAAAACCAATTTATTCTGTTTCAAAAACAATAAAACAATGGATTAATATGCTAAGCGAGTTTCATAACATAATGTTACCTTGTTAAGAGCAATACAAAAATAAATTATGGTTTTTCCAGGTTCTTCTTAAACCAATTGGTTCTGACATCATTCTCTATGACCCCTCCTTCTTAAAGGAGAATCTTGTTAAGATTAGCATCCCCAGGGTACACATATACAGATAAACCAAAATAAAGAGGTCTTTATGAAGTGTTATGGGCTCCGTCACAGTAAACACAATTAATAAAAAGCTGTGCATGAAGATGTGTGTGTTTTTTTAACAAATATTATTTCTTATATTATGAAATCAAACTTTTTTTTCTCAAATACATTTAACCCTATTAGATATATACTTTAGAGATGGATCTTTATATTTTATTAGTGTATAAGAAATACTAACCGAGAATGTGATAATCCCAGGAGAAGTCAGCCAGTGGGGGCAAATGTCCCTGCCCCTGTCAAAATGTTTCCACGGGGTCTGCCCTTGATGACATTCCCCAGGGTAACCTTGAAGGGCCACAAATACAAATATATATCAGACCCAACACGTGTGCCATACCCTCATATGTTGTTAGAAACTTCACATACGTGTTCTTCTTTAACTTGTTCTTTCCATGATTTTATTTAATCCTTTAGGATTTAGTGTTCTTAATAAGAATAGCCAGAAAAACCTTTCCATTGATAAGATGGCAAAATTTATATTTGTTGTTAGATTTCACTATTTTTTCAGTCTGGGTGACGGACAGGCAAGGATTCTTGTTATGGAAAATAGCGAAGTGTCTAGAGGCATTGTGCAACAAGAAGTCTTGCAAACAGTTATGGCTGTGCTGGTCAGTCTGTCTCAATCCACGTGAGTAGTCCAGAAGATAAAGGGAAAAAGAGTAGCCAAAGTTCATAAAGGTCTGGATGGAAGAAGCTGTGACACTAGTTGCAAACTGTATTTTTTTCCCTGACCTATAACACCCAAATTATTTTACTTTGATGTTCTTGATAGATGTAGTCCTTTGTAAACTGATGCTAGAATTACTGGTATTTTTTTCCTCAATAAGTAATCACTCTGCAATAAATGGCAAATGTGAGAACAGCATCAAAATAAAATAATTTGGAATTTGTACCCATTTCAAGTTGTGGGCAGTTACGGGTGTGGGTTGAGCAGATGTCTCACTTGTCCTTTTTTGACAAATGGGGGAAAAAAACAGATGAATGTTTTCCCATCCAGTTATTTATGAACGGTGGCTCATTTTTTGCTATTTATCTTATGGAGTGCTCATGTGGATTGCGATTTATTGGCCAGCACAGGAATAACCGTTTGCAAGGATTCTTGTTGCACAGCGTCTCCCAGCACTATTCTCCTTTCCATAACAAGAATCCCACATCCCTGCCCATCACTCAGAAAAAATAGCAAAATCGAACAGCTATGATATGTAGTAACTTTATCAAGAAATTCAGTCCTTCTTGATTTTTAACTTAAGAACAGTATGTCCTGAAAGATGAAAGTATGGTAAATACAGTTTAATAATAAAACACACGTGCAGTTTATAAAATCATATTGCATATACAGTAGGTTCGATATGTATTTGTGGCCGTCAAGTTAGATTTCTAAATAATGCAAGACTTAATAATAATAATAATAAAAGGATTGATATGCTTTAAAGCTATGGTAAAAAATAATTGAGGGGGACTTTTATATGTATGATAGTTCTGATTTCTCCAGGGTTGTGTTTTCTTGGTTGGTATTACTATACACTAATGAAATAGAGCACTTCCACCTATTTGGGTGTAAGTCAGTAGGGTTAAACGTGTTTTATAAAATGTTTATTGACATGTTTTGTAAAACACACATCATGCACTGCATTTTATTGATTGCATTATTGTGAAGCAGCCCATAAAACTTCATATAGATCTGTTTACATTGGTTGATCTGTATCTGTGTACTCTGGGAATGTTAAGCTTCACAAGGTTCTCCTTTAAGAAGGAGGTGTCATAGATAATGATGTCAGAACCAATGGGTTTAAAAAGAGACCGGGAAAGTCATCATTTCCCTTTGTCTTGTTCTTGAGAAAGCATCACTGTATGTTGTAAAACGCGCCAACCCTTTAATACATTGTTTTATTGATTTTGAAACCGTATGAAATATATATTAAAACTACCACTTGTTGGTGGATATTCAGACCATCATATTAATGACAAACACTAAATTCAAGCTCTGAGTTGATGGTGAGGAAAGGATCCAGGATGAAGAGAAGATCCTAATGAGAGGGCTGTTCAATATCCCCACATGTAACTACCCTGAGCAGCTGTGTGAGCACGAGCAGATTACCAATTGTAAGTACAATGCTATTTGACTTCTCTACTCAACTGGGAGTTGCTGAGTGGTGGTGGCTTGTTAGAATTCTTCTGCTGCTGCTTAAAGCCTGTTTTCTTAATAGCAGACAGGCCAGTTCCTGAGAGTGAGTGAATTTACATTTCTTAGCCATTGTAAAATAGAAACATGGAGGAAAGTTTCTAATCATCAGTTTCCTCAGTGATATTTGAATATACCATTTGAAGCTATGATCGTAATGCACTTTAAATATCAAGCATGGATTTTGTCTTATGCTTTTGGTGTGTATCAGTTGTATACAGACAATACTATGGGTTTAATTTCTTTTTTTTAATGTGTTCTCAGAATTTATCTTACTGATTGAACAACAATATCGATTGCATTGCCTTTTTCATTTCCATTCACCTTCTGACTTTCCATCGTTTCATCACTCGATATCCATCTGTGTATGTGTGTGTATGCCTCAGATTGTTTTATGTGATTGCCGGGAGGGTATCCAAACCATTGCAAAGCAATGCGTTGGCTAACCCTCTGGCACAAAGGGTTAAGTGATATATAATATTATCAAAATTTTAAAAATGATATATCAATGTATAGTATGATATCCGGTACGAATTAAAAATACATTAAGGTGAAACAATATATGCATTAATTAATACTGGCCTTTTTTTTTGTCCAGATTAACCCTTTCACTGCCAGAGTGGTACATACTACTCTGGCGCTCAAAGTGTTAAGTTGAGTACCATGACTCTGGCACGCAACGTGTTAAGGTAAATTGGTATTTATTATTGGGAGATGTTGGTGTTTCTTTAAAGTCCTTGTACTCTTGGGTGTGTAGTTCTTAGGGAATAATATATATTTATACAAAACCCTGTCATTTCAAAAAGTAGAATATAGTGAGGCAGATTAAAATAAGTATCCTATAAGAATTTCTCTTCACCCATGGACAGTAGAGATGCCCCTAGAGTATTGCTTTGCGGTGCGTTGGCAGCATCCCTATCATCCAAGGGCTCAGAATCTTTATGTTGTTCCCAACATCTGGAGGTTCAGCAGTTGGTTATCCCTGCAATAAACAATAGGCTTCAATAGCATGTATGAGTTAAACCATAGAAATCCCTTAGAATATTCTGCAGTCATTTAAGCATTTTGTAATCGTGAAATGCCCCAATACAGTCTATTGCCTACAAGAGTTCAAGACAGGGGAAAAAGGACACCTAGCTACTTAAGACTTGTGGTCCTTTGTTCAAAAGAAAATTGGAGCAATTCTGGGGCAATCCAACTACACCATAGGGGAATCCTAAAATGGCAAAACTTCACGTTATTTTAAAAGGGGATTTTAATCTCTTGAATGCAGGGAAAGCCTTCTGAATGTGTTGGAAATCTTTCTAACAATCATGTGGTTATAAGCCCCTTTTTAACCCTTCGAGTCCCATAGATGTATCTAAAGTGCATTGGCTACCTCTCTGGCACACAAAGGGTTTAAATCACTGGGAAATATTGAAATGTTTTTGTCCCCAATGGCGCAGATGGTTTGCCTTAGAATTACTCCACCTTTCTTTGAATTTAAGATCCTTCATAAAAAAAAAAATAATAATAATAGTAAATTGTTCTAAAGGTATAGTTCCTATTTCATTGTAGGAAGATCTAGAAGGCTATACCCTAATCATCAGTGGCTTTTCATTTTTCTCATGAAAGGACCTTTCCTAGGTAGGTGTCCTAGAAACAGAAATCAGTCTTTTCTATTTATTGTTATTTGCGCGTGATCTGTCTACTTCTAAGTGGTTTAGTTTACAATGTGATAAAGACCAGTGTCTCTTATGAGTCATTCAGGTCTTCTGAAGCCCACTGCTTGTTGTGGCAGGTGTGATGTATAGCAGTGTTTATCAGATGTATCCTCAGGAACCACTAACAGTCCACGTCTGTGGGATTTCCTTCAGCAAAGTTGAGTTGATTAAAATGGCTGAACCTCGGATTAACTCGCCTGTACTCAAGCAGAAGAGCCCTAAAGAAACGGACTATTAGTGGTCCCTAAGCAGAGGCTTGAGAACCAGCGATCTTGAGGCAGTCTTCAATAGACTGTATAGAAAATGCTATGGATTGTATAGAAATTTGCAGACGTAATGCTAAATATAGCATAGATATATACCAAAAGATACATTGGACTGCTGCATGGAGGGTGCCTACCTTGGTAAGTCAATATGCTAAACAAACTAAATCTCCACCCTTTAAGAAGTGGGCGGTGCTTCTCAGTGAGTTGCTCACCCGTTGTCTCATGCACACTGCCTAGTTCAGTTTGAGAAAACTGCCAACAGCTGTCATGTCTGCCTCACTAGACATGACATCCAGGACTGATCGAACAGAGGCACAAGGGGCAAAATTCATAGTGTTTTTTTGGATGTTTTAGCCATAGTAAGGTAAGCGTGGGTTGTTATTAACAGTTGTTTGATCTCCTTTAAGGAAGCAGAGGTTGCGCAAGGCATTGCTTCTCAGTGGGGGTTATGCCCTAAAGTGTGGTAAAGTGGAGATGACCACTCCAGTGATATCACTTCTCCAGTTCCTGTGTTATTCTATGGAGCCTGTGTACTAAGATCTCCAAAGTCAGAGGAGTTTTAGTGCATTGGCTTCATTGAATAACATAGGAATTGGAGAATGATATCACTGGAGAAGTCCTCTCTGCTTTATCACCTCTTTATCACACCTTAGTGCATCTCCCCCAATGTGTTGCACACGCCTCTGATCCTTAAAGGGTTAGGAAACACTTTTCCCTTGGCTACTGTTCCCCGACTAGGAACGCAAATACATTCTAAGTCTTTCGAGCAAGAATGCTGTTAGTAATTACTGCTAAACAATTCAGTCACAGTTGCTCTTTTAACCTAAGAAAATGAATGCTAGTAAAGTGTTTAATGGGTTTTATATAACATTGCTTTGCAAGATTACCTCATATTTTAATACATCATTTTTTATTCCTTCGGTTTTGTAACGGTTCTCATAGCAGTAAAGATGGATGGCTGATTTTATTGAATAGGATTAGAATTACTCAGTAACAATGAAACAACTATTGATTTTTGGAGGGGAAATGTGTTAAATGTATATGGCTTTTTTAGTGGAACAGACAATTATGTTAAAAAGTAGTTTGTTTGGAATAAATTGAAAGTGGAGAACCCCTTCCTTGAATAACTGATTGCATTTACCAAATGTATTCATTGGTTATATATTATGTTAACCCTTTGAGTGCAAGAGAGAGCACCACATGGAGTCACAGTCTGAGCTCTAGAGCCTGCACTGATACTGGGGAAGCCTCATTACTTCCACAAATGCAAAATGCGCTTAACCCTTTTGAGTGGCAGAATGGTGACCATTGCTCATCTCTTTTGCACCCAAAGGGTTATTAGCAGCTGTCTGAATTCATATCAGAGGAACAGAAGACAGGTGAAGCTTCTCCCAGTACCCCATTATGCCCTCTCATGCCTCCTTCCCCATGTGTCATTGTCCAGCAATGACATAACTAGTCATTAGGTGGCTCTGGTGCGGACATTTGTTTGGGCACCCCAACATAAAAATGTTTTCCTTGGGTGTAACTAGACCTTATTGGACCCTGAAACTGATGGGCCTCTTTGGATGGTTGGCCCCAACACAACTGCACCCTTTTTTAGCTAAACTGTTCCCTCCAATTTCTCCCATAGCTCTCATCCTCATCCATGTCTCCCTTACCATCACACCTTGGGATAAATGTCTAATGTAACACAGTATGACTATTAGTCCCCTGTGGTGTAATCTCTCTTCTTCAGTGTTGGACACACAGCCGTTTTATGTCCTTTTTGTCATGGCGGTAATGAAGGCTACAAATAAATAAATATATAGCTAGCCATCAGAATAACTAAGATAAACCTACTGTGCCTAAGTTTTAATATTTTGTAATGCAACATTTACATTTTTACCACTTTTATAGATAAAACAGGGTGCCCTAAGCGGATGTCCGTGGCACACCAAACTGCAGTGGCACCATGGATAAGAAGCACTGAATTAATAGAATATGGTGCTTTTTGAGTATGTTGATTTTACAAACTTTCACTTATACTCTTGTTCACCCTGGAAATAGGAACATTGGTTGTTGATGCAGGGAACTATCTGACTGCCATTTGGAGTCAGGAAGGAATTTTTTTACCCACTTGGGGCTAAATTGGAAATGGTTTCAGGGTTTTTTTTTTGCTTTCCTCTGGATCAACAGGGGTGTTTTTGACATGGGCTGGACTTGATGGACGCATGTCTTTTTTTTTTTTTTTCTCCAGCCTTGTAACTATGTTACTATGGGCGATGACTAGAACCCTCGACCATGAGCTGGGTGTTTTTCCTAGGCCGCTGGCCTAGCCTCGTCTTGTTCAATATATAGCACACAATTGTTTAACATTGTACCCCTTGGCAAGGGCCCAAAGCTCCAACAGCTGTGACAAACAACAACCCCCCCCCCCTCCCAGGTGCTTTTACGACCTGAACATATAGGAAACCACTGTAAAAAACACACAACAAACACCACAAAAACAGGGAGGGAGGGGCTGATTCTTCCACAGATCCCAAGAGGAAGCTCTGGCATAAAACTAGCCTATTTATATTGTCCCCCCCATCTACTTCCCCAACCTCCTTAAGCCAATGAGAAGTGGTCTTACTTGGTCCCCTCAGCCCAGACATGATTCTCCTTCTTAGTGTCTCTTGTGGGGAATTCTTGTTTGAAGACAGATGAACCCTTTAAAGGGATAGTAATGTTTCACAAAAAAAGCAGCTCCAATTAATCTTCATAGTATTTGGGCCATGGAGAGTGTTATTTATGTACTGTCAGAGATGTAGTTCAAGAGTAATTGAATGATAAAGTATCTCCCTCCCACCCCTTTTACCTAGTGTAAGCCCCCTCTCCTCAGATGTGGAATCTGGTCCATAGACCAGACAGCTCATAGCAAGGAACAATCGTCTTATTGTGAGAACAATGGAAACCCTGCCCTCCTTGACAGGTTTTTCAGCTTTTTCCCTTATCTTAATTGAAGATTGTCTCTCTCTGCAATCTACCTGGACACACCCTGCTCCTCTGAGCTGAGCAGTGTTATATCAGTAAAAGGGGCGGGAGGGGGATACTTTATCATTCAATTACTCTTGAACTAAGGGTTTAAGGGTTAAAAAGGGCACAACTATAGTGCAGTTAATTTTGCATATATGCCCCAGAACAGGGGATTAAAGAGAAATACATATGTACAGTTAATAGGTTCTTCAAATAAATGAAAAGTTTAACCCTTTGAGTGCCAGAAAGGTATCCAAGGCAATGACCTCATAACTAGAGGGCTGTGCAGTGCATTGAGAAGCAATATACGTCACATGCATTGGCTTCTTTAAGGGGTTAACAAAGAGGCAAAAGGATAACAACATGATTTAGTTAACAAAGATTCATATTCAATTATATGGGTAGGCAACCTTTGGCACTCCAGCTGTTGGGGGATACAACTCGGGTCATCCCCATCTAGCCAACAGCTGGTTGGAGATGATGATTAATATGACCAGATTATAGTTTTGATAAGTGACCTATATTTTGAATGAATATTGGGTCACCTGAATGATGGCAGCTGGAAAGCCAAAGGTTGTCCTCCCCTGTATAAGTAGCTATATTTATCCTATGCTTCTTGTTCTAAAAGTTCTGCATTTAAAAATACATTTCTGGGGGTTCTGTAGATCAGCATGTTGATTTAAAGTGACAGCCTCCACGTGACTTTACATATTACACTCTTGCACAGTACGTAAAGTCAGAGTGCATAACAATTTTTTGCCATCTTCACCCTTTTTCTTTTATATACTTTTACGTCCCTGACAGGGAGCGCCACAAATTTCTGTTACCAGAGAGCTTTCTGTCTGGGACTGTGAAAGCAAGGGGCTTCAGATTTCACATTAGGCAGAGAAGGCAAGTGCCTAGAGATCCAGATTTTGAGGGATGCCTCAGCTGTGTTGGTCACACCCACATTCTAAATTGTGGGTGTGACCATAGCAATCTGAGTACATGCCCCAGCGTATGCACTTCTTTACAGGCTGTTATTTAACCCCCTCTAATAACTAAGAATTTTTTTTTCTTGTTGGTTTAGGCTAAGAGAGCCTTCTGTGGGTGGGACAGGGATAGGGTCATGCTATGAGTTGAGGTGTGGCTATAGGTAAAGCTAAGGGTACCAAGGGTTCCTGGCCTCGGGACTCCTGGGATGTAAATACCATCCTTTATATAGTGTTACACTATCCCTGTGACACTGTAACTGTATGCTTTACTGGAGACAGGCATTTCTGTTGGAAGGATAGTCTTACATTGTATCTATGTCCCTGCTTTCATATTAACTGACAGAAAGCTCTCTGGAAACTGAAATTCTGTGAGCTCCCTGTATGAGAGATTCAAGTGAAAACACAATATTGGCTATGTGACTTCACATACAATGCACTTGCAGAATGTAAAGGTGGCCATTGATGTGTAGGACCATATGCAGATGTTAAAATACTAGTGAGCCAACCAGGAATGCTAGTGAGGTCTCAATGCATACAAGGTGTTAAAATCTGTATTTAAGTCAGTGTGACTGTTTATTTCTTCTCTATGGTGCAGGTAATTTTCCCCAGAATTCCTTATCTTTTCATGTGAACATAGGGCCCTTAAAGTTGGGGGTTGAGGGCTGTATACTGAAGATCAACTCTGGATATAACTCTGGATCAAACAAACTTCACTATAGGGGACAAATAAAAAATACAATATTATGACTGAACTCAATGGAAGAGAGGTCTCCAGTGTGTTATTTTACAGCTTGTTCAAGACCTCTTCAGCATTCAAGAGGTTAAAATCCCCATTTAAATCAATGTGGAGCTGTATTTGTCCCCTGTGGTACAGTTGGATCAGGCCCAGCATTACTTTTCCCTCAGTGTATGGCCTGGTGTGCTTTTTGTTTCCTGTCTAAAGGTTTACTACAGTTATCTGTGAATAGTACCTGTAACCCCTGAGATGCTCTCTCTGTCTCGCCCCTCTGTAACCCCTGAGATGCTCTCTCTGTCTCGCCCCTCTGTAACCCCTGAGATGCTCCCTATGTTTCGCCCCTCTGTAACCCCTGAGCTGCTCACTGCGTTTCGCCCGTGTAACCCCCTGAGATGCTCACTGCGTTTCGCCCCTGTGTAACCCCCTGAGATGCTCACTGCGTTTCGCCCCTGTGTAACCCCCTGAGATGCTCACTGCGTTTCGCCCCTGTGTAACCCCCTGAGATGCTCACAGCGTTTCGCCCCTGTGTAACCCCCTGAGATGCTCACTGCGTTTCACCCGTGTAACCCCCTGCGATGCTCACTGCGTTTCGCCCCTGTGTAACCCCCTGACATGCTCACTGCGTTTCGCCCCTGTGTAACCCCCTGAGATGCTCACTGCGTTTCGCCCCTGTGTAACCCCCCTGAGATGCTCACTGCGTTTCGCCCCTGTGTAACCCCCCTGAGATGCTCACTGCGTTTCGCCCCTGTGTAACCCCCTGAGATGCTCACTGCGTTTCGCCCCTGTGTAACCCCCCTGAGATGCTCACTGCGTTTCGCCCCTGTGTAACCCCCCTGAGATGCTCACTGCGTTTCGCCCCTGTGTAACCCCCCTGAGATGCTCACTGCGTTTCGCCCCTGTGTAACCCCCCTGAGATGCTCACTGCGTTTCACCCCTGTGTAACCCCCTGAGATGCTCACTGCGTTTCGCCACTGTGTAACCCCCTGAGATGCTCACTGCGTTTCGCCCCTGTGTAACCCCCTGAGATGCTCACTGCGTTTCGCCCCTGTGTAACCCCCTGATATGCTCACTGCGTTTCGCCCCTGTGTAACCCCCCTGAGATGCTCACTGCGTTTCGCCCCTGTGTAACCCCCCTGAGATGCTCACTGCGTTTCGCCCCTGTGTAACCCCCCTGAGATGCTCACTGCGTTTCGCCCCTGTGTAACCCCCCTGAGATGCTCACTGCGTTTCACCCCTGTGTAACCCCCTGAGATGCTCACTGCGTTTCGCCACTGTGTAACCCCCTGAGATGCTCACTGCGTTTCGCCACTGTGTAACCCCCTGAGATGCTCACTGCGTTTCGCCCCTGTGTAACCCCCTGAGATGCTCACTGCGTTTCACCCCTGTGTAACCCCCTGAGATGCTCACTGCGTTTCACCCCTGTGTAACCCCCTGAGATGCTCACTGCGTTTCACCCCTGTGTAACCCCCTGAGATGCTCACTGCGTTTCGCCCCTCTAACCCCCTGAGATGCTCACTGCGTTTCGCCCCTGTGTAACCCCCTGAGATGCTCACTGCGTTTCGCCCCTGTGTAACCCCCTGAGATGCTCACTGCGTTTCGCCCCTGTGTAACCCCCTGAGATGCTCACTGCATTTCGCCCCTGTGTAACCCCCTGAGATGCTCACTGCGTTTCGCCCCTGTGTAACCCCCTGAGATGCTCACTGCGTTTCGCCCCTGTGTAACCCCCTGAGATGCTCACTGCGTTTCGCCCCTGTGTAACCCCCTGAGATGCTCACTGCGTTTCGCCCCTCTGTGTAACCCCCTGAGATGCTCACTGCGTTTCGCCCCTCTGTGTAACCCCCTGAGATGCTCACTGCGTTTCGCCCCTCTGTGTAACCCCCTGAGATGCTCACTGCGTTTCGCCCCTCTGTGTAACCCCCTGAGATGCTCACTGCGTTTCGCCCCACCCCCTGAGATGCTCACTGCGTTTCGCCCCTCTGTGTAACCCCCTGAGATGCTCACTGCGTTTCGCCCCTCTGTGTAACCCCCTGAGATGCTTACTGCGTTTCGCCCCTCTGTAACCCCCTGAGATGCTTATTATAGCCTTTCATAGCAAAACTCTGTAATCGCTGCATAAGCATGTTTAACCCATTGGATGCTATGTTTCAATGCAGTGGAGACTTTTAACCCCTTAGATGTTACAGAGATCAGATTTATCATGCTAAAGAGATGGAATTCTGGATTAAGGCAACTGCACCATTACTTTAGAATGAAAATGGCAGAAAATACAGTTGAATTAAATGGTAGAATGGTCTTTAACACATTGCTTTGCAATGCATAAGGAGACCTTTCTAGCACTTAAGGGGTTAAAAGTCCCATTCCAGCCAATAGGAATTATAATTTTTCCCCTGTGGCACAATTGGTTTGCTCCAGAATTGCATGTCTTTTTTTGTTGTTGTTGCTGAATTACACTTTTTGTGTGCAACTGAATGAGAGAGAGAATTTGAACATATTCTGGCTGGGAGTTCAGGATGTGAAATATAAACAAAAGGAAAGACTACGCATCAGATTTTGACCTTTACAAATAAATTACCTGTGACTTTCTATAAATAATAAACAGTGGGGTTTAGTTATATCTTTTTGGGCAAAGGAATATAAGCCTGTCTGCTCCAAAGAGGCACCCCAGATGTAGGCAAGTGCCTGTCTGCCTCAAATCTGTGAGCATGTGTTTAGTTAATATAATGCAATTAAAGGGATAGTAATGCCTGCAGTTAACAAACGTTAATATTGTAGATCTTAAAAATATAAATTAAATTATGTATGTGTTGTCTCTCAGACATTTTATAGTTTGAGAGATATAAAGCTTTTAATGTTACCCCTTCCTGCTCCTTTCACAGATGTCAGCGCTCTAGCTGAGAGCATGAAATCCTGGTCCCAGGACCAGCTGGGGCTCTTCAGCAGAGCCGAAATGCGCTATCTATAACGTCTACAAAGTGTGCCTGGGACCAGGATCTCATGCTGTCAGCTAGAGTGCCTCATGTCTGTGAAAGGGCCAGAAGGGGGGACTTTAAAAGCTTATATCTCTCAAACTGAAAATGTTTTGAGAGACAACACAAACACCATTGAATTTATAGTTTTTAATATCTACAATATTAAAGTGTAACAGCAGGCATTACTATCCCTTTAAAAAGCAGTGATATCACCTCACCCCTACTGTGAAAAAACCCTTGTGCATTGGAGCGCTCTCTACTAGCCAAGAGTCCTAGTTCACATTGGTAACTTTGTTGCAAGGTGTTGCAGCTGCTGAAACTTGCCATTAATCATTTAATGCTAGAGGGGCATGCAACACATTGCTTTGCAATATGTTGCATACCCCTCTGGCACTCAAAGGGTTATGGTCCAGTTCATACCAGTGCCTTTGTTGCAACAAGTTTCACAGAATAGATCAGTGGTTCTCAACCTTTTTTGTTCGGGGCACCCCTAACACATAATCTTGAACATTCGGGGCGCCCGTAACAAATTTAATGCAATTTATCAAGGGCATAATGAAGGGTACAATACACAAAAATACTATTATTATTAGGTCTTATAATCATAATAACAAAACTAAACATATTGTACATATTAATTTCTATAAATCTTTATTTAGAGGTCCATTTTATTTAGTCTTTATAGAAAATATGGGGCACCCTAAGCTGATGTTCGTGGCACACCAATGTGCCACGGCACCCTGGTTGAGAATCACTGGAATAGATATATTCTATGGCACAATTTGCTTGGGTGACTTTTTGAGCTACAGCCATTTTCAATGGCAATCTTGTAACAAAGTTGCTGCAACAATTCTGCCAGTGTAGATTAGGCCTTAAATGATCATAGCTGTAAAAGTCACAGATGTGAACTGGTCCATCAGACACAATTATATATCTATTTTGTGAAACTTGTTGTTACAACAAAGTTGCCAGTATGAACCAGGCCAAATGGGGTATGTAAACTGATTCAAGTAGGTCAGCCATTCACTAGAGGTTTCGAAGGGCATCACCTGTGCTATCAACTGTACCAGGGGGTTTAATGGAGCCCTAGGCAGTTTGTTTTTTTTTGTTTTTTTTTTAAGCATCAATATTGACTGTGTTGAGGGCATTAGCTATAGCCCACTGAAGGAAATGTGAAGCCACAGTATGAGCTTTGTGGGCTAGGTGGGATTTCAGCAGCTGACTCTTTCCTCAGTTTTGTCCTTAGAGGCTCTGCCCCTTTAAATGTTCTCTCTAAGCATTTCACTGTTTTTTTTTTATCAGTGTCCCTGCCCGATCATTACAGATTTTTGAGAACATTTTGTTTTTTCTGCGTTCTGCTCTTTAAATGATTAACTTTTGGTCTGTGAGCCAGTGTGTCCTGCTGAAGTATGACCTGCAGAACATATACATTATGAGCCACGCTTCAGAATATTTACTGCTTAATACTGAGGATATTAGCTTCTCTTATTATACAACAAAATGGGTAAAATCTGTTGTACGCCTCTGTTATAAAGCAGTTATGGGCAACCTGAGGCCCTTCAGCTGTTCAAGACAGATGGCTGGATGGTGATGATGGGAATTGTAGCCCTGAACAGCTGAAGGACTACCAGTCGCCTATCTTTGGTCTAAATATATTCTTTGTACTGGCAGAATGGTTTACATGAGTTATTAGACTTTGTGTCTGGATAATAAAGAAGTCCTGAAGAAGGCACTTATTTTATCAAAATTTCGACCAAAAAAAGCTGCCTATGGGATTTTTTTTTTTCCCTATTATCTCATGTTGCCTTATTATTCCCAGAACAAAATAACTGGCAAAAATAAACATCAGCATTAACCCTTTAAGTGTCAGAGAAGTATCCAACACATTGTGTTGTAATGCACTGGATACCTCTCTGGCCCTCAAAGGGTTAAAGTTTAAATAACACTCAGTACCCCATTGCTACCTCTGTTCCCCTGGTTGGAGATCTGCTGAAGAACATGGGACTGAATTGTTGTGAGCCTTGGTGGGCCTACGGGGGTAATAGAACACGGGTCTGAAAAGAAACCCCATATGCTCCCTTATTGGTCCAGTAGGTAGAGACTTAACTGTGAGACTGAAGTCTTGCAATTCAGTTTTCTGTCCTGTGCGATGCAGCTCCACGTAGAACCTCTAAATCAGACCTCAAATAACATAGTGGGTGATTGAGAGCCATTGGCATCTGGGGTTGAATTCCCACTGAGGGGGACAGCTTTCTGACTCCCTGAATGACTGATAGGAACTGACTTAATGAAATGTGATGACTGCCACATGAGTAAAGTTTTTATCTACATTGTTACTGTTCAAATGGACAGTAAAACTTTTTTTGTGTAAAAATAATTTATACTGCTGTTTAAAGTGGAACTACCAACCCAAGTAAAGTTAAACCCCAAAAATTACCCATCTGGTGACTAGCTGAACAATAGTACTGGTCGCCAGAATAATTACCTCCTTATAGATAAATTCTACTGCTCCTGAGACTGACAGCCAGGGTTGGTAGTTTCACTTTAAAGGGATAGTAATACTTCGTTTTAACTTTATTTTATTTTGCAGGCATTAAAAAAACATGAAGAATGATATAAGTTTCCCCCTCCCGCCCCTTTTACCTAGTGTATGTAAGCCATCTCTTCTCAGATGTGGAATGCAGTCCATAGACCAGACAGATAACAGCAGGGGACACTCTTATTCCTATGAAAACAATGAAATCCCTGCCCCCTTGACAAGCTTTTCAGGTTTTTCCCTTATCTTAATTGAAGATTGTCCCTCTCTGCAGTCTACCTGGGCACCTACCTTCTGCTCTAGCTGAACAGTGTGACATCAGTAAAAGGGGCGGGAGGGGGACACTTTGTCATTTAATTACTCTGGAACTACAACTCTGACAGAATTGAAATAATACTCTCCAAAGTCCAAATACTATGATGATTAATTAGAGCTGCTTTTATTATGAAACATTACTATCCCTTTAAAACAATAAGTACTCCTAGTTCAGGGAGATACTTCTTTCTAAAGAAGTATTTCTGAACATTTTTCTCTTTTTTTTTTTTTTTTTTTTTCTTTTTTTAAATTTCCAGGTCCCTAGGTGGCACTGTTGAGGGCTAAGAGAGCTTTGGTCTACAGTTTTAATCTGTAATAATTTTTGAATGGCATATCTCATACCCCTTTATTGCTCCTCTGTTTTGAATAAAATCTCTTAGACCCCTTCACATGGCCAGTTCTGAGAAGGATCTGTCTTTGTTGAAAGGCAACAAGGTTATACTATATTGCTTTTAACATAAGCAACTATTTCCTTATGGAACAAGTCCAGCATGATTGTGCTGCACGTTGGGCTATGGGGCTGGCAGACCTTTCACTCTAGCAGTGCTAGAGGTTGAGATTCTCATTACAACCTCCAAAGAATGGCTGACCCACAAGGGCTCCAACCAGTAAAAGTGCCTGGGGGCTGGCTGTCAGACACACCTCTCCTGTGTTTTGATTGGTGGTGGAATGCAGGAGAGACGTAAGTGAAGTTATAGGGGTAACAGAATTGTCTCCAGCAGCTGCAATAGACCTGTCACCCAAGTGAAAGAGGCCATAATCTCTTGTGAGCTACAGGATACATAAAAAAAAAAGACAAGAGGGGGTTATTCACTAAGGCGTGATAAAGAGGAAATAACCTCTTCAGTGATATCACTTCTCCAGTTCCTAAGTTATTCTATGGAACCTATGCACTAAGATTTCTTAAAGGGATAGTAATACTTTAATATTACTAATCCCCATAGTGTAGCTCTTTAAAAAATAATTAAATTGCCCCCCTGGTTCTTCTCTCAAACGTTTATGGTTTGAGAGATAACCGAAGGCAAAGTTCCACCCTCCCTCCCCCTTCCCTGAAGTCAGCGTTGTACTGACTGCAGGGATATCTGGTTTTATTTTTCATCAGGCGGCTTTGCAGCTGAGCTGAGATCGCATTAGTGAAAAATAATTTTCACTGAAATGGCCTTCTACATGTGCTTGGTTTGCAAGCACACGTAGAAGACCGTTTCAGTGAAATAATTTTATTTTTACTAACGCGATCTCGGCTCAGCTGCAAAGCCGCCTGATGAAAAATAAAACCAGATATCCCTGCAGTCAGTACAACGCTGACTTCAGGGAAGAGGGAGGGAGGGGGGAACTTTGCTTACGGTTTAACTCTCTCAAACCATAAAATTTGATTAGTAATATTAAAGTATTACTATCCCTTTAAGTTTTGGAGACCTTAGTACATAGGCTCCATAGAATAACATAGGAAATGGGGAAGTGATATCACTGGAGGTTATCTCCACTTTATCACTGCTTAGATTACCCCGTAATGTACAATAGTGAAGCTGGTGTGCTAAGACAAAGTGGTGCAGTTTCTGGGCAAACCAACTGTGCCATAGGGAACAAATAAAATTCCCCATTGATTAATATGGTACTTTTAACTCCTTGAATGCTAGAGAGGTTCTACAGTGCTTTGCTTCACAATGGTTTGTAGACCTGTCTGGCAAATGGGAAATGTGCTTGTGCCATATGTCTCCAGAATCGCATCTCTTTTCTTTTGTACATCTACCTTGTGTGCGTCCGATTCCCTGAGGACTTGAATCGTGTCCTATCTGATGCCCCAGATCCATTTATTGTTCTCCTGGAATGGCACATAGTGTTAATTGTTAACCTTCTAAGAACCAAAGTGGTGTGCAACGCATTGTGTGCAAAGCATTTATATTAATTATTTACATGTTTATATAGTATTTATATATTATAGTATATACATTTAACCCTTTGAGTGCCATAGGGGTACATAACGTGTACCCCTCTGGCACTCACAGGGTTAAAACACCTTGAATGTTATAGGCACGTCCAACACAGTGTGAAACAATGCACTAATGACATCTTTAGCATCCAGGGCGTTAATGCATTGCACCTCCAGCCCTTAAAAGGTTAATTCACTTGTCCACTAGTTTGTGTAGCACTGAAAAAACATATTCTGTAATTATCCAATTTAAATTTCCCACTTCCTACTGCCAGCAATATATTGTGTGATGATGACATAACTTTTTTGGCCCAGTTAGAAGAGTGGTGTGATATCATAAGCACAGGCTCAGGAACAGACTATAATTTGGTTGACTGTGACATTCATTACCAACAGTACGATGTCATAGGGGGATTTTAACCCCTTAAGGCTAATAAAAGTGTTGGCGATATCTCCAGAATCCAGTCTGTTAAACTAAAGGATCTGCACACAAAACAGCACACCTTTCTAAACACTTCATTACAGTTACACAAATTAGAAGACATGGTATCCTATATAATAATTTGCTAGGATGTTTGTCAGAAGCTGTCATGCACAGTACAGACTGCCCAAACACACAGAATGCTGGGAGTTCTGTGCTGGGAGCATTTTGTGCTTTCGAGCAGTCTCTACAGTATATGACTGTGTCGGCGGAAGGAGGCAGAGCAGGACCGGCCCCTTAAGCCTTTGAGTGCCAGAGGGGTATGCAACACATTGCAAAGCAATGCATTGCGTACCCCCTGGCATCCAAAGGGTTAACATCACCCAGGCCTTGGCCTGTGTTCACGGGATTTTACACTAGTATTATAATAATACCCGTTTTGTGATAGGATTACCATTTACAAATGCATTCATGGTCAATAAAAAGAACTATCCAATTAATTATTTATGCAAAGAGCTGAGCTAAGAACAAGATGTCATCCATTAAGACTAGAGAAAAGGTGCTTTTGACTAAAACAAAGGCAGGGATTTTTTACAGTAAGGGCAGTAAAGCTATGAATTATTTGCCCAGGGATGTTGTACTTGCAGATAATGTAACTGCTTTCAAAAAAGCAATGGATGCCTATCTAGCACAGAACAATATTGAAAATTATGACAGATGGCTTCAATGCAGATAGGATGTTGATCCAGGGAACTATCTAACTGCCATTTGGAGTCTGGAAGAAATGTTTTTACCCTCTTGGGGCTAAATTGGAAATGGCTTCAGGGTTTTTTTTTCCCTTCCTCTGGATCAACAGAGGTGTTTTTTGGCATGGGCTGGACTTGATGGACTTGTCTTTTTTTTCAGCCTCGTCAACTATGTAACTATGTACAGAGCAATACGCTGCATACCCATTTGGCACTCAAAGGGTTAACCACTTGAATGTTCAAGATGTCTCCATCACATTTGTGAGTCAATGACTTGGAGACATCTCTAGCAACTATTGGGTAAAACCTAACACTTTGAGGGCCAGAAGAGTGCGCAGAGCATTGTAAGTGCATTACACCATGTCTTCAAGGGATCAAGGAACTGCACAAAAAACAATGAAACCTTTCACAAAATTAGTCCATTTTATCCATTGGAGGCTAGTGATGTGTTCAGCTCATTGTACATGCCTTAACCCTTTGAGTGCCAGAGGTGTACGGAATGCATTGCTTTACCCCTCTGGCACTCAAAGGGTTAAATATCTTTCCAGAGTCCAACTGACCCACACCCATTGCCTCACAATGTGTCGCACTTTGTCTGGTTCCTAACCCTTAAAAGTGCCAGAAGCGTACACCGCACCTTGCGGAGCAATACATTGGGGAGATTCACTAAGCGGTGATAAAGAGGTGATAAAGTGGAGATCACTTCTCCAGTTGTATCACTTCTCCAGTTCCTATGTTATTCTATGGAGCCTATTCACTAAGATCTCCAAGGCTGAAGAAATCTTAGTGCATAAGCTCCTTAGAATAACACAGGAATTGAAGAAGTCATCTCCACTTTATCACTGCTTAGTGAATCTCCCCAATTGTGGACCCCTCTGGCACTCAAAGGGTTGAAATGATTACTTGTGTGTCTCACAATAAATAAATTGCAGGTAATTTAATTCACTATTGACGGGGTAAATGGCTCTGTTTAGCATGTATGAAAAACGTAATTAATTTGAACATTTAAATTAGAATATCACTCAGTAAGCGGCTTAGACAATACAATCAAAGGTGCTGGGTGATGCTTAGGAACAGAGAAAGTGAAGGCCTTTTTAGTAAGAAAATGGGCATAAATGGACCCTTTTCTGTTGCACAGAGAACCTTTTAGGGCATCTGGTTTATACAACACAACAGTGATTTGTTTAAGGAGTGTAATTAAAGAGCATTGTAGCTTAGACCCCACACATAGACTGATTGGATTTATTGTGTTTAAGTGGCAGATTACACATTAAAGTCATTGGTCAGCGCCATTAAAAATCGAAAGACGCAAGCCCTTGTGCTGGGCAACCATGCAAATAACAATCAGGGCTTTTCTTTTAGATCATGTAACTTGCAAACCCAGTGGTGAGTGGTATCACCATATTCTATCAGACACCCTGCACTCTTGGAAGAAGTAAGCATAATAAATCTATGTGGGGCTTGCAGCCTTTTTGCATTACAATACATTGCTGTTTTCATGGCCTTAAGGCTTTGGCACAGGGCATGTTCCTGACAATTGCTTCTTTACTCTTGATTTATTGGACTTGTCAGCTTCAATACCTGGCACAAGCAGCAGAATGTATTTATTTGGGGGGCGGCAAATGATGTAAGGTTCTAGATTTCAGCTCTTAGCTTGGATTACCTTTATCCCTTTGAGTGCTTTGCAATGCGTTGCGTATCCCTCTGGCACTCAAAGGGTTATGGGAAAACTTTAAGAATAAGAAGCTTTTCATTTGTATAACAGAAGTTTTTTTCCCAATTATGTGTTCTTAAAGGAGCAGTAAACTTTTTTTTTTCAAAAACTTTTTATTAAGTTTTGAAGTATAAAATACAATATAAAGTATACAGAATATTTTGCAGGCAACAATGACATCAGAGGAAATTAAACAACTGTCAAACATAACAATGTGTTACAGTCCAAACACAGTTGATGGACCATTTCTCGGCATAAAGGCTCTTTTCATATGAAATAACATTGCATCATACACAGAAAATTACACACCAGAGAAGACAATGCTATGAGTAAGAACCTAAATGCAAGAATCTTTGGTTGCAGAAAAAAAAACAAAAAAAAACCCTCCGACATCATTGAGGTGGGACTCCAGCAGCGAGTCTATCATACAGTGTATACTAAAAACCACAAATTATCAAGGAAAAGTGGTGTCTCAATGAAACAAGAAGGTCTTACATTGCAAAGCAACAATAAAAATATAAAGGGTGTCCACAATGTCCCCCCAGGAGATCCTATTCTCCCCCCAAACCACCAATTCTACCAATCCCTCTGTGTTACCGAAGATGTGTCTAGTTGTCTTATTGCCCGTTCATCCATCCACCTTGTGTAACGAAAGCAAGTGTAAAAGTCATCTTGCTGGGACTTGGGTAATGTGTGAATAAAAGAATCCCATATCGTCACAAATTTTTACCCCAGGGCCTCTTTGTTCTCTAATGAGAGAATCCAGTTTAATTTTGTGAAATGTAACATTCGAGTTTTCCATTGAAGCAATGTAGGGGGTTCGGGTGAAAGCCAATGAGTTAAGATCACCTTAATGGCTGTCAGTATAGAGTAGTCCAACAAAGTCAACTGAGGTATTGTCAGTGAGAACGGGGTCTCATAGGCCCCCAGCAGAAAGTATGGGGTCGGAAAATCTACCGAAAGACCCATTTTCTCAGTTATATAAACAAAGATCTTGGTCCAAAAAGAAAAAATAGGTGGACAGAGATAAAGAGCATGTAGCAGAGTTGCCTGGGGTTCATCAGACCTAGGACAGAGTGGAGCGGTGGTCAGACCAATAGTATGGGCTAATTTGGGAATGACATAAGTCCTATGTAGGAGTCTGTATGAGACCTCATGAAAGTGAGAGGCAGGGGAGTGGCGTAAACGACTACGGAAGCTTTGATATATCCTATCAGGAGTTAATGACGGGATGTCAATAAACCATTTATCAATGGAAGATTGAGCAATGCGGGTAGAAAGCACCTGTAATAAGAGATTATAGGCTCTAGAAATCGTAAAAGGAATAGGATATGAGGCCTGTAAAAGGCAATCAAGTGGGTTATCCGAAATTTGGGAGTGTAAAATAGGCAGGAGCAAATGCACGTAATGTTTGGCCTGAAGATAGGTGAATAAATGATTAGACGGGAGATCATATTTAATCTGGAAAGTGATAGGGCTTTCAGTAGTTGGGTCAAGAAGAGCCCCGACATAGAAGATCTTCTTTTCCGCCCATGTATAAAATCTCCCATCCGGGGAGCCATGTTGGAAAAGAGGGTTTTGAAGGAAAGGGAGGAAAACTGAAACATTTTTAGTTTTGTGTAATAGGTGTCGGGAGTATTGCCACGCTTTAGTTGTCGAGCTGATTAAAGGATTGTTTAAACAGTGGTCGGGGATATGAGAACGTGGGGCATGTAGAAGATAACTAAGAGCCACGTTTGGGGTAAACGCCTGGTCCCAGGTAGAGTTTGTGAAGGTATTAGTATGGTTGATCCAATCTCTAGCAATGCGTAAGAGGCAAGCCACATTGTACAATCTGATATTAGGGAGTCCCAGTCCCCCCTGTTCTCTCCTCCTCTGTAATTTTCCTATACTAATTTTGGGTCTTTTTCCCTTCCAAATAAAACCCAGAAACTTCTTGTCAAGAAATCTCACATCCGAGTTGGGCAAATATATTGGCATTGTTTGTAATAAATACAACAGTTTAGGGAAAACCACCATCTTAATCAGTTGAGACCTACCAATAAAAGAGAGCGGGAGTGAACGCCATGCATGAAGATCCGAGGCAATCCGGCCAAGTAGTGGTGGAATATTACTATCATATAATCGATCCATGTGCCATGGCAAATGAATCCCCAAAAACTTAATGTGATCACGAACAATACGAAACTTACACAAGGGGGCTGTAAGAGGAGGGTTATGAGGTGTCAGCCAGAGTGCCTCAGATTTGTGAAAGTTAACTTTAAACCCTGCTATAGATTGAAATTCACCCAAAACAGTCGAAATATCAGCGAGTGCTGTTAGAGGATGTCGAATAAAGAGCAGAAGATCATCAGCAAACGCAGATAATTTGACCTCCCGACCACCCAGGGTCACCCCTCGGAACGAATGGAGCAGATTAAGCTTCCTTAGCAAAGGGTCCAAGGCCAGGTTAAACAGCAAGGGGGAGAGCGGACAACCCTGTCTGGTACCCTTCGAGAGAGTGAATAGCGGAGAATTAAGATTATTCATAGTGATAGTGGCCCTGGGGGAGCTATACAGGAGTTTAACGAAACCAGTAAAATGATGTCCAAAGCCCTATACCGAGAGAAGATAAAATAGATGGGGCCAGAGAATTTTGTCGAACGCTTTTTCCGCGTCTAAATTCACCAAGAGATGTGGAACATTGGGGAAGTTGTTCGCTTTCATAATCACCGCCAAGGCAGTATGGATATTGGCAACAGAGTGCCGACCCGTGAGGAAGCCCGTTTGTTCAGGGGAAATAAGAAAAGAGAGAATACGATTCAATCTGGTTGCCAGAATTTTGGTTAAAAGCTTATAGTCAGTATTAAGTAAGTATATGGGTCTATAAGATTCGACTTTGGTACGGTCTCTACCCGGTTTAGGGAGAACTATAATCCTAGCTAAAGAGAAATCCTTTGGGAGGTGGTGATCACAATGGGCCGTATTGTACAAGGCTAAAAGTGAAGGTGCTATATCCGGGCCAAGAACTTTATAAAATTCACCCGGAAGGCCATCGGGTCCAGGTGTTTTCCCGGACGGAAGAGAGTTGAGAGCCTCTTGCAATTCCAGTGATGTGATTGGCGCATTAAGGGAGTCAGCCTGAGCAGCGGAAAGTTTGGGAAGATTGATGTCAGACATAAAGGCCTCTCTCAACGAGGAGCAGTCCGCTTCACCTGTATATAAGTTTTTATAATACGCTTCAAAGGCGTTATTTATTTGCGTGTTATCTGTGTAGACTGTTCCCTGACAATTGACAATAGAGCTGATAGAATTGGGGCCTCTGGAAGTCTTTATAACATGTGCCAGGAGCCTTCCTTGCTTATTTGCATGTTTGAAATAGTGCGCTGAGCGTCGGTTAACATACCATTGTGCCATGGTCACAGACAGTGTGTCGTAGGCTTTTTTGGCTTCAAGGTATCGGAATTTATTTTGTGCCATCGCGGAGTGCAAATAGGCCGTATAGCTGGCAGTCAGGCGCTGTTGGAGCGAGTTTAATTTGGCTTTGGTATCCCGACGCAATTTAGTATGATATGATATAATGTGGCCCGTAAGAACAGTTTTAGCAGCGGGCCAAAACGTGAGGGCATCCTGTACATGGGCTTTGTTGTCAATGCAGTATAAGTCTCAAGCCGATTTCAAACTTGCCTTGAATTCCTGGGAATGAATTAGAAAAGCAGGCATACGCCAATTAAAAGAGACCGGAAGAGGGGGTTTGAACGAGAGGCTACAGGAAACTGGGGCGTGATCAGAGATATGAATGGGGTGGATTTGACAGTGTTGAATGAGGGACAAGGCCGCTGAAGCCGCCAGAAAGTAATCTATTCTGGTGAAAACCGAGTGTGGGTGGGAGTAAAAAGTATATTGTCTTTCAATAGGATTAAGAGTCCGCCATACATCACGGAGAGCCATTTGATCAATCCACTTAACCAGCGTGGCCGGGGACTGACGAACTGAAACTACTGGCCGTCCACTTCTATCAATATGAGGGTTAACAATAGAGTTTAAGTCACCTCCCACTAGCAGTTGATCCAAAGGGAAGTTCAACAAGTTGTTTAAAAGAGTGGCAAAAAAGATATGAAACGGACTGTTAGGGGTGTATACATTGCACAATACTAAAGGGCGACCATCTACATCTGCCTGGACTATTAAGAATCTCCCCTCCGGATCCACCACTTTCTGATTCAATTGAAAGCTAAGAGATTTGTGCACAAGGATAGCCAGGCCTCGTTTCTTACTGGAGAAAGGGGCGTCGATACAAGTACCCACCCAGTCCTTACATAGCTTCTGATGTTCCGTGGCAGATAGGTGAGTCTCCTGGAGGAAAGCCACCCTTGTGCCCAAATGTTTCAGATGAGACAGGATTTGCCTTAGCTTTATTGGGCTATGAATACCCCCTACATTCCATGTAGTGAAAGTGAGATCATGCAATTGTGTGTGGGAACCTCGAGCAGAGCATGAGCTCATGGCGGATCAGGGAAGAGAACTATTGTGAGCAGATGAGAATTATCAGTCGTCCCCAACAGCTCTCCCAGCGAGGAGCCATCGAGGGACACCCAAGGGAGGTAACGCAGGACACCCAAAATAACAAGCATTGGAGGAGCCAATGCAGACAGGGCGGGAGGAGACACCAAAACCCCCGCGCCCCTGCATGGGCTGGAGAAGGACCAAAATCCAAACAGTACAAACCTAACAAACATTTGCAACAGAAAATACATGTTCAAGGAACTAATCCGTTCCAATATCCACAAAACAATGTGTCCCCCCCCCAAACCCATCTCACATAGTAAAAGAATAGATACTTGTAAAACCAACCTCCCCCACCAGGGAGATCACCGGGACCCCAGGGAGCCATCAGAGGGTGTAAAATACAGGAGCCAGGAGAGGCCGGATCCCAGCTCATGGGCCCAATCAGCCCTGCCCAGAGTGAATCCAGGCAGCCGGGAAGCCACGCACCCCCCAGGCCCCCGGCGGAAAACCCTGCAATCCCCACCTCCCCCTATGAAGCAGATCACAATAACGTAGCTAATCGACTTACCCCATAACCCAGAATCAAAAGGAGAGGTCCCCTCCATCCTCCGAAGGGCAGAGAGGGGAGCAGTGAAACACCCTCCTGGACCGCAGCCAAAAAACAGCCGAACCCCTTAGAGGATCCCCCCCCCTCCCCCCGCAGGGCAAAGGAGAGAGCCCCCAACTAAGCCCCCCCGGTCCAGGATGATGTATAGCACAGTGTTCTGGCTTCCAAAACAATCATACAGAAGCAGTAGGTAATTAAGTGTTACTCAATCGAGAGATATCACCAAAACAGGTAACAGGAGATTCAGTCGGTATAGTCACGATAGATGTAGGCTGTCATAGAATGCCCATGCATCTTTGGGTGAGTCGACCATCGCAGTTTTTTCCCCGTCCAGGACTCTGAGACGTGCTGGGTATATCAGTGCAAATTTGATGTGATTTTGAAACGGTTTTCCACAAATCTCAGCAAACTCCCGACGTTTCGCGGACACCCTTGCAGAATAGTCCTGGAAAAGCAGCAGTTTGTGATTCTTATATTCCAGACGATCCATCTTGCGGTAGGCAAACAACAGTCTCTGTTTATCTGCAAAGTTTAGCAATCGAAAGATGACTGGTCTTGGTCGGTTGGCGGTGCCCTCGCCTGGGGGGCCCAAGCAATGAGCCCTTTCAATTAGCAGTGGAGAGACCAAGTCATCCAGATGAAGCAGGTCAGGAAGACCCTTTGAAAGAAAGTCATTCAATTCTCTGCCCTTCAGCGACTCTGGAAGACCCACGATCCTGAGATTATTCCGTCTGCTACAGTTCTCCAGATCGTCAAGTTTATCAGTAAGCAGCTTAGCAGTTGATTCAAGGGTCTGGATTTTCTGCTGTAGATCAGTGATGGACAATTTGCAGGTAGTAGTGCAGGAGTCTATATCCACAAGTTGTTCTTTGTGTGCTTTTAATTCACCCAGTATCTCTTGCATGGATGAGTTGAGAGAGTCCATCTTTGCGTCAATTAGTGGAGTAAGCAGATTCATCACGACCCTGGCAGTAGCATCCGCAAGAGAGGGAGTATCTGGATCTGTCACCTCATCAGAGTCCATAGTAGAGTCATCAATGTCAGGGGTCGAGATAGCGGATTTCTTCCTATCAGGTCTGCCTCCACCTCTATTGTGGCGTTGTGGCTTAGATTGGTCAGACATTGTAAGGAAGCGTTCCATGAAGCTGATGAAGCCATCAAACTGTAAAAAGGAGTAATATCACAACAAGAATTCCAGAGGTGGGTTATGTGGGGGACAAGTGGGCCCCAAACTGGTTACATAGCGGGGGGCCATATTGCAAAAATCTTCTCAAGCCATCAGGGTTCAACCAACAGTGACAGGAGCGTCACTGCTGAAATATACATGGGGCAGAGAGGTAAAAGATATACAGGGAAGATCACATACAGGGGAGTTGTAGAATATAGGAGAGGTGTTGATTGCAGTCAGGTAGGAGCACACCAATATTGGGCTGTCCAGCCACCTCTTTGCCACAACAACAGTTCCACAAAACAGGTTAGGAAATGGTGAGCCCATCCATATGGCGGTGCGTCAGCCAGAAGCCATTTTCTTTAACCCCCTTTTTGTAGGCACCACTGATGTGTCTTGTCATCAAATGTAAGCAATGATCCAGAGCTTGGAGCCCAGATGAAAAAATATACACGGGGCAGAGGGGGAAAACAAATAGAGGAGAGTCACAAACAGGGGAATATCCAAGTCGGAGCTGTGAAACTGACTCCAGTGTGCAGGGCCATAAGCCCCCAGGGCCCCAGGAGGCAATAAGCGGAATAAAAGGACCTATTGGCAGGGAAGGAACACTGGGAGAAAAAAAAAATAAACGGAAGGTGCTCTAACAGTAAAATAAAGGGGAGGGAATGACAGGCAAATGTCCCCTGGGTCAGAAACAGCAGCTCAAATCCAGTACTCACTGCAACGGAAGGAGGATGAATCCAACAGGGCCTCCACACCACCCTCCCACTCTTCCATGCGCGGCTCTCCACCAGCAGGAGTCTCTCAGGCCGCTCCGGGTGCCTCCTGTCAGCGTCTCCGATCAACTGGATATGACGGTGATGAAGAGATGTGACGCCACTCCGTTCTTCACAATCGTCCGGCGCCCCGCCGGGTGGATGCGGCGCGCAAGGCCGCGACTCAGGCCTATGCGTCCAGGAACCGCCGTGTACCACGGAATGAGGAAAGAATGGCCTCTACAGAGAGCTCAACAGCTGGACAGTAAGTATACCGTTGGGTATAGGCGAAAATAAGGCTGTAAACGCAGGATGGCAATGCATAACAAACAGGAATAGCGGAGCCTCTCCAACAGACGTCTGCTCAGTATGGCTGCCAGGCCACGCCCAGCAGTAAACTTTTTTATGAAAAAAAAAAAATATATATATATATATTGTAGAGCATTTCATGTTGAGTAGAATTACAGTACTCCCACTGTCGAGAGATACATATTTCCATAGTTATTACAGTTTAAAGGGATCTATCACCCCTCTGCAAGTTTGTCTAAAATGGAAGTTTATATAGCCACTACAATTGTAATTGTTTTTAAATTCTTTGTTTAGCTGAAATCAAGCATGTAAAGATGATCCTGTGTCTTCCTTGCGGACAGACTGTGGTTACAGCTCTGTACCGCGGTCTGTCATTCTTCCTCTGCTCCCCTTTGTCGATCCAGCCTCCTCCAATGATTGAGGATTTCTGCATGTAAACTGGAGCGCTCTCATTGCCCAGAGATCACTCCAGCTTACAGGCAGAAATCCTCCGTCATCAGAGGAGGCTGGATCGAGGAGGGGAGCAGAGGAAGAGTGACAGACTGTGGTACAGAGCTGTAACCACAGGAAGACACGGGATCATCTTTACACACTTGATTTTGGCTATGCAAAGAATAAAAAACAATTACAATTGTGTACCAGCTAGTCGCGATATAAACTTCCATTTTAGCATTTTAGACAAACTTGTATAGGGGTGATAGATGCCCTTTAAACCCATGTTGTTGTTGTTGTTTTTTTTTTTTTTTTTTTTTTTATATTAGCAGTGCCCTCTACTGGTCAAATTCCAATTTTTTTTATGTTGCATTCTAATGGAGAGGAAAGTCAGAGACATACAGTTCTCCATAGAATGTGATAGAAACTGCTGAGTCACTTGTTGTCAGAACTTCCAGGAAGTAAATTCACTTCCTGATTATTTGAACTGTTATCAATTTTAAATAAAACAGCTGACAGCGGTGGGAGTTTCCTTGTTCTACTCAGCAGGAAAAGCTCTATAACATATACATTTTGATATAAAAAAAGTTTACTGCTCTTTTAACCCTTTGCATTCCAGAGGGGTGTCCAACACATTGCAAAGCAGCTTTTGACACCCCTCGTGAAAGCAAAGGGTTAAAGTTGACCTTTCATGAGGAGATGTTCAATGCAGTTTAAAGAAAAGTGAAAATGAGTTATATGTTGTGCTAGTGATTTGATTATAAATTAACTAGTTTTTGTTAAATTAACCTTTTATTTGTCGGTGGCACTTCATGCTAATTAGTATATATGCTGGGTCAGTTGGCACGCTGTGCAGGGAGTAAGAGCAAAGGCACATTGTGCTACCCAAACATAAAGGGACATTTTACATAAACCATTTATTTTACAGAAAAAATGACTAGCACAACACATAGACAGACTTTAATTCTATAGAAAATAAACTATCCTTGTATTTGGGTGTCAGGTATGACTATATATTTATTTATTTTTACCTTGGAACCCTGTTGCAGTCTTTAGCTGGTCACTGTCACTGCACCATCTGATATAGACAGTATGACTGACGTACTGCAGGGCTATGCCAAACCAAATGTACCATAAGGTACAAATAACTAATGGCCAATTGATTTCAACTGGGTTTTTAATCCCTTGATTGCTTGAGAGGGCTCCAAGGCATTGTGCAGATTTAAAGGAATATTAATGATTAATAAGGTAGAACTATGTATTGCAGAGTTTTAACCTGCTGAGTAAAATGCTGGTACTCCCATTTCTGTGAGATGTTCTATTCAAAATTTAGTGCAGCTCAAACTTTCGTTTTGGGTGCAGTACATCCATAACCTGACATGTTATGGTGGTGCTGTTGCTACATCAGTCTACAGACAGCTCTGTCCAGTGGACTATAAACCTCCATAGGATGCTATAGAAACAGCGGCACTGTAAACTTCAGGTCACGGATCTACTGCACTCATAAATGCACTTCTATGTTACAATAACTTGAATAAAACCTCTTTCATCAGCAATATATATTTCTTCAATGTTAAAGGGATAGTAATGTTAGAAAAAAAGTATTAACTATATGGTAGATACAATTAAAAGAGAGTACTTGCACTTACTTGTATCTCTCAAATTATTATGGTTTGAGAGATATAGGAAAATAAAGTTCTCTGCTCCCTCTCCTTTCTGCTTGATGAGCTGTAAAGCTGTCAGAAGCAAATTCTGGTTGCTTGACCAGATGCGGCTCTTCAGCAGTGCCGTTATAATAATATCTAAAGATAAAAACTTAATTGGACTGGTCTACAAAGTTTGCTTGCAAACCAGGCACATGATGTAGACCGTTCTGATGAAGTATTTATTTTTAGGTATCACTATGTCTGCGCTGCTGAAGAGCCGCCGTCTGATCCAGGAACCAGAATCTGCTTCTGACAGCTTTACAGCTCATCAAGCAGAAAGGGGAGGGAGCAGAGAACTTTATTTTCCTATATCTCTCAAACTATGACAGTTTGAGAGATACAAATAAGTGCAAGTAACCACTTTTAATTGTATCTACCATATAGTTTTTCTGACATTACTATCCCTTTAAGTGTTGCTGTCCCTTTAATTTGTCTGGAAATTTGTATTCGTTCTTTGTGGAGCAGTTGGTCTGCACCAACATAGCACTTTCTCTTAGTACATTAGCCTCAGTGACACTAATCTACTCATAAGATCTGAAACAATTCTGCAGCAAACCAACTGAATTATAGGGGACAGTTCTAAATTCCAGTTGTTTTAAATTGGACTTTTTAACTCATTGAATGCTAGACACATTGCTTCTCTACGCTGCCGCTGGTTTGCCCAAGGATGACTCCAATTTTACTTAGAATTTGAGCCTCAATATATCTTCAGATTCAGTCTGCCCAAGGCTATTGTGAGTGAAATGTAGTGTCTTCAGAGGAGATCATTAAAGAGACATTATAGGGTTCATGTCAAGGGAAGTGAATAGAGTTCATATCCATTTCAATATTCTCCTAGGCAGCATTTCTTTTGTATGAGACTTCTTAAAGGGACTTGGTGCCTTATACAGGAAGCTGAAGAGGTACAATTCTGGAGCAAACAAACTGTACCATAGGGAGAAAATGGAAATCCTCATAGATGCCTTCAAAGCATTTTGAATCAGGGAAGGGATTATAAGCCCCATTTTAATCACGTCAACGCCTTTCCTCAGAGCATACTAATAGGTTTTATTTTAACCCTTTTTAGTTCCAAAGAGGTATCCAACGCAATCTATGGCTCTCAACGAGTTAAGGACATCCCTATTTAACCATAGGTAGATCAGCTGCAATGTTTATTAAAGCGGAACTATCACGCAAATTAAAGTTACCCCCAAATCATTATGCACATAATGATACTCATAACAATACTAGTATTAGCCGGAATAAGTCTGGCATTTTTGAGAAATCCAACTCATTCCCAGACACACGGGCAGGCGTATTGCTGTAGCTGCATCTGTGCGCCTGCGCTGTCAGTCCCTTCCTGTACCTTAAGGTACAATGCAACTCCTAGAGGAGACCGGAATGGACAGTGCAGGCTCATAGGTGTTTCTTTGGCAAGATGTCTGTGCTGATGCCTGCCTGTGCATCTGGGAACATGTTGAATTTCTCAATATTGCCAGAATTATTCAGGATAATACTAGTATTGGTGTGTGTGTGTGTATCGCTATATGCATAATGATTTGAGGGTAACTTTAATTTGTGTGATAGTTCCGCTTTAAACTGGGATAGCCTGAAAAGATGAACTGTTACTGTGTCCACAGGAGTGACATTATTATTATCCTTTATATATCACCAACTTATTCAGCATCACTGTACAATAGGAAATAGACATACAGAGACATTAAACAGTACAAATGGAACATAGAAAACAAAAGGATCAGAGGGCCCTACTCGTGAGAGCTTAAAGTCTAGAGGAAGGTAGGTTATGAAATGCTGCTCAGTGTTGATCCAGAGTTAGCTTCCTGCACATGGCCCTTAAAGGGATAGTATTACTTCAAAATTACTAATCCTTAGTTTGTAGCTCTTAAAAAAAGAACAAAAATGTTGCTCAGTGGCATCTCTCAAATCCTTATGGTTTGAGAGATAACCGCTTACAAAGTTCGCCCCTGCCTGACATCAGCGTTCTAGCTGACAGCAGGGGAATGCACTCCTGGGACCAGCCTGAGGTTCTGCAGCAGAGCTGAGATTGAGTTAATGAAAAAGAAATCCTTCACTGAAAAGGTCTTTCTGCGTGTGTTTGGTTTGTTTGGTTTGTAAGCACACATAGAAGACCTTTTCAGTGAAGGATTTTTTTTTCATTAACAGAATCTCGGCTCTGCTGCAGAACCTCCGCCGGTTCCGGGACCGGATTTCCCTGATGTCATCTAGAATGCTGACATCAGGCAGGGGCGAACTTTATAAGCCGTCATCTTTCAAATACTTGTGGCCACTGGGCGCATTTTTGTTCTATTTTTAAGGGCTGCAAAATAGGGATTAGTAATCTTGAAATATTACTATCCCTTTAATCACCAACCAATGAAAGGATTCATTTCCTTGTAAATACTATGTATATGGAGTTGCTCTGTTGCCCCATATTCTCTCACCCAGTTTAACACCAAATTCTACTCACAGCACTTAAAATGTACTGGCTTTTCACATGGGTGAGTTTTGTAGCACAACTTTTTGTAGCAGCTGACAATGTCAGTGCGTGTTTTAGTGATACATTGTAGCAAGGTGTTCCCAGAATGCCATTCACTCAATATAAACAGAAGTGATAACATTGCAGGGAAAATGTATCTGCCTGCAACAGCTGTGCAATTTCAATGCAGTTTCATTGAAACCCATACTTAAAATCTGTAGCTGTGTTATTGCACTGTCCGGAGAAAACTGCAGCGTGATAAGTCACTCGACAACAGTTACAGCACATGTTGCCTGTTTGAAATTCCCCGTAGAACACAATGATTCACAATTCATGTATTTTTTCATGTGATGTTGTAACTGTGACAGTTCACTATGTGGAAGGGGCCTACATCTTCTTGACAAAAAGTGCAGGTGAGTAACTTCCTGCTTGCAGTTTAACCCTTTCAGTTCCAGAGGGGTACAATCAATGCGTTGCATACTCCTCTGGCACTGAAAGGTTTAAAGAGCTATCGATGCTCTCAGGGGCATGACAGCCATGAAAATGTTGAGGTCCTCTGTGTTGCTGCCAGTCTCTGACTGACCACTGCTTTGTACAGCAGAGGAAAGTTGTGCTCAGACTGGCTACAGACAATCAGGGAGCAGATTTCAACCACCAGACCTTCCCCTGGCTGATCAAATAGCTTGAAACATGACTGGTGTGAAGTGAGCTACTTACTGGTAGGCTGTTAGCCAGAGAACTACATATAGCTCATGAGCAATTAATTGGAGATCCTTGATAAAAAGATTGGAAAGATTTCCCTCTTTGGAGAAATGTTTCTCTTGTAAGTGAATCTCTCCTCTGATTCCCAACAAGCCCAGACAAGACAATTTATTTCTATCACTGGATTTCACATATGATTGACTGTTATAATGACTGAATTATTGATTGGGCATGTATGGTAGCATGTACATAAAAATGTTAGCTGTGTAAGACAATTTTATGTTGGCATTTGTATTTCTGAAGAAATCTATATTGATGACTAATTAGGTAATCATCATTATTTATAAACAAGTTTGTCTTAGTATATTGTTTATATAGAAAATATTTGTAATATCGCCTTCATTTTTTTTTGTTTGTTTGTTTAAATTGTTATTTGACCGAAATCTAAGCAATAAATAGTGCCCTGAGCCCTGCTTCCATACAGACTGCAGTTACCTTCTCTGTACCATCTGCCTCTGCTCACCTCCCTCTATCCAGCCTCCTCCAATGACGAAGGCTTTCTGCCTGTAAAGCTGGAGTGCTCTCATTGGCAGAGATCGATATCTAGCCAATGAGCTCGCTCCAGCTTACAGGCAGAAAGCCTCTGACATCAGAGGAGGCTGGATAAAAGGAAGGGAGCAGAGGCAGAGTGACTGACTGAATTACAGAGCAGGTAACCGCAGTCTGCCCGGAAGCATGGCTCAAGGTAGTATTTATTGCTTAGATTTCGGCCAAATAACTATCTAAATAAAAAAAATTTAATGCAATATTACAAATGTTCGCTGTATAATCTACATATTAAGACAAACTTGCCTAGAGGTGATAAATCCCCTTTAAAGAGGACATCATGTAGGCTCTTGTAAACCTCTCGTAAAGTAGCAGAAACTTTTTTTATGAAAACATTTTATAATGCTTTTTGTGCTGAGTGAAACAATGGTACTATCATTGCAGAGAGATTTTTAATTCAAATATTCTTACAGCTTAGACTCATCCTTTCTTTAAAGCAACCACACCAAATAGCATATTATTTTTGTTATAATGCACTCTATAAGAGATCCTGAGTAACTGACCACAATAAGTGATGGGAACTTCACCACCTGGTGGTGACAATATATAATTACTGTTTGGAAAAAAAAAACTTTCTCTGTGGTCCAATACAGGTTACTAGTAACTTTGGGTAGGCGATCCACCCCTTTAATTGTAGGCAGGAACAATTCTAGAACTGTATGCAGGGGGTGGAGCCTACTTTCCCTCCTTGGCTGCAGCTAGCCAACCAGCTCCAGAAAGATTTGTTCCTTGGTGAAGACACAGGCAAGAGAACAGTTCTGCTATAGTTTTAGACATTTTTTAAATTTTTCTGTTAGAAATGGAATACCACCATTAAGTGGATTACCATCACTGACAATGCCCTTAGATGTGGCTAGCTCAGTATCTAGGTGCTTTTTGTGGACCTCAAGCCCTGGGGGGGAAATCTTGGCTGAAAGTTCTTTTCTCAGGAGTTGCCCACGGAGGCTTCTTCTTAAAACATGGTAATCTGAAGACAAGATCTACAGGAAAGGTGAGCAACCCTTTGAGTGCTTCAGGTCCACATGTCCCACAGTGCCCCTCTGCACAGGGATTTACCTTTGGCGTTCCTGTTGCACACTCCTGCACTCATTGAGTCTATCTGTATGTCTGTTGGGTGTTTTGGAGCAGGTTTATGTGGTACTTTGGCTTCTGGTTTGGCATTCATTTGGGGGGTTTTCTGACACTTTTCATACTGGTTCAGTGTTTTTTGGGTATCCCAACATGTTCTAGTGATGTTTCATGTCTTTTAATATTACACTTTCAATTTTGTAAAATTTGAGCTTTACCGCATAGGCGCCATTGCTCCATTCACTCCTATGGGACTGTACAGTTTGGGACATATCTATGCAACCGTTTAACCTAGCGACTTTAGAGATGGCAAATTCTTCTTGTCTGCCCTTGCTCTATTATCTGGTTCATGTTTACAATGTGTTGGGGGGTACTGTTGGGGTACTTTTTCTGGGAAAACTACATTTCCCATGAGAGCTTGCTTCGCGCACTTGTTTCTGATTGGCTCCTGCAGTGACAGCCATTTTATGCTATTTCCAGAACGAGTATCCTACGCAGGGCTTGGACTCTCCTTCTCCCCTCTGCTGAGTAACCCTTCATTGCCAGATAAGTCTAAATTAGTGATTTCAGGGGTGAAACTTAAATCACCCAATTACAGTGTGTAGGATTAATTATACTGTAAGGTTATTGACACTGTGAGAATGTCTATACCGTTGGAGCTTGGGGCCAGACCTAAGACTAAGGATGCCTGGGTTTCTGTATCCCCTATTGCTCATTGCTCTTTCTGTTATTCATGGTTACCTAGAGAATTCTCGGATCATTTATGCCCAGCATGTTCTGATGTCCCTGAGAGTCTTCCAGGGACCTCCAGTCATGCATTAGAGCCAGTTTGGATGCAAGAGTTCAAGGCTGCTACACATAGCAGCTCTTTCCATCCCAGTTACAGGGGGTCTTCCATTCTTGGCAGATCCCCTCCTCTGTCAAGTCTTCCCTTCCAAAATCTCAGGGTGTACTTGACTTGTCCGATTCCTCTGAGGAGGAACTGCTGGTGGATTCAGATGTTGAGCAATGTTCTGCAGTGGGCTTCTTTCAGTTTTTTGGGGATCATTTTGAGGCCGATCCTGCGCCCTCAGCTGAGGGCCTGATCAGAGCTGTTTTAAATACCCTAAACATTCCCTTAGTCCAGGAGGTTCCTTCTGACCCTTCTGATGTATTTCAGGAACCTAAAAAGCCCCTTACTTTCCACCTAACCCCACTCTTGACCGCCTTGTGTCTGAAGAGTGGAAGTTTCCGTACCGAAAACCGTCAGTCTCCAAGCTTTATCCCTTCTCTGAGGCTGTGCTTGCTCAGTGGGTTCACCCTCCCAAAGTGGATGTTCCTATCTCCAGGTTCTCTAAGTCTACTGCCTTGTCGGTGTCTGATGCGTCCTCTCTCAAAGACTGGACTGACAGGAAACTTGAGGTCTCATTCAAGTCCATCTTTGCCACTGCTGGTACTGCCATGCATCCAGCATTTGCTGCAGCATGGGTGAACCGGGCCATTGCTCACCCTTGCTGTTCGTCAGGGTGCTCCTACTTCGGATATGTTGCGCCTCCTTGCATTTATGAGGCTCAGCACTATGTTTCTGCTGCCTTATTTGATGCCATCCATTTGGTGGCTAGGGTTTCCACCATGTCTGTGGTTGCCAGACGGGCTCTTTGGCTCAAGATCTGGTCTGTTGACACTGCTTCTAAGAAAGCATTGCTCTCCTTACCTTTTCAAGGTACTTCTTTGTATGGGCCAGATTGTAAGGATCGGATCAGTGAGGCCACAGAGGGTAAGATTACCCTTCTACCCTTGGTTCCCTAGGAAGAAAACGCCGCTTAAGCGTAACCGGTATTTTCGTTCCTTTCAGATTGAGAGACGTCTGGTGAATCAGACGGTTCCTTCAGCTCTGCATACCTCCTCCAAGCTCAAACAGCAATGGAAGCCCAAGGTCTCCTCCAAGCCTTCTTTGGCATGACTCACCGAACCCAGATCTGCACTCTGCTGTGGGTAGTCACTATCACAGCATTTGGGAGGATTCTGTGGTGGACCCATGGGTTTTACAGGTGGAGACGGAAGGGTACAGGATCCCTTTTGTCTCTTCCTCCCTTTCACTTCTTTCCTTTTTGTGCGCCTCAGGGCGCAGAGAAAGCAGTCTGTTCGGTGCTATTCAGGCTCTTCTGGATTAGGATGTTCTATAGCCGGTTCAAGTTCAGGACAGAGAAGAAGAATGGCAGTTGTCAGCCCATTTTGGACTTGAAGAATCTCAATTGCTTTGTGATCCAGACTCATTATCACCATTATCATTATCACGTACGGTGATTGATGCCATGTCCTCGGGGGAAATCCTTGCTTCTCTGATTCTTCAGGATGGCATTCATCCAGAGAGCCGGCAGTATCTCCGATTTGCCTTCAACTGGGGGCATTTTCAGTTTTCAGCTCTTCCATTTGGCCTGACGACAGCTCCTCAAGTCTTCAGCCGTGTCCTGGGAGGCTTAGTGTCCGTCCTCCACCGGGATGGCATCAGAGTTACTCCATACATGGGCGACCTGCTTCTGAAGGCCCCCTCTGCGGAACTTCTTCATCAGTAGGTTCAGCAATGCATTCATTCTCTCACCCATCACAGGTGGATCATCAACTTGGACAAGTCAGATCTTGTTCCATCCCAGTATCTGGTCTTCCTGGGCCTCCTCTTCGACACTCAACAGAGCATGGTGTTTCTCACGGAGGAAGTGTCTCACCAGATCGCACACAGGGTTTTGGCTGTTCTAGCTCAAGATCCAGTTCCAGCCAAGAAGCTATCCTCTCTGGTGGGGAAATTCATCTCTACCATGGAAGCAGTCCCCTTTGCCATGGCTCACACCAGGGGGCTCCAGCGGTTTGTGATCCAGGTATGCAAGGGTCAGCCGGACCTTCTGCAGACGTCAGTATCCCTCCCTCTTCATTTGGAACTGAGTTTGTCGTGGTGGCTCGACCTCTCCAATCTCCTGAAGGGCAAGTCCTTCCTGATATCCTTCTGGACTACGGTTACGACGGATGCCAGCCTCTTCGGCTGGGAAGCGGTCCTGGGTCACCTGAGTGCTCAGGGACGGTGGTCTCCGGAGGAATCTCTCCTTCCCATCAATGTATTGGAACTTCGGGCGGTATTTCATGCCCTTCGTCATTGGACATCTCAGCTGGAAGACTGTCCAGTCTGGGTACAGTCTGACAACTCCACGGCTGTGGCTTACATCAACAAGCAGGGCGGAACAAGAAGTCTCGCCCTTGGTTAGAGGTCAAGGCTGTTTTGTCCTGGGCAGAAGAACACGTTCCTGCCATATCCACCACGCACATTCCCGATGTAGCAACGTCATAGCAGACTTCCTCAGTCGGCACACAGTGGACAGCGGAGAGTGGGAACTGCACCCTGAGGTGTTCTCCCTCATTGTTCAGAAGTGGGGTCTTCCTTAAATCGACCTGATGGCTACAAGACACAACAGGAAGCTTCCGAGGTTCTGCTCTTGGTGGAGGGACTCTAGAGGAGCTCTGGCGGTGGATGCCATGTCCATTCCTTATTTATTTCCTCTGGCCTTCATCTTTCCTCCCCTCCCAGTGTTGCACAGGGTGTTACTGAAATTACGACTGGAATGCTGTCCAGTCATTCTGAGTGCTCCGTACTGGCCGCGCCAAGCTTGGTTTCTGGAGCTTCTGGATCTGTCAGTGGTGGAGCCATTCCGGCTCCCTTGCCATCCGGATCTTCTTCTACAGGGTTACCTGTGGAAGGAGGTTGTTCATCGGCTTGCTTTGATGTCTTGGAAATTGAAACCTCAATATTGAAGAAGAAAGGGCTTTTTTCTGGCGTGGTGGCTACTATGCTCAGTGCCCGCAAGCCTGTTTCTTCCAAGATCTAGCATTGTGTCTGGTGGACCTTCCAATCTTGGTGTGCCAATAAGGACCTGTCTCAGGAGTTTAATCTGCCTACGGTCCTGGCCTTTTTGCAGGACGGTGTGGATAAGGGACTCAGTTTGAGTTCCCTTAAGGTTCAGACGTCTGCTCTCTCTGTTTTCTTTCAGAGGCGCATTGCCATCCTTCCTGATGTCAAGGTTTTCTTCCAGGGCATTGCTCATTCTCGTCCTGCCTTCCATGGGATCTTAATATGGTTTGGGGCGTTCTTCTGCGCCCTCCATTTAAGTCTTTGGCTACTATTCCTCTACTCCTGTTGACGTGGAAAATGGCCTTTCTCCTGACGATCGTGTTTGTCCGCCGTGTCGCGGAGTTACATGCTGTGTCATGTAAACCACCCTATTTTGTGTTTCACAAGGACAAGGCGGTGCTTCGCACCTCTCAGGAGTTCCTCCCCGAGGTGGTTTCGGAGTTCCACATCAATCAGGAGATTGTGGTGCCCTCTTTCTGTCCTGACCCTAGCTCTGACAAGGAGAGGGATCTCCACTTGTTAGACGTGTTGCATTGTCTAAAGTTTTATGTACATCGCACTGAGTCTATCAGGCATTCTGACGCATTGTTTGTCATTCCTGAGGGTCCTAGGGCAGGAAGACCTGCATCCAAAGTGACTATTGCTTCATGGATTAAGTCCACTATTTGTAAGGCTTATGAGCTGAGGAAGAAGCCTGTCCCTTTCAGGGCCACGGCTCATTCTACACTATCTATTGGGGCCTCTTGGGCTTACAAGAATCAGGCCTCTGCTGATCAGTTATGCAAGGCTGCCACCTGGTCCTCTGTGCAGACCTTTTCAAAGCACTACCGTGTTGATGTGTTTGCACTGGCTGATGCCAGCTTTGGGAGGAAAATCCTGGAGGCAGTTTTGCCTGTCTAGGATTTTATTTGGTTCTTGGTGCTTCTTTCGCTTTTGAGCTCCGACGGCTCTAGTTCAGTGTGCTGTGTAACAGTTGGGGTGGTGTTACCCCTGTTCAGTGTCCGTTGACACTTCTTTGTTTTGTTGGGCTATCTCTGATCTGATGGTTCATATCAGCTCTGATGACTTTGAGGCCTTGCGCCTGGTCCTTGCCTTACTTCCCGCCTCTGGGAAACTCAATGGTTGGAAATCCCAAAGTTACCAGTAACCTGTATTGGATGACAGAGAAAAGAGGATTTTAGTCTTACCTGTTAAATCCTTTTTTCTTAGTGCATACAGGTTACTGGCCTCCCACTCTGTCAAGGGATCATGCTTGGCTCTCCTGTGGCAGACCGTGGGGGTCCTTCGGGGTCATGCTCACGGTAGTCTTCTTTCCCTTCCACTATCTAGTCAATAGTTAGTGTCTCAAATCTTTCTGGAGCTGGTTGGCTAGCTGCAGCCAAGGAGGGAAGGTAGGCTCCACCCCCTGCATGCAATTCTAGAATTGTTCCTGCCTACAATTAAAAGGGCGGATCGCCTACCCAAAGGAACCAGTAACCTGTATGGACTAAGAGAAAAGGATTTAACAGGTAAGACTTAAATTCTCTTTTCTGCTGTATATTTTTATTAAAATATTCCAATAGAAAAGAACTGCAATATATTTTTTTCTTAAAGTTTATTGCTCATATGTATTGTCTCAATTTTTTATACACAAAATACATATTTAAATTTGAGATATATATTTGTTTTTTGTCAGCCTCTTTCTTGTTCCGAACACAATGTCATTGCCAGCACCATATTCTATTTCCAGTCTATGCCAGGTGCCACCTCTTGGTTAATTAAAACCTCCATGGCATCTATGATATGTTTCCTGCTCAGCTCAGTTTGTAGAAGATATGAGCAGGGGGTGTAGCCATAATCCCATCTGACACCAATAAAAAAAATAATCCCCAAATTCCCAGTGATTAAATTTACCAGAGGGGTATGTAACCCATTGCTCCACAATGCATTCTACGCCCCTTAGTCCACTGAAAGGGTTTAGTGGGTCTTTTAAGGGAACCCATCTAAGTACTTCCATTATACAGTATATGTTTCATTGCTGTAATCCTCACAATGGATATAAAGCCATATAAAGTGAGACAGTCACAAGACTGACAGTGAGAAATGCATTTAACCCTTTCACTGCCTGAGGCATGTGCTGTGCATTACTTCACAATGTGTTGCACACATAATTCAGACACTTAAAGGGTTAAAGAAGGAAGTCTTCAATGAACAGCTGTACAGCAATTTTTGGCATCAGGTCATTTATAAGTCACATTATATTGTACTGACATTGATCACATCCTTCCCCTTTAGAAATCTGGATGGTACAGGGATAGTTCATTATTGCTGAAGGAAGGTCAGTCTTCAGACAACTGCCCCGCTGAGAATAATTAAACATATTTTATTCACTTGTTGCATGGATGTGAGCTTATGTGCTTTTTATACTGTTATCTCAACCACAATGTGCCTATTATTAATAATAATAAATAATATGAATAAAAAATAATATAATCTAATTTAGGATTAGACATCTAGTTTCTCTCCAGTTGTTGAGCTACAATTCCCATAAACACCAAAAATAAGGGGAAAGACTGTGTATCAACAATTGTTGTAATTCTCGCATCACTGGCTGGCTGAGTAGATGAGAATTGTTATCTAATAGGACCTGGTGAGTCACATGTTGCGTATTCCTGGACTGGCGTGTGTTTTAAAATGTTTTCACTTTTTTGTTCCCTAAAGGTATCGTTCTCCACCATCATCTTTGGCTGCAGTTTTTGGTGCTGGGATTTTCTACAGAAACCTGGTAAGTTAAAATAGGCATACTAGCAATACATTTATTATAAGTGGTTCCAAGAGTTCTGAAACCTTTGTGTGTAGTAACCTGCCTTGATATCTACATCTTTTAGACACTTTTTGTAGTTTTTCACTTTGGAAGAAATTCATCAGGGTGTGAACTGCTCTGTGGACAAGCAAATCGGAGGATTTCTGTGCACATTAGCCGCTCTTCTAATCAGCCGTATCTGTCCATCGCTTATTCATCAATAAATGTTGGACAGATAAATCCACCAATTCCATTTGTCACCTTCAATCTGGTGAATCCCTCTGCAGTCAATACAGGGGGTAAACACATGCATACACATTCATTGTCTTTTTTTTTTCTGTTTTCCCTATACAAGGCAGGGAAATACAATAGCTTATTTATGAATACCCGAAGGAACCCATCGATGGTCACGGCAAAGGGCTGACAAAGAACAGGTGTATTTTTTCATTCAATTTTGACAAATGTTTACTTTTATGTAATATTAAATGAGAACTAATGCCACCGGAAAATAACCCTCACCCCCCCTTACGTTACAGTGAAGAAAATGCTAATTGCCCCTATGAATTGTGCTCCTGTCCGTTTGTTCAAGAGAGAGCCTCTTCAGTCAGTGCTGGATGTCTTATACATGGAGACAGATATGGCATTTTGGAAGTTTTCAAACTGAAACAGGCAGAGTACATGAGCGTACTACAGCTCGGATCGTTCATCATAGGTAATAGTACTGATCTCTGAGGCTCTTACTGTTCAAAACTTGCTAGTTGCACTGTAATTATTTGATGACGTTTACCCCTCCCGCCCCTTTTCCCGATGGCAATGTTTCTGTCCTCGATCCCACAGCGGATCATAATGAGGCACAATCTTCAGTCCGTATAAGGAAAAACCTGCCTTCCGTGCTGAAGGTTTTCTTATACTGACAGAGGTAAGATTGTCCCTCCTTGTGATCTGTCCTGTCCGATGATGGTTTTCAGATCTATGGGGAGGTGGCTTGCAATTTGGGAAAAAAGGGGCGGGAGGGTTCAGCTTCATATAATTACAGTGTAACTAGCACGTTTTTAACAGTAAGATCATCAGACATCAGTACTATTAACTATAATGAACGATCCGAGCTGCTTGTGAAAGGAAACCTTACTATCTCTGTAACCCTTTAAGAACCAGAGGGATGTGCAATGCATGAGGAAGCAATGACGTGTTCACCTTTCTGGTCCTCAAAGGGTTAACCCTTTGAGTGACAGAGGGGATAAGCAACGCATACCCCTCTGGCACTCAAAAGGTTCACATTTTTAATCATATGCAATGAGCAGTGAGCAAAGTTTGGGCCCTGTGGTCCTGCTAGGAACAGTCGTGTCCCCCTGTCTACGTAGATGACATCAGGGACTGCTTGAAGATGTTATTTCTTGGACAAAGGCAAATGGGCAAAATTCAGAGGCCATTAGGATTGTCTGAGCACGGTAAGGTAAGTGGGGATGGTCATAGAAATGTAAGTGGGAGTTATTTTTTAGGAGGAGTCTGTAATTCACAGAATTGGTGCTTAAATATAATATCTCTCTGTGGTGCTCCTTATTGTAAGCTCATTTCGATATTTAACCCTTTGAGTGCCAGATGGGTAAGCAATGCGTTGCATACCCCTCTAGCACTTAAAGGGCTCAGTGTTGTCTGTGACTTAATGAGAAACCATGTCTATAGTAGGGGTGTTCACAAAGTTTAGCCCTCAAGATCCAGACAGAAAACGACAACGAATGAAGGGCCATTTATCACTATATACTGTAAAGGTGTTAAAGGGATAATAATGTTTCACAATAAAAGCAGCTCTTCATAGTATTTGGGCCATGGAGAGTGTTATTTCAATACTGTCAGAGTTGTAGTTCATGAGTAACTGAATGCTAAACTATCCCCTCCTGCCCCTTTTACTGATGTAATACTGCTCACCTCAGAGCAGCAAGACTGTCTGGATGGATCGCAGAGAGTGACAATATTCAGTTAGCATAAGGAAAGCCCTGTCAAGGGGGGTAGGGTTTTCCTTATGCTCACAGTAAGAAGATTGTCCCTTGCTGCGACCTGTCTGGTCTGTGGACCAGATTCCACATCTGAGGGGAGGTGGCTTACACAAGATAAAGTATCCCCTTCCCACCCCTTTTATCATTCAATTACTCTTGAACTACAACTCTGACAGTACTGAAATAACACTCTCCATAGCCCAAATACTACGAAGATTAATTTGAGCTGCTTTTATTGTGAAACATTACTATCCCTTTAAAGACAAACGTGCTGCAAAGAAGAGATTATATGGATTATTGGCTCCATTACATAGCTAGATTAATAAGCGATCTTGCACTTGGCAACATACACAGACCTGCGTGTCTATCTTATTGGTCCTTTAGGTGTTGGTGGTGGAACCTTGGCAACTAAACTTAATTCCTTGGATGCCAGAGAGGTCTCTAATGCATTGTTCCATAGTGAGTTGATGACCTCACTAGCATCTAACGGGTTAACACCGTATCTTTATAAAAGGTATTGGAACTAAAACTAGCATTAAGACTAAATTATTATGCTAATGTTTTAAGTATTCATTTCCATTGTCTTCCACTTGTCCACTGGTAGTCACAGGATCATACGATGTGGCCAGTGTACTGCAAAAAAGTGGTGCAATTCTTGATTAAACCGGTTGTACCATAAGGAACAAACAAAAGTGATTTAAATGGGTGTTTTAAAGGGATAGTAATGTTTCACAAAACAGCAGCTACAATTAATCTTCATAGTATTTGGGCCATGGAGAGTGTCATTTCAGTACTGTCAGAGTTGTAGTTCAAGAGTAATTGAATGATAAAGTATCCCTCTTCTGCCCCTTTTACCTAGTGTAAGCCACCTCCCCTCAGCTGTGGAATCTGGTCTCTTGACCGGACAGATCACAGCAAGGGACAATCTTCTTAGTGTGATCATAAGAAAAACCCTGTCCCCCCCCCCCCGACAGGTTTTTCAGGTTTTTCTGTATGATCACTGAAGATTGTCCCTCTCTGTGTCCTCTGAGGTGAGCAGTGTTACATCAGTAAAAGGGGCGGGAGGGGGATGCTTTATCATTCAGTTCCTCTTGAACTACAGCTCAGACAGTATTGGAATAACAATCTCCATGACCCAAGTACTATGAAGATTAATCGGAGCTGATTTTATTGTGAAACATTACTATCCCTTTAACACCTTGAATGCTAGATGGGTCACCAACACAATTCTTTGCAATGCATTGGAGTCCTCTCTAACATTGAGTGGATTAAAATTCCCATTTGAGTGAATGTTAATTTCTATTTGATGCAGTTTATTTGCCCCAGAATTGTTCCACTTTTTCTTAGAACATCAGCCTCGCTTTCTGCCACCTTATTCTTGTTCTCCTGATCTCCATTGCCTATATCTCTCTGCCATGGTTTATGTCTGCTCTGGGGACCCACTTGAACGTCTTCAGGGAATCCCAGGGTTCTATGGAACACCATTTGAGAACCACTGGTCTATCCAATTGCAAGAAATCAGGTCATGATTACTGTTTTTTAGGGCAGGTCAGATTTTTATTTAATAGAATTTGCATGACGGGCCTTATAGGCCATGTCATAATGCCACAAGTGGTCCATGGGCCTTAGTTTGGACAGCCATGGTCTGTAGGAATAAGTGGAACTTCATTTGTGAAAAGGAAAATGAACACTTTCTAATAATGACCTCAATACTTTTTTTTACTATGTCCAGAAAATTCTAATAGCCCCTTGAATTTCCCTTGTGCCTTTGTTCAAGAGATAACATCTTTGATCAGTGCTGGATATCATGTCCATGAAGGTAAACATGAATGGTTCTAGCAAGTTGTTCAAAGTGAAGCGGCAGAGGAATGTGTTACACTCTTCTCTGGTCTTTAGGGTTCAGTTTACTATGTGCAGTTCGTCTGAGTTCCTGTGGTCCTTCCAGGTCATCTGCCTCAGTGGACATGTCATCTAGGACTGACTGAAGTCATTACTTGAACCAGGGAGCGATGGCAAAATTTGTAGGGGCCATTAGAGTTTTCTGGCTATAGTAAGGTAAATGGGTGGCTGTTAGGAGACATTAATTCTTCTTTAAAGGAGATATGCATGCCTACCTGGGTAGGAGTCCATTATACAGTCTTGTGTGTTTGGTTGTGTACTGCATACCACAATGGCACTTAACATCATGGTATCACTAATGCTGGTATAAGTGTCTCCCACATCAACCAATATTACCTGTTAGCAGTCCGGCCATTACAACAATAGGCCATATGTATAATGCAAAGAGAGGAAATTCCAAACCAGCTACACCATAGGTACTGATACAAATTCCCTAAATTCCCATTGTTTTAAATCGGAATTTTAACTTCTTGAATGCTAGCGTAGTGGAGGCCTTCCTAGAATTCAAGGGGTTAAAAGCCCCATTTAAATATGTACAAATTTTGATTTTTTTTCCCCATAGGACAAGGTTGTCCCAGAATTCCTTCTTCTTATTCTTTGTGCATAGAGGCCTAATTAATTGCTCTTGTGACAACAATTTGTTGACTTTTGTTATGTTTGTCAGGAGGGATTTATGATTAATGCAACAAACTTTGAAAAATGGTCATGTGCTGAATTTAAAGATCCCTTCAGTGCTTCTTGTTTCTCATGTATATCATTTTTGTCAGTGGGGAAAAGCTGTAATTAAGCTTTTTTTGTTGTAAGTATAGACTTGTACAACTCTGCTTCTATATACATATTACCTAGTATAGATGTGACAATAACACAACTACCCATGATTCTGTCTGCCTTTCACCCCACTCTGGCTATCAGTCCTTTCCTTTCCAAAAGCACTAAGAATTCTGCGGAGCGGGAGAAGCGGAGCACACAGAGAAGGGGAGAGGCTGGATCCACCCACATACTGATTGTGTAATGCAGAATTACAGGGATCATACATTGTACCGTATATCCACTAGTGCTGCCACTGGTGTTGCACATTATGGTAACTCCTTGAATGTCTTATGAAGCTGAAACGGAAGCTGAAATAGAAGGTGACTGAACGGCTGTATAAGTATTAAACGCGCCCATTGACTAGGCGATGTGACAATTTGGTGCTGTCATGCACTTCGAGATTGTCATGTCGCTATTTTTAACCAGGCGACATAGTGCAACAGTTAAATGGTCGCACGCAGACCATTCAAAAGGAGCCTGTAGGCACAGAAATCTGAAGCAGGCCCCCCACCGTGGGCCATCTGCACTGGACATCTCAACAATGCTCCTAATCTCTACATTGCCCCCATCATCTCTATATTGCCCTCACATTGCCCCATCATTGCCACATTGCCCCCCATTAGCCCTAACTTGCCACCATCATCTCCATATTGTCCTCACATTGCCCCCATCATTTCCATATACCATATTGCCCTCACATTGCCCCCATTAGCTCCATACTGCCCCCATCATCTCCATATACCATATTGCCTTCACATTGCCCCATCAGCTCCACATTGCCCTCCCATTGCCCCCCATCAGCTCCACATTGCCCTCACATTGCCCCCCATCAGCTCCATATTGCCCCCATCAGCTCTAGATTGCCCCATCATCTCCATATACCATATTGCCTTCACATTGCCCCCCATCAGCTCCAAGTTGCCCTCACATTGCCCACCATCATCTCCATATTACCCTCACCAGCTCCACATTGCCCCCCATCATCTCCATATTACCATCACATTGCCCCAGTGTCCTTTTCCTACCTCTTCCCTGGTGGTCCAGTGGCAAGAGAGCTCTGTGCCTCCTCCTTCTGCACAGAGTTGTAGCTGCTGGAGCTCCCACGCGGTCTTCAGTAATGCAGAGTGCTGGGAGATTGTCATCTCCCGGTGTTCTGTATTACTAAAAACGCACCGAAGAAGCGCAGCAGCTACAGGTCTGTGCCGAAGGAGGAGGCACAGACCTGTCTTCATGGCGCCAGGCGGGGAGGCGAATAATAAAATACAAAATCCCACCACACACATGATCGGATGATCCCAGTGACAGGCGCCCCTCTCTTGGGTGAGCCTGTAGGCAGATGCCTACTCTGCCTATTTATAAATCCGGCCCTGATACCATCATAATCAGGTGAAAAGTGCTGAGCTACAAATTGCAGTTGTTGTTTGGGTTTTGTTGTATGCTCTGTCATAGGTCTGGCCCTGCCCCTTTCAGTGCCACAAGGTTATGCAATGCACATTCGTATGAAGCTGAAAGGGTTAAAGGAGGACAGCTTCAGTAGAGTCAGCAAGCTGTGCTCTGACTTCATAGAGAGCTACACGGAGATCTGCAGGCTGGCAATGTTGGGACTGTGAACTCCAACCTCAGTGGCAGCTATTGGAGCTTAGTGCATGTGGCCAACTGCCACATTAACATAAAACACACCCACATGAATGCAACAGTGGCTCATTATCCCACATTTCCATATGCAAATTAGCCATTGTTGAATTAGGGCAAAATCATAAACCTGTTGAAGGCAAGGTGGACTCATGGAGATGTCGGTGAATTGGTGGTGGATTCACATGGATATGATGAGGCAGAAATCGTAGTGCATGCTGTCGATATGCATTGTCACAAACTTACCAGTATATCACCATCCTGGCTCCTTATCAACCTTTAGTGTATCTCCCCTGAAGCAGTTCTAGAAAAACAGGGGTCAATTAAAGGAGCAGTAAACTTTTATTTTTATTTTAGTTGAAATATATGTATATTTCTTTTCTACTGAGTAATACAAGAGCACTTTCACTGTTTTGAGAATTTTCCTTTCAAAATCATCAGCTCAAACTATTTTTTTTTTAATTGGATTGCTGTGTTCCTTTGTGGTCAGCAGGTGGTGCTGTTCCTATCATTTATTAAAGAGAGACAGAGCACATGACTCAGAGTCTTCCACAGAGTACTTTAGAAAACAAATGCCTTTTGAACACCAGGGGGAAGATGCGCTATGGTGTGATAAAATGGAGATAGCTTCTGCAGTGAGATCGCTTTTTCAAGACCTATGTTATTCTATGGAGCCAATGAACTAAGATTTCTCCAGCTTTGTAGATCTTAGTGCATAGTCTCTATAGGTAAACCTCTTGGTGCATAACCCCCAACTTGGTGCTGTTGCTAACAACTGGATTGAAAAAAATAATTTTAAACTGTAATAAGCTTGAACGAAATACATTTTTTTTAAATTTATTTCATCTTCCCAGGTGAAAATTATAAGAAAAATATATAGTCAAGTTGAACTCGCAGAACATGTAAAATCAAAAATGTTGGGTACCACTCTGGCACTTAAAGGGTTAAGATTCCTTTTGCTTTAAATTGGGTTTTTAACCAACTAAAAACCAGAGAGCTATCCACCACCTTGCTTTGCAATGCATTGGATACCCCTCTGGCTCTCAAAGGGTTAAAGCGAAACTTTCATGCTAATAACATTGCCCCCAAATATATTACTGACCCAGAGATAATCAAAGTTATACTGTCCTTAAGCTGTGTCAGTGCTATTGCAGTAAAAACACATTTTCTGTAGGCATCTGGCTGCACAGAGCTTACAAGGGAAGCTCTGTGCACCCGCACGGTCAGTCCCTTCCGGTGCCTTAAGGCACCAAGGAATGCTACTCACCAGTGCTGGCAGTGAACGGGACAGACAGAGCAGACTCAGAGGTACATTTCCTCTTAGATGTCTGCTATGTCTGTCCTTTGGTTCCTGCAATACCATATTGAGCTTAACCCCTTAAGTGCCGGACCGCCTTGACGGTCCTGGCACGTCAATGGTCCTTAAGGGGTTAAGGATAGTAGGACTTTGCATATTGTTACATTAGTAATATATTCGGTGGCAATGTTATTAGCATGAAAGTTCCGCTTTAAGGATTAAAAGCCCCACTTAAATTCAGGAGAATTGGGGGGGAAAAGATTTGCCCCTAATGAAGCAGTGTGTTTACAGTACAACTGCTCCAGTGGTTCCTAGCATACCATCTTCCGTGTGTATTCTGTGCTTACACAATGTGAGTTGAGAAGCAAGGAAGGACATGTAATCACATTGGAACTTTCTAAACGGGCTAACCCTGAGATTATTTAAATATTAACCCTTAAATCTCCCCTGGACAATATGCCCCTACTTGCTCTAAACCAGATGAGATCCAATCTGTTCACAAGGTACCTTTAACATCCTACACCTTTTCAGATATCAATGGTTGAACACACACAGACAAGCAGGACTTCTCCCTCTGCCTTTCATTAGAAATGGCACCGATTTAGATACTAAAGAAGCCGTTTATATGTGTAGATCATGAAGTAGGTAACACTGGACTCACTAACCTTGAGAATTTGGCCCTTCACCCTGAGATTCGGGTCAAAACTGTGAGTCTCTGGGTCAAACCCTGAATTCCAAGGTATGAACATCTATGTAGTGTTATTTCTGTCCGCTTGTGTGTGCTATGAATGCTGTTCTCCTTAATTTTATAACATAAGAAAAAATTGCACATTTAATAGACTCGCACACTGCGCTTCCAGTAGAGAAGTGTGCCACAGATGGGAAATAAAGTATCCTATTACTTTCAAGGCTCTTACTCTTGCAGCTGCCAATGAAATGAATCTGAATGAATCACATCTATATAGTGTGTGCATATGTCATGGTACATTGTGCATTCCGGACCAGATACAATCTGTATCACCAGCCCGATCAGACCGACCCCAAAGGGCTGCACACTATATTTAAAAATTGTAAATATGGGTGAAAACAAATTAGATTAACCCCATGGATGCTAGAGAGGTTTCCAACACATTGCCTGTAGCGCCCTAGGGGTTAAAATTAGAACTGTCACTGTGTAACAAACGGGATTTTGAAATACCTTTCAAAATCACTTATATTTATTTTAGTCATTTTGTTTTTAATTTCTACCAATAGTTTGAGATAAACTGTTATTTATCAGTTTCTGGGCTGGTAATGACTGTCATGGAGTGGCAGTTGGAGTGGAGAGCAGTGTGGAATGTTAGATATGTCAGTAAGTGCTGTCTGATGTGCATAAACTGAGAAATAGTTAAATATCTCAAACTTTTCTTTGAAGAAAAAAATGGATAAGATAAATGTAGGGCATTTTGAAAGCTTTTCAAAATCATATTTGTGTGTCTGTGTGTGTGTGTCTGCGTCTGCATGTGTGTGTCTCTGCGTGTGTGTCTCTGCGTGTGTCTGTGTCTTGTCTGTGTCTCTGCGTGTGTGTGTCTGCGTGTGCCTGCATGTGTGTCTGTGTATGTGATATTCAGTAGAAGGAGATAACCTCTTCTACTGTAGCAGGGAACAGGCTGGGGGACAGAGTTGAAGTCTCTTAGCCTGGCATGTATTTCCAGTGAGGCCAGTTACCCATCACTATATGACCAGCAAGTGCATGATTTAAGTTGGCATTCTGGTTTGGTTACAGCCTTCAACTAGTCGTGTACTTTTTACATATACTCATTGTGGTTGTAATTTGGACTGGATCACACACAATGTAGCACACATACTCATACGCACAGGCATGGATGGGCACGCCGGACACACACCATGAGACTGACGTTCAGGAGCAATGCTGGGGCAAACCAACTGCGTCATAGGGGACAAAAAAAAATCCCCCTCAAACGCCCATTGTTTTAAATGAGGCTTTAACCATTTGAGTTCAGAATAGTGTTGGATACCCCTCTGGCACTCAAAGGGTTAAACCATTTGAATGCTAGAGAACTCCAATGTACTGCAAACATGTTGAAGACCTCAATGGGTTAAAATGTCACTCTTAAATGAATCGAAATGTTTATTTTCCCCCCATGGTGCAGTTGATTTGCTCCATTTCTTAGTATTTTAACATCCCTGTGTATATACACTGTTTATATAACGCTGTGGGCCCAATTTTCAAAAGAAAAGTGGAGCAATTCTGGGGCAAATGTATTTTAGGGGTGAAATTAAAAAAAAATATATATATACTTGTTGATTTAAAAGGGGTTTTGACCTCTTGAATGCCTGAGAGGTATAAAGTGCATTTCTAAGCACTACACTGGAAGAACCAATAGCACGCAGTGAGCTCAAAGCCTCAATTAAATCTGTGAGACTTTGTATTTACTCACTATGGTGCAGTTGGTATGGGGCTTAGAGTGCTAGATGTGTGCATTGCTTCTCAGTGTTACACACCCCTCTGGCACTGAATGGGTTGTTCTTGCCTTTCTGAGGCCTTTCACAAGTTTCCAGTCTGTGATGTGGTAGCACTAGAAATACCCTAGCGCCTGGCGTAAATGTACGAGGAGATTTCCCCGTAAAGAAATTGTTCCCCTACCCACTGGTAACCACAAATTCCTCAAATACACTCTGCCACCCCCAACCTTGACTCCTGCCCCGGCCCTACCCACTGGTAACCACAAATTCCCCAAATACACTGATTGATCCCCAGCCTTGTTCCCTTGCCCACTGGTATTCACAAATTCCCCAAATACACTGTTTGATCCCCAGCCTTGTTCCCTTGCCCAATGGTAGTCACAAATTCCCCAAATACACTGTGTGATCCCCAGCCTTGTTCCCTTGCCCACTGGTAGTCACAAATTCCCCAAATACACTGTGTGATCCCTAGCCTTGTTCACCTGTCCAGTGGTAGTCACAAAAATACCCAAATGCATTGCCTGACCCCAACCTTGTTCACCTGCCCAGTATTAGCTACAGATCCCCACACACACACACCTGTTTTCTGTAGGTAGTGGTGGAGAGCAGCACTCCTGAGCTGCCCTTTGTTTCAAACAGTGCAGCAAGCTCACTTCTTACAAGTTACTGCTGGGTTACAGTCCACAAGTATATGCTAAGAAGTGAGCAAGTGGTGAAGCTGCTCCACTGTGCTGTTTGAAAATAGGGAAGCATAAGAGCTCTGCTCTCCACCACTACCTACAGGAAGAAAATGTATATCAGGCTTTCCACCGGCAGGATTCACAGTGACCTGATTAAGGTTTGGGTCAGCAAGGCCCAAGGAGCTCCCCTGCCTTGAGCCTGAGGCCCTTGGCATATTCCCAGGCCCAAAACTGCCCTGATACTGTATAAAAAATGTCCTTCTGGGAGGAGATGCATTAAGGTGTGATAAAGTGGAGATGACTTCTCCGGTGTTCTAAACTCTCCAAGTCCTGTGTTAGTCTATGAGCCAATGCACTTAGATGAGATATCTTATGCATAGGGTCCAAAGAGCATAGGATGTGGAAAGGTTAGAACAGTGGAGAAGTGATATACACTTTATAACCTCTTTAATACCTCTTTATCATGCCTTAGTTCTCCCCCAGGTGACAGTGCATGAAACTACCAAGTGATGTTATTCCTCTGTTCATACTGAATGACAAGGGGAGTGCAAATGATTATGTAAGATGTAACATAATATTTGAGCATATCAGATTTGAATAAAATGTGACTGTGAATCATAGATGCAGAATATACCGTACAGAACACAACCCAAAATGAAATTCCAGTTATTAAATATCTGTTGCTTAATGTTGCTCTCTATAATGGTTAGCGCCTATTAACATGTGTGTGTGTTTGTAAACAAAAAATCTTAACTCTAATACTGCTCCTAACCCTAAACCTGAATACTATTATTTGAAAAATGAATGCCTGTTGCCTACCTCTAATACTGTCCCCAAACCATAACCCAAATCCTACCTATAATACACCCTATAATACTATCCACAGCTCTAAAAACAAACGCTAATCCTTATGCCTAATACCATATTAGACTTCAAATGTTATTACTGTCCCTAAATCCAGATACTATTCCCCAACCCTAAACATTCTGCCTAACTCTTAATATTAGGAAAAGTAGAAAAAGAAGAGGGGGTGCTCCATAGCATAGTGCCACAAATACTATGACAAAATTATACAATGGTGACCTCTATAGAATTAAAGCAGTTAATAGGCAAATTAAAATAAAATATGAATTCAACACACAATTACAGGTAAGTTCACTGTACTCCCTTTAGCCAGTCATACAAAGAATTGTGAAGCAACTTTTTGAAGTCCTCCCTAACATACAAGGGGTTAACCAAATGAAAATCCATTTAGATGGAACTAAAGAATCTGTAAAGACTTTTAATAGGAAAAACATATAGGTCTTTTCCTACTGAGTAAAACAATATACTCCTACAGCTTACAGTTACCCTATTCAGAAGGAATCATAGTACAAACTTTCATGTGTCTCTCCTCTCCCATAGAAAGTAATAGAATAACTTGTCTGTATACTTGGTGAATTGTCTCAGCAGGTGACAATGGTAATATGAATAACCTAGTATAATAGTTTAATAGTCTGTATTGTAGCAACTTTTGTTACAAAACATCTCCCAGCAGTGAAAGTGCCATTGTTTCACTTAGTGGGAAAATTATATATGTGTGTGCCTATGAGTCCTGTTAACCAAAATTCCAGCCAGTGTATATTTTAGGAGATATTCACACTTTTATTTCCGGGGAAAGTAAAAGTGAAAATATCCTGGTGCTGCCCAGGGCTTCATTAGAAAATAAAATGGCCCTGAAACTTTCCTTAGCATTTGACATGTTGCTGAAATGCTGCATTTATCATATTAAACATCCCTGAAAAGCTTAATTGGCAAATGAAAATGTCAGTGGTACCACAGGGGTACCGCAGTTGGCATACATTAGCATATGGTAACAAGTGAGAATATCTCCTTAACTCCTTAACTGCTATTTTGGTTAACATGACATATAAGCAGTTTTTAACGCAGTTTCAAACTTGAAATAAGGGTAAAAGGTCCACTTTAACCCTTTGAGTGCTAGAGAGTGTATCCAACGCATTTGCCACTCAAAGGGTTAAAACTTTTCCTGGAAGCATTTCAGCTTGCTTGTTATATTTAGAATTGATTTAACTTCTTTGTTTAGCTCTCTGCTGCGCTCTCCTTTGTAGCTGACGACTATAATATGATTTTTACAGCCATTTTTATATTGAGCTTCCCTTCTTTTGTGGCGCTCTTATCCATCCCCAAGCTGACATGGTAACAGTTCCATTTTTATATTGAGCTTCCCTTCTCTTGTGGCGCTCTTGTCCATCTCCAAGCTGACATGGTAACCGTTCCATTTTTATATTGAGCTTCCCTTCTCTTGTGGCGCTCTTGTCCATCCCCTAGCTGACATGGTAACAGTTCCATTTTTATATTGAGCTTCCCTTCTCTTGTGGCGCTCTTGTCCATCTCCAAAGCTGACATGGTAACAGTTCCATTTTTTATTGAGCTTCCCTTCTCTTGTGGCGCTCTTGTCCATCTCCAAGCTGACATGGTAACAGTTCCATTTTTATATTGAGCTTCCCTTCTCTTGTGGCGCTCTTGTCCATCTCCTAGCTGACATGGTAACAGTTCCATTTTTATATTGAGCTTCCCTTCTCTTGTGGCGCTCTTGTCCATCTCCAAGCTGACATGGTAACAGTTCCATTTTTATATTGAGCTTCCCTTCTCTTGTGGCGCTCTTGTCCATCTCCAAGCTGACATGGTAACAGTTCCATTTTTATATTGAGCTTCCCTTCTCTTGTGGCGCTCTTGTCCATCTCCAAGCTGACATGGTAACAGTTCCATTTTTATATTGAGCTTCCCTTCTCTTGTGGCGCTCTTGTCCATCTCCAAGCTGACATGGTAACAGTTCCATTTTTATATTGAGCTTCCCTTCTCTTGTGGCGCTCTTGTCCATCTCCAAGCTGACATGGTAACAGTTCCATTTTTATATTGAGCTTCCCTTCTCTTGTGGCGCTCTTGTCCATCTCCAAGCTGACATGGTAACAGTTCCATTTTTATATTGAGCTTCCCTTCTCTTGTGGCGCTCTTGTCCATCTCCTAGCTGACATGGTAACAGTTCCATTTTTATATTGAGCTTCCCTTCTCTTGTGGCGCTCTTGTCCATCTCCAAGCTGACATGGTAACAGTTCCATTTTTATATTGAGCTTCCCTTCTCTTGTGGCGCTCTTGTCCATCCCCAAGCTGACATGGTAACAGTTCCATTTTTATATTGAGCTTCCCTTCTCTTGTGGCGCTCTTGTCCATCTCCAAGCTGACATGGTAACAGACGCATAATTGCGTGAATTCATAAACTTCTGATCTAGTTACGTAGAATGCTGATCCCTTGCTTTTGGGATGGAAAGCCTGTGGCCTTTTAACTGCTGTTGGACTCTAATTCCCATCATCCTTGGACTCTGTTATTAGGCCTTAGTTCTCTGGGTGTATTGCTCACTAACCTTGCGGTCCAGAGGGATGTGCAAAGTTATGCAGTGAGTACCCTTCTGGTCCTCAGTAGTTAATAGTAGCACTGCATCCTATGCCTGAGTGACAGCCAGGAGATAAAGAGGCTGATGCACAGAGAATAAGTGGACTAATTAGGGAGCAAATAGAATGCAACATTGGTGCCAAATACACAAAATCCCATTGCTTTAGAAAGGGTTTTCTTTAAATCATTGAAATGCATCGGTGACATTTAGCATTCAAGTGGTTAAAGTCCCCATTGGAATAAATGGACATTTTTATTTATCCCCCTTGGATAAGTTGGTTTGCTCCAGCTCGAGAGACGTAAAAAGAGTTACTTCACTGGAACGGTCTACAAAGTGTGTTTCAAACCAAGCGCACTTAGAAGACCGTTCCAATGAAGGATTTCTTTTTCAATAATGTGATCTCGGCTCTACTGAAGAGCCTCCGTCGGTCCTGGGACCGGATTCCCCTGCAGTCAGCTAGAGCGCTAACGTCAGGGAAAGGGGAGGGAGGGGGGAACTTTGGTCCCAAATATCTCTCAAACCATAAAGGTTTGAGAGATGGGACCGGCGGCATTTAGTTTTATTTTTTATTGCCTACAAGATTAATGTTTCTGAAAAAATTGCAGTACTATCCCTTTAAAGCTAAATAAGAATCTCTGATATTTTATTTCAAACAATGGTCAGAACTACAGATGTAGCCACTTTCTGTGTTATCTTGTTCTGATAAGCAGTTTCTATTAATTTGCACAGGATTTTTAGTTTACTTACCCAAATGGTGCAGAAAGTCTAGATATACCATTAAAGAGATAGTAATGTTTCATAATAAAAGCAGCTCTAATTAATCATCATAGTATTTGGACTTTGGAGAGTGTTATTTCAATTCTGTCAGTTATAGTTCAAGAGTAATTCAATGACAAAGTGTCCCCCTCCCGCCCCTTTTACTGATGTAACACTGCTCAGCCAGAGCAGAAGGGAGGTGCCCAGGTAGATTGCAGAGATGGACAATCTTCAATTAAGAAAAGGGAAAAAGCTGAAAAGCTTGTCAAGGGGGGCAGGGATTTCATTGTTCTCATAAGATTGTTCCTTCTGTTATCTGTCTGGTCTATGGACTGGATTCCACATCTGAGAAGAGATTGCTTACACTAGGTAAAAGGGGCGGGAGGGGAAACTTTGTTTGTGAATATCTCTCAAACCATAAAGGTTTGAGATATAAGACGTATATCGTTCTTCATGTTTTTTTAATGCCTATAAAATAAAGATAAAACAAAGTATTACTATACCTTTAAGTTAAGTTTGACTACATCTGTACTTTCGGTTGGGTGTATTCTTAGAACCATGGTCCAACCAGCTTTAAAGGCCTATTGATTGCTGCAAATAGAAACATGTTACAGATCTTCAAATGCTGTAAACTGGGTATCCTACAATGTTCTTGCACTAGGACCTCTATTTTGTGCTGTCGATCCTTTCCTTATCATTCCAAAGCAGCCGAAATAAATGCAATATTTGGTGTACCACTTATCTGCATTCAGCAGACAGTGTTAATTGGGTATTAGTAAATGTCATAAAGGGATGTTACTGAAAAATTCAATAAGAGAAAAGCTTCACCCTGGTTCTGCAGACATATGGAAGAGTGTCATGTTGTGTCCACTACAGACTACAACAGAGTTCCAATGCAAAATAATGTATGTGAGTGTAAAGCGCTGCGGAATCTGTGTGCGCTATATAAATAAAGGATTATTATTATATTATCATGTGTGTGTGTGTGTGTGGGATGGGGGGGCAGTACTAGTACAATTATGTGCTAAACCCTCTTCAGGAACTGGTTTCTTAGCAATGCACTGGATACCTCTCTGGCACTCAAAGGGTGATAGCTGCTTGTGCCAAGGGGAGAATAGTGCAGGTGTGCATGGGCATTTTGCGGTGTTCCTTTCCGCTGCACCTTGTTATATGTTATGTTTCATCTTGTTTTATGTTACTCAGAGGAAATGGCATAACTTAACTTGAACATGGAAGTTAAGTAATCGGGTAGACATCTGGGATTGCTGGCATTAAAGTCTTTACAATGGTAGGATGTGTATGCTGATATGCACTACAGCGTCCATATGTTGTAGCATATAACAGAAGTACAACTGCTGACTTTGGTGACTGAAACAAGGGCTGGCAAATTTGTACATCCCCCCCCCCCCTCAGTATATCTTTAATATAATAAAGCTTACATGATATGTCTTTTAACCCTCTGAGTGCACGAGGGGTACGCAATGCATTGCATACCCCCTGGCACTCAAAGGGTTAAAACAAATTGTCTGATTGCCTAATATGATTAAAAATAACATAAGCTCAATTACATTTCTCATTTTACAAATTGATTAAAGAATACATTCAGTAATTATCTCATGATAAATGAATTGGCTAACATTTTTTAACAAATTGTGTCCAGTGTTATCTTTGTTTAAATAACTGAACTCCTATTAAAATTATACATAAATAACATTTTGCACATGCTTCTAGATTAATTATAGTTTAATTTATTTATTCTCTAATCAGCAGTTGAGAAGTGTTCCATTCAAAATAAAGAAAATTTAATTAATCTCTGGCAATTCGCAAAATAAAGAGAGAACAATCTTGCAATACAAAATGCTTGATATTGGTATATATTTCTGAACTTTTATCCCCAGAGTAATTTGATAATGCTCTTACTTATGCTACTGACTGTTTCAGAGCAGTTTTCCTAGAGTGCTGCTGGGGATTCTGGGAAAAAACATGGACAGATGCTTTCTTTGCAGATATGCTGGATGTAATTTGTCTTGCAAGGGAAAAATGGATAACTAGGTCAGGTCTTGAGAGGAAGCATTATGTAATGGATATAGTCTCTACCTTTCGAGTAATGGATCTAATTTTGACACACTCTTTCTGCGCTACGTCCTTGACTAAAAATATTCTAAAACCTTTAAATATGGGAGGCATATGTGAACTCAGATTAACCCCTTGGAGGCTAGAGGAGAATGCTTTAGCCTCTGATGGGTTAAATGGACTTGTTAAGATGCTTTTTCATAGCCATGCTAAATTATTTCTTCGAACGATTGAGCTCATTTCATGCTATTATCCTCCTATCCGTCTAAAATATATTGTTAATGTAACTAGCATAAGTACGAAATAGAACAAGACGCTATCCTTGCCAGTTGGTTCACGTCCGCTCTGCACCATTAAGGTTTGTTTGCTTGAGTTGTTAGCAAAAGCCACATTGGATTTCAAGTCCTTTCAGGACTCTGGGGTCTGGGGAGTCATTAATACCTGTAATTCACCCAGCTCATAAAAATTCTAACTGGTTAGTTCAGAGGCTAATTAGAATTTAAAAGCGCATAGTTCCCATTGATTCGTTCTCATTTAGACTTCATTGAAATGTTAGACAAGAGGTAGGTGGAAGGAGAGGCAGGGGCTGCTTCAATTCTCAAGAAGTTTTCTGTGCTTTTTGTGTTCCCCACCCCAAAATAACGACTCACTGATGACATTACATTAAGTACTTGCATGGATGACTCTTTCCATCTTCTTACTTGGACAGTAGTCACAAGTTGTTAAGTGAAGCAATTCCGTCAGCCTGAGGCCCCAATTGGCAACATTTCACGGCAATTTAACTAGGGTCATTTTCTATATACCCTCAGGTTTTTGTTTTTTTTCTTATATGCAGGAGGAATTAAATCAAAAGGAATTAACGCTCCTCTATCTGCCACTGGCAGGCAAAATTAATTTGGTTTTGATTCACTCCGCTCTGCTAGGCTTTCCACCTATATGGAAGAACTTAATTAGGCTACATAAATGTGCACCCCACTGACTAATAGGTTGCAATGTGGCCAAATCCTAAAACCCTCTAGTATTTAGTATGCACTGACATAGATTTACACTCAACCAATCAAGTGCTGGAAAATATGCAGAACTGGGACAATCTGAAAGTGGGTCAGCATCTCGGGAAAGAGGAGATGTAATATACTACTTTAGGAAATATTAAATTATGTATTGGACAGAATGAGGGTGATAAAAGACCACTTCCTAATTAAAGTTTCTTTGTTGAGACAAATGGTACCCTGCAGTTTCCATTTTGTTTATTGCTTGAAAACTTAGTACAACAAGAATGAAAGGGCTTGTTCATAGTTCAAATGGAATCCCCACCTAAGTGCCATATTCATTAACCCTTTGAGTGCCAGAGGGGTACGGAATGCATTGCAAAGCAATGCATTCCGTACCCCTCTGGCACTCAAAGGGTTAAGCAGCTGCAAACCAACTGCACAATAGGGGACAAATAACATTTCTTGAATATCCTATTGCTTTAAATGAGACTTTTAACCATTTGAATGCTAAAGAGGTCTCCAACACGTGTTGGAGACCTCTCTAGCATCCAAATGGTTAAAAGTCCCATTTACTTTATTGAGCTACCCATTTCTCTCCTGTGGTGCGGTTGGTTGGCTCCAATGTAATGAATATAGCCCTTCAACATTATCTCACCATCCCAAAGTCCAAACCATATGAGAGACAGCTGGGTGAAATGTCTATCTATGGGGGTGGGGTTCGACAAACTTGGAGTCTTATTTATCAAGTTAAAGAGGTGCAATTCTGGAACAAACCAGCAGCAACATAGGGGATTAAAGGAAATTGCCATTTGTTTAAAAGGGGCTTTTAACTCCTTGAATGCTAGAGAGATTTACAGTACATTGTGAAGTAATACATGGGTTTACCTCTGTTCAATCCAGGGTAGCGCTCTGGATCTGCCCCAGAGACTCCGATATTTAGAGTTAGTTACCAGGTCTCCAAGGACAGAGACTGAATATCCGGTCATAGTGGGTTTCCTCTGAGACTCTGCCCACTTCGCCTCATCCTGTTCCTGCCACTTCCCAACCACTTCTCCTCCACTCCACCCTGTTCCACCCACTTTATGACACAAGGATGATAAGCCCCACCCTGTTTATGACACAAATCATTTACAACTCTGTGGTCACAGCACATAAACTCTTTCAGGGGCCTCAAGATAATGAAGTTCCCAGTTATGCCTTTATGGCATTCAAGCAGTTAAAACCATATTTAAATCAATGGAAATTTGTGGAATTTTCTTTTCAGACCCAATTGCAGATTGTGTCTCCAGAATTACACCTCATTAGCTGGATAGATAAGGCCTTCCAGTGTGTCAAACTCCACTTCTGTAGAAAACCATTACCTGACTGACTTTTGGATCATGAATTTATGTTGAAGGTGGGGGACAGTGAGGCTGAATGATGAGTAAAAGAGGTGCAGTTCTACTACAAACCAAGTGCACTATAGGGAATAAATTCCCATTGATGTAAATGAGGATTTTACTCATTGATGGTTAGGGAAGTCTCTAACTCCTTGTTTTGCAGTACATAGGAGACTTTTCTAGCATTCGGGCTAATAAAAGTCACGTTTAAATCAATGATAATTCTCGTTTGTTCTCTGTGGTGCAGTTGGTTTGCCCCAGATTTAACCACTTTGTCTTGGTATCTTAGCCTCAGTGTTTCCATTTGAAGGCGATTGCTTAAAGGGATAGTAATATTTTGTTTTGAGCTTAGTTTGTTCCACAGAATGAATAGTACTGCCGGCTGATGTTCTAATTCTCCAAAACTGTTCAGTTATGATGTAATTTCTTGCTGAAGTTGATCCCCCCCCTGCACATTTTCCAGATGTCAGCATTTCAGGCTGAGATCTGACAGTGATCACAACGAGAGACAGTCTTGAGTTAGCATTAAGAAAAACCTGCCCTCATTCGAAAAGGGCAGGTTCATCCTTATACTGACTGAGGGAAGATTGTCCCTCATTGTGATCTGCCCTGTCAAGTAACCAGACTGCAGATCTGAGGGAAGGCAACATCTGAATGGGAAAAGGGTGGGAGAGATAAACTTCAGCATAAAATTACATCATAACTATACAGTTTTGGAGAATAAGAGCACCAGCCGGCTGTACTACTAATTCTGTTGTACAAACTGAGCTGTGTTGAATACAAAATATTACTATCCCTTTAAGAAGGGGCCATCTTGTGTATAATGGTGCAAACAAAATTGAACTTTATTGGTTATACGAACTGAGTAGGGTTGCCACCTTTCCTTCAAAAAAATACTGGCCATTGCATACCCTCCATAGACTTAACATTGGACAGAAGCCAAGTTTTTGCCGGCCTGCCGGTAAAATACCGGCTGGGTGGCAACCCTAGAACTGAGAAAGAAGCTAACACCACCATGTTCAGCTGAAATTCCCATTAGCGCATTAAAGGTGAACTTTGCCCTTGGAATAAGTGTCTTTTAATTTGATCAATAGAAGGCCTTTCTTAGGAATTTCTTATTCATATAGCTATGAGTGATATCTGATTACTACTTATTGTATCTTCTGTAGTCTGTAAGTGAACATGGACATATTGCTATATTGTGGACATTCTTGCACCTGATTAGAATCATGGGAGGGCCTATCTCTCTGTGGCTATCTAATTCACACTGGTATTATCTATTATTTATTGGAGCTGTGAACTAAATACAGACCTAAAACAGTCCATGGCAAATACAAGCAAATGGGAATGCTAGACAAAAACAAATATAGGTAGATATATGACTGTTGTATGAAGGATACCAACCTAGGCAACAGCTTTTGTAAAATACATTAGGGGCCACTTATTACTATAGGCATATTTCCCCTTTAATAAATTATCTGCAATAGCCTAGTAACCTAGTAATTCTGATCCTAACTGAATGCTAGAGAGGTCTCCAAAATATTGCAGAGATTTCTCTATTCTGGGGCTCAAAACCCTATTTAGATCAGTGGGGATTTGTATTTGCTGCATATGGTACATCTGGTCTAGTCCAGAATTTCTCCCCTTTTTGTCCTTGGTATAAATGACCTTTAGGCCTTTACTTTAAAAAAATAAATAAATAAATGCTAATGCATTCCTGTTGCACAAAGACAGACCACTCAGACTTGATGTTATAGGGTTCTTTTAGCCGCAGGGTTACACCTTAGGCTAGTGAGAGCTTTTATCTTTACACAGTAGTAGACATCTCACAGTGCAAGCCTTCAACACAAATGTTGTACTTGCAATGTTTATAATAACACAATGATGTGAATGTTCCCCTCCATTATTTCCTATGACTTACGGCTTTCAGCATGTGCTTTTAACAGCTATTTTCACCTAGAGTTTACTATGTCAATAAAGACTTGATGGTATTTGTAATTAACTATAACATGTTTGGTATGTTCTTTGATTTTGGTCAAATATGAACCTTTTCAAATATATGACATTTAATTTTGCTGGTTCGCTTTCTGGAAGATACTGTGATGTGGCAGCACTGGTCCGCATTTGTGTCTGCACTAGCGGAACTGTAGTTGGAGCAAGATGGCAGACAAGAATGGATCCATAAAAGTTTGTGACAACCTGCATACCTCCCAACATTTCAAATGGCCTAAGAAGGACACTTTTGTTTTGTTTTAAAGGGTAACTCACCAAAATTGAATGCAAGCCATTTAGATTCCCTATATGCTGTCTTTGTTTAATCCATGTTTGTTTGTTTTTTTTGTTTTTTTTTGTTTTTTTAATCTCACTCTATTGGCCAGGGGGCAGTATTTCCTCAGCCCATTACAGTAAACCGGAAGGGAGAGCGATGGCAATCAACAGATATTTCATCAACATGGCAACACTTTCCCTTTATGTCCCAGGCTGCTAAGGTATAATTTGCACATGTACAGTGACTTTAGAACTAAACTACTGCACTTTTCATACATAGCGCTTTATAAAACATCGACATAGGTTGAACCACATGTAGGCTAAACTTCCACTTTAAGTGGTTTTGCTGGGTGCAAGACTGGTGGGTGGGGCATTACAGAGCATTTTTAGGTTATTTCGTGACTTGCTTACACCTCTTTTTGTAAGTGAATAATGGATTTAGAGCAAGACAAAGTATTTTCTTTACACAGACTAATTTACAAATACTGATGTTTAAACAAACATTAGTGTGAGTTGTATTGCTGTGGAGCAATGTGATACATTTATATACACCACACAGACAGTCTGATCGCTTAAAAAGAGGGACATCAGGGTGAGAAAGAGGGACAGATGGATTTGGGTCTTAAAGAGGGACTGTCCCTCCTAAAGAGGGACATTTGTGAGGTATGAACCTGCAGTAATTTTTTTAAAGCCATATCTCTTGTTCCATCCCTGTAATCTGTTTATACTATTTTAACTTTAAGGTCAATAGGAAATTATTTTCTGCACTAGTATAAATGGCCAAAGTGCCACCCAGTGACCTTGGCTGCTGCCCCAGAGCCTGGAGCGGAGACACAAGGTGGGCCGTTTGGAGCACCCTCTCCGGATGGAAGCCGGCGCATTCAGCCAGTCTCTACTGCGCATGAGTGCATCGTTTGGGCAGTCTCTACTGCGCATGTGCGTGTTACGCACGCAGGGACCGATACATTCTAGCAAATTATATATATTGATTTGTTATTTTGAATACAGTTTGCATATTTTCAGTGCTATGATTGGAGCTTGCTTGTGGTCTACTAGAAGCTCTCTTTTGTCCCCAGAGGCCTGTCTCTAACAGTAGGGAGTATCCTGGAGCAGAACTGTTCAATATGTAATAAATTACATTTTTCTTTGATTTAAATATGATTTTTAACCTCAAGAATGCTAGACAGAGTGTCCACTCTAACATATAAGGGGTTTCCTATAAATACATTTTGTGTGGGTTTTGTTCCAGAAATGCTACAATTTTGTCTTTTAACTGTATTAAACCTTTGAGTGCCAGAGAGGTACGCAACACATTGCTTCACAATTTCTTGCTTACCCCTCTGGCACTCAAAGCGTTGATGCCCATTAGTTGCAGCAGACTACTGTGCACATTTTGGGAGCACCATATAGAAGATGATTACTATATTACTATAACACATAAAAGGATGCCTTTACATGCAGACTGGCATTCATCTGAAACACATTCCACTATTAAATCATGAATAATGATTAAGTGTTAGCATGTTTTATGCTTTCTAGAATTTTGCTTTTTTGTCACTACTTTCCATCCAGTTTTTCTTGTACTTCCTTTAATGACCCAGTTATTTTCAATCTGTTATTGTCATCGTTTACATAAACAGCATCCACAGTACGTTTGACTAGTAATGTATAAAAAAACTGGTACATGCAGATGTAAAGAGATGCTACAAATTGGGCTGAGCACTCGCAGTCTAGAGAAAGCAAGGCAGTTGGTGAAATGTGAATAGGTGTCTATATTGGTAAATGAAATAAATAGAACCTAGATATTATGGGAAAGGAGTATAAAGACTGAGCCATTTGCAAAATTAATCCCAAATATGATACGGGGCATTTTGAAGTGGAATGAGTTGCTCTGGATTTGCTGGAAAGAGAAGGTGATCAATTGGATACAATAGTAGTTTTGGCCCCAGGTGAGCGTAGGTGATGTTTCAGAGTGATGAGATAAGTTTTGAGGAAGAATACAATTGAAGTAAAAGTCTGATAGAGCATTGTATTGCTTTCTAAAAAAGTATAGCCTGTCTGAAGAAGACTGAAAGCATGAGAAAATGGTAAAGCAGAAGGGTATAGGTAGATCACAAGAACTTTAAAATTAATATGGAAATCACAGGGAGCAGAGTTGTGTTAGGTTTTGCAAATTGCTGAAAGGTTTTAAAGGGATAGTAATGTTTCATAATAAAAGCAGCTCTAATTAATCATCATAGTATTTGGACTTTGGAGAGTGTTATTTCAATTCTGTCAGAGTTGTAGTTCAAGAGTAATTCAATAACAAAGTCTTCCCCTCCCGTCCCTTTTACTGATGTAACACTGCTCAGCCAGAGCAGAAGGGAGGTGCCCAGGTAGATTGCAGAGAGTGACAATCTTCAATTAAGATAAGGGAAAAACCTGAAAAACTTGTCAAGGGTGCAGGGTTTTCATTGTTCTCATAGGAAGAAGACTGTCCCCTGCTGTTATCTGTCTGGTCTGTGGACTGGATTCCACATCTGAGAAGAGATGGCTTACACTAGGTAAAAGGGGTGGGAGGGGAAACTTTGCTTGTGAATATCTCTTAAACCATAAAAGTTTGAGAGATAAGACTTATATCATTCTTCATGTTTTTTTAATGCCTACAAAATAAAATAAAGTTAAAATGAAGTATTACTATCCCTTTAACTTTAATTGTGGAAGGTAATGAAAACTACTTTAGACAATGACAGAGACAGACCCCATGAGTGGTTTCTCTTCTTGTGCTAATCAACAATTCTGTAGTATTCAGAATTGAATAAGGTGTGGACAGCCATTGTTGGGCAAGGTGGATTAAAATTATAGCCTTGTTTTGTATGAGATAGGGTTGTATTTGATGGCTTGATAGGTGGAAATAGCAGGACACTGTGATGGACTGAATATGGAGAATAAAAAAGATGGCAAAGACAAGAGCACACCTTGAGAAATGGGGAAACTTGGAGAAATAGTGGATTTAGCTATACTAAAACATTTAAGGTATGCCGGTAATGTCTAAACCAGTAAATTAGTTATGTTATTATATTTGGTTTTAGATAACCACTAGACATCCATGATGGAACAGGCTGGCTGTTTGTAATTTAAGACAGACTAGCCGTAGATTTAGGTATCACAATGATCTAAAATATGATATTGAAACAGCTGCCCTTTTAAGTGGTTGGCAGGCTTTAAGGAAGTGAAGTTGTTGATGGGGTGGCAGAAGAGACACTGTGGGTTTGAGATTATAGAAGATATCAGAAAGAACAAAGTAAGGGCAATACTTGCAAGAGTGGATAATCTGTAATGGATTATATCTAATTCCTAGTGGGATTTCCTCTGGTTGTGCCAGATGGTATGAGTTTTTTTCCCCACAAAAATATATGAATAAAAGTGACATTTTAATGACTGAGAGAAGTGCAAGCTTTCAGGATGCTAAGGTCACTTCAGGCATGGGTTAACAATTAAAGGGATAGTAATACCTAAAATGTAAAAAAAAATATGTTGTAGGGTTTATCCCCCTGAGTAAAACAAGAGTACTCCCACTGCTGAAAGATGTTTCATTCAAAAGTTATTAATTTTCAAAGTTGAATTTTTTAGGTGCAATATCACAGTGGCCTGAAATTGTACAGTGGCGCTGTTGCTACACAATCCTATGGACAGCTCTGGTCTCAGGACCATAAATCTCCATAGGATGGTGTAGCAACAGCGCCACTCTACAATTTCAGGCCACTGTGATATTGCACCTAAAAAATTCAACTTTGAAAATTAATAACTTTTGAATGAAACATCTTTCAGCAGTGGGATTACTCTTGTTTTACTCAGGGGGATAAACCCTACAACATATTTTTTTTTTACATTTTAGGTATTACTATCCCTTTAAAGCTGGAATAGACCTGCATTTATACATACAGCATATGACATACATTTGGAATAAAATATATGGGGGAACAATTATCATGGTAAATGCACAGTCTGCATAGATATGATATGATATAAATACAGTCAGCCCAGTCCTGAGAACAAGGAAATGTTCATTAGCCCAGAGAGGTAAAGAGGCTGTTAGTCTGGGAATTGGCCAGGCACTGTCTCTTCACAATTGGTTATCCAAGATGTTCTATGTATCATAATGGGACACGAAGCCCATCCCCAGGTCAGGCTTGCATTTAATTTAGATTCCCAAATTACTTTCCTTCTGTGTTCTAAAGTTCCCTTTGCGTAGGGTGCCCTTTACATTTTTAGAACGTTTGGGACTGGAAAAAGTTCTTGCCAACTGGTGTGTCAGCCTTTTTCTTTTTGTTTACTGCGTGGTGATGGCAGTTCATTCGTTTCTTCAGACTCTGTCCTGTTTCCCTAATGTAGTATCCACCTGAGGGGCACTGTGTACACATGTAATGAGGCGTACCACATTTAATGAGGTACAAGTGAATAAATTGTCCCCTTATTTGTGTTTGTATAATTTAGGGACATTAATGTCCTAGAAGCTTGCCCTTTCAGTGTTCTCAATTATCCATTTAAAGATGTCAACTTTACATCACTCTTATGCGTAGATTCTTACAGAAGTACATTGAAATCTACTGTACTGGCTAACACGGTGCCACCTTTTTTCTCTGGTTGTGCCCAAAAAGTATTAGGGGCATTGATCAAGTTTCCCCTTGACATCAAATACACAATAAAGGTAAATTTTAAATTCCCAGTTATTAAAACTTGCAATGTGTTGGAGACATCTCTCTAGCGTTGGGGGTTATTTACTGCATTTAAATCATTGGATATTTGTGGAATGTTTGTCCTCAATGGTGCAGTTGGTTTGCTCCAGAATGCCACTCCTTATTAAGACCCTAAGGTCCTATGTTCTAAAGGAAAGAGGTGGAATCCTAGGGCAAACCAACTGAAACATAGGGGATAAATAAAAGTTCCAAAAACGTCATTAATTCAAATAGAGCTTTTAACTCCTTGAATGCAAGACCTCTAGTATTCAAGGAGTTAACATTTCCATTGAAATTAATGTGAATGTGTAGTTCTCTTGTATAATGCACTTGAATTACCACAGTTTCTCCACTATACTTTGACATATAACTCTAAATGATGACTCTTAAAACTTTATTTTTAGTTTAATTTGCATTGTGAACATTTCCATATACTCTAGCTCTATATCAAGTTAAGTGTGTCCTGGATTCACCCAAGTTTTGCTGCCTTTTTAAGGCAAAGTTTTTCCCCTCCTCAGGCAGGGTTTGTTAAGAGATCTCGACTGAGATATGCCCTGAACAGCAGACATGAGGAAGTGGCTGGAAGCACATTGCATTGCTGACAAGACATGGATGTTTGCTCTGCATGCATACCGAGCTGAACTCAACACAGCGTGACAAGAGCTGACCTGCAGTCTCATCATCTTCTTACCCCTTTCCATCCTATCAATTGGTCAAGGCACTGGCATGTTCCCCTCCAAGCTGAAATGACATCAAAACCGTACTGTGTAATAGTGGGTGATCTGCACAGGACACCTGTCATTTAGCCATTCGATGTAAGAGGATAATGCACTGTGATGCAGGATATACCAAACACTGATTAGATTTAGTTTTCACTAGCAAAAGGGCCATGGCATTGCCAGTGGGGATTAGGTCCTTTGACTGCTTGAGGGGTATTTAACCATTGATTGACAATGCTCTGGTTACGTTAGCAGCAGTGAAAGGGTTAAGTGTTTCAGAACCAATGCGGTGTCCATGCATTGGAATGTGCTGGATAGTTCTTTGCCACTGAAAAGGTTTAAAGAAACTAAAGCAAATGGTCAATGTGTTGCCTTTGTTCAGTGCCAAGGACCTATCCAGCACATTTCAATGGATGGATACCTCTTTGCCTGTCAAACACTTAACCCTTTCGCTGCTGCAAACCCTGAAGCACTCAAAGGACATTTTAATCCCCATGAGCAACGCCATGCCCATTTTGCTAGTTTTCTATATGTGTATACATCTAACGTATATTAGAGATGGGGTTTACTATTAGAATGGTGTGCCCTACATGGTGAGCATCAGAAGGGTGAAATAAAAATGTTGCCCTCATCAAAAGCATCCAAATGGTGACTTGAAAAAAAATCACCATTTAGAAAGTCACCAGTGTATAACACACATGTGGCTCTCTCATGAATCTCCCCACACTCCGGCATTGCTCTGTGCAAATCTGCAGCTCTCGGTGCACCTCCTAGCTTGTGGGACCACCAGATCTGGTGTACCTTGTTCACATTTGGGTGCCAGGGAGGTATCCAATCAATTGCACTGTGTTGGATACCTCTCTGGCGCTCAAAGGGGTAACACTCTGAGTACCAGAGGGTTTCCCAACGCATTACAAAGCAATGCACTGAATAACCCTAAGGCACTCAAAAGGTTATGGACCATAAGCTGTTAACAATATAGATAGTATGTCAGGCACCTCCACAACAGTATTAGCTGCCCCCTTCTCCTCAGATCCCTGCACCCCTAAGGTGAACTGCTCATTCGCTGCCAGGATCTTGTTGACAACCTGCTGGTGCCCTAGCTCCCTCACATCCTCTCCGCACACCCAGAGGAGCCGGTCTTCGCAGCTCAACCTGGCGGATAGTTTGGCCCAAAAGGGACTTCTCTCTAAGCAGGTGGAAGCCAAAGCCCAATTAGCCCTTTTCCAGCATGCACACCTGCTAACCCATGACAACTGAGATGCATCAATGGATTAACACAAGCAGATGCATCTCCACCTGTTTGTTGAGAGCTGCCTTATTGCTTGTGTTGACTCATTGCTGCATCTGCCCCTTATGTGTAATGGTGCTGTTGTCAGTCCTGGTCCACCAGGAGCCTGAGCGGTGCCAGGAGCTGGAGCAGAAGGTGCAAAAGCATTATCACACAAATTTAAAATTTGGATGCTGGAACCTTTATTTTTGGATATCTACCGTCTCACGTTTTTAAAGGGATAGTAATGCTTGATTTTAATAAAATTCAATATTGTACATATTGAAAAAAAAAAGAAATTATGTAAGTCCCTTCACTTAAACTTGTATAGTTTAAGAGTTATAAACTTCTAAAGTTCCTCCTCCCCTTCTACACACGTCATCTAGCTGACAGACTTCGATCCTGATCCCAGGACCGGACAGCTCTTCAGCAGAGATGAAATAGCATGGTCTACAAATAAATACTTCATTAGAACAGTCTACAAAGTTTTAGAAATTAAGGCTGAGTACCAATATAAGTGGGGGTATTTTTAAAGGGATAGTAATACTTCGTTTTAACTTTATTTTATTTTGTAGGCATTAAAAAAACATGAAGAATGATATAAGTCTTATCTCTGAAACCTTTATGGTTTATGAGATATTCACAAGCAAAGTTTCCCCCTCCCCTCCCCTTTTACCTAGTGTAAGCCATCTCTTCTCAGATGTGGAATCCAGTCCATAGACCAGACAGATAGCAGAAGGGGACAATTTTCTTTGTATGAAAACAATGAAAGCCCTTCCCCCCCTTGACAAGTTTTTCAGCTTTTCCCCTTATCTTAATTGAATATTGTCCCTCTCTGCAATCTACCTGGGCACCTCCCTTCTGATCTTGTTGAACAGGGGGGGGGGATACTTTGTGAATATCTCATAAACCATAAATGTTTGAGAGATAAGACTTATATCATTCTTCATGTTTTTTTAATGTCTACAAAATAAAATAAAGTTAAAACGAAGTATTACTATCCCTTTAAGTCCTATATACAGATCTACTCTTAGAAGGGCCTGCACCTTGTCTTTCTTTTTGTCCATGTTTCTCTGCAGCTCTATATCTGCGGTGCACACACTTCCACTAGTGTGTATAGAAAAGGCAGCGACCAGAGGGAGATCCAAGAAACAAATGGACATATACAAGTAACCCCAAGGAACATTTTGGAAGAACTGTAGTAGGGAATTTATATCGCTTACCTAAGAACAACATAATTCAAGCCTATCTGGTTCCCAAAAATGTGCCAGGTAATAAAAACGCATTGAACCAGTTTAGAAACTTTTTTCTTCTGATTAACGTGACGTTCTAACTTTTTAATGGTTCACATTTAAGTATGTTTGACATCGACTCTTGCTGATATATATATATATATATTATTTAGATACAAATATAAAAAATCCCTAGAATATATGGCATAATCAACATTATAATAACATAAAGGGTGCATAAAAAATGTATATAAAAGTTAGCCCCAAAGCTTATAAATCAGTGCACCTTTTTATGAAAATAAATAATAATTATAAATAAATAATATTCTAGGGATTTTTGATATTTGTATCTAGATAAATATTGTTGATAATTATTTTTTGGTGTCTTCTGGTTTGCGGTGCTGTATAGCGTATTTTTGGGAATATATATACATATAAATGTGGGATTTTTATGTATGAACACTTTGGTCTTTTTTGGTGCATTTCATATAAACAGAAGAGTCTCCTGCACTCTGCAAGCAATTTGAGTGCCTTTCTGACTGTAGCAAAGTTTTATGTTAACATGAATCGTCTGATTGACAGATTGTCTGATGTTCTGTTATCTTCCAGTTCTGTGTGCCAGAAACACTTTGCCATTGCACTGGACCTTAGTGCTTCCCCCCCCCCCCATTCTCCTTAGTATAGCAACCTCATTGTCTTTATCCTGTAAACATACTCACAGTAGAGTGCATAAGGTCTTAGAAAAAGTATACATATACAAGAGATAGTAATACTTAATATGTGCAAAAATATAAATATTGTTATGTTTATCACCCTGAGTAAAACAAGGGCAGTCCCACTGCTGTAAGGTGTGTTATTCAAAAGAGAGCTCAAACTTGAATTTTTAAGGTGCAATATCACCATGACCTGAAATTGTACAGTGGTGCTATTGCTACACTATCCTATGGAGGCTTATGGTCAACTGACCAGAGCAGTACAATTTCAGGCCACTGCTATACTCCAACTAAAAAAAAATTCAACTTTGTTGAATTTAATAACTTTTGACTAAAACACCTTTTAGCAGTGGGAGTTCCCTTGTTTTACTCAGGAGGATAAACACTACAATATATATTTTTTACTTTTAAGTTTTTCTATCCCTTTAACCACTTGAATGCTATAGACCAATGTGTTGGAGACTTCTCAATCAGAGGATAAAAATGGTCTAACTAACCGATATTTCAACATAAAACTAGGTTAACAATTTGTATATCCCTTGCTCCATGTTCATGGCAGTTTTCTTGGATGTTTATTTTCAAACACTACTGTTTAACTCCTTGAGTGCTAAACACATCTCCAGCACTTTAAGTCTTAAACATCCAAGGAGTTGTACAAACCAATGGTTGTAAATCCTATAAGGGTTAACCCTTTGAGTGCCAGAGGGGTAAGCAATGTGTTGCATACCCCACTGGTACCCAAAGGGTTTTTTAAAGCGCAGCTATCACTCCAACAGTGTTCCATCAGCAGATCCGCTAGCCTGGCAACAGATGAAGCTGGAGCTGCATTATGAGCCCCATCCATAGTTTGAAAAGACACCCCCGGGCTCCCTCGTTGGTCTCTTGAGAAGAGATTGAACTAAGAGACCAAATTTTCTCTTTTAAGTCTCTTGACCTGCACAATGCAGTCCCCTTCGACTAGTCTTTCTCACAATTATTCTTCTGGGTACACTAACGAGACAGATTTTCATTATATCCTTGCTTAATCACAGGCGAGTATTCAGTGACTTGGTTATTGTGATTGAGCTGCCTGTGCTTAACTAAGGATATAAACCTGACCCGTTGGTGTGCCCCAAAAACTGGAGCTGAGGATCACTGCTACAGACCCTCTGCTTCGGGATTCAGAGTCTGGCAAAATGGGTCAATGGAGTCTGCGCATCCAACCAGTTAAAATGATAGTAATGTTTCACAAAAAAACAGCTCCCATTAATTTTCATAGTATTTGGTCCATGGAGATTGTTATTTCAATACTGTCAGAGTTATAGTTCAAGAGTAATTGAATGATAAAGTATACTCATTGAAGATTGTCCCTCTCTGCGATCCATCCGGACAGTCTTGCTGCTCTGAGGTGAGCAGTGTTACATCAGTAAAAGGGACAGGAGGGGGATACTTTATCATTCAATTACTCTTGAACAACAGCTCTGACAGCATTGAAATAACACTCTCCATGTCCCAAATACTGTAAAGATTAATCGGAGCTGCTATTTTTGTGAAACAGTACTACCTCTTTAAGTCTGTGGCAGAAAGCTGCCCTTTATTTCCTTGAAGACCAGAAGGGTGCACAAAGATCTGGGAAGCAGTGGTCCTTAGGAGTTAAAGGGATAGTAATACTTGAAAATAATTTTATTTTATATTGTAGCCCTTAAAAAACATTAAAAATGATATAAGTCTTATCTCCCAAACCTTTATGGTTTGGGAGATATTCACAAGTAAAGCTAAGTAAAGTTCAGTTTTCCTTGGTGTTTCAGCCAAGTCTGCCATCTAGTGGACAGATTTGGAATCCGGTCCACAGATCAACCGGCAGCTCTTTAGCAGTGCAGAGTTCACGATCTTTAAAAAGAACTACTTAATTGGAACTGTGTACAAAGTGTGCCTGGCTTGCAAGGACACATTGTAGACCCTTCCAATGAAGAAATTCTTTTTAAAGATCGTGATCTCAGCACTTCTGGAGAGCCGCAGCCGGTCCCGTTATGGGATTCCAAATCTGAGAGCTAGAACGGTGACGTCACTCAGGGGGAAAGTTTGCTTGTGAATATCTCCCAAACCATAAAGGTTTGGGAGATAAAACTGATTTCATTTTTAATGTTTTTTAAGGGCTACAATATAAAATAAAATTATTTTCACTGTCGTCCAATACAGGTCACTGGTACTCTGGGAGGCGTAAGTCCCCTTTAATAGGCAGGAACAACTATGCAAATGATTTGCAAGGGGCGGAGCCTCCCCTCTTACTTAAGCCACCTTCTGGCCAGAGCCACTTAGATTGATTTGTTCCTGGAGTACTTTGCACACCAGGTAGAGAACATCTATGCGTCTTAGTGTTTTATTATTTTTTTTATTCAAATATGGAATACCACCATTAGGAGGGTGACCATGGCTGTGATTTGCCCTCTTTAAAGTGGCTGGTGCAGCTTCCAGGGATTTTCTGTGGACCTTATGCCCTGAAGAGGGGACAGCTTGTGTTAAGCAGCTTCCCTACTGGGGAATTTACCTCTGGTTCTTTCCCACTTCATCATGGTCACCTGAAGACAGAAGTCCTGCAGGAAAGGTGAGTCACCCATTGAGTGCTGAAGGTCCACTTGTCCCCACAGTGTCCCTTTGATGGGTTTGTATTTGGGAGTTTCAATACACTCCAGCACTCATAGGGTGTTTTTATTGCATTATTACTGTTTTATGCAATTTCTGTGGTATTCTCTGGGTTTTGGAGCTTTTGGTATTCGTTTACTCATGTTTCTTATGTGTTTCATACTTGTTTGGGCACTTTTTAATGTTTTCTTAAACTTTATTAAAAATGGTGTTCCGCGCCTTTAAGCGCGGCTTTTTCCCGCTCAGACGCAAGGGCTCCTTTACTCTCTATGAGAATTCACAGTGTGGGACATATCTCTGGAACCGCTTGTCACAGCAACTTCAGAGAGGACTCATTTTAATGCTAGGCTCCTGCTCTATCATCCGGAATGTGTTTTATGTATGTGGGGTGTTCAGGGGGGCTTCGGGCACTGTTTGGGGTACTTGTAAGGGAAAACTACATTTCCCATGAGCGCCTGGTTCGCGCTCGTTTCTGATTGGCTGTCATGACGGCCGCCATTTTGTGGTACTTTTCCTAAGCGAGTACACTACGCAGGGACCGAGCCTTCTCTCTCCTCAACAGATTAACCCTTCGCTGGCCAGATAAGTCCGAATTTAGACATTTCTGGGGTGAAACTTTAATCATTTACACTTTTTCTGGGTGATAGTGTTATTAGTGGGGTATATTGACGCTGTGAGCATGTCTACTTCACTGGAGCTAGGGGCTAGACCCAAGTCTAAGGAGGATGGGGGGTCTGCTACCCCCATGGCGTTTTGCTCCTCTTGCCACATTGGGCTTTCTACCGATAATGTGGGGGATCTATGCCCTAATTGTACTGGTCAAGATAGCAACCCTGGGCTTTCCAGCCACGCTATTGAGCCATCTTGGGTGAGGGAGTTTAAAGCTGCCACTAGGGATCTCAGATCCACGCTTCAACTCTTTCCCTCTCAGATACAGGGGGCTCTCCAGGTCTGGCAGACCCCCTCTACCATCAGGACCTCCCTGCCTAAGCCACAGGGAGCTCCTGATGTCACTGATTCTTCTGAAGAAGAACTTTTACAGGATTCTGATGCTGAGGAACGTACTGTTATTGAATCTAACAGGTCCATTGGGGACCCCTATGAGTGTGACCCTGAAGTCTCGGCTGAGGGTCTGATCAGAGCGGTTCTGAATACGCTCAACCTTCCTCTGACTCAGGAATCCACTTATGATCCTACTGATGTTTTTCAGAAAAAGCCATCTAAGCCAGTTGTTTGTTTTCCAACTAACCCTACTCTTGCCCGTCTGGTCTCTGAGGCATGGAAGAATCCTGATAGATCTTCCTCTGTCTCTAAAAAGTTTGCTAAACTATACCCTTTTCCTGAGGCTGAGCTGGCAAAATGGGTTCATCCTCCCAAGGTGGATGCTCCTGTTTCTAGACTGTCCAAGTCTACCGCTTTGGCTGTCTCTGATGCCTCTGCCCTGCAGGATTGGACGGATAAAAAGCTAGAGCTTTCTCTTAAATCTATTTTTGCCTCCATTGGCACTGCCATGCGCCCAACCTTTGCTGTGGCATGGGTTAATAGAGCCATTGCGGCCTGGACTGAGCGACTGACTGAAGCAGTTCGCCAGGATGCGCCAGTATCTGAACAGTTGCAGCTCCTTGCTAATATCACTGAAGCTCAGAACTATGTTGCTGACGCTGCTTTTGATGCTGTGCGCATGATGGCGAGGGCCTCCACTTCTTCTGTGGTGGCTAGACGCGCTCTTTGGCTGAAAATTTGGTCTGCTGATACAGCCTCTAAGAAAGCCTTGCTTTCCTTGCCCTTCAGGGGAATTTGCTTTTTGGGTCTGAACTCAAAGAAATGATCAGTGAGGCTACTGGCGGTAAAAGTACTCTTCTACCCTCAGTCTTTAAGAAAAAGTTTCCAGCCAAACGCAATCGGTCCTTTCGTTCCTTTCAGACTGAGACACGCTCCTCGGCCCACACGGGTCCTCCCACTACGCGCTCCTCCTCCAAGCCCAAACAGTCCTGGAAGCCCAAAGTTGCCCCCAAGGCCAAGACCTCCAAGACTGCTTCGGCATGACTCGCCGAACCCGGGTCCGCATCCGGCTGTAGGTGGTCGTCTCCTCATCTTTTGCCGGACTTGGGAGGAGTCAGTGGCGGACCCATGGGTTCTTCAGGTGGTGTCAGAGGGATACAGGATCCCTTTCTCTTCCCTTCCTCCTTTTCGGTTCCATTTTACTCGTCCTTCTCAGGAACCCACAAAAAGGCGTCTGTTCGACGACGCTATTCAGGATCTCTTGGACAAAGAGGTCCTGGAGGCGGTTCCTCAAGGGGACACAGGTTCAGGATTCTATTCCAACCTGTTTGTGGTAGCCAAAAAGGACGGAGGAGCTCGTCCCATTTTGGATCTCAAAGATCTCAATGCCTATGTGGTGACTTCCCACTTCCGCCAGGAGTCCCTGCGTTCTGTGATTGCAGCAATGTCTCCAGGGGAGTTTCTTGCCTCCCTGGACCTTCAGGATGCTTATCTTCACATCCCTATTCACCCGGAGAGCAGGCGGTATCTCAGGATTGCCTGCCACAAGGGACACTTTCAGTTTGCAGCGCTCCCCTTTGGGCTGACTTCAGCCCCTCAGGTCTTCCAGAGGGTGTTAGGCTCCTTGATAGCGGTGCTTCATCAGGATGGGATCAGAGTGACCCCATACATGGACGATCTCCTACTGAAAGCCTCCTCAGCGGAGCTTCTCCGTCAGCAATTACAGAAGTGCATGCACACCCTGAACCGTCATGGCTGGATCCTGAATCTGGACAAGTCGGACTTGGTTCCATCTCAGAGGCTTCTGTTCCTGGGTCTCCTGTTCGACACTCGCCAATGGGATGCCAGCCTTCGGGGCTGGGGTGCAGTCTGGGGCCGCTTCAGTGCTCAGGGGAAATGGGGTCTGGAGGAATCCCTTCTCTCCATCAATGTTCTGGAACTTCGAGCTGTCCGGCTTGCCCTGAGGCACTGGGAGTCTCAACTGACCGGTCTTCCGATCAGAGTGGAGTCCGACAACGCCACGGCGGTGGCTTACATCAACAGGCAAGGCGGCACAAGAAGCAGTTCCGCCTGGTGGGAGGTCAAGGATATTTTGTCTTGGGCAGAAGATCACGTGCCTGTCATCTCTGCAGTTCATATTCCAGGCGTGGACAACGTCATGGCAGACTTCCTCAGTCGTCACACCGTCGACAGCGGAGAATGGGCTCTTCATCCAGAGGTGTTTCACATGCTCACTCAGCGGTGGGGGATGCCTGTGGTGGACCTGATGGCTACCAGACACAACAGGAAGGTTCCGGTGTTTTGCTCCCGGTTGAGGGACTCCCTTGCTCTAGCAGTGGATGCCTTGTCGATCCCTTGGGATTTCTCCCTGGCTTTCATCTTCCCTCCTCTTCCTCTATTGATCAGAGTTATCCAGAAGTTGAAGAGGGAGCGTTGTCCTGTCATCCTGATCGCTCCAAACTGGCCTCGCCAGTCCTGGTATCCGGAGTTGATGGCCATGTCAGTGACGGATCCGATCCCGCTCCCTGCCCGTCCAGACCTACTTCTTCAGGGATATCTGTGGAAGGAGGATGTTCACTCTCTCCATTTGATGGCATGGCGGTTGAATCCTCGATTCTAGCAAAGAAAGGATTTTCTCCTTCTGTGGTGTCGACTATGCTCAGTGCTCGTAAGCCTGTGTCTTCCAAGATCTATCATCGCATATGGTCAACTTTTGTGACATGGTGCTCTGATAAGAAGTTATCCCTTGAGTTTCATCTTCCCACTGTCCTGGCCTTCTTGCAGGACGGTGTGGATAAGGGGCTCAGTCTGAGTTCCCTCAAAGTTCAGACTTCTGCCTTGTCTGTGTTTTTCCAGGAAAGGATCGCTATCCTTCCTGATGTGAAAGTTTTCTTCCAAGGTGTGACTCATGTTCGACCTGCCTTCAAGAGTCCTGCTCCCCAGTGGGACCTCAATTTGGTGCTGGGAGTTCTCCAGCGACCACCGTTTGAATCCTTGGCTTCCATTCCATTACGTCTCTTGACTTGGAAGATGGCCTTCCTTTTGGCTATTGTTTCAGTTCGCCGGGTAGCAGAGTTACAGGCTTTGTCTTGTAAACCTCCTTACCTGGTGTTCCACAAGGATAAGGCTGTGCTTCGCACCACCAAGGAATTCTTACCCAAGGTTGTGTCCGAGTTTCACATCAATCAGGAGATTGTGGTTCCCTCTTTCTGCCCTAATCCTTCATCTGACAAGGAAAGAGATCTCCATCTGTTGGATGTGGTGCGTTGCCTCAAGTTTTATGTTCATCGCACCGAGTCTATCAGGAAGTCTGACGCTCTATTCGTCATTCCTGAGGGGCCTAGGGCAGGGAGACCGGCTTCCAAAGTTACCATTGCCTCTTGGATTAAGGCTACTATCCGTGAAGCCTATAAGTTGAGGAATAAGCATGTTCCCTTCCGAGTGACTGCCCATTCCACCAGATCTATTGGGGCCTCTTGGGCCTACAAGAATCAGGCTTCTGCTGATCAACTGTGCAGAGCGGCCACATGGTCCTCTGTGCACACTTTTTCTAAGCACTATCGAGTTGATGTACTGGCTTTGGCTGATGCCAGTTTTGGAAGGAAGGTCCTGGAGGCAGTCTTGCCTGTGTAGGTCTTCCGCTCTGTGATTCTTAGTGCTTCCTTACTGTTGAGCCCGGTTGGCTCTGGTTCCGTGTGCTGTTTTAGTTCAGGGATGGTTTCCCTTGGTTGGTGTCCGTTGACACTTACAGTTTGGGCTATGTTACTAACTGGGTCATAGCAGTTCTAGTACTTGGGCCTTGCGCCTGGTCCTTGCCTTTCTTCCCGCCTCTGGGTCAGCTCAATGTTTGTACATCCCAGAGTACCAGTGACCTGTATTGGACGACAGTGAAAATAGGATTTTAGTCTTCCCTGTTAAATCCTTTTCACTTAGTCCATACAGGTCACTGGTCTCCCACCCTGTCAAGGGACCAGTCTTGGCTCTCCTGTGGCATTCAGTGGGAGACCGTTCGGGCATGCTCACAGGAGTCTTTCTTCTTGCTTACCTGAGGTCAGTTTTAGGGTCTCAAATCAATCTAAGTGGCTCTGGCCAGAAGGTGGCTTAAGTAAGAGGGGAGGCTCCGCCCCTTGCAAATCATTTGCATAGTTGTTCCTGCCTATTAAAGGGGACTTACGCCTCCCAGAGTACCAGTGACCTGTATGGACTAAGTGAAAAGGATTTAACAGGTAAGACTAAAATCCTATTTTCAAGTATTACTATCCCTTTAAAGCTCTTTTCTTTTAAATGTAATTCTGTTTTCTTTATAGACTATTGCAGTTACTTGTGTTTTATTAAACAACAGAAACACAAAATAATGGCAAGTATGTTGCTTACTTTATTCTCCCTGTGTGATATGCTGCAGGCCACTGTACTCTTGTGGCGGTCTTTTATGTACTATCTTTGATATATTTACAGAACTGCACGGTAGCACTAAAGGGCCCATTTTCTCAACAGATCTAAGACACTGACGCTTACTATTTCTTAAAGCTCTTGAGGAAACCACTGCTGATACCTGTGTCTAGAATAGAAAGGGAGTTACAGGATTCTAGTCACGGTTAATTGTGTATAGCTGGGGAGGGGAGATTCAGGAATCTGAAGGAGAGAACAGCAATTATAATTTCCACATCTCTGGCCAGAGCTTCATATAAGAAGTTGGTTGGTTGGTGTGTGTGTGTGTGTGTGTGTGTGTGTGTGTGTGTGTGTGTGTGTGTGTGTGTGTGTGTGTGTGTGTGTGTGTGTGTGTGTGTGTGTGTGTGTGTGTGTGTGTGTGTGTGTGTGTGTGTGTATTGCCAAAGTTTAACCCTTTGAGTGCCAGAGACGTATTGTTGGATACCTCTCTGCCATTCAGAATGTTAACCCTTTGGGAGCCAGTGGGTTTTGTTACACTCCTGTTTCACTCAGAGTAAAAGGGGGCTTGACACCCTAAGTTTTATCCATTCTGAATAGAATTGAAAACAGCCTATTGTTGTATGAGCCATTTATAGGTAATGTGATGTTTTTTGAATACTCTTTGGTAGTATTGCAATGTGTCAATTTATACTAATTTGGTTCTGTGCTCGTCTAATATTACCATACACTGCTATGAATGAATCTATACTAGCAGTTCCAAACTTTTTATAAGTAGGGTGACCACATTTCCATTCTGCCATTCCGAGACATGTGGTCATCCTAGTCCTGCGGCTGAGGCTCCCGCCAGCGCTGACCATCTTTCTGAGGCTGACACAGAGACACTCTGTGTTAGCCTCAGAAAGATGGTCAGCGCCGGTGGGAACCTCAGCCGCGGGTCTCACTTGCAGCGCCAGCATAACTGCTCCATCCCAGCTGTCTTGCACGCACCAGTCCATCCAGCCAATTAAATGTATTTGCTATATGGTCTTCATTGACTGGCTCAGCCAGCCAATGAGGACCATATTGCAAATACATTTCATTGGCTGGCTGGACTGGTGCATGTTGCTCCATTCCGGGACTCTTTGTTGTCCCGGTGGGGGGTGACCCGGGACGCGGGACACAGACCCCCAATAAGGGACAGTCCCGGACATTCCGGGACGTGTGGTCACCTTATTTATAAGTTGTGACACATCCTTTAAAGCTGAACTTTCACTCAAGTTAAAGTGCCCCCCCAAATCATTATGCACATAGCGATACGCATATCAATACTAGTATTATCCTGAATACGTCCGGCATTATTGAGAAATCCAACTCATTCCCAGAGGCATGGGCAGGCATCTTGCTGTAGTGGCATCTGTGCTCCTGTGCTGTCAGTCCCGTCCTGTATCTTAAAGTACAATGCAGCTCCTCCTCACCAATCCTAGAGGAGACCGTGTTGAACAGTGCAGGCATTCATATGTCTCTTCAGCGAGATGTCTGCGCTGATGCCTGCCTCTGTGTCTCGGAACAAGTTGGACTTCTCAGTAATACCAGATTTATTCAGGATAATACTAGTATTGATATTCATATCGCTATGTGCATAATGATTTGTGGGGCACTTTAATTTGATTGAAAGTTCAACTTTAAATCATGACACAGTTGAAAAATCCACATTTCTGAGATAAGTATATACATAAAAACAAAATGTTAATGAAAATATTTGGAAAAGGGTGACTCATTAAGCATGGTGCCACAACACATCAGTGTTGGAAAGCACTGTTCTAGACAGAGCAGGGACACAATACTTTTAGCCTCAAACACAACAAATTAGCATATTGTAAAGGGAGTTAACATAAAATGCCACATCATGTTACCAAAATATAAGGGTTATTTTCTCAAAAACTATTTATTTTACAAATGAGTGGCTAGTTGTTATGGTTTACCAGTAATGTTCAGGAGTCAGTACTTATAGTTAAATGCAAAATGTATTAATACTAGAAAAGTAGAGCACACTATATACAAAAGTAGCAAGCAGAGGGTTACAAGCCAGCGAGCACTGCTATCAGGAATAGTGGGCTGCCAAGCTTGACCACTCTGCTGGAGACTAGGCCTCAGCCACTGGTAGTCTCTGCAGGAACAGGGGCAGGAACAGGAATTCTGAATCTTGATCTGACGAAGCGAGAGTACTGACTCATGCCTGCAGTCAGTAGGGAGCGATATCTGACTCACTCCTGTAGTCCGTATCGGAGCTCATCTAGCAGAGCCCCAGGTACGCACTAGATTGGGTGACTGCTAGTTACAAGGAACAAACGTAAGAATAGTCAGACAGAGCCACAAGTCAGCACCAGAGGGGGTAGGGGGACATGCCAGGTCATACACAGTTCAGGTAGTCAGCCAGAGCCACAGGTCTGCACCAGGTTGGGTGTCCACTATGGGGAAAGACAAAAGAATAGTCAGACAGAGCCACAGGTCAGCACCAGGTTGGATGGAAGACTAGCCAGGTCATACATCGAACCCAAGGTAATAGAACTGCTATGAACAACAACGCCAGAGAAACTGAGTCAGGACTCAGACTGCCCTTTAAAAACCCCTCCTCAGGAAGTAGGTAGGAGGAGCAGCTCAGAGGAAGGAAGTTGGTAGGAGGGGACTACAGGAAGCAGATGATGCTGAAAACAAGGTAAGCTGTAATACTAGTACAATATACAGGCAGATTTTATATCTCTGTATAATGTGCAAAACCTTTTTTAAGGTGACAGGTCTGCCTTAGCAGTTTGACATGTTGTTTCTAGTAATCACTGTGAAGGAAATCACAATACATTAGTATTCTTACTAAAATAAGAAGTATGTTTGTTTTTTATTTGATCCCTTCTTTATTATAAACTTTGGAATGTAACCACAGAAAGTAAACAAACAATGTTTCTATATAAAGTTTTGATTAACAAAACTGTCAAACATTCATATCTCAATTTTCTGTCACACAATGTGGAACACATTAACCATGGGTAAAGTCTTCTCCTCCAGAGGACAGGGTCCTTAAACGGATAGTAATGTTTCACAAAAACAGCAGCTCCAATTAATAGTCATAGTATTTGGGCCATAGAGAGTGTTATTTTAATACTGTCAGAGTTGTAGTTCAAGAGTAATTGAATGATAAAGTATCCCCTCCCTCCCCTTTTACTGATGTAACACTGCTTACCTCAGAGCAGCAAGACTGTTCGGATGGATTGTAGAGCGGGATAATATTCATTAAGCATAAGGAAAAACCTGTAAAAGGGGGCAGGGTTTTCATTATGCTAACAGTAAGAAGATTGTCCTTTGCTGTGATCTATCTGGTCCTAGGGACCAGATTCCACATTTGAATGGAGGCTGCTTATGCTAGGTAAAAGGGGCGGGGGGGGATATTTTATCATTCAATTACTCATGAACTACAACTTTGACAGTATTAAAATAACACTCCCCGTGGCCCAAATACTATGAAGAGTAATTGGAACTGCTGTTTTTGTGAAACATTACTATCCCTTTAAAACAGTTAGGCCTCTAAGGTGGAGAATTCTATCTTCCCTCCACTTTACCGCTGCCTCCTATTTCTAGCTTTAAATTACATCTCACAGAAGAGGGTGTATGGGGACTGTTTTCATAATTAGTTTCTCTTTTTATTTTTAATTTCTAGTAATTTGAGGCTTTGTAATCCTCCATTAGGTGGTTTCTTGGTTTGTTAAGATAAATGGTACATGAGTTCCATGGAAGTACATGACCCAACTTTAAATGTGAACATATTAACAAAAAAAAGTTTGGACACTGATATTCATGAAAATGTATACATATCTTAAGAGGGTGTTTCCTGCTGAGTAAGGGAAAATTTTTATATAAAGGAATAGTATTGTCTAATTTAAAAAAAAAAATAAAATAAATCAGTCTTGTAGCCATTCAAAAAATAAACTAAACGATCTGAGTCCCATCTCTCAAACCTTTAAGCTGCAAATATCTTTCAAACCATAAAGTTTCTCCCTCTCTCCCCTTTCCCGGAAGTCAGCGCTGTACCTGATTGCAGGAGAATCAGGTCGGGGTCTTTGGGGGCTCTTCAGCAGAGCCGAGATCTCAAGATATAAAAAGAACTACTTAATTGAAACAGTCTACAAAGTGTGCCTGATTGCAGTCCCTATTTGCCAGTGGAAGCCCTCTTCAAATGAATCTAATTTGATGGATAAGTGGGTGACAAATGACCCTATATAAGTGTGTGTGAATCAGAGAGTATGATAGAGATTGTCACAGTGCGTCATCTGCAGGCAAGAGGCTTCAAGCATGCTGCAGGCCTCTGTTTTATGTGTGTTTGTTTCTGGTAGTCTCCCCCTAGCTACTCTAGCTGTTCCTCCTACCTATTTCCTGTGGAGAGGTTTAAAGGGCGGACTGAGTCCTGACTCAGTCATCATTGCATTGTTGTTCTGAACAGTTCATTTTCTAGTATTCCTGATTCCTGCGTATGATCCGGCTTGTCTGTCCATCCATTCTGGTGTTGACATGTGGCTCTGTCTGACTATTCTCCATGGTGTTCCGATTTGGCTCAGATATCCTTTCTGGTTCAAACTTGTGGCTCTGGCTGACTACCTGCTCCGTGTATGACCTAGGCTTGTCTGACTTACCCACTCTGGTGTTGACCTGGGGCTCTATCCACTGCGCATCCAGCATTCTATCGCTTCAGTGGATATCCTTTCTTGTGCAAACCAGTGGCTCTGGCTGACTACCCGCTCCGCGTATGACTTTGGCTCATCTGACTAGCCTATCTGGTGCTTAATAGAAGGCTTTGTCTGTTCGCTCAGTTTGTTGGTTCCATTATTCAGACATCCTTCCTAGTACTGACCTGGGGCTCTAGCAGACTCCTAGCTACTGACTGCAGGCTGAGTCAGTATCTCTTGGGCATTACCTTACCACGAGACTCCAGTGGGCTGAGGCTAGTCTCGGACAGTGTGGTGCAGAGGTTTGGAAGACTGCTATTCCTGATACAGTGCTTGCCGTTTCAATCACCCACTGTGTGTGTGTATTTATATACTGCATTACTGTCATTATTCTCATAATAAAGGTTCTACTAACTATACTGTCTGACTCCTGATTTTGCTTGCCAACTGTAACAGAGATATACCGGTGGAGACTGTATATGTAAAGGGAAGTGTGTTATTCAACTGGTGTACTAAGAAGCACCTTTCTGAAGGAGACAAGTTCTCTAAACTTTATTTCTCTGTTGTCCAATACAGGTTACTTTTAACTTTGGGTAGGTGCTCCGCCCCTTTAAGTAGGCAGGAACAATTCTGAGAAGTGAGTGCAGGGGTGGAGCCTACCCTCTAACCTTAGATGCAGCTTCCTGTTAGCTTCAGTAAGTTTTGTTCCTCGTTGCAAGCAACAAGGCAAGGGAACAGTTCTGTTTAGTTTTAGAATTGTATTATTTTGTGCTAGATATGGAATACCATTAGGAGGATTACCATCACTGACAATTCCCATCACCCAAATGTGGATAGCTCAGTTTACCAGGTGCTTATTTGTGGATCTAAGCCCTGGGGGGAAATTTTGGCTGCAAGTTCTTTCCCCAGGAGTTGCCCACTGAGGCTTCTTCTTGATATATGGTAGTCTGAAGAAAGAAGTTCTGCAAAAAATGTGAGCAACCCTTTGAATGTTAAGGTCCAGATCTCCCATAGAACCCCTCTCATAGGGGTCTTTATCATTTGAGTTCCTATTGCATACTCTAGCACTCATTGTGTCTATCTGTATGTCTGTCTGGGTGTTTGGAGCAGGTTTCTGAGGTACTTTATCGCTTTCACTGCTGGTTTTGGATGTTGTGGGGGGTTGAGAGCACTTTCCCTACTGGGTTTAGTGTTTTTATGCTTTAATTACATGTTCTGGTATAATTTTAGCTTAAAGGAATAGTAATACTTCGTTTTAACTTTATTTTATTTTGTAGGCATTAAAAAAACATGAAGAATGATATAAGTCTTATCTCTCAAACCTTTATGGTTTAAGAGATATTCACAAGCAAAGTGTTCCCCTCCCGCCCACACAAAGCAGAAGGGAGGTGCCCAGGTAGATTGCAGAGAGGGACAATCTTCAATTAAGATAAGGGAAAAACCTGAAAAGCTTGTCAAGGGGGGCAGGGATTTCATTGTTTTCATAGGAATAAGAGTGTCCCCTTCTGTTATCTGTCTGGTCTATAGACTGCATTCCACATCTGAGAAGAGATGGCTTACACTAGGTAAAAGGGGTGGGAGTGGGAAACTTTGCTTGTGAATATCTCTTAAACTATAAAGGTTTGAGATATAAGACTTATAACATTCTCATATTTTTTTAATGCCTACAAAATAAAATAAAGTTAAAACAAAGTATTACTATCCCTTTAAAATTTACTTTCATTCATTTGTTTTGTTGAAATTGTGTACTGCACCTTTAAGACCGCGCTTTACCTCCCAGACACCATTGCTCCATTCACTTCAATGGGACTGTACAGTTGGGACATGTTTCTGCAACCACTTATCACAACGAGGTCAGAGATGGCTCGTTTTTGTTGTCTGCCCTTGCTCTGTCATCCGGTCAACGTTCTGAACATGCTTTTGTCAGAAAAACTACAAATCTCATGAGCGTTTGCTTCGCGCACTCATTTCTGATTGGCTCCCGTCATGGCAGCCATTTTGTGCCTTTCTGAGAACGAGTATCCTACACAGGGCCTGGACTCTTCCTCTCTCCTCAGCTGTTTAACCCTTTCTTTGCCAGTTTTCTGAGCTATTTTATCACTTTGAAACATTGTTTTTGGGTGATCAGTGTATTTATTGACCAGTTAACTAATGTGAGAATGTCTCTTCCACTTCAGGCTGGGGCTAGACTTAAGACTGGGGTGTCTGTGTCCCCCCTTGCTCATTTCTCCTCATGTCATGCAGGGTTACCTAGAGAATTCTCAGGTCATATTTGCTTAGCATGCACTGCTGCCCCTGAATCTCCTGCAGGGACCTCCAGCCATGCACTAGAGCCAATATGGATGCAAGAGTTTAAGGCTCCTACCAGAGACCTCTGTTCCACCTTACAACTCCTTTCAGCCACTTTACAGGGGGTCTTCCACTCGTGGCAGACCCCCACCCCTATCAGATCTTCCCTGCCTAAACCGCCGGGTGTACCTGATGCATCTGACTTCTCTGAGGAGGAGTTGTTGGTGGACTCTTATGATGATGACTGTTCAGCTGTTTCTTCATCTCAGTTTTTTTTTTTGTGGACCCCTTTGAGGCGGACCCCATACCCTCTGTTGAGGGCCTGATCAGGGCTGTGTTGTCCACCCTGAACATTCTCTTGGTGTAGGAGGCGTCTTCTGACCCCTCTGATGTTTTTTCTGGAGCCTGTTAGGCTCCATGCTTGCTTTCCGCCTAACTTCCCCCTTGACCTCTTGGTGTCAGAGGAGTGGAAATTTCCAGACAAGAAACCATCTGTGTCTAGGAAGTTTGCTAACTTTACCCGTTTTCTGAAACGGCCCTCACTCAGTGGGTTCATCCCCCCAAAGTGGATGCCCCAGTTTTCAGGCTTTCTAAGTTCACTGCCTTGCCAGTGGCTGATGCCTCTGCTCTCAAAGAGTGGACTGATAAGAAGCTTGAGACTTCTCTCAAGGCAATTTTTGCGCCCTACCTTTGCTGCTGCATGGGTAGATAAGGCTGTGGCAGTTTGGACTGAAAAGCTGAATTCTGCTGTCCGTCAGGGGGCCCCTACTTCTGACATGTTGCGACTTCTCGCTAACATTGCTGAGGCTCAGCATTATGTCTCTGCTACCCTGTTTGACACTGTGCGTATGGTAGCCAGGGCTTCTACCATGTCTACGGTAGCCTGAAGGGCTCTTTGGCTCAAGATCTGCTCTGCTGACACGGCCTCCAAGAAGGCTCTCCTGTCTTTGCCTTTTCGGGGATCCTCCCTGTTTGGGCCTTAGCTCAAGGATCTCATCAATGAGGCCACTGGAGGGAAGAGTTCTCACCTTCCAGTGGTCCTGAGGAAGAAAGCACCTGTCAGAAGTAATCGGCTTTTTCATCCCTTTCAGGCAGACTTGCGCCAAGCGACCCAGACAGTCCCCAGGCTCCGCACTCCTCATCCAAGCCTAAGCAGCAATGCAGGTCCAAGTCCTCCATGACGCCCAAGGCTTCCAACCTTCTTCTACATGACTCACCGAACCCAGGTCCCCACCCTCCTACGCCACTACCTTTTCATCTTGGCAGGCCTCTGTGGAGGACCCATGGGTTTTACAAGTGGTGGCTTCAGGATACAGGATTCCCTTCACCTCTCTTCCTCCTCCAAGGACCTTTGTTTCTCCTTCCCCCTTGGGAGCAGAAAAGAGACGCCTTTTCGAGGAAGCTATACAGGCCCTTCTGGTCAAGGCGGTCCTGGAGCCAGTTCCCCCTCCAGAGAGGGGCTTGGGATTCTACTCCATCCTCTTTGTGGTTTCCAGGAAGGATGGGTGCTGTTGTCCCATTTTGGATCTGAAGGATCTCAACTCCTTTGTGATCAGGTCCCAGTACCACCAGGAGTCTCTGCGCACAGTGGTAGCAGCCATGTCTCGTGGGGAATTTCTGGCCTCTCTGGATATCCAAGATGCCTGTCTCACATCACCATTCATCCAGAGAGTCAGCAGTATTTTTGACTGCAACCGAGGACATTTCCAGTTCCCTGCCCTCCCCTTTGGCCTGACCTCAAGTCTTCAACAGAGTCCTAGGAGCATTGATCTCTGTCCTACATCGGAAGGGCATCAGGGTGACTCCATACATGGACAACCTCCTTCTGAAGGCCTCATCTCTGGTATTCCTTCACCAACATGTGCAGGACTGCATTCATGTTCTGTCCCATCACGGGTGGATCATCAACTTGGACAAGTCAGACCTTGTTCCTTCCCGGAGGATGATCTTTCTGGGCCTCCTCTTCGATACTCAGAGAGGGATGGTATTTCTCACATATGAAGTGGCTCATCAGATAGCACTGAAGGTCCAGGCTATCCTGTGTCTGGATCCATTTCAGCCAAGAAGTTGTCATCCTTGGTGGGGAAGTTCATTTCCACCATAGAAGCAGTCCCGTTTGCCATGGTTCACACCAGGGAACTTCAGAGGTTTCTAATCCTGGCATGTAGGGGCCGTCCAGATCTCCTGGAGAGATCCCTTTCTCTCCCTCTTCAAGTGGAGCAGAGCCTCTCATGGTGGCACAACCTGGACAATCTCTTGAAAGGCAGACCTTTCCAGGTGCCCTTCTGGACCACAGTGACGACAGATGCCAGCCTCTCCAGATGGGAGCTGTGCTGGGGTACTTGAGTGTTCAGGGCCGGTGGTCTCAGGAGGAATCTCTCCTTCCCATCAATGTCTTGGGGCTTCGGGCAATATTTCATGCCCTACATTACTGGACACGGCAATTGGAGGATTGTCGAGTCAGGGCACAGTTGGACAAAGCCACAGCAGTGCCCTACATCAACAAGCAAGGTGGCACAAGAAGTCTCGCAGCTTGGCTAGAGTTCAAGGCTATTTTATCATGGGCAGAGGAGCATGTCCCTGCCATTTCCGCAGTTCATATTCCTGGCATAGACAACGTTATGTTAGACTTCCTCAGTTGGCACGGTGGACAACATCCAGAGGTGTTCAACCTCATCCTCCAGCAGTGGGGTCTTCCTTGCATCGACCTGATGGCAACCAGGCACAATAGGGAGGTGCCAATGTTCTGCACTCGCTGGGAAGATCCCCTGGCTCTGGCAGTGAATGACTTGTCGATCCAGTGGACATTTCCTCTGGCATACATCTTTCCTCCTGTTCCCCTGTTGAACAGAGTACTACGGAAGCTGAGACTGGAGCTCTGCGCAGTCATTCTGATTGCTCCGTACTGGCCTCGACAGGCTTGGTTTCCGGAGCTCTGGAAGGAAGATGTTCATTGTCTAGCTTTGACGGCATGGAGATTGAATTCTCAATTTTGAAGAATAGGGGTCTGGTGTGGATAAGGGTCTCAGTCTGAGTTCTCTTAAGGTTCAAAGTTATGTGCTCTCTGTCTTCTTGTAGAGGCATCTGGCTATCATTCCTGATGTCAAGGTTTTCTTCCAGGGTGTTGCTCATACCCATCCTGTGTTTAAGTCCCCTGCTTCTCAGTGGGATCTTAACCTGGTCTTGGGAGTACTTCAGCATCCTCCTTCCGAGTCTATGACTACTATTCCTTAACATATGCTGACGTGGAAGATGGGCTTTCTCTTGGCGATTGTTTCTGTTCGCCGTGTCGCAGAGCTTCATGCCCTGTCTTGTAGACCACCCTTTTGGTCTTTCACAAGGACAAGGCAGTGCTTCGCACCTCACAAGAGTTTCTCCCGAAGGTGCTGTCTGAGTTCCACATTAATCGGGGGATTGTGGTCCCTTACTTCTGTCCTGACTCTACTTCTGACAAAGAGAGGGATCTTCATCTGTTGGATGTTGTGCGTTGTCTCAACTTCTTTGTGCATCGCACTGAGTCCTTGAGGCTGTCTGACGCTCTTTTTGTCACTCCTGAGGGTCCTGGAGCAGGGAAGCCTGCTTCCAAGGTTACCATCGCTTCTTGGATCAAGTCCTTGATTCGTAAAGCTTATGAAATTCAGAAGAAGCCTGTTCCCTTCAGGGTCACGGCTCATTCTGCGAGGTCTATTGGGGCTTCTTGGGCCTACAAGAACCAGGCCTCAGCTGATCAGTTGTGCAAGGTGGCCACTTGGTCGTCTGTGCACTTTTTTTCTAAACACTATCGTGTGGATGTGCTGGCATCGGCTGATGCCAGTTTTGGGAGGAAGATCCTGGAGGCAACCTTGCCTGTGTACGATCTCCTTAGTCTCTCAATACTCTTTCACTTTTGAGCCCTGTTTGCTCTAGTTCAGTGTGCTGTGCTACAGTTCATGGGGGTTGTTTTACCCCTGTACAGTGTCTGTTAACACTTTGTGGTTATTGTTGAGCTATTCATGATCATTGGTGCTCTGGTGACTTTGGGGGCCTGTGCCTGGTCCTTGCCTTTCTTCCCGTCCTGAGGAACTTAATGGTTGGACATCACAAAGTTACCAGTAACCTGTATTGGACGACAGAGAAAATAGGATTTTAGTCTTACCTGTTAAATCCTTTTCTCTTAGTCCATACAGGTTACTGGTCTCCCATCCTGTCAAGGGACCTTGCTTGTCTCTCCTGCGACAGAACGTGGGGGACCACTTTTGGGTTCATGCTCACAGGTGTCTTCTGTTTTGCCGCGGACTACTTGTTGTAGTTTGTTCCAAAACTTACTGAAGCTAACCGAAAGCTGCAGCTAAGGTTAGAGGGTAGACTCCACCCCTGCACTCACTTCTCAGAATTGTTCCTACCTACTTAAAGGGGCAGAGTGCCTACCCAAAGTTACCAGTAACCTGTATAGACTAAGAGAAAAGGATTTAACAGGTAAGACTAAAATCCTATTTTGCTTCTGCTAGTCCCATGTGCTCAGATCCGTGAGTGAAGCAATCGAAATGTAGAGGGTGAAGTGTGGGGTCAGCGCAACCAAAAAAAGAGAAGAGACAAGAAATAGTGTACGAAGTGCAGTATGTAAAAAAACAGCACATATAATACAATACGAAATACAGATCACTGGTTTAAAGTATACAGTAGTGAATCATTTGGAGGTTGCTGTATTGGAGAGTAGTATAATGACTAATAAATAATCAAAAAGGCCTAGAGTATAAGGTACCATGGTGTGGAGTCTATACCATAATATCATTAAGCAGCCAAGTATATAGTATCTGGTTGTAAATCTGATGTAAAGGTGCCACTATAGGTCACTAATACACAGGCTTCTAAATCCAATAAATGAAAAAGAAAGAAGAAAAAGAATAGAGAAGATGTGTCCTTACTTTAAGGGAATCTTTCTGGTTAAGTCAATCACAACAATATGTTCAGTACATAATCAGCAACATAGCACAATGTAACCAATGATACAGATGTACCCTTACTTGGAGGTTTCTTTGTATTGAGCCCGTAACTGAAGGAAGATGTGGATCTTGCTTCAAGCCTGGAATCCTTTGATGTCCTTTACAGAGCGTTCATGAAAGTGTGTGGTACTCCGTCTTTTAATTCAAGTCCTGATGTTACAGAGTGACTAGATTGTCTTCTTGTTGTTTCCTTCAATGGGGACAGAGAAGATTCTCTTACAGGAGAATACCATCACCGAACGCTGAAGGCAACACAGTTACTAAGTTTAACTTTGGGCAACTATACAAGTCATTACATATTAAGTCCAATTGTATCAGATAGCCGACCCGTTTGATTGAAGGCCGCTCTCAGATTTCCTGCGCTCTTTCTATTTTCTTCCACCTGGGTCAATAGGGCTATTGTTGTTCAAACTGAACAGTTGACTTACCCTGTCCATACAGGTACCCCTAAGGCTTACCTTTTATCCCTTTTGGCCTGTTTCTGAGGCTCAGCATTATGTTACTAATGCTCTCTTTGATGCTGTACGTCTTGAAGCTAAGGCCTCTGCCTTTTCTGTGACTGCTAGGCAGAAGATCTGGTCTGCTGACTTGATTTCCAAGAAATCACTGATCTCTCTTCCCTTTCAGGGTAACTCTTTTTGGACCTGAATTGAAGAATCTCATCAGTGAAGCCACTGGGGGCAAGAGCACTTTGTTGCCTCAGGTTCCTAAGCACAACCCTCAGGAAAGGAGGCACTGTCTTTTTCATCCCCACCAAAGCGAAGCACATAGGATGAACCTGGTGGCACAGGGCCCGCATTCCACCCAGAAGCCCAAGCAGCAGTGGAGGTCTAAACACACCTCCACCAAAACTAAACTTACCAAACCTCCTTTGGCATGATTCGCCGAACTCTGGACTGCACGAGCCAGTATGTGGTCACCTGCATCATTTCTTGAGTGTTTGGACAGGCTCTGTCGCGGATCAGTGGATATTACAGGTGGTTTCCTAAGATTACAGGATTCCATCCCCCCCCTTCAGGATCTTCCCTTCTTGCTCCCCTCAGGGACAGGAAAACCTCAGGCTTTTCAGGGGGGTCTCTTGGAAAGGGGAGTTCTTGCCCCAGTTCCTCAACGGGAGAGAGGTTTAGGCTTTTATTCCAACCTTTTTGTCGTCCACAAGAAGAATGGTGGCTGCTGTCCTATCTGGGACCTCAAGGCTCTCAACAAGTTTGTGGTCAAGACCCGCTTCAAGATGGAGTCATTGCTTTCTGTCACCACAGCAATGTGTCCAAGGGAATATCTGGCATCCGTGCATCTACAGAATGCGTATCTGCACATCCCTATCCATCCGGACAGTCAGCAGTACCTCAGGTTTGCCTGCGACATGGGGCATTTCCAGTTCACTGCTCTCCCCTTTGGGCTCACACAGCTCCTTAGGTGTTCGGTTGGGTTTTGGGTGCATTGATTGCCTTTCTGCACACCAGGGGGATTCAGGTGACACCTTACATGGACGACTTTCTCCTCAAGGCTCTTTCCAGGGATCCTCTGGACCTCCAAGTTCAGGAATGTGCTTACATCCTCCTCCAGCACGGTTGGTTCCTGAATATGGACAAGTCAGCCCCGGTTTCCTCCCAGAACCTGGTGTTCCCCGGCCTCTGGTTCGACATTCTATGGAGTATGGTTTATCTGACAGAGGATTTGATTCAGCAGCTCACCTCCAAGGTGTCATCCACCCTGTCGTGGACGTCAGCTGCGGCAAGGAAGTTTTCCTTTCTGGTGGGGAAGATGCTGTCCACCATGGAATCTGTACCATTTGCCATGACCCATGCCAGGAAGCTTCATGCCAGGAAGTTTCAGAGATTTGTGATCCAAGTTTGCAAGGGGGACCCAGACTTTCTGGCTCATCCTATCTTCCTTCCCTGAGGACATGGAACAGACCCTTCACCGGTGGTTGAACCTCTCCAACCTGGAGAAAGGGAGGCAAATTGTAATTCCATACTGTACCATTGTGATGACGGATGCCAGCTTGCTTGGTTGGGGAGCAGTCTTGGGTCACCTGAGTGTTCAGGGCCGTTGGTCAATGGAGGAGACCCTTCTTCCCATCAACATCTAGGAGCTCAGGGGGATATACCATGCTCTAAGGTATTGGTCTTCTCATCTGATGTGATGCCCGCTCTGAGTCAAGTCTGACAATGCCACATCCATGACCTACATCAACAAGCAAGGAGGCACCTGAAGCTCCACTATGTGGTTCGAGGTCAAGGCTATTTTGTCCTGGGAAGAAGGCCATGTTCCTGCTATCACAGCCGTGCACATCCCAGGAGTAGAAAATGTCCTAGTAGACTTACTGTCACGGTTTATTATGACTCTCAGACACAAGTTTTAGGTAAAAAAAAAATCAATTTTATTGAAATAATAAATGATAACTTAGGATGGCAATAACATACATATATATATATACAGAATATAGCACAGACAGAAGGCAGACTCTACCGGTCCTGTCAATATACCGGACAGGACAGTCTTTAGGCTCTACCGGCCTTGCCAATACCGGGTAAGGCAACCTGCAGATGGAATAGCATAACGGTTTACCGGCCTTACCAAATTACCGGGCAAGGCAGCCTCAATAGATACACAATGTAGGCTCTACCGGCCCTGCCAATACCGGGTAAGGCAACCTCAGATGGAATGTGGTAAAAGGTTCTACCGGCCTTACCAATACCGGGCAGGGCAGCCCAGAGATAATAGCAGCAGTCAGATGGAACTGGCAAATTAGCAGAATCGTTAAGCAGCAAGGCTTTGGAGCAAACCAGCGTCCGCACGCTGGAAACAACACTGAATAGTATAGCCGTTAGGCTTAGCGAGCAAACCAGTGACCGCACACTGGAGTAACAAGCGAGTAGTATAGCCGCAAGGCTTAGGAGCAAACCAGCGTCCGCACGCTGGGACCAACACAGATTAGTATAGCTGATAGGCTTTGGAGCAAACCAGTGACCGCACACTGGTGTAACAAGTGAGTTTGTATAGCCGCAAGGCTTAGGAGCAAACCAGCGTCCGCACGCTGGGACCAACACAGAATTGTATAGCTGATAGGCTTTGGAGCAAACCAGTGACCGCACACTGGTGTAACAAGCGAGTTTGTATAGCCGCAAGGCTTAGGAGCAAACCAGCGTCCGCACGCTGGGACCAACACAGATTTGTATAGCTGATAGGCTTTGGAGCAAACCAGTGACCGCACACTGGTGTAACAAGCGAGTTTGTATAGCCGCAAGGCTTAGGAGCAAACCAGCGTCCGCACGCTGGGACCAACACAGATTTGTATAGCTGAAAGGCTTTGGAGCAAACCAGTGACCGCACACTGGTGTAACAAGTGAGTTTGTATAGCCGCAAGGCTTAGGAGCAAACCAGCGTCCGCACGCTGGGACCAACACAGATTTGTATAGCTGATAGGCTTTGGAGCAAACCAGTGACCGCACACTGGTGTAACAAGCGAGTTAGTATAGCCGCAAGGCTTGGGAGCAAACCAGCGTCCGCACGCTGGGACCAACACGGAATTGTAGCAATGTCACCAACGCGACCAGGCAGAAGGTCGCCAGGATACTGAAGACAGGTGATGAGATGACAGGAACCAGCAACGATCAGTCAGGTCAGAAAACAGCAGAGAAGTTCAGCAGGAACTGCAACACCAGAGACTAGGCCGGAACCAGGACTGGAAGTACTTCAGCATGCAGGAAACACTGGAACAGTAGAGATCAGGAACTCAGGAACACATGAGATCAGGAACTCAGGAACACTGGAACAGAGGCCCAGCTATCACTAGCATAGTGATAGCAAGAAGGTCAGAAACAACACGAAAGGGCACTCAAAGGGTGCCCAATCCAGGTTTAAATAGTCAATAAGAGGCGGGCTATCTGCAGACAGCCAATAGAAGCCCCCTACTGGTGACAGACAAGTAACTGCAGCAAATCACGGGCACCGTGATAGTACCCCCCTTTCAAAGACCCCCTCTCCTAGAATAGGGTTTAGGTTTCTGCGGGTAATTGGCATGAAAGGCCCTAGTTAACCTAGGTGCATGAAGGTCCGTACTATCCACCCATGACCGATCCTCAGGACCATACCCTTTCCAATGTACCAGGTACTGTACCCTTCCTCTAAGCCTACGGGAATCAATAATGCTCTGAACCTCGTACTCCTCCTGGCCCTCGACCTCAACAGGTCCTGGCACCACAGGTGTGGTAGTATAGCGATTGCAAACCAGAGGCTTAAGAAGGGACACATGGAACACATTATGGATACGCATGGATGCAGGTAGGTCTAGTGCATAGGAGACAGGGTTAATTTTGCGAATAACTCTGTATGGACCAATAAACCGAGGAGCCAACTTATTAGACGGAACCTGCAGCTTGAGATTTCTGGAGGAAAGCCATACTCTATCCCCAACCTGAAAGGAAACCGCTGGAAGCCTTCTGCGATTAGCATGGCGCTGATGACGCTGAAATGACTGACCAAGTGCCCTCTGAACTTGTGCCCATGTGGAACGGAGTTGCTCGATATGCTCATCCAGAGCTGGAATCTGTTGCGTCTGAAATGAGTCTGGAAGCAAACAGGGCTGGAACCCATAATTAATCAGAAACGGAGAGCTCCCAGATGAAGAATTGACCGCACAGTTCCTGGCGAACTCTGCCCAAGGCAACAAGTCGGACCAATTATCATGATGGTCAGTAACGAAACAACGGAGAAATTGTTCCAAGCCCTGATTAGCTCGTTCAGCGGCTCCATTGGTCTGGGGATGGTAGGCAGAGGAGAAGGACAGCTGTATGCCCATCTGTTGGCAAAATGCCCTCCAAAATCTAGACACAAACTGGCTCCCCCTGTCAGACACCAGTACCCTAGGCACTCCATGCAACCGGAATACTTCTCTGGCGAACACCATTGCCAATTCCTTCGCTGAAGGAAGACCACGGAGGGGCACGAAATGAGCCATTTTAGAAAACCTGTCCACCACCATGAATATAAAGGAGTACCCCTTCGACATAGGCAACTCTCCCATAAAATCAATGGAAACATGAGACCAGGGGCGTTCGCCATTAGGCACCGGTTGAAGCAAGCCCACAGGGAGATGTCTCGGGGTCTTAGCGCGGGCGCAGGTGGCACAGGCATTCGTAAATTCGGCACAATCGTTTCTCATGGAAGGCCACCAAAATAACTGAGAAAGGGACCATAACAATTGGTCTCTACCAATATGTCCCGCAGCCTTAGAGGAATGGTAGGTTTCGAGCAGCCTAGTACGAAATGATTCAGTGACAAAACATTTGCCCACTGGGGTTTCATGGGGAGCGGACCCCTGAGAGGCCAGGATCTCCTCCCCTAGAGGAGAAGTGATACTCGTGCGTATAGTAGCCAGTATTCTATCAGGTTGGATGATAGGAGCTGGTGCTTCCACTCTGTCACTGTCGGCCTCAAATTGTCTTGACAGTGCATCAGCCCTGATATTTTTGACCCTGGCAAATATGATACAATGAAATTAAATCGAGACAGGAACAGTGCCCACCTGGCCTGACGAGAGGACAATCTCTTGGCCTCCGAGAGATAGGTCAGATTCTTATGATCTGTTAGGATTAAGACAGGATTCTTAGTACCTTCAAGCAAATGACGCCATTCCTTAAGAGCAAGGATAATGGCCAATAATTCTCTGTCACCTATCTCATAGTGGCTTTGAGTGACAGTCAACTTTTTAGAGAAAAACCCACAAGGTCTGAGAGTTCCACCTTTCTCGTGTCGCTGCGAAAGTACTGCCCCGACCCCAATATCTGAGGCATCAACCTCTAACGTAAATGGAAGTAAAGGATTGGGGTGGGATAACACAGGAGCCGCAGCAAATGCCAGCTTCAAATTCTCAAAGGCTTTCTCAGCAGATACCGGCCAACAAGAAGGATTAGCACCCTTGTGCGTAAGATCGGACAGAGGTTTGACAATGGAAGAAAAGTTCTTAATAAACCTCCTATAATAATTAGCGAAACCCAGGAAACGCTGTATGGCTTTAAGACCCTTGGGTTTTGGCCATTGTAGGACAGCTGACAACTTTTCTTTGTCCATGGCAATGCCATCATTGCCAATTATGAACCCCAAGAATGGCACACTGGTTCTATGAAACTCACATTTTTCCATTTTACAAAATAATTTGTTCTCATGGAGTCGTAGCAATACTGCGGATACATCTTTGATGTGCTGTGCCATGTTTTGGGAGTAAATCAGTATATCGTCGAGGTACACCACAACACATGTCTGTAACATATCTCTCAGAACATCATTTATCAGTTCCTGGAAAACTGCGGGTGCATTACACAGCCCAAAAGGCATTACTAGATACTCGTAGTGCCCAGCTCGAGTATTAAAGGCAGTTTTCCACTCATCACCTGCTCGAATGCGAACCAGATTGTAAGCGGCCCGTAGGTCCAACTTGGTAAATATCGAAGCGCCCTTAAGCCTGTCAAAAAGCTCGGTGATGAGTGGTATTGGGTATGCTTTTTTAGCCATTAGTTTATTCAAGCCCCGGTAGTCAATGCATGGTCTTAATTCGCCATTTTTCTTTTTTACAAAAAAGAACCCAGCCCCAGCTGGAGAGGTAGATTTACGTATGATCCCTCTAGCAAGGGCATCAGAAATGTAATCCTCCATAGCCTTATTTTCATCACAAGATAATGGATAAGTGCGTCCTTTCGGAGGTACTGCACCAGGCTGCAATTCAATGCAACAATCATAAGGTCTATGCTGGGGTAGCATACTAGCCTCTCCTTTGCTAAAAACATCGCCAAACTGTTGGTACACATCCGGCATAGCAGAGGAGGTGCACATGACCTTAATAGGCTGGATGACGCACTTGTCCATACAAAACTGGGACCAAGCAGCAATTTCACACTTTTTCCAATCGAATTGTGGGTTATGTAACTGTAACCACGGAAATCCCAATATCACCGCATGGTGCGGGGAATTAATCAGTTGAAACTGCTGCTCTTCTCTGTGAAGTGCCCCAATAGTCATAGACAATGGCATAGTTTCAAATATAACCTGAGGCGGTTCTAAGGGTCTACCATCAATCGCTTCAATAGTCAAGGAGTTTTCTCTTTCAATGCGTGGAACTCCGTGCAATTCAGCAAAGGTATTATCCATAAAATACCCTGCTGCACCAGAGTCAACCAAGGCCAAAACCTCCACAGAGCATTGTGCCCAAGACAATACCACCTGTATGGTGGGTTTCATTATGCCCGACACTGGGGACGATTGTACACCACCTAGGGCCTGTCCCCCAAGATACCCTAGGTGTGTGCGTTTCCCGGACGTACCGGACAGGAATTTAGCAAGTGCCCTTTTTTACCGCAGTATAAACATAACCCTTGTTTTTTGCGATATAGTCTCTCTGCCTTGGATAGTCTAGTGAAGCCTATTTCCATAGGTTCACTTGTTTCCCGTACTGGTTCACTAGACTTCAATGCCAAGGGAGGGATGGGTGGGCAAAACATGCTACTGGGCTCATTATTTTTTGACCGTAACTTACGATCTCTGGCAATTGATCTCTCACGTATTCTGGAGTCAATTATCATAACATACTCAATGTAATCATCTAGATCAATAGGTAGATCTTTAGCAGCGATTTCGTCTTTAATGTGGTCATTCAGGCCTTGAGAGAAGGCTGCCAATAATGCCTCGTTATTCCAACCTACCTCTGCTGCCAATGTGCGGAATTCGATGGCATAGTCGCCCACTGTACGCCTGCCCTGTTGTATCTCCATAAGGCGTTTGGCAGCAGAGGTGGTTCTACCAGGAGGCTCAAACACTCTTCGAAAGGAACGCACAAATTCACTAAAGTTCTTAGTACAAGGTTTAGCATTCTCCCACAAGGGGTTAGCCCAGGCCAATGCTCTGCCAGTGAGCAGTGATATCGTGAACCCCACTTTACTACGATCATTGGGAAATGCGTGTGCCGTCAATTCCATAAAGATTTCGAGTTGATTGATGAACCCTCTGCAGAGACTAGGGTCACCATCATATCTTAGCGGCAAGGGTGCAGAAGCCGTTAACCCTTTAGCAGTACCCCCTAGGGGTCTGGTATCACTTTCCGGTGTCTGACTTGGCGAGACCACCGGGCTAGAGCTAGATTGGTCAGCAGGTACCGTGCGTTCAAGGATCGTTTGAATTGCAACTGCCAACTGATCCAAACGTTGCTCGAGCACATCCATCCTCCAATGGATATTCTGTGCGTTACCTTGACCCTTGCTGTCTGAGGTCATGGCCCTTTCGTACTGTCACGGTTTATTATGACTCTCAGACACAAGTTTTAGGTAAAAAAAAATCAATTTTATTGAAATAATAAATGATAACTTAGGATGGCAATAACATACATATATATATATATACAGAATATAGCACAGACAGAAGGCAGACTCTACCGGTCCTGTCAATATACCGGACAGGACAGTCTTTAGGCTCTACCGGCCTTGCCAATACCGGGTAAGGCAACCTGCAGATGGAATAGCATAACGGTTTACCGGCCTTACCAAATTACCGGGCAAGGCAGCCTCAATAGATACACAATGTAGGCTCTACCGGCCCTGCCAATACCGGGTAAGGCAACCTCAGATGGAATGTGGTAAAAGGTTCTACCGGCCTTACCAATACCGGGCAGGGCAGCCCAGAGATAATAGCAGCAGTCAGATGGAACTGGCAAATTAGCAGAATCGTTAAGCAGCAAGGCTTTGGAGCAAACCAGCGTCCGCACGCTGGAAACAACACTGAATAGTATAGCCGTTAGGCTTAGCGAGCAAACCAGTGACCGCACACTGGAGTAACAAGCGAGTAGTATAGCCGCAAGGCTTAGGAGCAAACCAGCGTCCGCACGCTGGGACCAACACAGATTAGTATAGCTGATAGGCTTTGGAGCAAACCAGTGACCGCACACTGGTGTAACAAGTGAGTTTGTATAGCCGCAAGGCTTAGGAGCAAACCAGCGTCCGCACGCTGGGACCAACACAGAATTGTATAGCTGATAGGCTTTGGAGCAAACCAGTGACCGCACACTGGTGTAACAAGCGAGTTTGTATAGCCGCAAGGCTTAGGAGCAAACCAGCGTCCGCACGCTGGGACCAACACAGATTTGTATAGCTGATAGGCTTTGGAGCAAACCAGTGACCGCACACTGGTGTAACAAGCGAGTTTGTATAGCCGCAAGGCTTAGGAGCAAACCAGCGTCCGCACGCTGGGACCAACACAGATTTGTATAGCTGAAAGGCTTTGGAGCAAACCAGTGACCGCACACTGGTGTAACAAGTGAGTTTGTATAGCCGCAAGGCTTAGGAGCAAACCAGCGTCCGCACGCTGGGACCAACACAGATTTGTATAGCTGATAGGCTTTGGAGCAAACCAGTGACCGCACACTGGTGTAACAAGCGAGTTAGTATAGCCGCAAGGCTTGGGAGCAAACCAGCGTCCGCACGCTGGGACCAACACGGAATTGTAGCAATGTCACCAACGCGACCAGGCAGAAGGTCGCCAGGATACTGAAGACAGGTGATGAGATGACAGGAACCAGCAACGATCAGTCAGGTCAGAAAACAGCAGAGAAGTTCAGCAGGAACTGCAACACCAGAGACTAGGCCGGAACCAGGACTGGAAGTACTTCAGCATGCAGGAAACACTGGAACAGTAGAGATCAGGAACTCAGGAACACATGAGATCAGGAACTCAGGAACACTGGAACAGAGGCCCAGCTATCACTAGCATAGTGATAGCAAGAAGGTCAGAAACAACACGAAAGGGCACTCAAAGGGTGCCCAATCCAGGTTTAAATAGTCAATAAGAGGCGGGCTATCTGCAGACAGCCAATAGAAGCCCCCTACTGGTGACAGACAAGTAACTGCAGCAAATCACGGGCACCGTGATACTTCTTCAGTCGCTACACAGTGGATCCTGGGGAGTTTGAGCTTCACCTGGACGTGTTCCAACTCATAGTGCAGCAGTGGGTTCTTCCCTCAATAGACCTGATGGCCACCAGGGACAACTGGAAGGTTCGGATGTTTTTTGTTCTCGCTGGAGGGATCCTCTAGCGTTCGCGGATGGGCGCTTTGTCAATTCCATGGTGATTTCATCTGGGCTACATCTTTCCTCCTCTTCCTCTCCTGCCCAGGGTGCTGCAGAAGGTTTGGATGGACGGAGCATCAGTCATCCTGATAGCAACTTATTGGACCAGACAGCCTTGGCTCCCAGAACTACTGACCTTATCTGCTCAGGAACCGTTTTCTCTGCCGCACAGACCTGATCTCCTCCTTCAGGGTTACCTGTGGAAGAAGGATGTGGACCATCTGGCTTTGATGACATGGATGTTAAGGCCTGCATCATGAGGAAGAAGGCCTATTCTTCTGAAGTGGTTTCCACCATTATTCAGGCTAGGAAACCAGTTTCGTCTAAGGTCTACTATAAGGTTTGGTCTGTCTTCTATGCTTGGTTGGTGGACAGGGATCTGTCCTCACAGGTGTTTGATCTTCCAGCTATCTTGTTCTTTTTGCAAGATGTAGTGAACAAGGGCCTTACCCATAGTTCCTTGAAGGTTCAGACCTCAGCTCTCTCTGTCTTTTTTTCAGACATGCATTGCCATCTTACCGGATGTCAAGGTCTTCTTGCAAAGTGTTGCTCACGCTTTCCATGCCTATAAGTCTCCTACTCCCCAGTGGGACCTTAATCTGGTTTTGGGAGTTTTGCAGCGGCCTCCTTTTGAGTCCTTGGCTACCATTCCTTTACGTCTTCTGTTGTGGAAGATTGCTTTATTTTTGGTTGTGGTCTCTGTCCTCAGAGTTGCAGAGTTGAAAGCCTTGTCTTGCAAACTGCCTTTCCTGGTGTTTCACAAGGACAAGTCTGTTGTCCGTATCTTCCAGGAATTTCTTCCTAAGGTGGTTTCTGAGTTCCACATCAATCAGATTGCTGTGCCTTCCTTCTCTTCTGACCCTAAATCTGACAAGGAGAGGAATATTCACTTGTTGGATGTGGTGCATTGCCTTAAGTTTTACATGCACCGCACTGAGTCTGTCTGTCAGACTGATGCCCTGTTTGTTATCATTGAGCATCCTAGGGCGGGTAAAGCGGCATCCAAGGTGACCATTGTATCCTGGATTAAGTTCACTATTCGCAAGGCTTATGAACTCAGGAAGAAACCTGTTCCCTTTCGCATCACAGCTCATTCCATTAGGTCTGTTGGGGCCTCCTGGGCCTACAAGAATTAGGCCATTGCTGATCAGCTGTGCAAGGCGGCCACTTGGTCCTCTCTGCACACGTTTGCCAAACATTACTTTGTTGATGTTCTGTCGTTGGCTGATGCTAGTTTTGGCAGGAAGGCCCTGGAGGCAGTTTTGCCTGTGTAGGACTTTCTTTTCTGGGCCTTATTGTTCTTTATCCTTTGAGTCCTGTTGGCTCTTGTTCTAGTGTGCTGTGTTAGTTATTCGGTGTCCATTGACACTTTGTTGGTTTGGGCTGTTCTGCTTCCTGGATAGTCCCTTTGGGAACTTAGTCTTACCTGTTACCTTTTATCTTAGTCCATATAGCTTACAGGTCTCCCACCCAGTGAAAGGGACCATGTTTGGTTTCCAGTGACTGGATGTGGGAGTCCTGTTGAGTCTGTGCTCACAGGAGTTTTCCCTGTTATTCTTCTTGCTGTCTAGCTCAGTGGGTTTAGTGTCACAAATCTAACTGGAGGGGAGTGGCTGGGTAGCCGGCTGTGGAGGAGAGTGCGGCTCCACCCCTGCACTTCTAGAATTGCTCCAGCCTACTGGGACGATCTGTTGCCTCCCCATGGTACCTGTAAGCTATATGGACTAAGAGAAAAGGATTTAACAGGTAAGACTAAAATGCTCTTATCAAAGTGTAGCACTGTCTGAGTATGTACCTATTTGTGAAATATCAGTGTGTGCCATAAAGCAGACCTGTAAAGTATAATATAGAAAGCTGAGGTGCACAAACTTGCACTTAAACCCTTTTTGTGCCAGAAAGGTATCCAGTGCATTGCATTGTAATGCATTGGATACTTCTCTGTCACTCAGAGGGTTAACCGGAGGTCAGATATGTCATAGCATCTTACATGTTAGTTATATTTTTTTGTGCAATACATGATACTTTTCCTTTAACCACTGCTTACAGGAGAACTAACAACCCCTAGTAATAACTTTTCAGTTACCTTACTATGAACAGAAAATCCTAATGGCCCCTCATGCATTTGTTCAAGAGGTAACCTCTTCAATCAATCCTAGATGTCATGTACATGGAGGCAGACATGACAGTTGCTGGCAGACTGAAGCAGGCAAAGTGCTTGAGTCTACTTGGCCCTTTAACCCTATGAGTGCCAAAGGAGTATCGAACATATTGCAAGGAAATGCGTTTGATACCCCTTTGGCACTCAAAGGGTTAAGGACCAATGGAGTATGCAAAGCAATGTGTAATGCACCTGCCTGGTCTTTAACAGGTTATGATTACTATGAGCAGTAGGCAGAGTATGAGCTCCTGTGTTCCTGCAAGCAACTGTTATGTCCCCCTCCATTCATTTGACATCCAGCACTGAATGAAGATGTTATGTCTTGAACAAAGGCCCGAGGGCAAAATTCATGGGGGGCAGTAAGATTCTCTGCCTAAAAAAATATAATCTAGGGGTTATTATTAGGATGAGTTCCCGTTTAAAAATAGGTCAGCACTTTGAGCGAATCTCTCGTCACACATTGATATATATATGGCAGTAAGTGTAAAGTAGGATTATGTTTGAGCTATTGTTTTAAAAATGATTACTTGGTATTGGAAAGTTGGCAGCGCCTGATGGAAACTAGCAGATTTGTTATTTGTGTCTTGTGATTTTTTTTTTTTTTTTCCGTTATTTTAAAGACGTCAAAGTAGAACCGCTTGAAAGAGAGGGTGCACTGCAATCTGTGTTTAACATATTCATTAACCATCTGAGTGCCAGAGAGGTATCCAGTGCATTGTGTTGCAATACATTGGATACCTCTTTGGCAACCAAAGGGTTAATTAACTCTTGTTATGCAATGGCAGAGGGGTTGGTTTTCTTAGTGTTTGTGATATTGTAAATACGGTACTAATCAATAAATAGTAATATAGTTAATCAGGTTGAAAAAAGACACAAGTCCATCAAGTTCAACCTTTGCCTCTTAACCAAGAGAAATGATAATTAAATAAGCTTTCCTGCTGCCAAGTAAGTTGGACTTTATCAGACCTTCTTGTTTTGCCTACTAATACACAGTATAACCCTGTATATTCCCTCTTGAAAGAAATGCATCTAATCTTCTCTTAAATGTATTAATTGTATCTGCCATTATTACTTCCATGGGCAAGGAATTCCACAATTTAACAGACATTACTGTAAAAAAAACCCTTCCTCTAATCTTAAGGGAGTGGCCCCTGGTTATTTGGTCAGGTCTTTGAATGAATAGCACATTCAAATTGCTACCAGTACAACCATCTTTGTAGCACCTTAAAGGCGTAAAATGTCGAGATCAGTGTTACTTTGCCACCAGACTAACTTTTGGTTCAAAGAGCAACCTCAAGATCTTTGATTCCTTTGCAGACATTCTCTGCTGGTTGTTTCTCAATCATTGTCACTGCCCGACTGCCCTGCACTATTTATGCAATTTTATTCTTATTAAACCAGCATCCTCTATTCCCTCTAGTTTAAAAAAAACCCCTATCACTTTTTCAATCTATCAACATTCCTGTAAATGTATGCAAAACCCACGGTCCATCCACCCTAGTGGAATTCCTAGGGTATAACATGTTATACCAATCTTTTAGAAACCAGTTTAAACATTACCACATTAAATTCTTAGTTCTATCTTATATTCATAAAGATACACTCACCAAGCCTGAACTACAGTCACTCATAGGTCACCTTAGCTTCACAATGAAAGTCATCCCCCAAGGTAGGTCCTTTATCTCCCATCTGCTCAATCTGCTTTCTAACACTATTCAATTTTCACCTGTCATTTTACTAGATTCCACAGCCAAAACTGACTTGCTTATTTGGTCTAACTTCCTACTACATTGGAATGGCCATATGATGATCCCTCCCACTCATAGTCCATCATCTTCCATCATATTTTCCGATGCAAGAGCAGGATTCACTGCAATCTACAGCTCCAATTGATTTGATGAGCCATGGCCCCAAGAAGCGATAGATATTCCACAATTCCATTCAACCGCCCTGCTCTTCGAGCTTTATCCCATAGTGGCAGCAACAGCACTTTGGAGACATTATTGGACAGGTCAAGCAGTGCCCTTCCAAACAGACAATTTAGAAACTCCACTCCTTATTTCCAAAGGTCAGTCTCCTTCTCCTCAAATCATGATGTTCCTTGGGAAACTTTCATGGCTCTCAATGTACAAAAAATTCTTCATTTACACTTTATTTAGCCCTGGTCACTTCAATGTCTCTGCTGACGCCTTATCACGTTTCAATTCAAAGGTATTCTTCAGCAACAACCTGAAAGCAAACCAATCTTCATCTCAACCCCCAACCCTACAAGAACTCATAATTCCTTAAGGAAACACTTATCAATCCCCTGCTCTATAATTAATAAGGCATTTGCACCCATTTCCATTAAAATATACACTAAAACATGCATTCATTCCACTGCTTCCTATACCAGATCAAACCAGAGAATCCAAATTCGACTGTGCTGTTTAGCCTCTTCTGGACAAGGATGCTCTAGAGCCAGTGCCTGTCCAGGACAGGGGTCCGGGTTTCTACTCAAACCTCTTTGTGGTCGCCAAAAAAGACGGTGGTTGTCGCCCTATTTTGGACTTGAAGGATCTCAATTCCTTTGTGACCCAGACTCATTATAATCAGGAGTCTCTACGCACAGTTATTTCTGCCATGTCCCTGGGGGAATTCCTTGCTTCTCAGGATCTTCAGGACGCGTATATTCCATTCATCCAGAGAGCCAGCAGTACCTCTGGTTTGTCTGCGACAGGGGACATTTTCAGTTCTCAGCCCTTCCATTTGGTCTGATGACGGTTCCTCAGGTCTTCAACTGTGTCCTGGGTGCCTTGATATCCGTCCTCCACCGGAGCGGCATCAGAGTTACTCCATACATGGATGACTTACTTCTGAAGGCCCCCTCTGTGGAACTCCTTCATCAGCAAGTTCAGAACTGCATTCAGGCTCTCACCCATCACTGGTGGATCATCAACTTGGACAAATCCGATCTTGTCCCATCCCAGAGTCTGGTCTTCCTGGGCCTTCTCATCAACACTCAGAAGAGCATGGTGTTCCTCACAGACGAGGTGGCCACCAGATCGCCCACAGGTTTTCAGTGATTCTGTCTCAGGATCCGGTTCCGCCATGGCATACACAAAGCAGTTCCGTTTGCCATGGCACACACCAGGGAGCTCCAGAGGTTAGTGATCCAGGTGTGCAAGGGTCAACAGGATCTTCGGAAGACATTTGTTTCCCCCTCTTCATGTGGAACTGAGCTTGTCATGGTGGCTCGACCTTTCCAACCTGCTGAAGGGCAAGTCCTTTCTGGTGACCTTTTGGACCAAGGTGACGATGGATGCCAGCCTCTCCTGCTGAGGTGCAGACCTGGGTCGCTTGAGCGCTCAGGGTCGTAGTCTCTGGAGGAGTCTCTCCTTCTGGTCAACATTTTGGAGCTTCGGGCGATATTTCATGCCCTGAGGCATTGGACATCTCAGCTAGAAGACTGTCCGGTCCAAGTGGAGTCCGACAATGCCATGGCCGTGGCTTACATCAACAAGCAAGGCAGAACAAGAAGTCTCGCTGCTTGGTTAGAGGTCAAGGCTATTTTGTCCTGGGCAGCAGAACACATACCTGCTATATCCGCAGTGCACATTCCAGGCATAGACAACATCATGCTGGTCTTCCTACACAGTGGACAGCGGAGAGTGGGAATTGCATCCAAAGGTGTTTCAACTCATTGTTCAGTGATGGGGTCCCCCTTACATCGACCTGATGGTGATGAGACACAACAGGAAGGTTCCAGTGTTCTGCTCTCGGTGGCGAGACTCTCTGGCTCTGGCATTGGATGCAATGTCCATTCCTTGGGTCTTTCCTCTGGCTTTCCTCCCCTTCCCTTGTTGCACAGGGTGTTATGGAAATTGAGACTGGGGCATTGTCCAGTCATTCTGATTGCTCCGTACTGGCCTCGTCAGTCTTGGTTTCTGGAGCTCTTGGATCTGTCAGTGGCGGAGCCCTTTTGGCTTCCCTACCATCCAGACCTTCTTCTACAGGGTTACTTGTGGAAGGAGGATGTTCATCTGCTAGCTTTGATGGCTTGGAAATTGAATCCCCAATATTGAAGAAGAAGGGCTTCTCTTCTGGTGTGGTGGCTACTTTGATCAGTGCCCGCAAGCCTGTTTCTTCCAAGATCTGCCATTGTGTCTGGTCGACTTTTCTGTCCTGGTGCACTGACAGGAACCTGTCTTAGGACTTTGATCTACCCACAGTCCTGGCCTTTTTGCAAGACGGTGTGGATAAGGGCCTCAGTTTGAATTCCCTTAAGGTTCAGACTTCTGCTCTCACTGTTTTCTTTCAGAGACGCATTGCCATCCTTCCTGATGTCAAGATTTTTCTTCCAGGGTGTTGCTCATATTCATCCTGTTTTCAAGTCTCCCACTCCTCAATGGGATCTTAACTTGGTTTTGGGATTCCTTCCCTTTGAGTCTTGGGTTCCTATTCCTCTACACCTGTTGACTTGGAAAATGGCATTTCTCCTAGCGATTGTGTCAGTTCACCGTGTCGCGGCGTTACATTCTGTGTCCTGTAAGCCACACTATTTGGTGTTTCACAAGGACAAGGCGGTGCTTTGCACTTCTAAGGAGTTTCTACCGAAGGTGGTCTCTGAGTTCCACATCAATCAGGAGATTGTGGTGCCTTCTTTCTGCCCTGACAAGGAGAGGGATCTCCACTTGTTAAACGTGGTGCGTTGTCTCAATTTTATGTGCATCGCACTGAATCTATCAGACAATCTGACACTCATTCCTGAGGGTCCTAGGGCAGGGAGACCTGCATCTAAGGTGACTATTGTTTCTTGGATCAAATTCACTATTCGCAAGGCTTATGAGTTGAGGAAGAAGCCTGTCCCCTTCTGGGTCACGGCTCATTCTACTCGATCTATTGGGGCCTCTTGGACTTACAAGAATCAGGCTTCCGCTAATCAGTTATGCAAGGCGGCCACTTGGTTGTATGTTCATACTTTTTCAAAGCACTACCATGTGGGTGAGTTGGCATCAGCTGATCCTAGCTTTGGGAGGAAAATCCTGGAGGCAGTATTGCCTGTCTAGGATTTTCCTTGGTTCTTAGTGCTTCCTTCTCTGTTGAACCCTGTTGGTTCTAGTTCAGTGTGCTGTGTAACGTCCCTGGGGTGCTGTTATCTCTGTTTGTGTCCACTGACACTTCAGTTTTTTTGTTGGGCTATCTCTTATCTGATGGTTCATATGTGTTCTGGTGACTTAGGGGGCCTTCGCCTGGTTGTTGCCTTCTTCCCACCTCTGGGAAACTTAATGGTTGGACATCCCAGAGTTACCAGTAACGTGTATTGGACGACAGAGCAAAGAGGATTTTAGTCTTACCTGTTAAACCCTTTTCTCTTAGTCCATACAGGTTACTGGTCTCCCACCCTGTCAAGAGACCATGCTTGGCTCTCCTGTGGCAGACCGTGGGGGTCCTTCTGGGTCATGCTCATAGGAGTCTTCTTCCCTTCTACTATCTAGCCATACTTAGTGTCTGAAATCTTTCTGGAGCTGATTGGCTAGCTGCATCCAAGGAGGGAAGGGAGGCTCCACTCCCTGCATACACTTTGAGAATTGTTCCTGCCTACTAAGGGGCGGATCGCCTCCCCAGAGTTACCAGTAAACTGTATGGACTAAGAGAAAAGGATTTAACAGGTAAGACTAAAATCCTTTGATTACACAAAATGTAATATATTAAAGGTTTTTTTTAAACAAAGCATTTGCTTGAGTTTCAACTGTCCGTTGTATACATTTCTAGTTCTGTATAAAATAATACAGATGTATGCTTTCAGGATCACTTTAACTCAGTGTAGCATTTAAGAAGTTAAAGCCTACTATAGATGTGTCAAAAATTGATGTCTGCATAGCCTTTCTTAGAAATCTGTTCCTTTGTGGATCTGACATTCTGCAAATCAACTATAAAGGGAGAAACAGGTTTTTCTATGTTTTTATATGTTCTTTGTTTCTCTGCCAAATCCATTGGCACCTGTCCCTTTAATATTCTGCACTTGTCTATTTGAGCTGCAAGCCTTTGTTGTCTGCATGTGTTCCTGCTTGCACTTAGGATGAGGAAGAGGCTGGGGTATGTATGCTCTGTAGATAACGAGGTGCTGGAGTGTAAAAACAATAACTGAGAATGCCAGGTTGTCTATGCAAGTTCAAGAGAATTTGATTTAAGAGCAAAAGCTGCTCTGTATATTAATCCAAAAATTCAACTTCAGTTTTATGTATTCTAGTAATATCATGAGGAAAGATATATAATTTAAAGAGCTAGTTATATTTATAATGGAATATATAGATGATGTAAAAATCTGTTTCTGGCTTGCTGTCGACCCTTCACCTGGGTAGACGGGGTGGATGAAGGTGGCCCACCCCCAGCGAATTGCTACAAGGCAGTGATTTTGCTAGGTGTATTCACTCCTGTGAAAATCGATGCAGCAAGAGTCACAGGGGCAGAGATTTTCACAAGAGTGGGCAGGGGGCTTTTCCTGCCAGTCTACCTGGGAAAATCTGTGCAAGACTCACTGCTATTAATGTCTAGCTGTGCAGAGATCCAGCTGGTCTCTGAAGTGCAAGGAGCACCCAACAGAATGGGCAACGCTGTGCAGCATTCACTATTGTATATATGTATGTGTATATATAAATATTATTTGCACTGGTTTCCCTGCAAACTTCTTGGCGATGCTTCTTTCAAAATTTTTTACAGAGCAAAACTACATTTCACAAGATTATGGCTTCAGTCCTTTTCTGGGTCTTTCCAGCTTGATGATGTATAGAAAGAAATCAGATATGTATGACATGCAAAGTATAAAATAACCAGTTATAGGCATACCTGGGAACTTCCTACTCTTGAGCCTCCAAAGAGGGCTCATGTGCTACCAACCAGGGAGATGTAATGAACACGATTTGCCTCATAAAGGGGCTCGGGCTTATCATCCTTGTGACATGAAGTGGGTAGAACATGGTGGGAAGGAGGAGAACTGGGAGAAACAGGAGGAGAAATGGGCAGAATTTCAGAGGAAACTCACTGCCACCGGAGAAACAGCCTTTGTCCCCAGAGACACAGTAGTTAACTCTAAAAACCTAAGTCTCTGGGGCAAATCTGGAGAGTTGCCAGATATAGAGTCATATGCAAGTCATTTGCACCACAGGAGACAACTAAAAATTCTGTTGATTTTAGTAGTTCTGTGAGATGCAATCCTATTTCATTTCACTTTTTAGGTTTTAATTTTCATTTAATGAAAATAATGCATTAAAACTTGAGTTTTGCACATTAGGTAGATACATGATTCAATGACCATTTTTATAAAATGATATGCAATGAGGATGACTTGTAAACGAGAGAACAGTTCCATGCTCAGAAGCTGATACTCTTTTGAATGAACCCCTCTGATACTAGAGAAGACATTCAAAGGGTTAAATGCATCTACTTTGTTTTTTGTTATGTCCTTGCTTTCATCCCTACACGCCCATAATTTCTACCCATACCATTGACCTTATACATATGGTGCCATTGGTTTACTCCAGAATAACTCCAGTGTGTTTTATAAAAGTGGACCTACATTTCTAATTACTACCTGGCTTGCAAATCTTTCCTATTTGATAGGAAGATGAAGACTTAAATGGTTTTTTTTATTTTCATTTATGCAATTTTTCATTAAGTTAATATCTCTATTTTTCCTTAGGTTTTATTCTAAAAAGTGGAAGAGTCCAAGACTGAATGATGTGAAAATGAGGTCTCAGCACCGGTATGTTTATTTTGTATTTTGAATGATATTATTATGCTTGTAGAAATAATAAAATAATTATGATTAAAGATAACTGTAAGTCACTTCAACACAGTTTTTCTGAAATTCAGAAAATCTCTAAATTTGTATCTACACTTTCTTACCTGAATAGAGTATTCCTTCTGGTCGTATTCCTCAAAAGCAGAGTACGCATAAGGGGTCTAATAGTGACTGATACCTCAGCTGTCATGGCCGTGCTCCTATGTCAGTCTGTGAGTACAGTGCTATCCCTTGCACTTGATACCTGCTAATGGTTCATGCCAGGGTTAGGGAACCTTTGGCTCCACAGTCATTCTGGACTATCATAGCCATCATCTCCAACCAGCCAGTGTCTGGTTGGTGGTGATGGAAGGTGTAGTCACCAACAGCTGGAGAGCCAAATATTACTGGATTTTGCTGGACACTTTATATTCCAGTTTATGTATTGCTGGTATCTGCGTTATATATACATATCTTGTAAGGTGAATCACTTAATAGAATCCAGTACTGGCCAGTTTATTTAACTCTTTTGCATGCTAGAGAGGTATGTAACACTTCTGTTTCACAAAGCATTGGGACCTTTCTAGTATTTAAGGTGTTGGTGTTTGCTGTATTGCGCAACGGTGCCTGGCAAAGGACCGTGTGAAAATTGGGTGCATGGTTATGGCCAACGCTAGGGTTGCCTGAGATGTTAATCAATCCTTTGTGGGTGAGAGATTTGTCAGTAAGCTTTTGGGGAAGTTTGGTATAACACTCCCATTCATGTCCAAAGGACATGCATCTTATCTACAGCTGTAACCTTGTGTTTATTCCCACCTGATCCCTGTGGTCCTGGCTATTTTGCCAGGCACCTATGTGGTCAGAAAAATATATTTCTGAATACAAACATGGATGGTGTTGCTTTGGTGTCCCCGTCAATGAATTTCAGTTATTCTGCAGGTGTAAATAAACAAATACATAAAATTCCCCTCAAGCAAGTTCAGAACCTATTTACACTAGAAAAGTGGCACATATATGATTCTATATATGTAATATATATATATATAATATTTGTTTAGTGTTCCTTTAGCAGATAGTTTTTATGTATTTTCTGGTTTTTGTTTGTTCTTTCTTTAGAGAAGCTGATTAAAGTAAGCAGCTGCCTCTAGGGATCTTAATTTTTTTGTGTGTTGTGTTCCATGAGTCTCCAGCATGTCTCTGGGAGCTAGTCCAGCTTTTTGACTTACTAAAATAACTGTTGCATTTCAGTTTCGTTTGTTTGTGGAGTGTTTCTTTGGAGGTTGTGAGGTGCCTAGAACATTCTCTCCTAGTTTCCCATGGCTTCTGCTACACGATCTGGATCTGACTGGGCATGTTCCACGTTCCTCAATTACTCTATATTCATAAGGAGGTGATAAAACACACACCAGTGTTCAGCTCTCTAAATTCTTGTGTGCTGGCAATTTAGCTGGGTTTGGGCAAATCCTATTGAATATTAACCATTTAGAGACAAGAGGGGTGTGCAATGCATTGCTTTGCCCATCTGGCTCCTAAAGGATTAAAAAAGTAAGAAACATATATTGTAGAGTGTTTACTGCTGAGTACTAAAAGGACACCTCCACTTCTGGTAGATGCTTTGTTTCAATGTTAATACTGTTAAAATGACTGTTGTAAAAGCAAAACAAAAAAATGAACAGAACCTTCTGGTGTTCAGACAGTTTGCATGGTGTCCAGATAGATATCATATTGCATCATATTGGAGAGCTAAGCCTATGGCTACATTTCTCCGTAAAATGTTACAGTAACAGCCTCATTCCTATGGTACATTTGAATAAAGCATCTCTGAGCAGTTTTAGTACCCTTCTTTTACTCAGCTGCAAAAGGCCTATGTTTTTTTTCCATATTAAAACATTCTAAATCTTTTTAAAGGATAAGGTACAATACCGATCAGATGTACTAAATAGTATCAAAAAGATGCATTATATTCTGTCTAGTACAACTGCTAAAACCCTTGTCTAGAACATGGGTCCCCAAACTGTGCTTCACTAATAGAAAGAAGATCTGTAAACTGCTTCAGTGCACAAGAAACTCTGTATAATGACTGGGAAAAATCTCTTCCATCCCCCCCCCCTCCCTCTCTCTGTCCCTCTCTCATTTCCCTCTCTCTGTCCCTCTCTCATTTCCCTCTCTCTGTCCCTCTCTCTCTCCCCCTCTCCTCTCTCTCTCTCCCTGTCTCCCCTCACTCTTTCCCTCTCATTGATACTATAAGCTAAGCACTACCAGTAATAAGATAAATGCCTGGGTGCCATGCATTAGAACAGAAGTTAATACAGTAATATAGAAAAAAAGGTAGACACTGTTATCTTCTAGTTGTTGGGTGTTTAGTATTCCATTAACACTTTGAGTGTCAGAGGGGTACATGAAGCATTGTGTTGCACACCCATCTGGCACTCAAAGGGTTAACCCAATGGATGCTAGAGATGTCTCAAATGCATCCAAGGGATAAACCACTCCTCTTCAGATTATGAAATAATTGCTGCAATGAGTATTTCAAAGCTGAAAGGAGACGCTCCAGGTCCTAATAAGAACTCGCTACTTACTTTACTATGTGCAGAAGATCTTATTGCCGAAGTGAATTTTGCCCTTGTGCTTTGGCTTCAAGAGATAAGATCTTCAGGTCATTCCTGGATGTATTGTCCGTGGTGGTGGATATGACAGTTTCCAACAGAAGCAGACAGGAACCTGCTTATTCCTTTTAGACCAGATGGGTGTACAACATATTCTGATATAATGGAGGTTGTGCACTAAGGTGAGATAAATATGTGATAAAGTGGAGATGACACCTCCAGTGATATCACTTCTTCAGATCCTGTGTTATTCTATGGAGTCTGTGCTCTATGATATCCAATGTTGGAGAGATCTTTGTACATAGGCTTCATAGAATAACATTTGAGCTGGAGAAGTCATCTCCGCTTTTTCACCGCTTTATCATGCCTTAGTTCATCACCCCCCATTGTGTTGCCCATCTCTCTGTTCCTTAAAGGGTTAAGATTACAGTGAGTTGAGTTTGAGATCCTGTGGTCCAAGTAGCAACTGATATCCTCCTGCACGGACATGACATCAAGGGCTGATTGAAAATGTTGTCTGTTGAACAAAGGCACAAGGACATAATCCATGGAGGCCATTAGGATTTTCCAGCCATAGTTAAGTTATGCATGTGTGGAGGGGTTATTATTAGGGAGTGCTGGTTCTCATTAAACTACCCAGAACAATATATCCTCCTCCAGACTTACCAAGGAGCAAATTTCTCTTTACTTCCACTAGAATACATATTCCTCATCGATAAAACAGCAGTTATAAAGAATTGAGTTATGTCTCAAGTGGTTTTTCCATTTAACCCTTTGAGTACCAGAGGGGTATCCAAAACATTGCTTTGCAATGCGTTGCATACCCCTCTGGCACTCAAAGCGTTAAGCTTTTCGTATCCAGTTGAATAATAGAGAGAGGTCTCCAAACACTTTGCTTTGCAATGCATTGAAGACATCTATAGAATCAAAGGTGTTAATCAACCCATCATTAACTCAAGTATGGTAGAAACCTCTCAAGCATCCAGGGAGTTAATGCTCTGACTGCCCTATATGCTCAAGCAGCTGTACAGTTTGTACTGTCACTTTAAATTAACTCCATTTAATACCAGCACACCCTTTTGTCTGACTACAAATGAATAAAGAGACTGACTCCCCTCCGTTTAGACTGTAGGGGTCTGTTTAATGGGATGGAGAATGTTGAGGTCTCGGGATCCTTATTCTGGTCTTTTGTTGTTGGTTTCTGAGTGCGCAAGCCCTCCAGAAAAGCAGTGTCTGCTTCACCGTCATGTTGGATTTAACAGAACAATAGGGTTTGCAATCTTTTTTTGGGACATCAGTCATTTTGTATCCACTGTTAACCTCTTGGATGCTGGAAACCTCTCCATTGCATTACAAAGCAATGCACTGGAGAAGTCTGTATCATCCAAGAGATTACATTAGTTGCTGTCAATTCTGCTGGTTATTATGAATCAGATATCCTTCTTAACTGCTACTGATAGTAAGGTGTATTGTAGGCTAATCTGCTGCAAATGGGGATAGTTGTTGCTGCATTTAATTGGATCTGTGTTAAAGAAACACTAACACCTAAAATGAAATTTGTTAATATAACATTACATTGTATGCACTTACAGATAACATATGTATAACAGGTTCATGTTATATCCCTAAAATATGAGTCTTAACTTGTTTTTTAATACATGCGTGAATCATATTCAGAGAGTATTTATTTCCTTTTCTTTGTGCTTTTGTAATGTCAGCTAATTGATTGTGATTAGTTCCTCCTGCTCAGGTATCCAGAAAGGTTGTTAGCGTGTCTCAGCCTGTTTACAGACAATCCTAGACAATCGCCTCAAGATTGTTGTGGTACTTGGAGCCCTGAAAAAAGGCAGGGGGTGACTGCTATCTCAGAGCATATGTAGAACTGTAAATTAGGCCTCATAAAACAGCTAATTTATTACACGAATTACAAGGTATTTAAGTGTCTATAGGCTCAATTCATTTTTATGTGTTGATTTAAAGAACAGCAGCATAAAGCATACATTTTATTACTTCACCACTAGATGGCAAATCCTTGTTTCCATGCAATGTGTCTGTGTTCTCCCTTCTTTTAAAGGGATAGTAACAGGGACGTGCACAGACATTTTGGGGGACAGGGGCTCAAATGAAAAAAAGGGCACGTCTCATTAATTATTTATTCAAAATATATATTTAAAAAAAAAGAAAAGAATTTACATCTCAGGAGCCTGTAGGCACAGAAATCTGAAGCACCCTCCTCCCATTGGCCATTTCCACTGGGCAGCTCCACAATGCTCTTAATCTCCACATTGCCCCCCATCATCTCCATATTGGCCTTACATTGTCCCCTGTCAGCTCCACATTGCCCCCATCATCTCCATAGTGCCCCCATCAGCTCCAATTTACCCTCACTTTGCCCCCATCAGCTCCATATTTCCCCCTCAGCTCCATCTTACCCTCACATTGCCCCTTCATCTCCATATTGCCCCCCATCAGCTTCATATTGCCATCAGCTCCAACTTACCCTCACATACATTGCCTCATCATCTCTACATTGCCATCTTCTCCATCTTGAGCCCCATCAGATCAATATTGCACCATCATTTCCACATTGCCCCCCAGTATCCGTTTCCTACCTCTTCCCTGGTGGTCCAGCAGCAGGAGAGATCTGTATGTGCCTCCTTTGGCACAAACCTGTAGCTGCTGGAGCTCCAGCGCGGTCTTCTCTTCATGCAGAGCGCTGGGAGGTGATGTAATCTCCCAGAGCTCTGTAATACTAAAGAGCCGATGAGGGAGCGCAGCATCTACAGGTCTGTCCTGAAGGAGGCACAGACCTCACTGGGGGGGGGGGGGTTAGCGCGGGCGGCGAGGCAACTTTTTTTTTTTTTTTTTTTTTTTTTAAAAGGGCACGAGGGCACTTTGGACAAAAAGGGCAGGTGCTCAAGCCCCCTTGATGTCTATGTGTGCACTTGCCTGGATAGTAATGTTTCAGAATAAAAGCAGCTCTAATTAATCATCATAGTATTTGGGCAGTGGAGAGTGTTATTTCAGTTCTGTCAGAGTTGTAGTCCAAGAGTAATTGAATGATAAAGAATCCCACTCCTGCCCCATTTACCTAGTGTAAAATTGCTCTCCTCAGATGTGGAATCTGGTTGTAAGACCAGACAGATAACAGCAGGGGACAATCTTCTTACTCTGAGAACAATGAAAACCCTGCCCCTATTACCAGGTTTTTCATTTTTTTCCCTTATCTTAATTGAAGATTGTCCTTCTCTGCAGTCTACCTGGGCACCTCCCAACTGTTCTGAGGTGAGCAGTGTTACATCAGTAGAAGGGGCAGGAGGGGGATACTTTATCATTCAATTACTCTTAAACGACAACTCTGACAGAATTGAAATAACACTCTCCAAGGTCCAAATACTATGATGATTAATTAGAGCTGCTTTTATTATGAAACATTTCTATCCCTTTAAATACTGTTGATTCCCTCCATAAAACAACAAAAAAAACCTTGTGAAAGCAATAATAGTACCCCAGTGTATCACAGAGCAATGTTTTAATAACCTCTCTTGCTCCTTCCAAAAATATAAATATATTCCACGCTATAAAACTATATTTGCAAATTGTATTCATTTTGTTTTGGAATTTTTCCCCCATAGGCTACTAATCTCTCTATATATAAATTGCTAGCCTGTTCTTATTTTGCTGCCAGCCATACCCCAGAGGTATTTCCTCCTGGATGGAGCATGTTTACCTATCCTCTCTCAGTGAAGACATGGTTGGGAACATTGATTTTGACAAATCATTTCATAGCCATTTCTGTCAAAATGAATGTAGAGAATTGGCTGGTGGTATTGATTTTGACAGGAGTGGCCAGGAGAGTGAAGCCCTCCTGGCCACTCCTGTCAAAGTCTGGGTCACAGTCCTCACCACACCCAAAGCACAAGCCTTGACTCCCTCATAGTATGTCCCCCTGCAACTTCTCCCTGCCCCTCATACTATATCCCCCAACCCCACCCATATTGTCTTTTCACCATTAGAGCATTCGGTTGCCTGATTTGTGATCCATTCAGCTGTGCATAGACTTCACAGCTGCCCCACGTGTTCCCCGAAGAAAGTGACGTAGAAAGGAATTTTAAAGGAATTAGCTTAGAATTTTTCACTCTTCTAGTGTGTTCCTGAGCGCTTAGGTCAGTGTTTCTCAACGGTAGTCCTTGGAACACACCAACAGTGCATTGTTTTCATCATATCCTGGCTTGATCAGGTGTGTAATCGGTGGCGCAGTCATTGTGATTTCCCTGTGTTTAATTACAAATGTCCATAAAGCTTGACCTATTATAGTGTCCCAAGGGATGAAGCTGAGTCAGTATTATTAGGCCTTCTAAGCAGTATGGTGCCTGAACAGGGACATACTCTATGCTCAAATCCCATAGTTGATCTACATGTGCTCATACACACGAAAACTTGTTTGAGCTTGCACAACCAGATTAAATTTGTCTCTACTCAGTCAATGTAGAATTGGAGACTTTGAACACCTGAAGTTAATTTAAAAAAATGACAAATACTAACAAGGTGCAGATTAAATTGGTGTAAAATGTTCAAACCTCTGGCACTCATAAGGGTTAAAGTGTTAACTTTGGTAGAAATGTGTGCACCAGAATGCAGTAAGAAATATGTATATAATTTAAACTACCTATACAAGGTCAAATAATTAATTGCCCAGGTAGATTTGTACATTCCTTCCCAATTGTTTGGTTCAACATTTAGTTATCTAAAAAAACATGATGATAAATAATTTCTACAATTGAATTACTTCCTTTGTTATTTGGGAATTTGAAAAGACCAGTGTTATCCTATGTAATAAAACGCTAGAATGTTTGTCCGATGCAGTCATGCTCAGTAGCGACTGCCTGAATGCACAGAATGTTGGGAGCATTCTACGCGTTCAGGCAGTCGCTACAGTGCATGACTGCATGGCGTGCGCTGCCAGTGAGGCGTCGGCAGTACACAGAGTAGGACCAGTCTCTTAACATCACCTGGACCTTGGCCTGTGTACATGGGCTTATACATTAGTATAAAATATTGAATTATGCATTTCTTTTCACTGGTGGGCAGCTTTAGTTGGGGGATGTAGTCTAACAAGAGCTGGTGTTGTGCTCCAATTTAACTGTTCCCGCTATAATTCAAACCTCTCTACCCCTCCATCCTTTGCTAAATCTTAACATATTAATAGAACTACTGCTTTTTTTATTCATGTTTGTAGATTAAACCGATAAACCTGTATGCTTTGTACAGCACTTCAAATTGTGTTTTCTTGAGTCTATTTTTATACCTAGTATACTGTAAGTAGGTTGCAGAAATGGATAGTTACAGGCAGGTAACTGATCTGTGATGGAAAATTTACTGGCACAGCAGTATTATAAGAATTACTCATGGCGAAGAATTACATGATTGTCCATTTTTTACAGTAAATTTCACTGTGAGTACATGGCTGGTGCTTCCCTGCCTGCACATAGCTAGCAGTGGAGTCTAGATAACTCGGTATCTTCAGTCACTAGGCCTGATCATACAGGGAACTGTGCTGCAGAGAAACCATCACCATGCACATTTGATAAAAATGAAAGTACATCACACCCTATGGAACCAAGAATCTGGACTGCTGTGTCAGAGTACATAGAGATTGTTGTTGGATGTTGCAGTAAAGAAGGTCTGAACTTTGACTTCCATTGCACAGGGAAATAACTGAATTAAGATACACGTCTAATCACTGGGTATCCCACAAGAGTGCCAGTCTATTCTGTATGTCCCTCCTTAATACACTGCATGCCTCCTATGCAATTGGCTCACAGGAGAAGCCGTACAGTGCATAGACCTCACACAATTCAGATGGGGTGCCAGGGCCACTGCATTTGAATTTTTCATGCAAGTATAGCCTGAGAGAGAGGAAAAAATGGAATGATAACCATGGCCATATCTGTAAACATATCATTAGCTTTATACCGGAAGTTGAATAATGAAAAGCATTTTAATAACATTCAAATTAAGCTGGAATGCGCTTCATTGTACCCCATCGTTTTTCTCTAGATGATGCATTGTTCAGAGACTTACTGACTGCAGTGTCACTTACAGTATGTAAGATATTTACTGCCACTCAGCCTCGCAGCCAGCAGATTTTAGTACAAACTTGCCTGGGGGTGGCCTTGTCCTATTTTCCTCTTAGATGGATCTGGCATTTGTAAAGCTTCTGAGATTGCGCTACCGAATTTTCCAGTCTGAAGAACTCGAGCCAAAACAGCAGGGAGAACCGCAAACCTGTATGTTGGATGGCTTAAGGCATCTGGGCTTGTATTTCTTTGACCTGGAGAGAATGCAGATTTGGCACGAGGTAGAAGGAACAAAAAGAACAGGAGGAAGCCTATTTGAACAAAGGCAGGGAAAGAAAGCAAAGGACTCTTGTTTCCTTGACAAGGAAGAGTATCATGCTCCTGATACATATAAAAGTGCAGCAGTAGACAGGCTGTGTGTTTAGTGTAAAGGTACTAATTACTCTGATGTCTTATTAGCTTTCACTTTTCTTATTTCCAGATTCATGAAACTTATCATTAACCCCTTGGATGCTGGAGATATTTACAACACATTTCAAACCAGACAGTTTGACACCTGCTTGCTCACGCAACCATAATGACTGATAAATGCAGTCTGTCACCTACCAGCCTTTAGTCTCATTAAAGGAATCTAAACTGCCTATACCTTGTACTTTCTGTTTTCCAACCAGTGTAATGGTTTTAGAGAGTTTTGTTTAGTAGTGAGGTCAGTGGCCGTGCTACCTGTATGCAAAACAAGTACCTATTTAAGGGGCCCCACCAACCTCCTTACGATAATTGTTTTTTTCTCCTTGTCCAAATCCTTCCTTTCCTTCTCTCCTGCTCACATCAGGGCCACCATGATCAATATGCACTGAGAAGAGATTAACTTTTTTTTTTTTTTTTTTTCCCCATTTTTATGGAGTCTCTCTTCTGGTGGTGGGCTCCATGTGATGGCTGCAAAGCTTTGGCTCCACTGAGGAGGTGGAGCTTGGCCTAATGCAGGCGCAGCAAGCTACACATAGGGAAGGTGTACGATATAAGGAAAAAGAAATGCTCCACTGAGCGCTGTCAAAGCAGGCAGGAAGCAACTGACTTTGACTGGCTGCTTTCTGCTGGTACTCTCAATGCCTGGCTGCTACAGCTGCTATTGCCCTAAAATTCTCACAGACAGTGACTGGACTGGAGAAAGGATTATAGGGCAGAGAAGTAACAAGCAAAGGCAACATTTTAAATTTGGGTTATCGGAGTGCAAGGGTCTACTCACAATACCACACCATCCCCACCATGCTCTATCTGAGCTCCCTTTCACTACCCCACATTCCATTCCCTGCAACCACTCGCTCCACACTCACCTGTCTTCAATTACCCAACCCTCACCTTCCACAAATCATCAGAGAGTGATGGTATGGTGATTGGAGGCTGGCAGGAGGTGATTGCTAGGTGTTTGGGAACATGAAGGAAAGGATAGTGGGGATACTAAAGGCAAGAAGATGATGATTGAGCATTTGGAAGCTGGCAGACGATGGTGGAGCGATTTGAAGCTGGCAGATGATGGTAGAGCATTTGGAAGCTGGCAAAGGTTGGTTGAGTTATTGGATGCTGGCCGGGGATGGGGGGTTGAAGGAATTGAGGCAGGGATGGTGGTATGATCAGTGGAAGTGGATGGTGGTGTGATCAGTGACAGTAGTTGGTGGTGTAGTTGGAAGCCTGGTAGGCATAGTAAGGTGATGGCAAGAGATAGTGACGTGATAGGTGGCATAAGATGGTGGGGCAATCAGAGGCAGGATATGATGGGATAATGGTAGGCAGATCAGCCAGATCATGGTGGTTTAGTAGGAGACAGCTCATGAAGAGTATGGTGGGGTAGTGGGAGGCATATTAATATTACACTAATAGTCTCATTTAAAATATATAATGTCTTCATAATCTCCTGTAACATGCTGCTAGTTTCTGTTGTTGGTGTATTTCTCAGGTAGTCCATTGTAATGGTGTTAAGTCCCTTACAATAATGTATTTCTCTTATGTCCATGTGGACCACGAACCATGGGGTGAAGTTCCCCTTCCCCAGAAGATAGAGCACTAAAAAAAAAAAAAAATGAGAACAGGGCCTTTGAGGCAGGGACTCTTCTCTTCTTCTAGCTTTGCCCTGCGTCCTAAGTTTCAAGTGACCTGGCCTCAAGATAAGGAGCTTTGGAACTGTTCTCTTCATTTAGACTCTTTTTTATTTTTATTCTTAGGGCAGTATAATCCCCCATCAGCATACCTGGGAGCTTTTTCTGCTGCTGGTGAAGATCAGTGATGTGATTAGTCTAAAAAAGGGGCAGTGCTTAATCGTGAGTGGGCGTGGGACTTAGAAAACTTCAAAAAATGTGGAATAGGCTGGAAAAAATGGGCAGGGAGTGGGAGGAACAGACTGGGAAGGAGAAGAAGTGGGCAGAGTTTCATTGAAAACTCCCCACATCTGCAGAATCAGCCTCTGCCCCCAAGACACAGTAATTAGATGCAAAAAACTGAGTCTCCGGGGCAAATCGGGAGAGTTCACAGCTATGCCCATTAGACTGGCTCACATTAATTGGCTTCCCTGGACTTGAATTGACAAATTCACATGTGTTTTTCTGGGCCATTTCCCTGTGGAGGTTGACTTCATTAAAAGTCTATACCTCACCACTAAACTTTTTTGAAGGTCCCTGCTCTCCTGAAGAAGGGAACTTTACCTCATGTGTTCTACATGGTCTAAGAGAATAGGATTTAATGTAAGTTCACTAAAATCCACTTTTTTGCCACGCTTGCCCCTAATATGTGTTGTCTTTCTGTATTACCCTTATGGTGTTTTGTATTTGAGTATTACTCTACTGGTATGTTCTAACCTTTTCACTGCCAGGGATATTTGGATGTTTGGCGGTCAAAGCAATTTTCTGAATTTTGATCTCCGTTTCCTCACTAGTTTTCATTTTAAAAACTTTCTACAAACCTGTGCAATTTTTTTTTCTTAAACACAAGTTAACACTATTGGTACATTTCCTGATTCATAAACTTGAAAATAGACAATTTTTTTAATTATATCATCCCAGATATCCTATATAATAATTCGCTAAATCGTGTGTAACGCGCGACATGCGCAGTACACACTGCTGCGCTGCTGCGGTCATGCGCAGTAGAGACTGCCCGCACCGCAGCTGATACAGAGCTGGCCTCTCCGAAGGAGCGTCCAGCTCTGTATCAGCCGAGGCGTGGGCAGTCTCCTCTGCGCGTGACTGCCCTGCGACCGGGTGGCACTGGCACTGTGGCCCGTGTAATGGGCTGTTCAACTAGTCTATAATATAATACATCATGCTCCTTAAATTATTGTTTTGTGGTGTTCTCCATCCTTTTGTTAAAATGATACCAGATATGTCTCTTTGGGTTCCAAATATCTCAGAAAAAATGATATGTATATTTACCTCCAAACTGTTGAAATTTTGACCAAACACACACTACATAATATTTTCCTTTATATATACAAGCCTTCTGGAAAAAAATGGTGTCTCATTTGTTTGCGTTAGAATATTGAAGGTTGTGTTAAGAGCATCTAGCAATGTACCGTGATTTCAGTAGATAATTTCCATGGTTTTAAGCGTGATATGTTTATACTTAAAATAACAAAGACCTATCATCCAATTTCTAATCTAGTAATCCTGGCAATTGAAATAAGTGGTCTGATGGGAGTGTACACTTAGTCTAGATTGCATATATATTTGCAAAACATGGAGCTATAGCATAGCACCATTTTTACTGGCAGTCTCAGATGCTGTTATTCAAAGACTTTTGTATGCTTCAAGTGGCAGAAATGTTTTATATATATATATATATATATATATATATATATATATATATATATATATATATACACATACTAGTATGAAAGCCAGTATACATGGGCTAAAGTGCACCCAGCTGCTCCAGCGCCGAGAGCAGAGACAGGACGTGAGCCGTCCGGAGCGGGGCAGCGTGTTTGGAGAGTGTCTACTGCGTATGACTGCAGTCATGCGCAGTAGAGACTCGCCGAATGCGCTGATCCTTAGCGGGGAGCTCCAGACGGCTCACATTGAAGCTCCCTATGTGCGAATCCACACATGCACAGTAGAGACTCTCTACTGCGCATGTGCTTTTATAGCTAACAGTGAACAACGCATTCTACCCGTTTATGTTATAGGATAATAATTTCTGTCCCTTGAAGTATACAAAACTCTTTGAATAACAGCATCTGAGACTGCCAATAAAAATGGTGCCCCAGATAATAGGGGAAGACCTAGCAAAGGGAGTATTAAAAGTCCAAAACTGCCCTTAACATGATCTGTAGGTTTTCTAAATGTATATATTTTTTAAAACCTGACAGGGCCAAATTCCAGACATTAAAATAAGGTAGATTATTCATCAATTTTTTGGAAAATAGACCACATTCTTCTTCATATGAAGGATATCTTCCACTTCTACATCTTGGATGGACTGCTCTAAATATTTCAGGCTTTTCACTGTGTGAAAGATACAAAATTATTGGAAAGCCCTGGAATTCCCTGCCACCTATGACATCTGAGATCTCAAGAAAAATGGTACCCTGATGGTATGGATTTACACACTGTAGGTGGTGGTTTGAGGGGGCGTAAAACTCCCAAACGGTGTCAATTTACTGAATCTCCTCACATGAGCCAATTTAAGTCAAACAATACTTTTCCAGAAAGGTCAACCTTGGTTATGCAAAGAGATCCTGACTGGAATTGGATTACTGCTATGAATGTATTGGTACTGAAGTCAAGGGACACTACTTTCCATGTATGAGAACTGGAGTCAGGGACACTGCTGTGAATGTATTGGTACTGGAGTCAGGGGACACTGCTGTGAATGTATTGGTACTGGGGTCAGGGGACACTGCTGTGAGTGTATTGGTACTGGGGTCAGGGGACACTGCTGTGAGTGTATTGGTACTGGGGTCAGGGGACACTGCTGTGAATGTATTGGTACTGGGGTCAGGGGACACTGCTGTGAATGTATTGGTACTGGGGTCAGGGGACACTGCTGTGAATGTATTGGTACTGGGGTCAGGGGACACTGCTGTGAATGTATTGGTACTGGGGTCAGGGGACACTGCTGTGAATGTATTGGTACTGGGGTCAGGGGACACTGCTGTGAATGTATTGGTACTGGGGTCAGGGGACACTGCTGTGAGTGTATTGGTACTGGAGTCAGGGGATGCGGCTTTGAGTGTACTGGTACTGGAGTCAGGGGACACGGCTTTGAGTGTACTGGTACTGGAGTCAGGGGACATGGTTTTGAGTGTATTGGTACTGGAGTCAGGGGACATGGCTTTGAGTGTATTGGTACTGGGGTCAGGGGACACTGCTGTGAGTGTATTGGTACTGGGGTCAGGGGACACTGCTGTGAATGTATTGGTACTGGGGTCAGGGGACACTGCTGTGAATGTATTGGTACTGGGGTCAGGGGACACTGCTGTGAGTGTATTGGTACTGGGGTCAGGGGACACTGCTGTGAATGTATTGGTACTGGAGTCAGGGGACACTGCTGTGAGTGTATTGGTACTGGAGTCAGGGGACACTGCTGTGAATGTATTGGTACTGGGGTCAGGGGACACTGCTGTGAGTGTATTGGTACTGGAGTCAGGGGACGCGGCTTTGAGTGTACTGGTATTGGAGTCAGGGGACACGGCTTTGAGTGTACTGGTACTGGAGTCAGGGGACATGGTTTTGAGTGTATTGGTACTGGAGTCGGGACATGGCTTTGAGTGTATTGGTACTGGAGTCAGGGGACATGGCTTTGAGTGTATTGGTACTGGAGTCAGGGGACATGGCTTTGAGTGTATTGGTACTGGAGTCAGGGGACATGGCTTTGAGTGTATTGGTACTGGAGTCAGGGGACACGGCTTTGAGTGTATTGGTACTGGAGTCAGGGGACATGGCTTTGAGTGTATTGGTACTGGAGTCAGGGGACACTGCTGTGAGTGTATTGGTACTGGAGTCAGGGGACACGGCTTTGAGTGTATTGGTACTGGAGTCAGGGGACACGGCTTTGAGTGTACTGGTACTGGAGTCAGGGGACATGGCTTTGAGTGTATTGGTACTGGAGTCAGGGGACATGGCTTTGAGTGTGTTGGTACTGGAGTCAGGGGACATGGCTTTGAGTGTATTGGTACTGGAGTCAGGGGACATGGCTTTGAGTGTATGAGTACTGGAGTCAGGGGACATGGCTTTGAGTGTATGAGTACTGGAGTCAGGGGACATGGCTTTGAGTGTATGAGTACTGGAATCAGGGGACATGGCTTTGACTGTATTGGTACTGGAGTCAGGGGACATGGCTTTGAGTGTATGAGTACTGGAGTCAGGGGACATGGCTTTGAGTGTATGAGTACTGGAGTCAGGGCACATGGCTTTGAGTGTATGAGTACTGGAGTCAGGGGACATGGCTTTGAGTGTATGAGTACTGGAGTCAGGGCACACTGCTTTGAGTGTATTGGTACTGGACTCGGGGGACACTGCTCTACATAGAGATGTGGGAAACTACAGAAATGTGGGAAGCACAGGTCTGTGTGTACATGAAGGCTAATAAGTTGATATAATTATCTTATCAATAATTATTTTCAAGAAGGTTATTTAATATGTTTTACCATTGTAATGCTTCTAAAGTAACTAATATTCTTCTGTATGTCTAAGACAAGTGAAGGTTTTGCTTATAGCTCCTAAAACCTAGAGCTGTTGCTGAGTTAGGGACTGTTTACCCTCAGCAGAGCCTAGTTGTTGGACATTTGTGACGCAGCCTGTATAATTAAACCCTTGGGTACAAAAACATCTTCAGCTCATCGGATCACAATGAACTGGAGATGTCTTTAGCATCCACAAGGTTAATTATACATCTGTCCTGAAATCCACTTGCTCTTCATCTCTTGTGAGGCTGCCAGAACGTGTTCACGTCCATCAAGGGGTGTAATAAATTAATAAGGAGGAATAATCATGCAAATCCTACCATGCATGCTCCCTCTAAGGTGAGAAATGGGCAGACAGATTTTAAGGTAAAATGATAAATATGGAAAAAAAGTGAAAAGCAAAATGGAAGTTTTCAAGTGCAGTTATCAGCTTTAGTTTTTATCTGTAACAAACCTAGCCTTCTGCTTTGTAAAATGTCAAAAGTGTTTGTGAATACTGGCTATATGGAATTTAAATTAGAATATACCTTTCTCGTGTTTAAAGTGGAACTAACATCTTATGACAACTGAGGATCATTTGAAAGAGCTTTAAAAGTCACCTATATGTAATGATAGCCATTTATATTTAAAATAGTAGTTTAAGTTGTGTAACTTTATTTATCAGTTTATGCAAGTTAGAAGTACTGGCTGATACTTGTGTATGTCCAGTAGTAACACTGTGCAGAGCTCTCCCTCCCAGCTGTCACACTCTCATTCTCGTCCTTTCTCCCTACTAATTATTTTGGTAACTGGAAAAAGATGGTCCGTAAGACATTTGTAAGGTCCAAAAAAAAAAACAAAATGTGACACTGCTTTTAACCTTTTCAATGACAGAGCATGAGGGAGTGACATCTGTGAGGGAAAGCACTGTAGATGTTTGTGTTTGGCACACGGCCGTGCCAGCCAGAACTTTCTAACTGGCATAAACTCACACCTAGATAAACTGTTCTTATTAATTAAGGAAATGGCACATACAACATATAGGTGATTTTGAAACCTCTTTCATATGGACCAAATTTGCCTTAAGGTGTTGATTCCATTTTAATAGAGACTGTGTCATTCAGTCCTGTGGAAACTGGTGTCCAGTGGAGGTTTTTTTTTTTCTCTTTTTCCCTCCCAGGTATGTTGGTGGATCCTTTGGTATATTCCCATGGTTCCTGTGGTCCACATTAGGAGAAGGAGAAAACAGAATTTTAGGGAACTTGCCATTAAATCCTTATCTCTTAGTCCATGTGGAGTAAATGACTTCCACCCAGAGACAAAAAACATGTGGCTTGAGTTCCTTGGGTTGGGGGGTCCTCTTGGGATCTCTATTCAGGGGATTTCCTTCTTTACTCTTACTTCTGTTTTATCTTGCCTTTGCTATACGTTGAAACTGGAAGTAGGTGGGCATAAAGTGGAGTGAAGAGGAGAATCTCCTCCTCAGTAGCCCTTCCTTTTTTTATGTGCCTTGCCCCCTTGAGGAGGGAACTTTGCCCATGGTTCCTTTGTTCCACATAGAATAAGAGAAAAGGATTCAATGGTGAGTACATAAAAATCCTCTTTTGCTCTTGCCTGTTACACAATTAACCTTTGATTACCAGAGTGGTATCCAACAATACGTTGGATACCGTTTGGTCATCTAAAGGGTTAAGAGTATATTCTGTGTCAGGCAACAGTGGATGTAGTTGGGGGTAGTCATTTGAAGTGTGTGTGTGTGTCTAGGGGAAGTCTTGGGGCAGACACTAAAGTCTCTTGTACCTGAGATATAAGTTTCATTCTCTAATGTTGAGAGTCAATGGTTAGGCCCAGAACTAGGTTAACCGTTTGCAGCTCTGCCATTTTGTAGAAAGTCTGTGATATATCAAATGGACATGGTTTATTGTGCATATTTTGCTTGTTTATCCCTCAGGAAAATCCTGATATATAAAGTTCAGTTGTTTTCACATAGGCTGTCTAATAGTTCATACGATTTCACATTGGTTAAATATTTCAGACATCATATCTATCCATAGGCTTGTTAATAACCCTTTGAGTGCCAGAGGTGAATGGCAGATTGATTACTTCCTGAAAGTTGAGACAGTCTGGAATGACTCAGGAATTTCTAAACATTCTATGTGCACCAAAGGTCAATACATTGGAGTCCTGTCTAGCACTCAAGGGGTTGAGAGGGAACTATGCCCTCAGAAAGAGTGACTGCAATTAAATTACAGATGGTTGGTTTATAGAATTTCCTTGTGACTGATTTTTCTTCAGAAATTCTGAAAAATCGGCTTCGTGGAAAAACTTTCCAGAGATAGGAGTATGTGACCCAGTTTACTGATATCATATTTTTAGCTTTCACCTTGTCGCAGTTAATACTGATGTAGCCAATGTCATGTAATTCATGAATGTGCCAGGAAGCAATAACAGGCTTCCCAATGCTCCCAATGCTCTATTTTTTTGTACCAGACCAATTTGAAAAATTAATAGAAACAGAGAAGCCTATATGTTCCAGAAACATATGCTACATGTTTTGCCCTGGAGGTGAGTGGAAAATGGAAATTGCTACAGTCAGAATGTACTCCACATGAATTACTAATTTTATATATTTTTTTTATCCTTTTCAAGAATATAATTTTAGCCACATTTTGACAAGCGGTCAGGCTGGCTGTCGCTAGTCATTCATCCAATAATGTGTTCAAACAATCCCATTGATTTAACCCTTAGAGTGTCAGAGAGTGGAATGCATAATATACCTCTCTGGGGTTAAACAGGGCTTTGAAGCTGTTGGATGCTATCTATCACAATGCACTGGAGACCTCTCTAGCATTATGTGAGGTTCAAACCCAATTTAAATAAATGGGAGTGTTTAATTGTTCCCTATAGTGGAGTTTGTTTGCTCCCAAATTTCTCCTCTTTTGACTCTATATGTAGATGGTCCAATAAGGATGATCTACTTAGAAGAACGGTAGCATTCATGAAGCAAGCCAACTGTGTCATAGGCATAAAGTACAAACTCACCAGATTACTATATATTTAAATGCAAGGCAGGTTTAAGAAAGTCAAATTGATAAAATATGACTTATAACAGTGGTGTGTGTGTATATATGCATGTCGACATCCACACAGATATAGAAATATATGCATATACAGACATATACATAAACACATACACACACACACCTGTTATGTCATATTTGATCAATCTGACTTTCTTACACAGGTCTCCAGTGCGATGTGCTAGCATTCAAGGCATTTAAAGCCCAGTTAAATCAATAAGAATTATTATGTGCCCCTGGAATTGGTTCATTTCTTTTAGTACATCTTTAACCCTTTGAGTGCCTGAGGGGTACCGAACGCATCAAGTCTTTCATGCTGCAATGGTGGAAATGAATGTCACTACTACCCCCCCCCCCAATAGAAAAAAATACTGCATTATTCTTTAAATGTGTTTACAAATAAAAATCCCTTCTGTGCACCAAATACATTTTACTGCAAAATTTGTGACTCTGGCTATGGTAAGAATATTGATACAGTTGCCATAAAAAATAGGTCTCCCTCCATCTCTTTGAAAGCATATAAGACATACCTGAGAACTCCCAGGGTTTAGCCCTCAGACTCAAGGTTTTGGTCTGTGTCTCAGGGTGAGACAGTCCAGTGTTACCTACTCTATGATCTGCACCATTTAATTGCTTATTTAGTCTCTAAATTGGTGACATTTCTACCAGAAGAGTAGATGAGAAGTCCTGCCTGTGTCCTGTGTGTGTATTCAGTACACTAAGAGTTCCACATGGACAGATTTGAAATACCTCTAAGCTAGAGCAAGCAGGGTCACATTACCTAGAATCTATATTCTGGGTAACCTTAAGGGTTAAAAATTGAACAATCTCAAGGTCAGCTCATTTTCAAAGTTCCCAGGTATATAAGTCACATGATCTTTTTTGTGGACCCGTGCAGCTGCACTCCTTGACTATTAATAGGTGTTTATTAACCTTTTAATCCTTTTAGTGCTTCGTAGTGCATTGGATACCCCGCTAGCATGCAAAGGGTCAAAGGGATAGTAATGTTTCACAAAAACACCAGCTCCAGTTATTCTTCATGGTATTTGAGCCATAGGGAGTGTTATTTCAATACTGTCAGAGTTGTAGTTAAAGAGTAATTGAATGATAAAGTGTCCCTCTCTCACCCCTTTTACCTAGTATAAGCCACCTCCCCTCAGATATGGAATCTGGACCACAGACCAGACAGCTCATAGCAGGGGACAATCTTCATATTGTGAGCATAAGGAAAACCCTGCCCCCTTGACAGGTTTTTCAGGTTTCTCCCTTATGTTAATTGAAGACTGTCCCTCTCTACAATCTACCTGGCACTTCCCTGTTGCTCTGAGCTGAGCAGTGTTCTATATCAGTAAAAAGGGTGGGAGGGGGATACTTTATCATTCAATTACTCTAGAACTATAAATCTGACAGAATTGAAATAACACTCTCCATGGCCCAAATACTATGAAGATTAATTGGATCTGCTTTATTATTAAACATTACTATCCCTATAAGAACCAGAGGGGTGTGCAACACTCATGAAGGGGAGCCATCTTAATGTAGTCTCTGGACCGTATGCACAAAGAAAGAAGTGGAACAAATCAACTTCCCACAGGAGACAAATAAAAATCCAATTTAAATCCTTGAGACTATTAATCTCACCACTCCATGGTGCAGTTGGTTTACTTCTTGATTGCTCTTCTTTGCCTATAATTCCCAATGTATTTAGATGAATTATAGAACCAGTTTAACCGCTTGAGGTCCAGAGAGCTGTAAGCAACTCCTTGTGAAGCAATCTGTTGAACACTGTTCTGGTCCTTCAGGGGTTAATAGTTTTGTACAATAAATCTATTTTTGCCCGCTGTATTGTCCCCAAAGGAAAGGAGAAAGTCTAACTTGATTCATATTCTAGTCCTCACACCCAGAGAGAAAATATTTTCCCTGTTTTCAAGGGGTTTATTGAGATGATGAAGATAATACGACTAGAACATTGGCTTCTACAGTAAGAAGCATGGGCTGGGAATCCAGTACCTGGATGTTACATGAAATGGCAGAGGTTATTTGGAGAAAACCTACACAAATGGAGTCTGATATACTAAGAAGAACTGGAGTCACCCAAGTGCACCACAGGGGGAAATTACAAAATTCCACAATTCACATTGCCATAAAGTGGGCTTTTAACCCCTTGAATACTAAAGAGCTCTCCAACACTCTGTAGCATTCAGAAGGTTAAAAAACACCACTTAAAGAAATGGAAATGCGGGCAATTTTTTTTATCAGTTCACAAACAAAAAAGACAAACCTGCCCTCCTCTATATAAAGTGAACATGTGTGCCCTGTACTGGGCATATATAATACTACTTAGTAAATACGTGAGATTTTAGTCCCACAAATTGGCCAATCCATATATAAGCTTGCCTCCCCACCAAGGTATCTCACTTTATGGCAAGTCCTACTCTAATACACCTAAAAAACCCTATCTAAGTTAAAAATTCTCTGATGAAAGTTGTTGTAATAAATGCCTAAGAGGGGACTCTTTGATTGATATCTGATATCAGAGTTTTGATACTATTTACAGAACTTTATGGGGCATACGGTCTGGTTGCAGGCCTGAAGTAGGCACAAAACTATGGAGATGTAGTTACTTTCCATACTTTACTGTGTTAGACTAGCATATTGACAAACTACATGCATAGTGACTACAGTTAAAAGCCTCTGGCAGAGTCTGTCTGCTGTGATCATAGCAGAGACAGATGTGGAATGTCTGAAGTTGGAACATAGGAAACTGTGCTTTATGGGTCCTTGATGCACAATATTTGAACTTGCTGTGCATATTGCTGTACACAGGTTGTTACAAGCCATATAGATACAGATAAATCTAGAGAATGGCTGCAAAAACGTGTTTCGCTTGTGAGCACTGTTTTTGTGACCAGTTGGAGTAGGAGGGGCAAGTAAGTATTTAGGTATGGGATGGGGGTTTAACCATTTGAATGCCAGGGGGTATGCAATACAATGGAAAGCAATGCATTGCTGCTGCTCCTCCTGGCACTTAAAGGGTTAAAAAGTAATGAGCCTTTGCACAGTTTCATATATATATTTTTGGGGGATTTTTCTTTTTTTTTTTTTTTTTTTAATCCGTGCCTTTAAAAAAAATAAAAAATAAATATGTATGTGTGTGTGCGTATATATATATATATATAAAATCATATAATATATTTTGTATCTCTGGATATGTTTCCTGAGAGCTTTCTGTTAACCCCTTAAGGACCAGGAAAATCTGAAGTGGATTTCACTTAAGGACTGAAGCAAGTTTGACTTTTGACTATGTCTTTGTTCAACCATATTTTCTCTTTAATTCCTTTAATACACCCACACAAATTATATACTTTTGTAAGCACAAGTAGAGCTTTCTTTTGATACCACAGTTATATGAATACCTCATTGTTTAATTTGATTAAAATAGAAAAAAATAGGAAAAAAATTAAAAAAAACATAACAACATTTTGCTTACATTTTCCTGTCTGGATTTGCATACCATTAGTTCATTACTAAAATATACCCCAAAATATATTCATTTGCTTCTCCTGAATATAAGAGTACCCCAGATGTCTAGTATTTCAGTCCCGTTCTCACATTTGCAAGGTAAATATTACAAGATGAACGTCATTATTTCCAACCTATAATTTTTCCAAAATTGGCATGTGAGCATCATAGCTTAGTTGACGGTGCAAGAACCAAAAATGTCCCACAAAGGTACATGTTTCTGAGAACTATACAACATAAGGTAAATAATCAGGAGAATTTTGAAGTTTTTTTATGCCAATATTTTTCCAGAAATATTTTTCAAAATTGTGGTAATATATATTTTTTTTTTCCAGTTTTCACACTTACATTTCAATATTACTGTTAATATCAAGCACGGAATAGTTGAACATTTAAAAAATGCATTGAATAGTATTTAGCTCATTCTGAGTACGCCAATGCCCCATACGCATAGGTTTCTCAAAGTTTATGGAAGCTACGGGGCCCAAACTGGAACATGCGCATTTCCAGTTTCACTCTTTGAATTGTCACAGCTTGTGTCACTGGTGCCATGTCTCATTTGAGGTTGTGTACCAGTGCCCCACTTTAAGATTTCCCCCCAAAAGTGTATATTTTTGGGAAGCAGACACCCCAGGCTTTCATTTTATGTATGTTTTCAGATTTTTTACTCAGCCATTTTACCACCAATCCCTCGTAAACTTGACATAAGTAAAAAAAATCAGTATTTTTCACACTTTGACTTCAATGTTGATGTGAATTTCAAGCACGTGATAGGTGAAGATTTTTAAAAATGCATTGTTTAGTGTTCAGCTGTTTCTACTGAGTACGGCAATACTCCATATGCATAGGTTTTTCTAGGTTTGGGGGAGCTACAGGGCCCAAACTGGAACATGCACATATCCAGTTTCACACTTTGAATCTTCACAGCTTGCGTCACTGGTTCCATGTCTCATTTGGGACGGTGTACCAGCGCCCCACTTTAAGATTTCCCCCCAAAAGTGTATATTTTGTAAAGTAGACACCCCAGGCTTTCATTTTATGTGTGTTTTCAAATTTTTTACACAGCCATTTTACCATCAGTCCTGTGAAAACTTGCCGTAAGCAAAAAAATTCAGAGGTTTTCACACTTATATTTCAATGTTGATGTGAATTTCTATCACAGGATAGGTGAAGATTTTATAAACTGCATTTACTAGTGTTCAGCTCCTTTTTCTGAGTATGGCAATACCCCATACACATAGGTTTCACAAGGTTTGGGGGAGCTGGGGGACCCAATTTTGAACAAATATTGAATTTTCACATCTTGCTTAACTGGTGCCATGTCTCAATTGGGGCTGTGTAACAGTTCTTCACTTTAAGATTTCCCCCCAAAAGTGTATATTTTTGGAATGTAGAGACCCCAGGCTTTCAGTTTAGGTGTGTGTTCAAATTTTTTACACAGCCATTTTACCACAAATCCCTCGTAAAACTTGACGTTTAAAAAACAAAAAAAAGCATTTTTCACACTGAATTTCAAGCACAGAATAGGTGAACATTTTATAAACAGCATTGATTAGTGTTTGGCTCCTTCTTCTGAGTAGGGCACTGCCCCATATACATAGGATTGTCTGGGTCTGGGGGAGCTACTGGGCCCAGTTGGAACATGTTAGTTTCCTTTTACCGATGTGCCATTTTTACAGCTGGTGCCTTGTCTCATTTTGGACTGTTTGGCAATGCTGCAATTAATTTTACCCACAAAAGTATATGTTGTATAAGAGTAGACAACCCTGGCTTTCATTCTATTTGCATTTTATAAATTTTTTCACAGCCACTCTATCACCAATCCCTCCCAAAGCCTTGCAGTAAGGCAGAGAAACACCATTTCTTCACACATATTTTAGTGTTGCTCTGGATTTCAGTCAGATGATATTTGCAGATTTTTAAGTGCTTTACGTTAGTGGTGAGTTACATCGTATGAGTACGGCAATGCCCCATATGCATAGGTTTGTTAGGGTTTGGGGGAGCTACTGGGCCCAGTAGGGAACATGTGAGTTTCCATAATCAGAGATGGAAAAAAACTCAGGGTGCTTTGCTTCCCATTATATTTTGATAGTGTTAGATCTAAGGAGGGATGTGTTTTGAAAAATAAAAAACAGGATATTTCAGGGGGAAAAAGTGACCAAATAATAAAATAAACTTTACAGCACTACTTCCCTGTGCCTGGATGGTGTTGCTTGAAGCAGTCACCCATGCAGAGGCCAGGTTTGGAAGGGCAATCAGGACAGTAATTTGGGGTTTCTCTCCGTTTTCCCTTGCTGTAGCAAATCCTGCAGTGCTTTTGTGGGTTTTTCTTTTGGGGGGTTGGGGGGATTTTATAAATAAAGTGTACTACCCCGGGTTTTGGTGGAATTATTTCTGTTGCCCCTTGAAACAAAAATAGCGAAATAAGTTGGAGCTGATACTGCAGAAAACGAAATTTTACAGTGGGGTTTGCCAAATTGAAAATTAAAAAAGAATTGTATACTGCACTCTGCATCATGTAAATGGCAACCTTTTTGTACCATGCCCTACACCTTTATGGTTTGGGAGATATTCAGAAGTAAAATAAAGTGCCCTTTTCCTGGCTGTTTCAGCAAAGTCTGCCGTCTAGTGGACAGATTTGGAATTCAGTCCACAGATCAACCAGCAGTTCTTTAGCAGTGCCGAGATCACGATCTTTAAAAAGAACTACTTAATTGGAACTGTCTACAAAGTGTGCCTGGCTTGCAAGGACACTTTGTAGACCATTCCAATTAAGAAATAATTTTTAAAGATTGTGATCTAGGCACTTCTGGAGAGCCGCAGCCGCTCCCAGGACCGGATTCCAGATCTGGAGCTAGAACGGTGATGTCACTTAGGGGGAAAATTTGCTTCTGAATATCTCCCAAACCATAAAGGTTTGGGAGGTAAGACATATCATTTTTCATGTTTTTTTAAGGGCTACAATATAAAATAAACTTATTTTCAAGGTTTACTATCCCTTTAAACTTAACTGCCAGCAGCTCTTCTTGGCACAAAGCTGAGGACGTCCCAGTTTTTCGTTTTTTTGCTACCAGTTCTTTGGGCATCTCCCTGCAATTGTGCCTGACAGTGCCACAGGCCACGGTGTCAAAATAAAAAAGTGACTTAAATAAAAGGGGACTGGTGTAGTAATTATCAACATATAAATGATATCCTTTATTTAATAAGGTGTAAATTAGATCCCAAACAATTTTCCCATTTGTTCCCAGAGATTCGGGGCAACCAGGAGGGTCAAGTTGGCTGTCCTTGCCCTCATAAATTTGAAAAGCCTTGGTATAGTCTGTGGCACTTTTGCACAATTTCTAAAATTTAACGCCAAATTTGGATCGCTTGTAGGGGATATATTGCTTAAAACCTAACCTGCCTTTATGTTTCATAAGGGATTCATCTATACTTATGTGTTTTTTGGGGGTATACACTTGGGCAAACTTTTCCTGTAAATGATTTATTAAGGGGTTGTTCTTCTGGGAGGCACAGGGCATTATCACTAAAGTGCATAAAGCGCAAAATCATTTCGTATGTAGTCCTGGTCATTGTTTTGGCAAATATAGGGGTATCATATATGGGATTTTTACTCCAGTATGATCTAATACTTGTTTTTTTTACTCTTCCCATTGTCATTGTTAGGGCCCAGAATTTCTTAAATTCTAAAAGGCCTGTGAGTTGCCATATTTCTTCTTTGGAAACAAACGCTGTTGGGTTGGCGGCAATGTATTGGTCTACATATAAATTGGTCTGTGACACTATTTCCCCAAAAAATAAAATAAAAAAACGAAGCTGGGTAAATGAGTAAATCCTGCCACATCCACTTGAATTCCTGGGTTGCCTGTGAATTCAGTAATTTGTGGGCATAAATTGGCTATTGATACCCATTCATCAGCAGGACTAGCAGTACTTGTTGCAGGCCTTGGGGCAGTACTTATGACAAGTCTTGGGGCAGCTCTTTGGGAAGGTCTTTGGGCAGATTTTGGGGCAGTTGCTGGGACAGCTCTTGGGGCAGTCTTTTTTTGACAGGAGGCCCTGTGTCATCACTAGAGCTGCTCTGACTTCTGAGTCAGAAGCCAAAAAGGAATACGCCTCTTCTAAACTATAACGCCACTGCATATGTACACACCTACTCTAAACTAAATAAATTACTAACTTCTATACCTAACTATACCTAACTCTCACCCCAAACGATCACTATTCCTATGATAATTTTTCTTTTGTATTTTTAAATAAAATGAACTTTTTTTTTTCCTACGCTACTCATATACCTAAATCTAAACCTAAACCTCACCCTAAAACACGTATTCCTTGAACCCACCCAACCTTACTACCTATCTAAACTAGCTTATAATATAAAATCAATTTTTAAATAAAATAAACCTTTTTTTTTCCCCTACGCTACTCCTAAACCTAAATCTAACCCTAAACCTTACCCTAACCCACGTATACCCTGAACCTACCTAACCCAAGTCAACTACCTATCTAAACTATAATTATTATATTTTTTTGTGTGGGAGAGCGTTTAACCCATGATGGTCCAGGACCGTCATGGGTCCTTAACGGGTTATGGAATGTGAGAGCAGGAATAGTGCTACAATGTAAATGAAAAAAAGATAGATATACAATGTAGAAAAGCCTGCCTCCAGTCTGTTAAAGGGACAGTAATGTTCCCAAAAATGTTTTACAGTTATGTAGAGTTTAAAGTATTAATCAAATTGCTCCAACCCCTATCTCTCAAAACGCTATGGTATGAGAGATATAGGGATTCAAAGTTCCCCCTCCCTCCCCTTCTCCTGATGTCAGCTGTAACGCTGACAGCAGCAGAATCGAGTCGTACGACTTGAGGAGGCTCTGCAGCAGAGCCCGAATCGCGTTACTTAAAAAGAATTCAGTCATTGGAAGGTCTAAAAGTGTGCCTGGTTTGCAAGCACACTTTGTAGATCTTTCCAGTGATTGAATTCTTTTTAAGTACCGCGATTTCGGCTCTGCTGCAGAGCCACCTACTGGTCCCCGGAGTGGCATCTCCTGCTGTCATCTAGATGCTGACATCAGAAGAAGGGGAACTTTGAACCCCTATACCTCTCAAACCATAGTGGTTTGAGAGATAGGGGTTGGAACGATTTGATTAATATTTTAAACTCTGCGTAACTGTAAAAAAAATTTTTGGGGACATTACTGTCCCTTTAAATACATTATATTACATCATCAGGGAAGGTATTATATTATTTCACTATCCCTACTTTCACAGTCCCTGAGGGAAAGCTCCCTGGTAACCATTATTCAGAGAGAGTACCGTCAGGGACATAAAATTGAGGAAAAAAAATGGAGATTTGCAGAATATGTCACGTACCCATACTTGCAGAATATGTAAAGTAAAGATAAAAGATTATCATTTGAAGACATGATTTTCAACATGCCTTATTTGCCCAGTGGGAAATCTAACCTAGAAAATCCTATAACCATCCTTGACAGTAAACATCTGTTCTTTTTTCTAAGAACATTTTACATATGGTTTGCCAACACTTTTAAGTATTTCTCCTAACTGTGCGGAGGGGGTGTAACAAGACCTTTCATTCGCATTTCTTTCATTAAAAGGTTGAAAACAGAGCAGGTCCTTGATACGGATGTTGAAGTGGAGGTGAATATGTACGTTTTCATGGAAACAATTGGGATCTTTTAGAGCCACTCTTCACATTGTATGTAGAGGAGCAAGGAACAAGTGAGTGGAGGATCTGTTATAGGATGGATAAGAGGAGTAATTATTGTGACCAGTAAGGCTGCCAAGGCTCTTGTTTGGGAGTGAATGAAGGAGCCCTTTCAGCAAAGACTACAGCAACAACTTGTGCCATCAAGACTCAGGAATTCACATGCATAATGTAACAAGATGGCATATCCTGAGCACTTTTTCCACAATATAAGGGATTATATTAACCCCTTGAGGACCAGAGGGGTATGCAAGGCATTTCAAAAGCTAAAGAAGAGTGCTTCTGGAGCAAACCAGCTTAACCATAGGGAACAGCTTTAACCCTCTGAGTGCCAGAGAGGTATCCAATGCATTGCAGCAAAATACATTGGATACTTCTCTGGAACTCAAAGGGTCCAATCCTTTGAATGCTAGCGAGGTCTCCAAGGTGTTGTAAAGCAACCTCTCTAGCAAACCAGAGGTTACATATCCAATTTAAACCAGTGTAAATTTCTGTTTGTCCCCTGGGTTGCTGTGGGTTTGCTTCAGGATTGTTCCCTTGTGGTTATGCACTAAGGTGTGATATAAGTGAGAGGAATAATCCAGTGTAATACATTATGTTATTCTGTAGAACCTATGCAATAAGATCTCTCAATGTGGATAGGTTAGGGATGGGCAACATGAGGCCCTCCAGCTGCAGCCAGATTGCAACTCAAAAAAATACCGGACATAGTTGTGGATCTGTAAGGGTGGAGCCACAAAAGGGGAAGAGCCACAAAAGGGGAGGAGCCACAAAAGGGGCAGATGCACTGAATGTTGCATGATCCTACAAAATTACCACAGGATACCTATACCATAGGAAAGAAACATTCTAATGGACTTAAGTGGGGCTGCTTTTGAATACCAGATACATAAAGGACACTGCAGCATTAAACTCCTTAAGGGATTTGCAAAGCGTTGGAGACCCCCAGCAGTGCCAGGACACAAGGGGTCAAAACAGATCAGAGGGAAGGCTAGTGTCCCCCACTAGTTTAGTTTGCCCCATAATCCCTACACATGGCACACCGGTCTCAATGTACTATACACATACATGCCAGCTGACTGGCATTGTCCTATTAACCATAATGGCATCAGGACCGGGGAAAATGTGGCCCTCAGTGGACTACAGCTTGTATCAGGGAAAGCTAGAAGCTGGAGTCCAACACACCAGCTGGAGGGACACAGGTTGTCCAGACCTACACTGAGTTAACACATTCCCTGCCATCAGGTTGGGTACAGAGTACAGACTGCCATCTTGCTAGGCAGTGAAAGTTACACAGGCTGGTAGAATCCTCACACAGAATGAGGGACCTCACCCAGAGGCCCCACCTCACAACGTAACCAGGCCCCCAACTTCCATACACAACCAAGATCCCCTCTCCCACCACTGACATCACTCCCAGCCCGGAAACAGGTACTTACAGCCGCATAATGCTGGCAGGACTCTCTCCCTCAGAGAGCTTCGTACGCGGGGTGATATCAAGCTAGTGACAGAACGAGACTGCGGCCAATCAGGAGTCGAGATGGGAGGACAGGGCCAGGTCTGTTAAACAGTGAGGTGAAGTGATTGGATTGGTAGCCCACTGCCGTGGGTGAAGCGCCAATCAGGAGTGGAGAGCTCCCTTGTGGTGCAGCTGTGCAGGGTGGGGAAGGACGCGTAGAGAAGGGTAGCACTAAAAGACAGGCGGATGACTGACAGAATGGATCGTCCAATGGAGAGTGAGGTTGTCGCTGCCAAAGCAGCTGCTCTTGTACACTGGTGACAGATGTTACTGACTCTGCTGCCTCAGTCCCAGACGCACACAAATACCGGCTTTTCAGTTGCCGGTATTGTAGTTATAACGGCACCGGCTCCATTGCACTAATTACCGGCTGTGCCGGTAAAATACTGGCCGGGTGGCAACCCTAGTCTGTTAGCAGCTGGAAGGCCTCACCTTTCCCACCACTGGAACAGATGTAAATGAATAGCCTCCATAGAATAACATAGGAGTTGGAGGGTTTATCACATTGGGGAATTTCTCACCTTGATCAATCCTTAGTTCATCTTCCCCTGTTCTACTTAGTACAACAGCCTGTTTTTCTGATGATGTGTATTCTCAGCAAAGTTTTATATTTCATTACCAGTGCAATTGGCTGGTTTCCTCAGTCAGCCATAAACAGTATTAGTATATGATTTATTTCAGTTAGTTGTTCTTAACTGCGGTGCCGTGGCACTCTGGTGTGCCACCAAATCCACTTAGGGTCCTCTTCTGTTTTCTGTGAAGACAAGAAAAGTGGATGTTGAATTTTAATTGTGTGTTGATGGAAATTGTTATGCACCATATGTTTAGTTTGTGTTATTCTGAGTATAAGGCCTAATAATAATTGTATATTTACTGTACCCTTCATTATTCTCTTGATAACTGATATAAAATATGTTGTGTGTCCCAAAAAATTCCAGATTGCATATTAGGGGTGCCTTGAGCAAAAAATATACTGAGAACTGCCTGCTTAAACAATAAAAAGGTATAATAAGAAATTAGAATCTTGATTTTAAACCAGCCTTGCAATTCTAAATCCATAAAAAATGGCGGTACCTGTTTACTCTTTAATGTGTTGGAGACCTTTCTAGCATTCAGGATCTGCTCCAGAGACTTTGGTTTTCAGAATAAGGAGCTGTGAGTTCAGTCACTCCGCCCACTTTCTTACCACTTCAGTTCCATTTAAAGAGGAACTTTCACCCCTTCCCCCACTCTACCAGACACCCATGTCAGTGTCTTTCTCCCTACCAGACTCCCTTTCCCCATTCCCTTCTCTGTCTTCCTCCCTCTGAGCCTCCCTTTTCCCGCTCCATGTCTTCCTTCCTCCCAGCCTCTCTTTCCGCACTTCGTGTCCTTCTTTCTCCCAGCCTCCCTTTCCTTTCTCTGTCTCTCTTTCTCCCGCCCAACCTCCCTTTCTCTGATCTGTGTCTTTCACCCTCCTTCCCTTTCCCCGCTTTGTGTCTTTTTCTCTCTCCCACCGTCCTTCCCTTTCCCCGCTTTGTGTCTTTCTCCCTTCCACCGTCCTTCCCTTTCCCCGCTTTGTGTCTTTCTCCCTTCCACCGTCCTTCCCTTTCCCCGCTTTGTGTCTTTCTCCCTCCCACCGTCCTTCCCTTTCCCCGCTTTGTGTCTTTCTCCCTTCCACCGTCCTTCCCTTTCCCCGCTTTGTGTCTTTCTCCCTCTCACTGTCCTTCCCTTTCCCCGCTTTGTGTCTTTCTCCCTCTCACTGTCCTTCCCTTTCCCTGCTTTGTGTCTTTCTCCCTTCCACCGTCCTTCCCTTTGCCCGCTTTGTGTCTTTCTCCCTTCCACCGTCCTTCCCTTTCCCCGCTTTGTGTCTTTCTCCCTCTCACTGTCCTTCCCTTTGCCCGCTTTGTGTCTTTCTCCCTTCCACCGTCCTTCCCTTTCCCCGCTTTGTGTCTTTCTCCCTCTCACTGTCCTTCCCTTTCCCCGCTTTGTGTCTTTCTCCCTTCCACCGTCCTTCCCTTTCCCTGCTTTGTGTCTTTCTCCCTCTCACTGTCCTTCCCTTTCCCTGCTTTGTGTCTTTCTCCCTTCCACCGTCCTTCCCTTTCCCCGCTTTGTGTCTTTCTCCCTCTCACTGTCCTTCCCTTTCCCCGCTTTGTGTCTTTCTCCCTCTCACTGTCCTTCCCTTTCCCTGCTTTGTGTCTTTCTCCCTTCCACCGTCCTTCCCTTTGCCCGCTTTGTGTCTTTCTCCCTTCCACCGTCCTTCCCTTTCCCCGCTTTGTGTCTTTCTCCCTCTCACTGTCCTTCCCTTTCCCTGCTTTGTGTCTTTCTCCCTTCCACCGTCCTTCCCTTTCCCCGCTTTGTGTCTTTCTCCCTCCCACCGTCCTTCCCTTTCCCTGCTTTGTGTCTTTCTCCCTTCCACCGTCCTTCCCTTTCCCCGCTTTGTGTCTTTCTCCCTTCCACCGTCCTTCCCTTTCCCTGCTTTGTGTCTTTCTCCCTTCCACCGTCCTTCCCTTTCCCCGCTTTGTGTCTTTCTCCCTTCCACCGTCCTTCCCTTTCCCCGCTTTGTGTCTTTCTCCCTTCCACCGTCCTTCCCTTTCCCTGCTTTGTGTCTTTCTCCCTCTCACTGTCCTTCCCTTTCCCTGCTTTGTGTCTTTCTCCCTTCCACCGTCCTTCCCTTTCCCTGCTTTGTGTCTTTCTCCCTTCCACCGTCCTTCCCTTCCTCCGCTCTCTTTTTCTCCCTCCCACCGTCCTTCCCTTCCTCCGCTCTCTTTTTCTCCCTCCCACCCTCCTTTCCCCCGCTCTGTGTCTTTTTCACCCTGCCACCATCCTTCCCTTTCCCCCGCTCTGTGTCTTTTTCTCCCTCCCACCCTCCCTTTCCCCCTCTCTGTGTCTTTCTCCTTCTCACCCTCCCTTTCCCCCGCTCTGTGTCTTTTTCTCCCTCCCACCTTCCCTTTCCCCCGCTCTGTGTCTTTCTCCTTCCCACCTTCCCTTTCCCCCGCTCTGTGTCTTTTTCTCCCTCCCACCCTTCCTTTCCCCCTCTCTGTGTCTTTCTCCTTCCCACCCTCCCTTTCCCCCGCTCTGTGTCTTTTTCTCCCTCCCACCTTCCCTTTCCCCCGCTCTGTGTCTTTTTCTCCCTCCCACCTTCCCTTTCCCCCGCTCTGTGTCTTTTTCTCCCTCCCACCCTCTCTTTCCCCCACTCTGTGTCTTTCTCCTTCCCACCCTTCCTTTCCCCCACTCTGTGTCTTTCTCCTTCCCACCCTTCCTTTCCTCTGCTCTGTCTTTTTATCCCTCCCACCCTACCTTTCCCCTCTCTGTGTCTTTTTCTCCCTCCCACCCTTCGTTTCCCCACTCTGTGTCTTTTTCTCCCTCCCACTGTTGCTTTCCCCTCTCTTTGTCGATCTTACACTGTGCTCTCTTCATCAATGGGCAATGCTATGCTCCATTTGCTGTTTCTTCTAAAGAGGCAACAACTAGTATATAATAAAAACAGTAACCACTGTATTAGCAGTTACATGGGCCAGTACTTTGTTCCATTACAGCAGTGTAATTTCAGACCTATATTTATGGTTTCCCTCTGAGTGACCTTTGCCTTGTTACACCGCTATTATAGGACAGTTAGATATTGGACAGACTGAGGGTGGGTGAAACATCCGCAGTGCCAGAGAATTTAGCATTTTTGTATTTTATTTTTAGGACAGAAGGGAACCTTTAATAAATCCCTTTGAGTGCCAGAGAGGTATCCATAACATTGCGTTGCAGTGCATTGGATACCACTCTGGCATTCAAAGTGTTGATGTAGACAGATGCCTGAAGCCTTGTATTCCAGCTGCTTGGTATTGTAGTATTTCCTGGACTACTGTAGGAGCCGTGCACTGCACCACATGGTCACAGGGAGACTATATACACACAAAGAAAATAGCATCATTCTGGGGAACCAACTGCACCGAACGAGACAAAAAAATTCTCAAAATTCCCTCTGATTTAATAGGAGCTTTTAAAGGAAAACTACCACTTCCTAATAACCCTCCTCTTACTGTAATATAGTAAGAAAACTCTAATGGCCCTTATGAATTTTACCCTTCTGCTTTTGTCCAATCACTCCTGCATGTCATTACCATGGAGGCAGTTGTTCAGCCTGAAGGAGGCACAATACATGAGCCTACCTGACCCTTTAACCATGTGATTGCCAGAGGGGTATCCAACACATTCCTTTTGCAATTATTATTATTATACTTTATATAGCGCCAACTAATTCCACAGCGCTGAACAATAGGGAATGGACATACAGAGGTATTAAATAGTACAATCAGATGTGGAGAACAGGAGGATCAGAGGGCCCTGCTCCTCAGAGCTTACAGTCTAGAGGAATGCTTTGGATACCACTCTACCACTCACAGGGTTAAGGACCAGAGGGTTGTTGTGTTGCCCTTCTCTCTGGTCCTTTTAAAGGGTTAATATTACCACGTGCAGTGAGCAGAGATTGAGGTGCTGTGGTCCTTCCAGAATGTCATGTCTGTCCCCATGGACATAACCTGCAGGATTGATTTGTATATTATTTATTGAGGAAAAAGGCACAACGGCAAATTGCATAGGGGCCATTAGGTTTTTCTAGCCATAATAAGGTATGGGAACCATTATTAGCAGGTGTTAGTGTTTTGTTAAAGGGATAGTAATGTTTCATAATAAAAACAGCTCTAATTAATCATCATAGTATTTGGACTTTGGAGAGTGTTATTTCAATTCTGTCAGTGTTGTAGTTCCAGAGTAATTCAATGACAAAGTGTCCCCCTCCCTCCCCTTTTACTGATGTCACACTGTTCAGCCACAGCAGAAGGGAGGTGCCCAGGTAGACTGCAGAGAGGGACAATCTTCAATTAAGATAAGGGAAAAACCTGAAAAGCTTGTCAAGGGGGGCTTGGATTTCATTGTTTTCATAGGAATAAGAGTGTCCCCTTCTGTTATCTGTCCAGTCTATGGACTTCATTCCACATCTGAGAAGAGATTGTTTACAGTAGGTAAAAGGGGCGGGAGGGGGAAACTTTGCTTGTGAATATCTCATAAACCACAAAGGTTTGAGCGATAAGACTTATATCATTCTTCATGTTTTTTTTTTAATGCCTACAAAATAAAATAAAGTTAAAACGAAGTATTACTATCCCTTTAAGTCTCTAGAATCCTAGAGTGGTCTCCAATGCATTATAAATCACTGGTAAATTGGGGCATATGTATTTGTGGTAAAGGTGATATGCTCCCGAATTGCACTATTTTCTTTAGTGCATTAGCCTCCATGTGTGCTAATAGGGAGATGCCTATGTTACAACCAGACAAAATTAATAATTTATAAAAAAAAAAATATATACACTTCTTCAGAAAGGCAGTAACACACGGTTACCCATGAAAATGCTTGCTCAGTTTGGAACAATTGAGATAAAGAGAATTGATTGTAACAAATGAGCAGTGTGACATGCTGGAACCTAGCTGGGTTGATCTTATAAATGGGCAGTAGATCTAGAGCAGAGTTTCTTATCTGAGGAATTCAGGTATCTTAGCATGCTGGTTTTCTGGATTTCTTTGCCTGAGCACAGGTTTGTGATTAGAGGTTGTGCATCCAGCTAGTGGCCCATAGACTTAATGTGGCCCATCTGTCATCTGGATGTTGGTTACCTGAGAATTTTGCTGAAAGCACTTTTTACCTAATTAGCTAGTTCACATGAATTAGGATATCAGTATGTCCTACTCCACTGCATGCTGTTGCCATTGTTTAAAGCAGAACTACCACTGCTAAAAAAAAATTGTCCCCCAATAATTCCCCATCTGGCGACTAGCTGCTCAGTAGCGCTAGTCTCCAGAATTATTACCGCGTTAATGAGAATTATCCATTGTTCCTGGGCTGACATGCAGGACGGAGAGGAGAGATCTTTCCATAGTGACGTCTGCGCGCCTGCACTGTCAGTCCCTTTTGGAGCCGAACGGTTCCTAGCAACGCCTCCTAGAGCCGGCTGTGACTGACAGAGCAGGCGCGCAGACGTCACTCTCTGGAAAGATGTCTGCGCTCCGTCCTGCCTGTCAGTTCGGGAACAATGGATAATTCTCATTAACGCTGCAATAATTCTGGCTACTAGCACTACCGAGCAGCTACTCGCCAGATGGGGAATTATTGGGGCGCAAGTTTTTTAGCGGTGGTAGTTCCATTTTAACTTACACCTACACTTCTTAAGAAGAGTTCAGTTTGTTCCAGTATTCAGATTTGATCACTGACTAGCATTTGGCCTTGAAATATGCACTTTTGTATGGATACAGTTGATTATATTTTTCCATAGCTACCAATAAGAAAATTAATGCATTCCTTAAACTCGTGGGTTTATGATCATTTGTTATCATTCGGCTGCAGTGACATGGAAGACTTTATTGCCCTGTGGTGCAGTACCGATCAAGCCCCCGGAATCAAGCCTTCCTGAGTTGTCCATGCTTTCCTGTGGTGATGCAGTCTTTGAAGGGAATGAAGGAGGTGGAGCTGATGGGTGGCCCATGTGGTTGTCAGTCAGATTTTATTGGCTAAACCCTATTTGGACAGGCTATTCATTGGATTGTTGCAGTGAGCAACATAGGGCAGAAAGCAAGAAATTGGAACATTCACTATTTTATGAAAGCCATAAATTTAAGGGCTATTTGTGATTGCTCACGCTTTAATGTAAGTAGCATACTAATGCCTTGATGGTGACTAGCACATGCTCTTAAAATAAGAGCAGATTTAATGAATGCTTTTAAATTAACGGCAAAGTTAGCAAGACATATGAAAGTGTATGCTTATTGCTTTGCAATTGCTGATCTCACAAAACAGAGGACATTATAACCACACCCACTTTTTGAAACACATTCACAAAAACGCAAACTTTCGCTAATTCTCAAAAAAAATTCACAGTTCAGTAACAGATTGGTGCTAATCACTTTGCCATCAAATGTACACCATAGATATTGACTGCGCACGTTTCTTGCATTCCGCCCATAGTGATCCAGTCATCTTAAATTATCTGCACATAGGCCTCACTGGCCACCATCCAAACAAGCTTTGCTAAACTATTCTGGGTCCTGAGCTGTAAGTGGGAAGTTCCAGTGAGCTGCTTCTGGGTTGTGAGATGGAATTGTCCATGTGAATAACCTATTCTGCAGCAATGGGGAACAAGTTTCTGTGTTTATTGCAGCATAGAAAACACTACAATAAAAACAACTGTGTGAACTAATCCTAAAACACCTGGAACAATTAGAAATACAGGCCTGATGGAAGTCTGTGTTTATTATAATCCGCTATGAAGAAGGATAATGAGAAACTGTGAATTGGATTTTACCAATTTACCATAATATATACCTAGCAGTTTATAGTGAACCCAAGTGGAGGTCTTGCAGGCAGACAATGTCATGTCAGCCTAGCTTTCCAGCAATCTAAACCTGGTTTTATAGTGTACTGTTGAGAATTAAATCTTGCTTGGGAAGTGTTATGTACTTTAGATTCTTAACAATATGTTCTGTTATTTTAACTCTTTCAGTGCCAGCAAAGCATGAAGCTTCTTGGAGATCAATGCACTGCACCCCTCTCTGATGCTTCAATGACTGGATTGCTTGTAATGAAGATTGTCTGATATTAGCTCCTCCTCATAGGTTAGTGGTTGGCAACCAGTGAGCTTCATATCCCATCATTCTTAGCTAGTCAACAGCTGATGCAGGATGATGGGAATTTATAGTAGGATGACAACTGCTGGGATGTACTTTGTCCTCCCCTCTACAGTGCCAGTTTTAGAGGTTGTTTACGGGTTTAAAGACTGAAATGTGAAGGACTCCATCCCATCTTATTAGTGTAGTTACCTAATATAGGGAAAGTTAACATTTGCCTCTCCAGCTATTGGAAACTATAATTTCAATCATCTCCAACCATAACTGGGGACTTGTAGTCTCCACTAGCTGGAGAGCCAAATGTTGAATGGCTCTGTACTAAGGTGTCCAGATATGTATTTAAATGCAGGACGCTTATGAAAATGTCATTCTGTAGGTCTGCACGGAATCAGTGCAGCCATACGTTGTGTTTATCCTAAAGGGATGCTAACCCTTTATTTGCAAGTGCATAATATGTAAAGTCAGATTGGCTAAACTTATTATTATTTATCTTTACCTTTATAACGCTTTTACATCCCTGTCTGAGCTCCCTGGATTTTTTTTTTTAGAATTATACAATGTAAAAATACAGTGTACAGAGCACCCTGACATAAGAAATCTGTAAACTGTGGTTGGACAACTGGAGGGAGATGCACTAAGGTTTGATCCAGTGGCTAAGTGCATGTGGTGATGTGTGGAGAATGACACACCGCACAAAGAATTAAATATGTAAAAGGAGGGGGAGGGGCTTTGATCACTGACATGTGATGATGGTGTAAATCTGTCAATGGCTTTGGGTAAGGGGAAGGATGGGGGGGGGATCAGAGAAAATGAACTGTCCTTCAGACTTCAGCACCAAGAACAGCAGCAGCCCTTCCTTAACTCTTTTGCTTGCCAGAGGACAAACAGCACATTGCACACCCCTTGGATACACAAAGGGTTAATGGTGTATGATTTCACTATTCACAGCTTCAAGTCACATCAAAGGAGTGCTAAAGAGCAAGGAGAAGTGCAAATCTACCAGCTGCTACAGAGCCATCAATCAGCTGAGTAATGTAAAATAAAAAACTAGAGCAGACAATGTCCACAGTGTATATCTCTGCTGGCATCCGAGGGCTCTGTATAGTTTACAGTGCTGTTGTGTAATATGAGGTATGTGCTGCTGCTGTTGTTGTCAGGGCAAGTACACCACAGTATCGCCAACCAGGACCCTTATCGAACATGCTGGATTACCACTTCATTGAAGGTGGTAGGCGTTGTAGTTTAGCAACATCTGGCAGGCTGCAGGTTGCTCTCTTGTAAACTGTTCTAAATTATCAAAGAGATGAAGGTTCATGTCAGATTCCTAGAAAGAGGATAAATCAATGATCATACATTATAGTCTGTACTAAACGTCTGGAACTAAACTACGTGATTTAGATTAATTATTCTGACACACCTTGTGTCGTGTATATGTAATATACAACTAACTCCAACTTAGATTCTGTCAGTCAGCCTGCAAGAAAGATGTAAATGTGTCTCACCATTATACCTGCATCAACTGAACTATATATAACCTTTCCAATACCTCATTCTTAGTCATTTTTTTCAAACCGTAAATGGTATGGGTAAATTTATAGGCTTAAAGGAGGAATGTGTGGATCTTAATGGTTTGCCTGTATATTTACTTATACAGTTTCTGCACTTTATCAGCAGTTGTCTGTATTTAATAATCTCAGGTGAGGTTTTTCTTTATATGCAACCTCCCTTACAACAGAAAATAACCTTAGAAGATCTTAAAGGGATAGTAATGTTTCAAAATAAAAGCAGCTCCAAACAATCTTCATAGTATGTCAGCCATAGAGAGTGTTATTTCAATAGTGTTGTTGTAGTTCAAGAGTAATTGAATGATAAAGTATCCCCTCCCGTCCCATTTACGCAGTGTAAGCCACCCCCCTTCAGATGTGGAATCTGGTCTTAAAACCAGACAGCTCACAGCAAAGGACAATCTTCTTACTGTGAGAACAATGAAATCCCTGTCCCCCTTGACAAGATTTTCAGGTTTTTCACCTTTCTGTTCTGAGGTGAGCAGTGTTACGTCAGTAAAATGGGTGGGAGGGGGATACTTTATCATTCAATTACTCTTGAATTACAACTCTGACAGTATTGAAATAACACTCTCCATGGCCCAAATACTATGAAGATTAATTGGAGCTGCTTTTATTTTGAAACATTACTGTCCCTTTAAGATCTTCTAAGGTTATTGTATGTTGTAAGGGAGGTATGATATAAAGACAAACATAACTATCCCTTTAATGAGAAATAATTGTCTGTCTTGTCTGTCTTCTGTTTAGCAGTCTGTCCGTCTATTTTATTTGTCTGTCTAATCTCTCTCTCTCTCTATACCGGATGTAGTCGGTCTTTCACACTCCAGTTGTTAACCTTTTGAGCGCCAGAGGGATACATAACTCAGTGCTTTGCAATACGTTGTGTACCCCTCTGGCACTCAAATGGTTAACATATATGACCATCCCTGGGAACTTTGTTGGCAGCAGCCCCTGAGTGACAGGTAGGGTCTCGGAGGTGGGAATGTACAAATGACATGATTCATGCCACAGTGCGAGTGGGGCTTAATAGGAGTGGGATGTATTGGCATGAGGGAAGGCAGGGTTTACGTTAATGAGTAGGGAGACAGCAGAATGAGCGGGAAAGTTGGCAGGGTTGCTACAGATCTCACTAATGAGGTGAATCACCCTGTGTCCTGGAGACCATTAATTATGTCAGAAAACCAGATTCTCTCAGGCACATCTGTAGTGTTCCTAAGTATGAATAGGACTCCCATCATCCCGTTGGCTGTTTAGGGATCATGGGAGTTGTAGTACTCTTCAATAGCCACTGGTCCACAGACTGACTCCCGCTTATCTATGCATAGTATAGATAAGGGGGTAGTCAGTCTTTGGACCAGAGGTTGTACTGCAACTCCCATCATTCTTATCCAGCCAACAAGTGATGAGGATACCTGTGAAGGCTACAGATATGCCCCAGAGACGTCGGGTTCCAGACTTAATTACCAAGTCTCCAAGGACACTCTGGTTATATTATGGGCCTCATGCACACAGCAGGAGCAATTCTGGAACAGAATGCAGAAATAAGCATTCCATTGATTTAAATGGCGCTTTTGCCCCATTGAAAGCTAGAGGTCACCAGTGCATTGTAAAGAAATGCTTTGCAGGCCTCTAGTATTCAAATAGTTAAAAAGTCCCATTTAACCCTTTGAGTGTCAGAGGGATACACAATGTGTTGCAAATCCATCTGGCACTCAAAGGTTTAAAGCAATGAGGACTTAAGGATTTTGTTTGTCTCCCTTATGGTGCAGTTAGTTTGCTCCTGAATTACTCTTCTATTCTTTAGTGCTTGGTGCTCTAGGGACACGACATTCTAAATGTTATGATACAGTGGGTATAAAAAGTCTACACACTCCTGTTAAAATGTCAGGTTCTTGTGATGTTAAAGAATGAGACAAAGATAAATCATGTCAGAACTTTTTCCACCTTTAATGTGACCTATAACATGAACAAGTCAATTGTAAAACAAACTGAAATCGTTGAGGGGGAAAAATAAAAAACTCACAATAACCTGGTTGCATAGGTGTGCACACCCTGTTATAAGTGGGGATGTGGCTGTGTTCAGAATTAACCAATTGCATTCAATCTCATGTTAAGTAGAAGTCATTACACACCTGCCATCATTTAAAGTGACTCAGATTAATCACAAATAAAGTTCAGTCATTCTAGTAGGATTTTCCTGACATTTGCTTAGTTGCATCTCAGAGCAAAAGCCATGGTCCGCAGAGAGCTTCCAAAGCATCAGAGGGATCTCATTATTGAAAGATATCAGTCAGGAGAAGGATACAAAAGAATTTCCAAAGCATTATATATACCATGGAACACAGTGAAGACAGTCATAATCAAGTGGAGAAAATATGGCACAACAGAGACATTACCAAGAACTGGATGTCCCTCCAAAATTGATGAGAAAACGAGAAGAAAACTGGTTAGGGAGGCTTCCAAGAGGCCTACTGCAACATTAAAGGAATTGCAGGAATTTCTGGCAAATACTGGCTGTGTGCTACATGTGACAACAATCTCTCGTATTCTTCATATGAATGGGCTATGGGGTAGGGTGGCAAGACGGAAGCCTTTTCTTACAAAGAAAAACATCCAAGCCTGGCTGAAGTTTGCAGTAACAAACGTCAAGTCCCCCAAAAGCACGTGGAAAAATGTGTTATGGTCTGATGAAACCAATGTTGAATTGTTTTGCAATTGAATTGTTCACGTTATAGGTCATATTAAAGGCGGAAAATGTTCTGACGTGATTTATCTTTGTCTCATTCTTTAACATCACAAGAACCTGGCATTTTAACAGGGGTTTGCAGACTTTTTATATCCACTGTAAGTGAATTGTCGGTAATGAGTCTGGAAAAGTTCTTACTCCGTGGTCCTTCGATTCTCAGAAGTGTCACTGTTGTTTTCTGCATTCAGTTTCTCTGTATATGTAAAAGGGAAAAAACAGTCTTAAAGAGACCATAATATAAGCTTTTGCCTACATCTTTATATCCAGATCATGTATGTTTGGGGAAGTATGGTACCATAGACCGTAATATCATCTTTTTCCTACAGTGCATCTGTAATGGGAACCCACGACTCTGAGTTTTCTAGGGCCGTCGTGCTGGGTTTCTTCCTCCAGAAGGCAGCTACAAGCGGGTAGCCAGGCCGGTGATTTTGGATTGCTGCATGGAAGACTAGAACGCAGGATCCTTGAATGGGGGTCAAAGGGGACCCTTTAGACCATCCAGGAATAAAACAGGATGCACATCTAGTCTAAAATCCTTACTACTTTATTGCAAGTGGCCAGGGGTTATATACACATTTCAGGGGAAGGTGGGATGTGACAGGCAGTATGATTGATACAATCAAGAAAACCGTACAATAGAAACAGGTGTTACAGACAATCATGACACCAGACTAATTCTATCACACAGAAGACAATAGCGTGTACACAAAGGAGGTGAAGGGATTAGGAAAGTGAAACCCAATGAAAACCTGTATCAGACAATGAGACAAATACAATTTGGATAGCATTGCACAGATACAACCATTTAACCCCTGCAGGCCCATGTACGATTGTAGGCCAACAATTAACACAGGGGTCCAGCATCTGATACATGTATTACAATCCATGACAACACATTAAAACAGTCACATAACATCCTATATAATAATTCACTAGGATGTTTGTCAGAAGCCATCATGCATAGTAAGACTGCACACACTGCAGTCATGCACAGTAGAAACTGTGCGAGCTGCAATCATGCACAGTAAAGACAGTCTGCTCTGCAGTCATGCGCGGTACAGACTGCCTGAACGTGCTGCAGCTGATATGGAGCAGGGGTCTCCGAATTTGGACCGGAGCCCTCTCTGAGCACCTTCCTGGGACTGCTTGGTGAGCAGAGAGACTCCGGGCACCAGCTGAGGCTGCTGAGTGGCACTGTGGCCCGTGTACACAGGCTTTTAAACTAGTTGAACATGGAATGGTAGGCAGCAGAACGCCACCTACTTTGCAACATGGACGGCGGGGAATTTACCATGCCCGGCCTCATTTAAGTTGCTACCCAGCCACCAGGAGCTGGGATTTCAACATGTGCCATCCATTTTCTGGGATAATTTCCCTGGCACGTAAAAGTGCCCACAGTACGGTCTGTTACATTATCTTTATAGCCAGATCCTGTATGTGTGGGGAAGTGTGCTACAACAGACCATAATATGAGCATCTACCTACATCTTTGTAGCCAGATCATGTATATGTGGAGAAGTGTGGTATAAGACATTATATGAGCTTCTACCTACATCTTTGTAGCCAGATCACGTATGTGTGAGGAAGTGTGATACAACAGACATAATATGAGCTTCTGAAATTACTTTTTATAGAAAAGAAATAATGAGACTAAAACAAAGAATACAACTTTGAAATATTAATTTCCATTAAGAGTGTCTGACTGAATATTCAAACAGGTGCACTCAGGAGGCTCTCCTTATTATTTTAATAGAAGTAGCAATTTGCTAATGAAATAACATTTCAGAATAATGCCTGCAAGTTCGTCAGCTGAGGAGATTTAAATTGGTAAAGAGGAATTGCACTTGAAATGAGCTATTAACTGCAGGTCTGAGAAAAAATTACAATCTTTATAATTTCTTAAATTTGTCATATTGTGCAAGCTTTTAGGAGACTTTTGATGGAGCAGTACTTCCAAATTTATTAACGTTTTTTGTTTGCAGCTTTTATGTCTAATGATAAGATGTTATTTTATGTGAATTAACAATGATGTTGCTTAACAGAGCGATGCATTTAGTTTGAAGCACAACTTATCTTGGCTTATGAATGATTTCCCTTAACCCTCTGAGTGCCAGAGGGGCACAGAATATGTTAGTACAGAATATGTTTGTGGGAGAAAATAAATCTGTTTTTGTTAATGTTGTCCTCATCTTTTATTTACATAAAACACACACACGCATATATACACACATACCCTCTTTGAATTGTATGGTTTTACATATCAGGACATAATAACAATCATCTGTTCCCTAGCAGGTCTAAAGATTAGGTAAATACAACCTCAGATGAACAACAACACATGACATATTACACTGTGTCATGATTTATTTAACAAAAATAAAGCCAAAATGGAGAAGCCATGTGTGAAAAAATAAGTACACCCTTACTGCTTCCATAGGAATTAAGATAATAAGCAGCAGACAGGTGCTGCTAATCAAATGCCCTTGATTAATTGATCATCAGCAAGTGTGACTACCTCTGTACAAGTTCTAGCAGTTTGCTGGTCTGGAGCATTCAGGTGTGTGTTAACACAATGCTAGACAAAGACCTGGGAATCCTTGTAACCTACAAACTTGGAAACATTGACCAGTGTCAAACAGCAGTAGCAAAAGCAAACAAAGTTCTGTCTTGCATAAAAAGGGGTATTGAAGCAAGAGTGGATAACCTTTTTCCATTGTACAAATCATTGGTAAGACCTCACTTAGAATATGCAGTGCAGTTTTGGGCACCAGTTCTGAAAAATAATATTCTAGCACTAGAGAGGGTACAGCGAAGAACAACAAAATTAATTAGGGGAATGGAGGACTTGACATACGAGGAACGACTAGACAAACTTGTTTTATTTACTCTAGAGAAAAGACCAATAAGAGGAGATCTTATCACAATGTACACGTATGAGAGTTCAATGCAAGGATCTCTCTGGTGAGCTATTCATTCCAAGGCCTGATCAAATAACCAGGGGACACCCCTTGAGATTAGGGGAAAGAAGGTTTCGACTTCAGCAGAGGAAGGATTTTTTTTTACAGTAAGGTCTGTTAAATTGTGGAATTCCTTGCCCAAGAATGTGGTTATGGCAGATACAATGGATACATTTAACAGAAGATCAGATGCATTTCTTTCAAACGTGAACATACAGGGTTATACTGTATATTAGTAGGCAAAACAGGAAGGTCTGATAAAGACTAATTATTTGGCAGCAGGAAAGCTATGTGATTCGTATGTCTCTGGGTTATGAGGCAATGGTTGAACTTTTTCAACCTAATTTACTATGTTACTATGATTGTTCCATTACGTTAACTGCTGTGCGTGTGAGGGTACATGGGATCCCATCCATGTTGTCATCAGGGATATCCAATTTCCATTTATCCAAGGATTTTTGCAGAGGTTAGTATGAGTCTGCAAAATAGAGTTGTAGAATTTTATAGTTGTTTCTTGGGAGATTGCTTATAATTTCAAAATGGGAAGACTGCAGTGTAGTATCACGAGAGGCAAACTGAGACTGGGTTAGAGATATCTAAACCCCTAATTCAGATCTAAGTAGTGCAAATATTTTGCGATGAATATCATGTACAGGCGCACTAAGTATCATATAGCATGTAAGGCCCATGCTAAAAAATCCTGTAAATGTAGGAATTCAGAATGACTGAGGTTCTGCCAAAGAGAAATTTTAGGGTTTTACAACTGGGGAAACTGTGCTGACATACTCAAAAATCCTATGCGTGAATTTACAACTTTGATAATCGGTGAAGTTTTGTATGTGTAATGCTAAAGACCCCCCCAAAAAAAACAGGTAATCCCAGGAGGCCTTCCTCCAACATTCCCACATTGTTATTGGGATTTAGCAAGAATCCTCATGTTAGATAAAATAACTGTGAGGCAAGGAAATGGCCACTTCTTAGTGGGGACCTTAAGTGTATCAAGGCTAATCCTTTGGAGAGCCACCGAAAAGGAGTGGATTGCTCCATGTTTAACAGTGGATTGGGGAATCAAAATTGGGGAGCTATGAAACAGATAAAAATATTTGAGGAGAAATATAATTTTTATTATATATATATATATATATATATATATATATATATATATTCATTGGTGACAGTGGAAGAGACTCCTAGGAAGTTGTTTTCATTATTAGGGAGGAAATAACAGGTATTACATTAGATATTTGATTATGGTGGTCACCCTTAAATGAGTGCTCAGGACTAAAAACGGTATAGGCATCCAAGTGAACTATAAACAGGACAGACAGATTTCACCCAGCCAGAAGATGGCAAAGGCAGGGCTGGATTTACATCTGAGGAGCCCGTAGGCACAGAAATCTGAAGCGCCCCCCCCCCATTTGCCATCTCCACTCAACACCTCCACAATGCTCATAAGCTCCATATTGCCCCCATCATCTCCATATTGCTCTCATATTGCCCCCATCAGTTCCATATTTCCCCTCACATTGCCCCCATCAGCTCCAACTTGCCCCCATCATCTCCATATCCCCTCACATTGCTTCTATCATCTCAATATTGCCCCTCACATGTCACATTGCCCTCATCATCTCAATATTGCAGGGGTGATTGTCAAGGCTAATAAAAAAAAAAAAAAAAAAACAAGGAAAAAAACGATCCCAGCAATGACAGGCGCCCCTCTGTGGGATGCGCCTGTAGGCAGGTGCCTACTCTGCCTTATTACAAATCCGGCACTGGGCCAAGGGAAGTGTTAAGGGAAGAATCAGGGTCTTCAAGAAGTAATGACATATTATTTGCATACAAGGAAATGGTCTTCCCAATTTTACATATCAGTGAGTGGTTTAAATGGAAATAAAGGGGCAGAGGAAACTGGAAACAGCTACATTTAGTTGCCCTGGAGCAATAATGGTGAAAATATAAAAAAACGACTGTTTTTATGGTTTTTTTAGTCATAAGTATGTTGAAGATAATCTTCCATATACTGTATTTAATGGTTTAAAGACAAGAGGGCACACCCCACTGGTTCTTAAAGGATAAATATTTTTCGCCCAGTTAAGAGACACTGTCTCTTTAAATGGAGGCCAACATGTGAAAATGAAATTGGGTTGTAAACTGTAACTATAAATATCATGCACTCGCATCTGTAAAATGTAGTTATTTTATGTTAGATTCCTAAAACATAATCCTAAAGTTTAATTTTAATGCATGTATAGACCATATATTAGACACATTGCGTACCCCTCTGGCACTTAAAGGGTTATTTTATTGAAATTAGCAATGCAGAAAGGTTGTTGCCTTATCTCCGTCTGCTTAAAGACAACGCAGAACAATTAATTCTTAGACACCCTACCAAGATTGCTAAGGCAAACAGAGCCCTGGCAAAAGCAAAAATGGACGATTTTCACCCTCCAATAATAAATGGAGAATTTTACAGAGGCTAGCATGGAGTACAAGGTATTTAAGTGTGTATTACCCTAGATAATTTTTAGGTTTTAATGTACCTTTAAAATAGGAAAATTGAATTTATATAATTATATTTATCAAGGATTCAGATCATTTTACATGTTAAACTGGGGATCTTTTTGAAGCTTAATGTCTTAGTGTATCAGATCATACAGCAGTAACATATGGTGTTAACATACTTTGAGGGACAAGTCTCTGGGATGAGACTTCACACCAGGAAAGATAGACAGATGGTATCCTGTTCAGCATTCGAAAGTTGTTTAATCTTCTATTCTGGCAGCAGTGAGTGCAGATCATGGAGCATTGGATTGTTGGGCGTTCCATTAATATTTGAAACTTTGGATTGTTTGTTTGCTACGAATACAAACACTCTGTCCTGTAATGTTTCTCAGTTTTGTTTGTGTGGTTGAAGGATTCACGTAACCCAGCTTCATTAAGAGCTAAATATTAATGTTATGTGATGTGAACTTATAAAGTTGATCTATCTTGTTAACCTCTTGAAGACCAGTGGGGTATGCAACGCTCCCTGTGTGACCCATATTTATTTGCCTGAGAAAGTGTTCCCCCAATTCAGTAAGGTTTAAGATGTTACAACACTTAACCCCTCCTCTGCTGCATTACAACACTCTTCCATCCCCTTTCCCATATATATATATATATATATATATATATATATATATATAAAATGTGTTCATGCGTTGGTGCTGTTTACAGTCAGACTGATGTCACACATATTACTTTTCTTCGTTAGAAGAGGCCAAAGTTTTTGTTTTTTTTTGTTTTGTTTTTTTTTTTAAGTGCCACTTACCATGGCAGATAAAATGTACACACAGAATGCTACTTTACCATGTTTCCATAAAATCAAATAAAGGCAGGTTTTTGTTTTTATTTGCACCATTCTACATTTTGGGCATAAAATATGTTTAAAGAGATATGGAACTCTGCGATGGTATATATTTTTGCAAAGTGCACAACATACTAATGTAAGAGGTATCATTTGTATTTCTGTCTGAAAGCTGGACAGCTATAAAATTTCTTGACGTCTCTATAGCAAAAAAAAGTGCTATTTTCAGTACATCAAAGATACAAATATATATTTTAAAACCATGGCATGTCATATAAAAATAGGTATCTATACTCTTCCTAAGTAAAATGATTTCCGATTGGTATTGGTTGACATTGTAGAGAGTGGCAGGTGCACAAAACTGCACCCACTACAATCTTTCTATTCTTTTATTATTTGAAATATAACATGCCTACTTTTGTAGAAACAAAAATCATGAAGCAAAGAGGGGCAGCTCACAGCATTTTGGAAAGAAGACAATCATTGTTACTTGTTGTTCTAAACCGAGGCTGAGGCACACAAATTTTTCCAGAAGTTGGCACTTTAGGGATTTTTTTCTTTGTTACATTATCCCACTCTTTTAGAACTGGGCAATTTTAGTTGTTTTCAGCAGCCACTGTCCTTCCCAGAAAAATGGTACCTTGATATGAGTTGACATAACGTAGGGGGTGTCAGAAGCACTAAACTGCACCTGCCATAATCATCCTGTTTCTCTGCGTGTTTTGGAATGGAATATGCTTGTGTAATATATTTTGTAACAGCTGCAGACTTGAAGAAAAGGTAGACAAGGCATTCCATTTTAGTAAGATGACAACAAACTGCATCAAATGAGGGGTCACTTGCATTTTTACCCCTATGCTAGATTTCATAAATGCTTACAAAATTTGACACTATATAAAAATGATATTGTTACTTTTCATCACGTCAAAGGTGCTAAAATATTAAGCATATGAAATATTCAGTCGATACTGTCTTTAAAGGTATAGTGATGTAAAGAAATCTATATTTCATTTGTTCATTTACATTTTTTATAATGAAAATGAAAATCCTTTACCTTCATATTCTTCTTGAAAATAGATTTAAAAGTTCCATCTCCCTCCCATTTCCATTACATCATGCAGAGTTCCCTGGTCTAGACAGATCGCAATGACAATATTGTCTCAGCATAAGGAAACCCCTGTCCTGCTTTGTCAAGGGGGTCAGGGTTTTCCTTATACTGACACACAATATTGTCCCTTGTTGCTATCCATCCGGTCAAGAGACCAGCTTTTTTATCTCAAGGAACTCTACACGATGTCATGAAATGGGAAGGGGGGTGGATTTTAATTTGAAATTTTAAAGCTTTTCAAAAGATACTTTTTTTCATTTTTAAAGCTTTATTGAATCATTACATACACAGTGCAAACATTATAAGAAGCAACAAGTATGCAAATTGTTTGTCTGGAGATGGAAACTATAAGTGACATACATAGCAGTAATTTCCAAACTTTGTAGGTGATAACATTGTCGTATGAACATCATCCATGAAAACTATGAATATAGTAAGAATAAAGTTAAGGACCGGTTACACTGGATCCATTATCAATAAAGAAGGTGAGAAAATAGAAGCTACGGCACAGGGTTGGAGAAAATCAGGGACAGTCCTAGACTGCAGCAAGTCATGAACATAATATTGCCAATCCAGCATAATATACATCACATAAGAAACAAACAAAACAGAATGTACCTTTTCATAGAGCAATCAGTCCCAAGGACCCCTAGAAGTTACTAGACAGAGCAGAACAGCCCTATCACAAACAGATCTCTTGGCCCCATATGGGAAGCAAACAACGAGCAGGGACAACTCCAAACAATGCAGCAGTTGAGACCCTGGGCAAGGCTCTGGCCCCTAATGGGTCCCCCAATGGTCCCAAGTTTCTGTCAAAGCAGTCTGGAGAGTGTCCAACTCCAAACAGTGTTTCAAAGTTCTAGAGCATAACAGAAGCGAACAATCTCTGGATACTGCAGAAAGATCTACACACAGGTAAGGATGTCAAAGTAGTCAAGAACTTAGGATGCCCAGAAAGGGAGATATGAGTGGGCTCTAATGCAATGTTCCAGCAATCCCAGGGTCCCAAGGAGAATCATCCAAACTAAACTGTACAGTTCCTATCCAGAGAGAATAAAAGTGGCAGGATCCTTCAGAAACATGTTGCAAAACGCCATCCAGAAGGTAGGCCCCAAATGCTCCTGGTACACACGTACATAAAAGGCTAGGGTCTTCCTCAAAATCCTCCTTGAAGCAGCCACTGGTAGAGAAGAAATAATCAAAACATTGCTTTGACTTTGACTCTCTGTATCAGCATTGGCATCTCCCAGAAGAACAGGGGCCACAATCTGGTGGGCCAGCACACTCTCTGGGGTCTCAACATGCTGAGGTAGAGCATCCTCTTGTCGCTGCATATCATGGCTCCTGTCCAGTAGCTCAAAGTCAGACTCCGTGTACACCAGCACCTCACGAATCACAGCTATGAGATCCACCACCAAGGCACTAAGGTCTCCCGTGGTCAGGAAATACTGAATGTCCACCTTAACTAGAGGAACTCCAGTCGCCATTTTCTATTTCTCAGCCACAACTCTCAGGCCGCCGCTCTTGGTAGCAGGAATATTGCATTAATCTTCTCCCCGTCTCCGTTAACAATGTTGGACCCCTTCAAAAAAACCGTCCAAGGTATGAGGAGTCATCCATAAAATTAGCACAATTAAATAGTGAAAGCAAAGCATCTGTGGCAAGAAGAAATTTGCCACGATCCGGAGATAGACAAAATACGTCCTTCCTCATAGGCAGTTCGCTCTGCCCCCCTTTCAAAAGATACTATGCATTATAAAAAGTTGAATTGAACAGTTGTATATAGATTTATTTTTTTCATTACTATCTTTTTAAAGGGATAGTAATGTTTTACAAAAACAACAGCTCCAATTAATCTTCACAGTATTTGAGCCATAGAGACTGCTATTTCAATACTGTCAGAGTTGTAGTTCAAGAGTAATTGAATGATAAAGTTTCCCCCTCCTGCTCCTTTTACCTAATATAAGCCCCCTCTCCTCAGATATTCTTACTGTGAGAACAATGAAAACCCTGCCCCCCTTGACAGGTTTTTCAGCTTTTTCCCTTATCTTAATTGGGATACTTTATCATTCAACTACTCTTGAACTACAACTCTGACAGAATTGAAATAACACTCTCCAAGGCCCAAATACTATGATGATTAATCAGAGCTGCTTTTATTATGAAACATTACTATCCCTTTAAGTGAAAAACAGAACCCCACTGTTATGGATTGGCATACCTTGGGGTCCCAAAAGCACCAAACTGTACCTACGACAACCTGTTAGTTTTTTTTTTTTTTAAAAATCACCTGCCTGACCTAAATTGTCATGATATTTACAGATGTGAAGGAAAGGTTGACAGGTTATACCACTGTGGAAACTATACAACCAGCTGCTTCAAACGAGGGCTCCCTGAAATTTTTAATCTTAGGCTGGAGAGCACAAACACAAGTCATTATAAAGTGTTAGCCCCACTTTAAATTAATGTGATTTTTAATTTTATTGATTCTGCGGTGCAGTTGGTTTGCTCCAGGACTGTTCATCTTTCTGCATATTTCCCATAATTATTAGCTTGGCCCTAGCCATGAGTCTAGCAATTTACCAGTTAATTTTATTTTGATTGCTTAGTTTAACTTGCATATAAGCTTGCTACGGTTTTAGCAAATCCTTCGCTAGTTCCAAATGATTGAGCTAAGTACTTTGCAAACGCTTTGCAGTAATGGAATTTATTGATATGAAATAAAAGCTCATTGGAGCCCTATCCGTCAAGCTATTTAAATCTTCATCTTAGACATTTCCCTTATTTGGGCCCCTTTTACACTAGTGCAGGGATCTTGAATTGGTGATGTCACCTGTTTTGAAAAGGCACTTTGCTGGGCTATGGTGTCTTTTACATGGCTGACTATCTCCTGGAGTGAACGCACCAAGGTCCAGCAAACTACATCTTTTTATACTTCTCTCAGGAGTGCTGTAATGATGCAGCACAGAAAGTTTGTTTACTGGCCTACGATGCCACCTGCAGACCTTTCACATGTTGTAGGTTGTGATTAATGTTCATTGCAACCTTCAAATTAATGGCTGATCAATGCGTTATCCAGCCAGTAATGGCTGGTGCTCTAGAGGGTTGGGCATCAGATATGTAGATGCTGATAGTCATTCATTTTGTCTTTGAGACAGTGTGGAGAGCCTAATAGTAATTATTTGGCTTATTTAAAGGGGAATTTTAAATTAACAAAAAATTGCTGTTTAAGGTGTGCAGACAGGTTCACTTACCTTTCACCTGGTGTCCAGACATTTCTGTTATATTCTATGGGAGCGATAATCTATTGGCTACCATTCTCAATGGAATATGATAGTAACAGCACCATCATGTTGTCACAGTTTGTATAAAGTAAGTGCTAGCAGTGGGAATAACCTTGTTTTATTCACAGGAATATACAGTGGATCTAAAAAGTCTACACACCTCTGTTAAAATGCCAGGTTCTTGTGATGTTAAAGAATGAGACAAAGATAAATCATGTCAGAACTTTTTCCACCTTTAATGTGACCTATAACGTGAACAATTCAATTGCAAAATAAACTGAAATCGTTGAGGGGGAAAAATAAAAAACTCATAATAACCTGGTTGCATAGGTGTGTACACCCTTAAAGGGATAGTAATACTTCGTTTTAACTTTATTTTATTTTGTAGGCATTAAAAATACATGAAGAATGATATAAGTCTTATCTCTCAAACCTTTATGGTTTATGAGATATTCACAAGCAAAGTTTCCCCTCCCGCCCCTTTTACCTAGTGTAAGACATCTCTTCTCAGATGTGGAATGCAGTCTATAGACCAGACAGATAAGAGAAGGGGACACTCTTATTCCTATGAAAACAATGAAATCCCTGCCCCTCTTGACAAGCTTTTCAGGTTTTTCCCTCATCTTAATTGAAGATTGTCCCTCTCTGCAGTCTACCTGGGCACCTCCCTTCTGCTCTGGCTGAACAGTGTGACATCAGTAAAAGGGGCGGGAGGGGGACACTTTGTCATTGAATTACTCTGGAACTACAACTCTGATAGAACTGAAATAACACTGTCCAAAGTCCAAATGCTATGATGATTAATTAGAGCTGCTTTTATTATGAAACATTACTATCCCTTTAAACTAATACTTTGTTGAAGCACCTTTTGATTTTATTACGGCAATCAGTCTTTTTGGGTAGGAGTGTATTAGTATGGCAATATTTACCCACTCTTCTTTGCAAAAGCGCTCCAAATCTGTCAGATTGCAAGGACATCTCCTGTGCACAGCCCTCTTCAGATCACCCCACAGATGTTCAGTTGGATTCAGGTCTGGGCTCTGGCTGGACCATTCCAAAATGTTAATCATCTTCTGGTGAAACCATGCTTTTGTGTATTTGGATGTGTGCTTTGGGTCGTTGTCATGCTGAAAGGTGAACTTCCTTTTCATCTTCAGCTTTCTAACAGACGCCAGAAAGTTTTGTGCCAAAATTGCCTGGTATTTTGAATTGTTCCTGATTTCCTCCACCCTGACTAAGGCTCCAGTTCCAGCTGAGGAAAAACAGCCCCAAAGCATGATGATGCCACCACCATGCTTCACTGTGGGTATGGTGTTCTTTGGGTGATGTGCAGTGTTGTTTTGCGCCATACATACCTTTTGGAATTATGGCCAAAAAGTTTAACCTTGGTTTCATCAGACCATAACACATTTTTCCCACATGCTTTTGGGGGACTTGATGTTTGTTACTGCAATCTTCAGCCAGGCTTGGATGTTTTTCTTTGTAAGAAAAGGCTTCCGTCTTGCCACCCTACCCCATAGCCCATTCATATGAAGAATACGGGAGATTGTTGTCACATGTAGCACACAGCCAGTATTTGCCAGAAATTCCTGTAGTTCCTTTAATGTTGCAGTAGGCCTCTTGGAAGCCTCCCTGACCAGTTTTCTTCTCGTTTTCTCATCAATTTTGGAGGGACGTCCAGTTCTTGGTAATGTCTCTGTTGTGCCATATTTTCTCCACTTGATGATGACTGTCTTCACTGTGTTCTATGGTATACCTAATGCTTTGGAAATTCTTTTGTACCCTTCTCCTGACTGATATCTTGCAACAATGAGATCCCTCTGATGCTTTGGAAGCTCTCTGTGGACCATGGCTTTTGCTCTGAGATGCAACTAAGCAAATGTCAGGAAAATCCTACTAGAACGGCTGAACTTTATTTGTGATTAATCGTAGTCTCTTTAAATGATGGCAGGTGTGTAATGACTTCTATTTAATATGAGATTGATTATGATTGGTTAATTCTGAACACAGCCACATCCCCAATTATAAGAGGGTGTGCACACCTATGCAGCCAGGTTTTTGTGAGTTTTTTATTTTTCCCCCTCAAAGATTTCAGTTTCTTTTGCAATTGAATTGTTCACATTATAGGTCACATTAAAGGTGGAAAAAGTTCTGACATGAGTTATCTTTGTCTCATTCTTTAACATCACACAAACCTGGCATTTTAACAGGGGTGTGTAGACTTTTTATATCCACTGTGTATGTATAGATATATATATATATTTTTTTTTTTCATAATATTTACTGAACCTTTACGTTAATAACAAAGTATTTGGAAAGTAATGATTATCCCCAGAATATGTGGAAGCCTAGCCTGTCTGTTCTGTAGCAGCACTGTGAACACATCTGAACCTGTTTCCCAAGAGGAAATTAAGCTAGTTATTGCTTTCTAATAAGTATATGCTACACCTGCTAAAGCTACAAATCTTGGTCTTGTCATGGTCGTCCTTGAAAATGAAGATATCAGGCTATCCTGAGGCCTAGCACTGCTTGATTTATTATCTTGCCTCATCCATCTCACATAGCCTGACAGAATTTTGACTTGAATTTGAAATATGTGGCTTATTCCATATTCGTATGTGTCTACAGCTCCTGAATGTCCAGATGAGCTGTATTTTTCTGGTGGTTACTTAAGTGACATAAGCCAGTTACCCACTCTGTCGTGTCCTAGTTATAGAAGTAACAGGATGCAAGGTTCTTTTATTTCTATTTTCTCTTCCTGTGGTGGGCAACCTGTGGTTCTACAGTTGTTGTTGGACTACAACCAGTGATGGATTAACCCGTTGAGGACCAGAAGGATCTGCAGTGCATTGTGAGGCAATGCATTGCACACCCCTTTGGTCCTTAACCCTTTGAGTATGCGTTGCGTACCCCTCTGGGACTCAAAGGGTTAAAAGAGCAGTAAACTCTGTATTAAAATAATATAAGCTGTATGGCTTTTCCTGGGCAGTCCCACAGATAGTAGTAGCCTTTCCCTTCAAAAGTTTTTACGGCTCAAGTTAGCTTTTTATGCACATTGAACTGCAATTCTCGTCGTGGTCAGCAGGTGTTGCTGTTCTTATCAGTTACTATGGTGAGCTGCATTTTAAAATACAAGCTGCTTATCTTTTGAATACCAGTTGTAGCTGTTGCTAACAGATTGATTTAACCTTTTGCATGCAACACATTGCAATGCAATGCATTGGTTACTTCCCTGGCTCTCAGAGGGTTACATTTGAAAGTTTGATCTGTAATAGTTTTTGAATCAAACATCTTCCAGCAGTGAATGTGCCCTTGATTTTCTCAGCCGGAAAAGCCCTGTAACATGTTTTCCAAAAAACAGCTGTACTGCTTCTTTAAGGGTACCTTGGCCTCCATCTTTAACAAAGTTGTGGGCCCCCTCCCTTATAGTTGCTGTTGTTCCTACTGCCCTGTGTGCCCATACCATACTACTGACTATCATCCTCAACATACCATAGTCCCACAATAGCTAGAGAGAGCCAAATGTTGTCCACCCATGCTCTGTTTATAAGGGTGGGCAGCTTGCAGCCCTTCAGTTACTGTTGGAATTCAACATCCATCGTCCTCAGTTAAATATTATCCATCCGAGGATGAGAGATCCAGTTCAGCAACAGAAAGAGAGCTGAATGTTGCCTACCTCTGCCCTATTTCTCCAGGCATGTGCTTTATTATTGAGCAGATTTTTACAATGGCTTTACTATTCAGCCCCTTAAAGCGTTAGTAATGTAAAAAAAAATTTTTTGCATTTAGAAGAGCTTAAAAAGTTGAGCTAGATGCAAAAAAACATATCTCTCAAACCGCTATGGTTTGAGAGAGGCATTTAAATTTCGATGTCTCCTGCTGACAGCTGTAAAGCTGTCAGCAGGAGATGGCTCTGCAGCAGAGCCACAATCGTGTTATTGACAACGAATCCCTTCATTGGAATGGTCTAAAACGTGTGCCTGCTTTGCAAGCACACGTTTTAGACCATTCCAATGAAGGGATCTGTTGTAACTAACGAGATTGCGGCTCTGCTGCAGAGCCTCTGTGTCGGCTGACACGGATCTCCTGCTGACATCTGTAAAGGACACACTGAACTTTAAATGCCTGTATCTCTCAAACCACCTAACAGAAACATTTATCTATGAAGATAATAGTTTATCTACAGCTTTTTTCCAGTTTAAATTATGCTGTAATCTATAACAGAACAGGGACATTTTACTTCATTGTCAATGTTTATACAGTCCTTTAGACTACTGCTAGAGCCATATAAAGATAGTGGCCCACTGATGTTTTTAAAGTCCATGTAACCACTCACAATGTAGCAAAATGTCCCTATGCCAGTTATACATTACATGAGAGTTCAAGTGCAGTAGAGTTGTAACTGCACACTGTGATGTATAGTAAATGTCTTAAAACAGAACTTTCACCTGTTATAAAGTCATCCGCCAATAATTAAGTATATGGCGACTAGCTTCATAATAGTTCTATTAGCTCTCAGAGGTACTTGATTCGGAAGTAATCCTTAATATTCGTAGATGGCCAGGATAGTGCCGTCTGCGCGCCTGCTCTGTCAGTCCCTTCCGGTGCCTTTCAGCACAGTGCAATGCCTCCTAGAGGAGACCAGGACTAACGGCGCAGACGTCTCTAAAACAAGATGTCTGTGCTGATGCCTGGCTTCTGGTCTCCTAAGATTAAGGATTGCTTCAGAATCAGGTACTTCTGAGATCTAATAGAACTATCAAGGAGCTAGCCCCCATATACTTAATTATTGGAGGGTGACTTTATAGAAGGTGAAAGTTCTGCTTTAAGAAGCTCACTCATACATTGAGTTTATATACAGTAGTGTTCATTAGGGGGTACTCTTCATCTGTCCGCCTACCTTCATGGTGAACCAACAGGCGCTTCAAACAAGAATAACTGAAGTACTCACTCATTTCTAAATATCGCCAATGTGTTTATTTGGATTACATCTAGATTCTCACAAATTTGAGCAGAACAGAACGATTAGGCCATATGGACATTTCAGGGAAATTACTCTGTCCCCTTCCTCAACACAGCGGGCTGTACTGAGGAAGGTGATGGAGTAAGTTTCCCTAACTTTCACTATATTGCCTAATTGTTCTGTTCTGCTCTAATTTGAATCTGAATGTGTTCCAAAGAAGCACTTTGGCAATGTTTGGAAATGGGTGAGTGCCTCCCTTATTCTTGTTTAAAGAGCTCAAATACAAATAAACAGAAAATAGTTATACCTGTGTTAAAGGAATCTATCACCCCAGTAGAAATGTTTGTTAAAGGTTAGATTACCTAGGCATTATGTGCAATGCATGAATTTTTTTTTCTTTTAATCGTCTGTTGCCAAAAATTAATGTTTAAAGACTTCGCTTCCATATAGACTGCGGGTACAGCTCTATACCCACAGTCTGTCACTCTTCCTCTGCTCCCCTCCCTCTATCCAACCTCCTCTGATGACGGAGGATTCTGTCTGTAAGCTGGAGCGTTCTCATTGGCAGAGATCAATATCTAGCCAATGATATCGCTCCAGCCTACATACAGAAGCCTCCGTCATTGGAGGAGGCTGAATAGAGGGGGTGGAGCAGAGGAAGAGTGACAGACTGTGGGTATAGAGCTGTACCCGCAGTCTATACGGAAGTGCAGTCTTTAAACACTAATTTTCAGCAACAGACGATTAAAAAAAAAAATATTCAAGAATTCCACATAATGCCTAGGTAATCTAATGTTTAACACGCATTTGTACTGGGGTGATAGATCCCCTTTAAGCACACCTATCTAGATAAATCAATCTGATGACTCTTTGAGGACCAGCGGGGGCAAGGTATGCATTTTCAAAACTATACATTGCACACCTATGTCCCCCTCAAAGGGTTAAAGTAATCCATTTATTCCAAGGATATATTTCCCCTTTGAGAACCAATTCCCTGAACACCCCTATGACATTCATTGGGTTAAATTGAATACATGCAGTCTTTCCCTGTAATTCATTAGTATATCTTCTTTGACTATGAAGGGCTACAGAACTACAATATGCCATTAATAATTTATAATAGACTAGTCTAAAAGCCCGTGTACACGGGCCAAGGTCTGGGTAATGTTAAGAGGCCGCTACCTCACTGCTTCATGAGATGCAGCCTTGCATCACCTCACTCACGCAATGCAATCATGCACAGTAGGGACTGCCCGAACGCACGCAGTCTCTACTGAGCATGACTGCATCGTGACAAACATCCTAGTGAATTATTATATAAAAATAGGATGAGAGGATTTCACTGTAGAATGGGATTTAATGAAATGTCCTTGTACATGTAAAAAAAAATGTATCAGATTGGTTACCTCCGTGAACTATTTTTTTTCACCTTCATCTTGCTTGTTTAACACAGCTGAGCAGCACTGAAGTGTAAAATGTGCTGTTGCCAAGGTCAGTTTCTTGTGATTACTCGCCTGTGGCAACTGATGCCAGTTGTGACAGACCGAGTCTCAGCAGTGCAGAGTCACATTGCTGTTCGTACAGAGGGTGTCCATGTAGGTTATACACAATACCTTGCAAGCTAGCGGATTGTCAGCACATTTTTTTATTTACGGTCATCCTGATAGATACTTGTAACCTACCACAGAGAATATAACCCTTTAAGTACCTTTTGAGCACTACCCATCTGGTCCTCAAGGTCAATAACAGAAAAACATATCTAGTTTATCTCTATCCTTGTGGTTTTAACTTGTTTATTGTATTCTGGTCAAATTAAAGTAATACCAATGTTTTAATTTAACTTTTATTTATTTAGCAGTATAGGTTAAAGGGTCTGTACCTCCTAGGACAAAATTTAGATAAGTACAACAATATGTTACGGAAAGAAAATAAAACAGTTCTATGTTTTTAGCTTTGTCCTTCCATCTCTTATTCACATAAATATAATGAAAAACGATTAAACACTCTCTTGATGTCAGATACAGAAACCCCACCCAGCCTTCTTGGCTTATGCATTTCATTCAGTGGGGTTGGATTTCATCAGTAGAGGGGGTTTAAAGGGACAGTAATGTCCCAAATAAAAAATCTTATAGTTTTGTAGAGGTTAAAAAAATAAACTATATGCCACAAATCCTGTCTTTCAAACCACTATGGTTTGAGAGATATTCACATTCAAAGTTCCCCCCTCCCTCCCCGTTTCCTGATTTCAGCTGTAAAGCTGACAGCAGTAGATCCGTGTCGGCCGACTCGAGGAGGCTCTTCAGCAGAGCCGCAATTGCGATACTGGAAAATAATTACTTCATTGGAACGGTCTACAAAGTGTGCTTGCAAATCAGACACACTTTGTAGACCTTTCCAATGAAGTAATTATTTTTCAATAACGCGATTTTGGCTCTGCTGCAGAGCCGCCGGCTGGTCCCCGGACCAGGATCTCCTGCTGTCAGTACAGTGCTGATGTCAGGAGAAGGGGATGGGGGAGAACTTTGAAAGCGAATATCTCTCAAACCATAGCAGTTTCAGAGAGCGGATTTGTGGCATATAGCAAAAGAATTAAAGAACATATAATGCAGACTAGTGATCTGAGAGGACTGGTGGGATTTCAGCAGCTGACAAAACTAGAAGAGAATGAGGACTTGAGAGCAATGACACTGTAACATAAGACATCTGACAAATTATTGTTTATACTTTTTGTAAAAATGAGAGTTGAGGACAAAAATACAAATTTATTTTCTTCCTTTAAAATACCACCACCCTTATCTTAGTTTTGTCCCAGGAGGCACTGCCCCTTTAATTCCATGACTTGCCTTGAATCAGCAATTTTGGTTCTTCTCTTATTTCCATTTTCCATGATGTGAGCGACCTCTAAATGCAGACTCTAAAAAATCCTCTAATTACACCCTTTGTCAAAGAAAATCTAAACTCAGTGGGGCATGGTGTATAACTGCAGATCTGATCCCAACCTTATAAATGCTCCATATGAAATAATTCCAGTTGATTAAATTTTTTTAACTCCTTGAAAACTTGAGGTATCATGCATGCAGTTGGGCATCATCTAGCACCGGGGTAGGCAATGTTTGGCTCCCCAGCTGTTGGAGTCTATAACTCCCATCATCCTCAGCGATGAGTTGTCATCCTCAACAGCTTGAGAGCAAAATGTTTTCTACACCTGATCTAAACAAGTATTACTCTTTAAACATATGAGTGCCAGAGGAGTGTCTGAAATGTTGTTTTGCAATGTGGTGGATGCCCCCTGCTGGCACTGAAAGGGTTAAAAGCCATTATTTTTATTGGTATATTTCACCTTCATTAAAATCACTGTCTGTGACCAGGGCTGGTCAGCTTGTGGCCCTCCAGCTGTTCAGGACAACTATATCCATTGTTGGCTGGCTGGGGAGGATGGAAGTTGTAGTCCTGAACAGCCGGCGGACCTCAGGTTGCTTCCAATGGTCTGTTATCTTCAATTATACTTTTTAGATGAAATTATACAAAAATGATCTAAAATAACAGTGAAACCTCTCCTTGATTATATCCTCTACTGTTGTGGGTGAAGACAGCCGTTCTGCCATATGGGAGGCAATTTTTGACAATTGAACACTGAACTGCATTGTGATTCATTACTCCTATTGCCTTCTGCTGCTTCTAAAACTGCAGAAACTTGTTTTTTGTCGTATTTTTTTATTTATTTTTTTTCACTTGATGGAAATCTAATGACAAGATTGAGAATAAAGACCTATTTGTGCTGATAAGCATGATAAAAACTCTTAGGAATTAAATAATGAATGTTAATTGACTTCGGTTTTCCAGTGGCATCTATAAACCCATGGCCCTGAACAACTCTCCTAGGAAACGTGGAAAGGCTGGAACATTGGCATAATAATTACAAGTGTTAGCTGCCTTTAGAGAGGCAGAAAGAAAAGGTGTGCAAGTCTGGAAAATACCAACTGCACCACAGGGGACAAATAAAGTAATACTCTGTCTTGGTAATCAGAGATGGATTAAGGATCCTTAGGGTCCTAGGCAAGGTACCAGTTTGGGGCAACACATCTCTTGCTTCTAACACAGAGTACTGCTAGCAGGTACTCTGGTGAGGTAGCTCAGTGGTAAAGACCCTGACTATGAAGCCTGTTCACTCTGCAAGGTTGCAGGTTAAAATCCCAGCAGGGTCAACTCAGCCCTTCATCCTTCCGAGGTCGATAAATGAGTACCATTGATTGGGTAATAATAACATCTATTATTTCAGCTGCCGATTCAGTTAATTCCGAGAGCGTGCGCTGAAAGTGCTTTAGGTCTCACTGGGACAAAGGCGCTATATAAATACTAGTTATTATTATTACTGGCATTATGGCTCTAATGAAAGTATGAGCAACTGGATGATGCTGGTCTCGTAACAGAGGGCATCTGACACATGATGTTGGCAGAAGCGACAGCAGGGCTTCTGTCTGTGACCCAGACCGTTGGGGCCCCTCATATTGCCATGAGCCATAATGGATGACCCGGCTCTGGTGTACTGCATTGTTGTAAACATGTGGGTTGGCATAAAGGAAAAATTACATTAAAAAGTAAACTGGAGTAATTCTAGAGCAAACCAACTGTACCATTACAGTGAAAGAAACATTCCTATTGCTTTTGATGGGTCATTAACCCCTTGAATGCTAGTGAGGTCCCAAGGGCAAACCAAGCTGCAGAGAAACCCCTCTTATGCTCTTTCGTCCCTAATGTATTAGAGAGAGAGGCAATAGCACCCCATATATAGGTGTTGCTACTGTTGCTTTGCATATGATTATGCCAGGAAAGGGCAGCCTTTGGTCCTACTGTAGCTGTTGTTGGACTACAGCTCCCATTATCCTCAGCTGGCCATTGGCTGAGTAAGAATGATAGAAACTGTAATCCACTAGCAGCTACAGGAACATAGGTTACCTACTGTCTATCTATGTACAGAATTGCATAAAACATATTCTACAACAGGGGCGGGCTACATGAGGTCCTCCAGTTGCTTCTGGACTACGCATTCCATTATTCCCTGTCAGTCATTGGCTGTCCGGGAATGATGGAATTTGTAGTCCAGAAATAGCTGGAAGCTTCACATAGCCCATATGTTTTCTAGATACTGGTATTGCATATTTATTTTATTTTTTTGGAACCCACTCTGGAAACGTTGGTATTGCCCTGGCTCTCTGAGATATAGTGAAGCAATACTTTGGGGACCTCTGTGAAAATGTTTTTGTCCCCTGAGGTGCAGTTGCTTTACTCTAGACCTAGTTCACTTTTCATTTGAACATAAGGTCCAGCCCATACAACATTAATGAGCCTTTTTACAGTGGATAGCCGGGGTTTGGTGGAAGCACTATGCAAAGTTGTCAGGTGTATATGGAGTCAGAATTAGGGAGGAACCATTTCTAGAGGTCGGCATAATGTTATTTTTATTGCAGAATGTGTTACTTATACTAAGTCATTATATATTTGGGATATAATTATAGGAACACTACAACCACTAAATAATAACCTCCATTCTTACTTACAATGGCCAGAAAATCTTAATGGCCACTGGGAACTGTGTCCTTGCATCTTGTTTCAAGAAATAGCATATTCAGTCAATCCTACATTTTGTGTTTACGGAGGTGTACACTGCCTTCACCTCACCTGACTAACCCCGCTACAGTCCACAATGAACTCTGTTGCCAGATTAATCTACAAGACACATCGCTCCTCTAATACTGCTCCTCTTTGCCAGTTCATACACTCACTCCCATTAGCATATGGAACTAAATGTATAATGCTGGTGCTAACTTACAGAACCTTTACTAACACTGCACCCCCCCACTTACATTTCATCTCTTGTTTTGAAATACACTCCCACTCCCCATGTTCGCTCTGCACAGGACCTTTTTCTGTCTGCAGCTCTTAATACAGCTCCCCATTCCCGCCTACAGGACTTCTTCCGTGCCGCATCTGAGCTCTGGAATTCCTTCCCCATCCCATCAGACTCTGCCAGCATTTAGGTGTCCAAACGCTCCCTGAAAACGCACCTCTTCAGGGAAAACTATATACCTCGCAACATTTCAAATGGCCAAAACGGCACACTTTTAGGTGGTCATATCCTAAAGAGGGACACTTGGGAGGTATGAAACTATCAACGACCCCCACAACTGTGGTGAGCAAGGCCAGAGCAAAAGCCTGTGCTACTGCTACTCACTCTACTTCCCTTCTAAAATCACTCTCCCACCTTCAGCCCTATCACAGTCTGATTGTTCACATAGTTTTGTTCTCCCAAACAGACCAACTACTTGACTGGACCACTGCACTTCTTTCTCTCACCCACTGACTGGCAGCTCATGTGACAGCGGCAATTATACCTCATAGCCCTTGCACTTTCTGTGTTCCACCTACCTTTCTCTAGTTGTAAGTAGGGCGCTCTGATCCTTTTATTTTCTATGTTCCATTTGTACTGTTTAATGTGCCTCTGTCTCTTCCCAATTGTACAGCACTGTGGAATAAGTTGATGCTGTATAAATAAAGGATAAAAGCCCCATTTAACCCTTTGAGTGCCAGAGGGGCATGTATGGATAACCCTTGGGTTAAAACAATGATAATTTGTATTTGCTGCCTATGATACAGTGGGTTTTCCCTCGAATTGCTCCACTTTTTGGTGTGGTGAGTTCACCCTTTGTACCCTCCCTACCTTCGTTGCTTTGAAAGGGAAGCGTAGCAAGTTATCTCTAACAACTTGTTGTGCCTCTGTTTCTGATTTCTAAGAATGAGATTTACATTTAGTCATAGAATTTGGTTTCTAAGTTTAATAAATGTACATGTTTTATTAATGTGAGCCTTCTGCATCCAGACACATGGCTCACAGCTATAATTATATTCCACAAGCTTCTGCTTGCTGCTCAGTTACCATTAATACCTCCAACATTAGCAGCCAAATGACTCATAAGCGTTGGATTATTCTAACTCCCTTACTGCTGTATAATTCAGGGCTGTAGGAATTGAATTAGCATAAAATCCATCTTCTCTTCCATGTTAGCTGTAGAAATTGCTGTCATATTACTCAGGAATTGTTTTCCTTGGGAAATGTGTCATTGCAGTTTAAGTTTCAGCATGTCATCAAGTCCGGGATCTGAATGTTGTTAAGCCAATCCCATTCTCTTTCCATCGGGCATGAGAGGGAGGCTTGCTCTTCGCAGTGTCTTTTAACCCCTTGAGGATCAGGAAGTTGTGCAACACAGTGTGAACCGGTGTGTTGGGCTACTCTCTGGTCCTCAGGGGTCAGAAAGACATTCTTTGCGATGTTGTGCTATTATCCATTTGGGTATCCAGTTTCCCTGCCCTTAAGGGAAGTCCAGCCCCAAAATACCAGTCAGATCTATTCTGCATGAGAAAAAAGTAAAACCCCAGATATACTTTTTGGCCTGGTGTGAGCCTTGTCAGTTATGTGCAGTCAATCCCTCTAGGTAGATGCAAGGGATCCAAGACTAGATTACCCTCAAATACTTAGGGAGTTGTGGTCAGTACATCAGCTAGAACAATCTTATACATTTGCACAATATGTAGCAAATTGTGACTTTACAGAAGAGAAGTATCTCTTTGCATATAACTAAAATTCAACCGATAAGGACTCTCCAGTCCCTAAATACCAGGCAAATCTCCTCTGCACATGAAAAAAATGTCAGACCACAGGTGTACACTTTTTTAGCCTTATTGGGCTTGTCAGCTGATTGAGCAGAGGAGCCATGTCTAGGTTTGAAAGTTTCCTTATAGGTAAGTGACCTGGGTAGGATACTTATCCTATAAAGCCTCATTAATTAGAAGACAGGCTTGTTCCTAGTTGAGCATCTCTGACTAGCTCTTAGCAAGTGACTTTGGTTACCAGCAATCAGATTGTTGAAAGATCAGATTGTTGATTATTCCAAGCACACATACACATGGATATTTTTCAATTACAAAATTGGCCTGTGGATTGGCACCTTTAAATTGATAATAAAATGGATATCTTTCTTCTGTAATGCCATAATAGAGCAAGACAACTTGATTGAACATGCCATTGAACAAGCAAATGTGTATATATTAATTTCTAGTGATTTATCACACCTCTTTTTGTTACCCTGTTATCCATATAACTTGGTTTTATTAAGTGCAAATGGTATGTTTAATGTGTCAGATCCTTCGGTGCATGATAATCTAAAAGTAAAAATGGTTGTGTCTGAGCTCTTTTCCATTGGTGACAGAAATACAGCAGTTGCCATCCACATTTTCATTACTTTATTCTTTATTCACTTTGGCCTGCGTTCTCCTGGTGATCCTGTTGTAGAGACATGATGGATGGCTAGCCAATTATGTGTCAGCAAAATATTATTGGCTGGTGCCCAGATAGGTCAGCCATTCATTGAAGGTTGTGATGAGCAACGTTACTATGTTCTTGCATGAATGCAATAAAGGTGTAGCTTGCTGATGCATTTGTGAGAGTAGATAGTCGTCCATGTGAAAGGCACCATAGCCCAGGAGTTTACCTTTAACCCCTTAACGACCCTTGATGGTCCTGGCACGTCATGGGTGGATTTGCGTTAAGGACCCATGACGTGCCAGGAAAGTCATGGAATTCCGGGCTCCCTACGCGGCTCACGCCGTTCAGGGAGTCCGGAAGCGGATGCAGACAAAAAAAAAATGGTCTGTGGTCCTTAAGTGATGGCCATGCGCGTGCACGGCCGGTCCTTAAGGGGTTAATCACAAACGACATTACCAACCCAACAACACTGCATTGGCGTCTCCATGTGAAAGGGGCCTTAAAACATAAGTGATCACTTTATCAGTACAGTGCCTTTCCTAAGTGTTCATCCCCCTTTAAAGGGTTAGTAATGTAAAAAACGTATATCTATGGTTTGAGAGATATAGGCATTTCAAGTTTGATTTCTCCTGCTGACATCTGTAAAGCTGTCAGCAGGAAATCCATGTCGGTCGACACGGAGGCTCTGTAGCAGAGCCGCATCACGTTATTGTCAGTGAATCCCTTAATTGGAATGGTCTAAAATGTGTGCTTGCAAAACCTTCCCCCTTGACAGATTTTTCAGGTTTTCCCTTATGCTTACTGAAGATTGTCCCTCTCTGTGATCCATCCAGACTTTCTTGCTGCTCTGGGGTGAGCAGTGTTACATCAGTAAAAGGGGCAGGAGGGGGATACTTTATCATTCAGTTACTCTTGAACTACAACTCAGACAGTATTGAAATAACACTCTCCATGGCCCAAATACTATGAGGATTGATCGGAACTGCTTTTTTGTGAAGCATTACTATCCCTTTAAACCACACCAGTGTAACTTTGATTGTGTGTTTACGGTCATTGTCCTGCTGGAAGTTGAACATCCACTCTGGTTCCACACAGATGGAGTCTGTTTAACTATTGCTGAAGGCAGTTAGTTGCACCAGAGCTTATTTAGGGTTGTCACAGCAAAGGGGCTGAATACTTATGCGCTCAAGAATTTTCAGTTTTTTATTTGTAAATCATCTTGGAAAAAAAAAAGTTTATTTTTTTTTCCCCCCACTTCGACATTATGGACTGTGGACACTGTAATGATTTTCTGCTACATTTGTAATAAAAGGCTCAATCTTGCATTTTAGTGACATTCTAGGAGTTCTGACTGCTTTGGTGACATATATTTATTATATATGGTGTCTTGTAACCCACTGGAGGCTAGAGAAGTCACCAGCACATTTCTTTGTGTGTGTTGGAAACATGACAGTTGCTAACAGGACCTCTGACTCTTCTTTTAGAGTCACAAAGGAATTTCTTTACCCACTTAGATATTTTTAAGTATATCCAAGTTATTTCTTTGTATAAGTATAATAAGACTTGTACAATATTTTGAAATAGTATAGCTGTATTGCACCATCGTATGGACACTCTATAGGAGACAGTCACTAAGAGGTGATCAGCTTCTTGATTAGAGGAAATCATATTCTAGTATTATTCAATGCAATCTGTTTCATAGTTGTTTTTTTTTAACCATTTGGAAAAGGGGTTCTATAGTATAACGTAGGAGGTTGAGCTTTTTCTCACTAGACAATTTTCATCATTTTATTGTACCCTCCTCTTGGGTCTCATCAGAAGTGTAGATTATCAGTTTACTAATTTGATGTAATAGCTCCTGTCGTCTTCTCACCTCTTTCTGTCTGCCCACACCTCCCTGCAGGCTGCATGCCAGATACCCCTGTACAAGTGAGGATGACAGCCCATTCGGCTCAGATACTTGGCATATGGGAGGTGGGAGGTAGACTTTCCAACTTCACAACCCAGCTCAAGAATTGATGACTCTAGTACTCTGGGTCTTTCATCAAAAACAACTAATGAAAAATATGTAGGTCTCTGCAGGAACTGAGACGTACTCCTCAACGTCTGGTGTCGTGTAACATTACTTGTGACTCATTTCTCTGTTACCATGCACTCACCTCTGACTAAACACACAGCTGTAGCAGAATGACAGAATTTTTTCCCTTAGTGCTACAATAACTTTTTATTTACAGTGATAGCATGGATAATTAATAAGAGCATATCCAATATATTTTGACCCCTAACTCATCTTTGGGGTACAGGTTTGTGTGAATCCTCACTTTGGGTGGGTCTACAACAGGTAGGCAACCCTTGGCTCTTCAGCTGTTAGGGACTGCAATTCTCCATCTTCAGGGGTGAGCTGCAGTCCACAACAGCTGGAGGGCCAAAGTCTGCCTGCCTCTGTTCTAAAGGGTTGGAAACTGAGTCATTTACTGTATTAGTTTTTGCTGTGTGTCGCTTGCTCCTTTTACTCATAGCACATTCAGTGTACCTTGCTCACCTGGTGGCGTATGTATAAATGCAAACGTGGTACAAATCTTGGGCAAACCTAATGCACAGTATATATAAAATGAATCTCTAGAATGCTAGACAGGACTCAAACACATTGCAAAGGGTATGTTGGCTGGTCACAGTCGTCACTATGTCTATTGAGTAGTGTGAGTTTTGATAATTGTCATTGTGTCTATAGATTAGTTGTTATTGATGTGAACTTGTGATAATGGTCACTAGACCTCATTATTAGTCTTTGCTTTTGATAATTGTACATTCATTTGCTGTCGCCAATGATAATCACCCACTTGTGCTGTTATCATTGACTGAGAAGTGAAAATGATAAACCAGTGGGGGTCAGCACCAGCACTCAAATCTAACACTTGAAGGGCCTTTGTGATTGTGCATTAATCAGATGATGGCCATTGGGTCTGATCATTAGTGTGGCTGTTTATGGTGGTAACTGGGTCTGTTGATTACTATGGCATGGAGTTGGCCATTGTCTTTGATAAGTACTATAGGATGGTGATGATGATCACTGCTTCTGTTAATTACTGTGGGATGAGGATGAAGGCCATTGATCTGTTGACTAAAATAGTATGGGGATGATGGGCACTGGGACTGATGAGTAGTGTGGGCTGGGGATGTTAAGCATTTGATAAAATGATTAGTGTGGGATGGTGATGACATTCCTTGGGTCTGAGGAGTGAGCTACTGATGTCATTTCTTCTGAAGATTAGTGTGATCTGGTGATGATGGTTATTGATTGATATGAGGTAATGATAATGGTGTCAGGTTATAAGTATGATATTATTATTATGGGTCCTGATTAGTGTGTGATGTTGAGGATAATCACAGGAACTATTGATTGCTGTGATCCTATGAATATGATAATCAAGGAGGTTGACTTCCAAGAAGTTTTGATAATGTTGACGTGTGGGATGCAACTAAACAATAACAATTATCTGTTTTCTCTATACCACTGAGCAAAATGTTTGTGTATCTCTGTAGAAAATGGTTTTCTAGGTGTTTGTTAAAGCTCATGGGTATGATTTGTTATTTTAGAACCATCTGAATAAAATGCACAGCTTTACCTTTGTTGTGCCTTTACATCTCCTTAAACCAAAGGATGCCTATCCCTTAAAGTAAACCTGAGCTATACAAAAGAACACAGAGGGGCACTTCCTAGTGTATTATCAATGATTCTTGAGGGCCTCCACCAGACACCATCATACTCATAATTAAAAAAAAAACAAAAAACAACAAAAAAAAAACACTACACGGGGGTCAAATGGACGTGTGGTGGGATTCACACCTCCCTCACTCAGTGTATTCCAATACAGAGATGTAAACTAAGCTCTCCCAAACACCAAAAGAGACCTCCAGGATGACTTACAAAACACAAAAAAGAACAAAAGGGGGCACTGAATACAACAGATAGATCATAACACACAATATAAAATGTGAATATATATTCACATAAATGATATCTAACGTCTGACCACCATCAAGCCGGTTAAAGCATACAGGGTACTATCGACTGCTCTGCTTAGTGACACCACTTCTGGGTAGAAAGATAAACTGAAACTGCTACTTCCAATCAAACAAGTAATTTATTTAAAAAAACATGAACACTAGAAACTTATGCCCTGTTACTACATGTTTGAAGAAAAACCTGGTCTGAATGGCTTTTGCCACTTTTTTCTCCTGATGAAAGGGAATACATTTTTAACCGGCTTGTTGGTGGTCAGTTGGTAGACTTCATTTATGTAATTATATATTTCCATTTTATATTCTGTGTTATGATATATCTGGTGTAGTCTGTGCCTCCTTTTGTTCTTATTTTTTTTTATCTATACTGGTTTGTTTGTTTTACCTTTGCCATACCTTAGAATTTCACTGGTTATTTTACTGGTTTGACATTTGAATTTTACTACTTAAACATAACAATTGCTGTCCATTACATTGTATCTCCTTAGAGATATAAAGTTTGATGTATCCTTGGTTGTGTATCGTTTGCGTGTGGTTTCTAGCACGCTATACTCTAGTTAATTGGAAGACCCTGGTGATACTGTTACTAGGAGCAGTCATATCCCTTCCTGGCTCAGCTCAGGAGATAGCACTATGAGAATCATCTTGGGAAGTGTTGTTTGTTCTCTGTATTTGTAAACTTAAACAAGCACTTGGCCAACTTTAACCCTTTGAGTGCTTGTGTGTTGAGCAGCACATTGCATGCTCTTTCCTCTGGCTTTCAACAGGTTAAAGGATAGACTGGCCATACCTCACCTTTAAAAAGGGACACATAGGAAATAGGCATAATTCATGAGTGCACCAAAATCAAAGCAACCCTGTAGTATGCATTTTTCATGTGTGTCCCTTTTTAAAGGTGAGGTATGGTCAGCCTATTAAAGGAACATTAGCACCACTTAAAATTACCTGCTGCTTATCTTAATCATAATGGCAGCAGTGACTCAGTTCTGCACAGATTGGCTTACCCTTTGAGTTCCTAAGGGTTATGCAGCGGATTGAGAATCAATGCTTTGCTCACCCATCTGGCACTCAGAACGTTAACAGATTTAACATTTAATTAGTACTTCATATTTTTCCGATAGTGGAGGATGTTTTTTTCAGAATTCAGGTCCCAAAAAGCCTCTAACAGAAGTGTACTTCAGAATCCTTGAGTGAGGAGGAATTTGGGGCCCAGAGTGGAGATACACTAAAGTGTGATGACTTCTCCAGTGGGATAAACTCTTCAGTTCCTATGTGATTCTATGGCACCTATGTGCTATGATCTCTCAAGCTGGAGATATTTTAGGTCATAGGCTCCATAGAATAACATATGAAACTGGAGAGAAAAAGTTACCACTTTTTTTTTTTTTATCCCCCCTTAAGGGTTAAGCCACTAATGTAAAAATCAGTAATTAAGGATCATTAACATGAGAGGTTACATCTCTGTCACGGAAAGGGTTAAAGGGGATGTAGCACATTATAAAAAGGTGTTACCATCCGCTTTGTTATTAAAAGTTATTTTAGGAAAGCTGTTTTTTTTCAAAAAAAACTTACTATTTTTAGAGATAATGCCTCTTCAGTCGCAGAAGAGCTGTGCCGAAGAATCAGCGTGTCCCATTATGCTGACTGGCACAGCTCTTCAGTCCGTCCTATTTCTCCTCCCACCTCCCTCCCAGCTGCCCCAGGGAGTGCGTTCATGCTTCCCTTTAGTGTGCTGTGAACAGCTCTTATCGTTACAGCAAGCTGCGATTGGCATTATACTGAGGTTGCAACCTCAGTATAATGTTAATAATAGCTTGCTGTAACACAATGAGCCGTTAACAGCACACGCTCCCTGGGGCAGCTGGGAGGGAGGTGGGAGGAGAAATAAGATGGTGTGAAGATCTGTGCTGTGCACTTCCGCATTATATCTACATATAGTAAGATTTAAAAAAAAAAAAAAACTTTCCTAAAATAACTTTTAGTAACAAAGCGGATGGTAACACCTTTTTATATGGTGATATATCCACTTTAATATTTTCTCAGTTTGAGAACAAGTGAGTGACTTTTAAGTGGCTGAGGCTCTCTCCTGTCCTCAATCATGAGCAATGTTTAAAGGGGAACATTCACATAAGAAATAGTTTTTACCAGCTGTTTAACCCCTTAAGGACCAGTCGCGCACGCATGCGGCTGGCACTTGAGGACCACGGACCTTTTTTTTTTCTTTTTTATGCGATCGGATTCAGGGCTCCCCGAACGGCGTGCAGCCATGTGGGGAGCCCTGAATTCCATTACATACATGTATGTCCTTGGTCCTTTAGGGACATCCACCCTGTGATGTACATGTACGTCATGGGTCGTTAAAGGGATAGTAATACTTTGTTTTAACTTTATTTTATTTTGTAGGCATTAAAAAAACATTAAGAATGATATAAGTCTTATCTCTCAGACCTTTATGGTTTATGAGAAATTCACAAGCAAAGTTTCCCCTCCCGCTCCTTTTACCTACTGTAAACAATCTCTTCTCAGATGTGGAATGCAGTCCATAGACTGGACAGATAACAGAAGGGGACACTCTTATTCCTATGAGAACAATGAAAGCCCTGCCCCCCCTTGACAAGCTTTTCAGGTTTTTCCGTTATCTTAATTGAAGATTGTCCCTCTCTGCAGTCTACCTGGGCAGCTCCCTTCTGCCCTGGCTGAGAAGTGTTACATCAGTAAAAGGGACGGGAGGGGGACACTTTGCTTGTGAATATCTCTTAAACCATAAAGGTTTGAGAGATAAGACTTATATCATTCTTCATGTTTTTTTAATGCCTACAAAATAAAATAAAGTTAAAACTAAGTATTACTATCCCTTTAAGGGGTTAATTAAGTGCTTTTTTTTTTTTTTTGTACATACTTTTAAAGATCCTTAACCTCCAAGTTATGCACTTCCGCATAATGCGGCACGGTGTATCTGAGGCACAGCTCTCAGGACTTCCCAGCACTATTTCATTCTCTTCCCACCTCCCTCCCAGCTGCCCCAGAGAGTACATTCATGCTTCACTTCAGTGTGGTGTGAATGGCTGCTATCGTTACAGCAAGCTCCTGTTAGCATTATACTGAGGGAACCTTTAAAAGTATGTAAAAAAACAAACAAAAAAAAACATATTTACTAATACTACTTATATGGTTAACCTTTTTTCTTATGTGAACTCCTTTCTTGTTAGTGGTCCCTGAGACCACTTAAACCATTATTGTGAAATCAGCCACTCATGCTGTTCAAATAAACAGTCTGTGGTAAATGTTGTTTTGTAATCATGGAAAAAATTAACATTCAGTACTGGGCTTCCCTTTATAAAAGCACACCTTTCACATACTCTATAAATTTGTCTGCGACTCATCATGTGGGGAGCAAAATTGTAGTTCAGAAAATAATATAGGAGATTCTGGAAAATTACTCTTTTGACCACTAGGAGGCATAATTTGTACTGCCTGATATACATAGTAAAATAAGACTGCTCCTTTTATCTACTTGTTCCTTGTTACAGTCCATTTGCTGATCCTTAGCAGTGCTTATCTGGTCTGTTTGACAAGCTGTAAGGCTTCTGAAGAGATTAGTGTTAGATTTATTTCCTGCTTTGCTTCTGCTTAAAACTACAAATAAAATGTTTTACTGAAAAAAACGTTAAACTTGTAGCAAGCCATTATTTCTGTCTTTACATATTCTGTTTATAAAGTAAAATTGCCTATACTTATTGCTTTTTATCTTCAACTATTTTTTAACTTTTATGTCTGACGTTTGGCTCCATGGATATCTTTCTTCAGAGAATTTCATGGTCAGTCAACCATCAAGGGAGAATACTGATACAGTCATACCTGGGAACTCTCCACATCTTCCCAGAGACCCCTGTTTTCAGACTTAAAGGAGCAGTAAAACTTTTTATTAAGACATATATTGTAGGGTGTTTCCTTGTTGAGTAAAATAAGGGTACTCCCACTGCTGAGAGATACATATTTTTTTTTCTTTCACAGTAGCAGTACCCTCTAGTGGTCAAATTCCAATTAGTTATCCAGTTATATTCTAATGAAGAGGAAAGTCATTGACATAGAGTTCTCTATAGGACGTGATGGAAACTGTCAAGTTACTTCCTGTCAGTTAGAACTTTCAAGAAGTAAATACACAGTAAAGTCACTTCCTGATTATTTGAATTGTTTAAATTTTGAATGAAACAACTGACAGCAGTGGGATTGACCTTGTTTTACTCAGCAAAAAAGTTCTGTAATATATAGGTTTTCATAACAAAGGTTTACCGATCCTTCAAATACCAGACTCAAATATGGGGTCTCAGGGAACAGCTCATGATTCTACAGTTTGCCGAGTTCCCTGGTAACCCCACTCACTCGAGTCCTGCCCACTTTTCTGCCCATTTCAAGGCAAACTCAGCTAACTACCAATCTTATCCACCTCGATTAAGCCCCAACCATATTATCCTGCAAATCTCATCATCTGGACAGCCCCCATCTGCATCGCTCATTGCTACTTGAACTTGAAGTTCCCAGATATGGATACAATGTAACACTATCCCTGCAGCACTGAGTTCTCTGTATAATGTATTTTTTGCATTGCATGTTTTACATGTTAATGACAAACAAAGGCTCTCTGGTAACAGATATTTGGTGAAGTCCTGTCAGAGACATAAAATTGTGCAAAAAAAACCAAAAAGGTAATCAGATTTCACAAATTATGCACCTGCAGAACAGAGTGAAAATGGTTATTATCCTTTAAGGTGGAATCTAATTCAATGTGTTGCATATCCCACGGACACTCAAAGGGTTAACCCCTGAGCAATGCATTGTAGATGTCTCTGGCATCCAAGGGGGTAATTATGTACTTATACTAATTGAAGATTACATTAAATACATATTACCCAAATTACAAATGTATGTTTGTGACAACACCTTTCAGTTACTGGGCAGTACTCCGGAAGATGAACAATTGTGGAGCAAACCAAATGTTCCATAGGAGACAAATAAACATGTCCATGGATTTAAATGGGGATTTTTAACCCCTTGAATTTTAGAAAGGTCTTCAATACATTGCTTTGCTGTGCATTGAAGACATCTCTATGATTCAAGTGGTTAAAAGCCCCATTTAAATTATTGAGAGGTTTGGGAATATTTACATTTGTCCTCTTACTGCACAGATGGTTGGCTCCAGAATTTCTCTTCCTGAGTGTGACCTGTAGAGCCTGTGCTATTAGCTCTCCACACTTCAGTATCCAATTTCAAATAGCAATCTGTAGTTAAGGTGAATAACTAGCGCTGGGTTGATCCAGAGGTGTGCAAATGTATGAATTATGTAATGTAAATGCTCCCGTGAGAGACGCTTGGAGTGGTTAAATCAGTGGTCACTTTACCTCTTTCATCATTGAAATAAAGTGCTTCATGCCATTGGGAAATAATATGGGTAAATATTTCATATAAATTAATGTATTATTCATGATCCATTTCCCTCTTTCTCCAATCCCAGTTCAGCTGTTGAGTTGACATTCAACTCTTTTTATCAAATCCAACAGACTGTGGTTAAGATTCTTTCTTTCCTGGAGATAAGCAGTGTGAGCACTGCCTTTCTTATCAGACACTGGATCTCATTTGCTATATGGAAAGTGCCCTATATGCACAGCTTTGTACCCGTGTGCAAAACAGAATTTTTTTTTTTTTTTTTTTTTTTTTAATACAGCTATGTACTGCTAAGGAGCAGAAAGCAAAAAAATTAAAAAAAAATTGAATTAAATAATAAGGTAGATAAAATTCTTTGCATTGGAATTATCACCTTAAAACAACTTGGGGCAATTTGAAAGAGCTTTCTAAATCACTTGTGTTTATGTTGGCCATTTTGTTTTATTTATAACAATAGTTTGTGAGATATTTTAGTTTTGTCTGTTTGTTGAGTTTTATGCAAATTATATAGTGCGCCTTCATATATCATAATTTAAAATAATTTACAATAAATTATTTATTTACTTATTTTTGGGGTGTTTTTGTAAATTTCTGAAAACAAAATTTCCCAATTTTGTTATTTTATGCATTTTCAGATTTGTAAGTTGGTCAACTTTCAGGAATTATATGCATTTATGTAGTTATTGATCTCTTTGGAGTAATTTTACACGTAACCAAAGGAATAGTTCTTAACCCCTTAACGACCAGCTGCATGGCTGGCAGTTAAGGACCGCTGTGCTTTTTTTTTTGCTAAATGGATTCAGGGGTCCCCGAGCAGTGTGCAGCCACGAGGAGCCCCCCTGAATTCAATGAAGTGCCTGGACCATCATGGGTCCTTAACGCACGTTTACCCATGACGGTCTTGGCACATCGTGGGTCCTTAAAGTGATAGTAATACATGAAATAAATTGAATTCGGTAGATATTTAAAAAATAAATTAATTGCACCGTTTCCGATCTCCCAAACCTTTATGGTTTGAGAGATATCAGTCTGCAAAGTTCCCCCTTCCCTCCCCTTGTGCTGACGTCAGCTTTCTAACTTACAGGCAGAGATTGCAGTCCATAGACCGTCCTGTGGCTAAATCATGCTAATTACAAAGAAATACTTCATTTGAATGGTCTACAATGTGTTCTTGCAAACCAGGCACACATTGTAGACCGCTCAAATGAAGTATTTCTTTGTAACTAGCGCGATTTCGGCTCTACTGAGGAGCCACGGGACGGTCTGTGAACCGCGATCTCTGTCAGTGCAAGAGGAGGGAAGGGGTGACTTTGCAGACTGATATCTCTCAAACCATAAAGGTTTCGGAGATCGGCAACGGCACAATTCATTTTCTAAATATCTACTGAATTAAATGTATTTCATTTCATGTATTACTATCACTTTAAGGGGTTAAATAGTTCATAAACTTGAAAATACCCTTTTGTGCTCCAGTTAGGGTTCTGTTCAGGCCATGCATGTAGGTAAAACTATGAAAATTTGTTATCGGTGTACTCAGGGGGATGCAAGACTTTTAAGCCTGTGAGTGCCAGAGAGAGGTATTCAGCGCAATGCACAAATAGGTTTTACCACAGATGCAGAAGAGATGATTCACTCTTCAGGAAACAAAAGTGTATGTGTGTCTTCAAATATGTCTCTGTATTCTGTGGTGGTTCTAGTGCAGCGGTGGGCAACCTGTGACCCTCCAGCTATTGATGACTACAACTGTCTCTGCTCCAGCCAGTGTGATATGATTTTGCCACACAGAAAGCTGGTGTATAAAATAAATAAATTTGGTTAGGTAACAATGGATTTTTCAATCCGCTGCTTTTTAACAAAATTTCAAATATTTGCAGATGACATTCGTTTTTGCAGGTTAAAAGGATAGTAATAGCTAAAAAATGCAGTTCAGATTGATCCTCATATAACATGGGTCATGTAGCTCTGTATTTCAATATTTTTCATTTTGTAGTTCAACAGTAATTCAGTTCTAAAGTATCCACCTCTCTCCCCTTTCACCTACGTTCTGGTGCCTCTCTGAGCCAGCCTGATGGAGTGCAGTGGGGGACAATCTTCATTAAGCATAAGGAAAATCCTGCTCCTCTTCGTCAATGGGTGCAGGGTTTTCCTTACACTCAGTGGATGAAGATTGTCTCTTGTTGCACACTGTCCTGTCCCAGGACAGATTCAACATCTGAAAGGAGGCAGCATACAGGAGGTAAAAGTGGCAGGAGGGGGATACTTTAGAATTTAATTACTTTTTAACTACAAAAGGTAAAATATTGAAATACAGCGCAACATGACCCACGTTAAATGAGGTTCAATCGGAGCTACATTTTTTTTTTTCAACTATTACTATCCCTTTAATAAATTCAGTGCATGATGTTTATTCTTTACAGAGGGATTTATATAAAATGGCAGATTGGGCACACAAAGGGAATATGAAGTTTAACCCTTTTGAGTGCCAGAGGGGTGCACAGTGCACTTTGTGGGGAAGTATAAAGTGATGTACTTGAGACAAACAAATCACAGTTCTACTTATGAACTCAATGGAATCTGGGAATCCTTGTAAACTGCAAACCTGGAAATAGTGACCAGTGTCAAACAGCAGTATCAAAAGCAAGCAAAGTCCTGTCTTGTATAAAAAGGGGTATTAAAGCAATGGTGGAAAAACATCAGTTTACCATTATACAAATCATTGTAAACATAAAACTTCAACCTGAATATGCTGTACAGTTTTGTTTTGTTTTTTTTAACGAAAACTTTGTACAGGGTTTCACTTATTGAGTAAAATAAGACCATACCCACTTTTTTTGTTCCTGAGGAAATAACATTAGTGTTATAAAACAAAGATTTTAAAATATCTAGTTGTTATAAACCCCAGAACTACTCTCCATTACTGTGAATTTAGCTTCATATTGGTACACACATATATATATATAGTGTATATAGTCACCAAGTTTATTTATATTACAAGAACAGTAACTCTAGATTACCCCACTATCTGTAGTCCACGGATTGAAGGGCAACTTTTGGTTGGATTGAAGTATTCCCCTTGAGACTGGAAATAGCCCCATATTATCTATCCATTGCTAGTGATCCAGTTGTACATACTAAAGAAAAAATGGAGATTAATAAGAATGCCGATCTGGGATGTATACCAGGACAGGCACAATGCATAATAGACAGTTTATTTTCCCTTTGCATAACATGAGTAGTATTTCATGAGGTAAAGGTGGAGTAAAAGTCATATCTTTTTTGACTGAGTAGCTTTAGAGTACAATTTTTCAAGACAACTTAGGCCTCTTCGCCAAGGATGCTATAGAATGAAGGCTGAATACAAAATACATGACATAGATTGTACATTCTTGCAAGTTCCTAATTAATTTACATTCCACTAGAGAGGAAACTTTCATCACCAGTGTCTGTATACATTTTTGTTTAGACTCAAGTAGAGACCGCTCTTTGTAGCTGGCCAAGTGGTACAAGATTTATTTCCCTTTTGATATGTGAATAGCTTCGGTAAATTTAGTGTGTAGAGCGTTTGTGACTTGCAGCCAAAGATGGCTGAATGAATAGATTAACCCTCAGAGTGACAGAGGGAAGTACAACTCCTCTCTTGCAATACATTACACAACCCTCTGGCACCCAGAAGGCTCAAAATATGTTTTTTGGGATAAAGTGACATCCTTTTCTTGTCACAGTTCAGGACAATGTTGAGACTGTTAAATTTTGTCATGAATTTATACTCCCAAATCTTTATGTCCCTCTGGGTCTGAAAGTTTCCCATCAGCACAGTCACCATGAGATCTTTGATTCTGTGACCAGTTTTGCTAAAATTTTTACCCACTGGGGTCTCTTTTCTTGTTCAAGCTGGACCTATGAGAATTCATCCATCTTCTAAGCGTTTGTCCTGTTTTGCCTACATAATATCCTGTGGTGGGACATTTAACACACATGATGAGGTAGACAATATTAGATGATTTGCAGGAGAATTTGCGGTTTCAGTGGGAATGTGTTATGGGCACCTTATATGTGGTGTATATGTGTAGACAGGGGGAAGTACCATTATCTGTTGCATTCTTAAGAGAGCTCTTCACCACCAGTTGTTTCATTTTGGGGGGCTGTTTATAGGAAAGGTTTTGGGAATTATCTTTTAATCTGTCATCAGTATGGAGTATTGTTTGGAGCTCTTCTGAGATTTTGCTCAGTTTGTCCACTGTGGGTTGTGGGTGACTACTGTTGTCACTCTGTTCCCTACCTGTGGTTGTTTGTATTCAGGATATTTCCTGTGGGTACACTGGTGGCTCTCTGAATTTGAATGTGGGTGTGGACAGAGTAAAGTCAACGTCCCTACATCAGTTTCATACCCATTTACAGACTATTATTTAACTCCTTGGATTCTAGAGAGATCTGCAACGCATTGCAGAGCAAGAGCTTAAATCTTGCTGATGATAGGTCAAGGGTATTTTCTCTGACAGGACACAGTGGATGCCATGCGCAGAGCTGAGAGCTCCTTGCCTATGGGTGACTGGGATGTAAATCCAGCCCTGCCGTACCACTCCAGGACTCAAGTGGTTAAATTGTAAACATGGAATTTTGGGCAATGAACCCAGAGCAATGCATTGCACACTCAAGTGGCACTGAAAAATTAACCTTTTAAGGGCCAGAGGGTTTGAGCACTAGAAGCTGTATGCATTCAAGCATGCACAGCCCTCCTCTCCCTGCCAAGAGTAGTGTATTTATCCTCATACTGTACCAAGCTGATTCAGGTGTTTTGTAAAGAAAAGTGAAAAATAAGATCTTTTTTCTGATAATCTAATACATTGCAGCCAGTTAAGCTAGTACAAAGCACACAACACTTTTTTCCTATAAACCTGTCCGATGTGTTTGTTCAGCAGTAAATTGATTGTACAACATAGTTTTTAAATGTCAACTGCCAAGTGCAGGGATGTTGGCGCTGGGGGCAAGACTGTGCTGGTAACACTGCAGAGCAAATCCCTGACAGCAGAAAAAAGCAGGATAGACTTAACCTATTGAATGCCAGGCATGTCTCCAACTGACTACAAAGCAACAGGTTGGTGATCTCTCTAGCATCCAAGGGGTTAAAGAACACAACCCCATAACGTTATATTTCCAAGCAGTGATAGTAAGATTAACCCCTTGAGTGCCAGATGGGTACCCAGCGCACTACTTTGCAATGCGTTGGGCACCCCTCTGGCACTCAATGGGTTAAGGAATAGTAAGCTTTTATGATGGGATAAAAAAATCTGTATTGTAAACCTTTTCCTGTTTAGTAAAACAAGGTCACTTCTACTGCTAAGAAATTCATTTGTCCAAAGCCATAAGAGTTTATTATTTTTTTATATTAGGTGTTGCCTGGTTATTCTGCTGTATTCTGTGGCTGAGGTGAGCAACTGTCTACAGTTCTTCAGCGGATGTAATAGTAACAGCTTCACTACCTTGTGACAGATTGAAGTGTTATAACTTTTGAAGAAATAATCTCTTGATTTACTCAGTAGGAATAGCCATACAATATGTGTTTCTTTCACAGTAAGTCTTTCCTGATACTTTAAAGTTATCCTAGTTCTTTACTTTGTGTGCTGAGTGAGCATTCCCAGACAGTGAATGATCAGAATCAGGATTGTTAAAGGTACTGTCTTGTTGGGATGGATCATGGAATGGGGATGATATGGGAGATAAAATTACAAGTGTATGACTTTTATTGTTACTAGGTGTGTAGTAGGAGGTGCAGAAGGGAGATGAGAGTGATAAGTGTAAGGCTTCTGTTACTGTAAGAAAGTGTAATGCTGCTATTACTACATGCATAGAAACTAAATATAACTGTCTAAAGCTGGAGCGGGCAATATGAGAACCTCCAGCCAATGTTGGCCTTCACTTCCCATCATTCTCAGCCAGCTAAGGGGTGACAGATGATGATCGGATGTGTAATCAAGCATTAGCTCGAGGGTTTAACATTGATCACAACAGCATTAGATCATTATCTTTAGTTAATGAGCATGTAATAATAGCAGTCTTATACACTCTTGTAGTAATGAAGCCTTACACTTGTCATTTGCATCTGATCTCCCATTCCACATCTAATGTCAAAGTGTACATTTCTCTATTAACCCTTGGGGATCTGTGACTAACAGTATGGGACAAATAGTGATTGTGGGCATTTATGTTGTCCCGTTTCACTTGGTATCACCAGAGTATCACCATTTCAAATGTAAGCTCTGTGGTTTCACTAGTATGGCCTCACTTCAATTATAAGCTCTGTGCTATCACTAGTGTTGCCTCATTTCAGTTATAAGCCCTGTGGTATCGGTAGTGTAGCCTAATTTCAATTGTAGCTCAATGTCAATCTCTTGTACATTTTAATATATTTAAAGCATTACTTTTGTCTTAAGTTGGTGCTAGTACTTGTACCAACAAGAATATTGGGCAAACCAAGAAAGGTTGGGGTGAGGGTCCAAATGGGGGGGTGCAATTTGGGATCCTGCCTAGTGTTCTATGAATACTTAATCCAGCTCTTTTTTGAAAAAATGTTCATGTATGCAAAATGATTTCAAGTTGATAGGTAGGCTTTAGTGTTTGAGTTTTTAATCCTTGCTTATATATATTATTGTAGTGATAGATTAATTTGAAAGAATATACATTCTCTTACTGTCTGTCATAAAATGGGTTAACACAAAGATGTTCTGCCTCTGTGACACATCCTGTATCCTATTGAATCCATTATAAGCAAGTTCTTCATAGTCTACCCTTAATTCATTATACACCACTCTTCAACCCAAGAAAATTGCTTCTCTAGAGAGTTTAGATCGTCTTTGAATGTCGAATGTAAAAAAATGTTGTGCCCTAGTATCTGATGGTCTTTATGATTAAGAGATTCCAGGTTTCAAAGAATTCCTTCTACTATGATGCATCCAAGAGAAAATACTTTACTATTTCAGAACTCCAATCTTCAAAAGAATCTTTCTGATGACCACAATCCCTCGCCACTATCGTCCATAGAGGAGTAGACACAAAATGACGATGTGTGTGTGTGTGTGTGTAGGTTATTGAGTCTGAGTCATGTAAGTTTTATATATTGATTGGGCTCCCTAAGGAAAGTGCTGCTGGAATTTCTTGCAGAATTAGAAAGTTCTTTGCTTTTGAGGAAGCTTTCTGCACATTGCAGCTTCCATGATTTATTGACTGCCAAGCAGCTTTGATCCTGGATTTATTTTGAAGTCCATTTAACCCTTTAAGGACAAGATGTGTGTGTGTAAAGCAAGTAGTAATGTTACCTTGTTCAGTTATAGACTACATCAAATTTAATATAAAAATAATTGGGTATAACCAACTGATGTACGAAGGACACATTTCATGCCATTTCTTTCTGTTAAATTAATTGATAGCCACTTTTTTCAGTTGTATTGTTCCCCTGTAAAGGGAAAATAGCAACTGCTAATAATAATAAACCACCATTTATCTTATGATAACCAGAAAATCTGAATGGGCCCTTAGAAATTTGCTATTGATCCTTGGGTCCATGGGTGGGAAGGAGGGGGCGTGACAGTTGTTGGCCGTGTTTCAAACTGAAGCAGGCAGAATGGGTGAACCTTTTTAACCCTTTAAAAAACAGAGGGCTGCACAACTCCTTTTTGAAGCAACTCTTTGCTCATTAACCGTTTTGAGTGCCAGAGGGAGGTGAACAACACATTGAACTCAGAGGGTTAAAGGGTTACAATTACTATGTGCAGTGGACAAAGACGTATACTGTGATCTTGCTGGCAACTGTCCTGTCTGTCTCCTGGGCATGTCACTAGGACTGACTGACCATGTTTTCTCGTGAATCAAGGAGAAAGTGCAGAGGGGGTTAAGATTTTTTTGGACGTAGTAAGGTAAATGGCGGTTTATTATTAGAAGTGTTTATTTGCCTTTTAACCTGAGAACTTCAGGGTGTGGTTTTTTTTGTCCATCTCTCATTTCTACATGATTAAATAATACCCAGCACAGTGAATAATTTGATGGTGAAAGACCGGAGCTTATTTTAATAAATTATTATTTCACTGTCGTCCAATACAGGTCACTGGTACAATGGGAGGCGATCCGCCCCTTTAAGTAGGCAGGAACATTCATTCAAATGTATGCAGGGGGTGGAGCCTCCCCTCCCTCTTAAGCTGCCCTCAGCCAGAGACAAGCCAGATTGATTTGTTCCTGTGTGCTGTGCACACCAGGTGGAGAACATCTCTCATTCAACTTTAGTTTTTTATTGTTTTTCTTCAAATATGGAATACCACCATTAGGCGGGTGACCATGGCTGACAATTGTCCTCACCAAAGTGGCTAGTGCAGCTTCCAGGGATTTTCTGGTGGACCTTATGCCCTGAAGAGGGAACAACATGAGTCGAGTAGCTTCCCTTCTGGGGAATTTTCCTCTGGTCAATTCCCTTTTTAACATGGTTACCTGAAGACAGAAGTCCTGCAGAAAGGTGAGCCACTCTTTGAGTGCTGAAGGTCCACTTGTCCCACAGTGTCCCTTCTTTGGGCTTGTATTTGGGAGTTCTCATTATGCACTCCAGCACTCATAGGGTGTTTTTCTTTATATTGCCTGTATTTATGCAATGTCTGTGGTATTCCCTGGGTTTTGGACCTTTGGGTTATTGTTTTCTCATGTTTTACATGTGTTTGGGGTATGTTTGGTAAACTATTTCTCTCAGGAATAATTTATTAATAATTTATGTTCCGCGCCTTTAAGTGCGCTTTTACCCGCATAGACGCCATTGCTCCTTTACTCTCTATGGGTTTACACAGTGTGGGACGTATCTCTGGAACCGCTTGTCACAGCGACTTCAGAGAGGGCTCATTTTGTTGGTCTTCCCCTGCTCTATCATTCGGTTGCCTGATTCGGTGTGTTGGGAGTCTGGGGGGGGCTTCGGGCACTGTTTTGGGGTACTTCTGAGAAGAACTACATTTCCCATGAGCGCCTGTTTCGCGCTCGTTTTCTGATTGGCTACCGCCGCGGCAGCCATTTTGTGGTGGTATTCTCAGCGAGTATACTACGCAGGGACCGATCCTTCTCTCTCCTCAGCAGATTAACCCTTCGCTTGCCAGATAAGTTCGATTTTAGACATTTCTGGGGTGAAACTTTAATCTTTCACACTTCTATTGGGTGATTCTGCTTAGTGGAGTATATCTGACGCTGTGAGCATGTCTACTCCACTGGAGTCAGGGGCTAGGCTGGGGTGTCAATTTCCCCCATTGCGTTTTGCTCCTCTTGTCACTCTGGGCTGCCTAGAGAATTTTCTGGTCATTTATGCCCAAAATGTGCAGAAAGTCATGACAGCAACCCTGGGCTTTCCAGTCACGCTATTGAGCCAACTTGGGTGAAAGAGTTCAAAGCTGCCACTAGGGATCTCAGATCCACTCTCCAACTCTTTCCCTCTCAGGTTCAGGGGGCTCTTCAGGTTTGGCAGACCCCCTCCTCAGTCAGGACCTCCCTGCCTAAGCCACAGGGGGCTCCTGACATGTCTGATTCTTCTGAGGAAGAACTTTTACAAGATTCTGATGCTGAGGAAGGCACTGTTATAGAATCTACTAGGTCCATTGGTGACCCTTATGAATGTGACCCCGAAGTCTCTGCTGAGGGTTTGATCAGAGCTGTGCTAACCATGCTCAACCTTCCTCTGACTCAGGAATCTACTCATGATCCAACTGATGTTTTTCAAAAACCGTCTAAGGCTGTTGTTTGTTTTCCTAATAACCCTACTCTTGCTCGTTTAGTCTCTGATGCGTGGAGGAATCCTGAAAAATCCTCTTCTGTGTCCAAAAAGTTTGCTAAACTTTACCCTTTTCCTGAGGCTGAACTGGCAAAATGGGTTCATCCTCCTAAAGTGGATGCTCCTATTTCTAGGTTATCCAAATCTACTGCCTTAGCTGTATCTGATGCCTCTGCCCTGCAAGATTGGACGGACAAAAAGTTAGAAACTTGTCTTAAATCTATTTTTGCCGCTATTGGCACTGCCATGCGTCCAACCTTTGCAGTGGCGTGGGTTAACAGGGCTATTGCGGCCTGGACTGAACAGCTGACTGAGGCGGTTCGCCAGGATGCACCAGTGTCTGAGCAGTTACAGCTTCTTGCTAATATATCAGAAGCTCAAAATTATGTTTCTGACGCTGCTTTTGATGCTGTGCGCATGATGGCGAGGGCCTCTACTTCCTCTGTGGTGGCTAGACGTGCTCTTTGGCTGAAAATTTGGTCTGCTGACACTGCTTCCAAGAAAGCCTTGCTTTCTTTACCATTTCAAGGGACCTCACTGTTTGGATCTGAACTTAAGGAGATGATTAGTGAGGCTACTGGTGGTAAAAGTACTCTTCTACCATCAGTCTTCAATAAGGAGTTTCCAGCCAAACGCAATCGGTCCTTTCGTTCCTTCCAAACTGAGACACGCTCCACGTCTCAGGCAGGTCCATCCTCCACGCGCTCCTCCTCCAAGCCCAAACAGTCCTGGAAGCCCAAAGTTGCCCCTAAGGCCAAGACCTCCAAGACTGCTTCGGCATGACTCACCGAACCCGGGTCCGCATCCGGCTGTAGGTGGGCGTCTCCACATCTTTCGCCGGGTTTGGGAGGAGTCAGTGGTGGACCCTTGGGTTGTTCAGGTGGTATCAGAGGGGTACAGGATCCCTTTCTCTTCCCTTCCTCCTTTTCGGTTCCATTTTACTTGTCCTTCTCAGGAGCCTACAAAAAGACGCTATTCAGGACCTGTTTGTTGTGGCCAAAAAGGACGGAGGTGCTTGTCCTATTTTGGATCTCAAGGATCTCAATTCCTTTGTTGTGAGTTCCCACTTTCGCCAGGAATCCCTGCGTTCTGTGATAGCCGCAATGTCTCCAGGGGAGTTCCTTGCCTCCCTGGACCTTCAGGATGCATATCTTCACATCCCTATTCATCCAGAGAGCAGACGGTATCTCAGGTTTGCCTGTCACAAAGGCCACTTTCAGTTTTCAGCTCTTCCATTTGGACTGACTTCAGCCCCTCAGGTCTTTCAGAGAGTATTGGGATCTTTTATAGCTGTGCTTCATCGAGATGGTGTCAGGGTGACTCCCTACATGGACGATCTGCTCCTGAAAGCTTCATCTGCGGAGATTCTCCACCAGCAGATACAGTTGTGCATCCAGACACTCAATCGCCACGGCTGGATTGTGAATCTGGACAAGTCAGACTTGGTCCCATCTCAACAGATCCTCTTCTTGGGTCTCCTGTTCAACACTCAGCAGTGCATGGTGTTTTTGCCGGAGGAAGTAGCTCATCAGATTGCTATCCGAGTATCCAAGATCCTGGAGCTCGACAGGGTTCCAGTGCCGAAGTTGACTTCTCTGGTGGGGAAGTTCATTTCCACGATAGAGGCAGTGCCATTTGCTATGGCACACACCAGGGAACTTCAGAGGTTTGTGATCCAGACGTGCAAGAATCATCCAGATCATCAGCATCTGTCAGTCTCTCTGCCTCCTCATGTCGAGTTGAGCCTGGAATGGTGGTTGGACCTGTCTCATCTCCTGAAAGGGAGATCCTTTTGGGTTCCCTATTGGACCACAGTCACGATGGATGCCAGCCTCCGGGGATGGGGGGCAGTGTTGGGTCGTTTCAGTGCTCAGGGGAAATGGGGACTGGAGGAATCTCTTCTCTCCATCAATGTTCTGGAACTTCGTGCCATCTTTCTTGCCCTGAGGCACTGGGAATCTCAGCTGGAAGGTTGTCCAGTCAGAGTGGAGTCCGACAACGCCACCGCAGTGGCCTACATCAACAGACAAGGCGGCACAAAAAGTCTCACCGCTTGGTTAGAGGTCAAGGCCATCTTATCTTGGGCAGAAGCTCATGTGCCAGTCATTTCAGCAGTACACATTCCAGGCGTAGACAACGTCATGGCAGATTTTCTCAGTCGTCATACAGTCGACAGCGGAGAGTGGGCACTTCATCCAGAGGTGTTTCACCTTCTAACCCAGATGTGGGGGGTACCTGTAGTGGATCTCATGGCTACCAGACACAACAGGAATGTGCCAGTGTTTTGCTCTCGGTGGAGGGACCCTCTAGCTCTAGCAGTGGATGCTTTGTCAATCCCTTGGGAGTTCCCTCTGGCGTACATCTTCCCTCCTCTCCCTCTGTTGATCAGAGTCATCCAGAAGCTGAAGATGGAGCGTTGTCCTGTCATCCTAATCACTCCGAATTGGCCTCGTCAGTCCTGGTATCAGGAACTGCTAGCCATGTCAGTGGCGGATCCCTTTCCGCTTCCTGCCCGTCCAGATCTACTTCTTCAAGGATATCTGTGGAAGGAGGATGTTCAGCATCTCCATTTGACGGCTTGGAGGTTGAATCCTCAATTTTAAAGAAGAAAGAGTTTTCCTCTTCAGTGGTGTCCACGATGCTTAGAGCTCGCAAGCCTGTGTCTTCCAAGATCTATCATCGCATATGGTCAACTTTTGTTGCATGGTGTGCTGATAAGGATCTATCACTTGATTTCCATCTTCCCACGGTCCTGGCCTTTTTGCAGGATGGGGTTGAAAAGGAACTCAGCCTGAGTTCTCTCAAAGTTCAGACTTCTGCTCTGTCTGTATTTTTCCAGGAACGCATTGCTATTCTTCCTGATGTTAAAGTTTTCTTCCAAGGTGTGGCTCATGTTCGGCCTGCCTTCAAGAGTCCAGCTCCCCAGTGGGACCTCAATTTGGTGCTGGGGGTTCTCCAGAGACCCCCGTTTGAATCCTTGGCTTCTATTCCTTTACGTCTCTTTATCTGGAAAATGGCCTTTCTCTTGGCTATTGTCTCAGTTCGCCGGGTAGCAGAGTTACAAGCTCTGTCTTGTAAACCTCCTTACTTGGTGTTCCACAAGGATAAGGCTGTGCGCCGCACTTCCAAGGAGTTTTTACCCAAGGTTGTTTCAGAGTTTCACATCAATCAGGAGATTGTGGTGCCCTCTTTCTGTCCTAACCCTTCCTCTGACAAGGAAAGAGATCTCCATTTGTTGGATGTTGTGCGTTGTCTTAAATTTTATGTTCATCGCACTGAGTCTATCAGGAAGTCTGACGCTTTGCTCGTCATTCCTGAGGGGCCTAGGGAAGGGAGACCGGCATCCAAGGTGACTATTGCATCTTGGATAAAATCTGCTATTCGTGAAGCCTACAAACTGCGGAATAAGCACGTTCCCTTCAGGGTTACTGCTCTTTCCACCAGATCAATTGGGGCCTCTTGGGCCTATAAGAATCAGGCGTCTGCTGATCAACTGTACAAAGCGGCCACTTGGTCCTCTGTGCACACATTCTCAAAGCACTATCGTGTTGATGTACTGGCCTCGGCTGATGCCAGCTTTGGAAGGAAGGTACTGGAGGCAGTCTTGCCTGTTTAGGACCTTCTACTCTGTGGTTCTTAGTGCTTCTTTGCTGTTGAGCCCCGTTGGCTCTGGTTCAGTGTGCTGTGTTAGTTCGGGGGTTTGTTTTCCCCCAGGTTGGTGTCCGTTGACACTTCTGTTATTGGGCTCTATGATTAATTGGTTCATAGCAGTTCTGGTGACTTTGGGCCTTGCGCTTGGTCCTTGCCTTACTTCCCGCCTCTGGGAAAGCTCAATGTTTGTACATCCCATTGTACCAGTGACCTGTATTGGATGACAGTGAAAATAGGATTTTAGTCTTACCTGTTAAATCCTTTTCACTTAGTCCATACAGGTCACTGGTCTCCCACCCTGTCAAGGGACCATGCTTGGCTCTCTTGTGGCATTCATTGGGAGACCTTAGGGGCATGCTCACAGGAGTCTTCCTTTTCCTTCTTACTCTGGTCAGTTTAGTGTCTCAAATCAATCTAGCTTGTCTCTGGCTGAGGGCAGCTTAAGAGGGAGGGGAGGCTCCACCCCCTGCATACATTTGAATGAATGTTCCTGCCTACTTAAAGGGGCGGATCGCCTCCCATTGTACCAGTGACCTGTATGGACTAAGTGAAAAGGATTTAACAGGTAAGACTAAAATCGTATTTTTAACTAATATCTTTATTAAACTGAAGTATCTATCCCTCGCCGTAAGTCAGAGTTAAGCTCCTTATTGCACCAGAGAGGAGAGTCACCACAATCTGACAATCTTTTTCTTGGCTAGGAGCCAAGTAACCACAACTTTTTTTTTAAATAAAAGGCCTAAATACATTCCATAGGATTGCTGTTGTGTTCTTCTCTTTGCCCCATAGACCTAATAATGCCCAATAATCCAAATTACCCTAGATGAAAGATCTGTAAAATATCTGAAAAAGATAACGTAATGTGATCTACATTACGGTATGAATCCATTTGATTCCAAACTACCAGTTTACTTGAAGCCGACTCATTCAAGTCTAACAGTGCTGCTTGTATGGCTACACCTATTCTAAAACAGTGGGATAAAAACTGCTTGTGGGATTGTCCAAGTGTTTGAGGCACTAATAAAAAGCATTTAGAAAATTTTAACTTTGATACAAACTATTTATAATCATGAATAGACTGAACCATCAAAAGAAGGCCAAATGGCTAAATGCCAGGCCCTGTGAGCCAATGGTCAAATCAAACATTTTTGTATGGAAAACAAAGTATTATTTTCTTTTTCAGAGTGCTAAATTTTGGATTTTGTAATTAGACTTAATAAGCCATCGGCTAATACTACAGGGCCTACCGATAGGCCCAGTAGTTTTTCTTACTCAATATCACTGCTGCTCAATACGGCTGCTTAATACCACAAAGGGCCAGAGGAAGGCTGGTACTGTGTCTAATAAAACTACTGGGCTAGCAGAAGCTGGTAGACTTCCTTCTGCTATTGTGTACCATCCTAGCCTGGATATTGTTAGTACTAGAGGTCACTCTTTTGCTATGGCTGCTAGCTATGGGTAAAATTGCCAACTTAATAACTGAACTCTGTTTGAGAAAGATTATGGCCAGAATGATCCTAACCGCCAGTTGTAAGAAGCCACAAGTGGAGATCCTGAAACTGGCAAACAATAAGTTGAAAAAAAGAAAAGGGTTTGTAATAATAGTAACAATCAGACAGAATTCTAATCATAATTAGTATAGGAGGGAGATGAAAATAGGACGCATAGTAAAAGAAAGAAGGAGGAAGCTCAAAGGTGTCCCTAACAAGTCTCGCCAGGAGAAGGAGCCCAAAAAGAGAAAAGGAGAGTAGGAGGAAAATATGGAGAAACCCCTAAAGCAGGAGCACAGAGGAGACAAATGTGGCAATAAAACTGCAAATAAGAGGAGTGAGGCATCAAACACAGCTAAAGGAAGGACTAGACCGGCAAACTCAGCCATAGCACAAGCCTGAGAGAAGGCCTCAGGCAATGGAAGAAGCCTTAAGAACGTGCAGTGTGGAAGGTGGCACTAGATCACAAATTTCCTCAGTAATCTAAGTAAAGGCAGGAGCCTGGTAAGATAAATTATTAATGGCCCATACCGACCCCTGATTATTACAGTGAAATAGTATCCTCATATTTCTAAACTGAGATTCACAGATTTCCAAAGCTGCTAACAGGGGGAACAGTTCTAATAAAAAATAAATTCCTTATTAGACTTAGTTTGCTCTAACCTTGAGGCCAAAGACATTACCCCAATTGCTGTTTCAGTAGCTGCCAAAACCCACTGATATAGTGTCTGTAAAAAAAACAAACTTCACTTCCTCACCAGACTGGACTTTAAACTGCCAGATGGAATGTCCATTGGGAGACTAAGAAATTATCCCAAACCTTTAAATCCTCTTTAAATTCAAGTATTAATCTAATGTGCCAATCAGGATTCTTTACCCCAGCTTTGTGGGGTGGTAACCTTCTAGAAATAACCCTACCTATAGGCACAACCCTTGCTGTGAAAGGTAAGTGTCCTAACAATGACTGTAAGTGCTTTTAAGTTAAATTTTAGTAATGCAGCTGAGATGAGATAATTCAAAAGTGTAAGCTTAAAGGGATAGTAATACTTAAAATGTAAAAAAAAATATGTTGTAGGGTTTATCCCCCTGAGTAAAAGAAGAATACTCCCACTGCTGAGAGGTCTTTCATTCAAAAGTTATTAATTTTCAAAGTTGAATTTTTTAGGTGCAATATCACAGTGGCCTGAAATTGTACAGTGGCGCTGTTGCTACACCATCCTATGGAGATTTATGGTCAACTGACCAGAGTTGTCCATAGGATCGTGTAGCAACAGCGCCACTGTACAATTTCAGGCCACTGTGATATTGCACCTAAAAAATTCAACTTTGAAAATTAATAACTTTTGAATAAAACACCTCTCAGCAGTGGGAGTGCTCTTGTTTTACTCAGGGGGATAAACCCTACAACATATTTTTTTTTTACATTTTAAGTATTACTATCCCTTTAATTCCTTTTTATTGTGTCATTTTCAGTTCCTAAAAACATAATTTATAGAGGGCCCCATTTTTTTTCTGTAAATAATGGAATACCAAATTTGTTAGCAAACCATATTAATTTTTGTGTTAACAATTCACAAGTGTTCGTAACTCCAGGAACTATGAGCAGAGATTCCTACAAGTAATGAAGGATTAAGGGGGAAAATTACTCAAATTGTATAACCCAGTCTAAAAAGTTAGCAAATAGCTCAAAATAAATACATGACAAGGACCGAACCATTGGAAGACATCTGTCAAAAAGAAATAATTCTGAAAAGTAAAATCAATATATGAAATCAGTTAGGGTGTATAGGCAGGGCTCAAAATTTCCACTCGCCACTAGCCAATGGCGAGTGAAAATTTAGCCCTGGCGAGTAGAAATTCAGCCCTGGTGGGTATGTTTTGGCTTGCAGTGGCGAGTAACTTTTCAGGTCTGGCTAGTAGCAAAGGACTTAAAATTATAAGCCCTGGTGTAGGCAATGTACTTTCCTCCTACACTGTTGAATCCCTTCATGTATTTGAATGTTTCTCTCATATCTCCTCTCTCTCTTCTCTCTTCCAAGCTATACATGTTCAGATCATTTAGTCTATCATGATATTTCTTTCCCTGTAAAACATTTGCCATTTTAGTAGCCCTTCTCTGAATTCTCTCTAGAGTATCTATATCCTTCTGGAGATGGGGTCTCTAGTACTGTACACAATATTCTAGGTGAGGTCTAACTAGAGATCTGTAGAGTTGCGTGACCACTTCCCTTTTTCTGCTACTAATGCCCCTAGCTATATAACCCAGAACCCTGCATGCATTCATCTACTATAATAAGATATTACTGAACAGATGCTAAATTGTCAGCAACTGGTAATGTATCTGCCTTTACTGACAGGCTCCAAAGTCCATACAGAAAACTGATTTAAATTAGAGCAGGCTTCATCCTGGCTGATTATATTTTTAACCAAGGGAGCATCTCTAAAACCTTCACTGTGGATAGCACCATTGTCTAACTGATCCTTGGTTGTAAGTTTAGTGAGAGACCTCAAAATGCTTAATACAGTGGAATGCTAGGTGGGGACCAGCACAGCTGACATAGTCATAACTGAAAAGTACAGAATTTAATTTGCAATACCCTTTGTTATATGCTAAACAAGAGTTAGTTTTAGAGTTAGAACCAGACTGCATCTTTTGAACTGGATGAGGTATCTGGCCTTGTGAGCAAGGAAACGTCATTCCCATCCACAAGTCTGCATCGCCTAAATCGTTGGTTCTCAACCTTTTTTGTAAGGCACGCCTTACATGCCTACTGAAAGATTTGGGGCACACTTAATATTTTATAGGTAACTAGTTTTAAAGCCCTTGTACATGGGCCAACACTGGTGGAGCTGCAGTCATGCGCAGTACTGACTGCTCGAATGTGCTGCAGCTAGGGTTGCCACCTTTCCTTCCAAAAAATACCGGCCATGGCATTCCCTCCATAGACTTAACATTGGACAGAAGCCAAGATTTTACCGGCCTGCCGGTAAAATACCGGCTGGGTGGCAACCCTAGCTGCAGCTGATACAGAACGGGGTGTTCGAATTCAGACAGTGGTCCTCTCTGCGCACCTTCCTGGGACCAGGTGCGCAGAGAGGACTCCGGCCTGAATTCAGTGCACCCTGCTCCATATCACCCGCAGCGTGGGCAGTCTCTACTGTGCATGACTGCAGCGCTCGCAGCCGTCTGTACTGCGCATGACGGCTTCTGACAAACATCCTAGTGAATTATAATATAGGATTTGTCACGCAAGTAGTGGGGAATACACATGCATAAATATGCAGTTTTTGGTCTCACATTCATAATAACAAAAACAAACATATTGTGCAGAAACATTTACAGAAAAATGCATCTGAAACTCAGTATTGAAATTTTATCAGAGTATTTCTAAAAAAGATGGTGCACCCTAAGCAGATGCCCATGGCACAACAACGTGCCACGGCACCCTGGTTGAGAATCACTGGCCTAAATTAATCATCATGGATAAACCATACCATGCCCCCAGAACTTCTGTAAGGCTTATAAATAAAGTCGGTATGTTTTGAAGAGTAAAAAACAATATAAGTTGTCTTTCCCAAATAATGCTTGCATTTATACAATGCCTGCAGACGATTCATAATCATTCTAGCCACTGGCCTTGTTTTATTATCTGCTTTAACACCATTGCTTCTATACGTATGGATAAAGTCTTTTAAACTTCTAGCAATAGATAAGTGCAAGCCTAGAGATGTTCTACTATAAGGGTATTTTAAGCACATCTCAGGAACTTTATTGTTCTGCCATTACCTTTGTTTCTTTAAGCCAGGCATGTCAAACTCAAATATTGTCGAGGGGCCAACACTCCGCAGTATTGGCTGCCAGTGTCTACCTGCTGAAATGCTGATGGGAAGGTACAGACACACAAACACACTGTTACATGCTATATAGATATAATAATGTTACCTGGTCTTTGCTCTAGTGAGGTGGGGAGTTGGGGGAGGAGTAATTTGTGGAATGGGTAGATGTAAGAGGGTAGATAGGACAAACTGAGAGGAAAGGGAAGGACAGATGTGGGATGGAATGGCCAATGGTAACATAAAGGGAGAATATGGGAGTGCTGAGAGGGAGAACAGGACAGAGTTGAGCAGTAGGCATTGACTGTTTCTTTTGTCTCCAACATTTCAATGAAAGGAACCCAGCATTCTACTCTAGGAAGTGAAAACTGTGGCTCTACAGCAGCTGTTGGACTACAACTCATCTCTTTCTCATTTGATCGGTGGGCAGCTGTTGATGATGAGCTATATAGTCAAACAGCTGGAAAAAACAATTTCTCCTACCTGTACACTCTGGTGAAGATGTGTGTGCCCTTCCTTACTCCTCATTTACCATCCAGGGGAAAGATGTAGATGTGGTTGAGCCAGGAGTTAGCCCACCCCTTCCCGTTTTGGCTGAGAGGTACAAGGCAAATCAGTCAGTGTTTTGGCTGCTAGAAACAGCTGAATTTACATTACACAGAGATAGGCTTCCCCCCGCCAGCCACAGGATTGGTTCAATGCTGTTATGGGACATAGTGGTACTGGGGACAGGGTAGTGCTATGTGATCCATGCACTGATTAGGAGTCTTATGGGTGTGAACTATCAAGTATTAGATGCACTGAAATGATGTGCAGCAGACAAATAATAAAAACTTAAACTATCACCAGTTGAGGACTATGAACTAGCTCACAGACATGGCCAGCATGCTCAACAGTGGGCAGTAAACCACCACATACAAGAAATAGACTGGTAGCTGAAAGCACTACCAGTCACCTGGGAAGGAAATGGAAGGGTACGCCCACAGGACATCAAAGTAGTGAGATGGCTTACAGGAGTTATGGTAAATAAACACAGGAGTTGGCTGTGGTATATATATACTGTCTAAAAACACAGGTGTGCACAGATTATCAGGGAAATGGCCTCATGTTTGACTTACCTATATTACTATCCCTTTAAGCTGATCCCTGTGGTTCTTAACTAATTTGTCAGTACTGATGAAATGGAATTAAGCACTTCAGACCAATTGTTAGGTAATAAGGAAGACATAATACATGTCCTTAAGAAGATGGTTTATCAGGGACAGATGATGCCTCTTAAAAGGGTGCTGTAACCGAAGAAGCAGGTAAAAGTGCTGAAATTGAGAAGGGATGAAGAGGAAGGCAAAGTTGCTGATAAAGAGGAGGCTGCTTGTTCAGGGAAGCTACTGAGAGCAAATGCTGTAACAGCTGCTTTCAGTCTCTTTTTTCCTGCCACCACTGAAGCCACATGGGGTCAATGCAATGGGCCCTCCCACTATTTCAGCCTCAGGCCATAAAATTCATATCTTCAGCCATATTCTCTGCTGACTTGACAGAAGATCTAGCTGCCCATTTAAGTACGTCATATCTGAATACTGCCCATTTAGGATGCTTGGTTTTCTTCTTAGACTTTTGTGCAGTAGGACTCAGTAGCACTGCTGATCACCTCCTCTGTCACAGGATGCTGTAATTGGAGCAGAACAGAGGCAGCTTGCACTGATTGAGCTTTTTTGATTAAGGAGTCATCAACTCCATAATGTACTGCTGACCCCTCATCTTTATACATCCAATTAAATGCTCAGGAAGTGGTACAAGACCACCCAGTAACTCCTGCCCCAATAAGCGTGATTGGTGTGGAGCTATCTTCCCTCAGGCCCAGTAACCAGGCTGGCTATTCAGCTGGCCTGGACACTGATCTAAAAGGGTGGTGCCTGCAACCCATGGAAACTATGGCCCATAGCAAACACTGAGTAAGTGTCTTTACTGAGTGCAGAGAAGAAATTAGTATGAAAAGCATCTTGATCAGGCACACTAAATTGATTCCATTCACATAGGAATTAAATTCTTGTTTGTCTATAGTAATCATTAAAACCATGTCTAATTTGTACAGGTGTGCCAGCAAATTACTGACTTGGTGGCAACTCTCTAAGTATGAATGAAATCTCAAGAATACAGCAGACAAAAACTTAGTAGGGGCAATGTACAAAATGGCTCCAGTTCTAATTTCAGAAGGCGACAGATATTTTTTGTATGTAAATTGTTTCCTGGTCGATATGGATGGCTTGGTGCATGTGTGCTCATCACTACAGGAAAAAGCATTGGCGGACTTGATTGTGCATACATCGGCACGTTTGCATTGGCATAACTAGTTGCTGTTACTTTTGAACAGAAATATATTTTCCAATTGGGCCAACTTGGATGCACCCGCTCTAGTCTTAAAGAAGCACAGTGGGGAAGGTGACAATGAGATAACAAATTTCCTCAGTAATCTGAGTAAAGGCAGGAAACTGGAAGATAAATTATTAATGGCCAATACCAAACCCTGAGCATTAAAGTGAAACAGTATCCTTGTATTCCTAAACCAAAATTCACAGATTACCAAAGCTGTTCCACAGGTTGAACAGTTTTAATAAAATTCCACATTAGACTTATTTTGCTCCAACCTTGAGGCCATAAGACATTATCCAATTTGCTATACCAGTAACTGCCAAAACCCACTGATACCATGCAGTTCCTCACTAGACTGGACTTCTGCTGCCGGACGGAATTGCCGTTGTGACACTAAGAAATGATCCCAAACCTTTAAATCCTCTTTAATTTACACCGCTTCACAATGTCAATCAAAATTGTGAATATTTTTACCCAAAGATCATTATAGTTTAGTAGATTGGGATACTTTATTTCTTGACTGTGATCCTTCGGTGCTTACAGCATGTATGCTAAATAGGCCTCAGTGCTTCGCATATGGTACTGCACTGAAAGAGCACCTTTCAGGAATGAAAGTATCAATATGCCATAAACTATGTATATGTTGGCCTTTTGGCTAACATGCTACATGAGCAGTTTTTAATGAAGCTTGTAAATATTCAAACTTAATACAAGGTAACAGGTCTGCTTTAAATTCAGTATAAAATAATTTTTTTTGTTTATTGCTTTTTAAATGTTACTTTATTCCAACATAGTAAAATACTGCTTGGTGCTCTTATGCAGTGAGAAAATGCAGTGCTAGTGTTGTTCAGTCTTGGGTTTAATTCATATTGCAATATTGCTATAAATTGTTTGATCATTGTGCCTTGCAATTTACTGACTGAAAAACAGATTTCTGAATTGTAACAATTTCTATATTTAAGCTGCTTTCCAGAAGTGCTGCGTGACAGCAGTTTATGAAATCCCATTCAGGTGGGAATGGTGATGGGTACCATATATAAGAGAGATAATCTCTCAGCTGTCATCTGTTAAGCCTTTTTAACAAACCCTTAATATCATTCTCAACAGACAGTATATATATTTTTCTTTTAGACAGAGCATTTTATCAATGTATTGGCAGCACCTCAATGTCAATTCAGCATCACACCCTTTATTTTTGTAGAATAAAATGCAGTGTACTAAATTGAGAAATCACAGTGCTGGAGTAAAAATCATCTTGGAGCAACCTTCTAAAAAATGTAATTATTTTGAAAATATGTCTCTAGTTGGAGTGCTGAAGGCAGATAAACTTGCTTAAGGACCGCTTTGATCTAATTCGGTGAATCGGCGTATGTGACTGATTACGTGTGTTGACTCTCCAAACTGGATCCGTCAGTATCAGACCCCAGTAAAAAAAAAAAAAAAAAAAAAAAGGACCATAATTGGTCCTTTAGTGAAGTTTACGGATGACGGTCCTAGCATGTCACCCAACACTAAGGGGTTAAGCAAATTAAACTTGTTTCAGAAAAATACATCACTTTGTAGTGTTTGTAACATTGACTGGGAAAGACGTAAATGTTTATTTGATCACTCCCAATTTGCTATTGGATAAATGTATAAATCTAAAAATAAATGAAACAAAGCCCTAATATAAAACAACAAAACACAGAGAGGGCACCCAATAGTGCAATATTGTCACAATAATTGTAGAATATGTTCAGTATTTCACTCACATTTGATGATGATCAATGTCAGTGTGCAGAGGATTCTTAACCCCTGTCTCCACTCAGGGTCTGTAACTCCCACCAGAGGTATATATAGGAATCTATACCGATTAGACCTGTCCTGTGTATTGTATTGTATTGTATTGCATTGTATATTTTATTTATATAGCGCCAACCAGTGTACTTGGCACTTTACAGTTTACATTTGATATAGAAGGGGTACAATAAGTGCAGTGATTAACTGCGTATAAAGACAATCATAAGGGGAACAACGGGTGAGTATACATGAGGATGAAAGGTCCCTGCCCCGTAGAGCTTACAATCTAAGTATATGTTGGGTGACATACAGATATGATCTGGTAGAGGAGGAAGTGCAGTTTTTGACATATGAGATGCTGTTTTCATATTACATTGTTGCTGTATTTAAAAGGTGCTATTTTAGTTTAGATTTAAAGTTGTTGATGGTTGATGCTTGGAGAATACTGGGTGGTAGGGCGTTCCAGAGGTAGGGAGCAGCAAGGGAGAAAGCCTTCTGTCGTGAAACAGTGATAGTGGTTAAAGGGGCAGAGAGTCATCCACCATGTGTGCTGCGTAGTGGACTTGCAGGAATATGGCGGGATATCAAAGATGAAATATAAGGCAGGGACAAGTGATGGAGATCCTTGAAGGTAATGAGGAGGATTTTGAATGTGATACGCTGCTTTATGGGAAGCCATGCCAGTGATTTTAAAAGTGGTGGGGTGAGTACTGTTCTGGAGGAAAGGAAGAGTATTCTGGTGGCTGAATTAAGAACTGATTGAAGAGAAGCGATATGGTTAGAAGGAAGACCAATAAGTAAAGAGTTGCAATAGTCCAGGCAAGAAAGGATAAGAGCATGTATGAGGGTTTCTGTTGTACAGTGAGAGAGGAATGGCCGGATTTTTGCTATATTCCAAATAAAGAAGTGACAGGTTTTGGTTACGTCATTAATGTGGGTGGAGAAGGAAAGAGAAGAGTCCAAAGTTACCCCGAGGCAGTGAGAGAGATAGGATAGAAGCCAGGAATGTGCCAAGCCACAGATGCCAAGTGATTGGAGAACCAGGGAGAGAACGGTATGGTCGACTGTGTCGAATGCTGCTCTAGGAGGATAAGAATAGAGAAATGGCCATTGGATTTTGCAATGTGGAGATCTTTTGTTACTTTGATAAGGGCAGTTTCTGTAGAGAAAGTGGGCCGAAAGCCAGACTGCAGCGGGTCCAGAGCATTATGGGAGTTGAGGGAGGTAAGTAGACGAGAGTAGGCTAGGAGTTCAAGGAGCTTAGAGGCAAAAGGCAAGAGGGATAGGGAGACGCTGACATCAGGAGAAGGAGAGGGAGGGGGGAATCTTGAATCCCTAGATCTCTCAAACCATAGCGGTTTAAGAGATATGGGAACTTTGAATCCCTATATCTCTCAAACCATAGCGGTCTGAGAGATATGGTTTGTGGCAATTAATTTCTTTTTTCAACCTCTAAATATTTTTTAGGAGAAATTACTGACCATTTAAAAAAACTTATACATATGAAGACTGTGATTCTCAAGAAGTAGTAGAAATTGTATTTATATAAAAGACACGTGTCTACAACAAATTAAAATTAGCTACGCATTTAGCTGCTCTCCACGCCACTTTATCTGAACTAAAGCTCAACAAAATGAAGAACAAAAAAAAAAACCCAAAATCATTGATGAATACCTGAAGGTGTCCATCAATGATCGCGGCAAAGAGCAGCATATTTGATATGCTGCTCTTCCCACAGTTTGATGAATCCCGGCCTTAGTCTACTGCTAGTTGTTTCAGTTTGTAATCTGTTTAAGACTTGTGTCCTTCAGGCCTATTGAAGCCCATTGTTTGTTGTAACCTAGAGGGAAACTTCAACAGAGATCATTATGTACAGGAGACTGCAGATAGAATGCCAAAAAAACAAAAAGCCAAAACATAGGTACATTTCCCTGACTGCTGTATGGAGGACACCTAGCAAGGAAAGTCAATGTGTTAAACAAGGTAAGAGCCACTTATTCTTAGGGCACAATTTTCCTTAAGGCTGTGGTTACTGATCTCCACGTTTTCAAATATAATTCTGATGTTTTTAAAGAGTATGTCCCCACGTGCAGACTCTCTGTATAGAGGGAGGTAATTTAAAACACGCAAAATTATAAGATATCTGGTATGGAGCTTAAATTAGCCTTGTATTGTTTTTTCCAGGACAAAGGTTTATGCATCATTATCATTATGTGGAGGTTATTTCTATATAATATTTTCTTTGTCATCCAGTACAGGTTTCTGGTAACTCTGGGAGGTGATCCACCCCTTAGTAGGCAGGAACAATTCTCAAAGTGTATGCAGGGGGTGGAGCCTACCTTCCCTCCTTGGCTGCAGCTAGCCAATCACCCCAGAAAGATCTGTTCCTCGGTGAAGACAACACCAGGTAGAGAGCAGTTCTGCTATAGTTTTAGAATCTTTTTTTATTTTCTGTTGGATATGAAATACCACCATTAGGCGGACTACCATGACTAACAAATGCCCTTAAGTGTGGCTAGCTCAGTATCCAGGGCTTTTTGTGGACCTTAAGCCCTGAGGGGGAAAATCTTGATTCCAAGTGCTTCCCCAGGAGTTACCCACTGAGGTATTTCTTGCTCCATGGTAATCTGAAGACAGAAGATCTGCAGGAAAGGTGAGCTACCCTTTGAGTGCTGCAGGTCGACATGTCCCACAGTGCCCTTCTGCACAGGGGTGTATTTCTGGACTTCCTATTGCACACTCCAGCACTCATTGGGTATATCTGTATATCTGTTGGATGTTTGGAGCAGGTTTATGTGGTAACCTAACCCTTTAGCTGCTGGTTTGGCACTTTATTGGTTTTTTTTTTTGCCTACCGGATTACTGTTTTCTGGGTATCCTCACATGTTCTATTGATGTTTTATATCTTTTTATGTTTTACTTTGATATTTGCACAAATTGAGTACTGCGCCTTTAAAGGGATAGTAATACTTCGTTTTATCTTTATTTTATTTTGTAGGCATTAAAAAAACATGAAGAACGATATAAGTCTTATCTTTCAAACCTTTATGGTTTAAGAGATATTCACAAGCAAAGTATCCCCCCCCCTGTTCAGCCAAATCAGAAGGGAGGTGCCCAGGTAGACTGCAGAGAGGGACAATTTTCAATTAAGATAAGGGAAAAAGCTGAAAAACTTGTCAATGGGGGAAGGGCTTTCATTCTTTTCATACAAAGAAGATTGTCCCCTGCTGTTATCTGTCTGGTCATACAACCAGATTCACATCTAAGAAGAGATGGCTTACACTAGGTAAAAGAGGCGGGAGGGGGAAACTTTGCTTGTGAATATTTCTTAAACCATAAAGGTTTGAGACATAAGACTTATATCATTCTTCATGGTTTTTTAATGCCTACAAAATAAAATAAAGTTAAAATGAAGTATTACTATCCCTTTAAGGCGTGCTTTACTGCATAGACGCCATTGCTCCATTCATTCCTCTGGGTCTGTACTGTTTGGGATGTATCTCTGCAACCGTTTAACCTAGCGACTTCAGAGATGGCTCATTTTACTTGTCTACCCTTGCTCTATCATCCGGTTCATGTTTCTAGTGTGTTAGGGGGCTCAGGGGGCTTCGGGCACTGTTTAGGGTACTTTTTGGGAAAAACTACATTTCCCATGAGCGCTTGCTTCATGCCCTTGTTTCTGATTGGCTACTGCCGCGGCAGCCATTTTGTGAGCATTTCTGGGCGAGAATCCTACTCAGGGCTTGGACTCTTCTTTTCTCCTCTGCAGATTAACCCTTCACCTGCCAGATACGTTTATTTTAGCAATTTCTGGGGTGAAATTTTAATCTTACGCACTATAACTGGGTGATTTATTGTACAGTTGGTTATTTTGACACTGTGAGAATGTCTATACCGCTGGAGCTTGGGGCTAGGCCCAAGACTAAGGAGGCTGGGGTCTCTGTATCCCCCATTGTGCATTGCTCTTCCTGTCACTCAGGGCTACCTAGAGAATATTCAGGTCAGTTACGCCTAGCATGTTCTGATGTCCCTGACACAATTCCAGGGACCTCCAGCCATTCTATAGAGCCAGCTTGGGTGTATGAGTTCAAGGCTGCGACTGGGGACCTTAGGTCCACATTGCAACTCTTTCCATCCCAGTTACAGGGGGCCTTTCAGGCTTGGCAGGCCCCATCCTCAGTCAGATCTTCCCTGCCTAAACCTCAGGGAGTACCTGACGTGTCAGATTCCTCTGAAGAGGAGCTACTGGTGGACTCAGATGTTGAGGACTGTTCTGTGTTGGAATCCTCTCAGTTTCTTGGGGCCTTGCCAGTCTCTGATGCTTCTGCTCTTAAAGACTGGACTGACAAGAAACTTGAGGTTTCCCTCAAGTCCATTTTGCCACTGCTAGTTCTGCTGTGCTTCCGGCGTTTGCAGCTGCATGGGTGAACTGGGCCATTGTGGTCTGGACCGAGCAGCTCACCAAGGCTGTCTGCCAGGATGCCTCTACTTCGAATAAGTTGCACCTCCTCGCCAACATATCTGAGGCACAACACTATGTTTCTACTGCCTTATTTGATGCCATCTTAAGGAGGCCACAGGGAGTAAGAGTACGCTTCTACCCTTGGTTCCTAGGAAGAAGTTGCCGCTTAAGCATAACCGGCTTTTTCGTTCCTTTCAGAATGAGACAAGTCAGGCGAACCAGACGGTTCCCTCAGCTCCGTGTACCTCCTCCAAGCCCAAACAACAATGAAAGCCCAAGGTCTCCTCCAAGGCCAAGGCTTCCAAGACTTCTTCGGCATGACTTGACAAACCCAGGTCCACATCCCACTGTGGGTGGTCGTGTGCGACGCTATCACAGAGTTTGGGAGGACGCTGTGATGGACCCATGGGTTTTACAAGTGGTGACGGAAGGGTACAAGATCCCTTTCATTTCTCTTCCTCCCTTTCGTTTTCGTCCTTCTCATACTCCTCAAGGTACAGAGAAACGCTGTCTGTTCAATAGTGCTTTTCAGGCTCTTCTGGACAAGGATGTTCTGGAGCCAGTGCCTGTACAGGACAGGGGTTCGGGGTTCTATTCAAACCTCTTTGTGGTAGCCAAAAAGGACGGCGATTGTCGCCCTGTTTTGGATCTGAAGGATCTCAATTCCTTTGTGACCCGGACCCATTATCACCAGGAATCTCTACGCACAGTGATTGCTGCCATGTCTCCAGGGGAATTCCTTGCTTCTCTGGATCTTCAGGACGCGTATCCAGAGAGCCGGCAGTATCTTCGGTTTGCCTTTGACAGGGGACATTTTCAGTTCTCAGCCCTTCCATTTGGTCTGAAGACAGCTCCTCAGGTCTTCAACCGTGTCCTGGGGGCCTTGATATCCGTCCTCCATCGGAACGGCATCAGAGTTACTCCATACATGGACGACTTGCTTCTGAAAGCCCCATCTGCGGAACTCCTTCATCAGCAAGTTCAGAACTGCATTCAGGATCTCACCCGTCACGGATGGATCATCAACTTGGACAAGTCAGATCTTGTCCCATCCCAGTGTCTGGTCTTCCTGGGCCTTCTATTCGACACTCATAAGAGCATGGTGTTCCTCACAGGCGAGGTGGCTCACCAGATCGCCCACAGGGTTTCAGCGATTCTGTCTCAGGATCCAGTTCCTGTCCAGAAGCTAGCATCTCTGGTGGGGAAATTCATATCCACCATAGAAGCGGTTCCGTTTGCCATGGCGCACACCAGGGAGCTCAAGAGGTTCGTGATCCAGGTGTGCTAGGGTCAACAGGATCTTCAGAAGTCATTTGTTTCCCTTCCTCTTCATGTGGAACTGAGCTTGTCACGGTGGCTCAACCTCTCCAACCTGCTGAATGGCAGGTCCTTTCTGGTGACCTTTTTGACCAAGGTGACGACGGATGCCAGCCTCTTTGGCTGGGGTGGAGTCCTGGGTTGCTTGAGCGCTCAGGGTCGGTGGACTCCGGAGGAGTCTTTCCTTCCGATCAACATTTTGGAGCTTCAAGTGATATTCCATGCCCTAAGACATTGGACATCTCAGCTAGAAGACTGTCCGGTCCGAGTGGAGTCCGACAACGCCACGGCAGTGGCTTACATCAACAAGCAGTCTTGGTTTCTAGAGCTCTTGGATCTGTCTGTGGTGGAGCCCTTTCGGCTTCCCGACCGTTCAGACCTTCTTCTACAGGGTTACCTGTGGAAGGAGGATGTTCATCTGCTAGCTTTGACTGCTTGGAAATTGAATCCTCAGTATTGAAGAAGAAAGGCTTCTCTTCTGGAGTGGTGGCTACTATGGTCAGTGCTTTGCAAGCCTGTTTCTTCCAAGAGCTACCATCCGGTCTGGTCAACTTTTCTGTCCTGCTGCACTGACAGGGACCTGTCTCAGGATTTTGATCTACCTACGGTCCTGGCCTTTTTACAGGACGGAGTGGATAAGGGCCTCAGTTTGAGTTCTCTTAAGGTTCAGACTTCTGCTCTTTCTGTTTTCTTTCAGAGATGCATTGCCATCCTTCCTGATGTCAAGATTTTCTTCCAGGGTGTTGCTCACACAAATCCTGTTTCAAGTCTCCCACTCCTCAGTGGGATCTTAACTTGGTTTTGGACATCCTACAGCGCCCTCCCTTTGAGTCTTTGGCTACTATTCTTCTACGCCTACTGACATGGAAAATTGCCTTTCTCCTGGCTATTCTGTCAGTTCGCTGTGTTGCAGAGTTACATGCTCTGTCCTGTAAACCACCCTATTTGGTGTTTCACAAGGACAAGGCGGCGCTTCGTACTTCTCAGAAGTTCTTTCCGAAAGTGGTCTCTGAGTTTCACATCAATCAGGAGTTTGTGGTGCCCTCTTTCTGCCCTGACCCCACCTCTGTCAATGAGAGGGATCTCCACTTGTCAGACATCATGCGTTGTCTCAATTTTTATGTGCATCGCACTGAGTCTATCAGGCATTCTGACGCTCTGTTCTCATTCCTGAGGGTCCTAGGGTGGGAAGGCCTGCATCCAAGGTGGCTATTGCATCTTGGATCAAGTCCACTATTCGCATGGCTTATGAGTTGAGGAAGAAGCCTGTCCCTTTCAGGGTCACGGTTCATTCCACTCGATCTATTGGGGCCTCTTGGGCTTACAAGAATCAGGCCTCTGCTGATCAGTTATGCAAGGCGGCCACGTGCTCGTCTGTGCATACCTTTTCGAGGCACTACCATGTGGATGTGTTGGCATGGGCTGATGCCAGCTTTGGGAGGAAAATCCTGGAGGCAGTATTGCCTGTCTAGGATTTTCCTTGGTTCTTACTGCTTCCTTCTCTGTTGAACCCTGTTGGTTCTAGTTCAGTGTGCTGTGTTACATTCCTGGGGTGCTGTTACCCCGGTTTTGTGTCCTTTGACACTTCAGTGGTTGTTGGGCTATCTCTGATCTCATGGTTCATATATGTTCTGGTGACTTTGGGGGCCTTGCTCCTGGTCCTTGCCTTCTTCCCACATCTGGGAAACTTAATGGTTGGACATCCCAGAGTTACCAGTAACCTGTATTGGATGACAGAGAAAATAGCATTTTAGTCTTACCTGTTAAATCCTTTTTTCTTAGTCCATACAGGTTACTGGTCTCCCACCCTGTCAAGAGACCATGCTTAGTTCTCCTGTGGCAAACCATGGGGGTCCATCGGGGTCATGCTCACAGGAGTCTTCTTCCCTTCTACTAGCTAGTCATAGTTAGTGTCTCAAATCTTTCTGGAGCTGATTGGCTAGCAGCAGCCATGGAGTGGAAGCTCCACCCCTGCATACATGTGTTCCTGCCTACTAAGGGGCGGATCACCTCCCAGAGTTACCAGTAACCTGTATGTACTAAGAGAAAAGGATTTAACAGGTAAGACTAAAATCCTCTTTTACCATCCACCACAGGGCGAACGTGGAAAGTTATTCTTGTATGAACATCTGTTGCAGTTGACTATTTCTTTATATCCCCCTGCCCTCCCCCTGACAGAAATGAAATCACGGTGTTTCTCTTCAAGTGTGTTGATTGGCACCTGAATCTGCATGTTGCAAATAAGTCCTCTGCATAATTGGCTTTATTTTAAAGTTGACAGCCAGGCACATCATGAAGCGTGTGTTGCTCACCCTTGGAGTCAGACTCCTGTAGAACTTTCATAAGCAGAAAAGGACAGTGTGGGTGAACACTGGGAAATTCTTCAAGCCATGCATGATGACTCCCCGAGGAGAGCAGGATGGAAAATATGTAAATTGAAAGTGGATTAAAAACATAAGTGGATAAATAAATTAAATGCCTTAATGTAGGACTTGAGAGACTCTGTATGCTGCACAACCATGAGTCTAAAGTTGTATTTTCAATGCTTGTGCATATCTAGTTTGAAGTAGATCACTCAAAGGACTTTAGTCACTATAGATTGCATGCTATAAACTAAAGATGTGCAGTTCTGCAGCAAACCAACTGTACTTTAGGGAAAAAAACAACATTCTCATTAATGTATATACATTTCTCCCCCTTCAAGTGTTGAAGGTGCATTTTCATGTTGTCCCCTATGGTGCTGTTGACTTGTTCCACAATTGCTCCCCACTAGTATGTTGGTATATATATATATATATATATATATATAGACACTACTGCGCGTGCCGCGTGCGACACTCATGCGCAGTACAGACTGCCCGCGCCTCGGCTAATACAGAGCTGGGCGCTCCGAAGGAGACTGCCCCGCGACCGGCTGCCAGAGGCACTTTGGCCCGTGTAACGGGCTGTTCAACTAGTATATATATATATATATATATATATATATATATATATATATATGTATGTATATAAAGATGGAGGACTGGAAGCACTCACTCTGCATTGCTGTGGAGCCCAGGTGCACAGGTCCCCAAAGTTGAGTAGTATGTAATAAATGGAGAGGGGCAGCACCAGTGGGGATTTTTAAATAAATTTACTGAGCAAATTACAGCAAAAAGATTGGTTAATGTTTCGGTCCAAGGGAGGACGTCTTGATAAAGGTCCTCCCTTGGACCGAAACGTTGACCAATCTTTTTGCTGTAATTTACTCATTAAATTTATTTAAAAAGTCCCACTGGTGCTGCACCTCTCCATTTCATATATATCAGGTAGGACCAGCGCCAATAATAGAGCAATAGTAAACTGTAGGGATATTACACATGTAAATAAATTACATTTAAATTATTAAGACATTATTAAAGTAAATACAAATAAAAACTACTACACTAAAGTGATACAAATACATACATGATGGCATGAAAGGGGTAAAACAATATATAATCAATTATAAGAATATATAAATAAATCAATGACTGTAGTTTTTGTTTAGATAGGATTTCATATAAAGAAGTAAACAAGGGTAAAGGGACATATGGTAGACCTCAGATAATAAATAATCCCAAATAGATATATTTCTAAAATAAGAAGAAAACAGAAGGATTCCTGTATAAGTATCCTCATTCTTAAATTAGGAGTCCTAATACACAAAAATCTCTCTAGACAAATCAAAGAACGGGGGTACAAGAATCCTCATTCAAAAGTCATCAGCCCCAATGGAGATTGCACTCACTGGGGATGGAGGCTTATCTGTCTTTGTTTATGTGTCCATATGATAGCTGAACCTGCTGGCTCTCTTAAACCTCCATTCTCAATCTCACCGTCAGAGGGAATGCAAAGTTGACAAACTTGTAATTCTCTAAATAACAAGCTTGGGTTCTATGGTCTGGGTGGTCATATGGATCTTTTTTTTTATTTTGTCATTTAATATGCAATAGTTAAATCATGCTGGGGGTACTTAAAGGGATAGTAATGTTTCACTATAAATGCATCTCCAATTAATTGTCATAGTATTTGAGCCCTGGAGAGTTTTATTTCAATACTATCAGAGTTGTAGTTCAAGAGTAATTGAATGATAAAGTATCCCCTCCTGCCCCTTTTACTGATGTAACACTGCTCACCTCAGAACAGAAATGTGGTGTCCAGATGGCTTGCAGGGAGGGACAATCTTCAATTGGCATAAGGGAAAAACCTGTCAAGTGAGACAGGGTTTTCATTGTTCTCACAGTAAGAAGACTGTCCCCTGCTGTGAGCTGTCTGGTCTGTGGACCAGATTCCACATCTGAGGGGAGGTGGCTTACATTAGGTAAAAGGGGCAGGAGGGGGAAACTTTATCATTCAATCACTCTTTAACTGCAACTTTGACAGTATTGAAATAACTCTCTCTATGGCTCAAATACTATGAAGATTAAAGTGGAACTTTCAGATCTTACCAAGTTGCCATGCATTCATTAAACGCATGGTGACTAGCTTGGAAACAGATGCCTTACTTTTAAAAAATAGCAGAGTGTAAAGAAATACTTTCCATTTGCAGACCGGAACCCAGGCTACAGTGCAGACATATTGTCTGCACGCCTGCGCTGTCAGTCCCGGTCTCCATTGAGTAACAGTGCAGTGCACCATATGGGTACCGGAAGGGACTGACTGCTCAGGCTCACGGACCGCACTAATCTGCCCGTCGGTCCCCAAATGGGAAGGATTTTTTAAAGGTAAGACGTTTATTTCCAAGCTACTCGCCATGCATTTAATGAATGCATGGTGACTTAATAAGAGCTGCTATTTTTGTGAAAAGTTACTATTCCTTTAAACACAGATTTTCCACTTCAGCACCATGGAGCTCAGACATGGTGATAAAATCTGGAGTGCTTGTCTTTCAGTTTTCTCCCTGTAGAGCCTTGCTACACAGTACTACCTAAAGGAAGAAGATTGACTAACTCAAAGAGAGAATACATTGCTCCCGTATCAAGTTATATCAACACTAATAGTGGAGTTACCTTATGTAATAATGTAATCACCCCATATTGCATAATAAGTGGCAGAGTGAAGAGAAGGAGCATATAACCATATAGATTGTAGAATCAGGGTATTCTGCCTCCACATCTAGTGAATTTAATCTCCATTGAAGCTGATGACCTGTGAGTGGGGATTGAAGGAGGATTCCTGCATAGGAGTACCCATTTCTTTTCTTTGTATATAGAGCTATTTCTATGCATAAGGGCTCCTATTCTTTGAATGAGGATCCTTTATATAACGTAGGAGTCACTGTGTTTTCTTTCCTTTCATTAAAGACCTTTGTATCTTTTTGGGACTATATAGTGTTTGGAGCGTGGAGTCTGATATCTGTTCCTTTTCCCATTTATGTGTTAATATAATAAACTATTTTCTCTGTCGTCCAATACAGGTTACTGGTAACTTTGGGTAGGCGATCTGCCCCTTTAAGTAGGCAGGAACAATTCTAGAAATGACTGCAGGGGGTGGAGTCTACCTTCCCTCCTTAGCTGCAGCTAGCCAACCAGCTCCAGAAAGATTTGTTCCTTGGTGGAGATAACACAGGCAAGAGAACCATTCTGCTATAGTTTTAGAAACTTTTTTATTTTTCTGTTAAATATGGAATACCACCATTAGGCGGATTACCATAACTGACAATGCCCTTAGATGTGGCTAGCTCAGTATCCAGGTGCTTTTTAAGCCCTGAGGGGGAAAATCTTGATTCCAAGTGCTTCCCCAAGAGTTACCGACTGAGGTACTTCTTGCTCCATGGTAATCTGAAGACAAAAGATCTGCAGGAAAGGTGAGCAACCCTTTGAGTGCTGCAGGTCCACTTGTCCCACAGTGCCCCTCCACACAGGGGTTATTCCTGGGAGTTCTTATTGCACACTCCTGCACTCACTGGATCTTTCTGTTATGTCTGTCAGTGTTTGGAGCAACTTTATGTGGTAAATTAACCCTTTAACTGCTGATTGACATCTTTTGGGGTGGATATTGGCACTTTCCCTACTGGGTTCAGTGTTTTCTGGGTCTCATTACATGTTCTAATGATGTTTCATGTATTTTTAATTCTCAGTTATAACTTTGACAAAATTGAGTAAAGGCGCTCTTTACCGCATAGACACATATTTACACACTGTAAATTGGGTGATTAATTATTCTGAACATTGTTGACACTGTGAGAATGTCTACTCCATTGGAGCTTGGGACCAGGCCTAAGACTAGGGACGCTGGGGTCTCTGTATTCCCCATTGTGCATTGTTCCTCATGTCATACAGGGTTTGCCTAGAGAATTCTCAGGTCATTTATGCCCAGCATGTTCTGATGTCCCTGATTCTATCCCAGGACCTCCAGCCATGCATTAGAGCCAGTTTGGGTGCAAGAGTTCAAGGCTGCTACCAGGGACCTCAGGTCTACGTTGCAACTCTTTCCATCCCAGTCACGGGGATCTTCCATTCCTGGCAGACCCCTTTCTCAGTCAGATCATCCCTGCCCAAACCGCAAGGAGTACCAGACATTTAAGATTCCTCTGAAGAGGAACTGTTGGTGGATTCAGATGTTGAGGAATGTTCTGCTGTGGGCGCCTCAATTTTTTGGGTATCCTTTTGAGGTTGATCCAGAACCCTCGGCTGAGGGCCTGATCAGGACTGTCTTATACAGATCTTGAGCTCCTTGGCTCAAGGTCTGGGCTGCTGACACCATTTCTAAGAGACTTGCTGTCCTTGCCCTTTCAGAGTACATCCTTATTTGGGTCAGATCTTAAGCATCTGATCAGTGATGCCACTGGGGGTAAGAATATTCATCTGCCCTTGGTCCCCAGGAAGAAACCTCCTCTCAAGCCTAACAGGTTTTTTTCCGTCCCTTTCAGACTGAGACACGTCCGTCGAACCAGGCAGTTCCCTCCGCTCCACGTGCCTCCTCCAAGCCCAAACAGCAGTGGATGCCACAGCTGGAAGAATGCCCAGTCCGGGTTCAGTCCGACAATGCCACGGCTGTGGCTTACATCAACAAGCAGGGTGGAACAAGAAGTCTCGTCTCTTGTTTAGAGGTCAAGGCTATTTTGTCCTGGGCAGAAGAACACGTTCCTGCCATATCCGCAGTGCACATTCCAGGAGTAGACAACGTCATGGCGGACTTCCACAGTCAACACACAGTGTACAGCGGAGAGTGGGTACTGCATCCAGAGGTGTTCAGCCTCATTGTTCAGAAGTGGGGTCTTCCTTGCATCGACCTGATGGTGACAAGACACAACCGTAAGGTTCCGATGTTCTGCTCTCACTGGAGGGATCCTCTAGCTCTAGCGGTGGATGCCATGTCCATTCCTTGGTTATTTCCTCTGGCTTACATCTTCCCTTCCATTCCTATGTTGCACAGGGGGTTACAGAAATTGTGACTGGAGTGTTGCCCAGTCATTCTGGTTGCACTGTACTGGCCTCGACAAGTTTGGCTTCCGGAGCTTCTGGATCTGTCAGTGACGGAGCCGTTCCGACTCCCATCTCGTCTGGATCTTCTCCTTCAGGGTTACCTGTGGAAAGAGGGCGTTCATCGTGTAGCTTTGATGGCTTGGAAATTGAATCCTCAATATTGATGACGATAGGTTTTTCTTCCGGTGTGGTGGCTACCATGCTTAGTGCTCGCAAGCCAGTTTCCTCAAAGGCCTTCCATCGTGTCTGGTCGTCCTTCCTATCTTGGTGTGCCGATAGGGATTTTTCGTAGGAATTTGATCTGCCCACGGTCTTGGTCTTCTTACAAGACAGTGTGGATAAGGGCCTTAGTTTGAGTTCCCTTAAGGTTCAGACTTTTGCTCTCTCTGTTTTCTTTCAGAGGCGCATTGCTATCCTTCCTGATGTCAAGGTGTTTTTCCAGGGTGTTGCTCATACTCACCCTGTCTTTAAGGCTCCTGCTCCTCAGTGGGATCTTAATCTGGTTCTGGGTGTCCTTCAGCGCCCTCCCTTTGTGTCCTTGGCTACTATTCCTCTACACCTTCTGACGTGGAAAATGGCCTTTCTCCTGGCGATCGTGTCTGTTCCCCGTGTCGCAGAGTTGCATGCTCTGTCCTGTAGACCACAGTTTTTGGTGTTTCACAAGGACAAGGCGGTGCTTCTCACCTCTCAGGAGTTCCTTCCCCAGGTGGTTTCGGAGTTCCACATCAATCAGGAGATTGTGGTGCCCTCTTTCTGCACTGACCCCACATCTGACAAGGAGAGGGATCTCCACTTGTTAGATGTGGTGCATTGTCTTAAGTTTTATTTACATCGCGCTGAGTCTGTCAGGCAATCAGACGCGCTGTTCGTCATTCCTGAGGGTCCCAGCAGTGGCATAACAATAGGGGTTGCACCTGCAACCGGGCCCGTCACTCTCAGTGGCCCGGCCTCCCCCTGAGACCCCCTCGACACGCGCCCGCAGCACAGCTGATCTCCTGGCGGGCGCGCTGTAGTAATGCAGAGCGCTGGGAGATGGCAATCTCCCAGCGCTCTGCATTACTAAGACCCGCGCGGGAGCTAGACTTACCACTAGACCACCAGGGACTCAAGGTAGGAGGAGGGGGGTCAGTAGGGGCATTGTGGAGAATGAGGGGCACTGTGGAAGGGGCATTGTGATGGGGGCATTGTGGAGAATGAGGGGCATTGTGATGGGGGCATTGTGGAGAATGAGGGGCATTGTGGAAGGGGCATTATGGAGATTGAGGGGTAGTATGGAGATGGGGGCATTGTGGAAGGGGCAATGTGGAAGGGGCATTGTGGAGAATGAGGGGCATTGTTGAAGGGGCAATGTGGAAGTGGCAATATGGGAAAAGAGGGGCATTGTGGAGAATGAGGGGCATTGTGGAAGGGGCAATGTGGAGGTGGCCAATGTGGTCGGAGGGCCCATGGCAATTCTTGCACCAGGGCCTGGTGGCTTGTAATTACGCCTCTGGGTCCCAGGGCAGGAAAACCTGCATCCAAAGTGACTATTGCTTCTTGGATCAAGTCCACTATTCGTAAGGCTTATGAGCTGAGGATGAAGCCTGTCCCTTTCAGGGTCATGGCTCATTCTACTCGATCTATTGGGGCCTCTTGGGCTTACAAGAATCAGGCATCTGCTGATCAGCTGTGCAAGGCTGCCACCTGGTCGTCTGTGCACACCTTTTCGAAGCATTACCGTGTTGATGTGTTGGCATCGGCTGACGCCAGCTTTGGGAGGAAAATCCTGGAGGCAGTTTTGCCTGTCTAGGAACTTCTTCGGTTCTTGGTGCTTCCTTCTCTTTTGAGCCCTGTTGGCTCTAGTTCAGTGTGCTGTGTAACAGTTTGGGGTGTTACCCCTGTTCAGTGTCCGTTGACACTTTATTGTTGTTGATCTGATGGTTCAATTACTCACTAGTGACTTTGGGGGCCTTGCGCCTGGTCCTTGCCTTAACTTCCACCTCTGGGAAACTCAATGGTTGGACATCCCAAAGTTACCAGTATCTCTGTATTGGACGACAGAGAAAAGATGATTTTAGTCTTACCTGTTAAATCCTTTTCTCTTAGTCCATACAGGTTACTGGTCTCCCACCCTGTCAAGAGACCATGCTTGACTCTCCTGTGGCAGACTGTGGGAGTCCTTCGGGGTCACAGGAGTCTTCTTTCCTTCCACTATCTAGTCATAGTTAGTGTTTCAAATCTTTCTGGAGATGGTTGGCTAGCTGTAGCGAAGGAGGGACAGTAGGCTGCACCCCCTGCAGTCATTTCTAGAATGGTTCCTGCCTACTTAAAGGGGTGGATCGCCTACCCAAAGTCACCAGCAACCTGTATGGACTAAGAGAAAGGGATTTAATTGGTAAGACTAAAATCCTCTTTTATTTGTGATTGATTTCTAAGGGGCAGTCATTGATTCTTTTATTTTTTTTATTGATTTATGTATTGGGTGTTAGACATACATTATTTAGGAAATATATTATTATTTTCCAATTCTGTTCTACCATATATGCACTTTAATAGTGTATTCATAATTGAAATGTATTTACAAATGTCTACTATAGTCACAATATAGATTTGGTGCTGGACCCACATTTATTTATTTATGCATTTGTGTGTGATCTTAGTACACCTGACTTATAATTTTTAACCTTCACGTTGTATATGATGGACCATCATCTGTTAGACTTCCCTTGGAAGATCTGCTCCTTTTGACCTAGCCAGAGCTGCATTGCCCACCCAGACCAGTTTAAGACATTAGTGGGGCCTTAACCACTTGGATATTAAAGAGGTTTCATATTTGAGATCGTTAAGAATATCTGTGAGTGCTCCAACTTGCATTAATGGTACACAAACTCACGTTAAGTCATCTTCAAAGAAGGACAAGATCACAACTAATTTCACACAATTATAGGTGCTTATAACTACTGTAGCTTGAGAAAATGAGTTTTCATACCTGCCAGTGTATAATGCTGAGTATTCACACCTGGCTTCACACGTTTAGTAGACTGTATTGTGTGCCTACATCACAGGGGATAGGACATAGAGAGGGTTCTCGACTATGCATGAGAATTAGGTTGTGATTGTTGGGGTGGGGGCCCTTCATCAGTGGTTGTGAGCAGCTTCCCACTTTGCAGTATTTTTAAAATGGCCCTGCCTGACCATCTGATTTAGAGGTCAGAAAAACTGACGCTACCAAATGATCCCTCAATGAACCTGAAATGTGATACTCGGAAGTCAGTATCAAAGATTTGCCACTCCAGCTCTTAGACTGCAGTGGTTCCTATGTGGTCCTGCACCACCTATCATTCATAAGCAGCTAGTCTCAACTCTAAATTTTACCCATCTAATTCATGAGTGTTCAAACAAACTCCTTGTGTGGATTGTCTGCCTGAGATGATGGAATCTCCCCAGGTTTATGCCTGCACTTTCTCTCATTAAACCAATGTGGTTATATTTTTTCTGTCACTGTTCATTTGGTGCACACATTACTTGTAAGAATCAATGGCCTTTTCTTTTCTCTAGTCATCTCTGTTTATTTTTGCATCATTTTGGCTGTATCGCTGGCTATTCACGTTGTAAATCAACAACAAAGTTTAGAAATCCATTCAATGTCCACACAGAGGGAAGTTCTGTAGTTCCCTGCCAGACAAATAACAGAACAAACCGATTCAGTCACATCCTGCTCTGTATGTGTCAATTTAGTGTGAAGGGACATCTGAATGTCACTGTAAATATTGGTGGTATAAAGCATTTTGGGTAATTAACCCAATGTTGATTTAGGAATTAACCACTAATTCTGGTCGCAGCGGGAGTTAATTGATAGTTTGTCTATATTTTTCATGATCAGAGGGAACGTATACTTATAAATAATATTTTGAACAAGTGGTTAATGATGAGGAAACACTGAAACTGTGTCATGTTAAGTCATTTAATTTGTAGTTACTCAACTTGGGTTCTCGGTACCTCAACTATGGCAGTAGTCCTATTAGACAGGGTAGGTTTTCTCCCTAGTGCAGGGGTGGGAGTAAACTGTAGAGCTGCCTCCGTTAGGGAAGGCCCAAAGGACTGGCAGGATTGGCTTAAAATCTGACATATCCTACAGATTACATAAAAAAAAATCAGTTGACTGCTCATCTATAGTAAAAAGCAACCTCTCTAATAATTACCAATGTATATACATACATCAGTTGGGGGGGTTCTCTCCATACGTCAATACTATATTCAGTATGCAAAAAGGGAAGAATGGGTAAAGGAATAAACTGTGTATTGGAGGCACACACCTATTCTTATGAAATGTTGCGTGTTTATTGTAAGCATAGAAGAAAATATAAAAACACAAATGACATAAAAGACCCATAAAAGCAATACCCCACTGATCTCCCAAAAGAACTAATGTTCCTAAATAAGTGAGTCTAAAATACCACCATATGAAGTAGACCCTGGACTAAATAAAGTGCCAAAAGAAACCTGTATTGTGCACAGTCATAAAAGCATCTAGGCAATGTATGTAATATAATATACAGCACATAAACAGGTTAAAGAGATACAAAAGCAAACCATAGTAGTCCTATCAGTTCAAATTGGGCAAGCCAATGGGGTAGTCACCAACTGACAAGCGTTTCACGTCTCTCCTTAGATTCTTTGACTGACTTAATAGTTCACTTCTTCCAGATAAGACCTCTTATATAGTGTAATCATTAACAATCAAAGATCTGCCACTTTGAAATGATGCCTCTCCCTATCATTGCAAAGTCCCACGATGCCCAGATCAAGCCTCAAATCTACCTGACTCCTACCACCACCCCTGTCTTCAAAGTCAAATACTGTATCACATACACATTTGAAGCTTCGACATTCATTTTCAGTCGACCCCTATATTGGTGATGTTTGACTCTATACAAGATAAAAAGTCGAATCACTCAGACAAAATTATATTTGACCTTATGTCTGAGTAAATATTTAAATCCTTCCAACTGAAATTTGACTCCTTGTCGCACTAACATTTGTATTCCTCCTACTTTTAATATGCATCCCTTTCATTGAAAATGTTGTATGGTCTTTGTTTTCTTCAACTAACCGTGTCATACTAGCATAATTATAATCCACTTTGCAATAATTGGGGGAGGCATAATTTCAAAGGAGAAGTGGCGGATCTTTGATTGTTAATTGAATACACTGTATAAGAGGACTTATCCAGAAGAATACTATTACCCCAGTCGAAGCATCTTAAGGAGAGACTCGAAACACCCATTGGGTGGTGACTACCCCACTGGCCTTCTCAGTTTGAACTGATGGGACTACTATGGCTTGCTTTTGTATCTTCAACCTGTTTATGTGCTATATATTACATTCTGTAACGAGAAAATGGAACAAAAAGCCGGGGAGCCCCCCTATTGTAATTCGACTTATCACCTCCAGGTGGGTACTCACATAGACATTGGCCAACTATTTGCTTATATATGGACTGGCAAAAAGGCTTATAATGTAAGTGTTCTCCTTCAGACTGCTCCTCCTCCAAAACTCGCTGTCCCAAAACTGCACAATATAAGAAAAAAAAGATAGGGAGGGCGCCCAATATTGTAATATTGTAACTATTTGCAACAATATAAATTTAAAAAATGTTCACTCACATTTAGTGATGATCAATCTCAGCAAGTGGAGGATTCTTAACCCCTGTCTCCGCTCAGGGCCTCTAATACTCTTGTCTGGACTTCTTAGAAGATCTCCGGCTTGATGGATCCTTCCAATCCAATGCTACAGGGGAATGCCTCTCAATGGATAGTAATACAAGTGGTTATATAATTCCAAAATACAGGCTGTGAATCTCCAAATTTGTATCACATTTATTATTATAAAAGACACGTGTCTACAAAGTTAAAACTATAGCTATGCGTTTCACGGCTACCCTGCCGCTTTGTCAATACAGCGGTGGGGTAGCCATGAAACGCATATCTATATTTTTAAATTGATATTATTTTTTTTTTCATCTGTTTTCTGTGGAGCATTTGGTTTGTCCCGGTCCTTCCTTGCACATCAGCCTCCACGTACTTATATCATGTAACTGTGTCCTTAGTGATATAATTATCCTAAACTGTGCATATATATAAAATATTAATTTTCCTTCCCACAAGAGCATGTTGTACTAGTTGCTTGATGACAGAATCATAGCAGTTGACGATAGATAAGAACTGTTTGTGCCTTTGTTTATAAATTCATAAAGTGTAGAATATGCAGGCAAATCGGATTCTTGGCAGTGAAGATCAGACAAAATCAAAAAACACGCTAAATAGCACAATTCCAATGTAAAAATAGGTATCACACCCCCATCCACATACCACTGTCCAAAATATGGGGGGGGTTTAGAGATATTGTCCTCAGTGATATTATTTCTCCCATACAATTCTTCTTTTTTAACCCTTTGAGTGCCAGAGGGGTACATAAGACATTGCTGTGCAATAAGTTGTGTACTCCTCTAGCAAAATATCATATACTGGAGTAGGCGCTTACTCTCATATCTCTCCAAGGAAGCCTGTCAGGGAGCACAGACAGAACATACAGAACATACTGTCACCACCAGCTACTCACAGCAAATTTGCTGTGAGTAGCTGGTGGTGACAGTATGTTCTGTATGTTCTGCCTGTGCTCCCTGACAGGCTTCCTTGGAGAGATATGAGAGTAAGCGCCTACTCCAGTATATGACATTTTGTGTGTTGATTACCGATAGGGAACATCGGATCCTTGTAGGAGTTAAGGCTGCAGAACTATTGCTCTCCATATATATTTGGAAAGTTAACCACATTGTTCCTTGGTCCGTACGGTAGCTGAAGCACCTCCTCTTGCTTGTTTTAGTACCCCTCTGGCATGCAAAGGGTTAATATAGAGGGCCATGTGGATTTGTTTCTTTGACATTTGTAGGAAATCCATGTTATTGTTGGTTTTGTTAGACACGGTTTTCTTTTCTTTTCAGGAGCAGCCTATTGTTCAATTACTCTTTTCAGCTGTACATGTCTTTAAGTGGGAATACATTAATAAAATTGTCATTCTTAATTGTGACTCGTTAAATTTGGTAGACTGTGGAAAAGCAATGTGCACTTAACCTTTACTGAAACTGTAAATCAGTGGTAGACAAGTGATGGCCCTCCAGCTGTTGGGGACTACATTTTCTGACCATTTTTGGGATGATGGGGAAGAGTTGTTCACAAAATAGACTGTCACTGCAGCACAGATTTAACATTGCTTCTCAGTGCGATGCTCACCTATCTTATCCATACGGGGTTAGAATGAAGTCATTCTGTTTATATAATATAGTGTGTGTGTTGTATATGACATAATGCACCTAGGTATAAATGCACACACAACACCTGCACAGTACTGTATAGTAACAGTATTTGGACAGATTTCAGGAGACTCTGTGCACCTCTTAGGAACATTAGAATTTTATGGCAGAGAAAAACCATTTGGCCTATTCTGTCTGCCTATTTTTCCTACTGTAAAAACCTCAAACCTTATTTGTTCATTGGTCTTGTCTTATGTTCAGGACAGCCTTATGCCTATCCCATTCGTTCTTAAATTCCGCCACTGTTTTAACTTCTACCACTTCTGCTGGTAGGCTGTTCCACTTATCTACTACCCTTCTCTACACCTCTGTCCCTTTTGTTTTAGAATATGGACTCTTGTCCTAAAATTTTTACTCCTTTGAAATGTACTTTACTGCTGTGCTTGTTGAATCCCCTTGTGTATTTGAATGTTTCAATCATATCCCCGTTCTCTCTCGTCTCTCCTCCAAACTATACTTGTTCGGATCTTTTAGTCTATCCTGATATTTATTTTCCTGTAAACCATTCACCATTTTATTATCCCTTCTTTTACAGTAACATTAGTTTTACTAGTTTTCACGATATCAATTGCTTGCTAAAACGACAATAAACTAGCAAGTCGCAAGGGCTGTTAAAGGGGAGGTAAAAGGTTGTACCCTGTTAGTCGGAGAAAAAAGCAAGAGACTAGAAGAGTTAAAGTGATACTTTTATTGGCTGAGTAGCACTAGGTTGAAAGCTTGGCAGCTTTTAGTCTACCAGTTTCTTGCCATAACAGGGAGGACATGCGCGTGGGATATAAACCAGATATTACCGATGGATGCCCATGTGTGGCTGACAGAGACTGGACACTGAGTTATGTATTGGAACTTTACCATCTCTTGTCTGAATATCTGCCTGGTGGGCCCACAGATCCCCATGCTTATTTGTATTCATCGCTGACCATTGCCAGTCATTGAAAAGTCAAATCCACTAACAAATGTCACTTTTTCAGTAACTCGTGTGAAAAGCCACATAGTGGGAGGTTATTTTTTTGAGGTATTCTTCAGTTAACCCTTTGAATGCCAAAAGGTTATGAAACACATTGTTTTCTAATGCGTTGCATACCCTTCTGGCTCCACACATGTTGAGACTTCAACAAACATGATATTCCAACTCATTGGTGTATTATTTCCCTATGGTGCAACTGTGTTTCTACAGAGTTAATCCACATATCTTTTGAACATAAGGCTCTAAATGAGATTCTCAAAGTAAACCTGAGTAGACTATTTGTGAGATGCATTTACATACACTGCATTTGCATTAAGATAATCCAAACCTAGGGTTAATGTGTTCAGTAAGGCTTCAGAATGAAAAATGCTTACTGCCCATTGCCTGCACTTTGACGCAGAAGTGTGTGGGCTGTAATATGACTTTACCAGCCTTATATTGGCTGAATCGGTTCCAAGATTATGGCCAGGTGAAAGAAGCAGTTGGTTCATAATGAAATCATTACTCAAAGTCTTTGAGTGTAGGTCTGATATAATCCATAGTTACACACAGTCTGAATGTCAAGGATTTCACCTCTCAGGACAGGGTTCTATCCAAAGAAATGTCAGTAATGAAATGTCTTTTGACATTTTGCAACAATTGCAAAATTTCAAAACCACATTTTGAATCATTTAACCCTTTAGAGACCAGAGAATGTGCAAGACATTGCTCTGCAATATGTTGTATACCTCTGCACCTTAAACAGTTAACCTAATATCCAATTTTAGTACAAGTTGCATGTAATTTGGAGCTGTGATTGGCTCTCTTTTATGCTGTTTGCTAATAAATACTATACAATAGATCAATTTATCTCAGCCACAGTCCTCAAGTACCCTAACACTACATGATTTAAACATTACCTGGCTCCTCCTTAGGTAGTACATCCATGGGGAAAACGTGCAAACTTGTAAAAGAAGGGACACTAAAAGGATCTGCCATTCTGTCCAAAGCTGCTAAATTGTATGATTCAGAAAAAACTGAATGAGGGATATAGGGAATTCAGAATCCCTCACTAAACACTGCCCTAAGTAACTCTGCTTGCTCCTTCTTTGGCTCAGTCTCTGAAAAGCCCATTTGGGTCCTCTCTGCAAACCCTAAGCCAGTATGATATTGCACTGGGTGACTTGGATTTTTTCAGAACATCGAAGGGCTGGATGAGCACCCCAATAAAATGCATGCTCATATTGTTACATAAAGCAAACCCTCTACTCTAGCGCTTATTGAAAAGCCAGCAATCACCATGGCTGATGTGCCTCATTCAGCACCAGCCATACTGGAAAGGCGGGGGGAGACACTGACCTGTGATCAGACACATCCAGTGGATTTGGTATCTCACCTTATGCATGGCACCATTGTTAGCTTCTAATTAAATTCGTTGTCATAGTGCCACAATGAGAAACAGCCATATGTTTTTTTAAATGCCTTGAATTAAGTTGAGGTAACTGGAAAGCTCAGATATTTGTCTGACTCCTTTTGCCCCATAAGACATGTGAACATTCAAAAGAACTGAAGCCAATTTCAAAAAGTCTTACAACTCTTAACAACTTATAACCCCCCTGAAGTCAGTTTTTCTTTTTCAAAGGTTGACTTGAACCACCACCGGGATCAGAGACCATACATCGGTAAATTAATTATGCTTGCAGTCTTGTCTCTCATCTTCTCAAAAAAAGTACAACTCGAACATTCTGACCCCTCAGAAATAAGCCTCTTTGTTCATGACAACTCTAACTGGAATCACTGCTTGTACACTACCTGCTACTTGAGTGCCCTGATGCTTAACCTCCAATGTATCAAGGATCCTCAACAGCATACTTTTCAGATTCCTCACAGCACCTCAAGCCACTGTGCAGTCATACTTAATATCGTTAGCCCACAGAGGTGGCAGCTGAATGAATCTGAGAAGCTGTGCTGATTTGAGCCCTTGACTGATGAACAGAACATTCAGCTTAATTGGAAACTCCTTCAAGTGGACTCCCTCCTAGCAGTTGACTGAGACCCGACTCTGTTGGGACATCCTACACTGTCAGTGCTGCAGTGTCTCTCTCTCTAAAACTCCTAGCAATACAGCTAAAGTAATTATGATGATAACTAGCATTGGCTGTGGAAGGCCCCGCAGTGTGGTGGGAGCTCTTGCAGGTCCATGCGCAGTGTCAGGGTGCCAATCACCGTTGTCACTAATCCAGAAATAATGCAAAGTACAAATGTGCAGTCATTTAATGTAATATAGCTTTATGCAGGTTCTTTTTGCAACCCAATCATTTAACCCTTTGAGTGCCAGAGTGGTATACAACTCATCGTTTCACAGTGCTTTATACACTCCTCTGACACTCAAAAGGTTAATTGTCCTATAACCGTGTGAAAGGATTGTTATCTGAAGTACCAGTTATTTTACTGGAGCATATAAACGATGAGGCAGCTATTTTGTATTTTAAGAAAAGCTACAAATGTCTGAGTGCAAGCTTTGTTTCTTAAAGACAGAATATTTGTTAGAAACCTCCTATTTTTGTAATGCTAAAGGCACTTTTTAGACTAGATTATATCTTGTTTCAATAAAGTTATTTCATAACTGGTAATGGGGCTTCCTAACACAAGCAGCATAGTATGTGTTCATAGAAATTAGTTCAAATCACAGGGCCTTATGCAAGAGGCTAACGAGGTGCAGCTATTAAAATAGGTCAAGGGTATGACACATCTAAGCAGCTGTTCAGGGCTACCAGTAGCATCATCTGCAGCCAGGCTGGGTGTGGATGATCAGAAATTGTAGTTCTGAACAACTGAAGGGCCTCCCACCCCTAGATCAGAATGTTGATAAAAGGCAACAGTCATTTGGATAGTGCCCAATCAAAACACTTGTTCCCCGGGAGCAGAATGGCTAATGTAGTCTGGGCAGCGTTTCGAGTCCTGGTGGTCCAACGGAGAGCACAACGGGCTGGTGTTCCCTTGTTGGTACCTCAAGAAGAGGCTCAACTGAGAGACTGAAGTCTTGCAGTTAATCTTACATACAGTACTGCACAGAGCAGTGCCCCATAGACCACCTATATCTGGCTTGAAAGTCTGGGCTCACAGAGACTTAGCAAGGAATCTGGCACATTTTCTGCTAATAGCCATCTACTTCCAGATTGCTTTCCAGCTAAGAAGGTCCGTTTTCTCTCCCACAGAAAGGCTGATAGGAGCCATTTTGGGGCTACAGAGTGCAGCTCAGAACTTTTTAGTAATTTTGCTTCTATAGGAGAGATGTATTAAAACCTCATAATTGTCCTCTAACTCGATGCTAAAGAGGTCTCCAACATATTGCTTCACAGTCCTCTCTGAAATGTTTTTTCCTAGACTTAATGGTGAGGTGGGGGAGCCTTTTATTGACACCATTTATTTTACATAAATTCAAAATATAAAGTGTTATATTTTATTATTAATTATGGCCTCATTTGTAGCAGATGTCATTAATATTTCAGTCCCATAGCATGAGTGTACAAATCCTGTTCTCAATGGCCAGAGTTTAAAGCGGAACTACCACCCCTGAATAAATTTGTCCCAGATAAATACTCAGAAATAGTACCTGGTGTATGAGAATTGTACGCTGTTCCCAGACTGACAGGCAGGAAACAGCGCAGACATCTTTCCATAGTGACTTCTGCGCTGTCAGTCCCAGCCTGCTCTAGTAGGCTTTGTTATGAGCCGTTCGACTCCAAAAGGGACTGACCGCGAATGTGCGCAGACGTCACTATGGAAATATGTTTGCGCAGTTTCCTGCTTGTCAGTCCAGGAACAGCGTACAATTCAATTCAAACACCAGGTAATATTTCTGGCGACTAGCGCTAGTGAGGAGCTAGTTGACAGATGGGTATTTATTTGGGACAAATTTATTCAGGGGTGGTAGTTCTGCTTTAAGGATCTAAGTGCTTGGACAATGGTAGGTCAACCAAATTGACTAAAACACTGATTAACTCCAGTGTCCTCTCTAGCATCTATGAGGATAAACTCTAATAACCTAATTTTATAATGTAATATCCATGCAGTGTCGTTACCATCTAAGCAACTGACGTGTGACCACCTGGATAGGTTTCATGTGTGTTAAATGTTGCCACCACATGTTTTCCTTACTCTTTTGAGATAAGATTCTGATAAAAATACAATTCCAGAGTTTGGATTTATTAGACTTTGGAACTTCACGTATTGAGTTTAACTTTGCTCAGCTGACATAACGCGACTGATTTACTAATCAGAATTGAAGCAATATTCTGAAGCAAACTAACTGGACAATAGGGGACAACTAAAACAATCCCCATTGACTTAAATTAGACTTTTAGTCAGCTAGTGCTAGAGAGGTCTCCAGTGCATTTTGTTTATCCCTTAGAGTATAGTTGGTTTGTCACAGGATTAATCCAGTCCTGTTGTTACATCAGCTATACTGGCTATAGATAGTGGGGAGATGTATAAATTCCCCAGCCCAGCTCCTTTGGTGTTACTCTCTACCTCCAACTCCTGAAGTTTAGGGTTTGCAGTAGTCTATTTAGTATGTGCATTGTAAAACAGAAAGTAACACTTAAAGGGATAGTAATACTTAAAATGTAAAAAAAAAATATGTTGTAGGGTTTATCCCCTGAGTAACACAAGGGTATTCCCACTGCTGAAAGGTGTTTTATTCAAAAGTTATTACAGCTCAAAGTTGAATTTTTTCGGTGCAATATCACAGTGGCCTGAAATTGTATAGTGGCGCTGTTGTTACACCATTCTATGGACAGCTCTGGTCCCGGGACCATAAATCTCCATAGGATGGTGTAGCAACAGCGCCACTGTACAATTTCAGGCCACTGTGATATTGCACCTAAAAAATTCAGCTTTGAGCTGTAATAACTTTTGAATAAAACACCTTTCAGCAGTGGGAGTACTCTTGTTTTACTCAGGGGGATAAACCCTACAACATATTTTTTTATTGCAGGGTTTATCCTGTGGAGTAAAACAAGGGTAGTCCCACTGCTGATAAATGTTTTATTCAAAAATTATTGCAACTCAGTGTCGCTTTTTTTTTTTTTTTTTTTTTTTTTTTTTTTGCTACAGCATCTGATGGAGAGTGGTGGTCAGCTAGTCATTGTTGCCCATACACTGCTGAAACATCAGCACCACTGTAACCACTCCATGGAAGCGCTATAGCCGGAAAATGCATGTTTGAGCTGCAAGAACTTTTGAATAAAACATCTCACACTTTTACTCAACAGGGCAAACAATGCAAAAAATGTATATATTAAGATTTACTATCTTTTTAATACACAAAACAAAACAGTGGTCAGAGGAAAGGTGGGCCTGAACCATCCATATACATCCCCACTGCACTCCCCTTGGTGCAAGCAGTATTAAGGGAAGGTTTGTTGGCATAAGTAGGTCAGTAAATTAACATCATACATATGTAGCTCTAAGAAATTGGTTCCAGAACATGTTAGAGCAGAATTATATTAGTACACACCATCACTTAACTGGATTTTTTTTTCTTTGCAATAAATCACATTATACTTGCCATCAATTAGGTGGACAGTATTGCCTAAAAATTAATAGGGTTTTACCCTCTTAAATATAGTTGTTTTTCCCCTACACAAAGTAATGGCTAACATTGGGTGCCAGAGCACAGCGGACACTTAAGGTCGCATTAATGTATTCCAAGCACTGTACTGCACACCAGACTGTATTAAATCTGAATAGATGGGATCAGGGCTTATAATTTGAAGTCCTTTGCTACTAGCCAGACCTGAAAAGTTACTCGCCATAACATACCAACCAGGGCTGAATTTCTACTCGCCAGAGCTAAATTTTCACTCTCCATTGGCTAGTGGCGAGTGGAAATTTTGAGCCCTGGATGGGATTATTAATTACATTTCAGAGGATGAACCATTTTTTTTAAGGACCCTAGATAACGGCAGTTCATCAGTATAATTGTTAGCAATAAAGAAAATCTATTCACAGTTTGGAAAAGAGTCTGGTGTACGATACACTTCTGTGGAATGAATGTGTACCCTAATTTGGATGTTTTTCTAGGTAGTAGAAGGATAATAAATCTTGTACCACACAGACCATCTCACCTCCATTTTTTCTTTCTATTTCAGGTAACTATAGTTTTGTGGGAAGTTTTCAGTGTGAACACGACAAGACCATCTCTACTCATCCACACAATGCCTACCTGTAAGTGACGCATTGCATACTATTGTGAATATGTCATTACACCTTCCTGCTAGCCCACTGTTTGTGGCTCTAAAGAAGCCATGCACAAGCTAACTTTGCTTTTTTAAATCATATATATTAAAGGATTGGTAATTTTTTTAATGAAAGCTATACATTACAGGGCTTTTTTTCTCCCAAGTAAAACAATGGTAAAGCCAGTGCTGTCAGTTAATTTATTCCAAATTTTTAACCGTTTAAACTGAAAAAAGCATAATTTCTTCCAGAAAGTTCAACCTGTCAGGCAGTGTTAAATTTTTACTATCACATTCTATGAACAACTGTTGTGAGTGACTTTCCTCTCCCATTGAATTCAACATAATTAATTGAAGTCTGACCACTAGAGGGCAAAGTTAATGTGACAAACCAAACGTTTTAACTGTAATAACTCTGGAATGACTTAACTCTCAGTTTTGGGATATTCATTAAAAAAAAGTGGTAGGACCAGGAATACCCATTTACATCTTAGCTGAGATCAGCAAAGATGGGGTTGGTCCCTGGTTCTACTACTCAAGCCGGAACTTCTGTACTGCCTTGAGTGTAGTTTAGGAAAGTAAAGCAGTGAGTGTCTCCTAGCTGTCATTATGGATTGCCTGTATGATCAGTAACAGGGAGACCACCGGGAGAGGTCCTGATGCTTTCTAACGAGATCGTTACTTAAATAATAATAATTACGTCAAAGGGGCTGTTAGGTAAATAGTGGCTCACTCATTCTGACTGACTCACCTGTGCTTAATCAGGGAAATCCTTTAATCCTGGCCTGTTGATGGCTCTTGAGGACTGAACTTAGACAGCAGTGATTTAAAAATGGTACTATGTGTACCACAGATTTGTCTAAACTATTGCTGGATTTGGTTGGACACCCTCTTGCACAGAAACATACACTGCCTGCTTCCCCAGCCTTCTTCCATTGTCCAGGGGAAGTCATGGAGCCGCACATACTCTGATTAACTCTTAACATCCCATATCATCTGTCTCTCTGCACCCTGCTAACATCTCAGCTCCTGTTTATTGGGTATGATATTAACTGTTAACATCCCATATCATCTGTCTCTGCACCCTGATAACATCTCAACTCCTTATGATATTAACATCTGTTTGTCTGCAACTATTGTTATTCATTTCATTTCTGTTTGATCGATCCACCCCTTCATTCTGTGTTCAAACTGAGGTCTGATTTGGTCACTCTTTTCTCATGGGTGTGAAATAACTTGCGTATCAGCTCTGATCTGACATTTGGTCAGTCTTTGATTTTTAATTTAGCTAAATAAGCCTCATGTGTATAAGACTGCTATATAATACCTTCAGTCTAGGTTGACAGCCCTAGAAGGTGACACTTAAGGGGTTCCCCATCCAAACTGAGCCATCTTAAGGGAGACTTAAGCAGAACTTGAGCAGGAGTGGGGCAGGAGACAGAACAGATTTCACTGGAGAAAGAACACCTCCCAAAGCAAGGCTACAAAGGACTTGAAACAAACACCTAAATGGAAGCTCTGCATTTCTCCTAAATTTCAAGATTCTCTGTATAACACCAGCTTATGGACTCTGTTTACAAAACACTCTTCCATCATGAGAAGGTGCTTTTGGCCCAGTCAGACTTTTGTTTCAACATCATGCCCTCTACAAACAGTACCTAAATACCTTATATTCCTTCTCTCTATGGCTGCAGTTCTGTGCTTTATGGAATGCTCGCTCCATTACTAACAAATATAACACTGTGCATGATCTCTTTTCCTCCTGCTCCCTCAATTTACTTGCTATTACTGAAACTTGGCTCTCCCTCAATCCCACACTGCAGTCTCCTACGGTGGTCTCTTCTTCTCTCGCACTCCACACTCAGTTGGATGTGGGGGAGGTGTGGATTTGTTGCTCTCTGTACATTGTCATTACAAACTAATTTCTCCCCCTTCCTCACTCTGCTTCTCCTCTTTTGAGTCACATGCTGTCCGTATCTTTGCTCCAGTCTCTCTGCAAGTTGCAGTCCTCTATCGCCCACCTACCTCCACATATACACCTTCAGACTTCCTATCTGTCTTTGAATCATGGCTTTCCTTCTTCCTCTCATCAGACACACCTTCACTTCGGCTGGGGGATTTCAATCGTCATGTGGATGATCCCTCCTTCTCCTGGGCATCCTGTTTTCTCTTCTTAACATCTGCATTTGGACTAACCCAGTGGACGAATACTAGTACTCACAAGGATGGTCACTTCTTAGACCTTGTGTTTACTAGAGGCTGTGCTGTCTCAGATTTTAATATCTCTCCTCTTCCACTATCCAATCACCATCTTCTAACATTCAGCACTACTCATACACCTTCTGCAATCCCTGCTTCCTCTCCCCGTTTCACGCGTAACCTCAAATCCCTAAATCTCACGGCTCTCCAGTCCTTCCTGGCTACTGGACTTTCATCTATTCCCATTAATCCTGACACTAACAGCCTTGTCAAAACATACAACTCAGTCCTATCCTCCTCTTTGAACCTGCATGTGCCTTTCTCTCTATGATCCACTTGCAGAACTAATGCGCCGCAATGGCTTAATAAAGACACCAACTTCCTCCGCTCCTTTACCCGTTCAGCTGAATGACTATGGAGAAAGTCTGGTTCTCTGGCATACTTTCTCCACTACAGGTTCCTCCTTGTCTGCTTTAACTCTTCTCTGTCCCTCGCCAAAAAACTTTACTTTTCACAACTAATCAACACTCATAAATCCAACCCCGATGCTTTTTCTCTTCCTTTGACTCCCTCCTCCACCCTCCGTCTGCTTCCCCCACAAACTCCATACAGCCACAAGACTTTGCTGGCTACGTCAAAGCCAAGGTGGACTCCATCCGGGATAATATACCACCTTGTATATTTCCTCCTAGCCTCCCTCGTTTCCCTCCTGGCACTCTGGACTCTTTTTTTACTGGTCATGGAGGAGGAACTGACTAACCTGCGATCCTCCGCTCTGTCCATTACATGTGCACTTGATCCACTCCCCTCTCACCTCATCCAGTCCCTCTCCTCCACACTAATCCCTATCCTCTTACAAATCTTTAACTCCTTCTTTGCTCCTGCTACCTTTCCTGACTACTTCAAACATGCCTTAGTAACACCCATCCTCAAGAACAACTCTTCTGACAGTAACAGACCCTCTAGCTATCAACACGTTTTTCTTCTGCCTTTTGCCACTAAACTCTTGGAATGCCTAGCTTACTCACGCCTGCTTGACTTTTTTTAACACATACGACCTGCTGGACCCTTTACAATCTGGATTTCACACTGCTCACTCCACTGAAACTGCTCTTACAAGAGTGGTCAATGATCTTCACAATGCTAAATCTCAAGGTCACTAATCAATACTTATCCTGCTTGATCTCTCAGCAGCTTTTGACACTGTTGATCATGCTCTCCTCCTCCACATTCTTCACTCCTTAGGAATCTGTAACCAAGCTCTGGACTGCCTCTCCTCTTATCTATCTAACAGATCCTTCAGTGTCTCCTCTGCCACTTTTTCATCCCCTCTGTTGGGGTTCCTCAAGGTTCTGTTCTAGGACCGCTTCTGTTTTCTCTTTACACAATAACACTTGGTGATCTTATTAACTCTCTTGGTCTCAAATATCACCTCTATGCAGATGACACCCGGATTTACTTATCTGCACCTTGACTGATTTCTGATATCCAGGCTAAAGTCACAGATTGCCTCTCCGCTATCTCAGACTGGATGGCTCATAGGCACCTCAAACTCAATATATCTAAAACTGAGCTGCTTCTCATCCCACCAAGGCCTGGCCCTGTAGCGCCCTTCCAGGTGACGTAAATGGCACTACCATAAATCCAGTATCAGAAGCGCGGTGTCTAGGGGTGATAATTGACAAGTCTCTCTCATTCTCCCCTCATATTAATGCCATTGCTAAATCCTGTCGCTTTCTTTTGTGTAACATTGCTAAAATCCGTCCCTTCCTCTGCTCCTCCACAGCTAAAATTCTTACATACGCAATCATCCTCTCCCGCATGGACTATTACAACATTCTTCTGTCTGGCATTCCTGCTTCCCATCTCCATCCACTTCAATCTACACAGAATGCTGCAGCAGGAATTACTCTTCTGTCACCTAGGTTTGTCCCTGCCCCGCTCCTCCTCAAAACTCTCCAATGGCTGTCTATCAAACTCCGGATATCTTACAAAATCTTACTTCTCTCTTTCAAGACACTTCTCTCCTCTACTTCTTACATTTCCACTCTGATCTCCTGCTATACCCCATCCCACCACTTACGTTCGTCCAATGATTGTCTTCTCTTAGCTCCTTTTGTGTCTACAGCCCTGTCATGTATCAAACCTTTTTCTCTCATTGTTCCGTATCTATGGAATGCTCTACCATCCAACCTGCGCCACTGCACCTCTCTGATAATCTTCAAATCTCACTTAAAGGGACAGTATTACTTCAAAATTACTATCTCTCATATTGTAGCCCTTAATAAACTGAGTTAAATTACACCAGCGGCATCTCTCAAACCTTTATGGTTTAAGAGATAGCCGCTTTCAAAGTTTCCTCTCCCCTGCTGTCAGCGTTCTGCTACCAGCAGGGGAATCCGGTCCTGGGACAGGCGGAGGCTCTTAAACAGAGCCGATATCTCATTATGGAATGAAAAATGATTCATTGAAACAGTCTTATACGTGTGCATGGTTACCAAGCACATGTAGAAGACTGTTGCAATTAATCCTTTTTCCTTCCATAACGAGATATCGGCTCTGCTGAAGAGCCTCCTCTTGATTCAGAGACCGGATTCTCCTGCTGGCAGCAGAACGCTGACAGCAGGGGAGAGGAAACTTTGAAAGCGGCTGTCTCTTAAACCATAAAGGTTTGAGAGATGCCGCTGGTGTCATTTAACTCAGTTTATTAAGGGCTACAATATGAGGGATAGTAATTTTGAAGTAATACTATCCCTTTAAAAATGTACCTCATGGATAAAATCGCAACATGCTAGAAGGCACTGATGTTGTACAATGAACGCTCTTATAAACTATTTACATTACTGATGTCCTCTATCATCATCAGAACTAGCACTGTATTTAGCACTTGACCCTTATGTACTCTGTATGTCTTCCATTACCACTTTAGATTGTAAGCTATTGGGAAGGGACCTCGCAACCAATGTTTCACTCTACAAAGCACCTGTAACTATGTATTGTTTAAACCCTTAAATTGTAAAGCGCTGCGTACACTTGTGGCGCTATATAAATAAACATATTCATTCATTCATTCATTCATTCACATGTATACTCTGTTTATCCAGCCTTGTTCCACTGCTAGTAATAGAACTTCACATACACTGTCTGACACCCAAGCCTTGTTTCACTGTCCGTAACCGCAGAACCACAAATACACTTTTTTTATACCTCAGTCTTGTGACCATAGAATCATGCATATATTGTCTGCTTTGACAGCCTTTTTCCACTCTGATACTATTTTGAAATATGCGGGGTGTTATCATTGCTTCTCGTTTGGACCTATACACAGCTTTTAAAGATACAGTAACACATGGTTCACTCTCATGTTCCTTAGTGATGGAATTATATTACTCATGTTTGAATATCAAAAGAAGATATGTTTAAAGAAGATCAGCTCATTAGAGGACTGATTGAAGTATCTGATTATTGATTTATCTCTTCATTCTACACTTCAGATTTTTCTTTTTTTTAATTTCTGGGGTATAGATGCCAGCATCTATCTATTTTGGGGGGTTTTATGTGTTGTTTTAATACAACGTTGTGGTTTTATGTTTGGGAAGTAAGGACATGGAGATACCTTTATATGTGGGTTTGGGGATCTCCTTTTGCCTTTGTATACATGTGTCTATTTTTTGGGATATGATTAAAATTTATTTTTTATATGATTTTTTGGTTATTATTCTATTATTTATTTTGTTTTTGAAGAGGAATTGAGTGCCTGTAGATAATCTACTATATATCTTTTTGTATGTAAATGACATTTTTAGATTTTATAGCACCCCATATTAGGTTAATATGGTTATCTTCCTGAGTGTAATTGGGTGTGCTTTACTTCTTTGATATTTGTTTTTCCACTGGTACCAATGATGCTGGTAGGGTGACCACATTTCCCTTCTGCCATTCCGGGACGTGGTCACCCTAGTTGCCCCGTCATACCTTAAGACCCTGGTAGTCTAGCGGCGTGGAAAGTGCTCTGTGCCTCCTCCGGCACAGAGCTGAAGCTCCCGCGTGCTGTGCTCAGTAATGCAGAGTGCTGGGAGATGATGTCATCTCCCAGCGCTCTGTATTACTAGAGCGCTTGCCTCCAGGTAAGCTGCATTGCCGCCCTGGATGTCAGCCTGCAAGCGGTGTGTCATATCATGGACGCCGCGAGATGCTGGCAACACCTACTCTATGTTATCCCATACCAAATGGGCAGCTTCTTTCCTCAGGCTTGCACAAGGTAGTAAATGCAATAGGACATGTCCTAGTTTTGAAAGAGTTCAGTAGGTTTGAAGTGACTAAAGAGCATGCTTTTATTTTCCCTAGAACTCCACTTCCTGGAAATAGTTGTTCACGTTAGTCTAGGCCTAGAAATATAAGTTAACCCTTACTTGAAGAGGTGGGTTGTCTGCTTTCTGAAATGGTATGAGAGACTGCAGATGACACAGTTTTATACTTCTGGCACCATCTAAAATTTGTCAACTCTAGGGGTGCTGTTTTCTTTGGAAGATCAGTAACTAGTAAATACAATGGGAGTTTCATATTTTTCAAAAATGTCAGTACCTTTTTAAAAGGTTAGTAATGTTTCAATAACTGTGTAGCTATGATCCTTCCTTATAGTTTATACTATTGATCCATTACATCTCTAATGCTGAAATCACTCTAATTCCTCTGATAATATATCACAAATTGCCCCCCCCCCCGCCCCTTATGCTGACATCATCCTTGTTGCCTCGGAACTGAAGAAGGATTATGATGAGGGGCAAATTTTTTTCAGCACAAGAAAAAACCTGTCTTCCTTATACTGAATGAAGGAAGATTGTCCCTCGTGATCTGTCCGCCAGGCAACAAGATTTCAGATCTGAGGGGAGGTGGCTTCCAATACTGTAAAGGGGTGGGACGGGGACAATTATTAATATGATATCAGAGGAACTAGACCAATTTCAGCATTAATGACGTATCGGACCAATAGTGCAAACTATAAGGAAGGATTGTAGCTACACAGTTATTGAAACATTACTAACCCTTTAAGGGGTGAAAATATAAAAAAAAAAATCCTACTTTTTGCTTTGATGCCATCTTCTAGAAACATTTGTGCACACTAGGCTACAAAGGTAGAAATGCAAATAACCCCTCTTTTTATGAAGTTGGATATCTACTTTCAGTATATATATGCTTTTATGGGGTTATTTTGATGTAATGGAGTAATTATGCCTTTAGACTACATCTAGTGCATTTTGTTCATATGCATGAAAATGTCAATCGAAATTCTTTTATCTGCGATTACCAATTTGGGGTCCTAGGAAAGGACATACATTTGTGCTTCTATACATAGTTTATATCTGTGTTCTCAGGAGGTATGGGACATTCATATTTCAGACTTTTATGTATGTTATGCTAAGTTTGCTTGATGATATGCAGGAAATTGTGAGTTAAATGTAAGTTTCTGAAAACCTCTATTTTTTTTTCCTTTTAAACAACTTTTTATTGAGAAAATATATAAAATGTTTGCAGGTATACTGTATCCAGTGCAGTTTTTGGCAGAAGACACACTGCCTCACCCCACACATACACACCAAATAGTTGGCTTAAAGGGACACTACACTCAAAGTCAATGTATAAGTTTTGAGCCTCATTGGGATCATTAGCAAGACAATCTCATAGGCACTCCACACCCTTAAGTACCCAATACAGAAGAAAACAACTGCCAAAAACATAAGAAAAAAAATCAAAATATATCACATTGCCACAGTATATAAACCCATGACTATGTACCTAAGGGGAAATAAAGGCAAATCAAATGAGTGCATAACACATCTAGAAGCAATAAGTGTGACAATTGCCATATACATAGTGTCCATACTTTATTTATATAAGGTCAATAGGGTGCCATGTAACTCCTTACCCGTATACATACGCAAATATAACCTGTTCATTCCATAATCACAATGTGATATATTTGCATCTGTATACTGGTGGGGTATTACATGGCAAAGCAATGAGCTGGATATCATTCTGGAATTCAGAAGGTGAAAGTTGCTAAGAGAAAGACCTCCCACTTATCTAAAATGGGCTTTTAACCCTGTAACGACTCTTGACATGTCAGGACTGGTGATGGTCCTGGCACATCATGAAAGTTTGGGATGGCAGCGCAGCTGCACGCCGCTCTGCCATTCCAGAATTCAAAAGAAAAAAAAAAGCTCCATGGTCCTTAACGGCCACCTGCTCCAAATCGGCCGTTCGGTAAGGGGTTGTCCCCTTGATGATGGGCTGCAGGGCATATAAAAAGTTTCTATGGTGGGCTTCACATTGCTGGCCCAAGTGTCGCACATTTTCAGCCCACAGGCTGCATTTTTGACATGCCTGCATACGGTCCAAGTGTCCTCCATTTTAGGAGATCAGACTGTGTGATGTGCATATAAGTGCATCTTATTGCTCCACAGCATTAACATTCACATTAAAGCAGAACTGTCACTACAACACAGTGCAGCAGATTATTATTACATAGCGATATGCACACATTTATTGTTATTTTCAAGTATAATTGCTGCTTTAACAAAAAATATAACCTTTCATGTAGACAAACACCGTCTGGGATCTTGCAGTAGGCACTTTTCACCTGCGCTGTCAGTCCCTTCCATTGCCTTTTGGCACAAAGGAATTCAACCAGTCATGGAGTTGCAGGGGACGGACAGCGCAGGCGCAGAGATGCTGGTTCTGCAAGATGTCTGCGCTGTTCCCTGGTGCCTGCCTGCATAGAAGGTTATATTTTTCTTTAAAGGAGCAATTCTACTTGAAAATAACAATAAGTGTGTGCATATCACTAATGTAATAATCATTTGCGGCGCTATGTTAGTATAGTGAAAATTCTGCTTTAATGTCTTCTTATACATTTCTGTGTAACTAAAATACTTTGTCTTGTTCTAAATTATTTATTCAGTTACACAAAGAAGTGTCAATAAGTCATGAAATAACCTAACCTAAATGCATTGGATAACCAGACCCCTCTGGCAGACAAAGGGTTAAGCAAATTATCATCTACGTGTTCTTATTGGTACAGTTTCCCTTTAAAATAAATATATACAATGAATTTGTAGGAGACAGAGAATTAATCTGCAGCATGTTATTGAAGGGATAGTAATGTTTCATAATAAAAGCAGCTCTAATTAATCTTCATAGTATTTGGACCTTGGAGAGTGTTTCAATTCTGTCAGAGTTGTAGTTCAAGAGTAATTGAATGATAAAGTATCCCCCTCCTGTCCCTTTTACTGACAGTAACACTGCTCACCTAAGAGCAGCAGGGAGAGTCCAGGTAGATTGCAGAGAGGGGAAATCTTCAATTAAGATAAGGGAAAAAGCTGAAAAACCTGTCAATGGGGGCAGGATTTACATTGTTCTCACAGTAAAAATATTGACCGTTGATGTGAGCTGTCAGGTGTATGGACTGGATTCCACATCTAAGGAGAGGGGGCTTACACTAGGTAAAAGGGGCAGGAGGGGGAAACTTTATTGTTCAATTACTTTTGAACTACAACTCTCACAGTAGTGAAATAACTCTCTCTATGGCTCAAATACTATGAAGATTAATTGGAGCTGCTGATTTTGTGAAACATTACTATCACTTTAACCAGCTCTGTATGAGCAATAGAATGCAGGTCTTGGCATTTATGTTTTTCCATTACATTTTCAGTGCACAGTACATTCATACTGGCTATATTGTTATCTCTGTTATAGAAAGCTTGGTAGCAAATCAAGTAAATTACAATGCTTTGAGATATCAGGAGCACAGATAGTGTATGTGTTCATGTAACCCAGTCCTGGTCAACTCTAATTTTCTAGCAGCACCAATACGCTTTTCACAACGTATGCAATAGTAGATGTAAACTATTTAAATTGGACCTGATAAGATATATTGAGGTAATTCTACAGATAATTCGAATCTGCCTTCATGCTGTGCTGGCTATATGTTTCTAATATAAATAGTTTTGGAGGAATTAACCTTTGTTTGTAGATGATGCAATGTGGTACTTTATGCTAATTAGCTTATTTGCTGGGCTGCAATTACCACACATTGTGCTATGAATGAATCTAGGCAGAGCCCACACACTTGGGACAGTGAGGAGTAAGTTTTGCATAGAAAAAGGGGGCTGAAGTCTGTCCTCAGCCACCCCAGAACAGTGCAGGTTTTCAGAATCTCCTCAGTTAAACACACGTTAATAATGTTAACTCAGCTCCTTTAGAATGTTTGAATCACTGATTGAGTCGCCTGTCACATGAGAAGAGAGAGCCTGCACCATTTGAATGTTCTTAGCCTATAACATTACTAATTGGCATACTGTGCAGGAAATTTGCATAAAATGCCTCAGTGTGGCACCAAAATGTAAACTTTTCTCAAAAATGGTTTGTTTTATAGAAAAATGGATAGTAATACCTGAAAATAAGTTTATTTTATATTGTAGCCCTTAAAAAACCATGAAAGACGATATAAGTCTTATCTCCCAAACCTTTATGGTTTGGGAGATACTCGTATGTAAAATATAGTGTTGTTCACTTTTCCTTGCTGTTTCAGTCATGTCTGCCATCTAGTGGACAGATTTGGAATGCGGTCCACATAGCAACCGGCAGCTCTTTAGCAGTGCCGAGATCACGATCTTTGAAAAGGACTGCTTCATTGGAACTGTGTACAAAGTATGCCTGGCTTGAAAGCACACTTTGTAGACCATTCCAATTAAGAAATTCTTTTTAAAGATCATGATCTTAGCACTCCTGGAGAGGCACTGCTGGTCGGGCGTCCGGATTCCAAATCTGAAGGGTGGAGCAATGACATCACTCCAGGGGAAACTTTACTTCTGAATATCTCCCAAACCATAAAGGTTTGGGAGATAAGACTTATATCATTTTTCATGTTTTTTTAGGGGCTACAATATAAAATAAACTTATTTTCAGGTATTACTATCCCTTTAATTATTTGCCTTAAGGTGACAGGCCCATTTTAAGGGAACATCAGTGCTTAACCCTCGCAATTCCAGATAGGTATCCAATGCAATGCATTGGATATCTCTCTGGCTCAGTGTTAAAGGGATAGTAATGTCTGCTTAGAAGTTGCTGCTATACTGGAGATTTAAAAAAAAAAAAAATTCTCTTGAGCAAGTCCCATCTCTCAGACCTTTATGGTATGAGAGATATTTGCAGCTAAAGTTCCCCCCTCCCTCCCGTTTCCCTGATGTCAGCTGTAAAGCTGACAGAATGAGATCCGTGTCGGCCTACTCGAGGCAGCTCTTCAGCAGAGCCGAAATAGCAATATTTAAAAAGAACTACTTAATTGGAATAGTCTACAAAGTGTGCTTGCAAACCAGGCACACTTTGTAGAGCGTTCCAATGAAGTTATTCTTTTTAAAGGGACACTAGTGTCCCAGAAAAAAAGTATACTTGTTTTGTAGAGGTTTAAAAAAATAAGTTATTTGGCACAAATCCCATCTCTCAAACCTTTACGGTTTGAGAGATATTCATATGTAAAATTCCCCCCCTTCTCCTGACGTCGGCATCTAGCTGACAGCAGGAGATCCAGGTTTGGGGACCAGCCGGTGGCTTTGCAGCAGAGCCGAAATCACATTATTTAAACAGAATTACATCATTGGAAAGGTCTACAAAGTGTGCCCAGTTTGCAAGCACACTTTGTACACCGTTCGCATGAAATAGTTCTTTTTTTTTAAATAACGTGATTTCAGCTCTGCTGAAGACCTCCTCAAGTCTGTCAGCTTTACAGCTGACAGCAGGAAAAGGGAAACTTTACAACCGAATATCTCTCAAACCATAGTGGTTTGAGAGATAGGATTTGTGCCAAATAAGTTATATTTGAAACTTCTACAAAACAAGCATATTTTTTATGGGACATTGCTGTCCCTATAAATAACGTTATTTCGGCTCTGCTAAAGAGCCACTGGCTGATCCCAGGATCAGGATTTCCATCTGTCAGTAGTGTGATGATGTCACTGCAAGGAGGGGGGGGGACTTTAGCTGCGAATATCTCTCAAACCATAAGTCAGTCTGGTCCGGATGGAGCGTGGCGAGGGACAGTCTACAGTAAGCAAAAGGAAAATCCTGCTCTCCTTTGTCAAGGGGGGGCAAAGTTTTCCATATACTTAATGAATGAAGATTGTCCCTTGCTATGATCCTCCCGGTCCCACAATTGGATTCCAGATCTAAAGGGAGGCAGCCAGAAGGGGCAGGGGGGATCTTTTCAGCTTGAATCTCACTTGAACTACAAAACTGTATGTGTTAAAATATAGTGCTATGTGTTAGAAACAAGACTTGGACCTGAACTTTAATTCAAGTATTACTATCCCTTTTAATACAAATGACTTTTATATGAAAGATGTTGTAACAACAGATATGCATACCTAGGAACTTCCTCCTGTTGACTCCCAGGAGAGGGCTCATGGATTGTGACCAGTCTTATGTTAATTACGCGATTTGTGTCCTTAATCAGGTGGGTATGGCTTTACTAGGATCGGGCTGAGAAGAAGGCAGGAAGTAGGAGGAACAGGGTGGGAAGGAGGAGAAGTGGGAGGGAAGTGGGCGGCACAGGGTAGGAAGAAGTGGGCAGTGTTTTTCAGGAAACTCACCACAGCTGTAGAATCAGCTTCTGTCTAAAGAGACCCAGTAAGCAAAGCTAAAAAAACGGAGTATCTGAGGCAGATCAGGAGAGTTCCCATGGATACAGATCTATAGATAAAGTAGGGTTGTCATATCATCCCTTTAAAAGAGGACACATATGAAAAATTCCCAATGCAGGGCTCCAGTGATTAACTATTGTTCACTGGAGAGGGACTAGTCACAAATAATCAATGGTGTAGACAGCAACTGCTTGGCCAGTAAGGCCAAGTATTGTGTTATAATGGTTGCCGTGTATCAGTGTAGCAGGCATTTTTCATGTATCCTCTTTTCAAGGGATGATTTGGGAATCCTAGGTAAAGGTTTTCAAATACTGATTTATTGATTACATCAAGATCTAAAATAGATTACATTTGTTGTTCTTCATCAGGCTGGTGTGGGGGAGCATTTTCCTTTTCACTCCAGTGACACAGGTCAGGAGTCTATGTTTTGCTATGCAAGGCAGAGCAAGAAGTGAGGAGCGCAAAGGAAATTGCTTCCCCTGGCCTGCTGAAAACTGCAGATGCATTATCAAATGTCCTTTGTTTGAAAAAGGAAGGCATGGACAATTGACATCTGTATCTTTAAATGTCCCAGTGTTTTTAAGTGTGTGTTCCTTAAAGAATTGTAGTGGGGTCCCAGTTATTCATTAGACTGATGGACCAAAGAAAACTCAGCAGTGGTACAGTAAATTGTGTCCTTCCTTGTCTTCTAATTTTCTTGCAGACTTTCAAGTCTGACATTTTCTTTCTGAACTCTGTGTATGCTGTGTCCTTTTCTGTATCCCAGGATGCTTTGGTTTTCTTTGCTAGTTTAGCCTCTCTCAACCCTTGATAAGTGGCTTTTCAATAAGCACAGCAACAATTTCAGAGAGCTGTATTCCTCAGAGACTACTAATCTCCAGATACAGAGCATACCCCCCTTCGGCCATATTCAGGAACAATTCTGGGGTAAACCAAAGGTAAGCAACCCAGCCCTGAAAGTGTTAACCCTTTGAGTGACAGAGAGGTATTGCAATGCGTCAGCTACCCCTCTGCAACTCAAAGAGTTAAAGGGGGACTGTTTTTGCAGGACTGTTTTGAAATAACAAATTCACCATGCAGCCATGCCTAGGTATAATTGCTCTTTTTAACTCTTTCAACTGCTGGGTCGCTTATTCCTGCTTACCGTTTGGTATTTTTTTTTTTTAAATATATATATATATATATATATATATATATATATATATATATATATATATATTAATCCTCTGTGCATGTTTTCAAGATAGCCCTGCTTGATCACAGATGAGTAATAACTGGTTTGTTGATTGTGATTAGTCCTCCTATGCTTAATTGGGGATATCCGGAGAACCTGACCTGTTGGTGTGCCATAAAGAGTAGAGCTGGTAATCACTGCCTTAGAGGGAACACTGGTGAAAAGTTGATTGAAATGCAAACCAGTTGAGACCTTTATAACATTCCATGGGATTGAAGTCCAATTTAAAGGAACAGTAAATAGTTTTATGAATAAATAAAGTTATTACAGCTTAAAGTGACTTCTGCTTTCCATAGTAAATGATAGGAATGGCGCTACCTGATGATCAGAGTAGAAAATTGCAGTTTGATGTTAAAAAAACAAGATAAGTCACTGCTTACCAGCAATTAAATTGTTCAGTTACATCAACAATTTAGTTTTTTGTAGCATTCAGTGGAGATGATTGTCCCTTGTACAGCTATAGTGTTCCAGATTTACTCCAGTTCTCTTAGTACAACAGCCTGAAAATGAAGTATTGCTGTGTTAAGATTTTTTGTTGAGAAGATATGTTTTTGCCCATTATAGGGGGTGCACTGATATAAAGCTACTCTAAAAAAGCTGGTGGAATCAATTGATTGGTGCAGATGGAGATGTCACTTTGTAACACTATGTGATTGTTAGGCTTTTTCAATTTAACCCTATGAGTGCCAGAGAGGTATCCAACACTGCACTGGATACCTCTCTGGCACTCAGAGGGTTAAAGGGATAGTAACCTAGAAAAAAAGTACAGGTGAATTTATAGGTACAGTTAAAACATACTTACTGCCCTCATTCCCATCTCTCAAACCGTTATGTTTGAGAGATGTAATAAAATAAAGGTCTCCGCTCCCTCCCACTTCTCATGCGCCCGCTGTATAGCGGACGTCATGAGTTCCTGCTTCCGGTGCCAGAAGGCGGCTCTTCAGGAGCGCTGTCCGCGATATATAACTATAGTTATTTCATCGGTATGGTCTACAACGTGTGTCTGGCTTGCAAGCACACGTTGTAGACCATTCCAATGAAGTAATTATAGTTAGATATCCTGATGTCAGCACTCCTGAAGAGCCGCCTAAAGTCGGTCGACTGGATTCTGCCTCTGACAGCTTTACAGCTCATCGGGCAGAAAGGGGAGGGAACAGAGACCTTTATTTTATTATATCTCTCAAACCATAACAGTTTGAGATATGGGAATGAGGGCAGTAAGTATGTTTTATTTGTACCTATAAATTCGCCTGTACTTTTTTTCCAGGTTACTATCCTTTTAAAACATTAGTTTATAAGATATTTAGCTTTATTTATATGTTAGTTAGAGTAAGTCCTCCAGACATACCTGGTCCATATAGCTCTGCATTACCAACTGCCACTTCCTACGAGGAAATACTAGAACAGCTGCATTCACTGATAAAAAAAAAATTACACATCTCAGAATCTAAAGTTTGGATTTTAGAGTCTAAAATAAAAACTGGCGATTTTTGTTATAAAGTGACATTTCCACTTTAATAGTCTATTTAAGCCCAACATTCTCCTCTTTGTGATGCTGGTTCCAAGGGGAGGACCTTGTGGGAGTGTATGGATGCTTTTGGGTATTCTGTTTTTCTGCGCCTTGTTTCTCGCTGTGGACTAAGGAGGGCAGGGGGATTTTGCATAGAATTAGTCTTTTTTTCTGTGCATGCTGTAGAGCTGGAGTTCAGTGCTTGCTCACATTTAAAATCTTAACCCCTTAAGGATTGGTGACTTAACAGGACCATCAGTGGTGTGAGTGCCTTAAGGACAGGTGACGATCCTGGCACGTCATGGCTTTTGTGATCACAGTGCTCCCGTGATCGGAGTGATTCGTTTCAGTCTTTTCCACCGAGACGGTACATGTGATCGCTCACGTGCCGGTTCTTTGAATGATGTCTATATGATCCTTAAGGGTAATCGTGCCTCAGGACCACTGGATGTTAAGGGGTTATTGATGATGGAGTAGGTGTGACAGCTGCACTAACACGATGCAGTGCATTGCAACACACTCAGATGGTTGAAACAGTGACAGGCCACCAGATTTACCCCAAGTCTACCAAAGTCTACCATAGGTGAATTATGAATTTTGGTAGAAAAAAAGTATATTAACCCCTTGGATGCTAGAGAGCTCTCCGGTGCATTACTTTGCAGTATATTTGACATCTCTGGCACTGAAGGGGTTAAGATGGAACAGAATAGGTGCCAAGGGAGTTATAGTATGAAACAAAAGAAAGAGGATGGGGGAGATGCGCTAAGCCCTGATACTGAGGGGATAACTTCTCCGGTGATACCACTTCTCCAGTTTCTATGTTGTTCTCAGTTTGGAGAGATCTTAGTGCATAGGCTCCACAGAATAACACAGGATCCGGAGAAGTGTTATCACTGGGGAAGTCATCTCAGCTTTATCACCTCTATCACGTCTTAGTGCATAACCCCTGATGTGTGCTGCTTTTTGCTGTGTGTATCTGATGTGTGTGATTATAGGAAGATTTTCTTCTCCTCCCACTAAACAGACTGGCTCCTGCAGGAGAAACCTCTGAGGGCCACCTTGGGCAACAGGGCCAATTGTTGTCCACCAGTGCTCTTACCTGGAATTTAACCCCTTAGTGACAGCCACATGCGTATGCGGCTGTCTTCTTAACGCCCGTGGAACATATATATTTTTTTCTCAAACGAGTCCGGATTCTCCGAGCGGTGTGCAGCCGCACGGAGACCCGGACTTCCGGGACTTACCAGGTACGTCCTCTGTCACTAAGTGACAGTTTCTGCGGGACGTACCTGGTAAGTCATTTGTCGTTAAGGGGTTAAGGCTTGTGATTTTTAGGATAAAGTACAAATGTAGCAATCCTTCACTTTTTTCTAAGTTAAACTTTCTTGATCTAATAAGCAACTTGCATGGGAATCCATATGTACTCTGTACGAGGAGTAGGACTGCATTTCTGTATGCAAAAATTCCATAGTGGAGGATTTGTACATTAACCTCTAAGAGTTTCAGAACATCTTAATAGGATTGCCTGCATTGGTTTCATTTCTACAATGTACTGTTATTGCCCTGATTCAGCAAGTAAATCCTACTGATGGTCCTGTACAAATATGTGATTTCCCATTCCACAAGTGCTTTTTATGAGCACAGAATAGAAGAAACCTCTTTCTGAAAAGACCTATTATGATATGCCACCCATTGCAGATGGAATTCATTCACTAGTCATTTCGTACGAATACAACTGTTAGCACCAATATGTTCTATGCTTAGGGATAGTGAGATAACCCCACAGAAAAACATTTTAATGAATGTCCATCCAGACAGTAATTGTGCTGTGAGCACACTGTGCTGGATTCCTCTGTTCTTGTCCTCCCCTTTTCTCTCTAGCTCTATTAGGGTTTGTCTGCATATTTTAATGATTTTCTTTTAAACTGCAGTAATAGGGCTTAGGCACAGTGGGAAATTGATTAATTTGGTTTCAGCAGCCACCTGCCTTTTAAATTGCATGTGACTAAAACTCTGCTCGTGACAAACTACAATGGAAAATTAGTTGGGACTGTGGGTGGGCTGTGAAACAAAAAGAATTTACTTCAAACTGCTCAACCCAGTCGACGTGGATTGACAGAACTCTGTAAAGAGTACAGAGTGGAAAAAAGCAGTCCTCTGTTTAGCAGACCTTGATAAGCCGGCATTTTCTCGGAGCTGCCATTAGTTTGCAACACTTTGTACTCTGTTACTAGTAGCCTCCTAAGTAACATCATTGATTGGCCGACAATGCTGTTGGCGGTTGACACCAACCAGTTGTAAGGAGATGGAAAAAAAAGTGCTGGCTGAGTTGATTGGCACATTGTGAAGAAGTTTTTCAACTTCAGGTCGCTTGATTGAATTAGAACTAAGTTGGCAGCAATCAGAGGTCATTAACATCAAATGGCCATTCTGTGATTACGTACAGCGTGTTACTTTGATATTCTCCACACAGACAGCTGTGTTCCTTTCGGTAGATTGGTGTTATCTCTATCAAGTACAAATGTATCAGGCCTCATTCTTCACTCATGTGAAGGCCTCATTCATCACTCATATGCATCCACGGGGTTCATTGGCACTGCTATTGAACTTGTACTTTCTCATATTTTGTGTCCTAACATGATATATACCATTTGTTTAGGAGTTTCCGTTTAATATTGTATTTTTTATTTTTTTTTTAAACAAAATGCGTTACAGATTACTTGGGTAATTTAACCACTTGGTTGCTTGAGAAGAATTGCTTTATGCAGTGAAAGAACTAATCAGTGTAGGCCACTTGGGCAAGAAAAACATGTGTGTCCCATTCCTTATCCCTCTCTCTCTACCTCCACATCATCACCAGTTTATCCTTCCACCCCCTGGACTCTCTCACTGCTTCACATGGCCCCATTACCTCAATGCACTTAGTCTCTTTGTTTGTCATCCCTACAGGTTATCATCCCTTGCTGATTTGGTGTCTATTGGTGTGTATGTAAATATATATATATATATATATATATATATATATCTTCTCCAGTTTATCACTTCTCCAGTTTGTATGTTATTCTATACAGCCTATGCACTAAGATCTCCAAAGCTGAAGAAATCTTAGTACATTGGCTCCATAGAATAACATGTGAATTGAAGAAGTGATAAACTGAAGAAGTCATCTCCACTTTATCACCACTTTATCACCGCTTAGTGAATCTCCCCCCAGGTCTCTGTAGACACTACTACCGAAACTTCGACTCTTTGAATAAAACACTGTTTTCTGTGGTTTTACTAAACTACAAGTCCAGTGAGTGCTGTTATTTGGAACTCTTCATTATTCTGTATTTGCTCCCTGGCGTATGCCTGTATTTGTTGTGAGTGTGTCCTAATTCTCACACATGAATGAAGCTAGGGGAAGGGATTTCAGTCGGAAGTCCGTTATAAGTCTGAAATGTGTAAAGTCTGTATTAGAACAGGATAGAAGACAGTACACACAATTTCTGAGTAGTATTTCCAATCAAAAAACTCTCACCATCAGCCTGTTCCCTTTGGATATTACTCACATTTAGTGGAGCCTTCCCATGCCTCAGAGACAGTTACACATGCACTGGATCACATACACCCAGACTGGTGATTCTTGTCATTGTTTTGGATTGCTTGCAAGATCCCAGCCTCAGTGCCAGAAAAACTCTGGCTTCGTTTGCAATTCCCTATTTATTTGCTTTACTTATAATATTAAAGTGGAACTACCACCTCCACTAAGGTCGCCCTGCAATACTTATGCAGGTGACAACTAGCTTTGTAATCATTATTTTACCTCTCAAAAGTGCCTGCGCTGTCAGTCCTCTTCACCCTTCACAGGCATTGCATTGGACCGAACGGCTCCGGAAGAGACTGACGGCGCAGACGCACAGGCAGCAGTAACTTGGCCGTCAGTCTGAGAATCTTAAGGATAACTTTATGTGTGGGCACTTTTGAGAGGTAAAATAATGATTACAAAGCTTGTCTCCACCTGCTTAAGTATTGCAGGTTGACTTTAGTGGAGGTGGTAGTTCTGCTTTAATAATAGGCTGGCTAAATAATAGGTGGGGGGAAAATTGTTTTTGACAAGAACATTCGGTAAGCTTGAAGTACCATACTTAAAGGGCATGCACATCAATCCATTACATACATACAAGATATATACATGAAGGTTTATCATTTAGATAATATAGACCTATCGAATAACAAAATACCAAAATAAAAAATAAAAATAGAATAACATTTAAAAGAAAGATAAGACTAAAAATCCCCTACAAATAGATCATGGAGGAGTAATAAATAATATAAAAAGCTCTACATATTTCATGGTCATAAAATTTAACACCAGTTCTTCAAAAAACAACTGTCCTTATTGTACTATAGGTACCATATAGCACTGTAGGCAATTATATCTCCAGATGGATGTTATATAAAAATGTCCCAAAAAGATAAACGGGATGACGTTATCATGAAAGAGGGCACACTATATATCTTATTCACCCAGTTTAGACAGTACCTTGATCCAGTAGTATTTCCTGTACCCACTGGCTGATTTGTAGACAGGCTCTAAATCATGTCGCTTCTCTTCCGTCTGCCAGGGGTGGTTTTAATGTATGTTACTATGTTGCCTCATCCTCTCACGGGCGGAGACTGCAGACAAGTATATTTAAATGCCAATTTGCTGTGCCTTGCTTGATGTTATATTCGTAGCCAGGATCCTCTTTTTCCTCTCCTGTCTATTATATATTACCACATATATCAAACAACAGACAAGCAACAAGCTGCAATAAACTGCCCGGGCAATAGTAACACAATAGTTAGGTGCTCTCTGGAAGAAAACAATCATAAACACACTACTGGGATAAAAAATCCCAGAACAAAGAATCCATTAATGAGGCACACTACCCAGGATAGAAAGATAAAAAAATATTTTTATTATTATATATTAGCGTCTATTTGGACACACCGCTGATGCCTTTAGCGGACATAGGTGTATAGATCAACTTAAAAATAGAAATATCCAATTGCCGCCTATATCTTGCAACAAATATAGATATCAAGTCCAGATGTTTAAAATAAAGTTGATATAATGACGACATGATTTAGAGCCTGTCTACAAATCAGCCAGTGGCTACAGGAAATACTACTGGATCAAGGTACTGTCTAAACTGGGCGAATAAGATATATAGTGTGCCCTCTTTCATGATAATGCCATCCTTTTATCTTTTTGGGACATTTTTATATAACATCCATCTGGAGATATCATTGCCTACAGTGCTATATGGTACCTATAGTACAATAGGGACAGTTGTTTTTGTTACGGAGACTCCTATTATTCAGTGTATACCTTTGCGTTTTATACTGTGTATAATAAACTGAGCATTTTACTTTCAGGTATTTTGCTCTTTCCTATATTTGTTTTTTCTTTTTATAGGTCACCATTTATTGTTTACAGGTCAGGGTCCATGATTACTATAAATCTAAGTAGCACAGGCACAAGTGTGTTATTCCTGAATGTAAGGGGGCAGAAAGCGGCACAATTCTCTGTTAAGCAAACCAAAGAAAAGTATGTAATTGGTTGAAGAAATTACTTCATGGTGGTAAATAAGAAGATCCAATCCAAGGGGGCAGCAAGTTTTAATTTGCCACCCTTCCTCCAGTGCTTGAGAACGCAATGATCTGAGACTTGTGACTATAGCTTAACAATGTATCACTCATGCACTCATGTCAGGTTATAACCACATCTGAGCACACTTCATTTTGGGGAGCTAGAATAAGGTAGAAGGTGGGGTAGCATATACAAACTTTTTACACCTTTGAATTAGATTTTCTTCTTAAACACCCCACCCATCACCACCACTCGATTAAGTGGCTGGAGCCCAGGGCAGAGGAGGTCCTAGCATGTAGAGTTATGGGCATAGCTGCCAGCTGTCCTGATTTACACGGGACAGTCCCAAGTTTGGGGCCCAATCCCGTTGTCCCGCTGCATTGTCACTCTCCCGATTCCCAGGAAGCTTGTTTGTTTTCTCAACTCTCAGCCGAATGGGATTCCTTCATGTTCCCCCCATAGAACCCTCAGCTGCATTGCTCACGCGGCAGTGAGATGCTGAAAATTATTTGATTGGATGCATTTGCGCCGTATGTCTTAAGATGCAAATGCATGCAGCATACTCCTAATCCGCCCTTGCCCTTCCTCGTAGCAGCAGTGAGTGAGCATGATGCATTGTGCAGAGACTAGAGAAGTCAAGTGAGTCTGAGCAGGAACGAACATGCTTATGCCATCAGGTACTGGCAGGATCTCTCACCAGGTACTCATGCATTGCATGACATTTGAATTAATTTGCAATGGGTTATGAGATGTCAACTTAGCTCTTAGGGGGCTTATACCCATGGAGATTGCGGTATGTGTGTCGGACCCTTGGCTATATCATCATGCCTGGCACTAATCAGCTGTTGAGGACTACATCCATCATGCACAGCCAGCCATTCAGCTGGCTCGCTGCCTGTGCTGGGAATTTTAGGGAATTGTAAACCCCTGAACAGCTGGAGGGCCCTTTGACGGTTGTATACATGTTTCACTTGGCAAGACAGAATCTTCTTTATATTGCAAATAAATGCAATATATTGAAAAGTATTGAAAACGTATTCACTTGAGAGCCAGTGGGGTTCACAAGCATTGCAAAGCAACATGCACCCCTCTGGCACTCAAAGGGGTTAACAGAACCCAGACAATTAGCTTCTTTAATACACCTGGCCAATTTGCAGCTATTTTCGTACTCACTTTTACAACTACTCAGCCAAAAACAAATCCTGTCTAAGTTAACTGGCAACTTTTTAATTATTTATTTTAAGCTCCCAGACCATTTGCATCTTTAAAGATCATATGGATAATTTGTGTTTCTAAAACCTTCTATCCCATTTAGATTTTAGAGATGATTCAAGTGCATTGCAATGCCATGAGGTTTGGACAATTTAGAAGGTGGGTTCGGTCCCCAGCCTTACTGTAGCAACTAATTTAACCTTTTGAGTGCCAGAGTGGTACAGAATGCATTGCTCTGCAATGCATTCAGTACCACTCTGGCACTCAAAGGGTTAAGTACCAGTTGAAGTGAGTTCTAGATACACCCAGCCCTGACAGTCAACAGAGTTCTCCTCTGCATGACTACAGTGCTCAGCTGTGCTTTGCTGTAGTATATTGATGGGCAAGTGAAGTCAGAGAAAAAAGGTGGTTAGAGGGTGAGAGCGCTTGGGGTTGGGGGCTGGGATCATTACCCCATTGTTGTTTCGGTCAGACCCTTCTTTCTGCCTACAGAACAACCATGGGTATGGTAGCATATCTCCCAAGTGTCCATCTCTAGGAGGGACAGCCTCTTTGAGACCCAAATCCCTCTGTCCCTCTTTCCAACCCTGGTGTCCCTCTTTTTAGGAAATCGGACTGTGTGGTGTGAATATGTGCATCACGTTACACCACAGCAATAACTCACATTAATGTTTGGTTTAACTTTAATTTTTGTTTATAAATGATTCTTTGTAAATAAAATACTTTGGTCTTGTTCTAAATCATTCAGTTACACAAAGAAGGATAGAAGGTCATGAAATAATCTAAAAATTCTCAGTGCCCTGCCCACCAATCATGCCCCCAGCAACCCCCTCTAAAATAAGTGTATCTCTCTCTGGCCATTTGAAGTGTTGGGAGGTGTGTATGGGGGCTTCTTGAGCTTTGCAGGGCTTGACAAGCCTATTTGTCAGAGGGTCCCATTTGCTTGTGGGCCCCAGTACCTTGCACTGGCTGCTTTACTGTTAGTTCCGCCCTTGTGTGTTGAAACACAATGGAATCAGCAGCTTCACTTTAACACTATTCTTAAAGGTAAACTATAGCTAATCCCCCCACACTTTTCTTGATGGCAGGGATGGATTTCCCATTAGGTAAAATATTCAGCTACCTAGGACTGTCCTTAGCTACACAGCCCACCAGAAGTGCAAACTTGTGAGCATGGTTAACACAAGGCCCAACCCCCTTGCACCAATTTAATTACTAGATTATATATTACTGTAAAGTCCAATTTAGATCCCTTTAAATTAATAGTAACCCTTTGTGACATGAGTCCTGGTACTAGAGGTCAGTACCACCGTCACTCCTCTGCTTCTGCTGCACCGACATCCCAATCTCCATCATTCATTCAGCATACCCCCTCCAAGAACCGGACAGGAGCAGTTTGAAGGGTAAAACTTAGAACTCTTTATTGCACAACTCTTTGGACTTATATACCCCGTTAATCATATGAATCACACAATGCACACAAAAGACTGAAACATACGGTAAATACATGATACAAAGGAGCAGACATGATTAGGTTATCTAGACAAAGGATGCAACAATGGATAAACATTGGGACAAAAGGTTGAGGGTCTCGAATACACATTTCTAAAACAATGGCTAGGGGGTTGAAGCATCTTTGAATATTCCGCTTCAACCCCTGGCCAATCCGGTGCCTAGAACTGGCTGACCAATCCTGGCCAAGCTCATCACGGCTGTCTCAGCCAATCAGAACCTTTGGACGGCAGCTGACTGACCAATTCCTGGGTGGCCTACTTTCCCCCATGTTAACTCTATGGGGGACCTTTAAACATATCACCCAGGGCTTCGACCAATCCGGAAGCTGCCTACTTTTCCCATGTTGTGTCAATGGCGGCTTGTCCTAGTTCTGCCGGGCGTCCTCGGCCCCGTGGATTTCACTCTTTAGCAGAGAAAAAGTATCTGTCCAGGAACACTTTACAATTCAGAGTCCAGAGCTCTGTGACGGTTCCGTCACATATCTCCCCCTTGTCCTACTCTGATATCCACAACATGATCTACACTGGTCAGCTCGCTGCTGTCCGGAGAGCACACATAGTCCGGTAGTGACATGTCCGCAACAGTACTTGTCCCAGAAGTCTTGTCCCCAGCCAGCCCCTACAGTCCTGGGGTCGGGCCAGCTTTGCACCCTGCACCTCCAGGTACAGGGTTACTTAGATATAAGGCGCCTTGAGCCTGGGAGGCCGTCCAGCCCAGGCTCCGGTACACAGGAATCTCTGAGCCAGTAAAAACCCCCGCCCAAACAAAAGTGCCCTTCAGGCCAATACTTCAAAGGTATCTCCGCTGCTTTCCCGGCTGGCTGAGGATGATGGGAGTAGCGTGTAGAGTCTGTTGCGGCTCAGCTTCCCGGTAATTGATGGGGTCGCGGCTGGCTTCTGCTTCCTGCCTGATGTGCTCTGTCAAGACCCTTACGCCTACTCTGCTCTCCAGCTACGGGTGTTTCGGTCCAGATGGATCGCAGAGAGTGACAATATTCATTTAGTATAAGGGAAAAACCTGAAAAACTTCTGAAGGTGGGCAGGGTTTTCCTTATGCTAACAGTAAGAAGATTGTCCCTGTGATCAAGTGACCAGATTCCACATCTGAGGGGAGGTGGCTTACACTAGGTAAAAGGGGCAGGAGGGCGATACTTTATCATTCAGTTACTCTTGAACTACAACCCTGACAGTATTGAAGTAACATTCTCCATGGCCCAAATACTGTGAAGATTAATCAGAGCTGCATTACTATCCATTTAATGTGAATATTAGTGTCCCTGTTATCTGCTCCAGTGATTTTTCTGTCTAATGCTGGGCTCTGGGTAATTCTGTCTTGAGATGGAGAACCTATAAATCTCTCTGAGCATGCTGACATTGTAAAGTAACACAGAATGACACATTTGCTGAATGATCTGCCCAGAGGTTCAAGTTTACCCGTTTATCACAATATGTTATTTAAGATTTCCCTGAAAGCCATCCACAGCCTCAGTGTGTGAATGCTCAGTCAAATCAACCAACAAGGGAACAAAAAAGAATTAACACATACTTTTATCTCCCAGTAAACTGAATGTGACATGTCTGTATGAGTCCGGTAAGGGTGAATTAATACATATGGATTATAGAATGGAGAAAATAACCATTCCCAATTGACTTGCTGTTTAGTGACCAAAGACAAAAAGAGGCTGATTCAATAAGAAGAATTGGAGCAATTCTGAGGCAAACCAACTGCACCATAAGGGACAAATAAAAATGTTCACTCATTTAAATGAAAATTGTAACCAGTTGTATCCTAGAGAGGTTTCCAGTGCATTGATATGCAATATGTTGGAAACTTTACTAGCATTTAAAATTCTTAAAGGGATAGTAATGTTTCACAATAAAAGCAGCTCCAATTAATCTTCATAGTATTTGGGCCATGGAAAGTGTTATTTCAATACTGTCAGTGTTGTAGTTCAAGAGTAATTGAATGATAAAGTATCCCCCTCCCACCCCTTTTACTGATGTAACACTGCTCACCTCAGAACAGCAAGACTGTCCAGATGGATCGCAGAGAGGGACAATCTTCAGTGAGCATAAGGAAAAAACCTGAAAAACCTGTCAAGGGGGGGGCAGGGTTTTCATTGTTCTCACAGTAAGAATATTGTCCCTTGCTGTGAGCTGTCTGGTCTCAAGACCAGATTCCACATCTGAGGGGAGGTGGCTTACACTAGGTAAAATGGGCGAGAGGAAGATACTTTATCATTCAATTACTCTTGAACTACACCTCTGACAGTATTGAAATAACACTCTCCATGGCCCAAATACTAAGAAGATGAACTGAAGCTTCAGTTTTTGTGAAACATTACTATCACTTTAAGAGCCCCATTTAACTCATTGGGAATACAGATAATTCTTATTTAACTCCTATGGTGCAATTGGTTTGCTCCAGAATGTTTCCAGTTCTTCTTAGTGCACCATCTCTCTTTGTTTTTGATACATAATTTGTACTTCACATTTAAAATGGTAATATTCAGAATACCAAAGTATTTTGCAGTGTTCAGTTTTCAAACATCTTTTTTATTTTTAAGCACATTATTTTGCATACCCCTCTGGTCCTTAATCCCAATGACTTAAACACTCCTCTGGTCCTCAGGGTTAAAGGGTTAATTATGCAGTGAAATTTATTTTGATGATTGTATGACTGTGTTATCAAATGTTATTCTGTAAGGGATACTCTATAAAAAAAATAAATAAACGTTTTATAAAGTTATGAATCAACCCAGAAATACAGCCAAAGGGGTTTTGTGGATTTTTGGAAATCTGTAAAATAATTACTTTTAAATTAACAGTGCAGCATTATTTGGGTGCATAAGGATAATTGTTTAACTCAATGAATTGGAATTATTTAATCCAATCATTATAAAGATTTTTTTGGTAATAGGCTGTGCTTCAGGGAAATTAATCTTATAGTCAGAACCGTAGAACTTCACACATATTTCTGTTAGGTAATAAACACATTTTTATACTTTTTCAAATAAGTTTAGTCTAGTTTTAAAGCCCATGTACACAGGCCAACACTGGCGGCGCTGCAGTCATGTGCAGTACTGACTGCCAGAAAGCACCGCGGCTTATACGGAGCGGGGTGCTCCGAATTCAGACCGTGGTCCTTTTTGCACATCTTTGTCCCAGGAAGGTGTGCAGAGAGGACTCCGGTCTGAATTTGGAGCTCCCCACTCTGTATCAGCCGCAGCACGGGCAGTCTCTAGTGCGCAGGACTGCAGCATGCTCAGCCGTCTCTACTGCGCATGACGGCTTCTGACAAACATCCTAGCGAATTATACAGGACTAGTTGAAGAGCCCGTTACACGGGACATAGTGTCACTGCCAGTCGGTTGCGGGGCAGTCATGCGCAGTAGAGACTGCCCGCGCCACGGCTGATACAGAGCTGAACGCTCCTTCAGAGCGTCCAGCTCTGTGTCATCCGCGGCGCCGGCAATCTCTACTACGTATGACTGTGTTGTCACACACGTCTTAGCAAATTATTATATAGGATATGGGTCATAATTTGGCTGAGTGCCTATAAAATCCCTATCTTTTTGGAATTCTTTTTTGGTATATGTTTGATAGGGGGATGAGTGCACCTATACATGATATGTTTAGTTATGCCAGATAAGAGAATATTATTTAAAGGGATAGTAATACTTAAATATTACTAATCCCCATATTGTAGCCATTTTAAAAAGAATTGAATTGTCCCCAGTGTCATCTTTCAAACCTTTATGGTTTGAGAGATAATCGTACGCAAAGTTCCCCCCTCCCTCCCCCTTCCCTGAAGTCAGCGTTGTACTGACTGCAGGGATATCTGGTCTTATTTTCTTCAGGCGGCTCTGCAGCAGAGCCGAGATTTCATTAGTAAAAAATAATTATTTAACTGAAACGGTCTTCTATGTGTGCTTGGTTAGGTGGGTTATCATAACTGACAATGCCCTTAGATGTGGCTAGCTCAGTATCCAGGTGCTTTTTGTGGACCTTAAGCCCTGGGGGAAAATCTTAGTTTCAAGTTCTTTTCTCAGGAGTTGCCCACTGAGGCTGCTACTTAATACATGGTTATCTGAAGATGGAAGATCTGCAGGAAAGGTGAGCAACCCTTTGAGTGCTGCAGGTCCACATGTCCCACAGTGCCCCTCCGCACAGGTGTTTTCCTTTGGAGCTCCTATTGCACACTCCTGCACTCATTGGCTTTATCTGTATGTCTGTTGGGTGTTTTGGAGCAAGTTTCTGTGGTAACTTAACCTTTTAACTGCTGGTTTTGCATCTTTTGGAGGTTTATTGGCACTTTCCCTACTGGGTTCAGTGTTTTTTTGGTCTGCTAACATGTTCTAGTGATGTTTCATGCAATTTTAATTCACAGTTTCAACTTTGCAAAATTTGTGTTTCGGCGCGCATTTACCTCATAGACGCCATTGCTCCATTCACTTCTATGGGACTGTACCTTTGGGACATATCTCTGCAACCTCTCAACGTAGGGACTTCAGAGATGGCTCATTTTAATTGTCTGCCCTTGCTCTGTCATCCGGTTAATGTTTTATGTGTGTTGGGGGGCTCAGGGGGCTTCGGGCACTGTTGGGGTACTTTTTCTGGGAAAACTACATTTTCCATGAGCGCTTGCTCGTTTCTGATTGGCTTCCTCTGCGGCAGCCATTTTGTGCCTTTTCCTGAATGAGTGTTCTCCGCAGGGCTTGGACTCTCCTTCTCTCCTCTGCAGATTAACCCTTCACCTGCCAGATAAGTGCATTTTAGCAATTTCTGGGGTGAAATTTTAATCTTACACACTGTATTTGGGTGATTCCTTATAGCTTAAACATTTTGACACTGTGAGAATGTCTAATCCATTAGCGCTTGGGGCCAGGCCTAAGACTAAGGACGCTGGGGTCTCTGTGTCCCCTATTGCACATTGCTCCTCATGTCATTCAAGGTTACCTAGAGAATTCAAAGGTCATTTATGCCCAGCATGTTCTGGTATCCCTGAGTCTCTCTCAGGGACCTCCAGCCATGCATTTGGGTGCAAGACTTCAAGGCTGCTACTAGAGACCTCCGGTCTACATTGCAACTCTTTCCATCCCAGTTACAGGGGGGTCTTCCACTCCTGGCAGACCCCAACTTCCATCAGATCTTCCCTGCCGAAACCGCAGGGAGTACCTGAAGTATCAGATTCCTTTGAGGAGGAACTGTTGGTGAATTCGGATGTTGAGGAAGGTCTTGCTGTGGGCTCCTCTCCATTTTTTGGGTACCCCTTTGAGGCTGAAGGTTTGATCACAGCTGTCTTAACTACACTAAACATTCCCTTAGTTCAGGAGATTTCTTCGGATCCCTCTGATGTATTTCAGGAGCCTAAAAGGCCCTATACTTGTTTTCAACCTAACCCCACTCTTGACCGCCTTGTGTCTGATGAGTGGAAGTCTCTAGACAGGAAACCTTCTGTTTCCAAGAAATTTGCCAAGCTTTACCCCTTCTCTGAGGCGGTGCTTGCTCAGTGGGTTCAACCCCCCAAAGTGGATGCTACTGCCTCCAGGCTATCTAAGTCCACTGCCTTGCCAGCTGCTGATGATTCAGCTCTTAAAGACTGGACTGACAAGTAACTTGAGGTTTACCTGAAGCTCATTTTTGCCATTGCTGGTACTGCCATGAGACCAGCATTTGCTGCGGCATGGGTGAACCGGGCCATTGCGGTCTGGACTGAACAGCTCACCATGGCTGTCTATCAGGGTGCTCCAACTTCGGATATGTTGCGGCTTCTTGCCAACATTGCTGAGGCCCAGCAATATGTTTCTGCTGCCTTATTTGATGCCTGTTTGGTGGCAAGGGTTTCCACCATGTCTGTGGTTGTCAGACGAGCTCTTTGGCTCAAGATCTGGTCTGCTGACACTGCTTCCAAGAAAGCTTTGCTCTCATTGCCTTTTCAAGGAACCTCTTTGTTTGGACCAGATCTTAAGGATCTGATTAGTGAGGCCACAGGAAGCAAGAGTACACTTCTGCCTATGGTGCCCAGGAAGAAGACGCTTCTCAAGCGTAATCGGCTTTTTCGTTCCTTCCAGACTGAGACATATCCAGCGAACAAGGCGGTTCCCTCAGCTCCGCGTTCCTCCTCCAAGCCCAAGCAGCAATGGAAGCCCAAGGTCTCCTCCAAGCCTAAGGCTTCCAAGCCTTCTTCGGCATGACTTGCCGAACCCAGGTACCCACTTGGCTGTGGGTGGCTGTCTGCGTCACTACCACAGCGTCTGGGAGGATTCAGTGGCGGACCCGTGGGTTTTACAGGTGGTGGCGGAAGGGTACAGGATCCCTTTTGCCTATCTTCCTCCCTTTCGGGTTTTCCCCACTCATACGTCCCAGGGCGTAGGGAAACATCGTCTGTTCAATGGTGCTATCCAGGCCCTTCTGGACAAGGATGTTCTGGAACCTGTTCCAATTCAGGACAGAGGTATGGGTTTTTAGTCAAACCTCCTTGTGGTCTCCAAGAAGGACGGCGGCTGTCGTCCCATTCTGGATTTGAAGGATCTCAATTCCTTTGTGATCCGGACTCATTATCACCAGGAGTCTCTAGGGATGAGAATTACTTGATTCTCTGGATCTTCAGGACGCGTATTTACACATCGCCATTCATTCAGAGAGCCAGCAGTATCTCAGATTTGCCTGCGACCGAGGGCACTTTCAGTTTTCATCTCTTCCCTTTGGTCTGACTACAGCTCCTCAAGTTTTCAACTGTGTCCAGGGAGCCTTAGTGTCTGTCCTCCACCGGGACTACATCAGATTTACTCCATACATGGACGACCTGCTTCTGAAAGCCCCCTCTGCGGAACTTCTTCATCAGCAGGTTCAGCTATGCATTCACTCTCTCATCCATCACTGGTGGATCATCAACATGAACAAGTCAGATCTTGTCCCATCCCAGAGTCTTTTCTTCCTGGGCCTCCTCTTTGACACTCAGAAAAGCATGGTGTTTCTTGCGGACGAGGTAGCTCACCAGATCACCCACAGGGTTTCTGTGGTTCTGGCTCAGGATCCAGTTCCAGCCAAGAAGCTGTCCTTTCTAGTGGGGACATTCATCTCCACCATAGAAGCGGTCCCGTTTGCCATGGCGCACACCAGGGAACTCCAGAGCTTTGTCATCCAGGTGTGCAAGGGTCAGCCGGTCCTTCTGAAGATGTCAGTATCCCTCCCTCTTTATGTGGAACTAAGTTTGTCATGGTGGCTCGACCTCTCCATTCTGCTGAAAGGCAAGTCCTTCCTGGTATCCTTCTGGACCATGGTGATGACGGATGCCAGACTCTCCATGTGGGGAGCGATCCTGGGTCGCCTGAGTGCTCAGGGTCTGTGGTCTCTTGAGGAACTTCTCCTTCTCATCAACATGTTTTAGCTTCGGGCGATATTTCATGCCCTTCGTCATTGGACATCTCAGCTGGAAGACGGTCCAGTCCGGGTACAGGCCGACAACACCACAGCCGTGGCTTACATCAACAAGCAGGGTGGAACAAGAAGTCTCGGTGCTTGGTTAGAGGTTAAGGCTATTTTGTGGTGGGCAGAAGAACACATTCCTGCCATATCCGCAGTGCACATTCCTGGAGTAGAAAACATCATGGCAGACTTCCTCAGTCAACACACAGTGGAGAGTGGGAGCTGCACCCAGAGGTGTTCGCCCTCATTGTTCAGAAGTGGGGTCTTCCTTACATCGACCTGATGGTGACAAGACACAACAGGAAGGTTCCGAGGTTCTGCTTTCGGTGGAGGGACCCTCTAGCCCTGGCGGTGGATGCAATGTCCATTCCTTGGTTATTTCCTCTGGCCTACATCTTTCCTCCCCTCCCAATGTTGCACAGGGTGTTACAGAAATTGTGACTGGAATGCTGTCTGTACTGGCCTCGCCAAGCTTGATTTCCAGGGCTTCTGGGTCTGTCAGTTGCAGAGCCATTCCGGCTCCCTTGCCTTCTGGATCTTCTTCTACAAGGGTACCTGTGAAAGGAGGATGTTCATCGGCTAACTTTGACAGCTTGGAAGTTGAATCCTCAATATTGAAGAAGAGAGTTTTTTTTCTGGGGTGGTGGCTACTATGGTCAGTGCCCACAAACCTGTTTCTTCCAAGATCTAGCATTGTATCTGGTCGACTTTTCTATCTTGGTGTGCTGACAAGGACCTGTCTCAGGAATTTGATCTGCGTATGGTCCTGGCCTTTTTGTAGGATGGTGTGGATAAGGGCCTCAGTTTGAGTTTCCTTAAAGGGATAGTAATGTTTCATAATAAAAGCAGCTCTAATTAATCTTCATAGTATTTGGGCCTTTGAGACTGTTATTTCAGAGTTGTAGTTCAAGGGTAATTGAATGATAATGTATCCCCCTCCCACCCCTTTTACTGATGTAACACTGCTTACCTCAGAACAGCTGGGAGGTGCCCAGGTAGACTGCAGAGAGGGACAGTCTTTAATTAAGATAAGGGAAAAGCTGAAAAACCTGTCAAGGGGGGCAGGGTTTTCATTGCTCTCAGAGTAAGAAGATTGTCCCCTGCTGTTATCTGTCTGGTCTTACAACAAGATTCCACATCTGAGGGGAGGTGGCTTACACTAGGTAAAAGAGGAGGGAGGGGGATAATTTATCATTCAATTACTCTTGAACTACAACTCTGACAGTAATGAAATAACACTCTCTGTAGCTCAAATACTATGAATATTAATTGCAGCTGCAGTTTTTATGAAACATTACTATCCCTTTAAGGTTCAGACTTCTGCTCTCTCTGTTTTCTTTCAGAGGCACATTGCCATCCTTCCTGATGTCAAGGTTTTCTTCCAGGGCGTTGCTCATACTCATCCAGCTTTCAAGAATCCCGCTTCTCCGTGGGATCTTAACTTGGTTTTAGGTGTTCTTCAGCACCCTCCATTTGAGTCTTTGGCTACTATTCTTCTATGCCTGTTGACATGAAAAATGGACTTTCTACGGGCGAGTGTGTCCGTTCGCCGTGTTGTGGAGTTACATGCTCTGTCTTGTAAGCCACCCTATTTGGTGTTTCACAAGGACATGGCAGTGCTTCGCACTTCTCAGGAGTTTCTCCCGAAGGTGGTTTCGGAGTTCAACATCAATCAGGAGATTGTGGTGCCTTCTTTCTGCCCTGACCCCACCTCTGACAAGGAGAGGGATCTCCACTTGTTAGATGTAGTACGTTGTGTCAAGTTTTATGTACATCGCACTGAGTCTGTCAGGCAATTTGACACGCTGTTCTTCATTCCTGAGGGTCCCAGGGCTGGAAGACCTGCATCCAAAGTGACTATTGCTTCTTGGATCAAGTTCACTATTTGTAAGGCTTACGAGCTGAGGAAGAAGCCTGTCCCCTTTCGGGTCATGGCTCATTCTACAAAATCTATTGGGGCTTCTTGGGCTTACAAGAATCAGGCCTCAGCTGATCAGGTGTGCAAGGCTGCCACTTGGTCGTCTGTGCACACCTTTTTGAAGCACTACCGTGTTGATGTGTTGGCATTGGCTGATGCCAGCTTTGGGAGGAAAATCCTGGAGGCGATCTTGCTTGTCTAGGATCTTCTTTGGTTCTTGGTGCTTCCTTCACTTTTGAGCCCTGTTGGCTCTAGTTCAGTGTGCTGTGTAACAGTTAGGAGTGTTGTTACCCCTGTTTAGTGTCCTTTGACACTTCATTGTTTTGTTGGGCTATCTTTGATCTGATGGTTCATATCTGCTCTGGTGACTTTCGCCTGGTCCATGCCTTACTTCCCGCCTCTGGGAAACTTAATGGTTGGACATCCCAGAGTTACCAGTAACCTGTATTGGACGACAGAGAAAAGAGGATTTTAGTCTTACCTACTATATCCTTTTTCTCTTAGTCCATACAGGTTACTGGTCTCCCACACTGTCAAGGGACCATGCTTGGCTCTCCTGTGGCAGACCGTGGGGGTCCTTCGGGGTCATGCTTACAGGAGTCTTCTTTCCCTTCCACTATCTAGTCAATAGTGTCTCAAATCTTGGAGCTGGTTGGCTAGCTTCAGCCAAGGAAGGACGGTAGGCTCCACCCCCTGCATACAATTCTAGAATTGTTCCTGCCTACAATTAAAGGGGCGGATTGCCTACCCGAAGTTAACAGTAACCTGTATGGACTAAGAGAAAAGGATTTAACAGGTAAGACTAAAATCCTCTTATAACCTACAGATTCTGGATTACATAGGCAACTGAATTACATTTAATTTCCTATCAAATAAAAATGAGCATCCGTATTCAGAGAGTTAGGGTAGAAAATAAAAATACATAAATACCTTATAAAGTACAAGTGGTGAGATGGGATATGTTTGAATATTGCAGTATCCTTTTATTTGTCTATTTAATTATGTTTGTGGCTCTAACATTTCATTTCTTTAGAGCAAGAACATGGCTTTAACCCCCTCTGAAACAAGAGGGGTCTTAAGCACAATGTGAAGCAATAAACTGGATGCCTCTCACACACAAAGGGTTAAATAATTAATTTTATTCCGAGCATCACTGTCAACAAGCCTTTGGCTTACATGCATATCTATAGTTTTATTAGCATAAATGCAACAATTTTACTGCTGTTCTATACTTCTTTTGCTTCTATAAAATATTGCTATTATGTTTTTTGCCCCAGAGTTTTCTGTTCTTGGATAAACAATATTATGGTTTCATAGTTAAAGTTGGCAGAGTTGTATTGCTCCCCATTAATCTCAGTGTTTATATAAAAAATAATGTGATATTTTCAGATGGCTCTGGCAGGCTCTGTTTCTCCAGTTGTGCACATGCATTTCCTGCATTCAAAATAATAGGATTTATATGGTCTAATAAACAGATAACATTTTCAAAGCAAGCAGTCTTTCCTAGCTCATGGGAAATTGCAAAAACATGTTGATAAATAACCTTTGAAAACCAGGCAGAATATTTTCAATCGTTTTAATCCTATTTAGTATTTTTAACTCATTTGCTACCAGAGGGAAATTATATAAATTATATATATACGAATTGATTTAAAGCCAGCAATATGGTTCTCACTCAAATATAGTAGGTCAAGTAAGTGTATTTCTAGTTTGAAGATCTTAAATTTAACGATTTGAGTGCCAGAGGAGTACACAACACGTTGCATACCCCGCTGGCACTCAAAGGGTTCATTGTGTCCCATGCTTTGTTTGTGACATGAAATATAACATTGAGAATTAATATAATTAACCAGTCCCAAAGGGGTATGCAGTGCATTGCACACACCTCTGGTCCTTAAGGAGTTAACTCTAAGCACAGGAAAGGCAGAATTAAAGTTCATCGAACTAGAACCCTGAATTTCCATGCTTTTCTCCTCATCAGTTTTGATATTATTATTATTATTATTTTTTTTTGTCTTTTAACCATTTGAGTGCCAGACAGGTATGCAGTGCATTGTGCACCTCTCTGGCACACCAAGGGTTAGTTTTCACCTTTTTTCTTCAGATAGATGTGAACATACTCATGTACTATGAATCTTCAGTGTAAAGTACACTTCTCATGGCCCAAGCTGTCATTTTACAAGTAAATATCTCAGGAACCCTCTGCTTTCTGTCTATAACTGCAGGGAAACATTACAGCCCTGAAGAGGACGAGGTCTCTCTGGCAGGGGAATGTCTCTGCTCTCGTTAAGGAGGACTGGGCAGACTAGCTTCATTCAGACCCTAAAACTTGAATCTCCTTCCGGATAGATTAATAATACATGTTCTGCACCCCGTTTATTTTAGCCCCTCTCGCTTTCACACAATCACTCTCATCCCGGATCCTCTATGTTCCTTTTGCAGATGTCAGAAGGTATTTTTATTCACATGCATTGGGCATGTCTTAAAGGGATAGTAATACTTCGTTTTAACTTTATTTTATTTTGTAGGCATTAAAAAAACATGAAGAATGATATAAGTCTTATCTCTCAAACCTTTATGGTTTAAGAGATATTCACAAGCAAAGTTCCCCTCCCCGCCCCTTTTACCTAGTGTAAGCCATCTCTTCTCAGATGTGAGTCAGGTTGTATGACAGTACAGATAACAGAAGGGGACAATTTTCTTTGTATGAAAACAATGAAAGCCCTTCCCCCCTTGACAAGTTTTTCAGCTTTTTCCATTATCTTAATTGAAGATTGTCCCTCTCTGCAGTCTACCTGGGCACCTCCCTTCTGATCTGGTTGAACAGGGAAGGGATACTTTGTTTGTGAATATCTCTTAAACCATAAAGGTTTCAGAGATAAGACTTATATCATTCTTCATGTTTTTTTAATGCCTACAAAATAAAATAAAGTTAAAATGAAGTATTACTATCCCTTTAAATGGTCATCATTCTGGAATGCTATCCTACATTTCCTCATATCACACCTTGTATTCCCTGTCATTCGGGATCTCTCGGTCACTATTATGGGTTTGGTGGAGGATATCACCCCGTGTTTGCCAAGAGAAAGCTTCTCTGGATCAGTTCTCTTCTATGCCATTAACCCTCTGAGTGTCAGAGAGATACCGTTGTAAGGCTTTGGATACCTCTCTGGCACTCAAGGGGTTAAGGCCATTGTACTCAAATGGAAACTTCTGCAGCCACCCACATTTAACGTGGTAGAACTGACTGACATATACTATGTGTGAAGTATGATGTAAATCCATTCCGTAGATTTGGCTGTGTCCATGGTATAACTTTTGTGATGCCAAGGAAAGTTATATTGGGAAAAACTATTTTTACTGCCAAACACATTTAAACTAAATTTACAGGGGGTTTTTGTGACTGGCACAGACTTGTAAACTGCCAACTTTCAGTTTAATTTGTTATTGTGGCCAAATGTTAAACGCGTTTGAAAACTGGCATTCAGCTTAGACATGCCATTCGATCTATTACTATGGCAGAGCAATCGTGCTGCCATAAAACTTTGCTCGCTTGACAAATGGCTTGAAACATTGCCCTGTCCGTATTTCCACATGGCAACCATAAATCCACTGGGGGTTAAGCACTAAGGTGTGATAAAGAGGAGAAGACTTCTCTAGTCATATCATGTCTCCAGTTCCTATGTTTTTCTGTGGAGCCTATGCATTAAGATTTCTCCCACTCGATCATTCTTAGTGCATAGATTCCATAGAATAATAGAGGAATTGGAAAAGTGATCTCACTGGAGAAGTCATCACCTCTTTATCACACCTTAGTGCTTGCTGAACTTAAAACTTTCTTTGCCTCTTCTTGGGGGAGTTTATTGCCCCCCAGCTTAACACATTTAGCACCAGCATGAGCAGATACTGTCTCCATCCTTATTATACCAATTACAGTTCAAACCTCCTCTCATTCTTAATGGAGTAGAATCATTTACATGAATAGTTGACTTTTCTGAAGACCCGTCGTATAAACTGCTCTACAGTGAGCTTGGTTATTTTTTGGAATAGTTAAATTATATAGATTTTTCGCAATTTGAGAGTATTTGACTCAAAGTTACTCAAAATTGTAAACTTAAAATAAATATATCGTTCTAGCAATACACTATAATGCTGATTTTCATGTAAAACAGAGGATTTTAATCATATTAATTTGATAGGTGCTCAAAACACTGGATCTAACAAGTCACACTGTTGGAGACCATATTTCCATTTAAAATGGAAAGCAATGCGTTGCATTCTGGCACTCAAAGGGTTAAGTGGGAGCTTAACCCATCGGAGAGGTCACCAACACATTGCATATTTTAGGATAGTCCGTCTTGATTACAGGGGTGGAAGATGCACTAACTAAGGGTCGATGCCACGGTGATGCGTGATGAGCACATGGAAATACACATTAGCATGCAGGGTTCTTGACTGCTGGCGATGTGTAAAGCATGCCCTCCCATACACATCACCATCAGATGAACGGCCCTGAAGTCTGAGCCCATCCTCTCTGCTCTCCCGCTTGCCTAATGAGGGAGCAGAAAAGATCCACTCAGACTTCAGCACCACAGATAGCATTGCTCCCTTAACCCTTTCAGTACATAAGAAATGCTCAACCCTGTGGCACTGAAAGGGTTCCAAAAGGAGAGAATGGCAGAGAAGCTATATATTACAGCTTCTCTGCCTTTCTGTAAAGACTGAAGGAGCTGAGCGGGTTATCTGCCGATCAGCTGGTACAGGTAAACACAGGACTTGCAGCAAACTGACCTCTGGCTCCATAGTGAACTATAGGAAAATACCAGCATCACCAGATTCAGGTTGACGATGTTGGGACTGTGAACTCCAACATCAAATGCTGCTTTTGGACCTTTGTGTATGTGGCAAACAGCTACATCAACATATAAACACACCAACGTGAATATGACAATAGCTCATTAATTTACATTTCCACATGCAAATGAGTCAGTCAGGCAAAAACATAAACCTGTCAGATTCCTGTTGATATTGGAAGATTTGGTGGCAAATTCACAGGGATGTGTTGGCAAAGACATAGTACAAACTGTCGATATGCTATCAACACAAATTCTCCACCATATCGCTAACCTGGTCCCTTATCCCTAAGGTGACTACATTTAACTTCTGCCATTCAGGGACACTGCGGAGAGAAGAGCACACCACAGAGTTCTAAACACTAGAGGCAGAACTGTCCATTGCCTGTTGTGGTGGGCTACAAGAAAATGTACATCAAGCATTACACTACAACAAAGACTAGCATTACACTACAACAAAATTGCACTGCAGCTCCTGATTGATGTCAGAATCAACGCTCAGTTCTCTCTCTAGTTTTGTCTGGAAGCCATTTTCTTGTAGCCCGGCAGTAGACAATGGGTAGTTTTCATTCTAGAGTTTAAAACTCTGTTCTCTGCTCTGGAATCTTCATTCCAGGACTTTGTATTGTCCCAGAAGAGGGCTGCCCTGAACAAGGGACACATTTAAATTCCGGGACTGTCCTGGGCAATCAGGGACATGTGGTCACCCTACTTATCGCCCTTTAGTGCATCTCTTCCCAGGGGGATCAGTTAAACTGATTGAGGCATTGACTGATTCATCTGTACTCAAACTGAGAACCTGCACTGTTAGCAGCAAGTGAACACTGAAGTTTCCTACTTCTGCCCCAGATTCTACACTGTATGTCAGCTTATTCTAACCTTTATATGATGACAACACTCTTTGTTTCTAGATATAGGAGATCCACTGGGAAATCACATGATTCCTTTGTAGAGTAATGACATTTTCTTGATTTCAAGCGCCTCTGAACTGACACAAGGGAACCATAATATTTAACACATTGGACCATATTCTTTTACCTGTGGTTTAATCACCAGATTTCCCCATATACACTAATAAATAGTTTTATTTGAAATAAAATTCAGTGATACATTTCACATGGACATCTGAGTTCAGCAAGCTGCTTACCAGTTATATTAAAAAATGTATGTTTTTTAAAGGAAAAACAGAGCTTCTATGTAGTACTATATGTAAATACATATCCCATAATTGTTGTGCGAAACTGTGCATAAGAATAGACACATGGATTGTCTTATGATTATTATTCTTTGCATGCAGCAGCTAAAATGTTTTCATCTTGTTTCCCTATTGGAGACATACTATGCATGTATATGTGTACTTAAAGGGGCCTTATTCTTCAAGCTGAAGAGGTGCTATTCTGGAACACACCAACTGCAGCTCCAGTGTGTTGCGGTATGGAGGAGACATTTAACATTCAGGGAATAAAAAGTCCCATTTAATTCAGTGGAATTTTTAGTTCAACTGCACGTATGGTGCAAATGGTTTGCTCCAGAATTGCACCTCTTTAGCTTGATGAATAAGGCCCAAAGTGTGCATAATGTTTCCAACCTGGACATTTTCAGAGGGTGACATGCAGGGTCTGCAGACAACATTATAGACATTATAGACGTCATGGGTTATCAAAGGGTGGGACAAAGGGGGAAACTTGCCCACTTGCCCCCTCCATGTGAACATAGGGGCTGGGTGGGCTTGCTTGTGGGTCATATTATGGCTTTGCACCCCCCCCCCCCGAAAAGTTTCTGTGCACACCCCCATTTGACTTGTGGCAATACATTTTTTTTCTTACAATTTAAGACCCAGAAGAGTTTGCAGTGTTGAACATCTGTCTGGCTCTTAACCCTCTGAGTGCTAGAGAGAGGTATTCAGAGTATTGTTTTGGTACTTCGCTGGCACTCAAAGGGTTAAATGATTAACAGTTTATGTTTTGTCAAAAGCTTCAATTCTGTGTTGTGTGTGTGTGTGTGTGTTTGTAAGTGCCCTAAAACTACAGCAAATTGTACTTATCTACTATGGACAAATAAAGCTATTCAGTATATTTTTGCTGATGTGTGTTTTGAGACGTCACGTAATAGAGATGTCACCCTATACAACTGGATGTTTCTGCATTAGGTTAGTGTCTTAGGGCCAAACAGTAAACTGGAATAATTCCGGAGCAAACCAACTGCACTCTAGGGGACAAATGCAAACTTACATTGATTTTGCAGTGCATTGGTAGACTTAAGCGACAATGAATTTGATAAAATCCCTATTTACGTCATGGGAATTGTGGGAAATGTATTTGCCTCTTGTTATGCAGTTGGTGTGCACCAGAAATCTTCCACTTTTCTTTAGAATAATGCAGGACCCTTGGGATCGTAGGTTTAAAAAAAACGTTGAGGCATTCAGGAGCTAAATAATTGCACTGTAGGGGAGAAGTAAATATGTCCACTGATTTAAAGGGATAGTAATACTTAAGTATTCCTAATCCCCATATTGTAGCCATGTTAAAAAGAATTTAATTGTCCCCAGTGTCATCTCTCGAACCTTTATGGTTCGCACTCAAAGTCCCCCCCCCCTTCCATGAAGTCAGCGTTGTAGATGACTGCAGGGATATACGGTCTTATTTGCATCAGGCGGCTCTGCAGCAGAGCCTAGATTGCGTTAGTAAAAAAGAATTATTTCAGTGACACAGTCTTCTACGTGTATTTACGACCCTCTCCAAGAAGAGTGTGGATTTTCTCTTGGTCCCTGTCTTATCAGCAGTCCTGCTGTGTTAACCCCAGCAAACAACACCGCTTTGAATTCAATGTATTAACTGTGAATTCTGTGTCCTTGTGCTCAGAAATGCTTTAGACTTGAGAAAGGGAGTTTATCCCGAAAGCTTGTCAATCCATAATTCTGTTAGTCCAATAAAAAAGGTATTACAAAATATTAATTTTGTTATTCTTTTTTATATATATATATATATATATATATATATATATATATATATATATATATAAAATATGCAATTTGTGATTCTCTTTCGTTGTCAGGGGCGTGGTTGGAAAACACTGATTGGTTGATCCTCAACCAATATATATAAATAAAGTGTTTACAAAATATTTTACAATTCCTCACACATGAGAGCCAAATCTCCAGATTTTCAGGTCCCAGTTCTTAAGGTGAGAGAGTCCAGTGTTATCTGCTATCTGAAATACACCAATTAACTGCCTGTGTATTCTCTAAATTCATGCCTTTTCTACCAGAAAGGCAGAAGAAGAAGCCCTGCTTGTATGTGTGATACTTATAAAAGATGTTGTGCAGAAGCCCAGCTATGACCATGGCCTGCCATTTGGACATCCCTGTTCTGTAGTACTGGACCATTTTAAGTTATGCTCAGATTGGTGATTTTCATGTGCTAGTACATGTCAGTCAGTTATAGAACTCGCTTGCTAGTATTCAAGTCATGTATCTTTTTCTGACTTTAGTTGACGGTGCTGTATCATACATTTTCTATAGGAAATCTCCCTTGGTATATGACAGCATACGCTTTGATCATGCTCTGGCTGCTGCAGTAAGACACTGTGATTAATCTGTTCCAGGCAGTTCATTCTTACTTGGCCTGGAGGGTTCTCTCTCTGTGTCTCTCTCAATGAGGACACAGATAGATATATATTTCCATATCATAATATTGTCAAAAGTCAAACCAAAAGGAAATAATCTATGATTCCATGTCTTCTTTACTGGGATATCTTGCTGTGAATTGAGTTTTAATTTTGCTTTTGTGTGTATGTGTCTGTATTGTATGTGTGTGTGTGTGTGTGTTGTGCATGGGCACATTTGTAATGTTTTTATTTTGATTACAAATAAAAGATCTTTGGTATACTGATCGTGGACTACGGAGATTTGGAATAGTGAGAAGTGGAACCTTTGGAGCGCCTGTGCAGGGGCAGGTTGGTCAATCCCCTGTTGCTATAGACCAGTTGTGAGAATTACAACCGGTATTCACAAAAGTGTGAGTAAACATTCTGTTTGAATCATTGGAAGCCTGCTATATGTTGAAAGTGTCCCTTTTTTGTATATCCTTTATCACACCTTAGTACATAACTCAAAGAGTTAATGATATGCACAGTGAACTTCCCAATTTGTCAATACTGCTTATTTATGATGTATATAATTTATTGTAGTAACTATGATTGCTTAATATCGTTCCTTTTCAAGTGCATTTAACACCTGTTGTACAAGCTTTCTGCTAGTGCTTACTATATGGTACAATGCAGTATTCGTAAGGGCCAGGTTTGCCTAGAGCTCCATATTTTGAGAAGCGCGTCAGCTATGCTGGCTCCACCCACTTTCTGTAAGGTGTTTGTGGCCACAAAAAAACATCTCCGTGTCCCTGCACCAATTTCGTACCTCTTTACAGGCTATTATTTAACGCCTTGGGTGCTAAAGAGATCTGATGCCTTGTGAAGCATGAGTATGTGGCTATAGGTGGAACTAAGGGTTCTAGAGCACCTTCTCTAGAGGTTCCTGGAATGTAAATCTGCTGCTGCCACTAATAACATTCATGTGAGTTCTCAGGTGGAAATATTTTGGAAATGTTGACAGTTATGCACATACACAAACCTGTACAAATTGTAGAGGTACACTGCATGGCCAGCAGTACGTGGACCTCTTGTCATTGAGCATCGTATTACAAATTCATGGGCATTAGTATGGAGTTGCCCCCACCCCTTGCTGATATAACAGCCACTTTTCCGGGTAGGCTATCCACTACATGTTGGATCATTGCTGCACAGATTTACTTCCTTCGAGCCACAACAGCATTAGTGAGGCGGGGCACTGATGCTGAGCAGTTAGGCCTGGCTTTCAGTCAGCGTTCCAATTACTTCCTAAAGGTGTTCAGTGGGGTTGAGGTCATGGCTCTGTGCAGGCCAGTCAAGTTCTTCCACACCGACCTCTACAAACCATTTCTATATGAATCTTGCTTTGTGCATGCTGACATTGTCATGTGAAACAAGAAAGAGCTTTCCCCAAACTGTTGCCACAAGGTTGGAAGCACAGAATTCTCTAGAATGTGATTGTATGCTGCAGCGTTAAGATGTTCTTTAAAGCGTAACTTTCATTAAAATTAAAAGTGCCCCCCAAATCATTATACAAATAACGATACACTTATCTATACTTATATTATCCTGGATAACTCCAGCATTATTATGAAATGAAACTTGTTCGGAGATTCAACGGCAGGCATCTTGCTGTAGACACATCTGTGCACCTGAGCCATCAGTCCCTTCCTTTACCTTAATGGTAATGCACTTTGTCTCATGGGAGCACTGTAGTCGACTTTTCAAGGGGGAGGGGGGTTTAAAATGTCGGGTGTACAATATTCGTGGAATTAATATGCTGAAAGAAAGCACTGTAAGTCGGATTTGGAAGGGGAAGGTTAATTGGCGACTATGAACAATGTCAGATTAATGTGGTGGCAGAAAGCGCTGTAAGTCGGATTTGGAAGGGGAAGGGTTAATTTTCGATTATGAAAAATATTTGTTGGATTAATGTGGAAGAAACCAGTGCAAGTTGACTTTTAAAAAGGGGGTTAATATGTTGAAGGGGGGCACTTTATGTCCGATTTCTATGCTGTATACTGTATTATACACTGTTTTTGTTCGAACAACGATGGTTTTGAAACTGTCGTTATGGCTTTTACGCCTCAACCTCAGAGGCGCAAAATTTCTGACTTTAATGTAACCACAAAACAGGCGGTAATACTGAGCGGGGCTAATAGGATACTAATTGCACGTTGTTTTTAGTTGTTTCCTATGGGCTTTTTTAGACTGGTGGTAAGTACAATTACCACTGATTTTGCTTTCGCAAGTCGGGTAATAAGATAGCAAAAACTGACTTAAAAAAACCCCACCTGTTTTATTTTTAGCGATGGTAATAGAATCGAGCCCCTAGACTCCAATGTCAGAAAACTTTACACCACTTAACATAGTAACATAGTAGATAAGGCTGAAAAAAGACATGCGTCCATCAAGTCCAGCCCATGCCAATAACACCCCTGTTGATCCAGAGGAAGGCAACAAAAAAGCCCTCTGGAGCAATTTCCAGTGTGTGTGTGTGTGTGTGTGTGTGTGTGTGTGTGTGTGTGTGTGTGTGTGTGTGTGTGTGTGTGTGTGTGTGTGTGTGTGTGTGTGTGTGTGTGTGTGTGTGTGTGTGTGTGTGTGTGTGTGAAATAGTTCCTCGGCTCAATATCCTATTTGCTTTGAAGCCATCTGTCATAACTGTCAATATTGTTCTGTGCTAGATAGGCATCCATTGCTTTTCTGAATGCAGTTACATTATCTGCAAGCACAACATCCCGAGGCAAAGAATTCCATAGCCTTACCGCCCTTACTGTAAAGAACCCCTGCCTGTGTTTTAGTCGAAAGCGCCTTTCCTCAAGTCTTAATGGATGACCTCTTATTCTTAGCTCAGCTCTTTGCATAAATAATTCATTGGATAGTTCTTTGTATTGACCTGGAATGTATTTTTAAATGGTAATCATATCACCCCTTAGATGTCTCTTTTCTAACCGATGCTTGCCATTTCACATTGTTCTTGTGAGCCAAAGCTCGGCCATGGAAACCCACGAAGCTCTTGAGAAACCGTTTTCATGCTGATGTTGCTTCCAGAGGCAGTATGGATGTCGGCAGTGATTTTAAACCGAGGACAAGCAATTAATTACACACTTTAGCACTTGACAGTCCTGTTTTATTAGCTTGTATGGCCTAACACTTTACAGCTGAGCTCTTGTTCCTCCTAAATGTTTATAATTCACAATAACAACACTTCAAGTTGGCTGGGGCAGGTGTAGTAAGGCAGAAATGTAATGAAATGACTTGTTGAGAAGGTGGCATCTTATGAAAGTACCATGTTGAAAGTCACTGAGCTCTTCAGTACTGGCTATTCTGTTGAGATTGCAGTGGCTGTGTGCTTGATTTTCTATACCTGTCAGCTGAGATAGCCAAATCTGCTAATTAGAAGACATGTTTACATACTTTTAGCCATATAGGACATGATAGATTTTATGCTGATCAGAAAATTTAAAATGCAAGACCGTTAAGTATCTTGACTATTGTAACGGTCCAAAATAAGGTGTGGATATATATAAACACACGCAACACTTCATAGGCTGACATTCGCAAAGACTTTTTTTTAACACTAAGTTACCCATTGATATGCATGCCTCATGGTGTCTTAAAGTTGACCTGTCACCTACACAGCTTTTAGTCTCATTAAAAGTATATATTTAACCCTTTGAGTGCCGGAGGTTTGTGCTTTTCATACCCCTCTGGCACTCAAAGGGTTAAACTGTCTTGTGCTTTTTGTTTTTCAATCAGTTTAATTTTTTAGTAAATTTTGTTTTGGAGTTTGGAGAATCTAATCTCAGCAGAGCTTTGTTCTCTGATCTGTTAGATAAAGCTGCATAATTAAGTACTCCTACATCCAGAAAAATCGCCTCTCTCCACTTTATAAGGCAGTTAGATCCTATCTGTTTCTGCTAGAGGATTGGATAAATTAAGAGAGAGGAATGATCATGCAAATCCTTTCAGAACAGAGGCTCCCACTGAGTGAAGGATTTGGAAAGATGACAGGTCCTCTTTAAATGTAGGTTCTGCCTCTTTAAAGGGTCACTGATATTAAAATGAGATATGTGGTGGCTAACTGGGGATAATGGTATTGTAGCTAATGGTTCCAGACCTCTAGTTGGAGATAATCACACTCTATAGAACTGCAATGATTCCTTTGCAACCCTGCAGAATTACATTGTCATATGTTGCTTTCATTAAACCATAGGTCTACTCTAGTCATCTTAGCTGTAGTCCAAAAATATTTGAAGACCCACAGGTTACCCATTTCTGCTTCAGTCCCTGGCATTGTGCAGTTTGCTTTTACAAGCATACCTCAACCATGGTGTGGAACCAGAATAAAGAATGGGAAGCTGTCTGTATTCTGCATGCCCTTCTGTTATGACAGGGATGAAGCAGGCATCGGTTACTGTAGTGCTATCTCTTTATTCATTTAATTGCATCCCTGTTGTTCGTTTCTCTTGCCCCCCTTCTTTTCCATCTCTAGGAACTATAGCTTTGAAGTGCAAAGATAAACAGCACGAAGGGGGTCACATGCATCTCACAAAGCATGATGCCATTTACATTTCAAAGTAGTGCGTGGTCACACATTGCATCTCTGCAAAATTGTAATATTTACCTTTTCAATATCCTATCTTATGTTTGCCACTGCTTCCAGTGGGGATTTTGTTTTTCCTATTGCTTTTGGGTTTGTTCATTTTAATGGTTTCAGAGATCATTCAGTAATGTAATCTCTCCACATTTCTTTTTATTTCCACAGTTAATGTGCTTGGGGGAATAGAATCATTCAAGACTGCGGTGACTAGACACAGCTTGAAGTGGGCACCATCCAAGCCCTGCAAAATAAAGCTGAACTGATGGACAACAGTTTTGCTGGGCAAAGGATAATAAAAATTATACATCTTCGTGGCATCCTGCTCTCACGTTGAGATTCAGATTTACCATCATGGCAGCATATTTTTGGTTGGACGGATAAGCTGATTACAAACACTTTGTGCTACCTAGCTTTGTGTATTGACCTTGTCCATCTGCAGTTAGTGGCCTTTGGCTAAAAGGAAAGAAAGTGGATTATTTGGAATGCAGCAAGAAATGGACTCTGACTGACTAAAATGGAAGTGACCTGACAGCTTCCTGTCCATCAGTTATCTCTGGGAAGGACAGTAAAGCTGAACATTCAACTCTGTTGAAAAGCAGTATGCAGGAAGCTGGTTTTCAGGCCACAAATGCTTTCACAGGTAACAATATGTTTTGGTTTGGGATCCCAAAGCTAAAGTGGGAAAAGAGTTTACCACCATCGGTTGGTGGACTACAAATCCCTTTATCCTCAGACATCCAGCAACCAGCAGAGGATGATGGGATTCATAGTCCAACAGCAGCTGGTGGGATGGTGATTTTCTACTCCAGTCCTTTTACAGTTGTCCTGTAACATTAATTTTCAAGAACATGTCTTTATGTTCTGCTAGATATTTATTTGTTATGTATAATGGTTATTAACGATTGTTCAGTGTGGTAATTATGCTTATTCCTTTGTGCTGAACCAGTATCACAACACATTGTGCTATGACTGAATCTAGGCAGAGCACCTGAAAGCAATTCTAATAGCACGATAATTGGGAAGTTTTACAGGACTAATTAGAATCATCTGCTGAAAAATTTGCATTAAGTGCCACACTGTGTGAGCAAGATATGAAGGATAATTTCTCAAAAGCTATTTGTTTTACAGGAAAATGGCTAGTGCAAAACATAAGATGATTTTAATTCTCTGTAAAAGAAACTTAACTGGTCTTAGTTTGCATATTATGTGTAGAGTGCGTTATCAGTTCACATTCAGTATTGTCACCACACATTTCTAAATGCCTTTTGAGTTTTTTGATACTTGAATGTCTGACTGAGTCAATCAGACTTGCGTCACATTTCTGACTCTTAGTCTCTCTTCTGACAGCTGTCTGTTTAATGAGCCAAAGTCAAGTGCAGAACTCATCCAAACTTTAGGTATGACTCTGACAAATGGATAACTATTAAGCATAAACATCATAATCAAAACAGATTTTAATCAGATGTATCTGACCTTCACACTGGCAGCTTGTCTGTCAAGTCTCAAAATCAAATTCTGATTCTGATAATAGATTGTCAAAATATATTTCAAACATTAACACAAAGAAGAAGTGGAGATGCTAGGTTCCCAAAAGACATGTGGCTTGGTCCAACATATTACCGTAAAATCTCAGGTATAATGCGCACCTGTGTATAATACGCAGCTGTATATTATGCCCAAGATTTTAGGGGAAAACAAGAGTGCCTGTGTATAATACGTACCCTTGTTTTCCCCTCTTAAGAAAAAAAAAATTAAGCCTTCCAGATCCCTTCCCTCCCTCCCCCGGAGCTATCCGCTGCTAAAATACCATTTACTTACGTCAAAATTCAAGTCCCTGCATTTTCCCCATTAGCAGGCAACATATAACCCATGTCAATATTCCCTGCGGGCGGCATGATTCCATTCGCCACCCGCTTCCTTCCGGCTATGGTATTGCCCTGTGAGGACCTTCAAATCCTCACAGGGCATTACCATTGGCTAGAGCTGGTAGGTCCTGAAGGAAGCGGGTGGCGAATGGAAGCATGCCGCCTGCAGGGAATATTGACATCTGTTATATGTTGCCTGCTAATAGGGAAAATGCGGGGACTTGAACTTTGAAGTAAGTAAATGGTATCTTAGCAGCAGATAGCTCCGGGAGAGGGAGGGAAGGGATCTGTCAGGCTTAATTTTTTTTTTAATATAAAAAATTCTCGGGTATAATATGCACCCCCCATGAAGTGGGGTAAAATTGTGTGTATTATACCCGAGATTTTACGGTACATTATTTGTGCACTGCCTAGGCCAATTTACTTCATTAATATTAGAAAGATGAGCACTATTACATGACACAGGCTGGTAACAAGACCTGGGGATTTATGCATAACAGAAGAGCAAAATGAGGTGGGATTTCATGGCAACGTTTGCAAATGCGAAAGCTTGAGTATTTGAATTGATTCTACAAACTTCCCTTCTACATTTAAGAATTTTGGCCATAGTGAGAACATATCAGGATCTTTAGTTGGAGCCAGGCGTGGGTTACTAAAAAAATGGTTGTGAGTAAATTTCTGGCAGTGAAATATATTTTCATAGATTTGGCCACTCTGATGCCTACCTAGGTAAGTCTTTCTGTTTAATTAAAAACTACATATTTTAAGCATATATTTACCACTTTAACCCTTTGCATGCCAGAGGGTGTAACCTACGTGGATACCCCTCTAGCATGCAAAGGGTTGCAGGACAACTAGCACCTCCTCACAATAATTCCCCACTTACCTAACTATGGACAAAAAAATCCTTATGGCCTCAATGAATTTTGCCATTGCGCCTTGGTTTAAGAGATAACATCTTCAATCAGTCCTGGATGTCTTGTCGTATGGAGGCGGACATGACAATTACTAGCATTTTTTTAAACTGAAGCAGGCAGAGTGCATGAACTTATTTACCCTTTAAGAAACAGAGGGGTGCATTGTAACGCAATGTGCTTTACACCCCCTAGTCCTTAAGGTTAAGATTATTGTGCTGTGGACATAATATGAGGACCCACAATTCTACTACCACATGCTTGGACATGAGAGCCAGGCATGATGTGTGTTCCCTTTTGAACCCAGGAACATGAGAAAAAATCATAGGGGCATTAGGATCTTCTGGCCATAGTAAAGGAAATGGCTCTTTAGCCACTTGGATTTTGATACAGCAGAAAACTACTATAACCCAACTCTTGAGTGCTAGAGACACATACCTGTGAACTTGCAAAATTAACTGGCCCTGAGATCTTTAGAATATTAATCCTTGGCTTTCCAATAATGTAGATTATGGGGCAATATGTCCCTGCAACCCAGAGGTGCTCAAATCCTTCCTCAATTAACCTATAAGATGTTACTATGACTTAGACACACACACAAACACAAAAACAAACATACAAGACATCCCCAATTTTGAGTGTAAAGAAGCAGGTAATTAGTGCAGATCATGTAGTAGATAGCACTGCACTCTTTTATCCAGAGAATTTGGCCCTTCATCTTGAGAGTTCCCAGGTATGTAGAGAGGTCTCCTGCACATTGTGAATTAATACTTTGCAGACCTCTCTAGCATTCAAGGTGTTAAATTACTTATGCCATCTCTGAGAAACCGAGGGGACCTCTGGATATGTGAGAAGTTACAATGTTTAGTCTGTTGAAGCCATATTAAAAGCCAACTGGTTTCAGCAGCCAGTCTGCCATCATCAAGATGATATAGAAAGAATGACTTTGCTATGAGGAATAAAGCATTCTGACTGTTATTCGATAGTCTTGTTGATGGCAGATTGCCTGACGAAATTAGTTTGCTCTATGCAATTGCACACAAACCCACTCCACCTTCGTGAGAGCAAGCTTATTGCTCTGAAAGTACAGGTAAGGGCCCCTGTTGTCTTCTTATATGCATTGAATCTCGGACGGTTGATTGTCTATCTGTCAAGGTCAGCTCCATTGAAATGTGTTTTCAGTTCAAATGCCTGTTATCAGAGTCTAAATGAGCTCCCAAATCCACAAATGTGATGTAAATGAGTCTGATATACAAAGAAGAAGTGGCCAAAACAATTGCATAATAGAGGATAATACCCCTAATTCCCACTGATTTATAAATAGGGATTTTTTTTTCTACTGCTTTTTTGTGCAGTAAATGAAATTGAGCCCTTTTGGAATTATGTACCAAAGAGGGAAAATTCTGGCGCAAACTATCTGGACCAGAACAAATTTTTGTGAGAAGGAGTACTCTCATTGGCAAGAGAGAGCTCCAGGTCACATGCTAGATTCCTCCAGCAGTGGAGGAGGTGGTAATGGGAAACAAATGGAGAGAGGAGAAGGGTGACGATTAACAGGCTGCGGTACAGAGATGTATCGCAGCCTGTCCCGAAGTGACATCATGTGGTTACATTTTAAAGCGGGACTACCACCACAAAACAAATAACTCCCCATCTGGTGACTAGCTACTTAGTAGCACTAGTCGCCAGAATTATTACCTTAATCAACAGATTTATCCTTTCTTCCGTAGCCGACAGGCAGGACGGATCGTGGACATCTTGCCATAGTGATGTCCGCGCGTCTGCTCTGTCAGTCCCAGTTGGCTCTAGTAGACGTTGCTAGGACCCGTTTGGCTCCGGAAGGGACTGACAGAGCAGGCATGCAGACGTCACTACGGCAAGATGTCCACGATCCGTCCTGCCTGTCAGCCATGAAAGAATGGATAAATCTATTGAATAAGGTAATAATTCTGGCGACTAGCGTTACTAAGCAGCTAGTCGCCAGATGGGGAATTATTTAAGCTAAAGTTGTTTTGCGGTGGTAGTTCCGCTTTAAAGCTTATTTCTCTGTGAAAAAAGTGTTTAAAACAAACAAACACGGATTTAACATTTTCTGGGAAGCAAGAATCGAATAAGAAGGTCTTTAAAGGCGGTGAAAGTCCCCCTTTAATTTGTGTCTTGTGTTTTAGATTTTATTTTTGTTTATTGTGTCTTTTTTTTTTTTTAATTTAATAAAGTTTGGATTATTGGAGTTGAAGGGAAAAGATAATTAGTGATGCACTGCCATTATAACCTGTGGCTGCAAACAGAACTAATTCTCACACTGTACTGGAAATTAGTACCATTCTGTGCCATCAGAACATAAAAGTTCATTTATAAAAACTTTATTTTTCAGCAAAATGAATAATACATAGTATAGGCATGATTTATTCTCTGTAAAACATATTACATTTGTCAGGTCCACTTTAAACTCCTGGATGTTAGAGATCTTGATAAAGCATTGCTTTACACCACCCCCAACACCCTAACCCTTTGAGTGGCAGAGGGGGTACGCAACGCATTGCAAAGCAACGCGTTGCGTACACCTCTGGCACTCAAAGGGTAAGAAATAAAACGTAACTCGGTTAAGACGTATCTGTCTGCACTGAGATGAATTCAGTCATTTCCCTTTGATATTTTCCTCTGCACAGATCTCATCCTAATCTCCAGATATCTGTTTTGTTTGAGTAATAGAGATTTGCATTTACCAACATAGTCAATGCAAATTCTTTCCACAATCTTCAAAGCCTTTTCCTCTTTGTGCCCACAAGGCAAGTCCAATAGCAGTAGAAAGATCAGAAGATTGATGAGCACAGAGAGGATTTGGCTGTAGTCGCACGCTGCTTATGTTGCACTCGTGTGATTTAAAGTGCCACTTCACTGCCGCTCACCAGTAGCATATTGTAAACAACCTAATGGTGTAGTGGGTTTACAGAATTATCCCAAAAGTATAGCATGTACATTTGTAGTTCAAAATAAGCATTTTTTTTATATTTAGATGTATTATTAAATATCTTCTTAGCTAATTAATATTGTAGTTAAGAATAAGTATTTTTTAATATATTTATATATTAACCCCTTAATGAACCCATGATGTACATCATGAGGTTGAGGTCCCTAAAGGACCAAGGACGTACATGTACTTCATGGAATTCTGGGTTCCCCACGCGGCTGCACGCCATTCGGGGAGTCCGGAATCGGATTAAAAAAAAAAAAATACTCCTTGGTCCTTAAGTGGCGGCCCGTCTTTAAGGGGTTATATCTTCTTTGATACTCAATATTGAAGTTCAGAATAAGTGTGTTTCTATATATATATATATTTAATATCTTCTTAGCTACTCAGTTCTGAAAGAAAAGATTAATACATGTAGCTGTATCCCCATTATACAATAGGAATACTAAGGTTGGGTGACACAGATTTTGCGAAATCCACATTTTTGTAGTTGATTATCCATTCTAGTATATATGTGTATCTAAAAAGATAATTTTATGATAATGGTTATTACATTGCTTTCACTCCGGATAGGAAATATAATTTCTCTGTCATCCAATACAGGTTACTGGTAACTTTGGGTAGGCGATCTACCCCTTTAATTGTAGGCAGGAACAATTCTAGAATTGTATGCAGGGGTGGAGCCTACCTTCTCTCCTTGGCTGCAGCTAGCCAACCAGCTCCAGAAAGATTTGTTCCTTGGCAAAGACACAGGCAAGAGAACAGTTCTGCTATAGTTTTAGATAATTTTTTATTTTTCTGTTAGATATGGAATACCACCATTAGGCGGATTACCATAACTGACAATGCTCTCAGATGTGGCTAGCTCAGTAACCAGGTGCTTTTTGTGGACCTTAAGCCGTGGGGGAAAATCTTGACTACAAGTTCTTTCCTCAGGCGTTGCCCACCGAGGCTTCTTCTTAATACATGGTAATTTGAAGACAGAAGATCTGCAGGAAAGGAAAGGTGAGCAACCCTTTGAGTGCTGCAGGTCCACATGTCCCACAGTGCCCCTCCGCACAGGAGTTTTCCTTTGGAGTTCCTATTGCACACTCCTGCACTCATTGGGTCTATCTGTATATCTGTTGGGTGTTTTGGAGCAGGTTTATGTGGTATTTTAACCCTTTAGCTGCTTGTTTTGCATCTTTTTTGACACTTTTCCTATTGGTTCAGTGTTTTTTGGGTATCCTAACATGTTCTATTGATGTTTCATGCATTTTTAGTTTACTGTTTCAGTTTTGTAAAATTTGAGTTCCAGGCACGCTTTACCGCATAGGTGCCATTGCGCCATTCACTCCTATGGGACTGTACAGTTTGGGGCATATCTCTGCAACCGGTCCACCTACCGATTTCAGAGATGGCTCATTTTTCTTGTCTGCCCTTGCTTTATCATCCGGTTCATGTTTCTAGTGTGTTGGGGGCTAAGGGGGCTTCAGGCACTGTTGGGGTACTTTTTCTGGGAAAACTACATTTCCCATGAGCGCTTGCTTTGCACGCTTGTTTCTGATTGGCTCCCGCAGCGGCAGTCATTTTGTGCAATTTCCAGAACGAATATCCTACGCAGGCCTTGGAATCTCCTTCTGTCCTCTGCTGATTAACCCTTCGCCTGCCAGATAAGTCTGCTTTAGCGATTTCTGTTGTGAAACTTTAATCCTACACACTGTAATTTGGTGATTTCTTAAACAGTAACGTTTCTGACACTGTGAGAATGTCTAATCCGTTGGAGCTTGGGGCCAGACCTAAGACTAAGGATGCTGGGGTCTCTGTATCCCCCATTGCGCATTTCTCTTCCTGTCATTCAGGGTTACCTAGAGAATTTTAAGGTCATTTATGCCCAGGGGGTCTCCCAGGGACCTCCAGCCATGCATTAGAGCCAGTTTGGGTGCAAGAGTTCAAGACTGCTACTAGGACCCTTAGGTCTATATTGCAACTCTTTCCATCCCAGTTACAGGGGGTCTTACCTCAAGTCTTCTCTGCCAAAACCACAGGGAGTACCTGATGTATCAAATTCCTCTGACGAGGAACTGCTGGTGGATTCAGATGTTGAGGAATGTTCTGCTGTGGGCTCCTCTCAGTTTTTTGGGGATCCCTTTGAGGCCGATCCTGAGCCCTCGGCTGAGGGCCTGATCAGGGCTGTTTTGACTACCCTAAACATTCCCTTAGTTCGAGAGGTTCCTTTGGATCCCTCTGATGTGTTTCAGGAGCCTAAAAAACCCCTTACTTGCTTTCCACCTAACCCCACTCTTGACCGCCTTGTGTCTGAAGAGTGGTAATCTCCGGACAGGAAACCTTCTGTGTCCAAGAAATTTGCCAAGCTTTATCCCTTCTCTGAGGCAGCACTTGCTCAGTGGGTTCATCCTCCCAAGTGGATGCTCCAGGTTATCTAAGTCTACTGCCTTGGCAGTTTCTGATGCGTCAGCTCTGAAAGACTGGACTGACAAGAAACTTGAGGTTTCCCTCAAGTCCATTTTTGCCACTTCTAGTATTGCCATGCATCCAGCGTATGCTGCGCCATGGGTTAACCGGGCCATTGCAGTCTGGACTGAACAGCTCACCATGGCTGTCCGTCCTCCTACTTCGGATGTGTTGCTGCTTCTTGCCAACATTTCTGAGGCCCAGCACTATGTTTCTGCTGCCTTGTTTGATGCCATCAGTTTGGTGGCTAGGGTTTCCACCATTTCTGTGGTTTCCAGACTGGCTCTTTGGCTCAAGAACTGGTCTGCTTACACTGCTTCCAAGAAAGCCTTGCTCTCCTTGCCTTTTTCAAGGCACTTCATTGTTTGGGCCAGATCTCAAGGATCTGATTAGTGAGGCCACAGGGGGTAAAAGTATCCTTCTGCTTTTGGTCCCCAGGAAGAAAACTCTGCTTAAGCGTAATCTGTATTTCCGTTCCTTTCAGACTGAGACATGTCCGGTGAACCAGACTGTTCCCACAGTTCCGCTTACCTCCTCCAAGCCCAAACAGCGATTGGAAGTCTCCTTCATGCCCAAAGCTTCCAAGCCTTCTTCGGCATGACTTACCGAACCCGGGTCCCCAATCTGCTGTGGGTGGCCGTCTGCATCACTACCACAGCGTCTGGGAGGATTCAGTGGTGGACCCATAGGTTTTACAAGTGGCGGCGGAAGGATACAGGATCCCTTTTGCCTGTCTTCCTCCCTTTCGTTTCTTTCCTTCTCATACGCCTCAGGGCGTGGAGAAACGCGGCTGTTCAACTGCGCTATTCAGGCTCTTGTGGACAAGGATGTTCTAGAGCCGGTTCCAGTTCAGGACAGAAGTATGGGTTTTTATTCAAACCTCTTTGTGGTCTCCAAAAAGGACGGCGGTTGTCGCCCTATTTTGGATTTGAAGGATCTCCATTCCTTTGTGATGCAGACTCATTATCACCAGGAGTCTCTACTGATGGTGATTGCTTCTATGTCCCCGGGGGATTTCCTTGCAACTCTGGATCTTCAGGACGTGTATTTACACATCACCATTCATTCAGAGATCAGGCAGTATCCCAGATTTGCCTGCAACCGAGGGCATTTTCAGTTTTCAGCTCTTCCCTTTGATCTGACTATAGCTCCTCAAGTTTTCAACCGTGTTCTGGGAGCCTTCGTGTCCGTCCTCCACTGGGATAGCATCAGAGTTACTCCATACATGGACGACCTGCTTCTGAAAGCCCCCTCTGCTGAACTTCTTCATCAGCAGGTTCAGCTATGCATTCATGCTCTAACCCATCACGGGTGGATCGTCAACATGGACAAGTCAGATCTTGTCCCATCCCAGCATCTGGTCTTCCTGGGCCTTCTCTTCAGCACTCAGAAGAGCATGGTGTTTCTCATGGACGAGGTAGCTCACCAGATAGCCCACAGGGTTTCTGCGGTTCTGGCTCAGGAACCAGTTCCAGCCAAGAAGCTGTCCTCTCTAGTGGGGAAATTCATCTCCACCGTAGAAGCGGTCCCGTTTGCCATGGCACACACCAGGGAACTCCAGATGTTTGTGATCCAGGTGTGCAAGGGTCAGTCGGACCTTCTGAAGATGTCAGTGTCCCACCCTCTTCATGTGGAACTGAGATTATCGTGGTGGCTCGACCTCTCCAGTCTGCTGAAGAGCAAGTCCTTCCTGCTTTCCTTCTGGACCATGGTGACAACGGACGCCAGCCTCTCCGGCTGGGGAGCGGTCCTGGGTCGCCTGAGTACTCAGGGTCAGTGGTCTCTGGAGGGAATGTCTCCTTCCCATCAACGTGTTGGAGCTTCGGGCGATATTTCATGCCCTTTGTCATTGGACATCTCAGCTGGAAGACTGTCCAGTCCGGGTACAGTCCGACAACTCCACGGCCGTGGCTTACATCAACAAGCAGGGCGGAACAAGAAGTCTTGCTGCTTGGTTAGAGGTCAAGGCTATTTTGTGGTGGGCAGAAGAACACGTTTCTGCCATATCCGCAGTGCATATTCCTGGCATAGACAACGTCATGGCAGACTTCCTCAGTCGACACACAGTGGACAGGGGAGAGTGGGAACTGCACCCAGAGGTGTTCACCCGCATTATTCAGAAGTGGGGTCTTCCTTACATCGACCTGATGTCGACAAGATACAACAGGAAGGTTCCAAGGTTCTGCTCTCGGTGGAGGGAGCCTCTAGCTCTGGCAGAGGGTGCAATGTCCATTCCTTAGTTGTTTCCTCTGGCCTATATCTTTTATCCCCTCCCAATGTTGCACAGGGTGTTACGGAAATTGCGACTGGAATGCTGTCCAGTCATTCTGATTGCTCCGTACTGGCCTCGCCATGCTTGGTTTCTGGAGTTGCTGGATCTGTCCTCTTTCGGGTCACAGCTCATTCTACAAAAACTATTGGGGCTTCTTGGGCTTACAAGAATCAGGCCTCTGCTGATCAGTTGTGCAAGGCTGCCACTTGATCGTCTGTGCACACCTTTTCAAAGCACTTCGGTGTTGATGTGCTGGCATCGGCTGATGCCAGCTTTACGAGGAAGATCCTGGAGGCTGTCTTGCTTGTCTAGGATCTTCTTCGGTTCTTGGTGCTTCCTTTACTTTTGAGCCCTGTTGGCTCTAGTTCAGTGTGCTGTGTAACAGTTTGGGTTGTTACCCCTGTTCACTGTTCGTTGATACTTCATTGTTTTGTTGGGATATCTCTGATCTGATGGTTTATATCGGCTCTGGTGACTTTGGGGACCTTGCTTCTGGTCCTTGCCTTCCTTCCTGCCCCTGGGAAACTCAATGGTTGGACATCCCAAAGTTACCAGTAACCTGTATTGGACGACAGAGAAAAGAGGATTTTAGTCTTACCTATTATATCCTTTTCTCTTAGCCCATACAGGTTACTGGTCTCCCACCTTGTCAAGGGACCATGCTTGGCTCTCCTGTGTCAGACTGTGGGGTCCTTCGGGGTCATGCTCACAAGAATCTTCTTTCCCTTCCACTGTCTAGTTAATAGTTAGTGTCTCAAATCGTTTCTGGTTGGCTAGCTGCAGCCAAGGAAGGAAGGTAGGCTCCACCACCTGCATGCAATTCTAGAATTGTTCCTGCGTACATTTAAAGGGGTGGATCGCCTACCCAAAGTTACCAGTAACCTGTATGGACTAAGAGAAAAGGATTTAACAGGTAAGATTAAAATCCTCTTATATATTCCAACACTACAATGATGTATAAAATCAGATAACTATGGTCTTATCAATGCTTTCAAGGTTTTAGGAACCTTTTAAACTTCATTACCTGTTTATAAATTAATCCGTGTAAATAAAATACTTTGGCTTTGTTTCAAATCATTTATTCAGTTACACAAAGTGCTGTCAGTAACTCATAAAATAACACAAAGTATCTGTAATGCAATGCCCCCAGCCATTCCCCCTAAAACACAGTGTACTTCTTTGGGCATTTGAAATGTTGGGAGGAATGCGCATAAGAATAATATAATAAATATAATCGAGCATGGTGTCCACTGCCTTGCCTGTAATAATAAACTGTTTAACTTTGCAAAATGTTTAGAAACTTGGTTCTCCATAGAGCTATTTACTAATGATAGATGTGTGCCTGCCTCTGTTTGTGTCATTAATTAAAAGTGAAGGTGCCAGATAATAACCCTTTCTGTGCCGAAAGGGTTAATATGCATATTTTTTATTGGGCAGCTTCACTTTTAATTAATGACACACACAGAGGCAGGCACACAGCTAGCATTAGTAAATAGCTTTAGTAAATAGCTCTATGGAGAATCAAGTTTCTAAACATTTTGCAGAGCTGAAGCAGTTTATTATTACAGGCAAGGCAGTGGACACCATGCTTGATTATACATTTTTTTTTTGTGTGTGTATTTTTCAAAGCAACCCCGCAGGCGATCACACTGTTAAAAGAAGCGACATGAAAATCTTGCACTGATATGTAGGGCGAGATTCTTATGTCGCCCTTTTCAACACACTGAACTACTTAATGTTTAATTATTTTTTTATTCAGACCTCATTGGGGGAAGCGTTTTCTGTTTATCAATGTTCTGAATCTTTGAGTGATTTGTCTAGCATTGCACCATTAGTCTTAGTCCTTCTAGAGATTCCCTGTGAGGATTGATCCAGTTGATCAGTGCAACAGCTGTGGCCTACATCAGCCACCAAGGAGGGAGGGACCAGTAGTGCAACTGCATGGTCCAAAGATTGTCTGATCCTCACGTGTGAGGAGTCTCACATGCTAGCCATCTCCACCCTTCATGTTGCAGAGGTAGATAGCATTGTCACACCCTTTCTCAGTTGTACCTGGATTCCGGAAATTGGGAGCTCAACCAGATGGTATTCAACTGTATAGTTTGCCTATGGGGTCCTCCAATGATGGACATAGTGTGGCCTCTTGGCTGAACTGCAAGGCTTCTCAATTTTGTGCCAGATCCCATGACCATCTATCTCTTGCTCTGGACACTATGGTCATGAAATGGCATTTTCCCCTGGCATAGTGTTTCCACTGTTTCCCCTGAATCCAAAATTGCTGAGGAATGGAGTGGGCTCATCTCGTTCTGACCCAGTCAGACCTGTTTTACTGATCTTCACAATCTATCCATGGCAGAGCTATTTCAGCTTCCTTTGCTTTCAGACCTCTTAACTTATGGTCAACTGTGTCATCCGGAGATGGAGAGGCTGAATTTGACTGCTTGGCTCTTGAGTCCAGCATCCTGAGGAAGAAGGGTTTTTCTAAATATCCTTTCTACTATGGTGCAGGCTCGCAAACCTGTTTCTTCCAAGGTGTTTCAGTGGATATTAGCTCTAATAACATCCAGATATCACTTCTTTCTGTACATTTCTAGAGGTGTATTGCCTTACTGCCAGATCCATAAACTTTTGTTAAATGGGTGGCTCATGCCTATCTACTTTTTCGGGGTCCTACTGCTCTGTGGCACTTAAATATGGTTCTGGGAGTGCTTCAGAAGGCTCTTTTTGAACTTTTGTCTTCAGTTTCTCTGTTTCTTGATGTTCAAGACTATTTGTTTTGTTGGCTATTGTGTCTGTTTGGCAGGTGGGTTTGTCTTGTGGTTTTGCCCACTCCTGTTGGGTTTCTCCCTACAGGATGTCTTGAGTTTCACATTAACATGGAAATTGTTCTTCCTTCGCTCTGTCCAGCTCCTGCTAATAGTACTGTATTCATCTCCTGCAGCCTTTTTGGAAATCTGATTAGTTTTTTTGTCATTCCTGAGAGCCCTTGCGTGGGCCAAGCTGTGTCTAAGGTAACAGCGGCTCTTACATAAAGGTATTTGCCAAGCATATGTTCTCAGGAAATAACCTGTGCCCTTTCAGATCATGGCACGTTCCACTGGTTGTTGGGTAACTCTTGGGCCTACAAGAACCAGGCCTCTGCTTAACAGATGTGTGAATCGATGGTATAGCTGTCCCTTCACAAATTTGTCAAACAATACTGTGTCCGTGTACTGGTTTCGGCTGAAGCCAGTTTTGGTCAGAAGGTCCTAGAGGCCTTTGTGCTTGTGTAGGTGTGTTACTTACCTTTATTTTGGCTAATAATCTGTTCTTTGTTTTGCAGTCCTGATGTTTGACACCCAAGGTTCATGTTATGCCAGTTTGTCTCGGTTGAAACTTGTATTTTTCTCTTTCCCTCCCTGGAATCTTGGTGGATGTTTTGATCTATCCCCATGGTTCCTGTGTTCCACAAAGGACATAAGAGAAAAGGAGATTTTGTTTACTTACAGATAAATAATTTTCTCTTGGTCCATGTGGAACACAGCACTTCCCTCCCTGAGAAAAAACAGCTGTTTGAGTCCCGAGTGTGTATGTGTGTGGGGGGTCCTCTTAGGTTTTCTAGTTCAGGGGATTCCCTTTCTTGCTACACTTTTGTTTATTTTATTACATATTTGCTATCGTTAAAACTTATAATGTCTGGTGGGGTAAAGTGAAGCAAGAAGGGGGTTACCTGCTCCTCTGCCTTTTAAGGCAAGCACTTTGCCCTCCTGGCCAGTGGATATTTTACCCCTTGGTTCCTTTTTTCCACAACAGAAAATCATTTATCAGTGAGTACACCAAAATCCCATTTTAAGTATGTTAAGGGTTTTAATATAGCACAGCAGCAGAGTTTTAGGAATAAAAATGATGAATAATAGAACTAGAGAACGTGACCTAAAACTCTAAAGCAATATGTATGCTTACTACATTTGGAAAGGGTGAAAGACTTATGGAACAACCTGCCAGCAGAAGTTATAGGAACTAATACTGTGAGGGAATTCAAAATGCCTGGAATAGAGCTGTCTATTCTGAGAGCTATTTAAGCTTTGAAATGAGAAGAAAATGAGCAGACTGGATGGGCCAACTGGCTGCTGTTAAGTTCTGGTTAATTGTACTATGAAAAACAGTAGCAAATATGTGACAAACTAAATGCACCATAGGAAACAAATACAAATTTCCATTGATTTAATTACATACCTTAACTTCTTGAATGCAAATGTGATGGCAACCTCTGTAGCATTCCGCTGATTAAAGCCCCTTTTAAATAAACGGATAATTTGGGAACTTGTATTTCTTCCCTCTGATGCAGTTGTTTACTGCAGAATTGCTCTATTTTTTTTTCTGGTAAACCAGTCTTCCTATTCATAAGTGTGCAAAGTAAACTACTATGACAATAGATAACAAAATACTCTAACAGCTTGTAGGATAAAAAAACAACAGGAAGGAGAAGAAGAGAAAAAGGTTCATGCACAACTTTGCAGAAATTAAAAGACCATTTGCAGTATCTGAGTAGGCACAGGTATTCACTCATTTAAGGAATTGGGTACGTCACTGAAATGCATGAGTTTGTTTCTTAGTTTTCATACACTTCCTTTCCCTTTTTCTGCTCTCAGATCATCTTCACATCACCGATAATTTGACTTATCACATTTTCTCTGTTGATTATATCATCAATTTCACAATAAAAGCCCCCTTGTCCAACCCAAATTCCCCAACTGTGTGAAATGTTAATTTAAATTCCTGCTGCAAGAATTGGATATTGAGAAATTCAAAGGGTAGACATCCTATAAATGAGGACATGTCCATGTGTGGGTTTGATGATAAAGTATATTAACTAGAGATACATCAAAAGCATTGCTTTGCATTGGCTTGGAGATGTGGCTAATATCAATTGAGCTTAATGATAATTAGAATGGATCTTTGAAATTATTTGTCACCATCTAGTATATTGACGTTCCATTACACCCTGTTCATATCATATTTAGAAGCTGTATTAAGTAAGACAGCTGTGACTTGCTCTTGTCGTTCTATGTTTTTTATTTCATTATGTGTGTGTCTGTGATGGATGAAGTGTCTGTTTTCTTCAACTCGTATACTCTTAAATCCACAGATGACATCTTCAGTGCTTAATGCCTAAATATGGGTATTCAAAACCTTAAAATGATATTTGATAATCAGCATAATAATGTCAGTTGGAGATCAGTATCACTCAGATTAACACCTAGAATTATAAAGTGATAATCAGTTTTATTAATTAAATCCACTGAGGATCTATGTTGAAAAGAAAAATGAAGTAATTTTGGAGAAAACCAACTGTACCATGGGGACAAATACAATTCCCCAAATGTAAAATTATTTAAATTAGACTTTGAAAGGGATAGTAATGTTTCAAAGTAAAAGCAGCTTCAATTAATCTTCATAGTATTTGGGCCTTGGAGAGTGTTATTTCAATTCTGTCAGAGTTGTAGTTCAAGAGAAATTGAATGATAAAGTATCCCCTCCAGTCCCTTTTACTGATGTAGCTCTGCTCACCTCAAAACAGCAAGCTGACTGTCCAGATGGATTGCAGAGAGGGACAATCTTCAGTGAGCATAATGAGAAACCTTTCAAGGGGGGGCAGGGTTTTCCTTATGCTCATAGTAAGACGATTGTCCCTGTGATCAAGTGACCAGATTTCCCATCTGAGGGGAGGCAGCTTATACTAGGTAAAAGGGGTGGGAGGGGGATACTTTATCATTCAATTACTCTTGAACTACAACTCTGGCAGTACTGAAATAACACGGTCTATGGCTCACATACTATGAAGATTAATCAGAGCTGCTTTTTTGTGAAACATTACTATCCCTTTAACCACTTGAATGCTAAAGAGGTCTCCAACACACTGCTTTGGATACCTCTATATAGCATTTGAGGGATTAAACATCCCATTTAAATCAATGTGGCTATTTTGTTCTTCCCTGTTAAGTATCTGGTCTGTATTATTCCACCTTTGTTTTGAAAATATGGACATACAGTGGTAAATTAAAATATTCCCTCATGAGTCATCCCCATATAAAAAAAATTGTGAGTATACAATAGAATGCAAAACCAGGATAATATTACAAGGGCCATTCATTTATTTTTATCTTCAATGGTGCACCCTGCCTCCTATTGGACACTGGCTTTGTGTACCGTATTCCCATTATATGTCAGGACAAGGCAGTCTAAGAACAGCTCAAATGGCTGTGTCTTTATTCCAGTTATTACTTCTAAAGCAGAGTTCTATGCAAGGGTCTACAACAACATTTGATATTATTTTTTTCCTTCAATTAACCCTTTGAGTATGTTGATATCCATCTGGCGCTCAAAGGGTTAAAGAGCACTTAACCATTAAATGATGCGCTGTGCTGAATATCAGCCAATCATATTTAAGAGATATCATCAGTGTGCTTGCCACCTCTTGCCAGCACTTGGCCCTTTAGCAGCCCTTCATAATGTTCCTTGCAGGTATTTTGCAGGTCAGTGTAGTAGCAGTTGTTGATGTATGAATTCAAAATCAGAGTTGCCCAGAGTCTCCTGGGTAGCTCTAGAACAGGTAAATAATGGGTGTCTATGTTAATATGGATAGCCATGTGCTGCCTTATATCTAGATCTTCAGCTAATCTTATCTTATTATGCTAACTGCGGAATTGATGGTGAAACATCATTTATGTCTACCCATGCAATGCTCAGAAGCAGCTGGCAAACAATTGATTCTGTGTCAGGTTTTCATAAACAGAATTCTGACAAGCTGGGCAGATGGGCTGTCGTGCTTGCTGTGAACTTGTACGCAGAGATGACATTCTTCTACTGGATAACCAGACGCAAGCAATATACTTGTATTTTTATAGATTGCAACGAGGCACAGGTATAAATATAGAAGTGGAGCAATTCTGCTGCAAAACAGCTGATCCTTATGTAATACATGTACATTTCATTTTACTTATATGGGAATTGGAACACCTTTCCTTAGAGACGTCTGAAACGCATCCAAGGGGTTAATGTTATATTATTTTTTGCTTTTATACACATGCCACAAAATGTATGAATGTCAATTCATTGCTCTTCCATAACCCTTGGTGTGCCAGATGGTTGTGTAAGGCATTGTGGAGAAATGCATTGCATTTAATCTGATACTCAAGATTGAACCCAATTACTAGAAAATGCATTGTGACTATATTGTACGAATAAATTACTCTTGATTGGTTTATCAGAATGACTTGGCTAACGATGTCCGGCAGACAGCAGTCAGATATATCTATATACATTTTCATTTGCATTTGGTCCCCCTTATAGTACATTCCAAATTGTTTCAATTAACAATCTGATAAAGACTAGTTACCCTTATGAGCTATTCAGGTCTGTTGAAGCCTATTGTTTGTTATAAGGAGGTGTGACCTAGAGGCATACCTGGGAACTCTCTGGAACTGCCTGGAGACTTTCCACCCATTTTACGGGCAAACTCCAACTTTTCTCATTGGTAATCCCACCAGAGTGGCTGCAAGATCGGTATTATAAATGTATAAAAACCAAAGGCATACGTCCCAACATTTCAAATTGCCAAAGAGGGACACTTGTGTTTTAGGGAGTGTTTCTGGGGGTGTGGCTGGTGGGCGGGGCATTACCAAGAATTTTTAGGCTATTTCTTGACCTGCTGACACCTCTTTGTGTAACCTAATAAATGACTTATAACAAGACCAAAGTATTTTATTTACACACACTAATTAATAAACACACATACTGACCTTTAACAAACAATAATGTGAGTTTTATTGCTGTGGAGCAATGTGATACACTTATATAAATACCACACAGTCTGATCTCCTAAAAAGAGGGACATCAGGGTGTGAAAGAGGGACAGAGGGATTTAAGTCTAAAAGAGGGACACTTGGTAGGCATGCAAAAGTAACCCCTGTCAGAGAGGGGAAGGGTACAAGAAAAACGAGCACACAAAGGTATGAGAGTTGAGGAAAGATATATATATATAATATATATATATATATATATATATATATATATATATATATGAAAATCACACAGATTTTAATAAATAAGCAGGATTTAAGAAGAAGTCAAAAAAGGGGAAACTGTTTCCCCCTCATAGTCACATATGTCGGGTCCATGTAAGGACAAAGCAGTAGCAGCATGCACTTGGCTCCTTAAGAAAATACTGGAATATCCTTGCCCCATGAAGAAATATGAGCAAGGAGAGAGATCACTCCTCTTTGTATTAACCTTACCCTCTCTGCCAGGGGTTTCATTTAGTTTGCTGCATACAGTTGTAGTGGTCCCTAACTTCATATTTTCTGAGTTAAACCAGCGTGATCTGATAAGCAACTTTTAGTTATTTAGAAATTGTTTTACCAGGAAGAATACACTGAGATGTCTCTTGTTTTCAAGGATTTCCTGGAGAGATCTTACAGTAGAAAGTTAAATATTTACACAAATAGAAAGACAAAATATAGATACATATATAAATAATAAAAGAAAATAAATTTTATATACAATGCAGTTGCATGTCTTTTTTTGAATACAAAGAAGCATTTACTTTTTGAGGGATTTTAAACTAGGAGAGGATCTGTTTTTTTTATTGTAAATTATTCCAGACTTTAAGATCTCTGAAGGCAGATTGACCGGCCTTTTTGTTGTACTGTGGAATACTCAGAGTTGTTAGCAGTGGAGCGGAGGTTATGGTTAGTTTTAAAAGCTGGAGTGCGCATACTGCTCAGGTAGTGTTGTAGCTTTTCAGTGAAGTGGTTATAAACTAGGCAAGAAAGGTGGAGGGTACATTTAGATTCAAATGTTAGCCAATTTAGTTCTTGAAACAAACATGGTGGGTGGTGTCATTATATTGGAGGACAAAGCACCATAGTGAATTATACATAGTGGAGTATGCCAAGATTTATTTGTGGTGCAAAAGCATATATTAAATCCCAGTTGACTATGACTGCCATTAACATCTGATGACCAATAAGTTTTCTTACCAGGGGATTTAGGATTTGTTTCTAAACAGTATGTCTATTTTACGATAACATTTGGATGTTAATTTATCAACATGAAGACTAAAAGTGAGTTTGGGGGTTAAGCCACATATCAAGATATTTGTAAGAGTTGACCAGGGTCAAGTTACAATTAGACTATTAAAATGGTTAAATGGGTATTTCGGAGTGTAAGTAATTTGATCTGTGTACCAAACACTATTGTGACTGTTTTGTCAGTGTTTAACAACAGTTTGGTTTTAGAGATCCATCATTCAGCTTCAGAGTAGGAGACTGGCAGAGTAAAAGTGATACCTTTATTGGCTAACTGAGTATCTCTAGGATGCCAATTTCTAAGACAACTTAGTTCTCTTCTTCAGGCGTTTTTAGAAAGATGACTGAATATAAAATACATGACTGGTTATATCCATGTAAATTGTTTTTACATTTAAAATACACTAGAAGCGAATTCCTTATCACCATTGTCTGTGTAAATCATTCCTTCGGCCCAAGTAGAGGCATCTCTTTGTAGCTGGGTAAGTGGTACAATATTTATTTTCCTTTTTGCTGCTCCAGTAAATTAGCATATAGCCAAAGATGGCCAAGTCTGTGGAATGTATGGGTAACCCACAGAGCACCAGAGGGGTGTGCAATCCATCACTTGCAATTCATTGCTCAACTCTCTGGCACCCAAAGGGCACAACATATATTTATTGTGTGTGATAATATAACATACATTTCTTGTCACAATGCAGAATAATGAGTTGAGTGAGACTGGAGCAGTTCCAGGGCAAACCATCTGCCTAACAGGAGACAAAAGAATCCTATTGATTTAAATGGAGACAGCTCTGTACATTTCAAAGGGTTAAAGCCCAATTGAAATGAATGGCAATTTTGTGGATTTTTATTCTGCACCATTATGGTGCAGTTGGTTTGCACCAGAATTCACACAGTTTCAGCTTGTTGCCTCAAACTTAATAGCATATCCCCTTCAGCAAATATTTGCTTTGTATCCATTTTTGTCTCTTTTCCTGTCAGATCAAGGGCAGGTAACCTGTAGCTGGACTACAACCCATCTTCATGCCTAAGAATGCTCCCGATTTGCCCTGGAGATGCCGGTTTTTGCAGTGAATTACCGGGTCTTCAGGGACAGAGGCTGATTCTCCGGTGGTCGGGATTTTCTTGTGATACTCTGCCCACTTCAGCTCCTTCCCAACCTGTTCCTCCAACTTCTGCGCCTTTTCCACCCTGTTCTGCCTACTTCATACCCACTTCCCACCCACTTTATGATATAGTCCATTAAGCACCACCCCACTTGTGATTAAGCACCACCCATTTGAGAAGTGAATCATGTTATTTTTATCCTTCTACTGGCACCACTTTAGTCCTCTCAGGGCACTCTAGAAAAAAGTTCCCAGGTATGCCCAGCTTCCAACAGTGAGTAGCTGAGGATGATGGGAGTTGTAGCTCAAACATAGCTGGTGAGCCACATATTGCCACATCTATTATAGATCTAGACCTTTTGTACATTTAAAAGAAACCTATTTAGGAATGTCTCTGGCATCCAAGGTTCAGTGATATCCTTATTTGGGAAGCAGTGTTCTTGATATTTGGTAGACGCACCAGAATGATATAATTGCCTATAACAGTTACTCTTTATTTAAGAAAACCAGCCAAATCCTATTGAAACTTGAAAATAAATTGTACTTGAAATGTAATGCTGTTACGCTTGCTGCTGTATTTTACAAATAATCATCTGTTTCTAATTATCAGCAGTAAATATTAGTGCAACTTCCATGAACACAAGCCAGCTGGTGACTCTGCTTGCTGTATGTTGTAGCTGTCACATTAAACGTATGCAGGCTGATATGAGTGGGCACTTCAGCTGCTGGTATATGTGTTCAGAGGAGTATACTGCTGCCTCAGTTTGCCTCATAACCCTTTAAAGCAGGGGCATCCATGTTTTTTCAGTTGTGGGACACATGATCAGAAAGTGTGAGGGTCGCATTATTTATATTTTTTTATTATTGATAACAGTAGTGAATTATAACCTGTCGGCTATTCAGAAATATCAGTACTGATATTTAACAGACATATATTTTACTGGAAAATAGGGCATTACTTCTTACTGGCCTTTTAGTTCATGTATCCAGGTAATTGGGTATTATATATATATACTTATTTAATATCAGGCGGGCCACACCCTGGGGTTAGATGGGCCTCATTTGGCCCACGGTCTGCACATTGGGTGTCCCTGCTTTGAAGGAAAAGTAACTCATCTTAATAAAAATCCTTCTTGTGACCAGAAAATCCTAACGGCCACTTTGAATTTTACCTTTTAGTCAGTCCTGGATCTCATGTCCGTGGAGGCCATAGAATATATAAGGCAGATGGGCAGGCACTGGAGAAAGAATAGTAATTCTTGCTTGATTATAACACCTAATAAATAGTGTGGTGCACATTTAGACCTAAACTTAAACATGACATGACAGTTGCTGGTAGATTTTATTTTATACTGAAGCAGGCAGAGTGCTTGAGCCTTCCTAACCATTTATAAAACAGAGGGGTGCTTTACACACCCCTCTTCAACTGTAAAGGGTAAATATTAACCTATGCAGTGGGCGGAGTTTGTTTCCTGTTGTCCTGCCACAACTGTCATGTCTGCCTCCATGGACATGACACCCAGCACTAACTGGAGATATTCTTTCTCGAACAAAGAAACAAGGGCAAAATTCATAGGGGCCATTAAGATTTTGCAGCTGTAGTGAGGTAACGGGTTTTCTTATTAGTAGATGATATGCATCCTCTAATATGCTAATGCATTGGTTCTTTCAGTGGTAGATGGGTATGTAACACATTACACTGCACACCCTGAGGTACTCAAAGGCATTAAAGAGGCAGTCCACCTCCTTTTGTCTTTACACATTCTGAAAGTGATTACCTATATTGTCACAATAAAGGGCTTAAAATAATTTTCAAAGGACTGTAAGAAAAACAACCAACCCCAAAAGATGGAATTCACGAAGCCAGCAGGGTTTTAAAGGTCGGTTAATTCCTGATTGGCCAGTCCGAGTTAAAGCGCCGCCATTAACTTAACATGGGGAAAAGTAGACGACCCAGGGATTGGTCGACAGGTTTCCCTCCCTACAGCCCTGGTAGGCTAGCGGCTGGTGTGACGTCCATGGCCAGGATTGGTTCCCGCATTTGTAGTTCAGGGTTTGAAGCGGAATATTCAAACCCTGGCAAAAGATGCTTCCACCCGGGGTACCATTGTCCACATGTGTATTCCAGCTCCTAGCCCTTTGTTATAAGGTCTAGCCCATTGTTCAAGTTAATGTTATCATGTCTGCTGTTTTGTATGATGTTGACACAGATTTTGCAACCCATTGTATGCTTTGTTCAGCCCTGTGGGCTAATGTTATTACCAGCCCTTACAAGAGCTGAGTTTATATTCAGTAAAGTGTGTTCTATCCTTCATCCAGTCTCGGGTGATGTTTGGAGCAGAGGGCAATCCTTATTACGAGGAGGGTGTTCTGGCAGAGAAGGAAGCTTTTAATGGAGGTATCCAGCTCAGATACTCGGCGCTCTGTTACATATATGTTTATTGTTTTTTTCATCTTCACATTTTTTTTAACATTGTTCTCTCTGGCTCTCTGTTTTCATAGAGCTTTTTGATAGGCAGTGTGAAAACAAAGATATTTATACAATGTTACAGTGAGGATAAAATAATAATAATTATAAATAATAATTAAATATATAGGCAATTTCACATTACATATTCACTTACAGACTATGTAAAGTCAGAAAGGAGGTTGACTGTCACTTTAAAGCTTCCAGTTGGCAGTCTGGCTAATAGGGTTGCAGTGTGTTTGATGCTAATTTTAACCCTCTGAGTGACAGAAGATTGTTGAACACATTTCTTAACTCTGTATAAAAGCTGAAACATATATGTAAACTTATGATCATGTTATAATGATCTATCTCATTAAATGTGGTCCAGTTACAGTGACATATTTGTAACATATTTGAGTTTGTGGGCAGGTGGAATTTATACATCAGTCAGGTATATCCATTTACAAATATACACACTCGATTATAGATCAAAGCAGAGTATAAATGCAAAACAACAAACAAAAACCAAATCCGTAAATGGATACAACTTCCTGCTGTACAAATGACACCTGCCTAAGAAAGTCCTTCTTTTAAGAGCCAGTGAATCCAAGCATTTTCACATTGTTAACTTTCTGCAGTGTTAACCACACACCCTTGTGAAACAGTTTGGTCTCAATGACGCTGGTCACACTAGTGATTTCCGCCTCGAAGAATGATGCACTGTAAAGCAGTATACTGCAACTTGGTTGCATTCGTGCTGCATACTTTCAGGCTACAGCATGCTGATCTGCATGGCGGCTTATGGTCTGCCACATAGTTTCACAGGCTGTTCTGGAGGATGTGATGCCATTTGCGTCATTCAGGAACTAGCCTACCCATGTGGTCAGTGACTAATAATATATGGCCCATGCCTATGTGGGCTGGCCTTGTGACACACCACCACTCTCACATGTGAGACAATCGCAGGAGAATGAAGGACCGACAATTTGGAATATAATAAAATGGAGCGCAGCCAAGAAACCCATGTGAATATAGCCTAAAAAGACTAGTAAACCTATTTTTTGATGGAAAAAACATGTATTGTAGGGCTGTTCCTGTGAAATAAAATAATGTATTTACACTGTTGGGAAATGCATTTTTCCAAAGTTATTATAGTTGTTTTTATTGTTGTGGGTTTTTTTTTGTTTTTTTTACATGAACAGTGCCCTCTGGTGTACAGAAAGTTTGCCTGGTGTTCTGGTTGTTATTCTGTTGAATGTATGGGTGAGGCTCTTAGCTGACTCCAGTCCTTCAGTGTGATAGTAACATCTTTATCACTTTGTGAGTGTTTGTATGGTTGTTACTGCTACATAAAACATCTCCTATGAGTGGGATTCCCTTGTTTTACTCAATGGTTAAAAAACCTATAACCTTTACAGTAGGTTTTCATTTAAAAACTATTCCTTTAATGATTGGTTTAATTTAATATAATAATGCAAGTAAATGTATTAATAAACCTGTATGATGTTTAATGTAAGGACTTTCGGCGAGTCTGGGGATTCTAGGGGCAGGAAATTGAGTTTTAGTGCCTGATTTCTCCCCCTCTGATATGGACACTGATTCAGATGTCAAATGTTCTCTTGCATGCTTCTGCAGAAGGTCATCACCAACTATGGATGGATAGCAATCGTGCAACCATTAAAGGAACACTGAGATTAAAAAATGATTGGTTGCTATAACTTTAAATCTCACATTCTTATAGCATATGTAAAAATATAATCAAAATCTTGTTTGTTTTTTTTTAACACACATGTAAATTGTCCTGTTCCGAGAACAGCTGCGGATGATAGGAAATGTATTCCAGAAGTAGTTGATCAAAATGTTTCTCACACATGCATTAGGCAGGGCTCAAAATTTCCACTCGCCACTAGCCAATGGCAAGTGAAAATTTAGCCCTAGCGAGTAGAAATTCAGCCCTGGTGGGTATGTTTTGCCTTGCAGTGGCGAGTAACTTTTCAGGTCTGGCTAGTAGCAAAGAACCTAAAATTATAAGCCCTGCATTAGGACATCAGTTTTTTCTTATGTAACCGTACAGTTCATCTTTATATGAAACATCTTTGTCTACCTCATAATCATGTGACTGGAATGGAAATTAGTTGAAAGAAATGAATGTCATATTCCTTCTGTAGACAAACAAGCTGGGTGTTGTTAGTGGTACCTTTTAATGGACCATTGTAATAGTTCTTCATAATGTACTAGTCTGTTGAAACTAACAGATAGCCTTAGAAGATAGATGACCTGTGAAGGATATCTACTATTTTCAGATTATCTCGAATTAAACATGAAATAATTTGAAGAGCCTAACACAAATTGTATCATGTTCCATAGCTGTCCTATAATTATACATATATTAGGATTATAGCGCAACGATGTAGATATGAATCAAACTGACAGAACTAATCATTTGCAGTAGCTCAGAAATCAGGTTCTTATGTAATGTAGAACACATGAAATAAAATGAATCTACATGCAACTTGCTCTTGTAAAAATGTCATCGATTAAGCAGAAAAGCTCTGGCATTTCTATAATTTTCTCCCTAAAAATAGATATTATTACAGATGGATCTAATATTTTAATCTGCAGAACTTTACAGATTTGGGGGTCAGAAAAAGACGAAGAAAATCTCTGTCCATGCATTGATGACAAGTGAAATGGAACACCAACAATTGCATCACCTGACAAGTCACACATAAGAATGATCTTTCTGGTTTATCTTTTAAATCAGAACTCAGTTTATTTATTCATCCTACAGTCTAGACAATCCATATGCAAGTTAATGTGATAAAAAGAGGCCGAGGATAGGTTGTTTTTAATTTATGGGCCCTATGCAGTGAGATGATCTACACGACAACCCATGGCATTGTAATGCTCCACTTCCAGTGACTGGCCAACCCACATGAGCAGGAGCCAATCAAGTATGACTCTTCATCCTAAATCCCCAGCTACACGAAGGTAGAGAGAACGCAGGGCACTGCAGTCAAATAAAACAGATGACTTGGAGATAGCAATATCATGAAAATTTAGTGTAGAGAGAGAATAATCATTTAAATAGTTACTAGGACATACTGTGAAAAAGCAGCTTTAAAGGGATAGTAATACTTCATTTTATCTTTATTTTATTTTGTAGGCATTAAAAAAAACATGAAGAACGATATAAGTCTTATCTCTCAAACCTTTATGGTTTGAGATATATTCACAAGCAACGTTTCCCCTCCTGCCCCTTTTACCTAGTGTAAGCCATCTCTTATCAGATGTGGAATCCAGTCCATAGACCAGATAGATAACAGAAGAGCACAATCTTCTTCCTATGAGAACAATGAAAGCCCTGCCCCCCTTGACAAGTTTTTCAGGTTTTTTCCTTATCTTAATTGAAGATTGTCCCTCTCTGCAGTCTACCTGGGCACCTCCCTTCTGCACTGGCTGAACAGTGTTACATCAGTAAAAGGGGCGGGAGGGGGATACTTTGTCACTGAATTACTCTTGAACTCTCCAAAGTCCAAATACTATGATTAATTAGAGCTGCTTTCATTATGAAACATTACTATCCCTTTAAGGATTAATGTCTATAATTTTTATTATTGCACTTTTATTTAATGCTGTGCAATGCATCAGTAAAATACATTAGTGTAATGTTCAAACATGATTCCGCTTTATAACATGCTTTGCAATTGATTTCTCAGTCCAGCACCTTCCAAACTCCAGTTCATGATGTGACCCTAGAAACATTCTTCATTTAATGCCTCTTGCACCAAGAGGAGGGTAATGTGGGAAAGTAAGTCTTGTTTAACGCCATGTGTCACACAAGGTGCAAAGGAACGGTGTAATGAGGTGTTCGTAGTATTTACGTGGTGCAAATGTACACTCTAGTGCTGTGGTGAACAATGTTAGATGCTCCATCTACTGCCAAACTGAAGCTCTCAACATTCCATGGCTGGTGAGGAATTATGGGAGACTAGTTTAAAAGCCCATGTACATGGGCCACAGTGCCACCCAGCAGTCTCTGGTGATGCCCCGGAACCTCTCTGCTCACCAAGCGGCCCAGGAAGGTGCACAAATCGGACTCCAGTCCGAATTCGGAGCTCCCCACTCTGTATCAGCCGTGGCAAGTTCAGTCAGTCTGTACTGAGCATGACTGCAGCTCAGGCAGTCTCTACTGCGTACGACTGCAGCAAGCTCAGTCTCTACTGCTAATGACGGCTTTTGACAAACATCCTAGAGAATTATTATATGGGATGTAGCCTGGCATCAGCTAGAGGGTCTTACATTGCACATTGGGAAACAAATGTCCCAGAGAAGAAAATGAGCTGCTTGGGGAGATTTGTACATTCGTTCCCCCTCCAAGTATTTTTAGATAGTATTGCAGCCATGAAAATGGAAAGCATAGCACAATGTGATTTTACCACTGGGCATGATTCTGTTCCATATACATTATTTGAATTCAATATTAAAGGGATAGTAATGTTTCATAATAAAAGCAGCTCTAATTAATCATCATAGTATTTGGACTTTGGAAAGTGTTATATCAATACTGTCAGACTTGTAGTTCAAGAGTAATTCAGTGACAAAGTATCCCCCTCCCGCCCCTTTTACTGATGTAACACTGTTCAGCCAGATCAGAAGGGAGGTGCCCAGGTAGGCTGCAGAGAGGGACAATCTTCAATTAAGAAAAACCTGAAAAACTTGTCAAGGGGAGCAGGGCTTTCATTGTTCTCATAGGAAGAAGATTGTCCCCTTCTGTTATCTGTCTGGTCTATGGACTGCATTCCACATCTGAGAAGAGATGGCTTACACTAGGTAAAAGGGGCGGGAGGGGGAATCTTTGCTTGTGAATATCTCTCAAACCATAAAGGTTTGAGAGATAAGACTTATATCGTTCTTCATGTTTTTTTAATGCGTACAAAATAAAATAAAGATAAAATGAAGTATTACTATATCTACATGGTAACATAGATGATGAGGCTGAAAAAAGACATTCATCCGTCAAGTTCAGCCCATGCCATATCACCTCTGTTGATCCAGAGAAAAGCAAAAAAAAAAAACCCAAAAACTCCACTGAAGTCATTAAGCCCCAGGTAGGTAAAAAAAAAGTCCTTCCTGACTCCAAATAGTTGTCAGATGTCTTTCAATATTGTTCTGCAGTACAAAAGTATCTATTACTTTTTTAAAGCTGCTACAGTATCTACAAGTACAGCATCCTGAGGCAAAGACTTGCATACCTTCCCTTACTGTGTGTGGCATTCTATATAATAATTTGCTAAATGTGTGTTTGTCAGAAGCCGTCATGTGCAGTAGAGATGGCTGCTCACTCTGCAGTCATGCACACTACAGACTGCCTGCGGCTGATAACTGAGCAGGGCTCCGAATTAAGACTCTGTGCGCAGAGAGGACTGTGGTCTTAATTCGGAAAGCCCCGCTCCATATCACCCGCGGCGCTGGCAGTCTCTACTGTGCAAGACTGCACCGCGGCTGTTGCTAGGTGGCACTGTGGCCCGTGTACATATATATATATATATATATATATATATATATATATATATATATATAAAATAAAAGATGTGTGTTTGTTTCTGCAGCCCAAATGCATGACGTTACACACACATGCATACATATACCCAGTCCTTGATGCTAATAGATATGATTTCTTAGGTAATCAATGGTGTACATCTATCTAATGTATGTGCTGCTGCAGTTTTTCTGCACCCCAGTTCCTGTGTTTTCTTGCCTAGTTGAGTTGCTTGGACTTATTTCCATGTCGGAGGTAGGGCTTTTTGGCTGCAAGTCTTCCGTGAAGACCACTTCTGACCAGACTTCTCCGGACAGTAGATGGGTGTACCAGGGTCCCACCGTTTTCTGCCAATTCTGAGCTGATGGCACTGCTAGACATCTTCCATTGCAAAATGAAGTAAGCATGAATTTTCTTTCATCTGCTGCACTAAATTTCCTTGGCCATCCACTGCGTCTGTGGTCTTAAGCGTTGCTCGTTTCTTTGTGCTTCCTCAAAAGAACTTGGACAGTACATCTGGACAACCCTATCTGCCTTGAAATTTCTGCCTGGGAGAGATCATGCTGATAGAGTATAATTACCTTGTGTCTTGTTGCTTTGCTCAGTCTTGCCATGTGTATGACTTTTGACATTAAACTGTCTTCAGCAAGCTTGCCTTGTTAACGGAGTTTGGCTGATCCTCACCCAGTTTTATTCCTCCTACACACCTGCTTCTGTTTCAGTTAATGATTTGAACCTAGATATTAAATTGATGATCATTAGCACCTGTTGACTATAACTACAAAATCCCTGAGTTTGTGCTAGTGTACATAGAAGAATTGCTGCTGTTCTGAAGGCAAAGGGTGGTCACACCAAATATTGATTTTATTTAGATTTTTCTTCTGATCACTCAATATCATTTTGTTAATTGATAAATATAAACTAGTAGCATGTCTATTTTTGAAAGCATTCTTACTTTACAGCATTTTTTCACACCTGCCTACATTTGCACAGACGTTAATAGTTTCTTTTTATCAATTAACAAAATGCAAAGTGAGCGAACAGAAGAAAAATTATAGATGATATATCATATAATAGATTATAAAGAATATATCATGTAGTAGATTATATATCGTTAGAACATGCCCCCTATGGCTATAAGCATGTTTTATGTTTTCAATGTCATTTGCTTTTACTAAGACGACTACATTTGGCAATGCTTTTGCAGATTTTGATGCATCTTGGCTAGGAACTTAAACCCATTCTAGTAGAAAATCTGTAGGCATCATAGCATGAATGGAGGCAATACTCTCAGAAAGCTATACTTTACATGTATTGTCCCATTCATTGTTGGTCTCCAACTGTTTTGTGGGATTGCTGTGGATTTGCCTCAGAATTGCTGCACATTTGCCTAGACAGGTAGATTGACTGACTGATTTTCTTAATACAATGCAACTTCAACTCCAAAATCAGCTGATTTGTGGCTTAAATTAATCCTTTGAGTGCTAGAGAGGTACATGCAAACTCAGTGACGTTTTTGGTAATCTTTGGATATCCCAAGGCAAAAATTAGAAAGTGTGTTGTTGTTCTATAACTTAAAGGGGAGTTATATCTATAGGAATAAGTTCTTCTTAGTTTGTGTAACAGAATTATTTGCCCAGGAATATGTTCTTCAGAGAGCAGTGTGGTGTTTCAGTTTTTATATACTGTACTTACCATTGCATCTAAAGTTGATCCACGATAAAAGTCTGTTTAATTTATACCTCCTCATAATAGATAGCCTGAATAAGAAAGCTATGAAGGAACAAGGCCCTTTACATAGGAGGAGATGTATTAAACTGGAGCTATAAAGAAGGTGTCTGTAAAATTGTCTAAAATCAACATAAGTATATGTATAAACATCTAGCGATGTTTTCAGTAAGTTGCTAACTCCAGTTACTTGACTTTTTGAAAAGTGGAATAGAAATGGTCTTGGCCAAATAAGAATTGTGTCCCAATGTATTTATAAAGAAATCCGCTAATTGCGCCAAAAATAAAGGCAGTTTTAGTGATTAAATCTTAACACCAGGTATAACCTATTCTCACTAGAAGTGTATAATTCAGCTATGTGTGCGAAAATATATATTCAGGTGCAAATTTTCTCAGAATATTCTCAGACATATTTATAAACGTGACTTCTTTATAAATATGACCAGGCGTTGTGAATTTTAGCTACAATTCTGAAAGTGGAACTCCCATGTTAGCTAAAGTCGCCCTGCAATACTTAGGCAGGTAGCAACTAGCTTAACCCTTTAAGTGCCAGAGAGGTATGGAACGCATTGCAAAGCAATGTGTTCTGTACCCTGCTGGCACTCAAAGGATTAATAATAGTTATTTTACCTCACAAAAGTACCCCCTTGTAAAGTAATCATTAATCTTCCGAGACTGACGGCCAGGTTAGTGCAGTCTGCGCTTCTGCACCGCCAGTCCCTTCCGGTGCCATTCGGGCCAGTGCAAGGCTTCTGAAGGGAGACCGGGACTGACAGCGCAGGAGCACAGACAAGATGTCTGCGCTGATACCTGGTTCCGGTCTCTGAAGCTTAAAGATTACTTTAAAAGGTGGGTACTTTTGAGAGGTAAAATAACTATTATTAAGCTAGTCGCCACCTGCCCTTAGTATTGCAGGGCAACTTTAGCTAACGTGGTAGTTCTGCTTTAAGTATACACTAAGAAGGCTATTTATACATTCCCCTCCATATGTCCTAGAATCATATAAGCATTTTGGGATGGTGAATGATCCTGTGGGGGGAAATGTATATAGATATACAGTAAGTGAAAGTTGTGTAAAGGACACCCACCAAGATAAGTCCTTCTGTTAAAATTATTGAATTTCTATAAAGTTAAAGCGGAACTACCGCCTCCACTAAAGTCGCCCTGCAGTACTTATGCAGGTGGCGACTAGCTTTGTTATCATTATTTTACCTCTCAAAAGTGCCCACAAATAAAGTTACCCTTAACACTTTGAGTGCCAGAGGGGTACATAATGCATTGCAGAGCAATGCGTTGTGTACCCCTCTGGCACTCAAAGGGTTAAGCTTCCAAGACTGCCGGCCAGGTTACTGCAGCCTGTGCGCCTGCGCCGTCAATCTCTTCCGGAGCCGTCCAGGCCAGTGCAATGCCTGTGAATGGTGAAGAGGACTGATAGCGCAGGCGCGCATTCAAGATGTCCACGGTGATGCCTGGCTTCTGGTCTCGGAAGCTTAAGGATAACTTTATTTGTGGGCACTTTTGAGAGAGAAAATAATGATTACAAAGCTAGTTGCCACCTGCCTAAGTATTGGAGGGCGACTTTAGTGGAGGTGGTAGTTCCGCTTTAACTCCGCTTTCAATCCAATCAATAGACATGAACCAACTTTGGGGCATTTCATAGATTATGGAATGATGGTTCAAGTTTATTTTGAATAGTTATTTTAAGTCTCCATCATTGTATAATTCATCATTGTATAATTATTCTTTACACTGAAGTAGAAATGCTTTTACCTCTTCAAACACTGCAATGTCTTTTCTAAGCTGTCAGATGAAAATAATATTATTCTATTTATAAGACGTGAGTGCGTGGGAAGAGAAACTGCATACTGAGCGACTTGTTCCAGATGGGATAAAAACACTCATTGCTTGTGGTCTTGATATCTCATAGCATGATGTGCCTTATTCTGTGGTAATGATTACCACAACATACAGACATTTAATAATAAATGTATAACTGAATAGAAATGTAATGATACCAAAACAGCAACATTATTTGATTGATAATTTTTTTTCCAATAAATATTGTTTTTTTTTCCTGTTAGTTTGATGAATGAATAAATCTATTGTGGGCATACCTGGAAACATCATTAATTTCGACTCCTGGAGTATAAAGAATGGTTGGAGTGGAAGTATCCAAATGATGTCGTTCATAGTTGCATAGTAAATTAGGTTGAAAAAAAAGACACAAGTCCATCAAGTTTAACCTTTGTCACAGTATAATGAGGCACAGGGCTTCACCCTTTTCCAGTAGGTTGGTTATGGAGGAGAGTCGGTGAGGGGAATGGGTGGAACAGGGAGTGGGTGGAACATGGCTGGGAAGTGGGTGGAGTTACACTCAAAAAGCTGAGAGCCTGTGTTCCTGGAGACACAGTAATGAACAGTGACAACTGGGGGGAGATTATCTAAGCTGTGATAAAGTGGAGATGACTTCTCCAGTGAATTCACTTCTCCAGTTCCTATGTTATTCTATAGAGCCTATGTACTAAGATCTCCAAAGCTGAAGAAATCTCATAGACTCTATAAAATAACATAGACATTGGAGAAATGATAAACTGGAGAAGTTATCTCCACTTTATCACCTCAGAGTGATTCCAGGTATGATTATGGGATAAGCAGTTCTGGAGCCTACCAACTGTACTATACGGAAAAATAATTCCCAAATTTCCCATTGATTTAAACGGGGATTTTAACCAATGCATTGCACTTCTCAAAACATGTATTGTTTTGATGCTACATACTATGGATATTTCTCTGTCATCCAATACAAGTTACTGGTAACTTTGGGTAGGCGATCGTCCCCTTTAAGTAGGCAGGAACAATTCTAGAAATTACTACAGGGGGTGGAGCCTACCTTCCCTCCTTGGCTGCAGCTACCCAACCAGCTCCAGAAAGATTTGTTCCTTGGTGAAGACACAGGCAAGAGAACAGTTCTGCTATAGTTTTAAAAACCTTTTTATTTTTCTGTTAGAAATGGAATACCACCATTAGGCGGATTATCATAACTTCCAATGCCCTTAGATGTGGCCAGCTCAGTATCCAGGTGCTTTTTGTGGACCTTAAGCCCTGAGGGGGAAAATCTTGATTCCAAGTGCTTCCCCAGGTGTTACCCACTGAGGTTACTTCTTACTACATGGTAATCTGAAGACAGAAGATCTGCAGGAAAGGTGAGCAACCCTTTGAGTGCTACAGGTCCACTTGTCCCATAGTGCCCCTCCGCTCAGGGGTTATTCCTGGGAGTTCTTATTGCACACTCTTGCACTCACTGGGTCTTTCTGTTATGTCTGTCAGTGTTTGGAGCAACTTTATGTGGTAAATTAACCCTTTAACTGCTGATTGGCATCTTCTGGGGTGTTTATTGGCACTTTCCCTACTGGGTTCAGTGTTTTCTGGGTCTGATTACATGTTCTAGTGATGTTTCATGTATTTTTATTTTTCAGTTCTAACTTTGACAAAATTGAGTTCCGTGCGCTTTACTGCATAGACGCCATTGCTCCATTCACTTCTGTGGGACCGTACAGTTTGGGACATATCTCTGAAACCGCTCAACCTAGCGACTTCAAAGATGGCTCATTTTAATTGTCTGAGCTTGCTCTATCATCCAGTTCACATTGCAAGTGCATTGGGGGGCTCAGGGGGCTTCAGGCACTGTTGGGGTACTTTTTCTGGGAAAACTTCATTTCCCATGAGCATTTGCTTTGCGCTCTCATTTCTGATTGGCTCCCGCCGTGGCAGCCATTTTATGCCATTTCCAGAAGAAGTATCCTACGCAAGGCTTGGACTCTCCTTCTCTCCTTTGCAGATTAACCCTTCACCTGCCAGATAAGTGCATTTTAGAGATTTCTGGGGTGAAATTTTAATCTTACACATTGTAGATTGGATTATTAATTATTCTGAACGTTGTTGACACTGTGAGAATGTCTACTTCGTTGGAGCATTGGGCCAGGCCTAAGACTAAGGACGCTGGGGTCTCTGTATCCCCCATTGCGCACTGCTCCTCATGTCATACAGGGTTGCCTAGAGAATTCTCAGGTCACTTATGCCCAGCATGTTCTGATGTCCCTGAGTCTATCCCAGGGACCTCCAGCCATGCATTAGAGCCTGTTTGGGTGCAAGAGTTCAAGGCTGCTACCAGGGACCTCAGGTCTATGTTGCATCTCTTTCCATCCCAGTTACAGGGGGTCTTCCATTCCTGGCAGACCCCTTCCTCAGTCAGATCTTCCCTGCCCAAACTGCAAGGAGTACCTGATATTTCAGATTCCTCTGAAGAGGAACTGGATTCAGATGTTGAGGAATGTTCTGCTGTGGGTTCCTCTCAAATTTTTTTGGGATCCCTTTGAGGTTGATCCAGAAGCCTCGGCTGAGGACCTGATCAGGGCCATCTTAAACACGCTAAACATTCCCCCAGTTCAGGAGGTTTCCTCAGATCCTTCTGATGTATTCCAGGAGCCTATAAAGCCCCCCATACTTGTTTTCCACCTAACCCCACTCTGGACCGCCTAGTGGCTGATGAGTGGAACTCTCCAGACAGAAGCCTTCTGTCTCCAAGAAGTTTGCTAAGCTTTACCCCTTTTCTGAGGCGGCATTTGCTCAATGGGTTCATCCCCCTAAGGTGGACGCTCCTGTTTCAAGGCTATCTAAGTCTACCGCCTCACCAGTTTCTGATGCGTCCTTTCTGAAGGACTGGACTGACATGAAGCTTGAGGTTTCCCTTAAGTCCATTTTTGCCACAGCATTCGCTGCGGCATGTGTTAACCGGGCCATTGCGGTCTGGACTGAACAACTCACCCTAGCTGTACGTCGGGGGGATTCATCTTCGGATATGTTGTGGCTTCTCGCCAACATATCTGAGGCCCAGCACTATGTTTCTGCTGCCTTATTTGATTCTGTCCGTCTGGTGGCAAAGGTTTCCACCATGTCTGTGGCTGCCAGATGAGCTCTTTGGCTCAAGATCTGGGCTGCTGACATCGCATCTAAGAAAACCATGCTGTCCTTCCCCTTTCAGGCTACATCCTTATTTGGGCCAGAGCTTAAGGATCTGATCAGTGAGGCCACTGGGGGTAAGAGTACTCATCTGCACTTGGTCCCCAGGAAGAAACCTCCTCTCAAACGTAACAGGTTTTTTCGTCCCTTTCAGACTGAGACACGTCTGGCATTCCAGACAGTTCCCTCAGCTCCACGTTCCTCCTCCAAGTCCAAACAGTAATGGAAGCCCAAGTTCTCCTCCAAGCCCAAGGCTTCCAAGACTTCTCCGGCATGACTCGCCGAACCCTGGTCCCCATTCAGCTGTGGGTGGTCGTCTTCTTCACTATCACAGCATTTGGGAGGATTCAGTGGTGGACCCGTGGGTTTTACAAGTAGTGGCAGAAGGGCGCAGGATCCCTTTCGCCTCTCTTCCTCCTTTTCACATTTTCCCTTCTCATACCCCAGGGCGTGGAAAAAAGCCGTCTCTTCAATGGTGCTATCCAATCTCTTCTGGACAAGGATTTTCTGGAACCAGTTCCAGTTCAGGAAAGAGGTACGGGTTTTTACTCAAACCTCTTCGTAATGTCCAAGAACTATGGCGGTTGTCATCCAATTTTGGACCTGAAGGATCTCAGTTCCTTTGTGATCCTGTCTCATTATCATCAGGAGTCCCTAAAGACGGTGATTGCTACTATGATTCCGGGGGAATTTCTTGCTTCTTTGGACCTTCAGGATGCGTATTTACATATCGCCATTCATCCAGAGAGCTGGCAGTTTCTCAGATTTGCCTGCGTCCAAGGGCATTTTCAGTTCAAGCTCTTCCCTTTGGTCTGACTACAGTGCCTCAGGTCTTCAACCGTGTCCTGGGAGCCTTAGTGTCCGTCCTCCATCGAGACGGCATCAGAGTTACTCCATACATGGACGACTTGCTTCTGAAAGCCCCCTCTGCGGAACTTCTTCGCCAGCAGGTTCAGGACTGCATTCACGCTCTCACCCATCATGGGTGGATCATCAACTTGGACAAGTCGGATCTTGTCCCATCCCAGTGTCTGGTCTTCCTGGGCCTTCTCTTTGACACTTAGCAGAGCATGGTGTTTCTCACGGAGGATGTGGCTCACCAGATCGCACACAGGGTTTCGGCTGTTCTAGCTCAAGATCCAGTTCCAGCCAAGAAGCTGTCCTCTCTGGTGGGGAATTCACTTCCACCATGGAAGCAGTCCTCTTTGCCATGGCTCACTCCAGGGAGCTCCAGCGGAGTGTGATCCAGGTATGCAAGGGTCAGCCGGACCTTCTGCAGATGTCAGTATCCCTCCCTCTTCATGTGGAACTGAGTTTGTCATGGTGGCTCGACCTCTCTAATTTCCTGAAGGGCAAGTCCTTCCTGATATCCTTCTAGACCACGGTGACAATGGATGCCAGCCTCTCCAGCTGGGGAGTGGTCCTGGGTCACCTGAGTGCTCAGGGACGGTGGTCTTTGGAGGAATCTCTCCTTCCCATCAATGTATTGGAACTTCGGGTTATATTTCATGTCCTTCATCACTGGACTCCCCAGCTGGAAGAATGCCCAGCCCGGGTTCAGTCCGACAACGCCACGGCTGTGGCTTACATCAACAAGCGGGGCGGAACAAGACGTCTCACCACTTGTTTAGAGGTCAAGGCTATTTTGTCCTGGGCAGAAGAACATGTTCTTGCCATATCTGCAGTACACATTCCAGGCGTAGACTTCCTCAGTCGACACACAGTGGATAGAGGAGAGTGAGAACTGCATCCAGAGGTGTTCAACCTCATTGTTCAGAAGTGGGGTCTTCCTTGCATCAACCTGATGGTGACAAGACACAGCCGGAAGGTTCCAGGGTTCTGCTCTTGCTGGAGAGATCCTCTAGCTTTGGCAGTGGATGCCATGTCCATTCCTTGGTTATTTCCTCTGGCTTACATCAACCCTCCCCTTCCTATACTGCACATGGTGTTACGGAAATTGAGCCTGGAGCGATGTCCAGTCATTCTGGTTGCTCCATACTGGCCTCGTCAAATTTGGTTTCCGGAGCTTCTGGATCTTTCAGTGGTGGAGCCGTTCCGACTCCCCTCTTGTCCGGATCTTCTCCTCCAGGGTTACCTGTGGAAAGAGGACGTTCATCGTTTAGCTTTGACAGCTTGGAAATTGAATCCTCAATATTGAAGAAGAAAGGTTTTTCTTCCGGTGTGGTAGCTACCATGCTTAGTGCTCGCAAGCTAGTTTCCTCAAAGACCTACCATCGTGTCTGGTCGACCTTCCTATCTTGGTGTGCCGATTGGGACTTGTCTCAGGAATTTGATCTGCCCACAGTCTTGGTCTTCTTGCAGGACGATGTGGATAAGGGCCTCAGTTTGAGTTCCCTTAAGGTTCAGACTTCTGCTCTCTCTGTTTTCTTTCAGAGGTGTGCATTGCTATCCTTCCTGATGTCAAGGTGTCTTTCCAGGGCGTTGCTCATACTCGCCCTGTCTTTAAGGCTCCTGCTTCTCAGTGGGATCTTAATCTGGTTCTGGGCGTTCTTCAGCGCCCTCCCTTTGAGTCCTTGGTTACTATTCCTCTACGCCTTCTGACGTGGAAAATGGTCTTTCTCCTAGCAATCATGTCTGTTCGCCGTGTCGCGGAGTTGCATGCTCTGTCCTGTAGACCACTATTTTTAGTGTTTCACAAGGACAAGGCGGTGCTCCGCACCTCTCAGGAGTTCCTTCCCAAGGTGGTTTCGGAGTTCCACATCAATCAGGCGATTGTGGTGCCCTCTTTCAGCACTGACCCCACCTCTGACAAGGAGAGGGATCTCCACTTGTTAGACGTGGTGCGTTGTCTCAAGTTTTATGTACATCACACTGAGTCTGTCAGGCAATCAGACGCACTATTTGTCATTCCTGAGGGTCCCAGGGCAGGAAGACCTGCATCCAAAGTGACCATTGCTTCTTGGATCAAGTCCACTATTCATAAGGCTTACAAGCTAAGGAAGAAGCCTGTCCCTTTCAGGGTAACAGCTCATTCTACTCGATCTATTGGGGCCTCTTGGGCTTACAAGAATCAGGCCTCTGCTGATCAGTTGTGCAAGGCTGCCACCTGGTCATCTGTGCACACCTTTTCGAAGCACTACCGTGTTGATGTGTTGGTATTGGCTGATGCCAGCTTTGGGAGGAAAATTCTGGAGGCAGTCTTGCCTGTCTAGGATCTTCGGTTCTTGGTGCTTCCTTCACTTTTGAGCCCTGTTTGCTCTAGTTGAGTGTGCTGTGTAACAGTTAGGGGTGTTGTTACCCCTGTTTAGTGTCCGTTGACACTTCATTGTTTTGTTGGGCTGTCTCTGATCTGATGGTTCATATCTACTCTGGTGACTTTCGCCTGGTCCATGCCTTACTTCCCGCCTCTGGGAAACTCAATGGTTGGACATCCCAAAGTTACCAGTAACCTGTATTGGATGACAGAGAAAAGAGGATTTTAGTCTTACCTGTTAAATCCTTTTCTCTTAGTCCATACAGGTTACTGGTCTCCCACCCTGTCAAGAGACCATGCTTGGCTCTCCTGTGGTAGACCGTGGGGGTCCTTTGAGGTCACACTCAAGGAGGGAAGGTAGGCTCTACCCCCTTCATACAATTCTAGAATTGTTCCTGCCTACTTAAAGCGGCGGATCGCCTACCCAAAGTTACCAGTAACCTATATGGACTAAGAGAAAAGTATTTAACAGGTAAGACTAAAATTCTCTTATCAACCATTGCAGTATAATTTCATAGAGGAGTCGGGCGAACCAGTAACTAATACGATCCAGCCCTTTGAGTTAGCCTATGTATAGCCCTATAATCCTATGTGCACTCTGACATGCCAGTGCATTGATATATGGAGAGACATAGCTCTGTTATTGAACTGAGAATGATCCTTTCATTGTGCTACATGTTATTACTCACGAGTGTATACATCAATGAGAAATATACCTGACACATACCAATACACTATGATTACAGCTACTGCTTAAATGCCAAGATAATGGAGTCATTTATGAGTAACAATCAGAGCTTGGTTTAAAACGGAACTTTCACCCGATATAAAGTCTCTCTGCAATAATTAAGCAGGTAGCGACTAGCTTTATAATATATATATATATTGGCTCTCAAATGTAGCTGCTTATAAAGAAATCCTTTATTTCAGGAGACCGGAAGCCAGGCATCAGCGCAGACATCTTGTCTGCACGCCTGCGCTGTCAGTCCCGGTTTCCATTGTGAAGCATTGTAGAGTGCCACAAGGTAACCGGAAGGGACTGACAGTGCAGGCACGCTGACTGCACTAACCTGGCCGTCGGTCTCCTAAAATAAAGGATTTCTTTATAATTGGCTACATTTGAGAGAGAATATATATATTATAAAGCTAGTCTCTACCTGCTTAATTATTGCAGGGTGACTTTATATCGGATAAAAGTTCTGCTTTAAAGTTCTATCTTCAAATCTTGGAGTTATATGGGATTTGATGATTATTCTTTTCTTTAAAATTTGCTGAGTTTTTATTTATTTGAAACTTTATAATTATGTGAAATAAAAGTTTTGTTTTATTATCCATAATCCCTATTGCATTCACTTGCATTGTCCCTAATCTGTATGTAAGGGTTAGGTTTGGTGCTGTAATTGGTGCTCTTTTCATTTTCTTTGTGTAATTGCAGAGTGATTTGCGAGTCGTGTGTTTTCCTGAATCAGCTGATCGGTGGATAGGCGGCTCAGCTGGTTCAGTCAGTACAGAAGAGCAGTGAAGATGTGAAATATAGCTTATCTGTCATTCTCTCATTTGGAGCCCTTTCAGTGCCACAGGAGTGTGCATTCAACATCCTTATGGCAGAAAAGGGTTAAGGGAGGGAGGATGTTTGTGGTGCCAAAGTCTGAATGTATCCTCTCCACTCCTCCAGTGGGCAAGAGGGACAGCAGAGAGGATGCTCTCAGACTTGGGGGTTGTCAAGCTGTTGGAGATGTGTAAGGGAGAATATCCCTTAAACACTGCAAGCATTCTGATAATCCTGCATGCTAATGAGTTCACTCCCCCTCCCCTTATATCTCTAATTGTTAGTGCCTATGTTGATATGTGTGTCTCCCTCTCCAAGGTTATATGCTCAGACACACATCACCATAGCAACACCCCTTAGTGCATCTTCCCCCTGGAGATCACCAGGGATAACTTTTCTTACCCTGGTTTGGGTCTCCCAATGATCCACTTGCAATACAAACCAGGTTTTCCTGGCAAATCTGCTTCCAAAGTAGTAGACCAGCTTGCTTACCTGTATAAAGGTCTATGAGCCAGGTTTGACCGTAGACCCGCTGTTGCTAGCATCACTTAAAACAGTGATTCTAAATGACTGTCTAAGTCCAATAGGTCAGGATTTTAGGATATCCTTGCGTGGTCACAGGTGGATATTCAGTGGAATAGTCATTACAGAGATCTACCTGAGCTCCGTTAGGGGTGTTCTAAAGTCTGACCTTGATATGTCCAAAGGCTGAAGCTAAGAATCACTGGCTTACATGAGACTCGGTAAAGAAAATCAGGAAGCTGAGATTGTATTAGGAGTCATGAAACTACAAATGAAAACAGAAGGTGCATACGGTTCATTTTTTTAAATAATACTAATTTATATAATGAACAGTATTTCATTGAAATGTATTATGGAAACAGAACATAAGCATATAAGATGATAGTTTCCGTTAAGTTCACATGATCTGACCAGGGCCATATTCCCTTGTTGGCAGCGTAGGCATCTGCCCAATTCTTTTGGTTTATGGTGACCAGTTTAATTACCAGTTAACCCTTTGTACGAAATGCGTTGCATAACTTTCTGGCACTCAAAGGATTAATACACCTGGTCATTGTTTAAACCATTGAATGCTAGAAAGGTCTCTAACGCATTGAGAAGAAATGCATTGGAAACCTTTCTAGCAGCCAACAGTGTGGTTGGGGCTAGGAGTGGAGTCCAGTAAGTAGTGTGGGGTGGGGTGGAAATAGCTGGGGCTAAGGACACCATGGGGGAGATGTATGATAAAGTGGAGACAGTGTTCTCCAGTGTTATTATGTTATTCTATAGAGTCTATGCACTAAGATCCCAAACTCTGGGAGCTCGTTGTTCCGTATGTTCAAATGAAGAATAGAGATGTTTTAGGGCAAACCATTTACACTATAGAGGAGAACTAAAAGTTCCCATTGATTTCAATGGGGATTTTAACCCCTTGAGTGCTAAAGAGATCTCCAATGCATTTTAGACCTCTAGCATTCACGGGGTTAAAATCACTATTTAAATAAATGGGAATTTCTGGAATTTTTTGTTCTTCCCTATAGTGCAAATGGTTTGCCCTAGAATTCCTCATCTTTTCTTTTGAACATATGGCCCTTAGTTTAAAAGCTCCATAGAATAGCATAGGATTTGGAGAACTGACATCACTAGAGAAGTCATCTCTGCTTTATCACTGCTCTATCACAGCTTAGTTCATCTCCCCCCATGAGTTCCTTGGTCTAGGGGTGCCTGAGAGGGAAGTCCAGCCTTGAGTACGACCTTTCCTAAGGTAGAATATATCAGTGTGATTGGTTAACCATAACTTTGCTTTTGTTTCACTTTTTTCCCAGAGTGCAAATTCACCTGCACCAGTGGCAAATGTTTGTACCTTGGTTCACTAATTTGTAACCAGCTGAATGACTGTGGGGATAACAGTGATGAAGAGAACTGCCCCTTGGTGACAGAACACCCTCCTCCAGGCATATTTAACTGTAAGTAAATAGAACTCTAGATACGTGTTTTTTTTCCTGTCCATTGTATTTGAATGAGTGAAAGAACTCAAACCTCCAAATAATAACGCACACTTACCATACCATGGCTGGAAAAGGCTAACGGCCTCTGTGCATTTTGCTTTGCTCCTTGGAGAGAACCTCTTTAGTCAGTCCAGGATGTCATGTCCATGGAGCGGTCACAACTGTTCCTAGCAGGTCCACATGTCCTCAATAATTCTCCTTACTGAACATGGTAATATTAACCCTTTGAGTGCCAGATGGGTACGGAACGCATTGATTTGCAATGCAATCCGTACCCCTCTGGCACTCAAAGGGTTAACACTTTAACCCTTTGAGTGCCTTTGTAATGCATTGCATACCGCTCTGGCACTCAAGGTTAAGGACCTGAGGGTTGTGCAGTACATAGATGATTAAAAGGATGGTACTATTTAAAAATGTAAAAAAAAAAATATTGTGGGGTTTAACTCCATGAGTAAAACCAGGGTACTGCCACTGCTGAAAGATGTTTTATTGAAAAGTTATTGCAGCTCAAACTTTATTTTTTTTCACGGTGGCCTGAAATTGTATAGTGGCGCTGCTGCTACACCATCCTATGGACAGCCCTGGTCAGTTGATCATAAGTCTCCTGTATGAAGATTAATTGGAGCTGCTGTTTTTGTGAAGCATTACTATCCATTTAAGTACACTCATGCACTGCACCTGCGCAGTCTGAAAAAAAACTGGCCCTAACTATCAAGACTGTCCTGGACTGATTGAAGATGTTCTCTCTTGAACAAAACAAAAAGGGCAAAATTCTTAAAGGGATAGTAATATTTAATTATTGAAGTAAAATTGAGTCTTTATTCTTTTTTCTAATGATGTGTATCAAGAAACCATTATTAAACGCTGCGGTTTTTCATTTATAGTCTAATACAGTTTCCCCCTCCCTGCCCCTTCCACTTACCTCAGCAGCCTCGGCAAGCCAGCCTGGACAGAATGTGACGAGTGACAGTCTTCTTCCAGCATAAGGAAAAACCTGCCCTCCTTCGTCAAGGAGGCAGGCTTTCCCTTATACTGAAAGAGGAAAGATTGTCCCTTGATGCAACCCGTCCGGTCCGTGGACCGGATTCCAGATCTGAGTGGAGGCTGTGGAAGTAAGTAGAAGGGGCGGGAAGGGGAAACTTTATTAGATTATTGTTTTCTTGATACACATCATTATAAAGAAGAATAAACAAGACTCAATTTTACTTCAATAGTTAAACATTACTATCCCTTTAAGGACCATGAGTTATTTCTCACCATAGTACAGTAAGTGCATGGGAGAGGGGTTATTTATTATTATTAGGATGTTTGAGACTTGCATACATTAGATCTAAATTGACGTCACCAAAAGGAGTTTAAATGAGAGAGTAGAAAAAATGTTTTGTATGTGATTTGTACTATTTACGTCAACTGTTATTTTCTTGAAAGACACTTTCCTCTGGAAGCTGGCACTAAACATTAGGATGCGGACACAGCATGGTGCCACAATAGCTTGCTTGATGACTGCAGCTCTCTAACGTTTACGCATACCAGTTTATTTACGTGGTCTCAATCTGTTTGTGTTTGTGAAATGGCAAATGGGAAATAATTGGCGATCATTTGAGCTCATATCATTGTGTTTGTGGGGAATGTTAAATGTTCACTTGTTTTTTGTAGTAAACATTATTTATTTCAGATTATGATTGTAATATATTTTCTAGTTGACTTCTTATTTTAACCCTTTAAGGGCCAGAAGGTCCTTAACCCTTTGAGTGCTAAAGAGGTATCCAGTGCATTGCAATGCATTGGATACCCCTCTGGCGCTCAAACGGTTAAAGGCTTAGGAAAAATGTTGTGTGTTTTATTAGTAATTTAACATGGCTGCCAAAGAAATACCATAGTTTAGCAGTAAATCTCTTTAACCCTTTGAGTGCCAGAGGGGCATGCAACGCATTGCTCTGCAATGCGTTGCGTACCCCTCTGGCACTCAAAGGCTTAACCACGAAGTTGATTACAACTTTTGAATACCAGGTTTTCATATATGCAAGGAATTACAAATAATACAGATAGACTCCGTCTAAGCTTAAAAAATCTGCTTCCGCATCTCTTCTTTGGTACCAACAAGTTAAGATTTTGTTACGAGCAGGAAAAAATAATTTTAAAGTTTGCAGTGCAAATACATCAGTATAGGGGCACCCAAGTATTTTCACTTGTGGGTCACATGATCAGAAATTGGTATGTGTGAGAGGACCAGATTCCTTTTTAAATGATAATAGTAAATTATTGTCTTTCAGTTATTCAAAAACATGAATCTTTATTTCAGTAGTACAAAAGTAATAATTTGTAATCAACTGTATTCTACAAAATGCACCGTCTTACAGGCCTAATGCTAATCATTGATCAATTTGGATGATGTCCACGACAATCCTAGTATTTAACACACTGAATTAAAGGGTATCCGTTTCACAGGGGTGAGCAACAGGCAAGTCCTTGGGTTCTACTAGTCAATGGGGGTGATGCACTTAAAGGGATAGCAATGTTTCATAATTAAAGCAGCTCTAATTAATCATCATAGTGTATGGACCTTGGAGAGTGTTATTTCACTTCTGTCAGAACTGTAGTTCAAGAGTAATTGAATATAAAGTATCCCCCTCCCACCCCTTTTACGGATGTAACACTGCTCAGCCAGATCAGAAGGGAGGTGCCCAGGTAGATTGCAGAGAGGGAGAATCTTCAGTTAAGATAAGGGAAAAACCTGAAAAACTTGTCAAGGGGGGCAGGGCTTTCATTGTTCTCATATGAAGAAGTTTGTCCCCTGCTGTCTGGTCTAGCAGCCAGATTCCACATCTGAGAAGAGGTGGCTTACACTAGGTAAAAGGGGCAGGAGGGAAAACGTTATCATTCAATTACTCTTGAACCACAGCTCTGACAGCAATGAAATAACACACTCTATGGCTCAAATACTATGAAGATTAATTGGAGCTGCTGTTTTTGTGAAACATTACTATCCCTTTAAGTGTTATAAAGTGTAGATGACTTCTCCAGGGATATCATTTCTCCGATTCCTATGTTATTACATGGGGCCAATGCATTAAGAGTTCTCTAGCTTTGGAGATCTTAGTACATAGACTCTATAGAATAGCACTGGAACTGGAGCAATGATATAATTGGAGAAGTTATCTCTGCGTTATCACCTGTTTCTCATGCCTTAAAAGGATAGCAATGTTTGAAAAAAAAACAAAAAAAAAAAAAACCAAACAAACTACATTGCCGAGTCTTCTTCATAATAAAAATAACACATTGCACTATTTTAAACAACTTACATTTCTGTAGTTCATAAGATATTATCTGTAGAAGGATCCCCCTCTCGCCCCTTCTCTACGCCTCCCATCGAATCTCTAATCTGGTCATGGGACAAACTTCAGTCAGTAAGTATAAGTAAAACCCTGCCCTTCGTGAAGAAGGAAATCAGGATTTTCCTTTGCTTACTGACGTTTGTACCTCGCCGCACCCACCCGGACCATACAGAGCTGCAGCAGTGATGTGGCAGAAGGGGAGGGAGGGGGATCCTTCTACAGTTAGTATCTTATGAACCACAGAAATGTAAGTTGTTTAGAATAGCACAATGTGTTACTTTTATTATACAGAAGACTCTGCGATCTAGTTTTTTTCAAACTTTACTGTCCCTTTAATACATATCCTCCGATGTGTCCTAGCAAGTAGGTAAAGGAATATTGGTAAAAAATCTCAAGTCAGTTTGGTTACATGTTGACACCCATGGATTAGTGCATATTAAGGCAGGCACAGAACTAGAATTGGTTCCACGGCCTACTTTAGAACAGTCACACTGGTACACCTTCACTCCCCCCAAAACTGCATCAGCCATGTATGACTGACAGTCCTTGCAGACCCAAATTAATGTACGTTGAGTGAAAAATCACAGCCAAGAGGAATATCTAACAAATGGTGAAAAGCTGTCTTGCTCTGTCTAGATCATTCACTATTGAGCAAGTACTATGTAAATATTTCATTCCCTTCATCCACATTCATGCTGGCGGTTTCCATAGAAATCTGTGGGATTTGCACATGCATCATGCATACTCTGCATGTGTGCATTAAAGTAATGGTGGCATTACACCATATTTCCCTAGCCTTTCTTACACCATCAAGGAAACAAATGTGATCTATCAACGATAAATACTTGAAGTTATCATTCAGTGATTTAAGCAGTTATTGCCATATACAATACACTGCTCTTCTAAGACATAGATTAACCCCCCTCCAAGTCACAAGTGTGTTTCCATATGACATAAAGCAGACCTGTGTTCCCAGTGATGTGATAGTCATGGGAAGATTCACCTAGGTGTATCTGCAAATGTCTATCACAGCATCAGTTGCAAGGTGTATCTTTTCAGGTAGGATTCAATATTGCTTATTTGGGTTTACCCTTTTCTACGTGATCTTAATACGTCTTTGGAGGATTCTTTTGTCGTAAGGTCAAATTTGTCTTTTTGTTGTCTTCTTAAATGGGAAATGTCACATTGATTTAAGTGCTTTTAGAAACAAATGCCCTGAAACAATAGTACAGCATGCCACAATAGGTGCCTTCTCCAAATTGCCTGGGCGTCAACTGAACTTACTGCAGTAGGAAGAAATTTGAAGGTGGAATTCGTTTTTCTCTTCCAGGAGAGCAGTGTGAGTGCAAAATAAACATTCTGTTGAGAAGGTCTGCCTGTGATAATGGTAACCAAGGGTCTCGTTCACAAGCGAAAAGTGATGCAATTCTGGTTCAAGCAAACTACACCTGATGGGACAATTGAATATTCCCTTTGATTAAAATGGGACTTTTAACTCCTTGAATAGTAGAGAAGTTTGCATTGCATTTCATAGCACTGCATTGGAGACCTCTCTAGCATTCAAGGGGTTAAAATCCCATTTAAATAATTGGGTATTATCCATTTGCACCCTATGGTACAGTTAGCTTGCTTCTGAATTGCACCACGTTCACTTACTAAATAGGCCTCAGGGGACAAGCCAAAAGCAGGAAGTGAGGAAACGACTCGAGCAGAAATGCACGTGCATACTCGGTGCTTTGTTACACATCAGCGAAAGGAAAGACATAGGTCCATAGGCACAAAACTAAACTGGAGCAATTCTGGGCTTACACCACAGGAGACAAAAATCCCCAAAGAGTATTTATGTGGCACTCAAGAAATTAAAGTCCCCATTTCAATCAGTGGGAATTTGGGGAATTTTTATCTATTCTCTATGGTGCAGATTGTTTGTCCCAGGATTGCTGCACTTTTTACTTTGTGCATATGGCTTACTGACTTTTCCTACTATACTAAATAGTGCGTTTGTAGCAGCATTCTCAGTTGGTACCCTGGCCATATCTGGGAATGCTCAAAGTTTGACCCTGAGGCTCAGATTTTTCCACCAAATCTCAGGATGAAGAGAAAAATTCTGCACCAAATAACTGTTTATTTAGTCCCTAAATTGCTGCAATTTCTGCCTGAAAGACAGAGGGTCACATCCTGCTTCACTTTTGTATGTTCAGAAAGTTAAAGTGCTAAGTTACAGAATGTAAAGGGTTTCTTGAGAACCAATACAAACACCTCCAGGTTAAAGCAAGCAGGGACACATGGATTGAAATCTGTTTTCTGGGGAAATTGACTATTTCACAGATCTCAAGGTCGACTCATTTTGAAAGTTCCAGGTATGACCCTAGCTATTTATGTGTACTTATTGTGACATTCCGCTAGATGATACACTCTCTTTAAGAACATGATGGTCACATTTTTGAGAAGCTCCCATTTTCTGTGTAACCACCTTCCATTTCCTAGAGCAATCAGCAATCTTTTGATAATGGTTTCTGGCTGCCATAAAATGGTCTTAATCTCCGAAGCCAGCTCTAATCATTGTAGACAGCTTCCCTGATTTTCTTGAGATAACTTCTGTCCAATCGCAATATGTTCATTGATAGGTAATAAATGATTCACTAGATTATCTTTCAAAATTGGGTGGAATGTAGCAAATGTTTTTTTGCTATAGAAAGAAATGTTTTGTTCATCCTAAAATTGAAAAAAAATCCATATGTAATTGCTTCCAAAACAGTAAGGGAAATGGTTAAATAGGTGATTGCTTTGAGTTAATCAGTACACTGCGTGTTCTGCAGACGATAGTAAACAATTTAGAAGCTGTAGCTCTTCCCGGGTGAATTTTGTAAGATGTAAATGCATGTCCTCTTCTGTTTTCTTGGAAATGAAATCCCTCCTGGACCCGCTATTTATAGATGAACTCTGCTTGATCCTGAAGCCAGTGGTTTTACCTCTGTTTATGAAAAAAGACAATCGATATCTTCAACTTCAAACAGTAATGGATTTTAGTGAAATGCTTTTGTGGATACATTCATATCTCTTTATTGATGAAGAATCATTCCACATATGCTGCACTTTTCAAACATAGCATATGTGCAGAAAACATTGTCTTTTTCTATGTATTTATTTATTTTCCTGTATGATCAATGTGAAACCCTGAGTAGATTATTTGTCAGTAGTCTACACGCTGAAACGGCAGCAGACCTCTCACCTATATCACGGATACGACTGTCTGTGTAGACTGCTGTGCAATGCGGTGTACACCCCATCTGGTGCGCAAGAGGTTAAGCACCTCTGATTGGCTGATCTTGCTAAAATCATCATGCATAGCACATTTCCTATATTCCCGAAAAATTCCTTTTGGTCCTTAATGTTTTAACCCCTTGGATGCTAAAAAAGCCGTACAGTGAATCAAATGAAATACCACACAGTCATGCAACTCAAGGCTCAGATACGTAGATTCCTAGATAGCAGTTTGTGAAACGTAGGGCAGACTAATACATCTGGTGTGTTGAGCAGCTGTGTCTGAATTTCTCCCATAGTATGTCGACAGATATTGCAGTGCAAGTTGAATAATGCAAATTCACATCTCATTTTGTATTTGTGTGATAAATATAACAGGCCCACACTATAGATTATATATTCATTAGCATGTTAATGCTTAGAGTCATTATATTCTGAGTTTCAGATGTTGGAACAGCCTGTACAGTGTTTGGGCTGGCAGGTCTTATTTATATTTAGAAGAAAACTGGTGTTTATTCTTAAAGGGACAGTAAACCCATAGAAATGAAACCTAAAACCTAGGCTATGTACCAGTACCCTAATTTGGGTCCTAGGGGTTAATACTTCCTTAACCCTTTGAGTTCCAGAAGGGTACACAATGCATTACTTTGGCACTCAACGGGTTAAGGTTAGCGAAAAGGCTGTATGGGGACTTGAGAAGATCCAGCTCCCATAGCACTGGTTGCTGTTCCCAGACAGGAAGTGAAGGAGCCTTCTCCCTAATCTTAAACGAGCACTGTGTAACTGGCCACTCAACTCAGTAAGAATTAACCCATGAGATACCGGTGTAGTCAGGGATACATGGCCTACATTTTAGCTAGTTTGACTTTATGGGGTTACTGTTCCTTTAACCATCTGCACTATATGGGACAAATAAAATCTTCACAATCACTTGTGATGTAAAGGGGTTTTAACCCAATGAGTGATAGTAGTCCCCAACATTCAAGGAATTAAAAGCCACATACATAATTGCCAATTTTTATTTGTCCCCCGTGGTACAATTGGTTTGCTTCAGTATTACTCTAGTTTTCATCGGCACAATGCCCATATTAATGTATTACCTCAGATATTGGCTCTTAAGTCTTAACTCTGTGCCCTGGCTCACTGTCTCTCTTTCACTTCTCGCCTTTCGCCCCCCCCCCCCATTGCTCTCTTTCATGGAAAATTCCACCCCTGCTTTTATTTATTTGGAATATGAAATGTTTTCTTAAAGCTGTGTTATGACCTAAAAGAGACAAAATAAAAAAGTATGTCTCCCTCGGAGATTCAATTAATCACAGAGAAAAGCTTTGGTAAGCCTTATGCTAATCTAAGGGATGAAAGCTAAATTCCAATAATGAATATTGTATGTATCATGTTGTCGCAGGAGTGAAGAAGCTAGTAATTTTCAAGATATGTAGCCTGCAGTCTGAGACTTATTAAAGTCTACTGTCTACAGATGGAAAAAATATTTCAGACTGCAAAAAATTAGATCCAATTTGTGAATGGTGATATGTCGGGTCTGGTTTATTTAATGTGTACCATATGAAAGCTGAATTGCTGGTTGTACAGTTTTCTTTACATGTTAAGTGGCTTCAGCTTTTGAATTAAGTGTGTTAAATATCCACGTACAAAAAAATGAGTCAGTGATGGCTGTAACCAAGACCTTAATGTCACTGAAATACTAGCTGTGGGCCATATGCATAAAACACAGTGGAGCAATTCTGGAGCCAACAAATTGCACCATAGGGGGAAAATAAAAAAACCTCCGGTTTTAAATTGTTAAATGGGGCTTTTTACCCGTTGAATGCTTATGAAATATGTATTGCATTGAGAGAGGATATTCTTTGTCTAAGCACCCAGGTGCACTTTACCAAAGAGGCCTGAGAAGGAAAAAAACAAATCTGAGGGTGACTATTTCTCTTCTTTGAATTCAGACCGTAGTCCTCTCTGAGCACCTTCCTGGGACCCCCTTGGTCACTCCATTATCAGCCGCAGCACTTTCGGACAGTCTCTACTGGGCATGACTGCAGCTCATGCAGCCGTCTCTACTGTGCATGATGGCTTCTGACAAACATACTTGTAGTGAATTATTATATAGGATTGTTGCTCTTTATAGCATTCTACTTCACATCAGGTGCCCACTTTTAAATAGATATAAATGTCAAAAATAAAGTTGCACTCTAGGCTACAATAAATTTATTTTCTATTTTTGTATAGAAGCCTAGATTGCCACTTTATCAGAGAGATCTACCTATCTTTCTTAAATGTTTTTTTCTCATTTTTCATTTATCTCTATGTACTATGATTGTCTCTCCCTCTCTCTGTCTCTCTCCCCCCCCTTGGTGCCCGCCATTCACCCTGCACTCTTCCCACTACAAAACTGATGCTACCCATTACCTATCAGTCCATGTCTTCCCCTGCAAGGCATCCAGCCTGCATCCAACCTGCACTTTCAAATTTAGCATGCGCTCGACTTGACAGAGGAATCCCGCTGCCCTTGAAAGCCTGTCCCAAAAATTGAATGCCGGTCCAACAAAAAAGGCATCACTATGTGTATGCGTTTGTTTGTGTGTGTGTGTGTGTGTATATATATATATATATATATATATATATATATATATATATATATATATATATATATGTGTAAATAAATAAAATGTGTATGTAATAATATCTCATGTACATGTATGAGGGTCATTATGCCTCTCATCCAGTGGATCCTCTGGCCCCAATGGGTCTTTTACCTCCTGGTGTACTTGCTGCTCCAGCTTGTTAGATCTTCAGAGTGTGGACATTTCAGGACAGATATGTAATATATAATGAAGACACAGTTGGGTTTTCAATGCAGCAAACAACTTTATTCAACATCAACAGAACATAAGTTGCATGTTTGTTGTATCCTAATTAGAATGATCTTTAGTTCATATAGTCACTTATGGCCAGAATCTATCTGTCTAAAAGAAGACACATATTGCAGTTGGGAAGACTGTGTCATTTATATAGGTGAGACTAGCTTCCCTCAGATAGGTAGTTAGTGAGACAAGCATCCGGTAATTATCTGCCTTGCAGTACACCTGTATTGTCTGTTTTTGCTCTTATAATATTATTATTCTTGTCACCACCTTGTGGGGAATCTACTTTGCAGAGTGTACCAGGCAGCTTGCATTGGACACTTAGTGGTAGTCTGTCAGATCATCACTTCTGAGCTGGTAATGATGTGAATTCTAGTTCTGAACAGTTGGGGGCCCCAGTTTGCTCACCATTTCTCCACATAATAAATATTCCAGATGTATTTAGCAGTATGTTGTCTAGAGGACAAATCGAGGTATTTTCCAGGCTGACGTGAGTAGATTCACATCAGCAATAACTATGGTTTAGAAATCTTGTTCTATTTGGGAAGTTTATTCTTAGGTACACCTGGAATTATTGTTTGGTTTCAAATCTAATTGTTTTTCAGGGATCTCAAAGATGAAGAAACTATGGCTATGGTGCACAAAACCTGGAAAGTGAGCCAAAAACCTATACTTTTTTTTTTTTTTTTTTTTTTTTTTTAAACAGTAAGGTCTGTTAAATTGTGGAATTCTTATCCCAAGGATGTGATAATGGTAGATGCAATGGATACATTTGAGAGAAGATTAAATACATTTCTTATACAGTGTATTAGTAGGGAGAACAAGAAGTTCTGGTAAATAGCCCGATACTCATATAATTCTCATTTTTCTGGGTTATGAGGCAAAGGTTGGATTTGATGAATTTGTCTTTTTTCAACCTAATATACTATGTTACTCTGAGTTTGATGTACAAGAAAAATTTGAGCAAACCAACTGCAGCAGCGGTGACAAATAAAAATGTCCTAAATTTATAAATTCATATTGCTTCAATTTGGGCTTTTAACCTCTTGAACACTAGAGAGAGATCTCCAGTTTTGTGCTCCACAATGTGTTATAGAGATAGCTAACATTCAAAGAGTTAAAAAAAAAAACATATTTAAACCAATGGCCATTTTTATTTGTCTCCTATAATGCAGCTGGCTTGCCCCAGAGTAAATCAAGTGGCAGTGTAAAACAATACTGCTGGGATTTGATTTATTCTAAAGTTAGCCTTTTGAGTGCCAGAGGGTGTATAGAGGGTTAATAGAGCTCAAATTGTTTTATTTATAATAAACTGACAACAATAGTGCCACCTTGTGCCCATACAGGTATTGTTTTATCCTATATAATAATTCACTAGTATGGAAGAGATGAGCACCAGGCTATAGTTCTCCATTGCTTGTGATACTTGCAACTTATCCACAGTTTGGTCTGTAATAACTTCTGAATTAACTATATCCCAGCAGTAGATAAAACCTTTGTTTTACTCAGAAGGAAAACCCTATATATGTATTTTCATAGAGGAACTTTACTGATCCGTTAAAGGAATAGTAACACTTAGTATATAGTAACATTTAGATTGTAATGTTTATCCTCCCGAATACAACAAGGGTACTCCCACTGCTAAGAGGTGTTGTATTCAAATGTTATAGCAGCTCAAACTTGCATTTTTTAAGTGTAGTATCTGAATGTCCTAATCACTTACAGTGGTGCTATTGTTACACCATCCTATGGAAAGTTTTGGTCAATTGACCACAAACTTCCGTAAGATGGTGTAGCAACAATAAACCATACAATATAAATGTTACTATATATCAAGTGTTACTATCCCTTTAAACCTTTGAGTGCAAGAAAGGTAGCCAATGCATTACAACTTCTTTGGCACTCAATTAGTTAAATGGCATACAGACTGCCAAGGAAGTTGGGCCCTTCTTTCTACATACAGCATAGTATCTGAGCCATGGAGAGTATTATTTCAACACTGTCAGAGTTGTAGTTCAAGAGTAATAGAGTGATAAAGTATCCCCCTCCCACCTCTTTTACCTAGTGTAAGTCACTTCCCCTCAGATGTGGAATCCAGTCTTAAGACCAGACAGATCACAGCAAGGGACAATCTTCTTACTGTGAGAACAATGAAAGCCCTGCCCCCTTGATGGGTTTTTCAGGTTTTTCCCTCATACTAATTGAAGATTTTCCCTCTCTGTGATGCATCTGGACACTGCCTTTGTGTTCTGATGTGAGCAATGTTACATCAGTAAAAGGGGAGGGAGGGGATACTTTATCAGTCAGTTACTCTTGCTACAACTCTGACAGTATTGAAATAACACTGTCCGTGGCCCAAATACTATGAAAATTAATTGGAGTAGCTTTTATTGTGAAACATTAATATCCTTTAAAGAATTGAGACACCTTTGAAAATGTCAGCAGAATTAAGTGGTCTATTCTATTTTTTTCCTTTAAACTAATGGCTTCTTCCCCCTCAGTGAGTATGAATTTGGATTGAAATTTATAAGAGAATTGTATATATTCTCCTCTCCAACAACTGTTAATCATATAAAAAAAAAACCTTCTTGTTCCCAGTCCCTCGAGTAAGAAGATGGGCTGGGAATGAGAGTGTCCAAATGACACAATCTGTGTCATAATGTGGGTGTAGAGAGTAGAGGATTGGGAAGATGACAGGCGGGGTTATATGTAAAATGGGCAGGGGATTGGGTAGAATAGGCATCTCCAAGATGGAGAATTTGTAGTAATTAACTCTAAAAACTGGGTCAGATCTGAATGGTTACCAGGTATGCTCTCAGGCTTATGTACTGAGAAGAACTGGAGCAGTTCTGGGACAAACCAATTGCACCGTGGATAGAGATCTAAATTTCTATTGATTTCAACAGTGATTTTTAATTCCTTGAATAATAGGGAAGTCTGCAACGCATTGCCATACAATATGTGTTAGAGACTTTTCTAGCATTCAAGGTCATAAAAGCCCCATTTAAATCAATAAAATTGTAGGGGATTTGTTATCTATCCCCTATGATGCAGTTGGTTTGATCCAGAAGTGCGCCAATCAGCCTCACTGGATTGCAGTTGCCAGTCCAATTGGTTACATAAAAGGCAAAATTCACTGGGTAAAAAGTAAATGGTGAAATAAACTAGTAGGGAATGGGATATTGAGGTGGCTAACTCATTGCTTAGTGCTTTCTAACACTGCAGATTTTGGTATATATGTATAAAGGCAAAATTGTACTGATTTTATAGCAAACCAATTGCACCATAGGGGGCAAATAAAATGTCCCATTGATTTACATGGACTTTCTAGTATTCCAGGGGTTAAAGTCCACAGTGAAATGAATGGGGATTTTTATGGTGCTGTTATGACCCAGCATTGTATTTGCCTTTATATAAATGGTCCTTTGTGACTATCTGTTAGGATCTTCTGCAATCATAAGTGTTTCTGTTCCATGATAGTGCAGAGTTCACAGGGCCCATTAGTGTTTTCTGGCTGTAGTTAGTCAAGTGTGGAGTTATTATTAGGATTTGTTAGTTCTCCTTTAAATCCCGTTCAGTGCTCATGTTAGTAATAAGTTATGATGTGTCATGACATACACAGCTTCACATAAGATGCCTAATCATGTATATAAAGTGTTTCCACATGGATTATATTCTCTAGAATATAAAGGTCAATGTTCACTTACTCAAACTCGGACTGCTTCTGTCATTCCTTTCTACATTCTGATCCTTTTTTCAATTACACTGTTATCCACTGAACTTAAACCTGAGTTGGGAGTTGCACTTGACCACTCCCTCTTCACTCAGTGCTGCTATCTCATATATGTTATCAGAGTGCTGGGATGCAGAATTAACCCTTTAAGTGCCAAGTAGGTATCTGCTCTGGCTCTCAGAGGGTTAAGGAACTGTCTATTTGGTAAAAAATAGGATATTTTGAAAGCGCTATCAAAATCAGTTCTAATTGTCACTTTTTTTTTTTTTTTTACATTTTAAATAATAGTTTGAGGTATTTAACTTTTTATTTTGTCAGAATTTGCCTATTAGACAGTACTGGCCTGCATGCCTGCAAAGTACTGGCATTTCACACTAAACCCCAGCCCCCCCCACCACCATCATCCACTTGCTGCAGGCCAGTACTAGCTCATTTGCATTAACTGACAAATGAGGAAGTTAAAAAATAAAAATGGCTAACAGACGTGATCCTGAAAGCGCTTTCAAAATCACCTGCTTGTTACAGGTTTCCACTTTAACCCTTTTAGTGCCAGAGGGGTACGCAACACATTGCAGAGCAATGCGTTGCGTACCCCTCTGGCACTCAAATGGTTAAGCACAAAGGGTAGAATGCAAGAAAGTAGAACATTCCCTATTTTGTGAAAGCCATGCGCTATTTACAACTGCTCTTTCTTTGACGCAAGAAACATTGATGCTCCTAAATTAAAGAAAGTTAGCCAGACATATGAATATGAGTGCTAATTACTTTTCTGAATTAGACACAATCACTAATCCTCTCACAAAATGGTAGACATTTTAGCCACGCCCAATTTTAAAAACTCATTTGCTGAAAAAAAAAAAAAGTGCAGAAGTTCAATAAAAAAAATATATGTACAATTCAGTAACATTTTGGTGCTCCTCATTGTGCCATTAAAAATACACTGTAAATAGTGAGTGAACACGTTTCTTGCATTTCACCCCATGGTGGCCAGTTCACTGTTCTCTCTGGGAGAACCCCCCAAAACCTTAGGTCATATGTATAAAGAAAAAGCACAGCTATTATGGAGCAAACCAACTGCACCATAGGGGACAAATGCAACTTCCAATTGCTTTCAGTTGGGATGTTAATTTACTGAATGATAGAGAAGTCTCCAGCACTTCGCTAGGCAATGGGGGTTATGCACTAAGGTGTGATAAAGAGGTGATAAAGTGGAGGTGACTTCTCCAAGTCCTATGTTATTCTATGGAGCCAATGTACTAAGATATCTTCAACTTTGTAGATCTTAGTGCATAGGCTCTATAAAATAACACAGGAACTGGTGAAGTGACATCTCTGGAGAAGTTATCTCCACTTTATCACCTCTTTATCACACCTTAGTGCATAACTTCCAAAGTGTTGGATACCTCTCTAGCATGCAAGGGGTTAAAATGTCCCAATAAAATAATTTGCAATTAAGAAAATTCCATTTGTCTCCTATGGGCATACCTGGGAACTCTCAGGGTTTGACCCTGAGACTCAGGGTTTTGACCCTAATCTTAGGGTCTCAGGGTGAAGGGCCAAATTCTCAGGGTGAGAGAGGTCTGTGTCACCTACTATATGATTTTCCCCAATTAAATGCTTCCTTAGCCTCTAAACTGGTGTCATTAGTACCAGAAAGACAGTGGGAGATGTCCTGCTTGTCTTGTTTGTGTTCAGGCAGTGAGTTATCCAAACTGTAGCATGTTAAAGGTCCCTTGCACACAGACTGGAGCACCTCTGTGTTAGAGCAAGCAGGCACATATCACATAAAATCTACATTGTTGGAAGCTTTAAGGGTTAATATTTCAAAGCTCTCAGGGTCAGCTCATCTTGAAAGTTCCCAGGTATGCCTATGGGGCATTTGGTCAGCTCCAGAATAGCGGTCAGTTTGCCTTTATACATATAGCCTATCATGTGGCCACCCTAAGAGAGATTTCTAGGTTTGACTGCCTGAACTCACACTTTTGTTCCCTCAGAAAATACTAAATTTCACTTACACGAGGATTAAAGGGACAGTACTACCTAAGATGGTATTCAGATAAGTACAGTGGCATGTTAAGCTGACAAAATAAATCATTTGTGTTTTTTCATATAAAAATATAAACAGTTCAACAAGCATCTTCTGTTGCTTTCCGTTTTTACTTCTCAGGTGATGTAAGCTTCTAAAATCCAAACAGCCCTGTCATTTTAGGCTGATCCTAAAAATGTCCCTCAGGAAGGTTGACATTTTATCATCAGTTGGTGGTTTAATCTATCTGACATGCAAAGGGTTAAAGGATGAAAGGGTCAGGAAGAAAAGGAAACCAGCTGAATTTAGAGGTCCTGGAGAAATTCACATAATGGTGAAATTACCAAAAATCAACTGTTCTTTTTTCCAGGTTCCTGAGGCCATTTAGCATTGATAGGCTCCTCAATGCTGTAATTTCTAGGAAAAGTATTTTTTTATTTCAACTAGGAGGCTCTGCCCTGCAGGATGCTCTGTATCTTTCAATAGAAGACGTGATCAACATAATGCTCAATCACTTCCTCTCGCATATGATTTGCTAGGATTGTATTCACAGTAGGAGATGATGCTTTTACCCCATGTTGCTTGCATCCTCATTCTTTGGTAAAAGCGATGTTATACAATGGGTGCAGAGCCCTCTTTGATCTGGCTTTTTCCAGGGTGCTGTACACACAGAGCACCTCCCTGCATATATCACCTCATGGAAAATAGTGACTCCATTGAATTTTCTGTGGTTTTTTTTGAGCAAATGAATTATTTTTCCTTTTTAGTAAACAACAGATTGTTCTGCCACTGGTTATCAGTTTATGCAAATGAGCCAGTACTGGCCAACATGGAGTGGCAGTTGGGATGGAGAGCAGTGCTGATTATTAGTATCTGACTTGCCATTAATGGCTGGTGGGCTGGAGAGTAATGTGGACTGTTAGTATTTGTCTAGCAGGGAGTGGCTCGTGGGATTGAGAGCAGTGTGAAATATTAGTATCTGGCTTGCAATTTGTGGCTGGTGGGATGGAGGGCAGTGCTGATTATCAGTATTTGGCTGGCCATTAGTGGCTGGTGGGATGGAGAGCAATGTGGAAGGTTAGTATTTGTGTGACAGGGGGAATGGAGAGCAGTGCGTAATATTTGTATCTGGCTGGCAATTAGTGGGTGGTGGGATGGAGAGCAGTGCGGCTTATTAGTATCTGGCTGGCCATTAGTGGCTGGTGGGATGGAGAGCAATGTTTAATGTTAATATTTGTCTGGCAGGGTGTGGCAGGTGGGATTAAATAGCAGTGTGGAATGTTAATGACTGATTGGTACGCCAGCCAGTACTGTCTAATGCATAAACTATCAAATTAATAAAGCTAAATATCTCCAACTATACATGACTGACAAAATGGGCTTATCGGTGACCTTTTCTACACCTTCTTTTCTGCTAGGAATGTATGAGACCACAAACTCATTGCCTGTGTCACAAATGACTTTATTAGACTTTTCGATCTTGTTGGCACTTAAAGTGATACTGACTCATTGGCTTACGCCTGACCTACCCACGTTACGCCAATGGCAAACTCGCATGTTGCATTTCACGAAGCTAAATTGGATTCTCTTTTTGGAAAATAAAGAGGCCCTGGGTGAAAAATTAATTAAGATCTGGGATCCTTTCATCCTTACACTGCCTAGGTCACAACAGGATGACTTTTACACCTGTTTCAGACATACGCGATGGATGGATGAACGAGTGGTATGCCAATTAGACACCTCTTCCTCGTCACAAAGAGATTGGTAAGAGAGGTGGGAGACAAGTGTTCTTAGCGCGAGAACATCAGCATAGACATCCATATAGTTTCTATAATTCATTCAGCAGTGGCTTGAGAGACACGAGTTTGTTTAGTTTTGTTTTTAATACTTGGCGACTCACAGTTGGAGTCACAATGCAAACATACACATACTGCTCAAATATCTCAATGTATACTCTTTGTAGCTACTCCCACTTGAATATTGTCGTGACTATAGGTTTTCTCTTCTGCTGTGTATAATGCGAATATCAGAAATTTGAGGGGGATTCTACATACAGTATAGGCCAGCTCCTGTTGTTGGCCTTGTCTACCTGTTATCTACTCTGATCACAAATGTGTTCCAAAGTATGTTTGATACTCAACTGATGTACTATTAACATGTTAGTCATTGTTTTGTATTCATGTTCTTCTTGATGCAAAAACTCAATAAAAAATTTTATTAAAAAAAAATCTCAAACTATATTGTTTTAAATAAAAAATTGCCTGTTTGTTATAAAGTGACAGTTCAACTTTAACCCGGACCAGAGATGTGCCAGGACCATCATGATTGTCCGTGTGTTAAGGACTGGTAACTGTCCTGTCACGTCATTATGTTTTTGATCCCAGCGCTCCTGTAGGCGAGCTATGATCACTATGGGAGTCTAGAACTGAATGTTCCAAGACCGGAGCAGTCCGTTTCAGTCTCTTTTTTGGCGATCCCGGTATATGTGATTGCTTATATGTGCCAGCTCCCCGCATCTACTCTATGCGGTCTTTTACGGTAATAATACCCCAGGTCTGCTGTCCTTAAGGGTATAAAGAGTTAAACATCAATTATTTTTAAATACATCATAGTTTTGATTAGAAGACAAGTTCTTTCCATAAAAAAGGAAAGACGGTTGACGTACATAATGTGGATTCATATATTGAGTCATCAGATTTGTCAGTCTGCGTCTGCAGCCGAGTAGGAATCACACCTCTATACAAAGCAGCTTTGTCCTCCAAAATGTAGGACAATGTTTAGGAGTGCTACACATTTTTTATTAATCCATGCTACTCAATGTTGCCAAATGTTATAATTCAGCTGTGCTGGAGACATCAGTAAAAGCAATCTTGGGATGTCAGATTTATGGCCCTCATTAACCATTTACTTAGAAAGTAATGCATTGCATCTCTTTAAAGGCTTAAAGGGATAGTAATACTTAAGTATTACTAATCCCTATACTAAAGCCCTAGTAAAAAAAAAAAATGTATTGCCACCAGTGTCATCTCTCAAACCTTTATGGTTTGAGAGATGAACGCTTCTAAAGTTGCCCTCTCCCTCCCCCTTCCCCGTAGTCAGCTTTGTAGCTGACTGAAGGGAAATCCGTTCATAGATCATAAGGCAGCTCTGCAGCAGAGCCACTATCGTGTTAACTAAAAAAAAAACTTTCACTAAAATGGTCTTCTACGTGTGCTTGCAAACCAAGCACACGTAGAAGACCATTTCAGTGAAAGTTTTTTTTGTTTTAGTTAACGCGATCAGGCTGTGCTGGAGAGCCGCCTGAAAGTCGTACGACTTGCTTCCCTGCAGTCAGCTAGAATGCTGACTACGGGGAAGGCGGAGGGAGAGGGCAACTTTAGAAGCGTTCATCTCTCAAACCATAAAGGTTTGAGAGATGACACTGGGGGCAATAATTTTTTTTTACTAGGGCTTTAGTATAGGGATTAGTAATACTTAAGTATTACTATCTCTTTAAATAATATATATAAATTTTTTTTTGTGGACAAGGAAATCGCATGTAATCATCTTAGCATCTGAGTGCCAAGAGAGGTATCTGAAACAATGTGTCGGATACCTCTCTGGCACTCAAAGGGTTAATTTTAACCCCTTGAATGCTATCCTATACAATGTAAACTATGCTGAGCAGGGTTGCCTTCTCCTTCTGTTTACAGTGTCTTTAACACTTTGAGCGCCAGATGGGTAAGCAACGCATGCAATGTTTTGTGTGAATTTGTGTATATGTTAGTGTGAACATTAAAATATTTGATACTAGTTTTAAAGCCCGAGTACACGGGCCAACACTGGCACTGATGCAGTCATGCTCAGTGCTGACTGCCCGCCCCTTGGCTGATACGGAGCAGGGCGATCTGAATTCAGACCGTAGTCCTCTCTGCGCACCTTCAGGACTCAGGTCTGAATTTGGAGCTCCCCGCTCCGTATGAGCCGCGGCGCGGGCAGTCTGTACTGTGCATGACTGCAGAGTGCGCGCAGCCGTTTCTACTGAGCATGCCAGCTTCTGACAAACATCCTTAGCGGATTATTATATAGGATATGTGTGTGTGTGTATATATATATATATATATATATATATATATATATATATATATATATATTTATTTATTTATTTTTTTAAGTTGTATGTTGTAATATTAATAAATGTATTTTTTGGGGGGGTCCTTATATTTGCAAGGTATACAGAGGTTCATTGTTATTATTAATTACTGATGTGTTTATCGTCAGGGGCTAAAACATGGCAGGAGATGAGCTCATGATTGTAATATGTGAGGTAGTTGTTGCTAGAGTCTGCAGGACAGGCTGAATGAATAGCTTTACACTGACTTTTGTGTTGGATGTTGGTGGTGTCCCTGTAATAATGGCAGAGATTAGATCTCCCTTGATTTCAATTGCACGTACTGCGTTGTGACACAGGTGAACTGTGAAGCAGTTTATAGTACATCGTTGTAAATAGTTAGAGCGAAAGATGTGTGTGAATGGGCTGGTGTTTGTGTATAGGTATGTGTGTGATTGTGTGCGAGCTCCTTGATCTGAAAATCTCAGCACTCACAGGACTTAAAATTATACAAAAATGTATTGTCAACATTTCGGCCACATATTCTGGCCTTATCAAGATTATATATATATATATATATATATATATATATATATATATATATATATATATATATATATAAATATATAATCTGCTGTCTGCTAACTGAGTATAGAGCATGTGAGTTTTTCCTTGGTATAGGAATTTTGCATGTGCTGCATTCCCATTTGGTAATCATATAAACTGTCTTTTCAATAAAAAATAAAGTTTTTATTGTACAGTTGTATTGCATTATTTTGACTTTGGGCCTTAGTGGAGTAATTATGGGGCAAACCAACTGCAACATAGGGGATAAATAAAAATTATCCAAAGTCAAATTGATTTAAATGGGGCTTTTAACCCGTTGAATGGTAAACCTATCTTCGTCTCTTTGCTTTTAAGTGCATTGGAAACCGGTTCTTATTTCTTCACTATGGAGCATTTGGTTTGTCTCCACTTTTTACCCTGTGGTAATACTTTTGCTGAGCAATGCTTATTGTATTATGTGTAACGTAAACATCCAGTACTAACAGTATTCCATGTTACACGTGTATAATTTTCATATTGGTCAATTAAAACCAACAGAATTAGCACTGTTTCCTGAATGGTTAGCATTGGAGACTTAAACAAGGCATGTGTGGTTTATATTATATTTATATAGACACACAGAAATTATCCAGAAAATGCTGTATTTTGTCAATAATGTCCCCTCACACAATGCCTATAATTAAGTTGCAAAAGAAGTCTTCCTTGGTGGTCCATCAAGCGTGTAGGAGAATACACTTGTCAGATGTTATGTCTGTAGCTATTTACTCATAGAGATTATTCTGTGCCAGGGGACCTCTCTGTCATTTCAGGGGTTAACATGATTCTTGTGTATGGAGAATCAATAGAGAGCAGATGTTGTACCAGGTTTGGTCAGTTTGTAATTCTTCTGAAGCTAGAATTTTAATTGTTAGCTGTCATGTAGCCAAGCACTTTGATGGTATTATGCATCGCTAAAGGTTGAATACATTTTACTGGGGTTTAACCCTTTTGGTGTCCGAGAAGTCTCCAAAGCTTTGCACTGTGTCACTAAAAGGATTTTAAAAAAGCCTGAAACATAAATTCTATGCATATGAAGGCCATGTTCATGAATTTAAATATATAAATAACAGGGCTTTAAAGTTGAAGTCCTTTGCTACTAGGCAGACCTAAATAGTTACTCGCCACTGCAAGCCATAACATACCCACCAGGGCTGAATTTCTACTCGCCAGGGCTAAACTTTCACTCGCCATTGGCTAGTGGCGAGTGGAAATTTTGAGCCCTGTAAATAATATACCGTATATAAGAATATATTTTTCTTTTTACATTTCAAGACAAAGGTGTAATCTGGAGGCAATAGTCACGTTTATTTGTGGCACTTTCTGATATGTATACCAAGATATTGAATTTTTTCTTAATATTTATTTTGTTGTCATAATTTGAAGAAGAATCCAGTGATATGTGGTCCTGTACACATGGAAGAACTACCGTGTATGGGGATATTTGGCATGAATCAGAAACATTAACCAGCAAATATGTTTAACATTTTTTAAAATTAGCTTTTAGATGAAGATTTCTACTTATGATGAGGGGTTTGGGGAATAGGGAGGATGCAAAAAGTAGAAAGAGAAAGTGAGTTTTTAACCAATTTGATGCCCTAGACATCCTCGTTGCATTGCAGTGGGGTAGTATGCTCTTTAAAGCAGAACTTTTATGTATTTTAACATGCCCCCCAATTAATTTTTAATATAGCGTTAAGCATATCAATACTTGTATTATCCTTAAAGGAGAACTACCACCCCACATAAAGTTTACAGCAAAGAATTATAGTTGATCAGTAGTACTAGTCACCAGAATAATTACCTCCTTATAGAGAATTCCTACTGTTCCCTGGACTGACGGCCAGGAAACAGCGCAGACATCTTTGCACAGAGATGTCTGCACGCCTGCGCTGTCAGTCCCAGTCTCTGCTAGGAGGCATTGCATCATACCTTAAGCTACCGGAAGGTACTGACGGTGCAGGCGCGCAGATTCTTCTAAAGCGCGGTTTCCTGGCCGTCAGTCTCTTGAGCAGTAGGAATTCTCTATAAGGAGGAAATTCTAGTGACTAGTACTATTGAGGAGCTAGTCGCCAGATGGGTAATTCTTCAGGGAAAACTTTATGTGGGGTGGTAGTTTCCCTTTAACAAGTCCGGCATGTTTTAGAAATTCCTCTTCTTCGCACACTCACCAGCTGGGATCTTAACACAGAGGACTCTGTGCGCCTGCGCTGTCTGTCCCTTACTATACCTTAAGGCAGAGCTTTCCAAACTTTTGCATGTTGGTGACACACTTTTTAGACTTGCATAATTTTGTGACACAGTAATTCAGTTTTGTTAGCAAACCGGAGCTTAAACTAATAATCCCTTCTAAGAGATACGGACACATACATAAATTGTAATAAGAAGATATATGGGGACACAACATATCTCATGAAAACCTTTCATTCATACTGCGGAAGTCATTAAGCATGTCGTGTGGTTTTTAAATGGGCCACATGAGAATGTTGCCCTACATATAAGCGCAAGATTCTCATGACGCATTATTAACTAGATAGAGCATAACTGATTTTAAAAGTACTGTCCGTCTTTCCTGTCTCATCGGCACCACAAGCAGAAGCAGCAGCCATGACAGCAGCCTCAGTGCACAGGGACACTCCAGCCTGGCAGCCCAAAGAGAGGGCAGAGGTATAGAGGAGGTGACATCTCAAAAGATTTTAACAGCTGAAGAGCCAAAAGATTTGCAACAGCTGGAGTGCCTCCGTGTGCTGCACACATATTATGTATGCAGCAAACGGAGGCAATCTCCCGCTGTGTAAATGCGACCATTAAGTAGTAGTGTTTTATCTCAGCTCCCAGTGTAGCTTGTGCTTGGGTTGAATGTCAATCTCACGCTGTGTAAACGGCACCTTTGCCTGTGACACACCTACACACTGCAGCCGACACACTAACATGTCGCGACACACAGTTTGGAAAGCACTGCCTTAAGGTATAATGCAACTCCCCCTAGCCAATCACAGAGGAGACAGGGATGGACAGCGCAGGCACACAGGTGCCTCTTTGGCAAGATGTCTGCTCTGTTGTCTGCCAGGGAGTCTCAGAAGAAGTTGACTTTCTAAATAATGCTGGACTTGATACAGGTAATACAAGTATGGATATGCTTAATGCTATATTAAAAATTATTTGGGGGAACATAAAAATACCCTAAAATTCAGCTTTAAAGAGTTAATACTATAGGAATAAATTACTCTTATTTTGTTTTTGTAGGCATCCTTGAAACAGTAATCATTTATAAACTTAAATTTTTCATTGAATCTGATCTCTCTGGTCTACTGCTAATTGTTTCAGTTTACAATCTGATAAGACAAGTGGCCCTTACAAGTCATTTTTGTCTTTTGAAGACTATTGTTTATTGTGAAGAGGTATGACCTGGATTGCTTTGTTAAGCAAGATGTGGGATCTTTTCCAGGTAAAGACCTTTATATAGAAGCTCAGTCGTTTTAAAATATAATTGAGTAGGGTTTATTAAATTGGGTTTTTGAAGGGTTGCTTTGTGTGGATTAGTGTGTGATAATGCAGTATCATTACCTTATATTTAATCTCTTTACCAATATTATTTTATTTAATTGAATTTAATAGTGAAATGTTTTTGTTATATCACGTGGTTTAAATGAGCCCACTGGCTGTGTTTGTTCCACTATTCAAAAGATGGTTAACCTGAGGCCTATTAACTGTGGTTGGACTATAAATCCCATCATGCCCAGCTGGACCCATGCGTTATGCTCTTAAACATAAGTTATTTTGTTCCTGCTTTAATAACATAAAATTAGGACTATGGAGAGCAGGGACTTTCACAAATCTGTGGATATATTATAGACTTGTAGTTTTAAAGATATAGTAATTTTTAAATATTACTGCAAGCTTGATTCGCCAATATAGTTTTTTTTATAACAAAACTTATCTTTCTAACTGCTCATAATGTTGTGGTCTTCATTTTATTTTAATTAAAAGTGTCCTCCTCCCCTTTTCCATACATCACGATTCCTGCCCTCAGGGCAGCAGGCTGGTCTGGATGGATTGTGACAATGACAATCTTTTATCAGCATAAAGTTTTCCTTATACTGATAGAAAAAAGATTGTTCCTAGTTGTGATCTGTCTGTTCAAGTGACAGGATTTCAGATATGAGGGGAGGTATTGTTATGTATGGAAGAAGGACAGGAGGGGGACATTTTATTTAAAATAAAATGAAGACCACAACGTTATGAGCAGTTACAAATGTACTTTTCATGATAAAAAAACTATATTGAATTATTATTATATTACATTGAATTGATATGTAATATTACATTACTATCTCTTTAAAATCTGGTAAACACAAGTGTCTTGTACAAGCGTTTAAGGTCTATTATAGAGACATACTTTAATAGAGATCACTGTGTACAGGAAACTGCAAATATAATGCAAAAATGTATAGATAAAGACCCCAGACAGCCATATGCAAAGTACCTATCTAGGTAAGTCAGTAAGTTCACATTCCTTTGGCCCTCAAAGGGTTAAACAAATCAAAAGCCATGTATTTTATGTGTGTTTTCCCAAGTGAGATATATATATATATATATATATATATATATATATATATATATAAAACAAAAGAATTATATATACTAGTGTAAAAGCCCGTGTACACAGGCCAAGGTCTGGATAATGTTAACCCTTTGAATGCCAGAGGGGTACGCAACTCATTGCTTTGCAATGCGTTGTGTACCCCTCTGGCACTCAAAGGGTTAAGCGGCCGCTATCTCACTGCTCCACGTGATGCAGTCTTGTGCCGCCTCACTCACGAGATGCAATCATGCGCAGTAGAGAACACGCGCATGACTGCTTCTGACAAACATCCTAGCAAATTATTATATAGGATATATATATTTTTTTGTTTTGTTTTTGTTTTTTTATTACCATTGCATTTTTAAGTAAATTGAGAATTGAATATAAGTCCTGTTTTGTGTCCGTGATTATCAAGAGGTTGGAAGTGGTCACATTTGCTGTCACAATGAATTTGCAAATAATAAAAAAGCCAACCTCTTGGATTTACATTTTGATTGTGACTTGGCTTCTATGTGCCCTACTTCAGGTGAAATTTATCCAGTGCTTTTAAATATTTAGCAGTCTAGGGGACATGTTAATGTAAGTCTGGCACTGCCATTGTGAGAATTACAACAATGATAGTAATTTGCAGCATCGGGTTACTGTTTCATAGAGGGCAGGGAAGATGAAATAAAGGAACTAAAATTGTTTGAATCGTTAGTGTTTGCCATCCGCCAGGCTGTGTCAGACAGATGGATCATGAATACTGTCTAGACGCACTGAGTGAAGCTGTGGTCTCTAAGGGCAGTCGGTGAGACTAAATCGTATGTGACTTGGGAAAGTCAAGTCCTCTCTGCTGTAATCAGATAAATTGAACAGTGAGCAATAGCACTGAAGAGGGGCTCTTCCTTATAAGGGAAATATATAATGCATTTTTACTGTGCTAAACATTTCTTTATAAGTACTAAATATATTGGAAGTAAGGTGCATTTCCTGAGTAATTCTATTGGCCTTGTATATCTCAGTGGGGCTCTGTTATTATAGTGACATGAAGAAGTGTCATAACTAGTGATTGGAGAGCACCAGTGCAAACATCATACCTCCCACGTGTCCCTCTTTAGGAGGAACAGGCCCTCCTTTAGACCCAAATCCCTTTGTCCCGCTTTCCCACCCTGATGCCCCTCTTTTTAGAAAATCAGACTGAATGGTGTGTATATAAGTGCATACCTCCTATCATTTCAAATTGCCAGAGAGGGATACGTGTTTTAGGGGGTGTTGCTGGGGGCATGTCTGGTAGCCAGGGTATTACCAAGAATTTTTAGGCTATTTCATGACCTATTGACACCTCCTTGTGTAATCTAATAAATGACTTATAACAAGACCATAGTATTTTATTTACCCAGACTAATTTATAAACACATATACTGACGTTTAAACAAACAATATTGTGAGATTTATTGCTGTAGAGCAAGATTATACACTTATATGCACCCCACACAATCTGGTCTCCTAAAAAGAGGGACATCAGGGTGGGAAAGAGGGACACTGGGATTTGGGTCTAAAAGAGGGACACTTGGGATCTATGTAAGTGCATCATATTGCTGTACAGCAATAATACCCGCATTAATGTTTGTTTACATTTCAGTACATGTGTTTATAAATTAGTCTGTGTAAATAAAATACTATGGTCTTGTTATAAGTCATATATTACATTACACAAGGAGGTGTTACTAAGTCATGAAATAGCCTAAAAATCCTCGGTAATGCCCTGCCCACCAGGGAGGCCCCCAAAAACACCCCATAAAACACAAGTGTCCCTCTTTGGTAATTTGAAGTGTTGGGAGGTATGAAACATTGTTGGCCCCCACCACAAACATTTTTTACTGGGGCATGTGTAGAACCAGTAGGACCCTGTGACAGTTGGGGCCAATAAGGATGCTGGGCCCCGGTACAACCGCATCCTCTGCCCCCCCTGTAGTTACACAGATCTGAACTGAGAACAGTGGGATAAGGAGATAAGGAAAACTGCATCTTTATAGAGATGCTATGTAGCAGAAGACACCCAATAGTGCCTGTTATCTTTATAACAGAGATGATAATACAAATAAAAGGTATACTCACAAGTATGATGGTTGTGGAATGGTATATACCCATCTACAACAAACCAGGCATACAGAGATATTATCCAGTCTCTGTCCAGGTTGTAAGGTGCACAAAGTGCTTATTTCTCTCAAAAGATTTGTATTGTGTAGCTCACAGTATAAAAGAAAATAACTACTTCATCAGATCTAGTATCCGCCAAAAAAGAGACCATTTAGAGATGTGCAGCTCCACAAGTTACATTTCTGTTTAACCTCTTGGGTACTAGAACTGTTTCCATTGCAATGAGAAGAAATGCATTGGGGACCTTGCTGGCACCAAAGTGCTAAACAGAAATGTGTTTTGTCCAGTTTCAGCATCTCTACTCATTGTACACACTGCCCCATTGAAGCCATTTGGCACAAAGTAACGTATAGGAGATATCTTTAGCAACCAGTGGGTTAATACTCCACTGCCCAGCAGTTACATGAAAATGAGCCGACTATTAATGGCAAACCGGTGAGAAATGCAAAAAGAAGAAAGAGATTAAAAAACGCTTTTAAGATTGTTTGTCCTGTTGACTTTACTACAGTATTATTTATACTGCTAAATACACTATTCTGAATTATCTTGCCCCACTCTTGCTGTTCACAGGGGCAATTTCCATCTCACAACACACACCATGCTGCAGCTTGGATTGAACTCGTGCACAGGGCACATCATTTCCTAGAATGCTGATCTACATGGTGGTCACTGGGGCCACAGCACAGATCGTTCACACAAGCAGTTCTGCAGCATGAAATGCCATTCTTATCCTCCAGTGATAGGTGACCTATTTGGGTATCGACCAATAATATATGGCTGATACTCATGTGGGCTGGCATTGCAACACCGCCTTAACATTTCCTATATGAGTGAATAGTGGGGCTACACGGGCAGCTTGGCACATGCTAAAACAGAGAGCAGTCAAGTTGTGTGTGTATGAATATAGCCTAACTCTTTAAGCATTAGGGGGAAGCTTGGTTCAGTGCACTTATGATGCTTATATATCATTGAATATTTACACCTTCTAATAATATACCTTCACATATCTTAATTTTCCTAAGAAGCTGTAAGTGGCAGGAATTTGGATAAGTAAGTCCTGCAACAAAAAGAGTGTGTGTGTGTGTGGGGGGGGGGATGGGTGCAAACATTCCTCTGTCACTATTTTCACATAAAAATTGGCTGTACTTATGTTTATTGCATATAAAAGATAGTTACACACACAAAAAAATCCCTTCTTTGTGCAAAGAGTGCCAAAAAAGTGACTTCATAATGTGTAGGTGTGACTAAAGTCAGAATTGTGTGTCAGTAAATGTATAAAAATTGTTTCATTATGCGAAAATTTTAAGATCACTTTTTGCTCCTAATTTGTCTTCCATCAGCTCATACTTACAATAATGTCAATATTTAAAAGACATGTAGAAGATGTCACAATGCTGGAAAAAAGCAGCAGAAGTGTTATAGAAGAGTTGCAATTGAGACTTTTAATTGAGCTGAGTAGACATGTATAAATCTCACTATATTTACTTAACTCCAAACACTTGAACTGGCCAAAGAAGGACATTGGTGTATTTCATTACCACATGGTGTGCCAAGCACAGATCCATGAAGTGTATGTATAATTAGTCACAGGCACACTGCTATAATTGTATTTCTGGTATTATACATACTATCAGAGGTAAGACTGCTAGCAACATATCCTCAGGAGTGTCATATCTGATACAATGCCAGTGAAGATGTATTGGGGTATGTCTTATCTATTTATAGTATGGAAAACTTGCCGATAATTTCCAAGGAGGTTTTTTCCTGGGCAGTTACCTCATGTTCATGGATTACTGATGGCAAAGTCCAAAAAAGACTGGAAAATGTAAAGGCAATAAAGCACCTGGATCCGATGGTATACACCTAAGGAGCTTAGTCTAGTAATAGCAAGACCATTATACTTAATATTTATTTATTCACTTTCATCAGGCATAGTGCATTTAACGTAGACAAGTGTAAGATTATGCATTTGAGCTGGAGAAACAAACATGTTACATATACACTAAATGGGAAACAACTTGGGCAATCCTCATTAGAGAAAGGTTTAGGAGAACTGGTAGTCGATAGACCACAACAGTGTGCAGAGTCACAGCTTTGCAAGAGCAAATAGGGTGCTATGCTGCATAAAATGTTAAGGTGTGTGGAATGCTTATATAATTCTACCTGTATATAAATCCTTGGTAAGTCCTCGTCTAGAATATGGAGTACAGTTTTAGGCACCAGTTCTTAAAAAAGACATTATTGAACTGGAAAAAGTTTGGATATGTGCAACAAACCTCATAAATGAATTAGAGGATATGAGTTATAAAGTGATAATAGCCAAACTGGGTTTGTTTACATAAGAGAAGAGATGTCTAAAGGGTTATATTTACAAATATGTTCAAGGTCAAAACAAAGAACTCTCCAATTCATTATTTACCCAAAGAGCTGAGATAAGAACGAGAGGTCATCCATTAAGACTAGAGGAAAGGCTTTTTTGACTAAAACAAAGGCAGGGTTTTTGGGGTTTTTTTACAGTAAGGGAGATAAGCTATGGAATTATTTGCCTCGGGATGCTGTAATTACAGATACTGTAACCACTTTCAAAAAGTAATGGATACCTATCTAGCACAGAATAATATTGAGAACTATGACAGTTGGCTTCAAAACAGATAGGATGTTGACTGACTGTCACTTGGAGCCAGGAAGCATTTTGTTTACCCACTTGGGGCTTAACTGGAAAAAGTTTCACTGTTTTTTTTTTGTTGTTTTTTTTTGCCTTCCTCTGGATAAACAGGGGTGATTTGGCATGGTCTGGACTTGATGGACGCATGTCTTTTTTCAGCCTCATCAACTGTGTTACTATGTTACATTATAGGAGTCATTGAGAATCACTGTACCATACTGGGTGACAACCAGCACAAAACCTTGTAGAACAGACTTACTGAACTTGTAGCAGAATAAGCATTACCCATACCTAAATACTACATTACATCATGAATAAGCAATCTTTCTGTATTAGGAAGCTTATAACCTATTGGTCTTCTAAAGATACTCACAAGAGTTCAGAGACATTTGACAATTTTATGATATGTTTAATGGAAATAATAACACTATATTTGTGAGATAATAACCACATACCAGGTATTGACTATGTGTGGTGTAGGAAGGGAGCACTTAGCATTTTCATCCAAGAGGAGAGCTTACATATTCAGACCTGTCACTATTCTGATTACAGCTGTAAAGACATAAGGAGGTAGGAGCCATTGAAGAACTGAATTTGCCAATAATTCCCATAAGTCAGAATAAAGCAACCAATGGCTCTCCATTTGTCCGACTATAATTCCCATGAACCTTACACAGCTTACATTTAGCTGAAGTTGATGGCAGCTGTAGACCCACAACAGCTGATGAGCAACAGGTTGTCAATCTGTCTGAAATCATTGATCTTTGTATTTTCCCATCCCCAGCAGCTGGGATTATTAGCATCAGTTTAGATGCTAGAGATGAAATCTAGGGGTGATTGAAGATGGTTTTCTTGAACTAATTCATAGCAGCCATTAAGATTTTCTGGGCATAGTGAGGTAAGTGATTTGTTGTTAGGAAGTGTTAGTGTTTCTTTAAGACCATTTCTGTTCTCTATGCAGAATTTTATGAGAGGGAAGAAGAAATCTGTAAATAATTTGAATTGTAACCGAATGTCTCTGCATTAAGGAAGACATCTGAGGATCAGGCATCCTGTCTTCCTGCCTATATCCTCAAATCACATCATTGTTCTTAATTCAGAACAGATGAAAGAATAGTGTGCCAGAGTTTGGATAGAATTATAAGCTTGGGTCTCAAGCGTATTGTTTTACCTCAAGGCTATGCCAGATATAACAGGCTGTGAGGTCTTCTGTTGCTTGCATTTCCTTGAGTTATATAACAAACACCTGTTTGCATTTGTAGACTTGCTGATGAATATCCAGTTTGACCGGATCTCCGTGGAAGACAATTCTTTATCATTGGTAAATAATGTTGAGGATGGGAACACTCATGGTTTCTTAACTGGCATGGTGAAATCTAACTGATATGGACTTGGGTATTGGAAGATGCACCCGCAGGACTCTACATCAGAGCTGTTAATACTTTTTTTTTTCCTCAAGGGCCAAACAGAGAAAAATAGCAATAAACTGAGGGTCAGATGCTACCAAATAGTGTAATAGCATTTATAACAAGCATTCAGAAAATGAGATTATGGACCTTATATGCAGTGTAAGAAACAATACTTACATTATGTATAGAGTCCTGTGAGCGCATTCCCCAAAGCATCCCTTCATTCATATGGTGCACAAGGCGTAAAATATGTAATAAATGCCTTATGGCTATATAAGCATCTATACATTACCATTAGAGCCATTTGCTTATGCAGGCTACTAATGAATGATGAATATAATGTATGTCATAATTGTGGCTGTGTAACAAATCAGAGATGTCTGTCTTTGTGAGTGATGGGCAGCCTGGGGCTCTCCAGCTCACGTTATTCCCAGCAAGCTAACTGAACAGTTGAAGGGCCTCAGGTTACCTACCACAGACTATGTGAAAAAGGAGGATACTAGTTTCAATACAATGGTCTTCTATAACTTTTTTTATAACTTTTTTAACAATCAAATGTGACCAAATGGCCACACCTGACTGCATACAGATTCATGGCAAGAGCAAGTTTCTTGTTCCAAGCCTCCAGAGGTCTGGAGAGTTGTATCGTAACGTGGGTGAAGGTTGATTAGAGTAGATGATATTGGGAGGTGAGGAGAGGTTTGCCCTTGAAATGGGCCGAGAGTGACTGGAAAGTGAGGTGGTCGAAGTTGAAAGGGAACTCTCTGAGTCTGGAGTCTCTGGGTCAGATGTGGATGGTTCCTAGGTATGTGTATGATGGCTTTTGCTGTTCCTGTATCATTGCAAACAAAGGGCTATAATTGCCCCCACTATCTGTTTAACTGAGGGGTGGGCAACTTGAGGCCTTCCATTCTTGAACACTACTATTACAATCATCTTTGGCCAACCATCAGCTGACCAGGGACGATAGGATTGTAGAACACAACAGCAAGAGAGCCTCAGGGTGAACAACCCTACTTTAAGAGGTAATTATCAAGTTTTTCTGTGTCTGTTCCTACAGAGATGCCCTGTGCAGCGCCATAATGCTTTCTATCGACCATGTGGGTTTAGAAACCTGACTCTCATGGCTGGATTCCAACCCTTTGGGTTGTGAGTGCAGCCTCCATAGACCATGTGTGCCATCTCTGAAACCAATTGAAAATGGTCTATGAAGACTGTCACACCGATGGGACTTTTCTTGTTTGAGTAGCAAGGGAGACCTGGGGTCTCTTTTCAGTCACCCATTCTGTGTCTCTGTTGGTCCACAGTGGGTCACAAAATGCAACCACTGGATTCATCAGTAGATCTGCCCTCATGGAGCAAATATGCAGGTAGTGCACTATCGTCATTATTGCTGCCTTTAACATGCTATATAAATTGTGTTATCCTTATAAGGCTTTTAGAGTTTTCCCAGCTCTGTGAAAAAAACAAATGTCTCTCTGAACAAGGTTGTCCTAACGCAGAGATCGCACTGAATTCATCTTACCTCTAGTACACACAGTTTTATTTGTGAAATAACTATTACAATTTTGCTTTTTATATTTGTCAACTTTGAATGAAAACCAGAACTCAGTGACTTTTTATTTACCATGGATTTGAAAGACACAATCATTGCATCCTGCATTAGACGGGGACTATTTTACCTTTAAAAGTAATAGCATTTTGTTCTCATTACAAGTTGTTTACATTCTTTGTAACCTTGAACATTCTAAAAGCTTGGCATGATATTTCCCTCAACTAACCTGTTCCAGCTCTCAAATAAATTCACACAAGCTGTAATGAAATATTACATTACTCCTGTTTTAGCTCAACATGTACAATGCACATACTCCACCTCTGCTGTTCTTTAACATTTTGCTGCTAGTGCAATTACATTAATTCTTTCAATGCTGTTATCTATTTGGCCTTTTTTTTCCCCGAAAGTGTTTAGCAAATACCTCTCTAGAACATAAAGTAGTATGCACAGAATGTGAAAATAGCTTTTATATTGAGAGTTTTTTGAGGGGTTTCAACCTCTTAGATGTTACAAACAAACTTTTTGTAATAAGTTGGAAACTTCGCTAGCACTAATATGTGTAACAGTAATATTTTTTGTTGCAAACAACATGGGCCATATTCATGAAGAAAACCAACTTCTCCACAGAGAGCAAATCAAAATTCCGGTTGAGTTAAAGCTATAATGTTTTTTTCTCTAATATATTGGGTTAAATAATGACTGGTGTCTGTTATATTCTTTAACCCTTTGAGTGCCAGTGTGTGTGTGTGTGTGGGGGGGGGTGTGGGGGGGGGGGTGCAACACATTGCAAAATAATGCATTGCATACCTCTCTGGTACTCAATAGGTTAATACTCAAAAAGGTTTCATTGTTTAAAGGGATAGTAATGTAAAGAAAAAATATATTGTATGGTGTACCCCTCTGAGTAAAACAAGGGTACTTCCACTGCTAAAAGGTGTTTTATTCAAAAGTTATTACAGCTCAAACATATATATATTTTTTTAAGTGCAGTATCACAGTGGCCTGAAACTGTACAGTGGTGCTGTTGCTACACCATCTTATGGATATTTATGGTCAACTGACCATAGCTTTCCATAGGATGGTGTAGCAACAGCCCCACTGTACAATTTCAGGACACTATGATATTGCACCTAAAAATTCAACTTTGAGCTGTAATAACTTTTGAATAAAACACCTTTCAGCGTTGGGAGTTCCCTTGTTTTACTCAGTTGGATAAACCATACAACATATATAATTTTTTTTTTTTTTTTACATATTAAGTGTTACTATCCCTTTCATATTCCACCTCCTGCCTCTTCCTGACATCCACATCTTCTCCGGTAAAGGGGCTGAATTGTTGGCCAGCCGTTTGCCATGGCAGCCAGACCCGATACTCACTCAAAATTAGACATTTGTCTCTTTTTTTATGTATTTATTGTATCCTGAGCACTGAATAAGGCTTTATAAGTGCTCACAGCAAGACAACTATCTTGGTGTGCATGACACGCCATGGCAACCATTCAACCTAGTGGGTCTGCCCCTTGGATAAAGAACTGACATCAGGGATAGGGGTGGATTGGGTTACATTAAACCCTGAATATATTTTACACAAGTTAATATTAACATGCTGTTCCTACTTTGCAATACAAATAATTTCTGTTCCTTTAAAGGACACTTATCATGTTTTACCAGTTATGGGAAGAGGACCTAGTAAACACTACACTGTTTCTGTTAGAAAATTGCCCCCTTCATCTGACAATGGCTGGAATGCAATCTAAATGCTTGCAGCTCATAATCACACATGCAGCCTCTATAAATACCTGGTTGCCAGATTTGGAAGCCCTTCACTACTGTCTATGGAGGCTGCGTAAACAGCCCAAAGGCAAAGAACTGGATCTGGCTCCTGGTAGGCTTACATAAACAGTAATAAACATGAAAAGTCCACTCCACTGCATAACAAGTACGCTGAGGCCTAGCAGCAAGGTGTTACCCACAGAACGACTCTATCAGCAATAGCCCAAATAATTCTACTATGGTTTGCCTCCCAAGTGTACAGCTTCCCACATAAACACTCGGATGAGAAGGGGATCGCGATAAAAAAACATTTCTTTATTGAGCACACAGCACAAAAAGGGCAACACATGACTTACTTACAAACACGGCAGTCCATTCCTTACATGTTTCAGAGATGCACAGGTCTCCTTCATCAGAGGATAAGACCGACCACTTCTAACAAGCCTTTTATAGACAACACACTACCTCTTGGAGAACACGAGTTTAACTCAACCTACTGCCGGAGAGGCAAACAGCTGTAAACCAACTAGAATGCCTGCCCAGCGGTGAAGGAGAAACCCATACCCATAACCAAGAAGTCATACACATAATAAAAACCTATTGGAGAATAAACAGACCAGAAATGTTTCTATAAAACAAAGAAATGACACCTGTGCAAACAGAATGTCAATGGACACATTTTAAAGAGAAACATATAGACACTAAGGGGGAGATGTTCAAAAAGTCTTCACAATGAAAAACTTGTCGGATCGTGAGTTGGTGGTAAAAGAAGGATGATATTTTCATAAGTAAATCCGTCACGTTTGAAAATTCATCTAAAGAATTAAAAATGATGATAAGAAGATTTTAAAAATTGTCTTTCAGTTTGTCTTTGAAACGAACATTTTCAAAGAAACAAAAGACTTTTTTTGTCTTTGAAACAATTTTTTCTTCTCCAAGTTTAGACCATTTTTATTATATCGGGAAAAAATGACGTTAATCAGACAAAAAAATGACGTCCAAACGAATATTTTTTTCTGAAAATTTTTCCCTTTGATGGAGATGGTGGAATTGGATGCAAAAAATGATGGAAGCATGTCTGAGAATTGACGGATCATGGTGTAAGAACTTTTTTTATTCTGATTACAGACAATTTCAGTTACCACCACTTTCTGAACATCTCACCCTTAGTGAGGGAGGAGAGAAAGGTGAACTAAGATTTACCCAGTGTAACAGTCCACAACCCATTCAAAATTAAGACCACAATGTCTTCTAGTTTTCAACTCAAATATCCAAAAACCTTCTCTTCTATTTAATCTTGTCATATCTCCTCCTCTCAGTGAGTGTACGCACTTCTCAATACCCTGAAAGGTAAAAAATGTGCTATCTTCATCATGTTCACTTACAATATGGTTCACAACTTGAGATCTGCCATCTTTATTTGCAATAGGATTCAAGTGCTCTCTAATTCTAAACTTTCAGGGACGAACATCCCACGTACTGCTTCCCGCATTTACGTGTCACCGAGTAGACAACATTTTTAGAGTTGCAGTTTATAAAATCGTTCATATGATACATTTTTCCTGTAACTGTAGACCTAAAACCTTTAGACTTTGTAACTTCATGGAATGATGCATTCTGTTCTTATTATTTTGTATGGCAAATTTATTGTTTAGAGGAACATTTACAGATAAATATTCTTAAATATCCGAATACTTCATGCTATCATCTGCAGAAACACTCTGTTTGTTTTCTGATACCTAAAATGTACTCTGACTTATGCTCTGATGGAGCAGCCATTCCTGCCTTTTTATAACTCCAAGCAGAACAGCAATCTGGATGAGATTGTTAATGATTATCTGTAAATGGGCTGAGCAGTGGGCACAGCCTTACTGAATAAGCAGTGGGCATGAACCATCACACACGAACAAATATTTGCTCTTTTCTCGTTACAGACATCACAAAAAAAAAAAAGACTGTTTATACGTACTAACTCTTACACAATGCTTTGGATACCTCTCTGACACAGAAATGGTTAAAAACTAGTTGAGGATTATATATGAAAAATCTGACATGAATTTTTTTTATGTATGCTAGCTGAAAGTACATGGTACTTAAATTTTGATCAGCCAATTTAATTTCAGGTGCTAGTTTTCCTTTAAGGCATAAATGACAAAATATAATTGCTTTAACCCTTTGTTGCCAGAAGTGTATACAACACATTGCATCACAATGGGTTTCATACCCCTCTGACATTTAAGTAACCTAAGCCATAGAAGCATACAACATTATTAAAAAGAAAGAGCAAGAGGTAGTAACAAGTTAGACAACAAGGTTGATGAGAGAGATTCTGGAACAAACCTCCTGCTCAATAGATGACAAAAGTTCACACAGTTATCATTGGTTTAAATTGGGATTTTAAGCCGGTGTACAACGCATTGTAAAAGGTTTAAAAGCCCTGTTAAAGCAATAGGAATTTTTATTTTTCCCCTGCGGTGCAGTTGGTTTGCCCCAGAATTGATGTAGTTCTTCAGTGTACATCTGCATCAGGGTCATCAGTCTGAAAGGTCTCTTGTTATTTCATACCTCCCAAGTGTCCCTCTTTAGTAGGGACAGTCCCACTGTGACACCAAAATCTCTCTCATACCCCGGTGTTCCTCTTTTTTAGGAGATCAGACTGTATGGTGTGTATTTACGTGTATTGCTTTTCTTCACAGCAAAAAAATCTCACATTAATTTTTTGTTAAGCTTCAATATATTTGTGTGTAAACTAGTCTGTGTAAATAGACTACTTTGGTCTTGCTCTAAATAATTTATTCATTTATTGCACAAAGAGGTATCGATAGGTCATGAAGTTACTTAAAAGTTCTCTGTAATACCTCGCCCATCAGCCAACCCGCCAGCAACACTACCTGAAATAATTGTGCTTTTTTTGGCCATTTGAATTGTTAGAGCAATTTTCATACCTGGGAACTTCATCTGCTTGAACCCACGGAGAGGGCTCATGTGCTGTGACCAGTGGTAGGTAAATTGTGTGACTTGTGTTATAAAGGGTGTGGTGGCTTAAATGGGTGGGTGCAACTTATGGATATGGTACTTGGAAAGTGGGCGGGAAGTGTAAAGAACAGGGTGGTCAGGAGAAGAAGTGGGTGGAACAGGGTGTGGAAACTCACCAGAGAAACAGCCTCTGTCCCAGGAGACCCGGTAATTAACTTTAAAAACCGGAGTCTTCTGGGCAGATCTGGAGAGTTCCCAAGTATGGTGATTTTGGACTATTGCGGAGATCTTTATCAGTGGTTTGCAGATGAAGATGACAGACCAGAACTGTCATCCGATGCTGTCGTCTGTCTAGCAATCTGACTTTAATTCTGGTTTTCTCTTACCTTTCTTGCTTTCTGACAGCTTTTTACAACTTGATTTCTTAAACCCTTTTAACAGAATTATTCTATCTCACTAAACAAGTCCTAAGTACATAGAATCCACTGAAAATTGGAAATGTGACATCTTGAAACTACCTCACTTTAATTTGAACTGTGAAAGGGAACAGAACACAATTGGAGATATGGAGGTTTTAGATAAAAATCTGGTGAGATGTTCTTGGGAAATAAGGTAGTGTCAATTCTGTTGTGCGATATACAATTAAGGCTCAATAAATGTTTGTGATTGGAGAGCTCTACAGAGTAAGTTTCACTCTGTGGTTATATACGTTTATATATCAACTATTCCATGCCAGCATCTGTGGAAAAGAATGAAAGCTTTCTTTAATGCTATGTTCCTAAAATGTTATCCTAAACCTGCTATTGACATTCCTGTGTACACTGTCCATTTGGTAAAGTTTGTTTTTGCAGTTTGTAATGGAAGACTAACACTAGGACAATTTATATATTGACATTGGTACCAACCCCTATGCATAAGATGGGGCATTTTGGATACCTGAAAAAAAAAAAAAAGGATTACCTTAGAGATGAATACATTTAGGAGGAGTTTGGGGGAAGCACCTATTTTCAGCCCACTTGGTCTATGCTTCACTTCTGTGGGAGATGCAATAAAGAGTGATAAAGTGGAGATGACTTCTCCAGTGATATCACTTCTGTGATACCCATGTTACTCAATGGAGCCTTGCGCGCACACACACACACACACACACACACGTTCCATGGAGCACTCACTGGATAGTTTAAACAACTTGCCTGGGTGCCAGTCTCCAAGGATGACAGGATACCATAGAAAAAAACAATGCACTCACAAGACTTCTTGAAGTTGCAAAAGGTGCTGATTTAATGAATCGACTTTTTGACCCTAACTTGAGTCTTTTGCAAGATTACAGACAAAAGTGTAAGTGCACTAATAAATACCCATTACAGTGATTGAAATTGGCTCCAACAGATGTTACAGGGGGACGGGGGAGGCGGGGTAACTTAATTCAATTGTTGCTCTATATGATTGATATTGAATAAATCCTTTGAGTCCTACTATACTATCATTGACATTCCCAGGATTCAGAGATACACCAACTCTATACATTTATTTGTTATTCTAGTTCATTATAGTTTGCTTTGCGATGCCTTGGTGTGATATATTAGTGTATATATCTTTTATGTCATTATTCCTGATCAGATTTCACTCTGGGTGATTTATTTTCTGAATACAATAATCAATATTTTTTCTCTCTTCTTTTTTTGTGTTTCATGTATACTATGGTAATGTCTTTGTTTCCCCTGCCTCCCCCGCTCCCCCGTGACATCAATTGGCTCCAGTCTCAATCACTGTAATACGTATTTATTAGTGTACTTACACTTTTGTCTGTAATCTTGAAAAAGACCCAAGTTAGGATCGAAAAGTCAATTAATTAAATCAGCACCTTTTGCAACTTCAAGAAGCCCTGTGAATGTGTTTCTTTTTCATATATATATATATATATATATATATATATATATATATATATATATATATATAATAAACTTTTTTGGGCTCTCTCCACAGTCCACCATATTTAATTCTATCTGAAGTTTGCATTTGGTCCTTAAACACAATACACAAGACACATTACCATTCTGAATGAGAAAACCCATGGAAAAAAATCCTGACAACTTTAGCCAACAATGTAATAAGGATCACATTGTTAAACTGAATTGATAAGACTGTATAATTAAAATTTCCAGTTATGGCCTGCACACTACAGCACAGTTATAATGCAAAAAAACAAGCAAACAATAAAGATGTACCGGAGTATTTTATCAACCATGCTTACAAAGGTAAATCCTTTAAACAAACAAAATAAGAGCTGTTTGTATAGTAACCTTTAATATTTTGTGTAAACATGAAATGAACCCTTAATACCTTACTGTTGCTGTTTATTACGGTGTATACTTTGTCTGCATCCTTTCAATGTTAAGTACCATCAGGTCAAAAGTGCACTTTCACTTGACAATGTGTTCTGTGTCATAAGAGAACAGTGTAGGAGAATGGTCCTTCTCTAGAGCAGATCATACTCTTCCAATTTAGTTCACATTTAATTACAGAGCTTTTAACTGTAACCTGGCGACTGATAAGTTTAGAAATGAAGACTGATTTAACTCCTTCTTTTCAAAAGAAATGTGGATGAATTCTCAGACCACCTAGATGCATTCTAGTAGGACAAATAAACACTCCTTTTGATTTAAATTGAGCTTTTAACATCTAGAATGCAAGTGAGGGTCTCCAACGCATTGCTCCACAGTGATTTGAATCCCACACTAGCATTCATGGGATTGAAACTCCTTTTAATAAAGTTCCAGCTGACTCTGTTGAACACCTCTTCAGCATCAATAGTAAGTAAAATTGATTTGATATTAGCATTAACGGCATGATCAATCAGTTTGATCAGTTGACACTCCATTTGAGTCTCTAGCTTCCATCTCCTTGCGCCAATTGACACTCAAGATGGGTTTCCTCTTGCCAGTTGTTTCAAAGTGTAGGGTAGCTGACTAACAAGCTGTCTTGTAAATATCCCTTCCTGGTGTTTTACCAGGATAAGGCAGTACTTCATACCTCTCAGGAGTTTCTTCCCAAGGTGGTCCCTGAGTTTCACATCAATCAGAAGATTGTTGTACCTTCTTTTTGTCCTGACTCTGGGTCGCATAAGGAAAGAGATCTCCATCTAATGGATGTGGTGATATGTGTACTGTTCTAAGCCTTGTCATAAAGCTGACTCTCTATTTGTGATTGGTGAGGGTCCCAGAGCCGGTTGGGCTGCATCCAAGGTAATCATTGCTTCTTGGATTAAGGCTACCATTTGCCAAGCATGTGAGATCAGGGAGAAACCAGTTCCCTTCAAGATCACAGCGGATTCCACCAGATTCACAGGCTTTTCCTGAGTCTACAAAAACCAGGCCATGGCTGAATATATGTGGAAGGCTGCAACTTGGTCGTCCTTGTATACTTTAATCAGACACTACCATATCATTGTATTTGCCTCAGCTGAGGCCTGCTTTGGTCAGAAGGTCTTTCAGGCAGTTGTGCCTGATTAAGGATCTGACTCTCTTTTTTTGGACTGCTAGTTGTTCTTCGGTGGTTTCCGAGCCTGTTGTCTCCTTGTTCTGCAGTGCTAGTTCAGTGTCCATTGACATTCGTTTTTGTGTTATTCAGATCCTAAAGTCTTGGGGAACTCTGTTATCATGGGGATGTGAGAGAGGTTTTTTTTTTTCTCCTTTCCCTCCACTGGAATCCTAGCTTTGGCATATCCCCATTGTGCCTGCATTCTATATTGGAAGTAAGAGAAAATAGGATTTTAGTGTTCTTACCTGTTAAATGCTTTTTTCTTTAGTCCATGTGGAACACAGGTCTCCCACCAGGAGAAAAACCCGTATCTGTTTTTAATTACCCAGGCAGATGAGTCTTCTTAGGGTCTCAGTCCTGGGAGATTTTCTTTTCTTTTTTCCCACTTGTTTTTCTTCCATTGTGACTCTTTTGTTACATGAATTCTGGGAGGTGGGGGAGTTGAGCTGCAGGAAGAGAAGGAACTCTCTACCCCAACGACCCTGTCTTTTTCATGTGCCTGCCCTCCAGGAGAAGGGACTCAACCCCATGGTACCTGTGTTCCACATGGACTAAAGGGAAAAGGATTTAACCGGTAAGAACACCAAAATCCTATTTTTGTCTGCTGCAGATTAAGTGCCAATTATGTGTCAACTTTAGAAACAATTGTAAGTCTGTGCTGTACAAAAGTTTTATAATTCTACAAGCACTGTGCTACATAACTACTATTAAAAAGAATTATTGAAAAAAAACAAAACAAAACACAGAAATGTTAGTCGGGTGCATATCCTATAATATAAAAGGCTAGATGTATGTTTGTCCGATGCAGTCATGCGCAGTAGAAACTGCCAAATGCACAGAATGCTGGCCCATTTACACAGGCTTTTATATTACTTAATAATATTCTTCCAAATAATCAAACACATAACCAGAGGCTAAAGAATGCCTTTTAGGAATGGAGGGGGCACAAACAAACCAAACTGCCCCTGCTAACCCACCAAGTCATACCACCAATGAGTTGCATACCAGAGAGGTATGCAACTTATTAGTTTGCTGTGCATTGTGTACCCCTCTGATCCATCACCCTTTGAGTGCCAGCGAGATATCCAATGCATTTTAACATAATGCATTGGATACCATTCTGGCATTCTTGACTAAAGGTGCAAGTTCCGAATATTTCCTTATTCAGATATTTCCTAGAATATTGTTTCAATTATTGTCTATAATCAGCAGTGTTGAGACCTCTGTGCGACAATTAAAACTTTACACATGTGCTGTTCTACATGTGCACATAACCACGAACATACAGAACCGCAAATGCACATGTGTGATTATGCACAAAAGAGTTTCTTCATCCCTTTAAAGATGATTATTATTTGTTGTAATAAATTAGTCAACCTTTTTAACTAATATTCAAATAAATAGATTCATCGTTACAGCCCTGTTCATGAATTAATATATGTAAGGGGATGTAGTAATACAATTCCGCTCTAAAATAGGATCTGGAACCAATTTTTGTGTTGCTTACCTGTCTAATGCCTATTTACAAAATGACTTAGAATGCAAATTATCCTCTCTACACCACTTGCACCAAGAGGAGGGGCAGTGTGGGTGTATGGGTTTCTCAAGGTGTTTTGTTCCTCTACATCTTGTTTAACATTATCTACTTACAAGGCACAGATAAAATTGGCCTAAAATTACTAAATTTTTCTGTGTATGTTATAGGGGGAGGTGGAATGTGCCTGCTGGTATATGCTAAAGTCTTCATATGTACTCCTACATACCTTAACACAGTAACATCGTTATTGAGGCTGAAAAAAGACATGCGTCCATCAAGTCCAGCCCATGCCAAAACACACGTTGATCTAGAAGAAGGCAAAAAAAACAAACAAACAAACACTGAAGCCAGTTCAAATTAAGACCCAAGAGGGTAAAAAATGCTTTCATGACTCAAATGACAGCTCCCTGGATCAACAGCCTATCTGCACTGAAGCCATCTGTCATAATTCTCAATATAGTTCTGAGCTAGATAGGTATCCATTCCTTTTTTGAAAGCAGTTATAGTATCTGCAAGTACAACATCCAGAGGCAAAGAATTCCATTTTTTTTCTGCCCTTACTGCAAAAAAATCCCAGCCTTTGTTTTAGTCGATAGCACCTTTCCTCTAGTGCAAATGCATGATTTTTTTCTTTTGTTCTTGCTATGTATAAGGTCTGAAAATGACCTGCGTTGGCAGATTCATACACCCATTTATAACATCACTGGTAAATTCTATTAACAGATATCACACAGTTTGGGGAAGGTTGTGCAGCCTACAGGATTCCAGATGTTGTTGAACTACAACTGCAGTCATCCTCAATCAGCTGTTGGTCTGCTGAGGATGATGGGAATTATAGTCCATCAAGAGCTGGGGATCTCAGTTTGCTCACCCCTGGATTAGATGGAACCTTAGATCTGAATAGCATCATAAAGTTAGTGCATTCATGGCAGTGTTGGCATACCCTTTCCCTGTCTTTGCACAAAAAAGTTTGTATAATGTGCTAAATGATCCTTAACCCGTTGAGTGACAAAGAGGTATCCAACGCATTGTGTTGGAATTGCAATGCGTTATATACCTCTCCGGCACTCAAAGGGTCATTTTATTATTTAAAAAAAAACATATTTTAAGACTTTTCTTGCTGAATAAAACAAGGTTACCACCACTGCTGGGTGGGAGACCCCTGAAGGATTTCAGGGAGTTAAAAGCACAATTTAAATAAATAGCAGTTGCTGTTTGTTGCCTGTAGTGCAGCTGGTTTGCTCCAGAAATCTCGTCAGCTTCTTGAATCCATTCTTTTATAACATGAACTTCTGCTGTCATATCAGATCACCTGTAAAGTCAGTATTGAAATAAGTGAAATGCATTTGTCTGGCTAATTCAAAATATTGGGTTAAAATTGTTTTATACATTTATAACAACTTTTGAATATCAGATAATTAAATTTAAATGAAGTATTTCACAGTATTATCCTTCTTTCTCATACCCTTTGTATAAGTGTTTGTGTAAGTGGTAAGGCAGTGGCGCTTATCTCCAGTTCACAGGCCAACTATAAGAAATTGGGTTTTAAAAATATAAAGCTGGATTGCACATGGCTCAGTCATGAGATTACATTGATTGACAGACCTGTGCTTAGCAGGGGTATGTTTTAAAAGAACACTAACACTGCCTTTAATAAGCCCCATTTACAGTAAAGTGGCAAAACTGAATTTCACCAGATAATTCCAGATCAGTGACTAAACTTTTATGGTGACTTGAGTGCCCTTTAACAATGACTTTACATTTTTTGGCACTTTTTTGCCAGTAATGTGACTTGGTACCTTTTCATTCTACAAAATCACCACTGAGTAAAGGGTATGTAGGAAGTGGCTTAAACCACTCCCTTTCACTCAGATCTCTGTGATCTGGAGGGCTGAGTCACTTTAACTCCTTACTTGATTATGGGGGAGGTAGCAACATTGATTTTCCCTCCATAGAAACCCTATTTCAGTGATTGTGGTGTCAATGGACTTCTTTGGACAGAAAATAAATCTTCGATAAGTGCCAGATGAGGGACTGACAGCATGATCTGCAGGGCAAAAGGTGAGTTAGAGATTATTTTTTTTTTGCTATGGGAACAGGTTCGATAACTTCCTTTAGGTACAAAGCCACTTCATATATACCCTTTAATTTGGGCAAAATTCCCCACTGTTTTCTATAAATCAGTTCTCAGCTCTGTGTGTGTTGGTTCCTTCTAGACTTGCCATATTGAATTCAAGTTTACGTACCTGAAAACGTCATTAACAGCTGCCTATGTATCACAAGCCAAAGGATGTATAGAAGATTATTTTTTCATTTCTGCATGGTGAGCTCTCCAACTGTGGCATTTTATGCAAATTAGATTTTTCAGTATAGCTTCTTATGTAAATTAAAGGAACAGTAAATCCTAAACAAACTGAAAAATTCGTCATGTGTCCCAGACTGCCACTAGCATGCTCCAGTAACTCAGAAGTTAATGCATAGCCAATCCCATTCTGTAATTTAAGTAGGGAGAAGCAGGCTCCAGTTTTGGGGCTGATCTGAGACTCAATCTAAGAGCTGAGAACGTTGTATCAAATCCGTACAAAGCCAGTGTGCTAAATGTGAACTTGTGTATAGCATACATTACTGCCCTTAACATCTGTAGGTCAACTGACTGACTGACTTTCAAGTCCAGGTTATGTTTACATATTTTGGTAAAAATACAATCAAGCTTGCCTGGCAAACAGACATCTCTGTTTAGGCAAGACCTAATACTTTGTGCTGTATCATATGGCTTACAAATGACTTCATATTAGAGGCTCTGACTATGCCTTTATAGACTTGCGACTTGCTGTTAGGGAAACACCTGCATGAAGTGGGCGGGGACGTACTCATCTTCTTGAAACACAGTCCATACCTGTAGAGGTCTTCCCCACCTGAATAATACAACTTTCCATTATTTATTGTTTTTATTTACTTAGAGTGATTGCTGTCTATTTGCCTAAGTATTGGGAGACCCTGAATGTAAGGCAACCCCCTCCCATATTAAAGATCAAGCCTACAGAAATAAACTAACCACCGCTTGAAAGGTGACCATGTTCATCCTTATCGCTCCTTCCCTCCATGGCAACCTGGTAGGATGCAGACTTTGAAGAAGATTAATCTTTGGCCACTTACTAGATGTTCTATCTGGTGGTGGCATGTTTTTGTGACCTTCTCCGTTGCTTGCATCTCAGTGTCCTTTCAGGTCCTTTTTTCCTCTATGAAGACTCATGCCTGGATGTGACTCTAAGCGTTGGAAAACAGACCTGGCAGAACCTGAAAGGACATGGAGAGGTAAGCAACAGAAAGCGAGCCACAAACTCAACCTTGCCACCTGCTGAGCATCCCAGTTAAAAGCCAACATTGAATAAAAGGTGAGTTTGTTCCTTCAGGCTAGAATACCTGAAAAAAATAACAACTCTTCTTACATTTGAGCATATACAGTAGAATGGCCAGGAAAATCTCATAAGAATGTCACGTACTGCAGATTTTAAACCTCTGCAGAGACCAGCAATTGTGCATTTTTAAAGTACATTTTAGTGCACTACATTACTTATTTCATACCTCCCAACATTTTAAATGGTCAAAGAGGGACACTTTTGTTTTAGGTGGTGTTTATGGGGGTGTAGCTGGTGGGCGGGGCATTACGAGAAGTTTTAGGCTATTTCATGACCTATTGGCTCCTCTTTGTTTAACTAAATACATTATTTAGAGCAAGACCAAAATAGTTTATTTACACAGATTAATATATAAAAACATATATTAAAGATTAACTGCACATTTATGTGAGTTTTATTGCATTGGAGCAATGTAATACACAATACTCATTCCGATATCCTGAAAAGAGGGCAAAAGGGTAGAAAAGAAGGACAGAGGGATTTGGGTCTCGAAGAGGGACAGTCCCTCCTAAAGAGGGACAGTTGGGATGTATGGGGGTTTGTGGGGAATCCCATAATTCCTTGCTGATCTTCATATATTGGTCCTTTCAGGTAAAAGAAAAGAGGAGCAATACAGCAACAAACCACGTGCATCACAGGGGAGAAATAAAAAGTTCACAACCTTTACATTGATTTAAATCCTTTTGAATGTTAGAGAGGTCTCCGATGCATTGTGATGCAATACATTGTGAACATTGAAGGGGTTAAAAGCCCCATTTAAATTAATGGGAAATGTCATTTCTCCCCTCTGGTGCAGTTGGTTCGCTCCAGAATTTCTCCTCCTCCTCTCTTTTGTGCGTAAGGTCCATGTGCACTAAGATAACTTTTTTCCACATACAGTATGTTATGGTGTCCTAGCACTGTGAGTTTTTTCTGTCCCTAACAAAATTAACCAAATGGTTTCTATATGGGGTAGTCATGTTTATTAACACTTTGAGTGCCAGAAAGGCGGATGCAAAATAGATGTACTTGGTACTTAAAATTATATAAAGCAATTACATTTTTAGGTGTTAAAGCGTAACTTTCACCTTCTAGAAAGTTGCCCTCCAATAATTAAGTATATGGGGACTACCTTCATACTAGTTCTATTAGATCTCAGAAGTACCTGATTCTGAACTAATCCTTAAAGGGACAGTAATGTTTCATGATAAAAACAGCTCTAATTAATCGTCATAGTATTTGGACTTTGGAGAGTGTTATTTCATTTCTGTCAGAGTTGTAGTTCAGGGGTAATTCAATGACAAAGTGTCCCCCTCCCGCCCATTTTACTGCAGCCAGATCAGAAGGGAGGTGCCCAGGTAGACTGCAGAGAGGGACAATCTTCAATTAAGATAAGGGAAAAACCTGAAAAGCTTGTCAAGGGGGGTAGAGCTTTCATTGTTCTCATAGGAAGAAGATTGTCCCCTTCTGTTATCTGTCTGGTCTTACAACTAGATTCACATCTGAGAAGAGATGGCTTACACTAGGTAAAAGGGGCTGGGAGGGGAAACTTTGCTTGTGAATATCTCTTAAACCATAAAGGTTTGAGAGATAAGACTTATATCGTTCTTCATGTTTTTTTAATGCCTACAAAATAAAATAAAGTTAAAACAAAGTATTACTATCCCTTTAATCTTCTGAGACCGGAAGCCAGACATCTTGTCTTAGAGACGTCTGCGTGCCTGCGACATCAGTCCCGCTCTCTTCTAGGAGACATTGCATTGTGCCGAAAGGCACTGGAAGGGACTGATGACGCAGGAGTGCAGACGGCACTAACTTGGCTAGTCGCTATATACTTAATTATTGGATGGCGACTTTATAGAAGGTGAAAGTTCCACTTTAATGTTTATTTAGATGTAAGTGAGAGCTAGAATTTTTGTTTATTTGTTTGGGACCCAACCAAAAAAATACATTTGTTTGCCTCTGTGTTGGAGTAAATATACTACTATCCTTTCCCTAAACTTTTCTATTGGTGAGCTAATCAATACATACGGATGTAGCTTGGATTATTATTATTACTTCTTGTCACACCAACCTGCTTGACAGTTTCCATTATGATATCGTTACATAAAGGATCCATTTACATTTTGTAAAATATAGTAATGGATGATGATGTGAATCAATACTGTGGGGATTTCCTTTTACTCTGAACCACACATTCATTAAAGGAACACTTAACACCTAAAATGAAATTGGTTAATCTCCTGTACTTGCAGCTAGCATCTGTAAAAACATATTTTGTTGGATTTCTGTTTTCTAATTCTATTTTTTTTTCCTTTTTGAATACATGTATTGACTATTATGTTGAAACACCTTGTGCTGTTTTTAATGAGAGGCAAGCGCTTAGATGGTTAATGCACTAAAATGAGTTCCACTGCTCTTGGAGAGTTGATTGTTAGGGAATTTGTGTAGATTCCATATGAAGTTAATAAACTACACTGCAGCAACGTTTTGAGTACTTCTGGTCTAGTGGAACTTACTGTGATAATGTTTGTTGAAGCTGAAACAATCATAAGTTATGAAGTATGTTTTATTTGTACTGCGTAGTGGCAAATTCATCAGATACCCTTTGACTTAACTATAATATAGAAGCCCCATTATACCATAGCAGGGGATTAGCATAATATCTCAGAATTTGAGTGTTTGCACATAGAATGCTTCACAGAAGCATTTGGAATATCATGTACACAGTATTCACCATCTGTACTCTGATATATCAGTTGCCTGCAGCATTGCCATCAAGCAATCTGTCTTTGTACTGGAAACTGTTGGTTAAGAATTTAGTGACAGGCTCTAGGACAAGAAATCTTACCTTGGCAGTTATAGATGGGTAGCAGATATTTCTATTCAACTGAATAATCATAGAATGTTAGGGACTATTGCATTCTAGTTATTAAATCACCGTCCTATATAATAATTTGTTAGGGTGTTTGTCAGAAGCCGTCATGTGCAGTAGAAAGTGCCCAAACGCACAGAATGATGGGAGTTCTGGGCTGGGAGCATTCTGTGCTTTCGGCCACTCTCTACAGTGCATGACTGCGTCAGCGGCAGGATGCAGACCAGGACCATCCTCTTAACCCTTTGAGTGTCATAGGGGTACGCAATGCATTGCGTACCCCTCTGGCACTCAAAGGGTTAACATCACCTGGACCTTGGCCCGTGTACACAGGCTTTTACACTAGATAATCTATAGTTGAGCAGCATCTTAACTCATGGATGATCGAGATTTATCTAATGGATTGTAAAGCATGTCCAGACCATTTGACAAGGGAAGAGATACCTAAAATTTATTTCAGATAGAAAAAAAATATGGCAGCATTTCCATAATTAATGAATTATGTAAATGCAGTTAAAGTCTCAAATGTATTATTGCCTAAATTAACTAAATGCTGTTAAAAATGAAGACACACGTAGTCTCATGTTCTCTCTTTCACATATGCTGGCAAACCAGTGACTCAAGTCTGGTTGATTTAATGTAATGTATATATTTTCTTTACTGTTTACAGTGTAGTAAGGGAAACCTGAATCAAACCATTACTGTATCATTTAATCCATTGCCAACAATGATCATTAAAGAGTAATTGTGTTTTAACTAAGTTTGCTTAAATTGTAGCAGACTTAGTAAAAAGACAGGGGCTGTACTATGTAGCCCCAAAATGGCTCTTGTCAGCTGTTTGGGGAGGCGAGGGGGGTGTAAAAAAAATGTAATGCAACTGTAATGCAGCCCAGGAGGTCTGTGACTTTTAGCCACAAACTCTTGGGTTGTGTGTACAGTTGCCATGGACCCAAAGTGTCATGACTTCAAGCCTATACAGTGGGTCTTTGCTGTCACGCAGGACAAGAAACAGTCCGTGCAATGAAAAATTGAAGCAGTGTAGCATTGGGGACCACTTTTTAGACCCTCATTGTGCTCCCCCTTTGTCCCTCTGGGGCTTACAATACAGACCCAGTTACATCAGAAGGTGTGCTTCCAGGGGAACAGATCTGCTAATGGGGCAACTATCTGATAATAATTGTCCTTTAATAGGATGTCCTCGAGCCATACTAATGTTATGCACATAAAGCTGCATTTTGTTTCACAGTACAGGCCACCTCCCTGCCTTGTATAACAATAGTAAATTAAGTGGTAATACTGGAGTTATTTGGGAGAAGTAAGAGGCACAAGAATAACTTTGTAACTGGGGAAGGACATATGAGAGATTCAGGAGTTTAATGGGATAAGCAAAGAGTTTAAGATATGGAAATGGGCCATGGGAAACTCCAGAGCTGGGGAGTGACAAGCAGAACTGGGAAGCATAAGGCTTAAGACTTGGAAAGAATTGGAAAATAATAATGGGTTATGAAAGAGCCTCAGGACCTGTGGGGTCATGCGAGAGCCCCAGGACTTTTTGGGTTATGAGAGAGCCTTAGGACCTAGTGTGGTCATGAATGATCCTCACGAATGTGGGTCGTGGGAGAGTCTAAGTAGCATGGCGGGTCAAGGGAGAGTCTCAGGAGCCTGGCGGGTCGTGGGAAAGTCTCAGGAGCCTGGCGGGTTGTGGGAGAGTCTCAGAAGCCTGGTGGGTCTTGGGAGAGTCTAAGGAGCCTGGCGGGTCATGGGAGAGTCTCAGGAGCCTGGCGGGTCATGGGAGAGTCTCAGGAGCCTGGCGGGTCATGGGAGAGTCTCAGGAGCCTGGCGGGTCATGGGAGAGTCTCAGGAGCCTGGCGGGTCATGGGAGAGTCTCAGGAGCCTGGCAGGTTGTGGGAGAGTGTCAGGAGCATGGCGGGTCGTAGGAGAGTCTCAGGAACCTGGGGCGATGTGGGAGAGTCTCAATAGCCTGGTGGATCATGGGAGCGTCATGAGAAACTGATGACTTGATGGGTTATATAAGAGACTCAAGCTGGGGAGGATCATGAGAGAGACTCACAAACTGGAGTTCATTGCAAACTCCGGAGCGGTGAAGAATCATGATTGAGATGGGAATAGTGGCTCATGACTGAGACTCAGGAACTGGTAGTTCAAGAGAGATTCACAATATAGGGAGAATAATGATGCAGGGGAATAATGTACACAATGTGGAAAGCTCAAAGATCTAATAGGTTATGGAAAAGAAAAGTGCACATTTAATTATAATATGGTATTCACAATGTAAAACTGGTATCATTGACTCAGTTGTGGCCAGGATCATCAACTTCAAAGTGTGCAGGCAGCCTTAAGGATTACTCTTATTATGTTGAATATTTAATTTATTGAAGAATTTAAAGCATAGTGGCTAACATTTCATGGTTTTTTTGGAGAGACACTGGGGTGGGGAGAGTCATGAGAGAATCAGAAACAGAATAGGTTCATGAGAAAATATCAGGCTTTTGGAAGTGTTGTAAGAAAAATTCTGGAGCCACTGAGGGTCATGTGGGAATCGTGAGAAACTCAGGAGTAGGAGAGGATCATGAGAGAGTCTGAGTAGCTGATTAGGGTCATGAGTGGTATTCGGGAGCGGGAGAGAAACTCAAGAATGTGGAGGGTTTGTGAGGAACGGAGTGTCACGGTTCCCAGAAAAGTTCAGGAGTCAGTACGGTATAGTTTAAATGCAATTTATTGATAGTAGTTGGTAGGCAAATGTAACCCTCTGCTTGTTACTACTGTATATAAGCCAGCAAGCACAGTTATCAGAAATAATAGGCTGCCAGGCTTGACCACAATGCTCGAGACTAGGCCTCAGCCACTGGTAGTCTCTACCGGAACCAGGAACAGAACAGGAGCAGGAACTGGGTCAGGAACAGTAACACAGGTTCATGATCCGAAGTCGAAGCTCTACCGACGCACGCCTGCCATCAGTAAGGAGAGGACACTTGACTCAGCCTGCAGTCAGAGAGGAAGTAGATAGCTGACTCAAGCCTGCAGTCAGTATCAGAGCTGGTCTACCGGAGCCCCAGGTCCGCACTAGGTTGGATGTCTGCTAGGTAAAGGAGCAAACGTAAGAGTAGTCAGACAGAGCCACAAGTCAGCACCAGAGGGGGCAGTCAGACAAGCCAGGTCATGCACATTTCAGGTAGTCAGCCAGAGCCACAGGTCTGCACTAGGTTGGATGTCCACTAATAGGAATACGCAAAAGAATAGTCAGACAGAGCCACAGGTCAGCACCAGGTTGGTTGGAAGACTAGCCAGGTCATACACAGAGCCCAAGGTAAGAGAACTGCTAAGCACAACAACACAAAGGCAACTGAGTCAGGACTCAGTCTGCCTTTTAAAACCCTCCACAGGAAGTAGGTAGGAGGAGCAGCTCAGAGGGAGGAAGTAGGTAGGAAGAAGTAGGTAGGAGGAGACTACAGGAAGCAAACATAAAACAGAGGCCTGCTGCATGCTTGAAGCCTTGCGCCTGTAGATGATGCTGAAACTAAGGTAAGCTGTAACACTGAGGAATGTGGAGGGATGTGATAGTAACTGAGTAGTGAGGATGGTCATAAAAAGAACTTTGGAATGAGTAAGTTAAAGGAAGTTCTAAACTTGGGAGAGTCATTAAAGGAACTCAGGATTTTGGTGGCTTATGAGACAAGCTCTGAGGTGGGGAGGGTCACGAGGAACACAGGAATGGTGAGGTGTATTAGAGAAACAATGGAGCTGGGATGAGTAATGTTTTACTGAACATAGTTTGTCAGTTGACCAGAATATTTAATAAGCCTGTTGGAGAACTGGAGAATGTCACTTTATTTTTGAAAACGTACCCCTCATTCCCCTGCAAGCAGTAATACAGAACTAATCTTAACACCTATTTTCAGCAGCATGCAGTTGCTATTATACCAATGTTGGGCAGCCTATACTTATAAGCTGCTGTTCTTCCCCCCATTAATTTCCAAGTGACCTTCCCATTGTTGTCAGCATGGGTGTTTTTGAGCTAAATAGGTTACAGTCTGTACTAAGTGAATTTATGGCTGCAAGCTAAAACCTGTTCACTGGCATGTCTGCTGTATGTAATTATTCAAATACTGATCTTCATTTTGATGATTTTCTCCCTAACTTGGAAATACTTGAAAGGAGGCTTTTTTTCTCCTTGTTCCAATAACTTCAACATTTGTCCATCAGGGAATTGTAAATGTAATTTACAAAAGTAGAGAAATGTGAAGGCTTTTTAGCAAGTAGAATAAGAAAGACTTTCCAGGAATCCGTTTTTAATTTATAAGGAAAACAGCAGAATGATGTGCAGTAAGTTTTGCTGATGTATAAAATTATAATGCATGAGCATGAAACTAGCACTATACACATTATCCCCACCACATTTACAGGGATGGCGCAAAGGCTTATAAATCCTGGTTCACGATAATGCTTACCTTGAAATGTCATCTGTGTTTGATTGTTATTAGAGAAATAGCTAGTGGGAAAGATAAGGCATTTTGTGTGAACTGCAGGTGATAACCCACGATTATATACAGTCCTTCTGAGCAGAGTATGTATATTTATCGTTGATTGTTATTTCTCTGGTCAGGATTAAAGACCCTCCAGTACATCTCATTATTGTTTTTTTTTTTGGTTTTTTTTACATGTCGTGTAAAATTAGACACAGTGCCCCTATTTGCTTTTCAAAAGCTTCTAATGAGCAGGTTCTCAAGAATACCAGGGAAAGTTATCCTCCCAATAATTAGATTAGTTCATTTTTATTAGTAAATGTTTCAAAATATGAAATAAGTTGTACATACTGGTATTTTTTATTATTATTAATTCTTCATCCCTTTGAGTGGCTAATTATCTACCTTCCAAAAATGTATGCTTTACCTATCTTTTCTTCATTTCACTTGTTATAGCCATTTTATACAAGCAAATCATAGTTGAAAAATGTGTAAAAATTGATAGATTGTAGTTAGCTTAGTTTTGTGCTCCGTACAGTATGTAAATTCATACCAACAGGGTGGAATTTTTCTTGGAAGACTAGTAGCTAATGATTACAGTCATAAATTCCATGTTTTATCAAAGCTATCTGTATCTTTGAAGAGAGAGAAATGTAAAATAGCTCAATTGTTTCCTATAGCGCCACCATCTGTAAACAGCTGTGCACACCAGTCTAGGTGTAAAAAGACATTGTTTGATGTGTGTAAATGTCTGCTTTCCAAAATGGTATACCTCGCCTACTTTTCCTGCATATCTGTCATGGTTATGACCATTTTAATGTAGGTGGGTAATTTAAAAAAGTGCAGGTGTAGGTTATTGTTCCTGGCAAATTGAAAGAATATGTGGAGATACTGTGCTCTACTGAAATAGACAAGATAATAAAATAATAATAAGATAATAATAATAAAAGTGCAAAAAAAATCCTGTTACAGACACCAGAATGGCACTATGGAGATTAACCCCTAAATAGCAGCTACAATACCTAGACTGATGTGTATAGTCTACAAACAAAAACGTAAAAATGTATATTGAGAGAGCGCTATACATGTATGGTACTAATAATAACACTCCTGAATATACTGTTCCCCCTCCCCCAAAAGAGCATATGGAAGCAGCAATATAGGCTTAAACAATAAGGTTAAAAAACTTAAAGGGATAGTAATGTTTCATAATAAAAGCAGCTCTAATTAATCATCATATTATTTGGACTTTGGAGAGTGTTATTTCAGTTCTGTCAGAGTTGTAGTTCAGGTGTAATTCAATGACAAAGTGCCCCCCTCCTGCCCCTTTTACTAATGTAACACTGTTCAGCCAGAGCAGAAGGAAGGTGCCCAGGTAGACTGCAGAGAGGGACAATCTTCAATTAAGATAAGGGAAAAACCTGAAAAGCTTGTCAAGGGGGCAGGGATTTCATTGTTTTCATATAAAGAAGATTGTCCTCTTCTGTTATCTGTCTGTGGACTGCATTCCACATCTGAGAAGAGATGGCTTACACTAGGCAAAAGGGGAGGGAGGGGAAACTTTGCTTGTGAATATCTCATAAACCATAAAGGTTTGAAGGATAAGACATATCATTCTTCATGTTTTTTTTTAATACCTACAGAAATTACCTTTATTAATTAATAACACATATATCTCTACAAGACTATATATCCACACACTCTAGGACACATTAAATACAATGATAGCAATACAAAAGTTGCAGTATTTAACTAATAGTGGTACCACTAAAAAATTCTCAGTACATAAGTATTAATAATAAAACCTTTAGTATCACCCAAAGCTGTAGGTGGCATTCATAGCGTTGGATTTGTAAATGGATTGATATGTATTCCCTCTCCCGTCTATTGTTATGAAAATGTAAATAGGAACCTGTAACTCCTTGCTCTCCCGTCTGGTTAGCGGACTCTCTGTATTAAGCCCCCTTATCTCTCTCCAGTCTGCTGGTAAAATTCGTGGGTGCCCCTCCGTTGGTGATTGCTGCACTCTTGTGGCACTCACCGGTTATATGCCCAGGGCTATCCCCACTGTTGTACACTGGTACACTAATACACAGACAAGTAGGCAGAGCGTATTGCAGCCAGGTCTCGGCTGTCTCTCAATCGGATGTTCCGGTCAATCAGAGTTGCAGTTTTTGCGGGCAGAGGGAATTCCATTGAGCAAAGTTCCTGTGCTTTGTCAAATGCTACATTACTATACGAGTCCGTGTATGCTGTAGAGTTTGACAAAGCACAGGAACTTTGTTAATTGGAATTCCCTCTGCCCGTGAAAACTGCAACGCTGATTGATCTGATTGACCAGAACATCCGATTGAGAGAGAGCCGAGACCTGGCTGCAATACACTCTGCCCGCTTGTCTGTGTATTAGTGTCCCAGTGTACAATGGCGGGGATAGCCCTGGGAATATACCGGGTGAGTGCCATGAGAGGGCAGCGATCACCATTGGAGGGGCACCCACAAATTTTACTAGCAGACTAGAGAGGTATGTCCCATAACAAGGGGGCTTAATACAGAGAGTCCGCTAACCAGATGGGGGACGGGAGAGCAAGGAGTTACAGGTTCCTATTTACATCTTCACAACAATAGACGGGAGAGGAAATACATATAAATCCATATACAAATCCATCAATAAGAAGCCAGCTACTTTTTTGTAATTATGACATCATAACTTGTTGTACAATGCAAATTTTACTTTTTGTGAGGCACCATACAAAGATCAGTTGTCAAAAAAATTATATATGGTTTTCCATATGTAACTAAAAAGTTATCTACAGGAATCATACCTAAACAGATCAATAGCAAAAATACTGACAATATGTCTGGCCTACAGAATCTAAAATATGGCCCAAGCCTCTGACACTGAAAGGATTAAAAGAACACTAAACTCTTGTACTGTTCTACCAAAACATTTGTCCATGTGTCCCTGACTGTCGCTAAACTACTCACATCAGTCCCAACTAAAAGCTGTTTGGGAATAGTAATCACCAAAAACTGGACACCCACATGTTGCCTTCTCCTGGCTTAACCCATTGAGTGCATACCCATCTGGCATTCAAAGGGTTAATAAAAATGGTACCTATTGGAAATAATGGGAATTGCGCCACAAAGATGTGCTAATAATAATAATAATTTTAATAAATAAATGGATAAAGAAAAGCAATGAGGGAAAAGGTCATTTTCCCACTTAATATTTTACTCTAGAAAAAAGAAGATATGTTTTTGCATAAATACTATTGTTACATTAATTTTGAACAATGCTTTATTCTTTCTCTCATTGAAACAGTACCCATACCATCACTTTTCAGAAGTTCTTTGTGAATATTCCTGGCTAAAACAAACAATATAGTATCCTTGATAATGTTTCTATATATATAATTTTATACAGAGTTATACATGTCTTTTCTCACCATAATGCTCTCTAGTAAATACCTTGGGGTCTAATTTACCTGTATTAGCAGCTAACGCATTTAAGGAGAGGTGCACTGCACAATCTGTCAGCTTTAGTCCCACTCTCAACTCATGGGGTGACTCGGATTCCTACAGACACAAATCTGAATACAGTATGACAATTACCTGTATTTCTGGAGGGATTTGAGCCTCCCCCTACAAATTGTAAATGATTGCTGTCATCCATATCACTATCATTATCTCCTGTAGAGAAAAAACACTTCAAAACAGAATACTTGGGCACTGATTATGGCCAAATCATAATGCATTTTTCTCTATTGGAAAGTATCATCTATTTTTATAGCGTTTGGCAGGAAGACACAAATCAGTCACATCACTGGCATCTCCGCCAAGCGAACAGTGTGCTGTGGCTCCCTACAGCAGGGATTGCCTTAATAATGGAATTGTCGTAAGCACACTGTGAGATCCATCAATGGTTTGAACTACTGAAATAATTAATAGGATACATGTGCTGTGATGGAAAGCAGAGAGATAAATCATAGTCATGTATGTCTTTTACGGCTCCTGGTGTTCAACAGAATTGTGCCCTACACCTCGTAAAATCATGTACAACTAGATGGGGTTAGAAAAGCAATTATTCAGAGAGGTGAGGAGTACTGGGTAGATTTATTTAGGCAGATTGTCTGGAGTCCCAAAATAAAAACAGTATATCAAGATGCTAAATGTATTGAGGAAAGGTAGAAAAGGCATTTGTTTTGTGCAGAATAGTATGCTGATTGGGTCGGTGTTAAATTGTGGTTGCAAGGAGATTAAAATAGAACTCCTGTGGTTTAGGTTTTTCACAAAATGTCTTTTCATGGCAAGATCAAAATGTAAGTCAGTCTAAAGAAAGAAAGAGTTCTGGGAAATTGTGAATGAAAACATCATTTTACTGTGTAGTTTTTAAAGTTTCTTATGTTCTGCAGTTATTCATCAAATTAATTGAGCACTAAAAAGTTAACATCTAATATGCAAATATCTTAAAATAATGGAATGTTCCAAGAAGATGGTATTTATTTTTTAAAGTTCCATCAGTCTGCCACTTACAAGTGACCTTTCTCACCAGCTGAGATTTGTTCGTGCATGATGAGTGTGGGTGAATAGATGTCATGAACCTCTTGTCACCACAAATGGCTGGTGAGTGTGGCTTCTTTGCCTGTCATCCACCCCCTTCTCCACATTCTTTTCACACTGGTGATAATGGGAGGTTGTTACTCTTGAATGCTCATTCTGGAAGTTAAATGTTAGTCCAATAAAAAAATATTTTCTCATATACTGCAATACTCATTCATTTTTCATTTACATCACTGGACAAACATGACTACCCTGAGTAAAGTAACTATAGAAGATACAGAATATAGGTGTATGCTGTAGCATTACAGCAAACTCAGTGTACAATGCTACTGAGGTTGCAACCCCAGTAGCACTGTACACGGAGTTTGCTGTAACGCTAAAGCACAGAAACCCAGCTTCGAAGGGGAGCGTGAACGCGCTCCCAGGGGCAGCTGGGAAGTCAAGCGGGACATTCAGTCCCACAGAACGTGGAAGTGTCTGATTTTGACGGGCTAATATCTGCACTTCTAAGCAATTTTTTTACAGAATACATCCAGCTCTAATGTTGGGTTAACTATTAAAACCCACTGTAAAAGTTTTAATGTAGGTGATAGTTCCGCTTTAATAGTGACATCTATGAGCCATCATGCTGTAAGTCCCTAATGGACTCTGGATCAAGATTTCACTTACAACGGCCATTTTCTTACAATGTCCAAAATATCTGCATATACACCAGTGAAAAACTTTCATCAAACAGCACAATTAGAAATTGTAATACAAAAATCTAAACAAAAAAATGAACAATGTTATCAAAAAGAACAGGAAACAGAACTGTCTTTCTCAAGATTGCAACAAGCAAATTGATAAAGCACAAACTGGAGATTTAAACTTGAACTGCTCCAATATAAACCAAGCAATGGTGATAACAGCAAACGGGTTCTCAAATCAAATATTAACTGCCAACCTGTATTTGTTAATAGAAGTCTGAAGACAAGACTGGTAAGTTAAGCATTTGAGTGATATGGTCCTTATGCCCCTGCTATTACTTGGCACCCACTGTTAAGTGGTATTCTTTCCTGTGTAGCATTCTGTCCTTCTCTTTTCTCCTGCATTCCAAGTTTCTGAAGGTGACTGCCTCGGTAATATGGGGTTTTAAGCCTTTCTGTACTGAAATGTGATCATACATCTGTTTATATGCTCTCTTTTAACATTCTGTCAGATATCCTTTTTCCATTTTTGTTTTTTTTAATTTCACTAGATATATACATGTATTTCTGCTATTTCATGTTTACATTTTTAGAATGCCGCCATCAGTAGAACTGCATGGGGAATGTTTACAGGGACATATCTCTGCACCTGTTTCACATACAAGATTCAGAGTGGGCTCAAAATGAATCACTGGACCTGCTCTGTTAGATTGTCAGCTTGGGAACAACATTTATACCAATTAATTTTGCCCTTTTGAATTGATCAAGAACCACTGTTTTGCTGTGCATATGCAATGGAAAACTACAGTACACAGAATCCCCTTTTTACTGGGCTTGATACATAGGACATGGTGGTGCTACAATCATTTTAAAGGGGCTCTATCACCCTTTACAACTTTGCCTAAATCATTTTGTTATATATCGTATATAATGAAAATTGTAAAATTAAAAAAAAAGTGCTTGTTTGGCGAAATTAAAAGAATAAATACAGCTCTGTACCTACTTCCGGACAGAATGTGGTTAACTGATCTGTACCACAGTCTGCCGCTCTGCCACGGCTCCCCTCTCTCTATCCAGCCTTCTCCGACGATGGAGGCTTTCTGTTTGTAAGCTGGAGTGCTCTCATTGGCAGTGATCGATTTCTGGCCAATGAGAGTGCTCCAGCTTACAGACAGAAGCCTCCATCATCGGAGGAGGCTGGATAGAGAGAGGCAGAGCGGCAGACTGCTGCACAGATCAGGTAACCTCAGTCTGCCCGGAAGTAGGTACAGGGCTGTATTCTTTTAATTTCGCCAAACAAACATTTTGTACAATTGGGATAGACATACACTTTTCATTATATACGATATATAACAAAATGAGTTAGGCTAAGTTGTAAAGGGGTGATAGATCCACTTTAATGAAAGAATTGCACTTTGTATGTGGGAAGTTCTAGGAAAACCAGGAGAGAAATTAAGTAATTACAATGAAAATTGTCAGCTGCTGGGGACTACAACTTCGATCATCCTGGTTGGCATTGCATACTCCTCTGGCACTCAAATGGTTAAATGTCCCTCTCCAGTTTTACTTGTAAGTACATAATTGTGAATATTCTTTGCTTATAATAGAATTAATTGTATGTTTCTTTGTTCTATTGAATTTAAATATATACAGAGGAAGAATGATGTAGGTAGCCCTTAGACTTTTGGTCTATCCAGAGAAGTACAAATGTACTTGTCATGTTTAAGTGTGGTTTCTTTTTCATTGTGTTATCATTATAACCTTACACCCAGCTTTGTAAGAAGACCGTGTTATCACAGATGATGAATGATGTTCCTATTTTTGACTTATACAGATATTCACAGTCAGCAGTAACCAGTTATGTAAGAACATGACAGTCATGCACATTATTTTCATATAACACTATAATAAAGGTATATTTTTTGACTCTTCAAATAATAATTTGCTGTTGCAGTTGGATGTTTCATATTGTCAGCATATTCCTTCTTTAAGGGAATCTTCCATAAAAAAAAAAATGTTAGCATCCAATTCCCTTCTAAACAAGTGCACTGTAGGTTTTCTATATCACGTTGGTGTTTTTGGTTTTTATGAAATGTGTTTGTATTTTAGAAATCTAAAAAAATCTCCATTTTATTTATTTATTAATCTCCTCTGTATATATTCATCATTCCTGAGTTTAACAAACCTCTTTTCTGTTACCAATATAAATGTCATTGAAAACTGGTTCCCATCTGTATTCCCTGACATCACACAATATTATGGCTTATAAATTTGCATCAAAGGTTAAGTCTTAGAGGCTTGGAATTGTTCTTCCTGGGGCTAGTAGTGTCAGTTCTCCTGTGGTGGGTTATTCTGGGCCTTCTTCAGCTCCTCTGGAGGGGTCCATCTAGCTTTGCGGCTAGCCCCTTTACATGGCCACATCAAAACCTACCACAGGGGGCTATATTTACCAGCACCGCTCTCTACCGCCTCTCACTAGCCTTCATACTACTAGCTCTTGTTGGAGGAGTCTAATCTTCTGCCTGAGTTCTATCTACTTGAAACCCCTCTATCCTTGGTGGGTACCTTGGGTGTGTTGTGTGTGACACTGTGGAGCGCGCGAGCGCACACACACACACACAAACACACACACACACACACACACACACACACACTCTCTCTCTCTCTCTCTCTCTCTCTCTCTCTCACTCCCTGGAGATGAGTGAGGGGGAAACGACAAGGGAGATGGCTATGAAGCAAATGGTGAAAGGGGGGAGGACAGGAGGGATGGTGATGAGGTGAATCAGGAGGACTGTGGGAAGGGAGATGGGAATGAGGAAGGAGGAGAGATGGAGGTGAGGAAGAACGGGGAGGGAGAAAGGACAAGGTCAGTGAATGGGAGGGAGGTGAAAATCCTTGTAGAGATTTTTACAGGCGTGACCAGGGCCACTTCCACTTCTGTCAAAATCACGTGCCCTGCCCCTCTATCTCTTTAGGAGCAATATTTTATGTTTATTAAACATTGATACAAAATGCCAGGATTTATATGCCAATAATGACTCCTAACCTTTTTAAATTGATGACACATGTAGTTTACAGTTCTTAAAGGTCTTTTAAACCCCTCAATGCAAGGTATTAAAAAAAGCCACGTCTTAACCCTTTGAGTGCCAAAAGGGTAGTCTGGCACTTAAAGGGTTACATACCTGGAGATTTTGATAATTTTTTAATTTAAATAATCTTTATTGGGTTGGAGATCTGTACATACAGCTAACAAAAAGCAAACAAATTATACAAGTATTGTTAAGAACAGAATAAAACATTTTTATTTGACCTCTACAATGTAATTAAATTAGTTTATTCCAGAATTTCTCATTATTATTATTATTTTATTTATAAAGTGCCCACCTATTCCTTTGCACTGTACAGATGAGGTAATAAACAAGCAAGACAATGCAATATGCATGTGGAAACCGATTCAGTTGGAGACAAGGGTCCTGCTTGTGAGAACTTACAATCTAGGGGAACTAGATGGCAATATAAACATGAAGGTAGTGTTATATAGTATTGTAAAAAGTTCTTCCCAACTCATACAGCTCAGCTGAAATATTTTCACTGATAACATTTACTAAAATTTCAGCTCCTTACTTTTCTTGGAGTGGTATAAAAATACATTTTTCTTACCAGATATTCCTTTTTCAACCTTCCAGAAAGGTACACTTGAAAAATGTCTTTCTTCTTCTCGGGTTAGACAGGAAGCTTAATTGCAGAGGGAAGATGTACTAAGCTGCATTCAGTTTTTTTCTTCCTCAGCCATTACCTCATAGGACCTCATTAGCAAAGGACAGGAATAAAAGTAATTAAAAACTGTGCCATATGAATTAAAGGGATAGTAACACTTTGATTTAAAAAGTCTACTGTTGTAGCTATTAAATATAGATGTGTAGAATAAGCTACTTCCCATTTCTCAAAACTTAATAGTTTTTGTGTTCATAGTTTGTGTTCATAGCATTTAAAGTTCCCCCCTCCCCTTTCTCATACGTCAGCATTGAAGCTGACAGAGGCAGATCCTGGTCCCTAGACTGGCGGAGGCTCTTCAGCAGAGCTGAAATCGCGACATTTGTGAAGAAATACATCATTGGAACAGTCTACAAAGTGTGCCTGGTTTGCAAGTACACTTTGTAAACTGTTCCAATGAAGAATTTCTTCATAAATGTCTCTATTTCGGCTCTGCTGAAGAGCCTCAGTTGGTTCGGGGTACCAGGATCTGCCTCTGTCAGCTAGAGTGCTGACGTATGAGAAAGGAGAGGGAGGGGGGACTTTAAATGTTACGAACGCAAAGACTATAACGCTTTGAGAAATGGGAAGTAGCTTATTCTAAATCTATAGTTAATAGCTACAATATTTGACCTTTTTAAATCAAAGTATTACTATCCCTTTAAGATTGATTTGCCCCAGAATTGCTCCACTAATCTCACCATTTGGAACAAATAAACACTCCTATTGATTTAAATGAGTCTTTTAACCCTTTGAATGTTAGTGGTGTTCAGTGCACCCCAGAGCAATGTGCTGAAGGCACGTTTAGGAGTCAGGTGGGTAAAACCCCCATTTAAATCAGAGGGAAATGTGGGGCAGTTGCTTTGCTCCAGAACTGCATCGCTATTCTTTATTACATAAGGTCTAATAAAAGACTAATTATAAAGTAAAATGCTGGCCTGGGAAACAAATCGTTTGGACCCGCTGACCAAAAAGCATATCTGGGAAGTGTCCGGATCTGCCGTTTACTGACTGAATTACCTGGTCTCCGTTTATAGAGGCTGATTCTCCACTTTCTAGCCTTTTCAGACCACTCCTGCCTCTTTCTGCCAACTTTCCTAACCATTTCTTGACAAACTCCTTGTTTCAACTACCCATCCATGCCCACCTGATTAAGCCCCACCCACAATGTGATACAAAACGCATAATTTAGATACGCCTATCCTCAGCTCTACAGTGTTTCTCTGGGGACTTGAGACAGGAAGCTTCCCAGATATGGCAAAAAAAGCTTTCCTGGGCATAAGATATACCTTGGTGTAGTTAGATCAGGCGTTTAGAGATTTATCTAGCAGAAAAGGAGAATAAGGACAAAAAAAAAAAAAAAAAAATCAAGTAATATTCCAGAAGTCAAAAATATAATTTACAAAATGACACCTTTTTTTAGCAGAAAAAAAAATATATCTTAACCCTTTAAGGACCAGTAGGATGAGCAATGCATTGCGCATTCCACTGGTCCTTAACGAGTTATAGGAAAGATTATGAAAATGTAATCATTTTTTTTTTTACCTTTTGAGTGCCAGAAAGGTAAGATGTAATGTGTTGGATACTGCTCAGGTACTCAAAGGGTTAAATGAATACAATGTATAAATATTAGTGGGGGGACAAGTAGCATGTTAATTCACTGGATGTGTTTTTTTTTTTTAATGCCGCTTTCTTTATCGCTTTCTCCTGCCTTAGTTCTGAGACAAACATTAGGTAGGTGTGCCTAAATCTGCTTAATTATCTCTAATAGTCTGTAATTAAAATTGACATTCATTGCTCGTTGTGTTAAAAAAAATTACTAGGACCTTTTCCAAACAACATCCCTTTCATCATTTTTATGTAACTTGCTATAGCAGGGGCATCCATGTTGTTTTTTTTCCCCCTAATTGTGGGCCACTGCTCAGAAATTCATGTGTGTGAGGGTCTCGTTCTTTTTTTTTTTTTTTTTTTTTTTTAAATAGATAATAGTGGTGAATTATAGTCTGTTAGCCTCTCAAAAATATGGATTTTGTTTAATTTATTTATATGTTTTAGCAGTAATACTAATGCAGTATAAAAAGTCTAATTTATCCATACAAATATTGCACAGTTACAAGCCTAGCGATAGTCACTAATCAGTTTTGATCAAGTCAATGAGAATACTGATATTTAACCCTATGAGTGCCTGAGAGGTATCCAAAGCATTGCAACTCAATGGCACTCAAAGGGTTAACAAACTTACAGACTAGACAATACTCAGATTATAGGGTATCCGTTATAGAATGGTAGAGGCAAGCAGATGGTTAGGTCTTACTGGCCAATTATTTCACACTAGTGTAAAAGCCTGTGTACAGGGGCCAAGGACAGGTAAGGTAAAGAGGCCTGTCCTGCTGTGTGTACTGCCGCCGCCTCACTGGCGGTGCACACGATGCAGTCATGGCTTTTTATATTATAGGCTATGTGCTAGCTAATTAAGCTGAAAATATCTTTGTTAAAAATCTCACATTTTTTGTTGGATTCACCTGTGCTATAGTTCTCAGCCCATATACAAAGAATGTAATTAATAAAATAATCAATAGCACCTCTTAATAATAAGCACATGCATACTTTAATCTAGGCAGAAAAATCATAGTTGCAATGATGAATCAATTCTACATGGATTGTTTTCCCCAAATGTACTTAATAATGCATATCATGTATATGGAGGCAGACATGATTCATTGTTGCTGCACTCATGGACCCTAAGCATCTGCATTTGAAGACTTCCTTAGAATAGTTCAGTGGGAGGAGTTTAGAGTCCTTGAATTCTGCAAAAGGAATTGTGTCTGCTTCCATGGACATGATATCCAGTTCTAATTAAAGATTTATTTTGGATAGGTAGTTAACACAAGATTGGTTCATAATGGCCATTAGCTTTCTCTGGCCAGTTTAAGGTAAGCATAGGTATATTATTAGGAGGTGTTTCTTTAATATTTCCTATGAGTATACCTTCAAGATACTCTGGACTGTACGTTAGGAATATATAAGTCATAAAGTAGTAACTAACACTTGTAAACTGTGTATACAGTCAGTGAATGCTATCAATTAACTGTAATCTGCTGTTCATTGCAAGTGATATTTATGACAGGGGACGTGCCAGGACTGCCAGGACATTTTGTTTCATGGGAACCTGCAGGCATGCTGTGATCACTGAGAGAGCCAATCACACAAAATGAATTGGTCCTCTAGCGCACCGCACCCCTGGACAGCACGGTCCTTCAGGGATTAACTTCATTTCCGGTAGTACTTTCAGCTCATCAGATCTGAAAACCAAAATGCATAGGGGGAAGTAACGATTCCCATTTATTTAAATGCTACTTTTAACCCCTGGAATTCTTAATCAAGGGTTTAAATGACCATTTAAATAAATGGACATTGAAGGAAATGTTATTTGTCACATATGGTGCACAAAATCAGCAATTGGCTGTGGAGGTCCATGGACATGCCAGGTCCATTGCAATTTTCCATGTATTAAGGACCGGTGACGGTCCAGGCACATCCTGACTTTTTTTGCTGTCATGTGGGTACTCTGTGATCACTCTGAGAGTCTAAAACTGACTGCTCAAAGACCAGAGCAGTCAGTTTCAGCCTCTTTCTGCGAGCCAGTACATGTGATTGCTCATGTGCCACCACCTCGAATGGACTCTATCTGTTCCTTTAGGGCAAAAGTGCTCCTAGTCCAGCTGGTACTTAACTCCTTAAGGACCGGCTGCATGCTATTAAGGAGCTCTGAATTCCATGACGATCCTGGCACGTCATGGGTCCTTTTTGCATGTTGGATCCATGACGTGCCAGGACTTCATAGGTCCTTAAGGGATTAAAAACAGATACAGCTCCTGTGGAAACATAAAGTGATGGTGGCCACAGCAAATACAAGGAGAGAGTTAAATGCATGGACACATTTGTGCCTCAGAGTAGGAGTGCTCTAGAATTTTTCATCTATGGATTTTTACTTCATATGATCCTTACTGTTACATTTTATAGATCAGTGCTGTCCAAGTTCAGTTCTCAAGGGCCACCAACAGGCCAGGATGTAAGGGTTTCCCTGATTAAGCAGAGGTGAGTTAATCAGTGGCTCATTCATTTTGACTGACTCACCTGTGGCAAACCAACTGCATCATAGGGTCATATCTGGGAACTCAGAGACTCAGATTTTTAGTGTTAATTACCAGGGACGGAGGCTGATTCTCCAGCGGTGCTCAGAAGCTCTACCCACTTCTCCTCCTTACCACACTGTTCTGCCCACTTCCCAGCCCAAACTTCTTTAAGCCTCGTCCACCCAATTAAGTCTGCCCAGTTTGTGATGCATATCTCGTCATTAACATAAGCCTGGTCTCAGCCCGTGAGTCCTCTCTAGGGCCTCCACAGGAGACGTACCCAAGTATGAATAGGGTACAAAGGTTCCTGCTTGTATAATGGGGCTTTTAACCTGATTTAAAGGCTATAGAGGTCTCCAGTGTGTTGCTTCACAATCCACTAGAAGACTCTCTAGCCTTTATTGAGGCTTAAAGCACAATTTTAATCAATGATAATCTTTCTTTTGTCCCCTATGGTGCATTTCGTCTGCCCTAGAATTACGTTTATTTTCCTTTGTGCATAAGGTGCTAGATAACCAAACTCTAAATGAGGACCTGCTTGTCTAATGTACATGCACAAGACTGTACTCCTGTTTTGTATAGCTAATGTTTGATTAACCCTTTGAGTGCCAGAGGGATGCACAATGCATTGCATACCCCTCTGGCACTCAAAGGATTAACGTTGTACATGTTAATGAGTGAAAAGATGTAACAGTAGTTGATGTATAGATAATACAATCCACCTTTGCTCTAGTCAGAAAAGCCATTATCTGATATCTTACAGACATTACTGCACTGACTTTTGAGACACAAGCATGCTTTGGATACTTCTCTGGCACTCAAAGGGTTAAACAAACATGCCCTGGAGCCCTTCACAAGCTGTATTTAAAAGGGAAGTAACTCCATAAAACAACACAGACTAGCTTACATTTCCTTGTACATTAAAGTACTGTAGCATTTACAGATGTCTCTGGCACATGAAACTATATGAAACAATTCAAATGGTTATCACTTAGCTGCTGCAATATTACCTAAATGTGTAGGCAGACATCTTTTTTGTTTTTTTCACTCGTGTAGCACCTGAGAGGGAAAGCTAAATAGGATAGAGCGTAAATATTCAATGCACAAGTAGGCGTTGTACGTTAGACCACTGGGATTTGTCACTGGTTTCTACATGATCACAGACTGGTTATTCTACATAAGAGGTGTGGCTTATGGTCACAAAGACCGACATCTCACACTCATAGCAGTTTCCTCCATGTGTAGGCAAAATAAATGTTTTGAATGCATTAGCATGTATTTTTCTTTCATGGAGATTAATTTTAAATAGGTATTAACTCTTCTTTAAGTCCATCTTTTAGATTGTCTCAAATAAATAATTTTTACTGATCTTAACGTGTAATACAAGTTCACTTTAATGCTTTGGAAGCTAAATAAATCTCCAGCACATTGGAGATGTCTCAAACATCCACAATGTTTGAACTAACATCCACTTGTTTGTTTAGGCTATTTCCCTTTAGACTGTATGTAGGATGAAGGGTTCACTTTTAAAAAGTCGCATGCATAATAGCGTGCGGCTTTACTACTCATTCATCATGTTGCCATAGTGAAAAGGGCGACATGAGAATCTCGCCATGCATAACAGCATGATATTCTCATGTTGCACCATGAAAGGTCACAGAGAAGATGGCCAGAATACATTGATGCACTGAACTTACACAGAACATACACTGCTGCTTGATGGCATTACCAGAATACATTAATCAGGCCAGCTATGCTGCACTTACACTGCTGCTGCTGTTGCTGGAATGCCTCTGACCCATTCTGAGCCATGGGAGGGGCGAGTAACACTTGTGCTGAGAGCCACTCGTGAAGCAAGAGTGTTGAGTTGTTAAATTTTAGTGGGCCTTAAATGCCAATGGCCCAGAATTTAGAGACCGGCCATCTCAACGTAGTATACAAACAAGTGGAAGCTAGCTCTGCTGGGGACCTATTATACTCCTCTAGGTGTCTGAGAATGTAAAATGCATTGTAAAATGATATATTGCATGTTCCTCAGGAACTTAGAGGGATAAAGAGAAATTAGACAATAGACGTAAGCACTCTTTATTTTAACAGTCTGACTTAGGAATGGATCAATGATCACTGTATTCTGGCGATCTTGATCTCCTCTGTGACCTTTCATGGTGCAACATGAGAATCTTGCACGGTTATGCATGGTGAGATTCTCATGTCGCCCTTTTCACTATGGCAACATGATGAATGCTTGTGACTTTTTAAAAGAATACCAGGATGAAGCAGCACATATATAGAATGAAAGCAGGGAATTGCATGTTTATTGGTGCATCACTGCACAGACAACATTTCTGGAATACAAACCCTTCCCCTGGTGTGCAGAACAATGTGTTTGAGAGGGGTTGAATTGATAGTCACTTATTTCTGTAGGTTTGGTTTCCCTTTAAATGGTGGCCTGGTATTGTTATATGCTGTGTGAAAATGTTTACCTCATGAATCTGGCCTGCCTTTCTCTGTTTATAATGGATGTTTTGTAGAAGTCTTCAATATAAAAGCAGGGATTTTAGTTAGTGATTTGCTCTTATTGTATAGTTTTTAAGAACAATGATGCTCTTCAATTTACTTTTAAGTAGGGCATTCTGCTTCTTGTAACTTATTACCTCATTAAGAAACCTGTCCCTAACAATTGAAGGGAACTTTGCCCTAGGAATAAATGGCTGATACTTCAACAGGCTTACCTAGGCAGGCATCCTTCATACAGCAGTCAGGTATATATATATATATATATATATATATATATATATATATATATAAAAAATATATATATATATATATATATATATTCCTTTTAACCCTTTCAGTGTCAGAAGGGTACGCAGTACACTGGCACTCAAAGGGTTAATCCTTTGCGCTCCAGAAAGGTATCCAATGCAATGTGTTGGTTACCTCTCTGGCGCTCAAAGTAAGGTGGCCAGATTTTTAAAATGAAATTCGGGGACTTTTTTTTTTTCTCCGCACCCTATTCACACCCTATCCACCTCCACCCACTGCCCACACTTGGGCTGCATCCACACCCTGTCCACACACTGCCCACACTCTGGCTACCTCCACACCCTGTCCACGCTTAGACTCTTTTTACACCCTGTCCACACACTGCCCACACTTTGTCCACCCTCACACCCTGTCCACACACTGTCCACCCTCACCACACACTGCCCACAATGTCCACCACTGACCACCCTTTCCTGCTGTCCACACACTGCATACCCTGTCCGCCTTCCCATCCTGTCCACTTCCACACTGCCCATCTCCACAAACTATCCAGCCTGTCCTCCTCCACACACTGCTCACCCTGTCCTCCTCCACACACTGCCCGCCTCAGCACTGTCCATCCCTACATTACGCACACTGTCCAACTTCACATTGTATACCTCCACACTGCCCTTCTCTTCAAACTGTCCACCCTGTCCTCCTCCAAACACTGCCCACCCTGTCCTTTTCCATACACTGCCCACCCTGTCCTTTTCCACACACTGCCGACCCGGTCCTTCTCCACACACTGCCCTGTCTACTTCCACACTACCCACCTCAGCACTGTCCATTCCTACATTACTCACAGTTTCCAACTTCACATTGTACACCTCCACACTACCCTTCTCCTCAAACTGTCCACCCTGTCCTTTTCCACACACTGCCAACACTGTCCTCCTCCACACACTGCCCTGCCTACTTCCACACTGCCCACCTCAGCACTGTCCATCCCTACACTACCCACACTGTCCAACTTCACATTGTACACCTCCACACTACCCTTCTACTCAAACTGCCCACCCTGTTCCTCCTCCACACACTGCCCACCGTGTCCTCTTCCACATACTGCTCACCCTGTCCTCCTCCATACACTGCCCACCTCAGCACTGTCCATCCCTACATTACCCACACTGTCCAACTTCACATTGTACACCTCCACACTACCCTTCTACTCAAACTGCCCACCCTGTTCCTCCTCCACACACTGCCCACCCTGTCCTCTTCCACACACTGCCCACCCTGTCCTCCTCCACACATTGCCCTGCCCACTTCCACACTGCCCACCTCAGCACTATCCATCCCTACATTACCCACACTGCCCAACTTCACATTGTACACCTCCACACTGCCCTCCTCCACAAACTTTCCACCCCATCCTCCTCCACACACTGCCCACCGTGTCCTCCTCCACACACTGCCCACTTCCACACTGCTCACCTCAACGCTGTCCAACCCACATTGCCCACCCTGTCCAACTTCACATTGTCCACCTCTACACTGCCCACCCTGTCCTCTTCCGTACATTGTCCACCCCCACATTGCCTACCCTGTCCAACTTCACATTGTCCACCTCCACACTTCCCACCCTGTCCTCCTCCACACATTGCCCGCTTCCACATTGTCCACCCCCACATTACCCACCCTGTACAACTTCACATTGTCCACCTCCACACTACCCACCCTGTCCTCCTCCACACATTGCCCACTTCCATAATGCCCACATTGTCCACCTCCACACTACCCACCCTGTCCTCCTCCACACATTGCCCAGTTCCATAATGCCCACATTGTCCACCTCCACACTGCCTACCCTGACCAACTTCACAATGTCTACCTCCACACTGCCCACCCTGCCCTCCTCCACACATTCACTAGCGCTCTCCTCCCATTATCTTTTTTGTAGCTATTTATTCTGTGCACCTCCAGAACGAGGATTGCACCGATAGTGTTTCATTAATTTTTTAATTCTTCATAAGGGTTTCAGCGTATTTGGATAGGCGCCATTACCTATACTTACTGTTTGTTTGACTGCCCTACCTTAGTTCAGACCCCTGGCATTATGGCGTGGAGGCAATGGTGAGGTAAGTCCTGCAGTCTCGCACGCCCTGCTATTGTGCTGAAACAATTTATATGTGTCCTCCCACCCTAGTTCATCATCCCGCGCCCCTCCGGCCTGTGATTACATCTTTGCACATGGTACACATGCGCAATATTCAACTAGCTTCACTTCACTGAGTCTAATAGACTCAATGAAAAGAAGCAGAATGTCAGTGCCAGACACTGAGATCCGGGGACAGTGACCTGAATCCAGGGACTGTCCCTGGAAACCGGGGATGTCTGCTCACCCTAGCTCAAAGGGTTAAACTTACATTCTGCAAGACTGCACAGGAATCAGTGTTTTTGTCTTGAATGTATAGAGATGTCATGTCCATGGAGACAGACATGACAGTTGCTAGAAGAATCACATGATACAATATCCACCCTCTGCACATGGTAATCTTAACCCTTAAAGAACCAGAGGGATGTGCAGTGCATTGCTTTTGCAGTATGATACACACCCCTGTGGTCCATATAGGAATACGTTAACTCATGCATTCTGCCAGCTTAAGTTGAAAAAAGAAAATAATGTGTTATGTCTGCTTCCATGAAATGACATCCGGGGCTGATTTAAGGGATATGAATGAATGAATGAATATGTTTATTTATATAGCGCCACAAGTGTACGCAGTGCTTTGCAGTTTAAGGGTTTAGATAATACAGGGTTACAAGTGCTTTTTTAAAGTGAAACCCTTGAAGTGTTGTCCTTGCCTGAAAGCTTGCAATCAAAAGTGGTAATGGAAAACATATAGAGTACATAAGGGTCAAGTGCTGAATACAGTGCTAGAGTTCTGTTCAAGATAGGGGACATAAATAAAGTAAATCATTTATAAAAAGCCTAAGTTGTACAAAGTCAGTTCCTTCTAGCATGTTTAGGGGGGTATAATTTCAATCGTGACTTGAAGACCAAATGTTATGGCAAATGTACAAATGCGCCCTGACATCAGTCTCTAATACCAATGGCTACACTAGGTGGTATGCACTACAGCATATGGTCACAGTAGTTCATACCAACAAACACACACGACCAGTGTAGGACTTTAATGCAAGCAAACCCCGCATGTGTGCCCCATAGCATGTATAGGGCATTTACATACCTTTGCACTGTTTCCTTTATGCCTTGCTTGGTGTATTGACCTAAGCAAGGCATAGTGGATGAGAACATGCCAAAATGCCCACAGAGTGCCCCATTATCCTCCCTTTGGTGCATGCAACATTAAGGGGAGGATTTGGGGCATATGCAGCTTAGTAAATTGACGTTAGGTATAGGTCCATAAAGCAGATTCCAGTGGCTCTTTATGTGTGAAATTTGCATGCTTCTTTCTCCTCATTATCTTGCAAACAAAGGCACAAGGGCAAGATTCATAGGGGGCATTATGATTTTTATGGCATTAGTAAGTGAGGGCTATTATTAGGAATTGTTACTTCCCCTTTAATAAACTGCATCTATCCAGCACATACATTGATAAGAATCCCCAATTTTTGCAAAAAAAAAAAAAAAAAAGGCATCAAACCCATACAATCTCATAGTCCTGTAAAAAGAAATATTTAACCAGTGTGTCCTGCCAGTTAGGGAGACTGGCATTAAAGCCAGACATTACCTCATCTTCCTGGGAAGACAGCCGATTTCTATGCTAAGCGAGTCTGCAGGAGTGAACAGTTCAATACCTGCCTGATTAGCAGCAGATCCGGTTTGGAAGTGATTTCCTTTCGCCCTGTCTCTGCTCCTCTCGGTGCTTGCTTATCACTGAAAGGTGTGTCACGGTGTATTAGAATAATGAAAAGTACGTCGCTGGGGGAAAGTCAACAGATTTGACAGACGGGTCAGCAAATATTATTGCTGATTCCCATCATAAAAGGTCAAGCGGCACAGAAGTAGAGAAAAACAAAGATAGTGCCCATATTCCTCCTGTCAGTGCCAGCTAGAAGAGATGGCAGTGATAAGTGCACAGAGGAAGAGATCTCAGGTAAAGACTTTCATCGAAGAGTGTTGTTTAATCCTGGTGTGGGTATCCTGAGGCCATCCAGCTGTTGTTGGACTACAACTCCCATCATCCCCAGGCAGCCAGTGGCTGGCTGGGGACGATGGGTATTGTCATCCAACAACAGCTGGAGGCAGGAGCATTGTTGGGTACTGCTTGAAGGGGCTAATGCCCTGGGTCTTATGCTTAACCCCTTCAGTGCCAGAGGGGTACGCAAGGCAATGCAGAGCAATGCGCTGTGTACCCCTCTGGCACTGAAGGGGTTAAAGCCCTGGGACTTGTTGCCTGTAATGTTGCTGATTTGACTACTAATAATGGCGCAGTTGGGCTCCATGGTAATAATAATACATTTGCTTGTCCAAGCCCCAGGTATTTGGGAAGCCTAGCCACTCCCCTGGCTGGAGGGCCTAAAGCTGCCCACTCCTAGTTTAAGACTTAAACACTGAAGAAGGGTGATATGACATCAACCCACAGCCTTCACCATAAGGAAGAGGAGCAATTCTGGGGCAAGCCAACTGCACCATGGGGAAATAAATACAAATTGCCATTGATTTAAAGGGATAGTAACACTTAAGGTTTTAAAATATATATTCTAGGGCTTCTCCTCCTGAGTAAAATAAGGGTTTTCCCACTGCTGAGTGGTTTTATTCAAAAGTTATTGGATCTCAAACCTGATTTTTTTTTTTTAAGTGCAGTGTCTCAATGGCCTGGAATTGTACAGTGGTGCTGTTATACCATCCTATAGAAGTGTATGGTCAACTGATCAGCTCTATCCATAGGATGGTGTAGCAACAGCTCCACTTTACAATTCCAGGCCATTGAGACACTGCACTTAAAAAAAAAATGAGGTCTGAGCTTCAATAACGTTTGAATAAAACCACTCTTAGCAATGGAAGTACCCCTGTTTTACTCAGGAGTATAAACCTTACAATATGTATTTTTTTTTACATATTAAGTGTTACTGTCCCTTTAAAATGTACCCGTAACCTCTTGAATACTTTTCAGTACGTCAGAGGCATCTCCAGAATTCAAAGTGGGGATGATTTAGGAAATATTTATTTGTCCCCTATGGTGCTATTGGTTTGCACCAAATTGCTCTACTTTTTCTTTGAGCATATGACACTTTGATTTCCAGAGGAGTGTGGAACATATTGCTCTCAATGTATTGGCCTGCTGATCTGGCACTCAAAAGGTTAACCCCATGCACACCTTCTGGTCCTCAACACATTGTGGTCAAGGGGTTAAAAGCATAACTGGTGCAGGTTCCAGTGTTGGTCTTATCTGAGAAGCGAAAATGATCCTTCTAGATATTTCTACTTCTTACATTTACCCTTTTAGTTACAGAGCCAGTAGACTGAGCAGGCAACCTCCTAGGCTTTCAGTCTGAGACATGCCTCGTGAGCAGGCCACACCCACTGTGCTGAGTTGTGGTTGTAACCATCACAATTCCAGTACTCCTGCATCAAAGTTCCACTCCTGGTTTACGGTAGCTGGTTTATTAAAAAAAAAAAAAAAAAAAGTATTACTGTAATGTTTAGTTTTCGTACTCATTTGGCCAGTTTTTTACAGTGTTTCTATGTTATAGGAAAGTGTATTTTCTGTGCCCCATGAGGATTCAGGTTGTGGCTATTGATGGGCTCGTCCTGAGTTAGGCACACCAAGGATTTCTTGCCTAGGAGCTCCTGAGATGTAAAACCAGCCCTGGCCAGAGTGGGTTGTGATGGAACTTATTGAAAATGGCATGTAAAATGTTGCTTAACTGCAGAGTCCGGGCTTAATTGGTTCTAAAATGTGATGCAAAATAAATCCTCGCTTCGCTTAATAAATGTAGCTTAATATAAAACATAATATAAGAATCAATTTTCTCAATGTGCTTTGTAAATATCATAAATTAGTTATACAACTGGAACTTGGTAGCTTTATTTCTAAGTGCACCTATAATTTCACTAACACCACTTCATACATATCAATTATTGTGTATCCGCAAAAGTTAGATTTAATAAGAAAATACAGTACCACACTTTTTAAATATATTTTTCAGTCCATGTTAAAAATGTAAAAAGGCAACTGATTAGATTCCAGTCAGACATAGTTTTCCTCCAGGAGACACACTTGGCTCGGCCCTCTCAGCCGACGCGACGGTTCCCTGAGGCTTGGACAGCGTCTTCTCTGGAAAAAAAGCTAGGAGTTGGTATTTTGGTGGGGTGCAAAATCCCATGGCTCTATGACACTGTCAAAGCAGACCCTCAGGGTCGGTTTTTACTTTTAAAAGGTACTTTGGCTGGGGTTTCGGTCACATTGGCTACTATTTATGCTCCTACTTCTGGGCACTTGTCCTTTTACAGAGATACCTTACGTACTTTACATGACTTCCAGGACAGTTTGCTTATTTTAGGGGGGGATTTTAATTTGCATTTTGACCCTGCTCTAGACCGCACCTCTGGCTGCCCTGCTCAGCCTTCTAGTGTTTCTTCACAAGTGCGGTCCAGGCTGTCGGACTTAGCGCTAGTAGACACCTGGCGCACAGTGAATCCGAATTCTAGAGATTTCACCTTTTTCTCTCACCCCCATCGCTCGTATACCTGTATTGATTATTTTATTTCTTAGTCAATACCACCTTAGTATGCTCTCTAAAGTGGAGATCGGATCTATTACCCTCTCTGACCACGCCCCAATATTTCTCACCCTAGCTTTCGATGCTCTTCCTAAACCTGCTAGACAACGGAGGCTTAATGAATCACTATTGAGGGATCAAGATATTAAAGATCGAGTTTTGCAAGGCTTGGATCTCTTCTTTTCTGCTAATGTCACACGTGACGTGTCGACGTCTGTGATTTGGGAAGCCCACAAGTGCTATATTAGAGGTCTGTTAATCTCTTCTAGCAGTAAGAAAAAGAAAGCTGCAAGACAGTCATTGGATCGTTTGGTAGCTCATATAGCGGATTTAGAATCCCAGCACAAAGTTATGCAATCACCTCACTTGTTTGAACAATTATCACGGTCTAGATCCAAGTTGGCTTCAATCTTAAGAGCTAAATCTTTGAAATCCCATATGTAGTACAAGTTTCAGTGTTATCTACATGGGAAAAAGTGTGGTAAGATGCTTGCCTCCATGGTGCGGAAAGCTCGGGTGTCATCTCATGTACATAGTATTTCCTCTCCCTCTGCCCCCCCTTTACTTAAATATGAGGATATTGCGGTGGCTTTTGCCAAGTTTTATGAGCGTTTATGTAACCTAAGCTCTTCTGAGCCACAGGTCCAACCTCTTGATCCTATCCTGGAGATTCTGAGGTTTCTGGCACAGACACGCATGCCTCATCTTCCCCAAGATGCTACGGATAGGTTAGAATCTCCGATTTCTGAGGAGGAAGTTCGTGCGGCTCTCAAGTCTACTCCACTAGGGAAACGTCCGGGACCGGACTGTTTTTCAGTTGTCTATTATAAGACTTTTCCATTTCCTTGGTGCCTCACATTACTTCTTTTTTTAACTCTGTCATGTCTGGGTCTCTGGTCGCCTCATGCTCTGAGAGCTTATGTGACTGTCATACCCAAGCCGGGGAAGTATCCTTCATGTTGTGGTAGCTACAGGCCCATTTCTTTACTTTAATGATCTGAAGCTCTTTGTGAAAGTTCTAGCCTTCGGACTTAAACCTTTGCCTCAGTCGGTCATTGCCACAGATCAAGAAGGATTTATGCCTGGCAGGGAGACTAGGGATAATATTGTCCTTACTTTACTTTTGCTACAGGTTAGTAGTTAGTGTTGAGTCTTTTCTGTTGCTCTCTCTGGACACAGAGAAGGCTTTCGACAGAGGGCACTGGACTTTCATGACTGAAGTGCTGAAGTGGATTGTTGTGAAAGATAGATTTTTAACAGCAATACTCTCTCTGTATGATTCGCTATCTGCCCAAATTAGCGTAAATGGTATTTTATCTTCCCCTTTCATTATTCGTAATGGGACCCGCCAAGGTTGCCCCCTTTCGACTTTGCTATTTGTACTTACGCTGGAGCCTTTTTTGTCCTCCATATGGATTAATGCTTCTATCTCCTGGGTTACAGTGGGAGAGAGACAAATAAAAGTTTCTTGTTTTGCGGATGACATTCTGGCTAGCTTAACTCGCCCTTTTGACTCGCTGACGACTCTAATGGCTCTGATAGATCGTTATGGCTCTCTCTCTGACATGAAGGTCAACCTCCAGAAATCGGAACTTATTGGGCTCCGCATTGCGCCTGACTTGCAGGCTGACTGTCACGGGAACCCAGAATAACTCAGGAGTCAGCAAGTAAAAGTAAAACGACCTTTATTCAGAATAAGATTAAGGTGTAGTAGTATCAGCAGGACAACAGGAACAGGCAGTGGGTCACAAGATAAGCCAGCACTACTACCAGAAATAGTAGACCGCTGTCACGGTTTTGAAGACTCTCAGACTTAAGGTTTGGTAAAATAACGTAACTTTATTAAAAGTTAAAGGCAGTCCCCGTAGGATAAACATACATAACAATACAACAGTAATAGAACATATAATAGGTTCTACCGGCCTTGCCTAAATACCGGGCAAGGCAACCCAAGTGACAGTTTTAATGACAGGCTCTACCGGCCTTGCCTATACCGGGTAAGGCAACCGAGAGATGACATATACCGGTTCTACCGGCCTTACCAATACCAGGCAAGGCAGCCCCCACGGAATGCTGAATGTAGGCTCTACCGGCCCTGCCAATACCGGGTAAGGCAACCTTAAAGATGGTGAATTACAAGGTTCTACCGGCCTTACCAATACCGGGCAGGGCAGCCCAAAAGAGTACTGGAGTAGGCTCTACCGGCCCTGCCAATACCGGGTGAGGCAACCTACAGGATGGTATCGTCAAGGTTCTACCGGCCTCACCAATACCGGGCAGGGCAGCCTGAGCGAGTAGACCAGCTGTCAGGTGACTAAGACAGCATAGAGCATAAGTATAGAGGTCTTACTCAGCAGGAGTCTATTGCCAGGGATACTCAGACAACTGCAAGGAAGTGGACAGCGACTGACCACAGTACTGGATGTTCAGGAGCAAACCAACGTCCGCACGTTGGGTCTAATGGTAATAGCGCCACCAGGTTTAATGGAGCAAACCAGTGACCGCACGCTGGAACCAACAATGTATATCGCAAACAGGTTTAGTGGAGTAAACCAGCGTCTGCTCGCTGGAACCAACAATGTATATCGCAACCAGGTTTAGTGGAGTAAACCAGCGTCCGCACACTGGGACCAACAATGTATATCGCAACCAGGTTTAGTGGAGCAAACCAGCGTCGCACGCTGGAGCCAATAATGTATCTCGCAACCAGTTTAGTGGAGTAAACCAGCGTCCGCACGCTGGGACCAACAATGTATATCGCAATCAGGTTTAGTGGAGTAAACCAGCGTCCGCACGCTGGGACCAACAATGTATATCGCAACCAGGTCTAGTGGAGTAAACCAGCGTCCGCACGCTGGGACCAACAATGTATGTCGCAACCAGCTTCAGTGGAGTAAACCAGCGTCTGCACACTGGGACCAAAAATGTATATCGCAACCAGGTCTAGTGGAGTAAACCAGCGTCCGCACGCTGGGACCAACAATGTGTATCGCAACCAGGTTTAGTGGAGTAAACCAGCGTCCGCACGCTGGGACCAACAATGTATATCACAACCAGGTTTAGTAGAGTAAACCAGCGTCCGCATGCTGGAACCAACAAAATATGATCAGCAGCGAGAAGAACAATGTCGCCAGAGCGACGGCTGGAGCAGGAGATTCAGGAACTCAGTAAGATTAACCCGCGAGGTGCTGGAACACAGGAACACTGGAACTCTGGAACACAGGAACACCAGCACACAGGAACACTGGAACACAGGATCAGCAAGCACAGCAGGAACAGCGGGAACAGCAGGAACAGGCCCAGAAGCCTGACAAGCAGGTCAGGCAGAGTGAAGTCAGAAACACCACGAAAGGGCAACCTGGAAGTGCTCAGCCTGGGTTTAAAAAGGCTGTGTGAGAAGGGCTAATCACAGACAGCCAATCATGATAGTCAGCAAGTGACTGACACTGAACAGCACCAATCACGGGCACCGTGATAACCGCCCAGTATGAACCACACTACTAGAGACTAGGCCGAAGCCACTGGTAGTCTCCGCTGGACCCGGAACTGGAACAGGATCAGGATAACTCCAACCAGGAACGAACAAGGGGGATACTGACTCACGCCTGCAGTCAGCAAGGTAGAAGCTGATACCTAACTCACGTCTGCAGTCAGTACGGCTGGAATCTGATACCGGACTCACTCCTGCGGTCGGTATATACAGTAGTCTACCAGAGGGCCAGATCTGCACCAGATGGATGTCTGCAGGAAGGCGGCAAAGCAGGGAGCAAACCGGACAGAGCCACAGGTCAGCACCAGATAGGATGGTCAGACAAGCCTGGTCATACACGGAGCAGTTAGCCAGAACCACAGGTCTGCACCAGATTGGGTGTCCACTACTAGGGGCTACACAGAGAGAGTAGTCAGACAGAGCCACAGGTCAGCACCAGATTGGATGGTTAGCCAAGCCTAGGTCATACATGAAGTGGGTAGTCAGCCAGAGCCACATGTCTGCACCAGATTGGGTACCCATTACTGGGGGGCAACACTGGAAGAGTAGTCAGACAGAGCCACAGGTCAGCACCGAATGGAATGGTCAGACAAGCCTAGGTCAACACGGAGATCAGGAGAAAGAACCAAAGTACTGCACTAGACACCAACGAAAGGGCCACTAAGCCCTGTGTCCAGGCAGTTTAAATACTGCCCTAGGTCCTGGGAAGAGGAGACCCGCAATTGGGTCCAAGCCAATAATTACTGTGCGCACGTCCCTTCTAATGACATGCGCCCATACGACAGGAAGTGCAACTGGAGCCGCCGGAGCAAGAAGACACAGCCGGAGCCGCCAGGGAGCAGAGGCAGCTCAGCCATGTGACGTCAAAGGCGGCTGAGATGCTAATAAGCAGGACCGCAGCCAGCTTCACCTCCAGCCATAAGGTAAGGATCAACATAGTGACACTGACCTACAGGCCCATTTCCCTTTCCCATGGGAGACCTCCCATCTTAAGTATCTGGTGAGTTATATTCCTCCGACTTTGTCGACAGTGCTTGTCACTGAATCTTGACAAGCTGGAGCATACGATCAAACAGGATATTTCCTCTTGGAATAATTTATTACTTTCCTGGACAGGCTGAATAAACTTATCTAAAATTACTTTATTACCCAAAATACTTTATGTACTCCGATATTTACGTTTACCTATTCCTCAATGCTTTTTAAAGAGGTTACAGCGACACCTTCGTCATTTTATGTGGCGCTCCAAATCTTCACAGATTGACGCCTCTGTTCTGTTCATAAAGGTGGCCTTGGCCTGAGATATCGGAGTATTGATGTGTGATCTATTTACAATTTATATTGGAGCTGTGTAGTGTTCGCCCTTTGAAGGACTGGGCTACCCTACAGAATGCCAGGGTGTGTTCTGAAGCACACCGTGTGTTCAGGGACATGCACTGAGCTAGGATACCCATTCCAGGTAAAGGTCCTCTCTACAGAATAATAAATCTGATGTGTAAATAAGAAATGGAGTAATTTTGGGGCTTTGCAATGTGTTAGTGACTTATCTAGCGTTCTGAGGGTTAATATCCTCCTTTATATTAACAGGGCTATTGGGAATTGTTGTTTGCTCTCTACAGTACAGTTGGATTTTACCAGAAGTACTCATTTTCTTCTTAGCCAATCATCCTTCATGAATATTAGTTGCACATCTGATTTGATACTTTAGGAATCTGATCCCCCTGCACGTACCTTTTAGCATTTTAATGAAAACGTTACCCAGTGATAGCAAAGTCAAGTAATGTCATCCAAGCCATACTGTTATGACAACAAGAAAAGTCTTTCCCAACTTGAGTACATTTCCATCAGAACAAGAATTCCTTTGAGATATTAATATTCAGAGCTGTTTTGTAATTTATGAGTTCATTCGTTGTATCTACAGTGTAGTCATTTGGGTAGGACCATAATTCTCCGAGAGTTGCAGGCTTCGGCAATAAAGAGATACTAGATCAATGCAACCGTGTGTAAACATATAGAATGTAGCTGAACAGAATGCATCATCATTTCACAGAGAAAAAAGTAATTAAACACAATGCAGAAGGCAAGCCAAAAATTGTCTTTTTATTTAGACAGGGATTTATTTTTCAGAATATTGTGATCCATCTAAATTTGGGGCTCAAGCATTTATTAAGAGTGACAAACAGTCTAGATTAGCATGGTTCAGCATCTGGAAATAAATTACTTGCTAAAATAAATTATATTTGTGGCATAGACTGCTGAATGGACGTTTATATTTGCATAATTTGGCTCTGTAGATTGAGATTTTGTTTTTACCTGTGGGAGCAAAATGAAATTTATCACTTCTGTTATTAAAATTAATCTGATTAAATGTTTGCTTCTTAAGATAATTTCTGAAGATTGTGTCTGTATTAAGCTGAGTCTTTCGTAATGTTTAGAATTCAAATGCAAAATGAAGTTGAGTGTTACAAGACCAACGTTCCATCGCTGAAATTCAACAAATCCCTAATTAACTCCTTGAATGCTAGGGAGATCTCCTATGGGAATTATAAATCAATGAGAATGGTATATCTGTGCATTGCACACTTACCTTGTGAGTAAAGGGGGTAATATCAGGCTAAGACAGGAAGTGTTTGCATGGCATGCCTTAACCCTGTGAGTGCCAGAGGGGGTACGGACTGCATTGCAAAGCAATGCGTTCCGTACAACTCTGGCACTTAAAGGGTTAATTAGCATCATCTATAAATCTAAGTCTCTCAGAAACTAGGGGAGGTTGCAAAGATTGTGAGCAATCGGTATTTTTGCATTGGATTCCCTGAGCACCACGCAGCAGTAGCGCTGGGATCCCAGAATTCCATAACTTGCCAAGACAGTCACCAGTCCTTATGTGCCGGAACCGGCATGACGATGACGGTCCTGGCACATCCAAGATAATTAAAGGGTTAATGTCAAAATGTTACTGAATTGCACTTTTTTTTTTTCATTAGTGAACGTTTCCTGTTTGTTTTTTTTGTTTTTTATGCATTTCAGTAATGCGGTGTGGTTAAATGTCAGCCGTTTTGTGAAATGATCAGCAATCGCTCCTAATTCAGCAAAGCAATTAGCACACAGTTTTCATACATCTGGCTAACTTTGCCATTAATTTAGGAGTATGTACTATCCAGCATTAAAGGGATAGTAACCCCCCCGAACAACATGATGCCAAATGCGAGGAATCATGCAAACATACTTAACCCCCTTATTCCCATCTCTCAAACCTTTATGGTTTGAGAGATGTAAGACACGAAAGACCTCCGCTCCCTCCCCCTTCTCATGCGTCCGCTGTATAGCGGACGTCATGAGATTCTGCTTCTGTGACCAGACGGCGGCTCTGCAGGAGCGCTGTCAGCTACATATCTCGGTATAATTACTTCGTCGGTATGGTCTACAACATGTGCTTGCAAGCCAGGTTAAGTATGTTTGCACGATTCCTCGCATTTGGTGTCACGTTGTTCTGGGGGGTTACTATCCCTTTAAGATGTTGGTATGTTACTTCCATCAAATCATAAGCAATCGCAAATAGCACATTCATTTATGGCTTTTAAAACATAGTGAATGCTCCCCTTTCTTGCATTGCACACTAGGTTTCTAAATAAAAAGTCTAATAGAATAAATAGAGTTTTTTCTCTGTTGTCCAATACAGGTTACGGGTAACTTTCGGTAGGCGATCCGCCCCTTTAATTGTAGGCAGAAACAATTCTAGAATTGTATTCAGGGGGTGGACCCTACCTTCCCTCCTTGGCTGCAGCTAGCCAACCAACTCCAGAAAAATTTGTTCCTTGGCGAAGACACAGGCAAGAGAACAGTTGTGCTATAATTTTAGAATTTTTTTTTTATTTTTCTGTTAGAAATGGAATACCACCATTAGGCGGATTACCATAACTGACATTGTCCTTAGATGTAGCTTGTGTAGTAACCAGGTGCTTTTTGTGGACCTTAAGCCCTGGGGGAAAATCTTGGCTACAAGTTCTTTCTTCAGGAGTTGCCGACGAGGCTTTTCCTTAATACATGGTAGTCTGAAGACAGAAGATCTGCAGGAAAGATGAGCAACCCTTTGAGTGCTGCAGGTCCACATGTCCCACAGTGCCCCTCCTCACAGGGGTTTTACCTTTGGAGTTTCTATTGCACACTCCTGCACTCACTGGGTCTATCTATATGTCTGTTGGGTGTTTTGGAGCAGGTTTACTTTAGCCCTTTAGCTGCTGGTTTTGCATCATTTGGGGGTTTTCTGACACTTTTCCTATTGGTTCAGTGTTTTTTTGGCTGTCCTAACATGTTCTAGTGATGTTTCATGCATTTTGGCGCCATTGCTCCATTCACTCCTATGGGACTGTACAGTTTGGAACAAATCTCTGCAACCGCTCCACCTAGCGACTTCAGAGATGGCTCATTTTTATTGTCTGCCCTTGCGCTATCATCCTGTTCATGTTTCTAGTGTGTTGGGGGGCTCAGAGGGCTTCGGGTTCTGTTGGGGTACATGAGTGCTTGTTTTGCGTGCTCGTTTCTAATTTGGCTCCCTCCGCGGCAGCCATTTTGTGCCATTTCCAGAACCAGTATCCTACGCAGGGCTTGGAATCTCCTTCTCTTCTCTGCTGATTAAACCTTCACCTGCCAGATAAGTCTGTTTTAGTGATTTCTGGGGTGAAACTTTAATCCTACACACTGTAATTGGGTGATTTCTTATACTGTAACATTTTTGACACTGTTAGAATGTCTAATCCGTTGGAGCTTGGGGCCAGACCTAAGACTAAGGATGCCTGGGTCTCTTATCCCCTATAGCGCATTGCTCTTCCTGAGTTATTATTATTATTATTATTATTATTATTATTATTATTATTATTGTCAGAGATATAAAAATGTATAAAATACATGGAGATATAAAAAAGAAAAAGTAAAGTGAAAATAAAGGGTAACTTTTCCTTTAAATTAATGGGAATATTATTTCTCCACTATGGTGCAGATGGTTTGCCCCAAAATTATGAGATGCGAAAGAGGTGTTTGATTTGGGGTGTAGTGTGGGCAAGCAAAACAAATTATTGTACTGTAGGAGCAGAATGAGGGTGAAATGACACACGGTGAGAGAGAGATGAGGATACAGGGAAAGGAGGTGTAGAAGTTTGCCAAGAAAAGGTGCATTTTCAGGCACGTTTTAGCAGTCTGGATTCAAGGGAAGAGTTTGATGTAATGGAGTAGGGAATTCCATGGGGTAGGAGCAGCACTAGTAAAGTCTTGTAGACAGAGGAGTGAGAGGTGATGACTGGAGCAGAGTAGAATTATAAATCATGGCAAGAGAGGATGGAGTGATTGGCAACATATCTTTAAACAACAGTAGAAATATATTGAGAGGTGACATAGTTGAGTGCTTTGTAGTTAACAGAGTTCTGAATTGAATTCTAGAAGGAACAGGGTGTAGTAGTAGGTGGTAGTAGGCTGAGTGAGTGGGGAAGATTAGACTTGCTAAAGTATTCCAAACAAATTGGAGTGGGGACAACCTAGGAAAGAGTTGCAGTGATTTACTCTGCAGATGCTGACGCATGAATTAAGGTTTTGATTGTATGTTGTGTGAGGAAATAATCAATATGTCAGATATTTGAGAGGAAGGTGTCAGGATTTAGGGAGGGCCTGGCTGTGACGAAAGAGACTGAAGGTAGAGATAAAAAGGCAGTGAATATGAGAGTTGGGCATTCTAGAGGAATCATTCAAAAGTGATGATAGCTTGGGGGGGGGGGGGGGCTGATGTTTTGCATATGCATAAAGCTCATTCACCCCAAAGCATGATACACAGTACACAGAAAAGTATGAATATGCACCAAACAAAATCATGGGCTAACAAAGCACAAAACTACAGAATATATACACAGAGCAAACATGTATACAAAGCACCAATTGCTCTTCACAAAGGATTTAGAGTAGGCTTGCCAAACTTATTCACAATATAAAGCTGCATCTTCAGCTTATTGTGTTATTGCATTTGACACAACCACCTTTTAACAATAAGGGGATTTAAGCTGGAATTAATCTCTAGGTGCTATACTTGCCTAAAGCTAATAAGAGGAAGAGTCTTTCCTTAATTCTGTGTTGCACTTAAAGAAGGGTATTATTGGAGTGTATGGTAATTCAGGTGGTTACTGTCCCTTGTGTCTTTTCTTACCACCATTTACTAAAGAACATACAGAGGTAACTGGTATATTATGACATGGTAGTGGAGAAGTGTTTTCTACTAGCTGGTACCATGGACTTGATGGCCAATAGTTGAGCGAGTATGCAATAAAGCGATCACAAGCTCTAGTTTATACCCCAAAGTACATGGGAAACAAATGCCTTGGTGCAAAACATGATCTGTGCTGATGGATTGGTACATAATTATGCTTTTGTTCTATCTATCAACATAACAAATGTACAATTAGAAGTGACATGAGTCTCCGTCAGTGTAGGAGTGAAATCATACAGTTCCACATGCCCACTTCAATGATCTTCAAGGATCTTGGAACTGATTAAAGTGGACATTTTACCTACACAGCTTTTAGTCATATTAAATGTATCTGTTTAAAATTGCCTATAACTTGTGCATTATTGTTTTCCAACCAGCTTTATAGTTTTAGAAATTTGTGATTTAGTAGATAAGGAATCTAATCTCAGCAGAGTTTTGTACTCTGACTTGAACAGGTAAAGACTGCATAGTGAATTACTCGCATGTTCATAAAATTGCTTCTCTCCACCTTCTTTGGCTGATAGCTATTAGTTTCCACCAGAGGGATGGGAAAATTGATCAGGAAGAATAATTATGCATCTTATTTCAAGATGGAGGTTCCCACTGGTTGGAGGTTTAGGAAACTTGACAGATCGTTTTTAAGTACTGCATATTAGGATGGCTCCCAACATTTCAAATGGCCACAGAGGAACACATTTTTTAAGGGGTGTTACTGGGGGGGGGTGGCATTACTGAGAATTTCTAGGTTATTTCATGATCTATTCACCTCTTTTTATAACTGAAAAAATAATTTAGAGCAAGAAAAACCTATTTTATTTAATCAGACTCATTTATAAACAAAAAGTTTAAACATTCCTTTATGTTTTGTTTTGCTGTGCAGCATTGTGATGCACTTATAATATACACACCACACAATCTGATCTCCTAACACCAGAGTTGAAAAAAGGGACAAGAGGGACAGCAGGATGGGAAGAAAGGACAGAGAGATTTGGGTCTCAAAGAGGGACTGACACTTGACTGGATAGATTCAGGAAGGGCCGCAGTTTGATATGGTGGGTGTAGACAGATATGTGCCAAATGCCTGATTTATTATGCAAAATTACAGAAAATATAAATGCTTGCCATGCCCATTTACATGGGGTACTGTGGTCTGAATTGGACTTCTTACTGACATCATTTTACACTTCACTCATCTTGCACATTAATGTACTCAGTTGGGTGTTTAATCTTTCACACACTTCATACTTCTCTGTCCACCATTACATACATTTTGTTCAGTGGAACCACTTAAACCTCTTAAGGGAACCCTGTGGTTTCACAGAACCCAGTGTGAAAACCACTTATCTCCATAATGGGCAGATAATTCCTTCTTTAAATTTTCATTATGCATGATTTCATAAAAATGCACGTGTAACAAATAAAGTGTGTTATTATGGTTATTAACAATTTAAGGACAAAAGTTGTGTGCAATTCATTGAGAAGCATTATATACAGAATTGCTTAATATTTAGATTCCTTACTTTTTAGAGTGATTAATTGGGCTCCATACGTGTATAGGGTCTTGGATAAAAATACATAACTTCAATTGCCTTTTCTTTCCCCACTCATCCAGTGAATCAAATAAAATCTTCCAAATTAGTGGAATCCAATTATCCTATATAATAATTCGCTACAAAGTTTGTAACAATGCTGTCATGTGCAGTTGAGACTGCTGTGCGTCCTGCGGTCTTGCGCAGTAGAGACTGCCCTTGACAAGGCTGATACACAGTTGGGCACTCCGAAGGAGCATCCAGCTCTGTATCAGCCGCAGCGTGGGCAGTCTCTGCTGAGCATGACTGCACTGCGACCGTCTGGCATTGTATCAGCCTTGGCGTGGGCAGTCTCTACTGTGCATGACTGCCCCGCGACCAGCTGGCACTGTATCAGCCTCGGAGTGGCCAGTCTTTACAGTGCATGACTGCCCTGCGACCGGCTGGCAGGGCACTGTGGCCCGTGTAACGGGCTCTTCAACTAGTTCTTTATATATGATTAAATGCTGCTTTGGGTATATGTATTCCAACCATTATTACAATGTAGCCTTATCTGTCATCATTATTGGACAGGCTAATATTTTTCAGTCTTTGTTACATTTATTTTCCTCTGGTAAAAATTGTTACTTATGTTTGGTATTCATATTTCTTCAGCTCCGCTTTATTTATGAAATAATTCATACGGGTATTGGTTAATAGATGCTGAAATTAATATTGAAAATGTGTATAAATCCATCATGTGTTTTAAGTCATGCAAGAGCTGTCAGATGGTAATATCAATTTATGCTCATTTGTGCAAATTATTTATAGGAAGATGAGTTAAATAAGCATGTCTTTTTTGTTAATGAATAACCCTTACAACGAATGTTAATCTTTCTTTTATGTTCATCTAGTGTGTATCAATTAGCCTAATACATTTTGCGGTAGCTTTTTCAAAATAACCTAAAGGAATGGCAAACCCTCCAAAGAAAGCTGATCCTAAGAGACTGTACAGGGAAATTACAAAACTCATTACTTACCCAGTCGCTCATCCAGTCACATGATGATTCCTACAGGGGTAGCTGATGCTGCCATCCACTTTATTTTCAGATCGGTGACTAAGTATACGAAGAGACAAACATTCTCCCTGTTCAAACCCTGTAACACTGCTGTACCTTTGCAGTGGCTTATCATTGTTACACATGTCCAGTAGTGATGCAGAGTTTAAGCAGGGAGGATGTTTGTTCTTGTTTATATCCAAGTCCTGATCAGAAGAGGAAGTGGACAATGGCTTCACCCGACCATGCAGGAATCTGAGTGGGATTTGGTGAGAGACTGGGTGAGTACACATGGCTGTTTAAGTTCACTGCTGGGCCCCGAATAAATTAATTCCTTGTATAATAGTGAGGTCTCCAGCTCAGTGGGAGAGATTCACTAAGGCATGATAAAGAGGTGATAAAGTGGAGATGACTTCTCCAGTGATAGCACTTCTCCAGTTCCTCTCTTATTCTACGTAGCCAATGCATTAAGAGTTCTCCAACTTTGGCGATCTTAGTGCATAGGCTCCATAGAATAACATAGGAACTGGTGGAGTGATATCACTGTAGAAGTCTTCTCCACTTTATTACCTCTTTATCACGATGCATAACCCCCATTGTGTTTCCCCTAAAAGTGTGTTTATAGGAACTTCACATAATGTTGAGATTCAGTTTGCTTAACCTCTTAGAATATCATGTGCTTACATCTAGATTTGCACGTTTGCATCTCTTCAATCAATTCGGAGTTTTCACACCTGGCTTGATGCAGTGAGCATTGACATACAAAAGTAATATTTGGGTTGCTACTGTTGCTCCAAACCAATATAACTCATATAGACATAAGAAAATGAACTCACCCGGCCAACATGGACCCGGTGCAGCCCCCATGCAGTAATGGACACAGGTACAAAAACACTTGTGACCCATCTAAAGCGTTTCAGGAAATAAACACCTTAATCACAGGCTGGGTAAACACAACACTATCCTTTAGCTATATACCTTAGGTTGCCCTCCCAAATTTTCAAACAGGCCAATGATTAACTGTGTGAAGGTAAACGTGTAGCTGCACACTCAAAACACACCTGTGTTCTTTCAGGGAGATCACTCTCAGCACATATATCATATACCTTCACTAAAGTGGATCAAATGGACCAAGAATGTATTACAAATCCATTGTTTGGCTGTTTGTTAAGGCAAAAGAGCAAAAAGCAAGAATAAAAACAGAATCACAAAGTGTAAAACCAACAGTACATAGTAGTACAATAGTAAAGCAAATATATATATTCACAAAACGATATATAAGGATAAATAACCCTCTAAATTCCTAAATGGACACAAACTTTGCAGAAACCTTTTATATCTATACAATATACTCAGATGTCAATCCAACTACTTCACATTCTATTCTATCATATTACATTCCTGCCAATCAGCGATGTTTGTACAAGCTCACATCATGCTCAGAGTTCATACCCAATGGACGTCTTGTCTCCAAATATAATATCCACTTTACTTCAGCATGATTAAACAAAACTTGAATATCTCCCCCCACCTTTCAGATAAACAAAGCCTCTCTATTCCCTGAAAGGAGAAATAGATGAGATTAGAATTTGAGCAGTCCAAAAAAAGTCGGGCCACCGGTTTGGTTGTATCTGCATTTTTTATGGAATTTATATGCTCCCTGATGCAATCTTTTTGGGCCTGTCTTTTATGGCCCATATATTGCATCTGGCATTTAAGATATGTAAGCAGATAAACAAGGGCAGGTGTCCAACAAATGATGTACTGCTTCATATCATAACGCTTTCCAGTAACCGTACTGATAAAATAATCTGCAGTCTTTACATAAGTACATGAAATACATAGTCTTGCCCTGCACTTGTGCATACCTCTAGTCTGTAACCAAGTGGGTTTAACCTGTGGGGTGCTCCTACACATACTGGGAGACAACTTCTGTGCAAGGGTAGGGGCTATCCTACTAACTACTTTACATCGTTTTGTTAATGAATGGTTCTAAAAGGGCATCGCCCAAAAGGATGGGCAGATGTCTGTTAATTATATCCCTAATCTTATGGAACTCAAGACTAAAATCAGTAACAAAAACAGGACCATAATTTAAATCCAAATTGGATCTCTCTCTACAGGAACCAATAAGGGTATTTCTATCCATGCTCACTGCTTATGCCATGGCCGCTGTAACCAAACCCTTTGGAAACCCCTCGTACTGAAACGTGATTGCATTTCTCTTGACTGTAGATCAAATTCTTGCTGAGTGGAACTGTTCCTGCGTACTCACAGAAACTGTCCCACTGGTACTCCCCTAATAGTATGACGTGGATGACATGAACTCGCTTGGAGTAAAGAATTACCAGTACATAGTTTTTTTATACATAGTACTTTGTATTCCAGTGGTGGCTAGAGTTAATTTTAAATCCTGGAAGGTAATTTCTCTAAACTGATGTTCAAAAGTGAATTTTAAATTATATTCATTGTTATTCAAATATTCTACAAAAAACAACTCCCTGGTTCCCTGCCAAATAAATAGAAGATCATCTATATATCTATTAAATATTACAATATGATCATGAAAAGGATTCTGAGCTCCATAGATACATTCCTCCTCATGTAGAGGTTGGCAAACGAGTGCTCCCATCAAAGTGCCACACCTCTGCAGAAAGAACATACCATCATATTTGAAGTAATTGTGTTTAAGCAAATACTCTATTGAAGTCATTAGGAACCATTTAACATCCACTGAGTATGAACTATACTTATCTAGATGTAATCTTATTGCCTCTAGTCCTTTCTCATGAGGTATGGTAGAATACAGTGAACAAACATCCATAGAACCCCACATAAAATCCAAAGACACCTCAAGATCTAAAAAGGTGCCTAATAAATGACTAGAGGCCCTAGTGAAACGAATCTCAAAGATTAAATTCCAGAAACTATAGGCCTCCCCAAAGTGGGGCGATCCGGTTTATGTACTTTTGGTAAATGGTGAAAGAGGGGTATCTTCGAACACTGGACCTTAAAAAAGTGCACCTCTTGTACAGAAAGTCCTCCCAGAGCAAACCTCTCATCCACCAATTTAAACAAGATTTTCGAAAAAGCCTTTGTAGGATCCCTCGGAAGTATGGAATAAACATCAGGGTCACGTAATTGTCTGTGACCTCTGCGTGATACATCTCGGAGTCCAAGACAACCACACTACCCCCCCACCCCCTTATCTGCACTCCTGATAACAACAGAAGAATCCTGAATCAATTCCTATATGTCATCCCTTTCACATTTACTTAAGTTGTATTTTTTAGGATGTTTCAAAATACTCAGTCTACTTAGATCTATTAGTTCCTTTTCGACCATAGTTTGAAGGGTATCAATCAAATTCCCACAACACTGTATGGGATAAAAATCAGATTTCATCTTTAATTTTGATCTATCCACATCTTTCAAACCAATAACACACATAGCATCCGGATTAGTCTCTCTGGCCAGTGTACAAAGTTCGAATATAGTGCACTGATCAGAGAAAGCAACCGACTTCTTAACCTTGAAACTCTGCTCATTAATAGAGTCCACTGAACCACTCTGCACAAAATCTCCTTGTGCAATTTCCACTTGTACAGTCAGAGGGACAATGGAACCTTCCACACCCTTGGCTGTATTATTGTGGAAAAATTTCTTTAAGGTGAATTTCCTCACAGAAGAGTTCAAGTCCAATATACTGTCCATGAGATTGAAATGCCTGCTCGGAGAAAAACCCAAGCCCATAGACAACAATTGAATTTGTGGCCGTCTCAGGTTCTTGGAAGAGAGGTTGATCACCTCCTGGTTCTCCCCCTCGGTTGCCACACTCTTCTTCTCCTGTCCCTTTGTTCCATATCGTGCCGATCTCGTGGAGGTCCGTACTGGAAATATTGTTCGTGTGTCATTGGCGTGGAGCGTTTGTTCCTTCCTCTCCCATTTTTTGCGCTATAGCCAGTCTCTATAACTTTGTGAGAACACCTCACTGGGAGCATTATTCCCTTGTCCCTGTAAAAAGGAGAGTGGAGAAGAAGAAACAGAATTCTGCTTGGAATCTGTGGAGTCAAGAACAACACTGGAGAAACTGACCCTTTTCTCAGAGCTCTGTCTCCTTAAAATTGATCTGGATTTACAACCATAATCTGATCTAGATTTAGAGCTCCATATTATCCTTTCTTTAGGCCAAGTATATACTCTACTTTACTTTTCTCATAATCTTCTCTATCACGAGTAAACTTCTTAGATTTTGTAATGGTAATCTCATGTTCCAATTGATGCAACTTGTCAACCACTTCCTTGTTAAACTGATTATACTTTATTTGATCACATTGTGTATTGGCTTGTTGCCGCAAGGAACTGAGTTCCACTAGGAGTAAAGCATGTAATGTCCTTTTATATTCTAGAATCAATTGCATAACATTTACAGAACATTTGGTTAAAATCGCATTCCATATTTCCATAAAATTATCATCATCCTATGCGAACCTGGGCATTTTCTTCATTCTTAACCCTCTCGGGATCATATCTGTTGAAATATATTTCTCAATAGTAGTTATGTCCCACCACAATTTCATTTCTTTAATCATGGATGAATCTAAAGTGGACAAAATGGTATCAATGTTAAACAAAGGATCACCCACATAAGAGGTATCCAGTGAAAACACTTGAGTTGCTCGAAGCACGTGATTCATGTAATCCTGTGATAATATGGGAATAGTTCCAAAAGTACATATCTCTTCGGTTCCTTCAACCGACCCAGATATTGGGAGAACGTCTTCCCTTTCCACCACTGCTGGATATATGATATATATATATATATATATATTAACCATACATATGTTAGAAACTGGCTTGCTACTGTTGTTCCAAACCATTATAACTCATATAGACATAAGAAAATGAAATCACCCGGCCAACAATGTGGACCCGGTGCAGCTCCCAACAGCCTTGGCACAGGCCTCAGCAAACGAGAAGACACTGGATGGGAGCGCTCCACGGATCCACTCGTCAAGATGTGCCAGTAACACAAACTTTTGTAAAAATATTGTTTATTATAGAAAATAGATAAAATGTAAGTCCATGCAGTAACAGACACAGGTACAACAGACGCAGTGAGCACACTCTATTGTCTGCCCCAGTTCACTTGGTAGAGAGCAATGCAGTGTGTTTTAAAATTGTGTTGTATGGTAATCATAGCTTCTTATTGGCTGTGAAGGGCCCCTTCCACCAGTCTACCCTGTACTGCAACCTCAGTATAATGCTAACCGGAGCTTGATGTATCGATAGAAGTCAATCACACCAGCCTAAAGGGAAGTATGAACGCGCTCCCTGGGGCAGCTGGGAGGGAGGTGGGAGGAGAAGAAGTGCTGTGCCGAAGATTCAGGGTACTGCATTATGCGGAAGTGCACAGCTTGAAGATGAAATATCTTTAAAACTATGTACATTTAGAAAAAAAAAAACACCTTTCCTAATAGTACTTTATTAACTAAACCTATGGCAAAAAAAAAATTTGAGGTGAATGTTCCCCTTTAATTGTTGGAAACATTTAAAGAACATTACACTTTTTAATTAGTATTAATTATTTATTTAGAAAGTCTTTTACCAGGAAGAATGTATTGAAATTTCTCTTGAGATTTATTATTATTATTATTATTATTATTATTAATGAAGAAGAAGAAGAAGAAAAATACATTCTTGTTGGGTAAAACAATGGTACTCCCACTCCAGGGAGATCCTTCATTCTGAAGTCACTAAAGCTTATAAAACTTATATTTTTAAATAAAAAATAATAATGAAGAAATAAAATATTGAAGTGTAACTTTTGGTATCCTATTGAATTGGCATATAGTAAATGCTGAGTGTTGTATTGGAGCTTCCAAAATGGCGCTGTTTAACACGTTGACATTTAAAATGTCACTTTATTTAAACAGCATCTAGCATTAGGCAGCAGAGCGTCAGGAATATATTTTACGTATCATTTATTAATGGGGATTTTGGGTATAGATGTGGATGTGGGAGTGATTGGATTAGTTTAGGGTAGCTTGTGGGTACAGTAGTGTTCGAGGGTGGTTTTGGTTCTTTTTTTTTTTTTTTTTTTTTTAATAGGATTTCCTTTTGAGTGATTTAGATTTTTAAATTTTTTTTTACCTATTTTGTTTTTATTATTATTTGACTTTTTAGGTGGCTTATACTCGTGATTAGGGTTGCTTTGTTGCATGGTGCTGGTTGTTGGTATAGATGTTTTTTTCTGTTGGAATTGTTAGGCAGTGGGGTGGTGATAATGTTACATACTGTTTTAATAAGGAGACATTTTAAACATACCATAATAATAGATGCTCTGTTAATAAAGCAACATTTTAAATGCTCCATTATGAATCCAAAATTTGAAATGCAGGATTCTGACATACACAGACAAATACACATCATTTTGATACTAAACTGTACTTTTTCAGTGAATAAATCTGGTTTCAGTGTCATCATTCCTGGATACAGGTACAATACTATTTGCTATGTTTGTGTGTAATTGCATTTAACTCAAAGGTTATTTCTAGTCTCAATTACAATACATTCTCACTCTGGCAAATTATACACTTTTCTTTAATATGCATCTGAGTGGATTTAATTATATATTTATTAATAACCAAATGAACATAAAAGTGATGTCTAGGCATAAACATACATATATATCGATGATATACTAAATGTTAATATCTGTCAGTAATCTCCCATCTTCCTATATAATAATTCGCTAGGATGTTTGTCAGAAGCCATCATGCACAGTACAGACTGCCCGAACGCACGGAATGCTGGGAGCATAGAATGTTCTGAGTTCTCTGCTGGGAGCACGGAATGCTGGGAGGTGTAGAAATGCTGTGAGTTCTGTGCTGGGAGCATTCTGTGCTTTTGGGCAGTCTCTACAGTGCATGACTGTGTCGGCAGCAGGACGCAGAGCAGGACCGGCCTCTTAAACCTTAGAGTGCCAGAGGGGTACACAATACATTGCAAAGCAATTCATTGCGTACCCCTCTGGCACTCAAAGGGTTAACATCACCCGGACCTTGGCCCATGTACACAGGCTTTTATACTAGTCTTGACATAAAACAATAATGCATGTGTGAAGTGAAAGTCTGATAGAACACCAGAGTTGTTTATTTATGTCTATTTACCTATCCCATTTATGTAGGTATAATAGTAGATAAAGGACAAAGAGACTCTTTTCCAAAAAATCCCTCCTGTCCATGTAATGGACCAGGGAAAAGTCTTCTCTACTTACGGTTTGAAGATGTCCCTCTTATACTGCAGATGGATATTTGTAAGTGTTGTCTGATTTCAGTCTCTGGTATATATTTATAGATGACCAATTCTTAATGCTGATCTCTCCTGACTATTATATAAACAAAAGGCAATAAGCAGACAGAGGATCAATGTCCAGCCACATAAGCAGAGTCCTCATCATTGCAGTTTAACTGCCTGTATAGGTGAAAGGAACAGCTTGTGTGTATGGTCATTGATCCTCTGTCTGTTTATTGGCTTTCATTTATATAATAGTTGGGATAGTTAAACTTTATGGATTGATCATCTATAAGTATACACCAGAGATTGAAACCGGTCAACAGCCTCTGCCCGCTTATACATATCTATCTGCAGTATAAGAGATACATTTTCAAACAGTCGGGAGAGAAGACTTTTTTTCCCGGTCCACTACACAGATGGAAGGGATTTTCTGGACAGGAGTCTCTTTGTCCGCTATTTGCTATTATACTTATACAAGTGTTAAAGGCCATGTACACGGACCAAGGTCCGAGTGATGTTATGCAAAGGGTGCGTACCCATCTGCCGCTCAGAGGGTTAAGAGGCCGCTACCTCAATGCTCCACGCAATGCAGTCTTGCGTTGCCTCACTCACGCGATGCAATCATGCGCAGTACAGACTGGCCCAACACTGGCAGTCTCTACTGAGCATGACTGCATTGTGACAAACATCCTAGAAAATTATTATATAGGATGGATGGAAGAGGAAAATATTCATGAATCAATAACTGTGGTGTTCTATCAGACTTTCAGTCCATACATTTATTTAGTATATGGACTCTTTGTATTTATTTTTTAAAATATTTATTATTCAGTCCACTCGGAGGCGCTATCTGTATATGTTTGTTACTTTGTATTTTTATGCTATTTAATCACAGTAGCTGTCTTTGGTGGAATTTTGTAGCTGGGAGTGTGTCATTGGGAGAAAGTAACACTTAGATATTACAGTTTATATTGGTTCTTATTTTTGATATTTAAGTTACCATGCTTTATTTTTTTTAGGCTTTTTAGGTTTTTCTTCACACTTGAAACTTCTGTTATCCAAAGCTTATCTCATTTACTGGTCGGGACTATTTAACCCCTTGAGAGCCAGAAAGGTATCCAACACACTGCGCTGCAATGTGTAGGATACCTCTCTGGCTCTCAAGGGTTAATGGAGCACTGATTCTGTTTTATTTATGGAAAAATATTATTGGGCTTTTTGTGATGAGTAAATCATGGATACTCGCACTGCTGCTGGGAGATTGCATTAACCCTGTGAGTGCCATGGGGTATGCAATGCAGTGCACTCCCTCTCTGGCACTCAAAGGGTTAAAAATGATTACAGCTCAAACGTATTTATTTATTTTATTTATTTGATCAGACATTTACAAATTGTACCAACTGGCATCCAAAATCCTTATAGTATCCTATTTAATAATTCGCTAATACGTGTGTAACGACGCAGTCATGCGCAGCCGCGGCACGGGCAGTCTCTATTGTCCATGACTGCCCCGCGACTGGCTGGCAGTGGCACTGTGGCCCGTGTAACGGGCTCTTCAACTAGTATATATTATAATGCAACTCAACTGGAGAACTGATGTCAGTGAATACAGTTCTCTATAGCATATGGTAGGATTAGCACCACCTGGTGACCACAGTAGAAAACTGCAGCATAAATAAAGTTGTCCTGTAATGACTTTTGTATGAAATCAAGACCAGTAAGAATATAATTGTTTTATTCCTCGAGAAAGGAATTACAAAATGTAATTTTTTTCTTAAAAAGTTTACTATTTCTTTCCTGCAAAGCCGAACCTGTACTGTATGTTGACCTGACTCATATTTCTGTTGGTCCCTACATTATATGTGTCTGTTAAACCACATGTTTATTTCTTACCATATACTCCACTTCTGGTTCAATGCAGAAGCACAGACAAGCTCTGTAGTACAGAAAGTTTGCTATGTGGGATTTACATAGTGAATCACATAATGGTAAATTCATATTTTGCTGCCCAGTGCTCTGGCACTGGAAGTTTGACAGCCCTTATTAAACATTCGTTTTTCTCACCAACTACTTTTCTTCGATGTTTGAAAAATATGGCTAGATGAGTAGTTTTAGTGCTACTGCAGTGTTTTCCACTTTACACACACAGGGATCATTTCAGGGCATGTTTAGTTTTGTTTTTTGTGCATCCTTGTTCTCTTTCTCTCCCTCTCGCTGAACGAGAAGGTTGTCCTTAGACGACCCAACTGATGTTGAACAGTTTGGAAATTGTAGTATGAAAAGCAGCGGCACTGGGGGAAAAAAACAGAATCAAGTATTTGTACTGCCAGACAATCTCATATTATAATATACTACACATTACAATCCATAGGGCCAAGATGTTAAATTTGAGCAATTCTGGGTCAAAACAATAACAAAATAATAACAATATCTTTAATCTTATATATATCTCCAACCATTTGTATGTTGCCCTGTACACACACTTTTTCAAGTACAGTGAGTTCCTGTTTCATAGAGCTTACAATCGAAATGTTTGTGCCTGAGGAACAGGGAGATAAAGTAAGTAGGCTAAGGTCACAAGAAGCTTACGTAGGAATTCAACCAGGTTTTCTTTGCTTCACACCTTATGTATGTCTTAGCTTCAAGGTTAGTAACTTAACTAACTGAACAACTCCTTCACCTAACTGCACCAAAGGGAACCTTCTTCATAACCACTTCTTCCCCCAACTGCCCCATAGGGGACTTTCACTATAGCCACTCTTTACCCAAACTGCACCTTCATTGTAGCCACTCCATATCTCAAATGTACCACAGAGGACCTTCACCACAGGCATTCTTTCCACCAACTGTGCAACACGGGAACATCACTATAGCCAATCCTTCCTCCAACTGTGCAGCAGGGCACCTTCACCATAGGAAACACAGAGACAACTGTGCACACCCAAAAAACTCTGAACTACCTAAAAACCTCTAAATTAGGTAAAGAGGGAAATAAAAGGGTGCTACAGGGGAATTAAACATCTAATACATATAGAAAGAGCAACAGAAGAACCTGCAGTACTAGCACACCTACAAATCCCCAATCCCTGAGAGGCAGTGGGATTGGGAATTTGTAGGTGTGCTAGTACTGCAGGGTTTTCTGTTGCTTTTTCTATATGTATTACTCCTTCACCATAGCCACTCATTCCCTCAACTGTCCCATAGGAGATCTTAACCATAGTCACTCCGTCCCTCAGCTGCCCCATAGGGGACCTTCACAATAACACCTTTACCCAATTGCATATTGGGAACCATCACCACAGCCACTCCTTCCCCCATCTGCATCAAAGAGGACCTTCGCCATAGACACTCCTTCCCCAGCTGCTACATAGGTTCCTTCACAATAGACACTCCGTCTCCAAACTGCATGATAGGGGATCTTCACCATAGCCACTCATTCTCAGTACAGTACTGGAGACCCCATCTCCAGAAGGATATAGATACTCTAGAGAAAATTCAGGGAAGGACTACTAAAATGGTGACTGGTTTACAGAAAAATAAATATCAGCATAGACTAAAGGATCAGAACCTATATAGCCTGAGAGAAGTGAGAGAGGGGATTCAGCAACGTGCAGGAAGGAAGTACATTTCAAATTAGTAAAAATGTGAGGACAAGAGGACATAGTCTAAAACTAGAGGGACAGAGGATTAGATGTAATGTAAGAAAGTATTACTTCACTGAGAGGGTAGTAGATAAGTGGAATAGCTCATCAGCAGAAGTGGTAGAAGTTAATACAGTGATAAAATTTAAGCATGCATGGGATAGGCATAAGGCTGTCCTGAACATAAGACAAGACCAAGTACCAAATAAGGTTTGAGATTTTTACAGCAGGAAAGTGTGCAGACTAGATGAGCCAAATGGTTCATTTCTGCCGTCAAATTCTATGTTTTTTATAATGGAACAGTAAAAATCCCCCTAATTGCAATTGATTTAAATAGGAATTTGAATCAATTGAATGCTAGAGAGGTCGTGCAATACAAATGGAAACCTTTAGTGTTTAATGGTCCCAATTTAAACTGAGAGTTTTTATTTTGCCTTAAGATGCGGTTGATTTCTCCAAAATTGCTTGAATATGGCCTATACAATTTTTGCAGACTTCTTGAGGTTACCATTGTGCAGTAACATAGTGGTTGAAATGGAAAAGTATTTTTATAATGCTTTTCTCAGTCAGACAAAACTTTTTTGGAAAGAAATTCGTAGATTTTCCTAACTTCGTGAAGGAAAGTCAGGATTTTATTAAAGGCATTATCTCAATTCTTTACTTCTCAGCAGCAAAGCTTAACAGTTTAAGAGGAAAAAAACACAAAATGATCTAATAGTTCAATAACCCCACCCCTAACATAGGTAACCAATCAAGCCCCTTCAAAGTGTATAAGCCAGGTGACCGGAACAACCATTTCCTCTTTCTTTGGTAACTGTGAATTAGATAATAGAAGACACTTTAAAACAGCAACTGGAACAGAACATGTAGTCTCTGTGTGGGAAGTCCATAGTGTAGAAGTCGAGTAACTTTGAAAACATATTGGGAAATTCTTCAAGCGTGGATTCTCTTAACCTAGAAAATATAGAGATGAGGGAGGGTTAATACAGGGTGGGATAATACTCGCCTCCGTGTCTTTAATAAAATCCTGACTTCCCTTCACAAAGTTAGGAAAATCTACGAATTTTACAAGACCCGGAGGCTCCTATTATGCAAGTTTAAAGCTTTAGTATAACATTAGATGATACATGATCAATGGGTTTAAAATTAAATGTTTTGAAGGTGGATTCCCTGGACCAGTCAGCCGCCTTGAGGATGTCCTCAAGTCTGCCGCCAGACAGGAAAGATTTAGAGGCCATAGCTCCCCGAGAGGCGTGGGCTCCAAAAAGGTTAGTATCAATGCCTGCGGTGTGCGTGACCCAACAAATCCATCTAACTAATGTAGCTGTAGATACTGGGAGGTAAGGTTTGATAAAAGAAATTAATAATTGAGGAAATTTAGGGGATCTGAGTTTAGAGGTAGTCAGTTCGTATGTTCTCAAACAGTAAACCACACAGAGTTGAGGATTGTGTGGAAAACTGGGGTAGAAGATTTCCTTAGAAGATGATTTAGTTCGCCTAGCGATCAGAAATCGTACTCCGTCAGGTTCATAGAGCCTTTTGGACACATCTAGTGCGCGAATGTTGGAAACTCTTCAAAACGATATAAGACATAAAAGCATAGTAAGCTTAGCAGAAAATTGTTTATTAGGAGGCCAGGAGTCTAAGAATTATAGAACTATATTAACATCCCAGAGAACAGAATATCTGGGTGTCGGTGGTCTAGATAATTTTATACCTTTCATTAACTTACAGACCAAAGGATACTGACCCGAAGGGAAGTCTTCAATATAATTATGATCTGCTGATATGGACGATCTGTAACAATTGATAGTTCTATAGGCTTTACCTTGTTGAAAGCAGGTAGATAAGAAATTCAAGATATAGCTTAGATCGTAAGAAAAGGGATCCACGTTCCTTTCCATGCGCCAACATGACCACACCTTCCAGCATGATTTATAACATGCCCTAGTGTCTAGTGCCCAGGCTTCGGAAATAAGGAATTGAGCCAATTCCTAAAGGCCATCGATAAGCCATCAATTCCCGAAATCTGCCAGGCTAATAGATGGAGTTGTTTCTGAAGTAGGAGGTTGTGCGTGTTCCCTGCCGGATTTCAAAGTAGATGGGGGTATGGTGTCAAGTATCGAGGAAGATCTACCGAGATCTCTAGAAGTGGAGGGAACCGCGGTTGGGCTGGCCAAAAGGGAGTGATCAGGACTAAAGTGACCATCTGTCTCCTGACTTGAAGGATTACTCTTGGGATCATGGCAAAGGGAGGGAAGGCATAGCCCCCTTGAGTGGGCTAACGTTGAAGAAACAAATCTAGTGCTAATGCCTCCGGGTCTGGTCTCCAACTGAAAAAGTGAGGTAGTCGCATGTTTAGTCTGGAGGCGAAAAGGTCTAACTCCAGAGGGCCCCAAATCAAATTCAATTTCTTGAATGTTGAGATGTGAAGTGTCCAGTTGCTTGAGTCTGTTAGTTATCTGGAGTTCCAGTCTGCTATAGTGTTGGATAGGCTCGGAAGGTACTCTGCCTGAACGAAAATGTTCCTGTCCAGACAGAATTGCCAAAATTCTTTTTCTAGAATTGCCAAAATTATTTTTCTATAATTGCCAGAGTCTTGGACTTCGTGCCACCTAGATGGTTTATATATCTTAACTCCGATATATTGTCCATTTTTAAAAGGATGCAACAATTTGACGTGTTTTTCGTAAAGCTTTTTATCGCGAATGATCCCGCCAGTAGTTCTAAACAATAGATATACATATTTTGCTCGTTAAGAGACCATTTCCCTCCTGTGATAAAGTTTCCGCAGCGTGCTCCCCAACCTAAATTGCTGGCGTCGGATTCTATTACCAGCTCCGGAGACATCCCGAAAATTGCTCTTGCATTCCAAGCTTCCATGTGATGTAACCACCATAGAAGCTCTTCTCTCGCATCTACAGATAGAGGAATTCGGTCTGAATAACCTAGCCCCTTGCAGAGATGTAAGATTTTCAGTCTCTGGAGAGCTTGATAGTGTTGAGGTGCAGGGAAATGGCTTGAATTGAAGCTGATAGGAGACTCACTATTCTCGCTATCATTCTCAGTGATATATAATCTGTTTTTAGAACTGTGTTGATCTCCCTGCAAATATTTTTCAATTTGTTGTGTGGTAAACGAAGAGTTGAATTTAGGGAATCTAAAACAAACCCTAGGAACTCTATGTTTTGAAAGGAATGCGTCACTGACTTCTTCCAATTTATGAGGAAGCCGAGGTTGGTTAAAGTCTGATTCGTTAAGTGAAGTTGATCTAACAGTATCTCTGGGTCTTGAGACATGATCAACATATCGTCTAGATAAATGATCATGCAAACGCCTCTGCTTCTTAGAAAGGAGACCACTGGTTTCATTATCTTGGTGAAGCGCCATATAGCTTACAAGTGAACTGCCAAGTGACTTCCTTCCAAATAAATTGGAGAAGATGTTGTTGTTTTTTCTGAAGCTCTAGGATCTCCAAATCTACAAAGCAGAAATCTTCCTTTGAGAATTGGATAGAATGAGGGAGTTTGGTTTGATAAGGAGTGGAGTAAAATTCTATTTGGTAACCTTGGATTGTTTGTAGGATCGATTTATCCAAGGTGATCTGAAACCAGGCTTGGAAAAAATGGGTGAGTCTGCCACCCACTTTTTTCCCGGGGGTTAAGGGAAGGGTACTTACGTGAAAACAGTCTTGAATGAGGGAATCCTCTGGTTGATTTCGCTCTCCAAACTCGGCCACGTGGGGGTAGAAAGGAGGTGGTGCCCTGGTTTCCTGGGAGTAGACTCTTCTCCCAAATTGTGTTGGGTCTTGAGGGTTTCTGTATTGTCCCCTATAGGAACCCGAAGTTCGGCCAGAAAATCGACCTCTACCCTTTCCGGCCCAGGCAAAAACCTGTTTGTTAAATACTTTTTTCATAGAATTTTGGGCTTTGTCCAGGGCCGTGAAGGTATTGACAAATTTTCCCAGCTGTTTGATGAGCGAATCACCAAATAATAGGCCGTTTGCTTCAGGGCCTGCCTCTGTAGAGGCCATGTCCGTTAACTTCTGGTCAATCGGAAGAAGTATGGCCCTACGTCTCTCTATAGACAGTGCTGTATTGGCGTTGCCGAGCAAGCAAAACGCCCTTTGTATACAGCCCCTGAAGGTGTTTTGGTCAACCTGTGAGGAGTTGGAGATAGCCTCCTCCGTCAAATTAAGTATTTTGGCCAGGGGACCTACAATGTCTAGCAGTTTGTCTTGGCACTGCTTAAGGGAATGTTCAACTCCCTTCCAAGGGTCTTTGCCTAATTTTGAAATATATTGGACCATTTGTGGGTCCAAATTGGGGGTTTTGCATGTTTTATTTGACGGTCTGGGACACTCGGATCTCAACTTATTTCTGCCTTTATTGTCCAAACCCTTCCGTACCCATAGATCAATGTATTTGGCGACGTGGTCTTTTGGAACCCACTCAGCTGATCTAGGGTGTTTAATGGTATTGGGATCAAAAAGGGGTTTACTCTGCTCGTCCAAGACAGTATTATCATCATTATTTTGGTCTTCAGAGTTAAAATCAAGATCCGAGTGTCCAGGTGAGTAATCCTCATCAGAGGATGATTGATCACTTTGTTCCTCAATACTAACATCAGACTCTTCTGAAGAGGAATCCAAACAAAAAGAATCCGGTTTGGATCTGGACTTTTTTAGTCCACTCGGTATGCCATCCTCCCGAGCTGAGGTTCGTGGGTGTGGGTGTGAACCACGTGTCTGAATGATATTTTTGTCAGACAAATTCTTTTGAGAACGATTAGTTTCTCTTTCAGAGGAACAATAATCAGACTTCCTTTTCCTTTTTGCCCCAATTTTTTCAGGGACACATTTCTCTGGGGATGAGTCAGAGACATTCTTATTTACAATTATTTGGGTTTTGGGGTGAGGAAAGGATTACTCCTTCTTTTTCTGATGAATTGCCTCTGCTAAATATCTGGCTATGGTCTCCGTCATCTGACTCATACAGGAGGAGATAGCGTTGGAATCAGTTTTATTTACTGTTTGATCCATAATACTTAGAATATGATCCTCATTAGATTTTGATGCCAACGCTAACTCCTCCTGGGAGTCAGAGTTAATAGAGACATTATCGTCTGACAAAAAATGGGGAGGAATTTTATTGCCCTTTTAAGGGGTACATGGGAAAACCAATTTTTTGTGGGACATAGCTTGAGTATGTGACTAAGGATAATGAAGTAATTTTTTTTTAAATTAGCAAATAATATACCTGTATTTATAATATATAAAAGTTTAGAAAGTAGGATGGGAATAGGTCAAAGGGAAAATATTTATACCAACTGCAGTCACATAAATCACTGAAGTGAGAGAGAAAGATAGAGGCGTCTGTTCAGTCTCAGGAAGCCAGCCAAGTGGTGGTGCGCTCCTGAGGTAACTCGCACATGTATGTATGAACAGGAAGTGAATCTGCCCACATCCAAGATGGCCGCCACGACTCCAGTAAAGAGGAGGACATGGGTAAAAGATGAAGTGGACGATTTAAACAAAGACTGAAGGGTAATGGAAGATGAGAGGAAGATAATCGCTAGGATAAGCGATGTGAGAAATGAGAGGGAGGTTGGAAAAAAAGTGACGAATAGTAGATTAAAAGTGGGAAGTGTCAATGTGCGTGCGTGTGAATCGGACAATCCAGACTGAAAAGATAGAGTTGGAGAAATGGTCCAAAAGGCATTTCAAGTAGAGGAATAAGAAAACAGGAAAAAATCTCAGAAGGTGGGAGACAAAGAAATTTAGAGGAAAAAGGTCTGAATATTGAATGAATACAAAGTAAGTTTAAAAGGAAACTCAGAGGGAAAAGAGGTGAAAAGGGAAGCACAACGCTATGAAGTACTGGATATAAGGAGAGGATATCCTATATAATCGCTAAAACGTGTGTAACGACGCAGTCATGTGTAGTAGCCAGTGACGAGGCTGATACAGAGAGGGGAGCTCCGAAGTAACGTCCCACTCTACACGGGCAGTCTCTACCGAGCATGACTGCTCCGCTACCAGATGGCACTGTATCAGCCGCGGAGTGGCCAGTCTCTACTGTGCATGGCTGCCCCGCGACTGCCTAGCAGTGGCACTGTGGCCCGTGTAACGGGCTCTTCAACTAGTCTCAAATAACAAGGGGATAAAGCTGAAATGATGTAAAATTTTATACAGAATTTCTAAGTGTATAACAATAATATTCATATAAATCTGCACAGTACACCTTGAATGGGCTTGATTGGTTACCCATGTTAGGGGTGGGGTAATTGAACTATTAGATTATTTTGTGTTTTGTCTCTTAAACTGTTAAGCTTTGCTGCTGAGAAGTAAAGAATGGAGATAATGCATAATAGGAGCCTCCGTGTCTTGTTGTAAAATCCAAAATTTGTGGAGTCGTCTGTCTGTTCTTGTGTATTAAATTCATCACTTAACACTCTGGGACCTGTAATTCTGCTTTTTATATTTAGAAAGACAGTGCTACGAATCCAGTACTGTGTATGTGGAGAGCAGCCAAACTGTCCTGAATATTTATAGTTAGTCTTCAGCTAACCCAATGAGGCTGTTCTTAGTTCTGTGCATAACTTTTTTTTGTATCAGATACCCGGCATTATTTCTCTTTTCTTTGAGAAACACCATTGAATTACTTGAGCTCAACCAATAGCTTCATATAATTTGGTTCAAAGATCAATTAGCATATTTTTTTAACTGGAAAATGTTGAATTTATTGTAAAACATGACATAAACAGAGGTAATAGAACTGTGGTTGGCATGGTAACAGAGTTTTTGTGGCATGTAACATATCACATCATACAGTGTATGAAAATGAGGAACAATCGCTTTCAGTCTCCAGTTGTGATAGTAAAATCCAACATGAGCAGCATGGATATGGTCAATAAATCATGTAAATGAGATATACCAACAAGCAAAGTGGAGAGAAGAAGAAAAAGGGAGGGAGGAGTGGATGGGAGGGATAAAAACAGAGGGAGTGCAGTTTGGCCTTACCAACTCCAAAAGAGATGCACATCCTTGAACAATATTATCTGTGGTATACAGAGTAGGATAACTGACATAAATATCAGGAATTGACCCACGCAGCCCATGTCCTTATGCAAGCAGGGTGTGTAAAGTCTTGATAAGGGCTAATTTCTTGTATTCTTCAGTTTATGGAGTAAACTTTTCCTGATGAGTAAAATAATGAATGCGAGACTGTTCATTCTAAAGTTACTACAACTCAGACATTTTTGTTTGTTTTAATTAAATAACTGTTCCAACTAGTGTCCAAAAGGCACATTATTTTATTTCATAATGAACTTTGCGGGCGAGTATAAGTAATAGTCTATGGTTTTCCATAGTAAGTGAAAGGAATAGCATCACTTTGTTCATCACCATAAAAAACTGCCACAAGCGGAATCTGTGTATTACCACAGGACTGCTGCAGTCACACTCCCCTTAACCCCCTGAGTTCCAGAGGGGTATGCAATGCATTGCTTTGCAATGTGCTTAGTACCCCTGTGGCACTCAAAGGGTTAAGATCCTTCACTCTTCCCCCCCACACACACTAATATTAGAGCCGTTCACACTGGCCAGAGCCCTCTTCTCCACCTTAACTCCCCACTAGCCGCTATTAGAGCCACCAACCCCTCAGAGCTCCTCCACCATTACAGCCCTCACCCTCGATCAGAGTGCTCAGCCTCTCCATCATCCACAGCACTTGCCCTACATTAGAGCCCTCATTCCTCCACCGTCTATTTACTGTTTGCCTTCTTTGAAGCTAGAGGGCATATAGGAAGTTAGATGGGACGATTGCTGCAGTCTAAAGAGCAGGCTCCGCATAATCCAGTGAAGTAATAATGCAGTTGCCCAGGCTGGAGTCTTCACCCTATCTTGCTTCTCTTGACAGAGGAGCCTGACCCAATTGACACCACTTGACTGGACCCCTCACATTGCCACAGGCCCTATCAGTAGCCTAGGTTTCCTAGTGACTAATCCATGTCTGCCTGAGGCACTTGTCCAATAATGATGATGCTTAACAGTTATCCTACAGGATTTTGACTCTAAGCAGGCACACCGGGAGCTTAAGTCATCAGTTGCTGATCGTTGATGAAAGTGAAGGCTGCTTCTCCCTACTTGCGTTTTACCACAGGATCAGCTGAGCAACTGAGTAAAAATAATCCCCAGAGCTACCTTAGCATGATAGTTTTAGTCAGAGACACTTGGCCAACATTTTAGTTAGATTACAATTTGGGAGTGTGCTATTCCTTTAACTAATACTTGTAATTACTTGATCAGTAAATGGGTCTCCAGAGCAGTGCCAAGTAAAGCATTAGAGCCTTCATTAGCATTCAAAGGAGTTCAAAACTCAATTTACATCCATTGGAATTTGGGGGATTTTTGACCTGTCCTCTATGGTGCAATTTTTTGCCCCTGAATTGCAGCATTTTAACCCCTTAAAACAAATCATTGCATGAACTTTTGGTTCTTAAGGGGTTTACTTGGTGAATACAACCATTATTGCCTTAAACACAAATTCTGAGGACAACCAGCTGCACCATAGGGGGTGTATTAAAATCCCCCAGATTCCAATTGATTTTCTCCCTTTGACTGTTGGACAGGTTTCCAATGCATTGTTTGTAATGGGACATTTTTTCCTCAGAGTGGCTCGTCATTTGTGCATAATGCTTTAGGGTCCTATTCAATAAGCAGCTGCAATTTAAATCAGTGGACATTTTCATCTCCCCCCATGGTGCAGTTGGTTTGCTCCAGAATTGCATCTCTTTCCTATATATGGCCCTTAGTCGTTATTGAGTGATAAATGGAAGACTTTGTGCATGCTAATAACCCATTGAATGCCAGAGAGGTGTTCAACAGACTGCTACACACACACACTCACACACCCTCTCTGGCACTGGAAGGGTTAAATATATTTGCAGCCTTTGCTCCCAATTGCCAGGAACTGATTATTTATTTCTCTGCTTCAGCGGCTGTTTTATGATTTAGGGAGAAGGGGGATTATCTGTTTTGCCCCATGAGTGCAAATAAAATAAATTGCTTTAGATTATAATGAACAGTAGGAAAAGTCATTTAAATGAAGATCAGCACATGGTGTTAGTTAACAGCATGCCATAGGAAATGAGTTATATAATACACATATAATTAATGGCACTTCCGTGTTTTTCATTTTGCTGCATAGTCTTTTAATCATTAAAGCATAGAATCTGCTTTCTTTAACCCCTTAAAGGGATAGTAATACTTAAAATGTAATAAAATATATGTTGTAGGGTTTAGATATTTTATTAAAAAATTATAACAGCTCATACTTGAAATTTTTAGGTGCAATATCACAGTGGCCTGCAGATTTTCAGTGGCGCTGTTGCTACACCGTCCTATGGACTGCTCTGGTCTGTAGACCATAAATCTCCATAGGATGGTGTAGCAACAGCTCCACTGTAAATTTTCAGGCCACTGTGATATTGCACCTAAAAAATTCATGTTTGAGCTGTTTTTTAATAAAAAATCTCTTAGCAGTGGGAGTACCCTTGATTTATTTGGGGACATAACCCTACAACATATATTTTTTTACAGCTTAAGTATTACTATCCCTTTAAGGACTGGCTGATTGCCGGTTGGTACTTAAGGATCACGGACCATATTGTTTTTTTACTGAATCAGATTCAAGGCTCCCCGAATGGCATGCAGCCGCGCAGGGAGCCCTGAATTCTATGACGGTCCTGGCACATCATGGGTCCTTATGGCTCCCCAACCCATGACATGCCAGGACCATCAAGGGTCCTTAAGGGGTTAAAGCAAAATTATTTTTTTTTGTTGTTGACATAAGTACACTTGAAAGACACAGAACAAATGGTAATTATCATGTGGATATTGCCCTATCGGCAGATCTGCCAATGAAACGGAGGCTGCCTTGTGAGGCCTTATGGACCAATGGGCTGCATAACCGGGGTCTGAAAAGAGCCCCCACGCAAGTGCACCCCCCATTGAGCTAGCGGGAACAGACTACACTGAGGGATGAAAGAAACATATACTTCCCTGGTGGTTCTAGTTTTATCCCCACCCCCAAACAGCTGACAAGAGCAGTTTTGGTGCTATACAGTGAATCCCCAGGATTCTGACTGTCTTTTCCGATAGGAGCAGACTCTAACTCTTTGATTTGCCTGGGGGGTTGCCAAACATTGCTTTGCAAGGCATTAAAGGGATAGTAATACTTAATTTATTTAGGCTTTAATATTGAAGGTAGTAAATAAATAAACCAAATGTCTTTTTGCACGGTTTGAGGCAGTAGACTGGTGTACCCACTTTGTAGACCGTTGTCATGAAGATTTCCTCTGTATGCACTGCTGTTTTGTCTCTCCAGAAGAGCTGTCCGGTCCGCAGACCAGAATCCAAGTCTGACACATAGAGCAGTGACGTACCTAAAATGGGTGGGAGGGGTAAACTTTACATTGTGATTACTCTTAAACATTGCAAAGCAATGTGTTGCGTACCCCTCTGGCACTCAAAGGGTTAACATAACCCAGACTTTGGCCCATGTATACAGGCTTTTACACTAGTTTATACAATAATGCACAATATGATCTTTGTTGTCATTCTGATTGTGAGACCTAATGATAACTATACATTAATGTTTAAGCAAAAGACAAAAACAATCCTATGCTAATACAGACAGATTACCGAAAATGATGAACCCTGTGTAAAGTATACATTTTACGTACGTGTTAATTTATTTCAAACAAATGAGTGCTTTGTTGCATAATTTGGCAAAGTATGTTTAAGCTCGCTTACCCTGCCAAGGTGCACCATTTCAAGCGAGTCCTATCCAATGCAAATAAATATCATATAACTATTAAAATTAAAAATTATTTGTGATTTTAATAGTTACATGATATTTATTTGTATTTGATAGGACTCGCTTGAAATGGGGTGCTATGGCGGGGTAAGTGAGCTTAAACATACTATCACCAAATTATGCAACAAAACCCTAATTTGTTTAAATTATTTTAAAGGGGTGGTAATACTTTACTTTAAACTTGTAAAGTTTCCCCCTCCCGCCCCTTTTACACACGTCAGCGCTCGAGCTGACAGCCTGAGATCCTGGTCCCGGGACTGGATGGCTCATCTGCACAGCCGAAATAGCATTGTAATCAAAGACATTTTTATTCTTCAGTAGAACTGTCTACAAAGTGTGCCTGGTTTGAGGCAGGCACACTTTGTAGACCGTTCTAATGAAAAATTTCTTTGACTACAATGTTATTTCGGCTATGCAGATGAGCCTTTATTTATTTTCTATGTACAATATGAAACATAGTTAAAATAAAGTATTACTTACCATCCCTTTAACACACTGGTCTAATATATACATTACACAGACTTTATCATTTTGGGTACTATGTATGGATTAGAGCAGAAATGTTTGTTTTTGTCTATTGCTTTGGGTCTATTACTAATTTAGGACTCGAAGAATCCCCTCGTTCTTTGCTGTTCTCTATATCTTATTCACTTGGCATCTTAATTTCATTTTTACCATATATGTGTATTTATAGTTTGTTGACTCTGTGTTTTTTTATTATTATTATTTGTATACATTAATGTTTTGAACCCTTCATTAGGCCCATGAGAAATTGCCTATAAAATACCTAAGGGGTGCCCTGAAAATTCCAGATTGCATGTTAGGGGTGCCTTGAGCGAAAAAAAGTTGAGACGTATTGATCTAAGGGGTTATCCTGACCCCTAAATTGACAGAAGTCAGTAATATGATCTTCACAGTATAGATGAATGACTCAGTTAACCCTTTCAGTGCAATACGTTGCGTACTCCTCTGGCACTGAAAGGGTTACACACATGCAAATGTATTGCTGACTGCAAATTCCAGTAACAAAGTTGAACTCGCCACTATGTTAAAGCGATAGTAATAGTTTGATTTAATGACATTTATTACTGTACATAGTAAAAAAAAATAAATTTATTGCGCCCAGTCCGATCTCTCAAACCTCTATGATTTGAGAGATGTAAGCTTACAAAGTTCCTCCCTCCCCTTACCCTGACGTCAGTTTTCTATCTTATAGATGGATATCCCAGTCCGCAGACCGTCCTGCGGCTCTTCAGCAGAGCCAAAACTGCTTTCTTTAGAAACAAATACTTCATTTGAACGGTCTTCAACATGTGCCTGCTTTGCAAGTACACATTGTAGACCGTTCAAATTAAGTATTCCTTTGTAAAAAGTGCGATTTCGGCTCTGCTGAAGAGCTGCAGGACGGTCTGCTGACCGAGATCTCCTTCTGTAAGCTAGAAAGTGACATCAGTGCAAGGGGAGGGAAAGGGGAGCTTTGTAAGCTTATATCTCTCAAACCATAAAAGTCTGAGAGATCGGAATGGGCGCAATAAATTAATTTTTTTACTATGTACAGTATTAAATGTCATTAAATCTAACTATTACCATTGCTTTAAGACACCTGCATGGGTTAAGTCTGATCTAATGTGTTTCATATACCTTTGGAAGGAATCTAGTAAACTGGTGGTCATCAGTCCAGATTTTAAACTCTAACTGAACTTTAAAATCCACCATTCAAGTGAGAAAGATTACATTTTGGTCTATGACTGGACATAATCATCGGCTGCATAACCTCAAGAGTCACACATACTTAGGCTGACCATACCTCACCTTTAAAAAGGGATACATAGGAAATAGGCATATTTCAGGAGTGCACCAAAATCAAAGCAACCCTGTAGTATGCATTTTTCATGTGTGTCCCTTTTTAAAGGTGAGGTATGGTCAGCCTACCTATAATTCACATATGATTCAAATATTCAAATAACTAATTTTATTATGACTTGACCATCAGGCGAATCTACTTCCTTCCCCAAATCCTCTATTTGACATGTGGTTTGTGCTGACACTGGCTGCAGTTTATATTCAATAGGTTTGTGGTTTTGCTGTTCAAGGGTCTGCCACGTGATTCATCTTTATAGTCAAGCCTTCGTTATGCAGATCAGCTTTAGTTTTCACAAGTGTAAACCTGTATAGATAAAAAAAAAAAAAGGAAAAGAACAGCATAGAATACTTTCTCTATATTACTAAAATAAGAATTTATTATATGTATGTGTATATATATATATAGATATATATATATATATATATATATATATATATATATATATATATATATATATATATTTGGATAAATTTTGTAAATACTGTGATGGAAATCTGAAAACTTGGAGGTGAATAATAAAAACGTGTAGTAAAATTGATGGGATTAATAAATTCATAGTTTTTTAAGGGTGTACAATTAAATCTAGAAAGAAGTATAAATATATTAATATGGGGATACCCAATACAGTTTAGATCTGCCTAGGGGTCTCCAGTACTGTATCCAGTATTTAACAGTCATATGAGTGTTTGTGAGTGTAAATGACTAGCCAGTGTGTGGATATAGCTGAAATTTCTGTTACCTCAGGTCCTTGACTATTTTTTCACTCCTCAATATGGAGATGCAAGCGACTCCTGTGAGTCTCCTCTGTCGAGATCTCATGCACTGATGTTTCTTTATTAATTACCAACTCTCGATGTTCTCATTTATTCTGTCCTTACACTCTCTTCTCACTCTGCTGTTATATCCATCTGGCTTGACTGGCATACCTCTCTATAAACCCTTGATTGTTTTCTGCAATAATGATGTGGGATCCAGAGTATTTCTGTATAAAATCGACTGAAATTCTCCAACGCGTTTCGTACCTAATCTCGGTACTTCATCAGGATTTGTAAGGGACAGCTAGTTTTTTTTTTTTATCAGTCTTTGGAATGAATCGTAAGGGATGGCTAGTTTTTTATCAGTCCTTGGAATGAATTGTAAGGGATGGCTAGTTTTTTATCAGTCCTTGGAATGAATCATAAGGGACAGCTAGTTTTTTATCAGTCCTTGGATTGAATTGTAAGGGATGGCTAGTTTTTTATCAGTCCTTGGAATGAATAATAAGGGACAGCTAGTTTATCCTTGGAATGAATCGTAAGGGATGGCTAGTTTTTTATCAGTCCTTGGAATGAATTGTAAGGGACAGCTAGTTTTTTTTTTTATCAGTCCTTGGAATGAATCGTAAGGGATGGCTAGTTTTTTACCAGTCCTTGGAATGAATCGTAAGGGATGGCTAGTTTTTTATCAGTCCTTGGAATGAATTGTAGGGGATGGCTAGTTTTTTTTTTTTATCAGTCCTTGGAATTAATCGTAAGGGACAGCTAGTTTTTTTTATCAATCCTTGGAATGAATTATAAGGGACAGCTAGTTTTTTATCAGTCCTTGGAATGAATAGTAAGGGATGGCTAGTATTTTTTTTTTTTTATCAGTACATGGAATGAATTGTAAGAGGCAGCTAGTTTTTTTATCAGTCCTTGGAATGAATCATAAGGGATGGCTAGTTTTTTATCAGTTCTTGGAATGAATCGTAAGGGATGGCTAGTTTTTTATCAGTCCTTGGAATGAATTGTAAGGGACAGCTAGTTTTTTATCAGTCCTTGGAATGAATAGTAAGGGATGGCTAGTTTTTTATCAGTCCTTGGAATGAATAGTAAGGGATGGCTAGTATTTTTTTTTTCTATCAGTACATGGAATGAATTGTAAGGGACAGCTAGTTTTTTATCAGTCCTTGGAATGAATTGTAAGGGATGGCTAGTTTTTTATCAGTCCTTGGAATGAATTGTAAGGGACAGCTAGTTTTTTATCAGTCCTTGGAATGAATTGTAAGGGACAGCTAGGTTTTTATCAGTCCTTGGAATGAATCATAAGGGACAGCTAGTTTTTTATCAGTCCTTGGAATGAATTGTAAGGGACAGCTAGGTTTTTATCAGTCCTTGGAATGAATAGTAAGGGATGGCTAGTTTTTTATCAGTCCTTGGAATGAATAGTAAGGGATGGCTAGTATTTTTTTTTTTTTATCAGTCCTTGGAATGAATCATAAGGGACAGCTAGTTTTTTATCAGTCCTTGGAATGAATAGTAAGGGATGGCTAGTATTTTTTTTTTTTATCAGTCCTTGGAATGAATTGTAAGGGACAGCTAGGTTTTTATCAGTCCTTGGAATGAATAGTAAGGGATGGCTAGTTTTTTATCAGTCCTTGGAATGAATAGTAAGGGATGGCTAGTATTTTTTTTTTTTATCAGTCCTTGGAATGAATCATAAGGGACAGCTAGTTTTTTATCAGTCCTTGGAATGAATTGTAAGGGACAGCTAGTTTTTTATCAGTCCTTGGAATGAATAGTAAGGGACAGCTAGTTTTTTATCAGTCCTTGGAATGAATAGTAAGGGACAGCTAGTTTTTTATCAGTCCTTGGAATGAATAGTAAGGGACAGCTAGTTTTTTATCAGTCCTTGGAATGAATCGTAAGGGACAGCTAGTTTTTTATCAGTCCTTGGAATGAAAAGCTCACTAGAGAGATCCCTGTATTGGCTTTACCTATACTTACAATATAACAAGATCCCATTTTAGGCATCTTTTTTCTACAGTAGATTAACCGCTTAGTGACCGGCCGCGCACGCGACTGGCACTTAACACCCGCTGAACATTTTTCTTTCATTGTTTTCAGTGACTTCCTGGACGTACATGTACGTCCTCTGTCACTAAGTGACAGATTTTGCGGGACGTACATGTACGTCCATTGTCAGGAAGGGGTTAACTAAGTTTGATTAGACGTTCTTTCAGATCATCCATTCCCTTAATTTTTTTGCTCTTTATCTATACTTTATCCAATTCCAGAAAATGTTTTTTTTCGAACTGGTGCCCAAAACTGATCTGCATATTCAAGGTGAGATCTTACCAACTGTTTGTAGAGTGGCAAAATTATGTTATGCGCTCTTGCTTCAATACCCTGTTTTATGCAAGACAGTACTTAGCTTTCTTTGACTATTGCTGTTTGACACTGATCAAAATTTACACGTTTATAGTTTAGAGACTCCCAGACCTTTCTCTCCTAGAATCCTAGAATGATTCAATTAAGTTCATAAGTAGCATTCTATTTCTTTGTCCCAAATGTACAACTTTATAGTTTCCTACATTTAATTTCCTATTCCATAATTTAGTGTAATTTGCAAATATTTTACTTTCTATATCTATTTCAGTGTCATTAATAAACATGTTAAAGAGCTGTGGATCAAGTACTGAACCCTGAGGTACTCCACCCTCAACTTTAACTTTATTGGAGGATTTTCTGTTTATAACAACACACTGTTCCTTATCCTACAACCAATTTTCTGTCCAGTTGCAAATGTTATCTACTATGCCCAATTTATTTGTTTTATACACCAGCCTCCTGTGTGGCACGGTCTATAAATCCCCTCTTAAATAAGGCACTACATTTTCTTTACCCCAATATTGTGGCACTGAGCCTGTGGCAAGAGAGTCTTTAAAGGGATAGTAATACTTCATTTTATCTTTATTTTATTTTGTAGGCATTAAAAACATGAAGAACGATATAAGTCTTATCTCTCAAACCTTTATAGTTTGAGAGATATTCACAAGCAAAGTTTCCCCTCCCGCCCATTTTACCTAGTGTAAGCCATCTCTTCTCAGATGTGGAATCCAGTCCATAGACCAGACAGATAACAGCAGGGGACAATCTTCTTCCTATCAGAACAATAAAAACCCTGCCCCTCTTGACAAGTTTTTCAGGTTTTTCCCGTATCTTAATTGAAGATTGTCCCTTTCTGTAGTCTACCTGGGCACCTCCCTTCTGATCTAGCTGAACAGCGTTACATCAGTAAAAGGGGAGAGAGGGGGACACTTTGTCATTGAATTACTCTTGAACTATAACTCTGACAGAATTGAAATAACACTCTCCAAAGTCCAAATACTATGATGATTAATTAGAGCTGCTTTTATTATGAAACATTACTATCCCTTTAAAGGTTAAACACTGCAGTGAATTCCCAAAGAACCCTTGGATGTATGCCATCAGGCCCAGGTTCTTTGCTAGTCTTAATTTTGTCCAGTCTTCCCTTGACCTTTCCTTGTGTTAATCCCACATCTGATAATGGTATGGTTTTACATTTTTTTGAGGCTCTTCTACAATTTTTCATTCCCTGATGTATATGGATAAAAGAATGTATTCAGGACATCAACCTTTTCTTTATTCTCCCTAATCAACTTGCCCATATCATTTTGGAAAGGTCCAGTGAACTCTTACATTTTTTTTGTTATTTATATATTTGAAAACCTTCTTTGGATTAGTCGTGCTCTCCTTTGCAGTTCTAGTTCTATTGTCTATTTTACTAGCCTTGCCTTTTTCCAGTCTTTATTGCACTGCCTGTATTTCAAGGAAAAATTATCTGTTACTTCAGACTTAAATAGTTTGAATGCCTTTTTTCTCCTTACCATTTCCTTCTTTTCATTTAACCGTATTGGTTGGGATCTACTTCTTTTGCATTTATTCCATGAGGTATATAAGGTTGAATATCTTTCTGCAACCTAAATATAAATTATGACCATTTCCTCATTATTTTTCATTTTAATAATTCATCCCAGTCTGTGCATTACATTGATGCTGTTAACATTTGATGTTAGTCTTTTTAAAATCAAGAGTTTTGATTGTACCTATACAGTTTTGCTTTTGTAAACTGATCTCAAATGAAACCATATTGTGATCACTTTCCCAAATGTTCACCTACTTTACTCTTGGACACGTCTATTTGTTGTCACTAGGGCCAATACATTGTTATTTCTTGTTTGTGCATGTAACTGTCCATAAGCACGCTCCCAAACCTGCTTCTCTTAACACTATGAAAAGTCTTGTTTCTTCAGTTTATATATGGAAAGTTAAATGTCCCATAATTATAGTATTCGATACACAAAAGAAATTCAGGAGTGCTTGTGTTAAAGCTTATACTTAATATTATATATAGAGAGAGTCCCAATCTATGCCAAACTAGTCCATTTATAGATATATAACTCATAGGACTGGGGTATTCCTGGAGAGTTTCTGAGAGTTTAAAATCTTTTTGGTAACTTTAATTGATCTTCTTAGATCTTGCCAGGCGGTATATTGGTTGATATTTACAGAACACCGCTCCTTCTTTTTTCTGTGGACGCAGCTCCTTTTCCTTATGCACCAGTGGTTGTAGAACGGCAAAGTCTTCTCCCAATACATGCACTTATGTTAACCCATTCCTTCTCCACCCCATGATCCTTTACTTTTACCCAGTTCCTGTTTACACTTTCTATGCTGTTAAACTAGCTATACCCTCCCCTCCACTGCATTGTTTTAAAGCTCTTCCAACATTCTAAGCAGTCTATCCCCTATCACAGCAGCTCTCTTACCATTTAGGTGCAGTCCATCACTACCATACAGGTTGTACCCAGCAGCAAAGTCACCCCAGTGCACAAAAAAAAACAAACACAACTGAAGACATGTTGTTGCTCTGTCATGGGTGGAGTGTTATAAGTAGGGTTTCCTGTCCCAATTCAAACTTCAGGCTTACTGCTCTGTGTGGCCATGCACAGGGTCTAATGTTAATGTGCTTTCTTTTTCCAATGTTTTGATCTCTGTCCAATGCCAAACCTACAGTTTTCCCTTCCTAATATTCCTGTTTCAACCCCTCCACAACCTTGGGGGTTATGCACTAAGGTGTGATAAAGAGGTGGTAAAGAGGAGATAAGTTGTCCAGTTTGATGAACTCTCTAATTCCTATGTTATTCTATGGAGCCTATGAACTAAGATCTCTCACGTTTGCAATATGTCAATCCATAGGCTTCATAGAATAACATAGGAACTGGAGACTGTAACACACTTCATAGGTTATTTCTGCTCTATGTCACCTTACTGCATCTCCCCCTGCTATGCTTTCTGCTCCTTTGGTTATAGCTAATCCACTATTAACATTATGGGTAACAAATCAAATTTAAATAACTTACATTTATGTTCTGGATCATTACTCCCATTTTCTTTAGAGAGCTGAATGACACCATCTGAATCTCACATCACTATGTTACACCACTGAAGATAACTGCACATTTATTGACAGAGTATATAGATATGAGCGTAACAGTGTATGTAAAGCGCTGACTACCAGATTCATACCAGGATGACCTTCTTCAAAGACCATGATGTGATTTATTTTAGCTGTAGAATTATAAAAGGCACATAAACATCATTGGGGCATGTATGTAAAGTAAACAAATGGGGCAAATAGTGTTAGAAACTAATGGTACCATAGGGAACAAATAACTATTTCCCAAATTCCCATTTAATTAACACAATGTGTTGGTGACCTCTATATCATCCGATGTGTTTGATGGCGTTTCTAATCTCCTGAATGATAGAGATGTTTCCAACATATTTATAATCCTTTGTGTGCCAGAGGGGTCTCCAATGCTAGGGTGACCACATTTCCATTCTTCCATTCAGGGACACTGTAGAGGCTGACAGAAGGAGATGTCTGTGTTGTGCTACAATAAAATATACATCATGCCCAAAGCCTTAAACTACAATAAAATTGCACTGCAGGTCCTGTTTGATGTCAGGAGGCAAGGGTCAGTTCTCTCTCTCTCTCTCTGGTGTTTAGAGCTCTGTCTGAAAGCCATTTTCTTGTAGCCCAGTAGAGGCATCACTTCCTTCACAGGAGGCAATGGGCAGTTCTCCTTTTAGTGTTTAGAACTCTGTGGTCTAGAGTCTTTATTCTGGGACTTTGTATTGTCCCAGAAGGGGGCAGTCCGGGACATGGGACACACATTTAAAATCCAGGACTGTCCTGGGCAATCTGGGACATGTGGGTACCCTATCCAATGTATTACACTCAAAGGGTTAAATCGAAGTGATCTGTATTTGCCCAGCATGTTGCAGCTAACTTACTGCTTTATACATTGGTCCCATTTTTTATCGTGCACCCCTCTAGCACTCAAAGGGCTAATTTCTCTGTGTGTTGGGGAAAATCCCAAAAGCTAAAATGCCGTGATCCTTATTGAATTTCCAAGGTTTGAGCAATTTGATTTGTTAACAATAATCTTCTCTTTACACAAGCAGTTCTAGGTATATTTCCTACCCATTGTGTTACTTAAGAAAGAAACACATTGAATACATGTTGAAGCCATATTCACTCTAGAGGAGACATGTAAATTAATTCTGAAAGAAAACAGAAAAGAATTAGAAGTACATTGCCCATTGTACATTACTAGAAGCAAATTCTTATAACCTTTCTCAGCTGAATGTCACATTTAAACTCCCCTTAAGCATATATATTTTAGTCTTCTCATATCCCGCCATGAAGCCTGCATATGCATTCAGTATACACAATGAGAAAACAAACAGTGTTAAGCATTTTTTTAGTTTTGTAACATTGGTGTAGTAGTGCTGAAAAATAAACCGCTGTTCAGGAAATAGCTGTGCAGATTACTTCAAGAAACTGTTGGCTTAAGAGTCTGTTCATGTTCGCTAGCATCTATTATGAAAGTATTAATCTGCTGCAACAATACAAAAAAATCATTTCACAGGGTTGCACGTTTGAAAACAATTTCTTCTTCAACAGTTGCTGCTGAATGCTATCGGTGACTGCAATTTCAGTGAAGTTTATGTATTACGAACTGGGGGGAGAGGCACTACGGCATCATACATAGGAAATAAAGTCGAGATGACTTATCACTTCTCCAGTTCCTGTGTTATTCCATGGAACCTATGCACTAAGATTCCTCATGTGGGAGAGATCTTAGTGCATTGGCTCTATAGAATAATATAGTAATTGGAGAAGTGATATCACTGGAGAAGTCATTTCCACTTTATCACCTCTTTATCACACCTTAGTGCATAACTCTCCTAGAGTCTGTATGGAGCAAACCAACTGCACTACAAGGTGGAAGCCAAAATTCCCAGTGATTTTTAATGGGTCTAATAATGCCTTGAAAGTAAACCTCTCATTGTAAAGCAACATACTGGAGAGCTCTCAATCATTCTAACAGTTATAACTCCCCTATAAATCAAGGGGAATTGTGGGACATTGTATTTGTTTTTCTCCATAATCGCACCTTTTTAAGTTACTAAATACAAACCAAAGTCCTGTGTCTCTCTAGCAGTCAAAGGGTTAATAGTTCCATGTTATCAGTGGGAGTTGTGGGATGTTTTGTTTGGTTATTTTGTTCAGTTTTCTACAGAATCTTACCTCATGAGGTTATTGAAAACGGACCCATGGCCCATATTTATAAAGACAAATTGGGGTTATTCTGGAGTTAACCAAATGCATCATAGGGGACAGATAAAAATTCCTGCTAAACTAAATAGGACTTTATACCCCTTGATTCGCAATGTATTGGAGACCTTTCTGGCATTCAAGGGGTTAAAAATGTCTATTCAAGTTCATGGAAATTTAGGAAGCTTTATTTTGCCCCTATTGTGCAGTTGGTTTACTCCAAAATAAGCTTTTAAAAATATGGGCCCCCGCCTTTCCTCTCTCTGCCAATCAAAGAGTTAAATCTCCATTTTAATCAGTGTGAATTTATATATGTATATATAGGAATTTATATATGTCCGCTGTGGTGCAGTTTGTTCCCCAGTTCAGTCTCGTAACTAGTTTTTGGAGGGTCCAAGTGCAAACATATTTTTGGGCCTGCCATCAAAACTATTCTCCCAGAACCTGTTGGGCCCTGGAGTCAATGAGCCCCCTTGAACGCCGGGCCCTGTCACAGCTGCACAGCCTGAATCCCTGGTATTTACACCCCTACACCAGTTGCATTGTGTGTAACATATTGCTGGCGATATACCTGAATATTTCTCTGGTCTATGAATAATTGAAACTTAGGTATAAAACAAAAACTCGTTCACTAGTGATCCATAGGGTTGCCACCCGGCCGGTATTTTACCGGCACAGCAGATAATTAGGGCACTGGAGCCGGTGTCGGTATAACTACTATACCGGCAATTGAAAAGCCGGTATTTGCGTCCAGGGAGGGGAGTGAAGTGACTGAGCGGGGAGAGGCAGAGTCCCCTAATAATCAATGTTCCAATGCTATTCCTTCTGTTCCAATGCTATTACTTCCTCAGAACTCTCCCATAAATCACTGTAATATTAAAATAATTAGTGTGGTTCATCTCTATAAAAGCCGTGTAAAGCGATCCTGCTTAGAAAGAAGGGGCTCCTCCCCTTTGTGGCTCCGCCCTCACATGGCCGATATTTTTTTGAGGAAAAGGTGGTAACCCTAGTGATCCATAGTGCCCTGCAGGACAGCGAAAACTGAAAACTTCATACAAGATAGCTAAAACGATTCTTCTACAGACTAGTGATTATCCACGCCTAAGTACTAGATAAATAAGCAATATCAACATGTGAGGAACCTCATAAATTATTGATCTTTTAATGACAAGCACACTGAATTCAATCTAGCATTCTGTGTCAGAACCAGGACAATAGCAGGGACAGCAGGATCCAGTAATAGGGAGCCAAATCAGGGACTGTCTCTGGGAATCAAGGACAGTTGACAGGTATGATTTGCTACTTTATAAAGGAGATCCAAGAAATAACATAGGGATTGAGCTGATCTGATTAACGGACAGATGGCTCTCACTGTACTGCATATCACCCTAGGTCAGGGATGGACAATGTGAGGCCATCCAGCTGTTTCCATTGTACAGCGCTGCGGAATTAGTTGGCGCTATATAAATAAAGAATAATAATAATAATAATAATAATCCCAATCGCTGTCCCTCACATTGCCCGCCCCTGTTCTAGGTGATCCATGGGCAACAAGCACGTTTATAAAAGGGGTTTGATGTAATTATACTGTCTCTGGAAATCTGAGACAGTTGGCAGACACACTTTCCTACTTGATTAAGGATATCCAAGGAATAACATAGGATTTGAGTTGATCTGCTTAATGGACAGACATCTTTCACTTTAATGCATATCGTCCTAGATCAGGGGTGGTGAATATGAGGTGCCTCAGCTGCTGCCAGACTATAACTCCCACCATCCCTACCTCACATTTCCCACCAGGAAAATCTCAGGTGATCCATGAGAAGCAAGCACCTCTTAAAAAAAAACATTCAAATCTGCACAAAATAAAAAATAAATAATTATGATGAAAGCATAATTAATGGGAAATGATAACCTTATATTACAAAGTGTTATTTACCTGCCACGGGGTACATTAAAATTCGTATTGAATTAAATGTCTTTTAACTCCTTGAATGCATTAGAGGTGGCTAGCTTTCAAGAGGTAGAAAGCCCCATTTAAATCAAAGGAAATTCAGAGATGTTTTTTTAAATTCATCTCTTATGCTGAAGTTGGTTTGCTCCAGAAGTACTTCAGCCTCACTGTGCGGACGACATCTACCATCTATTTTTTCTTTTTTTCCTTTTTCATTGTAGCTACCACAAATGAGGACTGTGCACTAAGTCAATCTTTATTGTAAAGAGCACAAAACCGAAATAACAATGAACACTGACAACATTTCTGGCCTCTGTAATCGAATGTGAATGGGAAAATAGGACAAAATGGATTCACATCTTCTGCTTTAGAGCTATCTGGAAGGACAAAATTAATGCTTCCATCACTGTATCTTTCACTCTTTAATCCATTGAGGACCTGAGGGGTGTGCAATGCATTGCACACCCCTCTGGCCCTCAAGCATATCTCCCAAGTGTCCCTCTTTAGGATGGACAGAGTCCCTCTTTGAGACCAAAATCTCTCTGTCACTCTTTCCCGTCCTGGTGTCCCTATTTTTAGGAGATCAGACTGTGTATAATAATGTGTAGACTTGCTGTCAGACTCACTCGCGTAGTTACATTACTAGGGTTGCCACCCGGCCAGTATTTTACCGGCACAGCTGGTAATTGGTTCACTGGAGCCGGTGCCGGTACTATACCAGCTATTGAAAAGCCAGTATTTGTGTGCGTCCGGGAAGGGGAGTCGCCGAGACATAAGACAGGAAGGAGGAGCTGAGGCAGTGTACATGCACATTGTGACGAGCCAGAGGTTGCCTAGACCATACAGTCAGTTTCACAATTACTCCACTCCTCTTAGCCCATAAGCCCCAGTGAGCTCAATATTAACAGCAGTCAAACACCACCCAGAGCCCTCTCACTACCCCCAGCTCCCTCTCCCTGCCGGACGCCCTGTGCTGCATGCATCATGCTCCACAGGTGGAAGGCAGAAGCTGGGGAGGTGTGAGACCCGGAGCAGGGCAGGATGGTGTAGCTGCTTGTTAGTGCCTTCGGTAGCCTTACCCTTGATGGACCGTCTAGTCACAGACACAACCGGCGGCCCCTGAACAGGCAGCAGAACCAACCTGCTGCCCTGTCCTCCAGGTTCTGCAAGCATATCTACCTTCTAAAGGGGCTTCGGCAAGTCCAGCATGGCCAGGTACCCGCTCTGTGCCAAATTGCCAATACAGTGTGGGGTGGGAGGCACTAGCCAGAACTACTACTGTGGTACCCAGCAACCCCCTCCAATGTTTACATGGCTAGCACCTTGCACCCTTCTGTGTCTCTACTACTAGAGCGGGTATACATCTCTAGTGCCATTCGATTTGTAGTCCAACAATAGCTGTAAAGCCACAGGTCACCCATCATTGATTCCTGCAGCGTTTACAGTATATGGGTCAGTGTGTGTACTTGAACAGGTTTCTGTTTACCAGGGAAGGAAAACTTGAAGATCTCCTGGTAAATTTGGACTACAAGTACAGGATGATGAGCGTTTGGCACACACCGGCCCACCTTTGATGTTTACAATTTACTATGTGCATACACAGTCTGTGTGTACTTGTGCATAGGTTTACCAGGAAATGTAAACATGTGGCTCTCCTGCTAATGTTAATCTGTAACTGTTGGTGGATAGTACATTTTGTTCAGCCATGATGGATGCATTGTATACTGTATTTGTGTGTACATGGTCAGGTGCATAGGTTTACCATTTGAGGGAAACCTGTGGCTTGTTATTGTTGGGCTACAACTAGAGATTGGTGGGACTACTAGTTTCATATCCCTTTAAATTGTGGATATGTATTCAAACTTTATTATACAGGAATGCACAGGGATCTGAGTAATCTTGCATTGTGTGTTTTTAATGTCTCTGAAAAAGGGTATGTGGTCACCTTAGTTAGAGTGGACTCTCCTCCACTATAAACATTACACAGGGGGAGCAGCGGTGGGGGATTCATCCTGTTATCGAGGCAAGGAGCCTGAAAATACACCCATTTGGATCTATAGGTGGTAAGTGGTCTGGGACCATTAGCACAAAGGCAAAAGTGAGAATTCTGGGGTAAACCAGTTGTGCCACAGTGGGCACGTAGAAATTATCATTGATTTAAACTAAGTATGGGCAAACAAGCCATACAGCTGTGAAGAACTGCAAGTCCCATCATCCCCAACCAACCCTTGGCTAACTAGGGGTGATGTGAGTTGTAGTTCTTACACAACCGGAGGGTTTCAGGATGCGCGTTCATGAAAAATGGTCTTGCAATAACCCTTTGTATGTTAGAGGGGCAATCACTAGGATGCTAGAGAGATGTCAGTTGCAGACCTCTCCACAATCCAAGGGGTAAAATCCCTATTTAAATCAATGACAATTTTCGGTGCAATACTGGAGCAATGGATCTGCACGACAGGAGATAAGTGAAAATTCACAGTGATGTAAACTTGGTCTTAAGCCATTTAAATTCAGGGGGTGGGTAGAAGGCCAGCTTAAGTAAATGGCCATTTGACTCCTGTTGTGCAGTTGGTTTACTCCAGAATTTGTCTGCCTTTTCTGATACATATGTCCCATGGTGTAGGGACTTATACCGCCCTCTGTGTGCATTGGGCTGGGTTATGCGCAGACTGTAACTGTGCTTCAGGATATCCACAGTGCTTTATGAGACCGGAGTTCCTGGCACCTGGTAACTAGGAAACCGAATCTCAGTTTTGTACTGTCATGCAACATTGAGTGGTTCTTCCCCTTTTGCAGCTCCTCCATTTTGTGGCTCCGCCCTCACCGACCCACAACTATGGCCTGTATTTTTTTGAGGAAAGGGTGAGAACCCTATACGTTACTGTCTGGCAGCAAGCACTTCTCTTCATTGAGTCTACTGAGCCTCAATGAAGAGAAGTGAGTACTCTTCCCTCTGCGCATCCCTATGAGACCTCTTGGTCTGCATAGCAAACTCATTGATGCCATCATGGCCCGCAGGGGTGCAGGGTGATGGGTGAGGGGCTGTCAGTCAGAAGAGATCAGAGCGCACCCGCTTCCCGCTAAGGAGGACATGACCCAGCACTCACTCGCCCACAAATTAATCCATCGGATCAAGGAGGCAGCAGTCAGAGGAGGAGACAAAACCCCACGCAGCGCTCACAGGTCAGCCAGTATTAGTATATAATATACAGATCCGTTTTTAACCCCTTCCCAACAATGGACATACATGTACGTCCCGCAGAAACTGTCACTTAGTGACAGAGGACGTACATGTACTTCCCGGAAGTCCGGGTCCCTGCACGGATTACATTAGAGAGAAAAAAAATGTCCTAGCCAGGCGTTAAGTGATGGCCACGTGTGTGCATGGCTGGTCACTAAGGGGTTAACTTATGTATGATTGATGGAGGTACAGTTCAGTATATATGTGACATAATGACTGATGAATGCGCGGCGCATCAAGCTACTGCACGGGGTGGGGGTGGGGCGCTTCAGATTTCTGTGCCTACAGGCTCCTGAGATGCAATTCTGTCCTTTTTGACTATGTCTTTGTTCAACAGTGTTTTCCCTCTAAGTACTTTTTCATGGCTTTGCAACAATCACACTTCCTATTTTGGTTATTGAAATGTTTTTTTATTTAAATAAAATTTTTGTTAAAAAAAAGTGTTGTTGTTGTTTTTTTTTTTTTTTTTAAAGTTAATTTTAGCAGGTCAAAAATGGACCTGCATTTAGAAGCCAGCCTCCAGCACAGCAGTGAAGGGGTTAATACCCCCAGCTGCTGCATTTTATTTGTCCACTAGATGTCTCCTCTCTGCTTCTCTGTTCCTTACTTTGATAGCAAGGGACAAACAGCTGAGAAGAGACACTAGAGGCAGTGTAGAACACTGCCTCATTCATTATTCACAATGCCGGTACATGGGATCCCATGACCCGACACTTGTGAAAGTGGCTGAGACTGAATGCTCTGGGCACTTATGAAAGTGGCTGAGACTGAATGCTCCGGTCCTGGATCGCTCATTCTCAGCCGGGAATTAATGATAGCAGCGTGCACAGAGGCACGCTGCTATCATTTAACCCATGACGTACCAGAACCGTCACGGGTCCTTAAGTCAAATCTATCCATGACTGTCCTGGCACGTCATGGGTCGTTAAGGGGTTAAATATCACGTTATGTGTTTATAAATGAGTCTTTCTAAATAAAATATTTTGGTCTTATTCAAAATCACTTACTCATTTACAAAAAGAGGTGTCGATAGGTCTTGAAATAACCTACAAATTCTCTGCAATGCCCCATCCACTAGCCACCCCCCCCAGCAACACTCCTTAAAACTACAGTGTCCCTCTTTGGCCATTTGGAATGTTGGGAGGCATGTCAAGAGGTTAATCAAAGGCCTTCTTTTCAAAAGAAACGTAGAGTAATTCAGGGGTAATTCTTCTGAATCATATGGAAGAGATAAAATCTCCACAATTCCTTTAGTTGTAACTGGTTTTAAAGGGATAGTAATGTTTTAATTAAGTAATATTGTAGACCATAAAATAAGAAATCCATCAATGCAATTCCTATCTCTCAAACCTTTATGGTTTGAGAGATAGACTGTTCTAAAGTTCCCCCCTCCCTGTTGTCAGCTGTAAAGCTGACAGGAGGAGATTCATGTCAGCCGACACAGGGAGGCTCTTCAGTAGAGCCGCAATAGTGCAATTTAAAAAGAAATATTTTCTTTGTAGATCATTCCAAAGAAGTATTTATTTTTAAATCGTGCTATTGCGGCTCTGCCGGTCCCCGTATCAGGAACTTACAGCTGACGTCAGGAGAAGGGGAGGGAGAGGGGAACTTTAGAACGCTCTATCTTTCAAACTATAAAGGTTTGATAGATAGGAATTGCATCTATGGATTTCTTATTTTATGGTCTACAATATTACTTTTTATATGAGTAAGACATTACTATACCTTAAACGTCTTGAATACTAGGAATATCTTGAAAGCATTGTAAAGCAATGCATTGGGGGGGCCTCTTTGGGTTAAAGGAGGTACATTTTCCCCTTTACAGCAATGGAATATTTTAGCTCTCCCCTATGGTGCAGTTGGATTGGCCCATAAATAAGGCTCAGGTATGAAAATATTGAAATGCAATTTCTGTAGATAAAGTACTGTTTGTTTTCAGTGTCTAAATAATACCGGCAGGTGAAGGGCACTGTTACAATCTGAGGTTCTGCCTTAAAATTGATCAATAAAGTCCTCTGATGAGGTACTCAAAAATCTGTGTTAACATTGAAACCATAAATGTGCTATCCATTTCAAAGGCTTATTTCATTTCCTTCACAGACTAGACTTGTTCGGATTCATCCCTTTATAAAATGTTATAACTATAGGCATCTTCAGATATTCTTAAAGCGGAACTACCACCCCTGTTAAAATCTAGCCCAAATAAATACCCATCTGGCGACTAGCTGCTCAATAGTGCTAGTCACCAGAATTATTACCTTGTTATTGAGAATTCCTACTGCTCCCGGGACTGACAGCCAGGAAACAGAGCAGATATCTTTCCATAGTGACGTCTGCGCACCTGCACTGTCAGTCCCTTTTGGAGCTCCTAGCGACGCCTCCTAGAGCAGGCTGGGACTGACTGTGCAGGCACGCAGACGTCACTAAGGAAAGATGTCTGCGCTGTTTCCTGCCTGTCAGTCCAGGAACAGTGTATAATTCTCAAAAACCAGGTAATATTTCTGGCGAATAGCACTATTGAGCAGCTAGTTGGCAGATGGGTATTTATTTGGGCCAAATTTTATCAGGGGTGGTAGTTCTGCTTTAAAATCGTTTTGTGTTATATTGGCTATTAATTTCTGCACATCTCCTTGTACCTTAGTAAATGGCATACCGCTAATGTTCTAAATGTTTACTGTTTTCCTTTAGGTAGCTCAACTGGTATTCTATTAGTAGTCTATTATGGTTGCATATCTCCCAACATTTCAAATGGCCAAAGAAGGATACGTGTGTTTTAAGTGGGGTTCCTGGGGGCGTGGCTGGTGGACGGGGCATTACCGATAATTTTTAGGTTATTTCATGACCTATTGACACCTCTTTGTATAACTGAATAAATGATTTAGGGCAAGACCAAAGTATTCTATTTAAAAAGACTAATTTATAAACACACATACTGAAGTTTAAACAAACATTAATGTGAGTTTTATTGCTGTGGAGCAATGGGAGACACTTGTATACACACCACACAGTCTGATCTCCTAAACATAGAGACACCTGAGTGGGAAAGAGGGACAGAGGGATTTGGGTCTAAGAGAGGGAGTGTCCCTCCTGAAGAGGGGCACTTGGGAGGTATGTGGTTATTAGTATGGTTTTTCAGTTTGTTTTAATCAGTTGCCCAACTCATACACTCAAGGCCTGATAGACCATGTTTTCTAGGAACACCAAATGTTGTGGTATACACAGTAGCTTGATTAGTTACTTGTTAATTAGAGAAATAATAAGACTTACAGGCCAGTGGCCCTCGAGAACATGTTTAGCCAATCCTGGTTTGGCTAATTGGAAATACTGTGGAGCACAGGTCATTGCTTATTTTCAGTTAATTGGAGTAATCTGAGCCAAGGTAGTTCACATTTCCCCTGTGCTAGGTATAGGTAGTGTGTGCCCCCAGTTATTCTTGAACAAGAATTCCCAGCATCCTCTATCAGCTGGAGGTACACTCATTTTTAAATTCTTTCAGCAGTCACCAGATATTAACACACAACCAGGGAGTTCATGCTTGTTTTAGACTACATTTGAAGCATTTTTAATCCTAATGCGTTTTTGTTCAAGAGATGACATCTTCCATCAGTCCTGGATGCCTTGTTGAAGTGGAACTATCACGGAGATATTGTCAAGGTTTGGCTGAGCTGCTCTAACTCTGCTACTTGATTTTGCTGCCTGAGCTAATCTAGTTCTCTGCTATCCATTACTGCTGCCTTCCCTTTCCTGGATCAGGCTGAATCAGCTGACCTCTCTGTGTTTGGTCACCTGAGTGTTACCAGCCAACCCTCCCAGGGTATTTAAAGCAGCTTGGCTCACTTCCTGGTTGCTCTTGTGTCTGATTATGGCTGCAAGCGCGCTATCATGAGTTGCTGATTATCTGTGTATGACCTGGCTTCCTCTGATGTTCCTTCGGGCTCCTGACTCCTGGATTATTCCTGACATTGTTGATTATCGCTATACTATTAAGAGAGGGGCACTTATATCTCTTCTTTTGTAAGTAGTAGGATGTGACAGTTCCTGGCAGTTTTTCAAGCTAAAGCAGGCAGAGTGCAGGAGCCTCCTTAATCATTCAAGCACCAACAGGTGTGCACTGCCTGTGAAGAATGGAGCTGCACACCTCTGTGGTCTTTTAAGAGTTGAGAATACCATGTGCATTGTGTGGAGTTTGTACCCTGTGGTACTGCTAGCAAAGTCATGTCCACATCCATGGACATGCCATCCAGGAATGACTGAAAATGTCTCTTGAACAAATGCACAAGGGAAAAAGTAATTGGAATCATTAGTATTTTCTGGTCATAATATGGTTATTGATATGCTGCTCTTCTCCGCTATCATTGACAGATACCTTCAGGTATATATCAATGATTGATCACATTTCCCACCTTGCATGTACGAGGTAGAGAAATAAATAAAAAATAATAGTAATAAATATTGCACATATTCTGCACTTTCCAAGGAACATACACAGGCATGCAGAGTAGGTACAGTCATGTGCCCCATAGATTTCGATGTGACTTCACAGCCTAATCCTTGTGCATTGAACAGCAGATTTACTGATGTATGAGTGAATACCAGATAAGATCAGCCCATCGATAAATTGGTGAAAGCACAAAAAAAAACAGAGTATTTCCTTGCTCATTCAACCTTTACCTATTTGATGAACTTGGATCATTTAGTATTCAGATATATTTAGTATTAATACTGTTATCCCCTCAAGGATTAATATTGCATTACACACCCCTCTGGTCCTTGTGGATTTCAACTTCTGTAAGCTAGAAAAGCCTCCCAAGCATTGCTTCTCAATGTGTTGGAGACTTCTTTAATGTCCATGTGGTTAACCATCTGAGTGCCAGATGGGTGTCCATCACATTACTTAACAATGCATTAGACCAGTGATCCTCAGCACCAGTTCTCGGGACAGACCAACAGATCATGTTCTAAAGCTATCCCTAATTAAGCGCAGGATAATTATGACAAATATTGAGCCACTGATAATCCAACTGTGACAATGCACAGATAAGCAGAAACCCTGCACTGTTGGTGTGTCCCATGGACTAAGTGTTTGAGAAGGAATGTGTTACGGAGAGTTGATGTAATACCTCTACCTACCTTTATATGGCGAGAAAATTCTATTGGCCTCTGCAAATTTTTCCCTGCCTCCATGGACATGACATACAGAACTGACTGAATAGGTTAACATGACAGTTGATAGCAGGACCACAGGACAAACTCTACTCACTGCAAATGGTATTCTTGATTAAGGACCAGAGGGGTTAGCAGTACATTGTGTTATGCACCCCTCTGTTCCTTAAAGGGCTAAGTGGATTTATGCCCTCTGTCTGCTTTAGTTTGCAAACCCTGCCCTCAACTATCATGTCCACCGCTATGGACATGACATCCAGGACTGACTGAAGATGATATCTCTCGAAAAAAGGCAGAAGGCCAGAATTCAGTGGTGTTTTTGGGATTTTCTGACCATAGTAAGTTAAGTGGGGGTAATTATTAAGTGGTGTTATTTCATAAATACCCATTAAAAGAGAAATATGTCCAAATTCATAGCAGTTTTTTTTTTCATATTATAGTTAAAAAATGCACTGATCGGAACTTTCCGGAGAAAATATTGATCTGTAACTCCTGAATCAGGACGTTTGGTAACACTTTCTCAGCCAGTCACCTAACAAGTATTCCTGCTACTGAACGTATGAAGCTGGAGATATGCATAGGGTTGCCACCCAGCCGGTACTTTACTGGCAGGCCGGTAAAAAATTGGCTTCTGTCCAATGTTAAGTCTATGGAGGGAATGTTATGACTGGTTTTTTGAAGAAAAGGTGGCAACCCTAGATATGCATAGTTGTTCATATGGGACATCTGACAGTTCTGTTCTAATATATGATCTCTGAGTTGCAGAGGGAGCATTTTTAATATTGCTGTGGAGTCAACATTTTGATTAGAATAATTGTTTTTTCATTCATTGAGGTTGTAGAATGAAGTAGAGAAAAAGGATTCTCTGAGATGGTGGAATAGAAATATCTGTTTGAATCAGGATGTGTTTTCTTGATATGGATTTTATTTCAGTCAGGATATTGAAGTTATTGGGGGATTTTTTTATTTTACTTTTACAGAATTTTCACACGCTCACTGGGATTCAAGGTGCAGTTTTATGCATTTTATGACGCTCACGCTCATTTAAAAAAGAAAATGGTTACTTAGGCTATAATTATAGAGATTCCACTGGGGTATTAGAAATGAGTGGAAATTGAGATTCTTTCATGGGGTGAGAAACAATGTCAGATCTCTCACATGTTGTGTATGATTGACTCCAGGACCAAAAGCAGATCTTAAAGGGAAAGTGTAGCTTGGAAGCAAGTATTTGTGTCATGGACTATATGCATAAATTGAATTGGAGCAATTCCTAGGCAAACCAACTGTATAGTAAGGAACAAATAAACATCCACATTGATATTAATGGAGTTTTTAACCTCTGACTTCCAGATAGGTGTACAACGCCTTACAAAGCAATGTGTTGCACACCTCTCTGGCACTCAGAGGGTTAACCCCTTGAACGCTGAAGAGGTCTTCAGTACATTGCTTCTCATTGCATTAGAGACCTCTTGATGATTCAAGTTATTAAACGTCCCATGTAAAACAATGTGAATTTTTTCCCTATAATGTAGTTTTTGTCCCACAATTGCTTCCATTTTATCTTTTTCCATAAGATCGTACAGGGCAAATGTCCAAATCTGCCAATGCCGCTCATGTTCTGCTCTAAGACACTGTCGTAGAGATCATTTGGCAGAAGTTTGCGGTCCCAGTGCTTATTTTAACACATAATTGTAGTAGTACATCTACCATTATGTCCTAAGTTTAAGACTTTCATGACGACAAGCCGTGGATGCCACCTCTATACAGGAAAATGTTACACCAATTTCCCCTGCGCCTTGTTAGTACGAGACAGATTAATGAAATGTCCCGAATTGCCCATATATTCCCCTACTGTCCTCCCCTTGATGTAAGTAGTGTAAATGGAAGCATTTTTGTGATGATATATATATATATATCATCAACATCCTCATCATAAACCACTGTCTTTCCACTGCAAGATGAAGGTCTCATCAGCAAGCCTCCAACCAGTCGTGTGTCTTTGATTGCCACTGTGTACCAACAAATTTGGTAATTTCATCTACCCATCTTGTAAAGACAAGATAACACATATTAGTATATAGGCAATAGGCAGGCGCAGCAAAAGAAATCTGTTCTCTGTCTACTTTATCACAATATCATAGTAGTACAACCACTCTTGCATGTCACAAGGTGGCCTGGAACATTACTGCATTATAGGCACAACTAGGCATAATGCACATGGAGCAAGATAAGAGACAGGGTCCAGTGGAAATATTGAGGATGAGGAGAAGGGGTTTCATTGTTAACTAGGATGTTGGAGAGTAAGAGGGTGAGTCATACTAGAATGGGATGAAGACATCACCAGGTGAAGACTAGGCAGCTGACTATCAGCTTTTTAGCTGCCTTGTGCTACTACAGAGGAAAATATACTTGCATGCAATTCAGTGTTGTCTCACCTTAAAGGAAAGTCCAGTCCTAGTATACAAGGTTGTTCTACTTTGTACAAGAGCGTCTCTGGCGCTCAGAGCACCATTAGTCTTATTGCTAGGTAGCAACAAGTTGTATCTTGTAAATCTCAGAAAAATTAGGTAGAGAGGTGAACAAATGTGGCACTTAAATACTACACTATTTGATGGTAGCCATAGTCCAACAACTAGGCTGACCATACCTCACCTTTAAAAAGGGACACATAGGAAATAGGCATATTTCAGGAGTGCACCAAAATCAAAGCAACCCTGTAGTATGCATTTTTCATGTGTGTCCCTTTTTAAAGGTGAGGTATGGTCAGCCTAAACAACACTGGGTAGTCTGCCCACCTAGGGAGCAGTATGTATCTTTTGTAAGCTCTGACATTAAAGCAGAACTATTGTGGTAATAACATTGCACCCCCAATACATTACTAACCTAGCAATATACAAAGCCATACTTTCATTAGACTGAATAAGTCTGCATTTTTGCAGAAAAACAACTTTTTTAGCAGGAACCAGAGGACAACAGTGCAGACATCTTGGAGGAAATGTGTCTGTGAGTCTGCGCTGTCTGTCCCGTTCACTGCCATCATTGGTGAGTGACGTTCTTTTTTTACCTTAAGGTAATGGAAGTTACTGATGGTGCAGATCCACAGAGTTTCTCTTGTAAGCTCTGTACAGCTGGTTCATGCTAAAGACTTTTTTTTTTTTTTTTTTTTTGCAATAACGCTTACTTATTCGGCCTAATGAAAGTATGGCTTTGCATATTGCTAGGTTAGTAATGTATTGGGGGACAATGTTATTATCATGATAGTTCCACTTTAAAGAGCTGAGATGGCAGCCATATCCCTGCCTCCCACACATAAACATGGTAGACACCAAAGAAAATGTATGCTAGATCGTAACCCGTATTGTGTACATTTGTTATACAAATGATTGAAAACTAATCTAAACTGCATTAACTCCTACAAAGGCCTTAAAGAAGAACATAAATTATTGTTAATGACCAGAACTGGCACACCAATCTCAGTTCAACAAATAAGAAAATGTGCTTATTATGTAATGTCATGAGCTCTATTTTTCCTGCTCTGACTTCATTGCATGCAACAAAATTAATGTAAACATGGTCTGGTTGTTGCATTCTGTCCAACAACTCAGTAAACGATCTAGAAGCCGCTCCAGATGCCTAAAGGAGCGTGTTCTGATTCTTTGAAAGTTGTAAAAGGATGAACATTTATCTCAATATAATGATACTAGTGTAAAAGCCCATGTACACGGGCCAAAGTGAATGGCACTGAATGGGTTAACCCTTTGAGTGCCAGAGGGGTACGCAACGCATTGCAAAGCGCTCATTTAACCCCCTTGGATGGTGGCTTTGAGAAAATCGTTTAGATACGTTTGGGATTTGTCAGATGTTTGATAAGTCTCATAACTTTTTTTTTTTTGCAAACTGGTTGTTTGTATTTTTTAACCATTTCAGGACAAAAGGGGTACTCATTGCATTGCTACACTATCCAGAGTACACCCCTATGCTCCATAAAGAGTATATAGCACATGCACCCCCCCAAACACACACATTTTTCAGGTAATGCAATTAATTGAATCACACACCAAAGTGCGGCAGATTGTCTCATCTCTACTAGACATCTGTAGAAAACATTACTTTACAATCTAATGGAGAAATTACCATCATCCAAGGGGTTAAAGAGTTGCATCCATTTTCCATATGTTCATTTTGCTGCAGCACATTTTTATTATGAAAAAAAGAGTACTCCTGCTTGGAGATGGTTTGTTACATAGCTATTGTGCTACAAACACACACATTACACACACACACACACACACACACACACACACACACACACACACACACACACACACACACACACACACACATATATATATAGTGTTTATGCAGTTTAGCTGTTGTCCAGACAGTTATTCTATTACGTTCCATAGGAGAGGCTACAGAGCTGTATAGAATGTGATTGTGACAGCTCCATCACTTTGTGACAGATTGGTCATTAATAAGCTTTGAATGAAATGACTCACATTAGTTGGAAGTACACTTGTTTTAATCAGCAGGAAAACCCCTACATTAAAGCGGAACTTTCATCAGATTAATATAGAGCCTGAAATCATAATTACACTAGTGATACGCATAGACGTAGCGGTCTTTTCAATAATAATTGCTGCATTAGAGAAAAATAGAACCTTATAGGCAGTCAGGCACCGTCTGAGATCTTGCTGTAGACGCTCTCTGCGCCTGTGATGTCCCCTCCGGTGCTTTAAGGCACAAAGGCATTCAACCCACCAAAAGCAAACTCCCCACATCCGGAGAATCAGTCTCTGCCTCGGAGATCCAGTAATTTAATCTCAAAACCAGAGTCTCCAGGGCAAAACCGGAGAGTTGCCAGCAGGGGCGGACTGACAGGACCCAGGGCCCCTGGTCCAAAAAGAGGTCTGGGCCCCCTGCAGAAATCTCCACAATGCCCCTTCCACCTCCACAATGCCCCTTCCACCTCCACAATGCCCCCATCATCTCATCGCCACAATGCCCCCTTCTCTCCACAATGCCCCCTTGATCTCATCTCCACAATGCCCCCTTGATCTCATCTCCACAATGCCCCCTATCTCCACATTGCCCCCTTCTCTCCACAATGCCCCCTTGATCTCATCTCCACAATGCCCCCTTCTCTCCACAATGCCCCCTTGATCTCATCTCCACAATGCCCCCTTCTCTCCACATTGCCCCCTTCATCTCCACAATGCCCCCTTCTCTCCACATTGCCCCCTTCATCTCCACAATGCCCCCTTCTCTCCACAATGCCCCCTTCTCTCCACAATGCCCCCTTGATCTCATCTCCACAATATTGCCCCCTTCATCTCCACAATGCCCCCTTCATCTCCACAATGCCCCCTTCCACAATCCCCCCTTCATCTCCACAATGCCTCCTTCCACAATACCCCCTTCATCTCCAAAATGCCCCCTTCCACAATACCCCCTTCATTTCCACAATGCCCCTTCCACAATGCCCCCTTCATCTCCACAATGCCCCCTTCCACAATCCCCCCTTCATCTCCACAATGCCCCCTTCCACAATCCCCCCTTCATCTCCAAAATGCCCCCTTCCACAATCCCCCCTTCATCTCCACAATGCCCCCTTCTCTCCACAATGCCCCCTTCTCTCCACAATGCCCCCTTGATCTCATCTCCACAATATTGCCCCCTTCATCTCCACAATGCCCCCTTCATCTCCACAATGCCCCCTTACACAATCCCCCCTTCATCTCCACAATGCCCCCTTCCACAATACCCCCTTCATCTCCAAAATGCCCCCTTCCACAATACCCCCTTCATTTCCACAATGCCCCTTCCACAATGCCCCCTTCATCTCCACAATGCCCCCTTCCACAATCCCCCCTTCATCTCCACAATGCCCCCTTCCACAATACCCCCTTCATCTCCAAAATGCCCCCTTCCACAATCCCCCCTTCATCTCCACAATGCCCCCTTCCACAATACCCCCTTCATCTCCAAAATGCCCCCTTCCACAATACCCCCTTCATCTCCAAAATGCCCCCTTCCACAATACCCCCTTCATCTCCACATTGCCCCTTCCTCAATGCCCCCATCTCCACAATGCACCCGTCTCCACATTGCTCCTTCATCTCCACAATACCCCCCCCTTCATCTCCACCATGCCCCTACCTGCAGTCCCTGGTGGTCCAGCGGCGTGGGGCGCGCCTCTAGTAATGCAGAGGCTGGGAGATGATGTCATCTCCCAGCGCTCTGTATTACTAGAACGGCCCGGCGGCCGTTGTAGGAGAGCTGCTGAGCAGCTCTGGAAGTGGCGGCGGGCCCCCTTCGGTCACGGGCCCTCGGTCCGTGACCGAATGCCCGATGGTCAGTCCGCCCCTGGTTGCCAGTTATTTCTATGACTGGGAAGGTAATGTATGGCTAAGATGGGAAGTGCCTACGTGGCATGCCTTAATTAGCATACTATATAAGGTCTAAATAACTCAAAAATGAGTTTACTAAATAGAAAATGTCTAATACAATATAGAGGCGATTTTGAAACCTAATTCAAACCAATAAATTGTTTTTACATGATAGTGCCCCATTAAGAGTTGAATAATGAGTTTCCTTATGTACTTAACTATTTACTCATAGAGTTGAGCTAAGAACAAGAGGTCATCCGTTAATACTAGAAGAAAACAGCTTTCGACTGAAACAAAGACAGGGTTATGGAATTCTTTTCCTCAGGATGCTCTGCTTGCAGATACTGTAACTGCTTTTAAAAATGTAATGTATACCTATCTAGCACAGAACAATATTGAGAATTATGACAGTTGGCTTCCAAGCAGACAGGATGTTGATCCAGGGAAATATCTGATTGCCATTTGGAGTCAGGCATGATTTTTTTTACCCACTTGGGGCTGAATTGGAAGTCTTCAATTTTACTTCATAGTAAAATGCTTAATGGTCTAAATATATTTTCAGTGTGCTGCCTTGTAAGAGATAGCACACTGGTTCAAGTAAAGAAAATGAAGTAAGGTCCACAGAGGACCCAAAACATTCGGTATTGATGCAATAAACTTACAAGGCTAGGACTACCCATTACTATTCTTTATCCATGGGAAGTGCACCTATATTTTGTATTGGTTATTTATCCAGTGAATGCCACTGTATTGCCTGGTTTGATATATAATTTATATAGAAATATAGCATCATGGGTGTTCATGTAGGTAAAGATCTCATCCTAAGAGCTGAAAAAAACAACAAAAGACAGGGGGCCACATAGGATGGTAAATCTGTAACTTAACATAATATCAAACCCACTTTTCTTCTCTCTCATTGGGTACTCACAATTGAAAATGGTCTCTCTTACAGATCTATGAATGGCAGACATTTCTGTCCCGTCAGAGACTTTAGAACCTTCTCCCAATTAGGTAGTGCTGTCTGTAATCAGTAGATTGCTGCTTGTCTGTATTCACCTTCGGTTCCACATCAAGTGATCTCCATCAGGTGGTCAAAATAAAAGTAAAGACAGGTGCAAGAAGCCATTTCAAGAAGAAAAGCACATCAACACCATTGTCACAGATTTAGTCTCACCAGTGTATGTATCCCAACTGGTACTGATATATCTTGCAGAGCAATATTATAAGCCACTCCCTGCTCATTATATAGGAGTCCTTATTGTGGTGTGAGGTAGCTCAGTGGTAAATGCCCTGACTACAGAGCCTGTAGGTCAACTCAGCCCTTCATACTTCCAAGGTCGATAGATGAGTACCATTGACTGGGTAATACTCACATCTATCATTCAGATGCCGATTTGGTTAATTCCGAGAGCGTTCTCTGAAAGCATCTTGAGTCCCACTGGGAGAAAAGCCCTATATGAATAATAGTTTTTATTATTATTATCGATAAGCTTTAAAAACCTATGTATTTGATATAAATAAAAATACATACTAAGATTGAAACATGCAAATATTTAAAATGCTTCATTCAAAATGCTACATTCCGTGCGTATCATGGCATTTCCCCCAGCCACATTATCAAGAATATGTTGGCAAAAAAAGTCTGGAAATATTAGTATGTATTCAAATTGCATCTTGCACCTATCTTTTCTTTCATCCTAAGAGCTGCCATTCTTAACAGTGACAGCATGTCTGCCTACTATCCCAGATTTCCAGAGACAGTTCCTGGGTTTGGTTCCATCTCCCTGGATCCTGCTCATACCTAGGAATTGTCAGAATGAATTCCCAGGTCTTCAGGGACAGAGGCTGATTCTCCGGGTTTGGGAGTTCATTGGTAATCCCCTCCAATTTCCTACCCATCCTGCCCACTTCCCAACCCATTTAAACACAAACCCCATCTCTCAACCCTCCTACACTGTCCCTCTGATTAAGCACTGTCCACATTATGATGCAAAGAGCATAATTTGGACTCTCCCATTCCCACCTATGTATGTTTCTTTGGGGACCATGGGTAAGAAGGTTCCCAGGGATGAACCTGCTGTCCCTGGTTTTTGTTCCTAGCTGTAAATTTTAATAACACCACATTTTGTGAGCTTGTCATTAAAAGATTAATATGTTATGAGCTTCTCCACATGTAGTGTCATGTAGCAGTTCAGTGTGGGTGATTTCTGTTCTGCTGCAGAAGTGCAGGTGTAAGTCTGTATGAGGTTTTCTGTTGGTGTCTTACTACAGAATACTATGGCCCTCTAGTGATGCAATGTCATGTGACTGCCCAGGGGAAAAGTTGCCCTGGAAATGTTATTGAAACCTTAGTAAGAAGACAACAGTATTGGGAAGTTCCAGTCAATCACAGGTCTTGTTCATTTCATTACCAGTAACTCATTGGAATCACTAGTGTTCCATTCCCAGTAGGGAAAGTACCGTAAGTGTTTCTTTTTGTCACTCAGGGTGTCTTTTTGTCACTCGGTCACAGTAAACTGTCCTGAGGGAACAGGACTGAAGGTGGAAGATGAACAAGAAATTACTTGTTCAATGCATTTTAACCCTTTAAACATTTGAGTGCCGGGGAAGCATCCATTGCATTGCATTGCATCTTACAGTATAACCCCCCCTGGCCCTTAAAGGGTTTGAGTCACAATAGTAACAAAAAGTACAGTGCATTGGAGACACCTCCAGAATCTGAAGGATTAACCCTTTGAATGCCAGAGGGGAGCACAACTCATTGCTTCGCAATGCGTTTTGTACCCCTGTGGCACTCAAATGGTTAAAATATCTCCTCCTACATTTAAAATTGCAATTGATTTGGTTATGTACAAATTCCCCTTCTTGCTGGCACTTTGAGGCTTTAGACAGAGATTAAGCTTGTTTCTCCAGCAGGTGCCACTGTAGCCAAGCAAAGTGAAATAAAGTCTGGTTTTATAAAGTACTAGCTTCAAACTCAAGTGGAAAAGAACAACAGATGCATAAACATGAAGCAGTCATTCTTCTTCACTGGAATGTCATTTTTGTGCAACTGACTGTAATTATAACATTGTTATTAAAATTAGCAATTTTTTTATTTCTCTACTTAGGAATTGAATTAAAACATCAAATGGATGAAGAGACTTTTTTCTTTTCTTTTTTACTTAGGTAAAGAGTTTAGTTAATTTCTGTATAATTCTGGAAAATGGATTGTACATTACTTACATTATGTTGTACCAGTTACGCAACACAGAACAGTAGCACAACATGGAGAATTAGTCTATCCCACAACCAATCACGCACTTTCCGAGATGGCTTTCAGTACACCTCTTAGATGGCTGGGGAGAGACCAGATATCTGTGCCAATATTGAGCTCCCCGATATTCTGTTTTGTTTTTATGTTACCTTCTTTCGAGCAGATGGGTCGTGCTGGGGGCATTCCTTACCCTTCCCCCTGTCACAACCTGATTTGCACAATTTAGTGTCTTAGGTAAACATCCCAAGGTACCCCACCTTGAGGACATATAAACTGAATGTCTTACATCTGGGTTTAAAATATTTATATAACATATTGTTCTCTCCTGCTGTCATATACCACTGTTTTTACAATGATACACTTGAGTATAAAGCCTCATATACCTCTCTATGTAACCAATGTACATGTACTTTATGGTTTGTGTGTTCGTTGACTTGTATTGTTTGCTGGCCGATCTCTGTGCCCATGCTAGCGCGGGGCGGACGGGGAACCAGAAACCACTTAAAATTTTATATATATAATGTGTGTGTGTGTGTGTGTGTGTGTGAAATACCTTGGTGCGGTGGCAAGCTTACCCACAACTTTGCCAATCTGTGACACAAAAATTTCACTTATTAACTAAGAATTATTATATATGCCCATTACAGGGCACACATTAGTTCTTTATATAGAGTAGCGCAGGTTTGTCTTTATATATATATATATATATATATATATATATATATATATATATATATATAAAATTACAAATGCTCTGAGGGTACAGCCACTCCCACATTTTCCAGGGCTCCCATTGATAATCCAAAATTGTCTGTAAATGGGCTGAAATAAGATGACAGCCAGGGCACTAATGAGAATCAGTTAACTGCCTTTAGACCTTATCGCTCAGTACTAGCAGAGCAAACAACATTAACCAATTAGGGACCAGAGGGGTATGCAAAAGTGCATTGCACACCTCTAGGATTCTTAAAGGGTTAAATACTTTCTGAACATGTCAATTTACACATACATTAAAAATCATATTTAGGACTATATTAATGTAACATGAATAAATAATTTGTACATATGTAAGCCTTATGTACATGCTGTTTAAAGTTGTATCAACCTATTTCATTTTTGGTATGTGTTCCTTTAAAAGAGTCTTATAAATTATTGTTTGTGTTACAATGTATAAAGTTGTTTTGCTCCTGTGTCACTACAGTTTTGTCTCTATACATGCGCCCTTTTTTGTTCAACTGCTCAGAAACCAACTCCATCTCAACTGTGACTGTTGTGCTTGCTTTGTGCTCTTTGCTATAATGCAAGCATGTGGAAGTGTCAGGGGTAAGATTCGGAAACGTTTCCCCTGCCAAGTTTCCTGATCTGAGGTTTAAAATAGACAAGACTGGGAACGGAAGTTAGGGCTTCTAGCAGATGTCGCTACGCGGGGACAGTCTTGTTCTTTATTTTTCAATATGCACAAGTGCATATCCCACCCATTTCCCCAGTCTAGTCTATTTCAGTGACTTGTATTGTGTCTGCACATTTTTGTTTTCTGCCCAAAAGCCTGTGAGTAAGGAATTATTAGGAAAAATAATTTGTCATGGTTAAAAACGAACCTCTTGCTGTTTTATGTTCCATAGAAAAACTCAACAATTTTGGGGTAAACCAAGTGCTTAATACAGCAAGCTAAAAAGTAGCAATTCTAGGACAAACCCACTGCAACATAGGGGACAAAGGAAAATTACCCAAATAACCACTAATTCAACCCATTGAGTGCCAGAGAGGTATCCAAAGCATATCTCTCTAGCATTCAAAGTGCTAAAAGGGGCGTTTTACCTCCTAGAATGTTAGGCATTGGAGACCTCTCTAGCATTCAAGGGGTTAAAAGCCCCCTTTCAATTAAATAAAATGTTCATTTTCACCTCTGATGCATCTGGTATGCTCACACTCTGACAGTACTGAAATAACACTGTCCATGGCCCAAATACTATGAAGATTAATTTGAGCTGCTGTTTTTGTAAAACATTACTATCACTTTAATGCATTGCAGAGGTCTTCAGCATCCAGTTGCTTAAATTAATATTCACAGATATCAAACACAGGGGAACGCAAACCTGTTCTCAAGCCCCACCCCCTTCCAACATAACACATTTTAAGGATCTCCTCATTTAAACAGAAGTCAGAATGTCATTAACCCAGGCAGATCTTTCCAAATTATTGCACCGATTATTAATTTGCCCGCATTCATGTGAGGAGATCCTGACTACCTGCAGCATTGGGGTGGGCCTGATGACTTTATGAAAAAATCTTGATCCCAATATATATATATATATATATATATATATTTTTTTTTATATATATATATATATATATATATATATATATATATATATATTATATATAGGGTTCAAATATAAACTACCCAAATTCCCATTTAACATCCCTTGCATTTAAAGGGTCCCATTTAATTAAATGAAAAATTGTTTCTCCCCTTGGGTGCAGTTTCTTTGCGCCAGAATTATTCGTCTTTTGGTTAGAACATGCGGCCCAAAGATATAGAAAATAATTGTAATCTGTTAAAAGTAATTTAAACCCTTGGGTGTGAGAGACGTCTCCAATGCATTGCAATACAATGTGTTGTGGACGTCATTAGAATCCAAGGGGTTAAATAAGTGATAATATTTTGAAGAAAAAAAAATCTTCTTAATGTATGCATTTTAATTAAAGGCTTTATGACATACAAATATCCTTATTAAATGCATTGTGGGTTTTTTTTTTCAATATGCTGTAGTGTGCTGACGTGCTAGTTAGTAAAAGTGGCCTTAAGTATTGTCTTTAGCTATATTTGAATCAGCATGTTCTTTTCAATATCCTCTTCTTTAAAAAACAAAGCAAAGCATATTTGAGCAGTAAAACCATCTGCTTTTCAGAAAGATAGCTGTTGTAATTTTATTTACTGAGCAGAACAAAGGCCCTGCCCACCACATAAGTAGCATAGGATATTGCAAAAAAGTTTCTTTATGTAATTCTTCCTTTGTCTGTGGATTCCTAAGGAGAAACATATAGCTGTTTATTTAGTGGAACTGAAAGAAAGTGACTCAATAACATAAATATATTACACACATTTAAAAAGTCGTTATTTCTTTGCAGTATTTTCTGTTTTACAAGAGGTTGTATCCAAAATTCAGTGTTTACATAACCAACCATTTCGGCTACCAGCGAAAGAGGACTTTTTTTGACTGCTATGAGTAATTATTAGAGCAATATTCTGGAATTCCCACGCAGCAGTTTTAACTAGTTCTTTTGTGAAGAACTTTATATAAACATATGTGTAAATTATATATTATTTAAGAACTTGTTGCACTTTTTACTGGTGTGCTTCAGCATATTATATAAATAAAAATCTAAACACGTAATAGACTAACTTAACTCTTTGAATGCCAGATATTTATGTATTTGATACTTCTCTGGGACTCAAAACTTTAATTAAAATTATTGCTTCAGATCTTTGCCAGTGTCCTTTAAATAAAGTGATGCCATATATGTATTGCTTTTTAAAAATACACATTGGGCCAATTACAGGTGTTTATTTAAAATGCACAACTTTTATCTGAACAAAAGTAAAATAAAATATATATATTTTTTTTTTATTGGCAGGAGAAAATAACTTTTTTATATGTTACAATTAAATTATATAATTTATGAAAACCTAATGATCCATGTAAATTAAATATGGGTAAAATGCATTTTCTGGTTTGGAATCATCAAGGCTCTAAAACTTTATTATAAATATATATTTTTATAAATGATTTCAGTGCTTTTCCTGTTGAGTAAAACAAGGATAGCCCCATTAGTGGGAGATCTTTAATTTAAAAGTTATCAGCTCAGTGGTTCCTAACCCTCTTGTCGGGGGCTCCTAACAGACCATGAGGGAGGTGCATGCACCAAAGGTCGATGAGGGCTCAGGATGGTGATGATCTATGTCGAAGGCGCAATGCCATTATGCACTAATGAGTCTTTACCATCGTATCCCCTTCAATCTGCCACCAATCCACCATGCCTTTGACTGGTTTATGATATTGGACTGAACACATCGACAATGACCATTTCCATAGGGAAATGCAAGTTAATGAACCATTGTTTTATTCATGTGTGTGTGTTTATATGTTAATGTTTCTGTTCACCAGACACATTGTTGGCAATGTTGGGATGTCGCTGTAGCTTCCTATGCAGTGAGAGCCCTTATAAGAATGGATGATTGTCATACTGCTGGCAATGAGTAACGGATGCCCTGCCTTACACACCAAACCTCCAGCAGTAGACAACCCTGATATCTGAGAACATCCTCTCTGCTTCCTAACTTGCTCAGTGGGGGATTGTAGATGATCCTTTCAGCACCACAAACAGCATCACTTCCTTCAACCTTTCAGTGCCATAGGGATGTGCATTGAAAAAAATACAGTATACCAACCAAAACACAGTCATCCTCTCAGTCTGATCTGTCATTTTTTAATTCATATCTGTAGTGCACACACATTATTATAAAAAAAAAATGGAATTTAACCCCTGGCTTTGCAATGCATTGGAGACACTTCTAGCAGCCAAAAACGTTAAAAAATTTAACACAAATCACGTCCCCTCTCCTGCACGTGTGAAGAAGAGATCATCCAGTTTTAATGGATGGTTTGCCACTGACTATTCACTGGCTGCTCAGCCCTGAGCTCTCTACCGGCTTGGGACCACTCTCCCTGTGCTGTCTGTGTGTCATTGAGCAACCAGTAAAGTGCTAGAACTTTCCTACTCTTTTTCGCCCATTCACCCATCCATCGGTTTGCCAGTCTGCCACCCCTCCTCTGTCCATTTTGCCACCTTCCCTTCTCTCCCTTTGTCACCCAAGTGTTAAGGGAGTGATGTTGTTTGTGGTGCTGAGAGGATCCTCTCCGCTCTCCCACTGGGCAAGTGATGAAGCACAGAGGAAGTTCTCAGACTTCAGGGTTCCCTACTGCTGGTGATGTGTAAGGAAAGGTATCCCTTCCACATCGGCAACAGTTCAATAACCCTGTATGGAGAACTTCTCCTCCTCTCCCCTTGCATACCTAATTCTTAGTGCATATGGACTAGGCGTTGTGCTCCCTACATATCACCATAGCATCGAACCTTAGTGCATCTCCCCCCATGTTTTTAGATTTCTCTGTGAGTTAATTAAATTACTTTGCTATTGCACAAGCAGCAATATCCTAAAGACATGGCCTGTTAGGCCCCCATTAGGAGCTTTGTGAATCCCTTTATTAAAGAGTAAGCTGACTTTCTTGAAAGTTTGAGTTTAAAGGGATAGTAATGTTTCATAATAAAAGCAGCTCTAATTAATCATCATAGTATTTGGACTTTGGAGAGTGTTATTTCAATACTGTCAGAGTTGTAGTTCAAGAGTAATTCAATGACATAGTATCCCCCTCCCGCCCCTTTTACTGATATAACAGTGTTCAGCCAGAGCAGAAGGGAGGTGCCCAGGTAGACTGCAGAGAGGGACAATCTTTAATTAAGATAAGGGAAAAACCTGAAAAACTTGTCAAGGGGGGGCAGGGCTTTCATTGTTCTCATAGGAAGAAGATTGTCCCCTTCTGTTATCTGTCTGGTCTATGGACTGCATTCCACATCTGAGAAGAGATGGCTTACACTAGGTAAAAGGGGCGGGAGGGGAACTTTGCTTGTGAATATCTCTCAAACCATAAAGGTTTGAGGGATAAGACTTATATCATTCGTAATGTTTTTTTAATGCTTACAAAATAAAGATAAAATGAATTATTACTATCCCTTTAAGATTTATTGTATCTAGGTGGTGCTATTGTTATTAACATCTATGGAGATTTGGATGCTGTAGATATAAGCTCTCCATAGACAGCAATAACAAGAGCACTAAGCCTTTGAATCATTCCACAACAGCAAAAGTACCCTTTCTTTACATGGACGGAAACACCATAAAGATTTTGAAATGGTAAGGGTTTACAGCTCTGAAAAGCTTTGATAACACATTTCTTGTATAAAATGGGTGAAAAACAAGGAAATCTTTCTAAAACTAGTTTGTGGTATTTCTTGAGTGTATTGATAAAATTAATACTTTTAGAAACTACCAGTTGGAAAATAAGGTGATTGCACTCTAAAACAGTTACTCGTTGCTAATTACAAAAAGCACGGAAAGTTATCTCCTAAACATGAACATAAATCCTTATGCCCTTAACCCTTTGTGTGCCAGAGAGGTATGCAATGCATTGCCCTGCAATGCGTTGTGTACCCCTCTGGCACTCAGAGTTAACACTTTGAGTGCCAGAGGGTTAACCCTTTTGCATGCCAGAGGGGTAGCCAACACATTGCTTCACAATGCATTGGATAATCCTCTGGCACTCAAAAGGTTAAAGACTCGAGGGGTGGTCATTGACAGAAGCTTTACAGCTTGACCCCTTAAGGACCAGCGGGGCAATGCGTTGGATACCCCTGTGGCACTCAGAGGGTTAATGCAGGTTAAGTTGCATTGCAGTTGGCTTTGTCAAGGGCTTAATGTACACATTTCTCCATGGGAATCTGCTACATAAAACCACTTATCAGCTGCAGTGTAATCTAGGCCTTATTTAGACATGCATCCTTCTTGAAGGTAGCATGGTTTTATTTTCCTCCATCCATTTATGTCGAGATCAGATTTTACATCACATGTTCTTGTTCATTATCAGTTTGCCTATGAAACTGATTATACATGCACATTTGTAATTACAGTGTGCGATGCAATTGTCAATACCTTTTATTGGAGCAACTTAAAGGGATAGTAATGTCAGAAAAAAATATTAACTATATGGTAGATACAATTAAAAGAGAGTATTTGCACTTATTCGTATCTCTCAAACAATAAAGTTCTCCGCTCCCTCCTCTTTCTGCTTGACAAGCTGTAAAGCTGTCAGAAGCAGATTCTGGTTCTGGACATAGCGATACCCAAAAATAAATATTTCATCAGAATGGTCTACAGTGTGTGCCTGGTTTGCAAGCTCACATTTTAGACCATTCTGATGAAGTATTTATCTTTAGATATCGTTATATCAGCGCTGTTGAAGAGCCACATCTGGTCAAGCGACCAGAATCTGCTTCTGACAGCTTTACAGCTCGTCAAGCAGAAAGAGGAGCGGAGAACTTTATTTTCCTATATCTCTCAAACCATAATGGTTTGAGAGATACAAATAAGTGCAAGTACTCTCTTTTAATTGTATCTACCATATAGTTAATACTTTTTTTCTGACATTACAATCCCTTTAAAGGGGAACTATTCTGTATTACTATGTCTGCTTCTTTGGGGGCAGTCTTTGTGACTAGCCATGGGATGCTTGTCACCCATCTGCCATTTTGGAAATTAGATATCTGACACCAGTGTCTGGAGAGGGGATAATTCTGAGCTCAGGTCCATAAGGGGAAATGCTGGGAGGGACAGCCAGCCCGTTCAGTTTACTACCCTCTTTATTGACATTTAGGAGGATGAGCAGGGCGGCCCAATGCATCTCATGCTAACTTGACAGGTCAGACTTGACACCATAAGAGCAGATACGCAAAAGGAGAGCCATCAAGTCTTCCCATAATAGCTTTGTCACAGGGTCACGTTTGAATAAACTATTGAGATTTCAGAAGTGCTGAACTTTATGAAGGCCTTGTAAATTGGTTTTGCAAAAGCTACAACCAGTCTGCTTCTTTTCAGAACCAATACAAATAACATGGCAGTACAGTTTCTATAAATATTTAGATATATAAATATATATTATATAGATATATAAATATATATTACATAGATATATATAAGTATATATAATATATATAGATGTATAGATGTTGCATTAAGCAGTACAAGTCAGAGAAATTAAAATTCTTATGTTATTCTCCTAAATAAATACATAAAATTTGCCAGTAAGCCTGTTTCTACTGTTAAACCTCTTTACAAAGAGAGCTGCCAGTCAGTAATTTGTTTCTGAAGACATGCACCATTATGGCATGCGATATTATGAACAATAACTGTGACTGACAACTCTGCTTCCCAAGTTGTTCTTCAGAAATCTTCAGATTTTCTTTTACACCCTCTATTCCTAACCAATATGCCAATACACAATAAACTCTTGTAATAGCATTTATTTATAGTTCTCCATTGGAATGTGTTTTCATTCTATGTACCTAGATCCCGTATCTGTTGTGGCTGGTACATAGTGTCTGATTCTATTGCTTAAAGGGGAACTACCACCCCTCAATAACTTAAGTGTTACTGATTGCTCATCTGGCGACTAGCTGCTTAGTAGCGCTAGTCGCCAGAAATATTACCCGGTTCTGCAGATATCGGCGTTTTACCGATGGTGACAGGAGCAGGAAGCACGGACGTCTCTTCACAGTGACGTCCGTGCGCCTGCGCTGTCAGTCCCTTTTGAACCGAGCGGGTAATATTTCTGGCGACTAGCGCTACTAAGCAGCTAGTCGCCAGATGAGCAATCAGTCACGCTTAAGTTATTGAGGGGTGGTAGTTCCCCTTTAATGGAAATTTTTAATTTCTTCCGCCTTGAGTTCTTCATAGTCATTGGGCCACTGAATTAAGGCTTCATGGGGCCCTAGGCAGGGTGCCATTTGGAGCCCCACATCTTTTAATCTGGTGCTTCTGACACTGAGTGCTCCTAGCAGGTACTGGCATTATGGCTTTAATGGAAGTGGAAGCAACTGCATGATGCAGGTCTCTTTCAACAATAAGAGTGTCTGACACAAGATGTTAGCAAGAGCAACTGCAGGGCCTCTGTCTGTGACCCAGTACTTGCAGTTAGGGCCCCTCATATTGCCATGGACCCTAGGCAGTAGACTAGGTTGCCATAATGGATGATCTGGCTATTCTCTGCAGCCCTTCTTTGCTGTGTAGTGGTCTGGGCAGCTTCTAGTTCCAACTGCTTGGTTCACATTCTGCCTTTACTTCCATGTACTTCCGGGTTTGGGTGGAGGCAACATGATGTCAGGTGTGTCATCATGCTTACTTGAGGGGTGGATAACCTGTGGCTTTCCAGCTATTGTTAATCTATTGTTAAACTCCAATCATGCTCAGCTATCCAAAGGCTGACTGAGAATAACAGGAATTGTAGTCTAACAACTGCTGGGTCATCGGTTACCCACTCTAGTTTATATAATTTGCTACAGATTCTGTTCCTAAAGACTTTGTCATGCTACAACCAGTTTGACAACTCCAGAATTTTTATTGTATCCTTTTAACCACTTGGATTCCAACAAAGATTTGCAGTTCAATGCAATGGATACCTCTCTAGCTTCCAAGAGATTAATGAGGTTTAAATCACCAACATGTGGGTCTAAAGATACTTTGCAAACCGGATAAGTAGCTGAGCAGCACTAGACTGCAGTGATTACGCAGATTGGGCTGATGAGTCTATGATGATAATATAAATATATGTATATATATATATAGAGAGAGAGAGAGAGAAAGAAAGAGAGAACAGAGATGCTATTGTCATGGAAATGCAACATTACTAGCATTTCTGCACATTATTCGAAATTGACTACTCAGATTTATTAGGCCAATCAGCATTTTCTGTAGTTGAGCTTGTTAGACTGCAATACATTGGAGAGTGAGAGGAAATTAACAACTGAACAGAGGAGTCTGCTACACTTGTGCCACATTGTGAAGTATTTCTAAATTGATGGCTCACTTCCCTCCGTTTTGTGTTTCTGCCTCTCTACAAAACTAAGCCCAGAGTAATTTAAACTTCTGGAAATTAACAATGTTCCAGTCTGTGCCAGTCTGACAGTATAACGTTCTTCATATAATAGGACATTATTCCCCGATGCATGGTACACAAAGGATCCGAAAACCGACTCCCATAATCAGAGGCCTGTGGTTGGCACCAGCTAACATTCATATCTAGCAGCTGGGTCGTGACATTGGCGTAAGGTTCTCTACACAGCTGTGTGGTGCCTTTGCCAGCATTTAGTCTCATTGTGAATGCCTGACCCAGCTGCTCTGAAATAGTTAGTCCTCATATGTACCTCTGTTCTTCTATTAAAATAATACAAAAAAAATAATATCTCTGTCAGGCTTTCAGAGGATGCTTTCTAAGAAACAAACACAAACTGTTCTGGAAACAGAGGACAGGTAAACATTCCAGATGAGGCAAACATCCACTCTGCTCAGGTCCATTTTAATAAGTTTTGAGGCAAATTTTGAAAGGAGGCCACAAATGTAAGAATATATTTTAGGGTTCCAGTATACAGTATACAGTTTTATGCAGTATGATGCTGCAGTGACTTCCTTTGTATAACCCATAAAAGCATATTGTGTTCAAACACGGGAAGGGAATGTACAAAAATGCTTCTGTGCTAAATCAGGCGCTGGAATAGATATTCTGGCTCAGTGCCTGCCAAGAATTCTCTTCATGCCTCTTACACTAAGAGGAGGGCAGTTAATCAAAATATGGACGTTCTGTGGCATTAGTTTCCTTTGTGCCTTATTTAACATCATGTACTAAACAAGGTGTAGATGAAATGGTATAAGTTTTTTGTTTCCCTGCACATGGCATGGGACAAGCATAAGAGACTTGCTGGCATCAAGTTCCTAATGATGGTGGAGTGTTTGCACCTCTGCGCACTAAATCTTCCCTATGTGTAACCACTGGTGTTGCAGGCTAATGCCAGTGTAGCTGCACTGATGTATTCATACAGTCACTTCATTTTCCACAGAGGACAGCCTCATTCCCCAGAACCATCTATAGTAAAGGAAGAAATGGGTTCCGTGTTGAAACCTTGGAACAAATGAGAACCCAAAGAGAGTTTACCTGAAAGAGGCACAAGGTGAATCTCAAGTATTCATTCATTACAATGGCCCTAACTCTGTTGTTTACAGAACCATTTGTACTATTTGGTTATATGAATGGGAGTCAAAGTCAATTCAAGACAATATACTTTAAAGGGATAGTAACAATTTGTAAAAACATATATCCTGTAGGGGTTATTCTTCTCAGTAAAGTAAGGGTAGTCCTGCTGTGGAAAGGTGTTTTAATCGTTATTGGAGTTGAAACTGAAATTTTTAGGTGCAGTATCTTAGTGGCCTGAAATATCACAGTGGCGCTGTTGCTACATCATCCTATGGAGGCTTATGGTCAGCTGACCAGCACTGTCCATAGGGTGCTGTAGCAACAGCACCACTTTAAGATTTCAGGCCAATGTGATATTGCACCAAAAAAAAAAAAATCAAGTTTCAGCTGCGATAACTTTTGAATACAATACCTCTCAACAGTGGGTATACCCTTGTTTTACTCAGAAAGATAAACCCAAAAATAAATATATATTTTAAATATTGTGTTACTATCCCTTTAAAAAGAATTGTCTGCATTAACTGTTTTACATTCCAAATTAGCCTAAATCTGTTCTCTGCAATTAGTAAGCAGACTGGTTTGCGGTCTCCATAGTTTATCCCTTTGAGTGCCAGAGGGGTACACAACGCATTGCAAAGCAATGTGTTTGTACCCCTCTGGAATGCAAAGAATTATACTATTAAGCTTCAGAGGCATGTGCAATTCATTGTGAAGCAATGAGTGCCAGAGAGGTACCCAACGCATCTCAGCAGAATGCAATCAATGCCTCTCTAGCACTCAAAGGGTTATAGGGTTTCAGAACTACATAGGTGTATTTGTATAAAGACTGTATGAATTCTGGGTTCAAACCAGCTGCACCATATGGAAGAAAATACATTCACAGTTTTTAAGGAATAGTTATGTTTCACAATAAAATCAGGTATAATTAATCTTCATAGTATTTGAGCCATGGAGAGTGTTATTTCAATACTGTCAGAATTGTAGTTCAAGAGTAATTGAATGATAAAATTTCCCCCTCCAGCCCTTTTTACCTAGTGTAAGCCACCTCCCCTCAGATGTGGAATCTGGTCCACAGACCTGACAGCTCACAGCAAGGGACAATCTTCCTACTGTGAGAACAATGAAAACACTGCCCTCCCCTTGACAGATTTTTCAGGTTTTTCCCTTATGCTCACTGAAGATTATCCCTCTCTGCAAGCCATCTAGATACCACCTTTCTGTTCTGAGGTGAGCAGTGTTACATCAGTAAAAGGGGTGGGAGGGGGATACTTTAACGTTCAATTACTCTTGAACTACATCTCTGACAGTACTGAATTAACACTCTCCAAGGCCCAAATACAATGAAGATTAATTGGAGCTGGTTTTATTTTGAAACATTACTATCCCTTTAACTGGGAATTTTAAACCCTTGAATGCTAGAGAGATCTGTAATTTATCAAGACCCGTTGGCTTGCCCCAGAATTGCTTGTTTTGAATTAATAATTCTTCTCATCTCTTTTCAATGGATGTTCTTATAAATTTTAAAGCCAAATTTGCATTTTCTGCTGAAATATAAATATTGGCTAAACAACTGGTGGTCTCTCCATTAGGAGAAAATGGCTGGGAGTCACATACATTTATATACAAGGGGTTAGCCTCTTTAGCATTTGAAATAACCAACCTGTTTATGGATGTAATAGTGGGACATTAAAGTTTGTAACTGTATCTACAATATTGTCATACATAGTAGATACTGTAGTAATAATAGACTGAATAGACAACGTTTCTTGAATCCCGGTGTCACCTCCATATGACCTTGAACAAGTCACTTTATCTCCTTCATATCAAGCATCAGAACATTAGATTGGAAGCTCTCTGGAGAACAGGGTTCCAGACTAATTGAGTATGTTCACATTGCTCGCTGGTTTGATTCCTTTATGCTGTAAAGTACATTAAGTTCCCTAATAGACAGGCACTACATTATGTATTAATTTTCTTGGGTACTAAAGATGTCTCAGCTCACTGGAGATGTCTCTAACATCCAAAAGGTTACATAGAGATTGAAAAAAAAATATTATGTTAAATTATGGTATTTTTTTTTAAATGTTGAACTTAAAGTGTATGTGTCACCTATGCACAACATGCCATAAATAGTTAGGTTACACATCCAATACCATCAAAATGTTATTTATTTTTTATTTTCAAGTTCCATTTAGTTTAAATTTAACTTACAAACGTCTGGGCTGCAGCCACTTCCGCATAGACTGCAACCCAACTCTCTGCCTCTGCTCTCCTCCTTCCTCAGATGACAGAGGCTTCTGTCTGTAAACTGGTGCGTTCTCATTGGCTATATATCGATCTCTGCCAATGAGACCTCTCCAGCTTACTGATCGAAATCTCTGTCATCGGAGGAGGCAGGAGAGCCGAGGCAGAGCTCTGTAACCGCAGAGAACAGCAGTCACCTGGAAGTGGCTGCAGCATAGACTTTTGTAAGTTAATTTTAAACTAAATGGAACGTGAAAACAAAAAATAAATAATGTTTAGATGGTATTGGATGTGTCACCTATTTATGGCATGTTGTGCATAGGTGAAACATCCACTTTAATTATCCTTAAGGGGACAGTAACACCCCCTAATAATAAATGTCTGTGTACCATAATCTGCTTTTACTTAAAGAAGCAGTACCTCCCAGTAATAACCCCACTTACCTTACTAAAGCCAGAAAATCCTAGTGACGCCTATGAATTTAGTCTTCTGCCTTTGATCAAGAGAAAACCTGTTCAATCAGAGTTATGTCATATCCATAGAAGCAGACATGACCATTGCCGGTAGCCTACTTACATTTGTTTATTTGGCTCCTCCTTGTAAGAATATTAATTTATACAAGTGGGTGAAGCAAGGGAACTATTACCATATTGATTCTGTTTTGTTTTCGGATATATGATCTATAGGGTTACTATGTAATTACCAAGATGGAGGTCCAGTTACCATGGAGAAGATAAGTGTTTTATTGGTTGCTATGTAGGTAGGATAGGAGACTGGCCATGGCAACCGTAGCAGCCATTTAGGTTTATTTAGGTTTATTGGTGACCATACCTCTTGCATCTGACGAAGAGCGTAGTGATACATCTAGTTTGATTTTATAGAGTGCTGATAATGGAAAGAGATGATAATAGCTACCAAGTGTCCTATCGCTAGAGCCATCCAAGAGCCACTCAGTGAGCCAATAAATGTATCATTTTTACTCTACCAGTCTCCTGTGACTAACACGGTGCCACACGTTACCCACATTGCTAGTTACTGCATCTCTAACTTGGTCCCACCTGGTCTAAGTCTGATACCTATAAAGGAGAACGCTCCTTCACCAAATGAATATGTAATTGTGCTTAGTAATGATTTATACATATTAATCTGAATTTTTAAAAATGGATCAGATTTTGTTTAGGTGTTACTGAATTTTTGTATATCAATATTGTTTTATGTTTAATTTATTGTATATATTTTATGTTGGAGGCTTTGTGCATGTGTGAACCTGTTATTTTGACCCACTATCCCTAATGTTCATTCTTTGATTCATATGTCCCTCTCTCATACCTTATATAGCTGATTATTGTGGCTGGGTGGTGTTTAAAGTGACTCTGTGTCTGGTGGGGTTCTGTTTGCAAAGAGGTTGGCCTTGTGTGCTCTCTGGCGGTCTGTGTGTGGGGTCTTCCTTCCTGAGTTGTGGTGTGTATGCTGATAAGAATAGAATCTTAGGTAGAGGAGACAAATGGGTAAAAGTCTCCTCTTTTGACTGTAGAAATACGGGTGAGTTTTAGTAGTCGTGGTGCCGTATGTGGAGGTGTCATCCTTCCTTCCTTCCTTCCTAACTGAGTAAGCGCTGCTTCAACTTTTGTTTTCTGGTGGGTAAATTTAATATAGAAACTCAGACCTAGATAGAGGATTATGGATATTACTTAAAGGGATAGTAATGTTTCATAATAAAAGCAGCTCTAATTAATCATCATAGTATTTGAGCCTTGGAGAGTGTTATTTCAATTCTGTCAGAGTTGTAGTTCAAGAGTAATTGAATGATAAAGTATCCCCCTCCGGCCCCTTTTACTGATATAACACTGCTCAGCTCAGAGCAGCAGGAAAGTGCCAGGTAGATTGCAGAGAGGGACAATTGTCAATTAAGATAAGGGAAAAAGCTGAAAAACCTGTCAAGAGGGGCAGGGTTTTCATTGTTCTCACAGTAAGAAGGTTGTCCCTTGCTGTTATCTGCCTGGTCAAACAACCAGATTCCACATCTGAGGTGAGCAGTGTTACACTAGGTAAAAGGGGCAGAAGGGGATACTTTATCATTCAATTACTCTTGAACTAAAACTCTGACTATTGAAATAACACCCTCTATGGCTCAAATACAGTGAAGATTAATTGGAGCTGCTGTTTTTGTGAAACATTACTATTCCTTTAAATGCATATTTGTATAGTGATTGAATTTGCTAAGTTATGAAACTGATATATTTAGATTTTTTTACTTGTAAACTATTTTCTGCTATATAATAATATATAATATAATATAATATAATAATATATATAATAAGATCATCTTTTAACCCCTTGTAGTGCAATTGATTATAATTGTGGATAACTTGATGATTGTATTGTTATCTGTTGAGTAGCTTTCAAGACCTCTTATGATTCTTCCTCAGGCATGGTATACAGGTAAATATGAAACCATCTCTTATATACAATTACACATTGTGGATTAACCTTTACAACAGTCCCACTGTGATCATAAATACCTTTGACTCCTCAGTGGAAGATTGCAATTTATATCACTCCTCTACCATTGAGTGATCCAAGAACCTGGGTCTGGACTGAGCATTCTTATCTGATTTCCATTCTAAACAATGCAATGTGTACTTACATAGAAGAGAGATGTTTTTCATAACATGCCTGAGGAAGAGACCTAAGAGGTTTTGAAAGCTTACAACCTAAATCTGCTTAGTTAGCCAATAAAGGTATCAACTTGACTGGATTTTGACTCCTATGATATTGTTGAGATACTGGCCTCTAGTTCTCTCTTTATTTCAAGGTTTGGGCATGTGATCTTTGTGATTCCAAGCCAGCACTAGCCCAGTGATTGTGACTGTTTTTGGTAATGGAAGAAAGGAGTGGGTGGGATTCCCTATAGTGGACCAAAACAGCAAGAAGATTTTGCATTGTCAGTCGCTACTAATAAAACTTCCCATGGAAGGCATTGATATCTGAATAAAGAAGTTCTCTTGAACAAAAGCACAAGGTAAAATTCATAAGGGCAATTAGAATTTTCTGGCCATAGGAATGTAAATGGAGAACAATATTAAGAAATGTTACTTCTCATTTACTTCTGATGTCCTCTAGCTGCTGTTAGGCTAAACTCCAGTGGTGAAAGTTGGTGTCCAAAATAGCTGCAGGCCACAGGTATCTAACCCCTGATCTAGATAGAAACAAATGCATACATGTACTACTACAGTACCAAACTACCACACCTGTCTGATACCTACACAACTGGCATGGAAAGAAAAAGTGGTGTAAAAGTGATACATACAGAGGCACATAAACAGCACTAGTAAATACAACAATGGGCAGCATTGCCCAGCTGACATGATTCCAGACTATTGTGGCTGCCAGGAGGGCCAAATGTCAGTGCATGCCATTAACCCCTTAACGTCCAGCCGATTGTCGCGGCGACGGGGGGAGCTCGGAACTCCATGACGGTCATAGTACGTCATGGGTCGTTCAGTCAGATCGACCCTTGACGTACTATGACCGTCAAGGGTCGTTAAGGGGTTAAACAGTAAGTACAGATGCCTAAGTTAAAGTAGAAGCAATACCTTCTATTAACAACCCCCGACTTACCTTACTATGCCCCAAAAATAAACTCAATTTTTCCTTGCTTCTTTATTCAATAAATAACAACATTGTCAGTCAGTACTGGATGTAATATCCATGGAGTCAGAGTTTAGTATGTTTGTGTACTCTGCTGGTTTCCATTTACATAAAACTGCCAGTAACAGTTCTGTCTGTCTCCATGAACATGACATCCAGGACTTATTGAAGATGTTATCTCTTTAATACAGACACAAGGGCAACATTCATAGGGGCCATTAGGATGTTCTTGTCATAGTAAGGAGAGTGGGTGTTATTGTTAGTAGGTGTTACTTGCCCTTCAATTCCTGACAATGTCCTGGAGTAATGGATGATGGATATAATTTAAAGAGGCCACCTCATCTTATGAATTGTTCCTGGAAACATTGGGCCATGTGTATAAAGAAAAGAGGAGTGGTTCTGGAGGAGATTAACTGCATTATAGGGAACAAAATTACCATTATTTGAAATGGGGCATTTAAAGAGATAGTAATGTTTCACAAAAACAGCAGCTCAAATTAATCTTCATAGAGTTTGGGCCATGAGGCGTGTTACTTCAATACTGTCAGAGTTGTAGTTCAAGAGTAATTGAATGATAAAGTATTCCTACCCCTTTTACCTAGTGTAAGCCACCTCCCCTCAGATGTGGAATCTGGTCTCTTGACCAGATAGATCACAGCAAGGGACAGCATACCTCCCAAGTGTCCCTCTTTAGGAGGGACAGTCCCTCTTTTAGACCCAAATCCCTCTGTCCCTCTTTCCCACCCTGATGTCCCTCTTTTTAGGAGATCAGATTGTGTGGTGTGTATATAAGTGTATCACATTGCTCCACGGCAATAAAACTCACATTATTGTTTGTTTAAAGGTCAGTATGTTTGTTTATAAATTAGTCTGTGTAAATAAATTACATTGGTCTTGTTATAAGTCATTTATTAGGTTACACAAGGAGGTGTCAGTAGGTCAAGAAATAGCCTAAAAATTCTTGGTAATGCCCTGCCCACCAGCCACATCCCCAGCAACATCCCCTAAAACACAAGTGTCCCTCTTTGGCAATTTGAAATGTTGGGAGGTATGGGACAGTCTTCTTAGTGTGATCATGAAGAAAACCCTGCCCCCCTTGACAGGTTTTTCCTTATGCTAACTGAAGGTTGTCCCTCTCTGAGATTGATCTGGACAGTCTTGCTGCTCTGAGGTGAGCAGTGTTACATCAGTAAAAGGAGAGGGAGGGGGATACTTTATCATTCAATTACTCTTGAACTACAGCTCAGACAGTATTGCTCTAGACTGTAAGCTCTCACGAGCAGGGCCCTCTGATCCTCCTGTTCTCCACATCTGATTGTACTATTTAATACCTCTGTATGTCTATTCCCAATTGTACAGCGCTGCGTAATATTTAAATCAATGGAAATTTGTATTTGGTCTTCTCCAGAATTGCTCCTCTTTTGCCTTCTGCAAAAATAATTGTTTTGAAATTGGGGTTAAAGGAGTACATTTTTTAATGAAAAATATGTTACAGGACTTTGCACGCTACATAAACAAGGGCATTCTGGGAAATATATCACTCAAAAGTGACTTCATTTATGTTTTCTTTTTTTTCTTTTTTTTTTTTATATAGATTGCCTAGCAACAGCACCAATTAATGTCCACCAGGCACATTGATTTTCTATAATGCATACTATATGTGAAAACTTGAGTCACAGACTATGGCTCTACATAGTAAGTCATAGGAACACCACCATCTGGTGACCATTGTATTAAATTACAGTTTAATATAAAAAAAAAAGCCAATTAGAGTCCTATAACATACTGATTTTTTAAAAAAAGTTTACTGCTGCTTTAACTATTGGCCTACACACCATATTACTGTACATAAATAAATGGTTTTATTCAGAATTTGAGCACTACAAAGTGAATAGAATTCCCATGTTGCAAAAAAGATGTCTTTTTCACCAGAACAATGGCATCAGTCATCGAACTGTACATGTAACACACATAATGACCAGCTGGAGCCACTGATGTTTGCCTGGATGCTAAAAAATAACTTTGCCATTGATGTCCACAGAGATTACATTGAAGAGAGTTTACTAGAATTTACGTCACTGGTGGTAAAAGTATTTTTGCGCCAAACGTAAAGCCATAAAAAGGATGTTTCTTAAAGGAGAACTAAATCCTTCTAACAATAACCCAGCCTACCTTAATATGACCAGAAAATCCTTAGGGCCCTTATGAAATTTGCTCTTGTGATTTTGTTCAAGAGAAAACAAGTTCAGTCAGGACTAGATGTCGTGTCCATACAGGCAGATATGACAATTGTTCGTGGGCTACTTACATTTATTTATTGGGGTCACTCAACCCTGGATATTATATCCATGGAGGTGGACATGACAGGTGCTGGTAATTTTTTCAATCTGATGGAGTCAAAGTACATGAACCTACTTAACCCTTTAACCCCTTAAGGACCAATGCCGTGCCAGGACTGTCACAGCAGTCCAGCATTTAATGGACAGTGGCTGTCTTGGCACGACATGGAATCCAATGGCGAAAAAAATGTCCATGCTCCTTAACTGCTTTCCTTAAGGAGTTAAGGACACAGGATTGTGCAATCCTTTACAGGGGTAGTAAAATGTCTATCAAAAGTTTAGCTCTGAGTCTTCTTTACATGTTTTTTTTAATATGTAGCTCTATATTTAGTTAAAGTGATAGTAATGTTTCACAAAAACAGCAGCTCCAATTAATCTTCATAGTATTTGAGCCATAAAGAGTGTTATTTCAGTCTGTCAGAGTTGTAGTTCAAGAGTAATTGAATGATAAAGTTCCCCCTCCAGCCCCTTTTACCTAGTATAAGCCACCTCACCCTCAGATGTGGAATCCAGTCCATACACCAGACAGCTCACATCAAGGGTCAAAATTCTTACTATGAGAACAAAGAAAACCCTGCCCCCCTTGAGAGGTTTTTCCCTTATGCTAACTGAAGATTGTCCCTCTCTGCAATCTACATGGACACTCCCTGCTGCTCTGAGGTGAGCAGTGTTATATCAGTAAAAGGGGCGGGAGGAGGATACTTTATCATTCAATTATTCTTGAACTACAACTCTGACAGAACTGAAATAACACTTTCCATATCCCAAATACTATGAAGATTAATTAGAGCTGCTTTACTATCCCTTTAATTACAGCGTTGTAGTTCAGACACTATTCAAGACGAAAGGATCCCCCTCCCGCCCCTTTCCCTGCATCACCCTGCCTCTCTGTCTGGTCTGGTTGGAGAGCGGTGAAGGACAGTCTTCAGTAAGCAAAAGGAAAATCCTGCCCTCCTTCATCAAGGGGCACAGGGTTTTCCTTATACTTACTGAAGATTGTCCCTTGCTTCATCTGTCTGGTCCTACGACTGTATCACAGATCTAAGGGGAGGTTGCCGGGAGGGGGATCCTTTAGTCTTGAATAGCGTTTGAACTTTAACACTGTAAGTAACTAAATTTAGAGCTGCATGTTAAAAAAAATTGTAAAGAAGACTCTGACCTAAACTTTAATAGAGGTATTACTATCCCTTTAAACCTTAAAGGATTCAGATTTCCATATGCAATGATCAGACTTTGAAGTCCTGTGATATTGCTAACAGTGCTCCCTCTAAGGTGAACAAAACAGCACTAAAATAGTTAAGAGCAATTCACCTTTTCAGTACCAGAGGGGTATGCAACATATTGCAAAGCAATGCATTGCATAGCCCTCTGGCACTCAAAGGATTAAAAGTAGGCAGGACTGCAAATGTCTGTTATTCCTATGCTGCTCTGCAGCAACAGTCCTCTTTAACCCTTTGAATGTCAGAGGGATATGCAACACATTGCTTTGCAATGCATTGTGTAACCTTCTGGTAGTTAAAAGGTTAACTCCTCTTTCAGGGCTGGGTTGTTCACCTGTACACATATTAGCAGGAACACTGCCTGATAACAAATATCGTGTCCAACCCCATGAATATGACATCCAAGACTGATGGAAGATGTTAACCTTTTGTACAAAGGAGAAAATCAAAGATTCATGGGTCTGTTAGAATTATCTGGCCACAGTAAGGTAAGTGGGGGCTAATTATTATCCTAATTATTATTGTTTAACACGCGCCTTTAATATTCAGACTTGTATTCCTTTATAAATTGCTCATCATAATTACTATTATATTCAAACCCCAACTAGCTAAAGGGACATAATGACTGTTCTGGAAGATGAACAGTACTGAAGCCAACCAACTGCCCATAGGAGACAAGTGGAAATTCCCATTTAGGGGATTTTAATCTATTACATGCTAGAGAGGAATCCAATAGATTGATCCCTAGCATTCAAGGTGTTAAAGGCCAAGTTAAATACATTTTATTTATCTAGTTTATTACGAAGAAGAACTGGGTCAGTGCTGGGACAAACCAACAACACCATAAGGTAGTGATGGCGAACCTATGGCATTGGTGTCTCACCACCTCACCTCCTCCGCCTTCAGGACCTGGATGGTCAGGAGGCTTAGAGAGAGCATCAGGTGAATGTATGAATGAATGAATATGTTTATTTATATAGCGCCACAAGTGTATGAAGCGCTTTACAATTTCAGGGTTTAAACAATACAGGCTTACAGGTGCTTTGTAGAGTGAAACATTGGGTGCGAGGTCCCTGCCCAAAAGCTTACAGTCAGGTCACAAAGGATGAGATGGGCAGGTCGCAGGAGGGGTTACACAGACAGAGGGTAGTGACATTGGAGCCGTGAGGTACAGCTTGTGTCGCCCGGAATCAAGGAAGCAATGTCATAATGTACGCTTTCTTTTCTTTATTTTTTTTTTTCAAATAAATCTTTATTGAAGGAAAAGATAAAATAAAAAAAGATGTCAACAACGACCTTGATAGATAACATGTAACGGAGTAATCTATGTAAACATAGGAATAGATATAGAAGAACAACGCATTTCCCACATGTGTTAGCTCATAGAGAAAAGAGACAAATGTAATGAAGGGGAAAGAGGGGGTCATGCAGTGACTGGAGATGTTGATTTGGAGACATGCTTCCTGAGGGGTACCATAAACGGCTAGTGAAAGATAGTACACTAGGAAAATGAAGGGAAAGAAAGGAAAAAAAAAATATATATATATAGTTGTTGGGGTGGTAGGAGGGTGGCATCGGATGCAGACACCATAAAACGAAGTCTGAAACCAAAGGTAAAACTCAGACTACACTTTGCTTTTTAATATTTCCATGTGTACAAAAAATTACCAAAAATGATAAACAATATTGATTACAACTTTATAAAAGAAAATGTAAAGATGAAGTCACATAGGGGTGATAGTTCCCCTTTAAAATATGTGGGAACAATATTTTGTGCTTAGATTCCCCAGTATATAATTTCTGAATCTCTCCACTGCTTAGAGTAAGGCAGAGACAGACGAAGGGAACCAGTTTGTAAACCTCCACAGTTATTGGGAAGTGGAAGACTCTTTTGTCCAAAGCAATGTTTTAACTGGTTTTAAGCTCTATTGCAGACTCAATTCAAAATAGGAGTAATAGTTAGAAACACTTCATTGGTTTCTGTGGTGATTACTTCCATTTATGTCCCAAAAAATGTATAGGAGTTGATGGTGTTACTGGTAATGTATTATGGCCAAAACCATGTTTTTCTCACTAGTAACTAAAGCAAAATGTATATTGCTCCCACGCCAGCACTGTGTAACAGTTTACCTTTATATATGGGCTCTTGAGTTCCAGCTATAAAAGTTGATGTAATTGCAGGAACCGTACTGTGAAATCAAAGTCTCATTCGTGCAAATCCATGTTGTTACTTGGATTAATAGCGTGAAAACATAAAAAACGTTGACGTCCCGTTTCTATCATAGTGGCATTGTAGAAAATATACTGTGAAGTATTAAGCTCCCTCTACTTTGGTTGTACACAGCACTGATTCACAATAAAAAGTATATCTGTCTTATAACATAAAGGGAACACACAATTGTATACATGCCTGTGAACTCTCAGGGTTTGACCCAGATCTCAGGGTGAAAGAGTTATTTATTATCTACTATATGATTTGCCCCAATTAAAGTGAAACTACCACGCTGGTTAAAGTCGCCCTGCAATACTTAGGTAATTGGAGACTAGCTTAATAATAGTTATTTTTACCTGTCAAAAGTACCCCCTTGTAATGTAATCATTAATCTTCCGAGACTGACGGCCAGGTTAGTGCAGTCTGCACGCCTGCGCCATCAGTCCCTTCCGGTGCCATTTGGGCCAGTGCAATTTTGCTGAAGGTAGATCGGGACTGATAGAGTAGGCGTACAGGCAAGATGTCTGCCCTGATGCCTGGCTTCTGTTCTTGGAAGCTTGAGGATTACTTTACAAGGGGGTACTTTTGACAGGTAAAATGACTATTATTAAGCTAGTCGCCAACTGCCAAAATATTGCAGGGTGACGTTAGCTAAAGTGGTAGTTACGCTTTAAACATTTTTTTAGTCTCTAAATTGGTACCATTTGTGGAAAGACAGGAGTTGATGTCCTGGTTGTCCTGTTTGTGTTTATGCAGTGCGGTCTCTAAATTGTAGCATGTTAAAGTCCATTTAAATCATTGGCACTTTGCATTATTTTTATTTGTCCCCTGTGGTGCAGTTAGTTTGCCCCAGAATCGTTCCTTTTACACTGTAAATGCAGCCCTTATTGAGCTAATTGGATGCTAGTGACCTCTCTAATCATACTTGTTCCAAGCTTCCAGAGGTCCATGGATTTCTTGGGGTGGGAGAGATAAAATGATCCCATTTGCACTGAAGTGGGTGTGGCTTGATTGGGGTGAGTGTGATTGGGAGGGAGGGGCTTTCCCTTAAAATAGGTGCAGAGTGAGAAGATCAGGACTGAGAGTGACTAGAACTGAGTGAAGAGGCTGGAGTTACATGGGATCTCAGTGAGACCTAAGAATCGTCTTCTGTCCCTAGAGACTTGATAAGTCAAATCCAGAAAATTCACAGGTATGCCTCTGCTGTATTGCAGAGCTCCCTTACATCTTAATGGTTAAACAAAAATACTGGTATCAAAATATAAAAAGTTTTAGGCATCCTTTCTCCCTCCATCTGTTGTGGACTACGATTCCCATCATCACCAGCCAGCCATGGGAATTGTAGCGCTCAACAGCTGGAATGCCTCAGGTTTCCCATCCTTGATGTAAAATGTTGTCTTGTTTTAGCATTTTATGGTCAAATTCTAAACAACATAACAATTAGTAGACCAGTGTTGCTGATTTACCTCCTGCATTTCAGCAGAGTAGTGTACTTTTTTCAGCTTATAGCTCTGATGTGCTGCATCTCACGCTTTGTGCACGGAATTACTCCAGATGTTACTGGGATCAGCACTTGATGAAACCTGGTCATACTATTTCCATGGTAACCCAGGACTTTATATAATTCACATAATCTTTCTATAGTTTTTCTTAATTGGACTGATGGTTGATCTTCTGTTAACATTGATAAATAATAAACGGTTGGATTTGAGTTTGCATTGGATTTGAGTTTGCTTGTAACATAACAATATGTTTAAATTACCTAGTGGAATGGAAATAATAATGACAAAAAAAAGATATTGCTCTTTTTAAGAAGGTAAAATATTTTCTTATAGAAATGGAGATGTCAGGCCTTATGCAGAAATCTATACAAGATCCATTCTGGACCATACCAACTGAACCATAGGGGGGCAATAAAAATTCCCCAAATTCCCTTTAAAGGAAATTGGAATTTGAAACCCTTGAATAATCAAGATGTCTCTAATGAATTGCTCCACAATGCTTTTGAGATGTCTGTAGCATTCAAGGGGTTTAAAACCCAAATGGAACAAATGTTTTTATTTAAACCCCACCCTACATGTTGCAGCTGAATTGATCTATAATTGTTAATCTTCTTGAATATAGCCTGTCATTGTAGACATAAAGCAGCACAAGGTATGTTTCTTGGCTTTTGAGCTAATGTGTATGTGTGAATAATACACACATACCTGCAAGGCTGAAAAATATCAATGACCAAAGAAAAAAGTTACTAGTCAAAAGGTGAATGTTGCTGATCTGCTTAATGTTATCTATAAAGAATAGCTTCATAATTTATACTGGAGAATTCATTTTGGAGAATCGGTCCACAAAAGAGTGATTCATAGTGGCCATTATTAAATATTTCATTTTCTGCAACCTTTACCCCTTAATGACCAGGGTCCTGGGAAGTAACCTTCCCTTAAGGTCCACGTTTGTCTTTCCGACGTGCCGGTACATGTGACCTGTTGTGTGCGTCGGAGCTCCACACTGAGGACTGAGAGAGACCACTCCAGTCTTGGCGCGGTCAATTTCAGTCCCCATTTTTACGTACATCACTCCCGGGGGAGCGCTGTAAGTAAAATGTGCGTGATGTGCTATGACTGTCACTGGTCCTTAATGCAAAACTATGTAATGGCTATAGCAGAGCACGCGGCCCTTAATATATAATGTATATTTTCATGTTTAGCGGTTGTTGATCCACTGCAGGATGAAGGCCTCCTCAGCAACCCTCCAACAACTTTGGTCTTTTGTTTTTAGTTGCCACTGTGTACCATCAAATCTGGTTGTCTTCTTGGGCGTTTAGTATCGAGTACAATCCATTCCAAAATTTGCTTGGTCCATATATATATATAAATATATATATATATATATATATATATATATGGCATTGCCCTTGTGTAAGCGCAGAGACATCATTACAAATGTTTGTGTTATTTTAATGTGGTTGGTGAAATGGAGGTGTGAATAAGAGCAGAGTAAAGCATGAGTGTTAGAGTGGAGAGAGCATGTTTATGTAGAGTGGTGTTATATGTGTGATATTTATATATGTTTACTTAGTGGCCAATTGTTGAAATGTGTCAGCACAGAGATCTATTATGCGCATAGGGAGCAGAGGCAGAAGGCATGGTAAACATTGGTGTGAAGGGGAGTAGAGGGATCGATTTAGTGAGCAAGGCTCAAGTGTTTCACAATGGGGAGGAAAGGCAATGAGGCGAAGGGGAGTGTGAGTCGAACAGGCCAACAGACACAATGAGGTGAAGGGGAGTGTGAGTCGAACGAAGACACAATGAGGCAAAGGGTGTGTGTAATATAATGGAGGTTGAAGTCCTTGCAGAGATTTTCACAGGAGTGGGCAGGGGGCGTAGTGAAAATCACTCCCCATGCTGTATCAACGGGACATGCAGTATAGAGGAGTTTTGCAAACCAAGCACACGTAGAAGACCGTTTCAGTGAAATAATTATTTTTTACTAATGCGATCTCGGCTCTGCTGCAGAGCAGCAATCCTGTCGTAAGACAGGCTTCCCCTGCAGTCAGCTACAACGCTGACTTCAGGGAAGAGGGGGGGAGGGGGAACTTTGCGTTCCCCTCTCAAACCTTAATGGTTTGAGAGATGACACTGGGGACAATTAAATTATTTTTACCATAGCTACAATATGGGGATTAGTAATATTTAAGAATTACTATCCCTTTAAGCATTCCAGGTGTTAAAATATGCATAATAATGCCATATATATAAAAACATCTTTAATCATTTATAAATCAGACCTGGCGTTATATCCACTAGCCATGCTATAACAACTGTTCTTTAAAAGGTAAGAAGAAGGGTTTTTTTGTTTTTTTTTTAATAAATTTCCCTCTAAATGAGCAGCTAATTGTTTACTAAAATGAAAAAATCCATGGGGACATTGACTGCATTATTCATTCTACATTTGCAGAACATGTAAAAAAAATATATCACTAACTTAAATTTAGGCTAACTTTAACTTTAAAACCTAATTGGTTGACATACTGATCCCATGTGTGTAGTGACTCCAACAATACAATTAGTTGTGTAACTCGGGAGAGTTGTGCGTTGAATCTTTGTCTAAGTGGTTAAAGGAGAACAACATCTCTTAATAATAACCTCCCACTTATCTTACTATGGGCAGAAAATCCTTATTCTCAAGAGAGAACATGATCAATCAGTCCTGAATGCAGGCAATAAGGTGCGCTCCTTAATGGTTAGACTCATGCACCTTTCCTTCTTCAGCTCATAAACTGGCAGCAACTGTCATGTCCGCCTCCATTGGCATGAGATTGAGGACTGATTGAAGATGTTATCTTTAGAACAAAGGCACATGGGCAAAATTCATGGAGGCCATTGGGATTTTTTGGCCACGGGAAGTTAGTTTTGCTTTAAAGGAATTCCATATTCTAAAAGTGCAAAATATGTAAAGTCACATTACTTACACTTTTTTTTCTGCTTCACCAATCTTATTTTTACAATTTTATGTTCCTAACGAGCTCCCTGGATCTGTTTTCAGAGAGAGATCGGTCAGGGGACATGAACAGGTCTAGAGATACAATGTAAAAAAATACAATGTAAACAAAATAGCACACACAGCATTCAGTGCTATAGGGTTCAATCCATACCTCCCAAGTGTCCCTCTTTGAGACCCAAATCCATCTTTCCCACCCTGGTGTCCCTCTTTTTAGGAGATCAGAATGTGTGTTGTATATAAGGGTATGTTATTGCTCCACAGCAATAAAACTCACATTAATGTTTGTTTAACCCCTTAAGGACCGGTGCTTGCACACGCAGCTGGCACTTGAGGACCACGGGGCTTTTTTTTTTTTTTTTTTTTTTTTTTTTTTTTAACTCCATGATGTACCAGGACCATCAGTGGTCCTTACCTGCCAGACCGCCGTGATGGTCCTGGTACGGCAATGGTCCTTAAGGGGTTAAACGTCAGTATATGTGTTTTATAAAGGAATCTTTATAAATAAAATACTCTGCTCTAAATCATTTATTCAGTTGCAGAAATCGGTATCAGTAGGTCATGAAATAACCGAAAAATTCTTGGTAATGACATCCCCCAGCAACACCACCAAAAAACTGTCCCTTTTTTTGGCCATTTGAAAATTTGGGAGGGATGGTAGCATTGTATTATACCCTGCTTTGATTATCTACTGACCAGAATACTCTCTGGAAGCTTACTGTCAGGGACAAAACTTGTTAAAAAGCAGTTTGACTGTATGTATATGTACTTGCAGAATGTGTAAAATCAAAATAAAGTGTTACTAATCCTTGAAGTCTCGGGCTGCATAGGCAACATTACTCACCTGAGTGCCTGTATCCTGACACTGCATGAATTTTCAGGCAGGATCTGCATATTAATTATAGGGAATATCGGTAAACCCAGAGCAGGGCACATGACTGATGATGGCCAAATACTGTTGGAAGATATCCCATGCAGCCATCAGAGAATGAATTGGCTCTGGGCCTTATTAGGAGTTGTTAGTTCTATTTTAACCTTTCCGGTGACAGAGAAGTATCCAGTGCAGTGCAATGTGTTGTACTACTTTGGCACTCAAAGGGTTAATGCTCTGAGTGCCAATGCGTTGGATACCTCTCTGGCACTCACACGGTTAAAGAATTAGCTTGGGAGTTCTGTTGAGGTTTGGCATAAGGTGTGTTCCCAGTGCTAGGCTTAATCTGATTATGAGGCTATCCTTTTACAGGTGGAAGTTTTTCAGTGTTCAGCAGGTGGTGTGCGTGTTTAGCCTGTCTGAGCTGAAGCTTGTACCCCTCCCCTCCCTGCAAGTCAGCGAGTTGAAGAGTTCTTCACCTGAATGTCTAGACATGTCTGGAGTTTGTGTCTGAAGGTCCTGAGCTTGCAGGTTTGCCCTGAGTGTGTGTGTTTTGCTTATGTCGACAGGTGTGTGAAGGTTAGAGAAGGTGGCATAAGCTGTGAAAACTACAGATCTTTGTGTTTATTTCTTTGTTTGTGAATCTATGGGAACAGACACATCAAACCTGTATAAGTAGAAGGCAGACAGATTTTTATAACTATCACAAATTCTACTGACTTAACCCTATGAGTGCCAGAGAGGTATCCGATGCATTGGATACTCGTCAGGCACTCAAAGGGTTACAACACTGGCTGCTGCCCAAAAAGTGATCTTAAGCCTATCAATGCTAGCAATGCCTTTAGACATGTTTGGCATTGAATGAGCAAATAAACAACTCCAATACAAAATGGGATGTGTAAAACTGTAGCAAAGTCATGTAAAGGATAGAAGGATATATCCTATATAATAATTCGCTAAATGTGTGTTTGTCAGAAGACATCATGCGCCGTAGAGACTGCTGCATGTGCTGCGTCATGTGCACTACAGCCGCAGTGCGGGCAGTCTGTACTGTGCATTACTGCACCGCGGCCATTGCTGGGTGGCACTGTGCTCTTCAACTAGTGTGTGTGTGTGTGTATATATATATATATATATATATATATATATATATAATAAATTACATTTTGACAAATATAAAGCTTAAAAAAAAAAAAAAAAACAACAAAAAAAAAACACACTTTTACTGATATTAGCTATATAACCTAGTTTTATATAGGTGATACATCCCCTGTTCTGGAACAAGTTCCTTTGTTTATTTTCCCTCTCCCCCCTATTAGTAATTGGTTGCCCTGGAAATCTTCCTATTCTCATAACTGAGATGGGCCATTCCATCTCCCCTGTCAGAGGCGTAACTAGAATTGCCATGGGGCCCCCCCCGACCACATTGTCCCCAGACCCCCTCAACCACATTGGCCACCTCCACATTGCCCCCCAATCTCCAAATTGCCCCTTCTTCTCCACAATGCCCCCTTCAACTCCACAATGTCCCCTTCATCTCCACAGTGCTCCTTCCACAATGCCCCTTCATCTCCACAATGCCCCCCAATCTCCAAATTGCCCCTTCCACAATGCCCCCTTCATCTTCACATTGCCCCTTCCACAATGCCCCCCAATCTCCACATTACCTCTTCCACAATGCCCCCTTCATCTCCACAATGCCCCTACCTCCAGTCCCTGGTGGTCTAGCGGCGTGGCTTGACAGATCTGTGCCTCCTTCGGCACAGATCTCTACAACTGAAGCTCCCGCGTGCTGCTCTAGTAATGCAGAGGCTGGGAGATTATGTCATCTCCCAGCGCTCTGTATTACTAGAACCGGCCGTAGTGGGAGTTGCTGCGGGTGAGCGGGTCGCAGGGGGCGGCCGGGCCCCTGGAGTGACGGGCCCGGTTGCAGGTGTGACCCCTGCAACCCCTATTGTTACGCTACTGTCCCCTGTCTTTTTCTAACAGGATAGTTTGATCCTTAGTGATTTCCATTTTCCTGCTAGCCCTCCCTCTTGGCCTGCATTTTCACCTGCTGCCTCCGTGAGTCCACTCTGACCACATTTCCATTCTGCTATTCCAGGACATGTGGTCACCGTACTCCCGCGGCTGAGGCTCCTGTCGGTGCTGACCATCTTTCTGAGGCTGACATAGTAAGAGTTCCCAGCCTCAGAAAGATGGTCAGCGCCGGTGGGAGCCTCAGCTGCGGGTCTCACTTGCAGTGCCAGCATACCTGCTCCACCCCAGCTGTCTTGCACGTACCAGTCCAGCCAGCCATTGAAATGTATTTGCTATATGGTCTTCATTGGCTGGCTCAGCCAGCCAATGAGGACCATATAGCAAATACATTTCATTGGCTGGCTGGACTAGCACGTGTTGCTCAGTTCCGGGACTCTTCGTTGTCCCGGTGGGGGGTGACCCGGGATGTGGGACACAGACCCCCAATAAGAGACAGTCCCGGGCATTCTGGGACGTGTGGTCACCCTATTCCTCTCCCTTGCAAAGCAATCTGTTTTTGCCTTCCCCCAGACTTTGTGTGTTTTCAAAGGGGATGAGTTAAGCTATCTGACCTTATTCATATCCTCGCATGTGACCCTGAGGTTCCAGAATATCCCCTTTAATTAATAGTGTATAAAAAATATATGGGAAAAATTTATTCTCATTAGCACATTCTCAGATGGCAACATATTTATAAACGTGTATTCACTTTTTATAAAAATTACATGTTGCTTGTGCAACTCTTAACCCAGAAGGGTGTAGAAGTCATTAGCTAATTAGATCCAAGCAACCACAGGAGCAACTTTCACTACAATCAGGGAAAGTAATTTCACATTGATTTAGCTTGGGCTTTTAAGTCCTTGAAGACAGTGGAGAGATCTGCAGTGCATTGTTTTGTAATGTGTTTGAGACCACTTAAGCATTCAGTGTGTTGAAGTCCAGGTAAAATCATTGGAACTTTGTGGGTTTTTATAATGTGTTGCCAGTGGTGTAGTTGATTTCTCCATAATTATTCTACATTTACTCAGTGACCCAAGTGCCACCCTGTCTGCAAGGAGTGAAAACAGTTGACCTAGTTAAAAAAAAAATCCACCCTCATAATTGTGACTTATAATTAACAATAAATAACTGTATCCCTTGGCTTCCTGGCTGGCATATGCAGAAATTATCACTGCACTGCCCTGTACATGCTCCATTTTCCACCTAAAGCTAAACCTGGCACAAAACACTCGAACCCTGGCAATTCTAACCAACCTATATTGTACTAGCCAATATGATTCTACCTAAACACCTTATAGAAATCCTAACACCCCTATTTATAATAAAACCATAAATACCATGATAACAATATTATTATAGGGACACTAATATCCCATAAAAAATTATACTTGTTTTGTATTTGAGGTTAATAAAAATAATTATGTGTACAAATCCTATCTCTCAAACCTTTTCGGTTTGAGAGAGATTCACCTGTAAAGTTCTGCCCTCCCTCCCCTTCTCTTGATGTCAGAGCTGTACTGACAGCGGGAGATCCCGGTCCAGGGACCAACTGGCGGCTCTGCAGCAGAGGCGAAATCCCATTATTTAAAAAGAATTACTTCATTGGTTTGCAAAACACACTTTATAGACCGTTCCCATGAAGTAGTTTTTAAATAACGCAATTTCAGCTCTGCTGAAAAGCCTCCTCGAGTCGGCCGGCTCAAACCTCCTGCTATCAGCTTTACATGAGAGATCGGACTTTTGCCACATAATTTAACTTCTATAAAAGAAGAATATTTTTTTTTATGAGACATTACTGTCCCTTTAAATAAAATACAAAACCACCTAAACTCTGTTGTCCTGCAACTCTCAACCCCAGATGGCCCCTCCTAATGAAGTTCAGGGCCAATTCATTCTCTGCTGGCTGCACGGGGTATCATCCAACAGTATTTGGCTAATGCCAGTCTTGTGCCCCACCCTGGTGTTGCTGACATTTCTTGCAAAGAACTTGCAGATCCTTCCTGAAAATACACTGCAGTGCCCAGGAGCGAAACACTCAGGTGACCAATGTTGCCCATGTAACCCTAGACTTAAAGGACAATGTACACGTCCTAATAATAACTCCCACTGAACTTATTATGGTCAGAAAACCATACACCTCCTATGAATTTTGCCCTTGTGGATTTAAGAAATTAATTTTCACTGTCCTTGATGTTGTCTGTGGAGGTGGACATGACAGTTGGTGACCATTTTTTCAAACTAAAATACGCAGAGTGTATGAGCTTAACACATTAAGGAGCAGAGGGTTGTGCAACACACTGAGAAACAATGCGCTGAACACCCTTCCAGGCCTGAAAGTGATAACATTTCCGTGTGCATTGAGTAGAGTCGGAGGTCCTGAGGGCCTACCAGCAACTGTCATGTCTGCTTCCATGGCCATAACATCCAGGGCTGATTGAAGATGTTATGGTTTGAACAAAGACCCAGGGGCATACTTCTCAATGGTATCCTTTTAAAATGTTGCACACATAAGAGCGTGAGACATAAAGGCGCAATAACCAGGTAGCCGGCTTGAAAAGCTCCACATCGGAATCTCGCCCGAATCAAAAGGGTGAGATTCTTATGCCACAGCCTAAAACATTGCCTCCATCCACTGCCCGAAGACCTTAAGCTTTAATCCTTTGTATGCCTTAGACATCCACTGCCTGAAGACCTTAACCCTTTGAGTGCCAGAGAGGTACATAATGCATTGCTGTGCAATGAGTTGTGTACCCCACTGGCACTCAAAGGGTTAAGCTTTAATCCTGTGCCTCAGACCTCTGTGCACAGATAACCCATTTCATCTCTCTCCCCTGCCTGCCATCACTTCCAGGGCCGGATTCACATCTCAGATGCCTGTAGGCACAGATATCTGAAGCGCCCCCGGCCATCTCCACAATGCTCCAAATCTCCATATTGCCCTCACATTGCCCCCCAACACCTTCACATTGCACCCCATCAGCTCCACATTGAGCCCATCAGCTCCACATTGCCCTCATATTGCCACATCATCTCAACATTGCCCTCACATTGCCCCCCATCAGCTCCACGTTGACCCCATCAGCTCCACGTTGACCTCACATTGCCCCTTTTAACTCTATATTGCCCCCCATCAGCTCGACATTGACCCCATCAGCTCCACATTGCCCTCACAATGCCCCCCTTCGGCTCCAACTTTCCCCCACCATCTCCAAGTTGCCCTCACATTGCCTCCCTCCCATTGTCCGTTTCCTACCTCCCTAGCAGATCTGTCGTCTGTGCCTCCTTTGGCACAGTCCTGTAGTTACTGAAGCTCCCGCGAGGTCTCCTATTCAGAAATGCAGAGCGCTGGGAGATGATGTAATCTCCCAGCGCTCTGCATTCCTACTGAGCCGACGAGGGAGCTCAGCGCTTACAGGACTGTGCCAAAGGAGGCACAGATGACAGATCTGCTAGGGAGGTAGGAAATAGACAAAGTATTAGAAAAAAAAAAAAATCCCATTGTCAGTGCCCCTCTGTGGTGTGAGCCTGTAGGCAGGTGCCTACTTTGCCTTATGGCAAATCCGGCCCTGATCACTTCCTAGCAGCTTCCACCAACAAACTTTAAATAGGCTTACAAACAAAGTCACAAACTGCATTAAACTTTGTTGGTGGAAGCTGCTGGAAAGCGATGGCAGATGGGAGAGATGACAAGGGTTATTTGTGCACGGAGGTCTGAAGCGCACAAAGCATTAAAGCTTAAGGTATGCAGGCAGTGGATGGAGGCAACATTGTAGGCTGCAGCATAAGAATCTCGTCCTTTTGATTCCGGAGAGATTCTGATGTGGCGCTTTTCAAGCCGGTGGCATTTTATAAGTTAACCCCTCCCAAGCGTCCCTCTTTAGGAGGGACAGTCCCTCACTGAGACCCAAATCATTCTGTCCCTCTTACCCACCCTGCCCCTCTCTTAGGAGATCGGGTTGTGTGGTGTGTATACAAGTGTGTCACGTTTTTACACAGAATTACAACTCACATTAATGTTTGTTTAACCCCTTAATGACTGGTGATGGTCCTGACATGTCACCGGTGTCTGTGCCTTAACCCCTTAAGTACCATTGACGTGGCAGGACCGTCACGCTGGTCCGGCACTTAAGGACCAGTGACGGTCCTGCCACGTCACATACTTTTACTCACCACGCTCCTGTAGGAGCGAGGTGAGTAATACCGGGCACTGAAGTTGATCGCTCCAAGACTGGAGCGATCTCTTCCAGTGCCCCATTTGACGTGCCGTCCCACGTGATCAGTCACGTGGGACGGCACGTCAAAGTTTCCTATGTGGTCCTTAAGGGACGGCACGCCCCGGGACCGCTGGTCCTTAAGGGGTTAAGGACCGGTGATGGTCTTGGCATGTCATGTGTTTTGTCTTTACAACACACCTGCGATCACTATGAGAGTCTGAAACTGGCTGCACCAAGACCGAAGACGTCAGTTTCAGACTCAAGTTTGGTGAGCTTGCACACATGATCAGTCACTTGTGCCAGCTCGCCGAATTATGTGTTAAGGGGAATCCAACATCAGGATAGCTCAGCATTAAGGAGTTAAACTTCAGTGTTTGTGTTTATAATTAAGTCTGTGTAAATAAAATAGTCTGGTCTTGCTGTAAATCATTTATTCGGTTGTAAAAAGAGCCGTCAATAGGTTATGAATTAACACAGAAATTCTTGGTAACGTCCTGCCTACTAGCCATGTCCCCAGTAACACCCTCTTTAGCCATTTGCAATGTTGGCAGATATGCAAGAGCAATATTCATATGGTTGATAATAAGGTAAGCGCAGAATCTTAATAGGAGGTGTTACTTCTCCTTTGATCCAAGTGTGTGGGTGCTGCCTTGATTCATTTAAAGCACAGTGTGTGGTGATATTGGCCTAGTAACCAAACAAATTAGCATAAAGTACTGCACAGTGCCACCAACCATTAAGGTTATATTACAAATAATTGGTTAGCACAACATACATATATTAAGGTGACAGGTCCACGTTAGTGCAGTCTGTTTCCAAGATGGCAATCTGTATTCGTTTTGCTGTATAAACTAACATACTAAGCACTGAATATCTTCATCGTTACTAAAATCAGCTTGGAATGATTGTGTATTAGAGAAAGCCACATTTAGTTGTAAGTCCGGATTGATCATGCCCAAGGGCTGCTTGGTTTAACTCTTGGTTTATCCCTATGAGTGCCAGAGAGGTATCCAATTGGATAACTCTCCAGCACTCAAAAGGTTAAGGTCTTGGATACTAGATACTATTGTGAAGCAATGTGTTGTAAACCTATCTAGCATCTCGGGCAGGATTTAGATGTGCACTTTTGTAATTAAGGGAGAGGCAACATCCAGAGATGATTTAAGGTTCCATAGGGCCCTAGGCAAGGTACCAGTTTGGGGCCCTATCTCTTGATCTGGTGCTTCTGACACAGACTGCTTCTAGCAGGTACTTGTATTGTGACATTAATGGAAGTTGGAACAACTGGACAATGCTGGAATCTTTCAACAAAAAGGACATCTGACACAAGGGGGTTATGCACTAAGGCATGATACAGAGGTGATAAAGTGGAGATGACTTCTCCAGTGATATCACTTCTCCAGTTCTAAGTTATTCTATGGAGCCTATGCACAAAGATCTCTCAGATTACCTCTATAGAACAACAAAGGAATTGGAAAAGTGATATCACTGGAGAAGTTATCTCTGCTTTATCACCTCTTTATGACATGACACTTTAGTGCATAACCCACAAGATTTTAGTAGCAACAGCAGGGCTTCCCACTGTGGCCCATCACTTGCAGTTAGGGCCCCTCATTGCTATGGGTCCTAGGCAGTAGCCATAATGGGTGACCCGGCCAGATCATTCTAAAGGCCCCTATGAACTTTGCATTTTGATTTTTTTCAAAGAGATAAATCTTCAGTCAGTCCTGAAGAAGTTTTTTCAAACTGAAGCAGGTCGTGAGTATTAATCTAATTAAAGGGATAGTAATGTTTTAAATTAAGTATATTGCCGAATCTTCTTTATAAATGTAACACTTTGCACTGTTTTTAGTTCCTTACTTTTCTGTAGTTCTCAAGTTATTCAATGTAGAAGGATCCCTCACCCGCCCCTTCTGCCATGTCACTGCTGCAGCTCTATCTGGTCAGGACGGATGCAGTGAGGGACAAACTTCAGTAAGCAAAGGGAAATCCTGCCCTCCGTCACAGGGGGCAGGATTTTCCTTATACTTACTCACTGAAGTGTGTCTAACGGTTCATCCGTCCAGTCCTGGGACCAGAATGAGGATTCAGTGGGAGGAGGCCAGAAGGGGTGGGCGGGGGATCCTTCTATTTTGAATAACTTGAGAACTACAGAAAAGAAGGAAGTAAAAATAGCGCAAACTGTTAAATTTACAATAAAGAAGATACAGCTGCATACTTAATTTAAAACATTACTATCCCTTTAACCCTTTGGATCAGGTCTGTTCACACCCCATTACGAAGCAGTAAGTTGCACACCTTAGTGGCTTTAGATGACCAGGTGCAGTGGACAGACTTTGTGTCCTGTAGTCCTACTGGCAACTGACTAATGATGTTATCTCTTGAATCAAGCAGCTAGCAAAACATTCAAAGGGGCCATTAGCATTTTCTGGCCATAGTAAGGTTGGTGTAAGGGGTTATTATTTGGAGGTGTTTCTTATATTTTAACCCATTGCGAACACCATAAGTCAGGATCCTTTCCCCCCCCTATTTGTTTTCAGAGAAGTACTCTGCCCTGATGGCTTCTTTGAAGATATTCTTTTTCATATTAGCGGTTTTTGATGTTGCCTCTTAGTATTCTTTCCTCATAATGTTTTTCTTGATTTTTGTTGTCGTGGCGGCACTGTCTAGCTTCCAGCTGGGATATACAGACAAGAGGCTGCTTTATGAGCTGCAGGGATGTTTTCTGAATCAACAGCCAAGTCATTCCCTTTTCTTATTTCTCTTTCTCAAAGGCTGATGTACTAAGAAGGACTGGACCAATTCTAGGGAAAAACGCGGGTGGGCAAATAATAATTTACAACATTCTCATTGATTGAAATGGGTCTTTTAACCCCTTGAATGCTAGCGAGATCTCCAGTGCATTATGAAGTAATGTGTTGGAGACCTCTCTAGCAGTCAAGGGGTTAAACACTCAATTTAATTCAATGGGAATTTTTATTTCTCACCTATGGTGTAATTGGTGTGTCCCAGAAATTCTCCAGTTCCTCTTAGAACGGTGCCCATGCCTGGTTATACTGCATGCAAAATTTTCTGCTTTCTATTATATATGCCCCAAAAATGGGCCACCCAAATATAAGGCAATCACTAAAACTTCAAATCTTTTAAAATAAAAAAAAAGCCCTGAATATGTGACCATTGTATATCTCTCCTAGGACAGGATACAAATGCAGGAGATAAATGTTACCTCCCCGTTTTATCAAAAATGTTGAAGTCTATGGGGAAACCTGGAGATAAAAGCAGAGATAAAATTAGCACCTACATTTGAATCCAGCTCCTAGAGTCCATGCTTGTTTTCTTCTTCTTCTAGTGTCCGTTTTTGTTGTCTTCCTCTTCTAGTACCCACACGTAGTGTATATTTTTGTTGTCTTCCTCTTCTAGTACCCACACGTAGTGTATATTTTTGTTGTCTTCCTCTTCTAGTACCCACGCATAGTGTATATTTTTGTTGTCTTCCTCTTCTAGTACCCACGCATAGTGTATATTATTGTTGTCTTCCTCTTCTAGTATCCATGACTAGTGTCAGCAACTTTGAACTTCTCTTGTAGTGTCCATGATTGTTATCTTCCTCTTCTAGTGACAGTGATGGTGCACTTTCATGCCTAGTGTCCATGCTTACTGTGCATGTTTGTTGTCTTCTGTTGTCCATGCTTAGTGTCATGCTTGATGTCTTCATCTGCTAGTGAATGAATGAGTGAATAGAGCCACAAGTGTAAAATGCTCTTTACAAATGAAGGATGTGGACAGTACAGAGTGACAAGGGCTTACAATCTAAAGTGGTAAAGGGAGACATACAAAGAAATTAAGGGTTAAGTGTGGAATGCAGTGCTTGATTTCTGGATAGGATAACACAAGTAAGTAAATTGTAAGAGCCTTGGATGTACAACATGTATGCCTTCTAGCCTTTTTTGAGGAGGTGTAATTTTAAATGAGACTTAAAAACCACATGAGAGGTAGGTGCAGTAGAGCAGGCTGGATGTAGAGCATTCCACAGATAAGGAGCAATGAGACTAAAGAATTTTAATACAAGCTAGACCTGTAGACCCAAAAGGAGCTGAGAAATGAAGGTCATAGGCTGTTTGTAAGTGGCGGGGTGGGATATAGTGGAAGATCAGTGTGAAAATGTAGGAAGGGGTAGAGGAGAAAGAGGTACTGATTGATGGAAGCATTATTTTATAAGATATCTGGAGTTTGATAGCCAGCTATTGGAGTGACTGGAGGAGGGTAGGGACAAACTTAGGTAACTGTAAGGTAACTTGTGTTGCAGCATTCTGTGTTGATTGAAATGTATGGCAATGTGAGGCAGGAAGATGAGAGAAGGTGTTACAGTAGTCCATGCAGGATAAGATGAGTGTTCGTGTACAAATTTTAGCTGTGAAGGAGCAGAGAAAGGAATGGATTTTTTGCTATGTTAGACGAGAAAATAGATGGATTTGACAATAGCATTGCTATGAGGAGAAAATGAGAGAGCACAGTTAATTATCATCCTTAGGCATTTATTGTCACTTGGAAGGGCTTTACTGAGCAAGGTCTAGGTGGATTGAGGAGTAGCTTATTTTTTTACATGGTGAATTTGAGGTGCCTATGAACCATCCAGTCCAAAATAGCCAAGAGGCAATCTGTGACTTTAGATTGACCATCAGGAGTTTACCAAGGTGCAGATAAATAAAGCAGGTTGTCAGCTGCATAGAGGTGATATTTGAGTGTTATTGTGTAGAGAGAGAACATAAGTGGTTCTAGAATAGAACCTTGAGGAACACCAACAGACAGGTGGATGGGAAAGAACAAGATGTGGCAGTGGAGACACTGAAGGATCATTAAGTTAGTTAAGACATCCAGTTCAGGGCTAAGTTACAGAGACCTAAGGAATAATGAATTTTGAGGAGGAGACCATGATCGACAGGGTCAAAAGCAGCTGAGAGATCAAGCAGGATAAGTATTGAATAGTGATCTTATGATTTGGCAATGTGTAGATCATTGAGCACTCTTGTGAGAGCAGATTCTGTCTGAGCAGTGCGAGAACCAAATTGTAATGGGTCGAGCAGGATGTGTTTGTGTGTTAAGGAATTCAAGCAGGCAGGAGTAGGCTAGGACTTCCAAAATCTTAGAGGAAAAAGGCAAGAGAGAAACTGGTCCATAGCTAGAGGGTATGGTGCTGTCAGGGATATTTTTCTTGAGTATAGGTGTCACTGTAGCATGTTTGAGGTCATTAGGAAATATAGCAGAGGCAAAGGAGGAGTTAAATATCTGTAGTAGTAGGGGGGATTAGTGTGGGGGAGAGGGACTGGATGAGGTGAGAGGGAACCAGCTCAAGTGTGCATGTAGTAAAGGGAGAGGAGTATAGCAGGTTAGTCAATTCCTTCTCTGTAACTGGTGAGAAAGAGTCCAGCACGGGAGGAGGAGAACGGGGGAGGATATTTAGAAGGGTTCACTATTGAAATGTCGCCCTTTATGCGGCGACCAGCAAAAGGCTGATATCATAATATTGCCTGAATGAAAAGGGTGGTATCAGACTATTGCGCTTTTCAAAAGGGTAATATTCTGATGTTGCATGGTTAATGCTTCATTGCTGTTCATCTTCTCATTTTACTAATGTATGCAGAGCAGCTTCTACTTACTCCTGCAGGCTTATTATTTTGGAGAAAGTGGTGCCTCAGCTGCTTCTCCATGCTGTGGCTCTCCCACTCTCTCCTACTGCCAGGTACTGTATCTAGTCCATGTGCCCCTTCATCTTCCTCCTCTTTGCCCATCTCCAGTGTACCACTCTCCCTTGCCCCTCATTATTCCGCTTCGTCTGAGCTCCCTCCATACAGCTGTTCCAAGTCTGCTGCATAAAGATCTTCAGTCATCAGGCGGAAGAGGCACAGCCTCGACGGCGACATTAATTAAAGTTTGTTGTGGCTTGGTGCTCTCCTCCCCCCTTTCTCCTTGTGTTCCATGGGAGACTGGAAGCCATATAATTGTCCCTAGGGTACAGTAGTCCCTGGGATATCCAGTGCATTACTTCTGCATTCATTGGGAGCACCTGTCTTCCCATGTCCTGCCTTTCACGGCTGGTCATTGTATAGCGGTGCACGCCTTTCACAGTGATCTCCTGCTGTGGCACACACACTTGCCATGGACCTGGGCAGAGACAGAAATGTGAGTTATGGAGTGAATGGTGTTTAGAGGAGCGAATGCTGCATGGAGAGACATCTCTTCAAGTGCTGCACTGAGAGCCTTCATCTTTGCCCGAGTTGTGTTTCAGTGCTTGTGACCCTAGCTCTGCCGATCAGCACAAGCAGGTAAATGATTGTGAAGTGGAAACAGTGCTTAGGATTAGAGAGTGCTACAATAGGTGCTGTGCAATGCGAGGGAATGCCGCCAGACAGTGGCTCCATTCACTGCTTGACTCTTATGTGGGAAATATTCTGATGTCTCGACACTTAAGTCTGCAACATCAGAATATTGCCCTTTTCAAGCAGGCAGCATTTTTATTGCGCCATTTTCTATGTTGCCAGTGACATTTCAATAAGATACCATTTACAAGGTGTGATGTTTTCCCAGATGGAATCTACATTGGCTTTGAGGAAGTTGTCTTGCAGCTATATACAGTCTGGTAGGGAGGCAGTTGGAGGGCAGAGTAGGGAGTCAAAAGTAGAGAAGAGACAATGAGGTTGGATTTTTGCGTGTTAATGAGCTGTGAAAAGTTGTGGGTTATTTTTTTTTTTTTTGAAGTACAGGAGTGGAGGAAGCTGGTGCTTGTATTAAGCCAAGGGTCTGGTGGTTCAAAAAGGAAGACCGGACTAAAGTTGTAGGTCTCGACAAGGCTGTTCTTGTCAGAATTAGTAGGAATGGATGAAATCCCTGTAGCCTGAGAGGAATGGAGAGTAGTTATATTAAGTGACTTGAGGTTGTGTGTGAGAAAGCAGGAATTGCAGAAGAATGAGCAGTATTGAATGTTACGCGGTGGTATTCTGAAAGTGGAAAAGGGGAGAGAGTAAAATCAGAAGGTACACAGCTTCTAGTTATCACAAGGTCTAAGAAATCACAAGGGAAAAGAAAGAATTGTGGCTGAAGACAGAGAATGGTGATCAGATTTGAATTGTTCATATATTGACTGGAAGTAGAGGGTTTGCCAAAGTGGATAAAGATTTGGTGAAATATATCCAGCAGCAAGCAGCAGAGAAAGAGGAGATGAGATAATGTTCCTGTTTGCCTAGGGTGGGGGAATACAGGAGTGGAGAAAAGTGAGGAGACTGTGTGTAGATGTGTGTGGGTGAGAGAAGTGAAGGGGAAATGGGAATAGACAGGGGAGCAGAGGGTGGAAGGTAGGAGTCAGACATTTTAGTGAGAAGTGAAGCTACAGAGATACAGAATAAGTGGTATTTCAGTGTTGTTGGTGTAGAGAGAGGGGTTACAGCAAATAGTAATTGGCCAGTGACACCTTCTCAGGATAATATTTGTTTTTGGAGTCTGCTTTAGTTTCTATCACCCTCCAGAAGCTGGTGTTGAATTGTGAAGCTGGTACCTTAAGAGGACTATAAAGTTATCAGGTCTGTGCTTTTGATCCTTCAGTGCACAACTGATTTGCGAGTTGATTCTCTAGTGGATCCTTCTTCCGATCTCTTGACCAATTCCTTCTCCACATCCTGTTTTAAGTCCAACTTAGAATGCTTCATTTAGAAGGCTAAACCCCTTCACTGCTGGTCTGTTTTTGTTGTCTTCCTTTTCTGTTGTCCACGCCTAGTGCCATGCTCGTTTTCTTCCTCTTCTAGTGTACATTCTCATTGTCTGCAGAATATCCAATTTGACAGGGCTGCCCGGTTGAAGATCGTACCTGACTGGGCAGGCCAATTGAGGATTTGCTGGTGCAGCATGTTGGCATTTGATGCCCTTTTGCCTCTCTAATTAAGGAACCTGACATGAGTGCATGAGTCACATCCAGTTGTAGCCATGGGAGTCTCTGTGTATTGTATGACGGAATACATAAAGGGAAAGTAATGTTTCATAATAAAAGCAGCTCTAATTAATCATCATAGTATTTGGACTTTGGCGAGTGTTATTTCAATTATGTCAAAGTTGTAGTTCAAGAGTAATTCAATAACAAAGTCTCCCCCTCTCACCCCTTTTACTGATGTAACACTGCTCAGCCAGAGCAGAAGGGAGGTGCCCAGGTAGATTGCAGAAAGGAACAATCTTCAGTTAAGATAAGGGAAAAACCTGAAAAGCTAGTCAAGGGGGGGCAGGGCTTTCATTGTTCTCACAGGAAGAAGATTGTCCCCTTCTGCTATCTGTCTGGTCTATGGACTGGATTCCACATCTGAGAAGAGATTGCTTACACTAGGTAAAAGGGGCGGGAGGGGAAACATTGCTTGTGAATATCTCTCAAACCATAAAGGTTCGAGAGATGACACTTATTTCGTTCTTCATGGTTTTTTTAATGCCTACAAAATAAAATAAAGATAACATTAAGTATTACTATCCCTTTAACTGTTGAAGCAATTAAACTGCAAATTTAAACATGCGGCGTCACCAGATCAGATGATGTAATTGTTTGGTACTTAAAAGCCTTACTAAAAGTTGATTTTGGTTATAAAGCATTGTTGTGTTTTTTTGTTTTTCTGAAACATTACTATTTGAGCAAATACAATAAGTAGCAGACATAGGCCTAGATTACATTGCAATAGATATTCCACATCTTCCAAAAGGTGAGAGATGCAGAGGAAAGCAGCGACTGAAGGGTTCTCTAAGCAATAAAGAAAATAACAACAAAACACTGGTTTTAACTGGCAGATTCCAATTAAAGTATATGGGGGAATTTGTAGAGAATTCTTTATATTACTTTATACTGAAGTGTAATCAAGGGTCACAGCTTGGTATGTAAAAAGATGAGTGTGTTTTATTTCACTAGTTTGATATTCTTGAATTGCTCCATTTGGTGCTCTAAAGCCTGCTGTTCTCTGTCTATTGTAAAACTGTTCATTGCACTTTGGCTTTTAATCCAAACATTCTGTTGCTTTACTTGTATTAAATTCTGTAATGTTAGTGGAGATAGAATTGGCTCCGAGGTTAGGAGCAGTAAAACAGTGATATTGAGGGGGGCTATTTATCCCAGGGTGTATGGTTAATCAAGATGTAAGTACACTAGCTGTTCACTGTGTTAGGTATTCACAATTATCAGTGGGTTTGTACTTACTGGTCTATCTATGAGGTAATGAAAGTGCTCACTAAGACTGATGTACAAAGAGGAAATGGAGAACTTCTAGAGTAAACCAATATATCACATGGGAGAAATAAAAATTATCATTGATTTAAAAGAACAGTAAACCCTTCCACCCTGAACTTAGTAAAACTCTATGTTCTTTAAAACGGAACTTTCACTACACTAACATAGTGCCGCTAATGATTATTACATTAGCGCTCTGCACACACTTATTGTTATTTTCAAGTATAATTGCTGCTTTAAAGGGATAGTAACACTTCGTTTTAACTTTATTTTATTTTGTAGGCATTAAAAAAACATGAAGAATGATATACGTCTTATCTCTCAAACCTTTATGGTTTATGAGATATTCACAAGCAAAGTTCCCCTCCCCGCCCCTTTTTCCTAGTGTAAGCAATCTCTTCTCAGATGTGGATCAGGTTGTATGACAGTACAGATAACAGAAGGGGACAATTTTCTTTGTATGAAAACAATGAAAGCCCTTCCCCCCTTGACAAGTTTTTCAGCTTTTTCCATTATCTTAATTAAAGATTGTCCCTCTCTGCAGTCTACCTGGGCATCTCCCTTCTGATCTAGTTGAACAGGGGGGGGATACTTTGTTTGTGAATATCTCTTAAACCATAAAGGTCTGAGAGATAAGACTTATATCATTTTTCATGTTTTTTTAATGCCTACAAAATAAAATAAAGTTAAAATGAAGTATTACTATCCCTTTAACAAAAAATATAACCTTCTCTGCAGAGGGGCACCAGCTGGGATCTTGCAGTAGGAGACCTGCGCCTGCACTATCAGTCCCTTCCAATGCCTTTCGGCACAAAGGAATTCAACCCACCAGTCATGGAGTTGCAGGGGACGGACAGCGCAGACGCAGAGATGCTGGTTCTGCAAGATGTCTGCGCTGTTCTCTGGTGCTTGCCTTTAAAGCAATATACTTGAAACAATAAGTGTGTGCATAGCGCTAATGTAATAATCATTTGCGGAGCTATGTTAATGTAGTGAAAGTTCTGCTTTAAGACGACTGCTAAAATGCTCCAGTATGGCTGTGGTTAATACTTAACTGAGTCATATGGCCAATTCTGCTGTACCCTCGTAAGACTAGGGAGAAGGCTACTTCACTTCCTGTCCATGACTGGAGACTGGCATCTTCAGACCCCCTATAGACCTAATGCACTTGTGAAGAGCCAAACTCTCATGGCATTTCAACTTTGCAAAAATGCTCTGGTTCTATGGGGGCTTGAGATGTCAGTTCCAGCTCCCACAGCACCAGTTCGACAATCCCAGACAGGAAGTGGAGTCTCCACTGTGGTCTTAAGAGAGCACTGTGGGATCACACATGTGCCATTAACCCCTGAGCCACCAGAGCGAGTTAACGGTAGTCAGGGGGACATAGCCAGTGTTTTAGTTAGTTTTGACGTAGGAGGATGTACTGATCCTTTCAACCACTTGAATGGTAGAGAAGCAATGTATTGGAGACCTCTCTAGCATTCATGGGGTTTAAATATCAGTTTAAATTGATGGTGATTTTGGAAGTTTTCATTTGTCCCATTGGTTTACTTCAGTTCTTTCTAGTATATCAGCTTCACTTAGACTGATTTACAAAGACTGGAGTCATTCTTGATTAAAGCGGAACTATCACCCAAATTAAAGTTACCCCCAAATAATTATGCTCATAACTATAAGCATATCCATACTAGTATTATCTTGAATAAGTCCAGTGGTATTCATAAATCAGGCAGGCATCAGAGCAGGCATCTTGTCAAAGAGACATCTGCACTCCTGCGTTGTACGTTCTGGTCTCCTCTAGAGGAGTTGCACTGTACCTTAAGGTACAGGAAGGGACTGATGGCACAGGTGCGCAGATGCCTCTATAGCAACATGCCTGTCTGGCCGTCCCAGAACTACTTGGATTTCTGAATAATGATGGATATGCTTATCGTTATTTGTATTTGGTGGTAACTTTAAATTGGTGATACTTCCCCGTTACACCAGCTACTCCAAGCAAGTCAAACTCCAATACAATGGAGGGCTGCATACACAGCATATCCCTTAAGTGAGGTCAGCAACACTGGCTGCTAGGGTCTGCGTATGTGCCTGTATGTATATACGGGAATCTTGGGAGCGATACACTGTCTGACACCCCAGGCTAACATACTGATAACTGGAGCAATTCTGAATCAAACTAGTTGCACAATAGGGAGCAAATATAATTTTCCAAATGAATACTAATTTGCATTACAAAGCAATATGCTGGCTGTATCCTACTCTTAGTATTATGTGTCCTAAAAGCCCCATTTAAATGGGAAATTTTATTCGTCACCCATGGTGTACTTGTTTGCCTTAATATTACTCCAGTGCATTTTACCATTACCAAATTCCAGGTCCAGACTTCTATATCCTGTGTTCGTATATGGGACATGAATGTATGCATACAGCCTATGGAGAGGCCAAGGTACACATTTTGCCTTTTTGGTAGGCGGGGTTCTAACAACCTGATCTAGGACTTCCCACCAATGTTATTGCTTCTCACATGCATTCTTGTTACAATACATGTTGATTATAGACTAGATAATATATACCTTTGGCAAGGGTTGCCACCTAGCCAGTATTTTACTGGCAGGCCAGTAAAAAATTGGCTTCTGTCCAATGTTAAGTCTATGGAGGGAATGCCATGACCGGTATTTTTTTGAAAAGGTGGCAACCCTACCTTTGGCTTATGTTACCTCCCCTACTCACTGACACAGCCCTGGGAGAAGACTAGGTAAAAATCCTGGCACTGAGATGTGCAATACCAGAGGTATACTGTCATGCATTTTATGGGTCAGACAACTACCTCCTTGTGCTGGTAGGTGGTACGGACACAGCCCAGAAATCTGTGTTTGACAGCCACAGACTGTACTGCATTGAGAGTGCTAGGGGTTTTGTTAGAAAATCCATTTCTAGAAGTCTGTCACAATCCCTTGACTTTGAATTGAGAGACTTCAAATCTTGAAGTTCCGTCACCATTTTTCAGAGCGGTAAGAAAGCAGAGGTCCCTTTTTTGACCCCCATTCAGCGTCTTGCCAATCTGCCAGGAATAACAGTGCAACTATCACACAGTATTTCATTTTAAAGGGATCCTATCGACCTAAAAACTATTTTTAAAATCACATATATATTGTATTAGCCATTTTATATTTAGAAACTTAGTTTTTGAGTTATTTATATATTACACTAATTAGGATGTCATGCAGACACATTTTCTGTTAGTCCTGTATTACCACCCCACTCACTGACACTGCTCAGCAATACATTACCCACCTCCTGTAGCACTGAAAGAGTTTAATGTCAGTGAGCGGGGGAAGTAAAGAAGGGCATAACCATAGCTGGGAACTCTCCGGTTTTGCCCCGGAGACTCCAGATTTAGCTGGAGTCTCCGAGGCAGAGGCTGATTCTCTGACTGTGGGGAGCTTTTACTAAAACTCTGCCCACTTCTCCTTCCCATTGCGCTCCTCCCACTCCCCACCCTCTTCACCTCTTTCCCCAGCCTATTGCTTCAAGATTCTTATGTTTTTAGGTCCCACCCCCCACTTGTGATTAAGCCCCACCCCCTTTTGACACACATTGTGTCATTTATCTTCCCCAGCAGCAGCATAGGATTCCCCTCTCCCCCATAGCCCATTCATATGAAGAATATGGGAGATTGTTGTCACATGTAGCACACAGCCAGTACTTGCCAGAAATTCCTGCAGTTCCTTTAATGTTGCAGTAGGCCTCTTGGAAGCCTCCCTGACCAGTTTTCTTCTCGTCTTCTCATCAATTTTGGAGGGACTTCCAGTTCTTGATAATGTCTCTGTTGTGCCATATTTTCTCCACTTGATGATAACTGTCTTCACTGTGTTCTATGGTATATCTAATGCTTTGGAAATTCTTTTGTACCCTTCTCCTGACTGATATCTTTGAACAATGAGATCCCTCTGATGCTTTGGAAGCTCTCTGCGGACTATGGCTTTAGCTCTGAGATGCAACTAAGCAAATGTCAGGAAAATCCTACTAGAACGGCTGAACTTTATTTGTGATTAATCTGAGTCACTTTAAATAATGGCAGGTGTGTAATGACTTCTATTTAACATGAGTTTGAATGTGATTGGTTAATTCTGAATGCAGCCACATCCCCAGTTATAAGAGGGTGTGCACACCTATGCAACCAGGTTATTGTTAGTTTTTTATTTTCCCCCTCAACGATTTCAGTTTGTTTTATAATTGAATTGTTCACGTTCTAGGTCACATTATAGGTGGAAAAAGTTCTGACATGATTTATCTTTGTCTCATTCTTTAACATCACAAGAACCTGGCATTTTAACAGGGGTGTGTAGACTTTTTATATCCACTGTATCTATTTGTTAGAAAAGTATTACTACATTAGTTATACATCCAGAACAAAACATCAATGAAAGGGCACTCCTTTCCTTTTTTGGGATAAGGTTTTCCTCTGGTGCATAGACTTGTGTTAGGTGTTTGGCTTGCCGCCACTACATGTTCTTATACACCTGATGAAGAAATGGTAATCTCCTTTTGAAATGTTGTGCGTGTTTTCTTAGAATGAAATAAAGTGGAGTGCACCCAGAACAGTATTAAACTGGTTTACTTCTGTACAACTGGGGCTCTTGGGAGCCCAAAGTAGTAGCCTCTGACAATGGAGGCCCTGGCAAATGCTGGGTATGTCACTGCATTAAAATGTCCATGTCACAAGGTTAGGAAGTACCTGCAACAACAGCTGGATGTAAGCCACAGGCTGCACATCCACATACACCCAACAGCATAAAAATACTAGTTATTAGGATACTAAAACTTTGTCTCACCCTTATTTGATAGGGCAATGGGGGTTCCTGGGTAACTGGAACCCTCTCTGTTTGCCATTGTGTTATATTGCCAGAAAAATCAAATATATTGATTACTTGTTTACTTGTTAGTGTTGAGATTTCTCATTACAAAGCAATCAACCACATATTGTTCAGAAAACAATTCACTTTGATTGTTTCAGGTTTTTTTTTTACATCTTTATGCAGAATTCTCACACTGCTGTGTGCAGAGAATGCATAAGGGTACCCAGCAACAATGGTTTATTTCACACAATCTCCTTGTTAGTTTGAACTTGCAACAGGATATTTACTGACCCAATATCACTGTTTCCATTTCCCTGGACATCATTATTAATAGCTGCAGTGTGTCTGGGTATTTGTAAATTTATCTGGACAGATAACTTGCAGAAGGGTGAGTTGGAAAAAGACTCTTAAGTAACAGTTAGCAGAACACACTTGCTCAGCGACCCGATGTGCTCTCAGGGTGCCTGATCAGGTTTAAGCAGCTTAAACCTGACAGCCCTTACACATTAGAGTTGCTGAGTCCAAGCTTTTTAGCTTAGTGGGAAAAAATGGTAAATCCAGTGTGGTTCAGGAAATGCATGAGGTGGATCTCTAAGTATCGGAGGATGAGGTATGTTGGATTTATGCACTAAATTTGTTTTAATCACATTGTTAACCCTGTGAATACAGGGGAGGGGCATTAAACACCGTCCAGGCACTCAAAAGGTTACATTTAAAAGTGTTCGTATTAGAGCTGTAGTGCATTAACTCTTTGGGTATCAGAGAGTTGACACCTCTGGCACTCAAAGGGTTAACCTCAGAAGATCATAACGGCCTCTGTGAATTTAGCTTACCTCTTTAGTGAGTCTGGAGGACACATGCTTAGAGGTAGATGTCAGTTGCTGGCAGTCAACCTGCTCAAATCCTTAAGGACCATTTGGGTGTGCAGTGCTTTTCTCACTCCTCTGGTCTTTAAAGGGTTACAATTACCATATGCAGTAGAAGATGTGTGTATCCTGAGGTTCTGCTAGTAACTATCATAATTGCCTCCATGCAGATGACTTGCAGGACTGACTGCAATGTGTTGTACGTCCCCCCCCCCCCGGTCCTTAAAGGAGCAGTAAAATTTTTTATGAAAACATCTATATTGTAGGTCATCTCTTGTTAATTAATATAAGGATACTCCCACAGCTGAGAGATGTATATTTCCGAAGTTATTTCAGTTTAAACTTGTGTTTTTTTACAGTTGCAGTGTCTCTAGTAGTCAAATTTCAATTGGTTATTCTGTTGCATTGTAATGTAGAGGAAAGTCAGTGACATACAGTTCTCCACAGAATGTGGTAGAAACTGCCAAGTCACTTCCTGTCAGAACTATCAGGAAGTAAACGCACAGTAAATTCTCTTCCTAATTATTTGAACTGTTATAACTTTTGAATAAAACAACTGACAGCAGTGAGAGTGACCATGTGTTACTCAGCAGGAAAAGCTCTATAACATATAGGTTTTTGTAAAAAAAAAAAGTTTACTTCTCCTTTAAAGGGTTACAAAGGCTCATGCACTCGACTGTGACATCTGCCCCCGTGGACATTACATCAAGGATACTTGAGGATGTTAACTCTTGAACAAAGGCACATGGGTAGAATTTATAGAGGCCATTAGGGTTTCTGACCATAGATTAGCATACCTGGGAACTCTCTGGATTTGCCCCGGAGACTCCGGTTTTGACACTGGTTTACTGGGTCTCCGGGGCAGAGGCTGAGTCCTCCGGATGTGGGGAGTTTCTATTGAAACTGTACCCACTTCCACTCTTTCTCCCCGTGTTGCTCCTTCCCCCAGCCTTCTCTTAAGCCCTCCACCCAGCAGTCATGTTAAGCCCTGCCCCCTTTTTGACACGATATGCGTCATTCTTCACACCACCCATGGCAGCAGAGGACTCCCCTCCGGGGAGACAACAATGAACAGTTCCCAGGTATGTAGATTAGTGGTGGTGTTTATTAGGATTTTGTTATTTCTGCTTTAAAAACATTGCATATGTTGAAGATGAAGTGACATCTGCCCCCATGGACATTACATCAAGGCTAATTAAAGATGTTAACTCTTGAACAAAGGCACACGGATAGAATTTATAGAGGCCATTAGGATTTCTGATCATAGGTTAGTGGTGTTTATTAGGATTTTGTTATTGCTGCTTTAAAAACATTGCCTACGTTGAAGATGAAGTACTTGTTTGTTTCTGTGCTTTTCATTGTCTCTAGTGTGTTCGGATTCAGACTTGGGGTATCTATCAGGGCACACACAAAACAATAGTACTATGTCAACGAAGGCTTCCTTTTTCCTTTCTTATTGTGTGCACTGTTTATCCTTGTGAGCAGAGCATCTCTACAGAAATTACTCATGCTTCCAGAACAATAGATACACTGGCTTCCAGTTATTAATAGATTTAGTGGGTGTCTGCATGTCATTGCATTACTTCTTACTTCCCGTGAAAAGTCAAGGAGATCACTTTGCAGAGACATCATATGCGCTCAGATTGAATCTATTTGCAGAACAATGGTGCATAAGCATAATAGCAAAGGAGAAGCAATTCTGAGGCAAAACAACTGCAAATGGGATTTATATAGTACTTTTAATCAGAGCTAAATTTACATCACGTGCACCCCTTGTAAATGCAGCCTAGGTGCCCTTAGCTCCACCCTTGTCCCCTCCCACCGATCCCCATATGATCCTTCCACTAGCCCCATCCATTTTTTCCTGGAACATAAAATATAAAATACTGTTGGAGCCATAGGTTCAAAAAAATCAATGCTAGGAAATTCCTATCTAAATTAAATTTTAATATCACTTTTTTTAGAATGTTCAAAAACACAACTGAACTAAAATAAGACCGTATTAGAACCATTTTGTTATAAAATGAAGGAAAGAAACATTCTCTATACAGATGACATTGTGGATTTTATGTTAATAACAGGATTACGTCTGGGACATAAGATTACATCACTATAGGAGACAAATAAAAATGCCCAATACTTTAGATAGGGTTTTTAACATGTTGAATGCTGGAGATGTCTCCAATGCTTTAGAGATCTCCCTAACTTCCAAGGCGTTATTTTTATTTATATATAATATTGTACATACCCCCTAGAATGAATCCAATGTATATATAATATATAATGCCCTTATGAGTTCTGCTTCCATTAGAAATTCAGTAACTCAATAACCACAGGTGATGGATGACAAACCTGTTATATACATATTTAGAAAATTTAAAATGTAAATTTTCTCCATTAAACCAAATCATTTTTGGAAATGAAGTTCAGTGAGTGAAATTATATAGATGATGCGCACCATGCCATATCAGAATGCAGACGGGTACAGCTGAATAGGCAACCGTCATGGCATTCATGTCAACCAAATCTCCATATCTCATGGGCCAGAATACATGCATAAATAAATAAGTGGAACAATTCTGGGACAGATCAATTCACCTTATTGAATTACAGAAAAATGTAATTGACATAAATATGGCTTTTTTGTTTTATAAGTATGCTGTGGTTATTGTTATTTAAAAAAAAAAAAAAAAAAAAAAAAAAAAAAAAAAAAAAAAAAATATATATATATATATATATATATATATATATATATATATATATATATATATATATATATATATATATATGAGTTGACAGTGACAACATGATGCAACTTTGCCTCAGAGATAGCAGGCAGTTGCAGAGTAGTATTGATCCCAGTGCACATTACAATTAATTTTGCAATCGCCATTCTCAGGATGAGCGCAGGGTGTATTAGCTAATCAAATGACTGTGATGTTATCTGTACCGTGCACCAGTCAGTGGTCATTTTAATATCTAGCAATGCTATTGTAGCTCCTTAAATGAGATATGATAGTTGCAAATCCAAGGATTAATACAGAGGTGACTGAAGTTGCTCATGCAATCTATGCATAAAATGGTATAATTCTTGAGATACTGCAGTAGTGCTGGCAACATCCTATGTATAGTGGGAGATATACTGCCAGTCTCTCTTGCCCTTAAAGAGGAACTGTCATGCCCTTACTTCTGTGAGAGCTGACCTCCAAAGTTAGCAGGGGATGGGTTAATCAGCCCAGTTGTTCAATTGCATTGTGTAGGACTTTTCACAAGGAAAGCCCTGTTTATGCTCCTGTCTGCTGTACTAATTACAATAATTATTTACTACACTAGGAAAAATGGAGTTATGTGAACATTTCTAGAAAGTGATACAACACCATATAACAATCAAACACAAAACTGCCCCTGCATACCTCCCAACATTTCAAATTGCCAAAGAGGGACACTTGTGTTTTAGGAGGTGATGCTGGGGGTGTGGCTGGTGGGCAGGATGTTACAGAGAATGTTTAGGTTATTTCATGACCTATTGATACCTCCTTGTGTAACCTAATAAATTACTTATAACAAGATCAAAGTATTTTATTTACACACACTAATTTATAAACACATATGCTGACATTTATACAATAATGTGAGTTTTATTCATGTAGAGCAATATGATACACTTATATACACACCATGCAATCCGATCTCCTAAAAAGAGGGACATCAGGGTGGGAAAGAGGGACAGGGGGATTTGGGTCTAAAAGAGGGACACTTGGGAGGTATGCCCCTGTCATAAGGCAAGAAATCAGGAGTCCTGCTATATATCCCTTTATCTATTAGATGGATCACTAATTCTCATACCAAGTAGAAGTTTAATACAAATATTTCAGGCATGCACTATGTTAATAAGTGTGAATGATGCCTTTTCACAGATTTGTATTTTCCTCTCTTTAACTACTCTGTTGACACATATTTTCCAAATTTACAAGGCATACTAAGGCAGGAATTTATCAAGTAGCAAAATAATTAGGGTATCCGATACACTGCTGTTTGCCACTATCATTAACTGCTACCTTTGGCTTGTTATCAATGATAAATCTAATTTTCTTGACTTCTTACTGTTGGAAGACCATATGCATTATTAATTAGGAATATATTTACTAACACTGTATCCCAAATAACATATTCTTAGATATGCCCAAAACCAACCCTTGCCATTATGATGTTACCCGGCAAGAGTTACAGTCCCAGTGAGACTATAATTATGAAGCACTTTATCTTGTAGAAAGAGGTTGTGTATTCCAGCCTGGTTATTTTGCGAGTGATACTACAAAGATATTTTCTGGCTTTCATAGTGGTAAAAGAAATATCAGGATAGACTAAAGGATCTGAACATGTATAGCTTGGAGGAGAAAAGAGAGAGAGGGGATATGAGAGAAACATTCATGTACATGAAGGGATTCAACAAAGTGCGGGATAGAAGTACATTTCAAAGGAGTAAAAATGTTAGGACAAGAGGCCATAGTCTAAAACTAGAGGGACACAGGTTTAGACGTAATGTAAGAAAGTTTTACTTCACTGAGAGGGTAGTAGATAAGTGGAAAAGCCTTCCAGCAGAAGTGGTAGAGGTTAATACAGTGACAGAATTTAAACATGCATGGGATAGGTATAAGGCTGTCTGTAACATAAGAAAAGATCAAGAACCAAATAAGGTTTGAGGTTTTTTACAGTTGGAAAATGGGCAGACTAGATGGGCTGAATGGTTCTTATCTGCCGTCAAATTCTGTTTCTATAGTGCGGAGACTGGTAGAATAAAATTGATAGCCAGTAAAGGTATCTCAGAAGCTCTAGGGCGGTAGTCCACCAATAAAGGTGTCACTTATTCTCTACTAGTTTTCATATTTAATATTGTAGTACTAATGTAAAAGCCCGTGTACGCGGGCTAAGGTCAGGGTAATGTTAAAGCGGAACTATCACCAAAAATAAAAATTATCTCATGAGTTTTAACCTTTTTATTATTATTCTTTATTTATATAGCGCCAACTAATTCAGCAGTGCTGTACAACTGGACCTTTAAAACAACATTAACACTGTGTCTTTCTTTTACAAATCCCCTAGTAGTGGAGATATTCACCCTTCAACATCGGGCAGTTCTGCGTTCTACAGGACCCTGTACCGTCTCAGGACTTCCCAGCTGCCCCGGGGACCGCGCTCATACTCCCCCTCGTAGCTGTTTTTTTGTGGGCTAACGTTACAGCAAACTCCGTTTACAATGCTATTGAGGTTGCAACCTCAGTAGCATTGTAAATGGAGTTTGCTGTAACGTTAGCCCACAAAAAAAACAGGTACGAAGGAGAGCATGAACGCGCTCCCTGGGGCAGCTGGGAAGTCTTCAGACGTCATGTGGGACATACAGGGTCCCATAGAACGTGGAAGTGAACGATGTTGAAGGGATTAAAGAAAGACACACAGCGTTAATGTGGTTTTAAAGGCTAAAACCCATGGGACAATTTTTATTTTTGGTGATAGTTCTGCTTTAAGAGGCCATTACATCAGTGCTCCATGCGATGCAGTCTTGCGTCACCTCACTCATGCGATGCAATCATGCTCAGTAGAGACTGCCCGAACGTGGGTAGTCTCTACTGCGCATAACTGCATCATGACAAGCATCCTAGTGAATTATTATATAGGATTGTGCTTCTCTTTGAAAGGGAAAACACAAACATTCTGTTGTCGTAAATTGATATGTGCAAGATGGTATCTCACAGAGAAGCTAGTGGCCATCCTAATCAGGTTTCAAAGATCTGACAATGCTGGATGAAGTACACAAGGGTGTGTATTTGATGTATAATGGCATTTTATCTTCACAGAGAAGATTAGACTGTAATGGTAACATTGCACATGAACTTCTAACCTCGGTAACAAGGCAGGATTACATTTGTTTGTACATGTGAGATCAATAAAACACTCAAAGTTATGATTCAAGACAAAGATGATATTTAAAATATGTAGTTATTAGAAAAACACCCCCATCTTATGCCGAGGGGGATAGAAAGGAGCAATAAACTTAAATATATAAAAAAAATAAACCTGAGGCGAATGCATTACAGGAATCTGGGAAAAATCAACTGCACCATAGGGAACAAATGAGAATCCCCCAAATCCCCATTGATTTAAATGGGGATTTAAACTCATTTAATGTGGTTGAGACCTATCTAGCAAAAAATAAACCTGAGGCGAATGCATTACAGGAATCTGGGAAAATTCAACTGCACCATAGGGAACAAATGAGAATCCCCCAAATCCCCATTGATTTAAATGGGGATTTAAACTCATTTAATGTGGTTGAGACCTATCTAGCATTTATGGGTTAAACCCTTAAAGTTCCAGAGGGGTTTGTGATGTGTTGCGTACCCCTCAGGCACTCAAAGGGTTAAAAAAACAAAACATTGCATTATTTGCCTGCTATAGTGCAGCTCCTCTTAGTACATAGACGCTGCATCTTACAGGGCATTTCCTGCTGTGTGAAGTAAAGGCCACACACACTGAGGCTTGGGGCTTATGTACTAGGGAAAGTGGTGCAATTCTGGCGCAAAACCGTTGCTCCACTGGGAAAAACACATTCTTCATATTCTCATTGTTTTACCCCTTTGAGTGCCTGGGAGGTATCCAGCATTTTGCAAATCAGTCTAATGGCTCATTGGGGCTTTTAACACTTTGAATGCTAGAGCAGTCCCTAAAGCAATGCTTTGCTATACGGTGAGACCTCTCTAGCATTTAAGGAGTTAAAAGCCTCATTTAGATCACTGGGAATGCTTTTGCTTCCTATGGTGAAGATGATATACCCCAGAATTGCCCCACTTTTCTTAGTGCATGAGCCTCACTGTTGGGAGAGTTTTCATTCAGTAGTTATTACAGCTCAACCTTTTTTTAACCCCTTAAGGACCAGAGGGGTGAGCAGCACTTTGCAGAGCAGTTTGTTGCACGTTCTCTCTGGTCCTTAAGGGGTTAATCAATATCTATAATTTGCTAGTGTGTGTCGCTCCCTGTGTGCCTAACACTCACATGCGCAGTAGAGACTGCCCGAACGATGCAGTCATGTGCAGTAGAGACTGCCCGAACGATGCAGTCATGCGCAGTAGAGACTGCCCGAACGATGCAGTCATGTGCAGTAGAGACTGCCCGAACAATGCAGTCATGCGCAGTAGAGACTGCCCGAACGATGCAGTCATGCGCAGTAGAGACTGCCCGAACGATGCAGTCATGCGCAGTAGAGACTGCCCGAACAATGCAGTCATGCGCAGTAGAGACTGCCCAAACAATGCAGTGATGCGCAGTAGAGACTGCCCAAACAATGCAGTCATGCGCAGTAGAGACTGCCCGAACAATGCAGTGATGCGCAGTAGAGACTGCCCAAACAATGCAGTCATGCGCAGTAGAGACTGCCCGAACAATGCAGTCATGCGCAGTAGAGACTGCCCGAACGATGCAGTGATGCGCAGTAGAGACTGCCTGAACGATGCAGTCATGTGCAGTAGAGACTGCCCGAATGATGCAGTCATGTGCAGTAGAGACTGCCCGAATGATGCAGTCATGTGCAGTAGAGACTGCCCGAATGATGCAGTCATGTGCAGTAGAGACTGCCCGAATGATGCAGTCATGTGCAGTAGAGACTGCCCGAATGATGCAGTCATGTGCAGTAGAGACTAGCCAAACACGCCGCCCTCCAGTCAAAGTGGTGGAACAGCTGAGTCCAGGCCGCTGAGTTGCAGTTTGGTCCGTGTACACTGGCATTTATACTAGTACTCTTATAATCATTGAAGTACCATATATTTTTCTGGTACCAGACTTTTGTGCTTTCTCCTTTTTTTGTCCGACTGTAAAGGACAATTTTTATACATTCCTGTCTATTTCAGGTGAAACATTATCATTATTTTTCCATCCATTATATTGGATATGTCATCTTTTTTCCATACTATTACCGAGTCTTTTAATATATAATTCTATGTGCTGCTGTTAGTGTTACTATCGTATGTACACAGCCATGACATGGATTGTCATGAACTAGATTCATATAATCTTATACTCACCACTACCGAATGTATAAATATGTAAGGTTTATTTTTATATTTATTCCATTACACTTCTTTCACTTTTAATTTTTTTCTCGTCAATATATATACTTTGCTAGAATGCGTTGCTCCCTGTGTGCATAACACGCACATGCGCAATAGAGACTGCCCGAACGATGCAGTCATGCACAGTAGAGACTGGCTGAATGTGCCGGCCTCCATCCGGGACAGCAGCCGAGGCTGCTGGGGGGCACTTTGGCCCGTGTACAAGGCAATTATACTAGTCACCAATAAGTGTCCAAAAGGCTCGTTTTTGTAGCTATACACTATGACTCTTCATATTAAGTGATGGGAATAGCACCACTTGGTGACAACAAGAAAAAATTTAAAAACTAAAACTTCTGAATGAAGCCTATGCCAGCAGTGTGAGTAACCTTGTTTTATTCAGCTGTAAAGGCTCTGTGCAATGCCCTTTTCAATAAAGAACAAGCTCACTGTTATATACTTGTATATATACTTGTATTTAATTCTAAGACAGAAAGGAACTGTAATGCCAATATAATTATTTCTGAAAAAAATGACTTAAGCTTTATAAGTGCTTGTATACATTTCCTACAGTTTCCATTACAAAGTAATATTCATACCTGGGAAGTGTCTGGATTTTCCCTGAAGACTCAGTTTTTCAGACATAAATACAAGGTCTCTGGGGACAGATGATGATTTGCCGGTTTGCAGAGTTTGCTGGTAACTCCCACCCACTCCCAGTCTGGTCCTGCTGAGTTCTCTGGGTGAGGGAATCCAGTGCTACATACTACACGATCTGCACCAATTAACTACTTCATTTGTCTGTGGATTGGTGCCATTTCTATCAGAAGTTCAGAAAGAGAAGTCCTGCTTGTCTTATGTTTGTTCAAGCAGTGATAGGTCTAAGTTTTATCATGTTATATGTTCCCTGAGGTTATTATAGGCTGCCTTAGGACTGATTAGAGAACCACTGGGTTACAGCAAGCAAGGACATAGCCCCTATAATCTACATTAGTATTTTTCAAAGATCTCAGTATCCGCTAATGTTAAAAGATCCGAGGTGTGCGTGTTGTTCGCTACATCAGGACCTGATGACAGCCCTAGTGTAGGTGAATGAAACATTTGTTAATTTTTGTAAGAATATCTTAAATATATACTGAAGCATTGAAGAATTAGGTGTGCTTGTGTACTTTTTCCAGTTTATGTGAAACGTGGTCTGGCTTTAGGCTGAAGGCGGCACCTCTTGATAAAGGTTAACCACATAATTCTTTTCTACTTCATATTGTTATGGTGTGCAGAATGTTAACTTCATATGAATGCAACTGTTACCTGAATCTGATATGAGTGTTCCATAGAATTTACACCTTGTAGGGCCAGAGAGGTGCGTAATGCATTACAAAGCAACATTTGCACACGCCTCTGGTCTTTAAGAGGTGAAGGACAAATGTGTAAGTTTTCCGCATATTATGCTAAACATTATGCTTATTCTGTTTACAAAATAGCTCAATTTACATACTTATTAATAAAACAAAAAAATTAATCAGGGATTATTTTGAAAACTTGTTGAAAACAGATGCTAGGAAAGACAAATGTCTGGCAGCTATGGGGATATGTTTTATACATTTTCAGTTTGCACTTAAAATAACTACCCAAAATATGACCCAGTTTCTTTGTGAGCGCAGTCAGAAAACACATTGAGGCAGATCCACTTAGAAGAACTTGAGTGGCCCTGGGGCACATAGGGCTATTGAGTCTGAGGTCTTCAGGGCATTGTTTTGCACTTAAGGGGTTAAAAGCCCCTTTTAAATTGATGGGAATTTTGTATTAATTTTATGTATCTATGGTGCCACTGGTTTGCTTTAGAATTCTCTGCTTCCTTTTAGTAAATCGGCCTCAGTGATTTTACGGCTCTTAGGATCTGTTAGAAAACTTAATAACCCTTACGTAAAAGTCCTGTTTAGATCTGTGGGAATGTTCATTTTGTCATTATGGTGCTGTTGGTTTGCCCTAGATCTGAGCCCCTGTAGCTTGATGAATATGGACCTTAATGCTTAGTTTGTAGATGTAAGTTGGGTATTAGTCTAGTAATGTATTGCATATAATGAATGCAATAGACTCTCCATTTTTTGCTATTACATTAAGGTTATGCTCTGGGCCGGATTTCCCAAAAGGCAGAATAAGCAACTGCCTAGCGCTCCAAATTTTGAAGGGATCCTGGCCACACCCATATTCTGAATTGTGGGTGTGACCACAACAATCTCAATGTCCCCGCTCCAGTTTTATACCCCTTTACAAGATATTATTTAACCACTTGGGTGTTCCAATGCATTGCTAAGAATGTGTTTGAGATCTCTCTAGCAACCAAGGGGTTAAAGCTTTTTTTTTTTGGCTTTGGTATAGGCCAAAAGGATTTTCTGTGCCAGGAAATAGTGGATGCGTCTGAGGGCGGGGCCATGTGAGGAATGGAGGTGTGGTCATGGGTGGAGCTAGGGCACCTAGAGTGCTGTACCGTGGATGTAAATCCAGCCCTCTTTATATTCACATGGGTAACTTTAGCGCAGGTATTTATTTAGCTGAGCTAAACGCACCCATGTAGAACAGCTTCAGCCATTTAAAATGTTTAAAGGTATGTAATAGGTTATAATAAATCATAGATAGGCTGTCTCCTATATGAATACAGATTAAATTGTACCATTGCTAATAATAATTATTGGTTTGATAATTTCTGTATAGATCCCCAGGTAATTTTTTTTTCATTCAACCAAACATTTTTGAGCAGTGCTACTTTATCTACCTACAATTTTAAAATGTAATTTAAGAAAATGTACCTTTAAAATTAGACATAGTAAATATTTTGATTTCCATCTGTTAGAAACTACAACTCCCATCATTCCCCTCAAGCCAAATGCTGGTAAAGGGGATGATTGGAGTTGTAGTCACCAACAGCTGGAAATATAAAAATTGACTATCCTTGATTAAGAAGGTACATTTACTTAAAGGGAGTTGTAATCCCCAAACTTCAACTCTTTTCTAAATGCGAGCGTTCCCCAATCTCACAAATTGGTTTTTTACCCACCGACTGTTATAGAAAGAGTTACATTTCTGTGTCAGACTAGTGACATTTACACTATATTACAAACCACTTAACAACCCAGTAGTTCTTGTTCTTTAATTTAGCATATTTTAAACTTGAATACCAAAATATCTGGTTGTGGTAGTTTATGCATTTTGAATATAGGGAAGGGGTTTGCTTCAGTAAATTTCTTTGTGAATATTCTAGCACACAGTACTGCTAAGTGCTTTACTGGATGATCCATTGCAAAAAAGGTGATTTTGAAAGTGCATTCAAAAGCACATATATGTTAGCCATTTTTTTTATTGTAAATCCATAGTTTGGAACATTTAGCCTTATCTTTTTGTCATTTTATGCATATTAGACCGTACCCGCTGGCCTGCCAGGTAGATAGTAACATTCCACACTGCTGCACATCCCAACAGCTGTTTTTTGGGAGCCAGTACTGCATGAACTGACAAATAAACTAATGCTAAAGTATCCTTTCACACAAATGATTTTGAATGCTCTTTTAAAATCGCTTAATTGTTAGTGATGATTCCACATGTGCTGTAAGCCTTTAAGGACTAGAAATATGTGCAACCTATTTCTTTGCAATGATTTACACACCTTGCTGGTTCTTAAAGGGTTAATTAGGATATGACTCAAACAATCTCCTTGCACCAGAAGAAAAACATCCTTATTTTTAATTTACACCCAATACCTGTCTCCCTGTATTGTATGCCAGGAAATTGCCTTAGCCAGTATAACTGTATTCATACTGTCTGTAGTTTTCAGTCCCACGTTAATATTTTGTTTTTGTTCTAGTTTTCAGTCTCATAAGTCAGGGGTAACAATTTTTGGCTCTTTAGCTGTTGTCGATCAACAACAGATGGAAAATATGCCTACCATATTCTTATTTTCTCCTCTCCTACCAATATAAAGTGAGATGTGTTTCTAAACAACGTATTATTCTCAGTTTTTTTATTGATATTAAAGGGGATGTATGACCCCTATACAAGTTAGCCTGAATAGTTACATTATATAGCGAATGTGTGAAAGTTCATTTATTTCTTTTTTTAAAGCTCTAATTCGTTAAAAATTAGGGAATAAACCCTGCTCTGTACCTACTTCTGGATAGACTGCGGTTACCAGTTCTGTAATGCAGTCTGTCACTCTGCTTCCCTCTATCCAGCCTCCTCAGATGACTGAGGCTTTCTGCCTGTAAGCTGGAGTGGACTCATTGGCTGGATGTAGCAGGGCAGCGTTTATTACTTCAGTTTACACCAACTGCAGCTTTAAAAAAAAAAGAAATTAATAAACATTTGCACATATTCGCTATGTAATGTAACTATTCAGATGAACTTGTATAGAGGTCATACATCTCCTTTAAGAGTGATAGAGTAAGCTAAAGTAGCATATTGATAAGCTAATATTGACTTTTTACCCAGTAAAATCAATCATGGAAATGCTCAGGGATAGGAGTTCCCTATAGTCCACTAGTTTGTGAAAATCCAGCAGACAAGTAAGAAATGATGCTTTTCTCTCTCTCTCTCTCTCTCTCTCTCACGCTCTCTCTCTCTCTCTCACGCTCTCTCATGCACTCTCTCTCATATATATATATATATATAATATATATATATATTTGTATATATATAAACATTGGATAGACTAGTAACTCTCTTGTCTATTAAGTTTTTTCTCTTACTATTGAACATTAATGATTCTCCAAGCTCTGGACATGTATAAACATTGATCTTTTGGTCTTATCTGACAAGCTGATCCTTATTTCCATAACGTATCTTTCATATCTGTCACTTTAAACATCCCTCCCTAACCCTTTAAAGACTACAGGGATGTGCTGCACATTGCCTTGCAGAACCCCTTGGTTTTTAAAGAGTTAAACAATCAGTCAAATTATTGCATTAGATTAAGGCTCCTGTAGACACAATGTAAAATGTATTTCTCTGTCGTCCAATACAGGTTACTGGTAACTTTGGGTAGGCGATCCGCCCCTTTAATTAGGCAGGAACAATTCTAGAATTGTATGCAGGGGTGGAGCCTACCATCCCTCCTTGGCTGCAGCTAGCCAACCAGCTCTAGTAAGATTTGTTCCTTGGTGAAGACACAGGCAAGAGAACAGTTCTGCTATAGTTTTAGAAAAATTTTTTTTTCTGTTAGAAATGGAATACCACCATTAGGCGGATTACCATAACTGACAATGCCCTTAGATGTAGTTAGCTCAGTATCCAGGTGCTTTTTGTGGACCTTAAGCCCTGGGAGGGAGAAATCTTGGGTTCAAGTTCTTTCCTCAGGAGTTGCCCACTGAGGCTTCTTCTTAATACATGGTAATTTGAAGACAGAAGATCTGCAGGAAGGGTGAGCAATACTTTGATTGCTGTAGGTCCCACAGTGCCCCTCCTCACAGGGGTTTTTCCTTTGGCGTTCCTGTTGCACACTCCTGCACTCATTGGATTTATCTGTATGTCTGCTGGGTGGTGTGGAGCAACTTTATGTGGTAACTTAACCCTTTATCTGCTGGTTTTGCATCTTGGGGGGTTATTGACACTTTCCCTACTGGGTTCAGTGTTTTTTGGGTTTGCTAACATGTTCTAGTGATGTTTCATGTAATTTTATTTTACTGTTTCAACTTTGCAAAATTAAAGGCGTGCTTTACTGCATAGACGCCATTGCTCCATTCACTTCTATGGGACTGTACAGTTTAGGACATATCTCTGCAACCTCTCAACATAGCTACTTCAGAGATGGATCATTTTATTTGTCTGCCCTTGCTCTATCAGTCGGTTAACGTTTTAAATGTGTTGGGGGGCTCAGGGGGCTTCGGACACTGTTGGGGTACTTTTTCTGGGAAAACTACATTTCCCATGAATGCTTGCTTTGCGCGCTTGTTTCTGAATGGTTCCCGCCATGGCAGCCATTTTGTGCCTTTTCCAGAACTAGTATCCTATGCAGGGCTTGGACTCTCCTTCTCTCCTCTGCAGATTAACCCTTCGACTTCCAGATAAGTGTATTTTAGCGATTTCTGGGGTGAAATTTTAATCTAACACACTGTATTTGGGTGATTCCTTGTACTCTAAACGTTTGTGACACTGTGAGAATGTCTAATCTGTTGGAGCTTGGGGCTAGGCCTAAGACTAAGGACGCTGGGGTATCTGTGTCCCCTATTGCACATTGCTCCTCATGTCATTCAGGTTTCCCTAGAGAATTCTCAGGTCACTTATGCCCAGCATGTTCTAATATCCCTGAATCTATCCCAGGGACCTCCAGCCATGCATTAGAGCCAGTTTGGGTGTAAGAGTTCAAGGCTGCTACTAGGGACCTTAGGTCTACATTGCAACTCTTTCCATCCCAGTTACAGGGGGTCTTCCATTCCTGGCAGACCCCTTCTTCAGTCAAATCTTCCCTGCCAAAACCGCAGGGAGTACGTGACGTATCAGACTCCTCTGAAGGAACTGTTGGTGGATTCAGATGTTGAGGAATGTTCTGCGGTGGGCTCCTCTGTTTTTTGGGGACCTCTTTGAGGCTGATCCTGAGCCCTCGGCTGAGGGCCTGATAAGGGCTGTCTTGACTACCCTAAACATTCCCTTAGTTCAGGAAGTTTCTTCAGATCCCTCTTATGTGTTTCAGGAGCCTAAAAAGCCCCTTGCTTGTTTTCCACCTAACACCACTCTTAACCTCCTTGTGCCTGAGTGGAAATCTCCGGACAGGAAACCTTCTATTTCCAAGCAATTTGCCAAGCTTTACCCCTTCTCTGAGACGGCGCTTGCTCAGTGAGTTCATCCCCCCAAAGTGGATGCTCCTGTCTCCAGGCTATCTAAGTCTACTGCCTTGCCAGTTTCTGATGTGTCAGCTCTGAAAGACTGGACTGACAAGAAACTTGAGGTTTCTCTCAAGTCCATCTTTGCTACTGCTGGTACTGACATGCGTCCAGCGTTCGCTGCAGCATGGGTTAACCGGGCCATTGCGGTCTGGACTGAACAGCTCACCCTGGCTGTCCGTCAGGGTGTTCCTACTTCGGATATGTTGCGGCTTCTTGCAAACATTTCTGAGGCCCAGCACTATCTTTCTGCTGCCGTATTTGATGCCATCTATTTGGTGACTAGGGTTTCCACCATGTCTGAGGTTGCCAAACGGCTCTTTGGCACAAGATCTGGTCTGCCAACACTGCTTCCAAGAAAGCCTTGCTCTTCTTGCCTTTTCAAGGCACTTCATTGTTTGGGCCAGATCTCAAGGATCTGATTAGTGAGGCCACAGGGGGTAAAAGTACCCTTCTGCCTATGGTCCCCAGGAAGAAAACGCCTCTCAAGCGTAATCAGTTTTTTCGTTCCTTCCAGACTGAGACACGTCCAGCGAACCAGGCGGTTCCCGCAGCTCCGCATGCCTCCTCCAAGCCCAAACGGCAATGGAAGCCCAAGGTCTCCTTCAAGCCTAAGGGTTCCAAGCCTTCTTTGACATGACTCACCAAACCCAGGTCCCCACTCTGCTGTGGGTGGCCGTCTGCGTCACTACCACAGCATGTGGGAGGATTCAGTGGCGGACCTGTGGGTTTTACAGGTGTTGGTGGAAGGGTACAGGATCACTTTCATCTCTCTTCCTCCCTTTCGCTTTTTTCCTTCTCATATGCCCTAGGGAGCAGAGAAACGCTGCCTGTTCAATGGCGCTATCCAGGCCCTTCTGGACAAGGATGTTCTAGAACCTGTTCCAGTTCAGGACAGAGGTATGGGTTTTTACTCGAACCTCTTTGTGGTCTCCAAAAAGGACGGCGGTTGTCGCCCTATTTTGGATTTGAAGGATCTCAATTCATTTGTGACCTGGACTCATTATCACCAGGAGTCTCTATGGATGGTGATTGCTGCTATGTCCCAGGGGGAATTCCTTGCTTCTCTGGATCTTCAGGACGTGTATTTACACATCGCCATTCATCCAGAGAGCCGGCAGTATCTCGGATTTGCCTGCAACCGAGGGCACTTTGTTTTTAGCTCTTCCCTTTGGTTTGACTACAGCTCCTCAAGTTTTCAACAGTTTCCTGGGAGCCTTAGTGTCCGTCCTCCACCGGGACGGCATCAGAGTTACTCCATACATGGACGACCTTCTTCTGAAAGCCCCCTCTGCGGAACTTCTTCATCAGCAGGTTCAGCTATGCATTCATGCTCTCACCCATCACGGGTGGATCATCAACGTTGACAAGTCAGATCTTGTCCCCTCCCAGAGTCTGATCTTCCTGGGCCTTCTCTTCGACACTCAGAAGAGCATGGTGTTTCTCACGGATGAGGTAGCTCACCAGATTGCCCACAGGGTGTCTGGAGTCCTGGCTCAAGATCCAGTTCCAGCCAAGAAGCTGTCCTCTCTATTGGGGAAATTCATCTCCACCATAGAAGCGGTCCCAATTGCCATGGCACATACCAGAGGTTTGTGATCCAGGTGTGCAAGGGTCAGCCGGACCTTCTGAAGATGTCAATGTCCCTCCCTCTTCATGTGGAACTGAGTTTGTCGTGGTGGCTTAACCTCTCCAATCTGCTGAAGGGCAAGTCCTTGCTGGTATCCTTCTGGACCTCTGTGACGACGGACGCCAGCCTCTCTGGCTGGGGAGCGGTCCTGGGTCACCTGAATACTCAGGGTCAGTGGTCTCCGGAGGAATCTCTCCTTCCCATCAACGTGTTGGAGCTTCGGGCGATATTTCATGCCCATCGTCATTGGACTTCTCAGCTGGAAGACTGTCCAGTCCGGGCACAGTCCGACAACACCACGGCCGTGGCTTACGTCAACAAGCAGGGCGAAACAAGAAGCCTCGCTGCTTGGTTAGAGGTCAGGGATATTTTGTCCTGGGCAGAAGAACATGTTCCTGCCATATCCGCAGTGCACATTCCTGGCATAGACAACGTCATGGCGGACTTCCTCAGTCGACACACAGTGGACAGCGGAGAGTGGGAACTGCACCCAGAAGTGTTCACCCTCATTGTTCAGAAGTGGGGTCTTCCTTACATCGACCTGATAGCTACAAGACACAACAGGAGGGTTCAGAGGTTCTGCTCTCGGTGGAGGGACCCTCTAGCTCTGGTGGTGGATGCAATGTCCATTCCTTGGTTGTTTCCTCTGGCCTATATCTTTCCTCCCCTCCGAATGTTGCACAGGGTGTTATGGAAATTGCGACTGGAACGCTGTCCAGTCATTCTGATTGCTCCGTACTAGCCTTGCCAGGCTTGGTTTCCGGAGTTTCTGGATTTGTTAGTGGTGGAGCAATTCCGGCTCTCTTGCTATCCGGATCTTCTTCTACAGGGTTACCTGTGGAGGGAGGATGTTCATCGGCTAGCTTTGACGGCTTGGAAATTGAATCCTCAATATTGAAGAAGAAGAGGTTTTTCTTCTGGGGTGGTGGCTACTATGCTCAGTGCCTGCAATCCTGTTTCTTCCAAGATCTACCATCATGGCTGGTCGACTTTTCTTGGTGTGCTGAGAAGGACCTGTCTCAGGAATTTGATCTGCCTATAGTTCTGGCCTTTTTGCAGGACGGTGTGGATAAGAGCCTCAGTTTCAGTTTTCTTAAGGTTCAGACTTCTGCTCTCTCTGTTTTCTTTCAGAGGCGCATTTCCATCCTTCCTGATGTCAAGGTTTTCTTCCAGGGCTTTGCTCATACTCGTCCTGCCTTCAAGAATCCCGCTCCTCAGTGGGATCTTAACTTGATTTTGGGCGTTTTTCAACGCCCTCCATTTGAGTCCTTGGCTACTATTCCTCTATGCCTGTTGACGTGGAAAATGGCCTTTCTCCTGGAGATCGTGTCAGGTCTCCGTGTCACGGAGTTACATGCTTTGTCCTGTAAACCACTTTTTTCAGTGTTTCAGAAGGACAAGGCATGCTTCACACTTCTCAGGAGTTTCTCCCGAAGGTGGTCTCTGAGTTCCACATTAATCAGAAGATTGTGGTGCCTTATTTCTGCCCTGACCCCACCTCTGACAAGGAGAGGGATCTCCACTTGTTGGATGTGGTGCGTTGTCTCAGGTTTTATGTACACTGAGTCTATCAGGCAATCTGACGCTCTGTTTGTCATTCCTGAGGGTCCCAGGGCAGGGAGACCTGCATCCAAATTGACTATTGCTACTTGGATCAAGTTCACTATTCGTAAGGCTTACGAGCTGAGGAAGAAGCCTGTCCCCTTTCGGGTCACGGCTCATTCTACAAGATCTATTGGGGCTTCTTGGGAGTACAAGAATCGGGCCTCTGCTGATCAGTTGTACAAGGCTGCCACTTGGTCGGCTGTGCACACCTTTTCGAAGCACTACCATGTTGATGTGTTGGCATCAGCTGATGCCAGCTTTGGAAGGAAGATCCTGGAGGCAGTCTTGCCTGTCTAGGATCTTCTTCGGTTCTTGGTGCTTCCTTCATTTTTGAGCCCTTTTGGCTCTAGTTCAGTGTAACTGTGTAACAGTTCCTGGGGTGTTGTTACCCCTTGTCAATGTCCGTTGACACTTCATTGTTTTTTTGGGCTATCTCCAATCTGATTGTTCATATCTGCTCTGGTGACTTTGGGGGCCTTGCACCTGGTACTTGCCTTCCTTTCTTCCTCTGGGAAACTCAATGGTTGGACATCCCAAAGTTACCAGTAACCTGTATTGGACGACAGAGAAAAGAGAATTTTAGTCTTACCTGTTAAATCCTTTTCTCTTAGTCCATACAGGTTACTGGTCTCCCAAGGGACCATGCTTGGCTCTTCTGTAGCAGACCGTGGGGGTCCTTCGGGGTCATGCTCACAGGAGTCTTCTCTCCCTTCCATTCTTTCTGTAGCTGGTTGGCTAGCTGAAGCCAAGTAGGGAAGGGAGGCTCCACACCCTGCATTCAATTCTAGAATTGTTCCTGCCTACAATTAAAGGGGCAGATCACCGACTCAAAGTTACCAGTAACCTGTATGGACTAAGAGAAAAGGATTTAACAGGTAAGACTAAAATCCTTTTATAAAACTCGAGCAGGGGTGTCCAAGTTCAGTCCTCAAGTCCTAATAGGCTAGGCTTTTCCTGTTTAAGTCTAGGCGAGTTAATCAGTAGCTTATTCATTTTCACTGACCCACCTGTGTTTCATCAGGGAAATCCTTAATTCCTGGCCTGTTAGTGGCCCTTGAGGACTGAACTTGGACAGCTCTGAACCAGAGAATTGCAGGAATAGATACCTACCTAGGTATGACCACCTGTTCCACACGTTAATAGCTGTCATAAAATGCTTAACTGAAATAATTCTACTGTATAATCTAAAATCATACATACTTTATTTAAAAAAAAAAAGTTCTCATTAAACAATTTGACTCATTTCTTGAGTTTAAATTTCCTTTCGAGTCTAGTACAGTGGTTCCAACCCGCTCAGTCAGGTCCCACTAACAGTCCAGGATTTGCGAACTTCCTGGACTAGAGAACAGCTGAGTTCATCAAAATGACTGAGTCCCTGATAACTCTCCTGTACCATAGCAAGGAAATCCTCAAACCCTGGCCTTTTAGATGGACCCATAGAAATCAGCCTATTTTATTGCATGTGATGGGAAATGTGAGGTCCTAGAGTTGCTGCCATACTGTAACTACCTTCATACTCTAGATGGGAGTTGTGCTCTGACAGCAGTTGGAGAGCATCATGTTGCCTGTCCCTTGCCTAAAGTCCAAAAACCTGTGTGCTGGCTTTGGCATCACAACAGAGTGAATAAATTCATTGTTGTGTCACATGGCTTGCTTTTTATTCTTAGATATTAGGAAATCAATCAACTGAGTAGCATTAAAGCATTAACCCCTTGAATGCCAGTGAGGTATCCAGCGTATTGCAGAGCCATGCACTTAATGCCTGTCTTGCACTCAGAAGGTTAACAGAAGATACATCTGTCATATATATCTTTGTTTTTCACATTAGAGATGGTATTTTATACTGTACTATGAAACTATGATCATTTAGGTTAGCTTTGCTTTTGTGAGGTATGGATGATTTGAAACATTGGTGCTGTGCTCAAAGTGACATCTAGTGGTTATGTGATGAGCAACAACAGGTGACTGAAGCAGCTTCAAATGATAGCATATGTTGAATAAAATACCCTTTTAAGCCTTTGAGAGCCAGAAGGGTATCCAACACATTGCCTTACCTCTCTGGCATTCAAATGGTTAAACTACTGGCTGTGCCCTCAGAGTAATGGGAACAGAGTTCCAATAATTTATAACTCACCTGTTCTTTCTTGGATAACTGAAATATCTACACAGTTAGGTGATGTCAGTGTCTTAACCCTTTGAATGCCAGAGGGTTAAAAAATGCATTGCTTTGCAATGTGTTCCATACCCCTCTGGCACTCAGTACCAAGTAAGGAGCTGACGTCGCCCAGCTGTACAGATATCTGTGAATTGTACAGCAAACCAGTTACTTATTAGCTATGGAAATGTTTTCCATAGAGCTAAGGATGCTGCCTATGGTTGGACCTCTTACTGTCCTTTTAAAGGGGAATAGTGCTATGGGAATGGTATCTATTAATTAACAGTCAGCCTTTAGTTCATGCCCTCTCACACCAAACATTAAGCTTCAACATTCCTGATTTGGTTCATATAGGTTAACTGTGCTTATTAGATTGTAAACTAAAACTAATTAACAGTAGACTACAATAATAATTAAAAAAAAAAAGGGTAACACAATTAAGGCAGGTGTAGCCACCCATGGTCTGAGTGAGCTACCAACAGTGCACATTTTCAGGATATCCCTACCTGAGCAGCGTTAAAGTGACTGAGCCACTGGCTGATTTATCTGTGCTCTGCTCTCCTATAGAGTACATTATAAATAGCATTGCCTTTGGGACACCTGTTGGTGCTGTTGCAATGAGTTTGATTAAAGAAATAGAAGTTTGAGCTATAAGACTTTTGGAATGAAATGTTGCTCAGCAATGGGAGTCTCCCTGTTTAACTCAACCAGAAACCCAGTATAGCATATTGTACTATAAAAAAGGTCACATCACCTATAAATGGAGGTCTGGTTGCTTTAGATATACTGAACTGCTGTTTAAACGACACCAACCTAGAGAAGTGTTAACCCCTTTAGTACCAGAGGGGTGGGCACACCTTTGGCATTCAAAGTAGTGAACTCCTAAATACAGAGGTACCAGGGTGGGATTTGGGTCTCCTAAAGAGGAACACTTGGGAGGTATGCTAAAATAAATCTTTCACACACATTGCTCGTCACAGAAACACATACACTGAGGCTGATTTACTGAGGATAATAGGGACAGTTCTGGGTCAGACCAACTGAACCAGAAATCACAAAAATGTAAGTTAATGTACATGGAGCTTTTAACTTGAATACTAGAGAGGTTACCAGCACATCACTAAGCACTGAAAAGGCTAAAAAGTCTCATTAAAATGAAGGGGAATCTTGTGACTTTTTATTTGTCCTCTATGGTACAGTTGGTTTGCTCCTGTTCTGCCTATGACATGAGGCTTAGTGTCCATCACTCCAGCCTTATTCCTCTGTCATACCTTCTTTCTTTATTTCTGTGGATCCCCTTGTGCTTCTTACAAGAACCCTGGGGGATTCCATGGGACCTATTCTGAGAATCACACTGTACTAGCATATAATTCCACTGTAATGTGTCTTCCACTAATTCTGTGGTCACGTTACGTTAACCCTTTGAGTGCCAGAGGGGTGCGCAAGGTATTGCTCTGTGTCCCTTTAAGGGGACACAGATGAACAATTCCTGTTGTATTGATACCATTGCACCCTAATCAGCACTGAAGCTCTGCAGCAGGCATTTCATATGTGTCCTCTTTTAAAGGAACGATCTGACAACCCTAGTTAAGAAAATGAACAAGTTGATTACAAATGAAAATGTAAATTAGGCTGTAGAACAACACAAGTCTATTAACATCAACTTTTGTAAGTGTTTGATAGTACCATCTATAATGATGATATTTATATTTTTGTTTGACATCCAAGATGTCTCCTTTCTGATTGACTGCTGTGTTGTTCATGTTGTTATATCTGCCAATGGGGCTCAGCTGTGCTTGGCCGTTTGCAGCAATTTGCAGAGCAATACATTGGAGACATTGACATCTAAGAGGTGAAAAAATTCCCTACTCATTCATAAAATAAGACTTTATTCTTGCTGGTCTTGTTTTTGGCAGAAGATTTGCTCAGGTTTTGCCCTAGGGCAGAAGCCAGTTAGAGATATTTAACCCTTTGAGTGCTGAGGGGTATCCAAAGCATTGCAAAGCAACCCTGTGGCACTCAAAGGGTTAAGTGACCCTTACACACAACAACAGTAATTACTGGAGTAAACCAGCTGCATTTTGGGGGTACATTTCTTTAGTATCTAAAGGTTTAACTCTTTTGAGTGTCAGAGAGGTAGCCAACGCATTGAGTTGCAATGTGTTGGATACATCTCAGCACTCAAGAGTTAAAAACCTATCTTAGATCAATGGGAACTTTTATTTCTGCCCTATGTTGCAGTTGGTTTCTTCCAGAATGTATTCTTTGTTTTGTACATAAGGGTTTTTCACTCCTCTTTTCTCAATATGGATTCCAAGTATCTATGTTGTTTATAGCTATATGCAAAGCATAGAGTAACGCAGAATGGCTGACTGTAGATTGGTACATTGCTTACATGACCCTGCACTCAGCCCCACCCTCTGACACACAAAATGACTGTAGTCTATAAGGCTAAGAAAAGTGGAAGAGTTCTGAGGCAAACCATTGTACACTACAGGGGAGGACTATAAGCTAAAAAAAAAAAAATTCCATTGATTTAAATGGGGAATCTAACACCTTGCATGGTAGGGAGACCTCACGTTGGAGACCTCTCCAGTTTTCAAGGGGTTAAAATCCCCATTTAGATCAATGGACATTTTCAGTTTTTCCCTATATTGCAAATGGTTTTCCCCATAATCCCTCCCTGTTGTGTAATAAAAGAAAAAATAAATAAAAAATACGGCTCTATAACATACAAGGACAAAATTGCTCTTAAACACTTGGATGGTAGATGTGTCTCCAAGGAGACCTCTCTGTGATCTGTGGGTTTAACCCTGCGAGTGCCAGGAATTTAGCCAACGCATTGCCACATAATGCATTGAATACCTCTCTGGCCTTCAAAGAATTAAACAATAGGACCTCACAATGGCTGACACCCCTCACTTATTTAAAGTGACTTGGCAATACAATAGTTGAAAAGAACAGTAACCTTATATTTTGATTTTACATATTCCTTAAGTGCCTAATATGTACAGTCAATTTGCCTATATCATGGAAACAGATGGAAACATTTTAATAAAAAGTATAGGCAGTTTGACTTCACATATTATATACTTGCAGGATGTGAAAGTTAAAAGACAGTGTTACTTGCCCTTTAAAGGGATAGTAATGTTTCAAAATAAAAGCAGCTGTAATTAATCTTCATAGCATTTGGACCATGGAGAGTGTTATTTCAATACTGTCAGAGTTGTAGATCAAGAGTAATTGATTAAAAAAGCATCCCCCTCCCGCACGTTTTCTGATGTAACACTGCTCACCTCAGAGCAGCAAGACTGTCCGGATGGATCTCAGAGAGGGACAATCCTCAGTGATCATAAGGAAAAACCTGAAAAAACTGTCAAAGGGGGGCAGGGTTGTCCTTAAAGTGATAGTAATACTTGAAAACATGTACATTTAATTAAATAGATAATTTAAAAATACATTAATTGTGCCGTTTTCGATCTGCCAAACCTTTATGGTTTGGGAGATATAAGTCTGCAAAGCTCCCCCTTCCCTCCCCTTGTGCTGACGTCAGCTTTCAAACTTAGAGACGGATATTGCAGTCCATAGAACGTCCTGCGGCTCTTCAGCAGAGCCGTGATCATGGCAGTTACAAAGAAATGCTTCATTTGAATGGTCTACAACGTGTGCCTGGTTTGCAAATTCACACGTGCCAACATCTACAGGTCATATTTATAAAGTATTGCTGAAGGAAATTTTTTTTTGCATGCATAGTTTATACACTTTGTTACTTAGCGTCCTATATATGTCCAGTAAGAACAATTTATACCTGGAATTAACCCTTTGAGTGCCAGAGTGGTACGCAATGCACTCAAAGGGTTAAGATTTAAGCAATAAAACTACCTTTATTTTTGTTGCAATAAACAATTTTATGCATACATTGCAACATTTCTAATTTGGACCATACCTATTTCTACTCTACAAAAAAAAATAAAAAAAAGTTAACCGATTGGCGTCACATAACAAAAATGTTGCTAAACCTATCTATCTATCTATCTATCTATCTATCTATCTATCTATCTATCTATCTATCTATCTATCTATTCTATCTATCTATTCTATCTATCTATTCTATCTATCTATCTATCTATCTATCTATCTATCTATCTATCTATCTATCCTTGAGACAATTTTACTTTTGTTTTATACAAAACCCTCTCCCCATTGTTTCTTGAAATATATGCAAATGTAGCAATAATGCTAGTAATTCCTCTTGGGAGACCCATCAAGATTAAATAAATATGAGATAAGCGCTCCAACTCCTACGGTATTCTATGAAACATATGCACTAAGATTTCTATCCCCTCTACACTAAATGGAAATATAATGTAATTGTAATGAGACTGAGCTAATAAGTAGTCCACCTAAGCTCCAGCTGGTATAGCCTAAAATCTTGCACTCCCATGAACCCATGCAGCATGCGGTTTTCATGTGTCCATTTTTTAGAGACATTCACAACTCCCAACAGCCCTTTATAATTACATGGTACTAAAGCAGAAGTATCAACCCAAAAAAGGTCATATAGGGATAAGTTTAGAAATAGTACTATTATCCAGCATAAGTACCGTATTATTAAGAAATCCTACTTCTTCTGAGACTGACGGCCAGGCATAAGCACAGACCTCTTGGCTTAGAGACATCTGCGCGCCTGCACCGTCAGTCCCGGTCTCCTCTACTGTACCTTAAGGTAACTGGAAGGGGCTGACGGCGCAGGCGCCTCTATAGCAAGAAGCCTGGCCATCAGTCTCAGAAGAAGTAGGATTTCTTAATAACACGGTACTTATGATGGATGATAGTACTATTTCTAAGCTTATCACTATATGACCAATTATTGGGGGGGCTTTATTTGGGGTGATAGAGCACTTATAATGGGGTTAAATACTATGTATATTCTATCTCTGTGCAGCTGGCTTTAGTTGGTGGCATCGGTTGCAGTGTGGGAGGACTTGGGAATTGAAGGAAAGGCATTAGGGAGCTCCATGTCTAGCCCTTCCCTCCACATAGGATGACCACATATCCCTTCAAATCTGGGATATTTATGAAAACTTAATTCTGCAGGACTGTACAAGAATCAGTAGAACCCTGTAGTGTACATTTTTTTTATTCGTGGTTTAAAGGGGTATGTGGTTACCTTACCTCCACAAGACATCATAAGCCTTGCATATATGGCACGATAGTGATGAAGAAATCAGCAATTCTAATTTATTCTGGCAGTAGTGACAGGCTGGGCTAAGCCACCTCACACTACTTCCATGGCTGATATCTCATCCACTGTCGTTCGGTATGTCTGAGGGGAACAATGTAGAATAGAGAATGGGGCTTCCTTCCAAACAGGCACTAGTGAGTATACTGGGATTTATGCTTACTGGTATTGAAGGTCGCCATTGATGTGTACCAGTGATGTGTGTAGTGCCTGTGCACCTCTCTGGTCCATGAGGAGTTAAGCTTCCCCATCTCCAGAAAGGAACATAACTCCATTGCCAGCCTAATGTCATGCCATATATGCCTCTGACTGGTTAAAAGTGTGGTTTTTGCTCAATAGTTATTTGTGTTCAGCTGCAAAATATAGAAATATCTTTAGGGTTAGTTTCTATAGGCAACCTTATGTCTTGGGCACACTCGTTTGATACCATTAGGGAGGACAATATATATAAAAAAAATCCCTTATTTCTAAGAATCGTCAGTAAAATTTGTAAGAGGCAAAAGTGATGGGTCATAAAGAAGTAAAGCCATGTTTATAAATATTTTCACCACTCCTTTTTCTACCACAGTTTTGAAAAAGACAAAAAAAATGTCCATTTATGTTTTCATACCGGTATGTGACAATTTAACAGACACTTTTCTTTTCTTTATTATGCTTGATATATCCCTTTGAGTGCCAGAGGGGTACAGAACATATTTCTTTGCAATGCATTGCATACCCCTCTGGCACTCAAACACACACACACAGACAGACTCACACAAAGACAGAGTCACACACAGTCGCACACAGACAAACTCACACGCAGACTCACACACACAGACTCAGACTCAAACAGACACAGACTCATAGACAGACACACACAGGCTTGCACACGGCCAGACACACAGACTCACACAGACAGACGCACAGAGTCACTTACACAGACTCACACAGACTCACACAGACAGACACAGACTCACACAGACAGACAGACACAGACAGACTCACAGACAGACTCACAAAGACACAGACAGACTCACAAAGACACAGAGATTCACACAGACACAGACAGATTCACACAAAGCAGACAGACAGACATAGACAGATTCACACAGACACAGACAGACTCACAGACAGACTCGCACAGACACAGACAGATTCATGCAGATTCACACAGACTCACACAGATTCACACAGACAGACACACAGACACAGACAGACAGACACACAGACAGACTCACACAGACAGATTCGCACAGACACACACAGATTCGCACAGACAGACAGACTAGGACAGACAAACACAGAGACAGACACAGACAGAGACAGAGACGGACAGAGACAGAGACGGACACGGACAGAGACAGACACCAGACTCGCACTGAGACAGACTCGCACAGACACACACAGATTCAGGCAGACTCACACAGGCAGACTCGCACAGGCAGACACAGACTCACACAGACAGACAGACAGAGACACAGACAGGCACAGACAGGCACACACACAGACAGGCACACACACAGACAGACTCGCACAGACACAGACAGATTCACATAGACAGACTCGCACAGACACAGACAGACTCGCACAGACACAGACAGATTCACATAGACAGACTCGCACAGACACAGACAGATTCACATAGACAGACTCGCACAGACACAGACAGATTCACATAGACAGACTCGCACAGACACAGACAGATTCACATAGACAGACTCGCACAGACACAGACAGACTCGCACAGACACAGACAGATTCACATAGACAGACTCGCACAGACACAGACAGACAGACAGACAGACACACACGCAGATTCACACAGACAGGCACAGACTCGCACAGACACAGACAGGCACACACACAGACAGACTCGCACAGACACAGACAGATTCACATAGACAGACTCGCACAGACACAGACAGACTCGCACAGACACAGACAGATTCACATAGACAGACTCGCACAGACACAGACAGACTCGCACAGACACAGACAGATTCACATAGACAGACTCGCACAGACACAGACAGACTCGCACAGACACAGACAGATTCACATAGACAGACTCGCACAGACACAGACAGACAGACACACACGCAGATCCACACAGACAGACAGGCACAGACGAACAGGCACAGACTCGCACAGACACAGACAGACTCGCACAGACACAGACAGACTCACACAGACAGACTCGCACAGACACACACAGATTCACACAGACAGACAGACACACACACGCAGATTCACACAGACAGACAGACACAGACAGACTCGCACAGACAGACAGACACACACATGGCCTTATGTATGAAGCCAAGGTAGAATAGTTCTGGGGCAAACCAAGTACCAGGTCTAAGACCGAAGAAAATTCCCACCTTGACTACTGATATAAATGAGAGGTACATTGTTCCCCAATGTTTTGGAGACCTCTCTGGCACTCAAGGTGTTAACTATCCCATTTAAATCTGTGTCCATTTTATTTGTCCCCTATAGTGCAGTTGGTTTGCCCCAGAATTGTTCCATTGTGTGTTTATATAGAAGGCACATTGTATCTCTTGTGGGGTCAGTAAATCACTCCTTTAACCTTCTGAGAGCTAGAGGGGTACTCAACACATTGCTTTGCAATGCTTTGCGCCCCCCTCTGGCATTCAAAGGGTTAAAAAGGGCTGCATATGGGAAATGGATGTGACAATGCTACCTGGGGACCATTTCAGCCCAGTAATAATCACTGCAGACCTCCAGCATTTTTCATGTATGTCCCTTTTTAGGCTGGGTTCATTTACATGGGCAATTATATCTCAGAGTTGAAAATAGAGCATGAGTTTGTTATAATGGTTGCCTACGTACACAAGGGCAATTTATATATCACATGACGCAAGAGAAAGCAGCATGCTGCATCTATGTGTTATCACAACGGCAAAAAAATAAACATTGAAGTCAATGGAAAAGCATGAATATTGCTTGTATCTGTATTTATAGTCAATAGTCACTACTTCCATGTGCAAATGGGATTAAGCATGATTTTATATAATTAGTAATATTTTTTTCTAAAACTATGAAATCACATGTTATTTTCATGCTTAACCCCTTAACAACCAAGGACGTACATGTACGTCATAGGTGAATGTCCCTAAAGGACCCATGACATACATGTACGTCATGGATTTCAAGGATCCCCGCGCGTCTGCAAGCTGTTTGGGGAGCCCTGAATTGGTTTCCACAAAAAATAAAAAAGTGCCAGCAGCGTGCATGCATGCCGGTCCTTAAGGGGTTAAATGCAATTCAACATAGCTGCTACAAAAAAAATCACATGTGAAACCTAACTTTAACCCTTTGAGTGCCAGAGAGGTATGCAACGCATTGCAGTCAGAGGGTTAAAGGGTTGATTTGGTGACCCTTATCTTATGTGGCTGATGACTCCATGCATGTAACCTGCCAACCCTAGTTTGCTGCAGTTTTGGTCTAATAGTGCATTTTAGCTCCGTTATATTGGTAGTGTTGGTTTCAGTGGGATTGCTGAGTTCTTATGGGTGACAATTTCACTACCTTAAAAAAACACAGGATATTGTATCACTGAACCCACAGTGCTGTTCACACAGGCAGTTATTTCTGTGTAGAATGCAAGGGGGGAGAGTCACTAAGGTGTGATTAAAGAATTGATAAAGCGGAGATGACTTCTCCAGTGATAGCACTTCTCCAGTTCCTGTGTAATTCTATGGAGCCTATTCACTAAGATATCCAAAGCTGAAGAAATCTTAGTGCATAGGCTCCATAGAATAACACAGGAAGGTGATATCACTGGAGAAGTCATCTCCCCTTTATCACACCTTAGTGAATCTCTGCCAAATGTGTTGCAACTTTGGTATTATCAGAACACATCCAGTATTTAGTATGCCTAATTTACATAGTGGCCTATGGACCAATGTGCAGATCTTTCACATGACCCTCAACATATTAGTGCCCAGTGCAGACCAGTCATACCACAACTAGTAGGGTAATTAGCACCATTACATTCCTCAATTTGCACCAAAATGGGGGCTTTAAGCATTAAACCAAGGACTTTAGCCCTCAGTAACCAGTAGATTAACAGTATTTTCATAATTAGCTAAAGCCTGAGCAGAAATACATTATAGCCTATGTGTTAAAAAAAATTCACACCCCACCCTTAAAATTGTGAAAAACGGCAAATTCTCCTTTTAGTAAATCTCACTGAAAGTGTTGCAAATCAGCTTTAACCCCTTGTATGCTAAAGAGTTCTCCAAGACCTTGGAGACCTGCTTAGCATCCACAGGGTTAAAAAGCTGGCACAGGAATAAAAAGCAGACTACTCCTGGAATTTAGAGACAAAATGAAAATGTTGAAAAATAACTGGGTAAGAAAAAAAAAATTGCACACTACTGGAGTAATCCCCCTGGCACTCAAAGGGTTAAAGGTTCTTGCACACAAAAGAGAAGCAAAATAACTCTGTGACAAACCAACAACAATAATATTCCCGAAATTCCCATTAATGTAAATTCTAGCCTCTCACAAAAGTTAATACCCCATTTAACCCTTTAAGTGCCAGTGCACCTCCTCTGGCACTCAAAGGGTTAAATCAATGTGCATTTGTATTTGCTCCCAGTAGTACAGATAACTTGCCTCACAGTTAGTCCACTTTTGTGTGGTGCATAAAGCCCAAAATGTCTCCAGGATGACTAAAAATAACATTAGCAATGCGCTTTCCATTCTTGGACCTAATTACACATTGGGTTTTGTGGTGTATTAGTAACAGAGAGATGCTAGCTGTGAGAGACTTGAACTGTTTCCTGTGCAGCTGTGAGAGCCACATTTTCCAAGGCAGGGCTGGCTCTAGAGAGCATGTGTGTGCAACTGCCAGCAGTTGGAGACTTTTGGCAAAGACAGGGAAAAAGAGAGGAGGGAAAAATAGGGGGGAGGAGTGGTGGCAGCGAGCATCAGACAGTCTTGACTAAAGTAGTGAGTAAAGTGTTTCGGCTATGGAATGACGCACATTGTGCCTGCTAGCAGAAATGCGGAAGAATTAAAGGGCCCCCTTTTTTGTAAGTGACAATTTCTTCCCGTCAACGAGAGCAGGCAGCACAGCAGAAACAAATGCATTTCTCAGGGAGTGCTTTGTCTCTCCCCTCTCAGGTTCTTTTTTTTGTTTTGTAAGCTGTTAGAAGTTGAAGTGGCTTTTTAGAGCAAGGAGAGACTTTGGCAGGTCTTCACCGTGTTGTTTGGATGCTTAGAAATTCCAAGAAACCCAACGACTGTTACCCTTTAGAGCTGTTTCTTTTTACATTTGTAAGCTGTGGTAAATGTTGCTAAACAGCTGATGGTTTGCTATAGACAGCCTGAGGATATGAGCCTGCATTTTTGTTATCTGTCTTTTTCAACAACACAACCAGTTTCCTGCACACACACAGTCAGTGCCTGTAGTTCTGTCCTGATGGCTGCTGATAATTGGTAGCCACAGTCTGGTGTCTGAGCCCTGAGTACTGTCTATCTTGCACCTGGGACCTTCTGATATAGAAAAGAGGAAGAGGAGAGCGGAAAGCGTTCGCTCTTGATCTCAAGGGCAGAAGTTTCACTTTTGGATTTTGTCAGTGGGGCGACCTCCAAACTTAATGCCTTAAGTTTGAGAGGTGGCTTTGGCTGCATACATGTCATTAATTATCCACAGGACCTGATTATGTCCAGTGATCGCTTCGACAACACAACACTAAAGGATGCTGGATTAAAAGATCTGTTCTTGGTAAAAGGTATACAATTTGTCATTTTCACTGTTAATTGTGTCTGAGCTTGCTTGTTGGTGGACCACAGTTTCCATAATCCTCAGCCATCCTATCGGATGGATGAGCAGTGGCTATCCTGTTGTTGTTGACCTACAGCTCCCATCATCCTCATTTTGGCAATCTGATGTTGGAGTGCAACTATGATTCTCAGTTTGCTAAAGGCCATCTGAAGAGGATCAGCGTTATAGTCCAACAACATACTGCCCAGATGAAGATGCTGGAACTTGTAGGTCAGAAATACAACAGCTTGCCCATCTTGGTTGCAGAATCACATCTCTTGCAATCTCTGCTACGTATGTAACTTTTGCCATGTAAGTGTTTGATGGTTGCCTTATTTAAGTTATTTTCTCTGTAAATATGAACTAACACTATTTATTGTGTTGCATCTATTAAAAAATCTAAATGTTAATTCCGCTACAGCAAACGACTTTAGCTATGAAACATCGTTAACACTATGGTCTATATAGATACATCAGAGACTGGGATTATTGGCTTTTCGGTATAAAAGAAAATCCAATTAAATTGTATTACCCAGAGAGAATCCAACTCTTATCCTTAAACTGTAAAGATGTTAACACTCACTTCTGAAGGACATTTTTGGTCTCTTTAAAGCTGTAAATTATTTGTCAGTGTTTCCCTTTAAATGTGCATCAATATAGTGTGTGGAGACGAAAATAACCAGACAGTTCTGTACTTTCTGATAAATATATAATATCTTCTGTTTTTGCTGAAGCATAAAATGACTTCTGGAACATTTTAAAATAATGTAATACTGTAATATGGATGAACACATCACTGTAATAACACAATAATAGACTGATTTCAGTGCATTGTTCTCCAGAAAAATAGCTTTATTTTACAAACTTTTTTTTTTTTTTTTTTCAAACGGTTTTAAAACAAATCTAAACTTAACCCCTTTGAGTGCCAGATGGGTATGCAACTTATTGCTTTGAAATGTGTTCCGTACCCCTCTGGCTCTGAAAGGGTTAATTGAACAAGCCCCTTGAATTGAATATTCTAGAGTGTAATCACTCTATAATATTGCTCCTTATCCTGCCATGTGTTGGCATTAGATTACAATTTGTATGTAAGATTGATATTGCCTTCAGTTGAACCAGCCAGAGCTGGGAATGGTCCCCTCAGCTGAACATCTAAGGCAGGGGTAGTCTGCATACCTGATTTAAGGTGAGGGTGGCTGTTTGGCCGACTAAGAATGGTGATAGTGACGAGTTTTAGTGATCACAAATGTGAATTAAACTATGTTCAAAGAGAGGGTATGTATTCATTACTTTACACAGCAGCATGTCTCATTTGTGGGATCCATGTGATGATGGCATTTGGCATTTAAGAGTTTAACCCAGCACTTTCTATGTAAACAAGAGGTCATTGTGCTGTCATAGAAACATAAAATCTGACCACAGAAGAGAACCAGCTGGCCCATGTAGCCTGCCAATTCCTCTCTCTGTTCATTGCGCACCCTCTGACACTCAAAGGGTTAAAAAGATCAATCTTATTAGCCATTTTCCCATCCCAAAACTTCTTTCCAATGGTCTTGGCTGTGTTCAGAGAGTCCAGTTATTACCCACTTAACACTCTCAGTGCCTGAGAAATATGCGACCCTATTCTCTGCTGTACATTGTACACCAAACTGGCACACAAGGCATTAACCCTTTGAGTGCCAGAGTGGCACGCAGTGCATTGCTTTGGCACTCAAAGGGTTAAGCAATGTTAACCATTTTGGCTGCAACAGAGGTATCATATGTATCTTCGGGAAGAACTGAACCATCCTGTTGATTTACATTTTTAACACCTTGAATGATAGTGAGTTCTCAAACACATTGCTCTTAAGTTCCAATGCAATGCTTTTCGTTCCCCTCTGGCTCTCGAAGGGGTTAATACTGACTTGTCTGTGTGTTTGTGACATCATCTGGAAAGAACTTTGGTCGGGTTGTTTAGTTTTTTATTATTAGTTGCTGTTGTTCGTTCTCTATCTGGGTGAGGTTTAGGCGGAAATTTACAAAAAAAAAAAATTCCAGACTTGAACTAGCTGGAACGCTTTTGATGTACAAACGCTAATTCACAGAACGGATGTGCCTGCCTCTTCATAGAATCCTCCCCCGAGCCTTGGTAAATGTAGAAGAATTGGGTTCACTTGGCAGATATGGAAATACTAGTTCGTCCCTGTGAACTCGGCGTTCTAGGAAAGAGTGAGTGCACTGTACTTTTTTTGTAGATCTGCCCAGAGTTGAACGATAAGGCAAATAGTGCAGCCATGGGGCGTATTTTTTATTTTCATTTTTACTGGTATTCCTCACTATCGGAACAATTGAGTCTTTCTCCCTTTAAGGACCAGAGGAGTTTAATGCATAACACTGACACCCCTCTGGTTAACCCTTTGAATGCCAGAGGGGTACGTAACGTGTTGCGTACCTCTCTGACACTCAAAGGGTTAAAGAGTTTAAAAGAAGAAAAAAAAAAGTTTCATTTGCAGTGTTGTGCTCAACCAGTGTCACTACCATGTAACTAATGATCTACCAAGTCTGCGGCTATTCTGGAGCAAACCAACCCAACAATCCCATTTAAAAAAATACACTTTAACTCTTTGAGTGTCATAGGGGTATCCTATATCTTGCAACACAAGGGGGCTTATGAACTAAGGTGTGATAAAGAAGTGATAAAGTGGAGATGTCTTCTCCATTTATATATCCCTTCTGCAGTTCCTATGTTGTTCTATGGAGCCTGTGCACTAATCTCCTTAGCTGGAGAAATCTTAGAATAACAACTAGCATTTTCGCCAAGGTGTTGGATACCTCTCTGGCACTCAAAGGGTTAAACCCATTGGATGCTAGTGAAATCTCCAGCCCATTGCCTTTTTATGTGATCAAGACCCCTCTAGCATTCAGGTGGCGTTAAATGGTACATGTAAGTGAATGGGAATTTTTGTTTGTTCCTTAAAGCACAGTTTTCTTCAGAACTGGTCTAGTTTGGTTTTGTGAGTACAACCCTTGGAGTCCTTAACTCTTTAAACACCATAGGGATGGGCAAAGCTAGCCAGTGCTTTGCACTCTTCTTTATTCATTAAAGAGCTGAAAAGTGTTCTTGCACTTTAAGTGAGTGGTTCTCAATTAATTTTTTGCTTAACACTTTGAGTGCCAGAGAGGTATCTGCCTCTCACAGGGTTAAGGCACCACTAACAGTCAGTCTGGAATTTTTCTGGGCACCTATCAAATCTTATAGCTCAATTGTCAAGGAGTAAAGAAAGGTGCAGATATATTAAATATAAGTATTTTAGGTTTTTCAGTCAGAATAATAAAACCAATATGTTGAGAATGATTTTTGTATCAAATTGTATAAGTATTGAATATTTTGAGATTTATGAAACTACGTGAGCAGCAATATCTTCTTCCAAAGATGGGGTGGGCAGGGGGGCAGTAAGGAGTGACTGATACAGTCACTCAGTCGCGGCTGATACAGAGCTGGGCGCACGGCTGATACAGAGCCATGGTGCGGGCAGTCTCTACTGCGCATGACTGCCCTGCGACTGGGTGGCTGTGACACTGTGGCCCGTGTAACGGGCTGTTCAACTAGTATACAATACAATAATAATAAAATATAACAACATTTATTTATACAAAAACACAGAACACCCCAGTAGGCATATACATTATAGAAAAATACCTAACCAGTGATATCCCTGAAAAATGAGCTCAAAATTGTTTAAAAAAAAAAAAAAAGTCTTTAAAGGGTTAGTAATGTCTAACATTACCAAACCCTAATATAAAGGTTTGAGATATAAGCACGTTAAAGTTACCCCCTCTCTCCCCTTTTCCAGATGTCAGCATCTAGCTGACGTCATGAGATCCCAGTCCCAGACCGGCCGGCGACTCTTCAGCAGAGCTGAATGAATGATATTGAAAAACAAATACTTCAGTGGAAAGGTCTGCAAAGTGTGCTTGCAAACCAAGCACACTTTGTAGACCATTCCGGTGAAGTATCTGTTTTTAGATATCGCTCATTCGGCTCTGCTGAAGAGCCACCTGAGTCGCACGACTCAAATCCAGGGCTGACAGCTTTACAGCTCGTCACAAAAGGGGGAAACCTTAAGCGCTTATCTCTCTGAAACCACAAAGGTTTGAGAGATTGAACTTGTCCCATTAAGTTTATTATTTGAATACCTACAATATTAGGGTTTGGTAATGTTAGACATTACTAACCCTTTAAATATAGCAACCCATTCAATACATAATACCTGTAAGAGAGAGATCTTAGTGCATAGGCTCCATAGAATAACATAGGAACTGGAGAAGTGATATCATTGGAGAATTTCTCTCCACTTTTTCACCTCTTTATCTCGTCTTAGTGCATACCCCCTCTGGAGTTCTTGAACAGAGGCAGGGTATTAACTCTTCACTTGTGCATTATGTCAGGCTTATAGTTCTGACCACCACCACTAAGTTTAACTTATCTTTTATTGCTATTACTAGCAATATTGATAGTGTTGCCTGTGCTGTTAATAATGACTGCTTTAATGAGTGGCTTGTTAAATTATCAATGCTTAGCACTTTCAGCTCCAAAAAGGTGTGCAACACATTGCAAAGTCCTGTGTTACGTACACACACTGATGTAGATTTGTGTGTGTGTGCACTTGCACTTGCAAATTGCATATGGTGTTTGCGGTATAGCGTTTGGTGAAATGTGATTGGTGTATTTCGTATTGCGCATAGTGTTTGGCATATTGCCTATGTCAAATTGCGTATAGCTTTTGGTGTATTGCTTATAACATTTGGAGCTTGGAATTTTGCGTTTGGCATATACAGCTTTGCATATAGCGTTTGGTGTATAGTGTTTGCATAAAGCTCACAGTATATGGCGTATAGCATTTGGCGTATTGCATTTTGTGTTTGTCGTTTCATGTATAGTGCTTTTGTTTGGCATATAGCATTTGGTGTATTGCATACATAGTTGTGCGTTGTGCTTATAGTTTTGGCATCTAGTATAGCTTTGTGCATATTGTGCATAACATTTTGCATATAGCTTTGTGTGTATAGCGTTGTGCGGGTTGCATTGTGCATATAGCATTTTGCGTGTAATGTGTGTGTAGCTAAATAACATAAAGCGCTAGAATGTGTTGCTCCCTGTGTGCGTAACCGCACATGCACAGTAGGGAACGATGCAGTCATGTGCAGTAGAGACTGCACAAAGGCACCAGCTTGCAGTCAGAGGCATTGCTGATCCGGACCGGGGCTGTCCAAACGGCCCAGCACACCCAGCTCTGGGGTAGCAGCCGAGGCCGCTGGCTGCCAATTTTATCCGTGTATACAGGCCTTTAATAATATGTACTGTATATTTGTATGTGTGTATATATTGTGTATGTATGTGTGTGTACATTGTAGCCCCCCTTTTGTTTTCTGTTTTTATGTTCACTTTGTGCAAGGTAATTTCCATGCATATACAACCGAAACTCAGAATTGACAGTTTTAAAGAAAATAAGGGGGCACTCTAAGTGGATGTCAGCGGCACACCAAATTGCCACCATATCCTGGTTCAGAACCACTGGCTAAACCCTTTGCGTGCTGAACAATGCATCACTTGCCCCCTATGGCACTCAATGGGTTAAGTGAGATAACCGCACTGAGGTTGATGTGCGAAGAAATAGTGGAGCAATACTGCTTAAAAAAAAAAAAAGCAGAAAAAAACAGTTGCATCATAGGAAAGAAATGCAGTTTCCCATATTGCCATTTCTTTAAATGTGACTTTTAACCCTTTGAGTGCCAGAGGAGTATGCACGCAATGTCTTGCATGCCCCTCTGGCACTCAAAGGGTTAACCCCAGGAATACTAGGGAGGTCGCCTCGGAGACGCCACTAGCTTTCAAGGCGTTAAAAACCTCATGTAAATCAATGGGAATTTGTACTTGGCCCAGTTGGTTTGGCCAATAACTGTTCTTCTTCCCTTCCTAGTGCAGCTCACTAGACCATGCAGTTTGTGTTGGATGACAGTAGATTTTCCACCAAGTACAAATTCTTGGCTCTGAAAATGTCTCCTGATGTAATAAATATTTTGTCTATCGCCAAAGATCTGTGTTTATTGGGTAGTTTAAAAAGCAAGTACTGAAATGGTAATTCCTTTATCATGGGTTTAATGATTTATTTGGGTTACGTAAAAGTTCCGGTAATAAATAATAGCGGAGAAGTTGAGTCCTTAACCCTTGTGTGCAGAGAGATATCCAACGCATTGGATACCTCTGTAACACACAAAGGGTTAAACTATATACTGACTGTACTGCTTCTAAGAAAATACAGTTCTCTGAGGCTGATTATTAAGATAAACTGGAGCAATTAACATTTACCAAATTTTCTTTTGCGTTAAACTGGGTTTTTAACCCTTTAGGTCTTCTGTGCATTGGGAAAATCCTTGGATACCGTTCTAGCTTTCAAAGGGTTAAAAGTCCCATTTAATCAATGGGAAATGTTTTTTGTCTCCTATGGTGAAGATGGTTGGTTCCAGAATCGCCCCAGTTGTTCTTATTAAAGGAATAGTAACACTTTTTTTGAGGTTATATATTCTGCAAATACATAATATGTGCAGTTAGATGGTCTATATTTTTTAATCTTCACCTTATTTTTCTGACAGTAAGCTTACTGAACCTCACTTTCCTGAGTTTTCTGGTTGATAGACCATCAAAGCAGGATGTAATACAATGTTATACTTTCCCTGCAGCACTGAGTGCTATGTGTAATTTCACTTTTACGTTGTATCACTAACCCTGCTTTCATGTTCTGTGACAGAAAACTCTCTGCAAACAGATTCAGAGAGTTCACTGTCAAGGACATAAACATAAAGTATAGGTAATTTGACTGTAGATAATATGCACTTGCACAGTGTAAAATAAATAAAAGGTTACTATTCCTTTAATTCGCTCTCTGTGTTTTTTGCAGTAATTTTCTCCATTACATGGTCTTTTGGGCTGTATTCAGGAAGAAAACAGGGTGCAATTTTGGGAAAACCAATTTCACCACAGGTGGAAAGTAAGAACATACCAAATTCCCATTAATTTCACCCCTTTAGGATCAGAGGGGTATGCAACTCATTGCAAAGCAATGTGTTGTACACTTCTCTGGTACTTAAGGGGTTAAATGAGGCTTTAACCACATGAATACTATACAGGTCCCCTATGCATTGTAAAGTAATGTATGGAAAACCTCTCTAGCATTTAAAGGATGACGAGTTCCATCTAAGTCAGTGGGAATTGTGTTTACCTCCCTGTGGTACAGAATTGCTCCACTTTTTTTGATGAATATGTCCCTTTATCATACCTGGGAACTTTCTGTTGTTGACTCTCCGGGGAAGGGAGTCCTGTGGTGCCGCTGGGGGAGAAAAATGATTTGTGTTTTCAAAAAAAAAAAAAAAAAGGGGAGGGCAGGTTAATTTTGAGTGGGGGCGGAGCTAATAATATGAAAACATGAGGAATAGGCTGGGGAAGGAGAAGTGGGCGGGGAGTGGGAGGAGCACAGTGGGAATGCACAGATGTGGGTAGAGTTTCATTAGAAACTCCACACATCTGGAGAATCAGCCTCTGCCCTGGAGATCCGGTAATTAGAAGCTAAAACTGGAGTCTCCAGGGCAGATTCAGAGAGTTCCCAGCTATGCCATTTATGGAAAGGGCTGTTTTAGGGCATTGTTATGTCCTGGGTAAAGTATCTGCAGCTCTTAACCCCCACATGCTTTGGAAACCTCCTTGCATTTATTTAGAAAGTGCTTCACCAAAAAGCATACATTGATATTTTGCTTGTTTTCTGTGGGTGAAATAATAAATACATCATATTCCCCTCCAGCTAAACATTGGACAGGTTATATCAGCTTTAGACAACTGTGCATTAACCCTTTGAGCCAGAGGGGTACACAACACATTGCAAAGCAATGTGTTGCATACCCCTCTGGCACTCAAAGGGTTAACCTTTAGCATCAATGAATACTGTGTGCTTACACTTAGAAAAAACCTCACATAATCCTTAGTGCTTATACCAGGCTGGAGTGCTTACACCCGTATTCACACAATAGTGCTTATTCAGGGAAATAAAGAGCAACAATTCTGAAGCATTCCAGCCACACCATAGGGGAGAAATAAACATTCCCATTGATTGAAATGGGACTTTTACTCTAGTGGTGTAACTAGGCAGGCCCTGGTTCAAAACCATTTCCAGCAGTGGGGCTCTGGGCAGCTGCCTACTTTCTCCCTTCTGTTGAACTGGCCTTGTGAACTGCCCTTTCTGGGAGGCAGCCCTTTCTATAAGCTTATCCCCACATCAGCCAATTCTCACAACACCAAGGGACCATGAGGGAGATGCAGTAAGGTTTGATAAAGTGGTGATAAAGCAGAGAAGACTTCTCCATTGATACCACTTCTCCAAGCCTTATGTTATTCTATGGAGCCAATGAAAGTGTGTCTAAAACTAAAAGACTTAAGTAGGTATTCAGGTGCTTTTTGGAAGTTTCAGATACTTCTGTGGGGAATTCCAGTTCCTTTTTGAAGAACCCTAACTGTAAATTGGAAATAAGTCATGCTTTAACCCTTTGAGGGCCAGAGGGCTGTGCAACGCATTGCTTTGCAATGAATTGCATACCCCTCTTGCACTCAAAGGGTTAAAAGAAGGGTAGTCCGTTGTCGGATGTTGAGCTGTTAGGAACTTCGACTTCTGTCATCTCCAGCCAATTGTTGTCTGTTTAGGGATGCATTGGATACCACTCTGGCACCCTTTAACACTCTGGAGCTCAAAGGGTTAAGAGAAGTGAAGGGGAGCAAGCACACACATACAAAATTGTCTCTAAAATGAATTAGCGTGGAGTACAATTTTAGGAGCCTGAACTTCCCATGCTTTTGGGATTTGTGCTGTTTAATCTAGTACCTGTGGTTTGCAGCAGCTGACGGGAATGATGGGAGTTGTAGTTTGGCAGCAGCTGGAGGGCCTCACATTAACCAACCCTAACCTATGACCTCCTCTGCTCCCTTGTTTGTCCTGACAGGACCTGGCAGGATAGAACGGCATTTCCTAATATTGGGCCTATTTCTAGTTCCTTTTGTTCACAGAAATTTACGCAAAGCCAGTCTCTGATATTTCTGTGAACCAGATGTTTTCTGGCATTCTACCTACCCCTTTTTTGTCGGGGCATTTTGTTTCTATTGGGCACAGTGGGCTATATGTATAATAGAAAAGAGTAGTAATTCTGGGGAGAAATACAATGTCCCCACATTTCCTTTAATTTAGATTGGGCGTTTAACCCTTTGAGTGCCAGAGGGGTAAGCATTGGGTAACCCTTGTAACTCAAAGGGTTAACCTTTTGAATCCTGGAGAGGTTTCCATTGCATTGCAAATTGTTGGATGCCTGCCCAGCATTCACAGGGTTAAAAACTTCATTTCTGGCAATGGAAAGTTTTACTTGTTCCCTGTGTTGCAGCTAGATTGCTCCAAAATGGCTCCTCTTTTTCTTAAAGCTGAAAGTGAAAATAATGAAATGTATCGTATATCTTCTGTTACAATAGACATTGGATCCTGCATGTGTAGGGAACCAGCTCCCTCTAGTGTATGGGAATGAAATGAATCCCTGAGAAATGATATGCTATATGCATTTGCTTCCTCTGAGACCGTTAGTAAAAGTTGCAAAAGAGAATGTGCAAATGATGTATCAAGAAAATTTGCAAATTGCTCAATAAATTATTGCAAATTTGGTCCCAAATTGTACGCCACTGTAATATGGTCTAAAGTTTGGGGCAATACAAAGAATGTTTAAAAATGTCACAGTCACCATTATACATTCACATTGTCGCATTAATACCTAAGCAACATTTTTACCCTTTCTTTAGACCACTTTCATAAGTCATTCCCATTGTCTGCAAAAAAAAAGTTGATAAAAAATGAAATAACTTGCAGTGCAAGAGGCAGAAGAGCATAACAATGCATTGTGAGGCGAGCGTGGGATTGCAGGGATGTGTGTGTAACTGGCCTCACCATGAGAGAGCCTATATATATAGGTGTGATACAAGAAGTAAAGATCAAATTAACTGCACCATAGGGTGGAATAAAATTCCTATTAATTTAAATGAGGATTTTAACCCCATAAATGCTAGAAAAGTCTGACACCATGTAAAATAATGCATTGAGGAAATCTCTAGTACGCAAGAGGTTAAAGGTCCAATTCAAATCAGTGGGAATTTTGTAAATGTTTTTGTCCCCTATGGTGCAGCTGCTTCATAACTTCTCGCTGTATGCCTTCTCCATAAGGCCATGTATGTTTCAATTCCTTTGTGAACATGAGAAGATTCAGGATGGACTCCAGCTATAATAGAGATTGATTAGAAACATGTGGCTCTCTAGCTGCTGTTGGACTACAACTGCCATTATGCTCAGTTGACCACAAGCCAATTAAAGGTGATTGGAGTCGTAGTTCATCCAGGGAAGCTTTTAGGTTCTGGCTGAGGGGCTAAAAACCCCATTGCTTTGCAGTGTGTTGCATATCCCCTCTGGCACTCAAAAGGTTAAAGCAATGTGTCTTGTTGCCAGCTTGGGAAGTATCATAGTGTTACACTCCACACTAGCAATGGTTAAAGGGATAGTAATACTTTGTTTTATCTTTATTTTATTTTGTAGGCATTAAAAAAACATGAAGAACGATATAAGTCTTATCTCTCAAACCTTTATGGTTTAAGAGATATTCACAAGCAAAGTATCCCGCCCATTCAGCCACATCAGAAGGGAGGTGCCCAGGTAGACTGCAGAGAGGGACAATCTTCAATTAAGATAAGGGAAAAAGCTGAAAAACTTGTCAAGGGTGGAAGGGCTTTCATTGTTTTCATACAAATAAGAGTGTCCCCTGCTGTTATCTGTCTGGTCATACAACCAGATTCACATCTGAGAAGAGATGGCTTACACTAGGTAAAAGGGCAGGAGGGGAAACTTTGCTTGTGAATATCTCTTAAACCATAAAGGTTTGAGAGATAAGACTTATATCATTCTTCATGTTTTTTTAATGCCTACAAAATAAAATAAAGTTAAAATGAAGTATTACTATCCCTTTAAACTGCACAGCATAGAGTACTAATAGTGTATTAGGTTGGCCCAAGTCCTAAAAAATTGCTGAAGAACAAGACACTGATAATTTGTTCCACCATATATGGTCTTATAGTAAAATGGCAGTTGAATGGTTTGAGGGGAGTTTACCTTTTTATAAAGATTGTTTTTTGCAGAGTGAACTAGATATATAGTTGGGAAATGAGTACATTTACTTTTTCCTTGGTAATCATTTCATTTTGTTTGAGCTGTTTCTAGTAAATGAGTCAGTCAGCATACGGTAATCACACATCGCTTGAAGGTAAAGCATGACTCACTTTGTGTTTGTGTGTATGTATATATGTATTTATGTGTGTGTGTGTGTGTGTGTGTGTGTGTGTGTTTGTGTTTGTGTGCATGCGGATGTTGTAACTAGTTGGGTTTGAATTTTTGTTTTTTGTCAGAGATACTCTCTTTCATTGATTCATTCTTGATATCATGATTGATTCAGTTGATAATTGTTGATTTTAAAAACACTCCTAACAGCATCAATTCTTTAAGGTACACTTACACAGTCAGGGATTTTGTAGGCATATAGTCAGGTGTATGGTTAAACAGTTATACCAAACAGGTGCTAATGATCATCAATTTAATATGTGGGTTGAAACACAGTCATTAACTGAAACAGAAACAGCTGTGTAGGAGGACTAAAACTAGGTGAGGAACAGCCAAACTTTGCTAACAAAGTGAAGTTTCTGAAGACAATTTAATGTCAAAAGTCATACACCATGGTAAGACTGAGCAGAGCAAAAAGACACAACGTAGTTAAACTACATAAGCAAGGTCTCTCACAGGCAGAAATTTCAAGGCAGATAGGGGTTTCCAGGTGTGCTGTCCAAGCACAAAGAAACTGGCAGTGTTGAAGACCATGGACACAGTGGTCAGCCAAGGAAGCGTAGTGCAGCAGATGAAAGACACATCATGCTTACTTCCCTTCCAGCAGTGACATCAGCTCAGAATTGGTAGAAAACAGTGGGACTCTGGTACAACCATCTACAGCCCCGAGAAGTCTGGTCAGAAGTGGTCATCATGGAAGACTTGCAGCCAAAAAGCCCTACCTCTGAAAGTGGAAACAAGGCCAAGCAACTCAGATAGGCACGAAAACACAGGAACTGGAGTGCAGGAAAATGGCAGCAGGTACTCTGGGATGATGAGTCAAAATTGTAAATATTTGACAGTAGCAGAAGGTGATTTGTTCATGGAATGGCTGGAGAGCAGTACAAAACTGAGTGTCTGCAGGCAACCGTGAAGCATGGTGGAGGTTCCTTGCAAATTGTGGGCTGCATTTCTGCAAATGGAGTAGGGGATTTGGTCAAAATTAATGGTATCCTCAATGCTGGGAAGTACAGGCAGATACTTATCCATCACGCAATACCATAAGGGAGGCATCTGATTGGCCCCAAATTTATTCTACAGCACAACAACAACCACAAACATACAGCCAAAGTTATTAACCCCTTAACGACCATCTGATCGGCTGGGCGCGGTCACTCAACGACCATGGAGCATTTTTTTTTTATTTTTGTAGTTTCCTGTTCTGGACTCCCCGAACGGCGTGCAGCCGCAGGAGGAGCCTGGAATTCCATGACGGTCATAGTACGTCATGGGTTGTTAACTCAGATCGACCCATGACGTACTATGACTGTCATGGGTCGTTAAGGGGTTAAGAACTATCTTCACTGTAAAGAACAAGGAGTCCTGTAAGTGATGTTATGGCCCTCACAGTGCCCTGATCATAACAACATCATCGAGTATGTCTGGGATTACATGAAGAGAGAGAAGCAACTGAGGCTGCCTAAATCCACAGATGAACTGTGATTAGTTCTCCTAGATGTTTGGAACAACCTACCTGCCGAGTTCCTTAACAAACTATGTGCAAGTGTACCTAGAAGAATTGATGCTGTTTTGAAGGCAAAGGGTGGTCACACCAAATATTGATTTGATTTAGATTTTGTTTCTGTTCACTAACTATACATTTTTTTAATTGATAAAAATAAACTATTAACATGTCTATTTTTGAAAGCATTCTTACTTTACGGCATTTTTTCACACCGGCCTAAAACTTTTGCACATTACTATATGTATGCTAGAAAATAATCTTTTATTTTATGAGTGGCAAAATCCTCAACGCCTGTAGTCCCTTTGAGTAATTTAACCCCTTGGATACTAGTGATGTCTCCAGTGCATTGCTTAGCGATGCATTGGTGACGTATCTAGCATCCAAGCGGTTAATTTCACAATAAAAAAAGAGTTGAGCATTATTGCCAAATCTAATCAGACCTCTCACTTTTAACAAGTTGCTGAAGTTGAATATGCATTTTTAGAAATAAAGTAGAATAATAATATATGCAATTCAATATTGTTAAAGTGGGCCGGTCACTTTTAAATACATTTTATTTCTCCTTGTGATCTATCTCATTGCAGCACCAAATGCTAATTAAGTCCTCTACTGCACTGAGAGAGAACATCCAGATAGAAACGCAAAAGTATCTCCTGAACTACTGACACCAGGCCTTTTGTCTAGCATGATACATAAATGGTTACAAACATACCTCAGAATATCTTATCCCCAGTCCCCCGGGAAACTAAAAAACACTGGGCTTGGAGTGTCCTAAGGACACATCAGGATGAGGGAGGAGAATAAGTCAGATTTTTTGGGAAGTCTGTGGAACATGAGTGGGGTTTCTTAGCCAGGAAAAAACCTATATCCCCAGAAAGCATTTAATTAACTCAGACAACAAGAACCTCTTTGTAAATCCATAGAGTTACCAAGTATGGCCATAAATGATGTCTGCACATACTCGAGCGTTATTCAGGTTGACAGGTCTACCTTAGTTTGGTTGACCAATATGATCATCATAGAAGTATTGACCTATGACAATGCAGTCATAGTCCAGAATCCAGATTAACCCTTTGAGGCCAGATGGGTATGCAACGCATTGCAATGCAATGGCACTCAAAGGGTTAAGAGACGGGATTAACCAGTTGATTTTGAAACTGTATGTAACTCTTTGCTAAGGATATTTTCCCCAAACCTGAAATCATCTCATTATTGAGACCGAGTTAAAGAATACTTAGACTAATATGTCTTGATGATAATTCTTCACCTTATTATGAGGAGAAAATCCTAATGGACACTAAGAATTCTACCCTTGTTCCTTGATTCAAGTGGTAACATTGTCAATCATTCCTAGACATCTTGTCCACATGACGCTGAAAAGTCTACTAGGACGCAATGTGAGAAAGTAGAGCATTATCTATTTTTTCAATGATTTTGTGTTCTATCTGAGATTGCTTATGTTTTGATGCAAGAAACATACTGGCACAATGATACTGAATAGCACATGCTCCTATATTAATAGCAGATGGATGAAAACGTGAGCTAAATTCTGCTGAATTAGGTGCAGTTGCTAATCTGCTCACGAAACCACAGACATTTTAGTCATGGCCACTTACTGAAATGCATTTGTCAAAAAAAGAGGCGCACACGTTTGCTAATTCACAAAAAATACTGTGCAGTTCAGTAACATTTTTCCATCAAAAGTACATAGTAAATAGTGATTGAGCACATTTCTTGTATTCCTCCCTTAGTCCCCAAACTCAGCAGGGCGAAAGATGTCCATAATGCAGTGGTTGGTGCTTGGGGCCCAGGAGTCCTGCCAGCAAACCGTCATGTCCACCTCCATGGATGTGACATCCAGGACTGACTGGAGATGCTGAGGCTGGTGTAATACAAAGAACTGGGTCAAATCTGGAGAGAAATCGGCTGTATCATATTGCTGAAATAAGAAATGGCCAAATTCCCTTACTCATAGAGGCCATTAGGCTTATTAGCAGGCAATAGTGTTACTTTAACCCTTCAAGGGTGTGCAATGCATTTATGCCAACCCTTTGAGTGCCTGAGAGTGATCCAACACATTGAGAGATATGCGCTAAGGTGTGATAAGGAGGTGATAAAGTGGAGATAACATGTCCAGTAATATCACTTCTCAGATTTGTGTGTTATTCTATGGAGCCTATGCTCTAAGAATAGATTTCTCCAACTTTGGAGATCTTAGTGCATAAACTCCATAGAATAACATGGGAACTGGAGAAGTGATATCCAGGGATGGATTTACATCTCAGGCGCTCCTAGGCACAACACCCTTTGGTGCCCCTAGCCCCGCCTTTTCCCCACCCTGACCACACCCCTTGCTTAGCCACACCCCTTCACTCAACCACACCCTATTTGTAGCCAAACCCATTTTTAGATTTATTCTTCAAAGTACTGTGGCAATTTCCAGAGGTAGATGAAGATGTCATAAATATGAATGGGATATCTACAGCATATATACAGACAGCATAAATGACCTTTACTAGATATGTAGCCTGCCCTTTCCCCGTGTTTAACCCCATCACAACAAAGGACGTACATGTACGTCCCGCAGAATCTGTCACTTTGTGTAAATGACGAAATTATTTTGAAGAAGACCAAAGTACTGTATTTGCACAGACTAATCTATAAACACATACATTATTGTGAGTTTTATTGCTGTGGAACAATGTGATACACTACACATACACATCACATAGTCTGATCTCCTAAACACAGGGACACCGGGGTTGGAGAGAGGGTCAAAAGGAATTGAGTCTCAGACAGGGACACTTGGGAGGTATGTTGCTATAGTCTATATACTGGAAATACACCATTAAGGTCCAACACCAATTAATGTTCTGCCGTTGTATCTGTCACTTCAACTGTAAGTTGTACACACACACACACTCTTCACCTTTCTCAAGTGTTCAGCTGACCCTCAGTGATTAACTCACAGCCAATGAATGTTTTTTTGAGAATGGCGCTCGAGAGTGGAAGCCTGGAAGCGGGACAGTATTATTATTTACATCCAGGACAGAGCCACCTCATTATAAAGTGGGCGTGACGAGGCCATTGCTAGGCGCCCCTGAAAATCAGGCGCCCTAGGCAAGTGCCTTGTGTGCCTATTGACAAATCCGGCCCTGGTGATATCACTGTAAAAGTCCTCTCCTCTTTCATGGCTCGGTGCTTAAACCCCCCCCCCCCCATTGTGTTGCAATGTGTTGGATACCTCTCTGGCACTCAAAGGGATAAAAGGTATTTAGATTGGCTTATCTTCATTTTTATTTTATAATTTGTGCTTGCAACCCCCCTCACACCTTAAAGAAGAACATCACCTCCTAATGACCCTTATACATGTTGTCCTTGTTAAATAGACTACATCTTCCAACAGTTTTGGCAGTTCCTGGTTTGGGGGGGGTATCTTCCTTTAAACTGGAGCAGGCACTGTGTATAAGCAAATGTCATACCTGTCTTCATGGACATGGCATCCAGGATTTATTGACGATCTCTTGAACAGTGATAAGTTTGTTCCATGTTAGCTGTAGAAATACAGGAGGCAAGTATAGTCAAGTTGATAATTTACTGGTAACTAAGCATATGCTTGAGTAAGAGACCAAAGAGGTCTTGAAAGCCTGCATTCTAAATCTGCTTAGTTAGCCAATAAAGGTATCAACTTGACTATACTTGCGTCTTGAACAAAAGCACAAGAGCATGGGATTTCCTGGTCATACTAAGGTAATTGGGGGTTATTATTAGGTGTTCTCCAATAGGGTTAGAGATGCAGTATATTAGCAACTTCTGTTTTTGAGGTAAAAATAAGTTATTATACACCTAATAAATATATTTGTTTCATTTCAGCTGAACTGGAGTTTGTTCAAATTATCATCATAATCGTGGTTATAACTGTAATGGTGGTAGTGATTATCTGCCTTCTGAATCATTATAAACTGTCTACGTGGTCCTTCATTAACCGACAAAGCCAAAGCAGAAGACAGGAAGAGGTCTTACAGCCAGTAAGTTCCTTTTTTTTTTTCTTGAGCAATTTAGTATGGATATTGTCTAGACTGGGTTCACATCTTGGGTCACTTGGCAAAGCATCACTAACCCTGCCATCACCCATTCCTCACATGATCCTGCCTCCCAGTCCCATCTAGTGTTGACTAATATAGAAAATAAGCTTGAAGAAGCAGCATATTTTTATTATGGGGAAAAATTAATGTCAAGTAAAACAAGATTACTCCCACAGCTGGGAGAAGCTTTATATTAAACTGTTGGCAACAGTGCCCACCTAGTATCTAGACACTTTTTCTTTTACATTCTGTGAGAAAGGTGAGAGTTGCACTACAGTTCTCCATAGAGACTTGAGCTGTAATACCTTTGGAATGAAGCCTCTCCCAGCATTGGGAACACCTCCGCAAATGCTGTTCTATATAAGAATTGTCTTACAATAATATATTACTGATCCATTAACCCATTGCGTGCCAGAGGGGTGTGCAGCACATTGCTTCGCAATGCATTGCATACCCCTCTGTAACTCAAAGATTTAATGTTTAACATAGAAAAGCACCCCCCTCTCTCTCCCCCGCCCCTCTCACATTCTTTCTCTCTGTCGCTCTATCATGAGTACTCTCACGCACTTTCTCATGCTCTCTGTATTTCATGTTCTCTCTCTGTCTCTTGTGCTCTCTTGTGAGCTGTCTGTCTCTCGCATGCTCTGTCTGTCGTGTGCTCTGTCTCTGGTGCTCACTCTCTGTCTCTATCGCTTGCTCACTGTCTGTCTCTCACTCTGTCTCTGTCGCTCGCTCTGTCTCTGTCGCTCGCTCTGTCTCTGTTGCTCGCTCTGTCTCTGTTGCTCGCTCTCTGTCTCTGTCGCTCGCTCTCTGTCTCTGTCGCTCGCTCTCTGTCTCTGTCGCTCGCTCTCTGTCTCTGTCGCTTGCTCTCTGTCTCTGTCCTCGCTCTCTGTCTCTGGTGCTCGCTCACTGTCTCTGGCACTCACTCTGTCTCTGGCTCTCACTCTCTGTCTATCAAGCTTTTGCTTTCTCTCGCTCTTGTGCTCTCTCTCGCTCTCGTGCTCTCTCTCGCTCTCATGCTCTCTCTCTTTTGCTTTCTCTTGCACGCTCACTCACTTGCACACTCACTTTCTTACGTGCTAACTCTTTTGCTCACTTACTCTCTCTTGCATTCTCTTTCTCTATCTCATTCTCTCTCACGTTCTCTTTTGTTCACTTGATGTGGCCAGCCCAGTGGAATATAAATTGACCAAGTTAATACATAACCTGTACATTAGAGCAATGTATAAACTTGCAATAAAATAGTAAATATAACCAAGGAGTAGGTACCTGGTTCAGGGATAATGGGGTAGCACTGTGCACACCCACAATCAGCCCAGCAGCTTAGCTGCCCCTTTTTGGTTGTCGTCTGTGTCTAATGGGGATTCTGGCCCTGGTGTACAAAATCAATTTATAATTATTAATAATAATAATAATAATAATAATAATTATAATAATAAAAAAAATAGGTGTTTAATGGTTCCAAGTCTATAGGGGTATGCATGGAAGAGGAATGCATTGCACACACACCTTCTGGCACTTGGAAGGTTCTCACAAGTACTACCTTACATACAGAATATGTCTTCCATTCCACCTCAGGGATCCTAGAGATATCACCGGTACATTGGGAAGCAATGCATTCGAGATGTTGCTAGCATCCAAGGGATTAACCCTTTGAGTGCCAAAGGGGTATCCACACATTGCTGTGCAATGTGTAGGATACCCCTCTGGCACTCAAAGGGTTAAGATGATGCTGGGGAGTATGAAAAAGCTAATCATTTTAACCCTTTGAGTGCCAGTGAGAGCGTTTTGCAGCAAATTATGTTGCATCGTGCTGACCCTTAGAAGCTTAACCATTTGAGTGCCAAAGAGATATCCAGAAGATTGCATTGCAATTCAATAGATACCTTTCTGGCACTCAAAGGGTTAAAAAAGGGTAATGGGTGTGATCAGGAAGGGAAATAAACTCATTATAATGCATCTCTTTTAACTCTGACTGGCACTCAAAAGGTTACAAGTTAGGGGATGTGGCTAGTAGTTCCTCGTTAGCCAGCAATGAGAATATTAACCCCTTGGCTTCTAGAGATGTGTCCAATGCATTTTTCTGCAATATATGAGTCTCTAGCAGGCAAGGGGTTAATTGCTAAAGTTATGTGTTCCGTTGTTAAACACCCTTTGATTCTCTAGCTATTGTAGACTGCAGCAGCCAACACCTGTCTGGGGATGATGGGAGATGTAGTCCCCAGCATCTGGAGAGCACAAGTTTGCTTACCCCTGTTCTATAATAAGGTATAAAGAACGTGGATATGCACAGTAGTGATCTCCAGTGATTTACTTTGTGGAACCCAGAGGCTTGTACTTGTTCTGTAATGGTGACTTTCTTGTTTGAGGAAGAGCCATCTCAGACTGTTTTGTTATGGTAACGCAATGAGTTAAGGGCAGTCTTCTCTTGACAGTACGCTTCCAGATCTGCTGCTGGCAGTGAGGTCCCACTTAGCTGCTTTGTGATGGGAGGCATGTGTCATGCATGACCCAGGCAGCTGAGTGAACAGCGCGCCTTTGCATTGCAGGGCTAGTGAAAGGCATAGCTGGGAGAGCCAGTCAGCTTTCATTAGACAATGCAGTGGATAGCTTGTTCTGGTGCTGTAGGGCTGTCATTCTAGTGGAAGTCGTTTTGTGTCTTCTGATCTTTATATTGCTTTTCTGTTTACCAGCCATTTCAGGACATTGTCATCATTTCTATTCTGGACAGGCCTGGATAGGCAGAGAAGGCAACTGCCTAGGACTCCAAGTTTGGAGGGGTGTCTTAGCTGTGCTGGCCATGCCCACAAGTTTTAGACTCCTTTGCAGGTTATTGTTTAACCCCTTGAATGCTAGAGAGATTTCCGGTGCATTCAAATTCATTGGAGATCTCTCTATCAAACAAGGGGTTAAATGTTTTTTTTTGTGTGTCCTTGTTTTTTATAGGCCAAGAGTATTTTCTTTGCCATGAAATAGTACATGGGACTGGTAGTTGGGTCATGTGAGGAATGGGGGTGTGGCCAATGGGCGGATCTAAGGCAGCCTACAGTGCCTTGCCTAGGGGCGCCGTACATCCAGCCTTGATTCTGGACAAACTAAAGGCTATATTCAGGAAACTAAACAGTTGTAAATATTGAGCAAGTGCACCATATGGGACAAGCATAAATTTCCAAAACCCTCATTGGCTTATATGTAACTTTTAAACCGTCTGCAGTGTATAGAAGACATCTTTTTAGCATTTTAACTGTTAAAACACCATTTAAATAATTGGGAATTTAGTATTTGTCCATTATGATATAGTTTACTCCAGAATTGATGCAGTTCCTGGTCCATCAGGCGCACCCATAGCCTCCTAGCAATATGGAATCTATCCAGCATGGGCTGGAACCGGCTCTAGAACATCCTTGTCCAGAAGGGTCTGTATAGCGCCATTGAACAGACGGCATTTCTCTCTGCCCTGGGGCGTAGGAGAAGAAAAAAAATGAAAAGGAGGTAGAGAGACGAAAGGGATCCTGTATCCTTCCGTCACCACCTGTAAAACCCATGGGTCTGCCACTGAATCCTCCCAGACGCTGTGGTAATGACGCAGACGGCCACCCACAGCAGAGTGGGGACCTGGGTTTGGTGAGTCATGCCGAAGATGGCTTGGAAGCCTTAGGCTTGGAGAAGACATTGGGTTTCCATTGCTGTTTGGGCTTGGAGGAGGCACGCGGAGCTGAGAGAACCGCCTGGTTCGCCGGACATGTCTGTCTGAAAGGAACGAAAAAAATGATTACTCTTGAGAGGCGTTTTGTTCCTGGGGACCAAAGGCAGAAGTGTACTTTTACCCCCTGTGGCCTCACTAATCAGATCCTTAAGATCTGGCCCAAACAAAGAGGTGCCTTAAAAAGGCAATGAGAGCAAAGCTTTCTTGGAAGCAGTGTCAGCAGTCCAGATCTTGAGCCAAAGAGCTCATCTGTCAACCACAGATATGGTGGAAACCTTAGCCACCAAACGGATAGCATCGAATAAGGCAGCAGAAACATAGTGCTGGGCCTCAGAAATGTTGGCAAGAAGGAGCAACATATCCAAAGTAGAAGCACCCTGATGGACAGCCAAGGTGAGTTGTTCAGTCCAGACCGCAATGGCCCGGTTCAGCCATTTCTCAGCGAACGCTGGACGCATGGCGTTTCTGGTCAGTCCAGTCTTTTAGAGCGGAGGCGTCAGAAACTGGCAAGTCAATAGACATAGACAGCCTGGAAATAGGAGCATCCGCTTTGGGGGATGAACCCACTGAGCAAGCGCTGCCTCAGAAAAGGGGTAGAACTTGGCAAATTTCTTGGAAACAGAAGATTTCCTGTCCGGGGATTTCCACTCATCAGACACAAGGCAGTCAAGAGTGGGGTTAGGTGGAAAACAAGTAAGGGGATTTTTAGGCTCCTGAAACACATCAGAGGGATCTGAAAAAACCTCCTGAACTAAGGGAATTTTTAGGGTAGTCAAGACGGCCCTGATCAGGCCCTCAGCCGAGGGCATAGGATAAGCCTCAAAGGGGTCCCCAAAAAACTGAGAGGAGCCCAATGCAGAACATTCCTCAGCATCTGAATCCACTAACAGTTCCTCCTCAGAGGAATCTGATACGTCAGGTACTCCCTGCGGTTTAGGCAGGGAAGATTTGACTGAAGAGGGGGTCTGCCATGAATGAAAGACCCCCTGTAACTGAATAGAAATAGTTGCGATGTAGACCAGAGGTCCCTAGTAGCAGCCTTGAACTCTTGCACCCAAACTAGCTCTAATGCATGGCTGGAGGTCCCCGGAAGAGACTCAGGGACATCAGAACATGCTGGGCATAAATTACCTGAGAATTCTCTAGACAACCCTGAATGACATGAGGAGCAATGTACAATAGGGGACACAGAGATCCCAGCGTCCTTAGTCTTAAGTCTGGCCCCAAGCTCCAATGGATTAGACATTCTCACAGTGTCAAAAACGTTATAGTATAATCTTACGCACTGTAATTGAGTGATTCTTTAAAGTTTCACCCCAGAAATCGCTAAAATACACTTATCTGGCAGGCGAAGGGTTAACCTTCAGAGGAGAGTCCAAGCCCTGCGTAGGATACTCGTTTTAGAAAAGGCACAAAATGGCTGCCGCGGCGGGAGCCAAGCAGAAACGAGCGTGCAAAGCAAGCACTCATGGGAAATGTAGTTTCCCTACAAAAAGTACCCCAACAGCGCCCGAAGCCCCCTGAGCCCCCCCAGCAAACTTGAAACGTGAACCGGATGAAAGAGCAAAGGCAGACAATTAAAATGAGCCATCTCTGAAGTCGTTATGTTGAGCGGTTGCAGAGATATGTCCCAGACTGTGCAGTCCCATAGAAGTGAATGGAGCAATGGAGTCTATGCAGTAAAACGCGCCTTGGAACTTACATTTTGCAAAGTTGAAAAGTAAAAAATAAAAGTACATGAAACATCGCTAGAACATGTTAGGAGACCCAGAAAACACTGAACCCCATAGGGAAAGTGTCAATAACCTCCCAAAGATGCAACACAAGCAGCTAAAGGGTTAAGTTACCACATAAACCTGCTCCAAAACAGACATACAGATATGCACAATGAGTGCAGGAGCGTGTAATAAAAACGACAAAGGAAAACACCCATGCGGAGGGGCACTGTGGGACATGTGGACCTGCAGCCCTCAAAGGGTTGCTCACCTTTCGTGCAGGTCTTCTGTTTTCAGACTCTACCATGTATTAAGAAGAAGCCTCGGTGGGCAACTCCCGAGGAAAGAACTTGTAGCCAAGATTTTCCCCCCAGGGCTTGAGGTCCACAAAAAGCACCTGGTTACTGAGCTAGCCACATCTAAGGGCATTGTCAGTTATGGTAATCCACCTAATGGTGGTATTCTATTTCTAACAGAAAAAAAAAAAAAAAAAATTCTAAAACTATAGCAGAACTGTTCTCTTGCCTGTGTCTTCAAGGAACAAATCTTACTTGAGCTGATTGTAGATGCCTTAACAACATACCGAAGTTTCATAGAGATGGAGGAGAGACTTGTGAGGTATTCCTACTTTAACCAGCAAAGTGTGTATAAATTGGTCCCTTGCAGATCAACGCGTTTCACGTTTGACATGCTTACTTATCCTTATGAAACTACTGGATGTTGTTAAGGTATATACGTTTTTATAGTATTTTGCTACAATAAAATTCATTGTTTTTTTTATTCAACTTGCAGTCTATGAGCGATCTTGTTTGTATTTCTTAAGGGAAATCCAACCCTAACCTCAGAGGATAATGGGATATACAACTCTCTGTAGGAACCGATCTTTTATTTCTCATCACTAGTTCATTATCCTCTGGAAATGTAAACTGCCTATTAGACCAGATGATCTATCTGAGAGAGTTACAGTATGCAGGATGCACTATGGCTCAGATTTACTAAGTGGTACCATCATCTGGATCTACTTCCCGGAAGAGCTGAGTAGAATGAGCTTATTCACAAAAGCTGGCAATTAATAAGAGGTGAATTGTTCATCTTTGTGAAATACAACTGTTCTTTTTACATTTCTATACGCCCATTTATTAACTGCTTGGATGCTAGAAACAACTGCAACACATTGCTTTGCAATGCATTGTAGAGGTCCTTAGTACCCATTAAAGTGATTTGTGCAATGTCTGGGCCAATTTTTTGAATTTCTATGCTCGGCCCAGAGAGTATTCCAATTGAAATGACTGGGAGAGTTTGCTATAGATCCAGCTTCAACAGTACTTAACCCTTTCAGTGCTAGATGGGTACACACAGCATTGCTTCTCAATGCTTTGCATACCTCTCTGGCACTGAAAGGATTAAACCCCTTGGTTAATAGAAATGTATCTGGCACACTATGAAGCAATGGGACTCTTAATGCTTAGCCTCTTAAAGCGGCACTATCATCTTCAGAATATTGTCCCCCAATACATTAGTAATATAAGGCATACATGTATTATGTTTAAAGTGTTAGTAATGTCTAAAAAAAACTTTTTTGCATTTAGAAGAACTTAAAAAGCTGATCTAAATGCAAAAAAACGTATCTCTCAAACCGCTATGGTTTAAGAGATACGGGCATTTAAAGTTTGATTTCTCCTACTGACAGCAGGAGATCCGTGTCGGTCGACACGGAGGCGCTTGAGAAGTGCCGAGATCTCGTTACTTACACGGAATCCCTTCATTGGAATGGTCTAAAACGTGTGCCTGGTCGACACGGAGGCGCTTGAGAAGTGCCGAGATCTCGTTACTTACACGGATTCCCTTCATTGGAATGGTCTAAAACGTGTGCCTGAACACTAGGCACACATTTTAGACCATTCCAATGAAGGGATTCCGTGTAAGTAACGAGATCTCGGCACTTCTCAAGCGCCTCCGTGTCGACCAGGCACACGTTTTAGACCATTCCAATGAAGGGATTCCGTGTAAGTAACGAGATCTCGGCACTTCTCAAGCGCCTCCGTGTCGACCGACACGGATCTCCTGCTGACAGCTTTACAGCTGTCAGTAGGAGAAATCAAACTTTAAACGCCCGTATCTCTTTAACCATAGCAGTTTGCACCTGCGCATGCAGCAACTTCTGTTACCTTAAGGTAACCAGTGACCGTCACCACCAATCCGGGCAGTGCACAGGACAAGCAGTGCAGACTCAGAGGCAACTTCCCTCTAAGATGTCTGCACTGTTGTCTTATCACTATATTACTAATGTATTGGGGAACAATATTCTGAAGATGATGGTTCAGCTGTAAATGATTTTTATCGCTCCTGTTGTACATATATCCATTCCTATCAGGTCTCCTTTTTTAAAAAAATGGAAAAAATGTTATAGGGATTTTCCTGCTGAGTTTTTAATTACATTAAAGCAATAATCTATATTGTGGTAACCAGGTGAGAGTCATAGTGTATGCCTCATGTTTTCCCGAAAAGTGACCCTCAGCTAATTTTATGCCTTAGTAAATCTGGGACAATGACAACTAAGGGGAAAAAGGGGAGAATTGTTGTATAGAAATGTAAATGGATAACCCAGCATAAATTGGTACAATTGGAGCAAAAGCTACCTTGTGCTTGTAAATACCCATTCATGTCAGATGTGGGGTCGGGGATGGCAAATTACAAATGTGCAAACCCAGCCTAGATAGTGATTTGAATGATAGCTAATACGGAAAAATAAAATTTGTTACAACTGTGTTTTGCAAGTTAATTTATGCTATTCCCACTAGTGGGAATTTCAGAACTAAAAACTTAAAGGGGTATTAATGTTTAATTATTCAAGTAAAATCAAGTCTTCTCTATTCTTTTTTTTATAAAAATGTGTATCAAGAAAACGTTATTAAACTCTGCCGTTTTTCATTTAGAGTCTAATAAAGTTTCCCCCTCCCGCCCCTTTCACTTACTTCCGCAACCTCCCCTCAGATTTGGAATCTGGTCTGCGGACAGGACGTGCTGCATCAACAATCTTTCCTCTTTAAGTATAAGGGAAAGCCTGCCCCATTGATGAAGGAGGGCAGGTTTTTCCTTATGCTGGAAGAAGATTGTCACTCGTCGCATTCTGTCCAGGCTGGCTTGCTGAGGTAAGTGGAAGGGGCGGGAGGGGGAAACTTTATTAGACTGTAAATGAAAAACGTCAGCATTGAATAACGTTTTCTTGCTACACATCGTTATAAAAAAGAATAGAGAAGACTCAATTTTACTTGAATAATAAAACATTACTATCCCTTTAACAGCCCTTATAATACTTGAGCTTCATGACACACATCCTGCAAGAGAGGACACTGCCAATGGCAACCTCATTCCCATTGGCTGTACCCAACATGAATAAATAATAGCTCTTAGTACCAGCACTGGGGATTGGAAGCCCTGGGGGACCTATACTTTTAAAATCTACTTAATAATAAAACCAGATTTATACATGTAACATGGCCAAGCATTCCTTAGTAAATGCTGGTCAATATGCTGCCAGAGTTTTTGCAGCACTGTAACTGATCCTGTTTTTTCAGACTGATTTTTCCCATAGATGTCTGTTGTAGGCAGAGGTTTAAGTATTTGATTTGTTTCTTGTATGAATGGTTAAAGGGTGACTATCACTTCCATAGTGTTCTATAATCAGGTCCTGGCAGATCTGTAGGGGAGGTGAATGAAAGTTTGCAAAGAGGCCCCTGGTGCTTTCTTGCTCATTCTGAGACCGACTGAACTTTGATACGTTGAAATCTTGCAGATGTATCTAGTTCATCTGTGTACACGCCACATATAGATGCTAGCGAAGGGCTTTCAAGCAGTGTATTGGGGCTGTGCTAACAACCCACAAACTATGGAGCTGTGAGTCACATACTTCCCAAGTGCCTGCCAAGGGGGGTCCATTTTCTGACAACCTGAACTGCTGACAGGAGCCATTTTTGGGCAGCACAGCCCCAGGCCTTTTACTAAGTTTGCTTTTATAGAAGAAGACTTTAGGGCAAAATGTTAAAAAAAATCATCAAAATCAAAAAATTGTGTACTGTGGTAAAAGGACAGTATTCTCAAAAGTATATCTGTCACTTTTGAAAATGTCATAATTAAAAAATGGTAAGAAGATGACCTTGATGAATATTGCCTTTAAAAATTCTGACATCAAAATGTCATTAATTTTGTAAAAAAAAAAAAAAAAAAAAAAAAAAGGAATATTTTCAAAGAAGTAAATAATTTTTTTACCGGTTACACCAAACGATGTTTCTCACTCCTATCTACTAATTATTATTAATTATTAATTTATTTTGTCAAAAAATGACATAATTGGACAAAAAAAGTGATGGGTAAAATTTTTTTTGTTTTCTGTAAATACTTTAAAATATCAATGTAGATTAAACCACTCCTATTTTTAACACTGCTAGGAAAGTAGATTAAACCACGCCCACCTTTAACCATTTGAGTGCACTGCAATGCACTAGATACCTATGTGACGCTCAAAGAGTTAACACTGCTTTCCTCTTTGATAGAGATGTTGGAATTGGTTGCAAAAAATGACAGTATTATGTCTGAGAACTGAAGGACTATGGAGTAATTACAATTTGATAATTTCAGTTACCACAACTTTTTGAACATATCACCATTAGTAAAAACATGATAACCGACCCATAAACAGTAATATGTGCACAGAGAAGGGAAAATATGGATTTTCTCTGTGACAAATGTCCTGCTTCACTGGAGTGCCCCTTTGCATAAGATTGTCCACTTTTCCCTGCAGGGAGGGGAGCCTGCTGGGGCATTATTCATTGCTAGTCTGTTAGGGGCATTGTTCACTGGGATGCTTAACATAACAAACCTCTCCCCTTAATTGCTGTCCAGTCATCCATTCAAAAGTTTATTTCAAGCCCTCCTACAGACTGCAGACCAATTTCAACATCTTAAGTAAATGTAGTCTCTTAGATTCTTGAAATTTTCACTTCAAATGATTCAGATGTCAACTGAGATAATTCTAATTTTCTGATTCAGCATCACTCTGCAAGTGTAGCATCTTGATGATTGTGAGTACACCTTCTCCCACTGACATTTTCAAGATAACATTCATTTGTACTTTTTGTGAATCTATGTAATTGTGGTGCCATCTAGTGGCCGAATGCAAACACTGCACATATCAATTGCATAATTGTCATAATACTTATAAAGGCCAAAGACTTTGGCAGTTAACCTCTGTAGCCTAAACCTGTTGGTGTCACTCACAAGTGTGGTAGTCTCTTGTTCCTCTATCTCCAGGAGCTTAGTGTAAGGGGGAAGACTTGTTAGGCATCAGTAAGTAGGATACTCGCATACTTGCCAACAATAATAAAAACATTTCCATGAACACTTCTCTCCTAGGCAATCGCATGACAGAGAGTTACTAGAGGTCCATAGTACCATGTAGCGAGGTGCCAACAAGTCTGATTCATAGTGCTTTAAAGACATCTCTAGTATTCAGTGGATTCAATCAGTGACTGGCAACCACATGCACCCAAAGGGCCACATACTTGTCCTCAAGACCACAAAAAGACCACGCTGTATAGTCGGAAATCCTAAAAATAGATTGTCCCTTTGGATACTAGAGGGGATTAAAACACATTCCTTTACAATGCTTTTGAGACCTTTTGGCACCAAAGGGGTTAAGGTGGATCAGTGTAAATGGAGAGGACTTTTCTTCTTCCCAGTGTACCCAAGAACAGACTGGGGAGGGCTGCAAGCAGTCCCGGGACCGTGTCTTGCCCACCATTGGGTTCAATTACACCAAAAAGACCTGTTCCTGTGTTAAGAAAAAGGACAACAGACACACACAACTTTCTTCAGGTTCATGGATTCCTGTTCATCATTTATTAGACAACCTGCTTCGCATCTTTTTCAGCTAGGGTCATCCAACAGCTTGCAAAGCAATATGTTGGATACCCCGTGGCACCCAGAGGGTTAATGTCAATCCATGTGACCGTTCCAACTACCTTAGAACACCAGTACATTTGGCAGGGCTGCAGTTATGGCAGATATTTAGAGAACAATAACATGCAGTTTAATTGTGCTCAACCTTTGAATTGTTTGTCCCTGTCCTCACATACCCTTTACCCTCATGTAACCCAGCTGTATATACAAGAGCTCTGTTGCATAGGTAGGAGGGGAGAATCATACAAGAAGAGCACCAATCACAAAGTGGAACAGTGCATCTGAAATGTTGAAAGAGAGGCTATTAGCAAACCAATAGTATTGTAAGACTGTTGAAATGTGTCTCTCATATTATTCTAAAGTTTTATTTTAATGTAAAACCAGTTTGTTTTTAAAGGGACCCTATCACCTAAAAAAGAATGTAGCTGATTTTCAAAGATCTTTTTAACAATCACCTATTTGTTATGTTAGCTATTTTTGTTTAGGCATACTTGAAAATAAGCGAAATCTCAATGTATTCTTCCTGGTAAAACATTTTTTTACACAAAGAAAAAGAAAATATGTTCTTGAGTTATTTAGATTTACAGATTCGACTAATTAAACAAATAGTAAATTATTTTATGAAAATGAATATGTTATAGGGCTTTTCCTGTTGAGTAAAATGGGGGTGGGGTTTCCTCTGCAGTCAATTGTTTTATTTAAGTATTAAAACAGTTCAGATTGTTGGGAAGTGAGTGACAGCATGACTACTTCCTGAAAGTGCAAACTGACAGCATGACTCAGCAGACTGTTTGAGACTCACCTTTCCCATTGAATGCACCAGAATAACTAATTGAGATGTGACCACTAGAGGGCACTGTTGACATTAAAAAAAGGTTTATACTCTAATAACTCTGGAAGTATGCATCTCTCAGCAGTCGGAGTACCCTTGTTTTATTCAACAAGAAAATACCTAATATATAATAATTTTTTTCCATAAAAAAGTGCACTGCTCCTTTAAGGCACGTCCTGTTTTATCTCTATACTACTTCCTCCACTGACTGACACCTTTCAGTGGTACTGTGCTATGGGTGGTAGGAGATGCATTACTGAACAGTGTCAGTAATTTTAGACTTCATTACTGGGTCACCAGGGACAGAGACTAATTATCCAGATTGATGAGTTTCAGTTGTAACCTGCATCCTTTCTCTCCCTTTTCATTAACTTTCCATCCCGCCCACTTCCCACCGATTTTAGGTGAAATCCTGGCTTTTCACCGCTCAATCACATAAATTCCCCTGAATGTAAATGGTGCTTTTAAAACCTTGAGTGCTAAAGAGGTATCCATTTCATTGCGCTGTAGTGTGTTGGAGACCTCTCTAGCATTCATGGGGTTAATGGGGATTTAAGTGAATGGGAATTTTTATTTGTCCCCTGTAGTGCACTTGGTTTGTTCTAAATGTGCTAATTTTTCTTTTGTACATAAGACCAGATGTTTTGCTAGTTAAATTTAATACAGTCCCTGAGTATAAGAAATGGTTCATACTGCTCTCCTCCGATTCACAGATCTGCAACTTACAGTTGTTCTGTTACCACCACCTCCCTTTCATTTCTTAGTGGGGAATCAAATTACTGTCTGTTACACAGTGACCACATGTCCTGTCTCTCTGGCTCATTGTAGCATCCGTGTAGGGCTCAAATCATCACTTCCACCTTTCCATGAATACCATCTAAGTCAAGTATACTCACATCTATCAACGTATTTGCCAGCATAAAGGGTGACCCTGAACAAAGGGCAACCCCTCAATTTTCCAAATATTAAATAAGAAGAAATCCTCATTATAAGGTTACCCTCCCTCCCATGGCATTCTCTTCCCCTCTAAATTTAACCCACAGTAATGGAAATGGCAGTCTTCCTAGAGAGTGGTCCAGAATGCAGCCTGTTTGAATTTGCAGTCCACCTCCACACTGAAGTCGCGTAACACAGAAAGGTCCTTCCAGGACCCTTCTATCAGTGAGTATAGAGTCTACACATTGATAGGTCCTGGATGGACCTTACAGTATTGCACAACATCAGCATGGAGGCAGACCACACTCCAGGAAGACAGCCTTTTACCATTCCTGCTGCTTAAAGCTACAGGGAGGGAGGCATTACCATGGCAGGGAGATCTACCTGGCTGCCCACTGGATGGGATTTTCTTTCCATCTGGTGGGTGACCCTGAATATAAGGTGAGGTAACTTTTTTAGGCTAAAATGCGTAGAAAAAGCCTAACCTGATATTCAAGCAAATACAGTACTCACATCCAATGTTTCCTCAGCCGGTATTTCAATTTATTTTCAATGTTTATAAAGTCAGCCTCAGACATGTGGAAAACACACAACTATATGACATAAAAACCACTAGTTAGACTGTACGTTTGCTCCCACACTGATTGTAATAGCAATACCAATGTATATTTATTGTGATTCTTGGAGCAATCAATACATAACCATGTGGGCTTTTGTAGTAAGAGTTAGATCATTAGAATATCAGGGTACTTCTCAGACTTGAAGTCCCAGATGGAATTTTGGTTGATCATGGCTTGTCTAAAAATTCCATGTCTTTTATTATTTCTTCATCTTTTAAAGGAGTAGTAAAATTATTCTATTAAAAAGATATTCTATGGCTTTTTTGCTGAATAAAACAAGAATACTGCCACTGCTGAGAGTTATTTTGTTCCAAAGTTGTTATAGCTCAAACTGTTGTTCTTGTTTCATATTAAACACTGCCACTTGGGGGAAGATGCACTAAGGTGTGATAAAGTGATGATTTCTTCAGCTTGAGGCATCTTAGTTAATAGGCTCCATAGAATAACATGGTTACTGGAAAGTTTATCACACTGGAGAAGTCCTCTCCACTTTATCACCTCTTTACCACACCTCATAACCCCCTGTTGTCTAGACAGCTCCCCATACTATGTGATAGTAACACATCCACCATTTTTTGATAAATGTTCTCATTTTGCTTTCATTGTCTCCCAGCAGTGGGAGTACCGTTGTTTACTAGACAGAAAATACTTTTATTTTTCTCAAAATACAATTTTAATGATCCTTTAAATGTGGGTATTTTCATTAAGCATCAAGTCCACCTCATGAAAAAGCTGGACAGCACTGGATATAATTTTCTTAGTAGAAGGACCAGGTAATAGACAGGATAAGATGAGATCCTTGTTTAATTACTTGATTTCTACTGTGGCAGTGCCCATGTACAGATTTAGCACCATTAACTGTACCTATTTTCTGTATTAAATCCACTTCTTTGTTGCAGAAAAATAGGCGTGGTTTTGCATAAATGCCATTCAAATCCATGGAATTTGCACAGCTTTTTTTGGTATAACTGATTACAATGCAGTAAACAGTATAATTAATGGCTATATCTGTGTATATGTCTTTCCTTCACACTGTTCTGTTACTGCAACAAAATGGAATTGGGATTCAATGTGTCATTTGTGAGGACTTCAAAGATAATATTCAAATAAGCATAATTTCCTAATAATTAACAGTTTGAATGCTAGTCATTTCCAATGTATTGCAAAGCAATGAAGACACTTACCAATGAATGACAAAATGGGAACTGATCTTTGTTGTTGCTGTTTGTTTGTTTTTTTCTCCCCCTACTCTCCTAGGAAGGGTGCTTGTGGCCTTCAGATAACCTAGTGGGACGTCAGGGTGCTTCAGAGGTATGGCACAGCTGATTTTACATTCCACTTTTGGATGAATACTAATATAAATGGTTATACTATAAATGTAGCCTTTTGAGTGTCTGAGAGGTATCCAGCACATTGCAATGCATTGGATACCTCTCTTGCACTCAGAAGGTTTAGCTGTTTAAAAATGTAACCAAAGTACCGATTTTCTGTTTTCTTGTTAGGTGTAACAATACATTTTTGATATTATTGGTTCTTACATGTAAAGTCAAAGTGGAACAATTCTGAAGTAAGTCAACTGCAAGCACAGGATACATTTTAATTCCCATTCATTTTATTGAAGCTTTTATCCACTTAAATTCTAGAGAGGTCTCCAATGCAATGACCAGCAATGCATCAGAGACCTCTAGAATTGAAGGGGTTAAAGGCCATGTTTAAATCATTGGGAATTTTGGAAAGTATACTTCACTTTCATCTGAGTTGGTTTGTTCCAGAATTGCTTTGTATTATATGTCATTCGGTTTATATCTTGGATTAAAGACTAAATACAAATAATTGCAAGCAGGGACGGAGGATTCCAAAGACAAAAATAAAACTTGGTTACAATAATTAAAATATAAGTGTCTTGCACTATTTCGTAAATTTATTGAATTATTGTAATTTAGAAGATGGGATTTTGTAATGCACTTTTTGTCAGTCATCAAGTATAAAATAAAACTCTAAAAAAAAAGATGAGACTATCTGAAACGTCATCTTCTACAATGAACGGTTTGTCGAGTCAAAGGGTACTGCTGCAGTTGTTTAATCTGCTGCAGTTGCTTAATCTTGTGTGTGTTCAGTTTTGATCTAATCTAACTGAATAATATAGCAGGATCCAAGGTAGGAAAGTTGCAGAGTAAAATAACAATTTGGAAGGATTTATACTAAGCAGGGTAGCTAAAACAGCACTGAAACTGTTATATGAATGTGCCACTGAGTATCCCTGCATGGAAAAAAATAATAGAAATATTGAAACTGTGCATATAAAGAATGACTGACTGGAAACTGGCAAATTAATCCATTTTAGTTGTTGCAAGCATTCATCTAACAGAAAATATTATAACTGACAATGAAATGTTAACAGTTCTTTATATATCATTACTAATTATAGCATGCTTTATATAGAATGCTTAGGATGTCTGGATATAGTCTAAATGCATGACTTAATTTCCTTTATTTAGCATACCTTGTTCTGTTCTAGATTATGTACGCTCCAAGGTCAAGAGACAGATTCACAGCTCCTTCCTTCATGCAGCGAGATCATTTCAGCCGCTTCCAGCCTACTTACCCTTATATACAGCATGAGATTGACCTTCCTCCTACTATATCACTCTCCGATGGAGAGGAGCCTCCACCCTACCAGGGGCCATGCACACTACAATTGAGGGACCCGGAACAACAGATGGAACTCAACAGAGAATCTGTCAGAGCACCTCCAAACAGAACCATTTTTGACAGTGATTTAATAGATATTTCCATGTACAATGGGGGTCCTTGCCCACCAAGCACCAATTCGGGCATCAGTGCAACTAACCATAGCAGCAACGGCAGAATGGAAGGTCCACCACCAACTTACAGTGAGGTAATGGGACATTATCCAGGCTCATCCTATTTCCACCACCAGCAAAACAACACCTCCCCTTTATCACAGAGAGGTAACAGACTTCAGTTTCAACAGAACAATCCAGAGAGCACAATAGTATCCATCAATGGAAAAGACAGACAGTCAGGGAACCTTGTCTGAGTCTTTCAAATTATGTGCACTTAATCTATTGTAAAGGAAATAGGCATCAAATCAGCCTGGTGGCCTCCTGAGCACTCATAACCAATACTGTTGAGTTCCAAGTGGTACAATTTAGTTATACCAAATGCACACATGCTACTGTATGCATATTCTGATTGAAGTCAGCGGAGTGCATGCAATTGGATTTAGTTACATAAACTTCCTTTCTGTTTGATCTATAGTTATGTTTCGGCAAGAATTCTTCTACTATTTCAATTATTTAAAGCATTTTTTTAATTTAGCACAGAACACAAGCTTACAGAAACTTTTATATTTTCAAAATCGTAGTGGCAAGAACAGCAAATATGTGTTTATAAATCCTCAAGTCCTAGGGAAATGGCCAGTTTTTTTTTCTCTTTAAATGTCAGGGAAGATACGAGAACGAGTTAATTATTTTATACAAATCCATATTCCGTGTATGTGTGCCAAGGTACCGGTTTACGGTAGATAAAATGGGTGAATGAGAGGAGTGAATTGGAGAATGCAATGCAAGATTAACAAGTTTTGAGAGTAAGTAAATGATGCACTAAATAATTAGAATAGAAATATGTGGGAACTGTGTTAATGTTTTAATTTGCTGTATATTTTTTTAAATAGCTGACCAAGTGGTATGCACAGTAAGATGCATGGAGAGCAGATTGCCACTGTGGACTTCAAACTGCTTATGTATTAATTTTCTAGACGCATAAGGCCTTACATCCTAATCTGTGTTACCAGTTTACTGTACAATTGGCATATGTGTGCATTAAAGTGTTTGCTGTTCAAATGAGGTCCACGATATGTATTCCCATAAACAAGGGAATGCAATAGTTGCCCATTAGGGCTGCCTGGGGGTGATGAGAGCTATAGTCCAACAACAGGTATGGACAATTATTACTCTCCCTTGCCCTAAACACATCAAGATCTACAGTGAATGAAATAGCTCATTGCTGTCTTGCTGAGTTGTACGTAGGGATGTGGTAGGTGTATTTGGATGGAAGAGAGCAGAGTCCCATATTTCATATTTCTTCTACAAGCCTACTGATAACCACATTAGATGTGTTTACATTGAAATACTGTTGAACTCATGAAGGGCCTTTACTAAACTATATAACATTTCTCTTGTGTTTCCAATGCTAAGGGATGTTACTTTATGAAGATGGCTTAAACTACCTTTTGTCATGTCATAACAAAATAGATATTGGTTTGCAATAAACAGTGTGTAATGCAGATACATACATTTTGTATTTCATTCACTGTTCAATCTGCAGTGTAGTGTGTTGACACACACAACCTACATTATCCAGTCAGTGGAATTACATGTTGTAAGGTTTATGTGGACAATAGCATACAAGGTTCATTAAGTTGGATCTTCCAAAAAGGGCTTACATAGTTCTCAGCTTACAAACAAAGGCTATAGAAAATACATCTAAAAATATATATTTTGATACCCTTGATATCAGGCTATCTTAGTTTATCACTTGGCTTTTTGGCCTCAACATTATAGTATATTCAAGTACATTTATTATACGTTTTCCTCTCACAATCGGGGATCATAAGCCATAACTACTGAGGCTTTTTTTTTTTTTCATTTAAATAAGTGTTATCTGCCTGGAAAATTAGTATCAGATAGTAATAACACATTGTCTATAGGATTCTGTCTTGTAACCCTGTCTACTATTATGTGTCCGCTTTCTAACATTCTGTGTCAATTCTGATTGGAGCTATATATGCTGTTTCTCTTGGGAACAGAGAAAGTTGAATTGATGGGTCCATTTCTCTTAAATTCTGGACTTTGCCTCCTCCTCCGGGCAGCAAACAGTTTTTTTTTTTACTAACACATGTAACTAACAGGGTAACATTAGCTTTTGAAGAGCAGTATGAGCTAATAAAATGTGCAAAAAAGAAGGGAATTTGAATTCTCCACTGTAATGTACTACATAGCCTGCTTAATTATCGTTAGCAGCCAAATTCCTTAGAAAAAGTAAAAAAAAAATTAAAAAAAAAGCGCAAAAAAATAACTTCTTTAATCTGCTGCTTTAATAGGTTAAAGAGAAGTCATTCTACAAATTTCTAATGTTTTTACTTAGCATACAGTATCACAGCTAATCTGTAATGAAGACAGTCGGTAAGCTCTGTTATATCATTGATTAAAAAAAATTACTGTAATTAAGTGAGATAATTGTTTCTCTGTATTTAGCAGTTTGAGACTCAGAGATTATGATTGATAACTTTAGGCTTTTCCAGCAAATTGCCGCTTATGTATTAAACCCCCCCCCCCAAGCAAAGATTCAAGAGATTTTATTTGTAAAGCTTTCCAAGACTTTAACCCTTTGAGTCCCAGAGGGATATGCAACGCATTGCAAAGCATTGCGTTGCCTACCCCTCTGGCACTCAGAGTTAAAACTATCCATGACTTTGAGCTTTAGGGAAAAAATGCACACATTGCAAGAGCATTCGATTAACAGATCTATTTCTAAAAGTTTGCATACCTAAAGGTAATTGAAATTGAGTTGCATGTGTTGCAGGCTGTGGGGAACAATTTTCTTTTGTAATCCTCCCTTCTTGATCAGGACGCTTTACGCCACAGTGGTTCTCAACTGATTTCTTTGTTAGAGCACAGGTGAGTTTAGCAATGTGAATGAGCCTCTGATCAACACACCTGTGCTCTATCAGAGAAATCCCTAAATCCTGGCCTGTTAGTGGGTCCTGAGGACAGGAGATGAGAAACATTGCGCTACAATATGACACAGCAGGAAATGTGACATGGAACTAAAATTGATTCCGCCAGCTAGATGGAAAACAGCACTTGCACTGTCATATTTTGTATGTTTCATCAAGGTTGGGAAACTTGTATTCACATCTCTGTGAGAGTCAAAAGATTTTCTTTCATGTCTACAAAAGTTGTATTTTAGAACTGGTTGTCCTTAAACTTGATCTGTTTTCTTAAACAGAATAAAAGGATACCAGGGGGGGAAATACATTTGACATTCATCTACCAGTTCATATGATACAGAGAGGAAATGCTTCAATGCATCCCTGTATCTTTCATTTACTGCAAGCACGTTTTAATACTCAGTTACAGATTTGTCTTATCTTGTAGATTCCAGACCTCACATGCACAGGCAAAAGAAAGATGATCACATGAAGAATAATCTAATTCCACCACGAGTCCATCAGTGCATCTTCCATCCAATAACACTCTTGTCTTACCACATTTCTAAAGGTTTTACATCTTTTAGGTGATCTTTAAAGGGACACTAAAAACAAATGTCATATTAGCCATTTTTTCTTTAAAAAACTTGATTTTAGGTTATTTATAGATTTTGCTAGTTAAGGCTTTCAATAAAGGCACTTCTTTTCATAACCTCTCCGCTCATTAATACCCTTTCAGTACTATAGCAGTTGGGCAGTGCTTTGCTGAACAGGATCAGCGAGTGGAGGAGGTACTGTAGAGCTGTATGCCATACCCTGTTATCATAGTCTATAAATCTAAATATCTCAAATACAAGTTTTCTAAGTAAAAAAAAAAGGCTAATACAACATATCAGTGATTTTAAAAGCGCTTTCAAAATTGGCAAAGTCGTTTTGATAATGTCCCTTTAAAAGAGCTGTTCTTTAACTTATGGCCATCAGTTAATTCTCTATTCCTGCACCCCAAGATTAAACCTCTGCAAAAGCACAAACATAACATTTATTGCCCATTTTGAGAGTCAGAGTGTTACACAACCCTTTGGAGTTGAATGAGTTCAATTTGTTGATCACAAAAGAAACAGCTGATAGAACATATAATCTTATAAATAAGCAGTGTGTAATTTATTGAAGGCCTTCCTTGTAAATCTTGTACTGGGAAAGAGGCCATCAAAGCACTGCAGCCAGCTGAAGCCTTTGAGTGTCAGGTGGGTGTCTCGTTGGACACTGCTCTGGCATACTAATGATTTATCCACCAGTGTTGGGGCATCACACTTAGATATACCTTTACCTGCTTTGGTTTGCCACATTTGCTAGAAATATTACCAGCCTTCATTTTACCCATACATACCAAGTGTCCCTCTTTAGGAGGCACAGTCCCTCTTTGAGACCCAAATCCCTCTGTGTTTATAAATTAATCTGCGTAGATAAAATACTTTCTCTGTTGTCCAGTACAGGTTACTGGTAACCTTGGGTAGGCGATCTGCCCCTTTAATTAGGCAGGAACAATTCTAGAACTGTATGCAGGGGTGGAGCCTACCTTCCCTCCTTGCTGCAGCTAGCCAACCAGCTCTAGTAAGATTTGTTCCTTGGTGAAGACACAGGCAAGAGAACAGTTCTGCTATAGTTTTAGAAAATGTTTTCTTTTTCTGTTAGAAATGGAATACCATCATTAGGCGGATTACCATAACTGACAATGACCTTAGATGTGGCTAGCTCAGTATCCAGGTGCTTTTTGTGGACCATAAGCCCTCAGAGGGGGAAATCTTGGGTTCAAGTTCTTTCCTCAGGAGTTGCCCACTGATGCTTCTTCTTAACCCTTTGAGAGCCAGAGTGGTACGCAGCTCATTGCTTTGCAATGCGCTGCGTACCGCTCTGGCACTCAAAGGGGTAATACATGGTAATCCGAAGACAGAAGATCAGCAGGAAAGGTGAGCAATCCTTTGAGTGCTGCAGGTCCACATGTCCCACAGTGCCCCTCCGCACAGGGGTTTTCCTTTGGAGTTCCTATTGCACACTCCTGCACTCATTGGGTTTATCTGTATGTCTGTTGGGTGTTTTGGAGCAAGTTTCTGTGGTAACTTAACCCTTTAGCTGCTGGTTTTGCATCTTTTGGGGGTTATTGGCACTTTCCCTACTGGGTTCAGTGTTTGTTTGGGTTTGCTAACATGTTCTAGTGATGTTTCATGTAATTTTATTTCACAGTTTCAACTTTGAAAAATTTGTGCTTTACCGCATAGACACAGTTGCTCCATTCACTTCTATGGGACTGTACATTTTGGGACATATCTCTGCAACCGCTCAACGTAGCAACTTCAGAGATGGCTCATTTTAATTGTCTGCCCTTGTTCTGTCATCCGATTAACATTTTATGTGTGTTGAGGGGCTCGGGGCTTTGGGCACTGTTGGGGTACTTTTTCTGGGAAAACGACATTTCCCATGAGCTCTTGCTTTGCACGCTCGTCTCTGATTGGCTCCCACCGCGGCAGCCATTTTGTGCCTTTTCCTGAATGAGTATCCTACGCAGGGCTTGGACTTTCCTTCTTTCCTCTGCAGACTAACCCTTCGCCTGCCAGATAAGTGCATTTTAGTGATTTTTGGGGTGAAATTTTAATCTCATACACTGTATTTGGGTGATTCCATATACTTTAAATGTTTTGACACTGTGAGAATGTCTACTCCATTAAAGCTTGGGGCCAGGCCTAAGACTAAGGACGTGGGGTCACTGTGTCCCCTATTGCGCATTGCTCCTCATGTTATTCAGGGTTACCTAGAGAATTCTCAGGTCATTTATGCCCAACATGTTCTGATATCCCTGAGTCTCTTCCAGGGACCTCCAGCCATGCATTGGCTCCAGCGTGGGTGCAAGAGTCCAAGGCTGCTACTAGAGACCCCTCCGGTCTACATTGCAACACTCTCCATCCCAGTTACAGGGGGTCTTCCACTCCTGGCAGACCCCTTCCTCCATCAGATCTTCCCTACCGAAACTGCAAGGAGTACCTGACGTATCAGATTCCTCTGAGGAGGAACTGTTGGTGGATTTGGATGCTGAGGAATGTTCTGCTGTGGACTCCTCTCAGTTTTTTGGGGACCCCTTTGAGGCTGATCCGGTTCCCTCAACTGAGGGCTTGATCAGAGCTACCTTAACCACCCTAAACATTCCCTTAGTTCAGGAGGTTTCTTCGGATCCCTTTGATGTATTTCAGGAGCCTAAAAAGCCCTATACTTGTTTTCCACCTATCCCCACTCTTGACCGCCTTGTGTCTGATGAGTGGAAGTCTCTGGACAGGAAACCTTCTGTTTCCAAGAAATTTGCCAAGCTTTACCCCTTCTCTGAGGCAGCGCTTGCTCAGTGGGTTCATCCCCCCACCAAAGTGGATGCTCCTATCTCCATGTTATCTAAGTCCACTGCCTTGCCAGTTGCTGATGCTTCTGCTCTGAAAGACTGGACTGACAAGATACTTGAGGTCTCCCTCAAGTCCATTTTTGCCACTGCTGGTACTGCCATGCGTCCAGCGTTTGCTGCGGCATGGGTGAGCTGGGCCATTGCGGTCTGGACTGAACAGCTCACCCTGGCTGCCCGTCATGGTGCTCCTACTTGGCATATGTTGCGGCTTCTTGCCAACATTTCTGAGGCCCAGCACTATGTTTCTGTTGCCTTATTTGATGCCATCTGTTTGGTGGCACTGTTTTCCACCATGTGGTTGCCAGACGAGCTCTTTGGCTCAAGATTTGGTCTGCTGACACTGCTTCCAAGAAAGCTTTACTCTCATTGCCTTTTCAAGGCACCTCTTTGTTTGGGACAGATCTTAAGGATCTGATAAGTGAGGCCACAGGGGGCAAGAGTACTCCACTACATAAGGTCCCCAGGAAGAAGAAGAAGCCTCTCAGGTAGAATCAGCTTTTTCGTTCCTTCCAGACTGAGACAAGTCCGGTGAACCAGGCGGTTCCCTCAGCTTCGCGTTCCTCCTCCAAGCCCAAACAGCAATGGAAGCCTAAGGTCTCCTCCAAGCTTAAGGCTATGAAGCCTTCTTCGGCATGACTCACCGAACCCAGGTCCCCACTCAGTTGTGGATAGCTGTCTGCGTCACTACCACAGCGTCTGGGAGGATTCAGTGGCGGACCCGTGGGTTTTACAGGTGGTAGCAGAAGGGTACAGGGTCCCTTTTGTCTCGCTTCCTCCCTTTCTGTTTTTCCCTTCTCATACGCCCCAGGGTGCAGAGGAACCCGTTTGTTCAATGGCGCTATCCAGGCCCTTCTGGACAAGGATGTTCTGGAACCTGTTCCAATTCAGGACAGTGGTATGGGTGTTTACTCAAACCTCTTTGTGTTCTCCAAGAAGGATGGCAGCTGTCACCCCATTTTGGATTTGAAGGATCTCAATTCCTTTGTGATCAAGACTCATTATCTCCAGGAGTCCCTAAGGATGGTTATCACTGCTATGTCCCCGGGGGAATTACTTGCCACTCTTGATCTTCAGGACGCGTATCTACACATCGCCATTCATCCAGGGAGTCGGCAGTATCTCAGATTTACCTGCAACCTAGGGCACTTTCAGTTTTCAGCTCTTCCCTTTGGTCTGTCTACAGTTCCTCAAGTCTTCAGCCGTGTCCTGGGAGCTTTTGTATCCGTCCTCCATTGGGATGGCATCAGAGTTACACCATACATGGACAACCTGCTTCTGAAAGCCCCTTCTGCGGAACTTCTTCATCAGCAGGTACAGGACTGCATTCATGCTCTCACACATCACAGGTGGATCATCAACATGGACAAGTCAGATCTTGTCCCATCCCAGCATCTGGTCTTCCTGGGCCTTCTCTTCGACACTCAGCAGAGCATGGTGTTTCTAATGGACGAAGTGGCTCACCAGATCGCCCACAGGGTTTCTGCTGTTCTTGCTCACAATCCAGTTCCAGCCAAGATGCTGTCCTCTCTAGTGGGGAAATTCATCTCCACCATAGAAGCAGTCCCATTTGCCATGGCTTACACCAGGGAACTCCAGAGGCTTGTGATCCAGGTGTGCAAGGGTCAGCCAGACCTTCTGAAGATGTCAGTATCCCTCCCTCTTCATGTGGAACCGAGTTTGTCGTGGTGGTTCGACCTCTCCAATCTGCTGCAGGGCAAGTCCTTCCTGGTATCCTTCTGGACCATGGTGACTAGGGACGCCAGCCTCTCCTGCTGGGGATCGGTCCTGGGTCACCTCAGTGCTCAGGGTCTGTGGTCTCCAGAGGAATCTCTCCTTCCCATCAATGTGTTGGAGCTTCGGGTGATATTTCATGCCCTTCTCCAATGGACACCCCAGCTGGAAGAATACCCAGTCTGGGTCCAGTACAACAACGCCACGGCCGTGGCTTACATCAACAAGCAGGGTGGAACAAGAAGCCTCGCCGCTTAGTTAGAGGTCAATGCTATTTTGTCCGGGGCAGAAGAACATGTTCCTGCCATATCCGCAGTTCATATTCCTGGCGTAGACAACGTCATGGCAGACTTGCTCAGTCAACACACGGTGGATAGCGGAGAGTGGGAACTGCACCCAGAGGTGTTCTCTCTCATTGCTCAGAAGTGGGGTCTTCCTTGCATCGACCTGATGGCAACAGACACAACCGGAAGGTTCAGAGGTTCTGCTCTTGCTGGATGGATCCTCTAGCTCTAGCGGTGGATGCCATGCACATTCCTTGGCTATTTCTTCTGGCTTACATCTTTCCTCCCCTCCCCATGTTGCACAGGGTATTACAGAAATTGAGACTGGAGCGCTGTCCAGTCATTCTTATTGCTCCGTACTGGCTTAGACAGGCTTGGTTTTCAGAGCTTCTGGATCTGTCCGTGGTGGAGCCTTTCCGGCTCCCTTGCCGTCCGGATCTTCTTCTACAGGGTTAACTGTGGAAGGAGGATGTTCATCGTCTATGTTTGACGGCTTGGATATTGAATCCTCAGTACTGGTGTGGCGGCTGCTATGCTTTGTGCCCGCAAACCTGTTTCTTCTAAGGCCTACCATTGTGTCTGGTCGACCTTTCTATCTTGGTGTGCTGATAGCGACCTTTCTCAGGATTTTGATCTGCTTATGGTCCTGGCTTTCTTGCAGGACGGTGTGGATAAGGGACTCCGTTTGAGTTCCCTTAATGTTCAGACTTCTGCTCTCTCTGTTTTGTTTAAAAGGCGCATTGGTATTCTTCCTGATGTCAAGGTTTTCTTCCAGGGCGTTGCTCATACTCGTCCTGTGTTCAAGACCCCCGCTCCTCAGTGGGATCTTAACTTGGTTTTGGTCTGAGTCCTTGGCAGCTATTCCTCTATATCTGCTGATGTGGAAATGGCCTTTCTCCTTGTGATCATGTCTGTTTGCCATGTCGTGGAGACACATGCTCTGTCTTGTAGACCACCCTTTTTGGTGTTTCACAAAGACAAGGTGGTGCTTCGCACTTTGCAGGAGTTTATCCAGAAGGTGGTCTCTGAGTTCCACATTAGTCAGGCGATTGTGGTGCCTTCTTTCTGCCCTGACCCTGCCTCTGACAAGGAGAGGGATCTCCACTTGTTAGCAGGGTTGCCACCTTTTCTTCAAAAAAACACCGGCCATGGCATTCCCTCCATAGACTTAACTTTGGACAGAAGCCAATTTTTTACCGGCCTGCCGGTAAAATACCGGCTGGGTGGCTACCCTAGTGTTAGATGTGGTGCGTTGTCTCAAGTTTTATGTATATCGCATTAGGCAGTCTGACATGCTGTTCGTCATTCCTGAGGGCCCCAGGGCAGGGAGACCTGCATCCAAAGTGACTATTGTGTCTTGGATCAAATCCACTATTCGTAAGGCCTACGAGCTAAGGAGGAAGCCTGCTCCCTTTCGGGTCACGGCTCATTCTACTAGATCTATTGGGGCTTCTTGGGCTTACAAGAATCAGGCCTCCGCTGGTCAGTTGTGCAAGGCAGCCACTTGGTCGTCTGTACACACCTTTTCGAAGCACTACCATGTTGATGTACTGGCATCGGCTGACTCCAGTTTTAGGAGGAAGATCCTGGAGGCAGTCTTGCCTATCTAGGATCTTCTTCAGTTCTTTGGTGCTTCCTTCACTTTTGAGTCCTGTTGGCTCTAGTTCAGTGTGTTGTGTAACAGTTCCTGGGGTGTTGTTACACCTGTTCAGTGTCTGTTGACACTTCATTTGTTTTTGTTGGGCTGTCTCTGATCTGATGGTTCATATCTGCTCTGGTGACTTTGGGGGCCTTGCACCTGGTCCTTGCCTTCCCGCCTCTAGGAAACTTAGTGGTTGGACATCCCAAAGTTAGCAGTAACCTGTATTGGACAACAGAGAAAAGAGGATTTTAGTCTTACCTGTTAAACCCTTTTCTCTTAGTCCATACAGGTTACTGGTCTCCCACCCTGTCAAGGGACCATGCTTGGCTGTCCTGTGGAAGACCGTGGAGGTCCTTTGGGGTCATGCTCACAGGAGTCTTCTTTCCCTTCTACTATCTAGTCAATAGTTAATGTCTCAAATCTTACTGGAGCTGATTGGCTAGCTGCAGCCAAGGAGGGAAGGTAGACTCCACCACCTGCATTCACTTCTAGAATTGTTTCTGCCTAATTAAAGGTGCAGATCTCCTACCCAAAGTTACCAGTAACCTGTATGGACTAAGAGGAAAGGATTTAACAGGTAAGACTAAAATCCTCTTTTGGTCTTGTTCTAACTCATTTATCAGTTACAGAAAGAGGTGTCAGTAGGTCAAGAAATAACCTAACAATTCTTGGTAATGCCCCGCCCATCAGACACACCCCCAGTAGCACCACCTAAAACAGAAGTGTCCCACTTTGGCCATTTGAAATGTTGGGGGGTATGATTTTACTGGTTTGTTAGTTGTGGAACCTAGTCCAAGCAAAATACCAGCTACTTACCACTTAAACCGGTTCAGATATTTCAGTGCAATGCTTCACTTGATGGTTATGTTTTTGCCTTCTTTGGTAGCAAATGGTTAGTATGGTGTTTTAAAGGGGAACTCTAAATAATGGAACTACTGTGTCCCAAGGATATCCTTTTGAAATGGAGCTTCCTAAATGATGAGCATCAATACAGTGTGTTCACGTTGCAGGAATCAAAATGATGCCCACAGCGTGTAGACTCTTACAATGTTTCCACTGTCGCCCACAGGTCAGTCTCTTAGATTAGGTTACAATCTGTATCGTTTAGGTTAGGCCAGTGGTTCGCAACCTGTGCCCTCAGGGCCCGCTAACAGGCCAGAACTTGTGAATTTCACTGCTAGAGCACAGGTTTGTTGATCAGGGGCTCAATCAATTTGATTAACGCACCTGGGCTCTAACAAGGACATCCTCAAATCCTGGCCTGTTGGCTTTGACAACCACTGGGTTAGGCTTAGTATCGGTTAGGTTCAGTGTCTGTTAGGGTCAGTATCTATTAGGTTACGGTCAGTATCTATAAGGACTAGGTGGGAGTTCTTCAGTATGTGTGTTTTATATATATATATATATATATATATATATAAAATCTTTCTTTTTTAAGGTGCACATCGGCTGTAATCTATACCTGGCCAGTAGTATTTCACGATCTGAAAATGTTCTCATGGTTTTAAATGATAACTGGAGATGTTTTTTTTTCTGCTGGATTTCTCATTCTTCTTCATGGATTTTATTGACCATTGTGAGGAGGTAGGCAGACTGAAATAGAGCTTAGTAAATACACTCAACTGCATATGCTAGTTGAACAGGTAAAAGTATAGGTGAATAGATAGATATGCTCTATGAAGAACAGCCCACTGAAGTTCTTCCATTAAATGAAACCATTGGGTGCTATTGCTTTGGAGACATCTTTCCAGGGTTTAACACATTGAGTGCCAGAGGCTTATGCAATGCATGGCATCCTCTGGCACTCAAATGGATAAGACAGAGTAATGCATTTTAGTATACTTCCCCTTAATGCTTATATCAAATGTCTCCCCTTTTCAACTTTCTGTCTCCTGGAAAAAAAAAAGAGTCACATCACATTTTTCTTTTTGAACACAATACTACCGGCTGTGTTTCTTTTATTTTTGTTTAAATTTAGTGGAAATATTTGCTATAACCTTGTACAATGTAACTTTACTGAAATATGAGTACAATAGGCCATTTACACTGTGACAGTGGAACAGGCCTGTATGAAAAAAAACAGACGATAGGATGTACACACATATATCTGCAAAGTATTATGGGATTTGTTTTTCATTTTATATACATAGATATGCCTACAGATGCAACACACCCTGGCTGTGTTTTCCAGTCCTGCACATAATCAGAAAAAACAATATGATGTCAAACTTCTTTTTCCATGTTAAACAATCTGAGATTTGTCAAAAATACAAAATACTTCTGCAAATGAAAAAGCAAACAAACAAAAAAAAAAATTTCATGTTAGCGATGGTTTGTTGTTGTGCTATGAGTTGCTGCTGCTTCTGCTGCTCCCACCAGTGTTAATGTGTTAGAATTAACCCTTTTGGTGGCAGAGGCTGGCCCCTCTGTCAGGGAAATGGTTACTTTGTAAGGTGGTATGTGTTAGGATTGTGATATTGACACCACATGCTATTCCTTTCCCATCTCATGCTTTACCTGTATGATGTTTGTATAAGGGAGATCTGCATGTTTGTAGCTTGAAGCCTCAATTTCTGACGAGTGCAGATAAAACAGAGGTGGGCAGTGTGTGGTGCTTCAGCCGTTGATGGACTACAAATCTCATCCTGGCCAGCTGAATAAGGTAATTGAGTCTCTTGGACAGTCCCACGTCTGGAAATAAAGACTCAAGCACACACAGATCTAAACACTAGCAGTAGAACACCAGTTGACTGTTGAGACAGAATGTGATGCCCCTGCTGGGCTACAAGAAAATGACCCACACACAGGGTACTAAATGCAAGAACAGAGAATGACTTCCTGATCCCAGATAGTAGTCTGTTTTTTTTGTACCATAAGGCTCCTCTAAGGCTTGAGGGCAATTTTCTTGTAGCCCACCACAGATGTCAATTTCTATAACAGCAGTCAATGGGTAGTTCTCCCTTTAGTGATTTAGAACTCTGTGGTGCAGTGGTCAATGCAGAGGTTGCCCTTTAATGTCCAGTGACATCAGTAAGGGGGGGGGTCACATGATGTCATATAACCCTGCCCATGCAGTTGCACTGAAGCCAAGAAGTAGTATTCTGCTGCCCTTGTCTAACTGTATTTTTCAGTGTCAGAAAGGAAACATGGTAATTGTAGGGGTGAGGATGATGGGAATAGTAGTCTAACAACTGTTGGAGTGCCACAGATTCGCCACCTCTCCAGCTGAGGATGCCCATTTCACTCATGTTGTGCCTCACTTGTAAATGGTGCTTCTATCAAATGTGTTTCATGCGTCTTATACATATAAATATTTTTTTTTTTTCTGGAAGATGCTGTATATAACTTGAATATATTATGCACATATCCTACCCAATGGGTAGAACAAAAATATTCATTGTTAATACTGTAAAATAATGTATAGCTGAAACCAATTTTAACAAAATGGCATAGATTTTGTGAATGCCTAACATGTCTGTAGTTCTTTTTTAAGAAATTTGCAAATTAATGCATACAAATGACAGAAATCTATGTATTTTATTTTCCTATGAAATATCAATATATCACATAGGTGGGGGAAAATGAACAAATCTACATTTTTAGGCAACCTGTTTTTATCGTTCTTGATGTGAAAATTTGTCAGATTTTTTTTTTAACATTTGTTCCAACGTGATTTAATGTGTCATCTAAATGCTTGTAAAGTTCTTATGTTATTGGCACTATGGTGGACCAGTATTACTCTTGTGCTGTGGAGATGCTCTTTAGCCATTGTATGTTTGACCAATCTCCAACGCGTTGAGCAGTACCACATTTCAGACCAACTTGTGACCCATTGGTTAAATGAATTTTACCTCTTTTAGGGACATATTCAGAATGTTAGCGATTCTGCACCAAAGAGGACAAATAAACCTTCCTATTAAATTCAATGGGGATTTCAGGGTTGGATTTTCCAATAGGCAGAGTAGGCAATGGCCTAGAGCTCCAAATATTGAGCAGCACTTCAGCTGCACATTCGCAATTGTGGGTGTGGCCGGAGCATGCTCAATGTCCCAGTGCCAGTTTAATACCTCTTCAAAAGCTATTAATTAACCCCTTGGATGCTAGATAGATCACTTTGCAATGTGTTGGAGATCGCTCTAGCAACCAAGGGGTTAAAGCTTTTTTTGTTCTTGCTTGTTATAGGCCAGTTGTATATTCTGCACCAGGAAACAATGAATGGGAGTGTGAGGAATGGGGGGTGTGGTCATAAGCAGAGCTAAGGGCATGTAGAGTGCCTTGCCTAGGGGGTGTCTAGGATGAAAATTCAGCCCTGGGGGCTTTTAACCCTTTGAATGCTAGAGGGGGTATCCAAGGCATTGCAAAGCAGTGCATTGAATACCCCTCTGGCACTCAAATGGTGAAACCCTTGAATGCTAGAAGGTTTCCAACACTTTGCAAGTAATGGCTCAGTTGGTTAAGGCACCAGCTGTAGAATCTGCTCAGACCGTGAGGTTGCAGGTTCTAGTCCCGGCAAGGTCAGCTCAGCCTTTCACCTTTCTAAGGTAGATAAAATGAGTCCAGGACATACTTGAAAACGAGAGACAATCTCAATGTATTCTTCCTGGTAAAATACTTTCACAAAAAAAAAAAAAAAAAAAAAAAAAAAAAAAAAAATGCGTGGGAGACTTTTCGAGCATTCAATTAGTTAAAAGCCATCAATGGCAATTTTAGACATTTTTTATTTGTCCGCTATGGTCCAGAATATTCTCTCCTTAGCTTCCTGGTTAGGGCCTTTAGTTACCTAATGTTCAATGGAAACAATTAAAGCACAGTTTCATTTAAAAAGAATTCCTGGGGTTTAAACATATCACAAATCCTTTACTTGCCATAGAGCAAATAGTTTTGGGGTTGTTAAATACAAAATGTACACCATTTTATCACAGTGTTTCACTTTATCTGCTAAGCACACCTTCATCTGTACAAGCTGTCATTTTGCAAGCTGTTCTTTTGTTAGGAAACTGCTCACTCTGTAACTAATCTCACTGACATATTTTAGAAGTGCTGGCTAAAAATGGTCAAATATGGAGGAACTTCGGTCCGGTAGTCACCACAAGAAAAAAGACTGGTATTTGTGTTTTCATATTTTCTCTTGAGACAAATGTTACAGTTCTTTCTTAGCCTCTTGAATGCTAGAGAGGTCTTCAGTGAATTGCAAGCAATGTGTTGAAGTTCTCTCTAGCAACATCCAAAGGGTTAAACAACATTTCTACAATGGATGCCATTTTTACTTGTGCACGTACCCTTTTGTATGAAAACATCACTATTTTAAATAACTTTATTCGAAGTGTTCATTTAATATTAGTAGTGGTTGAGGAGATGTTCTTTTCAAAGAGGCAATACAGAGTGATAAATAGTATATAATAATGATCATTTTGCAATTCATAATTGCCCTTTAACCATTTGAGTGCCAGTGAGGTAGGTATACAATGCCTTGTGCTGCCAATGCGTTAGATACCTCTCTGGCATTCAGAAAATACAAATCCTATCTATAGCTTCTACTTAAAATTAGAAGAGGTTAACATGAAGTCCATTATAAAGTATAAAAAAATGCCAGTGGATTGCCATTATGTGATTCGTATGTCAATGGAATATTTAATCACTATATGAGGCTAATATTATGAGCAGCTAAGCATAACACCAGCTCTGCATAAATGTAACTTGATATGGGATGATATGGGAATGATACTATAAAAATAAAGAAACCAAGTCACCTCATTCTGTAATGGTGTAATGCCAAGCTGGTGATATGGAGTGGTTTATTGCTCTTCTTGTCTCATACAATGCCATATACAAGAGGTACCAGGTAATTAACCTGGCTGTATATTGGCTCAGTTCTTCACCAATTTCTAGCAGTCTAAGACCTACCTTTAGAGTTAAAGCAACAGCTTTGATTCAGTGGCAAGTCAAATGTACCGCAGGGCACAAAGAAAATTCCTAGAAAACCCTGTCTGATTGCGTTGGATTCTTCCACTTTAGCATTCAAGTGGTTAAAATCTCCATTTAAATAAGTAGAAATGCCCAAGGGTGAATTGTCCTGTAGGGTTAAAGGGCCTCTACCCAGTGGGCCACAGGGAAATGGGCTGGTTGGTCCCTTCCCATCCTAGAATGTGGGGGAATGGGAGGTCTGTGGGAAAGAGGGGGTGAATAGTTTGGTTTGGGAGTTGTTAGGGTTGTATGTGTGTGTGTATTTTCTATTGTACACACACACAATGGGATATGGCACTCTAAGGGTAAAAAAAAAATACCTATGGACTGGTATCCTACTACAATCCCCCCCCCCAACCCCCCGCCATGGTGTAGTTGGTTTGCTCTTGGGAAAGTTCCCTTTAATTGTTTCGATTAAACAAAATCTCCCCATGTTTCCTGGCATAATACAGTTTAAAACTTTGAGTCCCAATGAGGTGCCCAGCCTGTTGCTTAGCAATGCATTGGACACCCCCTCACTTGAGGTTAAGGTGGGTCAGTTTTTAGAAATACTTACCACTTTGGCTAATATTGGTTCACAGCACTTACTTAGATGCACTTAACAATAGTAAACCTAGCACTTATGTTTTTTTATCTAACAATGCTCTTATTAATTCTTTTTTAACTCGAAAAAATATTTATATACCGTATGTTTTTAGCTATCGATCATGATTCCATATATGTTGTATTTCAGATTTAAGAAATTATCCCTGCATTTAATACTGCTAAGCGAGGATCCCAAATAATGTTTGCCTAGTCTTAAAGGGATAGTAATGTCCTACAAAAAGTATTCTTCAATTCATAGTCCTTAAAAAGTTCAGCACAGCACAAAAAAATGTATCTCTCAAACCGCTATGGTTTGAGATATAGATGCATTTAAAGTTTGTGATTTCCTGCTGTCAGCTGTAAACCAAGCAAACTGTTTAGACCATTCCAATGAAGTAATTCATTGTAAATAATGCGATTGTGGCTCTGCTGCAGAGCCTCCGTGTCAGCCAACATGGATCTCCTGCTGACAGCTTTACAGCTGACAGCAGGAACTCACACATTTTAAACTCATGTATCTCTCAAACCATAGCATTTTGAGAGATACTTTTTTTGTGCTGTGTTCAACTTTTTAACCCCTTAACGACGCATGACGTACATGTACATCATGAGGTTGCGGGCCCTAAAGGACCAAGGACGTACATGTACGTCATGGAATTCCGGGCTCCCCGCGCAGCTGCACACCGTTCGGGGAGTCTGTAATCGAATGGTTAAAAAAAAAAAAAATGCTCCGTGGTCCTTAAGTGACCGCACCGTGCGTGCACAGCCGGTCCTTAAGAGGTTAAGGACTACAATTTGAAAAATATTTGTTGTGGGACATTACTATCCTTTTAACTTGATTTGTAACTCTAATTTGATTAATTCAATGTGAATTATGATATGTAGTAGGTACAGTCATATTATAATATGGCTCTGGGCCTGGCCAGACCTTTCAGATTGACAAATCCTGACTCTCAGGACTCGTGCCTCACAATTTATCTAATTCCTAGGAAATGCTGAATAAGATGATTTTTTTTTTTCAGATCTGGTTCCAAATCAAAGCTATTTCAGAAATTAAAATAAAAATCTGAATCTGGCTTCTGACTATTTTGTCAGACCTTAGAGTGTGCCAGATTAGAGTAGCACAGCCTGCATCAGAAGTAGTCAATCTTTGGACCTACAGCTGTTGGGAGACTGCAGTTCCCATCATCACCAAACAACCGTTCACTAGTTGGGGATGCTGATAGTTGTAGTCATCAGCTGGAGGTCAAAATATTGACTACTCCTGGCCTATATATTCAAAAGCCAGTAAGAAGAAATATATTTAACTAATTTTACAATGTACTTAGCTTAACTCCTATCATTTAGATGTTTTATTTTTTCCAGTTCTCTCCTTGGGCTCGATACTGTTTTCCTATTACCCAAGTTGGGAAAACAAAACCAGCGGTAATTATACACACCGCCAGTCAAAAAAAGCCCATAAGAAGCAACTAGAAACAATGCGCAAGTAGCATGCTATTAACTACCGGCAGAATTGCAGTGTGTTCTGTGGTTACATTTTATACCAGGAATCCTGCTCTTCAGAGTTGAGGTGTAGAAGCCACAACGACAGTTTTAAACCGTCGTTGTTTCAACAAAAGCAGCACTGCCCTCCTTGTATATGAAATGTTGAAGTGTTTCTAATACATAGACAATACATCGACCTTTGAGTGAATCTAGGCCATCTAATGCCTAATTTTACCTTTCTGTCATCAAACGAATGCCTATTTCCTTGGACTTTGACGTTTAGCGCATTTTTTATGTGGTAGTTTAAGGCATAGTAGTTGGATAAAAGCAGACAGCACCATTTTTGTTAGTACTGCGACATGGCGGCCTATGCTGGTTTTGTTTTACCGTGGATCTACAATAGAAAACCGGTAAAACACATGTTTGTAAAATACACTTTTCTTATTTTCACTGTAGTGCCGGTTCTGGCACGGCTAATAGTATCGAGCCCCCAATCGCTCTCCTTCTTTCCGATTAGTTTATTTTTGAAATTTTATTTTTATTTGACATCTTGCACACATTTTGTACTTTTTGCAAAATTATGTAATAAAGTTGTGTGGAAAAAAAAAAAGAAAATAGCCTCTAGTTGTAGAGTTTAATTTGCTGCTCTGTTTAACCTTGTGGAGCTAGTGGGGTCTCATACATTGCTTTCCAATGCATTAGAAACCTCACCAGCATCTAAGGGAATTATCAACAAGAGTGCTTAGGCATCCAGTGATCCTCTGTTTCTTGCATAATGCTTATATGTTGGGGGTGAGTTCTTAAACATGAAATTCTGATGTAATTATGCTAATTAATTATATTGTCTGTTAACCAAAATGTCATACAGTGCTGTGATCATTTCATTAATTTATTTTGTGTTACTTATAATGCAATTATGTGCAGACCAGGTGGATTTCAGTTTGTCTTAACAAAACAGTATTATGTGTATTTAAGATGTTAAAATAAACATTATAATAAAGTATGTATTGTTACCCAATTGGTTAAATAATTTTAAGATATCCTTTGGACCAAAGAGTATTCTAAATGGTTAATCTTCTTTGCACGTTTGGGTTTGCTATTGTTGCTAGGGTAAAGTGGATACTTTTAGAATGAGATTAAAGAACAAGGAATGGTTCACTGTTGAAATGTTACCCATTATTGGGCGACAAGCCAAATGGCGCATTAAAAATGTCGCTGGGTTGAAAAGGTCTAAATAAGAATATTGCATGCTTAAGTATCTACACACTTCTTATTTCGACCTTTACAACTTGGCAACATTTTTAATGCGCCGTTTCGTTGGTCGCCCAATAGTGGGCGACATTTCAAAAGGATACCACAAGGAATATGAGGGATTATAAAACTGGCATAATAAGGTAAAGTGTCTGTAACATTTTTGCAAGGAGACATAAAAATAAAGATACTTTTTCACTAAGTAATAATGCTAATCAGTTGACATTTTTGAAAAGAGAAGTAGAAATTGGTGGAGTCCAAATAAATATTTTAATGTGTTTTAAGAAATTTCAAATTGCACCAAAAATAAAGGCCATTCTAGTGGTTAAATCTTAACACCAGGTATAGCCTGTTTTAAATAGAAGTATATTGAATGTAATTGCATAGACAGTTATACACAAAGTAAAAATTTGCAGTAGCAAATTTTCTCAGATAGTAACAACATATTTATAAACATGCCTTTATTTCTTTATTTCTGCAAATTTTAGTGACAATTGGAGATTATTCTAGCTTTGTGGCCGAATAAACAGAATTTTATTAACTCCTTAAGGACCAGCCGCGCACGCACTGTGCGGTCACTTAAGGACCAGGGACCTTTTATTTTTTTATTTTTTGCAAACTCGGATTCCGGACTCCCCGAACAGCGTGCAGCCACGTGGGGAGCCCGTAATTCCATGACGGTCCAGGACCATCATGGGTCCTTAAGGATATAACAACCCATGACGGTACAGGGCCGTCATGGGTCCTTAAGGGTATAACAACCCATAATGGTCCAGTACCGTCATGGGACCTTAAGGGGTTAATGACAGGAGGAGAATACATTGCATAATCTTCCTTTACTGATCCTCACAGCAGCAAGAGAAAAAAACAAATGAAACTGAACAACCAATCAGAACCAAGCCCAGGTTATAAGAGTCCAACCCTGTAACTCAGCTTCCTCTTCCTTAAAACAGCAAATGCAGGAAAGAAGCAGCAGTCTGGAACCAAATGAAAACTAGTAGAATGGCTACAACAGCAGGCAGCTCCATGTAGACAGGATCAGGACTAGAAGGAACAAATCTTCCAAAGGTGAAAAGAGTTTATGGAGGAACCATAACAGTAACTGGAATATTGGAATATTCTACAAAACAACATAGTAATGATTGAGATAAACATATTGCATAAGTGAAATATAACATGCATGTAAAACAGTGGCAAGCATGTACAAACAGTGATCATGACATACCGCTACCCATAGTAAAGAACCAAAGAAAGGGGAAGGGTCTACAAACAGGGTGGGAAAAATATTTCCATCCTGTCATTAATAAAATTCTGATTATTTGGTCACAAAGCTAGAATAATCTCCAATTTTATGGCATGACAGAAGGCTTCATATTTTGCAGTTTTAACGCCGAGCCACTAAAGAGTCAGCCGCATGCGATACCGGAGGATAATAAAACTGACGAAAGGTAAGTTTTCGAGACCAATCGGATGAACTAATGATGTCCTGCAGAGAACTACCCGCCGTGAAAGCCTGAGAAGCCGCCTGCCCCAAACAGAATGAGCACCGAAAGAAGGGTCGACGCCCGCCAAAGACAGAATCCACCGGACCAGAGTGGTAGAGGAAACCTGTAGAAAAGGGCGAACATAAGATATGAAGCAACTGACGCGAGCGGTTGGGAGAAGTTCCAGTCAAGTAAGACTGAAGGCAACGGACAACACACAAAAGTGGCTCCTACGGAAAAAAGGGGTAAGAGACAGGAGAAGATGATTTGGTTAGGCGCAGGAGATGGAAGCGCACCCCATCTTGGGAGAAAGATAGAGAGTTAAAATCAAGCACCCGAACATCAGAGACCCGGTGAAACGAAACCAAACATAAAAAGGTAGTGAGTTTCTCAGAGAGGTGACGAAAAGAAAGCTCTGAATTGTCGGACCAAGATTTAAAAAGGGCCAAGAACACAGAGACGTCCCATAAATGGGAATAGGGAGGAGATGGAGGTCAAGAAAGGCGCATGCCCCTCAGAAGACAGATGAGAGGATCTCTGCCAACAGGGAAACCCGCCACCGGGACATGAGCCGCAGAGATAGCGGAATGGGAAACATTGAAGGACTGGTAAGATTTACCCTTGGAAAAGAGAGTCAAAAGAAAATTAACGTTGTCTGTCACAGGAGTTGTAAAGGGATCAATCTGTCGAGCCACACACCAGCGATCTCAGGCAGTCCATGCGCTAAGGTAGGCACGCCGTGTGCCTGGGTCCCAAGAGTTGTGGAGGAGACCTGAAGCCGACTGCAAAAGTCCTGACAAAATCCAGGAATCCCGGAAATCAACCATGCGACCAGGATGAAATGACGCTCGAGGAAGAGGGGGTGAGGAGACCCTCCCAGATCCTGAAGTAGAAGGAGACCCCAGGGGAAAAGAAGGGGAGAGCCCAGGACATCTCCAGAAGAGCTGGAAATCAAGGTTGGGCTGGCCACAATGGCGCGACAAGGAGGAGAGACAAGTGGGTGCTTCAAAGGTGGTGAATCACACGGGAGATCATGAAGAAGGGCAAGAAGGCATAAGCTCCCGTTGGAGACCAGAACTGAGTGAATGCTTCCATTGCAGTGGAGTCCGGGTCTGGGAGCCAGCTGAAGAAAGTCGGAACTTGACAATTCCATCTGGAGGCAAAAAGGTCCACTGAGAAGGGGCCCCGGAGAGACAAGATGTGAAGGAAAATCATCTTGTCCAGCATCCAGTCTCTGGCGTCCTTCCAGGACCTGGAGAACCAGTCTGCGGTCAGGTTGTCCAGGCCCGGCAGATATTCCGCAGCTAGAGAGATCTGCCGCTGAAGGCGAAAATGGAAGATGTCTCGAGTGAGGTTGGACAGACATTCCGACCTGGCGTCACCAAGTTTGTTGATGTACCGTACAGCCGAAACATGTTCATACACAGTAAGATGGAGCAGTGAGAGAGTCCTTTGGAGAAACTGTGAGCCGCGAAAGATCTGGCAATGATTTCCAAGCAGTTGATGTGAAGTGACGACTCTTTATTGGACCAGCGACCTCCGGTAGCAGATCCAGCACAAGAGGCACCCCAGCCCCAAAGACTGGCATCTGATTCCAAGAGAAAGTTGGGAGTGGCTCCGAAAATGGCCGTGCCATTCCATGCGGACATGTGAAGTAACCACCAGGTGAGTTCCATCCAAACATCCTCCGTCAGGGAACCAGTTGATCGTAAGATGGGTAGGCCTGTAGATGTTTGGCCTGTAAGTGCTGCATGGCGCTGTAGTAAAGGGGCCAGGAAAAATTTCCTGAATCGAGGATGACCGACTATCCAGACAAGGAGTCTCAACAAGACAAACTCCAGACGTAAGACCTTTCTGATTTCCCACTTGATGTGTGCAATCTTGGAAGCGGGGAGTTTGAGGAGGGAGGAGATGGAATCGATTTCGAAACCCAGAAAGTGGACAGACTGGGACGGGATAATCATGGACTTCTGAAGACTGACCGGGAAACCCAACCAATGGAGCCAGTCGATGACCAAGGACGTCTGGGAGCGAAGAGTTTACGGGTTCACATGGAACAACAGGATGTCGTTGAGACAGATAATTGAACAAATGCCCTGAGAACGGAAGAAGGCCATAACGGGTTTCATCAATTTGGTGAAACACCAAGGGGCGGAACTGAGGCTGAAGGGAAGGCAGGTGAACTGCCACAGATCGGATTTCCAACGGAATTGAAGGAACCATCTGGAGTCTGGGTGAATGGGGACCGTGAGGTACGCGTCTTGAAGATCCAATCGAGTAAACCAGTCTCCCTGACTTAGCAAGTCTCGCAGGAGATAAATTCCCTCCATTTTGAAATGGGGGTAAACCACGTATTCGTTGAGGGCACGTAGGTTGATAACTGGAAGGAGACCCCTGTATTTCTTGCGGACCACAAAGATATTGCTGATGAAACCCCCTGGGGAAGAGGCCGGCTGAATGGCGCCCTTGTCCCTCAGAAGCGAAATCTGCAGATTGATATGGCACAGAGTCTCTCGATTGGCAGAGAGAGGGGGGTGGTCTGGGTTGGAAACCGAAGGAAACAAACTCTATGACAAAACCCTCTACGGTTTGAAGAACCCAGTTGTCGGAGGTGATCAGGCACCAGTACTGGGAAAAAGCGGCGAGACATGCCGCAGGGGGCAGGGAGGTAAGGGAAGAAATGAGGGGAGGGAGACTTACCCGAAGAGAAGATGGAGCGAACACGACCACCTCTGCCACGACCTCTCTGGAAGCTGGGAACGGAGTCCAGAAGATGAGTTTGTAGGGGGTGGAGGGGTTGGGGACATACTGGTGTCTGGTTCCAGAGAAAGAGCCCCGCTGTCTGCCAGCCCTGTGAAAAACACATTGACCCTGAAAGACTCTTTTCAGAGAATTTTCAATTTTATTGATGATTGTATAATTACCGGCGTGCTTACGCAGCTTGGCAATGAAAGGGTCACTAAAAAGTTTTCCATCCGCCTTGGGGCCCAGCTCCCTATCTGCCATATCGGAAAGATGAGTGTCGATCCGGAGGAGCGCTGCTTTGCGACGTTCGGCAGAGACTGCCACATTGGCATTGCCCTTGAGGCATAAGGCCCATTGTACCCAATCTCTAACGAATTGGGGAAGCTGCGGAATTGGCTAAGACAAAGATTTGGGTGAGGGGTCCGGACACATCTAATAATTTGTCTTCTGAAGTCTTCAAGCCTTTTTCGAGGCCTTTACGGGGGTCTCTGCCTTTTTTATTCATGTATGTGACCATGAAGGAATCGAATTCTGGGGTAGCAGTAACTTTACCCGGAATGGTGGGGCGTGGGCATTCGGCTCTAAGCAGATTATGAACCTCTTTATCAAGGGATTTCCTTATCCAGACCTGAAGATTTCAGGTGATGTGGTCTGGAGGAGTCCAATCTGCCAATCTAGGATGGCGAATAAATCGGGGGTCAAATAGTATGTCACCCAGAGGGGTGTAAACCAAGTCCGCCTCTGATGTGTTGGAACACTGTGCCGAAGGCTCAGAGCTGGGAAAGGGCTCACCCGTCCCAGACTCCTGAGGCAACTGGCAGTCTGACTCCTCAGCCGAGGAATAATCTGGGGCATCTCCTGAGGGAGGTGCAGTCAAAGCAGGGGCAGCCCCCGAAAGGGTTGCTGGGGAATTAAAGCCTGTAGAGGTTTTGGAGGCTGAAGAGCATATTGCAACTTTAGGTGGACCTTTGCCCTTGCGAGCAGAAATGCTTGACCCTTTCCAGGGTCTTTTAGCAGGTGGAGAACCCGCGGAACCCTTAGAATCAGAGCCTGAGAGGGGAATGGAAATCTGAGGGGCGGCAGGCACTGAGGTGGGGGGAGGCAAATTAGCAAGAGCCTCTTGGATAACCCACTGGATCCAGGCTTGGACATCAGGAGGGGGAGAGGTAACAGTATAGGCTGAGTCAGCCATAAGATAAGCTGTCTTGCTAGTGAGAACTAAGAAAAAGGCCTTATGAATGAGTAAATGGGGCTCACCCATATACTGGAGGCAGAGTAGACCTTTAGTGGGGCTCACCCACTGAAGGCAAGGAGCAGGGCTCACCTACTATATGAGGGAAAGGTAGGAATAAAACCTGAGGCAGAGTACACAGTTAGTGGGGCTCACCCACTGAAGGCAATGAGCAGGCTCTCTAAAATAAGCGTAAGCAAACAGGAGGTTTTTTTGTAAGGAAAAGACTGGGAGGCCAAAAAGGGTGTAGAACACCGGATGCCTTTAAGCAAAATGGACGCCGTTATAAAGAACAAGTTAGATGGTACAATGGTCTGATAACCAATGGAACCTACAATGAAGGGCACTTTAAAGGTATAAAGTCACTGAAAGGGAGGCAGTGGAGCGAACCGCTAGGCAGGGAGAAGGGTAGGAGAGCTGGGAAGCAATCCGGACTCGGTAAGTAGAAAAAAACAAGATGTCGGCCGAAATCTTGCGAGATTCAAAATGGCGGCTGTGAGATTAAAGATGGCCACCAGAATCTCGTGCGATTAAAAATGGCCACCGGAATCTCGCGAGATCATGGCCAAAGAAGGGCAGAGAAGAAAACTGACGCCAGAACGGCTCAGTGATACAAACGGAGGTAGAAAAAACACTAAGGGAACAAAATGGAACAGCACAAAGCACGTAGCAAGGTAGAAAAAGAGTGAAAAAAAAACGAAGACAGGTAAAATATTGCAAAAAGGAACAGTGGATGATGGCAATAAATGGTACAAAACTAGAGCATTAGCCCAGAAGACTGACTGACCTGCGTGAGGAGCAGAAAGGAAGAGGAAGCTGAGTTACAGGGTTGGACTCTTATACCTGGGCTTGGTTCTGATTGGTTGTTCAGGTTCATTTGTTTTTTTTCTCTTGCTGCTGTGAGGATCAGTAAAGGAAAATTATGCAAAATATGAAGCCTCCTGTCGTGCCATAAAATTCTTAAACATAAACTTAGAATGTTTTTTTATACATCTCTCCCATAGGGCTTTACGCAGAAAGAAAAAGACTTGAACAAACTGCAAATAAAGGAGAAATAAAACTTCCATTGATTTTAAATGGGACTTTTTAATAATACATTTTTATTGAATTTTCAAAGCAGAATGCCAAATGATAGTAACACATTACAATAAGAGTCTTACTGTGAAACAGATAAAAAATGAAAGACCATGTGATCGTGCCCAAATTACATATCCCTTAAATCTGCTACTTTGCAAAGTGTCCAATGAAGCCAAAATCATATAATAGGTAAATCATGAACCAGAAAGGGGAAGAAACATAAGAGGGACAGAAGGGAATGACTGGAACAGAAGGGAATGACTTCCTGGAAGCAATATCCTCTGAACCTTCACGTGGATCCAACTGGTTCTACAGTGTCAGATTAAGGTCAAAAAGGCTAAGATGCCTTCTATCAACATGAAGCTAAATACTTAATCCATGGTTGGCAAATTTGCAAAAATGAAAATCTGGCCCTGAGCATCCTTCTATAATAAAACGCTAGAATGTTTGTCCGATGCAGTCATGCTCAGTAGAGACTGCCCGAAGGCACACAATGCTGGGAGCAGTCTCTACAGAGCATGACTGCATCGCGTGGCAGCAGTACTCAGAGCAGGACAGTCCTGTTAACCCTTTGCATGCCAGAGGGCTAACTTCCCCCGGACCTTGGCCCTTGTACACGGGCTTTTACACTAGTTACCACCTATTGCAGTAACACAAAAGGGGAAATCCCCATTAATTCTAAGGGCCAGTAAACCATATTTCTCTGTCATCCAATATAACTCACAGGTACAGTGGGGAGCTGACAGCTCCTCCCAGTGGGCTGGAACAATTATAGAAGAACTGCAGGGGTGGAGCCTCCTCCTCCTCCATATCAGGCTACCTCACTAGCCTCCACCCAGATAGACTTATTCCAAGGTCCTGGTTGGATGGCTGAGAACAGTTCTGCTTCGTTTTAGTACTTTTATTATTTTATTGTTAGATATGTGGTGTCCATATTCCCCCATTAGGCGGATTACTATTCCAGGCTTCCCCTGGAGGATTGCCCAGTTATCAGATGCTGTTTGTGCACCCTTGCAGACCTGGGAGAGAATCATGAAACCCATGTCTCTTGTTTTCTGAGTCTCCTTTCTCCTCAATGGTAATCTAAAGAAAGAAGATCTGCAAAAAGGTGAGAAACCCTTTGAGTGCCATGTTCCACTTGTCCCCATAGTTCCCCTCTGCACAGGGGTTTCATTGGAGTTCATTATAACTCCTGCACTCGTGTTGGGTAATTATTTTTCTGTTACCTGGGTATTTGGAGCATGTTTGGCTGATTTTGTTGTATTTAACCCTTTCCCAGCTGTTCTCAGTAGGTTCTGGGGCTCATGTTTTCATTTCCCTTTGGAGTTTTTATTGATCCTTACATGTTCATTATGTGTTGTGGGTACTTTTATTCACTTTCCAAAATTTTTCTTTTTTTTTAAATTCCGCACCTATAAGAGCATGCTTTACTGTGGGGCTGCACTTGCTCCATTGAGTCTATGGGACAGACTGCTATAGGACATATCTCTGTAACTGTCCCACTTACAGAGTTGAGAGAGGGCTCATTCTTCTTGTCTCCCCTTGCCCTACATTCCGGTTCACATCCTCATTGTCTTGGGGCCCCTGGGTCCCCCTGACTATGAGTTCTAGCATTGCTGGGGAAACTACAAAGGGAGAAACTACAATTCCCAGAATGCACGTTTCACAGGCTTTTCTCTGGTCACCATTTTCTTTCTCTCTTTGGCTGACTATCCTACGTAGAGGCTTGGCTTTACTTAGTCTTCTCCACAGGTTAACCAATCACCTGTCAGATAAGTACTTTTTGTGCTTTCTGAGGTGATTTATTAATCTGGGTGGCAGTATTTGGGTTCCCTCTTACTGTTCAGACACTTCTTCTGTTAGGATGTCAGATTCAAAGGGACATGGAGCTAGACCTAAGGCTAAGGACTCAGGGGCATCTTTGACTTCCCTTGCTTACTGTTCCTCATGCTAAACGGGGCTTCCTAGAGAGTACTCAGGACACTTCTGTCCCTCATGCACTGTGGCCCCTATCACTCCACCTGGGCCTTTCTCCCTTGAACAAGAGCCACTTTGGGTCAAGGACTTACAGTCATCTATGACACAGTTCCATCTTTCCCTCCAGGGGGTTCTCTAGTCTTGGAAACCCCCCATCTCTTTCAGCTTTGTGGCCCCTAAGACCCCTGGCATTCCTGACCTTTGATTCCTATAAGGAGGATTAATTTGAGGTTGATTCAGAGGAAGGGGAGTGTGCAGAAGGGGCTTCTCCCCATACATATGGCGACCCCATTTGAGGCTGACCTTGAGCCCTCTGCAGAGGGTCTCATTAAGGCAGTTTTGACTACCCTACAGATTCCTGTTAATCCTGTAGAGAGCCAGTCTTCTTCTGACGTCTTTCAAAAGCACAAGAAATCCCTTTGTATGTTTCTGCCTAAATCCCACTCTGGGAAATAAGCAAATGGGAAGATATTGTTATTAAGTCCTCAGACAAAGGGGGTAATATTGTTTTATGGCCTATCGAAATGTATCTTCAGGAAGCAAAGAAACAACTTACTTTTTCTGGTAGCTATAAGAGACTATTCAGTGATCCTACTTCTGATTATCTTCAGCTTTATAACAAATTAGTTGAAGAGGCAGCTAAAGATCTAGTAATTACTTCCACAGAAAAGGCCTTTCTTTCAATAAAGAATCCTAGAACAGCAACCTTTACCTGCTTCCTAAGGTACATAAAAATGCACTAAATCCCCCTGGACGACCAATAGTCTCTGGTAATGATAGTCTCTGTGAAAACATGAGTAAACTAGTAGATCGACAATTAAGACCTATGCTTGACACTTTGTCCTCTCATGTTAGAGATACAATGGATATCCTTTCAAAGTTAGATCAACTTCCAATAGATCAAGATGCACTTTTAGTTACCTGTGACGTAGAATCACTCTATACGTCAATTGATTATAGTACAGGCTGCAAAGCTATTGAATATCATCTTATAAGAAATAATTGGAAGGATACCATCAATCAACAGTATCTCTTACGCATGCTCTCTTTTGTATTAAGACACAATTATTTTATTTTTAATAATGTTTTCTATTTACAAACCCGCGGCACAGCCATGGGAACAGCCTGTGCTCCAACTTATGCTAATCTATACCTTGGGTGGTGGGAGCAGGAGATAGTATTTGCAGAGACCATGGAAATATATACCAAAAATATTTTAATTTGGCATCGTTATATTGATGATATCTTGTTTCTTTGGAAAGGCTCTGTAGAAACATTGAAGTCATTTGTATCCCTACTTAACAGTAATCCATATAATCTCAAATTAACATTGGAATCTCATCCTAATACTATTCATTTTCTAGATCTAACCATCTATCGTCAAGAAGATGGCAGCCTGGGCAGTGATTTATTTCGCAAGGAAACAGCTACCAATAGTATACTACATTCTACCAGTCATCATCTGCCTAGAGTAAAAGATAATATTCCATATGGAGAATTCTTGCGTATTAGGAGGAATTGTTCTGATATTGGTACTTTTAAAATAAGAGCTGAAGAACTTACAAATAGAATGTTAAATAGAGGTTATAGTAAGTCAATTCTTAAAAAGGCATATAATAAGGCTCTAAGAAAATCCAGAGTGGATCTTCTTCAACTTAAGACCAAAAAGCAAGACAACTGTGTTCGGCTAATCACACAATTCAATAAACAACATAGACAAATTGAGACTATCTTGAATAGACACTTACCAGTTTTATTGCAGGATTCTCAATTAAAAGAGATACTAGGTGATAAAATACATACTACATATACTAAAGCACCTAATCTCAGTAACTATTTAGTACGAAGTCATTTTCAGGCCATTAGGAATAAAACTCCACGGATTAAAGGTTCTCATCCATGTGGAAAATGCAAATTATGCAGTTATATGATCAAGATCACTGAGATAAAAGATAGATTTGGCAAAATATATTACATCAATCAGTTTATCACTTGTGACACCAAGGGAGTAATTTATTGTCTTAATTGTCCCTGTAATATGCAGTATATTGGCATGACCACCAGAACCCTGAAACAAAGAGTTCTAGAACATATGGGTAATATCAACCATGCCAAAACAATATTTGATCAAGGAAGACCTCTCACAAGTGTTGCCAAACATTTCCTTCTCCATCATAATTCATCCGTCAAAGGATTAAAAGTTTGGGGAATACAAAAGCTAAACTTAGGAATACGAGGTGGAGATTTGGAAAAGAATCTTTTACAAATGGAAAATAAATGGATTTTTCTTTTAAACACTTTAGTGCCTTTTGGCATGAATGAAGAAATGTGTCTCAGTGCACATTTATAATAATATCAAGATCTAATTATTTATTATTTTAGGAATTCACTCATGTAGTGCTCTTCATTCATACAATGGTTAAATTCTTATTTTAGATCTTTAACCCTCTGAGTGCCAGAGTGGTACGGAATGCATTGCTTTGCAATGCATTCCGTACCACTCTGGCACTCAAAGGGTTAAGATATCATGATCTTATATTCAATAGTATCTCTTTTTTAATAATTTAACAATTTCCAATAACAAACGCCAGGGGGCGTTTGAGATTATAAATACAAGCGATCCCCCAGCCGACATTCATCTCTGATGAAGCTTTTTGCGAAACGCGCGTAATTCAAATTCAAATCAGTTCGGCCTCTGCATATACTAGACAGAGAACGCCGTCTCTTATTATCTCAAGAGTTAATTTACTCATTTAAATAAGTCCGGCTAAGGCATAAGTCATGCAAAAAATGTCGCTTGATTCACTTCATCTAATCTTACTCGGCGTCTGCATGAAATACGCCAAGTATGCCGTTCCTTACTACTCTGAGATTTAACGTGTTGTCTGCATATGCTTTGCAGATAACGCTGTACTATATTACTTCGAATTAAACACGTATATGTATATAAATACTTGTTACAATCGAAGCAATCAAAGTTACAAAATTCCTGACTTGCATAGATATATGTTGCAATCGCAGTAATTAATGTTACAAGCATTTAAGGCAAGTGTATATAATTTGTGATCGGTGATGGGCAATATAACAGTCTTAGGCTTTGAGAGCACCACAAGGGTGTTCTCTTATTGTAGGGAGCCACCACCTATTACTTATTGAGCACCCCTTCGGCACCATACTCTTTCAATATATATTAAATCGATACATATGTAATGCCGAATACCTAGGGCTGTTCATATAGCTTATATAATCAGTGGTGGAGAATACTAATAACTTCTAGTTCCAAAAATATTATAAGGGTGACCCCATATCGTAGTGAATCACAGTTTCTGCCAAGACAGACACCCTTGTATTATATGAATACTCTATCATCGTTATTTTCCAGTGTAGAAAGATACTGAGTGTCTATATTGGAGAATAATCATATTCTTTGTTCAGGGTTCTTTGTTAGGGTGATATATTTTTGTGGTTAACTGCAGACTTACTTCCACATAATCTGGATGATCGCAGATAATACACACTCAGTATGCATAGGTAGAATTTGGAAGACTAGGTCACCCAGTGTTCAATTGTGGACATCAGTTAGCCTTTTGGGTAGGAATTTTCCTATATATTTCCACTTAGAAATTCTGGGCGATTCTAAATTTGTCCTATCTAATATATGAGGACATTAACCTCTTCCTGTCCGGACCTCTTTTATTAGATGGTTATTGCCGAGAAAATATTTTAGTATTCCTACTTCCCAGCATTGATCTGGACACGGAGAGGATTTCAATCTGTGTATCATATCAGGATATTGACCCTTTCGTATCCTTAGTTTCTTCATTAGATCACCAGAGTAGAGAAGTCATTTGAGAGTTATTACTTCTCGACTACCTAACTGTGACCACGATTAATATATACACAGATTTAGGGAATCACCCTTATTTTTTCTATCTCCACAATTGTATGCAAAGGTATACACTGCTCCTTTCCATCATCAGAGTGATTCTCTTAGAATAATTCACAGCTTCTTCAAGTGATAGATTATATACTATATTTTTAACTTTTACCATTAAAAGTTATATTTTATTCAGGAAATATCTATTTTTCATTTAAGTCTTGAATTTTGGTAGTGTCTCCTATACCTTTTTTTGGCTCAAATTTATGTAAAGACTGGCAATATTATGCCTATACAATTGACAGGTGGTCCCATAGAATAAACATGAGACTATAACTCTGGCAAATTAGAGTGCAGCTATAGAGCAATGTCTTTTTTCCTTTTCTTTTTAGGAATAATTCTCTTTAGTGTTTCAATTAAATCCCACTCTGGACCAGGTTATCCTGGATGAGAGGAAAACATCTGACAAGCATCTCTTTCTTTCCAAGAGGTTTTCTAAGCTGTATCCATTCTTTGATGCAGCCTTGGCCCAGTGGACTACACCTCCTCAGGTTGATCCCCCTATTTCTAGACTGTCTAAGTCTACTGCTCTATCTCTGGCTGACGCCACGGCACTTAAAGATTTGATGGATAGGAAGTTTGAGGCTATTCTGGAGTCTGTCTTTGCTACCATAGGTGCTGCCTTGAGGCCAACCTTGGCTTCTGTCTGGGTTAACAGACCAATTGCTGTTTAGACTGAGCTGCTTACTGACACTGTCAGCAAGGATGTCCCTAAGGTGGACCTTTTGGCCAACATGTCTGAGGCTCAGAACTATGTTACTGACTCTATTTTTGATGCTGTGCGGCTAAGGCTTCTGCCTTTTCTGTTGCTGCTAGATGCACTTTGAGGGTTAAGATTTGTTCTTCTGACCTTTCATTTAAAGGGGAACTACCACCCCGCAATAACTTTACATGTATTCAGTCTTCATCTGGCGACTAGATGCTTAGTAGAGCCAATTGGCTCCAAAAGGGACTGACAGCGCAGGCGCACGGACGTCACTGGGAGAGATGTCTGTGCTTCCTGCTCCTGTGAGCCTCGGAAAAACTGCAAAATCTTTGGAACCAGGTAATATTTCTGGCGACTAGCGCTACTAAGCAGCTAGTCGCCAGATGAAGACTGAATACATGTAAAGTTATTGCGGGGTGGTAGTTCCCCTTTAAGAAGTCACTGATTTATCTACCCTTTCAGGGCATCAGTGAGGCCACCAGGGGCAAGAGCACTCTGTTGCCTCAGGTCCCCAAACACCCTAATTTGGCAAGAAAGCAGCATCTTTTTCATCTCCACCAAAGTGAAGTGCAAAGGCAGAGTCCAAGTGGGTCTCAGGCCAGCACCCTGCTCTCCACCCCCAAGTCCCAGGCAGCCGGGGTGGTCAAAACACACCTCCACCAAACCCTGGCCCGTACCTACTTGTGGGTTGTCAACAGCAGCATTTTTTGAGCATTTGGGCAGGCTCTATTGTGGATCAGTGGGTATTGCAGGTTTCAGGGGGCTACAGGATTCCCTTTGTATCCCTGCCTCCCTTCAGATTCCTCCTTTCAAGGACTCCCTAGGTCAAGGAAAATCTGTGTCTTTTCAACGGGGTGGTACAGACTCTCTTGGACAAGGGGGTGTTGGATCTGGTTCTGCTTCAAGAGAGAGGTTTATTCAAACCTCTTTGTAGTTCCCAAGAAGGATTGCGGCAGTCACCCCATCTTGGACCTCAAGGATCTCAACTCTTTTGTGGCCTATACTCACTACAAGATGGAGTCTTTGCACTCTGTCACTACAGCGATGGGTCAGGGAGAATTTCTGGGCTCTCTGGATCTGCAGGATGCTTACCTGCATGTTCCAATTAATCTAGACAGTCAGAAGTACCTCAGATTTTCTTGCTCCTTGGGGCATTTCCAGTTCACCTCTCTGCCCTTTGGGCTTACCACTGTTCCTCAGGTGTTCGCACGGGTCTTGGGAGCATTGATTGCCTACCTGCATACCAGGGGTTCAGGTGATTCCTTACATGGACAATCTTCTGCCAAAGGCTTTTTCCAGGGACCTTGTGGACCATCAAGTCCAGGAATGTACTCAGATTCTCCTCCATCATGGGTGGATTCGGAATATGGACAATCTGCTCTTGTTCCTTCTCAGGACCTGGTTTTCCTTGATCTCAGGTTCGGCACCTGTCAGGGTATGGTCTTTCTGACAGAGGATTTTGTTCAGCAGATCTTGAAGTGGATCTCAGCTCTGGTGTGCAAGTTCTCATCTCTGACGGGCCACTTGATATCCACCATGGAGGCAGTACAGTACTCCATGGCTCACACCAGGGAGCTTCAGAGTTCACCATCCAGGCTTGCCATGGGAATACAGAGATCTTGGGCCGTCTGGTCTCTCTTCCTCGGGAAGTGAGGCAGGATATACTTTGGTGGTTGGACAGATCCAGCCTGAGAAGGGGAAGTCATTCTGTGTCCAGTACTGGACTCTGGTGACAACGGATGTATGGCTGGGGGCTATCTTGGGTCACATGGGGGTTCAGGGCAGATGGTCTGTGGAGGAGACCCATCAATATCCTGGAGCTCAGGATGATTCTTCACGCTCTGGTGTACTGTACCTGTCCACTGAGGGGATGTCCTGCCCGTGTCCAGTCAGACAATGCCACAGCTGTGGTGTACATCAACAAGCAAGGAGGCAAAAGAAGAGCTTCCACTTGGTCCAAGGTCTAGGCTATTTTAGCTTGGGTGGAAAAACACATTCCTGCCATCTCTGCTGTGCACCTCCCAGGTGTAGAAGATGTCCTGGTGGACTTTCTCAGTAGCCAGACAGTCGACCCCGGGTAGTGGGAGCTCCATATGGAAGTTTTCAACCTGTTAGTTCAGAAGTGTGGTCTCCCTTGGATAGACCTGATGGCCACCTGGGACCACAGGAAGGTTCAGATATTTTACTGTTGCTGGGGGGACCATCTGGCGTTCCATCTGGCCTACATTTTTCCTCCTTTCCCTCTCATCCCCAGGTTGCTGAGGAAGATTCAGATGGACGGTGCAGCAGTCATCTTGATCTCCCCTTATTGGACCAGGCAGCCTTGGTTCCAAGAACTAGTGGCTTTGTCTGTTCAGGATCCATTTCACCTGCCACTCAGACCAGATCTCCTCCTTGAGAGTTACCTGGAGGGAGGATGTAGAATGTCTGGCTATGACTGTATGGCTGTTGAAGCCTCCATCCTAGGGAGGATTTTCCTGAGGTGGTCTCCACCATGATCCAGGCTAGGAAACCTGTCGCTTCCAAGGCCTACCACAAAGTTCGGTCCATTTTCCATTCCTGGTGCGTGGACAGGGATCTGTCCTCACAGGAGTTTGATCTCCCGGTGATCCTGTCTTTTTTGCAGGATAGTGTGAACAAGGGTTTCAGCCTTAGTTCCTTGGAGGTGCAGACCTCAGCTCTTTCTGTCTTCTACCAGAGACATATTGTCAGATGTCAAAGTCTTCTTTCAGGGTGTTGCTTACACTTTCCCTGCCTTTAAGGCTCCCACTCCACAGTGGGACCTTAATCTAGATTTGGGTGTCTTGCAGCGACCTCCCTTTGAGTCTTTGGCTACTATTCTTCTACGTCTTTTGACATGGAAAATGGCCTTTTTTTTTTTTTTTTTACTGTGGTTTCTGTCGGTGGTCGCTGAATTGCAGGCCTTGTCCAGTAAACCGCCTTTCCTGGTATTTCACAAGGATAATGCTGTTCTCCGTACCTCCCAAGAATTTCTTTCTAAGGTGGTGTCTAAGTTCCACATCAATCAGGAGATTGTTATGCCTTCCTTTTGTGCTGACCCTAAATCTGACAAGGAGAAGGATCTCCACTTGTTGGATGTGGTACATTGCCTAAAATTCTATGTGCACCGTACTGAGTCTGTCCGTAAGACAGATGCTCTATTTGTCATCCCACCCAGTGAAAGGGACCATGTTGGGTCTCCTGTTGCTGGACATGGGAGTCCTGTTGGGTTCATTGCTCACAGGAGTTTTCCTCTCTTCCTTCTTGCTATCTTACTTTTTCACAAGCCTATCTGGGCGGGGGCTATTGAGGTAGCCTGATATGGAGGAGGTGGAGGCTCCACCCATGCACTTATTCTAGAATTGTTCCAGCCCACTGGGAGGAGCTGTCACCTCCCCATGGTACCTGTGAGTTATATGGACTAAGAGAAAAGGAATTAACAGGAAAGACTAAAATTATCTTTTATAAATGTATTTATTGAAATGGCATGTGGCTGAGCACCTGGTAATGCTACAATAACATCTTCTGATCTCTCATGTTCAGTCCAGGTGTTGTTTGCAGCTATGTATAAGCAGGTACACACTTCTTAACCTAGTCAAAGTCTATATTGCAGTTCAACATGTGAAAATCTCACATTTAGCAACTTTTAATAGAGAGCTAGAGCACTGAGGAAATGTATCCATTCTCAGACCCTGTATTAACGGGTTGTGGAGATGTAGGTGCTGAAGGCATCTGACTCATCAATAATTCACTAGCGGATTTGTTGATCTGTAAGGTAAGTAGTTGATTTTCTTAAGGGGTTACTATGATGTTCACGGCAACATGCCCTTTATTATTCTTTTAATAGGGTTTACTGCCTCTTTAGACTTTGGTCATATAGAGAAGCACTGATATTTATTGACTTTGTGAACATTTTCATGTTGTCTACTTAGGTAAACATACAGTGTGTCTAGCCATTTGTTTGAGAACGCAACGAGAGTTGTCAGACTTCTATTGTTGACTACAGCTCACATTATCCTTAGTCAAAAAAGATGGGAACTGTAGTGTCCAACAGGTGGAGGTCTAGTAACTGAGTACACTTAGTCTAGGTGTATATAGCCATTAATATGGATTTTTTGGATCCCATTCACAGCAACATTTTGTTTTCATTTTAATTTTTATTAGAACCTGAAAATGTTTGGCCTTGTAAAATAGATAAAAACATTAAAAGCAAATGATAAATATATTTCAAATTATTTGCCAATGATGAAGGTATTTGCAATAGTGTCCCACAATGTTAAATATTTTACTTCTTTAACCCTTTGAGTGTCAGAGTGGTACGCAACGCATTGCTTTGCAATGCGTTGCGTACCACTCTGGCACTCAAAGGGTTAATCAGGATAGCAAATAAAAACTACAATTTCACCCATTTTGTTACTGCTATACTTTTAAAGGAAAAAATGTTGTTCTAAGTGCTGCTGTTAGCTCTAAATTAAACATTTTAAACTTGTTCTTAATACCACTGTGGTCATAGCACCTTGATAAAAGAGATTTATATTTCCAGAGTTATTACAGTTTAAACCCATGTTTTTTTACATTAGCAGTGCCCTCTAGTGGTCAAATTCTAATTAGATATCCTGTTAGATTCTAACGGAGAGGAAAGTCATAAAAGTCAGAGTCATGCAGTTCTTCATAGAATGTGATAGAAACTGCCTGTCACTTCCTGTCAATTAGAACTATTGGAAAGTAAACACAGTAAATTCACTTTCTGATTATTTAAACTGCTATACAATGGGTAATACTATTATCAACCACCCAGAAAGTAATTTGGCCACCTCGCTCATATTTCTTATTGCCCTATCACCACCATTGTCCTCTCATTTACATAGTTTACAAGCTTATTGGGACCTGCTGAACAACACCTAACACCATTTCCCTATATCATGCTCAAGAGACACGCTCAGTGCAACTCTGTTATTTTTTCTGGATATATCTCCACAGTGCATCTCCTCCGTGGATCTTTGCTGGTAGTATCCTAAAGTTCAAGTGTAGGGGAATATTTCTAGGGGGTAGATTTAAAGGCAGATTTCTAGGGGGTAGATTTAAAGGCAGGCGTTAGGCAAAAAAAGCACTAACAGGTGCGTTAACATGATGTAAGCCATTTAAAGGTCAGTCTTAAGAACAGTTTCATAATCCTTACGGCCGATAGACTTACGTGCATTGAGACTCGTGGAACAAGATTTCCCAGAGCCATTCAAAGAAGTGCAGGACTTCTAACTCCAGAAAAAAAGATATATTTAATGGCTAAAAGTTAAGACCTGGTTTTGTTAGCCGTTAGACAAATAACGGTCAAAAAGAAAAACCAGTTAAAGACAAACCGCATACCGCACAAGCATGCAAATGGAAAAATGAACCCGTGCAATGCCAAATTAACACAAAAAACATGCCCATGCACCACAAATCACTGTCACACACAACATAACAACCAAGCAAAACCACAGGGACACGGCCTTCCAATAAAACACCAACACAACATGGCACGGAACAATGGGGGTTATCACACAACACGGACCCTGCCAATACAAAACAAGCTCACCTGTGCAACATCACCAGACAATCCAGACACAACCTGCACCCCACAACTCCACACCCGCAACTGACAAAGAAAGAACACAGAACACAGCACATTTTAAAATACAAACATACTGGCAAACACTTACCTGGACAACAAACACCTTCCCATTGGTCATCACTCACCGCATCACACCTAGGCAACGCCCTACCACATACTTAAAGGAACAGCTCACCACACTCACATGTGGCTTGTTTTCCACTCAGAGAGAGAGCTAGATAGAGAGAGCGAGCAAAAAACTATGTTCGCCTACATATTGATGCAAAGACTGTGGAGAAAGCGTGCAAGGGCGAGAGTTAGGGAACACCAGCAACCCCCAGGCACACCTGATTAACAGCCTTCACCTGTTGCAAGTGAGGAGGGTCTGGCTCAAGAGCCACACAGGAGCACATCCCCACCTGGAGGACAGCACCTGCCTGCAGATGCACAGCTGCTCCCCAGCAACAGGATGCTCCCCAGCTGCCACAGGGACCCCTGGAGCAGTGTAGGATGTATAGATGACCACCAAGGCCCAGGGTATATACCGCCCAAGGGTCACTCTCCTTGGAATGACCGATGATGAGGTGATCGATCGCTACAGGTTGAGGCCGCACAGCATCATTGCCCTGTATGATGTTATCAAGGATCAGGTGGATCCGATTTACATCCACAACCATGCCCTATCTGGCCTAATAAAATGCTTGTGTGCCATACACTTCATGGCAAGTGGCGCCTTCCAGTCGACAGAAGGTTATGATCTGGCATGTCACAGGCCACGTTCTCCAGGGTGCTGGCCCAAGTCTTGCCAGCCCTCAAAAGCAAGGACAGTACCTATATACATTTCCCCACCACTGACAAGTCCACCTCATAAGACATAATTCACACAACATGTGCTTCCTGTCTAACCATATCACATACTGTCCACAGGTGATTCGGGCTATGGCTGCAGATCATGGCTAATGACCCCGGTGGTGAATCCCCAAACTGATGCCCAGGAGCGATACAAACAGGCTCATAGCAGAACAAGTGCCACTGAGTGAACTTTCGGACTCCTAAAATCCCTCTTCAGGTGTTTGGATCACTTGGGGGGGAGCATTGCAGTATGTACCAGGCAAAGTCTACAACATCGTTATGCCATGTGCTATATTACGCAACATTGCGGTGTACACCAGACTTGTTGACAATGTCCAGCCCCCACCCATACCTGATGACCCTCTGGACATTGTCGAGGGTGAAGAAGGCCTAAGAGGGATGTGGATAAGAGACACATTGATCAGGGAACACTTCAGCTGTGGGTATAATACATGTATGCACACAATCCATGCATACACACTCACCACAACACACACGTTCTGTTTTACTCCACAGGATCAGTGACACAGCTCTGACTGGCTGCAGTATGGACCACCAACATCAACCATTCCATGTACGAGTCAAATTGGGTCTAGGGATTCCAATGACATCTGACACCCTGTCATCCATGTTGATACTGGTTCCTCAAGGATATCATGCATGCCCCCCTGGAAACCAAGGTATAACGCTGTAACCATGTTCAGCATATCCCAGGGCTCCATACACACCAGCTAAAGTGTTTTTCTATGACCAGTGCCATAGCAACCATGGTACCCCCTGTAGCGGGATTGTCTCATCCAATGCAATGCTTCGGATACCACTCTGTCACATCAGGGGTTAAGGGGACATTTGAGTGAACATAGGACCTGTAGTTTACTAGAGCTTAAAAGAGCAGCAGAGGGACGGATCTACAGTGGTAGTGTGTTATACAACATAGAGGTCATGAAATGGGGATCAGATCTCCAGGGACACCATGCTGACGTGTGTGCAGTGATATGTGCCCCTGACATGAATACACACATCTACAAATATGTCCTAATAGCTCCATGAAACAAATATATTTGGGTTGCCACTGTTGCTCTCACAGTGGCAGCCCAAATATATTTATTTCATGGAGCTATTAAGACGTATTTGTAGATGTGTGTATTCGTGTCAGGGGCACATAGCCCTAGGGTGTTTGACATCCCCTTAGTTCTCCCCATAATGGGTTACAGACAAGTATACAACACATTAAAAAGCAATGGTTTGCGTACTCCCCTGTAATGGAAAATATCAATTGGATAATCATGTTGAAGCTGTTGCATGACAATCAGTTGGAGGTTGTTGTTTCAAATCCTGTCCTCTTGTCCCACAGGCATCCATAGCATGATCCATCCTAGAACAGAGGAGTTTCCATGCGACTGGACTGAAGCCTTGACAACACTTCCATGAAGCTCACCCCTTGATGTTTCAAGTGATTGTGTTGGTGATGCAATGTATGACCTGATGTTCACAGCAACCTCTACTGGAACATTCACATATACACAGAAGACACTAATTCATGTGTGTACCAACATCCAGGTATCAAACCTGTACAGTAAGAATGCTCATCTACAGAGTTACCAAACCTTGTGGGCAACACATGAGAAGTTCAGTAGTGTTTCCAAAGTATTCATATTTAGTTTAAATGTACCTTTTGTGCGCTCATACAAGTGTTCAATGCATATATAGGCAATATACCCAGAAAACACATGTATGTTTTAATGTAGTTTGAGACACAATAAAGGAGAACCATCACTATTCAATATGTGTCTGTATGAATAAATATTGGATTAGACAATTTGGAATCATACTGAAGGCTAGAGTATCCCTCATACACAGGAAGGCGTGACCTACATCACAGGAGTCCACTAGTTGTTTGACCATGAGTGGACTTTGTGATGTATTCATGCAAGGAGATGATGGCAGTGATGCACTAATGTGTGTTGTGAGTGATAAAGAGGTGATACAGGGGACATTACTTCCGCAGTGATGTCATGTCCACGGTTTACATGGTGATCAATGTAACCAATGTTCTGAGATTGCTTTGGTTTGACATATCTCAGTAGATGGGCTACATTACCAGACAAACATACCAAGTGGAGAAGTGATATCATTGGTGAAGCTTGTTTTAACCTTAGTAAAACATCAGCACAACTTACTGTATAACCCAATGCTCACCTTAAGGTTTCAATGTGTGTGCTACACATTGAAATCTTAGCCTGATCATTGGGTTATCCAGTAAGTTAGCCTGTGATTTGCACCCTGATTGTGAAACTGACTTACAGGAGAACCCAGTGTTCACCCTATGATTTCAATGTGTAGCACACACATTGAAATCCTAGGGTGAACATTGGGTTCTCCAGTAAGTCAGTTTCACAATCGGGTTGTAAATCACAGCCTATTTAGCTGCATGTTCTGTCATGTATCCTGCCTGTTAGTTCTCAGCTAAGTCAAATAGCTGTTTGATTAACCCCTTAAACCACAACAATTGATGCAGATGAATGTTCACAGTGTTGCACCAGGGGTAGGTATCTGTTGTTCAAATTCAACCCACATCATGGCCATATAACACTGTCATGTTATTTGGCTCCAGTGGTGGATTGCAAGTTGAATTTGGACAAAGTTGTGTGTGATGTATGTGCTAACCCATGTCAAAAATGTTACAGTCATGTAACCTTGGCAGAAGTTGTGTTCACTGCATTGCTTTACAATGCATTGGAGACATATTTGCCACTTAATCTATCAGTAACCACAAACCTTCTCAGACAGGATTAAAATGCAGAAGTGTGTGTTTTATTTTGGGGGAAAATAACATGTTGGCCTCTTTATTTTTTCTTTTTTGGGGGAGACCTTGGGCTTGGTTCCAGACGTGGATGGCCTGGCTGATTGCCTGGTCACCCTTTGCAACCTTGGGGTTGCTTCAGGGGTCGCACTGGAGAGAGAGGTGAGTGCATAGAACCCTCTGTGGAGCGCTGCTCCCTCTCCACACGCAGGTTCTCCCTGCGGTTGTGGTCTCTGACCTCCACCAGCAGCTGCCCCATCATGTCCATCATCCCTGCATGGTACTGCCTGTGTTCTGTGGTCATCAGCGTTTGCTGTACCTCCAGGGCATGGATACTGGATTGTATCCTTTGAGTGTTCCTCAGGGAATCCATTTGGAGCCTTCTGATGTACGTGTTGGTCCTCTGGGATTCTCTGAGTTGCCTCCTCTGTAACTCCAGACACACCCCCTCCATCCATGTGCCTGGTGAGTGTGCTGGTGGGGTTGCTGCTGGTGGAGAGTCTGCTGGTGCTCTGTCTGCCGGTGGGGTTGCTTTGTCTGCCGGTGGGGTTGCTTTGTCTGCCGGTGGAGTTTCTCTGTCTGCCAGTGGGGTTGCTTTGTCTGCTGGTGCTGTGTCTGCTTGTGGGGTTGCTGCTGCAGATGTCGGCCATGTGCCCACCACATCCAGTGACCCCAAGCTGCCCACTGATCCCTGTGGTGATGGTGGTGGGGTGAAGTTTTCCCTCGGTTGAGGGCACTGGGGCTCCCCAATCAGGCCCAGGTGCCCGTATTTCAGTGGCCAGGGGTCATACCTTGGCCACTGGTAGGTGCTTGGCCCTCACCTCGGGTCGTACCTGGGCCAATGCTGGGGAGCCATCCAGGAGAGTAGGTCGGGAGGATGGACATATGGCCCATATGTAGGGGTGGCCACAGTCACGGGCAGCGAGGACCCTCCTGGTGGTGGTGGTGCTGCAGCACGGTGGTAAGGTCCCAAGGAGGATGGCTGCATGGACCTCTCAAAATAAAACCAGCCCTGGTAGTGTGGGGGAGCAGCTGGTGGGACAGCAAATGCTGGAGGTGTGGTGGTACAGCATAAGATGCTGTAGGTGATGGTGGTGCAGCATAAGATGCTGGAGGTGGTGGTGCAGCTGTATAGGGTGTCCATGTGCTGGTCCCGTCCTCTGGCTCCCCAAGAGGAATCTCATCTGGGGATGTGTGTGCCTCCTGCTGTGCTGCAGGCTTGTATGCTGTGTGGGGAAATGAAATGGTGTGATTAGTAATGTAAACAATGACAGAATGAATGCAAGATTATTTAATTGACATGTGGATCTCTGATTGTCATGATGGTATCCTATGCATTGCATTGTGATGCATGGAATACCACACTGGCAGTCACAGATACGTGAGGTCTGTCCAAGTTTATTCCCCAGTCCACCAATCAGGTCAGTATTGAGGGATTTCTCTGATTGATTAAGGTCTGTTGCTGTTTGGATCATTTTCTCCATCTTTGTGAGTGACCCATCCTTGCTTAATCAGGGATATCAATCAATCATGGCCTGTTGGTATGCCACCTACAATGCATTTCTCTTGAGATTCAGTGAGCGGTGATGTAGACCTTATGGAGTGGAGGTAAAGTGGAAATGATGACTTCTCCAATGATATCATTTCTCCATTTCCAGTGTTTTTCTATGGAGTTTATCCAATGAGCCTTCAGTAACTTGATCCATTTTATTGAATAGTCTCCATAGACAAACATGGGAATTGGCGAAGTGATGGTATAGAAGGGTTAACTTCACTCCATCATGTCTTTTACACCACTTAGTGAATGTCCCCTGTGTAGCATGTAATCCTAACCCTGTAGAATTGTTTGTCGTTGGTTAACCCTTTGAGCACTGGAGGGGTTGCCAAAACATTGTTGAGCAATGCATTGATAATCCCTCTAGCACTCAAGGGGTTATGTGTAGTGATGAGCGAGCACCCCAATGCTCGGATGTTCGGGTGCTCTGACCGAGCACCCCCTGAGGCTCGAGTGCTCGGCCGAGCACCCGAGCCCCATTGAAGTCAATGGGAGGACTCGAGCATTACACCAGGCACCCCCTGCTCTGATGAGGGGAGGGTGCCTGGTCCATAGGAAAAGGGCAGAAAAAGATGGAAACACTACAGAAATGGTTCAGGGACAGCATAGGGAGGATGTCTGGATGCACCTTGGACTCCAACATCGCTGCTGGGAACGATCTTTCGCCCGTAGTACGCCATTTTTACAGACTGACCGTAAAACACACAAAAAGGAAAATAAAAACGACTTTAGGCGAAAAATTGTTACCAAACAGTATTTGCTGTATATTTACTTGTATATCATCTGCAAATTCTCCCAAAAATTTCATCGATTTTCTGAAGTGAGGCCATGATTAAGAGGGAAACGTGCGCAGAGGCAAATTATCCCAAAAATTTCCTTGATTTTCAGAACTGAGGCCATGATTAAGAGGGAAACGTGCGCAGAGGCAAATTCTCCCAAAAATTTCCTTGATTTTCAGAACTGAGGCCATGATTAAGAGGGAAACGTGCGCAGAGGCAAATTCTCCCAAAAATTTCCTTGATTTTCAGAACTGAGGCCATGATTAAGAGGGAAACGTGCGCAGAGGCAAATTCTCCCAAAAATTTCCTTGATTTTCAGAACTGAGGCCATGATTAAGAGGGAAACGTGCGCAGAGGCAAATTCTCCCAAAAATTTCCTTGATTTTCAGAACTGAGGCCATGATTAAGAGGGAAACGTGCGCAGAGGCAAATTCTCCCAAAAATTTCCTTGATTTTCAGAACTGAGGCCATGATTAAGAGGGAAACGTGCGCTGAGCTGACCATCTAAAACATTATGGGTGAGGGTCTGCTGCAGAGCTGACCATCCTAAACATTATATGCGAAGGCCCGCTAGTGAGCTGACGCTATAAAACATTATATGAGAGGGCCCGCTAGAGAGCTGACCCAATAAAACATTATATGAGAAGGCCCGCTGGTGAGCTGACCTATATAAAAATTGTCAAACAGGGCCCGCTGGTGAGCTGACCCTATATAAAAATTATATCACAGGGCCCGCTGGTGAGCTGGCCCTATATAAAAATTATAGCACAGGGCATATGGAAGAGGAGGAGGAGGATGAGAAGATTAAGAGTCAACCATATACCCGTTTTTTGGGTGGAAGGGGTGAATGGGAATACAGAGTATTCCCATCATTGTAAATAACATATATAAAGTGAGTTTATGTTCCCCCGGGGCTTTCCTCCAGTGGAGTGGAGAAGTCAGGGGAAATCCAGGCCTTGTTCATTTTTATAAGTGTCAACCTATCAGCATTGTCGGTGGAAAGGCGGATACGCTTATCTGTTATGATGCCACCAGCAGCACTAAATACCCGCTCAGACAGAACGCTGGCGGCAGGGCAGGCCAGCACCTCCAAGGCGTAGAGTGCCAGTTCATACCACGTGTCCAGCTTGGACACCCAGTAGTTGTAAGGCACAGAGGGATCATTGAGGACGCTGACACGGTCTGCTACGTACTCCTTCACCATCTTCCAAAACTTTTCCCTCCTTGTGACACTAGGCTGCGCATCAGGGTGAGGGTGCTGGCGGGGTGTCATGAAGGTGTCCCACGCCTTGGAGAGTGTTGCCCTGCCTTTCTCGGAACTGCTGTGTGCTCCCCTTTTCTCCCCTTCTCTGTTGGCCAAGGTAGCACGTACTCTGCCGCCAGCGTTGTCAGATGGAAAATTTTGGAGCAATTTTTCGACAAGAACCTTCTGGTATTGCACCATTTTGCTTGTCCTCTCCACCGGAGGAATGAGAGATGAGAAATTCTCTTTGTAGCGGGGGTCCAGAAGGGTGAACACCCAGTAATCCGTGTTGTTTAAAATGCATATAACGCGTGGGTCACGGGAAAGGCAGCCTAACATAAAGTCAGCCATGTGTGCCAGAGTACCAACAGTCAAGATTTCGCTGTCCTCACCAGGAGGATGACTCTCAATATCCTCATCCTCTTCCTCCTCTTCTGCCCACCCACGCTGAAGAGATGGAACTAAAGTTCCATGGCTACCCTCTGTAGCGGAGGCAACCGTGTCTTCCTCCTCCTCCTCCTCCTCCTCCTCCGCCTCCTCCAATTGTCGCTGAGAAGACGAAGTGAGGGTGCTCTGGCTATCACCTTGTGTAAGCTCTTCCTCCCCCATTTCCACCTCTTCCACATGCAAAGCGTCGGTTTTAATTGTGAGCAGCGAGCGTTTCAGTAGACACAGAAGTGGGATGGTTACACTGATAATAGCGTTATCGCCGCTCACCATCTGTGTCGATTCCTCAAAATTGCGTAAAACCTCGCAGAGGTCTGACATCCATTCCCACTCCTCACTTCTGATTACAGGAAGTTGAACGGAGAGGCGACGACCGTGTAACAGCTGGTACTCCACTACTGCCCTCTGCTGCTCACAAAGCCGGGCCAACATGTGGAAGGTGGAGTTCCAGCGCGTGCTCACGTCACACAGCAGCCGGTGAGCTGGCAATTGTAAGCGCTGCTGCAGCTTCAACAGGCCGGCCGAAGCTGTAGATGACTTACGGAAATGTGCACACACGCGGCGCACCTTGGTCAAGAGATCATGCACATTGGGGTAGGTTTTTAGAAATCGCTGCACCACTAAATTAAATACATGCGCTAGGCATGGTACGTGTGTGAGCTTGCCGAGCTCCAAAGCCGCCACCAAGTTACGCCCATTATCACACACAACCATGCCTGGTTGCAGGTTGAGTGGCGAGAGCCACTGCTCGGTCTGGTGACTAATCCCCTGCAACAGCTCTGAGGCCGTGTGCTGTTTGTCCCCAAGGCAGATCAGCTTCAGCACGGCCTGTTGACGCTTCCCCACTGCAGTGCTACACTGCTTCCAGCTACTGGCTGATGGGGGAGTGGCGCTGCGTGTAGAGAATTCGGAGGTGGAAACGGAGGAGGAGGAGCCAATAACGTAGGTGCTGGCGGAAACCCTGATGGAGGTAGGGCCCGCAATCCTCGGCGTGGGTAGCACCCGTGCCATCCCAGGGTCCGAGTCGCTCCCAGCCTCCACGACATTCACCCAGTGTGCCGTCAGGGAAATGTAGCGTCCCTGGCCACAAGCACTTGTCCATGTGTCAGTCGTTAAGTGGACCTTCCCAGTAACTGCGTTGGTCAGGGCACGGGTGATGTTACGGGACACATGGTGGTGTAATGCGGGGATGGCACACCGGGAAAAGTAGTGGCGGCTGGGGACCGCGTACCGAGGGACAGCTGCTGCCATCAGGCTGCGGAAGGACTCAGTGTCCACAAGCCTAAATGGCAGCATTTCGATGGCCAGTAATTTTGAAAGGTGTGAGGTTAGTGCTATGGCCTGTGGGTGGGTGGCTGGGTACTTTCTCTTGCGCTCAAATGCCTGGGGTAACGACATTTGGACGCTGTGCTGGGACAGGGAAGTGGATGTGGTCGCTGATGGTGCTTCAGATGGTACAGGTGCAGGGCGGGAGGTATGCGGGCCTGCGCCTTCGACAGGCGATTGGCCGGCACCGAAAACAGGGGAAGAGGAGGCAGTGGTGTGGCCTGCAGACACAGATGGGCGATCCAGGCGTTCCTCCCACTTACTACGGTGCTTGGATGCCATGTGTCGGATCATGCTGGTGGTGGTGAGGTTTCTAGTGTTCATGCCTCGGCTCATTCTGGTGTGGCACAGGTTGCAAACTACAATTCTTTTGTCGTCCGCACTTTCCTTAAAAAAACGCCATACCGCGGAACACCTACCCCTTGGCAAGGTAGATTTACGCAAGGGGGTGCTCCGTGGAACATTTGCGGGCCGGTTTGGTGCGGTCCGCCTTCTTTCTGTAGCCACACCACTGCCTCTTCCAGCCTGTTGCGGTGCTGCAGATGGCTCACCCTCAGGACTGCTGTCATCGCTCGGCTCTACACCTTCCCAGGTGGGGTCAGTCACCTCATCGTCCACCAAGTCCTCCTCCACTTCCTCACTCTGATCATCCTCCTCAAGTCTTGATCCCACCACATACTCAGTCATTGACAACTGTATAACATTCTCCTCAACAAGGTCTTGAGACGGAAATAGTGGTTGATTTAATGGCAACTGTGTCTCATCATCATCATCATCATCATCCACTACTTCCTTTGACCTTAAATGCCGTTCACATCTGTCATCTTCTTGTGATTGGGTAGCCTCTAGAGGTTGTGAATCAGGGCACAAGATGTCATGTTCCTCTGCAAGCGTGCTTGGAGAGAGGGTCAAATGAAGGATTGGTGATGAGACGAGCTCATCACTATATCCCAGTGTGGGATCACTTCTTTGACCAGACCGTGTATGGTGGGAGGAAGGATGATCAGAGTGAGGATTATGTTGACCAGACTCTTGGCTACTGAGAGTGGACTTGGTGGAAGACAGGGTGGTGCTTAACCGACTGGAAGCAGTATCAGCTGTCATCCAACCGACCACCTGTTCGCACTGGTCGGACCTCGAGAGTGATGTCCTGCGACGCCCTGTGAAATCAGACATGAAGCTAGGTATGGTGGATGTCTTTCTTTCTTGTGCTCTGGCACCAGGCACAGTTTCTCCGCGTCCTGACCCGCGCCCTGAACTTTCAGGATCACGTCCACTTCCCCGTCCCTTTTTACCCGCCTTCTTCATCTTACACGATATATATGACTTTAATATATATGAGTTTGAAAACTTAACAGTATTTCTTACTATTCTGCAACTCTGCAGAGTACACAGAATAGGCTGCTAAACTGCGGTGACACACACTGAATGGAATAAGTGACTTTAATATTTGAGTTTGAAAAATTAACAGTATTTCTTACTATTCTGCAACTCTGCAGAGTACACAGAATAGGCTGCTAAACTGCGGTGACACACACTGAATGGAATATGTGACTTTAATATTTGAGTTTGAAAACTTAACAGTATTTCTTACTATTCTGCAACTCTGCAGAGTACACAGAATAGGCTGTTAAACGGCGTTGAAACACACTGAATGGAATATGTGACTTTAATATTTGAGTTTGAAAACTTAACAGTATTTCTTATAATTCTGGAACTGTACAGAGTACACAGAATAGGCTGTTAAACGGCGGTGACACACACTGAATGGAATATGTGACTTTAATATTTGAGTTTGAAAACTTAACAGTATTTCTTATTATTCTGCAACTGTACAGAGTACACAGAATAGGCTGTTAAACGGCGGTGAAAGACACTGAATGGAATATGTGACTTTAATATTTGAGTTTGAAAACTTAACAGTATTTCTTATAATTCTGCAACTGTACAGAGTACACAGAATAGGCTGTTAAACGGCGGTGAAAGACACTGAATGGAATATGTGACTTTAATATTTGAGTTTGAAAACTTAACAGTATTTCTTATAATTCTGCAACTCTGCAGAGTACACAGAATAGGCTGTTAAACGGCGGTGAAAGACACTGAATGGAATATGTGACTTTGATATTTTAGTTTGAAGACTTAACAGTATTTCTTCCTATTCTGCAACTCTGCACAGTACACAGAATGTGCTGCTAAACTGCGGCGAAGCACACTGAATGGAATATGTGACTTTGATATTTTAGTTTGAAGACTTAACAGTATTTCTTCCTATTCTGCAACTCTGCACAGTACACAGAATGTGCTGCTACACTGCGGCGAAGCACACTGAATGGAATATGTGACTTTGATATTTTAGTTTGAAGACTTAACAGTATTTCTTCCTATTCTGCAACTCTGCACAGTACACAGAATGTGCTGCTACACTGCGGCGAAGCACACTGAATGGAATATGTGACTTTGATATTTTAGTTTGAAGACTTAACAGTATTTCTTCCTATTCTGCAACTCTGCACAGTACACAGAATGTGCTGCTAAACTGCGGCGAAGCACACTGAATGGAATATGTGACTTTGATATTTTAGTTTGAAGACTTAACAGTATTTCTTCCTATTCTGCAACTCTGCACAGTACACAGAATGTGCTGCTACACTGCGGCGAAGCACACTGAATGGAATATGTGACTTTGATATTTTAGTTTGAAGACTTAACAGTATTTCTTCCTATTCTGCAACTCTGCACAGTACACAGAATGTGCTGCTACACTGCGGCGAAGCACACTGAATGGAATATGTGACTTTGATATTTTAGTTTGAAGACTTAACAGTATTTCTTCCTATTCTGCAACTCTGCACAGTACACAGAATGTGCTGCTACACTGCGGCGAAGCACACTGAATGGAATATGTGACTTTGATATTTTAGTTTGAAGACTTAACAGTATTTCTTCCTATTCTGCAACTCTGCACAGTACACAGAATGTGCTGCTAAACTGCGGCGAAGCACACTGAATGGAATATGTGACTTTGATATTTGAGTTTGAAGACTTAACAGTATTTCTTCCTATTCTGCAACTCTGCACAGTACACAGAATGTGCTGCTAAACTGCGGCGAAGCACACTGAATGGAATATGTGACTTTGATATTTTAGTTTGAAGACTTAACAGTATTTCTTCCTATTCTGCAACTCTGCACAGTACTCAGAATGTGCTGCTAAACTGCGGCGACGCACACTGAATGGAATACGTGACTTTGATATTTTAGTTTGAAGACTTAACAGAATGTGCTCTAATCTGCAACTTTGCACACTAAACAGAATGTGCTCTAATCTGCAACTTTGCACACTAAACAGAATGTGCTCTAATCTGCAACTTTGCACACTAAACAGAATGTGCTCTAATCTGCAACTGTGCACACTAAACAGAATGTGCTCTAATCTGCAACTTTTCACACTAAACAGAATATTTTTTTTTTTTTTTTTTTTGTTTTTTTGTTTTTTTCCCCCCACACACAATATAACCTGCTGCCCCCACACACAGTAGTCCTAAAAAGGACTTTTGGTTCTTTTTTGTCACAATTTTTGTTTTTTCCTCCCTACACTGCCTTTCCCTTCCTATCCTCAGCTCTCCCTGGCTCAGACTGAGCCGAACTCGATGGTCAGGTGCTATACAGCACCTGACCACGGGTTCTGGCCAGCCAATCAGTGTAATGCCAGCAGCCAACATGGCTGCTGGCATTACACCGATGTCAGAGCCTCCCTGCACGTTTATTGGCTGCGCAGCAGCCGCAAAACGTGCGGGGAGGAGACCCGAACATGGCGGGCGAGCACATGCGGTACTCGTACGAGTACCGCCATGTGCCGAGCAGAGCGATGCTCGAGCCGATCCGAGCATCGGCCGAGCATGCTCGCTCAACACTAGTTATGTGCTGACTTCCCTGCGGGCACATGGGTGACATTGTGGAGGAACAGTAATGATGTTTAACAGACAACATTTTAAAAAGCATGGTTTGTGTGGATTGTGTGTGATCAGCACAGCAACAAGAGGGTTGAACTGGGACTTGGACAGGTTTGGGCCTGGTTGAACCTTGCCAATTGTCCTTGTGTTGTATCCTGTTTGAACCCGTCATGGTTGAGCCTTGTGAATCACAGAGTGGTGATGATGGTAAATGCCCCCTGGCCATCCACACTCTGCAGGCTACATATGATGCAGAAAGATGATCCTTGACTATTCCACTTGGACTAACTACCTACCTGTACAACGCCTAGCCCTGACATGTAGTAACCATACTCCAAACAACACGTCATTTCCCCTCCTTTCTATCTTCCATAACCCTTTGATTGCCAGGGGATTAGCCAATGTATTGTCAAACAATGAATTGCTTATCTCTGCGGCACTCAAGGGGTTGTGTGCTGACCTCTTTGTCACTCTGTGTATAACATTGTGATACACATAACAGTTATATGTTTGACTGACACATGACGGTGTCAAAAAAGATTAAAGTGTATGTTCTTTACTAACAAAAAAAAAAAGATAGCCTGTGTGTGTGTTTATGTGTGATGATTTGGTATGTACAAAAGTGTATTATGTATCGCAAAGTATGCTGCCAATCTCTCCAACGCCTTCTACCTGTATGTGATGCGCCTAAACGCCCTTTCTCTCACTCTAGCCTCCATGCCTGGGTCCTGTGCTGTAGCTGGAAAGAACACGATACACAGACAAAGGTGCGTACGTTATTTGGGGTCTATATATAGTTTATTCAACTGAACTTGATACTCTGGGGTGCTGCGACTGACTGGGGCACTAGGTATTGTCGGACATTGCTTGTTTCTTTCATTGGGACGTTTCTCACGTTATTTATTGTGTGATTTACGATGACGATGAGGTCATATTTTTGGCGACTCCAGTTTTGTAGTTTTTGTGTGTTTTGTATGCCGTCACACTTTAACCTTTCTGGGTAAGGAACATTTGAATCTCACATTAACCGGTCTTGGTTAACTCACGACTGCATTTTTTTCCTTCATGTTGGTTTTAACTCCAACATTTGGATCGAGCCCTAACATACAACACAGCAATCCCATTTGGTAATTTAAAGGAAAATGCTCGCATCCTACCACATTTATTTTGTCGTCTTTTGGAATGTGGGTGGGATTCACAATACTGCAAAGAGGAAGAACATTCTCACCCATTTCAAATGTTTAGATGCCAAAATAGCCTTCCTGCAGGAAATGCATCTGTCTGCAGAGGAACACCTGAAACTCTGCAGAGACTGGATGGAAAAATGTTTAGCCACCCCTTTCTGTGCCAACAAGGGAGGTGTTGATATCCTATTTCATAAGTCCCTTCCGTTTGATATTTTAGACAAAGAAGTAGATAAACATTGGATGTATCTCATATTACATTTCATTGACCAAGATAGAGCCTCATTCTGTAATATTTATGCTTTATCCCGTTAATTCATAACCTTACTCATTTTATGAACTCTAATTGGAGGAGATTTTAATCATATTGCTAATCCATATCCAGATAGGAATAAACTCTAGGCTACTGCCAGCAAAGCTAAATAGAATCCTGTTCATACATTCTCACATATCCTCGACATGTTTGGAGTCATTCAAACCCCACTGCAGAGAATGACAGGATAACATTAGATTGTCTCTAAATTTATCTGCCTCAGAAGGGTAAAAGTCTGAGCTGACCTTGCCGGGACTAGAACCTGTGACCCTGGGGTTTTGAACAGATTCTAGAGCTAATGCATTAACCAGCTGAGTTATCTCTCAGCTTTTACTCACACCCATGATATTTTTTCCAGAACCGACTACTTGCATAGCTCTACCCCTTTGGTAATGTACATGGAGGAATCTTCCATCCATTAAATCATTATATTTGACCATACCCCAACATCCTAACACTGTCTTTCAAACATCTGACTCCTTTCTCCTTTAACTGGAGAATGCTCATATATTTAGATAATTTAAAAGACTTTAAATCCAGTCTCTTGACAACATGGCTAGACTATGAAAATAACTTACAACACAAATCTGACCCTGTTCCTTTTTGGCAAGCAGCCAAAGCAGTCATCGGAGGCCACGTTATCGTCTATTCTTCTACACTAAAATAAGAAACCAATGCAAAACTTCAGCTTGCACAAAGAATGCTAAAAAAAGGCTTATAAAGTGCAGGCTAGACTGCAAAACACAAAGTAGTAAAGCTAAGTACCTTAATGCAAAATCTATCTGTGACTGTTCGCCAAACAGCAGCTTAGTTCTATCTTGCCAAACAAGGTGGGGGATTTTTCTAGTCTACCAAAAATAAGGTAGTCTTATTAAAACATTTAGAGCTGTGGCTGGGGTACCCTCTATTCAGATCACAAACTCAATGTTCAATGGATAATCTACATATTAAAGGGTTAGTAATGTCCATATTTAAGTTTATTCAGTATTGTAGATGTTAAAAAAAAATAAAGTATGTGGAGAAAGTCCATCTCTCAAACCTGTATGGTTTGAGAGATATCCGCCGCTAAAGCTGTAAAGCTGACAGAAGGAGGTCTGTGTCGGCCGACTAGAGGAGGCTCTTCAGCAAAACCGAAATAGTTATATTTAAAAAGAACTACATTACAGGTCAGAAGTTTTAGAACAACCCCATTTTTCCAGTTTTTATTGAAATTTACGCAGTTTAATGTCTCAATGTGCTCTGGAAATAAAGCACAGAACAAATAAACAATTGGACATTAAAAAGAAATCATGGAATCATTTTCCTTAACAAAATGTAATCTAAATTTTTGCCCCATCAAAGTAGCCACCTTTTGCAGGTATAACAGCCAAACACACTCATGGCATTGTTTCCACAACAGAAATCAAATATTTTTTTGAAAGTTCTTCTCAACACTGTTGCAGAAGTTCCCACAAATGTGTTGCACTTGTAGGTTGCTTTGCTTTCACCCTTCTGTCCAGTACATCCCAAACCAGCTTGATGAGGTTTAAGTCTGGAGACTGTGCTGGCCATTCCATGATTTGAAGCCTACCGTAGTTGTGACACAGCCTGGAGGTATGTTTTGGGTCATTATCTTGCTGTAGGATGAACCCCTGACCAACTAGGCGTGTACCCGAGGGTACTGCATGGTGCTGCAAAATTCTGTGGTAGGAGTATTGATTCAGGGTGCCACTCACTCTGTGCAAATCGCAGACTTTGGATCCAGCAACAGAGCCCCAGACAATCATGCTTCCCCCTCCATATTTGACAGTTGGTGTCACACACTGAGGAACCATCCTTTCCCCTACTCGGCGGCATACAAACACTCTGTGTGATGAACCGAAAATCTCAAATTTTGATTCATCGGGTCCATAAGACCTTCTTCCAGCCTTCAGTAGTCCACTGGCGGTGCTTCATGGCCCAGGCAAGCCTCTTTTTCTTATTATGCCATCCTAGCAATGGCTTTCTTACTGCTACTCAACCATTCAAACCTGCAGCTCGAAGTCTTTTCTTCACAGTTGAAACTGACACTTGCTTACTTCGATTAGTATTAAGCTTTGCTTGAAGCTGTTGTGCTGTGAGCCACCTGCCACGCAAGCTGCTGACTCTCAGAAACTTGTCATCTGATTCTTTTGTGGCTTTGGGTCTGCCATACCTCTTCCTGTCAGGGTTTCCTCCAGTTTCCAAGTGCCTTTTGATGGTGCAGGAAACTGTACTCACTGACACCTTGGCTTTCTTTGCAATTTCTGTAAAGGAAAGACCTACACTTTTAAGGGTTATAATGGTCTGTCTGTCTTCCTTTGTTAATTGCCTTTTTCTCACCATTTTGGGAGCAATATACTACTTCCTACAGTACAATACTGTCCAAAAATTGCTTAAGAGGGTGTAGTAGCACGTTGTGTTGCAGCACTGCTTTTACACTGACAGAGGGCTTGTAAGTAATCAACAAAAGTTGGGACAGCTGTAGGCATTGTTAACATGAACTTTCAAGGATTAATTTACTAACACTGCTGCAGAACAACTGTTGTTAACCCATTACTTCTTCCCAGAAAAGGCCTTTTTGTATAACTCTGAAATGTACATTATTTTTCAGTTTTTGTTAAAGTGGAACTACCGCCGTTAAAAAACATTGCCCCAAATAATTCCCCATCTGGAGACTAGCTGCTCAGTAGCACTAGTCGTCAGAATTATTACTGCATTCATAAGAATGAGCTGCTACTCTGGGACCGACAGGCAGAAAGGAGCGCAGACATCTTTCCATAGTGACGTCTGCACACCTGCACTGTCAGGAGCCGAACAGCTCCTAGCAACGCCTCCTAGAGCCAGCTGGGATTGATAGCGCAGAAGTCACTATGGAAAGGTGTCTGTGCTCCTTCCTGCCTGTCAGTCCTGGAGTAGTGGCTCATTATCATGAACGCGGTAATAATTCTGGCGACCAGCGCTACTGAGCAGCTAGTGGCCAGAAGGGGAATTATTTGGGACAATGTTTTTTAAGGGTGGTAGTTCCACTTTAACCTAAACTTTTTTTTTCGCCTCTGGCAGTTTACTGCTTACCTTTGTACCATTTCAGGTTATTCACTGGACTTGAATTGAGTAAATTTCAATAAAAACTGGAAAAATAGGGGTGTTCTAAAACTTTTGACCGGTAGTGAACTTCATTGGAACGGTCTACAAAGTGTGCTTGCAAACCAGGCACACTTTGTAGACCATTCCAATGAAGAAATTATTTTTAAAGATTGCTATTTCAGCTCTGCTGAAGAGCCATTGGCTGGTCCTAGGTCTGGGATCTCCTGCTGTCAGTACAGCGCTGATATCTGGAGAAGGGGAGGGAGGGGGGAACTTTAGGGGCAAATATCTCTCAAACCATAAAGGTTTGAGAGATGGGACTTTCTCCATATACTTTATTTTTTTACCATCTACAATACTGAGTAAACTTAAATATTAGCATTACTAATCCTTTAAGCAAAAATGTTATAGCAAAAATAAAGATGTTCATAACAAAGGCATGGCATTACTAGGAGCAGCAAAACGCCAAAACTCTCCTATTCACAGAGAGAGTCCTTAAATGAACTGATCCACATTGAGGAAATAATTGCGGTGTTGTTTAGCCTCAGATCCCAAAAATCCCCAGGCCCAGTTTGTTTACCTATTGAGTTCTAAAATATCCTAAATATCATTATTAAACACCACCTTTAAATTGCTCAGTAAAATACTTACAACCAGACTTAAAGGGATAGTAATACTTCGTTTTAACTTTATTTTATTTTGTAGGCATTAAAAAAACATGAAGAACGATATAAGTCTTATCTCTCAAACCTTTATGGTTTAAGAGATATTCACAAGCAAAGTTTCCCCCTCCCGCCCCTTTTTCCTAGTGTAAGCCATGTCTTCTCAGATGTGAATCTGGTTGTAAGACCAGACAGATGACAGAAGGGGACACTCTTCTTTGTATGAAAAGAATGAAAGCCCTTCCTCCCTTGACAAGTTTTTCAGCTTTTTCCCTTATCTTAATTGAAGATTGTCCCTCTCTGCAGTCTACCTGGGCACCTCCCTTCTGATCTGGTTGAATGGGGGGGGGTACTTTGCTTGTGAATATCTCTTAAACCATAAAGGTTTGAGACATAAGACTTATATCGTTCTTCATGTTTTTTTAATGCCTACAAAATAAAATAAAGATAAAAGGAAGTATTACTATCCCTTTAATAGTCTCTTGCCCACAGAATAAACAGGCTTTGTCCACAACCTCTGCAAGGATCAATTATTAATATTACTGCAAATTGCAATGCACAGTTACCATTTAACAGATTAAAAAAATAAATAAAACAGAAAATGTGACTTGCAAAAGTTTCTCCACCCTTCCAGTTGATCCATTAGTTTTATGTTGTGTAAGATCTTGCAATTTCCACTGTCTGATATGTCATATAGAAATGGAAATTAAGTGAAACTGTTGAATTCGAGATGAGATTTGAATGACCAAGCAAGTCTGATATAACTCCTATAGACTGACCCGAAATGCAATGCAACCAGGACCAAGCTGGGGGGCCAGCAGTGTATATATTGGCTGTGATTATCAATGGAACCAGGCTGAGTGGCAAGCAGTGTATGACTACCAATGGAACCATACTGTGGGGGTCAACAGTGCATACTGTACTCTCTGTGGCATCACTATTATAGCCACATTTCAATTATAATCTCTGTAGTATCATTTATGTAGCCCCATTTCAATTGTAAGCTCTATGTAATCACTTGGATAGCCTGATTTCTAATGTAAACACTATGGCATCACTTCTGTACTCTCATTTCAATTGTAAGCTCTGTGGTACCACTTACATAACCCCTTTTGCAATTATAGGTTCAATGGAATCAATTATGTAGCCCCATTTCAACTGTAAGCTTTGTGCTATAATATTGTAGCCATTTTTCAATTGTAAACTCTGTGGTATAATTTTGTAGCCCCATTTCAATCCTAAGGTCTGTGGTATCACTTTTGTAACCCCATTTCAACTGTAAGCTCTGTGGAATCACTTGTGTAGTACCATTTCAATTATAAGCTCTGTTGTACATTTTTAGTATATTTAACCCTTGTATTTGAGGGAGGTACCCAAAGCATAGCTTTGCAATGCTTTGGTGACCTCTCTGACATCCAAGGGGTTAACCCCTTAACGACCCATGATGTGCCAGGACCGTCATGGGTAAACTTCCCTTAAGGATCCATGATGGTCCTGGCACGTCATGGGTTAAATGTTAGCAGCGCGCCTCCGTGCACGATACTATCATTCATTGCAGGCTGAGACTGAGCGCTCCGGTGCTGGATCGTTCAGTCTCAGCGCTTGTCACTTGTGCCGGGTTATGTGATCGCTGCAGGAGCGATCACATGTACCAGCATTTTGAATGAATGAGGCAGTGTGCTGGAGGCTTGCTGGATGCAGGTCCATTTCTAACACAAAAAAAAACAAACAAAACAAAACCAAAAAAAAAAAGCAACACTTTTTAACAAAAACATGGTTGTGGAGCCATGCAGTACACTTATACACACACACCCAATCCTCATCAATAAAAAAAGTGCCAATTTTGCAGGTATGACTGACCGGTCATACCTTTCATGCAGTCTCCATAAAAAGTTAACCCATTGTGCCCAAATGATCCCACGAGAAAAAAAAAATGTTTTTTTTATTTATTTATTTATTTACGGTTTTCTTTAATTTAAAAAAAAATAAACAGTGGGTTATCCATATAAGTATGGTATCAAAAGAAAGCACTATTTGTGCATAAAAAAATATATATAATTTATGTGGATGGAATAAAAGCTTTAGAAGGAAAACATTGTTGAACACAGACATAGTCAAAAAGGTCAGAATTGCTCCGATCCTTAAAGGGATAGTAATTCTTCATTTTATCTTTATTTTATTTTGTAGGCATTAAAAAAACATGAAGAACAATATAAGTCTTATCTCTCAAACCTTTATGGTTTGAGAGATATTCACAAGCAAAGTTTCCCCCTCCCGCCCCTTTTACCTAGTGTAAGCCATCTCTTCTCAGATGTGGAATGCAGTCCATAGACCAGAAAGATAACAGAGGGGGACAATATTCTTCCTATCAGAACAATGAAAGTCCTGCTCCCCTTGACAAGTTTTCCAGGTTTTTCCCTTCTCTTAATTGAAGATTGTCCCTTTCTGCAGTCTACCTGGGCATCTCCCTTCTGCTGTGGCTGAACAGTGTTACATCAGTAAAAGGGGTGGGAAGGGGACAATTTGTCATTGGATTACTCTTGAACTATAACTCTGACAGAATTGAAATAACACTCTCCAAAGTCCAAATACTATGATGATTAATTAGAGCTGATTTTATTATGAAACATTACTATCCCTTTAAAGGGGTAGCATTGCCATATAATAACTAAATCCAATTCTGCAGGCGCTAAAAAGTTAAACTAAATACCCCAAGTCCCATCTTTCAAACCTTTATGGTTTGAGAGATATTCGGGACCAAAGTTCCCCCTACCTCCCCTTCCCCTGACGTCAGCTCTCAAGCTGACTGAAGGGGAATCCGGTCCCGGGACTGTCTGAGGCTCTTCATCAGAGACGCAATCTCGTTACTGAAATAGAAATCCTAAACTGGAACAGTCTACAAAGTGTAATAATGATTACTGTTACAACGATAAGGACGTTTTAAACTGTAATATGCATTTTTAGAAAATTACAATGAACAATTGAAAATAACTTTATATGTTATTACTATCCCTTTAATGCTGTTACCGAGTTGTGTGGTTGCTGAAAACTAAAACAAATCTCTGAGCTATATGAATATCTTATGACTTGGAGTTAAACAATAACTATGTCATTTTGTTACTTTAATGAATGAGCTTGTATGGACACTAAGATATGTTCTGACATTGTTTTGATATCATGCAGTAAACAATACATTTTAATGGACTGTGCTTGGTGTTTTCCCATGGATATCTTCCAAGGTCGAGTTACAAATGAGATGTTCAATCTCTGCACAGATCTTCTGTCATGTTTAAAGATTAATAATTGTTTGCTGCTCTGCAGAAAAAACCTTCAGGTCTTACCTTCAGGCTCCCGCTGGTCCTGACCCTCATTACAGATTCCATATCCCAAACAATCACAAGCCTTTTCCTCCCAAAGACTGCTTTTCTAATGAGAGTTTGTTCAGCTAAAATTCATTACAGATCTCTCATTATCATTATGTTGAAGTGCTCCATTTTACATTTTAATTAAAATGCACATTTTAAAACGGCCAAGTTGAATGTATTCCAAAGTTTTTTTTTATAGAATTAGCTTCAGCCACATGATTTTATTAACAAAGGATGTTTGCAGTATCTTAGCTTCTACATGGGCTTGAATAATACATTGTGGACTTTATGCACATCCTGATGACTGGCCAGTTGCTTTCTCTTGCAACATATCCAAAAGGTAATATTTAATTGCAAAAGTATTTTCTTTGGAGATGTGCAGTGTCTAGGGGTAGAAGAAATTAGAGTATTAGATACTTTGTGAAAGCCATAAATGTATGTCCTATTTGTGATTGCTTTTTGATGCAAGGAACGTACTAACGCCTTGATGCTGAACACCACATGTTCCTAAATTAACTCTGCTAGCAAGATGTATGCAAGTGTGTGCTAACTGCATTGCTGAATTAGACACAATTGCTCTCTGTCACAAAACAGTGCATATTTAGCCATGCAATTCATTAAATGCATTTGCTAAAAGAAGTGCACACCTTGCTAAGTCATAAAAATATGCACAATTCGGTTACATTTGGTGATATTTTTCCAATAAAAGTTCATTGTAAATAGTGATTGCACATGTTTATTCTACAATAGTTCACTTATTTGTGATTTTTACTATTCTGTGAGCTTTTTTGAGCAGCATCAGCTATGTCAGGGCTGTTCAAGTTAAATCCTCAAGGGCCACCAACAGGCCAGGATGTAAGGACACAGGGGAGTTAGTCAGTAGCTCATTCATTTTGATAGACCCACCTGTGCTTAAGCAGGGAAATCCCTAAATCCTGAACTATTGGTAGCTATTGTGGACTGAACTTGTACACCCCTGAGCTATGTTACTCTAAAAAGACATGCGTCCATCAAATTCAGCCCATGCCATATCACTGTAGTTGAGGAAGGCCAAAAAAAATATTGAAGCCATTTTTTCCATTAAGCCCAAAATAAGTAAAAAAATGATTTCTGACACAAAAGGTTAGTTGGATCAACATCCAATCAGTATTGAAATCAGCTGTGATAATTCTCAATATTGTTCTAAGCTAGAAAGGTATTGAGTAACTTTCCCTCTAATCTTAATGGATGACATATGTTTTGTTTACTCATCTCTTTCAGTAAAGAGTTGCTCACAGTTCTTTGAATTGGGATTGAATATATTCTTTAGACATCTCTAATGTACAAAAAGAAAACCAGAAACAGTTTTAAACTGTTTTAAACTCTCTCTTTAAACCTAAACTCTTCCAATCCCTTTTTAGTTTTGTTACAATTCTCTGTAATTTTCCAGTTGAATAATATATTTTTAATAACTGGTGCCCAAAACTGTACTGTACTGGATTTATGACGCGGTAGAGTTATAATACCATCCCATTCGTCTACACCACTTTTTTATAAATGGCAGTACCTTATTGGTTCATGAGCTTGCTGTGTGACATTGTTCAGTGTTGGAAAAATCCTTGTTAAAAGAATATTCACATTTAGTGTTTATATACAAAGAAGAAGTCATACATGCTCAACTCGGCTCATGGGCTTGCAAGGGTATGCAAAAAGCTCAATGGGACTTTGTCCCCGCACCCAGGGTGCAATCTCTTTTAGCTCACAAATGCCATACACAGAGAAGAAATATTCTGAAGATGCACCCTGGGCATATAGGACACAGTGCTAGTGAGCTCTTTTCATACCCTTGCAAGCGCATTAGTCTAGTTGAGCATCCCTGACTTCTATCTGTATGCAAATTGCTCTTTGGGTTAGTCACCCTACGGGTAATGGGCGAATCCAGACGATGACCCCTTGCTCACAAGTGACTAGAGGGATCAGCTTCACCTCACAGATGAGGCCCAACAAGGGCGAAACCTACATCTGGGGTTAGCTGTTTCCCTTGTTCAGAGAAGTATTGTCTGGCATTTTGTGGCTGGACTGTCATTGTGGCAGGATACTTAGGTCTTTATTTGGCTTTTTTGTAAACTCAATTCCTGTGTCTGCTGTTTGAAGATTAAGGGATTCTGTGCCCAGAAAAATTGGGTGCAGATTTTCACCTGTTACAGTGGGTCCTTTAATGCATCTTACTGCTAATGGATTCAATTGAATTGCAAATTACCTTTTGTTATGTGTTTCTATGGGGTCAAATGGGTGATAACTTTATTGCTGGAGGTGGGATTTTTTTTTTGATGGTATTTTTTATAGCACAGGTAATTGAATTGCTTGCCGTGCTTAAAAAAAATGCCGGTGGGTTGTTGTTTTTTTTGCGTTGGGGGAATTTAATCAAACCCATTGACTTTTGTGATGAGATTGCAAGTAAAGTTTCCTACAAATGATTATTCCATGAAGATCATGTTTATGCAAGCACCACTGGGCAGTGGACTGGTGCACCACTACTCCTGTGCCAATTAAACATCCCAGAGGGTCCTTTGCAGTGATATAGAGGTTTTGCTTTGCAGTCCTGAGCAGTCTATGAGCAGTTCTATCAGCGATCTTTACTGGTCTTCCAGATCTTCTCTTGACTTCAACAGTTCCCCTTAACTTCCATTTGTTGATGACCTTTAAGTGTTACATTATTTTAAATTCAGCAAATACATAGTAACTGTACATTTGCAGAAATATGTATTTTAAGTATGTTTACTGCGGAAGTTGTGTTAAATTCTTTACACTTAGAAAATCAGCAAATCATGTAATTTGTCCAGGAGTTCCCAAACATTTGCATCCAGCTGTATATAGCATGCTTACCACTGCAACCCAAATACATGACCTTGCAGTCATCAATATAAAACCTCACATACCACTTTTTTGCCCATTCACTTAGTTTATCCAAATCACTCTATTGAGAAAAAAATCCTGTTCTGTATATTTCTTTACACAGTTTAGTGTTAACAGGAAAGATTGAGACTGTACTTCCAATAACCACTTCAAAATCATTAACAAATTAAAAGCACTGGGCCTAGGGATGAACCGGAGCCATCACACTTACAACTTTAGACCAACCAAAAAGTTTCTATTTACAGCTCTCCGAATTCTTGATTTAACTAGTTTCTGCCCACGCACAGATTTCACCTCCAAAAGCCAATGCTTTTCAATTTATGCAGGAACCTGTTATGTCGCAAAGTAACAAAGGCATTTGCAAAATCCAAGTATACTATATCAACAGCAATAGCCTTTTCCAAGTTATCACTTACCCTTTCATGCAAATTAATTCATTTGACATGACCTATTCTTCATAAATCCAAGTTGCCTCTTACTAATAATGTTGTTGTTCCTCACATGGTCCTGAATACTGGGTCAATAATCCTTTTAATGTTTTATCCAATACTTAAGTTAAACTCACTGGGTCAGTATTTTCCTAGATTAGATCTTGCTCCTTTTTTGTATAATGGTAATAGATAATCTGCACCAATCACAGGGCACTATATCTGATGATAGTGAATCAATATCTTTCAACATAGGGTTGCGTCCTAATATATTTTGGTGGATCATGATAATATGTCTAATCGGCCATAGGGGAATATTCAGACGAGAATCAAAATCTGTTCTCATTAACTTTTCCTCTTTCTATTGCCTTTCAGGAGATATTTTCTGTTTTCACAATCTCTCTACAACCTTATCCGGAAGGCTTCTCTTTTAACCCCCTGGTGCAGATCTACTATACAATTTCCCAGCCTTATAAAAAAAAAAAAAAATACTCAGGATGGAAGTTGTCTTAATGGAGGAAATTGGTAGTGGTTTCCTTACTCTATCCCTTAGTAATCAATATATTCCTTAGTATCTTGTCTACAAAATAAATCCGTTACACCACCTGAATTAAAGTGGAACTTCGTCCAATAAAACTAATCTCTGCAGTTGGCAGCACACTATCTCAAGATGGAGTATTGCAGTCCATTGTGTTTCCTTACTTATAATATCAAACCTAGAGCTAAGAGCCCAACAGAGGAAACATTAGAACTAGGAAGAGGGACAAATCTACTTTGACCTCCATCAGACATGTTGGTGGAAAAAAAAATGAAAAAGGTTAACTTTTCGCACACATATAAACAAATCTATTTAAAATTGGATGTGGTTAAATGTGTTTGTTGGATGAAAGTTCAAAAGCTTTTCCAAGGCAGAGACAGTTACCGTTTAATGTCACTGTTGAAAGATTAATGCTTGGGAGATGTATCTGTAGATACATATTGTATATATAATATATATATTTTGTATATTTCCAGAGGTACATTCTCCCACCTTTTTTGTTTGCTATAATTAGGTTCGGCAGATATTTCCAGTTGCAGTCACAGTCTGACGTGGGTCAGAATTGGATTGCCACATTGCATCCTATCAAGTGAGGCTAAGTCCAAGGAAAGTGAACAGATTTCTGCCACTGCATTAGGTGTGTGTGTGTTTGTATGCCCCCTGGTGCCCTGCCTTTTCCCCTATATCTCAAAGCACCCTCACCACATCCCTGCCACCTGCTCTTAACCCTTCTGTTGCTGGATCACAGCAATCTCTGTTCTGGCAATGTATTAAAAAAAAAAAACCTGGTAGATGTCCATGGTCTCCATTCCTGGGAAAGGTGCATGTGTTTAAAAGCATATACTCACAATGATGTAGAAGATCCAGCGATGTCCACAATTCCCTGGTACTCAACATCAAAGCCCTAAAAAACAGCCGCTACATAATGAAGTAAATAAATAAATGTCCTCATCCTTCCTTAGGGAAGGAAGAGTAAGAGAGCCAGGACTGCATTATACAGGCTACTTTTGGTTAAGACGGTACTTCAGACCCCGTACTGAGCGTAGTTTTCTAAGAGGAAGGGGTCATTTCTAGTGCATATTGTAAGAGTGGTGTGTGTGTGTGTTTCACTTGTTGGCTTTTGGTTTTATTAGATTTTATTTTCTAATGCATTAATGTGGGGAATATGTACCCCTGATTAATGTAGTCTGATTTTCACTTAAAAAAAAATACGGTACATGTACCCACATTTATTTTCCACTTATTTAATTAAAGAGCGGAATGAAAATGATGTTTTGGGGTCGCAGGACCACCTTTATTTTTTAAACAAACACTCTTCATCCTAATCTGCTCAGGAGACATCCGGCAAATATTTATTGTTGTTCTTATCATGATTAACGTTTAGCCCCTCTTTTGGCAGGCAATCTGGAATGCATTAATTGCAATGCGTTCCCTACCAGTTTGGAAATGGAAGGGTTACCCATTTCAGTGCCAGAGGGGCAAACAATTCATTGTGGATAATGTTGTACAGTTTGGAAATGGAAGGGTTACAGATGAGAATTATCAAACATTTTTCAGCGTGTCATAATAAGAATTTTGACTTACTTATGTTTGAGGTTATAACCTGTGAGCGGGAAATAAACATAACATTTTTATGCAGGAGCCATCTAAATCGATTATTAGATTAGCAGCCATGGGATTAAATGAGACAATGAAATGTCAGTGTTTAATGTAACATCCATTTTTCATTGTAACTTTAGTTCTCTGGATATAGGATATCTTTGTGTGTGTTACTGGTCTTGGCACATTGTTTGGGACTAGGTATCCACACTAAATTTTTGGTGGCATCCTCAGCACACTGGGTTAAACTGAACATAGGTGAGTGTTTACCTAATAATGGTAAAGGTTCTATGTACGTATGGGGGGGTGTTAAAATGACAGTAGGCAGTAGCAGGTTTTACTCAATCTGCTCTCTATTATGCTTCCTACAAAGATATCCTAAATAAATTATGTTATACTGTTGTGGCGGAGTGCAACGATTCTTCTTTCTATCACTTTATGAGAATGATAAAAGGACTGTGTTAGGGTATTAGCAGATAATCCTACAAAACAAGAAAAGGCTCTTAACCTTTTAGCAATTAGAAACAAACCTGGCCATGTACATAAATTACCCATCAACTAGTCTTAGTATTTAATCATTTTACCACAAGTGTACAAAGGTTATCTGCTGTAGGTATTCAGACTTCTCCTGAGATTCATTTATACTTCATTAACTGACAAACTAAGAACTCATTTAAACGGTAGGAATTGGAAATGTCTTAAAACTGCAACAAGAATAGAAGAAATGAAAGACCGGCAGTGCTGTGTAAAAGAAGCAGTACGTTTTTGTTGAAATTTAAAAAAAAAACAACAAAAAAAAAACTTTAAAAAGTTATTGGGCATTCCCTGCATATTGAAAGATTGTAATGATATTTAACCACCTGATTGCCAGGGGGTGAGGAGTTCTTAAACACATTGCTTTGCAATACTTTGGAGGCCCCTGTCTCCTCTGGCAGTCAAATGTTAAACTCTCCTATTTCCACCCTAAGTTAATTTTAACAGGTTACAGTAATAGATGTACTCAATGGTAACACTTAACTATCAAGGAAACAGTCTCAGAAAACCTTTTTTCTAACAGACTAATTGGTACTGCATTGATACTGGCATTAATTGTCCATTTGTCTTGTTGTCTACTCTGGGTGCTCTTTATACTTCTCCCACTCCGCTTTGTTTACATCCAGCTGCAAGTGGTAGCTTGGCTTCATCCTTAGCTCGAGATGCTTGGATGACAGCGGTTCATTTCTTTCCTGTGGGATGCAGTGGTTTGCCTAACCCCAAAATTGCACAGTGCTGTGTAAACTAATCCCTGTGCTTAGAGACAGTTGTGGGTATTGGTGGCTTAATTATGTTATGCCATTTTCATTATGGCCAGCAGGTCATCATTAAAAAAATCACCCCCTTCCTTATATTATACATATTGGACAACCTCCACTGATATCATGTCAGACTGCTTCATTCAAATCTGTCCACATAAGTTCTATGCAGTAGTCCCAACTAGGCTCCTTGCTCAACATGCTGAGGTGAGAGCTCATTATATTAGTGCTATGAGTTGAACTATATCACCCATCTGCTGCACTGAGCAGCATGTGAGGGTATATACTACAAGTGCTGGTTTCTCTTTGATGTTTAATTTTCACACAGGTGCCTTGAACAGAGATGTGATGAAGCTTAGTTCAAACAGCCTGCATCACACCATTGATTGTAATGCTGGAGACATAACAGCTATCATGACAATGATGTAACCTGCAATATATGATTGCCTGATGCCCACATTGGCTGGCCAAACATTGGAGGTTACGATGACCACTGTGAGTTTAATAGTGGATGTGAAAATGATCTATGTGGCTGAGCAACTCATCCCTGATAGAACATGGTGAGGTAGTTACCTTTGTAAACAGCTTCCTTGGGGTCCTGTTGTATCTTCTGCAGGGAAGACACCACAGATTTAATTGCTGAACCCATGAGTGCATAAAACTTATGTGAACCTGAGTTGCTGCTGCAGCCACATGAACCCTGCACTGAAGAGTGTGTGCCATTCAAATGAAAGAAAAAAAATGTGCACAATAGCTATGTTCTCTTCAAAGACTAGGAGATGCTAAGGGCTTTAAACTGCACCCAAGGAGCTTATGGAACAGACGGACTTGATTATATGACTACTTAGGAAAGTCTGCCTCTCTAAGCCTATTAATTAATGGGATAAACACAAAACTTACTAATTATAAAACAGTTATTTCTGTGACATTAACTACTTTTGAGGTACTCGTACCTTAGGTGTACAAAAATTCTTCTCATTCTGACTTTGGCTTCACAGTTTAAAGTGCTTTGCTATATTTAACCCCTTAACTTCCAATGCCGTGCCAGGACTGTCACGGCTGTCCAGCCGTTAAGGACCAGTGACTGTCCTGGCACGTCATGGAATTTAGGGTACTCCTCTTGGGGAGCCCTGAATTGGATCAATGGAAGGAAAAAGAAAAAAAAATGCCCGGTGGACGTTAAGTGCCAGCCGTGCATGTGTGCGCCAGGTCCTTAAGGGGTTAAGCAAATCAATGACAAAAGGGGTTTTTTGTGTACTTACCTGATAAATCCTTTTCTCTTTGTCCATGTGGAACACATGAACCATGGGGTGAAGTTCCCTCTGCAGGAGGAAAGCACTCACAAAGAAGGCTCTCTGATATGGACACTTCCATGCAGCATCACTTCTCCCTGCCTAGCCATGCCCAGTTTGACATACAGCAAAGCAGAAAGAAAAGGATAATTTTGTGTACTAACTGTTAAATCCTTTTCTCTTTATCCCATGGTTCCACCTAGACTAAGTCTCCTCATCCAGGAGGGCAGGGCACTTTACAATAGGTGTCTGAGATGGAGACTCACTCCTCTTTTCCACTTCATACCCACCTGCTAAGTCAAGTTGTAATGCATAGCAAAGCCAAGAGAAAAGCAAAACAGAAGAGAAAGAAATCCCCTGAACAATAAACCCAAGAGGACCCCCCCCCATGTTTTATTTATTCCCTTTTTTCTTCATGAGGAAGTCATATGTTCCACAGAGATTTACACTGACATTTTATTTTCTCTGTTGTCCAATATGGAACACAGGAACCTTTGTGATATACCAAATGTATCCCCCAAGATTCCAGGGAAGGAAAATGAGAGAGGGAAAAAAATAAATAAATAAATAAACCTTCATCACAGACCAGTATCCACAAGACCAAACAGCTACAACACTAATTGCATGAGTCTACTGCCACCAAACTAGCAAATCAAATAACTGGATATTAACAGATAATCAACAGGGTTCTGATCTCAGAAAAGGCAAGGAGGACATTTACAAAGGCACCACAGCTTGTAAGATCTTACAACTACTGAGCAGTTGCTTGACTCTTCTATGTCCAGGAAGCACCTGCTAACCTGGTGGAATGCACCATGACCATAAAGGGGCAGGTTTTTCCCCTGAGGACATAGGTCTGGCAAATGTTTTTCCTGGGTTAAGGTGACCATGAACTTTAAATGCAGGCCCTCAAGAATGACAGAAAGCAAATCAAATTTCTGAAAAGGCTGCATGTGATGAACATTGTACTTCAAGCACTTGACCATCCAGCAGACGAGGTTCCTGCTGGAGCTTGACAGGAGGACGGAAGAACACTTGCCTGGTTGATGTGAAAATCTGAAACAACTTTGGGCAAAAAAACATATAGGCATTCTCCTAATGTCCGGTTCAAATCCCACTCATTTGGACAAAAGTTTGCAAGTCAGGGAGCAAGGCAATGCCCTGCACTGCTGAAAAGAACAGAAAAAGCCAAAATCTGAACCTTGATTGAATTAATACCAAGACCTTTCAGAACACCATCATCAAGAAAGGCCAAAACTACCCAAAGCAAAAAAAGCCATGGGCTAAAGCCTCTGACAGCACACCACTTATAGGAGAGGGATCAAACCCTATTAGAGGCCTTGGAAGAAACCGGCTTTCTAGCCTGAAGCATATTAGAAGTATCAGAGTCTGACCCCCCCCCCCTTTTTTTTTTTTTTAAATAGGATGCTGGCCTTGAGGGCCAGGCCATAAAAGCTAGCCTCTCTACCCAAGAGCAGAATAACAGGCCCAGAGTCAGAAGGCCCAAGCGCAAGGGAAGACAAAAAGGCTCTTCCACAGACAGACTGAGAAAATCTGAAAACCAGGCACGACAGAGCCAGAATGGAGCAAACGGGATGACATAAGCTTGCTTCATCCTGACTCTTCTCCACACCCTGGAATCAGGGGAATTAGAGGAAACACATTCCACAGGAAAAATTCCAAAGGACAGCAATTGCATCCACTGCTAGTGCCAAAGGATCCTGGAACCTGACACAGAACTGAGGAACCTTGGGTTTCAGACTAGATGTCATGAGATTCACTGTGGGGAGCCCCCAATGGCCTAAGATAAAGTGGAACATGCCCAGATTGAGCTCCAAATTTCTGTGATCCAGATGCTTGTAAATGCGATAGTCTGCCACAGCATGTTTTGCCTCTGGTATGTGAACCCACGAAGAGGGGCGTCACATGGACCACGGCCCACAAAAGAATCCTCCATACTTAAATTCCTGAGAATGGCCAGTTGCAAATCCCAAGTGTGGACTGCCTCCAGCTAATCTAGCACCTTCTTCGATGGCCAGGATTTTCCCAAAACACCTGATGCTTGTTTGGGAGAAACATGCTCCATTGGAGGGTATCGAATCTCATGCTGAGAAAAAATAAGAATCTGGGATGGAACCAGAGAAGATTTCTTAAAATGGAGTACCCAACGTGCTGCTCCAGAATGGAGATGCACTTCTGAACCTTACTGAGCAAAATTACCTCTGAAGAAGCCTTTAGTAAAAGGTCATCTATCTAGGTAGGAAGCGTGGCTGCGAGCTGCCAAGGAAGTCATGACCTTTGTGCAAACCCTTGAATCAGACGCTAGGCCAATAGGAAGGGCAGTAAACTGGAAGTGACTGTATTGAAATGACAGCACATGACCCCAAAAGATAAGATAAGCATCCTCCAAGTGTAGGGAGGCCAGAAACTCCCCTGATCACATAGCCATGATGGCAGACAACAAAGTCTCCATCCTGTCCAACAAAATGGTTGAGTCCAGAGTAGGATGGCATCCACCATCATTTTTGGGAATCACAAAGCAATTTGAATAATATCTGATGAATCAATCCTGTGATTGAATCCTGCATGCCTAGAAAGGAGTCCAGGTGTTCATCTGCCTGATCCTTAAGGGCTATGGCATCCTCCAGTGTCAGCTCCATGTTTCTGGCAAGACAAGAAATCGGGACATAACAGCAGGCGCAGGGTATCACACTGTGCCAAGGCCTCAGCTGAAAAAGGATACAGATTCTGGTCAGGCGTCTTTCATTCCTCTACAAGAACCTGGTCCAAGGAATGGTAAAGATGAAAGATGGTAACCTCCTTTTTGCATTGCTTACAAATAATCAGGGGAATAGGAACCCAGAGGCCTCTGAGACATGAAGCATCTCCAGGACCTCCCGAATAAGCCTCTCCAACAAGGGGCTAGAGTCATCCTCTTAGCAGTCCCCCAGTGAAATAGAATAATTTAAATCATCTTTTTCAGTCTCCCAGTCCTCAGCAGAGACATCCCAAAAATGTGTGTATTGCCACTAAATACAGGGCTCAAATGCCTGTTGGTGGGTGGAGAGTGTACCGCAGACCAAGAGCTCAGGGCACCATGAATAGGTGAGGGGATAGAAGTGACTGAAGAGAACAGCCTCAACTCAAACTGGTTCCTGCTCAGCAGAGGAGGGGGCTCAGGTGGTAGTGTAGAGGCCACAGTGCAAGAGGGACATTAGGTGGAAGAATATTCAAGAGGAAGCCTAGTCTGGCATTAGAAGAAATGGGTTACAGGAGTTAGGGTAACCCCAGAATCCTTAGTCTTGCCCATGTGCCCCTTAGGTTCTGACATAGAAGACTCCAAAAATAGTGTAAAAGACAGTCAAAAACAGTAAAAAGGTATTTTTGCAAAGTCTTTAGCAAGGGGTTAAATTGGCAGGCAGAGACTAGCCTCTGTGCAGTATGCAGAATACAAAAATGAAGAAGTTTATCCCTAATCTTCCCATTCCATAAACCCCAGGAAAAATAGGTTTCTGGGAAATTAATTAAATTCCCTTTAAAATTGCACTGTGGCTCTCCAGTCATTTAAAAACACCATTCCCCGGTATCCAGAGGGGAAGGGGGTGGCCCCCACTGGGGGAAGGGGGGGTTGCTAGATAATAAGGAGTGCAATGAAACCACCTGCAGACTCCTAGGTGCAACTGGAGGCAAGATATGTCCCGTAGAAGCTTTGTGCATGAATCCAAAATAGCCTCCTCAAATGAGCATCAGGCTTTAAAAGGTGCCATGTCCAATTTCAGTAAAAAGAAAGAATTCAAATAAAATGAAATAACGAAGGAAAAGTGAGTGACTCAATAGAACAGCCCACTGCCTTAAATGGCCAGTCCCCAAGTGGGGGAAATGGTGCCAAATAAGGAGCAGTAGAAAATAGTTCAAGTCAGGTTTGCAGGCCCCTAGTATGTGTAATTTGTTTATTTGTGTATTTTATTGTAACTTTTAAAGTGTTAGCCAAATGGCATGAGTAGATAACATCTCCAGAGCAGGCTATAGGGCTACCATAAAATGTATTGGAACATCTAGTCTGATGAATGTCATCCAGGAGACCACCAAATAATGTGAACTAGGGAGAACATGTGTATATAGTACACTGTTAGGCCAAACCTCCCCCAGGTAACACCCAGGGGGTCTGGCCTCTTAGAAGTAACTGTGGACTCCTACTTAATATGGATCTTGGATAAAAACAGGGAATTTCTTTGTAACAACTGAAGGGGGAAATACTATCTGAAGTTCCTGTAAGGACTCTTAAAATATCGGTAATTGTATTTAAGGATTTCTTGTGTTTCTCCCATTTTATTTTATGGACTGTTTTGCCAATGTGTAATCTTTATCTGTGTATGGCCTTCATTTCTATATTTTTGTACCCAGCACTGTGAAGCCTTTTTTCAGATTAAATGTTCAATTAATCAGCTCTTGTCTCTGTTCTCTAAAATGAACTCACTACTCTGAAGGAAACTCAGGTAGCACTCGTTACTAAAGGGTTAATTATATATGTCTGATTATTAAGGTGATTTTATACTGTAATTCTGTTGAGGTTTGGGGTAACCTAAGATGCCCAGATATAAAGTCTTGGCGGTGACAGCACACTTTAGTGCTGAGGTGATAGTGCAGGAGGGATTGCAGTGGTTAATTGGGTGGTTGCTAGGAATAATAACAGGGAACCAGGGGTCTGGTATTGTTAACCCATTCCCTCCCCCACTGTCTCAGCAGGGCCTATAGCCCTCGCTTGGGACACCAGGCAATAATCCACATGAACAACTGGATAGCAGACAACAGGAACATACACACAGGATCAAAGCCCTTGATAGGTTAGCTTACATGTAATCTCTAGGCTCCCATTAGATTGAATGACAAACGCTTCTAAAAAGCTATAGTGACGTAAAGATTGTAACCTCCACAGGTTTTTGGTCCTGGAAAATGAACCCTTGCTCTGTACAATCCAATAATGAGGAAGCCAGGAATAGAAGCCCACCTAAAGGGGGATTATACTGCCCCATATGCTAAGAAATAAAAAAATGAGGCTAATTAATCCAACTTTGCTCATGCTGCCTCCTAATCACAAGGTCACTTAAAATGAGCTTAGAAGGCAGCGGTGAAGTTGATAGGAGTCTCTCCCTCAGAGACTCTGGACAGCAGAGAAAAGAAACAGAAGTGGAAAAAGACAGGGAATCCACTGAACCAGAGATCCAAGACCTCCCTGCCTGGGACTCAAACCATTGTTGTTGTTTTTTTCCCCCGGGAGTGAAGTTCTGTGTTCCACATGGAACAAGTAGAATTTATCAGTAAGTAAACAAAAATTCTCTTTTCTCTTATGTCCTATGCGGAACACAGGAACCATGGGGGCTATACCAAAGCATCCACTAAGATTACAGGGAGGGAAGAAGAAAAACCCTTTCAAACACAGACCAGTTCTAATAAAAATGAACTGGTACCACATGAACCACAGTTGTCAAAAGACACCAACACTCCACACACCATGTAACTAACATATCACTGGTCAAACGGAGACCGGGAAGGACACCCAACACAGGCACAATGGCCTGTAGAACCTCTTGGACAAAGCTGGCCTCAACCAAAGCAAACACATTAACACGGTACATGGTAGTATTTCAAAATGTTTGGATGGATGACCATGTGGCCTAATTCTTATAGGCCCATGATGCTCCATTCAACCTTGTGGAATGTACCATAACCTGAAATGGCACTGGAATTCTGCCTTAGGACATATGCCTAGCTAATGGTTGCCTTAATCCAAAAAGCAACTTTAACCTTTGATGCTGCCTGGTCCACATGAGGTCCCCTCAGGAATGACAAAAAAGTGAATCAGATTTAAGAAGGCTTAAGCAATTAACCACATCTGAGAGATCAAGCTCATGCTCCTAACTATTAGATGGAGCTGGACAGAGAGAAGGAAGAACAATTTTGTGGTTGATGTGAAACTCAAAAACAAACTTAGGAAAGAACCCTAAGGTAATCCTCAGAACCACTGTTTCAGAGTGGAAGAACAAAAAGGGAAGGATTACAAGATGAGCCTGAAGTTTAGCCACCCACTGAACTAACACAACAGCCAAGCAAAAGGTGGTCCTAAGAGACAAGAAACACATGGAAACCAAATACAAGGGATCAAAGGAGCCTTCGGTAGAACCAGGTTCAAATCCTAGCTGGAGTGAGCACGAGCCACCCCATGGACAAATGCTTGCACGTAAAGTAGTAAGGCAATAGGTCTTTACAAAAAGGCAGAAAGACCTGAAAGTGACCTTTCTGAATACCCATGGAGCAGACGCCAACCCAAAGGGAAGAGTGGTGAACTGAAAATGATGATCTTGGAGAGCAAACTGCAGGAAACTCTGATGATCTGCATAGACAGGAACATGTAGAGAAGTGTCTTATGTCCACGGAAGCCAGAAATCCCCCCCCCCCCAAATATATGGCAGCAATGGCAAAGTACACGGACCCAACCTTGAACCGTGGAGTGAACACATAATAGAACAACAACTGCTGTCTTTTGTGGGGACTATGAGAAAATTGGAGTAGAACTCTGTGAATCTTTCCCGAGAAGGAACTGGTATTAACACATGCATCTATAGAAGGGAAGAAACACCATACAAAACTAGACTGTTTCACTGGGGATTGCAAGGAACTATGGCCATGAAGAAACAACATGGATGAAGGGAAATCAAATCTATGCAATACCCTACTAAAATTACCCACAAAACACACCAGTCCTCCACAGAAATGGCCCACATGTCATGGAGAAATGGAGATGACCTTCTATAGCCTGTGGCAAACCAGACCCCTGCGAGTAAGGAAGAAGCAGTTTTGGGCTTCTGCACAGGCTTCTTGCCTGCCCAAGACTGTTTGGGTTTTCAGGTGGAACGTGCCTCGTGCAGTGACCTGAGAGCATACCTATAGGGGTGGGGATTAAGAAAGCTATGAATCTTCTGCAGAAAAAAAAAAAAAAGAAAGTTTCTAGGCTAAACAGAAGTTTGCCCACAAATGGGAGATACCAAAGATCTCTGGGAGGACTGGTCGGCCAAAACACTTAAGTCACAACGTGCAACACATGGCCACAGAGAAAGCTAATGCCTTTCCATTAAGAGTAGCGACATCAAAGATCTTTCAAATAGACAAGAATTAGCTTTAAGGATTTTGGAAACGAGGACCCGCAGGTCCTCTTTGGGTGGGTACACTTGAATGGCAGACAAAAACTGATCCTTCCAGATTGCATGGCTCACTAGGGCTATGGCTAAGGGAAACAAAGGGTGTAAGGCGGCACAAGAAGCCACAAAACTCGCCTTCAAAAGGGAATCCAGGCGCCTGTCTATTTGATCCCTGAAAGCTGCAGCATCTGTCAGTGGTACAGCGGTATTCTTGACAAGGCAAGAAATGTGACGATTAACCGCAGGGGGTGGCCTACTGTGCCAAAGCCTTGGCAGGATAAAGGGTATAAAAGATATATAAATTGGCTATGGAAGAACCTCCTGTCATGCATTTTCCATTCCTCCAGGGGAAACGGGTCTAAGGAATGGAGAGGAGGAAAAACCACAACCCTCTTTTTTCCATATCTTCAAAATATCTGAATAAGGCGTTCAGCAAAAGAGCTGATCTATTCCTCATAAGAGTACCCAACAAGTATGAATCTAGGTCACTCACATCAGTTTTTAATTTCCTCAGAGGGGAAATCCCAATATGGTGTTATCACTCTCCATAACATGACTTAGGTGCCTTTTGAGGGTGGATAGAGTCCCATTGGGCAAGAAACTAAAGCCCTTTGAAGAGATGGGGAGATGGAACTTAACTGATGAAATTATGACACTAACCTATGCATGCTCCTGTTCAACAGGCAAGGGCTCCGCAGGTAGCGAAGGTCCACAGAGCAAGAGGGACATAGAAAACCAAATCCATAAGAAGCCCAATCTGGCATAAGGATCAATGGGTTAAAATGGTCCCCTGAAGCATTAGTAGCCATCGACTTGCCCATGTCTCCCTTAGATTATGATAAATAGGAAAAAAAATACAGTCAAAGTAGTAGAAAGTTAAAATAAAAGTGATATGGCAAACAGGAGCTATCCTGTAGATCAACAATGACTCTCTCTTCCCTTTCCAAAAAAGCCTGGTAAGAACAGGGTGCTGAGAAGTGTAGTTTCCCAGAATTAAAAATGGTGTGGTTGCTCTCCAGCCATTGCTAAAGGGGGTTTCACATAGGATCCATTAATAAATATTGGGAGGTTAAAATCAACCTTAGCCCCCTTACTGACTCTGAAACACACACAGAGGCAAGAGAAGTCACAAAACAGTGTTCTATGGTATAAGCCATATTGCTGCCATGCGTGACTGTTCTTAAAGGCGCCACAACACAAAAAGTGAAAAGTTTCATAAAAGTAAATAAAGGTGAGCAAAAGCTGCTTAATGTCATTAAAAATTAATGTAAGCACATGAAAAGTCCCACAGAAAAATTAATACCCATACAGAGGGCAGGGGTTAAAAAACACATGCTAAAGAATAGGAACACAAAAGTGTTCTAAATGGATGTGCTGTTAAGCAAGCCCATCAATGGAATGCTCTGCAGACTAACAAACCACAGAAATCTGGGTGCTGATACGGAAGTAGGGACATACTTACAGGACCTGTGTAATCAGAAGAAATCCTCTTTCAGTCTTCATGCTCCTATTATGAATAGAGAAGCTTCATAAAAGCCTAATAGGAAACAAGCCATCATCCACTGAACTGGTCCTGAAGTTTCTGTACACTAGTCAATCCTTCCAAAGCAGGCCAGCAATAGGAGATTATACAGCTCCATACCCTACAGCAGACAAACAAAAAACAATAAGTCTAAATAAGAGAGCTTTGCCCCGCATCCTCCTCGGGAAGAGCAGGGTTCAAAGTGAGCATGTCTGTGCAGGTTGAAGTGATACAGGATGGGCATCTCTGCTTCAGAGAACTCTGCCTGAAGGAGGGAGACTTCACCCTATGGGTTCTGTGTTCCATAGGACAAAAGAGAAAATAAACTATTGCATAAATTAAATCTTTACTTTATTCATTATGTTACCAGTGTTGAAAAGAAACAACAAGCTTATTCCTTGGGTTTTATTCCTATTGACAAAAATAAGAAATGAAGGACAAAAGGAAAAAAACACAACAAAAACAAAACAAAAACACAACAAAAACAAAACAGTTATGTGGGAGCTAGATACAAAGTATATTAACAGAACAAAACCTTATGTGTCTGTGTATATGAGTAGGCAACCTTCAGCTCTCCATATGTTAGAGCTTAAAATCAAAATATGCAAATCAGCCAAAAGCTGGTTGGGGATGATGGACAGCTGGAGAGCCAAAAGTTATCTTTACCTGGTCTAGAGAAACAGTGCTACAAATAACACTATTTACCCACAGAGCTGAGCAGGAAATGAGGGATGTTTGTTTTTTTTTTTGCCACAATTTTCACAGAACAGTTTTCTTTGGGGTAGTTTCACATGGGTGACTTTTACTCCTACAATAACTTCTAGTGGCAACCTTGTGTTTCAGCAAAATCTTGCAACAATGTTGTCCATGTGGACCAAGTCTTAGTGTTTTCACTCCACTGATGGAAATAGGTAAAATCAGGAACTTTCTAGTGGTCTTTTAAATAGGAAGGAAACCTACTGCTGTTCTCCCGTGATAACATTTATAGTGGCTCCATCCAAATTAAGGGGACCAGTCACCCTCAATTTCAGTTTGCATATTAGAAAGTTTTATAAAAAAAAAACTGCCTATGTATCAAGTTAGCCAAAAGACCAGCAGATGCATGGTTTAGGGGATACCGATTTCTGAAAAAGTGAATTTCTCTCAGTATATTTATATACTTTTTTTAAAGCCAGTGTATACGGGCCAACACTGGCGGTGCTTCAGTCATGCGCGGTACTGACTGCTCGAACGTGCCGCGGCTGATACCGAGTGAAATTCAGACCGTGGTCCTCTCTGTGCACCTTCCTAGGACCAAGAAGATCCAGGAGGGTGTGCAGAGAGGACTCTGGTCTGAATTTGGAGTGCCCCGCTCAGTATCAGCCATGGCGCGGGCAGTCTCTAGTGCGCATGACTGCAGCATGCGCAGCCTTCTCTACACCACATGACGGCTTCTGACAAACATCCTAGCGAATTATAATATAGGATGTTAGTTTGTGCTGCTCTGAGAAAGCTGAAGTAGCGAAATTTTAGACAATGGTGCCAAACCTCAGATCTGAGTTAACGACCCATGACGTACTATGACCGTCATGGAATTCCGGGCTCCCCCCGCAGCTGCACGCCGTTCATGGAGTCTGGAACCGGACATGAAAGAAAAAAAAACAAACAAAAAAAAAAACTCCGTGGTCCTTAAGTGACCACGACGCGCCGCCTGTCGTTAAGGCATTAAAATACTCATCTGCTTGTCTTTTGGCTAGCATGACACATAGGAAGCTTTTAATTACATTTTCAAACACATCCACTTTAAACATCAATACCACGACAAACAAAGCTTTATCTATTGCCATTTACTGTGTACAGTTGTACCACAACATGCTTTTTTGGCTTTATTTCTGCTGGACTGAACAGATTAGCAGAGGTCTTTGTGACATGCAGCACTGTATATTGATGCGACAAAACAGTGTAGAAATGTGCAGCAATGTGGCATGGTTTTGTAGAATTCAGGATTCCAGACATGTAAAACAAGTTTGCGGCAAGGCTTTATGATAATTATAAACTCTAAATGCGTAGAGTTTTATTGTTCTTGTTCATCTTTTTTCTTTCTAAAAGAAACTTTATCTTTGGTTTCTTGTAGTTTCTCAGATAGTCTGTCTTTTGTCTCCTCCATCTTTCCACTTATTATGTCCCTAGTTTCCTCCATTTTCTCACTGATGCGTTCCTTTGTCTCCTCCATTCGGTCCTGTATGTAATCCTTCACCAGTGGAGGAGTGGACAAATAACCATATTTCCGTAGATATTTAACACTAAGGGACGTTCCCCCCAGTGTCACTGTATATCTAGCTGGAGTTGCAATCTGGACAATGAAAGAAAGAAACAAAAGAAGCAATGTTTAATAATCAGATATGCTTGAAGAACACAGAAAAATGTAGAACCAAAGTGAGTGAGAGAGAGCGAGAGAGAGAGAGAGAGAGAGAGAGAACACAGAAGAAGGATGTGGTGAATAATGGTGGTGTACACATCAGGCTAATTATGCTATTTATTTTAGATTATATTTTCTCTCTCATATGATCTCCTTTTCTCACTATCTCTTATCTGCCTCACATATATTATACAAATATATGAATAATATGTGCGATATAGATAAATAATAGAGAGAGAAGGAGATTATCTATCTATATGTTGCTCCAGAGAGAATGTTACCGGATATGAGAAATTAATACTAAGAATCCTTGTTGACTTAATGAAACAATCCCTGCAGTTGTTTCCTTCCTGACATATATATTTTTTCTATCTTATATTTTTCTAAATTATATTTCTTTTTCTTTGTCCCCCCCCTTTTTTTTTTTTTTTTTTTTTTTAAATATAATATTCCTTTAATTGAAAATTTTAACAAAAGCCAGACAACAGGTATTGCAATGAATCACAATAAAATGCAAAATAGCAAAAAGCCATCAACTGGCAGAAACATTAGTAACCATTTCTATCATATGAAGACAAGACAGACAGAAACAAATGTGCTAACCGGTACGATCATATACTCTTGGAGAAAAAGAAAAGAGAAGAGGGAGAAAAAAAAAAAAAGGAGGGGGAGGATGGGAGAGGGTGAATAGAAGGGTATAGAAAAAGAGGCATCATAGTTGTGAAGGAGTAATTCATAACAGTATTATAGAAAGAGATATCAATTGAGTCCTTGGAAAACTCCCACTTCCCAGACCGCTCTGTGTTTGTTTATGGAGTCAGAAGTAAGGTCATGAGATGATACATCTCTTCAGTATGGTCTTAACAGGGTATGAGAAGATCGAGATATGTAATAGTTTTTGATTACCAAAGTCTAGCTATGAGGCGTCTTCAGGCCCTCAGAATATGAGAGGCGAGTATAGATAAGGGTCTCAACATTAATCCATGATCAGGGGGGACACGGACGGACAAGAATAACAGGATAAAATGGAATGATGACTATAGTCACCTCTTAGATAAGGTGAACACATTTTTTTCCAATATGACTGTACAGCGAGACAAGACCACCAAATGTGTACAAGGTGTTTCTTCTGGGCACATTCCCTCCAACCAAGGTCAGAGGTAGTAGGGTAGAGAGCATGTATTCTGCTGCTTTAACATACCAATGAAGAAGGATTTTGTAGATATGTTCCTTAGTGGAAGTACAGACTGACGTCCTCACTGCAGCAGTCCGTATGTTGGACCATTTTTCCTCAGGAAGCTCCAGATCCAGATCCTCTTCCATGATAACATGCACTTTTGTTTAGAAGGGGCATTGGGGGTATCAAAATAGCATAGTCCGGAGACAAGATATTGTTTGTGTGTGTGTGTGTGTGTGTGTGTGTGTGTGTGTGTGTGTGTGTGTGTGTGTGTGTGTGTGTGTGTGTGTGTGTGTGTGTGTGTGTTTGTGTGTGTGTGTGTGTGTGTGTTTGTGTGTGTGTGTGTGTGTGTGTGTGTGTGTGTGTGTGTGTGTGTGTGTGTGTGTGTGTGTGTGTGTGTGTGTGTGTGTGTGTGTTGGGGGGGAAGAGGGCTTCGGACCTAGGGAAAGAAGGAAATTAGGAATCTGGATGTAGTCAGATGGTAGGAGGTGGAGTGTTTTTTGTAAGGACTCAAAAGGAGGGGAGGGAGCCTGCTGTCAAAACATCCTGTATAGTACGAATGTTGGCTTCCTTCCATTTGTGAAAAGATGGAGGTTAAGTCCCCGGAGGAAATAGAGGATTATCAAATAGTGGGGTATCTCCTTTCTTTTTCTGTTTTGTATATTAATTATCTTTATTTATTGTAGTCCTGTGTGTGTATATATGTGTATATATATATATATATATATTTTTTTTTTTTTTTGCAGTACTTTTTCTGCTATTTCAGCTTCTACTGCCGAGTGTCACCCTATTCCAGTATCTCCTATGGAGTAAATGGTCTATCTACGTGACTTTCTTTTCTTGGTTATTCTTGTCTCACTTAAGTGACAATACTTTTCCCAGTTATGCCTGTTTACGTGGTAACTATTTCACTCTATATACTAGATTTGGTAATGGGTTAGTAAAGCCCATATTTAAGTTTATTCAATATTGTAGATGTTAAAAAAATAAAGTATGGAGAAAGTCCCATCTCTTAAACCTTTATGGTTTGAGAGATGATATTAAGCGCTTAAGTTCCCCCCTCCCTCACGCCAGCTGTAAAGCTGACAGAAGGAGATGTGTGTCAGCCGACTTGAGGAGGCTCTTCTGCAGAGCCGAAATAGCGATATTTAAAAAGAACTACTTCACTGAAACATCAAAGCTAAAGTCCCCCCCCCGACAGCAACGCTCTACTGACAGAAGGAGATCCCGGGCCTGTGACCACCCAGCAGCTCTTCAGCAGAGCCGAAATAGCAATCTTTAAAAATAATTACTTCATTGGAATGGTCTACAAAGTGTGCCTGGCTTGCAAGCACACTTTGTAGACCGTTCCAGTGAAGTAGTTCTTTTTAAATATCACTATTTCGGCTCTGCAGAAGAGCCTCCTCAAGTCGGCTGACACAGATCTTCTCCTGTCAGCTTGACAGCTTGCATGAGGGAGGGGGGAATTTTAGAGCTTAATATCATCTCTCAAACCATAAATGTTTGAGAGACAGAACTTTCTCCATATACTTTATTTTTTTAACATCTACAATATTGAATAAACTTAAATACAAGCAATGCTATACTTTAATTTTAACATGTTATGTATGGCTTGACAAAAATCCCTATTTGAGGACCGAAACGTTACATATTACTACATAAGTTTCTACAAAGCATCTGTGTGCGTGTGGCCCATTAGTTGTTTTCTATTGTGTCAACATTAGTGTGTTTTGCTGCTCCTCCCATTGGACCAGGAAGTTTTATTAATTTAGAAAATGTTTTACCAGGAAGAATACACTGATATTTCTCTCATTTTCAAATATGTTCTGCCATGTCCAGAAGAATCACGGGGAAGAAAGTGAATGTGTGTAGGTCCCCATTATTGCTAATTTATAACGGGGACATCAGGAGATGTAAACAGGCAAGAACAGTAAAATCCCATTTTTTCTTACGTCCAATATGGATCACAATTTTGACAGCTTCATTAACGCCTAAACTGAACCCCCTATATGTGCCACTTTACTGCACGATGTTGAAGAAACACACGTTTGCATTTAAAGGGACAGTAATACTTAATATGTAAAAAAAAAAAAATACATATTGTAGTGTTATCCCCCTGAGTAGAAAAGGGTACTTTCACTGCTGAAAGGTATTTTATTCAAAAATTATTACAGCTCAAAGTTGATTTTTTTTTTAGGTGCAATATCACAGTGACCTGAAATTGTATTGCGCTGTTGCTACACCATCCTATGAATAGCTCTGGTCTGTAGACCATACATCTCCATAGGATGGTATAGCAACAGCACCACTGTACAATTTCAGGCCACTGTGATACTGCACCTAAAAATTTCAACTTTGAGCTGTAATAACTTTTGAATAAAACACCTTTCAGCAGTGGGAGTACTCTTGTTTTACTAAGGGGGATAAACCCTACAACATATTTTTTTTTCATCTCTTTAAAATGAGAGTAGCTTTAAAAGTAATTCAGTGAAACACTAATACCTCTTAACTGCTGCTTATCTAAATCTGTGCGGACAGTCTTTATGGCCATTATAAATCATTTCTTTGTGGACAGATTCTCCAAAATTAATCTGGATAACAAGCCCACCCATGGAGGCAAACATAATTCTTTGCTGTAGGACTCCAGGACCCCAGACTCCCATAATGTGTTTGAGAGGTCTTTAGCATGGGGGATAGGAAAATTAGCTAACTCCCACATGCTTACTTGCATGTAACAAATACACTATTTGTTTCATATCAGGAACAGCTGGATAAAAATAAAAAATGGTTACAAAAGCACCCACAGATGCTTTATGCAATGTGATATCTATGCCTTTCCTTCTCCAGAAAATCACACAGGACAAAAGACAAGAAGAAAAATTTGGAAGCAAACAATTCAATGTGCTGGAGAACACTAGCATTTAAGGGGTTAAAAACCTTATTTAACCATTTACTTGCCAGAGGCGTATGCACTGTGTTACATCTTTTTTTTGGTGAAACTCATTTGTCCCAGAATTGCTTCTCTTGTACATAAAGGCCACATGATACTCATTCATAGGTTCATCAGCTGCAACAAACAGGTATGCTCTGTGCATCTCTTGACTTTAATAGTGCTGATTTGTTTACTCTAGTCTATGTCCATTCACAGCACACATAACTTATTTTCCCTTATATGTAATTAGTAATAACTCGAAGTGCTAATGGAATCTGTACAGTCTTATGATAGAATGTCTCATTTGTCTATATGGGAGGAAGTGTTGCAAATAAATCCATAAAATAATTTTGTGGATCTTCTGGAATGTTTAAAATTTATGCTAAAAGAACTATGGATCTAAAAGAGGATTTATATGGTGCTATTTAGATGCTCCTAAGTGTGCTACAGTGAGATCATTTATGCCACAGTGTTACATTTCATGATTCATATGCTTTGAGCAAATATGAGTGGTACAATTTTTACATGGTGGAAATTGGTGGGGGGATATTTTTTGGCAAAGGTAAGAATTAAGAATAAGCCTCTATCGTTCAGTTCTAAAAATAATGACAAGTCTGTGGGCCAGTTATGGGCCAGGATACATGTAAATCTGTATGTATATACTAAAAGTCTCCAATAATCAACAGTATGAAAAAAATCTGAATAGGAGCCCCAGAGGCCTCCATGTACATCATCAGTATTGCAATTTCAGTTTGTTGAACACAGGGAAATTGTAGAAAGCTGCAAAATGTTGTGTCATATAAGGTCACAATAAATGGTGTGTCCACGTCAGGTGATAATCAACAGCGTATATTTCGAGCAAATACTTAAGTGCTGAAAAGATTGCACTAATGTTACCTGTTGAATAAAACCTTAAAATGATGACTAAATCCTAAACATGAACATTTAAATATTGTGCATACATCCCGAGTGTTTCTCTTTAGACAGGACAGTCCCTCTTTGAGACCCAAATCCCTCTGTACCTCTTTCCCACTATGATAGGCGATCAAACTATGTGGTGTGTATTGAAGTGTATCAAATTGCAGCTTGTTTAAACCTCAGTATGTGTGTATAAATTAGTCAGTGTAAATAAAATACTTTGTTCTTGCTCTAAATTATTTATTCAGTTACACAAAAAGGTGTCAATAGGTCATGAAATAACCTACAATTCTCGGTACAGCTCTGCCCACCAGCGACACCACCTAAAACAAAATATCCCTCTTTGGTCTTTTGAAATACTGGGAGGTATGATTGTGTACTTCAGCCTAGCATCTGTTAAATATAAATACATACATATATCTTTCAATTCTAAATTTCTGGTATCTACGTTTTTTCTAATGCATGTGTAAAAGCAGTGGCTTTACAGTAAATAAGCCGATAATGTTTGCGCAGCCTTAAGTGTTTGACAAAATTGAAGGTGGTTCATTTATTGATATTTATACCCACCCCTCTTGTAGTCATAAAGCTTCTGCCTGATCTCAGACAGCTTACAGAGAATATCCAAAAATCACTTCTCAATCAACTTTACGATTACTTATACTAATTGGTTCAAGGAGCACTGCAGACTTTTCATGCTTTACTAGGTTAATAACAAACAAAGACGTTTTAAAGATACTAGCTTGATCTTGATTAGCAGTGTGCTGAACCATCACCAAGATTTTACAGGTTTGTGTGACCCCCCCCCCCCCCAGGGGGTTTAACAAATAAGAGATTAAAAAACAATAAAGAATGTTTGGCAAATATCAAACAGAAGTCTTGATTTGAAAGTCAAGTCTTAGAGTATACATATGAAAATGTATAGAGGACTCATAAATGTTAGCTAGATTTATATGAATAACGTAAGGGAAATGGGCAAAGAAAGACAACTGAAAATGGTAATTGTACTCCAGCAGTTTCTATAGGTTATATGTCAAGCAGTTGCGTTTGGCAATGAAAACATAAAAGAATTATAAAATCTTGACAGTTGGAGCATCTCTGCAATCAAATCCAGGCTTCTCTGGCAGGCAAAAGGCTGACATATCCCCTCATTATGAGTTCTGGTGCTCTGCTTGACATACAGACGCTTCTGGGCCCTTCAGAACTAAAGCCTAATTATCAAGTTGCACAGGTAGCCTGGGAAGCTGCAAGGGACAAATAATCACTTTCACTGTCAGAAATCTCTTTGTGAGAAAGATGCTCCAAAAAGAACCCATAGGAGACAAATGAACACAAATGAAATATGAGGTTTAGTAAGAAAAAGCCTCAGAAATCTGCTCCTGGTTTGAATAAGGCCCTAGTGCACGTCTACAAAAAGATGGGAAATGTACAGCAAAATAATCAAGTGCTGTCTCACGTGGAAGCTTTTCATTTGTTAACACGTGGGTGAGGAAGTAGACTGCCTTTGGGCATATTAATTGTGCCACCTTGGCATTCAGTATTCGCTGTGGCTCAAGGACATGCAAGTCTAATCACCACCTCTGAGATACGCGCTACTAAAATGTTATCTTGACCCAATCGGTTATTGTTCCCTAGTGATCACAGGGCCTAAGGGGATGGAACATTTTCAGCTACGTGAAGCCTTATCAGGATGATTTCTCTAATCTTTTTATCTGACACCTTCTGGAAGCAATGTGACCTGCATATCAGATTTAATATGTCACAGAAGGTCCACTATGTATTTGATTTAAAAACCTTGGACCTTATGTATAAATATTCCAGAAATTCTCATGGACTTAAATTAGACTCTTAATGCCTTTAATCCTATAGACATCTCCAATGCATTGTGAAGCAACTCACTGAATACCTCTGTAGGATTCAAGTGGTTAAAAAAGCCGCTTTTCATTCAGTGGGACTTTTTGTTTGTCCCCTGTGCTGCAGTTGGCTGCTCCAGAGTAGCTAAAGTTTTCAAACATAAAGCCCCCTGAATGTTAGAGACATACACCAGAGACATATCTCTATTTAAATGTGTTAAAAGGTACAGCCACTATTATTCCTCTGCCACAGTTGTGTTCTAACCTTTTAAGTTCCTGTGGGGTTGATCAGAAGACTACAGGATCTGAGGACACCTATAATTTAAACCTGTGAGGAACAGAGAGGTGTTCGACTTACTGCACACCCCAATGGTCCTTGAATGGTTAATGGCAGTGATAATGTTCAGCACTTTTACTTTCCAGACAAACCATACAAGAAGGAGATGTACTAGAATTAAGCACAGTGTTAAGATAAAGCAGCTTAGACGCAGCAGAAAAGACAGATTAGCAGTCTAGACAATGAGAAATACACAATGCTTGTCCGGTATTTAACTCATCCCATTAGAAAACCTGTGCCGTGTCAGGCTAGTCAGGAGGCCTAGATGGTAATCACACCCAGAATCGGATCATTGTTGAATGATATAGCAAGACAAGTAAAAGTGCAATGTAATAGCACAACTAAAAATGGAAAAAAAAAAGTAATAGGATGTTTTTTTTCTCTGCTAGAGAGGCAGCTAATTAAAAATGTTACTTTTGTGGATCTTGCAGGACATACACTATGTTCAGGAAACCTTAAATTTGAAATAGCACATATCCATCAAACAAAACAACAAAAGCTTTGATTGTGGCACTGTAGGATATCATACATACAGCACTGTGAAGGCATGCTAGGCGAAGGGTTTAAAAATTGCTGCACTCTGTGAAGCTCACCCCTTTGACTGGGAAGTATCCACATCATCACTTACAACAACGGTAACATCAGCAGTCCTTCAACAAAGGACTACAAGCTGGCAAGCAGTACTCATCCTCAGGAAAGTCCTACATCCGTTTTTTGCTGAAATTGTGTTCCCTTTCCTCTCTGGAAGACATCCATTACAGTAAGTGGGTATACTGAGAATATCTTCCATACATCCTTAGCAGTGAACTGTTAAAGGGATAGTAATACTTCATTTTAACTTTATTTTATTTCGTAGGCATTAAAAAAACATGAAGAATGATATTAGTCTTATCTCTCAAACCTTTATGGTTTACGAGATATTCACAAGCAAGGTTTCCCCCTCCCGCCCCTTTTACCTAATGTAAACAATCTCTTCTCAGATGTGGAATACAGTCCATAGACTGGACAGATAACAGCAGGGGACACTCTTATTCCTATGAAAACAATGGAATCCCTGCCCCCCTTTGACAAGCTTTTCAGGTTTTTCCCTTATCTAAATTGAAGATTGTCCCTCTCTGCAGTCTACCTGTTCAGCTCCCTTCTGATCTGACTGAACAGTGCGACATCAGTAAAAGGGGCGGGAGGGGGACACTTTGTCATTGAATTACTCCTGAACTACAACTCTGACAGAATTGAAATAACACTCTCCAAAGTCCAAATACTATGATGATTAATTAGAGCTGCTTTTATTATGAAACATTACTATCCCTTTAAGGATCAAAGGGATTTTTGCAGTATACTGCATACCTCTCTGGTTCTTAAGGATTAAATAAAGTCCAACCAATATGAAATAAAGCAATGCATCAGACAGGTTTGCTAGATAGTAAAACAAGCTTTTAGAAAAAGGATGAATGAATCCCTCCAATCTTTAGTATAGTCATTCACAAATTGTTTTCTCCTTCAAATGGACACTGCCTAAACAAAATTTGTTTATTTGATCTTGTAAACCTTTGTGGCATTGAATAAAGACGGTGATAACACAGTCATTCTACTGTTCATTCAACTGCAAAACAATGCACTGGATACCTCTCCGGCACACAACGGCTTAAAATAAAGCCTTTGGAGATAGACACGAAGAGATCAGAATAATAAACAAAAGCAATAACACAGAAGTCAGAGAATGTTATGTAAACTAAAACACACAACTCAAGCCAGAAATATCACCCTTAAAAGGTAGATGTATAACATTTTAATTTTTTTTAATAAAAATTGCTATTTTGCTGAAATTAAACAAATAAATATTGGCCTGTGCCCTACTTCTGGACAGACTGCAGTTACCAGCTCTGTACCGCAGTCTGTGGCTCTTCCTCTGCTCCCCTCCCTCTATCCTGCCTCCTCCAATCATGGAGCAGGGGTGTGGAAATTTAAAAAAACAAAACAAAACAAAAAAACCTACTAAAACGGGTGCCCAATCTACTTGTCCCTCATGACAATCTACTTGTCCTGATACACAAAATAATTTCAACCAAAATAGTAACGCGTGCAATGCGTTGGCAAGGAGCAGTCTGTATTAAATCCCTGTGTCACTTAAATGGTCAAGGCACAGCAAAATGTCATAATGAATTGCTTTAACCCCTTAAGGACCAGCGGTCCTGGGGTGTGAGGTCCTTTAAGGACCAGATAGGAAACTTTGATGTGACGTCCCACGTGACTGATCACGTGGGGCGGCACTCCGAACGGGGGACTGATAGAGATCACTCCGGTCTTGGAGAGATCAACTTCAGTCCCTGGTATTACTCACTGCGCTCCTACAGGAGCAAGGCGAGTAAAAGTACGTGACGTGCCAGGACCGTCACTGGTCCTTAAGTGCCGGACCAGCGTGATGGTCCTGCCACATCAATGGTCCTTAAGGGGTTAAAAGCTTTTTTTTGGCATAGGAAAAGCAAAGACCAGGCCAAGCTCATAAGATAGCTTAGAGTAGGCCTTGGATGCAGAGGCAAATTTAGAAGTAACCCTCTGAGTACCTGAAGTGTATGTAACACTGCAAAGCAATGTACTGTATACTACCCTGACACTCAAAGGGTTAAAGCCTATGCTGTAAAAATAGCTTGAGAAATCAAACTTTATATTTCAGTGGCACATAGCACCACTTTATTCCCTGCACAGTATGCCAACGAGTTCTGTTTAAGGCTAATCTTACCTCTTACTGTGCATTAGAAATGTCCCTAGCGTGTTCTCTGACTACATTAATTTATATCACATTGTGTAGCAATACTGGCCTAGCACAGGCACCAATTAGCATAGAATGCCACAAGAAATGAAAAGATTAATTTCTCAAAGACTAACAAACGGGCAGAACAACATTAATCCCTTAAGCACTGGTGTGCACACGTGCGGCCGGCACTTGGTGACCACAGGGCTTTTTTTTTTTTAACTTCCAGTTCAGGGCTCCCAGAGCAGCGTGCAGCCACTCCGGGATCCCTGAACCATCACTGGTCCTGGCACGTCAGTGGTCGTGAAGGGGTTAAGGCAGATTTTAATTCTCTGTTACAACCAACAAAAACTTAAGTTGACAGGTCCACATTTAGTATATCTTGAACTGAAATTTGCAAATGTAAATACTTCATTCAAAATGGACTATGTAGCATGTTAGACAAATGACCAGCAGATAAGTAGCTTAGGAGTTATTCATACATTTATTCCTGAAACGGAAGATGTTTAATTAATGTATCCTAATTAAAGTTCAATGCTGGCAGGGAATGAAAATACTCAGTGTAGACTGGATAGCCCACCTTTTGGACCCGGGACTCCTGCTTAGTGGTTACGGAGGAGATCTAGTGCAGCTACTGGCCCTGGTTGTGAGTTAGAAGTGAGAAGCCGCAAAGAATAGAGCCGCCTCTGGGAGCAGCGGCCCTGCCAATGTAAACCAAGCTCTACACAGCTCCAACTGCCACAGATTCCTCTCAGACCCTATTGCAACAACCCATCCGGGAAAAATAACAGGACAGAGATATTACCACCAGGATCCCATGCCACGGCTGGATTTTCCACTCTTCCGATCCTCTGTGTTTTTCGTGACAGGGGGGCCATCGGTCCGGTTCTGCTTGCCCAAAGCAGTGCTAAATATGAGCAAAATTTACCTGCCCGGCGCCCGGAACTACATGTCCCAGGCGTTGGGTGATATAAATTCCACAACCCTGCGGAGGCTTTCTGTCTAGAAGCTGGAGCACTCTCATTGGCCAGACTAGTTCCCAGTGGAGGGTTCCCCCCCCTCTTTTTCCCTCTTGATGGATGCTTTGGTATCTCCCCATGGTTTCTGTGTTCCACAGTGGATGAAAGAGGATTTGAGGGAACTTACAGTTAAATCCTTTTCTCTCAAGTCCATGATGTGGAACCCAAGATTCCTACCAAGAGAAAAGAAAACCCCAAAAAACAAAAACAGTGGTTTGTGTCCCCGGGCAGAGGGATCCTCTTGGGTTCTCTTTTCAGGGGATTTCCTTCTTTCCTCTTCTTTTCTGTACGTGGAAACTGGAAGTAGGGTATCTGGGGGAATTTTCCTTTGTCCCCAGTGGTGCAGTTGGTTTGCCCCAGAACTGTCACTTTACCTTGCTGATTAGGCTCCAAGGGCCATATTCAGGGAGCTAAGGATGAGCAATGTTGGAGCACACAGGTTAGCAAACAAACCAAAAACAAAAAAACAAAACCAAAAGAAAAACAAATTCCCACTGATTAAACCTCTGACTGTCAGATAGGTATCCAACGCATTGCATTAGCATAACAAATGGGACTTTTTAACCCTAAAACTGTAAAGAGGATTCTATAATATCCACCCCCTTGGTGCAGTTGGTTTGCTCCAGTATAGTTTATCTTTCACTTTTTGTCTAAAGCCCTTAGTGTGCAATTGTGGAAGGAGCCAACTGCACCACTGAGGAGAAATTAAAATTCTCATTGAAGAAATTCATTGCACACCACTCTGGTACTCAAATGGTCAAACCTTTGACTGATACAAATGTCTCAAACGCATTGTGAATCATAGATTTATTTTAGGGTTGACTCTGCCTTTAAAGGGATAGTAACACTTCGTTTTAACTTTATTTTATTTTGTAGGCATTAAAAAAACATGAAGAATGATATAAGTCTTATCTCTCAAACCTTTATGGTTTATGAGATATTCACAAGCAAAGTTCCCCTCCCCGCCCCTTCTACCTAGTGTAAGCCATCTCTTCTCAGATGTCAGTCTGGTTGTATGACAGTACAGATAACAGAAGGGGACAATTTTCTTTGTATGAAAACAATGAAAGCCCTTCCCCCCTTGACAAGTTTTTCAGCTTTTTCCATTATCTTAATTGAAGATTGTCCCTCTCTGCAATCTACCTGGGCATCTCCCTTCTGATCTGGTTGAACGGGGGGGGATACTTTGTTTGTGAATATCTCTTAAACCATAAAGGTTTCAGAGATAAGACTTATATCATTCTTCATGTTTTTTTAATGCCTACAAAATAAAATAAAGTTAAAATGAAGTATTACTATCCCTTTAACTGCATACTCACCAGTAACATACTTGGCTGCATTTAACTTTTCAGAAATACAGTCAAGCAAACATATAGATTACATTTATTATTTATGAGACCTGACACACTACTCATACCCAAGGCTAAGCTGTATTTCTTTTGGTTAATGACACTGGTGGGAAAATGCATGCCCACTTGACACTTGGTAGTAATGCAGCATGTCTGATTATGAGAATTATTTCTTCCAGCTTCATAAATATCACAGGAGCTGTATTTTTTCTCCACACTTCAAATATTAATTGGATTATTAATGTGTCAGAAGGGTGTCTAATGCAGTGTTGCTCACACTTTGGCCATTATGCTCAGAAACGAGAGAAATTCTGAAGCAAATCAAATGTACCATAAGGGAAAAAGAAAAACTCCTCAAATTCACAATGATTTAACCCTTTGAATGCCAACGTGGTGAACAAAGCATTGTAATATGTATTTTGCATTCCTAGTCAGCTTGTGTAACAATTATGTCTTAAAGAGATAGTAATGTTCAATACATATATATTCGAAAATTAATTTTATAAAATGTGCATGGATTGCTATTGCGCTCTAATTTTCTTGTCTAACTTGTTGCCTCTCTCTATTTACCACTTTGAAAGCAGAAGCTTCCCTATTTCTGATGGCCTTTGTTCTTCCTGTGAATATCCTTGCTTATTACCCAAAAACCTAGTGTGCTTATCATACTTTTTCAGATGACAGTGGGTGGTCTGCTCATGGCTCGCTCTCAAAGCATGTGCCACTATAGGGAAACCTCCAGCGTACCCCTTTTCTCCTTGTTGTCCCTGTGTTCTCACTGCTCTTAGTGCTGACGCGTTCACACTATTGTCAAAGGGGATAGGTTTACTGATACCCAACACAGTATTTTGTCCCTTTGTGAGATCATTCTGGTCAAGTGACCAGATTGCAGAACACACAGGTATTACAATGATGTGCTGAAAAGAGCCGGGAGGGGGAAACAAACGATTTACATGGAATTTACACTTCTACAGAGATTGCAAGACAAACAAGTCAGTGTAAGATTTTTGATACACAATCCAGTTTATAACAATGTATTACTATCTCTTTAAACAAATGAATCCCAAATCCCTACTTATCAGGATGCAGAACCATTTGACTCCTCTACTGCTTAAAGGGATAGTAATACTTTGTTTTATCTTTATTTTATTTTGTAGACATTAAAAAAAAACATGACGATCGATAAGTCTTATCTCTCAAACCTTTATGGTTTAAGAGATATTCACAAGCAAAGTACCCCCCCTGTTCAGCCAGAGCAGAAGGGAGGTGCCCAGGTAGATTGCAGAGAGGAACAATCTTCAATTAAGATAAGGGAAAAAGCTTAAAAACTTGTCAAGGGGGGAAGGGCTTTCATTGTTTTCATACAAAGAAGAACGTCCCCTGCTGTTATCTGTCTGGTCTTACAACCAGAGTCACATCTAAGAAGAGATGGCTTACACTAGGTAAAAGGGGCAGGAGGGGGAAACGTTGCTTGTGAATATCTGTTAAACCATAAAGGTTTGAGAGATAAGACTTATATCATTCTTCGTGTTTTTTTCATGTCTACAAAATAAAATAAAGATAAAACGAAGTATTACTATCCCTTTAAACAAGCGATAAGGGTGATGCATGGCATGATGCAGGTAAACAAAGAAATAAGAGAAGAGGTTCAGTGAAATGAAATAGGCGGGTTCTAACCTCTGAACAATTAGCACTCTTTTTTGGTTTTATTGTTTTTTTTTTGTTTTTTTTGTACAAGTTGTAATAAATTGTCATTTGTATGTATGTATGTATATATTTGAACTGTTTTTTATATAATCTCTGGGGCTGCAGCCTCTTCGGGACTCGGCTCTTCCTGCTATTCCAACAATGCAATGAAAAAGAGTACACAGGATATATTATGAAGGGAGGAACTGACACCCAAAATGTTGTGCATATACACTCTATGCTAAATATATGGGCCACTTACTAGTTTTATGATACACCTGATAAATATTAGCCAGAAAGTAGTCTCCTTTACCTTTTATTTTGAAAGGCACTAGCATTTTCTCAACAAAGGGGAAAAATGCTATCTATGAGTGCACAATATTTTAACACATTTCAACCCTTTTCATGTTGTGCAATGTGCTACAGGGGATGATGTCATACTTACAAAAAAGAGTGAAAACATTATTTTTTTTGCAAAGATCACACGCTTTATGTAAAACATTCATGCCGTGTGAGTTTCTATTATTTGAAAAAGCCCGGAATCTCCAAAATAAAAAATCCCCAATATATATATATATATATTTTTTTTTTATAGTTTTACCTACATGCATGGCCTCCTAATTACCAGGACAGCAAAATGGTATTTTCAGCTTTATGAACTAAAATGCACATTCCACAGCAGGGGCAGATTGTAGGGGAATACCAGACCGGGCAAAGCAACCCTTTGCGTACCCCTCTGGCACTCAAAGGGTTAATACGGAACGCGAAGGCTGTCACAGAGAGTGCCTGTCGCAACACAGACCTTTCCTTCAAAATATCGTGGGATGTTGAGGTGAGATCCTCTGATCTCCCCCACCGGCCTATGATCTAGCGGCCATGTTCCACAGGTTACATGGTAAAACTACCCTAATACAGCTGAATAACTATATATTTCCAGAAAGTAGATATCCTACTGCATCAAATTAAGGATGACTTGCCTTTCTACCCCGTGGCTGGAATGCACAAATATTTCCAGAAGGTGAAGCTATAGGAACACAGTTGTGTAAAAAAAAAAAAAAAAACAAAAAAAAAAAAAAAAACATTTCCACCACTTCAAGTATACTAAAACCTCTGAAAAACATAGAATTTCCTACTACATGCAATCTCTGCTACCAGCATGAGAAACATGGTACCCCATTTCTGTGGGTTAACATACATATGGGGGCACCGGGAACACCAACATATACCTGCCACTTTCCTTTTTGATATGAACTGCCTGCATTAAAATGATCATATAGATACATACAAGTTTGGTGGAACTTAATAAAAGGTTCGTACCGCTAGTCACGGGTTTATATTAAAAAAAGAAGCTAGAAAAGGCAGGTGGATAAGTAAAATCCACGCCATATGTCTCAAATCATTTGGTCAGGGACATCAGAGTGATAGGAAGCCACCAAAAAAAGAGACTAGTTCAGTACTATATATTCAGAGATAATTGGGAATATTAAAACTCAACTTTTATTGGATATACAATAAAAATGACTCACAGGTCACATGTAACTGAACATGTGTTAAAAACAACAGTAAAATCAAGTGTCTGTGAATGATATTTTATTCTCTCGGTGAAGGTAACTGAACAACCCCGTAACAAAATAATGTAACACTTGTTGCCGTGTACTGATTACTATATGTGAGATGGTCTATTTAGCCATACCATGTATAAGTATAAAGATACTGATTAGATGATTGCAGAGGCCCTGCATATCAATGGACACCGATGTCCCCCAATTGCCTGAATCAATGAATCAGTCCGGGACTATATTCAAGTCTCCTCCTTCTAAGTAAGCACCTTGTTATATGATTTCTCAAAAGTGCCCTGCAAAGGCTCTTAAGCAAAATAACCTCTCTATGAGAAATAAAGATAACATCAAATACTAAACTGCAGGTGTCCTGCTGTAATCTTATTAGCAGGTACCCTGTGTATCTTAGATATGTAATTGTTAAAGCCGTATGGGGCGGACACTTCACTGCAGGTCTCTTGTTATGGAATTATTTCAAGAACCTTGTGTATCCGTACCCCCGCGATTTAGAAGGAATGACAGTCAATTGTTAGAAGACTTTATTATGTGTCCAAATATTGACCTGATACTTCACTGCAGGCTCCTGCTATATGTATCTCTTAAAACACGGTAATCTAGTTATAGATAGAGTACTGGTATCGGATAATTTGTAAGTGTACTAATGGATATAGACCATCTCCAATAACTCTATGTGAGAGACTAGGGAGATATCAAGATTTACTGAAACAATTCTTTCGACATCTTCCTAACCTTGGTAAATTGTTTGGCGCATATGTTAGTTCGATAGTTGCTCAAATTCCAATACTTCACGTACGAACAAGCAGTGTGTGTGATTCCATGGCTACCAGTTGAAACAGACTAGGGGGCCAGCCAATGTATGTGCAGACCTTTGACTGCCACTGGAATCAGGAGCCAGGAGGATGGGGTACAGGTAGTATATGTTGGAATGTCTAATTTATTTCCATTATTTTTTATTCACACTTCATAGGGGAAGATATGTAGAATATAAATACTTTTGGTAAGTGCTTATGCTTTACATTCCAATGTAATTAGCTGATCAGTGAGGGCCACTCTGAAAAACAAGTAATCTAGGCCCACCAATTGTCAGACTACAGTTGAGGTGTTCCTGTTGAACAACTATAACAAAAAACAACATATGGGAGATGAAAAAGGAGAAATAAAGGTGAGTTATCGTCTCCAGGGTGATAAGCTCTATCATTCTTCTGTTACTGACTGTTGCCTATGCACTAGATGCAGAATGAAAGAAATGAGCGCAGTTGCTGTTCACAATGCATTTCTACTGGAAAAGTGATTAGCACCAAAATATTACTGAACCAAGCATGTTTTTAAGAATGGCAAATGTGAACAGTTTTTTTTTTATTTAGCAAATGAATTGTAAAAAGTTGGTGTGACTACAATTTCTGCCGTTTTGTGAGAGAATTAGAGATGGTGCCTAATGCAGCAAAGCAGTTACCACACATTTTTATATGTCTGCCTAAATTTGCTGTTAATTTAGGAGAATGTGCTATTCAGCATCAAACCGTTCGTATGATCCTAGCCAATGATCCACTTCCTTCATTCTGCAGAATGGACAGATCTGAGGGCATACTTTAGCAAGTGGGGCCATTCTGGGGCAAACCATCTGCACCACTGGGGACAAATTAAAGTTTGCTTTGATTGAAATTGGGCTTTTAACCCCTTGAATGCTAGAAAGGTCTCAATGCAGCAATGTGTTGGAGACTTCTCTAGCATTCAAGGGGTTACAAGCCACATTTCAATGAGAAGGAATTTCCAGTTGTCCGCAGAAGTGCAGATGGTTTTCACCAGAATTACACCACTTTGGCTAGCCGAGTCATTCCCTTAGTAGTACATAGACTCCAGAGACTAACACAGGAATTGAAGAATTTATTTTTTGCTACCTTTATCACAACTTAATTCATGACCCCTGTAAATGTTCCCTGTTTGCAATTCTTGTCAGGTTTATACCATTTTTTTTAAATCAAATGAGTGAAATGATTGGTATAGAGGCAGCCATGATTCCCCATATATGTTCTGCACAAAACACCATTTATCACACACCAACTATAATACACCACTGCCTCCCAAAATGTGGGTGCACTTGAAACATGCAAATGTGGGTTGCACTTGAAACATGACATTAAGAAATGTGCAGATATATGTTCTAGTGTAGAACAAGGATTGTATATTTAAGCAAAGTTTTAGCTGTCATAGACCTATACATCACCGGATGGAGGAGCAACCTGCCGTCCTCAGTCTGTTGTTGGACTACAGCTCCCATTCTTAGATGGCCATTGGACATCTGTAGATGATGGTAGTTGCTGTTCAACAACAGCTGGAGGATCACTTAATGCTCCCACTCCTGCTTTACAGGTCCATTTCTGATCAATAGACACATACAAAAAATAAAGAAATGAACAACTCCACTAACAAATCAAAATGTACCTGCATGTCACCGTGCTCCAAGTGTGGCAGACCACTGTGCTTTAGAAGAGACATGGCACACTTATTATTTACCTTTTATTTGTGCTAGTGCTGCTTAAACCTTTGAATGCCAGAGGTGTATTGAATGCACTGGATATTTCTCTGGCACTCAAATGCCCATTCTCGTTGTCTCCTGTACTACAAAACTAACAGGACTATACAGTAATAAACCCCCCCACCTTGAAGTATTACCTTATACATGGCATACGCTGTAAGTGCATTCCCACTCTGAGAGTTCTTCAGGATGTTCACTATGACGTCTGGCAGGCCAATGAACTCCAGGAAAGGAACCACGTTAACTCCTCTGCATAAAAGAGAATTTCATATAAAAATAGCGGAAAGGAAAATTCCTTACACATTTCCATTTTTAAGTAGACCTGTCACCTTGAGATTTTTTTTTTTTTTTTTAACAGATTATTAACCCTTTAAGTGCCAGAGGGGAACGCTTTGCAATACATTGAGTAGTCTGACACTCACAGGGTTAAAATCTGCTTCAATGATGAGCTAGCCATTTTTTCTGTAAAATAAATACATTTTGAGAAGTTAACTTTTATTTGATAGCAGAGTGCGGCAGGTTAATGCTATGCACAGTATGCTAATTAGTGAAGTTTAAGTCCAAATGCATGTCTCACTGTGCCATTAGAAATGCCCCATGCTGTTACAGGCTCTGTCTAGATTCAACCATAGCACAGTGACACAGCACACAAACTAACTAGTATAACACTTCAACATATAAAGGTTATATTCTTTAGCTGAATCACCTCTTCTTCCACCTCTGAAAGTAGAAGCATTATAAACATATAGTCTTAACCCTTTGAATGTCATGGGTTGGACACCCATCTGGCAATCAAACAGTTAATTTTAGAGGTACACCTCAAGCTTCTTGTCCCATCTGCAATAGCTGAATTTTGTCTGTGACAGTGTCTAGCCTACTGGCTGTGCAGGAAGGTCTGATAACACTGCAGCCAACCGTAATCCTCCCTTGCACCTCTGGAGCTCACAATACCAGGGGGAACCTATAAAACCTGTAATACCGTCAATGAAATTTTACTTGTAAAGGACTATGCTTTAAACCAATGTTTTTGCCGACAGGTTACTGTGACTGTAATATGTCCTAGGCAGAAGATAGGGTTCCAATTTTTTTGTTTAAATATTTTAAAGGGAAAGTAATACATGCAACAAAGTGCAGCTCCGAGTCTTCTTTATACTATTTGTCCAATATAGCTCTGTATTTCAAGGGATAGTAATACTTGAAAATAATTTTATATTGTAGCCCTTAAAAACATGAAAAATGATATAAGTCTTATCTCCCAAACCTTAATGGTTTGGGAGAAATTCACAGGTAAAATAAGGTAAAATTCCCTTTTCCTGGCTGTTTCCGCCATGTCTGCCATCTAGTGGACAGATTTGGAATCCGGTCCTCAGTTCAACCGGCAGCTCTTTAGCAGTGCCGAGATCACGATCTTTAAAAAGAACTACTTAATTGGAACTGTGTACAAAGTGTGCCTGGCTTGCAAGCACACTTTGTAGACCATTCCAATGAAGAAATTCTTTTTAAAGATGGTGATCTCAGCACTTCTGGAGAGGCACAGCCGGTCCAGGGACCGGATTCCAAATATAAAGGCTAGAGCAGTGACGTCACTCCAGGGGAGTAAAGGTTTGGGAGATAAGACATATCATTTTTCATGTTTTTTAAGGGCTACAAAATAATAAAATTATTTTCAAGTATTACTATCCCTTTCAATACTAACAAGGCTTATAGTTCAACTGCAATTGTATCAGAAAGGAACGCCTTTTTCCCCTGCGTCACTGTGTCTCACACCGGTGCAGATGGAGCACGGAGAGGGACAATCTTCAGTAAGCAGAAGTAAAATACTGCCCTCCATCAAGGGGGCACCCACGACTGGATTCCACAACTGATGGGAGGGGGATCTTTTCTGATTCCATTGCTTTTGAACTACAAGCCTGTTAGCATTGAAATACAGTGCTATGTGGGACAAATAGTATAAAGAAGACTCAATGCTGCACTTTGTTACAAGCATTACTATCCCGTTAATAAAAATATGAATACTGTGTTTAACATTTTTATTCTTCACGGTTATTGCCATCCACAATATACTTGTTTTATTCATTCTGAGTGTTAAGTCCTTCTTGACAACTTGTAAAATGTTAGGTGTGCACTGAACATTCCACAATGCATTAGGTATGTCCTGAGCAAAAAAAAGATTGAGAACCACTGCTTTAAAATATTATTCCTATTATATTTTATTTATAATCCCCCCAAGCCCTATGGAATGTAGCACCTAATTATAGACAATGGTTCCTTCTCCCTGTACACATGGTGACATAGTAGTTCTCATAGTCTATCAGTGACTACTCCCCTTAACACAGCACCTCATTACTGAGGCTGATGATTCACAATCAAATTCACAATAGCATTAGCAACATGAAATGCAAGCAGGGCCGGATTTACATCTCAGGCGCCCCTAGGCACAACAACGTCTGGCGCCCATAGCCCCACCTTTGCACCACCCCTTAACCACGCCTCTCAGTTAGCCACACCCCTCCATTAACCACACTCATTTTTAGGTTTGTTTTATTCCTCACAGTACTGAGACAATTTTCCCAGAGTTAGAGGAAAATAATAATAAAAATAATGTAGCACAGGGGTAGGCAATCTTAACTCTTGAGCTTGTGAGAACAAAAACTTCCAACCAACAGCTGATTAGGGCTGATGGGAACTGTAACAGCTGTAAAGCAAAAAAAAAAAACAAAACTGACCACCCCTGATGTAGCAAAATTTTCATTATCCTGTTTGAGCAATACAATAAAGAATATATTTACCAGCAATCAGGCAGCGGTAATAGATGGCCAACATGGACTGCAGTCCCATCACCTTTTACCCACTCAGAGCAATTGTTGTGTTCTGGTCTTTTGAACTTCTATTCTCATCACCCTTGCCATTTGTAACACGACAACTGCTGGAGCCCTGCACATTGTCCATCCTTGCTCTAAGCGACTGCTTAATGAATCAGCAGTGATATTTGGCTTGTTTCAGCTTTTGAAATGCAGTGAAGGAGTTAAAAGTGCCATTTAAAGCACAGTAACATAGTTGATGAAGTTGAAAAATGACATGCATCCATCAAGTCCAGCCCATGCCAAAAACAACACTATTGATCGAGAGGAAGGAGAGAGGGGGGGGGGGGAAAGGCCTCTGAAGCCATTTCCAATTTGGCCCCAAGTGGGTAAAGAAAATCCTTCCTGACTCCAAATGGCAGTCGGATAGTTCCCTGGATCTACACCCTATCTGAATTAAAGCCAAATGTCATAATTCAAAATTGTTCTGTGCTAGATAGGCATCAGTTGCTTTTTGAAAGCAGTTGAATTATCTGAGAGTACAACATCCTGAGGCAAAGAATTCCATAGCTTTACCACCCTTACTGTAAAAAAATCCCTGCCTTTGTTTTAGTTGAAAGCACCTTTCCTCTAGTCTTAATGTAAGACCTCTTTTTCTTAGCTCAGCTCTTTGTATAATTCTTTGTATTGACCTTGAATGTATTTGTAAATGGTAATCATATCACCCCTTAGATGTCTCTTCTCTGATGTAAACAAACCCAGTTTGGCTAGTCTCACTTTATAATTCATATCATCTAATTCCTTTATCATTTTTGTTGCAGGCCTCTGCACTTTTTCCAATTCACAATGTCTTTTTTTAAGAACTGGCAGCCAAAATTGTGTTCCATATTTTAGATGAGGCCTAACCAAGGATTGATGAAGAGGTAGGATACTATCAGCATCCCTTGCATCTTCACCTCTTTTTATGCAGGCTAGTACCCAATTTGCTCATGCAGCAGCTGAGTGACTCTGCATATTGTCTATCAGTACTCATTAATCTTTCTCTAATGAGGATTCCCCAAGTTGTTGCCTATTTAGAGTATTTGTAGCAAATTTGTTTCTACAACCCAAATGCATAACCGTATATATTTATCTATGTTAAATGTCACTTTTCTGCCCATTCACTCCATATGTATTTCCTTACATAGCTTATGGTCATCAGCAAAGATTGAGACGCTACTTTAAATTACCACTTCTAGATCGTTAATAAACAAATTAAAAAGCATTGGGCCCAGGACCGGACCCTGTGGCACCCCACCCCAACTTTAGACCAATTTTAAAAGGTTCCATTTACAACAACTCTCTGCCATCTATCATTTAAACAGTTCTCAATGTACAGATATCACTGCCCAAACTGAAGCCTTTTAATTTATGCAGTAACCTGTTGTGAGGCACTGTATCAAAGGCTTTTGCAAAATCCAAGTATACTACATCAACAGCAATTCCCTTGTCCAAATTACTTAGTCTTTCATAAAAGGCAAGTAAATTAGTCTGACATGATCTATTCTTCACAAAACCATGCTGACTTCTACTAATAATATTGTTTGTCTTCACGTAGTTTTGAATACTGTCAGTTAGTAACCCTTCTAGTATCTTACCCACTATGGAAGTCAAGCTCACAGGTTTATAATTTCCGGATTTGGATCTTGTCCCCTTTTTTGAACAATGGAACTACATCAGCTTTCTGCCAACCACAGGACACTATGCCTGATGAAAGTTAATCAAAAAGTATTAAGTATAATAATCATGCTATTACTGAACTAAGTTCCTTAAGTACCCTTGGATGTATACAGTCAGGTCCAGAAGCTTTATTCACCATAACTCTTTCCAGTCTCTTTTGGACCTTGTCCACAGCAAACCATATACATGATGGAGGAAATTCCTTAGTTTTGTCTGTTTGATCATAGCCTGTCATTGCTGCTTCCTTTGTATATACTGAAGCAAAGAATGTACTTAGGGTGTCAGCCATAGCCTTATCATCACTAATCAATTCACCTGTCTCAATCCTAAGAGGACCAATATCAACCTTAACTTTTTTTGTTATTATATACTTGTACAATTATTTAGGGATTTTCTTGCTCTCATTTGCAATATTTCTCTCATTTTCTATTTTAGCTAGCTTAATTGCTTGTTTGCAGATTTTATTACATTCTTTGTATTTGTTAAATGATGCATCTGACCTGTTTGACAAACTAAAAGCTTGTTTCTTATTTCTCATTTCCCTGCAAACCTCATTAAGCCACACTGGTTTCACTTAAGCACAAGAGGACTAATTCACGAATGGTATATCGACATATATTTCTCTAAAATTTCTCAGAATAACCTTTAATACTTTTTAGCTTTGTAAAATTTAACATTTTGGTTAACCCCTTGCTACTGGGTTTCTCATAACAAATTTCAAAAAATAACATATCGTGGTCACTGCTGCCGAAATGTTCCCAAATTTGGGAATGGTTATTTGTTTCCTATGGTACAATAATTGCTCCTATACAGTTGTGAATAAGGCCTTAAATGTCTGCTTTACTGCTTAAGATCAGGGAAGGATTACTATGTTTTGCAGCAGATCACATTTAATTATTCAACCCTTTGAGTGCCAGAGGGGTACACAACACATTGCTTTGCAATGCATTGCTTACTCCTCTGGCACTCAAAGGGTTAAAAGGATTTAAATAAAAGGGCCTGACTGGCCAAGTCTGAGGGCTTCAAATGGCTCCCAGGCCTTCATTTGGATGCCTCAATCTATATGTATGTGGGTGCAACGTTAGTTCTTAGGACACTCCAAGAGGTCACACATTCCTCCTGCTTGTTCACAGGTGAGTAATCAGTGCCTCGGTCATTTTGATCACACTACGTGTGCTTACAGACATCTTTAAAACGTAACCTGTTGGTATGTTGCAAGGACTGGATCTGAGAATTACAGATCTAGACCTTTATTTTTGGTCAAAGTCTGCCCTCTGCTGGATCTTCTGATAACTGTCTGAAGTTTGAATAGGCAAAATATGGATATTTTAGGCAATGGATGACATTTACTAAGGCCCCCTTATTCTAAGACATAGGAAGAAAGTGGCATCATTTTTATGCACTTCCTTTCCCATGGGATTTACCAAGATTGTGACATAGGAGGATATACGTTTATTCTAGAATGCTTACATCTGTGTCCCCTGGTGACAACGCTGTTAAACAACTGGAGCAGGACTATCACTGACGTTACCTCCACTAGGTTTATTTCATCACTTTTTTTTGTAAGTAAGAAATAAAAGAGCAATGAAAATGCATAAAATAAGTCACTTTGACCTCTTAGTAGATCTTACATAGTACGAGCCCTGCTCAAAGGGGTAATAACGAAATATGTATAGAAATCCAACAGTATTTCCCTGTATTAAAGGTGATGCATCACCCCTGTACAAGTTAGCATGAAACGTTAGCTTATACAGCGAATACAAGTAAATGTGTATCTCACTGGCAAGATATCGATTTCTGCTAATGAGACTGTTCCAGACTGTGGTTCAGAGCTAATAATTGCAGTCTGTCCGGAAGTAGCTGCAGGGCAGATATTATAACTTCAATTTCAATGAACAGGAGCTTTAAAAACAATATACATTTACTTATATTTACTGTATAAGCTAACAGTTCATGCTAACTTGTATAGGGGTGATACATCCCCTTTAACCAAATATACTACTTTAGATCACCTGTCAGACGACCAGTTCCTGGCCACGACAACTTTCATTCTCCCAACAAGAAGAGATGTAGTCCAAGAGTTGGGATTTCTGACAACTGACTAACTATCCTAGAAGGTGCATATTGAGACCTACACATACAGCTTATTGTCAGTAATGTAATAATTCACTTAGTATCTTTAGTGCTGTGATTGCTTACAAAGTCTGTATAAGTATACTGAAATGTGTGTTTGTCTACTGAGTGCACATGGGCCATTTGAACATTGCTGCTATGTCTGAGTTACCTATGTCCCTATACTTTCAGTGCACAGCACTTCCCCAGCGAGGGGTGCACTGAAGAGGAAAGGGCTGTCCCATGTATAAGTCCACTTTACATAATTGGCAGAAGCCTACATAAACCAGCCAATTACAGAATTAATGTAATGAGAATAGCAAAGATTAAATCTCTTGCCTATACATTTGCATGGAGACCACACAGGCCACTGTGCAGATCTACAATTACTGCAACTTGCAGTCAACCAACAATAGTAACCAGTAAGTTGCATTTATCTGTGACTGTCGGCAGGCATGGTTTCCCATGTGATGGCTCCACAGGTTGTAAAGCATTTTACATGGATGCGAATAGTCTTTTTCACAATGATTTAAATACATGTATGACATCTAAGTGATTTAAGAAAAGAAAAATTAAGTGTCAGCACAGCCAAAACATATCTGCATTAATATCTTAAGAGTTAGAGAATATCTCCAACACAATGAGAAACAATGAGTTGGAGATATCAGTAGCACCCAAAGCAGTAGTAGGCAATAGGCAGCCCTGGTGCCTCAGGCAGCCTTCAAAGGCGCCTTCTATCAGCCCATGTTTGCTTTTTTTTTCTATTGGTACTCAGGGAAGAGATTTTACTACATAATAATCATGCTATTTTCGGCCCAAACCCCCCACATATCCTCTTTTGTCTGACTTAACACACTCTACCCTTGAAAGCTGAATTTTTATAGAACAATGACCAAGCCCATTCTGAAGACCATCCTGAAAAAAAGCCAAGACATCCAGAAGTCAGAAAAGTCAAGGCCATGACCCCTGATGCTCACACCACTTATAGAACAGGGACTATACTCTCTGATATGACTTGTAAGAGACTGGTTTTCCAGCCTGTAGTATGAAAGAAATGGGAGTCAGAAAAACCTTCCTTTCTCAAAATTCTGGCCTCAAGAGCCAAGCCGGCAAAACCAGTGTCTCCACCTGTGGATGACACATCGAACCCAAACTCAAAATGTCTGAATGCAGAGGGAGTTGAAACCACTCAGCCACAGAAAGATATATTGAAAAGATTGGGAAATTAGGCTCAATGTGGCCAGAAGCTCCAATCAAAATATTAATCTGCTTCATCTGGATTTTCCTCAACATGCTAGGAATCAGAGGAACCGGAGGGAACACATATGCCAGAGTAAAAGGCCATGGAATAACCAATGCATCTACCACAAGAATTAGAGACCTGGCACAAAACTGAGGAGTACTGTGGTTCAGCAGAAAGGCCATGGAGGTCCAGCGTTGGAGACCCCATAGTCAACATATCAAACTGAATATACCCTTGGCCCATGTTACTGCACCCCACACTAGGGAACCCTGGAGGTACAGACCAATGCCACAGAGCTAGGTGCATCGCCCAAAGCTCTAGAACACTGGCAGAGAGCTCTCAACCCTGGTCCAAAGACCCTGTAGAGTCTGAGGACCCAGAGTTCAGCTCCAGTCTGTCAGGATGTTGTCAGTCATAACTATGACAGAATTTAGGATAAGCAGTGGCCATTAAAAGGACAAAATACGCCTCAAATGCCAGCAATGATGGTCCAACTTCATACTGTCAGAGACATGTCACTAGAAATATGACACTGTTGCCTGGACAAATTTGAGAATGTCCAGCTGCAGGTCCCGCTTATGAAACTGAGCAAACGGTGCTGCTTCTAGAGCAGAGACTAGGTAGCATAGTACCTTCACTTACTCCCGCACTGCTTCAGATAGCCAGAAATGGGGTAACTTGAATGGGGAAATGACAGAGCCTTGTCACCTGGAAGAAAACTCTTCTCCAGAAGAATGGTGAATATCATACCATCTTGAAAATGATAACCATCTGAATGCTCAAGGTCTCCAATGAAGAAGTCTTTAGTAAAAGATTGTTCAGATAGGGAGTAAAACAGATCGTTGAGAGTGGATGTGTCCAAAAATAGATGGCTTAGACTGGGAGTGCAGGGTGTCCCATGAAGCAAATTTATAAAACCTCTTGAAAAGAAAAGGGAAAAGAACAAGCTGAAGAAATTAAGCTCTTAACCCCTGCCTGTTCCAAGCAATATGGTTGAGGCATATGACTGTTCTTAAAGGGACTGCGACCTAAAAAAAACAAAAGGGACATTTTTTAAAATAAAAATTAACAAAGCTTGGTAAAAGTTGCTGAAAGTATATCAAAAAAGTATGTAAGCACCACTGACAATAAGAGACTTTTCCCGAATGAAGAGAAAAGTCCCATAGAGCAGGGAATGCCCACAGACAAGCAGCACGGGGACTAAAAATCCAATAGTACAGAGAAAAGGAATATAGAAGTGCTAAATTCTTTATAGATGTGCTGTTTAAGAAAGACCATCAACAGAGTTTGATTCATGCTACCAGAAAGAGAAATAGGGACATACAGGATATGCGCACTCAAAGGAGAAAAATTATGTCTAAAGTCTTCAGGGTCATATAAGACCAGAGAAAATCCATAGAATATATGATGAACCTATGACAAGACAAGCTATCCTCCACAGACTCAAGTCCTGAAAGCCTTTGCGCTGGTCAGTCCTTCGAAAAGAGGCCAGGAATTGGAGTTCACCTAATTGGGGATTGTACAGCCCCATACCTTACAGAAGAAAATAAAAAAGAAGGCTAACTAAGATTTGCCCTTGCTTCCTCATTCAAGGAGACACTGTTAAAACTGAGCAGGACCAGGTGGAGTAAATTAGTGCAGAATGGGAGTCTCTGTCTCAGATACCTCTTTTATTCAGTGCCCTGCCTCCTGAAGAAGGGGACTTTACCCCATGGTTTATTTGTTCCATACAGGACATAAGAGAAAATGGCCTTAAGACAGAGTTCCAAACGCTAGAGGACAAACCGATCCCTACTTCCTGACATAAACAAGCTGCTGTGCCACTTTCCTTGTAGCCAAGCAGATGCATATTTTTTTGTCTCAGCAATTAACATGAAATTATTTCTCTAGGGTTTAGAAGTATGGGGTGCTCCACAGAAAGTGCAACTTGTGCAGTCTAGTGAGATCATGAGACTCACACTGCTGAGCCCAGCTAGCATGGAGGAGAAGTACTCTACCATTCTTAGCACTATTCATGAATGGCAGAAAAGAATTGCGGTGACCCTAGTGTACACAGATCTCCAAGGCATTATGAAGCAATACCCGGGAGAGCTCTCTTGAATACAGTGGGTTAATTACTTTTTTCAAACCGTACTGAGATGGCTAAATGTGCAACACATGGTGTGAATCTGGTTGCTTACCATAAGGAGGTAGCAAACACTGATAATGACTCCTAAAAGTACTATATTTATATTATGGGCAGAAGCATACTTAAATACTAGTTATTTAGTTTACATGGTTGGAAATTACAGTCAAAGATCCAATAATTTCTTAAAAACAATCCTACAAAATAAAAACCAAGTCAATTCATTGAAAAGAGGCTGAACATATTCTGTTGTTGTGTCCCAGCGGTATCATTTTAATAGCTCGGAACGTATAATGCAAAGGAGGTAGGCTAAGTTTAGATTGACATTTGGGATCAGTAGCTGCTAGAAAGGGCAATAATGCCAGCTGGTTGGGGGGTAACGAAAATAAACATTTGTTCTATAATATGCACTGATGTCAGAGGTCTGGTCTTCCAGCTGTAATACATGTAGACAATATGTGGGTTCTACATACAGGGAATTCTGTTAGGAAACAGATGTGAAAACAATAGGACACAGCTGCAAGGCTTTCATTGGGAGGATGGCAAACATTACATCAATGCAGGCTGACTACTGGGACCATACGCACAAGAGAGCAAACCAACTGCCCTCTAGGGGACAAAGACAAATCCCCAATGGTTTAAATGGGGCTATTAACTCCTTGAATGATAGAGAAGTCTGCTACACATTGCAGAACATCATATTAGAGAATTTTCTAGCATCAAAGAGGTGAAAAAGACCCATTTAAATCAATGAAAAGTCAGGGAATTTTTAAGTTTCCCCTATGGTGCAATTTGTTTAGCTCAAGAGACAAAAAAGAAGTGCCCTGCAGGAAACAATTACCCCAAAACTCCCACTGATTTAACCCTTTGCAATGCGTTGAGTGCCCTCTGGCACTCAAAGGGTTAAATGGGCCACCTTTACTCTCAAGATATGGCCCCTGTTTCTAACCCCTAACTCGCTGGTTCCCAAAACACTGTCACCTCTTAATAATAAACCCCACTTACTTTATTTGGCCAGAAAATCCTAATTGCCCTATGAATCTTGTCTTTAAGAGAGAACAATTTCAGTCAGTCATGGATGTCATATGCATGGAGGAGGACATGACAGTTGCTGACAATTTTATACTGAAGCAGTCAGAGCACATGAGCCTACATAACCCTTTAAGGACTAGACAGGTGCGCAACACATTACAAAGCAATGTGCCGCACAACAATATGGTCCTTAAAGGGTTAAGATTACAATGTTCAGTGGTCGCAGTTTCTGTTCTGCTAGCAAATGCCATGTTTGCCTCCATACACTTAACCCTTTCAATGCAATGCATTGGATACCTCTCTGGCACTCAAAGGGATCACATTCCGGACTAATTGACAATGTTAAAAGGATAGTAATGTTTCACAATAAAAGCAGCTCCAATTAATCTTCATAGTATTTGGGCCATGGAGAGTGTTATTTCAATACTGTCAGAGTTGTGGAGTAATTGAATGATAAAGTATCCCCCTCCAAACCCTTTTACTGATGTAACACTGCTCACCTCAGAGCAGAAAGACTGTCCAGATTGATTGCACAGAGGGACAACCTTCAGTGAGCATACGAAAAACCTGTCATGGGGGCAGGGCTTTCATTGTTCTCACAGTAAGAAGATTGTCCCTTCCTGCGATCTGTCCGGTCAAGGGACCGGAGTCCACATCTGAGGGGAGGTGGCTTACACTAAGTAAAAGGGGTGGGAGGGGGATACTTTATCATTCAATTACTCTTGAACTACAACTCTGACAGAACTGAAGATTAATCAGAGCTGCTTTTTTAATGAAACATTACTATCACTTAAACTCAAATCAGAGGGTCAATTAGGACGTTATGGCCATAGTAAGATGCAAGAGAGGGAGAAAGAAAGAGAGAGTGCTCGTGTGTGTGTGTGTGTGTGTGTGTGTGTGTGTGTGTGTGTGTGTGTGTGTGTGTGTGTGTGTGTGTGTGTATAAGGGGTAAGGAGATGTTCCTTCTGCTTTAACTGAATACTAAAATACAATGGCGTTTGTGAAACAGCATGTTTTGCGATTATGTATAAAATAGCATAAAAGCCCGTGTACACAGTCCAAGGTGCCACCCAGCGGCCTCGGATGCTGCCCCGGAGCCTGGATCGAAGGCAGGTGGTGGGCCGTTCGGAGTGCTCTGCTCCGGATCAGCCATGCTATCTTGTTTCTTGTCTCTCACAAGGACTGGAGGCCGGTGCTTTCATCCAGTCTCTACTGAGCATGACTGCATCATTCGGGCAGTCTCTACTGAGCATGTGGAGCGACACATCCTGGCAAATTATATTAGGAATTTCTCTTTCAGTGGTGCAGGGCACTTCTGATGAGCTGTGAGTGCCAAAGCGTGTGGTCAGATTGAAATTTAAAAGAAGAAAAGACTGGCACTTATGGGTCTACTGAAAAAAGGAAAGTGATTTAGTCAGTCAGTGTTTGGATGTCACTTGAGAAAAGCCAATATTAATATTTGAAACACAATTAAAAACAGCTTTGGTGATCTTAAGATTTCAAAATCATTTATATGTTGCATTAGCCAATTTTTTGTTTTGAAAATAACTGTGGGGTATTTTAGACAGGCATTTCCTGTCATATCCCTATATAAGCTAGGATAGGCAAGCAATGCATTGCCAGTGAGTGGCGGAGGTAATCTAGGGCTAACAGAGAAAGTGCATGCATGGCTTGTCTTATTTAGTAGCATCTAGAAATCAAAATCTCTTAAGAAACTTGTTTTGGAGCATAAATAGGACTAATTCAACAAAGCCCTTTCAAAAACTCCCCTGCTGTTTTCATGTGACAGAGTCCATTTCAACAAGTCATCTTTGTTTAGCCACAAGTTCCTCATGAGTCAGTCCCTTCTTTTTCTATATTAATACTAAAGACAGATCTACAGAACATCTATACAGGGGAAATAGAGTTCAGGGTGCTTCACAGAAACACTATTTATAAAAGTCAACATGAGGCATGAACTTAACAGTTTTAGTGTCAGAGAAGTATCAAATGCATTGCAATGCAATTGCACCTCCTTATAATAAAAAAAGTGCTTCTATATACCTGAATGGCTCGTAAGGGCCTCCAAACTGTATAAGACTGGATTATAACACAGGGTGTTCGAGACCTTGTTAGTCCTCAAGGGGTTCATTAAAAGCCCATTTTATATAAATTCAAATTTTCAATGGTTTCTAATTTCAGTGACAGGCAACCAGGTTCACCTCAAGGCATGCATATGCGGCCCTCAAGTCTACCAAAGGGCCACACGTTATGTTTAAAAATTCTAAATAGTGTTAAAAAACAAAACAAAACAAAAAACAACAGATAATCCCCTTGGATGTTAACGAGGTCCCTCTAGCATTTAAGGAGTTAATTAGAACCATGTAAGTGTAAATGAGGTATGTTCTGAGGCAAAAGAAAAAGTATGTGTTGGTTTTTGGGGGGTGAAAACAGGGCATGTGATTTGCTAAAGGAAAATTTTCTCCTATTCCTACTGTACCAGAGAACACACTGTGTGTGTGTGTGTGGGGGTATGCCAGTGGCCTCACTCCAGGGGCCTGGCCTCCCCCTGCTAGACCACTGCACTGCCTTCAACAAAAACTTGGCCGGTGGGAAGATCAGACTGATCTCCCCACCGGCAAGCTGAGGTCTGTGCCTTCTTCTGCACAGACCTCTATTAGCAGGTCCCTCTCTGTCACCAGCCATCTAGTAATGCAGAGCAATGGGATATGACATCTCTCAGCACTCTGTATTACTGGAAAGAGGACCTCGCGGGAGCTGCTAATAGCGGTCAGTGCAGAAGGTAGCACAGACCTCTCCTGCGACATTGCATGTTGCTGGACCAACAGAGAGGAGCCCCCCCCTCCTGAGCCAGCATAGGTAGGAGGTGGACAGTGAGGGCCATTGTGGAGGTGGCCAATGAGGGCATAGTGGAGGTGGCCAATGGGGGTATGGTCAATGGAGACAATATAGAGGTGGACAATGGGGGCAATGTGGAGGTGGCTAAAAAGGAGATGGACAAAGGGGGCAACATGAAGGTGGACAGTGTGGAGGCGGACAATGGGGGCAGTGGTCAAGGGACCGACCCCATGGCAATTTTCGCACCAGGGCCCGGTGGCTTCTAGTTACGCCTCCGCGGCATGCTCATCACTGGCGTAGTTTGTTTGCTTCAGAATTACCCCTTTTCCTAAATACAGCCCTTAGGAAACTGATGGACTACGTGAAAGAAGCAAATGAAATGCACCACAGGGAACAAATAAACTCAAACTTTCAATGTAACCCATTCAGTATTAGAACCCTGAAACTTCACTTTGACTAACAACAGAAATCAGGAGGTACTTGGAGCCTTATGTAGATAAGAGAAGATGAGCAATTCTTGAGCAAATCAGCTGCACCACAAGGAGTGATAGTATGCTAGAGAGGTCTCCATACTACTGTTTGCATTTGTTCTCCATGGTGCTTTTGGCTTGCCACATATTCACACTACTTTTCCTTTGTACATCACACTGTCTTTTTTAAGCAGAAACTATATGCACAAACACTTATAACACTCTCCTTTGTGTATTTCTCTCATTTCTATTTGTTGTTCCTTCTGAGAGAACATGTTTCTGTGTGAAATCTCACAATTAAAAGGGATGTGAACGGATGAAAAAACTGAAAGGGTTTCTATTCAGTTTGCTGTCCTCTGGTGGTTATATGTGGCATTTCATGGTCCGAATTATAATCTAATGCAAGTAAATACACATTTTTTTTAAAAATATATCCACTTCTACAAATGGCTTACTTTTGAAATTTCGCATTTAAAAGATCGTGCAGCTACAAGCCAAATTAAGCATATTGCATGAAAATCTTGCCCTGCATATAAGCATGAGATTCACGTGTCGCCGCATGAAAGGTCTCGTCTGCTGAAACATGTTAGGGCTTAATAGCACTACAACTCCCATAATCCTTACCTATCTTTTAACAGACAGAGGAGGACAAAGCATGTAACTGTTGTGTGGTATTGGATCCTAACACATTTTTCTATAAAGCACATCCAAAACTTAAAGGGATAGTAATGTTTCATAATAAAAGCAGCTCTAATAAATCATCATAGTATTTGGACCTTGGAGAGTGTTCTTTCAATTCTGTCAGAGTTGTAGTTCAAGAGTAATTCAATAACAAAGTCTCCCCCTCCCGTCCATTTTACTGATGTAACACTGTTCAGCCAGATCAGAAGGGAAGTGCCCAGGTAGATTGCAGAGAGGGACAATCTTCAATTAAGATAAGGGAAAAACCTGAAAAACTTGTCAAGGGGGGCAGGGCTTTCATTGTTTTCATAGGAAAAAGATTGTCCCCTGCTGTTATCTGTCTGGTCTATGGACTGCATTCCACATCTGAGAAGAGATGGCTTACACTAGGTAAAAGGGGCGGGAGGGGAACTTTGCTTGTGAATATCTCTCAAACCATAAAGGTTTGAGAGATAAGACTTATATCGTTCTTCATGTTTTTTTAATGCCTACAAAATAAAATAAAGATAAAACAAAGTATTACTATCCCTTTAAGAGTTAATAATGCATACCTTCACATAGATACTGTTGAACAGCAAATCAAATGCTCCATACTCAAAACAAACATCCAGCTGAAGTAATGTGTTCTCTGTTTGCCTTGATAAATCTACCAAAGTATTATTTTTTTTTCCAACTAAGGACTTTCCAGAAGAGCCAGTACAAGTGGAATGCATTTAGTGCCTTGTGAAGTCCATATCCTGAGAGTTGCTCTGGGCTCTCTCTCCCCTTCTCTGAGTGCTCCGCTTCACCCTGTCATTCTGTAAACAGAGAATGGGGGAGCGAGAGCCCGGAGCCGCGCTCAGGATATGGACTTCACAAGACAATGAATGCATTCTACTACTACTGGCTCTTCTAGAAAGTCTGTAGTTGGAAAAAAATGCATACTTTGGAAGATTTATCAAGGCAAACAGAGAACACATTATTTCACCTGTATCTTTGTTTTGCCAAGTGTGGAGCATTTGATTTGCTGTTCAGTCTCTATGTGAAGGTATGTGTTATTAAGTCTTAAGTTATGGATGTGCGTTATACAAAAATTTGCTAGGATCCGATACCACAAAACAGTTACATGCTTTGTCCTCCTGTGTCTGTTAAAATCACGGGCATGGGTAAACATTATGGAAGTTATAATGCTAGTAAGCCCTAACATGTTTCAGCAGCAGAGACCTTTCATGTGGCGACATGAAAATCTTGTGCTTATATGAAGGGTGAGATTCTCATGTCACCCTTTAAATCACCGCAACTTGCTTAATGCGGCTTATAGCCGCACAATGTTTTAAATGCAACATATCAAAAGGATACCTCTACAAATATGTCATGAGGCAATAGTATGTAAATAGAGATACATATGATTGTAAAGGTTATTTAGGAGTTTGTCAACACATTTGTAGTCAATATGGTTTGGATTAGACACATGCTTTGTATGTCTAATGTTTTTGAGTGTCAGTAATGTTTACAGGGAGAGGTACGCATGCACGCATGGACACACACACACACACACACACAGACGCGCGCACACGCGCACACACACACTTTCTATATGTTGAAGACCTCTTTAGCATTCAAGGCATTAAAAGTCCCATTTAAATCAAAAGGAGATTTGGGAGATTGTTGCTTCCTATGGTGACATTAGTTTGCCCCAGAATTGCTTGGTTTCTGAGGGACTATCAAGTCAAAGAGCTGGGCAAAAATTAAAAAAAAAAAAATCCAACAAGAGGGCGTCCATTAAGACTAGAGAGCACTAAAATTGTGGCTGTCTTTGCCTCAGGACACTGTTTGCAGATATTGTAGTTGCAACCAAAAAAGTAACGGATACCTTTCTAGTACAAAACAATATTCTGAATGACAGCTGGATTCAAAGCAGCATAATAATGGGGTGTCATTTTCCTCATAATAGCAGTAGCTAACGAATATTGTAGGAAATTAAAAGTTTTCAGTACAATGAGGAGAGGAGAAAAATGTGAAGAAAAAAAAATACATATTTTTTTCAACATTTCCTTGCTACATCATTTTGTGTAGCATGAAACTACAACCTGTTTCTGATAAGTAAGCCTATTTTCAGGAAACATAAAAGTTTACATAGTTATTGAACTATTTTAGGGCATTTTTATCATCATGTAAGTAAAAGAATGTAAATTTAGTTCATAAAGCTGAAAAAAATCATTTTTCACTCTGTGCTGGCCATATATTTAGGTAAAACTATACATATTTGGCACTCTTTGTACTCATGGAATTCAGGGCTTTCAATAAAAATACATTTTCACAACCAACAAACATGTTTTGATATATTAGCAAAATAAGATTGTATAGTATATATATATATTTTTTTTTTTCTTTTTTTGTATCATCATAGCTTGTAGCATGAGGCACCACGGAACCAAATTTATTCTGAATAAATAAATAAAAACAAGAAAGTTGCCTATAGGAATCATATCTAAACAGATTCTTATGTTTCCAGCTTCTTGGGTCTAAGAAATGGCTCAAGCCCCAGGCAATTAAAGGGTTAAACACCGATAGTACAAGCTCGCTTAAGACTTTCATTCCAGAATGAACATTCTGTACCTACAAAGATTAAGTGCAGTGCCAAAGCATTGCAAATGGAATGAGTGACATCTAAGAACAGTTTTAGATGCAGAATCAGCCCTTATCTGTCATTAAAAAGATATAGTATGGTTTTACTAGGAAAAAGAAAACAGAAGTACTTTTTCCTGCAGAGTAAAACAAGGGTACTCGCACTGCTAAGAGCTTCATTCTAAAGTTAACCCTTTGAGTGTTAAAGTAGTATGCAACACATTGGCACTCAAAAGGTTACTATAGATAAAAACTTTTTTAATCAAAACACAGTGTAGAAAAAGTCAGATTTATCAAACATTCTGTAAAGACAGCACATTAAAAACCTCTTTGAATGAAGAGCCTCCCTAATATACTATTCCTTTAGCTCTCAGCTCATTACAACATTAAATTGTGTTTATTTTGTAATTGTACATTTTATATTTTTAGCCCAATTCTAATTAACCACTGGTATGCTAGACATCTCCAACTCAGTGAGGAGCAAAATGGTAGACACTGCATCTAGCATCCAAGGGGTTTTCCACATTAGAAATGAACTCAGAGTGCTATGCAATGCATTGCTTTGCAATATGAAATGTCACTGTAAAGCTTAATTAGCATATGAAACCACAATGACTACCTTCATTAGCACATGAAACTACATTGATACGATACCAAGGAGGAATATTTCCTCAGCAGTACATTTGCTGGTCTTTTGGATAACAGCTAAGCAGCTTTTTAATTAAGTTTTCAGATACGTAAACCTGAATCAAGGTGACACATCTACTTTAAGTGGTACCGAAGTCCTGTAACAAAGAATCTTGCCTACCTCCGCCACAGGCATCCAGTACTAATTAAAGATTATACAGAGGCACGAAGAATTGATTCCTACCTCCCACTGGGGTTTTCTTCCCAGATTTAATTAAGTGGGTGGGTTAGAATTAGGAAATGTTAGTGCAACTTTAAGCCTGAAGTGTGCCCATATTCAGTTAGTAAGGGATTTTCATTTCCTACACTAGCCAGGGTATCCTGACAGTATTTGCGGTACTAAATGCAAGCAACACACTCATTCCTGGTGACAGGAAGGGCCAGTAATTGAGGTTTATTACAGGGAGAATGGCTCATATTTATAAAAACAAACTGCAGTTATTCTGGCGTAAACCAACTACATGTACCATAAGGGACAATAAACATTCCTTTTAAGTTAAAACAGTCTTTTAACCCCTGAATGCTAGAGTGGTCTCCTGAATAACTCCAGTTTGCTTTTATAAATATGTGAAATGTTCCATCTGCAAAACAGATGGCAATCAATTTATTTAGCTCATTTTCTGTTTAGCGTAATTTACTAAGAACCTTATGTTCAAAAGGAAAGTGGATTAATTATATGGCAAACCAACTATGTCAGAGTGCAAATCCAAATTCCCAACGTGAAACAATGTACTGAAGACCTTCCTTGCGTCTAAGGGGTTAAAAGTCAATTCAATTCAATGGGAATTAATATTTGTCGCTCTATGTCAGGGATGGCCAGGATATAAGGATTTCCCTGACTACGCATAGGTGAGTTAATCAGTGGATCCTTCATTTCACCTGTGCTTAACCAGGGAAATCCTTACATCCTGGACTGTTGGTGGCCCTTGAGGACTGAACTTGGACAGCCCTGATCTACGTAGTTGCTTTGCCCAAGAATTACTCCACATTGTTTTGAACGTAAGGCCCTAAAAGGCAAATACACCAATTCTAAAATTACTATGGGATGGAAAAATTCCAGCAACCTGGGATCCTAAAATATTACTTATGGCTCCTACATTCTTGGGGATATTTTTGTACACATTTATATACATGCACCCCTTACACTGGTTCCTAAAACTCCTAAATATTCTGTTTGGCTACTAAGTGTATTACATTTTTCTCCACCCCTGTCTTAGGGTAAATTGTACTTTCCCCTTCACACTTACTTCATGGCTGCATAGTAAAAGGAGCCAAACCAGACACTCGAAGTCACTAGATGAACAGGAATCAGAACTTTTCCATACTGCTTGAAAGTCTTTTTAAACCTCTGAAAAAGTCCAATTGACTTGTCTTGCAGTGGGTCTGGGTCAGTAACATTGGGGGATTCTGTAGCAGGGAGATTACCACCACTTTGATGTGCTGTCTCTGTCTGAGGAGAAGGGTCATTAAGTGTCTTTTTTTCTTGCGAAGGATCTTTTTTGGGGAGAGAGTGATGCCACTGCCTCTGTTGTCTCTGCAGTATGAATATCTGACATCCGAAATGAAGTGAGGCAGGATGACATTTCTGTCGTCTACATGCTTGGAGGGTCAGTGTTGGAAGAAAGCATGTACCATATGGACTGGACCTCAGAAACAATGTCCTCAGTAAGTACATACTTTCAAGAAACCTTATGGATTAGAACAAAAGAGACCTTTTTGTTATTTGGTTCAAAGTGGAAGTATAATTTAGGAATAACTGGCTCTTAATTAGTTTAGCAGAATGACTGACCGAGGGAGGAGTCCTTTAAACAGTTTTAATAATTTAGTTTTTGTTTGTATTTGATCTCTGTGGTTTCAGTTTAGAATGTAATAAAAGACCGGTGACAATCTGGGCCAGTCAGGTCTATTGGGTAGGAAATACAGGCAGACTTCAACAGATATCACTGTATACAGGAAACCTGCAGATATAATCCAAGTTTTATCAAGATACACCTGCCTACCGTATAAAGGACACATACAAAGGTACATCAATCTGTTAAACAAATTAAATCACTTTCTCCATTTTTAAAAACTCAGACATTAACCCTTTGAGTGCCAGAGGGGCACGGAACGCAATGCTTTGAAAATGCTTTCCGTACTCCTCTGGCACTCAAAGGGTTAATGAAAAATGTTGTCAGTTCTCTAAGCATGCATGTTTAAATCTTTTAAAGGGATAGCAATGTTTCACAAAACAGTTCCAATTGATCTTCATAGTATTTGGGCCATAGGGAGTGTTATTTCAATACTGTCAGAGTTGTATTAAAGAGTAACTGAAACATAAAGTAATCCTCGGAGCCAGGCGCAGGTAGGCAGAGAGGGACATGACTGGGGCTAGACAGTGTAGGGATTCTAGTGTGTGTGTGCGTGCGGGGGAGGGGAGAAGAGGTGTGTTGTGGGAAAGCGGGGGGGGGGGGGGGGGAGGAGTAGTTATAGGGCTGACCTGCTTCCGCTTCCTCGTCTTGGCCTCACAGCGCGGAAGGAGCTCCCCTCCCTCCCACCTTACCTTTTTTGCTTGTTTGTCTAGGAAGGGTTGGTGGTTCGTTGACCTCCTTGGGACTGTCACAGCGCGTGGCGGAGGGGGGGATCCTTGGCGCTTTCAAGTTGGTTGGGTGCCTGGCTTCTAAAGGGCATGGGGTCCGTGGGAAGTGGACAGGCAATTGATTATGGATACCCACTGAGCTGGTAAGGAGAGGCGGCTAGTGGGGAATGTGCCCAAGGTGGGACTGGTGACGGCGCTAAGGATCCTCCCCTTCTATTTAATGGTTATGGTATTGTTAATATTGTTAATATGTTGTAAATTGGGATTATTTTAATGTTAAACTATGTTGAATTTGTAAAGGAATAAATGAAGCTGTGGCCTACTTTATCCAAAGTCACGCTTGTTGTGTGTTTTTTATTGGGGAGTTAAAAGGGTGAAGGGAAAGAAAATAGTTCCCGGAAGTTGACGCTGCCCCAGTCAAGTCTCCCCCTCCTGCCCATTTTACATAAAGTAAGCCACTTCCCCTCAGATGTGGATTCTGGTCCCTTGACCAGATAGGGACAATCTTTTTACTATGAGCAAAAGGAAAACCCTGCCCCCCTTGACAGGTTTTTCATTATGCTCACTGAAGATTGTCCCTTGCTGCAATCCATCCAGACAGTCTTGCTGCTCTTAGGTGAGTAGTAGTAGTACACCAGTAAAATTGGAGGGAGGGGGATATTTTATCATTCATTTACTCTTGAACTATAACAATGACAGTATTGAAATAACACTCTCCATAGCCCAAATACTATGAAGATTAATTGGAGTTGCTTTTATTGTGAAACATTACTATAACTTTAGACTAATGGCTGCTAGAGAGGTTTTAACTCACTATAAAGTAATATGTCAGAGAACTTTCTAAGTTGGTCTAATATGAAAATGAAAGCAAAGAAAATAATAAAGAAACTTCACTTTTTTTTTTTTTTTTACAAAATTAGTAAATATATCCTATGTACACCATGCCGGCGGCACAGCAGCACTACTTGTGGCAATGTATGTCCGCCCACCACCTTCCCCCTTTTCTCCAGTAGTTTGTCTAAACAGCTGCCTGGAGGCAACATCGACGTGAAGGAGCAAGCTGGAAATGAATACACTGTAAAAAACAACTTCCTGCACTGATAAGCAATCCACATCATCTTAGATTGAGGAAAAATGACTGCGCTCTCCCTCATCTCGGCACAACATTTGGCCTACAGTTTCACCTACAGTGAAATAGCATAGTAGGTGAAACTGACATCTTTATTTTATTTATTGTATCATTCAATTGATTGGGGGGGTAATATTGGGATTGTGACAGTTCCACTTTAATAATGGATTGCCCTTTATCCGCTTGAAACCTACAGAGTCTTCCTTACAAGTGATATTTCAGTGATGCAGTTGTAGTAAGAAAAACAGAATATATAAATGTATAAACTGACAGTTTGCCATTAATTTCCAGCAAAATATGACTGCAAAACTGTCAAAGAAAAGGTGAAATTTACTCACCGATATTTGTTTTTCCTCGGTGTCCTTCCACGGCATACTGTGGGTAATTGGCTCCGCCTTCCAGCTGGTAGGAACAAATCAAATAAATTCCTTGAGCTACCTCCGCTCTGCAGTTATACAGTTATCCAAGCTGCAAGATACAAGAGGTTAGGGATAGCAACACCAATATGCATAGAAGTCCGCATACCAACTGATGACTGGCCAGTCAATGGAACCGATACAGATACCCGTGTAACCAATAGGGAGGTTTGCCATGGAAAGACACAGAGGAAAAACAAATATCGGTGAGTAAATTTCACCTTTTACTCTGTGTCCAATCCACAGCATACTGTGGGACTTACCAAAGCAGTATCCCAGAATGGGAGAGAATAATGTTGAGGAAGCTCAGACAGGAAAGGCTGCTTCAAGCACCTTCCTTCCGAACTTAGCATCGTCTGATGCTTGAATAGCGAGTCAGCACATCTGTAAGAAGGTATAGATTGATGACCTAGTGGCAGCTTTGCAAAGTCCTTCTAGTGATGCAGCTGCCTATTGTGCCTCCGATGTCAACCTGGCACAAGTAGAACAAGATGTAGGGCACTGAGGTGGTTCCTGGTTGGCTGAGACCTAAGCCAGTTGATACAGTCCCTGATCCAACTAAAAAGTTCAGGGCTTGGAAGCAAACAAAAACAAAAACAAAAAAAAACTTTGAATTGTCCACAGAAGTGGACTAACAATAAGTCAGACTTGTGCCATAGCTGGTTCTTTTGAAAGCAGTGAATAATATCCAATTAATGCAGTCTCTTCTTGAGCTGAGGTGTTGGACTGGAACAAAAGAAGCTATGTCTGGTTGAGGTGAAACTGTGATATGAAGAAGACCTAGGTCGAAAGACCACTTTGTCCATTTGAAATACCTGAAAGGGAGGAACAGAACTTAAGGCCTGCAGTTTACTCAGTCATCTGGCTGATATAACAGCGTGAGAAGGACAGTCGTAAGAGAAAGGCTTTTCAGAGAGACATCCGCTAATGACACCAGGTATGGGAGTAAGCATAACTGCCTTAGGACCAGATTAATGTCCAAGTCGGAATGGTGTCACATATGAGTGGCTTGATCCTGGATGTTGATGCAATCTGCTGACCAGATAGATATCTGCAATATAAAAGTGGGTATCTAAGATTGCTGAAATTGTAGATAATTGGACCTAAAGGGAGAAGGTTAAATCCCTAAGAAATCTTACATGAAGAAATCAAGTATTGTAGAGGCTGTAATGACTGACGAACCAGACCCACAGAAAGACGCCACCTATGTAAGATAGACCCTGTTTTGTAGATGATGGTCTCATTCCGTTTAGGGATGGTAATTCAGACTGGATCAGAGATGTCTGAAGACTGAAGGATTGCTACACAGCCTCCAGGCCTTAGGCCAGAAGAAGGCAGGATCAGGATGAAACAGATGTCCCTGGATTAGCAACCTTGGAATTATGTTATAGAAAAATTGGAAGTCTGACTTATACCTGCAGTATGTTGGCATACCAAGACTTCCAAGGCCTGTCCGGTGCTATGAGAAGGACTCCTTACCTGTCTCGTTTTATTTCTGTATTATCTTTAACAGCATGGGCAGAGGTGGCAACAGGTATACCAGATGGAGGTTCCATGGTATCCGAAGGGTGTCCAGGGCTAGGACCTGGGGTGTATACCCTCTGAGAAACAGGGTAGGCATCTTCTGTTTTGGCCTCCAAACGTGGCTGTCACTGTGTTGAATACTTTTGAGCAGGTCCCTTTCTCCTGGAACAACTCACCTGCGGCTTAGGAATTTGCCTGGACCTCCAGCTGACTTAAGAGGAATGCTGCTGTGATTCCTCCTTGGTTAAGAAGATAATGAACTACCGAGATATTTTCTGATCTGATGAATACTGCTGTGTACTCTATACTGGGACAGAAGAACCTGAGGGACTCCCATATCACCAGTAGTTCTAGAACAATTATATGAGGGCTGAAGGCCCAGGTTGTCCACTTTCCCTGGACAGTATTTTGGTTCCAAATTCAGTCCTGACGGAAGTTGCAGGTATACATACATAGAATCTGCCCTTCTATCAGAGAGTGATTGCTTGCTAAGGTGTCTGGGTGAGTCCATCAGTGTAGTATTTCCTTGGATTACCCGATTAGGGGAATCTACTGGAACTGATCGGAAGGATTCTCCCTGTAGTAGCTGCGGTCCTTCACCTGAGCTAGGCGAAATTGTACACTGGCTCATATCCGGATCTGATATATTGAGGACAGGGGTCCCAAAGTCTTGAGAAGTCCCTGCCCTGTGGAGTTTTTTTGTGTGGGGAAATGGTAACCCCACTGAAGAGATGATGTTGCCATAATGTGGCCTGATCCTGAATGGCAGTGAACTTGATGCCCAGAAAAGAACTAGGTCTTGAGAGGGTGACAGGGAGCTCTTACTCACTTGACAATCTAGCCCCATCTTGGCAAAGGATCCAGACAAGTGTTTGTGCTGCCGATTGATTTCCTGGAAGATGATCCTATGCTCTGAACGTCATCCAGATATGTAATTGCTTTGTTCTGGTGCTTGTCTCAGCACAGCCATTGCGATAGCCCTGATCTGTGTGAAGACCTTCTGAGCTGAAGCCAGCCCCATGACAGGATTCGGAACTGATAATGATGGCCAAATATGAGGAACCTGAAGTATTTTCTGTGCGCCTCTTTGATCAGAACCTGATACGATGCGTCCCGCAGGTCTATCCATGTGAGAGACGCGCTTAGCTGTCTAAGGTTCAAGAGATTTAGATGCTACTGTCTCTATCTTGATGTGGTGCATCCATATAGAGTTGAGTTTCTTGGCACTGCAGATGAGACATAGGTCTCCAGAAGGCCTGGTAAAAAAAGGAGTTGAATAGAGGCTCCTGAACCTCTGATAAGGTAGAATAGATTTCAAATAGACTGATTTATCTTATGAGGGTTTGATTTCTGTCTCAGAATTGATGTCCCTTTTGATAATGTGTTGGGATTATACTGAATTCCAGAGCATACCCTTTCCCTGACCCCTCTGTCCTAATGCCTACTAGAGGTGGAGAAGGGGAAAGGCTGGCTTCATGGTTGGAACTGCCATTTTTTTCTGGGACCTTCGCAATTTCCAGATCCCTGGTTCTGGGGAGAACTCTGCTTATTCTGTTTGTATCCTCTTCCCGCTTCTAGCTTCTGATATCCCAAAACGGCTGTGTCCTGAACAGACCAGGTCTAACTGGTGCTGGATTCGCTCTGTATTTTAATTGCATAATTATTTCTTCAAACTGGTCTCTGAACAGTTTGTTTATACACATGAAAAGGACACCAGTCTGCTTTTTAGAAGAAGGATCTTCTTCTCATACCTTGATCTACAGGGCCCCTCAGCAGCAACTGATAAGGGATGAGGAGTCTGCTAGCCAAATATTTGTCCAGTAAGCATTGCATGAATAGGTGATGTTTGATTGCAGACAGGAAGTATTTGGGCTCAGGAGACAGGTACAAAGCCCTGATTCCATGGCTGTAGCTGTTTTCAGGTTCAGCCCCAAAGAGTTAACCATTTTAGGACCCAGTCAGCCTGCAACCTATGGGATCTTAAAGGGTAGTCCTGTTTCCCAGAAGTATGGTTGTTCCTCATGACCTCAGAGCTATAGCTGCATACATATCTGGGATATGCAAAAAAAAAAGTAATAGAATATGCTCCAAATAGAATAATCTACTCACAGTTCCAAGGATGCCATCAGAATATATTCTGATTGTCTTGAGAGGCCTGCCTCATGTTACTTCCGGTATGTGTTCTCACTAATGGAACGCATATCATGACAGTTCCGGTTTTCAAGGGCCTAGGGAAAGCGTGCATGCTTCCAGCAGCTGACTGATCCGGATGGTGCAGGGGGAAGCCGGGCATAGTGCTGTGCGGATGGCCAGGATCCCAAAGCCGACAGGAGCACAGAGAGTTCGAGTAACTGGATCCAGCAAACATGAGCTTTCAGGTCTGTGGATCTTGAATGTGTACTGCGGTTAGGCAAGCCACATAAAGAAAATAAAAACAATTCTTTGCTTCTAAGTAGGAGGGAGGGGGAGAGGGAGAGAGAGGCAAAGCCTCCGTTCTGCAGCTTGGTAAGACCAAAATAACTGCAGAGGGGAGGTAGCTCAAGGAATTTATTTGATTTGGTCCTACCAGCTGGAAGGTGGAGCCAATTACCCACAGTATGCCATGGACTGGACACAGAGGAAAATGGTGTTTTCTTCCATATGCAGGTAATCCTGTAACTGGTAACCTATGCAGTTATTTTCACTTGTAATCTTACTGTACCTTTTTCCAACAGAGGTAAGAAGGCAGCTAAAGTACCAAAAAATAGGAGTCTTCTGATGCTGTCACAATGCCGCTGTAGTTTGTGTCAACATTCCGCAAAACCTGGTTTGGCTGCAGATGATCAACCAATGACCTGAGGAGTATTAAAGTAAAGAAAAAAATAAATATATATACATATATATATTTTTTTAATTAACTGCTACAAGTAACCATTTTCCTGGCTAAGCTCTTCAAGACCAGAGATGCATGCAGCAGATCTGCTAACCCCTGTAGTCCACAAAGGCTTATGAAGACTACAGCCTTATTCATAAAGAGATGAAGAACAGTTCTGGAGCATATCAACTGAACCATAGGGGACAAATAAACCTTCCCATTTATTTAAATGAGGCTTTTAATCACTTGAATGATAGAGAGGACTCCAAGAAACCTATCATTCAACAGGTTAAAATATTCATTTAAGTCCATGGGAGTTTTGGGGACATCAATTTCTCCCCCATGGTGTAGTTGGATTGCTTAGTGTTCTCACAAACACTGCAGATAATATCTGTGTTAGTCACTTAAAGACTATGGCTAAATGGTTGCATTTCTGCAAGATGATAATTTCACATGTAATTATTCACATAGAGGGGCATTTGTTCCATTCTTTGGGTCATCATTTCAATGCTGAATTTGTTGCACTAATGTCAACCATGTGAACAAGCACTTATGGTTAAAAAAAACACAGAATATATGTGCAGTAATCCTCCACTTCTATGGTTTCAGGTAAGGAAAATGTATAAATAAGGAAGACCTGAGCATATTAATTTGTAATGTAGCAAAAAGTTTGCTGACCACTATTGCAAATGTCTGAGATACTTTATTACAGGGGTAATCAGTAGTAGTATTCCCTACCAGCTGAATATATTACAATTAACTGTCTCAGTTTTATTATATAGTGGAATAGATTTAAAGGAACACAAACATCAACTATTATTTAACATTGACCATAATCTGGACATAAAATCCTAAATGGTCACTATGTGTGGATCTATGCTACAAAATTCATCTTTAACCTTTTGCGTGTTAAAGGTGTACACAAAGGGCTAACTGTTAATAGATGTCATGTGCATGGGAGCAGGGCAGGTTAGATTATTTGTTGCAGTACTCCTGGACTTCACACACCTACCTAAAGGAGCAGTAAACTTTTTTTATGATATATATTATATATTGTAGAACATTTAATATTGAGTAAAAGAAAGATACTCCCACTGCTGAGGGATGCTTATTTTCATAATTACCATTTAAATGTGTGTTTTTTTTGTTTTTTACATTAGCAGTGCCTTATATTGGTCAAATCTGAATTAGTTATTCTGTTACAGTCTAATGGAGAGGTAAGTCAGTGACTTACAGTTCTCCATAGAATGTGATAGAAACGGCCTGTCACTTCCTGTCAGTTAGAACTATCAGGAAGTAAACACACAGTAAATTCACTTCCTGATTATTTAATCCGTTACAAATTTTGAATAAAACAACTAACAGCAGTGGGGGTTTCCTGGTTTTACTCAGCAAGAAAAGCTCTAAAACGCATAGCTCTTCACAAAGAAAAGTTTACTATTCCTTCTAAGTTTCTTTAAAGCAGAACTAGCCCCTTTAAAAAACATTGGCCCAAATAATTCCCCATCTGGCGACTAGCTGCTCAGTAGCGATAGTCGCCAGAATTACTGTATTCATGAGAATCTCTCACTACTCCGGGACTTACAGGCAAGAAGGAGCGCAGATATCTTTCTATAGTGACATCTGCACTGTCAGTCCTTTCCGGAGCCGAACAGCTCCCAGCAACGCCTTCTAGAGCCGGCTGGGACTGACAGCACAGGCGCACAGACATCACTATGGAAAGATGTCTGCATTCCTTCCTGCCTGTCAGTCCCGGAGTAGTGGCTCATTCTCATGAACGCGGTAATAATTCTGCCGACTAGCGCTACCGAGCAGCTATTCGCCAGATGGGGAATTATTTGGGACTATGTTTTTAAGGGTGTTAAAAAAAAAAGTTCTGCCCAGATTAAGTTATGTGAGGGATTATTTTTAGGAGAGTTTAATGTTCCTTTAAACATGAATAACTTGTGCATGCTCAGTTAAAAGAGTATTAAACTTTTTTTTCTTAATTAAAACCTATTATTGAGCTTTTTCTGTTGAGCAAAACAAGGTCACTCCCACTTCTGTCAGATGTTTCATTTAAATGCTATAAAAGTTCAAACTGTCTACAATTAATTTACAAGACTTTTACTTCCTGAAAGTTCTGACAGCATGACTCAGCTATTTCTATCACATTCTATGGAGAACTTTTTGTCAGTGACTCACCTCTTCTAGAGAATGCAACAGAATAACTAATAGGAATCAGACCACTAGATGGCACTGTTATTTTTTTTTTATAAGACACAACTGTAAACTGTAATAACTATGAAATTATGCATTTCTCAGAAGTGAGAATATCCTTGTTCTATTCAACACTTAAAATTATACAGTTATATATATACTGTATAATAAAAGTTTCTGCTCCTTCAAGTTTTACTTTAGCTAAACATTTCTGACCATTATTGACAATAGCTATGGTACTTTGTTATACAGTGGAATGCACCAATTAATTTAAGGGAGAGCTAGCGCCTAGTAATAACAGCCCTCACTTACCTTACTATGGACTGAAACTCCTGCTTTTGCCATTATTCAATGGACAACATCTTTGATCAGTCGTGGATGTCACGTCATGAAAGTAGACAACAATTACTCATCCTTAAAGGGATAGTAATACTTAAAATGTAAAAAAAAATATGTCGTAGGGTTTATCCCCCTGAGTAAAACAAGAGTACTCCCACTGCTGAAAGGTGTTTCACTCAAAAGTTATTAATTTTCAAAGTTGAATTTTTTAGGTGCAATATCACAGTGGCCTGAAATTGTACAGTGGTGCTGTTGCTACACCATCCTATGGAGATTTATGGTCCCGGGACCAGAGCTGTCCATAGGATCGTGTAGCAACAGCGCCACTGTACAATTTCAGGCCACTGTGATATTGCACCTAAAAAATTCAACTTTGAAAATTAATAACTTTTGAATGAAACACCTTTCAGCAGTGGGAGTACTCTTGTTTTACTCAGGGGGATAAACCCTACAACATATTTTTTTTTTACATTTTAAGTATTACTATCCCTTTCATTTTAAACTTAAGCAGTATGAGTATTTGAGCCTATTTAAACCTTTAACCCTTTGAGTGCCAGAGGGGTACGGAGCGCATTGCAAAGCAATGCGTTCTGTACACCTCAGGCACTCAAAGGGTTAAGCATCAAAGGGGTGACTAGTATATTGTGAAGCAGTGTATTAAGTGAGCTGAGTTTAACCCTTTGAATGGCAGAGGGGTAGGCAACACACTGATAAGCAATGCGTACCCCTCTGGCACACAAAAGGTTAAGGTCCTGTGGTGTTGCCAGCATGTCATTTCCTCCTCCATGATAGGACAACCAGAGATGATTAAAGATGTTTTCTCATGAACCAAGGCCAAAATTCACAAAAGCTGTTAGTATTTTCTGAACATATTACTGTAATTGTGTGGTTGGTAGACGGTGAAGTAGTTGCATAGGTTAACTTTTAGTTTTTGTTTTAAATTATAACAATATCCAAAAAATTGTGGTGTTACCATAATTGCTGCAAGTCACCTGAATGATCAGGCCCTAAGCGGAAGTCTTTTTGAAGGCAGATGTTTGGTTTATAGAGAAGAAAAAAAGAAAGCATACTTGTGGGTAAGAATGCGGTGGAGACATTATTACAGCACAAAGGCTACAATTACTGGATGGAAAAGATAATTCATGCACTAGATGGGTCAAAGGTTTTCCAGAAAACACAAGCACTGAGTCACTCCCTTAGTCAATCTAATTTCACTGTATTTCATAAAGCGTCTTAACCAGTTACATGCTTAAGATTACTCCAATGCATTAAAAAGCAATCTATTGGAGACTTCTCTAGCATCCAAAGGGTTAAACGACTGTCTACAAGAACGAACAGAGAGGGGCTTCTGTTTGCCCAGAGGCACCCCCACCCTTTGTACCGTTTACCCCATCAGATTTGTTAAAAAAACAAAGCTTTAGCACCCCAATAATAAGATATGTTTGTTGCCATTGTGCAGATGGGCACCTCTCCAAAGAGGGGCACTTTGCTTTAGGTGGTCTTGATGGGGGGGGGCACTACCGAGAATGTTTAGGTTATTTCGTCACCTGCTGTCACCTCGTGGTGCAACTGAATAAATGATTCAGAGCAAGAACATATTTTATTTACACAGAATAATTTATAAATCCATATACTTATGTTTAAACAAACAATGTGAATGTTATTGCTGTGGAGCAATGTGATACACTTATATACACATAACGCAGTCTGATCTTCTAAAAAGAGGGACCCCAGGATGCGAAACATAGGGATTTGGGTCTCAAAGAGGAACACTTAAGAGGTATGGGATGATGATGTAGCCCAACAACAGATAGAGAACCACTGGTTTATCACCCCTTGCCTATACACAAAGATCTGGACGAGCTTTTGCAAACAGAATTACACAAAACAAATTACCAATATGAGTATTACGGTTACCGTAATTTTTGGAAAGCCTGTTCAAAGCTGTAGTTTCTCACTGGTTTACTATGCATAGGCTCCGATTCTCAAAAATACTAAAGCCCTTTTGGGTGTTAATGAGTAACTAAAATGAAACCCAGGCTGTCTAAAACGGGACCGATTTAACTGACCCACTTGAACCTAGATGCCTATGTATATTATTTATTTGACATTACAATTAACTTTGGCATAGATGTGTAGTAGACCTGTCTAGCATCCAACGGGTTAATAAACAGAGAGCAGTAACACGAGAACACACACAAACATATATGTTTAGTGACTGCATGCTACCAATGGGTAAAGTATGGTACCGTGTTAGACATAGAAAATACAGGAGATTAGTAGAGTAAAAAGTATATCTTTGTTCGCTAACTAAGTGGATTTGGATGTAAGCTTTCAATACAACTAGATTTCTTCTTAAAACATAAAATTAATGATTGCATCCAAAGTCACTTAGCGAACCAATAAAGGTATCATTTTTACTCTACTAGTCTCCTGCATGGTACCAATGACTTCTGACTATAATGACCATGGTTTCCCCTCTAGTTTTTATATGAGGACAGGCCCACTGACAAACCCATGTTAAGAACCAGATAACACTAGCACAGCAGTACCTGTATAAAGTACTAGTTTCCAGTTGTCTTTCTCCATTCAGCGGTCAATAACAGCTTGGTGCGGTAAGTGTCACAGATGTAATAAAGTGGGCTCAGAGTCAAATCCCAGCCCAACACCTTGCCGACTCTCCTTGCACGTAACCTCCCACTCTCTACAACGTGCGGATGTGGGGCAGCCTGGTATTGCTATAGCAGGGCCCAGTGCAGTGCAGTACCCCTCCCAGCCATTGTGGCACTGTAGGGAAGGATTGCTGTACAACATCCGGATACTATGCGCCGGTCCGGAAACATGCGCACAGATAGAAACACAGACAGAGCTGTGGCGCAAATGTAGTGGATTTCTGAAGTTCCTGGTGAGGGAATCGCACATGAGCGGCTGGGTTTGGTCTAAATAGCCCGCCTGCAGGATCAACACTCCATGCTTTGCTGGGATTTATATCTCAGCATAGTTTTGATAAAGCATGATAGTTAATCAGCAGGGCGAAGTCGGGTTGCTGTCTAGCCAGCTTTTGTCCTTTTGTATCAGGTGTATTATTCAGTGCCACTAGCAAGCTAGCATGTTGGCATACCCCATGCTTTAGGATATGTTATCCTCTCGGACTGAAGACACTGCATGCCTGCCTATCCTTAAATCTTTGAGTGTCTGAGGAGTACAAAACGCATTGCGCAGAAATGTGTTGCGTACCTCTCCTGCACTCAAAGGTTCATCTTTTCAGGAGCAGGGAGTTCTGAGTTACAAAACATCTGTAGCATGCGAATCTGGCCCTCAGGTTACTGTATAAACATACACTACCTACAGAGGTATACCTATTGACCTGTGCAAGTGAACGCTTGTGCTTGTTAAATTTTTAAGTGGCAGTGGGGTATCAAATGTATTGGATACCTCTGGCAGGCAAAGGGATAATAATGTTCTGAATGTTTTTGCTTCATGCATTAGGTATTCTTTTAATTTGTTCCTTCTTTTGCAAAACAAAGCTGGCTGTGTTGTGCAAGAATCTATTTTAAAGAGCTTGATTTATGTTTGGAAAGGATCAAAAAGTGTTTGGGAGTTTATACACATTTATGAAGTGTGTTAGTATAATGTAATGTGCATTCTAGTATTAGACCTAACATTTAAAAAAGGAATTTAACTATGTGTTAAAAGATGAGTAGCAAATTAAGTTCCACGAAACTATAATGTAAGAGATGGTTCTTACTATCCCTCTGTCTTGTACTGTCACAGAGTAAATGTTTTACTCACCCCTCTTGAGCTCAAGGTTTAAAGGAAGACCTACTAGTATCCTTATTTAACCTTGCAATGCCAGAAGGAATTAATCATATATCTAAATCAGTGGTTCTCAATCTTTGTTTGTTCAGGGCACTCCTAACAAGTTATCTAGAACATTTGGGGCACCCCTTACATATTTCATGTACTTTATCAAGGGCATAATCAATGTACAATACATAAATATACAGCTATTATTAGGTTTTACAATCATAATAAAATTAAATATAATGTGCATAACAATTTCTATAAATCTTTATTTAAAAGTCCATTTTTGTTAGTCTTCATAGAAAACATGGGGCACCCTAAGCTGATGTCTGTGGCACACCAACGTGCCACGGCACCCTGACTGAGAGTCACTGATCTAAATATACGTTACTATTACATACTGTGTGGAGATTATGTTGTGTCAAGCTAATAAATGCACTGTACTCTTGTCATATGATGGCATATTTATTATATACACATACTCACCCAGGAATTTAAAATAGCTTTGGATAACTAAATAAGAATTTCATGATGTCAATTGTTGCATTGGTACTTTAAGTTTATAATGCAGAAGCCTACATTCATTTCTGAACATTTCAAATAATTTGAGATTTGATGTAGAAATAACCTTCAAGTTATTGTAAAAAAAATAAATCTTTAATCTGGTTTTATAAGAACTATGTGAAATTTTCTTAGTCAACAAACCAAAGTTAGAAATTAAAAATTGTATTAAGTCTGGACCAGTCCTCTTTATTCCCTTTGTAACATTCTGTATCAAATGGTAAAATGAATTACAAAGCTCTCTAGGGCAGTGGTTCTCAACCAGGGTGCTGTGGCACTTTGGTGTGCCATGGACTCTGCTTTAGGGTGATATTTTTGAAAGACACTGTACTATGTGAATGCAGAGTTTCAAATGTGTATTTCTGGAAATTGTTGATGATATTATAATAAAATATTTTACCAGGATACATTGAGATTGTCTTTAGTTTTCAAATATATCCTGGGAGTATAGATATTATTGTGCACAATATGCTTATCTTTGTGACTTTGATTTTGAGTCCCAAGAATAACTAACTATATAGTGATGTATTTGTATTTTACATTACACCCTTAAAATAACCTTATGAAATGTTGGGAATGCTGTGCACAAAAAAAAATTTAGAACCACTGCTCTAGAGTGAAAATTGTGGTCAACTATCAATCCATAAATGTAACCATGTACAGTACTGTGCAAAAGTTTTAGGTAGGTGTGAAAAAGTGCTTTAAATTAAGAATGCTTTCAAAATAGACATTTTAATCATTTATATTCCACAATTGCCAAAATTCATATTGAGGCAACAGAAGAAAAATCTAAATCAAATCAGTATTTGGTGTGACCACACTTTGCCTTCAAAACAGCATCAGATCTTCTAGGTCCACTTGCACAAAGTAAGGGATTTTTTTAGGCATGTAGTCAGGTGTATGATTAAACAATTATACCGGTGCTAATGATCATCAACTTAAAGGGAACTATCACCCCAAATAAAGTTTCCTCCCAACAATTACCCATCTAACGATTAGCTGAACAATAGTGGTATTCTCCAGAATAATTAGCATGTTACAGAGAAATCCTAATTCTGCTGAGACTGACGGCCAGGCAACAGTGCTTTAGAGGAATCTGCAAGCCTGAACCGACAGTCCGTTTTGGTACCTTAAGGTACCATGTAACACCTCCTAGAGGAGACCGGGACTGACAGCGCAGGCGTGCAGACGTCTCTAAGCAAAGATGTCTGCTCGGTTGCCTGGCCGTCAGTCTTGGCCATAGTAGAATTTCCCTATAACGCTGTCATTTTTCTGGTGAGTACTACTGTTGTTCAGCTGATCGCTAGATGGGTAATTGTTGGGGGAAACTTTATTTGGGGTGATCCCCTTTAATATTTACATTGAAACACAATTATGAACTGAAACAGACACCTTTGTAGGAGGAATAAAACTGGGTGAGGATAAGCCAAACTCTGCTAACAAGGTGAGGTTGCTGAAGACTAATGTCAAGTCATATACCATGGTAAGACTGAACACAGCAACAAGACACAAGGTAGATAGGTAGGTTTCCAGATGTGCTGTCCAAGTTTTTTTGAAGAAGCACAAAGAAGCGGCAACACTGTGGACCATACACACATTGGTTGGCCAAGGAAACTTTTAGTAAAGCGGATGAAATACACACTATGCCTGCTTCCCTTCACAATCGGAAGATGTCCAGCAGTGCCATTAGCTCAGAATTGGCAGAAAACAGTGGGACTACCGTCCTGAGAAGTCTGGTTAGAAGTGGTTTTCATGGAAGACTTGCGGCCATAAAGCCATACCTCCAATGTGCAAACAAGGCCAAGTGATTCAGCTATGCATGAAAACACAGGAACCTGGGGTGCTGAAAAATGCAGCAGGTGCTCTGGACTGATGAGTCAAAATATGGAATATTTGCCTGTAGCAGAAGGCAGCTTGCTCACAGCAGGGCTGGAGAACGGTACAAGAATGAGTGTCTACAGGCAAAAGTGATGCATGGTGGAGGTTCCTTGTAAGACTGGGGCTACATTTCTGTAAACGGAGTTAGGGATTTGGTCAGAATTAATGGTCTTCTCAATGCTGAGAAATACAGGCAGATACTTATCCATCATGCAATACCACCAGGGAGGCATCTGATTGGCCCCAAATTTATTCTGCAGCATGACGACCCCAGACATACAGTGAAAGTCATCCCGAAATATCTTCAGCTTAAGAGTCCTGAAAGTGATGGTATGGCCCCACATAGCCCTGATCTCAACATCATTGAGTCTGTCTGGGATTACATGAAGAGAGAGAAGCAACTGAGACTGCCTAAATCCACAGAAGAACTGTGGTTAGTTATCCAAGATGTTTGGAACAACCTATCTGCTGAATTCCTTAAGCATAAGTGTACCTAGAAGAATTGATGCTGTTTTGAAGGCAAATGTTGGTCACATGAAATTTGTATTTTTATTTTTCTTCTGTTCCCTCACTATGTATTTGTTAATTGATAAAATAAACTATTAACATGTCTTTTTTTTTTTCTTTTTTTTTTTTTTTCCAAAGTATTCTTGCTATACGCATTTTTTTCTTTTCTCACACTTGCTTAACTTTTGCCTAGTACTGTATATCCTAATTTATATAGTGCTATGTAACATTCAGCCCAGCAGATATTTGGACTACATCTCCTGTCATTCTTTGAAGGCCATGAGTTGGAGGGTCACTGGTTGCCCTCCTCTGATTACAAAGAGTTTCAGTGCATTTTAAAGAACAGATTTTTTCTTATATATGTGGTTTGGGCCAGGACGCAAACATTGAGGACATTGATTTATAACAATGGAGAGCCTTTGTGGGTAACTTCACTTTGTTTTATCCTTTGGCTGCTAGAGAAAACTCTAGAAAATATGCCAGAGCAACACATTGGGAGATGTTTCTCCATCCAGTGGATTAAATCTCTCTCCCAACCCTTTTTACTTCATGAAATATGTAACTAAAATATTAAACAGTCTAACATGCGTACAGGTGTTAAAGAGAGAACTTATTGAAGGTATTTGAAAACGTGTGATATGCTAAGCTTTGCACCCAGACACATCAGTGTTTTACTACACTCCTACTAAGAAGAGCTATTTAATAATTATTTGACTGTTATTGTTTGAATCTTGCAGGAAGAAGATGAGTTCCTGGTAATTTTTTTTCAGTAGTAGAATACGAGAAACGGACTTTGTGAACATGGATAAGGAAGGAACCATCGAAGAAAGACTGTCTCAGACTAATACAGTATTACATTCCGGACGAAAAGTCTGCCAGTCCTCTGATGGTGAACAGTCAAGTGATATGCCCGCAAGTGGACAGCATGCAAATTCTCCATCTGAGCTTGTGAAGTCATCACAGAAGAGGAAACTAGATGCGCCAGAATCTCCATCCAAGAAAGTTGTAAGTATCTTGGCTATTTTGATATGTAGAAAGAGTACATATTTTGAGTCTTGTTCTTGCTGGGTCACTTGGGGTGCATTGAGCAGTGTTTAAGTGGTGTTTGAATAGAACATTGAGTAGTTGGCTATACTGTTACAAAGTGATATTTAAATGGGTTGAGTCATTTTGGGGACAATTGACAACCACTCTGCCAAAATGCCATGTGAAATAACGCCTTGTCTTTTTATACTGCATATACTCTGGTAACAATGAAGGCCTTATAACGTCCCATGCATCTGGCTATGGCAAGAAAATCCTCTAGTAGTGGGTGCAGAAAAAAGGGAAAAAAAAACAGGAGGTGCTCCTAGTTTATCTTCTTTTTCAATTAATTTAATAGCGAATCTCTGTTAGGACATATAATCATAAAATAAGTATCCAGAATAGTGCACATGCACTTCTTGTAAAACTAGTCTAGGGATCTTATATTGTCCCTTGCATACTCACTCAAAGGGTTAATGGCAATGTTGTGTAAATGCAGAATGTCCACAGAGGGAAAAGAGACAGGAGGAAGCTAGCTGGCAGCAGAGTGCTGGTTTGGGCAATAGCACATAATCATGTGGTGCAGAGAGCAGGCACTGTGAATAGCTTCTCAGCAGCACACCAAACACCAGATGAGTGACTCTGTGGTCTCCTATAGGTACATAACAGTACATTCCCTATGATCTCCCCGTTTCTCTCTTCAGTCATTCCCTCCAATTGCTCTCTTCCCTTCATTTCTTTCCTCCTTCATTCCTCTTTCTCCCCTTCATTCAATTTCTCTCTCCCCTTCTGCTGTCCTCACACTTCAGTTCCATTTTCTTCTTTCATTCTACATGCTTCTCTTTCTCTTTCAGCATTCCACTCTTCCTCTGTTATTTCTCAGTCTTCTCCAACCTACCCCCCCCTCTCTTTTACTCCACAGTCACTGACCCACAAAAATACATTTCCACATAAACACAGATCCAGATAAAATGGGAAGACATGCACTTTGGAGGGGGGGGGGAGGATTTTTCTTGCACATAGGCCCTCCACCTACTAGTTACACCACTGTATATGTGTTTGCCATAAGGGAAGGCTAGTTCAGTATTATATAGCTAGGTGTATATAAAAGTGTAAGCAGTGTACTAATATCTAACTTTTATTCATACTACTAAACGCTCTTCAGTACCATTTATTATCCCACCCAAAATGATGGCAAATAAAACATAGCATAGAGCTTTTATTAGTCTGAATTAAAGTTACATTTTTGGACACTGTTTACACTTTTACATACACCTAGCGATACAGTACTGAATTATTTTTTCTTTGTAGCATACACACACATATTAAACAGCCTGATTATTTATTCTTTCTCTTTTAATTTTTTGGGGAGGTTGTGAGAGGCTCATTGCATAATTTATGTCTCCTCAGGAGAGACACACACCCAGGGGTGGCAATAAGGAGGAGTTACAGCTCCCATTGGGTAATTCAATGGGGGCGTGATTTTCACAGGAATTGCAGTACTGCAGGGAGTTGGCCCGCCCCCACTCTCCAGCCCGCTCACCACTATTCAACTGAGGACAAAAACAAAATGGCTGCCACTTGCTCCTACACCACCCTAATACACACATGCTCCACTCACACAGCACCAAACAAATACACATACCACCAAACACACACACACACAGCACCAAACACAGTGCCATAAAGGGATCCCATACATTGCAACCCAATGCATGGAATTCCTTTCTGGCAGTCAAAGGGTTAAGGCTGTCACTGTGTTTCTGCTTCCCTACTGACACACTGCTGCACTCCTACTAATGACTACAGGTTTACACCACACAGTGTGGTGATCTCCAACAAAATAACAGCCAAATAACTCTTACTTCACTTGATTCCCCTCCCTACAAACTTTCCTACCTGCCCAGAGCCATGTCTGCTGGTTGCCTAGCAACCACCCTACCTCCTCCACTATACAGGAAGTTGGGAGGAACCAAAACCTGTTTTTGCTGAGGGGAGAAATACACTGACCTGCTCTGTGTGTCATCACATAGGACTCAAGACCACTGTTGTGTATGTATGTCTCACACTATGGGGACACTGTGTAAGTCTCAGTATGGAATGTGTATGTGTGTGTCACTATGGGTTGTGTATGTGTGTCTTACTATGACATCTGTATGTGTGTCTGAGTATGGGAATATGTGTGTGTGTCTCACTATGAGATCTGTATGTATGTATGTGTGTGTGGCTGTGTGTGTCTCACTGAGATCTGTAAGTGTGTTATGTGTGTGTGTTTCACTATGAGATCTGTATGTATGTGTGTGTGGCTGTGTGTCTCTCACTGTGGCCATAGCTGGGAACTTTTGAAATACCATCACTCACAGATCTGATATTAACCCTTGAAGCCCAGTGGGGAAAAAAGAGTACATTGCATTAACTGTTTAACTGCCAGAGAGGTAGGCAATGCATTGCAAATTAATAACATATACACTTATGGATGGTTATATGTGTGTGTATGCCTCACTATGAGATGTGTGTATCTCACTATGAGATGTGTGTATCTCACTATGAGATGTGTGTATCTCACTATGAGATGTGTGTATCTCACTATGAGATGTGTGTATCTCACTATGAGATGTGTGTATCTCACTATGAGATGTGTGTATCTCACTATGAGATGTGTGTATCTCACTATGAGATGTGTGTATCTCACTATGAGATGTGTGTATCTCACTATGAGATGTGTGTATCTCACTATGAGATGTGTGTATCTCACTATGAGATGTGTGTATCTCACTATGAGATGTGTGTATCTCACTATGGGATGTGTGTATCTCACTATGGGATGTGTGTATCTCACTATGGGATGTGTGTATCTCACTATGGGATGTTTGTGTATCACTATGCCATGTGTATGGGTGTGTGTCTCTGCATGAGATGTGTATCCCTCTGTCTCACTATAGGGTGTGCATGTGTGTCTCTCACTGTGGGATGTGTGTCTGTGTATGGGATGTGTATATGTGTGTGTCTCACTATGGTGGTGTGGGGGGTGTCTGTATGGGATGTGTATATGTGTGTGTCTCTGTATGGCCTGTGTATGTGTGTTCTCACTATGGAGTGTGTCTGTGTGTCTCTGTATGGGATGTGTCTGTGTGTCTCTGTATGGGATGTGTCTGTGTGTCTGTGTATGGGATGTGTCTGTGTGTCTGTGTATGGGATGTGTCTGTGTGTCTCTGTATGGGATGTGTCTGTATGTCTCACTATGTAATGTGCATGTGTGTGTATCTGTATGGGATGTGTATATCTGTGTGTCTCACTATGACGTGTGTGTCTCTGTATGGGATATGTGTGTGTGTCTCACTATGGAGTATGTGTGTGTCTCTTTATGGCATGTGTATGTGTGTTTGTGTCTATGTATGGGTTGTGTATATGTGTGTCTCACCATGGCATGTGTGTGTCTCACTACGGGATGTGTATATGTGTGTCACTATGGCATGTGTGTCTCATTATGGGATGTGTGTGTATGTCTCAGTAGGTGTATGTGTGTCTCAGTATGGGATGTGTGTGTCTCTCACTATGGGGACACTATGGCAGTTCAAGTCAGCTGAGGGGGTGGACAGCTAAAACAGAACTTGATCGCATGCATTTTACTGAACTTTCATAAACAAAAACAGACGGGCAACGCCGTCCCACACTGCTAGTAATATTATAAATATACAGTATATGCATAGCAATATTTTGTATACCCATCTGACACTAAACAAGAGTTAATCCACTTTAACTATTTGAAAGCCAGAGAGCTGGACACCCATTTGATATTCAGAATTACTACTTTAAGGGATTTTCAATCTGTGGCTCTCCAACTCCCATTATCTTGAGGGTGATGAAAGTTATAATCCGCGGTCAACTACAGAACCACTGATTGAAGGCTTTATGTAAACAATAACTCTCTAATTGCCAAAAGGGGTGTCCAACGTTCTACCGCTCAAATGGTTAAAGTGGATTAACCGTTTGAATGCCATACATATGGAATTCTTTGCCTCAGGATGTTGTGCTTGCAGATAATGTAACTGCATTCAAAAAAGCAATGCTTCAAAGCAAATAGAATATTGAGCCGGGGAACTAACACACACACACACACACACACACACACACACACACACACACACACACACACACACACACACACACACACACACACACACACACACACACACACACACTTTCTCCAGAGGGCGTTTTTGTTGCCTTCCTCTGGATGAACAGGGGTGTTATTGGCATGGGCTGGACTTGATGGACGCATGTCTTTTTTCAGCCTTATCTACTATGTTATGTTCAAAGCACAGCATGTTCAGTACTCCTCTGCCACTCAGTTAATACACTTTAACCCTTTGAGTGACAGGGGAGTGTGCAGCCTTTTGTTTTTCAATACATAACTTTCTAACTGCTATTGAATATAAACTACCAATAATCTAACATCAGTTGGAGAGCCATATGTTGAGCACAACTACTATAGATGCTCCCTGAATACTAGCGGGTTGGATGCTGGGGTCAGGTGCAGCGGAGTTAATGGGGAGGGAGGAATTGGTTTCCTGCCTAGGGCCCTATGAAATGTTAACCCAACTCTGAGCAGGTGGCATTGTTTGAATTTGCCACCTGCTTGATCTATTTGTTTTCATGACCTGCAAGGTACTGTATTCCAGTTGTACAGCCAGATGGTGACATCCAGCTGTACAGTGGCATCTGCACATGCAACTGGTAGGTCCTGAAAGAGAAGGGAGGGAGACAGGTATGTGGCATCACACTTACAACTGAATTGTAGCTATGATACCACAGCATATTATTTAAATGGGGCTACATAAGAAATACAACAGACCTTACAATTACATTTAAGCTACCACTGAACTTACAATTGAAATGGAGCTACACTAGTATTGTGGCTCAGTTTTAATTGTAAAGTCTTTGGTATCACTTGCATTGCTCCATTTCAGTCGTAAGCTCTGAAGTATCACTAGTGTAGCTTTATTTTAATTCTAAGCTCTGTGCTGTTGCTTTATAATGCCAGTAACAAAATTAGCAAAAGGCGATGGGCTGGGACAGTGGGCTGGAGTGATAACTTTGGGGGGGGGGGGACATAACTGTGGGTGAGGTAAGGGGGGGCCATGACCTCCATATCCCCAGGGGCCCTGGGTGATGTCAGTCCGCCCCTGGCCTTCAGCCTCACAATTTGAGTTTTTTACATGTGATAATATAATTTCTCTCCTCTGGATTGTCCTGTGGTTTGTATGTCCACTATACAATCTTCCTGCAGATGGGTACTCCTAGCTCACTGCTTGATTTTTCTTTGGTACTTGTACCATCTGATTAATTGGGTCTTAAAGCGAAACTACCACCTCTTAAACACTTTAACTTCAATAACTCCCCATCTGGTGACTAGCAGCTTAGTAGTGCTAGTTGCCAGAATTATTACTTTATTCATAAGAAATATGCATTCTTACAGGGCTGATAGCAGCACGGAGAGCAGACATCTTGCCGTAGTGACGCCTGCGCTGTCAGTCCCTTTTGGAGTTGGATGGCTCCTAGCAACGCCTCCTAGACCCAGCTGGGACTGACAGCGCAGGCACACAGACGTCACTATGGCAAGATGTCTGCACTCCGTTCTGCTGTCAACCTGGTAAGAATGCATATTTCTTTTGAATAAGGTAATAATTCTGGCGAATAGAGCTAAAGTGTTTAAGAGGTGGTAGTTCTGCTTTAAACATGGGGAAAGGGGAGGCTACATATCTAGTAAAGGTCATTTATGCTCTCTGTATAAATGCTGTATATACCGTTCTCTATTTATAACATTTTCATCTATCTCTGTAAAATTTCCTCAGTACTGTGAAGAATAATCTAAAAATGGGTTTGGCCACAAAGGGGGTGTGGTGAAGTGGTATGGCTAAGTTAGGGGGTGTGGTCAGGGGTGGGGCAAAGGCAGTGCTAGGGGCGGACGAGGGTGCTGTGCCTAGGGGCACCTGAGATGTAAATCAGGCCCTGGTGAAGTGAGAGTATAACCTAAATTAAAGTGATAGTAATGTCTAAAAAGAAAACTTTTTGCATTTAGAAGAGCTCAAAAAGCTGATCTAAATGCAAAAAAACTGTATCTCTCAAACTGCTGTGGTTTAAGAGATACAGGCGTTTGAAGTTTGATTTCTCCTACTGACAGCTGTAAAGCTGTCAGCAGGAGATCCGTGTCGGTCGACACTGTGGCGCTTGAGAAGTGCCGGGATCTCGTTACTTACACACAATCCCTTTATTGGAATGGTCTAAAACATGTGCCTGAACACTAGGCACACGTTTTAGACCATTACATTGAAGGGATTCCGTGTAAGTAATGAGATCCCGGCACTTCTCAAGCGCCACAGTGTCGACCGACACGAATCTCCTGCTGACAGCTTTACAGCTGTCAGTAGGAGAAATCAAACTTCAAACACCCGTATCTCTTAAACCATAGCAGTTTGAGAGATCAGCTTTTTGAGCTCTTCTAAATGCAAAAAAGTTTTTTTAGACATTACTATCACTTTAAAAATATTGTGTTATAACTATTTTCTCTCAATGGTGAAAATGAAACTGTGGAATGTAGCTGCTACAAGACTGTGCACAGTGGGTTGCGTTCTATAAACTTTTAGTTGCGAATCAGTAGCTATCTGTTAAACCTCAAAATGCTGCTATTTTGTAACATTGTATTAACCTGGCACATTTGCAAACAAAAACTAATTTATTCAATGTCATTCTTGATAGTAGGCAGTAAGTGTTGAGAGTGAACTGCTATACCAATTTAACTACTCCCAAAAGAGAATATATGTAAATGGAGGGCTGAAAATTAACTACACACATGCCAAACCGTGTGTGGGGGAAACAAATGAATTGCTCTGTTAGTATAACACAACAATAGCATTCAATGAACATATAGGTGAATCTAAATATCATGTTAAATGAAGTAAGTGGGCAAACACATCTAACACACATACTCTCACTGTTGGATATAGTATTCTCTAACAGCCCTAAATCGTATGGTTGAGTATTTTTAATGCAGTGCTAATAAGTGTTAAGTTTTCACAAAAGACATATCAACCCTTGTACTGGCTGGGCTGCTTTTCTGGTCTAGGTCTTGGGGAGATACCAGAATAACTACCATAGCAGGTCCAAACTCTCTTCCCCTCTTCTTTCTTTTCTTTTGGTTAAGTGTATTTCTCTCTTGTTCTGTGGAGGACACACATACCAGGAGGTTGTCGCTTCCTTGGGTGGCAGGGTAAATTAAATAAAGTTGCTAGAGTACGAGTTTCCCGCTCAGTCTGCTTAACATTCAAAGTTTTAAAATCACCATTGAAATGCATGGGAATTTGTTGTGGTGCAACTGGTTTGCCCCAGAATTTGGACATACAACTCTGAGCTCTGGCCAGACATTATCTTTGATTGTTGTCTTTATAGTACCATGAAATGTACTGACCCAGATGTGACTGCAGGGGATGGTCTTATATGCAATGTCTTTCATTTAGAATTTTTGCATACATAACCATTTATCACAGAGCATATGGGACAGAAACATTTAAACAATACACATTTGCACGTTTTTAATAGGAGAGAAGCTCACTTTTAAGAAAAGAAAGCTGTCTTCATCTACAAGAAGCACACACTGTAACTTGCTTTTTACTTCTGAAAATAGCGTTTACAGGAGGGCCATGGTTCGAAAGTTGCAGCACATTACAATGAACTTCAAGAATGTGGATTACAAGCTAGGAGCCAATCACGTATATTTTACATGCGAAATTTCAATAACTGGATGAAGAGTGCTCTCATTGGTAGGTTATTTGTGCACTGCGGAATTTTCTGTACCAGTAGTTTTGTAGAAAATTATATTTGAGGTATGGCTTTTGTGAGTGAATAAATTTCAGATTCTATAGGACAGTAAAGTGCAAAAATATATTTGGCACTAGATAGAAGGGGTCCATGTACATAAATTGCTCTGAAGTCAGGTGCCAAAAGTACAGTACTTATACAATATATTTGTGTACATTTATATGTATAGAACAAATAAGAAAACCCAACTCCAGAAAAGAATTCAAAGCTTACAATGTTTCCATTGTATTTCCACAACAACTTGCTAATGAATGCACACAGTGCAGTCACTTCTTAGATTCTAAATCCTATAAATATTGATCCGTCAATCGATGTTTGCTGTTCTTTTTTTCTTTTTTTTTCTTTTTTTTAATTTCTCTTCATAACACGGCTTTGACAGTGAAGTATGAGTAGGGAATGAATGAGTCAGTCATGCCACATGGATTTCTGACAATGCAATGCTAACTTTGAAAGCTTTGGATTATTTGATGGAGTTGCCTTAATTTTTTTTATATCTGTTTTAGATTATACATGTAGTATACCAGTATAGTAGTCTGTGCAGTGTCACATTCCAGACCTAAATTGTCTGGCGTTCTGCCTTTTTACCAGATTTGTTGCTATGAGTCTAACAACTAACATGTCCATAATCACTGTAGTTGCTGTCTGTTCTGCAGTTGGAGAATGTGTAGATAGAAAAAGTTTACCATCACTTTAATTATTTGAATAACCCAAGTGAGATGGATTAACACTTAAAGTAATGAGTGATATTTACCAAAAACTATCACGTTATTGGTAAGATGTGCTGCATTATTGATTGAGGGATCCATGGGGCATAAAGGGATGTATTTGGGATGCTAAGGAGGATCCGTTCCGGACCAAACCAAATGCATCATAGACAAACAGAAACTTCCATGGGTTTAATTTGGGTTTTTAACCCCTTGAATGCTAGAGGTCTGTCGATTTCATATTCAAGAGTTTAAAGCCTTTATTTAAATAGAGGTTGATGCTTGTTTGTCCCCTACGGTGTAGTTGGTTTGCTCCAGAATTGCTTCTCCTTAGCTTGCTGAATATGAATTAAAGTTATACTTTTCCTTTACTCATGCTCTTCCTATAATTATACAGTACTTTTTTAACCCCTAGGATGCTAGACACATTTATAGAACTGTAGTGGCCTAACTTGGCAACTAAAGAGTTATTTTAGCCATATTTCGGAACGCTGCACGTTGTCATCAAATTCACAGGCAGCACTGCTGTTTTTAAGGCGACCCACAATTTAGAGTTTAAAGCCATTCCTAACAGGAATGCTGGAGAGGGGGGGTAGAAGCTTTTCAATTGAGACACCTCTTGAGCATTAAAGAGGTGAGAAGTCCCATTTAAATCAGTTTTGGAAGATTCTAACTTTTCCTCTGTGGTGCAGTTGATTTGCCCCAAAATTCATCCAGTTCTTCTTAGTATATCAGGCCTGTGTGGGGCTTGCCACAAGAAACATTTTGTTTAGTTAAATCAAAATAATAGTAAATAAACCATCTTCTAGCTTATTTGCAACAATAAGGCACAAACAAAAACAAAACCAAAAAACTCTATTGGTTTGGGTGATTTCTTTTTAGTGTGTGTGTGTGTGTGTGTGTGTGTGTATGTGTGTTTCTATCTGTCATATTTTGGATATAGCCACAGTTTTCTTACTTTGAAATTAAAGTATTGTGTCTTTCGTGTAGGTGACTTTGTAGGAAAGGTACGGCAAAGAAAGAATCGGAACATTACTGTGCTGGATCTGGGCTGTGGAAAGGGTGGAGACTTGCTGAAGTGGAAAAAAGGCCGAATCGATAAACTTGTATGTACAGGTATGAAGCATTCATTGGTAGTTGCACTGGAAGATCACTAGATCCCAAGTTTTTAGGAGGCCTTAGTATTTATTTAATAAGCATCCTAAAAACTTGTCTTCACTTATCCAAGTATGGCCAACAAATGCTAGTGGCTACAAGGAACCTATTTGCAAGCTTATCTTGTTGTGCACTGATCCCACAGTGCACAAGAAGATCCAGCTGGTTTATATCCATATCTGCCAAACAATATATCCAGTTGATGAAGTTGGAAAGCTGAGAGGTGAAGTGGTAATCTGTTGCAGAAACATCAGTGCAGTGCACAATGTTATCTTACATTTTTATCTAGTGTGCAGCCTGTAATGGCAGCATAGCTACTTGTTAACTAAAGCTTCTAGTTCCACTTACTGGAAATTGCTGCATATTGTGAATGGGAGTCTGCAATGGTAATGGGTGTGCGTGAGCTGGTTCAGGTCCAGCACAACAAAAATGTCCACTTTGGTGTTAAAATCTCGCAGCCATAACTGATGAACTGAATTGCTAAGAACAATTTCCTTGGAGCTAATAATGTTTGTTCTCTGTCCTGCTCCATGTCATTGGGAATGGACTTTCTCCCCACCCTCCAGCTGGTAAGACAATCAACAGATTAATAGGTGATTCCCACAAACCCTCCTTAGATACTTTGGCCTATCCGGCTAGAGGACTGGTTTGTATCCTCTGTGCATCCCTTTTCATTCCGGTGTTGGAGTATGTTATGTGCTATCTGGGATGTTTTCTTCACTCTAGGACTGGCTACATCGCTATGCCTCCAGTCCTAGCTTTTAATCTCTTTTTAAGGATATCTCTCCTGGGTTGAATGTTCAGTGCATGCCTGGAGGATGAATAGGGAAGAAGCATATCATTTTTGTAAGTTTCAGCTTACTTTGATTCATTTGCTTATAGTATTGTCTCGTGTGGCACCATACTAGAAGGATAGATGATGTTCAAGCCAAATGCTCAGGTCCCCTTTATTTTCTCTCCTTTGGGACACAGGATAAGTGATTTACAGAGCATGCGTGGAATGTGCACTGATTCCAGGAGAATTTTAAAGGCACATGAGCCATTTTGTTCCCAGAGTTTTTGTGGAGTTTATTTCTAGTAGAAACCAGTTTGACTTAGTCAGAATTCTTATGTTGTCAGCTCCTTGAAACTTACTCTAAAGAGTACTTCTACAGATTCTTCCAGTAACGATGTCTTGTGCAGGATGTGAAAGGAAAATACCTATAGCAGATCACCCAAGCTTTGCCCAGATTGCAAGACTGACAACAATTCCATTTGAAGGTGGCTCCTCACTAAAGGATCCTATGGACAGGAAAGCAGAGAATTCCTTGAAATAACCATATTCACTTATGAGTCAAGATGTCCACAGCCATGCCTTGCATAACTATAACTGTGCACATTTGGTTGATAGATTTAGAAGAAAAGCTTGAGTTGTCCGTGTCTAGATCCAGATTAAGGGAATTCATGAATATCAAAGAAGCCAATAGCTTTTCCTGTGATGGTTTGATTATGCCACATTTCCTGGCTAAATCATCAACACTTTTTCACAGCAAGACTATCTTTGTGGTTCAGACATTGGGGGGTGGACTCATCCTTCAAGAATAAGCTTGTGGCATTACCGTTTTCAGTGACTATGCTTTTTTTGTGAGCATTTGGAAGAATTAAGATATTTTTAGGGTAAAAGTCCATTCCTTCTCGCTCCTTTGGGTTCAGATCTAGAGGCCAACCCTTTCATAAGTCTAGGACATATCATCCTGGCAGACCATATGAACAAAGAAGGCAGATCCCCCCTCAGTCAGAGGTGGATTTGGGAAGGAAATGTCCCACAAGGGACAATTCAGACTTTAATTCCTGTGAGGGTTCTCACGCCCCATACCAAGTCCCAACTTGGGCCAGGCCGGGATTTTGGAACCAACTCGTCTGAAGAAGTAGGTTCACCTGGTGGTGGAATAGGGGTATCTGCTGGAATTCAACTCTCTCCCATCCCAAATGTTTACAAGATGTCCAAATGACCTTCAAAGCCTTGCACAGCAAGGAGTCTGCTAAAGGCAGTGTAAGAATTAGTCCAGACAAGTGTGATTGAGTCAGTCCCTTGTTCTCAAAGGTGCTGTGGTATTCTCTACACTGTTCAATGTAATCTAGGCTTCAGAACAGGAAAACTGACTCATTGTATGGGCATTTCTTTGGATAATCAAGACATGGCAGTCTCTAAAGCCTTCTTAGCTAGGTGAATAAAGAAATGTGTTAAGTTGACATATCAGGAGGTGAACTTACAACTTCCAGTAGCTGTTAAAGCAAATTCTGTAAGGTCAGTCTCTACGTCCTGGCCATGCAGGGCTTCAGCCTCTCCAAAAGAGACTTGCAACACAGCTATCTGGTCCTCTATTTCAACCTTTATTAAATCTGGTCAAGTGGATGTTTAAGTCTCATTAGAGGGAAAATTTGGAAGGAAAGTTCTGCAGGCAGTTGTTCCAGTGTAGGTGGTGGTATGACTCATCGTATCTTCTCTTTCCCGTGCCTTTTTTGTAATTTTTATTGAAATTGTAAGATTTGGGGGAAGGGTACAAAAGTGGGGAAAAAAGGGGGGCCATAGGACAAACAAGTGTTAACCAATGACCGTTCAGATAAAGGCTTAACCGTAGCTTAAAATTGCTAACAGGCTAATGAAAAAGAAAAAAGAGACTAGTTGGATGTCTTGAGTATATGGTTGCATAAATCTAGCTGGTAATATGGGGAGAAAGATGGTGGTGGGAGGGCAGTAACTGTGAACAGGAGGGGGGGAAGGTAGCATCAAATGGAGAGGAGAAAAGGAAGCGCAATTAGGGGAAAGTATAAAGGGTAGAGGGTGGGAATGTGGGTGGAATGTTTTGGCACTGGTCTGCCCCAGGACCTCTGCCAGGGTAAGACTTCACAGCACAGTAAATGGAGACTCTCAGGGGCAGTGAATTCCATCTGCATTGACCCAAGAAAGAAAATAAGAAGGCACCTATAGTGCCCATTATCTGATGAACATGACATTAAATAAAATAAGTATATGGTTAAGTCTGAAAGTGGTTGGAAGGCACATATGCACCACCTTACAACAAACAAGGGTACTGAGAAAGTCTTCCTATTGGTAGGCACACTTCTCCCTTCATCCTTCATAAGGTAGATGTTTCTGAAAGGTACTAGTGTTCCTTTAAGGTTGCTTACAAGTAGACATTCCTTCATTCAAAGTGCACCAATCAATTCTCTTCATTTAGTACATACAAGTGTTAATGTCATAGAGTTCGAAAAGTAAATGTACAGTTACTCGTTAATAAAAGCATACTTCACCGGAGCAGAAATGGAAGGTCAGTTGACCTGTTGACTGTTCAGTTCCTTGCACACACCTGAGCTGGGCATGTAAACCTTTACATGTCTCCAAGAAGGATGGAATGGGCCAAGCAGAAGCCAAGTACTGCTGGTGGTGGGCATAAGGGAGAAACGGATGTTCAGAAAGTGAGGCAGGACAAGGGTCTCTCAGAAGCTGGGAACAAGAATAATCCAGCATCCCTGGGCTGTTGTCACACTAGCAGTGGGAACCAGAGGAGGGAACTAGGAAGGCAGCACAGGACCCGGCGGGAAATTGAAAGATCACTGGGAGAGCCTTCACTTATCTCCAACCAGTGGCTGTTCTCATCTCCCCTGTGATCCTCCTTTAAATGTTACCTGTATAACCTCATGGATGATAGAGTACCCTACATTGCATTGCTAGGCAAAGCTTTGGTGATTTTATTTGCATAAAAGGGGGGTTCATTCTAAGTCTTCCCTTTTGGCATTGCACAGATCTCATCTGCTTCTTTCTCAATAACTACTGTAATGCACCAGATATTAAGCAGTTCTCAAAAGGTTTCACAAAATGTTCTTCCTGTCTTCACTGGAAGTAACTCTGCTGCAAGACACATTTGTGTGATCCACTGCTGGTGGCAGCTACACAGAGAGAGAGAATAGCAAATGTGCCAAAGGTTGTTTGCAAATTTTTTTTTTTTTTTGTGCACAGAGGGACACTTCATTAACTCAATCAACACCAGAGAAGTTGCCAATGCTTTGCAATACATTACAGACTACTCTGGGATCCAAGGGGTAAAAATGGAGGTGAAAAAGGAGCAGACAGTGACAACAGCTTGGACGTAATTATGGGAAAGAAGATTGCCTACCTATTTTCTTTAGCTTCTCCCTCCATTCTTGCAAGGCTGTGGTGTCATATTGTATGTGTGATTTTGTGGTTCTATGACTACCAGTGGATAGTGGGACAAGGTTGGTGTGTCAGTGGGTGGTTCTGTGACTACCACTGGAACAAGGCTGGCTGATGAGTGTATTAATTATACAGAAAAGTTTTGATTCTGGAGCAAACCAGAGGTGCACAGTCTTTGCTGCTTTATTCTTGTTTATTCTTTAACCGTTTAAGGATCAGAGAGCTGTGTACTTGAGCAAGTGCTAGTATCTGTATAATATAAATACCACATCTAAGTATACAGGGCTAGAAATTGTAAGTTTTTAGTAGATATTGACATTGTCATTTTGTTTTGGTTTTACAGATATAGCAGAGGTTTCCGTACAGCAGTGTGAACAACGGTACAGAGATATGAGAATGCGAGGACGCAGTGAATACATTTTTGATGCAGAGTTTGTAACTGCAGATTCTACCAAGGTACGGGCTGTGTTGCTTTGCATGACAGACTCCTGATGTGCAAGCAGTGCAGATTTGACAAACTGTCTATAAATCCTGGTTCCATTATGTGTCTCATAGGATCATCTTCTCAATAACCAGGTGTAATTCTGGATCGAACAGACTACTTTGGAGTGAAGAAATGAAAATACCCATTGATTTAAATGGGGCTTTTAACACAGAAGCTATAGAAATTTCCATTGCATTATGAATCAATGTGTTGGAGACCTCTACAGCATTCACTTCTCAAGCTAACTAACACAGACAACTACACTATGTAGGCACTGCCTTTGCACTCTAAAGGTTAAAGTGAACATATTTCTTTGTTACTCCTACCTTTTTTGTAGTACTAAAATGTATTATTCTATGTTTATCATTACTGCATGGCATGTAGTGCCGAAACAACGTCCCGTAGTCAATCTGCAACTCCTCTTTCCTAGTTGTTTCGTTACAACCACAGGTAATTGGAGCCCCTCCCCTTTCCTGCCTATTAAAAGGTATGTTATATGAAAGTAGGGTGAACAAAAGTTCTCTTTTCAAACTTTTAGAAACAGCAGCATGTGGTATCTTATCCCCTTTCTATTCTGACCATTCTTTGTAGTCGAATTTTCCTTATCTTGTGGCAGCACAAAATTACAAAGGCTAGACAGACACAAGATAATTCATTTTTGCCATAGTCCTGTGTGTGTCATATCCTATTCTGCTAGAGCTTGAGAAAGTTAGGTTATATGAGTTCTCAAAATAAGCGTTTCTCAACCATGGTCCTCAAATATAACTAACAGTACAGATTTTCAGGATTTCCTTGCCTGAACACAGGCGTGTAATTAGTGGATTTATCAGTTGTATTCGTTTCTGTGCACGGGCACTGAAATCCAGAAAACTTGTATTGTTAGGGGTACTTGAGGACTACAGTTGGGAAACTCTGCTATATATTAAGAGGTGCTAGCAAACTGAGAAAACATCCCATCTTTTGTAACCTTCTTCTGAAGATCTTTTTGGTTGCATCTCTTTGAACTTAAACTACTTTGCTTGGAGGAACCAGGCTGACTTTCATGATCTATACGTCTGCTTTTGCTTTACTGGCAACAAATATAACCTGTTGCCACATAAAGTTTCTAAGGACTGTTAAACACTTTTTTGCATTTTTATAATTACAAAAATAAGCGCACAGACAGGAGACAGTGGAGAGAAGTATCTGTGTAGAATTTAACCCTTTGAGTGCCAGAGTGGTACGGAATGCATTGCAAAGCAATGCGTTCCGTACCATTCTGGCACTCAAAGGGCTAATATATCCTAAAAGCAAAAAACAAAAAACGTTGCCTTTTCTGATGCATATAGCATCTCAGGGCACCTGCCCTTAATAGTCACGAAATGTGCCCCTGCAAACCAATTAGCCATCCTCCTAAAACTTTAGATGTCTTGCAGGTCCTCTCAGATTGTTTTTATACACTTGATGACTTGGAATCCCACCAATTCTCAGTGTTCCGCTGCTGTTCTACAGAAGGATTGAATGGGACACACTGTAACTGTTGACCTCTACCTGAAAAGGGAAACTCGCAGGGGACTCAGACTAGAGGCTGGCACTTAATAAATGTGCTAAAATACCCAAAGTGTTTCATGGGTATCTTCCCACTTAATAATTTTGCATCTTTTAAAACCAAGGAATCTAGTATTAAATATCAGTAAAAAACATTTCTCCAACCCTTTTGACCATTGTAGTAAACACTTTAGGATAGTGACATTTTTAATATCCAACTGCACAGACAATATGGTAGCCTGTATGGTGACTAGTATAATATGAACATGGAATCCATCTAAAAAAACAGTTGCTCGTAAGAGGAATTTTTTTCCCCCACTCTGGTATTGCATTGTTGATAAAAAAAAAATGTTTAAATCCAAATTATTTATAATCAAAAAGTATCTAATGTCTCAACTTCAGTCATGCATTTTTCATGGGTCTTGTAGTCTGTTAAGAAGCTTACATTAACAGTTAAACTTGTAAAAAGAGGAACAATAGTCTTCTAAACAAGAAGGTGTCTGAAACTGTGTTCCTAGAAGGCTGAGACAGTGCAGATTTTGGGGAAACCTTGGTTTTGTACAGGTGCCTGTTACCTGCTCAGTGGTCTTAACACTTTTGAGTGCCAGAGTGGTACGCAACGCATTGCTTTGCAATGTGTTGTGTACCACTCTGGCACTCAAAGGATTAATAGACCAACCTGCACATCACATGCCCTTTAGGAATGTAGTTTGAGAGCTAGTTTAGACGATGGCATAACAAAATAGCCTATGTTTTTCTGTCTTTGTGTTTTTCCTTTGGTTCTCTTATACTCACACTCTGACACACACACACACCCTACCCACACCTCATGAACTCCTCCACTGCAGTGTGAGATTCCATTGTAAACTCACTGGCAACAACGTGGTTAAAAGAACACTCCAAAATGTGATGTGGGGTTATACACCTTAAATACTCCATTCTAGCTAGGCCTAAAATCTAGTCTTAATACTCCCTGGGTCCTACCATTATAGTCTTTCCATGTCTCCCATTACAGTAGCACATGATGTTTTATATGTGATAGTGGTTTTATTGTATGTTAATGTGCATGAGATAAGTCTTTCTGTATAGAAGAGCATTGTGTACTAATCTTAATACATTTGTTTAAAGGGTCAGTAATGTCAGGATATAAATTTAGGCAGTATTTGTAGATATAACAAAAAATTATGTGGAGCAAGTCCGATCTCTCAAACTTTTACGGTTTGAGAGATATGCGTTTTAAAGTTCCCTCTCCCTGCTGTCAGCTGTGTGGTTATGAGCCATCTGGTAACAAGGGTTAATAGGGGGTGCTATAAATCATAGCGTTACCATGTTGCCATAATAAAAATGTCTACATGAGAATCTCGCACACCATGAAAGCACAAGTTTCTCATGTCGAGTACCGAAAGGTCGCAATCTGCCCCAGCTGGATCCTGCAACCCTTATTTTAATATGTTGTAATTTTGTTGCGCGTTGTCTCTGGCTCACACTCATGCTCTTCATCTACTTGTTGGATTGCAGTTCGCATCATGCTGCCCCGGACGTCTACTTACAGAAGGAGAGTGAACAGCTGGCTGCCTAGGAGAGGCTCTGCTGTTGTGTGATTTTAATAACTCTTATTGCTTTATTAAATGTAGCAAGAAAGCATGAGTGTGAGCCAGAGATGGAGCACAACAAAATGACAGCATATTAAAAAAAAAAAAAAAAAGTTACAGGATCCAGCCTGGGCTGCATGATGCCTTTCAGTACTCGACATGAGAATCTTTCGCTGTCATTCAGTGCGAGTTTCTCATGTCGATATTTTTATTATGGCGACATGGTAACTCTATGAATTGGGCGTACGCTCTTTTGAGTGTGACACAACATTTTAAAAGGATACTAAAATGTCAGTATTATATGTATCCTATTCACCAATAATCTATTTAGAACTGCATCTATCTCCTCCAAAAGGCGACGTAGGACAACTACTCATCTCTTGTTTCTTCATAAGCCCGTATGAAAGATGTAAAATGTGTGCAATTCTTGTACATACCAACTCACACCATGGGAACAAAGAAATGTACAATTAATCTAAATGGGGCCTTTAATCTATTGAATGCTAGAGCGGTCTCCAAAGCGAATCTTTGAAATGTGCCGGAGACCTAATATTCATGGGGTTTCATAGACTCGTGTAAATTGATGGAAATGTTTTTGTTCTTTATGGTGTAATTGGATTGGCCCAAAATTGCTGTTTTTTAAACCCCCCCCCCCCCCCCCCCGCATAAGGTCCCAAACCTTTTTCCTAGTACCACTTGTCAATGTGAAGGCTTGGAAACATGCTCAAAAATTCACAAGGGCTAAAACTGTAATTGATACTGATGCAGGTTTTTATTAAAGCTGCATTTGTATTTCATAAGAATGAAAAACAAGACTAACAGGCTTCTGCCCTAAGGAATCAGCAAAGCCTTAAAAATGTATTTTGTAAGCTGGATCACGCAATCTATCAGCATGTCTTGTTTTGTTGCTGGGAGAATTTCCCCAGAAGATCTGAAGGCCCATTCGGCATTATCAGAGAGCTGAAGTCTTTCCAGACAAATGCCATAATTCATCAGAAGGTACTCAATTACATGCCATATCAGAAGTTGTTGAGACTGCTGAAAGTCCTAACAAGCTGTTAGATTTACCTGCCCTTTTAACTGATTTACTAAATCTCAGAATATTAGAGATGCACCGATACCAATTTTTTAAGATAGAGTACCGATACTTTTTTCAAGTACTCACCAATACCAATTACCGATACTTTTTTTTTGCGTTCATTTGTCAGTTTTCCAAGCACCTAAAGCATATATATATATATATATATCTATATATATATATATATATCTATATCTATATAAAATAATGACGTCTTGAGGAAGGCCCTGTGAGGGCAGAAACGTCGATTATTTTTGATCCAATAAAATAATTTATTTAAAATTTAAAAAGTCCCTGGAGTGATCCTACTAGTTAGTCTTTGGACTACAGGACATTTATTTATTATTATTTCGTTAGGAAGCACCCGGGCATTTTGCAAATTTATCTTCTGTAATAGAGTGCCCACCTTCATTCCGTTGTGTGTGTGTGTGTGTGTGTGTGTGTGTGTGTGTGTATATATATATATATATATATATATATATATATATATATATATATATATATATATCGGTAATTGGTATCGGTGAGTACTTGAAATATATGCACATACACACACCACCTCTTGACTCTCCCCTTTTGCCTCTTTCTCCCCCTCTTGAGTGCCACCTTTTGCTTCATTCTCCCCATCTTGAGCCCCCTCCTTTTGCCTTGGCTTTTTCTCTCCTTTTTGATTCCCCCTTTTTTTCCCTCCTTGACTCCTGATCCCACCCTTTTGCCTCTCTCTCTCTCCCTCCTGATCCCCCCTCCTTTTGCCGCCTCTTGGTCCCCCTCCTTTTGTCTCCTGATCCTTCCTGCTTTTTCCTCTTTTTTTTCTCCCTTAGTCCCTTTTTCCCCCTCTTGACCCCCCTCTCTGCCTCTTTCACCACCTGCTCTTGATCCCCCTTTGCTTGCCTTACCCTACTCTGCCGGGTGCTCACTGTTCTTTCGCGAGCCCCGGCATAGGTCAGCGTCAGAGCGTTGCCATGGTAACCCGCGGCAACTCTCCGATGCTGCTCACAATGCTCCCCGGGCTCCCTCTCTGCAGCACCGACCCTGACACAGGGTATCGGTGCTGGCATCGGCTGCATTCGCGAGAGTACGAATACTTGCGCAAATGCCGGTATCGGCACCGATACTAGTATCGGTATCGGTGCAACCCTACAGAATATATTCTCTTTTTGCTTTACACTTTATTGTGTACCCCTCTGCAATTCAATGTGCTACATTCTCTTCTGGCACTCAAAGGATTAAATGACCACATAGAGAATATAACCTTAAAAATTCTGTCTTATCACCAAACATGAAAAGAAAATAAATGTTATGTCTGAGAGTGCCAGAAGGCACTTACCATTCCTTTAATGATTTATAACACATTTATTAGTTAAAATAAATAAAATTTCAAGAAACATCGAGCAGCATAATAAATGCAGAAGACAGCTGGGGAAATTTCGTTGCAGCATGTTGGCTCCTACGTCCCTTGATAAATTGCTGAGAATGCTGCATAAAATGCCTGTTGCCCAGAGGAGTTAACTGTATCTTATCGTTTGCCCAACTTTCTTCTGTATTTAGTATAATTCAGTATGTATCTAATTTTATAGAATGTTTGTGATAAATTGCGGGGGTTGAGGTGGTCCCTGATGTTCTTCCACATTGCTGTCTTAGTTTTGGCCAGTAGAGTGCAATGGTGGATTTGGAGAATATTTGATTGGGGCTTCTCTGAATGTACAGAATAGTTGTGATTTTTGTATACCAGAGACATCCATCCATCAAGAATCGATTGAGCCCTCTCCATCAGCACCACTATCCATCTTTTGTGATGACGCAGACAGCCAACTATCTGATTCACTTTTTTATTCTTCTGCCACACTATTGTGAGGCCTTTCTTTTGTAATGGGAAGAAAATACCTTTGCATTGTGTTGTGCAGGTGTCCTTTTTCGATGTATTGGAAACTCCTATTAATCAGGATGACTTATTTCTTTGTTTCAGAGTAATATGTCACACTTGTCTGGCACTGACATATTATGGGCCATATGTGTAAAGACAGAAGTGAAGCAATTTTGGGGCAAACAATTAAAACAATTTTTTTTTTTTTTAATTTTAGATTGAATTATTGAACTCTTGAATTCTAGAGGTCTCAATTATTTTTTTTTTTTACTTTCTTTATGGAGCAGTTTTTGTTTTCTTGCCTCAGATACTTACCTGGCATTGTGAAACCCACATTGCCAAGCCTGTATCTGATTCTGGATGGCACTCATTATACCCCCCTCCCAAGTTTGATTTATTTGTATTTTTTATTTTAATTTTAGGCCTCATTTGAGGGGAACCAGGATTCTGATGTGGCAGACTATCTCCTCAGGAGACACGCACATAGTAGACAATGCCTCATTGCATAATTAATGCCTCATCACCTACACAGCACTGTAAAGCTCCTACACTAATCTCAGGGTGTCCACAGCCCACACTTCTACACTCAGAACCTACAGATCTGGGGTGTGCGCGTGTATGTCTGTCTGTTGCACGTGCCTGTTGTGAGCGTGTGTGTATGTCTCTTGTGAGCGTGTGTGTATGTCTGTTGTGCGAGCCTATTGCACGCATGTCTGTTGCGTGCGCGTGTGTCTGTTGCGCCCTCGGTTGTGCTCTTGTGTGTGTCTGTTGCAAGAGCCTGTTGCATGCACGTGTGTGTCTGTTGCGCGAGCCTATTGCGTGCGTGTGTGTGTCTGTTGCACGAGCCTATTGTGTGCGTGTGTTGCATGCGCCTGTGTCTGTTGAGCGTGCGCTGTTGCGCGAGCACGCATCTGTTGAACGCGTGTGTCTGAGTGCACGCGCTCATGCATGTCTCTCTTGCGCGCTTGTGCGTCTGTTGCCTGCTCGTATCTGTTGCTATGTCTGTTGCACACGCTTTTGTTTGCTATGTCTGGCGTCTGTTGCGCGCTCGTGCATATCTGTTGCATGCTCGTATGTCTGTTATGTTTGTTGTACGAGTGTTGCTTGTACGTGTCTGTTGCGCTCTTGTGCGTGTCTGTTGCGCACACGTTTGTTTGCTATGTCTGGTGCCTGTTGCGCATGCGTGTCTGTTGCGCGCTCGTACGTGTGTCTGTTGCTATGTCTGTTGCGCGCATGCGCATCTCCCTTGCGCGCATGCGTCTGTTGTGCACGCGCGCATCTCCCTTGCGCACGCGTGCGTCTGTTGTGCATGCGTGTATGTTTGCTATGTCTGTTGGCATCTGTCGCGCGTATACCAAGAAAACCACTTGTAAAGAAACACTAGCATGTGCAGCCAGCTGTTGGGAAGTGATGTGCTCTGGATGACGAGAGAATAAAGACACACAAGTGGATCGAAGCTGCAACTTTTATTTGATTTAAAGTGGAACTTTCATCAGATGAATATAATTACAGTAGTGATATGCCTGGACATCGTTGTCTTTTCAAGAACAATCTCTGCATATCGCTAATGTAATAATGATTTAAGACTCTGTGTTCATCTGATGAAAGTTTTGCTTTAATAAAATTTATTTTCTGGCTCTTCAAACTTTTGTATTTATCAGTAAACTGAACTTCCAGATAAAAGGGCATATTCTGTTAGTCTCATTTCCAGCACAAAAAAGCACAGCAGCACTGGGGGAGTAAAAAAAATAGTGTGGGAGGGAGATTTTTAAAGAAGCGGAGAGAGAATGAAGTAAGACGAGGGGTCTATAAAGGGGCAGGGAGATGAAATAAATGCAGCCCAAAGCTTTTAAACCAGTGAGTGCCAAACTCCTTGCCCAATGTCTTGCTGATAACTGCATTGGACATTTGTTTCAGTGCCAAAGGGTTATCACTGCAGTTACATTGAACGAAGCTCAATGTTGGCAGTAGCACAAAGCTGGTAAGGTGGCTGGTGAAGGTGGTCTCCCTCTCATGCATATTCTTCCTGATGCTTCTCTTCCCCCCCCCCCCCAAAGGGTTACATAGTGTCCGTTGCTGTGCCTGTATGTAACTGTGTGTTAATGATTTAAAGGTAGGCAGGCAATGTGATAGAGCAGTGGGGAATGCAAGCAGTGTACTGGGTTGTATAGGTAGGGGCATTAGTAGCAGAAAAAGGGAAATGGTCATGCCACTCTACAGATCTCTAGTTAGACCTCACCTAGTGCATTGTGTACTGTACTGGAGACCCCATCTCCAGAAGGATATAGAAACTCTAGAGAAAATTCAAAGAAGGGCTACTAAAATGGTGACTGGTTTACAGGAAAGAAATATCAGGATAGACTAAAGGATCTGAACATGTATAGCTTGGAGGAGAAAAGAGAGAGAGAGAGGGGTTATGATTGAAACATTCAAATACATGAAGGGATTCAACAAAGTGCAGGATGGAAGTATATTTCAAAGGAGTAAAAATGTTAGGACAAGAGGCTATAGTCCAAAAATAGAGGTACACAGGTTTAGACATAATGTAAGAATGTTTTACTTCACTGAGAGGGTAGTAGATAAGTGGAATAGCTTACCAGCAGAAGTGGTAGAAGTTAAATACAGTGACAGAATTTAAGCATGCATGGGATAGTCATAAGGCTGTCCTTAACTTAAGAAAAGACCAAGGACCAAAAAAGGTTTGAGGTTTTTACAGTAGGAAAATGGGCAGACTAGATGGGCCGAAATGGTTCTGCTGTCAAATTCTTTGTTTCTATGTTTCTAAAACATGTTTAGTGTGTTTGTTTACTTTATGAAAATTAGTGATGCACCGATACCGATTTTTGAAGACCGAGTACGAGTACCGATACTTTTTTCAAGTACTCACTGATACCAATTACCGATACTTTTTTTTGCGGTCATTTGCCAGTTTTCCAAGTACCTATATGCTTTAGGTACTTGGAAAACTGGCAAATGACCGCAAAAAAAAGTATAGGTAATTGGTATCTGTGAGTACTTGAAATAAATATATATATATATATATACACACACACACACCACCTCTTGATTCTCCCCTTTTGACTCTTTCTCCCCCTCTTGAGCTCCCTTCTTTTGCCTTGGCTTTTTCTCTCTGTTTTGATCCCCCTTTCTCCCCCTCCTTGACTCTTGATCCTACCCTTTTGCCTCTCTCTCCCTCCTGATCCCCCCTCCTTTTGCCTCTTCTTGGCCCCCCTCCTTTTGTCTCCTGATCCTTCCTCCTTTTGCCTCTTTCTCCCTCTTGACCCCACTCTCTGCCTCTTTTAACACCCGCTGCCCCATCTTGCCTCCCTTACCCTCCTCTGCCGGGTGCTTGCTGTTCTCTTGCGAGCCCCGGCAGAGGTCCGCGTCGGAGCGTTGCCATGGTAACCCGCGACAATGCTCCGACGCTGCAGGAGTGAGAGAGGTGACCGGGGAGCATTGTGAGCAGCTCCCCGGGCTCCCTCTCTGCAGCACCGACCCTGACACAGGGTATTGGTGCTGGCATCGGCCGCATTTGCGCGAGTACAAGTACTCGTGCAAATGTAGGTATCGGCACTGATACCGATACCAGTATCGGTATCGGTGCAACCCTAATGAAAATGTAAATTGTGAATATTGCTGTGTACCGTTACCAATTAGGCGGTGGTGAGAGTTACATTATATGTACACCTGTGATGCATCTCTGTGTACAGGAGATGTGGCATTCATTTGTTTGTTAACCCTTTGAGTGCCAGAGAGATCCCGCACATTGTGTTGTAATGAGTTGGTGACTCCTGGCACTCAAAGGGTTAAACCAATCTTGTGTGGTATTTTGTGTATGTTTCTGAAAAAAAAAACAACTTTAAGAATGTCTATGCTTGATAATATTTTGTAAGAAGTTTTTGGTTCTGTTTTTTTTTTTCTAGTTTTAAAATGGTTTCAAAAAAAAAAAAAAAAAAAAAAAAAAAGGCCCTTTTTATTCAATGGGTATTTTTATTTCTGCCCTACAGTGCTGTTTATTTGGCCCAGAATAATCCCACTTTTCTGTTGAATACATGGCACAAAGTATTTCTCACACTGCAACATGCCTGATGGTCTCTTGTGTAAGTCTTAAATCTCCTGCATATCTGTAGTTGCTTTTTGTATCTGTTATAGAGCAGGATGATGTGTTTAGTGGGTTTTTTCACAATCCTCTCCATCTGTGCAAGCAACATTTAGTAGACAAGAATCGTTTTGGATTCCTTTAGCCATTTATTTTTTTTTCTCATTAAAATTGAGAAACTTTATTTTAGAACCATTCAGAAAAGTAGCATTTTAAATGAAAATGTGTGCTCACAGGGATTCTGTTTTTAATCTTCTATTGTCATTTTGTTTTCCAGGAGCTTCTGTCTGAAAAGTATAACAATCCAGACATCAACTTTGACATCTGCAGCTGTCAATTTGTTTACCATTATTCATTTGAGACCTATGAGCAGGCTGACATGATGTTGAGAAATGCTTGTGAAAAGCTGTGCCCTGGAGGATATTTCATCGGCACTACTCCAGATGGTTTTGAGCTGGTGTAAGTATTCTTGATCCTTTCTTTTGCTACTTAAATTGTGGGTTGGTAATTGGGGAGCAGGGATGGTAGGGGGACAAGCTATTTCTTTGTTGTTTCCTCTCTGAACTGAAACCTGTAATGTATCAGCATTTTGCTATCAGTAATTTTAAAAGCTATAGTGTATCAACTAAAAGTGATGGAACACAGGGCAGTCCTCCTTGGGGGCCCGCCAACCACGTGTAGCCTTCAACCTGCCTGAAAAAATCCCTTGTCATGAGGACTTTTTTTTTTTTTTTTTCTTTCTTCTTCTTCTTATTCGGACACCACTTCCCCAGAAATAAAACATCAATAAACCCCCCTCCTTCTTTCAATTGTGCAGTACTTAATAAGCTATTATTTAACCCTTTGTGTGCCAGAGATTTATGCAAGGATTGCAGAGCAATGTGTTGCGCACCTCTCTGTCACTCAAAGGGCTAACTAAAGTACTTGCTAGTTGAGTGAGTTCATAAAGCACTACATCTATAGACAAGTTTTTTTAATATGTGGGCCTGTCTACTGTCAGTGTAAAATGCATTTTTGTGCACAATACTCCTCTCTCAAATAGAATAAATAAAATTGTATGCATGTGTATATATATAATAGAGAGAATTCAGTGTTTAAAAAAGTAAAGCGGATTAGAAAGAAGAGAGGAGTGGTAAAGTTGTTTGGCTGTGGAGAGTGCCCAGCTGTAGAATTCATTTATAGCTTTTGATTGTCGATTAAAATGAGTGGCGCAGACAGAAATTTGAGGGTTGGAAGTCCATTGAGAAGTGTGTGGTAATGTCCTCATATGGTTCTCCTCCTGCTCAACTTATGTTTTTCTGTATAACTCATCCAATCACTCAAAGATGTGTGTTTAATATGTTAAACTGACCTTGCTACCCCTGCATTTTGATCCCATAGACTGAACTCAGATTTATATAGTGCTACAGTCACAACCAAAACTTGAGGGCAATTAAGGAGTCAGACTGGACACAAGGAAAGACTAAAAACACAAAGTCAGACTTTTGTCATCTGTATCTGAATTAAGCTGGTGACAAAGACAACCAATACACACACCTAAAGGTGCAATAAATTAGGAAAAATACCTTTAGTTACAGAATTAATAGACCTCATCTGGGGTAACACACATGGACACACAGTTGGAAGGAGAGACCATTATAAGCCTGGTTCTTACCTTGATAGCAGAATTTTACTGTTACAGCTCATGAGTGAGGTTTACTCCAGGGTGTGTGCATATCTATCTATCTATCTATCTAGATATAAAGATGTTATTAGGAAGGCTGCACTCACTGTAGAAGAATTTAAATCCGACCCAGGTGCACATCCAAAATAAAGTTTGATACATAGTTATCTGGAAGGATGACATATTTAGTTTTTCCCTTGATCCATGTTTCGGCCACAACAGGCCTAGGTAGTCTTGATAAAAACCTGTATCATGGCTGAAACGTCGATTCAAAAAACATTTACATTTTCTGTTTGAAACAAGCTCCTGTGGGTGCTGTCCATGCAGAGAAGTGTGTGTGTGTGTGTGTGTATACACCATATAATACGCACCTGTGTATAATACGCAGGTGTATTTTATATCTAAGATTTTAGGGGAAAATAAGTGTCTATGTATAATACACACCCTTATTTCCCCCTTACTACATTTTTTTTTTCCTGCTGCTGCTGACAGATGCCCTTCCATCCCGCCACCAGCCCAGTTCACTCTCACAATAAGGCGGCTTACTTGCTCCCACTGACGTCCCCACTGAAGTCCGCTCTCACCTTCGGGGGAAGGTCCTGAAAGCCTATGAACGAAGCGGGTGGCAAATGCAAGCATGCCACCCGCAGGGAAGATGGGTCCTTCAGTGGAAAGAAGTACTGGAAGCCTTATTGTGAGAGCGGACTTCAGTGGGGACGTCAGTGGGAGCAAGTAAGCCTTATTGTGAGAGCTAATTGGGCTGGTGGCGGGAGGGAGGGTATCTATCAGCACTACTTTTAAAAAAAAATAAATAAAAATAACTCTTGTGTATAATACGCATCCCCCACTTCACATAAGGTGAAGTGGGGTAAAATTGTGCATATTATACCTAAGATTTTACGGTATATGTATGTATGTATGTATATATATATATATATATATATATATATATATATATATATATATATATATATATATATAAAACACACACATTATAATTGTGTGTGTGTGTGTGTGTGTGTGTGTGTTCAACTCTGCTGGTAGCAGTAAAAAGACAGGTATCCTCTGGTATTTATAGTAAATCAATATATATAATTTATTTAAATTGTATGGTTTTGGAACATAGACATAGTATAGGCCATCACATCAGTATTTTACATTGTCTTTGGCTTTTCAAATAATTTTTCATTTTCAGAATTACTATATGGAAAGGAAATTAATCTTCATATGAAATGACAATTGCTTTTCAACATTTTTCTTGAAATTAATGCATTTTGTCCTAAACAGAATGAATACATAAATATAAAATTAAATTAAATCTATGAGCTGTTTTTGCTTGCCTTCACATTTTTATATTTCGTGACTGGAAAAAAAAATCGCGTAGATGAGTTAAATTATTCTTGCTGCGGCCAACCTTATCACTGACCATAGAGTACATTTGTATGTATCGTGTTGAGATTTATTTAGTCTTTTGGTTGTAACCCTTTGAGGTCCCCGGGAAGTCATAATTACATTGCTCTGAAATGCATTGCTTACCCCTGGAACGCCATGGTTTAAAGGACTGTATTCAATAACGTAAACCTAAGAAGGGTCTGAAGTAAAACAACTACAATATAGACAAGAAAGTAAAATCTCAGTCTAATTGTGGTTTTTTAACCCCTTGAATGCTAGAGGCTGCCAACCCGTAATCTTCTAGCATTCAAGGGATTAAATGCCACATTTAAATCGGTAAGGATTTTGGGATTCTTTATTTGTTCCCTATGATGCAGTTGGGTTGCTTTAGAATTACTCAACTTTAACATACCGAATGTCTTCCAAAATCCTAATGGCCTGTTTTCTGCTCAACAGGGGCTGGATTCTATTGCAGGTGCTAATTTTATATCATTGCTTTTATCTCCAGGTTTGCCCATAGACATCAGTAGGAACATTTTTGATAAAACGGGTGGCAACATTTATCACCTGCAATAGAATTCAGCCTCAGGTGTCTAAACGTATTGAGAACATTCAGAAGCAGAACAGGTACATTTATGTTAGAATTGCTAATTAATGCTTAAATTAGCATATATTTCTGTAACCTAGCATTTCTGAGGAGGACATAAGTGCTTGCCACCTGCAAACACCATTCCTAAAATCCAGGATAATATCAAATCTAAAGTAAAAATAGAACAACTAGCAGTTAAAGGGACAGCAATATCCCATAAAAAATGCTTAGAGTTCTGTAGAGATTAAAAAAATAAACGATATGCCACAAATCCTATCTCTCAGACCGCTATGGTTTGAGAGATATCCTCTGTTAAAGTTCCCCTCCCTCCCCCTTCTCCTGACTTCAGCTGACAGCAGGAGTTCCTGGTCCGGGGAACGACAAGCGGCTCTTCAGCAGAGCTGCAATAGTGCAATTTAAAAAGAAATACTTCTTTGGAATGGTCTACAAGGTATGCCTGGTTTGCAAGCTCTGCTGAAGAGCCTCCTTGTGTTGGCCAACACTCATCTCCTTCTGTCAGCTTTGCAGCTAACATCAGGAGAAGAGGAATTTTAGGGGAGAATATCTCTCAAACCATAGTGGTTTGAGAGAGAAGATTTGTGGCATTTAGTTTATTTCTTAATCTCTACAAAACTCTAAACATTTTTATGGGACATTACTATCCCTTTAAGTACCACAGAGCTTTTTTTTTTTTTTTTTTTTCCTCTCTCAATGATTTCAGCGGTCCCAGAGCCACGGGAGGACCCCTGAATTCTATGATATGCCAAGACTGTCATTTGTCCTTAAAGCAAGTTTACCCATGATGCTCCAGGCACATCATGGATCCTTAAGGGGTTAAGAAAAAAATACTCTTGTTATCTATTGGGAAATTTGGAGAAAAACACAAGTAATCCACCTTTATCACAGGTAATTAATGTGGCATTAATTGTGTTTTTCTCCTAATTTCCCCATTGATTACAATAGTAATTATTCAAACTAATATTTGTTTTATTTATCACCTGGAATTAAATTTACTGAGATCAGCTATATAAAAACAATGCTACTGATGTGCGTGTTACCATAATGAAAGCCATCTGTGACTGAAGTAAAACAAATGAGAATACTTCCCATGTGATTCACCTCTTCATTGTGTGTGAATTGTGTGATGTCTGCTGCATCTACTGGGCAATATGGTATCTGAGCATGAATTCATTTCTTCCCTGTGCAAACATCAGAAATGATCTGCAGTGTATTGACCTGTGTACATGAAGTAGAGACTTTGAGGATGTTTGTAATGGCTCGGGATCTGTAGAACCTGTGATGTGAAGATCCAACCTGTATTATTCAAGTCTTCAAAGTATATAGATAAAGGCAGTTGCTAGTAAAAGCAATTCTTTGCACACCAGCCTGCCCCTTAAATTTGGTTTTAGAACATCTTTATACATGACCATTATTTCTAGGGATACATACAACATAATATATTAAACCACATATTATTTGCTTTAAGAATTACCTTATTAAGCTTTAATTATTTTATTTACATCTTTAAAGATGTTTGAATATGATTTTCACCAACTTCAGTGGTCAGATCTTTCACTGACATAAGTTGAAAGAACACTTTTGTACACACTGTGGTGAGGATATTGTGCTTTAAACCACCTGTGATACCACAGTTGTCAGCTGGTACTGATGAGCAATGCATTTAGAACAAGCTGACTTGACAGCTCCATGCAAAGTTTTAGATTTCCCACAAGATTATCTTAAACATATCTCTTCTGTATACCAGCAGGACTAGCTAATTACACAGTTCATGTGTCACAGATATGGAACATCCCATCAATAGGGGCTTCTACGGTGTTCGTCACAAACTGAGCAAATTAGTAATATTCCAGTGTTCATGTACTTATGAGGGCCAGTACACTGGGAAAAGTAAAGATTTTCTCACTTTTCAGAAAAGTCTGTTTGAGTGCAAAGTTTCATTCTATCTGTGCATTCATGTGAAATGTAACTTATTTTAGAAGCTGCAATCCATTCTTTCAACTATCAGAGGGGAATATGTCTGTTTAGTCCATTGTTTGATTGCATCAAGAAAGCTTATATAAAGCTAGAATATATTTATTTTTAAGAGCTCTCCTTTTCTGTGATGATTATTAGAAGAAAATTTTCACTGACATAATGTACTGTCGTGTGGTGTTTGTATACATTAGATGCTAAGATCCCTGGCATTTTGAAATGAGGATACCTTTGAAGGAGCAGTAATACTTTTATATGAAGTATGTATGTATAATATGCAGGAAAAGGGGAAGAGGGCAAACATTAGAACCACTACTTTCTATTCCCTGAGGCCTTGGGAAATGTAGTTTCATTTTCCCTCCAGACACAAATTTGAGCAGTGGCTGTCCAGCTGATGCATTCAATCACCACCTAGGCATCAGGGGGAGGGGGAGAGGAGGGCAACCTTTAACTGTGGTAAGAGAGGGTAGAAGAATAAGCCTTGTTTTGCCCACTGGAATCCACCCATTGAGGCGGAAATCATAACTTTACTGTCTATATCCCATCCGATATAACTACTGCCTCGATCACCCATTTCTTAAATGAACACTGACCCTTAACAAAGACTTACTAGAAAGAGGTAACATAGTAATTTAGGCTGAAAAAAAGACTTGCATCCATCTAGTTCAACCCTTTTCCTATTCTTATTTACCATCGTTGATCCAAAAGAAGGCAAAAAACCCTCAGTACAGCAATTTCAAATTCTGCCTTGAATGGGGGGGGGGATTCCTTCTTGATTCCAAATGGCAATCAGATTTCTCCTTGGATCAACAAGCACTAACTAAATATTAATCTCAATAATAACGTACATAGCCTTCTATGTTCTGCTCTTTTAAATAAGTATCTAGGCCCTTTTTAAAGGCATCTAAAGTTTTCGATAGCACCACCTCCTCAGGCAGTGAATTCCATACCTTTATTATCCTTACTGTAAAGAAACCCTTCCGCTGTTGTAGATGGAATCTCCTTTCCTCAAGTCTAAGCGGGTGGCCCCTTGTCCTTTGTACTGTTCTGTTAATGAACAGGTCTTTGGAGAGCCCTTTGTATGGGCCCTGAACATATTTATATAGTGTTATCACATCCCCTCTAAGACACTGTTTCTCTAATGTGTACAAGTTTAACTTTTCTAGCCTTTCTTCATAACTAAAACTTTCCATTCCCCTTACTAGTTTTGTAGCCCTCCTCTGCACTCTCTAGTTCCATAATGTCCTTTTTCAGAAAGGGCGCCCAGAATTGAACAGCATATTCTAGGTGGGGTCTTACCATGGACCTGTAAAGAGGCATAATAATATCTTCCTCCCTTGAGTCAATACTCCTTTTAATACATGCCAATATCTTATTGGCCTTTGCAGCTGCCAGCTGGCACTGTATGTTACTGCTAAGTCTATTGTCTACCATTACTCCCAAATCCTTTTCATTAGTAGATTTCCACAGAGAAACACCATTTAAACTACTGATTTTATAAAATCATCAGCGGTTACCTCCACAAAAGAGCATAAGGGGAATGGGATAGACTGAGAACAGAGCAGAGTGCAGAACTAGCAATTCTATCACAGACCTTAGAATGTGGCTGCTAGGCAGATAGACAGGGGTATACTCAAAGGACTAGTGCACCAGGCTGCTGTGGCAAATCTGTGCTCATATAGCCATTTTCTTCTTCTCTCTGCTTGACTGAGAGAGCACCATCCTTTAGCAGACCCACATCCTGTAACAATCTGCACTATGGTCCGCATCCATCAAAGAGCTCCTCTATTTTGGGATTACAGAGCCCTGGATAAGTTTTAAAATAAAAAAGGCTAATTAAAGCGGAACTACCACCCTATAAAAAAGTGCCCCCCCCCCAATGATTAGGCATATGGTGATTAGCTGTTTAATAGTGCTATTATCTGACACAAGTACTAGGTTCTGAAGCAATCCTTCTTTTTTTTGAGACTGACAGCCAGGCTTCCTGCTTTAGAGCTGTCTGCTCACCTGAGCGGTCAGTCCCTTCCGGTACCTTAACGAGCCATGCAGTACCTCCTAGAGGAGACCGGGACGGACAGCGCAGACTTCTCTAAGGCAAGATATCTGCATTGAAGCCTGGCCTCCTGTCTCAGAAGGAGGATTACTTCAGAACCTGGTACTTTTGTCGGATAATAGCACTATTAAACAGCTAATCGCCAAATGCCTAATTATTGTGTGTGTGTGTGGGGGGGCACTTTATATAGGGTAGTAGTTCTGCTTTAAGAGAATCTTTGCTGTGATGCACCCCTTTTGAGGTCACTTTTAAAAGAGCATGTCTGGCGGAGGTCAAGTAGAATAGGAAGGGAATCTCCACTCCCAGAGAGCTCTATTTAGTGCTCTGCCCTTGCCAGGGGATATTTTACCCTACAGTTCCTGTGTTCCACACTGGCCGAAAGAAAATACTTTTAGTCATAATAAAACACTTATGTGCATCTGGAACATATGAGAGTGATTTATGAATGAGTCTTATTGGTTACTCGTGATAGGTTCCCCCCTGTTTTCTTTGGAGATTATTTATATTGCTAGAGAGCAAACCTCTCCTAATTGCATTGTATTATTTTGACATTTATATGAAAGTTGTTCCTATTCTAGGATAGCTGCAGGTCCTGGTCTTTCCTTTTCGTGTTGGTAATGCTATTTTTATTGCCCATAATGGGCTGATTTTGGTTGAATTCAGATATATTTTCAGTGTGGTGGCAGTCAGTGAATGATTGAATAAATAACAATTTACATTCTTTGCACCACAAACCGAGTCCACTCTGAAAATGTTTAAATAGAACTTGGCCCCTTACCGGCAATAAAAATAAATTAAACCGGTTATGTAATTCTGTTAATCTGAGAGGATAAACAATGCTAATTTCTTATTTTAATACACTAATGAAATTGTAACTTATTCTTTTTATCCACAGAAAGCGACTCGAAGCATCAGACACAAATTCTTTTGGAAATGATGTCTATACAGTTAACTTTCAGCAGAAGGGTAAATACCCACTCTTTGGCTGCAAATATGACTTTAGCTTGGAAGGAGTTGTTAATGTGCCTGAATTTCTGGTCTATTTTCCTGTTCTGGTAGAGTAAGTACCTTTTCATCCTTTTTTATTACGATACTATTAACCTCTTCAATGCTGGAAAGTTCTGTATTTGTGTTACAATGTAACCAGTCCTTTGATTGGAATTGCACACTTTTTCTTTCAGCCGTCAGGATACTGTAACGAACAGCTTGGAGTCTCCTAACTATGCAGAGAGCTGATCAATCCCTGCATTATACTTTGAACATTAACCCTTTTTGGAGCAACTAAATGGTGTGCATTTCTTTTGCGTTCACACTCCTGGGATAAGCCTGGATTTTGTTTTTGTTGTGACCTAAATATCAGCATTAGGAAGTGATTGAAGTTGAACCCTGTATAGATCTTTCACAGCTTCTACCAACACTTGAGAATTGGCAAAAGGTATTCTGAGCTGTTCCCTCACTACCCCATATAAAAACTTGAAAATTACATACAAAATATTTGTCCCAATAGATGGGGATTGGCATCATGTAGCTGCACAGCTGTTAGAATACAGTTCCCATCATCCTCAGCCATTAATTTGTCAGCTAAGAATAAGTGTTGGATAGCCACATGATGGCATTTTAGACTGAGTTGTGTGAAGTAAAATTTTAAATGTCTGCACAAAGTGAGTGGTGTCTTAAAGCACTAGCACCTTCACTTTTCTGCCCCCCAGGTGCACCTGTGGGATGTCACAATGTGAAGACATGAGAGAATTAGGTGGGTGCAACTGCAACTACACTCCATATAGAGTAGGAAAGCTTTTTAAATAAATATTGTTTGCAAAATGTGTGTGCACACTGCATTTTAAACACCTTAGCTGCTTACCTGCACTAAAAACAGGGTGTGCAAACTAGTAGAATTCTTTAGGGATATTTTATGACAACTACACTAACTGTGTGCAGACAGTCCAGGAAGAATCACGTATAGTCATGCACACTGAAAAAGAATGGGGGTCCTGGTCCATCTCTGCTTTTTGGGGGGTCGCCTCCATCTCTCGAGAAGTGTGGGCGATTTTAGTGATTGATCAGAGGGTTTTGTGGGTAGTTTTATAAGGGGTACTGAGCAGACTTTAAATTCTTTCCTCCTCAGTTTCTTTTTGTCCAGAGTTCCTCGGGAACCAGCTCCTGGGTGTGTCTATTGACACAGCATCTTCTCTTTTAGAAAAGCAGGTGTTCCTGTTCCAGCGCAGGAGTGTTTCACTGGATTCTACTGTAATCTTTTCATTGTCTTCTTCCCCCCCCCCCCCCCAAAAAAAAAAAAAAAAAAAAAAAAAGACGGAGGCTGCTGACCTATTCTGGACATAAAACGCCTGAACCACTTTCTGCTTACATTTCAAAATGTAGTCTCTGTGCTCTGTCATTACAGCTATGTGTCCTGGGGAGTTCTTTGCCACCTTAGTCCTTCAGGACTCTTACTTACATCTTCTAATTCATCTGGATCATCTATGATTTATACTCTTTGCCCTTCAGAAAAGCCACTACGTGTTCACTGCCCTCCCTTTTGGTCTTGTGCCTGCTCTGAGGATCTTCTCAAAGGGCATGCCTGCTTTGGCAGCTCATATCCATCTCCTTGACTCCTTGTCTGGGTGACTATTTACTCAAGGCTCCTTCAGAAGCAAAGCTGCGCTCATAGATTCAAGATTGTGTCTGAGTACTTAACCGTGTTGCTCCAATTTACAGTTTCCTTTTTGGTTCTTCTCAGGTTCATTTCCTTGGGTAGTTTGATGCCCTCCAAGGTAAGGTATTTAAGAAGACCAGATTCAGTACTTGTCCCTTCATGTGTCTCAAGTGATATCCTGGCCGTATGCGATGATGCAGAAATACATGAGGATTGTGGACTGCCTAGCCTCTGTTCTCTAGGCAGTTCTCATTGCTCAGTTTCACACAAGGGAATTTGGACATTCTGAGAAGCTGCTCCAAAAACCAGTCACACCTATTTCATGTCCGCTCACTTTCTCTACAGTTGAAGGAAGACTTTGCTGGTGGCTTTAACGATCCCAACTGTTACTGGGACATCTGTTTGTCATCCTGTAGTGGGCTGTGATGCCAGCCTGTTGGGCTGAGTTGTTGCACGGAGTCCTTTGACAGCCTAAGGCCTCTGGACCAAAGTGGAGAGTCTTCTAGCAATCAAGTTCTGGAGTTAGGGGTGAATTGTCTAATTCTACACCACTGGTGTCATCCCTTGTAAGGGTCTCAGGTGAGGATCCAGGTACACAATGCAACAGCAGTAACTTACATCAACCGTCAAGGGGGAACCAGAAGCATGTCAGCTTGGACAGAGGTTCTGGAAATCCTCCAGTGGGCTGGGGCTTACATGCTGACCATATCTTCAGTCAATGTTCCAGGTACAGAAAACCTGGTTGTAGAATTCCTAAGTCAACAACTGCATTCTGGAATTTGGTAGCTCAAGAAAAGTGTGTTTGACGTGATTTCCCACAATTTGGGATTGCCATCAGTGGATCTCATGGCCTTCCACCTGAACTGCATAGTTCCACTGTTCTATGCCAGGTCAAGGGACCCTCTGGCATTGAAGTGGATGCAGTGTCCATACCTTGAAATGTTCATCTAGCATATGTGTTTCCTCCAACTCTCCTCGATTCCCATTCTTCTGAGAGAGATCAGGATGGAGAGGGCTTATGTAATTTTAATTTCTCCATTGTAGCCCCGTTGGGCCTGTTTTTCAGGTCTCCTTTATCTGTCCTTTTTGTGTCCCTTTGAGCATGGATCTTTTGATCCAGAGTCTATGCCACTCTCTGGTGGAGAAGCTGGCTTTGACAGCTTGGCCATCTTAAAGGAAAAGGGGTTTTTGTATGGCGTTATTTCTACTATGCTTCAAGCTAGAAAAAACTATTTTGTCCAAGGCCTGTCACAGAGTTTGGTCTCTATTTTACCAGTGACATGTGCTGATCATGGTTCTCAACCATGGTCTTTCAGGCTTCTCGTGGCCTTGGCTATTACTTCAAGATGGTGTTCTGAGGGCTTAGCCTAAGCTCCTTTTTAAGTTGCAGGCTTAGTTTCTGTTCTTTTCCAGTGGCACATTACTTTGTTTCCTAATGTAAAGACTTTTGTTCGGTGTGTTGCTCATGCTTACCCTGTTGTTTGAGATCCTACACCCCCAAATTACTTTTAATCTGGTTCTAAGAGTGCTCCAGATGCCTCTTTTTGAGCCTCTTTCTACTTGTTTTTTTCCCCTCCAGGATAACCTATAATGACTATTGGCAGACCACAAAATTAAAAAGTTGAAAATGTACTGACGATAAAAAGTAAATTTAAAAAAACACACCCCAAGATGTTTTATGGCTCAACGACCACTTCTTCAGTAGGGAGTATTACTAAAACAAGGGGTCTGCAACATACAATAATCTTAAATAAAGATGTGAATTCAGCGCATCAGTCTATATTATCGAGGCATGACCTGGCAGCTGTTACAACCTGTAGTACGGTGCCGTTCAAGAATAGATGTCTGTTGAATATCAGTACTGATAACTTTGAATAGTTGACAGTCTATAATTCACCATTGTTATCCGTAAAAAAAATAATGCACCCTTATTCTTATGTATTTTTGTTCATGTAACCCACGACTGAAAAAACTTGGACACCCCAGATTTAAATGTGTACATTTGTGTGTTTTTAACACTATTTTGCTGTAAGTATTTTATGGGTTGACTGGCTGCTTTATGAAATAACTAATTAAAGCAGATTCAGTTTTTAGTTTCACACTGAAACGGCCAGGTATTTCATAAAGTGATTGAATTATACACTTAAACTGTAACACTTCTGGTTGCTGTTGAAGACTGTGCCTAAGGAAACATTTTACTGATTTGCCAATAATTGTACATGAAAAGGGAAAATAAATAACGTTTGTCAAATTTTGCTTCTAGCGCTCTGTTATTGATCTCAGACCTCAAAACAGGGCAATTCATAATTTTATTTATAATGCTCAACACTTTCAGGATGCAGTTTGAATATACTAAGGATAAAATATCTCCTACTTCAATTTCCCAACTCTTTAACTACCATACAGATCTAAAATTGGCCTGTATTCCACTACACTTGATAACTTTAAGTACAAATGGATCCATAGACTTTGGTGGGAATCTACTGGTAAAACCAGTGATGGCACTAGTCAACTGCAATTTAATCCAGACCTTTGTAACATTATGCTGCAAAAACCTTCACTAAACATCGAAAGAGAACCAACCTAAACTGTTTCTTTCAGCTTGCTTTTCTGATGACCGCCACACGATGTCACTATGATTCACAATACTATGCTGCATTTTATATGTCCAATTTATTTATTTTTCAAACAAAAAGACGAGAGGATTGATACATTTTAAATAGTGTGGGAGGAAGTGAAACATCTGTTTATTTTACAGAATGGCAAAGAAATACAGAATGAAACTAATCTACAAGAAGACCTTTCAAGAATTTTTCAAAGAGAAGGTTAGGAATGACGAACAGAAAACGTTGCTGAAAAAAATGCAGGCTTTGGAGGTAATTTAACTCTCTTTAATGCCAAGAGAAAACAGCAGTGTGTATTGCGTCATTGTACGTTTACCACAGAAATGTCACGCCCAGCAGGACTGTAGAGCGATTGATTACTTAATATTGTCTTGTCAGCTTCACATTTTACCTTGTTCAGTGTTTATCACAAAGAAATTGAGGCAGTGTGATGGTGCAAGGGATTTCATTGGATAGTAATCCTTGAAGTAAAGTTCAGCTCTGAGTATTCTTTATACGTTTTCTGCCTCACTAGAGCAACATTTTAACACTTAATTTTGTAGTTCAATAGCAATTCAAGCAGAAAGGATTCCCCTTCCGCTCCTTCTGGCTGCCTCCCACAGAATCTGGAATTCGGTTGTGGGATAGGACAGATGCAACGCGGGACAATTTTCAGTCAGTAAGTATAAGGAAATCCCTGTACCCCTTGACAAAGGAGGGCAGCATTTTCCTTTTGTTTACTGAAGATTGTCCCTCACCGCTCTCCATTCGGATCACACTTACAGGCAGCGTGACACAGGGGAAAGAGGGGGGAGGGGATCCTTTCTGCTTGAATTGCTATTAAACTACAAAACTGTAAGTGTTAAAATATAGATAAAGAAGACTCTGAGCTGAACTTTAGTTCAAGCATTACTATCCCTTTAATGAATGTGTCTCCTTCAGTATCAAAAAGGTTAATAGTCAACTGTTCTACATCAGGGTTAATTGGTTTTTCAGCACATGTAACATCCGAATGTGTGTAATGCTCCATGGCCTTTTTTTTGTCTAGCCCCTTTGATAATTGAGACTTCAAAAACGCTTTACTGTGCATGAAATTAAATTGTGTCTAGCATCCAAAGTTTTAAACCTTTAACCCTTTCAGTACCAGAGAGCTATCCAAACACATTGCGTTGCAATGCGTTGGATAGCTCCCTGGGACTGAAAGGGTTAAAGGGGATGCATCACCTTAGAAAAAAAATTTACGATAGGTTTTGTTACTAAAGTATTATTAGGAAAGCTGTTGCTTTGTTTTTAATGTAAGTGCTTTTGCAGATATTCTATCTTCTGTGCTGTGCATGTCACATAATGTTCACAGCACAGCTCTTCTCCTCCCACCTCCCTCCCAACTGCCCCAGGAAGCGCATTCACACTTCCCTTTGGTGTGCTGTGAATGGCTTCTATTGTTACATAAAGCTCCGGTTAGCTTTTGCAATCTCAGTATAGTGCTAACCCGGAGCTTGCTTGATATAACTCTAGAAGACAATCACAGCACACTGAAAGGGAAGCATGAAAATGCTCCCTGGGGCAGCTGGGAGGGAGGTGGAAAGACATAGAGGGCTGTGCCGAAGAATCAGAGTGCTGAACGGCACAGCTTAAAAATAGAATATCTACAAAAGTAATTGCAAAAAAAAAAAACCAAAAAAAACTTTCCTAATAATACTTTGGTAACAAAACCTATGGTAATTTTTTTTAAGGTTTGCAGTATATTTCACCTTATATTTTTAAAAGGTTGAGTAAGCTTGGTGGGTGTCTTAGAAGTGACGGTAGCAATGTCCTGAGCTGCCAGTCTGTTATCTTAGCTCTTTCTCAAAAAAAAAAAAAAAAAAAAAAAAAAAAAGATACGGTTTATCAGTATCAGCTGTTAACCATGTCACTTAATGCAAGCTGCACAAACAGAAGTAATCATTGGCTATATATACCTGGAGCACAGTTTTCTACACATGCATTAAAATGACATTTTGTGTGGAGGAACCTTTTTAGTTTCAAATGAAATCACATTGGAACCCCTAATAATCCTTAGATGCTAAAGCAGAATTCAACTAAAAGGTAATGATGGTTTCAATATCGATTACTGGTTAGGTGTCCAACATTTTTTCCTGAATCCTTTGAGTGCCAAGGGGTATGCAACACATTGTGCATCAATGTGTTGGCTACCCACTGGCACCCAAAACAATTAATGCCAGACTAAAATTCAACATGAATCGAAGTCCAGATATAAGAGTTTATACTGGGTTATTTAAGCAGTCTAAATCTAACCCATATAGATTAAGCATTTCTTAAAAAATCCATCAAAGAATATTTTGATTTTACAGGAGGTCACAATTTTGTGTAATATAATTTGCGTTAAGAGCCACATTGGCCATACCCGAGATGCTGCAGACGTCCTCGGGTCTTCGTTTGTCATTCCTGATCTAACCAAAAGCTACGTTCATAAGACTGAATATGTTCACGAACAGTTGCCAGCTAAATTGATAGTCATTTATTTTATCTTTTTTTGTAGAGGATCCTCGGTTAGTGTTTGATAGACTACTGCCCTAAGAAACAGTAGTGCAGTTCTAGGACCAACCAACTGTGCACCGTAGGGAACAAATAAAAATTACTATTGATTTTAAAATGGGGCTTTAACCCCTTGAATGGTAGAAAGGTAAAAGGTGTTTTGTGAGTAATGTTTGTGGTCCCCTATAGCACTGAAAGAGTTAAAAGCCCCATTTCAATTGCTGGGTATTTAAGGTATGTTTATTCCCCCTGGAAGTGCACTATAATCAGCTTTAGTGATTTCTAGCATTAGTCTTGGAGGAAGCACCAACAGTGTGTGCTTTCAAGATATTGCTGCCTGAGAGCAGGAGGGTGATTAGTGACTCAGGAACTGTGATTCATCCACATGTGCTTAACCCTTAATTCACACCTGCAATGTGTTGCACGTGTGTCTGGTCCTCAAGGGGTTAGGTAGAGAGAGCCTGGAAACCTGACCTTTTGGGAGTGCACCAAGTACTGGAGAAACACTGTCATCTGACAAGAGGAATGTACTGTAGAAAAGAAAAACAAAATTATTGTTGTGTTTGAATCTTCTGGAAATCCAATAGTAGTCACAGAACAGCATATACACTGTCATCCCCAAATGGGTCCTGTTCTGCATATACTTTGTGCTTCTCCATGGATCGAAGATTGAAAGAAACTGCTTTTGGTTTTAGCTTCTGGAGAGCTAGAATCTGAAAGAATTTTTGAGATTTTTTTTATTTTTGGAGTTTTGCTGTAACCCTTTAAGAACCAGAGGGGTGTGTAGATCATCGCTATGCGTTGCACACCCATCTGGTTCGTGAAGTAGGGTGACCAGTCCTCACCTTAAACCGGGGACACACATGAAAAATGCATGCTGCAGGGCTGCTTTGATTTCAGTGCAATCCTGAAATAATGCCTATTTCCTATGTGTTCCTGTTTAACCCCTTAGGGACCCTTGACGTACCAGGACCGTCAAGGGTAAATTTGCTTGAAAGACCCTTGACGGTCCTGGTACGTCACGTACTTTTTACTTACAGCGCTCTACCGGGAGCGCTGTAAGTAAAAATGGGGCATGAAATAGACCGCTCCAAGATCGGAGCGATCTGTTTCAAGCCCCATAGTGACGCGCCGATACACGTGACAGGTCACGTGTACCGGCGCCTCAAAGTGCCCCTATGCGGTCGTTATGGGACGGAAATGTCCCATAACGTCCGGTCCTTAAGGGGTTAAAGGAGCGTTCTGGTCAGCCTTCCTTAAAGGGTTAGTAATGTCTTGTATGAATAAAAAGTAACATTATAGATATTCAAAAAATAGATCAATAGATGCCAGTCCGATCTCACAAACCTTTATGGTTTGAATGATACTGGAGGTAAAGTTACCCCCTCCCTCCCCTTTCACAGACATCAGCCTCTAGCTGACAGAAGATGATCCTGGTCCCAGGACCAACCGGTGGCTCTTCAGCAGAGCCAAAATACCTCAGTCTAAAAAGAAATACTTGATTGGAACAATCTCCAAAGTGTGCTTGCAAACCAGGCACACTTTGTAGACCATTCCAATTAAGTACTTGTTTTTAGATAGCAGTATTTCGGCTCTGCTGAAGAGTCTCCTTCAGTTGGACGACTCGAAACTTCTTCTGTCAGCTTTACAGCTTACGCCTGTGAAAAGGGGAGGGGGTGGGGACGTTATCACCATATATCTCTCAAAATATAAAGGTTTGAGAAATCTGACTGGCATCAATTGACTTATTTTTTTAATATCTACAATATTACTTTTATTAATACAAGACAATACTAACCCCTTAAAGTGTTAATTTTTGCATTTCAAATGGTAGAAGTAGCCCTTATACTGAGAGATGGTTTCTAAACCTTATCCAGCAAATATAATAGACTAGTGTAAAAGCTGTGTACACGGGCCAAGGTCCGGGTGATGTTAACCCTTTGTGTGCCTGAGGCCTCTGGCACTCAAAGGGTTAAGATGTCGGTCCTGCCCCCGATGTGGGGTCCGGGGAAATTTAAGCCTGTGTTCTTTCATCCGTCCTGCTGCAGCGGTTGCTTCCATCTCGGACATCTGGTTGCTTAATGACCTTGAGTTGCGGTGGCCGCAAATGCATTCTGCGGTTGCCTCAACTGGTCTCTGTTTTCACACTTCCTTGGTGAGTTCCACTGTTTATTACATTTCTGTGTTGTGTCCAATGACTACATAACACACTATTTTCTTGTGAATTTGTCTTGCGAGACTCACTTTGGCTAATGCCAGTTTTATTTACTTTTTCTTTTGGTGGGATATTACTCCCGTTTCAGTCTGGAGGGAATTACCCCCTACTCCTCCCAGACTGGCTCTGCTTTTTGCAGTTTCATCGTTATCTCTATTTGTGGCTTCTTTCTACATCTTTTCTAGCTGCTCTTCCTTTATCCTTACCTGCTCTCTTCCTTCTTTGTTTCTCTTCCCCCTCCCCATGTACCAAACCTCTTCCCTCTCCTCCCCTTTCCGAGAGTGGACTGAAACAACTTGTTAAGCTCGGGCTGTTTCTTTTCCTTAATGTCTGGAAATGACAGTTCCATTGAGTATTAAATGTTGCTCCTTTAATGTACATGGACTGAATGTTCCCGAGAAGCGCAGTATGGTAATCAGAGATGCCATCAAAGATGGTGCCCAGATTCTATTTCTTCAGGAAACTCATTTTAGATGGGGTTCCCACCCAACTCTGAGTTCCCATCATTTCCACCACCCAGGGGTGGATTGTGGTCAGATACTGGCCTGGGGCATTTAAAAAAAAAAAAATGGCCCATTAGTTGGTATTCCATTACATAAATATATGTATGTACGTGTATGTGTCTGTGTGTCTAACTGAGTTTTGTTCTCATCAGTGAAGAACATTAAGAACCATTTGAATGCCAGAGGGATACCCTCTGACACTCAAAGGGTTAAAATCCAAGATGTTCAAAGTAAGTGAAAATGTGTCCTGGAGCCTTGATCATCAAGTTAAAGAAGATTAGTTTTGAGGAAACCAACTACTAAAATGGGGGAAATAAAAATTCTGCAAATTCCAATTGGATTAAATGTCGATTTTGATTTCCTTGGATACAAGAGGGTTAAAAGGTCCAATAAAATTAATGGGAATTTGCAGAATTTTTATTTGCCCCGTTTTAGTAGTTGTTTCCTCAAAAGTAATCTTCTTTCACTTGATAAGCAAGGCTCCAGGACACATTTTATCTTACTTTGAACATCTTGGATTTTAACACTTTGAGTGCCAGAGGAGTAGCCAACGTTTTGCACACTGGGTATCCCTCTGTTATTCAAAGGGTTCTTAATGTTCCACAATGGTGAGTTCATGAGTTATGACAAAAAAAAAAAAAAAAGTCAACTGAACGGAATGAGAATGATTTACTATACTAGTTACTGGATAAGGTCCGGGGGAGGACTGGAACGGGAGTCTGAGTGCGATGGAGAGGAGCAGGGCAGCACCAGCAACGAAGGTACAAAAAAGCAAGCTAACACCCAGAGTGCTGGAGAGGTTCTTATGTATCGTTTTACAGTGTGATAAACACCTCTCTAGCACTAGATTAAGTTGGTGGCCGACAGCAGCATATGCATGGTAAGTAGACAGTCTGTGCTGTTCGCTCACAGACTATCTACTGAATTTATTGTTTTTAGAACATTTGTGGTGTTTATTTCCCTCTGAGTGCCAGAAAGGTAACAGCGCTTTGCAATGCGTTGGACACCCCTCTGGCACTTCAAAAATATTATTTGCACAGCATGTCTAAAATATACATAATTCCAAACTGAAATGATTTTTTTTTTTAAATACACAGACACTGTCTTTTCCGTTTTCAATTAATTAATCCTTTGAGTGCCAGAGGGATACGTAATGCATTGCAATGCATTCCGTATCCCTCTGGCACTCAAAAGGTTAAGCATAAATAATAACAGTGGAGGCTGTCAGGTGGCTGGTCTCACCCGGTAGTACATTGGAAATACAGAGCAGCAGCCTCCTTCACAATGCGACTCTGCTGTCACTGCCTGTGACACCTCTGTCGGGACTGAGTCTAGTCAGTAATTTTGTGTAGTGGCCCTCCCTTGTCAAGCAGCCACCGGCCCACCGGGGCATGCCCGAATGCCCGATAGCACAATCCGCCCTTGCCCCCACCAGTGGTACGCTTCCAGTGACACCAAGACCAGGGGAGTGGCTACCCTCATACACCGTTCCCTGCCCTGGGAGACCATAGATAGGTTGATTCTTACTGCTTAAAGGGATAGTAATACTTCGTTTTAACTTTATTTCATTTTGTAGGCATTAAAAAAACATGAAGAATGATATAAGTCTTATCTCTCAAACCTTTATGGTTTGAGAGATATTCACAAGCAAAGTTCCCCCTCCCGCCCCTTTTACCTAGTGTAAGCAATCTCTTCTCAGATGTGGAATGCAGTCCATAGACCAGACAGATAACACCAGGGGACAATCTTCTTCCTATGAAAACAATGAAATCCCTGCCCCCCTTGACAAGCTTTTCAGGTTTTTCCCCTTATCTTAATTGAAGATTGTCCCTCTCTGCAGTCTACCTGGGCACCTCCCTTCTGCTGTGGCTGAACAGTGACATCAGTAAAAGGGGCGGGAGGGGGATACTTTGTCATTGAATTACTCTGGAACTATAACTCGGACAGAATTGAAATAACACTCTCCAAAGTCTGAATACTATGATGATTAATTAGAGCTGCTTTCATTATGAAACATTACTATCCCTTTAAGGGTGTTCTTTACACTAGTTAATGTATACTTTCCTAATGAGAGTCAAGTGACTTTCCTTTCTTCCTTATTACACAGACTAGATACTTTCCAAGAGGGGATTCTTCTACTGGGCGGTGACCTTAACTTTCCCTTGTGTCCTTCACTCGACTGTAACCCCCCTACCTCGACACACCCGACTCAGTCGATTCAGAGATTCAGTGACACTCTGGCCAGTAGACAGCTCTTTGATGTGTGGAGATTAGAGAGACCCTCTGACAGAGACTTTACCTTTTTCTCCCATCCGCATTCTAAATATTCACGCATTGATGTGTTCTTTTGCGACCAGTACTCGCTACATTTTATCTGTCAAGCTTCCATAGGTCTGATTAAGTGGTCAGACCATAGCCCTATTTTTGTTGAACTACATTTCCCGGACGCTTGTCCGAGTCATGCCCCTTGGAAACTAAATGATCTTCTACTTGAGGATGCGGCTGTAGTGACATCCATCTCCTCAGCTATCCATGATTATTTTTCTCTCAATTCCCCATGTGGTGTCCCTGCACCAACGTTATGGGAGGCTCACAAAGCAGTAATTCGGGGGCTGTTTATACAGCTGGGAGCTCGTAAGAAAAAGAAACTCTCAAAACAGCTGAACGAGATGTTAAGCAGATTGGCTGGCTCCGTTGGAGACCAGACACAAGCTTCAGTTAGATGCCGATACTGGGAGGGAGGTCTTAGCTTTGAGAGAGGATATTGCCTCTCATTTGAAAGCGTCTCCTTTGAAATCCTTTCAGTGGCTTCAATACCAATCGTATCTGCAAGGCAAGAAGTCTGGCAAATTGCTATCTCGTTTAATACGTAAGCGACGATTGGCCAGACATGTGCGGAGCGTGTTAGATGAACATTCTCACCCGCGACTCTTATATCCTGATATCGCGAACGCCTTCCACTCTTTTTATAAGGACCTTTATAATACTCATGGCTCTTCACTAGATATGTCAAGTCCTAATTATGAAGAACGCCTCAACTCCTCCTTATCCGTCTCTACCGACTTCCGCCATATTGGCTTTGGAAGCCGATGAGATTGAGACTGCCCTTCGTACCATGCCCAAGCATAAATGTCCTGGCCCGGACGGTTTCCCCATCTCCTACTACTCCACTTTTAAATCCTCTATACTTCCTTGGTTGGCAAGATCTTTTAACACAATATCCGAGTCTGTTTCATTCCCTCCTCAAACTCTGGAGGCTTACATCACAGTCATCCATAAGACGGGGAAAGACCCCAACCAATGTGGCAGTTATAGTCCCATTTCCCTTTTAAATGTTGATCTAAAGCTCTATGCCATGGTCTTGGCCTTGCGTCTAAGCCCCCTCCTCCCATCTCTGATACACAGAGACCAGGTGGGATTTGTTAAGGGTCGTCAAGCTAGGGGCAATACCACCAAACTAATCTCCCTATTACATAGAGCTTCTCGGATTCCGCTTTCCTCTATACTAGTCTCACTTGACTCTGAAAAGGCGTTCGACCGAGTTCATTGAGGTTTTCTGTTTGGAGTGCTACACTCTCTTGGTCTGGGTCAGACTATGCTTACTCGTATTAAAGCTATGTATTCAGGTCCTACGGCTCGAGTCATAGTTAATGGAACACTTTCAGACGCCTTTAATATTTCGAATGGGACTCGTCAGGGATGTCCCCTGTCCCCATTGCTATATGTTCTTGCTCTTGAGCCCTTACGAATAGCGATCCGACTACGTGATCGTATCTCGGGTATTCCTGGTGCTGTTGATGATCATAGGGTCTCAGCATTCGCCGATGACATCCTTTTGACCCTTTCAGATCCAGAATCCTCTCTTCCTGCTGCTCTAGACCTGCTCGCGACTTACGCTTCTCTATCTGGTTCCCGAATTAATGTTTCTAAGTCAGAGATCCTAAATGTTAATCTACCAGAACATAGATATCATTGACTTAGGGATCGTTATGACTTCGAGTGGTCTTCGAGCTCCATCTCATACTTAGGGGTGAAATTCACTCCGGTAACTAAAGATCTATTCCATACTAATTACCCACCGCTACTGTCCGCCATTAAGACTGATCTCCAATCTTGGAATCTCCCACAGATATCCTGGTTTGGTCGTATTAACATTATCAAAATGGTGGTTTTACCAACATTTCTTTACCTGCACCAGACGCTCCCGGTTAAGATTCCTCACTCCTTCTTGAGGTCTCTTCAATCCTTGGTCACCAAGTTTGTGTGGAGGAATAAGACCTCGAGATGCTCTGTGAGATATCTAAAGGTTCCCTTGCTTAAGGGAGGGCTGGGTCTTCCTAGTTTCGAATCCTTCTACGAGGCTGCCTTGATGACTTTGTTGATAGATCTGGCTCACAGTCCGGACACAGCCACATGGATTCTGATCTCCACGGCAGATGAGCCCTGTATCTCCCCCAGACAGCTTCTCTGTATACAGAAGGGTGACTTACCTCGGAGCTTCAATTGTGATCCGCTTCTACAAGCTGCACTGGGTTGGTGGTATGGTAGACGAGACGTCGAAAATTGGTCCTCTTTTCCGTCATCGCTGCTTTCCATTAGAGGTGATCCAGCCTTCCCTCCCGGGATGATTCGGAATTCATTTCATAATTGGTCTATCTCAAACTTATTACTTCTCCCGAGTCTTCTTAGGGACGGACGAGTGATACGTTTTGGGGATTTGGTTAGGGAATTCGGCCTGCCTCCAAATGAATGGTGGAGTCCTCTTCAGGTCAGTCATTATTTATCCAGAATTCTCCGTACGGGGTCTCCGTCCCGTCCACTTTCCATTATGGAAACCTTTTTAATGAGCCCCGGGGCCGTGCTCAGACCATTGTCTAAGGCCAGACGAGCACTGACTACTAGTCGACCCATAGTCCCACTTCCTTATACGGTGTCTTGGGCTTCGGACCTGCAGTTTCCTACACTCTCCAACAATGAGACTTGGTTGTCCAAGTGTCAAGAAAACTACTGTAAACTACTATAAACTATTGTCGCGTTGGTACCTAACTCCAAGTCGGATATCAAAATTTGATCCTTCTGTTCCTTATTTGTGTTGGAGATGTGCTGGACAGGGTGGCACCTTGTTACATATATGATGGTCATGCCCCAAAATTAATGTATTCTGGTTGAGGGTCGCCACTGAAATGGGACTTATTCTGGGTTTCACTATCCTGATTGACCCTGCTCTTTTCCTGCTCTCTCACCATACTCAATTCCCTCCTAAGAAGTTCCACCTTTTACACTTTCTCGTGACCGCAGCCAGGCTGACTGTGGCTTCTCACTGGAGGTCTAGCACTGTCCCCCCCGTCCCCCCCTACAGTAGAGAAACTTCATGCCTACAGTTTTCATAGTTTTCGATCCTTCAGGGAGACGTGGACTCCCTGGGAGTGGTACCACAGTGTGGGGGGGATGGTTGGTCCCCCGGCGTCATCAATAAGTCTAATATCCGACTCATAATCTCGGGAACAATTCACTCTTCTTAACGGCCTATCGGTTCATCAGTCGGTGACTCGGTCTCCCCCCCCACCCTTCCCTCTCCTCCTCATCTCCTTTCTTCTCCTCCAATCCCCTTCTTTTACTGTACTCTAACGCTTCTTATCTTTATGCTGCTTTTCTTCTTTTCTTTATCACTCACTCGTCCTATTCCCCTGGTCCTATATGACTTTCCAATGTTTTTCTTCTGCTGTCTAGTGCCCTCTCGACACTACCCTTGTTGGACTTACTTCACCTCTGTTCAATTATGGATCAGTACTACGTATTCACGTGAAATAATCTAGTCTTCTTTTGATTCCGCAGGGAAGTTTATTACGGTTTTATCATACCCTGTCACACTATAGACTGTATCATATGCTCTCTTCTGTTTCGGAAATATTATTTCACTGTGTCATTTTATACCGATGTAATGTTTTGCTTATCTTAATCAATAAACTTGAGGAAAAAAAAAACAAAAAAACAGTGGGAACAGATAGAGGAGAGGTTTGCCTGGACATTGTCATTGTTTATGCAGGCTGCAGTGATCTCCCTTCATCGTATCAGTTGGTCTCATAAGAAACAATAAATTAACAGAGGCCGGTCCTGCTCTGTGTCCTCTCACCAATGCAGTCATGCACTGTAGAGACTGCCCGAAAGCACAGAATGCTCCCAGCACAGAACTCCCAGCAATCTGTGCATTTGGGCAGTCTCTACTGCGCATGACAGCTTCTGACAAACATCGCAGCAAATTGTTATATAGGATATCCTTTAGGAAGTTTAGCACAGTGCAAGTTTGTTCACAACTGACAACTTTATTTATTTTTTTTTTCGTGTCAAGCTTTGTCTTGCTACATTCACAGGTATGTAAGTAGCTACATTTGTTTAACTGGGTTAATATGATCATTTAACTGTTTGCGGTATGGCTGAAATGAAAATTCCATAAATCCCCACTGATTTAAATGGTATTTTATCCAGTTAAATGCTAGTGAGGTCACCAAACCATTTATAAAGCAGTGGATTGAAAGCATCTCTAGCATTCGGGGTTAAAATACCATATAAAAACCTCTGTGGTGAATTTACTTTTCTCCAGAATTGTACCTCTTTAGTCTGAGGAACAAGACCCTATGGTCCATATTTATAAAAGTGGAGTTATTCTGGATTAAAGAGATTGCCCCATAAGGGACAAGTAAAAATTGCAGAATTCCCATGCACTTGAACAGAGCTTTTTTAACTCTTGGAATGCCAGAGAGTTTGCAATGCATTGGAGTCCTCTTTTGCATTAAAGGTGTTAAAAGCCCAAATTAATTTAACCAGAATTTTTGTTTGTCCCCTATGCTGCAGTTGGTTTACTTCACAATAACTACACTTTGCTTTTATTAATATTCTAGTTGAACAGCCCGTGTACACGGGCCACAGTGCCAGGCAGCAACGTCTGCGGCGCAGTCATGCACAGTAGAGACTGCCCGCTCCGCTGCTGATAACTGAGCGGGGCGCTCCAAATTCAGACCATAGTCCTCTCTGCACACGACTACAGTCTGAATTCGCAGTGCCCCGCTCCATTATCAGCCGTGGCGTGGGCAGTCTGTACTGCGCATGATTGCAGTGCGCACAGACAGTGGAGCTGACATCCTAAATAGACATAAAAACTACCTATAGGTTGTTCTAGCAGTTTGTAATCTAAATAGTTTTGGATATATTAACCTTTATTTGTTGGGAGCACAGTGTGCTACATTGTGCTAATTGGTTCGTGCTGAGCCAGTCTTCCCACGCATTGCACTATGAATGAATCAAGACAGAGCTCGTACACTGTGAATTTCTCATAGTATAATGAAAGTTTGTCCTTGAACATAGTCTTACTGCATTTCTCTGGAGACAGCAGCAGATTTGGTTTAAAATTCTAAATAGGGATTAAAAAGTCTCTTTGGATGCCAGAGAGGTCTGTAACAGATTGCCTTGCAAACACCCTCCGTTTATGGTATAAAAATTCTGAATAGGGATTAAGTGTTTTGTTGCTAAGGACATGGCCATCCAAGTCCTCAGTAGACAGTCTAAAACTGATAGGGATGAGGACATCGAATGGATTACTGCCGGGGACAGATGTTTGTCTTGGCAAGTGTTCAATTCCAGGTAGTCTTTCTCCATTGGAATTTTGTTGCATAAATTATGTTGTCATGCATACTTGTGATTGTCATTTATACTAGTGGAACCCACTAGACCAGGTACATTTTATGTACAAATCAGAGCGGGGGTAGGTGCTTTAAAAACCTATATCAACCCCCCCCCCTTCAAAAAAAAAAAAAAAAAAAAAAAAAAAGACCCATAGTACTGAATGAGGAGGATATCTCATCTCCCACCCTCTTAAAGGGATAGTAATACTTCTTTTTATCTTTATTTTATTTTGTAGGCACTACAAAAACCTGAAGAATGATGTCTTATCTCTCAAGCCTTTATGGTTTGAGAGATATTTACAAGCAAAGTTTCCCCTCCCGCCCCTTTTACCTAGTGTAAGCCATCTCTTCTCAGATGTGGAATCTAGTCCATAGACCAGACAGATAACAGCAGGGGACAATCTTCTTACAATGAAAACAATGAAAGCCCTGTTCCTCTTGACAAGTTTTTCAGGTTTTTCCCGTTATCTTAATTGAAGATTGTCCCTCTCTGCAGTCTACCTGGGCACCTCCCTTCTGCTCTGGCTGAACAGTGTTACATCAGTAAAAGGGTCGGGAGGGGGGATACTTTGTCATTGAATTACTCTTGAACTACAAGTCTGACAGTACTGATATAACACTCTCCAAAGTCCAGATACTATGATGATTAATTAGAGCCACTTTTATTATGAAACATTACTGTCCCTTTAAAGAGCCCCAATACCACCTCCCCTTGCTTCACAATGCATTGCTTATCCCCCTGACACTCCTAGGGTTAATAGTGTAAATGATGAATGATCTAGTGATTACCCAACTTACTATAATTTGTTTTATAAACAAATGTATGAGTGAACCGGATCTTAACCCCTTAACGAGACAGTGTCAGGACCATTATGGGTACATATCCCATAAGGACCCATGATGGTCCTGGTACGTCATGGGTTAAATGATAGCAGCACACCTTTGTGCGTGACGTTATCATGCTGAACAGGCTGAAGCTGAGAGCTCCAGGACTGGAGCGCACTGTGTGTCATTCTCTGTTCTGCCGGTAAGAAACAAAAGAAAAGACCCAGCACAAATGCGCATCTGAGAGTAGCCTTTTGATAAACAAGACTGTTCCTTATTTGAATGAAGAAAAAAAAACCCTTCAGGATGGGTACTCACTAGAATCAGAGGCTTCCCCTGCCTCTGATGAAGTCACAAGAGTGACGAAACGTGTCAGGTGTTTGTATGGGGAATTTTAGTACATTTATTGTACATTCATTTTAATAAAGTCATTTACCTGTGAAGACTACCTATTGGAGTAGCGTTGGTTCCTGATACTGAAGGTGGGAGAGCAGAGGAGGTATCAAGGGCTATTGTTATGTGCTGACATACCCAGAGGCAGGAGAAGCCTCTGATTCTAGTGAGTACCCACCCTGAAGGGGTTTTTTCTTCATTCAAATAAGGAACAGTCCTGTTTATCAGAAGGCTACTCTCAGATGCGTATTTGCGCTGGGTCTTTTTTGTTTCTTTTTGGTATACAGTTAGAAGACTTTGGAGGTCACGAGACCAGGTGACCAGGACCCAAGCGGCAGCGCAGAATAAGAACAAAAAGGGACTGAACTGGAAGAAGTGGGATTTATGCCAACTCAAGAATTGGTGACTTATTGACTCTTGTTTGTAGCGCTCCTGGTGGGGGGCTTGCATCCCTCGTGTGTGTGATTTTCTGTTCTGCCGGTACATGTGATAGCTTCTACAGCGGTCACATGTACTGGCTTTTTCATTCTCAAAGGTAATGTGTTTTACACACTGCCTTTGTGACTGTTGTCTGCCTCTCTCCCTTACTATGACAGTAAGGAAGAGAGAAGCAAAGAGCAGACACACAAATGAAGCATTAGTGGCCAGACTTGCGGGTATTAACCCCTTCAGAGCTGGAGCATTGAGGAGGATAAATGCAGGTCCATTTATGACCTGAAAAGAGCAACTTTTTTTTTTTTTTTTTTTTTTTTTTTTTTTTTTTTTTTTTAAATAAATCTTACAAATCTCAATATTTTATTGAGGCACAACATCTTATAAACATATCTTCTGAAGTTTAAATGTTATTGTTGTAGAGCAGTGTAATGAACTTATACACACCACAAAGTTTTATCAAGCAAAAAGTGGAAACTAGGGGGGAAAAGAGGGACATGGAGATCTTCACTCAGAGGCAGAGTGCCCACTTAAAACTGCCCATTTAGTAGGTATGAATGACCAGTCATATTTTTCATGCAGTCTTCATAAACATGTAACCCATTGCGCCCAAATGATCACAAGAGAGCATTTTTTTTTTTTTTTCCATTTTAAGTTTTCTTTCATTTTAATACAATAAACTGGGTTATCCATATAAGTGTGGTATCAAAAGAAAGCCGTAATTTTGTGCAAAAAAATTATGTATAGGTTATGTGGCTGAAATAAAAGACTTTTTTTTTGCTGCTAATTAGAAGGTCTGTGGGTCAGAGGCTGATTCTCTGGATGTAGGGAGTTTGTAATCGAACTCTGCCCACTTCTGCGTCTCCCCAGTCTATTCCTCCCACTCCTTGCTCACTTCTCCGTCCCTAGTCTATTCATCAAACGTTTTCTACATTTTATAAGCCTCGCCCCCTCTCGTGATTAAGGCACACCCCCTTTTTTGACACAAATCACACAATTTTTCTCCACCCAACAGCACCACAGGACTTCCCTGTCAAAGTTTCCCAGTTATGATAATTAGATACATTATAATAGGGGATTCCATATTTTTAAAAGATTGAAATATGCCTTCTCTACCTATTTTTTCATATCTACATTTGTTATAGACCAAAAACAGAAGAAAATTCTGCGCTACTTTATACAAATTATTTCAATGTGGACTTTGTGTAGAGAATATCCTATATAATAATTCGCTAAATCGTGTGTAACGCTGCGTCATGCTCAGTAGACACTGCTGACCGTGCTGCAGTCATGCACAGTAGAGACTGCCCGCGCCACGGCTGATACAGAGCGGGGTGCTCCGAAGGAGTGTCCCGCTCTGTATCAGTTGCAGCGCCGGCAGTCTGTACTGAGCATGACTGCACCACGACCAGCTGCCAGTGGCACTGTGGCCCGTGTAACGGGCTCTTAAACTAGTATTATAATAATAATGTATCAATTTACTTGTTTCAAATAATGAGAATTTCATGTAGTTTTGCCAAAATATGTTTAAGCTCACTTACCTCTCCAAGGTAATCCATTTCAAGTGAGTCCTATCTAATATTTATTGCCATCATTATGGCTTATGGAAATGCTTTTTATTTAAAAGCTATATCTATGTAATGCCCTCATGGTTGTACCGACCTGCTTTCAAACAGGAATCACTTGCGGGGTGGGTGGGGACATGAAGAAGTGGAACATTTCCATCACTCCATTTATAGGGCAGTCTATCCCATCCACCGCTATAAACTGCATAGAGCCTGTTTACTACACCTTTATAATATGCATTGATATTTTTCTTTGTTCTTAAAGTGATAGTAATGTTTCATAATTAAAGCAGCTCTAATTAATCTTCATAGTATTTGGGCCATGGAGAGTGTTATTTCAATTCTGTCAGAGTTTGAGAAATTGATAAATTATCCACTTTCCATCCCTTTTAATGATGTAACACTGCTCATCTCAGAGCAGCAAGACTGTCCGGATGGATCACAGAGAGGGACAATCTTCAGTGAGTATAAGGAAAAACCTGCCAAGGGGGGCAGGGTTTTCCTTATGCTCACAGAAAGAAGATTTTTCCTTGCTGTGAGCTGTTGGTCCCATGACCAGATTCCACATCTGAGGGGAGGTGGCTTACACTAGGTAAAAGGGGCATGAGGGGGATACTTTATCATTCAATTACTCTTGAACTACAACTTTGACCGTATTGAAATAACTCTACATGGCCCAAATACTACGTCTTTGTGAAACATTACCATCGCTTTAAAATTGCAGCTGATTTCCTGCGATATATCCCTGTTTGCTCTAACCAGGACGTCTTATCGGTCCTCAAAGAACCCTTAACATGAATATACGAAAGAGAAGCAGGGTGTATCCCTTTGTCCTTGTTGTAGCAATTTAGGGACTAAATAAGCAGTAAACACTGGACTTCCTCACCCCGAGGATTTGGCCCTTCACCCTGAAATCCTGAGGGAGGTTGGGTCAAAACCATGAGTCTTAGGGTCAAACCCTGACAGTTACCAGAGTTATATAGAATATACTCTGCGTAATCAACCAGTTAGAAAAAGCTTCAGCCAGTATAAGGCAATATGTGTTAAAGTGGACCTTTCACTTTGGTTCAGGTTTGCATATTTGAAAATGGAATTAAAAACTGCTTGTGTTATGTTAGCCTAAAACCAATTAAGGAGATGTTTATACTTGTTACCATATGCTAATTGCAGTATCCATGCACTACCAGTTCATTGACAGTACCAATGAACTACCGTTCATTGACAGTTCATATACTGGTTTACTATTGAAATGTCACCTTCTAGTTGGTGACCATCAAAAGGGCGAGATCATAATGTCGCCCAAATCAAAAGGGCGACATTCTGATGTTGCATGCTTAAAGGGCGACATTACAGCAGGCAGTGTGCAGATAGATGTTCCCCAGGCTGGCTGGCTGTATGCAGACACTGTACAGTGTGTGAATTGTGCTTGGCCATTAAAGAGATAGCAATACTTGTTTTATATAAGCTTTAATATTGTAGTTATTAAATAAAGCAAAGCATCCACATTTTTTTCTAACACTTTCATAGTTTTAGTGTAATCTGGATCGAAAGTTTACCCCTCCCACCCCTTTTATCTACGTTAGAGCTGTAGCTGACAAACTTGGATTCTGGTCTGCAGACCAGACGGCTCATCTGTAGGGCTGAAATAGTAATGGATACACAGCAATTCTGGTCTACAAAGTGTGCATGGTCTGAGGCTGTAAACCAGTTTCATGAAGAATTGCTTTGTATCCATTACTATTTCAGCTCTCCAAATAAGATGTCCGGTCTGCAGTCCAGAATCCAAGTGTGTCAGCTAGATCGCTGCCATAGCTAAAAGGGGTAGGAAAGGGGAAACGTTTGATCCAGATTATACTAAAACGATTAAAGTTATAGAAGACTTTGATGCTTTGCTTTATTTAATAACTACAACATTAAATCTTATATAAAACAAGTATTACTATACCTTTAAACTATTAAGACTGATTATGGGAATGAGCACTGACAAATGATCTTGCATGAGTGATGCTGTCATTTCAGTCTTTTTTGGCACTAACACCTGTGAAAAATCAGGGATAGTCCAAAACTCTGCACTTTCGACCCTGGAATTGTGTTTGATACCCTGAGATAAAATCATAGTTTCCTTTTGTGTCTTTACTATTTTAATTCATATTGCCTATAATCATAATATATTTAGATCAGTCTGTTTCCAGAGAATGTTCTGTCAGGATCTGTGAAAGGAAGGTATAGTGATGCAATGTAAGACAGATACAGCATACAGAACTGTCCTGGTTTGATGGTCTACTGACTAGAAAACTCTATAGAAACATAGATCCAGGTAGCTCATTGTCTGGGACATTGTGTTAAAGAAAAAAAAAAGCATATATGTGAAATTGGAAACTGTTATGATCCCTGTAACTTATTAAAGGGATAGTAATGTTTCACAATAAAAGCAGCTCCAATTAATCTTCATAGTATTTGGACCATGGAGAGTGTTATTTCAGTACTGTCAGAGTTGTAGTTCAAGAGTAACCGAATGATAAAGTATCCCCCTCCCACCCCTTTTACGTGGTGTAACACTACTCACCTCAGAGCAGCAAGACTGTCTGGATGGATTGCAGAGAGGGACAATCTTCAATTAGCATAAGGGAAAAAACTGTCAAGGGGGCAGGCTTTTCCTTATACTCACTGTAAGAAGATTGTCCCTTGCTGTGAGCTGTCTGGTCTCAAGACCAGATTCCACATCTGAGGGGAGGTGGCTTACACTAGCTAAAAGGGGCAGGAGAAGGATACTTTATCATTCAATTACTCTTGAACTACAACTCTGACAGTATTGAAACAACACTCTCTATGGCTCAAATACTATGAAGATTAATCGGAGCTACAGTTTTTGTGAAAAGTTACTATCCCTTTAATGTTTCTTGCTAATGACTGAATGCTAGCTGGTGCTGTGTTTAATGTCAAGAAGCCTATCAACTTGATTGTGTTATATTTTTTTCCTATATCCTGTAGACATACCCAGCTGCCCCAAATTCAGGTTTAGTTTCTGAGAAGGCTGAAGATTACGAACATGCAAAAAAGTTTATCGAAGATAGACAGCCCAGGTTACCACTGGTAAGTAGCTGGCTTTTTAGCTAGGAAGAAATCCATTGTGTAAACATTAATAAGTTCTAAACCCCTTTAGGACCTGGGAGATTAACTCCTTGGGAAACCCTACCTAAATAAGTTCTATCTGGTAATTCAGATTATAATAATGTTGTACCGCAAGTCTCAGAATTACATAATAGACAACAGGAAAAAGAAATACAGTGTAATTAGGGATATTATTTTTGTTCTATCGATTAGAAGAGATCTCTGTTGATCCAATCCCTTACTGTATTGGAGACTTGTTCAGCGCCAGATAGTTTGCAAAGATGCTAAAAATTTACTTTAACAGAGATCGCTTCTATCGATCGGAAAAAATAATATCCCTAATTACACTGTGTTTTTTTTTTTCCTGTTGTCCTTGGGAAACCCTCAGCATGCATGTTCTTTTAATCAAATTACCAAAAGGAAAATTATGATGTGACTTGATTTTCTAAACATTATTCCTGAAACTAGTAGTAACCAATATGACTTTGCAAGTGTGCTGTGACATTCATAGCTATATTTGCGTGTCCATTTAGTTATGGGAGTTAACCCTTTGAATCCAGAGGTATGCTTTGAATATCTTTTGCACTCAAAGGGTTAGAAGAAAAATATAACATGTAAGAAAGTATTTTTGTGTTTTATTTAAATAGTTAACATTGCTTAAAGATGCTCGGAAACACTAGTCCGTTATGCCATAATATGTGCCATTCGCAAATTACCCGTTTACCCTGTGTTCTTTAGAGGAATGGTTATGGACATCCTGTTCATTAAAAATATCAAAAACCCTGTAGAATTCCTGTTCTTCTGTCCACCGGTGGACTGACTAGGAAAAAATGCATCAGTATCTGGATGTTGCTCCGTACCTGTACACAACTTCATTTGTTTGCAAACATGTGGACCATAATGGGATTTTTCTCCTAATGCAGTATACACAGCTGAAGGCCTGGCTATCTCAAAAAGGTACATAATATGGCATACTGCAGTGATACTTCAAGGCATTCTAGAACATATGAAGTGTTGTGGTTTTTTCACCCCTTTTCAGTCATAAATCAGGAATGTTCAAACTAAGGCCCCAGGCTCCATATGCGGACCTCAGATATGTCTGTGTTCCTTAGTGAAAACTTTAATAATAACAAATGTGACTTGCTTTGAGATCTAATCACTTTTTTGAGCCATTAGTCAGACATGTAAAGCTTAGCATGTAGTATTATGTGGCAAACTGTGAGCTTGTTAACCTAGACTTCAATGCATTCCACTTAATTATTGAACAGTTTGTGGCCCTTGATTCATTGTCATTTCCTTCGTCTGGCCCTTGAGGAAAAAAAATTGGACACTCCTATAAATCTAAGACTGGCAGTAGCCGTTGAGAATTGCTGCATACCCAAAAGATGTGGAGCTTCCCAGCTGCCCATCATTTTAACTACTACACTGCCAAGCATATTTCTGAATCTTGTTTGTTTGCAGGAAATTATTATTTTTTTTTTCCCACGTGTCATACCCTTTGCCAGACCTTGCTCTTTCAAAAGACCCCATTGGTTTGTGGATACACAATGTTTCCTTTGCCACTGGTTGCAAAGCATAATAGATTCACCTGCATGCTTAACAGTTGGCAAAGTGTTCTTTTCTTCAAATGCTGCTTGTTTTTTTGTTTAAACTTATCTTTGGTGAGTATAGCGAGAGAGTAAAATTTTAACTTCATCAGACCATAGCACATGGTTCCAAATGCCTCTGTCTTATTTACTAGTTGTGCTGCTTAGTTCAGATGTTGGCAAATAGCAGGAAAGGTTTTCCTTCTGATGACTGTTCCACACAGATCATGTTTGTGCTAGCAACAATGCAGAGTGGAGTGGTCCACCACTACTCCCGTAGCAGCTAGAGTTTCCTGCATGGTCTTTGCAGTGATATTGCGGGTTCTGCTTCTCATTCCTGACCAGTCTACAAGCAGTTCTGTCAGAGATTTTTCTTGACTTCAACAGTTCCCCTTAACTTCCATTTCTTTATGACCTTTTTGACAGTGGGATCGGAAAGCAGGAAACATTTTATTATTTTTTTATAGCTTTCTTCTGGTTTGTAAGAGTTCATTGTCTTTATATTCAAATCTTTGGCTGCTTAGAGGAGCCTGTGGTTGCTGGTTGTTGAGTGTAAGCACAACACCCAGAGATATTCAAAGAGTTGGGGAATTTTATTAAGCTATCACCTAACTTGGATTAAGGCCTAATGAGTCAATTAAATTCTAAAACCTTATAAAAATAAAATAACACTAGTGGATCAACTGGAGTGGCCAAACATTTTTCACATTCCACATTTTCTATTTTTTTCAGTCTGTTAAATTAAGCAAATAAATAGTAACTGTGAATAATAGTTTACAGAAATATTTTAAGTTTAACTGCAGAAGGCAACAGTGAGGGCAAACTTTGAGAGAATGTGGTTTGCCATCAAAAAGGTGTATTACAAGGCTGTTCCATCTTCATATCTTTTTTCCATGTACGCTGAGCACGTCATGAGAATTGTAGGACTGTATGAAATTTGTTCTTCTCTGATAGTCTCTGTGCTGGTGAGATCCGATGCCCATTGCAAGACCTGGTATCTCTGGATTGCCCACAATTTTGAAAGATTGTGATGTCTCATAGGTGCATAAATTCAAGTTAGTATTATCTTTGGTTCCTCCAGTTGCCCTATATGGCTGTGAGTGGTGGACAACAAGGGAAAGTGAAAGAAGAAAGTCTGCTTTTGAGCTCTGGACATAGAGGAGGTTACAGAGAGTCCCATAGACTGTAAAACTGACTAATAAATCCATTCTGAAATAAATTAAGCCAGCCTGCTCTCTGAAAGCCATCATTTTGAAATACAAGCTGAAATATTGTGGACATGTCTTTTATGTTGCTCAAAGTAGGAGAAAAGGAAGGCAGTGTACATAGTTGATTGATGGAGCCCAGGCATCTACAGGTCTTCTTGATGAAAAGTGATATTGCATACCTTCACTAAACTGATAATTATAGATATATGAAAAATAGGGCTTTTTACATGTCCCCCACATCGGATATACTGATATCTTTGAAAACAGTGGAATTTCCATCTATATTCTGTACATAGTACCAGCCAGGGACTAATGGCACCTTATTAGTATGAACTGACTTTTTTATGGGGGTGTAGAAGCACAAAGCCATGTCTATCACAGTCTTTTATAATTAAATAAAAAAATAAAAATAAGAGTATATGTACTTTGGCTGGGTTATCAATTGATCATCCATCATAAGTAATTTTTGTACAAGTGCACTCATCTGATCTGATATTGCATTTGTTGTTTTACACCAGATTGACGGAAGTGATTTTCCTTGTACATTTCACTTAACTGTCTGAAAAGAGCAGAAAAGTTTTCATTAAAAAAATCTTGTTGACTAAAACAAGTGTATTCCAGCTGCTGGAAGGCTTCTAATTTTCTAATGTAAGGTTATTACAGCTATTTTGTTCCTTTTTTAAATCGATGGCATCACCACCAGCTGGTGTGGAAAAGGCAAATTTCTGTCAGAATTCACTCTATGTGGGAGCAGATTTGAGCTGTAATGATTTCAGATGAAAACATTGCCCAACAGCAGCAGCACTCTTTATTTTATAATAAAAAAAAGTGCATATAGAATATTGTCACCTCTCAAAACGCATATTTTACTGTTTGTTTTTTAATACAGTACTGTACAGCTTCTGACCCTGGCTAAATATATATATATATATTTTTTTTTTCTCTTTTAAGGGAACATTGAGCAAATCTGAATGGGAAGCTACAAGTAAGTAACTTTTATTATTATTATTATTATTATTATTATTACCTAATCCGTTCATATGTTGGAATGTATAAACTAAAATATACATATGTTTTTAAGGATAAATCTAAACTAACTTTCTGGAAAGGCCATGTGTTCCTGACTACAGCTGTTTTAGTCCGGTAGCTCGGGGTTTAACACTTTCAGTGCCAGTGGGGTACACAACGCTTTGCAATTACTAAGTATATGGTGTTGTATAATACCACATTAGGTGAGCTCCTATTTCAGCGATTGTCTAGTGCACAGGTTCTTTTTTTGAGGACCACTAACCTGTGGAGGTTGACTTGTTTTCTTTACCTCACTACAGCATCTCAGAAGCTTTATCCCATTCATTCTAATGGGGGCCTGAAAGGATTGTAATGTGTAAAATAATGTACATTATTGAGTCTTCATTGTGGTAAGCAAGTTGCGCTGTTTTTAATAACTTACATTGCTATAGTTTTAAAGATATTCCATGTAGAAAGATCCCCGTCCCGCCCCTTCTGGCCGCCTTCCCTTGGAGCTGCAATCCAGTCATGGGACCAGACGGATTTTCCTTTGCTTACTGAGTTTGTCCCTCTCTGGTCTCCATCCAATCCACGCTTAGATGATGTGATGTGGCCAGAAAAGGCATTACTGAACAAATTGCTTACCATAATGACGACTTGGCAATCTACTTTATTTTATACATTATAATCCCTTTCAGGGCCCCATTAGAATGAATGCGAGAGAGCTTCTGAGACACTGTAGTGAGGTAAAGGCTGAGAAAACAAGCCAACCTCCACAAGTTGGCAGTCCTCAAAAAAAGATGCCACAGCCTTTAAAGATCAGTAAGTGTGCAGCCTATGGTGCTGTTTTGAATTCTGTTTTTGGTACTGTCTGGGTAACTAGGGCCATGGCTACATAGGGCAGTCAACTTTTGGATGCCCTCCAAGGGGATACTAGTAAGGAAGACCTGGTGACATTGCTTTCCAAGGTTTTTGAAGTTAATTTTGACCTTGCCGAAGCAGCCCATGATGTCACTTGGCTGTCTGCTAAGGCTTCTGCCTTCTCAGTAGTTGCATATCGCACTCTGTGGTTTAAGATCTGGTCAGTTGACCAGTCTTTCAAGAAGTCTGATTCTCTTTTTTGTAGGCAAATAATTGTTTGCCCTGAACTGGAGAAGACTATCAGCCATACCACTGGAGCAAGAGTACTCTGTTGCCTCAGGTGTTATGCCTAAATGTTCCTTTTCCATTGGAAGATGTTCTTTTATTTGTTATCCCTGCCAGTTTGGGTTGCTCCTAAGGCACTGGTTCCCCTAGCTGCACAGGCACATCTTCTCCAAAACCCAAGCAGGCTTGGCCAAGTCAGAGTAAGGCTGAAATATAAGGCTGAAAGCCACATGTCTCGCAAGGGTCTGGTCCATCTATGCCCATAGGAGGTTGTCTCCATTTTTTTTCTACAGCGTTTGGGCCTTTTCTGTGGTGGACCGGTGGGTTTTTCTGTAATTTCGGAAGGGTATTTATATAAATGTCGAGCTGCTTCTTCCTCTGTTTTTTCTTATCCAAAGTTCCTCAGGATCTGGATTGAGGTTGTAATTTCTTAGAAACTGTTTCATCCCTTATAGATATGCAGGGGTTTGACCCATTTTCCTTTTCAGGAATGTTTCACCAGATTTTATAAAAAAAAAAAATGGACCTGCTGTCTCAACCATTCTACACTAACCCCAAGGTTCAAGATGGAATCTTTCACACCGTGTTGTACCAGTTCAGTCCCATGGATATCTGGTCTGTGATGGAGCATTGTTTTGTTTGTTTTTCCTTTTCCTCCTTGGAATCTTATTAATATTGGGTTTGAAAAGTCAGCGAGCTTGTCCAGTCTGACCCCATGTTACAAATAGTTGATCAAGACTGGAGACCCTGCAGAAATAGGCCACTGAATTGTTTCCTCCTTCCTGTTAACCTATCCAGCATCCAAGGAGTTAATGCAATATTTTGTGCATGTTTGTGTTTGAAGTTCTATATTTTTCACACATTTTAAGAGCAAATTAAGAGGAATATTGAACTATATGTATAAAGACAAAACGAGTGGTCAGACAACTGCATTATATGCAAACATTGCCATTGATTCTACCCTTTCAGGGGTAGAGTAATTATTGCAGTTTACTGGATACACCTGGCATTCAAATTTTTTTGTGTGGGTTTTTTTTTTTTTTTTTTTTTTTTTTTTTTTTTTTTTTTAATCCTTTGGCTGCAGTGCTTTGGAGACTTTCCTAGCATCCAAAGAGTTAATAGTATCAACTTCTGTGTATTCTGCATTTGTAATAAAATATATGGGCTGAATGAGTTAACTATAGAATAGTCAAGTACTTACATAATGATAAACGCTCTGCATTTGAAATGCATGTATTTTAACAAATTGGCAGAAATATGAACAATACGTTATAAATGAAATGTTACTTATCACTCAGCAAAAATGCCAGAGAACTCTGTATGATGATGTATTAATACTTTAAGGATCATAGATGTACAGTCTATTGCTTTCCCATGCTTTGTTCTGCCTCTGCTCCTTAAAGTGGATGTCACTTTAAGTGCTAATTAGTTGTGTTCTGATCCATGTTTATTGCTCTGTGTTGAAGTGTCCAGTTTGTGAGCTCTGCCTTGATCCATTTGTAGTACATGGTGCGGTAACACAGACTCTGCATACAAATTGCCATTGTTACACACTGTGCCATTGAAAAAGGTTAATTACTCAAACACAAAATATTAGCCGTTCTTCATTGTTTAAAATCTTCATCTATTGGACTATAAATATATAGATAAAAAATGTGTGCGCCTTAAACTGGGCCTTAATGCAAAGTCTTTGTTTACATTTCTCTTTCGTCCAAATTAATCTCCTGCAGCATGACAAGGCACGTGCCTTAAAAGGTTCTGGAGTGGGACGGTTTCCCTACTCCACTTTACCTCCACCAGACATGATCCATTTAAAGTGTCCTGAAAGCAGATTCAGCAGGGCAAATATTCTCTTAGCCTTCTTTATTTTCTTTCTTAGCATACATAAGGCTGTGTAATGTGCCATTATGTGAGCTCCTGTCTCTGACTTCCATTGTCTACAGTGCATACTGTACACAACCTGGGTCTGCTAGTGGATGGCTTGCACGCTCAGCTTGTCTGAGCACGATCTATCAATCCATCTGTGTATTGTATTGTCTTTTCCCTCCAGCTGCATAGGACCAATCAAAAACAGGTACATAAGGAATGGCAAGCAGTTTTTTGGGGCTACCTAGCTGAAGTCAGATTTTTCTTCAGCCTTCTTGTTTACCCGATTAGTTTCTTATGTCTCCAAATGGTTTGTTGGCTGCAGTTAGTGCTGCCTGTCCAGGGGTTGAGACTCGTGAAGCCCCTGGTGCTGCACAGATCTGGGCTTGCCAGCGGAGGGTAAGGAATATTCCCTCTAGTGCCTCTTCACCCCACTCTTTTGTGGGACAGAGGACTGAGAGTCAAGCTGTTGATGGGGGAAAATCCAGTGTGATGTTGGCCTTGAGTTCCATGTGGTATCTCCAGGTGGTCTTATGGATTCATAATATACCTTCTGCTGTTCCTCCTCTCTGATCTGATCTTTCTCTCTGATACCTGCTGACGTAAGCTATTTAAAGAGCTCCAGGACATTCATCCATGAATGATTAAACTTCTATGTTCCTGTCCTTTTTCACCAGAGGGTATTTAATCCCTACACTGCCATTCTGTGGGCATTCTTCAAGAACAGTCTTTTTCTGGCAGTGGTGTTTACATTCTTTATTTATATTCTTTATTTCTTTACTTTTATCAACTTTTGATAACATTTATTAATTCAAAATTTTTGGTGTTGCTGTGCCATTAAGAAGGGCATGAGCAGTAGCCGTGATGGAAGCACCTTGAAACAATACTCTTGGACGCCACTTGCCTCTGTATGTTAAGGAGGATGAACACATTTCTTGAGCCCTGTGTGAAACCTGCCCCCCCCCCTGCTGTTTATTGTTGGCTGAAGAACATGCACCTTACTTTTAATTATGGGAAACTACAGTTCCCAGCAGCCCGTTCTTCCGTTTTTTTTTTTTTTGTTTTTTTTTAAAGGGAAGAGATCGTTGACTGTGACCCTCTTCCTATTTAGATTCTGCATGCCATGCAGTGGCTGGTCTCTCCCTCCTCCTTGCCACATTAACCCTTTGAGTGCCAGAGGGTATACAATGCCAATCTTTTCACAGTCCCCCAAAAGAGACTGTGGATGACATCCTGTTCTGGACTTAAACCTTTGAGTGCCAGAGAGGAACGGAATGCAGTGCAAAGCAATGCATTCCATACCCCTCTGGCACTCAAAAGGTTTAAACCTGTCAACCATTTTGTGTTTGGTTCAAGATGGAGTGTTTGAGCTTAGTCACTGCTGACTTGTGTCCATGAGACTCTTTGGCTTCCCTAGACCTAAAGGACACTCATCTGCACATCCCTTACCATGCTGATCATCCGTGTTTCCTGCAGTTTGCATTGCAAGATCATTATCTTCAGTTCACCCTTCTTCCCTTTTGGGTTGGCACCAGCTCCATGGGTTTTCACAAAGGTCATGTCAGACTTGGTGGCTCACTTACCTTCACAAGTGATCTCTTTGATTCCCTATCTGGACAACCTTTTTAGTAAAGGCTCCTTCAGAGGAAATCTTTTGCATTTGGATTCAGTATTATGTGATCATTCTGATGCAAAATAGTTGGATTCTTACAAAAGAAATCTCTGGTTATGTCCCAGGTCCTTCATTTTCATGGTATGAGAGTTAAAACTTTTCAAACAAGAGTCTGTTGACCCTTCTGGTGTCTTGGGCGGTATCTTTTGTAGTCTGCAATGAAATGGGAGTACATGAATGCACTAGGCTACTTAGTCTCTACTCTGGAGGCAGTTCAGTTTCCTCATCTTTATATACAGGAATTGCAGCTGGAAATTATCAGAAATGAATCCAACTGCTCACAGACATGACACTGTCATGTCTGTGGACCTTCACTGGTTTCTCCAGAAGCCCCATCTGTCCTTGGGATGGCCACTTGTTGTTTGAGATTGGGTCCTAGTCACAATGGATGCCAGCCTGAAAGACTGGGAAGACAGTCTGGGTCCTCAGACTGCTCAGGATCTTTTCTTTGAACCTCTGAGGAAGTTCTTCCTAAGGTGGTCTCTGAGTTCCATATCAATCAGGAGATTGTTGTGCCTTACTTTTGTCTTGACACAAAGTCTGACAAGGAAAGGGATCTCCACTTGTTTCGATGTGGTTCTTTGCTTTTAGTTTTATGTGCACTTTTTATAAGACAGATTCCTTTTTTTGTCATTCCTGAGGGTCCATGGGCAGGCCAGGCTGCTTCCAATGTCACTATTGCCTCTTGGATCAAGTGTACCATTTGTTGGGCGTACAAACTCTGGAAGAAACCTGTTCCCTTGCGAGTTACAGCATATTCTGCTAGGTCTGTTGGCTTCTCGTGGGCAGAATTGGATGATACAACTGTTGCCAGTCCGACTGCCCATCAGTGGGCTCCTAGCAAGTTGATTTGTTCTGCTGCATTGCTGTCCCACCAGGCTTTGCCAGGAAGGATTCAGTCTAAAATGCGATGACAGTGATCTATATCAACCACAGAGTAGGGACCTGGAGTGCAGCCACATGTTAAGAAGGTCTTCTGATTCTTGTTTAGATGGAATCTCAAATGTCTCCCTCTGCTGTTCTCTTTCCACGGGTATGCAACGTTGTATCGGATTTACTCAGCCATTCGTGATGAGATCCCAGAAATCAGAAATCAGGAACTTGACCAGACAGTTTACCACCCCTTGGTCAATCTCACACTGAACAGGATATTTTTTTTTAGACAATGCCAAACTCTCCCATTGGCATTCTATGTGGAAACCTTATAGCAGAATAGTTTGACCTTAACCCCTTCAGTGCCAGGGACTTGTGCCACCTCCTGTACCCTATAGGCCAGACAATGGTCAGCATTTTTGCTATCCATCTGTTTAGGCTTGGAAAACTATCGCTTTTTTTTTTTTTTTCCCAGAATTAATAGAGCTTTTTATTAAGTGAATTTTATATCGTGCAAAAAGCTATGATGTCATATTTATAAAAAAGTGAAAAAAAAATTACTTATTTTGCTAAAATCACATTCTATATCAAAAACATTTACATTGATTGTGGAAGTTTGTTACTTGAAAAAGCCCTGAGTGCCCCAAGTACAAAAATTTTACCTACGTCCATGGCTAGCGCAGAGCCCTAATTGCCAGAAGTGCAAAATGGTATTTTGAACTTTATGTATTAACATGTGTTCTAGTGGTTTTGTGGTAAAACTACCCTAAAGCAGAGGAATAACTATATAAAACTATATATTTCTGTAAAGTAGATATCCTACCACATCAAATGAGGGGTCATTTGTATTCTTACCCCAAGCCTGATGTGCACAATTTTTTGCAAAAGGTGGCGTTAAAGGAAAAAAAAAGTGCATTTTTTTTTTTTTTTTTTTTTTTTTTTTTTTTTTTTTTTAAACCATCTATTCATTAGTTAGTGCTCTTAGAAGAAAAATGACACCCCATCTGTATGAGTTGACATATACTGTAGGGGGTGCCAGAAGCATATAACTTCTACCTGTTTTCGTTTTTGAAAACGGCTGTCTGTACCAAAATGTTCATAACTATTAGAGGCATGAAGGAAAGGTATTCAAGGTATACTATTTTGGAAAGCACACATTCACCCACAATTTATGGGTCAATTGCCTTTCTACCCCTGACCTGAAGTGCACAAGTATTTCCAAAAGTTGGCGCTATAGGAATAAATGCTTTTCTACATTTCCACTGCAAAGATACTAAAATCTTTGAAAACCATAACATTTCCTGCTGTATGCAGTACCTGCTACCAACATGAGAAAAATGGTACCTCATTTGTGTGGGATAACATACAATATGAGGATGCTAGGAACATTATCTAAACCTGGCACTCTTGTTTTTAAACCATCTGTCTGCACTAGAATGTCCATAACCATTATGCAGGAAAAGTAGACAAACCATACCATTTTGTAAAGAAGATGACCTACCCCATCGCTTGAAGTTATTTGCCTTTCTACCCATAAGTTAGTGTGGTGCTACAGGAAAAAAAACACATCAGTCTTTTCAAAGACACTAAAATTGTTCCACACCATGGGATATCCTATGAGCCTATGAAAAATGGATCCCAATGAATCCAGTGCATACTGGTACTTTGAGTCTACTAGTACGTAGTGGAACCAGGCTGCGGGAATGGGACTGCCAGTGGGCTGCAGAACCAGGTTGGGGGGAAGGGGTTAGGGTACTTGGAGGGAGGGTTTGGAGGCATTTTGAGTGCATGCTGCAGGAGTGTCCAATGCATTGCAAATCCATGCAATGGACCTCCTTTTTCACACAAATAGCTATTTTTTTTCCCATTTTTTTTATTCAGATCTTACTGAGGGACATCAGTACCACTCCTGATGCACCCCAACAAGGTCTGGCTAAAAAAAAAAAAACAAAAAAAAAAAAAACAGGAAATAAAAGCATGTGTTTGTGCACCACAGGGGTCCAACTCATTGCAAAGCACTGACCTTGACCCCCCTCCCCCCATGGCACATGTAAGTTTTTTGGTGTGTTTCCCCCCCCCCCCCCCCAATATTTTGTGCAGACCTCGTTGAGGGACATCAGAACACCTCCTGCTGCTCCACAATGTGGAAATGTAATGTGGGAAACAAATAATAATCCCTTTTGTTTCACAGGGGTGTCCAGTGCAATGCATTGGACCTCTCTAGCACACAGAGGGTTAATTTTGTTCCGGTTTTTTATTCATACCTTGTTGGGGGCCATCATGACCACTCCTGATGCGCTTCTCCCCCACACGCACAAGGGTTGAATAAAAAATAACTGTGTGTGTGCGCAATGCGTTGGACCTTTCTGTGGTGCATGCAGGGTTTTTTAGGGGATTTTCAAATATTTTATTTAGACCTTGTTAGGGAGCATCAGGCCCCCTCCTGATGCCACCCCAATGAGGTCTAAATAAAATAATTAAAAAAAAAAAAACTCTGCCACAACAATAAGACCCTACCAACAAGCTATGAATAAAAAAGAAATGGGGGGGGGGGACTTTGCCGGGGGTGTGTGTCTGCATTAGATACCCCAATGAGGTCTGAGTACAACAAAATCAGCCCCGACTCTTCGTTCCTGTGATTGCCACAAGGACGTTAAGAGCATTCACTGGGTTAATTTTATTTTTTTTGTTTCAGACCCCTGGGGGAACATCAGGACCCCAGTTACTGATCTCTCAGCCGATGGTGCTAGGAGATCAATATGGTGACACAGGAGATCAAAAAGCTCTCCTGATCCTTTTTCCTAGGGAAAGTTTCCGAACATCACCAGTGACCATGTCACTGATGGCTTTAGGAGGCTTCCCCAGATCTTGCTCACTCCTACCCAGAAGTTCGGGTAGGAGAGAGGGATATTGATGTCCCAATGTGATCAGCTGGGAAATCAATAACTGGGGGGGGGGGCGGCATCAGGAGATCCTGATTACCCCCCCCCCCCCCCAAGAGTACCATTTTTTTTTTTAATTTGTTTTTTTGTTTATTTTAATACAGCCAATGCATTCCAGTCATACTGGCATATGAGATGACCGCATTTAACCCATATTTTGTATGAGCAAACTGTTACTGGGTACCCACCTGGCACTCTAGGGGTTAAATAACATCTTACCTTAAGAAAACTGAAAATCACTGCATATAAATATTACTGAAGCTTTCTTCTTAATAGTGCTGAATTTTCCACCTTTATTGTATGTGAAAACAGCATGTTCACTTCCTACCTCTGTACGAATCTGTTGACAACAGAATGTTGTAGGCATACCTGGGAACTTCCAACTGAGGGCTACCCGGAGGGGAGTCCTCTGTTCAGCAGGGGGTGACAAAAATGACGCTAATCGCGTCAAAAAGGGGCGGGGCTTGACGCGAGCGGGGGGGGGCTTAACCCTTTGAGTTTCAGAGTGGCACGGAATGCATTGCAAAGCAATGCATTCCGTAGTACTCTGGCACTCAAAGGGTTAAAAATGTCACACAGAAGGCTGGGGACGGAGGAACAGCGGGAGAAAGAGTGTAAGTGGGTAGAGTTTCAATAGAAACTCCCCACATCCGGAGTAATCAGCCTCTGCCCCGGAGACCCGGTAAATCTCTGTCAGAACCGGAGTCTCCGGGGCAAATCCGGAGAGTTCCCAGGTATGGTTGTAGGTACAACATGAATGTTACACGTGAAATGCAGAAGGGTTAATAAAGTATTTATGCAATGTTTCCATGCCCAATGCTTTTATGCTATAATGAGTTGCTCTCTGAAAGGTCAATTCAATTGTGTTTTGATCTTTCAGTGTTTTTGTCAGTAATTGTTTGTCAAATGGAAAAGGTTAAAAGAACACAAACGAAATTAAAAGGTGGATAAATATATTTAAATATAATGCTCTGAGCTAACATTTCTAACACTTTGTTTCTGGATCCATAGAATGTTATCCTAAACTTGGCTTTATAATGCATATTTAGAAAACAGTGAGTGCCAGATTTGCACAGTCAAGGCTGAAAAATGCACTATTTGTATACAGGTAAAAGTAGGGCAGTTGTATCTTATGTATTGAAACGGTTATAGAATTGTAAGGCAAAAAACTTCCATTAAAGGGTAACTACCACCCCGCAAAAACTTTACATTAATTAAGTCTTCATCTGGCGACTAGCTGCTTAGTAGCGCTAGTCGTCAGAAATATTACCTGGTTTCAAAGATTTTCAAGTTTTTCGGAGGCTCACAGAAGCAGGAAGCACGGACATCTTGTCATAGTGACGTCCGTGCGCCTGCGCTGTCAGTCCCTTTTGGAGCCGGATTCTGACTGATTGTGTGGCTGACAGGTTGAGGCTGGCTGGCTGACACTGTGGGGCATCAAAATAGTGTTTTTTACTCACTCTGGTTATTGTTTATATATAGGTGTACATCATATAGAATATAAAATTGTAATTGGTGTACAAAATTGTAAAGTAATGTATACAGTTTCGGCATCCATGGTAAAATGACATGTTTGTTGATTATTTAAGTTAAGTAAAGTTAACACAACCTATGTAGTAAAAAACTTAACATACCTCTGCAAATTGTGATGAAAAGTAACTGCTGAATTTAACAGATTGCAAAAATAAAACAGAAATCACAGCCTCTAGATGCTTCTTGTAGCCAGCTAAGTCTTTCTGTACGAATATTTCCCACTGTTCCATGCAGACTGCTTCTAGTACTGATATATTCTTACATTGTCTTGCATACACTGCATGTTTGAGATCTACCTACAAATTTTCAATAATAAGTCTGGGGACTGTGTAGGCCATTCAAAGACCTTCAGCTTTTGTTTCTGGATGCAGTTTATGGTTGATTTTTGAGATGTTTTGGATCGTTGTAATATCCAACCTCTCTTCAGCTTCCATTTCTTCCCAGTAGTGTGACATTCGCTAGTTTTGTGGGGTTTTTTTTTTCAGTCTGTTAAAGTTAGCAAATACATAGTAACTATGCATTAACATTTTACTGAAATATGTTTTGTTCACTGTAGAGGTTGTTATAACTGTGTGTGTGTGTGTGTGTGTGTATATATATATATATATATATATATATATATATATATATAATAAAATCCAGCATGTTGGGCACTCTGTGACACAATCACCTGCCTGGGTGCTTAACAGGGTTGCACAGCATGGGCCAAAATGTTGCTTTAACCAGAGTTTGTCCTGTTCAATAAAACTTCCAATGCAGAGAGAAAACCATCTAGTGGTCACATTTCAATTATTTATCCTGTTGCATTCTATGGGAGACGTGATTCACTGGCAAACTGTTCTTCATAGAATGTGCCGAGTCTTTTGATCATCTGAACTTTCAGGAAATAATTCAAGTCAGGACGTAACAGACTGATTGTTATGACAGTCTTTCTCAACTGGGTTGTCATGGCACATAAGTGTGATGGGGTGCTGCTGGATTTTCTATTCATGTAATCTATTTAGATGGAACAATTGACAATGGTGCCGATCCAAGGCGTGACACAGATATGTATGCAAATTGACTTGGGTAGACTAAGGCAGTAGGAGAAAGACATGGGCAGAGGTGGACAGACAGGGAGATGGGTAGGAAGATTGACTGTCTGAGACTGTGGGGTGCCTGAAAAATGGTGTATGTTATTTACCCTAAGCTCCATGTGTATGTGTGTTATAGAAATCTATCTAAATCATACAGTGTTCAGTGGTGGACAAAACTGTAAAGTAATTTGTTTCTAGACAAAATTTTCAGGAACATTGAAGTGGTGCAAAAATACAAATGTATATCAAATTCTTCTAAAAATTAGGTGTCAGCAGAAACATTTTAGGAGTCCTAACTTAGTCTTCTGTGTTTTTCTAAACAGATTTATTTTTTTTCATACATTATATTAATGAACATTTTATATAATTCTATTCCATTTGTATAAACCATATTGCTTCTTTAATGTTACACTTTTATATATAATGTTCTAATCTGTGTGTTTATTTCTTCCATCAGGTATTTATTTGCTGTTTGCATTTGAAAAACAAACCTGAATTAGAACTGCCTGAACAGGAGCTGGATTTTTTTTTCTTATTTTATATATATATATATGTATTGTTATTAGCAAGCTGAAAATACCTGTCTGAGATGGGTTACTTGTGAGTGTGTGTATATAAGAAAAGAACATAGATCAATTTTTTTCCCCAAAAAAATTAAAAATATATATATTTTTAAGCAACTCTAGATATTTCACAAAAATACTAGTGGAGGGAGATGGACATTGCTTGATACAAGAAATAAGAATGTGCATTTTTTTCAGTTTGCTGTTCTGTTGACATCCATGTATTAGTGCTAGAATAATATAGCGTTAGTATGTTGTTAGGTGGATGAAATTTTATTTTCAGAATGCTTTTTTTTATATGGCAGGCATCATGTTTTATATAGTCTATATTCCTTTTGAAGGAGACCTGGTAACTAGCCAGGGTCTTGATCCATATAGAATAAAAGCTCCTAGTAACTGATGCAAACATCTGTAAGAGGGGCAGGACTAAACATAGTCTAGTCTAGTTTAAGCCAATAATTTGTTGTACTGTCATTCCCATAAGCAGCCAGTGTTGGGTACCAACCATCTTCATAGCAACTTATGTGGGCTTCACAAAGCCTCTCTAGCCTTGACTAATTCAGCACTGCAGAACCCCAGGTCCTTGGACATGTAGCTGACCTTGAGACTATCTGCGGCCATGCTTCAGTAGATGTAAATGTTTTGGGCATGAATTAGCAGCTCTTGTCAGCCTAGGAAGGTAGCCAGCTGGTCCCTGGCTCCAAAATATAAAAAACCTGGCCTAGGTAGTGGACTACCGGCTAATGGATTACAACTTTGCTTGTTAGGGGCTGATGGGAGTTTGTCCTCAACAGCTAGAATTGCCTACCCCTGCTCTAGAAGCCGAACTTAGTCTTCCAAGTCTCAGTTCAGTTCTGTCAATGCAGGAGTCAGACATCCATGGGGATCCTTTTTCCTTTTCGTGAATCAGCTGTCAGGTTCAGGAGTGGCCCAGTACACTGTCTGGAGGGCAGGTAGTCAAGTAGATCCTACAGATGATTCTGATAAAGAACAGAGAGCATGCTTTGTTGGGAATTCCAAAGACTTTAACACGGACTACAAAGAAAAGAGCTTGTTGGCTAGTTAATAAATATTTCTTATTTGTTTGTATATGCCATAGTTTACACTGGCAACTTTGCTGCAACTGTTGTAAAATGTGATTGTGTCTGAAAAAGGTCACCCATATGAACTGTTCCATAGAAAACCAAGATCTATTCTGTGAAAACTTATAGTAACAAAGTCACACGTGTAAACTAGGCCTTAAGGTAAGAGTTTTCTTCTATCCTTACTGGATTCTTTCTGATGGTTTCTGTTTTGTTTCAAGATATGATGTTAAAGAAAAACAATGTTACACAAACTATATGGGGGCTTTAAATGCAAATTTATATACTAACTAGTTGAAGAGCTCGCATACACGGGCAACAGTGCCGGCCGGTCGTGGTGCAGTCATACGCAGTAGATACTGCCCGTGACAGCTGATACGGAGAGGGGCGCTCCGAATTCAGACAAGAGGACCACAGTCTGAATTCTGATCTCCCCGCTCATCAGCCACGTCACAGGCAGTCTCTACTGCGCATGACTGCGTCATTACAAACTTTTAGTGAATTATTATATAATTTATGTATGCTGATTTGTCACAAAGACATTCTGCTTCAGGTATAGACTTGAATGAATACAGTTAACAATTATATTCAAGGCCAAATTTTTTTGGGCTAAATGGGGGATACTTTTGAGTGTACAAACCATTGTAATCTGATCAGAATTCTTTGTAAGTGCTCACAATGTGATTCGGTATGAAACATGTCTAATAAATACATTGCCACATGGTCTATAACATTCACTGTCCTTCAGTCAAGACAGGATATTTTCTTAATGTAAATGCATTGAAAGAAAAACGTGAAGTTGTCATGGTTACAAGATGACTGACTAAATTTAGATTGATATTATTCAGTCATGGAAAACAAGCAACATTGAACATATACCTGTTACTATATAGATCTCAATGCTCTATGTTTAATTGTTGCGGTTTGCAATGCTGTTTATAGGATGTAGATTATTAACCTTGCTGCTAACTATAGTAAATAAAATACTTGTGTTTTGTTTTCCTTCCCTGAATTAGATAAATACTGGCAGATATTTGCCCTTTGCAGTCATTAATAAGTCTGATGATCTCCTTGACATTGTATGTCTCTGGCTGGGATGGGCAGTTTTTGTCTCGCTAGCTGTTGGAGACTACAACTCCCATGATGATTACAAAGGTCATCTGGAGGAATCCTGTTGTTCAGTGTGGAATTATGGTCTTGTGATAAACAGAATGATTGATTTGTGTAGACCTTTCAGCATTTTAATCCCTTTGTGTCTAGAGAGAGCTTGGATTTGTCGCCCTGCTATACAATGGTGACCATTTTAGCATCCAGTGAGTTAAAGTGTTTAAGATCAACATGTTTATAAGCTACTTAAAGAAACACATACAGCACCTAATAATATATTTCCTTCTTTAATCTTGGCAGAAATTCCTATTGGGCAGTATAAATCAATTGCCTGTGGATTTGTTCTCCAAAATTAATCCTTAAAGGGGATGTATCACCTTATAAAAAGGTGTTACCATCCTCTTTGTTAAAAAGTTATTCTAGGAAAGCTGTGTTTAAAAAAAAAAAAAAAAAAAAAATCTAAGTACTTATAAAGATAGTACCTCTACAATTGCAGAAGAGCTTTGCTGAAGAATCGGCGTTTCCCATTATGCTGATCAGCAAAGCTCTTCAGTCCTTCCTAATTTTCCTCCCATCTCCCTCCCAGCTGCCCCAGGGAGCGAGTTCACACTTCCCTTCGGTGTGTTGTGAACGGCTCTAGCATTACAGCAAGATGCAATTAGCATTATACTGAGGTTGCAACCTTCGTATAATGCTAATTGCAGCTTGCTGTAACTTTAGGAGCCGTTCACACTATACCGAAGGGAATCATGAATGCGCTCCCTGAGGCAGCTGGGAGGGAAGAGAAATAAGACCTGCTGAAGAGCTGACTTAAGGCACTTGAGGACTACGGGGCTTTTTTTTTTTTTTTTTTTTTTTTTACTTCCGGTTCAGGGCTTACGGAGTGGCTTGCAGCCGCGCCGGGACCGTCACTGGTCCTTAAGTGCCGGACCGCCGTGACAGTCCTGGTACGTCAGTGGTCAGGAGGGGGTTAATAACCAATATCCTGTCCATTGATGCAGACATTGTTCTATGTTGCAGGACTCTGACACCAGTCTCCTCTTTGAAAAACTTCAGTGAGAATAATTTGGCATGTCTGCCTGCATGGATGTGATATCCATCAGTAATTTAAGATGGATTTTGGAGAACCAATTCATGGAGATTTAAGTCAGTGGCCGTTACGGATTTGTGCACAGATTAGGAAAAACGGTTTGAGGTCTTGGTGTTCCTTTAAATCCAATGTAACTGTGACAAATCACATACCTTTGTTTGAAATAATCCCTAATTTTGTACATTCATTCTTTACTATAACATTTGTAAAATGCTCTGTGCTTTATTTTTCCTAATTATCCTGCTCATGTTTTCTTATCTGCACTGACATAACGTTTTGTATTAAAATGAGCAGCCAATAAAAACATGCCACAATGACTGTTTTATTCTATGATGCTTTTCATTTATAAATGTGTTTCACTGTCGTCCAATACAGGTCACTGGTACAATGGGATGTCAGTCCCCTTTAAGCTAAATGGCGCAAACCCTCTCACTCAAACTGCCATTAAGCTTATTTTTTCATCCTCTACAAAACTATAACAAGTTTTTACGGGACATTACTGTCCCTTTAACAGGACAGGTTATTTGTGCCCTATGTTGCACATCATTGTGTTCAACAGCTCTCTGGCATGCAAAGGGTTAAAAAATAAATTTAAAAACTCTATAGCCCTTATGTAGAAAAGCAAAGTACAGCATTTCTGATGAAAACCACAAACTAGGGGACAAAAACATTCCCAAAATTCCTTTTAACCTATTCTAAACTAGAGTTATAACCAAAAAATTAATTTGCAATGCAATTGAAGACCTCTCTAGCACTCAAACAGTTAAAAGCCCCATTTAAATTAATAGGACTTTGCTGAATGTGTATTGGTCCCCTAAAGCATGGATGGTTTGCTTTAGTTTAATCTTGTTATGTTCATTTTGCAAAACAATTTCAAACGTGCTTCTGTGCATAACAAAAAATTGTGACATCAGGACAGTATAAATGAAGTCAAGCCTCACATTTTACAGTATAATTTCCTTCAAAATAATGTTCATATTTAATTACTACCTGCTTAGGAAATAATTTTTATCTATTAAACCTTGCTGTAAAAATAGGATTTTAGTCTTACCTGTTAAATCCTTTTCACTTAGTCCATACAGGTCACTGGTACAATGGGATGTCAGTCCCCTTTAAGTAGGCAGGAACTTTTCAGAAACTTGTACAGGGGGGGTGGAGCCTCCTCTCCCTCCTAGTCCACTCCCTCTGTTACCAGACTTCCATATTGATTAGTTCCTAGTGCTATGCACATCAGGCAGTGAACGTCTTTCAAGAAACTTTAGTTGTTTTATTATTTTCTTCAAATATGGAATACCACCATTAGGCGGGTGACCATGGCTGTCCGTGCTCTCCCCCGAAGTGGCCAGTGCAGCATCCAGGGATTTTCTAGTGGACCTTATGCCCTGAAGAGGGAACAACTTGATTTCAAGTAGTTTCCCTGTGAGGAATTGGCACTTGTCACTAGAACCCTTTGAGTGCTGAAGGTCCACTTGTCCCACAGTGTCCCTTTATTGAGTGTACTCCAGCACTCAAAGGGTGTTTATTTACTATGTAAATGTCTGTGTGTTGTCCTGGGGCAATTGGTGCATTTGGGTTAATATTTATTATGTTATATGCATAGTATTAGTGTATTTACTGTTTATGTATGTATCACTTTAAAAAAAAAAAAAAAAAAAGCACCGCGACTTTAAGCGCGCCTTTCTAACATAGGCGCCATTGCTCCATTATTCTCTATGGGACAGCACGGTCTGGGACGTATCTCTGGAAACGCTTGACACAGCAACTCCAGAGTGGGCTTAAAATGTTGGTCTTCACTTGCTCTTTTATCCGGTTAGTGAATTCAGTGTTTTGGGGGTCTCTGAGGGGCGTCGGACCCCGTTTAGTGTAGTTGAAGGGAAAAACTACATTTCCCATGAGCGCTCGATTCGCGCTTTTTTTCTCATCGGCTACTGGGTTAGCAGCCATCTTGGATACCATTTTCTTCAACTACACTACGCAGGGAACGAGCCTTCTCTCTCTCCTCCACAGTTTAACCCTTTGGGTGCCAGATAAGTTTTTATTTGGGCATTTTTGGGTTCAAAATTTATTATTTAACACATTTTGACCGGGTATATTGTGTTGGTGTGCATTTTAAGTATGTCTACACCATCTGAGCAAGGGGCTAGACCCAAGACTAAGGAGGGGGGGGTCAGTATCTCCTTTTGCATTATGCTCCTCCTGTCAATCCAAGTTGCCCAGGGATTTCTCTGGTCGTTTGTGCCCAACATGCTTGGAGGGTCAGGACAACCAGGGGCCCTCCAGCCACGTTATTGAGCCAGTTTGGGTTCAGGAGTTTAAGGCCGCAACTAGGGATCTTAGATCCACGCTGCAACTATTTCCCTCTCAGGTTCAAGGGGCTCTCCAAGTCTGGCAGAACCCCTCTCCTATCAGGACCCCCCCTTCCCAAACAACGGGGGGACCCTGATCGGTACGAGTCTTCTGAGGAAGAATTGTTTCACGAATCAGATGTTGAGGATGGGGCGATCTGAGTCCAATAGGTCAATTGGGGACCCCTATGAGTGCGACCCTGAAGTCTCCGCAGAAGGGTTGATCAGGGCCGTACTAAACACCCTCAACCTTCCCTTGTGTCAGGAGTTTACTCATGACCCAACGGACGTATTTCAAAAGCCTTCCAAGGCTATTACATGTTTTCCCACTAATCCTACTCTGGAACGTTTAATTTCTTCTGAATGGAAGACTCCTGACAGGTCATCTTCAGTTTCTAAAAAGTTTGCTAAACTTTATCCTTTTCCTGAGGCTCAGCTAGCCAAATGGTTCCATCCACCTAAGGTGGATGCCCCAGTCTCTAGATTATCTAAGTCTACTGCTTTGGCTGTGTCTGACGCGTCTGCCCTTCAGGATTGGACAGACAAGAAGTTAGAAACTTGCCTTAAGACTAACTTTGCTTCCATTGGCACTGCCATGCGTCCTACTATTGCGGTAGCATGAGTTAACAGGGCCATAGTGGCATGGACTGAACAGCTTACTGCAGCGGTTCGCCATGATGCACCAGTATCTGATCAGTTGCAATTGCTTGTTAACATCTCTGAGGCTCACAATTATATTGCTGATGCTGCCTTTTGATGCTGTGCGCATGATGGCGAGAGCTTCTACTGCATCTGTGGTGGCCAGACGTGCGCTCTGGCTTAAAGTTTGGTCTGCTGACACAGCCTCTAAGAAGGCTTTGCTTTCTATTCCTTTTCAAGGGGCGTCCCTCTTTGGAGCTGAACTTAAGGACATGATCAGTGAGGCAACTGGGGGGAAGAGTACCTCACTGCCTTCAGTTCACAGAAAAAAGAATTTTCCAGTTAAACGCAATTGGTCCTTTCGTACGTTCCAAACGAAGACTCGCGCTACGCCCCAGGCAGGTGCATCCACTCATCGCCCCTCTTTCAAGCCCAGACAGCCTTGGAAACCTAGAGCCGCTCCCAAGGCCAAGATTCCCAAGACTGCTTCGGCATGACTCGCCGAACCCGGGTCCGCATCCGGCTGTAGGGGGGCGGCTCCGCCTCTTTCGCTGGTTATGGGAGGAGTCAGTAGCGGACCCTTGGGTTCTTCAGGTGATTTCGGAGGGTTACAGGATCCCTTTTTCTTCTCTTCCTCCATTTCGGTTCCATTTTTCACGTCCATCTCAAGATTCCACCAAAAAGCGTCTATTCAACGACGCTATTCGGGATCTTTTGGACAAGGATGTTTTAGAACCAGTCCCTACAGGGGAACTAGGTTCAGGATTTTATTCCAACCTGTTCGTAGTTCCCAAAAAGGATGGGGGTGCCCGTCCTATTTTGGACCTCAAGGCTCTGAATTCCTTCATCGTGACTTCACTTCCGTCAGGAGTCACTTCGTTCAGTGATAGCTGCGATGTCTCCAGGGGAATTTCTAGCGTCCCTGGATCTTCAGGATGCGTATCTGCATATTCCTATACATCAGGACAGCAGACGGTATCTCAGGTTTGCTTGCCACAGAGGTCATTTTCAATTTTCCGCCCTCCCATTTGGACTCACGACGGCTCCTCAGGTCTTTCAGAGGGTCCTGGGAGTTTTGATTGCTGTACTTCATCGGGATGGGGTGAGAGTGACTCCTTACATGGACGATCTACTCTTGAAAGCTTCATCTGCTCAGATCCTTCACCAACAGATTCAGACATGTTCTCAGACTCTTTCTCGCCACGGATGGGTGGTGAATCTGGACAAGTCAGATTTGATTCCTTCCCAAAGGATTCTCTTCCTGGGGATAATTTTCGACACAGTGCAGAGCAAGGTTTTTCTGCCGGAAGACGTGGCTCATCAGATTGCCAATTGGGTCTCAGAGATTCTCCATCTGGACAGAGTCTCAATATAACGTTGACTTCTCTGGTAGGGAAGTTCATCTCCACAATAGAGGTGGTTCCTTTCGCCATGGCACACACCAGGGAGCTTCAGAGGTTTGTTCTTCGCATGTGCAGCCATCATCCGGATCATCCCCGCTTGTCAGTGTCTCTTCCCTGTCATGTGGTGAGGAGCCTGGACTGGTGGTTGTACCCGTCTCATCTTCTCACGGGCAAGTCCTTTCTCCCTGTCTTTTGGACGACTGTCACGAAGGATGCCAGTCTCCGGGGTTGGGGAGCGGTTTTGGGACACTTCAGCGTCCAGGGGACATGGGGACTGGAGGAATCCCTTCTGTCCATCAATGTTCTGGAAATGAGAGCAGCCCGCCTTGCCCTGATTGATTGGGAATCTCATCTGGAAGGCTGTCCAGTCAGAGTGGAATCCGACAACGCCACCGCGGTGGCTTACATCAACAGACAAGGTGGCACAAGAAGTCTCGACGCTTGGCTGGAGGTCAAGGCTATTTTGGTTTGGGCGGAAGATCACGTGCCGGCTATCTCTGCTGTTCACATTCCAGGCGTAGACAACATCATGGCAGACTTTCTCAGTCGTCACACCGTCGACAGCGGAGAGTGGGCTCTGCATCCAGAAGTATTTCTCCTTCTTACCCAGAGATGGGGAACACCAGTGGTGGACTTAATGGCGACCAGACACAACAGGAAGGTTCCAGTGTTCTGCTCTCGAGGAAAGGATCCACTGGCCCTAGCGGCGGATGCCTTTTCAATTCCGTGGGACTTCTCCCTAGCTTACATCTTTCCTCCTCTTCCTCTATTGCTCAGAGTCATCCAGAAGCTGAAAACAGAGCGGTGTCCCGCTGTCTTGATCACGCCGGACTGGCCTCGTCAGTCTTGGTATCCCGAACTGATGGCTATGTCTGTGGCGGATCCGTTACCACTACCTTACCGTCCGGATCTGCTAGTACAGGGTTATCTGTGGAAAGAAGACGTCTAACGTTTCCGTTTGATGGCCTGGAGGTTGAATCCTCGATTCTGAAGAGGAAGGGTTATTCATCCGCAGTAGTTTCTACTATGATGAGTGCTCACAAGCCCGTGTCTTCCAAGATCTACCATAGGGTGTGGTCGACCTTTGTCTCCTGGTGCGATACTAGACAGTTATCTCACGATTTCCACCTTCCTAATGTCTTAGAATTTTTACAGGATGGTGTAGATAAAGGACTTAGTTTGAGTTCCCTTAAAGTTCAGACATCTGCTCTCTCTGTATTCTTTCAGGAGCGGATTGCTGTGCTCCCTGACGTCAAGGTGTTCCTTCAGGGGGTAGCTCATGTTCGCCCCACTTTCCGGAGCCCGGCTCCTCAGTGGGATCTCAATTTAGTTTTGGGGGTTCTTCAACGACCCCCCTTTGAGTCGCTGGCTACTATTCCTTTGCGTCTCTTGACTTGGAAGATGGCTTTCCTTTTAGCTATCGTTTCAGTTCGCCGGGTGGCGGAGTTACAGGCTCTGTCCTGTAAACCGCCTTACCTGGTGTTTCACAAAGATAAGACAGTCCTTCGTACTTCTAGGGAGTTTTTGCCTAAGGTTGTCTCTGATTTTCACATCAATCAGGAGATTGTGGTGCCTTCTCTTTGCCCTAATCCTTCCTCAGATAAAGAAAGGGATCTTCATCTGTTAGATGTGGTGCGTTGTCTTAGGCTCAGTGCGATGTACATAGAACTTATCAGGAAGTCTGACGCTCTGTTTGTCATTCCTGAGGGTCCTAGGGCAGGGAGACCGGCATCCAAAGTGACTATCGCCTCTTGGATTAAGTCTACAATTCGCAAGTGTTATGAATTGAGGAATCAGCATGTGCCCTTCAGGGTTACTGCCCCTTCTACGAGGTCTATCGGGGCCTCGTGGGCCTACAAGAATCAAGCATCTACAGAACAGTTATGCAAGGCGGCCACTTGGTCCTCTGTGCATACCTTTTCGAAGCACTACCGTATAGATGTGCTGGCTTCAGCTGATGCCAGCTTTGGGAGGAAGGTTCTGGAGGCAGCTTTGCCTGTCTAGAATATTCTTCTTCTGAGATTACTAGTGCTTCCTTACTGTTGAGCCCTGTTGGCTCTAGTTTGCGTGCAGTGGGTGTTCATGGGGGTTCGTTTCACCCATGGTTGGTGTCCGTTGATACCTCAGTTTGTTGGGCTCTATGATTATTATTTCCTAGAGGCCTGGATGTCATGGGGACTTATGCCTGGCCCCTCCTTTCTTCCCGCCTCTGGTCAGCTCAATGTTTGTACATCCCATTGTACCAGTGACCTGTATTGGACGACAGTGAAAATAGGATTTTAGTCTTACCTGTTAAAATCTTTTCACTTAGTCCATACAGGTCACTGGTCTCCCACCCTATAGGGGGCCACGCTTGGTTCTCCTGTGGCATTTTTTTTGGGAGACCTCTGGGGCATGCTCACAGGAGTTTTCACTCTCTTCTACCTCTGGTCAGTTTTTGTCTCTAATCAATATGGAAGTCTGGTAACAGAGGGAGTGGACTAGGAGGGAGAGGAGGCTCCACCCCCCCTGTACAAGTTTCTGAAAAGTTCCTGCCTACTTAAAGGGGACTGACATCCCATTGTACCAGTGACCTGTATGGACTAAGTGAAAAGGATTTAACAGGTAAGACTAAAATCCTATTTTTACAGCAAGGTTTAATAGATAAAAATTATTTCCTAAGCAGGTAGTAATTAAATATGAACATTATTTTGAAGGAAATTATACTGTAAAATGTGAGGCTTGACTTCATTTATACTGTCCTGATGTCACAATTTTTTGTTATGCACAGAAGCACGTTTGAAATTGTTTTGCAAAAGGAACATAACAAGATTAAACTAAAGCAAACCATCCATGCTTTAGGGGACCAATACACATTCAGCAAAGTCCTATTAATTTAAATGGGGCTTTTAACTGTTTGAGTGCTAGAGAGGTCTTCAATTGCATTGCAAATTAATTTTTTGGTTATAACTCTAGTTTAGAATAGGTTAAAAGGAATTTTGGGAATGTTTTTGTCCCCTAGTTTGTGGTTTTCATCAGAAATGCTGTACTTTGCTTTTCTACATAAGGGCTATAGAGTTTTTAAATTTATTTTTTAACCCTTTGCATGCCAGAGAGCTGTTGAACACAATGATGTGCAACATAGGGCACAAATAACCTGTCCTGTTAAAGGGACAGTAATGTCCCGTAAAAACTTGTTATAGTTTTGTAGAGGATGAAAAAATAAGCTTAATGGCAGTTTGAGTGAGAGGGTTTGCGCCATTTAGCTTATTTTTTCATCCTCTAAAAAACTCTAACAAGTTTGTATGGGACGTTACTAACACTTTAAAGGGATAGCATTGTCAAAAAAATATAAATTTGATTTTTCAGTGTAATTTTTGTTTATAATGAATAGTACGTTTCGAAAATCCTTTACCTTCATGTTTGGCTTAAAATCCAGTTAAGTTTTTCCCTCCTGCCCCCTTTTCAGTCCGTCATACAGACTCCCTTCAGATCAGAAAGCCGGCCCAGACGACTTTAAAAGAGGGACAGTATTGTGTCAGCATAAGGAAAAACCTGCTGTTCTTCATCAAGGGGACCATGGTTTTCCTTACACTGATGGACATAGTTTTGTCCCTCATTGAGATCTGTCTGGTCAAGCGACCGGCTTTCTGATCTGAGGAGAGTCTGTATGACGTACAGAAAAGGGGTGGGAGGAGGACGCTTTTCACTGGATTTTTAAGAAAACATGTAAAGAATTTTCAGAACATACTATTCATTATTAAAAAAAAAAAAAAAAAATTACACTGAACAATCTGATGTTTATTTATTTTTTGACAATAATATCCCTTTAAATTAAATTTGGCTTTTAACTCCTTGAGGGCGGGAGAGGTCTCCAATTTGTCTTGAGCCTTCAGGGAGTTAAAAAAAAAATCCTGTTCAAGTGCATGGGGATGTTTAATTGTCCCCTAAGGTGCAGTTGGTTTTCTCCAGAACAAGGTCAGTTTGTATAAATATGGGTATAGTATTTTACCTCGGCATGCCCAAACTAACTTCCACTTTGCAGTATCAGTGCAGAGTCTATAAATTTATAAAGTTCCTTTTGTTGTAGCCTAGAAATGCGGAATATGCTTTTATGCAATTGCATAAAACTTTATCAACCATCTGAGTGCCAGACATTGTTCAATTGCCGTTGCCAACACAGCTGAATGTTTGTTTTTTTTCCATGGGATTTTTATTGTAGCTAACACTCAGATTGCGTTGTCATACTAGAAAAAAAATTACATTTTATGAACTTTGCATTGAGCGATGGGAAAGTACAAGAGAGTTTGGGCTTGCTGTAGCAAGTGACTGGGTACTCTGTAAAATTCAATTGGGACACTAAAACCAAAATGAAACTGTCTAATACCACTTAATAATACATTAAATTCTATAGTCGTACAAGAGTTGTTCATGGGATCCGGTTTTATGATAAACTCCACAAGGGGACCCTTCATGCAGGTCTTGCATGAAGCTGTAGTGTGTAGCTTGTACTGCTGTAAAGCAAGAAGAAAAGTAATCTTTCCATACTGAAAACGATTTATATAAAAGTGCAGTGAAATGATTGGAACTTTTACCAGTCCTAAAGGTTAAGTGGCCGTTTTATGGATTATGTTAACGTTGGGAAGTTTTTGTTGTAGTAAGTATTGTTCCTAGAACATCTTTTTAAAGAGGAACTTTCACTCCCAATACACACAATGTCAATGTACTGAATAAGTAGCCTACAATTCATTGGCCTACATTGGCTGGAGCTTGCTGGTTCCAATATGCTACGAAGAGGTGCGTGAACACGCTCACAGGGAGAGCTGGGAGGGAGGTGGGAGGAGAATTTTGGATGTGGGGACGTCCAGCAGAGCTGTGCCGCAGTAGCATTGTGCCCACAAGGCGGAAGTGTTTGCAACAACTAGAACTTCAACATGTAAAATCTTTTATATATTTAAAAAAAAAAAAAGCCAATCCATACACCCTAGAGGTACAGTAATAAAATAAGATAGTGTATTGGGGTGAAATTCCCCCTTTAAACCTTTGAGTGCCAGAGGGGGTACGGAAAGAATTGCAAAGCCATGCATTCCATACCCCTCTGGCACGCAAATGGTTAATACTTTCAGTGCCAGGGCCTTGGGCCATTTCGTAGACACTGAAGTCTTCACACGTTTTCAGAATTTTGCTATCCACTGTTTGTGTATGATTCATTTATAACTTTCTAGTTCTATATCTGGTGAAAGATATATTGTTGGGTTTTTGTTTCCTTCAGAACAAATTCATCTTTATCACGGCTACTTACATTAAGTGAATTTTCCATTCATGCAACAAGCTATGATGTCATGAATACACAAAAGTATAAAATTACTTCTTTTTTTTAATAATAAACAGTTTTGTTAATCATGAAAGTTTTCAATTATTTTTAAAAGCACAGACTTCCCGGAGTATAAAAATACCAACTATGGTCTAGTGCCATAATTTTACCTACTTGCATGGCCTGCAGAGACCCCTAATTAACAGTAGCTCAAATTGGTATTTTCAGTTTTATTAGCTAAAAAAAATGCATGTTTTATTGTTAACATGGTAAAACTGCCCTAAACAGCTCAATTATATAAAAGCTCAATCAGAAACTGGCTGAAGTTTCTTCATACACAAAATGAATCCATGAAGGTTTATAAAAAGTAAGGTTTTCCTGTTTTTAGAAATGTATGGAAGTTACAATTTACTTTGCATAATTTAAGCAAGCTTAGCAGTAGGAGCAAAAAATATAACACATGAATGCCACATATTTCTTGAGTACAATGATGCTCAATGTGTATAAGTGCACAAATGTGTGTCCTTCCCTGGGGCCCCACATGTGGGGAGCACATAACTGAATTTGTTGACGTTTTCATCAGTATAACCAAAATTGCACTATACATACCTTGAAGGATTAATAAACCCATAACCTCAAAAGAAACCCATAAAAGTATTAGAGATGCACCGATACCACTTTTTTTTTTTTTTAAGACCGAGTACCGATACTTTTTTCAAGTACTCACCGATACCAATTACCGATACTTTTTTTTTTTTGCTGTCATTTGCCAGTTTTCCAAGTACTTAAAGCGCATATATATATATATATATATATATATATATATATATATATATATATATATATATATATATATATACACACACATACACACACACACCACCTCTTGACTGTCCCCTTTTGCCTCTTTCTCCCCCTCTTGATTCCTCATTCCTCTTTCTCCTCATCTTGATTCCCACCTTTTACTTCAATCTCCCCCTCTTGAGCTTTTTCACTGTCGTCCAATACAGGTCACTGGTACTCTGGGAGGCTTAAGTCCCCTTTAATAGGCAGGAACAACTATGCAAATGATTTGCAAGGGGCGGAGCCTCCCCTCTTACTTAAGCCACCTTCTGGCCAGAGCCACTTTAGATTGATTTGTTCCTGGTGTGCTTGCACACCAGGTAGAGAACATCTATGCATCTTAGTGTTTTATTATTTTTTATTCAAATATGGAATACCACCATTAGGAGGGTGACCATGGCTGTGAATTGCCCTCTTTAAAGTGGCTGGTGCAGCTTCCAGGGATTTTCTGTGGACCTTATGCCCTGAAGAGGGGACAGCTTGTGTTAAGCAGCTCCCCTACTGGGGAATTTACCTCTGGTTCTTTCCCACCTTATCATGGTCACCTGAAGACAGAAGTCCTGCAGGAAAGGTGAGTCACCCATTGAGTGCTGAAGGTCCACTTGTCCCCACAGTGTCCCTTTGATGGGCTTGTATTTGGGAGTTTTAATACACTCCAGCACTCATAGGGTGTTTCTATTGCATTATTACTGTTTTATGCAATTTCTGTGGTATTCTCTGGGTTTTGGAGCTTTGGGTATTCATTTATTTATGTTTCTCATGTGTTTCATGCTTGTTTGGGCACTTTTTAATGTTTTCCTAAACTTTATTAAAAATGGTGTTCCGCGCCTTTAAGCGCAGCTTTTTCCCGCTCAGACGCAAGGGCTCCTTTACTCTCTATGAGAATTCACAGTGTGGGACATATCTCTGGAACCGCTTGTCACAGCAACTTCAGAGAGGGCTCATTTTAATGCTAGGCTCCTGCTCTATCATCCGGAATGTGTTATATTTATGTGGGGTGTTCAGGGGGGCTTCGGGCACTGTTTGGGGTACTTGTAAGGGAAAACTACATTTCCCATGAGCGCTTGGTTCGCGCTCGTTTCTGATTGGCTGTCATGACGGCCGCCATTTTGTGGTACTTTTCCTAGGCGAGTACACTACGCAGGGACCGAGCCTTCTCTCTCCTCAACAGATTAACCCTTCGCTGGCCAGATAAGTCCGATTTTAGACATTTCTGGGGTGAAACTTTAATCATTTAAACTTTTTCTGGGTGATAGTGTTATTAGTGGGGTATATTGACGCTGTGAGCATGTCTACTTCACTGGAGCTAGGGGCTAGACCCAAGTCTAAGGAGGATGGGGGGTCTGCTACCCCCATGGCGTTTTGCTCCTCTTGCCACATTGGGCTGGCTAGCGATAATGTGGGGGATCTATGCCCTAATTGTACTGGTCAAGATAGCAACCCTGGGCTTCCCAGCCACGCTATTGAGCCATCTTGGGTGAGGGAGTTTAAAGCTGCCACTAGGGATCTCAGATCCACGCTTCAACTCTTTCCCTCTCAGATTCAGGGGGCTCTCCAGGTCTGGCAGACCCCCTCTACCATCAGGACCTCCCTGCCTAAGCCACAGGGAGCTCCTGATGTCACTGATTCTTCTGAAGAAGAACTCTTACAGGATTCTGATGCTGAGGAACGTACTGTTATTGAATCTAACAGGTCCATTGGGGACCCCTATGAGTGTGACCCCGAAGTTTCGGCTGAGGGTCTGATCAGAGCGGTTCTGAATACGCTCAACCTTCCTCTGACTCAGGAATCCACTTATGATCCTACTGATGTTTTTCAGAAAAAGCCATCTAAGCCAGTTGTTTGTTTTCCAACTAACCCTACTCTTGCCCGTCTGGTCTCTGAGGCATGGAAGAATCCTGATAGATCTTCCTCTGTCTCCAAAAAGTTTGCTAAACTTTACCCTTTTCCTGAGGCTGAGCTGGCAAAATGGGTTCATCCTCCCAAGGTGGATGCTCCTGTTTCTAGACTATCCAAATCTACCACTTTGGCTGTCTCAGATGCCTCTGCCCTGCAGGATTGGACGGATAAAAAGCTAGAGCTTTCTCTTAAATCTATTTTTGCCTCCATTGGCACTGCCATGCGCCCAACCTTTGCTGTGGCATGGATTAATAGAGCCATTGCGGCCTGGACTGAGCGACTGACTGAAGCAGTTCGCCAGGATGCGCCAGTATCTGAACAGTTGCAGCTCCTTGCTAATATCACTGAAGCTCAGAACTATGTTGCTGACGCTGCTTTTGATGCTGTGCGCATGATGGCGAGGGCCTCCACTTCTTCTGTGGTGGCTAGACGCGCTCTTTGGCTGAAAATTTGGTCTCCTGATACAGCCTCTAAGAAAGCCTTGCTTTCCTTGCCCTTTCAGGGGAATTTGCTTTTTGGGTCTGAACTCAAAGAAATGATCAGTGAGGCTACTGGCGGTAAAAGTACTCTTCTACCCTCAGTCTTTAAGAAAAAGTTTCCAGCCAAACGCAATCGGTCCTTTCGTTCCTTTCAGACTGAGACACGCTCCTCGGCCCAAACGGGTCCTCCCACTACGCGCTCCTCCTCCAAGCCCAAACAGTCCTGGAAGCCCAAAGTTGCCCCCAAGGCCAAGACCTCCAAGACTGCTTCGGCATGACTCGCCGAACCCGGGTCCGCATCCGGCTGTAGGCGGTCGTCTCCGCATCTTTCGCCGGACTTGGGAGGAGTCAGTGGCGGACCCATGGGTTCTTCAGGTGGTGTCAGAGGGATACAGGATCCCTTTCTCTTCCCTTCCTCCTTTTCGGTTCCATTTTACTCGTCCTTCTCAGGAACCCACAAAAAGGCGTCTGTTCGACAACGCTATTCAGGATCTCTTGGACAAAGAGGTCCTGGAGGCGGTTCCTCAAGGGGACACAGGTTCAGGATTTTATTCCAACCTGTTTGTGGTAGCCAAAAAGGACGGAGGAGCTCGTCCCATTTTGGATCTCAAAGATCTCAATGCCTATGTGGTGACTTCCCACTTCCGCCAGGAGTCCCTGCGCTCTGTGATTGCAGCAATGTCTCCAGGGGAGTTTCTTGCCTCCCTGGACCTTCAGGATGCTTATCTTCACATCCCTATTCATCCAGAGAGCAGGAGGTATCTCAGGATTGCCTGCCACAGGGGACACTTTCAGTTTGCAGCGCTCCCCTTTGGGCTGACTTCAGCCCCTCAGGTCTTCCAGAGGGTGTTGGGCTCCTTGATAGCGGTGCTCCATCAGGATGGGATCAGAGTGACCCCCTACATGGACGATCTCCTACTGAAGGCCTCCTCAGCGGAGCTTCTCCATCAGCAATTACAGATGTGCATGCACACCCTGAACCGTCATGGCTGGATCCTGAATCTGGACAAGTCGAACTTGGTTCCATCTCAGAGGCTTCTGTTCCTGGGTCTCCTGTTCGACACTCGCCAATGCATGGTGTTTCTTCCAGAGGACGTGGCTCACCAGATAGCCGTCAGAGTGGCTGGGATTCTGGACATGGACGAAATTCCAGTACCGAAGTTGTCGTCCTTAGTGGGGAAGTTCATTTCCACGATCGAAGCAGTACCATTTGCCATGGCCCACTCCAGGGATCTTCAGAGATTTGTGATCCAGACGTGCAAGAATCATCCAGATCATCAACATCTGTCTGTTTCTCTTCCTCCTCATGTCGAGTAGAGTCTGCACTGGTGGTTAGATCTCTCTCATCTCCTGAAAGGGAGATCCTTTCTAGTTCCTCATTGGACCACAGTCACTACGGATGCCAGCCTTCGGGGCTGGTGTGCAGTCTGGGGTCGCTTCAGTGCTCAGGGGAAATGGGGTCTGGAGGAATCCATGCTCTCCATCAATGTTCTGGAACTTCGAGCTGTCCGGCTAGCCCTGAGGCACTGGGAGTCTCAATTGACCGGTCTTCCGATCAGAGTGGAGTCCGACAACGCCACGGCGGTGGCTTACATCAACAGGCAAGGCGGCACAAGAAGCGGTTCCGCCTGGTGGGAGGTCAAGGATATTTTGTCTTGGGCAGAAGTTCACGTGCCTGTCATCTCTGCAGTTCATATTCCAGGCGTGGACAACGTCATGGCAGACTTCCTCAGTCGTCACACCGTCGACAGCGGAGAATGGGCTCTTCACCCAGAGGTGTTTCACATGATCACTCAACGGTGGGGGATGCCTGTGGTGGATCTGATGGCTACCAGACACAACAGGAAGGTTCCGGTGTTTTGCTCCCGGTTGAGGGACTCCCTTGCTCTAGCAGTGGATGCCTTGTCGATCCCTTGGGACTTCCCCCTGGCTTACATCTTCCCTCCTCTTCCTCTATTGGTCAGAGTTATCCAGAAGTTGAAGAGAGAACGTTGTCCTGTCATCCTGATCGCTCCAAACTGGCCTCGCCAGTCCTGGTATCCGGAGTTGATGGCCATGTCAGTGACGGATCCGATCCCGCTTCCTGCCCGTCCGGACCTACTTCTTCAGGGGTATCTGTGGAAGGAGGATGTTCACACTCTCCATTTGATGGCATGGCGGTTGAATCCTCGATTCTAGCAAAGACAGGATTTTCTCCTTCTGTGGTGTCGACTATGCTCAGTGCTCGTAAGCCTGTGTCTTCCAAGATCTATCATCGCATATGGTCAACTTTTGTGACATGGTGTTCTGATAAGAAGTTATCCCTTGAATTCCATCTTCCCACTGTCCTGGCCTTCTTGCAGGACGGTGTGGATAAGGGGCTCAGTCTGAGTTCCCTCAAAGTTCAGACTTCTGCCTTGTCTGTGTTTTTCCAGGAAAGGATTGCTATCCTTCCTGATGTGAAAGTTTTCTTCCAAGGTGTGACTCATGTTCGACCTGCCTTCAAGAGTCCTGCTCCCCAGTGGGACCTCAATTTGGTGCTGGGAGTTCTCCAGCGACCACCGTTTGAATCCTTGGCTTCCATTCCATTACGTCTTGTGACTTGGAAGATGGCCTTCCTTTTGGCTGTTGTGTCAGTGCGCCGGGTAGCAGAGTTACAGGCTTTGTCTTGTAAACCTCCTTACCTGGTGTTCCACAAGGATAAGGCTATGCTTCGCACTACCAAGGAATTCTTACCCAAGGTTGTGTCCGAGTTTCACATCAATCAGGAGATTGTGGTTCCCTCTTTCTGCCCTAATCCTTCATCTGACAAGGAAATAGATCTCCATCTGTTGGATGTGGTGCGTTGCCTCAAGTTTTATGTTCATCGCACTGAGTCTATCAGGAAGTCTGACGCTCTATTCGTCATTCCTGAGGGGCCTAGGGCAGGGAGACCGGCTTCCAAAGTTACCATTGCCTCTTGGATTAAGGCTACTATCCGTGAAGCCTACAAGTTGAGGAATAAGCATGTTCCCTTTCGGGTGACTGCCCATTCCACCAGATCTATTGGGGCCTCTTGGGCCTACAAGAATCAAGCTTCTGCTGATCAACTGTGCAGAGCGGCCACTTGGTCCTCTGTGCACACCTTTTCTAAGCACTATCGAGTTGATGTACTGGCTTCGGCTGATGCCAGTTTTGGAAGGAAGGTCCTGGAGGCAGTCTTGCCTGTGTAGGTCTTCCGCTCTGTGATCCTTAGTGCTTCCTTACTGTTGAGCCCGGTTGGCTCTGGTTCCGTGTGCTGTGTTAGTTCAGGGATTGTTCCCTTGGTTGGTGTCCGTTGACACTTACAGTTTGGGCTATGTTATTAACTGTTCATAGCAGTTCTAGTGACTTGGGCCTTGCGCCTGGTCCTTGCCTTACTTCCCGCCTCTGGATCAGCTCAATGTTTGTACATCCCAGAGTACCAGTGACCTGTATTGGACGACAGTGAAAATAGGATTTTAGTCTTACCTGTTAAATCCTTTTCACTTAGTCCATACAGGTCACTGGTCTCCCACCCTGTCAAGGGACCAGTCTTGGCTCTCCTGTGGCATCCAGTGGGAGACCGTTCGGGCATGCTCACAGGAGTCTTTCTTTTTGCTTACCTGAGGTCAGTTTTAGGGTCTCAAATCAATCTAAAGTGGCTCTGGACAGAAGGTGGCTTAAGTAAGAGGGGAGGCTCCGCCCCTTGCAAATCATTTGCATAGTTGTTCCTGCCTATTAAAGGGGACTTACGCCTCCCAGAGTACCAGTGACCTGTATGGACTAAGTGAAAAGGATTTAACAGGTAAGACTAAAATCCTATTTTCTCCCCCTTTGTCCCCCTCCTTGACTCTTGATCCCACTCTTTTGCCTCTCTCTCCCTCCTGATCCCCCCTCCTTTTTGTCTCTTCTTGTTCCCCCTCCTTTTGTCTCCTGATCTTTCCTCCTTTTGCCTTTTTTTTTTTTTTTTCTTTTTCTTAGTCCCTTTTGCCTCTTTCTCCCTCTTGCCCCCCCCTCTCTGCCTCTTTCACCACCCGCTCAATGTCCCATCTTGCCTCCCTTACCCTCCTCTACCGGGTGCTCGCTGTTCCCTCGGGAGCCCCGGCAGAAGTCAGCGTCGGAGCGTTGCCATGGTAACCCGTGGCAACGATCCGACGCTACAGGAGGGAGAGAAGCAACCGGGGAGCATTGTGAGCAGCTCCCCGGGCTCCCTCACTGCAGCCTTGACCCTGACACAGGGTATCGGTGCTGGCATCGGCCGCATTTGCGCGAGTACAAGCAAATCATCAGCGAGGCCACTGGGGGCAAGAGCACTTTGTTGCCTCAGGACCCCAAGCGCCCTCATCTGACGAGGAAGCAGCGTCTTTTTCATCTCAAGCGAAGCACAAAGGCCGAGTCCTTCTTGGTTTCAGGTCAGCACCTCACGCTCCACCCCCAAGCCCAGGCAGCCGTGTAGGTCCTAACACTCCTCCACCAAACCCAAATCCACAAAACCTTCTTCAGCATGACTCGCCAAACCCTGGTCCGCGCCTACCTGTGGGTGGTCGCCTGCAGCATTTTTCAAACATTTGGGCAGGCTCTGTTTATTACAGATGGCTTCAGGAGGTTACAAGATTCCCTTTTGTATCCCTTCCTCCCTTCAGATTCTTCCTTTCTTGATCCCCTCTGTGTCAAGAAAAGCGGAGTCCTTTCAACGGGGTGGTTCAAGCTCTCTTGGACAAGGGAGTCCTGGCTCCGGGACAGCAGCAAGAGAGAGAGATTTAGGTTTCTATTCATACCTCTTTGTAGTTCCCAAGAAAGATAGTGGCAGTCGCCCTATCCTTGACTTCAAGGACCTCAATTCTTTTGTAGTCCATACTCGCTAAAAGATGGAGTCTTTGCTCTCTTTCATTGCAGTAATGTGTCCAGGGGAATTTCTAGTCACTCTGGACCTTCAGGATGCTTACCTGCTTGTTCCAATTCAGGCGGACAGTCAGAAGTACCCCATATTAGCTTTCAGCTTGGGGCATTTCCAGTTCACTGCTATGCCCTTTGGGCTCGCTACAGCTCCTCAAGTGTTTTCATGGGTCTTAGAGGCACTGATTGCCTTCCTGCACATCAAGGGTATTCAGGTGTCTTTGGACATGGACCGCTTTCTGCTGAAGACTCCTTCCAGGGATCTCCTGGACTAGCAGGTCTAGGAATGTGCTCAGATCCTCCTCCAGCATGGATGGATTCTGAACACGGACAAATCTACTCCAGTTCCCTCTCAGGACCTGGTTTTCCTTGGTCTCTGGTTCGACACCTGTCAAGGTATGGTCCTCCTAACAGAGATCTCTGTTCAGCAGATCATGTGCATGGTGTCCCGGGCTCTAGGGTGGACTTCAGCTCTGCTTCATACGTTCTCATCTCTAGTGGGCAAGAGGAGCTCTACCATGAAGCCGGTTCTGTACTCCATGGCTCACATAGGGAGGTCCACTATCCAGGCTTCTCGACGGAATCCGGATCTTTTGGAACGTCTCGTCTCAGGAAGTGAGACAGAACATCTTCTGGTGGTTGGACACATCCATCCTAGAGAAGGGGAACCCTTTATTGTCCAGTACTGGACCTTGGTGATGACAGAAGCCAGCCTTTATGGCTGGGAAGCTGTCCTGAGTTACCTGGTGGTTCAGGGTCGATGGACTACGGAGGTGGCCCTCCAGCCCATCAACATCCTGGAGCTCAGGGCGATTCTTCATGCTCTGGTGTACTGGTCCTCCCCACTGAGGGGATGTCCAGTCTGCATCCAGTCGGACAACACCACAGCCATGGCTTACATCAACAAGCAAGGAGGCACAATAAGCTATTCTGCTTGGTTAGAGGTCAAGGCTATTTTAGCCTGGGCAGAAGATCACGTTCCTGCCATCTCCGCCATGCATACTCCAGGCGTAGAGAACGTTCTGGCGGACTATCTCAGACACTAGACTGTGGACCCTGGCGAGTGGGAGCTCCTCCCAGAGGTCTTTGGCCTATTGGTCCAAAAATGGGGACATCCTTGGATAGACCTAATGGCTTCCAGGGACAACAGGAAGGTTCCAATATTTTGATTATGCTGGGGGGGATCATCTGGCATTTTTGGTGGACGCCTTATCCATTCCTTGGCGCTTTCATTTAGCCTACATTTTTCCTCCTCTTCCCCTCATTACTAGGGTCTTGAGGAAGATTCGGATGGACAGGGCGGTGGTCATCTTGATCGCCCCCTATTGGACCAGGCAACCTTGGTTTCCAGAACTGTTGGCGTTGTCTGCTCAGGATCCGTTTCCGGATCTCCTTCGCCAGGGATACCTCTGGAGAGATGACGTGGAGACTCTGGCTTTGACGGCATGGCTGTTGATGGCTCCATACTGAGGAAGGGTTTTTCTCCTGAAGTGATTGCCACCATGATCCAAGTTAGGAAACCTGTTTCTTCCAAGGCCTACCACAGGGTTTGGTCTACCTTTCATTCTTGGTGTGTGGACAAGGGATCTGTCCTCTCAGGAGTTTGTCCTTGTAGGATGGCACAAACAAGGGTTCCTTGAATGTGCAGGCCTCGGCTCTTTCTTTCTTTTACCAGATATGTACAGTGCTTTGCAAAAATATTCACCCCCCCTCAATGGTATTTTTCCTATTTTATTGCATTACAACCTGGAATTAACATTTTTGGGGGTTTGTATCATTTGATTTACACAACCTGCCTACCACTTTGAAGATGCTAAATATTTTTTATTGTAAGACAAACAAGAAATAAGACAACAAAACAGAAAACTTGAGCGTGCATAACTATTCACCCCCAAAAGTCAATACTTTGTAGAGCCACCTTTTGCAGTGATTACAGCTGCAAGTCTCTTGGGGTATGTCCTCTAAGCTTGGCACATCTAGCCACTGGGGTTTTTGCCCATTCTTTGAGGCAAAACTGCTCCAGCTCCTTCAAGTTGGATGGGTTCCACTGGTGTACAGCAGTCTTTAACTCATAACACAGATTCTCAATTTGATTGAGGTCTGGGCTTTGACTAGGCCATTCCAAGACATTTAAATGTTTCCTCTTAAACCACTCGAGTGTTGCTTTAGCAGTATGCTTAGGGTCATTGTTCTGCTTGAAGGTGAACCTCCATCCCAGTCTAAAATCTCTGGAAGACTGAAACAGGTTTCCTTTAAGAAGTTCCCTGTATTTAACGCCATCCATCATTCCTTCAATTCTCACAAGTTTCCCAGTCCCTGTCGATGAAAAACATTGCCACAGCATGATGCTGTCAGCACCATTCTTCACTGTGGGGATGGTATTCTCGGGTGATGAGGTTTTGGGTTTGTGCCAGACATAGCATTTTCCTTGATGGCCAAAGAGCTCAATTTTAGTCTCATCTGACCAGAATACCTTCTTCCATATATTTGGGGAGTCACCCACATGCCTTTTGGCGAACAGCAAACATTTTTGCTTATTTTTTTCTTTAAGCAATGGCTTTCTTATAGCCACTGTTCTGTGAAGCCCAGCTCTGTGGAGTGTATTGCTTAAAGTGGTCTTATGGACAGATACCCCAATCTTTGCTGTGGAGCTTTGCAGCTGCTTCAGGGTTATCTTTGGTCTCTTTGTTTCCTGTCTGATTAATGCCATCCTTGCCTGGTCCATGAGTTTTGGTGGGTGGCCCTCTCTTGGCAGGTTTGTTGCAGTGCCATATTCTTTCCACTTTTTAATAATGGATTTAATGCTGCTCCATGGGATGTTCAAAGTTTGGGGTATTTTTATATAACTCAACCCTGATCTGTACTTCTCCACAACTTTGTCACTGACCTGTTTGGAGAGCTCCTTTGATCTTCATAGTGCCGCTTGCCTGGTGGTGTTGCAGACTCTGGGCCCTTTCAGAACAGGTGTGTGTATGGACTTAATTTAACTAATTATGTGATTTCTGAAGGTAATTTGTTGTACCAGATCTTATTTAGGGGCTTCATAATAAAGGTGGTGAATACATATGCACGCACAACTTTTCCATTTTTTTAGAATTTTTTAAAACAAGTTATTTTCTTTATTTCGTTTCAGCAATTTGGACTATTTTGTGTATATCCATTACATGCAATCCAAATTAAAATCCATTTTAATTCTAGGTTGTAATGCAACCAAATAGGAAAAATGCCAAGGGGGGTGAATACTTTGCAAGGCACTGTATTGCCATTTTGCCAGATGTCAGTCTTTTTTCAGGGTGTGGCTCATGCCTTCCCTGCCTTTAAAGCCCCCCACTCCACAGTGGGACCTTAATCTGGTTTTTGGAGTTTTGCAGCGGCCTCCCTTTGAGTCTTTGGCTACTATTCGTCTCCATCTTTTGACATGGAAGATGGCCTTTCTTTTGGCAGTGGTCTCTGTTAGCAGAGTTTCTGAGTTGCAGGCCTTGTCCTGTAAACCGCCTTTCCTAGTGTTTCACAAGGATAAGGCTGTTCTCTGTACCTCCCAGGAATTTCTTCCTAAGGTGGTTTCTGAGTTTCAGATCAGTCAAGGGATTGTTGTGCCTTCCTTTTGTCCTGACCTTAAATCTGACAAGGTGAGGGGTCTCCTCTTGTTGGATGGCGTGCGCTGCCTTAAGTTCTATGAGCACCGTATTGAGTCTTTCCTCAAAACTGATGCCTTATTTGTCATCCCTGAGGGGGTCCAAGGACTGGTTTGGCTGCATCCAAGGTGACAAATTGCATCTTGGACTGTCTACCCTCTGCAAAGCTTGTGAGCTCAGAGAGAAACCTGTTCACTTCCACATTACAGCACACTCCACCAGGTCTGTTAGGGCCTCTGCTGAACAGCTGTGCAAGGTGGCCACTTGGACTTCTGTGCACACCTTTGCCAAACACTACCGTGTGGATATCATGGTTTGAGCTGAAACCAGATTTGACAGGAAAGTCCTGGAGGCCGTTGTGCCTGTCTAGGACTTGTCTCATTATGTGTCTTATAGATCTTTAACCGTTTGAGCCCTGTTGGCTCTTGTTTTGTTGCTCTGTGTTATGTTATTTAGTGTCCATTGACACTTAGTTTGGGACTGTTCCTTGTTCTGGATAGTCCATGGGAACTCAAGTATCATGGGGACCGGTGCTTGGCCATTTCTTTCTTCCTTCTCACCCTGGGAGTTCAATGCTGGTACATCCCCATGGTACCTGTGAGTTATATTTGATGAGAGAAAAAAAGAGAATTTTAGTCTTACCTGTTAAATCCTTTTCTCTTAGTCCATATAACTCACAGGTCTCCCACCCACTGAAAGGGACAATGCTAGGTCTCCTGTGGCTGGACGTGGGAGTCCTCTTTGCTCACAGAAGTTTTCCTCTCTTCCTTCGTGCTATCTTGCTTGATAGGTTCTTTTCTCAAATCTATCTGGCTGGGAATGGCTAGGTAGCCTGATATGGAAGAGGGGGAGGCTCCACCCCCTGAACTTCTTCTAGAATTGTTCCTGCCCACTGGGGGAGGAGCTGTCGCCTCCCCATGGTACCTGTGAGTTATATGGACTAAGAGATAAGGATTTAACAGGTAAGACTAAAATCCTCTTATGGCTGAGGCCTTAACCCTTTGACTGCCAGAGGGATACGCAACTCATTGCTTTGCAATGTGTTGTGTACCCCTCTGGCACTCAAAGGGTTAATACAATGGGCTGCTTCTGACGATCCTCTGATTTTTCAGCTTGCCAAGAATATTGCATTGCCCCTGGTAGATGTGTAAATATAAAAGAGAAAAAAAGACCCCGCAAAACAGAGTTGGCTTCTACCTGTTTGGACACTCACTCTGTGATCAAGCCGTAGGGCAAAACGCGCTTCAGATATATATAATCTTTTATTAGAAGCCAACTCTGTTTTGTGGGAGAATTAATAACCGCTTCAGAACCTATGATACTTCATCCACTATAGGGATTGTGTTGTATGTAGCCTGTTACTGATCTAACGGTATTTACCGTATCAGAGCTAAGAGGCTTCATCCATCTGTTATATTGTTAATTAGATATGTTATCCAGTATAGGGACTGTGTTGCATGAAGCCGGTTACTGATTTAACGGTATTTACCGTATCAGAGCTAAGAGGCTTCATACATCTGTAACAATTAGAAGCTAACTCTGTTTTATGGCAGAAGTAATAGCTGTCTTAGAATCAACAATACTGTATTCATTACTAGGATTGTGTTGCATGAAGCCGGTTACTGATTTAACAGAATTTACCATATCAGAGCTAAGAGGCTTCATTCATTTGTAAGCTATAAAATAGTGTGCACAACATTGTATGAAACAGATTATTGATTTAATTAAGTTAGCGTAGGGATAACATTTTAAGAAGCTGGCTACTGATTTAACGGTGTTTTACCGCATCAGAACCGAGAGGCTCCATTTATGAGCTTGCGGAGTTAGAGACTTAGGTTAAGAACTTTAGAATTTACCAATAATAAACTCCGTTATATGTATTATATAATAAACATATGAAGCCAGCAATTGATCTCTAGGTTAAATCAATACAGTTCCTTATGTTTATACCATTTTGTTCTTTGAACGAATGGTATTTGTGAATCAGGATAAGAAGAACTTGTGGATTCTACTTGTTGAGTCAATTAACAATGTTCAGGTTTTAAATTCGCCTCATTAGATTTTTTTTCTAGAGTACTATAAATAAAGTTTAAGTTTTAACCCAACCCATGATTATTTGACCCTCAATAGTTGGATAAGGGCCTTTCTGGGTGCTCAAATTAGCAGGGGTCTTTTTTTCTTTCTCTTTTATATTTATATACTATTTACCCTGTGAGCACCAGTAGCCTTATCAGTTTTTTTAGTCTTTGAGGGTTTTGTGTGCACCGGTAAAACCGTTTTCCCCTAGTAGATGTGGCATTACTTAAGGATAAAGGGGATACATTTCTTGACTCCTTGCTGAAGGTGAACTTTATGGCCACAGGCTCTGCCTTGTATCCTATTCTTGCCGCTTGGGTTAATAAAGCTATTGCTATCTGGGTGCTCAATTTTTGGTTCCAATCTAGTGGGATGATCCCAAGGATGAGCTGGTGGCATTGCTCTCCAAGGTCCTTGAAGCAAATGCTTATCTTGCTGAAGCGGCATTTAATGCTACCAGGTTCTCAGGGAAAGTCTCGACTTTTTCAATGTTTAGCTTCCCTTCATGGGAAAACAGTTGTCAGACTTGCTACAGGAGGCAAGACTACCTCACGTTATTCCTAAGCGTGTCTCTCTTAAGTAGCCGTGTGGCTTTTGTTACCCCTGACACTTCTGGTACTCTCCTAGGTCTCCAGTTCCACAGGCTCTGTAGGAGCATCCTCTCCCAAAACACAAGCAGGTTTGGGTAGGCAAGAAAACTGCTCAGAAGCCTAAGGCTTGACATGTCTATGTCCACATGCCCTGTATGCAGTTCCCTTTGCACAATTCCATATGGGAGACTTGCAACCAGACATTCTTAGGAACTAGTTCAGGCAAACGTCTCACTTGTCTCATGTCATGTCTCTGCCTCTCCGGAAGAAGGAGCTTCATTGTTGGCTTCAGACATCTGATCTGATGGGGGGGGGGGGCCTTTCCGTTTGTCATTCCAGATCGGATTGTGTTCATCATGGATTCCAGCCTGTTGGGACTGAGGGTTACCCTTGGACCTCTTATGGCCAAGGGCCTTTGTACCAGGGAGATGAGCCTTCTGGTCATCAGTGTATTGGAATTGTGAGCAGTTTGTCTTGCATTAGTCCACTGGTCTCTCCCCCTTCTAGGGTCCCCAGTATTCATTCAGTCCAAAAACACAACTGCAGAAACTTACATCAACCTCCAAGGAGAAACCAGAAGCATGTCAGCTTGGACCTTGGTCTGGAAGAACCTCTTGTTGGCTGAAGCCCACGTGCCGGCACTCTCAGTGCTTCACATTCCAGGTACAGAAAACAGTGAACACCTGGAGCGCAATCAGCGTGTTTGATGCAATAGTCTTGCTGTGGGATTTTTCTTGGGCTTATATGTTTCCTTCAACTCCCCTGATTCCAGGTTGCTGAAAAAAGTCTGGATGGAGCAGGCTCACATCATCTTAATTGTTCCTTTATGGCCCCTTTGGGCCTGTTTTTCAGATCTACTCATTCTGACCATGGTGTAATCTTTTTTGCCTTCACTTGTGTTTGTACCTTCTGGACCCATTATTTCACCCTCAGGTTGAGCAGCTAGCTTTGAGCGCTTGGCTCTTGAGGCCAGCATTGTAATGAAAATTATTTTTCAGACTCTTATTGCTACTGTTCTTCAGGGTAATAAGTCACTTTCTTCCAAGGCCTATCATAGGTTTGGTCCCTCTTCTTCAAGTGGGGTGCCCACAGCCTTTTCAGCTTCCATTGACTTGGCTTTTTTCCAGGATGGGGTTAAGAAAGGACTTGGCCTTAGTTCCATCAAGTTTCAAATACCTGCTCTTTCTGTACTTTTCCAGTGCTGATTTGCCTTGGTCCCTGATGGTCAGACCTTTGTCCAGGGCGTGACTCATGCATACTGAGTCTATCAAGATCCCACACCTACGTGGGATTTGAACTTGGTTTGGGACTGCTCTAGAAACCTTTTTGGATCTCTGTCTTCAGCTTCTTTGCATCTGACACCCAAAGTGGTGTTTCTTCTGGCTATTGTCTGTTCTGAGTGTAGTCGAATGTTGGGCCTTATCCTTTGTCTCCTTTTCTGATTTTTCACCAGGATTGAGTGGCTTTGTGAACTCATATGGTTTTTTTACCCAAGGTTGTTTGATTTCCACATCAACCCAGAAATTGTCCTTCCTTCCTTTCTGTCTGGCTCCTTCTAATAGACAGGATCAGGTGTGGATGATGAGGTTAGATGCTTGAAGTACTATGTTCACTGCAAGCAGCCTTTTCAGAGGTCTAATTTGCTTTATGTAATTCCTAAGGAGTACGTGTGTGGGACAGGCAGTGTCTAAGGTTACTGTAGCTTCCTGGATTAAGGGAACCATTCGACTTATGTTCTCTTGCAGAAACCTGAACCTTTTTCTGTTACAGCAGTTTCTCCCAGGTTGGTGGGTGCATCTTAAGCCTACACAAATCAGGCCACTGTTGAGCAGCTGTGTAAGGCAGCAACATGGTAGTCTGGTCACACGTTTACAAAGCACTGCTGTTTGAATGTGCTTGCTTCATCTGAAGTCAGTTTGGGCCTGAAATGTGTTTCTGTGGTGCCTCTATAAGTGTCCTCCTTACCTTTCTCAGAAAGCAGAACCCTGTTGGTTTCCTGTTTGCTGTTATTTGGTGTGCATGTTTGGTGTTGTTGACACCTGTGGCTGATGTACCAGTTTGGTCATCTCAGTACTGGTCTGTTATGGAGGTTTTTTGTTTTTTTTTGCGCCCTACCTGGAATCTTGGTGGGTAGTTTTGGTATATCCCCATGGTTGCTGTTTTCCAAATTAGACAAAAGAGAAAAGATAATTTTAGTTAACATGCAATCCTTTTCTCTTGTTCCATGTGGAGCATAGAACTACCTCCTAGAGGAAGCAAAACACAAACATTGGGTTGAGTCCCTGGGCAGAGATGTCTTTTTGGGTTTTGTCCAGGGGATTTCCTGCTCTTCAATTCTGTTTTGCTGTGTCTTGGTCTTGTTATACTTTTAAATCTGGATAATAGCAGGCGGGGATAAAGCACAAGGACGAGGGAGACTCGGCCTCAGAAACTTTTTTTATTTTAAGAAGTGATCTGTCTTCCTGGAGGAGGAGACTATATCTCATGGTCCCTGTGTTCCATGTGTACTAAAAGAAAACTATTTAACATAAGTTCACTAAACCTCTTTTTACTTACATTTTGTAAAAAAAAATTGCCTCTACTAAATGGTGCAGAAATAAAGAAAAGCTAACCCACTTCTCCAAAAAAGGGGTCACTTTGTACTCCTAGCCTGGTGTGAACAAAAGATTACAGAAGGTGGCACTAAAAATAGCCTATTTGTTTTCTTTTTTTACTACATTTCCACCCCTTTAAAGGTACTAAAATCATTAAATTATGGAATTGCATGCTCTATTAGTTACTGCTCTTCCAAGAAAAGTGAAGCCCTACTGGTATGGGTTGGCATACTACAGTGGTTGAAAGCACAAAACTATACCTACCTGCTTTCTTCTGTTTTTTCTGCCTGCACTAAATGATAACAGAAAGGAAATGTATACAAGGCATACCATTTTGGAAAGCAGACATTTACCCACATCAGATAAGGGTGTTACTTGCCTGTTTTAAACGTGTAGACTGGTAGGAATAAATGTTCCAGCAGGGCTACTATAGTAAAACCTGTAATATTTTATTTCTACCACTTCAGAGACAATTATAGCTTTGAAATACAGAGTTCCTATTATAAGCTAAAGAAATGTAAAAAATGTTTAGTTTTTTTTTTTTTTAACCCTTCAGTAGCTAGTGGTACCCTGTTTATATTGGTTGACATACCAGTTTTACTAAAAGGGGGACATTGTCATATAAGGCTTGCTATACATAAGGCATAGTAAAGGTAAAGTATCTTTGTGAGAAGTGGTTTTACAAATAATTTCTGTCTCAAGGTACACAGAAACAATAGTGTTGTAGATCACAGTAAATGCCTTTGACAGCCTGTGTACCAACCAGGAATGCTGTTCAGGCCATTTTACATGTTTGTTTATACAGACTTGTGATAGACAATATACTGCATAATTGAGTTTAGCAAACAAATAAGGAATATGTTTCTGTGATCTGGCCAGAGTAGATCCTAATCTCAAATCTTTAAAAAAAAAAAAAAAAAAAAAAAAAAGAGAGAGAGAAATTGTGGCGATTTGGTTAAAGGGATAGTAATACTTCGTTTTAACTTTATTTTATTTTGTAGGCATTAAAAAAACATGAAGAATGATATAAGTCTTATCTCTCAAACCTTTATGGTTTAAGAGATATTCACAAACAAAGTATCCCCCCCCCCGTTCAACCAGATCAGAAGGGAGGTGCCCAGGTAGACTGCAGAGAGGGACAATCTTCAATTAAGATAAGGGAAAAAGCTGAAAAACTTGTCAAGGAGGGAAGGGCTTTCATTGTTTTCATACAAAGAAAATTGTCCCCTTCTGTTATCTGTCTGGTCATACAACCTGATCCACATCTGAGAAGAGATGGCTTACACTAGGTAAAAGGGGCGGGGAGGGGAACTTTGCTTGTGAATATCTCATAAACCATAAAGGATTGAGAGATAAGACTTATATCATTCTTCATGTTTTTTTAATGCCTACAAAATAAAATAAAGTTAAAACGAAGTATTACTATCCCTTTAAAGAAAATGCATCAATGTTCTGTGTGCTCAGTCAAACTGTCTTTTCAAGGGGAGAATAAACATGACCCCTTCCTCTTGCCAGTCATGTTTCTGATCTGTTGAGAGGTGTAGGGCTAGGGACATCCAGTGGGATCTTCTCCTGTTATCTGGGTGGGGGTGGGATTGCAGTTTCTGAACAGATGAAGTGCCATGCTGACATCTTTGAGGGAAAAATACTACATTTATTTCACAGAAACCCTTGCTTTCTGGCATGGAAAGAGTTGTTCTCGGGACAGTACTAATCCTTTTTGGATTCTACATGGTGTGCAGGGGTCGGTCTCTACCTCCTGCTTCCCATTTTAACCACTTTCATTACTTAAATACTTTTTTCTTCCTATCTTTCCACTAAATGTTTTTTTTTAATTTTTATTTATTTTACACTATTTCGCTACTTTGTGCTGTCTTTTGTCATAATCTAAAGAACATATAGGGAATCCCAGAATCCTTAGCCTTGGATTTGCCCATCTCCTTTAACCCATTGCTCCTCATATCCCTGGTTTCTATGGAGTGTATTCTGGCACATTATGTCCCTCTTGCACAGTGCTCCCTACATCAGATTTGGAGCCCCCATCTGCTGACCAGGAACTAGCCTAATTTCTTCAGTAATCTCTATCTCCTCATCTATTCAAGTGGTCATCAACATCAACTCTGTCTATAGGACATCCTGTGCCCCGTGCAGGCGCTTGAACCCTGTATTTTAAGGTGACACAGTAATTGGGGATTCCTGTGCCCAGAGGGGAAACTGAAGCTGATTACGTAAGTGTCTTTCCTTGGGGTGGAGGGGGGGCTATTTTGAGCATAACCCTAGACTAGGCATGGACGAAAAGTCAGCATTTTTTCCTGCGGGAATTTTCACAGAAAAAGTATGATTTCCTGCATTTTCTGTGAAAATTTCCACCTATAGAAGAACCACATACATTTTCCATTGTTGCACTGTTGAACCGTAGTAAATCCACCTATACTTTATAATGTCAGAAAAACTTCCCACCCTCTTACTACAAAACCCCCAAATTTCCCACCATGCAGCGTGGTTTAGAATAGGCAGGAAAGAGAGTGGAAGGAGAGATCAAAACAATTTAAAATTAATATTAAAAAGAGTTGTTTCAAGTAATGGCTAGCACTATAAACTACTCCTGCCAGAAAAACAGAGAAGCTGAATGGACCCTAATGCTACTGATACAGGGAAGGAGGATTAAGAAATCGGCGGCATGAGTGCTAAAAGGAGCCCACATTCCCCATACCCAATGATGTCCATTCCCAGAGACACTGTGCCTTGGAATCTGTGCGGAAATATAGAAGAAGGCAGAACTGGCTAGCTGTATGTGCAACACACGGCAGCTTCCTGTGCCTGCTGCTCCTACTGCCAGTGTGCTTTCTTCAGAGGAGGAGATGGCAAGTGTGACAGAGGACACTGTCACATTTGTCATAATCCCCAACCAGTCCCACTCAGATAGACAGCCTTTTTGGCAGAAATCTTTAGGAAATGGGGAAAAAGTGCAATTGGGGATGGGTATCAGCCCCACCACATGCAGTGACATTGTGGAGTTCTGCTTCTGTAAGAAGGTAGACATTAATTTTTCACAGCAGCAAGATGATTGTGAGCAGTCTAGTGTGCAAAACAGCAGTGACCACAATGGGATGGAGTCCTTCAGGTAGTGATATGGAACTATGACAGGCTCCGCTTGATATAAATACTACTGGTCCTAGCTCTAGTGTTGAGACAGCAGCAGCATTACCTGCCCCAGGCACTGAAGGTGATTCTGGAGAAGGAAGCGGCCATTCTTCCCCACCTCTCCCCTCAATGAAATCATGTGTATGGGAATTTTTTTTTCTCTTGGGGCAGGCACAGTGCAGTCAGTACTGTGTAACAAGGGGTTCAATATTGAAATGTCACCCATTATTGGGAGACCAACCAAATGGCGCATTAAGAATGTCGCCTGGTTGAAAAGGAGGAAATAAGAATGTTGCAGGCTTAAATTTTGAGACATCAGAATGTCCCCAGCATGAAAAGGGCTTAAGTGTTGAGTAGCCTTGACAATAAAGCTACACCTCAAAGCAGAAGGTAGCCACTCCTACGTGTAAAACACCAACATTTGGCTCACAAGCGATTTTGAATGGATGAAAATAAAGTTGAAGTAAAGGAACAGTACACCCTAGATCTTTTCTAATAAAGTCCTCACCCAGTTTCTCACCTTATTCTGTACTATTTTACACAGGTTCAGATAATGGCCACTGTGAATCACCTCATTACTGCTGGACTCTGGGCGTGGTGGGGGGAGGTTTGCACCGAAGTTGGTTAGAGCAGATCTTGTACTGGACGACTCTTGTACCTTGTCTTGATTTTCCTTATTCTTATAGCACAAGTTGCCAAGCAAGCGGATGAGATGCTCTTTGACTCCAACCACTGTGCGTATTAGCTCCTGCCCCAGGCGCATGGTGTGCGTGGCCATGAAAATGTTCCTGCTTTGTTTTCAAGCTACATATGTCAGGCTCAAGATCTCTAGAGACAGTACATCTCATCCGCTTGATTGGCAATACACCATGAGCCTGGGGCAGGACCTAACACACGTAGTGGGTGGGAGAAAAAGCGCATCTCATCAATTTGATTGAAAAGACAAGGTAAGAGTGTTCTCCAGTACAAGATCTGCTCTAACCAATCTCGGTGCATACCCCCCACCCCCGCACCCAGAGTCCAGCAGTAACGAGTTGATTCACAGTGGCCATTAGTTTGATCCGGCGTAAAATAGCACAGAATACCGTGAGCAACTGGGTGAGGACTTTTTTGTAAGAAAAGATGTAGGGTTTACTGTTCCTTTAATTCAATCTAATTTTCATTCATGCCAAATATATACAACTGCTTGTGAAACAAATGTTGGTGTTTTACAAGTAGAAGTGGCTTTGAGTGCTTTGAGGTGTACCTTTATTGTCGAGGCTACTCCACATTTAAGCCTTCAACATCAGAATGTCGCCCTTATCATGCAGGTGACATTCTGATGTCTCAACACTTAAAGGTATAGTAATACTTCAAATTTACTAATCCCCAACTTGTGCAACTTACAAAAAGAAATTAAATGCCCCAAATCACATCTCTCAAACCTTTATGGTTTGAGAGAGAATCAATTTCAAAGTCTCCCCCTCCCTCCCTTTTCCCTGCAATCAGTGTTCTAGCTGACTGCAGGGATAGTCTGTCGTACGACCATCCCGCGGCTCTTCAGCAGAGCCGAGATCGCATTAATGAAGAAAAAAATCATTCACTGAAACGGTCTTGTGCTTGGAAACCAAGCATGCGTACAAGACCATTTCAGTGAAGGATTTTTTCTGCATTAACGCAATCTCGGCTCTGCTACAGTCAGCTAGACGTTGATATCAGGGAAAGGGAGGGAGAGACTTTGAAACTGATTTTCTCTCAAACCATAAAGGTTTGAGAGATGTGATTTGGGGCATTTAATTTCTTTTTGTAAATTGTACAAGTTGGGAATTAGTAAATTTGATGTGTTATTATCCCTTTAAGCCTGTGACATTCTGATGTCGCCCTTTTCAACCAAGCAACATTTTTAATGAGCTGTTTGGTCGTGTAATAGTGGGCGACATTTCAAAAGGATACTTAATAAGGTTTTGAAGTATTGGAAATGAGGGAACATTTTGAAATGTCACACACTGCATCACGTGTCAAAACGTCACATTTCTTTTGTCACCAGCCTCAAAATGATGCGTTAACAATATCACTTGCCTAACAATGGCATATTGATTATATCGCCTTGCATACAATATCACCTGCATCAAAACGTCGCTCACATGTTCAATACGTCGTGCACATCTTTAAGATAGTAACTTAAAGCAGAGTGAGGAGAGGTGCCATGACTCCACTTCCAAACCCCACCAATATGGAAGACTTGAGGATTGGTGGGGAATATGAAAAGACTGCAAAGGGTGAGAACGTTATGCTGCATGACAGTGCAGGACTCAACCTTTTTAATGAAAATATAGAGGAGCTACAAGTACTACTGAATTATTTTGAGGACACTTGGATCGGCAGACCTGGAAGAAGAAATAATAGAAACAAAGCACTGTTTGACATTGACCTCTGGAACTGTTTTTATTCTGCTTTACATGAATTGCCAAAAACCAATAACTCAGTAGAAGGGAGGCACAGAGGATTCAGCCATCTACTAGGGGCATGCCACCCAAGTGTCTGGAACTTTATTATTGGATTAAAAAAGTAACAAAGACTGGCGGAATTAAAATTGGAACAATATGCTTCTGGACAGGAGCCACAACAAGTAAATACATTGTATCGGGAAAATGCCAGAAATTTTGAAAGTAATTGTTGAAAACTATTCCAGCAATCCATTGGCTGAATACCTTAAAGGGATAGTAATACTTAAAATGTAAAAAAATATATGTTGTAGGGTTTATCCCCCTGAGTTAAACAAGATTACTCCCACTGCTAAGTTATTAATTTTCAAAGTTGAATTTTTTAGGTGCAATATCACAGTGGCCTGAAATTGTACAGTGGCGCTGTTGCTACACAATCCTATGGAGATTTATGGTCCTGGGACCAGAGCTGTCCATAGGTCCATGTAGCAACAGCGCCACTGTACAATTTCAGGCCACTGTGATATTGCACCTAAAAAAATTCAACTTTGAAAATGAATACCTTTTGAATGAAACACCTTTCAGCAGTGGGAGTACTCTTGTTTTATTCAGGGGGATAAACCCTACAACATATTTTTTTTTACATTTTAAGTATTACTATCCCTTTAAAGCTGTGTCAGAGCCCTGGGCACTTTTAGGAGGGCTTCTGCTGCTGCTAATTGAGGCATCCTTGACATGTTCATGGTTTGCCTCCCAGGCAGACCTGTGCTTGTTTTTCAGGTGGGATCTAAGAGAGGAGGTGCCTAGGTGTGAGCCTGCTTTCCTCCTGCTCACATGTTTTTTTTTGTTTTTTTTTTAGGCAACATATATGTAACTGTTTTATGGACACTCAGACACAGTAGGTTTAGATAAAACACAGTTTTATTGAAAAAACACAGAATAATAATAACCCTCACGCGTCCAGTAATATATGTACACAATATAGTACTGACACAGGTCAGGTTACAGTAATCAATACCCACACAGGTCCAGTATATATATATATATATATATATATATATATATATATATATATATCACAGCAACAATATAATACTGACACAGGTCAGGTATAGTTTGTGTGATTCCCAAACGAGACAGCAGTGAAATGGTTACTATTAGGCCAGGAAGACTGACAGGCCCTAACAGCGCAAGGCCCACAAGACTCTCACTATGCAGAGAGTGATAGAATAGTGAGTAACACCACAGGAGTAAACGGAGGCCCAGGACAAGCGGTAGACTGCCGTAGCAGTAATGGAGGACTGCAACTGTAGGCACTGAGGAACACCCAAACGGAGACTGCAATGACTGTAACCCGGTGGAATATGGTACCAACCCCGAAGGGGTTAACGAACGCTCAGACCTAGAGTCAACTGCCAGATAGGGAGAGCAGCCTGAGGTGCCCAGGGTTAGACCAACCTCAGCTTGCAGCAGTAAAAGGTCAAGCGTACCTTGGTGCAACCAGATGGATCTACCACACCGGGGTGTCGCTCATGCGACACAATGAGTGACTGAGTCACAGTAATAAGACTGCCTGAGCAGCAATAAGGCAACAGAGGATCTGTCCGTAGACAGAGAGGACACCGGATGACAGCCCCAAGCCGGATACCGAATGGGACCGCAGACAGGCCCTGATACACGGAACAATGTTCGCCAAAACCGGGTCGGTACACAGAGCAGGAACGTCAGTCAATCTGAGTCAGTACACAGAGCAGGAACGTCAGCCGGGCCGGGTCGGTACAAAGAGCAGGAACGTTAGCCAATCCGGGTCGGTACACAGAGCAGGAACGTCAGCCAGGCCGGGTTGGTACACAGAGCAGGAACGTCAGCCAATCTGTGTCGGTACACAGAGCAGGAATGTATACAGCAGAGAAGTCAGGCAGTCTGGGTCATACACAGAGATCGCACGAATAACTAGAACAAGCGCTGGCAATGGAAACACCACGAAAGGGCACCGGAGAAGTGACAAGGCCCGGTATTTAAGGACAAATGCTGGGCGGGGCAAACCACACCAACCAATAAGAGGCAGCAGGAAGTAAAATTGACAGAATGTCGCCAGCAATAGCACAGGCATCGTGATAATATAGCAACATGTTTAGCATCTGGATCCTGGGTGAAGTATCTCCATACTGTAGTCTTAATAGAGAGGGGATTTCCTGATGGGCTACTTCTTAATACTACCATTCTAGATGTTGCAGTTCTATGAGTTGGTGTTAATGGTGCTGCACTTCCAACTGCAGCAGAAGCACTCATCATTGCTACGGTTGGATGATCAGATGTTGATGAACTGTGTTGCTGTTGGTTACTCAAAACTAGTATGTTTGGCTATGTGGAGCTTGGACTTGGAAGCAGTGACAATGTCTATGATGACTGACAGAATGACTGAGTATTTTTAGGCATCTTTATTTGGCAAGAGTCAGACTTTCCAACTGATTTCTCAAACATTTTATAAGCAGTGATAGTGCTCCTTTTCAATGGTGGAAGTTTGAGCCTTTGCCTTTCAGCTGTTTTTCTGACCATGTCATAATCTCTCTCTTTTTTCATCTGTATCTAAAGAGGAGGCTGCTGGAGGGATATACTCTAGATCAACATCATCAATCAACAGGTTAACCCATTTTGCAGCATTGCCTGCAGCTTCTTCCCAACTACTTATATATTCCTCTAAGCTTTTTGGAGTCAAACAATTTATTTCTATTTTCCCCTTTGAGGGATTTTCAACACATTCTCCACTCTTTCACCCTAACCAGGCTGTAGGCACACCTCAGATCTAGTTTCGTGAAGTACTGGGCAACTCTGAGCTGGTCCAGTAGCTCTGGTATTAGGGGCAGAGGGTAGCAATTTTTCCAGGTTATGAGGTTCAACCCCCTATAGTCCATGCATGGACTATGGCCGCCAACCTTTTTGGAGACCAAAAATATTCCGGCCCACGCAGGAGACGTGGAAGGGCGGATAAACCCACTGGCCACGCTGTCCTTAATGTAATCCTCAAGGACCTGGGTCTCAGGGACCGATAGGGGATATACCCTGCCTTGGGGAGGAATGGCACCAGCTAAAAGATCTACAGGACAGTTGCAAGGACAGTGAGGGGGTAATGTCCCTGCCTTAGTCTTACAGAACACATCTGCGAAGGCTGAGTATGGTCTCGGATGAGAAGGCTGTATGGTATCAAGAGTGAACAATACAAGCCTGGTAGTGTCCACCGGAAGTTCAGAGAATGAGAGGGTACCGGCAAGCCAATCGACGATGGGATTGTTCCTTTTAAGCGGGCTAGTGGGACATGAAATGATGTCGAAGGACAGTGTCTCTGTGTAGGAAGAACCCATCTGTATGACAAGAGGAGCTGTCACGAGGGTGATGAGACCAGCCCCTAACGGAGAGCCATCAACAGTCACAATCCAGATAGGGATCTTCTTAGATATGGATGGGATGCCATGGAGGGTAGCAAAGGCAGCATCCATAAAGAGCCCTGCCATTCCAGAGTCTACAGAGGCTGATGCCTGTATAGTCCCGTGGGGATTACTGACAGAAAGAGGGACAAGCAGTTATTGTCCTCTTTGGAGGGAACTGAAAACAGACAAGGTAGATCCCACACCAAGCCCTAAGTCCAAGCATTTCCTGGTTTGTTTGGACAACAGTGAGCATAGTACCGAGCACAATACAGGCACAAACCAGAAGTGCGTGTCCTGGTTTTCTCCACGTCTGAGAGACGAAGGACCCGACCTACCTCCATAGGCTCTTCAGGGACCACCAATTATAACACTGGGGTGCCAGGCAGGCAGGCGGTTTGATCGGTAGTTGCTTACTGCGGTTACGATCTCGTTCAGAGCAACGCTCCTGGATACGGTGCTCCAGTGTGAAGCATAGGACTATTAAACCCTCGAGGGGATCAGGGATAGGACAGGGCAGTGAGGTCGTCAGTCAGTTGGTCAGAGAGGCCTCTCCTGAATACGGCCTTCAAAGCCCACTCATCCCATGCTGCATTGTATGCCCAGGTGAGGAATTGTACCGCATATTGCAGAAGGGTGCGGGATGCCTGTTGTTTATCGAGAATGGCCACTTCGGCTCTTGTCTGCTGTCGCCAGAATAATAACCTGGTTAATGAGAATGATACCCTGCTCTGGGGGTGACAGGAAGTAGATAGCGCAGACTTCTTTCCATAGTGACGTCTGCATGCCTGTGCTGTCAGTCCCAGCCGGCTCTAGGAGGCATTGCAGGGAACTGTTCTGCTCCAAAAAGGACTGTGGTAGGGGCTAACGGGGCAATGATATTAGGAACGGTGTGGCATAGCCTAGGTCCCTGTAGACCTAGGACTGATGACGATGGCTGGCCTGATTAGAAGGCTGGCCTTGATAAGTAGAATAATTGAGATCTGGGTGGGAAGAGGAGGGTACAACTGATCAAGCATCTCGTAAAAGGGCTGTAAGGTGATGAATAAATACCCTACCGCCCCTCCCATAAATACAGGCTCTGCCTGTACATTTGTGGTAGGGACTAACGGGGAAATTATATTAGGAAAAGTGTGGCATAGCCTAGGCCCCTGTGGACCTAGGACTGATGACGAAGGCCGGACTGATTAGAGGCCAAAAATTATGAGACCAGTAATATTGACAAATATCTTTATTGCTTAAATTAGGAAGAAAGGGATGATAGGGCCAGTCGGATCTCATCTTGGGGATAAGGAATGTATAGTGAAAAACACTGCAATTTCCATCTCCCTAATCTCTGAATTATATGAGGAGAAGTGTTATGATGAGAAGCTGCTGAAGCAGCTCCGATTGTGAATGAATGTCCAAAATATGACTTGGGGTCTTCTCCGATTTGTGACAGTATGATACGGACCATTCTGATGAAATCCTTGGTAGATAGGGGCCTGTTGGGAGTAGGGAGCAGAGGACTATTGTCGGGATTCTTGTCTATCATCTCCTTGAGACATATAAGGGCTTTGAATGGACACCACTGGTCGTGGGTAGGAAAGAATGGAATAAGCGTGCTTTTACTGGTTTGATCCATTTTGGATTTGTGCAAATGAAAAATTAAGCGGTCTTCTTTGGCTTGAAGGTCTGCTTTCTTTGGGAAGGTATGAGTAGATGGTGACATAAGGAACTCGCTTGGCCTTAGAATTCCATAGAAACCCATGCTGATGGCGGCCAAGAGAACTCGTTTGATAACTGTACAGAATGGGTTAGTAGATATAGTTTCGTACAGTTTGCGAAAAATGTCTCCCGAGATAGGAAATCTTTTCTTCGGTTGGTGTGAAATTTTTGCTAGACCTTTAAAAAATAATTTGACCTGATATGAGCCAAAAATGGAAGGGCGGGAAGGATGGATGAAGGCTTAATGGTGTCGGATATACCCTCGAGCTGTAATTTGATGGAATGAGTGAATGATGGCAATATGCTGCATAGTCCAGGATGGCTGAGGTAGAATAATTGACCAGCTGTGGCCCCACATGCAAGCTGCTGCTACTATGGGAACGAGTTGCATGGCAGAACGTGATTTGAGAATTTGTTTTTTGTGGAGGACTTGAGGGGGCCAGGGTTCAGTGAACCATTCTGAACCGTAAATGGCTGCGTATCCATAATCTATGGATGTGTCGGAATAGACTATGGGGGAAACACCGGAAGGAGGTTTAGTGAAAATGGATTGCCCATTCCAATTGCTCAGGAAGTTTTCCCACATGGCTAAGTCTGAATTGGCTGCATCACTGATGGCAATTATTGATGAATCATCTGTTGCAGAAAGAAGGGATAGGAGGTAAGAAATAAAAGATGTACCCTGAGGTATGATTCTTGTAGTGAAGTTCAGATAACCGAGTAAGGACTGCAGTTCATTTCTTGAACAAACATTTAGAACAAAAAACCTGAACTATTGATTGGATCTGGAATATTTTCTCCAGAGGAAGGCAGGCCTCCATGTTGTTAGAATCTAATGTGATGCCTAGAAATTCGACTACTGTAGCAGGGCCTACTGTCTTGTTGGGAGCTAGAGGAATGTTTAGGTCAGTGGTTCTCAATCTTTTTTTAGCTTGAGGCACCCTTAACACACAATCTAGAACTTTCGGGGCACCCCTGACATATTCAATGTAATTTATCAAGGGTACAATACATAAATATACAGTTATTATTAGGTCTCACAAACATAATAAAAAAATGAACATATTGTGCATAACCATTTCCATAAATCTACATTTAAAAATCAAAATTCCAAATTTTGTCAGAGTCTTTATAGAAAACATGGGGCACACTAAGTTGATGTCCATGGCACACTAAAGTGCCATGGCACCCTGGTTGAGAATCACTGGTTTAGGTCCTGAAAAAGATTGCTTACACCTATGAGGGCAGTTGGCTCAGAACTGGCTTGCTCTATCATGAGAAAGTTGTCTAAGTAATGCAACACCATAGGATACCTGCAATGGTTTAGAAGTAGCCAGCAGAGTGCTTCAGCTAAGTAGTTGAATAGTCTAGGGCTACTTTTTAGACCCAGAAACAAGGCGAGTTGTGAAATAGTAATTGTCTCGCCATTTAATCCCCTCCAAGTCCCAGAGGGACGGGTGAACGGGCAGTAGCTTAAATGCGTCCTCTATATCTATTTTACTGAGCCAGCAGTTAGGGCCAGCTTGTTGGATTAATGAGAAGGCATTCTCGATGTTGTGGTATTCCAATGAGTATTCGTCTGATGGAATCAGAGAATTGATGCTTGGAATAAGTGATGAGTGTGTGTGAGGGGGCAAAAAATCTATGATCAATCTTTGTTTGAGAGAGAATTTCCTGGTGGCTATGCCAATAGGATTGGTTCGCCAGATAGGGAATGGAGGGGACTGAAAATGGCCTATGATAAAACCTTTCTAAACCTCTTTGGCGAGAAGGAAGTCGACTGCTGAAGGGTCTGAGAGGGCTGTTTGCAGATTTGGGCATTCTGTCGATTGGGATGGCATGGCCATGACACCTATGTGAAAGCCTTCTTTAAAGCCTGTGGTGAGAAATTAGACAAACTGCTGATCTAGATGTCTAGAAAGTAATGAGGCCAGGAGATGTATACTGATATTGCCTAGTCATTTATTTTTGCGTGTATAGCGTGGGCAGATAGAGCAAGCATGGGATTGGTGACACTGAGAGCACATGTGACATGCGGCAGTTGTGGAAAAAAACAGCCTCTATCATTGAAATTGTTACGTATTGGAGATGACACCATGTAGTGAATAGTGCACCCAAATTTGTCAACTGTGGGTTGTGATCTTGGTATAGTTACTGGGTCACTAGGGAGTTCCATGGGAATGGGGCCTGCACTTGAAGATGAACTTGGTCAGGCTGAAGGGCATAAACTGAGGGTATGGTTGGCAGACTGGCATGATGGGCAGACTGGGGTCTTTAAACCAGCAAAGTATCTGTAGAAAAGTTCATTGTCCAAAGATCCCCAGTCTGACATGTATCCAAACTGTTCTAGTGCTGCCGCTGCTTTGGCCAAAAAGGCATTGTGATAATCATAGAAGCTGAAGCCACCATAATGGTAGCCCAGATCCACTATCAAGTAGAGATATTGGTCCATCTCTTGCCTCCTGGAGGGGAAGGACGAGCACAAGATATCTCTGAAGATACTGAATGCCAGGACAAATTCCGGGATCGTCAGTTTCCTACAGATCCACGGGTCCTTGGTTTTGAGTGTGACAGATACGTCGCTGCATTGGACTGCACGGCTCTCGGCTAAGTCCTGGGTAGCTATCAACAGAGACACCAGCTTGATGTCTCTCCCCTCCAGGATATCCCCATGAAGATGGGCAGGGTCCATGTGAGCTGGGGTTATTTGCAGGCCGAGAGTAGGAGTGGGCGTACCTAGATTTGAAGGTGGAGTCAGAGATGCAGTTGTTTGATTTGCCTCTAGGGAAATGATCCAAGTTTGCATGTCAGTCATTGCTGACGACTTATTCATAAGGAATTGAGTAATGTGATTCAGCTTATTGGTGTGATCCTGTTGAAGAGGAGGATTGGGAGGGGAGGGGGGGCTTGCTGGATTCGGGGGGTTGATGGAGTGGGTGGGGATTGGGCTGGAAATAGGAGATGATAGAACTCTGGCTTCCTTGCAGATGCTGCATATTGAATGTTCCGATGGTTCAATTTGGCTGTGATGCGAGGAATAGTCCATTCTTGGTATGACTGAATGATGAACCCTGCGATGGATGGTGGATCCTGCTGAGGAGAGTCTTGACCGATTTCATCCTGAAGGACATCGCCTTCCATAGCTGTAGGGGGAAAATGCGACTAATTAACACTGTGTGCTGAATGGAAAAATAGGTGGTGTACATGCTATAGGTGTGCTGACCTTGAGAAACCGACTGGAAGGCTTGGACCCCTTGACCCAGATGACTCGACAGACTTAGAATCTGAAAAGGCGGGGACAAGGTGGCTGCCGGTGGTCCAGTGCTTATGGTGAGGTCATGGAGTTGCTTTTGGGGAACTCCCAGAGGCTAGACGTCCCGGCTGACCTGTTCACCATCAGGTAGTGGAGGATATCAATGCTGGGGGAGAAGGTGAGGTAAATGATAGGTGAGCAAGCATAATTTCAGAATTGTGGAGAAGGGGAGTATCACAGTGCCTGTGATCCTCCTCTGTCACTCTCGCTTGTGGTGTGCTCTGATTTGCTGAGTCGGTTTGGCCCACCCCTGGTGACCTTTTTATGCCTGGCCGTGACACCTGTCAGATGCCCTTTCGTGGTGTTTCAGAGCCGGTGTTGCTGTTGCTGTGTTCCTGATTCCTGTGTACCGAATTGGCCTGTTTTGACTACGCTCCTGTGTTCCTGCTCGTGATTGACCCGGCTTGTCTGAGAACCACCTCCGTGATCTGACCCAGCTTGGCTGACGTTCCTGCTTGAGATTGACCCGGCTTGTCTGAGAACCATCTCTGTGATCTGACCCGCCCTGGCTGACTTCCTACTCCGTGACCTGAACCGGCTTGTTCCAGTGACCTGCTTTGTTCCTGCTACCTGCTCCTGTTGTCGCCGTAGCGACATTCTGACTTCCGCTGTGCCTGCCTACCGGGCTGATCATGTAACCTCCTTAACACTTGCAGTGCCTAGTCTCCAGTGCTGAGCCTCTGTGCTCACTTGCAGAGCTGTGCTTCCGTTACTGAGCCCTCCTTTGTACTTGCAGAGCTATTCCTCTAGTACTGAGCCTTCGATCCTTAAAGCTGCAATTTAACCCTTGCCGTGCTGCCATCTCCTTAGCGGAGCATTCTCACACCTTTACAGATTCTACGCTAGTATTTTGCTACTTCTGCTGAGCCGGCCGCGTATATGCCTGGTCTGGTTGGCAGCTCACCCTGTCAACCGCAGAGTAGTCGAGTTCGTTAACGCGCCCGGTAGAGGCGCTATTGGCTCTTACTCAAATGGTGGTTTCTCCGGTTTACGTCTGTGGGGGCTATTGGCTCAAGCTATTGCAGCAAAGGGTGGTCTCTGGAATATGCCCGTGGGAGGCTATTGGCTTCATCTCTTGCAGTGCGTTGTGGTCTCCGGTTTACGCCCGTGGGGGCTACTGGCTCAAGCTCTTGCAAGTTGTCTCCGGTATACGCCCATGGGGGCTATTGGCTCAAACCATTCCTGTGCAGTTGGTCTCCGTTATTACGCCCGTGGGGGCTATTTGCAAGCTCTTGCAGTGCAAGCTACTACCGTTGTTACGCCTGTGGGGGCTACCGACTCACGCACTTGCAGATTAAGTTGTATCCGTTGCGACGCCCGTGGGGGCTATTCTGTGCAACTTTTCTGCTGATTCTACCTCCAGTCAAGTACTGCCAACAGCTTCCCAGCCTTAAGAACTTTAGGTGTTGCACCATCTACACCAAACACCACAACAGAGACTGACTTATTATTGCATTTAACCCTTTATTTGTTTCACTACTGTGTGCCTGTCCTGAGACAGTATATGTGATAACTCTGTATACTGGGCCTGTGGGGGCATATCTGTCAATATATCGCTATTATTTTGTGTTGCCTGTAGAGGGCGATCTTTCATCTTAATTTTCAATTAATAAAACTGTGTTTTATTCTAACCAGCTAGTCTGAGTGTCTTAAAAAACCATTACGGGGAGACAGGGTAAAAGTGAAGGGTCAGTGGTGCTGGTGCGAAATTAACCTTCTGAAAGAAGGGCCAAGCTGCATAGACTAATATAACCCAAATTAGCTGTTGACAGATGAATTGGTGTGATTGTGCTAGGATGGTGATGCCTGGACCTCTGACGGGAAGTACAGGCGACTAAAAAATAACGGAGCGTATTGTGAGAGTGCAACATATAGTGCTAAAGATGGAGTGAGTAAACAAAGGAGAAAAAGCCCGTGCCCCTGACGAGAAGCATAGCGGGAAGGTGAGCGTAAAGAAGAACCTCTGATCTAAATGATAGAGTGAACTGGTACCTCTCATGGGAGTTTTTTTTTTTTTTTTTACCAGGCATAAGAGATAGACTTGTTTCATCTGACGGGAGGAGATAGAGAAGAATAATGGTGCTTCTGACGGGCAGCTGACCGGATAAAGTAGAACCTAAACTGTATTAGAGAGATCAGAAAGTTGGGAAAGAGAGCGAGCTGATGAGGTGACTTACTTAGGTGACACGGTGTCTCAAATGCTTAGGTTAGGATATGACGGCATCCTGCCGAAACTGAGGACGGCCGTACTTACCTTGAAGGATCCATGAATGCCAGAAAAAGAAATGAGGATGTCAAAAAGTTTTTTTTTCCTTTTTCTTTTAAATGGAATAGGGATAGCGTCATTTAGAAATCAACCTGAAGGATAGTGTGGAAGGCTACATCTGATTGTAAAAAGCAGCATAATTTGATAATGATAATGCAGAGACTTCTAAATACCAATAAATAAGCCTTACCGGGTTGCTGATGAGCTGCAATTGATAGTTGAAGCACCAGTTGTTGGTAAGAGAGCAGGAATCCACGAGGGCAGGAGTGGGCTCTTCTTGCTGGCTAAGCAACTGTGCGGAATGAAGAATAGTTATAAAGAGAAGAAGGCTGCGAATACTAGCGGTTGCTACTGGCTAGAAAACAACCAATTATGTGGAAAATATTCTATGGTGTATGGTATACAGTGATTGGGTCTAGAGGAGCAAATACCCACTGATCAGGACCAAGTCAAGCTTTAATTACAGCACAATCAAGCTACTGCTTATATTCCTAACTACCTTGATGGCAACGTGCAAAGGGATATCCCCGCAGTTCTGATTGGACAAAATCATTAGCTGGAAGGCAGAGAACTGAGATGTCTCCCACCCTGTGAATCATTATCCTCCTGTTATTAGCAACAGTGAGCTCTCTCTTCATGGAAAATGGAAACTTCATTCCTGGTTTAATGCCACTGACAGGTAACACTATGAAAGCAGAGAGAGGGAAGGGAGAAGTCCCTTGTTAAAGGAGGAGGGTGGTTTCCCAGACATCCAAGAGACGCTATACAAGTACCATTCGCTTGTAGAGGTAACCATCTGAACTCTAGAAGGATGAGCATTGATATTGGCAAGCGTCCAGGCACACAAATGCAATGCAAAGGTAGAGAATTTGAATGACTAGCTACCTGATCGGTGGAGACCCCTCCAGATGAGAGCTTGATGGCTGAAATGCAGTATCGGAGCATGCAGCTGACAGACCGTAGCTTCCTAGTAACGTCATGGTCTGGACACGACCATCTGAATCTGGTAATAGGGAGGAGGAGAATGAGACCGAGGGTGGAGACGCTTGACACCAGGAAAAGAGAGAAGGGTAAGGAGCGTACCTAGTGTGGAGACATCTGATTAGCTGCCTGGCTGTACAATTGATCAAGTGTCTCATGGAAAGGGCTATAGGGTGATGAAAAAAAAACCCTACCATCCCTCCCATGAATACAGGCTCTGCCTGTACATAAGTGAATAAAAAGATGACATTTGTGGTAGTTTTGTACATAATTACCAACTTCTCCTTGACTTCAATGTCTATAACAGGTGATTTTGAAAGCTCTTACAAAATTGCCTATGTTCCACCATTTATTTATAACATTGTTTGTCAGTTCATTCAAATTAGTTAGTAGCCAGATACCAAAATTCCACTCTTCTCTTCTCTCCTGCCACTTTCTAGAGGCCAGTAATAGGTAATCTGTATAAGCAGACCAACTGGCAATCATTCAAATCCCACCAATATGGATGTTCCTACTGAGTTCAGAATGTGGAGAATCAAAACAAGAAATATAAAGGATAAAAATTCCCTTGATGATGATGAGACAGTTGATGGATTATTTAATAGTAAGTATAATGCAGTTTGTCTACCAATACATAAGTCATTTTGCTGCTGTTTTAATTTTTTCCTTTCCTCACTCCACAAATGCAAAGATGCACTATGTAACATGAAATGTCTCCTTATCTCTATAATTAAATACTGTGGCAAAATGTGAATTTTATGATTTTTGGGCTACACTAATAGTTTGCTGGGCAGTTGGCAAATAGAACAAGAGCATGTTATAAGTGTGGATTTAACGGTTTGATATAAACTTCACAGAGTTTCATATAAAAATTGGTAATGGATAAAGAAATTGAGAGTGCATTGAAGAAAATTGCCAGTGTTAACTTTCTTCAAAGCAAGCTTATATTTTATTCTATTCAGATTCATATTTTTAACAGTCAGCCTCTCTACACGTTCTGCCAGCAGACAAATTGCGGTGTTGATCTGTATTGATTGCACTTGCAGCACTAAAGGAAAAGACCACTTATTTATGTTTCTGCCATTATCATATTGCCTGCTTTTGAGCCCTTAGGACACCAGTTGATCTGATTTTTCAGTTGAAATAGAGCTGTCCACACATCCAAGCATGTTTTATTCAAAATAAAGGTCTCAACATAGCATGACCATTCTGGATTCTACACAGGTGATAATGAGTTTTGTGGTGTAATTTAGATATTATTTTGGAGGCACAACAGATTTAGAGTTGACAGAAACTTGAAGCATTGCTAAGATATTTTACTGACATGAAGTTCTGCAAGTTATAAATGATATTGAAGGTAAATGGAAAATGTGTTTCAAGCACAAACTGAATACAAATAAAACTTAGATTACTCTTGGGAATGTTGCTACCTTAGGTGCTTGTGCCGAAAAATGTTGCCTAACATTTTAGAACTGGACTGTCTGTGGGTGGGAACAGACAGATATGAATATAGAAATTTATTTTCTGTAGTGGCACTTGGAAATGAAAAATGTGATTGAGCAACACCCAAGAGGGCATCATCTCCAGGAAAAGGCAACAAAGTTTTTTTTCTAGAATCTAGATGTACTCTTGTCCCACTTTTTTGTTTTCTTTTATTGAAGGTAGAGCAGAATTATAATATAAACCGCATAATTACAGAATTCTCTGTCCAAACACCCATTCGATGAGAATGTGCCTAGGTTCGATCCTGCTTACCCCTTGCTCACATGTTTTTACATGGACAACATCTGGCAAATTGTTTAGCTTTTTTGGGATTGTGAGTGGTCTGTAGTCTTCATGGTCTAAGGGGCTACTACTTCTACCGGGGTTATATTTTGCAGTAGTTCTAGAAGGTATTAAAGGTGTGTCACTTCCAACAACAGCAGAATCATTCATTATATCTATGGTTGTGGATATTCATGACCTGTGTTGTGGTTTATTACTCAATAATGGCGTTTGGCTGTATAGGGGTGGGACTTGGAAACAGTGTCTGCTGATGATAACTGTGACTCAATCACTATATGAAATACCGACTATAAGGCATATATTTAAAAAAATTGCCAAAATAAGAAGGAATCACAACAAAATCTGAAATATACTAGAAAATGTAGTTTATAGACAGGCACAATGCTTCTTTTCAGTGTTGGGAGATTGAGCCTTTGCCTCTCTGCTAACTTTCTGACCATGTCATCGTCTCTCTCGCTCTCAACTTCATCTGTATCTGAACAAGAGGAGAATGCTGGAGGGATATATTCTAGATCTGCATCATCATCATCATCATCAGTCATCACTAGGTCATCCTCAGACTCAGCATTGCCTGCCTTTGAGGCAGGTGTTTTGGTGTTTGTCTCACTGTCAGATGCAGCAGTTGGTTCAGCTGCTACAACTTCCTCCATTATGCTATTGCCATTATCAACACTATAATGCAACTCATCATCTTCAGTGTTCTTATACAGTATGTTTTTTTTACTGGTGGTGGTAGAACTTTTGGCGAGACCTTGACAAACTGCATCTTCATCATTTATTGCACATACTGCAGCAACCATGGCTGCAGTTACATTTTCAACTACCACTTTACTCCCAGCCCCTGCACTGCTCCACCTTTCCCCTTCCCTCAGCCCCTTGTGCATTTGCTGGACATTACTCAACTACTGTGTGTATTTTTACTCTACAATACACAACACAACTGATGGAGTGTGTTGTCTCACCTTAGCCCTCAACAAAATTCTCAATGTCATCTGCTGTCTATCAAGTCTGCCTCAGTCACACAGCTCATGTCAGGCTCCCAGTCAGCATCTGGCACCTAATATATTTATTTATTTATTTTTTCTTTTAAATTGTCCACATTATCTTATCACAGCCTGTAAAAAAAAAAAGAAATTATAACTAAAAAACAAAATCAGCTACTTATTTATCCAGACTTCCTCAGCACAGAGACAATAACAGTAAGATCAACAAGCAAATTGGACCCCAGCTGCTTGTGTCTTGCCAGTCCCAATGAATTTTCGGGGTATTTGGGGTCAATCTTCTTTCTCCCTTCCTTCTCACCCTGAGTGCCCCTAGACTGCCCTAATGCAGAAAACAAATGTCCTACATAAGAGACTCCCTAAACTAAGCTTCAATTGCCCTTTATTTGCTTATCTTCTCTAGCTCAAAAACATGCTGCTTTCTCCTCTCACAAACACAGAATAGCATGCTGTGAGATCTTGACACTTTTTATATGTTTGCAGGAAAAGAAGAGAAAACAAGATAGAACAGCTACCACAATTAGGCAAGAATGCTGGAACTGCAAAGTTGGGGCTGAAGACCATGTAGCTGGACACAGCAACCGCAGCCAATAGGAGACTGGACATTAAAGAATGGAAGGAATAGCACCACTGAAGATACTGGAATATCAGGGAAACCGTACCTTGAATCATCAACACATTAGAGCCTGAATAGGGCCTGCAAGAGAGCACAGGATAACAGGCTAGACACCCTACCAAGAGGATGCTTCAAGCAAAAGAAGGTTCAGCAAAGCATAGGTCAGCAACAGAATAGGCAAGGTACAAGACACTAGGCAGAGACAATGTCCTGACAGGCAATGGGCAGGCAGAAAGATACAGAAACACTAGGAAAGGCAGAGTGAGACGTGGTAAAGGTCAGAACCAGGAATCGCTATGCAAGGATAGTCAACGAGGCTGAGGCCAGAACCAGGAAGAAAACACAACCAGCACTCACTAGTCATATCGTGGCTATGTCTTCAGATGGCTACTGATGCCAGAGGGTGTTGCCAGAATGCAGCACAAAAAAGATGCTGGCAGTCAAGAAGCACAGACAAGGGGAAAGACTGAAAGGCGAGCATGACAGAAATGGAATGCATGGATTGCGAAGAGAGAGACTGCCTCAGTGGATGGAGTATTTCCTTAAATAGGTTAAAGTTGACATTTATGAGCAATGATCTAGAAGGGCACTGAGTAAATCAACTGTAAATAAAAGGAAATGGGCTCAATCCAAGGTAAACTTCTTAGCAACTCACTCATTTAGCATCACTATTAGCTTTAAAAAAGCACATTTTATAATAGTGAAGAACATTCACTGAAAGATAGAGTTTGTTTAAAATGCTTTTAGATAAATATGCATGTCAGTATATGCTATTGAGGAATAAATACATGAGGAGCAAATTAAAAACAATGTGGCTTAAAAAGAGGCATGCAGAGAAATAAGAAATAAGAAGCAGGCTTCTAAACTGTAAGTCATAAGGGTTAGATGAATTATTTAAAAATATAATATAATATAATCTGAAAACATGCAATGAAGCTAAATTAAACTGAAAATGAGAAAATTATTGCAAAAGAGAGCAAGATAAATCCTAAGCAATTCTACAAGTATATAAAAGGCCAAAAGATTAAACCTGATATTGGTCTTCTTAAAACAGAGGGATTGTTTAGTGAGGATAAGACTATGGCTGACACTTTAAACACATCAATTTCTTCTGTGTATACAAAAGAAGCAACAAAGGCAGGCTAAGGGCAAACAGGAATCATGTACATGGCTTACTGAGGACAAAGTCAGAAATAGACTGGAAAAGATTATGGTGAAGAAAGCATTGAGACCTGATAGCATACACCCAAGGGTACATAAGGAACTTAGTTTAGTGGTAGAAAGACCCTTATACTTAATATGTATTGATTACCTATCATCAGGTATAGTGCTCAATGTTTGGAGTAAAGCAGATGTAGTACCATACTAAGTCAGGAAATTATAGACCTATGAGTTTGACTTCCATAGTGGGTAAGATATTAGAATGGTTATTAACTTATAGTATTCATGACTGTGTGATGAGCAACATTATTAGGACACTGCATTGTTTTATGAAGAATACATCATGTCAAACTAATGTACTTGCATTTTACAATATGATAAGTAACAATTTAGACAAGGGAATTGCTGTTGAGGTTGGATTTTGCAAAAGCCTTTGATACTGTGCCTCATAACGGGTCACTACATAATGTAAAAGGCTTCTGTGTGGGAGGTGATATCTGTGCATGAATAGAGAACTATAGAAGAAAGCAGTGTGTGGAAATACATAAAGAAATGATTGTTTTTTTCTGTGTAGAGAGATCTGGAAAACCTAGTGAATGGGTGGAAAAGTAGCAGATGAGATAAGGTTTAACCCTCTAGCACTGAAAGGGTGAATATAGATATATGTAAGGTTATGCATTTGAGCTGCAGAAATAAACATGCTACATATATACTAAGTGGGAAACTACTTACTAGAAAAACGTTTAACCCTTTCAGTGCCAGAGGGGTATGCAACGTATTGCAATACAATGCGTTGTGTACCCCTCTGGCACTGAAAGGGTTAAGAGCACTAATAGACAGTAGACTTCACAGTAGTATGCAGTGTCTCTCAGCTGCTGCAGGAACCAAATTATGTATAAAATGGGTATAGATACACGACATGGGAATATAAATCTACCTCAATATTAATCCTTGGTAAGGTTTCATCTAGAACATGGAGTGCAATGTTAGCACTAATTCTTAAAAAATACATTATTGAGCTAGAAAAAGTGCAGAGACGTGCAACAAAACTGATAAAGGGATGGGAGGATCTCAGTTATAGAGAGAGACTAGTCAGACTGGATATGTTTACTTTACAAAAGAGATGTCTAAGAGGTGATATCATTACCATGTACAAATATATTCAAGGTCAATACAAAGAACTCACTCAGGGAATTATCTGACTGCCATTTGGAGTCAGGAAGGTATTTTTTACCTACTTGGGGCTTCAATGGAAACCGCTTCAATTTTTTTTGTTTTTTTGCCTTCCTCTGGATCAGCAGGGGTGAAATGGCATGGGCTGGACATGTATCACGGTGCCCGTTATCTACCTCTGTCACTCTTTGCTGTGGTGTGCTCCCATTGGCTGAGCTTGTTTGGCCCGCCCATTATGGCCTTTTTATACCTGGCCTTTGGCACCTGTCAGGTGCCCTTTCGTGGTGTTCCTGAGCCAGTGTTGCTGTTGCTGTGTTCCAGTGTTCCTGCTTCATGTGTACCGACTTGGCCTGTGTGCCCATAGAGGCACTTGGGGCAGCGCTCCACCAGTTAGCCACCCAAAGTAATAATAATAATAATAATTATAATAATTTTTAAAAAAAGTTGTAAAAGTAGGAGGAGTACTGCTATGTTTTATTTTTTCTGGGGGGGGGAGGGGGGATTTTTTAAATAAATCTGTATTAAAAATAAATAAACACCAAACATTGCTTTGCAAATGTATTTTACAAAAGAAAAAAACTCTCTCTCTCTCTCTCTGCAATGTGTAAATTTCAGAATAAACACTCCCCTGTAATTGATTGGCTGTCTGGAGAAGCAAAATTGAGGGCAGTATTGAGCATGTCAAACTTCTAGGGCGTCTGGTAAAATTGTCCTGTTTTAGCACATTTTACACATGCTCAGTCCCCTTTAAGAGTTTTTTTTTTTTTTATCACTGGGGCCATAGTTTGCCATGGGGACAACTGGGTACAACGCCCGGGAGTAGAGACATGCTTGTCGTGCCTCTACTCAAGCAGGGAAACATTACACCACTAGGGGGCGGAGTGATTTTGAGCTGGACTAGAAGAGAGAGAGACGCCATTTTGAGGAGCAGAACTGAGTGAGCCTGTTGCAGATGGCAGCAGCAGCTAGCTAGAGGAGACTAGAGAGAAGAGATTCAAGACAAGAGAAGAACTAGAAGATACATTCATCTTACATTTTGGCCTCCTGTGTGGTAAGTAGAGGACTGAAAAGAAATAGTGGATTAAATTCATATATTGTTTGACTTGTGGTTCTCCTCTCTCGCTGATGATGGCTGACATGTGTGACAGGCAGCACACACTTCTGTGCTGCCTGTCACTAATTGTATTTGACAGATTTTAATGTAAATTGATTTTCTTGATGGATTATTTAATTTCATGACATTGTTTGGCTGTTTTGTTGGAAACTTGGCACTGTCTGTCTGCCACCACTGACTGACTACTGCAGCTTGCTTTACACAGATTTTTTTTACATGTGGATTATTTGATGACATTGTTTGGTTGTTTTGTTGGCAACTTGGCACTGCACTGTCTATCTGACACCACTGACTACTGTACAGTTAATAATGTTTAGGCTGTAGCCAGCTTGCTTTACACAGATTTTTTTATATGTTAAAAAAATAACGATTTTTTTTTTGAGGGGTGAGATAATGCCTGTGTCTATGCCATATGTTGATAATAACTGTAAACTGCGTTTTTCTGCCTGTGACGGTGACATGTAAATTGTGGCTATCATATCACCCCGCCCAACCACCTCTCTGCAGATTCTATTGCCACCATCTCACCCTGCAGAGCCTACAGCTGCCTCCCAGTCCCTACTTTTACATATCCCAACATGGCTGCCTGCCACCTTACCCCGCAGAGCCTAATCTGTTCACCTCTGCAAAACCTGCTGCAGGCCCTGTTTCTGCTCTCCCCTCTGAACCTAGTGCTGTCTCATTCTTTAAAGAGGAAAACAGAGCCTGCATTGCCCCTGCCCTGACCCTTGGTACTTTATTAAAAGGCACCTGTGTATTTTCTCCTTTTACAAATACACATCTCTGATGTCACATTATAGTTGGTACCACTTCCTTGATGCCACCCTGGGGTAAATACCCCCTTTACTCCACCCTGGGGTGAGTACCCCATGCCATTCTTGGGTACCTGTCCCTCACTGCAATTCTGGGGTGGGCAACCCTCTCCTAATGCATGCCACTCTGAGTGTCATAAGAATCATTTATAAAAACAAGGATTTCCATTCTTGTGCTGGAGCATTTGAACTTTATTCCTTTATGATCAGGAATAATATCAAGGAAGCTTTCAACAAGACTTTTATTCTCTTACAAATCCTGATCAACACCCCTATGACCACCAGTGAATCTGAGAGGTGCTTTTCAACATTAAAAAGAATAAAAACATTTTTGAGAAGCTCAATGACAGAGGATTGACTGAATGCATTGGCCATGCTGTCAATTGAGAAACAACTTGTAAACGAAATTCCTGATTTCAATCACTGCATCATTGAAAAGTTTTCTTCTCAAAAAAATAGAAGAATGACTTTCCTATACAAAAAATAAAGCTCCTTCTTAGTGTTGTAAACGATGCAAATTTTGTTAAATTTGTGCAATATTCCAGTTGATATAGAAAGTTTTGAAGTTGGTTTGTTATGACAGAAATTTTCCATCATGTTTCCTTAAGTGGTTAAATATATGGCACTTTATGTGTTATGTACTTATATATAATATTTTTTTGTATTTATGTTTTAAAACAACTTTAACTACAACTATAAAAGTTAAATTACGTTTATATAAAAAGTTGCTTACACTCTACATTGCATATTTGTTTTATTTGACTATTTTCACTTTTAATAATGTAACTTCTGTTATAATGAGTTGAGCAGAGGGGGGTTAAGTGGGTGGGGTTAAAATTGCTTGTGAGAGGGGTTAAGTGGGAGGGGTGGAGTCTGGCGCCCCACCATTTCAAAACTTCACCAGCTGCCACTGCTGACTACGCTCCTTGTTTCCTGCTCCGTGATCTGACATGGCCTGGCTGACGTTCCTGCTTCGTGACCTGACCCGGCTTGTCTGAGTATCCTGCTCCATGATTGACCTGGCCTGGCTGACTTCCTGCTTCGTGACCTGAACCGGCTCGTTACTGACCCTGTCTCTGTTCCTGCCGTTTGCTGCTTGGTGTCGCCTAGGTGACATTCTGACTTCCGCTGTGCTGTGGCAGGGCTGATCGTGTCATTGCCTCCTGTGTACAGGGCCTCTCCTTTTCCTCAGCTGAGCCTGCTTACTCCGTTTACTCCTCACAGCACTGTTTAGTACGTTAACAGTTGCAGAGCCGTGTCTCTGTTCGCTGAGCCTCCGCTAACACTTGCAGAGCTGTTATCTCTGTTCCCTGAGCCTCCGTTAACACTTGCAGAGCAATTGTCTCCGTTCACTGAGCCTCCAGTAACACTTGCAGAGCCGTTGTCTCCGTTCACTGAGCCTCCATTAACACTTGCAGAGCTGTTACCCTGAGTCTTCCGCTACACTTGCCGAGCCTGGTGATCTTGCAGCGCCTATGTAGGTGGCTGTGGCTCTGTTTGCATTGCAGTGTAGTCGGTCTCCGTTACTGCGCCAACGGGAGGCGCCATTGGCTCTAGCTCTTGCAGTGTTATTAGTCTCCATTACAACACCCGTGGGGGCTATTGGCTCTAGCTCTTGCAGTGTTATTAGTCTCCATTACAACGCTCGTGGGGGCTATTGGCTCTAGCTCTTGCAGTGACTAGTCTCCTTTACAACGCCCGTGGGGGCTATTGGCTCTAGCTCTTGCAGTGATTAGTTTCCGTTACTACGCCCGTGGGGGCTATTGGCTCTAGCTCTTGCAGTGATTAGTCTCCGTTACTACGCCCGCGGGGGCTATTGGCTCTAGCTCTTGCAGTGTAAGTCGCCTCCATTGCAATGCCTGTGGGGGCTTGTGGCTCTAGTATTCCTCACTCCTGCTGTGCACTTGCTCTCCTTTTATGCACCGGTTAGGGTGCCAGCAGCTCTAGCTCATCAACTCTAGCAGAGTATTTGGCCTCAGTTCCTGTTCAGCATAAGCAGTAGTCTCTGTTCAATAAGACTGCAGGTGTTTTCTCATCTAGCACCACTTACTGCTCCATTACCACCTTATGGGCGTGTCAAACACACCACAACAGAGACTGATTGATTTACATGTACTTTATCCATTGTATACCCTTATGTTTCTATGCCTGTCCTGTGACAGTATATGTATATTTATTTCCTCTGTATACTGGGCCTGAGAAGGCATCTATACGCCACTGTTCTTTCAATTATTCTGTATTGCCTATAGGGGGTGGTCTTTCTTGTTTTATTAATAAAACTGTGTTTTATTCTAACCTGCTGGTCTGAGTATCCTACAAAACCGTTACAACATGACAGAAGCTTGTCTTCTTTTAGTGAAACCACGAAGTGCATAATTTCCCATATGGTGATGGTATGTTGCTGCACTTCATTCATGTAAAGGTATCTTTTTTGCCTGGGCTGAACGGCAATTCAAAAATAACCCACATGTACATTTTGATACTTATAGCCTTTAACAAATATATGTTGTGATAAAGTGAATTATTAATTCTGGGGAAAATTTAATATGAATTCTAAAACTGGTGTTTATCAGCAAAAGTCACTTGAAAACCTGCTTTTCTTCACACAATGCCCGGAATTCTGGAGAATACAATGTGGTCTGGAGAACTACAGCACCTTGCAATTCAATTTGTATTTTGAAACACTATTTAGAAGCACAGTCGTGGGGATTTTTAATGTGGGACACACAGTTATTGGTACACGTATCACTTATTTCATATGAGTATCATAAATGTAACACAATTCTGAAGAGAAATATTGATTTTTTCTCAATTCTTGATATTTAGCAAAAAAAATACATTGAATGATTTTAGACATCTCATGAATGCATCTACAGTAAACAAAAGTGTCAAGTATTGTGTAGCTTTAATAAGTAATTGCATTAAACATTGACTGATGGTGCTAAACATTCTATTGCACATTCATTGGTTATACCTTTCTTTCTCTAACTATAAATATACATTTTAATGCCAGTGAAGTATTGTATTATTAACTTTAAATTGCTGATCTAGCTCTTGAGCAAATGGGGCAGAACCTGGACAAAATTTAAGTCCATGAAAGGGAGAGTAGCACTACTTCAGGTATCTGCATGAGGCCGGAAAACATTTCAGCCTGTGATTTGCTGAGCTGACATACGACAGTCAGAGGCAATTTACCATGAAGCAGTAGTTATAAATAAATCTAGACTTGCATCTCATTGTCAGTGGAGTCATTGACCCTATTCTTGGTATAAACTTTTCTATGGCAGCTGATCCCTTTTTTTTCTCCCTTAATATGGGTGCAAATACAAAGACAAGTGTCACTCTGATTGACTGGAGTAGGAAATGGATTCACAGAGTAGGAATACTAAACACTGACCTGACAGCCTGAATCCTGGGCCACCAAATAAATGAGCTGCTTGGGACTGGAATACAGATGATTTGAAGAGAGTTGATAAATTAGTGCTACTACTTACTAGCTGGTAAGACTGTAGAATGAAATAGGATATTGGATGATTGGCAGATGCAGATGGGATACAAAACTATAACCAGACAGTCTGAGAAAAGATAACAAGAGATGTTAACCAATACTTGTAATAATCATGGGGGCACATATAACCAATTGGCTGAATAAAGAGCTAAATTTGTAACTGTGGTAAATGCTTGAAATCAGGGAAGGCAGTAAGGCCATAGGATATTGGTTAGTGAGGGGGCCTCAAGCGGTTAATTACTGTTCTTGCAGTGAACTGAGGGTGTAGGGCTGGTGACAGACCATATTTGTGGTCATAAAACAGGCTGAGGTCATGAGCAGATGTCAAGCTAGATAGTGGCATCATAGACTGAGATTGTGGGCAGGGGGTAGATAATAGCACTGGTTGATTAAGAGGATGAAATTGAAGGTGAAGATTGGCCAAGTCAAGACGGGAAGTAGAAGCAGCATTTGCTCAAAGCAAGGGTCCTACCTGAGGATTTGGATACAAGCCTCATGAATGCTAGTCAGTATTAACACTTTGTGTGCTCACCGAGGAATATCTACAGCATGCATAGTGAACAACCAGAACTATAGATAGTTGCAGAACAGGACTTTTGTGAGCAGGTTCTTACAGAAAGTGTATTTAAAAAAAATATATAAATCAATAAATAAAATAAATAAAAATAAGCAAATTACATTATTTTTATATACCTTTGTCTAGCCCATAATCATATTGCTATTTGTTATATTTTACTGAGCAATCGACTAAATGAAATGTATTAATTTAATCCAAGGGTGCCTAAACCTGTCCTTGGGTCTCAAACAGACCAGCAGTTAACCTTTTGAGTGCCAGAGAGGAATCCAATGTATTGTGTTTCAATGCATTGGATACCTTTCTGGTACTCAAAGCTTCAGGCATATAGATGGAATAGTTTAAATGAACAAACTACTGATTAAAGTAAGAATAAGTGACATTTAATAAAGCAGTAAACTTTGATTTTGTAAAATATAGTGCTGGAAGATTCTTTGCTCCAAAGTTTATAAAGGCTGAACCTTTTTTTTAAAATATATAGGTTCTCTATAGAAAGTGAGAGCAACAGCTCTATAGCTTTGTGATACATTGAACTATGATAGCTTCTGAATTAATCATATCCCAGCAGTGGGATCAGTCTTGTTTCATGTACAGGAAAAGCCTTCAATGTTCCCCTCTCTCTCTCTCTCTCTCTCTCCTCTTTCTCTCTTACTTGGGAGCATATAGTTGAATCACTTAAAGGGATAGTAACACTTTCTATGTAAATATATATTTCTTGTAAAGTTTTATCCTCCTGAGTGAAACAAGGGCACTCCTAATGCTAAGAGGGGTTTTATTCAATAGTTGTTGCAGCAACTCAAACTTTCAATATCACAGTGGCCTGAAATAGTACAGTGGCGATATTGGTACACCATCCTGTGGAAATTTATGGTCAACAGACCAGAGCTGTCCATAGGATGGTGTAGAAACAGCGTCACTATATAATTTCAGCCCAATGAGATATTGCATCTAAACACAATATCATGTTTATGGCACAATAACTATTAAATACAATACTTCTCAGCAATAGGAGTACCCTTGTTTTACTCACAAGGATAACCCCTACAATATATATGTTTTTAGATATTAAGTGTTACTATCCCTTTAATCCTCTGAGTAACAGAGAAGTGTCCAGTGCGTTAGAAAGCAATGCACTGGACACCTCCGGCACTGAGAGGGATAAAGTGACTGAACCATGTGCTCAAGCAGAGATATCCTGAAAACATGGGGTCTTGTGTATAAAAGCAAACACGGGCAACTCTGAATCATACCATTTGTTTCATAAGAAACAAAGACAAATCCCATTGAGCTAAATGGGGCTTTTAACCCTTTGATGCTGTGCTGCATGCAACTTAAAAATCCTTTCTTTCTTTCTTTCTTTCTTTCTTTCTTTCTTTCTTTCTTTCTTTCTTTCTTTCTTTCTTTCTTCATGGAGAGCAATGATCAGGGTCCCAATAGACCCACCACTGCTTCCCAGAATATAGGACCCCCCCAGGGATTTTCTGGGGAATCAATAATTACAAAGTAAAATTAAATAAGTACATATTAAAAAAAAACAAAGAAAACAGATTATTTATTCACACAGATGATTGTGCTATTAGTAGTCTGTTGCCATTCTGCCCATCAGTGTGTTACACTGTTACCCCAGCCTCATTCCAGTTCTCACTGGTGCTTTCAGACCCTAACATACACTACTGTCATCCTAGCCTCAGTTTATTGCTCAGTGGTAGTCACTGACCCGCAACAAACTGTTTCACTGTGCAGTTGGTTTGCACCATAACTGCAGTTCGAACTGATCTGGAGAATGTCCAGTCAGCTTGGTGACTTTATGAGCTTACCTTGATAAGGTGACTTAAGATTGTTATTAGTGATGAGCGAGCACCCCAATGCTCGGGTGTTCGGGTGCTCTGACCGAGCACCCCCTGAGGCTCGAGTGCTCGGCCGAGCACCCGAGCCCCATTGAAGTCAATGGGAGGACTCGAGCATTACACCAGGCACCCCCTGCTCTGATGAGGGGAGGGTGCCTGGTCCATAGGAAAAGGGCAGAAAAGGATGGAAACACCACAGAAATGGTTCAGGGACAGCATAGGGAGGATGTCTGGATGCATCTTGGACTCCAACATCGCTGCTGGGAACGATCTTTCGCCCGTAGTACGCCATTTTTACAGACTGACCATAAAACACACAAAAAGGAAAATAAAAACGACTTTAGGCGAAAAATTGTTACCAAACAATATTTGCTGTATATTTACTTGTATATCATCTGCAAATTATCCCAAAAATTTCCTTGATTTTCGGAAGTGAGGCCATGATTAAGAGGGAAACGTGCGCAGAGGCAAATTCTCCCAAAAATTTCCTTGATTTTCAGAACTGAGGCCATGATTAAGAGGGAAACGTGCGTAGAGGCAAATTCTCCCAAAAATTTCCTTGATTTTCAGAACTGAGGCCATGATTAAGAGGGAAACGTGCGCAGAGGCAAATTCTCCCAAAAATTTCCTTGATTTTCAGAACTGAGGCCATGATTAAGAGGGAAACGTGCGCTGAGCCGACCATCTAAAACATTATGGGTGAGGGTCTGCTGCAGAGCTGACCATCCTAAACATTATATGCGAAGGCCCGCTAGTGAGCTGACGCTATAAAACATTATATGAGAGGGCCCGCTAGAGAGCTGACCCAATAAAACATTATATGAGAAGGCCCGCTGGTGAGCTGACCTATATAAAAATTGTCAAACAGGGCCCGCTGGTGAGCTGGCCCTATATAAAAATTATATCACAGGGCCCGCTGGTGAGCTGGCCCTATATAAAAATTATATCCCAGGGCATATGGAAGAGGAGGAGGAGGATGAGAAGATTAAGAGTCAACCATATACCTGTTTTTTGGGTGGAAGGGGTGAATGGGAATACAGAGTATTCCCATCATTGTAAATAACATATATAAAGTGAGTTTATGTTCCCCCGGGGCTTTCCTCCAGTGGAGTGGAGAAGTCAGGGGAAATCCAGGCCTTGTTCATTTTTATAAGTGTCAACCTATCAGCATTGTCGGTGGAAAGGCGGATACGCTTATCTGTTATGATGCCACCAGCAGCACTAAATACCCGCTCAGACAGAACGCTGGCGGCAGGGCAGGCCAGCACCTCCAAGGCGTAGAGTGCCAGTTCATACCACGTGTCCAGCTTGGACACCCAGTAGTTGTAAGGCACAGAGGGATCATTGAGGACGCTGACACGGTCTGCTACGTACTCCTTCACCATCTTCCAAAACTTTTCCCTCCTTGTGACACTAGGCTGCGCATCAGGGTGAGGGTGCTGGCGGGGTGTCATGAAGGTGTCCCACGCCTTGGAGAGTGTTGCCCTGCCTTTCTCGGAACTGCTGTGTGCTCCCTTTTTCTCCCCTTCTCGGTTGGCCAAGGTAGCACGTACTCTGCCGCCAGCGTTGTCAGATGGAAAATTTTGGAGCAATTTTTCGACAAGAACCTTCTGGTATTGCACCATTTTGCTTGTCCTCTCCACCGGAGGAATGAGAGATGAGAAATTCTCTTTGTAGCGGGGGTCCAGAAGGGTGAACACCCAGTAATCCGTGTTGTCTAAAATGCGTGTAACGCGTGGGTCACGGGAAAGGCAGCCTAACATAAAGTCAGCCATGTGTGCCAGAGTACCAACAGGCAAGATTTCGCTGTCCTCACCAGGAGGATGACTCTCAATCTCCTCATCCTCTTCCTCCTCTTCTGCCCACCCACGCTGAAGAGATGGAACTAAAGTTCCATGGCTACCCTCTGTAGCGGAGACAACCGTGTCTTCCTCCTCCTCCTCCTCCTCCTCCTCCTCCGCCTCCTCCAATTGTCGCTGAGAAGACGAAGTGAGGGTGCTCTGGCTATCACCTTGTGTAAGCTCTTCCTCCCCCATTTCCACCTCTTCCACATGCAAAGCGTCGGTTTTAATTGTGAGCAGCGAGCGTTTCAGTAGACACAGAAGTGGGATGGTTACACTGATAATAGCGTTATCGCCGCTCACCATCTGTGTCGATTCCTCAAAATTGCGTAAAACCTCACAGAGGTCTGACATCCATTCCCACTCCTCACTTCTGATTACAGGAAGTTGAACGGAGAGGCGACGACCGTGTAACAGCTGGTACTCCACTACTGCCCTCTGCTGCTCACAAAGCCGGGCCAACATGTGGAAGGTGGAGTTCCAGCGCGTGCTCACGTCACACAGCAGCCGGTGAGCTGGCAATTGTAAGCGCTGCTGCAGCTTCAACAGGCCGGCTGAAGCTGTTGATGACTTACGGAAATGTGCACACACGCGGCGCACCTTGGTCAAGAGATCATGCACATTGGGGTAGGTTTTTAGAAATCGCTGCACCACTAAATTAAATACATGCGCTAGGCATGGTACGTGTGTGAGCTTGCCGAGCTCCAAAGCCGCCACCAAGTTACGCCCATTATCACACACAACCATGCCTGGTTGCAGGTTGAGTGGCGAGAGCCACTGCTCGGTCTGGTGACTAATCCCCTGCAACAGCTCTGAGGCCGTGTGCTGTTTGTCCCCAAGGCAGATCAGCTTCAGCACGGCCTGTTGACGCTTCCCCACTGCAGTGCTACACTGCTTCCAGCTACTGGCTGATGGGGGAGTGGCGGTGTGTGTAGAGAATTCGGAGGTGGAAACGGAGGAGGAGGAGCCAATAACGTAGGTGCTGGTGGAAACCCTGATGGAGGTAGGGCCCGCAATCCTCGGCGTGGGTAGCACCCGTGCCATCCCAGGGTCCGAGTCGCTCCCAGCCTCCACGACATTCACCCAGTGTGCCGTCAGGGAAATGTAGCGTCCCTGGCCACAAGCACTTGTCCATGTGTCAGTCGTTAAGTGGACCTTCCCAGTAACTGCGTTGGTCAGGGCACGGGTGATGTTACGGGACACATGGTGGTGTAATGCGGGGATGGCACACCGGGAAAAGTAGTGGCGGCTGGGGACCGCGTACCGAGGGACAGCTGCTGCCATCAGGCTGCGGAAGGACTCAGTGTCCACAAGCCTAAATGGCAGCATTTCGATGGCCAGTAATTTTGAAAGGTGTGAGGTTAGTGCTATGGCCTGTGGGTGGGTGGCTGGGTACTTTCTCTTGCGCTCAAATGCCTGGGGTAACGACATTTGGACGCTGTGCTGGGACAGGGAAGTGGATGTGGTCGCTGATGGTGCTTCAGATGCTACAGGTGCAGGGCGGGAGGTATGCGGGCCTGCGCCTTCGACAGGCGATTGGCCGGCACCGAAAACAGGGGAAGAGGAGGCAGTGGTGTGGCCTGCAGACACAGATGGGCGATCCAGGCGTTCCTCCCACTTACTACGGTGCTTGGATGCCATGTGTCGGATCATGCTGGTGGTGGTGAGGTTTCTAGTGTTCATGCCTCGGCTCATTCTGGTGTGGCACAGGTTGCAAACTACAATTCTTTTGTCGTCCGCACTTTCCTTAAAAAAACGCCATACTGCGGAACACCTACCCCTTGGCAAGGTAGATTTACGCAAGGGGGTGCTCCGTGGAACATTTGCGGGCCGGTTTGGTGCGGTCCGCCTTCTTTCTGTAGCCACACCACTGCCTCTTCCAGCCTGTTGCGGTGCTGCAGATGGCTCACCCTCAGGACTGCTGTCATCGCTCGGCTCTACACCTTCCCAGGTGGGGTCAGTCACCTCATCGTCCACCAAGTCCTCCTCCACTTCCTCACTCTGATCATCCTCCTCAAGTCTTGATCCCACCACATACTCAGTCATTGACAACTGTATAACATTCTCCTCAACAAGGTCTTGAGACGGAAATAGTGGTTGATTTAATGGCAACTGTGTCTCATCATCATCATCATCATCCACTACTTCCTTTGACCTTAAATGCCGTTCACATCTGTCATCTTCTTGAGATTGGGTAGCCTCTAGAGGTTGTGAATCAGGGCACAAGATGTCATGTTCCTCTGCAAGCGTGCTTGGAGAGAGGGTCAAATGAAGGATTGGTGATGAGACGAGCTCCTCACTATATCCCAGTGTGGGATCACTTCTTTGACCAGACCGTGTATGGTGGGAGGAAGGATGATCAGAGTGAGGATTATGTTGACCAGACTCTTGGCTACTGAGAGTGGACTTGGTGGAAGACAGGGTGGTGCTTAACCGACTGGAAGCAGTATCAGCTGTCATCCAACCGACCACCTGTTCGCAGTGGTCGGACCTCGAGAGTGATGTCCTGCGACGCCCTGTAAAATTACACATGAAGCTAGGTATGGTGGATGTCTTTCTTTCTTGTGCTCTGGCACCAGGCACAGTTTCTCCGCGTCCTGACCCGCGCCCTGAACTTTCAGGATCACGTCCACTTCCCCGTCCCTTTTTACCCGCCTTCTTCATCTTACACAGAATATGTGACTTTAATATTTGAGTTTGAAAACTTAACAGTATTTCTTATTATTCTGCAACTCTGCAGAGTACACAGAATAGGCTGCTAAACTGCGGTGAAACACACTGAATGGAATATGTGAGTTTAATATTTGAGTTTGAAAACTTAACAGTATTTCTTATTATTCTGCAACTCTGCAGAGTACACAGAATAGGCTGCTAAACTGCGGTGAAACACACTGAATGGAATATGTGAGTTTAATATTTGAGTTTGAAAACTTAACAGTATTTCTTATTATTCTGCAACTGTACAGAGTACACAGAATAGGCTGTTAAACGGCGGTGAAACACACTGAATGGAATATGTGACTTTAATATTTGAGTTTGAAAACTTAACAGTATTTCTTATTATTCTGCAACTGTACAGAGTACACAGAATAGGCTGCTAAACTGCGGTGAAACACACTGAATGGAATATGTGACTTTAATATTTGAGTTTGAAAACTTAACAGTATTTCTTATTATTCTGCAACTCTGCAGAGTACACAGAATAGGCTGCTAAACTGCGGTGAAACACACTGAATGGAATATGTGAGTTTAATATTTGAGTTTGAAAACTTAACAGTATTTCTTATTATTCTGCAACTGTACAGAGTACACAGAATAGGCTGTTAAACGGCGGTGAAACACACTGAATGGAATATGTGACTTTAATATTTGAGTTTGAAAACTTAACAGTATTTCTTATTATTCTGCAACTGTACAGAGTACACAGAATAGGCTGTTAAATGGCGGTGAAACACACTGAATGGAATATGTGACTTTAATATTTGAGTTTGAAAACTTAACAGTATTTCTTATTATTCTGCAACTGTACAGAGTACACAGAATAGGCTGTTAAACGGCGGTGAAACACACTGAATGGAATATGTGACTTTAATATTTGAGTTTGAAAACTTAACAGTATTTCTTATTATTCTGCAACTGTACAGAGTACACAGAATAGGCTGTTAAACGGCGGTGAAACACACTGAATGGAATATGTGAGTTTAATATTTGAGTTTGAAAACTTAACAGTATTTCTTATTATTCTGCAACTGTACAGAGTACACAGAATAGGCTGTTAAACGGCGGTGAAACACACTGAATGGAATATGTGAGTTTAATATTTGAGTTTGAAAACTTAACAGTATTTCTTATTATTCTGCAACTGTACAGAGTACACAGAATAGGCTGCTAAACGGCGGTGAAACACACTGAATGGAATATGTGACTTTAATATTTGAGTTTGAAAACTTAACAGTATTTCTTATTATTCTGCAACTGTACAGAGTACACAGAATAGGCTGTTAAACGGCGGTGAAACACACTGAATGGAATATGTGACTTTAATATTTGAGTTTGAAAACTTAACAGTATTTCTTATTATTCTGCAACTGTACAGAGTACACAGAATAGGCTGTTAAACGGCGGTGAAACACACTGAATGGAATATGTGACTTTAATATTTGAGTTTGAAAACTTAACAGTATTTCTTATTATTCTGCAACTGTACAGAGTACACAGAATAGGCTGTTAAACGGCGGTGAAACACACTGAATGGAATATGTGAGTTTAATATTTGAGTTTGAAAACTTAACAGTATTTCTTATTATTCTGCAACTGTACAGAGTACACAGAATAGGCTGCTAAACTGCGGTGAAACACACTGAATGGAATATGTGACTTTAATATTTGAGTTTGAAAACTTAACAGTATTTCTTATTATTCTGCAACTCTGCAGAGTACACAGAAAAGGCTGCTAAACTGCGGTGAAACACACTGAATGGAATATGTGACTTTAATATTTGAGTTTGAAAACTTAACAGTATTTCTTATTATTCTGCAACTCTGCACAGTACACAGAATAGGCTGCTAAACGGCGGTGAAACACACTGAATGGAATATGTGACTTTGATATTTTAGTTTGAAGACTTACCAGTATTTCTTCCTATTCTGCAACTCTGCACAGTACACAGAATAGGCTGCTAAACTGCGGCGAAGCACACTGAATGGAATATGTGACTTTGATATTTTAGTTTGAAGACTTAACAGTATTTCTTCCTATTCTGCAACTCTGCACAGTACACAGAATGTGCTGCTAAACTGCGGCGAAGCACACTGAATGGAATATGTGACTTTGATATTTTAGTTTGAAGACTTAACAGTATTTCTTCCTATTCTGCAACTCTGCACAGTACTCAGAATGTGCTGCTAAACTGCGGCGACGCACACTGAATGGAATACGTGACTTTGATATTTTAGTTTGAAGACTTAACAGAATGTGCTCTAATCTGCAACTTTGCACACTAAACAGAATGTGCTCTAATCTGCAACTTTGCACACTAAACAGAATGTGCTCTAATCTGCAACTTTGCACACTAAACAGAATGTGCTCTAATCTGCAACTGTGCACACTAAACAGAATGTGCTCTAATCTGCAACTTTTCACACTAAACAGAATATTTTTTTTTTTTTTTTTTTGTTTTTTTCCCCCCACACACAATATAACCTGCTGCCCCCACACACAGTAGTCCTAAAAAGGACTTTTGGTTCTTTTTTGTCACAATTTTTTTTTTTCCTCCCTACACTGCCTTTCCCTTCCTATCCTCAGCTCTCCCTGGCTCAGACTGAGCCGAACTCGATGGTCAGGTGCTATACAGCACCTGACCACGGGTTCTGGCCAGCCAATCAGTGTAATGCCAGCAGCCAACATGGCTGCTGGCATTACACCGATGTCAGAGCCTCCCTGCACGTTTATTGGCTGCGCAGCAGCCGCAAAACGTGCGGGGAGGAGACCCGAACATGGCGGGCGAGCACATGCGGTACTCGTACGAGTACCGCCATGTGCCGAGCAGAGCGATGCTCGAGCCGATCCGAGCATCGGCCGAGCATGCTCGCTCAACACTAATTGTTATGTCTATCCTTATGATTTTTGTTTTCTCTTAATAGTAAATCTTTTGAAAAAACTGAAAATTAAATGGCAAAAAACATTCATTAAACCCAGAGTAAAGTTTTCACTCCAACACACAAGAGCCAGGAAATATAATTAAAATTCTTCAAACTTAAGTCCACACTCCCATGTGCTTTGCAGATTACATCACACATGATGTAATCAATGGTATACTGATGGCATCACATGTGACATAATTGATTACATCACAAATTACCTCCCCAGTGGCATCACTGATGATTTCATCAGCGAAACTGATAGAAAAGTGCTGGGTGATGTTGCTCAGTTCTCTTACAGAGAATATGTAGATATTTTATTAAGATTCTTAATGTAGTTTCCTATTGGGAAACAAGCTGCAGTTTTGCAAGATAAACATTTTGTTGAACTGTGTGTCCTTGACAGTTTGGTATTAAACTGGAAATTTCAACTAGATCTTTTTGTGTTTTTTTTGTACTACAATTGGAGCACTACTTTGAGCATTTACAATTCAACTTTTGGTGCTGTGAAAAGTGGTGTAGTGTTTCAATACTATAGAAGAGGACTTTGGTGTAGTGTTTATTGGTTTCAGAACATTTCCACTGCTTCAAGGATACCTGAAGTGTTTCATTGTCTGTCTCTCCAGTTTGGGATTCCGGTGTATGCATACTTCATAGCAAAGTGCAATTTTAATGGTGAATTATTTTGGATTTGTGTTATTACAGAATAATTCGCTTCAGTGAAATCAGAGCAGTGCTTTATGATGTGTGGGCACAGAATTGGCATATACAATGTGGTAAAGAATACCTTTTGGAACACTGTCAGTATTTTAGTTTAGTGTTACTCCTGGCTCAAGATGTACATTTTGGTAGGCTACAATTGTGGAGACATAGTACTGGTAGAGAACTATTGCAGTGTAGTGTTAGTGGTCTCTCATGATGTGCAGTATTAGTAGGGTTATTTGAGATGTCATCAATGATGACATTGATGCAGTAATTTGTGATGTAAGGACAATTTGCGATGTCAAATGGCAAGGCAGTTGATGTAGTATATCTAGACTTTGCAAAGGTATTTGATACAGTTCCACACAGACGGGTGGGGTATAAAATAAGGAAATTGGGACTAGGGGATAACCTTTGCAATTGGACAGAAAACTGGTTGAAGGATAGGGAACAGTGTGTGGTTGTAAATGGGGAATTCTCCATTACAGTTAAAGTGGAGAGTAGAGTACCTCAGGGTTCAGTATTAGGTCCGCTGCTTTTTAACATGACCTGGAAATAGATATGGAAAGCAAAATATCAATATTTGCAGATGACACTAAATTATGCAGAGTAATTAATTCAGAAAATGGTATTTGCTCTCTACAGAGGGATTTACATAAATGGCAGATTGGGCAAACAAATGGAATATGAAGTTTAATGTGGGGAAGTGTAAAGTCATGCACTTGGGAGGAAATAAACCCAGGGCTATTTATAAACTTAATGGAATCATTTGAGGGGACTCGTTGCTAGAGAAAGGCCTGGGTATCCTTCTCAACTACAAAGGCAAAGGTTGAACTTTATCCAACCTAATTTACTATGTTACTGTATTACTATGAGATATAATCAGTATGTCATTTATGTCACGTAGATGTCACAATGTTAGGATGTCCCCAATTTCCAAACCTTAGCAGCTGGAGAATGATGCTAAAGAGTGTGGTTCAGGAATTATGCCAGTCACACTTATCCTTTGCTGTGGCCAAAGCTGGAATAAAAGTGCTGGCCGTGTAGCCAAATATCCAATCCCAGCTGAGCTGGCCAGGATAGGATACAATGTGTACCGGTGCAGGTTCTGGACAGAAGAACCAGTAGGATCCCAGAAACAAATCATTTTCTTATCAGGATAAAGCAAACAGGGGATAGGACTGCTGGAACAATCTTACATGAAGGTAAACACAGAATCACCAGGAAAGGTCCTGTACCACTAGCAGGCTGAGACTGCTCAAGGTATGACCAAAACAAGATAGAGAATGTCCCTTTAGGAATAACAGGTTGGAACTGCTCAGGGTACGACCAGAGCACGACTGACAAGCTGTTCAACAATAGTAGGTGATGACAACTCTCTATCGAAAGATCAGAGATGAACTCCTACAGGAGTTTCAACTGGATGTTGAACAGAACCAAGCCAACAAATCGAGTGATATGGATTATTGACCAGAAGTCAAAGAGTATCTGACTGTGATAATGGGTTCTGAATCTATGATTACGATTCGAACCAACTCTGACAAAAGCAACAAGTGTGATAAATGTCCGACCACTACTCAAGGCTGATATGACTAGGCTAGCAATAGCTCAAATCACCTCAGAGCAATGAAAGTACAGAGTAGAGCAGGATACTACAGCCACCTAGTGATCAACTATGATTAATCACAATCACAACACTCAAACCAGTGTCTGAGTATCACGGTGCCCGTGATCCCTTTACTGTCATTCTCGTTTGTGGTGCTCTCTGATTGGCTGAGCAGGTTTGGCCCGCCCCCGGTGACCTTTTTATACTCAGCCTTTGACATCTGTCACTTGCCCTTTCGTGGTGTTCCTGAGTCAGTGTTGCTGTCTTCCGTTGATCCTGATTCCTCTGTACCGAATTGGCCTGTAATGACTACGCTCCTGTGTTCCTGTCCCGTGATCCGACCCGGCCTGGCTGACGTTCCTGTTTGAGACTGATCTGGCTTGTCTGAGAACCACCTCCGTGTACCGACCCGGCCTGGCTGAAGTTCCTGCTTGTGACTGATCTGGCTTGTCTGAGAACCACCTCCGTGTACCGATCCGGCCTGGCTGACTTCCTTGTACGTGTTCTGAACTGGCTTGTTCCAGTGACGTTCGTGGACTGTTTCCTGCTCTGTTGTCGCCATGGCGACATTCTGACTTCCGCCAAGGCCAAGCACCGGACCGACTGTCGACTGCCATAGTGCTTCCTCTGTGTAGTGCGTACTGTGCTGAGTCTCCGTTACAAAGTGCTGAGCTGTGTTATCGTTCTGAGCCTTCCTGTTAGTTGCTGAGCATTACATTGTTCACTAAGCCTTGGTGTACGAGCTGCTTAACCCGTTCCGTGCTGGTATCTTCCGTGTGAGCTGGCCGCTTGTATAATTGCTTTGATCGGCAGCTCAAACATCCATCTAGCAGAGTAGTCGGTATTATCCTCCGGGCCCGGTGTGGCGCCATTGGCTCTAGCATTGTCTCCGGTATATGCCCATGAGGGCTATTGGCTCACCTCTCCTCCAGCTCTGAGTGGTCTCCGGTGTACGCCCGTGGGGCTATTGACCATCTCTATGGTTACAGCAGTCTCGGAATTACGCCCGTGGGGGCTATTGGCTAAGCTCTTGCAGGTTTCTCCGGTATACGCCCGTGGGGGATACAGGCTCAAGTCACCGGATCGCCGGTGATCATTCCTAACGCCCGTGGGGGCCAAGGGAGAGCTCTTGCATGCTAGCAGTCTCAGTGTGACGCCCGTGGGGGCTACAGACTCAAGCACCAACAGTTATTGTTTCCGTCATTTCTACACCCGTGGGGGTTACCGACTCAAGCACTAACAGATATTGTTGCCGTCTTCTCTACTTCCATGGGGGCTACCGATTTAAGCACTTGCAGATATTGTGGTCCTCATTGCTACGCCCGTGGGGGCTATGCACCGAGATAATTCAAGGCAGTACTGACTGTGTATTCAGTCTCCTGAGCTCTACATCTAAAGCTTTATCACCACCTTGGGCGTGCCAGACTCCACAATTGAGACTGTCTTTTGCAAGATAACCCTTGAGTATCCTGGCTATTGTAGCCTACACTGTGTTATGCTATAGTGCTCATTGTAATCTATTGCTTACCTGTATAGCTACTCTGATTGTATTTGTTATCTCTATTATCGCCTATAGAGGGCGCTTCTTTTTTTTTTTTTTTTTTAATAAAACTGTGTTTTACTTTACCACCTGGTCTGAGTGTCTTGAAAACCGTAACAGTACGAAAGTACCATGACCTCAGACAGTAAGGGTGAAGGTAATACACAGAATATCCACTGGAGAATGGATGTTCATGAGCAACGCCTAGATCAGTTGGCACTGGCCTTGCAAACTTTACTTGAGCGTACGGTACATCTTGACAAACCTAAGCCGAATCTGGTGGTTCTCCCAGTTCCGACACTGGATAATTTGTCTGTAGTTTCTACTACACATTTAAGAGGCCTAACGGCGCCAACACTGTTACCATTGAGATATGATGGCGAACCTAACCAATGCAGGGGCTTCATTAACCAGTTGGAGATATTCTTGTAACTCACGCCCCAAGCATTTCCAAATGACAGAAGCAAGGTTGGTTTTATGATATCACTATTGACGGGCAAAGCACTGGCATGAGCTAACCCCTTGTGGGAGAATGCCAAACCTTGTACTCTGAACTTCAAGTAGTTTGTAAGGCAGTTCCGCAAAGTGTTTGAGGTTCCCGGCAGAGCTGCCTCTGCTGCCAAAAGGTTAATGGAGATACAGCAGGACGACCGTACCTTGGGCGATTACGCCATCGAATTTTGGACCTTGGCAGCAGAGGTGGGATGGAATAATGAGGTGTTAGTGGCAGCCTTTGCCCAGGGCCTATCCGAGTCCATTAAGGATGAAATAGCTGCCAGAGATGTACCTAGTGATCTGGACTTATTGATTCCCGCATCCGTGAGAGACGGTTGGCAAGAAGGGCAAGGTCCAGAAACTATGGGCATGGTAGTCTTTTAAACCCACCCTCATCACCCATTCCTCTTGAAAGGTTACCCGAGAATGGAGAACCATACTCTCCATACACTCTGTTTCGGTAAGAGGGTGTAATGTTTCCATAAAATACAAACACTCAGGGATAAACTTAATAGCAACTCTCTTATTTAACTCTTTTCATCTCTTCAGTCACCTCACTAACTGTCTGTTTTCAATTGTCACTCCTCCACTTCCTGCTTCCCGCTCTTTCTCCTTAAAGGGAGAGAGATGCTTTGCTGTATGTTACCAAGGGCAAGCCTCAAACACCACTTTCTATTTGTTCCCTCAGCATATTGCTACACTGCCTCAACTAAAGAGCCACCGTGTGTTATGTTGCTATGTTACCTCAACTTAACCCTTTGCGTGCCAGAGGGGTACGCAACGCATTGCAAAGCAATGCATTCGTACCCCTCTGGCACTCAAAGGGTTAAGTAAGGAGGAGTTACTGCTCCCTTTGGGTGATTCAATGGGGGAGTGATTTAAATCATGCAGGGAGTTGGCCTGCCCACACTATCCAGCCCACCCACCACTATCCAAGTAACTGAAAAAACAAAATGGCTGCCACTCATTCCTACACCACAGACACAAACACATCAGACAAAAAAAACACACACATACTCACACTCTCACTCTCACACACAATCATACACACTCTCTCACTCACACACACTCTCACTCACACTCAATCATACACACTCACACTCTCTCACTCACACACTCTCACACACACACTCAATCACACATTCATACTCACACACTCACACACACATACACACTCAATCACACACTCACACTCTCTCACTCACTCTCATGCACCCTCTCACACTCTCTCTCTCACACTCACACACTCACTCAATAACACACACTCACTCAATCACTCACATGCAATCACTCACATGCAATCACTCACACGCAATCACTCACATGCAATCACTCACTCTCACACTCACACGCACTCACTCACACTCACACCCCGGGAGCCAGCACGATCCACCTTCTACCACAGTATGTGCAATTACCACATGCATTTCAACTACATGAATGAATGCCACTCACTCACACTCACACACACTCACTCACACTCACTCACACCCCAGGAGCCAGCATGATCCACCTTCCACCATAGTATGTGCAATTACCACATGCATTTCAACTATATGAATGAATGCCACAGTGGAGGCATAAGTACAAACACAAACTCATTACAATGACACATAAGTCACCCCCTTATGACTCACTTCTGTGTGTGTGTGTCTCTGTGTGTGCCTGTGTGTTCCTCACTGTGTGTGTTGCATGTCTGTATCACACTCTATGTGTCTGCATGATGTGCATTGCATGTATGTGTGTATGACTGTCACTCTTTTTGCATCTCAGTGCATGCGTGTGCATTTGTGTGTGTGTCTCTGTGTGTGTTTGTCTTGCATCCGTGTGTGTGCATTAATTCCCTATATATCCTGACGGGCAGCGCCGTCCCACATTGCTAGTATATATATATATATATATATATATATATATATATATATATATATATATATGTGTGTATTTTATCTATTTTTTCTAAGTAACATACCAATAGTAAATCAAAGGTCGCTCCTCAGTTCCAGGGTCCCTTTCCTACATTCAAGGAGTTAAAGCCATTTAAACCAATGGACATTTTTTTTTTATTGTGCTTCCGGCAACATTCTTTTAATCCCTTGGATACCAGTAACATCTGCCACTCATTCAAGGCATTGAAGTAAAATTAAACTAAAATACATGTTTTCCTTTATAAGAAGTAATATGTTATGGATTCTTTTTTAACTGACATTTCCACAACCACCACATTATTACAATCACTTCTCCTCTTATATGGTGCAGTTCTGTCCGAAGTGATTAAAGTGGAACTCCCACCTCTTAAACACTTTAATAACTCCCCACCTGGCGACTAGCAGCTTAGTAGCTCTAGTCACCAGAATTATTACCTTATTCAGAAGAAATATGCATTCTTACCGGGCTCACAGCAGCACAGTGCGCAGACATCTTGCCATAGTGACGTCCACGCGTCTGCGCTGTCATTCCCAGCCGGGTCTAGGAGATGTTGCTAGGAGCCGTCCGGCTCCAAAAGGGACTGACAGCGCAGATGCTTGGACGTCACTATGGCACGATGTCTGCTCTCCGTGCTGCTGTCAGCCTGGTAAGAATGCATATTTCTTCTGAATAAGGTAATAATTCTGGTGACTAGCACTACTAAGCTGCTAGTCGCCAGATGGGGAGTTATTAAAGTGTTTAAGAGGTGGTAGTTCCGCTTTAAAAGTAGAAGATTTAAAAAAATCTTTCCACTACACAAGAACACAATAAAATGATAATTAATTCAAAATATGTTCATGTCTCTGATCTGTGTTTTATCGATATTTATACTTACATCTCAGTTTGTTTACTGATCTCTCCAATTTGAGAACTGTCAGTAAATTTGCTGATGATTGACAACCCTGGACATCAATTTTCCTTTGCATTCCCTTAATTCTGCTACTCTTGGAGGCTGCCTAGTTTGACTAATGCTTGCATCAGTCCTGTATGAAAGCTGTTACAGTATGTTGTGTTACACAACACTCTGACACTCAAAAAGAAATAATCATTGTTCATTTAGTGACCAGTTAACCACATGTTAAAATGAACCTTACAAAATGCCTCAATATACCATGTATATTTTTAGTAATAACCCTTTGAGTGCCAAATGGCAATGGTTTGGACCCCATACGGCACTCAAAGGTTTACGTTGGACCATAAGAAAATGTAACCCTTTTTTTACTGACTGATAGTAAATATACTGATGGATGGCAAGCCTGGACAGCAGTTCTCTTTTGTATTCTTCACTTACAGATAAGGAGACTGTATAATGCCATGTGTGGCACCGTAAGACGTGAGGACTGTTAGGGAAATTGCTCCTCTTAACCTTTTGAGTACCGTGGGTGCCTATTGCGTTGATCCTCAGTCCGTTGAGCACCCCTATGTCACTGAAAGGGTTAAGCTTCTGAAAGAAGCACATTCTAAATTTAATGGAACTTATACAAAAAGCAAAATATAAGGACTTCTGCTACACCATAGGTTTCAAATAAAAATCCCCATTTATTTAAATAGGGCTTTTAACTCCCTGAATGCTACAGAGAACTCCATGAATTCATTTGCAATGCATTTGAGGCCTATAACATTGAAGGGATTAAAAGTTCAATTTAAATCCAAGGGATTTTGAGAATTTTAATTCTTCTATTGTGCAGCTGTTTTTCTACAATATTGCTTTTCTTTTGCATTCTGCCTAAGACCCCATTTATTTTAACACCTTAGTGACTTGTGACATGCCATGACGTGCCAATCCGAACATCAAGGACTGGTGATGGACCTGGCAGGGATTCTGGGAGAGCACTCTGCTCTGCCATCCCAGAATTCATTGCGATGAAAAAAAAAGGTCCTTAACTGCTGCCCCCTGCCGCATTTTAAGCGGTTAAGTATACGTAAGTATTTTTTAATTAAAAATACTTTAAAGATTTTCCTGCTGAGTAAAACAAAATTACTCCAACTTCTGGTAGATTTTTCATTCAAAAGTTTTAAAGCTCAGCTTATGTTTTTATTTTAAATCAAATTTAAATTGCTCCATCTAGTGTCAAAAAGGCAAACCGTTTTTTTACAATATGCTCTAAAGAAGACGCACTCCTTGCCACAATAGAAAACTGCAGCTTGATGTACAAAAGGGAAGCTTGAGATATAATAATTGCTGAATGAAGCATCTCTTGGTAGTAGAAGCACTTACTCAGTAAGAAAAAGTGCTATGACATATTTTTCCATAAAATTGAGCTTACTGCTACTTTAAACTGCATGGAAATATATGTAGTTCATCTTTAAATGTATTAACATGTTCTATATATATATGAAAGCAACCTGTATGTTAATATTAGGGGTCCTGTGAATGAAACCTTTGATATGAATGTGAAAAAGATCTCCAGCTTTCTGCATGGCGTGTTTAGCGGACCATTTTTGATCAATACATTTTTTTTTCTATAGCCTTATACATATCACCCAGTGTAACATGTCTTTCAAAGGAAAGAGGCATCAAAAAGCATTTAAACACAATATCCATCCAGTCCTATTTAGGCTATCATTGCATCTTTTCTATATCTCCAAGGAAACAATTTCCATAGCAACCAGAATTTATACCTCAGAGGCATTTTCAGTTTCTTAGATCCAATGCAATCAAGATAAAACTCTCATAATAAATCACATAATGCCTACTAATGAACAAAACAACTCAGAAAAATTTGATTTTACAGCAGCTAAAAAGCAATTGGCTCTGCTGTTTTGTCCAGTTCCCTATTTAACCCTTTCATCATTTTGCAATGCATTGGATCCCCCTTTCATGGTTACAAAAATTCAGACTTAATTAATGCTTAGACTAACCAAATATTTACCCTAGAAATTCTTAAAATAATTTACAGTTTTAGCCGAAGACACCTCTGGATGTGTACTCCATATCATACTTTTAGTAACTTTCTTTTTTTACTTTTCCTTTGTCCTTCCAGCCCACCAGTGTTTTTTGATTGTCCTTTTGTTATAGCTTTTTTTTTTTTTTTTTTTTAAAGAAATGAATTGTTCCTTGATAAATGTGAAAAGTTTAATCATGTTACCCTTCTTCTCTCTATCCCCCAAGCTTGGAGGAATGCATGAATCCATCAGCGAAGCTCATTTTCTGATCTTGGACATTGTAGTAAAAATCACGCAGCTGTTCTTTGTTAGACCGCTTACGATTGCTATAGTGAATAACAGCACACACACATCTTACCATAGATAAAGGGACAGTAATGTTTCAAAATAAAAGGCGCTCCAATTAATCGTCATAGGATTTGGGCCATAGAGAGTGTTATTTCAATACTATCAGAGCTGTAGCAAAAGTAATTGAATGATAAAGTATCCCCTCCCTCCCCTTTTACTGATGTAACAATACTCACCTCAGAGCAGCAAGGTGGTGTCCAGATGGCTTGCAGAGAGGGACAATCTTCAAATAGCATAAGGAAAAACCTGATAAACCTGTCAAGGGGACAGGATTTTCATTATATTCACAGTAAGAAGATTGTCCCTTGCTGTGAGCTGTCTGGTCTCAAGACCAGATTCCACATCTGAGGGGAGGTGTCTTACACTAGGTAAAAGGGGTGGGATGGGATACTTTATCATTCAATTACTCTTGAACTACAACTCTGACAGTATTGAAATAGTACTCTCCATGGCCCAAATACTATGAAGATTAATTGGAGCTGCTTTTATTTTGAAACATCACTATCCCTTTAAGATGTTATTTAGTGCAAGCCCTCAAGGAACGATAGGAATATGGATTTTAATATCATATCATACCAACTGGCCCATCCAGTCTGACCCATTTCCCTATATAATTAAATTGCAAAGTCTTATATACATCACAGAATACACTTGTCCATATCAGGTATTTTTGAATTCTCTTACAGTATTAGTTATAACTACTTTTGCAGGGAGGCTGTTCTATGAACCTAGCACCCTTTCCATAAAGTAATACTTACACACTTTCCTTCCGAATTTTCCTGCTTCAACGTTTTCTATAAGCGCAAGGAGGCAAAGATTTGAAGTAGAAAGTATAGTACATATGCTCTGAGGAAGCAGCCATTCCTGCTTTTTCTAGACCTCTAAATAAAACAGCAAACTTGAGAAGATTGTCTAGTACTGGGCACTATGAATAATTACTGTATATGCTAGCTGTAGGTACATGATATATAATGTTTTATCAGCACATTTAATATTTAGGCATTATTGTTCTTTAAATGCTAGAAAGGTCTCCAGTGCATTTCTTCACATAATTGTACTCTTTGACTTATTGAATTTGGCCCATAATCTCCAGATCAGTACACTGTCCCCTATTTGAGATTTAACTAGTGATACATAAAGTGGAGTTAGAACCACCCCCCCCTTCGCTGTATTATTAGTGATATATATGTTCCAACATCACTGGCTGTGAAGCCGTGAAAAGCTGTGAAAACCTGATTCAGTTCCCAGTGTCAGCTCCTTGTGACCTTTGGCAAGTTGTTTCATCTCCCTGTGCCACACCAGCAAAAACTTAGATTGCAAGCTCTCTGGGTTGTGGACTCACAGTGCTTGAAAAAATTATGTGTACAGAGCTTTCTCCAAATTGATAGCACTAGATAAGACTACAGAAATGTCACGTAAGTAACACTAAATCTATATGGAGCAGGTTCATGGGGCTTGCTGGCATTATAGGTTTAAGTATGGAAGAGTGTGTGCACTTGTGTGCACTACAGCTATCTTATGCTTTTCTAGTGCATACCCATAAGTGCATCCACTGGTGTCGAAGGCTAGCTCCAGTGGCTCTGCCCTCTCATATTTGAACAGACTCTCATATATGACAGACTGACAATAGTAGGAGTACCCTTGTTTTGCTCAGCAGGAAAAGCCATATAACGTGTTTTTTTCATAATAAAATGTACTGCTCCTTTAATGGTATAATGTTACTGATACAACTACAAGTCTGATGTTAAGAAATAAATCTGAATCTGGTACAGTTATTATTAGCTTATAAAGATTTGTATAAGCTGGAAACTACAACACTTGGGGTTTTACATTAATTAATTTTCAAGCTTGAATAGTAACAGCAGTAGACATCTAAATCACATAATGCATTTGGTCATACTGAATGTAGAAGAACTAAATGCACAGTGCCTGGCATTTTATCTTTGAGATCCCTGTAGACCTCAATAGCAAGCAGCTTTCGCAAGCCTGTATACTAACGTTCTAAGTATTATTTGACATAAAATAATTAGTTGATATACAGATAAAGTATATAGTAGCAGTTTCTCTTCTAAATTTAAAGGGGATGTATTACCTCTGTATAAGTTAGCATGAATAGTTAGGTTATATATTGAATATGAGTAAAATTTTATTCATTTTTTTAAGCTCTATTTGGTTGAAATTGTACTTATAAATTCTGCCCTGCACCTACTTCTGGACTGACTGCGGTTACCTGCTCTGTATCACAGTCCATCACTCTGCCTCTGCTCCCCTTCCTCTATCCAAACTCCTCCGATGACGGAGACCTTCTGTCCGTAAGCTGGAGCACTCTCATTGGCAAGATATTGATCTCTGCCAAGGAGACCACTAATTTTATTCATATTCGAAATATAACCTAACAATTCATGCTAACTTATATAGATGTGATACATCCCCTTTAACTATAACAGTTAAAAAACTGTCCAGGAGGAATGCTGTTAGGCTCTGAAAATACCTGGAGATTGGGCCCACTGAATGTACTAGCAATGTGTCTCACAACCTGTTTGCACAATTGCCATTAGGGAGGTCAACAAACTATTATACAATTACATGTCCTTGGATGATGTCAAAATCTGGGGCTTTAATAGGGTTGCCACCCGGCCAGTATTTTACTGGCCCCTCCGGTATTTAGTGCACTGGAGCCAGTGCCGGTATAACTACTATACCTGCAACTGAAAAGCTGGTATTTGACTGTGCTACCCCTCTACATGTAGTGCAATGGACCAGGCGACCTGCGAGACTGTGCAGTTCATTGGAGGCACCTCTTCAAAGTGTCTCGGTATTTGCCTGTCTTTACGTTTATACACATGAATTGGCAATAATATTAGTGTCTTAAAGCTTGTACTGAAGTAAAACGCAACTACAACCTGTGAGGAACTGTGATAATTGTTGCTTCAAGGGGTTCCGAAACCAGGCATGCAGGTGGGCGCCACTATGTGTCACGGTTTTAGATGAACACTCAGACAGATCGGTAAGGTTAAAATAACTTTATTAGAGCAAAGTGCATACAAGAGTATAGGTTCAAGGCCTATAAACAGAACAATAGGCTGACAGGAGTACAGTAATAAGATATGTATGATACAGTAGGGTACTGCCAATACGTTCAACAGTATTTGGCAACCTAGGAGGAGTAACGTACAGTCCCAAGCAGACGGTAGGATGTGAACACAGGAGGTACACAAATAGGACAGACTGCCCAGACGCCTGGGTACTGGAACCCGTACGGATAAATGGAGAGAACTGGTACTTGCTGACAATCAGACTTCTGGCAGAACCGGTAAGGCAACGCTTGCACAGTCCTGGAATGCCATCAGGACTACAGTGGCAGGGAGCCCACAGTAGACTGGCACAACCCAGACGCCTGGGTACGGACAATCGCTGCACGGTAAAGGAAATCGGTAACCACACGGGGTCACCTGTATGCTCAGACTAACACAGTACCAAGTGGATGGGTATCCACGGAGGACAACGGCCACAAAGTGGAGGCAGCACACCACGGTCAGCAGCGGAACGGCACTCAGCCAGGATACTGTCAGCGACCGAGCGGGTTAACAGCCAGGACAGCCAGCAACGGAGCGGGTTCTCTGCCAGGATACCATCAGCAATGGAGCAGTTCTCAGCCAGGATACTGTCAGCAATGGAGCGGGTTCACAGCCAGGACAGTCAGCAACGGAGCGGTTCTTCAGTCAGGAAACGGTCAGCAATGGTGCAGGTTCTCAGCCAGGATATAGTCAGCAACGGATCAAGTTCTCAGCCAGAATAAGGTCAGCAACAGAGTGGGTTCTCAGCCAGGATACAGTCAGCAACAGAGCGGGTTCTCAGCCAGGATACAGTCAGCAATGGAGCGGGTTCTCAGCCAGGATACAGCCAGCAACGGAGCAGGTTCTCAGCCAGGATACAGTTAACAATGAAACGGGTTTTCAGCCAGGATACAGTCAGCAATGGAGCGTATAACCGGAACACAGGAACAGGAGCGTAGTCAGGCAGGCCAGGTCATACACGAAACAGCAAAGATAAAGAGCAGACTCAGAAACTCGTACACCACGAAAGGGCGCCTAAAAGAGAACGTCCCGGAGTATATATAGGCAAGCCCTAGTGGTAGCAATAAAGACCAGCCAATCAGGGAACGGCAGTGATAATAATGTCGCCGTTTACAGAGGGAAAGCACGGGCACCGTGATGCTATGTTACTGAGCGATTGGATCCAAGCATAATCTCTACTTCATGAAGTATAGTGGTTGCTGGGGGATTGGAGTGATTGGTGCATACCAGCCAACTGTCTCAATTTATGTGGGACAGTCCGATTTTAGGGTCCAAACCCGCTGTCCCACCCACATTACAGTATGTCCCGCTTTCCTGGCCTATCTCCTGCAATTTAAAGTTTTGCCTGTAACGCTAATGCAACCTAAGCACCATGTGAGCCACGTTGCATTGAGCATGGTATCCCAAATTGACTACTCATGCGTGTCACTCCAGATATATGCACACACAACACGCATTGTTCGCACGGTATTCAGCCGCTGGTTGTCTTCTGATTAAGAGGTTCCTAAGTGTGCCTGAGCAGTGCAGCACTCTGCGATGCTCATGAAAATGTGGTCAAACAGCCTCTTGTCCTGATGATTTGTTGCTCCTCCTCTGAAATTAGCTGGGTGTTGTATCGTGGACAGGACTTATACTACCTCAGTGCCTGCCTGCCTTGAAGTGAAACGGAGTTGGCAGGCTACTGATGAGGTCCCGTAAATTTTTTTTTTTTTTTTATTGTATTTGCACATAAAGCCTAAGCAAGCATATCAGCAGCTTCAGCAGTCAAAGCTGCCCCTGCTGGATCTTTTCCAATCCACTCAGGCAACGTACAGTAATGGTACTAGTACACAGAGGGGAACTGCACAGCTCACAATTGCCCTTCATATAAGATTTATGCCCACAGTCACACAAGGGTATATTGCAGATTCAGAGAGAACTTGTTTTGAGTGCTCAAACCCCACATCACTCTCCAGTCTGCTTCACCACTTGGCCCAGGGAAAAGACAGGGCACAATATCAAACAGAAAGGTCAGGGAATGCACATATTTTTAACCTTTGAAGTACTAGAAGGGCAAGCAACACATTGCTTAGCAATATGCTGCTCACCCGCCGGCACTGAGGGTTAAAGCTTAACATTGCTTCATCTTGTTGTTTAGCTCCTGTTTCTTTCTTTACAACTGATACGCAGACCTGATCTTAATCAACATTTGCATATAAAATGTAATATTCACAGCTAAACTGTGGTGTTATAGGCATTAAATACTGATTTTATTTTCAATGAAACCTCAACAGACATATGGTACCAGTGAGCGCACTGCTGACATTTAACATTTTACAATACTAAGGACCTGATGCAGCAAACTAAAGTGGTGCATTTTGAGACAATGTTGAACTGGGTCTGTGACTGTTGGTGGAACAGTGTATGTATTATTAAGTGACTAATAGTGATTCTGTGACTGCCAGTGGAATAAGGTAAGGGTACCCATGTATCTGTGGCTCTATGGATACCAGTGGATCATATTTCCCAAGTCTCCAAATCACTCTGTCCCTCTTTCCCACTACAGAGTCCCTGTGTTTAGGAGATCAGACTGTGTTGTGTGTATATGTGTCACAGTACCTTGTTTCCAGCGCTGCCTCTTCAGTGACGCTCTGCGTCTTTCCACGCGTCATCTGTGGGCAGAGGCTTCAAGCATGCTTTGGGCCTCTGTTTTATGTGTGTTTGTTTCCTGTAGTCTCCTCCTACCTACTTCCTCCCTCTAGCTGCTCCGCCTATCTATTTCCTGTGGAGGGGTTTAAAGGGCAGACTGAGTCTGGTGGTGTTCTGAGCAATTCATTATCTAGTATTCCTCATTCCTGTACATGATCCAGCTTGTCTGTCCATCCATTCTGGTGTTGACCCGTGGCGCTGTCTGACTATTCTCCTTGTGCATTCCGATTTGGCTCAGATATCCTATCTGGTGCAAACCCGTGGCTCTGGCTGACTACCCGCTTTGTGTATGACCTAGGCTTGTCTGACTACCCACTCTGGTGTTGACCTGGGACTCTATCCACTGCGCATCCAGCATTCCATTGCTTCAGTGGATATCCTATCTGGTGCAAACCTGTGGCTCTGGCTGACTACCCGCTCCTTGTATGACTTTGGTTCATCTGACTATCCTATCTGGTGCTTACTAGAAGCCCCTGTCTGTTCGATCCTAGGGTTGGTTCCGTTATTCAGACATCCTTCCTAGTATTGACCTGGGGCTAGCAGACTCCCAGCTACTGACTGCAGGCTGAGTCAGTATCACTCTTGGGTGTTACCTTACCTCGAGACTCCAGCAGGCTGAGGCCTAGTCTCGGACAGTGAGGTGGTGATATTGGGAGACTGCTATTCCTGATACAGTACTCGACTTTTCGATCACCCACTGTGTGTATATATTTATATTGCATGACTGTTATTATTCTCATAATAAAGGATCTATTAACTATACCGTCTGACTCCTGGTTTTGCTTGCCAGCCGTAACAATATGTGTATCACATTGCTCCACCGCAAAAAAACTCATATTAGTGTTTGTGTAAACTTTGGTATATGCATTTATAAATCTTCGTAAATAAAATACTTTGGTCTTGTTCTAAATCATTTATCTACAAAAAGAGGGTATCAATAGGTCATGAAATAACCTAAATATACTCGGTAATGCCATGCCCCCGGCAGCACAACCAAAATCAAGTGACCCTCTTTGGCCATTTGAAATGTTGGGAGGTATGTTGGTGTGTCTGGCAAAGATGTGAGCACAACTGGAATGCACATACCCGGAGACAAAGTTCAGCTACCTGACAAGTATACAGCAAAGTGACACTTGTGAGTTGTGACTTCACTTATACGTGTCTAGAGACCTTTACACTGATTTTAGATGACTTAACCAGAGCGTATACATAGTGATCACTTTATATACAACTAACAGCACCTTCTACAATCCCACATAACATCATTTTAAAGTTGATTACCCATGATTTGTGGTCCATTCTGTGTTAAAGTATTTTGTTTTGTGCCTGCTTTAGAGGCTCCAGTGACATATATATATATATATTTTCTTTAATGGAGACTAGAGTTACAGCTTGTTCTTTGAGTGTCAGATGGATCAGGAGACTATTGCAGATAACCTTCTTCGTGGCAGGGCTTGAGCAAATCACCCCTTGCTACTCAGAGGGTTAATCCTTTGAGTGCCAGAGGCACATCACTCTAGCACTCAATAAACATTACATTGTTTTGTTGTTACTTAAACAATAAGACAAAACGCAACAACATTTATTGTCAATATACATGTCTTCAGTTTAACCACTCTAGACAGAGGAATGAAATTACATAGCATGTTATTATTGCTTGAAATTCTGTAGTATTTCCCAATACATGGTTATCCAATTTAGTGCAAATATCTCTACTATACAGACAGACTCAACATTGAGTGGTTTTGCCCCTTTTTTGGCTCCTCCCTTTTGTGGCTCTGCTCTCACCGACCCACAACTATGGCCGGTATTTTTTTGAGGAAAAGGTGGCAACCCTAGGCTTTAAAGCAGAACTTTCAGATAATAGCCAGTTGCCATGCATTCATTAAATGCATAGCGACTAGCTTGAAAACAGATGTCTTACCGTAAAAAAATACATGTGTCTAAAGGAATCCATCCAGTTTCGGGACAGACGGGCAGGTTAGTGCGGTCTGTGAGCCTGCACCGTCAGGCCCTTCCAGTGACTATACGGTGCAAATCAGTCTACTCTATGGAGACCGGGACCGATGGCGCATGTGCACAGACAAGATATCTGCGCTCTAGCCTCAGTTCTGGTCTCCAAAAGGGACGGATTCCTTTAGACACATGTATTTTTTATGGTAAGACATCTATTTTCAAGCTAGTCGCCATGCATTTAATGAATCCATGGCGACTTGCTATTATCTGAAAGTTCCGCTTTAAAGGAATACTATAACATCCATTTATATTACTGTATCCAGAAAATCCCTACTGTCTACTATAGATTTGCCCATGCACATTTGCCCAAGGGCAGTAGCTTCAGTTAGTTCTGGAAATTATATTTTGAGTAGAAGAACTAGTGGACTTCGACTCCTCTCAATGGAACTGTTTTTTCCCCTCCCCCTGTCTGAAGCAGGTAGGGTGCATGAACCACAGAAGATTACCATGTGCAGAGGGTGGAATCTGAGGTCCAGTAGTGCTGCTATCAACTATCATGTCCAAATCCATGGACATGACATCCAAGACTGATTGGAGATGTTATCTTTTGAACCAAGGAGCAAGAAAAACATTCATAACAAACATTTGGATTTTCTAATCATATTAAGGTAATTGAGGGGGTTATTATTTGGAGGTGTTATTGAGCCTTTAATTATGAGACCTGTAGTGTGAGTCCCCACTACTAGAATCTAGCTGCAAGATAACTTTAACAGCAGATGTAGAAAGATGCAGAGAATTTAACAGACTATTAGAAATTAGTGCAGCCATGTAATCATTTTTGAAAGTTAGTTTTTAATTATAGTTGACCCAATTCCTTTATTAATGAGATGGATCATATTTTTTCTCATCCTGATGAGTCTCCAGAGGGAGGTGAATTATGTGCAGCTGTTTTTAAGAGGTTACCATTCACATTTGGGAAGGGGGGGTGTCTAATAATGACAACGTGATGTGCTTGCTCTAATAGAAGACAGTTAATGTACCATCTGTAGTCACTCTCAATGGGTAACTGCATTTTTGTTTTTAAACATGATTACAAAAACAGTTTTTCTAAATATAAAATGTTCTGTGTGTTATAAAAGTGAAGAGCTTTTTCTTCAATGAATCATGATTTTCAAACATTCATAGAAATAAATAGAATTTCAATGAATGGTAACACCTGTCCTATATGTATGTATAAATATACGTGCCGTGTGTTCAAAAGAAAAGGGAGGCGTTCTGGGCAGACCATTTGCACTATGGGAGAGAGCTAAAGTTCCCATTTATTAACAGAGGTCTCCAAAGCATTGCGACTCAATCTGTTGGAGACCTCTCTAACCTTCAAGGAGTTAAAGGGAGCCTCCATCCGGTCAAATGACCAGATTCTGCAGCTGTGAGCTACAGCGCTGACTTCTCTCACGAGGTAACTTTAGCATGGTATATCTCTCAAACCATAAAGGTTTGAGAGATAAGTCTTACATCATTGTTCATATTTTTTAATGGCTACAATATTAAATAAACATAAAATTAACTATTACCATCCTTTTAAAATCCCCACTTAAATAAATGGGAATTTTTTATTCTGCCCTATAGTGAAAATGGTTTGCCCCAGAACTCCTCTACTTTTCTTTGTGCGAATGGCCCTAATAGTAGGCACTGACATTGTACTAAGAACAAATAGAGGTAATGAACTACACTGCACTAGACAAATACATATTCTCAAAATTCCCCTTTGATTTAACTGGGGATCATTGACCCAACTGAATGCTAGAGTTGTCTCCAAAGAATTGTTTCACAATGCTTGGGTAATCTCTGCCACTTTCAAGGGGTTAAAATCCATATTTAAGTCAATGGGACATTATATGTGTTCCTTGTGACACAGTTGCTTTTCCCCAGAACAATTCCACTTCTTATATCAGTATGTTGGAGTCCTGGGTACACTTTAATCATACTCATAGCAAAATGACGATTAAGGGCCTGGACAGCATAGGCTCATGAGAACAAAATGTTCTCATAAAGTTCTCAGGGCTCTGGGGCAAATGAGAGAAGTAGTGTTGTTACTGATGGTGTCAGAGAGTGTGCCACTGCCAACAGTCAGTTCATTCCAAATAACACCTATGGCTCCTGCTGCACAGGAGTATGATGACACTAGGTTTGCTGTAGGAGATGGCTAGAGTCATAGACTGCCCACACATGCCACCTCTACCTCCACAACCTCCTCTAGTTATGTTGTTAAAGCAATAAAGTTACAGGGTTCTTCTGCCACGTACTGCCAACCCACACTGAGTTCCGTGGAGGGAGTCAACATTTTCAAAAAACAATCCCAAAGTATGGCTGTGGAATGGCAAGGTTGACAAGATGTGGGCATGCTGCCATATTCTTTTGTAGAAAACCGAGATTTCAGAGAACTGATGCTATGTGTGGCTCCATGCTGGCATATTCAAAGCTGCAGTTATTTTTCCAGAATTGTGCCAGAATTGTACAAGCAGGTGATTAGTGTGGTAGGCAGAGGGTTGGAAAGTGCGTACAGCGAAAAAATCCAATTGATAACAGATATGTGGACAACTGGACAGAGCAGGGACTATATGACAGTTACTGCTCACTGGGTTTCCCACCACCAGTAGGAACACTAGTTTACAGCATCAGGGTACAGACAGTAATCATGCCTCTGGTTCTGGCAGTATGATTAAAAGGCAGAAGCAGGATAGCGAAACCATTGGTACATTACTGTGTGCATGCAGAGTTTTGAGAGACAGTCCCACAAAGCTGTAGATGTCTTAAGTAAGCTGGAGCAGGTGATAAAGGAATGCCTTGTACCGTACTCCTTAAAAGCTGGTTTTGTGTCTTCTGATAATGGCTTCAACATAATTGCGGCCATGAGAATTGGTGATATGGTGCCATGCATTCCTGGCAGAATTCAAAACCCTCAGAGAGATGCTTAATAACACCAACAAAATCTGTGCCCATTTTGCCTCTCCTACAGTGCACACAATGCTCTGTATCCCATACAAGAGCTTAACAACCTACTCCATCACCAGATGAAAATGGAGGTCCCTACCAGGTGGAATTCCACACTGTACGTTTGTAGGAGCAGAATAAGGCCATTAGTGAGTACACCATGCAAAACTGGAAAGGTTTGGAGGGAGCCTCTTTGTCACCTGGCCAGTGGAAACTAATGTGTGATGTATGTGAGCTGCTGAAACTCTTTGAGGAGGCAGCCTGAGTCATATAGGAGGAGGAATTAGTGAAATTATAACACATATTTATTGCAGGAAAAAAATGAGGAGCAAAGCTGAGAAATCTTACCATAATGACAACGCAGACATGCACCAGCTGGTCTAAGAAATGTTAGCGGGATTTGAACAACATCCTTACATAATGTAGATTAAAAGCAATGAGGAATAAATTCTTGCCACTTTGTTGGATCACTGTGTTAAACACAAAAATTCAAAAATTCTGCCAAATTGTCTTCAGCAGTTTGTCACAACAAGGAGTCATGATGACAGCAGCATCTCTCTGAGGAATATGATTCTGTCAAGGAATGTAGAGATATTCTTATTGATCAAGTAGAGGGTTGCATTGTAGAGGATGAGAGGGAGAAACACAAAAAACACCTAGACAGCATAGTGAAAAAGATGTCAGCAAAGCATTTCAACCAGCAGCAGAAGCAGCTACATCATCAACCAGAACATCCCATTATGAGAACAATCCATGGATCTCAGCAGGAGAGGCAAAAATCCAATAATGGTGTTGTTGGCATTGTTGCTGGAGCATCACTTTGGGACTTACTTCCTGAGCATGGGTTGGTAACTGGGAACACCTTGCAACTCTTAAGAGTGGTCCCACTGTATGTGAGATGGTTTCTTCATATTTGCAGGATGGCTACGTTCTAGACAGAAACAATGACCCCAGGGACTACCGGCAAGGAAAAAGCAGACAAACAGGTACTAGCTCTTTGACCGCTGTATCAAAACACTTTATGGCAAAACATAAATGTGATGCTTCTCTAATAAAATGTTGGGGTTTGGATACTGTTCACATGAGAATCAGAGGTGAATATATTTACTAAATACAGTAATATGGCATGAATGAGTACATAAGTTTCAGTATGTTTCTGTGAATCTCAAAATATGGTCACATGCTTATCATTACAGCAAATGCATTTTTTGTTACTAGCTTAAATAATCTCAATTTGTTTTGTTTTTTCCTACCTTCATATCTAGTTTTTAAATATATTCATTTACTTGTTGGGTAATTAATGATCAAGATAGGTACATTAAAACATGTGGGGGGGTTATACACTAAGGTGTGATAAAGAGGTGATAAAGTAGAGATGACTTCTCCAGTTTATCACTTCTCCAATTCCTATGTTATTCTATGGAGCCTATGTACTAAGATCACCAAAGTTGGAGAAATCTTAGTGCATTGGATCTATAGAATAACATAGGAACTGGATAAGTGATATCACTGCAGAAGTCATCTCCACGTTTCACCTCTTCATCACACCTTAGTGCATTTTCTTTTAAGTGATTGTCCAGCACATATTCTAAAACTAGAGAAACCTCAATGTGGGTTATGTACTGAACCATGATAAAGAGGTGATAAGGTGGAGATAACTTCTCCAGTGATATCACTTGTCCAATTTCCTATGTTTTCTTTAGAGCTTATGCACTAAGATCTCCAAAGTTGGAGAAACCTTGTTACATTGACTCCATAGAATAACATAGGAACTGGAGAAGTAATATGAAATTATCTCCACCATATCACCTCTTTATCATGCCTTAGTGCATCTCCCCCAATGTATTCTACCTGTTAAAACATTTTTGTAAATAACTGAATAAGTGGAGGATTTTAGGACCCGGGAGAATTCTACTGCTTTCATATATTTTGTATGTATGAGATACAAACATCGGCACATTTGTCCAGCCATTGCTACACATCTGAAGAAGGCAAACTCTTGCCGAAATGCTTCAGGCACCATGTTAATATTTTAGTTTTGGGAACCACTGGTTGGAGTACAGGTATGTAGGGCATCCCTGACTAGTTGTAATTTCTCAGTCAGGGGAATGAGAGTTATTTTTCCCCCACCAGCCATCTAAGAATTCAGTTTTAGATTCACATCTCATCTCAGAAGCATTACTCATATTAATACATTGATGTGGGGTATTATTATTATTTCACTCTGATTGTAGGTATCTACATATAGTTTTTGAGTCCCTTAATTTTCCCTCTTTCTGTTATTTGATCTATGATGCCACCAGCTGCACGTGTGGTCACGTGATCAAACTGACACTTTGTGAGGACTTACTATAGTCTTGATTTCAATCCTTATAATCTGTTTTGATACAAATATTAACTGCCTATTTGACCACATACAATGCTTTAAGAGCTGTGATGTGATCTTTCTCCCCACACTGTGTTAATACATTTTATTACCCTTTGAGGGGACTCTGTCTCCCTGCTACAGTTGAACATTTACAAGTGCATGCTTGTTATATAGGCAACTGATTCTCTGGTTACCTTTTGTTTCACACCAGTGTATTCAATGAATCCTTGTTACTATAATTCAATGGTGCCATTATGGAACAGGTGTACTGATCTAGTCCTCAGTGCTGCAATGTAGCTTCTATGTAACTAGGCTTTACATACACTTTGCATAATGTAATGTACAATGTAATTGTAATTTTTTTTTACTTTGCCCACCAAGAATAAGGTGACCTGGTACCTTTTTTTTTTTTTTTTTGGATACAGGACAATATTCAGAAAACAAAAGAGTAACAATTCTGGAGAAACCAACTATCATAACGACAATTAAACTCCCAGAAATATTAATTTATTTAAGTGGGGCTTTTAATCCCTTGAATTCTAGAGAGACTCAAACACATTTAAATCAAGGGGAAGATTTATTTGTTCCCATGGTGCAATTTGCTCCAGAATTTACCACTTCTTTGTTTCGAGAATCTTACCCATAGAATGAGATGGCTAATGAAGTAATTTAAAACAATCAATCTTTTTTAAGTACTAATAAAAGAAGAGACATACTACATAAAATATTCTAAAAAAAAGGTTAGATAGCCTTATGAGTAGATAACAAATAACATAGTTCAGAGACAACTGTTTAATTGGGAATTAGAACTCAGGAATAAGTGGCTCTTAATTTGTTTAATAGATTAATTTACCTACTGTAGGTAGTTCCCCTCAGACATCAGTCAAGTATACCTATCTATTTATTAATATTGATTTATATTTTCAGTTCCATGTATATAGTGATTTCTGTTGAGATTTGCCTATATATTAATCTCCTCCTCACAACACTCAATGGGACCTGAATTGTATAGGTAACTAGTCTTTATCGGACTGTAAAGTTACATAGTAATGTAAGTAAAAACAAAAAAGAAAAAGAGGACATATGTTGTGAAGTTCAATTTCTGCCACGGTAAATCCCAGAAAATGAATAGTAAATAATGCTTCCCCTCCAACATGGGAGTTTGTCTATTTATTAGAACAAATTTCTATTAAGTCTATTGACACATAGTATAACCCAGCATGCATGTTGCCTTTTGCTAGAAATGCATGGAATAATCACTTAAATATATCCATTGCATCTGCCCTCCCCACCTCCCTATGTAAATTTAATAGACCTAACTATAAAGACCCCTTTCTTTGGTAAAGTTGAAACCTCCTTTACTCTATTCTTAAAGAGTGTTCATGAGGTTTTTGGCCTTGGAGTAGGAATAAAAATTTCAATTGAGAGATCCTTATATTGGCCTCTCATATCCTTATACAGTGTATTAAAATCAATTTAGGCATGTTTTCTCTAGATTAAATAAGCCAAGTTTGGATGTATGGTTTTTATATTTCAATGACTCTAGTCTAATAAATAATTTTCTTGCAGATGAGGACATACCAATGAATTGAATCTCATAGAATGCTTCCATTAAGCCCTTGAGTGCCAGAGGGGTACGCAATGCATTGCAGAGCAATGAGTTATATACTTCTCTGGCACTCAAAGTGTTAAGTTAAGCTCAGTGGCATGATTATTTGTATGTCCCAAATGCATAGCTTTACATTTTCCTACAGTAAATCTCTTTCCATTTGTTTGCCCAGCCTCCCATTTTGTGTAAAACCTTTTCTAGAGAAGAAACATCCTGCTGAGTTTGATATCTTGCATCTTGAAATTCAGTGTCCTGTAAATTCTTACAGGTCCATTATAACCAGGCTAAAACAGTGGACCAGATACTGTACCCTGAGGTAATATACCCTTAACCTTAACTGGATTGAAAATGTTCCATTTTCAACCACACACTGCTCTCTGTCAGTTTAATAAATTATAATCATTTTACAAAAGTTATCCCCCAAGACCTAATTTTATAAGCCAGTTTTGTGTATGGCTCTGTGTATGGCAAAGTGTATATGTACTCAGGGCTGGGGGACTGTTGCCATGGACCCTTTGGGAAGTTGGGCCCGGGCATTGTGTAGGGGTTGTACATGCTGCCAGCATTTTAGGGGGTCTTCATAGGACACAGGTTTGTTGAATGTTTGTGGGGACATCTTGAGGCCATGGAGTAGACTGTGTCTCCCTGCCAAATCTACTGGGAGGTACAGTACAGCCCTCCTATATCTCAATAGAGTTTGTGGCAGGAGGAAGTGAAAATAATGCAGAAGTGACTATAAGAAGGTGGGCCTACATAGGGAATAAAGTGGGATGGATGACTACAGGTCTTTGCTTCCACCCCCTGACAGGAGGAGAGACCGCTATTGCATTCAAGCAGATAGTATACCAATATAAAACAATGGCCATTTTCATAATGTTTGTCTGTGATGCAGTTGGATTGCCCCTGAATTGCTCCAGTTATCTTTTATAAATAAGGACAAAAGTGTGTTTATGTATGTATGTGTGTGTGTCTGTGGTTGGGGGGGGTATCAGTTGTACTTGTCCTGAACCCCATCATAATACTTGACCATTATCTCTAGAAGCCCAGTAGATTTTTGTCAGATTATATTCCTCATAAATGCTTATTTCCACAATTTTGTTTTACTGATAAGTATTCATGAATATAATCCCTTGTTATCCCTTGCAGAAATCTCTACGCTACCTAGGTAAGACTCATAGGTCTATTATCCCCAGGAACTTTGGTCCCTTCTTAAATAAAGGTAGCTCATTGGCTTTATGCTAATGTTGTGTCCTAAACCTAAAGAGATTGAGACTTTTAAGATTAAAAAGATTGTCTTGCTTAGTCCACCAAGTTCCTGAGTAACCCTTGGATGAATAATATCAGGATAGGGTACTTTGTAAGTCTTGATTTTATCCAGTCTCCTCTTGACATCTTCTAGTGTTAACCAAAATCACGCATCTGTATACTTGTACTTGTTATTTATTGTTGCTTTTATGTAAACCAATGAAAATAATTTGTGCAGAACATCATTGGTTTCTTTAACTTCAGTAATTATTTTTCTTACATCTTTTTGCTATTTACTTATTTAAAAAAAAACTTTTTTTGGATTAGTCTTGCTCCTTTTTTTTTTTTTTTTTTTTTTTTTAACAACACAAGTTTGCTAACCCAATAGATGCTTTGCAATTTTTGGTAAACTCCCTGTATTAGACAGCAAAAATGAGAAGTTGACTATAAAGGAAATCAGAAGAATCTAAACATAGTCTATAGATATAACTATATCTAACTACTGTTTGAGGGACACCTACCTAGATAAGACCTGTTCCAAATTATGACCCATTTATTACTAGTTTAAAGTTTCCGTTAAGGTTCAGTTTCACAAAATACTAAACTGTGAATGTCTTGGAAATAGTATTATGTGACATATTTAGTCTTATACCAGTTCAATCATAATTATGCCTCTTAATATTAACTATGTATTATTATATTAAAACCAGTTATATCAATAAACAGACTTTGGAATCCAGCAAATAGCAATAGAGTGTCAGGTTTATGTGGATTGTTGTTAAGTGACATTATTCTAGGGCCGCATTCAGGAATGCTACAATTATTATGAATATAAAAGACAAGTAATGTGTTCCTCACATCTTGTGTTTTGTTTTCAATGTGAGAAATCTGTTCAATACATATTTTTGAACAATCACAGGTGGTAGAACAAGTCAATTCCAGATCAATGTACATGAAAATATATGAATACAAATCTGAGCAAACATTTATGCAATGAGCTGTCAGGGGTATACGCACAGGCAGAGATTAACTAAACAATTCTCTACACAAAGGGCCATGTGCAGAAAGAAAAATGGCAATTCTGGAGCAAACAAAATTTCAGCTGATTTAGATTTTTCAGCATTATGAAAGATACATGGTTATGCCATAGCTAATTAAAAAAGAGTTGTATTCTAAGAGCAATTCCAGAGATCCCACTTCATGTCAGTTAACTGAGATTAGTATATCTGCACTGTAAGCCACTGACCCTTGGTGCCCCCTCCACATTTACTTCTCAGTTGCTCCGCCTCCTCCCAGCAGGCCATGTGGACCTGTATGTTAAGTACTCATAGAGGCCCCATGTCCCCTCTTTCTGTGCTAGCATCCAGTACTGTTCCATTTGGTCTGCTCTCCCCCCTGGACCTATGGGTCTACTCCGTGTGACACAGAGACGTCAATGCGGGTTATGTTGACTTGTGAAGTCTTCTCACAGTTATGAACTCTACTTTTTGGTTTATCTCTGTCTACTTCTTCTCTTCTGGCTGTTCTCCCTTGGGTCTCCCTTTACCTGTACCGGTGTTCCTTCCCTGTTCCTACCCCACCCCGTCCCACTCCCTTCCAGCTTGGATATCACCCAGTCATGGCGGCCTTATCTGCCCTCTGATGTTTGGTGAAACAGACATTGTTCTTACCTATTTATTATGGCGTTAAGACCACTTAGAGTGTTGTCAGTCAATGCAGGTGGACTTAAAGGGATAGTAATACTTAAAATGTAAAAAAAAATATGTTGCAGGGTTTACCCACCTGAGTAAAACTAGATTACCCCCACTGTTGAAAGGTGTTTCATTCAAAAGTTATTAATTTTCAAAGTTGAATTTTTTAGGTGCAATATCACAGTGGCCTGAAATTGTACAGTGGCACTGTTGCTACACGATCCTATGGACAGCTCTGGTCTCGGGACCATAAATCTCTCATGGATTATACTCACCTCTCGAGTCTTCATCATATATATTCCCGCACAGATTATATTTTTATGCCTCAATACTTGATTCATACCCTAGAGGAGACTAGGATACATTCTATAACTTAGTGTGATCATGCCCCTGTAACGATTACCTTTACTCACCCTAAGTGTCTGGCAGCGACACCTTCATGGCGTTTAAATGAACGACTTCTGACTTCCAGTTCATTGAGGTTGCTAGACGTAGCATTCAGGCCTACTTCCAGCTTAATGAGACAGGCGAGGTGCCCGGGGAAGCACACAAGTGTCTGGTGTAGGGGGACTTTATAAAGATGGGTACACATAAGCGCAAAATGCTGTGCCAAAAAATATCTACTCTATTAGCTCAGACTGCGGAAGCCGAATCCTCTCACAAAAAGACCATATCTGAGGCTGATATGGTCAGATTGAAAGCTGTTAAACATAATTTGGTGGCTTTGCTTACCTCCTCAGTACATAAATCCAATATGTGATATAGATACTGCAAATACCTCAATGGTGACAAATGTGGGAGGATACTGGCTAGAGTAGTTAAGACCAAGCAGACAACGAATCATATCCCTACATAAAAAAATGGCTCATTGTAGGGTGTTTTCTCTTTACCGGGCATAGCTCATTCCTTTGCTAAATTTTATTCCGCTTTTTTATAATTTAGACCCACACGAGGGTTCTCCATTACAGTTTGCCTCAGACCCTATGATTCGTGACTTTCTGATGAAGGCAGGGTTGTCCTCCTTGTCACCAGAGGACGCTGATTTCTTGGAACGTCCCTTTACTGATGCAGAACTGGTGGCTACTATGAAGTCAATTCCAGCCAGGAAGAGCCCGGGGCCTGATAAGCTTCCGGCCTCCTATTACAAGACCTTTGCATGTGATTTGTCGGACCCTATGCTTTGCACCTTCAATTCGCTTCTTTCTGGTGCCACGTTTACTCCTCAGTCACTGGAAGCTGATATCACAGTGCTACCGAAGCCGGGGAAGGATGTCACAGTATGTAGCAATTATAGACCGATTTCACTACTGAATGTAGATGTAAACATTTTTGCTAAATTGCTGGCACTGAAATTACAGATGCTTTTACCTAATTTGATCTACTCTAACCAGTCTGGCTTTGTTCGAGGTAGGGAGGCTAAGGCTAACACTACTAAGGCCATGTCATTAATTCACCTGGCGTCGGTGTGAGACTTACCTGCAGTCCTGCTTGCCTTAGGTGCTAAAAAGGCATTTGACAGGGTATGTTGGTCTTATATCTGTGAGATGCTGATTGCTATGGGTATAGACTCTGGTTTTCTGTATGCTATATTTATATATATCCTGTTATATATATCCTATATATATATCCTATTATATATATCCTATTTATATATATTTATATATATCCTGTATTGGGCTCCATCGGCAAGGGTCTGTAACAGTTTTGTAGGACACTCAGACCGGCAGGTTAGAATAAAACGCAGCTTTATTAATAAAACGAGAAAGACCGCCCTCTATAGGCAATATGGAATAATAGAAAGAACAGTGGCTTACAGATGTCTTCTCAGGCCCAGTATACAGATGCAATAAGTATACATATACTGTCACAGGACAGGCATAGAAACATAAGGGTACTCAATGGTTAAAGTACATGTAAATCAATCAGTCTCTGTTGTGGTGTTTGGCACGCCCAAGGTGGTAATGGAGCAGCAAGTGGTGCTAGATGAAACAACACCGTCAGTCTATTGAACAGAGATTGCTGCTTAGACAGAACAGGAACTGAGGCCAAATACTCTGCAGAGCTGAGCTAGAGCCACAAGCCCCCACGGGAGTTGCAACGGAGATAACCACACTGCAAGAGCTAGAGCCAATAGCCCCCACGGGCGTAGCAACGAAGACAAACTACACTGCAAGAGATAGAGCCAATAGCCCCCATGGGCATTTAACGGAGACTAATATCACTGCAAGAGCGAAGCTCCTAGAGCCAATAGCCCCCACGGGCGTAGCAACAGAGACTAATCACTGCAAGAGCTTGAGCCAATAGCCCCCACGGGCATTGTAACTGAGACTAAACACTGTAAGAGCTAGAGCCAATAGCGCCTCCCGCGGGCGCGGTAACGGAGACCGACTACACTGCAAGATAGACAGAATGAGCCACCACCTTATACAAAGGCTCTGCAAGGTAACCGGCTCAGGAAGTGTAGCGGAAGATCAGGTCAACGGCTCTGCAAGTGTTAATGGAGGCACAGTGAATGGAGACAGCAGCTCTGCAAGTGTTACTGGAGGCTCAGTGAACGGAGACAACGGCTCTGCAAGTGTTAATGGAGGCTCAGGGAAATGGAGACACAGCTCTGCAAGTGTAAATGGAGGCTCAGGGAACGGAGATGACAGCTCTGCAAGTGTTAACAGAGGCTCAGCAAACAGAGGCACAGCTCTGCAAGTGTTAACGGAGGCTATGTGTAATGGTTTTCAAGACACTCAGACCAGCCAGTAAAATAAAACACAGTTTTATTAAATAAAAGGAATGACAAAGAACGCCCTCTACAGGCGTTAACAGGAATGGCGAGCAATAGTAATAACAGTAAATATGAGAACATACAAGAACAGTACTTTGCTGATAGAAAATAGTAGTCAGGCTACTCAAGGGTTAATACTACACAGTCCGTCTCAATTGAGAAGTTTGGCACGCCCAAGGTGGTGATATATCTGCAGATGGTAATGCTCAGGAGGCTGATGAGTGCACAATCAGTACTGCCTTAGATGATATTGGCGCATAGCCCCCACGGGCGTAGCTCTACAGGCCACAATAGGCGTTAGTGCTAGAGTCGGTAGCCCCCACGGGCGTCCCAAATGGAGACTGCTAGGATGCGAGAACTGGCCAATAGCCTCCACGGACATATACCGGAGGAACCTGACAGAGCTTAAGACAAAAGCCCCCATGGGCGTAATATCGAGACTGCTGTATAGTTGGAGATGGCCAATAGCCCCCATGGGCGTTTACCAGAGGCAACTCGGTGCTGCACAGGAGATGAACCAATAGCCCCCACGTGCGTAAACCGGAGACAACTCTGAAGCCTATAGCGCCTCACCGGACGCAACGATCAATACCGACTACTCTGCTAGATAGAGGAATAGCTGCCGACTAAATAGGAGCACAAACGGCCAGCTTGACAGTAGTAGTGCTAACCAGGAGTAGGCTCAGTATGAAGTGGAATGGTTCACAAGATGTATGCCAGCACTGATCGGGTTAAGCAGCTCGTTAAAATCCAGCTTAGATCGGAAAGAGTAATGTTCTGCAAGTATCGAGTAGGCACAAAGCAGAGGCACAGTTCAGCAGTCGGTAACCTAGACTCAGCACGGGATACTACACAGCGAGGTACACAGTCCTGTAAACAGCCTCAGCGGAAGTCAGAATGTCGCCACGGTGACAGTGGTGCAGGAAGCAGTATAAACAGGACTCAGGAACAAGCCGGTTCAGCCGGACTGGATCGGTACACGGAGATGGTTCTGCAGACTAGCCAGGTCAATCACAAGCAGGAACATCAGCCAGGCTGGGTCGATACACGGAGGAGTTTCGCAGACAAGCTGGGTCAGTCACAAGCAGGAACGTCAGCTGGGCCGGGTCGGTACACGGAGGAGATTCGCAGACAAGCCGGATCAATCACAAGCAGGAACGTCAGCCGGGCTGGATCGGTACACCAAACAGGAACACAGGAGCGTTGTCAGGACAGGCCAAGTCGGTACACAGGAATCAGGATCCAAAGAGAACAGCAACAGCAACTCTGGCTCAGGAACACCACGAAAGGGCAAGTGACAGGTGTCAATGGCTGGGTATAAAAAGGTCACGGGGGCGGGCCAAACCTCCTCAGCCAATAGGATAGCAACAAAAGAGATACTGACAGAAAAGGGATCACATGCACAGCGGAAGTCAGACTATCGCTTAGGCGACACCAAGCAGCAGTGGCAGGAACAGAGGCAGGGTCAGCGGTAAGCCGGTTCAGGTTATGGAGCAGGAAGTCAGCCAGGCTGGGTCAGATCACTGAGCAGGATTCTCAGACAAGCCAGATCAGGTCACAAGCAGGAACGTCAGCCAGGCCGGGTCAGATCATGGAGCAGGATTCTCAGACAAGCCAGATCAGGTCACAAGCAGGAACGTCAGCCAGGCCGGGTCAGATCACGGAGCAGGAAACAAGGAGCGTCGTCAAACAGGCCGAATCGGTACACAGGAAGCAGGAACACTGGAACACAGCAACAGCAACACTGGCTCAGGAACACCACGAAAGGGCACCTAACAGGTACCAAAGGCCAGGTATAAAAAGACCACAATGGGCGGGCCAAACAAACTCAGCCAATGGGAGCACCCACAACCAAGAGTGATAGATAAGGATCACGGGCACCGTGATAGGGTCAAAGCCAATGGATTCTAATCTTCCACTTTCCCGATTACAAAAGGCACCAGGCAGGGGTGTCCATTATCACCCCTCTTGTTTGTTATGAAGATGGAGCCTTTGCTTAACAGATTTAGACTAGATGGGGACATTGCTGGTATCCCACCCTCGGAGCTGGATAATAAGTTGGATAGCTATGCAGATGATATTCTCCTCTTCTTGAGCCACCCGGAAAAATCTATTCCACAGGTAATTAATCTGTTGGAAGAGATCAGGGAAGTGTCCTTTTTTAAAATAAACTATTCCAAGTGTGAACTTCTGAATTTAGGTATCCCGGCTCACTCTGTCCAGAGATTACAATCATTGCATTCCTTCCCTTGGCAACCAGTATCTCTTAAGTACCTAGGCTTACACTTGACGAGTTCAACTGAGGCGCTATTTGCAGCTAGTTTTCTCCCTCTGATGCATTCTATATCGGAAGATCTCAAAGCCTGGGCAAATCTACATATGTCATGGTTTGGGAGAGCCAATTTGATAAAAATTATGGGTTCTCCCTAGGATCCTATATTTGTTTCAAATGCTTCCCATTTCCCTTCCTATCTCTTTTTGTGTCAACTACAGGCATTGTTAAATAATTTTGTTTAGTGCTATAAAAAAATGAGTATTTCAGTGTCGGTTCTTTCTAGGGACATACTTTCAGGGGGCATAGGCCTCATTGACCTTCATCTATAGTGGGAAGCAGCAGTTCTCTCTCTCACTGCCTGTATTTTAGGTCTTGCTCCTCCAAAGATTGGGTATGGATTTGCTCTCTTTTAGACCCTTCTGTTAACTTAGAACAGCTTCTTTTCTTTAGACCTGACACTGTTCCGTGAGTGTTTAAACTGCATCCAGTCCTACAATGTATTTTGGGGGTGTGGGATAGGGCAAATGTCCGTTGAAGATTATCGCCCTATCCTTATCTATGCCTTTCTATCAAAGGAAATCCTGACTTCCCCCCTGGAATTGAAACTCGATATTTTGCAATGTGGGTAGCAGCTAATGTACACACCTTGGACTCCTAGTCCTAGATACTGGTATAGTGACCTGGGAATCTGTATCCAAGAATTATGACCTGGGTGGACCTGCTGCCTGGGAGTATCGTCAGGTGAGACATTATTTATTAGATCTAGTTTTGTGTGGCTATACTCCAAGACCCCTGATGACCTTTGAATCCATTTTGACTTCTTAAACCCCATGTCTGTGGTCGTTATCATCTGTCCTCAAACTCCTGCTGTTGCAGGCGTCTAGGCTGAAACTATCGTACATGTTACTGTGGGAAGCAGACCTCTAGGTTGATTGGTCTTTAGATTTTTGGATGCGCATCTTCCAGATTAATCTGGGTTATCCCAGAGATACCTCCTCTAGGGAAACAAATTATAAGATCCTCTCTAGCTGGTATAGAACTCCCACTCTTTTATCCCATATTTATCGGATCTGTGCTGGAGATGTAAGGTCGCTTAGGGTACTCTCCTGCATATCTAGTGGACATGTTCGTGCATAGCCCCCTTCTGGAGGGAGGTGGGTGCGGAAATAACTAGGTTAGTTGTGTTTTCTCTTCCTTTCTTCCCAGTTAGTTTTCTATTCTCCCTGTTTGACCCAGCATCGCCTGGCCTGGGGAAGCTTGCAGCACCCAAGCGCACACTCATTTTCTTTTTGCTAAACTCAGTTAAAGCTCTGATACCACTACACTGGAGATCAGACTCCCTAACAACTTTGGCACAGTGGAAGCCTAGGGTTCGGAACTTGATGGACGTGGCCATGATGTCTGTTCATATGGAAGTATACAGGACTATTTGGAGCCCTTTATTACCACTATCTGATGATTCCTGGGCATAGGGAGACAGTGCTGGGCATTGTCGGCCTTTAGCAGGAATATCCTCCTCTCTTGCTGGAATAGGATGACACAGTAGCAAGGCACTTGGGCACATGATTGGCTCGGTGAGGGTCCTACTTAGCTGGAATTTCCCCTCCCTGCCTTCCTTCCCCCCCTCCCCTACTTTCCTCACACTGTATCCTGTCCCCCCTTCTTCTTCTATTGTCTTTCCTTTTCTTTGCTTCTCTTCTTATCTATATCTCTTCTGTTATCTCTCAGTATTTGAGGCTGTTAACTTTGATTATTGAATTGCTAGTTCTTATCTCGACTGTTGAAGACATTACAATGAACGTATTGGATTAGATGTTATGGTTGTGTGCAATTCAATTACGTTCATTGTAACACCTCCGTGTACCAATTATGACTTATCTTCATAATAAAATAAAATTAAAAAAAAAAAAAAGTAAAGGAAGTAATGCATGATCATAAGCAAAGTTTCATAACTAAAGTAGCATATCCACAGCAGTTCCCTAATGAGCTTCACTCCTGTATTCTGACATGATTTGCATAAAAGGGTGTGATTGATGGGGTTCACAAGTTTTTAATCCAATATGCCAAGCAGTCACATTTGTTGACCATAGTAAATGCAGGGGCAGCTAGGTATAGGGAGATGTCAATATTGGTTTATTGTTAATTAACAGTTTGTCAAGAGACATAATGCATACTGTGAGATCCCTCTTCATGTCAGTTAACTGAGATTAGTAAGGGAAGTAATGCATGATCATAAGCAAAGTTTCGTAACTAAAGTAGCATATTCATAGCAGCTCCCTAGTGAGCTTCATTCCTGTATTCTGACACGATTTGTGTAAAAGGGTGTGATTGATGGTGGTTCACAAGTTTTTAATCCAACAACATTTTTGACCATAGTAAATATAGAGGCAGCTGGGTATAGGGAGATGTCAATACTGATTTATTGTTAATTAACATGTTGTCAAGAGACATGATGCATACTGTGATTTGAGAATTAAGCTCATTGATTACTTATAGGAGAGTCACGAACAATCATGGTAAAATTAAATCCATATGAAAGCTCCCCAGTAATTATGTTTGTTGAATGCAGTGCCATGGCACACACATATTTGGTAGTTTATCAGATCAGTATTATAGTACTTAAATGAGCTGGGATTTGTGATGATTATGTTACCGATACTGGCTTAATATTAGTAAACAGACTGACATGAACAGTTACAAAAATGTTATTACATATAGTGTTAATAGTGATTCCAAGTATACAGACCTCTATCGTTATAAATTAATTTGATGGTACTACAAAGTCTAGTAGTCATGCAGCATTACAGACAAATAATATGCACATATTATCAGTGTTTCCCAAACTGGGGGGCTGCATCCCTGAAGGGACACAACACACTTCCATGTGTAAGAGGCGTTGTTTCTGCACTAACTTCCATTTTATTATTTAGCTAGCAATGTCTACATTATCAAAAGGTGATCATGGTCAGAGGTTTGGGAAAGGACTGATCAATTGCTTCTGCTATGTTTGTACCTGTGAAATGTGCAAGTCTGGATGGGAGTCTACATATATTGGTTTGAAGAGATATTGGCAGTAAAGAAAAGGTTGTATAATAAACTGGTGTCTTTAAAATCATACACAAAGTAAATAAAATGCAAATTAATAATTATATAAATGTCTGCAAAGGGTTCATTTTAATTTTTAAAAATTATCAGGGAGAATCAGATTTAGTGAAAAATAAAAGTGTGGGGTAAAGTGAAAAAGTTTGGAACTAATGCCCTATAGCAACAATTCGTTTTTGCAATTTACAAGGTTTTGCACATAATCTTATGTACCAACTCGTGTTCATAATATTGTTAGCTTTTAGATTTGGAATACATGCTTTTCATATACTTGACAGGACTATGAGCAATACTATCAATGTGCAGATATAGTCAAAACCACACTACTTTGTGGAGACCATTAGAGAAAACTGCAGATATTTTTTATATGCTCTCACACATTATGGTTTATGTAAACAGAGTTTAAGACTTTTTGATTTGGAATGTTATTCTGAATCCTCTAAGTTACCCTAAGTCTGGTAGTCAGGGAGACGTTCCACCACTAGTTGTATAATATGAAAGTTAACGTGTATATTCATAAATGTTATTGGGTCCTGTATCCATATGTCTAAGAAATATGTGTAGATACTTGTTATGTGTCACTATGTTCTCTAGTGCAGTAACAATAGTAAGGAAGACATGTGTTCTACTACTATGGTTCTGTTATCTTAATTAGAATTTAAGTGCTTTTCGTTGCCTAGGCTTCCTATCAGTGATGATGCCCTTACGGTTGTGAGGCTTTCTGGAACATTGTACTTCCTATTCCTCCTTAAATTTACATTAAGCCCACCCATATAAAATAATCTAAACAAGTCTGCAATAGCTCCCTCTCTATTCTTGCAACCACCCTTTTTTGTCCTAGGAAAAAAGCAATATAGATAATTAAAATCTTCCTGAAAGGATGTGGCCGATGCTGTTACCATATTAATAAATGCATGATTATGCACATATACTTAAATGAAAACTATCCACACTAAACTACAGCAATAAGGTATGTCAACATGACACCATTTTAATGTATACATGGATTGGGATTGTCATATCTAAAAAGTTAAAAGGCTTCTAAAATACCACGGGTAGGCTTTCTTTTTATGGCTTATTGAGACAATGTAAGTCTATTGTCTACTATAAGGTTTGAACTAAATACAGACCTGATTTGACAAATGGAAAATACTGAGAACTGTAGCTACTATGCAAACTAAATATTTAATGGACATTTCTGACTGTCATAAATAATTCCTAATCAAGTCCATATGCTCAATAAATTAAGGATTTAAAGATAAAGTTGATGGCAACAAGGTATATAGCATTGTATTAATTCAAACATTTATACAAAAAAAATACCTGAATATGTAACATATTTTACAAACTAATTCTGCTATTGAATGTGTCCTCAATAAATATATTCTTCAAATGACTTCTTATTCCTAATATAATATAATATAACCGAAACGTTGACCATTAATGTTGCAATGTATGATCAATAAATAATTTGGCTTGAGAAGAACCATGGGTGCTGCCCAATTCTTTCATTATACACTTAATACATGGGGACTGTGCACCTGGGCATATGAAAAGGAAAACTAGAGAGAGTGCTGTCCACCATTTTGTTTTGTATGTTTATTCAAAGGACTGGCACCCTCGTTTTTTAACTTCTTGTTATAGGTCCTTTGTGGACCGAAATGTTGATCATTAATGTTGCAATGTATGATCAATAAATAATTTGGCTTGAGAAGACCCAGGGGTGCTGCCCAATTCTTTCATTTATATATATATATATATATATATATATATATATATATATATATATATATATATAGAGAGAGAGAGAGAGAGAGAGAGAGAGATATCCTCTGTAAAACTTGTCATTGCGTATTTGGCACAGTTTTCATCACCAGTTCAAGTTAACAAGAAATTATAGAATTGGGAAAAGTTCAAAGATGGGCAACAGAATTAACAAAATGTAACAGAGAGCTTTATTTATAAGGGAATTTTTTTTCAGATTGGGATAGTTTAATCTGGAAGTTATGTATTTTATACTTTTTACAAATATGTAGTGAAAACAATACAAAGAACTCTCTGGGACCATCTCTTCAGTTGCACAGACTAAAATAGGTCATTCTCTGATTTATCTTGTATTATAAAAGGAGAAGGCTGGCATGTGACCAACATTCTCTGTCCGTGCCAGCCACACCCTGTCTCTTCTCTTAACTCTTGTCTAATCAATATTATAAAAATGTGGGGTGGTTTGGAAAGACCATCACCCAGGGAGGATTTAGATGCCTGAAGGGATGCCACTATCTATTATCAAAAAGTCATGAACTAATAAAATATAATAATACAGTGAAATTGAACAGCGGATGACTCAATCATAATTATACTTAGCACTCCATTAGAGAAGATATGTAGTGAGTACTGCGGATTACTCCAATGATTATAGTTTGCTGATGACAGCATAGTTATCAGTTGGAAATTATTTGCCACCTCTGCAACAATGTGACTCGTAATCATGTCTTTTAAATTTTGGAGAAATAATTCCTATAAAATCTGTAGATTTGTTATTGTTTAATCTCTTCCTTATGAACAAAATAAGTCTTAAAGGAGCAGTAAACATATTTGACCATAGTAAATGCAGCGGCAGCTGGGTATAGGAAGATGTCAGTATTGGTTTATTGTTAATTAACAGGCTGTCAAGAGACATAATGCATACTGTGATTTGAGAATTAAGCTCATTGATCACTTATAGGAGAGTCAAAAACAGTCATGGTAAAATTAATACGAAGTGAGAGCTCCCAGGAATGCTCTCTAGTGGTTAAATTCCAATTAGTACTTATGTTACATTCTAATGGAGAGGAAAGTCAGTGACTTACAGTTCTCCATAGAATGTGGTAGAAACTGCCTGTCACTTCCTATCAGAACTATCGGGAAGTAAATGCACAGTAAAGTCACTTCCTGATTATCTGAACTGTTATAAATGTTGAACAGCTAACAGCAGTTAGAGTGCCCTTGTTTTACTCAGCAGAAAAAGCTCTATAAAAAAGTGTACTGCTCCTTTCACCCTTTTAATGCCAGAGAGGTGTCCAACACATTGCAAAGTAATGCATTGGATATCTCTCTGGCATTCAAAGGGTTAAGCAGGTATAGATCTACTTTTCTAACAGAACTCAGCACAGTTGGGTGGATTACATGGACAAATGAGGAATACGTCCCTTAGGGCTGTTTCAAAAGGGTGACTTTTTGAACTGCAACTTTTTCTTAGTACAACTTTTTTTGTAGCAACTGAAAATGTAGGATGGTTTTCCCCAACATCCCAGTTTCTCAGTAGAAACAAAAGTGATAACATTGCAGGGAAAATGTAGCTAGTTGCAATAGCTGTGCAATTCAAATTCAGTGACAATGAATTCAATACTAAACATTTGTAACTCCTTTTTATCACTAAGAAAAGGTGCAGCGTCTTGCTTCTCTCTGCAACAATCTCGGAGCATGTTACCCATGTGAACTGCCCCATATGACACAATAATGGCATTGTTTTTAGCTTTTCTGTCACTGTTGTAATGTTATGTGTGTGAGCAGGGCCTAGATAGATAGATAGATAGATAGATAGATAGATAGATAGATAGATAGATAGAAAAAGAACAAGGAGAGTGCTAGACTGACCCTCAAGTATTAAGAAATATATGTATACAAACAATATAACAATATTAATTGAAACAAATATAAAAATTACCCTAGTTGAGGCATGAGAAACGCATGTATAATAAAAATTGTGACCAGTGATATAACTAAAAAAATTTAATATGTGCTCAAAAAAGAATAAAAGTTAATAATAAAAACAGTCACTTGTATACAGCAACCTGTAGAATGCAATCTTCTCTTATATGTAGCAACCTGTAAAGTGCATAATACCTGATTTATGCAAAAGTTCTGTATCACGGGCAGGTGTGTTTGTCCTTCAGATGTAGCATGTTCCGGGCTGTAATACCAGCCTAAGGTGAGTATCAATGTGCAACAATGTAATGAAGCTGTTAGTATGTAACAATATAATGATACTGTATTGGGCAGATGTCTGGCAAGTGCTGATCGTGGCTGCTAGATAAAACACCAATGTTATCACAGATCCTCTCCCGTCCTTTAATTCAGATGAAGTTATATATATATATATATATATATATATATATATATATATATATATATATATATATATATATATAATGGTTGTAGGTAAAAATACTCACTCTGTAAGGTATGGAGCCCAGGTGCACAATCCCAAAGAATAAGATAATGCAAATAAAGAGGGCAGGACCTGTGGGACTTTGTAATAGCCAAAAAAAGTACATTTTATTAGGTCAATGTTTCACGGACCGAAACATTGACCTAATAAAATGTACTTTTATTGGTTATTAAAAAGTCCAACGGGTGCTTCCCTCTTTATTTACACTAGATATAATTTATTTATATATATATATATATATATATATATATATATATATATATATATATTGTATTTATTTTTTTTTATTTTGAAGAAATTAGATCTCATGGTCTCTTTGGCGTTGTCTTTGTCTCATTTTGAAGGGATTTGCTAAACACGCTTTGTTCATGATGAAAATAGCATGAAGCTGTTTAGGTCATTTAGCTGATTGGTTATAAAATAAAATATCCCTTAAAAAAAACAGGGACAGGGACTTTTTTCAGTGTTAACTAATCCTACCTATTTAATCTGTCCATAGCTGTGTTGTGCAGTGAAGTAGTCTGTGATCTGGATGCATAATAATACAAGAGTGCTTTCTTCAATTGACAAACCACTAATCCAGACTGAAAGTCTTTACCAGGGATAATTGCTTCCTACTTAGGATCAAAATATTGTAATCCTAGACCTGTGGCATGTTTTATACATTCAATGTCTTCAAAATCCAAAGTCCAAATTAACTGTACATCTTTCTAATGTAATTCTCTTAATGGAGCTGTTGCTTCTGCAAGTCTAGAACACATTTAATCACATAGATAATTAGACATTCTGACCTTTTCTTACTAAAACGTGTTAGAAGTCAGCTTTTGCACTGCTGATATTTTCTGTGGATCTGGCTTTAATCCCCTAGATGATAGAGGCATTTTCAAGGCATAGCAAAGCAAAGTGGTTAAACCATCTTGTATCTCCATTTTAATGAGACCATTTTGTATTTTAAATTTCAATTTCAGTTTCCTATTTATTTTACATCAGCACACCAATAGGGAACCTAGATTCAAATTATGATCTCCTGGTGTAGACTAGTATGCTTTTCAAACTGTGGGGTCTTCCCTCTGTTCATTTTCAATCTCTTAATTAGTTCCTTAAGATTACGAGATCTATAGGTCAGTTTTAGTGCAGACTGTAATTTCTGCACTATTTGTTAACTGCAGAAATACAGGCAATGATCATTATTTTCATGGTCTAGGTTTTTTCACCATATGTTATTAACTCATGTTTGTCCATCACAACAAAGCACACCCACCGGTAGACACCCTTTTTTCAGTACCAGAGTCTTTAAATACATTACATGCCTTACTAAATTCTATTTTTTAAATAAAAAGCAATAAATGTTTTGTATCTCATAAACAATCCCACAGCTGGACCTCAAACACCCCCCGCTATACCTGGAGAAAACAGGAAACCTTAGCTAATTAAGTTACACTATAGTGCTCACATTGCCCTCCTGGGATAGGTTTGTAGTTGTGGATTCCAGCTCCCCTTCTCTTCCCAGGTGCCAAATATCACTCTGCACAAGGCAAATTAGCAGGGTGGACACAGATGCAGCCTTGTCATGTTTGTATGTGTGTGCATGGGCGGATTGTCCTATCGGGGGATCAGGCATACCCCGGTGAGCCGCTAGATGATGGGCCAGTGGGGGAGATCAGAGGATCTCACCTCACCGTCCCACAAAATTTTGAAGGAGAGGTCTGTGTTGCCACCGGCACAGGCACTCTCTGTGACAGCCTTCGCGTTTCTTGTTAACCCTTTGAGTGCCAGAGGGGTACGCAATGCATTGCTTTGCAATGCGTTGTGTACCCCTCTGGCACTCAAAGGGTTAATGCAGAGCGCCAGGATATGATATAATATCCTGGCGCCTGCTCTCCCATGCCGCACAAGGACCACAAGGGGGCGTCGATAGGGACGTTGGTGCAGCTAGTGGGCTGCTTTAAAAAAAAAAAAAAAAAATGTCTGGGCTGGTATTCCCCTACAATCCGCCCGTGTGTGTATATTTTTATTGAGCCCTGAAGAATTACACTACAGTAGAGAGGAATGCAACATACACAGATGGGGAATACAGAATAAGTTGCTGTTACACTAATTCAGAGAGTCTGCAATGCTAACATCGGGGGTACACACCTCATATGCTAGGGAGAGGGGTCACAGACAGAACACGATTTCTGGGGAGTTATACCTGGCTTAGTTTGTGTTAAGCTTGACTTGAAAACACACTAGGCCAGGCTAGTGTGTGCCCACATCATCTCCCAGGAACAGTTTGTGTTCTTGGCTTCCAGCTCCCCTTCTCTTCTCTGGAATATGGTGGTATGGTCCCAGAACAAAAGGAACTCCTGGTCCTTCATCTCTGAATCCCACAGGGTTACATGGTTTATATGCTGCAGTCACCATGATCAGACATCACTGTCCAGAATAGGAAATTAACTTAGCTTGTGCTTTGACTTTAGTTTTTCGTTTAAGCAGCCAGTGCATGTTTTTAATTTACAAGGAATCTCATGACACAATATTAGAAGTGCACAATAGAACTCAGATATTTACTAAGATCCTTGAGGCACTCATCATTTAACCTTGCATTCCTAATTCTTAGTGCATATGGCGATGTATGTGTCCATCATCAAAGACTTGTGCTCGCCACATATCTACAGACCCATCTCAATATCATCGCCCCTCAGTGCATCTCCCCCACTGTCATCTCTTCTCTAATGTAAACAAAACCATTTGGGTAGTCTCTCTGTATAACTAAATTCTTCCAATTCCTTTTTTAGTGTCTTTTTTGAGCAATGGCACCTAAATCTGTACTCCATATTCTAGATACAGCCTTTCCAAAAGTGTAAAAACGAGTAGAATTATATTGCCATCCCATGCATTTATACCCCTTTTTATACATGGTAACTCCGCATTGGATCTTGCAGTGGTTGAGTGACACCACACACTGTTGTGAAGGCTACAGTCTATAAGTATGTTTAAATCTTTCTCTGACAAGGATTCTCCAAGTATATTATATTGTATATTGTAAGGTTATGCATTTGGGTTTCCGAAACATACATTTATCGGTATTAAACCTCATCTGCCACTTTTCTTCCCATTTAATCAGTTTATCTAAAAATGTATGCATAGTAAAAAGCATCCTGCTCTGTATGCATTCCCTAACACAGTTTACTGTAATCATCAAATATTGGGACACTACCTTCAATACCCATTTCAAGATCATTAACAAATTAAAAAAACATTGGGCCAGTGACAGAACTGAAGCAATCGGTTATAGAGCAGCTTGAAAATATTTCACTTGCAAAAGCTCTCTAATTTCTAGCATTTAACCAGTTCTCTGCCTGTTCATGGGTATCACACCCCAAACCAAAACCTTTTAATTTTAGTAGTAACTTGTTGTAAGGCGTAGTATCAAAGAGTATCAAATACAAGTATTCTATATCAAGAGCAATATCCTTGTCCAATGTAACACTTACCTTTTAACAGAATGCAAGTACATTAGTTTGACATGATCTAATCTTCATAAGTCCATGCTGACTCTTATTAAAATTTTGTTGGTTGTCACATAGCCCTGAATAATATTGGTTAGTAATCTTAATATTGTCTCTGCTACAGAAGTCAAACTCATAGATTATAATTTCCAAGTTTAGGTCTTCCTCCTTTCTGAATCATGTTACTACATCTGCTTTCCTACAATCACAGAGCACAATAGCTGATGAGAGTAAATCAATATATTGTAAACATAATTGCCTTACTATAACTGAACTAAGCTCCTTAAAGGGATAGTAATGTTTCATAATAAAAGCAGCTCTAATTAATCATCATAGTATTTGGACTTTGGAGAGTGTTATTTCAATTATGTCAGAGCTGTAGTTCAAGAGTAATTCAGTGACAAAGTATCCCCCTCCTGCCCCTTTTACTGATGTAACACTGCTCAGTCAGAGCAGAAGGGAGGTGCCCAGGTAGATTGCAGAGAGGGACAATCTTCAATTAAGATAAGGGAAAAACCTGAAAAACTTGTCAAGGGGGGCAGGGTTTTCATTGTTCTCATAGGAAGAAGACTGTCCCCTGCTGTTATCTGTCTGGTCTATGGACTGGATTCCACATCTGAGAAGAGATGGCTTACACTGGGTAAAAGGGGTGGGAGAGGAAACTTTGCTTGTGAATATCTCTCAAACCATAAATGTTTGAGAGATAAGACTTATATCGTTCTTCATGTTTTTTTAATGCCTACAAAATAAAATAAAGATAAAACGAAGTATTACTATCCCTTTAAGCATTCATGTGTGTATGTCATCAGGTCCATGAGCTTTATTAACCATAACCTTTTGGACTTTTTCTTCAATAAACCATGTACACGATGGAGGAAATGCTGTGATTCTCCCTGAATTTCCAAAGCCTCTAACCGCTGCTTTATTTGTACATACAGAAGAAATAAATTTGATTAAAGTGATAGCCACTGAACCTCACTAATTAATTATCTTGTGTCAGTTTTATGGAGCCTGATACTAATCTTCATATATTTGCTGTGGACAAATACTGCATTACAACAAAATAACTTTAACAAGTTAAACTAAAAATAACACCTATATCCAAACCCCCCCACTCCATATCCAGATCACACAGTGCACACAACTCCAATAGAGAAAGCATGCACCCCATAGAGAGCACACTTCACTAACAGAACACATATAGCTGCTTAGTGTTAAAAATATATCCTCACCAATGTATTTATTTATATATGGATGACATGTGAATGTAGCCTCTGGCAACATTCATATTAATGTACTGTGTGCTAATGCTGTCAGTTTTAAGGTGATTCACAGAGTACAGATAATTCTTTAATTAAAAAAATCTTCCCTTTTGTGCATGCTTGCATCTGACTATTGAATCAAAAATCTATTATATTAATTTTATTCTTCAACCATGTCTTGAAATGATGGGATATTACAGTATAACTGATTCTCTGTTCAACAGGATTTTAGTCACTCCTAACACTTTAGTAATATATTATTATCATTATAGACTAAACAGAAAACTACTTGGGGAATCTTCATTAGAGAAAGATTTAGGATCTCTGATAGACAATAGACTTCACAGCAGTGTCACTCATTTGCAACAAGAACTAATAGAGTGCTATCTTGTATAAAAAGGAGTATAGATGCATGTGATGGGATTATAATTCTACTATAACCTTGGTAAGGTCTCATGTGGAATGTGGAGTACAATTCTGAGCACCAGTTCTAAAAATAATACACTACTGAACTGGAAAAAGTGCATAGACGTGCAACAAAACGGATAAAGGGATTGGACAATCTGAGATATAAAGAGAGACTAGCCAAACTGGGCTTGTTTACATTAGAGACTTCTAAGGGATAATGTGATTTCCATTTACAAGTATATTCCAGGTTAGTGCAAAGAACTCTCTAAGGAACTATTTATTCAGCTGAGCAAAAAAAAAAATACTTCATTTATTAAGATTAGAGGAAAAGTGCTTTCAACTAAAACAAAGGCGGTTATTTTTTAACAGTAAGGGCAATAAAGTTATGGAATTCTTTGCCTCAGGATGCTGTGCCTGCAGATATCGTAGTTACTTTAAAAAAATTAATGGATACCTTTTTGGCAGAGAACAATATTGAGAAATCTGTAAGTTGGTTTCTGTCACATACTGAGAGGCAACTGGTGCTTTGAAACACTCTCTTAAAATGGAGTTCTTCTGACAAATGTCATTACAGTAGAAAATAATAGCTATATAAGGTGAATGATCAATAACCTTTGGTATGGCATATGTATTCTTTACAAGATTCAGTACTCTGCAGCTAGGCTGTGAACAACCACTTATAAGCATCATCATTATTCTATGGATAGTGTATATGGATAAGATATACTACTTCTAAATACCCCAGTGCATTGTAACTCGAAGAAATAAGTGCCAATCCCTCTTAACCCCTTTGTTGGTTGCATTGGATGGGTCCCTAGCATCCAATGAGTTAACACTACCAAATAAAATACATGATAGTGGGCTTAGAAGAAATTGGCCACAACATTATTCAACATAAATTGCCAACATATGACAAACTTAGAAACACCATAATTGCTACAAGTATTACCTCTGGGCATGTACAATCCCATCGAAAGAGAGCCTTATTAGAGACCATAACCTAAAGGCCTGGCCAAGATCACCAATTCTCTTGATAATAAGAAGGAAAAGAAAAAAAGAAATGCAGCTGTGACAAAAGTACAAAATATTAATGCACATATTTAACTTCACTTAGGATTGATGGGCACTGGAGTTTTAAAATGAGCCTCTTAGTAGGTATCATCACCTTGTAAGCATGGTAAATGATGGTTCACTAAGCGCATAATGTTATATTGTAACACCAACCCCCTTTTTAGCCCTCTTACTTAATCCTAGGGGCTGTCTTTATATCTCCTTTAATAGAGTTTATGAAAAAGTATGTTATATTGCTTTTTTTATAACAAAGCTGATGGGATATTTTTCATTCAAACTTTATGACAGCTTAAAGAGGATCTGTCTCCTGTATTTGATTTGTAATTATAAAACATAAATAGGACAAACATAGTACCACCAAAATCTTGTATATAACATTATTTTATTGAATTTCCAAAGCCTTTCTTGTATTAACCCTTTCACTACTCCCATACTGAAAAACGATTGTCCTTTTACTGCAATTTATAGTCAAAATGGTAGGTGTACCAGTCATAATTATTTGCTTTCTAGAGTAAGCAATGCTGATCTTAATGTGCAAGTCTGTAAATAATATCCTGGAGGTGGACAGTTTGTGACTATGTGTGTGTGCATGTCTGATGTGACACACGGGGCAAGATTTACCAAGGGGCATAAATAGCTGCATGACAACTGGAGCAGCTCTTGACCTAATTACAATAGACAGCAAGAATACTTATTAAGACGGTGAAGACACACACTTAACATTGTCATATCATGTTAACTGGCAGACACGTGTACAAACTACTAGTATAACTTTTGCTTTGGAACAATCATTCTATTACTGATATATTATTGGCTGTAAAATGATTATCAACAACTTTCATAATAATGGAACCAAGCACACAAGGACACACTTATCCGATACATGAATTACCATGGATATTTCCCATATTAAAAGACAAAAAAATACTCACATTTAGTAAAAGCCATTATTAAATAACAAATGAGGCTAATTGCACTTGTGGGGATCTTGTACTGTCCAGCACAGGGATTCTTCACAGCTGCTCCCCCAAAATCAATCCTCGAAAAGAAGAGAACAGCAGCCAACATGCAAGAAAAAGTGAAGGCACTCTTATAAGAATATCTCTATGTGTAGAAATATGACATAAAATGAATACTCATGTTTGGATGCACACAGGTTAATACCAAGCACAACTGGTATGGTGCCAGGAGAAAACCTGCCCCAAATTAAGTACAACTGTGGTTATTGGAAACTTTCAAGTCATCTGACTAATGCAGAAACTGAAGAATGATGATGCAGGAACTGAAGAATGATGATGCAGGAACTGAAGAATGATGATGCAGAAACTGAAGAATGATAATCAGTAATTACAGGGCAGGTTTTCCCCTGGTGTGATATCAGTTGTGCTTGTTATCAATTTGTGTACATGCAAATGTGAGTAATAATTTCTACACATATAGATATTCTTAATAATAATAATAGAGATTGATAAGGCAAACAGCATGGAGTCAGATATTGATAGCTGTGTCGTGTAAAGCTATCATTGTGGGTGTATGAAGAGTGATGAAGATAACACAAGAACAACAAACCATAATGTGACTGAAAATTAATAAAAGCCCCAGCAAATATACAATTCATATGAATGAAAGTGAAAGAAAGGATCAGGGCAAGGAGAGTGAGGTCAGAAATGCAGCCTGAAGTGTAGGAGGTCAATTTAATGAGATGAACCAGAACAATTCTGCAGTATACCAACTAACTGTACCATAGGGAATAAATATAATTTCCCAAAAGGCACTGTTTTTAAATAAGACTTTTGACCCCTTGAACGTTAGAGGACACCATGTGAAGAAATGCATTTGATACCTTCTTAGCAATGAACCCTTTGCATGTCAGAGATGTATCCAACGCATTACAAAGCAATATGTTGCATACCTCTGTGGCACACAAAGGGTTAAAAGCCCCATTTAAATGACTATAAATATGTATTTGTCTCCAAAGTTGGTTTGCTCTAGAACTGATCCAGTTCTTATTAAGAAGTGGATTACATTGCAGGGTATACATATTATCACTGGTTTTATCTCACAGATTACGGTTTAGGTATATGGAGGGAATGTAATACCTGCAGTGGAACCAGTTCAAAATCATGCAATTTGTGTGGCACATGGGTAGCTTTCTAGGACCTTGGGAATAATGGTGATCAATTAGGCCTGTTACTGATCCTCTGCCACATGTTTTTATATTTCTGTATATGTGTGTTATAATGTTTTATATATAACTCTCTAATTGTAGAGCAGTGTGGAACATATTGATGGTTATATGGTAGGCCTAAGCAAGTATTTCGGTCTCGGGATTACATTTAGAGTTGGAATTTGTCTTGGGGCCCATGCACTATCTCACCCATACACTGTCATAGTCACAAATACACAAATACACAGTTTGCTACCTAATGTGAAGGAAGACATAGTGCAAAATACAATGTAGGAGTGCAGGTTACTGTTAAAAATAAACTATTAATACCTTGGATACATGAAGAGTGAGAGAGTCATCTAGTTTGTTAAAAGTTCATTTTCATGCAAGACTTGAAGGGGCTGACAGAAATATACTGGCACAGGCTGGTAGGTAAAGCGTTCACAGTTAAGGAGCAATGAAAGGAAAGGGGTTGATTCAAGAGAGAACTGTAGATACAAAGGAGGGTATCCTTGGCTGACCATTAAGTACAGGAAGTACTGTAAGTAGCTGAAGACCAGGGTGGAGATTTTGTTGATGTTAGAGGTCAGGAGGATCTTGAATGAAAGCTGCTATTTTTTTAATGAAAAATAAGCAAGCACTGGAGTAATTTGTAGAAGGAAGGGCAGAGACAAAACCTAGGTGAGAGTAAAAGTATGATACAGCATTCTGTATGGATTAAAGTAAATGGGGTTGAGAGGCAGGAGGACCAGAGGAAAAAGAATGTTACAGTAGATCATACAGGTTAGAATGGGTGTTTGCATAAGGGTTTTAGCTGTAGAAGAACAGAGGATTGTATGGATTTGGGCTATGTTATATAAGAAAAAGCAGCAATATTTGATAGTAGCATGAACTAGGGAGAGAAGAACAATAATAACAATCTAATAATGTAATAACGTCATTTTTAAAAAATTTTTTTATTGATGACCATACAGATTGCCAAACAATCTATATATATAAAAGAAGACTTTGTGCCTGCCAAAACACACCCAGGGGAGGCATAAAGCAGGAGTTACTACTCCTATTGGGTGATTCAATCATGCAGGGAGTTGGCCCACCCCCACTATGCAGCCCGCCCACCACTATCAAAATCAGAAAAAAACAATATGGCCGCCACTTGCTCCTACACCACAGACAAACACACACATGCCCCACTCACACAGCACCAAACTCACTCACATGCCCCACTCACACACATGCCCCACTCACACAGCACCAAACACACATGCCCCCACTCACACACACAGCACCACATACACACACAAAGCCAGAAATAAATATGGCTGACACACACACACACACACACACACACACACACACACACACACACACACACACACACACACACACACACACACACAGTTACTCACCCTGACTCCCAGTGGCCTCAGCAGGACCTGTAGTGCAGCACCAGGGGAACAAAATGGCAGTCAAAGGGTTAAGGTAGGCCCTCTGCTGAATGACTTCTTCACTGTCATCATTTGCCATGCAAGACACAGGACAGACAGCCATCAGGTACACACTTAACCCACTGACTGCCACAGGGTTGTGTATCAAGTTTTACCCCTCAGGGAGTGTGTTCAAACCCCTCACACTGTAAACTTGCATTCCCCTCCCACTTCTCCTCCTTCCCCAGCCTATTACTAACACTTTTCCACATTTATATTAAGCCCCGCCCCTACTCACGATTAAGCCCCACCCACTTTAAACCAAAATTGCCCCATTGCTCTCTCCACATCAGCACCACATGAGGGACTCCACAAGTAAAAGTTCCCAGGAATATTACACACACATGCCCCACTCACACAGCACCACACACACACACACAGCCAGAAAGAAATATGGCTGACACACAGTCACTCACCCTGACTCCCAGTGGCCTCAGCAGGACCTGTACTACAGCCACTGAGGAACAAAATGGCACTCAAAGGGTTAAGGTAGGCCCTCATTGCTCAATTACTTTTTCACTGTCATCATTTGCCATGCAAGACACAGGACAGACAGCCATCAGATTCACACTTAACCCACTGACTGCCACAGGGTTGTATATCAAGGTTTACCCCTCAGGGAGTGTGTTCAAACCCCTCACACTGCAAACTTGCATTTCCCTCCCACTTCTCCTCCTTCCCCAGCCTATTACTAACACTTTTCCACATTTATGTTAAGCCCCGCCCCTACTCACGATTAAGCATCGCCCACTTTTAACCCAGATTGCCCCATTTGTCTCTCCACATCAGCACCACATCAGTCCCCTCCAAGGACTCCACAAGTCAAAGTTCCCAGGTATGAACACACTTCCCACTGCTATTTAACTCTCACATGCCTCTCAATACATTAACCATTTGAGTGCCAGAGGGGTACACAACTCATGCACGCATGTGTTTCTGCTCATATATGTTGTGTGTGTACATCTCTGTTACATATGTGTGTCCATCTCCAGAGTGTCTGTGTGTGTGCGTGTCTTTTGCATGTTTCTGCCGCTCACTGTGTGTATGTGCATACCTCCCAACATTTCACATGGCCAAAGAGGGACACTGTAGTTTTAGGTGATATTGTTGGGGCGTGGCTGTTGGGCAGGGCATTAGTAAGAATTTTTAGGTTATTTCATGACCTATTACTGACTATTTATGTAACTGAATAAATGATTTAGTGCAAGACCAAAGTATTTTATTTGCACAGACTAATGTATAAGCACATATACGGAAGTTTAAAAAAATATTTATATGAGCTTTATTGCTGTAGAGCAAAGTAATACACACCACACAGTCAGGGCTGGTGCAAGGATTTTTGCCACCCTAGGCAAAACCTAAATTTGCCGCCCATTTCGCTCCGCCCCTTGTGTCCCACCCCTTTATACCCTGCCTACTTATACCCCACCTCTTTTCATGATTGTCCTCTCTCTGCCCCCTGGGCCAGTCTGCCCCTGGTCTAGAGATGCCTGTAAGAGATGCCCCCCACCAGCTCCAACTTTCCCCTTATCAGCTCCACTTTGGCCCTATCAGCTGCACTTTGCCCCCCATCAACTCCAACTTGCCCCCATCAGCTCCACTCTGCCCCCATCAACTCCAACTTACCCCCATCAGCTCCACTTTGCCCCCCACCAGCTCCACTTTTTCCCCACCAGCTCCACTATGCCCCCTATCCGCTCCACTATGCCCCCCATCAGCTCCACTATGCCCCCAGCAGCTCCAACTTGCCACCATCAGCTCCACTTTGCCCACCATCCGCTCCAACTTGCCCCCATCAGCTCCACTTTGCCCCATCCGCTCCAACTTGCCCCCACCAGCTCCACTTTGACCTCCATCTGCTCCAACTTACCCCCATCAGCTCCAACTTGCCCCCAGGAGCTCCACTATGCCCCTATCAGCTCCAACTTGCCCCCATCATCTCCACTTTGCCCCCCATGCGCTCCAACTTGGCCCCAGCAGCTCCAGTATGCCCCCTCAGCTCCAACTTGCCCCCCATCACATACCTGTAGCTCACGCACAGTCTTCTCTTCAGTAATGCAGAGCGCGGCAGGAGATCATGACTCCCACCGCGCTCTGCATTACTAAAGATCCGATCCAATGCGGGAGCGCTGTAGCAACACAGACCTGACTGTGTTGTGGTTCCCGGCGTGGTGTGTGCGGGTGCAGCTCTTCTCCGCTGCATGCCCACGCCCCCAGTACGTGTGCGCCCTAGGCCGGCCCCTACCTCGCCTATAGGTGGAGCCGGCCCTGCACACAGTCTGACCTCCTAAAAAGAGGGACAACAGGGTGGGAAAGAGGGACAAAGGGATTTGGCCCTCAAAGAGGGACACTTGGGATGTATGGTATGTGTCTGACTGTGTGTTGCATATGTCTGTGTTTTTCAGTGTGTCTGCATTTCACACACATGCGCCCAACGGTCATGACATGACGGGCAACGCCGTCCCACATTGCTAGTCATATGATAAAGGCACAAAAAATATATTTTTGAAGAGGAAAACTTCAACACTAATCTAAATTGTAAACTGATTTACATCTGAATCCTTATCGTTTTACTTAAAAGAAAGAAGAATGAAACCTCCAGCAGTTCTGGTGTGGATGCTGTCAAGTCGTTTTCTGGAGTGGAGTCAATTTTGAATGACATTTTCTGTCTGCTAATAAGGTACAATTCTGGAGCAAATCAACTGCACTATAGAGGACAAATAAAAACTTCCATTGACAAATTGCACACTTAAGCCCTTGAAAGCTGGAGAGGTCTCCAGCATTTTGCTTTTCAATGTGTAGGTGAGCTTTCTAGCATTCAAGAGGGTAGAAGCCCCATTTAATTCAATATTCAAAGACAATAAAAGAGGGATCCTCATAGGGTAATAACCTTCAGCGAGTTGCTAAATGAACAAAAATAATTAAAAAACTCGTAAAAGTAGTGGTTGATCCACTATTATTAATAGTCAGCAATACACAGGTGTGTGGGGGGTATTCTGTCTGCCATCCATGCAGGTTGTTTAATTTGGCTGCTGCCCTCTACATTCGGCAGTTTCTGTAAACAAAAAAACAGATAGCCGGCAAACAATGTCCACACAATAACTGTATTAGGGGAGCTCACAATACTTGTGTTTAGTATTTGAGTATAAGAGTTCTACTCACATTTGTTGTCCATCTGTGGGTATAATATTACCAACTGGTTCAGAGTTTTTCTCTGGCATTAAATTACAAATAATGTTTAATGAAAGGTTGAGGAGAGAGACCTGCAAAGACTTCCCCATTAGATGCATTCCTATCAAGTTCTATTGATAACTTAACAACTAAATTATTTCTGTTTAGCTAGAAAAACTTCACATGACTCCAGTTGCAAATAAACAATATCTAGATACTATGATGTGTGTGCATATGGCTATATATTGTCAACGTTCCTTGACACATGAAATGAAACAATAATTCATAACATATATAAAGAAAAAACAAAAGATTAAAATCCCATTATATATTATCCTCCCTTTTGATGAAAGGGACTCCCCTATATTTATACTGCCCAAAACATGTGTATGATACAAAAATATATGTGATTGTAAAAATATGTATTCTCTGATGCTGAATAATATGAATATTATGAATAATAATACTCATGTTCTCTTTTATCTATACTATAAAAAAAAGTGGTCAGGTGACCACAAATTCTATGTCTGTGCCACACACACCCCAGGGGGGCAGCTAGAAGGAGATTTGCATATATCCTACACATTGCCTGTACCCACTATTACACACTGAATTATAATACACACACCTGGAGCTGGCAGCAAAGAGGACATATGCAGATATCCTACACACTGCTTGAGCCCAGCACAAACACACCCCTGGACGCAGCTAGGAAGAGATTTATATTTCTCCTATACACTGCCTCAGTACAACACACACAGCCTCTCTCTTTTCCATGCCCCTCACTATCCTTTCATCAAAACAAAAAAAGGCTGACTCTTGGTGTCTAAATTTCACCCATGGAATTTGCCTTCTATTACATACAACTGACTTACGCTACTCCAGTCTCTCATTCAACACATCCATTCAACACTTTGCAAGTATATGGCCACATACCATCTAACACACTATGATCTCTGCACCGCTACCTCCGACTTTACAACCTCCTAAACATTACAACCTAACGTATCCAATAATCAGTAGATTACCAGAGGATTGTGCAAAGTTTGCGTACCCCTCTGGTACTCAAAGGATTGAGTACCTCCATCCTGCCTCCTTCAGGCCATCCATGCCTCATTAGTTCTGTTACCACCCGGAGGAACATACTTCTGCGTCATTGGACTCCCTCTGTGCCAGACACTTTCTGTGTACTACCCTATTTCCTCTACCACTCCTCTCCTCCCTTCACCAACACAGTGAGCCTATCGCACAATCGCACTGTAGGTGATATCGACCGCTACATGTCGCCTCTTCACCCACCCCATCCAGCACATAGAGCCCTCATTATGAGTGTATAACACCTACACAGTCTTTGCTTAACAATGCGTTGGAGACATTTCAAACATCCAAGGGTTAACCCGATTCTACAAAGTGTGTTTTCAAATAAAATAATGCAAACACATAAAAAGACAATGCATTAAAAGAGAAACACACTTTTATAGGCTGTGCCTATTTGCCTCTTATTCTTTCAGCTTCATTGCTTTTACGTGTTCTCCCTGTTGCCTTTGTCTAAAGTCACACACACCCCTCCCACACATTTGGGGTATTGCAAAGTACCTTGCAATGCTCTGCCTCTTAACTCTTTCAATCCAGAGACAGATCCAACACACATTATAGCACAATGAGTTGGATACCTCTTGGACGCTCAAAGGGTTAATAAACAACTGAAACATACTGTGCTTTCCCACATCTCTGTCTCCATTCTCACTACTGTCAGCTAATGAATTAACTATGCTTAAAAAACTCAATACCCTGACTCTGTTCTGCACTTTTACTAAAAGAAAAATAGTTACAAACCATTGCACTCAACTGCACTCAAACGGAACATCATTTCTGTTTCTATTCAACTGCACTGCTTTCTTCCTGTCTCTTCAGTACAACTGTTTCTTATATTTCATTCCAGCTCTTTTGCTAATGCCCTCTTCACATTTGCCATATAGCATACTAGTTCTACATGTCTTCTCTAACAAAAATAAAGTTGAACCCTTGCAGTGCCAGAGATGTATCCAAAACATTGCTTACCAGTGTGTTGGATACCTCTCTGCCACTCCAAGGGTGCGTGTCTCTACCTTAACCCTATAGGTACCTCTTTTTCTCTCAAAGGGTTATACCACATGGGAAAACCCGTGCCACTTTCTCTAGTCAACTTATAAAGTAATATGATGATTTATAAATGTTGCTGTATAGTGTCTGCTAAATGTACTACATCAATAGCCTAATTTTAATAATGAAATATAAACAATTCTAATTTAATAAATTAATAAATTGTGAATAATGATACTATGTAGTCGTTAAGTTTGTCTTTATTTTAAAATATTGATCGATGTCATATTTCCCCTGTAGTTTATTCTGATTGTAAATTCCATCAATAGAGAGATGTTGCATCTCTTTAACATCAAAAAAATTGTAACTTTATCCCATTAAGGACAAAGAGGGGGAGTTCATATTGTCAATCTTGGATTGGGGAAATAATATGGAAGCCTAAATCACTGGCCTATTTCAACTGTATAGGTGTGTATATAATGGCAAAGTCTGTAGCAGCTTTTACCCCATACTTTGATTAAGAATTGTTTGTAATTTAACCCCTTAAGGATTGGTGACAGTCCTGGCACTTCACCGGAGTCAATGCCTTAAGGGCCAGTGATGGTCCTGGCATGTCAGGGGTTTTTGCTGCAGCAGGAGCACTGTAATCACAAAACCCATGATGTGCCAGGACGATCACTGATCCTTAAAGGGATAGTAATGTTTCAAAGTAAAAGCAGCTCCAATTAATCTTCATAGTATTATGGACAACATACAGGTCTGTGTACGTTGCCAAATGCAAGATCGCTTATTAATCTAGCTATGTAATGGATCCAATAATCTGTATAATCTCTTCTTTGCAGCACATTTGTCTTTAAAGGAATAGTAATGTTTCACAATAAAAGCAGCTCCAATGAATCTTCATAGTATTTGAGCTACGGAGAGTGTTATTTCAGTACTGTCAGAGTTGTAGTTCAAAAGTAATTGAATGATAAAGTATCCCCATCCCACTCTTTTTACCTAATGTAAGCCACCTCCCCTCAGATATCTGGAATCTGGTCTTAAGACCAGGCAGCTCTCAGCAAAGGACAATCTTTTTACTGTAAGAACAATGAAAACCCTGCCCCCTTGACAGGTTTTTCCCTTATGGTGATTGAAGACTGTCCCTCTCTGCAAGCCATCTGGACACCATCTTGCTGCTCTAAGCTGAGCAGTGTTACTTCACTAAAAGGGGCGGGAGGGGGATACTTTATCATTCAATAACTCTTGAACTACAACTCTGACAGCACTGAAATAACACTCTCAATTTTCCAAATAGTATGGAAATTAATTGGAGCTGCTTTTATCTTGAAACCTTACTATCCCTTTAAGGTATGGACACCGATGATGTGCAAGGGCGTGCTAGGGTAGTCAGAAACTAACTGTTCCAAGACTGAATTGTCAGTTTCAGATTCTCTTTTGGCGAGCTGGTACCATGATGTCTATGCGGTCCATAAGGGTGATCCTACCCCAGGACCGCCGCATGTTAAGGGGTTAAAGTGGACGTATCACTTTGAATTTTCTTTACATATTTGAAAACATCATTCAAAACTGCCGATGTGTCATGTTAACCAAAATTCCAGCAGATGTATAGTTTAGGAGATATTCACACTTTTATTTCTGGGACAAGTGAAAGTGAAGATTTCCTGGTACAGCACAGAGCTTCACTGGTGTATGAAACATCACTGACACCTTCATTAGCATATGATACATCACTGAAAAGTTTAATTAGCATATTAAATATCACTGGTACAGCACTCGGCATACATTAGAATATAGTAACAATTATGATTATCCCCATAAATGTACATTTGATGTTTGGCTCACATGACACATAAGCAGTTTTTAATGCAGTTTTCAAATATGAATTAAGGTGAAAGTTCCACTTTAATGCCTGAGGGAAAGGCTTTCTTATAACCAAGAAGCACATTCAACAATTTTTTTTTTGTATAAATACATTTTTAAAATGAGATCAACAATGGATATTATTATACACTTCTATGTTTTTTTTATTATTATTATTATTCTTTATTTATATAGCGCTAACTAATTCCGCAGAGCTTTACAATTGGGAATAGACATACAGAGGTATTAAATAGTACAGTCAAATGTGGAGACAGAAGGATCAGAGGGCCCTGCTTGTGAGAGCTTACAGTCCTGTCCATACAGCAGCAGCTTTTTCTGGAGGTGCAATCCCCTGCAGCTCTGAACCAGTTTGTACTGCTGTACCCACCGACGGATGGCAAATGTGAGTAAAAATCTTATACTCATATTCTAAGGGCCACATATTCAAAGAAGTAGTGAAATAGCTTTTATCGCTTGTAACAACTTTTCAAAGTACGGTGTCGTTGGGATCATTAATATTTTCAGAGAGTGTCATTTGTGATTGGAAATATGTCATTTGTCCTGACTGAAATTGTCATATGGAACGACAAAAAAATGTCTTAACTAAAGACAAAAATATCTTAAAAAATGTCTTAACAACAAAAATGTCTTTAAAAGTGTCTTAACTAACGACAATAATGTCTTGAGTAAAGACACAATTTCTCACATTCAGACACATTCCCTCCACTTTTTTCTTAACGTACAAATTTTGTCTTTTGAAAGACATTTTTTTGTCGTTAGTTACGACAAATTTTCTTTTCCTCTAAATGACACTGGAGAATAGTTTAGCCACGCCCTAGCCATGCCCCTTTATCCGTCAATTCTGGAGTTGTGTCGTACACAACGGACATTACTAGTTTTTTGTCCTATACTCTATAGAAAATATGTCGTTCATGCGTTCAATTACTTATTTTTGTCTTTCATAAGACTTTTTTTTGTCGTTATCCCTTTTAACATACGGCCCTTAGTATGGGAATTGTCAGTACCCCTTAAAAAAGTTATTTGTCTGGGCATATAAATCAAAGAGCATTTTAGGTATGTTTATTTGCTTACAGTTTGTGTGCTGACTGCACCTTTAGGGTATGTAAATTTGTTCTTTTTGTTTTCCTGTACTATGATCGGCCAAAAAAATGTAATTGATTGTTCTGATTGAATACTAAGGGCAGAACAGAATAAACAAAACTACACTGCAAATTCTGACTTTCAACAGTTGGGCTGCACAGGAAAGAAAAATACTAAATCAGAAAAGCAGCCAAGCTCTGGCTTTAATAGATCAGCTGAATCACTGCATAAAATCAAAGAACAAAGGGAAGACACTGACTTGAGGCCTGATAATAGGACTGGAAGCAAACCCTTCAGAAGGAATCAACTTCACTAATAAAGAGCAAGGCTGACCTGGACCTTCATATCTACAAAAAAAATCAGTGAAAACCATGTGGTTGTCCACTTTTTCACTGGAAAAACTGCTTTAAATGAAGTGATTAAAACCGCCATTATTTTTGCCCATTGCTAAAAACGTTTCACTATTTTTTTCAGCGGCTACAATCTTTTCTCCCCTTTACTTGTATGTTCTTTGCATTTTCCCTATAAAAATGTGATGTTTCCAGGAAGTGAAACAGAATACAAGCAGCTAGAGAGAAAGAGGGTGCTAGGCTGTTGTTCAGTGATTTATATAGCAAAATTGAAGACCGTTATGCATCCAGTGAGCCTGAGGAGGACTAAGGGTCTAGATGCCCTTATTCCCCAGACCCAATGATGACCAGTCCCCCTACATCACCCCTAGGGATCTTGCGGAAATTTGTGTCACAAGCAGAGAAAGAAGAGGGTAGTAGTGTGAGCAGGAGAGGTCAGCTACCTGTGCCTACTGCCAGTGATGCGCCTGCCAGTGTCTCTTGTGATTCTCAGGAGAGGTGGAGGAGGGGATGAAGCCAAGTGTGACAGCAGAGGACCCTAAGTCACACTTGCCATACCCAAGTAGTCCCGCCACTACTGCTACTACTAAAATCCAGCAGCTACAGTCTCAGAGTTTTAGGAGTGAGGGAGGGGTTGATACAAGTAGTGTGGAAGACTCAGAGACTGACAATTATATGGTTGGTGTTACTGATTGGACTAGCATGATTACAGTAGATCCTGCTGATGCTGATGTGGTAGGGGAAGTGATGAAGAGTGGCCAGACTAGCAATCAATTGAGCCCACAACATTCCCCTGACCCTGTGAGTCCCCTTCCCCCACTATTGTCCCTATGAAGAAGGCAGAATTGGTGGCTAGCAGCATAATACCACCACTACTATGAGCACATATCAGCTGCCTGTGCCTGCTGCTAATGCTGCTAGTCTGCCTTCTTCAGCTCAACAAGAGATGGCAAGTGTGATAGTAGGGGACCCTCTGTCACATTTGTCATCTCCTCCAACTGGTGAGATGTCTGTAATAGAGTTGCAGCAACAAGGAGGAACCGGTGATGATGATGATGATGGTGGAGAAGCTGGGGTGGAAGAGATATTTAATGGTCTTTTTAGCCCAAACTGAGAAGGAATGGGAGACAGATATGGGGATGGGGATGGACATCACCACTAGCAGTGAGAATGGCGAATAGAGTTTGCTACTGCTGTAATTCCTGCTGCTGCTGAGTTGCAAGGGCAGAAGGATAAGGAGGAGCAGGCTAGTGTGCCAGAGACCACAGTGGACACAGTGGAAATGCTCCTGTCCTAGTTGTTGTGTTGGTTCTGAGGCAGCAGCAGCAACAGCAGTAACATTATCCTCTGCCCCAGCCAGTGAAGGGGAATGAGGAGGAGAAGAAGAAGGAAGCCATTCTTCTCCCCCTTTCCCCTCACTCTGAGGTCCTGGGTGTGGAACTAATTTTCTCTTGGGGCAGACACAATGCAGTCTTCAGAGAAAAGGGGAAAGGAGGGAACACACCTTGGCACAATCGCCCTCATCACACACATGAAACACAGACACCATGACATTTATGTGAAGCATGTAAAAACCAAACATCCACCAAAGAAATTGGGCACCGCTGTTGCTGTGCCCCCTGACTGTCCTCAAAGGCAACTGGTGAGGGGGAAGTCAAAGAGGAGAAAGAATAGAGAAACTCACCCAGAGCCTGAAAGTTCGATGGCGAGTGAAACCCGTGGGAAGATGTAACTGCATCTTCTGGCAATCCACCTCATTCATTGTTACCTCCCCTATCAACTGATAGCCATTGTGTAGATTTCAGGATGTGGCAGTTCGTGACCACCCTTTGCACACTTTGTGGTGCGCTGGCTATATATGGCAATGTTTTGGAGGATAATCACAACCAGTGCATCAAGCAACATGGTGCAATGCTACAGAGAGTCTGCTCTTTGATGGGAGGAAATTGTTAAAAAAACTGTTCAGTAATCATTTTGTCTGTGTATACATGAGGCTGTATCTTTAAGGAACATTAGTTTCTTTTTTGTAGAACCTGATTTTGTCTCAGTAAACACCCTTAAAGTCAGGATACCTCCCTGGAAGAAGGATGGGGAGGCTTCTCTTTCTTCATGGTATAGGAATGTTATCTATACTGCACCTGTGTTCTGATGTGGGGAAGATAGTTTCATGCATTCACGAGAGAGGCCACTCATCTAAATATTTTTTCTTCATTATTTTTTTGATTGACAAGGGTTCTTTTCTGGTAGTGGGCTGACCCCTAGTGGTATGGTAAATTTGTTTCTTCAAATTGTTTATACATAGTGTTTATCACTCTATATTACCTCATATGCTAATTCTCTAAGGGGTGACCTATGACAGAAGAATGGCGTACCTGTCTGTTAAGGGGGGTTCAGGTGATATAAGCAGGGTACAGGGGGAGATTTCCTAGTTCCTGAAGTGAGCAGAATCGTGCCGTGCCAAAGACCACACCCTGTTATATAGGATTGGTAAAGTATAATTTAAGTTATTTACATAACTATCACGGTCCCCGTGTCTTTCTGTCAATCTGACATGATTTGCCTGTGCATTGGTGGAGACTGATTGACCCGCCCAGGATGTGCCGTTATATGCTGGAGCTTGGGCACTTGTCAGTTGCCCTTTCGTGGTGTTCCTGTTGCCGCGCCTTGTTGCCATATTCCTGTGCCTCCTGTGTACCGACCCGGCTCCGTGATTTGACCTGGCTCTGGCTGACGACCCTGCTCCGTGAATTGACCTGGCTCTGGATGACGACCGTGCTCCGTGACTTGACCCGGTTCTGGCTGACGACCCTGCTCTGTGATTAATTCCTGCCTGTCTGCTGTTCCGGCCCTGCCTGCTGTTCCGGTTGCTATTCCGGCCTGTCTGCTGTTCCAGTTCTGCTCCGGCCCTGCCTGCTGTTCCGGTTGCTATTCCGGCCTGTCTGCTGTTCCAGTACTGTTCCAGTCCTGCCTGCTGTTCCGGTTGCCATTCCGGCCTGCCTGTAGTTCCAGTCACCGTTCTGGTTCTGCCTGCTGTTCCAGTGTTCCTGCATCATTCCGGTCGCCTCGGCGACATTCTGAACTGTTTTAGTGACTCACTGTTCCTCTCACTTGTCAGTAGCTGTAGCCTGAGGTCGCTTTGCCTTCTGCTGTTTGCTAAGGTACTTGCTCCTGTGCAGAACCACTTAACCCTTACAGTGCCTGTAGTCTCCGGTCTAGTGCCTCCGATATATCTTGCCAAGCATACGTTTTCTGACGTGAGCCTTCCCTCTGAGTGCTTCTGTGTGTCTCTCATTCACCATCAGAGCCTTGTCCGTTCCGTGCTCATATTCTGGCTCAGGGCCACAGACGCTGAAGGTACATTCCCATTGCACTCCAGAGGGCGCCGGCTCTACTACAGCTTGTGCAGTCACCATCAGTACAGCACCCAAGGGGTGTCAGGGCACAATCCATGTGCCACATGCAGGGTTACTACTTTTCCAGTTAAGGGCGATTTTGGTTCTGATCACTACAGCGTGGCAATAGCATTCCTCTGTAGCCCACGGTGGTGGTATCGGCTCAGCTCTGAACTTTGTTGTGCTACTATACCAACTTGAGTTACTTCTCTATCCAGCTATTGAGAGACTGTGTTCCAGAGACTGCTATTTATCCCGGGCGTTGGCCAGTCTTGTTATATCTCACCCATTTCATTTGTTAACCCTTTGGGGGAAATACTCCCTATCCATTCATAGCACCTATCACTATCGTGTGCATTCACTTTGTCATTATTGCTATTTCTGTATTGGCCTCTAGGGGCATTGTTTTATTTTCAATAAAACTGTGTTTTTACTTCATACCCTGGTCTGAGTGTCAGAAAACCGTAACAATAACACTGTATACACTTCCAAAATTATCATAACCCAGTAAATTCTGGGATAATTTAGTTACTATTTTCCCAGTGGATTTGGGCAACCTACTGAGAAATACTTTTCCAGTAACCATTTGGCTGTAAAGTTAGAATAATATTTGGAGGTTATACAGTCCAATCACAGTAGTAATAGGGTAAGATCAGATTGATAGAAATTTTAGATCATTGGGAGTTACAGTTTAGCTGATAGGGCTATACCTGCAGAGCCTACTGTTTATTGTGTATGTGAAACTTTGCATAGATCACTGTGGGATTTGTGGAATTTTTGAAGTTCTACAGCCAGCGTGTTCAAATAATCCACTAATAAGTTGCTCTGAGATGGTCATTGTGCTCCATTGATATGGCGTTTGAAATTAACATTTGCATTGCTGTCTGGGAAGGTTTCCTTCTGTTTCTTTGTCTGTGGATCTGGAATTTTTGAGGCTGGTTCTGTTTCAGATTTGCATTGTCTGCTTATGGTATCTAGGCGTGGATTTGGTCTGCTGGGATAGTCACACTTGTGAAAATCCTGACAGAATAAGACTTTGGATTGAGTAATTGTCTGGTCCTTACTGTCCATAGTTACTTTAACCCTTGTTGCTGACATGTGTGCAGATATGATTTTGTCATTATAATCTTTATGGCATACTAGTGTAAAAGCCCGTGTACACGGGCCATGGTCCGGGTGATGTTAACCCTTTGAGTGCCAGAGGGGTACAAAACGCATTACCCCTCTGGCACTCAAAGGGTTAATAGGCTGGTTCTGCTCTGCATACTGCTGCCGACGCAGTCATGCACTGTAGAGACTGCCCGAAAGCACAGAATGCTCCCAGCATTCCTATACCTCCCAGCATTCTGTGCGTTCGGGCAGTCTCTACTGCGCATGATAGCTTCTGACAAACATCCTAGCAAAATATTATATAGGATATGCTCTGATATATTTTCGTATATATTATCATTGTGTTGCTATATCCATACATTATTTTAATTGCTTAAGATTATAATGTGGTAATGCAAATTCTTACTGGGAAATGTATTTTATTATCCTGTGTTTCATCCAGAGGTATGCGTAATTGAAAACAGCAGGCAAATAGTTAAATTCTGTATTTGTTAGATCTGGGACCTTATGTTTTTCAGACAGAGTGTTAATTCTTGCAATATTGTGCATTGTGGTTATCAAAGGGTTGTCACTTGATTAGTGCCCTATTGAGTACAACTCACGTGACAAGTTTCCTGCCACTTAATTGCCTTAGTAAATACCGAGTGGGGCAGATGTTGCTACACTGCCACTTACTGTATTGTATGTAATTGTAAGGAACTGTTAACCCTCGCTGTACTGCTGTCTTCAAACATTGCTAGCTTATACCTCTGGATACCTATATTTAAGTTTAACCCTATAAGTGCTTGTATGTTTTCTGTGCAGTTATCTGATTTATCCTATCCTATTATATTTTTGAGTGTATTTATTTATATTGTTTATTTATTTTATGCCAGATATACAGTGCATGGTCTCTTGTTCCCTTTTGTATATTTCGACAGTGCTCTGGCTGTTATATGTACTGACATAAATCTTTGTTGGTTTGGTATAATGCTCTACTGTTCTACTCTACTTGTGCAATGACGTGCTGGTCTCCTGATACAAAGTCCTATTGGTCTCTCTAAACTTAATAATACATACACTCCCCGGGTCTTGCCTTAGCCATCTCTAACATAGAGGATAACTTTTTTCCTGTCAGCGTGAACTGCATGATGTATAGTCATAAATATCTGCACAGGTAGCCTTATAGACTAGAAATGGCCATGTCTGGAGTTCCTGATCATGGAGGTGGACACGACAATTGCAAACAGGACCACAGGACACAAACTGTGTTCACCGCACATGGTAATCTTAACCCTTTAAGGACTAGAGGGATGCCATTGCTTTGCAAAGCATTGAACACCTCTCTTGTACAAAAAAGTTGTTTCAAGAACTCTGCCTGCTTCAGGCTGAAAAAACTGCCAGACACTGTCATGTCTGCCTCCATGGACATGACATAGAGGACTGATTGAAGATAATATCGATTAAATAAAGGCACAGGGCAAATTTCATAGGGACAATTGGCATTTTCTAGACATACTAAGGTAATTCATGGTTGTTGTTATTAGTAGGAGGTGTCACTACCCCTTTAAATGGGGAGTTTAATCCCTTGCATGCCAGAGAAATCAAGACCTAGAATTCAAGGGATAAAAGTCCCATTTAAATCAATGCAACGTTTTATTTCATCCCTAAGGTGCAGTTGGTTTGCAGCAGAATTGCTCCTCTTTTCTTTTGTGCATAAGGTCCAGGTTTTTATTATGGACCTTACATGTTCGTTGAATTGACTTGTTCCTCTTGATTGGCTCCTGCAATTCTTCAACACAGCACATCCTTTGCCCTTTAGATAGATAATAGTTGTACCATTCAACAGCTCACATGTAGTGTAGTTACATGTATCTATATTGTATGTGAGCTGCTGCTGAAAGGACAGCTGTTATTGATCAAAGCACAAATTATGTGCTTTCTTGATTGGAGACTGTAACGGATCCTACCCGTTACTTGAGCCCTTGTCTGGACCTCGAAAGTTTTATCAAAAGACTATGACCCTTTGGCCTCATTTGACCTTAGATGGGGGCTTTACTATGTGAACTGGCCACCCATCCTTTATGTTAAAAGACTTATACTTTATATACTGTCGAAAGTTGCACGTTTAATATATGTCGAATGTCGTATGTTTCATGTATATCGAATGCTACTATCGTATGTAATATGTACGAGGGATACACGATCACCGAATAGAGGCCGGTGGTCCCCCGGTTCCTTTGTTTGAGGCATCCATGCCGCCTTGAATGCAGGAAACCGGAGGCAGTGAGTCGACGCCAGATTGGCCGACGAATGACTCACTGCGCACACTGATTGGTCAGGGTTGGAGCCGTGTATTCAAACTAGTGTACGTGCTCCAACCCCTGGCCTGGTCCCCTGAATGTGTATTCCCTCTAATCAAGTCTTTGTCTTTGTCCAGACCTAATTAAACATGTTGTATTGCAAATGTTGTAAACCTCTTGAGCAATATGTTGATTAGGTCATCTGTCATTGGCCCTTTTTCCCCAGTTGCTATTGGCCCTTTGTCTTCACCTACCATTGGCCCTTTTGTCCCCTGTGTCATATACCTAATATGTTTGATTGGTCCCTGGGCCAAGCCACTATTAGAATACCTGTCCCCTCCTGTCCCCATTGTACTATGGTATTGTACTGTATAAAAGATGTGGATTCGTGCAATAAAGTGTGTCATGTTTGGAGTGAACCAGAGTCCTGGAGTCTGTTTGTTCAATGGTATTAAAGTGGCCACTCTGCCGCCCATCTGAGCCAGGTTCCTGTATCGTTTGTCCGTCTGCTGCCAGGATCCTGCTACCGGACTTCGTATCCTGTCAGGCGGCAACGTGGACTCTGCCTTGTGGTTCTCCTGTTCCAGCTAAAGCCTTTGATTCGAGCACCGGAGTGCTCGAACATCTTGACTACAGTTACTTTGGGTTCCTGCATCACTTTTCCCTGATCTTGTTCCGCAGAGTTCGATTATTCGAGAGTCTATATGGAAAAGCACATTGCATTTAACCCTTTGAGTGACAGAGTGCCAGAGGGGGTGTGCAACTCATTACTGCATACCCTGTTGGCACTCAAAGATGTAACCCTTTGAGTGCCAGAGGGGTATGCAACACATTGCTTTGGAATGTGTTGCATACCCCTCTGGCACTCAAAGGTTTAACAACCCAGTGACTTGCACTTCCCATGAGTATCAAATAAAGCACATTAAGAGGGTTTGGAATGAATTGGCTATAACACTGGAAGACACAATATAACTTGCCAGATTAACTTAATATGTTTAGAAACAAGATACAGCCATGAGTATTACCTCAGGGATGAACATTTTCCATTCTAAATGTTCCTCCTTGTTACAGACTTTTACCTGAAGGCCTGTGACAAGTGACAAAATGATAAAACTAGTAATAGAAATATATAATTTACATGTTTTAGGATGGGTGGACATAATTGCTTAATGGGTAAATTTACCCTAGGCATAGGTGTATGCTAATTTGTTAAATACACTGAGGTTGATATGATAAGTAAAAATGCTGCAATTCTGGAGCAAACCTACAGCATCATAGGGGATAAATAGACATTCCCACTTATTTCAATCAAGCTTTTAACCCTTGAATGATAGAACATCCAACATGTTAAAACCCCTTTTAAATCAATTTTAATTTTGGCATTTTTAGTAAAAAATGTATTTAACTCTTTGGATGCTTGAGCAAGCTATGCTTCCAAAGGGTTAACCCTTAATAAAGTCACAAAATGGACAGTTGCTGACTAATGGAGTTTTGGCAAAATCGTACATGGATACTTCATAATAACACCCCTACACCCTTACATTAACCGTTTAAGCACTAGAGTGTTGTGCAATGAATTGTAGAGTGAAGCTTTGCACATCTGCAAAGTCTTTAAAGGGTTAATCCGGGCAGAAAATCTTTATGGCTACTATGATTCAATTCTGAATGGATTATTTCTTTAATCTAATTAATCTTTACTTAGTATGTTAATCATATCTGTGGAGATATACATGATTTTTTGTGACTAGAGACTGGCACTCTAAGTTTCTCCCACTGAAGACATCCTTCCTATCATGATTTCAGTGGGAGGAGTCCAACAACAAAGAATCATATCCCTCTACTTGTACATGATAAACATGACTAATTATAGACTTATTTTGGAGAACATGTCTATGTAGAATTAATTCACATCAGACATTAGGATTTTCTTCCCAGATTAAGATCATTTAGGGTTTAAAATGACAATTTGTTTTTTTGGAGTCACACTTCAGTGCATAGCGTAGCATAGTGCTGATTTATTTGATAGAGATGCAGATGCTTCTGTGTGCGGAAACCCATCTAAGTCGTACATTTCCACTTTAAACATTCATTCCTAGTAATAACAAGACTGATGGAATCAATAGAACCTGAGCTACTCCGAGGCAAACAAATTGCACTATACAGCACAAATTACAATTCCTATTTCATTCAAATAGGACTTTTAATCCGTTGAATACTATAAAGGTCTATGACTTATTGCAAAGTGATATGTTGGGAACATCTCTAGCATTCAAGGGGTTAAATAGCCCATTTAATTAATTCATTTGCACCCCTTTGGTGTAGTTTGCATGCCTCGGAATTGCTCTCATTCTTATTAGTACATCAGCCTTAGTGATGCTTAAGCAGCAGTGGAGCGATACACTCAGCCAGTTTAACTCTTTAATAACCAGAAGAGTGTGTAAATCTTTGCTTCACAATGTGTTGCACAAGCCTGATTAACCCTTTCAGTGGTAAAGCATTATGCAACACATTGCTTTGCAATGCATTGCATACCCCATGGCACTCAAACGGTTAAAGACTTACAGTCTACTGTAAATGATCTCATATACAGGAATAGATACATATAGACCCTTACACAGGGTTATACTTTGCATTAGTACATTAGTAGAAGTTCTGGTAAATAGATGAATCCTCATTTTGGAGGCAGAAAGGATTATTGGCGCGATACAGGAAAAGTGCGCAATACCTATGTCCCGTGTGAAAACCACTAGGGAATAGGTTTGGGCATGATTTTGTTGAATTGCGCATGAAAATTCAAGATTAGCGAACGGTTGCGTATATTTTTTTGTGGGCGTGGCTAAGATTAACGAATTTGTGTGAGTGGAATAGCGAATGCGCCTAATGTAGGAACTGCTATTGCGAATTAATTTATATGTCTGTGTACTGTTGTTGTAAAATGGCATTTTTTATGCGCAATTCAATAAGCGTTCGGTATTTAGCTTCCTGGATTAGAACATGCACAAAATCTATCTGTGCACAAAAATGCCTTTATCCGATGCGAACGTTTCTTGCATTGCGCCATATATTGTTCTAATTTTCCTGGGTTATAATGAGTCAATTGTTGAACTTTGTGGACTTGCGTATTTTTTCAAACTAATTAACTATGTTTATATGACACGCAGAGACAGGTTGGAAAACCAGAGTCAAGCCCTGAGAGTTTCTGGGGATAGAAACAAAAAAGGAACAGGGAGCAGAACCATCTCAGAGTGGATATATATTTGTTGAGGTAATATAAACCCCCCCGCTTTATTGCACTCACCAGATTCCAATGACCAAAAGCCTTCAAAAGAAAGATTTTATCTCCTCAATTCTTGCCAGATCTCTACTTGATCTCGTTGTAATAAAGTTGAATCCAGTATTGTTAATGGGAATTTATTAACGGTTAAAGTATAACAAGTAGTAAAAAATCGGTTGTAATAAAATATTAAAGGTCCTACGTGTTTCGTGTCCTATTTCAACACTTTCTCAAGGACTATATTTAGCATTTAGCATTTCAATCTTAATCATAAAACATACCTTAAGTTCTATTGAATAATTCATTAATTGTGGAACAGCGTTTGTTATTTATATGATTACTTGCGGGTGCGGTTCTCAATATATAGGTGCACTACAAGAACATTAAGAGAGAGAGCAAGGGAGCATCAAAGAAATATCCTAAAGAACTGTAGCGAACATAGTGTCCCTAGACATTTCAATGAGTGACCTAAAGGTGGGACAAAACATTTTAACATCCAGGGGATTGAACATATATCTAGACAACATTCAGACAGATATGCGAAATTATGCCAAGAAGAGTCCTTTTGGATCTTCCAATTAGGAACTCTAAGTCCCTATGGTCTGAATGAGAAGATAGATTTGGGATACTTAAGATAATGAAGATTATTGTATACTTTAGATTATTTGATTCTAAATTATTTATTATTTATTTTTTATTTAGAAAATGTTTTACCAGGAAGAATACATTGAGATTTCTCTCGTTTTCAAGTATGTCCTGGACAGTTTTCAGTAGAGGGTTGTATATTTGCACAAATTGAGAAACATTATATATTACATGTTATTAAATATACATACACACATGAACATACCTGGGAACTCTCCGGATTTGCCCCGGAGACTCCGGTTCTGACAGAGCTTTACCGGGTCTCCGAGTCAGAGGCAGATTCCTCCGGATGTGGAGAGTTTCTATTGAAACTCTGCCACATCTGTTTTTTCTCCCGTTGTGCCTCCGTCCCCAGCCTTCTGTGTGACACATTTAACCCTCTGAGTGCCAGAGTGGTACGGAATGCATTACTTTGCAATGCATTCCGTACCACTCTGGCACTCAAAGGGATAAATCCCCCCAACACTCGAGTTAAGCCCTGCCCCTTTTTGACGCAATTAGCGTCATTTTTGTTACCCCCTGCTGAACAGAGGACTACCCTCCGGGTAGCCCTCAACTGAAAGTTCCCAGGTATGCATATGAATATACACACACATATGGAAATTTTAAAATTATTAACAGTTACACTCTGTTTTTAGATATAAAGAAGCATTTACTTTTAAGGATTTTAGACTGGGAGCATATTTGATTATTTCAGGCAGATTGTTCCAGGCCTTTGGAGCTCTGAAGGAGAAGGCAGATCTTCCTGCTTCTTTCTTGTATTGTGGTATACGTAGTTTGCGGTGGAGCGGAGGTTATACTTAGTATGGAGAGCAGGAGTGAGCAAACTGCTCAGGTAGTGTGGTAGTTTTCCAGAGAAGTGGTTGTGTACTAAGCAGAAAGGTGAAGGGCACGTCTAGATTTGAGTGTTAACCAATTTAGTTCTTTTAACATATCACAGCGATGAGTAGTGTAATTACATTGGAGGCTAAAGTGGCATATTGAATTATACAGGGTGCTAATTTTGTTTGTTTTGTACATGTATTCCTTAATTGTCTGTATGCAGTGTGATCATATGCAGAGCCGGTTTGTTTAAATTTTGTCCATAAGGCATCTCTAAGACTGTATAATTGAATCAAGTCAGCTGAGACCCAGGGTAGATGTGCCCCTCTAACCCTGACCTTCCTTACTGGGGCATGTGTATTACAGACCTGTAAGAATTCAGAGTTAAAGAATTCAATCTCTGAGTCTAGGTCTGGTATTAGCTGTATTCTTTGCCATGAGCAATTTATTAAATAATTTAGGAAGGACTGAAGATTCAAATTTCTAAATGATCTCGTGAGTATGACTTTGGAACATGACTTGACTGTTTTTTTTTTTGCGGACACAGTAAACTATGGAGTGATCGCTAAACAGGTTTGCTAGTACACCTGAATCTTGGATTCTGCTTGTGCATGATGAAAGGATCCAGTCTAGCAGAGTATGGTTGGATGTTTTAAGATTTATGCGAGTAGGGGAGGAGATTAGTTGTGATAAGTTCAATGTTTTAAACAATGAACAAAATATTTCATTCCTGGAGTCTAGCCAATTAATATTAAAGTCTCCAAGAACCATCAGCTTGCTTTTCTTATTTTGAGTGGCAATCTCCTTTAGGTGTTGTGCTATGTCTGAAAGGGAATGTGCCGGGGTATTTGGTGGTCTGTAGATGGCAACAATTATGATTTGTTTTGAGTATGGAAGACAAATTTTGCCAGCAATGTATTCATAAGAATCAGTGTTATGAGAGTCCTTTAGAAGTGTAAAGTTTACTGATTCCTGTAGGTATATGATTACCCCTCCTCCTCGCTTTGCACGGTCTTTTCTAAAGCATGAGTATCCATCTATGGCAACAGCAGTATGAGGTATTTTTGAGGATAACCAGGATTCAGTAAGAATAAGAATTTTAGGTTTGTATGCGTAACACCTTGCTTTTAGTTCATCCATTTTGGGCAGTATACTGCGTATGTTGCAGTTGTTGAGGACCAGGGTTGGTTTCTATGTCATTTGCCAAGGCAAGTAATAGAATGCATAAAAATTTAGTGATTTTTTCTGTGAGCATATAGTGAGAGGGTGCGTCTGCGAATATATAAAAGCTAACTTTAACCGTTAATAAATTCCCATTAACAATACTGGATTTAACTTTATTATAATGAGGTCAAATAGAGACCTGACAAGAATCGAGGAGACAAAATCTTTCTTTTGAAGGCTTTTGGTCATTGGAATCTGGTGAGTGCAATAAAGTGGGGGGGGTTACATATTACCTCAACAAATACAGATCCACTCGTAGATGGTTCTGCTCCCTGTTCTTTTTTGTTTCTATAGTCTATGTGGGATACTGTGAAGACGTGCACTACCACTGTGCTAGGAACGAAGGGCAGCATCCAAGGAATAAGAAGGGATTCTGAAGGAGTACCGCTATAAATTGCCTAGACATCATTTTAGACCATGCGAGGAGTTTTCAATATTATCTTTTGTCTCAAAAACTATGATTCTTTGTTTAAAATCGGTCTCTATTGACATTTAGATGTTACTGACATTTTTTGGATCATAATTTTTTCACCTTATTTGTATTGTCATTATATACCTTTTAATCGTATATATTTTTATTACATTTATATTTTTCAGTTTTTTCTGTCATACATATATAGGAATTATTAAGTTTTAATTTTGTAATTATTGATCTAACCTAAAATACACAAGTGCCTCTGGTTTTCGTTTGTAGTTTCTGGGGATGCCCTGCCTATTTAACATATTTCTGGTGTATGCTATGCTGACTAGGTATTGGCTTTTGTTTAATATTGTGTTGACTAGAGATTTTCTAAAACAAAAGTTGTCAAGTCACTTTACTTTTGGTGGCCCAAGTGCCAGCATAATGTACACAGTAAATGACAATAAGGTACTGGGTCACTGACTTGTTAATACCCAGCTGAAAATCTTCTGTGGTGTTGTAAGTTTTACACGTACACTAAGATCTAATTACAGTATTGTGGAATATGTTGGCTTTTTATAAAGGAGCAATTATACTGAAGTTGATTAGTCCTTCACCATGAACTAAAACCTCAAATCAGTTTTAATATGCAATAATAATTTCATCACTGATTACCCAATGCATATATACATACGTAGATTGATAATTTAGCATTCATATATTCATTGTGGATATTAACTATGTTGCGAATGTAGGACCATATGCATTAAAGGAATAGTAATGTTTCACAAAAAAGCAGCTCTGATTAATCTTCATAGTATTTGGGCCATTTCAGTACTGTCAGAGTTGTAGTTCAAGAATAATCAAATGATAAATTACCCCCCTTCTGCCCCTTTTACCTAGTGTAAGCCATCTGCCCTCAGATGTGGAATCTGGTCCTGGGGTCAGGCAGCTCACAGAAAGGGACAATCTTCTTACTTTGAGTATAGTGAAAACCCTGCCCCCCTTGGCAGGTTTTTCCTTATGCTCACTGAAGTTTGTCCCTCTCTGTGATCCATCCGGACAGTCTTGCTGTACTGAGGTATGCAGTGTTACATCAGTACAAGGGGAGGGAGGGGGATACTTTATCATTTAATTACTCTTGAACTACAATTCTGACAGTATTGAAGTAACACTTTCCATGGCCCAAATACTATGAAGATAAATCTGAGCTGCTTTTTATGTGAAACATTGCTATCCCTTTAAGCTAATTTGAGAGCAAACCAACAGAGCCATTGGGAAAAAATGAAAACCTCTTCATCGATTTAAAAGGGCATTTAACCCCTTAAATGTTAAAGAGGTCTTCAACGCATAATAAGTTAGAAACCTCTGTAGTATTCGGGGGGGGGGGGGGGGGGGTTAAAAACCCTATTTAACCCTCTGTGTTCCAAAGAGGTAACCAACGCATTGTGTTGCCATGCATTGCATACTTCTCTGGCACTCAAAGAGTTAAATCAGTGGTCATTTTTGTCATTTACAGTGCAGTTTGTTTGCTACAGAATTGCACTGCTTATTTACTAAGGCTAATATCTCTGTACTTCAACCAGAAAAATGTAAGCATTCCCCTTGATACTGCGACATTCACAAAAAAGTAGATACTAAATAAAACTACACCAAATGAATATGCAAGGAAATATCAGATGATCACAATGTTCACTTACAGACATTATAAAGTACACACATATAGTCATAATCCCTGCACACTGCAATGCTAGGTGGATGGTCAACATATATCATAACGCTGGCATTACAAGGACACCACCACAAATAATGGACCTTCTAATCATCCAAAAGTAGCAAAGAACAGCAAAGCTAATACACACACATAGTGCAAAACTATCACATGAACTGGACAGACATAACGTGCAATTATGCTACATTGACACCGGAACAGTAGTATAGCAATATGTAACCTGATGAATAAGAAATTATACACCTGTATCTGCCGGTAGAAAAATGAATGGGTGACCCAGCATTATGTGGGAATTGTATTTGAGTTGCTAAATATTGCTTCCATTAAAGTAGAGTTTTTTTTCTTTTTGTCTAAAATAGCATTATATAAAGCTGAAAACTGCAAAAAAAAATGTCACGTAGAACTATATGCAGAAAGATAAGAGCTTTAACCTTCTGAGTACCAGAGGGGTGCCAATGCAAAGGATTAATTCTCTGGTGTTTGAGATGGCTCTCTTCTACACATTGGTGGTCATGCCCACTAATCACCCACTTTTGACAGAAAGTCCCCAAGCTTTCAGGCTTAAATATTGCTTTGGCCCACAGTCTTTCCTTCTGTCTTTCTTGATGCTCTGGGCTAGTACAGCCCCTTCACAAATGGCTATTATTAATCATGTAAGAGCATGCATCCCTAAGTGGAGGAAATAATTGATTCCACCCTCCCTGTCAGACTGGAAGACCTGCCTAAAACACAGTTTAGATATGGAAAACCTTATATCTCTCCAATGCTGCAGCATTTAATTGTTTCCTATAGTGCTCGCAGGTAATTTCAAAAAGAAAAGTGGCAGGTGCAGCTGGCACCTCCATATTGTATGTTAACCCACACAAATGGGGTACCACTCCTCTCAGACTGGTAGCAGCTGCTGAATACAGGTGGACATTCTATGATTTTCAAAGATTTTAGTATCTTTGATGTGGTGGAAATGTAAAAAGAAAATGTAATTTTTACTATAATGCCACCTTATGGAAAAATTAGTGAGCTTCAGACTAGGGGAAGAAAGGCAAGTGACCCCTCATTTCATATGGGTGAATGTAAACCTTCCATACCTTTCCTTCATATATCTAATGGTTAAAGGGATAGTAATACTTAAAATGTAAAAAAAAATATTTTGTAGTGTTTATCCCCCTGAATAAAACAAGGGTACTCCCACTGCTGAAAAGTGTTTTACTCAAAAGTTATTACAGCTCAAATTTGAAATTTTTAGGTGCAATATCACAGTGGCCTGAAATTGTATAATGGCACTGTTGCTACACCATCCTATGGACAGCTCTGGTCCCGGGACCATAAATCTCCATAGGTAGCGTAGCAACAGCACCACTGTACAATTTCAGGCCACTGTGATATTGCACCTAAAAAATTCAACTTTGAGCTTTAATAACTTTTGAATAAAACACATTTCAGCGGTGGGAGTACCCTTGTTTTACTCAGGGGGATAAACCCTACAATATATATTTTTTTTACATTTTAAGTATTACTATACCTTTAAGACCATTTTAGTACAGGAAGCCATTATCAAACAGTTTGGTATAGTTTTGAGCTTTTGGCACCGTCTACAGTATGTAAACTCATACCTATGAGCTGCAAGTTTTCTTGTAAGAGCAGTTGCTAAAGAATACAGTTAGAAATGCCATAGTTTTGTAAGATTTCAGTACAACTTTTTTTTTTCCTTTAGCTCCACATTCTGGAAACATTTATGCATACCAGGCTAGGGATAGAAAGACAAGAGACCCCTCATTTGATGAAATAGGTTGTCTTCTTTCCAAAATGGAATGCTTGGTCTACCTTTGAAGAATTTTAAGAAAAATTAGAGATTGCAGCTGGTGTAGTTTTGTGCTTCGGGAACCACAATTTGCCATTTTTTTTCATAAGAGCAGTAGCAAATTAATATAGTTATTTTCACAGGTTTCAGTACTATCAAAGGGGTAGAAATGAAATGAAAAAAAATGCAATTTATTTTCCTTTAGCTCCACCTTCTAGAAACATTTGTGCACTCCAGACTGAGGGTAGGAAGGCAAATGGACCCGGTCAGACCGGATTGCTACGCTTTTATGAATGAACCTGGTGACAGGATTCACTACAACCACTGCTACTTGAGCTGGCTTTTATAGCCACACCAGTAGTAAGAAAGGAAGGCAGAAAATGCCTTCCTTGTCTCCCCATGGATCACCTGTCCTGAATAGGTGATCCATGCTAGGGAGGATATCAGGAGGGGTCCTCATGTCCCCCTTGAGGTCTGAAATTACTGTATATTTTAAAAGAGCATATAACCTATGGTAAATATAGGTTATATGCTCTTAATTAAAAAAGCCTGCAAATGTCCAGAAGGAAAGGTGATCCATGGTAGGGGGTGTCAGGAGGGGTCCTGATGACCCCCTCGAGGTCTGAATTATGTGTTGAAAATAATGTAACAATACACATAATAAGAAAGCCTATATAACATATGTTACACATATGTTATAAGGGCTTTAGTGAAAATGCCTGGAATTGTCTCCTACATTGATCACCTGTCCTACTGGATAGGTGATCAGTGCTGCACGGGGTTGTTAGGAGGGGTCCTGATACCCCCCTTGAGGTCTGAACTATTTTTTTAATACAATAAAAAATACAATAAAACATAACATTTATTACACATATACAAGCAAGATATGCAGCCGCATACCTTGCCTATTAACCCTTTGAGTACCACAGGGGTAGCAAACACATTGCAATTCGTTTCTACCTCTCTGGCACTCATAGGGTTAATTATACAATACATATACAACGAGGGCATGTCGATTTAAATTGGAGAAGAAACAACGTTGAATTAAAATGGAGAAAGAAAGTCATGGGAGCACTATCAGTCAAATTTCAAAGGGGGGTTAATATGTTGAATGTGAACAATATTTGTAGAATTAAAATGGTGAAAGAAGGTCATGAGAGCACTATTAGTTGAATTTCAAAGGGGGGGTTAATATGTCAAATGGGAGCAATATTTGTCAAATTCAAATGGAGAAAAAGCACTTCAAATGGGGGTAAATTTGCAGAAGGGGGGCACTCTGTTTCGGGTTTCAATAATGTCAGGAACACTTCTAAAGCTACACTTGATTTTTCTGTTATGAAACGTACACCTATTTCCTTGGACTTTGACATTTAGTGCATTTGAATAGAAGCAGACAGCTCCATTTTGTTAGTATGTGGAAATGTGCTGTCTACGCCGGTTCTGTTTTACTATGGTTCTGCAATAGAATACCGGTAAAACACAGGTTTTCAAACACTGGTTTTGGAACAGGTAATAGTATTGAGCCCCAAAACAGATGGATAGAAAAAATGCTGAAAGTGTATCTGACCCACAGGGTCTAAAAATGGTCCAAGCCCCTGGCACTCAAAGGGTTAAAGGTACAGTGTCACCTAAACGCAAACAGGGTTTATACACTTTTGAAATATTGAGGCTGATGTACTAAGAAGAACTGGAACAAGTTTGGAGCAAACAATTTGTACCACAGGGGACAAATAACCCCACCCCAAATTCTAGTACATTAAAGGGAGATTTTTATCACTTTGAGTGCCAGAGGGGTATGCAGTGCATTGCTTTGCAATGGGTTGCGTACCCCTCTGACACTCAAAGGGTTAATCAACTGATTGCGATGGAGGTCACCAGTGCATTGCTTCACAATGTGCTGGAGTGCTTTCTTACATTCAAGTGGTTCAAATTCCCATTTAAATAAAAGGAGATTGATATGCAGTTCAGCCTCATTGTGTATTCCTAGTCATAATTTGTAAAACATTTATTAGTTGCATAAATTGTAAGATGTGTGCTAAACGTGCTTTACTGTGGATCTATAGGAAGCCATGCATGACATTCCAACTCTTGTTGTTTATACAAGCTCTCCTAATAAGTGCAACATATGTCATAAATGAGGTAAATAAACAAACAGAACATTAGAGTCTTTGAGAACTGAAAAAGGGTTCTAATCTTAACCCCTTAGTGACCGTTTGACGTGCCAGGGACTGTCACAATTTTTTTCCCCTTAAGGACCGGTGACGGTCCTAGCATGTAAAATACATTTTACTCCTGCGAGAGAGCTGAATGTAAAAACAGGGTCTGAAATTGACCACTCCAAGATGGAGCAGTCTTTCTCAGACCCCCGCTCGGCAATTCATTACACCTAACACGGAGTGTACTGGAGTGTTGGCATGGATCAAAGCTGTTCTTAAGGGAAGGTAACTTGCCTGGATTGCTGGTCATTAAGGCATTAATTAGGATGAAAGTTTTTTTGCCTCAAAAGTGAAACGTGAAAAATGTCATTTCACACCATCCATGGTAATTCCCAAAGAAAAGTTAATTCCTCTTTTTTTTCTGTTGTTTTGTGCACTGAAGTCAATAATGTAATCTCTCCACATGAATAGTTTTCTCCATGTGTCCTTGCCATGCTAATTCTCCAATGTAAAAGGGGGGGGGGGGTACTGAATGTTGTCAGTCTGTGCTTGGAGGAAAGCTGAAATATTGATGCTAGCTAGTCCAGAGGTGGACAGACAAAGGTGGAAGCAGGAGTTGCTTGAGTAAAGGAATATTGATGATAGCCAGGCCTTTTTACAGGTAGGAAGCAACTTGTGTGGGAGTGACATGTAGACAGTAGAAGTTTAAAAAAAAAAAAATCAACTAAAAACAAAACTTTTGACTGCTAAGTGACAGGCAGGCAATCTGTACTGAGATTGAGAGAGTGACAGTGAAAGACACAGCTGTGCTGTGTTGTCTGTGCAACTAATTGCATACTACAGATATGATGAAGCAAGAAGAGCTGTCTTGTACTTGGCTGTAAAAATCAGCTGTGCTAACATTCATTATGTGCACCAAACATGGTAGGACTAAAGGTAAATGGCTAGGAGGAGAAGAAGTGCATGGAAGTGTTAGTGGTAGAAAATCCGTACTACAAAAACGGACTGTGGCTATGGATGCTTCATCTTGTGCAATACATGTTGCAGACCCTCCTACTCCTGAGGAGGCTGTTCATATGAAAAGTTCCATCAGCATTAGTACTCAGCCTTTTACCACTAAAGACGACAACAAGTTACATTCTAGTGTTGTTATCATATTGGAGGAGGATATAGCAGTAGTGAGACCAATTCTGTTCATCATGCTGTTCATCATACCTCCATTTCCATTGCTTAAGTGAACCTACATAGCTCATTGGTTCATCCACCTTTTTATTCCTTGCTATGTCTTAGGGCTTTGCCCAATTCTCTAGCTTAGACTGTCTCCACATACCTTGTTCTTCTAGCTCTTCATGCTTGACCTTTGCTTTTCATGACTTATTCAGACTGCAGCATGCCCCAACATTTTGGCCTGTCCAGTCTGAGTTCTCTTATGATTTTGTATTTTGCTTTGATATTTGTTATTGCCCAACTTTTTAGAGTGGGTTTTGTCTAGCGTTGCTGTTTTCACTTTCATTCCATCTCATCTGCGGCTAAGCAGTGTTTCACGTCTGGTGTCTCTGTGATCGTTCCATCTGATCAGTAGTCAGTCGCATTCATCAGCAGTGCTATTAATCTCATCAGCAGTTCAGCTGTGTTCCGCAACATATAGCTCTGCAGCAGATATTCATCTCCTCAGTGATCCAGCTGTGTTCCTTAACCTGTGGATCTGCAGCAGCAACTCATCTCATCAACTTGCCCAGCCTCATTCATTAACCTGTGGGTTGACACAATGCAATAAATCTCATTAGTGGTCCAGCCACATACTTCAGTCCACAGCTCTGCAGAAGCAATTAATTGCAGCAATGGTCCAGCCTCATTCATCAACCTGTGGCTCTGTAGAAGCAATTCATCTTATATGCGGTCCAAGTGCATTCAGAAGCAGTGCAATTCATATAATCAGTGGTCCAGCCACTTTCATCACTGGTGGGTCAGCAGCAGACCAAGTCATCTCATCAGCAGCCCAGTCATGTTCATGCACCTGTGGCTCTAAGGAAATTCATCTAATCAGCGCTCAAGCTACTTTTATCAACTTGTAACTCAGTAGCTGTTTTAATTTAATTTCATCTGCAAACCAACTGCCCCTCCAACTAGACTCTACTCTTTACAGCCCAGTTACTTGACCCCCTTTTAGCTGTTCATCCAAGTGATCCCAGTAGCTCTGCAGTGTTCCTTTTCAGCTGTCCCAATTATTTCTTGCCTTGCAATAGTAACTGATCTTGAGTTGCAAGTTTGTCTTCTTAAAGGGACAGTTACCTATATCTCCTTAAAGTTGCAGAATTTATACCTTGCATCCATTCCTTTTGTGAGAGACTGCCAACCAAGCATTTGGATGCTATTATTACACCTATAACTGGGGAGACCATCCTGGCCTGTCCCTAGCTCAAATGAGAATGGACATCCATTCTTGTGGTTGACAATATTATGGTAAATATATTTGTAGCTGAAAGGAAAAGGCTCAAAAGGAACAGTATGTCTGTTTTTAATCTCTAATAGATGAAATGGAAAGTCTGGACAATTACAAATGCCTAAAAATTCACAATCATCATCGTCTCAGTCATCATGATTGTCACTGCTTCCTATTTTAAATTAAACAGCAACACAAGTCAACATCAACAAGTCTAGCTATGAATGCTCCTCCTGAGGTGCTACAACCACCTACCACTACTAATGCTATTGCAACATATTGCCCCTGCAGTATTGCAGATGAAATAAGCCCCATAGGAACCCTCAGTTTATGAAATCTACAGAATGGTGATACTTCTCAGATGATTTGAATGCTAAACATGTTGCTATCTGTTGTCTCTGTAAATAAAAAATGTGACTGGAAGAAGCAGGATCCCATTTACACATATCCTCATTGAAATCCCACTTGAACCACAGCCACATCAGTAGTAGTCCTCCTTAAAGTGCAGTGGGTTGAGGTGGACATATTAAAAACATTGTAGATATCTCAGGGAGTGGGGCAACATTTTCCTCAGGAACAATAAGACCCATTTCTCCTACTGATCTTGTGCAAATGAAAAGCATGATGGAGGATGACTGAGTGAGTTGGTTGGAGGTGACAAATGTCGTAGAGTACCCGCAACTGCTACTTCCACTTTTTACTGCCTCAACCACCACCACCAGTAAGGGGTGGGAGGGGGATACTTTATCATTCAATTACTCTTGAACTACAACTCTGACAGTATTGAAATAACAATTTCCTAGGCCTAAATACTATGAAGATTAATTGGAGATGCTTTTATTTTGAAATATTACAATCCATTTAAAGCAATTAAATTACAGTTCTATGTGCTGTGGCCAGCCCACACTTACAGAGTTCTTATCGTATAATTTGTGCATTCCTTCATATTCATTATCATATTCAACCCATACCATGTTAAATTAAACTTTTCATTAATTATCTTTATGCTTCTGAATGATATTTATTATAATATCATTACAGTTTATGTTGTTTAATTATATTTGAAATTTACACTATCAAGAGTATGTTTATCTTCAACAATTTATTTGAATTTTTTTAGAGAACAGACTGGATGATCCTTCCACTTTATTATATTATCGTATTAATTTGTTTTGTTTAATTTCATTTTCAAATCACATTATCAAGACTAATTGTGTAATGTATTTTGATTCAGACAGCAGTACAGACTAGTCACACTCACGAGATATACACAGCAGGTATGCCTTTCCAAAAGTTACTAACAAGCCTACAGTAGCATGTTGGATGAGAACAGGTGTACTGGTAGTAGAGCAGTGTCTTAATTAGTTAAGTCTTTGCAAAATGTATTTTTTAACCACGCTTTCTCAATAGTTGGCAGCTAGTATGCCCCTTTACAAGCATTAACTTTAGAAAGGCCTTTGCCATTCACACAGGTGGGGCAAGAGAGGGTACTTTCCAACCTCAGAAATCATCTGCAGATGCCCTTCAGGTTAGCCACCAGACATTTCAAACATTTTTTTTTTTACAACTGGCTTACTGCAAGATAAGCCTTGAAATGTTCTTATTTCTAATTGTATTGGGTTGGTATACTGACAACTGACAGCAAGTGAGTGGTGGTGGGTGACTGACCCTTCCCATATTGCACAGGTCATTGATTACTAATCAATATCCTTCATTGTGCGGATCACTTGACCGGGTGACTGAAGAGCCAGCAGCGGGTGATCTGGAGTGCAGGAAGTCCGGAGGAGAGCATTTGAGTAGCCATAGAGCAGCTGGTTTTGGGACCTTTTTTAATATTGCCTTAACCTTATTGTCTTCAGTGACAGAGCCTTATTTGATCTGCCATAGGTAGCGCACCTTGTATTACAGAGTTGATAGTGTGAGATATAGATTTATATTCTCTGTACCTTGCATTCAGCTTTTCTTGAAGTTTTAGTTTTAGTACTATAGAGGTCTATATACCGTGGTGCAGCTTGATTTTATTCTTGTGAGATACCATGGCATGTACTCTCAATACATTGAGAAAGCAGGAACAATATACAGACATTTCTTTTGACCCAAAAACTCAATGGAGAAGGTGAAAGCAAAGAAAAATGGAGCAGGATGACACCGGCGTCTCAGAGGAGAATACTGTTAGGAGTTTATTCACAGATTTGTAGAAACTCCTTAATAGTGAAATGAGAAGCTGCTGGGATCTAGTTCTTCTCCAGCAATATCAAAAGAAAAAAATTATACAGAGAGGCTTAAGAATTTTTAAAAAGTCCACTTTCTGGAAGGGAACTTTACAAAACATTGGAATTCCATTCTGGATGAGTGTTCTTTTAAGCTGATAGCACGTTTGATTAAATATAGAGAAGACCTTTTAATTAAAATAGAAGTAGACATAGAACATATTAACAAACAACTGTTGCAGTATACTTTGCTGCCTCTATTTAACACTTTGAATGAACAGGTGAATGCCAGAATCAACAAAGTAGAAAGTGAACTTAAAGAAAGGAAGGGGAGCAAGTTAGAAAGGGATGTAGGAGATTATGCTAAAAATCAGGTGCACAACTATGGTGAACATAGGAAAATTAATCAATTAGGATTCTCCGCGTATCCAAATAAAAAGAATAAACATAATAAGGAGAAATATGTTTTGGATAATCATTATAAAAATAAACATGGGTCCAAGACTCTCACTTCTTGTACTTCTGAGCCAAATAGTAAGAGTGATATTACTATAGATATGCCACTAGTAACATCTGATTGTATAGTGGGGGTGGAGACTACAGTTAGACGTCAATATAGTTCTGTAGTAAAAGAAAATATGGGTGCACTCCCAATGGATATCCAAGAGTTGAACAACCAGTCTCTAAAGGAGTTACTTAAGGCACCTTTTTTGGAGATAATGGGGAGTCCCACTGTAAAACAGAAAGACTCATCAGTGGGTACCAAAACAGAGAGGAGAAAGGAGGTAGAACTATCAGAGGAAGAAGAGGAGGTCAAAAGAATAAAAAATTAGTATTAAAACCAGGACAAGAACTAAAGGGTATAAATATCTTATCTAGCCAACAGCTTGACTCTCATACGATTTAACTTCTCTCTAGGGGCTTGACATTTGCCCCTAGTGGAAAGTTGAATGAGTTTGACTTATTCGTTGATCTTAACCGATTTACGAGGAAGTTGACTCTGAAACAATACTACAGAGATTTAGAAAATAAAAATAAAGAAAAAGAATTACAAAAAAATAGCAATCAAAATTCAGATGAGGGAACCCAAGATATCTTATGTGAACTTCTGGCAGAAGGAGGTATAGAGCTGGATGAATATGAAGAAGGTCAGAGGATTAAAAGGACAGGATTCACATCTAAATCCCATTTCTTTCCAGCCTCCTATAAAGGACCCTTTTTGGAATCCTTTAATAAGATTATTATGGAGGAATATAAAAAAACAGAAGGGCATATACAAAAATGTATCTAAGGAGGAGGAGCTTACAATGAAAAAACTGTTGAAGGAGCGAGAGATCACTATCCGAGAGGTGGACAAGGGAGGAGGAGTTGTTGTGCAGGACACAGTGCAGTATCTTAAGGAGGCAGAGAGGCTTCTGGGGGACACTAACTCCTATCAGGAACTTAAATCTAATCCCCAGCAGATCTATCAAAAACAGCTGGTGGAGTTTTTGGAGGGGGCGCTCAGGAGAGATCTACTTACCAAGTATGAATATCAGTTTTTGTGTGTCTCTCATGCAGAGGTGGCATATTTTTACCATATCCCAAAGATACACAAACAGTTGGTGGACCCTCCTGTGCACCCAATTATATCTGGGATGAATAGTCTCACCTCTAGCCTCTCTGCCTATATTGACTCCTTCCTCCAACAGTATGTAGTGGAGCTTCGCTCATATAATAAAGATTCCAGACAAGTTTTAGGACAATTTCAGGATTTACAGTGTAAGTAACGAATATCTTTGGGCTCCCTTGGATGTGTCCGCCCTGAACACGTCCATAGACCATGCATGGGGATTGAGGGCGGTGGCCCACTTTTGGATCTGGACGTGAGCATGGTGGATGAACAGAAAGAATTCTTACTTCAGTGTATATCTTATATACTAACACACAACTTCTTTGAATATCAAGGGAGATATTTCTTACAGAACTGTGGTACGGACATGGGTACCAATTTCGCCCCCAGCTATCCCAACTTGGAGATGGGCAATTGGGAATTAAATCATATTTGGTCCGATAGCTGGGGGGCGAACTTGGTACATTATGGCCGCTACATCGATTACATTATTGTCATCCGGGAAGGAATCAGAGAGGAATTGGAATTGAGATGTGAAGCTCTAAACCAGGTTTACACTTTACCTGGAATATCCAGGAGCAGTCCATCGAGTTCTTGGACCTCCATCTGATAGCTGGCAAGGATGGTGCAATTAACACCAAAACTTTTAATAAGCCTGTAGCCTGTAATGGCTAATTGGATGCCAGAAGTAGTCATGATCCCAAGTGGATAGCAAATATTCCGTATGGGCAACATCATCGTATTAGACGTAACTGTAGCCGTATGGAAGACTATGAGATGGAGGCCCGAGAGCTGAAGGATAAACTCCTGGAAAAGGGACATAAGGTGAGAGTTATAGATTTAGCCCACCAGAGAGCAAAGAGGCTGGATAGGAATACTATTATCAAACATCAGTCAAAACAACAAAAAACAAATATTAGTAAGGATACTAATTTTGAAACTGCTTGTCACTAAGTATAGTTCTGACGTGAAAAAAATAAAAAATTTATTAGGGAAACATTGGGAATACTAAGTAAGGGCCCTCTATTAAAAGAGGTAATAGGAGAACGACCTAAGGTGACATTCCAAAGGGCACAAAATTTAAGAGGATATGTTGCAAAAAGCCGCCCAAAAAAAGTCAAAGAAGATAGAGAATTAGTACAGAGCACTATGGAATCAATATTGCATCATGGTGGTTTGGGGACACCTAAAGAATTAAAAGGCAATTATAAATGTGGGAAGGCTAGATGTCTTATTTGCAAATATATGCAGCACAGAATGAAAACTTTAAAATCTCCAATACCCATAGGGAATATCAGATAAGGAGATTTATCAACTTCAGTAGCAAGTATGTCATTTACCTCTTACAATGTGGGTGAGGGGCACAGTATGTGGAGAGGACCACGAGAAATCTGCGGGAAAGGCTGGATGATCACTGCAGGAATATCGAAAATCGTGACTCTAAACATACTGTGTCCTGACACTTCTCAGGTTGCCCAAAAGGAGATATATCCAACTTGACAGTGATGGGCATAGATACGGTGCCTTTGGTGTGTCCAAGTAGATTTAAATTATTGTGCCGTAAAGAGGCCAAGTGGATATGTCACCTAAATACACTTTCGACATATGGCTTAAATGATAATATTGATATCTGCAACATAGTTTAATTCTGTTAGTGTTTCCTTTTAATTTGATGTTTTATTAGGGGCACATATTTGCATATATGCAATATGCATATTGAATGACACAGTTTTTGCTCATTTTGGAATCTGGACAATACCAAACAATGTACGACCGATACCAATGCAACAGCAGTAATTAATTAGTTCAGTGGGAAATTTAGGAAAGGATTGCTAATGGTCTCCAACAATACATTATAGGGAATTAATCTGTTCCTTGGAACTACTGATGGAAGTAGTGGTACTGGCTATTTAGGCACAGAAGTCAATCAGTGTCTTTGTAGTCAGATTGTTGTGTACAATATCCATTAGCAATTCACCAATTCAGTTTAAATACTATGTGTTAACAAAGCGCTATATCTATTAAAGATTACCACAAGCACATTTATTTACATATATCATTATCTTTAAGTGTGAAAATAAACCCAGAGTACGGGTGGCTGTAATAGTCTTAATATACTTTAGGGAAATGGTCTATTAAATGGCAGTAGTCACAGATGCCACTTATTTATTAACGACACCATTTATTTTTTTAACCCACTTTGGCTAGTTTTTTTATTTGAATGTAACATTTTCTGACTTTGCTTTTATTATTTTAAATTAACCCGATATCTCTTTGTTTTTATGTTGTGAATAAAAGTTAACTTTTACCAGTAATTTTTAGTGTCAGAAGACACTATAATTTATTACTCATGGGGTTAGAGTGCCTGCCAAGTAGTTACTTTCTTTCCTAACTTATCGTTTGATCATTAACTACAGGGCACCTTCACATATCTATAAGTGTTATAACCCCTTACTGTACTAAGTGGTGCCTATTTCTCCTACTCTTCTTTTCGAGAATGCCTTGAATTGAAGGTCATGGAGAGAGGACTTTGCAAATGGGAGAGAGGGAGGGCATGGAGAAAGGACTTTATAAATGGGCTTGAGGTGATTCTACCAATTTCAAGTCCCTGCAGAGATTTTAACAGACGTGGCCAGGGGCAAACACTCCACTGTACCTATCTGAGAGTCAGTATGGAGGAAATTAGCATATCTCCTCCTTACTACCTCTCCGTGGTGTGCCAGGCATAGACAGATATTTCTGTCATGTGACAATGTTCTCTATCATAGATATAGAAATGTGGTACTTTTTGCATTCTTACCAAAGTCCTAGCCTAAAACACTAAAGACAGGAGGGCCAATTCTGAAACCATCCAACAGAACCATAGGGGACAAATAAAAATGCTTTTTAGTGTTTTCGTTTTTCCAGTGATTTAAACGTGGCTTTTAACCTCTTGAATACTAGAGAGGTCTCAATGCATTGCAGAAATCTCTAGAATGCAAGGGGTTAAAAACGATTTTAATCAATGCCATTTTATCTGGTTTGCCCCAATATATTTACAAAATAAAAATGTGAAATTAATGAATACTTGATTGTTTATGTAATGACTGTAAATGGAAAATAGGAAATGGAAAGTGCAAAGCTTTTACTGCCTGCCAGATGAAAGTAAAGCGCTAATGCCTTTGTAATAATCCAGAGTTTAAATAGATAGACATTTCCATTCCAACATTCATTAAGGTACAGCAGCTCAGATGTATTCTCTGGACATTGAAATATCTTTAACCTTTTGCCTGCCAGAGGGGCAACTAACATATTGCTTCTCCATGAGTTGGGCCACCCTTTGTCCTTCGATGGGTTAAGGACACCTTACCACTTACTGCAAAATTGCGTTTGAAATCTAAAAATAGGGGAGAAGAAAAGTAAAGGCAGAGATGAGTAATGGCTGAAAATTCAATTTTGTGATCTGAAATAGCAGGGTCAAAAATGATAAACTGAAAGCCTTGAAATGGTCTCTGGAAAAAATGCCTTTAAAAATGAAAGAAAACTACTACTACTGCTATTTCAATGATTAAATGTTTATCAGCGTTGAAATAAAATGATTATACTGTAAAAAAGGGAAACGTTACCATACGATGCATTCTGAAATAACTTTTTGAAGAAATAGTATTATCTCTGTCTCTCTCTATCTCTTTCTATCTCTCTCTCTCTCTCCCTCTCTCTCTAGCACTCACGCTCTCTCTCTATCTACCTCTCGCTCTCTATCTATCCTTAATTTGGGTTAGCCGTTTCAGTCCAGTGGTGTAGATTCCAAAGGAACGGGTATTGCAGTATGTAATAATACCTTTTTTAAATGTTTTTTTTGATTTTTTTATTGAGAAAAAAATACAGGAATACAACAAGGTGTACAATGTAGTACATATCACATTAACAGTGAGTACATCCAAACATGCTATAAGGTAGGACTCCCACCCACACCATATCAGTTACGAAAACATTTTTAAGTAGCAAGCAATGAAGGGTAGGAAACAAAAGTCCCCCCAGGTCTGATTTGTATTAACACCAGGAAAAGGGCCTCAGGCCTCCCCATTGAAGGTTTCAAGATCCAGGAGAGAGAGGTAGAAGAGTGCTAATGAAGGAGAGGAAGAGAGAGAGAGAGAGAGAAGAAAAGGGAAGAAAGACAGAGCGGAGAGAAAGGGGGAAGAGTGTGGGGAAGGACAGACAAGGACGGCAGGGAGAGGCACAAAAACTGGGTGTACTGCCATATATCCAGTTGTAGAAGCAATGAGTGCATACATTTTTTTCCTCCCCCCCCCCCCCCATGTTGTTAATGGAGAGCTCCAGGTCTCATACTCAGAATCACTCCCATATCTCTTGCCCCCGAAGTAGTAGTAACTTTTTAATTATCTCCCAACAGTCAGATTGCCCTTGTTTTACTCAGTATGAAAATCACCACAATATGTTTTTTTACATTAAGTATTTACTGTAGCTTTAATGCTGATAATTGTTTTTTCATGCTAAACCAGCTTTTTTTTATCTGAATCAACTAGGAAGTAGGGAAGCAATCAAAGTCAAGCAAAGGTAGCCAAGCCTAGTCCTCAAAAGCTACCAACAGTGCAAGTTTTCAGGATATCATTTTTCAGGATATCTCATTATGAGATTAGGTGAAATAATCAATGGCACATGAACTTTAATTAACAGGCATATCCTGAAAACATAGTATAGGAGAGTGTTAACTTGTTTTTGTTTTATTTCCTGATGAAGTGTTGTTATACATGAAACGTGTTGGAAGAAATGCTATACTAAGGACTATAGTGCCACATTCATTACAGTGTCAGTTTCAGTTATGAACTGAAGTATACATTACCAGTTATTATTCTGCGGATATCCATTTCATTTACCGATGGGAACTTACATTTACACTACAAATTGCCAGAATTGGAATGACCCCTATCCGCTACATCGGAGGTTGGAGCAGCTCAATATTAAATATCGGCATTGAGATCCAGGGGGATCACTATATTACAAGATCGAAGTTCTTCCCGCTGATATTGAGAGCTGATTATAATATATCTAACTGTTCATCATCCAATTTTCCCACCAGTCTCTCAAGACAGAAGTCATACATTACTATTGTAGAATGGAGGAGTCACACCTTTCATATCAGCACTAAATCTAGAGACGGGAGGACAATGGAATCCAAAAGGTCAGAGTCCTGTCCACTTACATTTGTATGCTGACTGACATTATCATGCTGTGCTGGCCACTTTACCTTTTTCTTTAGTTTTATAAGACATTAATCCTTATTCCACCTGTCATATGTATAGGCATTTTATACCGGAGACATAATTTTATATTTAAGTTACAGTGTACCTCATTGTTTATTTACTATTTCATTGTCATTATATGTGATACATTATTGTCTTTTATTCTATGTAGGATTGTTTTATTTTGATGTTAATAATTTATTGTATTTCTATTACCACCGCATTGCATTTATTTTGTAGGGTTATATTATTTACAGTATATTTTATTTTATTCACTCTGCTTTCATTCAGTTAGCAATCTTCTATACTATTTTTTCTTAGATTTTCTATTTTTTCTGACCGACAACATTTGGCCAGATATGATAGCAGCTTGCTGTCATTTCCATACATTTTTATATTCTAATTTGAGTGTAATAGAGCACCATATCAACACATTTCTATCATATCCTGAAAACATTAACTGTTGGTAGCTCTTGAGGACCAGAATTGGCTAATCCAAAGGTTAGAGTCTGAATTCCAAATAATTCCAAGAAAACTTGCTGTAGGTAAAATAAAACACATCAAAGAAGAACATTATGTTAGATAAGAAAACTGTTAAATGCAGAGAAAATGTAAATGGAGCTCCTCGAACAAGCTCTAGTGAAGAAAAAGCTAGCACATGCTTCCTGATGCCTTTCGTCTATTTCATTTGATACATCTGCTCATTCCAATAACTGACAAACTGTGGGTTTTATTTAAAAAAACAAACAAAAAAACAAAAAAAACCCAACAACATTTTTGTAAGAATATATTGCAGTGTTATCCAGAGTGCAGCAATATGTTTGTGTTGTTTTTTTGTGATAATAATACACAACCTGTGTGGAGAGAAACCACACAGAGCACTTTCCTGACAGAAAATTACTTAACACCAAGGGCCAGAGTATGATTAATCCTGAACCTTGCACAGAGATTTCAGACTGATCATAAGGGGTATGATGGACATGGGAAGAACCATTAAATGTTTTGCCTGGGATTTATTAAGGATACGCATGTATATATATATATATATATATATATATATATATATATATATATATATATATATATATATACATATGCAGTATATGTATTTTTATTTAGATAGATCAATACATGTATATAGCATACAGTTAAATTAATAGCACAATATAAAAAATACAGGACCCTGTCCCAAACAGCTTACAATCTAAATAGGAATCATGACAACATACAGAGACAGTAAGAGGGAGTGATATGTACAGGTAGAAGACTTTGGTAATGGAAGTACAGTATGACTTTTATGTGAAAACCAGTGTGCACAAAGGGAATATTGTTAATGAAATTAAGGTGTGTTTTTAGAAGATGCTTGAAACTGATGAGAGTGGATGATGTGTGAAGGGTGACAGGGAGCACACTGCAAAGTTGAGAAGCCATTGAGAATGATTGCAACTGAGAGATGGCTCGATTTTTGCAAGGAGAGGACAGAAAGAACCCTTGAGAAGAACACACTTGATGGGAAGGTGTGCAGCAAGAGAAGTAAGAGTGTGTCAAAGAAGAAAGCCACAAAGGAGAGGAAAATAATTTTGTAGGAAATATGAGACCTCAGGAGTAGATGAGAGGGCAGGTATTTGGGAGCAATTGTAGTTATTCTTGCAGATGCATTATGAATAGACCGAAGTGGATAAAGATGAGCGTCAGTAAGGCCAGAGAGTAATAATATTGTCTGGAGAAAATGAGGGTCTGAGTTAGATAGTTTTGGCTGGTGACATAGAAAGGAATTGCAATATTTTGGCAATAACTTTAAGGAAGAAGTGGCAGGTTTTGGTGACTACTTGGATACATGGGGAGAATGTCATTGCAGAATTAAGTATACCATCAAAGCAGAATTCCTCAGTTATGGAGAAAATGGTGCAATTGTCAACCTCTGATGGAGAAAGTGGTTGGGGGTTAGGCTTTATAAGGAAATCCAACAAATTCTTAGATATGTTGAGTTAAAGGGATAGTAATGTTTCACAATAAAAGCAGCTCCAATTAATCTTCAAAGTATTTGTGCCATGTAGAGGGTTATGTCAGTACTGTCAGAGATGTAGTTCAAGAGTAATTGAATGATAAAGTATCCCATCCCACCCCTTTTACTCATGTAACAATGCTCACTTCAAAGCAGCAAGACTGTCTGGTTGGATCGCAGAGAGGGACAATCTTCAGTGAGCATAAGGAAAAACCTGAAAAACCTTTTAAGGGAGTAGGGTTTTCCTTATGCTCACAGTAAGAAGATTGTCCCTTGCTGTGAGCTGCCTGACCCTAGGACCAGATTCCACATCTGAGGGGAGGTGGCTTACATTAGGTAAAAGGGGCGGGAGGGGGATACTTTATCATTCAATTACTCTTGAACTACAACGCTGACAGTATTGAAATTACACTCTCCATGGCCCAAATATTATGAAGATTAATTGAAGATGGTGTATTTGTGAAACATTACTATGGTGGCAGGCCATTCATGATGAAACTGATGTGTATACCAATTGAGAGGTCACGGGGGGAGGGTTGAAGGCATTAGCAAATAAATCACAGACAAGGCTTAGAGATAGGAGGCAGTCCATTCTAGAGCTGTGTCATGGATACCAATGGTGTAGTGAGTCCAGTAGGCGTGTGTGATCAACAGTGACAACAGCAGTGGCGAGGTCTAGTACGATTAGTGTACTGTAGTGGCCTTTGTCCTTTTCTTTGTGTAGGTCATTGGTAACTTTCATCAATGGTGTTTCTGTGGAACAGCTGGAGTGAAAACCAGACTGTAATGGTTCAAGAAGAGAGACTTAACTAAGGATCTTTGATTCAAAGGGTTTAGATAGAAACTGAATGGTAGTTTAAAAGACAAGTGGGGTTGAGGGAAGGCTCTTTGAGTATAAGTGAGAATGTTGAACAAATTTCATCCTCTGTAACAGGGGTGAAGGAGCTGAGGGTGGCTCGAGGTGAGTTAAGAATCAGAGGTGCAGACATGTCAAACTTAACTATTTTCAAGTGTTACACACATTTCCTCTAATGAAGTCCCCAATCTTGGCCGCAGGGTCTACCTGACAACATTTTGGAATGCTGATGGGAAGATACCAACACACACACACACACACACACACACACACACACACACACACACTATATGCAAAAAGTGACTTAATATTTCTTTGAGTGAGGTGAGAGCAATTGATGGTGGGAAGAAAAATACATGGAGTGGAGAGAGATAAAGAGGGAGGAAAGACAATGTGAGAAGGGGAAACAGAGAGGACAATAAAGGGTTAAAATAGGATAGAATGGGCAGGTGTAAGCTAAAAGGGAATATGGTAGTGTTGAGAAGAAAAATAGGAGATAGCCATGAGACACAGTAGGCACCAAATGTCTTTCTCTCTCTTATCTCCAACATCTCAGTGACAAGGAGTTTCCGTAAAGAAGCACATGTTGCTGCAGCACATTATTGGGTCAGTTGTGATCCAGTCTTGATATGCTGGGTTCCAGAAGAATGAACCCAGCATTCTAGTTCAGGGAGTGAAACCTGTGATTTTCCTGCAGTTGTTGAACTACAACTCACCTATTCCCATCTGATAAGAAGCCAACTGTGAATAATAAGAGAGAGAGTCAAACAGTGGAGAACCATGTGTTGCTCTTCCCTGATTTAAACTGTCTTGATGCATGCAGCAGAACATTATATAATTCTGCTTAGTGCTGAAAAAAAATTTCTCCTACCTGTGCCCTGTAATGAAAATGTGTGTCCTCCATGTCTGCTTTCTCCCCTCATTTATTAGCACTGGGTAAGATCTGGATGTAGTTGAGCCAGGTGATAGTGCCACTCCTTATTTTCATTGTCTGAGAGGTACAAGGCAGATCTGCCTGTTATGGCTGTGGAAACAGCCACATTCACATTACACAGTGATGAACTTTCCCTGTAACCACAGGATTGGTTCAGAGGCATTATGAGATATACTGGTACTGGGGGTAAAGATGAGCTGTGTTTCTATGCTCTAAGAGGTGGCCTGAAGCTTCATATCAAGTACATCAGATGCACTGAAGCATACAACTGATACAACTTTTAACAATCTCTCTCTCCAGTAAAGGAGGATGGGCAAGCTCACAGACAAGGCCAGCATGCTCAACAGTGGGACAGTGAATCACTATGTACAGGAAAATCAGGTACAGATGGCTGAAAGCACTACCAGTTACCTGGGAAGGAAGTGTAAGCTCATAGGTCACTAGAGGAGTGAGCTTACATGGGTCACGTTAAAGAAACATTGGAGCAGAGGCGATAGTGTATTCGTAGTGACTAACAACATGGGAGAGAGCAGATAATTGGTCAAATGTGGTCAGTGGGCCGCATGTTTACTTTCTTGCCATAGAGGAATTGAATGAGACCATTTTCTCTGACTACCTAACTCTCTGGCTTTATTAACATTTTTCAGTCTGGTCAAAATTAATTCCCCCTTAAATTTTATATCTCAGGCCCTGAGTAGTGAATGGAAACAACTGAGTGAATGTCAAATGCAAAAAGCTCAATTTTTCATATAGCACTCCATGGAAACCTGTAGCCCCTTTCATTTCTATGCTATGATCAGCACCTTTAAAGGGACAGTAATACTTCTATTAAAGTTGATGTCTGAGTCTTCTTTATATTTTTTTAAGATGTAGAGTTAAATTTTATTACTTACAGGTTTGTAGTTCAAGTGCTATTCAAGCCAAAAGGATCCCCCTTCTTCCCCTTCTGGCCACCTCCCATTAGATCTGGAATCCGGTCTTGGGACCAGACAGACGCAGCGAGGGACAATCTTCATTCAGTAAGTATAAGGAAAACCCTATCCCCCTTGACGAAGAAGGGCAGGATTTTCCTTTTGCCTACTGAAGATTGTCCCTCGGCATGCTCCATCCAGACCAGACTGAGAGGCTGAGTGACGCAGGGAAAGGGGCAGGAGGGGGATCCTTTCAGCTTGAATATTGCTTGAAGTACAAACCTGTAAGTAATGAAATATAGAGCTACGTGTTAAAAAAATAAAGAAGACTCAACATCAACTTTCATAGTTGTATAACTAAACCTTTAAACATGTTATTCACTTTTTAATAAGTAAATAAATTTGCTTGATACTGTTTCAGGGTGTGTTAGGGTACCTTGTCTTATCTGTGTCCTAGATGGCTTCAACTGCTGGGTCTTTCACTTACTGACATCCTCCACCATTTACCATGCTAGTGCTGACCCACTCTCATACCATAAGTTGTTGTACTCATTCATGGGTTTTGTCGCTCACTCACTAACATGTGTCTGTCACTATTTCTCTTTTATTGTTCACTCTTCTGCATGTACCAGTGGGTGTGTTGCATGCATTGATGTTTTGCACAGTATTTAAAACTGCTTCTCCAGGAATAGAATTGCTTCTTTGTAGTCACATGTATTTTGATTATCTGAACTTGACATCTGCTTGCATCTGGACTCTACTACTTCTCTGGCTTCCTTACTTAGATTTGTTCCTATTTCTTCTAACTGCCACCTGCTCCAACCTTGGATTGCCTCCAGACTATACATCGATTTACTCTGACCTGACTCTAACTGAGGATCTGATCTCTCATCTGTACTTTTGTGATGCTCCTGTATTGTGGTAAAAAAATCTTGGGCTTAACCCTTGGTAACAATGAATACCAAGTTAAGGTTACTCCACTATCCATCTCTTACTAGGTTTCACAATTAGCATTGTGAAAGGGAATAACATGTATCTACCAGGTTAAGCCTTTGCTTTATCAGACAAAAAACAAACAAACAAACACTGAAGCCATTTCCAATTAAGCCGCAGGGTGGTATAAAAGGGGATTTTTTCTCTTGGTCACTGAATGTAGGGACTATGGGTGTAAAGTATCCTCCTTTAAGAGGGCAGGGCATTTGCCATAACAGGCTCTTTGAGGCAGAGACTCTCTCCTTGATTCACTTTACACCACCTGTCTAATCCAGTCTATACCAGTTTTAATACATAGCAAACATCTAAAAAAACAGAAGAGAAGCAGGAAAGGTAATATCCTAAATAAGGGACCTCCCACCTAGGTCTCAACCTAGGAAGGAAGTGTTACGGTAACCAGTACAAAAGAAGGTCAGACACAGGGATATTGAAATAAAACAACCTTTATTGATACACAATAATAGCAATTCCCCAGCAAAACCCCAGAACTGAAAAACGGATAGGTGACAGTCCACTACCCAGACTGACACTGGGCAGAGGCTTGCACTACTCAGAGTGGAATGAAGAATGTCGCCTATGGCTCTATCTACTAGGAGGTAACAAGGCCCAGAGGTATGTGAGTATTCTCGCATGGTACTAAATGCAGACAGTGGCAATCGGAGCAGGACAGCACAAGCCACAGTACAGCTAATGCGAATAGCCAGACCAGCCTAGGTAACACAAATCGAGTAGTCAGTCAGAGCCACAGTTCAGAACCCGGAGTGGGTAGTCAGACAAGCCAGCGGCATACACGGAGTGAGTAGTCAGCCAGAGCCACAGGTCAGAACCAATGTGGGTAGTCAGACAAGGCGGGTTCAAACACAGAGCGAGTAGTCAGCCAGAGCCACAGGTCAGAACCGGTGTGGATAGTTAGACAAGCCGTGGTCATACACGGAGCGAGTAGTCAGCTACAGCCACAGGTCAGAATCGGTGTGGATAGTCAGACAAGCCGGGGTTATACATAGAACGAGTAGTCAGCTAGAGCCACAGGTCAGAACCAGTGTGGATAGTCAGACAAGCTGGGGTCATACAAGGAGCGAGTTCGGAAGGCAATCAAAGGTCACAACGAGACGGAGTAAACGTACCGAGTACTAACAGGAACACCACATAAGCGCAACTACCACTAGGCCCTGGGAAGTTTAAATAGGCCCACACAAAGGCGGGAATCAATTAGGCAAAGCGAATACATGCATATAAACAAACATAGCATCCTGAGACAGTAACATGCCTGCACCTGTGACCACCAGATAGAGCTGAGAGGAAACACAAGGGTAACTGGCAGCACGGATGCCAAGGTACACTGTGATACTATGTTCTTTTGTTCTATGTGGAACACAGGAACAATGGGGATATAACAGTGCATCCTCCAAGATTCCAGGGAGCAAAGAGAACAACTCCTCAAAACACAGACCAGTTCTAACACAGATGAACTGGAATATGAACCTGATGTCAACAAACACCAACACAACAAATTAAGGAAAAGCAACTGACAAGTTACTGAGAAAGAAAAAAAAATGACAGCTAAACAGATACAATGGCCTGTAAGGCCTTCTGACCAACACTGGCTTCAGCTGAATTCAGCACATTAACACAGTAGCGGTAAATGCGTGAAGAGGTGACCATGTCACCATTTCACACCGCTGTTTTGCAGAGGCCTGGTTCTTGTGGGTCCAAGGGGAACCCACTGACCTGGTCGAATGAGGTATGACCTGGAAGGGTACCAGCTTCTGCTTGAGAACATAAGAATGGTGGCCTTAATTCAAGAAGCCACTACCTTAGACACAGCCTGGCCCACACTAGGGCCCTCAGGAATGACAAATAGCCAATCAGATTTTCAAAAAGGCTGTGTGTAATGAACATAGTATTTCGTGTACCTAACCACATCCAGAAGCTGAAGCTTTTCCCCCTGTCTGTTAGATGAAGAAGGATAGAGAAGGAAAACAAATTTCCTGGTTAATGACAAATTCAGAGACAACCTTAGGGAGAAACACTATAGTGTCAAAGGTATCCAAGAAGGGGTTAAACAAGAGAACCAATTAGGTTGGATATCTTCACATAAATAGATAAAATTAAATTTGAAAACTTTAGACTATATTAGGTATTGACACGATACTTCATAGTAAGGAATTGGTTAAAATAATCAATCCTGCATATTTGTGCAAAAATATATATAATTTAAGTAAAATATAATATATATATATATATAAAGTGTAAACAACAATGATATAAATGAATGACCAGCAATTACAATAGATATACAGTAACTCAAACCACAATTATCACCATTAGCATTACCAGCAATTAAAGGGTATATTCAGAGATATTGAATAATAATAAGTGAACAAAACAACATAGAAAAGGATAATTGATCCTTACAATTAATTAAAATACAGTTGGCAACAGCATATAAATACCTCTGCCCCAGAAACTGTATAAACTATGCTAATAGAGGTTTAAGGTATGTTGTCAGGTGAGTAAGCTTTAATATTAAGCCAGGTCCTCTGACAATTTCCTTATACCATATATAATAACCAAATTTGGAGAAACTAACTGGAATAAAATCCCAGTTTTAAACCACTATAATTTAATTATCTACCAATTTCAAATATTGCATACCTTCTGAATAAAACATATAAATTGCATTTAATATAGTCAATAATAGATTATACCAAGAATATACTCAGACTCAATCTAATAATATATGTATAGACAGCACTCCAAACTTCATGCAACATATATCATACACATGACCATAGCAATCCTATGTAAAACCTGCATGGTACTTTAAGGGTTAATCCACTTATTAAGATAGGAGGCCACACCCAGTATGGTGCCTTCTTTTGTCTAGTGTGAGGTTTAAATAAACTTCTCACTGTACAAAAGTTTAGACCCAAAACACACACAAAGAAATCCAAAAAAACACCTCAACTTAAATAGACAAATAGCAGTTGAAGGGTTAATAACCAAATTCAAAGAATTCCCCCAGATCAAATATTAGCTATAGTAACCTTTCTAGAAATACAATATATTCTAGAAATATCAATGATTATATTAACTAATCTATAAACAAGGATAAATAGATCTCACTGCTATCACTATTTTATTATCTATCTGACAAAATATAACAATTTACCAAGTAATTAATGAATTCTGCTTAATTCAGAATTACTACAGCCAATATAGCTTATTATAATTGGTCACAATTGGGTGGCCAGACTGATTAAGACAAATTATAAGAAAAATTATGTTTCTCAAATATAGAATAAATATATTTTTGATTCTGAATTTTGCAGAATTAAAGTAAGGAAAGATATAATTACCATTCCAATAAGTGTTTCTTAGGATCTTTTTATCAGCCAGCCCAGAAAACAGAGCAGGAATTGAAGAGCCAGGAACCAAGAGGAAAAGGCCTTCTCTCTCAAAACTTACATATTAATAATGTAAAATTACCCTTATCAGAATCTCTTCTGATTGGATAAAGATTCCTCTCATTATGCAGTGACATCATAAGTATTACCTGATTGGACACACTTTAATTAATTTCCAAAAGAAATTTTAGAAATACTAGTAAAAATGCTATATAGCCTGGAGATGTCTATCACGGTGCCCGTGCTCTTTTTGCGACATTCTGTCAGTCTACACTCCTGCTCTACTCCTATTGGCTATACTGTGCTGGTCCCGCCCAGTATGGTCTTTATATACCGGGTTCTGGCACCTCTCCAGTGCCCTTTCGTGGTTTTCCTGTACCAGTGCTTGTTCCTGATCTCAGTGTTCTCAGTGTATCGACCCGGCCTACCTGACTACGCTGCATCTCGTCTCCTGCCTGTGAACTGACCCGGACTGCCTGACTATTCTACTTCTCCTGCTCCTGTGCACCGACCCGGCTTGTCTGATGTTCCATCTCCGTGTACCGATCCTGCTTGGCTGACGTTCCTGCTCCGTGTACCGACCCGGCTTGGCCGACGTTCCTGCTCCGTGTACCGACCCGGTTTGGCTGACATTCCTGCTCTGGTTGCTTCTGTGTCGCCTTGGCGACATTCCTATTGGCTTGTCATTTGTGTCACTTCTGGTTGGTTGCCACCTCAGGGCGAGTTGCTCAGTTGCTCATTCCGTTACTGTCATGGCAGTGCTCAGTTGCGCAGTTTCCATTACTGCCACGGCAGTCTCCAGTCGCTTAGTCTCTGTTACTGCTCCGGCAGAGTGCAAGTGCCTAGTCTCCGTTTTCTGCTACGGCAGTGTGCAAGTACGTAGTCTCTGTTTACTGCTACGGCAGAGTGCAGGTGGCCTAGTCTCCGTTACGGCTCTGGTAGAGTGCAAGTGGCCTAGCCTCCGTTTACTGCTACGGCAGAATACAAGTGGCCTAGTCTCTGTTACTGCTCCAGCAGAGTGCAAGCGGGCTAATTTCTGTTCACTGCTACAGCAGAGTGCAAGTGGCTTAGTCTCTGTTTACTGCTACGGCAGAATACAAGTTGCCTGGTCTCCGTTACTGCTACGGCAGTGCCCACGTCTCTCAGTCTCCGTTACTGCTACGTCAGTGATCACGTGATCTAGTCTCCGTTACTGCTCTGGCAGTGCTATATGTTGCTCAGCCTCCGTTACTGCTCAGGCAGTCCATGTTTGTCTGCTAACCTATTACTGGGCGTTACTCATCTATAAGCTTTCTATCCTAGGAGAGCTCCTTAACAGACCTCTCCTCACATGGGACTGTTTACACTCGCTGAAGGCCATTAACCCATGCAGTACCAATACACTGGGATTCCTTCGAATTCTGCCTGACCTGTGCCAGTATATCGTGTTATGGACTCTATGTTTATACTGGACCTGTGTAGGCATATGTAAATGTAACCTGTCTTGTGTCTGTATTATACTGAAAATATACTACAGGACCTGTGAAGGTTATTGTATTGTATTGTATTGATTGCTTAATAAAACTGTGTTTTATCCTAACCCACTGTGTCTGTGTGTCAAACAAACCGTTACAGTACGAAAGGGCCATGACCTCAGACAGTAAAGGTGAGGGAAATGCACAGAACATCCATTGGAGGATGGATGTACATGAGCAGCGTTTGGACCAGTTGACACTGGCCATACAAACTATTCTTGAGCGCACGGTGCATCTCGATAAACCAGTTCAGAGTCCAGTGTTCCCCTTAATTTCGACACCGGAGACTCAATCCATGACAGCTGTGGCCTCAGTTAAAGGGTTAACCACTTCTGCTCCATTACCACTCAGATACGATGGTGAACCCACCTTGTGCAGAGGGTTTATTAATCAGTTGGAAATTTTTCTGGAACTAACCCCTCACGCCTTTCCCAATGACCGCAGTAAGGTGGGGTTCATGATATCTCTATTGACGGGCAGAGTCCTGGCGTGGGCCAACCTCCTGTGGGAGAATGCTAAACCGTGCACCAGGAACTTCAAGGAGTTTGTACGTACTTTTCGGAGAGTATTTGAAGTTCCTGGTAGAACTGCCTCTGCTGCCAAACGATTGATGGAGATACAACAGGGCAATCGTACTGTGGGCGATTATGCCATAGAATTCCATACATTGGCAGCAGAGGTAGGTTAGAACAATGAGGCACTGGTGGCAGCTTTTGCTCAGGGACTTGCTGACCGTATTAAGGATGAGACGGCAGCTACAGAAGTGCCTAGTGATTTGGGCGATTACATTGATTTCTCTATTCTAATTGATTCTCGTAATCGTGAGAGACTTATGGCTAAAGACCGCAGGCTACGGCCCAGGAACATTGGGCAAAACAGTTTTTTGGTCCCACCCATGCCTCCCTCACCTCCCACGCCTCCTGAACGTACACAGGAGACCTGTAAACCAATGCAACTTGGGTTCACAAAACTATCTAAGGAAGAACGGGCACACAGCAGGAGGCAAGGGTTATGTCTGTACTGTGGCAAAGCTGGGCACCTATTACGTACCTGTCCTGTATGTCCGGAAAACAAACGCACCTAGGGTAACTTGGGGGACAGGCCCTAGGTGGTGTTTAGCAGTCCCTAGACCCTAGTATGCAGAAACCCACGATCCACGTGGCATTTTCATGGTCGGAATATTCGGTGGAGGTTCTGGCCCTGGTTGATTCCAACGCGGCCGGATACTTCATGCACTGTTCATTTGCTGCGTTACATCAGATTCCGTTGGTCAGGAGAGAATCTCCCTTAGCCATTGAGGCCATTGATGGCAGACCGTTAGAAACAGCTCAGATAACTATGGAAACTATTCCGCTATCGATGACTATTGGGGCCCTCCACATGGAGGAACAGCGGTTTCAGATTATCTATTCTCCTCATCATGCGGTCATTCTGGGGTTCCCATGGTTACATTTGCATAATCCACAGTTTGACTGGCAGACTTGTGAGATCACGTCTTGGTCCGAGTACTGTATGGAGCATTGTGTGACTCATCCAATTAAGATTTTGTGTACCTCTCCCTCCGTGCCAGCCAAATATCACCAATTCAGTGATGTTTTTAGTAAGGGAGAGGCTATCACTTTACCTCAGCATAGGGCATACGATTGCGCTATTGATTTGCCTCCTGACGCTGTGCCTCCTAGGGACTGCTGGTACCCGCTGTCGTGCGAGGAGAATCAGGCCATGGAGGAATATATTGACGATGCCCTTAAAAGAGGGATTATTAGAAAATCTACCTCGCCTGCTGGTGCTGGTTTCTTTTTTGTTAAAAAGAAGAATGGTGAGTTGAGGCCTTGTATTGATTACCGAGGACTGAATAAACTAATGTCCAAGAATTCCTACCCCATACCACTCATTACCGAACTATTTGACAGGTTAAAAGGTTCTTCCATTTTCACTAAATTAGATCTACGGGCTGCCTATAACCTGATCAGAATAAGAGCTGGGGACGAGTGGAAAACGGCATTTAATACCAGATCGGGGCATTATAAATATCTAGTCATGCTGTTTGGCCTTTGTAACGCACCTGCTGTCTTTCAAGAATTTATTAATGATATCCTCCGTGATATGCTACAGTCCTGCATAGTAGTCTACCTAGATGGCATACTCATACACTTGGCTAACCTGTCCCAACAAATCAAGGATGTGTCCGAGGTCTTCCTTAGATTACGCAAGAATAAATTATTTTGTAAAATGGAGAAATGCGAGTTTCACAGGTCCATGGTGCCTGTTTTGGTTTTCGTGATCTCTAAGGATGGTATTGCTATGGACCAGGAGAAACTTGCAGTGGTATTGCAATGGCCACGACCCAAACGGTTAAAAGCTATTCAGCGCTTTCTTGGGTTTGCAAATTATTACAGGAAGTTTATCAGGAACTTTTCCACTATTGTTAAACCTCTGTCTGACCTTACGCACAAGGGTGCTAACCCATCCCAATGGTCTGAAGCAGCTGATCAGGCTTTTGAGACATTAAAATCGCTTTCGCATCTGCTTCTGCACTGTCCCACCCCAACCCTTCCCTTCCATTCAAGTTGGAGGTTGATGCCTCTGAGAATGGGGTAGGGGCAGTACTGTCACAGGGTCTGGTTGATGGGGGTACTCTGAGACCATGTGGGTTCTTCTCAAAAAAACTGTCTAGTGCCCAGAGTCACTATGACATTGGGGACAAAGAACTCCTGGCTATCTTTCTTGCTTTGAAAGAATGGCGTCACCTGCTGGAGGGTACTAAAACTCCTGTGTTAATTCTAACTGACCACAATAATTTGACTTATCTCTCGGAAGCTAAGAGATTGTCCTCACATCAGGCCAGATGGGCCCTGTTTCTATCTCGTTTTAACTTTATAGTATCCTACTTGCCGGGCTCCAAGAATGTTAGGGCTGATGCCCTGTGTAGACAATTTTGGCCAGAGATGGAGAAGGATGAGGTCCCCGTACCCATCATTCAGCCTGATCACATACTGGCTACCCTACGTACTAGCATCACTTTGCCACTGGGGGAGGAGATTCTGGCTACCCAGGCTACGGCACCCCCAGAAACCCCAGTGGGCAAGTGCTTTGTGGATGAGCTGTTTCGTACCCGTTTGCTCGAGACATACCATTCATCTAAGGCTGCTGGGCATATTGGGAGGGATCAATTAATTTGGTCTCTCTCACAAGTATTTTGGTGGCCCTCCCTACGGGCCGACTGCTCCGCATTCATGGCGGCCTGTACCACCTGTGCTCGTGCTAAGACTCCTAGACATCTCCCAGTGGGCTTACTCCAACCAGTACCGAATGGTGAACGACCTTGGTCCCATGTATCCATTGCTTTCTTGGGAGAATTGCCTGTGTCCAGGGGTTATTCTTTCATACTTATGGTGGTTGATAGATTCTCTAAGATGGCTCACTTTGTGCCCCTTCCAGGCCTTCCCTCAGCCCAGGAGCTGGCAGTTGTCTTTGCTAAAGAGGTATTCCGGTTGCATGGGGTATCGAGAGTTCTGGTGTCCGACCGTGGAAGCCAATTTGTATCCAGAGTTTGGAGAGCATTCTGTAACCAGATGGGCATTCAACTGTCCTTTTCATCTGCCTACCATCCCCAGACCAATGGAGCCGCTGAGCGTGCCAGTCAAGGATTGGAACAGTTCCTGCGCTGTTTTGTTACTGATCATCACGATAATTGGGCAGACCTGTTGCCATGGGCAGAGTTCGCCAGGAACTGTGCTGCTAACTAATCGTCCGGGAGCTCCCTGTTTCTCATCAACTTCGAGTTTCAGCCATGTTTGCTCCCGGACTCATTCCAGTCGCAACAGATTCCAGCTCTGGACGAGCACATCGAGCAACTCCGCTCCACTTGAACACAGGTTCAGAGGGCCCTCAGTCAGTCGTTCCAGCGTCATCAGCGCCATGCTAACCGTAGACGGCTGCCAGCGGTCTCCTTTCAGGTTGGGGACAGGGTATGGATCTCCTCCAGAAACCTCAATTTGCAAGTTCTGTCTAATAAGTTGGCTCCCCAGTTCATTGGTCCCTTCAGGGTGATCCGCAAAATTAACCCTGTTTCGTATTCCTTGGATCTCCCAGCGTCTATGCGTATTCACAATGTGTTCCATTTATCCTTGCTGAAACCTCTGGTATGCAACCACTACACTACCACTCCTGTGGTCCCTGGTCCTGTGGAGGTTCAGGGTCAGGAGGAGTACGAGGTCCAAAGCATCATTGATTCACGCAGATTTAGAGGAAAATTGCAATATTTGGTCCATTGGAAGGGCTATGGCCCTGAAGAATGTTCCTAGGTTGATCAGAATGATCTTCAAGCTCCTAGATTGCTGCACAATTTTCACTCTCAATATCCTCAGAGGCCAGGTCCCTTTTCTAGGAGGGGGGTCTTTGAGAGGGGGGTACTATCACGATGCCTGTGCTCTTTTTGCGACATTCTGTCAGTCTACACTCCTGCTCTACTCCTGTTGGCTATACTGTGCTGGTCCCGCCCAGTATTGCCTTTATATACCTGGTTCTGGCACCTCTCCGGTGCCCTTTCATGGTGTTCCTGTACCAGTGCTTGTTCCTCCGGTTGCTTCTGTGTAGCCTCGGCGACATTCCTATTGGCTTGTCATTTGTGTCGCTCCCGGTTGATTGCCACCTCAGGGCGAGTTGCTCAGTTGCTCATTCCGTTACTGTCACGGCAGTGCTTAGTTGCGCAGTTTCCATTACTGCCACGGTAGTCTCCAGTTGCTTAGTCTCCGTTACTGCTCCGGCAGAGTGCAAGAGCCTAGTCTCCATTTACTGCTACGGCAGTGTGCAAGTGTCTAGTCTCCGTTTACTGCTACGGCAGTGTGCAAGTGCCTAGTCTCCGTTTACTGCTACGGCAGAATACAAGTGGCCTAGTCTCCGTTACTGCTTCGGCAGAGTGCAAGTGGGTTAATCTCCGTTCACTGCTATGGCAGAATACAAGTTGCCTGGTCTCCGTTACTGCTACAGCAGTGCCCACGTCTCTCAGTCTTCGTTACTGCTACGGCAGTGAACACGTGATCTAGTCTCCGTTACTGCTCCGGCAGTGCTATATGTTGCACAGCCTCCGTTACTGCTCAGGCAGTTCACGTTTGTCTGCTAACCTATTACTGTGCGTTACTCATCTATAAGCTCTCTATCCTTGGAGAGCTCCTTAACAGGTCTCTCCTCACATGGGACTGTTTACACTCACTGAAGGACATTAACCCATGCAGTACCGATACACTGGGATTCCTTCAAATTCTGCCTGACCTGTGTCAGTATATCGTGTTATGGACTCTATGTTTATACTGGACCTGTGTAGGCATATGTAAATGTAACCTGTCTTGTGTCTGTATTATACTGAAAATATACTACAGGACCTGTGAAGGTTATTGTATTACTGATTGCTTAATAAAACTGTGTTTTATCCTAACCCACTGTGTCTGTGTGTCAAACAAACCGTTACAATGTCGCTCTTACTCCACATAAAAATTTTAGATATGATAATTTTTGTGTCATCAGTGATGTATTGAAGAGGTCATTAAACATCATATAAATATGTCATCTTACCAGACTTTCTCACATGGGATAATCTCTGTCTCAGACATTTTGTCTGTAATAGGATCATTTATAATCGTAAAACTCACTCAATTATTTCACTCCCATATTGAAGTAAAGAGAGGCCCCTTTTGTCTCTAAAATGGAGTTATTTTTATAACATGAGATCATTACACACATCTTAAACAGACTTTCAGAGAATTTTGGCTTTACAAGAAAATTTAACCATTTTCTCCTCATTATGGCAATGTCTCTGACAACAGGAGTCCACAAAACCACCTTATCAGAGTGGAAAACCACAAACAGAGGATTACAAGACAAAGCCTGAATTTCAGTCACCACCTCCACCCATACAGACACAACAGCCAGCAGAAAGGCTGTCTTGAAGAGAAGCTGAAGACAGAGGCTCAAAAGCAAGCCTTTTGAAGCACTTCCAGAAAAAAGTTGAAGTCCCACAGGTAAGTGGGATCCAGAAAGACTGTGTAGGCATGATCCAATCCCTTACACAAAAGTCTGCATATATGGCAATAAGGCGACATGTCTCTGGAAAAACAAGTTGAATTCCGGACTTTAATAGAGCTAAGACCAAGCCCTGTGGAAGATTTAAACAACTGAAAGACAAAAAGATCATCGATGCAACTCCTGGTCTTCGTACCACTTATAGAACAAGGACCATAAGACCTGTAATTTCTTGGATAAAACCAGTTTATGAGCCTTCAATGTGATGGCAGAAAAGTCCTCCTTCTTCAGGATCGTGTATTCAAGAGCCAGGCTGTCAACACCAGCTTCTCCAAATCTGGATGACACAGAGAATCTGAGTCAAGAGGTCTAAATGCAGGTGGAGTCAAAACAGCTCTGACAATGATGTCTGTTTCTAGTTTAATGGATGCTCTTTACTGCTTTGCTTATATTTTCTTAGATATTTGCTATGTTAAAACTGGATTAGACTGGTGGAGTTAAGCAGGGAGGGAGTCTACACCTATAAGAGCCTTTTAAAGCAAGTACCCTGCCCTCCTGCAGAATAATACTTTACACCCATGATTTCTTTGTTCCACAGGAGCTCAGAGAGAATTTACCACCTTGGGGCTTAAACTGGAAATGGCTTCAGTGTTTTTTTTTTTGTCTCCCTTTGGGTTTGCAAGGATGATAACGCAAAGGTTGAACCTAATGGATGCATGTGTTTTGGCCTCATCAACTATGTTACTAAGTTTCACCCTCTCATGATGCTAGTTGTGAATCCCAGTAGGAGATGGATAGTGGAGTCACCTTGTAGGGGTAACTAATTGCTACCAAGATTTAAGTCCAAGACTTTGTGAAACTATAATACAGGAGCATTCACAAAGGCCCATATTAAATATCTGAATTTCCTGATGCAGAAGCATAGTTAATCAGGTGAGAGTCAGGGCAGACTGAACAGATAGGTACTTAGAAGGCAGGCACCACTGTCACATTGTTGGGCCGGATCTGCACAGGGGATACCTGTAAGGTCTAAGACCAATGCTGCAAAGGATTCAGAAGATTGATGGAGAGAAAACTCTACTTTCTGGTCCAAAGACTGAGGTGCCACCCCAGCCTGTCATTCTTTGTAATTATTGTGACTATAAGCTCTCATGTAGGGAATTGTGTAAATGGGACTGCTTTCAGGGCACCTTCATGTACTACTACACCATCATGGATGGGCAGACAGTGCCTGAGATACCTGGGGGGAGATGCACTAAAAGTCAATGTTATGATGGTATGTGTCTGGCAATATGTGTCAAGCACATTGCCTTGGTAATAGAGGCATACAGCACCATATGCACTACGAATTAGCTATGCAAGGGGAGAGGGAGAGACTGTGATCATTAGCATATTATCCTGGAATAAAGATATTGAAGTATTGGGGAGGGAAGGGGAAAGAAGAGAGGATACTGTATTAAGATCATGTTTTGAATCTTGATTGCATCACTTCCTAGGTTATCTTTAGTTAGGATTCGCCTCTCCCATTTTTACCTACATATACCCAGCATCCAATAATTTATAAAATATGGTTTAACTCCCTTTGCACCATGCAGATGTGTTGCAGATTTCTACTTCTCTTATTCTTTTCTCATGCCAAAAGCAAGCCATCAGCACTAGCATCATGGGAGATGTTATCATTTGTAAGCGATGAGTATGGGTTTTGCCAAAGACTGTATTTTAACTCCACTGATATATGTCTGGTATGCCCAAGTTCAGTCCTCAAGGGCTATTCCCTGGCCAAGATTTATGGATTTCCCTGGTTAAGCACAGATTGTAGAGTCAAAATGAATGAGCCACTGATTAACTCACCTGGGCGTATCATTAAAAATGAATGAACCACTGATTAACATTTTGTATACATTGAAATGCATATTTATCCAAAAGCATGTGAACAAATTCCATATTTCTTCTGCATCTAATCTTTTTAAATTAGAATATTTTATGTTAACCCTTGTTAACAGGTTTCTTATAATAAACTTCAAAGGATACCACATTATGGTCACTGCTGCCCAAATGCTTGCTTACTGGTATGCTGTATGCCATTTTAAAATTGTTTTAGATCACTAGGTCCAGCAAGGCTCCCTTTCTATTTGCATCCTCTACTAGTTGAGTCATGATGTTATCCTCAAGTATATTTATAAAATTAGGTCACTTTGTTGTTCTGGAAGCCTAATTTTTTCATTCAGTAGCAGGGTAGTTAAAATACATCACACGGCCAAAATTATTTGTGTTCTGTAATGTTGTTGGTTTGCCTGATAATTGTTCCATTTTTGCATATGTTAATATACCCACTGATTCTTTTAATTATTATGAATAAAATAGTTCACATTTTTAATCTACTTTACTGGCTATCACTATAATCTTATAGTCTAACTGAAAAGTTAAAACTGTAAGTATTTCCCAGGAGATCAAAAACATGAAATAAAAGAAATACCCATCAGCCAAAAATTAACAAGCAGATCTCTGGAGGAGAAGAACTCCAGAACAAAGACATTACTGGATAAAACATAAAAGGTTTGCTAAGAGGTGACACATCAAGGACACACTTTCCCATTTCTAATTACAGTACTGTACATCTGCTCAGGCAACATATGCCTCTTTATATTAGCTATTTATATGGCTAGGATGGATTACATAGAATTGCAGATTATAATGGAGCTGATGTGCCTAGAAGAACTGGAGAAAGTCAAAGGTAATCCATCTGCACCATAGGGGAGAAATTAAATTCCCAGGGCAATGCGTTGAAGAACTGTCTAGCTTTCAATGAGTTAAAAACCACATTTAAATCAATGGGCATACCTGGGAACTTTTTCTTTGGACTCCGTAGAGGGGGTGTCCTGTGCTGCCATTGGGGTACATAAATGACGCAATTCGTAGCAAAAAGAGGGTGAGACTTAATTACAAATGGGCGGAGCTTGCAAAACATAGAAAATATAGGAGGAAAAGGCTGGGGAAGGAGGAGAACGTGGAGGGAAGTTGGAGGAACATATTGGGAAAGAATAGAGGTGGGCAGAGTTTCAGTAGAAACTTCCCACATCCAGAGAACCAGCCACTGCCCTGGAGACCTGGTAATATAGAGTCAAAACTGGAGTCTCCAGGGCAAATCAAGAGAGCTCCCAGCTATGTCAATGGGGCACTTGGCAAATTATACTTGTTTCCTATGCTATTAGGTTACTCCAGAATTTCTTCAGCTTTCTTGATAAATCAGCCTCAGTGGAACTTATGTTTAAAACTAAACTGAAGCAGTTTGGGGGCAAACCAACTACACCACAGGGCAGATATAAAATTCCCAGACATTTCCATTGATCTTAATGATATGTTTAACAGCATTGATACAATGGATATCTCCAATGCATTGCTGCACAATACTCTGGAGACCTCTCTAACAGTCAAGGTGCATGGGAATATGGTAAATTTTATTTTGTCCCCTATGGTTCAGTTGGTTGACTCTAGAATAGCTCTATTTTGCCTTTATAAGTATCTGTCTATGTCTGGCAATTTATAAACAGACATTTCAAATACAAGCAAAAACATATTTTTAACCCCTTAAGGACTGGCTGATCGCGCATGCGGCTGGCACTTAAGGACCACGGACCATTTTTTTTCTTTTGCTCATCGGGCTCAGGGCTCACGGAATGGCGTACAGTCACGTGGGGAGCCTTGAATACGGTCCTGGCACGTCATGGGTCCTTATGGCTCCCCAGCTCATGACGTGACACGGCTGTCAAGGGTCCTTAAGGGGTTAAAGACGTGCGGCTGGCAAGTAAGGACCACGGGACACTTATTATTTTTATTTTTTTGTACTACCGGATTCAGGGCTCCCTGAACAGCGTGCAGCCACGTGGGGAGTCCTGAATTCCATGACGTGCCAGGACTGTCATTGGCCCTTAAGTGCTGGACAGCCGTGATGGTCCTGACACTTCATGGGTCCTTAAGGGGTTAAAGGGAAAGTAATGTCCCATAAAAAATATTTAGATTTAGGTAGAGATTGAAAAAAATAAACTAATTGCAACAAACCCTATCTCTCAAACTGCTATGGTCTGAGAGATATAGAGATTCAAAGTTCCCCCCTCCCTCCTCTTCTCCTGATGTCAGCTGTAATGCTGACAGCAGGAAATTCGAGTTGTACGACTCAAGGAGAGAGCGAAAATCGTGGTACTTAAAAAGAATTCATTCATTGTAACGGTCTACAAAGTGTGCCTGGTTTGCAAGCACACTTTGTAGACCTTTCCGCTCTGCTGCAGAACCTCCTACTGGTCCCTGGACCGGGATCTCCTGCTGTCAGCTAGACACTGACATCAGGAGAAGGGGAGGGAGGGGGGAACTTTGAATCCCTATATCTCTCAAACCATAATGTTTTGAGAGATAGGGGTTGGAGCAATTAGTTTATTTTTTTCAATCTATACCTAAATCTAAATATTTTTTAGAGGATATTACTGACTCTTTAACCCTTTGAGTGCCAGAGGGATATGCAAAGCATTGCAAAGCAATGTGCTGTGTACCCCTCTGGCACTCAAAAGGTTAAAGACACAAAAACAATAATTGCATGGAGAATTATCCCACCTTTCTACAAGTGTACTTCATGTAGAGCAAGGTTTTAAGACAATAGGTCATAGCTATCCCTTTAAAAAATGTTCTGCCATATAATTAACACAGGACATTACATATACACATTTAGTGCAAATGCCACAAAGTCAGGCCAGTATGGAACGCTACACATTCTCTGACACAGGAAGTGTAACGGATCCTACCCGTTACTTGAGCCCGTTACTATGGACATTTTTCCCGGTTGTGCACTAAAAATACTTCGTATACGCGTTATGTGGATACATTAAAGGACCTTATTACACACAACTTCCCTGTGGTAGACTGGTGGCAGTGAGGGGTTAATTATTCCAATGTATATTGCAGTCCCTCAAGGCATTGACTATGTGTACTGTAGCAAGACCTCCTGCTGGGTGTTAACTAAGCCATTGTGAACTGCAGTCAGACCCCCTGCCATGTGGTAATCAGTTCAAGCCCTCAAGTCTTTGTTCAATCAAACCCTTTTGTATCTGAAATGTAATCCTGTCTAAGTTATTGTATCTGTTAAGACCATGGACTTTTGTCTCATGTAACATGATTGGATTAAGCTCTTTTGTATCTGGCTTCCCCCATCAGTTCCAATGCAAGATTTGTGTATAAATATCTGTGGTCTTTGCCAATAAAGTGAGTTATGTTTGGAGTGAACAAGGAGTCCTGGAGTCTTGTATTGCTTATGGTCTAAAGTGTCCACTCTGATACCCATCTGTGCCAAGTATCCTGAATCATTGAACGCCTGCTGCCAGCTTCCTGCGACCCAACTTTGTATGCTGTCAGGCGGTGACGTGGACTCCATCTTCTCATCCTTGTGTTCCTGCGACATCTTCCAGCGATCCTTTGACCGGGAGTAGAGGTCTCACTCTCTACTGCCTGTGTTTCCCTGCTTCCAGTGATCCTGCAACTTTTTCAGTGACCGCCCATACTTCAGCCGGTGCATCCGACGGCGCTTATCTGGCATTGAGAGGGAGAGACCCGGGAACGACGGTGGAAGGCGACGCGGTCCCTTCCTAGCTTCCGTTACACTCGTGGCATAGCGGTGGGATTTCTCCTTCGTTCATTGGTTGCATCAAGTGAGATATGGCGGATGCTTTTGGGTCATACGAGGACCGCTTTGAATTAATCTGGTCCCAGTGGAGTTTCTGGCTGGGCGATATCGTAAATTACTTTATTCCAGAACTGGGTGGTTGCATCACAGAGGAGCTATGGATGCAAGATGCCTACTGGACTCTGGTAAATCACATAGAACAGAAGTAGGGCCCCGTGCTCCCAGTAACCTTCTCCCCAGCCCACTTGCAATGGAAGATCCAAGGGCTGGTATGGGATGCTTATCTGTGGGATTCGAACTTTGACAGTCCAGAAAACGACTGCTTCTGGGAGCTTTTGGCCAAACGAGAAGATATTCTACGGGGGTACATTCCCGTGAGCTTGCAAGAGGATTTGAGCGACACAGTCAATTGGGAGTGTGAGGTGGAATACATGTATTCCAGATTAGTGCAAGAAATTCAGGAGGCCCTAGAGGAAGAAGAGGACTGGGGGGGTTACTCATCTGAGGAGGGCCTCAGTGAACCTGAGGACCTGGATGGAGTTTCCCCTGTTCACTCCACACTGGTGAGTGGGAATGCGTTCCTCACCAGTGCCCCTTGTGTTGCCCCTACATCAGGGTATGGGACAATGGTCCTCCCTGATACCCCTTTTCCCTTGGATTATACTTTTCCTGATCTGAGGAGTGGGAATGTGTTCCTCCTCAGCCAAGAAGATGCCTCTGCATCAGGGGATGGGACAGACGTCTCCCCGGATAGTCATGTTGCCCCTTTCCCTGCTTTCCCAGCTGCGGTGGATGAGACGCAGGTCCCCACCAGCAGCAATTGTATTCCCCAACTGATGGGTAGAAGAGAGCCCATCATTCCCTGTGAACCCCCTGCTGTGGTGAGTGAGGAAGAGCTCATCAGCAGCCCCAAAGGAAAGCCCCATATTGTGTTGGGAAATGCCCTGAGAGAGGAGCAGTGTGTGCTCCCCAGGGCCATGGATGATGCCGCCTTGTGGGATGGGACTGCGGTCTCCCTCAAAGCAGAGAAGGGCCTTGCGAGTGATGGCCTACAAGAGGAGGACCCCAGCGGGCTGGAAGAGAGCAGTACTGCTGGCCCTCCTGTGGATATGTTTTGTGAACTGGTGGGTGGAAAGGAGTGCCCCACCAGCCCCCCCTGTGAATCCTGGCCTGGTGAGTAGGAGTGAACTCACCAGGGCCTGGGAAACCCCTGCTGTGGTGAAGGAGACGCAGGTTCCCACCAGCAGCCCCAGTCCTTCCCCTGTTGCTGTTGACCTGGAAAAGGAAGGATGTGTGCTCCCCAGGGTCATGGAGGAGTTTGCCATGGGAAGTGGGACTGTGGTCCTTCCCAGTGGCCACATGGAATCTGAACTGGTGAGGGAGAAGGTTTGCCTCACCAGCAACCCTGTGACTTTCCCTGAGAACCCCAGCCTTGAGAGTAGGAGAGAGCTCTCCAGTTCCCCTTTGATCACTGGCCTGGTGAGTGGGAGTGAGCCCACCAGGCCCTGCGAGACCCTGGCAGTGATGAGTGGGACACCAGTCCTCATCGCTAGCCCACCGGTTGTTGCCCCTTTGCTGGAGACCTCCATCTTGGTGAGTGGGACCACGGTCCTCATAAAGGATGCTTTTGTTGCCCCTGTAACCAGCAAACTGGTGGGTGGGAATGCGCTCCCCACCAGCCCCCTTGTGACCCCTAGCCTGGTGAGTGTGAACGAGCCCACCAGGCATTTCAAACCCTGGCTGTGGTGAGTGGGACTGCAGTACTCACCAGTGGCCCACCGTTTGTTCCCCCTTGTTCTGTTGACCCAGCCAAAGGGAGTGGGACCACTGTCCTCCCTAAGGAAGTTGGGTCTTGCCCAGTTTTACTCTCAGCACAGAGTCTGCTTGCCCTGAATTGGTGAGTGGGAGTGCGCTCGTCAGTGGTACTTTGAATGCCCCTACCCTGGCCAAACAAGTCCCCAGCGTTGCCCACAGTTCTCTGCATGTTGCCTCAGTCCAGGAGAGTGGGAGCAGCATCCTCTCCTGTCACTGGGGGTACTTGCCCCACCGAAAGGGGGAGATGTCCCCAGCATTCCCCAAATTGACCACCAGGCCACTGAGGACTCAGAGGCACAATTATCCAAGGGAGATCCACTGTATGGGCTGGCTATGGACCCTGAGCCACTGGCCCCAGACCCAGCTCTGCCTGGAGCATGGCTCCCGAGAGGCCTCCTAACTTGGTGCCAGCTAAAATCAAGAGGCACCAGTTCCCATGGCCCAGGACCAAGGGCCCCAGCTTTACTCCTGGCCCAGGACAAGGGGCACACCTGCTGTTTCCTGGCCTGGACAAGAGACTGCCGTTGTCCCCTGGTTCACACAAAGGACCCAACTCTTTTCCTGGCAAGGGGCTGATGTTTTTCCTGACCCAGGACAAGAAACTGAAATAGACTTCCAGCTCCAGACAAGGGGCTCAACACAGTGATGCTCTTCCAGAGTCCCAAGCCAGCACTTACTACTGTAACTGCTGGCTTGGTACAAAAAAGGGGGAGAAATGTAACGATCCTACCCGTTACTTGAGCCCTTGCCTGGCCCTAAGACTGTTTAACCAAAAACTATGGACATTTTTCCCGGTTGTGCACTAAAAATGTGGATACATTAATGGACCTTATTACACACAACTGCCCTGTATTAGACTGGTGGCAGTGAGGGGTTAATTATTCCAATGTATATTGCAGTCCCTCAAGGCATTGACTATGTGTACTGTAGCAAGACGTCCTGCTGGGTGTTAAGAAAGCCATTGTGAACTGCAGTCAGACCCCCTGCTGTGTGGTAATCAGTTCAAGCCCTCAAGTCTTTGTTCAATCAAACCCTTTTGTATCTGAAATGTAATCCTGTCTAAGTTATTGTATCTGTTAAAACCATCTGCTGTTGGCCTTTTGTCTCATGTAACATGATTGGATTAAGCCCTTTTGTATCTGGTTTCCCCCATCAGTTCCAATGCAAGATCTGTGTATAAATATCTGTGGTCTTTGCCAATAAAGTGAGTTATGGTCTAAAGTGTCCACTCTGATACCCATCTGCGCCAAGTATCCTGAATCGTCGAACACCTGCTGCCAGCTTCCTGCGACCCAACTTTGTATGCTGTCAGACGGTGACGTGGACTCCATCTTCTCATCCTTGTGTTCCTGCGACATCTTCCAGCGATCCTTTGACCAGGAGTAGATGTCTCACTCTCTGCTGCCCGTGTTTCCCTGCTTCCAGTGATCCTGCGACTTTTTCAGTGACCGTCCATACTTCAACTGGTGCATCCGACGGCGCTTATCTGGCGTTGAGAGGGAGAGACCCGGGAACGACGGCGGAAGGCGACGTGGTCCCTTCCTAGCTTACAGGAAGTGATAGGTACAAGATTTGACATGTATGTGTGGATATATTTGCTTTCTAAGCATGCAGATAATCATACTACATATTTCCCAAGGGTGAAACCCAAATCCCACTGTCCCTCTTTCCAAACTTGGTGTCCCTCCTTTTAGGAGACCAGACTAGGAGAGCAATAAAACTCACATTGTTTGTGCTTCAGTATGTGTTTATAAATTAGTGTGTGAAAAAAATGCTTTGGTCTTGCCCTAAATCATTCATTCAGTTATTCAGATACAAAACGTGGTCTCAACAGGTCATGGAATAGCCTAAAAATTCTCATTAATGCCCCATCCCCAGCAACACACCTAAAACAAAAGTGTCCCTTTTTGGCTGTTTCAAATGTTGGGAGGTTTGATACTAGGAAACAGACTAGGAAACTTTTTATCCCCAATAGCACTGGTTGCAAAGACAGCAATAGCAGGAATTTGTTCCTGGGCTCAGTAACAATGCACAGGATACAGGAGAGATTTGAAAATTAGAAAATGATAGCGAAGACTAAGGACACCAACACCTTACACAATTTCAGTACAATGTGGCCCCCTTGGATGATTTACACAATTTTAAAAGCCCTTAACCACAGCCATCTGTTCCATAATTAATGAATTGTCGTTTTTATAGCCTTCTGATTTAACTGTAGATCTGCTGGAATGAAGAATATATGCACAGCATATTGTCCGTTCCTACCCTTCCCCAGAGGCATAACTAGAAGCCTCCGGGCCCTGGTACAAGAAGTGCTATGGGCCCCCCCACCACCACATTGGCCCCCTCCACAATGCCCCATCTCCTACCTGGAGCTCCCGTGCAGTCCTCTTATCTCTCAGCACTCTGCATTACTAGAGCTCCGTCAGGAGATTGCGGGTGTCAGTCGGAGGGGTCGCAGGGGGAGGCCGGGCCCCTGGACTGCATGGACCCGGTCGCAGGTGCGACCCCTATAGTTACGCCACTGCCCTTCCCCATCTTTCTTTCTGTATCCTTCCACTTTTACAGAAATTCAATTATATTTCAGCTAAAAAAACTAGCATGGAAACAGGAACACAATTAATGTGTTCTTGTCTTATTCGTGTGGTACGATGCAGTGCAGTTATTAACCATTCAAAAACATTAATCATGATTATAATAAGGATATGTTTCACGTAGCGTTTGTTTCAAGTATTTGCCATTTTGACTGTAATGAAGTATAAATATGCTAACACATCTGTAATCAGGCTGCACACTGAAAGCAATAGGCCATTAGCTTTGGTACGAGTAAACTGACTGTTGCAGTAGATGTAGGTAGCAGAACAAATAAACTACTTATGATGCACATAATCAGGAAGAAATAGATTGGCTTGTCATTAGATAATTATCTGTTATTTTTCATTTTGTACTGTGCAGTATAGATAAAACTGTGGATTCATAGTTTATGGTTAGTCTATTCTTTTCTTTTCTAATACTCATAGCATTGATAGTTTTTTTTCATGTAGTTCAATAAATATACTTCTTTTTCCAGACTATCGCATCGAAATTACTAACCATTTGTAGAATTTTAATTTTCTGTGTAATCCCTTCATATGCATTGGAAACCTCTCTAGCATTAAAGGGGATAATTCCTCCATTTTTCTTTTGAACATTTGTCCCTATGAAGCTATATAACTTACAATGAATCAATGCCCCCCCATATTAATTTTTATTAGTACTAAATATCAAGTTCACAGAGATGAACATAATGCTTCAGGTGTATTTTGTCCTTATGCATGTGCTTCTATTTGCACACTCACACACAGCAGGAAAAAGGGAGTGGATGGGGGTGTAAAGAGAGAGAAAGTCGAAAGGAGGAGTAGAGAGAGAAGGGGGAGTATTGAAAGGATGGAGAGGAATTAAAAGTGTCAGGTATTTTACGTTTACTGCTCTGGTCTTTCAACACTTCTTCCCCGGGGACCTCAGATGCAACACCTGGTTCCTGTAGATTTACTCAGCACAAACGTCCGGAGGAAGGAATTACACACGTGACACAAGGTTTTTGTGTTATAATCTTTTCCCGATTTTATTGTCATAATGCGAGAGTTTATATAATGCTGAAAAATGGGTGGTATGCATAATAATAAAGGAGGGGGTTGTTTTCCCTCCCCGGATACATAAGCATATATAGACCTTGTTTATTTTACCAATAAGAAGAAAAGAGGGGAGTGTCACTCATGCCTGGTGTATAAGTCAGAGCTTCGGACATACTGCACCCGGAATCAGCTTATCACTCTGGCAGAATGCCTCCCACTGCAAAAGTACAATAACAACTTATAAAAAGATTTGTTCCAGTGATAGGCAAAAAGTACCTAACTTGTTTTCAGCATCTTTAATGTAATACCTTAATATTCTGCATTAAGATGATTTTCTAAATTAACCCTTAGCAAGCTTATGTGTTAATGCAAAATATATCTGATTATGGCAAGTATGTGTGTAAGCCTGATAAGAGCAAAATATCTCCCCTTTCAATAAGTGTGAATAATGCATGTGGATGGAAGGAGTTTGATGGCAGAGAGTTCTGGGTGGCATATAGAAAGAATGGGGAGATTCTAAGGTGAGAGGGAGGTAAAGAGAGGAAGCAGAGAGCAGATCAGGAGACAGAGAGGGAGTATGCAGGGCAGAGACAGAAGTGGACATACAACGAGGAAAGAAAGTGAGCTGTATAAAATCAGCACGTCAGCCCTTCCATGCTGGCAACAGATAATTCAATATATTATGTAATTTGATGTACAAGTGCAACAGGTCACCCTGGCAGAGACAGTACATCTACCTGATGAAGGCTAATTTTTCTCTACTTCTAGGGTTGCCACCTTTTCTTCAAAAAAATACCGCCCATAACATTCCCTCCATAGACTTAACATTGGACAGAAGCCAATTTTTTACCGGCCTGCCAGTAAAATACCAGCTGGGTGGCAACACTATCTACTCCATGGACTGAATGCTCAGAAGAGAAGTGGAGGAATTCTGGAGCAAACCGTTTGAACATTCCCACTGATTCAAATGAGGATTTTAAACCCTTGAATGCTACAGAGGTCTCCAACGCATTAGTTTAGTGCAAATGGTTTGCCCCAGAATTCCTCTATTTTACTTTTGAACACATAGCCCATGTGTATAGATTCTTCCACAAAATCACATGATATACTTCACTTCCTCTGTCTAATCTGTACATGACAGCACCAGTTCTTCTCCCCTCCTACTCCATTTCTGGGAGCTGAGGAGACTTAGAGCAATGCATGTTATAATGCACTTTCAGCTCTGTTAATGATAACACAGATTTAAACCTTGTGCACCACCAATAGAAACTTTAACAACCCTTTAACTCTTTGAGGACCAGACAGGTGTGTAACACATTGCTTTTGTAATGCATTTCATGACTTTCTTGTTCTCAAGGTTTTAATACTTGTGAGTAAAATTAAAATCTGACCTGCTAAGTGAGCTTTAATCTGAAAAAGATGCAGAGGGTAAGTAGAACATCCTTTTTCCTCATATAGAATTTGTAATTGCACCCCCTTCCCATTCTGATCCACACTAACACGCTTGTCAGTAGCATATATTGCAATTCTGGTATTTATGGATTGAATACTGTTACTCTATGTGATTATACAGAGCAACATGTTGCTTATCAGAGTACTGATACCAAAAGTCACAAAACAGAATGGCATGATCATTATAGACAAATGCAGGGTTGGAAAGCTCCTGGGAGCATGGGCTTCTAACATGTAAATTCTGGTTCCTACATTTTTGCTGTACTATGCATATATATCTATATCTATATCTATACATATATATATATATATATACACTAGTATCAAAGCCCAAATACATGGGCTAAAGTGCACCCAGCGGCCCCAGCTGCTGCCCTGGAGCAGAGACAGGCGGTGAGCCATCCGGAGCTCCCCACTCTGGATCAGCGCGTTTGGCGAGTCTCTCGACGAACGCGCTGATCCTCAACAGGGAGCTCCAGACAGCTCACAGTGAAGCTCCGTGTGTGTGAAACCACACATGCAGTCTCTACTGCGCATGTGTGGTTACGCTCACAGGGAGCGACGCATTCTATCACTTTATGTTATAGGATCTATCTATCTATCTATATATATACACACACACACACACTGACTCCTACAATTTCTGTCTAGCTCGCAATTTTTTTTTTTTTTTTACTTGGCCAGTGTATGTTTCAGTATGTATTTTATGTGTTGCCTTTCATTTTTTAATTTTTTAAAGGAGGACACAAAATAATAAACATGCATCGCAAAATATAGATCCTTTATGGGCTGATGCCCAGAAAAAAATCTAAAACACACTCTGATTGGCTTAAACATAAGGCAATCAGAGATTAATTACCTCCCACTCAATCAGTGGCTGGGAGTAAGTTATTACATATGGAATAATATGTGTCTCTACCTGTACTTTTTTCACGGTCAATCAATGACTTTTGAGGAAAAGATCAAGCAGGGGAATTATCCTATCCTATATAATAATTCGCTAAGTTGTGTGTAACGCCCGACTGCTGCGCGTGTGGCAGATATGTACAGTACAGACTGGCCGCGCCACGGCTGATACAGAGCTGGGCGCTCCAAAGGAGCGTCCAGCTCTGTATCAGCCGTGGCGCGGGCAGTCTCTACTGCGCGTGACTGCCCCGCGACCGGCTGCCAGAGGCACTGTGGCCCGTGTAACGGGTTGTTCAACTAGTAATGTATATTGCACCTAATATATTCATCACAGCAACTGACTGGCTTTGAGGGATTCAAACTCTGATTGGCTTATAAATAAGCCAGTCAGAGTCTGAATATCTCCCAGCTAGAGGCTGGGGTAAGGGGTCATACATTACGTATTACGTGCCCCTGCTAATTAATGAGCTTGCAGGAAGAGGTCAGGTAGGGTACTTGTTATTCTGCATGTGACTTATTCTCAACCAATGAATAAGGAAGGATTCTAATTCTGATTATCCTATTCAGTGTTTCTTCGATGTTGGCGAAGGAAGGATCTACTTTATGTGTTAATTATTTTTAATTATCATATTATCTTAAAAATTCTGGTAAAAAAAGAAATGATCAGGACAGGGTTGAGTCACTGTGTGACATCTCTTCCTAGGTAACAAAAATAGTATTTCTTTACAGTTCCCTTTAAGATAAACTCACCAGCTTTCATTTGACTTAACGAGCAGCGTGTACTGTTTCATGGAAGGTGTTCTTATTATGGTCTTCTTAACCATGTTAGTATTTTTCATAGACTGACCAACCATTAAAAAAAATCTGTGTAAGCAAAATTCTAAATACTCCACAGAAATAAGATAATGAACAAAAGGCTGCCATAGTGAAAAAACACATACACTTCAGTGTCAATGGATATATATATGTAAAGGAAGGTGAAAAGGTCCTCAGAGCCAGTATCTGAATGATGCAATGCAGATTAAACTGTGTACAAATGTGGAATAATATTGAGGGAATAAAGTGTAAAAGCTGAAATATGTTGATATGCTCAAAATGTATAGCACATAAACAAATATATTATATACAACCCCTAACTGCAGCACCAGTAAAACAAATAAACAGACAATATGGATACAAAATCAGGTAGCAGCAATCAGCAAGGCTGAAGAAAATTGGAGCAGTTTTGGAGCCAACTATCTGCACCATAGGGAACAGATAAAAATTCCCCAAATTGCTGGTGAACATGACTTACTCCACTGATCTCAGAAGTACAGGAGAACTTCTAAATATACCGGGGAGATGCACTAGGGTGTGATAAAGGTCAAATAAAAGACGAACTGTCACATTGTAACAAATAGGATATGTAAAAGAGCTTTCTAAAGCATCTGTATTTACATGTTTATTACTGTTTTGATTTAAAACTGTAGTTTATTTGATATTTGCCATTATTTATTTGTCAGTTAGAGCAAATCTGGCAGGCATGCCTGGTAGCTCTTAACCCTTTGAGTGCCAGAGGGATATGTAATGCATTGCAATGAGTTGCCTACCCCTCTGGCACTCAAAGGGTTAACATTCCACACTTCTCTACATGCCAGCTTAAACTATCAAATAAATAAAGCTAAATCACTAATAAACTATTGTTTGAATTAAATATGTAAGTAATTTTGAAAGCACTTTTTACAAAGTGACAGCTCAAGTTAATTTCTCGAATTTGATACATTTTCCAGTTCCTGTGCTATTTTACTGAGCCTGTGCACTAAGATCTCTCAGGCTTTAACCCTTAAGGATACATGTTGTGCCAGGCCTGTCACACCTATCTGGATGTTAAAGCTCGGTGACGGTCTTGGCACACTACAGAAGTTTGTGATTGCATTGCGGCTGTACTCCACGTTGTGATCACAGATCACATATATGTAAAAAAAAATTTGCCCTGGTCCTCCAGAGCACACGAACCCCAGAATGCGTGGTTCTAAAGGGGTTAAAGGGATATTAATGTTTCAAAATATAGGCAACTCCACTCATGTCATGTGTGGAGTTACTTACTATTTTGTTTATTATTGCTATTATATTAAATATACTTCACTATATGGTTAAATATGTGGGATATGAGTGGAATACAGGTGTACTACAATTTATTATGTTGTACAGAATGAGGACAGGTTTGGGTAAACCTGACCAGGGCTGGATTTACATCTCAGGAGCCTGTAGGCACAGAAATCTGAAGCCCCCCCCCCGCCGTGAGCCATATGCACTGGACACCTCCACAATACTCCTAATCTCCACATTGCCCCCCATCATCTCCATATTGCCCTCACATTGCCCCCATCGTCTCCACATTGCCCCCCATTAGCTCCAACTTGCCCCAATCAGCTCCATATTGCCCTCACAATGCCCCCCATCAGCCCCACATTGCCCCCATCAGCTCCATATTGCCCTCACATTGCCCCCTATCATCTCCACATTGCCCCCATCAGCTCCACATTGCACTCCATCAGCTTCATATTGCCCTCACATTGCCCCAGTGTCCGTTTCCTACCTCTTCCATGGTGGTCCAGCGGCAAGATAGCTCTGTGCCTCCTCCTTCTGCACAGAGCTGTAGCTGCTGGAGCTCCCGCGCGGTCTTCAGTAATGCAGAGCGCTGGGAGATGATGTCATCTCCCGGCGTTCTGTATTACTAAAAACCCAACGAGGAAGCGCAGCAGCTATAGGTATGTGCCAAAGGAGGAGGCACAGACCTGTCTTCATGGCGCCGAGTGGGGAGGCGAATAATAAAAAAAAATCCCACCACACACATGATCGGATGATCTCAGTGACAAGCGCCCTTCTGTTGGGTGCGCCTGTAGGCAGATGCCTACTCTGCCTAATTATAAATCTGGCCCTGAACCTGACTAATTATGCTCCAGGGTTATTCCTAATGCAATTGGCATATTCTGCAACAACTATTGTAATCTAAATGTCATGCCCTTTTGTTTCTACTCCAATCCATAGAAAATTCTGCATCTTTGGCTTTGCTGAGCAAACCTTTTACTGGATTACTGGGCAGGTAGTCTTATCTTTGACTCCATTACACACTGCACCCTATAGAGGTATTAAGGGAGCCTTGAACCAAAAGGCATTCCTTAGATTCTAATACTGGACACTTGCACCTCTTTTGTCTTTACCTGTACCCTTTATTTTTACTTGTCCTACATCAACACCTATACCTTACATTTAAGACCTGTAACGTCTACAATAAAACCTACATATGCACACATAAAATATGCTTTACCTTAGCAATATTTTTAAAACTATTCCTAATGCAGGTGCACATGATCAGTGTTACATGGTATGAATACTAATACAATGTAAATGAGTCATAAGGTTGATAAACGGTGCTTATTTAAGCTTTTGAAAGATTAGAGAAAAGATAATTCTGATTACTCTTAGCAATTCAGGACTAAAGCCAGTAGCACTTTTAATATATCAAGGTTAAAGGGGGCATACATATTTATTTGCTATTAAAAATACAAACACTGGCTCTATCTCCATTTAAATGGCAGGGACATTAATATATTGCGAGCACAAGAAAAAAGAGAATGTAAAGAAACAGAAAAATCTAAGTGTAGCAGAACCAATAACCAATAACTTTCAAACTATAGTCACATAAAAATACATTTTATAGAAAATTAAATTTGATAAAAAAAAAAAAATATAAGACAATAAGATGCTAACGGAACATATAAAATAAAACCTTCAATAAAAGATGAAGATAATATTGTTTTGAAAATGAGAGTGATACCCCCATCTCCACACTCCGTATTTTTCATGTACCCTCTCTTATTTTTAACCCTTTGAGTGCCAGAGGGGTACGCAACACATTGCTTTGAAATGCGTTGCGTACCCCGCTGGCACTCAAAGGGTTAAAACAATATTATTTTTATCTTTTATTGACTGTTTTATTTTATAGTTTCATTTTATATGTTCTTTTTTCTGATTTACGCCAGAACATAAATCTAGGCTGGAGCTATATTGTAGAAGACAGCAGTAAGTATGACCACACAGGGTAATAGACAAAGGACTGAATGGACCCATATGTTAAATTAAGGTATCAAGGAACAATTGTATTCTTTGTAGCCCAAAGGAAACTCTTTTCTCTGCCTTAGTTCAATCTTTAAGCCACTTATGAATCTTTTTATGTGTCTTTCTTTGAATAAAATAGTAAATAATCAAAGCATTTTTGAGGCTCTTGATTGGGATTAGATCAATATTTAGAAAGAGAATGTCAGATATGGCAGGTCCTCTATTTAAAAGTATATTAGCCAATCGCATGCCTAAATGATATGACATATTTGCATGAGTAATACCGTACTTTATGTGCTTTACAGTGATGGGCATTAAGAAAATTATAAGCTTGACACATCGCAATTTTAAGGCAAGCACGGAGGCTTCATATTATGCAAATAACCTTCTCCACTGCTTCCTCAGCAGCAAAGTACGCTTTATTAAATGTAAAAAAATAAAGAGAAAATGTTGTCAGTAACCATAGTAATATCACGGTCCCTGTGTCTTTCTGTCAATCTGACATGATGTACCTGTGCATTGGTGGAGACTGATTGGCCCGCCCAGGATGTGCCGTTATATGCTGGAGCCTGGGCAATTGTCAGTTGCCCTTTCGTGGTGTTCCTGTTGCTGCGCCTTGTTGCCATATTCCAGTGTCTCCTGTGTACCGACCCGGCTAGTCTGACTCTGCTCCTGATTCTGCTCCGTGAATTGATCCGGTTCTGGCTGACGACCCTGCTCCGTGATTTGACCCGGCTCTGGCTGACGACCCTGCTTCGTGTATTGACCCGGTTCTGGCTGACGACCCTGCTGCGTGAATTGACCCGGTACTGGCTGATGACCCTGCTCTGTGATTGATTCCGGCCTGTTTGCTGTTCCAGTACTGCTCCGGTTCTGCCTGCTGTTCCGGTTGCCATTCCGGCCTGTCTACTGTTCCGGTGCTGCTCCGATCCTACCTACTGTTCCGGTTGCTACACAGGCCTGTCCGCTGTTCCAGTACTGTTCCGGTCTTGCCTACTGTACCGGTTGCTGTTCCGGTCCTGCCTGCTGCTCCGGTTGCTGTTCCGGCCTGTCTGCTGTTCCAGTTACCGTTCCGGTTCTGCCTGCTGTTCCAGTGTTCCAGTGTCATTCCAGTCGCCTCGGCGACATTCTGAACTGTTTAAGCGACTCACTGTTCCTCTCACTTGTCAGTAGCTGTAGCCTGAGGTTGCTTTGCCTTCTGTTGGCTGCCAAGGTACTCGCTTGTGTGCAGAACCATCTAACCCTTGCAGTGCCTGTAGTCTCCGGTCTGGTGACTCCGATATATCTTGCCAAGCATACATTTTCTGACGTAGCCTTTCCTCTGAGTGCTTCTGTGTGTCTCTTATACCATCAGAGCCTTGTCAGTCCGTGTTCATCCTCTGGCTCAGGGCCACAGACGTTGAAGGTTCATTCCCATTGCACTCCAGAGGGCATTGGCTCTATTACAGCTTGTGCAGTAACCATCAGTACAGCACCCAAGGGGTGTGTGGGCACAATCCAAGTGGCACATGCAGGGTTACTACTTTTCTAGTTAAGGGCGATTTTGGTTCTGATCATTACAGCGTGGCAATAGCACTCCTCTGTAGCCCACAGTGGTGGTACCGGCACAGCTCTGGACATTGGGCTCTAGTATATCAACTTGAGAGTGTATTCAGTGCAGTTACTCCACTATCCTGCTATTGAGAGACTGTGTTCCAGAGACTGCTATTTATCCTGGGCGTTGGCCAATCTTGTATATCTCACCCATTTCATGTATTAACCCTTTGGGGGAATACTCCCTATCCATTCTAGCACCTATCATTATCATTGTGTGCATTCACTTTGTCATTATTGCCATTGTTGCTATTTCTGTGCTGGCCTCTAGGGGCCTTGTTTTATTTTCAATAAAACTGTGTTTTTACTTCATACCCTGGTCTGAGTGTCAGAAAACTGTAACAGTACGAAAGGGCCATGACCTCAGACGGGAAAAATGACAGTAATACACAGAACCTCCATTGGAGGATGGATGTTCACGAGCAACGCCTAGACCAATTGGCACTGGCCATGCAAACCTTGCTTGAACGTATGGTACACCTCGATAAACCGAATCAAAATCCGGTGGTCCCCCCAGTTATGACTCCGGACAATAATACTGGGCAATTGTTGGCACCCTCTCGAAGTTTTACGGCGGTGGCGCTGTTACCATTAAGATACGATGGTGAACCCACTCTGTGCAGAGGTTTCCTGAATCAACTAGAGATATTCCTAGAACTTACACCCCATGCTTTCCCAAATGACCGCAGCAAGGTGGGGTTCATGATATCTCTACTAACTGGCAAAGCCCTGGCATGGGCTAATCCTTTATGGGAGCAGGCTAAACCCTGTACTCAAAGCTTTACCGAGTTTGTCAAACAGTTTCGCAGAGTATTTGAGTTACCTGGGCGAGCTATCTCTGCAGCAAAAAAACTGATGGTAATGCAGATGGGCGACCGCACTGTGGCAGAGTATGCTATAGAATTTCGGATTCTAGCAGCAGAAGTAGCCTGGAATAATGAGGCACTCCTGGCAGCCTTTTCACAGGGCCTGTCCGACTCCATTAAGGATGAGATTGCTGCCAGGGAGGTACCTACTGATCTGGATGAGTTTATAAACTATGTAATACTCACTGACACTCGCATGCGTGAGAGGCGATTAACTAAGAAGCCTAGTTCCAAGACCTAAGGGCACGAGAGGTCTTTTAACCCACCCTCTCCTCCCATTCCTCCTGACCGGGCGTTTGAGACAGGGGAGCCTATGCAGATTGGCTTTACCAGGTTGTCTAAGGAGGAGAGGGCTCACCACAAAAGACAAGAGTTATGCCTATATTGTGGCAAAAAAGGGCACTTATTAAATACTTGCCCGGTACGTCCGGGAAACGCACGCACCTAGGGTACCTTGGGGGACAGGCCCTAGGTGGTGTACAATCGTCCCCAGATACTGACTACAAGAAACCCACCATTCCGGTGAGTTTTCTCCTAAGTGACCAAGCTGTGGAGGTACTAGCCCTGGTAGATTCTGGCGCAGCAGGCTATTTCATGGATCGAACATTTGCGGAAAGACACAATATTCCTTTGTCTAAAAGAGATACTCCGCTAGCCGTTGAGGCTATTGATGGCAGACCCCTCGAACCAGCTTTGGTTACCATGGAGACTACTCTACTCTTTATGTCTGTCGGGGCCCTCCATAAGGAGGAGGTTCGTTTTCAGATTATTAATTCACCACATCATGCAGTCATTCTGGGGTTCCCTTGGTTAATGTTGCATAATACCCAGTTTGACTGGCAAACATGTGAGATTAAGTCATGGTCCAATTATTGCTCTGATAACTGTCTGTCTCATCCTGTCAGGATATTGTGTACCTCTCCTTCTGTGCCAGCAGAATACAGCGAGTTCTGTGACGTATTCAGTAAGGGTGTGGCCAGAGCATTACCACAGCATCGGGCATATGATTGCGCTATTAATCTACCCCCGGGAGTGATGCCACCGAGGGGTAGGACATACCCATTGTCCTGTGAGGAGACTAGGGCCATGGAAGAGTACATTGAGGATGCCCTCAAACGAGGGATTATTTGTAAATCATCCTCCCCGGCAGGTGCAGGGTTCTTTTTCCTGAAGAAGAAGAGTGGCGAGTTACGACCGTGTATTGATTACCGTGGACTCAATAAGTTAATGTCCAAAAATGCTTATCCCATTCCACTCATCACAGAGTTATTTGACAGGTTGAAAGGCTCCTCTATCTTTACAAATGCTTATCCCATTCCACTCATCACAGAGTTATTTGACAGGTTGAAAGGCTCCTCTATCTTTACAGTCAAGTGTGGTCGTGTACCTGGACGATATATTGATCCATTCCGCTAGTTTAACCCAACACATCCAGGATGTGTCCGAAGTGTTACTCAGATTACACAAAAACAAGTTGTTCTGCAAACTAGAGAAATGTGAATTTCACTGTTCCCAAGTACCCTTCTTGGGTTTTGTCATATCTAAGGATGGCATAGCCATGGACCAAGAGAAATTGGCTGCAGTCTTACGTTGGCCACGACTCAAGGGGTTAAAGGCAATTCAAAGGTTCCTAGGCTTCGCCAACTATTACAGAAAATTTATTCAGAACTTCTCTACCATTACTAAACCATTGTCTGACCTGAAGCATAAGGGTGCGAAGCCCTCTCAATGGTCTGAGGCAGCTGAGATGGCCTTTGAAACCCTCAAGAAGGCGTTTGCATATGCCCCTATATTATCCCACCCTAACCCCGCCCTACCGTTCACATTAGAGGTTGATGCCTCTGAGTTTGGGGTAGGGGCAGTTCTCTCCCAACGCCCTAAGGAAGGGGGTAACCTGAGGCCATGTGGATTCTTTTCCAAGAAACTGTCTAGTGCCCAGAGCCATTACGAAATTGGTGATAGGGAGTTATTGGCTATCATCTTGGCATTAAAAGAATGGCGACATCTTCTGGAAGGCACAAGGACCCCAGTATTAATCCTCACGGACCATAAGAACTTGATTTACTTGTCCGAGGCCAAAAAGGCTGTCATCTCGCCAGGCTCGATGGGCTCTATTTCTGTCCAGATTTAATTTCATAGTGTCTTATCTGCCTGGTTCCAAGAATATTAAGGCAGATGCCCTGTCGAGACAATTCTGCACAGACATTGAGAGGGATGAGGCCCCGGTCCCCATAATTCAGCCAGATAGGATTCTGGCTACTATTCGTACCAGCATCACTTCGCCACTGGGAGAGCAAATCTTGGCATCTCAAGGGCATGCACCTCCGGAAACCCCAGTTGGCAAGTGTTTTGTGGACGAGCCTTTCCGTACCAGATTACTTGAGACCTATCACTCATCCAAGGCAGCTGGGCACATTGGCAGAGATCAGTTGGCATGGTCCTTATCTCGAACATTCTGGTGGCCTTCACTGAAGGCCGACTGCTCTGCATTTACTGCTGCTTGTACCACCTGTGCCCGTGCCAAAACTCCTAGGCATCTCCCAGTGGGACTGCTCCATCCTGTGCCTAATGGTGACCGTCCTTGGTCCCACATTTCTATAGATTTCTTGGGAGAGCTGCCTAATTCTAAGGGCTATACTTTCATCCTTATGGTGGTGGATAGGTTCTCTAAAATGGCTCACTTCATGCCCCTCTCTGGTCTTCCCTTGGCCCAGGAATTGGCATTAATTTTTGCCAGAGAAGTATTCCGCTTGCACGGGGTGCCTAGAGTGATAGTGTCCGACCGGGGGAGTCAATTCGTGTCGAGATTCTGGAGGGCATTCTGTGGCCAGATGGGCATTCAATTGTCCTTTTCCTCCGCCTACCATCCCCAGACCAACGGTGCCGCTGAGCGTGCCAATCAGGGACTGGAGCAGTTTTTACGCTGCTTTGTGACTGATCATCATGATAACTGGGCCGACCTGTTGCCGTGGGCAGAGTTCGCCAGGAACTGTGCGGTTAATTCATCGTCTGGGAGCTCTCCGTTCCTTGTTAATTATGGGTTCCAACCCTGTCTGCTCCCAGACTCATTTCAGTCCCAACAGATTCCGGCTCTGGATGAGCACATGGAGCAGCTCCGCTCCACTTGGGCACAGGTACAAAGGTCCCTCAGTCAGTCCTTCCACAGACATCAGCGGCATGCCAATTGCAGACGACTGCCAGCGGTTTCCTTCCAGGTTGGGGACAGGGTATGGCTCTCCTCCAGGAATCTCAACTTGCAGGTGCCTTCGAACAAGCTGGCCCCCCGGTTCATTGGACCATTTAAAATTATTCGCAAAGTCAATCCTGTGGCATACGCTTTGGAACTTCCTAACACTATGCGTTTTCACAATGTGTTCCATGTGTCATTGTTAAAGCCCTTGGTTTGCAACCGCTATACTACCACTCCGGTGGTTCCTGGGCCGGTGGAGGTGCACGGCCAAGAGAAATACGAAGTTCAGAGTATCATTGACTCCAGGAAATTTAGAGGCAAGTTGCAATATTTGGTCCACTGGAAGGGGTATGGACCTGAGGAGCGCTCTTGGGTTGACCACAGGGACCTCCATGCTCCACGATTGTTGCTCAACTTTCACTCCAAATTTCTGCAGAAACCCAGACCCCCCAGCAGGGGAGGGGGTCTTTGAGAGGGGGGTACTATCACGGTCTCCGTGTCTTTCTGTCAATCTGACATGATGTACCTGTGCATTGGTGGAGACTGATTGGCCCTCCCAGGATGTGCCGTTATATGCTGGAGCCTGGGCAATTGTCAGTTGCCCTTTCGTGGTGTTCCTGTTGCTGCGCCTTGTTGCCATATTCCAGTGTCTCCTGTGTACCGACCCGGCTAGTCTGACTCTGCTCCTGATTCTGCTCCGTGAATTGATCCGGTTCTGGCTGACGACCCTGCTCTGTGATTTGACCCGGCTCTGGCTGACGACCCTGCTTCGTGTATTGACCCTGTTCTGGCTGACGACCCTGCTGCGTGAATTGACCCGGTACTGGCTGACGACCCTGCTCTGTGATTGATTCCGGCCTGTCTGCTGTTCCAGTACTGCTCCGGTTCTGCCTGCTGTTTCGGTTGCCATTCTGGCCTGTCTACTGTTCCGGTGCTGCTCCGATCCTGCCTACTGTTCCGGTTGCTACACCGGCCTGTCCGCTGTTCCAGTACTGTTCCGGTCTTGCCTACTGTACTGGTTGCTGTTCCGGTCCTGCCTGCTGTTCCGGTTGCTGTTCCGTCCTGTCTGCTGTTCCAGTTACCGTTCCGGTTCTGCCTGCTGTTCCAGTGTTCCAGTGTCATTCCAGTCACCTCGGCGACATTCTGAACTGTTTAAGCGACTCACTGTTCCTCTCACTTGTCAGTAGCTGTAGCCTGAGGTTGCTTTGCCTTCTGTTGGCTGCCAAGGTACTCGCTTGTGTGCAGAACCATCTAACCCTTGCAGTGCCTGTAGTCTCCGGTCTGGTGACTCCGATATATCTTGCCAAGCATACATTTTCTGACGTAGCCTTTCCTCTGAGTGCTTCTGTGTGTCTCTTATACCGTCAGAGCCTTGTCAGTCCGTGTTCATCCTCTGGCTCAGGGCCACAGACATTGAAGGTTCATTCCCATTGCACTCCAGAGGGAATTGGCTCTATTACAGCTTGTGCAGTAACCATCAGTACAGCACCCAAGGGGTGTGTGGGCACAATCCAAGTGGCACATGCAGGGTTACTACTTTTCTAGTTAAGGGCGATTTTGGTTCTGATCATTACAGCGTGGCAATAGCACTCCTCTGTAGCCCACGGTGGTGGTACCGGCACAGCTCTGGACATTGGGCTCTAGTATATCAACTTGAGAGTGTATTCAGTGCAGTTACTCCACTATCCTGCTATTGAGAGACTGTGTTCCAGAGACTGCTATTTATCCTGGGCGTTGGCCAATCTTGTATATCTCACCCATTTCATGTATTAACCCTTTGGAGGAATACTCCCTATCCATTCCAGCACCTATCATTATCATTGTGTGCATTCACTTTGTCATTATTGCCATTGTTGCTATTTCTGTGCTGGCCTCTAGGGGCCTTGTTTTATTTTCAATAAAACTGTGTTTTTACTTCATACCCTGGTCTGAGTGTCAGAAAACCGTAACAAGTAACCACCCCCCACCAATGACCATGAATCCCATGTCAGAGGGCAGCAACCCAAGACTCCTCTGCTTTCTTTGCTGCTTCCTCAAAAGGTAAGTATTTTGTTTCTCCTGTGTTAATACATTAGTGTATTTGTCTGAATAAACTGCATATTATTTTTCCTTATGTTGGTGCTTTTGCCCCTAACTTGATATTGAAGGGGGTTTTCTGCCCCCTCTCCATTGTATATCTAGTATTACTGGTTATAGCTGGAGAGGTATGTTTGTTCTCTCATTCAGTCTATACATTAATTCATTAAGACTTTGTTTCCCTGTTGCTATAATAACTGCTGTTTTTCACCTTTATGTGCCTATTTGGCAATTGGCCGAATAAATTAGTGTGTATAGCCTTAATGTCATTTGCTTATTGATACCTCTGTTTATTCTCCCGGTTCTGTTCCCCTTAGCTTGGCCCCAAGCGAAACGGGCCTTTTTCCTGGAGCCCAGAGCTGTCCTGGCAGTCCTTATCTGCATCACGGATTTTTTGCTTTGAACGGACACCATTTCCCGCGGCTGTGATCTGCTCGACTTCCTCTGGCGTCTGTCACTCCCTTATGCGCATGTGCAAGGCGACATTTGTCTATATAGCGACTCAGTCGCCTTTATCCTCTTTAGCATCCGCTAGCTTAGTTGCATAGTGGTTAGAGCACAAGTCTTCCTGGGTTCAATTCCCAGTGCAACATTAGAAGTTACTGTCATATAAATATTACCTGATACAGATGATGATTAGCTGGATATTTGTAAGCTTATTATTATTTTTACTTATTGAGTATGTCTAGCCATCGCTCTGATAGTGATTATCAATACCTGTCCTGCAATGACCAGCAGGACTCGTCGAGAGCCTCTAGTGACCCCCAAGCGGGTCACATTACAGGGGAGACCCCTTCCCTGATGATTAAGCCTTTTGGATCAGATTATTTTGCTAGATTCATGGAACTATTGGTTCAAAGCGCCATGCAAAAGTTATCAGCTACTTTTGCGGAATCTTTTGCTGATGCCATGCAAAATCAGAACCCCTTTATGAGGGCTTCCTCTACATCACACCCCCAATCTATGACCCCGGGTGTGGGGAATAACACGATAAACAATAACAGTGAGACCCCTGTTGTGGGGAATAACACCTTGGCTTCTCAGGCAGCAGCCAGAGACCCGGGCCCTCGGCCCATTAAAGAACCTACAACCCAAGGGAGTAAGTTTTTGCAAAAAGGTGACACATAAATTTTATGGCCTCTGATGGCTCATCCTCTGTGTCATCACCCTTTGATTTTCCGCTCCCAGGCAGCGGCTTGGAGCAGTGTGACTTGGATAAACACACCAGAACCTGAGAAGGTTAAAACCAAATTGTTTTTGTTCCTAGTGAGGAATCAGCGGACATGGATAGGGCCCCATTGTCCAGTGACGAGGAAGACATTGAGATTTCGCCGCCAAAAAGGAGCAAATCACAGACTGGTACTGGTATCCCTTTAGAACCAGCTACCCCGGATATTCTGGATACCGAGGGCAAGCCCCTCTTTGTCCCAGAGGGCATAAAACATCCCCGCTCCTCTGAATGGTCTCCACGGCCGCACATAGCGCAGTATCTGGAGACTTGGGTGTGTAACACCCCAGAATTGGACACCAAGTTGGTGAAATTCATGTCCAAGATGGCAGGGATCCCAGGAAAGGACTAGACAAAACACTAAAATCATGCCAAGACAAGCTATTGGACACATTAGGTTCAATTACAAAAATATTCAAACTATATGAAGACGCCTTACTATCAGACACCCCCATTGATGTGCACGTCCTCTGGGGCTGGGTGCAGAGAACCATTTGCTAATAGGCAATGTTAATTCAGCATTGGCCTCTGAAAGGAGACAAACTATTACTAAGACTTGATCCTAAACTAGTGGACATGGCTACATCCGAACCTGGTCCTTCGGCCCAGGGCCTGTTATTTGGGGATTCCTTCATTAAGGAGCTAGGCCAATTTGTCTCCTCCTTCACAGATAGGGCTCAATCCTCATTGAGGAAAGAATTCCACCCCAAAATTTTCACCAAGGCTGGAAGAGGTAGGTGTCGCTCTTCCGGCCGTAATCGCCAATACAGCCAGCAAATGCAGGGCCCCACCTCTCCTACATACCCTAGTTTCAGGAGTCAAGCCCTGCTGGAAACCAGACAGCAGGGACCTTTTTTCCCATCATGGGGAAGGTCCTGGAGGACACGATCTTGCAGGGGACATTTTTCTTCCCGCTCCTTTACCGGTAAGTCTTCCGCCCCTGATCCCTTCTTTCCCTGGGAAAGTGGGAGGCAGACCCACCCATTTTTTCCATCTATGGAGAAAGTTGACTTCGGACAGTTGGGTATTATAAACAGTCAGGGGCTATCTTATAGAATTCTATATTCCCCCGTGCCAGACAGTCCCTCCCCCTCCTTTTCATTTTGCAGCAAAAGAGGCCTCCCTATTGGATTCTGAAATAAGCAATTTGCTGCTCAAAGGGGCAATCAGACAGGCTCCAGCTGAGCCAGCAGGGTTTATAAGCAATATTTTCCTAGTAGGGAAAAAGAACTCAGGCATGCACCCTTTTATAAACTTAAGGGCTCTAAATGAGTGTGTCCTTTATCGGCACTTCACGATGGAGGGCATCCATCTACTTTGGGACTTACTACTTCCGTCGGACTGGATGGTCAAAATAGATCTCAAAGATGCTTACCTGACTGTCCCCATGGCACCTGCATCCCAAGTATTTCTTCAGTTCCGTTGGCACGGTCAGAGATGGCAATTCACTTGCCTGCCCTTTGGCTTGTCCTCAGCGCCCTGGTGCTTCACAAAACTCCTCAAACCAGTGGTCGCCTCGTTAAGGAGTTGCGGAGTGAGACTTATTATTTACCTAGATGACATGCTCATTATGTCGCAAGATCACCCTCTTCTTTACATCTATGCAGAATGGACTATTCGTCTGCTAACAGACCTAGGATTCATAATCAACTGGAAGAAATCCGAGTTGATCCCGTCCAAATGGATCCAATTTCTGGGACTTGTAGTAGACTCCCTGCAGGCTTCTCTGATCCTTCCGGGGCAAAAGTCCGTGTGATCCACAAAGAGATTCGCTCCATTCTTCGTTTAGAACAGTTTTCACTGAGGAAACTTGCTCGAGTGGTGGGTCTCTTGTCAGCATCTGAGGTCTAGGTTACACAGATATTATCTCTCTCTCTTCTTTCTCAGCCATTTACTCATCCAAATATGCCCCATGCTTGAGTCCCTCATCTACAATCCTCTTTAGATTCAAAAGTCTTGGAGGCCTCCCCATGTTCATTCTTACCATTCAGCGCAGATGGCACGAATTCTGCAACAGCAAATCCCAAAAAAATGCCTTCAATGGGTGACTATAGAACAAATATATTTATGACCCCTTCCCATTGGTCATCTGCTTTGGATCCCTAAAACAGTTTGACCCTCTACCATTTCCTCAAACCCCCCATCTCTCACTCCCTCAGGCTCTGGGACTTATTCAGTTTTAAGAAATCCCTTACTTTTATTGTCTCCAAAATCACTCCTATTTTAGATAACCCAGAGGTTTTCCCCCAGGATATGACACTAAAGACTTTCGCTCTTGGTCCCAGCTCTAGCCGCTTAGATGTGGAGATTGCACTGACCAGGATCACATAATTAATTTCCCTATCTTGGCTAACAAACACAATCTATCTCCTTATGAAGCTTATAGACATGCTCAGGTGACTCACTTAATTCAGACGACACAACACACCCTTACCTGGTCTGATCTGGTTTTAACATCTTTGCCTCCTATCATCGCACACCCCTGGCCTCCTGTCTCATATTTACAGAGGGATAAATACTTTCCTTCTGGAGATTAAAATGAAGCGCATGCTACACTGGGGAAAATATATCGGCAAATAGCTACTGGAGGAGCCCTGGAGAGAGATCTCTGCCAATGCTGCTCCATTTGTCTACTACATAAGAGAGTGTACAAGCTCTTTTATAGACCGTAAATGACACCTGCCAGATAAAGCAAAATTCATCTAATAAGCACATAATGCAGGTGCTCTGGATTACAGACTGGTGACTGCTTGGTTGGTGCTCTGGACTAGATACTGGAGTTAGACAAAAATAATTGTGATTAATTGCCTAGAGGTTGCACGGTTGCACCTAGAGGATAGTGTTAACAAATATTAGCAAGAAGTGAATGTAGTTTTTGTGTGAGGCACTAGTATAGTGGTGTGTGTCTGGGTTCTTCTGTACTGCTGTATCAGACTGGCGACCCAGAAAATTTCTACTGGAGGCGAAGTGTGGCTGCACAGGTTCCTGGCCCATATTCTGTCAGCCTTCAAACTGCCAGTGGAGTGATCCAGCCTGCTTCACATTGGGCCAATCTGCCCCTCACTGCACCATCATGCCTCTCACTGTGCCAACTGTCCCTCACTGCACCAGCATGCCTCTTAACTGCCTACATTATACCAGTCTGCTCACTACATTGCCCCATGTTGCAGTAGTCTTCCTCCTGTAGTGCCCACACTGGACAAGTCTCACAATATTGTAATCTTCATCTCTGCCCCACTTTGATCTAGTCTACCTCACAGTGTCCCACATTTTCTCAATCTACACCACATTTCACCAGTCTGGCCCTTTTTTGCACCAATATCCCACACACACACTGCCCCACACTCTACTAACCCCACACACACTTCCCACAATGGCTCTTGTCTGGGTCACACACTGCCCCACATTCCAGTATACTTCAGTGATGTGGCAACTATTGTATTCATTGTATCATCTTACTTAGAAATTCTGTGGGCAGTTCCTCCTCTGGAGAACAACTGTCCCACTTGATGTAAATGGCACCTCTGGAGGACAACTGTCGCTACTTGATGAAGGTCCCATGCACCACTGCCGTGCAGTCCTCCTCTCCACCCAATACTTCTGTGTTGTACTGAAGTCATCTTCACAGGTCCAGTTCTCTGCCCAGCTCTTCCCTACAGAAATAACTGGAAAAGGGGCCCTCCAGGAGATTTGCTATAATCCATGTGGGCAAATTTGTCTGCCTGTGGGACCCCTTTCGACATGGGGTTCTCCCACATCACTGAGGCTGCAGGGCCTCTGCTATGCCCCTGCTTCTACAAATAGAAGCTGTTAATAAGCAACATGTACATCATATGGTAGATGTTGAAACTCTCCTGAACACATACCACTAAAGGGATAGTAATACTTAAGATGTAAAAAAAATATATGTTGTAGGGGTTATGTCCCCAATTAAAACAAGGACACTCCCAATGCTGAGAGATATTTTAGTAAACAAATTATGTTTCTAGAAGGTGGAGCTAAAGGAAAATAAATTGCATTTTTTTTTCATTTCATTTCCACCCCTTCGATACTACTGAAACCTGTGAAAATAACTGTATTAATTTGCTACTGCTCTTATGAAAAAAATTTCAAATTGTGGTACTAGAAGCACAAAACTACACCAGCTGCAATCTCTAATATTTCTTAAAATTCTTCAAAGGTAGACCAAGCATACCATTCTGGAAAGAAGACAACCTATTGCATCAAATAAGGGGTCTCTTGTCTTTCTATCCCTAGCCTGGTATGCATAAATGTTTCCAAAATGTGGAGCTAAAGGAAAAAAAAAATGTTTTACATTTCTACACCTTCAAATGTACTGAAATCTTACAAAACTATGGCATTTCTAACTGTATTCTTTAGCATCTGCTCTTACAAGAAAACTTGCAGCTCATAGGTATGAGTTCACATACTGTAGAGGGTGCCAAAAGCTCAAAACTATGCCTACCTGTTTTCTTTTTTGATAATGGCTTCCTGTACTAAAATGATCTTAAAGGTATAGTAATACTTAAAATGTAAAAAAATATATATATTGTAAGGTTTATCCCCTTGAGTAAAACAAGGGTACTCCCACCGCTGAAACGTGTTTTATTCAAAAGTTATTAAAGCTCAAACTTGATTTTTTTAGGTGCAATATCACAGTGGCCTGAAAATTTACAGTGGCGCTGTTGCTACACCATCCTATGGAGATTTATGGTCTACAGACCAGAGCTGTCCATAGGATGGTGTAGCAACAGTGCCACTGTAAATTTTCTGGCCACTGTGATATTGCACCTATAAAATTCAAGTCTGAGCTATTATAATCTTTAATAAAATATCTCTTAGCAGTGGGAGTACCCTTGTTTTACTCAGGGGTATAAACATTTTTTTTTTACATTTTAAGTATTACTGTCCCTTTAAGAGAAACAGTCTGTATTTTTCAGGGGGGAGGAGGGGATTCTTGGCATCTCACTTCATATTACTTAGTATAGTATGGAGTCCATTATTTTAGTGTATTTTATATTCTTTACCTTTGTCAGAAATGAAGATATATGGAGATTTCTTGAGTGCAGTTTTCTTTCCAAAAAATATGAAACATTGACAGAATTTCCTTACCTGTCAATTCTTAATCCTTCATGATACCCATAAGAAGCACAGAAGAAACCTGCCTCAAATATGATACAAAAAATAATCTAAAAAGACCCACCATCCAGCCAACCGCTAGTGCAGGGGTAGCAAACCCTGTGCCTCAAGCACTACCAACAGTGCAAGTTTCTTGGGATACCTAAGTGGAAGCCTAGGTGGACTGATTACTGGCTCAATCACTTTGATTTGTAATGCAGGAATATCTTGAAAACATGCACTGTTGGACCAGTGTTAGCTACAACATCACTAATGTTTGAAAAGGGCCAACACCAGATAAATATTGATGCTTAAATCAACACATTTTAATACTTAATTCTCAATATGATACAAAGGGAAAGTCTGTTTGGTACAATAGAGACCATGAAGGAAATGTAATGGGTGGGAAAGAAGTCTGCTTTCATTGCAGCACATTTAAGAGAGAAAAGGGAGCTAAATCATAGAGAGGGAATTAAGTAATGGCAGGTTGAAGACCTTCTCAATCAAAAGCATCTCCTGCAGAAGCTTGTTGGTTGTCTTTTTAGTGTTTCATCAAGGTATGGGCTCTTATAAGTCGCAGCTTTTCATATTTCCTCAATTGAAGCCTTTTCCATTTCTGCCCATAGAGCTGCCTTAGTTCTAGTCTTATTCTGGTCTAATGAGCCGGGCTCTTTGCTGGCTGTTCTTTATGTTGAGAAGTAAAAGCTTCCAAAATGGCTGTTCTTAACTGTGTAGCTATGGTACCTTCGAAACATCTGACCCTTCTGAGGAATAGTTAAATTGATGTACAAAGATGGACTTTTCATGAAGGAACTGGTTCTGTCCAGATGACATATGAGGAGTCTTTTCACATTTAATTTTCCATAGCATAGTTAGGTTTAGGACACAAAAACAGTGGACACTAAAAAAGTGTGCCAGTGGGATGTCCAACTCACTGCTTTTCAATGCACTGGACACCTCATTGCACCTCCATTGCACTGGATCACACACACACATGGGTGTTTAAGCCTTTTTAGTATGTCATTATTCAATTATATTTTCCCTCTAATTCCTTTAGTACACCCACACAAATTATATACAATTTTAAGCATAAGTAGGGCTTACTTTTAATACCATGGATAACCCATTAACATATAACAAATTAGGAAAGAAATAAAAACCAAAACTTTGCATAGGTTTTCCGGTTATGATTTGTACACTATTAGTCGATTTGAAAACAATATCCCCAAATATATTCATTTACTTCCCCTGAATATGGTAGTACCCCACATGCCTAGTATTTCAATACCTTTTTCACATTTACAGGGTAAATATTATAGAATGAACACCATCTGCAGCAAGTTATCACTGTGATTAGTGATCAATGGGGAAAAGAAACAATTGATCACTGTGCTTAAAGGGATCGTAATGTTTCATAATAAAAGCAGCTCTAATTAATCATCATAGTATTTGGACTTTGGAAAGTGTTATTTCAATTCTGTCAGAGTAATTCAATGACAAAGTATCCCCCTCCCGCCCCTTTTACTGATGTAACACTGTTCCGCCAGATCAGAAGGGAGGTTCCCAGGTAGACTGCAGAGAGGGACAATCTTCAATTAAGATAAGGGAAAAACCTGAAAAGCTTGTCAAGGGGGGCAGGGCTTTCATTGTTTTCATTGTAAGAAGATTGTCCCCTTCTGTTATCTGTCTGGTCTTACAACTAGATTCCCCATCTGAGAAGAGATGGCTTACACTAGGTAAAAGGGGTGGGAGGGGAAACTTTGCTTGTGAATATCTCTCAAACCGTAAAGGATTGAGAGATAAGACTTATATCGTTCTTCATGTTTTTTTAATGCCTACAAAATAAAATAAAGATAAGATGAAGTATTATTATCCCTTTAAAGTGATCAATGTGGAAAATATTTTTTTTTGTATATTGTTTACAATTAAACAGGCTGGAACACTGTTTTGAACACTAGGAACAATTGCAACAATGTCTCTCTGTCTCTTTTCTCCTCATGACCTGTGTGAGGAGTGAGACAGAGAAGTGTTTTCAAACACTGCCTGTCATATAGCTACTTAAACAGGTGATTCTCTATCTTAGCGAATCACATGTACAAAAATTGCCCACATTGGGTGAAACTAAGTACTCCAGTGCCAGAGCACTTAGTAACAGCCTTCCCGCTGTTCTCCCATCACTCTCTGTTGCGGTGATGGGAGAATTAACTCATGACATGCCAAGACCATCATCAGTTCTTAATGCACAGACACTCGAGATGGCCTTGGCACATCACTGGTCCTTAAGGGGTTAATGCATTTGAAAATACCATTTTGTATTCCTGTTAATTATGTGTCTGTTCAGGCCATGCTTGTAGGTAACACTATACATATTTGCTTTTCTTGTACTCAGAGGATTTAGGGCTTTTAAAAATAATAAACATTTTCACTACCAACATACATTTTTATATATAAAATAAGTAGATATTTAATTGCGTTTATGACATATCTTGTCGCATGATACAGAATGTGTGGCGCAATGCAAGAAACGTTCGCATTGGATAAAGGAATTTTTGTGCGCAGATAGATTTTGTGCATGTTCTAATCCAGGAAGCTAAATACTGAACGCTTATTGAATTGCGCATAAAAAATTCAATTTTATGACAACAGTACACAGACATATAAATTCATTCGCAATAGCAGTTCTTGCATTAGACACATTCACTATTCCACTCACACAGATTCGTTAATCTTATCCACGCCCACAAAAACATATACGCATCCATTTGCTAATCTTGAATTTTCATGCGCAATTCAACAAAAACAAAGCAAACCTATTCCCTAGTGGTTTTCACACAGCAAATAGAGGTTGCGCACGTTTCCTGCATCGCGCCATTAGTTCTTGTGAGGTGCCATTAAAAATCTGAATTCATTCTGAAAAAACAATATATAGTTTTCCATTTATAACTATCAACAAAAAATTTCCCAAGCCCCTGACAATGAATGGGTTAAACCACTGATCCTGAATCAGATTCTTTTTTTAACCCAATCTTGTCAATTAGAGCATTGAACTCCTTCCCAAACAAATATGATCATTCAAATATCACATCATTTACTTCTTTAAGAGAAGCCTGTTGCTACATCCTGCTGTGGCCAAGGCTTTTGCTCTGGCTGATATTACATTTTTCACTGACAAATCACAAATAAACTGTCCTGCTATCTTGAACATAGACATTGATTTTACCAAAGCTTCCCTTGAGACTTTTCTCAAAATATTTTCTTCCAGCTGAACAGATAATTCTCTTAAGGATCTGGCTACACAGGTAGTTGCTACACTTAGCCTGACTGAAGTGACAGCTGCTTCATTACAGCTACTTTATTATCCATAGGGTCTCTGAAACAGTAATTGTAGTTTTCTTGGACAGTCTGTCTACATGAACATCAACTGTAGACATATCGTCCCAGATGGCAGAATCCTTTGTATAAAAAGGAAAATTTTATTTTATTTTATTATAAAATCTTTTCACAGGTGTGTCCCTTCCCTTCATTATTACTTCACTTATAACCTCATGAATAGTAAATACTTTGTGAACCTTCTTGTGACCCAGAAAAAAAAAGAATATTGATTAGATTTTGCAACAGACACATTCTTCATCCCTTGTAACAAGCAAATTAATATTATCAGCAGAAAAACATGTCTTCCATGCAATCCTCCTTGAAAGACCCCTCAGAGTCTATACTAGAGCCTAAAGGGTAGGCTCTGACTGAAAAACCGAGGATGTGGAGGATCTAGATGTGACTGGACAGAAGATCTGACAGCATTAAATTCTCATGTCATGTTTTTGAACCAGTTAAAGGACAACTGTAATCTCATAGTTGTCCTATCATCAGATCTCTAACTTGGGAAAACACCTGCCAATTAAGGCAAGGCTGCACTGTGAGCCAGTGTGTGCCATCAGGACTCAGAATGAGGAGTCTGAAAGGAGACACCCAATACTTTCCCAGTTTATCTGGACTGCATTGCACAGGCCAATTCCTTAAAAGCCTGATGCAATGAGTCTATGGGGAATATGCATACAAACCTGTAGTTTGTGGCTGAGAGCCACAGACTTCAACTTTGCATTCTAGTTTAGGTGGCCTGTTTTCTTACCCCATGACTGGCCAATAGGAGCCAGTTTGAGGCTGCACAGAGCAGTCCCAAGCTTTTGTACTAACTCTGTTGCCATTGGGACAAACTTAGTAAAATTACAAAATTATGCTTTAAACATAGTATGTCATACAGCATCCAACCATACTCTGCTGGACTGAATCCTGCCCAATCAGAATCCAGCATTCGGACATGTTAGCAAATGTGTTTAGCAATCACTGCATAGTCTACTCTGTTTGCAAAATAAAACCAATCAAATTATGTCCCAAAGTCATAGATACTAGATAATTTAGGAGATATAATCAGTTTTTCCCTAAATATTCTAGTAAATTGCCTGAGGAACAGAATACACTTAACACCTGACCTAGATTCAACAACTGACTTATTTAACTCTGAGTTCTTGCAGGTCTGTAATACCTATGCCCCACTAAGGGAGGTCAGGGTAAAGGGAACCCACCTACCCTGAGTCTCGACTGAACTGCCTGAGATATATAGTTTCAGAGATATCTTATGGACAAACCTTAAACAAACTGGCTCCACTTATGATCACAAGTCATACAGACAATTGTGGAATACCTGCACAAAGCAAACAAAACTAGTAATAGCGCAATATTTTACTGACACGTGAACAGAAACATATGAAAACTGGGCAACTTTTGGAAGGTTATTAAAAATATTTACAACCCCCTAACTATTCTCACCCCTCAACTATAAATAAACAGTGAACCAATACACTGCTGCATAGAAATAGCAGCTAATTTGACGGATGTGCCACCTCCCTGATTACACAAAACAAAAGTAATTCTGAAGTAGAAATGTGCATGGAACAGTCTGTCACCTACAACATGATCCAATGATCCTGTGGCATTCAATTTCATGCCAGTAACAGATAACGAAATACATGACCACCTCCTCAACCCAAAAATGAAATTGCAATCTGGGCCCAACCGCCTACCAGCAATGTTATTAAAGCTCAGTGACACGGTCACTGCCCATCCTATTTCATCCATAATTATTGCCTCCTTACCAAACAGGCATATGCCCAAAGCCTGGAAAGTGGATAAACTAGTGCCTATCCACAAAAGTGGAGATAAAAATTTAGTACCAAATTACAGACCAATATCCCTACTCCCCACATAATCTAAAGTCCTACAGAAATGTGTTGATATGAAACTGTATAAGTATTACCGACTGTCCAAGTTTTCACCCTTCTTCAATCAGGCTTTCAGCCAGATCATGCAACAGTCACTACAACGCAATGATGCAATGATATCCAGACTGGCATGGAAAATGGATTTTAAAAAGGCCATTGATACAGTAGAACATAATATTCTGATAAGTAAACTCAAAAGTTAATGAATGGGTAATCATGCTCTAAATCATTTTCTAAACTGGTTCCAATCCTATTTATCAGACAGAACACAATGTGTCTATTGCTGACAATATTTCCCTTCTGCTTAACAAGTAACAAGTGGGGTTCCTCAAGGCTCAATTCTCCCTCTTCTGTTTTCTCTATTTATAAATGATCTGCCTACAATTTGCAAAGCATCTTCAGTGCACATGTATGCAGATGACACCATAATCTACATTAAAAATCCAAACATATCTCTTTTTGAGGCCATGTTACAGCATGATTTCAATTAAGTTGAAAGATGGATAGTGAAAAACAAACTTTTTTTTAGCACTAACAAATGGTCATAATGGTTTCTGGTATAAAGCACAAACTACATATTACTATTGCAACAAAGTCTAATCATAACTTGGCCCCGGTCAGCTCCTACAAATATCTTGCAATGTTGCTTGACCCCAACCTCGCATTTTGGTCTTCACATTGATAAATTGACATCCAAACTTTATCCTAAAATAAGTGCTCTGTTTAGAAACAAATCCTGTTTAAGTTCCCTGGTAAGAAAAAGTATTGTTCAACACATGTTAATGCCAGCCATAGGCTATGGGGACATAGTATATTCTCCCGCTACGCAAATCCATCTTGATAAAATTGACACTCTGTACAACTCATTATGCTGCATTTTCCTCCACTGTAATTACACTACCCATAACTGTGATATGTTTAAAGAAATAAATTGGCTAACACTTGAATTTAGACGTGCCCTTCACCTTTCTTGCTTAGTTTATACAACCACTTCTCTGGAAAGCTACCAGACTACCTGAGCAGCTCCCCATACTAACTATAACCACTTCTCTCACTGAGAATTGCATATTGATTGATCTGCTTTCTCCTTCAGAGCTCCGAAATTCTGAAATCACCTGTCTGAAAAAAATTAGATCTTCTCTCAGTATAAAATCCCTAAAAAGAACTGGCTTATTTGTATATAAAACAATATGTAACCATATATAAATATATTGTTTATTTGTGTAATTATATAACTCTTTACTGTAAAATCTCTCCAGAACATACTTGGAAACGAGACATCCCAATGAATACTTTGTGGTAACAATTTTGTAAATAAATAGTGGGCATTTCCTTAGCCATATTTTTGTTAATCCAGGTATTAAAGATTATCTTGGTGTACCCCTCAGGAGAACATTATCACACATCTTCTGGAAGAAGTGGGAGAATCTGAAGGCCCAGAAATTTACAAGGTCATTCATACCTTCAGCAATGTCTCCATATGGTAACTCTGTCAACCTCCTCTGGTTTTACCACCATATCCTTAGATATAAGCAGCCACAGTGGGAGGTGGGCGTCTGGAGACCACGTGAAGTTACAATCTAGAGTACCCCAAATATAATAAACAGGGATTAAGACCCTCACTTGGGAATGGCTGGGTGGGATGCCTTTTATATCATTATTCCTGTCTTATCTGTGAGACAGGGCTCTCTCATGTGTGCTGCATGGAGATCTGAGAGAAATAAAATTGCAGAAAAACAATGCATACACAAAATATGAAGACAGAAGAGATTTGCAAAGGTGAAAATAGTAATATAATTATTGTGCATAAATGTCAGAAGTTGTGCTGGAAAAAGAGAAAGCATCAGGTGGTAGAGCAGGAAGGAAAAGGATAGATCAAGAGTGAAATAACTGGTAAGGGCTTATATGTTAGCAGCAAATTCCGAAGGAAAGAGATTGATGCCCACAATAAATGGTGTTACTGTTGGTGAGGGATTGAGGCCTACATCTCCTAGAAGCAATGAAGTGTGCATACAAGGTACAGCAGATATGGGAGTTGGTGATGTGCTGTTTACAATGCAAAGAAGACTTCCCACATTATCAAGCTTTCAATTAATTAGAGCTACATACTTAACGTCAGTCATGCAACAATTTGACACCCTTATTGGGAGGCATGAAATGAAAATTCCTGGCCAGGAATAAAACTACATTCTGAAAAATGTATTCAATGATGGCATACAAAAGCCATGATTGCAAAGAAGGGTAAACTAGAATTACCAATGCCTTACTAGAAAAAGCATTTCAGGGCTACTGGAGGTGGTTTTCCAGCAATGACCAAATTACTTGATCTGCCAGAGGAAATAACAGAAGATGGACCATGATAACACTGAATGGAATTACATCAAATCATTAATACTTGGATTTGAAGTTTAAACTTCAGTGATCTTGTCACAAATGTTGTCAAATTTTCAATTAGCTTATGTTAACCTTGCCTACAGCCAAAAATGGTGACATCATGAGCATTGGGCAATGAAACCAGAGGGTATGTAATGTGACAGAGGCTTATTTAGCATGATATTACATTATTTTCATTATTATTTATTTTTTTCAGCATTACAGGGACAATGTGCTGTCAGCTGGTCAACAACACATTTTTAAAGTCATTATTTTTAAATTGTCTGAAACAAGGAGGCTGTTGACAGTGATATTCTACACCTTCCAGCATAATAAAATTAGGTTATCCACCCTTTAAGAAGAAAATGTTTAGTGTCTCTCACTGATCAATTCCTCTAAATAACTCCAGGTAACCCCTACGTCCCTGATATGAGTCGCCTCTCCACCAAAAACATCTCCTGTTACACCTTGACTTGTCAGAATTGCAAGATGGAAACTTACTGAACTCAAGATTTTCCGACTCCATCCAATTCAGTCCAAAAGCCCCTCCCCCAAAAATATATTGTGAATGTGGATTCAACGAAGGCATATGCAACCAGATAAAAAAAGAAATCTGGCATTTAACCTATAATGAATACATTAAAAGGACATGTAGATGACTGTACATCCAATAAAATCTGCTACATATTAATGACCGCATGTAAAATAACCACATAACTGAAACTACAATAAAACAGAATATGCACTCTTAGAAAAGCAAAATAGTTTAACTGAAACACGAATGTCATTATTATATTCATTATTATTATTACAAGTTATTATTTGCAAAAATTAAAGATCATCTTACCACTGGTTATAGTTCCACAAGGAATCTGAGGCAACCCCCCAAAAAAAATAAATAAAAGAAAGGTTATTCCATAACCGAGCAAAGACCCAAAGGTAAAAAAAATAAAACATAAAAAAAGTATTGTTCATTGAGTGCAGAATCTTTCAAATTTTCTTTTGCAATTTAAGACTTTTGTTCATTTGTATTTTGGTTGATTTAAAGAACTTTTTACATTTATTGCATATAAAAGTTCCCATAATATGACTAAAAAGCTGATATTTATACAGAATGCTTTTAAAATTGCATGTATTTTTAAAACTATCCTTAGCAAATGGGAGAGCTGCCAATGATAGGAATACATTTCTATTCATGTTGAAATGTTATTGTATACTAAGATGAGATACAATCACGCTGTGACTCTTCTGCTTGGGAAATTGCTAATATGGAATACTGTATATGCACCATAGCTTTAGATCTTTTTTAATCGGATGAACTGGGACTTTATTTAAATAGAGTCCATATATATCTTGCTCTATAATCTTAAAAGGATAGTAATGTTTAATATTGAAAAATATATATTGCAGATATCATCTTGCTGATTATAAAAAGGTACTCCAACTGTTGCAATAAATTGTATTCAAAAGTTATTGCAGTCCAAACTTGCATTTTTTGGGTGCGGTACTTCCATGAGTGAAATTTTCTGCAGGTGCTGTTGCCACAGTGGTCTGTGTAAAAATAGTTGATGATAAACCTCCATTAATTGCTGCAGCAACAGTGCCACTGTAAAATTTCAGCCCAAGAAGGTGCTACACACAAAAATGCAAATCTTCATCTACAATAACTTTTGAATAAAGCATCTTACAGCAATGGGAGTACACTTGCTTGTATATAGTAGGATAAACCCTGTAAAATGTTATTTTCAAATATTAAGCTTTGCTATCCCTTTAGCACACTGTGCAAGTTTCTATGCAATTGTAATATCGTTTGAATGTTTGGTGTAGATTCCCCTATTTGTATCAAAATGTTTTAGTCATTTGTTTATATATAAGTTTGATTTATTAGACTGGCCAGTCTTGTGTGGGTCTGTAAATATGTTATTTACTTTTACATGCTCTAATTAAATGTTTACTTGTTGAAGGTGTAATAGCCGATTTTCTGTTTTGGTGTGATAATTGTTTTTTCCTATTTGGGTGATGACAGCCAAGGGGTGACCTTGAGGTTTGTTGGGGATATTGTCTACCCTATGGCAATTAAGTAATACATCTTTTGGAATAGAAACTTAAAAGACTTGGAGGCATAAATATAGGTTTGAAAATTACATTGCTTTTACCTTTTGTTGGCACTATATTAAAGACATCAAGCTGTAAAAGGGCTACTACAAGAAGACATGGTAAAAGTGCAAGGATAGTTACCAATAACAGCATCAGCAAATAAATGTAAGGCTATTGGTTAGCCTGTAGTTGTGGAAGGGCCGGCTGGAGACATTTATACCAGCCTTTATCCTTCCCTCGGGACTGTGCGAGCTCGGTGTTACGAGCAAGGAGAAGAGGAAGTCGCAATGACGTCATCGCAAAGCGACCATGAGGTTACCGCAGCAGTAGGCAGTAGCCCATCACACCCAGGGGGCTGAACATCATGCACGAGTCTGGCTGTGTTGTGTGTCCTGTCATCCTATGCTGTGCCCGCCTGGCCTCTCCGGGAATATGGTGATATAGGGGTGGCAGGTTATCAACTGCATAATTATGCTTGGCAGTAAACTGTCTGTAGTTGTCAAGGTATCTCACTTTGCGGGGTAAGTCCTACTCTAATACACCTATAAAGAGCAGCTTCTCATTTTATCCAATTTACTCACAAAGATATAAAAACACGTGATTACTTCATTTCATTTCACCATTCTTTTTTCTTTCTCACTTTGCCTTTAAGAACAAGGCTTTTTGGGTTGTTCCAGTATGCAATCCCCCTTGCCTGTTTGGTATGACTTGTGGGGAAGAACATAGTTTTCTATGTAAGCATTTTTCAATGCAGACCCTTATGGGCCCTGTATCAGGTAAGTCCTCCCTCTACACCTATTTTTTTTTTTTTTGTCTTGTTGTATGTCTGTTGTTTTTAATTGCATTACACTGGGACCCACAAGAAATAAAAACATCAAAAAGATATTTAAAGGGTCCCCACTGATGCATTTATTATAACATCTTTCTTCAGAGAATATCTGTTTTTTAATTTAGATAGGGTCTTTATAGGTGTATTAGAGTAGGACTTACCGCAAAGTGAGATACCTTGGTGTGGTGGTAAGCTTACACACGAACTGGCCAATTTGTGGAACGAAATTCTCACTTATTTTCACTTAGATTTACTAAGAGTTATTACATATGCTAAATACAGGGCACTTATGTTCACAGTATATAGAGGAGCGCAGGACTGTCTTTTTTGCATGTGTTTTCACTTTTGGGTTTAGGCCTAATGTTAGGGGGACTGGAGAACCGTCTCATTCCTTGCTGCCATCTATATTTCTAACTTTATTCTTATATTTAATTTATAATATGATATGGATATTTTATGGTGAGTAAGCGCTGTGAGCTTTCTTCTCTTATCTGTAGTTGTCTCTTTCCCTCTCTCTGTCGCACTCTGCTCTCCCTCCTCTTACCCACTAAAGGCCACGGGCTGCTGCATCTCAGTGTCGGTTTCCTCCTGGTAGCGTCTCCTTCTCTGACCTCATCTCGGTGATAACATTCGGGGAGAAAGAGAGGACGGTTCACGCAGTCCCTGTTTCTCTTGTAGTGCAGTTAAGCTGTCAGGGGTGGTACAATCTAGAGGGGTTGTGACAGGTTGGGAAGTGCCATCAGCAGCTGTAGGGTTTGGGGTGTTACCCTAGTTTGCTGAGTTTAATTGCCATATTGTTAGAATCTGAACACTACTAGTACAAGATAATTGGTAGGCTATGTCCTTGCTCTACTCGCATATCCGGAGCTGTGCTTCCACTCATTACAGTCTCCTAATTTCAGAGACACTCATACAGTCCACAGTCTTCATCAATGTATAAATAAACTTGTCACATCCACGGTAGTTTTTCCCAGTAAAGCATTAGCATAAGATATCTGCAGTATGGTGCCAGCTGCATTTTCATATCCCCCTGCCCCTTTGTTAATTATTTTGTCCCCTCATCATCTCATGCCCACAATCCTCATCGTGCCTCTGCTGCAGGCATATGCAACAGTTTCTAACACTTGTCATTACTGTGATGTTTTTTTTATTAGCTTCTGATGTGTGGGACAACATGAGCGAGGGGCTATTGGAACACATGGGAAGGTAATCTGCGCTAGCTTATTTACGAACCAGCGTGTGTCAAGTGCCATTTATTCACTGCATTTTTCATTTTTACATTGATGTTTAATTACTCATATATTTATCATAATAAATCCCACAGTAAAGTGAATATGAGGCAGTTCTATCTAGTTTTGCCTTCGGGCCTCCAGGACTATTGAGGCCGTTCAACTACAGTAGAGTAAGGTACCGGCTGCACTGTGGTACATACATGTATAAGTATGATAGCCCATTAAGGGAAGGATGATGAGCTGTTTCCCAGTTTCTATAGCATTCACCCAGTCCTGTCTCTGTTGCTGTTTCCAGTCCTGTTTCTTATCCCAGTCTTATGTGGTGCTGATTCCAGCTCCGGTTCTGTGCTCTGGGTTTGTTAGTATGACACCTCTGTAGTCTGTGACTTCTCAGTCCCTCCTCTCAGGTCTACTATTCATGCTGTCTATCTCTCGCATTTCCACACTCTCTCTGTGTCCCACCCACTGCACTCTGCACCCTCCCCTCCATCCCTGTCTTGCTCCGGGGGTTACTTTACAATCTTTCCCACATAATAAGGTAATGTTGGTATCAGTTATTCATGTGCTATGCTCAGTACGTTCTCATAGGACTTTATGTATGTCTTCCATTCAAATTAACTCCTGGGATGCTAGCATTTCCTGGGTATCGTGAAGCAGCTTTCTTCACTTTCAGGGGGTGAAGAACTTGAATGTCGAGATAAAAGATGAAACGTTGTGTTGTAACATTCAATAGACGTATGTATACATGCTCATCCACTCTGCCTTGCACCTTCTTTCTCTCCCTCTGTATGTATCTGTCCCTTTCCCTCCCACCCTATTGTAACCTTTTTCCTCCCCCTTTTCTTCCGGTGAACTTCTCCTTTAAACCTGGTACAGACCCTGGTAGGTCCTATAAGAGGCCGCCTGCTCTCTCCTTTCGGTGCTAGGAATGGTGAGAAAATTGCTGTTAGTGAGCTTGACTTGTATATAAGTTTTTCTTACAGTACACGCAGACATCACCATCTCCATAGTTATACTGTAAGGTTGTTATCATTCTGCTGGGGCACGTTAATGCCACGTATGTGTTATGGGGCATATTAAATTGGTATAGTTTTGGTAGGGGAGTATTAACAAGTCACGCAAATGCTACTGCAGAAGGTTGCTACAGATTTGGGTGATTTGTGGTCATTGATTCTACTACAATTACTTTGATCATTTGTCTATAATCATACTGTATGTTTGTAAGCCTTTTTGAAGTGCGTTGGGGAGGCTTCCATTAGACTCCAGGAAGGGAATTGCTTTGGTTATATCATAGTGACATCGCCCAGTTTATACTGGTAGATGAGGTTTCAAGATATGTGGGTATGTGTGGTTTGTACACCCCTCCAACACCCTTGGGGTTAACAACTCTTCTGCACCCAGAAGATGGTTGGACTGCGGTAACAGTGCTACATAGGTATCACTCCACACATATCATACATTTTTGCTAGGATTTTAGATATGATAATCTTATTCGCCTCCTACAGGGAATCATTGACTTCCATATGTCAAAGTCTAGATACACTATATAACAGCAGTATAACGGAATGATCATTATTGCTTCATATTGTTATTGTATTTGCACAACATACTTCTGTCATTTAAGCTCTATTCTCATTTAAGGTGTGTCTCGATCCCCAACTTTTTCTCTCAGATGCAAACAAGACATAGGTACCACGCTCATGCGGTTGTATAAGGTTCTTCGGTAAGCTATTTCCCATGGGTAGTACAGACTGTCAAGTAACCCCCAATGGCCCAGTCCCCTGAAACAGGCCAGGTTTTTAGTCCTTCTGGCATAGCTGTCCACTATATAACGTCCCAAGTTCACCATAGTTCAAGACACTGGGCTGGCAATCCGTACTCCTAGACAGGGGTTGTTCAACCAGTCCCAGAAGGGTGTCCCATAGTGTATAATGTATAATGGCTGATAAGTTTATGCCCAGACAAGGGCTACAGTAACGGTGTGGGATCCGTTACAATATTATTACGATTTGGTATTAAGGTTCCGTCACTTAATAAGGCTGGTTAGGGTTCGCTGGGTTTCCCTTGGTTCGGGCCAGGTATATTGTTATTGGTCTGATGTTTATCCGTCCTCTTAGGTTTAGACTCCCTGTTAAGGTATTTTTGCTGTCACAGCCTTCATGAGTATCGTATATACCTCCCTCCTTACAGATCTATACATTTCATTCTAATGTGCCGTCAGCAAATGTTACTCCTATCCTCTCAATCCACCCCACCCCACCCTCCCTGCCGTATCTTTTTGTTCTCATATCACTAAAGCTTACTCAGTAGGAAGTCAGGTATTACCTGGGTGTTGTATATGATGATAGTAGTAGGAAGGCATGTCATATAGGTAATTATGGGTTCCATTGGGCTTTGCGGGTAAGGTTGCTTAGTCTTCGCACGGAGACATCCTCAGAGGTCTCACTTCAATCCACGCATTCCTATTCACAAGTATACTTGAGAAGGGTCTCATGACTTTTACCTTTTCGTATAGTAAGTATGTAGCATCCTTATATACATCCACAACGGTCATTCAAGCCTTATTCTGCGGATCTTGTCTTCGGGGAAGGTCTTATGGTCCAGTAGCAGTTTAACAGTACTTTATTTTAATTACTGTTCCTTAGGTACGGGTTAACTATGAAGGTCACGGATGTTTTTCATGTTTAGCATATGTTTCAGTCAATTAATCTTGCATTTTTAGGCTGTCTAAGACACAGGAAGGCGGCCTTAGGCATCGGAAGGTAAGGTATTTCAATTTGAAGCTTTCATGTTACCATTTAGTGTGAATGTGTATGATTACTAACCTATGTTGTCTTACAGTTCATAATCAAGACATGGCATGTAATTAGGACAGGTCACTGACGTTGCATCCAGTAAACATAAGGGAACTCCATATTGTTTGTAGCAGATGGTCCATCCATCATAGGATTAGATACAGACAGCTATTTGCTCATACAACAGCCATCTAGATCTTTATCCTGTTCCGTATGCCCCTATTGTCACTATTAATATTCCAGATCTCGATTTTGGGGCAAGGGCATCAAGAGACCAAAGTACACAGCGGGTCTGAATCTGAGAGGCGTCAAGATATCAGAAGTTGGGGCTGTAGCTACTTCTGTGATAAGGGCAGGAATGGAGTGCTGTCAGCTGAAGCTCCTACGTTCAGGTCTCACACGGAGATCTCTTTACGTGATTCAGCATCTTACTTCTCGATTAGGTTCATAGGGTAATATGGGTATGTTCTTGTTTGTTCTCAAACAAGGAATTCTACATGAAATCTAATAGGTTTATCTCCCATAGAGATACGGTTTGTCATTAACTTAGTATCTCGTGTATCATTACAGTCTCCTCATTTCAGAGACACGCATACAGCTTCAAGCAAGTTACGTTCAAGGGGCAGAGATAGGTTAGGTTTGTGTTAGACCGCTGGTTCGTCTTTTAGCATGGTTGGGAGAAGACTACAGCTTAGTCCTGTCCCACGTTTCCCTCGGTCCAACTCATAGACAGAGCCTTCTTTCCAGTTTCTGGATAGACAGGGCGCCACCTGTCACGCCCACTCTATAGACATAGGGTTCTATCCTGCTTAAGATTATTTGTCACCGTGAGACCAACACCCCTCAGCCTATCGCATAGGCCTCATGCCTATCGGTCCAAATCATAGGTAGCATCTCGCATCAGCCACTTGGCATCAGAGAGGGACTCACCAATCACCCAATATAAGTTAATATTTTCTCTCTTTTCACTAAGCAAGGTGGGTCACGAACCAGCAGAATTATAGGAATGTTATAAGTATAATGTATCAGTTATGTTTACAGGACCAGTATACGGAAGGGAAGGTCATTCACAGCAGAACCAGTGGAGTTACCGGAAGAATTTACATCATCAAATCCGGTAGCTGAACAGGCGGGTAAGAAACTGCAAGGACACCGCTCTCTGACATTCACATTGTGTCTGGTGGAGAGGGTTTTTATTGGCCTTATGTTTGGGGAGAAGGTAGCCAGGTCATTGGTTATTTTGGCAGAGACGTTGCGTTGGATTTCGTTGTAATACAAACTACTACCTTCAGATGTACAGGTACTACATACCGGCCCTTATGACATTACGCTTGCCATTTTTACGAAGCTACAGATAGGAGGTTGTGTTTCAAGGCTTTTCGCTTTATCCCCCACACGACACCATATGACTGGGCTAGTTTTTCCTGTGGTAGGGTTCCACATGATGTTCTGCCATTACATCATTTTGGCCATATTTATATTAGCCTCATTTTATCACTACCATATATGCACATTATTATCTTACAATATTGAATCCTACTTGGCAGGCATCAAACATCATCACCAACACAACTATTACAGTATATACTTTCATACACGCTTAAGACTGATCATGAGATGAATTGAGCGAAGTTTGTCACTTAACACCTTAGACTTTCCATTGACGGAGATATTAGATTTCGTTGCCTTACCAGACAGGGGGATATCATGGTATCAGGTCATCACAGTACCCATTACAGGTGGTGCATATCATTCATGAGTCTCGTAGGTTATAGTTCTAAGGTCTTGATCACTGTGGATATATGGTTCTATTTTGCCCACTCTTAGGCCTACTCTACAGGTCGGAATGGGCAATATTCATCCCACATACACCTTATCACCATAGTCTCTCCTAGGCCTGACCACAAATGTAAGGCTATTGTTTAGCCTGTAGTTGTGGGAGGGCCGGCTGGAGACAGTTATACCAGCCTTTATCCTTCCCTCGGGACTGTGCGAGCTCGGTGTTACCCACCAAACCCATACCCCTTTTTTCTCAGCTTTATAAATGAAACTCTTATTTATATATTTTCATTACACGTGTGGGCCCACTCTTAGGCCTACTCTACAGGTCGGAATGGGCAATATTCATCCGACATACACCTTATCACCATAGTCTCTCCTAGGTCTGACCACAACTTCCTTATTGTAATCATTCTGAATGAAAAGCACAACCAGGTGTTCTCCTCAATCTCATAATGATTTAGAAATGCAGCTTCAACCTTTCCTATTCAGACACCATCATCAACATCATCATCATCACAAGGGGCATGTAGCAGGAGTCAGGACACATGACAGCAGGCTGCTGCATTTAAAAATACCTGCATTAGACCACATAGAAAACCAACAGTGACAGTCGTTAAAATACTGCTACAGGCAGTCCTATATGTCTAACAGAAGGTGACTTCTTTAACCTTAAGGATGTGTATAATGATAAGGAAGATCTATAACCTATATCCTCCTAGTCTTCATGAATAAGTCTTGCAGTGGTGCCAGTCTACAGCCCACCAGTACCCCTATTTGACAGGTTTTTAAGAAAACTTTCAAAAGCACTCTTGCTAAATGCTTAATTTCTAAAGTGATTACTTTAAAACCAGTACCCTTTAAATCTATAAAAGCAGCAACATTCAGACTGATTCAACTGATGTTCTTTGAGTAACCATTCTAGGAAATCCTCAGGCAGTCACCACTATTTTCCTAAAACCTATCTTCCACCTACCTCCATGTGTACTCACCATCCTTTCTCTAACTGCCATGTGGATGATCCCTCTGATTCCTGGGCAGCACGCTTTTACATTCTAAATCTGCTTTTGGACTATACAGTGGACAGCTGCTAATACTCACAAGGATGGTAATTTCTTAGACCTTGTATTCACTGGAGGATGTGTACTTTCTCATTTTAAAATCTCCCCCTTTCCTCTATCCAGTCACCAACTTATATCATTCAGCACTGCTCATACTTCTGCTGCAAAACCCACCTCCTTTCCACATTTCACACGCAAACTCAAGTCATTCAATCTCACTGCTCCACAATCCTCCTTGGCTACAGGACTTTTATCCATTCCACTAATGCTGGTACTAACAGCCTTGTCAAACCATACAACTCTGTCTTGTCTTCCTCTTTGAACCTTCATGCAACTCTCTGTCTCCACCACTCCCAAATATTTAATCCACAGCTGTGGCTTAATAAAAACACCAGCTTCCTCCTCTCCTGTACCCATTCAGCTGAATGGCTCGGGAGGAAGTCAGACTCATTGGCAAATTTTCTCCACTTCAAATTTCCTGCTTTAACTCTGCTCTGCTCATGACTAATTCACACACACAAATCTTCTCTCCTGTCCATCGTTCTTGTACCTCTTTCCAATGGAATTTTATATAATTGACCCAGTTCTCCTCATCGACTATTCTCTTGACTGCTGATTCTGTACCTCTTACTCGTGTGTTGCTCTCCTTGCCTATACAACCATCCCATATCCACTGCAGAGTTTGACTAATCTCATTCTCTGAGTCTCTTCCTTGAGTGTATGACTGAGCATTTCCCCGGTTCCGGCCTAGTCATATTTGTATCCTTTGTCTTTGTTTTCATCTTCCTGGCTTATCTTGGTTCAGTTTCTTGACAGCCTGTTTCCTCTGCTACCATCCTCTTGTATTAAACCCTTTGACTGGCAATCAAACCCCTGGCTCTCCTAGTCTACTCATATGACCACCAGTCATATCCTCTCTCAGTTGGTCAAAGTTCAACTCCTACAACCCCCAGGTACATCTCTGTTCCAGCTTTTCAATGTTCTATCGATTGACCATAAGTTGCATCATCTCTCCAGACCTAGGGATTCCTCTGTCCTTGAACTCCCCCTGTTACAGAAACCAGTTTCGAATAGACTCAGGTACCACTATTGTTACCCTAGTAGGTAGCTACTATTCCCTAGACAGCTATCTTGGGTACAGACCAGCTCCTCCGATTGGTATTGATCTGGTCTTGCTACCAGCACCTTTAATTTGGCTTAGGTCACAGGGGTAGTCACTATTCAGTGCCCTCTAGCATCTGGCCTACTGGGGTAACTCCTTGCTTTTCCTATTATCCTGTTGCCTCCTCCTGAGTTCCCGTGTTCCTGCTCTTTTGGTCCAACTCCGTAAACCATTTATCCTGAGTCTCTATTTCATATCAATAGCTGCCTGCTCATACTCTGTGTGGTACCTTCTTCACAGAGACGAGTATCAGTCACCTTAAATCTGTACCAGACAGCTTACATATTAATACTATTGCCAAATCCTGCTACTTTCTCTTGCTTAACATAGCAAAAAATCGCTCCCTCCCTTTGTTCCTCCACATGTAAAATTATTTCACAAGCACTCATCCTATCCTATTCCACTTGGACTACTGTAACCTTCTTCTCTCTGGTCCTCCTGCCTCCCAACTCCATACACTTCAATCCATACAGAAAGCTGCAGAACAAGTCACCTTACTGCCAGCTAGGTTTGTCCCTGTCCCTTCCTCCTGCAATCACACCAATAGCTGCCCATCAGTCTCTGGATATCTTATAAAATACTACTACTCTCATTCAAGATGCTTTTCTCCTCTACCCTTTCCTACATTTACATTGGGATATTCCACTATACACCCATCCTGCCACATACGATCAGCCAATGACATTCTTCTCTTACTTTCCTTTTGTGTCTACAGCTCTCTCTTATCAAACCCCTTTTCCCTCATTTCTCCAAATCTATGGAATGCTTTACCTCCCAGCCTGCTCCATTGTACTTCTCCTACTGTCATCAAATCTTGCTTAAATGACAAATCCTCAGCAAGACTTTAACAGGTTAGAAGGCCCTGACTTCATACATCCAAGGCCCTTATAATTTACTTATTTGCTCCCCTGTCCAGAACAAAAATTTAACACTGTATTCCACACTTAACCCATATGTTCTCTGCATGAACTTTAGATTGTAAGATTTCGAGCAGGGACCCCATTTCCAGTGTTTCATTTTCCTAAGCAATCATCAAACTGTATTGTCCAAATCCTTAAAGGGACAGTAATGTCCCCCCCCAAAAAAATTTCCAGTTTAGTAGAGCTTAAAATATTAATCCATAAACTCCTAATCCTATCTCTAAAACCATTATGGTTTGAGAGATATAGGGATTCAAAGTTCCCCCCTCCCCTTCTCCTGACGTCAGCATCTAGCTGACAGTAGGTGATCCCGGTCCGGGGACCAGCAGGCAGCTCTGCAGCAGAGACGAAATCGTGTTATTGCTAAAGAATTCATTCGTTGGAAAGGTCTAAAACATGTGCCTGGTTTACAAGCATACTTTGTAGACCTTTCCAATGAATTAATTCTTTAGCAATAATGCGATTTTGGCTCTGCTGCAGAGCCTCCTCGAGTTGCACAACTCGATTCTCCTGCAGTCAGCTTTACAGCTCACATCAGGAGAAGGGGAGGGAGGGGAGAACTTTGAATCCCTATATCTCTCATACCATAGTGGTTTGAGAGATAGGGTTTGGAGCATATTGGTAAATATTTTAACCTTTTGGGACATTACTGTCCCTTTAAATTGTAAACACTGTGTAAACTTGTGGCGCTATATAAATAAATATATTCATGTGTGTGCGAATTTGAGGAGATCCAATCAGAATTGTGAACATATTTTTATTTGTTGGAGTACCTGAAGGGTTAATGTCACCAGATATAAATAAGCCTGTTCAAGTGAGTGCACCTCTCCCAACTGACCTCTTGATGAGGCTTTCTCTGGTGGTGTGAAATACATAGAGTGGGACAGCTTTATTTCCTTGATGCATCCGTGTCATTACATTGGATGGAATTGAGCACTTTGCTGTTCGAATAGGTCATCCAAGGCATCATCTTTTTGGGAGCAATTGTTTTCTATGCTGGGCATGATTTTAATATAAAAGGTATTATGCACTTACTCCCTCAGAGTTTTTTCTTACTCCATTAAATAAATATTTATTTTAGGTTTTATTTGAATTATGTGTGGCAGACATTTCTAGCATTCAAAGAGATAAATGCCCCATTTAAATCTATAGGAATTTGGGGAATGCATATGTATGCCCTATGGTACAGCTGGTGTACCACATAATTGCTTTGGTTTGCTTTTATACATAAGGTCGTGTGTGATGCAAAAAGCGGATTGTACTGTTTATACCCTTGTCCGCTCCTACTGGCAACAAAAAACAGAACAAAAGAAATCTGTCTAAAAAACAGTAAATGTTTCATTTTCACAGACTACTGATTATTCATGCAAATTTAGAAATAATAATAAAAAAAACTTATTTTTCTGCTGCCTGTGATTCTGCAGTTTTTCTCATTATGACAGCTATAATGTATGAGAACATGTCACATTGTTATTAAACTGTAATTTTGATTAGTCTCTTAGAATGTGTCAGTGAAAGGGGTTTGAAAAATCTATTTACTAGTATAAGCAATATGCATGCAGTAAGGATGTTTCTTAATCAATCTTATAATAACATGCTTTTGGCCTTAGCTCAAACAATTAGACTATAGGCCTACATTAACATTGATATCCATTCTATTACTCAGTGTTATAGCTTTCAATTTATAGAATACAAAAGCCCATAATTATAATTTGTAACTAATTTGTTAGACTTCCTTTCTTCCATCATAATATGAAGAATAAAATGCAGACACTATTATCTGTATAAATAATACATCTGTATAATATGCATTAATGCAAAACCATTGGATAGCTGTAATTACTTTGAATATAGGGCTGTATGCAGAGATAAAGTAATCAGGGGCATATCCTGATGGGGTGCAGTTGTGCCAGGGCCATCCAGTGGTGTCCCACATGCCCTAGGGTCCAGTAGAGTCTAGTTATGCCCATACCTGGGAACTCTACAGATCTGAGTCTCCATTTTTTATACTTACCAGGTCTCTGGGGAGAGAGTAACTCAGTGAGTAACTCCACCCATTTCACTGCCAGTTCAGTTAAATCTCCACCCATTTTATGGGCAAACCATTCCTACCCAATCCTAATCAAGCCCCATCCACTTTAAGACTCAGATCACATCATTTGGATATTTCAGTTCCCAGACCTTAGTGGACCTCTGGGAAATTTTGACCAAAAAGATTACCAGATAATGATGAATGTTTTTGTGTTGGGGGCCAAAAAAAAAAACACATTTGCACCAGGTACTTCCATTGACTAATTATGCCACTGAAAATTTTGCAAACTAATTGCGCATAAGGGACAAATGAAAACTATCATTTATTTAAATCAGGCCCCTAATTTAAATGGAGCTTTTAATATGCTGAAGCAATGCACTGGCAAGTGCAACCTCTCAAGCATTCAAGAGGGTATAGACCCATTTATATTAATGGGAATTTTGAGATTTTTTTTTTCTGTCCCTAGGGTTGCCACCTTTACTTCAAAAAAATACTGCCCATTGCATTCCCTCCATAGACTTAACACTGGACAGAAGCCAGGTTTTACCGGCCTGCCGGTAAAATACTGGCTGGGTGGCAACACTATCTGTCACCTATGGGGCAGTTTGTTTTCTCCAAAATTCCTACTCTCTTCCTTTTTGCATCCAACTCTATATTTTCTATTAAGTTAATTCCTTGAATGCTAGAGAGTTAATCAATGACAAACTTCTCTAGCATTTAAGGGGTCCAATAAGATGTTAACATTTATTTTACTAAGACAGCTAAACTCTGCATAAACTACCTCTTTATTCACAATCAGTCACATGCATTTTATTTCAACAAACTTTATTAGCATACCACTGGAACATTGCAAGCTATATATTCATCACAAGTAGACTGTTATGTATGCAGAAAATATACTTGCAAAAGTGGTTCAGAGTTACGAAGCAGGGATTTACTGTCTGTCAAAATAAAACTACTGAGACACAGACATTGAGGCTGAAATACGTAGAAAGAACTGGAGCAGTTCCCATTGATTTAAATAGAGCTTTTAGCATCTTGAATGCTGGAGGGGTCTGAAATGCATTGTATTCATGAGGATAAAACTTATATGTAAATCAAAGGGAAATTGTATTTGCTCTCTATGGTGCAGATGGATTAATACAGAACTGCACAACATTTTATTTAGTACATCAGCCTCTATGACTGAGTGTGGTCCATCTCATTTATTATGCCTATTCTTCCCCAGCCATTTAGAGGTCTCTGCCTTCCTCCATCATACCTCCCAAATGTCCATTTTTTAGGGGGTACTGTCCCTCTGACATGAAAATCCCATTATCCCTCTTTTAGAAGATCAGACTGTGTAGTGTGTGTGCAGGGCTCGAGTCATGCAGGAACGCATGGGAACGGCGTTCCTGTACATTTTACACAGCAGGAACTCCATTCCGACTAGCAAGAGTGATGAGGTCTATGCCTTCTTCAGCACAGACCTGTAGCTGCTGAGCTCCCTTGTCGGTTCTTTAGTAATGCAGAGCACTGGGAGATGGCATCATCTCCAAGCGCTGTGCACTACTGAAGAGAAGACTGCGCGGGAGCTCCAGCAGCTACAGGACTGGGCCAAAGGAGGCACAGACATCTCCTGCCACGCTGCTGGACCACCAGGAGGTAGGAAATGGACACGGTGGGGGGGAGGCAATGTGAGGGCAACATGGAGCTGATGGGGGGAGGCAATATGGAGCTGATGGGGGCAATGTGGAGCTGATGGGGGGCAATGTGAGGGAAATATGGACATGATGGGGCAATGTGGAGATGATGGGTGACAAGCTGGAGCTGATGGGAGCAATGTGGAGATGATGGGGACAATGTGGAGATGATGGAGGGCAATATGGAGCTGATGGGAGACAATGAGAGGGGAATATGTAGATGCTGGGAGGGAGGCGATATGGAGCTGATGGGGGGCAATGTGAGCTTGTGAGGGCAATATGGAGATGATGGGGGCAATGTGGAGATGATGGAGGACAATATGGAGCTGATGGGGGGCAATGTGAGGGCAATGTGGAGATGATGGAGGGCAATATGGAGCTGAGGGGCAATGTGAGGGCAATGTGGAGATGATGGGGGCAATGTGGAGATGATGGGGCAAGTTGGAGCTGATGGGGGCAATATGGAGCTGATGGAGGCAATATGGAGATGATGGGGGGAAATGTGACAGCAATGTGGAGATGATGAGGCAATGTGGAGATGATGGAGGGCAATATGAAGCTGATTGGGGGGGCAATATGGAGCTGATGGAGGGCAATGTGAGCTTGTGAGGGCAATATGGAGATGATGGGGCAATGTGGAGATGATGGAGGGCAATATGGAGCTGATGTGGGGCAATGTGGAGATGATGGGGGGCAAGTTGGAGCTGATGTGGCAATATGGAGCTGATGGGGGCAATATGAAGCTGATGGGGTAAATTTGAGGGCAACGTAGAGATGATGGGGGCAATGTGGAGATGATGGAGGGCAATATGGAGCTGATGGGGTCAGTGTGAGGGCAATATGGAGATGATGTGAGGAGGCAATATGGAACTGATGGGGGACAATGTGAGCTTGTGAGGGCAATATGGAGATGAAGGGCAATGTGAGGGCAATGTGGAGATGATGGGGGGCAATGTGGAGATGATGGGGCAAGTTGGAGCTGATGGGGGCAATATGGAGCTGATGGGGGCAATATGGAGATGATGGGGGGAAATGTGACAGCAATGTGGAGATGATGAGGCAATGTGGAGATGATGGAGGGCAATATGAAGCTGATTGGGGGGGCAATATGGAGCTGATGGGGGGCAATGTGAGCTTGTGAGGGCAATATGGAGATGATGGGGCAATGTGGAGATGATGGAGGGCAATATGGAGCTGATGTGGGGTAATGTGGAGATGATGGGGGGCAAGTTGGAGCTGATGGGGGCAATATGGAGCTGATGGGGGCAATATGAAGCTGATGGGGTAAATGTGAGGGCAACGTGGAGATGATGGGGGCAATGTGGAGATGATGGAGGGCAATATGGAGCTGATGGGGTCAGTGTGAGGGCAATATGGAGATGATGTGAGGAGGCAATATGGAACTGATGGGGGGCAATGTGAGCTTGTGAGGGCAATATGGAGATGAGGGGCAAGTTGGAGCTGATGGGGGCAATATGGAGCTGATGGGGACAATAAGAAGCTGATGGGGTAAATGTGGTGGTAATATGGAGATGATGGGGGCAATGTGGAGACAATGGGGGGCACGTTGGAGCTGATGGGGGCAATGTAGAAATGATGGGGGACAATGTGTGTGCATGCATGCAACAGTGATAGAGACAAAGACACATGCAACAGACATACACACATATAGACACAGAAACTCCCACACACATGCACTGACACACATAGAGTGAGACAGACACACTCATACATGCAATGATACACACACATGTATAGAGAAAGACACCCTTGACATGAGCCATACATATTTATTTTGGGTGGGGTGGAAATCTTGGGTGAGTTCCCACACTTTTTTCCCAGGACTTGACCCCTGGGTGTGTGTATATTAGAGTGTTACATTGCTACACAATAATAAAAATAATGACCAGTGCCTCATGGAAGTTACCTTCCCTTAAGGACCCCTTTGGTCGTTGTCGACACGCTGGCACATGTGACCTTACCCGCTATCCGAATGGGGGTCTGAGGTAGACCTTTCCTATCTTTTACTTACAGTACGTGAAATCCATACAAGGATCATCACCGGTCCTTAAGGGAAAAAATAGTGATGGCCCTGGCAAGTCATAGGGTTGTTAAGGGGATAACTTAATTATATGTATTTATAAATTAGTCGGTGTAAAGAAAAAATCTTTGTCCTTGCTCTAAATCATTTATTCAGTAGATGTGCAATACGTCATCAAGTTGCCTACCCTTAGTCCTGCCCCCAGCGCCACCAATTTAAATGAAAGTGTCCCTTCTTTGGCTATTTTCCCAGTTGTGACCTCAGTTCTCTGCTTCTCTATCTTCCTCACAGTCACATTAAGGAAGAGAAAGGCAGAGAACAGTGACAAAGGCAATGTATATTTACATTGCCTTTGTCATTGGCTCCACCGGCCCATGTGATCCTAGTAGCAGCAATCACATGTGTGGAGCCACCGGGAAAAGCTGAAACTGACTGATCCAGTTCAGTTACAGCCTCACTACCATGATCACAGCATTCCCTGAGGAGTTCTGCGATCATTAACACATGACGTGCCAAGACTGTCATTGGTCCTTAATTGAATTAATTCTGTGATGTCCTGGCATGTCATTGGTCCTTAATGGGTTAGTAAGCCAGTGTCATCACAGTGCCATGCAAATTGCAGTTGTGCTTTTTGAGTGCCAGTACCTATAATCCCTCACCCTCATATTTAAGCTGTATGGATATTTAAATGTAAAGATACAGGGACATGTTCTTCCTCCCCACATCATTTAACCAAAGACCTGAATAGTGGCTTCTTGCTGCTCCTGCAGCCAAACATTGCTTGTTGCCCCTGCTCCTGTTGGGGATGCAGTAGCTGCTTTGCTTCAGGAATTTTCAGAATACTATGGCTTTGTTTTGAAAGTACAGCAAAAGAATTATAAAAAGGCACAGACTGTGAGACATGCCTCTTGTCAGCAACCATTAGACTTCCAGAACCAACTGTTGTCCATCTACCATTTTTTGGAAGTCTCCAAGACCTCTTGGACAAGCTTAGAAACAAAAGTAAATAAAGTGTGGGATCAACACCACTGAGCATTTTCACAGAAAGTTATACAAATTGCCAATAATAGTGAAGTATAATTTCCCAAGATACATCAAAACCAAAAAATAGCTTACTGTGACAAAATCTGTTTTCTTGACCACCCTCTTAACCTCCTTAACCACAAGCAGCCCAGCTATGGAGCTTACTACCCATGCATTAGTCTTTTATTCAACTTTGGTCTGGATATTTTTTTTCAGGTGATAACTTTAATGTTATCTACAAGTTCCTACATAGTCTTCCATAGGAATTTGTAGGCACTTTGTCAGGCCTACGGCCTTTTGTATTTTTGCTCTTGTTTATTTTTTATTTAATCTCCTCTCTCCTCTTCCTTGCTCTGCCTCCCTCCTCTCCTATTTGCTCTTGTCCCTTTTTAACTAGCCTGTCCCCATCCATCAGTGCCCAATTAGTGAGCTAGTTACTGTGCTCCGGTATCAGTGATCTGTTTTGGTTTTATTTGTGACTGACCTCTGGCGATTGATCCTAGCTTGAATTTGACTCTGCCTACTCTCTGTCACGGACTCTCAGTAAAGAAACACATGACTTGGCTCTACCACAACAGGAAGGAATGATAAGACTAGTACAGGAGCGTACCCAGAGGAGGCACAGAGTGAATAGACCACCAATACCAATAGTGTAACTGGTAGCACCACTCGAGGCAGCATAGTAGGTGCTTAGATAGATGCAGCCAGATAGAAGCACACTACTGAAGCAAGGAGCAAGACAAGCTGCACTCTGTCTTACCGAAGGCAACTAGGAGGCACAGAGCATAGGTAGCACCACAAATGCTAAGCCAGGAAACAGGTAAGCGTAAGAGGCAAGTGCCCAGGAGTGAGACTAAGTTGCACTAGCTGCCTGGAGGCAAATGGAAGGCACCAAGTGGAAGCAACCTGCAAGAGACCAGCTGGTGGCTGAGCTACTAGGTAAAGGAGCACACCCTGGATTGACCTAGTGGTAGCCAGACAGGAGCGAGGCCAAACAGAGCGTCAGGCAGGCAGGCCACAGTCAGGAACCAGATCGGGTAGTCAGCCACAGCAAAGGTCAGCACTGAGCGGGTAGTCAGAAAAGCCAGAATCATACACGGATCAGGAAGTCAGCCACAGCCAAGGTCACAACCGGAGCGAGTAGTCAGACAAGCCAAGGATCAAACACCAGGAGACAACGTAAGCCAAGCAAGGGTCAGAGGAACAAACTAGATGAGCACAGGAGCACCATGAAAGGGCAGCAAGTCCTAGCCTCAATGAGGTTTTTAAAGCAGCATAAGGAGGCAGGACCCAATTAGGCCCAACAGAATAGACCCATAAACAGGCATCCGTGCCAGTGCCTGAAACATAACTATAGCAATGAGGAAGTGGCCGGAGGCCATGCCGGCCGGCAGCCATACAGAGGTAAGAGCACAAGCTCACTTTAGGATTCAAACGGAGACTGTGATACTCAGACAAAGCAAAGAATAGACAGCAACATTGCTTCATTCAAGAGCAAAAAAAAATCTTCAAATTTTATTGATGTATAAAATAAAAGCTAAGTCTCAAGACATGCAGTGCAGCATCAATCTGATACACGAGCACCACCTAGGTGCTTGTGTGTCAGATTGATGCTTTTATTTTATACATCAATAAAATTTGAAGATTTTTTCTCTTGAATGAAGCAGTGTTGCTGTCTATTCTTTGCTGTGTCTGAATGCCTTAAAATTGTGGATTATCCTAGCTTCAGTGAAGAGATAATTTTAATTTTAATAATGACAGGAGGCGAATATTTCCCTCCCATGATGGAATTTTCCCATTCTTTCCTCTCCCTTCTTCCCTCTATAAGTAATTTTTTTGTATGATAATACTTCTATTGATGCTAAGACTTTGTCTCTCAATGTTTTTAATTCATGCACTTCTCAGTTTACTGTATATTAATATGCATTTCGTTCAGTCCATTACATCGATGCTATGACTCATTTGTTCTGTTTCTCAGCCTGATCCAACTCTTCGGATGCAACTCCATTTCGTCCTGCTAGTTCCAGGGTCTTCAACTAATTTTCCTTGGGAGTATTGACTGCAGTTACAGACTGGACGGATGTTCGTCTTCCTTTGATGTTCGTTTTCGATTGGACTTTATCTGTTTCCTGTTGGGTTCTCTACAAGAAAGAGGGAATAAAGAGGGTTTGCACAGCTTGTCATACATGTTCTTTTCTCTGATTGGTTGTTAACTTTTGTTTTCTTTGCTGCTATTGGAGGTGATGTAGTAAAGAGTGTATAATGCAAATATTCGCCTCCTGTCATTAAAATTCAGATTATCTCTTCACTGAAGCTAGGATAATCCACAATTTTTGTATGCTTGAGAACTGTGTAAAATGGAGAGAAACTTTAGTCTAATTTGAGAAATAATCATATGCCTGTTATTGTATGTATGTTGCCATTAATAGATTTATCAATGGAAAATTGTAAGAAACAGGCCAGCGGTTGTTAATCTTTTTATATTCAGATACCCCACATCATGCAATGCAATCTAGATTTTTCAGGGCACCCCTCACATTTTATAAATTATTTTCCAAGGTTGTTATGAAGTGCAACAGCTAGCTTGAAATAATAAAATAATTCTAAAAACAATATTAACAACAAATGGGAATAAAGAATTAGCCCATCTATGAACTAATGTTCTATTGTAGCTCACGTTCTGAGGTATGGGTAGCTACAGTGATAAAGTGAAGGGTTATGTAGTATAGGAGCAATAGAGAGCTATGTTACACTCTCACATAATAAAGTTGGAGTATTGGAGTATTTGATGTCTCTTATTTTACTCTGTTCACTTGGATAATTGGTGATTAACAGAGGGATTCACAAATATTAACCCTCTGTATGCCGAATTAAATACATATTAAGCTTAAAGGGATAGTAATACTTCGTTTTAACTTTATTTTATTTTGTAGGCATTAAAAAAACATGAAGAATGATATAAGTCTTATCTCTCAAACCTTTATGGTTTATGAGATATTCACAAGCAAAGTTCCCCTCCCCACCCCTTTTACCTAGTGTAAGCCATCTCTTCTCAGATGTGAGTCTGGTTGTATGACAGTACAGATAACAGAAGGGGACAATTTTCTTTGTATGAAAACAATGAAAGCCCTTCCCCCCTTGACAAGTTTTTCATCTTTTTCCATTATCTTAATTGAAGATTGTCCCTCTCTGCAGTCTACCTGGGCATCTCCCTTCTGATCTGGTTGAAGAGGGGGGGGATACTTTGTTTGTGAATATCTCTTAAACCATAAAGGTTTCAGAGATAAGACTTATATCATTCTTCGTGTTTTTTTAATGCCTACAAAATAAAATAAAGTTAAAATTAAGTATTACTATCCCTTTAATGCACACTTGGTTATTTCCTAAGTACTCAATACAACAATAAAGACAAGGCAAATAATAATGTGCTGCTGTGGAATCTCTTTGTTTTAATTCTCCTATTCAGGTACTTACACTGAAGCATACAGTGGTACACCATTACATAAATAAAGCCTAGTTGGCTGCAAATCAATTAATAGGGTATCCATTCTGTAATATCATGCTCCCATTTATCCAGTGGACATAGTTCCAATTTTATTTTTATATTTTGTGTACCTCCAACAAATAGGAGTTTAATTTTGGTTGGTTACCATTTTAAATAAACTAATAAAGGTTAATTTTTATTCTGACTCTGTACTTGAAAGGGCCTTTTGGGAAGTGCAGAACTGGTCTCTTTTCAACATTCACACCATGATCCTCCTACAGGATGAGAGTCTTATGTGAAGGCCTGTTTTTCCTTCTTTTTGATTTTGGTCCTTTTTATAACAGTTTCAGTTATTGTTATGTAAATCAGGTCACACTTATCAGTAACCTTCCTCACAACAGTAAAGGAGGGGTTAATATCACTTCTTATTGTAGTATACACATCAAATGGATTTACCCAACAAACAATAGCATGTCAAGTTATACATTGTTGCACAGGTATCACTGTGACACATAAAGAGTTTGTATTTTGTAGTAGAACTGGAGAATAAACAGTGTCGAATGGGAGCAATATTATTCAAATTAAAATGGAGAAAGAAGTCCATAGGAACAGTATAAGTCTAATTTTCAAGGGGAAGGGTTAAAATATTGAATGTGAACAATATTTGTCGAATATTTGTAACCTAAAAGTATCTAAATTAAGAGAGGGAAATTAGAAGAATCCAGGTTGGAGGGGGGGGCCAAGCAGATTACCCCATTTAAAGCCCATTGGGAGGTAAAGACTGGCACTCATCCAGTGACAAGGGCTTGGATGAATTCTGCACAAGCACCTGGAACATCTCTGCAGGCTTCATTGGAGCCTCCCCTGCCAGGACATGCTTCCTGGTCACATAGATGCCAGGAGCCCTACTGTCCCAGGACACTGTTTGCCCAAAAATAAAATTGAGGGGAGGAGTGCAGCCAAAACTACAGGAGAAGTCCCCTCAGGAGTGCCAAAAGGTGCTGTAGTTGGCTGCATGAAACATATTTGTGAATAACAGACTGCCCCTTGCCACAAAAGGGACAGGTGACTGGGGAGTCTGTGAAGTGGCCAGGTACCCACGTGCTTAGTGCACCATGAAGCACTCTCCAACTCATGTCCTCGACAGGTCTGGACACCAAGGTGGAGTAGAGTGCCCTCCACCAGACCCTCTCGCCCCAGCAAAACATCCACCTCCAGATGGTGTCTGGTCGGCTGACTAGAAAATACAGTCTATTCCTTGACTTGCTATGGAGACATGACAAGGCAACTGCCTTAGGTTAGGTTTAGGAAGAGCCAAAGGGGGATTGACAAGGCTTTGGATCTATGCATATAGCCGGTGGTGGAAGTTCAAATACTGGATGAGGATCTCCGGCCTGTAAGACCTCATTAATGAAGGTGCGTGAGTCATGGTGGATGGTAAGGCTTCACCAGTAGCCAGATACCTAGCAGTTCACTGACTGTCCTGAAGGACAATGGAGATACATGGATTGATGCACTTATACATCACCTTTCCTTGTGAATATAATGTTACATTTATTTTGTATAGTATTTTTATTGTCAGATTGGAATTATCACAAACATGATGTGACAAAATATAATTTTAAATGTAGTACACTTACGAAAAATACATTCTGCATGTCTTCAAATTAATCAGTGCAACCCTGCATGGTGTCCTTAACCCTTTGATTGCCAGAGTTAATTTAAAGGGATATCTGGTCATCTTATACAAACAGCCCTAGGGATAAAAGAATATTAATGGCTTCTGAATTTAATCTGTAGATTGTTTGAAATGACAGCTAACAATCTGGGGAAGGGTTTACAAAGTTTAAGCTATTAATTGAAAGCTATGGGATCAATTTCTCATAGCTTAGACATATCCTGCCCGTTCTTCAAATCTCTATGAGCTTTATTAAGCAATACTGAGATATCATTATCGTTTCAGTTTAAGGCCATTATCTGTAAATTTGCAGACTGAGTGCTTCAAAGGGAGAGGATAGCAGTCTACCAGAAGTGCTCACTGAAGCCTTCCCTAGAGCTTTACTGGGCCTTTAAATGATGTATATATGTTAAGTATACTTAACATGATGAGATGTTGCACTGTGCATGTTATACAAGCGTTTTTCTTTTAAAGGGACAGCTGGTCACATTAAAGTGGATGTCATAAGGTACAATATAAATCATCAGCAGTCTGAAACCAGATTGTGTTGTGCAGACCATTACAAGGTCACCAATGTACCTCTGCAAATTGTTGTCTGTAATAAACAATCTGGTTGGAGCTTGCACCATTGATTATGAGAAGTTCTGCCTACTGTTGATTTATATTGTTCCTATTGGAGGAAAAGGTGAGTACCTGTATGTGTTGCAAGTAAGCATTAACTTCAGATATACCAGAAAAGTGCTACACTCCATTACATGGACTTATCACTACACAGCTCCCGAATGCGTGCAGTCTCTACTATGCATGAGTGCATTCTGACAAACATCCTAGCGAATTATTATATAGGATGTTACATGAAATGTATTAGTTTTAGTTTTGCTTTCTAGACATATATTATTAGATTTATTTATAAGTATATCCTCGGTATAATCTATTATGGAGAATAAGACATATGCAAGTTACATATTTTATCCAGAAGGTATGCAATATGTAATAATACATTATATTTATCTAAATCTGTGATTTCTCTTATTCCAGATAAGTTTCTAAATTTTTATGTTATTATATGGTACAAGGAGATTATTATGAGACCTGTTTTTGAAGTTAAAACCAATTCACATAATAAAATCTCTTAGACCTTAATTAGCATAGTTTATACAGGTTTTGGGGTAGGTATTCATATACACTGCAGTCAACTGTATTATAATTAACTAGTTGAACAGCCCATTACACGGGCCACAGTGTCACTGCCACCCGGTCGCGGGGCAGTCACGTGCAGAGGAGACTGCCCGCGCCGCAGCTGATACAGAGCTGGACGCTCCTTCGGAGTGCCCAGCTCTGTATTAGCCGCGGCGCAGGCAGTCTCTACGGCACATGTCCACAGCACATGCAGCAGTGTGTACTGCGCATGTCGCGCGTTACACACGATTTAGCGAATTATTATATAGGATTGTAAGGATCAATTAACCTTTTCTATGCTGCTCTGTTCAAATATTGTTACCAAATACCTCTGGATACCACTATATAATGTTTATTCCTGTTATGCTGGGTATTTTCTGATATTGGTTATTGATCTACTGTGTGTCTATTCTATTAGATGACTAAGTCAGATTATAAGATACATTTTTGAGTCATTTGGTGTTCACTTATTCATATTAGTCTGATTACATTTTATATATGGTGTATATTTACTTAAATAAAACATACATATTTTTGCACAGATATGCATAATTGATTATTTTAATCAATTCTTCACTGTGAAGTAACGTGTCAATACCTAGTTTGTGTAAAGTTCTCAAATTAATTTAATTACAGTATTATTTTATCTATTTATAAGAAGATATACCACATAACTGGATCTTTTGTTAACCCTTTTCTGTATATCCTAGACAATAACAGAACACAACAGAATTTCAATTGACATTTTCAAGGAGATAAAAATATAATTACACTATAACATCAAAATAACCCCCTAAAAGCATACATTTCCTAAAAACAGGTATCCCACTGCATCAAACGAAGGGTCCATTCCATGACAATTCTTTCCTGGTAAGCACAACTGCTTCCAAAAGAGAATACTAAATGAAAAAATTGGCTTTTTGGAAAGTAGACAATCATCAGCATCAAATTAGTTGTCACTTGAATTTCTACCCCTAGGCTAGTATGTACCACTATTTCCGTAAAGAGGTACTATAGGAAAAATATATTTTTTTACAATAGAATCGCTTCAACCAGTGATCAGTGATCAATGGATCAAGGCTGATCCACTGGCATGTGTGAATGCCAGTGGGGTATCCAGTGCATTTTAATGCAATGTTTTAGATGCCCCTCTGGCATACATACTTTATAGTTTGTTTTCTTAATTCAGGTCGTGTTGATGGACATAAGGACCTTTCTGATACTGCTGATTAATTACTCATCTGTTAGCAGTGGATGATTAATAGTAGCACCTGTGCAACTTAAATTTCCTGGTTGAGTATGTGGAATTGGGAAAAGCCACCCAGAACATTTGTGACATTACAGATTTCACCAATGATGTGGGCAGCTTTCTTCTGTATCAATGACATTATTGGTTACCAGTGCTATAGTGTTTCTTATCAGTAATTGGTGGGATGCTCACAACACAGTCTGATCTTTATTTGATAAAAGTTTACTCCTTCCCCAAGCATGATAGAATATATCCATATCCTGGGGCAATACATTATTGTGGACACAGGGTCAGATGCATAATTTGGAAATTAGAAAAATGTAATAGAATTTTCAAACAAGCAATTGGGTTAGCCAGAAATGAAAATAAGAAAATAACTGAAACAAAGCAATACAAATCTGAACAATGTATATCTGTGGCCAGGGCTTACAGCAGGGTAAGAAGAGTGAGTGATGAGGTGTGGCTATAACCTAGGTAATTGAATACTAGGCTCAGATTAGTAGCAGTAAGCCTGATTAAAGGGCTAACCTTAAAGGGATAGTAATACTTCATTTTAACTTTATTTTATTTTGTAGGCATTAAAAAAACATGAAGAACGATATAAGACTTATCTCTCAAACCTTTATGGTTTGAGAGATATTCACAAGCAAAGTTTCCCCTCCCGCCCCTTTTACATAGTGTAAGCCATCTCTTCTCAAATGTGGAATCTGGTTGTAAGACCAGACAGATAACACCAGGGGACAAGCTTCTTCATTGAGAACAATGAAAACCCTGCCCCCCTTGACACGTTTTTCAGGTTTTTCCCTTATCTTAATTGAAGATTGTCCCTCTCTGCAGTCTACCTGGGCACCTCCCTTCTGCTTTGGTTGAGCAGTGTTACATCAGCAAAAGGGACGGGAGGGGGATACTTTGTCATTGAATTACTCATGAACTACAACTCTGACAGAATTGAAATAACACTCTTCAAAGTCCAAATGCTATGAAGATTAATTAGAGCTGCTTTTATTATGAAACATTACTATCCCTTTAAAGGAGTGATTAATGAGAGGGATTTTGGAGGGTGGGGCTCACTAACACAACCTGAACAGAGAGGGGCTGGACTGAAGATTTTATAAAAGCCTTCAGACCCCTTCCACAAATACCGGCAAAGCCTTATACATGTAAATGTTAAAAAGATGAAGGTTGATATAGGGTGTCTTAAAACTGATACAAGTGAATTCATTTTTCAGGTTAAAGTGATGGCTGACACATCAAAGAAATTATTTACTTCTGTATATGCAAAAAGAAACAACAATGACAGGCTATAGGCAAACAGAGAGAAACTCTGCATTTTCTGGATAAAGTCCAAAAGACGACAACTGGAGGTGAGCGCTCAACAGTTCCTCCAAGCTTAGGTAACAACCAGTAAATAGTGCTGATTAAAACATCATACATTTTTTTGGTAGAAAATAATAAAATAGCACACCAAAAGTAAGGCGCAAAGACTGTGCATGGCAAATTAACTCACAGTAATAGCCTAACGCGTTTCGTGTAAGAGGTGCACTTAATCATAAGCTAAATAAGAAACATTTATTCACAACTTTTATAGCTGCATCATCTGATGTATCATATTACTAATTGTAGTCTAATGCACATGATTGGATCAAAGTCCAAAAGAAACTTGAACAGTTTCAAATGAATGAAACACCTGGAATAGTATACACCAAAGGGTACTTAGGGAACTTAGTTCAGTAATAGCAAGGCTTTTATACACAATATTTAATGATTCACTCACATCAAACATAATGCTCTCTGAATTGAAGAAAGCAGATGTAGTCCCACTATTTAAAACATGATCAATATTTTTACCTGGCAATGACAGACTTGAGAATTTAACTTATAGTGGATAAGATACTAAAGGAGTTACTAAAATATTGCATTCAGGATTATTTGATCATTAAAATTGAAGAATAATTGGAGAACTCACTGAACTTTGATACTGGAGAGTGTAGACAGTTGCAAACTTTATGCCAAAACCTGCTATGGCCCTTCATGCCCTCACAGTCTAATTGCTTACAGCATACTTGCTTGCCACATAGCACATTGTAACAGTTAATATATTATGCTCACCGAATCACTGCTGAATACATCATTGTTTGGATTGTGTCCCTTTTCTTTTGGGCCAGATGGTTTTCAAAAGATTAGGAGAGTGCCTTTCTGGGTACCTTTGTCAGGAAGATCTGCTAATTAAAAGGACTTCAACCAATCAGGATAAGGTGCCGGTCCAATCTTCTTCTGACACTTGATATAATTGTCTTTTACAAATAATTATTTTGGTAAATCTAAGATTGGACTTAGTCCACAACTTATATACATATTTAACAATGTGTACCCATCCATTTCTACAAGTTTCCCTTTCACTTGCTGTGTTTGATCAGTGAGAGAACCTAGAAATATATAGCTCAATACAACTGGAGCTGTGAACTGATCACCAGTATATTGCACAGTAAAAAGGAACATTTTGAATATAAGAGTTTATGACATCTAATGGATGGTCTGGAACATATAACACATCATACTAGTCCATTTCTTTTTTTTCGTGTTTTTCTCCCATGTTTAGATACTTCTGTATGCTGCAGGAATATGTAGATATTGATGCATAAAGAAATATTACAATTTCAGTGTTTATATCTTTTTAAACATGTATTTATTGGACTATTTCTAATCTTAGATACACCAAAATAATTATTTTAAAAAAAGACAGTTGTACCAAGTGTTGGCCATACCTTTTCCTGAATTGCTGAAGTCCTTTAAAATAGTGGACCCACTATTTTTGACGCTCTTTGATTTTTAAATTCCTGATGAAGGGGCTGAAGGTGCCCCAAAAAGCGTTGAACACAGAGCAGGAGCAGCTCTCTCCTAATGTCTTGAAAACCATCTGGCCCAGAAGAAAAGGGACACGGAATCTGAACAACAGTGTAGTCAGCAGTGATCCAACATCATCTCTCAACTTTTGCTGTACGCAGACCTAAGTGAGGATTGGAACAGCTGTGTATCCAGTGGTGAATCAACATCTACTCATAAGCTTTGATGCGCCTATACTCTAGTGGTGATCTGGTGAGCAGAATGTATTAACTGTTTGTATGTGCTATGTGGCAGGCAAGTATCCAAGCAACTAGACTGTATGTGGGGGGAGGGCAAGAAGGACAACTACCTGCCCGAGAAGTCTGTGCGTCATCTGATACACCTATCCATGTTAGATTTTTCAATTTTTACATACACCGGTACCATTGGTCTGCTCATTCCTCCATGTAATCGGCTCACTTCACTGTGTATTTACCAGTCTATTGGATTCCTGTATCCTCTTGGGCTACACACTATGTACTAGATATCGTTTCATAGTTTTTTGTGTTTGTTTCCTTTTGTGTTGCATCTTTTATACACATCTCATTTGTTTAAAAAGCCATACTTTATGTTATTTTACAATTATATTTTATAAATCGATGTGATTTTATTATTATTTGTGCCTCACAAGATATTACTGCATAAATTAAAAGGAATTGGCTTGGAAGACCATATATGTGCCTGGAGAAAAAAAACTGATTAAATTATAGAATGCAATTTAGTCTAAAGTTGTAAGCAGAGTGGTTCAGGGTTCAGTCATTAGCTAAACTTTTTTAATGCATTTATTAATGATTTTGAAGTGGATTTTGTATTGTCCCAATTAGGGATGGGCGAAAATTTCCGCCTCAAACTGAAATCGGCAAAAAATTACACTTTTCACTTGGCAAAAAATTTCCAACGAAAAGTGCCCAATTTCCCCTTTTTCATGCTTTTTGCGCCTAGCTCATTCCATTTAAATCAATGGAAACATAGAAGTTACACACTGCACATAGCAAATATTTTTTTATTTCCCAAAGGCATAGTCATACCTGGGAACTTTCAAAATGAGCTGACCCTGAGATCTTTGAAATATTAACCCTTAAAGCTTCCCACAATGTAAATTTTATGTGATATGTGCCTGCTTGCTCTAACACAGAGGTGCTCCGGTCCGTGTGCGAGGGACCTTTAACATGCTACAGTTTGGATAACTCACTGCCTGAACTCAAACAAGACAAGCAGGACATCTCCCACTGTTTTTCTGGTACTAATGGCACCAGTTTATAAGTTAAAGGGATAGCAATACTTCGCTTTATCTTTATTTTATTTTGTAGGCATTAAAAAAACATGAAGAACGATATAAGTCTCATCTCTCAAACCTTTATGGTTTAAGAGATATTCACAAGCAAAGTATCCCCCCCCCCCGTTCAACCAGATCAGAAGGGAGGTGCCCAGGTAGACTGCAGAGAGGGACAATCTTCAATTAAGATAAGGGAAAAAGCTGAAAACTTGTCAAGGGGGGAAGGGCTTTCATTCTTTTCATACAAAGAAGATTGTCCCCTGCTGTTACAACCAGATTCACATCTGAGAAGAGATGGCTTACACTAGGAAAAAGGGGCGGGAGGGGGAACTTTGCTTGTGAATATCTCTTAAACCATAAAGGTTTGAGAGATAAGATTTATATCATTATTTTATTTTGTAGGCATTAAAAAAACATGAATAAAGTTAAAACGAAGTATTACTATCCCTTTAAGGAAACATTTAATTGGGGAAATTCATATAGTAGGTGACACTGACCTCTCTCACCCTGAGAATTTGGCACTTCACCCTGAGACCCTGAGATTTGGGTCAAAACCCTGAGTCTCAGGATCAAACCCTGAGAGTTCCCAGGTATGGGCATAGTATAAAAGGGGCATGAGGGTGCCTGTGCTGGTGGGGAGTGGGGAAAGAATCAGTTAAACAGGGAATGTTTTTTTGGGGGGGGTTGTTTACTGGGATTAGGGTGCAGTTAATAAAACATAAATCCTAAATAAAACACCCCCCATAAGACATGGTATAAAAGGGGTCTGAGGAAGGTGCCTGCATTGGTGAATGAATGAATCATTTGAACAGGGAATTTGTTTTGGGGGGGTTTCTTGACTGCTACTAGGGGGACAGTTAATAAAAAAATAAATCAATAAAATAAGAAATTTGTATCTAAAGTGACAGACAGGACCGCCTGATATAAGCTGCCACTGGGGTAGTCTTATACCTGACTTAATAGAGTATTTTGTAGAGGATGATTTGTTAGATTTATTGTTAAAGGCCCAAGCCCTGAGGAAACATTGATTTGTAGGACTTAGGCTTGTTAGAAACAAGCCCCCAAAAATGGTTTATTTTTTTGTAGGACTATATTTTGTATTTATTTATTTATTTATTTTCAAAACACAAGCCCTGAGAAAAAAATAAAAATGCCCTACTGGCCTAGTTCCAGCAGGTCATGTTGGCCAGTGGTCACTGGCCATTGTCAAATGTCCTCCTGAGTCCTGAGTTGCAACTGCTGCTGCTGAGTTGTTTAAGCAGCAGGATGATTAGGCAGCTGAAAGGGAATGGGATCAACAATAGCAGTAACATGGAAGATGGATAATGAAGGTTCCACTTGCCACAATTGGCTAAAGTGATGCGCCTGAGGCAGTAGCAGCACAATAAGTAGCCCCCTATCTATGTGGAGAAAAGAAGAAGTTGACCATTAAATCTTCTCCACCTGCCCTTCCTCCAAAATCATGGGTGTGTTGTTATTAGAAAATGTTTTTCCCTTGAGAGCAGGAACTGTGGCTCTCATCAGCAACTGCAATGTGCACAGTGTGTGTGTGTGTGATAAATAACATCTGGGGGCACAACTGTATCCAAACACCATGATGCCCGAAACCAAGTACTGCCGCTGTTGCTATATCCCTTGTCAAGACCCCACTAAGGACACATGACAACTTGCTGATAGTTTTATAGTAATGATGAACCCTCCCTGCCAGCATCTTAGCATATTCTGCTGGACAGAATCTCCTCAGATGCCGCTTGATGCACTGCTTGAGATTCTCCTCTACCACACTGCCATGTGTGGTCAGTGCACCACACATTGTGCAATGGGTAGAGATGAACTTCCACACCCTAACATCAACGGGGGAGGTAACGATAAATGAGGTGGATTGGCAGAAGATGTAGTTACCTTAGAAGGTGATGGCGAGCTAGTTGTTTCACTCGTCATGGAACTTTCAGTCTCTGCCTGGGTTGCTCTATTCCTCCTCCTCTTTGATCTCCACCTCAGGGACAGCAAAAGAGGTGCTTGATTTCTGTAGTGGGTGTTTGTCTTTAACGTGTTTGACGTAAATGTCATGGTGTCTGTGTTTCATGCGTGATATCAGGGTGTTTGTGCCAAGGTGTGTTCCCTCCTTTCCTCTTCTTGTCACAAATTGTGCACAGTGTCGTTGGTGATGACTGCACTGTGCCTGCCTCAATAGAAAAATAGTCCCACACCCATGATGACTTCAGGGGGAAGGGAACAGGTGGAAAAGAATGGCTGCTTTCTTCTTGTCCTCCACATTCCCCTTCATTCCCCTTCTTGTCCTCGACATTCCCCTTCATTTGGCATTTCCTTTTGACCTGAAGAAGAAGGCAGACAAGTACTAGCAGCAGTAGCAGCAGGCACAGGCAGCTGATCTGTGCTCCTGCTGGTGGTGGTGGTATTAATTCTGAGCCTGTTCACTTCCTCCAATACCAGTTATGGCCTCTTCAGGATCATGTTCCACCTGGACACTGTAGTGAAGGGAAGGTGAGGAGGACTCCCAGAGCCAGACTAATGGTGTGGGCTTCCTTGACCGCTAGTCTGGATGCTCTCAAATGTTTCTCCTACCACTCCCGCTGCTTTACCATTACTGCTACTACTAACACCATCCACATCAAGTTCAGCTGCAGAGTCTTCCTCCTCAGTCTCACAGTCACTAGTAATATGAGGATATTGTTGATTACCCCCTCTAACGCTAACAAGATGCTGGACCTTAGGAGCAGTAGTACTAGCACTGGCAGAACTTCTTGGGAAATGCCAAGTGTGATTTAGGGTCCCTTGCTGTCATTGGTATCATTTTTTCCTCCCCCCCCCTCCTTCGTACTACAAGACACACAAGCAGCAGGCAAAGTATTGGTGGCAGCAGGGGCAGCACATTTGGCAGCAGGTACAGCAATGGTGGTTGCAGGTACAGCATTGGTGGTTGCAGGCACAGCACTGGTGGCAGCATGGGCAACACGTCTGGCAGCAGGTACAGCACTAGTGGCAGCAGGGGCAGCAATGGTGGCTGCAGGTACAGCAATGATGGCACTGGCAGCAAGGGAAGCACGTCTTGCAGCAGGCACCTGCAACTGACCTGTCCTCCTCTCAGTAGTACTACCCTTTTCGCCCTCCTTTCCCATTAAATTCCCCAAGATCCCTTGGGATGATTTAGGAGGACTGTACAGCATTGGTTCAGTACTGCTAGTCACTTCCTCCTCCTCAGATTCAGTGGACACATAATAAGGGTCCTTCCAGTTCCTCCTTTTGCTGCTCATAATGATAGGTGTCACTATGAGCCTCTCCTGCCTCAATTTTGCCAAAATATCACAGCAGAACAGCACAGCACATCTATCTCGCTCTGCAGTTGCTTCTATTATGTCTGCTTTCCGCAAATACATCACGTTTTATTGATTTACGAAAACAATGTAAATCAATGGGTGGTAGCTTTCTAGCAATAGAAAAAATGGCAAAAAATTTTGGGCAATGGGCAAAAAATGTGAAAAGTTTAATTTCTTGTTCTAAAGTGGATTTTTCCGCAAAAAAAGCAGACAACAACGTGGTTTTCGTGAAATTTCTCACGGGAACATAGCGACAACTTTCGCCCATCCCTAGTCCCAATTTTTGTTGGTGGAACTAAACTATATGAGGAAAATTTGGATAAACTGATTGAACAGGTAGAAATATAACAGATGAGGTTTAATTTAGATAAATATAACATTGTATATTTAGGTTGCAGAAACAAGCATTCTACATACACATTAAATGGGAAACTACTTAGGAATCATTGTTTGAGAAAGATTTGAAAGTACTGGCAGACAGCTGCTGGAAAAGCCAATAGTATACTATAATGTATAAAGATTATAGATGCACAGGATGGGAATATAATACTAACTCAGTATAAATCCTTGGTAAGATCTCATCTAGAATATGGGGCATATTGTTGCCACAATTTTAAAATATACATTACTGAACTGGAAAAGTACAAAAGATCTTCAATAAAACTGATAAAAAGATTGAAATACTCTAGTCATAAAGAAAAACTAGCCAAACTAGGCTTGTGTGTGGGAGAGAAGGCATCTAATGAGTGATATGATATGGTTACAATTTGCATTGGAACTCTTTATTCAAAGATGTGCTCCAAAACAGGGGGCATAGTGCTAGATTAAAAGTATTTCAACATAAACAACATAAAAGACTTTTACCTGGGTAAGTGAATCATTTAGCAAAATTAAGACCAATTTAGCAATCTGACCAGATCTCATTATGAAAAATGCATCCAAAGTTATAATGAAGATCTGTTCAGCATACATTTACCACAATTGTATATTTCCCCATTTACATAAAAATGACATGGATAAATAGATCCAAGAAAATTTTACACAGATGAAAAGGCACTTGTAGGAGTGTAACAGATAATGCAAATGAACACTAATGAGCTTGGCACTTATGTAATCAAGGGATTCTTTTGTGTCATGTTAATTTAGGTGCTAAAAAACTCTGATACATTGAATCTCATTAGGCACAGCAGTAATAGATGATTTAGGTCTAGTTTATATTGATGACTTTGCAACAACTCCATTGCAACGCATTTCACAGATTATATTATTGTTTTATATGGGACAGCTCACATGGATGATTTTCCCACATGCATTCATTTTCCAAGGTAATCTTATGTTACTGCAACATGTAACAAAGTTTCCATTGTGAGCTAGGCCTAATAATATTCTTCTGATTGAAAAATCAGTGTGTTAAGACATTTGGAACATCCAAAGGATTTACTTTAAATATATGCCACTGAAGGATATGCAAATCCTATTATGTCTCATTAAGCTAAAATACATGCTATTCATGTATATGTAACTCTAAATAAAAGTGGATGTCATATTAACTAATGCTAAGGAAATCAGCACTCAGGTTATCAGAATATTCTGTAAATTATTGCAAATATTGTCCCAAATCAGGAGCAAATCAACTGCACCAAAGGGCAGAAATGCTCATTTCCTAAATCCCCTTAAATTTAATGTAACATTTTAAACCTTTGAATACTAGAGAGCTTTCCAATGCTGAGACTGTGCTAAAAACACAGCGGGGAAGATGCACTTAACCCTTTAAGTACCAGAGAGGTATCCAATGCATACACCTCTGGCACTCAAAGAGTTAAAGGAGATAAGGGGCCAGGTTGGTGATATGATGGCAAATTCATGTTGATAGCATATTGACAGTAGGTACTGAGATGTCTTTGTCATCATACCCTTGTGAATCTGCCACAATTCCACCAACATTGCCAAAAATCTAAATTGCCTTGACAGGTTTACCTTTTGCTCTAACTAATCCTACAATGGTTCATTTGTATATGGAAATGCAGGTTTATGAGTCATTGTGGATATGGTTATTTGTTAATGTGGCACATCTCCGCATGCACAAAGCTCCGTTAGCAGCCTCTGCTGTCAGAGTTCACAGTCCCAACCCAAGATAGGCGATATTGAGATCTTGCTGTTGTTTTCTATGAAGCCACATTCAGGGTCACAACCCCGTCCTTAATATAGTGATGGAATAAAAAAGTAGGACCTACTGAAAGCTCTTCATGTAAAGAAAGACATTATCTAGAATAAATCAGACAGTATATGTGGGGATCTTTGGCTACCAGTGGGCAAGGAAAAAAAATATTGGAGTGTGTGTGTGTGTGTGTGTGTGTGGGGGGGGGTCAGACAATGTATATGTAGCTCTGTGCCTACCAGTGGAACCAGCCTGGGGGGACTACAGTACATGTGGGGCTTTGGGATTATTAGTGGAACCAGGCTGGGGGTGCCACAGTATATGTGGGGCTTTGGTATTAGTAGTGGAACCAGGCTGGGGGGACCAAAGTACATGTGGGGCTTTGGGATTATTAGTGGAACCAGGCTGGGGGTGCTACAGTATATGTGGGGCTTTGGTATTAGTAGTGGAACCAGGCTGGGGGGACCAAAGTACATGTGGGGCTTTGGGATTATTAGTGGAACCAGGCTGGGGGTGCCACAGTATATGTGGGGCTTTGGTATTAGTTGTGGAACCAGGCTGGGGGGACCAAAGTACATGTGGGGCTTTGGAATTATTAGTGGAACCAAGCTGGGGGAAGTCAGGGGATTCAGACAGAGTATGGCTGCCATGCGGCCAGGCTGAGGTGGTGGTATTTTGTTTTATTTATTATTATTATTCTTTATTATTTGTTTGTGTTTTTCCCCACAAAATCAGACCTTGTGGTGGTGGTGGCATTGGCACTCTTCCTGATGCCCTTCTGTCATTGACCCAATAGGATAAGTGATCAATGCTGCTACCAAGAAAGTGATCACTGCCTTCTTATTCTTCAACCTGGGTACAGTAGGAGGACCTTCAAGACCCCCTTGCATCATGTGGATCTTGAGGATCCTCGTTCTCAACCTGGGCGTTCATAGAATGTCATGTTGAGGAGGATGTAGAGTGAAGTCAGTGATCACCTTCCTGGTCTCAGCATTGATTGCCTATCCTATTGGATCAATGTCGGGGGGGGGGGGGTCCTGATGTTCCCCATGAGATCTTGCACCATGTGCATTTAAAAAAAAATACAGTATTGATGCCATTCTCATGGAAGCGTTTGTGTATATTTTAAAATGTTAAAACTTAACCTGCAGTGTAGGGAAATTTCTTCATGAGAGCTGTCCATTGTGATCTCGTGGTTGCCAAGGTACCCCATGCGGCAGTCCACATGTGGATACATTTGTCTCTGTGAGAGTAGTTTTAATGCAGGTGGTAGTTTTATTGCATTCTGTGCCCTTACTGATCTTTAGCCATTGCTCAGGATGCTTTAAAATTACACACACAGAGACAAATGTCTCACAGTGGGTCAACTTCTGAATTATCTTACAGCCAGAGAATCACACATAGACTGTGCCACCCCAGCCTCATTCCACAATCCAGTGGTAGCCAAAAAACCACATATATGGTTATCCAAAGCCTTGCTGCACTGTTCAAATGGTAGACACAGGACCACACATATAGTCTGACACTCTTTGTTCCCCTGTCCACTGGTAGCCTCAGGACCACACATACACAGTCTGCCACCCCATTTTTTTCACAGTCCCACAAGCTGTCAGAGCCACTGATACATTGTCTGCTAACACAACTTTGTACCACTGTCTACTGTTTGTCACAGAACGACGCATAGACTGAATGACACCACAGTCTTGTTCCACTGCTATTGGTAGCCACAGAAACAAACATTCACAATCTGCCGCCATGCCATGTTGTTCTTGCTGCTTACTATGTACTTAGTAGGTTATTGAGTGTTGCCAAAAAGGTTATTGGATAAAAAAGCTTTATACAGAAATATCATGCTTTTGGGAACTGTGCCATAATGCAATATCAAAAGGTGAGCCTCAAAAAAAAAAAAAAAAAAAAAAAAAAAAAAAAAATATATATATATATATATATATATATATATATATATATACTGTACATTATGGATAAAGGCTGATTGGGGTGATTCTGGGGAAAAACAACTACATTGTATGAGCAAATAACATTTCCCTAAATTCCCATTCTTAATGCGTTGGAGATCTCTCTAGTATTCAAGGAGTTTAAAACACCCATTTAAACAAAATTACTTTTTATTTGTCCTCTAATACAGTTTGTTTGCCCCATATTTTGATTTTTGTACATATTGCAAAGTTATTATTATTATTATTATAAAAAAGCTGTAGGTTTTGTTGCATGCAAATTTGTTCTTCGGTGAAAAAAAAACTGCAGTACTTGGTTAAGTTAACACCTTTTCAAGGAAATGAATCTTCTCAGTAAGTGAAAATCACTATATTAACTCCATCTGCTACTTACACAGTGAAAAGTCAAGTAGCCATTCCATGGCATTTGGGGGGCCTATACCTTGACCACTTGAATGTACGGGTGGGTGTGACGGGTGTGTACTGAGATGTTTTAGAGGTCTACAATGTTTTGCAAAGAGGAAGAAAGTTCCATTTAAAGCATGGTAAATTTTGGTTTGTCCCCTATGGAGCAGTTGACTTGCTCCAAAATTTCTTAATTTTACATTTTGCATAGCACTGTTAGTGCTGGTTAATGAATAGCATTGGTTAGCCTGAGGAGTTGCACTACTATTTTATAAAACTGTCTCCTGACAGGCTGTTTAGCTGCCTCTGATGTTTACCTCATACATTAATATCTCTTAATAAAACATGATTCTGGAATAGTTTCAGATTAAGTTTTGTCATATGACGTCCTTTACTGGACAATTTGACTATGTTACATTAATGGGAAATGCACTTTAACCTTGCGTACTGAATTTTGAAACCTTGATATTTGCTTGTTTTTGCAGTCAACTATACTTTCTGTGAGATACCCACAACATACATAATTTTTCAGCAGAGCCTGCACTTTCACTGGACTGCACTGATTTGTAGATGCCACCTATAATTGCAGAGGAATCTACACAGCAATAAAACAATTGTTTTTTTAGTTCTAACATAGTAACATAGTTGATGAGGCTGAAAAAGGACATGCGCCCATCAAGTTCATCCCATGCCAAATCACCCCTGTTGATCCAGAGGAAGGAAACCCCCCTAAAAAACAAAACAAAAAAACAACAACATTAAAACCATTTCCAATAAAGCCTCAAGTGGCTAAAAAAATCCTCCCAGACTCAGTGGGCTCAATGTAGGTCAGATATTTCCGTGTCAACATCCTACCTGCTTTGAATTCATCTGTCATAATTCTCAATATTGTTCTTTGCTAGATAGGTATCCATTACTTTGAAAGCAGTTAGAGTATTTGCAAGCTGAGCATCCCAAGGCAAAAACGTCATTACTTTACTGCACTTACTGTAAAAATCCGTGCCTTTGTATTAGTCGAAAGCAACTTTCCTCTAGTCTTAATGGACTACCTCTTGCCCCATCTATAATTTAACCAGTTCTCTATCCATGCACATTTATCACATCCAAAACTGAAGCCTTTTAATTTATGCAGTAATCTGTTGTGAGGCACAGTAGCAAAGGTGTTTACAAAGTACAAGTATACCACATCAACAGCAATTCCTTTGTCAATATTACTACTTACCCTTTCTTAAAATGCAAGTAAATCCGCTTGACATGATCTATTCTTCATAAAGCAATGCTGGCTCCTATTAATAATTTTGATAGTCTTCACATGTTCGGAATACTGTCAGTTAGCAACCTTTCTAATACCTTACCCACAAAGGAAGTCAATCTCACAGGTCTATAATTTCCAGGTTTGAATCTTGCATTTTTTTTAACAATGTTACGACACCCGCTTTCATCCAATCACAGGGCACTATGCCTTATGAAACAGCCTCAATAAATATTAAGTATAATGATCTTGCTATCGTTGAACTAAATTCCTTCAGTAACCTTGGGTATATACCATAAAGTCCAGGTGCTTTATTCACATAACTTTTCCTTTTGGACTTTGTTCTCAGTAAATCATGTTCATGATGAAGGAAATGATGTGGCTTTGTCTGTTTGTCCATAGCCTGCCATTGTTGTGTGTTTTGTATATACAGAAGAAAAGAATGTGTTTAAAGGGATAGTAATACTTCATTTTAACTTTATTTTATTTTGTAGGCATTAAAAAAACATGAAGAATGATATAAGTCTTATCTCTGAAACCTTTATGGCTTAAGAGATATTCACAAACAAAGTATCCCCCCCTGCTCAACCAGATCAGAAGGGAGATGCCCAGGTAGACTGCAGAGAGGGACAATCTTCAATTAAGATAATGGAAAAAGCTGAAAAACTTGTCAAGGGGGGAAGGGCTTTCATTGTTTTCATACAAAGAAAATTGTCCCCTTCTGTTATCTGTCCTGTCATACAACCAGACTCACATCTGAGAAGAGATGGCTTACACTAGGTAAAAGGGGCGGGGAGGGGAACTTTGCTTGTGAATATCTCATAAACCATAAAGGTTTGAGAGATAAGACTTATATCATTCTTCATGTTTTTTTTAATGCCTACAAAATAAAATAAAGTTAAAACGAAGTATTACTATCCCTTTAAGGACCAATATCAACCTTAATCGTTTTGTTATTTATATACTTCTAGAATTGCTTAGGATTTTTCTTGTTCTCTTTTGCAATATTTTTCTCAGTTTCAAGTATAGGTAGCCTAATTGCTTGTTTGAAGATGTTATTACATTCTTTATATTTTTTTTAAAAGATGCACCTGACCCTTCTGACTTAAACACTTTAAAAGCCTGCTTCTTATTTACATGCAAACCTCTTTATTAAGTCACATTGGTCTTAATATTTATCTAAGATTATTTTAAACAAATTCCAAATTTATTGTGCATTTTTATATTTGAAGATTACACCCAACTGAATATCATTTAATACTGCTGTTTGCAAAATTAGCCTTTTTAAAAACGGAATGATTTAGTTAAACCCTTGCTAATGGGTGTCTCCTAACAGCTTTCAAAGGATACCATATTGTGGTCACTGCCCAAATGTCCCCTTACCTGTTTATCATGTCAGAATTGTTTGAGAGAACTTGGTCCAGCAAGGCCTCTTTTGTAGTTGACTGCACTACTAGTTGGGACATGAACTTGTCATTAACCATCCTTAAAAAATATTTCCATTTGTTGTTTTGGAAATCCAATTTCTCCAGTCAATTTCAGCATAGTCGAAATCTCCCTGTCACGGTTCCCCAGAGATGTTCAGGAGTCAGTACGGTATAGTAAAATGCAGTTTATTAAATAACGATAAAGATAGCACACAAAGGAAATACTGCAGGATCAAGCCACATCCAGCAATAGTATAGTAGACTAGTAGACTGTGAAGACTGACCACACTGCTGGAGACTAGGCCGAAGCCACTGGTAGTCTCAGCTGGAACCAGGAGCTGGAACACGAATGGAACAGGAGCGGTAACCGGAACGCAAAGTCTTGATCCGATAAGCGAGGAATACTCCTGACTCACGCCTGCAGTCAATATAGCGAAAGCAGATACTAGACTCACGCCTGCAGTTAGTATAGCAAATACAGATCCTTGACTCACGCTAGTCTAGTCTACAAGAGCCCCAGGTCAGCACCAGATTCGGTGTCTGCTATGTACAGGGGACAAACTAGAGAATAGTCAGCCAGAGCCACAGGTCTGCACCAGAATGGGTGTCCACTATCTAAGGATAAGGCAGGAGAATAGTCAGACAGAGCCACAGGTCAGCACCAGATTGGGTGGTCAGACAAGCCAGATCATACACAGAGCCCAAAGACATAGAACTGCTTTGTACAGCAACGCAAGGGCAACTGAGTCAGGACTCAGTCTGCCCTTTAAATCCCTCCTCAGGAAGGAGGTAGGAGGAGCAGCTCAGAGGGAGGAAGTAGGTAGGAAGAGACTACAGGACACAAACACATAAAACAGAGGCCTGCTTCCTTCAGAAGTGTCGAGTCTGCAGATGATGCATCTTGCTGTGATGCATCCAACCGCTGCCATAATCCTGCATCAATCCGTACGGCATGGACGGCCACTGATGCCGAAGCGTCATTTTGAGTGTCACCTGAAGCAGCGGTGCTGGAACCAAGGTAAGCTGTGACACTCCCATTATGATTCAATTACCTGACTGAGAAGCCTTTTCCATTTGCAGTAACAGTTGGGCTTCTTCAAACCCACCAATATTAGGTGGTTTGTAACAAATCCCCATTAACATTTTTTTTATTATGCAAGCCCCCTGTGTGTATTTTAACTCTCTACATTATATTAATATCTTCCCTTATACTAGGATTTAAAAGCAGAGTAATGTTTCCCAAACAAAGAAGATCTGATTAATCTTCATAGTAAGTGGGCCACGGAGAGCATTATTTCAATACCATCCATGTAGTAGTACAAGAGTAATTGAATGTTAATGTATCCACCTTCCTGTCCCTTTTACCTAGGGTAAGCTGCCTCCACTCAGATGTGGAATCAAGTCATCGGACAGACAGCTCACAGCGATGGACAATCTTCTCTCTGTGAGCATAAGGAAAACCATGTCCCCTGTGACGAAGGAGGGCAGGTTTTTCCTTATGCTCAGTGAAGATTGTCCCACACTGCGCTCCATTTGGACTGGCTTACAGAGAAGAGTTACGTCAGTAAAAGGGGCAAGAAGGGAATACTTTATCATTTAATTAATCTTTCACTACAGCACAGACTGTATTGACTCACGCACATAAACTGTTCTTGTATGCAGCAGTGACTATAACACTATATTGCTAATTTCCGTATTTCACGCAAAGCTTTCAGTCAAACAGGGAACCTAAAATGCTTATCAGTAGATAATTATACACTTCTATCAAGTGAAGGTATAATTTACATGAAACACTAAAGTGAAATGCAGTTCTCCTAGGAGAGAACAGCCAAAGTAATTACTGATTTAACCTACCAATTACCAAACAGGTTACAGAAGCAATCATCAGTAAAACAATCTTCTTTCAGTTTGGTAGCTGTAAAAGGAATAATAAAAGAAAGTGTAGCAAAAATGAATTCAAATGCTATAGACAGCATCTTGATGATACTAGAATACTACTTGAGTGCTGGGTGCAAATCCCACTGACACTCAAAACATTTTAGTTAAATGTTTACCTTTTTGTGTGTGAGGTATGTGTGTAAAGAAAGTAACATGTCTTTAGCAATCAAGGTGCTAAATGGGTTTGTCTACAGAGACAATACAATAATGAGCGCAACCTCAGTAGCATGGTAAACAGAGCTTGCTGTACCGTTACACAGCAGAAAGACAGCTATGAAGGGAAGAGCGAATGCACTTCCTAGGGCATCTGGGAGGGAGGTGGGAAGTCCTGAGGAGGTGTGCCACACATTGCGGAAGTGCCTGTTTAGAAGACTTGATATCTCCACTGTTGGGCAATTAAAAATAAAAACAAAAATGGCACTAATATTAGTTTTTGCCTTACAACCCTTGCTCACATTCTTTTTAAGTGAATGTTCACCTTTAAAGAGAATTACAAAATTCCTATGTATTGTGCTAGCCATTTGTTCTACTAATTAGTCCAATATTATAACATACTGTGGTATGAAAGAATCTAGGCAGAGCCCACACACATACAGGAGACATTTAAGGTAATTAGCATAAAGTGCCACCAAAACATAAAAGTTAATTTCTCAAAAAATTATTTATTTTACAGTAAAATGGCTAACAAAATATATCGGTAGATAATAATTATTTGTAAAACAAGCAAACTTGTCTTAAAGTTAAATGTTCTCTTTAATCATTTAAACATGCCTTGTCTTCTTTGTTTATCCCATATCCTCAACTCTTCCTTTGTGAATGTGCATGTTAAAAGGATAGTAATACTTAAAATGTAAAAAAAATATGTTGTAGGGTTTATCCCCTTGAGAAACAAGAGTACTCCCACTGTTGAAAGGTCTTTTATTCACACGTTATTACAGCTCAAAGTTGAAATTTTTAAGTGCAATATCACAGTAGCCTGAAAGTGTACAGTGGCGCTGTTGCTACACCATCCTATGGAGATTTATGGTCTACGGACCAAAGCTGTCCATAGGATTGTGTAACAACAGTGCCACTGTACAATTTCAGGGCACTGTGATATTGCACCTAAAAAAATTCAAATTTGAGCTGTAATAACTTTTGAATAAAACACATTTCAGCAGTGAGAGTACCCTTTTTTTTACTCAGGGGGATAAACACTACAATATATATTTTTTTACGTATTAAGTATTACTATCCTTTTAACCCTTCGAGTGCCAGAGGGGGTGTGCAAATCATTGAAAAGGGTTAAGTCATTTCTCATAAAGGTTCCCTTTGACCCTCTGTTACCTCTGATTATTGGGCTGTCTCTCTAGTAAATTCTGCCTCTAAACCTCTAGAAAGTGAAGTTGTTATTGCATTATGTTAGGAACTGAGCGTTAATGACACAGTTGTCTTTAAAAAATATTTAAAAGCAAACATTCACAAAAATGTAAGTTAGTAATTTAATTATTTTGGGATAAAGCATTTCTCAATAATGAGATTATTCTTGTTTTATTCAGATTGAATTATTATAATAAATTGTTCCTTTGCATATTTCACCTTAAACTCTCAATGACATGGGATTAAAACAGGTTTAAACCATAATATTTTATTAGCCAATACAATGATGTAGAGAAATATAGACTTTTAATGCTCGCTTCTAAAATTGACTAAATATTTTAATGCTAGACAGGCAGTGGGACCCTTCAGTAGATCTACTCAACTATTTTTCACCTGACTTCTTATGAGGGGCAGATTGTCCTATAGGGGAGTAAGGCATCCTTGGGTTGGCCACTTGGTCAAAGCATAGTTAGTGGATCCCCTCTGCCTGACTCACAATGTCTTATGAGTGAGGGAGTGGGAGGTCGGTCGGAAAGAGGAATAGACTGGGCTGAGAGTTGCTAGGGTTGTGTGTGTATGTGTGTGTGTATGTATACATACATCTTTGCCTTTTAAAATACACACACACACACAAACAACACTCACTGGAATACCAGATAGTGGGCCACTTTTACAAAAATTCCCCTGGCTGGTATTACCCTATAATCCAATCCTTATCCTTACCTACTGCAATAGTTAGAATGGCAGAATTAGGAACCCATGTCCCGGAAAAGCTGTTAGTTTAGAACCCACAGGATAAACCAGTAGTGCACAGGAAAAAGCACCCCTGGTATCACCAGTATTGTACAAAGATAGTTAATTACAGTGTTGTCATGAGAAAGAGATGTATTTGTGTGCTGTCACCTTAAGCTACTAGAGAGCAAAGGCAGGTTACCCTGACCTGCAAAACAAGCATAGAATTCCTGAGTAGCAGACTGGTGAACAGAAAGGACAATGGAGTGCAGAGGACAACTTAATAGCCAAAGGTGCTGGGAAAGGAGGATGGCTTTTCAGTCACCACAAATGGATAATAGAGGCTGGCAGAAACAGCTGCATGGAAGACTACCCAAGAACAATGCTGGAACAAGAAATCTAGGTGGAATGCGGAAAGGACACCTTTTCAGGAGGCAAGAAGAACACAGGCCAGATGTGCATGAATAAACACTTAGCTGAGTTTTTTTAAAAAATTTTAACTCAGTAGTTGAGAAAAAAAAGGGTGTGTTGAAAGAAAAGAAGCCTCAAACCAACAGAACCTGTATTACTGCACTCATCCGGGAGAGTGAAAAATATCAACATATTAAATCTCCATTAAAATTTATGGGAGAAATGAGTCACCCTAACAGGACAACCCTTTTGGTTCTCCTGTAAATTGTAATGGAAATTGATTAAACCTAATATTTGAACTTTTCCTGATGAGTGATGTAATGCCGGTTCTGTTGGTTTGAGGCTTCTTCTCTGTACACAAACTCTTTTTACTCAATCGGAATAGACACTAGTGTCGGATACTGAAAGCACAGATGAACTGACACATGGACAGAGAACTGAATTAACACAGGATACTGGCACAGAGTAGGTCCATGGTATAGAAACAAGAAAACATATCCTAATAACAAGACTATGCAACAGAATATACTAAATACATGAGTCTGTAATGCAGGTATTAAAATGTTTCTGGCATGGTAAAATTGAGCACCAGGCAGTCTAGATCATGGATCTGTGGGAGCAGGTTCTCTTAATAATATAGAATCAGTGATCACAGTAAACCTGTCAGGATCAGCTGGGAAGTAGTCTTCACATGTAAGGGATGGGAGGTGTAGGCTCTCTAGAATGTATTAATTTCTGTGTTATTCTTTGGAGCCTATGCACTAAGATCTCTCAGGTTGGATAAACCTTATTCCTTAGTAGTGATGATCGAGCACCCCGATGCTCGGGTGTTCGGGTGCTCTGGCCGAGCGCCCCCGGAGGCTCGAGTGCTCGGCCGTGCACCCGAGCCCCATTGAAGTCAATGGGAGGACTCGAGCATTACACCAGGCACCCCCTGCTCTGATGAGGGGAGGGTGCCTGGTTCATAGGAAAAGGTCAGAAAATGATGGAAACACCACAGAAATGGTTCAGGGACAGCATAGGGAGGATGTCTGGATGCATCTTGGACTCCAACGTCGCTGCTGGGAACGATGTTTCGCCCGTAGTACGCCATTTTTACAGACTGACCGTAAAACACACAAAAAGGAAGATAAAAACGATTTTAGGCGAAAAATTGTTACCAAACAGTATTTGCTGTATATTTACTTGAACTATCAGGATCACGTCCACTTCCCCGTCCCTTTTTACCCGCCTTCTTCATATTAAACGGAATATATGCCGGTAATCTGCGGCTAGGCACACGAAACAGAATGTGACGCTAATCTGCGGCTAGGCACACTAAACAATATGTGACGTTAATCTGCGGCTAGGCATACTAAACAATATGTGACGCTAATCTGCGGCTAGGCACACGAAACAGAATGTGACGCTAATCTGCGGCTAGGCACAGTGAACGGAATATGTGACGTTAATTTGTGAATTTGCACACTAAACAATATGTGACGTTAATTTGTGAATTTGCACACTAAACAGAATGTGACAATAATCTATGGCTAGGCACACGTTTAAAATGGCCCTTTTTGTCGCTGCGTTGTAAAATAATTGGCCCTGTGCACCTAACAGAATATGTCAGCTTGTCACTGCACTGTGAAATATTTGTCCCTGTGCACCTAGTACAATGTCACCTTAGAACATGTCCCCCCCCACAAAAAAATGAAATTCTGCCACCCCCAAAAAAAATTAAATGCTGCCCCCACACACAACAGTCCTAAAAAGGACTTTTGGGTCTTGAAAGAGTTTCAACAATTTTATTCTCCCTACACTGACTTCCTGTGCATCTAGTATTATATGTCACCTTACTAATATCCCCCCCACAAAAAAAAAGGAAATTGTGCCCCCCCAAACAAAATATAAATGCTGCCCCCACACACAACAGTCCTAAAAAGGACTTTTGGGTCTTGAAAGAGTTCCAACAATTTTATTCTCCCTACACTGACTTTCCCTGTCTGATCGCATCTCTCCCTGGCTAAGAATGAGCCGAACTCGCGCGTCGGGTGCTATACAGCACCCGATCACGGGTTCTGGCCAGCCAATCAGTGTAATGCCAGCAGCCAATATGGCTGCTGTCATTACACTGATGTCAGAGCCTCCCCGCACGTTTATTGGCTGCGCAGCAGCCGCGAAACGTGCGGGGAGGAGACCCGAACATGGCGGGCGAGCACATGCGGTACTCGTACGAGTACCGCCATGTGCCGAGCAGAGCGATGCTCGAGCCGAACCGAGCTTCGGCCGAGCATGCTCGCTCATTACTATTCCTTAGGCTCCATATCATCACATAAGGACTGAATAGATTTGCTCACTTTTATCACAACTTTGTACATAACCCCCCCAGAAGATGACCCTGGAGAACAAGTCTGTGCTTGCTCTCATTTTTTTACTGCAGACCAATAACATCTGTGAGCAGTTCAGATAAAGCTGATTGCTTAGCAATAACACCCGTGGAAGATCCTCTGCCTGTAATATTAAAATAATAACTTCTTTTCACACCTTCACACCTTGTATAGAGGTGAGAGTTCCCCTTTAAAGGGTTGAGTGGGGGCTGCTAATCATTGTGTTGAAATCTCTCCGCATCCTCTTATTTCCCTCCCCAACACTTCAACACCTTTACACCAGAATGATATGCTAATGATCACAGTGTCTTCCCCTCACCTTGCATCCCTGTTTCTTAGTGCATATTGCAATGTGTATTTCTATCCCCAAAATGATGTGCTCACCACACCAACCATTAGAGAAGCTGGACGCCCTAATATAGGTGCATAGATATACAGGTGCACAATATGAAGATTAAAATGCATTTCATTTAAATGTAACTATTAGCCCTTTGAATTCTGAAGAGGTGCCCCTTCCATTTTATAAATATTATGCAATTGTGTTCCTTGAAATTGCTCAATATTTGCATGTATAGATATGGCCCATGGTGTTTTTGGGACAGTTATTTGCAGTTTCCTGTTGCCAGGAGTATTAAAACCTCCAATGTCACTTGTGTGAATGATCTGTATGGCAGCACTAATGCAGCTTAGATGCACTGTGTATTAAACACATTCAACTTGCAGATAAAGGTGAGCAAAAGAATACTGAAGTTTGGTTTCCACATGAAACAGGCTGTTTTGCAAGGCAAGACCACAACCACTTCTTTTCAAAAAGGCATATTATTTTTTTGGGGGGGAGGTTAGCCAATCAAAATGTGATCATGTGACTGCCATTAAAAAAAGCATGTTCACTTAAGTGCACTGATGGTACATGTGAACCAGCTCTTAAAGGGATAGTAATACTTCATTTTTTCTTTATTTTATTTTGTAGGCATTAAAAAAACATGAAGAACGATATAAGTCTTATCTCTTAAACCTTTATGGTTTAAGAGATATTCACAAGCAAAGTATCCCCCCTTCCTGTTCAGCCAGATCAGAAGGGAGATGCCCAGGTAGACTGTAGAGAGGGACAATCTTCAATTAAGATAAGGGAAAAAGCTGAAAATCTTGTAAAGGGGGGAAGGGCTTTCATTGTTTTCATACAAAGAAGATTGTGCCCTTCTGTTATCTGTCTAGTCTTACAACCAGATTCACATCTGAGAAGAGATGGCTTACACTAGGAAAAAGGGGCGGGAGGGGAAACTTTGCTTGTGAATATCTTTTAAACCATAAAGGTTTGAGAGATAAGACATATATCATTCTTCATGTTTTTTTAATGCCTACAAAATAAAATAAAGTTAAAACGAAGTATTACTATCCCTTTAAAGAAAGTCTGACTACTCCCTCTATCATTTATATGAGTTAATCAGACTTACAAGTAAATAAAGGAGGGATTTAACAACAACACTAAATAACAAAATTGTTATATTTTATAATATTTAATTAAAATAATAACTTCTTTCCACACCTTCACACCTTGTATAGAGGTGAGAGTTCCCCTTTAAAGGGGAACTCTCACCTCTATACAAGTTTGCCTCTGTGTAATGTTCATATAGCGATAACATGTAATCTTTGTGTTTTTTGTTTGTTTTTTAATTATAATGCAGGCTATGGCAAAATGTACCATCTTGAAAATAAGCCAGTGATGTCACTTCAGGACAGGCTGCCGGTACAGCTATGTCCCACAGCCTGTCAATCTTCATCTGTTCCCTCCCCAAGTAGCTCTTTGTTCCAGTCTCCTCCAATGACAGATGATTTCTTCATGTAAGCTGGAGCGCTCTCATTAGAGGTGAGAGTTCCCCTTTACATAGTAACATAGTAGATGAGGCCGAAAAAAAACATGCATCCATCAAGTCCAGCCCATGCCAAAAACCCCCCTGTTGATCCAGAGGAAGACAAAAAAAGACCTTTGGAGACCTTTCAAATCTAGCCCCAAATATGTATGTGGGGGAAATGTATTCCTTTATGACTCCATGTAAGGCCCGTACTCACTAGCCCTCGCCGCCGACAGTCGCCTCTGTCAATGTTGATGAGAGGAGAGGTCTGCTGTGTCTGTCCCTGTGCGTGTGGGCTGTGGCTTGCGCTGACGGATGACGTTGGCGTGGTGCGACGGTCTTGCTGCAGCGTCAGGAGGGGGCAGAAGTGCTCTCTCCTCTGGTCCTTTGTTTCCCTCTAGGGTGCTGGTCTGTTGGGCAGGTGAGCGGCGTGATGAGGTCACGCAGTTCAGTGCCTATTTAAACTCTGAACGCCCTTTCATCGGAGCTTAGTTGTTCTATGAGCTCCAGTCATTTAGACAGTGTTCTGCTACCTGCTGCAGCTTCTGCTCCCGGAATCCTTGTATCCCTGCAGATTACTGGATTCCTGATTCTGGCTCAGTCTGCTTTCTCCTGGACCCCTGACCACAGGTACAGTATATTGACCTTTGTTCACATCTATACTCCTGACCACTGGCTATCAAAACTGTCATCTGCTGGTATCTATACTCCTGACCTCTGGCTATCAAACTGACCTCCGCTGATATCTCTATACTCCTGACCTCTGGCTATCCAAACTGACCTCCGCTGATATGTATACTCCTGACCTCTGGCTATCCAAACTGACCCCCGCTAAAATCTATACTCCTGACCTCTGGCTATTCAAACTGACCTCCACTGATATCTATACTCCTGACCACTGGCTATCCAAACTGACCACTGCTGTCCTGTGGACCACACAGCCTGCCCCTGTATTGTGGCCTACATCTTGGGGGGCTGTTTTATATCTAGCCTCCCCAGGGTGTGGTGTTCATACACAGGTGAGTGTCTACCTGCTATCGGGCTTCAGTTTACCAGCCGCCACACGGCGCCTCACACTCCAAGTGGTAGTCAAATAGTTCCCCGGATCAATATCCTATCTGCTTTGAAGCCATCTGTCATAATTTTCAATACTGTTTTGTGCTAGATAGGCATCAACTGCTTTTTTGAATGCAGTTGCATTATCTGCAAGCACAACTTCCTGAGGCAAAGAATTCCATGGCCTTACCACCCTTACTGTAAAGAAGCCCTGCCTTTGTTTCAGTCTAATGTGCCTTTCCTCTAGTCTTAATGGATGACCTCTTGTTCTTAGCTCAGCTTTGCGTAAATAATTCATTGGATAGTTCTGTGTATTGACCTTGAATGTATTTGTAAATAGTAATCATATCACCCTTTAGACGTCTTTTCTCTAATGTAAACAAACTCAGTTTGGCTAGTCTCTCTTTATAACTCAGTTCCTCCAACCCCTTACCAGTTTTGCTGCAAGTCTCTGCACCTTTTCCAGTTCAGTAATGTATTTTTTAAGAACAGGCGCCAAAAATTGTACTCTATATTCTAGATGAGGCCTAACTAGTGTTGAGCGAGCATGCTCGGCCGATGCTCGGATCGGCTCGAGCATCGCTCTGCTCGGCACATGGCGGTACTCGTACGAGTACCGCATGTGCTCGCCCGCCATGTTCGGGTCTCCTCCCCGCACGTTTTGCGGCTGCTGCGCAGCCAATAAACGTGCAGGGAGGCTCTGACATCGGTGTAATGCCAGCAGCCATGTTGGCTGCTGGCATTACACTGATTGGCTGGCCAGAACCCGTGGTCGGGTGCTGTATAGCACCTGACCATCGAGTTCGGCTCAGTCTGAGCCAGGGAGAGCTGAGGATAGGAAGGGAAAGGCAGTGTAGGGAGGAAAAAAACAAAAATTGTGAAAAAAAAGAACCAAAAGTCCTTTTTAGGACTACTGTGTGTGGGGGCAGCAGGTTATTTTGTGTGGGGGGGAAAAAAAAAAAAAAAAAAAAAAAAAAATATTCTGTTTAGTGTGAAAAGTTGCAGATTAGAGCACATTCTGTTTAGTGTGCACAGCTGCAGATTAGAGCACATTCTGTTTAGTGTGCAAAGTTGCAGATTAGAGCACATTCTGTTTAGTGTGCAAAGTTGCAGATTAGAGCACATTCTGTTTAGTGTGCAAAGTTGCAGATTAGAGCACATTCTGTTAAGTCTTCAAACTAAAATATCAAAGTCACATATTCCATTCAGTGTGCGTCGCCGCAGTTTAGCAGCACATTCTGTGTACTGTGCAGAGTTGCAGAATAGGAAGAAATACTGTTAAGTCTTCAAACTAAAATATCAAAGTCACATATTACATTCAGTGTGCTTCGCCGCAGTTTAGCAGCACATTCTGTGTACTGTGCAGAGTTGCAGAATAGGAAGAAATACTGTTAAGTTTTCAAACTCAAATATTAAAGTCACATATTCCATTCAGTGTGCTTCGCCGCAGTTTAGCAGCACATTCTGTGTACTGTGCAGAGTTGCAGAATAGGAAGAAATACTGTTAAGTTTTCAAACTCAAATATTAAAGTCACATATTCCATTCAGTGTGCTTCGCCGCAGTTTAGCAGCACATTCTGTGTACTCTGCAGAGTTGCAGAATAGTAAGAAATAGTGTTAAGTTTTCAAACTCAAATATCAAAGTCACATATTCCATTCAGTGTGTATCACCGCCGTTTAGCAGCCTATTCTGTGTACTCTGCACAGTTGCAGAATAGTAAGAAATACTGTTAAGTTTTCAAACTCAAATATTAAAGTCACATATTCCATTCAGTGTGTTTCACCGCCGTTTAGCAGCCTATTCTGTGTACTCTGCACAGTTGCAGAATAGTAAGAAATACTGTTAAGTTTTCAAACTCAAATATTAAAGTCACATATTCCATTCAGTGTGTTTCACCGCCGTTTAGCAGCCTATTCTGTGTACTCTGCACAGTTGCAGAATAGTAAGAAATACTGTTAAGTTTTCAAACTCAAATATTAAAGTCACATATTCCATTCAGTGTGTATCACCGCCGTTTAGCAGCCTATTCTGTGTACTCTGCACAGTTGCAGAATAGTAAGAAATACTGTTAAGTTTTCAAACTCAAATATTAAAGTCACATATTCCATTCAGTGTGTTTCACCGCCGTTTAGCAGCCTATTCTGTGTACTCTGCACAGTTGCAGAATAGTAAGAAATACTGTTAAGTTTTCAAACTCAAATATTAAAGTCACATATTCCATTCAGTGTGTTTCACCGCCGTTTAGCAGCCTATTCTGTGTACTCTGCACAGTTGCAGAATAGTAAGAAATACTGTTAAGTTTTCAAACTCAAATATTAAAGTCACATATTCCATTCAGTGTGTTTCACCGCTGTTTAGCAGCCTATTCTGTGTACTCTGCACAGTTGCAGAATAGTAAGAAATACTGTTAAGTTTTCAAACTCAAATATTAAAGTCACATATTCCATTCAGTGTGTATCACCGCCGTTTAGCAGCCTATTCTGTGTACTCTGCAGAGTTGCAGAATAGTAAGAAATAGTGTTAAGTTTTCAAACTCAAATATCAAAGTCACATATTCCATTCAGTGTGTATCACCGCCGTTTAGCAGCCTATTCTGTGTACTCTGCACAGTTGCAGAATAGTAAGAAATACTGTTAAGTTTTCAAACTCAAATATTAAAGTCACATATTCCATTCAGTGTGTTTCACCGCTGTTTAGCAGCCTATTCTGTGTACTCTGCACAGTTGCAGAATAGTAAGAAATACTGTTAAGTTTTCAAACTCAAATATTAAAGTCACATATTCCATTCAGTGTGTATCACCGCCGTTTAGCAGCCTATTCTGTGTACTCTGCAGAGTTGCAGAATAGTAAGAAATAGTGTTAAGTTTTCAAACTCAAATATCAAAGTCACATATTCCATTCAGTGTGTATCACCGCCGTTTAGCAGCCTATTCTGTGTACTCTGCACAGTTGCAGAATAGTAAGAAATACTGTTAAGTTTTCAAACTCAAATATTAAAGTCACATATTCCATTCAGTGTGTTTCACCGCCGTTTAGCAGCCTATTCTGTGTACTCTGCACAGTTGCAGAATAGTAAGAAATACTGTTAAGTTTTCAAACTCAAATATTAAAGTCACATATTCCATTCAGTGTGTTTCACCGCCGTTTAGCAGCCTATTCTGTGTACTCTGCACAGTTGCAGAATAGTAAGAAATACTGTTAAGTTTTCAAACTCAAATATTAAAGTCACATATTCCATTCAGTGTGTATCACCGCCGTTTAGCAGCCTATTCTGTGTACTCTGCAGAGTTGCAGAATAGTAAGAAATAGTGTTAAGTTTTCAAACTCAAATATTAAAGTCACATATTCCATTCAGTGTGTATCACCGCCGTTTAGCAGCCTATTCTGTGTACTCTGCAGAGTTGCAGAATAGTAAGAAATAGTGTTAAGTTTTCAAACTCAAATATCAAAGTCACATATTCCATTCAGTGTGTATCACCGCCGTTTAGCAGCCTATTCTGTGTACTCTGCACAGTTGCAGAATAGTAAGAAATACTGTTAAGTTTTCAAACTCAAATATTAAAGTCACATATTCCATTCAGTGTGTTTCACCGCCGTTTAGCAGCCTATTCTGTGTACTCTGCACAGTTGCAGAATAGTAAGAAATACTGTTAAGTTTTCAAACTCAAATATTAAAGTCACATATTCTGTGTAAGATGAAGAAGGCGGGTAAAAAGGGACAGGGAAGTGGACGTGATCCTGAAAGTTCAGGGCGCGGGTCAGGACGCGGAGAAACTGTGCCTGGTGCCAGAGCACAAGAAAGAAAGACATCCACCATACCTAGCTTCATGTGTAATTTTACAGGGCGTCGCAGGACATCACTCTCGAGGTCCGACCACTGCGAACAGGTGGTCGGTTGGATGACAGCTGATACTGCTTCCAGTCGGTTAAGCACCACCCTGTCTTCCACCAAGTCCACTCTCAGTAGCCAAGAGTCTGGTCAAAATAATCCTCACTCTGATCATCCTTCCTCCCACCATACACGGTCTGGTCAAAGAAGTGATCCCATACTGGGATATAGTGAGGAGCTCGTCTCATCACCAATCCTTCATTTGACCCTCTCTCCAAGCACGCTTGCAGAGGAACATGACATCTTGTGCCCTGATTCACAACCTCTAGAGGCTACCCAATCACAAGAAGATGACAGATGTGAACGGCATTTAAGGTCAAAGGAAGTAGTGGATGATGATGATGATGATGAGACACAGTTGCCATTAAATCAACCACTATTTCCGTCTCAAGACCTTGTTGAGGAGAATGTTATACAGTTGTCAATGACTGAGTATGTGGTGGGATCAAGACTTGAGGAGGATGATCAGAGTGAGGAAGTGGAGGAGGACTTGGTGGACGATGAGGTGACTGACCCCACCTGGGAAGGTGTAGAGCCGAGCGATGTCAGCAGTCCTGAGGGTGAGCCATCTGCAGCACCGCAACAGGCTGGAAGAGGCAGTGGTGTGGCTACAGAAAGAAGGCGGACCGCACCAAACCGGCCCGCAAATGTTCCACGGAGCACCCCCTTGCGTAAATCTACCTTGCCAAAGGGTAGGTGTTCCGTGGTATGGCGTTTTTTTAAGGAAAGTGCGGACGACAAAAGAATTGTAGTTTGCAACCTGTGCCACACCAGAATGAGCCGAGGCATGAACACTAGAAACCTCACCACCACCAGCATGATCCGACACATGGCATCCAAGCACCGTAGTAAGTGGGAGGAACGCCTGGATCGCCCATCTGTGTCTGCAGGCCACACCACTGCCTCCTCTTCCCCTGTTTTCGGTGCCGGCCAATCGCCTGTCGAAGGCGCAGGCCCGCATACCTCCCGCCCTGCACCTGTACCATCTGAAGCACCATCAGCGACCACATCCACTTCCCTGTCCCAGCACAGCGTCCAAATGTCGTTACCCCAGGCATTTGAGCGCAAGAGAAAGTACCCAGCCACCCACCCACAGGCCATAGCACTAACCTCACACCTTTCAAAATTACTGGCCATCGAAATGCTGCCATTTAGGCTTGTGGACACTGAGTCCTTCCGCAGCCTGATGGCAGCAGCTGTCCCTCGGTACGCGGTCCCCAGCCGCCACTACTTTTCCCGGTGTGCCATCCCCGCATTACACCACCATGTGTCCCGTAACATCACCCGTGCCCTGACCAACGCAGTTACTGGGAAGGTCCACTTAACGACTGACACATGGACAAGTGCTTGTGGCCAGGGACGCTACATTTCCCTGACGGCACACTGGGTGAATGTCGTGGAGGCTGGGAGCGACTCGGACCCTGGGATGGCACGGGTGCTACCCACGCCGAGGATTGCGGGCCCTACTTCCATCAGGGTTTCCACCAGCACCTACGTTATTGGCTCCTCCTCCTCCGTTTCCACCTCCGAATTCTCTACACGCAGCGCCACTCCCCCATCAGCCAGTAGCTGGAAGCAGTGTAGCACTGCAGTGGGGAAGCGTCAACAGGCCGTGCTGAAGCTGATCTGCCTTGGGGACAAACAGCACACGGCCTCAGAGCTGTTGCAGGGGATTAGTCACCAGACCGAGCAGTGGCTCTCGCCACTCAACCTGCAACCAGGCATGGTTGTGTGTGATAATGGGCGTAACTTGGTGGCGGCTTTGGAGCTCGGCAAGCTCACACACGTACCATGCCTAGCGCATGTATTTAATTTAGTGGTGCAGCGATTTCTAAAAACCTACCCCAATGTGCATGATCTCTTGACCAAGGTGCGCCGCGTGTGTGCACATTTCCGTAAGTCATCAACAGCTTCAGCCGGCCTGTTGAAGCTGCAGCAGCGCTTACAATTGCCAGCTCACCGGCTGCTGTGTGACGTGAGCACGCGCTGGAACTCCACCTTCCACATGTTGGCCCGGCTTTGTGAGCAGCAGAGGGCAGTAGTGGAGTACCAGCTGTTACACGGTCGTCGCCTCTCCATTCAACTTCCTGTAATCAGAAGTGAGGAGTGGGAATGGATGTCAGACCTCTGCGAGGTTTTACGCAATTTTGAGGAATCGACACAGATGGTGAGCGGCGATAACGCTATTATCAGTGTAACCATCCCACTTCTGTGTCTACTGAAACGCTCGCTGCTCACAATTAAAACCGACGCTTTGCATGTGGAAGAGGTGGAAATGGGGGAGGAAGAGCTTACACAAGGTGATAGCCAGAGCACCCTCACTTCGTCTTCTCAGCGACAATTGGAGGAGGCGGAGGAGGAGGAGGAGGAGGAGGAGGAAGACACGGTTGCCTCCGCTACAGAGGGTAGCCATGGAACTTTAGTTCCATCTCTTCAGCGTGGGTGGGCAGAAGAGGAGGAAGAGGATGAGGAGATTGAGAGTCATCCTCCTGGTGAGGACAGCGAAATCTTGACTGTTGGTACTCTGGCACACATGGCTGACTTTATGTTAGGCTGCCTTTCCCGTGACCCACGCGTTATATGCATTTTAAACAACACGGATTACTGGGTGTTCACCCTTCTTGACCCCCGCTACAAAGAGAATTTCTCATCTCTCATTCCTCCGGTGGAGAGGACAAGCAAAATGGTGCAATACCAGAAGGTTCTTGTCGAAAAATTGCTCCAAAATTTTCCATCTGACAACGCTGGCGGCAGAGTACGTGCTACCTTGGCCAACCGAGAAGGGGAGAAAAGGGGAGCACACAGCAGTTCCAAGAAAGGCAGGGCAACACTCTCCAAGGCGTGGGACACCTTCATGACACCCCGCCAGCACCCTCACCCTGATGCGCAGCCTAGTGTCACAAGGAGGGAAAAGTTTTGGAAGATGGTGAAGGAGTACGTAGCAGACCGTGTCAGCGTCCTCAATGATCCCTCTGTGCCTTACAACTACTGGGTGTCCAAGCTGGACACGTGGTATGAACTGGCACTCTACGCCTTGGAGGTGCTGGCCTGCCCTGCCGCCAGCGTTCTGTCTGAGCGGGTATTTAGTGCTGCTGGTGGCATCATAACAGATAAGCGTATCCGCCTTTCCACCGACAATGCTGATAGGTTGACACTTATAAAAATGAACAAGGCCTGGATTTCCCCTGACTTCTCCACTCCACTGGAGGAAAGCCCCGGGGGAACATAAATTCACTTTATATATGTTATTTACAATGATGGGAATACTCTGTATTCCCATTCACCCCTTCCACCCAAAAAACGGGTATATGGTTGACTCTTAATCTTCTCATCCTCCTCCTCCTCTTCCATATGCCCTGGGATATAATTTTTATATAGGGCCAGCTCACCAGCGGGCCCTGTGATATAATTTTTATATAGGGCCAGCTCACCAGCGGGCCCTGTGATATAATTTTTATATAGGGTCAGCTCACCAGCGGGCCCTGTTTGCCAATTTTTATATAGGTCAGCTCACCAGCGGGCCTTCTCATATAATGTTTTATTGGGTCAGCTCTCTAGCGGGCCCTCTCATATAATGTTTTATAGCGTCAGCTCACTAGCGGGCCTTCGCATATAATGTTTAGGATGGTCAGCTCTGCAGCAGACCCTCACCCATAATGTTTTAGATGGTCAGCTCAGCGCACGTTTCCCTCTTAATCATGGCCTCAGTTCAATAAAATCAAGGAAATTTTTGGGAGAATTTGCCTCTGTGCACGTTTCCCTCTTAATCATGGCCTCAGTTCTGAAAATCAAGGAAATTTTTGGGAGAATTTGCCTCTGTGCACGTTTCCCTCTTAATCATGGCCTCAGTTCTGAAAATCAAGGAAATTTTTGGGAGAATTTGCCTCTGCGCACGTTTCCCTCTTAATCATGGCCTCAGTTCTGAAAATCAAGGAAATTTTTGGGAGAATTTGCCTCTGCGCACGTTTCCCTCTTAATCATGGCCTCAGTTCTGAAAATCAAGGAAATTTTTGGGAGAATTTGCCTCTACGCACGTTTCCCTCTTAATCATGGCCTCACTTCCGAAAATCAAGGAAATTTTTGGGAAAATTTGCAGATGATATACAAGTAAATATACAGCAAATATTGTTTGGTAACAATTTTTCGCCTAAAGTCGTTTTTATTTTCCTTTTTGTGTGTTTTATGGTCAGTCTGTAAAAATGATGTACTACGGGCGAAAGATCGTTCCCAGCAGCGATGTTGGAGTGCAAGATGCATCCAGACATCCTCCCTATGCTGTCCCTGAACCATTTCTGTAGTGTTTCCATCTTTTTCTGCCCTTTTCCTATGGACCAGGCACCCTCCCCTCATCAGAGCAGGGGGTGCCTGGTGTAATGCTCGAGTCCTCCCATTGACTTCAATGGGGCTCGGGTGCTCGGCCGAGCACTCGAGCCTCAGGGGGTGCTCGGTCAGAGCACCCGAACACCCGAGCATTGGGGTGCTCGCTCATCACTAGGCCTAACCAAGGATTTATAGAGAGGTAGGATAATATTAGCATCCTTTGCTTCTATACCTCTTTTTATGCAGGCTAGTACTCTATTTGCTCTTGCAGCAGCTGAGTGACTCTGCACACTGCTGTGAAGTATATTGTCTATCAGTTCCCCTAAATCTTTCTCTAATGAGGATTCCCCAAGTTGTTTCCCATTTATTGTATATGTAACAAGTTTGTTTCTACAGCCCAAATGCATAACCTTACATTTATCTACATTAAATGTCATCTGCCACTTTTCTGCTCATTCACTTAGTTTATCTAAATCCTTCTGCAGAGAAAAGACATCCAGCTCTGTATGTATATCCTTACATAGCTTAGTGTCATCAGCAAAGATTGAGATGCTACTTTCAATTCCCACTTCTAGATCATTAATAAACAAATTAAAAAGCATTGGTCCCAGGACTGAACCCTGCAGCATCCCACTTATAACCCTAGACCAATTTGAAAAGGTTCCATTTACAACAACTCTCTGCCATCTATCATTTAACCAGTTCTCAATCCATGTACAGATAACACCGCCCAAACCAAAGCCTTTTAATTTATGCAGTAACCTGTTGTGTCAAAGGCTGTGTCAAAGGCTTTTGCAAAATCCAAATATACTACATCAACAGCAATTCCCCTGTCCAAATTACTACTTACTCTTTCATAAAATACAAGTGCCAGTGGGGCAAGCAACACATTGCAGAGCAATGCACTGGATACCCTTCTGGCACTCAAAAGGTGTAGTGATGGAACAAAAAGAAGGGCATATTGGCAACTTTTTATGTGATTAAAGAAATTATTTAGAAAAAGACCAATTTATAAACACATATTGAACTTAGTAATGTCTTAGATAAGTAAAAAGTAATATTGTAGATAATCAAAAAAGAAATCCATCGTTGCCTGTCTGATCTCTCAAAACTTTATGGTTTGAGAGATATAACATTTTAAAGTTCCCCCCTCCCTCCCCTTTACCTGACGTCAGCCTCTAGCTGACAGAAGAAGATCCTGGTCCCGGGACCAACAGGCGGCTCTTCAGAAGAGCCGAGATACCGCGGTATAAAAAGAAATACTTCAATGGAATGGTCTACAAAGTGTGCTTGCAAACCAGGCAAACTTTGTAGACCGTTCCAATGAAAAATTTCGTTTCAGATTCAGGTATTTCAGCTCTGCTGGAGAGCCGCCTCGAGTCTGCTAACACGAATCTCCTGCTGCCAGCTTTACATCTGACATAGGTGAGGAGGGATCTTTAAAACTTTATATCTCTCAAACCATAAAGTTTTGAGAGATCAGACTGGCATCGATGGATTTATTTTTTGATTATCTACAATACTACTTTTTATTTATATAAGACATTACTATCCCTTTAATGTGAGTTTTATTGTGTAGAGCAATCGGATACATTTATATACACACTGAATATTCCTGTGACAATCAAAGTAAGTACATTATGTACCAGGGCTTAGTGTATGTTCCCTTATTATTCAGTCTATAAAAATACTTCACATTTTCACTAAATATGAATCTCTAACTTGCAGCAAGATCTTTTGTCCTATCATATCATTCTCAAAATAAATGCATTCTTCCTACACTTATCTGAATCATGGAAAATAATTAAAAGTTTAATACAGCTATCATTTTAGGTTCAGACTTAACTTGATGTGTCATATATGCAGTGTATTTATCTACTAACAAAGTATTACCATGAAACAAGAATTTTAAAAATACCAATGTGTTCTAAAACAATAGTGCTTAGCATTGCTGGCGTTGGGCAGTGTGACTGGTGACATGAGCAAATGTGAGCAGATACCAGCAGTGCTGCTTGGTGAAGTCTCACAACCACTCACATCACCAGACACACTGCTCAATGAGTTGCCTACATCTCTGACACTCAAAGAGTTGAAACTTCTTGTTTCAAGGTAATACTTTGCTAGTAGATATAAAATAAAGGAACTGCATATATGACACATGAAGTTACATGTGAATCTAAAATGGTAGCTGTATTAAACTTTCAATTGCTTTACATGCTTCAACTAAGTGTATTATTAGTACTTGTGGTGTATTCATAGGGATATCTTCGTGCATATTGTCAATATGTCATTGACACAAATATGACACAAGATTACACATAATTGCAAACATATATACTTGTACACATTCACTCACACACACACACATTCAACCACATACATTCACATTCAGTTGTTTTTTTTTTATTTAAATTGTGCGATAACCCACAATTTTTCCATTACTTGCCTTCTCTTAATAATGGTAAACAAACAATGGTGCCGCATCAAAGGATTAATGACACTGCTGTTGTCCTTGTAAGCAGCTGCAGATAAAAGTTCTCACTCTCAATGAACTAAGAAAAAATAAAATAGTGTAAAACAAATCGAGTGCTACACAAAGACAAAGACAGAATACATAATCCCTAAATCCATAATGAATGTACTAATCTGGCATACAGAAGGACACCTCTAAACAATGTATACATAGATTTACCAATAAAAACTACCTCATACTTCTTTCTAATCCAAGTTTAATAAAAAGAAACACAGTGGTATCTACTACAAATAAAATCAAACTAAAATAAAAACAAATACAAACCAGTAAATATTATAATGGGGCTAGTAGAGACAATATACATTAAGTGATAGAAGTACCAGGTGACTAGGTAACAATCTACCCAGAAACACTCACTAAACAATGTCCACTGTTAAATCAATTGAAATATCATCAAATATATCATCAAAATTCCTACAAACCAAGATGAATACCACGGGACTCTCCCATGACCATACAGTAGTGTTATCAATGGTGGGTAACCCATTATAATGCACTTCCAACACTAACAAAAGTATGATGTCTATACAATATATACAATTCTGTATGATCTGTGGTCCAAATGAACTCCACTTAGATCAGAGTTCAGAAGTACTTAACACTAAATACTGATACCCAGATGGAACTACCGGGCCCGTAATCAGTAAGCCCTCAGTAATTTAATGAATCGAACCACCATTCGAGATAAACTACCTCTCATATATTGGTTCCGGTCAAATAATAAAATATAAACACAATCAAATATATTGGATAATAGCACAACTAAAAAATACAAAGAAGAACAGAGTATCAACTCTAACATATCATATAGTGTACACTCCCCACCCCTTCAACCTCTGCAGCAATGCTGGCAGCACTCATATGTCTATTTCCCAAAGACAACCTATGGATATGACGCTGAGCACGTGCACTCAACTTCTTTGGTCGACCATGGCGAGGCCTGTTCTGAGTGGAACCTGTCCTGTGAAACTGCTGTATGGTCTTGGCCACCGTGCTGCAGCTCAGTTTCAGGGTCTTGGCAATCTTCTTATAGCGTTGGCCATTTTTATGTAGAGCAACAATTCATTTTTTCAGATCCTCAGAGAGTTCTTTGCCATGAGGCGCCATGTTGAAATTCCAGTGACCAGTATGAGAGAGTGTGAGAGCGATAACACCAAATTTAACACACCTGCTCCCCATTCACACCTGAGACCTTGTAACACTAACGAGTCACATGACACTGGGGAGGGAAAATGGCTAATTGGGCCCAATTTGGACATTTCCACTTAGGGGTGTACTCACTTTTGTTGCCAAGGTCTAGACATTAATGACTGTGTGTTGAGTTATTTTGAGGAGGATAGCAAATTTACACTGTTAACAGGCTGTATACTCACTACTTTACATTGTAGCAGAGTGTCATTTCTTCAGTGTTGTGACATGAAAGATAAAATAAAAATATTTACAAAAATGTGAGGGGTGTACTCACTTATATGAGATACTTTATATATACAGTATATACAGTATATATATATATATATCCTGACTCCTAGCTACTCAAATCCTATATAATAATTCGCTAGGATGTTTGTCCGAAGCCATCATGCACAGTAGAGACTGTACGTATTCGGCGGTGTCTACTTTGCATGACTGCATTGCGTGAGTGAGGTGTGTGAGTGAGGCGACACAAGACTGCATCGTGTGGAGTAGTGAGGTAGTAGCCGCTTAACCCATTGAGCACCAGAGGGGTACGCAATGCATTGCAAAGCAATGCGTTGCATTCCCCTCTGGTACTCAAAGGGTTCCGGGACCTTGGCCCGTGTACACGGGCTTTTACACTAGTAAAAAATAAAAACATAATAAAATGAAATCAAAAATAAAATTATTGAGAAAACAAATGCAATACAAAAAGAAATTCAATTAAAAAAAAAAGGTATTACAATACACAATTTTTTTTATTGCTCCATGTTGTGTTCCGGACTCCCCGAACGGCGTGCAGCCACTGGGGGAGCCCGGAACTCGATGACGGTCATAGTACGTCATCGGTTGTTAAGTCAAATCGACCCTTGACGTACTATGACCGTCAAGGGTCGTTAAGAGGTTAAAATAACAATGTATTGGAGCGTGATTGGTATAGCCTATAACACCTTATAAACCTGACAGTGCAACAATATAACTTATTATAAAAATAGCGCTTGCAGTACATCCCTAAAAAGCCCTAATAGATGGGAATTTAAACCAAAAAATAAATCCCAAAATGTATGGTATAAATAAAAACATATAATATATTGAATATAAATATACATATTATGTTGAAAACAAACACATATGTAACAAATAGTTCAAACACAGCCTTAATCTGTGTACCCGGCCGGGAACAGAATTGCCTCAGTGATAAGCGTTTCACATTACCCATGGTGCTTTATCAAGCAGACAAATATGCAGATATATATATATATATATATATATATATATATATATATATATATATATATAGATATTTAATTTGTAGTTTTTATTTTATTATTTATTTATTTCTATTTTATCTTTCATTCTATTTTTTGTTCATTTTATTCTATCACTGTCATGGATGCTCAGTTCTCACGTTTCCCCATTCCTTACCATTATATGACCATACTTATCCTGCTATACCTTTTCCATCTTTTGTTGACATACATTATTTTGGTCTGAGATACTGTGTGTACCTTGCTTGTGTATTGCAGGGCTGTGTGGAGATTAGATGTGCCAATCTCAAATCCTAAAGTAATTTGTGAACAAACTTCATTTTTACAGCCTTGTCCAAGTGATTGTGTTATAGATTGTATGTATTTTTCCATTCAACCATTCAGAGGGAAAGTCTCATGATTCCAGCACCTGCCTGTGGAGGTTTTGTTTTTCATTGCAGATTGTGTGTTCAAGGACTGGTTAGAGTGTGTGAAGTTCCCTTTACCTTTTTTATATTTAGTTACACTCCATCTATATCTTTATATATATATTAGCAGTGTTACCTGTAGCGGTCTTTGTGATGCTTTTAACTCCTGAGATACCACAGTAATTTAGTTGTAACCATGGACACACAGCCAGGCTCTTAAATTAGATTATTTCTTGGGTTTACTGTTAAAAACATGAACTCATAACATGAAGAAAACACACAGAAAAGAGGGTGCCAAATATTGCCTGTAAATGCCACACTTAATTAATAACCACTAGTATCAAAGGTTATACTCACAATTGGAGTTGCTGGTTGAAAGACATATACCCAAAACCAGCTTTTGAGCCTGTGGAGAATCTTAAATCTGTCTCCACTCAGATAAACTTAAAAGTTTGTCCCGGTGATAACCAATGTCCAAGAGTGTATTATAATTTCCAAGGGCAAGAAAGGGTGGAAAAAATTGAAAAAAACTGTAGAAGGCTGCTTGATGTCTAAAATCTTCTTGATTTTTAAAAAAATATATATATAAAACAACAAACCAATTGTAGAAAATAACAATGGATATAATAAGGTGACGTTTCGCAGCTCACAGGCTGCTTTCTCAAACCAACTGGATTGTTACACAATAAAATATACATAAAGGCCTTTATGTATATTTTATTGTGTAACAATACATTTTGTTGGGGACCGGATACTTTTTATCAGTGACTCTGCACATTTTTTCGGCACTTTGTCCACAAAAAATAACTTTAAGTGGTATATTTCCTTTCAGAAAATCATTCTGGATTTGTTTAATACTGTTTATCACCTTCATGCATTAGTATACATACAGTTTTATTCATTCTCTTCTGGATAATAAAAAGAGATGGCTTCAGCTGTAAGTTAGGGCACCCATTCATCTGTTGCTAGGCTGCAGGACAGTGTGGGAAGCGGACTCAGCAAGAAACACGAACAGAGATCTGTAGGATATTTACTGATGATATAAGGGCATATGTATTAGAAAAAAAGTGTATAAATTATGGGTAAAACCCTCAACACTGTAGGGAACAAATAACAATGGTCATTTAACAGAGCAGTCAATCGCTTAACCAATCAGAGGCAGACATTAAACAGCATGAAATGATGGCTTCCCAGCTACCCGCTACAGAAGACTACACATCCCAGAATGCAGTTGCCTATGAGATAGGAACGGTAAGAGCGCAAAGCCTGTCGCGATATGTAGTCCACATTTACTCTCAGTGTTTATCACAGAAAAAGCCCTTGTATAGTTGGGACAAGACAGTGTGCTGGGCAATATGTGGCTCTCCAGCTGTTGTGAAAGTTCGACTCCCATATGGGTGATGGGTTAATAACAGAATTAGCAGTGGTAAAGCAAAGGACTACTCCTTCAAGGAACTGTTTATTATTTTAGGACTATTTCTATTTGAGTTTCATATCTTCCAAGTGTCTCTCTTTAGAAGAGACAGTCCCTCTTTGAGACCAAAATCCTTCTTTCCCACCCTGGTGTCCCTGTGTTTAGGAGATCAGACTGCTGTGCAATGTGAAGGCAAGTTGGAGCTGATGGGGGCAATATGGAGCTGATGGGGGCAATGTGTGAGGGCAATGTGGAGCTGATGGGGGCAAATAGAGTTGATGGGGGCAATATGGAGATGAAGGGGGCAATGTGAGGGCAAGCTGGAGCTGATGGGGGCAAGTTGGAGCTGTTGGGGCAATGTGAGGGCAAGTTGGAACTGAGGGGGCAATATGGAGCTGATGGGGGGCAATGTAAGGGCAATATGGAGATGGGGCTGTAATGTGGAGATATGGAGCATTGTGGAGGTGTCCAGTGGAGATGGCAGATTGGGGGGGGGGGCGCTTCAGATTTCTGTGCCTACAGTCTCCTAAGATGTAAATCTGGCCCTGGCCTCGGCCTGACAGGGTCCCAGCAGGCAGCATGCTTGCATCTGCTGCCTGCTTCCAGCATGGACCTGTCAGGACCTCTTCTTTGCAGCCAATGGTTAATGTCTTACGAGGACCGCAAGGTCCTCGCAGGGCAGTACCATAGATCCAATGCTCAAGCAGCTTGTTAGTGTTAGGAGTGAAGGAGGTGTAATCATCATATTACTAGTGCCTGTGAGGAGGAAGACGCAGAGGCTGAAATTTATGTGGTTGATGTTAGTGATAGTACTAGTAACAGTGATGGTGAAGCAGATGGTGGGACTAGTGTTAGGGGAGTGGTAGGGGAAGCAATTGAGAGCATCCAGACTAGCGGTCAATGGAGCCCATACCATTCCCCTGACCCTGCGAGTCCTGTTCCCCCCCCACAGCATTGTTCAAGTGGAACATAATCCCGAAGAGCAGAATTGTTGCCTATCAGCAATAATACCTCCAACACCAGGAGCACAGATCAGCTGCCAGAGCTGCCAGTCTCCAACCAGCGATGAGATGTCTGTAATACAGCAGCAGCATGGAGCAGCATGGAGGAACTAGTGGTGGTGGTGATGATGATGATGGTGGAGAAGCCAGGGTGGAAGAGACATTGATGGCCTTTTTAGCCCAAACTCAGAAGGAATAGGAGACAGGGATGGGCATCACCAACACTACCAGCAGTGAGCTTTTGGAATTTGCAACTGCTCTAATTCCTACTGCTGAGTTGCAAGGGCAGCAGGATGCTGAGGAAAAGGCTAGTGTGACATATACCACCAGGGACAGAGTGGGAATGGGATCAAAAATTGGCGCAGGACTAGGACAGGTTCCACTTGCCAGCAGTAGCAATACTCCTGGTCCTAGTTGCAGTGCTAATTCTGAGACAGTAGCAGCAGCATCATCCTCTGCCCCAGACAGCTGAAGGGGAATGTGGAGGAGAAGAAGAAAGAGGCCATTCTTCTCCACCTTTTCCCTTCCCCCAATAATACACATGAAACACAGATACCATGGCATTTATGTGAAACATCGTAAAGTCATACATCCACCACAGAAATGGAGGACAGCTATTGCTGTACTCCCTGACTCTCCAGAAAAGGCAACAAGAGACAAGGCAGAGATCAAAGAGGAGGAAGAATAGAGAAACCCAAGCAGAAGCTGGAAGTTTGATGACAAGTGAAACAACTAGCTCGCCATCACCTTCTTGCTCTAGGGTAAATACATCTTCTGCCAATCCACCTCATTCATTGTTACCTCCCCCGCCAAACGATAGCCACTCTGTAGATGTTAGGATGTGGCAGTTTGTGTCCACTCATTACAACACTGTGTGGTGCACTGACTACACATAGCAGTATGGTGGAGGAGAATCGCAAGCAGCACATCAATATAACAATATAGGTTATTGATCCAGGGAACTATCTGACTGCCATTTGGAGTCAGGAAGGAATTTTTTTACCCACTTGGGGCTAAATTGGAAATGGCTTCAGAGGGCTTTTTTTTACTTTCCTCTGGATCAACAGGTGTGTTTTTGGCATGGGCTGGACTTGATGGACTCATGTCTTTTTTCAGCCTCATCAACTATGTTACTATGTAATATGCTAAGCTGGTGGCAGGGGAGGTTCATCATTACTATTAAACTGTCAGCAAGTTGTCATGTGTCCTTAGCGGGGTGTGGGCAAGGGACATAGTGATAGCAGCAGTACTTGGTTTCTGGTGTCATGGTGTTATTTACCACACACACACACTGTGCACATTGCAGTTGCTGATGAGAGGCACAGTTCCTGCTCTCAAGAGAAAAATGTATATTCTGGTAACAACACACCCATTATTTTGGAGGAGGGGCAGGTGGAGAAGAATTATTCACCTTCTTCTTTTCTCCTCATATACCTCAAATGGTGGGGGCTAGTTATGGTGCTGCTACTGCCTCAGGTGCATCACTGGAGCTAGTTGTAGCAAGGGGAACCTTCATCACCCATATTACTGCTGTTTTTGATCCCATTCCCTTTGAGCTGCCTAATCATCCTTCTGCTTAAACAACTCTTCAGCAGCATCAGCAAGAACAACATTCACAAATTCTGTATCTACATCAGACCAGACACTATATGACCTGCTGGCACTAGGCCAGCGGGGCATTTTTTGTCTTAAAAAACCCCCCAAAACAACAAAGCATAGGCCTACAAAAAAAAACCAAACAGTTTTTGGGTGCTTGTTTCTAACAAGCCTAAGTCCTACAAATCAATGTTTCCTCAGGGCTTGGGCCTCTAACAACAAACCTTACAAATCATCCTCTACAAAATACGCTGTCATGTCAAGTATCAGTCTACCCCAGTGGCAGTTTAAAACATTTTGAGGAACAGCCAAACTCTGCTAACAAGGTAAGGCTGCTGAAGACAGTTTAATGTCAAAAGCCATGCCAAGACTGAGCACAGTTAATTAATAAAAATAAACTATTAACATGTCTATTTTTGAAAGATTTCCTACTTTACAGCATTTTTTCATACCTGTTTTAAGCAAACCACTACACCTACTCCTCGCCTAGAACAACTATATGCTTTGACCTATACTGGTGGATTATTATATAAACAAGACGGAGAGGTTCTTCACCTATTCCATGAACATCCCACTGCCGGCCATGGAGGTACGCAAAAGACTTTAGAGGCTATCCAATGGTACTTCTGGTGGCTGGATCTAAAACAAGATGTCTACAGCTTTGTATCTTTCTGTGATACATGTACTAGGGCCAAAGTTCAACACACTAAATCGTTTGGATTTCTTTGTCCTTTATCGGTACCATCCAGTCCTTGGAGAGATATAACTCTATATTTTATCATGGACCTGCAGCCCACAAATCACCACAATACCATCATGGTAGTGGTGGATAGATTTACTATAATGGCACATTTCTGTCAGGGAACCCAGAAAACCAGACGGAAACATGAAATACTGATAAATAAAACACCTTTATTAAATAATAAAAAAATAGCCAAAATAAATGCAAAGCACAATCCGGAACTGTAGTCAAAAATACAGGCCAGGGGTCAAAGCCAAAATAGGTAATCAGACGAGCCGAGTTAGGAACACAGGAAGCAGTGGTGTCAGTGTCACGGATACGGTACAAATGAGAACAATACACAAATACAGTAATGAACACCACCTTTTTGAAAGGAATGTAGTTCAGGAATATATACAACCCCAAGTTAGATCCCCTACCAGTACAGGCATCTGACCTAGAGCAACTAATTCCACAGACACTAGGAATGCTGCTCAGGAACGGACCCTCCAAAATCAAGGACCCAACTGAGCCCAAAATCAGATGTAGGACTTGCCTAAGGTCTAACCAGAGTGTACAGTCAGCCAGAGCCACAGGTCATTACCAAGTGGGTACTCAGACAATAGCCAGGAGTCAAGCATGGAGTGGGTAGTCAGCCATAGTCACAGGTCAGTACCAAGTGGGTAGTCAGACAATAGCCAGGGGTCAAGTACGGAGCAGGTAGTCAGACACACCCAGGGACACTGGGGAGTACAGAGTCCAAGCAAGGGTCAAACTGGAGATGGATACAGACACAAAAGCTGCTGCACTGGAACACCACGTAAGGGTAACTGAGATGGTGTCCTGGTAGTTTATATATCAGACCCAGCAAGGAGGTGGAGAACACAACTAGCCCAATACAGGTATAAAAGTGGCGTGCATGTCACTGGATGGGTTGCAGATGATGCGCGCCCGCTCATGAGGACAACGGAATGCGGAAGCAGCCCACATACAGAGATGCGACATGAACCGCATCGAGGGGACACGGATGCGACCGGCTACCCTGCTGCTGGCCATAAAGTAACACTGTGACAGTCAGGAACGGAAGCCAGGATCAGGAACCAGACAAATCAGTCAGCAAGGCCAGGGTCATACACCAGAACAATAGCAGCAACAGCAGGAATACACAGGAAGGTCATAGACCATGCAAGAGCAGATAGATACTGAACCTTAGCAGCTAAATAGCCAGAGCACAGCAGGAAAGGGATGGCTAACTGACAGGTAACTGTGGTAACTGAGAATGACAGACAGTAGTAAAATATCAGCTGAATAAGCCTGAGACAGGAAAGCAAGGCTGCTCATTAGTGATCAGCTGAGGTGTGTGCCTGTATTGCTGAGCAAAAAGCAATAGTGGAGCGGGGGAAGGGTGAGAACCCTGACAATTTCATATCTACCAAGGAACTACCTACAGCTAGCCAGACAGCCATCTTGTACATACATGAAGTTTTTCATCTTCATGGAGTGCCACAATCTATTACCTCAGACCAGGGTCCGCAGTTTACTTCCAAGTTTTGGAGAGCATTTTGTTCTGGTCTACATATCACCAGTAATCTCTCTTCTGGATATCATCCGCAGACCAATGGACAAACAGAATGGGCCAATCAAACATGTATGTAAACTCTGCAATGTTTGGAACATTCTCTGTGACTGAACAGTTTGTCATTCAGTACTGTTTCATCTGAGGAAGAGACCTGATCTCATGAAAACTTGTCTGAAATTATATAATTGTTAGTCCAAATAAAAAAGTTATCACCAAATACTAAATTACTCATATATTTTTATTACATTCTGTGGACAATATTGACTGCTGGAGGTGTGTATAAACTGATCTGTGATCTAAATTGTGATAGTTACACTCTTTCCAAGATGCAAGCAAAATACCAGTGACACTCAGTATGAACTGGGAAAGATCAATTTGAGTTCTGATGTTTAAGCATGGCATCACAAAGCACATAGATTATTGTAGTATCATTAAAATAGCTCATATACCTCCTACTCCATGATGATAGTGAATATGTGAATGAATGAATGAATGAATATGTTTATTTCTATAGCGCCAAAAGAGTATGCAGCACTTTACAATTGAAGGGTTTTGACAATACAGGGTTAGAAGTGCTTTGCAAAGTGAAACACTGGAAGTGAGGTCCTTGCCCTAAAGCTTACAATCTAAAAGACTTCTAGTGGACTTCTTCAACTGAAACATTGAAATCATGCAAGTTATTTTAATTATGCTAAAATAAATTGATGTGCTTTTAGCATTTTTTGCATTGGTGGGCCCTGCTTACACATCTGAATATGTAATGTATCGTCAATGTATTAGGTCAACTTGGCAGGAGAACTTTTAGAGTGTCATTGAGTGTCGTCTTCTATTGACTGTACCGGAATCAAGCAGTGAAGCAATAAGTCCCGATGATAAAGCTTAGGACCTTTAAGAAAAGTCCATCTGTTGTGCAATGAGACTGCAGCTCATGAGTGAACAGAAAAAAATTACTATGTGATAGACCAATAAATCATGGAGCAAATCTCTTAGGATAATAACTATGAACTTTATAACTGCTCCAGTAATGAGATACACTTCTCTGATTACTATCATAATCCTGTCTATGAAGTATCACATGTTTAGTTAGTGAAAAGATTAAAATGGGACATTGTAAGGATTGATATAGTGGGTGATGATCGTAAGGTGTCTAATCTTATCAGTTGTTTTATCTCATAGATTCCTGAAATCTATGGGGAAATTTGTAGATATAACCAGGAGATTAGTACAGTAAAAGTGATACTTTTATTGGCTAACTGAATAGCTTTAGAATGCAAACTTTCCAGACTACTTAAGTATCTCTTTTACTCTACTAGTCTCCTGCTTTATCGATCACTAACACAGTGCCACGTTTTACCTAGGTATAACCACTGACAAGGTTATCCCCTGCAACAGTTTACTCATGTGCCTAAGATCTAACCTGTACAAAAATCCTGCTCTTTTCCAGGGTTCAAAGACCTCCTGGAAAACTTATGAGCAGGTCAACTTTGTGTTTGCAGTAGGCTGTTTTCATATTAAACAAACACTTACCAATAGTGTGCAATGTATATTGTCACAATTCAAACATGGTTATGCTTTATTGTATTGTTCAACTTATCAAAGGAACCCAATCACCCTTAAACATATGTCTGGTGATTTTGATGTTGTATTAGCAATTTATTCATCTAGCAAACTAGTTATGAGTTATGTATCTGTTATACTTATGTCTCTTGTCTTATGGGTCTATGAAATAAATGGGGGGCAGCAGGTGGAGATAATCCCACGTCTCTACTCAGGTAGTTTCACGTGTTCTGCTGTAAAGAAAGACTCTTTATCCACTCTTGTATTGGGACTGAAGTTTCTCTCCAAATAGACTGCCAGTTTGTGGTTCAGGCCCTGCATGCGCTGTCCCTAACTGTGTATGGTGCCCCCTGCGATCTCACACACATCTATTGTTGTTTAGTGACTGAAATGAACGGATGTTGAGGTCAAAAAAGGTGCAATGCACTTTTTGAAGCTACGTAGACTTTTTGGACCTACAGTCGTTAGCCATTCTGGTAGACTACTTTTTGCATAGCTATGCTATGCAGACATATCTAACGGTCAGTAATACTTTTTGCCTTAATGGCAATTTTACCATGCTTTATTGGATTGAGCCCTTAGTAGTAAGCCAGTCTCACTATGGTTCCTGATGGTAGTTACTACTGGCTGCTCCAGCTGCTAGACCTCTCTGATGCTTTTGACATTTTTGATCATACATGTTACATCAGTCGTTCTCAACCTGTGCCCTCAGGGCCCACTAAAAGGCCAGGAATTGAGGATTTCCTTGTTAGAATGCAGGTGAGATTATCAAATTCATTAAGCCTCTAATGAACACATCAATACATCAGTGTTCTAGCAGGGAAATTCATAAGTCCTGGCATGTTAGTAAGCCCTACTGACACTTTTTGAGAACCAATGTAATACAGAACATTTGATTAGATAACCTATATATTACCTAATTATATTTTTTAGCATTTTTTCTCTTACTCTGAGAAACCCAAATGCTTATTGTGAACCAATTTTCTTTTCTTTCTACACCTCTCCATAGATAACATTATTTCCATCATCTAGCCTAAATGTAACCTTGTCATTAACCTTCTCTAGAAGAAAATCATTTCTCTTCTTCTACAAAGGTCATTTTAACAAACTTTCTAATTATTTTCCTGTAAATCAAAATATAAACTAAGCTGTTTGAGGCAAATCAAGGCCTTTCACCAATACTGAAATCTAAAAAAAGACATTACTGAACTGGAAAAGGTGCAGAGACGTGCAACAAAACTGATAAAGGGATTGGAGGATCTGAGTTACAAAGAGAGACTAGCCAAACTGGGTTTGTTTACATTAGAAAAGAGACGTCTAAGGGGTGATATGATTACCATTTACAAATACATTCAAGGCCAATACAAAGAACTATCCAATGAATTATTTATGCAAAGAGCTGAGCTAAGAACAAGAGGTCATCCATTAAGACTTGAGGAAAGGCGCTTTCGACTAAAACACAGGCAGGGATTCTTTACAGTAAGGGCGGTAAGGCTACGGAATTCTTTGCCTCGGGATGCTGTGCTTGCAGATAATGTAACTGCATTCAAAAAAGCAATGGATGCCTATCTAGCACAGAACAATATTGACAGTTATGACAGATGGCTTCAAAGCAAATAGGATATTGAGCCGGGGAACTATTTGACACACTCACACACACACACCTACATTGGAAATTGCTCCAGAGGGCTTTTTTGTTGCCTTCCTCTGGATCAACAGGGGTGTTATTGGCATGGGCTGGACTTGATGGACGCATGTCTTTTTTCAGCCTTATCTACTATGTTACTATGTTAATCTGAATACACTTGTAATTAATAGGTCCTTTCAACATAATACGATCTAATGTATTGGCCTCTTGATTGGGTTGTACTATGAATCCTTCTCATACCCTATGCAATTATATTTACATTATTTTTATTATTACTATTTTTCTGTTACATAAGGATATTGTACTGTACTATGTGTTGGACATTTTATGCTCTTTATTTAGTTTTATTTGGTTAGTTAACTCCTTAGATTCCATAGGATTCATCCCCATCAGATTGACTGAACAATTGTCAGCTCACAGTGCATTAGAACTGATAATTTACATGCTTCCACATCAACAGCACAGTGGGCAGAGGAGAGGTCAAGGGTTCAACCTCAGTAAGAAGAATGACCTCCACCTGCTGTGGGATTCATGTAATTATGTGAATGAATATAATATAAGTAATTATATCGAATTTCCTTTATTAATCATATGAATGATGGGGAGCTGTGCAATGCAATGGCAATATTCAGGGAACAAAGAGTTAGTGCCCAGCACCAGCAGTAGCGGCAACTGGGAGTCACTGTTAATTAAGATGCATGATAATTTAGCAGTCGGATATCATGCTTTATTAACGTTTTTGAAATTTGTAGACAGCTGGTTCAGTAGATTTAGCTGATGGTGTGATAAATAAATGATCATCCCATGAAAAATCTATGAAACTGATTATTATGAAACATCCTTGTTTCATAGATATTGGGACTGGGACCTTAAATATAAAATTGCGTCTTAATTTGTGACTCATTCACATGAATATATACAGCTGAAAAATGACATTTAAAATAGAACGCTATTCTGAATCTTAAATATTCTTCCACTTTAGCTTATGCTTGATTATTGTGTTCCAAGCCTTAATCCAGTATTATTCTGCCCATTGCCTTAGTGTTGCTGAAGACAAGCTTGCTTGGACATACTAATTCTGGGACCACATGTTGCCAGTCTCTTGCTTTTATCTAACCCTCCACTCTCTCCACTACATTCAGCACTAATTTGTCCCTTATTGTTCTCTGCTTCTAGGCTTATCTTTACTGCACCCTTTCATTATCGATTTCCAGCAACCTTACTTTGCTGCAACTATGTGCACTACCGTTCCATTATTCCAATATTTCACTGCCAGTGTCCAAATACTATACTTTAATGCAATCCTGTGCTCATGTGCACCACCTGGGTTCAGTATTGTATAACCTCTCATTGCCAGTGTCCAACTATCATACTGTATTGCAATCTTGTGTTCTTTAGTACCACGTAGGTGCATTATCTCACTTTTTCACTGCGAATGACCAACTACTATACTCTGATATAATCAGGTTAAAAGAAACCCTCCCTGGTTGGTATCCCACTACAAACTGCTATTGAGAGGTATTCATAATTAATTATCCTTATTTTTCATTACAAAAGTCTCCCTGTATTTTGACTTCTGTCTCATTAGACACTTCAAAATCTTCCAAACCTTCTCCTTCTATTTTCAATCTCTTTGGCCTTTCCTAATCTTCCAGAAACCAGACAATAGCCTACCTTTGCTTCCATAGTTTCATAGCAGCTTTTCTATATCTGTACCTCTATTTCCACTGAAGATCCATCGGTTATCTTGTGTTACCTAAAAAGTTGTCCTTGCCTTATGTCACTCAACATGGACTCAACCTCTAGACTTAATTAGATCCTGAGTGCCAAGTGATGGCTCTTCATCAGTCTATTTATATTTAGATCCTCGAAGGAAGCATGTCCTAAGACCCTGGTCCTTCTAGTGAATTTTATCACTGGTGATTCCCTATGAATGTTTATTATGTTTATAATCTATTAAATTTATGTTATTATGTTTATAATCTGTTAAGATTTATTTTCATCTCTTTAGCCTTCTAATCAGTCCTACCTGCTAGAATACCTATTGGCCAAAATGTATTCATATTCTTAGTCCACTGTTGCATTTCTATCAGTCATCTGTCGGCCTTTCACACAAATGGATGGCTGTGTCTGTGTTTGTGGGAGGGGCCAGACGTCTTTATATATACTTCTTTCTTCTGCTTGTTCTGTTCAGTTATTTCAGGGAATCCCTTCCACCTTTCCGTTTTACTTATATCACTTATAAAGGTTGGCCCTCTATTCAGGCCAAACATCCACCTGCCCAAATATTTTCATATTCCCAGTTCTCATGCACTTTCCCTCCAATCAGTTATGCGCTTATCACACAAAAGCACTATGACCTCTATCCATTTAGAAACGAAAACATGAATATTGCCATTTGTGGTGTTTTTCAAATACAAGCAATTTCATTATTGTAAAAATGATTACTTTTGATTGTTTAGAATTGTTTTTGCGATTGTTTTTATGTTGTTATGGCAAATTATGCACTTCAAAAGAATGGGCTATTCAATTAAATTATATGTGCATCATTGCACCATTCTCCAGGTTCTTTAATTGGCACCAACAGGTACAAGGTTACAGAATGTATTATCTCACCTTGAATAAACCTTTGACAGATTTACTGAAATTTGGGAGAGATGGACTAATTTACAAAAAAATTAATTATAGCAGGATACTTTTCTAATTTAATCCTAAAGGAATTGAGCCCTAAATATGTTTAAAGTAAGAATTTTTTTAATAATTTAGTTAGTATGGGACAGGGGTGTGCAAATATGGTCCTCAATGGCTACCAACATGACATAATTTAAAGATATTTATAAATATTACATTCTAGGTGGTTTCTGGTACACTCTCATCCCTGTCCCGAGGCGGCATGGGAGTGAGACAGATGCTAGGGTGCGATGCAATAGCGGTTTGTAACCCCAGTGTTTACATTTATATCTTCCTGAACCATTAACAGCCTCTCATCACTAAGGTGACTACATCTCCAAATTAATTCATGATGCTTATAAAATGTTGTTAATTACAAAAACTAGGGAAACCCTGTAGTGACTGGTTGTCATTCAGCCTTTTGGCTGCCTTTTTTGTTTCTTTTTATTTTATTTTATCAATCACTGATCTAACACCTATCTACCTTGGAGATTATAATCATCTGGATATATTTGCTTCATACTGACATCCTCTACAAAGTGTACCTTGCCATCAGACAATTTACTGGGGCACTTCAGTGGAGACGGGTGAATACTTTCACAGGCTCGTTCGATCAGATTACCTCTCTGACCAATACAGATTGTGAATACCACTGTATTAGTTTTATTAGTTTGTTGATAAATTGAATTAAACTATTGGGCACCCTTTATTTTTTTTTTTTTTTTTGTTACCACTTGTATAGTGTGTATCTCCTGTTTCTAGTATTCATGCAGCCTAATAAATGTCTATTTAACCATCTGAGATAGTCATGTGAAATGCACTGCTCAAACCTCCAGCATTTAAAGGGTTGATTCTGTTTTAGCATATTGAAAATACAGCATTGTTCACAAGAAAGCTCCTAGTAAATTTCCTTTTTATGTTGCCATTATTGGAAAGCTTTTAAACTAATAGGACACAAAGTGCAAATTACAAATAGCAAATTTAGCTGTAGAACCTTTATCATGGAACAATAGCAATAATTTAAAAATGCTGCAATCCAGGACTGTTCTTTGACTATAACTGAATTTTTTATAAAAGCAAAACAGGAAAGCAATTCATTAGACATCATTATACAAGCAAATGAAAAGAAAGGTATACACAAATTGTGCCTAACAAGCTTTTGCATTCAAACACAAATTTAAATATTTAAATTTCTCTTTTTTATTCTGATATAGCAGCTAAATTAAAGTGGAAATAACACCTTCTAACAATGTAGGGTCACCTGAAAGAGCTTGCAAAATTACATGTTATATAGAGAGCTTCAATTCAGACACCGTCAATTTCAACTATACATGTCAAACAATACAATCTTGAACACAGCTTAACAACACAGAAAAAAATACAGAAGAATGATTTATACCTGGAACTGGCACAGAAAAATATATTTGGCTGGGTGGTGAATATTCTGAAATTCTTGGTTAAACAATTACAGTGACATAAAGGACATTACTAATCTCTTATACAAACTGTCTGACCTTGGCTCCATCCCAACTTAAACCATTCAAGGCACTATGGATGTTGTATCCCTTTACATCAACATTCCAAATGAAAATTGTAGCATGCAAAGTATTCTTAAAGTAAGAACCTCAACACATATAACACACTTTATACTAATGGATAATCGTGTCACATTCGGACGAGATCTCTAACTACACAAGACTGGAACTTACATGGGAACAAGAATGGTGCCACAAAATCCAACCTATTCAACCTTCTCTATATAGATGATATCCTAATTATTTGGACTGCTTAAAAATGAACTACTGACATTTCCCAAAAATTGCATTGCTCCCAGCATTAACCTCAAACCCCACACAAATATACTTTCTGTACATCAAAATCAGCATTAAAATAAATTCCATCACAAAAAAGACAAGCCAAACTATTTTACAATGTCAGTTTCCATTCCACGCACACACAAAAATCAATATTGTGTACAGCCAGGCCCTCAGGTATAACTGCATTTGTGCCAAGATTGCTGACTGCGAGGAACATCTTAAAAATCTCAAGAGAGATTTTATCGGTCACCAAAATAATGCCAAAACAATGTACCCAGAAGAAATATTCTGGAATACAAACAACCATAGGAAGAGGTTGAGGGTTCCATTAGAAGTCACCTACAAATCTCAACTTAAACTTATATGCAAAATATCAAAAGAGCTTGAAACAACTCTGCATAGAGATGACAGATTAAACATATATTCCCCAAACCTCCTCTGTTCTCTAATAGACATCCCCACAAACTGAAGAAACTTTTGGTAAAGAGCTCGCATACCACATTGCCACCAAAATCATAATATCAAGAGGACATTTTCCTACAGATCATGTTATCTGTCTCATATATATAGATTATCATCTTTTATAAAGTTATCTCTTAAATGTAGATGAAACAGGGCACTGTACATCTGTGGGGAAACATTTTTTCAAATACTGATACACCATCAAAGATATTAGGGTCACTAAAATGATGGAAAACTTTTAGACACAGAGACAGAAAGATCTGGGAATACAAGCTAATGACCATTTTTAACACTCTGAACTATTTCCTGAACAGTGATAAGTAATTTATGTACCATTATTCCACATAATAAACATATTAACCCACAAATTTAAGTTTACTTTTCTATTCTAACTACAATTGCAAACCTCACAAAAATACATTGACCAATACTGAAAGAGAGAGAAGGCTTGTTTCGGTTGGCCACATTTCATGCTGTGATGTGGATCTTATTACAGAATATCAAAAGAAGCCCTTACTGATGTGTAAGGAGTAATTTGAGTGAGATTGTTGATAAGATTGTTACCTGCACTGGAATCCAAAATACTAATACTGATCTATGTGAGCTTGATCCCCACAAGTTCACCAGCACAGAGCTGAGGGGGTTCAAACTAGGACATAATACTGTACAATCCAAGCAAAAATGTGAAGGGTTAAGCAGCACAAATCATGTCCAAGTCCAGGTTTAGACCCGTCGTTGCTGTGTTGATCAAGTATACCCACTGCACACAAACAGGCAGAGGACTACGGCAATCAGCTAATTCAGGACAAGAATGATGGACATGCTTGCCAGATTCTGGTGGAAATGTAGGAAACCAATCACAGGGAGAACTTGCGGATGCAGAGGGTGCAGCAATCCACAACCGCAGCAACCTCCCCCTCCAGTGTGACCCCTACACAAACCCTAAGAACAACTAGAGTCACAAAACAGTTTGTGAAGACATTCAACTCTGAAGCCCCTTCCAAAGTCCACCCCCCAAAAAAAAATAAACAAGGCTTGTCATATTTCCCCAAAATAAAATTGCACTTATTCATCCCATTTATGTCTGTGAATGTTTCTGGTTTTTAACAGGTTACGTGGCAGAGATGTCTCCAATACATTGCAAAGCAATGCAGTGAACACACCTCCTGCACATATTACTTGGCTGCAAGGTGTTTAAGCACAGGTAAGCACACACAGCACATACACTGTTGTCCAACAGCAACCCATAATCGACTTAGCAAAACAAAAAAAATTGAAGTTGTTGTTTGTCCGTGGTGTGAGATGAACAACTGACACTGAGTGCCAGACTGTCCCCATTTAGTTTTATGCACTGGTGTGTTTATTAAGGTATTAGCCAAGCATATTTTTAGTTAAATTATTCACTGGCAGGATATATTAGCAAAACAGACATATGCTGGGATTCACACTCTGATGAGGAAAAAAGAAAAATCCATCACACACCTAGTAATTTAAGGTTAATTATGGAGATAAATGTTGGCTACAGGACAGAGCATGAAGAAGCCACTAATTGGATCAATTGATTACACTATGCATGGAGAACCTCATCTCCTTGCATCAATACATTTCTAACTCCACTCATAGTCCCTGTTTAAATAACAGACTCCAAAGATTAGGGACATGCCTTCATAATATATACATAATTCATAACTATTTTGTTATATGAATAAATGGCTAATACAATATAAAAATCAACAGATATATTTTTGATGGTGATAGGCTTCCTTTAACCCTTTGAGTGCCAGAGGGGTATGCAATGCATTGCAAAGCAATGCATTGCGTACCTCTCTGGCACTCAAAGGGTTATCATTCTTAATAATACATAAACATATTTGTATTGTACCAAAATACATTGAAGACTTCTAAAAGCACCCAAAGGGTATGTTTAACATAAAAACACCCTACTGAAAAAAACAAAGCTGAGCTGATCATACGTTCCCCAAAAGGTCTTTGAAAGCTGAAGAAGAGCAGTATTGATGTACATTTTCCTCTTCCATCTTAGCAGTTTTTGAATATGTCAAATGTTGTGCAGAGGTTGTTACCAAGTTTCACACTGAATAAACACCAGGACTAGAGAACAGCAAGAGGGGAGCTTCCTGGATGTGGAGTGTGGGTTGTCTACCCCTTTGTAACCCATAAGGTATGGACCAAGGGGATGCTAACCAGCCATATGTATATGTGAACGGGACACTGTAGCAATACATCATCTAGTATATGAATCAAGCCCCATGAAACAGAGGGTGTTAGCATGCCAATGTCTTTGTGCTGCACACACACACAGATCAGCATGGTGGGCCTTGCAACTGACTCCTGAATAGTTACTCCAGTGCTTTATACAACACTAACACAGTATATCCATCCCTTTTCTGCTACATTAGGCATTGCACAACTATTGTTCTCATGCTAAATCCAATACCCTTTTAATACCTGGAATGCCAGAGAGGTATCCAATGCATTGCATGTCATTGCATTGAATATCCCTCTATTACTCCAAGGGTTATATGGGTGATATGGCTATGTCTACTCAAGATACATATTATGTGGATGATGTGTAAGGGGGGCATACTACTTGTGTGTCATGACCATGCTAAGATGTGTTTACATTAGTCATGTGAGTGCACCTGTGGATGTGGTATGATGGTTGGATTGTTGACTCACCCAAAAGCCCTCCTCCTGTATCGGTCCCATTATCAAAGTCTTTGTGGATGAATGAGTACGTATGAGTTGTGACAGCTGCTGGAATAGGATGCACAAACATGGATTATCCTTATGTTGGAATCACACATCATCTGTATGTTGAGTGAGTCAAACTTTTTCCTGTTGATGAAGAGAAGTCCCCATGCATTGGCGCTCTTATGCACAAATGTGCAGTCTATGGCACCCATGACTATTGCCATGCCTCCCCTTGTATAAAACTCCTGTTTTACATGTGTCCATTCCATTACAGGGAAGGGGAAGTGGATGTACCTCCAGGCCTTCCTCTTGATGGCTGCCAACACCTGAGACAGTGCTCCTGAACATGTGGGCTGGGACATGCCAAATGCATACCCTTCTGTGGCCAGGAAGGATCCATTTGCCATAAAATGTATGACACACATCAGCTCCTGCAATCCAGATAGGGCACGGTTGATGATGCTGTATATGAGGTTGACATCATCTTTTATCACCTCATATCGATAGGTGATGCTGTGCAATGTCAACCTATACCAGTCTCTCACTTCATCATCTGGCATTCCAAAAAGCATGACCCTCATGTGATGTATCCCATATGTTTACAGCAGTCTGTCACCCCTGTGTTGCTCCACAGGCCCCCATGGCAGCTGTGGTAGCTGTGGTAGATCCTGTTGTGGCACCTGAGGTGCTTCTGCCTGGTGTGGTCCTCCAGGTGGAGATGGGCTCTTCAGCCAGAGCATCAGCTCTCTCAACAGGTGAAGGATGATCAGCAGGTGTGCTTGGGGGTTGATGGGGATCCCTAGCCCTAGCATGCCTTCATTTTCAATGTCTTCACAGGAATTGATATGCAAACATACTGATTGTAATCTCTCTCTCTCAAATGGACTCACTGTAAACACGCCATGTCTGAGGATGGTGAGTTGTCCCTTTAAGATAGTTGTGGGGTGTTGTGCAGGTGCGGTCATCAGGTAGCGAGAGACCAGTGGTGTTATGGGGTGAGTAAGTTAATGGTTGCTACCTGCACCACTTTGTTGTGTGGTGTGTTAGTTGCTGGTCACTCCCTGTGCCACTTTGTTGTGGGGATTGCATGGTTGTTGTAATTCTCTGCGCCGGAACTGGTGCAAAGCCACACAACTGCAACTTAAATGGATGCAAAAGGTGTCCACCCAAAACAGTTAACTCAAGGCACCCAAGAATGAGCACTGGCTAAATTTACGGCTGTTTAAACAGGTGCACCACACTTGCTTGCATGCCAAACTGCGACTACACAATAATAACAACAGCAAAAATGAAATTCGGCATATATGAAATAGACGCGAGGCTAAAGTTACGTTAGCGCAAACATTGAATTTACACCCACAATAAGTTATTTATATGTGCAAAAGTCCACGCGGTTACAGTAAAAAATGGTGCTTGAGCGACATGTGGCTTGACGCACAAAGGTATACCCTGAGTAGTTTGTTCTAATGACCAATACCACAATTGACACAATAAAACCGCAGTACTAGCAATAAGCAATAAAATTTAATAAAAACAATAATATTATAGCACGAATAATACACTGTATATTATCAAATATATTCTAGCTAAACACCTAATAATTCCAACTAGACAATTACTTACTGCTGTGCAAATAAAACACAATATGAAACAATTATAGTAGAAACACTATACGCTGGTTACTAGGGTGGTTTCCTAGAAATATATTATAAAAAGAAAGAAGAAAGCGATACAGTTTTATACTTAGCTATCCTGGGACAATCTTACGAGGTTGGTGCAGCAGGAACAGATACAGGGAGGAGAACTGGTTGCGTGGCACAATGCACTGGGCTGCATCAATTGGAGGAGGTCAGGCGTCAAAGTGACTCTTAGGATCTGGCTTCTGGAACAGTTTTCCCCAGCTTTCCCTGGCTGCCTCTTTTATCATTGCTAGTGCCGCCCCTCACCAGCACACTTTACCTGCCCTGAGCAACCCCTCTTCCCTTCCCCCTAGCAGCAAAAGAGGGAAAGGGAACTGGTCTATTCTGGACTTCTCTGTTTTTTTTGTCCGCCAAAACAGACAAAGAATCCAGGGAAAGGGTCTGCAAAATGGTTTCCTGGTGGTCTGTGTGTTTTAGGACATAGGAACATAAAATGTCACAAAGTTACACCATGTAATGAACGCAGTTTTGTTGCAAAATTGTTGTGACTTTATCTGTGCCCATAACAAATGGAAAGGTGTGTGTTGTCAAGGTAACTGTTTTGTGGTGTGGCTGTTTTTATTTGTTTAATTTGTTGTGATTGCTGTGTACCTATCAGATGTGTGTGTGTATGATGTCAGGTGCACCTTGGGTTTCTATTGGCTGGTGATGTTGCACAGGGGAGCTAGGCTTGATAAATATTTACTGTCTTCACTGGACAAGAGTTTTATTTCTTTTGTGTCAGACTGGCAGTGTTATTACCTAAATATGATTTAGTTTTCATTTTTAAAGTGCACCTAACACATAATGAATTGAACTGAAGATGTATTAAACTAAATGTATGGAATTACCATTTTTTACAGTATTTGAGTTATATTTGCATTGAAATTAATATATTGAATGTATTCAATTTTAAATTTTGACTATTTGAATTACATTTTTTATTGAATTGAATGTATGGATTTTGTTCTAAATTTTATTTTTGACTATTGTTGAATTGTACTTGTATTGAATTATACTTTTTACTGTATTTGATTTGAATTGTATTGTTGTTAAAATTTATAACAACTAAAATAAACACATTGTGCATAACAAATTCCATAAATATACATTTAAAATGCAAAATTCACATATTGCCGAATTCTTAGAAGAAAACAAGGAGTGCCCCAAGTGGATGTCATTGGCACAAAGTACAACTGCACCCTGACTGAGAAAACAGATCTAAATAAATCTATAGCAGTTAAACAGTTATGTATGGTGGTATATGTTTTCAAGTGGTTTTACACACATTTAATAAAGACTAACATTTACAATGATGGAGACCAAGCTTGCCATTTGAAAGGGAAACTGAGCCATTGGAAAGACCGAGCATAGATGGTAGGAAGTTCTCTGCATGCCTGTTTAGCCGTGTGTATAGGTATATCTATTACACAGACATTTGTCCATGTGAGTGCTATTCCTACAGATTGTATTGTTTATATCTAGTGTGCTAAGGCACTGTTGGCGCCCCCTGCTAATTTTCTTTTGTCTCAAATTATTGCAAGTATTGACACACAGAAGACTCTGTTTCAGAAATGTTAGAATGTTCCAATGTTAAACCGCTATACAGTTGCTGTCCCCTATAAAAAGATACAAGATATTTCTCCAGTAATTTGCTTGAACCTTCTGGTTGCCCTGACCCTCACAGTAATGTTGGATAGTATTGAAATGTTCTCTTTGTTTCATATACCTTCAGCCAGGGTTCCAGTACAATACCTCAGCTTGCAGGGGGCATATCCACCACACAGCAGATATGCATAGAGGACAGTGTAATCAATGGAACAAGACAGCTTAAGCTGCCACTGAAAATATCAACAATCATTATTTAACCCTTTCAGTTCCAGAGGGATACACAATGTGATGCGTACCCCTCTGGCACTGAAAGGGTAAAGGTCAGTATAGGACTGGATTGTGTATTTTGTATATCTGTATAGCACTTTGAGTCTCACTGGGAGAAAATCTCTGTTGTTGTTGTTATTATTATCATTATTATTATTACATGTATAGTGTCCCTGGAACCCCCACATCTGGGATGCACTGCATTTTAGAACCTCCACTCAAATCCAGAGCCACTCTACCTAATTTCTCAGCCCATGAGATGCAAAAGATCTTGGAGGATCAAGGAGCTGCACACCCCTTAAAAGCTTAACCCCTTAACAACCTCGCAGCTGGCAGTTAAAGTGGATCTATCACCTCTACAAAAGTTATGCTTATTATGTAGAGGATATATACATAAGGGTTATAATGTTATTGATTAAAAAAAAAAGAAAAAAAAAAAAAAAAGATGCTATTTGTGTTAAAACGTTAGTTTATAGAGTGCCCTGCACCTTACTTCCTCATAAACTTCCATTGCCGCACTGCCCCTTCTCCCTTCCCACTACCCAGCCTCCTCCTATGACAGAGGCTTCTGTATTTAAGCTGGAGCAATCTCATTGGCAGAGATCGATATCTAGCCAATGAGATTGCTCCAGCTTACAGACAGACAGCCTCCGTCATTGGAGGAGGCTGGGTAATGGGAAGGGAGAAGGGGCAGTGCGGCAGTCTGCGGCAACGGAAGTTTATGAGGAAGTAGGGTGCAGGGCACTCTATAAACTAGCGTTTTAACACAAATAGTTGTTTTTTTTTTAAATCAATAACGATTTCACCCTTATGTATCTATCCTCTACATAATAAGCATAACTTTTGTAGAGGAGATAGATCCACTTTAAGGACCATGGGGCATTTTTTTTTTGTCCAGTGGATTCAGGGGGCCCCAGAATGTCATGCAGCAGCTCGGCACCCCTGAATTCCATGACGTGCCAGGACCATTGTGGGTCCTTAACACAAGTTTTCCCATGACGGTCATAGCATGTCCTGAGTCCTTCAAGGGTTAAGGGTTACGCTACATTTACAGCATGCTGCTAAGCTCATATTTTTCAGAGCATCAGCATAATATTTTGATATTTTTTATAGTTGTAAACTGCAATAAAAGGATCTGCTTTAAAGTGTAGCGTTTCTTGCTCTGTGGGGAAATAAACTTGCTTAGCTTAGCCAAGGCTTGCTTTGCTTATGCACCATTAGCTCAAAGAAATGAAAAGAAGGAATCATTTATTTTACCAACTGCATACTAAGCTGAATTTTCACACTTTAGGGTTGTTGTTACTGGGATCATGTAAAAATGATAAAAGATACGTAATCAAATACCTTGTAATGTTACTTTAGGTTTTGCAATATGTATTTCCCAGTTGTTAAGTATTCTATAATTTAATTGGACCTATGAAAGTAGTACGAACAGTACATTTATTTAGTTCTCTTAATTGGTGCGTCATCCCCCAGTAGAGATTGGGAAAACTGTCCATTCCAGTAGCATCTTGTTTTCTCTGTTCCATGAAAATTCACAGTGCAAGGCATAAAGATTGATGAACAGAATACAGTAAGCACATACACAGGTACTGGGGATTCTTCAAAGCTCACCTATCTGCAGCCACATGCACATAAAATTAGAAGCAAATATGTGGCATGCACAAAGAAATGTGGATCAAATCTGGGAATTTTTATTAATTACCAATGGTACAAATGTTTTGCCCAGAATTGCTCAACTTGTGCCTTTGTTCATTTACCACGTAGTAACCCTTTGCATGCCAGAAAGGAAGCCAAACCACTCAAATGATTAATAACCTTTTCAGTCTATGCATCTCATAGACTTTTTTTATGTTTCAGTATAAGCAAACATTGAGACTGATGTACTAAGAAGAGCTGGAGGAGATGCACTAAGATGTGATAAAGAGGTGATAAAGTAGAAATGACTTATTCAGTGATATCACTTCTCCAATTACTATGTTATTCTATGGGGCTAATACACTATGATTAGTGGGAGATCTTAGTGCATAGGCTCCATAGAATAACATACAAATTGGTGACATGATATCACTGGAGAATTTATCTCTACTTTATCACCTCTTTATCACACCTTAGTGCATCTTCCCCTGAAGAAATAAACTAAATGCATTGAAGGGCTAGAATACAAATTCCATTGATTGAAATTGGGCTTTTCACCCTGTGAATATTAGAGAGGTCTCCAAAGCATTATGTCACAGAGTTGGATATCTCTAGTATTCAAAGGGTTAAAGCCCCATTTAAATGAAGGGGCATTTGTATATGTCCCCTGTCCTCCAGACTTCAATTTTTCCATGCATCAGCCTCATTATCTTTTTGAAGTGTGTGTGGGGGGGTGTATGTGAGTGTGCTTAGTTTGTTCTGTTTTGAACCAAGCTTTTTGTACATGTAAATTGGCTATTAGAATGGAAATGTAGGAAGGGCTAGAGGAAAGAATGGTCTTGAATGAGAGAAGCTGTATTATATAAGAATTACAGAGTTTGATATGCAGCCAGTGGATATATATTGGAGTGGTGGGGGGCAAGGACAAACCTATGTGACAAAAAGGCAACTTGTGCAGCAGCATACTGTATGGATTGAAATATATGGAGCTGGGACACAGGAAAATCAGAGAGAATGTTAACAGTAGTCCATGTGGGATAGAATGAGTGCTTGTGTAAGAATTTTAGCTGTAGAGTAACAGAGGAAAGTATGGATTTTTGATATCTTACACAAGAGAAAGAGGCAGGATTTGGCGACTGCATTAACCCTTTGAGTGCCAGAGGGGTGCACAATGCAGTCCTTTGCAATGTGCTGTGTACCCTCTGGCACTTGAAGGGTTAATGTTATATTTGAAACCAGCATCTGTGGAATGTTATTATACTGCAGTTTATTTATGGTTGATAACAATTAATTCCTCTTCAGTTTTTTGTTTGTTTATCGATTTATTAATTTAAGTATGGTTTCATTCAGATTAAATCTTGCAATTCATCAAATGTCATGCCTAATATTTCTTGTTACAGAAATGTGGAAACACATTATTGCTTGTAGTTATGTAGCTTTAGAGTCTTAGAATCTATCACGTTTGAAACACCACGGCCATCTCTGTTCTTTTCTGTGTTTTGGGTAATGTGTTGATGTTAGCTCTCTTGTATTTCCTTAAAAATATAAATATCTTGGAATATTCTTTATACTCTAATAATCACTTCTGTTGGGAGACATCTAAATCAATACAGTAACTTCAGCAGACTAATCCATTTGTGCTGAGGCAGAGATATACTTCCAATGTCCTAGCTGTGAATGTACAGCTTTGATTAACAGGCCACAACTATACCATCTAGTATAGCTCTAAATGCTGTATATAATGTTTGATTTAAAAGTATCCTTAATGTAGTTAACTTTGTCTCTTTTAGAGATATATTACTATTTCTGACCTCTTAATTTATTCTCAAACTAGAAATATTTATGATTCTATCCAATTGTGTTTATTATGGAGATTAATTAGAGGATTTCTGCTTGTCATGTGTATGTCATCATCATACAGGGTAAATGTTTCTTCTTTCCTTCTATTTTCCACAGGCAGCTCTGGAATAACCTTGTACAGCTTTATTGATTTTGTTACATTTTCAACACATACATCAGGCATCCTTGTAGAGTCTCATAGAAGAATCTGATCTTAAAGCTCTTACACCCTATGCATCATAAGCTTGTGTTATATCCAGAAATTTAGTAATGTTCCTTTTCAACCCAATCTTAACCTTTTGAGAGCCAGAGAGGTATCCAATACAATGCAATGTGCTGGATACCTCACTGGCACTTAAATGGTTAAAATTCTACTCTCATATAAGACCAGGCCACATTATCAAAAGCTTTCTTGATGTTCAGGCTAATCAGAGCCTCATTTGCAGTGTTTTTCAAACCATCTATACAGAATGTTGTTATTAATTCTTACATTACGAGGGTATGTACTAAAATGATTCTTCACTAAACCAAGAGTGGGAATCAATTTAATGTGTTGTTAATGTCTTTAGCCATTAACTAACTTATTACACTGAAATTGTCCCTTTATGGTTCCTTACATCAAGAGGAGGGTAGTGTGGGAGTGTAAAGGTGTTCATTTGATTTAATACCATGTATTAAACAAGGAGCAGAGGAAGTGGAGTAATTTTACTCTGTTTCCTGGTACATTAATGTAAAGAAAGTTGTTACAATGTGTGTGTGTGTGTGTGTGTGTGTGTGTGTGTGTGTTGTAGAGCCACATTTATTAAACTGATTGGTCTGAAACTTTTAAGATCCTCTTCATCTTTCTTCTCTTTCACTAGTACTGAGATGTATGGTTCATTATTCATAGACAAACCTTAGCATTTTTCTAGTAGATGTGAAAATATGTCAAGTAAATAAAGTTGTCAAAATCTTGATGCATTTCTGATGATGGATACTTGGTAAATTTAAATTCTTAATGTGTTTGACAGTTTCCTTCAGCTCTTAAAGAGCCATGTTTATTTCTTCAACCCCTTCTTCATTAAGAATTGGTAGAGTTACTTTATTTAAAAGGAGTATCTTAGTAGATATCTTTCATACAACATTTAGGTTAATCTATTTATAAACTATCTGTATTATATCTACAGTTGCTTATCCTATATAATACTTCGCAAAAATTTGTCAGAAGCCGTCAGGCACAGTAGAGACGGCTGCGTGTGGTGCAGTCATGTGCAGTAGAGACTGTCCGGGCCACGGCTGATACAGAGTGGGGTGCGTATCACTGTATCAGCTGCGGCACGGGCAGTCTCTACTGCGCATGACTGCACCGCGACTGGCTGGCACTGTGGCTCTTCAACTAGTATATAATAATATGTTAAAGTTTACCTTTATTTTACACCTCCTCACAATATATATATATATATATATATATATATATATATATATATATATATATTTTTTTTTTTTTTTTCTTGGCTCATATGCCTTTATACAAGTAGCAGTAGAAAACAATAGATATCAAATTCACAAAATTAGGTCAGTCCTTTTGCTGAATGAAGCAAGAGACAATTATTCCTAGAATTTGTTGCAGGGTGCAACTGCTGGACTGCTGGGGCCTTTGTTAGTCTCTGTACTTTGGCAAGAGGGGGCTCTGGTGGGTCTTTAGCATGGAGTACCCATATTGCTGCTGGGTGTATGCCAGGTGAGGTCACCTGGTTCCCAATAGGACACCTGGGATGTTGTCAGACTCTGTGAGCCAGGAGGTTGTTCAATAAGAAAAAAGAGGGTGGATACTGTACTAGTAGAAGGTAGGAGAGCACTGTTAGTAGGATGGGGTAGAGGGGTGATATGGGAGAAAAAAGGTAGCAAAAAATGAACCCCACAATAAATATACAGGAGGGCACATAGACTACACCAGACTCCCCAAAAGCAATGTGTATATGGTATAATGAGGTGTATGTCTACAGCAAGAAAGGAAATAGCTATGGATCAGTGTGGTAGGAAAGAATGTTCCTAGTAAGGCAGATATTTCATCCAAACCTGTCCTCTCTATTTTGCAGCATGTCCTCAAATTAAATGCACAGATAGCTGATCCATCGATGTTTCACCAAAACACATACAAAAGCAGAGAACAATAGGGGTGGAGAGGACAGAGCAAGTGATTTCCTCTAAGTGTAGCATGGTTATGAACAATTGAGTGCACATAAATCAACAAATATCAAATATTGGATGAAGCAATGTATCAATAAAAAATAGATACATTTATTATCAAATACAATTTAAAAAGCTAACAAAAAATGATACAGAAGAAAGCATACAGCTATTTATACATGAAATATGTGAAGCTATATGTTCACTTATCAGGCAGTATAAATGGAGTATAAACTTGTGCGTGTTGTTATAATATAGATGGTTAGTGCAGAAAAATGGCTTTTTAGCGTGTCTCTATGGCATAGCAACCCATATGTTGGTATAATAGGTGTGCGCTTACTAGAGAAAAAGTAACAGTAAACATCTTGCACAATCCTTAACCTGTGTGGTAATCTGCTTACTATAAGTCCAGAGTATGAATGCCCATCTGGATCACTCAAGAGACGTTACGTTTCTTCGCTGTCTGCGAGATCCCCGCACCTCTCTGTAACACGGCAAAAGCTGGGTCTCACAAGGGGAAGCAATGATCTTTAATCCGAGTATTTCTGCCCAATCTCTGTAGCATGGTGTCTCCTGATACAGCCCGAGAGAAGGAATCTGAGTTAGTGTTGGCATCTCAGCCTAACACGTGGTCCAGTTCAACGCTTTTCGGCTTCTTGAATAAGTTAGGATATTTAAGGGTGAAGGCTCAGGGAGGATTCAAAGAATAGCATGGATCACAGCATTGTGAGGAGTGCTTGTGAAGGCCATGTGGTGCAGCTGCATTTTGAGAGTATGGGAAAGGGTGAGAGCCATGTGGGGCAGCAATGGATAGGCAGAGATTGTGGGAGTCACTAGTTTAGACCATAGCCAGGAGTTAGATATTGTACAGGGGCTGGTTACATGTTGAGAGAGTTAGAAAGAGTTATATAGCTGAGTTTGTAACCAAGGGTGTTCCAGTTTACCCAGGGCATGTGCCAGGCTGGCCATCTTGGAGCATGATAGTGGATGACTCTTTAGGTTTTAGACTCAGGTACCCACTCTGATGGTTGGCAGAGTTAGTAAAACAAAGAGACCAGATAAGAGTAGTTGAACTAGAGAAGACAGCATAATAGTGATTGAAGTTCCTTTGAGAGGCAGGTTATTGTGAGCAAGAAATTAGTGGGGTTTTTCAGTGACTATGGGAAAGGCTCCTGTGCATGTTAGCAAAAATAGGCTTGTACAATACATTCTATGAAAGTGAACCACTGGAGAAATGAGTGCTGGGTGTCCAGTGGGTCACTGAAGAGTTCAATTCTGGGTGTTCTGTGGGAGCTGCAGCTGGAAGGAAGCTGTTTATAGGAACTGGTAAATATAAAGAACTTTAACAGCACCGGTGAACCCCTAAAGGAAATTTACACTTTAGGTCGTAGGAATTATTTGAGAGTAGGGGAAATGTATACTGTAGTTATGGGACTCTTTAGCATTGGGAATATTGTAACATGCATATATTTGTACATTGTTCAATATATTGCAGTTACTTTTTAAAGTGTCCAACTACTATGTGTATTGATTTGGAAGGAATATTATTTTGCTTCAAGGCTACCTTTTTAAATAGAGGCACTGCGTCTTTGAGATAGTATAAGTAGCACATTCTGTCCAAGACTATCCTTATTGCACTTTCCTCAAAATTTCCTGAGAAGAGAACAGGCAAATTGCCATAGGTATATGTAACAGAGTATGAGGAATAAGGGGCTACAGGTTTATTTCTTCAATTAATTCCTTGAATGCTACATATGTCTACAATGCACTGCTTCTATGGGGTAAAGGGAGAACTATGGCTATTCCTGTCATTTTCTACACCTCATGTTCTTTGCCCCCCCTAAGGTTTCTATAGCCCTCCATTAATTTCTTGCCACTAGTTTAAGGAGCAAACAATGGAGGGGAAAATTTCTGCACAGTTTTGTGAGCTCTTCCAGCTGTCAATGCTGTGCATATTGATACTAACCACTGTGGTAGGGCCCCCAAACATCAATAATAACATATTGGACTACCATTCATATGTCTGAGACATCCTCATTCCTGACCGTCACTCATACAGAGACTACTTTCACCCTGGAATGGCAGAAATGAGCTGTGTATGTCTAGAGGAGAGCTAAATTGTGACAGTCTACATAGAGCTAGAAACACATTCTGGAGTGAACAAGGGCTATGTGTGAGTGACAGTGAGTTCAGGGAAGAGATCATCAGGATAAAAGAGGCAATGGACTTAGGAATAATTGGACCTCTCCAAACTAATTATTGGCTAGCTGGAGGAGTGATGCTATGAGTGTCTGTGACCCCTCCAACTAGAAGCTGATTGGCTGAGTGGGGAGGCTACTGCAGGGCACATTCTGTGCCCTGTGTAACCCAACAATCCCAGTCAGCCGGAGCATGGGAACTAATTAGGCATATAAAAGCCAATCCCTGTTAATTTTTCCCCTCAGTCTGGCTCTCTCAATGGCCCAAACTGGATTGAGTTTTTTTTTGTTTTTATTTATTTTAGATGCAGCGGAAGTAACAGTGGATGGCGAGGTAGTAGGTTTTTTCTATTTTTTTGCTTTTCAAAATAGCTTTATTAAAGATATGTGGGAATACAAAGAAAAGAATACAGGTTCCACAATTTAGCAAACAGTACAGGTGAAAATGACTACAGGTCAAATGTAGAATCAAAATCAGGAACACAGAGTGAGAGTAAAAGAACGGAGAGCAAAGAGAGGGAAAAAAAGGGGGTAAGGGATAGAGTAGGGCAGGGCTCAAAATTTCCAGTCTCCACTAGCCAATGGTGAGTGAAAATTTAGCCCTGGTGAGTAGAAATTCAGCCCTGGTGGGTATGTTTTGGCTTGCAGTGGCGAGTAACTTTTCAGGTCTGGCTAGTAGCAAAGGACTTAAAATTATAAGCCCTGGAGTAGGGTATACCGGTGAGGCCAAACTATCAGACGAATTGAGTGGTCGGGTAAAAGGGAGAATGAGTGCCCTGGAGTGAATAGAGGTGGGGAGCTTGGTTCCCAGGGATGCGAAATGAATAGGAGAGGGAAGAAATAATTCTTTAGGTGGGGATGAGGTCTCGTGTGAGTCTTTACCTCTGTTAATCAAGGTTAAACGCAATAGTTAAGCTGTTCACTTGTCAGGGCCAGCCAATCATTGAGGGTAGGAGGCTCTGTACTACATCAGTGTCGGGATATAAGAGTTTTGGCTGTGTTAAACATAGTGAGAAGGGTGTGTTTGGTAAAAAAGGAGAGAGGAGTTTTTCTATTCTTTAATCTTTTTTCGATAGAAGATGCTGTAGGTTGTCAAGGACACATTTGGACTTCTGACATTATGTTAGGTTTTATACCTGGGGGGATTTTAGTTAGAATTTCAGTGAAATTCAGTGGAAATCTTCACAGAAATTATGACTAAACGAACGATGGGTCAACGACATTCGTTTCATCCAAATAGATTAAAAAGATCTTACAAAATCTACTAAATAAGGATTTGGGATTCCTCTGAAACTGCCAATACTTCACATAACATTTCCTTTACTTCCTTCTAGTTCATATTGGTCCATCCTCTTTATGTGACTGATTTTTTTTTACAAACATTTTTGTAAATAATTGATTTATCTCCATCACCCCCCTTTTTCCTGTCATCTACCTTCCTTCGCTACATTCTTTTCACACTGGCTTTAAGGGCCTTATACTTGTGTGATCTGTAGCTTATCGGTGTGTTGTAGATATGTTTTTCCCCTCAGTTTTACAAGCACAATGAAAACAATAATTTATGTTATATTAATTCAAAGCTGCTTAGTTTTATTGTATATATAGTTTACATTTGAGTTTCCATATCACATATGCCCTATTGTGTTGAACAATGAGCACAACTATACCTTCAAGCTCATCTGGATTATCTCTTAGCTTTCCACTGAGTGGTAAGCTTGTTGTTTGACTACTGTGACATTATTCTTTTTATGTTTTTTTTGCCTTCAGTGCTTTTAAATCTATTCATGAATAAGACTGTATAATTGGACTATCAATGCATTTCTGATTCCTTACTTGAAATGGATAATCACAAGAAGAGTTCATACTGTTTGAATACTTGAAAAAATATTTCAAATCAAGTTTCATATTTACCCATAGAAATAAAGATATACTGTTTGCAATACAGTTTAACACTCGGGAATATGGAGCTGATGCCAGTTTAAGTCCACCCAGAATATTTATACCAAGTGAGAAGCCCATGCTTTGTGTATCAGCACTTTTGAAAGTGCACATTAACATATATTATGCACAATCTATACTTGAATTCTTCCCATGGTTTTTGTTTTGGAAACATTTGTATATTCATAAATGTATCTGTATTTTTGGTAGTTATTTCAGTTTATAAAAAGGAACTGTAAAAAAAAAATGGTTGCTTTCAGCAGATATCCTCTAAGAAATGTCCCTGTACCCTTGTAATACCCACATTTTTGCCTCTTAATAATATACAGCAACTCTTTTTGTTAGATTATTGCTGTCTGTAGATTTATGTTGCTTTCAGCAATATATATTTATAACATTTCTAGATTGGCATATTCAAATTGTTAAGCCAGGCTAAGAGAACAAAAACCATGGGTAACCTCAATGGTTATTGGTGGCATACACAAATGATTGGATTGAAGATTAACCCTTTGAGTGCCAGAGGGGTACGCAACAAATTGCTTTGCAAAGCATTGCGTACCCCTCTGGCACTCAAAGGGTTAACTGTTCCTGGCTTGCCAGTACAATACCAGCAGGTAGATACCGTCCTGTGATTACAAGAACCCTAAGCTCCAGATAGCACTTACAGAGGCTCTCCAGGCCAAGATATCTCGCTAGGCAGTGCAGCCATATAACTGTGTCCATGTGTTACATGTGGACTAAAAAAAATTGTATCATGGCAAATCATGTCTGTGGTGGATTGTTGTAGGTTCATAGTAAATTGACTACATTGTTACACGCTGTGATTCTGATTCCAGTTGACTACATTTAATACATAGTTCAGGGTTATTTTCCACTACAACATGTTGATTTTTGATTTTTTTATTTGCATGCAGAACATTTATCAATGTATCATATATGGTAGAACTGTAACAAAGAAGAAGTTGTTGCAAAATACCTCACACTCTATTCACTTTACCATTTAAGAACTAGAGGCATTTCTTTGTAATGTGTCGTGTTCCCCTGTAGTCCTTTACACTTTGAGAGTCAGAGGGGTATTCAGCGCTTTGCAAGGGGCACTCAAAGGCTTAATGAATTAGGAAGGCTTGTGAACTCTACCTGATTCAGTTTAAAAAACAAAAGTACCAGCAACTGTCATGTCTGTCTCCATGGACACAACAGGACTGAGTGAAGATGTTAATTTGTTATCAGTAACACACAGGCAAAATTCATAGAGGCCATTTGGATTTTTCTGTGGACATGGCATCTAGGAATGATTGAAGATGTTATCTCATAATAATAGCCCTGAACTTACCATCCTATGGTGGGAAAATCTCAATGGGCCCCATAAATTGTGCCCTTCTGCTTTTGTCCAACAAGTCCTAGATTTAATATCCACTCTGGACATGTCAGGTGCTAGAAGGACCACCGGATTTCACTTCACATGGTAATTGTAAACCTTTAAAGACTAGAGGAATGCACAAAGCATTGTTTTGCCATGAGTTGCACACCACTTTAGTTGGCCTTAAAAGGTCAAATAGGCTCATGAGCTCTGCCTGCTTCTGCAATTAACTGTCATGTCTGCCTCCATGGACATGGCAACCAGAACTGAGTGAAAATGTTAATTTTTATTTAAATGGGACTTTTAACTAACTTAATACTATGGACGTCTACAATATATTGATTCACAATGCATTGAAGGCCTTTTTAACATCAATGATAATTTGGAAACTTTTATTTGCTCCCTATGGCGTGGTGGTTTGCCACAGAATTACACTGCATTCGCCAATTTCTTTGCATAATTTCATATTCAGCTTATACCACCATTGTTTATTTGTCACATTCATATGCATTAAGTAATCCCCATGGTTATGTATTAACTTGTTATTTCCTGATTATTGTCATGAATTACTTTTATGAATATTCAAACGGTTTTGGTATTGTAGCATTTTTTTACAGAAAAGAGAGCAAACCTTTGCATTGAAATATGTTGGATACCTCTCTGGCCCTGAAAGGGTTAACCCTTTGAGTGCCAGAGGGCTACGCAATGCATTGCTCTCAAAGGGTTAAGAATCTTTTTATTAGGTATCTGTGAAGAGAATAAAAGAAAACCTCTTCTAATTATTCGTAGAGCTTTTTTATATTTCCTTTAAAGAGACAATAAATATATAATTATGAATAGATCCCTCATGCAGCTATTTACTGCCTCCTTAAAAGGGAACTTAAAAAAATAGACCCACCTTCTCTCCTTAAGTATTTTAAATAAAATTCCCTCAGTGTACCAGATTTGCCTGGTTATTGGAAGAAAGAAAGAGTATTCACACAAAGTGTCAATTTGTTCCTTAGTTTTTGTAAGGAAGTCTAGTTTTACCATTGATAATTGATTGCTTACAAAAGACATATATAAAAACAAAAACAAAAATACTCCTTAGAAATATTTTTTTCAAGTATATTCAAATCAACTTATTGAAATCAAAGAAAAAATAATTTCTAAAGAGTATTTTTTGTTTTTGTCTTTATTTTTATATATGTCTGAGTCTGAAGTGTGGATCGATGTATGGTCACATTTGACATGAAGTGGACAGTAATAAAGATATTTGATATGAATGTGTGGAGTTATAAACGAATGGATGATAAAGAAATGTATGGTTAATTAGCAGTTTATTTACACTAAATATATTTTAGCTAAAAGCATTCTTTCTTTTATCTGCATTGTCCAATTATTCATGCCAGTACGTGACCTTTTTTTGCTTTTTGTATTTATGTACTTTTTTGTATTTTTTGTGAAAGTATATTTTGTTTTGATGTATTTTTGCATTCACAGAATTTGGTTCTCTATTAAAAGGTGCTTTGAACTGCCAGCATCCACAGCTTCATTTGAAAGTGGTGAAGGGGTTAATTTTGTGAACACATCGGGATTTTATGAATACGTGGAGTAATCACTGCACCTGTTGGAACCAGATTCTATAGGTGGATTCAAATTATGTCATTCGTTTGAGATTATTCAAGATTAAACATTGTTTTAGGATTATTGTTTTTTAATCTGATGGAGAAGTGTATTGAATCAGACCTATGATTAAGTGCGACTAGCATGAAACGCGTTAGACAGTTTGTGCACTGATCCTCATTTTGTTATTTGGAGACTGTTGTTTAAACATTACAACATGGAGTTGTTTTTAAAATTGTAAAAATAAACTCATTTTTTTACACAAGAATTGCTGTTCAGTTGACTGATTGGGATTTGGCCGATCCGTGAAGCACTCCCTTCCTGTGTCGTCACGTCTGTCGGAGCCTGTGGCCAAAGGCTGTCGGGAGTAGCTCCGAACTGGCATCCGGCTTTGTGCCTTGGTGAGTTTACTGATTTGTTGATCCTTTAATACTGTGTGAAGTGAATATAATTAAGGAATGGCTATCAGTAGCAGACTTCTATGTTGATAAGCTTTGAATTAACAATATAAGTAAGTAATTTTGAAAACAAAAATCCATTTGTTTGAGCCAGATAATATATTTTTTAAACTGATAGTTCTTGGTAATGAGTCTTTTTCTAAACAGGTACATATACGCTTCATAAGAAACTACTTGGGGAATCCTCGTTAGAGAAAGATTTAGGAGTACTGATAAACAAGACTTCACAGCAGTGTGCAGTGTCATTCAGTTGCTACAAGAGCAAACAGTGTACTATCCTGTATAAAAAGGGGTGTAGATGCACCAGGATGGGAATATAATACTGTCTCTAAATAAATCCTTAGTAAGGCCTCAGCCACAATATGGAGTACATTTTAGGGCAACAATTCTTAAAAAAATACATTTTTGAACTGGAAAAAGTGCAGAGACCTGCAACAAAACTGATTGGAGAATCTCAGTTATAAAGACAGACTAGCCAAACCGGGCTTGTTACATTAGAAGAGAGAAATCTAAGATAATAGTAATAATAACTAGTATTTATATAGCGCCTTTCTCCCAGTGGGACTCAAAGCGCTGTCAGCGCACGCTCTTGGAATTAACCAAATCAGCAGCTGAAATAAGAGGTGTTATTATTACCCAATCAATGGCACTCATTTATCGACCTCGGAAGGATGAAAGGCTGAGTTGGCCTTGCCGGGATTCGAACCTGCAACCCTGAGGTTGAATAGGCTCCATAGTCAGGGAATTTACCACTGAGCTATCTCACCTCTAAGGAGCTATTTACTCAAAGAGCTAAGCAAAAAACAAGTGGTCATCCATTACGACAAGAGTAGGAATTGATTTAAATTGGAAATTGCTCGAATTTTTTTTTTTTTTTACCTTTCTCTGGATTAACAGGGATGAACTTGTTGGACACATGTCTTTTTTTCAGCTTTATCAACTATTTAACTATGTATGTTACTATGCCACTTCTTCAAAATAATTTACAAAGCTTAAATTCAGGTTTCCTCTGATTGCGCCCCCCTCAGCAGTGCAACTGGAGAATACTCTCTTTTTGTTTTCCTTCATTTCTTTCCCAGCTGACATCCTTCTTGCCATTGGCCATCTGCCCACAGCTTGTTAGCTTTCCTTACACCTTCTTAAAGGAGTAGTAAACTTTTTAATAAAAAAAAAAATGTGTATGTTGTAGAGCCTTTCCTGCAGAGTAAAACAAGGGTACTGCTGTAGGATATTTTTTATTCAAACGTTATTCCAGTTAAAATGATTATTCTTTTAATTCAAACTGCAATTTTGGATCCGGCTACCAGATGCTGCTGTTCCTATCTCCATAAAATACCTTAGCCTGTTAACTAACTTTTTTTAATATATTTAATATTTTATATTTTAAGATATCATTATACCTATATTAACGATTAACAATCAGTCAGTAAAAGTAATTGTAATGTATACTACCTTCTTTTTAGTTTCCTGCTCTTTTTTTTTTTTTAAACCAAAGATGCAGTATTTAACAGTTGAAGCACCAAAAATACAAAACATTCTGATAGTCATAAGAACATATGACTGAAAGAAATAGAAATACAATTTTAATTGCATTCTGTGGTTTAGCCTAGAATCAGCCTCCAAATGTTCCAAGGCATTTAGAGTAAAAGGAAAAAAAATGCTGCGGGGGCATATAAAAGAGGAATACATAAAAGATGAATAATAAATATGTTGAAGCTCCAAAGAAATGAGAAAATTGCTCCTTCTGGGGATCAGTACTGAAGATTTACAGAGGAGGGATTAGGCTGTAGACTGTGTTTTACAAAAGACTCAAGAAATAATCATCAGAATAAAAACATTTATTGTAGAAGCTTTCCTTGTTCTCTCTCATTCTATAATTTGCCATCTAAATAAAAAGAAGTTGTTCAATCCTGTCAGTTCGCAGTTCGATCACTGTCCTGAATTCTGCTGTCAAGGTACAAAATACTCTTGTGTACCTCTAAAGAAAAATATGTTAGCAGAGGCATAATTAATAATAAAAAAACTTCATTTGCAAGTCTTTTCATGCGTAATGCAAATGTGATGTTTGAACTTTGGAGATAATTCTGTACAATGGACCTGTTTTATTAATGTCAGCAGTGTAAAATAATGTGAAATAAATTATATGTCTCAATAGCCAGTAATTGTTTAAGTTGAGCAATAGTGTATCATTAGTTCTCTACATCTTCCTTCTTAAGTACAAAGAACTATGTTCTAGCCATCCTAAGGCTAATTATAAGATTTATCAATTGTTTAATAAAGCTCTCCGATTCTTACTTATGTCTATGGAATCTAGTTATTAATTTGTTGGTTGATAACATGGTGCCAGGAATTAATTTGTAGTATATAACCTGGTCCAGTCCTGGTTTCCATTACTCCATGGATTTGTTCAGTGCTGCTTTTCAATAGACCAGCGATTCTCAGCCTTTCTAGTACCATGACCCTTTGATAAAATTTCCCAAGTTGTGGCAACTCCTAAGTAAAATTATTTTCGTTGCTCCTTCATCCCTTCAATAACACGAACTATAAAATGTGCAGGTCTCCCGAAAGGGACTGACGGCGCAGGTGCGCAGACTGCACTAACCTAGCCATCAGTCTCATAAGAGTAAGGATTTCTTTATAATGGAAAAAATGTGTACAATTACAAGTTTTACAGATTAGAATAAACAAAAAACAATTTTCTGATGGTTTAAGGCGACCCCTGGCAAATCGTCATTCGCCCCCAGACGGGGTCGCGACCCACAGGTTGAGAACCGCTGCAATAGACTATCTCCCTGAAAAGTTTCCTGTCTGATTACTGTGCCTCTGAATTGATCTAGTGCGCACTGCGCAGATACATTTCTAAGGTCTTTTGCTAACCTTGGCGTGCACTCTGACCTTATTCTGAAACTCCTGTTGAGAACATTGGTTTTGTATCCATACCACTGGTAAGCGTAAGCTTGCTGTTGAAGGCAGAACTTACACTCAGACAGAATGCTAACATCTTTGTTGTAGATGTGCTTGGTACTCACCATTAATTCCAAAATCCTTTTTTCAGACTCAGCTTGTAGTCAAACCGCTGTAATTCTAAACGTAGATCCAGATGTTATCCAGGCTAAAATTAATTGTAAGATCTGTATTGTTGTCTCAGCTGACCACCACTATTTCAATAACATTGGTACAGATCAGGTTAACATAGACCATGGTTTACTCTAGAATACTTTTTATAGCTGTGCCTAATTCTAAGATTCTTGTTACAGATTCAGCTTGCACTCTGGCCATCACATGCCCTCTAAGATTCTTGTTGCTGTCTTGCAGACACATTATTGCACTATATGAGAGAACGCTGACATTTACCACATGCAAAGTTGCAGGTCCTCCCTTTGAGATTGCTCTGTAATACTGTCTCTCATGTATGTGTGAATTGCTTGATATGATTAAAAAATTTAACATATAGCCGTCTCTCTCCCGTATTTCCCATTTTCCACAATAACCAACCTCTCGAACCTAATGCCATTCCCATGCACTTTCTTCATTTTTCCACCATGTCTGCCACTCCTGTACCCCTGGGCTTCTTTACCCCATTGTCATCTGTTGATACTTAATACCTACAATTCCCCAATGTTAGTCAGCATCTTAAAATGTACTATTGCTCCCTCCCCCACTGGCCAGCTCTAACTACCACCTCCCACTCCCAGATACAAGACTTTTCAAGGGCTTCTCCCACCCTATAAAATTTTATCTCTCATTCAGTCAGACTCTCACCTAGAATCCAGACATTTAAAAGGTCTCTGATGTACATCCTTAGGTAGTAACATGCCCTCATAACCTCCTACACAGCTAACAACTAGAACAGCTACGAATTCCATTTCTGTAATATTCCCTTTCTCATTCCATGTAATATTGTGACTGGACATCATTGCCACCTTAATTTATTCCTACAATTGGTCAAGCTATTTTTTCCCCTGTTGCATCCCAATCATATTTATTATTTCTTACATCTCATAATTCCAACATAATGCTACCAGCTGATTGGTCTACCCTACAGTTCCTTATGGCTTCTGTCACTTTCTCCTCTGATAAATTGTATAACACAGTTTGGCTGGACCAATTGGCTACTCCAAGTATTTAGACCTTTTGTATCAATCCTTTGCTTTCTAGAGATTTTAAGCTTTCGTGAGCAGGGTTTTCTTATCTTGTCCTCCTGTATCCATTGTATTTTAATCTTCTAAATATCCTTATATACATTATACCCATTTTTTGTCACGTATGAGCTCCATGCTGGTCCGTCATGTGTGGCTGAGTCCCTTTATTTCCAGTAGGTTGCTTTGAGAATGCACGGTCTTGCGTCTTGCTTCCCAGTTAACGGCTTGTTCCTATTTCAGATGTAGTATAGCTACGTTTGATGCTCAATTAAAGAGTCTGTGTTTCAGTCAGTTCCTGACCCTGTATCCAATTTGTTCCTTCTGTTGCTGACTTAAACTTACCTAGATCTTGACTTTACTTGCTTCTTTGTTGCTCTTGACCTGGATCACCTGTTGCTACTGGCTACTCCTGACCTTGCCCTTGCCTGCTGCTTTGTTGCTCGTGACCCACCGATGCTGACCTGGCTACTGCCTGCTGTTTAGCTCATGGATCTACAGTTGCTGACCTGGCTTCTCCTGACCTATCTCCAGCCTGCTGATTTTGTCTTGGCCTTACCTACCAATGCTGACCTCTGCCTGTGTGATCACATCTTCCATTTCTGAAATCCAGCTCGCTATTGTCTAGTGTAGCAGTCTCCCGTGTCCTGGTGTGAGTCTTAACTTCCTGGTAAGTGTTCATATACTTCTTGGCTCTGGAGCCTATTGTTTCCTCCTTGGGATTATTAGAGTATAGTCCAGCCTTGGTGGGATATCCTGGGTCACCTCCAGCTCTACCGAAGGTGGCTATTTATCTTTGCAGCTAGCACCTTTATTTGGCCTTGGAAACAGCACATTCCATCACGGATGGCCTAGATTCCCAAGTCATGATCCCTAGCTTTGTTCTGCAGCATCTTGCCCCAATAACCCTTGTTGGAGGAGTATTCTTATCCTGTGTTTCTTGGGTGATGTTCCGCCTAGTTGTGACACTCTTGTACATTATTCAACCTATACTACCTATTTTGCAGTTCTGCAAAATCTGTTGGTGCTTAATAGTGATGAGCGAGCATGCTCGGCCGAAGCTCGGTTCGGCTCGAGCATTGCTCTGCTCGGCACATGGCGGTACTCGTACGAGTACCGCATGTGCTCGCCCGCCATGTTCGGGTCTCCTCCCCGCACGTTTCGCAGCTGCTGTGCAGCCAATAAACGTGCGGGGAGGCTCTGACATCAGTGTAATGCCAGCAGCCATGTTGGCTGCTGGCATTACACTGATTGGCTGGCCAGAACCCGTGATCGGGTGCTGTATAGCACCCGACGCGCGAGTTCGGCTCATTCTTAGCCAGGGAGAGATGCGCTTAGGCAGGGAAAGTCAGTGTAGGGAGAATAAAATTGTTGAAACTCTTTCAAGACCCAAAAGTCCTTTTTAGGACTGTTGTGTGTGGGGGCAGCATTTATATTTTGTTTGGGGGGGCACAATTTCCTTTTTTTTGTGGGGGGGATATTTGTAAGGTGACATATAATACTAGATGCACAGGAAGTCAGTGTAGGGAGAATAAAATTGTTGAAACTCTTTCAAGACCCAAAAGTCCTTTTTAGGACTGTTGTGTGTGGGGGCAGCATTTAATTTTTTTTGGGGGTGGCAGAATTTCATTTTTTTGTGGGGGGGGACATGTTCTAAGGTGACATTGTACTAGGTGCACAGGGACAAATATTTCACAGTGCAGTGACAAGCTGACATATTCTGTTAGGTGCACAGGGCCAATGATTTTACAACGCAGCGACAAAAAAGGGCCATTTTAAACGTGTGCCTAGCCATAGATTATTGTCACATTCTGTTTAGTGTGCAAATTCACAAATTAACGTCACATATTCCGTTCACTGTGCCTAGCCGCAGATTAGCGTCACATTCTGTTTCGTGTGCCTAGCCGCAGATTAGCATCACATTCTGTTTCGTGTGCCTAGCCGCAGATTAGCGTCACATATTGTTTAGTGTGCCTAGCCGCAGATTAACGTCACATATTGTTTAGTGTGCCTAGCCGCAGATTAGCGTCACATATTGTTTAGTGTGCCTAGCCGCAGATTAGCGTCACATTCTGTTTCGTGTGCCTAGCCGCAGATTACCGGCATATATTCCGTTTAATATGAAGAAGGCGGGTAAAAAGGGACGGGGAAGTGGACGTGATCCTGATAGTTCAGGGCGCGGGTCAGGACGCGTAGAAACTGTGCCTGGTGCCAGAGCACAAGAAAGAAAGACATCCACCATACCTATCTTCATGTCTCAGTTTACAGGGCGTCGCAGGACATCACTCTCGAGGTCAGACCACTGCGAACAGGTGGTCGGTTGGATTTCAGCTGATACTGCTTCCAGTCGGTTAAGCACCACCCTGTCTTCCACCAAGTCCACTCTCACTAGCCAAGAGTCTGGTCAACATAATCCTCACCCTGATCATCCTTCCTCCCACCATAGAGGGTCTGGCCACACTGGGATATAGTGAGGAGCTCTTCTCATCACCAATCCTTGATTTGAACCTCTCTCCAAGCACGCTTGCAGAGGAACATGAGATCTTGTGCCCTGATTCACAACCTCTAGAGGGTACCCAATCACAAGAAGATGACAGAGGGGAACGGCATTTAAGGTCAAAGGAAGTGGATGATGATGATGAGACACAGTTGCCATCAAATCAACCACAATTACTGTCTCAAGACCTTGATGAGGAGGATGATACACAGTTGTCAATGACTGAGGATGTGGTGGGATCAAGAAATGAGGAGGATGATCAGAGTGAGGAAGTGGAGGAGGACTTGGTGGACGATGAGGTCACTGACCCCACCTGGGAAGCGATGACAGCAGTCCTGAGGGTGAGCCATCTGCAGCACCGCAACAGGCTGGAAGAGGCAGTGGTGTGGCTAAAGAAAGAAGGCGGACCGCACCAAACCGGCCCGCAAATGTTCCACGGAGCACCCCCTTGCGTAAATCTCCCTTGCCAAGGGCTAGGAGTTCCGCGGTATGGCGTTTTTTTAAGGAAAGTGCGGACGACAAAAGAATTGTAGTTTGCAACCTGTGCCACACCAGAATGAGCCGAGGCATGAACACTAGCAACCTCACCACCACCAGCATGATCCGACACATGGCATCCAAGCACCGTAATAAGTGGGAGGAACGCCCGGATCGCCAATCTGTGTCTGCAGGCCACACCACTGCCTCCTCTTCCCCTGTTTTCGGTGCCGGCCAATCGCCTGTCGAAGGCGCAGGCCCGCATACCTCCCGCCCTGCACCTGTACCATCTGAAGCACCATCAGCGACCACATCCACTTCCCTGTCCCAGCGCAGCGTCCAAATGTCGTTACCCCAGGCATTTGAGCGCAAGCGAAAATACCCAGCCACCCACCCACAGGCCATAGCACTAACCTCACACCTTTCCAAATTACTGGCCATCGAAATGCTGCCATTTAGGCTTGTGGACACTGAGTCCTTCCGCAGCCTGATGGCAGCAGCTGTCCCTCGGTATGCAGTCCCCAGCCGCCATTACTTTTCCCGGTGTGCCGTCCCCGCCTTACACCACCATGTGTCCCTTAACATCACCCGTGCCCTGACCAATGCAGTTACTGGGAAGGTCCACTTAACGATTGACACATGGACAAGTGCTTGTGGCCAGGGACGCTACATTTCCCTGACGGCACACTGGGTGAATGTCGTGGAGGCTGGGAGCAACTCGGACCCTGGGATGGCACAGGTGCTACCCACGCCGAGGATTGCGGGCCCTACCTCCATCAGGGTTTCCGCCAGCACCTACGTTATTGGCTCCTCCTCCTCCTCCTCCGTTTCCACCTCCGAATTCTCTGCGCGCAGCGCCACTCACCCATCAGCCGGTAGCTGGAAGCAGTGTAGCACTGCAGTGGGGAAGCGTCAACAGGCCGTGCTGAAGCTGATCTGCCTTGGGGACAAACAGCACACGGCCTCAGAGCTGTTGCAGGGGATTAGTCACCAGACCGAGCAATGGCTCTCGCCACTCAACCTGCAACCAGGCATGGTTGTGTGTGATAATGGGCGTAACTTGGTGGCGGCTTTGGAGCTCGGCAAGCTCACACACGTACCATGCCTAGCGCATGTATTTAATTTAGTGGTTCAGCGATTTCTAAAAACCTACCCCAATTTGCATGATCTCTTGACGAAGGTGCGCCGCGTGTGTGCACATTTCCGTAAGTCATCTACAGCTTCAGCCGGCCTGTTGACGCTGCAGCAGCGCTTACAATTGCCAGCTCACCGGCTGCTGTGTGACGTGAGCACGCGCTGGAACTCCACCTTCCACATGTTGGCCCGGCTTTGTGAGCAGCAGAGGGCAGTAGTGGAGTACCAGCTGTTACACGGTCGTCGCCTCTCCGTTCAACTTCCTCTAATCAGAAGTGAGGAGTGGGAATGGATGTCAGACCTCTGTGAGGTTTTACGCAATTTTGAGGAATCGACACAGATGGTGAGCGGCGATAACGCTATTATCAGTGTAACCATCCCACTTCTGTGTCTACTGAAACGCTCGCTGCTCACAATTAAAACCGACGCTTTGCATGTGGAAGAGGTGGAAATGGGGGAGGAAGAGCTTACACAAGGTGATAGCCAGAGCACCCTCACTTCGTCTTCTCAGCGACAATTGGAGGAGGCGGAGGAGGAGGAGGAAGACACGGTTGCCTCCGCTACAGAGGGTAGCCATGGAACTTTATTTCCATCTCTTCAGCGTGGGTGGGCAGAAGAGGAGGAAGAGGATGAGGAGATTGAGAGTCATCCTCCTGGTGAGGACAGCGAAATCTTGCCTGTTGGTACTCTGGCACACATGGCTGACTTTATGTTAGGCTGCCTTTCCCGTGACCCACGCGTTATACGCATTTTAGACAACACGGATTACTGGGTGTTCACCCTTCTGGACCCCCGCTACAAAGAGAATTTCTCATCTCTCATTCCTCCGGTGGAGAGGACAAGCAAAATGGTGCAATACCAGAAGGTTCTTGTTGAAAAATTGCTCCAAAATTTTCCATCTGACAACGCTGGCGGCAGAGTACGTGCTACCTTGGCCAACCGAGAAGGGGAGAAAAGGGGAGCACACAGCAGTTCCGACAAAGGCAGGGCAACACTCTCCAAGGCGTGGGACACCTTCATGACACCCCGCCAGCACCCTCACCCTGATGCGCGGCCTAGTGTCACAAGGAGGGAAAAGTTTTGGAAGATGGTGAAGGAGTACGTAGCAGACCGTGTCAGCGTCCTCACTGATCCCTCTGTGCCTTACAACTACTGGGTGTCCAAGCTGGACACGTGGTATGAACTGGCACTCTACGCCTTGGAGGTGCTGGCCTGCCCTGCCGCCAGCGTTCTGTCTGAGCGGGTATTTAGTGCTGCTGGTGGCATCATAACAGATAAGCGTATCCGCCTTTCCACCGAAAATGCTGATAGGTTGACACTTATAAAAATGAACAAGGCCTGGATTTCCCCTGACTTCTCCACTCCACTGGAGGAAAGCCCTGGGTGAACATAAAGTCACTTTAGATATGTTATTTACAATGATGGGAATACTCTGTATTCCCATTCACCCCTTCCACCCAAAAAACAGGTATATGGTTGACTCTTAATCTTCTCATCCTCCTCCTCCTCTTCCATATGCCCTGTGATATAATTTTTATATAGGGCCAGCTCACCAGCGGGCCCTGTGATATAATTTTTATATAGGGCCAGCTCACCAGCGGGCCCTGTTTGACAATTTTTGTATAGGTCAGCTCACCAGCGGGCCTTCTCATATAATGTTTTATTGGGTCAGCTCTCTAGCGGGCCCTCTCATATAATGTTTTATAGCGTCAGCTCACTAGCGTCCTTCGCATATAATGTTTAGGATGGTCAGCTCCACAGCAGACCCTCACCCATAATGTTTTAGATGGTCGGCTCAGCAGCAGACCCTTATTCCTAATGTTTTAGATGGTCAGCTTAGCGGCATGCCCTCGCCCCTAATGTTTTAGAGGGTCACCAGCAGGCCATTAATCCTAATTTTTCAAGGGTGTGTATGATGCCCTCCTTTATGTGTAATAAAGGGTGTATTGGAGTGACATTTCAGTCTAATTTTTGGCAGCCCTTTCACTTAGTGCATAGGTTTTATGAGTGTTGGACCACTACCTGAACTATTGTACCACAATGTGAATGAGGCCCTCCATTTTGTGATATACAGGTTGTATCGGAGTGCCTCAGGTCCTCCCATTGAATTAAATAGGGCTGGGGTGTTCGACAGAGCAGAAGGTAGTTCTTGGCTTCATCCACTAAGTCACTTCGTCACTTTTACTCAATGGATCAGACCCCACTGTTCCGACTATAAATTTTGGACTTAACAAGGGCAAACGGACATGTTGTAAAACCTGTGGTAGCTGCGGCCTCCGTTCCTGAATGCTGTACCTTACCCGGGCCATAACCACGTTGAACACCTGCTTTACGCTGCGCACGTTTCCCTCTTAATCATGGCCCTAGTTCCGAAAAATCGATGAAATTTTTTGCAGAATTTGCAGTTGATATACAAGTAAATATACAGCAAATACTGTTTGGTAACAATTTTTCGCCTAAAATCGTTTTTATCTTCCTTTTTGTGTGTTTTACGGTCAGTCTGTAAAAATGGCGTACTACGGGCGAAACATCGTTCCCAGCAGCGACGTTGGAGTCCAAGATGCATCCAGACATCCTCCCTTTGCTGTCCCTGAACCATTTCTGTGGTGTTTCCATCATTTTCTGACCTTTTCCTATGAACCAGGCACCCTCCCCTCATCAGAGCAGGGGGTGCCTGGTGTAATGCTCGAGTCCTCCCATTGACTTCAATGGGGCTCGGGTGCTCGGCCGAGCACTCGGCACCCGAACATCGGGGTGCTCGATCATCACTAGTGCTTAATACAAATAATAATAATACTAATAATGATAAAAAACAAGTATGAACCTTAGTAAGTTGACAGAAAAAGGACAATAGCAGCAAGGTAGAATTGAAGACCATAAATAATGGAAGAAGGATTGCAGACAAATACATACAGATAGCTGGAAATTTAAATGAACCCAATAGGTATCACTTTGACAATTCATGAACTCTTTTTTATTGTTTTCCACTTAATAGGGATTATAGGAATGAATCATTAATGACAAAATTATAAAACAATAATACAGCAAAAATAATTAATACAGCAAAAAAGCTAATAGAAACAATTAGTTCATTAGTAATTATTAGGAATGTACAGAGGCTTCTTCAGTGGGAAAAAAGGCAGAAAACAGCAACTCTTGCCTTCCATGGGAGTTTGGTCCAGTGAATTGATTGAGTGAATGAGTGTGCAAGATGACATATACTTATGTTGTGTGTGACCACATCATGACGTCACTGTGAGAACTTTGGAAGCATCGCTCATGATCATCAGAACTGGTATGGGAACCACCTGGCTTATTTTGTGCATTTGGTAATTTCAAATGAATGGAGGAATATAGCCCCATTTCCATAATAATTCCTACAAGGTCAAAATCAGTATCTGTTTCAAATTAGGCATTTCAAAGGTATTCATTATATATATATATATATATATATATATATATATATATATAAATATTTTCATTATGCAAAGCATCATGACTTTCAGGTCATGATTAAATGTACAATTTCCATGATGTAAACAATATAGTAATCAGTTTGCCTGGTGCATTAGAGAATCTTGACCAGATGTTTCGGAATTTTACATGACACCCCATGTGGAAGTACATTCTTCTGAGGAATATTAAATCATTATTTACCAATCACAATTAACTCTGATTGGATAAGGGGTGTGAAGCCATCCACTAATAGGATATATTTTTCCATCATATAATATGCATATAGTTTGAGAAGGTTTAAGTGTTTATCTAGGTCAGTGATTCTCAAACAGGGCGCCGTGGCATTTTGGTGTACCACGGACATCAACTTAGGGTGCCCTATGTTTTCTATGAAGACTTTGACAAAAATTTGAATATTGACTTTTAAATGTAGATTTATGAAAATTTTTATGCACAGTATGTTCATTTTTCTTATTATGATTGTAAGACATAATAATAACTGTAAATTTATTGTATTGTACATTGAATATGTCAGGGGTGCCCCAAAAGTTCTAGATTGTGTGTTAGGGGTGCCTCAAGCTAAAAAAGATTTTAGGGAGTTCTGTTGCTTTGTGTCCCACCATCACTATTACACCTGGTTCTAGAAGGTTCATGTGAAATAAAGACCTAATCCAACCAGCCTTTACATTGACTGAGTGTAGATGTGGCGCACAAAGGGTTTTGATAGGGGAGAGGTGTGTAGCAGTTGGAGCCCAGTGAGGGCTTAACTGAACATTATTATGGGAGGATGTAGAAGGATGTCTCTGTCTGTCTGTCTATCTATTCTTATCTATGAGATTCAGTGTAGAAAAAACTCACAAGACTGATATAAAGATTATACCTTTTAATAGTAAAAGGGAACTTTAATACTCAAAGGCAACTTTAGAACACAAAGGGAAAGACAAATCTGGGAATTTAAATTAATGGTTATATTTGACACATAAAAACAGGCCTGCACCTGGGGATGATGGGGTTCATGTCTCATTATAATAGATAGAAAATCTTGGTAAAGAGATTGTATAGAGATAGATCTTTTCAACTCCCAGACTAAAAAGCTCTTCACATCTTTGTGTTAATGAACATTTTCTTGTTCCCAGGACTTTGCATAACCCTATGCATATCATTTCATATCTAAGCAGACTGTAAGTTTACTAAGTTAATTAACCACCACTGTGTACTCATATAATTTGTTTCAAGTATATGTCATACTCTGTAAATATAAATGCAGTGTTATTCTAGCTTTATTTGTTAACCTATGAATGAAGAAGGGTTCTTATTGTCCTGAAAGCTTGCACTTTCTATGTCCTCAGTTAGCCATTAAAAGTTATCACCTTTTTATCACTCTTGTGAGTTTTTTGCTACACTGAAGCTAATCTACTGGCTAACATGTGACATCTTTTTTCTGTTCTTATCTATATATTCTACCGGGCTTGCATAGTTAAGATTGAATGAAGTTTTCTGTTATTTGATGTTTTCTTTTGCTCATAATTACATTTATCTTTTTTCTTCCACAGAGTCACCATGTGTAACATGAGGTCCAATCTTTCCATCCTTGAGAATTTGGGATTTAAATTTGGTGCGACCCACATTGTTTTTCTGTGTCTCAATCTCTTAAGGAGTTGAATGCCAGAGGTGTTCACAAAGCACTGCAAATCAGAAGTTACACTTACATGTAATTAAAGGAAAATAATGTTTCAATATTTCAATGTTCCAATTAATCTTCATAGTATTTGGGCCATGGAGAGTGTTATTTCAATATTGTCAGTTGTTCAAGGTAATTGAATGATAAAGTATCCTCCTCCTGCCCCTTTTACTGATGTAACACTGCTCACCTCAGAGCAGCGATACTGTCCAGTTGGATCGTAGAGAGGGACAATCTTCAGTGAGAACCTGCTCATTCCTTGTTGCTATCTATATTCTTTTCTTAATACTTACATTTAATTTATAATTATTATATGGCTATTTTATGATGAGTAAGCTCTGTGAGCTTTCTTCTTTTATCTGCTTTTATTGTCCACATATTGCCTTCAGCTCATCCTAGCAGCTTCTCTTTTTATCCTATCTAATCACAAAGTATAAAAACACATGATTACTTTATTTTATTTCACCATTCCTTTTCTTTTCTTTCCCATTTGGTCTTTAAGAACAAGGCTTTTTGGCCTGTTAAAATATGCATGGCCCCTGCCTGTTTGGGATCAACCATTCCTGACATGACTTGTGAGGAAGGATATAAATGGAACATAGTAAGCACTTCATTAATGCAGGCCCATATGGGTACTGGCCCAGGTAAGTCCTCCATCTACACCTTTTTGTTTTATTGTATGTCTGTTGTTTTTCATTGCATTACACTGGGACCCACAAGTAATAAAAACATCAAAACATTATTTAAAGGGTCCCCACTGATGTGTTTATTATAACATCCTTCTTCAGAGAATTTTTTATTTAGATAGGGCTTTTACAGGGGTATTATAGTAGGACTTACTGCAAAGTGAGATACCTTGGCGGGGTGGTAAGCTTACACACGGATTGGCCAATTTGTGGGACAAAATTCTCACTTATTTTAATTAGAGTTACAAAGAATTATTATATATGCCCAATACAGGGCACACATGTTCACAGTATATAGAGGAGCGCAGGTCTGTCTTTTTGTATGTGTTTCCACATTTGGGTTTAGGCCTAATGTCGGGGGACTGGAGAACCCTCTCATTCCTTTCTGCTAGCTATATTCTTATCTTCATACTTACATTTAATGTATAATTATTATATGGATATTTTATGATGAGTAAGAGCTGTGAGCTTTCTTCTTTTTTCTTCCTTCTTTCGTCTTTTTTCCAATCTTCAGTGAGCATAAGGAAAAACCTGAAAAACTTGTCAAGTGGGGCAGGGTTTTCCTTATGTTCATAATAAGAAGATTGTCCCTTGTTGCGAGCTGTCCGGGCAAGAGACCAGATTCCACATCTGAGCGGTGGCGGCTTACACTATGTAAATGGGGTGGGAGGGGAATACTTTATGATTCAGTTACTCTTGAACTACAACTCAGACAGTATTGAAATAACACTCTCCATGGCCCAAATACTATGAAGATTAATCGGATTTTTATTGTGACACATTACTATCCCTTTAACTTTTTTGATGCTGGAGAGGTATATTCAATATTATGTAGCATCCAAGGGATTACTAGGCAATACAATCATAAACATGGTTACACTGGTATTTTAACCCCTCGGATGTCATCATCCAATGGATTACTACGAAGTAAACGCATTAAAATTGATATCTCTTTAGTTAACCCTTTGGATGCTAGTAACTAACTGACTGCTTGTTGCGGTTCAGTGCACTCAGACACGGTAGATGTTGGTAAAAACATAATTTTATTTAAGCACACAAGGAATAATGTAACCCTCATGGGTCCAGTATATAGCAGCAAATAACTGACACAAGACAGGTTACATAGCAAGTTAACCCACACGGGTCCAGTATGTACTATTGAATACACTACTGACACAGGTCAGGCAACTATGATAGATACAGTGTAATAGAGTCCAGTAATGCCAGTGAAGCCACTGACTCAATTGCCCAGATAAATGGAGGCCCAAAGTCGCCTACAGACAGGCGAAGCGACAGTGACAGAATGGCAGCAGAGAACAGGCAAGGTTCACCTGAACGGAGGGTAGCAACGGTGGACGCCCACCGGAGACTACAACTGTGTGAGTCAGAGCTCGTACCAGGAAAGGACGCCCTACTGAGACTATCCACCACCGTGTGCCTGTGCCACCCCCGAAGGGGTTAATGTACGCTATGGTCTTAGGATGGAAGGCAACCGGAAGCGCCCAACTGAACCTAGAGTGGAAGACCAAGCGCACAAGTATACCAGAGATGAGAACAGCACTGGTGAAACAAGTAGCGGCACAAGGCACCACCCCCAAAGGGGTTAATGAACGCTATGGTCAGGATACGAAAGACTACCGGATTCGCCCAACTGAACCCAAAGCGGAAGACCAAATGATCAAGTGAACGGTGTGGAGGAGCAATGACACACTGAGACTCAAACCCACGGACTGGACTACAAACGGTAACGGAGTACCGTAGCTCTGGGATGCACAATAACGTGAGAGATGTGCACAGATGGTAGCAGCAGGCACTGACAGATTCTTCGCCCAGCCGGGTACGGAGGAAGCAGGAACCACCGCCAAACCGATTTGGTACACAGCACAGGAACGTCAGCCAAGCTGAGTCGGTACATGGAGCAGGGTTGTCAGTCTCGCCGGGTCGGTACACGAAGCAGGGTCCTCGTTCTCGCCGGGTCGGTACACGGAGAAAGAACGTCAGCCAGGCCGGGTCAGAACAGGAAGCAGGAACGTCAGCCAATCTGAATCGGTACACAGGAGCAGGAACAGTAACAAAAGCGTAGTCAGGCAGTCCGGGGTCATACAATGGTATCAAACAAACGGAACTAGCGCTAGGCATCAGGTACACCACGAAAGGGCAAACTCAAAGTGACAGCCCAGGGTATATAAAGGCTGTCACTGGGAGGAGCTGTACAGCGCAGCCAATGAGAAGGCACCAGTAAAATAAGCCTGTCAGAATGTTGCATAATCACGGGCGCCATGATAGTACCCTCCTCTCAAAGTTCCCTCTCCGAGAAGAGGGACCTGGCTTACAGGGATACTTGGCATGGAAGTTGCGCTGTAATTTGGGAGCATGAAGGTCCTTAGAATCAACCCATGAACGCTCCTTTCCAATGGACCAAATATTGTAATTTCCCTCTGAATATGCGTGAGTCAATAATATTCTGTACCTCATACTGTTGAACTTGTATTTGAACATGGCCTGGAGCCACAGGGGTAGTAATGTATCGATTACAAATCAGAGGTTTTAACAAAGATACGTGGAACACATTATGGATACGCATGGATGCTGGAAGGTCCAGAGCAAATGACATAGGGTTAATTTTACGTATAATTTTAAACGGGCCAATGAACCGGGGAGCCAACTTATTGCAAGGGGTCTGAAGATTGAGGTTCTTTGAGGAGAGCCATACCCTGTCCCCAACCTGAAATGAGACCACTGGCAGCTGTCTACGATTAGCTTGGCGCTGATAACGCTGGAACGAGGTACTGAGGGTCCTCTGCACCTGTGCCCATGTGGAACAGAGTTGCTCCATATGCTCATTCAGAGCTGGAATTTGCTGCGTCTGAAATGAGTCCAGGAGCAGACAAGGATGGAACCCGTAATTGATGAGAAACGGGGAACTCCCGGACGAAGAATTAACCGCACAATTCCAGTCAAACTCCGCCCAAGGCAACAGGTCGGCCCAATTATCATGATGGTCAGGCACAAAACAGCGCAAAAACTGTTCCAAGCCCTGATTGGCACTCTCGGGCGGCTCAGTTGGTCTGGGGATTATATGCAGAGGAAAATGATAATTGAATGCCCATCTGCACACAGAATGCCCTCCAGAAACTAGACACGAATTGGCTCCCACGGTCGGACACCAAAACTCTGGGTACGCCATGCAATTGGAAAACTTCCCTGGCAAACACTCTTGCCAACTCCTGGGCAGAGGGAAGGCCAGGCAGAGGCACGAAGTGTGCCATTTTAGAAAATCTATCGACTATCATCAGAATAAAAGAATATCCCCTAGACACCGGTAATTCCCCCATGAAGTCGATAGAGACATCAGACCAAGGACATTCTCCATTGGGTACTGGCTGTAGCAAGCCCACCGGAAGGTGTCTAGGGGATTTTGCATGGGCACAGGTAGAACAAGCTGCAGTATATGCTGTGCAGTCAGCACACAAGGAAGGCCACCAGAATAACTGCTAGAGTGACCAAATTAATTGATTCCTGCCAACATGCCCAGCAGCCTTAGAATCGTGATATGTCTCAAGAAGACGGGTACGGAGGAGCTCGGCCACTAAACATTTGCCCACTGGGGTCTCAGGTGGAGCATTAGCTTGATTAGCGAGCATCTCCTACCCCAGGGGTGAAGTAATACTGGTTTGCAATGTAGCTAAAATGCGATCAGGCTGGATAATCGGTACCGGAACCTCCTCCTTCTCTGTGTCAGGGTTAAATTGCCTGGACAGGGATATTCTTGGACCCAGGCAGATAGGATATGATAAAATTAAAGCGCAACAGAAATAAGGCCCATCTAGCCTGATGAGAGGAAAGTCTCTTAGCCTCGGATAGCTACTTTAAATTATTGTGATCAATCAGGATCAATACTGGAGTTCAGGTACCCTCAAGCAGGTGCCGCCATTCCTTGAGGGCCAGAATGATTGCCAACAACTCCCTCTCCCCAATCTCATAGTGACTTTGCGCGCTAGTCAATTTTTTGGAAAAGAATCCACAGGGTCTTAGCATACTCCCAGGTAGGTTTCACAATTGTAGAAAAGTTTCTGATAAATTTCCTATAATAATTAGCAAAACCAAGAAAGCGTTGGATAGCCTTGAGCCCCTTAGGACGTGGCCACTGTAGGACTGCTGCCAACTTATCCTTGTCCATTTCGGTGCTATCCTTAGCGATAACAAAGCCCAGGAATGGTACCATGGGCTTGTGGAATTCGAATTTCTCGATTTTCAGAAGAGTTTATTCTCACGAAGTTTAAGCAAAACGGCTGTCACATCCTTGATGTGCTGCGACAAGCTTGACGAATGAATGAGAATATCATCAAGATATACAACTACGCAGGACTGTTGCATGTCACGTAAGATATCATTAATAAACTCTTGAAACACTGCTGGTGCGTTTCATAGCCCGAATGGTATTGCCAAATATTCATAGTGGCCTGATCTGGTATTGAATGCCGTTTTCCACTCATCACCGGCCCTTATCCTTACTAAATTATAGGCGACCCGCAAATCAAGTTTAGTAAAGATAGAGGAACCCTTCAATCGATCAAACAGCTCGGTGATGAGTGGTATAGGATAAGCATTCTTAGGCATCAGTTTATTCGATCCACAATAATCTATACAGGGACGTAGTTCACCACTTTTCTTCTTTACAAAAAAGAATCCTGCCCCCGTGGGCGAGGATGACTTCCTAATAATGCCCCTCTTCAGGGCGTCAGCAATATACTCCTCCATGGCCCGATTCTCCTCTCAAGACAATGGGTACGCACGACCCCGGGGAGGAACGGCACCAGGAGGCGGATCAATAACACAGTCACACGCCCTATGCGGCGGCAGTGCACTGGCCTCTCCCTTACTGAAAATGTTGCTGAATTGGCAGTATTCAGAAGGCACTGAGGGAGAGGTACACATAATCCTAGTGGGGTGGGAAATACAATGTTTGTCACAGAATTCAGACCATGCCAAAATTTGTCAAGTCTGCCAGTTGAACCTGGGGTTGTGTAAGTATAACCAAGGAAACCCCAGGATCACGGCATGGTGAGGGGAACGGATAATCTGGAACTGTTGTTCTTCGGAATGTAGTGCCCCAATGCACAAGGATAATGGTATCGTTTCCATAGTAATTTGGGCAGGTACCATCAATGGTCTCTAGCGTCAAAGGAGACTCTTTCTCCACCAGTGGAATTTTGTGTGAGGCAGCAAATGACTCGTCCATAAAATATCTGGCACCACCGGAATCAACATGAGCCAGAACTTCCACCTCAAGTTCTGCCCAGGAAAGTACAGCCTGAACAGGAGGCTTCTGACTAGTCGGATCAAGGGACTGCTGAACGTCACCTAGGGCCTGTCCCCCAAGGTACCCTTGGTGCCTTCATTTCCCGGCCATGTAGGGCATGAACGAGGCAAATGACCAGCTAGGACACAATATAATCAGAGGCCTTGTCTATGGCGATGCACCCGTTCCTCCTTAGACAATCAAGTGAACCCTAATTGAATAGGTTCACTATTCTCACCAGTGTGTTCAGGAGGCTTGGGAGGTGAGGGAGGCATGGGTGGGAACTTGGTCTTGCTAGTCCCATTTATCTGGCCCTCTGCTTACGGTCCTTAGCCTCCATTCTTTCCCTAATACGGGAATCTATCAAAATCGAGAAATCAATAAACTCATCAAGATCAGTCGGCAGTTCTCGGGCTGCCATTTCATCCTCAATGCGTTCGCATAGTTCCTGTGCAAATGCTGCCACCAGCGCCTCATTGTTCCAGCCCACCTCTGCTGCTAACGTACGAAATTCAATGGCATAGTCAGCAACTGTGCGGGACCCTTGTTGGATCTCCATAAATTTTTTTGCAGCAGAGGCAGCTCTCCCAGGAACTTCAAATACTCTATGAAACGCTCTTAAGAACTCGCTGAAGGTCCTTGTACATGGTTTTGCAGCTTCCCATAATGGATTTGCCCAAGCCAGAGCTCTGCCCGTCAGCCATGAAATCATGAAGCTCACCTTACTGCGGTCACTAGGAAAGGCTTGAGGGGTTAATTCTAGGAAGATTTTCAACTGATTTATGAACCCTCTGCACAGGGTGGGTTCGCCATCATACCTTAGAGGTTGTGGGGCTGTAGCAGTCAACCCTCTGTTCGAGTTAGTCTGCAACAACCGGTGTCGAAACGGGGGAGACCACCGGGGTGGTACTGGTTTATCCAAGTGTGCCGTGCACTCAAGAATTGTTTGAACAGCCAACGCCAACTGGTCTAGACGCTGCTCATGTAAATCCATCCTCCAATGGATACTTGTGCATTACTGTCACCTGTACCATCTGAGGTCATGGCCCTTTCTTACTGTTACGGTTCGTTACACTCAGAAATGGAAGGTTTTGGTAAAACACAGTTTTATTTGCACACAATGAATAACAGTAACCATCGCGGGTCCAGCATACAGATAAACGGTAAACTGACACAGGACAGGTTACAATGATATGATTAACCCACACGGGTCCAGTATGTAGAGCAAATATACAATACTGACACAGGTCAGGTAAATCGCAAATGATACAGTGTAAATAAGACAGAGTAATACTTATTAGGCCAATGACAGTATTTGGCCCTAATGGTGGAAGGCCCAAAGTAGCCATAACCACCTCCTTGGGCAAGGAATTCCACAATTTAACAGACCTTACTGTAAAAAAACCCTTCCTCTTTTGAAGTCTAAACCTCCTTTCCTTTAATCTCAAGGGGTGTCCCCTGGTCACCTAATCAGGTCGTGGAATGAATAGCTCACCTCAGAGATCCTTGTATTGACCTCTCATACTTGTACAATGTGATAAGGTCTCCTCTTAGTCGCCTTTTCTCTACAGTAAAGATGACCAGGATAAGGATTTGGTATCATGTGCTTGTTTGGGGAGGACAAAACCATTGAAGGTCTTCAGTAATCTCGTTATGGAGAGAGGACCTTGCCAGAGAAATGCATGTAAGATAAGCTTGACGTGGTGAGAAAGGAAGGTATTCCCTGCTTGTAGAAGATGGAATAATTGGAAGAGATGCTACTACTGCCAGTGCTAAATATTCATGTTTTGATCCCCTATATTAGTGCCACCCTCACCTGGTAGTAGCAGCAATAGAAATATTCAAAGGAGGATGGTACTGCATAGTAGGGTACTCTCATTGAATGCTGGTTATGGAATTTATTCTTCAGTATATGTATTACGCAAGGACATTTTATGTATTAATCTATACTATAAAGGAGAACGTGGTCGTGTGACCAGCAATTCTCCAGAAGAGCCACACACACCCCAGGGCGGTCAGGAGGAGGAGATAAACAGTCTCCACCATTCACATCTCTCCAACATTGAGCAGGGTGTGATTTTCACAGGAGTGAGAATACACACTCTTATGAAAATCTCTGCATAGAGTCACACAGGTTTCCACTAAGCTCTTCCCTGGACTCTCTGCTCTCACTTTCTATCCTGTCCGCTATACTCATCGCCTCACCACTCTTCCCCAGACTTTCTCTGCTCTCACTCTCTATTCTGTCCGCTATACTCATCACTTCACCACTAAGCTCTTCCCCAGACTTTCTCTGCTCTCACTCTCTGTCTTGTCACCTATAGTCATCCCCTCAACACTAAGCTCTTTCCCGGATTTTCTCCACTCTTACTCTCTGTCTCCTCCCCTATATTCATCACCTCACCACTAAGCTCTTTCCCGGATTTTCTCCACTCTCACTCTCAGTCCTGTCCCCTATACTCATCACCTCACCACTAAGCTCTTCCCTAGACTTTCTCCTCTCTCACTCTCTGTCCTGTCCCCTATACTCATCGCTTCACCACTAAGCTCTTCCCTGGACTTTCTCTGCTCTCACTCTCTGTCCTGTCCCCTGTACTTATGACCTCCCCACTAAGCTTTTCCCCAGATTTTCTCCTCTCTCACTCTCTGTCCTGTCCCCTATATTTATCGCCTCACCACTAAGCTTTTCCCCTGATTTTCTCCACTCTCACTTTCTGTCCTGTCCCCTATAATCATCACCTCACCACTAAGTTCTTCCCTGGATTTTCTCCGCTCTCACTCTCTGTCCTGTCCCCTATATTTATCGCCTCACCACTAAGCTCTTCCCTGGACTTTCTTCTCTCTCACTCTTTGTCCTCTCCTCTCTATTTATCGCCTCACCACTAAGCTCTTCCTTGGACTTTCTCCTCTCTCACTCTTTGTCCTCTCCCCTATACTCATCACCTCACCACTAAGCTCTTTTTCTTTCTCTGCTGCTTCCAAGAAGTGATCCTCTTATGAACAAGCCTTTTTTAATCTTGAACTGCAGGAAATGCAGCCTACAACTCCCATCATCCTAAGCCTGACTGTGTTTGAGTCTGATCAGAAATACCTTACATAGCGTTTGAACCATTTCACAGTCTGAACACTGCACTGGAATATTCAGTAATATGTATACAGTTCCATTAATAATTCTTTTATAGCGATCCAACGTTGTTGAATGCTGTGCGGGAAACCTAAAAGTACATGCCCCAATTAAACCTCCACAGCTCAAAAAACCAAAACACACACGCTCTTCCACAAATGATTTGCCCCAAAGCTTACCATCCCACAGAACCGTCCACTCTCCACCCTCTCCAATGAAGCAGCTCTCTTGCCAGCAGGCGTCCCAGCAATTCATGCTCCATATACACAATGCAAGCAGCAGCCGGTGAGCAGTGCAGTGCTGGTCTCCTGGTGGAGGATGTGCCTTACGGATTGGATCCAGGATCAGCATGCCACTCTCTAGTTTCCCACAGTCACTGTGTCCTGGGAAGGGGAACACATATGGTAACTGACTCCAGTGCTCAGCTTCATAGTTAACCCTTTCAATGCCAAAAACGTTTGCAACACAATTTGTTGGACACTTCTCTGGCACTCAAACAGTTAAAAGAGAACGCCTCATAATAATGCCACATGTCATAATACAGCCTAATAACACCCCATGCTATATGATATACTATGCTCAAAAAACTTCAGGGCCAGTATGATTTTTTTTTTGCCTTGCTCCTCATTCACTACATAACATCTCAACTCCCTTCAAGGACACTTCAATGTCGCATCAAACAAGCTTAAAAAAAATAATACCTACACACATTTTACATCCATGTCAGCCACCTCTGTATAAAGCCATTGTGTGTGTCACTCTTATTGGTCCTTCTCAAACAATGCGTGTGGCCTAGGTCTTATTTTGCCAAATACAGTGCCATCCGGTCACTGCTTCCTACAAACATTGCCAGACTTTGTTACAGTGATCCGGCACATACTGCAGCATGGGTATCGCAAACCAGCTGTGTTCCTTGAGATGTAGGGGTAGATTTAAAAGCAGGCATTAGCAAAAAAAAAAAAAAAAAAACACTGGCGGGTGCGTTAACGTGCTGTAAGCCATTTAAAGGTCTATCTTAAGAACAGCTAATGGTAGTTTGATAAGCCTTACAGCCGATAGACTTACATGCATTGAGACTCATTGAACAAGATTCCCCAGAGCCATTCAAAGGAGTGCGGTAGTGCTAATGGCAGAAAAAAAGATACAGTTGACGGGCAAAAATTAAGACCCAGTTTTGTGAGCCATTAGACACATAATGTTAACCCCCCCCCCTTTAGATAGTAAAATAGACAAACTGCATAACGCACAAGCATGCCAAAATAACACAAAAAAATGCCCATGCAACACAAATCACTGTCAAACACAACACAGCCAAGCAACACCACAGGGACAATGCTTCCAAAAAAAGCACCAACACAACATGGCACGGAACAATGGGGGTTATCACACAACACGGACCCTGTCAATACAAAACAAGCTCACCTGTGCAACATCACCAGACAATCCAAACACAACCTGCACCCCACAACTAACAGAAACACAGCAATCAGAACACACCACATTTTAAAACACAGACACACCTGCTAACACTTACCTGGACAACAAACACATTCCCATTTGCTCACCTCATCACCACACCTAGACAATGCCCTACCACATACTTATAGGGACAGCTCACCACACTCAATTGTGGCTTGTTTTCCACTCAGGGAGAGATAAAGAGAGAGATAGAGATAAAGAACAATCAGTATGTTGGCTTAGATATTGATGAGAAGACTGTGGAGAAGGCATGCAAGGGCGAGAGATAGGAAAAACCAGCAACCCCCAGGCACACCTGATCAACAGCCTTCACCTTTTGCAAGTGAGGAGGCTCTGGCTCAAGAGCCACACAGGAGCCCATCCCCACTTGGAGGACAACACCTGCCTGCAGATGCACAGCTGCAGAAACAGGATGCTCCCCAGAAACAGGATGCTCCCCAGATGCTACAGAGACCCCTGGAGAAGAGTAGGATGTATAGACAACCACCAAAGCCCAGGGTATACCGCCCAAGGGTCACTCTCTTGGAATGACCAATGATGAGGTGATTGAATGCTACAGGTTTAGGCCGCACAGCATCATTGCCCTGAATGAGGTCATCAAGGATGAGGTCGATCCGATTTACATCCACAACCATGCCCTGTCTGGCTTGCAGAAACTCCTGTGTGCCATACACTTCATGGCAAGTGGTGCCTTCCAGACTACAGAAGGTTACGCATCTGGCATGTCACAGGCCACATTCTGCAGGGTACTGGCCCAGGTCTTGCCAGCCCTCAAAAGCAAGGCCAGTAGCTATATATATTTCCCCACAACCGACATGGAGTGGACACATTTGAAGCAGGGCTTTTACGCAAGGGGAGGCATTCACAGAGTCATGAGTGCAACAGATTGCACCCAAGTCTTATCAAAGCTCCAACACGTGACGGACATATCTTCATTAACAGCAAAAACTGCCACTCCATGAATCTGCAGATGTTGTGTGACAGCAATTTAAGGATTGTCTGTGCCAAATATCCCTGGAGCTGTCATTACTTATATATACTCAGAAACTGATCTGTACAGAGAGACTTTGAAAATGGAACCTATACAGGGGGGTGGCTTCTGGGTGAGTTAATATTAAATCACTCCACGTGCACACACAACACTGCTCAGCATGCTCTTCACTCACAGCTAGTACATCCACCTCATAAAACTTAATTCACACAACATGTGCTCCCTGTCTCACCATGTCACTCACTTTCCACAGGTGAAGCTGGCTATGACTGCAAATCCTGGCTACTGACCCCAGTTGCAAATCCCCAAATGGATGCCCAGGAGCACTATAATCAGGTTCATGTCAGAACTTGGAATGCCACTGAGTGGACTTTTGGGCACCTAAAATCATGATTTTGATGTCTGAATCACTAAGGGGGGCGCTACAGTATACCCCAGGCAATGTCTGTGATATTATAATGGCCTGTGCAATATTACACAACATAGCGGTGGACACCAGACTTGTGGATGACATCCAGCCCCCACCCATATCTGATGACCCTGTGGATATTGTCGAGGGTGAGGAAACCCTAACATGGATGCAGATAAGAGACAGATTGATCAGGGATCACCTCAGGTGTGAGTATAACACATTCATCCACACAATCCATGCATATACATCATCAGTGCTGTGGTGAGTGTCTTCTGTTTCATCTGACAGGATCAGTGACACAGCCCTGCCACTGGCTGAAGTATGCACCACCAAAATCCACCATTCCATGGACATGTCATGTAATGTGGCTGGGGATTCTAATATCATCTGCCCCCCTGTCGTCCATGTTGACATTGCTACTTCAAGGATATCATGCATTCTCCCATGTAAACCAAGGTACAACACATTACCCATGTTTAGCATATTCCAGGCCTCGACTGACAGCGACTTACATGATTTGCCAGGATCATAGCCATGCAACCATGGTACCCAATGCAATGCATCGGATAGCACTCTGTCACATCAGTGGTTAAAGGGAAAGTAATACTTTAAAATTACTAATCCCCATAGTGTAGCTATTTAATAAAAGAATTAAATTGCCCCCAGTGTCATCTCTCAAACCCTTATGGTTTGAGAGATAACCGTAAGCAAAGTTATCCCCTCCCTTCCACTTCCCTGAAGTCAGCGTTGTACTGACTGCAGGTGAAGTCTGTCATACAACAGGCTTGTGGCTCTGCACCTGAGCCGAGATTGCTTTAGTAAAAAAATAATTATCTCACTGAAATGGTCTTCTACATGTGCTTGGTTTGCATGCACACATAGAAGACCGTTTCAGTGAAATATTTTTTTTTTACTAACGCGATCTCGGCTCTGCTGCAAAGCCACATGATGAAAATAAAACCGGATATCCCTGCAGTCAGTACAACGCTGACTTCAGGGAAGGGGGAGGGAGGGGGTAACTTTGCTTACGGTTATCTCTCAAACCATAAAGGTTTTAGAGATGACACTGGGGGCAATGTAATTATTTTTTAAATAGCTACACTATGGGGATTAGTAATATTAAAGTATTACTATTCCTTTAAGGGAACATTCGAGTGAACATGGGACCTGTAGTTTGCTAGAGCTGAAAAGAGCAGCAGAGGGATGGATTTATGGTGGTATTGTGTTATACAACATAGAGGTCATGAAAGGTGGATCAGATCAGAAGGGACACCATGCTGACCTGTGTGTGTGTGCAGTGATATGTGTCCCTCACATAAATACACATATCAACAAATATGTCCTAATAGCTCCATGAAACAAATACAGTGACGGAAAAAAGTATTTGATCCATTGCTGATTTTGTATGTTTGCCCACTGACAATGAAATGATCAGTCTGTAATTTTAATGGTAGGTTTATATGAACAGTGAGAAAGAGAATAACAACAAAAAAAAGTTATAAATTGATTTGCATTTTACTGAGTGAAATAAGTATTTGACACCCTATCAGTCAACAAGATTTCTGGCTCCCAGGTGTCTTTTATACAGGTAACAAACTGGGATTAGGAGTATTCTCTTAAAGGGAGTGCTTCTAATCTTAGCTTGTTACCTGTATAAAAGACACCTGTCCACAGAAGCAATCAATCAGATTCCAAACTCTCCACCATGGCCAAGACCAAAGAGCTGTCCAAGGATGTCAGGGACAAGATTGTAGACCTACACAAAGCTGGAATGGCCTACAAGATCATCGCCAAGCAGCTTGGTGAGAAGGTGACAACAGTTGGTGTGATTATTCGCAAATGGAAGAAAGACAAAATAACTGTCAATCTCCCTCGGTCTGGGGCTCCATGCAAGATCTCACCTCGTGGAGTTTCAGTGATCATGAGAACGGTGAGGAATCAGCCCAGAACTACACAGGAGGATCTTGTCAATGATCTCAAGGCAGCTTGTCAATGATCTCAAGGCAGATGGGACCACAGTCACCAGGAAAACACTTGGAAACACACTACGCTGTGAAGGACTGAAATCCTGCAGCACCCGCAAGGTGCACTGGATATAGCTACTGGCACACATGAGTTTTTGCAAGCCAGTTAGGGCATGGTTGTGGATGTATACTGGATCGACCTCACCCTTGATGACCTCATATAGAGTAATGATGCTGTGTGGCCTCAAGCTGTAGCGATCTATCAACTCGTCATCTGTCAGTCCCAGCAGCGTGACCCTTGGGCAGTATACCCTGGGCCTTTGTGGTCGTCTGTACATCCTACATTGTACCAGGGGTCCCAGTGGCAGCAGGGGAGCATCCTATTGCTGTGTGTTGGTGTTCCCTAGCCCTTGCCCTTGCACGCCTTCTCCACAGTCTTCGCATCAATAGGTATGCAAACATACTTATTGGAGTATCTCTCTCTATCTCTATCTCACTTTCTTTCTCTCTCTCTATCCCTTCCTGAGTGGAAAACAAGCCACATGTGAGTATGGTAGGCTGTCCCTTTATGAGGTGAATGATGACCAATGGGAGGATGTTTGTTGTCTAGGTTAGTGTTTGCCGGTATGTTTGTGTTTTAAAATATGCAGTGTTTTGATTGGTAGCTGTCAGTAGCAAGTGTAACATTGTGGTGTGCAGGTTGTATCTCTGTCATGTTGAGATGTTGCCCAGGTGAGCTTGTTTTGTATTGAGAGGTGTCCGTGGTGTGTGATAACCTCCATTGTTCTGTGCAATGTTGTGTTGGTGTGCTTTTAGACAGCCTTGTTCCTGTGGTGTTGCTAGGTTCTTGTGTTGTGTTTGTGAGTGATTTGCGGTGCGTTGGCATGGTTTTTGTATTATTTTGGCATTGCACGGGTTAATTTTTCTATTTGCATGCTTGTGTGATATGCTGTTAGTCTGTTTTCTTTTGTGCGACAGTGGTTTCTTTTTGCCGTTATGTGTTTTATTGCTGACAAAACTGGGTCTTAACTTTTGCTTCTTAAATGTATCTTTTTTTCACCTGTTAGCAGTACAGCACTCCTTTAAATGGCTCTGGGGAATCTAGTTCCATGAGTCTCAATGCATGTAAGATTATCGGCCTTAAGGATTAGCGAACTGCCGTTAGCTGGTCTTAAGAAGGACCTTTAAATGGCTAACTGCACGTTAAAACACACAACGGTAGTTTTTTTGCTAACGACTGCCTGTAAATCTATCCTTAGTCTCTCCTTGCCGATGGCACACATTACTATTGGTCCTCCTCACTGTGTCCTATATTTATGGAGCACACACATACTGTTCTAACATATGACACTCTAATATTATGTGTGTGAATTAATATCAAATACTCTCTTACATGATGTCCTAATTGTGTGTTATTTGTGCTTTATTCTATTTTCTGTTCAATTTTTTTTCTATTTCTGCCTCATATTTCTGTTCTATTTGTGCCTCATGTGTAACTTACAAATTACACTGTTATTTTGCCATGGTCTCAAATAATATGTGCTTACATTCTAATAACAGAATACAATTACACTTTACATAAAAAAAACAGATGGGCAACGTCGTCACACACTGCTAGTTGGAAATAAAAGGCTGTGTCCATTTTACCCATATCTGTGTCTTTGTCTTTATGTATAAATTAAACAAAAGGTGGCTTATGCTGGGTGGAATGTTCACAGGCTGGAGGGACAATTGAGGATTCTTTAAGTCAAGATATTTATGAAAAAGGTCCTTGAGTGCAGAGATCTGTCCAGCCCCAATGGAACCTCCGTAGGAGGATCGAAGTTCAAATTAGAGGAATATAACTGTGAAGTTTATATCTGGAGTCACGTTTGTCTGGTTAGAGGAGGGTGTGTACATGACTGCAGCCATGCCAAAGATAGATGGAGGCATCCCACCCCCCCCCTGAGTTTGCCTGGACAGGAGGAGGCCATGTCTTCCTTTCTCCAGTCTCTTTTTATAAGGACTGTCAATGGAATATTTTAGAATAAACTATCCTTTTTTTTTGTAAAGTACACTATGAGCTGCTTCTCTTTTTCTCACCTGTGTTCTTATTTCCCTATTTGCAGGAAAACAAGGCCATTTATTAAGGTTGGCAGACCTTGTGGGAACGTTCCAATGTTGAAAGTGTCTGGAGATCTGTTCTTCTCACAAACTGTGAACCCATTACATATGGTGACTTTTAATTCATACCTGGTACTTTTAAGTTTTATGAAGTTTTGGACAAAAATGATTCTAGCAAAAATGAAACTGGTTTATTTTACAGTCAGTTATTTGTTCATGTAGATAGATTGTCACTGTTCATATGCACAATAATCAGACCAGTTTTAAGGCTGCAGATCCCTTAAATAGAACGGTACAAAGAAAACCAAGGCCAATGTACTAAAATGACCTTTAGGAATTCTGGAACAACCCAGCTATAACATACTGTGTGTATATCTGTAATAAATAATAATTAGCAAACATCCTACTGATAGAAATTTGTTTTGCAACAGAGTTTGCAACTCATTGAATTCTAGAGAGGTGTAAAATGAATTGCTTCGCAATTGGAGACCTATCTCACGTTCAAGGCATTAAAAACTTAATTTAAATGAATGAGAATTTTTATTTGTCCCCAATTGTGTAGTCGGTTTACTCCACAAATGCTCTTATTTGCTGAATGCATAAGGTCCTCTGTGATATTGCTAGTCCCTACAAACTTGGGAAAACTCATATATATCTACTGATTAGTTTTACAGAGTGGTGGATGGCAATATATTAGTAGTTCCCCATGATTACTGGATGCAGTCTGACCTGCAGCAAAATCTACTGAATGGATTTCTGGGGCAAATCAACTGTGCCATAGGAGACAAATAGAATTTCCCCAAAACACCAAGGATTAAATTGAGACTTTTAATCTAATGAATGCCCAAGTGGTCTATAACATATTATTTAACAAAGCATTCAAATTATTAAAGTACCCATTTAACTGAATGGGGATTTTTAATTCCTCCCTCTCATGTAGTTGGTTTGCCCCAGAATTGTTCAGTCTTCCTTTGGACATAAGGCCCATAGACAGATTGCATGGTATAATATTTGCTTTTGTTTAAATTGAAAGAAGTACCCCGATTTGTCAGTTATTTATGTTTAATTTTAGGCAGTTAGAATTCAAACATGTAGCTGATTAGACACATTTATCAAGGCTTCATGAGGTACTGTGGGGGTGGGGTTACCATCCTAGAAACAAGAGCAAGAGTATGACATCATAGATCAAGCTAGCAGGACCAGTCATGCAGTCTTAGTTTCAGTTAATCACGACAGCTTCAAAGCTATTGCGTGTTAGCAAAGTGGAAATACTACTAAAGTGCTACAAAATTTGCTAAGTTTCTGACTTACAATGAGCGATACAAAACAGAATAAAATCAAGAAAAGCAGGAAAAGAAAGCGACAGGAACATTCACAGACCGATGCAAAGGGAGAAGAAGATGGGCTTTGTCCCCAGAAAATGATTAGGACTTCTTATTCAGATCTTGGTAAAAAAAAGAGTTATTTAGAGTAAAAATGTGGCACTCTAGCTCCAGTAAATTACTGATGAAAACAGGGACCATTTGGGGATGATGGTAGATGGAGCCCATTGGTAGCTGGAGAGCCACTTGTTCACCAGAACTTTGGGATAGGGGAACTTAGGGTCTCATTTGTTTTAAATATATACATACGTGTGTGTGTGTGTATATATATATATATATGATATATATATATATATATATATATATATATATATATATATATATATATATATATATTTAGGGAGGAGGAGGAGAAAGGGGAGTAAGAGATCATGAGGAAGGAAGGGTTAAGAAGAAATATAGGGTAGAGGGTCTAAGAGAGGTGGGGGAAAATACTGAGGAAGAAAGGAGTGGTAGTAGACTGTCAAAGAGTTCAGAGGGAGAAGAAAAGAGATGGTGGAGAAACGGTAAGGGGGACATAGTAATGGGAATGAAGACAGATTGGGATAAAAAGAGAGAAGAGAGTAATGAGAGGGTGGAGGAAGAGTGAAGATGAGATGAGAATAGAGGGGATAAATGTAGGAGTGGGAAAAGAGGAAGAGTGGAGTAAAAGAAGAAAGGAAAGAGAGGAAGGGAGGACAATAAACAAGAGAGAGAAAAGAAGAGATTCAATACAGGCAAGGGAAAGAAGAGAAGGAGAGGGACACAGATAAGGGATGTGGATAGGAAAGAGGGGAATGAGGAAGTAAGAGTCAGAATGACAAGGAAGAGAAGGGTATTAATAGGGAATAGGGGTGGGAAATAGAGGAGGATGAGATGGTATGAGGGATAAGTAGGTGACAAGCATGAAGGGAGGAGTTGGGGAAACAAAGCATTGGGATGAAGGGATGAGTAAAGATAGGGGGATGTACAGAGGGGACTGTATGATATCAAGGGAAGGGATAAGGGAAAAAACAGGGAATAGTGGACAAAGACAGAGAAGAAGTGCAGAAAACGGATGAAGAGGAGAGGGGGTAGAAAGAGGGGTTTAACAGAATTGTGGAGGATGGGTGAAAGAGATTGGTGAACATGACAATGATAGAAAGACCCTTCTTTCATCTACATCCAACATGTTCAAGATTTTTACAAAAACCTGTGACCCTCAAGCTATTGTTGGAGTACAACTCCCATCATCCTTAAAGAGATGTTTGCTGACTAAGGATAAAGAAAGTTGTAGTACAGCGCAGAGACACAGGTTGCTTCCCCCCCCACTCCCTTATACACCACCACCCTTACACTAATTTCCTTTCTGGTCTAACACATTGGCTCCTGCAGTAATAAAATGGGTAATTTTGTCAAGGTCCCCTCTTCTAAATTGCACACACACGCACATGCACACCCTGAACATTTACTAGTTCACATTTTGCTCCAGTCATGAGAATGTCCACTTTATTATCAGTCTAACCACTCTTCATTTTCAGTAATAAATAACATATTTTTTATCACACAAGGAGGAAGCTCAGAAAAGACATCAGCTGCCCCACGTGAGCTATCACTGGAGGATTTCACCATCTATCATAAACTCGGGGAAGGTGGCTATGGAAAAGTAAGTAATGGGTTCTCCAAACCAACTATAGTACTTTAAAATTATTTACAAAACAATAACAAGAAATGCCAGTGTTGACTGTTCCTAATCTGTGCCACTCTATCCTCTAAAAATGAATGTCTTGTCTCCATATCACCTTCACCCCCTCTTCTTCCACTCCTTTGCCATCAATCTCACACTATGTCAGCCCATTCCTGAGATTCCCCAGCCCTATTCATCTTTCCAAGTCCATTACATTATATCTCTTCAATATAGTCCCATTCCTGTCACCTCTTGCACTATTCTTCCATCCCTAACCTATCCCTTGCCCTTTACTCCATGTTGCATACTTTCTGTGACTCCCCAGCCATAGTCTTCCTTCCGCAGCCAAATCCAGGAGTTCTCTTCTATATAGAACCATTCCTCTGATGCTACAGCCTATTGTTCTGTTACCTTCCAATTACATTCTCTTTATAGACTAATCCCCATTATATGACCGCTCTTCCATACAGCATAATTCCCATGATTCTTCTGTCCCCTCCCCCTTTACATGAAGTCTTTTTCATAGAGAACCACTCTGGTGAATTCCCCAACCCTGTTCTGCTTTCCCCCATTACATGATGTCCCTTTCAAAAAAATAATTCCTGTGACTCCCCTAGCCATATTCATCTGTCCCCTCTTCTATTACATGAACTCGCTTTCATATAGAATCATTCCGGTGACTTCCCAGCCCTATTTTTCTGTCTTTTCCTCCATTCCTGTGACTCCCCCGTCGTATTCTTCGGATCTCTCCCCATTACTTGACTTTATTTTTCATCTCAATTTCTGTATGTTCCCCAGTCCAATTTTAATGTCCAGAGCCCATTTATTGACCTATCTACCACATAATTCCACTCCTTGGCAGTTCTCTACAATCAAAAGTGGGGCAATTCTGGAGCATTCAATGAGTTAAAATCCCCTTTAAAATCAATGGGGATTTTTACTTGTTCCTTAATGCTGGTTTGCCCCAGATGCTGAATTTTGGTCTTTGTGCAGACGGTCTTTACGTGTTCCTGTTGATATTTGATCTCCAATAAGGGACTGACCTTCTAACTCGCAGGTCACTCTCATCTACCTCCTACAGGTTTTCCTGGGTTACCACAATGGTAGCGGGAAGCTGGTGGCAATTAAATGCGTGGAAAAAAAGCATCTCCTAGGCAAGAGCAGAAATAAGATAATGGTGGAACAGCGTGTACTGGAGGTTGCCGGTGGTTGCAGATTTCTAACTCATGCATACGCAACCTTCGAAACCAAGGTAAAAACCATGCCTTCCCTACATTCTCCCTTTCACTGACCATATCCATGTGGCAATAATCAAACCACAGTATAGAAACAGATTGTGTCGGGCTCAGGGGGACTCTGTGGCTAAGAGGAAGATGATGATGTGAGTCAGCTGCCGAGAATTAGGGCCATATGTACAAAGGAAAAGAGGAGCAGTTCTGCAGCATCAAAATTGTACCATAGGGGACACATAAAATTCACTATATTCCCATTGTTTTAAATGGATAACTCAACCCATTGAATGCTAGAGTGATCTCTAATGCATTGTGAAACAGTGCATTAGAGACCTTTCTAGCATTTAAATGGGAATGTTTATTTCATCTTATGGTGCAATAACAATATGTGAGTAATGGCTGGAATATCCTGTTCTCTGTATCACTTGACCCCCAGGAGGGAGCACTGATATAGAGATTTCTACCTGAGCAAGCACACAACTCTTACTCCAAATGCTGAACCACTAGGGATGAAGGCCCTGAAGTGGCAGGGAAGGGAGGAAAGTGGGAGGGGCTGTAGGAATGTTTGTGCTGGCCACACCCTTATTATGAATTATGAGTATGGCCAGAGCAATCTCAATATCCCTGCACTGGTTTTATACCTCTTTACAGGCAATTATTTAACCCCTTAAATGTTAGAGATATCTCCAAATGCATTGCAGAACAATGTTTTGGAGATCTCTCTGTAGAAACTAAATATTTCAGGCTTTTTTGTTCTTGCTTGCTATAGGTCAAGGGTGTTTTCTATGTCAGGAGACAGTGGATGGTACTGTGGGCAGTGGTATGTGAAGAGTGGAGGTGTGGCCATAGGCAGAACTATAGGCACCTAGTGTGCCTTGCCTAGGGACTCCTGTGATATAAATCCATCCCTGTACAATATATTCTATTAGGATTGATGTACAGGGCAGGAGAATCAGTGTGTACTGTAAGGAGGAGACAAGAGCAGGCATGTGCTGTATTTTGTATTCAGAATGATGCACAGGATAAGAAATGCAGTCATTTGTATAATAAGGATTAAGCATGACCATGCTGTATTGAATCTATTCTTAAAAATTAGATCTTCATTGTAACCTTTCTCCCATTGTCTCTGGTGTAACAGGAACATCTCTACTATGTTATGGACTACCTTGCTGGAGGAGACCTTTTTGAGTTTTTGTGCACAAACAAAATGCTGGACAGCGATACCATAAAGTAAGGACTAGGAATGGGAGCCAGATGGAGACACACAATTTAGAAGGGATACAGATGTCAGGCTGGAGTTGGAATGTGTTTGATAACTCTGTAGGACTTAAGTATTTAAATCCCCATTAAAATATATGGAAATTCACAGATTGTTTATTCCAACCCTATGGTGTACTTGGTTTACTCCTTGATTCCACCTCTTTAGTTAGATGAACAAGATCTAAATATCTATAAAACAAAATATTTGCTAGCATTTCTGAGAACATGAGCATACCTGGGAACTCTCTGAATATCCTCATTTGGTCACTCCCATTCTCAGCCCTGTGTGTTTCTCAGGGAGTCATGGATGAGAATGTTCCCAGAAATGAGCATGAGGTATAGACAATGGAAAATAAATATTTGGGGCCATGAAAGAGTAATTTTAATAACCCTTTGAATGCCCGAACAATGTGTTTGATACTTCTCTAGCACTCAAAGGATTAATATTTTAAAGGAGTGGTAAACTTTTGTTATGAAAACCACATATATTGTGGGGATTTTCCTGCTGAGTAGAACATTTAAAAGTTATTTTGATTCAAACTGTTGCATTTTTTAAATATTAATCTGTTAGCATGATTGCTACCTGGTACCCAGACAGTTATTTTATTGTATGATCTGGGAGAAGCGAGACACTGGCTACAGTTCTCTATAGAATGTGGCAGTAACCGCTCCATCACTGTGAAACAGTTTGAAGTATAATCATTTATAATAAAGCATCTCACAGCACAATCCTTTTATAATCCTGTTTTCTTTGAATTATGCCTTTTAAACTCTAAATGTATTAATTTTTGTTTGCTCATCAGGTTCTTTGCTGCGGAAATGGTGTGCGCTATAAAATTCCTGCATAGCAAAGGAATTATCCATCGGTAAATTATATTCTCTTATTGCATATATATTTTAGTCTGACCTATTTCAATTCTGTTCCACTATCCCTGCTCTGTGCTGTCTCTCCCTCATCCATCCTTCCACCTGTCCTGATCCACAAAGTATTAAATTATTGGGGGAAAACTGTATTTCAAAAATGTTCCCCTGTGCTCAACTACAAGGAAATCTAGCCAATCCCCAAGTTAGTTAACCTGTAACCTGGCGACTATAAGAAAATAGCTGATGCAGTGTCAGGAAGTGGGGCTCTGTTGTGTCCCTATTATTTCAAAGTCCACACCCTCATCCTGCTATTTGAATTCAGTTGTTTCTTGTCTGACCATCTTACACTACCCATCTGCTACGTCTCTTGCATACACTTTCTCTCTTTTCCACCCTGTATTTTACTCTCTCTTGTCTAGTGCACTGAGCAGTATTACAAAATAATGAATACAAAACAATTGCTTAACCCTTTAATGACCAGATGTGTGTACAACACATTAATTCACAATGCATTGCACACTCCTCTGATCCTTAAAGCATTGCCAAAACCAAAACTCTGAGATGGAAGCAGCCTTTGAAGATTATAGATTGTCACTTGAATTATACAACTTACAGACCGATTTCTTTACAGAGACCTTAAGCCAGAAAATGTCCTGATTAGCAACGCAGGACACATAAAAATTGCAGACTTTGGGCTTGCTGTTGATGATATGCTTGGGGACAAAGTGACAACAGGCTATGCAGGAAGCAGTGGATATATTGCCCCAGAGGTGAGAAACAGACAATTGATTATCTCTCAGAATTTCTGTATTTAGTATAGAGGATAGAAGGCCATTTTTGTAGTGCACACTCATATCACCCCTTCTGTTGTCTGATTTATACATTGGTCATAAAAGAACACAATTCTATTCTAAATGAAGAAAATGGGTAAAGTGTCTCCACATAGTATAATATCCATGTATATCACCAATTCAAAAATCTCCCCATTTCCAACCTTTGTCTTAGGGTAGTCACATATTTAAGTGGCCTGTCAGATATGTATATGAATGACAGACAGGAATCACAGATGGGAGACTTTATTGCCCACTCCCACTTTGATATCCTCCTCTCATTGATAGATGGTTCGGCTGCTACCATGTATCCAACTCTCTCCACTAAACCTGTACTCCCAGATGGACAAAAGATAAAAGTGCAAATAGAAATTCTAAAAATAGAGAGCGCTAGAACAGTATTGAAATTGTATATTTCGTTGGACCTCATTGAGTTAATCACACTGGTGTTTGTGCCTCACCGGCATTGTAAACAACATGCAAGGTATTCATGTGGAGATACCCTAGACCAGGGAATATGCTGGGTTACCAAAAGACCTGGATCTTTGGCAAACCTCACAGATTATTATTGTATCTTTACTGGTAAGGAGATTAGCACCATTACGTGTGTCCCAAGGTAGCCACAAGACCTGGGGCTTTAGGCCCTTCACAAGCAGCTATCAATTCCAATGCCGTTAGTTAGTAGTAGGCAATTTTTGGCTTTCCAGCCGATGTGGGCTACATTGCTTGTCATCCCCAACCAGACAATAGCTGGCTGTGAATGATGGGAATTGTAGCCTTCTACATCTGGAGTGATAAATGTTGAAGACTGTGACTCTTACCCGAAGCAGATTGTTACTCTCTCTCTCTGTGTGGATGGAACTGGCATGACTGTTGTACACTGAATATCTGACACAGAGGCTGATGTACTAAAGAGGATAAAGGAGCAATTACAGAGTAAACCAACAGGACAGAGGGGCAGAATAAAAAGTCAGATTGATTCAGACTGGACTCTTTTACCCCTTGAATGCTAGAGAGGCCTGCAAAGCTTTGATTTGGAGGTCTATTTAGCATTCAAGCAGTTAAAAACTAATTTAAATCAATGAGAAAGGGGGGATTTGTTTTTTGATCACTATGCTACATTTGCTTTGCTCCAGAGTTACCCCAGTTCTCTTTAGTGCAACAGCCTGTATGTGTCCATGTTTGTGTCTATGCCATTCTGTTTGTGTGTAGATAGATTGAAAAATATTCGTCTTTCTGCACTTTGGTAGATACGCAAGAACCTGCCATACAACAGTGCAGTAGACTGGTGGTCTTTTGGGGTTGTGTTATACAACATGGCAACCGGGGATTTTCCATGGAACCTTTCCAAGAGTCATCTGGAATTTCCATCATCAGTCAGCGAAATGACCAGGGACCTGATCAGAAAGGTGGGTATGAGCTGTGGTATAAACTATAAAACAATATGGCTAAGCGTGCCGCTGCTCAGTGCCACTGGTGGAAGCCCCCCCCCCCAGTGAAAGAATCAGTTTGGACTATCTGCATCTCCCTCTCCCTAGACACACAATCCAGTCAGCTCTGCATGAAAACTCAGCATAGTGTGAAGATGCGTGTGAAAACTTGCTGAGGTTGATGTACTAAGGAGAACCAGAATAGTTCCAGATCAAACAACTGCACCATAGGGGGTGAATAAAAACTCACCAAATTCCCATTTTTATAAAAGGGGCTTTGACCCTTAAACCGCTATGGTTTGAGAGATATCTGCATTCAAAGTCTGATGTTTCCCGCTGTCAGCTGTAAGCAGTAGATCTGTGTCCACCGACACGGAGGCTCTTCAGCAGAGCCGCAATTGCATTTTTTTTAAAAAGAATTACTTCATTGGAATGGTCTACAACATGGGCTTGCAAACCAAGAGTCGAAGTTTCCAAGGCTTTGGCAAAATCCAAGTATACTACATCAACAACAATATCCTTGTCCAAATTACTACTTACCTTTTCATAAAGTGCAAGTAAATTAGTTTGACATGATCCCGAGTAGTGTAGTTGGTTTAGCCCTAGAATTCTTTCACTTCTGCCCTTGTGCATTTGACACTATATAATACAACTAGAACGTAATATATCAAATGATCCTTGTTTCTTTCCACAGCTCCTGAGAACAAACCCTACCCGACGTCAGAGGGTGGCTGATACAATCGAAAGCCATCCTTTTTTCACTGGGATAAACTGGGAGGAGCTCCAACAAGGACGCGTTGAGCCACCATTCATGTTGGTAAGTATATGACCCTGAATTAGTGCCCAATATGCCTATGTACAGTGGTGCCTCCCTGATGGTCATGTAAGCAAACAAGGCACAACTTTAAAGGGGCCGAGTCACTTAAAAACAAATTTGATTATTTTTGATAGTGCTTACAATCAAGTGCATGTTGTATTAGCCAGTATTTATTTATTTATTTATTTATTGAGTTATTTAGATTTATAGATTCTGTTAATTACAAACTTGCCATTGCATTTCCCGCATCCCATAGCAATGAAAGGGCTAAGACAGAAATGCCTGCATGACAGACTTGTAATTATCATAATCTATAAATCTAAAGAACTCAAAAACTAATAACTGTCACTGCTCAGGACACATTGAAACACTTCACACAGAGAAAAATTCCTCTGTATGAGTGAGTCCATAGTAGGTTTGCCATGATTTGCAATGTGTTGGAGATCTCTTTAGAATTCAAGGGGTTAAAAGCCCATTTTAAATCAATGGGAATTTTTATTTGGCAACAATGTTGCTATTCTTATGCCCCAGAATTACTCCAGATCTACGTACATCAACGTTACTGAGGCTGATGTACTTAGTAAAAGTGGAGCATATCTGGGGCAAACCAACTGCTCATCCTATATAATAATTCGCAAAGCTATGTGTAACGCCCGACATGCGCAGTAGACACTGCTGCGCGTGTGATAGTCATGCGCAGTACAGACTGCCCGCGCCGCGGCTGATACAGAGCTGGGCACTCCGGAGGAGCGTCCAGCTCTGTATCAGCAGTGGCGCGGGCAGTCTCCACTGCGCGTGACTGCCCCGCGTCCGGCTGCCAGAGGCACTGTGGCCCGTGTAACGGGCTGTTCAACTAGTTAGGGAATAAATAACAATCCGCTTTGATATAAATGAGGATTTTTAACCCTTGAATGCTGCAAGGTCTTCAACATTGCTCTGTAATATACTGGAGAATTCTGTAGAATTCAAGTGGTTAAAAGCCCCATTTAAATCAATGGGAATGTTTTGAAATGCGAATTCCTTTGCTATGGTTCACTTGGTTCTCACCAGAATTGCACCACTTTTACTTGGTACATCAGCCTCACTGTGTGTATCTTCTCTCTGCAGGAAGAAAAGGATCCCAGAAATCATCACTGACACCATCTAATTTATTTAATGAAATTAATGTAAATATTGTATATAGTTATAATAAAAATAATAATAATGAAATTAGCCTTATCATTTACTGTGCAATTCTGTTCATGTCTGTCATTAGGCCGATATGCTGTTTTTACATCAGTTTGGCTAAATAAGAGCTATGTTTTACTATAAGAATGTTATTCATACCATTAAAGTTGTAAACGGCAGCATTTGAAATATTTTGCTATGTGAATTGTGAAATACTCTTAATTTGATAAAGAGCCTGTCTACACGGGCCAAATAATGGCAGGTGTACTAAAGCAGAACAACACCTCCCAGCATTCTGTGTGTTCGACCAGAGTCTACTGTGCATTACTGCATCGGCCTGCGTTCAGGAAGTCTCTACTACGCATGACTGAATTGGACAAACATACATCTGGCCTACAGGATTTTGAAGTACATATATGGGGTACTGGGAAATATCTAGATTACTCCAATATACTAAAGTCTCATGTGAGGGCATGTATTTGAATAAGCGTAATCCAAGTTTTGCATTAAAAACTATGACACAATCTACATTAGTCTCACAAGGTACATTTTTTTGAGTGAGCTCTGACATTCGCCAGATTTCAGACTCTCATCATATTAACATAAACACACGATCTAAGGAATCTGAAAATGCTTAATTAAGTTCAGTTAAAGATGGAAATAAGTCATTTGCAAAGAGCTCACTTAAACACTGCTATGTTGACAAAGCCAAGGCAAAATGTTGACGACAGCATAGTACCTACTAAGATGGGTGAAATTTGTCTCTATATTGACTAACCCTTACTGACCCATAGTCCATCTCCCTGCAGCTTTGTGGGGCTACAATTACCATTATGCCTGACCAGCCAACAGATGGCTAAGCAAATGGATGTTATAGTCCAACAACTGACCTCCCCTGGCTTAACCTTTCGAGAGGCAGAGGGGTGAGCAAAGCATTGCTGTACTATGTGTTGTTCACTCTTCTTGCTCTCAGCTGGTTAAATAAATGCTGTTGCTAAAATACCATATTGGACAATCACAGTTGTATATGTTAAGTCTTAGGGACATAAGCACAAAAGAAAAAAGGAGCAAATCCGGGGCAAACCAACTGTACCATAAGGGACACATACAATTCCCTCAATGTGCTGGAGACATCTGTAACATGCAAGGTTTTAAGTAATAGTGATAGTCTGTAGAGGGGTATATAAAATACTGCAGGGGCATTGAGATTGTTCTAGCCACTCCCACAATTCAGACTGTGCAGAGCCAGATTAAGACTCCATAGGGCCTTAGGCATGATCACAAACTGGGGCCCCCTACACAAACCTCAGATTTTTCATTTTTTTGGGGTTTCTTTTTTAATCAGGCATAGTAGTACTAACTTAATAAAAGACAAAAAAATAAATAAATACTTTATCTCTTGGATGACAGCAATGTCACAAAAGCATTTCAAACCAATGCGTTGGACACCTCTCTGGCATCCAAGGGGGTAAATATATTAAAATGCACCACAGAGCGTACAACTGAAATGGGGCTATACTAGGGACTCCACAGAACAAAAGGTGGAGGGCGCTGTTATGGCGCCTGAAGCCGGATAAGGGCCAGGGAGCTGAAACCCCTTCCCCCTCTCTGTGTTGCGTGTTTTCGGTGGGGGAGGGTGGGGGAGCCTGGGACAAAGGCCTGGGCTCTCTCACCCTCCCTTGCTGGGGTCACGTAGCAGGGGGAGGCGGGAAACAAAGGGGGCAAGGCTTATACTTTAAAAGCAGCTTACCTGCAGAGGTAAGCTTATAACCATTATTGCTTATAACTGAAATGGGGCTACACAGTTGATTCCAAAGCTTACAATTCAAATGGAACTACACTAATGATATACAGAGCTTACAACCAATATGGAGTTATACCTCAGAGTTTACAATTTGTAAACCTAGTAATCCGTGGTTAAAAATAGCCCGCTGAGCCCACATTGCTACCACATTAAACATGTAAGCCTTTGGGTCCCAGATAAGTATCCAACAACATGAACAGGTACAATCAGAGCCATCGAATCAGAGGCTTCAGTCAATGTAGTGATTGATGGGTAAGAACAGTCACTGATTGGCTGGTGGTTGTGGGGAAGCACAGTAGATATTACTGTTGGGGGAATATGAAGGAAAGCTGTGTAGCCTGTTCAGAGTTTACATTAACCCGTTGACTGCCAAAGAGATACGCAACACACTGCAAATCAATGTGTTGAGCACCCTTCTGGTGCTCAAACTGTTAAGGTTTTAATATAATTTGTGACTTGTCTGCATCCTGCTGCTCATTTTGAAGAACCCCCCACCCCTTCCTTCATGAAAGATAACATTTCCTGACAGGTCCACTCACTTTATTTAAATGTAGCAGCTTATCAGGACTGGTCTGATCTAATGGAAGCATTTTGTCCCTCCTCCTCCACAGATAAAATACTTCTTTCCTAACATCTGTCAAGATTGTAAAATGTTAACCTCTTCAAGCTGCATTTTACCTCTGGAGGAAGACCAACATGCCCAAGTTAGATCAGACCAGTCAAGATAAGCTGTTGGTGCACAGTTTAAATAACAAAGTGAGCCTCTAGGAAGAATGGTACCGTCTGCCTTCCCTCAACACAAAGTGACTAAATCATGTCTAGCCATACAAAATGCCTTCTCTCACACACACAATTTTGTTGGCTCTTCCTCTACCCTCCCTCCCTCCCTCTTTATTCTCTGCCCTCACGGTGCCCACATTACTGAATCCATTCAGGGAGGGAAGGATAAGTAGCTCCATGCATGTACTCCACAGTGTGCCCAAGTCAAGCATGTTTTTCCCTCAGTGTTGTACTGGAGATCTTAAGCCCACCCAGCTGTCTGCTCCACACACTGCGATTGGCTGTTATAGAGAGCCAATCACTGTTTCTGTCAGGAATCTGCACAGAATGCTGATGTTAGCACTGAGTCTTGGTTGGGAAACCAAACTCTGCTTCTACTAGTTAACTGATGGTATTTTAACATCAGGCCACAGAAGCATTATATACTTATAGCCCTCAGTTTATAGTTTCCCATGGGCGTCTCCTTGCCTGAGCAGCTGAAATGTGTCACCAACCTGAACAGCCAATAGGAATGAGGCTGATACTGCTAGTCCTATCACTGGCAGTAGTAGCATTATAAACTTACAGACCTCAGTGAGCAGGTTCCTGTGACTTTTGTTCCCTAGAGCTGGTGCTGCCTTTAGGAATTTGGCCAACACTTTTGTCTCTCCTCAGGCAGTGGTTGATGAGGTTTAAACAGTGCATACATCTATCAAGTTCAGCCTATGTAATACCATTTTTGTTTTAGTTGATCCAAAGAAAGGGGTTAAAAAAAACAAAGAAATCATTAACCCTTCGAGTGCTCTGAAAAGCATTGTGTACCCCTGTGGCACTCAAAGGGTTAACACTATTACCAGGTATACTCCAGGTGGGCAAAACAATTCTTTCACTTGCAAAAGGCAAGTGAAATCCTTTTTAGGATCTTTTGTGCATTGTAATCAGCAATCATATTTATCTATATTTTTGTGAGGTACAAAGGTATTGAATAGCATCTTGAAAGTATTTTACATTATCTGCCACAACGCACAGTCCCAAGGCAAATAATTCCACATCACAACTTCCTTTACTGTAACATATATCAGCTTTTGTTTTAGTTAAAAAGTTCCTTTCCCCTGGAGTTATAGGATGCCCCTTTGGTTTTTGCTGAGTTCTTTAAGTTAAGATTTACCCGAATAATTATCTTTATTGAATAGGAATGAGGCTGCCACTCTCACTGTCAGTTATTGCAGAAATTAGGACAACAGGTTTGGGGAAGACCTGTTCATTGAGGGTTATATTTTTTTTTCTTTGAACAAGTTTATTGAAGTATAGAGTCAATACAATAAATTTATACAAAATCCAATATTCGTTTACAGACAAGGTAATAATTGTACATAGAGCAGTACCTTATGTCTGATTCTTTTCGTTAAGAAACAATAAACAAGAGTGACTCGCTGCTAAGGAAAATAATACAAGATAAATATTCACTAATGTACCAAGTTAGTATAAGCAAGTGCTAATAAAGGCATCTCAACAATGTCAAAATGACAGAGAACCATAGCAGTGTGGAACAAGTCTGTTGTTTAAAATTAGAGGCAGTAAGTGTCACAAAAAGGAGAGGAGGTGGAGCAAGGTCTCCAAGAAAGGAAAATAGCAAAAGAAAGCAGGAAAAGTTCCAAAGAGGCAGAGTAGAAGAGGACAACATGGAAGATGGGGAAGGAAGGGAATGAGAGGTAGAGGAAGGGGAGCTGGAGAGAGACCCAGGCGACTCTACAGTACCCGCTAGCTGAGAAAGGAAAGGAGGTGAGGGGACAGTTATCAGGCCTGTAGTTAAGGCACAACCTTTATATTGGACTAGGGGCTCCCGAATGCAGTCAAACTCAGACAGTATCAGTCAGACGGGCAGAGAATCTCTCCCAGTGAGTCCAAATTTCCCTATGGATCTGCTGTCTACCCTGGCATTGAACCCTTCCAATCTACAGAATCTGTCCACTCGAACATATCAACTCTGTAAGGGTGGGCAATCCTGTTGATTCCAATGAGAGGTCACATTCAGTCTCGCCGCTGTCAGTAGAAAATGTAGTAGGGGAAAAGGCTTAGGTGGGAATTGATTATGAAAGGAAAAAAGCAGAAGGACAGGATCCAGGGGGACCGGGTGACCCAGCACTAACTCAAGCTTTGTAATTATCTGCTTCCAATATCTAGCTATAACTGGACAGGTCAACCAGATGTGAACCAAGGAAGACCCCTGGGTCCAGCAACGCCAGCATTCGTCCACAACAGAGGACTAGTATTTCGACAATCGGTGAGGGGTCAGATACCACTTGGACATAAGTTTATAGTAATTTTCCAGGGAGGGGGTATCTCCGGGGAGGTGATTTAATGTTTCTAAAAACAGCTAACCACCAGGGCCGGCGCCACCTATAGCGAGGTAGGCGCCGGCCTAGGGCGCACATGTACTGGGGCGCAGCCATGCAGCGGAAAAGAGCTGCGCCAACACACGCACCATGCCGGAAGCTGCAACACAGGTCTGTGTCACTACTGCGCTCCCTCATTGCAGTCGGCTCTTTAGTAATGCAGAGAGCGCTGGGAGTCATGATCTCCCAGCGTGCTCTGCATTACTGAAGAGAAGACTGCGCGGGAGCTACAGGTATGTCATGGGGGGCAAGTTGGAGCTGCTGGGGGGCAAAGTGAAGCTGCTGGGGAAATGCAGCCTACAACTCCCATCATCCTAAGCCTGACTGTGTTTGAGTCTGATCAGAAATACCTTACATAGCGTTTGAACCATTTCACATTCTGAGCACTGCACTGTAATATTCAGTAATATGTAAACAATTGTTCCATTAATAATTCTTTTATAGCGATCCAATGTTGTTAAATGCTGCACCACTAAACTAAAATTACATGCCCTAATTATACGTGCACAGTTCAAAAAACAAAACACACACGCTCTTCCACAAATTATTTTCCCCAGAGCTTACCGTCCGACAGAACCGTCCACTCTCCACCCTCTACAATGAAGCAATTCTCTAGCCAGCGGACCTCCTAGCACTTCATGCTCCATTTACACACTGCAAGCAGCAGCCGGTGAGCAGTATCTTGCTGGTGTCCTGGTGGAGGATGTGCCTTACGGATTGGCTCCAGGATCAGCATGCCACTCTCTAGTTTCCCACAGCCACTGTGTCCTGAGAAGGGGAACACATGTGGTAACTGACTCCAGTGCTCAGCTTCATTGTAAACCCTTTCAATGCCAAAGAGGTTTGCAACACAATGTGTTGGACACTTCTCTGGCACTCAAACAGTTAAAACGCCTCATAATAATGCCACATGCCATCATACAGCCTAATAACACCCCATGCTATATGATAAACTATGCTCAAAAAACTTCAGGGCCACTATGATTTTTTTTGCCTTGCTCCTCATTCACTACATAACATCTCCATTCCCTTCAAGGACACTTCAATGTCGCATCAAACAAGCCTAAAGGGATAGTAATACTTCATTTTAACTTTATTTCATTTTATAGGCATTAAAAAAACATGAAGAATGATATAAGTCTTATCTCTGAAACCTTTATGGTTTAAGAGATATTCACAAACAAAGTATCCCCCCCGTTCAACCAGATCAGAAGGGAGGTGCCCAGTTAGACTGCAGAGAGGGACAATCTTCAATTAAGATAAGGGAAAAAGCTGAAAAACTTGTCAAGGGGGGAAGGGCTTTCATTGTTTTCATACAAAGAAAATTGTCCCCTTCTGTTATCTGTCCTGTCATACAACCAGACTCACATCTGAGAAGAGATGGCTTACACTAGGTAAAAGGGGCGGGGAGGGGAACTTTGCTTGTGAATATCTCATAAACCATAAAGGTTTGAGAGATAAGACTTATATCATTCTTCATGTTTTTTTAATGCCTACAAAATAAAATAAAGTTAAAACGAAGTATTACTATCCCTTTAAAACAAAAAATAATACCTACACAAATTTTACATCCATGTCAGCCACCTCTGTATGAAGCCATTGTGTGTGTCACTCTTTTTGGTCCTGCTCAAACAATGTGTGTGGCCTGGGTATTATTTTGCCAAACACAGTACCATCTCTGACCACAGACCTGGTTTTATATGTCTTTTCTGTCACTGCTTCATAGCAACATTGCCAAAGGGCCAGACTTACAGTGATCGGGCACATACTGCAGCGTGGGTATCACAAACCAGCTGTGCTCCTTGAGATGTAGGGGTAGATTTAAAAGCAGGCATTAGCAAAAAAACACTACCGGATGCTTTAACGTGATGTAAGACATTTAAAAGTCCGTCTTAAGAACAGCTAACGGCAGTTTGATAATCCTTACGGCTGATAGACTTACGTGCATTGAGACTCATTGAACAAGATTCCCCAGAGCCATTCAATGAAGTGCGGTAGAGCTAATGGTAGAAAAAAAGATACAGTTGACTGGCAAAAGTTAAGACCCAGTTTTAGCCGTTAGAAACATAACGTTAAAAAAAAACCCTGTTAGATAGTAAAACAGACAAACCGCATACCGCACAAGTATTCAAATGGAAAAATGTACCCATGCAATGCCAAAATAACACAAAAAACATGACCATGCAACACAAATCACTGTCACACACAACACAACAACCAAGCAACACCACAAAGACAATGCCTTCCAAAAAATCACCAACACAACATGGCATGGAACAATGGGGGTTATCACACAACACGAACCCTGCCGATACAAAACAAGCTCACCTGTGCAACATCACCAGACAATCCAAACACAACCTGCACCCTACAACTTCACACCCGCAACTTACAGAGACACAGCAATCAGAACACACCACATTTTAAAACACAGACACACCTGCTAACACTTACCTGGACAACAAACACCTTCCCATTGGTATCACTCACCTCATCACCACACCTAGACTATGTCCTACCACATACTTAAAGGGATAGCTCACCACACTCACTTGTGGTTTGTTTTCCACTCAGGGCGAGATAGAGAGAGAGAAAAATCAGTATGTTGGCTTACATATTGATGAGAAGACTGTGGAGAAGGCATGCAAGGATGAGAGACAGGGAAGGCCAGCAACCCCCAGGCATACCTGATCAACAGCCTTCACCTGTTGCAAGTGAGGATGCTCTGGGTCAAGAGCCACACAGGAGCCCATTCCCACCTGGACTACAACACCTGCCTGCAGATGCACAGCTGCAGCAACAGGATGCTCCCCAGCTGCCACAGGGTCCCCTAGAGAAGCGTAGGATGTATAAACGACCACTAAGGCCCAGGGTATACCGCCCAAGGGTCACTATCACAGTGCCCGTGCTTTGCTGGCGACATTTTGACAAGCGCTACATAACATAACATAATGTTGCTCCTCCCAATGACAGCCCTTAAATACTAAGCCCGGTCATTTCTGCAGTGCCCTCTCGTGGTGTTCCCGTTGCTACCGATTGTTCCGTTATTTCTTATGATTCCTGTGTATGATCCGGACTGAATGACTACTCTGCCTGTTTATGTTCCTGCTCCGTTACCGACTCGACTTGGCTGACGTTCCTGCTCTGTGTACAGACCCGGCTTGGCTGGCGTTCCTGCTCTGTGTGTCTCATCCCGTATCGCACTCCTTCCGGTGATCCGGTTTGGGGCTGTAGTCTGGTACACTCTCTCTGACTTGTACAGACCTCCAGTTAACTCGATTACTGCTCAGGCAGTTCTCACTGTGACCTAGTCACCCATAGTGCCTTGTCCTCTTTCACTCTGGTGTGGAGACATTTCTTGTTGCACCAGGGTATGCTTGGCCTGTTTCCTGCCGTTTACCTAAGGTTGGGTTACTCTTGGGCGCCTCAGTCCGTCTATACGATCTGGCAGTTCGTTCTCAGGTCAGGCCGTTCTTTAACCCCTTGTGGGGCGGTGCTGTGCACTTGGGTCACAGATTATTGCAGTCTCGGTTTGGCATTACACTGCACCTCCGGTTGCAGTCTACCTCTGTCGTTCCAGTAGCCAGTCACGTATCCAGGCCTCCTCTTGCTCCTCTGTGGCTACAGTTGCTATTGTGTCACTCTCTGCGTGGAGAGTGTCCTGTGGGCCTTCCGCTATTAGGGCCTATCAGCTATTCCTGGCTTAATAGTACCATTCTGACATTGTCTCACTGACTCATATGAACTGTAACCTGACCAGTGTCAGTATTGTTATTATCAAATACTGGACCTGTGTGGGTTATTGACATCACTGTAACCTGTCCTGTGTCAGTATTATATTGTATCTATATGCTGGACCCGCGAGGGTTATTGTTATTCTGTGTGGTTTAATAAAACTGTGTTTTACCAAAACCTTCCATCTCTGAGTATACATAAAACCGTTACAGTCACTCTCCTTGGAATGACCGATGACGAGGTGATTGATCGCTACAGGTTGAGGCCACACAGCATCATTGCCCTGTATGAGGTGGATCCGATTTACATCTTCAACCATGTCCTATCTGGCTTGCAGAGACTCCTGCGTGCCATACACTTCATGGCAAGTGGCGCCTTCAAGACTACAGAAGGTTACACATGGCATGTCACAGACCACATTTGCCAGGTTCTGGCCTAGGTCTTGCCAGCCCTCAAAAGCAAGGCCAGTAGCTATATACATTTTCCCACAACTGACATGGAGTGGACACATTTGAAGCAAGGCTTTTACGCAAGGGGAGGCATGCACAGAGTCATGAGTGCAACAGATTGCACCCATGTCTTATCAAAGTTCCAGCACGTGACGGACATATCTTCATTAACAGCAAAAATTGCCACTCCATGAATATGCAGATGTTGTGTGACAGCAACTTGAGGATCATAAATGTCTGTGCCAAAAATCCCTGGAGCTGTCATGATTCATATATACTCAGAAACTCATCTATAGTAAGACCTCGAAAATGGAACCTATCCAAGGGGTTGGCTTCTGGTGAGTTAATATTAAATCACTCCACATCCACACGTGCACACACAACACTGCTCAGCATGCACTTCACTCACAGCTAGTACATCCACCTCATAAAACTTCATTCACACAACATGTGCTCCTGTCTCACCATGTCACTCACTTTCCACAGGTGATGCTGGCTATGGCTGCAAATCCTGGCTACTGACCCCAGTCGCAAATCCCCAAATGGATGCCCAGGAGCACTATAATCAGGCTCATGCCAGAACTCGGAATGCCATTGAGCGGACCTTTGGGCTCCTAAAATCATTATTTAGATGTCTGGATCACTCAGGGGGAGCACTACAGTATGCCCCGGGTAAAGTCTGTGATATTATAATAGCCTGTGCAATATTACACAACATAGCAGTGGACACCAGACTTGTGGATGACATCCAGCCCCCACCCATATCTGATGACCCTGTGGACATTGTCGAGGGTGAGGAAACCCTAACACGGACTCAGATAAGAGACAGATTGATCAGGGATCACTTCAGCTGTGAGTATAACACATTCATCCACACAATCCATGCATGTACATCATCAGTCCTGTGGTGAGTGTGTTCTGTTTCATCCCACAGGATCGGTGACACAGCCCTGATACTGGCTGCAGTATGGACCACCAAAATCCACCATTCCATGGATGTGTCAAGTGACGTGGCTGAGGATTCTAATACCATCTGCCACCCTGTCGTCCATGTTGACAATGCTACTTCAAGGATATCATGCATTCTATCATGTAAACCAAGGTACAACACATTACCCATGTTTAGCATATTCCAGGCCTCGACTGACAGCGACATACATGATTTACAGGATCATAGCCATGCATCCATGGTACCCAATGCAATGCAACGGCTAACACTGTGTCACATCAGTGGTTAAAGGGAAAGTAATACCTTAATATTACTAATCCCCTTAGTGTAGCTATTTCAAAAAGAATTAAATTGCTCCCAGTGTCATCTCGCAAACCTTTATGGTTTAACAGATAACCACAAGCAAAGTTACCTCCTCCCTCCCCCTTCCCTGAAGTCAGCGTTGTACTGACTGCAGGTGAAGTCTGTCATACGACAGGATTGTGGCTCTGCACCTGAGCCGAGATTGCGTTAGTAAAAAATAATTATTTCACTGAAAAGGTCTTCTACATGTGCTTGGTTTGCAAGCACACGTAGAAGACCGTTTCAGTGAAATAATTTTTTTTTTACTATCACGATCTCGGCTCTGCTGCAGAGCTGCATGATGAAAATAAAACCGGATACCCCTGCAGTCAGTACAACGCTGTCTTCAGGGAAGGGGGAGGCAGGGGGTAACTTTGCTTATGGTTATCTCTCAAACCATAAAGGTTTGAGTGATGACACTGGGGCAATGTAATTCTTTTTTAAATAGCTACACTATGGGGATTAGTAATATTAAAGTATTACTATCCCTTTAAGGGACCATTAGAGTGAACATCGGACCTATAGTTTGCTAGAGCTGAAAAGAGCAGCAGAGGGATGGATTTATGGTGGTATTGTGTTATACAACATAGAGGTCATGAAAGGTGGATCAGATCAGAAGGGACACCATGCAGACCTGTGTGTGCGCAGTGATATGTGTCCCTCACATAAATACACACATCAACAAATATGTCCTAATACCTCCATGAAACAAATACAGTGAGGGAAAACATTATTTGATCCATTGCTGATTTTGTACGTTTGCCCACTGACAAAGAAATGATCAGTCCGTAATTTTAATGGTAGGTTTATTTGAACAGTGAGAGAGAGAATAAGAATAAAAAAATCCTGAAAAACACATTTCAAAAAAGTTATAAACTGATTTGCATTTTACTGAGTGAAATAAGTATTTGACTCACTATCAATCAGCAAGATTTCCGGCTCCCAGGTGTCTTTTATACAGGTAACAAGCTAAGATTAGGAGTATTCTCTTAAAGGGAGTGTTTCTAATCTTGGCTTGTTACCTGACCACAGAAGCAATCAATCAGATTCCAAACTCTCCACCATGGCCAAGACCAAAGAGCTGTCCAAGGATGTCAGGGACAGGTTTGTAGACCTACAGAAGGCTGAAATGTCCTACAAGACCATCGCCAAGCAGCTTGGTGAGAAGGTGACAACAGTTGGTGCGATTATTCGCAAATGGAAAACACACAAAATAACTGTCAATCTCCCTCGGTCTGGAGCACCATGCAAGATCTCACCTTGTGGAGTTTCAATGATCATGAGAACGGTGAGGAATCAGCCCAGAACTACACAGGAGGATCTTGTCAATGATCAGCCCAAAACTACACAGGAGGATCTTGTCAATGATGAGCTGGGACCATAGTCGCCAGGAAAACACTTGGTAACACACTACGCCGTGAAGGACTGAAATCCTGCAGCGCCCCCACAAGGTCTCCCTGCTCAAGAAATCATATGTACAGGCCCGTCTGAAGTTTGCCAATGAACATCTGAATGATTCAGAGGAGAACGGGTGAAAGTGTTGTGGTCGGATAGGACCAAAATCAAGCTCTTTGGCATAAACTGAACTCACCATGTTTGGCGGAAGAAGAATGCTGCCTATGACCCCAAGAACACAATCCCCAACATCAGAGATGGAGGTGGAAACATTATGCTTTGGGGTTTTTTTCTGCTAAGGGGATAGGGCAACTTCACCGCATCAAAGGGACGATGGACGGGGCCATGTACCATCAAATCTTTGGTGAGAACCTCCTTCCCTCAGCCAGGACATTGAAAATGGGTTGTGGATGGGTATTCCAGGAAGACAATGACCCAAAACACAAGGCTCAAGAAGAAGCAGATTAAGGTCCTGGAGTGGCCTAGCCAGTCTCCAGACCTTAATACCATAGAAAATCTGGGGAGGGAGCTGAAGGTTTGAGTTGCCAAATGTCACCCTCAAAACCTTAATGATTGGAGAGGATCTGCAATGAGGAGTGGGACAAAATCCCTCCTGAGATGTGTGCAAACCTTGTGGCCAACTACAAGAAACGCCTGACCTCTGTGATTGCCAACAAGGGTTTTGCCACCAAGTACTAAGTCATGTTTTTCAAAGGGGTCAAATACTTATTTCACTCAGTAAAATGCAAATCAATTTATAACTGTTTTGAAATATCTTTTTCTGGATGTTTTGTTGTCATTCTGCCTTTCACTGTTCAAATAAACCTACCATTAAAATTATAGACTGATCATTTTTTTTCAGTGGGCAAACGTACAAAATCAGCAGGGGATGAAATAATTTTTCCCCTCACTGTAAATATGGCCTGCCACTGTCACTCGCACAGTGGCAGGCCAAATTTATGTGTTTCATGGAGCTTTTAGGACATATTTGTTCATGTGTGTATTCATGTCGGGGGCACATATCCCTAGGTCTGGTTGACATCCCCTTAGTTCTCTCCATAATGGGTTATAGACGAGTAGACAACACATTACAAAGCAATGGTTTATGTACTCCCCTGTAACGGAAAAGATTAAGGGGATAATGATGTTGAAGCTGTTACACAAAGATCAGTTCAAGGGTGCTGTTCCAAATCATCTATGGCATCCATAGCATGATCCATCCATGAACAAAGGAGTTTCCATGTGACTGGACTGAAGCCTTGACAACACTTCCATAAAGCTAACTCCTTGATGTTTCAAGTGATTGTGTTGGTGATGCAATGTTTGACCTGATGTTTACAGCAACAGCTACTGGAACATTAACATATCCACAGAAGACACAAATTCATGTGTGTAGTAACTTCCAGGTATGAAACCTGTGCAGTAAGACTGCTCATCTACAGAGCTACCAAACTTTGTGGACAACACTTGAGCAGTTCATCATGGCCATATAACACTGTTATGTTATTTGGCTCCAGGGATGGATTCTATCACGGTGCCCGTGATTCTGCGTGAGCGACATTCTTACTTCCGGGTTTACCTTGGCTGCTTCTTATTGGCTCTGGGTTTTCAACCCCTCCCAGGGCTTGCCTTTATATATGCCTTCCTGTCACTATACCGGTGCCCTTTCGTGGTGTTCCTGACCAGATGTTTGTTGCTGTGTTCCTGTTCCGTGTATGATCCGGTTTCGTCTGACCTTGCTCCTGTCTTCACTGCCCAATTTGTTTATGACCGGCTTGCCTGACTACGATCCCGTGACCGATTCTGTTACTACTGCTCGCTGTGTACTGAGCCATGCTTTGGCTGACTAGCGCTCTCTCTGTACCGATACAGGCTTTGGCTGACTAGCGCTCTCTGTGTACAGATCCAGACTTTGGCTGACTACCGCTCTCTGTGTACCGATGCAGACTTTGGCTGACTACCGCTCTCTGTGTACCGATCCAGGCTTTGGCTGACTACCACGCTTTGTGTACTGATTCAGGCTGTGGCTGACTCTGCTCTCCGTGTACTATCCAGGCCTTGGCTTAACTCTGCTCTCTAGGGTACCGTCTCTGCATTGGCTACTCGACTTGCATTAGATTCACCGCTAGTGTCTCTGTTGCCTCCGGGCTCGTGTCCTAAAGCCATTTCTTTACAGTTGCCGGTTGCCTATATCAGCTGTGCCTTAGCGGTCGCTTGCGGTTGCACTACCTGTCAGCCTGCACCTATCCGTTGCCTCAGGTTGTGATACTATACAGCCTGTGCCTTAGCGGTCACTTGTGGTTGCACTACCTGTCAGCCTGCGCCTATCCGTTGTCTCCGGTTGCGGTTCTATACTGCCTTTGCCGTACAGCTTTCTCCGGTTGCGATATAGCTTCTGGTACCGGTCCGTTGCTTCCAGTTGCACTGCTGTACTGCTTGCACCGGTTCCGCTATACTCAGTCTGATATTATTTTTGCTTCTGGTTGCCCTGTTGATCTGTGCCTCATGGTTTCCTCCGGTTGCGCTACCTTGCAAACTGTGCCTATTCCGGTTGCCTTCGGGCATAACCTCCGAGTGGTGATTTGAGCCGTCACGTGGGCTGCCTTTACCTGGTTTCGGGCAAGGCCGGTATAACCCACTGTCTCCCAATTCCATTGGGGATTTCTGCCCTGCAGTACTTCTCTCACCTAGGGCTCCTCCTGACCAGTACTGCTGGGGTTTTGCTCCATTTCCTGTTCCAGTCCTCATTCTGCATCACTGTATTTTGTACATACCAGTCTCTATTGTACCCTGACCTGTGTCAGATCCAAAAGAGCTTATCCTCTGTTTGGGTCTGGACTTGTGAAGGGCATTTCTGTTCATTATTATTTGTTTAATAAAGCTTCATTGTTTTACCTTAACCAAATTGTCTGAGCGTTCATTAAAACCGTGACAGTACAAAAGGGCCATGACCATAGACAAGGCTGGTGAAGGTAGCTCCCAGAATCTCCTATGGAGAATGGACGCTCAGGAGCAATGGTTAGACCAGTTATCTATGGCTATCCAGACTATTTTGGAGCGCACTGCCTGTCTCGAGAGACCTGTACAGCCTTTGGTGGCCACTCCAGTTCCGGCACCATTGGCACAGGCCAATACGTCTAGTTCATCCTTTAAGGGGCTATCCGCTATTGCTCCCCTCCCTCTGAGATACTATGGGGAGCCAACTCTGTGCCGAGGGTTTCTGAATCAACTTGAGATCTTTCTTGAACTGGTAACTCAGGCATTTCCTAGTGAAACGAGCAAAGTGGGGTTCATGATCTCACTACTGACGGACAGAGCTCTAATTTTGGGCAAATCCGATTTGGGAGACTGGTAAACCGATCACCAATAACTTTGCCGAGTTTGTAAGGGCCTTCTGCAGTGTATTTGAAATTCCAGGGCGTGCCACCTCTGCTGCCAAACGTCGTATGAGAATCCAACAGGGCACACGTACTGTTTCCGACAATGCCATTGAATTTCGTACACTCGCAGAAGAGTTGGAACGATGAAGCACTTGTCGCTGCTTTCGCACAAGGTCTCGAGGATAGGATTAAAGATGAAATTGCCGGCCAAAGACTTGCCAGACGGTCTAGAGAGTTTCATTGATTATACCATCCTGATTGACTCCCGCATAAGGGAAAGGAGTATATATAAGGATCGTAGATCAAGACCCACGAGCAAGTCTGCTACTAGGACTAATTTCCCACCCTTGCCTCCCTCTCCTCCCATACCTCCGGGTCCTGCTACTGGGAGTGTAGATCCTATGCAAGTGGGCTTCACACGATTGTCCAAGGAGGAAAGCTCCTTCCTCCGCAAACAGGGCCTATGTATGTATTGCGGCAAGGCAGGTCACCTGCTAAAGACTTGTCCCGTGCGGCCGGGAAACGCACACACCTAGGTTCAAGTGGGGGACAGATCCTAGGTGGTGTAAACCAGTCCCCGGAAGGCACGTTAAACAAGCTGGTACTTAATATTGTTGTCTCTTGGGCTTCCGATTCTGTGAATACTCCTGCTCTGATTGACTCCGGCGCTGCTGGATATTTTATGGACAGTGACTTTGCTATTCTGCATAATATCCCATTGTTGAATAGAGACTCTCCGCTTGATATTGAAGCCATTGATGGGAGGCCTCTGGTACCAGCACAGGTCACCCAGGAGACATGCCCATCATCTGTTTGCATCGGAGCACTTTACAAGGAGACCTTACAGTTCCAGATAATCCAGTCTCCCCAATTTGAGGTCATTTTGGGATTTCCATGGTTACATAAGCATAATCCCAGACTTGACTGGAAGACATGTGAGATCTTGTCTTGGTCCGAGCACTGTAAAACTCATTGTCTAAGGCACCCTACTAAGATTTTGTGTACCTCTCCCTCCCTACCGCTTGAATAGCAGTCATTCAGCGATGTATTCAGTAAGGGAGAGGCTAGCACTCTGCCACAGCATCGTCCATACGACTGTGCTATTGATATTGTGCCAGGCGCTATGCCTCCTAGGGGTAGAACTTACCCGTTGTCCTGTGATGAGAATCGGGCCATGGAGGAATACATTAGTGACGCTTTGGCTCGTGGTATTATTCTTACATCTTCCTCGCCCGCGGGGGCTGGATTCTTTTTTGTTAAAAAGAAGGACGGAGAGCTCCGACCCTGTATTGATTATAGCGGTCTCAACAAAATAATGATAAAGAACGCTTATCCCATTCCACTCATTGTTGGATCGATTAAAGGGTGCATCTATCTTTACCAAACTATACCTTAGGGCGGCATATAATCTAGTCCGGATTAAGGAAGGTGATGAGTGGAAAACTGCTTTCAATACTCGTACGGGGCACTACGAATTTTTGGTCATGCCATTTGGTCTGTGCAATGTCCCGGCGGTTTTTCAAGAATTTATAAATGATGTATTAAGGGATTTGTTACAATTCTCTGTAGTCGTATACCTAGACGACATTTTGATATATTCTCCCGACCTGGAGACTCACCACAGACACGTCTCGGCGGTCCTGCAGAGGCTAAGAGAAAACTAGCTATATTGCAAACTCGAGAAGTGCGATTTCCATAGGTCTAGTGTGGCTTTTCTTGGCTATGTGATCTCTAAGGAGGGCTTCGCTATGGACAAGGACAAGCTTGCAGCGGTGCTGCAGTGGCCGCGCCCCACGGGCCTCAAACCCTTGTAGCGATTTTTAGGGTTTGCGAATTATTATAGGAAATTTATTTGTGATTGTTCTGGAATTGTTAAGCCACTCACTGATATGACTCATAAGGGTGCCAACGCCTCAGAGTGGTCCCCAGAGGCGGTCAGGGTATTCGAAACTTTGAAGATCGCATTTTCCACTGCCCCAGTTCTGTCGCATCCTATTCCTGTGTTACCATTTACGTTGGAGGTGGATGCCTCTGAGACCGGGGTAGAGGCAGTGTTGGGCCAAAGACCAGGTCCTGATAAGACATTGAGACCATGTGGATTTTTCTCGAAAAAGATGACCAAAGCCCATAGTCTGTATGACATTGGTGACCGGGAACTCTTGGAGATTATCTTGGCTTTACGTGAATGGCGCCACCTGTTGGAGGACACTAGGGCACCCATATTGATTCTGACCGATCATAAGAACCTTATGTACCTCTCGAAGGCCAAAAGACTATCCCCAAGACAAGCTAGATGGGCACTGTTTTTGTCTCGTTTCAATTCTAGTGTTGAGCGAGCATGCTCGGCCGATGCTCGGATCGGCTCGAGCATCGCTCTGCTCGGCACATGTCGGTACTCGTACGAGTACCGCATGTGCTCGCCCGCCATGTTCGGGTCTCCTCCCCGCACGTTTTGCGGCTGCTGCGCAGCCAATAAACGTGCAGGGAGGCTCTGACATCGGTGTAATGCCAGCAGCCATGTTGGCTGCTGGCATTACACTGATTGGCTGGCCAGAACCCGTGGTCAGGTGCTGTATAGCACCTGACCATCGAGTTCGGCTCAGTCTGAGCCAGGGAGAGCTGAGGATAGGAAGGGAAAGGCAGTGTAGGGAGGAAAAAAAAAAATTGTGACAAAAAAGAACCAAAAGTCCTTTTTAGGACTACTGTGTGTGGGGGCAGCAGGTTATTTTGTGTGGGGGGAAAAAAACAAAAAAAACAAAAAAAAAAATATTCTGTTTAGTGTGAAAAGTTGCAGATTAGAGCACATTCTGTTTAGTGTGCACAGTTGCAGATTAGAGCACATTCTGTTTAGTGTGCAAAGTTGCAGATTAGAGCACATTCTGTTTAGTGTGCAAAGTTGCAGATTAGAGCACATTCTGTTTAGTGTGCAAAGTTGCAGATTAGAGCACATTCTGTTAAGTCTTCAAACTAAAATATCAAAGTCACGTATTCCATTCAGTGTGCGTCGCCGCAGTTTAGCAGCACATTCTGAGTACTGTGCAGAGTTGCAGAATAGGAAGAAATACTGTTAAGTCTTCAAACTAAAATATCAAAGTCACATATTCCATTCAGTGTGCGTCGCCGCAGTTTAGCAGCACATTCTGTGTACTGTGCAGAGTTGCAGAATAGGAAGAAATACTGTAAAGTCTTCAAACTGTAAAATATCAAAGTCACATATTCCATTCAGTGTGCTTCGCCGCAGTTTAGCAGCACATTCTGTGTACTGTGCAGAGTTGCAGAATAGGAAGAAATACTGTTAAGTTTTCAAACTCAAATATTAAAGTCACATATTCCATTCTGTGTGTGTCACCGCAGTTTAGCAGCCTATTCTGTGTACTCTGCACAGTTGCAGAATAGGAAGAAATACTGTTAAGTCTTCAAACTAAAATATCAAAGTCACATATTCCATTCAGTGTGTTTCACCGCAGTTTAGCAGCCTTTTCTGTGTACTCTGCAGAGTTGCAGAATAATAAGAAATACTGTTAAGTTTTCAAACTAAAATATTAAAGTCACATATTCCATTCAGTGTGTTTCACCGCCGTTTAACAGCCTATTCTGTGTACTCTGTACAGTTGCAGAATAATAAGAAATACTGTTAAGTTTTCAAACTCAAATATTAAAGTCACATATTCCATTCAGTGTGTTTCACCGCCGTTTAACAGCCTATTCTGTGTACTCTGTACAGTTGCAGAATAATAAGAAATACTGTTAAGTTTTCAAACTCAAATATTAAAGTCACATATTCCATTCAGTGTGTTTCACCGCCGTTTAACAGCCTATTCTGTGTACTCTGTACAGTTGCAGAATAATAAGAAATACTGTTAAGTTTTCAAACTCAAATATTAAAGTCACATATTCCATTCAGTGTGTTTCACCGCCGTTTAACAGCCTATTCTGTGTACTCTGTACAGTTGCAGAATAATAAGAAATACTGTTAAGTTTTCAAACTCAAATATTAAAGTCACATATTCCATTCAGTGTGTTTCACCGCCGTTTAACAGCCTATTCTGTGTACTCTGTACAGTTGCAGAATAATAAGAAATACTGTTAAGTTTTCAAACTCAAATATTAAAGTCACATATTCCATTCAGTGTGTTTCACCGCAGTTTAGCAGCCTTTTCTGTGTACTCTGCAGAGTTGCAGAATAATAAGAAATACTGTTAAGTTTTCAAACTCAAATATTAAAGTCACATATTCCATTCAGTGTGTTTCACCGCCGTTTAACAGCCTATTCTGTGTACTCTGTACAGTTGCAGAATAATAAGAAATACTGTTAAGTTTTCAAACTCAAATATTAAAGTCACATATTCCATTCAGTGTGTTTCACCGCCGTTTAACAGCCTATTCTGTGTACTCTGTACAGTTGCAGAATAATAAGAAATACTGTTAAGTTTTCAAACTCAAATATTAAAGTCACATATTCCATTCAGTGTGTTTCACCGCCGTTTAACAGCCTATTCTGTGTACTCTGTACAGTTGCAGAATAATAAGAAATACTGTTAAGTTTTCAAACTCAAATATTAAAGTCACATATTCCATTCAGTGTGTTTCACCGCCGTTTAACAGCCTATTCTGTGTACTCTGTACAGTTGCAGAATAATAAGAAATACTGTTAAGTTTTCAAACTCAAATATTAAAGTCACATATTCCATTCAGTGTGTTTCACCGCCGTTTAACAGCCTATTCTGTGTACTCTGTACAGTTGCAGAATAATAAGAAATACTGTTAAGTTTTCAAACTCAAATATTAAAGTCACATATTCCATTCAGTGTGTTTCACCGCCGTTTAACAGCCTATTCTGTGTACTCTGTACAGTTGCAGAATAATAAGAAATACTGTTAAGTTTTCAAACTCAAATATTAAAGTCACATATTCTGTGTAAGATGAAGAAGGCGGGTAAAAAGGGACGGGGAAGTGGACGTGATCCTGAAAGTTCAGGGCGCGGGTCAGGACGCGGAGAAACTGTGCCTGGTGCCAGAGCACAAGAAAGAAAGACATCCACCATACCTAGCTTCATGTGTAATTTTACAGGGCGTCGCAGGACATCACTCTCGAGGTCCGACCACTGCGAACAGGTGGTCGGTTGGATGACAGCTGATACTGCTTCCAGTCGGTTAAGCACCACCCTGTCTTCCACCAAGTCCACTCTCAGTAGCCAAGAGTCTGGTCAACATAATCCTCACTCTGATCATCCTTCCTCCCACCATACACGGTCTGGTCAAAGAAGTGATCCCACACTGGGATATAGTGAGGAGCTCGTCTCATCACCAATCCTTCATTTGACCCTCTCTCCAAGCACGCTTGCAGAGGAACATGACATCTTGTGCCCTGATTCACAACCTCTAGAGGCTACCCAATCTCAAGAAGATGACAGATGTGAACGGCATTTAAGGTCAAAGGAAGTAGTGGATGATGATGATGATGATGAGACACAGTTGCCATTAAATCAACCACTATTTCCGTCTCAAGACCTTGTTGAGGAGAATGTTATACAGTTGTCAATGACTGAGTATGTGGTGGGATCAAGACTTGAGGAGGATGATCAGAGTGAGGAAGTGGAGGAGGACTTGGTGGACGATGAGGTGACTGACCCCACCTGGGAAGGTGTAGAGCCGAGCGATGACAGCAGTCCTGAGGGTGAGCCATCTGCAGTACCGCAACAGGCTGGAAGAGGCAGTGGTGTGGCTACAGAAAGAAGGCGGACCGCACCAAACCGGCCCGCAAATGTTCCACGGAGCACCCCCTTGCGTAAATCTCCCTTGCCAAGGGGTAGGTGTTCCGCGGTATGGCTTTTTTTTAAGGAAAGTGCGGACGACAAAAGAATTGTAGTTTGCAACCTGTGCCACACCAGAATGAGCCGAGGCATGAACACTAGAAACCTCACCACCACCAGCATGATCCGACACATGGCATCCAAGCACCGTAGTAAGTGGGAGGAACGCCTGGATCGCCCATCTGTGTCTGCAGGCCACACCACTGCCTCCTCTTCCCCTGTTTTCGGTGCCGGCCAATCGCCTGTTGAAGGCGCAGGCCCGCATACCTCCCGCCCTGCACCTGTAGCATCTGAAGCACCATCAGCGACCACATCCACTTCCCTGTCCCAGCACAGCGTCCAAATGTCGTTACCCCAGGCATTTGAGCGCAAGAGAAAGTACCCAGCCACCCACCCACAGGCCATAGCACTAACCTCACACCTTTCAAAATTACTGGCCATCGAAATGCTGCCATTTAGGCTTGTGGACACTGAGTCCTTCCGCAGCCTGATGGCAGCAGCTGTCCCTCGGTACGCGGTCCCCAGCCGCCACTACTTTTCCCGGTGTGCCATCCCCGCATTACACCACCATGTGTCCCGTAACATCACCCGTGCCCTGACCAACGCAGTTACTGGGAAGGTCCACTTAACGACTGACACATGGACAAGTGCTTGTGGCCAGGGACGCTACATTTCCCTGACGGCACACTGGGTGAATGTCGTGGAGGCTGGGAGCGACTCGGACCCTGGGATGGCACGGGTGCTACCCACGCCGAGGATTGCGGGCCCTACCTCCATCAGGGTTTCCACCAGCACCTACGTTATTGGCTCCTCCTCCTCCGTTTCCACCTCCGAATTCTCTACACACACCGCCACTCCCCCATCAGCCAGTAGCTGGAAGCAGTGTAGCACTGCAGTGGGGAAGCGTCAACAGGCCGTGCTGAAGCTGATCTGCCTTGGGGACAAACAGCACACGGCCTCAGAGCTGTTGCAGGGGATTAGTCACCAGACCGAGCAGTGGCTCTCGCCACTCAACCTGCAAGCAGGCATGGTTGTGTGTGATAATGGGCGTAACTTGGTGGCGGCTTTGGAGCTCGGCAAGCTCACACACGTACCATGCCTAGCGCATGTATTTAATTTAGTGGTGCAGCGATTTCTAAAAACCTACCCCAATGTGCATGATCTCTTGACCAAGGTGCGCCGCGTGTGTGCACATTTCCGTAAGTCATCAACAGCTTCAGCCGGCCTGTTGAAGCTGCAGCAGCGCTTACAATTGCCAGCTCACCGGCTGCTGTGTGACGTGAGCACGCGCTGGAACTCCACCTTCCACATGTTGGCCCGGCTTTGTGAGCAGCAGAGGGCAGTAGTGGAGTACCAGCTGTTACACGGTCGTCGCCTCTCCGTTCAACTTCCTGTAATCAGAAGTGAGGAGTGGGAATGGATGTCAGACCTCTGTGAGGTTTTACGCAATTTTGAGGAATCGACACAGATGGTGAGCGGCGATAACGCTATTATCAGTGTAACCATCCCACTTCTGTGTCTACTGAAACGCTCGCTGCTCACAATTAAAACCGACGCTTTGCATGTGGAAGAGGTGGAAATGGGGGAGGAAGAGCTTACACAAGGTGATAGCCAGAGCACCCTCACTTCGTCTTCTCAGCGACAATTGGAGGAGGCGGAGGAGGAGGAGGAGGAGGAGGAGGAAGACACGGTTGCCTCCGCTACAGAGGGTAGCCATGGAACTTTAGTTCCATCTCTTCAGCGTGGGTGGGCAGAAGAGGAGGAAGAGGATGAGGAGATTGAGAGTCATCCTCCTGGTGAGGACAGCGAAATCTTGACTGTTGGTACTCTGGCACACATGGCTGACTTTATGTTAGGCTGCCTTTCCCGTGACCCACGCGTTGTACGCATTTTAGACAACACGGATTACTGGGTGTTCACCCTTCTGGACCCCCGCTACAAAGAGAATTTCTCATCTCTCATTCCTCCGGTGGAGAGGACAAGCAAAATGTTGCAATACCAGAAGGTTCTTGTCGAAAAATTGCTCCAAAATTTCCCATCTGACAACGCTGGCGGCAGAGTACGTGCTACCTTGGCCAACCGAGAAGGGGAGAAAAGGGGAGCACACAGCAGTTCCGAGAAAGGCAGGGCAACACTCTCCAAGGCGTGGGACACCTTCATGACACCCCGCCAGCACCCTCACCCTGATGCGCAGCCTAGTGTCACAAGGAGGGAAAAGTTTTGGAAGATGGTGAAGGAGTACGTAGCAGACCGTGTCAGCGTCCTCAATGATCCCTCTGTGCCTTACAACTACTGGGTGTCCAAGCTGGACACGTGGTATGAACTGGCACTCTACGCCTTGGAGGTGCTGGCCTGCCCTGCCGCCAGCGTTCTGTCTGAGCGGGTATTTAGTGCTGCTGGTGGCATCATAACAGATAAGCGTATCCGCCTTTCCACCGACAATGCTGATAGGTTGACACTTATAAAAATGAACAAGGCCTGGATTTCCCCTGACTTCTCCACTCCACTGGAGGAAAGCCCCGGGGGAACATAAACTCACTTTATATATGTTATTTACAATGATGGGAATACTCTGTATTCCCATTCACCCCTTCCACCCAAAAAACGGGTATATGGTTGACTCTTAATCTTCTCATCCTCCTCCTCCTCTTCCATATGCCCTGGGATATAATTTTTATATAGGGCCAGCTCACCAGCGTGCCCTGGGATATAATTTTTATATAGGGCCAGCTCACCAGCGGGCCCTGTGATATAATTTTTATATAGGGCCAGCTCACCAGCGGGCCCTGTTTGACAATTTTTATATAGGTCAGCTCACCAGCGGGCCTTCTCATATAATGTTTTATTGGGTCAGCTCTCTAGCGGGCCCTCTCATATAATGTTTTATAGCGTCAGCTCACTAGCGGGCCTTCGCATATAATGTTTAGGATGGTCAGCTCTGCAGCAGACCCTCACCCATAATGTTTTAGATGGTCAGCTCAGCGCACGTTTCCATCTTAATCATGGCCTCAGTTCTGAAAATCAAGGAAATTTTTGGGAGAATTTGCCTCTGCGCACGTTTCCCTCTTAATCATGGCCTCAGTTCTGAAAATCAAGGAAATTTTTGGGAGAATTTGCCTCTGCGCACGTTTCCCTCTTAATCATGGCCTCACTTCCGAAAATCAAGGAAATTTTTGGGATAATTTGCAGATGATATACAAGTAAATATACAGCAAATATTGTTTGGTAACAATTTTTCGCCTAAAGTCGTTTTTATTTTCCTTTTTGTGTGTTTTATGGTCAGTCTGTAAAAATGGCGTACTACGGGCGAAAGATCGTTCCCAGCAGCGATGTTGAAGTCCAAGATGCATCCAGACATCCTCCCTATGCTGTCCCTGAACCATTTCTGTGGTGTTTCCATCCTTTTCTGCCCTTTTCCTATGGACCAGGCACCCTCCCCTCATCAGAGCAGGGGGTGCCTGGTGTAATGCTCGAGTCCTCCCATTGACTTCAATGGGGCTCGGATGCTCGGCCGAGCACTCGAGCCTCAGGGGGTGCTCGGTCAGAGCACCCGAACATCCGAGCATTGGGGTGCTCGCTCATCACTATTCAATTCCATTGTCTCCTACTTACATGGTACTAAGGGCTCGATCCAAACGTAAGCGTTAAAACCAACGTGAAGAAAAAAACTGCCTTGGCGAGTTAAGCAAGACCGGGTAACATGAGATTCAAATCGTCCTTACCCAGAAAGGCTAACGAGCGATGACCAACAAAATACACGTTAACCTTAAACCTGCGTCGCTTACAAAATCTTACCTAAAAACACACGATAAAAATGTTACCTAGCACCACAGCCAATCACAGCACTCCATAGTAGAATGTTCAGTCAGAAAATCCAAAACCACCGTCGCCTATTTTTTTTTGGAGAACAGCACACAAGTCAGAGTACAAAACCACGGTCTCCAGTTCTGAACAGCATTCTCTGTGCGTTTCCCTGCCCAGCCACTAGGGGAACACAGAGATGGCTTTCAGCACCATGGACAGCTTTGAATGCCATAGGGATGTGCACTGCTCACCTTTGTGGCATTCAAAGGGTTACAATCAATAAAACTAGTACACCAAGCACTACACAATGCCCCCTTCCACATCCCCCCCTTAGTATGTCACATATATTGCATATATGGGACATACTAACCCCATCCACATCCACCTCATGGACTTCCATGTAGTGGAGAAATCTGTCTTTTATTCAACAATTAACCCTTTGAGTACCAGGGAGGTAGGAAAACATTGCTTAGCATGTTTCCTAGCCCTCTGGTACCCAAAGGGTTAATAGGCAAGGTATGGACTACATACCTTACCTGTATATATGTGTGTTTGTGTGTTTTTTTATATACGTTTTTTTATTAAAATACTATTAATGAACGTATATTGACTTATAGTCATTCATTTATAATGCCCTACCTCCTGTGTCCCATTTCTATTAGTACTTTTGCTCCACTCTCCTTCAAACTGAGAGTGGAGCAAAAGTACTAATAGCAGTGGGACATAGTACACAGGACATTATGAATGAATGAATGTTATTCATAAACCATTGCTGAAGAAGCCCTCCCCAGCGCTCCCTTCAGTTACTTCACAAAAATCCTGTATTGCTGGCTGGGGGCATTGAAGAGGACCAGAGGTATTGGGGGAAGCGGGTGGAGGGGACAGAGACATCAGAGGAGGCGGGTGGCAGGTTTGTATTTGCTGCCCGCTTCCTCCGATACCTCTCCTCTCCTCATGTGTTGGCATTGTGCCCAGACTTTGGCTGACTACCGCTCTCTGTGTACCGATCTGGGCTTTGGCCGACTACCACTCTGTGTACCGATCCAGGCTTTGGCTGACTACCACGCTTTGTGTACCGATACAGGCTGTGGCTGACTCTGCTCTCCGTGTACTATCCAGGCCTTGGCTCATCTCCGCTCTCTAGGGTACCATCTCTGCATTGGCTACTCGCCTAACATTAGCTTCACCGCTAGTGTCTCTGTTGCCCCTGGGCTCGTGTCCTATAGCCATTGCTTTACAGTTGCCGGTTGCCTATATCAGCTGTGCCTTAGCGGTCGCTTGTGGTTGCACTACCTGTCAGCCTGCACCTATCCATTGCCTCCGGTTGCGCTACTATACAGCCTGTGCCTCACTGTTGCCTCCGTTTGCACTACTATACAGCCTGTGCCTTAGCGGTCACTTGTGGTTGCACTACCTGTCAGCCTGCACCTATCCATTGCCTCCAGTTGCGGTTCTCTACTGCCTGTGCCGTATAGTGCAATCTCTGGTTGCACTATAGCTTCTGCTACTGATCCGGTTTGGGCTGTGGTTCCTGCCTCCGTTTCAGTTGCACTGCTGTACTGCTTGCACTTACAATTGCCTCCTGTTGCGCTATACTCAGTCTGATATTACTATTGCGTTCAGTTGCGCTGTTGATCTGTGCCTCACGGTTGCCTCCGGTTGCGCTACTTTGCAGACTGTGCCTATTCCGGTTGCCTCCGGGCATAACCTCCGAGTGGTGATTTGAGCCGTCATGTGGGCTGCCTTTTGTCATAGTTTGTTTTAACTCTCAGACACAGAGTTAAGATAAAAACACAACTTTATTGAACGTTTTAAAGAGAACCCTCGCGGGTTTAGCATACACATATAACAACAAGTACTTAGTACAGAGCAATAGAGAACAATGGTGAGTAGATGATAGAAAGGCTCTACCGGCCTTGCCAATACTGGGTAAGGCAACCTAAAGACTGGCACAATTGGAAGTAGGTTCTACCGGCCTTACCAATATACCGGGCAAGGCAGCCTATACACTGGCACAACGGGAGAGGAGGCTCTACCGGCCTTGCCAATATACCGGGCAAGGCAGCCTAGACACTGGCACAACGGGAGAGGAGGCTCTACCGGCCTTGCCAATATACCGGGCAAGGCAGCCTAGACACTGGCACAATGAGAGAGGAGGCTCTACCGGCCATGCCAATATACTGGGCAAGGCAGCCTAGCAAAACTCAGAGACAGTCACGTACTGGTGCAGAAATAGTAATGGCCTCAGCGACTATATAGATGGAGCAAACCAGTCGACTATGAGGGAAACACAGAGGCCTTAACGGGGCTACATAGGTCTCAACGAGCACCCGGTAGAAGATGGAGCGAACCAGTGCCCACGACTGGACTACACAAGGCTATACCGGCGCTATATGGAATGAAGAAAGCCACCGGTTATGTATGGAGCGAACCAGTACCCGCGTACTGGACTACACAAGGCTGTAACGGTGCGGTAAGGTATGAGGCAAGCCACCTGTTATGTATGGAGCAAACCAGTACCCGTGTACTGGACTTACACAGCGTTACCGGTATAGTAAGGAATGAGGCAAGCCACCTGTTATGTATGGAGTGAACCAGTACCCGCGTACTGGACTTACACAGCGTTACCGGTGCGGTAAGGAATGAGGCAAGCCACATGTTATGTATGGAGCGAACCAGTACCCGCATTCTGGACTTACACAGCGTTACCGGTGCTGTAATGAATGAGGCAAGCCACCTGCTATGTATGGAGCGAACCAGTACCCGCGTACTGGACTTACACTGCGTTACCGGTGCTGTAAGGGATGAGACAAGCCACCGGTTGAAAATGGAGCGAACCAGTACCCGCGTACTGGACTACACAGCATTACCGTTGCTGTAAGGAATGAGACAAGTCACCGGTAGTATGGAGCGAACCAGTACTCGCGTACTGGACTACACAGCGTTACCGGTGCTGTAAGGAATGAGACAAGCCACCGGTAGTATGGAGCGAATCAGTACCCACATTCTGGACTACACAGCGTTACCGGTGCTGTAGGGAATGAGACAAGCCACCGGTTGAGTATGGAGCAAACCAGTACCCGCGTACTGTACAAACACAGCGTTACCGGTGCTATAAGGAATGAGGCAAGCCACCGTTTAAGTATGGAGCGAACAGGTACCCACGTACTGGACTACACAAGTAACTCAAATGATGAGATTTTCACCAGGGCGACATGAAGGAGGAAAACACTCTGCACGCGATCCCGGAGCAGAAGCACAGCCAGGCCCGGACAGGAAACAGGACAGCAACGACAGACAACCGAATCAGTAGCAGCAGCAGGAACGACAGCCCACAACGGATCAGGAACGGAGGCAGGAACCACAGCCCAAACCGGATCAGGAACGGAAGCAGGAACCACAGCCACGGAAGCTGTCAGGCAGATACAAAGGTTGCCTCAGGTGAGTGGAGAAAGTCAAGGCCCAGGAGCTCAGGGATATAGTGCAGGTGGCCAAATACAAGAGACACCACGAAAAGGCAACCAAAGGGTGCCAAAACCCAGTCTATATAGGCAATACTGGGCGAGCTGAAGTCAGGCAGCCAATGGAGAGCCCATTCAGATAACTGACAGGAAAAGGCAGCAATCACGGGCACCGTGATACCTTTACCTGGTTTCGGGCAAGGCCGGTAGAGCCTACTGTATCCCTATTCAATTGTGGATTTCTGCCCTGCAGTACTTACCTCACCTAGGGATCTCCTGACCAGTACTGCTGGGGTTTTGTTCCAGTTCCTGTTCCAGTCCTCATTCTGCATTACTGTATTTTGTACATACCAGTCTCTATTGTACCCTGACCTGTGTCAGATCCAAAAGAGCTTATCCTCTGTTTGGGTCTGGACCTGTGAAGGGCATTTCTGTTCATTATTATTTGTTTAATAAAGCTTCATTGTTTTACCTTAACCAAATTGTCTGAGCGTTCATTAAAACCGTGACAGGTTGCTAGTTGAATTTGTATAACGGTGTGTGTGAAAACCCATGTTGTAACATCCCACAAACATGCGACCTAGGCAGAAGTTGTGTTCACTGCATTGCTTGACATTGCATTGCAAAAATCTCTGTCACCCAATATATCACTAAACACAAAGCTTATCAGACAGGATTCCAAAGCACAATTTTTTTTTGTTTAGGGGGAAAATAACAACTTGGGCGTTTTTTTTTTTGGGGGGGGACCCTTTGACTGGGTGCCAGAAGTTGATGCCCTGGCTGACTGTCCGGTCACCCTTTGCACCCTAGGTGTAGCTTCAGGGGTCACACTGAAGGGAGTGGTGGGTGAAGTGGACCCCTCTATCGACCGCTGCTCCCTCTCCACATGCAGGTTCTCCCTGCACTTGTGGTCTCTGAACTCCACCAGCAGCTGCCCCATCATGTCCATCAACCTTGTATGGTACTTACGGAGTTGTGTGGTCAGTACCCTGTGCTCTACCTCCAAGACAAGTATCCTGGCTTTGATTCTTGAGGTGTTCCTCTGGGATTCCCTTCTGAGTCTGCTGCTGCTGCGTCTGCTGGTGGAGAAGCTGCTGCAGATTATGGGCATGTGCCCACCACATCTATGGACTCAGAGCTGATAAATAATGTCTGTGGTGGTGGTGGTGGAGGGTTAAATTGTTCCCTCACTACAGGGCGCTGAGGATCCTCAATCAGGCACAGGTGTTGTTATCCAGTGGCCAAGGCTCATACCTTGGACACTGGTAGGTGCTTGGCCAACACCTGGGATCATACCTGGGCCCATGATGGGGAGTCATCCATGAGGGTAGGTCCATCTGATGGGAATATGGCCCATATTGAGTGGTGGCCACTGTCCCGGGCAGCCATTGCCTCACTGGTGGTGGTGGTGCTGCTGGAAGGTAGTACCTCATTGAGGTAGTGGGATGCATCCATATGTCTTCCTATTGCATCCAGGCACTGTATTGAGGTGGTGCAGCCGGTGTTGTAGCAGGTGTAGCAGGTAATGCAGAAGGTGTTTGAACCTGTGGAGCAGGTGCATCAGGTGGTGTAACAGGTGTTGGAGCAGGTGAGGCAGGTGTTGGAGCAGGTGTTGATGGTGGGTACGGTGACCACTGGCTGGTCCCCTCCTCTGTGTACTCCTCACAGGGTACTGATTAAGCCTCCTCCATGGGCTCCTGCTGTGCTTGAGGCCCCTTAAGCTGTGTGGGTAAATGAGATGGTGTGATTAGTAAATATAGCAATGACAGGATTAACGGGATAGTACTGGTTAATTTCACCTTGATGTAATATTGTAGGCATTCCAAAAAGATGTGGATCGATGTAAGTCCTATCTCTCAAACCTTCATGGTTTCACAGATATCGCTTGGTAAAGTTAACTCTTCCTGTTTGTTTTAGTCAAGTCAGCACTCTATGGGACAGCTGCAGATTCCAGTCATTTGGCAAGACCAAGGCTCTTCAGCAGAGTCAAAATTGCACTATTTAGAGATGCATACCTCATTGGAATGGTCCACAAAGCGTGCCTGGTTTGCAAGCACACTTTGTAGACCATTCCAATGAAGTATTTATTTCTTAATAGTGCAAATTTAACTCTGCTGAAGAGCCTCCCTCTGGTCATATGACTGGAATCTGCAGCTCTCCCATAGAGTGCTGACTTCACTAAAACAAACAGGAAAAGTTAAATTTACCAAGCGATATCTGTCAAATCATGAAGGTTTGAGAGATAAGACTTACATCGATCCACATCTTATTGGAATGCCTACAATATTACATCAAGGTGAAATTAACCAGTACTATTCTGTACAATGCAAGATTTTGAAGTAGTTGACATGTGACTCTATGGCTGTCATGATGGTATCCTATGCATTGCGTTGTGATGCATGGGATACCACCCTGGCAATCACAGATTGATGAACTTGACAGGATCCTGTCCATGAGGTCTGTTCCAGTTCAGTCCTGAAGGCCAACAATCAGGCCAGTAGTGAAGGATATATTTGATTAAGGCCTGTTATTTTTCTGGATCAGCCACTCCATCCTTCTGAGTGAGCCAACCATACTCAATCAGATATATCCATCATTCGTGGCCTGTTGGTGAACAAACTACAATGGGTAATATTTGGTTCCCATGTGTATCCTGCAAATAGTGGCTGGTGTAACATCCATCCATGGCATTACCACTCCTGAGGATGCATGTGGGAATCAAATGTGAGATATGTCATTTCAATATAGAGTAAATGATTTCATACACAGCACAAAGGCCTACTTGTTTGTCCTTTAATTCTGGGGAATTATTTTAGGCCTGTGTGTTGCACATACACCCAGTTATTCTCAGTGGCACTGTGATGTGTGACCTGATCCATCTTTTTTGTAATTCAGCGAGCAGTGATGAAGACCTGATGGATAGAAAATGATGATAACTTCTCAAGTGATCTCAATGAGACCTTAGCAACTTGAGTCATGTTATTGAATAGACTCCATGGACTAACATTGGGATTGGTGAAGTGAGGGTATGTAAGGGTTGATTTCTCTCCATCATCTCTTTTTCACGCTTAGTGAATGTCCCCTGTGTAGCATGCAATCGTTACCCTATCGACTCATGTTTTTTTATTTTGTCAAACCTGGAGGGGTTGCCAAAGCATTGTTGAGTGATGCATTGATGATCCCTCTAGAACTCAAAGGGTTATGTGCTGGGTTACCTGTGGGTAACAATGTGTAGAAACACTGATGATGTTCAAAAGGTTGTGAAACATAGTGTGGATTATGTGTGATCAGCACAGCAACATGAGGGTTAAAGTAGGAGATGGACAAGTTTGGGCCTGGTCAAACCCTGACATTTTGTACATGTATTGTGTCCTTTTTTGAACCCTCAGGGTGTTGTGTTGATGCACTTGCTCAGATGAATGATGGCATATATTGAGGTGTGACTGTGTTTGAGTGTGTAGCTTCTGTTGGTTGATGTGGTGTGTGGTTATGTGATGATGCACTTACTGGTAGTGTGGAGGCTCCTCTCTTCCCCAGTGTCCGATCCTCCAGGGACCCCCTCTGCTGCAGCATCTCCTCCCAGCTGCTATAGGTAATATCTGCAGGTGGACCACCTCCGGTGCCTCGGGCATAGAGGGCAGCCTCCCACATCTTCTTCTTCACTACTCTCTTGCAGTCGCCCCATCTCTTTTTGATAGACACCACGTCCCGTCTGCAGGTGACTGCTGCATTCACCCGGCTGCAGATCTGGTTCCAGACGGCCTTCCTTCTCGCACCCTGGCCAGGGACCCTCTCCCTTGGAAAAAGGACACTCTCCCACTCCAAGACAGCCTCCACGAGGGCCCTATTCTCCTCCTCTGTATAGTGGGGATCCCTGATCCTGTCCTCCTCAGCTACGGCCTGCGAGGAGTCGAGTTTCCAGCCTGCACTGCCCCTGCCTGTGTATGGTGGTCCCCAGCAGGTACCCCTCGTCCCACGGACACATCTGTCCCTGACCTCCGTGAGCCTGCTCTTCTTGTTCGGGTCCCCCTCTGCCCTGGGGATCTCCCTCTTCCACCCCTACTCTGCTCAGGAATGCCCTCCTGACCTTCCTTCACTACTCTTCCCATCTCTCTCTCCTGTCCTCCTGTCCTCGCTATCATTCACCCACTCACACCCAGGTACTCACACAGGTCCTCACAGACACATTCGATCCAACTCACTCTCTGTCACTCTCAGATTCACACTGAGAAAATAAAGTTTAAATATGTGTAAAGTGTAACAAAAAAAGACTGTGTGTGTGTATGTGTTTGTGTTTGTATGGGTGTAGGAAATATGTGCAAAAGTGTGCTATGTGTCTATTTAAATGTAAATCTCGCCTCTCTAAAATCCTTTTACCTTACTTCTCTGTATGCTTCTCTCTCTCTTTCCCTCGCTCTAAACACTATCCTCCACTCCTGGGTCCTGTGATCTAGCTTGCCAAAACTCAAAACACAGACAAGATGTGACCATTATTATGGGGTATATATAGGTGCATTTGAACATTTTTGATACTTTGGGGTCTTGGGATTGACTGTAGGTTTGTGCTTCTATCAGGGTTGCTAGCCAGCGCCAGCCGTTATGCTACATTTTGACTTAAGTTGCGTTTTAACCTGTGATTGGGACGCACGTTGATGCGAAAAAAGGTGCAACGTAGATTTTTGTGTTATGTGTTTTAGTTGTGCCTACGCTCATTAGCTATTCTTGTAGACTACCTGTTGAATCTTCCGGAAATCATGTATTATTTCTGGCTATATGAAAGAATCGGTGCTCGGGACCAACAGATATGAGCAGAGAAAAGAGAAAACACATAGAGTGTAACACCAGATCTCTAGAGACCAAGACTAAACCTCACGAGTAACCAAATGAATACACTAAGTAATTTATTGTAATATATTATATATATATCCTCCACATATGATACAAAATGTCTACTAGCTAACAAAAAATATCAAAAAAGTGATGGGAAAAGATTATAACAACAATACCTTTTGACCCTCAATCCACCAATCAGGATTAGGTATCAAAAGTAATTCCCAAACAATAATATAAAAGACAGATAATCTCAAAAAGTATATTAAAAGTAAATTAATACACTAACGGGTGTGCTCGGTATCTTCCACCCTGATCTCACATGACACCAGGTTAACACCTGAAGGACACGTACCCTGTGTCCGTCTCCACCCAAAACTGCCCAACACACAGAGCCGGACCGATCTGTCTCGAGACAGGTGTCTCTAGGTGCGCTCAGAATCCAGCTCACCAATCTCCCACAACACCCAACAGATGCGGAGACAGCCCACCCCTACACCCGGCTTAACCGGAGAACATCCGACTCACTGTACCGGGCTAGCATACACGGAGACACCACAAGGGTCCGTTCCAATCAGCGTGCACCTAGCCGTGAACCAAGCGGAGACACAGAAAAACAACCGTTGTAGCAAAAAAGAAAACAAATAAAATGATAAAAAAATAAAAAAGGAAATTAACCCTTACATATACATACACTTACAAAAGAGCCCAAGTCACATGTAAAAGACAAAAAAAGAGAAAAAATAAAAAAAACGATCGATCGTGTATGAAAAATTAGGAAGTCAAAAAAAGAGAGTTCAATCCATAGATGTTATAATATATACGAATGATACAAAACATCACTTGTTCTTCTATTGTGCACATCCATATATGATAGACTTCTCATATGTAATAGCCAAGAAAAGTAATATAGCGCCTAAAGGGATATATGCATAGTGATAGGTACACACAATCGGCTAAGGGGAAGTAAAGCAGACGTTCTCACCGGTCTGATAGTAACAGTGTCCTTCTTTTCCACAGGAGTTCCGCCAATATGTATAAACTCAATTACTTAACCCCATTCTTCATAATGCCGAACTTGACAATAATCCAAGTACCTCCAACTAATATATATATTTCCAAGTCTTGAGCAAGGGAAATATATATATTAGTTGGAGGTGCAGCGGCTAGGTGCACGCTGATTGGAACGGACCCTTGTGGTGTCTCCGTGTATGCTAGCCCGGTACAATGAGACGGATGTTCTCCGGTTAAGCCGGGTGTAGGGGTGGGCTGTCTCCGCATCTGTTGGGTGTTGTGGGAGATTGGTGAGCTGGATTCTGAGCGCACCTAGAGACACCTGTCTCGAGACAGATCGGTCCGGCTCTGTGTGTTGGGCAGTTTTGGGTGGAGACGGACACAGGGTACGTGTCCTTCAGGTGTTAACCTGGTGTCATGTGAGATCAGGGTGGAAGATACCGAGCACACCCGTTAGTGTATTAATTTACTTTTAATATACTTTTTGAGATTATCTGTCTTTTATATTATTGTTTGGGAATTACTTTTGATACCTAATCCTGATTGGTGGATTGAGGGTCAAAAGGTATTGTTGTTATAATCTTAACCCATCACTTATTTGATATTTTTTGTTAGCTAGTAGACATTTTGTATCATATGTGGAGGATATATGTATAATATATTACAATAAATTACTTAGTGTATTCATTTGGTTACTCGTGAGGTTTAGTCTTGGTCTCTAGAGATCTGGTGTTACACTCTATGTGTTTTCTCTTTTCTCTGCTCATATCTGTTGGTCCCGAGCGCCGATTCTTTCATATAACTATTTTAGTTTTCTTTGGAAATCCAGGGGTAAGGATTTCTTTTTTCTGGCTGCTGGGCTACAGATTTGCTCCCAGTCAACATTGTTGCGCAACCTAAATATTTAGATTTATCTATTATTTGTGGCTGATGTGCCATTCACCTGTTAAAACACGACTTAAGCCAAAATGTAATATAACGGACGACGTTGTCAAGCAACCCTGATAGATGCACAAACAAATTCAGACCTACAGCCAATCCCAAGACCCCAAAGTATCAAAAATGATCAAATACACATATATATACACCGAAAAATAACGGTCCCACTGTGTTTCGAGTTTTGGCATGCTAGAGCACAGGACCCAGGAGCGGAGGATAGAGATTAGAGTGAGAGAGAGAGAGAGAGGCGTATTCAGAAAAGTAAGGCAGAAGGAGTTTAGAGGTTGGAGAAGTGCACTTAAAAAGACAAATAGCACACTTTTGCACATACACCCATACGAACACAAACACATACACAAACATAGACTCTTTAACTTATAACACTTCACAAATTTTTTAAACTTTATCTTTCCAGTGTGAATCTGTGAGTGGAAGTGTGTGACAGAGAGTGTGTGGGATCAAGTGTGTCTGTGAAGACCTGTGTAAGCACCTGGGTGTAAGTGGGTGAGTGATGGCGAGGAGAGGAGGACAGGAAAGAGGGATGGGAAGAGAAGTGGAGAAGGAAGGAGAGCAGGGCATCCCTGTTGAGAGTTGAAGTGGTAGAGTGAGATCCTCTGGGCAGAGGGGGACCTGGCCTAGAAGAGCAGGCACACAGAGGTCAGGGACAGAACCTTCAGTGGGATGAGGGCATCTGTTGGGGAACACCACACACAGGCAGGGGCAGAGCTGGCAAGACATTCTGGCCACAGCTCTGACACCTCGCAGACTGTCGAGGAGAGGATCAGGGATCCTCTCTATTCCGAAGAGCAGAACAGGGCCCTCATGGAGGCTGTCTTGGAGAGGGAGCGTGTCCTCTTTATGAGGGAGAGGGTCCCTGGCCTGGCTGCAAGGAGTAAGGCCATCTGGAACCAAGTGTGCAGCAGGGTGAATGCAGTGGACTCTGTCAAGAAGAGATGGGGCAACTGCAAGAGTAAGGACAAGAAAAAGATGGGTGAGGCCGCCCTCTACGCCCCAGGAACTGGAGGTGGTCCCCCTGCCCACATCAGCTACAGTACCTGGGAGGAGATGCTGCGGCAGTATATGTCAACCACAATGGTTGAGGGGGTCCCTGGAGGATCGGACCCTGGGGAAGAGAGGAGCCTCCACACTATCGGTAAGTGCATGATCACATAAACACACACCACATAAACTGACACAACCATCACACCCCAACACATGCCCACCATTCATCCACAAAATTGCACCAACACAACACCCTAAGGGTTAAAAAAAGGACACAATACATGCACCAATGGCAAGGTTCGACAAGGCCTACACCTTTCCAAGTCCCAGTTCAACACTCATGTTGCTGTGCTGATCACACACATTCCACTTAAATCATGTTTCACAAGTCTATTAAACAACATTGTCACCCATGTTCCCACAGGGAATTCAGCACATAACCCCTTGAGTTCTAGAGGGATCATCAATGCATCACTTAACAATGCTTTGGCAACCCCTCTGGTACTCAAAGGGTTAACCATAAAACAAACACGAGTCGATAGGGTAATGATTACATGCTACACAGGGGACATTCACTAAGAGGTGAAGCAGAGATGATGGAGCGAAATTAACTCATACCCTCACTTCACTAATCCCCATGTTAGTCTATGGAAACTATTCCAAAACATGAATCAAGTTGCTAAGGTCTCATTGTATAGACTCCATAGAAAACATTGGAAATGGGAAATGAATGCAGCATTTACCCACTCACAACCAGGTACTCACACAGGTCCTCACAGACACACTCGATCCAACTCACTCTCTGTCACACTCTGTCACTCTAAGATTCACACTGATAAAATAAAGTTTAAATATTTGTAAAGTATAATAAAAAAGACTGCGTGTGTGTTTGTGTGTGGGTGTATGTGTTTGTATGGGTGTATGAAATATGTGCAAAAGTGTGCTATGTGTCTATTTAAATGTAAATCTCACCTCTCTAAAATCCTTTTACCTTACTCCTCTGTATGCTTCTCTCTCTCTCCCTCGCTCTAAACACTATCCTCCACTCCTGGGTCCTGTGATCTAGCTTGCCAAAACTCAAAACACAGACAAGATGTGACCATTATTATGGGGTATATATAGGTGCATTTGAACATTTTGATACTTTGGGGTCTTGGGATTGACTGTAGGTTTGTGCATCTATCAGGGTTGCTAGCCAACGCCAGCTGTTATGATACATTTTGACTTAAGTTGTGTTTTAACGTGTGATAGGGACGCACGGTGATGCAAAAAAAGGTGCAACGCAGATTTTTGTGTTACGTGTTTTAGTTGTGCCTACGCTCATTAGCTATTCTTGTAGACTACCTGTCGAATCTGCCGGAAATCATGTATTATTTGTGGCTGATGTGCCAATCACCTGTTAAAACATGACTTAAGCCAAATTGTAACATAACGGCCGACGTTGTCAAGCAACCCTGATAGATGCACAAACAAATTCAGACCTACAGCCAAAGTAGACCCCAAAGTATCAAAAATGATCAAATACACATATATATACCGAAAAATAACGGTCCCACTGTGTTTCGAGTTTTGGCGGGCTACAGCACAGGACCCAGGAGCGGAGGATAGAGATTAGAGTGAGAGAGAGAGAGAGAGGTGCATTCAGAAAAGTAAGGCAGAAGGAGTTTAGAGTTTGGAGTTTGGAGAAGTGCACTTAAAAAGACACAGCACACTTTTGCACATACACCCATACAAACACAAACACATACACAAACATAGACTGTTTTATTTATAACACTTCACACATTTTTTAAACTTTATCTTTCCAGTGTGAATCTGTGAGTGAAAGCATGTGACAGAGAGTGCATGGGATCCTCTTTACGAGCGAGAGGGTCCCTGGCCTGGCTGCAAGGAGTAAGGCCGTCTGGAACCAAGTGTGCGGCAGGGTGAATGCAGTGGACTCTGTCAAGAAGAGATGGGGCAACTGCAAGAGTATGGTCAAGAAAAAGATGGGTGAGGCCACCCTCTACGCCCCAGTACGTACCCACCATCACCTCCTGCTCCAACACCTGCTGTACCTGCTCCAACACCTGCTGCACCACCCCAATACAGTGCCTGGATGCTACAAGAAGAAAGGTGGATGCATCCCACCACCTCCATGAGGCACTACCCTCCAGGAGCAGCAGCACCACCACCAGGAAGGCGATGGCTGCCAGGGACAGTGACCACCTCTCAATATGGGCCATATGCTCACTAGATGGACCTACCCTCCTGGATGGCTCCCCAGCATGGGCCCAGGTATGATCCTAGGTGGGGCCAAGCAGCTACCAGTGGCCAAGTTATGACCCAGCGTCCTCACCTTAGGGAAGACTTTACCCAAGCACCACAGAGTCAGTGGGCAGCTCGGAGTCCCTGGACATGGTGGGCACAAGGCCGTCCTCTACAGCAGACTCTGCACCAGCACAAGCCCCACCAGCAGCCTCTCCACCAGCATAAGCCTCTCTAGCAAACTCTACATCAGCACCATCCTCACCAACAGAGTCACCAGGCATATCATCTTCCAGCAGTGTACGCAGCAGGGGGGTGGAGGTGGTGTGCCTTGTGCTATAGAGAAGCCAAATCAGGAAATCCTGGAGGACCAACAGGTACATCCGAAGGCTCCAATGGGATTCCCTGAGGAACACAGCCAGACTTGAGGCCAGCATTAATAACCTGGAGTCCAAAACACTGTGCTGACTGTGGAGTTTCATCAATACCGGGTAGGGATGATGGAGTTGATGGGGCAGGTGCTGGTGGAGGTCAGAGAACACAACTGCAGGGAGAACCTGTGTGCGGAGAGGGAGCAGTGGTCAACAGAGAGTTCCACTGCACCCACCTCTTCCTCAAGTGTGACCCCTGAAACCAGGGTGCAAAGGGTGACCAGGCAGTCAGCCAGGACATCCACGTCTTGCACCCAGTCCTTCACCTCCCATGCCTCCTGGGCTTATGTCAGAGGATACCGAACCTATGCAGGTGGAAGCCATAGTCAGGGGGAGAGCCTCGGTTGCTGAGCACCTGCGGAGGCCTCAAGGGGAGACATTTCCTCAGGATTCTTACCCACCCTATCCTGCCTCACCTCCCATGCCTCCTGATCTTGTCTCTGAGAGTGGCGAACCTTGGATGGTGGGTATGACTCGACTTTCAAGGGAGGAGAGAGCCTTTAGGAGGAGGTAAGGACTTTGTCTTTACTGTGGTAAGGCAGGACATCTGTTGTGGTCCTATCCGATTCATCCTGAGAGACGCACAAACTCAAGATCCAGTTGGGGACAAGTGATAGGTGGCATTTCATTGCCCCCAGAAAATTTATTGGATAAGCCCTTGTTGAAGGCTTGTACTTATTGGGCAAATAAATCTTCCTCAGTTCCAGCATTACTGGACACGGGGGCCTCTGGTTGCTTTATGGATGTGGAATTTGCAGCCAGTAAGAATATCCCATTGTTGCCTCTTGCTTCCACTCTGGCTGTAGAAGCCATTGATGGTAGACCATTACAGCCCTCATATATTACGCATGAGACCGCCATGTTAACCCTGAGGGTGGGAGCCCTGCATACTGAAACCCTGAAATTTCAGATTATTAACTATCTGCATCATGCCATGGTCCTGGGGTCCCTTGGGTACAAAAACATAACCCCAGGATAGATTGGCACACTTGTGATGTCTTGGGCTGGTCCCCACAATGCTCAAAGTCTTGTTTGTTTTGCCCCGTGAGAGCTACTCAAGCCTCGACTCCTCTCCTTCTGCAGGAGTATACGTCATTCATAGATGTTTTCAGCGAAAGTCAGACTGAGGTCCTTCCTCCTCGCAGATCATACGATTGCACGTCGGAATTGTTGCCTGGTACTACACCTCCAAGGGGCCGTACTTACCCCTTGTCTGTGGAGGAGAATAAGGCCATGGAGGAATATGTGTCTGATGAGCTAGCCAGAGGCATCATTCGTAAATCCACATCTCCTGCTGGTGCTGGATTTTTTTTTTGTCAAAAAGAAGGATGGATAATTACGTCCATGCATTGACTTTCGTGGTCTAAACAAGATATTGGTAAAGAATGCATATCCTATTCCCTGATCACTGAACTCTTTGACAGGGTCAGAGGGTCAAAGATATTTACAAAACTCGATCTGAGAGCTGCATGCAACTTGGTACGAATTAAAGAAGGGCATGATTAGAATACAGCGTTCAATACCCGGAGTTGACACTATGAGTACTTGGTCATGCCCTTCGGATTGTGTAACTTCCCAACTGTCTTCCAGGAGTTCATAAATGATGTGTTACGAGAATTCCTTCAAAGTTGTGTTGTTGTATATTTGGATGACATCTTAATTCACTCTCCTACATTGGAGACTCATCAGTCAGATGTATCCAGAGTCCTGAGCCTATTAAATGAGAACAAGTTGTTTTGTAAACTTGAAAAATGTGAATTCCACAGACCTCAAGTCACATTCCTGGGCTATATAATTTCCGCTGCTTGGTTCGTAATGGACCCTCAGAAATTGTCTGCTGTTGTGAACTGGCCACGTCCTAAAGGGACTCAAAACGATCCAAAGGTTTCTGGACTTCGTGAATTATTACCGAAAATTGAATAAGAATTTCTCTACCATTGTAAAATCCCTGACGGACATGACTTGTAAAGGGGCAAAAACCTCAGAGTGGTAAGAACTAGCTATTCTGGCTTTTGAAAAGCTCAAGGCAGCCTTCGCGGAAGGCCCCATATTGGCGCATTCCAATCCCTCAGTGCCCTTTACCCTGGAGGTGGATGCATCGGAGGTCGGAGTGGGAGCTTTGCTGTCCCAGCGCTCAGCTCCTGGTGAAGCTCTACGTCCATGTGGGCTCTTTTCTAAGAAACTGCCCAAAGCTGAAATGCTTTACTAGATTGGGGACAGAGAATTACTGGCTATTGTCCTGGCCTTGAAGGAATGGAGGCATCTGCTTGAAGGTCCTAAAGTTCCTATCTTGATTTTAACCTACCACAAAAACCTAATTTACCTCTCTGAAGAAATACGCTTGTCTTCCAGGGAGGCCAGATGGGCACTGTTTCTGTCCCGCTTTAATTTTGTGGTTTCCTATCTACCTGGCTCTAAAAACATATGGGCAGACGCATTATCCCGCCAGTTTTGTAGACCATCCAGAGAAGAGGTTCCACCTTCTCCGATCATTTCGGCTGATCGTATTCTCGCTACAAGAGGAGATTCTAGCAGCCCAAGACTCTGCTCCTCCTGATAAACCTGATGGCTGTTGCTTTCTTCCTGCACAGTTGCGCATCAAGTTGTTGGAGACATATCATGCCTCTAAAGTTGCGGGCCACATTGGTCGCGATCAATTGATATGGTCCGTGTCTCGAGTATTTTGGTGGCCTAGTTTTCTGGCCAACTGTACCGCTTTCACGGCTGCATGTACGACTTGTGCTCAAACCAAGTCTCCTAGACACCTGCCAGTGGACTTGCTTCCATTGACTTTATGGTCGAACTTCCAAGTTCCATGGATTATACAGTCATTCTAATCAATGTAGATAAGTTTTTAAGATAGCCCTCTTTGTGCCACTGAAAGGGTTAACATCCGCGCAGGAATTGGCGGTGGTATTTGCTAGAGAGGTCTTCTGTCTCCATGGCATTCCTACAGTAATTGTGTCCGATAGAGGAAGCCAGTTTGTGTCCTGTTTCTGGAGGTGCTTTTGTACACAAATGGGTATTCAGCTGGCATTCTCCTCCTCATATCATCCGCAGTCCAACAGTGTGGCAGTGAGGTCCAATCAAGCCTTCGAACAATTTCTCCGCTGCTGTATCTCTGACCATCACAATAACTGGTCTACCATGTTACCTTGGGCGGAGTTTGCCCGGAATTATGCTGTTAAAGTGATAGTAATGTTTCATAATAAAAGCAACTCTAATTAATCTACACAGTATTTGGGCCATGGAGAGTGTTATTTCAATTCTGTCAGAGTTGTAGTTTAGGAGTAATTCAATGATAAAGTATCCCCCTCCAGCCCCTTTTACTAATGAAACACTGCTCAGCCAGAGCAGAAGGGAGGTGCCCAGGTAGACTGCAGAGAGGGACAATCTTCAATTAAGATAAGGGAAAAACCTGAAAAACTTGTCAAGAGGGGCAGGGCTTTCATTGTTCTAATATCAAGAAGATTGTCCCCTGCTGTTATCTGTCTGGTCTATGGACTGCATTCCACATCTGAGAAGAGGTGGCTTACACTATGTAAAAGGGGCGGGAGTGGAAACTTTGCTTGTGAATATCTCTTAAACCATAAAGGTTTGAGAGATAAGACTTATATCGTTCATCATGTTTTTTTAAGGCCTACAAAATAGAATAAAGATAAAACAAAGTATTACTATCCCTTTAACTCTTCCACTAAGAGTTCCCCGTTCTTGTTCAATTATGGGTTCCAACCCTCGGCCCTCCCCAAGACCTTGCAAGCACAAGAAATTCCGGCTCCGGACAAACATTTAAGGGAGCTCCGTTCTGCATGGTTACGGGTACAGCATACCCTATGTGATTCTGTGCAGCGACAGAAAAGGCAGGTTGACCATAATCGACTGCCAGCACCTACTTACCAAGTAGGGGACAGAGTGTGGTTGTCTTCCCATAACTTGCACCTCCAGGTTCCTTGTGGCAAATTGGCTTTGCGATTCATTTGGTCCTTTCCGTGGTTGTGCGAAATTAACCCAGAGGCTTATGCGATGGAACTTCCAGCCATTATGCGCATCCATAATGTGTTCCATGTTTTCCTGTTGAAGCCCTTGGTCTGCAACTGGTATACTTCAGTTCCTGTCTGTTCTTTCCCCGTGAGAGTTGCTGATCATGAGGAATATGAGGTACAAACTATTTTGGACTCCCGTGTGAGTAGAGGGCGCTTACAATATTTTATTCATTGGAAAGGCTATGGTCCTGAGGAGCGCTCCTGGATACCTGCCAGTGATGTCCACGTTCCTTTTCTGGTACTCAGGTTTCATGCTCGATTCCCTGACAAACCCTGGCCGGCTCCGTGGAGAGGGGCCTTTGAGGGGGGGTACTGTTACAGCTTACCTTAGTTTCAGCATCATCTGCAGGTGCGAGGGTTCAAGCATGCTGCAGGCCTCTGTTTTATCTGTTTGTTTCCTGTAGTCTCCTCCTACCAACTTCCTACTTCCTCCCTCTGAGCTGCTCCTCCTACTTCCTGTGGAGGGGTTTAAAGGGCAGACTGAGGCCTGACTCAGTTGCACTAGCGTTGTTGTTCATAACAGTTCTGTTACCTTGGGCTCCATGTATGACCTGGCTAGTCTTCCATCCGGTCTAGTGCTGACCTGTGGCTCTGTCTGACTATTCTTTTGCTTAACTCCTAATAGTGGACATACAGTCTGGTGCAGACTTGTGGCTCTGGCTGACTACCTGAACTGTGTATGACCCAGCTTATCTGACTACCCACTCTGGTGCTGACTTGTGGCTCTGTCTATTCTTTCGCCTTTTCCCATGGTGAGCAAACACCCAATATAGTGCAGACCTGGGGCTCTGGAAGACTTGCATAGCTGACTGCAAGCGTGAGTCAGTTTTCAACTTACTTCTACTGACTGCAGGCATGAGTCAGTATTTGCTCCTACTGACTGCATGCGTGAGTCAGTATTCACCCTTACTGGCTCCATGTGTGAGTCAGTGATATGTCCTTCTGACTGCAGGCTGAGTCAGACCTCCTTCCTCATCGGCTCAAGATCCTGGGTTCCTGTTCCAGTTCCTGGTTCCAGCTGAGACTTCCAGTGGCTAAGGCCTAGTCTCCAGCACAGTGGTTTAGCATTGCAACCTATTATTTCTGATAGCAGGCTTGCTGGCTATTACACTGTGCTTATTTCTATTGTATATATTGTATATATCCTATTTATGTCATTTGTTAATAAACTGCATTAACTAAAGTGTACTGACTCCTGAACTTCTCTGGGTAACCGTGTGTAACGGTTTTTAGGACACTCAGACCAGTATGTGAAATAAAACACAATTTATTCAGAGTATCAATAATGCAAATGTTCGCCCTCTAGTGGCGGTTGAAAATAAACACACAGTGAAGACTGATAGGTTACAAGTGTAAATGCACAATAAGATGACATGTACAAATACTATGAATAGAATGGAATATCACCCCAAAGGATTAAAAACTTGATAAACAGTCAGTCTCAGATGTGGGAGTTTGGCACGCCCTGGGTGTTATAAGGATGCGCTGGTAGACAAAGTTCACCATGTACTGGAGACGTGACTGCCTATCCAAAGTGTTCGAGTAATAAGCAGAATGGGAATCCAACTAGCCCCCTCGGGCGTACCTACTGGATCTGCTTCTGCGAGTGCAAGTGAGAATAGCCCCCACGGGCGTAACGGAAACTGGCCTGCAATGCAAGAGCTACTAAGCCTCCTCAGACTTAACCGAATACCGGTATTTGAAGTGCTAGAGCCAATAGCCCCCCGGGCGTATATACCGGATCTGCTAGCGCTGAAGCCTTCTCTCTGCCGCCACTCTGCTTAATGGATATCGCCCAGTAACCGACAATAGGGGAGAGCCCTTGGCGCCCAACCGGCCCACAATACGTGACTACTCTGAAACGGAATGGACTGAGTCGCCGACGGTGAGTGGCCAACTCAGCAGACGAAGCACCGAGAAAGAGGCTCTGTTCTGGGAGTAGAGAGAGTGAGAGCAAGGCAGCACTGCTAGGGTTAATAAGCACGTTTACTCGAGGCTTCAGCAAAACAACGAGGCTCTGCAGGATGAGGGAGGCACACTGAGGCACACACAGCTCTGCAAGGGTAGCGGTACACTGCACAGATAATAGGCAACACCAGGCAAGGCGGTCACACGGTGACTGGCAACAGCAGATGAGAATGTCGCAACGGCGACAACTGGAACGCAGGTCACTGGAACAGGCTGGAAGTCGATCTTCGGAGCAGGAAGTCAGCCGGGCCAGGTCGGAGCACGCAGGAGGTAGTCATAGAAGCCGGGTCATACACAAACAGGAACGTCAGCCAACCCGGGTCAGGATACAAAGGTGGTACGCAGTCAGGCCGGGTCATACACAAACAGGATCACTGGAGAATAGTCAGGACAAGCCGATTCGGTACACAGAAATCCGGAACACAGGAACACAGCAACAGCACTACTGGCTCAGAAACACCACGAAAGGGCATCTGACAGGTGTCTGGGCCAGGCATAAGAAGGTCACCAGGGGCGGGCCAAACTGGCTTAGCAAATCAGAGTGAACCGCAAGAAAGAGTGACAAGAATCACAGGCACTGTGATACTGTGACAGTGACCGATGTTAGATGAGGTGGATGTACTAGCTGTGAGTGAAGAGAATGCTGAGCAGCGTTGTGTTTGCACGTGTGGATGTGGGGAGATTTAGTATTGTTAACTCACCCAGAAGCCATCCCCCAGTGTAAGTTCCATTTTCAAAGTCTCTGTGCACGGATGAGTGTCTGAGTATGTATGCATCAAAACAGCTCCCTGGATATTTTGCACACACATTCATGATCCTCATGTTGCTGTCACACACCATCTGAACGTTCATGGAGTGGAAGTTCTTGCGGTTAATGAATATATGTCCCTCTCGTGCTGGAGCTTTGCTACAGACGTGGGTGCAATCTAATGCACCCATGACCCTGGGCATGCCCCCCTTTGCATAAAAGCCCTGCTTCCGTTATGTCCACTCCATGTCAGTGGTGGGAAAAAGGATATAGCTATTGCCACACATGAGTTTTTGCAAGCCAGTTAGGGCATGGTTGTGGATGTATACTGGATCGACCTCATCCTTGATGACCTCTGTAACAGGATCCTAAGTCCTCAGATTGACTTAGCCTGCTATGCCGGGTCTCTCTCTTGCAGGGGCCGCCAGGGAAGGGTGATGTCTCCGGTGCTCCGCTCCAGCTATCCCAGGATGGGGGTCAAAAGAAGACCCTTGATACCACCCCAAACGAACGACACAGCACGCCAGTCAGGTTCCAAAACTGAACACACTTTATTTTGGCTGAATTCAGCTCTTTTAAGCAGAGTTAATCAAGTCAAACAGTTAACAAAAGGGCACAAAACATTCTATAATTAAATTAACATGATTAAATTTAGCAACAATGGGCACACAATGTCACAAAGGGCTGAACTTCATGGATAAGGGACAGGGGTAAACATGGAAACAATGGGAACTCAGACTCAGTGGAGCCTCTGCATTTTGGCCGCTTTGGTGAAAGTCAGGTCTTTTTTGTGAACCAAGTGAACCTCCATAGTAACGGCCTAGGGTCCGTTACATCACCCCCCCTTTCGGGCATCCAAGTCCTTCACTCCGTTTTCAGAGAAGGGCTTGGGATTTCCAATCTGGAAAAACCCCGTAGTACTCCTAGCTGTTTAGATGTCCTCCTGGCGTGATAATCCGTCAGCGTTGCTGTTCTGTTTGCCAGACCGGTATTGAACCGTGAAAGTGTAGGGCTGTAAAGCTAAACTCCATCGCAGCAAGCGCCCATTATCCCCAGATGTTCTATTCAGCCATACAAGGGGGTTATGGTCCGTGAGTACTGTGAATTCTCGGCCATATAGGTAGGGCTGAAACCGCTTTATAGCCCAAACTAGTGCCAAACATTCTTTTTCAATGGCGGAGTATCCCACTTCTCGGTCCAGGAGCTTGCGACTTTGAAATGCGATAGGATGCTCAGCCCCTGTGGCGTCCATTTGACTTAGCACTGCTCCCAACCCGACGTTTGAGGCATCTGTATGGACCAGAAAGGGCTGGTTAAAGTTGGGAGCAGTGAGGACAGGACCCTTGCCTAGCGCAGTCTTGAGGGCTTCGAATGCTTGGGTGCAGTCTGGGGTCCAATTTACTACCCGGGGCAGGGCTTTTTTGGTGAGATCAGTCAGGGGTTTCGCCAGGTCACTGTACCTGGGGACAAACCGACGGTAGTAGCCCGAGGTTCCCAGGAATGCGAGGACCTGTTTTTTGGTCTGGGGCTGAGGCCAGTTTACAATGGCCTCGATTTTGGCCGGTTCAGGTCTCTGACACCCGCTACCTACCCTGTGGCCAAGATATTGAACCTCCCCCATCCCAAACTGACATTTGTCGGGCCGTATGGTCAACCCTGCCTGCTGTATGCGCCCCAAGATTGCCTCCACATGCAACAAGTGCTCCTCCCAGGACTCACTAAAGATCGCTATATCATCTAGATAAGCGCAAGCAAATTCCTGTGCCCCCGTCAGCAAGTGATCCACCAGCCTTTGGAAGGTGGCGGGCGCATTCCTCATCCCGAATGGCATGACCGTGAATTGGTACAGGCCAAATGGGGTGATGAAGGCAGATTTGGCCACTGCCTCCGGAGCCATGGGAATTTGCCAGTACCCTTTGCTTAAGTCTAGGGTGGTGACGAAGCGAGCTCCAGCAAGTTTATCCAGGAGGTCGTCTACCCGGGGCATGGGATAAGCGTCGGTTACCGTCTTGTCATTGAGTCGCCGGTAGTCCACACAGAAACGTGTGGTGCCATCCTTTTTGGGGACCAGGACTACCGGAGAAGCCCAAGGACTGTCTGACTCCTCAATGACTCCTAGGTCCTGCATTTCCCTAAGTTCCTTCTGAATAGAGGCTTTGACAGCCTCGGGTACCCGGTAAGCGGGTTGCCGGAGTGGTGTCTGTGTTAAGGTTTCCACCTTATGCTCTGTTAGGGTCGTGCGACCCGGTAAAGCCGAGAAGAGATTGGGCCACCGGGTGACAATGCTGTGCAGTTGTACCCGCTGCTCCGGGGTAAGATGGGCCCCTAGGGGCACCGGGCTGAGTGGAACCGTACTGTGGGTGTCCGCTAATAAGTCCGGCAATTCCCTATCTTCAGTTTCCTGACTGGCCAAGGTGCATATGGCCAGAATCTCCTCAGGCCGCTCCTCATATGCTTTCAGAGCATTAATGTGACAGACCCGCCTGTCCTTCAACTGGGGTCCCTTGGCTATTAGGTAGGTGGTTTCCCCTTGACGATCTACTATCTGGTAGGGACCTTCCCAGGCTGTCTGAAGTTTATTTTGGCGGACCGGCCGCAGGGCCAGTACCTTCTGCCCTACGATAAATTCCCTGTCCTGGGTTTGCCTATTGTAGTACTGTTGCTGGCGGGTCTGGGCGGTTTGGAGGTTCTGTCGGGCCATGCCCATCAGAGTCTCCAAGCGCTCCTGGAGCTCCAACACATATGTTACTGCGGGAGTTTCCTCTGCCTCACACTTCCCTTCCCAGTATTCCCAGAGGATATTCAGGGGTCCTCGAACTCGTCTCCCAAAGAGTAGTTCAAAGGGAGAAAAGCCCGTGGACTCCTGTGGCACCTCTCGGTAGGCAAAGAGGAGATGAGGCAGATACTGCTCCCAATCTCGGTGGGAGTCCGTAAAGGCTCTGAGCATTTGCTTCAGGGTTCCATTGAACCGTTCGCAAAGCCCATTAGTCTGGGGATGGTATGCTGTGTTGTGGAGTGCTTTAACTCCGCACAACTTCCATACCTGCTGCAGTAATTCAGACGTGAACTGAGTGCCCTGATCTGATAATATCTCCTGGGGGAACCCAACCGGGTGAAGATTTTAATCAGTGCGTCTGCTACAGATTCTGCTGTGATGTTGGCCAGGGCAACTGCCTCAGGGTACCGAGTGTCGAAGTCCACTACTGTTAGTATGAATTTTTTCCCCGAGCGGCTGCACCTGGCCAAGGGTCCCACAATATCCACAGCCACGCGTTGGAAAGGAACCCCGATGATGGGAAGAGACTGTAAAGGTGCCCGGGGACGGTCTCCACGCTTGCCGATCCGCTGACAAAGGTCACAGGTCCGGCAGAACGTGCTAACGTTTTTAGACAGTTGGGGCCAGTAAAAAGCTCTGGTGAGCCGCTGTTCTGTACGCTTGGCTCCGAGGTGACCGGCCAGCGGCACCTCATGAGCCAGTGACAGCAAGGCGGCTCGGTGAGCCGCAGGGACAAGTAATTGTTTTTTGAGAACCTCTGTCTGTCCCTGTCCCATGGACCTAGTCTGCCTATATAACAGTCCATTGTCCCAGCTAAAAACTTCCCCATTAGGGCCAGTCCTCCCCGTGTCGGCCTGTTCCCTGTACCCCTGTAGTGTGGGATCTGTCTGTAGGGCCGTCCGGAACTCGTCTGGGGGAACCCACTGGAAGGGCCGGTCATCGGGTCTGGGGCTAGGTGGAGTAGTCGGGGGGCTTACCACTGCTTGTCTGGTTTGTGAGCGGGTGACGGCCTGGCAATCCTCCGGTTGTGGGTCGGTAAATTGGCTCTCCAACCGGCCCAAGTCGTTGCCCAATAGTACATCCGCCGGCAATCCAGGCATCACCCCAACATTTTTGTATCCTTGTCCACTACCCCAGTCCAGGTGTACTCGGGCCATAGGTAAGCGATATATTTTCCCACCCGCTACGCGGACTTCCACAACCTGGTCCGTGCGGTGGCGGGGTAATAAGCATCCGGGTTGCACCAAGGTGAGTGTGGCCTCAGAATCCCTTAGTCCTTCCGTGGGATAGCCATCCACTTTAATGGGCTGCATATGATGGCTTCTATTGTCGGAGGGCCCCTCCCGAGCGAGGGCAACTTCATGGTAATAGCCCCATGGTGACCGATCTGTGGGGCCCCGCACAACTTCCTGGGGAGAAGGCCAAACTGATTCGGTGTCCACTGCTTCACTGACACAGTGAATTGGTCTGGGAGCCCCTCTCATTTGGGAGGGCTGAGAGTTCCACCTGGAAGAACCACCCGGGGGTCTTTGCACAGTCCGGTTCTGGGGGCAGTTGGGACGCAGGTGACCATACTGCTGGCATTGATAGCACCGAGGATTGGAGTTGGACCGAGGCTGGAAGTAACTTGTGTCCCGTGTGGGAACCGAGATAGCCGTCCGAGTGGCAGGAGCTGGGGTTCCGGCCGAGCGGGTACTACTTGATCCCGGGGTCCCCAGAAGGGTGTTTCCTCGAGGGCTTCGCCGTCTAGATTCTTCAAATTTGTCGGCCAATTCTGCGGCCGTGGTAACCGTGCTGGGTGCTTGATCATGGACCCAATCCCGCACCTCCGGGGTAACTTGATAGAAAAATTGTTCCAACAGAATTTGCTGACAACAGTCTTCCCAGGTCCTGGCCCCTGCCCCTTGCAACCAACTACGGCATGCCCGCTCCATTTTGTATACCCACTCCGTGTGGGTTTCTTTAGGTTGGCGGCTTCCTTCCCTGAATTGCCTCCGGTATGCATCAGGGGTCACTGCATACCTTTGGAGCAGTCTTCGCTTTACCTCGGGGTAATCGGTGATCCAAGCATCTGGTATGGCACGGTATGCATCCGCAGCCCTCCCCGTGAGCTTGCCTGCTAGGATTGGGACCCAGTCCTGGCGATTAACCTGGATCACTTGGCATTGTCGCTCAAAGTCCCTTAAAAACCCATCAATGTCCCCTCCTGCATCGTCAAAAGTTTTAAATAGTTGATGGGGGAGGCGACGGTGGTGATCCCATGAGTCCATTCTGGAGTCATTGCTGTGACTGGGGGGCCCTGAACGATTTTGGGATAACTCCTCCAGGTACTCCTTTTCCACAGCAAGAATTGTCCTTATCCTAAAGTCAGGCGATGGGTCTGGGCCGGCCAGCGCCAATCTGTCGGCCACCCGCTGATTCACAATATTTGAGGTAGCTGGCACGGGTTGAATCGGTGGCGGAGATCCTACCGCATTGGAAGGGTTACTGTAGGAATCATCCTGGGGCAAATCTGTAACCCTGGGCCGATCCACGATCTCCTCATCCATAGCTTGGAGGAGATTTATTAATTCACCTTTTTTCAGTCCCCTGGCGTCTCGTCCGCGTTCCTCTGCCATAATTTGGAGCTGAGTCACCGAGCGCTGCCTGTAAACATCGGCCATCGCACCCCCTTGACTTCCAACAGTGTTCCGTATCCCTTAGAATGGCGAGCAAGATGGTCCCCCTGCTGGGCTGGCCTCCGTTATGTTGCTGGGACCGGGGTCAAGCCTGTGGCTGTATCTCCCCCTGGATGCTGGTTCCAGTTGCAGTTCTCCGTGAAAAAGTAAGATCCCGTCGCTTGCCACCAGTGTAACAGGATCCTAAGTCCTCAGATTGACTTAGCCTGCTATGCCGGGTCTCTCTCTTGCAGGGGCCGCCAGGGAAGGGTGATGTCTCCGGTGCTCCGCTCCAGCTATCCCAGGATGGGGGTCAAAAGAAGACCCTTGATACCACCCCAAACGAACGACACAGCACGCCAGTCAGGTTCCAAAACTGAACACACTTTATTTTGGCTGAATTCAGCTCTTTTAAGCAGAGTTAATCAAGTCAAACAGTTAACAAAAGGGCACAAAACATTCTATAATTAAATTAACATGATTAAATTTAGCAACAATGGGCACACAATGTCACAAAGGGCTGAACTTCATGGATAAGGGACAGGGGTAAACATGGAAACAATGGGAACTCAGACTCAGTGGAGCCTCTGCATTTTGGCCGCTTTGGTGAAAGTCAGGTCTTTTTTGTGAACCAAGTGAACCTCCATAGTAACGGCCTAGGGTCCGTTACAACCTCATACAGAGTAATGATGCTGTGTGGCCTCAACCTGTTGAGATCTATCACCTTGTAACCTGTCATTCCCAGGAGCGTGACCCTTGGGCGGTATACCCTGGGCCTTTGTGGTCATCTGTACATCCTACGTTGCTCCAGGGGTCCCTGTGGCAGCTGGGGAGCATGCTATTGCTGTATCTGGGGATCATCCTCTTCCAACAGCTGTGATTCTGCAGGCAGGTGTTGTTCTCTACGTTGGGATGACTCCTGTGTGGCTCTTGAGCCAGAGCCTCCTCATTTGCAACAGGTGAAGGTTGTTGATCAGGTGTGCTTGGGAGTCGCTGGTGTTCCCTAGTGCTCGCCCTTGCACACCTTCTCCACAGTCTTCATATCAATAGGTATGCAAACATACTTAATGGAGTATCTCTCTATATCTCGCTCTCTCTCTCTCTCCCTCCCTGAGTGGAAAACAAGCCACATGTGAGTGTGGTACGCTGTTCCTTTAAGATCATGTCTGGGCATTGTCCAGGTGTGGTCATGAGGTGAGTGATAACCAATGGGAAGATGTTTGTTGACTAGGTTAGTGTTTGCCGGTGTGTTTGTGTTTTAAAATATGCAGGGTTTTGATTGGTGGTTAGCTGTCAGTTGCAAGTGTAAAATTGTGGTGTGCAGGTTGTATCTTTGTCATGTTGAGATGTTGCCCAGGTGAGCTTGTTTTGTATTGAGAGGAGTCCATGCTGTGTGATAACCTCCATTGTTCTGTGCAATGTTGTGATGTGTTGTGTTGGTGTGCTTTTTGACAGCCTTGTTCCTGTGGTGTTGCCAGGTTGTTGTGTTGTGTTTGTGAGTGATTTGTGGTGTATCGGCATGTTTTTTGTGTAATTTTGGCATTGCACGGGTTAATTTTTCCATTTGCATGCTTGTGTGATATGCTGTTAGTCTGTTTTCTTTTGTGCAACGGTGGTTTCTTTTTGCCGTTATGTGTTTTATGGCTGACAAAACTGGTTCTTAACTTTTGCCCGTTAAATGTATCTTTTTATCAGCTGATAGTAGTACAGCACTCCTTTAAATGGCTCTGGGGAATCTTGTTCCATGAGTCTCAATGCACGTAAAATTATCGGCGTAAGGATTAGCGAACTGCCGTCAGCTGTTCTTAAGAAGGACCTTTAAATGGCTAACTGCACGTTAAAACACACAACGGTAGTTTTTTTTGCTAACGACTGTCTGTAAATGTATCCTTAGTCTCTCTCCTTGCTGATGGCACACATTACTATTGGTCCTCCCCACGGTGTCCTGTAGTTATGGAGCACACACATACTGTTCTAACATATGACACTCTAATATTATGTGTGTGAATTAATATCAAATACTCTCTTACATGATGTCCTAATTGTGTGCTATTTGTGCTTTATTCTATTTTCTGTTCATTTGTTTTTTCTATTTGTGCCTCATATTTCTGTTCTATTTGTGCCTCATCTGTAACTTACAAATTACACTGTTATTTTGCCATGGTCTCAAATAATATGTGCTTGCATTCTAATAACAGAATACAATTACACTTTACATAAAAAAAACAGATGGGCACACACTGCTAGTTGGAAATAAAAGGCTGTGTCCATTTTACCCATATCTGTGTCTTTGTCTTTATGTATAAATTAAACAAAAGGTGCCTTATGCTGGGTGGAATGTTCACAGGCTGGAGGGACAATTGAGGATTCTGTAAGTCAAGATATTTATGAAAAAGGTCCTTGAGTGCAGAGATCTGTCCAGCCACAATGAAACCTCCATGGGAGGATCGAAGTTCAAAATAGAGGGATATAACTGTGAAGTTTATATTTGGAGTCACGTTTGTCTGGCTAGAGGAGGATATGTCCATGACTGCAGTCATCAGGGGCGGGCTGGCCTAGGGGGAAGGGGGGCAATTGCCCCCACAAGCTGCAGGGCCAGTGCCTGTAGTGGACCGTCATGTAAAAAAAAAATAAAATCAAGGTGTCAGTGTGGCTGAAGGCTGGAGCGGAGCCCGATGTCTTGTGACACTGCGCTCATTGCCAGTAATGTGTGCGGCTGGCCTGTGTAGTAACAGTATCAGTCAGGGAGTCAGTCATATTAAAAGCATCAGGCTGAGCAGGGCCAGGGTCGCGGCCTGGCAATGGCCTTTCGTGCCCACCGATCTGTCTGATCTGGCCATAGGACTGCCCAATGCACCCCATTCAGTTTCATTGTTCTCAGTGCGGCTGCGCACATCCCCCCCGCCATGACTCTCTGCTCACCTCTGACGTCTTGCGGGGCAACGTGGTAATATGCAGCCACGCATTATGCTCCGTCTCTGAGTAGATTGCGCGGCTGCATGTATTCAGGACCGGACCAGGAGACCCTGGTAGCTGGCAGAGTGGCAGTGGCACACAGTAGAGCAATGCTGAGTGGAGGTCTGACAATGACGGAGAGGAAAACTGAGTGCCCTTCCTTGATCCCCACCATAAGGTAAAGAAGAGCCAGTAAAGTAACTTATATCATGAAATGATGTCCACATGTGTAAAAGTGAATACTTGACCATCAATAGCCAGACAGATGCCAAATCCCATAGTCAGCCATCTACAAACACTTAAACAGACATCACTAGCTGGCTGATACACAAACCATGGTATATACTCCCCAAATGATGGGCAGATATCTGAATGAGAGCAGATATTCCGCACATCATTGGCCTGGACGTGACAGGAAAAATATATATAGTTGCAATAACATTTCTTGTGGAAGCATATACCATGATTTGTGTATCACCCAGCTAGTGATGTCTAAGTGATTGTTGATGGCTGCCTATGCAATTTGGCACCCATCTGGGCACTGATGGTCAAGTAATCACTTTGACACGTGTGTAAACATAATTTCACAGTATAAGTTACTTCCATCATTTGATTGTCAATCCAAAGTATTGATAAAATTGTATATACTTTAAATGTATGGCTTTCTTGTAATATTACCAGAGCACAAACAACAAAAAACAAAAAAAAACCTTTAAAAAATAGCTGAATTAGAAGACTTGATTTGGATCAATTTAACTTGGTGTGAAAGCTCCCCTTCAACAGTTTTGCTGAGGCATTATTAGTGTGCAAGTTTAGAGGCTAGCTGTTTCATCTGGTTTTTAATATATAGAATACAATATAAAATGTTTTGGTGCTTAAGTGAACAGTACCGAACACAAACCCATAAAGAAAATATGTATAGAATATATATATATATATATATATATATAAAGAGAAATGGTAGCATACCATGAAGCCAGTGTACTCACAGGACTTGTAAAAAAAATGAGTTTTATTCTGTCAACGTTTTGACCTCCTGGAGGGCCTTTATCATGGTATGCTACCATTTCTCTTTTTTATACTTATTTAAACCAGTAGCACCCAGGCAGTTGGTATACTTTTTCTCTATAAGGAATGCCCAAATTTGCATTGAGATATATATATATATATATATATATATATATATATATATATATATATATTTATATTCTATATAATAATTCGCTAGATAGTTTGTAACAATGTAGTCATGCTCAGTAGAGACTGCTGTACGTGACTCAGTCATGCGCAGTAGAGACTGCCCATGAGGTGGCTGATACGGAGCGGGGCACGCCGAAGAATCAGCCGCAGAGCGTGCTGTCTCTACTGTGCATGACTGCCCCGCGACCGGGTGGCACTGTATCAGCCACGGCGCCGGCAGTCTCTATTGTGCATAACTACCCCACGACCAGCTGGCATTGTGGCCTGTGTACACGGGCTCGTCTACTAATTTATATACATTAGACTTGCACAAATTCATTCGGAGACATTCGGATTTCGTCGAAAATGGGGTCATTTGGAGACATTCGGCCAATCCGAAACTCAAGGGTCATTCGGAAAAAATGATCCGACTCCGAACAGCCTAGGGCCGAAATTCGTCTAAACTTTTGGAAGTTTCGGCAATCGACACATTTCCAAAAGTTTTGACTACTTTTGACCAGGACTTTTTTGTACTTCCTGTGCGCGCTCAATTACTTTCCCTCCATAATTTTCCCTCCATGTCTCTAGTCCAATTCCATTCTCCGTTTCATGCACTACTTCCCTCTTTTGTCTGTATTCGAATAGCCTTCTTCGTTTCATGATGGGGGTTGGACTAATGACACAGTCACACAGACAGACAGCCTGCATTTCCTCATTGCGTTGTTGGAGCTCAGAGAGAGAAGAAGAGATTAGAGAGTGTCCAGTTGTTGTGTAGGCAGGCAGGTAGCATTAGGCTAGGCATAGGTAGGCAGCCAGCATTAGTTCTAGTTATTGCCACTGCAAGAGCGAGTAATATTTGTTCCTGTGCAAAATATAAAAAAATTAGGTATTTGTTCGAATACAGGGCCGGCCCTTACATGGGTCCCAGTGGGTCCATTATCCCAGGCGGCACTTTGACAGGGGCGGCAATTTGCCGTCCCATAGCATGTTTATTTTGTGCGCTTCCGCCAGTTCTGTGTTGCAGGGTGTCCCGTCAGTGTGACTGTCAGCAGCCGGGCAGCCCTATGCTCACTCAGTGGCGATGCCTGTTGGCTGCCTCAGTGACGTGAATTATGTGATAGTCAAACATTATGCCTATTTTGTATTGTTTATCGCCGACCTAAAGTCAAGACTTGAGTAAATAGGTCTACCGTCCCAGATTTGCTAGAGAGGTTTTACAAATACAGGAGGGTGCCCCCTGTATGAAATGAGTCTAAACATTTGGGATTCCTAGTATGAGTGCACGACAGTGCATGATGTGTCCTGAACAGGATTGCTGTGAGGTGTCTCCACCCGGAAAGTGCTGGCCGGGCTGAGCTTCAACATTGTGACAAGTGGCCAACTAAGAGCACCGTGCCAGACTTAATCTGCAGCCATAGCATCACCCCCTCCTACTCTCCGGGTCCCGCTGACTGGCAATAACAGGTGAGTCACTAAGAGATCTGAAGCCTTTCCGGAAGTCCTTTCACTTGGAAAGGGGCTAGGTATTCCTTGGGGGAGTTGCCTCGTGTGTAAATAATTTCTAGGTGAGAGATGAATGTGCATCACTTATGTGTTTCCTAACAGTAGTTAGACTACAACTCCCATCATCCCCTGATTATGACGTTGGGAAATGCCCAGCAATTACCGTAGAGCCCTGTAGTGCACACTCACGGAAAATGGTGATATTGTTATACTAAGACAATGCTGTATAGATGTCAAGCATTTTTTTTTTATTTTTCTCCTGTGTTGCAGTTCGTTCACAACAGAATGTCTCAATTTTTCTTTTTAACACATTACATCTATCACATTATAATCATTGATGTTTATTCTTGATGTAGTATGAAACACCAAAGCGTTGTGTTTCAAGCGCTCCAAGCGTGGGAATATATAAAAGATAATCACAAGGAAAAAGTAAAAAATAATCTAAGTATAGTGTTTAATCTTAATGTATTAACACTATATTCTCCTGGTTTATCTAAGTAGATACTTAAATAAATCCACATGGAAAGCGTGTTCCTTATATCAAAAAGAAGATGCACATTTATTCATTAAAAAGATCGAAAAATCAAATCTAAAAATCTTAAAGTAATTTAACATACATTGTTAAAACCGGACAATCCTGATTGATTATTTGTCCATTATTCTAGTAATCGTAAAACGGAATATTAGGGGTGGGTTCTTGTCGACATAACTTACTGGTCTCAGTTGTTATAATGCAATTACCTTAAAGGTAGCTTAATATGGCAGTAAAAAGCTCTTAGCTATCGGTAATATTGATCACAGTACAAGCTTCTCTCAGTCAGTGTCAATGTTCGTGACCGATCCCCCCTCCTTATAGTCCGCTTACTTGAACTTTGCCTTGTATTGAGCGCATCCAATGTTGCTCGAGTGTATGTTTCCCGTTCTCACGGGATCCTGCCACCAGGTTTCACCGCTCGATCGTCGTTCCTCCAGTTTGGTGGATCTACCATCGGGTTGTTTATCTCGTGCTGATGCGTCCGACTTCTTTTATTTCCTCTTTTATTTCCAACGCGTTTCGGGACTAGAATATCGTCCCTTCCTCAGGGAAAACAAGTTTTGTGATAAATAAAGGGCGCATGCCCTCACTTCCCTCGTATTTACGTGGGGGCAAATGTCACTCAAATCAGACTTGTAGGCGGAGACTGCCGCCTGTTGTGACACTTTGTAACGTTGCTAAAATACATTGCTTAAACACATTGTAAACTTATTAAAACCTTTGTTACATTAAACATTTAGATAATGTTAATAGATGAAAAAAACACTGTTTTTAAATACTAGGGAATATTTTCTTATATGAACAATTAAGAGTAACCGTTTAGCCATGTATTTAAAAGTTCATTTTTACAGTATGAATACATTTATTTCAGACCAATCGTTTCACATTTCTCTTTTTTATATGTTTCTTTTTCCACCATACATGTCTATTTTGCTCTTATATCATTACTCCCAATCTATCATTTTGATTTATATATTCTTTTATAATAAGGTTGATTCTTTGAAGTGTGTGTGATTTTTTACTTTGACCTCTTCAGAGGGAGAAAACAATGTTTAATATTAAGTTTCCCTAGGAGCATGCCCATATAGTAATTCATTACTCAGAGCATAGGTTGCCTGGACTACTGGTTGGCTATTGTAAGTGACTAAAAAATAATTATAATTAGAAACTAGGGATTTGGAGATGACACATAACATCTTACTAGAATGGAGTATAATCCAAGAAATATTAGTATCTAATAAACCTAGGATCCAGGGAATCTATATTGGTATGTGGAATATACTCCCTATTTCAGTATGTTATAAATTATAATTCAAACTATAGAGATGTTAAAAATTATTAAAAGATATAAAATAAAAAATAAAGTACAAAAATAATACTCCTACTAGATCATTTGTATTTATATTACTATGTGTTTTGTATTTACTAATAATCCCTTCAAAAACACCACAAATCCATTTCTTCATTCAATCCCTTTGGGGCCATTGTTTGTAACTTAAAAATCCAGAAGGTCTCCTTTTGTGCTAGTCTTCGAAATCTCTCTCCTCCCCTTGGGTGTGGTGGGATAGTATCAATAATCGTAACTTGGATTTGTTCTAAATTATTCGGATGGCACTTTTTATAATGTCTTGGAACACTATGTGTAGATGATAATTTCAATATATTATTCTTGTGTTCTCTGAATCTTTCTTTAAGTGGTCTAATGGTCCTTCCTATATATTGTTTTTGACATGGACACTGTAGCATATAAATCACATATGGAGTGTTACAATTAGCCAGATGCTTAATGGGGTAAATTTCTTGAGTTGTACTTGATTGAAAGGTTTCTTTTGATTCTACTAAATGTTGACAGGTAGTGCATCTCTTGTGTCTACACCTAAAATTACCTTTTATTTGTTTTGAACTAGTAGTAGTTAAATTCTTTGACTTTTTTACTTGTTTAAGAGCACTAGGAGCTAATTTCTTTTTTAAGTCCTCCGCTTTTTTATATATTATCCTTGGTTTCTTTGATATTGTATCACCCAGGAATGTATCCCCTTTTAAAATGTTCCAGTGTTTATGTAATATTTTTTCTATTTTCTTAGACCCATTTGTAAATTTTGTAATAAATGCTAGTTCAGGCTTTCTAGTTTGATTTTTCTTTTTGGTTGTATTTATTTTTTCTTTGTTTAGAAGTAAATTCTTATTTGTTTCTTCTTCATTATTTGGGAGTAAGTTCTTCCTGGGCATTTTCTTCACTTTATTTAGGGCGTCTTCTATCATTTCTATTCTGTATCCCTTTTCTATGAATTTCTCCTTTAGGACTATGGCTTGTTCTTCGAATACTTCTTCTTTGCTACAGTTCCTCTTTATCCTCTGAAATTGGCTCAAAGGTACATTATTGAGCCACTGTTTTCTATGGTTACTGTTGGCTTGTATGTAACTGTTTGCTTCCACTGGTTTGTAGTGTGTTCTAGTTTCAATTATTTGATTTTCATTTATATTTATCTGTAAATCAAGGAATACTATTGATGTATAGCTATATGTGGAGGTGAAGGACAAGCCCATTTGATTTTGATTGATGTTAATTAGAAACCTGTTTAGTTCTTCCTCAGTCCCTTTTCAGATGATGAAGATATCATCTATAAATCTCATATATAATGCAAGCTGTTCATGAAAATATGGCCAGATGTATTCCTCCTCCCACTTGCCCATGAATAGGTTTGCAAAGCTGGGTGCAAAGCGTGTTCCCATCGCTGTCCCACACCTTTGGATATAGTGTTCTCCTTCAAACATGAAATGGTTATGTGACAATATAAAATGAATCCCTTCCAGTAGGAATATTCTTTGTTTGTCTGGCATCTTGTGATCTTGTTCTAGAAAGTGAGATACAGCTTGGATCCCCAACTGATGTTCTATATTTGTGTAAAGAGATGTTACTTCACAAGTTGCTAAAATACAATTCTTTTTTAATTGGATTTCTTGTAGTCTTTCAAGTACATGTCCAGTGTCCTTTACATATGCAGGGAGTTGCAATACATATTTCTGTAAATGAAAGTCGATAAGTTGAGACAGATTACTAGTGAGTGAATTAATTCCCGATATAATGGGACGACCAGGAGGGTTAACAGAATTTTTGTGAATCTTAGGGATATGGTAATATATAGGTATATTTGGATGGTCAATCTTCAGAAATAAGAATTCTTGTTTTGTAAGTATATTGTCTTCAAAAGCATCTTTAATGAACTGTATATATTCTTTTTGAAAATTCTGTAATGGATTGATTTTTAGTTTTCTATAGAACTTTTCATGTCCTAAAATTCTATATGCCTCCGTTAGATATTGAGTTCTTGTCTGAATTACTAACGCTCCTCCTTTATCTGCTTCTCTAAAAATTAAATCCGTATTATTCATGAGTGATTTTAAACTTATGGTTTCCTTCTTAGTTAAATTTCTTTTAAAATTTATTGGTTTTTGGAATTCTTTTTGGATGTCTTTGAGTACTATTTCCATAAATGCTTCAATGAAAGGACCTCTGGCCTGTATTGGATAGAACTTGGAAGTTGTTTTGAGATCACTATGTTGTATCTTAGGGTCCGTAGTTGGGCTGTCCAAGCTGTTTATTGAATTGTTACCTTCTTTCCACAAGTTTTCTAGGCATTCCAATATTTCTTCTTAGGCCCGGTCCAAAATTAGGATCATCCGAATTAGAAAAAAAAAATTGTCCGAATTTGAATTTTACCGAAAATTTTGCCCGTGCACAAGTCTAATATACATTTTATATATATATATATATATATATATATATATATATATATATAGATATATATATAGATATGTATATTGCATATTACATGTTTTAAAAAATAACAATATTGTTTAATATTTCTCATTTTTTATGGATTTGTGTTCTCTATTGTTTTCCTAAGTACTAATGCATTTTATATATTTTTATTTGTTTTTTTGGATCCATGATGGTGGATATGGGCAGCTAGGTTATTATGATCTGTGGTTTCCTCCATTATAGTGCCACCGATTGTAGCATATTATTTGTAATTGCAGTCAGTGAGCCACTTCACTTTGCCCAGCCCAGGAGTCTAGTGACTGTCCCCTTGCTGGATTAACCCTTTGATTGCAAGAATGGTATGCAACATTGCAAATCAATGCGTTGCACAGTCCTCTGGCACACAAAAGGTTAAGAACCCCTAAGGTCCATGGTAAAAATATGAAAGGAGGCCCCCAAATATAGGTTAACATTTAGGATCCTCAAGTTTAATTGTGACTTTCCTTTTCTTCCCTTCCTGTTAATGAGAAAAACATATGCTCTCAGCATCATTATTATACAGTGTGATTTTATTAATTATCAGTGCACAGATACTTAACATCATCATAGAGTACAATGTGTTCATTATCCCCTACCGCAGGAACTTGATAATACTGGATCCATGAAGGAATTATGCTGCCTTGCTGCAGATTTTCTTTTCTGACTCTGTCAAAAAAGCATACCTCCCAAGTGTCTCTCTTTAGGACACCCAAATCCCTCTGTCCCTCTTTCCCACCCTGATGTCCCTTTTTTAGGAGATCAGACTGTACATACCTCCCAACATTTCAAATTGCCAAAGATGGACACTTGTGTTTTAGGGGGCATTGCTGGGGGTGTGGCTGGTGGGCAGGGCATTACCGAGAATTTTTAGGCTATTTTTTGACCTACTGGCACCTCCTTGTGTAACCTAATAAATGACTTATAACAAGACCAATGTATTTTATTTACACAGACTAATTTATAAACACATATACTGACCTTTAAACAAGCAATAATGTGAGTTTTATTGCTGTGGAGCAATGTAATACACTTATATACATACCACACAATCTTATCTCCTAAAAAGAGGGACGTCAGGGTGGAAAAGAGGGACAAAAGGATTTGGGTCTAAAAGAGACACTGTCCCTCCTAAAGAGGGACACTTGGTAGGCATGGACTGTGTGGTGTGTATAGAAGTGTATCACATTGCTCCACAACAATAAAACTCACATTCATGTTTGTATAAACTTCAGTATATGTGTTTATAATGTATTCTACGTAAATAAAATACTTTGTCTTTGTTCTAAATCATTTATTCAGTTACATAAAAAGGTGTAAATGGGTCATGAAGTAATTAAAACATCTTGGTAATTCCCTGCCCACCAGTCACGCCCCAAGAAACATCACCTAAGACAGAAGTGTCCCTCTTTGACCATTTGAGATGTTGGGAGGTGTGAAAAAGTAATGTGACAGGCCCAGCACAATGCAACTCTTGTACCCAAACTCAAATTTAAACATTTTGAGTGTCTGAGCACTGATAACTAATAAAACTACACTGTATAATAATGATGCTGAGAGCATTTGTCACTGATGAAGAATACATTGCATGTTGCACTTTATAGTTCTTATCTATGAACTGATGCTTTATAATGATGAATAACCATACTGATAATGGACACTTTAGAGTGATGAGTATAAGCACTGATTATGAACACTGTACTTTAAAACAATGTTGTCTGTGCATTGATAATAAACAACTCCACTTTATAATGATGAACATCTGTACACTAATTATTAACACACTATTTTATGATGATGATATATGCCCTGGAAATTAACATACTGTACTCTACAGTTAATTAACAAACTGTACTTTTGTGTGGGAAGAACCATCCTATTTCATTCATCACATCAGCTCCTCTGACAAGTGTCAGTGAGGTCGTTGTACTAAGAAATGGAGTAATTTTGGACTAGTCCAGATTGCTCTTATGGGACAAGTAAAATGTCCTCAAATTTCCATTGATTTGAATGGAAATTTAGCCCCAAAGGAATTCGTTGAAGACTTTTTTTTATCATCCAAGAGGTTAAAAGCGACATTTAAATCAACTAAAATTTTTCTCTCTCCCCTATGGGGAACTTGGTTTACTCCACAATTACACCAGTTCTTCTTAGTACATCAGTCTCACTGTGTAATGATGGCAGTGCTGCTGTTTCCTGCTCTCCTTCTCAGTGCACGGCACATATAATCGCAGCTCTTGTGTCATTAATCTGGGGACACTAACAGTCTGTGTTATTTGTCTTTTTCTGTTAAAAGAATATTTCAGAGATATCAGTGTCAGGTAATTTTGAAAGTTCCCACTTAGCCCTATTGCCCTGAAGCTGTTGTTGGACTACAATTTTTCTCAGCCTCAGCCATCTAACTGTAGTTGAGGATGATGGAAATTGTAGTTTAACATGAGCAGGAGTGTGACAACTTGCCCACCTCAGGTCTAGACATATGGCAAGAGTAGCAATAATGTGTCATTACTGAGGCCATAATGCTTTGTCTCTCTCTCTCTGATAGAGGACAAAAGTGTGCATGGGGGGTGGGGATCCTGGGCTGTGCAACCCCTTTCTGTTTGTCTTTGGGAAATCTGTGGCCCTCCAGCAGCCTCTGTTGTACTACAATTCCCAAATCCTCAGTGGGGCAACATAGAGTTGATGATGATGACAGCTGTAGTACAACATTGCTGGAGTATCACAGATTGCCCACAATTGCTGTACACTGACTTGTCCCCCTACACAAGTGATAGGAAGCATGGAGCCCTCCAACAGTTTTGGACTACAACTCCCATCATCCTGAACTTGGCAACATTTGGATAAAGTTGATAGGAGTTGCAGTACAAAACAGCTGGAGGGTCACAAGTTGCCCGCAGGTTTTGTATTCTGATTTACCCTCTTGCATAAATAATGCAAAATCTGTGGCCCTTCAACTGTTGTTGGACTACAACTTCAGCTGATACTTGTGTTACTTCACAACATTAATTAAAGTTATAAACTCAACAGAAGGGGGTGGAGTGGGATGGAGGGCTGGAGCGATAGTGGAAATGGACCACTTGATTAAATTTGCCCCCCAGGCCAAATGTTGCCAGCCCTCCCCTGACAGCCATGCCAAAGGTAGATGGCGGCATCCCCCCCCCCATTGAGTTTTCCTGGACAGGAGGAGGCCATGTCTTCCTTTCTCCAGTCTCTTTTTATAAGAACTGTCAATATTTTAGAATAAACTATCCTTTTGTTTTTGGAAAGTACACTATGAGCTGCTTCTCTTTCTATCACCTATTTTCCTATTTCCCTATTTGCAGGAAAACAAGGCCATTTATTAAGGTTGGCAGACCTTGTGGGACCGTTCCAATGTTGAAAGTGTCTGGAGATCTGTTCTTCTCACAAACTGTGAACCCATTACATATGGTGACTTTTCATTCTTACCTGTTACATTTAAGTTTTATGGAGTTCTGGACAAAAATGATTTTACAGTCAGTTATTTGTTCATGTAGAGAGATTGTCACTTCATATGCACAATAATCAGACCAGTTTTAAGGCTGCAGATCCCTTAAATGGAACGGTTCAAAGAAAACCGAGGCCAATGTACTAAAATGACCTATAGGAATTCTGGAACAAACCAGCTTTAACATACTGTGTGTATATCTGTAATAAATAATAATTAGCAAACATCCTTCTGACAGAAATTTGGTTTGAAATAGGGTTTGCAACTCCTTGAATTCTAGAGAGTTGTAAAATGAATTGCTTTGCAATGAGCTGGAGACCCATCTCACGTTCAAGGCATTAACAACTTAATTTAACCCTTTAAGTGCCAGAGGGGTATACAATGCATTGCTCTGCAATGCGTTGCATATCCCTCTGGAACTCAAAGAGTTAAATGAATGGGAATTTTTATTTGTCCCTTGTTGTGTAGTCGATTCACTCCACAAATGCTCTAATTTGCTGTATGCATAAGGTCCTCTGTGATATTGCTAGTCCCTACAAACTTGGGAAAACTCATATATATCTACTGATTAGTTTTACAGAGTGGTGGATGGCAATATATTAGTAGTTCCCCATGATTACTGTATGCAGTCTGACCTGCAGCAAAATCTACTGAATGGATTTCTGGGGCAAATCAGCTGTGCCATAGGAGACAAATATAATTTCCCCAAAACACCAAGGATTAAATTGAGACGTTTAATCTAATGAATGCCCAAGTGGTCTATAACATATTACTTAACAAAGCATTCAAATTATCAAAATACCCATTTAACTGAATGAGGATTTTTAATTCCTCCCTCTCATGTAGTTGGTTTGCCCCAGAATTGTTCAGTCTTCCTTTGGACATAAGGCCCATAGACAGATTGCATGGCATAATATTTGCTTTCGTTTAAATTGAAAGAAGTACCCCGATTTGTCAGTTATTTATGTTTAATTTTTGGCAGTTAGAATTCAAACATGTAGCTGATTAGACACATTTATCAAGGCTTCATGAGGTACTGTGGGGGTGGGGTTACCATCCTAAAAACAAGAGCAAGAGTATGACATCATAGATCATGCTAGCAGGACCAGTCATGCAGTCTTAGTTTCAGTTAATCACGACAGCTTCAAAGCTATTGCGTGTTAGCAAAGTGGAAATACTACTAAAGTGCTACAAAATTTGCTAAGTTTCTGACTTACAATGAGCGATACAAAACAGAGTAAAATCAAGAAAAGCAGGAAAAGAAAGCGACAGGAGCATTCACAGACTGATGCAAAAGGAGAAGAAGATGGGCTTTGTCCCCAGAAAATGATTAGGACTTCTTATTCAGATCTTGGTAAAAAAAAGAGTTCTTTAGAGTAAAAATATGGCACTCTAGCTCCAGTAAATTACTGATGAAAACCATTTGGGGATGATGGTAGATGGAGCCCATTGGTAGCTGGAGAGCCACTTGTTCACCAGAACTTTGGGATAGGGGAACTTACGGTCTCATTTGTTTAAAATATTTTTACATACATGTGTACATGTGTATGTGTAGGGAGGGGGTGGGGGAGGAGAAAGGTGAGTAAGAGATCATGAGGAAGGAAGGGTTAAGAAGAAATATAGGGTAGAGGGTCTAAGAGAGGTGGGGGAATATACTGGTGGAGAAAGGAGTGGTAATAGACTGTCAAAGAGTTTGGAAGGAGAAGAAAAGAGATGGTGGAGAAACGGTGAGGGGGACATGGCAATGGGAATGAACGTAGATAACGAGAGGGTACAGGAAGAGTGGAGATGAAAGGAGAATAGAGGGGAAAAAGGTAGGAGTAGGAAAAGAGGAAAAGTGGAGTAAAAGAAGAAAGGAAACAGAGGAAATAAGGACAAAGAAAAAGAGAGGGGAATAGAAAGAAGAGATTGGATACAGACAAGGGAAAGAGGAGAAGGAGAGCGACAAAGATAAGGGATGTGGACAGGAAAGAGGGGAATGAGGAAGTAAGAGTCAGAATGACAAGGAAGAGAGGGGTATTAATAGGGAATAGGGGTGTGAAATGGAGGAGGATGAGATGGTACGAGGGATAAGTACGTGACAAGCATGAAGGGAGGAGTTGGAGAAACAAAGCATTGGGATGAAGGGATGAGTAAAGATAGGGGGATGTACAGAGGGGGTTGCATGATATCAAGGGAAGGGATAAGGGAAAAAACAGGGGATAGTGGACAAAGACAGAGAAGCAATGAAGAAAACGGATGAAGAGGAGAGGGGGTAGAAAAGAGGGGTTGAAAAGAATTGTGGAGGATGGGTGAAAGAGATTGGTGAACATGACAATGAAAGAAAGACCCTTCTCTCATCTACATCCAACATGTTCAAGATATTTAGAAAAACCTGTGACCCTCAAGCTATTGTTGGAGTACAATTCCCATCATCCTTAGAAAGATGTTTGCTGACTAAGGATGAAGAAAGTTGTAGTACAGTGCAGAGACACAGGTTGCTTCCCCCCACACTCCCTTATACACCACCACCCTTACACTAATTTCCTTTCTGGTCTAACACATTGGCTCCTACAGTAATAAAATGGGTAATTTTGTCAAGGTCCCCTCTTCTAAATTGCACACACACGCACATGCACACCCTGAACATTTACTAGTTCACATTTTGCTCCAGTCATGAGAATGTCCAGTTTATTATCAATCTAACCACTCTTCATTTTCAGTAATAAATAACATATTTTTTTATCACACAAGGAGGAAGCTCAGAAAAGCCATCAGCTGCCCCACGTGAGCTATCACTGGAGGATTTTACCATCTATCATAAACTCGGGGAAGGTGGCTATGGAAAAGTAAGTAATGGGTTCCCCAAACCAACTATAGTACTTTAAAATTATTTACAAAACAATAACAAGAAATGCCAGGGTTGACTGTTCCTAATCTGTGCCTCTCTGTCCTCTAAAAATGAATGTCTTGTCTCCATATCACCTTCACCCCCTCTTCTTCCACTCCTTTGCCATCAATCTCACACTATGTCAGCCCATTCCTGAGATTCCCCAGCCCTATTCATCTTTCCAAGTCCATTACTTTATATCTCTTCCATATAGTCCAATTCCTGTCACCTCTTGCAGTATTCTTCCATCCCTAACCTATCCCTTGCCCTTTACTCCATGTTGCAAAATTTCTATGACTCCCCAGCCATAGTCTTCCTTCCGCAGCCAAATCCAGGAGTTCTCTTCTATATGGAACCATTCCTGTGATGCTACAGCCTATTGTTCTGTTACCTTCCAATTACATTCTTTATAGACTAATCCCCATTATATGACCACTCTTCCATACAGCATAATTCCCATGATTCTTCTGTCCCCTCCCCCTTTACATGAAGTCTTTTTCATATAGAACCACTCTGGTGAATTCCCCAACCCTGTTTTGCTTTCCCCCATTACATGATGTCCCTTTCAAAAAAATAATTCCTGTGACTCCTCTAGCCATATTCTTCTGTCCCCTCTTCTATTACATGAACTCGCTTTCATATAGAATCATTCCGGTGACTTCCCAGCCCTATTTTTCTGTCTTTTCCTCAATTCCTGTGACTCCCCCGCCATATTCTTCTGATCTCTCCCCATTACTTGACTTTATTTTTCATCTCAATTTCTGTATGTTCCCCAGTCCAATTTTAATGTCCCAAGCCCATTCATTGACCTATCTTCCACATAATTCCACTCCTGGGCAGTTCTCTACAATCAAAAGTGGGGCAATTCTGGAGCATTCAATGAGTTAAAATCCCCTTTAAAATCAATGGGGATTTTTACTTGTTGCTTAATGCTGGTTTGCCCCAGATGCTAAATTTTGCTCTTTGTGCAGACGGTCTTTACGTGTTCCTGTTGATATTTGATCTCCAATAAGGGACTGACCTTCTAACTCGCAGGTCTCTCTCATCTACCTCCTACAGGTTTTCCTGGGTTACCACAATGGTAGCGGAAAGCTGGTGGCAATTAAATGCGTGGAAAAAAAGCATCTCCTAGGCAAGAGCAGAAATAAGATAATGGTGGAACAGCGTGTACTGGAGGTTGCCAGTGGTTGCAGATTTCTAACTCATGCACACGCAACCTTCGAAACCAAGGTAAAAACCATGCCTTCCCTACATTCTCCCTTTCACTGACCATATCCATGTGGCAATAATCAAACCACAGTATAGAAACAGATTGTGTCGGGCTCAGGGGGACTCTGTGGCTAAGAGGAAGATGATGATGTGAGTCAGCTGCCGAGAATTGGGGCCATATGTACAAAGGAAAAGAGGAGCAGTTCTGCAGCATCAAAATTGTACCATAGGGGACACATAAAATTCACTATAATCCCATTGTTTTAAATGGATAACTCAACCCATTGAATGCTAGAGTGATCTCTAATGCATTGTGAAACAGTGCATTAGAGACCTTTCTAGCATTTAAATGGGAATGTTTATTTCGTCTTATGGTGCAATAACAATATGTGAGTAATGGCTGGGATATCCTGTTCTCTGTATCACTTGACCCCCAGGAGGGAGCACTGATATAGAGATTTCTGCCTGAGCAAGCACACACCTCTTACTCCAAATGCTGAACCACTAGGGATGAAGGCCCTGAAGTGGCAGGGAAGGGAGGAAAGTGGGAGGGGCTGTAGGAATGTTTGTGCTGGCCACACCCTTATTATGAATTATGAGTATGGCCAGAGCAATCTCAATATCCCTGCATTGGTTTTATACCTCTTTACATGCAATTATTTAACCCCTTAAATGTTAGAGATATCTCCAAATGCATTGCAGAACAATGTTTTGGAGATCTCTCTGTAGAAACTAAATATTTCAGGCTTTTTTGTTCTTGCTTGCTATAGGTCAAGGGTGTTTTCTATGTCAGGAGACAGTGGATGGTACTGTGGGCAGTGGTATGTGAAGAGTGGAGGTGTGGCCATAGGCAGAATTATAGGCACCTAGTGTGCCTTGCCTAGGGACTCCTGTGATATAAATCCAGCCCTGTACAATATACTGTATTAGGATTGATGCACAGGTTAAGAGAATCAGTGTGTAGTATAAGGAGGAGACAAGAGCAGGCATGTGCTATATTTTATATTCGGACTGATACACAGGATAAGAAATGCAGTCATTTGTATAATAAGGATTAGGCATTACCATGCTGTATTGAATCTTTCTTAAAAATTAGATCTTCATTGTAACCTTTCTCCCACTGTCTCTGGTGTAACAGGAACATCTCTACTATGTTATGGACTACTTTGCTGGAGGAGACCTTTTTGAGCTTTTGTCCATGAACAGAATGCTGCACAGCGATACCATAAAGTAAGGACTAGGAATGGGAGCCAGATGGAGACACACAATTTAGAAGGGATACAGATGTCAGGCTGGAGTTGGAATGTGTTTGATAACTCTGTAGGACTTAAGCATTTCAATCCCCATTAAAATATATGGGAATTCACAGATTATTTATTTATTTATTCCAACCCTAAATATCTTTAAAACAAAATATTTGCTAGCATTTCTGAGAACATGAGCATACCTGGGAACTCTCTGAATATCCTCATTTGGACACTCCCATTCTCAGCCCTGTGTGTTTCTCAGGGAGGCATGGATGAGAATGTTCCCAGGAATGAGCATGAGGTATAGACAATGTAAAATAAATATTTGGGGCCATGAAAGAGTAATTTTAATAACCCTTTGAATGCCTGAACAATGTGTTTGATACTTCTCTAGCACTCAAAGGAATAATATTTTAAAGGAGTGGTAAACTTTTGTTATGAAAACCACATATATTGTGGGGATTTTCCTGCTGAGTAGAACATAGTTCTGTCCCCTCTGGGAGAGGATTCATTTAAAAGTTATTTTGATTCAAACTGTTGCATTTTTTAAATATTAAACTATTAGCATGATTGCTACCTGGTACCCAGACAGTTATTTTATTGTATGATCTGGGAGAAGTGAGACACTGGCTACAGTTCTCTATAGAATGTGGCAGTAACCGCTCCATCACTGTGAAACAGTTTGAACTATAATCATCCTATATAGTAATTCGCTAAATTGTGTGTAACACCGCGACATGCGCAGTAGACACTGCTGCGCGTGCTGCAGTCATGCTCAGTAGAGACTGTCCGTGCCGCGGCTGATACAGAGCTGGGCTCTCCTTCGGAGCGTCCAGCTCTGTATCAGCTGCGGCACGGGCAGTCACCGCTGCGCATGACTGCCCCGCGACCGGGTGGCAGTGGCACTGTGGCCCGTGTAACTGGCTGTTCAACTAGTTTATAATAAAGCATCTCACAGCAGAATCCTTTTGTAATCCTCTGTTTTCTTTGAATTATGCTTTTTAACTATAAATGTATTAATTTTTTTTTGCTCATCAGATTCTTTGCTGCGGAAATGGTGTGCGCTATAAAATTCCTGCATAGCAAAGGAATTATCCATCGGTAAATTATATTCTTTTATTGTATATATATTTTATTCTGACCTATTTCAATTCTGTTCCGCTCTCCCTGCTCTGTGCTGTCTCTCCTTCATCCATCCTTCCACCTGTCCTGATCCACAGACTATTAAATTATTGGGGGAAAACTGTATTTCAAAAATGTTCCCCTGTACTCAACTACAAGGAAATCTAGCCAATCCCCAAGTTAGTTAACCTGTAACCTGGCAACTATAAGAAAATAGCTGATGCAGTGTCAGGAAGTGGGGCTCTGTTGTGTCCCTATTATTTCAAAGTCCGCACCCTAATCCTGCTATTTGAATTCAGTTGTTTCTTGTCTGACCATCTTACCCTACCCATCTGCTACGTCTCTTGCATACACTTTCTCTCTTTTCCACCCTGTATTTTACTCTCTCTTGTCCAGTGCACTGAGTAGTATTACAAAATAATGAATACAAAACAATTGCTTAACCCTTTAATGACCAGATGTGTGTACAACACATTAATTCACAATGCATTGCACACTCCTCTGATCCTTAAAGCATTGCCAAAACCAAAACTCTGAGATGGAAGCAGCCTTTGAAGATTATAGATTGTCACTTGAATTATACAACTTACAAATCGATTTCTTTACAGAGACCTCAAGCCAGAAAATGTCCTGATTAGCAACGCAGGACACATACAAATTGCAGACTTTGGGCTTGCTGTTGATGATATGCTTGGGGACAAAGTGACATCAGGCTATGCAGGAACCAGTGGATATATTGCCCCAGAGGTGAGAAACAGACAATTGCTGATCTCTCAGAATTTCTGTATTTAGTATAGAGGATAGGAAGGCCATTTTTGTAGTGCACACTCATATCACCCCTTCTGTTGTCTGATTTATACATTGGTCATAAAAGAACACAATTCTGTTCTAAATGAAGAAAATGGGAAAAGTGTCTCCACATAGAATAATATCCATGTATATCACCAATTCAAAAATCTCCCCATTTCCAACCTTTGTCTTAGGGCACTCACATATTTAAGTGGCCTGTCAGATATGTATATGAATGACAGACAGGAATCACAGATGGGAGACTTTATTGCCCACTCCCACTTTGATATCCTCCTCTCATTGATAGATGGTTCGGCTGCTACCATGTATCCAACTCTCTCCACTAAACCTGTACTCCCAGATGGACAAAAGATAAAAGTGCAAATAGAAATTCTAAAAATAGAGAGCGCTAGAACAGTATTGAAATTGTATATTTCGTTGGAACTCATTGAGTTAATCACACTGGTGTTTGTGCCTCACCGGCATTGTAAACATCATGCAGGGTATTCATGTGGCGATACCCTAGACCAGGGAATATGCTGGGTTACCAAAAGACCTGGATCTTTGGCAAACCTCACAGATTATTATTGTATCTTTACTGGTAAGGAGATTAGCACCATTACGTGTGTCCCAAGGTAGCTACAAGACCTGGGGCTTTAGGCCCTTCACAAGCAGCTATCAATTCCAATGCCATTAGTTAGTAGTAGGCAATCTTTGGCTTTCCAGCCGATGTGGGCTACATTGCTTGTCATCCCCAACCAGACAATAGCTGGCTGTGAATGATGGGAATTGTAGCCTTCTACATCTGGAGTGATAAATGTTGAAGACTGTGACTCTTACCCGAAGCAGATTGTTACTCTCTCTCTGTGTGGATGGAACTGGCATGACTGTTGTACACTGAATATCTGACACAGAGGCTGATGTACTAAAGAGGATAAAGGAGCAATTACAGAGTAAACCAACAGGACAGAGGGGCAGAATAAAAAGTCAGATTGATTTAGACTGGACTCTTTTACCCCTTGAATACTAGAGAGGCGTGCAAAGCTTTGTAAAACAATGATTTGTAGGTCTATTTAGCATTCAAGCAGTTAAAAACTAATTTATATCAATGGGAAAGGGGGGATTTGTTTTTTGATTACTATGCTACATTTGGTTTGCTCCAGAGTTACCCCAGTTCTCTTTAGTGCAACAGCCTGTATGTGTCCATGTTTGTGTCTATGCCATTCTGTTTGTGTGTAGATAGATTGAAAAATATTTGTCTTTCTGCACTTTGGTAGATACGCAAGAACCTGCCATACAACAGTGCAGTAGACTGGTGGTCTTTTGGGGTTGTGTTATACAATATGGCAACCGGGGATTTTCCATGGAACCTTTCCAAGAGCCATCTGGAATTTCCATCATCAGTCAGCGAAATGACCAGGGACCTGATCAGAAAGGTGGGTATGAGCTGTGGTATAAACTATAAAACAATATGGCTAAGCGTGCCGCTGCTCAGTGCCACTGGTGGAAGCCCCCCCCCAAGTGAAAGAATCAGTTTGGACTATCTGCATCTCCCTCTCCCTAGACACACAATCCAGTCAGCTCTGCATGAAAACTCAGCATAGTGTGAAGATGCGTGTGAAAACTTGCTGAGGTTGATGTACTAAGGAGTAGTTCCAAATCAAACAACTGCACCATAGGGGGTGAATACAAACTCACCAAATTCCCATTGATATAAATGGGGCTTTTGATCCTTAAAGGGATATTAATGTCCCAAAAAAATATTTTGCATTGTGTAGAGATTAAAAAGTTTAATTGAATGCAAAAAAAGGTATATCTCAAATCGCTATGGTTTGAGAGATATCTGCATTTAAAATCTGATGTTTCCTGCTGTCAGCTGTAAAGCTGTAAGCAGTAGATCTGTGTCCACCGACACGGAGGCTCTTCAGCAGAGCCGCAATTACATTTTTTAAAAAGAATTACTTCATTGGAATGGTCTACAACATGGGCTTGCAAACCAAGAGTCCAAGTTTCCAAGGCTTTGGCAAAGTCCAAGTATACTACATCAACAGCAATATCCTTGTCCATATTACTACTTACCTTTTCATAAAGTGCAAGTAAATTAGTTTGAAATGATCCCGAGTAGTGTAGTTGGTTTAGCCCTAGAATTCTTTCACTTCTGCCCTTGTGCATTTGACACTATATAATATTAATTGGAATGTGATATATCAAATGATCCTTGTTTCTTTCCACAGCTCCTGAGAACAAACCCTACCCGACGTCAGAGGGTGGCTGATACAATCGAAAGCCATCCTTTTTTCACTGGGATAAACTGGGAGGAGCTCCAACAAGGACGCGTTGAGCCACCATTCATGTTGGTAAATATATGGCCCTGAATTAGTGCCCAATATGCCTATGTACAGTGGTGCCTCCCTGATGGTCATGTAAGCAAACAAGGCACAACTTTAAAGAGACCGAGTCACTTAAAAACAGATTTGATTATTTTTGATAGTACTTAAAATCAAGTGCATGTTGTATTAGCCAGTATTTATTTATTTATTGAGTTATTTAGATTGACAGATTCTGTTAATTACAAACTTGCCATTGCATTTCCCGCATGCCATAGCAATGAAAGGGCTAAGACAGAAATGCCTGCATGTCAGACTTGCAATTATCATAATCTATAAATCTAAAGGACTCAAAAACTAATCACTGTCAATGCTCAGGACACATTGAAACACTTCACACAGAGACAAATGCCTCTGTATGAGTGAGTCCATAGTAGGTTTTCCATGATTTGCAATGTGTTGGAGATCTCTTCAGCATTCAATGGGTTAAAAGCCCATTTTAAATCAATGGGAATTTTTATTTGGCAACAATGTTGCTGTTCTTATGCCCCAGAATTACTCCAGATCTACATACATCAACGTTACTGAGGCTGATGTACTTCGTAAAAGTGGAGCAAATCTGGGGCAAACCAACTGCTCATTAGGAAATAAATAACAATCCGCTTTGATATAAATGAGGATTTTTAACCCTTGAATGCTGCAAGGTCTTCAAAACATTCCTCTGTAATATACTGGAGAATTCTGTAGAATTCAAGTGGTTAAAAGCCCCATTTAAATCAAAGGGAATGTTTTGAAATGCTAATTCCTTTGCTATGGTTCGCTTGGTTCTCACCAGAATTGCACCACTTTTACTTTGTACATCAGCCTCACTGTGTGTATCTTCTCTCTGCAGGAAGAAAAGGATACCAGAAATCATCACTGACACCATCTAATTTATTTAATGTAATTAATGTAAATATTGTATATAGTTATAATAAAAATAATAATTATTAAATTAGTCTTATCATTTACTGTGCAATTCTGTTCATGTCTGTCATTAGGCCGATATGCTGTTTTTACATCAGTTTGGCTAAATAAGAGCTATGTTTTACTATAAGAATGTTATTCATACCATTAAAGTTGTAAACGGCAGCATTTGAAACATTTTGCTATGTGAGCTGTGAAATACTCTTAATTTGATAAAGAGCCTGTCTACACGGTCCAAATAATGGCAGCTGTACTAAAGCAGAACAACACCTCCCAGCATTCTGTGTGTTCGGCCAGAGTCTACTGTGCATTACTGCATCTACCTGCGTTCAGGAAGTCTCTACTACGCATGACTGTATCGGACAAACATACATCTGGCCTATAGGATTTTGAAGTACATATATGGGGTACTGGGAAATATCTAGATTACTCCAATATACTAAAGTCTCATGTGAGTGCATGTATTTGAATAAGCGTAATCCAAGTTTTGCATTAAAAACTATGACACAATCTACATTAGTCTCACAAGGTACATTTTTTTGAGTGAGCTCTGACATTCACCAGCTATCAGTCTCTCATCATATTAACATAAACACATGATCTAAGGAATCTGAAAATGCTTAATTAAGTTCAGTTAATGATGGAAATAAGTAATTTGCAAAGAGCACACTTAAGCACTGCTATGTTGACAAAGCCAAGGCAAAATGTCGAAGACAGCATAGTACCTACTAAGATGGGTGAAATTTGTCTCTATTTGACTAATCCTTACTGACCCGTAGTCCATCTCCCTCCAGCTTTGTGGGGCTACAATTACCATTATGCCTGACCAGCCAACAGATGGCTAAGCAAATGGAAGTTATAGTCCAACAACTGACCTCCCCTGACTTAACCTTTCGAGAGGCAGAGGGGTGAGCAAAGCATTGCTGTACAATGTGTTGTTCACTCTTCTTGCTCTCAGCTGGTTAAATAAATGCTGATGCTAAAATACCACATTGGACAATCACAGTTGTATATGTTAAGTCTTTGGGACATAAGCACAAAAGAAAATAGGAGTAAATCCTGGGCAAACCGACTGTACCATAAGGGACACATATAATTCCCTTAAATTGGCATTAATTTAAGTGAATATTTCAACCCCTTCAGTCTAGAGAGGTGTGCCATGTTTTGCATAGAAATGTATGTCATATTTCTCTGGCATTAAAGAGATTAAAATCCAAATTTAAATATACTGGGATTCCTATGTGTAGACTATGGTACATTTGCGTTGTTCCAGAACCATTCCTCTTTTCTTTTGGGCATAAGGCTAGGGTTGCCACCTTTTTTTCAAAAAAATACCAGCCATAACATTCCCTCCTTAGACTTAAAGGGATAGTATTACTTCAAAATTACTATCCCTCATATTGTAGCCCTTAATAAACTGAGTTAAATGACACCAGCGGCATCTCTCAAACCTTTATGGTTTAAGAGATAGCCACTTTCAAAGTTTCCTCTCCCTTGCTGTCAGCGTTCTGCTGCCAGCAGGGGAATCCGGTCCCAGGACAGGCGGAGGCTCTTAAACAGAGCCGATATCTCATTCTGGAAGGAAAAATGATTCATTGAAACAGTCTTCTACGTGTGCTTGGTTACCAAGCACATGTAGAAGACTGTTTCAGTTAATCATTTTTCCTTCCATAACGAGATATCGGCTCTGCTGAAGAGCCTCCTCCTTATTCAGAGACCGGATTCTCCTGCTGGCAGCAGAACACTGACAGCAAGGGAGAGGAAACTTTGAAAGTGGCTATCTCTTAAACCATAAAGGTTTGAGAGATGCCGCTGGAGTCATTTAACTCAGTTTATTAAGGGCTATAATATGAGGGATAGTAATTTTGAAGCAATACTATCCCTTTAAGATTGGACTGAAGTCAATTTTTTACAGGCCTGCCAGTAAAATACCGGCTGGGTGGCAACCTTACATAAGGCCCTTTGTACGTTAACAGAATTTATATATATAACATTGCATATGATTTTCAGTAACCAGTGAAACGATTTTCCTTTCATACTTCCTGTTGTGTTTTACATAGTATTGATTTGTAACCAGGAAGTGAGAAGTGCAAAGGGATATTGCTTCCCCCCACTCGGCTAAAATAGACCATGCATTATTATATATCTGAAATTCTGCCAAGTTTACCTATAATAATGTTTCAACAATCCCTTTACACGTATCTGTAACATGAAATCAAATATTTGATGCTGGCCATAGGCATCCATTTTATGGCCATAAAAGAGCGTATAGCTGCTGACTTGGGACTGCACAGTTCAGCCCTGGATTTTTCATTAATGAGTAGTTAACATGATTATGTCTTTTACTCAGATTTACCTCCCAGGCTCCCCTAGGCAAGTTGCTTTAGGAGCCCTTAGCTCTGCCCATGGCCACACCTCCAATTCTCACATGACCCCACTACCAGTCCCATTCACTGTTTCCTGGCACAGAAAATACCTCTGGCCTATAAAAAGCAAGCACAAAAATACTTTTAACCTCTTGGTTGCTAGAAAGATCTCTAATGCATTGCACCTCAATGTGCTGGAGACATCTGTAACATGCAAGGTTTTAAGTAATAGTGATAGTCTGTAGAGGGGTATATAAAATACTGCAGGGGCATTGAGATTGTTCTAGCCACACCCACAATTCAGAATGTGCAGAGCCAGATTAAGACTCCATAAGGCCCTAGGCACGATCACAAACTGGGGCCCCCTACACAAACCTCAGGTTTTTCTTTTTTTTTTTTTTTTTAATCAGGCATAGTAGTACTAACTTAATAAAAGACAAAAAAATAAATAAATACTTTATCTCTTGGATGACAGCAATGTCACAAAAGCATTTCAAACCAATGCGTTGGACACCTCTGTGGCATCCAAGGGGGTAAATATATTAAAATGCACCACAGAGCGTACAACTGAAATGGGGCTACACTAGGTACTCCACAGAACAAAAGGTGGAGGGCGCTGTTATGGCGCCTGAAGCCGGATAAGGGCCAGGGAGCTGAAACCCCTTCCCCCTCTCTGTGTTGCGTGTTTTCGATGGGGGAGGGTTGGGGAGCCTGGGACAAAGGCCTGGGCTCTCTCGCCCTCCCTTGCTGGGGTCACGTAGCAGGGGGAGGCGGGAAACAAAGGGGGCAAGGCTTATACTTTAAAAGCAGCTTACCTGCAGAGGTAAGCTTATAACCATTATTGCTTATAACTGAAATGGGGCTACACAGTTGATTCCAAAGCTTACAATTCAAATGGAGCTACACTAATGATACACAGAGCTTACAACCAATATGGAGTTATACCTCAGAGTTTACAATTTGTAAACCTAGTAATCCGTGGTTAAAAGTAGCCCGCTGAGCCCACATTGCTACCACATTAAACATGTAAGCCTTTGGGTCCCAGATAAGTATCCAAAAACATGAACAGGTACAATCAGAGCCATCGAATCAGAGGCTTCAGTCAATGTTGTGATTGATGGGTAAGAACAGTCACTGATTGGCTGGTGGTTGTGGGGAAGCACAGTAGATAATACTGTTGGGGGAATATGAAGGAAAGCTCTGTAGCCTGTTCAGAGTTTACATTAACCCGTTGAGTGCCAGAGAGATACGCAACACACTGCAAATCAATGTGTTGAGCACCCTTCTGGTGCTCAAACTGTTAAGGTTTTAATATAATTTTTGACTTGTCTGCAGCCTGCTGCTCATTTTAAAGAATCCCCCACCCCTTCCTTCATGAAAGATAATATTTATTGACAAGTTCCACTCACTTTATTTAACCCCTTAAGGACCGGGAAAATCTGAGGTCGTTTTCCCTTAAGGACCGGAGCAATTCTGACCTTTTTGACTATGTCTTTGTTCAACAGTGTTTTCTCTCTTAGGCTTTTATTCCACATCCATAAATTATATACCGTTTTTTTAAGCATAAATAGGGCTTTCATTTGATACCCTATTTATATGGATAACCCACCATTCACTTTATTAAAATAAAAAAAAAGATAAACAAATGTAAAAAAAAAAAAAAACATTTTTGATTTTTCTCTTGGGATCAATTGGCCACAAAGGGTTACATTTTTATGGAGACTGCATGAAAGGTATGACCGGTCAGTTATACCTACAAAATGCACAGTTTAAAGTGGCCACTGTCCCCCCTGGGTGAAAATCCCCATGTCCCTTTTTCCCACCCTATTTTGACACTTTTTTGTCCCTGGCATTTGGTGGTGTATATAAGTGTATTACATGGCTCCACAACAATCACACTTGCAATATTGTTTAATTATATATATTTTTTTAAAATAAAAATATGTTTTTGTTAAAAAAAAAAAAAGTGTGTTGTTTAAAAAAAAAAAAAAAAAAAAAAAGTGTAAAATTGCAGGTCATAAACTGACCTGCATTTAGCCAGCCTCCTGCACCAGCAGTGAAGGGGTTAATACCCCCAACAGCTGTATGTTTTTAACCACTAGGTGTCTCCAGTCTACTTCTGTCTCCCTTACTTTGAGAGCAAGGGAGACAGAGGCAGACGAGACAGGCACACACAGCATGCTTTGCATGCTGCCTCTGTCTGTCACTATGCCGGTACATGTGATCGCTGATATGGCGATCGCATGAACCGGAAGAAGGAAGAAGGGCTGAGACTGAATGCCCCGGTCTCGGAGCGCTCAGTCTCAGCCTGGATTTAATGATAGCAGTGTGCACGGAGGCACGCTGCTATCATTTAAGCCATGACGGTCCTGGACCGTCATGGGTCGTTAAGGGTATAACAACCCATGACGGAGCAGGACCGTCATGGGTCCTTAAGGGGTTAAATGTAGCAGCTTATCAGGACTGGTCTGATCTAATGGAAGCATTTTGTCCCTCCTCCTCCACAGATAAAATACTTCTTTCCTAACATCTGTCAAGATTGTAAAATGTTAACCTCTTCAAGCTGCATTTTAGCTCTGGAGGAAGACCAACATGCCCAAGCTGGATCAGACCAGTCAAGATATGCTGTTGTTACACAGTTTAAATAACAAAGTGAGCCTCTAGGAAGAATGGTACCGTCTGCCTTCCCTCAACACAAAGTGACTAAATCATGTCTAGCCATACAAAATGCCTTCTCTCACACACACACTTTTGTTGGCTCTTCCTCTACCCTCCCTCTTTATTCTCTGCCCTCACTGTGCTCACATTACTGAATCCATTCAGGGATTGAAGGTTAAGCAGCTCCATGCATGTACTACACAGTGTGCCCAGGTCAAGCATGTTCTTCCCTCAGTGTTGTACTGGAGATCTTAAGCCCGCCCAGCTGTCTGCTCCACACACTGCGATTGGCTGTTATAGAGAGCCAATCACTGTTTCTGTCAGGAAGCTTCACAGAATGCTGATGTTAGCACTGAGTCTTGGTTGGGAAACCAAACTCTGCTTCTACTAGTTAACTGATGGTATTTTAACATCAGGCCACAGAAGCATTATATACTTATAGCCCTCAGTTTATAGTTTCCCATGGGCGTCTCCTTGCCTGAGCAGCTGAAATGTGTCACCAACCTGAACAGCCAATAGGAATGAGGCTGATACTGCTAGTCCTATCACTGGCAGCAGTAGCATTATAGACTTACAGACCTCAGTGAGCAGGTTCCTGTGACTTTTGTTCCCCAGAGCTGGTGCTGCCTTTAGGAATTTGGCCATCACTTTTGTCTCTCCTCAGGCAATGGTTGATGAGGTTTAAACAGTGCATCCATCTATCAAGTTCAACCTATGTAATACCACTCTTGTTTTAGTTGATCCAAAAAAAGGGGTTAAAAAAACAAAGAAATCATTAACCCTTTGAGTGCTCTGAAAAGCATTGTGTACCCCTGTGGCACTCAAAGGGTTAACACTATTACCAGGTATACTCCAGGTGGGCAAAACAATTCTTTCAGTCTGCAAAAGGCAAGTGAAATCCTTTTTAGGATCTTTTGTGCATTGTAATCAGCAATCATATTTATCTATATTGTTGTGAGGTACAAAGGTATTGAATAGCATCTTGAAAGTATTTTACATTATCTGCCACAACGCACAGTCCCAAGGCAAATAATTCCACATCACAACTGCCTTTACTGTAACATATATCAGCTTTTGTTTTAGTTAAAAAGTTCCTTTCCCCTGGAGTTATAGGATGCCCCTTTGGTTTTTGCTGAGTTCTTTAAGTTATGATTTACCCGAATAATTATCTTTATTGAATAGGAATGAGGCTGCCACTCTCACTGTCAGTTATTGCAGAAATTAGGACAACAGGTTTGGGGAAGACCTGTTCATTGAGGGTTATATTTTTTTTTCTTTGAACAAGTTTATTGAAGTATAGAGTCAATACAATAAATTTATACAAAATCCAATATTCGTTTACAGACTAGGTAATAATTGTACATAGAGCAGTACCTTATGTCTGATTCTTTTCGTTAAGAAACAATAAACAAGAGTGACTCACTGCTAAGGAAAATAATACAAGATAAATATTCACTAATGTACCAAGTTAGTATAAGCAAGTGCTAATAAAGGCATCTCAACAATGTCAAAATGACAGAGAACCATAGCAGTGTGGAACAAGTCTGTTGTTTAAAATTAGAGGCAGTAAGTGTCACAAAAAGGAGAGGAGGTGGAGCAAGGTCTCCAAGAAAGGAAAATAGCAAAAGAAAGCAGGAAAAGTTCCAAAGAGGCAGAGTAGAAGAGGACAACATGGAAGATGGGGAAGGAAGGGAATGAGAGGTAGAGGAAGGGGAGCTGGAGAGAGACCCAGGCGACTCTACAGTACCCGCTAGCTGAGAAAGGAAAGGAGGTGAGGGGACAGTTATCAGGCCTGTAGTTAAGGCACAACCTTTATATTGGACTAGGGGCTCCCGAATGCAGTCAAACTCAGACAGTATCAGTCAGACGGGCAGAGAATCTCTCCCAGTGAGTCCAAATTTCCCTATGGATCTGCTGTCTACCCTGGCATTGAACCCTTCCAATCTACAGAATCTGTCCACTCGAACATATCAACTCTGTAAGGGTGGGCAATCCTGTTGATTCCAATGAGAGGCCACATTCAGTCTCGCCGCTGTCAGTAGAAAATGTAGTAGGGGAAAAGACTTAGGCGGGAATTGATTATGAAAGGAAAAAAGCAGATGGACAGGATCCAGGGGGACCGGGTGACCCAGCACTAACTCAAGCTTTGTAATTATCTGCTTCCAATATCTAGCTATAACTGGACAGGTCAACCAGATGTGAACCAAGGAAGACCCCTGGGTCCAGCAACGCCAGCATTCGTCCACAACAGAGGACTAGTATTTCGACAATCGGTGAGGGGTCAGATACCACTTGGACATAAGTTTATAGTAATTTTCCAGGGAGGGGGTATCTCCGGGGAGGTGATTTAATGTTTCTAAAAACAGCTAACCACCAGGGCCGGCGCCACCTATAGCGAGGTAGGCGCCGGCCTAGGGCGCACATGTACTGGGGCGCAGCCATGCAGCGGATAAGAGCTGTGCCCACACACACCATGCCGGAAGCTGCAACACAGGTCTGTGTCACTACTGCGCTCCCTCATTGCAGTCGGCTCTTTAGTAATGCAGAGAGCGCTGGGAGTCATGATCTCCCAGCGTGCTCTGCATTACTGAAGAGAAGACTGCGCGGGAGCTACAGGTATGTCATGGGGGGCAAGTTGGAGCTGCTGGGGGGCAAAGTGAAGCTGCTGGGGAAATGCAGCCTACAACTCCCATCATCCTTAGCCTGACTGTGTTTGAGTCTGATCAGAAATACCTTACATAGCGTTTGAACCATTTCACATTCTGAGCACTGCACTGTAATATTCAGTAATATGTATACAATTGTTCCATTAATAATTCTTTTATAGCGATCCAATGTTGTTAAATGCTGCACCACTAAACTAAAATTACATGCCCTAATTATACGTGCACAGTTCAAAAAACAAAACACACACGCTCTTCCACAAATTATTTTCCCCAGAGCTTACCGTCCGACAGAACCGTCCACTCTCCACCCTCTACAATGAAGCAATTCTCTAGCCAGCGGACCTCCTAGCACTTCATGCTCCATTTACACACTGCAAGCAGCAGCCGGTGAGCAGTACCTTGCTGGTGTCCTGGTGGAGGATGTGCCTTACGGATTGGCTCCAGGATCAGCATGCCACTCTCTAGTTTCCCACAGCCACTGTGTCCTGAGAAGGGGAACACATGTGGTAACTGACTCCAGTGCTCAGCTTCATTGTAAACCCTTTCAATGCCAGAGAGGTTTGCAACACAATGTGTTGGACACTTCTCTGGCACTCAAACAGTTAAAACGCCTCATAATAATGCCACATGCCATCATACAGCCTAATAACACCCCATGCTATATGATAAACTATGCTCAAAATACTTCAGGGCCACTATGATTTTTTTTGCCTTGCTCCTCATTCACTACATAACATCTCCATTCCCTTCAAGGACACTTCAATGTCGCATCAAACAAGCCTAAAGGGATAGTAATACTTCATTTTAACTTTATTTCATTTTATAGGCATTAAAAAAACATGAAGAATGATATAAGTCTTATCTCTGAAACCTTTATGGTTTAAGAGATATTCACAAACAAAGTATCCCCCCCCGTTCAACCAGATCAGAAGGGAGGTGCCCAGTTAGACTGCAGAGAGGGACAATCTTCAATTAAGATAAGGGAAAAAGCTGAAAAACTTGTCAAGGGGGGAAGGGCTTTCATTGTTTTCATACAAAGAAAATTGTCCCCTTCTGTTATCTGTCCTGTCATACAACCAGACTCACATCTGAGAAGAGATGGCTTACACTAGGTAAAAGGGGCGGGGAGGGGAACTTTGCTTGTGAATATCTCATAAACCATAAAGGTTTGAGAGATAAGACTTATATCATTCTTCATGTTTTTTTAATGCCTACAAAATAAAATAAAGTTAAAACGAAGTATTACTATCCCTTTAAAACAAAAAATAATACCTACACAAATTTTACATCCATGTCAGCCACCTCTGTATGAAGCCATTGTGTGTGTCACTCTTTTTGGTCCTGCTCAAACAATGTGTGTGGCCTGGGTATTATTTTGCCAAACACAGTACCATCTCTGACCACAGACCTGGTTTTATATGTCTTTTCTGTCACTGCTTCATACCAACATTGCCAAAGGGCCAGACTTTGTTACAGTGATCCGGCACATACTGCAGCGTGGGTATCACAAACCAGCTGTGCTCCTCGAGATGTAGGGGTAGATTTAAAAGCAGGCATTAGCAAAAAAACATTACCGGATGCTTTAACGTGATGTAAGACATTTAAAAGTCCGTCTTAAGAACAGGTAACGGCAGTTTGATAATCCTTACGGCTGATAGACTTACGTGCATTGAGACTCATTGAACAAGATTCCCCAGAGCCATTCAATGAAGTGCGGTAGAGCTAATGGTAGAAAAAAAGATACAGTTGACTGGCAAAAGTTAAGACCCAGTTTTAGCCGTTAGAAACATAACGTTAAAAAAACCCTGTTAGATAGTAAAACAGACAAACCGCATACCGCACAAGTATTCAAATGGAAAAATGTACCCATGCAATGCCAAAATAACACAAAAAACATGACCATGCAACACAAATCACTGTCACACACAACACAACAACCAAGCAACACCACAAAGACAATGCCTTCCAAAAAATCACCAACACAACATGGCATGGAACAATGGGGGTTATCACACAACACGAACCCTGCCGATACAAAACAAGCTCACCTGTGCAACATCACCAGACAATCCAAACACAACCTGCACCCTACAACTTCACACCCGCAACTTACAGAGACACAGCAATCAGAACACACCACATTTTAAAACACAGACACACCTGCTAACACTTACCTGGACAACAAACACCTTCCCATTGGTATCACTCACCTCATCACCACACCTAGACTATGTCCTACCACATACTTAAAGGGATAGCTCACCACACTCACTTGTGGTTTGTTTTCCACTCAGGGCGAGATAGAGAGAGAGAAAAATCAGTATGTTGGCTTACATATTGATGAGAAGACTGTGGAGAAGGCATGCAAGGATGAGAGACAGGGAAGGCCAGCAACCCCCAGGCATACCTGATCAACAGCCTTCACCTGTTGCAAGTGAGGATGCTCTGGCTCAAGAGCCACACAGGAGCCCATTCCCACCTGGACTACAACACCTGCCTGCAGGTGCACAGCTGCAGCAACAGGATGCTCCCCAGCTGCCACAGGGTCCCCTAGAGAAGCGTAGGATGTATAAACGACCACTAAGGCCCAGGGTATACCGCCCAAGGGTCACTATCACAGTGCCCGTGCTTTGCTGGCGACATTTTGACAAGCGCTACATAACATAACATAATGTTGCTCCTCCCAATGACAGCCCTTAAATACTCAGCCCGGTCATTTCTGCAGTGCCCTCTCGTGGTGTTCCCGTTACTACCGATTGTTCCGTTATTTCTTATGATTCCTGTGTATGATCCGGACTGAATGACTACTCTGCCTGTTTATGTTCCTGCTCCGTTACCGACTCGACTTGGCTGACGTTCCTGCTCTGTGTACAGACCCGGCTTGGCTGGCGTTCCTGCTCTGTGTGTCTCATCCCGGATCGCACTCCTTCCGGTGATCCGGTTTGGGGCTGTAGTCCGGTACACTCTCTCTGACTTGTACAGACCTCCAGTTAACTCGATTACTGCTCAGGCAGTTCTCACTGTGACCTAGTCACCCATAGTGCCTTGTCCTCTTTCACTCTGGTGTGGAGACATTTCTTGTTGCACCAGGGTATGCTTGGCCTGTTTCCTGCCGTTTACCTAAGGTTGGGTTACTCTTGGGCGCCTCAGTCCGTCTATACGATCTGGCAGTTCGTTCTCAGGTCAGGCCGTTCTTTAACCCCTTGTGGGGCGGTGCTGTGCACTTGGGTCACAGATTATTGCAGTCTCGGTTTGGCATTACACTGCACCTCCGGTTGCAGTCTACCTCTGTCGTTCCAGTAGCCAGTCACATATCCAGGCCTCCGCTTGCTCCTCTGTGGCTACAGTTGCTATTGTGTCACTCTCTGCGTGGAGAGTGTCCTGTGGGCCTTCCGCTATTAGGGCCTATCAGCTATTCCTGGCTTAATAGTACCATTCTGACATTGTCTCACTGACTCATATGAACTGTAACCTGACCAGTGTCAGTATTGTTATTATCAAATACTGGACCTGTGTGGGTTATTGACATCACTGTAACCTGTCCTGTGTCAGTATTATATTGTATCTATATGCTGGACCCGCGAGGGTTATTGTTATTCTGTGTGGTTTAATAAAACTGTGTTTTACCAAAACCTTCCATCTCTGAGTATACATAAAACCGTTACAGTCACTCTCCTTGGAATGACCGATGACGAGGTGATTGATCGCTACAGGTTGAGGCCACACAGCATCATTGCCTTGTATGAGGTCATCAAGATGAGGTGGATCCGATTTACATCTTCAACCATGCCCTATCTGGCTTGCAGAGACTCCTGCGTGCCATACACTTCATGGCAAGTGGCGCCTTCAAGACTACAGAAGGTTACACATGGCATGTCACAGACCACATTTGCCAGGTTCTGGCCTAGGTCTTGCCAGCCCTCAAAAGCAAGGCCAGTAGCTATATACATTTTCCCACAACTGACATGGAGTGGACACATTTGAAGCAAGGCTTTTACGCAAGGGGAGGCATGCACAGAGTCATGAGTGCAACAGATTGCACCCATGTCTTATCAAAGTTCCAGCACGTGACGGACATATCTTCATTAACAGCAAAAATTGCCACTCCATGAATATGCAGATGTTGTGTGACAGCAACTTGAGGATCATAAATGTCTGTGCCAAAAATCCCTGGAGCTGTCATGATTCATATATACTCAGAAACTCATCTATAGTAAGACCTCGAAAATGGAACCTATCCAAGGGGTTGGCTTCTGGTGAGTTAATATTAAATGACTCCACATCCACACGTGCACACACAACACTGCTCAGCATGCACTTCACTCACAGCTAGTACATCCACCTCATAAAACTTCATTCACACAACATGTGCTCCCTGTCTCACCATGTCACTCACTTTCCACAGGTGATGCTGGCTATGGCTGCAAATCCTGGCTACTGACCCCAGTCGCAAATCCCCAAATGGATGCCCAGGAGCACTATAATCAGGCTCATGCCAGAACTCGGAATGCCATTGAGCGGACCTTTGGGCTCCTAAAATCATTATTTAGATGTCTGGATCACTCAGGGGGAGCACTACAGTATGCCCCGGGTAAAGTCTGTGATATTATAATAGCCTGTGCAATATTACACAACATAGCAGTGGACACCAGACTTGTGGATGACATCCAGCCCCCACCCATATCTGATGACCCTGTGGACATTGTCGAGGGTGAGGAAACCCTAACACGGACTCAGATAAGAGACAGATTGATCAGGGATCACTTCAGCTGTGAGTATAACACATTCATCCACACAATCCATGCATGTACATCATCAATCCTGTGGTGAGTGTGTTCTGTTTCATCTCACAGGATCGGTGACACAGCCCTGATACTGGCTGCAGTATGGACCACCAAAATCCACCATTCCATGGATGTGTCAAGTGACGTGGCTGAGGATTCTAATACCATCTGCCACCCTGTCGTCCATGTTGACAATGCTACTTCAAGGATATCATGCATTCTATCATGTAAACCAAGGTACAACACATTACCCATGTTTAGCATATTCCAGGCCTCGACTGACAGCGACATACATGATTTACAGGATCATAGCCATGCATCCATGGTACCCAATGCAATGCAACGGCTAACACTGTGTCACATCAGTGGTTAAAGGGAAAGTAATACCTTAATATTACTAATCCCCATAGTGTAGCTATTTCAAAAAGAATTAAATTGCTCCCAGTGTCATCTCTCAAACCTTTATGGTTTAACAGATAACCACAAGCAAAGTTAGCTCCTCCCTCCCCCTTCCCTGAAGTCAGCGTTGTACTGACTGCAGGTGAAGTCTGTCATACGACAGGATTGTGGCTCTGCACCTGAGCCGAGATTGCGTTAGTAAAAAATAATTATTTCACTGAAAAGGTCTTCTACATGTGCTTGGTTTGCAAGCACACGAAGAAGACCGTTTCAGTGAAATAATTTTTTTTTTACTAGCACGATCTCGGCTCTGCTGCAGAGCTGCATGATGAAAATAAAACCGGATACCCCTGCAGCCAGTACAACGCTGTCTTCAGGGAAGGGGGAGGCAGGGGGTAACTTTGCTTATGGTTATCTCTCAAACCATAAAGGTTTGAGAGATGACACTGGGGCAATGTAATTCTTTTTTAAATAGCTACACTATGGGGATTAGTAATATTAAAGTATTACTATCCCTTTAAGGGACCATTAGAGTGAACATCGGACCTATAGTTTGCTAGAGCTGAAAAGAGCAGCAGAGGGATGGATTTATGGTGGTATTGTGTTATACAACATAGAGGTCATGAAAGGTGGATCAGATCAGAAGGGACACCATGCAGACCTGTGTGTGCGCAGTGATATGTGTCCCTCACATAAATACACACATCAACAAATATGTCCTAATACCTCCATGAAACAAATACAGTGAGGGAAAACATTATTTGATCCTTTGCTGATTTTGTACGTTTGCCCACTGACAAAGAAATGATCAGTCCGTAATTTTAATGGTAGGTTTATTTGAACAGTGAGAGAGAGAATAAGAATAAAAAAATCCTGAAAAACACATTTCAAAAAAGTTATAAACTGATTTGCATTTTACTGAGTGAAATAAGTATTTGACTCACTATCAATCAGCAAGATTTCCGGCTCCCAGGTGTCTTTTATACAGGTAACAAGCTAAGATTAGGAGTATTCTCTTAAAGGGAGTGTTTCTAATCTTGGCTTGTTACCTGTATAAAAGACACCTGACCACAGAAGCAATCAATCAGATTCCAAACTCTCCACCATGGCCAAGACCAAAGAGCTGTCCAAGGATGTCAGGGACAGGTTTGTAGACCTACAGAAGGCTGAAATGTCCTACAAGACCATCGCCAAGCAGCTTGGTGAGAAGGTGACAACAGTTGGTGTGATTATTCGCAAATGGAAAACACACAAAATAACTGTCAATCTCCCTCGGTCTGGAGCACCATGCAAGATCTCACCTTGTGGAGTTTCAATGATCATGAGAACGGTGAGGAATAAGCCCAGAACTACACAGGAGGATCTTGTCAATGATCAGCCCAAAACTACACAGGAGGATCTTGTCAATGATGAGCTGGGACCATAGTCGCCAGGAAAACACTTGGTAACACACTACGCCGTGAAGGACTGAAATACTGCAGCGCCCCCACAAGGTCTCCCTGCTCAAGAAATCACATGTACAGGCCCGTCTGAAGTTTGCCAATGAACATCTGAATGATTCAGAGGAGAATGGGTGAAAGTGTTGTGGTCGGATAGGACCAAAATCAAGCTCTTTGGCATAAACTCAACTCACCATGTTTGGCGGAAGAAGAATGCTGCCTATGACCCCAAGAACACAATCCCCAACATCAGAGATGGAGGTGGAAACATTATGCTTTGGGGTTTTTTTCTGCTAAGGGGATAGGTCAACTTCACCGCATCAAAGGGACGATGGACGGGGCCATGTACCATCAAATCTTTGGTGAGAACCTCCTTCCCTCAGCCAGGACATTGAAAATGGGTTGTGGATGGGTATTCCAGCAAGACAATGACCCAAAACACAAGGCTCAAGAAGAAGCAGATTAAGGTCCTGGAGTGGCCTAGCCAGTCTCCAGACCTTAATACCATAGAAAATCTGGGGAGGGAGCTGAAGGTTTGAGTTGCCAAATGTCACCCTCGAAACCTTAATGATTGGAGAGGATCTGCAATGAGGAGTGGGACAAAATCCCTCCTGAGATGTGTGCAAACCTTGTGGCCAACTACAAGAAACGCCTGACCTCTGTGATTGCCAACAAGGGTTTTGCCACCAAGTACTAAGTCATGTTTTTCAAAGGGGTCAAATACTTATTTCACTCAGTAAAATGCAAATCAATTTATAACTGTTTTGAAATGTCTTTTTCTGGATGTTTTGTTGTCATTCTGCCTTTCACTGTTCAAATAAACCTACCATTAAAATTATAGACTGATCATTTCTTTGTCAGTGGGCAAACGTACAAAATCAGCAGGGGATGAAATAATTTTTCCCCTCACTGTAAATATGGCCTGCCACTGTCACTCGCACAGTGGCAGGCCAAATTTATGTGTTTCATGGAGCTTCTAGGACATATTTGTTCATTTGTGTATTCATGTTGGGGGCACATATCCCTAGGTCTGGTTGACATCCCCTTAGTTCTCTCCATAATGGGTTATAGACGAGTAGACAACACATTACAAAGCAATGGTTTATGTACTCCCCTGTAACGGAAAAGATTAAGGGGATAATGATGTTGAAGCTGTTACACGAAGATCAGTTCAAGGGTGCTGTTCCAAATCATCTATGGCATCCATAGCATGATCCATCCATGAACAAAGGAGTTTCCATGTGACTGGACTGAAGCCTTGACAACACTTCCATAAAGCTAACTCCTTGATGTTTCAAGTGATTGTGTTGGTGATGCAATGTTTGACCTGATGTTTACAGCAACAGCTACTGGAACATTCACATATCCACAGAAGACACAAATTCATGTGTGTAGTAACTTCCAGGTATGAAACCTGTGCAGTAAGACTGCTCATCTACAGAGCTACCAAACTTTGTGGACAACACTTGAGCAGTTCATCATGGCCATATAACACTGTTATGTTATTTGGCTCCAGGGATGGATTGTATCACGGTGCCCGTGATTCTGCGTGAGCGACATTCTTACTTCCGGGTTTACCTTGGCTGCTTCTTATTGGCTCTGGGTTTTCAACCCCTCCCAGGGCTTGCCTTTATATATGCCTTCCTGTCACTATACCGGTGCCCTTTCGTGGTGTTCCTGACCAGATGTTTGTTGCTGTGTTCCTGTTCCGTGTATGATCCGGTTTCGTCTGACCTTGCTCCTGTCTTCACTGCCCAATTTGTTTATGACCGGCTTGCCTGACTACGATCCCGTGACCGATTCTGTTACTGCTGCTCGCTGTGTACTGAGCCATGCTTTGGCTGACTAGCGCTCTCTGTGTACCGATACAGGCTTTGGCTGACTAGCGCTCTCTGTGTACAGATCCAGACTTTGGCTGACTACCGCTCTCTGTGTACCGATGCAGACTTTGGCTGACTACCGCTCTCTGTGTACCGATCCAGGCTTTGGCTGACTACCACGCTTTGTGTAATGATTCAGGCTGTTGTTGACTCTGCTCTCCGTGTACTATCCAGGCCTTGGCTTACCTCTGCTCTCTAGGGTACCGTCTCTGCATTGGCTACTTGACTAGCATTAGATTCACCGCTAGTGTCTCTGTTGCCTCCGGGCTCGTGTCCTATAGCCATTTCTTTACAGTTGCCGGTTGCCTATATCAGCTGTGCCTTAGCGGTCGCTTGCGGTTGCACTACCTGTCAGCCTGCACCTATCCGTTGCCTCAGGTTGCGCTACTATACAGCCTGTGCCTTAGCGGTCACTTGTGGTTGCACTACCTGTCAGCCTGCGCCTATCCATTGTCTCCGGTTGCGGTTCTATACTGCCTGTGCTGTACAGCTTTCTCCGGTTGCGATATAGCTTCTGGTACTGGTCCGTTGCTTCCAGTTGCACTGCTGTACTGCTTGCACCGGTTCCGCTATACTCAGTCTGATATTATTTTTGCTTCTGGTTGCCCTGTTGATCTGTGCCTCATGGTTACCTCCGGTTGCGCTACCTTGCAAACTGTGCCTATTCCGGTTGCCTTCGGGCATAACCTCCGAGTGGTGATTTGAGCCGTCACGTGGGCTGCCTTTACCTGGTTTCGGGCAAGGCCGGTAGAACCCACTGTCTCCCAATTCCATTGGGGATTTCTGCCCTGCAGTACTTCTCTCACCTAGGGCTCCTCCTGACCAGTACTGCTGGGGTTTTGCTCCATTTCCTGTTCCAGTCCTCATTCTGCATCACTGTATTTTGTACATACCAGTCTCTATTGTACCCTGACCTGTGTCAGATCCAAAAGAGCTTATCCTCTGTTTGGGTCTGGACTTGTGAAGGGCATTTCTGTTCATTATTATTTGTTTAATAAAGCTTCATTGTTTTACCTTAACCAAATTGTCTGAGCTTTCATTAAAACCGTGACAGTACAAAAGGGCCATGACCATAGACAAGGCTGGTGAAGGTAGCTCCCAGAATCTCCTATGGAGAATGGACGCTCAGGAGCAATGGTTAGACCAGTTATCTATGGCTATCCAGACTATTTTGGAGCGCACTGCCTGTCTCGAGAGACCTGTACAGCCTTTGGTGGCCACTCCAGTTCCGGCACCATTGGCACAGGCCAATACGTCTAGTTCATCCTTTAAGGGGCTATCCGCTATTGCTCCCCTCCCTCTGAGATACTATGGGGAGCCAACTCTGTGCCGCGGGTTTCTGAATCAACTTGAGATCTTTCTTGAACTGGTAACTCAGGCATTTCCTAGTGAAACGAGCAAAGTGGGGTTCATGATCTCACTACTGACGGACAGAGCTCTAATTTTGGGCAAATCCGATTTGGGAGACTGGTAAACCGATCACCAATAACTTTGCCGAGTTTGTAAGGCCTTCTGCAGTGTATTCGAAATTCCAGGGCGTGCCACCTCTGCTGCCAAACGTCGTATGAGAATCCAACAGGGCACACGTACTGTTTCCGACAATGCCATTGAATTTCGTACACTCGCAGAAGAGTTGGAACGATGAAGCACTTGTCGCTGCTTTCGCACAAGGTCTCGAGGATAGGATTAAAGATGAAATTGCCGGCCAAAGACTTGCCAGACGGTCTAGAGAGTTTCATTGATTATACCATCCTGATTGATTCCTGCATAAGGGAAAGGAGTATATATAAGGATCGTAGATCAAGACCCATGAGAAAGTCTGCTACTAGGACTAATTTCCCACCCTTGCCTCCCTCTCCTCCCATACCTCCGGGTCCTGCTACTGGGAGTGTAGATCCTATGCAAGTGGGCTTCACACGATTGTCCAAGGAGGAAAGCTCCTTCCTCCGCAAACAGGGCCTATGTATGTATTGCGGCAAGGCAGGTCACCTGCTAAAGACTTGTCCCGTGCGGCCGGGAAACGCACACACCTAGGTTCAAGTGGGGGACAGATCCTAGGTGGTGTAAACCAGTCCCCGGAAGGCACGTTAAACAAGCTGGTACTTAATATTATTGTCTCTTGGGCTTCCGATTCTGTGAATACTCCTGCTCTGATTGACTCCGGTGCTGCTGGATATTTTATGGACAGAGACTTTGCTATTCTGCATAATATCCCATTGTTGAATAGAGACTCTCCGCTTGATATTGAGGCCATTGATGGGAGGCCTCTGGTACCACCACAGGTCACCCAGGAGACATGCCCATCATCTGTTTGCATCGGAGCACTTCACAAGGAGACCTTACAGTTCCAGATAATCCAGTCTCCCCAATTTGAGGTCATTTTGGGATTTCCATGGTTACATAAGCATAATCCCAGACTTGACTGGAAGACATGTGAGATCTTGTCTTGGTCCGAGCACTGTAAAACTCATTGTCTAAGGCACCCTACTAAGATTTTGTGTACCTCTCCCTCCCTACCGCTTGAATAGCAGTCATTCAGCGATGTATTCAGTAAGGGAGAGGCTAGCACTCTGCCACAGCATCGTCCATACGACTGTGCTATTGATATTGTGCCAGGCGCTATGCCTCCTAGGGGTAGAACTTACCCGTTGTCCTGTGATGAGAATCGGGCCATGGAGGAATACATTAGTGACGCTTTGGCTCGTGGTATTATTCTTAAATCTTCCTCGCCCGCGGGGGCTGGATTCTTTTTTGTTAAAAAGAAGGACGGAGAGCTCCGACCCTGTATTGATTATATCGGTCTCAACAAAATAATGATAAAGAACGCTTATCCCATTCCACTCATTGTTCGATCGATTAAAGGCCGCATCCATCTTTACCGAACTAGACCTTAGGGCGGCATATAATCTAGTCCGGATTAAGGAAGGTGATGAGTGGAAAACTGCTTTCAATACTCGTACGGGGCACTACGAATTTTTGGTCATGCCATTTGGTCTGTGCAATGTCCCGGCGGTTTTTCAAGAATTTATAAATGATGTATTAAGGGATTTGTTACAATTCTCTGTAGTCGTATACCTAGACGACATTTTGATATATTCTCCCGACCTGGAGACTCACCACAGACACGTCTCGGCGGTCCTGCAGAGGCTAAGAGAAAACTAGCTATATTGCAAACTCGAGAAGTGCGATTTCCATAGGTCTAGTGTGGCTTTTCTTGGCTATGTGATCTCTAAGGAGGGCTTCGCTATGGACAAGGACAAGCTTGCAGCGGTGCTGCAGTGGCCGCGCCCCACGGGCCTCAAACCCTTGTAGCGATTTTTAGGGTTTGCGAATTATTATAGGAAATTTATTTGTGATTGTTCTGGAATTGTTAAGCCACTCACTGATATGACTCATAAGGGTGCCAACGCCTCAGAGTGGTCCCCAGAGGCGGTCAGGGTATTCGAAACTTTGAAGATCGCATTTTCCACTGCCCCAGTTCTGTCGCATCCTATTCCTGTGTTACCATTTACGTTGGAGGTGGATGCCTCTGAGACCGGGGTAGAGGCAGTGTTGGGCCAAAGACCAGGTCCTGATAAGACATTGAGACCATGTGGATTTTTCTCGAAAAAGATGACCAAAGCCCATAGTCTGTATGACATTGGTGACCGGGAACTCTTGGAAATTATCTTGGCTTTACGTGAATGGCGCCACCTGTTGGAGGGCACTAGGGCACCCATATTGATTCTGACCGATCATAAGAACCTTATGTACCTCTCGAAGGCCAAAAGACTATCCCCAAGACAAGCTAGATGGGCACTGTTTTTGTCTCATTTCAATTCCATTGTCTCCTACTTACATGGTACTAAGGGCTCGATCCAAATGTAAGCGTTAAAACCAACGTGAAGAAAAAAACTGCCTTGGCGAGTTAAGCAAGACCGGGTAACATGAGATTCAAATCGTCCTTACCCAGAAAGGCTAACGAGCGATGACCAACAAAATACACGTTAACCTTAAACCTGCGTCGCTTACAAAATCTTACCTAAAAACACACGATAAAAATGTTACCTAGCACCACAGCCAATCACAGCACTCCATAGTAGAATGTTCAGTCAGAAAATCCAAAACCACCGTCGCCAATTTTTTTTTGGAGAACAGCACACAAGTCAGAGTACAAAACCACGGTCTCCAGTTCTGAACAGCATTCTCTGTGCGTTTCCCTGCCCAGCCACTAGGGGAACACAGAGATGGCTTTCAGCACCATGGACAGCTTTGAATGCCATAGGGATGTGCACTGCTCACCTTTGTGGCATTCAAAGGGTTACAATCAATAAAACTAGTACACCAAGCACTACACAATGCCCGCTTCCACATCCCCCCCTTAGTATGTCACATATATTGCATATATGGGACATACTAACCCCATCCACATCCACCTCATGGACTTCCATGTAGTGGAGAAATCTGTCTTTTATTCAACAATTAACCCTTTGAGTACCAGGGAGGTAGGAAAACATTGCTTAGCATGTTTCCTAGCCCTCTGGTACCCAAAGGGTTAATAGGCAAGGTATGGACTACATACCTTACCTGTATATATGTGTGTTTGTGTGTTTTTTTATATACATTTTTTTATTAAAATACTATTAATTAACGTATATTGACTTATAGTCATTAGTGTTGAGCGATCATGCTCGGCCGATGGTCGGATCGGCTCGAGCATCGCTCTGCTCGGCACATGGCGGTACTCGTACGAGTACCGCATGTGCTCGCCCGCCATGTTCGGGTCTCCTCCCCGCACGTTTAGCGGCTGCTGCGCAGCCAATAAACGTGCAGGGAGGCTCTGACATCGGTGTAATGCCAGCAGCCATGTTGGCTGCTGGCATTACACTGATTGGCTGGCCAGAACCCGTGGTCAGGTGCTGTATAGCACCTGACCATCGAGTTCGGCTCAGTCTTAGCCAGGGAGAGCTGAGGATAGGAAGGGAAAGGCAGTGTAGGGAGGAAAAAAAACCAAAATTGTGAAAAAAAAGAACCAAAAGTCCTTTTTAGGACTACTGTGTGTGGGGGCAGCAGGTTATTTTGTGTGGGGGGAAAAAAAAAAAAAAAAAAAAAAAAAAAATATTCTGTTTAGTGTGAAAAGTTGCAGATTAGAGCACATTCTGTTTAGTGTGCACAGTTGCAGATTAGAGCACATTCTGTTTAGTGTGCAAAGTTGCAGATTAGAGCACATTCTGTTTAGTGTGCAAAGTTGCAGATTAGAGCACATTCTGTTTAGTGTGCAAAGTTGCAGATTAGAGCACATTCTGTTAAGTCTTCAAACTAAAATATCAAAGTCACATATTCCATTCAGTGTGCGTCGCCGCAGTTTAGCAGCACATTCTGTGTACTGTGCAGAGTTGCAGAATAGGAAGAAATACTGTTAAGTCTTCAAACTAAAATATCAAAGTCACATATTCCATTCAGTGTGCTTCGCCGCAGTTTAGCAGCACATTCTGTGTACTGTGCAGAGTTGCAGAATAGGAAGAAATACTGTTAATTCTTCAAACTAAAATATCAAAGTCACATATTCCATTCAGTGTGCTTCGCCGCAGTTTAGCAGCACATTCTGTGTACTGTGCAGAGTTGCAGAATAGGAAGAAATAGTTAAGTCTTCAAACTAAAATATCAAAGTCACATATTCCATTCAGTGTGCTTCGCCGCAGTTTAGCAGCACATTCTGTGTAGTGTGCAGAGTTGCAGAATAGGAAGAAATACTGTTAAGTTTTCAAACTCAAATATTAAAGTCACTTATTCCATTCAGTGTGTGTCACCGCAGTTTAGCAGCCTATTCTTTGTACTCTGCACAGTTGCAGAATAGGAAGAAATACTGTTAAGTTTTCAAACTCAAATATTAAAGTCACATATTCCATTCAGTGTGTGTCACCGCCGTTTAGCAGCCTATTCTGTGTACTCTGCACAGTTGCAGAATAGGAAGAAATACTGTTAAGTTTTCAAACTCAAATATTAAAGTCACATATTCCATTCAGTGTGTGTCACCGCCGTTTAGCAGCCTATTCTGTGTACTCTGCAGAGTTGCAGAATAGTAAGAAATACTGTTAAGTTTTCAAACTCAAATATTAAAGTCACATATTCCATTCAGTGTGTGTCACCGCCGTTTAGCAGCCTATTCTGTGTACTCTGCACAGTTGCAGAATAGGAAGAAATACTGTTAAGTTTTCAAACTCAAATATTAAAGTCACATATTCCATTCAGTGTGTGTCACTGCCGTTTAGCAGCCTATTCTGTGTACTCTGCAGAGTTGCAGAATAGTAAGAAATACTGTTAAGTTTTCAAACTCAAATATTAAAGTCACTTATTCCATTCAGTGTGTGTCACCGCAGTTTAGCAGCCTATTCTGTGTACTCTGCAGAGTTGCAGAATAGTAAGAAATACTGTTAAGTTTTCAAACTCAAATATTAAAGTCACATATTCCATTCAGTGTGTGTCACCGCCGTTTAGCAGCCTATTCTGTGTACTCTGCAGAGTTGCAGAATAGTAAGAAATACTGTTAAGTTTTCAAACTCAAATATTAAAGTCACTTATTCCATTCAGTGTGTGTCACCGCAGTTTAGCAGCCTATTCTGTGTACTCTGCACAGTTGCAGAATAGGAAGAAATACTGTTAAGTTTTCAAACTCAAATATTAAAGTCACTTATTCCATTCAGTGTGTGTCACCGCAGTTTAGCAGCCTATTCTGTGTACTCTGCAGAGTTGCAGAATAGTAAGAAATACTGTTAAGTTTTCAAACTCAAATATTAAAGTCACTTATTCCATTCAGTGTGTGTCACCGCAGTTTAGCAGCCTATTCTGTGTACTCTGCAGAGTTGCAGAATAGTAAGAAATACTGTTAAGTTTTCAAACTCATATATATTAAAGTCATATATATCGTGTAAGATGAAGAAGGCGGGTAAAAAGGGACGGGGAAGTGGACGTGATCCTGATAGTTCAGGGCGCGGGTCAGGACGCGGAGAAACTGTGCCTGGTGCCAGAGCACAAGAAAGAAAGACATCCACCATACCTAGCTTCATGTGTAATTTTACAGGGCGTCGCAGGACATCACTCTCGAGGTCCGACCACTGCGAACAGGTGGTCGGTTGGATGACAGTTGATACTGATTCCAGTCGGTTAAGCACCACCCTGTCTTCCACCAAGTCCACTCTCAGTAGCCAAGAGTCTGGTCAACATAATCCTCACTCTGATCATCCTTCCTCCCACCATACACGGTCTGGTCAAAGAAGTGATCCCACACTGGGATATAGTGAGGAGCTCGTCTCATCACCAATCCTTCATTTGACCCTCTCTCCAAGCACGCTTGCAGAGGAACATGACATCTTGTGCCCTGATTCACAACCTCTAGAGGCTACCCAATCACAAGAAGATGACAGATGTGAACGGCATTTAAGGTCAAAGGAAGTAGTGGATGATGATGATGATGATGAGACACAGTTGCCATTAAATCAACCACTATTTCCGTCTCAAGACCTTGTTGAGGAGAATGTTATACAGTTGTCAATGACTGAGTATGTGGTGGGATCAAGACTTGAGGAGGATGATCAGAGTGAGGAAGTGGAGGAGGACTTGGTGGACGATGAGGTGACTGACCCCACCTGGGAAGGTGGAGAGCCGAGCGATGACAGCAGTCCTGAGGGTGAGCCATCTGCAGCACCGCAACAGGCTGGAAGAGGCAGTGGTGTGGCTACAGAAAGAAGGCGGACCGCACCAAACCGGCCCGCAAATGTTCCACGGAGCACCCCCTTGCGTAAATCTACCTTGCCAAAGGGTAGGTGTTCCGCGGTATGGCGTTTTTTTAAGGAAAGTGCGGACGACAAAAGAATTGTAGTTTGCAACCTGTGCCACACCAGAATGAGCCGAGGCATGAACACTAGAAACCTCACCACCACCAGCATGATCCGACACATGGCATCCAAGCACCGTAGTAAGTGGGAGGAACGCCTGGATCGCCCATCTGTGTCTGCAGGCCACACCACTGCCTCCTCTTCCCCTGTTTTCGGTGCCGGCCAATCGCCTGTCGAAGGCGCAGGCCCGCATACCTCCCGCCCTGCACCTGTAGCATCTGAAGCACCATCAGCGACCACATCCACTTCCCTGTCCCAGCACAGCGTCCAAATGTCGTTACCCCAGGCATTTGAGCGCAAGAGAAAGTACCCAGCCACCCACCCACAGGCCATAGCACTAACCTCACACCTTTCAAAATTACTGGCCATCGAAATGCTGCCATTTAGGCTTGTGGACACTGAGTCCTTCCGCAGCCTGATGGCAGCAGCTGTCCCTCGGTACGCGGTCCCCAGCCGCCACTACTTTTCCCGGTGTGCCATCCCCGCATTACACCACCATGTGTCCCGTAACATCACCCGTGCCCTGACCAACGCAGTTACTGGGAAGGTCCACTTAACGACTGACACATGGACAAGTGCTTGTGGCCAGGGACGCTACATTTCCCTGACGGCACACTGGGTGAATGTCGTGGAGGCTGGGAGCGACTCGGACCCTGGGATGGCACAGGTGCTACCCACGCCGAGGATTGCGGGCCCTACCTCCATCAGGGTTTCCGCCAGCACCTACGTTATTGGCTCCTCCTCCTCCGTTTCCACCTCCGAATTCTCTACACGCAGCGCCACTCCCCCATCAGCCAGTAGCTGGAAGCAGTGTAGCACTGCAGTGGGGAAGCGTCAACAGGCCGTGCTGAAGCTGATCTGCCTTGGGGACAAACAGCACACGGCCTCAGAGCTGTTGCAGGGGATTAGTCACCAGACCGAGCAGTGGCTCTCGCCACTCAACCTGCAACCAGGCATGGTTGTGTGTGATAATGGGCGTAACTTGGTGGCGGCTTTGGAGCTCGGCAAGCTCACACACGTACCATGCCTAGCGCATGTATTTAATTTAGTGGTGCAGCGATTTCTAAAAACCTACCCCAATGTGCATGATCTCTTGACCAAGGTGCGCCGCGTGTGTGCACATTTCCGTAAGTCATCTACAGCTTCGGCCGGCCTGTTGAAGCTGCAGCAGCGCTTACAATTGCCAGCTCACCGGCTGCTGTGTGACGTGAGCACGCGCTGGAACTCCACCTTCCACATGTTGGCCCGGCTTTGTGAGCAGCAGAGGGCAGTAGTGGAGTACCAGCTGTTACACGGTCGTCGCCTCTCCGTTCAACTTCCTGTAATCAGAAGTGAGGAGTGGGAATGGATGTCAGACCTCTGCGAGGTTTTACGCAATTTTGAGGAATCGACACAGATGGTGAGCGGCGATAACGCTATTATCAGTGTAACCATCCCACTTCTGTGTCTACTGAAACGCTCGCTGCTCACAATTAAAACCGACGCTTTGCATGTGGAAGAGGTGGAAATGGGGGAGGAAGAGCTTACACAAGGTGATAGCCAGAGCACCCTCACTTCGTCTTCTCAGCGACAATTGGAGGAGGCGGAGGAGGAGGAGGAGGAGGAGGAGGAGGAAGACACGGTTGCCTCCGCTACAGAGGGTAGCCATGGAACTTTAGTTCCATCTCTTCAGCGTGGGTGGGCAGAAGAGGAGGAAGAGGATGAGGATATTGAGAGTCATCCTCCTGGTGAGGACAGCGAAATCTTGACTGTTGGTACTCTGGCACACATGGCTGACTTTATGTTAGGCTGCCTTTCCCGTGACCCACGCGTTATACGCATTTTAAACAACACGGATTACTGGGTGTTCACCCTTCTGGACCCCCGCTACAAAGAGAATTTCTCATCTCTCATTCCTCCGGTGGAGAGGACAAGCAAAATGGTGCAATACCAGAAGGTTCTTGTTGAAAAATTGCTCCAAAATTTTCCATCAGACAACGCTGGCGGCAGAGTACGTGCTACCTTGGCCAACCGAGAAGGGGAGAAAAGGGGAGCACACAGCAGTTCCGACAAAGGCAGGGCAACACTCTCCAAGGCGTGGGACACCTTCATGACACCCCGCCAGCACCCTCACCCTGATGCGCGGCCTAGTGTCACAAGGAGGGAAAAGTTTTGGAAGATGGTGAAGGAGTACGTAGCAGACCGTGTCAGCGTCCTCAATGATCCCTCTGTGCCTTACAACTACTGGTTGTCCAAGCTGGACACGTGGTATGAACTGGCACTCTACGCCTTGGAGGTGCTGGCCTGCCCTGCCGCCAGCGTTCTGTCTGAGCGGGTATTTAGTGCTGTTGGTGGCATCATAACAGATAAGCGTATCCGCCTTTCCACCGACAATGCTGATAGGTTGACACTTATAAAAATGAACAAGGCCTGGATTTCCCCTGACTTCTCCACTCCACTGGAGGAAAGCCGCGGGGGAACATAAGCTCACTTTATATATGTTATTTACAATGATGGGAATACTCTGTATTCCCATTCACCCCTTCCACCCAAAAAACGGGTATATGGTTGACTCTTAATCTTCTCATCCTCCTCCTCCTCTTCCATATGCCCTGTGCTATAATTTTTATATAGGGCCAGCTCACCAGCGGGCCCTGTGATATAATTTTTATATAGGGCCAACTCACCAGCGGGCCCTGTTTGACAATTTTTATATAGGTCAGCTCACCAGCGGGCCTTCTCATATAATGTTTTATTGGGTCAGCTCTCTAGCGGGCCCTCTCATATAATGTTTTATAGCGTCAGCTCACTAGCGGGCCTTCGCATATAATGTTTAGGATGGTCAGCTCTGCAGCAGACCCTCACCCATAATGTTTTAGATGGTCAGCTCAGCGCACGTTTCCCTCTTAATCATGGCCTCAGTTCTGAAAATCAAGGAAATTTTTGGGAGAATTTGCCTCTGCGCACGTTTCCCTCTTAATCATGGCCTCAGTTCTGAAAACCAAGGAAATTTTTGGGAGAATTTGCCTCTGCGCACGTTTCCCTCTTAATCATGGCCTCAGTTCTGAAAATCAAGGAAATTTTTGGGAGAATTTGCCTCTGCACACGTTTCCCTCTTAATCATGGCCTCAGTTCTGAAAATCAAGGAAATTTTTGGGAGAATTTGCCTCTGCGCACGTTTCCCTCTTAATCATGGCCTCAGTTCTGAAAATCAAGGAAATTTTTGGGATAATTTGCCTCTGCGCACGTTTCCCTCTTAATCATGGCCTCACTTCCGAAAATCAAGGAAATTTTTGGGATAATTTGCAGATGATATACAAGTAAATATACAGCAAATATTGTTTGGTAACAATTTTTCGCCTAAAGTCGTTTTTATTTTCCTTTTTGTGTGTTTTATGGTCAGTCTGTAAAAATGGCGTACTACGGGCGAAAGATCGTTCCCAGCAGCGATGTTGGAGTCCAAGATGCATCCAGACATCCTCCCTATGCTGTCCCTGACCCATTTCTGTGGTGTTTCCATCCTTTTCTGCCCTTTTCCTATGGACCAGGCACCCTCCCCTCATCAGAGCAGGGGGTGCCTGGTGTAATGCTCGAGTCCTCCCATTGACTTCAATGGGGCTCGGGTGCTCGGCCGAGCACTCGAGCCTCAGGGGGTGCTCGGTCAGAGCACCCGAACACCCGAGCATTGGGGTGCTCGCTCATCACTAATAGTCATTCATTTATAATGCCCTACCTCCTGTGTCCCATTTCTATTAGTACTTTTGCTCCACTCTCCTTCAAACTGAGAGTGGAGCAAAAGTACTAATAGCAGTGGGACACAGTACACAGGACATTATGAATGAATGAATCTTATTCATAAACCATTGCTGAAGAAGCCCTCCCCAGCGCTCCCTTCAGTTACTTCACAAAAATCCTGTATTGCTGGCTGGGGGCATTGAAGAGGACCAGAGGTATTGGGGGAAGCGGGTGGAGGGGACAGAGACATCAGAGGAGGCGGGTGGCAGGTTTGTATTTGCTGCCCGCTTCCTCCGATACCTCTCCTCTCCTCATGTGTTGGCATTGTGCCCAGACTTTGGCTGACTACCGCTCTCTGTGTACCGATCTGGGCTTTGGCCGACTACCACTCTGTGTACCGATCCAGGCTTTGGCTGACTACCACGCTTTGTGTACCGATATAGGCTGTGGCTGACTCTGCTCTCCGTGTACTATCCAGGCCTTGGCTCATCTCCGCTCTCTAGGGTACCATCTCTGCATTGGCTACTCGCCTAACATTAGCTTCACCGCTAGAGTCTCTGTTGCCCCTGGGCTCGTGTCCTATAGCCATTGCTTTACAGTTGCCGGTTGCCTATATCAGCTGTGCCTTAGCAGTCGCTTGTGGTTGCACTACCTGTCAGCCTGCACCTATCCGTTGCCTCCGGTTGCGCTACTATACAGCCTGTGCCTCACTGTTGCCTCCGTTTGCACTACTATACAGCCTGTGCCTTAGCGGTCACTTGTGGTTGCACTACCTGTCAGCCTGCACCTATCCATTGCCTCCAGTTGCGGTTCTCTACTGCCTGTGCCGTATAGTGCAATCTCTGGTTGCACTATAGCTTCTGCTACTGATCCGGTTTGGGCTGTGTTCCTGCCTCCGTTTCAGTTGCACTGCTGTACTGCTTGCACTTACAATTGCCTCCTGTTGCGCTATACTCAGTCTGATATTACTATTGCGTTCAGTTGCGCTGTTGATCTGTGCCTCACGGTTGCCTCCGGTTGCCTCCGGTTGCGCTGCTTTGCAGACTGTGCCTATTCCGGTTGCCTCCGGGCATAACCTCCGAGTGGTGATTTGAGCCGTCATGTGGGCTGCCTTTTGTCATAGTTTGTTTTAACTCTCAGACACAGAGTTAAGATAAAAACACAACTTTATTGAACGTTTTAAAGAGAACCCTCGAGGGTTTAGCATACACATATAACAACAAGTACTTAGTACAGAGCAATAGAGAACAATGGTGAGTAGATGATAGAAAGGCTCTACCGGCCTTGCCAATACTGGGTAAGGCAACCTAAAGACTGGCACAATTGGAATTAGGTTCTACCGGCCTTACCAATGTACCGGGCAAGGCAGCCTATACACTGGCACAACGGGAGAGGAGGCTCTACCGGCCTTGCCAATATACCGGGCAAGGCAGCCTAGACACTGGCACAACGGGAGAGGAGGCTCTACCGGCCTTGCCAATATACCGGGCAAGGCAGCCTAAACACTGGCACAATGAGAGAGGAGGCTCTACCGGCCATGCTAATATACTGGGCAAGGCAGCCTAGCAAAACTCAGAGACAGTCACGTACTGGTGCAGAAATAGTAATGGCCTCAGCGACTATATAGATGGAGCAAACCAGTCGACTATGAGGGAAACACAGAGGCCTTAACGGGGCTACATAGGTCTCAACGAGCACCCGGTAGAAGATGGAGCGAACCAGTGCCCACGACTGGACTACACAAGGCTATACCGGTGCTATATGGAATGAAGAAAGCCACCGGTTATGTATGGAGCGAACCAGTACCCGCGTACTGGACTACACAAGGCTGTAACGGTGCGGTAAGGTATGAGGCAAGCCACCTGTTATGTATGGAGCAAACCAGTACCCGTGTACTGGACTTACACAGCGTTACCGGTATAGTAAGGAATGAGGCAAGCCACCTGTTATGTATGGAGTGAACCTGTACCCGCGTACTGGACTTACACAGCGTTACCGGTGCAGTAAGGAATGAGGCAAGCCACCTGTTATGTATGGAGCGAACCAGTACCCGCGTTCTGGACTTACACAGCGTTACCGGTGCTGTAATGAATGAGGCAAGCCACCTGCTATGTATGGAGCGAACCAGTACCCGCGTACTGGACTTACACTGCGTTACCGGTGCTGTAAGGGATGAGACAAGCCACCGGTTGAAAATGGAGCGAACCAGTACCCACGTACTGGACTACACAGCATTACCGTTGCTGTAAGGAATGAGACAAGTCACCGGTAGTATGGAGCGAACCAGTACTCGCGTACTGGACTACACAGCGTTACCGGTGCTGTAAGGAATGAGACAAGCCACCGGTAGTATGGAGCGAAACAGTACCCACATACTGGACTACACAGCGTTACCGGTGCTGTAGGGAATGAGACAAGCCACCGGTTGAGTATGGAGCAAACCAGTACCCGCGTACTGTACAAACACAGCGTTACCGGTGCTATAAGGAATGAGGCAAGCCACCGTTTAAGTATGGAGCGAACAGGTACCCACGTACTGGACTACACAAGTAACTCAAATGATGAGATTTTCACCAGGGCGACATGAAGGAGGAAAACACTCTGCACGCGATCCCGGAGCAGAAGCACAGCCAGGCCCGGACAGGAAACAGGACAGCAACGACAGACAACCGAATAAGTAGCAGCAGCAGGAACGACAGCCCACAACGGATCAGGAACGGAGGCAGGAACCACAGCCCAAACCGGATCAGGAACGGAAGCAGGAACCACAGCCACGGAAGCTGTCAGGCAGATACAAAGGTTGCCTCAGGTGAGTGGAGAATGTCAAGGCCCAGGAGCTCAGGGATATAGTGCAGGTGGCCAAATACAAGAGACACCACGAAAAGGCAACCAAAGGGTGCCAAAACCCAGTCTATATAGGCAATACTGGGCGAGCTGAAGTCAGGCAGCCAATGGAGAGCCCATTCAGATAACTGACAGGAAAAGGCAGCAATCACGGGCACCGTGATACCTTTACCTGGTTTCGGGCAAGGCCGGTTGAGCCTACTGTATCCCTATTCAATTGTGGATTTCTGCCCTGCAGTACTTACCTCGCCTAGGGATCTCCTGACCAGTACTGCTGGGGTTTTGTTCCAGTTCCTGTTCCAGTCCTCATTCTGCATTACTGTATTTTGTACATACCAGTCTCTATTGTACCCTGACCTGTGTCAGATCCAAAAGAGCTTATCCTCTGTTTGGGTCTGGACCTGTGAAGGGCATTTCTGTTCATTATTATTTGTTTAATAAAGCTTCATTGTTTTACCTTAACCAAATTGTCTGAGCGTTCATTAAAACCGTGACATGTTGCTAGTTGAATTTGTATAACGGTGTGTGTGAAAACCCATGTTGTAACATCCCACAAACATGTGACCTAGGCAGAAGTTGTGTTCACTGCATTGCTTGACATTGCATTGCAAAAATCTCTGTCACCCAATATATCACTAAACACAAAGCTTATCAGACAGGATTCCAAAGCACAATTTTTTTTTGTTTAGGGGGAAAATAACAACTTGGGCTTTTTTTTTTGGGGGGGGGACCCTTTGACTGGGTGCCAGAAGTTGATGCCCTGGCTGACTGTCCGGTCACCCTTTGCACCCTAGGTGTAGCTTCAGGGGTCACACTGAAGGGAGTGGTGGGTGCAGTGGACCCCTCTATCGACCGCTGCTCCCTCTCCACATGCAGGTTCTCCCTGCACTTGTGGTCTCTGAACTCCACCAGCAGCTGCCCCATCATGTCCATCAACCTTGTATGGTACTTACGGAGTTGTGTGGTCAGTACCCTGTGCTCTACCTCCAAGACAAGTATTCTGGCTTTGATTCTTGTGGTGTTCCTCTGGGATTCCCTTCTGAGTCTGCTGCTGCTGCGTCTGCTGGTGGAGAAGCTGCTGCAGATTATGGGCATGTGCCCACCACATCTATGGACTCAGAGCTGATAAATAATGTCTGTGGTGGTGGTGGTGGAGGGTTAAATTGTTCCCTCAATACAGGGCGCTGAGGATCCTCAATCAGGCACAGGTGTTGTTATCCAGTGGCCAAGGCTCATACCTTCGACACTGGTAGGTGCTTGGCCAACACCTGGGATCATACCTGGGCCCATTATGGGGAGTCATCCATGAGGGTAGGTCCATCTGATGGGAATATGGCCCATATTGAGTGGTGGCCACTGTCCCGGGCAGCCATTGCCTCACTGGTGGTGGTGGTGCTGCTGGAAGGTAGTACCTCATGGAGGTAGTGGGATGCATCCATATTTCTTCCTATTGCATCCAGGCACTGTATTGAGGTGGTGCAGCCGGTGTTGTAGCAGGTGTAGCAGGTAATGCAGAAGGTGTTTGAACCTGTGGAGCAGGTGCATCAGGTGGTGTAACAGGTGTTGGAGCAGGTGAGGCAGGTGTTGGAGCAGGTGTTGATGGTGGGTACGGTGACCACTGGCTGGTCCCCTCCTCTGTGTACTCCTCACAGGGTACTGATTAAGCCTCCTCCATGGGCTCCTGCTGTGCTTGAGGCCCCTTAAGCTGTGTGGGTTAATGAGATGGTGTGATTAGTAAATATAGCAATGACAGGATTAACGGGATAGTACTGGTTAATTTCACCTTGATGTAATATTGTAGGCATTCCAAAAAGATGTGGATCGATGTAAGTCCTATCTCTCAAACCTTCATGGTTTGACAGATATCGCTTGGTAAAGTTAACTCTTCCTGTTTGTTTTAGTCAAGTCAGCACTCTATGGGACAGCTGCAGATTCCAGTCATTTGGCAAGACCAAGGCTCTTCAGCAGAGCCAAAATTGCACTATTTAGAGATGCATACCTCATTGGAATGGTCCACAAAGCGTGCCTGGTTTGCAAGCACACTTTGTAGACCATTCCAATGAAGTATTTATTTCTTAATAGTGCAAATTTAACTCTGCTGAAGAGCCTCCCTCTGGTCATATGACTGGAATCTGCAGCTCTCCCATAGAGTGCTGACTTCACTAAAACAAACAGGAAAAGTTCAATTTACCAAGCGATATCTGTCAAATCATGAAGGTTTGAGAGATAAGACTTACATCGATCCACATCTTTTTGGAATGCCTACAATATTACATCAAGGTGAAATTAACCAGTACTATTCTGTACAATGCAAGATTTTGAAGTAGTTGACATGTGACTCTATGGCTGTCATGATGGTATCCTATGCATTGCGTTGTGATGCATGGGATACCACCCTGGCAATCACAGATTGATGAACTTGACAGGATCCTGTCCATGAGGTCTGTTCCAGTTCAGTCCTGAAGGCCAACAATCAGGCCAGTAGTGAAGGATATATTTGATTAAGGCCTGTTATTTTTCTGGATCAGCCCATCCATCCTTCTGAGTGAGCCAACCATACTCAATCAGATATATCCATCATTCGTGGCCTGTTGGTGAACAAACTACAATGGGTAATATTTGGTTCCCATGTGTATCCTGCAAATAGTGGCTGGTGTAACATCCATCCATGGCATTACCACTCCTGAGGATGCATGTGGGAATCAAATGTGAGATATGTCATTTCAATATAGAGTAAATGATTTCATACACAGCACAAAGGCCTACTTGTTTGTCCTTTAATTCTGGGGAATTATTTTAGGCCTGTGTGTTGCACATACACCCAGTTATTCTCAGTGGCACTGTGATGTGTGACCTGATCCATCTTTTTTGTAATTCAGCGAGCAGTGATGAAGACCTGATGGATAGAAAATGATGATGACTTCTCAAGTGATCTCATTTCCCCATTTCCAATGTTTTCTAAGGAGTCTATGCAATGAGACCTTAGCAACTTGAGTCATGTTATTGAATAGACTCCATGGACTAACATTGGGATTGGTAAAGTGAGGGTATGTAAGGGTTGATTTCTCTCCATCATCTCTTTTTCACGCTTAGTGAATGTCCCCTGTGTAGCATGCAATCGTTACCCTATCGACTCATGTTTTTTTATTTTGTCAAACCTGGAGGGGTTGCCAAAGCATTGTTGAGTGATGCATTAATGATCCCTCTAGAACTCAAAGGGTTATGTGCTGGGTTACCTGTGGGTAACAATGTGTAGAAACACTGATGATGTTCAAAAGGTTGTGAAACATAGTGTGGATTATGTGTGATCAGCACAGCAACATGTGGGTTAAAGTAGGAGATGGACAAGTTTGGGCCTGGTCAAACCCTGACATTTTGTACATGTATTGTGTCCTTGTTTGAACCCTCAGGGTGTTGTGTTGATGCACTTGCGCAGATGAATGATGGCATATATTGAGGTGTGACTGTGTTTGAGTGTGTAGCTTCTGTTGGTTGATGTGGTGTGTGGTTATGTGATGATGCACTTACTGGTAGTGTGGAGGCTCCTCTCTTCCCCAGTGTCCGATCCTCCAGGGACCCCCTCTGCTGCAGCATCTCCTCCCAGCTGCTATAGGGAATATCTGCAGGTGGACCACCTCCGGTGCCTCGGGCATAGAGGGCAGCCTCCCACATCTTCTTCTTCACTACTCTCTTGCAGTCGCCCCATCTCTTTTTGATAGACACCACGTCCCGTCTGCAGGTGACTGCTGCATTCACCCGGCTGCAGATCTGGTTCCAGACGGCCTTCCTTCTCGCACCCTGGCCAGGGACCCTCTCCCTTGGAAAAAGGACACTCTCCCACTCCAAGACAGCCTCCACGAGGGCCCTATTCTCCTCCTCTGTATAGTGGGGATCCCTGATCCTGTCCTCCTCAGCTACGGCCTGCGAGGAGTCGAGTTTCCAGCCTGCACTGCCCCTGCCTGTGTATGGTGGTCCCCAGCAGGTACCCCTCGTCCCACGGACACATCTGTCCCTGCCCTCCGTGAGCCTGCTCTTCTGGTTCGGGTCCCCCTCTGCCCTGGGGATCTCCCTCTTCCACCCCTACTCTGCTCAGGAATGCCCTCCTGACCTTCCTTCACTACTCTTCCCATCTCTCTCTCCTGTCCTCGCTATCATTCACCCACTCACACCCAGGTACTCACACAGGTCCTCACAGACACATTCGATCCAACTCACTCTCTGTCACTCTCAGATTCACACTGAGAAAATAAAGTTTAAATATGTGTAAAGTGTAATAAAAAAAGACTGTGTGTGTGTATGTGTTTGTGTTTGTATGGGTGTAGGAAATATGTGCAAAAGTGTGCTATGTGTCTATTTAAATGTAAATCTCGCCTCTCTAAAATCCTTTTACCTTACTTCTCTGTATGCTTCTCTCTCTCTTTCCCTCGCTCTAAACACTATCCTCCACTCCTGGGTCCTGTGATCTAGCTTGCCAAAACTCAAAACACAGACAAGATGTGACCATTATTATGGGGTATATATAGGTACATTTGAACATTTTTGATACTTTGGGGTCTTGGGATTGACTGTAGGTTTGTGCTTCTATCAGGGTTGCTAGCCAGCGCCAGCCGTTATGCTACATTTTGACTTAAGTTGCGTTTTAACCTGTGATTGGGACGCACGGTGATGCGAAAAAAGGTGCAACGCAGATTTTTGTGTTATGTGTCTTAGTTGTGCCTACGCTCATTAGCTATTCTTGTAGACTACCTGTTGAATCTGCCGGAAATCATGTATTATTTGTGGCTATATGAAAGAATCGGCGCTCGGGACCAACAGATATGAGCAGAGAAAATAGAAAACACATAGAGTGTAACACCAGATCTCTAGAGACCAAGACTAAACCTCACGAGTAACCAAATGAATACACTAAGTAATTTATTGTAATATATTATATATATATCCTCCACATATGATACAAAATGTCTACTAGCTAACAAAAAATATCAAAAAAGTGATGGGAAAAGATTATAACAACAATACCTTTTGACCCTCAATCCACCAATCAGGATTAGGTATCAAAAGTAATTCCCAAACAATAATATAAAAGACAGATAATCTCAAAAAGTATATTAAAAGTAAATTAATACACTAACGGGTGTGCTCGGTATCTTCCACCCTGATCTCACATGACACCAGGTTAACACCTGAAGGACACGTACCCTGTGTCCGTCTCCACCCAAAACTGCCCAACACACAGAGCCGGACCGATCTGTCTCGAGACAGGTGTCTCTAGGTGCGCTCAGAATCCAGCTCACCAATCTCCCACAACACCCAACAGATGCGGAGACAGCCCACCCCTACACCCGGCTTAACCGGAGAACATCCGACTCACTGTACCGGGCTAGCATACACGGAGACACCACAAGGGTCCGTTCCAATCAGCGTGCACCTAGCCGTGAACCAAGCGGAGACACAGAAAAACAACCGTTGTAGCAAAAAAGAAAACAAATAAAAAATGATAAAAAAATAAAAAAGGAAATTAACCCTTACATATACATACACTTACAAAAGAGCCCAAGTCACATGTAAAAGACAAAAAAAGAGAAAAAATAATAAAAACGATCGATCGTGTATGAAAAATTAGGAAGTCAAAAAAAGAGAGTTCAATCCATAGATGTTATAATATATACGAATGATACAAAACATCACTTGTTCTTCTATTGTGCACATCCATATATGATAGACTTCTCATATGTAATAGCCAAGAAAAGTAGTATAGCGCCTAAAGGGATATATGCATAGTGATAGGTACACACAATCGGCTAAGGGGAAGTAAAGCAGACGTTCTCACCGGTCTGATAGTAACAGTGTCCTTCTTTTCCACAGGAGTTCCGCCAATATGTATAAACTCAATTACTTAACCCCATTCTTCATAATGCCGAACTTGACAATAATCCAAGTACCTCCAACTCCGTGTATGCTAGCCCGGTACAGTGAGTCGGATGTTCTCCGGTTAAGCCGGGTGTAGGGGTGGGCTGTCTCCGCATCTGTTGGGTGGTGTGGGAGATTGGTGAGCTGGATTCTGAGCGCACCTAGAGACACCTGTCTCGAGACAGATCGGTCCGGCTCTGTGTGTTGGGCAGTTTTGGGTGGAGACGGACACAGGGTACGTGTCCTTCAGGTGTTAACCTGGTGTCATGTGAGATCAGGGTGGAAGATACCGAGCACACCCGTTAGTGTATTAATTTACTTTTAATATACTTTTTGAGATTATCTGTCTTTTATATTATTGTTTGGGAATTACTTTTGATACCTAATCCTGATTGGTGGATTGAGGGTCAAAAGGTATTGTTGTTATAATCTTTTCCCATCACTTTTTTGATATTTTTTGTTAGCTAGTAGACATTTTGTATCATATGTGGAGGATATATATATAATATATTACAATAAATTACTTAGTGTATTCATTTGGTTACTCGTGAGGTTTAGTCTTGGTCTCTAGAGATCTGGTGTTACACTCTATGTGTTTTCTCTTTTCTCTGCTCATATCTGTTGGTCCCGAGCGCCGATTCTTTCATATAACTATTTTAGTTTTCTTTGGAAATCCAGGGGCAAGGATTTCTTTTTTCTGGCTGCTGGGCTACAGATTTGCTCCCAGTCAACATTGTTGCGCAACCTAAATATTTAGATTTATCTATTATTTGTGGCTGATGTGCCATTCACCTGTTAAAACACGACTTAAGCCAAAATGTAATATAACGGACGACGTTGTCAAGCAACCCTGATAGATGCACAAACAAATTCAGACCTACAGCCAATCCCAAGACCCCAAAGTATCAAAAATGATCAAATACACATATATATAGACCGAAAAATAACGGTCCCACTGTGTTTCGAGTTTTGGCATGCTAGAGCACAGGACCCAGGAGCGGAGGATAGAGATTAGAGTGAGAGAGAGAGAGAGAGGCGTATTCAGAAAAGTAAGGCAGAAGGAGTTTAGAGTTTGGAGAAGTGCACTTAAAAAGACAAATAGCACACTTTTGCACATACACCCATATGAACACAAACACATACACAAACATAGACTCTTTAATTTATAACACTTCACAAACTTTTCAAACTTTATCTTTCCAGTGTGAATCTGTGAGTGGAAGTGTGTGACAGAGAGTGTGTGGGATCAAGTGTGTCTGTGAAGACCTGTGTAAGCACCTGGGTGTAAGTGGGTGAGTGATGGCGAGGAGAGGAGGACAGGAAAGAGGGATGGGAAGAGAAGTGGAGGAGGAAGGAGAGCAGGGCATCCCTGTTAAGAGTTGAAGTGGTAGAGTGAGATCCTCTGGGTGGAGGGGGACCTGGCCTAGAAGAGCAGGCACACAGAGGTCAGGGACAGAACCTTCAGTGGGATGAGGGCATCTGTTGGGGAACACCACACACAGGCAGGGGCAGAGCTGGCAAGACATTCTGGCCACAGCTCTGACACCTCGCAGACTGTCGAGGAGAGGATCAGGGATCCTCTCTATTCCGAAGAGCAGAACAGGGCCCTCATGGAGGCTGTCTTGGAGAGGGAGCGTGTCCTCTTTATGAGGGAGAGGGTCCCTGGCCTGGCTGCAAGGAGTAAGGCCATCTGGAACCAAGTATGCAGCAGGGTGAATGCAGTGGACTCTGTCAAGAAGAGATGGGGCAACTGCAAGAGTAAGGACAAGAAAAAGATGGGTGAGGCCGCCCTCTACGCTCCAGGAACTGGAGGTGGTCCCCCTGCCCACATCAGCTACAGTACCTGGGAGGAGATGCTGCGGCAGTATATGTCAACCACAATGGTTGAGGGGGTACCTGGAGGATCGGACCCTGGGGAAGAGAGGAGCCTCCACACTACCGGTAAGTGCATGATCACATAAACACACACCACATCAACTGACACAACAATCACACCCCAACACATGCCCACCATTCATCCACAAAATTGCACCAACACAACACCCTAAGGGTTAAAAAAAGGACACAATACATGCACCAATGGCAAGGTTCGACCAGGCCTACACCTTTCCAAGTCCCAGTTCAACACTCATGTTGCTGTGCTGATCACTCACAATCCACTTAAATCATGTTTCACAAGTCTGTTAAACAACATTGTCACCCATGTTCCCACAGGGAACTCAGCACATAACCCCTTGAGTTCTAGAGGGATCATCAATGCATCACTTAACAATGCTTTGGCAACCCCTCTGGTACTCAAAGGGTTAACCATAAAACAAACACGAGTCGATAGGGTAATGATTACATGCTACACAGGGGACATTCACTAAGAGGTGAAGCAGAGATGATGGAGCGAAATTAACTCATACCCTCACTTCACTAATCCCCATGTTAGTCTCTGGAAACTATTCCAAAACATGAATCAAGTTGCTAAGGTCTCATTGTATAGACTCCATAGAAAACATTGGAAATGGGAAATGAATGCAGCATTCACCCACTCACAACCAGGTACTCACACAGGTTCTCACAGACACACTCGATCCAACTCACTCTCTGTCACACTCTGTCACTCTAAGATTCACACTGATAAAATAAAGTTTAAATATTTGTAAAGTATAATAAAAAAGACTGCGTGTGTGTTTGTGTGTGGGTGTATGTGTTTGTATGGGTGTATGAAATATGTGCAAAAGTGTACTATGTGTCTATTTAAATGGAAATCTCGCCTCTCTAAAATCCTTTTACCTTACTCCTCTGTATGCTTCTCTCTCTCTCCCTCACTTTAAACACTATCCTCCACTCCTGGGTCCTGTGATCTAGCTTGCCAAAACTCAAAACACAGACAAGATGTGACCATTATTATGGGGTATATATAGGTGTATTTGAACATTTTGATACGTTGGGGTCTTGGGATTGACTGTAGGTTTGTGCATCTATCAGGGTTGCTAGCCAACGCCAGCTGTTATGATACATTTTGACTTAAGTTGTGTTTTAACGTGTGATAGGGACGCACGGTGATGCAAAAAAAGGTACAACGCAGATTTTTGTGTTACGTGTTTTAGTTGTGCCTACGCTCATTAGCTATTCTTGTAGACTACCTGTCGAATCTGCCGGAAATCATGTATTATTTGTGGCTGATGTGCCAATCACCTGTTAAAACATGACTTAAGCCAAATTGTAACATAACGGCCGACGTTGTCAAGCAACCCTGATAGATGCACAAACAAATTCAGACCTACAGCCAAAGTAGACCCCAAAGTATCAAAAATGATCAAATACACATATATATACCGAAAAATAACGGTCCCACTGTGTTTCGAGTTTTGGCGGGCTACAGCACAGGACCCAGGAGCGGAGGATAGAGATTAGAGTGAGAGAGAGAGAGAGAGGTGCATTCAGAAAAGTAAGGCAGAAGGAGTTTAGAGTTTGGAGTTTGGAGAAGTGCACTTAAAAAGACACAGCACACTTTTGCACATACACCCATACAAACACAAACACATACACAAACATAGACTGTTTTATTTATAACACTTCACACATTTTTTAAACTTTATCTTTCCAGTGTGAATCTGTGAGTGAAAGCATGTGACAGAGAGTGCATGGGATCCTCTTTACGAGCGAGAGGGTCCCTGGCCTGGCTGCAAGGAGTAAGGCCGCCTGGAACCAAGTGTGCAGCAGGGTGAATGCAGTGGACTCTGTCAAGAAGAGATGGGGCAACTGCAAGAGTATGGTCAAGAAAAAGATGGGTGAGGCCGCCCTCTACGCCCCAGTACGTACCCACCATCACCACCTGCTCCAACACCTGCTGTACCTGCTCCAACACCTGCTGCACCACCCCAATACAGTGCCTGGATGCTACAAGAAGAAAGGTGGATGCATCCCACCACCTCCATGAGGCACTACCCTCCAGAAGCAGCAGCACCACCACCACCACCAGGAAGGCGATGGCTGCCAGGGACAGTGACCACCTCTCAATATGGGCCATATGCTCACTAGATGGACCTACCCTCCTGGATGGCTCACCGGCATGGGCCCAGGTATGATCCTAGGTGGGGCCAAGCAGCTACCAGTGGCCAAGTTATGACCCAGCGTCCTCACCTTAGGGAAGACTTTACCCAAGCACCACCGAGATCAGTGGGCAGCTCGGAGTCCCTGGACATGGTGGGCACAAGGCCGTCCTCTTCAGCAGACTCTGCACCAGCACAAGCCCCACCAGCAGCCTCTCCACCAGCATAAGCCTCTCTAGCAAACTCTACATCAGCACCATCCTCACCAACAGAGTCACCAGGCATATCATCTTCCAGCAGTGTACGCAGCAGGGGGGTGGAGGTGGTGTGCCTTGTGCTATAGAGAAGCCAAATCAGGAAATCCTGGAGGACCAACAGGTACATCCGAAGGCTCCAATGGGATTCCCTGAGGAACACAGCCAGACTTGAGGCCAGCATTAATAACCTGGAGTCCAAAACACTGTGCTGACTGTGGAGTTTCGTCAATACCGGGTAGGGATGATGGAGTTGATGGGGCAAGTGCTGGTGGAGGTCAGAGAACACAACTGCAGGGAGAACCTGTGTGCGGAGAGGGAGCAGTGGTCAACAGAGAGTTCCACTGCACCCACCTCTTCCTCAAGTGTGACCCCTGAAACCAGGGTGCAAAGGGTGACCAGGCAGTCAGCCAGGACATCCACGTCTTGCACCCAGTCCTTCACCTCCCATGCCTCCTGGGCTTATGTCAGAGGATACCGAACCTATGCAGGTGGAAGCCATAGTCAGGGGGAGAGCCTCGGTTGCTGAGCACCTGCGGAGGCCTCAAGGGGAGACATTTCCTCAGGATTCTTACCCACCCTATCCTGCCTCACCTCCCATGCCTCCTGATCTTGTCTCTGAGAGTGGCGAACCTAGGATGGTGGGTATGACTCGACTTTCAAGGGAGGAGAGAGCCTTTAGGAGGAGGTAAGGACTTTGTCTTTACTGTGGTAAGGCAGGACATCTGTTGTGGTCCTATCCGATTCATCCTGAGAGACGCACAAACTCAAGATCCAGTTGGGGACAAGTGATAGGTGGCATTTCATTGCCCCCAGAAAATTTATTGGATAAGCCCTTGTTGAAGGCTTGTACTTATTGGGCAAATAAATCTTCCTCAGTTCCAGCATTACTGGACACAGGGGCCTCTGGTTGCTTTATGGATGTGGAATTTGCAGCCAGTAAGAATATCCCATTGTTGCCTCTTGCTTCCACTCTGGCTGTAGAAGCCATTGATGGTAGACCATTACAGCCCTCATATATTACGCATGAGACCGCCATGTTAACCCTGAGGGTGGGAGCCCTGCATACTGAAACCCTGAAATTTCAGATTATTAACTATCTGCATCATGCCATGGTCCTGGGGTCCCTTGGGTACAAAAACATAACCCCAGGATAGATTGGCACACTTGTGATGTCTTGGGCTGGTCCCCACAATGCTCAAAGTCTTGTCTGTTTTGCCCCGTGAGAGCTACTCAAGCCTCGACTCCACTCCTTCTGCAGGAGTATACGTAATTCATAGATGTTTTCAGCGAAAGTCAGACTGAGGTCCTTCCTCCTCGCAGATCATACGATTGCACGTCGGAATTGTTGCCTGGTACTACACCTCCAAGGGGCCGTACTTACCCCTTGTCTGTGGAGGAGAATAAGGCCATGGAGGAATATGTGTCTGATGAGCTAGCCAGAGGCATCATTCGTAAATCCACATCTCCTGCTGGTGCTGGATTTTTTTTTTGTCAAAAAGAAGGATGGATAATTACGTCCATGCATTGACTTTCGTGGTCTAAACAAGATATTGGTAAAGAATGCATATCCTATTCCCTGATCACTGAACTCTTTGACAGGGTCAGAGGGTCAAAGATATTTACAAAACTCGATCTGAGAGCTGCATGCAACTTGGTACGAATTAAAGAAGGGCATGATTAGAATACAGCGTTCAATACCCGGAGTTGACACTATGAGTACTTGGTCATGCCCTTCGGATTGTGTAACTTCCCAACTGTCTTCCAGGAGTTCATAAATGATGTGTTACGAGAATTCCTTCAAAGTTGTGTTGTTGTATATTTGGATGACATCTTAATTCACTCTCCTACATTGGAGACTCATCAGTCAGATGTATCCAGAGTCCTGAGCCTATTAAATGAGAACAAGTTGTTTTGTAAACTTGAAAAATGTGAATTCCACAGACCTCAAGTCACATTCCTGGGCTATATAATTTCCGCTGCTTGGTTCGTCATGGACCCTCAGAAATTGTCTGCTGTTGTGAACTGGCCACGTCCTAAAGGGACTCAAAACGATCCAAAGGTTTCTGGACTTCGTGAATTATTACCGAAAATTGAATAAGAATTTCTCTACCATTGTAAAATCCCTGACGGACATGACTTGTAAAGGGGCAAAAACCTCAGAGTGGTAAGAACTAGTTATTCTGGCTTTTGAAAAGCTCAAGGCAGCCTTCGCGGAAGGCCCCATATTGGCGCATTCCAATCCCTCCGTGCCCTTTACCCTGGAGGTGGATGCATAGGAGGTCGGAGTGGGAGCTTTGCTGTCCCAGCGCTTAGCTCCTGGTGAAGCTCTACGTCCATGTGGGCTCTTTTCTAAGAAACTGCCCAAAGCTGAAATGCTTTACTAGATTGGGGACAGAGAATTACTGGCTATTGTCCTGGCCTTGAAGGAATGGAGGCATCTGCTTGAAGGTCCCAAAGTTCCTATCTTGATTTTAACCTACCACAAAAACCTAATTTACCTCTCTGAAGAAATACGCTTGTCTTCCAGGTAGGCCAGATGGGCACTGTTTCTGTCCCGCTTTAGTTTTGTGGTTTCCTATCTACCTGGCTCTAAAAACATATGGGCAGACGCATTATCCCGCCAGTTTTGTAGACCATCCAGAGAAGAGGTTCCACCTTCTCCGATCATTTCGGCTGATCGTATTCTCGCTACAAGAGGAGATTCTAGCAGCCCAAGACTCTGCTCCTCCTGATAAACCTGATGGCTGTTGCTTTCTTCCTGCACAGTTGCGCATCAAGTTGTTGGAGACATATCATGCCTCTAAAGTTGCGGGCCACATTGGTCGCGATCAATTGATATGGTCCGTGTCTCGAGTATTTTGGTGGCCTAGTTTTCTGGCCAACTGTACCGCTTTCACGGCTGCATGTACGACTTGTGCTCAAACCAAGTCTCCTAGACACCTGCCAGTGGACTTGCTTCCATTGACTTTATGGTCGAACTTCCAAGTTCCATGGATTATACAGTCATTCTAATCAATGTAGATAAGTTTTTAAGATAGTCCTCTTTGTGCCACTGAAAGGGTTAACATCCGCGCAGGAATTGGCGGTGGTATTTGCTAGAGAGGTCTTCTGTCTCCATGGCATTCCTACAGTAATTGTGTCCGATAGAGGAAGCCAGTTTGTGTCCTGTTTCTGGAGGTGCTTTTGTACACAAATGGGTATTCAGCTGGCATTCTCCTCCTCATATCATCCGCAGTCCAACAGTGTGGCAGTGAGGTCCAATCAAGCCTTCGAACAGTTTCTCCGCTGCTGTATCTCTGACCATCACAATAACTGGTCTACCATGTTACCTTGGGCGGAGTTTGCCCGGAATTATGCTGTTAAAGTGATAGTAATGTTTCATAATAAAAGCAACTCTAATTAATCTACACAGTATTTGGGCCATGGAGAGTGTTATTTCAATTCTGTCAGAGTTGTAGTTTAGGAGTAATTCAATGATAAAGTATCCCCCTCCAGCCCCTTTTACTAATGAAACACTGCTCAGCCAGAGAAGAAGGGAGGTGCCCAGGTAGACTGCAGAGAGGGACAATCTTCAATTAAGATAAGGGAAAAACCTGAAAAACTTGTCAAGAGGGGCAGGGCTTTCATTGTTCTAATATCAAGAAGATTGTCCCCTGCTGTTATCTGTCTGGTCTATGGACTGCATTCCACATCTGAGAAGAGGTGGCTTACACTATGTAAAAGGGGCGGGAGTGGAAACTTTGCTTGTGAATATCTCTTAAACCATAAAGGTTTGAGAGATAAGACTTATATCGTTCATCATGTTTTTTTAAGGCCTACAAAATAGAATAAAGATAAAACAAAGTATTACTATCCCTTTAACTCTTCCACTAAGAGTTCCCCGTTCTTGTTCAATTATGGGTTCCAACCCTCGGCCCTCCCCAAGACCTTGCAAGCACAAGAAATTCCGGCTCCGGTCAAACATTTAAGGGAGCTCCGTTCTGCATGGTTACGGGTACAGCATACCCTATGTGATTCTGTGCAGCGACAGAAAAGGCAGGTTGACCATAATCGACTGCCAGCACCTACTTACCAAGTAGGGGACAGAGTGTGGTTGTCTTCCCATAACTTGCACCTCCAGGTTCCTTGTGGCAAATTGGCTTTGCGATTCATTTGGTCCTTTCTGTGGTTGTGCGAAATTAACCCAGAGGCTTATGCGATGGAACTTCCAGCCATTATGCGCATCCATAATGTGTTCCATGTTTTCCTGTTGAAACCCTTGGTCTGCAACTGGTATACTTCAGCTCCTGTCTGTTCTTTCCCCGTGAGAGTTGCTGATCACGAGGAATATGAGGTACAAACTATTTTGGACTCCCGTGTGAGTAGAGGGCGCTTACAATATTTTATTCATTGGAAAGGCTATGGTCCTGAGGAGCGCTCCTGGATACCTTCCAGTGATGTCCACGTTCCTTTTCTGGTACTCAGGTTTCATGCTCGATTCCCTGACAAACCCTGGCCGGCTCCGTGGAGAGGGGACTTTGAGGGGGGGGTACTGTTACAGCTTACCTTAGTTTCAGCATCATCTGCAGGTGCGAGGGTTCAAGCATGCTGCAGGCCTCTGTTTTATCTGCTTGTTTCCTGTAGTCTCCTCCTACCAACTTCCTACTTCCTCCCTCTGAGCTGCTCCTCCTACTTCCTGTGGAGGGGTTTAAAGGGCAGACTGAGGCCTGACTCAGTTGCACTAGCGTTGTTGTTCATAACTTTTCTGTTACCTTGGGCTCCATGTATGACCTGGCTAGTCTTCCATCCGGTCTAGTGCTGACCTGTGGCTCTGTCTGACTATTCTTTTGCTTAACTCCTAATAGTGGACATACAGTCTGGTGCAGACTTGTGGCTCTGGCTGACTACCTGAACTGTGTATGACCCGGCTTATCTGACTACCCACTCTGGTGCTGACTTGTGGCTCTGTCTATTCTTTCGCCTTTTCCCATGGTGAGCAAACACCCAATATAGTGCGGATCTGGGGCTCTGGAAGACTTGCATAGCTGACTGCAAGCGTGAGTCAGTTTTCAACTTACTTCTACTGACTGCAGGCATGAGTCAGTATTTGCTCCTACTGACTGCATGCGTGAGTCAGTATTCACCCTTACTGTCTCCATGTGTGAGTCAGTGATATGTCCTTCTGACTGCAGGCTGAGTCAGACCTCCTTCCTCATCGGCTCAAGATCCTGGGTTCCTGTTCCAGTTCCTGGTTCCAGCTGAGACTTCCAGTGGCTAAGGCCTAGTCTCCAGCACAGTGGTTTAGCATTGCAACCTATTATTTCTGATAGCAGGCTTGCTGGCTATTACACTGTGCTTATTTCTATTGTATATACTGTATATATCCTATTTATGTCATTTGTTAATAAACTGCATTAACTAAAGTGTACTGACTCCTGAACTTCTCTGGGTAACCGTGTGTAACGGTTTTTAGGACACTCAGACCAGTATGTGAAATAAAACACAATTTATTCAGAGTATCAATAATGCAAATGATCGCCCTCTAGTGGCGGTTGAAAATAAACACACAGTGAAGACTGATAGGTTACAAGTGTAAATGCACAATAAGATGACATGTACAAATACTATGAATAGAATGGAATATCACCCCAAAGGATTAAAAACTTGATAAACAGTCAGTCTCAGATGTGGGAGTTTGGCACGCCCTGGGTGTTATAAGGATGCGCTGGTAGACAAAGTTCACCATGTACTGGAGACGTGACTGCCTATCCAAAGTGTTCGAGTAATAAGCAGAATGGGAATCCAACTAGCCCCCTCGGGCGTACCTACTGGATCTGCTTCTGCGAGTGCAAGTGAGAATAGCCCCCACGGGCGTAACGGAAACTGGTCTGCAATGCAAGAGCTACTAAGCCTCCTCAGACTTAACCGAATACCGGTATTTGAAGTGCTAGAGCCAATAGCCCCCCGGGCGTATATACCGGATCTGCTAGCGCTGAAGCCTTCTCTCTGCCGCCACTCTGCTTAATGGATATCGCCCAGTAACCGACAATAGGGGAGAGCCCTTGGCGCCCAACCGGCCCACAATACGTGACTACTCTGAAACGGAATGGATAGAGTCGCTGACGGTGAGTGGCCAACTCAGCAGACGTAGCACCGAGAAAGAGGCTCTGTTCTGGGAGTAGAGAGAGTGAGAGCAAGGCAGCACTGCTAGGGTTAATAAGCACGTTTACTCGAGGCTTCAGCAAAACAATAAGGCTCTGCAGGATGAGGGAGGCACACTGAGGCATACACAGCTCTGCAAGGGTAGCGGTACACTGCACAGATAATAGGCAACACCAGGCAAGGCGGTCACACGGTGACTGGCAACAGCAGATGAGAATGTCGCAACGGCGACAAATGGAACGCAGGTCACTGGAACAGCCTGGAAGTCGATCTTCGGAGCAGGAAGTCAGCCGGGCCAGGTCGGAGCACGCAGGAGGTAGTCATACAAGCCGGGTCATACACAAACAGGAACGTCAGCCAACCCGGGTCAGGATCCAAAGGTGGTACGCAGTCAGGCCGGGTCATACACAAACAGGAACCACGAAAGGGCATCTGACAGGTGTCTGGGCCAGGCATAAGAAGGTCACCAGGGGCGGGCCAAACTGGCTTAGCAAATCAGAGTGAACCGCAAGAAAGAGTGACAAGAATCACAGGCACTGTGATACTGTGACAGTGACCGATGTTAGATGAGGCGGATGTACTAGCTGTGAGTGAAGAGCATGCTGAGCAGCGTTGTGTTTGCACGTGTGGATGTGGGGAGATTTAGTATTGTTAACTCACCCAGAAGCCATCCCCCAGTGTAAGTTCCATTTTCAAAGTCTCTGTGCACGGATGAGTGTCTGAGTATGTATGCATCAAAACAGCTCCCTGGATATTTTGCACACACATTCATGATCCTCATGTTGCTGTCACACACCATCTGAACGTTCATGGAGTGGAAGTTCTTGCGGTTAATGAATATATGTCCCTCTCGTGCTGGAGCTTTGCTACAGACGTGGGTGCAATCTAATGCACCCATGACCCTGGGCATGCCCCCCTTTGCATAAAAGCCCTGCTTCCGTTATTTCCACTCCATGTCAGTGGTGGGAAAAAGGATATAGCTATTGCCACACATGAGTTTTTGCAAGCCAGTTAGGGCATGGTTGTGGATGTATACTGGATCGACCTCATCCTTGATGACCTCTGTAACAGGATCCTAAGTCCTCAGATTGACTTAGCCTGCTATGCCGGGTCTCTCTCTTGCAGGGTCCGCCAGGGAAGGGTGATGTCTCCGGTGCTCCGCTCCAGCTATCCCAGGATGGGGGTCAAAAGAAGACCCTTGATACCACCCCAAACGAACGACACAGCACGCCAGTCAGGTTCCAAAACTGAACACACTTTATTTTGGCTGAATTCAGCTCTTTTAAGCAGAGTTAATCAAGTCAAACAGTTAACAAAAGGGCACAAAACATTCTATAATTAAATTAACATGATTAAATTTAGCAACAATGGGCACACAATGTCACAAAGGGCTGAACTTCATGGATAAGGGACAGGGGTAAACATGGAAACAATGGGAACTCAGACTCAGTGGAGCCTCTGCATTTTGGCCGCTTTGGTGAAAGTCAGGTCTTTTTTGTGAACCAAGTGAACCTCCATAGTAACGTCCTAGGGTCCGTTACATCACCCCCCCTTTCGGGCATCGATGTCCTTCACTCCGTTTTCAGAGAAGGGCTTGGGATTTCCAATCTGGAAAACCCCGTAGTACTCCTAGCTGTTTAGATGTCCTCCTGGCGTGATAATCCGTCAGCGTTGCTGTTCTGTTTGCCAGACCGGTATTGAACCGTGAAAGTGTAGGGCTGTAAAGCTAAACTCCATCGCAGCAAGCGCCCATTATCCCCAGATGTTCTATTCAGCCATACAAGGGGGTTATGGTCCGTGAGTACTGTGAATTCTCGGCCATATAGGTAGGGCTGAAACCGCTTTATAGCCCAAACTAGTGCCAAACATTCTTTTTCAATGGCGGAGTATCCCACTTCTCGGTCCAGGAGCTTGCGACTTTGAAATGCGATATGATGCTCAGCCCCTGTGGCGTCCATTTGACTTAGCACTGCTCCCAACCCGACGTTTGAGGCATCTGTATGGACCAGAAAGGGCTGGTTAAAGTTGGGAGCAGTGAGGACAGGACCCTTGCCTAGCGCAGTCTTGAGGGCTTCGAATGCTTGGGTGCAGTCTGGGGTCCAATTTACTACCCGGGGCAGGGCTTTTTTGGTGAGATCAGTCAGGGGTTTCGCCAGGTCACTGTACCTGGGGACAAACCGACGGTAGTAGCCCGAGGTTCCCAGGAATGCGAGGACCTGTTTTTTGGTCTGGGGCTGAGGCCAGTTTTACAATGGCCTCGATTTTGGCCGGTTCAGGTCTCTGACACCCGCTACCTAACCTGTGGCCAAGATATTGAACCTCCCCCATCCCAAACTGACATTTGTCGGGCCGTATGGTCAACCCTGCCTGCTGTATGCGCCCCAAGATTGCCTCCACATGCAACAAGTGCTCCTCCCAGGACTCACTAAAGATCGCTATATCATCTAGATAAGCGCAAGCAAATTCCTGTGCCCCCGTCAGCAAGTGATCCACCAGCCTTTGGAAGGTGGCGGGCGCATTCCTCATCCCGAATGGCATGACCGTGAATTGGTACAGGCCAAATGGGGTGATGAAGGCAGATTTGGCCACTGCCTCCGGAGCCATGGGAATTTGCCAGTACCCTTTGCTTAAGTCTAGGGTGGTGACGAAGCGAGCTCCAGCAAGTTTATCCAGGAGGTCGTCTACCCGGGGCATGGGATAAGCGTCGGTTACCGTCTTGTCATTGAGTCGCCGGTAGTCCACACAGAAACGTGTGGTGCCATCCTTTTTGGGGACCAGGACTACCGGAGAAGCCCAAGGACTGTCTGACTCCTCAATGACTCCGAGGTCCTGCATTTCCCTAAGTTCCTTCTGAATAGAGGCTTTGACAGCCTCGGATACCCGGTAAGCGGGTTGCCGGAGTGGTGTCTGTGTTAAGGTTTCCACCTTATGCTCTGTTAGGGTCGTGCGACCCGGTAAAGCCGAGAAGAGATTGGGCCACCGGGTGACAATACTGTGCAGTTGTACCCGCTGCTCCGGGGTAAGATGGGCCCCTAGGGGCACCGGGCTGAGTGGAACCGTACTGTGGGTGTCCGCTAATAAGTCCGGCAATTCCCTATCTTCAGTTTCCTGACTGGCCAAGGTGCATATGGCCAGAATCTCCTCAGGCCGCTCCTCATATGCTTTCAGAGCATTAATGTGACAGACCCGCCTGTCCTTCAACTGGGGTCCCTTGGCTATTAGGTAGGTGGTTTCCCCTTGACGATCTACTATCTGGTAGGGACCTTCCCAGGCTGTCTGAAGTTTATTTTGGCGGACCGGCCGCAGGGCCAGTACCTTCTGCCCTACGATAAATTCCCTGTACTGGGTTTGCCTATTGTAGTACTGTTGCTGGCGGGTCTGGGCGGTTTGGAGGTTCTGTCGGGCCATGCCCATCAGAGTCTCCAAGCGCTCCTGGAGCTCCAACACATATGTTACTGCGGGAGTTTCCTCTGCCTCACACTTCCCTTCCCAGTATTCCCAGAGGATATTCAGGGGTCCTCGAACTCGTCTCCCAAAGAGTAGTTCAAAGGGAGAAAAGCCCGTGGACTCCTGTGGCACCTCTCGGTAGGCAAAGAGGAGATGAGGCAGATACTGCTCCCAATCTCGGTGGGAGTCCGTAAAGGCTCTGAGCATTTGCTTCAGGGTTCCATTGAACCGTTCGCAAAGCCCATTAGTCTGGGGATGGTATGCTGTTGTGTGGAGTGCTTTAACTCCGCACAACTTCCATACCTGCTGCAGTAATTCAGACGTGAACTGAGTGCCCTGATCTGATAATATCTCCTGGGGGAACCCAACCCGGGTGAAGATTTTAATCAGTGCGTCTGCTACAGATTCTGCGGTGATGTTGGCCAGGGCAACTGCCTCAGGGTACCGAGTGGCGAAGTCCACTACTGTTAGTATGAATTTTTTCCCCGAGTGGCTGCACCTGGCCAAGGGTCCCACAATATCCACAGCCACGCGTTGGAAAGGAACCCAGATGATGGGAAGAGACTGTAAAGGTGCCCGGGGACGGTCTCCACGCTTGCCGATCCGCTGACAAAGGTCACAGGTCCGGCAGAACGTGCTAACGTTTTTAGACAGTTGGGGCCAGTAAAAAGCTCTGGTGAGCCGCTGTTCTGTACGCTTGGCTCCGAGGTGACCGGCCAGCGGCACCTCATGAGCCAGTGACAGCAAGGCGGCTCGGTGAGCCGCAGGGACAAGTAATTGTTTTTTGAGAACCTCTGTCTGTCCCTGTCCCATGGACCTAGTCTGCCTATATAACAGTCCATTGTCCCAGCTAAAAACTTCCCCATTAGGGCCAGTCTTCCCCGTGTCGGCCTGTTCCCTGTACCCCTGTAGTGTGGGATCTGTCTGTAGGGCCGTCCGGAACTCGTCTGGGGGAACCCACTGGAAGGGCCGGTCATCGGGTCTGGGGCTAGGTGGAGTAGTCGGGGGGCTTACCACTGCTTGTCTGGTTTGTGAGCGGGTGACGGCCTGGCAATCCTCCGGTCGTGGGTCGGTAAATTGGCTCTCCAACCGGCCCAAGTCGTTGCCCAATAGTACATCCGCCGGCAATCCAGGCATCACCCCAACATTTTTGTATCCTTGTCCACTACCCCAGTCCAGGTGTACTCGGGCCATAGGTAAGCGATATATTTTCCCACCCGCTACGCGGACTTCCACAACCTGGTCCGTGCGGTGGCGGGGTAATAAGCATCCGGGTTGCACCAAGGTGAGTGTGGCACCAGAATCCCTTAGTCCTTCCGTGGGATAGCCATCGACTTTAATGGGCTGCATATGATGGCTTCTATTGTCGGAGGGCCCCTCCCGAGCGAGGGCAACTTCATGGTAATAGCCCCATGGTGACCGATCTGTGGGGCCCCGCACAACTTCCTGGGGAGAAGGCCAAACTGATTCGGTGTCCACTGCTTCACTGACACAGTGAATTGGTCTGGGAGCCCCTCTCATTTGGGAGGGCTGAGAGTTCCACCTGGAAGAACCACCCGGGGGTCTTTGCACAGTCCGGTTCTGGGGGCAGTTGGGACGCAGGTGACCATACTGCTGGCATTGATAGCACCGAGGATTGGAGTTGGACCGAGGCTGGAAGTAACTTGTGTCCCGTGTGGGAACCGAGATAGCCGTCCGAGTGGCAGGAGCTGGGGTTCCGGCCGAGCGGGTACTACTTGATCCCGGGGTCCCCAGAAGGGTGTTTCCCTCGAGGGCTTCGCCGTCTAGATTCTTCAAATTTGTCGGCCAATTCTGCGGCCGTGGTAACCGTGCTGGGTGCTTGATCATGGACCCAATCCCGCACCTCCGGGGTAACTTGATAGAAAAATTGTTCCAACAGAATTTGCTGACAACAGTCTTCCCAGGTCCTGGCCCCTGCCCCTTGCAACCAACTACGGCATGCCCGCTCCATTTTCTATACCCACTCCGTGTGGGTTTCTTTAGGTTGGCGGCTTCCTTCCCTGAATTGCCTCCGGTATGCATCAGGGGTCACTGCATACCTTTGGAGCAGTCTTCGCTTTACCTCGGGGTAATCGGTGATCCAAGCATCTGGTATGGCACGGTATGCATCCGCAGCCCTCCCCGTGAGCTTGCCTGCTAGGATTGGGACCCAGTCCTGGCGATTAACCTGGATCACTTGGCATTGTCGCTCAAAGTCCCTTAAAAACCCATCAATGTCCCCTCCTGCATCGTCAAAAGTTTTAAATAGTTGATGGGGGAGGCGACGGTGGTGATCCCATGAGTCCATTCTGGAGTCATTGCTGTGACTGGGGGGCCCTGAACGATTTTGGGATAACTCCTCCAGGTACTCCTTTTCCACAGCAAGAATTGTCCTTATCCTAAAATCAGGCGATGGGTCTGGGCCGGCCAGCGCCAATCTGTCGGCCACCCGCTGATTCACAATATTTGAGGTAGCTGGCACGGGTTGAATCGGTGGCGGAGATCCTACCGCATTGGAAGGGTTACTGTAGGAATCATCCTGGGGCAAATCTGTAACCCTGGGCCGATCAACGATCTCCTCATCCATAGCTTGGAGGAGATTTATTAATTCACCTTTTTTCAGTCCCCTGGCGTCTCGTCCGCGTTCCTCTGCCATAATTTGGAGCTCAGTCACCGAGCGCTGCCTGTAAACATCGGCCATCGCACCCCCTTGACTTCCAACAGTGTTCCGTATCCCTCAGAATGGCGAGCAAGATGGTCCCCCTTCTGGGCTGGCCTCCATTATGTTGCTGGGACCGGGGTCAAGCCTGTGGCTGTATCTCCCCCTGGATGCTGGTCCCAGTTGCAGTTCTCCGTGAAAAAGTAAGATCCCGTCGCTTGCCACCAGTGTAACAGGATCCTAAGTCCTCAGATTGACTTAGCCTGCTATGCCGGGTCTCTCTCTTGCAGGGGCCGCCAGGGAAGGGTGATGTCTCCGGTGCTCCGCTCCAGCTATCCCAGGATGGGGGTCAAAAGAAGACCCTTGATACCACCCCAAACGAACGACACAGCACGCCAGTCAGGTTCCAAAACTGAACACACTTTATTTTGGCTGAATTCAGCTCTTTTAAGCAGAGTTAATCAAGTCAAACAGTTAATAAAAGGGCACAAAACATTCTATAATTAAATTAACATGATTAAATTTAGCAACAATGGGCACACAATGTCACAAAGGGCTGAACTTCATGGATAAGGGACAGGGGTAAACATGGAAACAATGGGAACTCAGACTCAGTGGAGCCTCTGCATTTTGGCCGCTTTGGTGAAAGTCAGGTCTTTTTTGTGAACCAAGTGAACCTCCATAGTAACGGCCTAGGGTCCGTTACAACCTCATACAGAGTAATGATGCTGTGTGGCCTCAACCTGTTGAGATCTATCACCTTGTAACCTGTCATTCCCAGGAGTGTGACCCTTGGGCGGTATACCCTGGGCCTTTGTGGTCATCTGTACATCCTACGTTGCTCCAGGGGTCCCTGTGGCAGCTGGGGAGCATGCTATTGCTGTATCTGGGGATCATCCTCTTCCAACAGCTGTGATTCTGCAGGCAGGTGTTGTTCTCTACGTTGGGATGACTCCTGTGTGGCTCTTGAGCCAGAGCCTCCTCATTTGCAACAGGTGAAGGTTGTTGATCAGGTGTGCTTGGGAGTCGCTGGTGTTCCCTAGAGCTCGCCCTTGCACACCTTCTCCACAGTCTTCATATCAATAGGTATGCAAACATACTTAATGGAGTATCTCTCTATATCTCGCTCTCTCTCTCTCTCTCTCCCTCCCTGAGTGGAAAACAAGCCACATGTGAGTGTGGTACGCTGTTCCTTTAAGATCATGTCTGGGCATTGTCCAGGTGTGGTCATGAGGTGAGTGATAACCAATGGGAAGATGTTTGTTGACTAGGTTAGTGTTTGCCGGTGTGTTTGTGTTTTAAAATATGCAGGGTTTTGATTGGTGGTTAGCTGTCAGTTGCAAGTGTAAAATTGTGGTGTGCAGGTTGTATCTTTGTCGTGTTGAGATGTTGCCCAGGTGAACTTGTTTTGTATTGAGAGGAGTCCATACTGTGTGATAACCTCCATTGTTCTGTGCAATGTTGTGATGTGTTGTGTTGGTGTGCTTTTTGACAGCCTTGTTCCTGTGGTGTTGCCAGGTTGTTGTGTTGTGTTTGTGAGTGATTTGTGGTGTATCGGCATGTTTTTTTGTGTAATTTTGGAATTGCACGGGTTAATTTTTCCATTTGCATGCTTGTGTGATATGCTGTTAGTCTGTTTTCTTTTGTGCAACGGTGGTTTCTTTTTGCCGTTATGTGTTTTATGGCTGACAAAACTGGTTCTTAACTTTTGCCCGTTAAATGTATCTTTTTATCAGCTGATAGTAGTACAGCACTCCTTTAAATGGCTCTGGGGAATCTTGTTCCATGAGTCTCAATGCACATAAAATTATCGGCGTAAGGATTAGTGAACTGCCGTCAGCTGTTCTTAAGAAGGACCTTTAAATGGCTAACTGCACGTTAAAACACACAACGGTAGTTTTTTTTGCTAACGACTGTCTGTAAATCTATCCTTAGTCTCTCTCCTTGCTGATGGCACACATTACTATTGGTCCTCCCCACTGTGTCCTGTAGTTATGGAGCACACACATACTGTTCTAACATATGACACTCTAATATTATGTGTGTGAATTAATATCAAATACTCTCTTACATGATGTCCTAATTGTGTGCTATTTGTGCTTTATTCTATTTTCTGTTCATTTGTTTTTTCTATTTGTGCCTCATATTTCTGTTCTATTTGTGCCTCATCTGTAACTTACAAATTACACTGTTATTTTGCCATGGTCTCAAATAATATGTGCTTGCATTCTAATAACAGAATACAATTACACTTTACATAAAAAAAACAGATGGGCAACGTCGTCACACACAGCTAGTTGGAAATAAAAGGCTGTGTCCATTTTACCCATATCTGTGTCTTTGTCTTTATGTATAAATTAAACAAAAGGTGCCTTATGCTGGGTGGAATGTTCACAGGCTGGAGGGACAATTGAGGATTCTGCAAGTCAAGATATTTATGAAAAAGGTCCTTGAGTGCAGAGCTCTGTCCAGCCACAATGAAACCTCCATAGGAGGATCGAAGTTCAAAATAGAGGGATATAACTGTGAAGTTTATATCTGGAGTCACGTTTGTCTGGTTAGAGGAGGATATGTCCATGACTGCAGTCATCAGGGGCGGGCTGGCCCAGGGGGAAGGGGGGCAATTGCCCCCACAGGCTGCAGAGCCAGTGCCTGTAGTGGACCATCATGTAAAAAAAAAATAAAATCAAGGTGTCAGTGTGGCTGAAGGCTGGAGCGGAGCCCGATGTCTTGTGACACTGTGCTCATTGCCAGTAATGTGTGCGGCTGGCCTGTGTAGTAACAGTATCAGTCAGGGAGTCAGTCATATTAAAAGCATCAGGCTGAGCAGGGCCAGGGTCGCGGCCTGGCAATGGCCTTTCGTGCCCACCGATCTGTCTGATCTGGCCATAGGACTGCCCAATGCACCCCATTCAGCTTCATTGTTCTCAGTGCGGCTGCGCACCCCCCCGCCATGACTCTCTGCTCACCTCTGACGTCTTGCGGGGCAACGTGGTAATATGCAGCCACGCATTATGCTCCGTCTCTGAGTAGATTGCGCGGCTGCATGTATTCAGGACCGGACCAGGAGACCCTGGTAGCTGGCAGAGTGGCAGTGGCACACAGTAGAGCAATGCTGGGTGGAGGTCTGACAATGACGGAGAGGAAAACTGAGTGCCCTTCCTTGATCCCCACCATAAGGTAAAGAAAAGCCAGTAAAGTAACTTATATCATGAAATGATGTCCACATGTGTAAAAGTGAATACTTGACCATCAATAGCCAGACAGGTGCCAAATCCCATAGTCAGCCATCTACAAACACTTAAACAGACATCACTAGCTGGCTGATACACAAACCATGGTATATACTCCCCAAATGATGGGCAGATATCTGAATGAGAGCAGATATTCCGCACATCATTGGCCTGGAGGTGACAGGAAAAATATATATAGTTGCAATAACATTTCTTGTGGAAGCATATACCATGATTTGTGTATCACCCAGCTAGTGATGTCTAAGTGATTGTTGATGGCTGCCTATGCAATTTGGCACCCATCTGGGCACTGATGGTCAAGTAATCACTTTGACACGTGTGTAAACATAATTTCACAGTATAAGTTACTTCCCTCATTTGATTGTCAATCCAAAGTATTGATAAAATTGTATATACTTTAAATGTATGGCTTTCTTGTAATATTACCAGAGCACAAACAACAAAAAACAAAAAAAAAACCTTTAAAAAATAGCTGATTTAGAAGACTTGATTTGGATCAACTTAACTTGGTGTGAAAGCTCCCCTTCAACAGTTTTGCTGAGGCATTATTAGTGTGCAAGTTTAGAGGCTAGCTGTTTCATCTGGTTTTTAATATATAGAATACAATAATATATATATATATATATATATATATATATATATATATATATATATATATATAAATAAAATGTTTTGGTGCTTAAGTGAACAGTACCGAACACAAACCCATAAAGAAAATATGTATAGAATATATATATATATATATATATATATATATATATATATATATATAAAGAGAAATGGTAGCATACCATGAAGCCAGTGCACTCACAGGACTTGTAAAAAAAATGAGTTTTATTCTGTCAACGTTTTGACCTCCTGGAGGGCCTTTATCAAGACCTCCAGGGGGTCGAAACGTTGACAGAATAAAACTAATTTTTTTCACAAGTCCTGTGAGTGCACTGGCTTCATGGTATGCTACCATTTCTCTTTTTTATACTTATTTAAACCAGTAGCACCCAGGCAGTTGGTATACTTTTTCTCTATAAGGAGTGCCCAAATTTGCATTGAGATATATATATATATATATATATATATATATATATATATATATATATATTTATATTCTATATAATAATTCGCTAGATAGTTTGTAACAATGTAGTCATGCTCAGTAGAGACTGCTGTACGTGACTCAGTCATGCGCAGTAGAGACTGCCCATGAGGTGGCTGATACGGAGCGGGGCACGCCGAAGAATCAGCCGCAGAGCGTGCAGTCTCTACTGTGCATGACTGCCCCGCGACCGGGTGGCACTGTATCAGCCACGGCACCAGCAGTCTCTATTGTGCATAACTACCCCACGACCAGCTGGCACTGTGGCCTGTGTACACGGGCTCGTCTACTAATTTATATACATTAGACTTGCACAAATTCATTCGGAGACATTCGGATTTCGGCGAAAATGGGGTCATTTGGAGACATTCGGCCAATCCGAAACTCAAGGGTCATTTGGAAAAAATGATCCGACTCCGAACAGCCTAGGGCCGAAATTCGTTGAAACTTTCGGAAGTTTCGGCAATCGACACATTTCCAAAAGTTTTGACTACTTTTGACCAGGACTTTTTTGAACTTCCTGTGCGCGCTCAATTACTTTCCCTCCATAATTTTCCCTCCATGTCTCTAGTCCAATTCCATTCTCCGTTTCATGCACTACTTCTCTCTTTTGTCTGTATTCGAATAGCCTTCTTCATTTCATGATGGGGGTTGGACTAATGACACAGTCACACAGACAGACAGCCTGCATTTCCTCATTGCGTTGTTGGAGCTCAGAGAGAGAAGAAGAGATTAGAGAGTGTCCAGTTGTTGTGTAGGCAGGCAGGTAGCATTAGGCTAGGCATAGGTAGGCAGCCAGCATTAGTTCTAGTTATTGCCACTGCAAGAGCGAGTAATATTTGTTCCTGTGCAAAATATAAAAAAATTAGGTATTTGTTCGAATACAGGGCCGGCCCTTACATGGGTCCCAGTGGGTCCATTATCCCAGGCGGCACTTTGACAGGGGCGGCAATTTGCCGTCCCATAGCATGTTTATTTTGTGCGCTTCCGCCAGTTCTGTGTTGCAGGGTGTCCCGTCAGTGTGACTGTCAGCAGCCGGGCAGCCCTATGCTCACTCAGTGGCGATGCCTGTTGGCTGCCTCAGTGACGTGAATTATGTGATAGTCAAACATTATGCCTATTTTGTATTGTTTATCGCCGACCTAAAGTCAAGACTTGAGTAAATAGGTCTACCGTCCCAGATTTGCTAGAGAGGTTTTACAAATACAGGAGGGTGCCCCCTGTATGAAATGAGTCTAAACATTTGGGATTCCTAGTATGAGTGCACGACAGTGCATGATGTGTCCTGAACAGGATTGCTGTGAGGTGTCTCCACCCGGAAAGTGCTGGCCGGGCTGAGCTTCAACATTGTGACAAGTGGCCAACTAAGAGCACCGTGCCAGACTTAATCTGCAGCCATAGCATCACCCCCTCCTACTCTCCGGGTCCCGCTGACTGGCAATAACAGGTGAGTCACTAAGAGATCTGAAGCCTTTCCGGAAGTCCTTTCACTTGGAAAGGGGCTAGGTATTCCTTGGGGGAGTTGCCTCGTGTGTAAATAATTTCTAGGTGAGAGATGAATGTGCATCACTTATGTGTTTCCTAACAGTAGTTAGACTACAACTCCCATCATCCCCTGATTATGACGTTGGGAAATGCCCAGCAATTACCGTAGAGCCCTGTAGTGCACACTCACGGAAAATGGTGATATTGTTATACTAAGACAATGCTGTATAGATGTCAAGCATTTTTTTTTTATTTTTCTCCTGTGTTGCAGTTCGTTCACAACAGAATGTCTCAATTTTTCTTTTTAACACATTACATCTATCACATTGTAATCATTGATGTTTATTCTTGATGTAGTATGAAACACCAAAGCGTTGTGTTTCAAGCGCTCCAAGCGTGGGAATATATAAAAGATAATCACAAGGAAAAAGTAAAAAATAATCTAAGTATAGTGTTTAATCTTAATGTATTAACACTATATTCTCCTGGTTTATCTAAGTAGATACTTAAATAAATCCACATGGAAAGCGTGTTCCTTATATCAAAAAGAAGATGCACATTTATTCATTAAAAACATCGAAAAATCAAATCTAAAAATCTTAAAGTAATTTAACATACATTGTTAAAACCGGACAATCCTGATTGATTATTTGTCCATTATTCTAGTAATCGTAAAACGGAATATTAGGGGTGGGTTCTTGTCGTCATAGCTTACTGGTCTCAGTTGTTATAATGCAATTACCTTAAAGGTAGCTTAATATGGCAGTAAAAAGCTCTTAGCTATCGGTAATATTGATCACAGTACAAGCTTCTCTCAGTCAGTGTCAATGTTCGTGACCGATCCCCCCCCCTTATAGTCCGCTTACTTGAACTTTGCCTTGTATTGAGCGCATCAAATGTTGCTCGAGTGTATGTTTCCCGTTCTCACAGGATCCTGCCGCCAGGTTTCACCGCTCGATCGTCGTTCCTCCAGTTTGGTGGATCTACCATCGGGTTGTTTATCTCGTGCTGATGCGTCCGACTTCTTTTATTTCCTCTTTTATTTCCAACGCGTTTCGGGACTAGAATATCGTCCCTTCCTCAGGGAAAACAAGTTTTGTGATAAATAAAGGGCGCATGCCCTCACTTCCCTCGTATTTACGTGGGGGCAAATGTCACTCAAATCAGACTTGTAGGCGGAGACTGCCGCCTGTTGTGACACTTTGTAACGTTGCTAAAATACATTGCTTAAACACATTGTAAACTTATTAAAACCTTTGTTACATTAAACATTTAGATAATGTTAATAGATGAAAAAACCACTGTTTTTAAATACTAGGGAATATTTTCTTATATGAACAATTAAGAGTAACCGTTTAGCCATGTATTTAAAAGTTCATTTTTACAGTATGAATACATTTATTTCAGACCAATCGTTTCACATTTCTCTTTTTTATATGTTTCTTTTTCCACCATACATGTCTATTTTGCTCTTATATCATTACTCCCAATCTATCATTTTGATTTATATATTCTTTTATAATAAGGTTGATTCTTTGAAGTGTGTGTGATTTTTACTTTGACCTCTTCAGAGGGAGAAAACAATGTTTAATATTAAGTTTCCCTAGGAGCATGCCCATATAGTAATTCATTACTCAGAGCATAGGTTGCCTGGACTACTGGTTGGCTATTGTAAGTGACTAAAAAATAATTATAATTAGAAACTAGGGATTTGGAGATGACACAAAACATCTTACTAGAATGGAGTATAATCCAAGAAATATTAGTATCTAATAAACCTAGGATCCAGGGAATCTATATTGGTATGTGGAATATACTCCCTATTTCAGTATGTTATAAATTATAATTCAAACTATAGAGATGTTAAAAATTATTAAAAGATATAAAATAAAAAATAAAGAACAAAAATAATACTCCTACTAGATCATTTGTATTTATATTACTATGTGTTTTGTATTTACTAATAATCCCTTCAAAAACACCACAAATCCATTTCTTCATTCAATCCCTTTGGGGCCATTGTTTGTAACTTAAAAATCCAGAAGGTCTCCTTTTGTGCTAGTCTTCGAAATCTCTCTCCTCCCCTTGGGTGTGGTGGGATAGTATCAATAATCGTAACTTGGATTTGTTCTAAATTATTCGGATGGCACTTTTTATAATGTCTTGGAACACTATGTGTAGATGATAATTTCAATATATTATTCTTGTGTTCTCTGAATCTTTCTTTAAGTGGTCTAATGGTCCTTCCTATATATTGTTTTTGACATGGACACTGTAGCATATAAATCACATATGGAGTGTTACAATTAGCCAGATGCTTAATGGGGTAAATTTCTTGAGTTGTACTTGATTGAAAGGTTTCTTTTGATTCTACTAAATGTTGACAGGTAGTGCATCTCTTGTGTCTACACCTAAAATTACCTTTTATTTGTTTTGAACTAGTAGTAGTTAAATTCTTTGACTTTTTTACTTGTTTAAGAGCACTAGGAGCTAATTTCTTTTTTAAGTCCTCTGCTTTTTTATATATTATCCTTGGTTTCTTTGATATTGTATCACCCAGGAATGTATCCCCTTTTAAAATGTTCCAGTGTTTATGTAATATTTTTTCTATTTTCTTAGACCCATTTGTAAATTTTGTAATAAATGCTAGTTCAGGCTTTCTAGTTTGATTTTTCTTTTTGGTTGTATTTATTTTTTCTTTGTTTAGAAGTAAATTCTTATTTGTTTCTTCTTCATTATTTGGGAGTAAGTTCTTCCTGGGCATTTTCTTCACTTTATTTAGGGCGTCTTCTATCATTTCTATTCTGTATCCCTTTTCTATGAATTTCTCCTTTAGGACTATGGCTTGTTCTTCGAATACTTCTTCTTTGCTACAGTTCCTCTTTATCCTCTGAAATTGGCTCAAAGGTACATTATTGAGCCACTGTTTTCTATGGTTACTGTTGGCTTGTATGTAACTGTTTGCTTCCACTGGTTTGTAGTGTGTTCTAGTTTCAATTATTTGATTTTCATTTATATTTATCTGTAAATCAAGGAATACTATTGATGTATAGCTATATGTGGAGGTGAAGGACAAGCCCATTTGATTTTGATTGATGTTAATTAGAAACCTGTTTAGTTCTTCCTCAGTCCCTTTCCAGATGATGAAGATATCATCTATAAATCTCATATATAATGCAAGCTGTTCATGAAAATATGGCCAGATGTATTCCTCCTCCCACTTGCCCATGAATAGGTTTGCAAAGCTGGGTGCAAAGCGTGTTCCCATCGCTGTCCCACACCTTTGGATATAGTGTTCTCCTTCAAACATGAAATGGTTATGTGACAATATAAAATGAATCCCTTCCAGTAGGAATATTCTTTGTTTGTCTGGCATCTTGTGATCTTGTTCTAGAAAGTGAGATACAGCTTGGATCCCCAACTGATGTTCTATATTTGTGTAAAGAGATGTTACGTCACAAGTTGCTAAAATACAATTCTTTTTTAATTGGATTTCTTGTAGTCTTTTAAGTACATGTCCAGTGTCCTTTACATATGCAGGGAGTTGCAATACATATTTCTGTAAATGAAAGTCGATAAGTTGAGACAGATTACTAGTGAGTGAATTAATTCCCGATATAATGGGACGACCAGGAGGGTTAACAGAATTTTTGTGAATCTTAGGGATATGGTAATATATAGGTATATTTGGATGGTCAATCTTCAGAAATAAGAATTCTTGTTTTGTAAGTATATTGTCTTCAAAAGCATCTTTAATGAACTGTATATATTCTTTTTGAAAATTCTGTAATGGATTGATTTTTAGTTTTCTATAGAACTTTTCATGTCCTAAAATTCTATATGCCTCCGTTAGATATTGAGTTCTTGTCTGAATTACTAACGCTCCTCCTTTATCTGCTTCTCTAAAAATTAAATCCGTATTAGTCATGAGTGATTTTAAACTTATGGTTTCCTTCTTAGTTAAATTTCTTTTAAAATTTATTGGTTTTTGGAATTCTTTTTGGATGTCTTTGAGTACTATTTCCATAAATGCTTCAATGAAAGGACCTCTGGCCTGTATTGGATAGAACTTGGAAGTTGTTTTGAGATCACTATGTTGTATCTTAGGGTCCGCAGTTGGGCTGTCCAAGCTGTTTATTGAATTGTTACCTTCTTTCCACAAGTTTTCTAGGCATTCCAATATTTCTTCTTAGGCCCGGTCCAAAATTAGGATCATCCGAATTAGAAAAAAAAAATTGTCCGAATTTGAATTTTACTGAAATTTTACTGCACAAGTCTAATATACATTATATATATATATATCTGGATATATATATAGATATGTATATTGCATATTACATGTTTTAAAAAATAACAATATTGTTTAATATTTCTCATTTTTTATGGATTTGTGTTCTCTATTGTTTTCCTAAGTACTAATGCATTTTATATATTTTTATTTGTTTTTTTGGATCCATGATGGTGGATATGGGCAGCTAGGTTATTATGATCTGTGGTTTCCTCCATTATAGTGCCACCGATTGTAGCATATTATTTGTAATTGCAGTCAGTGAGCCACTTCACTTTGCCCAGCCCAGGAGTCTAGCGACTGTCCCCTTGCTGGATTAACCCTTTGATTGCAAGAATGGTATGCAACATTGCAAATCAATGCGTTGCACAGTCCTCTGGCACACAAAAGGTTAAGAACCCCTAAGGTCCATGGTAAAAATATGAAAGGAGGCCCCCAAATATAGGTTAACATTTAGGATCCTCAAGTTTAATTGTGACTTTCCTTTTCTTCCCTTCCTGTTAATGAGAAAAACATATGCTCTCAGCATCATTATTATACAGTGTGATTTTATTAATTATCAGTGCACAGATACTTAACATCATCATAGAGTACAATGTGTTCATTATCCCCTACCGCGGGAACCTGATAATACTGGATCCATGAAGGAATTATGCTGCCTTGCTGCAGATTTTCTTTTCTGACTCTGTCAAAAAAGCATACCTCCCAAGTGTCTCTCTTTAGGACACCCAAATCCCTCTGTCCCTCTTTCCCACCCTGATGTCCCTTTTTTAGGAGATCAGACTGTACATACCTCCCAACATTTCAAATTGCCAAAGATGGACACTTGTGTTTTAGGGGGCATTGCTGGGGGTGTGGCTGGTGGGCAGGGCATTACCGAGAATTTTTAGGCTATTTTTTGACCTACTGGCACCTCCTTGTGTAACCTAATAAATGACTTATAACAAGACCAATGTATTTTATTTACACAGACTAATTTATAAACACATATACTGACCTGTAAACAAGCAATAATGTGAGTTTTATTGCTGTGGAGCAATGTAATACACTTATATACATACCACACAATCTTATCTCCTAAAAAGAGGGACGTCAGGGTGGAAAAGAGGGACAAAAGGATTTGGGTCTAAAAGAGACACTGTCCCTCCTAAAGAGGGACACTTGGTAGGCATGGACAGTGTGGTGTGTATAGAAGTGTATCACATTGCTCCACAACAATAAAACTCACATTCATGTTTGGATAAACTTTAGTATATGTGTTTATAATGTATTCTACGTAAATAAAATACTTTGTCTTTGTTCTAAATCATTTATTCAGTTACATAAAAAGGTGTAAATGGGTCATGAAGTAACTTAAAACATCTTGGTAATTCCCTGCCCACCAGTCACGCCCCAAGAAACATCACCTAAAACAGAAGTGTCCCTCTTTGACCATTTGAAATGTTGGGAGGTGTGAAAAAGTAATGTGACAGGCCCAGCACAATGCAACTCTTGTACCCAAACTCAAAGTTAAACATTTTGAGTGTCTGAGCACTGATAACTAATAAAACTACACTGTATAATAATGATGCTGAGAGCATTTGTCACTGATGAAGAATACATTGCATGTTGCACTTTATAGTTCTTATCTATGAACTGATGCTTTATAATGATGAATAACCATACTGATAATGGACACTTTAGAGTGATGAGTATAAGCACTGATTATGAACACTGTACTTTAAAACAATGTTGTCTGTGCATTGATAATAAACAACTCCACTTTATAATGATGAACATCTGTACACTAATTATTAACACACTATTTTATGATGATGATATATGCCCTGGAAATTAACATACTGTACTCTACAGTTAATTAACAAACTGTACTTTTGTATGGGAAGAACCGTCCTATTTCATTCATCACATCAGCTCCTCTGACAAGTGTCAGTGAGGCCGTTGTACTAAGAAATGGAGTAATTCTGGACTAGTCCAGATTGCTCTTATGGGACAAATAAAATGTCCTCAAATTTCCATTGATTTGAATGGAAATTTAGCCCCAAAGGAATTCGTTGAAGACTTTGTTTATCATCCAAGAGGTTAAAAGCGACATTTAAATCAACTAAAATTTTTCTCTCTCCCCTATGGGGAACTTGGTTTACTCCACAATTACTCCAGTTCTTCTTAGTACATCAGTCTCACTGTGTAATGATGTCAGTGCTGCTGTTTCCTGCTCTCCTTCTCAGTGCACGGCACATATAATCGCAGCTCTTGTGTCATTAATCTGGGGACACTAACAGTCTGTGTTATTTGTCTTTTTCTGTTAAAAGAATATTTCAGAGATATCAGTGTCAGGTAATTTTGAAAGTTCCCACTTAGCCCTATTGCCCTGAAGCTGTTGTTGGACTACAATTTTTCTCAGCCTCAGCCATCTAACTGTAGTTGAGGATGATGGAAATTGTAGTTTAACATGAGCAGGAGTGTGACAACTTGCCCACCTCAGGTCTAGACATACGGCAAGAGTAGCAATAATGTGTCATTACTGAGGCCATAATGCTTTGTCTCTCTCTCTCTGATAGAGGACAAAAGTGTGCATGGGGGGTGGGGATCCTGGGCTGTGCAACCCCTTTCTGTTTGTCTTTGGGAAATCTGTGGCCCTCCAGCAGCCTCTGTTGTACTACAATTCCCAATTCCTCAGTGGGGCAACAAAGAGTTGATGATGATGATGACAGCTGTAGTCCAACATTGCTGGAGTATCACAGATTGCCCACAACTGCTGTACACTGACTTGTCCCCCTACACAAGTGATAGGAAGCATGGAACCCTCCAACAGTTTTGGACTACAACTCCCATCATCCTGAACTTGGCAACATTTGGATAAAGTTGATAGGAGTTGCAGTACAAAACAGCTGGAGGGTCACAAGTTGCCCGCAGGTTTTGTATTCTGATTTACCCTCTTGCATAAATAATGCAAAATCTGTGGCCCTTCAATTGTTGTTGGACTACAACTTCAGCTGATACTTGTGTTACTTCACAACATTAATTAAAGTTATAAACTCAACAGAAGGGGGTGGAGTGGGATGGAGGGCTGGAGCGATAGTGGAAATGGACCACTTGATTAAATTTGCCCCCCAGGCCAAATGTTGCCAGCCCTCCCCTGACAGCCATGCCAAAGGTAGATGGCGGCATCCCCCCCCCTTGAGTTTGCCTGGACAGGAGGAGGCCATGTCTTCCTTTCTCCAGTCTCTTTTTATAAGAACTGTCAATATTTTAGAATAAACTATCCTTTTGTTTTTGGAAAGTACACTATGAGCTGCTTTTCTTTCTCTCACCTATTTTCCTATTTCCCTATTTGCAGGAAAACAAGGCCATTTATTAAGGTTGGCAGACCTTGTGGGACCGTTCCAATGTTGAAAGTGTCTGGAGATCTGTTCTTCTCACAAACTGTGAACCCATTACATATGGTGACTTTTCATTCTTACCTGTTACATTTAAGTTTTATGCAGTTCAGGACAAAAATGATTTTACAGTCAGTTATTTGTTCATGTAGAGAGATTGTCACTGTTCATATGCACAATAATCAGACCAGTTTTAAGGCTGCAGATCCCTTAAATGGAACGGTTCAAAGAAAACCGAGGCCAATGTACTAAAATGACCAATAGGAATTCTGGAACAAACCAGCTGTAACATACTGTGTGTATATCTGTAATAAATAATAATTAGCAAACATCCTTCTGATAGAAATTTGGTTTGAAACAGGGTTTGCAACTCCTTGAATTCTAGAGAGTTGTAAAATGAATTGCTTCGCAATGAGCTGGAGACCCATCTCACGTTCAAGGCATTAACAACTTAATTTAACCCTTTGAGTGCCAGAGGGGTATACAATGCATTGCTCTGCAATGCGTTGCATATCCCTCTGGAACTCAAAGAGTTAAATGAATGGGAATTTTTATTTGTCCCCTGTTGTGTAGTCGATTTACTCCACAAATGCTCTCATTTGCTGAATGCATAAGGTCCTCTGTGATATTGCTAGTCCCTACAAACTTGGGAAAACTCATATATATCTACTGATTAGTTTTACAGAGTGGTGGATGGCAATATATTAGTAGTTCCCCATGATTACTGTATGCAGTCTGACCTGCAGCAAAATCTACTGAATGGATTTCTGGGGCAAATCAACTGTGCCATAGGAGACAAATATCATTTCCCCAAAACACCAAGGATTAAATTGAGACGTTTAATCTAATGAATGCCCAAGTGGTCTATAACATATTACTTAACAAAGCATTCAAATTATCAAAATACCCATTTAACTGAATGGGGATTTTTAATTCCTCCCTCTCATGTAGTTGGTTTGCCCCAGAATTGTTCAGTCTTCCTTTGGACATAAGGCCCATAGACAGATTGCATGGCATAATATTTGCTTTCGTTTAAATTGAAAGAAGTACCCCGATTTGTCAGTTATTTATGTTTAATTTTTGGCAGTTAGAATTCAAACATGTAGCTGATTAGACACATTTATCAAGGCTTCATGAGGTACTGTGGGGGTGGGGTTACCATCCTAGAAACAAGAGCAAGAGTATGACATCATAGATCATGCTAGCAGGACCAGTCATGCAGTCTTAGTTTCAGTTAATCACGACAGCTTCAAAGCTATTGCGTGTTAGCAAAGTGGAAATACTAGTAAAGTGCTACAAAATTTGCTAAGTTTTTGACTTACAATGAGCGATACAAAACAGAATAAAATCAAGAAAAGCAGGAAAAGAAAGCGACAGGAGCATTCACAGACTGATGCAAAGGGAGAAGAAGATGGGGTTTGTCCCCAGAAATTTATTAGGACGTCTTATTCAGATCTTGGTAAAAAAAAGAGTTATTTAGAGTAAAAATATGGCACTCTAGCTCCAGTAAATTACTGATGAAAACAGGGACCATTTGGGGATGATGGTAGATGGAGCCCATTGGTAGCTGGATAGCCACTTGTTCACCAGAACTTTGGGATAGGGGAACTTACGGTCTCATTTGTTTAAAATATTTTTCATACATGTGTACATGTGTATGTGTAGGGAGGGGTTGGGGGAGGAGAAAGGTGAGTAAGAGATCATGAGGAAGGAAGGGTTAAGAAGAAATATAGGGTAGAGGGTCTAAGAGAGGTGGGGGAATATACTGGTGGAGAAAGGAGTGGTAATAGACTGTCAAAGAGTTCGGAAGGAGAAGAAAAGAGATGGTGGAGAAACGGTGAGGGGGACATGGCAATGGGAATGAACGTAGATAACGAGAGGGTACAGGAAGAGTGGAGATGAAAGGAGAATAGAGGGGAAAAAGGTAGGAGTTGGAAAAGAGGAAAAGTGGAGTAAAAGAAGAAAGGAAACAGAGGAAATAAGGACAAAGAAAAAGAGAGGGGAATAGAAAGAAGAGATTGGATACAGGCAAGGAAAAGAGGAGAAGGAGAGCGACAAAGATAAGGGATGTGAACAGGAAAGAGGGGAATGAGGAAGTAAGTGTCAGAATGACAAGGAAGAGAGGGGTATTAATAGGGAATAGGGGTGGGAAATGGAGGAGGATGAGATGGTACGAGGGATAAGTAGGTGACAAGCATGAAGGGAGGAGTTGGGGAAACAAAGTATTGGGATGAAGGGATGAGTAAAGATAGGGGGATGTATAGAGGGGGTTGCATGATATCAAGGGAAGGGATAAGGGAAAAAACAGGGGATAGTGGACAAAGACAGAGAAGCAATGAAGAAAACGGATGAAGAGGAGAGGGGGTAGAAAAGAGGGGTTGAACAGAATTGTGGAGGATGGGTGAAAGAGATTGGTGAACATGACAATGATAGAAAGACCCTTCTCTCATCTACATCCAACATGTTCAAGATATTTACAAAAACCTGTGACCCTCAAGCTATTGTTGGAGTACAATTCCCATCATCCTTAGAAAGATGTTTGCTGACTAAGGATGAAGAAAGTTGTAGTACAGCGCAGAGACACAGGTTGCTTCCCCCCACACTCCCTTATACACCACCACCCTTACACTAATTTCCTTTCTGGTTTAACACATTGGCTCCTGCAGTAATAAAATGGGTAATTTTGTCAAGGTCCCCTCTTCTAAATTGCACACACACGCACATGCACACCCTGAACATTTACTAGTTCACATTTTGCTCCAGTCATGAGAATGTCCAGTTTATTATCAATCTAACCACTCTTCATTTTCAGTAATAAATAACATATTTTTTTATCACACAAGGAGGAAGCTCAGAAAAGCCATCAGCTGCCCCACGTGAGCTATCACTGGAGGATTTTACCATCTATCATAAACTCGGGGAAGGTGGCTATGGAAAAGTAAGTAATGGGTTCCCCAAACCAACTATAGTACTTTAAAATTATTTACAAAACAATAACAAGAAATGCCAGGGTTGACTGTTCCTAATCTGTGCCTCTCTGTCCTCTAAAAATGAATGTCTTGTCTCCATATCACCTTCACCCCCTCTTCTTCCACTCCTTTGCCATCAATCTCACACTATTTAAGCCCATTCCTGAGATTCCCCAGCCCTATTCATCTTTCCAAGTCCATTACTTTATATCTCTTCCATATAGTCCAATTCCTGTCACCTCTTGCAGTATTCTTCCATCCCTAACCTATCCCTTGCCCTTTACTCCATGTTGCAAAATTTCTATGACTCCCCAGCCATAGTCTTCCTTCCGCAGCCAAATCCAGGAATTCTCTTCTATATGGAACCATTCCTGTGATGCTACAGCCTATTGTTCTGTTACCTTCCAATTACATTCTCTTTATAGACTAATCCCCATTATATGACCACTCTTCCATACAGCATAATTCCCATGATTCTTCTGTCCCCTCCCCCTTTACATGAAGTCTTTTTCATATAGAACCACTCTGGTGAATTCCCCAACCCTGTTTTGCTTTCCCCCATTACATGATGTCCCTTTCAAAAAAATAATTCCTGTGACTCCTCTAACCATATTCTTCTGTCCCCTCTTCTATTACATGAACTCGCTTTCATATAGAATCATTCTGGTGACTTCCCAGCCCTATTTTTCTGTCTTTTCCTCAATTCCTGTGACTCCCCCGCCATATTCTTCTGATCTCTCCCCATTACTTGACTTTATTTTTCATCTCAATTTCTGTATGTTCCCCAGTCCAATTTTAATGTCCCAAGCCCATTCATTGACCTATCTTCCACATAATTCCACTCCTGGGCAGTTCTCTACAATCAAAAGTGGGGCAATTCTGGACCATTCAATGAGTTAAAATCCCCTTTAAAATCAATGGGGATTTTTACTTGTTGCTTAATGCTGGTTTGCCCCAGATGCTGAATTTTGGTCTTTGTGCAGATGGTCTTTATGTGTTCCTGTTGATATTTGATCTCCAATAAGGGACTGACCTTCTAACTTGCAGGTGTCTCTCATCTACCTCCTACAGGTTTTCCTGGGTTACCACAATGGTAGCGGAAAGCTGGTGGCAATTAAATGCGTGGAAAAAAAGCATCTCATAGGCAAGAGCAGAAATAAGATAATGGTGGAACAGCGTGTACTGGAGGTTGCCAGTGGTTGCAGATTTCTAACTCATGCACACGCAACCTTCGAAACCAAGGTAAAAACCATGCCTTCCCTACATTCTCCCTTTCACTGACCATATTCATGTGGCAATAATCAAACCACAATATAGAAACAGATTGTGTCTGGCTCAGAGGAACTCTGTGGCTAAGAGGAAGATGCTGATGTGAGTCAGCTGCCGAGAATTGGGGCCATATGTACAAAGGAAAAGAGGAGCAGTTCTGCAGCATCAAAATTGTACCATAGGGGACACATAAAATTCACTATATTCCCATTGTTTTAAATGGATAACTCAACCCTTTGAATGCTAGAGTGATCTCTAATGCATTGTGAAACAGTGCATTAGAGACCTTTCTAGCATTTAAATGGGAATGTTTATTTCGTCTTATGGTGCAAAAACAATATGTGAGTAATGGCTGGGATATCCTGTTCTCTGTATCACTTGACCCCCAGGAGGGAGCACTGATATAGAGATTTCTACCTGAGCAAGCACACACCTCTTACTCCAAATGCTGAACCACTAGGGATGAAGGCCCTGAAGTGGCAGGGAAGGGAGGAAAGTGGGAGGGGCTGTAGGAATGTTTGTGCTGGCCACACCCTTATTATGAATTATGAGTATGGCCAGAGCAATCTCAATATCCCTGCATTGGTTTTATACCTCTTTACATGCAACTATTTAACCCCTTAAATGTTAGAGATATCTCCAAATGCATTGCAGAACAATGTTTTGGAGATCTCTCTCTAGAAACTAAATATTTCAGGCTTTTTTGTTCTTGCTTGCTATAGGTCAAGGGTGTTTTCTATGTCAGGAGACAGTGGATGGTACTGTGGGTAGGGGCATATGAAGAGTGGAGGTGTGGCCATAGGCAGAACTATAGGCACCTAGTGTGCCTTGCCTAGGGACTCCTGTGATATAAATCCAGCCCTGTACAATATACTGTATTAGGATTGATGCACAGGTCAAGAGAATCAGTGTGTAGTATAAGGAGGAGACAAGAGCAGGCATGTGCTATATTTTATATTCGGACTGATAAACAGGATAAGAAATGCAGTTATTTGTATAATAAGGATTAGGCATTACCATGCTGTATTGAATCTCTTCTTAAAAATTAGATCTTCATTGTAACCTTTCTCCCACTGTCTCTGGTGTAACAGGAACATCTCTACTATGTTATGGACTACTTTGCTGGAGGAGACCTTTTTGAGCTTTTGTCCATGAACAGAATGCTGCACAGCGATACCATAAAGTAAGGACTAGGAATGGGAGCCAGATGGAGACACACAATTTAGAAGGGATACAGATGTCAGGCTGGAGTTGGAATGTGTTTGATAACTCTGTAGGACTTAAGCATTTCAATCCCCATTAAAGGGATAGTAATACTTCGTTTTAACTTTATTTTATTTTGTAGGCATTAAAAAAACATTAAGAATGATATAAGTCTTATCTCTCAATCCTTTATGGTTTAGGAGATATTCACAAGCAAAGTTCCCCTCCCCTCCCCTTTTACCTAGTGTAAGACATCTCTTCTCAGATGTGGATCAGGTTGTATGACAGGACAGATAACAGAAGGGGACAATTTTCTTTGTATGAAAACAATGAAAGCCCTTCCCCCCTTGACAAGTTTTTCAGCTTTTTCCATTATCTTAATTGAAGATTGTCCCTCTCTGCAGTCTACCTGGGCACCTTCCTTCTGATCTGGTTGAACGGGGGGGGGATACTTTGTTTGTGAATATCTCTTAAACCATAAAGGTTAGAGAGATAAGGCTTATATCATTCTTCATGTTTTTTTAATGCCTACAAAATAAAATAAAGTTAAAACGAAGTATTACTATCCCTTTAAAATATATGGGAATTCACCGATTATTTATTCCAACCCTATGGTGTACTTGGTTTACTCCTTGATTCTACCTCTTTAGTTAGATGAACAAGATCTAAATATCTTTAAAACAAAATATTTGCTAGCATTTCTGAGAACATGAGCATACCTGGGAACTCTCTGAATATCCTCATTTGGACACTCCCATTCTCAGCCCTGTGTGTTTCTCAGGGAGTCATGGATGAGAATGTTCCCAGGAATGAGCATGAGGTGTAGACAATGTAAAATAAATATTTGGGGCCATGAAAGAGTAATTTTAATAACCCTTTGAATGCCTGAACAATGTGTTTGATACTTCTCTAGCACTCAAAGGATTAATATTTTAAAGGAGTGGTAAACTTTTGTTATGAAAACCACATATATTGTGGGGATTTTCCTGCTGAGTAGAACATAGTTCTGTCCCCTCTGGGAGAGGATTCATTTAAAAGTTATTTTGATTCAAACTGTTGCATTTTTTAAATATTAAACTATTAGCATGATTGGTACCCAGACAGTTATTTTATTGTATGATCTGGGAGAAGTGAGACACTGGCTACAGTTCTCTATAGAATGTGGCAGTAACCGCTCCATCACTGTGAAACAGTTTGAACTATAATCATCCTATATAGTAATTCGCTAAATTGTGTGTAACACCGCGACATGTGCAGTAGACACTGCTGTGCGTGCTGCAGTCATGCTCAGTAGAGACTGTCCGTGCCGCGGCTGATACAGAGCTGGGCTCTCCTTCGGAGCGTCCAGCTCTGTATCAGCTGCGGCACGGGCAGTCTCCGCTGCGCATGACTGCCCCGCGACCGGGTGGCAGTGGCACTGTGGCCCGTGTAACTAGCTGTTCAACTAGTTTATAATAAAGCATATCACAGCAGAATCCTTTTGTAATCCTCTGTTTTCTTTGAATTATGCTTTTTAACTATAAATGTATTAATTTTTTTTTGCTCATCAGATTCTTTGCTGCGGAAATGGTGTGCGCTATAAAATTCCTGCATAGCAAAGGAATTATCCATCGGTAAATTATATTCTTTTATTGTATATATATTTTATTCTGACCCGCTCTCCCTGCTCTGTGCTGTCTCTCCTTCATCCATCCTTCCACCTGTCCTGATCCACAGACTATTAAATTATTGGGGGAAAACTGTATTTCAAAAATGTTCCCCTGTACTCAACTACAAGGAAATCTAGCCAATCCCCAAGTTAGTTAACCTGTAACCTGGCAACTATAAGAAAATAGCTGATGCAGTGTCAGGAAGTGGGGCTCTGTTGTGTCCCTATTATTTCAAAGTCCGCACCCTCATCCTGCTATTTGAATTCAGTTGTTTCTTGTCTGACCATCTTACACTACCCATCTGCTACGTCTCTTGCATACACTTTCTCTCTTTTCCACCCTGTATTTTACTCTCTCTTGTCCAGTGCACTGAGTAGTATTACAAAATAATGAATACAAAACAATTGCTTAACCCTTTAATGACCAGATGTGTGTACAACACATTAATTCACAATGCATTGCACACTCCTCTGATCCTTAAAGCATTGCCAAAACCAAAACTCTGAGATGGAAGCAGCCTTTGAAGATTATAGATTGTCACTTGAATTATACAACTTACAAATCGATTTCTTTACAGAGACCTCAAGCCAGAAAATGTCCTGATTAGCAACGCAGGACACATACAAATTGCAGACTTTGGGCTTGCTGTTGATGATATGCTTGGGGACAAAGTGACATCAGGCTATGCAGGAACCAGTGGATATATTGCCCCAGAGGTGAGAAACAGACAATAGAGGATAGGAAGGCCATTTTTGTAGTGCACACTCATATCACCCCTTCTGTTGTCTGATTTATACATTGGTCATAAAAGAACACAATTCTATTCTAAATGAAGAAAATGGGAAAAGTGTCTCCATATAGAATAATATCCATGTATATCACCAATTCAAAAATCTCCCCATTTCCAACCTTTGTCTTAGGGCACTCACATATTTAAGTGGCCTGTCAGATATGTATATGAATGACAGACATGAATCACAGATGGGAGACTTTATTGCCCACTCCCACTTTGATATCCTCCTCTCATTGATAGATGGTTCGGCTGCTACCATGTATCCAACTCTCTCCACTAAACCTGTACTCCCAGATGGACAAAAGATAAAAGTGCAAATAGAAATTCTAAAAATAGAGAGCACTAGAACAGTATTGAAATTGTATATTTCGTTGGAACTCATTGAGTTAATCACACTGGTGTTTGTGCCTCACCGGCATTGTAAACATCATGCAGGGTATTCATGTGGCGATACCCTAGACCAGGGAATATGCTGGGTTACCAAAAGACCTGGATCTTTGGCAAACCTCACAGATTATTATTGTATCTTTACTGGTAAGGAGATTAGCACCATTACGTGTGTCCCAAGGTAGCTACAAGACCTGGGGCTTTAGGCCCTTCACAAGCAGCTATCAATTCCAATGCCATTAGTTAGTAGTAGGCAATCTTTGGCTTTCCAGCCGATGTGGGCTACATTGCTTGTCATCCCCAACCAGACAATAGCTGGCTGTGAATGATGGGAATTGTAGCCTTCTACATCTGGAGTGATAAATGTTGAAGACTGTGACTCTTACCCGAAGCAGATTGTTACTCTCTCTCTGTGTGGATGCAACTGGCATGACTGTTGTACACTGAATATCTGACACAGAGGCTGATGTACTAAAGAGGATAAAGGAGCAATTACAGAGTAAACCAACAGGACAGAGGGGCAGAATAAAAAGTCAGATTGATTTAGACTGGACTCTTTTACCCCTTGAATACTAGAGAGGCGTGCAAAGCTTTGCAAAACAATGATTTGTAGGTCTATTTAGCATTCAAGCAGTTAAAAACTAATTTATATCAATGGGAAAGGGGGGATTTGTTTTTTGATTACTATGCTACATTTGGTTTGCTCCAGAGTTACCCCAGTTCTCTTTAGTGCAACAGCCTGTATGTGTCCATGTTTGTGTCTATGCCATTCTGTTTGTGTGTAGATAGATTGAAAAATATTTGTCTTTCTGCACTTTGGTAGATACGCAAGAACCTGCCATACAACAGCGCAGTAGACTGGTGGTCTTTTGGGGTTGTGTTATACAACATGGCAACCGGGGATTTTCCATGGAACCTTTCCAAGAGCCATCTGGAATTTCCATCATCAGTCAGCGAAATGACCAGGGACCTGATCAGAAAGGTGGGTATGAGCTGTGGTATAAACTATAAAACAATATGGCTAAGCGTGCCGCTGCTCAGTGCCACTGGTGGAAGCCCCCCCCCCAAGTGAAAGAATCAGTTTGGACTATCTGCATCTCCCTCTCCCTAGACACACAATCCAGTCAGCTCTGCATGAACTCAGCATAGTGTGAAGATGCGTGTGAAAACTTGCTGAGGTTGATGTACTAAGGAGTAGTTCCAAATCAAACAACTGCACCATAGGGGGTGAATACAAACTCACCAAATTCCCATTGATATAAATGGGGCTTTTGATCCTTAAAGGGATATTAATGTCCCAAAAAAATATTTTGCATTGTGTAGAGATTAAAAAGTTTAATTGAATGCAAAAAAAGGTATATCTCAAATCGCTATGGTTTGAGAGATATCTGCATTTAAAATCTGATGTTTCCTGCTGTCAGCTGTAAAGCTGTAAGCAGTAGATCTGTGTCCACCGACACGGAGGCTCTTCAGCAGAGCCGCAATTGCATTTTTTAAAAAGAATTACTTCATTGGAATGGTCTACAAGATGGGCTTGCAAACCAAGAGTCCAAGTTTCCAAGGCTTTGGCAAACTCCAAGTATACTACATCAACAGCAATATCCTTGTCCATATTATTACTTACCTTTTCATAAAGTGCAAGTAAATTAGTTTGAAATGATCCCGAGTAGTGTAGTTGGTTTAGCCCTAGAATTCTTTCACTTCTGCCCTTGTGCATTTGACACTATATAATACAACTAGAATGTAATATATCAAATGATCCTTGTTTCTTTCCACAGCTCCTGAGAACAAACCCTACCCGACGTCAGAGGGTGGCTGATACAATCGAAAGCCATCCTTTTTTCACTGGGATAAACTGGGAGGAGCTCCAACAAGGACGCGTTGAGCCACCATTCATGTTGGTAAATATATGGCCCTGAATTAGTGCCCAATATGCCTATGTACAGTGGTGCCTCCCTGATGGTCATGTAAGCAAACAAGGCACAACTTTAAAGAGACCGAGTCACTTAAAAACAGATTTGATTATTTTTGATAGTACTTAAAATCAAGTGCATGTTGTATTAGCCAGTATTTATTTATTTATTGAGTTATTTAGATTGACAGATTCTGTTAATTACAAACTTGCCATTGCATTTCCCGCATGCCATAGCAATGAAAGGGCTAAGACAGAAATGCCTGCATGTCAGACTTGCAATTATCATAATCTATAAATCTAAAGGACTCAAAAACTAATCACTGTCAATGCTCAGGACACATTGAAACACTTCACACAGAGACAAATGCCTCTGTATGAGTGAGTCCATAGTAGGTTTTCCATGATTTGCAATGTGTTGGAGATCTCTTCAGCATTCAATGGGTTAAAAGCCCATTTTAAATCAATGGGAATTTTTATTTGGCAACAATGTTGCTGTTCTTATGCCCCAGAATTACTCCAGATCTACATACATCAACGTTACTGAGGCTGATGTACTTCGTAAAAGTGGAGCAAATCTGGGGCAAACCAACTGCTCATTAGGGAATAAATAACAATCCGCTTTGATATAAATGAGGATTTTTAACCCTTGAATGCTGCAAGGTCTTCAAAACATTCCTCTGTAATATACTGGAGAATTCTGTAGAATTCAAGTGGTTAAAAGCCCCATTTAAATCAAAGGGAATGTTTTGAAATGCTAATTCCTTTGCTATGGTTCGCTTGGTTCTCACCAGAATTGCACCACTTTTACTTTGTACATCAGCCTCACTGTGTGTATCTTCTCTCTGCAGGAAGAAAAGGATACCAGAAATCATCACTGACACCATCTAATTTATTTAATGTAATTAATGTAAATATTGTATATAGTTATAATAAAAATAATAATTATTAAATTAGCCTTATCATTTACTGTGCAATTCTGTTCATGTCTGTCATTAGGCCGATATGCTGTTTTTACATCAGTTTGGCTAAATAAGAGCTATGTTTTACTATAAGAATGTTATTCATACCATTAAAGTTGTAAACGGCAGCATTTGAAACATTTTGCTATGTGAGCTGTGAAATACTCTTAATTTGATAAAGAGCCTGTCTACACGGGCCAAATAATGGCAGGTGTACTAAAGCAGAACAACACTTCCCAGCATTCTGTGTGGCCAGAGTCTACTGTGCATTACTGCATCGGCCTGCGTTCAGGAAGTCTCTACTACGCATGACTGTATCGGACAAACATACATCTGGCCTATAGGATTTTGAAGTACATATATGGGGTACTGGGAAATATCTAGATTACTCCAATATACTAAAGTCTCATGTGAGGGCATGTATTTGAATAAGCGTAATCCAAGTTTTGCATTAAAAACTATGACACAATCTACGTTAGTCTCACAAGGTAAATTTTTTTGAGTGAGCTCTGACATTCACCAGCTATCAGTCTCTCATCATATTAACATAAACACATGATCTAAGGAATCTGAAAATGCTTAATTAAGTTCAGTTAAAGATGGAAATAAGTAATTTGCAAAGAGCACACTTAAGCACTGCTATGTTGACAAAGCCAAGGCAAAATGTCGAAGACAGCATAGTACCTACTAAGATGGGTGAAATTTGTCTCTATTTGACTAATCCTTACTGACCCGTAGTCCATCTCCCTCCAGCTTTGTGGGGCTACAATTACCATTATGCCTGACCAGCCAACAGATGGCTAAGCAAATGGAAGTTATAGTCCAACAACTGACCTCCCCTGACTTAACCTTTCGAGAGGCAGAGGGGTGAGAAAAGCATTGCTGTACAATGTGTTGTTCACTCTTCTTGCTCTCAGCTGGTTAAATAAATGCTGATGCTAAAATACCACATTGGACAATCACAGTTGTATATGTTAAGTCTTTGGGACATAAGCACAAAAGAAAATAGGAGTAAATCCTGGGCAAACCAACTGTACCATAAGGGACACATATAATTCCCTTAAATTGGCATTAATTTAAGTGAATATTTCAACCCCTTCAGTCTAGAGAGGTGTGCAATGTTTTGCATAGAAATGTATTTCATATTTCTCTGGCATTAAAGAGATTAAAATCCAAATTTAAATATACTGGGATTCCTATGTGTAGACTATGGTACATTTGCGTTGTTCCAGAACCATTCCTCTTTTCTTTTGGGCATAAGGCTAGGGTTGCCACCTTTTCTTCAAAAAAATACCGCCCATAACATTCCCTCCTTAGACTTAAGATTGGACTGAAGCCAATTTTTTACAGGCCTGCCAGTAAAATACCGGCTGGGTGGCAACCTTACATAAGGCCCTTTGTACGTTAACAGAATTTACATATATAACATTGCATATGATTTTCAGTAACCAGTGAAACGATTTTCCTTTCATACTTCCTGTTGTGTTTTACATAGTATTGATTTGTAACCAGGAAGTGAGAAGTGCAAAGGGATATTGCTTCCCCCCACTCGGCTAAAATAGACCATGCATTATTATATATCTGAAATTCTGCCAAGTTTACCTATAATAATGTTTCAACATTCCCTTTACACGTATCTGTAACATGAAATCAAATATTTGATGCTGGCCATAGGCATCCATTTTATGGCCATAAAAGAGCGTATAGCTGCTGACTTGGGACTGCACAGTTCAGCCCTGGATTTTTCATTAATGAGTAGTTAACATGATTATGTCTTTTACTCAGATTTACCTCCCAGGCTCCCCTAGGCAAGTTGCTTTAGGAGCCCTTAGCTCTGCCCATGGCCACACCTCCAATTCTCACATGACCCCACTACCAGTCCCATTCACTGTTTCCTGGCACAGAAAATACATCTGGCCTATAAAAGCAAGCACAAAAATACTTTTAACCTCTTGGTTGCTAGAAAGATCTCTAATGCACTGCACCTCAATGTGCTCTAGACATCTCTAACATGCAAGGTTTTAAGTAATAGTGATAGTCTGTAGAGGGGTATATAAAATACTGCAGGGGCATTGAGATTGTTCTAGCCACACCCACAATTCAGAATGTACAGAGCCAGATTAAGACTCCATAAGGCCCTGGGCACGATCACAAACTGGGGCCCCCTACACAAACCTCAGGTTTTTCTTTTTTTTTTTTTTTTAATCAGGCATAGTAGTACTAACTTAATAAAAGACAAAAAAATAAATAAATACTTTATCTCTTGGATGACAGCAATGTCACAAAAGCATTTCAAACCAATGCGTTGGACACCTCTGTGGCATCCAAGGGGGTAAATATATTAAAATGCACCACAGAGCGTACAACTGAAATGGGGCTACACTAGGAACTCCACAGAACAAAAGGTGGAGGGCGCTGTTATGGCGCCTGAAGCCGGATAAGGGCCAGGGAGCTGAAACCTCTTCCCCCTCTCTGTGTTGCGTGTTTTCGATGGGGGAGGGTGGGGGAGCCTGGGACAAAGGCCTGGGCTCTCTCGCCCTCCCTTGCTGGGGTCACGTAGCAGGGGGAGGCGGGAAACAAAGGGGGCAAGGCTTATACTTTAAAAGCAGCTTACCCGCAGAGGTAAGCTTATAACCATTATTGCTTATAACTGAAATGGGGCTACACAGTTGATTCCAAAGCTTACAATTCAAATGGAGCTAAACTAATGATACACAGAGCTTACAACCAATATGGAGTTATACCTCAGAGTTTACAATTTGTAAACCTAGTAATCCATGGTTAAAAGTAGCCCGCTGAGCCCACATTGCTACCACATTAAACATGTAAGCCTTTGGGTCCCAGATAAGTATCCAAAAACATGAACAGGTACAATCAGAGCCATCGAATCAGAGGCTTCAGTCAATGTTGTGATTGATGGGTAAGAACAGTCACTGATTGGCTGGTGGTTGTGGGGAAGCACAGTAGATATTACTGTTGGGGGAATATGAAGGAAAGCTCTGTAGCCTGTTCAGAGTTTACATTAACCCGTTGAGTGCCAGAGAGATACGCAACACACTGCAAATCAATGTGTTGAGCACCCTTCTGGTGCTCAAACTGTTAAGGTTTTAATATAATTTTTGACTTGTCTGCAGCCTGCTGCTCATTTTAAAGAATCCCCCACCCCTTCCTTCATGAAAGATAATATTTATTGACAAGTTCCACTCACTTTATTTAACCCCTTAAGGACCGGGAAAATCTGAGGTCGTTTTCCCTTAAGGACCGGAGCAATTCTGACCTTTTTGACTATGTCTTTGTTCAACAGTGTTTTCTCTCTTAGGCTTTTACTCCACATCCATAAATTATATACCGTTTTTTTAAGCATAAATAGGGCTTTCATTTGATACCCTATTTATATGGATAACCCACCATTCACTTTATTAAAATAAAAAAAAAGATAAACAAATGTAAAAAAAAAAAACATTTTTGATTTTTCTCTTGGGATCAATTGGCCACAAAGGGTTACATTTTTATGGAGACTGCATGAAAGGTATGACCGGTCAGTTATACCTACAAAATGCACAGTTTAAAGTGGCCACTGTTCCCCCTGGGTGAAAATCCCCATGTCCCTTTTTCCCACCCTATTTTGACACTTTTTTGTCCCTGGCATTTGGTGGTGTATATAAGTGTATTACATGGCTCCACAACAATCACACTTGCAATATTGTTTAATTATATATATTTTTTTAAAATAAAAATATGTTTTTGTAAAAAAAAAAAAAAGTGTGTTGTTTAAAAGAAAAAAAAAAAAAAAGTGTAAAATTGCAGGTCATAAACTGACCTGCATTTAGCCAGCCTCCTGCACCAGCAGTGAAGGGGTTAATACCCCTAACAGCTGTATGTTTTTAACCACTAGGTGTCTCCAGTCTACTTCTGTCTCCCTTACTTTGAGAGCAAGGGAGACAGAGGCAGACGAGACAGGCACACACAGCATGCTTTGCATGCTGCCTCTGTCTGTCACTATGCTGGTACATGTGATCGCTGATATGGCGATCGCATGAACCGGAAGAAGGAAGAAGGGCTGAGATTGAATGCCCCGGTCTCGGAGCGCTCAGTCTCAGCCTGGATTTAATGATAGCAGTGTGCACGGAGGCACGCTGCTATCATTTAAGCCATGACGGTCCTGGACCGTCATGGGTCGTTAAGGGTATAACAACCCATGACGGAGCAGGACCGTCATGGGTCCTTAAGGGGTTAAATGTAGCAGCTTATCAGGACTGGTCTGATCTAATGGAAGCATTTTGTCCCTCCTCCTCCACAGATAAAATACTTCTTTCCTAACATCTGTCAAGATTGTAAAATGTTAACCTCTTCAAGCTGCATTTTAGCTCTGGAGGAAGACCAACATGCCCAAGCTGGATCAGACCAGTCAAGATATGCTGTTGTTACACAGTTTAAATAACAAAGTGAGCCTCTAGGAAGAATGGTACCGTCTGCCTTCCCTCAACACAAAGTGACTAAATCATGTCTAGTCATACAAAATGCCTTCTCTCACACACACACTTTTGTTGGCTCTTCCTCTACCCTCCCTCTTTATTCTCTGCCCTCACTGTGCTCACATTACTGAATCCATTCAGGGATTGAAGGTTAAGCAGCTCCATGCATGTACTACACAGTGTGCCCAGGTCAAGCATGTTCTTCCCTCAGTGTTGTACTGGAGATCTTAAGCCCGCCCAGCTGTCTGCTCCACACACTGCGATTGGCTGTTATAGAGAGCCAATCACTGTTTCTGTCAGGAAGCTTCACAGAATGCTGATGTTAGCACTGAGTCTTGGTTGGGAAACCAAACTCTGCTTCTACTAGTTAACTGATGGTATTTTAACATCAGGCCACAGAAGCATTATATACTTATAGCCCTCAGTTTATAGTTTCCCATGGGCGTCTCCTTGCCTGAGCAGCTGAAATGTGTCACCAACCTGAACAGCCAATAGGAATGAGGCTGATACTGCTAGTCCTATCACTGGCAGCAGTAGCATTATAGACTTACAGACCTCAGTGAGCAGGTTCCTGTGACTTTTGTTCCCTAGAGCTGGTGCTGCCTTTAGGAATTTGGCCAACACTTTTGTCTCTCCTCAGGCAATGGTTGATGAGGTTTAAACAGTGCATCCATCTATCAAGTTCAACCTATGTAATACCACTCTTGTTTTAGTTGATCCAAAAAAAGGGGTTAAAAAACCAAAGAAATCATTAACCCTTTGAGTGCTCTGAAATGCATTGTGTACCCCTGTGGCACTCAAAGGGTTAACACTATTACCAGGTATACTCCAGGTGGGCAAAACAATTCTTTCACTTGCAAAAGGCAAGTGAAATCCTTTTTAGGATCTTTTGTGCATTGTAATCAGCAATCATATTTATCTATATTGTTGTGAGGTACAAAGGTATTGAATAGCATCTTGAAAGTATTTTACATTATCTGCCACAACACACAGTCCCAAGGCAAATAATTCCACATCACAACTGCCTTTACTGTAACATATATCAGCTTTTGTTTTAGTTAATAAGATCCTTTACCCTGGAGTTATAGGATGCCCCTTTGGTTTTAGCTGAGTTCTTTAAGTTAAGATTTACCCGAATAATTATCTTTATTGAATAGGAATGAGGCTGCCACTCTCACTGTCAGTTATTGCAGAAATTAGGACAACAGGCTTGGGGAAGACCTGTTCATTGAGGGTTATTATTTTTTTTTCTTTGAACAAGTTTATTGAACTATAGAGTCAATACAATAAATCTATACAAAATCCAATATTCGTTTACAGACTAGGTAATAATTGTACATAGAGCAGTACCTTATGTCTTATTGTCTTCATTAAGAAACAATAAACAAGAGTGACTCACTGCTAAGGAAAATAATACAAGATAAATATTCACTAATGTACCAAGTTAGTATAAGCAAGTGCTAATAAAGGCATCTCAACAATGTCAAAATGACAGAGAACAATAGCAGTGTGGAACAAGTCTGTTGTTTAAAATTAGAGGCAGTGAGTGTCACAAAAAGGAGAGGAGGTGGAGCAAGGTCTCCAAGAAAGGAAAATAGCAAAAGAAAGCAGGAAAAGTCCCAAAGAGGCAGAGTAGAAGAGGACAACATGGAAGATGGGGAAGGAAGGGAATGAGAGGTAGAGGAAGGGGAGCTGGAGAGAGACCCAGGCGATTCTACAGTACCCGCTAGCTGAGAAAGGAAAGGAGGTGAGGGGACAGTTATCAGGCCTGTAGTTAAGGCACAACCTTTATATTGGACTAGGGGCTCCCGAATGCAGTCAAACTCAGACAGTATCAGTGAGACGGGCCGAGAATCTCTCCCAGTGAGTCCAAATTTCCCTATGGATCTGCTGTCTACCCTGGCAATAAGCATTGAACCCTTCCAATCTACGGAATCTGTCCACTTGAACATATCAACTCTGTAAGGGTGGGCAATCCTGTTGATTCCAATGAGAGGCCACATTCAGTCTCGCCACTGTCAGTAGAAAATGTAGTAGGGGAAAAGACTTAGGCGGGAATTGAGTATGAAAGGAAAAAAGCAGAAGGACAGGATCCAGGGGGACCGGATGACCCAGCACTAACTCAAGCTTTGAAATTATCTGCTTCCAATATCTAGCTATAACTGGACAGGTCAACCAGATGTGAACCAGGGAAGCCACCTAGGTCCAGCAACGCCAGCATTCGTCCACAACAGAGGAGTAGTATTTCGACAATCGGTGAGGGGTCAGATACCACTTGAACATAAGTTTATAGTAATTTTCCTGGGAGGGGGTATCTCCGGGGAGGTGATTTAATGTTTCTAAAAACAGCTAACCACCAGGGCCGGCGCCACCTATAGCGAGGTAGGCGCCGGCCTAGGGCGCACATGTACTGGGGCGCAGCCATGCAGCGGATAAGAGCTGTGCCCACACACACCATGCCGGAAGCTGCAACACAGGTCTGTGTCACTACTGCGCTCCCTCATTGCAGTCGGCTCTTTAGTAATGCAGAGAGCGCTGGGAGTGATGATCTCCCAGCGTGCTCTGCATTACTGAAGAGAAGACTGCGCGGGAGCTACAGGTATGTCATGGGGGGCAAGTTGGAGCTGCTGGGGGGCAAAGTGAAGCTGCTGGGGAAATGCAGCCTACAACTCCCATCATCCTTAGCCTGACTGTGTTTGAGTCTGATCAGAAATACCTTACATAGCGTTTGAACCATTTCACAATCTGAGCACTGCACTGTAATATTCAGTAATATGTATACAGTTGTTCCATTAATAATTCTTTTATAGCGATCCAATGTTGTTAAATGCTGCACCACTAAACTAAAACTACATGCCCTAATTATACGTGCACAGCTCAAAAAACAAAACACACATGCTCTTCCACAGCTTACCGTCCGACAGGACCGTCCACTCTCCACCCTCTACAACGAAGCAGTTCTCTAGCCAGCCGACCTCCCAACACTTCATGCTCCATATACACACTGCAAGCAGCAACCGGTGATCAGTACCTTGCTGGTGTCCTGGTGGAGGATGTGCCTTACGGATTGGCTCCAGGATCAGCATGCCACTCTCTAGTTTCCCACAGCCACTGTGTCCTGGGAAGGGGAACACATGTGGTAACTGACTCCAGTGCTCAGCTTCATTGTAAACCCTTTCAATGCCAGAGAGGTTTGCAACACAATGTGTTGGACACTTCTCTGGCACTCAAACAGTTAAAACACCTCATAATAATGCCACATGCCATCATACAGCCTAATAACACCCCATGCTATATGATATACCATGCTCAAAAAACTTCAGGGCCACTATGATTGTTTTTGCCTTGCTCCTCATTCACTACATAACATCTCCACTCCCTTCAAGGACACTTCAATGTCGCATCAAACAAGCTTAAAACAAAAAATAATACCTACACAAATTTTACATCCATGTCAGCCACCTCTGTATGAAGCCATTGTGTGTGTCAGTCTTTTTGGTCCTGCTCAAACAATGTGTGTGCCTGGGTATTATTTTGCCAAACACAGTACCATCTCTGGCCACAGACTTGGTTTTATATGTCTTTTCTGTCACTGCTTCCTACCAACATTGCCACAGGGCCAGACTTTGTTACAGTGATCCGGCACATATTGCAGCGTGGGTATCACAAACCAGCTGTGCTCCTCGAGATGTAGGGGTAGATTTAAAAGCAGGCATTAGCAAAAAAAACCAAAACACTACCGGATGCTTTAACGTGATGTAAGACATTTAAAGGTCCGTCTTAAGAACAGCTAACAGCAGTTTGATAATCCTTACGGCTGATAGACTTACGTGCATTGAGACTCATTGAACAAGATTCCCCAGAGCCATTCAATGAAGTGCGGTAGTGCTAACGGTAGAAAAAAAGATACAGTTGACTGGCAAAAGTTAAGACCCAGTTTTAGCCGTTAGAAACATAACGTTAAAAAAAAACAATGTTAGTAAAACAGACAAACCGCATACCGCACAAGTATTCAAATGGAAAAATGTACCCATGCAATGCCAAAATAACACAAAAAACATGACCATGCAACACAAATCACTGTCACACACAACACAACAACCAAGCAACACCACAAAGACAATGCCTTCCAAAAAATCACCAACACAACATGGCATGGAACAATGGGGGTTATCACACAACACGAACCCTGCCGATACAAAACAAGCTCACCTGTGCAACATCACCAGACAATCCAAACACAACCTGCACCCTACAACTTCACACCCGCAACTTACAGAGACACAGCAATCAGAACACACCACATTTTAAAACACAGACACACCTGCTAACACTTACCTGGACAACAAACACCTTCCCATTGGTATCACTCACCTCATCACCACACCTAGACTATGTCCTACCACATACTTAAAGGGATAGCTCACCACACTCACTTGTGGTTTGTTTTCCACTCAGGGCGAGATAGAGAGAGAGAAAAATCAGTATGTTGGCTTACATATTGATGAGAAGACTACGGAGAAGGCATGCAAGGATGAGAGACAGGGAACGCCAGCAACCCCCAGGCACACCTGATCAACAGCCTTCACCTGTTGCAAGTGAGGACGCTCTGGCTCAAGAGTCACACAGGAGCCCATTCCCACCTGGACTACAACACCTGCCTGCAGATGCACAGCTGCAGCAACAGGATGCTCCCCAGCTGCCACAGGGACCCCTAGAGAAGAGTAGGATGTATAAACGACCACTAAGGCCCAGGGTATACCGCCCAAGGGTCACTATCACAGTGCCCGTTCTTTGCTGGCGACATTTTGACAAGCGCTACTTCCTGATAACATAATGTTGCTCCTCCCAATGACAGCCCGGTCATTTGTGCAGTGCCCTCTCGTGGTGTTCCCGTTGCTACCGATTGTTCCGTTATTTCTTATGATTCCTGTATATGATCCGGACTGAATCACTACTCTGCCTGTTTATGTTCCTGCTCCGTTACCAACTCAGCTTGGCTGACGTTCCTGCTCTGTGTACAGACCCGGGCTTGGCTGGCGTTCCTGCTCTGTGTGTCTCATCCCGGATCGCACTCCTTCTGGTGATCCGGTTTGGGGCTGTAGTCCGGTACACTCTCTCTGACTTGTACAGACCTCCAGTTGCCTCGATTACTGCTCAGGCAGTTCTCACTGTGACCAAGTCACCCCATAGTGCCTTGTCCTCTTTCACTCTGGTGTGGAGACATTTCTTGTTGCACCAGGGTATGCTTGGCCTGTTTCTGGCCCTTTACCTAAGGTTGGGTTACTCTTGGGCGCCTCAGTCCATCGATACGATCTGGCAGTAAGTTCTCAGGTCAGGCCGTTCTTTAACCCCTTGTGGGGCGGTGCTGTGCACTTGGGTCACAGATTATTGCAGTCTCGGTTTGGCATTACACTGCACCTGCGGTTGCAGTCTACCTCTGTCGTTCCAGTAGCCAGTCACGTATCCAGGCCTCCGCTTGCTCCTCTGTGGCTACAGTTGCTATTGTGTCACTCTCTGCGTGGAGAGTGTCCTGTGGGCCTTCCGCTATTAGGGCCTATCAGCTATTCCTGGCTTAATAGTACCATTCTGACATTGTCTCACTGAATCATATGAACTGTAACCTGACCAGTGTCAGTATTGTTATTATCAAATACTGGACCTGTGTGGGTTATTGACATCACTGTAACCTGTCCTGTGTCAGTATTATATTGTATCTATATGCTGGACCCGCGAGGGTTATTGTTATTCTGTGTGGTTTAATAAAACTGTGTTTTACCAAAACCTTCCATCTCTGAGTATACATAAAACCGTTACAGTCACTCTCCTTGGAATGACCGATGACGAGGTGATTGATCGCTACAGGTTGAGGCCACACAGCATCATTGCCTTGTATGAGGTCATCAAGGATGAGGTGGATCCGATTTACATCTTCAACCATGCCCTATCTGGCTTGCAGAGACTCCTGCGTGCCATACACTTCATGGCAAGTGGCGCCTTCAAGACTACAGAAGGTTACACATGGCATGTCACAGACCACATTTGCCAGGTTCTGGCCTAGGTCTTGCCAGCCCTCAAAAGCAAGGCCAGTAGCTATATACATTTTCCCACAACTGACATGGAGTGGACACATTTGAAGCAAGGCTTTTACGCAAGGGGAGGTATGCACAGGGTCATGAGTGCAACAGATTGCACCCTTGTCTTATCAAAGCTCCAGCACGTGACGAACATATCTTCATTAACAGTTAAAACTGCTACTCCATGAATATGCAGATGCTGTGTGACAGCAACTTGAGGATCATAAATGTCTGTGCCAAAAATCCCTGGAGCTGTCATGATTCATATATACTCAGAAACTCATCTGTATAGAAAGACTTCGAACATGGAACCTATCCAAGGGGTTGGCTTCTGGTGAGTTAATATTAAATCACTCCACATCCACACGTGCACACACAACACTGCTCAGCATGCACTTCACTCACAGCTAGTACATCCACCTCATAAAACTTCATTCACACAACATGTGCTCCCTGTCTCACCATGTCACTCACTTTCCACAGGTGATGCTGGCTATGGCTGCAAATCCTGTCTACTGACCCCAGTCGCAAATCCCCAAATGGATGCCCAGGAGCACTATAATCAGGCTCATGCCAGAACTCGGAATGCCATTGAGCAGACCTTTGGGCTCCTAAAATCATGATTTGGATGTCTGGATCACTCAGGGGGAGCACTACAGTATGCCCCGGGTAAAGTCTGTGATATTATAATAGCCTGTGCAATATTACACAACATAGCAGTGGACACCAGACTTGTGGATGACATCCAGTCCCCACCCATATCTGATGACCCTGTGGACATTGTCGAGGGTGAGGAAAACCTAACACGGACTCAGATAAGAGACAGATTGATCAGGGATCACTTCAGCTGTGAGTATAACACATTCATCCACACAATCCATGCATGTACATCATCAGTCCTGTGGTGAGTGTGTTCTGTTTCATCCCACAGGGTCGGTGACACAGCCCTGATACTGGCTGCAGTATGGACCACCAAAATCCACCATTCCATGGACAGTCAAGTGACGTGGCTGAGGATTCTATTGCCATCTGCCCCCCTGTCGTCCATGTTGACAATGCTACTTCAAGGATATCATGCATTCTTTCATGTAAACCAAGGTACAACACATTACCCATGTTTAGCATATTCCAGGCCTCGACTGACAGCGAGATACATGATTTACAAGATCATAGCCATGCAACCATGGTACCCAATGCAATGCAACGGATAACACTGTGTCATATCAGTGGTTAAAGGGAAAGTAATACCTTAATATTACTAATCAACATAGTGTAGCTATTTAAAAAAGAATTAAATTGCTCCCAGTGTCATCTCTCAAACCTTTATGGTTTAACAGATAACCACAAGCAAAGTTACCTCCTTCCTCCCCCTTCCCTGAAGTCAGCGTTGTACTGACTGCAGATGAAGTCTGTCATACGACAGGATTGTGGCTCTGCACCTGAGCCGAGATTGCGTTAGTAAAAAATAATTATTTCACTGAAAAGGACTTCTACATGTGCTTGGTTTGCAAGCACACGTAGAAGACTGTTTCAGTGAAATATTTTTTTTTTACTAGCACGATCTCGGCTCTGCTGCAGAGCTGCATGATGAAAATAAAACCGGATACCCCTGCAGTCAGTACAACGCTGACTTCAGGGAAGGGGGAGGCAGGGGGTAACTTTGCTTATGGTTATCTCTCAAACCATAAAGGTTTGAGAGATGACACTGGGGCAATGTAATTCTTTTTTAAATAGCTACACTATGGGGATTAGTAATATTAAAGTATTACTATCCTTTTAAGGGATCATTCGAGTGAACATCGGACCTATAGTTTGCTAGAGCTGAAAAGAGCAGCAGAGGGATGGATTTATGGTGGTATTGTGTTATACAACATAGAGGTCATGAAAGGTGGATCAGGTCATAAGGGACACCATGCAGACCTGTGTGTGCGCAGTGATATGTGTCCCTCACATAAATACACACATCAACAAATATGTCCTAATACCTCCATGAAACAAATACAGTGAGGGAAAACATTATTTGATCCTTTGTTGATTTTGTACGTTTGCCCACTGACAAAGAAATGATCAGTCCGTAATTTTAATGGTAGGTTTATTTGAACAGTGAGATAGAGAATAAGAGTAAAATAATCCTGAAAAACACATTTCAAAAAAGTTATAAACTGATTTGCATTTTACTAAGTGAAATAAGTATTTGACTCACTATCAATCAGCAAGATTTCCGGCTCCCAGGTGTCTTTTATACAGGTAACAAGCTAAGATTAGGAGTATTCTCTTAAAGGGAGTGCTTCTAATCTTGGCTTGTTACCTGTATAAAAGACACCTGACCACAGAAGCAATCAATCAGATTCCAAACTCTCCACCATGGCCAAGACCAAAGAGCTGTCCAAGGATGTCAGGGACAGGTTTGTAGACCTACAGAAGGCTGGAATGTCCTACAAGACCATCGCCAAGCAGCTTGGTGAGAAGGTGACAGTTGGTGCGATTATTCGCAAATGGAAGATACACCAAATAACTGTCAATCTCCCTCGGTCTGGGGCTCCATGCAAGAACTCACCTCGTGGAGTTTCAATGATAATGACAATGGTGAGGAATCAGCCCAGAACTACACAGGAGGATCTTGTCAATGATCAGCCCAGAACTACACAGGAGGATCTTGTCAATGATGAGCTGGGACCATAGTCGCCAGGAAAACACTTGGTAATACACTACGCCGTGAAGGACTGAAATCCTACAGCGCCCAAAAGGTCTCCCTGCTCAAGAAATCACATGTACAGGCCCGTCTGAAGTTTGCCAATGAACATCTGAATGATTCAGAGGAGAACTGGGTGAAAGTGTTGTGGTCGGATAGGACCAAAATCAAGCTCTTTGGCATAAACTCAACTCACCATGTTTGGAGGAAGACGAATGCTGCCTATGACCCCAAGAACACAATCCCCAACATCAGAGATGGAGGTGGAAACATTATGCTTTGGGGTTTTTTTCTGCTAAGGGGATAGGGCAACTTCACCGCATCAAAGGGACGATGGACGGGGCCATGTACCATCAAATCTTGGGTATTCCAGCATGACAATGACCCAAAACACAAGGCTCAAGAAGAAGCAGATTAAGGTCCTGGAGTGGCCTAGCCAGTCTCCAGACCTTAATCCCATAGAAAATCTGGGGAGGGAGCTGAAGGTTTGAGTTGCCAAATGTCACCCTCGAAACCTTAATGATTGGAGAGGATCTGCAATGAGGAGTGGGAGAAAATCCCTCCTGAGATGTGTGCAAACCTTGTGGCCAACTACAAGAAACGCCTGACTTCTGTGATTGCCAACAAGGGTTTTGCCACCAAGTACTAAGTCATGTTTTTCAAAGGGGTCAAATACTTATTTCACTCAGTAAAATGCAAATCAATTTATAACTGTTTTGAAATGTCTTTTTCTGGATGTTTTGTTGTCATTCTGCCTTTCACTGTTCAAATAAACCTACCATTAAAATTATAGACTGATCATTTCTTTGTCAGTGGGCAAACGTACAAAATCAGCAGGGGATGAAATAATTTTCCCCTCACTGTAAATATGGCCTGCCACTGTCACTCGCACAGCGGCAGGCCAAATTTATGTGTTTCATGGAGCTTTTAGGACATATTTGTTCATGTGTGTATTCATGTCGGGGGCACATATCCCTAGGGCTGGTTGACATCCCCTTAGTTCTCTCCATAATGGGTTATAGACGAGTAGATTACATTACATTACAAAGCAATGGTTTATGTACTCCCCTGTAACGGAAAAGATTAAGGGGATAATGATGTTGAAGCTGTTATACGAAGATCAGTTCAAGGGTGCTGTTCCAAATCATCTATGGCATCCATAGCATGATCCATTCATGAACAGAGGCGTTTCCATGTGACTGGACTGAAGCCTTGACAACACTTCCATAAAGCTAACTCTTGATGTTTCAAGTGATTGTGTTGGTGATGCAATGTTTGACCTGATCTTTACAGCAACAGCTACTGGAATATTCACATATCCACAGAAGACACAAATTCATGTGTGTAGTAACTTCCAGGTATGAAACCAGTGCAGTAAGACTGCTCATCTACAGAGCTACCAAACTTTGTGGACAACACTTGAGCAGTTCATCATGGCCATATATCACTGTCATGTTATTTGGCTCCAGGGATGGATTGTATCACGGTGCCCGTGATTCTGCGTGAGCGACATTCTTACTTCCGGGTTTACCTTGGCTGCTTCTTATTGGCTCTGGGTTTTCAACCCCTCCCAGGGCTTGCCTTTATATATGCCTTCCTGTCACTATACCGGTGCCCTTTCGTGGTGTTCCTGACCAGATGTTTGTTGCTGTGTTCCTGTTCCGTGTATGATCCGGTTTCGTCTGACCTTGCTCCTGTCTTCACTGCCCAATTTGTTTATGACCCGGCTTGCCTGACTACGATCCCGTGACCGATTCCGTTACTACTGCTCGCTGTGTACTGATCCAGGCTTTGGCTGACTACCGCTCTCTGTGTACCGATACAGGCTTTGGCTGACTAGCGCTCTCTGTGTACCGATCCAGACTTTGGCTGACTACCGCTCTCTGTGTACCGATCCAGGCTTTGGCTGACTACCACGCTTTGTATACTGATCCAGGCTGTGGCTGACTCTGCTCTCCGTGTACTATCCAGGCCTTGCCTTACCTCTGCTCTCTAGGGTACCATCTCTGCATTGGCTACTCGACTAGCATTAGATTCACCGCTAGTGTCTCTGTTGCCTCCGGGCTCGTGTCCTATAGCCATTTCTTTACGGATGCCGGTTGCCTATATCAGATGTGCCTTAGCAGTTGCTTGCAGTTGCACTACCTGTCAGCCTGCACCTATCCGTTGCCTCAGGTTGCGCTACTATACAGCCTGTGCCTCACTGTTGCCTCCGTTTGCACTATTATACAGCCTGTGCCTTAGCGGTCACTTGTGGTTGCACTACCTGTCAGCCTGCACCTATCCGTTGTCTCCGGTTGCGGTTCTATACTGCCTGTGCCGTACAGCTATCTCCAGTTGCGATATAGCTTCTGGTACCGGTCCGTTGCTTCCAGTTGCACTGATGTACTGCTTGCACTGGTTCCGCTATACTCAGTCTGATATAACTTTTGCTTCCGGTTTCCCTGTTGATCTGTGCCTCATGGTTACCTCCGGTTGCGCTACCTTGCAGACTGTGCCTATTCCGGTTGCCTTCGGGCATAACCTCCAAGTGGTGATTTGAGGCATCACGTGGGCTGCCTTTACCTGGTTTCGGGCATGGCCGGTAGAATCTACTGTCTCCCAATTCCATTGGGGATTTCTGCCCTGCAGTACTTCTCTCACCTAGGGCTCCTCCTGACCAGTACTGCTGGGGTTTTGTTCCATTTCCTGTTCCAGTCCTCATTCTGCATCACTGTATTTTGCACATACCAGTCTCTATTGTACCCTGACCTGTGTCAGATCCAAAAGAGCTTATCCTCTGTTTTGGTCTGGACCTGTGAAGGGCATTTCTGTTCATTATTATTTGTTTAATAAAGCTTCATTGTTTTACCTTAACCAAATTCTCTGAGCGTTCATTAAAACCGTGACAGATTGCTAGTTGAATTTGTATAACGGTGTGTTTGAAAACCCATGTTGTAACATCCCACAAACATGTGACCTAGGCAGAAGTTGTGTTCACTGCATTGCTTGGCATTGCATTGCAAAAATCTCTGTCACCCAATATATCACTAAACACAAAGCTTATCAGACAGGATTCCAAAGCACAATTTTTTTTTGTTTAGGGGGACAACTTGGGCGTTTTTTTTTGGGGGGGGGACCCTTTGACTGGGTGCCAGAAGTTGATGCCCTGGCTGACTGTCTGGTCACCCTTTGCATCCTAGGTGTAGCTTCAGGGGTCACACTGAAGGGAGTGGTGGGTGCAGTGGACCCCTCTATCAACCACTGCTCCCTCTCCACATGCAGGTTCTCCCTGCGCTTGTGATCTCTGAACTCCACCAGCAGCTGCCCCATCATGTCCATCAACCCTGTATGGCACTTACAGAGTTGTGTGGTCAGTACCCTGTGCTCTACCTCCAAGACAAGTATCCTGGCTTTGATTCTTGAGGTGTTCCTCTGGGATTCCCTTCTGAGTCTGCTGCTGTGTCTGCTGGTGGAGAAGCTGCTGCAGATTATGGGCATGTGCCCACCACATCTATGGACTCAGAGCTGATAAATAATGTCTGTGGTGGTGGTGGTGGAGGGGTAAATTGTTACCTCAATACAGGGCACTGAGGATCCTCAATCAGGCACAGGTGTTGTACCCTGACCTGTGTCAGATCCAAAAGAGCTTATCCTCTGTTTTGGTCTGGACCTGTGAAGGGCATTTCTGTTCATTATTATTTGTTTAATAAAGCTTCATTGTTTTACCTTAACCAAATTGTCTGAGCGTTCATTAAAACCGTGACAGTACAAAAGGGCCATGACCATAGACAAGGCTGGTGAAGGTAGCTCCCAGAATCTCCTATGGAGAATGGACGCTCAGGAGCAATGGTTAGACCAGTTATCTATGGCTATCCAGACTATTTTGGAGCGCACTGCCTGTCTCGAGAGACCTGTACAGCCTTTGGTGGCCACTCCAGTTCCGGCACCATTGGCACAGGCCAATACGTCTACTTCATCCTTTAAGGGGCTATCCGCTATTGCTCCCCTCCCTCTGAGATACGATGGGGAGCCAACTCTGTGCCGAGGGTTTCTGAATCAACTTGAGATCTTTCTTGAACTGGTACCTCAGGCATTTCCTAGTGAAATGAGCAAAGTGGGGTTCATGATCTCACTACTGACGGACAGAGCTCTAGCTTGGGCAAATCCGATTTGGGAGACTGGTAAACCGAACACCAATAACTTTGCCGAGTTTGTAAGGGCCTTCTGCAGTGTATTCAAAATTCCAGGGCGTGCCACCTCTGCTGCCAAACGTCATATGAGAATCCAACAGGGCACACGTACTGTTTCCGACTATGCCATTGAATTTCGTACACTCGCAGCAGAGTTGGAACGATGAAGCACTTGACGCTGCTTTCGCACAAGGTCTCGAGGATAGGATTAAAGATGAAATTGCTGGCCAAAGACTTGCCAGACGGTCTAGAGAGTTTAATTGATTATACCATCCTGATTGACTCCAGCATAAGGGAAAGGAGTATATATAAGGATCGTAGATCAAGACCCACGAGCAAGTCTGCTACTAGGACTAATTTCCCACCCTTGCCTCCCTCTCCTCCCATACCTCCGGGTCCTGCTACTGGGAGTGTAGAACCTATGCAAGTGGGCTTCACACGATTGTCCAAGGAGGAAAGCTCCTTCTGCTGCAAACAGGGCGTATGTATGTATTGCGGCAAGGCAGGTCACCTGCTAAAGACTTGTCCCGTGCAGCCGGGAAACGCACACACCTAGGTTCAAGTGGGGGACAGATCCTAGGTGGTGTAAACCAGTCCCCGGAAGGCACGTTAAACAAGCTGGTACTTAATATTGTTGTCTCTTGGGCTTCCGATTCTGTGAATACTCCTGCTCTGATTGACTCCGGCGCTGCAGGATATTTTATGGACAGAGACTTTGCTATTCTGCATAATATCCCATTGTTGAATAGAGACTCTCCGCTTGATATTGAGGCCATTGGTACCAGCACAGGTCACCCAGGAGACATGCCCATCATCTGTTTGCATCGGAGCACTTCACAAGGAGACCTTACAGTTCCAGATAATCCAGTCTCCCCAATTTGAGGTCATTTTGGGATTTCCATGGTTACATAAGCATAATCCCAGACTTGACTGGAAGACATGTGAGATCTTGTCTTGGCCCGAGCACTGTAAAACTCATTATCTAAGGTACCCTACTAAGATTTTGTGTACCTCTCCCTCCCTACCACTTGAATAGCACTCATTCAGCGATGTATTCAGTAAGGGAGAGGCTAGCACTCTGCCACAGCATCATCCATACGACTGTGCTATTGATATTGTGCCAGGAGCTATGCCTCCTAGGGGTAGAACTTACCCGTTGTCCTGTGTTGAAAACCGGGCCATGGAGGAATACATTAGTGACGCTTTGGCTCGTGGTATTATTCGTAAATCTTCCTCGCCCGCGGGGCTGGATTCTTTTTTGTTAAAAAGAAGGACGGAGAGCTCCGACCCTGTATTGATTATAGGGGTCTCAACAAAATAATGATGAAGAACACTTATCCCATTCCACTAATCACCGAATTGTTCGATCGGTTAAAGGGCGCATCTATCTTTACCAAACTAGACCTTAGGGCGGCATATAATCTAGCCCGGATTAAGGAAGGTGATGAGTGGAAAACTGCTTTCAATACTCGTACGGGGCACTACGAATATTTGGTCATGCCATTTGGTCTGTGCAATGTCCCGGCGGTTTTTCAAGAATTTATAAATGATGTATTAAGGGATTTGTTACAACTCTGTGTAGTCGTATACCTAGACGACATTTTGATATATTCCGACTTCGAGACTCACCACAGACACGTCTCGGCGGTCCTGCAGAGGCTAAGAGAAAACTAGCTATATTGCAAACTCGAGAAGTGTGATTTCCATAGGTCTAGTGTGGCTTTTCTTGGCTATGTGATCTCTAAGGAGGGCTTCGCTATGGACAAGGACAAGCTTGCAGCGGTGCTGCAGTGGCCGCGCCCCACGGGCCTCAAACCCTTGCAGCGATTTTTAGGGTTTGCGAATTATTATAGGAAATTTATTTGTGATTGTTCTGGAATTGTTAAGCCACTCACTGATATGACTCATAAGGGTGCCAACGCCTCAGAGTGGTCTCCAGAGGCGGTCAGGGCATTCGAAACTTTGAAGATCGCATTTTCCACTGCCCCAGTTCTGTCGCATCCTATTCCTGTGTTACCATTTACGTTGGAGGTGGATGCCTCTGAGACCGGGGTAGAGCCAGTATTGGGCCAAAGACCAGGTCCTGATAAGACATTGATACCATGCAGATTTTTCTCGAAAAAGATGACCAAAGCCCATAGTCTGTATGACATTGGTGACCGGGAACTCTTAGAGACTATCTTGGCTTTACGTGAATGGCGCCACCTGTTGGAGGGCATTGGGCACCCATATTGATTCTGACCGATCATAAGAACCTTATATACCTCTCTGAGGCCAAAAGACTATCCCCAAGACAAGCTAGATGGGCACTGTTTTTGTCTCGTTTCAATTTCATTGTCTCCTACTTATATGGTACTAAGGGCTCGATCCAAATGTAAGCGTTAAAACCAACGTGAAGAAAAAAACTGCCTTCGCGAGTTAAGCAAGACCGGGTAACGTGAGATTCAAATCTTCCTTACCCAGAAAGGCTAACGAGCGATGACCAACAAAATACACGTTAACCTTAAACCTGCGTCGCTTACAAAATCTTACCTAAAAACACACAATAAAAATGTTACCTAGCACCACAGCCAATCAGAGCACTCCATAGTAGAAAGTTCAGTCAGAAAATCCAAAACCACCATCGCCTATTTTTTTTTGGAGAACATCACACAAGTCAGAGTACAAAACCACGGTCTCCAGTTCTGAACAGCATTCTCTGTGTGTTTCCCTACCCAGCCACTAGGGGAACACAGAGATGGCTTTCAGCACCATGGACAGCTTTGAATGCCATAGGGATGTGCACTGCTCACCTCTGTGGCATTCAAAGGGTTACAATCAATAAAACTAGTACACCAAGCACTACACAATGCCCCCTTCCTCATCCCCCCTTAGTATGTCACATATATTGCATATATGGGACATACTAACCACATCCACATCCACCTCATGGACTTCCATGTAGTGGAGAAATCTGTCTTTTATTCAACAATTAACCCTTTGAGTACCAGGGAGGTAGGAAAACATTGCTTAGCATGTTTCCTAGCCCTCTGGTACCCAAAGGGTTAATAGGCAAGGTATGGACTACATACCTTACCTGTATATATGTGTGTGTGTGTGTGTTTTTATATACATTTTTTTATTAAAATACCATTAATAAACGTATATTGACTTAGATTCATTCATTTATAATGCCCTACCTCCTGTGTCCCATTTATATTAGTACTTTTGCTCCACTCTCCTTCAAACTGAGAGTGGAGCAAAAGTACTAATAGTAGTGGGACACAGTACACAGGACATTATGAATGAATTAATCTTATTCATAAACCATTGCTGAAGAAGCCCTCCCCAGCGCTCCCTTCAGTTACTTCACAAAAATCCTGTATTGCTGGCTGGGGGCATTGAAGAGGACCAGAGGTATTGGAGGAAGCGGGTGGAGGGGACAGAGACATCAGAGGAGGCGGGTGGCAGGTTTGTATTTGCTGCCTGCTTCCTCCGATACCTCTCCTCTCCTCTCCTCACGTGTTGGCATTGTGGCCACGCGTGGGCACAATGCCAACGCGTGAGGAGAGGAGAGGTATCTGAGGAAGCGGGCAGCAAATACAAGCCTGCCACCCACTTCCTCTGATGTCTCTGTCCCCTCCACCCGCTTCCTCCAATGCCTCTGGTCCTCTTCAATGCCCCCGGTCAGCAGTACAGCATTTTGATGAAGTAACTGAAGGGAGCGCTGAAGGGAGCCCAGGCTTTGGCTGACTACCGCTCTCTGTGTACCGATCCAGACTTTGGCTGACTACCGCTCTCTGTGTACTGATCCGGGCTTTGGCCGATAACCACTTTGTGTACCGATCCAGGCTTTGTCTGACTACCACGCTTTGTGTACCGATCCAGGCTGTGGCTGTCTCTGCTCTCCATTTACTATCCAGGCCTTGGCTCACCTCCGCTCTCTAGGGTACCATCTCTGCATTGGCTACTCGCCTAGCATTAGCTTCACCGCTAGTGTCTCTGTTGCCTCTGGGCTCGTGTCCTATAGCCATTGCTTTACAGTTGCCGGTTGCCTATATCAGCTGTGCCTTAGCGGTCGCTTGTGGTTGCACTACCTGTCAGCCTGCACCTATCCGTTGCCTCCGGTTGTGCTACTATACAGCCTGTGCCTCACTGTTGCCTCCGTTTGCACTACTATACAGCCTGTGCCTTAGCGGTCACTTGTGGTTGCACAACCTGTCAGCCTGCACCTATCCATTGCCTCCAGTTGCGGTTCTATACTGCCTGTGCTGTATAGAGCAATCTCTGGTTGCACTATAGCTTCTGCTACTGATCTGTTGCCTCCAGTTGCACTGCTGTACTGCTTGCACTTACTATTGCCTCCGGTTGCGCTATACTCAATCTGATATTACTATTGAGTCCAGTTGCGCTGTTGATCTGTGCCTCACGGTTACCTCCAGTTGCCTCCGGTTGCGCTACTTTGCAGACTGTGCCTATTCCGGTTGCCTCCGGGCATAACCTCCGAGTGGTGATTTGAGCCGTCATGTGGGCTGCCTTTTGTCACAGTTTGTTTTAACTCTCAGACACAGAGTTAAGATAAAAACACAACTTTATTGAACGTTTTAAAGAGAACCCTCGCGGGTTTAGCATACACATATAACAACAAGTACTTAGTACAGAGCAATAGAGAACAATGGAGAGTAGATGATAGAAAGGCTCTACCGGCCTTGCCAATACTGGGTAAGGCAACCTAAAGACTGGCACAATTGGAATTAGGTTCTACCGGCCTTACCAATATACCGGGCAAGGCAGCCTATGCACTGGCACAACGGGAGAGGAGGCTCTACTGGCCTTGCCAATATACCAGGCAAGGCAGCCTAGACACTGGCACAGCGGGAGAGGAGGCTCTACCGGCCTTGCCAATATACCGGGCAAGGCCACCTAGACACTGGCACAATGAGAGAGGAGGCTCTACCGGCCATGCCAATATACTGGGCAAGGCAGCCTAGCAAAACTCAGAGACAGTCACGTACTGGTGCAGAAATAGTAATGGCCTCAGCGACTATATAGATGGAGCAAACCAGTCGCCTATGAGGGAAACACAGAGGCCTTAACGGGGCTACACAGGTCTCAACGAGCACCCGGTAGAAGATGGAGCAAACCAGTGCCCACGACTGGACTACACAAGGTTATACCGGCGCTATATGGAATGAAGTAAGCCACCGGTTATGTATGGAGCGAACCAGTACCCGCGTACTGGACTACACAAGGCTGTAACGGTGCGGTAAGGTATGAGGCAAGCCACCTGTTATGTATGGAGCAAACCAGTACCCGTGTACTGGACTTACACAGCGTTACCGGTATAGTAAGGAATGAGGCAAGCCACCTGTTATGTATGGAGTGAACCAGTACCCGCGTACTGGACTTACACAGCGTTACCGGTGCGGTAAGGAATGAGGCAAGCCACCTGTTATGTATGGAGTGAACCAGTACCCTCGTACTGGACTTACACAGCGTTACCGGTGCTGTAAGGAATGAAGCAAGCCACCTGTTATGTATGGAGCGATCCAGTACCCGCATTCTGGACTTACACAGCGTTACCGGTGCTGTAATGAATGAGGAAAGCCACCTGCTAAGTATGGAGCGAACCAGTACCCGAGTACTGGACTTACACTGCGTTACCGGTGCTGTAAGGGATGAGCCAAGCCACCGGTTGAAAATGGAGCGAACCAGTACCCGCGTACTGGACTACACAGCATTACCGTTGCCGTACGGAATGAGACAAGCCACCGGTAGTATGGAGCGAACCAGTACCCGCGTACTGGACTACACAGCGTTACCGGTGCTGTAAGGAATGAGACAAGCCACCGGTAGTATGAAGCGAATCAGTACCCACGTACTGGACTACACAGCGTTACCGGTGCTGTAGGGAATGAGACAAGCCACCGGTTGAGTATGGAGCAAACCAGTACCCGCGTACTGTACAAACACAGCGTTACCGGTGCTATAAGGAATGAGGCAAGCCACCGTTTAAGTATGGAGCGAACAGGTACCTGCGTACTGGACTACACAAGTAACTCAAATGATGAGATTTTCACCAGGGCGACATGAAGGAGGAAAACCCTCTGCACGCGATCCCGGAGCAGAAGCACAGCCAGGCCCGGACAGGAAACAGGACAGCAACGACAGACAACCGAATCAGTAGCAGCAGCAGGAATGACAGCCTACAACGGATCAGGAACGGAGGCAGGAACCACAGCCCAAACCGGATCAGGAACGGAAGCAGGAACCACAGCCACGGAAGCTGTCAGGCAGATACAAAGGTTGTCTCAGGTGAGTGGAGAAAGTCAAGGCCCAGGAGCTCAGGGATATAGTGCAGGTGGCCAAATACAAGAGACACCACGAAAAGGCAACCAAAGGGTGCCAAAACCCAGTCTATATAGGCAATACTGGGCGGGCTGAAGTCAGGCAGCCAATGGAGAGCCCATTCAGATAACTGACAGGAAAAGGCAGCAATCACGGGCACCGTGATACCTTTACCTGGTTTCGGGCAAGGCCGGTAGAGCCTACTGTCTCCTTATTCAATTGTGGATTTCTGCCCTGCAGTACTTACCTCACCTAGGGATCTCCTGACCAGTACTGCTGGGGTTTTGTTCCAGTTCCTGTTCCAGTCCTCATTCTGCATTACTGTATTTTGTACATACCAGTCTCTATTGTACCCTGACCTGTGTCAGATCCAAAAGAGCTTATCCTCTGTTTGGGTCTGGACCTGTGAAGGGCATTTCTGTTCATTATTATTTGTTTAATAAAGCTTCATTGTTTTACCTTAACCAAATTGTCTGAGCGTTCATTAAAACCGTGACAGATTGTTAGTTGAATTTGTATAATGGTGTTTGTGAAAACCCATGTTGTAACATCCCACAAACATGTGACCTAGGCAGAAGTTGTGTTCACTGCATTGCTTGGCATTGCATTACAAAAATCTCTGTCACCCAATATATCACTAAACACAAAGCTTATCAGACAGGATTCCAAAGCACAATTTTTTTTGTTTAGGGGGAAAATAACAACTTGGGCATTTTTTTTTTTTTGGGGGGGACCCTTTGACTGGGTGCCAGAAGTTGATGCCCTGGCTGACTGTCTGGTCACCCTTTGCACCCTAGGTGTAGCTTCAGGGGTCACACTGAAGGGAGTGGTGGGTGCAGTGGACCACTCTATCGACCGCTGCTCCCTCTCCACATGCAGGTTCTCCCTGCGCTTGTGGTCTCTAAACTCCACCAGCAGCTGCTCCATCATGTCCATCAACCCTGTATGGTACTTACGGAGTTGTGTGGTCAGTACCCTGTGCTCTACCTCCAAGACAAGTATCCTGGCTTTGATTCTTGAGGTGTTCCTCTGGGATTCCCTTCTGAGTCTGCTGCTGTGTCTGCTGGTGGAGAAGCTGCTGCAGATTATGGGCATGTGCCCACCACATCTATGGACTCAGAGCTGATAAATAATGTCTGTGGTGGTGGTGGTGGAGGGGTAAATTGTTCCCTCAATACAGGGCGCTGAGGATCCTCAATCAGGCACAGGTGTTGTTATCCAGTGGCCAAGGCTCATACCTTGGACACTGGTAGGTGCTTGGCCAACACCTGGGATCATACCTGGGTCCATGATGGGGAGTCATCCATGAGGGTAGGTCCATCTGATGGGAATATGGCCCATATTGAGTGGTGGCCACTGTCCCGGGCAGCCATTGCCTCCCTGGTGGTGGTGGTGCTGCTGGAGTGTAGTACCTCATGGAGGTAGTGGGATGCATCCATATGTCTTCCTGTTGCATCCAGGCACTGTATTGAGGTGGTGCAGCCGGTGTTGTAGCAGGTGTAGCAGGTAATGCAGAAGGTGTTTGAACCTGTGGAGCAGGTGCATCAGGTGGTGTAACAGGTGTTGGAGCAGGTGAGGCAGGTGTTGGAGCAGGTGTTGATGGTGGGTACGGTGACCACTGGCTGGTCCCCTCCTCTGTGTACTCCTCACAGGGTACTGATTAAGCCTCCTCCATGGGCTCCTGCTGTGCTTGAGGCCCCTTAAGCTGTGTGGGTAAATGAGATGGTGTGATTAGTAAATATAGCAAGTAACAGGATTAACTGGATAGTACTGGTTAATTTCACCTTGATGTAATATTGTAGGCATTCCAAAAAGATGTGGATTGATGTAAGTCCTATCTCTCAAACCTTCATGGTTTGACAGATATCGCTTGGTAAAGTTAACTCTTCCTGTTTGTTTTAGTCAAGTCAGCACTCTATGGGACAGCTGCAGATTCCAGTCATTTGGCAAGACCAAGGCTCTTCAGCAGAACCAGAATTGCACTATTTAGAGATGCATACCTCATTGGAATGGTCCACAAAGCATGCCTGGTTTGCAAGCACACTTTGTAGACCATTCCAATGAAGTATTTATTTCTTAATAGTGCAAATTTAACTCTGTTGAAGAGCCTCCGTCTGGTCATATGACTGGAAACTGCAGCTCTCCCATAAAGTGCTGACTTCACTAAAACAAACAGGAAAAGTTAAATTTACCAAGCGATATCTGTCAAATCATGAAGGTTTGAGAGATAAGACTTACATCGATCCACATCTTTTTGGAATGCCTACAATATTACATCAAGGTGAAATTAACCAGTACTATTCTGTACAATGCAAGATTTTGAAGTAGTTGACATGTGACTCTATGGCTGTCATGATGGTATCCTATGCATTGCGTTGTGATGCATGGGATACCACCCTGGCAATCACAGATTGATGAACTTGACATGATCCTGTCCATGAGGTCTGTTCCAGTTCAGTCCTGAAGGCCAACAATCAGGCCAGTAGTGAAGGATATATTTGATTAAGTTGTTTTTCTGGATCAGCCCATCCATCCTTCTGAGTGAGTCAACCGTACTCAATCAGATATATCCATCATTCGTGGCCTGTTGGTGAACAAACTACAATGGGTAATATTTGGTTCCCATGTGTATCCTGCAAATAGTGGCTGGTGTAACATCCATCCATGGCATTACCACTCCTGAGGATGCATGTGGGAATCAAATGTGAGATATGTCATTTCAATATAGAGTAAATGATTTCATACACAGCACAAAGGCCTACTTGTTTGTCCTTTAATTCTGGGGAATTATTTTAGGCCTGTGTGTTGCACATACACCCAGTTATTCTCAGTGGCACTGTGATGTGTGACCTGATCCATCTTTTTTGTAATTCAGCGAGCAGTGATGGAGACCTGATGGATAGAAAATGATGATGACTTCTCAAGTGATCTCATTTCCCCATTTCCAATGTTTTCTATGGAATCTATGCAATGAGACCTTAGCAACTTGAGTCATGTTATTGAATAGACTCCATGGACTAACATTGGGATTGGTGAAGTGAGGGTATGTAAGGGTTGATTTCTCTCCATCATCTCTTTTTCACGCTTAGTGAATGTCCCCTGTGTAGCATGCAATCGTTACCCTATCGACTCATGTTTTTTTATTTTGTCAACCCTGGAGGAGTTGCCAAAGCATTGTTGAGTGGTGCATTGATGATCCCTCTAGAACTCAAAGGGTTATGTGCTGGGTTACCTGTGGGTAACAATGTGTAGAAAGACTGATGATGTTCAAAAGGTTGTGAAACATAGTTAGTGTGGATTATGTGTGATCAACACAGCAACATGAGGGTTAAAGTAGGAGATGGACAAGTTTGGGTCTGGTCAAACCCTGACATTTTGTACATGTATTGTGTCCTTGTTTGAACCCTCAGGGTGTTGTGTTGATGCACTTGCACAAATGAATGATGGCATATATTGAGGTGTGACTGTGTTTGAGTGTGTAGCTTCTGTTGGTTGATGTGGTGTGTGGTTATGTGATGATGCACTTACTGGTAGTGTGGAGGCTCCTCTCTTCCCCAGTGTCCGATCCTCCAGGGACCCCCTCAATCAATGTAGAGGACATGCCCTGCTGCAGCATCTCCTCCCAGCTGCTATAGGTAATATCTGCAGGTGGACCACCTCTGGTGCCTCGGGCATAGAGGGCAGCCTCCCACATCTTCTTCTTCACTACCCTCTTGCAGTCGCCCCATCTCTTTTTGATGGACTCCACATCCCGTCTGCAGGTGACTGCTGCATTCACCCGGCTGCAGATCTGGTTCCAGACGTCCTTCCTCCTCGCATCCTGGCCAGGGACCCTCTCCCTTGGAAAAAGGACACTCTTCCGCTCCAAGACAGCCTCCACGAGGGCCCTATTCTCCTCCCCTGTATAGTGGGGATCCCTGGTCCTGTCCTCCTCAGCTACGGCCTGCGAGGAGTCAGAATCAGAGTTTCCAGCCTGCACTGCCCCTGCCTGTGTGTGGTGGTCCCCAGCAGGTACCCCTCGTCCCACGGACACATCTGTCCCTGCCCTCCGTGAGCCTGCTCTTCTGGTTCGGGTCCCCCTCTGCCCTGGGGATCTCCCTCTTCCACCCCTACTCTGCTCAGGGATGCCCTCCTGACCTTCCTCCTCCTCCTTCACTACTCTCCCCATCTCTCTCTCCTTTCCTCCTGTCCTCGCTATCATTCACCCACTCACACCCAGGTACTCACACAGGTCCTCACAGACACATTCGATCCAACTCACTCTCTGTCACTCTCAGATTCACACTGAGAAAATAAAGTTTAAATATGTGTAAAGTGTAATAAAAAAAGACTGTGTGTGTGTATGTGTTTGTGTTTGTATGGGTGTAGGAAATATGTGCAAAAGTGTGCTATGTGTCTATTTAAATGTAAATTTTGCCTCTCTAAAATCCTTTTACCTTACTCCTCTTTATGCTTCTCTCTCTCTCTTTCCCTCGCTCTAAACACTATCCTCCACTCTTGGGTCCTGTGATCTAGCTTGCCAAAACTCAAAACACAGACAAGATGTGACCATTATTATGGGGTATAGATAGGTGCATTTGAACATTTTTGATACTTTGGGGTCTTGGGATTGATTGTAGGTTTGTGCATCTATCAGGGTTGCTAGCCAACGCCAGCCGTTATGCTACATTTTGACTTAAGTTGTGTTTTAACATGTGATTGGGACGCACGGTGATGCGAAAAAAGGTGCAATGCATATTTTTGAGTTACGTGTTTTAGTTGCGCCTACGCTCATTAGCTATTCTTGTAGACTACCTGTCGAATCTGCCGGAAATCATGTATTATTTGTGGCTGATGTGCCAATCACCTGTTAAAACACGACTTAAGCCAAATTGTAACATAACGGCCGACGTTGCCAAGCAACCCTGATAGATGCACAAACAGATTCAGACCTACAGCCAATCCCAAGACCCCAAAGTATCAAAATTGATCAAATACACATATATATACCGAAAAATAACGGTCCCACTGTGTTTCGAGTTTTGGCACGCTAGAGCACAGGACCCAGGAGCGGAGGATAGAGATTAGAGTGAGAGAGAGAGAGGTGCATTCAGAAAAGTAAGGCAGAAGGAGTTTAGAGGTTGGAGAAGTGCACTTAAAAAGACACATAGCACACTTTTGCACATACACCCATAGAAACATAAACACATACACAAACATAGACTCTTTAATTTATAACACTTCACAAATTTTTTTAAACTTTATCTTTCCATTGTGAATCTGTGAGTGGAAGTGTGTGACAGAGAGTGTGTGGGATCAAGTGTGTCTGTGAAGACCTGTGTAAGCACCTGGGTGTAAGTGGGTGAGTGATGGCGAGGAGAGGAGGACAGGAATGAGGGATGGGGAGAGAAGTGGAGGAGGAAGGAGAGCAGGGCATCCCTGTTGAGAGTTGAAGTGGTAGAGTGAGATCCTCTGGGCGGAGGGGGACCTGGCCTAGAAGAGCAGGCACACAGAGGTCAGGGACAGAACCTTCAGTGGGACGAGGGGCATCTGTTGGGGAACACCACACACAGGCAGGGCAGAGCAGGCAAGACATTCTGGCCACAGCTCTGACACCTCGCAGACTGTCGAGGAGAGTCTCAGGGATCCTCGCTATTCCGAAGAGCAGAACAGGGCCCTCATGGAGGCTGTCTTGGAGAGGGAGCGTGTCCTCTTTATGAGGGAGAGGGTCCCTGGCCTGGCTGCAAAGAGTAAGGCCATCTGGAACCAAGTATGCAGCAGGGTGAATGCAGTGGACTCTGTCAAGAAGAGATGGGGCAACTGCAAGAGTATGGTCAAGAAAAAGATGGGTGTGGCCGCCCTCTACGCCCCAGGAACTGGAGGTGGTCCCCCTGCCCACATCAGCTACAGCACCTGGGAGGAGATGCTGCGGCAGAATATGTCAACCACACTGGTTGAGGGGGTCCCTGGAAGATCGGACCCTGGGGAAGAGAGGAGCCTCCACACTATCGGTAAGTGCATGATCACATAAACACACATCACATCAACTGACACAACCATCACACCCCAACACATGCCCATCATTCATCCACAAAATTGCACCAACACAACACCCTAAGGGTTAAAAAAAGGACACAATACATGCACCAATGGCAAGGTTCGACCAGGCCTACACCTTTCCAAGTCCCAGTTCAACACTCATGTTGCTGTGCTGATCACACACAATCCACTTAAACCATGTTTCACAAGTCTGTTAAACAATATTGTCACCCATGTTCCCACAGGGAACTCAGCACATAACCCCTTGAGTTCTAGAGGGATCATCAATGCATCACTTAACAATGCTTTGGCAAACCCTCCGGTACTCAAAGGGTTAACCATAAAACAAACACGAGTCGATAGGGTAATGATTACATGCTACACAGGGGACATTCACTAAGAGGTGAAGCAGAGATGATGGAGCGAAATTAACTCATACCCTCACTTCACTAATCCCCATGTTAGTCTATGGAAACTATTCCAAAACATGAATCAAGTTGCTAAGGTCTCATTGTATAGACTCCATAGAAAACATTGGAAATGGGAAATGAATGCAGCATTCACCCACTCACAACCAGGTACTCACACAGGTCCTCACAGACACACTCGATCCAACTCACTCTCTGTCACACTCTGTCACTCTCAGATTCACACTGATAAAATAAAGTTTAAATATGTGTAAAGTATAATAAAAAAGACTATGTGTGTGTGTGTGTGGGTGTATGTGTTTGTATGGGAGTATGAAATATGTGCAAAAGTGTGCTATGTGTCTATTTAAATGTAAATCTCACCTCTCTAAAATCCTTTTACCTTACTCCTCTGTATGCTTCTCTCTCTGTCCCTCGCTCTAAACACTATCCTCCACTCCTGGGTCCTGTGATCTAGCTTGCCAAAACTCAAAACACAGACAAGATGTGACCATTATTATGGGGTATATATAGGTGCATTTGAACATTTTTGATACTTTGGGGTCTTGGGATTGACTGTAGGTTTGTGCATCTATCAGGGTTGCTAGCCAGCGCCAGCTGTTATGATACATTTTGACTTAAGTTGTGTTTTAACGTGTGATTGGGACGCACGTTGATGCGAAAAAAGGTGCAACGCAGATTTTTGTGTTACGTGTTTTAGTTGTGCCTACGCTCATTAGCTATTCTTGTAGACTACCTGTAGAATCTGCCGGAAATCATGCATTATTTGTGGCTGATGTGCCAATCACCTGTTAAAACACGACTTAAGCCAAATTGTAACATAACGGCCGACGTTGTCAAGCAACCCTGATAGATGCACAAACAAATTCAGACCTACAGCCAATCCCAAGACCCCAACGTATCAAAAATGATCAAATACACATATATATATATATACTAGTGTTGAGCGAGCATGCTCGGCCGATGCTCGGATCGGCTCGAGCATCGCTCTGCTCGGCACATGGCGGTACTCGTACGAGTACCGCATGTGCTCGCCCGCCATGTTCGGGTCTCCTCCCCGCACGTTTTGCGGCTGCTGCGCAGCCAATAAACGTGCAGGGAGGCTCTGACATCGGTGTAATGCCAGCAGCCATGTTGGCTGCTGGCATTACACTGATTGGCTGGCCAGAACCCGTGGTCAGGTGCTGTATAGCACCTGACCATCGAGTTCGGCTCAGTCTGAGCCAGGGAGAGCTGAGGATAGGAAGGGAAAGGCAGTGTAGGGAGGAAAAAAAAAAATTGTGACAAAAAAGAACCAAAAGTCCTTTTTAGGACTACTGTGTGTGGGGGCAGCAGGTTATTTTGTGTGGGGGGAAAAAAACAAACAAAAAAAAAAAAAAAATATTCTGTTTAGTGTGAAAAGTTGCAGATTAGAGCACATTCTGTTTAGTGTGCACAGTTGCAGATTAGAGCACATTCTGTTTAGTGTGCAAAGTTGCAGATTAGAGCACATTCTGTTTAGTGTGCAAAGTTGCAGATTAGAGCACATTCTGTTTAGTGTGCAAAGTTGCAGATTAGAGCACATTCTGTTAAGTCTTCAAACTAAAATATCAAAGTCACGTATTCCATTCAGTGTGCGTCGCCGCAGTTTAGCAGCACATTCTGAGTACTGTGCAGAGTTGCAGAATAGGAAGAAATACTGTTAAGTCTTCAAACTAAAATATCAAAGTCACATATTCCATTCAGTGTGCTTCGCCGCAGTTTAGCAGCACATTCTGTGTACTGTGCAGAGTTGCAGAATAGGAAGAAATACTGTTAAGTCTTCAAACTAAAATATCAAAGTCACATATTCCATTCAGTGTGCGTCGCCGCAGTTTAGCAGCACATTCTGTGTACTGTGCAGAGTTGCAGAATAGGAAGAAATACTGTAAAGTCTTCAAACTGTAAAATATCAAAGTCACATATTCCATTCAGTGTGCTTCGCCGCAGTTTTGCAGCACATTCTGTGTACTGTGCAGAGTTGCAGAATAGGAAGAAATACTGTTAAGTTTTCAAACTCAAATATTAAAGTCACATATTCCATTCTGTGTGTGTCACCGCAGTTTAGCAGCCTATTCTGTGTACTCTGCACAGTTGCAGAATAGGAAGAAATACTGTTAAGTCTTCAAACTAAAATATCAAAGTCACATATTCCATTCAGTGTGTTTCACCGCAGTTTAGCAGCCTTTTCTGTGTACTCTGCAGAGTTGCAGAATAATAAGAAATACTGTTAAGTTTTCAAACTAAAATATTAAAGTCACATATTCCATTCAGTGTGTTTCACCGCCGTTTAACAGCCTATTCTGTGTACTCTGTACAGTTGCAGAATAATAAGAAATACTGTTAAGTTTTCAAACTCAAATATTAAAGTCACATATTCCATTCAGTGTGTTTCACCGCCGTTTAACAGCCTATTCTGTGTACTCTGTACAGTTGCAGAATAATAAGAAATACTGTTAAGTTTTCAAACTCAAATATTAAAGTCACATATTCCATTCAGTGTGTTTCACCGCCGTTTAACAGCCTATTCTGTGTACTCTGTACAGTTGCAGAATAATAAGAAATACTGTTAAGTTTTCAAACTCAAATATTAAAGTCGCATATTCCATTCAGTGTGTTTCACCGCCGTTTAACAGCCTATTCTGTGTACTCTGTACAGTTGCAGAATAATAAGAAATACTGTTAAGTTTTCAAACTCAAATATTAAAGTCGCATATTCCATTCAGTGTGTTTCACCGCCGTTTAACAGCCTATTCTGTGTACTCTGTACAGTTGCAGAATAATAAGAAATACTGTTAAGTTTTCAAACTCAAATATTAAAGTCACATATTCCATTCAGTGTGTTTCACCGCAGTTTAGCAGCCTTTTCTGTGTACTCTGCAGAGTTGCAGAATAATAAGAAATACTGTTAAGTTTTCAAACTCAAATATTAAAGTCACATATTCCATTCAGTGTGTTTCACCGCCGTTTAACAGCCTATTCTGTGTACTCTGTACAGTTGCAGAATAATAAGAAATACTGTTAAGTTTTCAAACTCAAATATTAAAGTCACATATTCCATTCAGTGTGTTTCACCGCCGTTTAACAGCCTATTCTGTGTACTCTGTACAGTTGCAGAATAATAAGAAATACTGTTAAGTTTTCAAACTCAAATATTAAAGTCACATATTCCATTCAGTGTGTTTCACCGCCGTTTAACAGCCTATTCTGTGTACTCTGTACAGTTGCAGAATAATAAGAAATACTGTTAAGTTTTCAAACTCAAATATTAAAGTCACATATTCCATTCAGTGTGTTTCACCGCCGTTTAACAGCCTATTCTGTGTACTCTGTACAGTTGCAGAATAATAAGAAATACTGTTAAGTTTTCAAACTCAAATATTAAAGTCACATATTCCATTCAGTGTGTTTCACCGCCGTTTAACAGCCTATTCTGTGTACTCTGTACAGTTGCAGAATAATAAGAAATACTGTTAAGTTTTCAAACTCAAATATTAAAGTCACATATTCCATTCAGTGTGTTTCACCGCAGTTTAGCAGCCTTTTCTGTGTACTCTGCAGAGTTGCAGAATAATAAGAAATACTGTTAAGTTTTCAAACTCAAATATTAAAGTCACATATTCCATTCAGTGTGTTTCACCGCCGTTTAACAGCCTATTCTGTGTACTCTGTACAGTTGCAGAATAATAAGAAATACTGTTAAGTTTTCAAACTCAAATATTAAAGTCACATATTCCATTCAGTGTGTTTCACCGCCGTTTAACAGCCTATTCTGTGTACTCTGTACAGTTGCAGAATAATAAGAAATACTGTTAAGTTTTCAAACTCAAATATTAAAGTCACATATTCCATTCAGTGTGTTTCACCGCCGTTTAACAGCCTATTCTGTGTGCTCTGTACAGTTGCAGAATAATAAGAAATACTGTTAAGTTTTCAAACTCAAATATTAAAGTCACATATTCCATTCAGTGTGTTTCACCGCCGTTTAACAGCCTATTCTGTGTACTCTGTACAGTTGCAGAATAATAAGAAATACTGTTAAGTTTTCAAACTCAAATATTAAAGTCACATATTCTGTGTAAGATGAAGAAGGCGGGTAAAAAGGGACGGGGAAGTGGACGTGATCCTGAAAGTTCAGGGCGCGGGTCAGGACGCGGAGAAACTGTGCCTGGTGCCAGAGCACAAGAAAGAAAGACATCCACCATACCTAGCTTCATGTGTAATTTTACAGGGCGTCGCAGGACATCACTCTCGAGGTCCGACCACTGCGAACAGGTGGTCGGTTGGATGACAGCTGATACTGCTTCCAGTCGGTTAAGCACCACCCTGTCTTCCACCAAGTCCACTCTCAGTAGCCAAGAGTCTGGTCAACATAATCCTCACTCTGATCATCCTTCCTCCCACCATACACGGTCTGGTCAAAGAAGTGATCCCACACTGGGATATAGTGAGGAGCTCGTCTCATCACCAATCCTTCATTTGACCCTCTCTCCAAGCACGCTTGCAGAGGAACATGACATCTTGTGCCCTGATTCACAACCTCTAGAGGCTACCCAATCTCAAGAAGATGACAGATGTGAACGGCATTTAAGGTCAAAGGAAGTAGTGGATGATGATGATGATGATGAGACACAGTTGCCATTAAATCAACCACTATTTCCGTCTCAAGACCTTGTTGAGGAGAATGTTATACAGTTGTCAATGACTGAGTATGTGGTGGGATCAAGACTTGAGGAGGATGATCAGAGTGAGGAAGTGGAGGAGGACTTGGTGGACGATGAGGTGACTGACCCCACCTGGGAAGGTGTAGAGCCGAGCGATGACAGCAGTCCTGAGGGTGAGCCATCTGCAGCACCGCAACAGGCTGGAAGAGGCAGTGGTGTGGCTACAGAAAGAAGGCGGACCGCACCAAACCGGCCCGCAAATGTTCCACGGAGCACCCCCTTGCGTAAATCTACCTTGCCAAGGGGTAGGTGTTCCGCGGTATGGCGTTTTTTTAAGGAAAGTGCGGACGACAAAAGAATTGTAGTTTGCAACCTGTGCCACACCAGAATGAGCCGAGGCATGAACACTAGAAACCTCACCACCACCAGCATGATCCGACACATGGCATCCAAGCACCGTAGTAAGTGGGAGGAACGCCTGGATCGCCCATCTGTGTCTGCAGGCCACACCACTGCCTCCTCTTCCCCTGTTTTCGGTGCCGGCCAATCGCCTGTCGAAGGCGCAGGCCCGCATACCTCCCGCCCTGCACCTGTAGCATCTGAAGCACCATCAGCGACCACATCCACTTCCCTGTCCCAGCACAGCGTCCAAATGTCGTTACCCCAGGCATTTGAGCGCAAGAGAAAGTACCCAGCCACCCACCCACAGGCCATAGCACTAACCTCACACCTTTCAAAATTACTGGCCATCGAAATGCTGCCATTTAGGCTTGTGGACACTGAGTCCTTCCGCAGCCTGATGGCAGCAGCTGTCCCTCGGTACGCGGTCCCCAGCCGCCACTACTTTTCCCGGTGTGCCATCCCCGCATTACACCACCATGTGTCCCGTAACATCACCCGTGCCCTGACCAACGCAGTTACTGGGAAGGTCCACTTAACGACTGACACATGGACAAGTGCTTGTGGCCAGGGACGCTACATTTCCCTGACGGCACACTGGGTGAATGTCGTGGAGGCTGGGAGCGACTCGGACCCTGGGATGGCACGGGTGCTACCCACGCCGAGGATTGCGGGCCCTACCTCCATCAGGGTTTCCACCAGCACCTACGTTATTGGCTCCTCCTCCTCCGTTTCCACCTCCGAATTCTCTACACACACCGCCACTCCCCCATCAGCCAGTAGCTGGAAGCAGTGTAGCACTGCAGTGGGGAAGCGTCAACAGGCCGTGCTGAAGCTGATCTGCCTTGGGGACAAACAGCACACGGCCTCAGAGCTGTTGCAGGGGATTAGTCACCAGACCGAGCAGTGGCTCTCGCCACTCAACCTGCAAGCAGGCATGGTTGTGTGTGATAATGGGCGTAACTTGGTGGCGGCTTTGGAGCTCGGCAAGCTCACACACGTACCATGCCTAGCGCATGTATTTAATTTAGTGGTGCAGCGATTTCTAAAAACCTACCCCAATGTGCATGATCTCTTGACCAAGGTGCGCCGCGTGTGTGCACATTTCCGTAAGTCATCAACAGCTTCAGCCGGCCTGTTGAAGCTGCAGCAGCGCTTACAATTGCCAGCTCACCGGCTGCTGTGTGACGTGAGCACGCGCTGGAACTCCACCTTCCACATGTTGGCCCGGCTTTGTGAGCAGCAGAGGGCAGTAGTGGAGTACCAGCTGTTACACGGTCGTCGCCTCTCCGTTCAACTTCCTGTAATCAGAAGTGAGGAGTGGGAATGGATGTCAGACCTCTGTGAGGTTTTACGCAATTTTGAGGAATCGACACAGATGGTGAGCGGCGATAACGCTATTATCAGTGTAACCATCCCACTTCTGTGTCTACTGAAACGCTCGCTGCTCACAATTAAAACCGACGCTTTGCATGTGGAAGAGGTGGAAATGGGGGAGGAAGAGCTTACACAAGGTGATAGCCAGAGCACCCTCACTTCGTCTTCTCAGCGACAATTGGAGGAGGCGGAGGAGGAGGAGGAGGAGGAGGAGGAAGACACGGTTGTCTCCGCTACAGAGGGTAGCCATGGAACTTTAGTTCCATCTCTTCAGCGTGGGTGGGCAGAAGAGGAGGAAGAGGATGAGGAGATTGAGAGTCATCCTCCTGGTGAGGACAGCGAAATCTTGCCTGTTGGTACTCTGGCACACATGGCTGACTTTATGTTAGGCTGCCTTTCCCGTGACCCACGCGTTACACGCATTTTAGACAACATGGATTACTGGGTGTTCACCCTTCTGGACCCCCGCTACAAAGAGAATTTCTCATCTCTCATTCCTCCGGTGGAGAGGACAAGCAAAATGGTGCAATACCAGAAGGTTCTTGTTGAAAAATTGCTCCAAAATTTTCCATCTGACAACGCTGGCGGCAGAGTACGTGCTACCTTGGCCAACCGAGAAGGGGAGAAAAGGGGAGCACACAGCAGTTCCGAGAAAGGCAGGGCAACACTCTCCAAGGCGTGGGACACCTTCATGACACCCCGCCAGCACCCTCACCCTGATGCGCAGCCTAGTGTCACAAGGAGGGAAAAGTTTTGGAAGATGGTGAAGGAGTACGTAGCAGACCGTGTCAGCGTCCTCAATGATCCCTCTGTGCCTTACAACTACTGGGTGTCCAAGCTGGACACGTGGTATGAACTGGCACTCTATGCCTTGGAGGTGCTGGCCTGCCCTGCCGCCAGCGTTCTGTCTGAGCGGGTATTTAGTGCTGCTGGTGGCATCATAACAGATAAGCGTATCCGCCTTTCCACCGACAATGCTGATAGGTTGACACTTATAAAAATGAACAAGGCCTGGATTTCCCCTGACTTCTCCACTCCACTGGAGGAAAGCCCCGGGGGAACATAAACTCACTTTATATATGTTATTTACAATGATGGGAATACTCTGTATTCCCATTCACCCCTTCCACCCAAAAAACGGGTATATGGTTGACTCTTAATCTTCTCATCCTCCTCCTCCTCTTCCATATGCCCTGTGCTATAATTTTTATATAGGGCCAGCTCACCAGCGGGCCCTGTGATATAATTTTTATATAGGGCCAGCTCACCAGCAGGCCCTGTTTGACAACTTTTGGTATAGGTCAGCTCACCAGCGGGCCTTCTTATATAATGTTTTATTGGGTCAGCTCTCTAGCGGGCCCTCTCATATAATGTTTTATAGCGTCAGCTCACTAGCGGGCCTTCGCATATAATGTTTAGGATGGTCAGCTCCGCAGCAGACCCTCACCCATAATGTTTTAGATGGTCGGCTCAGCGCACGTTTCCCTCTTAATCATGGCCCCAGTTCAGAAAAATCGAGGAAATTTTTGGGAGAATTTGCCTTTGCGCACGTTTCCCTCTTAATCATGGCCTCAGTTCAATAAAATCAAGGAAATTTTTGGGAGAATTTGCCTCTGCGCACGTTTCCCTCCTAATCATGGCCTCAGTTCAGAAAAATCAAGGAAATTTTTGGGAGAATTTGCCTCTGCGCACGTTTCCCTCTTAATCATGGCCTCACTTCAGAAAAATCGAGGAAATTTTTGGGAGAATTTGCAGATGATATACAAGTAAATATACAGCAAATATTGTTTGGTAACAATTTTTCGCCTAAAGTAGTTTTTATTTTCCTTTTTGTGTGTTTTACGGTCAGTCTGTAAAAATGACGTACTACGGGCGAAAGATCGTTCCCAGCAGCAATGTTGGAGTCCAAGATGCATCCAGACATCCTCCCTATGCTGTCCCTGAACCATTTCTGTGGTGTTTCCATCATTTTCTTCCCTTTTCCTATGGACCAGGCACCCTCCCCTCATCAGAGCAGGGGGTGCCTGGTGTAATGCTCGAGTCCTCCCATTGACTTCAATGGGGCTCGGGTGCTCGGCCGAGCACTCGAGCCTCCGGGGGTGCTCGGTCAGAGCACCCGAACACCCGAGCATTGGGGTGCTCGCTCATCACTAGTTGTGTCCTTTTTTTAACCCTCATGGTGCTGAGTTGGTGCAGTTGTATGGCTGAGTGATGGACATGTGGTGAGGTGTGAGTGTGTGTGCAGCTGGTGTTGGTTGCTGTAGTGTGTTGTTCTGTAGTGTTGCACTTACCGGTAGTGTGAAGGCTCCTCTCATCCTCAGTGTCAGTTCCTCCCACGACCCCCTCGATCATGGTCGGGGACATGTTCTGCCGCACCATCTCCTCCCAGCCGCAGAATGTGATGGGCACAGATGGGCCACCTCCGGTGCCTCGGGCTTGCTTGGCCATGTCAGACATCTTGTTCTTGACCACCCTCCGGCAGTCGCCCCATTTTTTCTTCACAGACTCCACGTCCCGCCTGCATGTTGCCACCGCGTTCACCCGGCTGCAGATCTGATTCCAGGCTGCCTTCCTCCGCGCTGCCCGGCCAGGGACCTTTGCCGTCGGGTGGAGAACACTCTGCCTCTCCAGGACAGCTTCCACAAGAGCCGTGTTCTCCTCCTCACTATATCTGGGATCCCTGATCCTGCCCTCATCAGCTCCGGCATGGGAGGATTCAGATCCGGAGTGCCCTGCCTGGTCTGACCCTGCCTGTGTGGGGTGCTCCCCAGGAACTACCCCTCGTCCCACTGCAGGTTCTGTCCCTGCCCTGCGTGTGCCTGCTCTTGTAGGCCGGGTCCCCCTCCGCCCTGCAGATCTCCCTCTGCCACCCCTGCTCTGCTGAGGGATCCCCTCCTGAGCTTCCTCCTCCTCCACTACTCTCCCCATCCCTCCCTCCTGTCCTCGTCTCCTTGCCATCACTCACCCAGTCACACCCAGGCACTCCCACAGGCCCTCACAGACACACTCGATCCAGTCACTCTCTGTCACACACTTTCACTCCCAGATTCACACTGTCAAAATAAAAAGTAAAATGTGTAAGGTGTTATAAAATAAAAGGACTATGTGTATGTATATGTATGTGTTTGTGCTTGTATGTGTGTATGTAATATGTACAAAAGTGTGATATGTGTATATTTAGTGCACCTCTCTCCTCTCTCCAAACTGCAAAACTCCTCTACCTCCAATGAACGTGCCTCTCTCCCTCTCTCTAATGACTATCCTCCGCTCCTGGGTCCAGATATCTGGCTCTGAAGAACTCGATAACAGACAGTGTGTGCCGGTTATTTTTGGGTATATATAGGTGTATTTGAAGTTATTTGATACATTGGGGCTTTGTGATTGGCTGTGTGTTTGAATTTGTTTTGGCATCAATCATGGTTGCTTGACAACGGCAGCCGTTATATTACATGTTGTTTTGAGCACAGTTATCGTGTGATTTGGCCGCCAGTTGTGCATTAACATGAGCGACAACGGCTTTTGTGTTACGTGTTTTTTATGTGCCTACGCTCGATAGCTATTCTCGTAGAGTAGCTATTGAATCTGCCGTAACTCCTGTATTATTTGCGAGCGATGTGCTTTTTTCACTTAGCGGCTGGTTTAACGGTTGCCTTTAAATCGAGCCCTCAATATTTTAATGTATAGATTTTCATATGTTTATGGGCCATTGGGCCTCCTCAAGGACGCTGAGTATATTGGGTTAATTTCATCAATTAGTAAGTAATACCTCTGCAGGTGCTGTAATATACGATACACAATCTTATAAGTGGAATGTGCTGTGATTAATATTGCCTTAAGGGACTGATACTTGTAGATTGGGAATGAGTTTTATGAGAGACTTATATTCGAGTTAGGGATTGTATTTGATGACCCCTATCATAGTTCATTTACAAAAACAAAGAATTTACATTGTTCTTACATTATATATCATAAACCTTTTAGATGGCATTTGGATCCAGGGACTTTGTGCTCGTTGTATATATGTCAATGTATTTCTCTCTCTATTGGGTATTGCTCCGATCATGTGATCTTACTATGAGAGCTGATCATGTAGGTAGGGACATCTTAGGTATTCTGTTACTCTTTCCGATAACATTTTCACGTTAATAATTTCAATGATGTTTATATTGGGTATTGCTCCGATCATGTGATCCGATTATGAGAGCCGATCATGTGATGTAGGTAGGGAGGGACATCTCAGGTATTCGTTTTCTGATACCATCTTCACATTAATGTTTTCAATATAACAGCAATTGAGTTGTGATTGTGGTGGTGTTGTGGGTTAAACCACGATTTACTTTTATTATTTGTTTGTATTATCGTATATATTTTATTACCATGAGACAACAGCTTTGAGGTATGATGTTTCAACTTACTTTCCATTATAGCTTTTATAATCCTTGTTTCTAGATGTTATCTATGCAGCTCTTTACTTTGAGCGAGCAGTGTATGAGTCATGGACCGAGATAAGTAGGTAGGGTCATGTGACTCTGCATTGTTTGCTCATTGGTGTCCCGGATGTTCAAATATGGGGATGGGTGTACCTGACCGTTAAACCCCTGATGAAGCCGTAATGGCGATACGCGTGGGGTAGGTCGGCTGGTACGGATAGAACCCAGGATGCTGTAGTCCTTGCTTTGTAACCCGCTGTGAAGCTCTGATCCTTGCAATTGTACGCTAAGTATTTTTTAGTATATGGATTGTTTATTCTTGTTATTTAGATGCGCTTTAGACGCTTTATATTCCTATACTAGTTTTTGTAAGGGAGATGATAGATGGTATCTAGTACTTAGTTGATATGGCTTCACGTGTACTGGTATGATTTATACACGATTTCATACATTTTGTGATATATATTGCTAGCATTATGTGGGCTCATATATATTTTTATGGACTTGATATTTTCCTGGTTTTTCTGTCTGACCAATTGTGGTTTTAAATGTTTTTAAATGATTGGTATGTTTTCTATTTCCAAATAAAGATGACTTTTTGCAATTGATTTACAGTGTCCACTACTGAGTGCCTCATTTAAAGAGATACTGTTTGTAGTTACCCCAGAGGGATATTTTCTCTTTCTTTTCCCTCTCTGGGGTTCTATAATATGTATATGATGTTTTTTGTTTCTTGAGTGCACCCCACTATTTATGTGGTTATTTACCTTACGTAGTGACGTAGTGGTTATTTACTAGTGCCTACCATTTTGTATATTTACTATTGTTGTGCATTGGAGGAGGCTGATTGGCCCGCCCAGGATTTTCCTTTCATGGTGTTCCAGATCCTGCGCATTTGTTGCTGTGTTCCTGTGTACCGACTCGGCTCGTCCGACCATTCTGCTATTCCTGTTCGTGATTGACCCGGTTCCGGCTCATGTTCCTGCTCCGTGATTGACCCAGCTCTGGCTGACGTTCCTGCTTCGTGATTGACCCGGCTCTGGCTGACGTTCCTGCTCGTGATTGACCCGGCTCTGGCTGTCGTTCCTGCTCCGTGATTTGACCCGTTTCTGGCTGTTGTTCCTGCTCCGTGATTGACCCGGATCTGGCTGACATTGCTGCTTCTTGATTGACCCGGTTCCTGCTGACGCTCCTGCTTCGTGATTGTTTCCTGTGTTCCCGTGAGATCTCAGTCGCCTACCGGCGACATTCTGAACTGTACTGATAATATCGCTCTGACTAATCACTTCTCTGCAAGCTGAGCTGTTGCCTCCATTACTGAGCCAGTCTGCATAGCCTTGCTGAGCTGTTGCCTCCGTTACCGAACCTGTCAGATACCCTTGCTGTGCTGGTTGCCTCCAATACTGAGCCTGTATCTGTACACTTGCCAAGCCTGTTGTGTTCCATCCGAGCCATTTAACACTTACTGAGCCTGTGCCTTATTGACGAGCCTATCCGTTAAACAGTAGCAGAGCAGTTTCCATTCCGGTGCTTGTTCAGTTCCGTTGTTGCACCGCCTGGTGCTAGTGGGAATTCTGTTAGCTCTTGCAGTGTGTTGCTCCGTGACGGCACTGGAAGGGTGTCTTGGCTCTGGTCTCCAAGTGCTCACTGTGTTACGCTATCTATTGCACTACCAGTGCGTTGGCTCTCAGATCACTTGTGCAGTGTTTCTCTGTTGTGGCACCCAAGGGGTGTTCTTGGCTGTGGTCCCTTTGGCACACGCAGGGTTTCCTCCATTGAGAGAACTAAGGGTGTTCCAGGTTCTGGTCCCATTAGCTCCAGCAGTAGCTTTCCTCCATTATATCACCCTAAGGGGGTATTGTCTCAGCTCTGGTCAGTCTTCGCTGTATCATTGGGCATCCTATTGTACAGTTATCTGAGAGTGATTCAGTTCTGTCGCATACTGCACCTTCCTTTGTAGTATCTAGAGACTGAGAATACCTGCTGGGCGTTGGCTAATTAGAATCACAGAGACTGATCAGTTGTTCTAAGCATTAACCCTTGTTCCTACATTTATTCTGATATTACTGTTTGCTCCTACATATTTGGGCCTGTATTTCTGTCATTACCCGTTTATACCTGTCCTGGCCCCCAGGGGCGCTGTTCTTTAATTTTATTTCAATAAAACTGTGTTTTTGCTTTTAACCTTTGTCTGAGTGTCTGAAAACCGTAACAAATATCCCATTGTTGCCTCTTGCTTCCCCTCTGGCTGTAGAAGCCATTGATGGTAGACCATTACAGCCCTCACATATTACGCATGAGACCGCCATGTTAACCCTGAGGGTGGAAGCCCTGCATACTGAAACCCTGAAATTTAAGATTATTAACTATCCGCATCATGCCATGGTCCTGGGGTTCCCTTGGGTACAAAAACATAACACCAGGATAGATTGGCACACTTATGATGTCTTGGGCTGCTCCCCACAATGCTCAAAGTCTTGTCTGTCTTGCCCCGTGAGAGCTACTCAGGCCTCGACTCCACTCCCTCCAGAGGAGTATACGTCATTCATAGATGTTTTCAGCGAAAGTCAGGCTGAGGTCCTTCCTCCTCGCAGATCATATGACTGCACGTTGGAATTGTTGCCTGGTACTACACCTCCAAGGGGCCGTACTTACCCCATGTCTGTGGAGGAGAATAAGGCCATGGAGGAATATGTGTCTGATGAGCTGGCCAGAGGCATCATTCGTAAATCCACATCTCCTGCTGGATCAGAGGGTCAAAGTAATTTACAAAACTCGATCTGAGAGCTGCATGCAACTTGGTACGAATTAAAGAAGGGCATGATTAGAATACAGCGTTCAATACCCGGAGTTGACACTATGAGTACTTGGTCATGCCCTTCGGATTGTGTAACGCCCCCAACAGTCTTCCAGGAGTTCATAACTGATGTGTTACGAGAATTCCTTCAAAGTTGTGTTGTTGTATATTTGGATGACATCTTAATTCACTCTCCTACATTGGAGACTCATCAGTCAGATGTAATCAGAGTCCTGAGCCTAATAAGTGAGAACAAGTTGTTTTGTAAACTTGAAAAATGTGAATTCCACAGACCTCAAGTCACATTCCTGGGCTATATAATTTCTGCTGCTGGGTCCGTCATGGACCCTCAGAAATTGTCTGCTGTTGTGAACTGGCCACGTCCTAAAGGGACTCAAAGCGATCAAAAGGTTTCTGGGCTTCGTGAATTATTACCGAAAATTCATTAAGAATTTCTCTACCATTGTAAAATCCCTGACGGACATGACTTGTAAAGGGGCAAAAACCTCAGAGTGGTCAGAACTAGCTATTCTGAGTTTTGAAAAGCTCAAAGCAGCCTTCGCGGAAGGCCCCATATTGGCGCATTCCAATCCCTCCGTGCCCTTTACTCTGGAGGTGGATGCATCGGTGGTCGGAGTGGGAGCTTTGCTGTCCCAGCGCTCAGCTCCTCGTGAAGCTCTACGTCCATGTGGGCTCTTTTCTAAGAAACTGCCCAAAGCTTAAATGCTTTACCAGATTGGGGACAGAGAATTACTGGCTATTGTCCTGGCTTTGAAGCAATGGAGGCATCTGCTTGAAGGTACTAAAGTTCCTATCTTGATTTTAACCTACCACAAAAACCTAATTTACCTCTCTGAAGAAATACGCTTGTCTTCCAGGGAGGCCAGATGGGCACTGTTTCTGTCCCACTTTAATTTTGTGGTTTTCTATCTTCCTGGCTCTAAAAACATATGGGCAGACGCATTATCCCGCCAGTTTTGTAGGCCATCCAGGGAAGAGGTTCCACCTTCTCCGATCATTTCGGCTGATCGTATTCTCGCTACAAGAGGAGATTCTAGCAGCCCAAGACTCTGCTCCTCCTGATAAACCTGATGGCTGTTGCTTTCTTCCTGCACAGTTGCGCATCAAGTTGTTGGAGACATATCATGCCTCTAAAGTTGCGGGCCACATTGGTCGAGATCAATTGATATGGTCCGTGTCTCGAGTATTTTGGTGGCCTAGTTTTCTGGCCAACTGTACCGCTTTCACGGCTGCATGTACGACTTGTGCTTAAACCAAGTCTCCTAGACACCTGCCAGTGAACTTGCTTCCATTGATTTTATGGTTGAACTTCCAAGTTCCATGGATTATACAGTCATTCAAATCATTGTAGATACGTTTTTAAGATAGCCCACTTTGTGCCACTGAAAGGGTTACCATCTGCTCAGGAATTGGCGGTGGTATTTGCTAGAGAGGTCTTCTGTCTCCATGGCATTCCTACATTAATTGTGTCCGATAGAGGAAGCCAGTTTGTGTCCCGTTTCTGGAGGTACTTTTGTACACAAATGGGTATTCAGTTGGCATTCTCCTCCTCATATCATCCGCAGTCCAAGAGTGTGGCAGTGAGGTCCAATCAAGCCTTGGAACAGTTTCTCCGCTGCTATATCTCTGACCATCACAATAACTGGTCTACACTGTTACCTTGGGCGGAGTTTGCCCGGAATTATGCTGTTAAAGTGATAGTAATGTTTCATAATAAAAGCAGCTCTAATTAATCTTCACAGTATTTGGGCCATGGAGAGTGTTATTTCAATTCTGTTGTAGTTTAGGAGTAATTCAATGATAAAGTATCCCCCTCCAGCCCCTTTTACTAATGAAACACTGCTCAGCCAGAGCAGAAGGGAGGTGCCCAGGTAGACTGCAGAGAGGGACAATCTTCAATTAAGATAAGGGAAAAACCTGAAAAACATGTCAAGGGGGGCAGGGCTTTCATTGTTCTAATAGCAAGAAGATTGTCCCCTGCTGTTATCTGTCTGGTCTATGGACTGCATTCCACATCTGAGAAGAGGTGGCTTACACTATGTAAAAGGGGCAGAAGGGGAACTTTGCTTGTGAATATCTCGTAAACCATAAAGGTTTGAGAGATAAGACTTATATCGTTCTTCATGTTTTTTTCAGGCCTACAAAATAAAAAAAAGATAAAACAAAGTATTACTATCCCTTTAACTCTTCCACTAAGAGTTCCCCATTCTTGTTCAATTATGGGTTCCAACCCTCGGCTCTCCCCAAGACCTTGCAAGCACAAGAAATTCCGGCTCCGGTCAAACATTTAAGGGCGCTCCGTTCTGCGTGGGTACGGGTACAGCATACCATATGTGATTCTGTGCAGCAACAGAAAAGGCAGGTTGACCATAAGCGACTGCCAGCACCTACTTACCAAGTAGGGGACAGAGTGTGGTTGTCTTCCCGTAACGCACCTCCAGGTTCCTTGTGGCAAATTGGCTTTGCGATTCATTTGGTCCTTTCCGTGTGTTGTGTGAGGTTAACCCAGAGGCTTATGCGATGGAACTTCCAGCCATTATGTGTTGCATGTTTTCCTGTTGAAGCCCTTGGTCTGCAACTGGTATACTTCAGCTCCTGTCTGTTCTTCCCCCGTGAGAGTTGCAGATCACGAGGAATATGAGGTACAAACTATTTTGGACTCCCGTGTGAGTAGAGGGCGCTTACAATATTTTATTAATTGGAAGGGCTATGGTCCTGAGGAGCGCTCCTGGATACCTGCCAGTGATGTCCACGTTCCTTTTCTGGTACTCAGGTTTCATGCTCGATTCCCTGACAAACCCCGGCCGGCTCCGTGGAGAGGGGCCTTTGAGGGGGGGTACTGTTACAGCTTACCTTAGTTTCAGCATCATCTGCAGGTGCGAGGGTTCAAGCATGCTGCTGACCTCTGTTTTATCTGTTTGTTTCCTGTAGTCTCCTCCTACCAACTTCCTACTTCCTCCCTCTGAGCTGCTCCTCCTACTTCCTGTGGAGGGGTTTAAAGGGCAGACTGAGGCCTGACTCAGTTGCACTTGCGTTGTTGTTCATAGCAGTTCTGTTACCTTGGGCTCCATGTATGACCTGGCTAGTCTTCCATCCATTCTAGTGCTGACCTGTGGCTCTGTCTGACAATTCTTTTGCTTAACTCCTAATAGTGGACATACAGTCTGGTGCAGACTTGTGGATCTGGCTGACTACCTGAACTGTGTATGACCCGGCTTATCTGACTACCCTCTCTGGTGCTGGCAGTCTATTCTTTCGCCTTTTCCCATATTGAGCAAACACCCAATATAGTGCGGACCTGGGGCTCTGGTAGACTTGCATAGCTTGAGTCAGTTTAGCGTGAGTCAGTTTTCAACTTACTTCTACTGACTGCAGACATGAGCCAGTATTCGCTCCTACTGACTGCATGCGTGAGTCAGTATTCACCCTTACTGGCTCCATATGTGAGTCAGTGATATGTCCTTCTGACTGTAGGCTGAGTCAGATCTCATTCCTCATCGGCTTAAGATCTTGGGTTCCTATTCCAGTTCCTGTTCCTGTTTCCAGCTGAGACTTCCAGTGGCTAAGGCCTAGTCTCCAGCACAGTGGTTTAGCATTGCAACCTATTATTTCTGATAGCAGGCTTGCTGGCTATTACACTGTGCTTATTTCTATTGTATATATTGTATATATCCTATTTATGTCATTTGTTAATAAACTGCATTAACTAAAGTGTACTAACTCCTGAACTTCTCTGGGTAACCGTGACAGTGACCGAGGTTACTGTCAACGTTTCGACCTCCTGGAGGGCCTTTATCAAGACCTCCAGGGGGTCGAAACGTTGACAAAATAAAACTCATTTTTTTCACAAGTCCTGTGAGTGCACTGGCTTCATGGTATGCTACCATTTCTCTTTTTTTATACTTATTTAAACCAGTAGCACCCAGGCAGTTGGTATACTTTTTCTCTGTAAGGAGTGCCCAAATTTGCATTAATATATATATATATATATATATATATATATATATATATATATATATATATATATATATAAATTATTATATATATATATATATATATATATATATAATTATTATATAGAATATATATATATATATATATATATATTCTATATAATAATTCGCTAAATAGTTTGTAACAATGTAGTCATGCTCAGTAGAGACTGCTGTACGTGACTCAGTCATGCGCAGTAGAGACTGTCCATGAGGTGGCTGATACGGAGCGGGGCACGTCAAAGAATCAGCCGCAGAGCATGCAGTCTCTACTGTGCATGACTGCCCCGCGACCGGGTGGCACTGTATCAGCCACAGCGCCGGCAGTCTCTATTGTGCATGACTGCAACACGACCAGCTGGCACTGTGGCCTGTGTACACGGGCTCGTCTACTAGTTTATATACATTATATATATATATATATATATATATATATATATATATATATGTATATTGTATATTGTTTAATATTTCTAATTTTTTATGGATTTGTGTTCTCTATTGTTTTCCTAAGTACTAAGGCATTTTATATATTTTTATTTGCTTTTTTGGATCCATGATGGTGGATATGGGCAGCTAGGTTATTATGATCTGCGGTTTCCTCCATTATAGTGCCACCGATTGTAGCATATTATTTGTAATTGCAGTCAGTGAGCCACTTCACTTTGCCCAGCCCAGGAGTCTAGTGACTGTCCCCTTGCTGGATTAACCCTTTGATTGCAAGAATGGTATGCAACATTGCAAATCAATGCGTTGCACAGTCCTCTGGCACACAAAAGGTTAAGAACCCCTAAGGTCCATGGTAAAAATATGAAAGGAGGCCCCCAAATATAGGTTAACATTTAGGATCCTCAAGTTTAATTGTGACTTTCCTTTTCTTTCCTTCCTGTTAATGATAAAAACATATGCTCTCAGCATCATTATTATACAGTGGGATTTTATTAATTATCAGTGCACAGATACTTAACATCATCCTAGAGTACAAAGTGTTCATTATCCCCTACCGCGGGAACCTGATAATACTGGATCCATGAAGGAATTATGCTGCCTTGCTGCAGATTTTCTTTTCTGACTCTGTCAAAAAAAGCATACCTCCCAAGTGTCTCTCTTTAGGACACCCAAATCCCTCTGTCCCTCTTTCCCACCCTGATGTCCCTTTTTTTAGGAGATCAGACTGTACATACCTCCCAACATTTCAAATTGCCAAAGATGGACACTTGTGTTTTAGGGGGCGTTGCTGGGGATGTGGCTGGTGGGCAGGGCATTACCAAGAATTTTTAGGCTATTTTTTGACCTACTGGCACCTCCTTGTGTAATCTAATAAATGACTTATAACAAGACCAATGTATTTTATTTACACAGACTAATTCATAAACACATATACTGACCTTTAAACAAGCAATAATGTGAGTTTTATTGCTGTGGAGCAATGTAATACACTTATATACATACCACACAATCTTATCTCCTAAAAAGAGGGACATCAGGGTGGGAAAGAGGGACAGAAGGATTTGGGTCTAAAAGAGGGTCTGTCCCTCCTAAAGAGGGACACTTGGTAGGCATGGACTGTGTGCTGTGTATAGAAGTGTATCACATTGCTCCACAACCATAAAACTCACATTCATGTTTGGATAACCTTTAGTATATGTGTTTATAATGTATTCTACGTAAATAAAATACTTTGTCTTTTTTCTAAATCATTTATTCAGTTACATAAAAAGGTGTAAATGGGTCATGAAGTAACTTAAAACATCTTGGTAATTCCCTGCCCACCAGTCACGCCCCAAGAAACATCCCCTAAGACAGAAGTGTCCATCTTTGACCATTTGAAATGTTGGGAGGTGTGAAAAAGTAATGTGACAGGCCCAGCACAATGCAACTCTTGTACCCAAACTGAAATTTAAACATTTTGAGTGTCTGAGCACTGATAATTAATAAAATTACACTGTATAATAATGATGCTTAGAGCATATGTCACTGATGAAGAATACACTGCATGTTGCACTTTATAGTTCTTATCTATGAACTGATGCTTTATAATGATGAATAACCATACTGATAATGGACACTTTAGAGTGATGAGTATAAGCACTGATTATGAACACTATACTTTAAAACAATGTTGCCTGTGCATTGATAATAAACAACTCCACTTTATAATGATGAGCATCTGTACACTAATTATTAACACACTATTTTATGATGATGATATATGCCCTGGAAATTAACATACTGTACTCTACAGTTAATTAACAAACTGTACTTTTGTGTGGGAAGAACCGTCCTATTTCATTCATCACATCAGCTCCTCTGACAAGTGTCAGTGAGGTCGTTGTACTAAGAAATGGAGTAATTCTGGACTAGTCCAGATTGCACTTACGGGACAAGTAAAATGTCCTCAAATTTCCATTGATTTGAATGGAAATTTAGCCCCAAAGGAATTTGCTGAAGACTTTTTTATCATCCAAGAGGTTAAAAGCGACATTTAAATCAACTAAAATTTTTCTCTCTCCCCTATGGGGAACTTGGTTTACTCCACAATTACACCAGTTCTTCTTAGTACATCAGTCTCACTGTGTAATGATGTCAGTGCTGCTGTTTCCTGCTCTCCTTCTCAGTGCACGGCACATATAATCGCAGCTCTTGTGTCATTAATCTGGGGACACTAACAGTCTGTGTTATTTGTCTTTTTCTGTTAAAAGAATATTTCAGAGATATCAGAATCAGGTAATTTTGAAAGTTCCCACTTAGCCCTATTGCCCTGAAGCTGTTGTTGGACTACAATTTTTCTCAGTCTCAGCCATCTAACTGTAGTTGAGGATGATGGAAATTGTAGTTTAACATGAGCTGGAGTGTGACAACTTGCCCACCTCAGGTCTAGACATATGGCAAGAGTAGCAATAATGTGTCATTACTGAGGCCATAATGCTTTGTCTCTCTCTCTCTGATACAGGACAAAAGTGTGCATGGGGAGTGGGGGTCCTGGGCTGTGCAACCCCTTTCTGTTTGTCTTTGGGAAATCTGTGGCCCTCCAGCAGCCTCTGTTGTACTACAATTCCCAAATCCTCAGTGGGGCAACAAAGAGTTGATGATGATGACAGCTGTAGTCCAACATTGCTGGAGTATCACAGATTGCCCACAACTGCTGTACACTGACTTGTCCCCCTATACAAGTGATAGGAAGCATTGAGCCCTCCAACAGTTTTGGACTACAACTCCCATCATCCTGAACTTGGCAACATTTGGATAAAGTTGATAGGAGTTGCAGTACAACACAGCTGGAGGGTCACAGGTTGCCCGCATGTTTTGTATTCTGATTATTCTGATAAATATTGCAAAATTTGTGGCCCTCCAACTGTTGTTGGACTACAACTCCAATCATCTTCAGCTGATACTTGTGTTACTTCACAACATTAATTAAAGTTATAAACTCAACAGAAGGGGGTGGAGTGGGACGAAGGGCTTGAGCGATACTGGAAATGGGCCACTTGATTAAATTTGCCGCCATGCCAAAGGTAGATGGAGGAATCCCCCCCCCTTGCGTTTGCCTGGACAGGAGGTGGCCATGTCTTCCTTTCTCCAGTCTTTTTTTATAAGAACTGTTAATATTTTAGAGTAAACTATCTTTTTGTTTTTGGAAAGTACACTATGAGCTGCTTCTCTTTTTCTCACTTATTTTCCTATTTCCCTATTTGCAGGAAAACAAGGCCATTTATTAAGGTTGGCAGACCTTGTGGGACCTTTCCAATGTTGAAAGTGTCTGGAGATCTGTTCTTCTCACAAACTGTGAACCCATTACATATGGTGACTTTTCATTCTTACCTGTTACATTTAAGTTTTATGCAGTTCTGGACAAAAATGATTTTACAGTCAGTTATTTGTTCATGTAGAGAGATTGTCACTGTTCATATGCACAATAATCAGACTAGTTTTAAGGCTGCAGATCCCTTAAATGGAACGGTTCAAAGAAAACCGAGGCCAATGTACTAAAATGACCAATAGGAATTCTGGAACAAACCAGCTGTAACATACTGTGTGTATATCTGTAATCCTATATAATAATTCGCTAAGTTGTGTGTAACGCCCGACATGCGCAGTAGACACTGCTGCGCGTGCGGCAGTCATGCGCAGTACAGACTGCCCATGCCGCGGCTGATACAGAGCTGGGGGCTCCAAAGGAGCGTCCAGCTCTGTATAAGCAGTGGCGCGGGTAGTCTCTGCTGTGCGTGACTGCCCCGCGACCGGCTGCCATAGGCACTGTGGCCCGTGTAAAGGGCTGTTCAACTAGTAAATAATAATTAGCAAACATCCTACTGATAGAAATTTGGTTTGAAATAGGGTTTGCAACTCGTTGAATTCTAGAGAGTTGTAAAATGAATTGCTTTGCAATGAGCTGGAGACCCATCTCACGTTGAAGGCATTAACAACTTAATTTAACCCTTTGAGTGCCAGAGGGGTATACAATGCATTGCTCTGCAATGCATTGCATACCCCTCTGGAACTCAAAGGGTTAAATAAACGGGCATTTTTATTTGTCCCCTATTGTGTAGTCGGTTTACTCCACAAATGCTCTAATTTGCTGTATGCATAAGGTCCTCTGTGATATTGCTAGTCCCTACAAACTTGGGAAAACTCATATATATCTACTGATTAGTTTTAGAGAGTGGTGGATGGCAATATATTAGTAGTTCCCCATGATTACTGTATGCAGTCTGACCTGCAGCAAAATCTACTGAATGGATTTCTGGGGCAAATCAACTGTGCCATAGGAGACAAATATCATTTCCCCAAAACACCAAGGATTAAATTGAGACGTTTAATTTAATGAATGCCCAAGTGGTCTATAACATATTACTTAACAAAGCATTCAAATTATTAAAATACCCATTTAACTGAATGGGGATTTTTAATTCCTCCCTCTCATGTAGTTGGTTTGCCCCAGAATTGTTCAGTCTTCCTTTGGACATAAGGCCCATAGACAGATTGCATGGTATAATATTTGCTTTTGTTTAAATTGAAAGAAGTACCCCGATTTGTCAGTTATTTATGTTTAATTTTAGGCAGTTAGAATTCAAACATGTAGCTGATTAGACACATTTATCAAGGCTTCATGAGGTACTGTGGGGGTGGGGTTACCATCCTAGAAACAAGAGCAAGAGTATGACATCATAGATCATGCTAGCAGGACCAATCATGCAGTCTTAGTTTCAGTTAATCACGACAGCTTCAAAGCTATTGCGTGTTAGCAAAGTGGAAATACTACTAAAGTGCTACAAAATTTGCTAAGTTTTTGACTTACAATGAGCGATACAAAACAGAATAAAATCAAGAAAAACAGGAAAAGAAAGCGACAGGAACATTCACAGACTGATGCAAAGGGAGAAGAAGATGGGCTTTGTCCCCAGAAAATTATTAGGACGTCTTATTCAGATCTTGGTAAAAAAGAGTTATTTAGAGTAAAAATGTAGCACTCTAGCTCCAGTAAATTACTGATGAAAACAGAGACCATTTAGGGATGATGGTAGATGGAGCCCATTGGTAGCTGGAGAGCCACTTGTTCACCAGAACTTTGGGATAGGGGAACTTACGGTCTCATTTGTTTAAAATATTTTTACATACACATGTGTGTGTGTGTGTGTAGGAAGGGGGTGGGGGAGGAGAAAGGTGAGTAAGAGATCATGAGGAAGGAAGGGTTAAGAAGAAATATAGGGTAGAGGGTCTAAGAGAGGTGGGGGAATATACTGGTGGAGAAAGGACTGGTAGTAGACTGTCAAAGAGTTCGGAAGGAGAAGAAAAGAGATGATGGAGAAACGGTGAGGGGGACATGGCAATGGGAATAAACGTAGATAATGAGAGGGTGGAGGAAGAGTGGAGATGAAAGGAGAATAGAGGGGAAAAAGGTAGGAGTAGGAAAAGAGGAAAAGTGGAGTAAAAGAAGAAAGGAAACAGAGAAAATGAGGACAAATAAAAAGAGAGGGGAATAGAAAGAAGAGATTGCATATAGACAAGGGAAAGAGGAGAAGGAGAGGGACAAAGATAAGGGATGTGGCCAGGAAAGAGGGGAAAGAGGAAGTAAGAGTCAGAATGACAAGGAAGAGAAGGGTTTTAATAGGGAATAGGGGTGGGAAATGGAGGAGGATGAGGTGGTACGAGGGATAAGTGACAAGCATGAAGGGAGGAGTTGGGGAAACAAAGCATTGGGATGAAGGGATGAGTAAAGATAAGGGGATGTACAGAGGGGGTTGCATGATATCAAGGGAAGGGATAAGGGAAAAAACAGGGGATAGTGGACAAAGACAGAGAAGCAATGAAGAAAACGGATGAAGAGGAGAGGGGGTAGAAAAGAGGGGTTGAACAGAATTGTGGAGGATGGGTGAAAGAGATTGGTGAACATGACAATGATAGAAAGACCCTTCTCTCATCTACATCCAACATGTTCAAGATATTTACAACAATCTGTGACCCTCAAGCTATTGTTGGAGTACAACTCCCATCATCCTTAGAAAGATGTTTACTGACTAAGGATGAAGAAAGTTGTAGTACAGCGCAGAGACACAGGTTGCTTCCCCCCCCCACTCCCTTATACACCACCACCCTTACACTAATTTCCTTTCTGGTCTAACACATTGGCTCCTGCTGTAATAAAATGGGTAATTTTGTTAAGGTCCCCTCTTCTAAATTGCACACACACACACACAAATGCACACCCTGAACATTTACTAGTTCACATTTTGCTCCAGTCATGACAATGTCCACTTTATTATCAGTCTAACCACTCATTTTCAGTAATAAATAACATATTTTTTATCACACAAGGAGGAAGCTCAGAAAAGCCATCAGCTGCCCCACGTGAGCTATCACTGGAGGATTTCACCATCTATCATAAACTCGGGGAAGGTGGCTATGGAAAAGTAAGTAATGGGTTCTCCAAACCAACTATAGTACTTTAAAATGATTTACAAAACAATAACAAGAAATGCCAGTGTTGACTGTTCCTAATCTGTGCCTCTCTATCCTCTAAAAATGAATGTCTTGTCTCCATATCACCTTCACCCCCTATTCTTCCACTCCTTTGCCATCAATCTCACACTATGTCAGCCCATTCCTGAGATTTCCCAGCCCTATTCATCTTTCCAAGTTCAGTACTTTATATCTCTTCCATATAGTCCCATTCCTGTCACCTCTTGCAGTATTCTTCCATCCCTAACCTATCCCTTGCACTTTACTCCATGTTGCATAATTTCTATAACTCCCCAGCCATAGTCTTTCTTCCGCAGCCAAATCCAGGAGTTCTCTTCTATATAGAACCATTCCTGTGATGCTACAGCCTATTGTTCTGTTACCTTCCAATTACATTCTCTTTATAGACTAATCCCCATTATATGACCACTCTTCCATACAGTATAATTCCCATGATTCTTCTGTCCCTTCCCCCTTTACATGAAGTCTTTTTCATATAGAACCACTCTGGTGAATTCCCCAACCCTGTTTTGCATTCCCCCCATTACATGATGTCCCTTTCAAATAAATAATTCCTGTGACTCCACTAGCCATATTTTTCTGTCCCCTCTTCTATTACATGAACTCGCTTTCATATAGAATCATTCCGGTTACTTCCCAGCCCTATTTTTCTGTCTTTTCCTCAATTCCTGTGACTCCCCCGCCATATTCTTTGGATCTCTCCCCATTACTTGACTTTATTTTTCATCTCATTTTTTGTATGATCCCCAGTCCAATTTTAATGTCCCGAGCCCATTCATTGACCTGTCTTCCACATAATTCCACTCCTGAGCAGTTCTCTACAATCAAAAGCGGGGCAATTCTGGAGCATTCAATGAGTTAAAATCCCCTTTAAAATCAATGGGGATTTTTACTTGTTCCTTAATGCTGGTTTGCCCCAGATGCTAAATTTTGGTCTTTGTGCAGATGGTCTTTACGTGTTCCTGTTGATATTTGATCTCCAATAAGTGACTGACCTTCTAACTCGCAGGTCTCTCTCATCTACCTCCTACAGGTTTTCCTGGGTTACCACAATGGTAGCGGAAAGCTGGTGGCAATTAAATGCGTGGAAAAAAAGCATCTCCTAGGCAAGAGCAAAAATAATATAATGGTGGAACAGCGTGTACTGGAGGTTGCCGGTGGTTGCAGATTTCTAACTCATGCATACGCAACCTTCGAAACCAAGGTAAAAACCATGTCTTCCCTTCATTCACCCTTTCACTGACCATATCAATGTGGCAATAATCAAACCACAGAATAGAAACAGATTGTGTCCGGCTCAGGGGGACTCTGTGGCTAAGAGGAAGATGATGATGTGAGTCAGCTGCTGAGAATTGGGGCCATATGTACAAATGAAAAGAGGAGCAGTTCTGCAGCATCAAAATTGTACCATAGGGGACACATAAAATTCACTATATTCCCATTGTTTTAAATGGATAACTCAACCCATTGAATGCTAGAGTGATCTCTAATGCATTGTGAAACAGTGCATTAGAGACCTTTCTAGCATATAAATGGGAATGTTTATTTTGTCTTATGGTGCAATAACAATATGTGAGTAATGGCTGGGATATCCTGTTCTCTGTATCACTTGACCCCCAGGAGGGAGCACTGATATAGAGATTTCTGCCTGAGCAAGCACACACCTCTTACTCCAAATGCTGAACCACTAGGGATGAAGGCTCTGAAGTGGCAGGGAAGGGAGGAAAGTGGGAGGGGCTGTAGGAATGTTTGTGCTGGCCACACCCTTACTATGAATTATGAGTATGGCCAGAGCAATCTCAATATCCCTGCATTAGTTTTATACCTCTTTACATGCAATTATTTAACCCCTTAAATGTTAGAGATATCTCCAAATGCATTGCAGAACAATGTTTTATAGATCTCTCTCTAGAAACTAAATATTTCAGGCTTTTTTGTTCTTGCTTGCTATAGGTCAAGGGTGTTTTCTATGTCAGGAGACAGTGGGTGGTACTGTGGGCAGTGGTATGTGAAGAGTGGAGGTGTGGCCATAGGCAGAACTATAGGCACCTAGTGTGCCTTGCCTAGGGCCTCCTGTGATATAAATCCAGCCCTGTACAATATATTGTATTAGGATTGATGCACAGGGCAGGACAATCAATGTGTACTGTAAGGAGGAGACAAGAGCAGGCATGTGCTATATTTTGTATTCAGAATGATGCACAGGATAAGAAATGCAGTTATTTGTATAATAAGGATTAGGCATGACCATGCTGTATTGAACCTCTTCTTAAAAATTAGACCTTCATTGTAACCTTTCTCCCACTGTCTCTGGTGTAACAGGAACATCTCTACTATGTTATGGACTACCTTGCTGGAGGAGACCTTTTTGAGTTTTTGTGCACGAACAAAATGCTGGACAGCGATACCATAAAGTAAGGACTAGGAATGGGAGCCAGATGGAGACACACAATTTAGAAGGGATACAGATGTCAGGCTGGAGTTAGAATGTGTTTGATAACTCTGCAGGACTTAAGCATTTCAATCCCCATTAAAATATATGGAAATTCACAGATTGTTTTTTCCAACCCTATGGTGTACTTGATTTACTCCTTGATTCCACCTCTTTAGTTAGATGAACAAGATCTAAATATCCTTAAAACAAAATATTTGCTAGCATTTCTGAGAACATGAGCATACCTGGGAACTCTCTGAATATCCTCATTTGGACACTCCCATTCTCAGCCCTGTGTGTTTCTCAGGGAGTCATGGATGAGAATGTTCCCAGGAATGAGCATGAGGTATAGACAATGTAAAATAAATATTTGGGGCCATGAAAGAGTAATTTTAATAACCCTTTGAATGCCCGAACAATGTGTTTGATACTTCTCTAGCACTCAAAGGATTAATATTTTAAAGGAGTGGTAAACTTTTGTTATGAAAACCACATATATTGTGGGGATTTTCCTGCTGAGTAGAACTTAGTTCTGTCCCCTCTGGGAGAGGATTCATTTAAAAGTTATTTTGATTCAAACTGTTGCATTTTTTAAATATTAAACTGTTAGCATGATTGCTACCTGGTACCCAGACAGTTATTTTATTGTATGATCTGGGAGAAGTGAGACACTGGCTACAGTTCTCTATAGAATGTGGCAGTAACCGCTCCATCACTGTGAAACAGTTTGAACTATAATCATCCTATATAGTAATTCGCTAAATTGTGTGTAACACCGCGACATGCGCAGTAGACACTGCTGCGCGTGCTGCAGTCATGCTCAGTAGAGACTGTCCGCGTCGCGGCTGATGCAGAGCTGGGCGCTCCTTCGGAGAGTCCAGCTCTGTATCAGCTGCGGCGCGGGCAGTGTCCGCTGCGCATTACTGCCCCGCGACCGGGTGGCAGTGGCACTGTGGCCCGTGTAACTGGCTGTTCAACTAGTTTATAATAAAGCATCTCACAGCAGAATCCTTTTGTAATCCTCTGTTTTCTATGAATTATGCTTTTTAACTATAAATGTACTTATTTTTTTTTGCTCATCAGATTCTTTGCTGCGGAAATGGTGTGCGCTATAAAATTCCTGCATAGCAAAGGAATTATCCATCGGTAAATTATATTCTCTTATTGCATATATATTTTATTCTGACCTATTTCAATTCTGTTCCGCTCTCCCTGCTCTGTGCTGTCTCTCCTTCATCCATCCTTCCACCTGTCCTGATCCACAGAGTATTAAATAATTGGGGGAAAACTGTATTTCAAAAATGTTCCCCTGTGCTCAACTACAAGGAAATCTAGCCAAGCCCCAAGTTAGTTAACCTGTAACCTGGCGACTATAAGAAAATAGCTGATGCAGTGTCAGGAAGTGGGGCTCTGTTGTGTCCCTATTATTTCAAAGTCCGCACCCTCATCCTGCTATTTGAATTCAGTTGTTTCTTGTCTGACCATCTTACACTACCCATCTGCTACGTCTCTTGCATACACTTTCTCTCTTTTCCACCCTGTATTTTACTCTCTCTTGTCTAGTGCACTGAGCAGTATTACAAAATAATGAATACAAAACAATTGCTTAACCCTTTAATGACCAGATGTGTGTGCAACACATTAGTTCACAATGCATTGCATACTCCTCTGATCCTTAAAGCATTGCCAAAACCAAAACTCTGAGATGGAAGCAGCCTTTGAGGATTATAGGTTGTCACTTGAATTATACAACTTACAGACCGATTTCTTTACAGAGACCTCAAGCCAGAAAATGTCCTGATTAGCAACGCAGGACACATACAAATTGCAGACTTTGGGCTTGCTGTTGATGATATGCTTGGGGACAAAGTGACAACAGGCTATGCAGGAACCAGTGGATATATTGCCCCAGAGGTGAGAAACAGACAATTGCTGATCTCTCATAATTTCTGTATTTAGTATAGAGGATAGGAAGGCCATTTCTGTAGTGCACACTCATATCACCCCTTCTGTTGTCTGATTTATACATTGGTCATAAAAGAACACAATTCTATTCTAAATGAAGAAAATGGGAAAAGTGTCTCCACATAGAATAATATCCATGTATATCACCAATTCAAAAATCTCCCCATTTCCAACCTTTGTCTTAGGGTAGTCACATATTTACGTGGCCTGTCAGATATGTATATGAATGACAGACAGGAATCACAGATGGGAGACTTTATTGCCCACTCCCACTTTGATATCCTCCTCTCATTGATAGATGGTTCGGCTGCTACCATGTATCCAACTCTCTCCACTAAACCTGTACTCCCAGATGGACAAAAAAATAAAAGTGCAAATAGAAATTCTAAAAATAGAGAGCACTAGAACAGTATTGAAATTGTATATTTCATTGGAACTCATTGAGTTAATCACACTGGTGTTTGTGCCTCACCGGCATTGTAAACATCATGCAGGGTATTCATGTGGAGATACCCTAGACCAGGGAATATGCTGGGTTACCAAAAGACCTGGATCTTTGGCAAACCTCACAGATTATTATTGTATCTTTACTGGTAAGGAGATTAGCACCATTACGTGTGTCCCAAGGTAGCCACAAGACCTGGGGCTTTAGGCCCTTCACAAGCAGCTATCAATTCCAATGCCATTAGTTAGTAGTAGGCAATCTTTGGCTTTCCAGCCGATGTGGGCTACATTGCTTGTCATCCCCAACCAGACAATAGCTGGCTGTGAATGATGGGAATTGTAGCCTTCTACATCTGGAGTGATAAATGTTGAAGACTGTGACTCTTACCCGAAGCAGATTGTTACTCTCTCTCTCAGTGGATGGAACTGGCATGACTGTTGTACACTGAATATCTGACACAGAGGCTGATGTACTAAAGAGGATAAAGGAGCAATTACAGAGTAAACCAACTGAACAGAGGGGCAGAATAAAAAGTCAGATTGATTTAGACTGGACTCTTTTACCCCTTGAATACTAGAGAGGCATGCAAAGCTTTGCAAAACAATGATTTGGAGGTCTATTTAGCATTCAAGCAGTTAAAAACTAATTTATATCAATGGGAAATGGGGGATTTGTTTTTTTGAATCCTATGCTACATTTGGTTTGCTCCAGATTTACCCCAGTTCTCTTTAGTGCAACAGCCTGTATGTGTCCATGTTTGTGTTTATGCTATTCTGTTTGTGTGTAGATAGATTGAAAAATATTCGTCTTTCTGCACTTTGGTAGATACGCAAGAACCTGCCATACAACAGCGCAGTAGACTGGTGGTCTTTTGGGGCTGTGCTATACAACATGGCAACCGGGGATTTTCCATGGATCCTGACTAAGAGCCATCTGGAATTTCCATCATCAGTCAGCGAAATGACCAGGGACCTGATCAGAAAGGTGGGTATGAGCTGTGGTATAAACTATAAAACAATATGGCTAAGCGTGCCGCTGCTCAGTGCCACTGGTGGAAGCCCACCCCCCAGTGAAAGAATCAGTTTGGACTATCTGCATCTCCCTCTCCCTAGACACACAATCCAGTCAGCTCTGCATGAAAACTCAGCATAGTGTGAAGATGCGTGTGAAAACTTGCTAAGGTTGATGTACTAAGGAGTAGTTCCAAATCAAACAACTGCACCATAGGGGGTGAATACAAACTCACCAAATTCCCATTGATATAAATGGGGCTTTTGATCCTTAAAGGGATATTAATGTCCCAAAAAAATATTTTGCATTGTGTAGAGATTAAAAAGTTTAATTGAATGCAAAAAAAGGTATATCTCAAATCGCTATGGTTTGAGAGATATCTGCATTTAAAATCTGATGTTTCCTGCTGTCAGCTGTAAAGCTGTAAGCAGTAGATCTGTGTCCACCGACAATTGCATTTTTTAAAAAGAATTACTTCATTGGAATGGTCTACAAAATGGGCTTGCAAACCAAGAGTCCAAGTTTCCAAGGCTTTGGCAAACTCCAAGTATACTACATCAACAGCAATATCCTTGTCCAAATTACTACTTACCTTTTCATAAAGTGCAAGTAAATTAGTTTGAAATGATCCCGAGTAGTGTAGTTGGTTTAGCCCTAGAATTCTTTCACTTCTGCCCTTGTGCATTTGACACTATATAATACAACTAGAACGTAATATATCAAATGATCCTTGTTTCTTTCCACAGCTCCTGAGAACAAACCCTACCCGACGTCAGAGGGTGGCTGATACAATCGAAAGCCATCCTTTTTTCACTGGGATAAACTGGGAGGAGCTCCAACATGGACGCGTTGAGCCACCATTCATGTTGGTAAGTATATGACCCTGAATTAGTGCCAAATATGCCTATGTACAGTGGTGCCTCCCTGATGGTCATGTAAACAAACAAGGCACAACTTTAAAGGGACCGAGTCACTTAAAAACAAATTTGATTATTTTTGATAGTGCTTAAAATCAAGTGCATTTGTATTAGCCAGTATTTATTTATTTATTTATTGAGTTATTTAGATTGATAGATTCTGTTAAATACAATCTATCCATTGCATTTCCCGCATCCCATAGCAATGAAAGGGCTAAGACAGAAATGCCTGCATGACAGACTTGTAATTATCATAATCTATAAATCTAAAGAACTCAAAAACTAATCACTGTCACTGCTCAGGACACATTGAAACACTTCACACAGAGACAAATGCCTCTGTATGAGTGAGTCCATAGTAGGTTTGCCATGATTTGCAATGTGTTGGAGATCTCTTTAGCATTCAAGGGGTTACAAGCCCATTTTAAATTGGAATTTTTATTTGGCAACAATGTTGCTGTTCTTATGCCCCAGAATTACTCCAGATCTACATACATCAACGTTACTGAGGCTGATGTACTTCGTAAAAGTGGAGCAAATCTGGGGCAAACCAACTGCTCATTAGGGAATAAATAACAATCCGCTTTGATATAAATGAGGATTTTTAACCCTTGAATGCTGCAAGGTCTTCAAAACACTCCTCTGTAATATACTGGAGAATTCTGTAGAATTCAAGTGTTTAAAAGCCCCATTTAAATCAATGGGAATGTTTTGAAATGCTAATTCCTTTGCTATGGTTCGCTTGGTTCTCACCAGAATTGCACCACTTTTACTTGGTACATCAGCCTCACTGTGTGTTTCTTCTCTCTGCAGGAAGAAAAGGATACCAGAAATCATCACTGACACCATCTAATTTATTTAATGTAATTAATGTAAATATTGTATATAGTTATAATAAAAATAATAATAATGAAATTAGCCTTATCATTTACTGTGCAATTCTGTTCATGTCTGTCATTAGGCCGATATGCTGTTTTTACATCAGTTTGGCTAAATAAGAACTATGTTTTACTATAAGAATGTTATTCATACCATTAAAGTTGTAGACGGCAGCATTTGAAACATTTTGCTATGTGAATTGTGAAATACTCTTAATTTGATAAAGAGCCTGTCTACACGGGCCAAATAATGGCAGGTGTACTAAAGCAGAACAACACCTCCCAGCATTCTGTGTGTTTGGCCAGAGTCTACTGTGTATTACTGCATCGGCCTGCGTTCAGGAAGTCTCTACTATGCATGACTGCATCGGACAAAAATACATCTGGCCTATAGGATTTTGAAGTACATATATGGGGTACTGGGAAATATCTAGATTAGTCCAATATACTAAAGTCTCATGTGAGGGCATGTATTTGAATAAGCGTAATCCAAGTTTTGCATTAAAAACTATGACACAATCTACATTAGTCTCACAAGGTACATTTTTTTGAGTGAGCTCTGACATTCGCCAGCTATCAGTCTCTCATCATATTAACATAAACACATGATCTAAGGAATCTGAAAATGCTTAATTAAGTTCAGTTAAAGATGGAAATAAGTAATTTGCAAAGAGCACACTTAAACACTGCTATGTTGACAAAGCCAAGGCAAAATGTCGAAGACAGCATAGTACCTACTAAGATGGGTGAAATTTGTCTCTATATTGACTAACCCTTACTGACCCGTAGTCCATCTCCCTCCAGCTTTGTGGGGCTACAATTACCATTATGCCTGACCAGCCAACAGATGGCTAAGCAAATGGATGTTATAGTCCAACAACTGACTTCCCCTGACTTAACCTTTCGAGAGGCAGAGGGGTGAGCAAAGCATTGGACACACATTGGGCAATCACAGTTGTATATGTTAAGTCTTAGGGACATAAGCACAAAAGAAAAAAGCAGTAAATCCTGGACAAACCAACTGTACCATAAGGGACACATATAATTCCCTTAAATTGGCATTAATTTAAGTGAATATTTCAACCCCTTCAGTCTAGAGAGGTGTCCAATGTTTTGCATAGAAATGTGTTTCATATTTCTCTGGCATTAAAGAGATTAAAATCCAAATTTAAATATACTGGGATTCCTATGTGTAGACTATGGTACATTTGCTTTGTTCCAGAACCATTCCTCTTTTCTTTTGGGCACAAGGCTAGGGTTGCCACCTTTTCTTCAAAAAAATACCAGCCATAACATTCCCTCCTTAGACTTAACATTGGACAGAAGCCAATTTTTTACAGTCCTGCCAGTAAAATACCGGCTGGGTGGCAACCCTACATAAGGCCCTTTGTACGTTAACAGAATTTACATATATAACATTGCATATGATTTTCAGTAACCAGTGAAATGATTTTCCTTTCATACTTCCTGTTGTGTTTTACATAGTATTGATTTGTAACCAGGAAGTGAGAAGTGCAAAGGGATATTGCTTCCCCCCACTCGGCTAAAATAGACCATGCATTATTATATATCTGAAATTCTGCCAAGTTTACCTATAATAATGTTTCAACAATCCCTTTACACGTATCTGTAACATGAAATCAAATATTTGATGCTGGCCATAGGCATCCATTTTATGGCCATAAAAGAGTGTATAGCTGCTGACTTGGGACTGCACAGTTCAGCCCTGGGTTTTTCATTAATGAGCAGTTAACATGATTATGTCTTTTACTCAGATTTACCTTCCAGGCAAGTTGCTTTAGGAGCCCTTAGCTCTGCCCATGGCCACAACTCCAATTCTCATATGACCCCACTACCAGTCCCATTCACTGTTTCCTGGCACAGAAAATACCTCTGGCCTATAAAAAGCAAGCACAAAAATACTTTTAACCTTGGGGAAGCCATATTGAGAATACTCAGCAGAAGGCAACAGGAAAGATGGCGGCACTGTACCCACTCCTGAAGACCAAGTCTATGCCACTACGGACAAAGATTAACGTCTACAAGGCAATCATCAGACCTACCCTGACGTATGCCTCCCCAGCATGGATCACTTGCCATGAGCGACACCGGAGGAGTCTTCAGACAGTCCAGAACAAGGCCCTGCGGATATCGTCCGGAGCTCCAAGATTCGTAAGGATAGCTGACCTTCACAGGGAGCTGGACATCGAGATGTTGGACGAACACCTAGAGAAGCTGAGTAAAAACTTCTGCCAAGGACTGGATCAGAACCCGAACCCTCTGATCAGAAAACTCACTGCCACCACTGCAAACCCCTTCAACCGCTACCCGCGGCCCATCACAGCGAAGACCCTGTGAAACTAATCCAACTGTGACAAGTCAACACAGACCAAGAAGAATCCAAACCTGCGACTTAAAACCCAACCCGAGAAGATGGAGTAGTGAGGCACAAGCCTCGGTATCCAAAAATCACCGCTGACAGGTTTTATCCATCAGAAAGAAGAAGACGACTGACACACTTTTAACCTCTTGGTTGCTAGAGAGATCTCTAATGCACTGCACCTCAATGTGCTGGAGACATCTCTAACATGCAAGGTTTTAAGTAATAGTGATAGTCTGTAGAGGGGTATATAAAATACTGCAGGGGCATTGAGATTGTTCTAGCCACACCCACAATTCAGAATGTGCAGAGCCAGATTAAGACTCCATAAGGCCCTAGGCACGATCACAAACTGGGGCCCCCTACACAAACCTCAGGTTTTTCATTTTTTTTTTTTTTTTTTTAATCAGGCATAGTAGTACTAACTTAATAAAAGACAAAAAAATAAATAAATACTTTATCTCTTGGATGAAAGCAATGTCACAAAAGCATTTCAAACCAATGCGTTGGACACCTCTCTGGCATCCAAGGGGGTAAATATATTAAAATGCACCACAAAGTGTACAACTGAAATGGGGCTACACTAGGGACTCCACAGAACAAAAGGTGGAGGGCGCTGTTATGGCGCCTGAAGCCGGATAAGGGCCAGGGAGCTGAAACCCCTTCCCCCTCTCTGCGTTGCGTGTTTTCGGTGGGGGAGGGTGGGGGAGCCTGGGACAAAGGCCTGGGCTCTCTCACCCTCCCTTGCTGGGGTCACGTAGCAGGGGGAGGCGGGAAACAAAGGGGGCAAGGCTTATACTTTAAAAGCAGCTTACCCGCAGAGGTAAGCTTATAACCATTATTGCTTATAACTGAAATGGGGCTACACAGTTGATTCCAAAGCTTACAATTCAAATGGAGCTACACTAATGACACAGAGCTTACAACCAATATGGAGTTATACCTCAGAGTTTACAATTTGTAAACCTAGTAATCCGTGGTTAAAAACAGCCCGCTGAGCCCACATTGCTACCACATTAAACATGTAAGCCTTTGGGTCCCAGATAAGTATCCAAAAACATGAACAGGTACAATCAGAGCCATCGAATCAGAGGCTTCAGTCAATGTTATGATTGATGGGTAAGAACAGTCACTTATTGGCTGGTGGTTGTGGGGAAACACAGTAGATATTACTGTTGAGGGAATATGAAGGAAAGTTATGTAGCCTGTTCAGAGTTTACATTAACCCGTTGAGTGCCAGAGAGATACGCAACACACTGCAAATCAATGTGTTGAGCACCCTTCTGGTGCTCAAACTGTTAAGGTTTTAATATAATATTTGACTTGTCTGCAGCCTGCATTTTAAAGAATCCCCCACCCCTTCCTTCATGAAAGATAATATTTCCTGACAGGTTCCACTCACTTTATTTAACCCCTTAAGGACCGGGAAAATCTGAGGTCATTTTCCCTTAAGGACCGGAGCAATTCTGACCTTTGATTTTTCTCTTGGGATCAATTGGCCACAAAGGGTTACATTTTTATGGAGACTGCATGAAAGGTATGACCGGTCAGTCATACCTACAAAATGCACAGTTTAAAGTGGCCATTGTCCCCCCTGGGTGAAAATCCCCATGTCCCTTTTTCCCACCCTATTTTGACATTTTTTTGTTCCTGGCATTTGGTGGTGTATATAAGTGTATTACATGGCTCCACAACAATCACACTTGCAATATTGTTTAATTATATATATTTTTTTAAAATAAAAATAAGTTTTTGTAAAAAAAAAAAAAAAGTGTGTTGTGTTTAAAAAGAAAAAAAAAAACAAGTGTAAAATTGCAGGTCAAAAATTGACCTGCATTTAGCCAGCCTCCTGCACCAGCAGTGAAGGGGTTAATACCCCCAACTGCTGTATGTTTTTAACCACTAGGTGTCTCCAGTCTACTTCTGTCTCCCTTACTTTGAGAGCAAGGGAGACAGAGGCAGACGAGGCAGGCACACACAGCATGCTTTGCATGCTGCCTCTGTCTGTCACTATGCCGGTACATGTGATCGCTGATACGGCGATCGCATGAACCGGAAGAAGGGCTGAGACTGAATGCCCCGGTATCGGAGCGCTCAGTCTCAGCCTGGATTTACACTTTTTATGGCTCAATTGCTATGAAGATTAATTAGAGCTGCTGTTTTTGTGAAACATTACTATCACTTTAACTGAGGACATAGGCACTGGAAGATGTGGACATTATTTAAAATAACAAATATTTAGGAAAGGGGATCAATGGAATCATAACATTAAGTTATTTTCCATCACCTGTATTCCTGTAGTTTTATACTAGAGTTAAGTGAAATCTAATTAGTAACATAATAACATAGTAAATTAGGTTGAATAAAGACACAAGTCCATCAGTTTCAACCTTTGTCTCATACCCCAGTGATTGAGAATTATATAGCTTTCCTGCTGCCAAACAAGTTAGTCTTTCCCAGACCTCCTGATTTACTTACTAATAGTACATTATAGTTCTATTACAGTACAGTATTATAGTATGTTCCCAATTGAAAGAAATATATCTAATCCTCTCTTATATTGTTGTCTCTTGGGCTTCCGATTCTGTGAAATACTCCTGCTCTGATTGACTCCGGCGCTGCCGGATATTTTATGGACAGAGACTTTGCTATTCTGCATAATATCCCATTGTTGAATAGAGACTCTCCGACTGATATTGAGGCCATTGATGGCAGGCCTCTGTTACTACCACAGGTCACCCAGGAGACATGCCCATCATCTGTTTGCATCGGAGCACTTCACAAGGAGACCTTACAGTTCCAGATAATCCAGTCTCCCCAATTTGAGGTCATTTTGGGATTTCCATGGTTACATAAGCATAATCCCAGACTTGACTGGAAGACATGTGAGATCTTGTCTTGGTCCGAGCACTGTAAAACTCATTGTCTAAGGCACCCTACAAAGATTTTGTGTACTTCTCCCTCCCTACCGCTTGAATAGCAGTCATTCAGCGATGTATTCAGTAAGGGAGAGGCTAGCTCTCTGCCACAGCATCGTCCATACGACTGTGCTATTGATATTGTGCCAGGCGCTATGCCTCCTAGGGGTAGAACTTACCCGTTGTCCTGTGATGAGAACCGGGCCATGGTGGAATACATTAGTGACGCTTTGGCTCGTGGTATTATTCGTAAATCTTCCTCGCCCACGGGGGCTGGATTCTTTTTTGTTAAAAAGAAGGACGGAGAGTTCCGACCCTGTATTGATTATAGGGGTCTCAACAAAATAATGATAAAGAACGTTTATCCCATTCCACTCATCACCGAATTGTTCGATCGGTTAAAGGCCGCATCCATCTTTACCAAACTAGACCATAGGGCGGCATATAATCTAGTCCGGATTAAGGAAGGTGATGAGTGGAAAACTGCTTTCAATACTCGTACGGGGCACTACGAATATTTGGTCATGCCATTTGGTCTGTGCAATGTCCCGGCGGTTTTTCAAGAATTTATAAATCATGAAGGGATTTGTTACAATTCTGTGTAGTCGTATACCTAGACGACATTTTGGTATATTCTCCCGACCTGGAGACTCACCACAGACACATCTCGGAAGTCCTGCAGAGGCTAAGAGAAAACAAGCTATACTGCAAACTCGAGAAGTGCGATTTCCATAGGTCTAGTGTGGCTTTTCTTGGCTATGTGATCTCTAAGGAGGGCTTCGCTATGGACAAGGACAAGCTTGCAGCAGTGCTGCAGTGGCCGCGCCCCACGGGCCTCAAACCCTTGCAGTGATTTTTAGGGTTTGCGAATTATTATAGGAAATTTATTTGAGATTATTCTGGAATTGTTAAGCTACTCACTTATATGACCCATAAGGGTGCCAACGCCTCAGAGTGGTCCCGAGAGGTGGTCAGGGCATTCGAAACTTTGAAGATCGCATTTTCCACTGCCCCTTTTCTGTCGCATCCTATTCCTGTGTTACCATTTACGTTGGAGGTGGATGCCTCTGAGACCGGAGTAGAGGCAGTGTTGGGCCAAAGACCAGGTCCTGATAAGACATTGAGACCATGCGGATTTTTCTCAAAAAAGATGACCAAAGCCCAGAGTCTGTATGACATTGGGGACCGGGAACTCTTGGCGATTATCTTGGCTTTACGTGAATGGCGCCACCTGTTGGAGGGCACTAGGGCACCCATATTAATTCTGACCGATCATAAGAACCTTATGTACCTCTCTGAGGCCAAAAGTCTATCCCCAAGACAAGCTAGAGGGGCACTGTTTTTGTCTCGTTTCAATTTCATTGTCTCCTACTTACATGGTACTAAGGGCTCGATCCAAATGTAGGCGTTAAAACCAACGTGAAGAAAAAAACTACCTTCACGAGTTAAGCAAGACCGGGTAACGTGAGATTCAAATCTTCCTTACCCAGAAAGGCTAACGAGCGATGACCAACAAAATACACGTTAACCTTAAACCTGCATCGCTTAAAAAATCTTACCTAAAAACACACAATAAAAATGTTACCTAGCACCACAGCCAATCACAGCACTCCATAGTAGAAAGTTCAGTCAGAAAATCCAAAACCACCGTTGCCTATTATTTTTTGGAGAGCAGCACATACGACAGAGTACAAAACCACGGACTCCAGTTCTGAACAGCATTCTCTGTGCTTTTCCCTACCCAGCCACTAGGGGAACACAGAGATGGCTTTCAGCACCATTGACAGCTTTGAATGCCATAGGGATGTGCACTGCTCACCTCTGTGGCATTCAAAGGGTTAAAATCAATAAAACTAGTACACCAAGCACTACACAATGCCCCCTTCCACATCCCCCCTTAGTATGTCACATATATTGCATATATGGGACATACTAACCCCATCCACATCCACCTCATGGACTTCCATGTAGTGGACAAATCTGTCTTTTATTCCACAATTAACCCTTTGAATACCAGAGAGGTAGGAAAGCATTGATTAGTATGTTTCCTAGCCCTCTGGTACCCAAAGGGTTAATAGGCAAGGTATGGACTACATACCTTGCCTGTATATATGTGTGTGTGTTTTTTTTATATACATTTTTTTACTAAAATACCATTAAAAATCGTATATTGACTTAGATTCATTCATTTATAATGCCCTACCTCCTGTGTCCCATTTCTATTAGTACTTTTTCTCCACTCTCCTTTGTGCCCACGTGTCGGCGAATTGTGAAATGCGCGATGCCAGGCAGGGGACAATGCCGACGCGTGGGCACAATGCCAATGCGTGAGGAGAGGAGAGGTATCTGAGGAAGCGGGCAGCAAATACAAGCCTGCCACCCACTACCTCCGATGTCTCTGTCCCCTCCACCGGCTTCCTCCAATGCCTCTGATCCTCTTCAATGCTCCCAGCCAGCAGCACAGCATTTTTATGAAGTAACTGAAGGGAGCGCTGAAGGGAACTCAGGCTTTGGCTGACTACCGCTCTCTGTGTACCGATCCAGACTTTGGCTGACTACCGCTCTCTGTGTACCGATCCGGGATTTTGCCCACTACCACTCTGTGTACCAATCCAGGCTTTGGCTGACTACCACGCTTTGTGTACCGATCCAGGCTGTGGCTGACTCTGCTCTCCGTGTACTATCCAGGCCTTGGCTCACCTCCGTTCTCTCTGTAATGGCTACTTGACTTGCATTAGCTTCACCGCTAGTGTCTCTGATGCCTCTGGGCTTGTGTCCTATAGCCATTGCTTTACAGTTGCCGGTTGCCTATATCAGCTGTGCCTTAGAGGTCGCTTGTGGTTGCACTACCTGTGAGCCTGCACCTATCCGTTGCCTCCGGTTGCGCTACTATACAGCCTGTGCCTCACTGTTGCCTCCGTTTGCACTACTATACAGCCTGTGCCTTAGCGGTCACTTGTGGTTGCACTACCTGTCAGCCTGCACATATCCGTTGCCTCCAGATGCGGTTCTATACTGCCTGTGTCGTATAGTGCAATCTCCGGTTGCACTATAGCTTCTGCTACTGATCTGTTGCCTCCAGTTGCACTGCTGTACTGCTTGCACTTACTATTGCCTCCTGTTGCGCTATACTCAGTCTGATATTACTATTGCGTCCAGTTGCGCTGTTGAATTGTGCCTCACGGTTACCTCCGGTTGCCTCCGGTTGCGCTACTTTGCAGACTGTGGCTATTCCGATTGCCTCCGGGCATAACCTCCGAGTGGTGATTTGAGCCGTCATGTGGGCTGCCTTTTGTCACAGTTTGTTTTGACTCTCAGACACAGAGTTAAGATAAAAACACAACTTAATTGAAATTTTTAAAGATAACCCTCGCGGATTTAGCATACACATATAACAAAAAGTACTTAGTACAGAGCAATAGAGAACAATGGTGAGTAGATGATAGAAAGGCTCTACCGGCCTTGCCAATACCGGGAAAGGCAACCTAAAGACTGGCACAATTGGAAGTAGGTTCTACCACCTTACCAATATACCAGGCAAGGCAGCCTATACACTGGCACAACGGGAGAGGAGGCTCTATCGTCCTTGCCAATATGCCGGGCAAGGCAGCCTAGACACTGGCACAACGGGAGAGGAGGCTCTACCGGCCTTGCCAATATACCGGGCAAGGCAGCCTAGACACTGGCACAATGAGAGAAGAGGCTCTACCGGCCATGCCAATATTCTGGGCAAGGCAGCCTAACAAAACTCAGAGACAGTCACGTACTGGTGCAGAAATAGTAATAGCCTCAAGGACTATATAGATGGAGCAAACCAGTCGCCTATGAGGGGAACACAGAGGCCTTACCGGGGCTACATAGGTCTCAACGAGCACCCGGTAGAAGATGGTGAGAACCAGTGCCCACGACTGGACTACACAAGGCTATACCGGCGCTATATGGAATGAAGCAAGCCACCGGTTATGTATGGAGCGAACCAGTACCCGCGTACTGGACTACACAAGGCTGTAACGGTGCGGTAAGGTATGAGGCAAGCCACCTGTTATGTATGGAGCAAACCAGTACCCGCGTACTGGACTTACACAGTGTTACCGGTATAGTAAGGAATGAGGCAAGCCACCTGTTATGTATGGAGTGAACCAGTACCCGCGTACTGGACTTACACTGGGTTACCGGTGCTGTAAGGTATGAGACAAGCCACCTGTTGAAAATGGAGCGAACCAGTACCCGTGTACTGGACTACACAGCATTACCGTTGCTGTAAGGAATGAGACAAGCCACCGGTAGTATGGAGTGAACCAGTACCCGCGTACTGGACTACACAGCGTTACCGGTGCTGTAAGGAATGAGACAAGCCACCGGTAGTATGGAGCGAATCAGTACCCGCGTACTGGACTACACAGCGTTACCAGTGCTGTAGGGAATCAGAAGCACAGCCAGGCCTGGACAGGAAACAGGACAGCAACGACAGACAACCGAATCAGTAGCAGCAGCAGGAACGACAGCCCACAACGGATCAGGAACGGATGCAGGAACCACAGCCCAAACCGGATCAGGAACGGAAGCAGGAACTACAGCCACGGAAGCTGTCAGGCAGATACACAGGTTGTCTCAGGTGAGTGGAGAAAGTCAAGGCCCAGGAGCTCAGGGATATAGTGCAGGTGGCCAAAAACAAGAGACACCACGAAAAGGCAACCAAAGGGTGCCAAAACCCAGTCTATATAGACAATACTGGGCGGGCTGAAGTCAGGCAGCCAAAGGAGAGCCCATTCAGATAACTGACAGGAAAAGGCAGCAATCACGGGCACCGTGATACCTTTACCTGGTTTCGGGCAAGGCCGGTAGAGCCTGCTGTCTCCCTATTCAATTGTGGATTTCTGCCCTGCAGTACTTACCTCACCTAGGGATCTCCTGACCAGTACTGCTGGGGTTTTGTTCCAGTTCCTGTTCCAGTCCTCATTCTGCATTACTGTATTTTGTACATACCAGTCTCTATTGTACCCTGACCTCTGTCAGATCCAAAAGAGCTTATCCTCTGTTTGGGTCTGGACCTGTGAAGGGCATTTCTGTTCATTATTATTTGTTTAATAAAGCTTCATTGTTTTACCTTAACCAAATTGTCTGAGTGTTCAGACAGATTGCTAGTTGAATTTGTATAACGGTGTGTGTGAAAACCCATGTTGTAACATCCCACAAACATGTGACCTAGGCAGAAGTTGTGTTCACTGCATTGCTTGGCATTGCATTGCAAAAATCTCTGTCACCCAATATATCACTAAACACAAAGCTTATCAGACAAGATTCCAAAGCACAATTTTTTTTGTTTAGGGGGAAAACTTGGGTGTTTTTTTTTTTTTTGGGGGGGGGGACCCTTTGACTGGGTGTCAGAAGTTGATGCCCTGGCTGACTGTCTGGTCACCCTTTGCACCCTAGGTGTAGCTTCAGGGGTCACACTGAAGGGAGTGGTGGGTGCAGTGGACCCCTCTATCAACCGCTGCTCCCTCTCCACATGCAGGTTCTCCCTGCGCTTGTGGTCTCTGAACTCCACCAGCAGCTGCCCCATCATGTCCATCAACCCTGTATGGTACTGATGGAGTTGTGTGGTCAGTACCCTGTGCTCTACCTCCAAGACAAGTATCCTTGTTTTGATTCTTGAGGTTTTCCTCTGGGATTCCCTTCTGAGCCTTGTGATGTTCCTGTTGGACCTCCGGGATTCCTGGACTAGCTTCGTCTGTAGCACCAGACACTCTGCCTCCATCCTCCTGATGTGTGCAGTGCTGGAGGTGGATGTGCCTAGTGAGACTGCTGGTAGGGTTGCTGCTGGTGGAGAGTCTGCTGCTGAGTCTCCTGCTGCTGAGTCTGCTGCTGCTGAGTCTGCTGCTGAGTCTGCTGGTGGAGAAGCTGCTGCAGATTATGGGCATGTGCCCACCACATCTATGGACTCAGAGCTGATAAATAATGTCTGTGGTGGTGGAGGGGTAAAGTGTTCCCTCAATACAGGGCGCTGAGGCTCCTCAATCAGGCACAGGTGTTGTTATCCAGTGGCCAAGGGTCATACCTTGGACACTGGCAGGTGCTTGGCCAACACCTGGGATCATACCTGGGCCCATTATGGGGAGTCATCCATGAGGGTAGGTCCATCTGATGGGAATATGGCCCATATTGAGTGGTGGCCACTGTCCCGGGCAGCCATTGCCTTCCTGGTGGTGGTGGTGCTGCTGGAAGGTAGTACCTCATGGAGGTAGTGGGATGCATCCATATGTCTTCCTGTTGCATCCAGGCACTGTATTGAGGTGGTGCAGCCGGTGTGGTAGCAGGTGTAGCAGGTAGTGCAGAAGGTGTTTGAACCTGTGGAGCAGGTGCATCAGGTGGTGTAACAGGTATTGGAGCAGGTGAGGCAGGTGTTGATGGTGGGTACGGTGACCACTGGCTGGTCCCCTCCTCTGTGTACTCCTCACAGGGTACTGATTAAGCCTCCTCCATGGGCTCCTGCTGTGCTTGAGGCCCCTTAAACTGTGTGGGTAAATGAGATGGTGTGATTAGTAAATGTAGCAATGACAGGATTAACGGGATAGTACTGGTTAATTTCACCTTAATGTAATATTGTAGGTATTCCAAAAAGATGTGAATCAATGTAAGTCTTATCTCTCAAACCTTCATGGTTTGACAGATATCGCTTGGTAAATTTAACTCTTCCTGTTTGTTTTAGTCAAGTCAGCACTCTATGGGACAGCTGCAGATTCCAGTCATTTGGCAAGACGAAGGCTCTTCAGCAGATCCAAAATTGCACTATTTAGAGATGTATACCTCATTGAAATGGTCCACAAAGCGTGCCTGGTTTGCAAGCACACTTTGTAGACCATTCCAATGAAGTATTTATTTCTTAATAGTGCAAATTTAACTCTGCTGAAGAGCCTCTGTCTGGTCATATGACTGGAAACTGCAGTTCTCCCATAGAGTGCCGACTTCATTAAACAAACAGGAAAACTTAACTTTACCAAGCGATATCTGTCAAATCATGAAGATTTGAGAGATAAGACTTACATCGATACACATCTTTTTGGAATGCCTACAATATTACATCAAGGTGAAATTAACCAGTACTATTCTGTACAAAGCAAGATTTTGAAGTAGTTCACATGTGACTCTATGGCTGTCATGATGGTATCCTATGCATTGCGTTGTGATGCATGAGATTCCATCCTGGCAATCACAGATTGATGAACTTGACATGATCTTGTCCATGAGGTCTGTTCCAGTTCAGTCCTGAAGGCCAACAATCAAGCCAGTAGTGAAGGATATATTTGATTAAGGCCTGTTGTTTTTCTGGATCAGCCCATCCATCCTTCTGAGTGAGCCAACCATACTCAATCAGATATATCCATCATTCATGGCCTGTTGGTGAACAAACTGCAATGGGTAATATTTGGTTCCCATGTGTATCCTGCAAATAGTAGCTGGTGTAACATCCATCCATGGCATTACCACTCCTGAGGATGCATGTGGGAATCAAATGTGAGATATGTCATTTCAATATAGAGTAAATGATTTCATACACAGCACAAAAGCCTACTTGTTTGTCCTTTAATTCTGGGGATTTTTTTTAGGCCTGTGTTTTGCACATACACCCAGTTATTCTCAGTGGCACTGTGATGTGTGACCTGATCCATCTTTTTTGTAATTCAGCAAGCAGTGATGAAGACCTGATGGATAGAAAATGAAGATGACTTCTCAAGTGATCTCATTTCCCCATTTCCAATGTTTTCTATGGAGTCTATGCAATGAGACCTTAGCAACTTGAGTCATGTTATTGAATAGACTCCATAGACTAACATTGGGACTGGTGAAGTGAGGGTATGTAAGGGTTGATTTCTCTCCATCATCTCTTTTTCACGCTTAGTGAATGTCCCCTGTGTAGCATGTAATCGTTACCCTATCGACTCATGTTTTTTTATTTTGTTAACCCTGGAGGGGTTGCCAAAGCATTGTTGAGCGATGCATTGATGATCCCTCTAGAACTCAAAGGGTTATGTGCTGGGATACCTGTGGGTAACAATGTGTAGAAACACTGATGATGTTCAAAAGGCTGTGAAACATAGTTAGTGTGGATTATGTGTGATCAGCACAGCAACATGAGGGTTAAAGTAGGAGATGGACAAGTTTGGGCCTGGTCACACCCTGCCATTTGTACATGTACTGTGTCCTTTTATGAATGCTCAGGGTGTTGTGTTGATGCACTTGTGCAGATGAATGATGGCATATATTGAGGTGTGACTGTGTTTGAGTGTGTAGCTTGTGTTGGTTGATGTGGTGTGTGGTTATGTGATGATGCACTCACTGGTAGTGTGGAGGCTCCTCTCTTCCCCAGTGTACGATCCTCCAGGGACCCCATCAATCAATGTAGAGGACATGCTCTGCTGCAGCATCTCCTCCCAGCTGCTATAGGTAATATCTGCAGGTGGACCACCTCCGGTGCCTCGGGCATAGAGGGCAGCCTCCCACATCTTCTTCTTCACTACCCTCTTGCAGTCGCCCCATCTCTTTTTGATGGACTCCACGTCCCGTCTGCAGGTGACTGCTGCATTCACCCGGCTGCAGATCCTGTTCCAGACGGCCTTCCTCCTCGCACCCTGGCCAGGGACCCTCTCCGTTGGATAAAGGACACTTTCCCACTCCAAGACAGCCTCCACCAGGGCCCTATTCTCCTCCTCTGTATAGTGGGGATCCCTGATCCTGTCCTCCTCAGCTACGGCCTGCGAGGAGTCAGAAACAGAATTTCCAGCCTGCACTGCCCCTGCCTGTGTGTGGTGGTCCCCAGCAGGTACCCCTCGTCCCACGGACACATCTGTCCCTGCCCTTTGTGAGCCTGCTCTTCTGGTTCGGGTCCCCCTCTGCCCTGGGGATCTTCCTCTTCCACCCCTACTCTGCTCAGGGATGCCCTCCTGACCTTCCTCCTCCTCCTTCACTGCTCTCCCCATCTCTCTCTCCTGTCCTCGCTATCATTCACCCACTCACACCCAGGTACTCACACAGGTCCTCACAGACACACTCGATCCAACTCACTCTCTGTCACTCTCAGATTCACACTGAGAAAATAAAGTTTAAATATGTGAAAAGTTTAATAAAAAAGACTATGTGTGTGTATGTGTTTGTGTTAGTATGGGTGTATGAAATATGTGCAAAAGTATGCTATGTGTCTATTTAAATGTAAATCTCGCCTCTCTAAAATCCTTTTACCTTACTCCTCTGTATGCTTCTCTCTCTCTCTCCCTCGCTCTAAACCCTATCCTCCACTCCTGGGTCCTGTGATCTAGCTTGCCAAACTCAAAACACAGACAAGATGTGACCATTATTATGGGGTATATATAGGTGTATTTGAACATTTTTGATACTTAGGGGTCTTGGGATTGACTGTAGGTTTGTGCCTCTATCAGGGTTGCTAGCCAACGCCAGCCATTATGCTACATTTTGACTTAAGTTGTATTTTAACGTGTGATTGGGACGCACGGTGATGCGAAAAAAGGTGCGACGCAGATTTTTGTGTTACGTGTTTTAGTTGTGCCTATGCTCATTAGCTATTCTTGTAAACTACCTGTCGAATCTGCCGAAAATCATGTATTATTTGTGGCTGATGAGCCAATCACCTGTTAAAACACGACTTAAGGCAAATTGTAGCATAACGGCCGACGTTGTCAAGCAACCCTGATAGATGCACAAACAAATTCAGAGCTACAGCCAATCCCAAGACCCCAAAGTATCAAAAATGATCAAATACTCATATATATATATACCGAAAAATAACGGTCCCACTGTGTTTCGAGATTTGGCACGCTAGGGCACAGGAGCCAGGAGCGGAGGATAGAGATTAGAGTGAGAAAGAGAGAGAGGCGAATTCACCCATACGAACACAAACACATACACAAACATAGACTTTTTTATTTATAACACTTCACAACTTTTTTAAACTTTATCTTTCCAGTGTGAATCTGTGAGTGGAAGTGTGTGACAGAGAGTGTGTGGGATCAAGTGGGTCTGTGAAGACCTGTGTAAGCACCTGGGTGTAAGTGGGTGAGTGATGGCGAGGAGAGGAGGACAGGAATGAGGGATGGGGAGAGAAGTGGAGGAGGAAGGAGAGCAGGGCATCCCTGTTGAGAGTTGAAGTGGTAGAGTGAGATCCTCTGGGCGGAGGGGGACCTGGCCTAGAAGAGCAGGCACACAGAGGTCAGGGACAGAACCTTCAGTGGGACAAGGGGCATCTGTTGGGGAACACCACACACAGGCAGGGGCATAGCAGGCAAGACATTCTGGCCACAGCTCTGACACCTCGCAGACTGTTGAGGAGAGGCTCAGGGATCCTCGCTATTCCGAAGAGGAGAACAGGGCCCTCGTGGAGGCTGTCTTGGAGAGGAAGTGTGTCCTCTTTACGAGGGAGGGGGTCCCTGGCCTGGCTGCCAGGAGTAAGGCCGTCTGGAACCAAGTATGCAGCAGGGTGAATGCAGTGGACTCTGTCAAGAAGAGATGGGGTGACTGCAAGAGTAAGGTCAAGAAAAAGATGGTTGAGGCCGTCCTCTACGCCCCAGGAACTGGAGGTGGTCCCCCTGCCCACATCAGCTACAGCACCTGGGAGGAGATGCTGCGGCAGAATATGTCAACCACACTGGTTGAAGGGGTCCCTGGAGGATCGGACCTTGGGGAAGAGAGGAGCCTCCACACTATCGGTAAGTGCATGATCACATAAACACACACCACATCAACTGACACAACAATCACACCCCAACACATGCCCATCATTCATCCACAAAATTGCACCAACACAACACCCTAAGGGTTAAAAAAAGGACACAATACATGCACCAATGGCAAGGTTCGACCAGGCCTACACCTTTCCAAGTCTCAGTTCAACCCTCATATTGCTGTGCTGATCACACACAATCCACTTAAACCATGTTTCACAAGTCTGTTAAACAACATTGTCACCCATGTTCCCACAAGGAACTCAGCACATAACCCCTTGAGTTCTAGAGGGATCATCAATGCATCACTTAACAATGCTTTGGCAACCCCTCCGGTACTCAAAGGGTTAACCATAAAACAAACACGAGTTGATAGGGCAATGATTACATGCTACACAGGGGACATTCACTAAGAGGTGAAGTAGAGATGATGGAGTGAAATTAACTCTTACATACCCTCACTTCACTAATCCGCATGTTAGTCTAAGGAAACTATTCCAAAACATGAATCAAGTTGCTAAGGTCTCATTGTATAGACTCCATAGAAAACAATGGAAATGGGAAATAAATGCAGCATTCACCCACTCACAACCAGGTACTCACACAGGTCCTCACAGACACACTCGATCCAACTCACTCTCTGTCACACTCTGTCACTCTCAGATTCACACTGATAAAATAAAGTTTAAATATGTGTAAAGTATAATAAAAAAAGACTATGTGTGTGTGTCTGTGTTTGTATGGGTGTATTAAATATGTGCAAAAGTGTACTATGTGTCTATTTAAATGTAAATTTCGCCTCTCTAAAATCCTTTTACCTTACTCCTCTGTATGCTTCTCTCTTTCTCCCTCGCTCTAAACACTATCCTCCACTCCTGAGTCCTGTGATCTAGCTTGCCAAAACTCAAAACACAGACAAGATTTGACCATTATTATGGGGTATATATAGGTGTATTTGAACATTTTGATACTTTGGGGTCTTGGGATTGACTGTAGGTTTGTGCATCTATCAGGGTTGCTAGCCAACGCCAGCTGTTATGATACATTTTGACTTAAGTTGTGTTTTAACGTGTGATTGGGACGCACGGTGATGCGAAAAAAGGTGCAACGCAGATTTTTGTTTTACGTGTTTTAGTTGTGCCTACGCTCATTAGCTATTCTTGTAGACTACCTGTCGGATCTGCCAGAATCATGTATTATTTGTGGCTGATGTGCCAATCATCTGTTAAAACACGACTTAAGCCAAATTGTAACATAACGGCCGCCGTTGTCAAGCAACCCTGATAGATGCACAAACAAATTCAGACCTACAGCCAATCCCAAGACCCCAAAGTATCAAAAATGATCAAATACACATATATATATATACCGAAAAATAACGGTCCCACTGTATTTCGAGTTTTGGCGCGCTAGAGCACAGGACCCAGGAGCAGAGGATAGAGATTAGAGTGAGTGAGAGAGAGAGAGAGGTGCATTCAGAAAAGTAAGGCAGAAGGAGTTTGGAGTTTGTAGAAGTGTACTTAAAAAGACACATAGCACACGTTTGCACATACACCTATACAAACACAAACACATACACAAACATAGACTTTTTTCTTTATAACACTTCACACATTTTTTAAACTTTATCTTTCCAGTGTGAATCTGTGAGTGAAAGCGTGTGACAGAGAGTGTGTGGGATCCTCTTTACGAGCGAGAGGTTCCCTGGCCTGGCTGCAAGGAGTAAGGCCGCCTGGAACCAAGTGTGCAGCAGGGTGAATGCAGTGGACTCTGTCAAGAAGAGATGGGGCGACTGCAAGAGTATGGTCAAGAAGAAGATGGGTGAGACCACCCTCTATGCCCCAGGTACCGGAGGCGGTCCCCTTGCCCACATCAGATACAGCACCTGGGAGGAGATGCTGCGGCAGAATATGTCAACCACATTGGTTGAGGGGGTCCCTGGAGGATCGGACCTTGGGGAAGAGAGGCGCCTCCACACTACCGGTAAGTGCATGATCACATAAACACACACCACATCAATTGACACAACCATCACACCCCAACACATGCCCATCATTCATCCACAAAATTGCACCAACACAACACCCTAATGGTTAAAAAAAGGACACAATAAATGCACCAATGGCAAGGTTCGACCAGGCCTACACCTTTCCAAGTCCCAGTTCAACGCTCATGTTGCTGATTACATGCTACACAGGTAACATTTACTAAGAGGTGAAACAGAGATGATTGAGTGAAATTAACTCTTACATACCCTCACTTCACTAATCCCTATGTTAGTCTATGGAAACTATTCCAAAACACGAATCAAGTTTCTGAGGTCTCATTGTATAGACTCCATAGAAAACATTAGAAATGGGAAATGAGATCACTGGAGAAGTCAGCATCATTTTCATCAGGTCTTCATCACCGCTCACTGATTTACAAAAAAGATTTATAAGGTCACACATCACAGTGCTACTGAGAATAACTGGGTATATGTGCAACACACAGGCCAAAAAATAAACATTCTCCTGAATTAAAGGAGAAACAAGTAGGCCTTTGTGTTGTGTATGCAATCATTTAATCTAACTTGAATTGGCATCTCTCACATTTGATTCCAACATGGATCCTCAGGAGTGGTGATGTCATGGATGGAGACCATAAAATATTTGAAGGATACACATGGGAACCAAATATTACCCACACCAGGTCTCAAAATTTCCACTCGCCACTAACCAATGGCAAGTGAAAATTTAGCCCTGGCGAGTAGAAATTCAGCCCTGGTGGGTATGTTATGGCTTGCAATGGCGAGTAACTTTTTAGGTCTGGCTAGTAGCAAAGGACTTCAACTTTTAAGCCCTGCCCACACTACAGGCCGTGAATGATGGATATCTCTGATTGAGCACATCTGGCTCACTCAGAAGGATGGATCAGCGTATCCAGAAAAACAACAGGCCTTAATCAAAGATATCCTTCACTACTTGCCTGATTGTTGGCCTTTAGGACTGAATTTGGACAGACATCATGGACAGGATCCTGTCAAGTTTATCAATCTGTGATTGTCAGGGTGGTATCCCATGCATCGCGACGTAATGCATAGGATACCATCATGATAACCAGAGATTCACATGCCAACTACTTAAAAATCTTGCATTTTACGGGACAGAAATGGTTAATTTCACCTTGATGTAATATTATAGACATTATATAAAGATGTGGATCGATGTAAGTCCTATTTCTCAAACCTTTATGGTTTGAGAGATATCACTTGGTAAAGTTAACTCTTCCTGTCTGTTTTAGTCAAGTCAGCGCTCTATGGGACAGCTGCAGATTCCAGTCATTTGTCCAGACGGTGGTTCTTCAACAGAGCCAAAATCACGCAGTTTATGAATACTACATTGGAATGGTCTACAAAGTGTGCCTGGTTTGCAATCACACTTTGTAGACCATTCCAATCACACCATGTCATTTACCCACGCAGCTTACGGGCCTCCAGCACAGCAGGAGCCCATGGAGGAGGCTGATTCAGTACCCAGTTAGGAATATCCTGAGGAGGGTACCAGCCGGTGGTTCTTGTACCCACCATCACCACCTGCTCCAACACCTGCTGTACCTGCTCCAACACCTGCTGCACCACCCCAATACACAGTGCCTGGATGCTACAAGAAGAAAGGTGGATGCATCCCACCACCTCCATGAGGCACTACCCTCCAGAAGCAGCAGCACCACCACCACCACCACCACCAGGAAGGCGATGGCTGCCAGGGACAGTGACCACCTCTTAATATGGGCCATATGCTCACTAGATAAACCTACCCTCCTGGATGGCTCCCCAGCATGGGCCCAGGTATGATACTAGGTGGGGCCAAGCAGCTACCAGTGGCCAAGTTATGACATCCGAAGGCTCCAATGGGATTCCCTGAGGAACACAGCCAGACTTGAGGCCAATATTCATGCCCTGGTGTCCAAAACACTGTGCTGACTGTGGAGTTTCGTCAATACCGGGTAGGGATGATGGACTTGATGGGGCAGGTGCTGGTGGAGGTCAGAGAACACAACTGCAGGGAGAACCTGTCTGCGGAGAGGGAGCAGTGGTCAACAGAGGGTTCCACTGCACCCACCTCTTCCTCAAGTGTGACCCCTGAAACCAGGGTGCAAAGGGTGACCAGGCAGTCAGCCAGGACATTCACGTCTGGCACCCAGTCCCTCACCTCCCATGCCTCCTGGGCTTATGTCAGAGGATACCGAACCTATGCAGGTGGATGCCATAGTCAGGGGGAGACCCTCGGTTGCTGAGTGCCTGCGGAGGCCTCAAGGGGAGACATCTCCTCAGGATTCTTACCCACCCAACCTCCCTCACCTATCATGCCTCCGGATCTTGTCTCTGAGAGCGGCGAACCTAGGATGGTGGGTGTGACTCGGCTTTCAAGGGAGGAGAGACCCTTTAGGAGGAGGTAAGGACTTTGTCTTTACTGTGGTAAGGCAGGACATCTGTTGTGGTCCTATCCGATTCTTCCTGAGAGACGAACAAACTCAAGATCCAGTCGGGGACAAGTGATTGGTGGCATTTCATTGTCCCCAGAAAATTTATTGGATAAGCTCATGTTGAAGGCCTGTATTTATTGGCCAAATAAATGTGCCTCAGTTCCAGCATTACTGGACACATGGGCCTTTGGCTGCTTTATGGATGCGGAATTTGCAGCCAGTAAGATTATTATCACGGTCCCCGTGATTCCCTCTCAATCTCTGTGATGATACCTGTGCATTGGAGGATCATATACATATTATAGAACCCCAAAGAGGGAAAAGAAAGAGAAAATATCCCTCTGGGGTAGATACAAACAGTATCTCTTTAAATGAGGCACTCAATAGTGGACACTGAAAGTCAATTGCAAAAAGTCATCTTTATTTGGAAATAGAAAACATACCAATAATTTAAAAACATTTAAAACCACAATTGGTCAGACAGAAAAACCAGGAAAATATCAAGTCCATAAAAATATATATGAGCCCACATACTGCTAGCAATATATATCACAAAATGTATGAAATCGTGTATAAATCATACCAGTACACGTGAAGCAATATCAACTAAGTACTTGATACCATATATCATCTCCCATACAAAAACTAGTATAGGAATATAAAGCGTCTAAAGTGCATCTAAATAACAAGGATAAACAATCCATATACTAAAAAATACTTAGCGTACACTTGCAAGGATCAGAGCTTCACAGCGGGCTACAAAGTAAGGACTACAGCATCCTGGGTTCTATCCGTACCAGCCGACCTACCCCACGCGTATCGCCATTACGGCTTCATCAGGGGTTTAACGGTCAGGTACACCCATCCCCATATTTGAACATCCGGGACACCAATGAGCAAACAATGCAGAGTCACATGACCCTACCTACTTATCTCGGTCCATGACTCATACACTGCTCGCTCAAAGTAAAGAGCTGCATAGATAACATCTAGAAACAAGGATTATAAAAGAGCTTCTTAGAACAGGTGAAAGGAAACCTAGGAAGAATTTTATTCAACCAATAAATACATTCAATACTCAATGGCATAATGTACAAGATTTATTTCGCAAACACTGGCATATTTTACGAAGTGACCCAGTTTTGGAGAAGCATTTATCTCAAAAACCATCTCTAATAGCAAGACGAGGACCTAACATCTCAGATATGTTGATTCATAGTCATTTTCGACCAATAATGAAACATGCTGAAGGGAAGAAATGTATTGGAACTTTTCCTTGTGACAATTGTACTATTTGTAGACATATTGGTGGGATGAAGCAGATTTATAGCCCGTTAGGGGTAGGAATCTTAAGTTGTCTCACTTCATCAATTGTCGGACAAAGAATTGTATTTATGCCATTCGATGTTCCTGTCCTAATTATTATGTGGGTCAAACTGCACAAATGCTAAAGAGTCGAATACAAAAGCATTTTTCTTTGATCCGTAATGCTCCGTCAGATATACAAAAAGGGATCACTCTGATGAGTGTTGCACAACATTTTTTACCGGTACATGATTGCAAGTTTGGCGATGTTCAAATATATGGATTGGAGAAAGTGACTATAGGCATAAGAAAAGGAGATATTTCCCAACAACTTTCTCAAATAGAATTGTGGTGGATTTATATGCTGCAGTCCCAACAACCCTCAGGTATGAATGAGGAGATGTTATTTCATAGTTATATACATTAAATGATGGAGAGATTATATATGGTATAACTTTATTAATTTTAATTTTTTTTTTTTCTTCCCTTTCTCGATATTTTCTTGTGTCTTATTGAAGTCTCTTTGTCCTCTTATTTTTAGAATGTTGAGATGAAAGAGTATGTTTTCCCTTCAAATTCTCATCCTTGGCAGAGGATATCCGGAGGGATTCACTTTGTGTAAGGGACACTGGACTTAAATAACAGTATCCAGTGGACCTCAGTGAGGATGCTACATGATCATAAGAATTTGAAAATTCGAGTTCAAAGTTGTTAAGGAATCATGACATTGATGTAAGAGATGAAGACCAGACTACAATCAAGTTATAAATCTGTCCAATAGATGATTTTTCAAATGATAATGATTATCTGGTCATAGAAAGGAAAAAAATTGCTTTACTATTCTTGATTGTATTTGAATGATGTAATGCTCTGTTTTCCCTATGTAAATTTAGAAAGTGACCAATTGTTTGGACATCCGGGACACCAATGTTATTATATTAAGAGCTTCAATATTTTAATGTATAGTGTTTCAAATGTTTATGGGCCATTGGGCCCCTTCAAGGACGCTGAGTATATTGGGTTAATTTCATCAATTAGTAAGTAATACCTCTGCAGGTGCTGTAAAATACGATACACAATCTTATAAGTGGAATGTGCTGTGATTAATATTGCCTTAAGGGACTGATACTTGTAGATTGGGAATGTGTTTTATGAGAGACTTATATTCGAGTTAGGGATTGTATTTGATGACCCCTATGATAGTTAATTTACAAAAACATAGAATTTACATTGTTCTTATATTATATATCATAAACCTTTTAGATGGCATTTGGATCCAGGGACTTTGTGCTCGTATGTATATGTCAATGTATTTCTCTCTCTATTGGGTATTGTTCAGATCATGTGATCTTACTATGAGAGCTGATCATGTGATGTAGGTAGGGACATCTTAGGTATTCTGTTACACTTTACGATACCATTTTCACGTTAATAATTTCAATGATTTTTCGATTGGGTATTGCTCCGATCATGTGATCTGATTATGAGAGCCGATCATGTGATGAAGGAAGGGAGGGACATCTCAGGTATTCGTTTTCTGATACCATCTTCACATTAATGTTTTCAATATAACAGCAATTGAGTTGTGATTGTGGTGGTGTCGTGGGTTAAACCACGATTTACTTTTATTATTTGTTTGTATTATCGTATATATTTTATTACCATGAGACAACAGCTTTGAGGTATGATGTTTCAACGTACTTTCCATTATAGCTTTTATAATCCTTGTTTCTAGATGTTATCTATGGAGCTCTTTACTTTGAGCGAGCAGTGTATGAGTCCCGGACCGAGATAAGTAGGTAGGGTCATGTGACTCTGCATTGTTTGCTCATTGGTGTCCCGGATGTTCAAATATGGGGAATGGTGTACCTGACCGTTAAACCCCTGATGAAGCCGTAATGGCGATACGCGTGGGGTAGGTCGGCTGGTACGGATAGAACCCAGGATGCTATATGGTATCAAGTACTTAGTTGATATTGCTTCACGTGTACTGGTATGATTTATATACAATTTCATACATTTTGTGATATATATTGCTAGCATTATGTGGGCTCATATATATTTTTATGGACTTGATATTTTCCTGGTTTTTCTGTCTGACCAATTGTGGTTTTAAATGTTTTTAAATGATTGGTATGTTTTCTTTTTCCAAATAAAGATGACTTTTTGCAATTGATTTTCAGTGTCCACTATTGAGTGCCTCATTTAAAGAGATACTGTTTGTAGTTACCCCAGAGGGATATTTTCTCTTTCTTTTCCCTCTTTGGGGTTCTATAATATGTATATGATGTTTTTTGTCTCTTGAGTGCACCCCACTATTTATGTGGTTATTTACCTGACGTAGTGACGTAGTGGTTATTTACTAGTGCCTATCCATTTTGTATATTTACTATTGTTGTGCATTGGAGGAGGCTGATTGGCCCGCCCAGGATTTTCCTTTCATGGTGTTCCAGATCCTGCGCATTTGTTGTTGTGTTCCTGCGTTCCTGTGTACCGACTCGGCTCGTCTGACCATTCTGCTACTCCTGTTCGTGATTGACCTGGTTCCGGCTCATGTTCCTGCTCCGTGATTGACCCGGCTCTGGCAGACGTTCCTGCTCGTGATTGACCCGGCTCTGGCTGACGTTCTTGCTCCGTGATTTGACCCGGTTCTGGCTGTTGTTCCTGCTCTGTGATTGACCCGGCTCTGGCTGACGTTCCTGCTTCGTGATTGACCCGGTTCCGGCTGACGCTCCTGCTCCGTGATTGTTTCCTGTGTTCCCGTGAGATCTCAGTCGCCTACCGGCGACATTCTGAACTGTGCTAATAATATCGCTTTGACTAATCACTTCTCTGCAAGCTGAGCTGTTGCCTCCATTACCGAGCCAGTCTGCATAGCCTTGCTGAGCTGTTGCCTCCGTTACCGAACCTGTCAGATACCCTTGCTGTGCTGGTTGCCTCCGATATTGAGCCTATATCGGTACACTTGCCAAGCCTGTTGTGTTCCATCCGAGCCATTTAACACTTACTGAGCCTGTGCCTTATTGACCGAGCCTATCCGTTAAACACTAGCAGAGCAGTTTCCATTCCAGTGCTTGTTCAGTTCCGTTGTTGTACTACCTGGTGCTAGTGGGAATTCTGTTAGCTCTTGCAGTGTGTTGCTCCGTGACGGCACTGGAAGGGTGTCTTGGCTCTGGTCTCCAAGTGCTCACTGTGTTACGCTATCTATCGCACTACCAGTGCGTTGGCTCTCAGATCGCTCGTGCAGTGTTTCTCCATTGTGGCACCCAAGGGGTGTTCTTGGCTCTGGTCCTTTTGGCACACGCAGGGTTTCTTCCATTGAGAGAACTAAGGGTGTTCCAGGTTCTGGTCCCATTAGCTCCAGCAGTAGCTTTCCTCCATTATATCACCCTAAGGGGGTATTGGCTCAGCTCTGGTCAGTCTTCGCTGTATCATTGGGCATCCTATTGTACAGCTATCTGAGAGTGATTCAGTTCTGTCGCATACTGCACCTTCCTTTGCACTATCTAGAGACTGATAATACCTGCTGGGCGTTGGATAATTACCATCACAGAGACTGATCAGTTGTTCTAAGCATTAACCCTTGTTCCTACATTTATTCTGATATTACTGTTTGCTCCTACATATTTGGGCCTGTATTTCTGTCATTACCCGTTTATACCTGTCCTGGCCCCCAGGGGCGCTGTTCTTTAATTTTATTTCAATAAAACTGTGTTTTTGCTTTTAACCTTTGTCTGAGTGTCAGAAAACCGTAACAAATATCCCATTGTTGCCTCTTGCTTCCCCTCTGGCTGTAGAAGCCATTGATGGTAGACCATTACAGCCCTCACATATTACACATGAGACCGCCATGTTAACCCTGAGGGTGGGAGCCCTGCATACTGAAACCCTGAAATTTAAGGTTATTAACTATCCGCATCATGCCATGGTCCTGGGGTTCCCTTGGGTACAAAAACATAACACCAGGATAGATTGACACACTTATGATGTCTTGGGCTGCTCCCCACAATGCTCAAAGTCTTGTCTGTCTTGCCCCGTGAGAGCTACTCAGGCCTCGACTCCACTCCTTCCGGAGGAGTATACGTCATTCATAGATGTTTTCAGCGAAAGTCAGGCTGAGGTCCTTCCTCCTCGCAGATCATATGATTGCAGGTTGGAATTTTTTTTTGTCAAAAAGAAGGATGGATAATTACATCCATGCATTGACTTTCGTGGTCTAAACAAGATATTGGTAAAGAATGCATATCCTATTCCCCTGATCACTGAACTCTTTGACAGGGTCAGAGGGTCAAAGATATTTACAAAACTCAATCTGAGAGCTGCATGAAACTTGGTAAGAATTAAAGAAGGACAAGATTAGAATACAGCGTTCAATACCCGGAGTTGACACTATGAGTACGTGGTCATGCCCTTCGGATTGTGTAACGCCCCAACTGTCTTCCAGGAGTTCATAAATGATGTGTTACGAGAATTCCTTCGAAGTTGTGTTGTTGTATATTTGGATGACATTTAATTCACTCTCCTACATTGGAGACTCATCAGTCAGATGTATCCAGAGTCCTGAGCCTATTAAGTGAGAACAAGTTGTTTTGTAAACTTGAAAAATGTAAATTCCACAGACCTCAAGTCACATTCCTGGGCTATATAATTTCCACTGCTGGGTCCGTCATGGACCCTCAGAAATTGTCTGCTGTTGTGAAATGGCCACGTCCTAAAGGGACTCAAATCGATCCGAAGGTTTCTGGGCTTCGTGAATTATTACCGAAAATTCATTAAGAATTTCTCTACCATTATAAAATCACTGACGGACATGACTAGTAAAGGGGCAAAAACCTCAGAGTGGTAAGAACTAGCTATTCTGAGTTTTGAAAAGCTCAAGGCAGCCTTCGCGGAAGGCCCCATATTGGCGCATTCCAATCCCTCCGTGCCCTTTACTCTGGAGGTGGATGCATCAGAGTTCGGAGTGGGAGCTTTGCTGTCCCAGCGCTCAGCTCCTGGTGAAGCTCTACGTCCATGTGGGCTCTTTTCTAAGAAACTGTCCAAAGCTGAAATGCTTTACCAAATTGGGGACAGAGAATTACTGGCTATTGTCCTGGCTTTGAAGGAATGGAGGCATCTGCTTGAAGGTACTAAAGTTCCTATCTTGATTTTAACCTACCACAAAAACCTAATTTACCTCTCTGAAGAAATACGCTTGTCTTCCAGGGAGGCTTTAATTTTGTGGTTTCCTATCTTCCTGGCTCTAAAAACATATGGGCAGACGCATTATCCCACCAGTTTTGTAGGCCATCCAGAGAAGAGGTTCCACCTTCTCCGATCATTTCGGCTGATCGTATTCTCGCTACAAGAGGAGATTCTAGCAGCCCAAGACTCTGCTCCTCCTGATAAACCTGATGCTTTCTTCCTGCACAGTTGCGCATCAAGTTGTTGGAGACATATCATGCCTCTAAAGTTGCGGGCCACATTGGTCGAGATCAATTGATATGGTCCGTGTCTCGAGTATTTTGGTGGCCTAGTTTTCTGGCCAACTGTACCGCTTTCACGGCTGCATGTACGACTTGTGCTCAAACCAAGTCTCCTAGACACCTGCCAGTGGACTTGCTTCCATTGACTTTATGGTTGAACTTCCAAGTTCCATGGATTATACAGTCATTCTAATCATTGTAGATAAGTTTTTAAGATAGCCCACTTTGTGCCACTGAAAGGGTTACCATCTGCGCAGGAATTGGCCGTGGTATTTGCTAGAGAGGTCTTCTGTCTCCATGGCATTCCTACATTAATTGTGTCCGATAGAGGAAGCCAGTTTGTGTCCCGTTTCTGGAGGTGCTTTTGTACACAATTGGGTATTCAGTTGGCATTCTCCTCCTCATATCATCCGCAGTCCAAGAGTGTGGCAGTGAGGTCCAATCAAGCCTTGGAACAGTTTCTCCACTGCTATATCTCTGACCATCACAATAACTGGTCTACACTGTTACTTTGGACGGAGTTTGCCCGGAATTATGCTGTTAAAGTGATAGTAATGTTTTATAATAAAAGCAGCTCTAATTAATCTTCACAGTATTTTGGCCATGGAGAGTGTTATTTCAATTCTGTTGTAGTTTAGGAGTAATTCATTGATAAAGTATCCCCCTCCAGCCCCTTTTACTAATGAAACACTGCTCAGCCAGAGCAGAAGGGAGGTGCCCAGGTAGACTGCAGAGAGGGACAATCTTCAATTAAGATAAGGGAAAAACCTGAAAAACTTGTCAAGGGGGTCAGGGCTTTCATTGTTCTAATAGCAAGAAGATTGTCCCCTGCTGTTATCTGTCTGGTCTATGGACTGCATTCCACATCTGAGAAGAGGTGGCTTACACTATGTAAAAGGGGCGGAAGGGGAACTTTGCTTGTGAATATCTCTTAAACCATAAAGGTTGGAGAGATAATACTTATATCGTTCTTCATGTTTTTTAAGGCCTACAAAATAGAATAAAGATAAAACAAAGTATTACTATCCCTTTAACTCTTCCACTAAGAGTTCCCCATTCTTGTTCAATTATGGGTTCCAACCCTCGGCTCTCCCCAAGACCTTGCAAGCACAAGAAATTCCGGCTCCGGTCAAACATTTAAGGGCGCTCCATTCTGCGTGGGTACGGGTACAGCATACCCTATGTGATTCTGTGCAGCAACAGAAAAGGCAGGTTGACCATAAGCGACTGCCAGCACCTACTTACCAAGTAAGGGACAGAGTGTGGTTGTCTTCCCGTAACTTGCACCTCCAGGTTCCTTGTGGCAAATTGGCTTCGCGATTCATTTGGTCCTTTCCGTGCGAGATTAACCCAGAGGCTTATGCGATGGAACTTCCAGCCATTATGCGCATCCATAATGTGTTCCATGTTTTCCTGTTGAAGCCCTTGGTCTGCAACTGGTATACTTCAGCTCCTGTCTGTTCTTCCCCTGTGAGACAGTTGCAGATCACGAGGAATATGAGGTACAAACTAATTTGGACTCCCGTGTGAGTAGAGGGCGCTTACAATATTTTATTCATTGGAAAGGCTATGGTCCTGAGGAGCACTCCTGGATACCTGCCAGTGATGTCCACATTCCTTTTCTGGTACTCAGGTTTCATGCTCGATTCGCTGACAAACCCCGGCCGGCTCCGTGGAGAGGGGCCTTTGAGGGCGGGTACTGTTACAGCTTACCTTAGTTTCAGTATCATCTGCAGGTGCGAGGGTTCAAGCATGCTGCAGGCCTCTGTTTTATCTGTTTGCTTCCTGTAGTCTCCTCCTACCAACTTCCTCCCTCTAAGTTGCTCCTCCTACTTCCTGTTTAGGGGTTTAAAGGGCAGACTGAGGCCTGACTCAGTTGCACTTGCGTTGTTGTTCATAGCAGTTCTGTTTCCTTGGGCTCCATGTATGACCTGGCTAGTCTTCCATCCATTCTAGTGCTGACCTGTGGCTCTGTCTGACAATTCTTTTGCTTAACTCCTAATAGTGGTCATACAGTCTGGTGTAGACTTGTGGCTCTGGCTGACTACCTGAACTGTGTATGACCCGGCTTATCTGACTACCCTCTCTGGTGCTGACTTGTGGCTCTGTCTATTCTTTCGCCTTTTCCCATGGTGAGCAAACACCCAATATATTGCGGACCTGGGGCTCTGGTAGACTTGCATAGCTGACTGCAAGTGTGAGTCAGTTTTCAACTTACTTCTACTGACTGCAGACATGAGTCAGTATTCGCTCCTACTGACTGCATGCGTGAGTCAGTATTCACCCTTACTGGCTCCATGTGTGAGTCAGTGATATGTCCTTCTGACTGTAGGCTGAGTCAGATCTCATTCCTCATCGGCTCAAGATCCTGGGTTCCTATTCCAGTTCCTGTTCCTGGTTCCAGCTGAGACTTCCAGTGGCTAAGGCCTAGTCTCCAGCACAGTGGTTTAGCATTGCAACCTATTATTTCTGATAGCAGGCTTGCTGGCTATTACACTGTGCTTATTTCTATTGTATATATTGTATATATCCTATTTATGTCATTTGTTAATAAACTGCATTAACTAAAGTGTACTGACTCCTGAACTTCTCTGGGTAACCGTTACAGTGACCGAGGTTAGATGAGGTGGATGTACTAGCTGTGAGTGAAGAGCATGCTGAGCAGTGTTGTGTTTGCACGTGTGGATGTGGGGAGATTTAGTATTGTTAACTCACCCAGAAGCCATCTCCCTGTGTAAGTTCCATTTTCAAAGTCTCTGTGCACGGATGAGTGTCTGAGTATGTATGCATCAAAACAGCTCCCTGGATATTTTGCACACACATTCATGATCCTCATGTTGCTGTCACACACCATGTGAACGTTCATGGAGTGGAAGTTCTTGCGGTTAATGAATATATGTCCCTCACGTGCTGGAGCTTTGCTACAGACATGGGTGCAATCTAATGCTCCCATGACACTGGGCATGCCCCCCTTTGCATAAAAACCCTGCTTCCGATGTGTCCACTCCATGTCAGTGGTGGAAAAATGGATATAGCTACTGGCACACATGAGTTTTTGCAAGCCAGTTAGGGCATGGTTGTGGATGTATACTGGATCGACCTCATCCTTGATGACCTCATACACAGTAATGATGCTGTGTGGCCTCAACCTGTTGAGATCTATCACCTTGTAACCTGTCATTCCCAGGAGCGTGACTCTTAGGCGGTATACCCTGGGCCTTTGTGGTCGTCTGTAAATCCTACGTTGCTCCAGGGGTCCCTGTGGCAGCTGGGGAGCATCCTATTGCTGTATCTGGGGACCATCCTCTTGCAACAGCTGTGATTCTGCAGGCAGGTGTTGTTCTCTACATTGGGATGACTCCTGTGTGGCTTTTGAGCCAGAGCCTCCTCATTTGCAACAGGTGAAGGTTGTTGATCAGGTGTGCTTGGGAGTCGCTGGTGTTCCCTAGAGCTCGCCCTTGCACACCTTCTCCACAGTCTTCATATCAATAGGTATGCAAACATACTTATTGGAGTATCTATCTCTATCTTGCTCTATCTCTCTCTCTCTCCCTCCCTGAGTGGAAAACAAGCCACATGTGAGTATGGTAGGCTGTTCCTTTAAGATCATGTCTGAGCATTGTCCAGGTGTGGTCATGAGGTGAGTGATAACCAATGGGAAGATGTTTGTTGACTAGGTTAGTGTTTGCCGGTGTGTTTGTGTTTTAAAATATGCAGGGTTTTGATTGGTGGTTAGCCGTCAGTTGCAAGAGTATAATTGTGGTGTGCAGTTTGTATCTCTGTCGTGTTGAGATGTTGCCCAGGTGAGCTTGTTTTGTATTGAGAGGAGTCCATGCTGTGTGATAACCTCCATTGTTCTGTGCAATGTTGTGATGTGTTGTGTTGGTGTGCTTTTTGATAGCCTTGTTCCTGTGGTGTTGCCAGGTTGTTGTGTTGTGTTTGTGAGTGATTTGTGGTGTATTGGCATGTTTCTTGTGTAATTTTGGCATTACACTGGTTAATTTTTCCATTTGCATGCTTGTGTGGTATGCTGTTAGTCTGTTTTCTTTTGTGCGATGGTGGTTTCTTTTTGCCGTTATGTGTTTTATGGCTGACAAAACTGGGTCTTAACTTTTACCCATTAAATGTATCTTTTTATCAGCTGATAGTAGTACAGCACTCCTTTAAATGGCTCTGGGGAATCTTGTTCCATGAGTCTCAATGCACGTAAGATTATCGGCCGTAAGGATTAGCGAACTGCCGTCAGCTGTTCTTAAGAAGGATCTTTAAATGGCTAACTGCACGTTAAAATACACAACGGTAGTTTTTTTTGCTAACGACTGCCTGTAAATCTATCCTTAGTCTCTCTCCTTGCTGATGGCACACATTACTATTGGTCCTCCCCACTGTATCCTATAATTATGGAGCACACACATCCTGTTCTAACATATGACACTCTAATTTTATGAGTGTGAATTAATAATATCAAATACTCTCTCACATGATGTCCTAATTGTGTGCTATTTGTGCTTTATTCTATTCTCTGTTCATTTGTTTTTTCTATTTCTGCCTCATATTTCTGTTCTATTTGTGCCTCATCTGTAACTTACAAATTACACTGTTATTTTGCCATGGTCTCAAATAATATGTGCTTACATTCTAATAACAGAATACAATTACACTTTACATAAAAAAAACAGATGGGCAACGTCGTCACACACAGCTAGTTGGAAATAAAAGGCTGTGTCCATTTTACCCATATCTGTGTCTTTGTCTTTATGTATAAATTAAACAAAAGGTGGCTTTTGCTGGGTGGAATATTCACAGGCTGGAGGGACAATTGAGGATTCTGCAAGTCAAGATATTTATGAAAAAGGTCCTTGAGTGCAGAGATCTGTCCAGCCCCAATGGAACCTCCATAGGAGGATCCAAGTTCAAAATAGAGGGATATAACTGTGAAGTTTATATTTGGAGTCATGTTTGTCTGGCTAGAGGAGGATATGTCCATCACTGCAGTCATCAGGGGCGGGCTGGCCCAGGGGGAAGGGGGGCAATTGCCCCCACAGGCTGCAAAGCCAGTGCCTGTAGTGGACCGTCATGTAAAAAAAAAAATAAAATCAAGATGTCAGTGTGGCTGAAGGCTGGAGCGGAGCCCGATGTCTTGTGACACTGTGCTCATTGCCAGTAATGTGTGCGGCTGGCCTGTGTAGTAACAGTATCAGTCAGGGAGTCAGTCATATTAAAAGCATCAGGCTGAGCAGGGCCAGGGCCGCGGCCTGGCAATGGCCTTTCGTGCCCACCGATCTGTCTGATCTGGCCATAGGACTGCCCAATGCACCGCATTCAGCTCCATTGTTCTCAGTGCGGCTGCGCACATCCCCCCCCCATGACTCTTTGACTCATGACTTTGACGTCTTGCGGGGCAACGTGGTAATATGCAGCCACGCATTATGCTCCGTCTCTGAGTAGATTGCGCGGCTGCATATATTCAGGACTGGACCAGGAGACACTGGTAGCTGGCAGAGTGGCAGTGGCACACAGCAGAGCAATGCTGAGTGGAGGTCTGACAATGACGGAGAGGAAAACTGAGTGCCCTTCCTTGATCCCCACCATAAGGTAAAGATGAGTCAGTAAAGTAACTTATATCATGAAATGATGTCCACATGTGTAAAAGTGAATACTTAACCATCAATAGCCAGACAGGTGCCAAATCCCATAGTCAGCCATCTACAAACACTTAAACAGACATCACTAGCTGGCTGATACACAAACCATGGTATATACTCCCCAAAAGATGGGAAGATATCTGAATGAGAGCAGATATTCGGCACATCATTGGCCTGGACATGACAGAAAAAATAGATAGAGTTACAATAACATTTTTTGTGGGAGCATATACCATGATTTGTGTATCACCCAGCTAGTGATGTCTAAGTGATTGTTGATGGCTGCCTATGCAATTTGGCACCCATCTGGGCACTGATGGTCAAGTAATCACTTTGACACATGTGTAGACATAATTTCACAGTATAAGTTACTTCCCTCATTTGATTGTCAATCCATAGTTTTGATAAAATTTTATGTACTTTAAATGTATGGCTCTCTTGTAATATTACCAGAGCACAAACAACAAAAAACAAAACAAAAAAAAACCTTTAAAAAATAGCTGTATTAGAAGACTTGATTTGGATCAACTTAACTTGGTGTGAAAGCTCCCCTTCAACAGTTTTGCTGAGGCATTATTAGTGTGCAAGTTTAGAGGCTAGCTGTTTCATCTGGTTTTAAATATATAGAATACAATAATATATATATATATATCAAGACCTCCAGGGGGTCGAAACGTTGACAAAATAAAACTCATATTTTTCACAAGTCCTGTGAGTGCACTGGCTTCATGGTATGCTACTATTTCTCTTTTTTTATACTTATTTAAACCAGTAGAACCCAGGCAGTTGGTATACTTTTTCTCTATAAGAAGTGCCCAAATTTGCATTGATATATGTATATAATTATTATATAGAATATATATATATATTCTATATAATAATTCACTAAATAGTTTGTAACAATATAGTCATGCTCAGTAGAGACTGCTGTACGTGACTCAGTCATGCGCAGTAGAGAATGCCCATGAGGTGGCTGATACGGAGCGGGGCACGCCAAAGAATCAGCCGCAGAGCATGCAGTCTCTACTGTGCATGACTGCCCCCGACCAGGTGGCACTGTATCAACCACGGCGCCGGCAGTCTCTATTGTGCATGACTGCGCCACGACCAGCTGGCACTGTGGCCTGTGTACACGGGCTCGTCTACTAGTTTATATACATTATATATATATATATATATATATGTATATTGTATATTGTTTAATATTTCTCATTTTTTATGGATTTGTGTTCTCTATTGTTTTCCTAAGTACTAAGGCATTTCATATATTTTTATTTGTTTTTTTGGATCCATGATGGTGGATATGGGCGGCTAGGTTATTATGATCTGCGGTTTCCTCCATTATAGTGCCACCGATTGTAGCATATTATTTGTAATTGCAGTCAATGAGCCACTTCACTTTGCCCAGCCCAGGAGTCTAGTGACTGTCCCCTTGCTGGATTAACCCTTTGATTGCAAGAATGGTATGCAACATTGCAAATCAATGCGTTGCACAGCCCTCTGGCAGACAAAAGGTTAAGAACCCCTAAGGTCCATGGTAAAAACATGAAAGGAGGCCCCCAAATATAGGTTAACATTTAGGATCCTCAAGTTTAATTGTGACTTTCCTTTTCTTCTCTTCCTGTTAATGAGAAAAACATATGCTCTCAGCATCATTATTGTACAGTGTGATTTTATTAATTTTCAGTGCACAGATACTTAACATCATCATAGAGTACAAAGTGTTCATTATCACCTACAGCGGGAACCTGATAATACTGGATCCATGAAGGAATTATGCTGCCTTGCTGCAGATTTTCTTTTCTGACTCTGTCAAAAAAAGCATACCTCCCAAGTGTCTCTCTTTAGGACACCCAAATCCCTCTGTCCCTCTTTCCCACCCTGATGTCCCTTTTTTAGGAGATCAGATTGTACATACCTCCCAACATTTCAAATTGCCAAAGATGGACACTTGTGTTTTAGGGGGCGTTGCTGGATGTGTGGCTTGTGGGCAGGGCATTACCGAGAATTTTTAGGCTATTTTTTGACCTACTGGCACCTCCTTGTGTAATCTAATAAATGACTTATAACAAGACCAATGTATTTTATTTACACAGACTAATTCATAAACACATATACTGACCTTTAAACAAGCAATAATGTGAGTTTTATTGCTGTGGAGCAATGTAATACACTTATATACATACCACACAATCTTATCTCCTAAAAAGAGGGACATCAGGGTGGTAAAGAGGGACAGAAGGATTTGGGTCTAAAAGAGGGACTGTCCCTCCTAAAGAGGGACACTTGGTAGGCATCGACTGTGTGCTGTGTATAGAAGTGTATCACATTGCTCCACAACCATAAAACTCACATTCATGTTTGGATAAACTTTAGTATATGTGTTTATAATGTATTCTACGTAAATAAAATACTTTGTCTTTGTTCTAAATCATTTATTCAGTTACATAAAAAGGTGTAAATGGGTCATGAAGTAAATTAAAACATCTTGGTTATTCCCTGCCCACCAGTCACGCCCCAAGAAACATCACCTAAGACAGAAGTGTCCCTCTTTGACCATTTGAAATGTTGGGAGGTGTGAAAAAGTAATGTGACAAAGGCCCAGCACAATGCAACTCTTGTACCCAAACTCAAAGTTAAACATTTTGAGTGTCTGAGCACTGATAACTAATAAAACTACACTGTATAATAATGATGCTGAGAGCATTTGTCACTGATGAAGAATACATTGCATGTTGCACTTTATAGTTCTTATCTATGAACTGATGCTTTATAATGATGAATAACCATACTGATAATGGACACTTTAGAGTGATGAGTATAAGCACTGATTATGAACACTGTACTTTAAAACAATGTTGTCTGTGCATTGATAATAAACAACTCCACTTTATAATGATGAGCTAATTATTAACACACTATTTTATAATGATGACATATGACCTGGAAATTAACATACTGTACTCTACAGTTAATTAACAAACTGTACTTTTGTATGGGAAGAACAGTCCTATTTCATTCATCACATCAGCTCCTCTGACAAGTGTCAGTGAGGCCATTGTACTAAGAAATGGAGTAATTCTGGACTAGTCCAGATTGCACTTATGGGACAAGTAAAATGTCCTCAAATTTCCATTGATTTGAATGGAAATTTAGCCCCAAAGGAATTTGTTGAAGACTTTTTTAGCACCCAAGAGGTTAAAAGCCACATTTAAATCAACTAAAATTTTTCTCTCTCCCCTATGGGGAACTTGGTTTACTCCACAATTACACCAGTTCTTCTTAGCACATCAGTCTAATTGTGCAATGATGTCAGTGCTGCTGTTTCCTGCTCTCCTTCTCAGTGCACGGCACATATAATCGCAGCTCTTGTGTCATTAATCTGGGGACACTAACAGTCTGTGTTATTTGTCTTTTTCTGTTAAAAGAATATTTCAGAGATATCAGTATCAGGTAATTTTGAAAGTTCCCACTTAGCCCTATTGCCCTGAAGCTGTTGTTGGACTACAATTTTTCTCAGTCTCAGCCATCTAACTGTAGTTGAGGATGATGGAAATTGTAGTTTAACATGAGCAGGAGTGTGACAACTTGCCCACCTGTGGTCTAGACATATGGCAAGAGTAGCAATAATGTGTCATTACTGAGGCCATAATGCTTTGTCTCTCTCTCTCTGATAGAGGACAAAAGTGTGCATGGGGAGTGGGGGTCCTGGGCTGTGCAACCCCTTTCTGTTTGTCTTTGGGAAATCTGTGGCCCTCCAGCAGCCTCTGTTGTACTACAGTTCCCAAATCCTCAGTGGGGCAACAAAGAGTTGATGATGATGACAGCTGTAGTCCAACATTGCTGGAGTATCACAGATTGCCCACAATTGCTGTACACTGACTTGTCCCCCTACACAAGTGATAGGAAGCATGGAGCCCTGCAACAGTTTTGGACTACAACTCCCATCATCCTGAACTTGGCAACATTTGGATAAAGTTGATAGGAGTTGCAGTACAACACAGCTGGAGGGTCACAGGTTGCCCGCAGGTTTTGTATTCTGATTATTCTGATAAATATTGCAAAATCTGTGGCCCTTCAACTGTTGTTGGACTACAACTCCAATCATCTTCAGCTGATACTTGTGTTACTTCACAACATTAATTAAAGTTATAAACTCAACAGAAGGGGGTGGAGTGGGACTGAGGGCTTGAGCGATACTGGAAATGGGTCACTTGATTAAATTTGCCCCCAGGCCAAATGTTGCCAGCCCTCCCCTGGCAGCCATGTCAAAGGTAGATGGAGGAATCCCCCCCCCCTTGCGTTTGCCTGGACAGGAGGAGGCCATGTCTTCCTTTCTCCAGTCTCTTTTTATAAGAACTGTCAATATTTTAGAATAAACTATCCTTTTGTTTTTGGAAAGTACACTATGAGCTGCTTCTCTTTTTCTCACTTATTTTCCTATTTCCCTATTTGCAGGAAAACAAGGCCATTTATTAAGGTTGGCAGACCTTGTGGGACCGTCCCAATGTTGAAAGTGTCTGGAGATCTGTTCTTCTCACAAACTGTGAACCCATTACATATGGTGACTTTTCATTCTTACCTGTTACATTTAAGTTTTATGCAGTTCTGGACAAAAATGATTTTACAGTCAGTTATTTGTTCATGTAGAGAGATTGTCACTGTTCATATGCACAATAATCAGACCAGTTTTAAGGCTGCAGATCCCTTAAATGGAACGGTTTAAAGAAAACCGAGGCCAATGTACTAAAATGACCTATAGGAATTCTGGAACAAACCAGCTGTAACATACTGTGTGTATATCTGTAATAAATAATAATTAGCAAACATCCTTCTGATAGAAATTTGGTTTGAAATAGGGTTTGCAACTCCTTGAATTCTAGAGAGTTGTAAAATGAATTGCTTCGCAATGAGCTGGAGACCCATCTCACGTTCAAGGCATTAACAACTTAATTTAACCCTTTGAGTGCCAGAGGGGTATGCAATGCATTGCTCTGCAATGCGTTGCATACCCCTCTGGAATTCAAAGGGTTAAATGAATGGGAATTTTTATTTGTCCCCTGTTGTGTAGTCGATTTACTCCACAAATGCTCTCATTTGCTGTATGCATAAGGTCCTCTGTGATATTGCTAGTCCCTACAAACTTGGGAAAACTCATATATATCTACTGATTAGTTTTACAGAGTGGTGGATGGCAATATATTAGTAGTTCCCCATGATTACTGTATGCAGTCTGACCTGCAGCAAAATCTACTGAATGGATTTCTGGGGCAAATCAACTGTGCCATAGGAGACAAATATAATTTCCCCAAAACACCAACGATTAAATTGAGATTTTTAATCTAATGAATGCCCAAGTGGTCTATAACATATTACTTAACAAAGCATTCAAATTATTAAAGTACCCATTTAACTGAATGGGGATTTTTAATTCCTCCCTCTCATGTAGTTGGTTTGCCCCAGAATTGTTCAGTCTTCCTTTGGACATAAGGCCCATAGACAGATTGCATGGCATAATATTTGCTTTTGTTTAAATTGAAAGAAGTACCCCGATTTGTCAGTTATTTATGTTTAATTTTAGGCAGTTAGAATTCAAACATGTAGCTGATTAGACACATTTATCAAGGCTTCATGAGGTACTGTGGGGGTGGGGTTACCATCCTAGAAACAAGAGCAAGAGTATGACATCATAGATCATGCTAGCAGGACCAATCATGCAGTCTTAGTTTCAGTTAATCACGACAGCTTCAAAGCTATTGCGTGTTAGCAAAGTGGAAATACTACTAAAGTGCTACAAAATTTGCTAAGTTTCTGACTTACAATGAGCGATACAAAACAGAGTAAAATCAAGAAAAGCAGGAAAAGAAAGCGACAGGACCATTCACAGACTGATGCAAAGGGAGAAGAAGATGGGCTTTGTCCCCAGAAAATGATTAGGACTTCTTATTCAGATCTTGGTAAAAAAAAAGAGTTCTTTAGAGTAAAAATATGGCACTCTAGCTCCAGTAAATTACTGATGAAAACAGGGACCATTTGGGGATGATGGTAGATGGAGCCCATTGGTAGCTGGAGAGCCACTTGTCCACCAGAACTTTGGGATAGGGGAACTTACGGTCTCATTTGTTTAAAATATTTTTACATACTTGTGTACATTTGTATGTATATACATATATATATATATATATATATATATATATATATATATATTTAGGGAGGGGGAGGGGAGGAGAAAGGTGAGTAAGAGATCATGAGGAAGGAAGGGTTAAGAAGAAATATAGGGTAGAGGGTCTAAGAGAAGTGGGGGAATATACTGGTGGAGAAAGGAGTGGTAATAGACTGTCAAAGAGTTCGGAAGGAGAAGAAAAGAGATGGTGGAGAAACGGTGAGGGGGACATGGCAATGGGAATGAACATAGATAATGAGAGGGTACAGGAAGAGTGGAGATGAAAGGAGAATAGAGGGGAAAAAGGTAGGAATAGGAAAAGAGGAAAAGTGGAGTAAAAGAAGAAAGGAAACAGAGGAAATGAGGACAAAGAAAATGAGAGGGGAATAGAAAGAAGAGATTGGATACAGACAAGGGAAAGGGGAGAAGGAGAGCGACAAAGATAAGGGATGTGGACAGGAAAGAGGGGAATGAGGAAGTAAGTGTCAGAATGACAAGGAAGAGAGGGGAATTAATAGGGAATAGGGGTGTGAAATGGAGGAGGATGAGATGGTACGAGGGATAAGTAGGTGACAAGCATGAAGGGAGGAGTTGGGGAAACAAAGCATTGGGATGAAGGGATGAGTAAAGATAGGGGGATGTACAGAGGGGGTTGCATGATATCAAGGGAAGGGATAAGGGAAAAAACAGGGGATAGTGGACAAAGACAGAAAAGCAATGAAGAAAACAGATGAAGAGGAGAGGGGGTTGAAAAGAATTGTGGAGGATGGGTGAAAGAGATTGGTGAACATGACAATGAAAGAAAGACCCTTCTCTCATCTACATCCAACATGTTCAAGATATTTACAACAACCTGTGACCCTCAAGCTATTGTTGGAGTACAACTCCCATCATCCTTAGATGTTTACTGACTAAGGATGAAGAAAGTTGTAGTACAGCGCAGAGACACAGGTTGCTTCCCCCCCCACTCCCTTATACACCACCACCCTTACACTAATTTCCTTTCTGGTCTAACACATTGGCTCCTGCAGTAATAAAATGGGTAATTTTGTCAAGGTTCCCTCTTCTAAATTGCACACACACGCACATGCACACCCTGAACATTTACTAGTACACATTTTGCTCCAGTTATGACAATGTCCACTTTATTATCAATCTAACCACTCTTCATTTTCAGTAATAAATAACATATTTTTTATCACACAAGGAGGAAGCTCAGAAAAGCCATCAGCTGCCCCACGTGAGCTATCACTGGAGGATTTCACCATCTATCATAAACTCGGGGAAGGTGGCTATCGAAAAGTAAGTAATGGGTTCTCCAAACCAACTATAGTACTTTAAAATTATTTACAAAACAATAACACGAAATGCCAGTGTTGACTGTTCCTAATCTGTGCCTCTCTATCCTCTAAAAATGAATGTCTTGTCTCCATATCACCTTCACCCCCTATTCTTCCACTCCTTTGCCATCAATCTCACACTATGTCAGCCCATTCCTGAGATTCCCCAACCCTATTCATCTTTCCAAGTCCATTACTTTATATCTCTTCCATATTGTCCAATTCCTGTAACCTCTTGCACAATTCTTCCATCCCTAACCTATCCCTTGCCCATTACTCCATGTTGCAAAATTTCTATGACTCCCCAGCCATAGTCTTCCTTCCGCAGCCAAATCCAGGAGTTCTCTTCTATATAGAACCATTCCTGTGATGCTACAGCCTATTGTTCTGTTACCTTCCAATTACATTCTCTTTATAGACTAGTCCCCATTATATGACCACTCTTCCATACAGTATAATTCCCATGATTCTTCTGTCCCTTCCCCCTTTACATGAAGTCTTTTTCATATAGAACCACTCTGGTGAATTCCCCAACCCTGTTTTGCTTTCCCCCCATTACATGATGTCCCTTTCAAAAAAATAATTCCTGTGACTCCTCTAGCCATATTCTTCTGTCCCCTCTTTTATTACATGAACTCGCTTTCATATAGAATCATTCCAGTGACTTCCCAGCCCTATTTTTCTGTCTTTTCCTCAATTCCTGTGACTCCCCCGCCATATTCTTCTGATCTCTCCTCATTACTTGACTTTATTTTTCATCTCAATTTCTGTATGTTCCCCAGTCCAATTTTAATGTCCCGAGCCCATTCATTGATCTATCTTCCACATAATTCCACTCCTGGGCAGTTCTCTACAATCAAAAGTGGGGCAATTCTGGAGCATTCAATGAGTTAAAATCCCCTTTAAAATCAATTAATGCTGGTTTGCCCCAGATGCTGAATTTTGGTCTTTGTGCAGATGGTCTTTATGTGTTCCTGTTGATATTTAATCTCCAATAAGGGACTGACCTTCTAACTCGCAGGTCTCTCTCATCTACCTCCTACAGGTTTTCCTGGGTTACCACAATGGTAGCGGAAAGCTGGTGGCAATTAAATGCGTGGAAAAAAAGCATCTCCTAGGCAAGAGCAGAAATAAGATAATGGTGGAACAGCGTGTACTGGAGGTTGCCAGTGGTTGCAGATTTCTAACTCATGCACACGCAACCTTCGAAACCAAGGTAAAAACCATGCCTTCCCTACATTTTCCCTTTCACTGACCATATCCATGTGGCAATAATCAAACCACAGTATAGAAACAGATTGTGTCGGGCTCAGGGGGACTCTGTGGCTAAGAGGAAGATGATGATGTGAGTCAGCTGCCGAGAATTGGGGCCATATGTACAAAGGAAAAGAGGAGCAGTTCTGCAGCATCAAAATTGTACCATAGGGGACACATAAAATTCACTATATTCCCATTGTTTTAAATGGATAACTCAACCCATTGAATGCTAGAATGATCTCTAATGCATTGTGAAACAGTGCATTAGAGACCTTTCTAGCATATAAATGGGAATGTTTATTTTGTCTTATGGTGCAATAACAATATGTGAGTAATGGCTGGGATATCCTGTTCTCTGTATCACTTGACCCCCAGGAGGGAGCACTGATATAGAGATTTCTGCCTGAGCAAGCACACACCTCTTACTCCAAATGCTGAACCACTAGGGATGAAGGCCCTGAAGTGGCAGGGAAGGGAGGAAAGTGGGAGGGGCTGTAGGAATTATTGTGCTGGCCACACCCTTACTATGAATTATGAGTATGGCCAGAGCAATCTCAATATCCCTTCATTAGTTTTATACCTCTTTACATGCAATTATTTAACCCCTTAAATGTTAGAGATATCTCCAAATGCATTGCAGAACAATGTTTTGGAGATCTCTCTCTAGAAACTAAATATTTCAGGCTTTTTTGTTCTTGCTTGTTATAGGTCAAGGGTGTTTTCTATGTCAGGAGACAGTGGGTGGTACTGTGGGCAGTGGTATGTGAAGAGTGGAGGTGTGGCCATAGGCAGAATTATAGGCACCTAGTGTGCCTTGCCTAGGGACTCCTGTGATATAAATCCAGCCCTGTACAATATATTGTATTAGGATTGATGCACAGGGCAGGAGAATCAGTGTGTACTGTAAGGAGGAGACAAGAGCAGGCATGTGCTATATTTTATATTCGGACTGATAAACAGGATAAGAAATGCAGTCATTTGTATAATAAGTATTAGGCATGACCATGCTGTATTGAATCTCTTCTTAAAAATTAGATCTTCATTGTAACCTTTCTCCCACTGTCTCTGGTGTAACAGGAACATCTCTACTATGTTATGGACTACTTTGCTGGAGGAGACCTTTTTGAGCTTTTGTCCATGAACAGAATGCTGCACAGCGATACCATAAAGTAAGGACTAGGAATGGGAGCCAGATGGAGACACACAATTTAGAAGGGATACAGTAGTCAGGCTGGAGTTGGAATGTGTTTGATAACTCTCTAGGACTTAAGCATTTCAATCCCCATTAAAATATATGGGAATTCACAGATTGTTTATTCCAACCCTATGGTGTACTTGGTTTACTCCTTGATTCTACCTCTTTAGTTAGATGAACAAGATCTAAGTATGTTTAAATCAAAATATTTGCTAGCATTTCTGAGAACATGAGCATACCTGGGAACTCTCGGAATATCCTCATTTGGACACTCCCATTCTCAGCCCTGTGTGTTTCTTAGGGAGTCATGGATGAGAATGTTCCCAGGAATAAGCATGAGGTGTAGACAATGTAAAATAAATATTTGGGGGCATGAAAGAGTAATTTTAATAACCCTTTGAAAGCCCGAACAATGTGTTGGATACTTCTCTAGCACTCAAAGGAATAATATTTTAAAGGAATGGTAAACTTTTGTTATGAAAATCACATATATTGTCTGGATTTTCCTGCTGAGTAGAACATAGTTCTGTCCCCTCTGGGAGAGGATTCATTTAAAAGCTATTTTGATTCAAACTGTTGCATTTTTTAAATATTAAACTGTTAGCACGATTGCTACCTGGTACCCAGACAGTTATTTTATTGTATGATCTGGGAGAAGTGAGACACTGGCTACAGTTCTCTATAGAATGAGGCAGTAACCGCTCCATCACTGTGAAACAGTTTGAACTATAATAATCCTATATAGTAATTCGCTAAATTGTGTGTAACACCGCGACATGCGCAGTAGACACTGCTGCGCGTGCTGCAGTCATGCTCAGTAGAGACTGTCCGTGCCGCGGCTGATACAGAGCTGGGCGCTCCTTCGGAGCATCCAGCTCTATATCAGCTGCGGCGCGGGCAGTCTCCGCTGCGCTTGACTGCCCCGCGACCGGGTGGCAGTGGCACTTTGGCCCGTGTAACTGGCTGTTCAACTAGTTTATAATAAAGCATCTCACAGGAGAATCCTTTTGTAATCCTCTGTTATCTATGAATTATGCTTTTTAAACTATAAATGTATTTATTTATTTTTTCCTCATCAGATTCTTTGCTGCGGAAATGGTGTGCGCTATAAAATTCCTGCATAGCAAAGGAATTATCCATCGGTAAATTATATTCTCTTATTGCATATATATTTTATTCTGACCTATTTCAATTCTGTTCCGCTCTCCCTGCTCTGTGCTGTCTCTCCTTCATCCATCCTTCCACCTGTCCTGATCCACAGAGTATTAAATAATTGGGGGAAAACTGTATTTTAAAAATGTTCCCCTGTGCTCAACTACAAGGAAATCTAGCCAAGCCCCAAGTTAGTTAACCTGTAACCTGGCGACTATAAGAAAATAGCTGATGCAGTGTCAGGAAGTGGGGCTCTGTTGTGTCCCTATTATTTCAAAGTCTGCACCCTCATCCTGCTATTTGAATTCAGTTGTTTCTTGTCTGACCATCTTACACTACCCATCTGCTATGTCTCTTGCATACACTTTCTCTCTTTTCCACCCTGTATTTTACTCTCTCTTGTCTAGTGCACTGAGTAGTATTACAAAATAATGAATACAAAACAATTGCTTAACCCTTTAATGACCAGATGTGTGTACAACACATTAGTTCACAATGCATTGCACACTCCTCTGATCCTTAAAGCATTGCCAAAACCAAAACTCTGAGATGGAAGCAGCCTTTGAGGATTATAGGTTGTCACTTGAATTATACAACTTACAGACCGATTTCTTTACAGAGACCTCAAGCCAGATAATGTCCTGATTAGCAACGCAGGACACATAAAAATTGCAGACTTTGGGCTTGCTGTTGATGATATGCTTGGGGACAAAGTGACAACAGGCTATGCAGGAACCAGTGGATATATTGCCCCAGAGGTGAGAAACAGACAATTGCTGATCTCTCAGAATTTCTGTATTTAGTATAGAGGATAGGAAGGCCATTTTTGTAGTGAACACTCATATCACCCCTTCTGTTGTCTGATTTATACATTGGTCATAAAAGAACACAATTCTATTCTAAATGAAGAAAATGGGAAAAGTGTCTCCACATAGAATAATATCCATGTATATCACCAATTCAAAAATCTCCCCATTTCCAACCTTTGTCTTAGGGCACTCACATATTTAAGTGGCCTGTTAGATATGTATATGAATGACAGATAGGAATCACAGATGGGAGACTTTATTGCCCACTCCCACTTTGATATCCTCCTCTCATTGATAGATGGTTCGGCTGCTACCATGTATCCAACTCTCTCCACTAAACGTGTACTCCCAGATGGACAAAAGATAAAAGTGCAAATAGAAATTCTAAAAATAGAGAGCACTAGAACAGTATTGAAATTGTATATTTCGTTGGAACTCGTTGAGTTAATCACACTGGTGTTTGTGCCTCACCGGCATTGTAAACAACATGCAGGGTATTCATGTGGAGATACCCTAGACCAGGGAATATGCTGGGTTACCAAAAGACCTGGATCGTTGGCAAACCTCACAGATTATTATTGTATCTTTACTGGTAAGGAGATTAGCACCATTACGTGTGTCCCAAGGTAGCCACAAGACCTGGGGCTTTAAGCCCTTCACAAGCAGCTATCAATTCCAATGTCATTAGTTAGTAGTAGGCAATCTTTGGCTTTCCAGCCGATGTGGGCTACATTGCTTGTCATCCCCAACCAGACAATAGCTGGCTGTGAATGATGGGAATTGTAGCCTTCTGCATCTGGAGTGATAAATGTTGAAGACTGTGACTCTTACCCGAAGCAGATTGTTACTCTATCTCTCAGTGGATGGAACTGGCATGACCGTTGTACACTGAATATCTGACACAGAGGCTGATGTACTAAAGAGGATAAAGGAGCAATTACAGAGTAAACCAACTGAACAGAAGGGCAGAATAAAAAGTCAGACTGATTTAGACTGGACTCTTTTACCCCTTGAATACTAGAGAGGCATGCAAAGCTTTGCAAAACAATGATATGGAGGTCTTTTTAGCATTCAAGCAGTTAAAAACTAATTTAAATCAATGAGAAAGGGGGGATTTGTTTTTTGATTACTATGCTACATTTGCTTTGCTCCAGAGTTACCCCAGGTCTCTTTAGTGCAACAGCCTGTATGTGTCCATGTTTGTGTCTATGCCATTCTGTTTGTGTGTAGATAGATTGAAAAATATTCGTCTTTCTGCACTTTGGTAGATACGCAAGAACCTGCCATACAACAGCGCAGTAGACTGGTGGTCTTTTGGGGTTGTGTTATACAACATGGCAACCGGGGATTTTCCATGGAACCTTTCCAAGAGCCATCTGGAATTTCCATCATCAGTCAGCGAAATGACCAGGGACCTGATCAGAAAGGTGGGTATGAGCTGTGGTATAAACTATAAAACAATATGGCTAAGCGTGCCGCTGCTCAGTGCCACTGGTGGAAGCCCCCCCCAGTGAAAGAATCAGTTTGGACTATCTGCATCTCCCTCTCCCTAGACACACAATCCAGTCAGCTCTGCATGAAAACTCAGCATAGTGTGAAGATGCGTGTGAAAACTTGCTGAGGTTGATGTACTAAGGAGTAGTTCCAAATCAAACAACTGCACCATAGGGGGTGAATACAAACTCACCAAATTCCCATTGATATAAATGGGGCTTTTGATCCTTAAAGGGATATTAATGTCCCAAAAAATATTTTGCATTGTGTAGAGAATAAAAAGTTTAATTGAATGCAAAAAAAAGGTATATCTCAAACCGCTATGGTTTGAGAGATATCTGCATTCAAAGTCTGATGTTTCCCGCTGTCAGCTGTAAGCAGTAGATCTGTGTCCACCGACACGGAGGCTCTTCAGCAGAGCCGCAATTGCATTTTTTAAAAAGAATTACTTCATTGGAATGGTCTACAAGATGGGCTTGCAAACCAAGAGTCCAAGTTTCCAAGGCTTTGGCAAACTCCAAGTATACTACATCAACAGCAATATCCTTGTCCATATTACTACTTACCTTTTCATAAAGTGCAAGTAAATTAGTTTGAAATGATCCCGAGTAGTGTAGTTGGTTTAGCCCTAGAATTCTTTCACTTCTGCCCTTGTGCATTTGACACTATATAATACAACTAGAACGTAATATATCAAATGATCCTTGTTTCTTTCCACAGCTCCTGAGAACAAACCCTACCCGACGTCAGAGGGTGGCTGATACAATCGAAAGCCATCCTTTTTTCACTGGGATAAACTGGGAGGAGCTCCAACAAGGACGCGTTGAGCCACCATTCATGTTGGTAAGTATATGGCCCTGAATTAGTGCCCAATATGCCTACGTACAGTGGTGCCTCCCTGATGGTCATGTAAGCAAACAAGGCAGAACTTTAAAGGGACCGAGTCACTTAAAAACAAATTTGATTATTTTTGATAGTGCTTAAAATCAAGTGCATGTTGTATTAGCCAGTATTTATTTATTTATTTATTTATTGAGTTATTTAGATTTATAGATTCTGTTAATTACAAACTTGCCATTGCATTTCCCGCATCCCATAGCAATGAAAGGGCTAAGACAGAAATGCCTGCATGACAGACTTGTAATTATCATAATCTATAAATCTAAAGGACTCAAAAACTAATCACTGTCACTGCTCAGGACACATTGAAACACTTCACACACAGACAAATGCCTCTGTATGAGTGAGTCCATAGTAGGTTTTCCATGATTTGCAATGTGTTGGAGATCTCTTTAGCATTCAAGGGGTTACAAGCCCATTTTAAATGGGAATTTTTATTTGGCAACAATGTTGCTGTTCTTATGCCCCAGAATTACTCCAGATCTACATACATCAACGTTACTGAGGCTGATGTACTTCGTAAAAGTGGAGCAAATCTGGGGCAAACCAACTGCTCATTAGGGAATAAATAACAATCCGCTTTGATATAAATGAGGATTTTTAACCCTTGAATGCTGCAAGGTCTTCAACACATTGCTCTGTAATATACTGGAGAATTCTGGAGAATTCAATTGGTTAAAAGCCCCATTTAAATCAATGGGAATGTTTTGAAATGCTACTTCCTTAGCTATGGTTCGCTTGGTTCTCACCAGAATTGCACCACTTTTACTTGGTACATCAGCCTCACTGTGTGTTTCTTCTCTCTGCAGGAAGAAAAGGATACCAGAAATCATCACTGACACCATCTAATTTATTTAATGTAATTTATGTAAATATTGTATATAGTTATAATAAAAATAATAATAATGAAATTAGCCTTATCATTTACTGTGCAATTCTGTTCATGTCTGTCATTAGGCCGATGTGCTGTTTTTACATCAGTTTGGCTAAATAAGAGCTATGTTTTACTATAAGAATGTTATTCATACCATTAAAGTTGTAAACGGCAGCATTTGAAACATTTTGCTATGTGAGCTGTGAAATACTCTTAATTTGATAAAGAGCCTGTCTACACGGGCCAAATAATGGCAGGTGTACTAAAGCAGAACAACACCTCCCAGCATTCTGTGTGTTCGACCAGAGTCTACTGTGCATTACTGCATCGACCTGCGTTCAGGAAGTCTCTATTATGCATGACTGCATCGGACAAACATACATCTGGTTGCACTCACTTTATTTAACCCCTTAAGGACCGGGAGAATCTGAGGTCGTTTTCCCTTAAGGACCGGAGCAATTCTGACCTTTTTGACTATGTCTTTGTTCAACAGTGTTTTCTCTCTTAGGCTTTTATTCCACACCCATAAATTATATACTGTTTTTTTAAGCATAAATAGGGCTTTCATTTGATACCATATTTATATGGATATCCCACCATTCACTTTATTAAAATAGAAAAAAAAGGTAAAAAAATGTAAAAAAAACACCATTTTTGATTTTTCTCTTGGGATCAATTGGCCACAAAGGGTTACATTTTTATGGAGACTGCATGAAAGGTATGACCGGTCAGTCATACCTACAAAATTCGCAGTTTAAAGTGGCCACTGTCCCCCCTGTGTGAAAATCCCCATGTCCCTTTTTCCCACCCTATTTTGACACTTTTTTTGTCCCTGGCATTTGGTGGTGTATATAAGTGTATTACATGGCTCCACAACAATCACACTTGCAATATTATTTAATTATATATATTTTTTTAAAATAAAAATATGTTTTTGTAAAAAAAAAAAAAAAAAAAAAAAAGTGTGTTGTGTTTAAAAAAAAAAAAAAAAAAGTGTAAAATTGCAGGTCAAAAATTTACCTGCATTTAGCCAGCCTCCTGCACCAGCAGTGAAGGGGTTAATACCCCCAACTGCTGTATTTTTTTTAACCACTAGGTGTCTCCAGTCTACTTCTGTCTCCCTTACTTTGAGAGCAAGGGAGACAGAGGCAGACGAGACAGGCACACACAGCATGTCTGTCTGTCACTATGCCGGTACATGTGATCGCTGATACGGCGATCGCATGAACCGGAAGAAGGAAGAAGGGCTGAGAGTGAATGCCCCGGTCTCGGAGCACTCAGTCTCAGCCTGGATTTAATGATAGCAGCGTGCACAAATGCATTGTGTACCCCTGTGGCACTCAAAGGGTTAACGCTATTACCAGGTATACTCCAGGTGGGCAAAACAATTCTTTCATTCTGCAAAAGGCAAGTTCTTTTTAGGATCTTTTGTGCATTGTAATCAGCAATCATATTTATCTATATTGTTGTGAGGTACAAAGGTATTGAATAGCATCTTGAAAGTATTTTACATTATCTGCCACAACACACAGTCCCAAGGCAAATAATTCCACATCACAACTGCCTTTACTGTAACATATATCAGCTTTTGTTTTAGTTAATAAGATCCTTTACCCTGGAGTTATAGGATGCCTTTGGTTTTTGCTGAGTTCTTTAAGTTAAGAGTTACCCGAATAATTATCTTTATTGAATAGGAATGAGGCTGCCACTCTCACTGTCAGTTATTGCAGAAATTAGGACAACAGGCTTGGGGAAGACCTGTTCATTGAGGGTTATTTTTTTTTTTTCTTTGAACAAGTTTATTGAACTATAGAGTCAATACAATAAATCTATACAAAATCCAATATTCGTTTACAGACAAGGTAATAATTGTACATAGAGCAGTACCTTATGTCTTATTGTCTTTGTTAAGAAATAATAAACAAGAGTGACTCACTGCTAAGGAAAATATTACAAGATAAATATTCACTAATGTACCAAATTAGTATAAGCAAGTGCTAATAAAGGCATCTCAACAATGTCAAAATGACAGAGAACCATAGCAGTGTGGAACAAGTCTGTTGTTTAAAATTAGAGGCAGTGAGTGTCACAAAAAGGAGAGGAGGTGGAGCAAGGTCTCCAAGAAAGGAAAATAGCAAAAGAAAGCAGGAAAAGTCCCAAAGAGGGAGAGTAGAAGAGGACAACATGGAAGATGGGGAAGGAAGGGAAGGAGAGGGAGAGGAAGGGGAGCTGGAGAGAGACCCAGGCGATTCTTCAGTACCCGCTAGCTGAGAAAGGAAAGGAGGTGAGAGGACAGTTATCAGGCCTGTAGTTAAGGCACAACCTTTATATTGGACTAGGGGCTCCCGAATGCAGTCAAACTCAGACAGTATCAGTCAGACGGGCCGAGAATCTCTCCCAGTGAGTCCAAATTTCCCTATGGATCTGCTGTCTACCCTGGCAATAAGCATTGAACCCTTCCAATCTACGGAATCTGTCCACTCGAACATATCAACTCTGTAAGGGTGGGCAATCCTGTTGATTCCAATGAGAGACCACATTCAGTCTCACCGCTGTAGAAAATGTAGAAAATGTAGAAAAGTAGAAAATGTAGTAGGGGAAAAGACTTAGGCGGCAATTGAGTATGAAAGGAAAAAAGCAGAAGGACAGTATCCAGGGGGAACTGGGTGACCCAGCACTAACTCAAGCTTTGTAATTATCTGCTTCCAATACCTAGCTATAACTGGACAGGTCAACCAGATGTGAACCAGGGAAGCCCCCTGGGTCCAGCAACGCCAGCATTTGTCCACAACAGAGGACTAGTATTTCGACAATCGGTGAGGGGTCAGATACCACTTGGACATAAGGTTATAGTAATTTTCCTGGGAGGGGGTATCTCCGGGGAGGTGATTTAATGTTTCTAAAAACAGCTAACCACCAGGGCCGGCGCCACCTATAGGCGAGGTAGGCGCCGGCCTAGGGCGCACATGTACTGGGGGCGCGGGCATGCAGCGGAAAAGAGCTGCGCCAACACACGCACCATGCCGGAAGCTGCAACACAGGTCTGTGTCACTACTGCTCTCCCTCATTGCAGTCGGCTCTTTAGTAATGCAGAGCGCGCTGGGAGTCATGATCTCCCGGCATGCTCTGCATTACTGAAGAGAAGACTGCGCGGGAGCTACAGGTATGTGATGGGGGGCAAACTGGAGCTGCTGAGGGGCAAAGTGGAGCTGCTGGGGGCAAGTTGGAGCAGATGGGGGCAAGGTGGAGCTGGTGGGGTGCAAGTTGGAGCTGATGTAGGGCAAAGTGGAGCTGATAGAGGCAAGCTGGAGCTAGTGGGGGCAAAGTGGAGCTGATGGGGGCAAGTTGGAGTTGAAGGGGCAAAGTGGAGCTTCTGAGGCAAGTTGGAGCAGATGGGGGAAAGGTGGAGCTGGTGGGGGCAAGTTGGAGCTGATGGGGGCAAAGTGGAGCTGATGGGGTGCAAAGTGGAGCTGGTGGGGCAAAATGGAGCTGGTGGGGGCAAGTTGGAGCAGATGGGGGCAAGGTGGAGCTGATAGGGGGCAAAGTGGAGCTGGTAGGGGCAAAGTGGAGCTGGTGTGGAGCATCTCTAATTGGCATCTCCAGACCAGGGGCAGACTGGCCCAGGGGGCAGAGAGAGGACAATCATGAAAAGAGGTGGGGTATAAGTAGGCGGGGTATAAAGGGATGGGACACAGGGGGCGGAGCCAAATTGGTGGCAAAATTAGGTTTTGCATAGAGCGACAAAAATCCTTGCACCAGCACTGCTAACCATGTCTCCTCCCTCAACATCATTGAGGGTTATAAATGCATTATAGAAGCTCGGTATGGTTTCCATAGTTATGTTTGAATTAAGGTTCTATGGTATTTAACATTTTTTGCCCATAACTTTTGATTACAGCCAGAATATTGGCTAAATTCTTGGATTCCAGGTCAGACTGTCATTTTATTCAAACTCTTCAAGTTTCATAACAATGGTTGTTTAGATTTGGCTGAAAGAAAAATGTTTCCCATTTAGAGCTATGAGAAATATTAGAAAGACATACAGCCCAATGCTCCGTAGAGATCATCCACAGCTCTTAATGCTCTATACTGCACTTGTGCAACCATTAGTTTATCTTCCTTTTTCCATACAGCAGGTTTGTCTAACAAGAGGTCCCACCTCTACGTCATTGCATCACCCACAGTGTATTTGGCTTTAACCCTTTAAGTACCAGAGGGGTACGCAACGCATTGCAAAGCAATGCATTACGTACCCCTCTGTCTCTCAAAGGGTTAAATTTGGTGTGACCCAATGTGTTTTCCTATGCCTCAGTCTCTTAACCATTTGAGTGCCAGAGGTATTCACAAAACAGTGAAAATTGAGGTCATGTTCATAAGTAATTAGCAATTTGGATACTGGAGATAGATTTTAGAGATCCTTTAGCTTCCAAGGCATTACTAGGGAATACAATCATTAAACAGTTACCACATACCTCCCAAGTGTCCACCTTTTAGACCCAAATCCCTCTGTCCCTCTTTCCCACCCTGGTGTCCCTATGTTTAGGAAATCAGATTGTGTGGTATGTATAGAAGTGTATCACATTGATTCACAGCAATAAAACTTACATTAATGTTTGTTTAATTGTCAGTATATGGGTGTATAAATTAGTCTGTGTAAATAAAATACTTTGGTCTTTTTATAAGTCATTTACGGTATTAGGTTACACAAGGAGGTGAGATTAGGTCATGAAATAACCTCAAAATTATCTGTTATGCCCCACCCAACAGCAAAAACCCCCAGCAACACCCACTAAAACACCCGTCCCTCTTTGGCAATTTGAAATGTTGGGAGGTATGGTTACGTGGGTATTTTACCCCACTGAATGCTATAATCCAATTAATTACTATGGAATAAACACTTTTAAAATGCTTTTGAAATCTTTCTCGCATCCAACAGCTTAAAGAATTTGGGCTGCAAGTGGTGAATGGCATTAAAGGAGCAGTACACTTTTTATTTTTTAATGAAAACCTATATGTTTTAGAGCAGGGGCATTGGCGTCCAATGTGTAGCCAGTGGGACAAATACTGCCCACCGAATTCCAGGGTGAGGCTTGACTGAGAATTTTAAAACTCTGTAGCCAGTTCGCTAGTACACATGAACTAATAGGCCAATGCGGCCTAACCACCAGCCTACTGCTACTGTACACTCCTGGAATAGCTCAGTCTGTTAAATATCTGTAATTTCACTGCCTTGAACTATGACTAGGCCAATAGCTCTGCAGTTTTGTATGACTAAAGATGATGAAACTATTTTATGTTCCGTTCTATTATGGCTAAAAAAAAAATCCATATTTTTTTTGACAGCCACCAGGCAATACACCATTCTTATCAATAGATAAATGAATATGGCTCTTTAAAATATGGATTTCTGGCCATGTGGCCCACAATTGAAAAAAAGCTTTGGACTTTTGGCTTTTCCAGATTAGTAATACAATGACGCTCCCACTGTTGTCAGATGTTTTATTCAAATTCAGATGCAATTCGAATTGTCATGAAGTGAGTGTTTGATTACTTCCTGAAAGTTGAATCTGACAGCATCATACCTGGGAACTCTTAGCGTTTGATCCAGAGACTCAGTGTTTTGACCCAAATCTGAGGGTGTCCGTGTGAAGGCCCAAATTATTCGGGTGAGAGAATTCAGAGTTAACTACTATCTCATCTGCAGCAACTAACTAATCATGGGGTTAAGCAGTGTGCCTATAGGAGGCAGGGCACTATAACAAGTAACTGCTTATTTAGTCTCTAAATTTATGACATTTCTATCAGAAATATAGAGCGATACATCCTGCTTCTCTTACATACAGGTAGAGAAAACTCTAAGTTACAGCATGTTAAGGGTTCCTTGAGGATCGATAATAGCACTTCCTGGTTAGAGCAAGGAGATATATTGCCTGGAATCTACATTATGGGGAACTTTAACCCATTAAGAACCAGGCAAATCAAGTGTGGTGTGCGCTTGAGGACCAGAGCAATTCTGACCTTTTTGAGTATGTCTTTGTTCAACCATATTTTCCATTTAATTCCTTTGGTACACCCAGACAAATTATATTTTTAAGTACACATAGGGCTTTCTTTGATACCACATTTATATGGATAGCCCATCTTTTAATTTGATTAAAATATAAAAAAGAGGAAAAAAATAGAAAACAACAACAACATTTTGCATATAGTTTCCTGTAATACCTCAAATATATTCATTTGCTTTTCCTGAATATGTGGGTACCCCATATGCCTAGTATTTCAATCCCTTTTTTCTACTTTTACAGGACACTATTATTTCCAAGCTATACTCTTTCACTATTTTCCATTTGAGGATTTCAGCTTAGTTGACGGTGTCATAAACCAAAAGTATGTTTCTGAAAAGTAGACAACATAGGATAATTAACTGGTAGAAATTTGGAGTTTTTAATGTAGCTATTTTTTTCAGAAATCTGCACCAAAATTGGATTAATAGTTTTTTTTTTCAGTTTGCACACTTATAGTGATGATCGAGCACCCCAATGCTCGGGTGTTCGGGTGCTCTGACCGAGCGCCCCCGGAGGCTCGAGTGCTCGGCCAAGCACCCGAGCCCCATTGAAGTCAATGGGAGGACTCGAGCATTACACCAGGCACCCCCTGCTCTGATGAGGGGAGGGTGCCTGGTCCATAGGAAAAGGTCAGAAAATGATGGAAACACCACAGAAATGGTTCAGGGACAGCATAGGGAGGATGTCTGGATGCATCTTGTACTCCAACGTCGCTGCTGGGAATGATGTTTCGCCCGTAGTAAGCCATTTTTACAGACTGACCGTAAAACACACAAAAAGGAAGATAAAAACGATTTTAGGCGAAAAATTGTTACCAAACAGTATTTGCTGTATATTTACTTGTATATCATCTGCAAATTCTGCCAAAAATTTCATCGATTTTTCGGAACTGGGGCCATGATTAAGAGGGAAACGTGCGCAGCGTAAAGCAGGTGTTCAACGTGGTTATGGCCCGGGTAAGGTACAGCATTCAGGAACGGAGGCCGCAGCTACCACAGGTTTTACAACATGTCCGTTTGCCCTTGTTAAGTCCAAAATTTATAGTCGTAACAGTGGGGTCTGATCCATTCAGTAAAAGTGACGAAATGACTTAGTGGATGAAGCCAAGAACTACCTTCTGCTCTGTCGAACACCCCAGCCCTATTTAATTCAATGGGAGAACCTGAGGCACTCCGATACAACCTGTATATCACAAAATGGAGGGCCTCATTCACATTGTGGTACAATAGTTCAGGTAGTGGTCCAACACTCATAAAGCCTATGCACTAAGTGAAAGGGCTGCCAAAAATTAGACTGAAATGTCACTCCAATACACCCTTTATTACACATAAAGGAGGGCATCATACACACCCTTGAAAAATTAGGATTAATGGCCTGCTGGTGACCCTCTAAAACATTAGGGGCGAGGGCATGCCGCTAAGCTGACCATCTAAAACATTAGGAATGAGGGTCTGCTGCTGAGCCGACCATCTAAAACATTATGGGTGAGGGTCTGCTGCGGAGCTGACCATCCTAAACATTATATGCGAAGGCCCGCTAGTGAGCTGACGCTATAAAACATTATATGAGAGGGCCCGCTAGAGAGCTGACCCAATAAAACATTATATGAGAAGGCCCGCTGGTGAGCTGACCTATAAAAAAATTGTCAAACAGGGCCCGCTGGTGAGCTGGCCCTATATAAAAATTATATCACAGGGCCCGCTGGTGAGCTGGCCTATATAAAAATTATATCACGGGGCCCGCTGGTGAGCTGGCCCTATATAAAAATTATATCACAGGGCATATGGAAGAGGAGGATGAGAAGATTAAGAGTCAACCATATACCCGTTTTTTGGGTGGAAGGGGTGAATGGGAATACAGAGTATTCCCATCATTGTAAATAACATATCTAAAGTGACTTTATGTTCACCCGGGGCTTTCCTCCAGTGGAGTGGAGAAGTCAGGGGAAATCCAGGCCTTGTTCATTTTTATAAGTGTCAACCTATCAGCATTTTTGGTGGAAAGGCGGATACGCTTATCTGTTATGATGCCACCAGCAGCACTAAATACCCGCTCAGACAGAACGCTGGCGGCAGGGCAGGCCAGCACCTCCAAGGCGTAGAGTGCCAGTTCATACCACGTGTCCAGCTTGGACACCCAGTAGTTGTAAGGCACAGAGGGATCATTGAGGACGCTGACACGGTCTGCTACGTACTCCTTCACCATCTTCCAAAACTTTTCCCTCCTTGTGACACTAGGCCGCGCATCAGGGTGAGGGTGCTGGCGGGGTGTCATGAAGGTGTCCCACGCCTTGGAGAGTGTTGCCCTGTCTTTGTCGGAACTGCTGTGTGCTCCCCTTTTCTCCCCTTCTCGGTTGGCCAAGGTAGCACGTACTCTGCCGCCAGCGTTGTCAGATGGAAAATTTTGGAGCAATTTTTCGACAAGAACCTTCTGGTATTGCACCATTTTGCTTGTCCTCTCCACCGGAGGAATGAGAGATGAGAAATTCTCTTTGTAGCGGGGGTCCAGAAGGGTGAACACCCAGTAATCCGTGTTGTCTAAAATGCGTATAATGCGTGGGTCACGGGAAAGGCAGCCTAACATAAAGTCAGCCATGTGTGCCAGAGTACCAACAGGCAAGATTTCGCTGTCCTCACCAGGAGGATGACTCTCAATCTCCTCATCCTCTTCCTCCTCTTCTGCCCACCCACGCTGAAGAGATGGAACTAAAGTTCCATGGCTACCCTCTGTAGCGGAGGCAACCGTGTCTTCCTCCTTGTCACCTCCTTCGAGCGGCTCCGTCTCCGCTCCGTTGCCGGCATCCTCTCTTCCGTTCTGTTTCCTTCCGGTTGGGCTCACGCATGCGCGGTCCAACCTTAGAGGCTGCCTGGTCTATAAATGGATGCCCTTTGTCAGGAACGGGCGCGCTATCAAAGCGTTCCGTTACCTGCTTCTGCCCTGCTGTTCTGGTAGCGTGTGTCCTGTTCCTGCTGCTGTCCGGTTGCCTGATCAGTCTGTGTTCCCTCCAGTGTCCTGTTCCTGCTGCTGACCGGCTTGCCTGACCAGTCTGTGTTTCCTCCAGTGTCCTGTTCTTGCTGCTGACCGGCTTTCCTGATCAGTCTGTGTTTCCTCCAGTGTCCTGTTCCTGCTGCTGACCGGCTTGCTTGACCAGTCTGTGTTTCCTCCAGTGTCCTGTTCCTGCTGCTGACCGGCTTTCCTGATCAGTCTGTGTTTCCTCCAGTGTCCTGTTCCTGCTGCTGACCGGCTTGCCTGTCCAGTCTGTGCTTGCTCCAGTGTCCTGTTCCTGCTGCTGACCGGCTTGCCTGATCTGTCCGTACTTTCTCCAGGGTCCTGTTCCAGTTAATTCCGGCTGGCCTGATCTCTCTCTCCTGCTCTAGTGTTCCTGCTTTTGGAGTTGTTTCTCCCTGGGGTACTTGGGGTATAGTCCAACCGTGGTGGGGTATCCGGGGTCCCCGGAGGCTCAACCAAAGGGGGCTATCTAGCCTTGCGGCTAGCATCTTTACACGGCCTAGGCCGCAGCACACCTCCCTGTGGTTGGCCTACGGTATCCAGCTACGCGCTCTAGCGTCGCACCCTAGCTTCTCGCCCCAAGCATCCTTGTTGGAGGAGTCTTTCTTCCATCTAGACTTCCTTGGTTCCCTCTGAATCTGACATTTTGATAGCGCCACACCTCCGGTATGTCTGACCCCGTGGACCTTGCACAAGCTGTATTGCAACAGGGCTCGGTCTTGGATGAGCACTCCTCTCAAATCCTGCATCTAGACCAGAAGCTGGATGCCATTACGGGTCTTCTTCAGCGCATGCAGCAGCGTCTTGAGGTGTCTGCCTCGCCTACCTTGCCTCCGGCTGCGCCTACCATTCCTCCGGGTGCTTCGGCTTCCTCTCTGGCTCTCCGAATGCCTTTACCAGATCGCTTTGATGGTTCTACTCCTAATGTGCGGGGGTTCCTCAACCAGTGCCTCCTTCACTTTCGTTGCCAGCCTGAGTTGTATCCGTCTCAGCAAGCGAAGACCACCTTCATCATCTCTCTACTCTGGGGTTCTGCCCTTGCTTGGGTGTCCCCTCTTATTGACCGCCAGTCCCCTCTGTTGGATGATTTGGACTCCTTTTTAGGGGCCTTTCGTTCTGTTTTTGATGTGCATGGTTCTCAGTCCCGTGCAGAGTCGGGTCTATTAGAGCTCCAGCAGGGCACTCGTACTGTCTCTCAATACGCGGTTGAGTTTCGTACCCTGGCCTACGATACTGACTGGGGTGATAGCGCACTGAAGGCCGCTTTTAGACGAGGTCTTTCTGAGCGTCTCAAGGACGAGCTGACGACCCGGATGATACCCCCTACCTTGGAAGGATTTATTGCTCTTTGCTCCTCTCTTGAACATCGTATCCTTGAGAGGCGTATGGAGAGGGATCGGGATCGTTCTCACCGTCCTGTTCCGCGTTCGGTTCCGCGCTCTATTCCCCAGTCCCAAATGGCTGTGACCCCGGTACCTCCTCCTGAGCCAATGGAGATAGGGCGGGTGTACCATCTCACGGAGGAGGAGAAGACTCGTAGGCGTTCCTTGGGTCTTTGCTTATATTGTGGGTTCGCTGGTCATTTGGCTCGTAATTGTCCTAATAAACCGGGAAACCTCCGGACTTAGGGAGCAGGGGGTCCTTCCTAAGTCGTTCTTTTTCTTGTCCCCCAGGTAGGGAACAACGTCTTACCTTCTCTGTTACCCTCTCCTGGACTGGAGGTTCTACATCCATACAGGCCTTTGTGGATTCCGGAGCTGCCGGAGTCTTCATGGATACCTCCTTTGCCCGGGTCCACGGTATTCCTTTGATCCGGCGCTTACCTCCCTTGCCCATCGTCTCAGTCGACGGTTCTCCCTTGGGCACTGGATTTATTTCATGGGTTACCCAACCGCTATCCCTGGTTGTCCAGAAGGTTCACCAAGAGACCCTTTCCTTTGAGATCATCGACACCCCTGGGACCCCTGTTATCCTTGGTTATCCTTGGTTGCTGGCCAATAATCCCACTATCGATTGGAGTCTTGGTACAGTGTCCTTCCCCAAACCGGTCATTGTTTCCTCCTTACTTCCTTCCCTTCCCTCAGTCACTGCGGATTCCGGTATTCCCGCTCCCTACCGGGAGTTTTCTGATGTGTTTAGTAAGCGTCGTGCAGAGGTCCTTCCGCCTCACAGGTCTTATGATTGTGCCATAGACCTTCTCCCGGGGGCCGTTCCTCCTAGGGGTAGGACCTATCCCTTTTCTATACCTGAGACTCGCTCCCTGGACGAATACATTTCCGACAGCCTGGCTCGTGGATTTATACGGCCTTCCACATCCCCTGCTGGAGCAGGGTTCTTCTTTGTGTCTAAAAAGGACGGCGGTCTTAGGCCTTGTATCGATTATAGGGGGTTGAATGCCGTTACTCGTAGGAACTGCTACCCCTTGCCATTAATCCCTGAGCTGCTAGACCGCCTTCGTGGTGCTACGGTGTTCACCAAATTAGACCTTCGAGGGGCCTATAATCTCATCAGAATTCGTGAAGGCGATGAGTGGAAAACTGCCTTCAATACCAGATTCGGGCACTATGAGTACCAGGTCATGCCTTTTGGACTTCGGAATGCCCCAGCAGTTTTTCAAGCGTTTGTCAATGATATTTTCCGGGATCTCCTTATGTACTCCGTAGTAGTGTACTTGGATGACATACTTGTATACTCCAAGTCTCTAGATGATCATCGAAGCCACGTCCGTCAGGTCCTTGAACGGCTCCGTGCACATAACCTATACGCCAAATTGGAGAAGTGTCAGTTCGAGCAAAGTCACCTGCCCTTCCTTGGGTATATAGTGTCCCCTACAGGCCTGTCTATGGATCCAGCTAAACTTACTGCTGTACAGAACTGGCCATTGCCACTGGGTCTCAAGGCGGTGCAGCGGTTCATAGGCTTTTCAAATTACTATCGGAAATTTATTCGGAACTTTTCCGACATCATTCGTCCCATTGTGGCACTCACTCGTAAAGGGGCGGATACTAAGGTATGGCCGACTGATGCCTTGGCAGCCTTTGATAAACTCAAGGCAGCCTTCACCTCTGCCCCTGTACTGGTTTACCCAGACCCCTCACAGGCCTTTTACCTTGAGGTAGATGCCTCTGAGACTGCTGCTGGGGCTGTTCTCTCTCAGGTCTCCTCTGATTCTGGGCTTATGCATCCCTGTTCCTTTTTCTCCCGTAAGTTCTCCGATGCCGAACGTAATTACGACACTGGTAACAGGGAACTATTGGCTATCAAGCTTGCCCTTGAAGAATGGCGATACCTTTTGGAAGGGTCCCCGCACATCGTGACTATCTACACAGACCATCAGAACCTAGCCTATCTGGCTTCGGCTAAACGTCTCAATGCTCGTCAGGCCAGATGGTCCCTGTTCTTCACCCGTTTTCACTTTGTGATCACCTATCTTCCCGGACCTAAGAATGTTAAAGCCGATGCCTTATCCCGGCAGTTCGAGTCAGGTCCTTCCTGTTCTGTGGTACCGGAGCCTGTGATACCGTCTGCTTGTGTCTTGGCAGCACTTTCCACCCATACCCTACGGGCTATTCGTCAGGCCCAGACTAGGCTGTCTTCTTCTGAGACACCTCCCGGAGACTTGCTATCCGTTCCACCATGTCATCGTCCTGAGGTTCTTCATTGGGCCCATCATTCTGCGGTTTCCGGTCATCCCGGAGTTTCCCGTACCCATGAGCTCCTGTCTCGGTTCTTTTGGTGGCCTGAGTGTCGTACTGATGTAGAGGCTTATGTTGCCTCTTGTCCTACATGTGCTCGGATGAAAACTTCCCGTCAGAAACCTGTTGGGCTTCTGCAACCTCTACCTGTGCCTTCTTTGCCTTGGACACAGTTGTCCATGGACTTCATTGTGGACCTGCCTAGATCTGGTGGTATGACTACCATTTGGGTGATCGTTGACCGGTTCTCCAAACAAGCTCACTTCGTACCCTTTTCTTCAGTTCCATCCGCTTCTCAGTTGGCAGATTCCTTTGTCTCTAACATTGTACGGCTTCATGGTGTACCCCTAGACATCGTTTCTGACCGTGGCTCGCAATTCATCTCAAAGTTCTGGAGGGCTTTCTGTGCTCGTTTGGGTATCCATCTGCGGTTTTCTTCCGGGTACCATCCGCAGACAAACGGCCAGACAGAGCGGGTCAACCAGTCTTTAGAGCTATACCTAAGGACGTACTGTAATAAACACCAGAACAATTGGGTTCACTTGCTTCCTTTGGCGGAATTCTCCTATAATTCCTTAAGTCATTCCTCTATTGGCTGTTCTCCCTTCTTTGCGGCCCTGGGTTATAATCCTCGGGTCTTGTTGCTTCAACCTGGTTCGGCTTTGGTGCCGTCGGCTGAGTTACGGGTCCGTTCCTTGACTGATCATTGGAGATCGCTCAGAACTACTCTGTTGGGCTCCCAGATGCGCCATAAATGCGCAGCGGACCGCCGTCGCTCCTTGGCTCCTCTTTTTTCCCCTGGTGACAAAGTATGGTTGTCCGATAGAAACATCTCTCTTCGTCAACCTTCTCGCAAGCTTGGTCCTCGTTTCCTGGGGCCCTTCAAGATCTTGCAACGTATTTCGCCTGTGGTGTATCGCTTGGCACTGCCTGCCTCTCTGCGTGTCCATCCAGTTTTTCACGTTTCCCTTCTTAAGCCTTGGGTTTCCTCTCGTTATGCTCATCCCATCCAGGCGGTGCCGGCACCTATCACCGTGGATGGTCAGGAAGAGCTCGTGATTTGTGCTGTCCTGGACTCTCGACGTGTACGTGGCCGTCTTCAGTACCTCGTTGACTGGAAGGGCTACGGCCCCGAGGAAAGGTCCTGGGTTCCGGCCGTAGACGTGCATGCCCCATCATTGGTGCGGCGTTTCCACCGTATGTTCCCTTCTAAGCCCTCCTGATGGAATTGTGCGGGGGGGCCGTAGGGGGAGGGGAGTGTCACCTCCTTCGAGCGGCTCCGTCTCCGCTCCGTTGCTGGCATCCTCTCTTCCGTTCTGTTTCCTTCCGGTTGGGCTCGCGCATGCGCGGTCCAACCTTAGAGGCTGCCTGGTCTATAAATGGATGCCCTTTGTCAGGAACGGGCGCGCTATCAAAGCGTTCCGTTACCTGCTTCTGCCCTGCTGTTCTGGTAGCGTGTGTCCTGTTCCTGCTGCTGTCCGGTTGCCTGATCAGTCTGTGTTCCCTCCAGTGTCCTGTTCCTGCTGCTGACCGGCTTGCCTGACCAGTCTGTGTTTCCTCCAGTGTCCTGTTCCTGCTGCTGACCGGCTTGCCTGATCTGTCCGTACTTTCTCCAGGGTCCTGTTCCAGTTACTTCCGGCTGGCCTGATCTCTCTCTCCTGCTCTAGTGTTCCTGCTTTTGGAGTTGTTTCTCCCTGGGGTACTTGGGGTATAGTCCAACCGTGGTGGGGTATCCGGGGTCCCCGGAGGCTCAACCAAAGGGGGCTATCTAGCCTTGCGGCTAGCATCTTTACACGGCCTAGGCCGCAGCACACCTCCCTGTGGTTGGCCTACGGTATCCAGCTACGCGCTCTAGCGTCGCACCCTAGCTTCTCGCCCCAAGCATCCTTGTTGGAGGAGTCTTTCTTCCATCTAGACTTCCTTGGTTCCCTCTGAATCTGACACTCCTCCTCCTCCTCCGCCTCCTCCAATTGTCGCTGAGAAGATGAAGTGAGGGTGCTCTGGCTATCACCTTGTGTAAGCTCTTCCTCCCCCATTTCCACCTCTTCCACATGCAAAGCGTCGGTTTTAATTGTGAGCAGCGAGCGTTTCAGTAGACACAGAAGTGGGATGGTTACACTGATAATAGCGTTATCGCCGCTCACCATCTGTGTCGATTCCTCAAAATTGCGTAAAACCTCACAGAGGTCTGACATCCATTCCCACTCCTCACTTCTGATTAGAGGAAGTTGAACGGAGAGGCGACGACCATGTAACAGCTGGTACTCCACTACTGCTGCTCACAAAGCCGGGCCAACATGTGGAAGGTGGAGTTCCAGCGCGTGCTCACGTCACACAGCAGCCGGTGAGCTGGCAATTATAAGCGCTGCTGCAGCTTCAACAGGCCGGCTGAAGCTGTAGATGACTTACGGAAATGTGCACACACGCGGCGCACCTTCGTCAAGAGATCATGCAAATTGGGGTAGGTTTTTAGAAATCGCTGAACCACTAAATTAAATACATGCGCTAGGCATGGTACGTGTGTGAGCTTGCCGAGCTCCAAAGCCGCCACCAAGTTACGCCCATTATCACACACAACCGTGCCTGGTTGCAGGTTGACTGGCGAGAGCCACTGCTCGGTCTGGTGACTAATCCCCTGCAACAGCTCTGAGGCCGTGTGCTGTTTGTCCCCAAGGCAGATCAGCTTCAGCACGGCCTGTTGACGCTTCCCCACTGCAGTGCTACACTGCTTCCAGCTACCGGCTGATGGGTGAGTGGCGCTGCGCGCAGAGAATTCGGAGGTGGAAACGGAGGAGGAGGAGCCAATAACGTAGGTGCTGGCGGAAACCCTGATGGAGGTAGGGCCCGCAATCCTCGGCGTGGGTAGCACCTGTGCCATCCCAGGGTCCGAGTCGCTCCCAGCCTCCACGACATTCACCCAGTGTGCCGTCAGGGAAATGTAGCATCCCTGGCCACAAGCACTTGTCCATGTGTCAGTCGTTAAGTGGACCTTCCCAGTAACTGCGTTGGTCAGGGCACGGGTGATGTTACGGGACACATGGTGGTGTAAGGCGGGGACGGCACACCGGGAAAAGTAGTGGCGGCTGGGGACTGCGTACCGAGGGACAGCTGCTGCCATCAGGCTGCGGAAGTACTCAGTGTCCACAAGCCTAAATGGCAGCATTTCGATGGCCAGTAATTTGGAAAGGTGTGAGGTTAGTGCTATGGCCTGTGGGTGGGTGGCTGGGTATTTTTGCTTGTGCTCAAATGCCTGGGGTAACGACATTTGGACGCTGCGCTGGGACAGGGAAGTGGATGTGGTCGCTGATGGTGCTTCAGATGGTACAGGTGCAGGGCGGGAGGTATGCGGGCCTGCGCCTTCGACAGGCGATTGGCCGGCACCGAAAACAGGGGAAGAGGAGGCAGTGGTGTGGCCTGCAGACACAGATTGGCGATCCGGGCGTTCCTCCCACTTATTACGGTGCTTGGATGCCATGTGTCGGATCATGCTGGTGGTGGTGAGGCTTCTAGTGTTCATGCCTCGGCTCATTCTGGTGTGGCACAGGTTGCAAACTACAATTTTTTTGTCGTCCGCACTTTCCTTAAAAAAACGCCATACCGCGGAACACCTAGCCCTTGGCAAGGGAGATTTACGCAAGGGGGTGTTCCGTGGAACATTTGCGGGCCGGTTTGGTGCGGTCCGCCTTCTTTCTTTAGCCACACCACTGCCTCTTCCAGCCTGTTGCGGTGCTGCAGATGGCTCACCCTCAGGACTGCTGTCATCGCTCGGCTCTCCACCTTCCCAGGTGGGGTCAGTCACCTCATCGTCCACCAAGTCCTCCTCCACTTCCTCACTCTGATCATCCTCCTCATTTCTTGATCCCACCACATACTCAGTCATTGACAACTGTGTATCATCCTCCTCATCAAGGTCTTGAGACAGTAATTGTGGTTGATTTGATGGCAACTGTGTCTCATCATCATCATCATCCACTTCCTTTGACCTTAAATGCCGTTCCCCTCTGTCATCTTCTTGTGATTGGGTACCCTCTAGAGGTTGTGAATCAGGGCACAAGATCTCATGTTCCTCTGCAAGCGTGCTTGGAGAGAGGTTCAAATGATGGATTGGTGATGAGACGAGCTCCTCACTATATCCCAGTGTGGGATCACTTCTTTGGCCAGACCCTCTATGGTGGGAGGAAGGATGATCAGGGTGAGGATTATGTTGACCAGACTCTTGGCTACTGAGAGTGGACTTGGTGGAAGACAGGGTGGTGCTTAACCTACTGGAAGCAGTATCAGCTGAAATCCAACCGACCACCTGTTCGCAGTGGTCTGACCTCGAGAGTGATGTCCTGCGACGCCCTGTAAACTGAGACATGAAGCTAGGTATGGTGGATGTCTTTCTGTCTTGTGCTCTGGCACCAGGCACAGTTTCTACGCGTCCTGACCCGCGCCCTGAACTATCAGGATCACGTCCACTTCCCCGTCCCTTTTTACCCGCCTTCTTCATATTAAACGGAATATGTGCCGCTAATCTGCGGCTAGGCACACTAAACAGAATGTGACGCTAATCTGCGGCTAGGCACACTAAACAGAATGTGACCCTAATCTGCGGCTAGGCACAGTGAACGGAATATGTGATGTTTATTTTTGAAATTTGCACACTAAACAGAATGTGACGCTAATCTGCGGCTAGGCACAGTGAACGGAATATGTGACGTTTATTTTTGAAATTTGCACACTAAACAGAATGTGAAAATAATCTGCGGCTAGGCACACTAAACAGAATGTGACGCTAATCTGCGGCTAGGCACAGTGAACGGAATATGTGACGTTTATTTTTGAAATTTGCACACTAAACAGAATGTGAAAATAATCTGCGGCTAGGCACACTAAACAGAATGTGACGCTAATCTGCGGCTAGGCACAGTGAACGGAATATGTGACGTTTATTTTTGAAATTTGCACACTAAACAGAATGTGAAAATAATCTGCGGCTAGGCACACTAAACAGAATGTGACGCTAATCTGCGGCTAGGCACAGTGAACGGAATATGTGACGTTAATTTGTCAATTTGCACACTAAACAGAATGTGACAATAATCTATGGCTAGGCACACGTTTAAAATGGCCCTTTTTGTCGCTACGTTGTACAATATTTGTCCCTGTGCACCTAGTACAATGCCACCTAAATATCCCCCCCCCCACAAAAAAAAATGAAATTGTGCCCCCCCCAAACAAAATATAAATGCTGCCCCCACACACAACAGTCCTAAAAAGGACTTTTGGGTCTTGAAAGAGTTCCAAAACTTTTTTTCTGCCTACACTGACTTTCCCTTCCTATCCTCATCTCTCCCTGGCTAAGACTGAGCCGAACTCGCTGGTCGGGTGCTATACAGCATCCGATCACGGGTTCTGGCCAGCCAATCAGTGTAATGCCAGCAGCCAACATGGCTGCTGGCATTACACTGATGTCAGAGCCTCCCCGCACGTTTATTGGCTGCGCAGCAGCCGCGAAACGTGCGGGGAGGAGACCCGAACATGGCGGGCGAGCACAAGCGGTACTCGTACGAGTACCGCCATGTGCCGAGCAGAGCGATGCTCGAGCCGAACCGAGCTTCGGCCGAGCATGCTCGCTCATCACTACACACTTACATTGCAATTTTGCTATGGATTTAAAGCACAAAATAGTTGCAGATATAAAAAACAGATTGATTAGTATTCAGCTACTTCTTCTGAGTATGGCAATACCCCATATTTATAGGTTTGCCTGGGTTTGTGGGAGCTACAGGGCCCAAATTGGAACATGCATGTTTCCATTTTCACGCATGGAATTTTCACGGCTTGCTTAACTGGTGCTATGTTTCATTAGGGGTTGTGTTCCTGTTCTCCACCTTAAAATTTCCCCTCAAAAGTAAATATTTTTGAAAGGTACACAACCCAGGCTTTCATTTTAGATGCATTTTCACATTTTTCATGCAGTTATTTTACCACCAATCCCTCTCAAAACCTTCAGTAAGAAAAAAAATCAGCATTTTCACACCTATATTTCAATGTTGCTGTGGATTTCAATCAGAATAGTTGCAGATATAAAAAAGTGCATTGAGTAGTGTTAAGCTACATCTCCTGAGTACAGCAATACCCCATATGCATAGGTTTGTCAGGGTCTGTGCTAGCTACTCGGCCAATTTTTATAAACGGACATGGAATTTTCACAGTTTGCTTTACTGGTGCCATGGCTCAATTTGGGCTGCTTAGCAGTACTCCACTTTACAATTTTTACCCAAAAGTGTATATTTTTGAAAAGTAGAAAAACTAAGGTTTCATTCTAGGTGTAAATTCACATTTTTCACCGGGCCACTGTATCACCAATCCCTCTCACAACATGCAGTAAGCAAAAAAATATTAGTGTTTTCACACATATGCAATGTTACTGTGGTTTTCAAGCACAGGATATTTGGGTATTTTTAAAATTGCATTGATTACTGTTCAACTACATCTTCTGAATATAGCAATGCCCCATTTGCATAGGTTTGTTGGAGTCTGGGGGAGCGACTTGGTCAATTTACAGCTGGAGACTTGTCCCATTTGGGGATGTTTGGAAATGCTGCAATTAAAATTTTAACCCCAAACGTATATGTTTTTGAAAAGTAGACAACCCTGGGTTTCATTCTAGGTGCATTTTGACAATTTCTTCTCAGCCACATTTTTATGCAAGAAACCTATTAATGCCTTGATACTGAATAACACATGCTCCTAAATTAATATCAAAGTTAGCCAGACATATGAAAATGTGTGCTAATTGCTTTTCTGAATTAGGCACATTTGCTAATCCTCTCACTGAATGGTGGACATTTTAGCCACACTCACTTTTGAAACCCAATCACTAAAAAATGAGCAAATGTTTGCTAATTGAGAAAAAAAGTACAATTCAGTAAAATGTTGGTGCTAATAATTTTGCCATAAAAAGTACACTGTAAATAGTGATGGCACACATTTTTTACATTCAGCCTATGGACCCTTGACAAAGTGTGTGCATATATAAAAAAAAAGATAGTAGAGTCAGTTGAAGGCACTGAATTAAAGTTGTTAGAGTTAGTGTAGTTTTTGGCAGGTAATGACACAGTTGATAAGGTAAAATTAAAGCTGGTTTGACAAGGGCCTACTTACAGTAGTCAGGATGGAGATCAGTTACCAGTTATACTACTCAATAAGAACAAGATAGCTTTGTTTAAAGGGATAGTAATGTTTCATAATAAAAGCAGCGCTAATTAATCATCATATCTTTTGGGCCTTGGAGAGTGTTACTTCAATTCTATCAGAGTTGTAGTTCAAGAATAATTGAATGATAAAGTATCCTCCTCCCACCCCTTTTACTGATATGACACTGCTCACTTCAGAGCAGCAGGGAGTGTCCAGGTAGATTGCAGAGAGGGACAATCTTCAATTAAGGTAAGGGAAAAAGCTGAAAAACCTGTCAAGGGGGGCAGGGTTTTAATTGTTCTCATAGTAGAATATTGACCCTTGATGTGAGCTGTCAGGTCTATTGACTGGATTCCACATCTGAGGAGTGGGGGTTTACACTACGTAAAAGGGACGGGAGGGGGAAAGTTTATCGTTTAATTTCTCTTGAACTACAACTCTCACAGTATTGAAATAACACTTTTTATGGCTCAATTGCTATGAAGATTAATTGGAGCTGCTGTTTTTGTGAAACATTACTATCACTTTAACTGAGGACATAGGCACTGGAAGATGTGGACATTATTTAAAATAACAAATATTTAGGAAAGGGGATCAATGGAATCATAACATTAAGTTATTTTCCATCACCTGTATTCCTGTAGTTTTGTACTAGAGTTAAGTGAAATCTAATTAGTAACATAATAACATAGTAAATTAGGTTGAATAAAGACACAAGTCCATCAGTTTCAACCTTTGTCTCATACCCCAGTGATTGAGAATTATACAGCTTTCCTGCTACCAAATAAGTTAGTCTTTCTCAGACCTCCTGATTTACTTACTAATAGTACACTACAGTTCTATTACAGTACAGTACTACAGTATGTTCCCATTTGAAAGAAATGTATCTAATCTTCTCTTATATGTATCCATTGTATCTGCCATAACCACCTCCTTGGGCAAGGAATTCCACAAATTAACAGACCTTACTGTAAAAAAAACTCTTCCTCTTTTGAAGTCTAAACATCCTTTCCTCTAATCTCAAGGAGTGTCCTCTGGTCACCTAATCAGGTCTTGGAATTAATAGCTCACCGCAGAGATCCTTGTATTGACCTCTCATACACTTGTACAATGTGATAAGGTTTCCTCTTAGTCGTCTTTTCTCTAGTGTAAAGATGACCAGGATAAGGATTTGGTATCATGTGTTTGTGTGGGGAGGACAAAACCATTGAAGATCTTCAATAATCTTGTTATGGAGAGAGGACCTTGCCAGAGAAATGCATGTAAGATAAGCTTGACGTGGTGAGAAAGGAAGGTATTTCCCGCTTGTAAAAGATGGAATAATAGGGAGAGATGCTACTACTGCCAGTGCTAAATTTTCATGTTTTGATCTCCTATATTAGTACCTCCCTCACCTGGGAGGGAGCAATAGAAATATTCAAAGGAGGATGGTACTGCATAGTAGGGTACTCTCATTGAATGCTGGTTATGGAATTTATTCTTAAGTATATGTAGTACGCAAGGTCATTTTATGTATTAATCTATACTATAAAGGAGAACGTTGTCGTGTGACCAACAATTCTCCAGAAGAACCACACATACCCCGGAGCGGTCAGGATGATGAGATAAACAGTATCCACCATTCAAATCTCTCTAACACTGAGCAGGTCGTAATTTTCACAGGACTGAGAATACACACAGGTTTCCACTAAGCTCTTCCCTGGACTTTCTCTGCTCTCACTTTTTTCCTGTATCCTTTACTTATCACCTCACCCCTAAGTTCTTCCCTAGACTTTTTCTGCTCTCACTCTCTGTCCTGTCACCTATACTCATCCCCTCACCACTAAACTCTTCCCCAGATTTTCTCTGCTCTCACTCTCTGTCCTGTCACCTATACTAATCCCCTCAACACTAAGGGGGAGATCCTTGTATTGACCTCTCATACACTTGTACAATGTGATAAGGTTTGCTCCTAGTCGTCTTTTCTCTAGCGTAAAGATGACCAGGATAAGGATTTGGTATCATGTGTTTGTGTGGGGAGGACAAAACCATTGAAGATCTTCAATAATATTGTTATGGAGAGAGGACCTTGCCAGAGAAATGCATGTAAGATAAGCTTGACGTGGTGAGAAAGGAAGGTATTTCCCGCTTGTAAAAGATGGAATAATAGGGAGAGCTGCTACTACTGCCAGTGCTAAATTTTCATGTTTTGATCTCCTACATTAGTACCAGCCATACCTGGTGGTAGCAGCAATAGAAATATTCAAAGGAGGATGGTACTGCATAGTAGGGTACTCTCATTGAATGCTGGTTATGGAATTTATTCTTCAGTATATGTAGTATGCAAGGTTATTTTATGTATTAATCTATACTATAAAGGAGAATGTTGTTGTGTGACCAACAATTCTCCAGAAGAGCCACACATACCCCGGAGCGGTCAGGATGATGAGATAAACAGTATCCACCATTCAAATCTCACTAACACTGAGCAGGTCGTAATTTTCACAGGACTGAGAATACACACAGGTTTCCACTAAGCTCTTCCCTGGACTTTCTCTGCTGTCACTTTTTTTCCTTTATCTTTTACTTATCACCTCACCCCTAAGTTCTTCCCTAGACTTTTTCTGCTCTCACTCTCTGTCCTGTCACCTATAGTCATCCCCTCACCACTAAGCTCTTCCCTGGATTTTCTCCACTCTCACTCTCTGTCCTGTACCCTATACCCATCACCTCACCACTAAGCTCTTCCCCGGATTTTCTCCACTCTCACTCTCTGTCCTCTCCCCTATACTCATCGCCTCACCACTAAGCTCTCCCCTGGACTTTCTCCTCTCTCACTCTCTGTCTTCTCCCCTATATTCATCACCTCACCACTAAGCTCTTCCCCGGATTTTCTCATCTCTCACTCTTTGTCTTCTCCCCTATACTCATCACCTCACCACTAAGCTCTTCCCTGGACTTTCTCCTTTCTCACTCTTTGTCTTCTCCCCTATATTCATCACCTCACCACTAAGCTCTTCCCTGGACTTTCTCCACTCTCACTCTCTGTCCTGTCCGCTATACTCATCACCTCACCACTAAGCTCTTTCTTGGACTTTCTCCTCTCTCACTCACTGTCCTCTCCCCTATACTTATCACCTCACCACTAAGCTCTTCCTTGGACTTTCTCCACTCTCACTCTCTGTCCTCTCCCCTATACTCATCACCTCACCACTAAGCTCTTCCCTGGACTTTCTCCTCTCTCATACTTAGCCTGACTGTGTTTGAGTCTGATCAGAAATACCTTACATAGCGTTTGAACCATTTGACATTCTGAGCACTGCACTGTAATATTCAATAATATGTATACAGTTGTTCCAGTAATAATTCTTTTATAGCTATCCAATGTTGTTGAACGCTGCACCACTAAACTAAAATTACATGCACCAATTATACGTGCACAGCTCAAAAAACAAAACAGACACGCTCTTCCACAAATTATTTGCCCCAGAGCTTACCGTCCGACAGGACCGTCCACTCTCCACCCTCTACAACGAAGCAGTTCTCTAGCCAGCCGACCTCCCAACACTTCATGCTCCATATACACACTGCAAGCAGCACCCGGTGATCAGTACCTTGCTGGTGTCCTGGTGGAGGATGTGCCTTACGGATTGGCTCCAGGATCAGCATGCCACTCTCTAGTTTCCCACAGCCACTGTGTCCTGGGAAGGGGAACACATGTGGTAACTGACTCCAGTGCTCAGCTTCATTGTAAACCCTTTCAATGCCAGAGAGGTTTGCAACACAATGTGTTGGACACTTCTCTGACACTCAAACAGTTAAAACGCCTCATAATAATGCCACATGCCATCATACAGCCTAATAACACCCCATGCTATATGATATACTATGCTCAAAAAACTTCAGGGCCACTATGATTTTTTTTGCCTTGCTCCTCATTCACTACATAACATCTCCACTCTCTTCAAGGACACTTCAATGTCGCATCAAACAAGCTTAAAACAAAAAATAATTTCTACTCAAATTTTGCATCCATGTCAGCCACCTCTGTATGAAGCCATTGTGTGTGTCACTCTTATTGGTCCTGCTCAAGCAATGTGTGTGGCCTAGGTATTATTTTGCCAAACACAGTACCATCTCTTGCCACAGACCTGGTTTTATATGTCTTTTCTGTCACTGCTTCCTACCAACATTGCCACAGGGCCAGACTTTGTTACAGTGATCCGGCACATACTGCAGCGTGGGTATCTCAAACCAACTGTGCTCCTCGAGATGTAGGGATAGATTTAAAAGCAGGCATTAGCAAAAAAAACCAAAACACTACCGGATGCTTTAACGTGATGTAAGACATTTAAAGGTCCGTCTTAAGAACGGCTAACGGCAGTTTGATAATCCTTACGGCCGATAGACTTACGTGCATTGAGACTCATTGAACAAGATTCCCCAGAGCCATTCAATGAAGTGCGGTAGTGCTAACGGTAGAAAAAAAGATACAGTTGACTGGCAAAAGTTAAGACCCAGTTTTAGCCGTTAGAAACATAACGTTAAAAAAAAAACCCTGTTAGATAGTAAAACAGACAAACCACATACCACACAAGTATGCAAATGGAAAAATGTACCCATGCAATGCCAAAATAACACAAAAAACATGACCATGCAACACAAATCACTGTCACACACAACAAAACAACCAAGCAACACCACAAAGACAATGCCTTCCAAAAAATCACCAACATAACATGGCACGGAACAATGGGGGTTATCACACAACACGGACCCTGCCGATACAAAACAAGCTCACCTGTGCAACATCACCAGACAATCCAAACACAACCTGCACCCTACAACTTCACACCCGCAACTTACAGAGACACAGCAATCAGAACGCACCACATTTTAAAACACAGACACACCTGCTAACACTTACCTGGACAACAAACACCTTCCCATTGGCATCACTCACCTCATCACCACACCTAGACTATGTCCTACCACATACTTAAAGGGATAGCTCACTACACTCACTTGTGGTTTGTTTTCCACTCAGGGCGAGATAGAGAGAGAGAAAAATCAGTATGTTGGCTTACATATTGATGAGAAGACTACGGAGAAGGCATGCAAGGATGAGAGACAGGGAACGCCAGCAACCCCCAGGCACACCTGATCAACAGCCTTCACCTGTTGCAAGTGAGGAGGCTCTGGCTCAAGAGCCGCACAGGAGCCCATCCCCACCTGGACTACAACACCTGCCTGCAGATGCACAGCTGCAGCAACAGGATGCTTCCCAGCTGCCACAGGGACCCCTAGAGAAGCGTAGGATGTATAAACGACCACTAAGGCCCAGGGTATACTGCCCAAGGGTCACTATCACAGTGCCCGTGCTTTGCTGGCGACATTTTGACAAGCGCTACTTCCTGATACCTTTTTATTGCCTAACATAATGTTGCTCCTACAAATGACAGCCCTTAAATACTCAGCCCGGTCATTTCTGCAGTGCCCTCTCGTGTTGTTCCCGTTGCTACCGATTGTTCCGTTATTTCTTATGATTCCTGTGTATGATCCGGACTGAATGATTACTCTGCCTGTTTATGTTCCTGCTCCGTTACCGACCCGGCTTGGCTGACGTTCCTGCTCTGTGTACAGACCCTTCTAGGCTGACGTTCCTGCTCTGTGTGTCTCATCCCGGATCGCACTCCTTCCGGTGATCCGGTTTGGGGTTGTAGTCCGGTACACTCTCTCTGTCTTGTACAGACCTCTAGTTGCCTCGATAAATGCTCAGGCAGTTCTCACTGTGTCCCAGTCACCCCATAGTGCCTTGTCCTCTCTCACTCTGGTGTGGAGACATTTCTTGTTGCACCAGGGTATGCTTGGCCTGTTTCCTGCCCTTTACCTAAGGTTGGGTTACTCTTGGGCACCACAGTCCGTCTATACGATCTGGCAGTTCGTTCTCAGGTCAGGCCATTCTTTAACCCCTTGTGGGGTGGTGCTGTGCACTTGGGTCACAGATTATTGCAGTTTCGGTTTGGCATTACACTGCACCTCCGGTTGCAGTCTACCTCTGTCATTCCAGTAGCCAGTCACGTATCCAGGCCGCCGCTTGCTTCTCTGTGGCTACAGTTGCTATTGTGTCACTCTCTGCGTGGAGAGTGTCCTGTGGGCCTTCCGCTATTAGGGCCTATCAGCTATTCCTGGCTTAATAGTACCATTCTGACATTGTCTCACTGAATCATACGAACTGTTACCTGACCAGTGTCAGTATTGTTATTATCACATACTGGACCTGTGTGGGTTATTGACATCACTGTAACCTGTCCTGTGTCAGTATTATATTGTATCTATATGCTGGACCCGCGAGGGTTATTGTTATTCTGTGTGGTTTAATAAAACTGTGTTTTACCAAAACCTTCCCTCTCTGAGTGTACATAAAACCGTTATAGTCACTTTCCTTGGAATGACCGATGACGAGGTGATTGATCGCTACAGGTTGAGGCCGCACAGCATCATTGCCCTGTATGAGGTCATCAAGGATGAGGTGGATCCGATTTACAGCCACAACCATGCCCTATCTGGCTTGCAGAGACTTCTGCGTGCCATACACTTCATGGCAAGTGGCGCCTTCAAGACTACAGAAGGTTACACATGGCATGTCACAGTCCACATTTGCCAGGTTCTGGCCTAGGTCTTGCCAGCCCTCAAAAGCAAGGCCAGTAGCTATATACATTTTCCTACAACTGACATGGAGTGGACACATTTGAAGCAAGGCTTTTACGCAAGGGGAGGCATGCACAGTCATGAGTGCAACAGATTGCACCCATGTCTTATCAAAGCTCCAGCACGTGATGGACATATCTTCATTAACAGCAAAAATTGCCACTCCATGAATATGCAGATGTTGTGTGACATCAACTTGAGGATCATAAATGTCTGTGCCAAAAATCCCTGGAGCTGTCATGATTCATATATACTCAGAAACTCATCTGTATAGTAAGACCTCGAAAGTGGAACCTATACAGGGGGATGGCTTCTGGGTGAGTTAATATTAAATTACTCCACATCCACACGTGCACACACAACACTGCTCAGCATGCTCTTCACTCACAGCTAGTACATCCACCTCATAAAACTTAATTCACACAACATGTGCTCCCTGTCTCTCCATGTCACTCACTTTCCACAGGTGATGCTGGCTATGGCTGCAAATCCTGGCTACTGACTCCAGTCGCAAATCCCCAAATCGATGCACAGGAGAACTATAATCAGGCTCATGCCAGAACTCGGAATGCCATTGAGCGGACCTTTGGGCTCCTAAAATCATGATTTTGATGTCTGGATCACTCAGGGGGAGCACTGCAGTATGCCCCGGGTAAAGTCTGTGATATTATAATAGCCTGTGTAATATTACACAACATAGCAGTGGACACCAGACTTATGGATGACATCCAGCCCCCACCCATATCTGATGACCCCGTGGACATTGTCGAGGGTGAGGAAACCCTAACACGGACTCAGATAAGAGACAGATTGATCAGGGATCACTTCAGCTGTGAGTATAACACATTCATCCACACAATACATGCATGTACATCATCAGTGCTGTGGTGAGTGTGTTCTGTTTCATCCCGCAGGATCGGTGACACAGCCCTGACACTGGCTGCAGTATGACCACCAAAATCCACCATTCCATGGACGTGTCAAGTGATGTGACTGGGGATTCTAATACCATCTGCCCCCCTGTCGTCCATGTTGACAATGCTACTTCAAGGATATCATGCATTCTACCATGTAAACCAAGGTACAACACATTACCCATGTTTAGCATATTCCAGGCCTCGATTGACAGAGACTTACATGATTTACAGGATCATAGCCATGCAACCATGGTACCCAATGCAATGCAATGGATAACACTGTGTCACATCAGTGGTTAAAGGGAAAGTAATACCTTAATATTACTAATCCCCATTGTGTAGCTATTTAAAAAAGAATTAAATTGCTCCCAGTGTCATCTCTCAAACCTTCATGGTTTGAGAGATAACCACAAGCAAAGTTACCTCCTCCCTCCCCCTTCCCTGAAGTCAGCGTTGTACTGACTGCAGGTGAAGTCTGTCATACGACAAGATAGTGGCTCTGCACCTGAGCCGAGATTGCGTTAGTAAAAAATAATTATTTCACTGAAAAGGTCTTCTACATGTGCTTGGTTTGCAAGCACACATAGAAGACCATTTAAGTGAAATATTTTTTTTTTACTAGCACGATCTCGGCTCTGCTGCAGAGCTGCATGATGAAAATAAAACCGGATACCCCTGCAGTCAGTACAACGCTGACTTCAGGGAAGGGGGAGGGAGGGGGTAACTTTGCTTATGGTTATCTCTCAAACCATAAAGGTTTGAGAGATGACACAGGGGCAATGTAATTCTTTTTTAAATAGCTACACTATGGGGATTAGTAATATTAAAGTATTACTATCCCTTTAAGGGATCATTCGAGTGAACGTGGGACCTATAGTTTGCTAGAGCTGAAAAGAGCAGCAGAGGGATGGATTTATGGTGGTATTGTGTTATACAACATAGAGGTCATGAAAGGTGGATCAGATCAGAAGGGACACCATGCAGACCTGTGTGTACACAGTGATATGTGTCCCTGACTATCACGGTTCCCGTGCTTCCCTGTCAATCTTTGCTGGGTTGCTTGTACATTGGAGGATGCTGACTGGCCCGCCCAAAATGTTCCTTTATACACTGGGCTCTGGGCACTTGCCAGTTGCCCTTTCGTGGTGTTCCTGAGCCTGCGCCTTGTTGCTGTGTTTCTGCTTTCTGGTTTACCGACTTGGCTAGTCTGACCATCCCTTTGTTCCTGCTCCATGATTGACCCGGCTCTGGCTGACGTTCCTGCTCCGTGATTGACCCGGCTCTGGCTGACGTTCCTGCTCTATGATTGACCCGGCTCTGGCTGACGTTCCTGCTCCATGATTGACCCCGCTCTGGCTGACGTTCCTGCTCCGTGATTGACCCGGCTCTGGCTGACGTTCCTGCTCCGTGATTGACCCGGCTCTGGCTGACGTTCCTGCTCCATGATTGACCCGGCTCTGGCTGACGTTCCTGCTCCGTGATTGACCCGGCTCTGGCTGTCGACTCAAGCTCCAAGTACCGATCCGGTTCCTTTTGGGATCCAGTGCTGCATCTGTTCCTGCGTTTCTGCGTGTTCCAGGTCGCCGGCTAGCGACATTCTGAACTGTGTTTGTGTTGCTCTGACTAATCCTCTCTCGAGTATTGGACCGTTGTCGAGCCTGTTCCTTTAACACTGCAGTGCCAGTACCCATGTATGACCAGTTTTAACCCTTGCTGTGCCGGTTGCCTCTGATCTCTGAGCCTGTATTCTTACTTGCCAAGCCAGTGTATTCCTTCGAGCCTGTTAACACTGAATGTGCCTACCTGACCAGACCTCCCTATTTGCACTAGCAGAGCTGTAGCCTTTCCGGTGCCGTTACACCGCCACCACGCCGGCTGGCGTTGGACCCTCCGTTTGCTCTTGCTGTTTGTGCTCCATTGGACACCAGTGTGGTGTTCCGGTACAGGTCACCTTTAGCGCTCATTGTGTTACTACCGTATTACCATCCGTTGGCTCACTATCGCTTGTGCAGTATTCATGCGCTCTGGCACCCAAGGGGTGCGTACGGCTCTTCTCCCGTTGGCATAAGCAGGGTTATATCCGTGACCAGGTTAAGGGCGATTCCGATTCTGGTCCATCTCCTTGCAGTGGCTCTCTCCAGAATATTCCACAAAGGTGGTATAGGCTCGGTCCTGGGCATTTGCTGGTCAATCTGGGCGTTCATTTCCAAAAGTTCTGAGAGTGATTAGTTCAGTCACACAATACACCCTTCTCTTCATCATCAAGAGACTGATATCTATTCTGGGCGTTGGCCAATCAGTGAACTTGTCTAGTTCATTTTCTCCACATTTAACTCTGTGTTTGCTTATCTGTACTCTTACTCTGTAAGACATATTTGGGCCTGTATCACAGTTACCATTCTCGGCCCCCAGGGGAGCTGTTCTTTCATTTTTATTTTCAATAAAGCTGTGTTTTACTATATCAGTGTCTGAGTGTCAGAAAACCGTAACACTGACATAAGTACACATATCAACAAATATGTCCTAATACCTCCATGAAACAAATACAGTGAGGGAAAACATTATTTGATCCTTTGCTGATTTTGTACGTTTGCCCACTGACAAAGAAATGATCAGTCCGTAATTTTAATGGTAGGTTTATTTGAACAGTGAGAGAGAGAATAACAATAAAAAAATCCTGAAAAAACACATTTCAAAAAAGTTATAAACTGATTTGCATTTTACTGAGTGAAATAAGTATTTGACTCACTATCAATCAGCAAGATTTCCGGATCCCAGGTGTCTTTTATACAGGTAACAAGCTAAGATTAGGAGTATTCTCTTAAAGGGAGTGCTTCTAATCTTGGCTTGTTACCTGTATAAAAGACACCTGACCACAGAAGCAATCAATCAGATTCCAAACTCTCCACCATGGCCAAGACCAAAGAGCTGTCGAAGGATGTCAGGGACAGGTTTGTAGACCTACACAAGGCTGGAATGTCCTACAAGACCATCGCCAAGCAGCTTGTTGAGAAGGTGACAACAGTTGGTGCGATTATTCGGAAGTGGAAGACACACAAAATAACTGTCAATCTCCCTCGGTCTGGGGCTCCATGCAAGATCTCACCTCGTGGAGTTTCAATGATCATGAGAACGGTGAGGAATCAGCCCAGAACTACACAGGAGGATCTTGTCAATGATCAGCCCAGAACTACACAGGAGGATCTTGTCAATGATGAGCTGGGACCATAGTCGTCAGGAAAACTCTTGGTAACACACTACACCGTGAAGGACTGAAATCCTGCAGCTCCCGCAAGGTCTCCCTGCTCAAGAAATCACATGTACAGGCCCGTCTGAAGTTTGCCAATGAACATCTGAATGATTCAGAGGAGAACTGGGTGAAAGTGTTGTGGTCGGATAGGACCAAAATCAAGCTCTTTGGCATCAACTCAACTCGCCATGTTTGGAGGAAGAAGAATGCTGCCTATGACCCCAAGAACACAATCCCCACCATCAAAGATGGAGGTGGAAACATTATGCTTTGGGGTTTTTTTCTGCTAAGGGGATAGGGCAACTTCACCGCATCAAAGGGACGATGGACGGGGTCATGTACCATCAAATCTTTGGTGAGAACCTCCTTCCCTCAGCCAGGACATTGAAAATGGGTTGTGGATGGGTATTCCAGCATGACAATGACCCAAAACACAAGGCTCAAGAAGAAGCAGATTAAGGTCCTGGAGTGGCCTAGCCAGTCTCCAGACCTTAATCTCATAGAAAATCTGGGGAGGGAGCTGAAGGTTTGAGTTGCCAAATGTCACCCTCGAAACCTTAATGATTGGAGAGGATCTGCAATGAGGAGTGGGACAAAATCCCTCCTGAGATGTGTGCAAACCTTGTGGCCAACTACAAGAAACGCCTAACCTCTGTGATTGCCAACAAGGGTTTTGCCACCAAGTACTAAGTCATGTTTTTCAAAGGGGTCAAATACTTATTTCACTCAGTAAAATGCAAATCAAATTATAACTGTTTTGAAATGTCTTTTTCTGGATTTTATTCTGCCTTTCACTGTTCAAATAAACCTACCATTAAAATTATAGACTGATCATTTCTTTGTCAGTGGGCAAACGTACAAAATCAGCAGGGGATGAAATAATTTTTTCCCTCACTGTAAATATGGCCTGCCACTGTCACTCGCACAGTGGCAGGCCAAATTTATGTGTTTCATGGAGCTTTTAGGACATATTTGTTAATGTGTGTATTCATGTCAGGGGCACATATCCCTAGGGCTGGTTGACATCCCCTTAGTTCTCTCCATAATGGGTTATAGACGAGTAGACAACACATTACAAAGCAATGGTTTATGTACTCCCCTGTAACGGAAAATATTAAGGGGATAATGATGTTGAAGCTGTTACACGAAGATCAGTTTGAGGGTGCTGTTCCAAATCATCTATGGCATCCATAGCATGATCCATCCATGAACAGAGGAGTTTCCATGTGACTGGACTGAAGCCTTGACAACACTTCCATAAAGCTAACTCCTTGATGTTTCAAGTGATTGTGTTGGTGATGCAATGTTTGACCTGATGTTCACAGCAACAGCTACTGGAACATTCACATATCCACAGAAGACACAAATTCATGTGTGTAGTAACTTCCAGGTATGAAACCTGTGCAGTAAGACTGCTCTTCTACAAAGCTACCAAACTTTGTGGACAACACTTGAGCAGTTCATCATGGCCATATAACACTGTCATGTTATTTGGCTCCAGGGATGGATTGTATCACGGTGCCCGTGATTCTACGTGAGCGACATTCTTAATTCCGGGTTTACCTTGGCTGCTTCTTATTGTCTCTGGGTTTTCAACGCCTCCCAGGGCATGCCTTTATATATGCCCTCCTGTCACTGTACCGTTGCCCTTTCGTGGTGTTCCTGACCAGATGTTTGTTGCTGTGTTCCTGTTCCGTGTATGATCCAGTTTCAACTGACCTTGCTCCTGTCTTCACTGCCCAATTTGTTTATGACCCGGTTTGCCTGACTACGATCCTGTGACCGATTCCGTTACTACTGCTCGCTGTGTACTGATCCAGTCTTTGGCTGACTACCGCTCTCTGTGTACCGATACAGACTTTGGCTGACTAGCGCTCTCTTTGTACAGATCCAGACTTTGGCTGACTACCGCTCTCTGTGTACCGATACAGGCTTTGGCTGACTAGCGCTCTCTGTGTACTGATCCAGACTTTGACTGACTACTACTCTCTGTGTACCGATCCAGACTTTGGCTGACTACCGCTCTCTGTGTACCGAACCAGGCTTTGGCTGACTACCACGCTTTGTATACTGATCCAGGCTGTGGTTGACTCTGCTCTCCGTGTACTATCCAGGCCTTGGCTTACCTCTGCTCTCTAGGGTACCGTCTCTGCATTGGCTACTCGCCTAGCATTAGCTTCACCGCTAGTGTCTCTGTTGCCTCCGGGCTCGTGTCCTATAGCCATTGCTTTATGGTTGCCGGTTGCCTTAGTGGTCGCTTGCGGTTGCACTACCTGTCAGCCTGCACCTATCCGTTGCCTCAGATTGCGCTACTTTTCAGCCTGTGCCTCACTGTTGCCTCCGTTTGCACTATTATACAGCCTGTGCCTTAGCGGTCACTTGTGGTTGCACTACCTGTCAGCCTGCACCTATCCGTTGCCTCCGGTTGTGGTTCTATACTGCTTGTGCCGTACGGCTATCTCCGGTTGCGATATAGCTTCTGGTACCGTTCCGTTGCTTCCAGTTGCACTGCTGTACTGCTTGCACTGGTTGCGCTATACTCAGTCTGATATTACTTTTGCCTCCGGTTGCCCTGTTGATCTGTGTCTCACGGTTACCTCCAGTTGCGCTACCTTGCAGACTGTGCCTATTCCGGTTGCCTCCAGGCATAACCTCCGAGTGGTGATTTGAGCCGTCACTTGGGCTGCCTTTACCTGGTTTCGGGCAAGGCCGGTACAGCCTACTGTCTCCCAATTCCATTGGGGATTTCTGCCCTGCAGTACTTACCTCACCTAGGGCTCCTCCTGACTAGTACTGGTGGGGTTTTGTTCCAGTCCTCATTCTGCATCACTGTATTTTGTACATACCAGTCTCTATTGTACTCTGACCTGTGTCAGATCCAAAAGAGCTTATCCTCTATTTGGGTCTGGACCTGTGAAGGGCATTTCTGTTCATTATTATTTGTTTAATAAAGCTTCATTGTTTTACCTTAACCAAATTGTCTGAGCATTCATTAAAACCGTGACAGTACAAAAGGGCCATGACCATAGACAAAACTGGTGAAGGTAGCTCCCAGAATCTCCTATGGAGAATGGACGCTCAGGAGTAACGCTTAGACCAGTTATCTATGGCTATTCAGACTATTTTGGAGTGCACTGCCTGTCTCGAGAGACCTGTACAGCCTTTGGTGGCCACTCCAGTTCCGACACCATTGGCACTGGCCAATACATCTAGTTCATCCTTTAAGGGGCTATCCGCTATTGCTCCCCTCCCTCTGAGATACGATGGGGAGCCAACTCTGTGCCGAGGGTTTCTGAATCAACTTGAGATCTTTCTTGAAATGTTACCTCAGGCATTTCCTAGTGAAACGAGCAAAGTGGGGTTTATGATCTCACTACTGACAGACAGAGCTCTAGCTTGGGCAAATCCGATTTGGGAGACTGGTAAACCGATCACCAATAACTTTGCTGAGTTTGTAAGGGCCTTCCGCAGTGTATTCAAAATTCCAGGGCGTGCCACCTCTGCTGCCAAACGTCGTATGAGAATCCAACAGGGCACACGTACTGTTTCCGACTATGCCATTGAATGTCGTACACTCGCAACAGAGTTGGAACGATGAAGCACTTGTCGCTGCTTTCGCACAAGGTCTCGAGGATAGGATTAAAGATGAAATTGCCGGCCTAAGACTTGCCAGACGGTCTAGGAAGTTTCATAGTAGAACCTATGCAAGTGGGCTTCACACGATTGTCCAAGGAGGAAAGCTCCTTCCGCTGCAAACAGGGCCTATGCATGTATTTCGGCAAGGCAGGTCACCTACTAAAGACTTGTCTCGTGTGGCCGGGAAACGCACGCACCTAGGTTCAAGTGGGGGACAGATCCTAGGTGGTGTAAACCAGTCCCCGGAAGGCACGTTAAACAAGCTGGTACTTAATATTGTTGTCTCTTGGGCTTACGATTCTGTGAATACTCCTGCTCTGATTGACTCCGGCGCTGCCGGATATTTTATGGACAGAGACTTTGCTATTCTGCATAATATCCCATTGTTGAATAGAGACTCTCCGCTTGATTTTGAGGCCATTTATGGGAGGCCTCTGGTACCGCCACAGGTCACCCAGGAGACATGCCCATCATCTGTTTGCATTGAAGCACTTCACAAGGAGACCTTACAGTTCCAGATAATCCAGTCTACCCAATTTGAGGTCATTTTGGGATTTCTGTGGTTACATAAGCATAATCCCAGACTTGACTGAAAGACATGTGAGATCTTGTCTTGGTCCGAGCACTGTAAAACTCATTGATTAAGGCACCCTACTAAGATTTTGTGTACCTGTCCCTCCCTACCACTTGAATACCAGTCATTCAGCGATGTATTCAGTAAGGGAGAGGCTAGCACTCTGCCACAGTATCGTCCATACGATTGTGCTATGGATATTGTGCCAGGCGCTATGCCTCCTAGAGGTAGAACTTACCTGTTGTCCTGTGATGAGAACCGGGCCATAGAGGAATACATTAGTGACACTTTGGCTCGTGGTATTATTCGTAAATCTTCCTCGCCCGCGGGGGCTGGATTCTTTTTTGTTAAAAAGAAGGACGGAGAGCTCCGACCCTGTATTGATTATAGGGGTCTCAACAAAATAATGATAAAAAACGCTTATCCCATTCCACTCATCACCGAATTGTTCGATCGGTTAAAGGCCGCATCCATCTTTACCAAACTAGACTTTAGGGCGGCATATAATCTAGTCTGGATTAAGGAAGGTGATGAGTGGAAAACTGCTTTCAATACTCGTACGGGGCACTACGAATATTTGGTCATGCCATTTGGTCTGTGCAATGTCCCGGCGGTTTTTCAAGAATTTATAAATGATGTATTAAGGGATTTGTTACAATTCTCTGTAGTCGTATACCTAGATGACATTTTGATATATTCTCCCGACCTGGAGACTCACCACAGACACGTCTCGGCAGTCCTGCAGAGGCTAAGAGAAAACAAGCTATATTGAAAACTCGAGAAGTGCGATTTCCATAGGTCTAGTGTGGCTTTTCTTGGCTATGTGATCTCTAAGGAGGGCTTCGCTATGGACAAGGACAAGCTTGCAGCGGTGCTGAAGTGGCCGCGCCCCACGGGCCTCAAACCCTTGCAGCGATTTTTAGGGTTTGCGATTTATTATAGGAAATTTATTTGAGATTATTCTGGAATTGTTAAGCCACTCACTGATATGACCCATAAGGGTGCCAACGCCTCAGAGTGGTCCCGAGAGGCGGTCAGGGCATTCGAAACTTTGAAGATCGCATTTTCCACTTACCCTTTTCTGTCGCATCCTATTCCTGTGTTAAATTTACGTTGGAGGTGGATTCCTCTGAGACCGGAGTAGGGGCAGTGTTGGGCCAAAGACCAGGTCCTGATAAGACATTGAGACCATGCGGATTTTTCTCGAAAAAGATGACCAAAGCCCAGAGTCTGTATGACATTGGTGACCGGGAACTCTTGGCGATTATCTTGGCTTTACGTGAATGGCGCCACCTGTTGGAGGGCACTAGGGCACCCATATTGATTCTGACCGATCATAAGAACCTTATGTACCTCTCTGAGGCCAAAAGTCTATCCCCAAGACAAGCTAGATGGGCACTGTTTTTGTCTCGTTTCTATTTCTTTGTCTCCTACTTACATGGTACTAAGGGCTCGATCCAAATGTAGGCATTAAAACCAACGTGAAGAAAAAAACTACCTTCGTGAGTTAAGCAAGACCGGGGAACTTGAGATTCAAATCTTCCTTACCCAGAAAGGCTAACGAGCGATGACCAACAAAATACACGTTAACCTTAAACCTGCATCGCTTAAAAAATCTTACCTAAAAACACACGATAACAATGTTACCTAGCACCACAGCCAATCACAGCACTCCATAGTAGAAAGTTCAGTCAGAAAATCCAAAACCACCGTCGCCTATCTTTTTTTTTGAGAACAGCACACAAGTCAGAGTACAAAACCACGGTCTCCAGTTCTGAACAGCATTCTCTGTGCTTTTCCCTACCCAGCCACTAGGGGAACACAGAGATGGCTTTCAGCACCATGGACAGCTTTGAATGCCATAGGGATGTGCACTGCTCACCTCTGTGGCATTCAAAGGGTTACAATCAATAAAACTAGTACACCAAGCACTACACAATGCCCCCTTCCACATCCCCCCTTAATATGTCACATATATTGCATATATGGGACATACTAACCCCATCCACATCCACCTCATGGACTTCCATGTAGTGGACAAATCTGTCTTTTATTCCACAATTAACCCTTTGAGTACCAGAGAGGTAGGAAAGCATTGCTTAGCATGTTTCCTAGCCCTCGGGTACCCAAAGGCAAGTTATGGACTACATACCTTGCCTGTATATATGTGTGTGTGTGTGTGTGTGTGTGTTTTTTTTTTATATACATTTTTTTATTAAAATACCATTAATTATCGTATATTGACTTAGATTCATTCATTTTTAATGCCCTACCTCCTGTGTCCCATTTCTATTAGTACTTTTGCTCCACTCTCCTTCAGAGAGTGGAGCAAAAGTACTAATAGCAATGGGACACAGTACACAGGACATTATGAATGAATGAATCTTATTCATAAACCATTTCTGAAGAAGCCCTCCCCAGCGCTCCCTTCAGTTACTTCACAAAAATCCTGTATTGCTGGCTGGGGGCATTGAAGAGGACCAGAGGTATTGGAGGAAGCGGGTGGAGGGGACAGAGACATCAGAGAAGGCGGATGGCAGGTTTTGTATTTGCTGCCCGCTTCCTCCGATACCTCTCCTCTCCTCAAGCGTTGGCATTGTGCCCACGCGTCGGCGAATTGTGGAATGCGCGATGCCAGGCAGGGGACAATGCCGACGCATGGGCACAATGCCAACGCATGAGGAGAGGAGAGATATCTGAGGAAGCGGGCAGCAAATACAAGCCTGCCACCCACTTCCTCCGATGTCTCTGTCCCCTCCACCCACTTCTTCCAATGCCTCTGGTCCTCTTCAATGTCCCCAGCCAGCAGCACAGCATTTTTATGAAGTAACTGAAGGGAGCGCTGAAGGGAGCCCGGGCTTTGGCCGACTACCACTCTGTGTACCGATCCAGACTTTGGCTGACTACCGCTCTCTGTGTACCGATCCGGGCTTTGGCCGACTACCACTCTGTGTACCAATCCAGGCTTTGGCTGACTACCACGCTTTGTGTACCGATCCAGGCTGTGGCTGACTCTGCTCTCCGTGTACTATCCAGGCCTTGGCTCACCTCCGCTCTCTAGGGTACCATCTCTGTAATGGCTACTCAACTTGCATTAGCTTCACCGCTAGTGTCTCTGTTGCCTCTGGGCTCGTGTCCTATAGCCATTGCTTTACAGTTGCCGGTTGCCTATATCAGCTATGCCTTAGCGGTCGCTTTTGGTTGCACTACCTGTCAGCCTGCACCTATCCATTGCCTCCAGTTGTGCTACTATACAGCCTGTGCCTCACTGTTGCCTCCGTTTGCACTACTATACAGCCTGTGCCTTAGCCGTCACTTGTGGTTGCACTACCTGTCAGCCTGCACCTATCCGTTGCCTCCAGTTGCGGTTCTATACTACCTGTGTCGTATAGTGCAATCTCCGGTTGCACTATAGCTTCTGCTACTGATCTGTTGCCTCCAGTTGCACTGCTGTACTGCTTGCACTTACTATTGCCTCCGGTTGCGCTATACTCAGTCTGATATTACTATTGCGTCCAGTTGTGCTGTTGATCTGTGCCTCACGGTTACCTCCGGTTGCCTCCGGTTGCGCTACTTTGCAGACTGTGGCTATTCCGGTTGCCTCCGGGCATAACCTCCGAGTGGTGATTTGAGCCGTCATGTGGGCTGCCTTTTGTCACAGTTTGTTTTGACTCTCAGACACAGAGTTAAGATAAAAACACAACTTTATTGAAAGTTTTAAAGAGAACCCTTGCAGGTTTTGGCATACACATATAACAACAAGTACTTAGTACAGAGCAATAGAGAACAATGGTGAGTAGATGATAGAAAGGCTCTACCGGCCTTGCCAATACCGGGTAAGGCAACCTAAAGACTGGCACAATTGGAAGTAGGTTCTACCACCTTACCAATATACCAGGCAAGGCAGCCTATACACTGGCACAACGGGAGAGGAGGCTCTACCGGCCTTGCCAATATGCCGGGCAAGGCAGCCTAGACACTGGCACAACGGGAGAGGAGGCTCTACCGGCCTTGCCAATATACCGGGCAAGGCAGCCTAGACACTGGCACAATGAGAGAGGAGGCTCTACCGGCCATGCCAATATACTGGGCAAGGCAGCCTAACAAAACTCAGAGACAGTCACGTACTGGTGCAGAAATAGTAATGGCCTCAGCGACTATATAGATGGAGCAAACCAGTCGCCTATGAGGGAAACACAAAGGCCTTACCGGGGCTATATAGGTCTCAACGAGCACCCGGTAGAAGATGGAGAACCAGTGCCCACGACTGGACTACACAAGGCTATACCGGCGCTATATGGAATGAAGCAAGCCACCGGTTATGTATGGAGCGAACCAGTACCCACGTACTGGACTACACAAGGCTGTAACGGTGCGGTAAGGTATGAGGCAAGCCACCTGTTATGTATGGAGCAAACCAGTACCCGCGTACTGGACTTACACAGCGTTACTGGTATAGTAAGGAATGAGGCAAGCCACCTGTTATGTATGGAGTAAACCAGTACCCGCGTACTGGACTTACACAGCGTTACCAGTGCGGTAAGGAATGAGGCAAGCCACCTGTTATGTATGGAGCAAACCAGTACCCGCGTACTGGACTTACACAGCTTTACCGGTGCTGTAAGGAATGAGGCAAGCCACCTATTATGTATGGAGCAAACCAGTACCCGCGTTCTGGACTTACACAGCGTTACCGGTGCTGTAATGAATGAGGCAAGCCACCTGCTATGTATGGAGCTAACCAGTACCCACGTACTGGACTTACACTGGGTTACCGGTGCTGTAAGGGATGAGACAAGCCACCTGTTGAAAATGGAGCGAACCAGTACCCGTGTACTGGACTACACAGCATTACCGTTGCTGTAAGGAATGAGACAATCCACCGGTAGTATGGAGCGAACCAGTACCCACGTACTGGACTACACAGCGTTACCAGTGCTGTAAGGAATGAGACAAGCCACCGGTAGTATGGAGCGAATCAGTACCCGCGTACTGGACTACACAGCGTTACTGGTGCTGTAGTTAATGAGCCAAGCCACCGGTTGAGTATGGAGCAAACCAGTACCCGCGTACTGTACAAACACAGCGTTACCGGTGCTATAAGGCATGAGGCAAGCCACCGGTTAAGTATGGAGCGAACAGGTACCCTGTACTGGACTACACAAGTAACTCAAATGATGAGATTTTCACCAGGGCGACATGAAGGAGGAAAACACTCTGCACGCGGTCCCAGAGTTGAAGCACCGTCAGGCCCGGACAGGAAACAGGACAGCAACGACAGACAACCGAATCAGTAGCAGCAGCAGGAACGACAGCCCACAACGGATCAGGAACGGAGGCAGGAACCACAGCCCAAACAGGATCAGGAACGGAAGCAGGAACCACAGCCATGGAAACTGTCAGGCAGATACACAGGTTATCTCAGGTGAGTGGAGAAAGTCAAGGCCCAGGAGCTCAGGGATATAGTGCAGGTGGCCAAAAACAAGAGACACCACGAAAAGGCAACCAAAGGGTGCCAAAACCCAGTCTATATAGACAATACTGGGCGGGCTGAAGTCAGGCAGCCAATGGAGAGCCCATTCAGATAACTGACAGGAAAAGGCAGCAATCACGGGCACCGTGATACCTTTACCTGGTTTCGGGCAAGGCCGGTAGAGCCTACTGTCCCCCTATTCAATTGTGGATTTCTGCCCTACAGTACTTACCTCACCTAGGGCTCTCCTGACCAGTACTGCTGAGGTTTTGTTCCAGTTCCTGTTCCAGTCCTCATTCTGCATTACTGTATTTTGTACATACCAGTCTCTATTGTACCCTGACCTGTGTCAGATCCAAAAGATCTTATCCTCTGTTTGGGTCTGGACCTGTGAAGGGCATTTCTGTTCATTATTATTTGTTTAATAAAGCTTCATTGTTTTACCTTAACCAAATTGTCTGAGCGTTCATTAAAACCGTGACAGATTGCTAGTTGAATTTGTATAACGGTGTGTGTGTGAAAACCCATGTTTTAACATCCCACAAACATATGACCTAGGCAGAAGTTGTGTTCACTGCATTGCTTGGCATTGCATTGGAAAAATCTCTGCCACCCAATATATCACTAAACACAAAGCTTATCAGACAGGATTCCAAAGCACAATTTTTTTTGTTTAGGGGGAAAATAACAACTTGGGTGTTTTTTTTTTTTGGGGGGGGGCCTTTGACTGAGTGCCAGAAGTTGATGCCCTGGCTGACTGTCTGGTCATCCTTTGCACCCTGGGTGTAGCTTCAGGGGTCACACTGAAGGGAGTGGTGGGTGCAGTGGACCCCTCTATCGACCGCTGCTCCCTCTCCACATGCAGGTTCTCCCTGCGCTTGTGGTCTCTGAACTCCACCAGCAGCTGCCCCATCATGTCCATCAACCCTGTATGGTACTGATGGAGTTGTGTGGTCAGTACCCTGTGCTCTACCTCCAAGACAAGTATCCTGGCTTTGATTCTTGAGGTGTTCCTCTGGGATTCCCTTCTGAGCCTTGTGATGTTCCTGTTGGTCCTCCAGGATTCCTGGACTAGCTTCTTCTGTAGCACCAGACACTCTGCCTCCATCCTCCTGATGTGTGCAGTGCTGGAGGTGGATGTGCCTAGTGAGACTGCTGGTAGGGTTGCTGCTGGTGGAGAGTCTGCTGCTAAGTCTCCTGCTGCTGAGTCTCCTGCTGCTGAGTCTGCTGCTGAGTCTGCTGGTGGAGAAGCTGCTGCAGATTATGGGCATGTGCCCACCACATCTATGGACTCAGAGCTGATAAATAATGTCTGTGGTGGTGGAGGGGTAAATTGTTCCCTCAATACAGGGCGCTGAGGCTCCTCAATCAGGCACAGGTGTTGTTATCCAGTGGCCAAGGGTCATACCTTGGACACTGGTAGGTGCTTGGCCAACACCTGGGATCATACCTGGTCCCATTATGGGGAGTCATCCATGAGGGTAGGTCCATCTGATGGGAATATGGCCCATATTGAGTGGTGGCCACTGTCCCGGGCAGCCATTGCCTCCCTGGTGGTTGTGGTGCTGCTGGAGGGTAGTACCTCATGGAGGTAGTGGGATGCATCCATATGTCTTCCTGTTGCATCCAGGCACTGTATTGAGGTGGTGCAGCCGGTGTTGTAGCAGGTGTAGCAGGTAGTGCAGAAGGTGTTTGAACCTGTGGAGCAGGTGCATCAGGTGGTGTAACAGGTATTGGAGCAGGTGAGGCAGGTGTTGATGGTGGGTACGGTGACCACTGGCTGGTCCCCTCCTCTGTGTACTCCTCACAGGGTACTGATTAAGCCTCCTCCATGGGCTCCTGCTGTGCTTGAGGCCCCTTAAGCTGTGTGGATAAATGAGATGGTGTGATTAGTAAATGTAGCAATGACAGGATTAACGGGATAGTACTGGTTAATTTCACCTTGATGTAATATTGTAGGTATTCCAAAAAGATGTGGATCGATGTAAGTCCTATCTCTCAAACCTTCATGGTTTGACAGATATCGCTTGGTAAAGTTAACTCTTCCTGTTTGTTTTAGTCAAGTCAGCACTCTATGGGACAGCTGCAGATTCCAGTCATTTGGCAAGACAAAGGCTCTTCAGCAGAGCCAAAATTGCACTATTTAGAGATGCATACCTCATTGGAATGGTCCACAAAGCGTGCCTGGTTTGCAAGCACACTTTGTAGACCATTCCAATTAAGTATTTATTTCTTAATAGTGCAAATTTAACTCTGCTGAAGAGCCTCAGTCTGGTCATATGACTGGAAACTGCAGCTCTCCCATAGAGTGCTGACTTCACTAAACCAAACAGGAAAACTTAACTTTACCAAGCGATATCTGTCAAATCATTAAGTTTGAGAGATAAGACTTACATCGATCCACATCTTATTGGAATGCCTACAATATTACATCAAGGTGAAATTAACCAGTACTATTCTGTACAATGCAAGATTTTGAAGTAGTTGACATGTGACTCTATGGCTGTCATGATGGTATCCTATGCATTGCGTTATAATGCATGGGATACCACCCTGGCAATCACAGATTGATGAACTTGACATGATCCTGTCTATGAGGTCTGTTCCAGTTCAGTCCTGAAGGCCAACAATCAAGCCAGTAGTGAAGGATATATTTGATTAAGGCCTGTTATTTTTCTGGATCAGCCCATCCATCCTTCTGAGTGAGCCAACCGTACTCAATCAGATATATCCATAGTTCGTGGCCTGTTGGTGAACAAACTATAATGGGTAATATTTGGTTCCCATGTGTATCCTGAAAATAGTGGCTGGTGTAACATCCATCCATAGCATTACCACTCCTGAGGATGCATGTGGGAATCAAATGTGAGATATGTCATTTCAATATAGAGTTAATGATTTCATACACAGCAGAAAGGCCTACTTGTTTGTCCTTTAATCCTGGGAAATTATTTTAGGCCTGTGTGTTGCACATACATCCAGTTATTCTCAGTGGCACTGTGATGTGTGACCTGATGCATCTTTTTTGTAATTCAGCGAGCAGTGATGAAGACCTGATGGATAGAAAATGATGATGACTTCTCAAGTGATCTCATTTCCCCATTTCCAATGTTTTCTATGGAGTCTATGCAATGAGACCTTAGCAACTTGAGTCATGTTATTGAATAGACTCCATAGACTAACATTGGAATTGGTGAAGTGAGGGTATGTAAGGGTTGATTTCTCTCCATCATCTCTTTTTCACGCTTAGTGAATGTCCCCTGTGTAGCATGTAATCGTTACCCTATCGACTCATGTTTTTTTATTTTGTCAACCCTGGAGGGGTTGCCAAAGCATTGTTGAGCGATGCATTGATGATCCCTCTAGAACTCAAAGGGTTATGTGCTGGGTTACCTGTGGGTAACAATGTGTAGAAACACTGATGATGTTCAAAAGGCTGTGAAACATAGTTAGTGTGGATTATGTGTGATCAGCACAGCAACATGAGGGTTAAAGTAGGAGATGGACAAGTTTGGGCCTGGTCACACCCTGCCATTTGTACATGTATTGTGTCCTTTTATGAACACTCAGGGTGTTGTGTTGATGCACTTGTGCAGATGAATGATGGCATATATTGAGGTGTGACTGTGTTTGAGTGTGTAGCTTGTGTTGGTTGATGTGGTGTGTGGTTATGTGATGATGCACGTACTGGTAGTGTGGAGGCTCCTCTCTTCCCCAGTGTCCGATCCTCCAGGGACCCCCTCAATCAATGTAGAGGACATGCTCTGCTGCAGTATCTCCTCTCAGCTGCTATAGGTAATATCTGCAGGTGGACCACCTCCGGTGCCTCGGGCATAGAGGGCAGCCTCCCACATCTTCTTCTTCACTACCCTCTTGCAGTCTCCCCATCTCTTTTTGATGGACTCCACGTCCCGTCTATAGGTGACTGCTGCATTCACCCGGCTGCAGATCTGGTTCCAGACGGCCTTACTCCTTGCACCCTGGCCAGGGACCCTCTCCCTTGGATAAAGGACACTTTCCCGCTCCAAGACAGCCTCCACGTTGGCCCTATTCTCCTCCTCTGTATAGTGGGGATCCCTGATTCTGTCCTCCTCAGCTATGGCCTGCGAGGAGTCAGAACCAGAGTTTCCAGCCTGCACTGCCCCAGCCTGTGTATGGTGGTCCCCAGCAGGTACCCCTCGTCCCACGGACACATCTGTCCCTGCCCTCTGTGAGCCTGCTCTTCTGGTTCGGGTCCCCCTCTGCCCTGGGGATCTCCCTCTTCCACCCCTACTCTGCTCAGGGATGCCCTCCTGACCTTCCTCCTCCTCCTTCACTACTCTCCCCATCTCTCTCTCCTGTCCTCGCTATCATTCACCCACTCACACCCAGGTACTCACACAGGTCCTCACAGACACACTCGATCCAACTCACTCTCTGTCACTCTCAGATTCACACTGATAAAATGAAGTTTAAATATGTGTAAAGTGTAATAAAAAAGACTACGTGTGTGTGTATTTGTTTGTATGGGTGTATGAAATATGTGCAAAAGTGTGCTATGTGTCTATCTAAATGTAAATCTCACCTCTCTAAAATCCTTTTATCTTACTCCTCTGTATGCTTCTCTCTCTCCCTCACTCTAAACACTATCCTCCACTCGTGGGTCCTGTGATCTAGCTTGCCAAAACTCAAAACACAGACAAGATGTGACCATTATTATGGGGTATATATAGGTGTATTTGAACATTTTTGATACTTAGGGGTCTTGGGATTGACTGTAGGTTTGTGCCTCTATCAGGGTTGCTAGCCAACGCCAGCTGTTATGATACATTTTGACTTAAGTTGTGTTTTAACGTGTGATTGGGATGCACGGTGATGCGAAAAAAGGTGCAACGCAGATTTTTGTGTTAAGTGTTTTAGTTGTGCCTACGCTCATTAGCTATTCTTATAGACTACCTGTCTGATCTGCCAGAAATCATGTATTATTTGTGGCTGATGTGCCAATCACCTGTTAAAACACGATTTAAGCCAAATTGTAACATAACGGCCGCCGTTGTCAAGCAACCCTGATAGATGCACAATCAAATTCAGACCTACAGCCAATCCCAAGACCCCAAAGTATCAAAAATGATCAAATACACATATATATATCGAAAAATAACGGTCCCACTGTATTTCAAGTTTTGACGCGCTAGAGCACAGGACCCAGGAGCGGAGGATAGAGATTAGAGTGAGTGAGAGAGAGAGAGAGAGAGAGAGAGAGAGAGGTGCATTCAGAAAAGTAAGGCAGAAGGAGTTTAGAGTTTGGAGAAGTGCAGTTAAAAAGACACATAGCACACTTTTGCACATACACCCATACAAACACAAACACATACACAAACATAGACTTTTCTCTTTATAACACTTCACACATTTTTTAAACTTTATCTTTCCAGTGTGAATCTGTGAGTGAAAGCGTGTGACAGAGAGTGTGTGGGATCCTCTTTATGAGTGAGAGGTTCCCTGGCCTGGCTGCAAGGAGTAAGGCCGCCTGGAACCAAGTGTGCAGCAGGGTGAATGCAGTGGACTCTGTCAAGAAGAGATGAGGCGACTGCAAGAGTATGGTCAAGAAGAAGATGGGTGAGGCCGCCCTCTATGCCCCAGGTACCGGACGCGGTCCCCTTGCCCACATCAGCTACAGCACCTGGGAGGAGATGCTGCTTCAGAATATGTCAACCACACTGGTTGAGGGGGTCCCTGGAGGATCGGACCTTGGGGAAGAGAGGCACCTCCACACTACCGGTAAGTGCATGATCACATAAACACACACCACATCAACTGACACAACCATCACACCCCAACACATGCCCATCATTCATCCACAAAATTGCACCAACACAACACCCTAATGGTTAAAAAAAGGACACAATAAATGCACCAATGGCAAGGTTCGACCGGGCCTACACCTTTCCAAGTCCCAGTTCAACGCTCATGTTGCTGATTACATGCTACACAGGGGACATTCACTAAGAGGTGAAACAGAGATGATTGAGCGAAATTAACTCTTACATACCCTCAGTTCACTAATCCCTATGTTAGTCTATGGAAACTATTCCAAAACACGAATCAAGTTTCTAAGGTCTCAGTGTATAGACTCCATAGAAAACATTAGAAATGGGAAATGAGATCACTGGAGAAGTCAGCATCATTTTCATCAGGTCTTCATCACCGCTCAGTGATTTACAAAAAAGATTTATAAGGTCACAGATCACAGTGCTACTGAGAATAACTGGGTATATGTGCAACACACAGGCCAAAAAATAAACATTCTCCTGAATTAAAGGAGAAACAAGTAGGCCTTTTTGTTGTGTATGCAATCATTTAATCTAACTTGAATTGACATCTCTCACATTTGATTCCAACATGGATCCTTAGGAGAGGTGATGTCATGGATGGAGACCAGAAAATATTTGAAGGATACACATGGGAACCAAATATTACCCACACCAGGTCTCAAAATTTCCACTCGCCACTAGCCAATGGCAAGTGAAAATTTAGCCCTGGCGAGTAGAAATTCAGCCCTGGTGGGTATGTTATGGCTTACAGTGGCGAGTAACTTTTTAGGTCTGGCTAGTAGCAAAGGACTTCAACTTTTAAGCCCTGCCCATACTACAGGCCGTGAATGATGGATATCTCTGATTGAGCACATCTGGCTCACTCAGAAGGATGGATCGGCGTATCCAGAAAAACAACAGGCCTTAATCAAAGATATCCTTCACTACTTGCCTGATTGTTGGCCTTCAGGACTTGAACTTGGACAGACATCATGGACAGAATCCTGTCAAGTTTATCAATCTGTGATTGTCAGGGTGGTATCCCATGCATCGCAACGCAATGCATACGATACCATCATGACAACCAGATATTCACATGCCAACTACTTCAAATCTTGCATTTTACGGGACAGTAATGGTTAATTTCACCTTGATGTAATCTTATAGACATTATATAAAGATGTGGATCGATGTAAGTCCTATTTCTCAAACCTTTATGGTTTGAGAGATATCACTTGGTAAAGTTAACTCTTCCTACCTGTTTTAGTCAAGTCAGCGCTCTATGGGACAGCTGCAGATTCCAGTCATTTGTCCAGACGGAGGTTCTTCAGCAGAGCCAAAATCACGCAGTTTATGAATACTACATTGGAATGGTCTACAAAGTGTGCCTGGTTTGCAATCACACTTTGTAGACCATTCCAATCACACCATGTCATTTACCCACGCAGCTTACGGGCCTCCAGCACAGCAGGAGCCCATGGAGGAGGCTGATTCAGTACCCAATTAGGAATATCCTGAGGAGGGTACCAGTCGGTGGTTCTTGTACCCACCATCACCACCTGCTCCAACAACTGCTGTACCTGCTCCAACAGCTGCTGCACCACCCCAATACAGTGCCTGGATGCTACAAGAAGAAAGGTGGATGCATCCCACCACCTCCATGAGGCACTACCCTCCAGACGCAGCAGCACCACCACCACCACCAGGAAGGCGATGGCTGCCAGGGACAGTGACCACCTCTCAATATGGGCCATATGCTCACTAGATGGACCTGCCCTCCTGGATGACTCCCCAGCATGGGCCCAGGTATGATCCTAGGTGGGGCCAAGCAGCTACCAGTGGCCAAGTTATGATCCCTGGCCACTGGAATACGAACACCTGGGCCTGATTGGGGAGCCCCAGCGTTCTCAAATTAGGGAAGACTTTACCCCAGCACCACCGAGATCAGTGGGCAGCTCGGATTCCCTGGTCATGGTGGGCACAAGGCCGTCCTCTTCAGCAGACTCTGCACCAGCACAAGCCCCACCTGCAGCCTCTTCACCAGCATAAGCTTCTCTAGCAAACTCTACATCAGCACCATCCTCACCAACAGAGTCACCAGGCATATCATCTTCCAGCAGTGTAGGCAGCAGGGGGGTGGAGGCGGTGTGCCTTGTGCTATAGAGAAGCCAAATCAGGAAATCCTGGAGGACCAACAGGTACATCCGAAGGCTCCTATGGGATTCCCTGAAGAACACAGCCAGACTTGAGGCCAGTATTCATGCCCTAGAGTCCAAAACACTGTGCTGACTGTGGAGTTTTGTCAATACCGGGTAGGGATGATGGACTTGATGGGGCAGTTTCTGGTGGAGGTCAAAAAACACAACTGCAGGGAGAACCTGTGTGCGGAGAGGGAGCAGTGGTCAACAGAGGGTTCCACTGCACCCACCTCTTCCTCAAGTGTGACCCCTGAAACCAGGGTGCAAAGGGTGACCAGGCAGTCAGCCAGGACATTCACGTCTTGCACCCAGTCCCTCACCTCCCATGCCTCCTGGGCTTATGTCAGAGGATACCAAACCTATGCAGGTGGATGCCATAGTCAGGGGGAGACTCGGTTGCTGAGTGCCTGCGGAGGCCTCAAGGGGAGACATCTCCTCAGGATTCTTACCCACCTAACCTCCCTCTCCTACCATGCCTCCGGATCTTGTCTCTGAGAGCGGCGAACCTAGGATGGTGGGTGTGACTCGGCTTTCAAGGGAGGATAGACCCTTTAGGAGGAGGTAAGGACTTTGTCTTTACTGTGGTAAGGCAGGACAACTGTTGTGGTCCTATCCTATTCGTCTTGAGAGACGCACAAACTCAAGATCCAGTCGGGGACAGGTGATTGGTGGCATTTCATTGTCCCCAGAAAGATTATTGGATAAGCTTATGTTGAAGGCCTATATTTATTGGCCATATAAATCTGCCTCAGTTCCAGCATTACTGGACACATGGGCCTTTGGTTGCTTTATGGATGCGGAATTTGCAGCCAGTAAGAATATTATCACGGTCCCCGTGATTCCCTCTCAATCTCTGTGATGATATCTGTGCATTGGAGGATCATATACATATTATAGAACCCCAAAGAGGGAAAAGAAAGAGAAAATATCCCTTTGGGGTAACTACAAACAGTATCTCTTTAAATGAGGTACTCAATAGTGGACACTGAAAATCAATTGCAAAAAGTCATCTTTATTTGGAAATAGAAAACATACCAATCATTTAAAAACATTTAAAACCACATTTGGTCAGACAGAAAAACCAGGAAAATATCAAGTCCATAAAAATATATATGAGCCCACATAATGCTAGCAATATATATCACAAAATGTATGAAATCGTGTATAAATCATACCAGTACACGTGAAGCAATATCAACTAAGTACTTGATACCATATATCATCTCCTATACAAAAACTAGTATAGGAATATAAAGCGTCTAAAGCGCATCTAAATAACAAGGATAAACAATCCATATACTAAAAAATACTTAGCGTACACTTGCAAGGATCAGAGCTTCACAGCGGGCTACAAAGTAAGGACTACAGCATCCTGGGTTCTATCCGTACCAGCCGACCTACCCCACGCATATCGCCATTACGGCTTCATCAGGGGTTTAACGGTCAGGTACACCCATCCCCATATTTGAACATCCGGGACATCAATGAGCAAACAATGCAGAGTCACATGACCCTACCTACTTATCTCGGTCCGTGACTCATACACTGCTCGCTCAAAGTAAAGAGCTGCATAGATAACATCTAGAAACAAGGATTATAAAAGAGCTTCTTAGAACAGGTAAAAGGAAACCTAGGAAGAATTTTATTCAACCAATAACTACATTTAATACTCAATGGCATAATGTACAAGATTTATTTCGCAAACACTGGCATATTTTACGAAGTGACCCAGTTTTGGAGAAGCATTTATCTCAAAAACCATCTCTAATAGCAAGACGAGGACCTAACTTCTCAGATATGTTGATTCATAGTCATTTTCGACCAATAATGAAACATGCTGAAGGGCAGAAATGTATTGGAACTTTTCCTTGTGACAATTGTACTATTTGTAGACATATTGGTGGGATGAAGCAGATTTATAGCCCCGTTAGGGGTAGGAATCTTAAGTTGTCTCACTTCATCAATTGTCGGACAAAGAATTGTATTTATGCCATTCGATGTTCCTGTCCTAATTATTATGTGGGTCAAACTGCACAAATGCTAAAGAGTCGAATACAAAAGCATTTTTCTTTGATCCGTAATGCTCCGTCAGATATACAAAAAGGGATCACTCTGATGAGTGTTGCACAACATTTTTTACAGGTACATGATTGCAAGTTTGGCGATGTTCAAATATATGGATTGGAGAAAGTGACTATAGGCATAAGAAAAGGAGATATTTCCCAACGACTTTCTCAACGAGAATTATGGTGGATTAATATGCTGCAGTCCCAACAACCCTCAGGTATGAATGAGGAGATGTTATTTCATAGTTATATACACTAAATGATGGGGAGATTATATATTGTATAACTTTATTAATTTTAATTTTTTTTTTTTTTTTTCTTCCCTTTCTCGATATTTTCTTGTGTCTTATTGAAGTCTCTTTGTCCTCTTATTTTTAGAATGTTGAGAAGAAAGAGTATGTTTTCCCTTCAAATTCTCATCCTTGGCAGAGGATATCCGGAGGGATTCACTTTGTGTAAGGGACACTGGACTTAAATAACATTATCCAGTGGACCTCAGTGAGGATGCTACATGATCATAAGTTGTTCAAAGTTGTTAAGGAATCATGACATTGATGTAAGAGATGAAGACCAGACTACAATCAAGTTATAAATCTGTCCAATAGATGATTTTTCAAATGATAATGATTATCTGGTCATAGAAAGGAAAAAAATTGCTTTACTATTCTTGATTGTATTTGAATGATGTGATGCTCTGTTTTCCCTATGTAAATTTAGAAAGTGACCAATTGTTTGGACATCCGGGACACCAATGTTATTATATTAAGAGCTTCAGGGCTCGATTTAAAGGCAGCCGTTAGCAAAAAAAATCACTAACGGGTGCGTTAAGTTTCATGTTGCAATTCAAAGATCCGTTTAAAGAACAGCTAACGGCAGTTGCAGAATCCTAACGGCCGATACACTTACATGCATTCAGACGCATTCAACAACATACCCCAGAGCTATTCAAAGGCTTGCGGTACTGATAACGGCTGAAAAAAAGACACACCTAACGGCTAAAAGTTAAGACCCACTTTTCACACACGTTAGACACTTAACGGCCAAAACTAAACACCCGTTACAGAGGAAAAGACACAAAAGGCTTACCGCACAACCATGTAAATGGGAAAATTAACCCGTGCAATGCCAAAACAACATAAAAACATGCACACACAACACAAATCACTACACACACAACAACAAGCAACACCACAGGGACAATGACACACAAAAAAACAACAACACAACATGGCACGGAACAATGGGGGTCATCACACAAAGCGGACCCTGCAAATACAAGCTCACCTGGGCAACATCAACACGCGACCTGCACCCCACAACTGCACGCCCGCAAATGGCACACACAGAACAAGCACAACACACCACATCTTATAACACACACACACCTGCTAACACTTACCTGGACACAAACAACTCACCATTGGTCAGCACTCACCTCATCACCACACCTACACAACGCCCTAGCAAGTACTTAAAGGGACAACTCAAAACACTCACTTGTGGCTTGTTTTCCACTCAGAGATAGAGAGAGAGAGATAGAGAGAGAGAGAGAGAGAGAGAGAGAGAGAGAGATAGAGACAGATAGAGAGAGCAAACAGTATGTTGGGTTACATATTGTTGCGAAGACTGCGACGAAGGCGTGCAAGGGAGAGAGCTAGGGAACATCAGCAACCTCCAAGCACGCCTCATCAACAGCCTTCACCTGTTGCAAGTGAGGAGGCTCTGGCTCAGCAGCCACACAGGAGTCCATCCCCACCTGGAGGGCACAGGATGTATAGACGACCACCAAGGCCCAGGGTATACCGCCCAAGGGTCACACTCTTTGGAATGGCTGATGACGAGGTCATTGATCGCTACAGGTTGAGGCCTAACAGCATCATTGCCTTGTATGAGGTCATCAAGGAGCAAGTGGATCCCATCTACATCCACAACCATGCCCTAACTGGCCTGCAGAAACTACTCTGTGCCATACACTTCATGGCAAGCGGGGCCTTCCAGTCCACTGAGGGTTACGCATCTGGCATGTCACAGGCCACATTCTCCAGAGTGCTGGCCCAGGTCCTGCCAGCCCTCAAAAGCAAGGCCAGTACCTATATACATTTTCCCACCACGACATGGACTGGATACACGTCAAGCAGGCCTTTTACGCAAAGGGAGGCATGCCCAGGGTCATGGTTGCTATAGATTGCACCCATGTCCGGATTAAGGCCCCAGCACGTGACGCACAGATATTCATCAACAGGAAGAACTTCCACTCCATCAACGTGCAGATGGTGTGTGACAGCAACATGAGGATCATGAATGTCTGTGCAAAATATCCTGGCAGCACACATGATGCATACATTCTACAAAACTCCTCAGTCCACAGAGATTTTGAGAATGGAACCTTTAAAGGGAGATGGCTAGTGGGTGAGTTCACAAAACAAAATCACACCACATACACAGGCGTACACACCACTCAGCTCAGCATGCACCTAACCCACAGCTACTACGTCCACCACACAAAACATCATTCACACAACATGTGCTCCCTGTTTCACCATGTCACTCACATTACACAGGTGATGCTGGCTATGGATGCAAGTCCTGGCTACTGACCCCTCTGGCCAATCCCCAAACACATGCCCAGGAAAGCTACAACCAGGATCATGCCAGAACGAGGAATGCTATTGAGCGGACATTTGGGCTTCTCAAGTCAAGATTCCGATGTCTGGACCACTCTGGGGGAGCACTGCAGTATGCACCGGCTAAGGTGTGTGACATCATTGTGGCGTGAGCAATACTGCACAACATCGCAGTGGACACCAGGCTGCTGGAGCACATCCCGGAACCCCTCATACAGGAAGTGGTCATGGACATCGGACATGCGGAGGAGACCATGAGAGGGGCACAGATCAGAGACAGGCTCATCACGGAACACTTCACCTGTGAGTATAACACATGCATGCAAACAATCCATGCAAGTCCCCCATCAGTCCTGTGACACTAACCACACTGCACATTTTGTTCTGTCTCACCCCACAGGAACAGTGACACAGCACTGCACTGGCAGTGGACGTGGAAAATTGTGTGTGTGGACTCAACAACCATCCTCCATTCCACTCTCCACGTTGACATACAGACCCCAAGGATATCACGCACACCCCCAGGAGAAACAAGGTACAACATATTACCCATGTTCATCACCTTACACGGCTTGATTGACAGCAACTAACTGGATATGCCATGATTATAGCCTGAACAACCATGCTAGCCCAGTAGCGAAAGAGTATTATCTAATAATATGCATTAGAAGGGACATCAGACTCAATATGGGACCTGTACTGTGCTACAGCTGAGAACAGCAGCACAGGGGTGGATGTACAGTGGTATGGGCACACAATGTAGAGGTCATGAGATGTAGATCAGATTACCAGGGACTCCATGCTGACCTGTGAGTGTGCAGACATATGTGCCCCTGACATGAATACACACATCAACAAATGTGTCCTAACAGTTCCATGGAACAAATGACATTGGGCTGCCACTGTCACTTTCACAGTGGCAGCACAATGTCATTACTTCCATGGAGCTCTCAGAACACTTGTTAATGTGTGTATACATGTCAGGGGCACATATCCCTAGGGCTGATGCACATGTCCTTAGTTCCCCACAGAATTGGTTACAGATGAGTACACAACACATTGTCAAGCAATGGTTTGTGCACTCACCTGTAACTGTGAAAACTGAGGGGATAAAAAGACTAAATTGTTGTTGCTTGATGATCAGTTCAGGTCTACTGCTCCAAATCCTGTCCTCTTGTCCCGCAGGCATCCGTAACATGATCCATCCTTGAACTGAAGATCTTCCATGTGACTGGATTGATGTCTTGACAACACCTTCATGAAGATCACCCCTTGCTGTTTATGGTGATGTTGTTGGTGATGCAAAGTTTGACCTGAGGTTCACACAAACCTCTACTGGAACATTCTCATAGAGACACAGAAAACACTAATTCTTCAGTGTTTTAACCTGTACAGTCAGGATGCTCAGCTATAGAGTTGTCAAACCTCATGGACAACACATGAGCAGGGCAGCAGTGTTACTGAAGTATTACGATTTAGTTTCAAAGTACATTTAGTGTTCTCATACAGGTGTTCAATGCATATAGGCAATACACACACAAAACACATGTACATTCTAATGTACTTTGAGACACAATAAAGATGAACCATCACCATTCTATCTGTGTCTGTAGGAGGATATATTTGAGAACACATATGTCAATGTGTTACCACACCCAGGGTAGAGTATGCCCCATACATGGAAAGGCATCACCCACATCACAGGAGTCCACCACTTGTTTGCCAGTGACTGGACTCTGTGATGTATCCATGCAAACAGATGATGGTGGCAGTGATGCACCAATGTGTTGTGGGAGTGATGAAGAGGTGATACAGGGGACATACTTCCACAGTGAATACCTGTCCACAGTATCTGTATTGCTCAGTATAATCCATGTTCTGAGATTTTGCTCCACTTTGACATATCTCAGTACATGGGCTAACAAACAACCAGACTAAGTGGACATGTGTTATCACAGGTGAAGTCTGTTACACCCTTAGGGAAACAGCAACTCAACTTACAGGAGACCCCAATGCTCAGCCCAGGATATCAATGTGTGTGCTACACATTGAAATCCTAGGTTAAAAACATTGGCTTCCCCAGTAAGTCAGTTGCACAATGAGTGTGTGAATCCAAGTCAAAATGGATACATGTCCCATTTATCTATCCTGCTTATAATGTCCCTGCTAAGTCACAGAGCTGTTTGTCTGGTTATCCCATTAACCCACTGAGTGCAAGAGTGGTCCCCAACGCATTTCTTTACAATGCGTTGTCTACCACTCTGGCACTCAAAGGGTTAAACACAACATATAATGCAGACAAATGTTCAGTGTTGTACAATTTGTTGTGCTAAGGGGTATGTTTTGTTGTTCAAATTCAACACACAACACCGCCATATAACACAGTGGTGTAATATGGCTCCAGGGATGTATTACAAGTAGTGTTGAGCGAGCGTGCTCGGCCGATGCTCGGATCGGCTCGAGCATCGCTCTGCTCTGCACATGGCGGTACTCGTACGAGTACCGCCATGTGCTCGCCCGACATGCTCGGGTGAAGAGGATCTGTGCCGGAAGAGGCACAGATCCGAAGACGCTCCGCTGGACCACCAGGGAATGGAGGTACGGGGGCATTGCGGAGATGAAGGGGGCATTGCGGAGATGAAGGGGGACATTATGGAAGAGGGGCATAGACTCTATGCCCCTCTTCCACAATGTCCCCCTTCATCTCCGCTATGCCCGTCTTCCACAATGTGCCCCTTCATCTCCGCTATGCCCCTCTTCCACAATGTCCCCCTTCATCTCCTATGCCATAGAGGAGATGAAGGGGGACATTGTGGAAGAGGGGCATAGCGGAGATGAAGGGGGACATTGTGGAAGAGGGGCATAGAGTCTATGCCCCTCTTCCACAATGTCCCCCTTCATCTCCGCTATGCCCCTCTTCCACAATGTCCCCCTTCATCTCCGCTATGGCATAGGAGATGAAGGGGGACATTGTGGAAGAGGGGCATAGCGGAGATGAAGGGGGACATTGACCAGGCACCCTCCGCTCATCAGAGCAGGGGGTGCCTGGTTTAATGCTCGAGTGCTCCCATTCATTTGAATGGGGCTCGGGTGCTCGGCCGAGCACTCGAGCATCAGGGGGTGCTCGGTCAGAGCACCCGAGCACCCGAGCATCGGGGTGCTCGCTCATCTTTAATTACAAGTTGAATTTGTAGAACGGTGTGTGTGTGTGTGAACCCATGTTGTAGCATCCCACTAACATTTCACCCAGGCAGAGGTTGTGTTCACTGCATTGTATGGCAATGCATTGGAGACAACCCTGCCACCCAATCCATAACTGAAGACACAACAGATCAGACAGGAATACCAAAAAACGGTTTTTTTATTGATGGGAAAGTTGACAGGTTGGGCCTTTCATTTTTTCCTTTTTGGGTGGGGGGCCTTAGCCTGGGTGCCAGAGGTGGATGCCCTTGTTGAACTGGTAATCCTCTGCCCCCTAGGTGTGGCTTCAGGGGTAACACTAGAGGGGGTGGTGGTTGCAGTAGACCCCTCAGTGGAACGCAAGTTCTCCCTCTCCATCCTCAGGTTCTCCCTGCGGTTTATCTCCCTCAACTCCACAAGGACCTGTGTTAACATGTCCATCACACCAGTCCTGAGCTGCTGGAGTAGTGTATTCCCCCTGGACACCTCCGACTCCAAACCTTGGATCCTGCGCAATGTTCCTTCTGGATTGCCTCCTGCTCCTTGTAATGTTGTTGTCAGTACTCCTGCTCGACCGGAGTAGTCTCCTCTGCAGGGCCATACACTCCGCCTCCATCCCTGTGAGGCGTGCGGTGCTGGAGGTGGATGTGGCCGGTGTCACAGGTGCTGCTGTTTCCTCTGCTGCTGAGGGTGCTGAGTCTTCTGCTGCTGAGGGTGCTGTTTCCTCTGCTGCTGAGGGTGCTGTTTCCTCTGGTGCTGCTGGAGGTGCTGTTTCCTCAGCTGCTGAGGGTGCTGAGTCTTCTGCTGCTGAGGGTGCTGTTTCCTCTGCTGCTGAGGGTGCTGTTTGCTCTGGTGCTGCTGGAGGTGCTGTGGCTGCCGGTGCTGCTGGAGGTGCTGTGGCTGCTGTGACAGCTGTTGAAGTGGCTGGTGCAGATGATGGGCACATGCCCACCACATCAAGTGACTCCGAGCTGCCCAATGATGTGTGTGCTGGTGGAGGTGTGAAAATGTCCCTGGGTACGGGGCACTGGGGCTCACCAATCAGGCCCAGGTGTGGGTAGTCCAGTGGCCATGGGTCATATGGTGGCCACTGATAGGTGATTGGACCCCACCTGGGATCATACCTTGGGGCATGCTGTGGAGCCATCCAGGAGGGTGGGTTTAACTGGGAGGCATATGGCCCATATTGGGTGGTGGCCACTGTCCCTGGCAGCCATTGTCTCCCTGGCAGTGGTGGTGCTGCTGATGGAGGGTAGTAGCTGGTGGAGGTGGCTGGATAGGTCCACCTCTCCTCCTGTGGCATCCAGCCACTGTACTGTGGAGGTGCAGTTTGAAGGGGCACAGCCTGTGGTGGTGCAGCTTGAAGGGGCACAGCCTGTGGTGGTGCAGCTTGAAGGGGTGCAGCCTGTGGTGGTGCAGCTTGAAGGGGTGCAGCCTGTGGTGGTGCAGCTTGTAAGGGTGCAGCCTGTGGTGGTGCAGCTTGAAGGGGTGCAGCCTGTGGTGGTGCAGCTTGAAGGGGTGCAGCAGGTGGTGGTGCAGCTTGAAGGGGTGCAGTAGGTGGTGGTGCAGCCTGTGTTGGAGGGGATGGTGATGGTGGGTAAGGTGACCACCGACTGGTCCCCTCCTCTGTGTCCTCCTCACTGGGGGGTGACATTGCCTCCTCCACTGTCTCCCGCTGGGCTTGAGGGCCGTAAGCTGTGTGGAGAAATAAGATGTTGTGATTAGTGACCTTAACCATATGTTTGTGGAGACAGTTATACTTTGATATGTGGTGAAGAAAATTATATGTGCTTGGGTTAATGCCCCTGGGTAAACAAGGGTACACCCACTGCTGAAAGGTGTTGTTTGAGTTATTACAGGTGAAGGTTTCATTTTGAGGTGCAATATCACAGTGGGCCGAAATAGTACAGTGGGGCTGTTGCAACACCCTCCCATGTTGATATCTGGTCCCTGTACCAGAGCTGTCCACATGATTGTGTAGTAACAGCACCACTGTACAATTTCAGGCCACTGGGGTATTGGCCCTGACATATCCATTTCTGAGCTGTGATACCTTTTGAATCAACACACCTTTCAACAGTAGGAATACCATTGTTTAACTCGGGGGAGGGGGGTGAATGCAACAACATATATTTATCTTCACAATTTGTAGGGATGGCTATCCCTCCAGGGGGATGGCAAAGGTTAAGTTCACCTTGATGTCATATTGTAGACATTGTGAAAACAGATGTTGTTCGCTGTTAGTCCTATCCCTCCTACCCTCATGGTTGTTCAGATATTGCTGTATGTGACAGATGGAGATTTCAGTCATTATTTGTCCACACGAGGGCTTTTCAGCAGAGCCCAAATCGCCCCATTTAGAGAACAATACTTAATTGGAATGGTGTACAGAGTGTGCCTGGTTTGCAAGCACACTCTGTGGACCATTCCAAAGAGGTATTTATCTCGAAATGTTGTGACTTTGGCTCTGCTGAAGAGCCTCAGTGTGGTGAAATGATAGATATCTTCACCTGTCACACAGAGCAATATCTGTATAACCATGAGTGTTAGAGGGATGGGACTTAGATCAAGACACATCTGTTAATGATGGCAATGATATGACATCTTGATTCTTGATGACATTACCCATTGCTATCCCATTACAGTGACACACAAGTAGAAATGGTCATATATGTATGTGGATATGTACCCTTCATATGGATAGAGTAATAACCTTCCAAGATGTGAAGCCAGAGAGAAGTTCAGTAGGTGTGATTGTCGTACTGGCTATACATGTGCACCCATCCAACATGACATTGTATTGATATGATGGATATGAATATACCTCGTATATCCCATCTACGTAGGGTGTGATATACTATGTATGTGTATTTGGATGGTAGCAATGTAGGTTGATTTGTGATGGGTGCACACATCTGGCCAGTAAGGCAATCACATCCACTGAAGTGATCTCTGTGTTCACATCGTGTTGTAACATATTTGGTAACATTTGAATCCTAAGGGCAACAATCCAGCCAGTAGTGAGGGATATCTTTGATTGAGGCCTTTTTTTCTCTGTGTATGAGCCCATCCATCCTTCTGTGTGAGGCAACCGTACTCAATCCTAGATATCCATCAGTCATGGCCTGTAGGTGACCAAGGTATAATGATGTTTGTTATTTGTTTCCCATGTGTATCCTGCAAAGAGTGGCTGGTGTACCATCCATCCATGGCATCAGCACCCCTGTGGATCCATGTGGGAATCAGATATGGGATATGTAATTTCAAGTCAGGGTAAATGATTGCAGCCACAACACCAATGCCTACTTTTTCCAGCTTGAAATCTGTGGAATAGTTTTCGGCCTGTGTGTTGCACCTACAAGCATTTATTCTGTGTGACACTGTGATGTGTGACCTCATGCCCCCTTTTTGTGATTCAGTAAGCGGTGATGTTGAACTGATGGGGTGGACATGATGGTGACTTCTCCAGTGATCTCCTTTCCCCATTTCCAGTGTTTTCCATGGAGTCTGTACAATGGGATCTTATAAACTTGATTCTTGTTGTTGCATGTTCTCCATGGACTAACACTGGTATTGGAGAAGTGAGGGTGTGTGAGAGTTACTTTGTGTCCACCATCTGTTTGTCACCGCTTAGTGAATGTCCCCTGTGTAGCATGTGATCGTTGTCCTATTGACTTGTTTGTTGTCTGGTTAACCCCTTGAGTACCAGAATGGGTTGCCAATGCATTGTTGATCGATGCATTGATGATCCCTCTAGCACTCAACGGGTTAGGGTGGGGGTGGGGACATGGGTGACATTGTGTGTGAACAGTGATGATCTATGACAGTCGACATTTTGAACATGATGGTTTGTGTATTGTGTGTAATGAGCACAGCGACAGGAGGATTGAAGTAGGACTTTGACCCAAGTAGGTTTGTCCCAAGTTGGACGTTGCCATTTGTCCAGGTGTTGTGTCCTTTTTTTAACCCTCATGGTGCTGTGTTGGTGCAGTTGTATGGCTGAGTGATGGACATGTGGTGAGGTGTGAGTGTGTGTGTGCAGCTGGTGTTGGTTGCTGTAGTGTGTTGTTCTGTAGTGTTGCACTTACCGGTAGTGTGGAGGCTCCTCTCATCCCCAGTGTCAGTTCCTCCCACGACCCCCTCGATCATGGTCGGGGACATGTTCTGCCGCACCATCTCCTCCCAGCCGCAGAATGTGATGGGCACAGATGGGCCACCTCCGGTGCCTCGGGCTTGCTTGGCCATGTCAGACATCTTGTTCTTGACCACCCTCCAGCAGTCGCCCCATCTCTTCTTCACAGACTCCACGTCCCGCCTGCATGTTGCCACCGCGTTCACCCGGCTGCAGATCTGATTCCAGGCTGCCTTCCTCCGTGCTGCCAGGCCAGGGACCTTTGCCGTCGGGTGGAGAACACTCTGCCTCTCCAGGACAGCTTCCACAAGAGCCGTGTTCTCCTCCTCACTATATCTGGGATCCCTGATCCTGCCCTCATCGGCTCCGGCATGGGAGGATTCAGATCCGGAGTGCCCTGCCTGGTCTGACCCTGCCTGTGTGGGGTGCTCCCCAGGAACTACCCCTCGTCCCACTGCAGGTTCTGTCCCTGTCCTGCGTGTGCCTGCTCTTGTGGGCCGGGTCCCCCTCCGCCCTGCAGATCTCCCTCTGCCACCCCTGCTCTGCTGAGGGATCCCCTCCTGAGCTTCCTCCTCCTCCACTACTCTCCCCATCCCTCTCTCCTGTCCTCCTCTCCTTGCCATCACTCACCCAGTCACACCCAGGCACTCCCACAGGCCCTCACAGACACACTCGATCCAGTCACTCTCTGTCACACACTTTCACTCCCAGATTCACACTGTCAAAATAAAAAGTAAAAAATGTGTAAGGTGTTATAAAATAAAAGGACTATGTGTATGTATATGTATGTGTTTGTATGTGTGTATGTAATATGTGCAAAAGTGTGATATGTGTATATTTAGTGTACCTCTCTCCTCTCTCCAAACTGCAAAACTCCTCTACCTCCAATGAGCGTGCCTCTCTCCCTCTCTCTAATGACTATCCTCCGCTCCTGGGTCCTGATATCTGGCTCTGAAGAACTCGATAACAGACAGTGTGTGACGGTTATTTTTGGGTATATATAGGTGTATTTGAAGTTATTTGATACATTGGGGCTTTGTGATTGGCTGTGTGTTTGAATTTGTTTTGGCATCAATCATGGTTGCTTGACAACGGCAGCCGTTATATTACATGTTGTTTTGAGCGCAGTTATCGTGTGATTTGGCCGCCCGTTGTGCATTAACATGAGCGACAACGGCTTTTGTGTTACGCGTTTTTTGTGTGCCTACGCTCGATAGCTATTCTCGTAGAGTAGCTATTGAATCTGCCGTAACTCCTGTATTATTTGCAAGCGATGTGCCTTTTTCACTTAGCGGCTGGTTTAACGGTTGCCTTTAAATCGAACCCTCAATATTTTAATGTATAGATTTTCATATGTTTATGGGCCATTGGGCCTCCTCAAGGACGCTGAGTATATTGGGTTAATTTCATCAATTAGTAAGTAATACCTCTGCAGGTGCTGTAATATACGATACACAATCTTATAAGTGGAATGTGCTGTGATTAATATTGCCTTAAGGGACTGATACTTGTAGATTGGGAATGAGTTATATGAGAGACTTATATTCGAGTTAGGGATTGTATTTGATGACCCCTATCATAGTTCATTTACAAAAACATAGAATTTACATTGTTCTTACATAATATATCATAAACCTTTTAGATGGCATTTGGATCCAGGGACTTTGTGCTCGTCGTATATATGTCAATGTATTTCTCTCTCTATTGGGTATTCCTCCGATCATGTGATCTTACTATGAGAGCTGATCATGTGATGTAGGTAGGGACATCTTAGGTATTCTGTTACTCTTTCCGATACCATTTTCACGTTAATAATTTCAATGATGTTTCGATTGGGTATTGCTCCGATCATGTGATCTGATTATGAGAGCCGATCATGTGATGTAGGTAGGGACATCTCAGGTATTCGTTTTCTGATACCATCTTCACATTAATGTTTTCAATATAACAGCAATTGAGTTGTGATTGTGGTGGTGTTGTGGGTTAAACCACGATTTACTTTTATTATTTGTTTGTATTATCGTATATATTTTATTACCATGAGACAACAGCTTTGAGGTATGATGTTTCAACTTACTTTCCATTATAGCTTTTATAATCCTTGTTTCTAGATGTTATCTATGCAGCTCTTTACTTTGAGCGAGCAGTGTATGAGTCATGGACCGAGATAAGTAGGTAGGGTCATGTGACTCTGCATTGTTTGCTCATTGGTGTCCCGGATGTTCAAATATGGGGATGGGTGTACCTGACCGTTAAACCCCTGATGAAGCCGTAATGGCGATACGCGTGGGGTAGGTCGGCTGGTACGGATAGAACCCAGGATGCTGTAGTCCTTGCTTTGTAGCCCGCTGTGAAGCTCTGATCCTTGCAATTGTACGCTAAGTATTTTTTAGTATATGGATTGTTTATCCTTGATATTTAGATGCGCTTTAGACGCTTTATATTCCTATACTAGTTTTTGTATGGGAGATGATAGATGGTATCTAGTACTTAGTTGATATGGCTTCACGTTGACTGGTATGATTTATACACGATTTCATACATTTTGTGATATATATTGCTAGCATTATGTGGGCTCATATATATTTTTATGGACTTGATATTTTCCTGGTTTTTCTGTCTGACCAATTGTGGTTTTAAATGTTTTTAAATGATTGTTATGTTTTCTATTTTTACAAATAAAGATGACTTTTTGCAATTGATTAACAGTGTCCACTACTGAGTGCCTCATTTAAAGAGATACTGTTTGTAGTTACCCCAGAGGGATATTTTCTCTTTCTTTTCCCTCTCTGGGGTTCTATAATATGTCTATGATGTTTTTTGTCTCTTGAGTGCACCCCACTATTTATGTGGTTATTTACCTGACGTAGTGACGTAGTGGTTATTTACTAGTGCCTACCATTTTGTATATTTACTATTGTTGTGCATTAGAGGAGGCTGATTGGCCCGCCCAGGATTTTCCTTTCATGGTGTTCCAGATCCTGCGCATTTGTTGTTGTGTTTCTGTGTACCGACTCGGCTCGTCTGACCATTCTGCTATTCCTGTTCGTGATTGACCCGGTCCCGGCTCATGTTCCTGCTCCGTGATTGACCCGGCTCTGGCTGACGTTCCTGCTTCGTGATTGACCCGGCTCTGGCTGACGTTTCTGCTCGTGATTGACCCGGCTCTGGCTGACGTTCCTGCTCCGTGATTTGACCCGTTTCTGGCTGTTGTTCCTGCTCCGTGATTGACCCGGATCTGGCTGACATTGCTGCTTCTTGATTGACCCGGTTCCGGCTGACGCTCCTGCTTCGTGATTGTTTCCTGTGTTCCCGTGAGATTTCGGTCGAATACCGGCGACATTCTGAACTGTACTGATAATATCGCTCTGACTAATCACTTCTCTGCAAGCTGAGCTGTTGCCTCCATTACTGAGCCAGTCTGCATAGCCTTGCTGAGCTGTTGCCTCTGTTACCGAACCTGTCAGATACCCTTGCTGTGCTGGTTGCCTCCAATACTGAGCCTGTATCTGTACACTTGCCAAGCCTGTTGTGTTCCATCCGAGCCATTTAACACTTACTGAGCCTGTGCCTTATTGACGAGCCTATCCGTTAAACACTAGCAGAGCAGTTTCCATTCCGGTGCTCGTTCAGTTCCGTTGTTGCACCGCCTGGTGCTAGTGGGAATTCTGTTAGCTCTTGCAGTTTGTTGCTCCATGACGGCACTGGAAGGGTGTCTTGGCTCTGGTCTCCAAGTGCTCACTGTGTTACGCTATCTATTGCACTACCAGTGCGTTGGCTCTCAGATCGCTTGTGCAGTGTTTCTCTGTTGTGGCACCCAAGGGGTGTTCTTGGCTCTGGTCCCCTTGGCACATGCAGGGTTTCCTCCATTGAGAGAACTAAGGGTGTTCCAGGTTCTGGTCCCATTAGCTCCAGCAGTAGCTTTCCTCCATTATATCACCCTAAGGGGGTATTGTCTCAGCTCTGGTCAGTCTTCGCTGTATCATTGGGCGTCCTATTGTACAGTTATCTGAGAGTGATTCAGTTCAGTCGCATACTGCACCTTCCTTTGTAGTATCTAGAGACTGATAATACCTGCTGGGCGTTGGCTAATTACCATCACAGAGACTGATCAGTTGCTCTAAGCATTAACCCTTGGTCCTACATTTATTCTGATATTACTGTTTGCTCCTACATATTTGGGCCTGTATTTCTGTCATTACCCGTTTATACCTGTCCTGGCCCCCAGGGACGCTGTTCTTTAATTTTATTTCAATAAAACTGTGTTTTTGCTTTTAACCTTTGTTTGAGTGTCTGAAAACCGTAACAAATATCCCATTGTTGCCTCTTGCTGCCCCTCTGGCTGTAGAAGCCATTGATGGTAGACCATTACAGCCCTCACATATTACGCATGAGACCGCCATGTTAACCCTGAGGGTGGGAGCCCTGCATACTGAAACCCTGAAATTTAAGATTATTAACTATCCGCATCATGCCATGGTCCTGGGGTTCCCTTGGGTACAAAAACATAACACCAGGATAGATTGGCACACTTATGATGTCTTGGGCTGCTCCCCACAATGCTCAAAGTCTTGTCTGTCTTGCCCCGTGAGAGCTACTCAGGCCTCGACTCCACTCCCTCCAGAGGAGTATACGTCATTCATAGATGTTTTCAGCGAAAGTCAGGCTGAGGTCCTTCCTCCTCGCAGATCATATGATTGCACGTTGGAATTGTTGCCTGGTACTACACCTCCAAGGGGCCGTACTTACCCCATGTCTGTGGAGGAGAATAAGGCCATGGAGGAATATGTGTCTGATGAGCTGGCCAGAGGAATCATTCGTAAATCCACATCTCCTGCTGGATCAGAGGGTCAAAGTAATTTACAAAACTCTATCTGAGAGCTGTATGCAACTTGGTACGAATTAAAGAAGGGCATGATTAGAATACAGCGTTCAATACCCGGAGTTGACACTATGAGTACTTGGTCATGCCCTTCGGCTTGTGTAACGCCCCCAACTGTCTTCCAGGAGTTCATAAATGATGTGTTACGAGAATTCCTTCAAAGTTGTGTTGTTGTATATTTGGATGACATCTTAATTCACTCTCCTACATTGGAGACTCATCAGTCAGATGTAATCAGAGTCCTGAGCCTATTAAGTGAGAACAAGTTGTTTTGTAAACTTGAAAAATGTGAATTCCACAGACCTCAAGTCACATTCCTGGGCTATATAATTTCCGCTGCTGGGTCCGTCATGGACCCTCAGAAATTGTCTGCTGTTGTGAACTGGCCACGTCCTAAAGGGACTCAAAGCGATCAAAAGGTTTCTGGGCTTCGTGAATTATTACCGAAAATTCATTAAGAATTTCTCTACCATTGTAAAATCCCTGACGGACATGACTTGTAAAGGGGCAAAAACCTCAGAGCTCTTCTGAGTTTTGAAAAGCTCAAGGCAGCCTTCGCGGAAGGCCCCATATTGGCGCATTCCAATCCCTCCGTGTCCTTTACTCTGGAGGTGGATGCATCGGAGGTCGGAGTGGGAGCTTTGCTGTCCCAGCGCTCAGCTCCTGGTGAAGCTCTACGTCCATGTGGGCTCTTTTCTAAGAAACTGCCCAAAGCTTAAATGCTTTACCAGATTGGGGACAGAGAATTACTGGCTATTGTCCTGGCTTTGAAGGAATGGAGACATCTGCTTGAAGGTACTAAAATTCCTATCTTGATTTTAACCTACCACAAAAACCTAATTTACCTCTCTGAAGAAATACGCTTGTCTTCCAGGGAGGCCAGATGGGCACTGTTTCTGTCCCACTTTAATTTTGTGGTTTTCTATCTTCCTGGCTCTAAAAACATATGGACAGACGCATTATCCCGCCAGTTTTGTAGGCCATCCAGGGAAGAGGTTCCACCTTCTCCGATCATTTCGGCTGATCGTATTCTTGCTACAAGAGGAGATTCTAGCAGCCCAAGACTCTGCTCCTCCTGATAAACCTGATAGCTGTTGCTTTCTTCCTGTACAGTTGCGCATCAAGTTGTTGGAGACATATCATGCCTCTAAAGTTGCGGGCCACATTGGTCGAGATCAATTGATATGGTCAGTGTCTCGAGTATTTTGGTGGCCTAGTTTTCTGGGCAACTGTACCGCTTTCACGGCTGCATGTACGACTTGTGCTCAAACCAAGTCTCCTAGACACCTGCCAGTGGACTTGCTTCCATTGACTTTATGGTTGAACTTCCAAGTTCCATGGATTATAAGTCATTCTAATCATTGTAGATAAGTTTTTAAGATAGCCCACTTTGTGCCACTGAAAGGGTTACCATCTGCTTAGGAATTGGCGGTGGTATTTGCTAGAGAGGTCTTCTGTCTCCATGGCATTCCTACATTAATTGTGTCCGATAGAGGAAGCCAGTTTGTGTCCCGTTTCTGGAGGTGCTTTTGTACACAAATGGGTATTCAGTTGGCATTCTCCTCCTCATATCATCCGCAGTCCAACAGTGTGGCAGTGAGGTCCAATCAAGCCTTGGAACAGTTTCTCCGCTGCTATATCTCTGACCATCACAATAACTGGTCTACACTGTTACCTTGTGCGGAGTTTGCCCGGAATTATGCTGTTAAAGTGATAGTAATGTTTCATAATAAAAGCAGCTCTAATTAATCTTCACAGTATTTAGGCCATGGAGAGTGTTATTTCAATTCTGTTGTAGTTTAGGAGTAATTCAATGATAAAGTATCCCCCTCCAGCCCCTTTTACTAATGAAACACTGCTCAGCCAGAGCAGAAGGGAGGTGCCCAGGTAGACTGCAGAGAGGGACAATCTTCAATTAAGATAAGGGAAAAACCTGAAAATCTTGTCAAGGGGGGAGGGCTTTCATTGTTCTAATAGCAAGAAGATTGTCCCCTGCTGTTATCTGTCTGGTCTATGGACTGCATTCCACATCTGAGAAGAGGTGGCTTACACTATGTAAAAGGGGCGGAAGGGGAACTTTGCTTGTGAATATCTCTTAAACCATAAAGGTTTGAGAGATAAGACTTATATCGTTCTTCGTGTTTTTTCAGGCCTACAAAATAAAATAAAGATAAAACAAAGTATTACTATCCCTTTAACTCTTCCACTAAGAGTTCCCCATTCTTGTTCAATTATGGGTTCCAACCCTCGGCTCTCCCCAAGACCTTGCAAGCACAAGAAATTCCGGCTCCGGTCAAACATTTAAGGGCGCTCCGTTCTGCGTGGGTACGAGTACAGCATACCCTACGTGATTCTGTGCAGCAACAGAAAAGGCATGTTGACCATAAGTGACTGCCAGCACCTACTTACCAAGTAGGGGACAGAGTGTGGTTGTCTTCCCGTAACTTGCACCTCCAGGTTCCTTGTGGCAAATTGGCTTCGCGATTCATTTGGTCCTTACCGTGTGTTGTGCGAGGTTAACCCAGAGGCTTATGCGATGGAACTTCCAGCCATAATGTGTTGCATGTTTTCCTGTTGAAGCCCTTGGTCTGCAACTGGTATACTTCAGCTCCTGTCTATTCTTCCCCCGTGAGAGTTGCAGATCACAAGGAAAATGAGGTACAAATTATGTTGGACTCCCGTGTGAGTAGAGGGCGCTTACAATATTTTATTAATTGGAAGGGCTATGGTCCTGAGGAGCGCTCCTGGATACCTGCCAGTGATGTCCACGTTCCTTTTCTGGTACTCAGGTTTCATGCTCGATTCCCTGACAAACCCTGGCCGGCTCCGTGGAGAGGGGCCTTTGAGGGGGGATACTGTTACAGCTTACCTTAGTTTCAGCATCATCTGCAGGTGCGAGGGTTCAAGCATGCTGCAGGCCTCTGTTTTATCTGTTTGCTTCCTGTAGTCTCCTCCTACCAACTTCCTACTTCCTCCCTCTGAGCTGCTCCTCCTACTTCCTGTGGAGGGGTTTAAAGGGCAGACTGAGGCCTGACTCAGTTGCACTTGCGTTGTTGTTCATAGCAGTTCTGTCACCTTGGGCTCCATGTATGACCTGGCTAGTCTTCCATCCATTCTAGTGCTGACCTGTGGCTCTGTCTGACAATTCTTTTGCTTAACTCCTAATAGTGGACATAAAGTCTGGTGCAGACTTGTGGCTCTGGCTGACTACCTGAACTGTGTATGACCCGGCTTATCTGACTACCCTCTCTGGTGCTGGCAGGCTATTCTTTCGCCTTTTCCCATATTGAGCAAACACCCAATATAGTGCGGACCTGGGGCTCTGGTAGACTTGCATAGCTGACTGCAAGCGTGAGTCAGTTTTCAACTTACTTCTACTGACTGCAGACATGAGTCAGTATTCGCTCCTACTGACTGCATGCGTGAGTCAGTATTCACCCTTACTGGCTCCATATGTGAGTCAGTGATATGTCCTTCTGACTGTAGGGTGAGTCAGATCTCATTCCTCATCGGCTCAAGATCCTGGGTTCCTATTCTAGTTCCTGTTCCTGTTTCCAGCTGAGACTTCCAGTGGCTAAGGCCTAGTCTCCAGCACAGTGGTTTAGCATTGCAACCTATTATTTCTGATAGCAGGCTTGCTGGCTATTACACTGTGCTTATTTCTATTGTATATATTGTATATATCCTATTTATGTCATTTGTTAATAAACTGCATTAACTAAAGTGTACTGACTCCTGAACTTCTCTGGGTAACCGTAACAGTGACCGAGGTTACTGTCAACGTTTCGACCTCCTGGAGGGCCTTTATCAAGACCTCCAGGGGGTCGAAACGTTGACAAAATAAAACTCATTTTTTTCACAAGTCCTGTGAGTGCACTGGCTTCATGGTATGCTACCATTTCTCTTTTTTTATACTTATTTAAACCAGTAGCACCCAGGCAGTTGGTATACTTTTTCTCTGTAAGGAGTGCCCAAATTTGCATTAATATATATATATATATATATATATATATATATATATATATATATAATTATATATATATATATATATATATATATATATGTATATAATTATTATATAGAATATATATATATATATATATTCTATATAATAATTCGCTAAATAGTTTGTAACAATGTAGTCATGCTTAGTAGAGACTGCTGTACGTGACTCAGTCATGCGCAGTAGAGAATGCCCATGAGGTGGCTGATACGGAGCGGGGCACGCCAAAGAATCAGCCACAGAGCATGCAGTCTCTACTGTGCATGACTGCCCCGCGACCGGGTGGCACTGTATCAGCCACAGCGCCGGCAGTCTCTATTGTGCATGACTGCACCATGACCAGCTGGCACTGTGGCCTGTGTACACGGGCTCGTCTACTAGTTTATATACATTATATATATATATATATATATATATATATATATATATATGTATATTGTATATTGTTTAATATTTCTAATTTTTTATGGATTTGTGTTCTCTATTGTTTTCCTAAGTACTAAGGCATTTTATATATTTTTATTTGCTTTTTTGGATCCATGATGGTGGATATGGGTGGCTAGGTTATTATGATCTGCGGTTTCCTCCATTATAGTGCCACCGATTGTAGCATATTATTTGTAATTGCAGTCAATGAGCCACTTCACTTTGCTCAGCCCAGGAGTCTAGTGACTGTCCCCTTGCTGGATTAACCCTTTGATTGCAAGAATGGTATGCAACATTGCAAATCAATGCGTTGCACAGCCCTCTGGCACACAAAAGGTTAAGAACCCCTAAGGTCCATGGTAAAAATATGAAAGGAGGCCCCCAAATATAGGTTAACATTTAGGATCCTCAAATTTAATTGTGACTTTCCTTTTCTTCCCTTCCTGTTAATGAGAAAAACATATGCTCTCAGCATCATTATTGTACAGTGTGATTTTATTAATTATCAGTGCACAGATACTTAACATCATCATAGAGTACAAAGTGTTCATTATCCCCTACAGCGGGAACCTGATAATACTGGATCCATGAAGGAATTATGTTGCCTTGCTGCAGATTTTCTTTTCTGACTCTGTCAAAAAAAGCATTCCTCCCAAGTGTCTCTCTTTAGGACACCCAAATCCCTCTGTCCCTCTTTCCCACCCTGATGTCCCTTTTTTTAGGAGATCAGACTGTACATACCTCCCAACATTTCAAATTGCCAAAGATGGACACTTGTGTTTTAGTGGGCGTTGCTGGGGGTGTGGCTGGTGGGCAGGGCATTACCGAGAATTTTTAGGCTATTTTTTGACCTACTGGCACCTCCTTGTGTAATCTAATAAATGACTTATAACAAGACCAATGTATTTTATTTACACAGACTAATTCATAAACACATATACTGACCTTTAAACAAGCAATAATGTGAGTTTTATTGCTGTGGAGCAATGTAATACACTTATATACATACCACACAATCTTATCTCCTAAAAAGAGGGACATCAGGGTGGTAAAGAGGGACAGAAGGATTTGAGTCTAAAAGAAGGCTGTCCCTCCTAAAGAGGGACACTTGGTAGGCATGGACTGTGTGCTGTGTATAGAAGTGTATTACATTGCTCCTCAACCATAAAACTCACATTCATGTTTGTATAAACTTCAGTATATGTGTTTATAATGTATTCTACGTAAATAAAATACTTTGTCTTTTTTCTAAATCATTTATTCAGTTACATAAAAAGGTGTAAATGGGTCATGAAGTAACTTAAAACATCTTGGTTATTCCCTGCCCACCAGTCACGCCCCAAGAAACATCCCCTAAGACAGAAGTGTCCCTCTTTGACCATTTGAAATGTTGGGAGTTGTGAAAAAGTAATGTGACAAAGGCCCAGCACAATGCAACTCTTGTACCCAAACTCAAATTTAAACATTTTGAGTGTCTGAGCACTGATAATTAATAAAATTACACTGTATAATAATGATGCTGAGAGCATTTGTCACTGATGAAGAATACTTTGCATGTTGCACTTTATAGTTCTTATCTATGAACTGATGCTTTATAATGATGAATAACCATACTGATAATGGACACTTTAGAGTGATGAGTATAAGCACTGATTATGAACACTGTACTTTAAAACAATGTTGTCTGTGCATTGATAATAAACAACTCCACTTTATAATGATGAGCATCTGTACACTAATTATTAACACACTATTTTATGATGATGATATATGCCCTGGAAATTAACATACTGTACTCTACAGTTAATTAACAAACTGTACTTTTGTGTGGGAAGAACCGTCCTATTTCATTCATCACATCAGCTCCTCTGACAAGTGTCAGTGAGGCCGTTGTACTAAGAAATGGAGTAATTCTGGACTAGTCCAGATTGCACTTATGGGACAAGTAAAATGTCCTCAAATTTCCATTGATTTGAATGGAAATTTAATCCCAAAGGAATTCGTTGAAGACTTTTTTAGCACCCAAGAGTTTAAAAGCCACATTTAAATCAACTAAAATTTTTCTCTCTCCCCTATGGGGAACTTGGTTTACTCCACAATTACTCCAGTTCTTCTTAGTACATCAGTCTCACTGTGTAATGATGTCAGTGCTGCTGTTTCCTGCTCTCCTTCTCAGTGCATGGCACATATAATCGCAGCTCTTGTGTCATTAATCTGGGGACACTAACAGTCTGTGTTATTTGTCTTTTTCTGTTAAAAGAATATTTCAGAGATATCAGTATCAGGTAATTTTGAAAGTTCCCACTTAGCCCTATTGCCCTGAAGCTGTTGTTGGACTACAATTCTTCTCAGTCTCAGCCATCTAACTGTAGTTGAGGATGATGGAAATCGTAGTTTAACATGAGCTGGAGTGTGACAACTTGCACACCTCAGGTCTAGACATACGGCAAGAGTAGCAATAATGTGTCATTACTGAGGCCATAATGCTTTGTCTCTCTCTCTCTGATAGAGGACAAAAGTGTGCATGGGGAGTGGGGGTCCTGGGCTGTGCAACCCCTTTCTGTTTGTCTTTGGGAAATCTGTGGCCCTCCAGCAGCCTCTGTTGTACTACAATTCCCAAATCCTCAGTGGGGCAACAAAGAGTTGATGATGATGACAGCTGTAGTCCAACATTGCTGGAGTATCACAGATTGCCCACAACTGCTGTACACTGACTTGTCCCCCTACACAAGTGATAGGAAGCATTGAGCCCTCCAACAGTTTTGGACTACAACTCCCATCATCCTGAACTTGGCAACATTTGGATAAAGTTGATAGGAGTTGCAGTACAACACAGCTGGAGGGTCACAGGTTGCCCGTAGGTTTTGTATTCTGATTATTCTGATAAATATTGCAAAATCTGTGGCCCTTCAACTGTTGTTGGACTACAACTCCAATCATCTTCAGCTGATACTTGTGTTACTTCACAACATTAATCAAAGTTATAAACTCAACAGAAGGGGGTGGAGTGGGACGGAGGGCTTGAGCGATACTGGAAATGGGCCACTTGATTAAATTTGCCCCCAGGCCAAATGTTGCCAGCCCTCCCCTGGCAACCATGCCAAAGGTAGATGGAGGAATCCCCCCCCCCCTTGCGTTTGCTTGGACAGGAGGAGGCCATGCCTTCCTTTCTCCAGTCTTTTTTTTATAAGAACTGTCAATATTTTAGAATAAACTATCCTTTAGTTTTTGGAAAGTACACTATGAGCTGCTTCTCTTTTTCTCACTTATTTTCCTATTTCCCCATTTGCAGGAAAACAAGGCCATTTATTAAGGTTGGCAGACCTTGTGGGACCGTTCCAATGTTGAAAGTGTCTGGAGATCTGTTCTTCTCACAAACTGTGAACCCATTACATATGGTGACATTTCATTCTTACCTGTTACATTTACGTTTTATGCAGTTCTGGACAAAAATGATTTTACAGTCAGTTATTTGTTCATGTAGAGAGATTGTCACTGTTCATATGCACAATAATCAGACCAGTTTTAAGGCTGCAGATCCCTTAAATGGAACGGTTCAAAGAAAACCGAGGCCAATGTACTAAAATGACCAATAGGAATTCTGGAACAAACCAGCTGTAACATACTGTGTGTATATCTGTAATCCTATATAATAATTCACTAAGTTGTGTGTAACGCCCGACATGCGCAGTAGACACTGCTGCGCATGCGGCAGTCATGCGCAGTACAGACTGCCCATGCCGCGGCTGATACAGAGTTGGACGCTCCGAAGGAGCGTCCAGCTCTGTATAAGCAGTGGCGCGGGTAGTCTCTGCTGTGCGTGACTGCCCCGCGACCGGCTGCCATAGGCACTGTGGCCCGTGTAAAGGGCTGTTCAACTAGTAAATAATAATTAGCAAACATCCTACTGATAGAAATTTGGTTTGAAATAGGGTTTGCAACTCCTTGAATTCTAGAGAGTTGTAAAATGAATTGCTTTGCAATGAGCTGGAGACCCATCTCACGTTGAAGGCATTAACAACTTAATTTAACCCTTTGAGTGCCAGAGGGGTATACAATGCATTGCTCTGCAATGCGTTGCATACCCCTCTGGAACTCAAAGGGTTAAACTGGCATTTTTATTTGTCCCCTATTGTGTAGTCGGTTTACTCCACAAATGCTCTCATTTTCTGTATACATAAGGTCCTCTGTGATATTGCTAGTCCCTACAAACTTGGGAAAACTCATATATATCTACTGATTAGTTTTACAGAGTGGTGGATGGCAATATATTAGTAGTTCCCCATGATTACTGTATGCAGTCTGACCTGCAGCAAAATCTACTGAATGGATTTCTGGGGCAAATCAACTGTGCCATAGGAGACAAATATCATTTCCCCAAAACACCAAGGATTAAATTGAGACGTTTAATCTAATGAATGCCCAAGTGGTCTACAACATATTACTTAACAAAGCATTCAAATTTTAAAATACCCATTTAACTGAATGGGGATTTTTAATTCCTCCCTCTCATGTAGTTGGTTTGCCCCAGAATTGTTCAGTCTTCCTTTGGACATAAGGCCCATAGACAGATTGCATGGTATAATATTTGCTTTTGTTTAAATTGAAAGAAGTACCCCGATTTGTCAGTTATTTATGTTTAATTTTAGGCAGTTAGAATTCAAACATGTAGCTGATTAGACACATTTATCAAGGCTTCATGAGGTACTGTGGGGGTGGGGTTACCATCCTAGAAACAAGAGCATGAGTATGACATCATAGATCATGCTAGCAGGACCAATCATGCAGTCTTAGTTTCAGTTAATCACGACAGCTTCAAAGCTATTGCGTGTTAGCAAAGTGGAAATACTACTAAAGTGCTACAAAATTTGCTAAGTTTCTGACTTACAATGAGCGATACAAAACAGAATAAAATCAAGAAAAGCAGGAAAAGAAAGCGACAGGAACATTCACAGACTGATGCAAAGGGAGAAGAAGATGGGCTTTGTACCCAGAAAATTATTAGGACGTCTTATTCAGATCTTGGTAAAAAAGAGTTATTTAGAGTAAAAATGTGGCACTCTAGCTCCAGCAAATTACTGATGAAAACAGGGACCATTTAGGGATGATGGTAGATGGAGCTCATTGGTAACTGGAGAGCCACTTGTTCACCAGAACTTTGGGATAGGGGAACTTACGGTCTCATTTGTTTAAAATATTTTTACATACATGTGTACATGTGTATGTGTAGGGAGGGGGTGGGGGAGGAGAAAGGTGAGTAAGAGATCATGAGGAAGGAAGGGTTAAGAAGAAATATAGGGTAGAGGGTCTAAGAGAGGTGGGGTAATATACTGGTGGAGAAAGGAGTGGTAGTAGACTGTCAAAGAGTTCGGAAGGAGAAGAAAAGAGATGGTGGAGAAACGGTGAGGGGGACATGGCAATGGGAATGAACGTAGATAATGAGAGGGTGGAGGAAGAGTGGAGATGAAAGGAGAATAGAGGGGAAAAAGGTAGGAGTAGGAAAAGAGGAAAAGTGGAGTAAAAGAAGAAAGGAAACAGAGAAAATGAGGACAGAGAAAAAGAGAGGGGAATAGAAAGAAGAGATCGCATATAGACAAGGGAAAGAGGAGAAGGAGAGGGACAAAGATAAGGGATGTGGCCAGGAAAGAGGGGAATGAGGAAGTAAGTGTCAGAATGACAAGGAAGAGAAGGGTATTACTAGGGAATAGGGGTGGAAAATGGAGGAGGATGAGATGGTACGAGGGATAAGTAGGTGACAAGCATGAAGGGAGGAGTTGGGGAAACAAAGTATTGAGATGAAGGGATGAGTAAAGATAAGGGGATGTACAGAGGGGGTTGCATGATATCAAGGGAAGGGATAAGGGAAAAAACAGGGGATAGTGGACAAAGACAGAGAATCAATGAAGAAAACGGATGAAGACGAGAGGGGGTAGAAAAGAGGGGTTGAACAGAATTGTGGAGGATGGGTGAAAGATATTGGTGAACATGACAATGATAGAAAGACCCTTCTCTCATCTACATCCAACATGTTCAAGATATTTACAACAATCTGTGACCCTCAAGCTATTGTTGGAGTACAACTCCCATCATCCTTAGAAAGATGTTTACTGACTAAGGATGAAGAAAGTTGTAGTACAGCGCAGAGACACAGGTTGCTTCCCCCCCCACTCCCTTATACACCACCACCCTTACACTAATTTCCTTTCTGGTCTAACACATTGGCTCCTGCAGTAATAAAATGGGTAATTTTGTCAAGGTCCCCTCTTCTAAATTGCACACACACGCACATGCACACCCTGAACATTTACTAGTACACATTTTGCTCCAGTCATGACAATGTCCACTTTATTATCAATCTAACCACTCTTCATTTTCAGTAATAAATAACATATTTTTTATCACACAAGGAGGAAGCTCAGAAAAGCCATCAGCTGCCCCACGTGAGCTATCACTGGAGGATTTCACCATCTATCATAAACTCGGGGAAGGTGGCTATGGAAAAGTAAGTAATGGGTTCTCCAAACCAACTATAGTACTTTAAAATGATTTACAAAACAATAACATGAAATGCCAGTGTTGACTGTTCCTAATCTGTGCCTCTCTATCCTCTAAAAATGAATGTCTTGTCTCCATATCACCTTCACCCCCTATTCTTCCACTCCTTTGCCATCAATCTCACACTATGTCAGCCCATTCCTGAGATTCCCCAAGCCTATTCATCTTTCCAAGTCCAGTACTTTATATCTCTTCCATATAGTCCAATTCCTGTCACCTCTTGCACTATTCTTCCATCCCTAACCTATCCCTTGCACTTTACTCCATGTTGCATAATTTCTATAACTCCCCAGCCATAGTCTTCCTTCCGCAGCCAAATCCAGGAGTTCTCTTCTATATAGAACCATTCCTGTGATGCTACAGCCTATTGTTCTGTTACCTTCCAATTACATTCTCTTTATAGACTAATCCCCATTATATGACCACTCTTCCATACAGTATAATTCCCATGATTCTTCTGTCCCTTACATGAAGTCTTTTTCATATAGAACCACTCTGGTGAATTCCCCAACCCTGTTTTGCATTCCCCCCATTACATGATGTCCCTTTCAAAAAAATAATTCCTGTGACTCCACTAGCCATATTTTTCTGTCCCCTCTTCTATTACATGAACTCGCTTTCATATAGAATCATTCCGGTGACTTCCCAGCCCTATTTTTCTGTCTTTTCCTCAATTCCTGTGACTCCCCCTCCATATTCTTTGGATCTCTCCCCATTACTTGACTTTATTTTTCATCTCATTTTTTGTATGTTTCCCAGTCCAGTTTTAATGTCCTGAGCCCATTCATTGACCTGTCTTCCACATAATTCCTCTCCTGAGCAGTTCTCTACAATCAAAAGCGGGTCAATTCTGGAGCATTCAATGAGTTAAAATCCCCTTTAAAATCAATGGGGATTTTTACTTGTTCCTTAATGCTGGTTTGCCCCAGATGCTAAATTTTGGTCTTTGTGCAGATGGTCTTTACGTGTTCCTGTTGATATTTGATCTCCAATAAGGGACTGACCTTCTAACTCGCAGGTCTCTCTCATCTACCTCCTACAGGTTTTTCTGGGTTACCACAATGGTAGCGGAAAGCTGGTGGCAATTAAATGCGTGGAAAAAAAGCATCTCCTAGGCAAGAGCAAAAATAATATAATGGTGGAACAGCGTGTACTGGAGGTTGCCGGTGGTTGCAGATTTCTAACTCATGCATACGCAACCTTCGAAACCAAGGTAAAAACCATGCCTTCCCTTCATTCACCCTTTCACTGACCATATCAATGTGGCAATAATCAAACCACAGTATAGAAACAGATTGTGTCGGGCTCAGGGGGACTCTGTGGCTAAGAGGAAGATGATGATGTGAGTCAGCTGCCGAGAATTGGGGCCATATGTACAAAGGAAAAGAGGGGAAGTTCTGCAGCATCAAAATTATACCATAGGGGACACATAAAATTCACTATATTCCCATTGTTTTAAATGGATAACTCAACTCATTGAATGCTAGAGTGATCTCTAATGCATTGTGAAACAGTGCATTAGAGACCTTTCTAGCATATAAATGGGAATGTTTATTTTGTCTTATGGTGCAATAACAATATGTGAGTAATGGCTGGGATATCCTGTTCTCTGTATCACTTGACCCCCAGGAGGGAGCACTGATATAGAGATTTCTGCCTGAGCAAGCACACACCTCTTACTCCAAATGCTGAACCACTAGGGATGAAGGCCCTGAAGTGGCAGGGAAGGGAGGAATGTGGGAGGGGATGTAGGAATGTTTGTGCTGGCCACACCTTTATTATGAATTATGAGTATGGCCAGAGCAATCTCAATATCCCTGCATTGGTTTTATACCTCTTTACAGGCAATTATTTAACCCCTTAAATGTTAGAGATATCTCCAAATGCGTTGCAGAACAATGTTTTGGAGATCTCTCTCTAGAAACTAAATACTTCAGGCTTTTATGTTCTTCTTGTTATAGGTCAAGGGTGTTTTCTATGTCAGGAGACAGTGGATGGTACTGTGGGTAGGGGCATATGAAGAGTGGAGGTGTGGCCATAGGCAGAACTATAGGCACCTAGTGTGCCTTGCCTAGGGCCTCCTGTGATATAAATCCAGCCCTGTACAATATATTGTATTAGGATTGATGCACAGGGCAGGAGAATCAGTGTGTATTGTTACGAGGAGACAAAAGCAGGCATGTACTGTACTTTATATTGGGACTGATACACAGGATAAGAAATGCAGTCGTTTGTATAATAAGGATTAGGCATGACCATGTTGTATTGAACCTCTTCTTAAAAATTAGACCTTCATTGTAACCTTTCTCCCATTGTCTCTGGTGTAACAGGAACATCTCTACTATGTTATGGACTACCTTGCTGGAGGAGACCTTTTTGAGTTTTTGTGCACGAACAAAATGCTGGACAGCGATACAATAAAGTAAGGACTAGGAATGGGAGCCAGATGGAGACACACAATTTAGAAGGGATACAGTAGTCAGGCTGGAGTTGGAATGTGTTTGATAACTCTGTAGGACTTAAGCATTTCAATCCCCATTAAAATATATGGAAATTCACAGATTGTTTTTTCCAACCCTATGGTGTACTTGATTTACTCCTTGATTCTACCTCTTTAGTTAGATGAACAAGATCTAAATATCCTTAAAACAAAATATTTGCTAGCATTTCTGAAAACATGAGCATACCTGGGAACTCTCGGAATATCCTCATTTGGACACTCCCATTCTCAGCCCTGTGTGTTTCTCAGGGAGTCATGGATGAGAATGTTCCCAGGAATGAGCATGAGGTATAGACAATGTAAAATAAATATTTGGGGGCATGAAAGAGTAATTTTAATAACCCTTTGAATGCCCGAACAATGTGTTTGATACTTCTCTGGCACTCAAAGGAATAATATTGTAAAGGAGTGGTAAACTTTTGTTATGAAAACTACATATACTGTGGGGATTTTCCTGCTGAGTAGAACATAGTTCTGTCCCCTCTGGGAGAGGATTCATTTAAAAGTTATTTTGATTCAAACTGTTGCATTTTTTAAATATTAATCTGTTAGCATGATTGCTACCTGGTACCCAGACAGTTATTTTATTGTATGATCTGGGAGAAGTGAGACACTGGCTACAGTTCTCTATAGAATGTGGCAGTAACCGCTCCATCACTGTGAAACAGTTTGAAGTATAATCATCCTATGTAATTATTCGCTAAATTGTGTGTAACACCGCGACATGCGCAGTAGACACTGCTGCGCGTGCTGCAGTCATGCTCAGTAGAGACTGTCCGCGCCGCGGCTGATACAGAGCTGGGCGCTCCTTCGGAGAGTCCAGCTCTGTATCAGCTGCGGCGCGGGCAGTCTCCGCTGCGCATGACTGCCCCGCGACCGGGTGGCAGTGGCACTGTGGCCCGTGTAACTGGCTGTTCAACTAGTTTATAATAGAGCATCTCACAGCAGAATCCTTTTGTAATCCTCTGTTTTCTATGAATTATGCTTTTTAACTATAAATGTACTTATTTTTTTTTGCTCATCAGATTCTTTGCTGCGGAAATGGTGTGCGCTATAAAATTCCTGCATAGCAAAGGAATTATCCATCGGTAAATTATATTCTTTTATTGCATATATATTTTATTCTGACCTATTTCAATACTGTTCCGCTCTCCCTGCTCTGTGCTGTCTCTCCCTCATCCATCCTTCCACCTGTCCTGATCCACAAAGTATTAAATAATTGGGGGAAAACTGTATTTCAAAAATGTTCCCCTGTGCTCAACTACAAGGAAATCTAGCCAATCCCCAAGTTAGTTAACCTGTAACCTGACGACTATAAGAAAATAGCTGATGCAGGAAGTGGGGCTCTGTTGTGTCCCTATTATTTCAAAAGAAACAAAAAAAAAAAAAAAAGAAATTCGCACCAACTGATATATGACTCCAAAATATAAACTGAATAATACTGAGGTGCACTCTTAGGAATAACAAATATCAAACAAAAAAAGGGAAAGAAAAGACGGGGTAGACCAACTGGAGGAGAACCACCAGGCGGTACTAACCCTCCCCCCCAAAAAAACCTAATAAACGAGGCACACTCTAGGAGTACTCAAAATAGAAAATTAGCTTTATTGAGATAATACAAATAAGTCAAGTGTTAATCATAAAAACAATTAAAAACCTAACTACACAGGAGAATGACGTAGTAAAGACATATCCCTACAAAATATAGCCATTAATTGAGCAAATATGTATCATACAGGAAGCAATAATCACATATACAAACTGAAAATAGAATAGTAATGTGAAGCGTAAGGTACATATACTTATCTCTAAATACTAAAGTGAAGGCATAAGGGAAACGCCAAGTCTAATCTCTCCTGGTAGTCCAACACCCTACGCGTATTGCCACAAAAGATGGCTTCGTCAGGGGTAATAGACACTAACTGAATAAAGATTTAAATATCCTCATGCATCCAATCAGGATCTCCACAGGAAAACAAATGACGTATCAGAGCTATCCATAAAGGCTAAAGAGAGTACCTTAAATAATCGAATAGTAAGGCTGTCCAAATCAACGTTAATCCCTCGAGTAGAAGCGCATCATATGATTAGAGTAACAATAAACAATTTCATTAAAGATATTACAGATGCTACAAAAACCTCGATAGACAGTATTACATAATGATCCAAAACTTTGGGCTTAAAGTGAACTCCCTATACCCTAATGCGAAAATGTATAATCAGTTTCCATAAAAAGGGACATAAAGTCCCTCAATGGAATTAAGGTGCACCTTAAATTTACACATTCCTAAGAGACCCCAAGAGGATGCATAAGAAAAATAAGTAAATAAATGATGACTGACACAACATGGAAAATAAAATAAAAAAATCAAAATTACAAAAAACATAATAATCAAAAATTACAGAAAATAACAAAAATACAAAAAATACAGACACATAAGGAGAAAAGAAATATATATACAATACAAAATATCAGATACTTATCACACCAAAAATATCTAGTCAAAAACCAAATCTCCTCCTAATGACCCAAAGGCTTCAATGAAAAGAGGAGTTGATCCCAAAACTGTGAAAACACCAAATCCAGAACAATTGTATTCTTCCCGCAGGGCATACACCCCATAGTCCAATAGAAGAGTCAATATTCTAAATCCAAAATGATTGTGTTCTTCAAGCAGGCACACATCCAATAATCCAATAGGAGAATCAATCACAAAGATAATCTCTGAAAAGAAGAAGAAAAAAGATGCATAAGTCTCATGAATTCAGATAACAAGCAAAGGACATATCCTCATTTAAGCCACTTGGATGACAAGTTTGCAACATGTAGATCCACCAGGTCTCACGTTGCAAGAGCTTTTGAATCAAATTACCCCCCCTGATCCCTAATACAATCCTCTCCAAACCCATCACCTGCAGTCCATCTATATTACCATGGTGATGAGTTAGGAAGTGATCAGCAACAGAGGTGAGTGTTTCTCCCCTACTTTTATCATGTCCTGAATCCTAGTTTTGAGTAGCTGCGTGGTTTGCCCTACATAAATTTTTTTACACATGCAACGTATAGCATAAACACAATTTTTTGTTCTGCAATTAATAAAATGTCTCAATTGCAATTGTTTACAAAATACAGGACTATTAATCATCTTATCAGAGCAGATATATTGACAAACAGAGCAACTCCCACATGGAAAGGTACCCCTCACTTTATGACCAGAAACATGATGTATACTAGGTTGAAAATGACTAGAAACCAAATGATCTGAAAGGCTCCTACTTTTGCGAGCTGTCATCAATGGAACAGATGATATGCATTGACGTAAAGCATCGACCGTCAAAAGTACAGACCAATGTTTCTGGAGTATCCTCCGAATAGAATCCCACTGTGTATTAAATCGTGTAATGATCCTAATTGGTTGATCTGATGACTTAGGTGACTTTTTTGTCGCATTAATTAAAGCCTCACGTGTTGTTGATTGTGCTCTTCTAAAACCACGCTTCAAACAAGATTGCGGGTAACCCCTTTCCTTAAATCTATGCTGTAACTCCTTAGCTCTAAAAAGGAACTGACTCTCCAAAGAACAATTTCGTCTTACCCTTAAATACTGACCTACGGGTATGCCATTTTTACAACTGGCAGTATGTGCGCTGGAATAGTGTAACAATGCATTCACAGCAGTGTCTTTCCGATAAAGATCTGTTAACAATCGTCCCGTGCTATCAATCAAAATTGTAAGATCCAAAAAATCTATGGAGTGAGAAGAACAGGAAAAAGTTAAATGAATATTAAGATCATTTTGATTGAGTTTAGCAATAAACTCTTCACAAAGATCCTTAGTACCATTCCAAATAAAAAACACGTCATCAATATAACGAAACCATAATGAGACATGATTAGTAAAATGTATCAGATCTTCATTGTATTATCTCAATAAAGCTAATTTTCTATTTTGAGTACTCCTAGAGTGTGCCTCGTTTATTAGGTTTTTTGGGGGGGAGGGTTAGCCCTATTATTTCAAAGTCCGCACCCTCATCCTGCTATTTGAATTCAGTTGTTTCTTGTCTGACCATCTTATACTACCCATCTGCTACGTCTCTTGCATACACTTTCTCTCTTTTCCACCCTGTATTTTACTCTCTCTTGTCTAGTGCACTGAGCAGTATTACAAAATAATGAATACAAAACAATTGCTTAACCCTTTAATGACCAGATGTGTGTGCAACACATTAGTTCACAATGCATTGCACACTCCTCTGATCCTTAAAGCATTGCCAAAACCAAAACTCTGAGATGGAAGCAGCCTTTGAGGATTATAGGTTGTCACTTGAATTATACAACTTACAGACCGATTTCTTTACAGAGACCTCAAGCCAGAAAATGTCCTGATTAGCAACGCAGGACACATAAAAATTGCAGACTTTGGGCTTGCTGTTGATGATATGCTTGGGGACAAAGTGACAACAGGCTATGCAGGAACCAGTGGATATATTGCCCCAGAGGTGAGAAACAGACAATTGCTGATCTCTCAGAATTTCTGTATTTAGTATAGAGGATAGGAAGGCCGTTTTTGTAGTGCACACTCATATCACCCCTTCTGTTGTCTGATTTATACATTGGTCAAAAAAGAACACAATTCTATTCTAAATGAAGAAAATGGGAAAAGTGTCTCCACATAGAATAATATCCATGTATATCACCAATTCAAAAATCTCCCCATTTCCAACCTTTGTCTTAGGGTAGTCACATATTTAAGTGGCCTGTCAGATATGTATATGAATGACAGACAGGAATCACAGATGGGAGACTTTATTGCCCACTCCCACTTTGATATCCTCCTCTCATTGATAGATGGTTCGGCTGCTACCATGTATCCAACTCTCTCCACTAAACGTGTACTCCCAGATGGACAAAAGATAAAAGTGCAAATAGAAATTCTAAAAATAGAGAGCACTAGAACAGTATTGAAATTGTATATTTCGTTGGAACTCATTGAGTTAATCACACTGGTGTTTGTGCCTCACCGGCATTGTAAACATCATGCAGGGTATTCATGTGGAGATACCCTAGACCAGGGAATATGCTGGGTTACCAAAAGACCTGGATCTTTGGCAAACCTCACAGATTATTATTGTATCTTTACTGGTAAGGAGATTAGCACCATTACGTGTGTCCCAAGGTAGCTATAAGACCTGGGGCTTTAGGCCCTTCACAAGCAGCTATCAATTCCAATGCCATTAGTTAGTAGTAGGCAATCTTTGGCTTTCCAGCCGATGTGGGCTACATTGCTTGTCATCCCCAACCAGACAATAGCTGGCTGTGAATGATGGGAATTGTAGCCTTCTACATCTGGAGTGATAAATGTTGAAGACTGTGACTCTTACCCGAAGCAGATTGTTACTCTCTCTCTCAGTGGATGGAACTGGCATGACTGTTGTACACTGAATATCTGACAAAGAGGCTGATGTACTAAAGAGGAAAAAGGAGCAATTACAGAGTAAACCAACTGAACAGAGGGGCAGAATAAAAAGTCAGATTGATTTAGAGTGGACTCTTTTACCCCTTGAATACTAGAGAGGCGTGCAAAGCTTTGCAAAACAATGATTTGTAGGTCTATTTATCATTCAAGCAGTTAAAAACTAATTTATATCAATGGGAAAGGGGGGATTTGTTTTTTGATTACTATGCTACATTTGGTTTGCTCCAGAGTTACCCCAGTTCTCTTTAGTGCAACAGCCTGTATGTGTCCATGTTTGTGTCTATGCTATTCTGTTTGTGTGTAGATAGATTGAAAAATATTCGTCTTTCTGCACTTTGGTAGATACGCAAGAACCTGCCATACAACAGCGCAGTAGACTGGTGGTCTTTTGGGGCTGTGCTATACAACATGGCAACCGGGGATTTTCCATGGATCCTGACTAAGAGCCATCTGGAATTTCCATCATCAGTCAGCGAAATGACCAGGGACCTGATCAGAAAGGTGGGTATGAGCTGTGGTATAAACTATAAAACAATATGGCTAAGCGTGCCGCTGCTCAGTGCCACTGGTGGAAGCCCCCCCCAGTGAAAGAATCAGTTTGGACTATCTGCATCTCCCTCTCCCTAGACACACAATCCAGTCAGCTCTGCATGAAAACTCAGCATAGTGTGAAGATGCGTGTGAAAACTTGCTGAGGTTGATGTACTAAGGAGTAGTTCCAAATCAAACAACTGCACCATAGGGGGTGAATGCAAACTCACCAAATTCCCATTGATATAAATGGGGCTTTTGATCCTTAAAGGTATATTAATGTCCCAAAAAAATATTTTGCATTGTGTAGAGATTAAAAAGTTTAATTGAATGCAAAAAAGGTATATCTCAAATCGCTATGGTTTGAGAGATATCTGCATTTAAAATCTGATGTTTCCTGCTGTCAGCTGTGAAGCTGTAAGCAGTAGATCTGTTTCCACCGACACGGAGGCTCTTCAGCAGAGCCGCAATTGCATTTTTTAAAAAGAATTACTTCATTGGAATGGTCTACAACATGGGCTTGCAAACCAAGAGTCCAAGTTTCCAAGGCTTCTGCAAACTCCAAGTATACTACATCAACAGCAATATCCTTGTCCAAATTACTACTTACCTTTTCATAAAGTGCAAGTAAATTAGTTTGAAATGATCCCGAGTAGTGTAGTTGGTTTAGCCCTAGAATTCTTTCACTTCTGCCCTTGTGCATTTGACACTATATAATACAACTAGAACGTAATATTTCAAATGATCCTTGTTTCTTTCCACAGCTCCTGAGAACAAACCCTACCCGACGTCAGAGGGTGGCTGATACAATCGAAAGCCATCCTTTTTTCACTGGGATAAACTGGGAGGAGCTCCAACAAGGACGCGTTGAGCCACCATTCATGTTGGTAAGTATATGACCCTGAATTAGTGCCCAATATGCCTACGTACAGTGGTGCCTCCCTGATGGTCATGTAAGCAAACAAGGCACAACTTTAAAGGGACCGAGTCACTTAAAAACAAATTTGATTATTTTTGATAGTGCTTAAAATCAAGTGCATATTGTATTAGCCAGTATTTATTTATTTATTTATTTATTGAGTTATTTAGTTTGATAGATTCTGTTAAATACAAACTATCCATTGCATTTCCCGCATCCCATAGCAATGAAAGGGCTAAGACAGAAATGCCTGCATGACAGACTTGTAATTATCATAATCTATAAATCTAAAGAACTCAAAAACTAGTCACTGTCACTGCTCAGGACACATTGAAACACTTCACACAGAGACAAGTGCCTCTGTATGAGTGAGTCCATAGTAGGTTTGCCATGATTTGCAATGTGTTGGAGATCTCTTTAGCATTCAAGGGGTTACAAGCCCATTTTAAATTGGAATTTTTATTTGGCAACAATGTTGCTGTTCTTATGCCCCAGAATTACTCCAGATCTACATACATCAACGTTACTGAGGCTGATGTACTTCGTAAAAGTGGAGCAAATCTGGGGCAAACCAACTGCTCATTAGGGAATAAATAACAATCCGCTTTGATATAAATAAGGATTTTTAACCCTTGAATGCTGCAAGGTCTTCAAAACACTCCTCTGTAATATACTGGAGAATTCTGTAGAATTCAAGTGTTTAAAAGCCCCATTTAAATCAATGGGAATGTTTTGAAATGCTAATTCCTTTGCTATGGTTCGCTTGGTTCTCACCAGAATTGCACCACTTTTACTTGGTACATCAGCCTCACTGTGTGTATCTTCTCTCTGCAGGAAGAAAAGGATACCAGAAATCATCACTGACACCATCTAATTTATTTAATGTAATTTATGTAAATATTGTATATAGTTATAATAAAAATAATAATTATTAAATTAGCCTTATCATTTACTGTGCAATTCTGTTCATGTCTGTCACTAGGCCGATATGCTGTTTTTACTTCAGTTTGGCTAAATAAGAGCTATGTTTTACTATAAGAATGTTATTCATACCATTAAAGTTGTAAACGGCAGCATTTGAAACATTTTGCTATGTGAGCTGTGAAATACTCTTAATTTGATAAAGAGCCTGTCTACACGGGCCAAATAATGGCAGGTATACTAAAGCAGAACAACACCTCCCAGCATTCTGTGTGTTTGGACACAGTCTACTGTGTATTACTGCATCTACCTGCGTTCAGGAAGTCTCTACTATGCATGACTGCATCGGACAAAAATACATCTGGCCTATAGGATTTTGAAGTACATATATGGGGTACTGGGAAATATCTAGATTACTCCAATATACTAAAGTCTCATGTGAGGGCATGTATTTGAATAAGCGTAATCCAAGTTTTGCATTAAAAACTATGACACAATCTACATTAGTCTCACAAGGTACATTTTTTTGAGTGAGCTCTGACATTCGCCAGCTATCAGTCTCTCATCATATTAACATAAACACATGATCTAAGGAATCTGAAAATGCTTAATTAAGTTCAGTTAAAGATGGAAATAAGTAATTTGCAAAGAGCACACTTAAACACTGCTATGTTGACAAAGCCAAGGCAAAACGTCGAAGACAGCATAGTACCTACTAAGATGGGTGAAATTTGTCTCTATATTGACTAACTCTTACTGACCCGTAGTCCATCTCCCTCCAGCTTTGTGGGGCTACAATTACCATTATGCCTGACCAGCCAACAGATGGCTAAGCAAATGGAAGTTATAGTCCAACAACTGACCTCCCCTGACTTAACCTTTCGAGAGGCAGAGGGGTGAGCAAAGCATTGCTGTACAATGTGTTGTTCACTCTTCTTGCTCTCAGCTGGTTAAATAAATGCTGATGCTAAAATACCACATTGGACAATCACAGTTGTATATGTTAAGTCTTAGGGACATAAGCACAAAAGAAAAAAGGAGTAAATCCTGGGCAAACCAACTGTACCATAAGGGACACATATAATTCCCTTAAATTGGCATTAATTTAAGTGAATATTTCAACCCCTTCAGTCTAGAGAGGTGTCCAATGTTTTGCATAGAAATGTATTTCATATTTCTCTGGCATTAAAGAGATTAAAATCCAAATTTAAATATACTGGGATTCCTATGTGTAGACTATGGTACATTTGCTTTGTTCCAGAACCATTCCTCTTTTCTTTTGGGCACAAGGCTAGGGTTGCCACCTTTTCTTCAAAAAATACCAGCCATAACATTCCCTCCTTAGACTTAACATTGGACAGAAGCCAATTTTTTACAGTCCTGCCAGTAAAATACTGGCTGGGTGGCAACCCTACATAAGGCCCTTTGTACGTTAACAGAATTTACATATATAACATTGCATATGATTTTCAGTAACCAGTGAAATGATTTTCCTTTCATACTTCCTGTTGTGTTTTACATAGTATTAATTTGTAACCAGGAAGTGAGAAGTGCAAAGGGATATTGCTTCGCCCCACTCGGCTAAAATAGACCATGCATTATTATATATCTGAAATTCTGACAAGTTTAACTATAATAATGTTTCAACAATCCCTTTACACGTATCTGTAACATGAAATCAAATATTTGGTGCTGGCCATAGGCATCCATTTTATGGCCATAAAAGAGTGTATAGCTGCTGACTTGGGACTCCACAGTTCAGCCCTGGGTTTTTCATTAATGAGCAGTTAACATGATTATGTCTTTTACTCAGATTTACCTTCCAGGCAAGTTGCTTTAGGAGCCCTTAGCTCTGCCCATGGCCACACCTCCAATTCTCACGACCCCACTACCAGTCCCATTCACTGTTTCCTGGCACAGAAAATATCTCTGGCCTATAAAAAGCAAGCACAAAAATACTTTTCACCTTGGGGAAGCCATATTGAGAATACTCAGCAGAAGGCAACAGTTAAGATGGCGGCACTGTACCCACTCCTGAAGACCAAGTCTATGCCACTACGGACAAAGATTAACGTCTACAAGGCAATCATCAGACCTACCCTGACGTATGCCTCCCCAGCATGGATCACTTGCCATGAGCGACACCGGAGGAGTCTTCAGACAGTCCAGAACAAGGCCCTGCGGATATCGTCCGGAGCTCCAAGATTCGTAAGGATAGCTGACCTTCACAGGGAGCTGGACATCGAGATGTTGGACGAACACCTAGAGAAGCTGAGTAAGAACTTCTGCCAAGGACTGGATCAGAACCCGATCCCTCTGATCAGAAAACTCACTGCCACCACTGCAAACCCCTTCAACCGCTACCCGCGGCCCATCACAGCGAAGACCCTGTGAAACTAACCCAACTGTGACAAGTCAACACAGGCCAAGAAGAATCCAAACCTGCGACTTAAAACCCAACCCGTGAAGATGGAGTAGTGAGGCACAAGCCTCGGTATCCAAAAATCACCGCTGACAGATTTTATCCATCAGAAAGAAGAAGACGACTGACACACTTTTAACCTCTTGGTTGCTAGAGAAATCTCTAATGCACTGCACCTCAATGTGCTGGAGACATCTCTAACATGCAAGGTTTTAAGTAATAGTGATAGTCTGTAAAGGGGTATATAAAATACTGCAGGGGCATTGAGATTGTTCCAGCCACACCCACAATTCACAATGTGCAGAGCCAGATTAAGACTCCATAGGGCCCTAGGCACGATCACAAACTGGGGCCCCCTACACAAACCTCAGGTTTTTCATTTTTTTTTTTTTTTAATCAGGCATAGTAGTACTAACTTAATAAAAGACAAAAAAATAAATAAATACTTTATCTCTTGGATGACAGCAATGTCACAAAAGCATTTCAAACGAATGCGTTGGACACCTCTCTGGCATCCAAGGGGGTAAATATATTAAAATGCACCACAGAGTGTACAACTGAAATGGGGCTACACTAGGGACTCCACAGAACAAAAGGTGGAGGGCTCCGTTATGGCGCCTGAAGCCGGATAAGGGCCAGGGAGCTGAAACCCCTTCCCCCTCTCTGTGTTGCGTGTTTTCAGTGGGGGAGGGTGGGGGAGCCTGGGACAAAGGCCTGGGCTCTCTCACCCTCCCTTGCTGGGGTCACGTAGCAGGGGGAGGCGGGAAACAAAGGGGGCAAGGCTTATACTTTAAAAGCAGCTTACCTGCAGAGGTAAGCTTATAACCATTATTGCTTATAACTGAAATGGGGCTACACAGTTGATTCCAAAGATTACAATTTAAATGGAGCTACACTAATGACACACAGAGCTTACAACCAATATGGAGTTATACCTCAGAGTTTACAATTTGTAAACCTAGTAATCCGTGGTTAAAAACAGCCCGCTGAGCCCACATTGCTACCACATTAAACATGTAAGCCTTTGGGTCCCAGATAAGTATCCAAAAACATGAACAGGTACAATCAGAGCCATCGAATCAGAGGCTTCAGTCAATGTTGTGATTGATGGGTAAGAACAGTCACTGATTGGCTGGTGGTTGTGGGGAAGCACAGTAGATATTACTGTTGGGGGAATATGAAGGAAAGCTGTGTTGCCTGTTCAGAGTTTACATTAACCCGTTGAGTGCCAGAGAGATACGCAACACACTGCAAATCAATGTGTTGAGCACCCTTCTGGTGCTCAAACTGTTAAGGTTTTAATATAATTTTTGACTTGTCTGCAGCCTGCATTTTAAAGAATCTCCCACCCCTTCCTTCATGAAAGATAATATTTCCTGACAGGTTCCACTCACTTTATTTAACCCCTTAAGGACCGCGAAAATCGGAGGTCGTTTTCCCTTAAGGACCGGAGCAATTCTGACCTTTTTGACTATGTCTTTGTTCAACAGTGTTTTCTCTCTTAGGCTTTTATTCCACCCCCATAAATTATATACTGTTTTTTTAAGCATAAATAGGGCTTTCATTTGATACCCTATTTATATGTATAACCCACCATTAACTTTATTAAAATAGGTAAAAAAATGTAAAAAAAACACAATTTTTGATTTTTCTCTTGGGATCAATTGGCCACAAAGGGTTACATTTTTATGGAGACTGCATGAAAGGTATGACCGGTCAGTCATACCTACAAAATGTGCAGTTTAAAGTGGCCACTGTCCCCCCTGTGTGAAAATCCCCATGTCCCTTTTTCCCACCCTATTTTAAGATTTTTTTGTCCCTGGTATTTGGTGGTGTATATAAGTGTATTACATGGCTCCACAACAATCACACTTGCAATATTGTTTAATTATATATATTTTTTTAAAATAAAAATAAGTTTTTGTAAAAAAAAAAAAAGTGTGTTGTGTTTAAAAACAAAAAACAAAAAACAAAAAAAGTGTAAAATTGCAGGTCAAAAATTGACCTGCATTTAGCCAGCCTCCTGCACCAGCAGTGAAGGGGTTAATACCCCCAACTGCTGTATTTTTTTTTAACCACTAGGTGTCTCCAGTCTACTTCTGTCTCCCTTACTTTGAGAGCAAGGGAGACAGAGGCAGACGAGGCAGGCACACACAGCATGCTTTGCATGCTGCCTCTGTCTGTCACTATGGCGGTACATGTGATCGCTGATACGGCGATCGCATGAACCGGAAGAAGGGCTGAGACTGAATGCCCCGGTCTCGGAGCGCTCAGTCTCAGCCTGGATTTACACTTTTTATGGCTCAATTGCTATGAAGATTAATTGGAGCTGCTGTTTTTGTGAAACATTACTATCACTTTAACTGAGGACATAGGCACTGGAAGATGTGGACATTATTTAAAATAACAAATATTTAGGAAAGGGGATCAATGGAATCATAACATTAAGTTATTTTCCATCACCTGTATTCCTGTAGTTTTGTACTAGAGTTAAGTGAAATCTAATTAGTAACATAATAACATAGTAAATTAGGTTGAATAAAGACACAAGTCCATCAGTTTCAACCTTTGTCTCATACCCCAGTGATTGAGAATTATATAGCTTTCCTGCTACCAAACAAGTTAATCTTTCTCAGACCTCCTGATTTACTTACTAATAGTACATTACAGTTCTATTACAGTACAGTACTATAGTATGTTCCCAATTGAAAAAAATATATCTAATCTTCTCTTATATTGTTGTCTCTTGGGCTTCCGATTCTGTGAAATACTCCTGCTCTGATTGACTCCGGCGCTGCCGGATATTTTATGGACAGAGACTTTGCTATTCTGCATAATATCCCATTGTTGAATAGAGACTCTCCGACTGATATTGAGGCCATTGATGGCAGGCTTCTGTTACCACCACAGGTCACCCAGGAGACATGCCCATCATCTGTTTGCATCGGAGCACTTCACAAGGAGACCTTACAGTTCCAGATAATCCAGTCTCCCCAATTTGAGGTCATTTTGGGATTTCCATGGTTACATAAGCATAATCCCAGACTTGACTGGTAGACATGTGAGATCTTGTCTTGGTCCGAGCACTGTAAAACTCATTGTCTAAGGCACCATACAAAGATTTTGTGTACTTCTCCCTCCCTACCGCTTGAATAGCAGTCATTCAGTGATGTATTCAGTAAGGGAGAGGCTAGCACTCTGCCACAGCATCGTCCATACGACTGTGCTATTGATATTGTGCCAGGCGCTATGCCTCCTAGGGGTAGAACTTACCCGTTGTCCTGTGATGAGAACCGGGCCATGGTGAAATACATTAGTGACGCTTTGGCTCGTGGTATTATTCGTAAATCTTCCTCGCACACGGGGGCTGGATTCTTTTTTGTTAAAAAGAAGGACGGAGAGCTCCGACCCTGTATTGATTATAGGGGTCTCAACAAAATAATGATAAAGAACGTTTATCCCATTCCACTCATCACCGAATTGTTCGATCGGTTAAAGGCCGCATCAATCTTTACCGAACTAGACCTTAGGGCGGCATATAATCTAGTCCGGATTAAGGAAGGTGATGAGTGGAAAACTGCTTTCAATACTCTTACGGGGCACTACGAATTTTTGGTCATGCCATTTGGTCTGTGCAATGTCCCGGCAGTTTTTCAAGAATTTATAAATGATGAAGGGATTTGTTACAATTCTGTGTAGTCGTATACCTAGACGACATTTTGGTATATTCTCCCGACCTGGAGACTCACCACAGACACGTCTCGGCAGTCCTGCAGAGGCTAAGAGAAAACAAGCTATACTGCAAACTCGAGAAGTGCGATTTCCATAGGTCTAGTGTGGCTTTCCTTGGCTATGTGATCTCTAAGGAGGGCTTCGCTATGGACAAGGACAAGCTTGCAGCAGTGCTGCAGTGGCCGCGCCCCACGGGCCTCAAACCCTTGCAGTGATTTTTAGGGTTTGCAAATTATTATAGGAAATTTATTTGAAATTATTCTGGAATTGTTAAGCCACTCACTGATATGAACCATAAGGGTGCCAACGCCTCAGAGTGGTCCCGAGAGGTGGTCAGGGCATTCGAAACTTTGAAGATCGCATTTTCCACTGCCCCTTTTCTGTCGCATCCTATTCCTGTGTTACCATTTACGTTGGAGGTGGATGCCTCTGAGACTGGAGTAGAGGCAGTGTTGGGCCAAAGACCAGGTCCTGATAAGACATTGAGACCATGCGGATTTTTCTCAAAAAAAGATGACCAAAGCCCAGAGTCTGTATGACATTGGTGACCGGGAACTCTTGGCGATTATCTTGGCTTGACGTGAATGGCGCCACCTGTTGGAGGGCACTAGGGCACCCATATTGATTCTGACCGATCATAAGAACCTTATGTACCTCTCTGAGGCCAAAAGTCTATCCCCAAGACAAGCTAGAGGGGCACTGTTTTTGTCTCGTTTCAATTTCATTGTCTCCTACTTACATGGTACTAAGGGCTCGATCCAAATGTAGGCGTTAAAACCAACGTGAAGAAAAAAACTACCTTCGCGAGTTAAGCAAGACCGGGTAACGTGAGATTCAAATCTTCCTTACCCAGAAAGGCTAACGAGCGATGACCAACAAAATACACGTTAACCTTAAACCTGCGTTGCTTAAAAAATCTTACCTAAAAACACACAATAAAAATGTTACCTAGCACCACAGCCAATCACAGCACTCCATAGTAGAAAGTTCAGTCAGAAAATCCAAAACCACCGTCGCCTATTATTTTTTGGAGAACAGCACATACGTCAGAGTACAAAACCACGGTCTCCAGTTCTGAACAGCATTCTATGTGCTTTTCCCTACCCAGCCACTAGGGGAACACAGAGATGGCTTTCAGCACCATGGACAGCTTTGAATGCCATAGGGATATGCACTGCTCACCTCTGTGGCATTCAAAGGGTTACAATCAATAAAACTAGTACACCAAGCACTACACAATGCCCCCTTCCACATCCCCCCCTTAGTATGTCACATATATTGCATATATGGGACATACTAACCCCATCCACATCCACCTCATGGACTTCCATGTAGTGGAAAAATCTGTCTTTTATTCCACAATTAACCCTTTGAGTACCAGAGAGGTAGGAAAGCATTGCTTAGCATGTTTCCTAGCCCTCTGGTACCCAAAGGGTTAATAGGCAAGGTATGGACTACATACCTTGCCTGTATATATGTGTGTGTGTTTTTTTTATATACATTTTTTTACTAAAATACCATTAATAATCGTATATTGACTTAGATTCATTCATTTATAATGCCCTACCTCCTGTGTCCCATTTCTATTAGAACTTTTTCTCCACTCTCCTTTGTGCCCACGCGTCGGCGAATTGTGGAATGCGCGATGCCAGGCAGGGGACAATGCCGATGCGTGGGCACAATGCCAATGCGTGAGGAGAGGAGAGGTATCTGAGGAAGCGGGCAGCAAATACAAGCCTGCCACCCACTACCTCCGATGTCTCTGTACCCTCCACCCGCTTCCTCCAATGCCTCTGGTCCTCTTCAATGCTCCCAGCCAGCAGCACAGCATTTTTATGAAGTAACTGAAGGGAGCGCTGAAGGGAGCCCAGGCTTTGGCTGACTACCGCTCTCTGTGTACCGATCCAGACTTTGGCTGACTACCGCTCTCTGTGTACCGATCCGGGCTTTGGCCGACTACCACTCTGTGTACCAATCCAGGCTTTGGCTGACTACCACGCTTTGTGTACCGATCCAGGCTGTGGCTGACTCTGCTCTCCGTGTACTATCCAGGCCTTGGCTCACCTCCGTTCTCTCTGTAATGGGTACTCGACTTGCATTAGCTTCACCGCTAGTGTCTCTGATGCCTCTGGGCTCGTGTCCTATAGCTATTGCTTTACAGTTGCCGGTTGCCTATATCAGCTGTGCCTTAGCGGTCGCTTGTGGTTGCACTACCTGTCAGCCTGCACCTATCCGTTGCCTCCGGTTGCGCTACTATACAGCCTGTGCCTCACTGTTGCCTCCGTTTGCACTACTATACAGCCTGTGCCTTAGCGGTCACTTGTGGTTGCACTACCTGTCAGCCTGCACATATCCGTTGCCTCCAGATGCGGTTCTATACTGCCTGTGTCATATAGTGCAATCTCCGGTTGCACTATAGCTTCTGCTACTGATCTGTTGCCTCCAGTTGCACTGCTGTACTGCTTGCACTTACTATTGCCTCCTGTTGCGCTATACTCAGTCTGATATTACTATTGCGTCCAGTTGCGCTGTTGAATTGTGCCTCACGGTTACCTCCGGTTGCGCTACTTTGCAGACTGTGGCTATTCCGATTGCCTCCGGGCATAACCTCCGAGTGGTGATTTGAGCCGTCATGTGGGCTGTCTTTTGTCACAGTTTGTTTTGACTCTCAGACACAGAGTTAAGATAAAAACACAACTTTATTGAAATTTTTAAAGAGAACCCTCGCGGATTTATCATACACATATAACAAAAAGTACTTAGTACAGAGCAATAGAGAACAATGGTGAGTAGATGATAGAAAGGCTCTACCGGCCTTGCCAATACTGGGTAAGGCAACCTAAAGACTGGCACAATTGGAAGTAGGTTCTACCACCTTACCAATATACCAGGCAAGGCAGCCTATACACTGGCACAACGTGAGGGGAGGCTCTACCGGCCTTGCCAATATGCCGGGCAAGGCAGCCTAGACACTGGCACAACGGGAGAGGAGGCTCTACCGGCCTTGCCAATATACCGGGCAAGGCAGCCTAGACACTGGCACAATGAGAGAGGAGGCTCTACCGGCCATGCCAATATACTGGGCAAGGCAGCCTAGCAAAACTCAGAGACAGTCACGTACTGGTGCAGAAATAGTAATAGCCTCAAGGACTATATAGATGGAGCAAACCAGTCGCCTATGAGGGAAACACAGAGGCCTTACCGGGGCTATACAGGTCTCAACGAGCACCCGGTAGAAGTTGGAGAGAACCAGTGCCCACGACTGGACTACACAAGGCTATACCGGCGCTATATGGAATGAAGCAAGCCACCGGTTATGTATGGAGTGAACCAGTACCCGCGTACTGGACTACACAAGGCTGTAATGGTGCGGTAAGGTATGAGGCAAGCCACCTGTTATGTATGGAGCAAACCAGTACCCGCGTACTGGACTTACACAGTGTTACCGGTATAGTAAGGAATGAGGCAAGCCACCTGTTATGTATGGAGTGAACCAGTACCCGCGTACTGGACTTACACTGGGTTACCAGTGCGGTAATGTATGAGACAAGCCACCTGTTGAAAATGGAGCGAACCAGTACCCGTGTACTGGACTACACAGCATTACCGTTGCTGTAAGGAATGAGACAAGCCACCGGTAGTATGGAGTGAACCAGTACCCGCGTACTGGACTACACAGCGTTACCGGTGCTGTATGGAATGAGACAAGCCACCGGTAGTATGGAGCGAGTCAGTACCCGTGTACTGGACTACACAGCGTTACCAGTGCTGTAGGGAATCAGAAGCACAGCCAGGCCCGGACATGAAACAGGACAGCAACGACAGACAACCGAATCAGTAGCAGCAGCAGGAACGACAGCCCACAACTGATCAGGAACGGAGGCAGGAACCACAGCCCAAACCGGATCAGGAGCGGAAGCAGGAACCACAGCCACGGAAGCTGTCGGGCAGATACAAAGGTTGTCTCAGGTGAGTAGAGAAAGTCAAGGCCCAGGAGCTCAGGGATATAGTGCAGGTGGCCAAAAACAAGAGACACCACGAAAAGGCAACCAAAGGGTGCTAAAACCCAGTCGATATAGGCAATACTGGGCGGGCTGAAGTCAGGCAGCCAAAGGAGAGCCCATTCAGATAACTGACAGGAAAAGGCAGCAATCACAGGCACCGTGATACCTTTACCTGGTTTCGGGCAAGGCCGGTAGAGCCTACTGTCTCCCTATTCAATTGTGGATTTCTGCCCTGCAGTACTTACCTCACCTAGGGATCTCCTGACCAGTACTGCTGGGGTTTTGTTCCAGTTCCTGTTCCAGTCCTCATTCTGCATTACTGTATTTTGTACATACCAGTCTCTATTGTACCCTGACCTGTGTCAAATCCAAAAGAGCTTATCTTCTGTTTGGGTCTGGACCTGTGAAGGGCATTTCTGTTCATTATTATTTGTTTAATAAAGCTTCATTGTTTTACCTTAACCAAATTGTCTGAGTGTTCAGACAGATTGCTAGTTGAATTTGTATAACGGTGTGTGTGAAAACCCATGTTGTAACATCCCACAAAGATGTGACCTAGGCAGAAGTTGTGTTCACTGCATTGCTTGGCATTGCATTGCAAAAATCTCTGTCACCCAATATATCACTAAACACAAAGCTTATCAGACAGGATTCCAAAGCACAATTTTTTTTGTTTAGGGGGAAAATAACAACTTGGGTGTTTTTTTTTTTTGGGAGGGGGGGCCCTTTGACTGGGTGCCAGAAGTTGATGCCCTGGCTGACTGTCTGGTCACCCTTTGCACCCTAGGTGTAGCTTCAGGGGTCTCACTGAAGGGAGTGGTGGGTGCAGTGGACCCCTCTATCAACCGCTGCTCCCTCTCCACATGCAGGTTCTCCCTGCGCTTGTGGTCTCTGAACTCCACCAGCAGCTGCCCCATCATGTCCATCAACCCTGTATGGTACTGATGGAGTTGTGTGGTCAGTACCCTGTGCTCTACCTCCAAGACAAGTATCCTGGCTTTGATTCTTGAGGTGTTCCTCTGGGATTCCCTTCTGAGCCTTGTGATGTTCCTGTTGGTCCTCTGGGATTCCTGGACTAGCTTCGTCTGTAGCACCAGACACTCTGCCTCCATCCTCCTGATGTGTGCAGTGCTGGAGGTGGATGTGCCTAGTGAGACTGCTGGTAGGGTTGCTGCTGGTGGAGAGTCTGCTGCTGACTCTCCTGCTGCTGAGTCTCCTGCTGAGTCTGCTGCTGCTGAGTCTGCTGCTGAGTCTGCTGGTGGAGAAGCTGCTGCAGATTATGGGCATGTGCCCACCACATCTATGGACTCAGAGCTGATAAATAATGTCTGTGGTGGTGGAGGGGTAAAGTGTTCACTCAATACAGGGTGCTGAGGCTCCTCAATCAGGCACAGGTGTTGTTATCCAGTGGCCAAGGGTCATACCTTGGACACTGGTAGGTGCTTGGCCAACACCTGGGATCATACCTGGGCCCATTATGGGGAGTCATCCATGAGGGTAGGTCCATCTGATGGGAACATGGCCCATACTGAGTGGTGGCCACTGTCCCGGGCAGCCATTGCCTCCCTGGTGGTGGTGGTGCTGCTGGAGGGTAGTACCTCATGGAGGTAGTGGGATGCATCCATATGTCTTCCTGTTGCATCCAGGCACTGTATTGAGGTGGTGCAGCCGGTGTTGTAGCAGGTGTAGCAGGTAGTGCAGAAGGTGTTTGAACCTGTGGAGCAGGTGCATCAGGTGGTGTAACAGGTATTGGAGCAGGTGAGGCAGGTGTTGATGGTGGGTACGGTGACCACTGGCTGGTCCCCTCCTCTGTGTACTCCTCACAGGGTACTGATTAAGCCTCCTCCATGGGCTCCTGCTGTGCTTGAGGCCCCTTAAACTGTGTGGGTAAATGAGATGGTGTGATTAGTAAATGTAGCAATGACAGGATTAACGGGATAGTACTGGTTAATTTCACCTTGATGTAATATTGTAGGTATTCCAAAAAGATGTGGATCGATGTAAGTCTTATCTCTCAAACCTTCATGGTTTGACAGATATCGCTTGGTAAATTTAACTCTTCCTGTTTGTTTTAGTCAAGTCAGCACTCTATGGGACAGCTGCAGATTCCAGTCATTTGGCAAGACGAAGGCTCTTCAGCAGATCCAAAATTGCACTATTTAGAGATGTATACCTCATTGAAATTGTCCACAAAGCGTGCCTGTGTAGACCATTCCAATGAAGTATTTATTTCTTAATAGTGCAAATTTAACTCTGCTGAAGAGCCTCTGTCTGGTCATATGACTGGAAACTGCAGCTCTCCCATAGAGTGCCGACTTCACTAAAACAAACAGGAAAACTTAACTTTACCAAGCGATATCTGTCAAATCATGAAGATTTGAGAGATAAGACTTACATCGATCTACATCTTTTTGGAATGCCTACAATATTACATCAAGGTGAAATTAACCAATACTATTCTGTACAATGCAAGATTTTGAAGTAGTTGACATGTGACTCTATGGCTGTCATGATGGTATCCTATGCATTGCGTTGTGATGCATGGGATACCACCCTGGCAATCACAGATTGATGAACTTGACATGATCTTGTCCATGAGGTCTGTTCCAGTTCAGTCCTGAAGGCCAACAATCAAGCCAGTAGTGAAGGATATATTTGATTAAGGCCTGTTGTTTTTCTGGATCAGCCCATCCATCCTTCTGAGTGAGCCAACCGTACTCAATCAGATATATCCATTAGTGTTGAGCGAGCATGCTCGGCCGATGCTCGGATCGGCTCGAGCATCGCTCTGCTCGGCACATGGCGGTACTCGTACGAGTACCGCATGTGCTCGCCCGCCATGTTCGGGTCTCCTCCCCGCACGTTTTGCGGCTGCTGCGCAGCCAATAAACGTGCAGGGAGGCTCTGACATCAGTGTAATGCCAGCAGCCATGTTGGCTGCTGGCATTACACTGATTGGCTGGCCAGAACCCGTGGTCGGGTGCTGTATAGCACCTGACCAGCGAGTTCGGCTCAGTCTTAGCCAGGGAGAGATGAGGATAGGAAGGGAAAGTCAGTGTAGGGAGAAAAAAAGCGATTGTGAAAAAAAAAGAACCAAAAGTCCTTTTTAGGACTACTGTGTGTGGGGGCAGCAGGTTATTTTGTGTGGGGGGAAAAAAAAACAAAACAAAAAAAACATATATTCTGTTTAGTGTGCAAAGTTGCAGATTAGAGCACATTCTGTTTAGTGTGCAAAGTTGCAGATTAGAGCACATTCTGTTTAGTGTGCAAAGTTGCAGATTAGAGCACATTCTGTTTAGTGTGCAAAGTTGCAGATTAGAGCACATTCTGTTAAGTCTTCAAACTAAAATATCAAAGTCACATATTCCATTCAGTGTGCTTCGCCGCAGTTTAGCAGCACATTCTGTGTACTGTGCAGAGTTGCAGAATAGGAAGAAATACTGTTAAGTCTTCAAACTAAAATATCAAAGTCACATATTCCGTTCAGTGTGCTTCGCCGCAGTTTAGCAGCACATTCTGTGTACTGTGCAGAGTTGCAGAATAGGAAGAAATACTGTTAAGTTTTCAAACTAAAATATCAAAGTCACATATTATATTCAGTGTGCGTCACCGCAGTTTAGCAGCCTATTCTGTGTACTCTGCACAGTTGCAGAATAGGAAGAAATACTGTTAAGTTTTCAAACTCAAATATTAAAGTCACATATTCCATTCTGTGTTCGTCACCGCAGTTTAGCAGCCTATTCTGTGTACTCTGCACAGTTGCAGAATAGGAAGAAATACTGTTAAGTTTTCAAACTAAAATATTAAAGTCACATATTCCATTCTGTGTTCGTCACCGCAGTTTAGCAGCCTATTCTGTGTACTCTGCACAGTTGCAGAATAGGAAGAAATACTGTTAAGTTTTCAAACTCAAATATTAAAGTCACATATTCCATTCTGTGTTCGTCACCGCAGTTTAGCAGCCTATTCTGTGTACTCTGCACAGTTGCAGAATAGGAAGAAATACTGTTAAGTTTTCAAACTAAAATATCAAAGTCACATATTCCATTCTGTGTTCGTCACCGCAGTTTAGCAGCCTATTCTGTGTACTCTGCACAGTTGCAGAATAGGAAGAAATACTGTTAAGTTTTCAAACTAAAATATCAAAGTCACATATTATATTCAGTGTGCGTCACCGCAGTTTAGCAGCCTATTCTGTGTACTCTGCACAGTTGCAGAATAGGAAGAAATACTGTTAAGTTTTCAAACTCAAATATTAAAGTCACATATTCCATTCTGTGTTCGTCACCGCAGTTTAGCAGCCTATTCTGTGTACTCTGCACAGTTGCAGAATAGGAAGAAATACTGTTAAGTTTTCAAACTCAAATATTAAAGTCACATATTCCATTCTGTGTTCGTCACCGCAGTTTAGCAGCCTATTCTGTGTACTCTGCACAGTTGCAGAATAGGAAGAAATACTGTTAAGTTTTCAAACTAAAATATCAAAGTCACATATTCCATTCTGTGTGCGTCACCGCAGTTTAGCAGCCTATTCTGTGTACTCTGCACAGTTGCAGAATAGGAAGAAATACTGTTAAGTTTTCAAACTCAAATATCAAAGTCACATATTCTATTCAGTGTGCGTCACCGCAGTTTAGCAGCCTATTCTGTGTACTCTGCACAGTTGCAGAATAGGAAGAAATACTGTTAAGTTTTCAAACTAAAATATTAAAGTCACATATTCCGTGTAAGATGAAGAAGGCGGGTAAAAAGGGACGGGGAAGTGGACGTGATCCTGATAGTTCAGGGCGCGGGTCAGGACGCGGAGAAACTGTGCCTGGTGCCAGAGCACAAGAAAGAAAGACATCCACCATACCTAGCTTCATGTCTCATTTCACAGGGCGTCGCAGGACATCACTTTCGAGGTCCGACCACTGCGAACAGGTGGTCGGTTGGATGTCAGCTGATACTGCTTCCAGTCGGTTAAGCACCACCCTGTCTTCCACCAAGTCCACTCTCAGTAGCCAAGAGTCTGGTCAACATAATCCTCACTCTGATCATCCTTCCTCCCACCATACACGGTCTGGTCAAAGAAGTGATCCCACACTGGGATATAGTGAGGAGCTCGTCTCATCACCAATCCTTCATTTGACCCTCTCTCCAAGCACGCTTGCAGAGGAACATGACATCTTGTGCCCTGATTCACAACCTCTAGAGGCTACCCAATCACAAGAAGATGACAGATGTGAACGGCATTTAAGGTCAAAGGAAGTAGTGGATGATGATGATGATGATGAGACACAGTTGCCATTAAATCAACCACTATTACCGTCTCAAGACCTTGTTGAGGAGAATGTTATACAGTTGTCAATGACTGAGTATGTGGTGGGATCAAGACATGAGGAGGATGATCAGAGTGAGGAAGTGGAGGAGGACTTGGTGGACGATGAGGTGACTGACCCCACCTGGGAAGGTGTAGAGCCGAGCGATGACAGCAGTCCTGAGGGTGAGCCATCTGCAGCACCGCAACAGGCTGGAAGAGGCAGTGGTGTGGCTACAGAAAGAAGGCGGACCGCACCAAACCGGCCCGCAAATGTTCCACGGAGCACCCCCTTGCGTAAATCTACCTTGCCAAAGGGTAGGTGTTCCGCGGTATGGCGTTTTTTTAAGGAAAGTGCGGACGACAAAAGAATTGTAGTTTGCAACCTGTGCCACACCAGAATGAGCCGAGGCATGAACACTAGAAACCTCACCACCACCAGCATGATCCGACACATGGCATCCAAGCACCGTAATAAGTGGGAGGAACGCCTGGATCGCCCATCTGTGTCTGCAGGCCACACCACTGCCTCCTCTTCCCCTGTTTTCGGTGCCGGCCAATCGCCTGTCGAAGGCGCAGGCCCGCATACCTCCCGCCCTGCACCTGTACCATCTGAAGCACCATCAGCGACCACATCCACTTCCCTGTCCCAGCACAGCGTCCAAATGTCGTTACCCCAGGCATTTGAGCGCAAGAGAAAATACCCAGCCACCCACCCACAGGCCATAGCACTAACCTCACACCTTTCCAAATTACTGGCCATCGAAATGCTGCCATTTAGGCTTGTGGACACTGAGTCCTTCCGCAGCCTGATGGCAGCAGCTGTCCCTCGGTACGCGGTCCCCAGCCGCCACTACTTTTCCCGGTGTGCCATCCCCGCATTACACCACCATGTGTCCCGTAACATCACCCGTGCCCTGACCAACGCAGTTACTGGGAAGGTCCACTTAACGACTGACACATGGACAAGTGCTTGTGGCCAGGGACGCTACATTTCCCTGACGGCACACTGGGTGAATGTCGTGGAGGCTGGGAGCGACTCGGACCCTGGGATGGCACGGGTGCTACCCACGCCGAGGATTGCGGGCCCTACCTCCATCAGGGTTTCTGCCAGCACCTACGTTATTGGCTCCTCCTCCTCCGTTTCCACCTCCGAATTCTCTACACGCAGCGCCACTCCCCCATCAGCCAGTAGTTGGAAGCAGTGTAGCACTGCAGTGGGGAAGCGTCAACAGGCCGTGCTGAAGCTGATCTGCCTTGGGGACAAACAGCACACGGCCTCAGAGCTGTTGCAGGGGATTAGTCACCAGACCGAGCAGTGGCTCTCGCCACTCAACCTGCAACCAGGCATGGTTGTGTGTGATAATGGGCGTAACTTGGTGGCGGCTTTGGAGCTCGGCAAGCTCACACACGTACCATGCCTAGCGCATGTATTTAATTTAGTGGTTCAGCGATTTCTAAAAACCTACCCCAATGTGCATGATCTCTTGACCAAGGTGCGCCGCGTGTGTGCACATTTCCGTAAGTCATCTACAGCTTCGGCCGGCCTGTTGAAGCTGCAGCAGCGCTTACAATTGCCAGCTCACCGGCTGCTGTGTGACGTGAGCACGCGCTGGAACTCCACCTTCCACATGTTGGCCCGGCTTTGTGAGCAGCAGAGGGCAGTAGTGGAGTACCAGCTGTTACACGGTCGTCGCCTCTCCATTCAACTTCCTGTAATCAGAAGTGAGGAGTGGGAATGGATGTCAGACCTCTGCGAGGTTTTACGCAATTTTGAGGAATCGACACAGATGGTGAGCGGCGATAACGCTATTATCAGTGTAACCATCCCACTTCTGTGTCTACTGAAACGCTCGCTGCTCACAATTAAAACCGATGCTTTGCATGTGGAAGAGGTGGAAATGGGGGAGGAAGAGCTTACACAAGGTGATAGCCAGAGCACCCTCACTTCGTCTTCTCAGCGACAATTGGAGGAGGCGGAGGAGGAGGAGGAGGAGGAGGAGGAAGACACGGTTGCCTCCGCTACAGAGGGTAGCCATGGAACTTTAGTTCCATCTCTTCAGCGTGGGTGGGCAGAAGAGGAGGAAGAGGATGAGGATATTGAGAGTCATCCTCCTGGTGAGGACAGCGAAATCTTGCCTGTTGGTACTCTGGCACACATGGCTGACTTTATGTTAGGCTGCCTTTCCCGTGACCCACACGTTGTACGCATTTTAGACAACACGGATTACTGGGTGTTCACCCTTCTGGACCCCCGCTACAAAGAGAATTTCTCATCTCTCATTCCTCCGGTGGAGAGGACAAGCAAAATGGTGCAATACCAGAAGGTTCTTGTTGAAAAATTGCTCCAAAATTTTCCATCTGACAACGCTGGCGGCAGAGTACGTGCTACCTTGGCCAACCGAGAAGGGGAGAAAAGGGGAGCACACAGCAGTTCCGACAAAGGCAGGGCAACACTCTCCAAGGCGTGGGACACCTTCATGACACCCCGCCAGCACCCTCACCCTGATGCGCAGCCTAGTGTCACAAGGAGGGAAAAGTTTTGGAAGATGGTGAAGGAGTACGTAGCAGACCGTGTCAGCGTCCTCAATGATCCCTCTGTGCCTTACAACTACTGGGTGTCCAAGCTGGACACGTGGTATGAACTGGCACTCTACGCCTTGGAGGTGCTGGCCTGCCCTGCCGCCAGCGTTCTGTCTGAGCGGGTATTTAGTGCTGCTGGTGGCATCATAACAGATAAGCGTATCCGCCTTTCCACCGACAATGCTGATAGGTTGACACTTATAAAAATGAACAAGGCCTGGATTTCCCCTGACTTCTCCACTCCACTGGAGGAAAGCCCCGGGGGAACATAAACTCACTTTATATATGTTATTTACAATGATGGGAATACTCTGTATTCCCATTCACCCCTTCCACCCAAAAAACGGGTATATGGTTGACTCTTAACCCTTTGGGTGCCAGAGAGGTAGGGAATGCATTGCAAAACAATGTGTTGTGTACCCCTCTGGCACTCAAAGGGTTAATCTTCTCATCCTCCTCCTCCTCTTCCATATGCCCTGTGCTATAATTTTTATATAGGGCCAGCTCACCAGCGGGCCCTGTGATATAATTTTTATATAGGGCCAGCTCACCAGCGGGCCCTGTTTGACAATTTTTATATAGGTCAGCTCACCAGCGGGCCTTCTCATATAATGTTTTATTGGGTCAGCTCTCTAACGGGCCCTCTCATATAATGTTTTATAGCGTCAGCTCACTAGCGGGCCTTCGCATATAATGTTTAGGATGGTCAGCTCTGCAGCAGACCCTCACCCATAATGTTTTAGATGGTCAGCTCAGCGCACGTTTCCCTCTTAATCATGGCCTCAGTTCAATAAAATCAAGGAAATTTTTGGGAGAATTTGCCTCTGCGCATGTTTCCCTCTTAATCATGGCCTCACTTCAGAAAATCAAGGACATTTTTGGGAGAATTTGCCTCTGCGCACGTTTCCCTCTTAATCATGGCCTCACTTCAGAAAATCAAGGAAATTTTTGGGAGAATTTGCCTCTGCGCACGTTTCCCTCTTAATCATGGCCTCACTTCAGAAAATCAAGGAAATTTTTGGGAGAATTTGCCTCTGCGCACGTTTCCCTCTTAATCATGGCCTCACTTCAGAAAATCAAGGAAATTTTTGGGATAATTTGCCTCTGCGCACGTTTCCCTCTTAATCATGGCCTCACTTCAGAAAATCAAGGACATTTTTGGGATAATTTGCAGATGATATACAAGTAAATATACAGCAAATATTGTTTGGTAACAATTTTTCGCCTAAAGTCGTTTTTATTTTCCTTTTTGTGTGTTTTATGGTCAGTCTGTAAAAATGGCGTACTACGGGCGAAAGATCGTTCCCAGCAGCGATGTTGGAGTCCAAGATGCATCCAGACATCCTCCCTATGCTGTCCCTGAACCATTTCTGTGGTGTTTCCATCCTTTTCTGCCCTTTTCCTATGGACCAGGCACCCTCCCCTCATCAGAGCAGGGGGTGCCTGGTGTAATGCTCGAGTCCTCCCATTGACTTCAATGGGGCTCGGGTGCTCGGCCGAGCACTCGAGCCTCCGGGGGCGCTCGGTCAGAGCACCCCAACACCCGAGCATTGGGGTGCTCGCTCATCACTAATATCCATCATTCATGGCCTGTTGGTGAACAAACTACAATGGGTAATATTTGGTTCCCATGTGTATCCTGCAAATAGTAGCTGGTGTAACATCCATCCATGGCATTACCACTCCTGAGGATGCATGTGGGAATCAAATGTGAGATATGTCATTTCAATATAGAGTAAATGATTTCATACACAGCACAAAAACCTACTTGTTTGTCCTTTAATTCTGGGGAATTATTTTAGGCCTGTGTGTTGCACATACACCCAGTTATTCTCAGTGGCACTGTGATGTGTGACCTGATCCATCTTTTTTGTAATTCAGCGAGCAGTGATGAAGACCTGATGGATAGAAAATGATGATGACTTCTCAAGTGATCTCATTTCCCCATTTCCAATGTTTTCTATGGAGTCTATGCAATGAGACCTTAGCAACTTGAGTCATGTTATTGAAAAGACTCCATAGACTAACATTGGGACTGGTGAAGTGAGGGTATGTAAGGGTTGATTTCTCTCCATCATCTCTTTTTCACGCTTAGTGAATGTCCCCTGTGTAGCATGTAATCGTTACCCTATCGACTCATGTTTTTTTATTTTGTCAACCCTGGAGGGGTTGCCAAAGCATTGTTGAGCGATGCATTGATGATCCCTCTAGAACTCAAAGGGTTATGTGCTGGGTTACCTGTGGGTAACAATGTGTAGAAACACTGATGATGTTCAAAAGGCTGTGAAACATAGTTAGTGTGGATTATGTGTGATCAGCACAGCAACATGAGGGTTAAAGTAGGAGATGGACAAGTTTGGGCCTGGTCACACCCTGCCATTTGTACGTGTATTGTGTCCTTTTATGAACGCTCAGGGTGTTGTGTTGATGCACTTGTGCAGATGAATGATGGCATATATTGAGGTGTGACTGTGTTTGAGTGTGTAGCTTGTGTTGGTTGATGTGGTGTGTGGTTATGTGATGATGCACTCACTGGTAGTGTGGAAGCTCCTCTCTTCCCCAGTGTACGATCCTCCAGGGACCCTCTCAATCAATGTAGAGGACATGCTCTGCTGCAGCATCTCCTCCCAGCTGCTATAGGTAATATCTGCAGGTGGACCACCTCCGGTGCCTCGGGCATAGAGGGCAGCCTCCCACATCTTCTTCTTCACTACCCTCTTGCAGTCGCCCCATCTCTTTTTGATGGACTCCACGTCCCGTCTGCAGGTGACTGCTGCGTTCACCCGGCTGCAGATCTGGTTCCAGACGGCCTTCCTCCTCGCACCCTGGCCAGGGACCCTCTCCGTTGGATAAAGGACACTTTCCCACTCCAAGACAGCCTCCACGAGGGCCCTATTCTCCTCCTCTGTATAGTGGGGATCCCTGATCCTGTCCTCCTCAGCTACGGCCTGCGAGGAGTCAGAAACAGAATTTCCAGCCTGCACTGCCCCTGCCTGTGTGTGGTGGTCCCCAGCAGGTACCCCTCGTCCCACGGACACATCTGTCCCTGCCCTTTGTGAGCCTGCTCTTCTGGTTCGGGTCCCCCTCTGCCCTGGGGATCTTCCTCTTCCACCCCTACTCTGCTCAGGGATGCCCTCCTGACCTTCCTCCTCCTCCTTCACTGCTCTCCCCATCTCTCTCTCCTGTCCTCACTATCATTCACCCACTCACACCCAGGTACTCACACAGGTCCTCACAGACACACTCGATCCAACTCACTCTCTGTCACTCTCAGATTCACACTGAGAAAATAAAGTTTAAATATGTGAAAAGTGTAATAAAAAAGACTACGTGTGTGTATGTGTTTGTGTTTGTATGGGTGTATGAAATATGTGCAAAAGTGTGCTATGTGTCTATTTAAATGTAAATCTCGCCTCTCTAAAATCCTTTTACCTTACTCCTCTGTATGCTTCTCTCTCTCTCTCCCTCGCTCTAAACCCTATCCTCCACTCCTGGGTCCTGTGATCTAGCTTGCCAAAACTCAAAACACAGACAAGATGTGACCGTTATTATGGGGTATATATAGGTGTATTTGAACATTTTTGATACTTTGGGGTCTTGGGATTGACTGTAGGTTTGTGCCTCTATCAGGGTTGCTAGCCAACGCCAGCCATTATGCTACATTTTGACTTAAGTTGTGTTTTAACGTGTGATTGGGACGCACGGTGATGCGAAAAAGGTGCAACACAGATTTTTGTGTTACGTGTTTTAGTTGTGCCTATGCTCATTAGCTATTCTTGTAAACTACCTGTCGAATCTGCTGGAAATGATGTATTATTTGTGGCTGATGTGCCAATCACCTGTTAAAACACGACTTAAGGCAAATTGTAACATAACGGCGAACGTTGTCAAGCAACCCTGATAGATGCACAAACAAATTCAGAGCTACAGCCAATCCCAAGACCCCAAAGTATCAAAAATGATCAAATACTCATATATATATACCGAAAAATAACGGTCCCACTGTGTTTCGAGTTTTGGCGCGCTAGGGCACAGGAGCTAGGAGCAGAGGATAGAGATCAGAGTGAGAAAGAGAGAGAGGCGAATTCACCCATACGATCACAAACACATACACAAACATAGACTTTTTTATTTATAACACTTCACAACTTTTTTAAACTTTATCTTTCCAGTGTGAATCTGTGAGTGGAAGTGTGTGACAGAGAGTGTGTGGGATCAAGTGGGTCTGTGAAGACCTGTGTAAGCACCTGGGTGTAAGTGGGTGAGTGATGGCGAGGAGAGGAGGACAGGACAGAGGGATGGGGAGAGAAGTGGAGGAGGAAGGAGAGCAGGGCATCCCTGTTGAGAGTTGAAGTGGTAGAGTGAGATCCTCTGGGCGGAGGGGGACCTGGCCTAGAAGAGCAGACACACAGAGGTCATGGACAGAACCTTCAGTGGGACAAGGGGCATCTGTTGGGGAACACCACACACAGGCAGGGGCATAGCAGGCAAGACATTCTGGCCACAGCTCTGACACCTCGCAGACTGTTGAGGAGAGGCTCAGGGATCCTCGCTATTCCGAAGAGGAGAACAGGGCCCTCGTGGAGGCTGTCTTGGAGAGGAAGCGTGTCTTCTTTACGAGGGAGAGCGTCCTTGGCCTGGCTGCAAGGAGTAAGGCCGTCTGGAACCAAGTATGCAGCAGGGTGAATGCAGTGGACTCTGTTAAGAAGAGATGGGGTGACTGCAAGAGTAAGGTCAAGAAAAAGATGGGTGAGGCCGCCCTCTACGCCCCAGGAACTGGAGGTGGTCTCCCTGCCCACATCAGCTACAGCACCTGGGAGGAGATGCTGCGGCAGAATATGTCAACCACACTGGTTGAAGGGGTCCCTGGAGGATCGGACCTTGGGGAAGAGAGGAGCCTCCACACTATCGGTAAGTGCATGATCACATAAACACACACCACATCAACTGACACAACAATCACACCCCAACACATGCCCATCATTCATCCACAAAATTGCACCAACACAATACCCTAAGGGTTAAAAAAAGGACACAATACATGCACCAATGGCAAGGTTTGACCAGGCCTACACCTTTCCAAGTCCCAGTTCAACCCTCATATTGCTGTGCTGATCACACACAATCCACTTAAACCATGTTTCACAAGTCTGTTAAACAACATTGTCACCCATGTTCCCACAGGGAACTCAGCACATAACCCCTTGAGTTCTAGAGGGATCATCAATGCATCACTTAACAATGCTTTGGCAACCCCTCCGGTACTCAAAGGGTTAACCATAAAACAAACACGAGTCGATAGGGTAATGATTACATGCTACACAGGGGACATTCACTAAGAGGTGAAGCAGAGATGATGGAGTGAAATTGACTCTTACATACCCTCACTTCACTAATCCGCATGTTAGTCTAAGGAAACTATTCCAAAACATGAATCAAGTTGCTAAGGTCTCATTGTATAGACTCCATAGAAAACATTGGAAATGGGAAACGAATGCAGCATTCACCCACTCACAACCAGGTACTCACACAGGTCCTCACAGACACACTCGATCCAACTCACTCTCTGTCACACTCTGTCACTCTCAGATTCACACTGATAAAATAAAGTTTAAATATGTGTAAAGTATAATAAAAAAAAGACTATGTGTGTGTGTCTGTGTTTGTATGGGTGTATTAAATATGTGCAAAAGTGTACTATGTGTCTATTTAAATGTAAATCTCGCCTCTCTAAAATCCTTTTACCTTACTCCTCTGTATGCTTCTCTCTTTCTCCCTCGCTCTAAACACTATCCTCCACTCCTGGGTCCTGTGATCTAGCTTGCCAAAACTCAAAACACAGACAAGATTTGACCATTATTATGGGGTATATATAGGTGTATTTGAACATTTTGATACTTTGGGGTCTTGGGATTGACTGTAGGTTTGTGCATCTATCAGGGTTGCTAGCCAACGCCAGCTGTTATGATACATTTTGACTTAAGTTGTGTTTTAACGTGTGATTGGGACGCACGGTGATGCGAAAAAAGGTGCAACGCAGATTTTTGTGTTACGTGTTTTAGTTGTGCCTACGCTCATTAGCTATTCTTGTAGACTACCTGTTGGATCTGCCAGAAATCATGTATTATTTGTGGCTGATGTGCCAATCACCTGTTAAAACACGACTTAAGCCAAATTGTAACATAACGGCCGCTGTTGTCAAGCAACCCTGATAGATGCACAAACAAATTCAGACCTACAGCCAATCCCAAGACCCCAAAGTATCAAAAATGATCAAATACACATATATATATATACCAAAAAATAACGGTCCCACTGTATTTCGAGTTTTGGCGCACTAGAGCACAGGACCCAGGAGCAGAGGATAGAGATTAGAGTGAGTGAGAGAGAGAGAGAGAGAGAGGTGCATTCAGAAAAGTAAGGCAGAAGGAGTTTGGAGAAGTGTACTTAAAAAGACACATAGCACACGTTTGCACATACACCTATACAAACACAAACACAAACACATACACAAACATAGACTTTTTTCTTTATAACACTTCACACATTTTTTAAACTTTATCTTTCCAGTGTGAATCTGTGAGTGAAAGCGTGTGACAGAGAGTGTGTGGGATCCTCTTTACGAGCGAGAGGTTCCCTGGCCTGGCTGCAAGGAGTAAGGCCGCCTGGAACCAAGTGTGAAGCAGGGTGAATGCAGTGGACTCTGTCAAGAAGAGATGGGGCGACTGCAAGAGTATGGTCAAGAAGAAGATGGGTGAGACCGCCCTCTATGCCCCAGGTACCGGAGGCGGTCCCCTTGCCCACATCAGATACAGCACCTGGAAGGAGATGCTGCGGCAGAATATGTCAACCACATTGGTTGAGGGGGTCCCTGGAGGATCGGACCTTGGGGAAGAGAGGCGCCTCCACACTACCGGTAAGTGCATGATCACATAAACACACACCACATCAATTGACACAACCATCACACCCCAACACATGCCCATCATTCATCCACAAAATTGCACCAACACAACACCCTAATGGTTAAAAAAAGGACACAATAAATGCACCAATGGCAAGGTTCGACCAGGCCTACACCTTTCCAAGTCCCAGTTCAACGCTCATGTTGCTGATTACATGCTACACAGGGGACATTCACTAAGAGGTGAAACAGAGATGATTGAGTGAAATTAACTCTTACATACCCTCACTTCACTAATCCCTATGTTAGTCTATGGAAACTATTCCAAAACACGAATCAAGTTTCTGAGGTCTCATTGTATAGACTCCATAGAAAACATTAGAAATGGGAAATGAGATCACTGGAGAAGTCAGCATCATTTTCATCAGGTCTTCATCACCACTCACTGATTTACAAAAAAGATTTATAAGGTCACACATCACAGTGCTACTGAGAATAACTGGGTATATGTGCAACACACAGGCCAAAAAATAAACATTCTCCTGAATTAAAGGGGAAACAAGTAGGCCTTTGTGTTGTGTATGCAATCATTTAATCTAACTTGAATTGGCATCTCTCACATTTGATTCCAACATGGATCCTCAGGAGTGGTGATGTCATGGATGGAGACCATAAAATATTTGAAGGATGCACATGGGAACCAAATATTACCCACACCAGGTCTCAAAATTTCCACTCGCCACTAACCAATGGCAAGTGAAAATTTAGCCCTGGCGAGTAGAAATTCAGCCCTGGTGGGTATGTTATGGCTTGCAATGGCGAGTAACTTTTTAGGTCTGGCTAGTAGCAAAGGACTTCAACTTTTAAGCCCTGCCCACACTACAGGCCGTGAATGATGGATATCTCTGATTGAGCACATCTGGCTCACTCAGAAGGATGGATCGGCGTATCCAGGAAAACAACAGGCCTTAATCAAAGATATCCTTCACTACTTGCCTGATTGTTGGCCTTCAGGACTGAACTTGGACAGACATCATGGACAGGATCCTGTCAAGTTTATCAATCTGTGATTGTCAGGGTGGTATCCCATGCATCGCAACGTAATGCATAGGATACCATCATGATAACCAGAGATTCACATGCCAACTACTTAAAAATCTTGCATTTTACGGGACAGAAATGGTTAATTTCACCTTGATGTAATATTATAGACATTATATAAAGATGTGGATCGATGTAAGTCCTATTTCTCAAACCATTATGGTTTGAGACATATCACTTGGTAAAGTTAACTCTTCCTGTCTGTTTTAGTCAAGTCAGCGCTCTATGGGACAGCTGCAGATTCCAGTCATTTGTCCAGACGGAGGTTCTTCAACAGAGCCAAAATCACGCAGTTTATGAATACTACATTGGAATGGTCTACAAAGTGTGCCTGGTTTGCAATCACACTTTGTAGACCATTCCAATCACACCATGTCATTTACCCACGCAGCTTACGGGCCTCCAGCACAGCAGGAGCCCATGGAGGAGGCTGATTCAGCACCCAGTTAGGAAAATCCTGAGGAGGGTACCAGCCGGTGGTTCTTGTACCCACCATCACCACCTGCTCCAACACCTGCTGCACCTGCTCCAACACCTGCTGCACCACCCCAATACACAGTGCCTGGATGCTACAAGAAGAAGGGTGGATGCATCCCACCACCTCCATGAGGCACTACCCTCCAGAAGCAGCAGCACCACCACCACCACCACCACCAGGAAGGCGATGGCTGCCAGGGACAGTGACCACCTCTCAATATGGGCCATATGCTCACTAGATGGACCTACCCTCCTGGATGGCTCCCCAGCATGGGCCCAGGTATGATACTAGGTGGGCCAAGCAGCTACCAGTGGCCAAGTTATGACCCCTGGCCACTGGAATACGAACACCTGGGCCTGAATGGGGAGCCCCAGCGTCCTCAACTTAGGGAAGACTTTACCCCAGCACCACCGAGATCAGTGGGCAGCTCGGAGTCCCTGGACATGGTGGGCACAAGGCCGTCCTCTTCAGCAGACTCTGCACCAGCACAAGCCCCACCAGCAGCATCTCCACCAGCATAAGCCTCTCTAGCAAACTCTACATCAGCACCATCCTCACCAACAGAGTCACCAGGCATATCATCTTTCAGCAGTGTAGGCAGCAGGGGGGTGGAGGCGGTGTGCCTTGTGCTATAGAAAAGCCAAATCAGGAAATCCTGGAGGACCAACACGTACATCTGAAGGCTCCAATGGGATTCCCTGAGGAACACAGCCAGACTTGAGGCCAGTATTCATGCCCTGGTGTCCAAAACACTGTGCTGACTGTGGAGTTTCGTCAATACCGGGTAGGGATGATGGACTTGATGTGGCAGGTGCTGGTGGAGGTCAGAGAACACAACTGCAGGGAGAACCTGTGTGCGGAGAGGGAGCAGTGGTCAACAGAGGGTTCCACTGCACCCACCTCTTCCTCAAGTGTGACCCCTGAAACCAGGGTGCAAAGGGTGACCAGGCAGTCAGCCAGGACATTCACGTCTGGCACCCAGTCCCTCACCTCCCATGCCTCCTGGGCTTATGTCAGAGGATACCGAACCTATGCAGGTGGATGCCATAGTCAGGGGGAGACCCTCGGTTGCTGAGTGCCTGCGGAGGCCTCAAGGGGAGACATCTCCTCAGGATTCTTACCCACCCAACCTCCCTCACCTATCATGCCTCCGGATCTTGTCTCTGAGAGCGGCGAACCTAGGATGGTGGGTGTGACTCAGCTTTCAAGGGAGGAGAGACCCTTTAGGAGGAGGTAAGGAATTTGTCTTTACTGTGGTAAGGCAGGACATCTGTTGTGGTCCTATCCGATTCGTCCTGAGAGACGCACAAACTCAAGATCTACTCGGGGACAAGTGATTGGTGGCATTTCATTGTCCCCAGAAAATTTATTGGATAAGCTCATGTTGAAGGCCTGTATTTATTGGCCAAATAAATCTGCCTCAGTTCCAGCATTACTGGACACATGGGCCTTTGGCTGCTTTATGGATGCGGAATTTGCAGCCAGTAAGATTATTATCACGGTCCCCGTGATTCCCTCTCAATCTCGGTGATGATACCTGTGCATTGGAGGATCATATACATATTATAGAACCCCAAAGAGGGAAAAGAAAGAGAAAATATCCCTCTGGGGTAACTACAAACAGTATCTCTTTAAATGAGGCACTCAAAAGTGGACACTGAAAGTCAATTGCAAAAAGTCATCTTTATTTGGAAATAGAAAACATACCAATCATTTAAAAACATTTAAAATCACATTTGGTCAGACAGAAAAACCAGGAAAATATCAAGTCCATAAAAATATATATGAGCCCACATAATGCTAGCAATATATATCACAAAATGTATGAAATCGTGTATAAATCATACCAGTACACGTGAAGCAATATCAACTAAGTACTTGATACCATATATCATCTCCCATACAAAAACTAGTATAGGAATATAAAGCGTCTAAAGTGCATCTAAATAACAAGGATAAACAATCCATATACTAAAAAATACTTAGCGTGCAATTGCAAGGATCAGAGCTTCACAGCGTGCTACAAAGTAAGGACTACAGTATCCTGGGTTCTATCCGTACCAGCCGACCTACCCCACGCGTATCGCCATTACGGCTTCATCAGGGGTTTAACGGTCAGGTACACCCATCCCCATATTTGAACATCCGGGACACCAATGAGCAAACAATGCAGAGTCACATGACCCTACCTACTTATCTTGGCCCGTGACTCATACACTGCTTGCTCAAAGTAAAGAGCTGCATAGATAACATCTAGAAACAAGGATTATAAAAGAGCTTCTTAGAACAGGTAAAAGGAAACCTAGGAAGAATTTTATTCAACCAATAACTACATTCAATACTCAATGGCATAATGTACAAGATTTATTTCGCAAACAGTGGCATATTTTACGAAGTGACCCAGTTTTGGAGAAGCATTTATCTCAAAAACCATCTCTAATAGCAAGACGAGGACCTAACATCTCAGATATGTTGATTCATAATCATTTTCGACCAATAATGAAACATGCTGAAGGGCAGAAATGTATTGGAACTTTTCCTTGTGACAATTGTACTATTTGTAGACATATTGGTGGGATGAAGCAGATTTATAGCCCCGTTAGGGGTAGGAATCTTAAGTTGTCTCACTTCATCAATTGTCGGACAAAGAATTGTATTTATGCCATTCGATGTTCCTGTCCTAAGTATTATGTGGGTCAAACTACACAAATGCTAAAGAGTCAAATACAAAAGCATTTTTCTTTGATCCGTAATGCTCGGTCAGATATATAAAAAGGGATCACTCTGATGAGTGTTGCACAACATTTTTTACAGGTACATGATTGCAAGTTTGGCGATGTTCAAATATATGGATTGGAGAAAGTGACTATAGGCATAAGAAAAGGAGATATTTCCCAACGACTTTCTCAACGAGAATTATGGTGGATTTATATGCTGCAGTCCCAACAACCCTCAGGTATGAATGAGGAGATGTTATTTCATAGTTATATACATTAAATGATGGGGAGATTATATATGGTATAACTTTATTAATTTTAATTTTTTTTTTTTTCTTCCCTTTCTCGATATTTTCTTGTGTCTTATTGAAGTCTCTTTGTCCTCTTATTTTTAGAATGTTGAGATGAAAGAGTATGTTTTCCCTTCAAATTCTCATCCTTGGCAGAGGATATCCGGAGGGATTCACTTTGTGTAAGGGACACTGGACTTAAATAACATTATCCAGTGGACCTCAGTGAGGATGCTACATGATCATAAGAATTTGAAAATTCGAGTTCAAAGTTGTTAAGGAATCATGACATTGATGTAAGAGATGAAGACTAGACTACAATCAAGTTATAAATCTGTCCAATAGATGATTTTTCAAATGATAATGATTATCTGGTCATAGAAAGGAAAAAAATTGCTTTACTATTCTTGATTGTATTTGAATGATGTAATGCTCTGTTTTCCCTATGTAAATTTAGAAAGTGACCAATTGTTTGGACATCCGGGACACCAATGTTATTATATTAAGAGCTTCAATATTTTAATGTATAGTTTTTCATATGTTTATGGGCCATTGGGCCCCTTCAAGGACGCTGAGTATATTGGGTTAATTTCATCAATTAGTAAGTAATACCTCTGCAGGTGCTGTAAAATACGATACACAATCTTATAAGTGGAATGTGTTGTGATTAATATTGCCTTAAGGGACTGATACTTGTAAATTGGGAATGTGTTTTATGAGAGACTTATATTCGAGTTAGGGATTGTATTTGATGACCCCTATGATAGTTAATTTACAAAAACATAGAATTTACATTGTTCTTATATTATATATCATAAACCTTTTAGATGGCATTTGGATCCAGGGACTTTGTGCTCGTCGTGTATATGTCAATGTATTTCTCTCTCTATTGGGTATTGCTCCGATCATGTGATCTTACTATGAGAGCTGATCATGTGATGTAGGTAGGGACATCTTAGGTATTCTGTTACTCTTTCCGATACCATTTACACTTTAATAATTTCAATGATTTTTCGATTGGGTATTGCTCCGATCATGTGATCTGATTATGAGAGCCGATCATGTGATGAAGGAAGGGAGGGACATCTCAGGTATTCGTTTTCTGATACCATCTTCACATTAATGTTTTCAATATAACAGCAATTGAGTTGTGATTGTGGTGGTGTCGTGGGTTAAACCACGATTTACTTTTATTATTTGTTTGTATTATCGTATATATTTTATTACCATGAGACAACAGCTTTGAGGTATGATGTTTCAACGTACTTTCCATTATAGCTTTTATAATCCTTGTTTCTAGATGTTATCTATGGAGCTCTTTACTTTGAGCGAGCAGTGTATGAGTCACGGACCGAGATAAGTAGGTAGGGTCATGTGACTCTGCATTGTTTGCTCATTGGTGTCCCGGATGTTCAAATATGGGGAAGGGTGTACCTGACCGTTAAACCCCTGATGAAGCTGTAATGGCGATACGCGTGGGGTAGGTCGGCTGGTACGGATAGAACCCAGGATGCTATATGGTATCTAGTACTTAGTTGATATTGCTTCACGTGTACTGGTATGATTTATACACAATTTCATACATTTTATGATATATATTGCTAGCATTATGTGGGCTCATATATATTTTTATGGACTTGATATTTTCCTGGTTTTTCTGTCTGACCAATTGTGGTTTTAAATGTTTTTAAATGATTGGTATGTTTTCTTTTTCCAAATAAAGATGACTTTTTGCAATTGATTTTCAGTGTCCACTATTGAGTGCCTCATTTAAAGAGATACTGTTTGTAGTTACCCCAGAGGGATATTTTCTCTTTCTTTTGCCTCTTTGGGGTTCTATAATATGTATATGATGTTTTTTGTCTCTTGAGTGCACCCCACTATTTATGTGGTTATTTACCTGACGTAGTGACGTAGTGGTTATTTACTAGTGCCTATCCATTTTGTATATTTACTATTGTTGTGCATTGGAGGAGGCTGATTGGCCCGCCCAGGATTTTCCTTTCATGGTGTTCCAGATCCTGCGCATTTGTTGCTGTGTTCCTGCGTTCCTGTGTACCGACTCGGCTCGTCTGACCATTCTGCTATTCCTGTTCGTGATTGACCTGGTTCCGGCTCATGTTCCTGCTCCGTGATTGATCCGGCTCTGGCTGACGTTCCTGCTTCGTGATTGACCCGGCTCTGGCAGACGTTCCTGCTCGTGATTGACCCGGATCTGGCTGACGTTCCTGCTCCATGATTTGACCCGGTTCTGGCTGTTGTTCCTGCTCCGTGATTGACCTGGCTCTGGCTGACGTTCCTGCTTCGTGATTGACCCGGTTCCGGCTGACGCTCCTGCTCCGTGATTGTTTCCTGTGTTCCCGTGAGATCTCAGTCGCCTACCGGAGACATTCTGAATGGTGCTAATAATATCGCTCTGACTAATCACTTCTCTGCAAGCTGAGCTGTAGCCTCCATTACCGAGCCAGTCTGCATAGCCTTGCTGAGCTGTTGCCTCCGTTACCGAACCTGTCAGATACCCTTGCTGTGCTGGTTGCCTCCGATATTGAGCCTGTATCTGTACACTTGCCAAGCCTGTTGTGTTCCATCCGAGCCATTTAACACTTACTGAAACTGTGCCTTATTGACCGAGCCTATCCGTTAAACACTAGCAGAGCAGTTTCCATTCCGGTGCTCGTTCAGTTACGTTGTTGCACCGCCTGGTGCTAGTGGGAATTCTGTTAGCTCTTGCAGTGTGTTGCTCCGTGACGGCACTGGAAGGGTGTCTTGGCTCTGGTCTCCAAGTGCTCACTGTGTTACGCTATCTATCGCACTACCAGTGCGTTGGCTCTCAGATCGCTCGTGCAGTGTTTCTCCGTTGTGGCACCCAAGGGGTGTTCTTGGCTCTGGTCCCTTTGGCACACGCAGGGTTTCTTCCATTGAGAGAACTAAGGGTGTTCCAGGTTCTGGTCCCATTAGCTCCAGCAGTAGCTTTCCTCCATTATATCACCCTAAGGGGGTATTGGCTCAGCTCTGGTCAGTCTTCGCTGTATCATTGGGCGTCCTATTGTACAGCTATCTGAGAGTGATTCAGTTCAGTTGCATACTGCACCTTCCTTTGCACTATCTAGAGACTGATAATACCTGCTGGGCGTTGGATAATTACCATCACAGAGACTGATCAGTTGCTCTAAGCATTAACCCTTGTTCCTACATTTATTCTGATATTACTGTTTGCTCCTACATATTTGGGCCTGTATTTCTGTCATTACCCGTTTATACCTGTCCTGGCCCCCAGGGGCGCTGTTTCAATAAAACTGTGTTTTTGCTTTTAACCTTTGTCTGAGTGTCAGAAAACCGTAACAAATATCCCATTGTTGCCTCTTGCTTCCCCTCTGGCTGTAGAAGCCATTGATGGTAGACCATTACAGCCCTCACATATTACGCATGAGACCGCCATGTTAACCCTGAGGGTGGGAGCCCTGCATACTGAAACCCTGAAATTTAAGATTATTAACTATCTGCATCATGCCATGGTCCTGGGGTTCCCTTGGGTACAAAAACATAACACCAGGATAGATTGGCACACTTATGATGTCTTGGGCTGCTCCCCACAATGCTCAAAGTCTTGTCTGTCTTGCCCCGTGAGAGCTACTCAGGCCTCGACTCCACTCCTTCCGGAGGAGTATACGTCATTCATAGATGTTTTCAGCGAAAGTCAGGCTGAGGTCCTTCCTCCTCGCAGATCATATGATTGCACGTTGGAATTTTTTTTTGTCAAAAAGAAGGATGGATAATTACATCCATGCATTGACTTTCGTGATCTAAACAAGATATTGGTAAAGAATGCATATCCTATTCCCCTGATCACTGAACTCTTTGACAGGGTCACAGGGTCAAAGATATTTACAAAACTCGATCTGAGAGCTGCATGAAACTTGGTACGAATTAAAGAAGGGCAAGATTAGAATACAGCGGTCAATACCCGGAGTTGACACTATGAGTACGTGGTCATGCCCTTCGGATTGTGTAACGCCCCAACTGTCTTCCAGGAGTTCATAAATGATGTGTTACGAGAATTCCTTCAAAGTTGTGTTGTTGTATATTTGGATGACATCTTAATTCACTCTCCTACATTGGAGACTCATCAGTCAGATGTAATCAGAGTCCTGAGCCTATTAAGTGAGAACAAGTTGTTTTGTAAACTTGAAAAATGTGAATTCCACAGACCTCAAGTCACATTCCTGGGCTATATAATTTCCACTGCTGGGTCCGTCATGGACCCTCAGAAATTGTCTGCTGTTGTGAAATGGCCACGTCCTAAAGGGACTCAAATCGATCCAAAGGTTTCTGGGCTTCGTGAATTATTACCGAAAATTCATTAAGAATTTCTCTACCATTGTAAAATCCCTGACGGACATGACTAGTAAAGGGGCAAAAACCTCAGAGTGGTAAGAACTAGCTATTCTGACTTTTGAAAAGCTCAAGGCAGCCTTCGCAGAAGGCCCCATATTGGCGCATTCCAATCCCTCCGTGCCCTTTACTCTGGAGGTGGATGCATTGGAGTTCGGAGTGGGAGCTTTGCTGTCCCAGCGCTCAGCTCCTGGTGAAGCTCTATGTCCATGTGGGCTCTTTTCTAAGAAACTGTCCAAAGCTGAAATGCTTTACCAGATTGGGGACAGAGAATTACTGGCTATTGTCCTGGCTTTGAAGGAATGGAGGCATCTGCTTGAAGGTACTAAAGTTCCTATCTTGATTTTAACCTACCACAAAAACCTAATTTACCTCTCTGAAGAAATACGCTTGTCTTCCAGGGAGGCTTTAATTTTGTGGTTTCCTATCTTCCTGGCTCTAAAAACATATGGGCAGACGCATTATCCCGCCAGTTTTGTAGGCCATCCAGAGAAGAGGTTCCACCTTCTCCGATCATTTCGGCTGATCGTATTCTCGCTACAAGAGGAGATTCTAGCAGCCCAAGACTCTGCTCCTCCTGATAAACCTGATGGCTGTTGCTTTCTTCCTGCACAGTTGCGCATCAAGTTGTTGGAGACATATCATGCCTCTAAAGTTGCGGGCCACATTGGTCGAGATCAATTGATATGGTCCGTGTCTCGAGTATTTGGTGGCCTATTTTTCTGGCCAACTGTACTGCTTTCACGGCTGCATGTACGACTTGTGCTCAAACCAAGTCTCCTAGACACCTTCCAGTGGACTTGCTTCCATTGACTTTATGGTTGAACTTCCAAGTTCCATGGATTATACAGTCATTCTAATCATTGTAGATAAGTTTTTAAGATAGCCCACTTTGTGCCACTGAAAGGGTTACCATCTGCGCAGGAATTGGCCGTGGTATTTGCTAGAGAGGTCTGCTGTCTCCATGGCATTCCTACATTAATTGTGTCCGATAGAGGAAGCCAGTTTGTGTCCCGTTTCTGGAGGTGCTTTTGTAGATAAATGGGATTTCAGTTGGCATTCTCCTCCTCATATCATCCGCAGTCCAAGAGTGTGGCAGTGAGGTCCAATCAAGCCTTGGAACAGTTTCTCCGCTGCTATATCTCTGACCATCACAATAACTGGTCTACACTGTTACTTTGGGCGGAGTTTGCCCGGAATTATGCTGTTAAAGTGATAGTAATGTTTCATAATAAAAGCAGCTCTAATTAATCTTCACAGTATTTTGGCCATGGAGAGTGTTATTTCAATTCTGTTGTAGTTTAGGAGTAATTCATTGATAAAGTATCCCCCTCCAGCCCCTTTTACTAATGAAACACTGCTCAGCCAGAGCAGAAGGGAGGTGCCCAGGTAGACTGCAGAGAGGGACAATCTTCAATTAAGATAAGGGAAAAACCTGAAAAACTTGTCAAGGGGGTCAGGGCTTTCGTTGTTCTAATAGCAAGAAGATTGATCCCTGCTGTTATCTGTCTGGTCTATGGACTGCATTCCACATCTGAGAAGAGGTGGCTTACACTATGTAAAAGGGGCGGAAGGGGAACTTTGCTTGTGAATATCTCTTAAACCATAAAGGTTTGAGAGATAAGACATATCGTTCTTCATGTTTTTTAAGGCCTACAAAATAGAATAAAGATAAAACAAAGTATTACCATCCCTTTAACTCTTCCACTAAGAGTTCCCCATTCTTGTTCAATTATAGGTTCCAACCCTCGGCTCTCCCCAAGACCTTGCAAGCACAAGAAATTCCGGCTCCGGTCAAACATTTAAGGGCGCTCCATTCTGCGTGGGTACGGGTACAGCATACCCTATGTGATTCTGTGCAGCAACAGAAAAAGCAGGTTGACGATAAGCGACTGCCAGCACCTACTTACCAAGTAAGGGACAGAGTGTGGTTGTCTTCCCGTAACTTGCACCTCCAGGTTCCTTGTGGCAAATTGGCTTCGCGATTCATTTGGTCCTTTCCGTGTGCTGTGCGAGATTAACCCAGAGGCTTATGCGATGGAACTTCCAGCCATTATGCGCATCCATAATGTGTTCCATGTTTTCCTGTTGAAGCCCTTGGTCTGCAACTGGTATACTTCAGCTCCTGTCTGTTCTTCCCCCGTGAGAGAGTTGCAGATCACGAGGAATATGAGGTACAAACTATTTTGGGCTCCCGTGTGAGTAGAGGGCGCTTACAATATTTTATTCATTGGAAAGGTTATGGTCCTGAGGAGCGCTCCTGGATACCTGCCAGTGATGTCCACATTCCTTTTCTGGTACTCAGGTTTCAGGCTCGATTCCCTGACAAACCCCAGCAGGCTCTGTGGAGAGGGGCCTTTGAGGGTGGGTACTGTTACAGCTTACCTTAGTTTCAGTATCATCTGCAGGTGCGAGGGTTCAAGCATGCTGCAGGCCTCTGTTTTATCTGTTTGCTTCCTGTAGTCTCCTCCTACCAACTTCCTCCCTCTAAGCTGCTCCTCCTACTTCCTGTTTAGGGGTTTAAAGGGCAGACTGAGGCCTGACTCAGTTGCACTTGTGTTGTTGTTCATAGCAGTTCTGTTACCTTGGGCTCCATGTATGACCTGGCTAGTCTTCCATCCGGTCTAATGCTGACCTGTGGCTCTGTCTGACTATTCTTTTGCTTAACTCCTAATAGTGGACATACAGTCTGGTGCAGACTTGTGGCTCTGGCTGACTACCTGAACTGTGTATGACCCGGCTTATCTGACTACCCTCTCTGGTGCTGACTTGTGGCTCTGTCTATTCTTTCGCCTTTTCCCATGGTGAGCAAACACCCAATATAGTGCGGACCTGTGGCTCTGGTAGACTTGCATAGCTGACTGCAAGTGTGAGTCAGTTTTCAACTTACTTCTACTGACTGCAGACATGAGTCAGTATTCCCTCCTACTGACTGCATGCGTGAGTCAGTATTCAACCTTACTGGCTCCATGTGTGAGTCAGTGATATGTCCTTCTGACTGTAGGCTGTCAGATCTCATTCCTCATCGGCTCAAGATCCTGGGTTCCTATTCCAGTTCCTGTTCCTGGTTCCAGCTGAGACTTCCAGTGGCTAAGGCCTAGTCTCCAGCACAGTGGTTTAGCATTGCAACCTATTATTTCTGATAGTAGGCTTGCTGGCTATTACACTGTGCTTATTTCTATTGTATATATTGTATATATCCTATTTATGTCATTTGTTAATAAACTGCATTAACTAAAGTGTACTGACTCCTGAACTTCTCTGGGTAACCGTTACAGTGACCGAGGTTAGATGAGGTGGATGTACTAGCTGTGAGTGAAGAGCATGCTGAGCAGTGTTGTGTTTGCACGTGTGGATGTGGGGAGATTTAGTATTGTTAACTCACCCAGAAGCCATCCCCCTGTGTAAGTTCCATTTTCAAAGTCTCTGTGCACGGATGAGTGTCTGAGTATGTATGCATCAAAACAGCTCCCTGGATATTTTACACACACATTCATGATCCTCATGTTGTTGTCACACACCATCTGAACGTTCATGGAGTGGAAGTTCTTGCGGTTAATGAATATATGTCCCTCACGTGCTGGAGCTTTGCTACAGACATGGGTGCAATCTAATGCACCCATGACACTGGGCATGCCCCCCTTTGCATAAAAACCCTGCTTCCGATGTGTCCACTCCATGTCAGTGGTGGAAAAATGGATATAGCTACTGGCACACATGAGTTTTTGCAAGCCAGTTAGGGAATGGTTGTGGATGTATACTGGATCGACCTCATCCTTGATGACCTCATACATAGTAATGAAGCTGTGTGGCCTCAACCTGTTGAGATCTATCACCTTGTAACCTGTCATTCCCAGGAGCGTGACTCTTTGGCGGTATACCCTGGGCCTTTGTGGTCGTCTGTACATCCTACGTTGCTCCAGGGGTCCCTGTGGCAGCTGGGGAGCATCCTATTGCTGTATCTGGGGACCATCCTCTTGCAACAGCTGTGATTCTGCAGGCAGGTGTTGCTCTCTACGTTGGGATGACTCCTGTGTGGCTCTTGAGCCAGAGCCTCCTCATTTGCAACAGGTGAAGGCTGTTGATCAGGTGTGCTTGGGAGTCGCTGGTGTTCCCTAGAGCTCGCCCTTGCACACCTTCTCCACAGTCTTCATATCAATAGGTATGCAAACATACTTAATGGAGTATCTATCTCTATCTTGCTCTATCTCTCTCTCTCTCCCTCCCTGAGTGGAAAACAAGCCACATGTGAGTGTGGTAGGCTGTTCCTTTAAGATCATGTCTGAGCATTGTCCAGGTGTGGTCATGAGGTGAGTGATAACCAATGGGAAGATGTTTGTTGACTAGGTTAGTGTTTGCCGGTGTGTTTGTGTTTTAAAATATACAGGGTTTTGATTGGTGGTTAGCCGTCAGTTGCAAGTGTATAATTGTGGTGTGCAGGTTGTATCTCTGTCGTGTTGAGATGTTGCTCAGGTGAGCTTATTTTGTATTGAGAGGAGTCCATGCTGTGTGATAACCTCCATTGTTCTGTGCAATGTTGTGATGTATTGTGTTGGTGTGCTTTTTGATAGCCTTGTTCCTGTGGTGTTGCCAGGTTGTTGTGTTGTGTTTGTGAGTGATTTGTGGTGTATTGGCATGTTTTTTGTGTAATTTTGGCATTACACGGTTTAATTTTTCCATTTGCATGCTTGTGTGGTATGCTGTTAGTCTGTTTTCTTTTGTGCGACGGTGGTTTCTTTTTGCCGTTATGTGTTTTATGGCTGACAAAACTGGGTCTTAATTTTTGCCCGTTAAATGTATCTTTTTATCAGCTGATAGTAGTACAGCACTCCTTTAAATGGCTCTGGGGAATCTTGTTCCATGAGTCTCAATGCACGTAACATTATCGGCCGTAAGGATTAGCGAACTGCCGTCAGCTGTTCTTAAGAGGGACCTTTAAATGGCTAACTGCATGTTAAAATACACAACAGTAGTTTTTTTTGCTAACGACTGCCTGTAAATCTATCCTTAGTCTCTCTCCTTGCTGATGGCACACATTACTATTGGTCCTCCCCACTGTATCCTATAATTACTGAGCACACACATCCTGTTCTAACATATGACACTAATTTTATGAGTGTGAATTAATAATATCAAATACTCTCTCACATGATGTCCTAATTGTGTGCTATTTGTGCTTTATTCTATTTTCTGTTCATTTGTTTTTTCTATTTCTGCCTCATATTTCTGTTCTATTTCTGCCTCATGTGTAACTTACAAATTACACTGTTATTTTGCCATGGTCTCAAATAATATGTGCTTACATTCTAATAACAGAATACAATTACACTTTACATAAAAAAAACAGATGGGCACACACTGCTAGTTGGAAATAAAAGGCTGTGTCCATTTTACCCATATCTGTGTCTTTGTCTTTATGTATAAATTAAACAAAAGGTGCCTTATGCTGGGTGGAATGTTCACAGGCTGGAGGGACAATTGAGGATTCTGTAAGTCAAGATATTTATGAAAAAGGTCCTTGAGTGCAGAGATCTGTCCAGCCACAATGAAACCTCCATGGGAGGATCGAAGTTCAAAATAGAGGGATATAACTGTGAAGTTTATATTTGGAGTCACGTTTGTCTGGCTAGAGGAGGATATGTCCATGACTGCAGTCATCAGGGGCGGGCTGGCCCAGGGGGAAGGGGGGCAATTGCCCCCACAGGCTGCAGGGCCAGGGCCTGTAGTGGACCGTCATGTAAAAAAAAAAATAAAATCAAGATGTCAGTGTGGCTGAAGGCTGGAGCGGAGCCCGATGTCTTGTGACACTGTGCTCATTGCCAGTAATGTGTGCGGCTGGCCTGTGTAGTAACAGTATCAGTCAGGGAGTCAGTCATATTAAAAGCATCAGGCTGAGCAGGGCCAGGGCCGAGGCCTGGCAATGGCATTTCGTGCCCACCGATCTGTCTGATCTGGCCATAGGACTGCCCAATGCACCGCATTCAGCTCCATTGTTCTCAGTGCGGCTGCGCACCCCGCCCCCCCATGACTCTTTGCTCACCTCTGACGTCTTGCGGGGCAACGTGGTAATATGCAGCCACGCATTATGCTCCGTCTCTGAGTAGATTGCACGGCTGCATATATTCAGGACTGGACCAGGAGACACTGGTAGCTGGCAGAGTGGCAGTGGCACACAGTAGAGCAATGCTGAGTGGAGGTCTGACAATGACGGAGAGGAAAACTGAGTGCCCTTCCTTGATCCCCACCATAAGGTAAAGATGAGTCAGTAAAGTAACTTATATCATGAAATGATGTCCACATGTGTAAAAGTGAATACTTGACCATCAATAGCCAGACAGGTGCCAAATCCCATAGTCAGCCATCTACAAACACTTAAACAGACATCACTAGCTGGCTGATACACAAACCATGGTATATACTCCCCAAAAGATGGGCAGATATCTGAATGAGAGCAGATATTCGGCACATCATTGGCCTGGACGTGACAGAAAAAATAGATAGAGTTGCAATAACATTTTTTGTGGGAGCATATACCATGATTTGTGTATCACCCAGCTAGTGATGTCTAAGTGATTGTTGATGGCTGCCTACGCAATTTGGCACCCATCTGGGCACTGATGGTCAAGTAATCACTTTGACACATGTGTAGACATAATTTCACAGTATAAGTTACTTCCCTTATTTGATTGTCAATCCAGAGTATTGATAAAATTTTATATACTTTAAATGTATGGCTCTCTTGTAATATTACCAGAGCACAAACAACAAAAAACAAAACAAAAAAAAACCTTTAAAAAATAGCTGTATTAGAAGACTTGATTTGGATCAACTTAACTTGGTGTGAAAGCTTCCCTGCAACAGTTTTGCTGAGGCATTATTAGTGTGCAAGTTTAGAGGCTAGCTGTTTTATCCGGTTTTAAATATATAGAATACAATTATATATATATATATATATATATATATATATATATATATATATATATATATATAGAGGGGAGATTGTATTTTGTTTGTTATTTTACATCTGCATCACTGGACTAATACGGCTACAAGTCAATCCAAAATTCTGTTAGTCCAATAAAAAAGGTATTACAAGATACTTATTTTGTTTGTTATTTTACATCTGCATCACTGGACTAATACGGCTACAGTCAATCCAAAATTCTGTTAGTCCAATAAAAAAGGTATTACAAGATACTTATTTTGTTTATTATTTTACATATATATATATATATATATATATATATATATATATAAAGAGAAATGGTAGCATACCATGAAGCCAGTGCACTCACAGGACTTGTGAAAAAAATGAGTTTTATTCTGTCAACGTTTCGACCTCCTGGAGGGCCTTTATCAAGACCTCCAGGGGGTCGAAACGTTGACAAAATAAAACTCATATTTTTCACAAGTCCTGTGAGTGCACTGGCTTCATGGTATGCTACCATTTCTCTTTTTTTATACTTATTTAAACCAGTAGCACCCAGGCAGTTGGTATACTTTTTCTCTATAAGGAGTGCCCAAATTTGCATTGATATATATATATATAATTATTATATATATATATATATATATATATATATATATAATTATTATATAGAATATATATATATATTCTATATAATAATTCACTAAATAGTTTGTAACAATGTAGTCATGCTCAGTAGAGACTGCTGTACGTGACTCAGTCATGCGCAGTAGAGACTGTCCATGAGGTGGCTGATACGGAGCGGGGCACGCCAAAGAATCAGCCGCAGAGCATGCAGTCTCTACTGTGCATGACTGCCCTGCGACCGGGTGGCACTGTATCAGCCACGGCGCCGGCACTCTCTATTGTGCATGACTGCGCCACGACCAGCTGGCACTGTGGCCTGTGTACACGGGCTCGTCTACTAGTTTTTATACATTATATATATATATATATATATATATATATGTATATTGTATATTGTTTAATATTTCTCATTTTTTATGGATTTGTGTTCTCTATTGTTTTCCTAAGTACTAAGGCATTTTATATATTTTTATTTGTTTTTTTGGATCCATGATGGTGGATATGGGCAGCTAGGTTATTATGATATGCGGTTTCCTCCATTATAGTGCCACCGATTGTAGCATATTATTTGTAATTGCAGTCAGTGAGCCACTTCACTTTGCCCAGCCCAGGAGTCTAGTGACTGTCCCCTTGCTGGATTAACCCTTTGATTGCAAGAATGGTATGCAACATTGCAAATCAATGCGTTGCACAGCCCTCTGGCAGACAAAAGATTAAGAACCCCTAAGGTCCATGGTAAAAACATGAAAGGAGGCCCCCAAATATAGGTTAATATTTAGGATCCTCAAGTTTAATTGTGACTTTCCTTTTCTTTCCTTCCTGTTAATGATAAAAACATATGCTCTCAGCATCATTATTATACAGTGTGATTTTATTTATTATCAGTGCACAGATACTTAACATCATCATAGAGTACAATGTGTTCATTATCCCCTACCGCGGGAACCTGATAATACTGGATCCATGAAGGAATTATGCTGCCTTGCTGCAGATTTTCTTTTCTGACTCTGTCAAAAAAAGCATACCTCCCAAGTGTCTCTCTTTAGGACACCCAAATCCCTCTGTCCCTCTTTCCCACCCTGATGTCCCTTTTTTAGGAGATCAGACTGTACATACCTCCCAACATTTCAAATTGCCAAAGATGGACACTTGTGTTTTAGGGGGCATTGCTGGGTGTGTGGCTTGTTGGCAGGGCATTACCGAGAATTTTTAGGCTATTTTTTGACCTACTGGCACCTCCTTGTGTAACCTAATAAATGACTTATAACAAGACCAATGTATTTTATTTACACAGACTAATTCATAAACACATATACTGACCTTTAAACAAGCAATAATGTGAGTTTTATTGCTGTGGAGCAATGTAATACACTTACATACATATCAGACAATCTTATCTCCTAAAAAAAGGGACATCAGGGTGGGAAAGAGGGACAGAAGGATTTGGGTCTAAAAGAGGGACTGTCCCTCCTAAATAGGGACACTTGGTAGGCATGGACTGTGTGCTGTGTATAGAAGTGTATCACATTGCTCCACAACCATAAAACTCACATTCATGTTTGTATAAACTTCAGTATATGTGTTTATAATGTATTCTACGTAAATAAAATACTTTGTCTTTGTTCTAAATCATTTATTCAGTTACATAAAAAGGTGTAAATGGGTCATGAAGTAACTTAAAACATCTTGGTTATTCCCTGCCCACCAGTCACGCCCCAAGAAACATCACCTAAGACAGAAGTGTCCCTCTTTGACCATTTGAGATGTTGGGAGGTGTGAAAAAGAAATGTGACAAAGGCCCAGCACAATGCAACTCTTGTACCCAAACTCAAAGTTAAACATTTTGAGCGTCTGAGCACTGATAACTAATAAAATTACACTGTATAATAATGATGCTGAGAGCATATGTGCACTGATGAAGAATACATTGCATGTTGCACTTTATAGTTCTTATCTATGAACTGATGCTTTATAATGATGAATAACCATACTGATAATGGACACTTTAGAGTGATGAGTATAAGCACTGATTATGAACACTGTACTTTAAAACAATGTTGTCTGTGCATTGATAATAAACAACTCCACTTTATAATGATGAGCATCTGTACACTAATTATTAACACACTATTTTATAATGATGATATATGCCCTGGAAATTAACATACTGTACTCTACAGTTAATTAACAAACTGTACTTTTGTGTGGGAAGAACCGTCCTATTTCATTCATCACATAAGCTCCTCTGACAAGTGTCAGTGAGGCCTTTGTACTAAGAAATGGAGTAATTCTGGACTAGTCCAGATTGCTCTTATGGGACAAGTAAAATGTCCTCAAATTTCCATTGATTTGAATGGAAATTTAGCCCCAAAGGAATTTGTTGAAGACTTTTTTAGCACCCAAGAGGTTAAAAGCCACATTTAAATCAACTAAAATTTCTCTCTTTCCCCTATGGGGAACTTGGTTTACTCCACAATTACTCCAGTTCTTCTTAGTACATCAGTCTCACTGTGTAATGATGTCAGTGCTGCTGTTTCCTGCTCTCCTTCTCAGTGCACGGCACATATAATCGCAGCTCTTGTGTCATTAATCTGGGGACACTAACAGTCTGTGTTATTTGTCTTTTTCTGTTAAAAGAATATTTCAGAGATATCAGTTTCAGGTAATTTTGAAAGTTCCCACTTAGCCCTATTGCCCTGAAGCTGTTGTTGGACTACAATTTTTCTCAGTCTCAGCCATCTAACTGTAGTTGAGGATGATGGAAATTGTAGTTTAACATGAGCTGGAGTGTGACAACTTGCCCACCTCAGGTCTAGACATACGGCAAGAGTAGCAATAATGTGTCATTACTGAGGCCATAATGCTTTGCCTCTCTCTCTCTGATAGAGGACAAAAGTGTGCATGGGGGGTGGGGATCCTGGGCTGTGCAACCCCTTTCTGTTTGTCTTTGGGAAATCTGTGGCCCTCCAGCAGCCTCTGTTGTACTACAATTCCCAAATCCTCAGTGGGGCAACATAGAGTTGATGATGATGACAGCTGTAGTCCAACATTGCTGGAGTATCACAGATTGCCCACAACTGCTGTACACTGACATGTCCCCCTACCCAAGTGATAGGAAGCATGGAGCCCTGCAACAGTTTTGGACTACAACTCCCATCTTCCTGAACTTGGCAACATTTGGATAAAGTTGACAGGAGTTGCAGTACAACACAGCTGGAGGGTCACAGGTTGCCTGCAGGTTTTGTATTCTGATTATTCTGATAAATATTGCAAAATCTGTGGCCCTTCAACTGTTGTTGGACTACAACTCCAATCATCTTCAGCTGATACTTGTGTTACTTCACAACATTAATTAAAGTTATAAACTCAACAGAAGGGGGTGGAGTGGGACGGAGGGCTTGAGCGATACTGGAAATGGGTCACTTGATTAAATTTGCCCCTAGGACAAATGTTGCCAGCCCTCCCCTGGCAGCCATGCCAAAGGTAGATGGAGGAATCCCCCCCTCTGTTGAGTTTGCCTGGACAGGAGGAGGCCATGTCTTCCTTTCTCCAGTCTCTTTTTATAAGAACTGTCAATATTTTAGAATAAACTATCCTTTTGTTTTTGGAAAGTACACTATGAGCTGCTTCTCTTTTTCTCACTTATTTTCCTATTTCCCTATTTGCAGGAAAACAAGGCCATTTATTAAGGTTGGCAGACCTTGTGGGACCGTTCCAATGTTGAAAGTGTCTGGAGATCTGTTCTTCTCACAAACTGTGAACCCATTACATATGGTGACTTTTCATTCTTACCTGTTACATTTACGTTTTATGCAGTTCTGGACAAAAATGATTTTACAGTCAGTTATTTGTTCATGTAGAGAGATTGTCACTGTTCATATGCACAATAATCAGACCAGTTTTAAGGCTGCAGATCCCTTAAATGGAACGGTTCAAAGAAAACCGAGGCCAATGTACTAAAATGACCTATAGGAATTCTGGAACAAACCAGCTGTAACATACTGTGTGTATATCTGTAATAAATAATAATTAGCAAACATCCTTCTGATAGAAATTTGGTTTGAAATAGGGTTTGCAACTCGTTGAATTCTAGAGAGTTGTAAAATGAATTGCTTCGCAATGAGCTGGAGACCCATCTCACGTTCAAGGCATTAACAACTTAATTTAACCCTTTGAGTGCCAGAGGGGTATGCAACGCATTGCTCTGCAATGCGTTGCATACCCCTCTGGAATTCAAAGGGTTAAATGAATGGGAATTTTTATTTGTCCCCTGTTGTGTAGTCGATTTACTCCACAAATGCTCTCATTTGCTGTATGCATAAGGTCCTCTGTGATATTGCTAGTCCCTACAAACTTGGAAAAACTCATATATATCTACTGATTAGTTTTTCAGAGTGGTGGATGGCAATATATTAGTAGTTCCCCATGATTACTGTATGCAGTCTGACCTGCAGCAAAATCTACTGAATGGATTTCTGGGGCAAATCAACTGTGCCATAGGAGACAAATATCATTTCCCCAAAACACCAAGGATTAAATTGAGACGTTTACTCTAATGAATGATCAAGTGGTCTATAACATATTACTTAACAAAGCATTCAAATTATTAAAGTACCCATTTAACTGAATGGGGATTTTTAATTCCTCCCTCTCATGTAGTTGGTTTGCCCCAGAATTGTTCAGTCTTCCTTTGGACATAAGGCCCATAGACAGATTGCATGGTATAATATTTGCTTTTGTTTAAATTGAAAGAAGTACCCCGATTTGTCAGTTATTTATGTTTAATTTTAGGCAGTTAGAATTCAAACATGTAGCTGATTAGACACATTTATCAAGGCTTCATGAGGTACTGTGGGGGTGGGGTTACCATCCTAGAAACAAGAGCAAGAGTATGACATCATAGATCATGCTAGCAGGACCAATCATGCAGTCTTAGTTTCAGTTAATCACGACAGCTTCAAAGCTATTGCGTGTTAGCAAAGTGGAAATAGTACTAAAGTGCTACAAAATTTGCTAAGTTTCTGACTTACAATGAGCGATACAAAACAGAATAAAATCAAGAAAAGCAGGAAAAGAAAGCGACAGGAGCATTCACAGACTGATGCAAAGGGAGAAGAAGATGAGCTTTGTCCCCAGAAAATTATTAGGACGTCTTATTCAGATATTGGTAAAAAAAGAGTTATTTAGAGTAAAAATGTGGCACTCTAGCTCCAGTAAATTACTGATGAAAACAGGGACCATTTAGGGATGATGGTAGATGGAGCGAATTGGTAGCTGGAGAGCCACTTGTTCACCAGAACTTTGGGATAGGGGAACTTACGGTCTCATTTGTTTAAAATATTTTTACATACATGTGTGTGTGTGTGTGTGTGTGTGTAGGGAGGGGGTGGGGGAGGAGAAAGGTGAGTAAGAGATCATGAGGAAGGAAGGGTTAAGAAGAAATATAGGGTAGAGGGTCTAAGAGAGGTGGGGGAATATACTGGTGGAGAAAGGAGTGGTAGTAGACTGTCAAAGAGTTCGGAAGGAGAAGAAAAGAGATGGTGGAGAAACGGTGAGGGGGACATGGCAATGGGAATGAACGTAGATAACGAGAGGGTACAGGAAGAGTGGAGATGAAAGGAGAATAGAGGGGAAAAAGGTAGGAGTAGGAAAAGAGGAAAAGTGGAGTAAAAGAAGAAAGGAAACAGAGGAAATGAGGACAAAGAAAAAGAGAGGGGAATAGAAAGAAGAGATTGGATACAGACAAGGGAAAGAGGAGAAGGAGAGGGACAAAGATAAGGGATGTGGACAGGAAAGAGGGGAATGAGGAAGTAAGTGTCAGAATGACAAGGAAGAGAGGGGTATTAATAGGGAATAGGGGTGGGAAATGGAGGAGGATGAGATGGTACGAGGGATAAGTAGGTGACAAGCATGAAGGGAGGAGTTGGGGAAACAAAGTATTGAGATGAAGGGATGAGTAAAGATAAGGGGGTGTACAGAGGGGGTTGCATGATATCAAGGGAAGGGATAAGGGAAAAAACAGGGGATAGTGGACAAAGACAGAGAATCAATGAAGAAAACGGATGAAGAGGAGAGGGGGTAGAAAAGAGGGGTTGAACAGAATTGTGGAGGATGGGTGAAAGAGATTGGTGAACATGACAATGATAGAAAGACCCTTCTCTCATCTACATCCAACATGTTCAAGATATTTATAACAACCTGTGACCCTCAAGCTATTGTTGGAGTACAATTCCCATCATCCTTAGAAAGATATTTGCTGACTAAGGATGAAGAAAGTTGTAGTACAGCGCAGAGACACAGGTTGCTTCCCCCCCCCACTCCCTTATACACCACCACCCTTACACTAATTTCCTTTCTGGTCTAACACATTGGCTCCTGCAGTAATAAAATGGGTAATTTTGTCAAGGTCCCCTCTTCTAAATTGCACACACACGCACATGCACACCCTGAACATTTACTAGTACACATTTTGCTCCAATCATGACAATGTCCACTTTATAATCAGTCTAACCGCTCTTCATTTTCAGTAATAAATAACATATTTTTTATCACACAAGGAGGAAGCTCAGAAAAGCCATCAGCTGCCCCACGTGAGCTATCACTGGAGGATTTCACCATCTATCATAAACTCGGGGAAGGTGGCTATGGAAAAGTAAGTAATGGGTTCTCCAAACCAACTATAGTACTTTAAAATTATTTATAAAACAATAACAAGAAATGCCAGTGTTGACTGTTCCTAATCTGTGCCTCTCTATCCTCTAAAAATGAATGTCTTGTCTCCATATCACCTTCACCCCCTATTCTTCCACTCCTTTGCCATCAATCTCACACTATGTCAGCCCATTCCTGAGATTCCCCAACCCTATTCATCTTTCCAAGTCCATTACTTTATATCTCTTCCATATAGTCCAATTCCTGTCACCTCTTGCAGTATTCTTCCATCCCTAACCTATCCCTTGCCCTTTACTCCATGTTGCAAAATTTCTATGACTCCCCAGCCATAGTCTTCCTTCCGCAGCCAAATCCAGGAATTCTCTTCTATATGGAACCATTCCTGTGATGCTACAGCCTATTGTTCTGTTACCTTCCATTTACATTCTCTTTTAGACTAATCCCCATTATATGACCACTCTTCCATACAGCATAATTCCCATGATTCTTCTGTCCCCTCCCCCTTTACATGACGTCTTTTTCATATAGAACCACTCTGGTGAATTCCCCAACCCTGTTTTGCTTTCCCCCCATTACATGATGTCCCTTTCAAAAAAATAATTCCTGTGACTCCACTAGCCATATTTTTCTGTCCCCTCTTCTATTACATTAACTCGCTTTCATATAGAATCATTCCGGTGACTTCCCAGCCCTATTTATCTGTCTTTTCCTCAATTCCTGTGACTCCTCCGCCATATTCTTCTGATCTCTCCTCATTGCTTGACTTTATTTTTCATCTCATTTTTTGTATGTTCCCCAGTCCAATTTTAATGTCCCGAGCCCATTCATTGACCTATCTTCCACATAAAGCGGGGCAATTCTGAAGCATTCAATGAGTTAAAATCCCCTTTAAAATCAATGGGGATTTTTACTTGTTCCTTAATGCTGGTTTGCCCCAGATGCTAAATTTTGCTCTTTGTGCAGACAGTCTTTACGTGTTCCTGTTGATATTTGATCTCCAATAAGGGACTGACCTTCTAACTCGCAGGTCTCTCTCATCTACCTCCTACAGGTTTTCCTGGGTTACCACAATGGTAGCGGAAAGCTGGTGGCAATTAAATGCGTGGAAAAAAAGCATCTCCTAGGCAAGAGCAAAAATAATATAATGGTGGAACAGCGTGTACTGGAGGTTGCCAGTGGTTGCAGATTTCTAACTCATGCATACGCAACCTTCGAAACCAAGGTAAAAACCATGCCTTCCCTTCATTCACCCTTTCACTGACCATATCAATGTGGCAGTAATCAAACCACAGTATAGAAACAGATTGTGTCGGACTCAGGGGGAATCTGTGGCTAAGAGGAAGATGATGATGTGAGTCAGCTGCCGAGAATTGGGGCCATATGTACAAAGGAAAAGAGGAGCAGTTCTGCAGCATCAAAATTGTACCATAGGGGACACATAAAATTCACTATATTCCCATTGTTTTAAATGGATAACTCAACCCATTGAATGCTAGAGTGATCTCTAATGCATTGTGAAACAGTGCATTAGAGACCTTTCTAGCATTTAAATGGGAATATTTATTTCGTCTTATGGTGCAATAACAATATGTGAGTAATGGCTGGGATATCGTGTTCTCTGTATCACTTGACCCCCAGGAGGGAGCACTGATATAGAGATTTCTGCCTGAGCAAGCACACACCTCTTACTCCAAATGCTGAACCACTAGGGATGAAGGCCCTGAAGTGGCAGGGAAGGGAGGAAAGTGGGAGGGGCTGTAGGAATGCTGGCCACACCCTTATTATGAATTATGAGTACGGCCAGAGCAATCTCAATATCCCTGCACTGGTTTTATACCTCTTTACAGGCAATTATTTAACCCCTTCAATGTTAGAGAAATCTCCAAATGCGTTGCAGAACAATGTTTTGGAGATCTCTCTCTAGAAACTAAATATTTCAGGCTTTTTTGTTCTTGCTTGTTATAGGTCAAGGGTGTTTTCTATGTCAGGAGACAGTGGATGGTAATGTGGGCAGTGGTATGTGAAGAGTGGAGGTGTGGCCATAGGCAGAACTATAGGCACCTAGTGTGCCTTGCCTAGGGACTCCTGTGATATAAATCCAGCCCTGTACAATATATTGTATTAGGATTGATGTACAGGGCAGGACAATCAATGTGTATTGTTACGAGGAGACAAGAGCAGGCATGTACTGTACTTTATATTGGGACTGATACACAGGATAAGAAATGCAGTCGTTTGTATAATAAGGATTAGGCATGACCATGTTGTATTGAACCTCTTCTTAAAAATTAGACCTTCATTGTAACCTTTCTCCCATTGTCTCTGGTGTAACAGGAACATCTCTACTATGTTATGGACTACCTTGCTGGAGGAGACCTTTTTGAGTTTTTGTGCACGAACAAAATGCTGGACAGCGATACAATAAAGTAAGGACTAGGAATGGGAGCCAGATGGAGACACACAATTTAGAAGGGATACAGATGTCAGGCTGGAGTTAGAATGTGTTTGATAACTCTCTAGGACTTAAGCATTTCAATCCCCATTAAAATATATGGAAATTCACAGATTCTTTTTCCAACCCTATGGTGTACTTGATTTACTCCTTGATTCCACCTCTTTAGTTAGATGAACAAGATCTAAATATCCTTAAAACAAAATATTTGCTAGCATTTCTGAGAACATGAGCATACCTGGGAACTCTCTGAATATCCTCATTTGGACACTCCCATTCTCAGCCCTGTGTGTTTCTCAGGGAGTCATGGATGAGAATGTTCCCAGGAATGAGCATGAGGTATAGACAATGGAAAATAAATATTTGGGGGCATGAAAGAGTAATTTTAATAACCCTTTGAAAGCCCGAACAATGTGTTTGATACTTCTCTAGCACTTAAAGGAATAATATTTTAAAGGAGTGGTAAACTTTTGTTATGAAAACTACATATATTGTGGGGATTTTCCTGCTGAGTAGAACATAGTTCTGTCCCCTCTGGGAGAGGATTCATTTAAAAGTTATTTTGATTCAAACTGTTGCATTTTTTAAATATTAATCTGTTAGCATGATTGCTACCTGGTACCCAGACAGTTATTTTATTGTATGATCTGGGAGAAGTGAGACACTGGCTACAGTTCTCTATAGAATGTGGCAGTAACAGCTCCATCACTGTGAAACAGTTTGAACTATAATCATCCTATATAATAATTCGCTAAATTGTGTGTATCACCGCGACATGTGCAGTAGACACTGCTGCGCGTGCTGCAGTCATGCTCAGTAGAGACTGTCCGCACTTCGGCTGATACAGAGCTGGGCGCTCCTTCGGAGAGTCCAGCTCTGTATCAGCTGCGGCGCGGGCAGTGTCCGCTGCGCATGACTGCCCCGCGACCGGGTGGCAGTGGCACTGTGGCCCATGTAACTGGCTGTTCAACTAGTTTATAATAAAGCATCTCACAGCAGAATCCTTTTGTAATCCTCTGTTTTCTTTGAATTATGCTTTTTAACTATAAATGTACTTATTTTTTTTTTGCTCATCAGATTCTTTGCTGCGGAAATGGTGTGCGCTATAAAATTCCTGCATAGCAAAGGAATTATCCATCGGTAAATTATATTCTCTTATTGCATATATATTTTATTCTGACCTATTTCAATTCTGTTCCGCTATCCCTGCTCTTAGCTGTCTCTCCTTCATCCATCCTTCCACCTGTCCTGATCCACAAAGTATTAGATAATTGGGGGAAAACTGTATTTCAAAAATGTTCCCCTGTGCTCAACTACAAGGAAATTTAGCCAATCCCCAAGTTAGTTAACCTGTAACCTGGCGACTATAAGAAAATAGCTGATGCAGTGTCAGGAAGTGGGGCTCTGTTGTGTCCCTATTATTTCAAAGTCCGCACCCTCATCCTGCTATTTGAATTCAGTTGTTTCTTGTCTGACCATCTTACACTACCCATCTGCTACATCTCTTGCATACACTTTCTCTCTTTTCCACCCTGTATTTTACTCTCTCTTGTCTAGTGCACTGAGCAGTATTACAAAATAATGAATACAAAACAATTGCTTAACCCTTTAATGACCAGATGTGTGTACAACACATTAGTTCACAATGCATTGCACACTCCTCTGATCCTTAAAGCATTGCCAAAACCAAAACTCTGAGATGGAAGCAGCCTTTGAGGATTATAGGTTGTCACTTGAATTATACAACTTACAGAGCGATTTCTTTACAGAGACCTCAAGCCAGAAAATGTCCTGATTAGCAACGCAGGACACATAAAAATTGCAGACTTTGGGCTTGCTGTTGATGATATGCTTGGGGACAAAGTGATATCAGGCTATGCAGGAACCAGTGGATATATTGCCCCAGAGGTGAGAAACAGACAATTGCTGATCTCAGAATTTCTGTATTTAGTATAGAGGATAGGAAGGCCATTTTTGTAGTGCACACTCATATCACCCCTTCTGTTGTCTGATATATACATTGGTCATAAAAGAACACAATTCTATTCTAAATGAAGAAAATGGGAAAAGTGTCTCCACATAGAATAATATCCATGTATATCACCAATTCAAAAATGTCCCCATTTCCAACCCTTGTCTTAGGGCACTCACATATTTAAGTGGCCTGTCAGATATGTATATGAATGACAGACAGGAATCACATATGGGAGACTTTATTGCCCACTCCCACTTTGATATCCTCCTCTCATTGATAGATAGTTCGGCTGCTACCATGTATCCAACTCTCTCCACTAAACCTCTACTCCCAGATGGACAAAAAAATAAAAGTGCAAATAGAAATTCTAAAAATAGAGAGCACTAGAACAGTATTGAAATTGTATATTTCGTTGGAACTCATTGAGTTAATCACACTGGTGTTTGTGCCTCACCGGCATTGTAAACATCATGCAAGGTATTCATGTGGAGATACCCTAGACCAGGGAATATGCTGGGTTACCAAAAGACCTGGATCTTTGGCAAACCTCACAGATTATTATTGTATCTTTACTGGTAAGGAGATTAGCACCATTAATGTGTCCCAAGGTAACCACAAGACCTGGGGCTTTAGGCCCTTCACAAGCAGCTATCAATTCCAATGCCATTAGTTAGTAGTAGGCAATCTTTGGCTTTCCAGCCGATGTGGGCTACATTGCTTGTCATCCCCAACCAGACAATAGCTGGCTGTGAATGATGGGAATTGTAGCCTTCTACATCTGGAGTGATAAATGTTGAAGACTGTGACTCTTACCCGAAGCAGATTGTTACTCTCTCTCTCAGTTGATGGAACTGGCATGACTGTTTTACACTGAATATCTGACACAGAGGCTGATGTACTAAAGAGCATAAAGGAGCAATTATAGAGTAAACCAACTGAACAGAGGGGCAGAATAAAAAGTCAGATTGATTTAGAGTGGACTCTTTTACCCCTTGAATACTAGAGAGGCGTGCAAAGCTTTGCAAAACAATGATTTGGAGGTCTATTTAGCATTCAAGCAGTTAAAAACTAATTTATATCAATGGGAAAGGGGGGATTTGTATTTTGATTACTATGCTACATTTGGTTTGCTCCAGAGTTACCCCAGTTCTCTTTAGTGCAACAGCCTGTAGGTGTCCATGTTTGTGTCTATGCCATTCTGTTTGTGTGTAGATAGATTGAAAAATATTCGTCTTTCTGCACTTTGGTAGATACGCAAGAACCTGCCATACAACAGCGCAGTAGACTGGTGGTCTTTTGGGGCTGTGCTATACAACATGGCAACCGGGGATTTTCCATGGATCCTGACTAAGAGCCATCTGGAATTTCCATCATCAGTCAGCGAAATGACCAGGGACCTGATCAGAAAGGTGGGTATGAGCTGTGGTATAAACTATAAAACAATATGGCTAAGCGTGCCGCTACTCAGTGCCACTGGTGGAAGCCCCCCCCCCAGTGAAAGAATCAGTTTGGACTATCTGCATCTCCCTCTCCCTAGACACACAATCCAGTCAGCTCTGCATGAAAACTCAGCATAGTGTGAAGATGCGCAAGGTTGATGTACTAAGGAGTATTTCCAAATCAAACAACTGCACTATAGGGGGTGAATACAAACTCACCAAATTCCCATTGATATAAATGGTGCGTTTGATCCTTAAAGGGATATTAATGTCCCAAAAAAATATTTTGCATTGTGTAGAGATTAAAAAGTTTAATTGAATGCAAAAAAAGGTATATCTCAAATCGCTATGGTTTGAGAGGTATCTGCATTTAAAATCTGATGTTTCCTGCTGTCAGCTGTAAAGCTGTAAGCAGTAGATCTGTGTCCACCGACACGGAGTCTCTTCAGCAGAGCCGCAATTGCATTTTTTAAAAAGAATTACTTCATTGGAATGGTCTACAACATGGGCTTGCAAACCAAGAGTCCAAGTTTCCAAGGCTTTGGCAAACTCCAAGTATACTACATCAACAGCAATATCCTTGTCCAAATTACTACTTACCTTTTCATAAAGTGCAAGTAAATTAGTTTGAAATGATCCCGAGTAGTGTAGTTGGTTTAGCCCTAGAATTCTTTCACTTCTGCCCTTGTGCATTTGACACTATATAATACAACTAGAACGTAATATATCAAATGATCCTTGTTTCTTTCCACAGCTCCTGAGAACGAACCCTACCCGACGTCAGAGGGTGGCTGATACAATCGAAAGCCATCCTTTTTTCACTGGGATAAACTGGGAGGAGCTCCAACAAGGACGCGTTGAGCCACCATTCATGTTGGTAAGTATATGACCCTGAATTAGTGCCCAATATGCCTATGCACAGTGGTGCCTCCCTGATGGTCATGTAAGCAAACAAGGCACAACTTTAAAGGGACCGAGTCACTTAAAAACAAATTTGATTATTTTTGATAGTGCTTAAAATCAAGTGCATGTTGTATTAGCCAGTATTTATTTATTTATTTATTTATTGAGTTATTTAGATTGATAGATTCTGTTAAATACAAACTATCCATTGCATTTCCCGCATCCCATAGCAATGAAAGGGCTAAGACAGAAATGCCTGCATGACAGACTTGTAATTATCATAATCTATAAATCTAAAGAACTCAAAAACTAGTCACTGTCACTGCTCAGGACACATTGAAACACTTCACACAGAGACAAATGCCTCTGTATGAGTGAGTCCATAGTAGGTTTGCCATGATTTGCAAAGTGTTGGAGATCTCTTTAGCATTCAAGGGGTTACAAGCCCATTTTAAATGGGAATTTTTATTTGGCAACAATGTTGCTGTTCTTATGCCCCAGAATTACTCCAGATCTACATACATCAACGTTACTGAGGCTGATGTACTTCGTAAAAGTGGAGCAAATCTGGGGCAAACCAACTGCTCATTAGGGAATAAATAACAATCCGCTTTGATATAAATGAGGATTTTTAACCCTTGAATGCTGCAAGGTCTTCAACACATTGCTCTGTAATATACTGGAGAATTCTGGAGAATTCAATTGGTTAAAAGCCCCATTTAAATCAATGGGAATGTTTTGAAATGCGAATTCCTTTGCTATGGTTCGCTTGGTTCTCACCAGAATTGCACCACTTTTACTTAGTACATCAGCCTCACTGTGTGTATCTTCTCTCTGCAGGAAGAAAAGGATACCAGAAATCATCACTGACACCATCTAATTTATTTCATGTAATTAATGTAAATATTGTATATAGTTATAATAAAAATAATAATAATGAAATTAGCCTTATCATTTACTGTGCAATTCTGTTCATGTCTGTCATTAGGCCGATATGCTGTTTTTACATCAGTTTGGCTAAATAAGAGCTATGTTTTACTATAAGAATGTTATTCATACCATTAAAGTTGTAAACGGCAGCATTTGAAACATTTTGCTATGTGAACTGTGAAATACTCTTAATTTGATAAAGAGCCTGTCTACACGGGCCAAATAATGGCAGGTGTACTAAAGCAGAACAACACCTCCCAGCATTCTGTGTGTTCGACCAGAGTCTACTGTGCATTACTGCATCGGCCTGCGTTCAGGAAGTCTCTACTATGCATGACTGCATCGGACAAAAATACATCTGGCCTATAGGATTTTGAAGTACATATATGGGGTACTGGGAAATATCTAGATTACTCCAATATACTAAAGTCTCATGTGAGGGCATGTATTTGAATAAGCGTAATCCAAGTTTTGCATTAAAAACTATGACACAATCTACATTAGTCTCACAAGGTACATTTTTTTGAGTGAGCTCTGACATTCGCCAGCTATCAGTCTCTCATCATATTAACATAAACACATGATCTAAGGAATCTGAAAATGCTTAATTAAGTTCAGTTAAAGATGGAAATAAGTAATTTGCAAAGAGCACACTTAAACACTGCTATGTTGACAAAGCCAAGGCAAAATGTCGAAGACAGCATAGTACCTACTAAGATGGGTGAAATTTGTCTCTATATTGACTAACTCTTACTGACCCGTAGTCCATCTCCCTCCAGCTTTGTGGGGCTACAATTACCATTATGCCTGACCAGCCAACAGATGGCTAAGCAAATGGATGTTATAGTCCAACAACTGACTTCCCCTGACTTAACCTTTCGAGAGGCAGAGGGGTGAGCAAAGCATTGGACACACATTGGACAATCACAGTTGTATATGTTAAGTCTTAGGGACATAAGCACAAAAGAAAAAAGGAGTAAATCCTGGGCAAACCAACTGTACCATAAGGGACACATATAATTCCCTTAAATTGGCATTAATTTAAGTGAATATTTCAACCCCTTCAGTCTAGAGAGGTGTCCAATGTTTTGCATAGAAATGTATTTCATATTTCTCTGGCATTAAAGAGATTAAAATCCAAATTTAAATATACTGGGATTCCTATGTGTAGACTATGGTACATTTGCTTTGTTCCAGAACCATTCCTCTTTTCTTTTGGGCACAAGGCTAGGGTTGCCACCTTTTCTTCAAAAAATACCAGCCATAACATTCCGTCCTTAGACTTAACATTGGACAGAAGCCAATTTTTTACAGTCCTGCCAGTAAAATACCGGCTGGGTGGCAACCTTACATAAGGCCCTTTGTACGTTAACAGAATTTACATATATAACATTGCATATGATTTTCAGTAACCAGTGAAATGATTTTCCTTTCATACTTCCTGTTGTGTTTTACATAGTATTAATTTGTAACCAGGAAGTGAGAAGTGCAAAGGGATATTGCTTCCCCCCCCCCGGCTAAAATAGACCATGCATTATTATATATCTGAAATTCTGACAAGTTTACCTATAATAATGTTTCAACAATCCCTTTACACGTATCTGTAACATGAAATCAAATATTTGATGCTGGCCATAGGCATCCATTTTATGGCCATAAAAGAGTGTATAGCTGCTGACTTGGGACTCCACAGTTCAGCCCTGGGTTTTTCATTAATGAGCAGTTAACATGATTATGTCTTTTACTCAGATTTACCTTCCAGGCAAGTTGCTTTAGGAGCCCTTAGCTCTGCCCATGGCCACACCTCCAATTCTCACGACCCCACTACCAGTCCCATTCACTGTTTCCTGGCACAGAAAATATCTCTGGCCTATAAAAAGCAAGCACAAAAATACTTTTAACCTTGGGGAAGCCATATTGAGAATACTCAGCAGAAGGCAACAGTTAAGATGGCGGCACTGTACCCACTCCTGAAGACCAAGTCTATGCCACTACGGACAAAGATTAATGTCTACAAGGCAATCATCAGACCTACCCTGACGTATGCCTCCCCAGCATGGATCACTTGCCATGAGCGACACCGGAGGATTCTTCAGACAGTCCAGAACAAGGCCCTGCGGATATCGTCTGGAGCTCCAAGATTCGTAAGGATAGCTGACCTTCACAGGGAGCTGGACATCGAGATGTTGGACGAACACCTATAGAAGCTGAGTATGAACTTCTGCCAAGGACTGGATCAGAACCCGATCCCTCTGATCAGAAAACTCACTGCCACCACTGCAAACCCCTTCAACCGCTACCCGCGGCCCATCACAGCGAAGACCCTGTGAAACTAACCCAACTGTGACAAGTCAACACAGGCCAAGAAGAATCCAAACCTGCGACTTAAAACCCAACCTGGGAAGTTGGAGTAGTGAGGCACAAGCCTCGGTATCCAAAAATCACCGCTGACAGATTTTATCCATCAGAAAGAAGAAGACGACTGACACACTTTTAACCTCTTGGTTGCTAGAGAAATCTCTAATGCACTGCACCTCAATGTGCTGGAGACATCTGTAACATGCAAGGTTTTAAGTAATAGTAATAGTCTGTAAAGGGGTATATAAAATACTGCAGGGGCATTGAGATTGTTCCAGCCACACCCACAATTCACAATGTGCAGAGCCAGATTAAGACTCCATAAGGCCCTAGGCACGATCACAAACTGGGGCCCCCTACACAAACCTCAGGTTTTTCATTTTTTTTTTTTTTTAATCAGGCATAGTAGTACTAACTTAATAAAAGACAAAAAAATAAATAAATACTTTATCTCTTGGATGACAGCAATGTCACAAAAGCATTTCAAACCAATGCGTTGGACACCTCTCTGGCATCCAAGGGGGTAAATATATTAAAATGCACCACAGAGTGTACAACTGAAATGGGGCTACACTAGGGACTCCACAGAACAAAAGGTGGAGGGCGCCGTTATGGTGCCTGAAGCCGGATAAGGGCCAGGGAGCTGAAACCCCTTCCCCCTCTCTGTGTTGCGTGTTTTCGGTGGGGGAAGGTGGGGGAGCCTGGGACAAAGGCCTGGGCTCTCTCGCCCTCCCTTGCTGGGGTCACGTAGCAGGGGGAGGCGGGAAACAAAGGGGGCAAGGCTTATACTTTAAAAGCAGCTTACCTGCAGAGGTAAGCTTATAACCATTATTACTTATAACTGAAATAGGGCTACACAGTTGATTCCAAAGCTTACAATTCAAATGGAGCTACACTAATGACACACAGAGCTTACAACCAATATGGAGTTATACCTCAGAGTTTACAATTTGTAAACCTAGTAATCCGTGGTTAAAAACAGCCCGCTGAGCCCACATTGCTACCACATTAAACATGTAAGCCTTTGGGTCCCAGATAAGTATCCAAAAACATGAACAGGTACAATCAGAGCCATCGAATCAGAGGCTTCAGTCAATGTTGTGATTGATGGGTAAGAACAGTCACTGATTGGCTGGTGGTTGTGGGGAAGCACAGTAGATATTACTGTTGGGGGAATATGAAGGAAAGTTGTGTAGCCTGTTCAGAGTTTACATTAACCTGTTGAGTGCCAGAGAGATACGCAACACACTGCAAATCAATATGTTGAGCACCCTTCTGGTGCTCAAACTGTTAAGGTTTTAATATAATTTTTGACTTGTCTGCAGCCTGCATTTTAAAGAATCTCCTACCCCTTCCTTCATGAAAGATAATATTTGCTGACAGGTTCCACTCACTTTATTTAACCCCTTAAGGACCGCGAAAATCGGAGGTCGTTTTCCCTTAAGGACCGGAGCAATTCTGACCTTTTTGACTATGTCTTTGTTCAACAGTGTTTTCTCTCTTAGGCTTTTATTCCACATCCATAAATTATATACTGTTTTTTAAGCATAAATAGGGCTTTCATTTGATACCCTATTTATATGGATAACCCACCATTCACTTTATTAAAATAGAAAAAAAAGGTAGAAAAATGTAAAAAAAACACCATTTTTGATTTTTCTCTTGGGATCAATTGGCCACAAAGGGTTACATTTTTATGGAGACTGCATGAAAGGTATGACCGGTCAGTCATACCTGCAAAATGCGCAGTTTAAAGTGGCCACTGTCCCCCCTGGCTGAAAATCCCCATGTCCCTTTTTCCCACCCTATTTTGACATTTTTTTGTCCCTGGCATTTGGTGGTCTATATAAGTGTATTACATGGTTCCACAACAATCACACTTGCAATATTGTTTAATTATATATATTTTTTTAAAATAAAAATATGTTTTTGTAAAAAAAAAAAAAAAAAAAAAGTGTGTTGTTTTAACCCCTTCGTGACACAGGACGTACATGTACGTCCTGTGTGGCTGTCACTTAGTGACAGAGGACGTACATGTACGTCCCAGAAATCCGGCTCCCCGCGCGGCTGCGCGGCGTTCGGGGACTCCGGATTGTTTTTAAAAAAAAAAATGTTAGACGGGCGTTAAGTGACGGCCGCGTCTGCACGTGGCCGTCACTAAGGGGTTAAAAAAAAAAAAAAAGTGTAAAATTGCAGGTCAAAAATTGACCTGCATTTAGCCAGCCTCCTGCACCAGCAGTGAAGGGGTTAATACCCCCAACTGCTGTATTTTTTTTAACCACTAGGTGTCTCCAGTCTACTTCTGTCTCCCTTACTTTGAGAGCAAGGGAGACAGATGCAGACGAGACAGGCACACACAGCATGCTTTCCATGCTGCCTCTGTCTGTCACTATGCCGGTACATGTGATCACTGATACGGCGATCGCATGAACCGGAAGAAGGGCTGAGACTGAATGCCCCGGTCTCGGAGCGCTCAGTCTCAGCCTGGATTTACACTTTTTATGGCTCAATTGCTATGAAGATTAATTGGAGCTGCTGTTTTTGTGAAACATTACTATCACTTTAACTGAGGACATAGGCACTGGAAGATGTGGACATTATTTAAAATAACAAATATTTAGGAAAGGGGATCAATGGAATCATAACATTAAGTTATTTTCCATCACCTATATTCCTGTAGTTTTGTACTAGAGTTAAGTGAAATCTAATTAGTAACATAATAACATAGTAATTAGGTTGAATAAAGACACAAGTCCATCAGTTTCAACCTTTGTCTCATACCCCAGTGATTGAGAATTATATAGCTTTCCTGCTACCAAATAAGTTAGTCTTTCTCAGACCTCCTGATTTACTTACTAATAGTACATTACAGTTCTATTACAGTACAGTACTATAGTATGTTCCCATTTGAAAGAAATATATCTAATCTTCTCTTATATTGTTGTCTCTTGGGCTTCCGATTCTGTGAATACTTCTGCTCTGATTGACTCCGGCGCTGCCGGATATTTTATGGACAGAGACTTTGCTATTCTGCATAATATCCAATTGTTGAATAGAGACTCTCCGACTGAAATTGAGGCCATTGATGGCAGGCCTCTGTTACAACCACAGGTCACCCAGGAGACATGCCCATCATCTGTTTGCATCGGAGCACTTCACAAGGAGACCTTACAGTTCCAGATAATCCAGTCTCCCCAATTTGAGGTCATTTTGGGATTTCCATGGTTACATAAGCATAATCCCAGACTTGACTGGAAGACATGTGAGATCTTGTCTTGGCCGAGCACTGTAAAACTCATTGTCTAAGGCACCCTACAAAGATTTTGTGTACTTCTCCCTCCCTACCGCTTGAATAGCAGTCATTCAGCGATGTATTCAGTAAGGGAGAGGCTAGCACTCTGCCACAGCATCGTCCGTACGACTGTGCTATTGATATTGTGCCAGGCGCTATGCCTCCTAGGGGTAGAACTTACCCGTTGTCCTGTGATGAGAACCGGGCCATGGTGGAATACATTAGTGACGCTTTGGCTCGTGGTATTATTCGTAAATCTTCCTCGCCCACAGGGGCTGGATTCTTTTTTGTTAAAAAGAAGGACGGAGAGCTCCGACCCTGTATTGATTATAGGGGTCTCAACAAAATAATAATAAAGAACGTTTATCCCATTCCACTCATCACCGAATTGTTCGATCGGTTAAAGGCTGCATCCATCTTTACCAAACTAGACCTTAGGGCGGCATATAATCTAGACCGGATTAAGGAAGGTGATGAGTGGAAAACTGCTTTCAATACTCGTACGGGGCACTACGAATATTTGGTCATGCCATTTGGTCTGTGCAATGTCCCGGCGGTTTTTCAAGAATTTATAAATGATGAAGGGATTTGTTACAATTCTGTGTAGTCGTATACCTAGACGACATTTTGGTATATTCTCCCGACCTGGAGACTCACCACAGACACGTCTCGGCAGTCCTGCAGAGGCTAAGAGAAAACAAGCTATATTGCAAACTCGAGAAGTGCGATTTCCATAGGTCTAGTGTGGCTTTTCTTGGCTATGTGATCTCTAAGGAGGGCTTCGCTATGGACAAGGACAAGCTTGCAGCAGTGCTGCAGTGGCCGCTCCCCACGGGCCTCAAACCCTTGCAGTGATTTTTAGGGTTTGCGAATTATTATAGGAAATTTATTTGAGATTATTCTGGAATTGTTAAGCCACTCACTGATATGACCCATAAGGGTGCCAACGCCTCAGAGTGGTCCCGAGAGGCGGTCAGGGCATTAGAAACTTTGAAGATCGCATTTTCCACTGCCCCTTTTCTGTCGCATCCTATTCCTGTGTTACCATTTACGTTGGAGGTGGATGCCTCTGAGACCGGAGTAGAGGCAGTGTTGGGCCAAAGACCAGGTCCTGATAAGACATTGAGACCATGTGGATTTTTCTCGAAAAAGATGACCAAAGCCCAGAGTCTGTATGACATTGGTGACCGGGAACTCTTGGCGATTATCTTGGCTTTATGTGAATGGCGCTACCTGTTGGAGGGCACTAGGGCACCCATATTGATTCTGACCGATCATAAGAACCTTATGTACCTCTCTGAGGCCAAAAGTCTATCCCCAAGACAAGCTAGAGGGGCACTGTTTTTGTCTCGTTTCAATTTCATTGTCTCCTACTTACATGGTACTAAGGGCTCGATCCAAATGTAGGCGTTAAAACCAACGTGAAGAAAAACACTACCTTCGCGAGTTAAGCAAGACCTGGTAACGTGAGATTCAAATCTTCATTACCCAGAAAGGCTAACGAGAGATGACCAACAAAATAGACGTTAACCTTAAACCTGCGTCGCTTAAAAAATCTTATCTAAAAACACACAATAAAAATGTTACCTAGCACCACAGCCAATCACAGCACTCCATAGTAGAAAGTTCAGTCAGAAAATCCAAAACCACCGTCGCCTATTATTTTTTGGAGAACAGCACACACGTCAGAGTACAAAACCACTGTCTCCAGTTCTGAACAGCATTCTCTGTGCTTTTCCCTACCCAGCCACTAGGGGAACACAGAGATGGCTTTCAGCACCATGGACAGCTTTGAATGCCATAGGGATGTGCACTGCTCACCTCTGTGGCATTCAAAGGGTTAAATCAATAAAACTAGTACACCAAGCACTACACAATGCCCCCTTCCACATCCCCCCTTAGTATGTCACATATATTGCATATATGGGACATACTAACCCCATCCACATCCACCTCATGGACTTCCATGTAGTGGAAAAATCTGTCTTTTATTCCACAATTAACCCTTTGAGTACCAGAGAGGTAGGAATGCATTGCTTAGCATGTTTCCTAGCCCTCTGGTACCCAAAGGGTTAATAGGCAAGGTATGGACTACATACCTTGCCTGTATATATGTGTGTGTGTTTTTTTTATATACATTTTTTTACTAAAATACCATTAATAATCGTATATTGACTTAGATTCATTCATTTATAATGCCCTACCTCCTGTGTCCCATTTCTATTAGTACTTTTTCTCCACTCTCCTTTGTGCCCACGCGTCGGCGAATTGTGGAATGCGCGATGCCAGGCAGGGGACAATGCCGACGCGTGGGCACAATGCCAATGCGTGAGGAGAGGAGAGGTATCTGAGAAAGTGGGCAGCAAATACAAGCCTGCCACACACTACCTCCGATGTCTCTGTCCCCTCCACCCGCTTCCTCCAATGCCTCTGGTCCTCTTCAGCCAGCCAGCAGCACAGCATTTTTATGAAGTAACTGAAGGGAGCGCTGAAAGGAGCCCAGGCTTTGGCTGACTACCGCTCTCTGTGTACCGATCCAGACTTTGGCTGACTACCGCTCTCTGTGTACCGATCCGGGCTTTGGCCGACTACCACTCTGTGTACCAATCCAGGCTTTGGCTGACTACAACGCTTTGTGTACCGATCCAGGCTGTGGCTGACTCTGCTCTCCGTGTACTATCCAGGCCTTGGCTCACCTCTGCTCTCTCTGTAATGGCTACTCAACTTGCATTAGCTTCACCGCTAGTGTCTCTGATGCCTCTGGGCTCGTGTCCTATAGCCATTGCTTTACAGTTGCCGGTTGCCTATATCAGCTGTGCCTTAGCGGTCGCTTGTGGTTGCACTACCTGTCAGCCTGCACCTATCCGTTGCCTCCGGTTGTGCTACTATACAGCCTGTGCCTCACTGTTGCCTCCGTTTGCACTACTATACAGCCTGTGCCTTAGCGGTCACTTGTGGTTGCACTACCTGTCAGCCTGCACATATCCGTTGCCTCCAGATGCGGTTCTATACTGCCTGTGTTGTATAGTGCAATCTCCGGTTGCACTATAGCTTCTGCTACTGATCTGTTGCCTCCAGTTGCACTGCTGTACTGCTTGCACTTACTATTGCCTCCTGTTGCGCTATACTCAGTCTGATATTACTATTGCGTCCAGTTGCGCTGTTGCCTCCGGGCATAACCTCCGAGTGGTGATCTAAGCCGTCATGTGGGCTGCCTTTTGTCAGAGTTTGTTTTGACTCTCAGACACAGAGTTAAGATAAAAACACAACTTTATTGAAATTTTTAAAGAGAACCCTCGCGGATTTAGCATACACATATAACAACAAGTACTTAGTACAGAGCAATAGAGAACAATGGTGAGTAGATGATAGAAAGGCTCTACCGGCCTTGCCAATACCGGGTAAGGCAACCTAAAGACTGGCACAATTGGAAGTAGGTTCTACCACCTTACCAATATACCAGGCAAGGCAGCCTATACACTGGCACAACGGGAGAGGAGGCTCTACCGGCCTTGCCAACATGCCGGGCAAGGCAGCCTAGACACTGGCACAACGGGAGAGGAGGCTCTACCGGCCTTGCCAATATACTGGGCAAGGCAGCCTAGCAAAACTCAGAGACAGTCACGTACTGGTGCAGAAATAGTAATGGCCTCAGCGACTATATAGATGGAGCAAACCAGTCGCCTATGAGGGAAACACAGAGGCCTTACCGGGGCTACATAGGTCTCAACGAGCACCCGGTAGAAGATGGAGAGAACCAGTGCCCACGACTGGACTACACAAGGCTATACCGGCGCTATATGGAATGAAGCAAGTCACCGGTTATGTATGGAGCGAACCAGTACCCGCGTACTGGACTAAACAAGGCTGTAACGGTGCGGTAAGGTATGAGGCAAGCCACCTGTTATGTATGGAGCAAACCAGTACCCGCGTACTGGACTTACACAGCGTTACCGGTATAGTAAGGAATGAGGCAAGCCACCTGTTATGTATGGAGTGAACCAGTACCCGCGTACTGGACTTACACTGGGTTACCGGTGCTGTAAGGTATGAGACAAGCCACCTGTTGAAAATGGAGCGAACCAGTACCCGCGTACTGGACTACACAGCATTACCGTTGCTGTAAGGAATGAGACAAGCCACCGGTAGTATGGAGTGAACCAGTACCCGCGTACTGGACTACACAGCGTTACCGGTGCTGTAAGGAATGAGACAAGCCACCGGTAGTATGGAGAGAATCAGTACCCGCGTACTGGACTACACAGCGTTACCAGTGCTGTAGGGAATGAGACAAGCCACCGGTTGAGTATGGAGCAAACCAGTACCCACGTACTGTACAAACACAGCATTACCGGTGCTATAAGGAATGAGGCAAGCCACTGGTTAAGTATGGAGCGAACAGGTACCCGCGTACAGGACTACACAAGTAACTCAAATGATGAGATTTTCACCAGGGCGACATGAAGGAGGAAAACAATCTGCACGCGATACCGGAGCAGAAGCACAGCCAGGCCCGGACAGGAAACAGGACAGCAACGACAGACAACCGAATCAGTTGCAGCAGTAGGAATGACAGCCCACAACGGATCAGGAACGGAGGCAGGAACCACAGCCCAAACCGGATCAGGAACGGAAGCAGGAACCACAGCCACGGAAGCTGTCGGGCAGATACAAAGGTTGTCTCAGGTGAGTGGAGAAAGTCAAGGCCCAGGAGCTCAGGGATATAGTGCAGGTGGCCAAACACAAGAGACACCACGAAAAGGCAACCAAAGGGTGCCAAAACCCAGTCTATATAGGCAATACTGGGCGGGCTGAAGTCAGGCAGCCAAAGGAGAGCCCATTCAGATAACTGACAGGGCACCGTGATACCTTTACCTGGTTTCGGGCAAGGCCGGTAGAGCCTACTGTCTCCCTATTCAATTGTGGATTTCTGCCCTGCAGTACTTACCTCACCTAGGGATCTCCTGATCAGTACTGCTGGGGTTTTGTTCCAGTTCCTGTTCCAGTCCTCATTCTGCATTACTGTATTTTGTACATACCAGTCTCTATTGTACCCTGACCTGTGTCAGATCCAAAAGATCTTATCCTCTGTTTGGGTCTGGACCTGTGAAGGGCATTTCTGTTCATTATTATTAGTTTAATAAAGCTTCATTGTTTTACCTTAACCAAATTGTCTGAGTGTTCATTAAAACCGTGACAGATTGCTATTTGAATTTGTATAACGGTGTGTGAAAACCCATGTTGTAACATTCCACAAACATGTGACCTAGGCAGAAGTTGTGTTCACTGCATTGCTTGGCATTGCATTGCAAAAATCTGTCACCCAATATATCACTAAACACAAAGCTTATCAGACAGGATTCCAAAGCACAATTTTTTTTGTTTAGGGGGAAAATAACAACTTGGGTGTTTTGTTTTTTTTTTGGGGGGGGGGACCCTTTGACTGGGTGCCAGAAGTTGATGCCCTGGCTGACTGTCTGGTCAACCTTTGCACCCTAGGTGTAGCTTCAGGGGTCTCACTGAAGGGAGTGGTGGGTGCAGTGGACCCCTCTATCAAATGCTGCTTCCTCTCCACATGCAGGTTCTCCCTGCGCTTGTGGTCTCTGAACTCCACCAGCAGCTGCCCCATCATGTCCATCAACCCTGTATGGTACTGATGGAGTTGTGTGGTCAGTACCCTGTGCTCTACCTCCAAGACAAGTATCCTGGCTTTGATTCTTGAGGTGTTCCTCTGGGATTCCCTTCTGAGCCTTGTGATGTTCCTGTTGGTCCTCCGGGATTCCTGGACTAGCTTCGTCTGTAGCACCAGACACTCTGCCTCCATCCTCCTGATGTGTGCAGTGCTGGAGGTGGATGTGCCTAGTGAGACTGCTGGTAGGGTTGCTGCTGGTGGAGAGTCTGCTGCTGAGTCTCCTGCTGCTGAGTCTCCTGCTGCTGAGTCTGCTGCTGCTGAGTCTGCTGCTGAGTCTGCTGGTGGAGAAGCTGCTGCAGATTATGGGCATGTGCCCACCACATCTATGGACTCAGAGCTGATAAATAATGTCTGTGGTGGTGGAGGGGTAAAGTGTTCCCTCAATACAGGGCGCTGAGGCTCCTCAATCAGGCACAGGTGTTGTTATCCAGTGGCCAAGGGTCATACCTTGGACACTGGTAGGTGCTTGGCCAACACCTGGGATCATACCTGGGCCCATTATGGGGAGTCATCCATGAGGGTAGGTCCATCTGATGGGAATATGGCCCATATTGAGTGGTGGCCACTGTCCCGGGCAGCCATTGCCTCCCTGGTGGTGGTGGTGCTGCTGGAGGGTAGTACCTCATGGAGGTAGTGGGATGCATCCATATGTCTTCCTGTTGCATCCAGGCACTGTATTGAGGTGGTGCATCCGGTGTTGTAGCAGGTGTAGCAGGTAGTGCAGAAGGTGTTTGAACCTGTGGAGCAGGTGCATCAGGTGGTGTAACAGGTATTGGAGCAGGTGAGGCAGGTGTTGATGGTGGGTACGGTGACCACTGGCTGGTCCCCTCCTCTGTGTACTCCTCACAGGGTACTGATTAAGCCTCCTCCATGGGCTCCTGCAGTGCTTGAGGCCCCTTAAACTGTGTGGGTAAATGAGATGGTGTGATTAGTAAATGTAGCAATGACAGGATTAACGGGATAGTACTGGTAAATTTCACCTTGATGTAATATTGTAGGTATTCCAAAAAGATGTGGATCGATGTAAGTCCTATCTCTCAAACCTTCATGGTTTGACAGATATCGCTTGGTAAATTTAACTCTTCCTGTTTGTTTTAGTCAAGTCAGCACTCTATGGGACAGCTGCAGATTCCAGTCATTTGGCAAGACGAAGGCTCTTCAGCAGATCCAAAATTGCACTATTTAGAGATGTATACCTCATTGGAATGGTCCACAAAGCATGCCTGGTTTGCAAGCACACTTTGTAGACCATTCCAATGAAGTATTTATTTCTTAATAGTGCAAATTTAACTCTGCTGAAGAGCCTCTGTCTGGTCATATGACTGGAAACTGCAGCTCTCCCATAGAGTGCCGACTTCACTAAAACAAACAGGAAAACTTTACCAAGCGATATCTGTCAAATCATGAAGATTTGAGAAATAAGACTTACATCAATCCACATCTTTTTGGAATGCCTACAATATTACATCAAGGTGAAATTAACCAGTACTATTCTGTACAATGCAAGATTTTGAAGTAGTTGACATGTGACTCTATGGCTGTCATGATGGTATCCTATGCATTGCGTTGTGATGCATGGGATACCACCCTGGCAATCACAGATTGATGAACTTGACATGATCTTGTCCATGAGGTCTGTTCCAGTTCAGTCCTGAAGGCCAACAATCAAGCCAGTAGTGAAGGATATATTTGATTAAGGCCTGTTGTTTTTCTGGATCAGCCCATCCATCCTTCTGAGTGAGCCAACCATACTCAATCAGATATATCCATCATTCATGGCCTGTTGGTGAACAAACTACAATGGGTAATATTTGGTTCCCATGTGTATCCTGCAAATAGTAGCTGGTGTAACATCCATCCATGGCATTACCACTCCTGAGGATGCATGTGGGAATCAAATGTGAGATATGTCATTTCAATATAGAGTAAATGATTTCATACACAGCACAAAAGCCTACTTGTTTGTCCTTTAATTTTGGGGAATTATTTTAGGCCTGTGTGTTGCACATACACCCAGTTATTCTCAGTGGCACTGTGATGTGTGACCTGATCCATCTTTTTTGTAATTCAGCGAGCAGTGATGAAGACCTGATGGATAGAAAATGATGATGACTTCTCAAGTGATCTCATTTCCCCATTTCCAATGTTTTCTATGGAGTCTATGCAATGAGACCTTAGTAACTTGAGTCATGTTATTGAATAGACTTCATAGACTAACATTGGGACTGGTGAAGTGAGGGTATGTAAGGGTTGATTTCTCTCCATCATCTCTTTTTCACGCTTAGTGAATGTCCCCTGTGTAGCATGTAATCGTTACCCTATCGACTCATGTTTTTTTATTTTGTCAACCCTGGAGGGGTTGCCAAAGCATTGTTGAGCGATGCATTGATGATCCCTCTAGAACTCAAAGGGTTATGTGCTGGGTTACCTGTGGGTAACAATGTGTAGAAACACTGATGATGTTCAAAAGGCTGTGAAACATAGTTAGTGTGGATTATGTGTGATCAGCACAGCAACATGAGGGTTAAAGTAGGAGATGGACAAGTTTGGGCCTGGTCACACCCTGCCATTTGTACGTGTATTGTGTCCTTTTATGAACGCTCAGGGTGTTGTGTTGATGCACTTGTGCAGATGAATGATGGCATATATTGAGGTGTGACTGTGTTTGAGTGTGTAGCTTGTGTTGGTTGATGTGGTGTGTGGTTATGTGATGATGCACTCACTGGTAGTGTGGAGGCTCCTCTCTTCCCCAGTGTACGATCCTCCAGGGACCCCCTCAATCAATGTAGAGGACATGCTCTGCTGCAGCATATCCTCCCAGCTGCTATAGGTAATATCTGCAGGTGGACCACCTCCGGTGCCTCGGGCATAGAGGGCAGCCTCCCACATATTCTTCTTCACTACCCTCTTGCAGTCGCCCCATCTCTTTTTGATGGACTCCACGTCCCGTCTGCAGGTGACTGCTGCATTCACCCGGCTGCAGATCTGGTTCCAGACGGCCTTCCTCCTCGCACCCTGGCCAGGGACCCTCTCCGTTGGATAAAGGACACTTTCCCACTCCAAGACAGCCTCCACGAGGGCCCTATTCTCCTCCTCTGTATAGTGGGGATCCCTGATCCTGTCCTCCTCAGCTACGGCCTGCGAGGAGTCAGAAACAGAATTTCCAGCCTGTACTGCCCCTGCCTGTGTGTGGTGGTCCCCAGCAGGTACCCCTCGTCCCACGGACACATCTGTCCCTGCCCTTTGTGAGCCTGCTCTTCTGGTTCGGGTCCCCCTCTGCCCTGGGGATCTTCCTCTTCCACCCCTACTCTGCTCAGGGATGCCCTCCTGACCTTCCTCCTCCTCCTTCACTGCTCTCCCCATCTCTCTCTCCTGTCCTCGCTATCATTCACCCACTCACACCCAGGTACTCACACAGGTCCTCACAGACACACTCGATCCAAATCACTCTCTGTCACTCTCAGATTCACACTGATAAAATAAAGTTTAAATATGTGAAAAGTGTAATAAAAAAGACTACGTGTGTGTGTATGTGTTTGTGTTTGTATGGGTGTATGAAATATGTGCAAAAGTGTGCTATGTGTCTATTTAAATGTAAATCTCGCCTCTCAAAAATCCTTTTACCTTACTCCTCTGTATGCTTCTGTCTCTCTCTCCCTCGCTCTAAACACTATCCTCCACTCCTGGGTCCTGTGATCTAGCTTGCCAAAACTCAAAACACAGACAAGATGTGACCATTATTATGGGGTATATATAGGTGTAGTTGAACATTTTTGATACTTTGGGGTCTTGGGATTGACTGTAGGTTTGTGCCTCTATCAGGGTTGCTAGCCAACGCCAGCCATTATGCTACATTTTGACTTAAGTTGTGTTTTAACGTGTGATTGGGACGCACGGTGATGCGAAAAAAGGTGCAACGCAGATTTTTGTGTTACGTGTTTTAGTTGTTCCTACGCTCATTAGCTATTCTTGTAAACTACCTGTCGAATCTGCCGGAAATCATGTATTATTTGTGGCTAATGTGCCAATCACCTGTTAAAACACAACTTAAGGCAAATTGTAACATAACGGCCGACGTTGTCAAGCAACCCTGATAGATGCACAAACAAATTCAGAGCTACAGCCAATCCCAAGACCCCAAAGTATCAAAAATGATCAAATACTCATATATATATATACCGAAAAATAACGGTCCCACTGTGTTTCGAGTTTTGGCGCGCTAGGGCACAGGAGCCAGGAGCGAAGGATAGAGATTAGAGTGAGAGAGAGAGAGAGGCGAATTCACCCATACGAACACAAACACATACACAAACATAGACTTTTTTATTTATAACACTTCACAAATTTTTTAAACTTTATCTTTCCAGTGTGAATCTGTGAGTGGAAGTGTGTGACAGAGAGTGTGTGGGATCAAGTGGGTCTGTGAAGACCTGTGTAAGCACCTGGGTGTAAGTGGGTGAGTGATGGCGAGGAGAGGAGGACAGGACAGAGGGATGGGGAGAGAAGAGGAGGAGGAAGGAGAGCAGGGAATCCCTGTTGAGAGTTGAAGTGGTAGAGTGAGATCCTCTGGGCGTAAGGGGACCTGGCCTAGAAGAGCAGGCACACAGAGGTCAGGGACAGAACCTTCAGTGGGACAAGGGGCATCTGTTGGGGAACACCACACACAGGCAGGGGCAGAGCAGGCAAGACATTCTGGCCACAGCTCTGACACCTCGCAGACTGTCGAGGAGAGGCTCAGGGATCCTCGCTATTCCGAAGAGGAGAACAGGGCCCTCGTGGAGGCTGTCTTGGAGAGGAAGCGTGTCCTCTTTACGAGGGAGAGGGTCCCTGGCCTGGCTGCAAGGAGTAAGGCCGTCTGGAACCAAGTATGCAGCAGGGTGAATGCAGTGGACTCTGTCAAGAAGAGATGGGGCGACTGCAAGAGTAAGGTCAAGAAAAAGATGGGTGAGGCCGCCCTCTACGCCCCAGGAACTGGAGGTGGTCCCCCTGCCCACATCAGCTACAGCACCTGGGAGAAGATGCTGCGGCAGAATATGTCAACCACACTGGTTGAAGGGGTCCCTGGAGGATCGGACCTTGGGGAAGAGAGGAGCCTCCACACTATCGGTAAGTGCATGATCACATAAACACACACCACATCAACTGACACAACAATCACACCCCAACACATGCCCATCATTCATCCACAAAATTGCACCAACACAACACCCTAAGGGTTAAAAAAAGGACACAATACATGCACCAATGGCAAGGTTCGACCAGGCCTACACCTTTCCAAGTCCCAGTTCAACGCTCATGTTGCTGATTACATGCTACACAGGGGACATTCACTAAGAGGTGAAACAGAGATGATTGAGCGATATTAACTCTTACATACCCTTACTTCACTAATCCCTATGTTAGTCTATGGAAACTATTCCAAAACACGAATCAAGTTTCTGAGGTCTCATTGTATAGACTACATAGAAAACATTAGAAATGGGAAATGAGATCACTGGAGAAGTCAGCATCATTTTCATCAGGTCTTCATCACCGCTCACTGATTTACAAAAAAGATTTATAAGGTCACACATCACAGTGCTACTGAGAATAACTGGGTATATGTGCAACACACAGGCCAAAAAATAAACATTCTCCTGAATTAAAGGAGAAACAAGTAGGCCTTTGTGTTGTGTATGCAATCATTTAATCTAACTTGAATTGGCATCTCTCACATTTGATTCCAACATGGATCCTCAGGAGTGGTGATGCCATGGATGGAGACCATAAAATATTTGAAGGATACACATGGGAACCAAATATTACCCACACCAGGTCTCAAAATTTCCACTCGCCACTAACCAATGGCAAGTGAAAATTTAGCCCTGGCGAGTAGAAATTCAGCCCTGGTGGGTATGTTATGGCTTGCAATGGCGAGTAACTTTTTAGGTCTGGCTAGTAGCAAAGGACTTCAACTTTTAAGCCCTGCCCACACTACAGGCCGTGAATGATGGATATCTCTGATTGAGCACATCTGGCTCACTCAGAAGGATGGATCGGCGTATTCAGGAAAACAACAGGCCTTAATCAAAGATATCCTTCACTACTTGCCTGATTGTTGGCCTTCAGGACTGAACTTGGACAGACATCATGGACAGGATCCTGTCAAGTTTATCAATCTGTGATTGTCAGGGTGGTATCCCATGCATCGCAACGTAATGCATAGGATACCATCATGATAACCAGAGATTCACATGCCAACTACTTAAAAATCTTGCATTTTACGGGACAGAAATGGTTAATTTCACCTTGATGTAATATTATAGACATTATATAAAGATGTGGATCGATGTAAGTCCTATTTCTCAAACCTTTATGGTTTGAGACATATCACTTGGTAAAGTTAACTCTTCCTGTCTGTTTTAGTCAAGTCAACGCTCTATGGGACAGCTGCAGATTCCAGTCATTTGTCCAGATGGAGGTTCTTCAACAGAGCCAAAATCACGCAGTTTATGAATACTACATTGAAATGGTCTACAAAGTGTGCCTGGTTTGCAATCACACTTTGTAGACCATTCCAATCACACCATGTCATTTACCCACGCAGCTTATGGGCCTCCAGCACAGCAGGAGCCCATGGAGGAGGCTGATTCAGTACCCAGTTAGGAATATCCTGAGGAGGGTACCAGCCAGTGGTTCTTGTACCCACCATCACCACCTGCTCCAACACCTGCTGTACCTGCTCCAACACCTGCTGCACCACCCCAATACACAGTGCCTGGATGCTACAAGAAGAAGGGTGGATGCATCCCACCACCTCCATGAGGCACTACCCTCCAGAAGCAGCAGCACCACCACCACCACCACCACCAGGAAGGTGATGGCTGCCAGGGACAGTGACCACCTCTCAATATGGGCCATATGCTCACTAGATGGACCTACCCTCCTGGATGGCTCCCCAGCATGGGGCCAGGTATGATACTAGGTGGGGCCAAGCAGCTACCAGTGGCCAAGTTATGAACCCTGGCCACTGGAATACGAACACCTGGGCCTGATTGGGGAGCCCCAGCGTCCTCAACTTAGGGAAGACTTTACCCCAGCATCACCGAGATCAGTGGGCAGCTCGGAGTCCCTGGACATGGTGGGCACAAGGCCGTCCTCTTCAGCAGACTCTGCACCAGCACAAGCCCCACCAGCAGCCTCTCCACCAGCATAAGCCTCTCTAGCAAACTCTACATCAGCACCATCCTCACCAACAGAGTCACCAGGCATATCATCTTTCAGCAGTGTAGGCAGCAGGGGGGTGGAGGCGGTGTGCCTTGTGCTATAGAAAAGCCAAATCAGGAAATCCTGGAGGACCAACACGTACATCCGAAGGCTCCAATGGGATTCCCTGAGGAACACAGCCAGACTTGAGGCCAGTATTCATGCCCTGGTGTCCAAAACACTGTGCTGACTGTGGAGTTTCGTCAATACCGGGTAGGGATGATGGACTTGATGTGGCAGGTGCTGGTGGAGGTCAGAGAACACAACTGCAGGGAGAACCTGTGTGCGGAGAGGGAGCAGTGGTCAACAGAGGGTTCCACTGCACCCACCTCTTCCTCAAGTGTGACCCCTGAAACCAGGGTGCAAAGGGTGACCAGGCAGTCAGCCAGGACATTCACGTCTGGCACCCAGTCCCTCACCTCCCATGCCTCCTGGGCTTATGTCAGAGGATACCGAACCTATGCAGGTGGATGCCATAGTCAGGGGGAGACCCTCGGTTGCTGAGTGCCTGCGGAGGCCTCAAGGGGAGACATCTCCTCAGGATTCTTACCCACCCAACCTCCCTCACCTATCATGCCTCCGGATCTTGTCTCTGAGAGCGACGAACCTAGGATGGTGGGTGTGACTCGGCTTTCAAGGGAGGAGAGACCCTTTAGGAGGAGGTAAGGACTTTGTCTTTACTGTGGTAAGGCAGGATATCTGTTGTGGTACTATCCGATTCGTCCTGAGAGACGCACAAACTCAAGATCCAGTCGGGGACAAGTGATTGGTGGCATTTCATTGTCCCCAGAAAATGTATTGGATAAGCTCATGTTGAAGGCCTGTATTTATTGGGCAAATAAATCTGCCTCAGTTCCAGCATTACTGGACACATGGGCCTTTGGCTGCTTTATGGATGCGGAATTTGCAGCCAGTAAGATTATTATCACGGTCCCCGTGATTCCCTCTCAATCTCTGTGATGATACCTGTGCATTGGAGGATCATATACATATTATAGAACCCCAAAGAGGGAAAAGAAAGAGAAAATACCCCTCTGGGGTAACTACAAACAGTATCTCTTTAAATGAGGCACTCAATAGTGGACACTGAAAGTCAATTGCAAAAAGTCATCTTTATTTGGAAATAGAAAACATACCAATCATTTAAAAACATTTAAAACCACAATTGGTCAGACAGAAAAACCAGGAAAATATCAAGTCCATAAAAATATATATGAGCCCACATAATGCTAGCAATATATATCACAAAATGTATGTAATCGTGTATAAATCATACCAGTACACCTGAAGCAATATCAACTAAGTACTTGATACCATATATCATCTCCCATACAAAAACTAGTATAGGAATATAAAGCGTCTAAAGCGCATCTAAATAACAAGGATAAACAATCCATATACTAAAAAATACTTAGCGTACACTTGCAAGGATCAGAGCTTCACAGCGGGCTACAAAGTAAGGACTACAGCATCCTGGGTTCTATCCGTACCAGCCGACCTACCCCACGCGTATCGCCATTACGGCTTCATCAGGAGTGTAACGGTCAGGTACACCCATCCCCATATTTGAACATCCGGGACACCAATGTGCAAACAATGCAGAGTCACATGACCCCACCTACTTATCTCGGTCCGTGACTCATACACTGCTCGCTCAAAGTAAAGAGCTGCATAGATAACATCTAGAAATAAGGATTATAAAAGAGCTTCTTAGAACAGGTAAAAGGAAACCTAGTAAGAATTTTATTCAACCAATAACTACATTCAATAATCAATGGCCTAATTTACAAGATTTATTTAGCAAACACTGGCATATTTTACGAAGTGACCCAGTTTTGGAGAAGCATTTATCTCAAAAACCATCTCTAATAGCAAGACGAGGACCTAACATCTCAGATATGTTGATTCATAGTCATTTTCGACCAATAATGAAACATGCTGAAGGGCAGAAATGTATTGGAACTTTTCCTTGTGGCAATTGTACTATTTGTAGACATATTGGTGGGATGAAGCAGATTTATAGCCCCATTAGGGGTAGGAATCTTAAGTTGTCTCACTTCATCAATTGTCGGACAAAGAATTGTATTTATGCCATTCGATGTTCCTGTCCTAAGTATTATGTGGGTCAAACTACACAAATGCTAAAGAGTCGAATACAAAATCATTTTTCTTTGATCCGTAATGCTCGGTCAGATATACAAAAAGGGATCACTCTGATGAGTGTTGCACAACATTTTTTACAGGTACATGATTGCAAGTTTGGCGATGTTCAAATATATGGATTGGAGAAAGTGACTATAGGCATAAGAAAAGGAGATATTTCCCAACGACTTTCTCAACGAGAATTATGGTGGATTTATATGCTGCAGTCCCAACAACCCTCAGGTATGAATGAGGAGATGTTATTTCATAGTTATATACATTAAATGATGGAGAGATTATATATGGTATAACTTTATTAATTTTATTTTTTTTTTTTTTCTTCCCTTTCTCGATATTTTCTTGTGTCTTATTGAAGTCTCTTTGTCCTCTTATTTTTAGAATGTTGAGATGAAAGAGTATGTTTTCCCTTCAAATTCTCATCCTTGGCAGAGGATATCCGGAGGGATTCACTTTGTGTAAGGGACACTGGACTTAAATAACATTATCCAGTGGACCTCAGTGAGGATGCTACATGATCATAAGAATTTGAAAATTCGAGTTCAAAGTTGTTAAGGAATCATGACATTGATGTAAGAGATGAAGACCAGACTACAATCAAGTTATAAATCTGTCCAATAGATGATTTTTCAAATGATAATGATTATCTGGTCATAGAAAGGAAAAAAATTGCTTTACTATTCTTGATTGTATTTGAATGATGTAATGCTCTCTTTTCCCTATGTAAATTTAGAAAGTGACCAATTGTTTGGACATCCGGGACACCAATGTTATTATATTAAGAGCTTCAATATTTTAATGTATAGTTTTTCATATGTTTATGGGCCATTGGGCCCCTTCAAGGACGCTGAGTATATTGGGTTAATTTCATCAATTAGTAAGTAATACCTCTGCAGGTGCTGTAAAATACGATACACAATCTTATAAGTGGAATGTGCTGTGATTAATATTGCCTTAAGGGACTGATACTTGTAGATTGGGAATGTGTTTTATGAGAGACTTATATTCGAGTTAGGGATTGTATTTGATGACCCCTATGATAGTTAATTTACAAAAACATAGAATTTACATTGTTCTTATATTATATATCATAAACCTTTTAGATGGCATTTGGATCCAGGGACTTTGTGCTTGTCGTATATATGTCAATGTATTTCTCTCTCTATTGGGTATTGCTCCGATCATGTGATCTTACTATGAGAGCTGATCATGTGATGTAGGTAGGGACATCTTAGGTATTCTGTTACTCTTTCCGATACCATTTTCACGTTAATAATTTCAATGATTTTTCTATTGGGTATTGCTCCGATCATGTGATCTGATTATGAGAGCCGATCATGTGATGTAGGTAGGGACATCTCAGGTATTCGTTTTCTGATACCATCTTCACATTAATGTTTTCAATATAACAGCAATTGAATTGTGATTGTGGTGGTGTCGTGGGTTAAACCACGATTTACTTTTATTATTTGTTTGTATTATCGTATATATTTTATTACCATGAGACAACAGCTTTGAGGTATGATGTTTCAATGTACTTTCCATTATAGCTTTTATAATCCTTGTTTCTAGATGTTATCTATGGAGCTCTTTACTTTGAGCGAGCAGTGTATGAGTCACGGACCGAGATAAGTAGGTAGGGTCATGTGACTCTGCATTGTTTGCTCACTGGTGTCCCGGATGTTCAAATATGGGGAAGGGTGTACCTGACCGTTAAACCCCTGATGAAGCCGTAATGGCGATACGCGTGGGGTAGGTCGGCTGGTACGGATAGAACCCAGAATGCTGTAGTCCTTACTTTGTAGCCCGCTGTGAAGCTCTGATCCTTGCAATTGTACGCTAAGTATTTTTTAATATATGGATTGTTTATCCTTGTTATTTAGATGCGCTTTAGACGCTTTATATTCCTATACTAGTTTTTGTATGGGAGATGATATATGGTATCAAGTACTTAGTTGATATTGCTTCACGTGTACTGGTATGATTTATGCACAATTTCATACATTTTGTGATATATATTGCTAGCATTATGTGGGCTCATATATATTTTTATGGACTTGATATTTTCCTGGTTTTTCTGTCTGACGAATTGTGGTTTTAAATGTTTTTAAATGATTGGTATGTTTTCTTTTTCCAAATAAAGATGACTTTTTGCAATTGATTTTCAGTGTCCACTATTGAGTGCCTCATTTAAAGAGATACTGTTTGTAGTTACCCCAGAGGGATATTTTCTCTTTCTTTTCCCTCTTTGGGGTTCTATAATATGTATATGATGTTTTTTGTCTCTTGAGTGCACCCCACTATTTATGTGGTTATTTACCTGACGTAGTGACATAGTGGTTATTTACTAGTGCCTATCCATTTTGTATATTTACTATTGTTGTGCATTGGAGGAGGCTGATTGGCCCGCCCAGGATTTTCCTTTCATGGTGTTCCAGATCCTGCGCATTTGTTGCTGTGTTCCTGCGTTCCTGTGTACTGACTCGGCTCGTCTGACCATTCTGCTATTCCTGTTCGTGATTGACCCTGTTCCGGCTCATGTTCCTGCTCCGTGATTGACCCGGCTCTGGCTGACGTTCCTGCTTCGTGATTGACCCAGCTCTGGCAGACGTTCCTGCTTCGTGATTGAACCGGCTCTGGCAGACGTTCCTGCTCGTGATTGACCCGGCTCTGGCTGACGTTCCTGCTCCGTGATTTGACCCGGTTCTGGCTGTTGTTCCTGCTCCGTGATTGACCCGGCTCTGGCTGAATTTCCTGCTTCGTGATTGACCCGGTTCCGGCTGACGCTCCTTCTCCGTGATTGTTTCCTGTGTTCCCGTGAGATCTCAGTCGCCTACCGGCGACATTCTGAACTGTGCTAATAATATCGCTCTGACTAATCACTTCTCTGCAAGCTGAGCTGTTGCCTCCATTACCGAGCCAGTCTGCATAGCCTTGCTGAGCTGTTGCCTCCGTTACCGAACCTGTCAGATACCCTTGCTGTGCTGGTTGCCTCCGATATTGAGCCTGTATCTGTACACTTGCCAAGCCTGTTGTGTTCCATCCGAGCCATTTAACACTTATTGAGCCTGTGCCTTATTGACCGAGCCTATCCGTTAAACACTAGCAGAGCAGTTTCCATTCCGGTGCTCGTTCAGTTACGTTGTTGCACCGCCTGGTGCTAGAGGGAATTCTGTTAGCTCTTGCAGTGTGTTGCTCCGTGACGGCACTGGAAGGGTGTCTTGGCTCTGGTCTCCAAGTGCTCACTGTGTTACGCTATCTATCGCACTACCAGTGCGTTGGCTCTCAGATCGCTTGTGCAGTGTTTCTCCGTTGTGGCACCCAAGGGGTGTTCTTGGCTCTGGTCCCTTTGGCACACGCAGGGTTTCTTCCATTGAGAAAACTAAGGGTGTTCCAGGTTCTGGTCCCATTAGCTCCAGCAGTAGCTTTCCTCCATTATATCACCCTAAGGGGGTATTGGCTCAGCTCTGGTCAGTCTTCGCTGTATCATTGGGCGTCCTATTGTACAGCTATCTGAGAGTGATTCAGTTCAGTCGCATACTGCACCTTCCTTTGCACTATCTAGAGACTGATAATACCTGCTGGGCGTTGGATAATTACCATCACAGAGACTGATCAGTTGCTCTAAGCATTTACCCTTGTTCCTACATTTATTCCGATATTACTGTTTGCTCCTACATATTTGGGCCTGTATTTCTGTCATTACCCGTTTATACCTGTCCTGGCCCCCAGGGGCGCTGTTCTTTAATTTTATTTCAATAAAACTGTGTTTTTGCTTTTAACCTTTGTCTGAGTGTCAGAAAACCGTAACAAATATCCCATTGTTGCCTCTTGCTTTCCCTCTGGCTGTAGAAGCCATTGATGGTAGACCATTACAGCCCTCACATATTACGCATGAGACCGCCATGTTAACCCTGAGGGTGGGAGCCCTGCATACTGAAACCCTGAAATTTAAGATTATTAACTATCCGCATCATGCCATGGTCCTGGGGTTCCCTTGGGTACAAAAACATAACACCAGGATAGATTGGCACACTTATGATGTCTTGGGCTGCTCCCCACAATGCTCAAAGTCTTGTCTGTCTTGCCCCGTGAGAGCTACTCAGGCCTCGACTCCACTCCTTCCGGAGGAGTATACGTCATTCATAGATGTTTTCAGCGAAAGTCAGGCTGAGGTCCTTCCTCCTCGCAGATCATATGATTGCACGTTGGAATTTTTTTTTGTCAAAAAGAAGGATGGATAATTACGTCCATGCATTGATTTTCGTGGTCTAAACAAGATATTGGTAAAGAATGCATATCCTATTCCCCTGATCACTGAACTCTTTGACAGGGTCAGAGGGTCAAAGATATTTACAAAACTCGATCTGAGAGCTGCATGAAACTTGGTTCGAATTAAAGAAGGGCAAGATTAGAATACAGCGTTCAATACCCGGAGTTGACACTATGAGTACGTGGTCATGCCCTTCGGATTGTGTAACGCCCCAAATGTCTTCCAGGAGTTCATAAATGATGTGTTACGAGAATTCCTTCAAAGTTGTGTTGTTGTATATTTGGATGACATCTTAATTTACTCTCCTACATTGGAGACTCATCAGTCAGATGTAATCAGAGTCCTGAGCCTATTAAGTGAGAACAAGTTGTTTTGTAAACTTGAAAAATGTGAATTCCACAGACCTCAAGTCACATTCCTGGGCTATATAATTTCCACTGCTGGGTCCGTCATGGACCCTCAGAAATTGTCTGCAGTTGTGAAATGGCCACATCCTAAAGGGACTCAAATCGATCCAAAGGTTTCTGGGCTTCGTGAATTATTACCGAAAATTCATTAAGAATTTCTCTACCATTGTAAAATCCCTGACGGACATGACTAGTAAAGGGGCAAAAACCTCAGAGTGGTCAGAACTAGCTATTCTGACTTTTGAAAAGCTCAAGGCAGCCTTCGCGAAAGGCCCCATATTGGTGCATTCCAATCCCTCCGTGCCCTTTACTCTGGAGGTGGATGCATCGGAGGTCGGAGTGGGAGCTTTGCTGTCCCAGAGCTCAGCTCCTGGTGAAGCTCTACGTCCATGTGGGCTCTTTTCTAAGAAACTGTCCAAAGCTGAAATGCTTTACCAGATTGGGGACAGAGAATTACTGGCTATTGTCCTGGCTTTGAAGGAATGGAGGCATCTGCTTGAAGGTACTAAAGTTCCTATCTTGATTTTAACCTACCACAAAAACCTAATTTACCTCTCTGAAGAAATACGCTTGTCTTCCAGGGAGGCTTTAATTTTGTGGTTTCCTATCTTCCTGGCTCTAAAAACATATGGGCAGACGCATCATCCCACCAGTTTTGTAGGCCATCCAGAGAAGAGGTTCCACCTTCTCCGATCATTTCGGCTGATCGTATTCTCGCTACAAGAGGAGATTCTAGCAGCCCAAGACTCTGCTCCTCCTGATAAACCTGATGGCTGTTGCTTTCTTCCTGCACAGTTGCGCATCAAGTTGTTGGAGACATATCATGCCTCTAAAGTTGCGGGCCACATTGGTCGAGATCAATTGATATGGTCCGTGTCTCGAGTATTTGGTGGCCTAGTTTTCTGGCCAACTGTACCGCTTTCACGGCTGCATGTACGACTAGTGCTCAAACCAAGTCTCCTAGAGACCTGCCAGTGGACTTGCTTCCATTGACTTTATGGTTGAACTTCCAAGTTCCATGGATTATACAGTCATTCTAATCATTGTAGATAAGTTTTTAAGATAGCCCACTTTGTGCCACTGAAAGGGTTACCATCTGCGCAGGAATTGGCCGTGGTATTTGCTAGAGAGGTCTTTTGTCTCCATGGCATTCCTACATTAATTGTGTCCGATAGAGGAAGCCAGTTTGTGTCCCGTTTCTGGAGGTGCTTTTGTACACAAATGGGTATTCAGTTGGCATTCTCCTCCTCATATCATCCGCAGTCCAAGAGTGTGGCAGTGAGGTCCAATCAAGCCTTGGAACAGTTTCTCCGCTGCTATATCTCTGACCATCACAATAACTGGTCTACACTGTTACTTTGGGCGGAGTTTGCCCGGAATTATGCTGTTAAAGTGATAGTAATGTTTCATAATAAAAGCAGCTCTAATTAATCTTCACAGTATTTTGGCCATGGAGAGTGTTATTTCAATTCTGTTGTAGTTTAGGAGTAATTCATTGATAAAGTATCCCCCTCCAGCCCCTTTTACTAATGAAACACTGCTCAGCCAGAGCAGAAGGGAGGTGCCCAGGTAGACTGCAGAGAGGGACAATCTTCAATTAAGATAAGGGAAAAACCTGAAAAACTTGTCAAGGGGGTCAGGGCTTTCATTGTTCTAATAGCAAGAAGATTGTCCCCTGCTGTTATCTGTCTGGTCTATGGACTGCATTCCACATCTGAGAAGAGGTGGCTTACACTATGTAAAAGGGGCGGAAGGGGAACTTTGCTTGTGAATATCTCTTAAACCATAAAGGTGTGAGAGATAAGACTTATATCTATCTTCATGTTTTTTTAAGGCCTACAAAATAGAATAAAGATAAAACAAAGTATTACTATCCCTTTAACTCTTCCACTAAGAGTTCCCCACTCTTGTTCAATTATGGGTTCCAACCCTCGGCTCTCCCCAAGACCTTGCAAGCACAAGAAATTCCGGCTCCGGTCAAACATTTAAGGGCGCTCCATTCTGCGTGGGTACGGGTACAGCATACCCTATGTGATTCTGTGCAGCAACAGAAAAGGCAGGTTGACCATAAGCGACTGCCAGCACCTACTTACCAAGTAAGGGACAGAGTGTGGTTGTCTTCCCGTAACTTGCACCTCCAGGTTCCTTGTGGCAAATTGGCTTCGCGATTCATTTGGTCCTTTCCGTGTGTTGTGCGAGATTAACCCAGAGGCTTATGCGATGGAACTTCCAGCCATTATGCGCATCCATAATGTGTTCCATGTTTTCCTGTTGAAGCCCTTGGTCTGCAACTGGTATACTTCAGCTCCTGTCTGTTCTTCCCCCGTGAGAGTTGCAGATCACGAGGAATATGAGGTACAAACTATTTTGGACTCCCGTGTGAGTAGAGGGCGCTTACAATATTTTATTCATTGGAAAGGCTATGGTCCTGAGGAGCGCTCCTGGATACCTGCCAGTGATGTCCACGTTCCTTTTCTGGTACTCAGGTTTCATGCTCGATTCCCTGACAAACCCCGGCCGGCTCCGTGGAGAGGGGCCTTTGAGGGGGGTACTGTTACAGCTTACCTTAGTTTCAGCATCATCTGCAGGTGCGAGGGTTCAAGCAAGCTGCAGGCCTCTGTTTTATCTGTTTGCTTCCTGTAGTCTCCTCCTACGAACTTCCTACTTCCTCCCTCTGAGCTGCTCCTCCTACTTCCTGTTTAGGGGTTTAAAGGGCAGACTGAGGCCTGACTCAGTTGCACTTGCGTTGTTGTTCATAGCAGTTCTGTTACCTTGGGCTCCATGTATGACCTGGCTAGTCTTCCATCCATTCTAGTGCTGACCTGTGGCTCTGTCTGACAATTCTTTTGCTTAACTCCTAATAGTGGACATACAGTCTGGTGCAGACTTGTGGCTCTGGCTGATTACCTGAACTGTGTATGACCCGGCTTATCTGACTACCCTCTCTGGTGCTGACTTGTGGCTCTGTCTATTCTTTCGCCTTTTCCCATGGTGAGCAAACACCCAATATAGTGCGGACCTGGGGCTCTGGTAGACTTGCATAGCTGACTGCAAGTGTGAGTCAGTTTTCAACTTACTTCTACTGACTGCAGACATGAGTCAGTATTCGCTCCTACTGACTGCATGCGTGAGTCAGTATTCACCCTTACTGGCTCCATGTGTGAGTCAGTGATATGTCCTTCTGACTGTAGGATGAGTCAGATCTCATTCCTCATCGGCTCAAGATCCTGGGTTCCTATTCCACTTCCTGTTCCTGGTTCCAGCTGAGACTTCCAGTGGCTAAGGCCTAGTCTCCAGCACAGTGGTTTAGCATTGCAACCTATTATTTCTGATAGCAGGCTTGCTGGCTATTACACTGTGCTTATTTCTATTGTATATTTTGTATATATCCTATTTATGTCATTTGTTAATAAACTGCATTAACTAAAGTGTACTGACTCCTGAACTTCTCTGGGTAACCGTTACAGTGACCGAGGTTAGATGAGGTGGATGTACTAGCTGTGAGTGAAGAGCATGCTGAGCAGTGTTGTGTTTGCACTTGTGGATGTGGGGAGATTTAGTATTGTTAACTCACCCAGAAGCCATCCCCCTGTGTAAGTTCCATTTTCAAAGTCTCTGTGCACGGATGAGTGTCTGAGTATGTATGCATCAAAACAGCTCCCTGGATATTTTGCATACACATTCATGATCCTCATGCTGCTGTCACACACCAGCTGAACGTTCATGGAGTGGAAGTTCTTGCGGTTAATGAATATATGTCCCTCACGTGCTGGAGCTTTGCTACAGACATGGGTGCAATCTAATGCACCCATGACACTGGGCATGCACCCCTTTGCATAAAAACCCTGCTTCCGATGTGTCCACTCCATGTCAGTGGTGGAAAAATGGATATAGCTACTGGGACACATGAGTTTTTGCATGCCAGTTAGGGCATGGTTGTGGATGTATACTGGATCGACCTCATCCTTGATGACCTCATACACAGTAATGATGCTGTGTGGCCTCAACCTGTTGAGATCTATCACCTTGTAACCTGTCATTCCCAGGAGCGTGACTCTTAGGCGGTATACCCTGGGCCTTTGTGGTCGTCTGTACATCCTACGTTGCTCCAGGGGTCCCTGTGGCAGCTGGGGAGCATCCTATTGCTGTATCTGGGGACCATCCTCTTGCAACAGCTGTGATTCTGCAGGCAGGTGTTGTTCTCTACGTTGGGATGACTCCTGTGTGGCTCTTGAGCCAGAGCCTCCTCATTTGCAACAGGTGAAGGTTGTTGGTCAGGTGTGCTTGGGAGTCGCTGGTGTTCCCTAGAGCTCGCCCTTGCACACCTTCTCCACAGTCTTCATATCAATAGGTATGCAAACATACTTATTGGAGTATCTATCTCTATCTTGCTCTCTCTCTCTCTCTCTCTCCCTCCCTGAGTGCAAAACAAGCCACATGTGAGTGTGGTAGGCTGTTCCTTTAAGATCATGTCTGAGCATTGTCCAGGTGTGGTCATGAGGTGAGTGATAACCAATGGGAAGATGTTTGTTGACTAGGTTAGTGTTTGCTGGTGTGTTTGTGTTTTAAAATATGCAGGGTTTTGATTGGTGGTTAGCCGTCAGTTGCAAGTGTATAATTGTGGTGTGCAGGTTGTATCTCTGTTGTGTTGAGATGTTGCCCAGGTGAGCTTGTTTTGTATTGAGAGGAGTCCATGCTGTGTGATAACCTCCATTGTTCTGTGCAATGTTGTGATGTGTTGTGTTGGTGTGCTTTTTGATAGCCTTGTTCCTGTGGTGTTGCCAGGTTGTTGTGTTGTGTTTGTGAGTGATTTGTGGTGTATCGGCATGTTTTTTGTGTAATTTTGGCATTACATGGGTTAATTTTTCCATTTGCATGCTTGTGTGGTATGCTGTTAGTCTGTTTTCTTTTGTGCAACGGTGGTTTCTTTTTGACGTTATGTGTTTTATGGCTGACAAAACTGGGTCTTAACTTTTGCCCGTTAAATGTATCTTTTTATCAGCTGATAGTAGTACAGCACTCCTTTAAATGGCTCTGGGGAATCTTGTTCCATGAGTCTCAATGCACGTAACATTATCGGCCGTAAGGATTAGCGACCTTTAAATGGCTAACTGCACGTTAAAATACACAACGGTAGCTTTTTTTGCTAACGACTGCCTGTAAATCTATCCTTAGTCTCTCTCCTTGCTGATGGCACACATTACTATTGGTCCTCCCCACTGTATCCTATAATTATGGAGCACACACATCCTGTTCTAACATATGACACTCTAATTTTATGAATGTGAATTAATAATATCAAATACTCTCTCACATGATGTCCTAATTGTGTGCTATTTGTGCTTTATTCTATTTTCTGTTCATTTGTTTTTTCTACTTGTGCCTCATATTTCTGTTCTATTTGTGCCTCATGTGTAACTTACAAATTACACTGTTATTTTGCCATGGGTTCAAATAATATGTGCTTACATTCTAATAACAGAATACAGTTACACTTTACATAAAAAAAACAGATGGGCAACGTCGTCACACACTGCTAGTTGGAAATAAAAGGCTGTGTCCATTTTACCCATATCTGTGTCTTTGTCTTTATGTATAAATTAAACAAAAGGTGGCTTATGCTGGGTGGAATGTTCACAGGCTGGAGGGACAATTGAGGATTCTGCAAGTCAAGATATTTATGAAAAAGGTCCTTGAGTGCAGAGATCTGTCCAGCCACAATGAAACCTCCGTGGGAGGATCGAAGTTCAAAATAGAGGGATATAACTGTGAAGTTTATATTTGGAGTTACGTTTGTCTGGCTAGAGGAGGATATGTCCATGACTGCAGTCATCAGGGGCGGGCTGGCCCAGGGGGAAGGGGGGCAATTGCCCCCACAGGCTGCAGGGCCAGTGCCTGTAGTGGACCGTCATGTAAAAAAAAAAATAAAATCAAGATGTCAGTGTGGCTGAAGGCTGGAGCGGAGCCCGATGTCTTGTGACACTGTGCTCATTGCCAGTAATGTGTGCGGCTGGCCTGTGTAGTAACAGTATCAGTCAGGGAGTCAGTCATATTAAAAGCATCAGGCTGAGCAGGGCCAGGGCCGCGGTCTGGCAATGGCCTTTCGTGTCCACCGATCTGTCTGATCTGGCCATAGGACTGCCCATGCACCGCATTCAGCTCCATTGTTCTCAGTGCGGCTGCGCACCCCGCCCCTCCATGACTCTTTGCTCACCTCTGACGTCTTGCGGGGCAACGTGGTAATATGCAGCCACGCATTATGCTCCGTCTCTGAGTAGATTGCGCGGCTGCATATATTCAGGACTGGACCAGGAGACACTGGTAGCTGGCAGAGTGGCAGTGGCACACAGTAGAGCAATGCTGAGTGGAGGTCTGACAATGACGGAGAGGAAAACTGAGTGCCCTTCCTTGATCCCCACCATAAGGTAAAGATGAGTCAGTAAAGTAACTTATATCATGAAATGATGTCCACATGTGTAAAAGTGAATACTTAACCATCAATAGCCAGACAGGTGTCAAATCCCATAGTCAGCCATCTACAAACACTTAAACAGACATCACTAGCTGGCTGATACACAAACCATGGTATATATTCCCCAAATGATGGGCAGATATCTGAATGAGAGCAGATATTCGGCACATCATTGGCCTGGACGTGACAGGAAAAATAGATAGAGTTGCAATAACATTTTTTGTGGGAGCATATACCATGATTTGTGTATCACCCAGCTAGTGATGTCTAAGTGATTGTTGATGGCTGCCTACGCAATTTGGCACCCATCTGGGCACTGATGGTCAAGTAATCACTTTGACACATGTGTAGACATAATTTCACAGTATAAGTTACTTCCCTCATTTGATTGTCAATCCAACGTATTGATAAAATTGTATATACTTTAAATGTATGGCTCTCTTGTAATATTACCAGAGCACAAACAACAAAAAACAAAACAAAAAAAAACCTTTAAAAAATAGCTGTATTAGAAGACTTGATTTGGATCAACTTAACTTGGTGTGAAAGCTCCCCTTCAACAGTTTTGCTGAGGCATTATTAGTGTGCAAGTTTAGAGGCTAGCTGTTTTATCTGGTTTTAAATATATAGAATACAATAATATATATATATATATATATATATATATATATATATAGAGGGGAGATTGTATTTTGTTTGTTATTTTACATCTGCATCACTGGACTAACACGGCTACAAGTCAATCCAAAATTCTATTAGTCCAATAAAAAAGGTATTACAAGATACTTATTTTGTTTGTTATTTTACATCTGCATCACTGGACTAATACGGCTACAGTCAATCCAAAATTCTGTTAGTCCAATAAAAAAGGTATTACAAGACACTTATTTTGTTTATTATTTTACATATATATATATATATATATATATATATATAAAGAGAAATGGTAGCATACCATGAAGCCAGTGCACTCACAGGACTTGTGAAAAAAATGAGTTTTATTCTGTCAACGTTTCGACCTCCTGGAGGGCCTTTATCAAGACCTCCAGGGGGTCGAAACGTTGACAAAATAAAACTCATATTTTTCACCAGTCCTGTGAGTGCTCTGGCTTCATGGTATGCTACCATTTCTCTTTTTTTATACTTATTTAAACCAGTAGCACCCAGGCAGTTGGTATACTTTTTCTCTATAAGGAGTGCCCAAATTTGCATTGATATATATATATATATATATAATTATTATATATATATATATATATATATATATATATATATATATACATATATATATATATATATATATATATATATATTATTATATAGAATATATATATATATATTCTATATAATAATTCGCTAAATAGTTTGTAACAATGTAGTCATGCTCAGTAGAGACTGCTGTACGTGACTCAGTCATGCGCAGTAGAGACTGTCCATGAGGTGGCTGATACGGAGCGGGGCACGCCAAAGAATCAGCCGCAGAGCATGCAGTCTCTACTGTGCATGACTGCCCCGCGACCGGGTGGCACTGTATCAGCCACAGCGCCGGCACTCTCTATTGTGAATGACTGCGCCACGACCAGCTGGCCCTGTGGCCTGTGTACACGGGCTCGTCTACTAGTTTATTTACATTATATATATATATATATATATATATATATTGTATATTGTTTAATATTTCTCATTTTTTATGGATTTGTGTTCTCTATTGTTTTCCTAAGTACTAAGGCATTTTATATATTTTTATTTGTTTTTTTGGATCCATGATGGTGGATATGGGCAGCTAGGTTATTAAGATATGCGGTTTCCTCCATTATAGTGCCACTGATTCTAGCATATTATTTGTAATTGCAGTGAATGAGCCACTTCACTTTGCCCAGCCCAGGAGTCTAGTGACTGTCCCCTTGCTGGATTAACCCTTTGATTGCAAGAATGGTATGCAACATTGCAAATCAATGCGTTGCACAGCCCTCTGGCAGACAAAAGGTTAAGAACCCCTAAGGTCCATGGTAAAAACATGAAAGGAGGCCCCCAAATATAGGTTAATATTTAGGATCCTCAAGTTTAATTGTGACTTTCCTTTTCTTCCCTTCCTGTTAATGATAAAAACATATGCTCTCAGCATCATTATTATACAGTGTGATTTTATTTATTATCAGTGCACAGATACTTAACATCATCATAGAGTACAAAGTGTTCATTATCCCCTACCGCGGGAACCTGATAATACTGGATCCATGAAGGAATTATGCTGCCTTGCTGCAGATTTTCTTTTCTGACTCTGTCAAAAAAGCATACCTCCCAAGTGTCTCTCTTTAGGACACCCAAATCCCTCTGTCCCTCTTTCCCACCCTGATGTCCCTTTTTTTAGGAGATCAGACTGTACATACCTCCCAACATTTCAAATTGCCAAAGATGGAAACTTGTGTTTTAGGGGGCATTGCTGGGTGTGTGGCTTGTGGGCAGGGCATTACCGAGAATTTTTAGGCTATTTTTTGACCTACTGGCACCTCCTTGTGTAACCTAATAAATGACTTATAACAAGACCAATGTATTTTATTTACACAGACTAATTCATAAACACATATACTGACCTTTAAACAAGCAATAATGTGAGTTTTATTGCTGTGGAGCAATGTAATACACTTATATACATACCACACAATCTTATCTCCTAAAAAAAGGGACATCAGGGTGGGAAAGAGGGACAGAAGGATTTGGGTCTAAAAGAGGGACTGTCCCTCCTAAATAGGGACACTTGGTAGGCATGGACTGTGTGCTGTGTATAGAAGTGTATCACATTGCTCCACAACCATAAAACTCACATTCATGTTTGTATAAACTTCAGTATATGTGTTTATAATGTATTCTACGTAAATAAAATACTTTGTCTTTGTTCTAAATCATTTATTCAGTTACATAAAAAGGTGTAAATGGGTCATGAAGTAAATTAAAACATCTTGGTAATTCCCTGCCCACCAGTCACGCCCCAAGAAACATCACCTAAGACAGAAGTGTCCCTCTTTGACCATTTGAAATGTTGGGAGGTGTGAAAAAGTAATGTGACAAAGGCCCAGCACAATGCAACTCTTGTACCCAAACTCAAATTTAAACATTTTGAGTGTCTGAGCACTGATAACTAATAAAACTACACTGTATAATAATGATGCTGAGAGCATTTGTCACTGATGAAGAATACACTGCATGTTGCACTTTATAGTTCTTATCTATGAACTGATGCTTTATAATGATGAATAACCATACTGATAATGGACACTTTAGAGTGATGAGTATAAGCACTGATTATGAACACTGTACTTTAAAACAATGTTGTCTGTGCATTGATAATAAACAACTCCACTTTATAATGATGAGCATCTGTACACTAATTATTAACACACTATTTTATAATGATGATATATGCCCTGGAAATTAACATACTGTACTCTACAGTTAATTAACAAACTGTACTTTTGTATGGGAAGAACCGTCCTATTTCATTCATCACATCAGCTCCTCTGACAAGTGTCAGTGAGGCCGTTGTACTAAGAAATGGAGTAATTCTGGAGTAGTCCAGATTGCACTTATGGGACAAGTAAAATGTCCTCAAATTTCCATTGATTTGAATGGAAATTTAGCCCCAAAGGAATTTGTTGAAGACTTTTTTTAGCACCCAAGAGGTTAAAAGCCACATTTAAATCAACTATGGGGAACTTGGTTTACTCCACAATTACACCAGTTCTTCTTAGTACATCAGTCTCACTGTGTAATGATGTCAGTGCTGCTGTTTCCTGCTCTCCTTCTCAGTGCATGGCACATATAATCGCAGCTCTTGTGTCATTAATCTGGGGACACTAACAGTCTGTGTTATTTGTCTTTTTCTGTTATAAGAATATTTCAGAGATATCAGTATCAGGTAATTTTGAAAGTTCCCACTTAGCCCTATTGCCCTGAAGCTGTTGTTGGACTACAATTTTTCTCAGTCTCAGCCATCTAACTGTAGTTGAGGATGATGGAAATTGTAGTTTAACATGAGCTGGAGTGTGACAACTTGCCCACCTCAGGTCTAGACATATGGCAAGAGTAGCAATAATGTGTCATTACTGAGGCCATAATGCTTTGCCTCTCTCTCTCTGATAGAGGACAAAAGTGTGCATTTGGGAAATCTGTGGCCCTCCAGCAGCCTCTGTTGTACTACAATTCCCAAATCCTCAGTGGGGCAACAACGAGTTGATGATGATGACAGCTGTAGTCCAACATTGCTGGAGTATCACAGATTGCCCACAACTGCTGTACACTGACTTGTCCCCCTACACAAGTGATAGGAAGCATTGAGCCCTCCAACAGTTTTGGACTACAACTCCCATCTTCCTGAACTTGGCAACATTTGGATAAAGTTGATAGGAGTTGCAGTACAACACAGCTGGAGGGTCACAGGTTGCCCGCAGGTTTTGTATTCTGATTATTCTGATAAATATTGCAAAATCTGTGGCCCTTCAACTGTTGTTGGACTACAACTCCAATCATCTTCAGCTGATACTTGTGTTACTTCACAACATTAATTAAAGTTATAAACTCAACAGAAGGGGGTGGAGTGGGACGAAGTGCTTGAGCGATACTGGAAATGGGCCACTTGATTAAATTTGCCCCCAGGCCAAATGTTGCCAGCCCTCCCCTGGCAGCCATGCCAAAGGTAGATGGAGGAATCCCCCCCCCCCTTGCGTTTGCCTGGACAGGAGGAGGCCATGTCTTCCTTTCTCCAGTCTTTTTTTATAAGAACTGTTAATATTTTAGAATAAACTATCCTTTTGTTTTCGGAAAGTACACTATGAGCTGCTTCTCTTTTTCTCACTTATTTTCCTATTTCCCTATTTGCAGGAAAACAAGGCCATTTATTAAGGTTGGCAGACCTTGTGGGACCGTTCCAATGTTGAAAGTGTCTGGAGATCTGTTCTTCTCACAAACTGTGAACCCATTACATATGGTGACTTTTCATTCTTACCTGTTACATTTACGTTTTATGCAGTTCTGGACAAAAATGATTTTACAGTCAGTTATTTGTTCATGTAGAGAGATTGTCACTGTTCATATGCACAATAATCAGACCAGTTTTAAGGCTGCAGATCCCTTAAATGGAACGGTTCAAAGAAAACCAAGGCCAATGTACTAAAATGACCAATAGGAATTCTGGAACCAACCAGCTGTAACATACTGTGTGTATATCTGTAATCCTATATAATAATTCTAAGTTGTGTGTAACGCCCGACATGCGCAGTAGACACTGCTGCGCGTGCGGCAGTCATGCGCAGTACAGACTGCCCATGCCGCGGCTGATACAGAGCTGGGGGCTCCGAAGGAGCGTCCAGCTCTGTATAAGCAGTGGCGCGGGTAGTCTCTGCTGTGCGTGACTGCCCCGCGACCGGCTGCCATAGGCACTGTGGCCCGTGTAAAGGGCTGTTCAACTAGTAAGTAATAATTAGCAAACATCCTACTGATAGAAATTTGGTTTGAAATAGGGTTTGCAACTCCTTGAATTCTAGAGAGTTGTAAAATGAATTGCTTTGCAATGAGCTGGAGACCCATCTCACGTTGAAGGCATTAACAACTTAATTTAACCCTTTGAGTGCCAGAGGGGTATACAACGCATTGCTCTGCAATGCGTTGCATACCGCTCTGGAATTGAAAGGGTTAAACGAATGGGAATTTTTATTTGTCCCCTGTTGTGTAGTCGATTTACACCACAAATGCTCTCATTTGCTGTATGCATAAGGTCCTCTGTGATATTGCTAGTCCCTACAAACTTGGGAAAACTCATATATATCTACTGAGTAGTTTTAGAGAGTGGTGGATGGCAATATATTAGTAGTTCCCCATGATTACTGTATGCAGTCTGACCTGCAGCAAAATCTACTGAATGGATTTCTGGGGCAAATAAACTGTGCCATAGGAGACAAATATCATTTCCCCAAAACACCAAGGATTAAATTGAGACGTTTACTCTAATGAATGCCCAAGTGGTCTATAACATATTACTTAACAAAGCATTCAAATTATTAAAGTACCCATTTAACTGAATGGGGATTTTTAATTCCTCCCTCTCATGTAGTTGGTTTGCCCCAGAATTGTTCAGTCTTCCTTTGGACATAAGGCCCATAGACAGATTGCATGGTATAATATTTGCTTTTGTTTAAATTGAAAGAAGTACCCCGATTTGTCAGTTATTTATGTTTAATTTTAGGCAGTTAGAATTCAAACATGTAGCTGATTAGACACATTTATCAAGGCTTCATGAGGTACTGTGGGGGTGGGGTTACCATCCTAGAAACAAGAGCAAGAGTATGACATCATAGATCATGCTAGCAGGACCAATCATGCAGTCTTAGTTTCAGTTAATCACGACAGCTTCAAAGCTATTGCGTGTTAGCAAAGTGGAAATACTAGTAAAGTGCTACAAAATTTGCTCAGTTTTTGACTTACAATGAGCGATACAAAACAGAATAAAATCAAGAAAAGCAGGAAAAGAAAGCGACAGGAACATTCACAGACTGATGCAAAGGGAGAAGAAGATGGGCTTTGTCCCCAGAAAATTATTAGGACGTCTTATTCAGATCTTGGTAAAAAAGAGTTATTTAGAGTAAAAATGTGGCACTCTAGCTCCAGTAAATTACTGATGAAAACAGGGACCATTTAGGGATGGTGGTAGATGAAGCCCATTGGTAGCTGGAGAGCCACTTGTTCACCAGAACTTTGGGATAGGGGAACTTACGGTCTCATTAGTTTAAAATATTTTTACATACATGTGTACATGTGTATGTGTAGGGAGGGGGTGGGGGAGGAGAGAGGTGAGTAAGAGATCATGAGGAAGGAAGGGTTAAGAAGAAATATAGGGTAGAGGGTCTAAGAGAGGTGGGGGAATATACTGGTGGAGAAAGGAGTGGTAGTAGACTGTCAAAGAGTTCGGAAGGAGAAGAAAAGAGATGGTGGAGAAACGGTGAGGGGGACATGGCAATGGGAATGAACGTAGATAATGAGAGGGTGGAGGAAGAGTGGAGATGAAAGGAGAATAGAGGGGAAAAAGGTAGGAGTAGGAAAAGAGGAAAAGTGGAGTAAAAGAAGAAAGGAAACAGAAAAAATGAGGACAGAGAAAAAGAGAGGGGAATAGAAAGAAGAGATTGGATACAGACAAGGGAAAGAGGAGAAGGAGAGGGACAAAGATAAGGGATGTGGCCAGGAAAGAGGGGAATGAGGAAGTAAGTGTCAGAATGACAAGGAAGAGAAGGGTATTACTAGGGAATAGGGGTGGGAAATGGAGGAGGATGAGATGGTACGAGGGATAAGTAGGTGACAAGCATGAAGGGAGGAGTTGGGGAAACAAAGCATTGGGATGAAGGGATGAGTAAAGATAAGGGGATGTACAGAGGGGGTTGCATGATATCAAGGGAAGGGATAAGGGAAAAAACAGGGGATAGTGGACAAAGACAGAGAATCAATGAAGAAAACGGATGAAGAGGAGAGGGGGTAGAAAAGAGGGGTTGAACAGAATTGTGGTGGATGAGTGAAAGAGATTGGTGAACATGACAATGATAGAAAGACCCTTCTCTCATCTACATCCAACATGTTCAAGACATTTACAACAATCTGTGACGCTCAAGCTATTGTTGGAGTACAACTCCCATCATCCTTAGAAAGATGTTTACTGACTAAGGATGAAGAAAGTTGTAGTACAGCGCAGAGACACAGGTTGCTTCCCCCCCCACTCCCTTATACACCACCACCCTTACACTAATTTCCTTTCTGGTCTAACACATTGGCTCCTGCAGTAATAAAATGGGTAATTTTGTCAAGATCCCCTCTTCTAAATTGCACACACACACACACACACATGCACACCTTGAACATTTACTAGTTCACATTTGGCTCCAGTTATGACAATTTCCAGTTTATTATCAGTCTAACCACTCTTCATTTTCAGTAATAAATAACATATTTTTTATCACACAAGGAGGAAGCTCAGAAAAGCCATCAGTTGCCCCACGTGAGCTATCACTGGAGGATTTCACCATCTATCATAAACTCGGGGAAGGTGGCTATGGAAAAGTAAGTAATGGGTTCTCCAAACCAACTATAGTACTTTAAAATGATTTACAAAACAATAACAAGAAATGCCAGTGTTGACTGTTCCTAATCTGTGCCTCTCTATCCTCTAAAAATGAATGTCTTGTCTCCATATCACCTTCACCCCCTATTCTTCCACTCCTTTGCCAACAATCTCACACTATGTCAGCCCATTCCTGAGATTCCCCAGCCCTATTCATCTTTCCAAGTCCATTACTTTATATCTCTTCCATATAGTCCAATTCCTGTCACCTCTTGCAGTATTCTTCCATCCCTAACCTATCCCTTGCACTTTAATCCATGTTGCATAATTTCTATAACTCCCCAGCCATAGTCTTCCTTCCGCAGCCAAATCCAGGAGTTCTCTTCTATATAGAACCATTCCTGTGATGCTACAGCCTATTGTTCTGTTACCTTCCAATTACATTCTCTTTATAGACTAATCCCCATTATATGACCACTCTTCCATACAGTATAATTCCCATGATTCTTCTGTCCCTTCCCCCTTTACATGAAGTCTTTTTCATATAGAACCACTCTGGTGAATTCCCCAACCCTGTTTTGCATTCCCCCCATTACATGATGTCCCTTTCAAAAAAAGAATTCCTGTGACTCCACTAGCCATATTTTTCTGTCCCCTCTTCTATTACATGAACTCGCTTTCATATAGAATCATTCTGGTGACTTCCCAGCCCTATTTTTCTGTCTTTTCCTCAATTCCTGTGACTCCCCAGCCATATTCTTTGGATCTCTCCCCATTACTTGACTTTATTTTTCATCTCATTTTTTGTATGTTCCCCAGTCCAGTTTTAATGTCCCAAGCCCATTCATTGACCTGTCTTCCACATAATTCCACTCCTGAGCAGTTCTCTACAATCAAAAGCGGGGCAATTCTGGAGCATTCAATGAGTTAAAATCCCCTTTAAAATCAATGGGGATTTTTACTTGTTCCTTAATGCTGGTTTGCCCCAGATGCTAAATTTTGGTCTTTGTGCAGATGGTCTTTACGTGTTCCTGTTGATATTTGATCTCCAATAAGGGACTGACCTTCTAACTCGCAGGTCTCTCTCATCTACCTCCTACAGGTTTTTCTGGGTTACCACAATGGTAGCGGAAAGCTGGTGGCAATTAAATGCGTGGAAAAAAAGCATCTCCTAGGCAAGAGCAAAAATAATATAATGGTGGAACAGCGTGTACTGGAGGTTGCCGGTGGTTGCAGATTTCTAACTCATGCATACGCAACCTTCGAAACCAAGGTAAAAACCATGCCTTCCCTTCATTCACCCTTTCACTGACCATATCCATGTGGCAATAATCAAACCACAGTATAGAAACAGATTGTGTCGGGCTCAGGGGGACTCTGTGGCTAAGAGGAAGATGATGATGTGAGTCAGCTGCCGAGAATTGGGGCCATATGTACAAAGGAAAAGAGGAGCAGTTCTGCAGCATCAAAATTGTACCATAGGGGACACATAAAATTCACTATATTCCCATTGTTTTAAATGGATAACTCAACCCATTGAATGCTAGAGTGATCTCTAATGCATTGTGAAACAGTGCATTAGAGACCTTTCTAGCATATAAATGGGAATGTTTATTTCGTCTTATGGTGCAATAACAATATGTGAGTAATGGCTGGGATATCCTGTTCTCTGTATCACTTGACCCCCAGGAGGGAGCACTGATATAGAGATTTCTGCCTGAGCAAGCACACACCTCTTACTCCAAATGCTGAACCACTAGGGATGAAGGCCCTGAAGTGGCAGGGAAGGGAGGAAAGTGGGAGGGGCTGTAGGAATGATTGTGCTGGCCACACCCTTATTATGAATTATGAGTATGGCCAGAGCAATCTCAATATCCCTGCACTGGTTTTATACCTCATTACAGGCAATTATTTAACCCCTTAAATGTTAGAGATATCTCCAAATGCGTTGCAGAACAATGTTTTGGAGATCTCTCTCTAGAAACTAAATACTTCAGGCTTTTTTGTTCTTGCTTGTTATAGGTCAAGGGTGTTTTCTATGTCAGGAGACAGTGGATGGTACTGTGGGTAGGGGCATATGAAGAGTGGAGGTGTGGCCATAGGCAGAACTATAGGCACCTAGTGTGCCTTGCCTAGGGACTCCTGTGATATAAATCCAGCCCTGTACAATATATTGTATTAGGATTGATGCACAGGGCAGGACAATCAATGTGTATTGTTACGAGGAGACAAGAGCAGACATGTACTGTACTTTATATTGGGACTGATACACAGGATAAGAAATGCAGTCATTTGTATAATAAGGATTAGGCATGACCATGTTGTATTGAACCTCTTCTTAAAAATTAGACCTTCATTGTAACCTTTCTCCCACTGTCTCTGGTGTAACAGGAACATCTCTACTATGTTATGGACTACCTTGCTGGAGGAGACCTTTTTGAGTTTTTGTGCACGAACAAAATGCTGGACAGCGATACCATAAAGTAAGGACTAGGAATGGGAGCCAGATGGAGACACACAATTTAGAAGGGATACAGATGTCAGGCTGGAGTTGGAATGTGTTTGATAACGCTCTAGTACTTAAGCATTTCAATCCCCATTAAAATATATGGAAATTCACAGATTGTTTTTTCCAACCCTATGGTGTACTTGATTTACTCCTTGATTCCACCTCTTTAGTTAGATGAACAAGATCTAAATATCCTTAACCCTTTGAGTGCCAGAGGGGTACGCAATGCATTGCTTTGCTATGCGTTGCGTACCCCTCTGGCACTCAAAGGGTTAAAACAAAATATTTGCTAGCATTTCTGAGAACATGAGCATACCTGGGAACTCTCTGAATATCCTCATTTGGACACTCCCATTCTCAGCCCTGTGTGTTTCTCAGGGAGACATGGATGAGAATGTTCCCAGGAATGAGCATGAGGTATAGACAATGTAAAATAAATATTTGGGGGCATGAAAGAGTAATTTTAATAACCCTTTGAATGCCTGAACAATGTGTTTGATACTTCTCTAGCACTTAAAGGAATAATATTTTAAAGGAGTGGTAAACTTTTGTTATGAAAACTACATATATTGTGGGGATTTTCCTGCTGAGTAGAACATAGTTCTGTCCCCTCTGGGAGAGGATTCATTTAAAAGTTATTTTGATTCAAACTGTTGCATTTTTTAAATATTAATCTGTTAGCATGATTGCTACCTGGTACCCAGACAGTTATTTTATTGTATGATCTGGGAGAAGTGAAACACTGGCTACAGTTCTCTATAGAATGTGGCAGTAACCGCTCCATCACTGTGAAACAGTTTGAACTATAATCATCCTATATAATAATTCGCTAAATTGTGTGTAACACCGCGACATGCGCAGTAGACACTGCTGCGCGTGCTGCAGTCATGCTCAGTAGAGACTGTCTGCTCCACGGCTGATACAGAGCTGGGCGCTCCTTCGGAGAGTCCAGCTCTGTATCAGCTGCGGCGCGGGCAGTCTCCGCTGCGCATGACTGCCCCGCGACCGGGTGGCAGTGGCACTGTGGCCCGTGTAACTGTCTGTTCAACTAGTTTATAATAAAGCATCTCACAGCAGAATCCTTTTGTAAACCTCTGTTTTCTATGAATTATGCTTTTTAACTATAAATGTACTTATTTTTTTTTGCTCATCAGATTCTTTGCTGCGGAAATGGTGTGCGCTATAAAATTCCTGCATAGCAAAGGAATTATCCATCGGTAAATTATATTCTTTTATTGCATATATATTTTATTCTGACCTATTTCAATTCTGTTCCGCTCTCCCTGCTCTGTGCTGTCTCTCCCTCATCCATCCTTCCACCTGTCCTGATCCACAAAGTATTAAATAATTGGGGGAAAACTGTATTTCAAAAATGTTCCCCTGTACTCAACTACAAGGAAATCTAGCCAATCCCCAAGTTAGTTAACCTGTAACCTGACGACTATAAGAAAATAGCTGATGCAGTGTCAGGAAGTGGGGCTCTGTTGTGTCCCTGTTATTTCAAAGTCCGCACCCTCATCCTGCTATTTGAATTCAGTTGTTTCTTGTCTGACCATCTTACACTACCCATCTGCTACGTCTCTTGCATACACTTTCTCTCTTTTCCACCCTGTATTTTACTCTCTCTTGTCTAGTGCACTGAGCAGTATTACAAAATAATGAATACAAAACAATTGCTTAACCCTTTAATGACCAGATGTGTGTGCAACACATTAGTTCACAATGCATTGCACACTCCTCTGATCCTTAAAGCATTGCCAAAACCAAAACTCTGAGATGGAAGCAGCCTTTGAGGATTATAGGTTGTCACTTGAATTATACAACTTACAGAGCGATTTCTTTACAGAGACCTCAAGCCAGAAAATGTCCTGATTAGCAACGCAGGACACATAAAAATTGCAGACTTTGGGCTTGCTGTTGATGATATGCTTGGGGACAAAGTGACATCAGGCTATGCAGGAACCAGTGGATATATTGCCCCAGAGGTGAGAAACAGACAATTGCTGATCTCTCAGAATTTCTGTATTTAGTATAGAGGATAGGAAGGCCATTTTTGTAGTGCACACTCATATCACCCCTTCTGTTGTCTGATTTATACATTGGTCATAAAAGAACACAATTCTATTCTAAATGAAGAAAATGGGAAAAGTGTCTCCACATAGAATAATATCCATGTATATCACCAATTCAAAAATCTCCCCATTTCCAACCTTTGTCTTAGGGTAGTCACATATTTAAGTGGCCTGTCAGATATGTATATGAATGACAGACAGGAATCACAGATGGGAGACTTTATTGCCCACTCCCACTTTGATATCCTCCTCTCATTGATAGATGGTTCGGCTGCTACCATGTATCCAACTCTCTCCACTAAACGTGTACTTCCAGATGGACAAAAGATAAAAGTGCAAATAGAAATTCTAAAAATAGAGAGCACTAGAACAGTATTGAAATTGTATATTTCGTTGGAACTCATTGAGTTAATCACACTGGTGTTTGTGCCTCACCGGCATTGTAAACATCATGCAGGGTATTCATGTGGAGATACCCTAGACCAGGGAATATGCTGGGTTACCAAAAGACCTGGATCTTTGGCAAACCTCACAGATTATTATTGTATCTTTACTGGTAAGTAGATTAGCACCATTACGTGTGTCCCAAGGTAGCTACAAGACCTGGGGCTTTAGGCCCTTCACAAGCAGCTATCAATTCCAATGCCATTAGTTAGTAGTAGGCAATCTTTGGCTTTACAGCCGATGTGGGCTACATTGCTTGTCATCCCCAACCAGACAATAGCTGGCTGTGAATGATGGGAATTGTAGCCTTCTACATCTGGAGTGATAAATGTTGAAGACTGTGACTCTTACCCGAAGCAGATTGTTACTCTCTCTCTCAGTGGATGGAACTGGCATGACTGTTGTACACTGAATATCTGACACAGAGGCTGATGTACTAAAGAGGAAAAAGGAGCAATTACAGAGTAAACCAACTGAACAGAGGCGCAGAATAAAAAGTCAGATTGATTTAGAGTGGACTCTTTTACCCCTTGAATACTAGAGAGGCGTGCAAAGCTTTGCAAAACAATGATTTGTAGGTCTATTTAGCATTCAAGCAGTTAAAAACTAATTTATATCAATGGGAAAGGGGGGATTTGTTTTTTGATTACTATGCTACATTTGGTTTGCTCCAGAGTTACCCCAGTTCTCTTTAGTGCAACAGCCTGTATGTGTCCATGTTTGTGTCTATGCCATTCTGTTTGTGTGTAGATAGATTGAAAAATATTCATCTTTCTGCACTTTGGTAGATACGCAAGAACCTGCCATACAACAGCGCAGTAGACTGGTGGTCTTTTGGGGCTGTGCTATACAACATGGCAACCGGGGATTTTCCATGGATCCTGACTAAGAGCCATCTGGAATTTCCATCATCAGTCAGCGAAATGACCAGGGACCTGATCAGAAAGGTGGGTATGAGCTGTGGTATAAACTATAAAACAATATGGCTAAGCGTGCCGCTGCTCAGTGCCACTGGTGGAAGCCCCCCCCCAGTGAAAGAATCAGTTTGGACTATCTGCATCTCCCTCTCCCTAGACACACAATCCAGTCAGCTCTGCATGAAAACTCAGCATAGTGTGAAGATGCGTGTGAAAACTTGCTGAGGTTGATGTACTAAGGAGTAGTTCCAAATCAAACAACTGCACCATAGGGGGTGAATACAAACTCACCAAATTCCTATTGATATAAATGGGGCTTTTGATCCTTAAAGGGATATTAATGTCCCAAAAAAATATTTTGCATTGTGTAGAGATTAAAAAGTTTAATTGAATGCAAAAAAAGGTATATCTCAAATCGCTATGGTTTGAGAGATATCTGCATTTAAAATCTGATGTTTCCTGCTGTCAGCTGTAAAGCTGTAAGCAGTAGATCTGTGTCCACCGACACGGAGGCTCTTCAGCAGAGCCGCAATTGCATTTTTTAAAAAGAATTACTTCATAGGAATGGTCTACAACATGGGCTTGCAAACCAAGAGTCCAAGTTTCCAAGGCTTTGGCAAACTCCAAGTATACTACATCAACAGCAATATCCTTGTCCAAATTACTACTTACCTTTTCATAAAGTGCAAGTAAATTAGTTTGAAATGATCCCGAGTAGTGTAGTTGGTTTAGCCCTAGAATTCTTTCACTTCTGCCTTTGTGCATTTGACACTATATAATACAACTAGAACGTAATATATCAAATGATCCTTGTTTCTTTCCACAGCTCCTGAGAACAAACCCTACCCGACGTCAGAGGGTGGCTGATACAATCGAAAGCCATCCTTTTTTCACTGGGATAAACTGGGAGGAGCTCCAACAAGGACGCGTTGAGCCACCATTCATGTTGGTAAGTATATGACCCTGAATTAGTGCCCAATATGCCTATGTACAGTGGTGCCTCCCTGATGGTCATGTAAGCAAACAAGGCAGAACTTTAAAGGGACCGAGTCACTTAAAAACAAATTTGATTATTTTTGATAGTGCTTAAAATCAAGTGCATGTTGTATTAGCCAGTATTTATTTATTTATTTATTTATTGAGTTATTTAGATTGATAGATTCTGTTAAATACAAACTATCCATTGCATTTCCCGCATCCCATAGCAATGAAAGGGCTAAGACAGAAATGCCTGCATGACAGACTTGTAATTATCATAATCTATAAATCTAAAGAACTCAAAAACTAATCACTGTCACTGCTCAGGACACATTGAAACACTTCACACAGAGACAAGTGCCTCTGTATGAGTGAGTCCATAGTAGGTTTGCCATGATTTGCAAAGTGTTGGAGATCTCTTTAGCATTCAAGGGGTTACAAGCCCATTTTAAATTGGAATTTTTATCTGGCAACAACGTTGCTGTTCTTATGCCCCAGAATTACTCCAGATCTACATACATCAACGTTACTGAGGCTGATGTACTTCGTAAAAGTGGAGCAAATCTGGGGCAAACCAACTGCTCATTAGAGAATAAATAACAATCCGCTTTGATATAAATGAGGATTTTTAACCCTTGAATGCTGCAAGGTCTTCAAAACACTCCTCTGTAATATACTGGAGAATTCTGTAGAATTCAAGTGTTTAAAAGCCCCATTTAAATCAATGGGAATGTTTTGAAATGCTAATTCCTTTGCTATGGTTCGCTTGGTTCTCACCAGAATTGCACCACTTTTACTTGGTACATCAGCCTCACTGTGTGTATCTTCTCTCTGCAGGAAGAAAAGGATACCAGAAATCATCACTGACACCATCTAATTTATTTAATGTAATTAATGTAAATATTGTATATAGTTATAATAAAAATAATAATTATTAAATTAGCCTTATCATTTACTGTGCAATTCTGTTCATGTCTGTCATTAGGCCAATATGCTGTTTTTACATCAGTTTGGCTAAATAAGAACTATGTTTTACTATAAGAATGTTATTCATACCATTAAAGTTGTAAACGGCAGCATTTGAAACATTTTGCTATGTGAATTGTGAAATACTCTTAATTTGATAAAGAGCCTGTCTACACGGGCCAAATAATGGCAGGTGTACTAAAGCAGAACAACACCTCCCAGCATTCTGTGTGTTTGGCCAGAGTCTACTGTGTATTACTGCATCGGCCTGCGTTCAGGAAGTCTCTACTATGCATGACTGCATCGGACAAAAATACATCTGGCCTATAGGATTTTGAAGTACATATATGGGGTACTGGGAAATATCTAGATTACTCCAATATACTAAAGTCTCATGTGAGGGCATGTATTTGAATAAGCGTAATCCAAGTTTTGCATTAAAAACTATGACACAATCTACATTAGTCTCACAAGGTACATTTTTTGAGTGAGCTCTGACATTCGCCAGCTATCAGTCTCTCATCATATTAACATAAACACATGATCTAAGGAATCTGAAAATGCTTAATTAAGTTCAGTTAAAGATGGAAATAAGTAATTTGCAAAGAGCACACTTAAACACTGCTATGTTGACAAAGCCAAGGCAAAATGTCGAAGACAGCATAGTACCTACTAAGATGGGTGAAATTTGTCTCTATATTGACTAACCCTTACTGACCCGTAGTCCATCTCCCTCCAGCTTTGTGGGGCTACAATTACCATTATGCCTGACCAGCCAACAGATGGCTAAGCAAATGGATGTTATAGTCCAACAACTGACTTCCCCTGACTTAACCTTTCGAGAGGCAGAGGGGTGAGCAAAGCATTGGACACACAATGGACAATCACAGTTGTATATGTTAAGTCTTAGGGACATAAGCACAAAAGAAAAAAGGAGTAAATCCTGGGCAAACCAACTGTACCATAAGGGACACATATAATTCCCTTAAATTGGCATTAATTTAAGTGAATATTTCAACCCCTTCAGTCTAGAGAGGTGTCCAATGTTTTGCATAGAAATGTGTTTCATATTTCTCTGGCATTAAAGAGATTAAAATCCAAATTTAAATATACTGGGATTCCTATGTGTAGACTATGGTACATTTGCTTTGTTCCAGAACCATTCCTCTTTTCTTTTGGGCATAAGGCTAGGGTTGCCACCTTTTCTTCAAAAAAATACCAGCCATAACATTCCGTCCTTAGACTTAACATTGGACAGAAGCCAATTTTTTACAGTCCTGCCAGTAAAATACCGGCTGGGTGGCAACCTTACATAAGGCCCTTTGTACGTTAACAGAATTTACATATATAACATTGCATATGATTTTCAGTAACCAGTGAAATGATTTTCCTTTCATACTTCCTGTTGTGTTTTACATAGTATTGATTTGTAACCAGGAAGTGAGAAGTGCAAAGGGATATTGCTTCCCCCCCCGGCTAAAATAGACCATGCATTATTATATATCTGAAATTCTGCCAAGTTTACCTATAATAATGTTTCAACAATCCCTTTACACGTATCTGTAACATGAAATCAAATATTTGATGCTGGCCATAGGCATCCATTTTATGGCCATAAAAGAGTGTATAGCTGCTGACTTGGGACTGCACAGTTCAGCCCTGGGTTTTTCATTAATGAGTAGTTAACATGATTATGTCTTTTACTCAGGTTTACCTTCCAGGCAAGTTGCTTTAGGAGCCCTTAGCTCTGCCCATGGCCACAACTCCAATTCTCATATGACCCCACTACCAGTCCCATTCACTGTTTCCTGGCACAGAAAATACCTCTGGCCTATAAAAAGCAAGCACAAAAATACTTTTAACCTTGGGGAAGCCATATTGAGAATACTCAGCAGAAGGCAACAGGAAAGATGGCGGCACTGTACCCACTCCTGAAGACCAAGTCTATGCCTCTACGGACAAAGATTAACGTCTACAAGGCAATCATCAGACCTACCCTGACGTATGCCTCCCCAGCATGGATCACTTGCCATGAGCGACACCGGAGGAGTCTTCAGACAGTCCAGAACAAGGCCCTGCGGATATCGTCCGGAGCTCCAAGATTCGTAGGGATAGCTGACCTTCACAGGGAGCTGGACATCGAGATGTTGGACGAACACCTAGAGAAGCTGAGTAAGAACTTCTGCCAAGGACTGGATCAGAACCCGATCCCTCTGATCAGAAAACACACTGACACCACTGCAAACCCCTTCAACCGCTACCCGCGGCCCATCACAGCGAAGACCCTGTGAAACTAACCCAACTGTGACAAGTCAACACAGACTAAGAAGAATCCAAACCTGCGACTTAAAACCCAACCCGTGAAGATGGAGTAGTGAGGCACAAGCCTCGGTATCCAAAAATCACCGCTGACAGATTTTATCCATCAGAAAGAAGAAGACGACTGACAAACTTTTAACCTCTTGGTTGCTAGAGAGATCTCTAATGCACTGCACCTCAATGTGCTGGAGACATCTGTAACATGCAAGGTTTTAAGTAATAGTGATAGTCTGTAAAGGGGTATATAAAATACTGCAGGGGCATTGAGATTGTTCCAGCCACACCCACAATTCACAATGTGCAGAGCCAGATTAAGACTCCATAGGGCCCTAGGCACGATCACAAACTGGGGCCCCCTACACAAACCTCAGGTTTTTCATTTTTTTTTTTTTTAATCAGGCTTAGTAGTACTAACTTAATAAAAGACAAAAAAATAAATAAATACTTTATCTCTTGGATGACAGCAATGTCACAAAAGCATTTCAAACGAATGCGTTGGACACCTCTCTGGCATCCAAGGGGGTAAATATATTAAAATGCACCACAGAGTGTACAACTGAAATGGGGCTACACTAGGAACTCCACAGAACAAAAGGTGGAGGGCTCCGTTATGGCGCCTGAAGCCGGATAAGGGCCAGGGAGCTGAAACCCCTTCCCCCTCTCTGTGTTGCGTGTTTTCGGTGGGGGAGGGTGGGGGAGCCTGGGACAAAGGCCTGGGCTCTCTCGCCCTCCCTTGCTGGGGTCACGTAGCAGGGGGAGGCGGGAAACAAAGGGGGCAAGGCTTATACTTTAAAAGCAGCTTACCTGCAGAGGTAAGCTTATAACCATTATTGCTTATAACTGAAATGGGGCTACACAGTTGATTCCAAAGATTACAATTTAAATGGAGCTACACTAATGACACACAGAGTTTACAACCAATATGGAGTTATACCTCAGAGTTTACAATTTGTAAACCTAGTAATCCGTGGTTAAAAACAGCCCGCTGAGCCCACATTGCTACCACATTAAACATGTAAGCCTTTGGGTCCCAGATAAGTATCCAAAAACATGAACAGGTACAATCAGAGCCATCGAATCAGAGGCTTCAGTCAATGTTGTGATTGATGGGTAAGAACAGTCACTGATTGGCTGGTGGTTGTGGGGAAGCACAGTAGATATTACTGTTGGGGGAATATGAAGGAAAGCTGTGTTGCCTGTTCAGAGTTTACATTAACCCGTTGAGTGCCAGAGAGATACGCAACACACTGCAAATCAATGTGTTGAGCACCCTTCTGGTGCTCAAACTGTTAAGGTTTTAATATAATTTTTGACTTGTCTGCAGCCTGCATTTTAAAGAATCTCCCACCCCTTCCTTCATGAAAGATAATATTTCCTGACAGGTTCCACTCACTTTATTTAACCCCTTAAGGACCGCGAAAATCGGAGGTCGTTTTCCCTTAAGGACCGGAGCAATTCTGACCTTTTTGACTATGTCTTTGTTCAACAGTGTTTTCTCTCTTAGGCTTTTATTCCACCCCCATAAATTATATACTGTTTTTTAAGCATAAATAGGGCTTTCATTTGATACCCTATTTATATGTATAACCCACCATTAACTTTATTAAAATAGGTAAAAAAATGTAAAAAAAACACAATTTTTGATTTTTCTCTTGGGATCAATTGGCCACAAAGGGTTACATTTTTATGGAGACTGCATGAAAGGTATGACCGGTCAGTCATACCTACAAAATGCGCAGTTTAAAGTGGCCACTGTCCCCCCTGTGTGAAAATCCCCATGTCCTTTTTTCCCACCCTATTTTAAGATTTTTTTGTCCCTGGTATTTGGTGGTGTATATAAGTGTATTACATGGCTCCACAACAATCACACTTGCAATATTGTTTAATTATATATATTTTTTTAAAATAAAAATAAGTTTTTGTAAAAAAAAAAAAAGTGTGTTGTGTTTAAAAACAAAAAACAAAAAACAAAAAAAGTGTAAAATTGCAGGTCAAAAATTGACCTGCATTTAGCCAGCCTCCTGCACCAGCAGTGAAGGGGTTAATACCCCCAACTGCTGTATTTTTTTTTAACCACTAGGTGTCTCCAGTCTACTTCTGTCTCCCTTACTTTGAGAGCAAGGGAGACAGAGGCAGACGAGGCAGGCACACACAGCATGCTTTGCATGCTGCCTCTGTCTGTCACTATGGCGGTACATGTGATCGCTGATACGGCGATCGCATGAACCGGAAGAAGGGCTGAGACTGAATGCCCCGGTCTCGGAGCGCTCAGTCTCAGCCTGGATTTACACTTTTTATGGCTCAATTGCTATGAAGATTAATTGGAGCTGCTGTTTTTGTGAAACATTACTATCACTTTAACTGAGGACATAGGCACTGGAAGATGTGGACATTATTTAAAATAACAAATATTTAGGAAAGGGGATCAATGGAATCATAACATTAAGTTATTTTCCATCACCTGTATTCCTGTAGTTTTGTACTAGAGTTAAGTGAAATCTAATTAGTAACATAATAACATAGTAAATTAGGTTGAATAAAGACACAAGTCCATCAGTTTCAACCTTTGTCTCATACCCCAGTGATTGAGAATTATATAGCTTTCCTGCTACCAAACAAGTTAATCTTTCTCAGACCTCCTGATTTACTTACTAATAGTACATTACAGTTCTATTACAGTACAGTACTATAGTATGTTCCCAATTGAAAAAAATATATCTAATCTTCTCTTATATTGTTGTCTCTTGGGCTTCCGATTCTGTGAAATACTCCTGCTCTGATTGACTCCGGCGCTGCCGGATATTTTATGGACAGAGACTTTGCTATTCTGCATAATATCCCATTGTTGAATAGAGACTCTCCGACTGATATTGAGGCCATTGATGGCAGGCTTCTGTCACCACCACAGGTCACCCAGGAGACATGCCCATCATCTGTTTGCATCGGAGCACTTCACAAGGAGACCTTACAGTTCCAGATAATCCAGTCTCCCCAATTTGAGGTCATTTTGGGATTTCCATGGTTACATAAGCATAATCCCAGACTTGACTGGAAGACATGTGAGATCTTGTCTTGGTCCGAGCACTGTAAAACTCATTGTCTAAGACACCATACAAAGATTTTGTGTACTTCTCCCTCCCTACCGCTTGAATAGCAGTCATTCAGCGATGTATTCAGTAAGGGAGAGGCTAGCACTCTGCCACAGCATCGTCCATACGACTGTGCTATTGATATTGTGCCAGGCGCTATGCCTCCTAGGGGTAGAACTTACCAGTTGTCCTGTGATGAGAACCGGGCCATGGTGGAATACATTAGTGACGCTTTGGCTCGTGGTATTATTCGTAAATCTTCCTCGCACACGGGGGCTGGATTCTTTTTTGTTAAAAAGAAGGACGGAGAGCTCCGACCCTGTATTGATTATAGGGGTCTCAACAAAATAATGATAAAGAATGTTTATCCCATTCCACTCATCACCGAATTGTTCGATCGGTTAAAGGCCGCATCCATCTTTACCGAACTAGACCTTAGGGCGGCATATAATCTAGTCCGGATTAAGGAAGGTGATGAGTGGAAAACTGCTTTCAATACTCTTACGGGGCACTACGAATATTTGGTCATGCCATTTGGTCTGTGCAATGTCCCGGCAGTTTTTCAAGAATTTATAAATGATGAAGGGATTTGTTACAATTCTGTGTAGTCGTATACCTAGACGACATTTTGGTATATTCTCCCGACCTGGAGACTCACCACAGACACGTCTCGGCAGTCCTGCAGAGGCTAAGAGAAAACAAGCTATACTGCAAACTCGAGAAGTGCGATTTCCATAGGTCTAGTGTGGCTTTCCTTGGCTATGTGATCTCTAAGGAGGGCTTCGCTATGGACAAGGACAAGCTTGCAGCAGTGCTGCAGTGGCCGCGCCCCACGGGCCTCAAACCCTTGCAGTGATTTTTAGGGTTTGCAAATTATTATAGGAAATTTATTTGAAATTATTCTGGAATTGTTAAGCCACTCACTGATATGAACCATAAGGGTGCCAACGCCTCAGAGTGGTCCCGAGAGGTGGTCAGGGCATTCGAAACTTTGAAGATCGCATTTTCCACTGCCCCTTTTCTGTCGCATCCTATTCCTGTGTTACCATTTACGTTGGAGGTGGATGCCTCTGAGACCGGAGTAGAGGCAGTGTTGGGCCAAAGACCAGGTCCTGATAAGACATTGAGACCATGCGGATTTTTCTCAAAAAAAGATGACCAAAGCCCAGAGTCTGTATGACATTGGTGACCGGGAACTCTTGGCGATTATCTTGGCTTGACGTGAATGGCGCCACCTGTTGGAGGGCACTAGGGCACCCATATTGATTCTGACCGATCATAAGAACCTTATGTACCTCTCTGAGGCCAAAAGTCTATCCCCAAGACAAGCTAGAGGGGCACTGTTTTTGTCTCGTTTCAATTTCATTGTCTCCTACTTACATGGTACTAAGGGCTCGATCCAAATGTAGGCGTTAAAACCAACGTGAAGAAAAAAACTACCTTCGCGAGTTAAGCAAGACCGGGTAACGTGAGATTCAAATCTTCCTTACCCAGAAAGGCTAACGAGCGATGACCAACAAAATACACGTTAACCTTAAACCTGCGTTGCTTAAAAAATCTTACCTAAAAACACACAATAAAAATGTTACCTAGCACCACAGCCAATCACAGCACTCCATAGTAGAAAGTTCAGTCAGAAAATCCAAAACCACCGTCGCCTATTATTTTTTGGAGAACAGCACACACGTCAGAGTACAAAACCACGGTCTCCAGTTCTGAACAGCATTCTATGTGCTTTTCCCTACCCAGCCACTAGGGGAACACAGAGATGGCTTTCAGCACCATGGACAGCTTTGAATGCCATAGGGATATGCACTGCTCACCTCTGTGGCATTCAAAGGGTTACAATCAATAAAACTAGTACACCAAGCACTACACAATGCCCCCTTCCACATCCCCCCTTAGTATGTCACATATATTGCATATATGGGACATACTAACCCCATCCACATCCACCTCATGGACTTCCATGTAGTGGAAAAATCTGTCTTTTATTCCACAATTAACCCTTTGAGTACCAGAGAGGTAGGAAAGCATTGCTTAGCATGTTTCCTAGCCCTCTGGTACCCAAAGGGTTAATAGGCAAGGTATGGACTACATACCTTGCCTGTATATATGTGTGTGTGTTTTTTTTATATACATTTTTTTACTAAAATACCATTAATAATCGTATATTGACTTAGATTCATTCATTTATAATGCCCTACCTCCTGTGTCCCATTTCTATTAGAACTTTTTCTCCACTCTCCTTTGTGCCCACGCGTCGGCGAATTGTGGAATGCACGATGCCAGGCAGGGGACAATGCCGATGCGTGGGCACAATGCCAATGCGTGAGGAGAGGAGAGGTATCTGAGGAAGCGGGCAGCAAATACAAGCCTGCCACCCACTACCTCCGATGTCTCTGTACCCTCCACCCGCTTCCTCCAATGCCTCTGGTCCTCTTCAATGCTCCCAGCCAGCAGCACAGCATTTTTATGAAGTAACTGAAGGGAGCGCTGAAGGGAGCCCAGGCTTTGGCTGACTACCGCTCTCTGTGTACCGATCCAGACTTTGGCTGACTACCGCTCTCTGTGTACCGATCCGGGCTTTGGCCGACTACCACTCTGTGTACCAATCCAGGCTTTGGCTGACTACCACGCTTTGTGTACCGATCCAGGCTGTGGCTGACTCTGCTCTCCGTGTACTATCCAGGCCTTGGCTCACCTCCGTTCTCTCTGTAATGGGTACTCGACTTGCATTAGCTTTACCGCTAGTGTCTCTGATGCCTCTGGGCTCGTGTCCTATAGCCATTGCTTTACAGTTGCCGGTTGCCTATATCAGCTGTGCCTTAGCGGTCGCTTGTGGTTGCACTACCTGTCAGCCTGCACCTATCCGTTGCCTCCGGTTGCGCTACTATACAGCCTGTGCCTCACTGTTGCCTCCGTTTGCACTACTATACAGCCTGTGCCTTAGCGGTCACTTGTGGTTGCACTACCTGTCAGCCTGCACATATCCGTTGCCTCCAGATGCGGTTCTATACTGCCTGTGTCATATAGTGCAATCTCCGGTTGCACTATAGCTTCTGCTACTGATCTGTTGCCTCCAGTTGCACTGCTGTACTGCTTGCACTTACTATTGCCTCCTGTTGCGCTATACTCAGTCTGATATTACTATTGCGTCCAGTTGCGCTGTTGAATTGTGCCTCACGGTTACCTCCGGTTGCGCTACTTTGCAGACTGTGGCTATTCCGATTGCCTCCGGGCATAACCTCCGAGTGGTGATTTGAGCCGTCATGTGGGCTGCCTTTTGTCACAGTTTGTTTTGACTCTCAGACACAGAGTTAAGATAAAAACACAACTTTATTGAAATTTTTAAAGAGAACCCTCGCGGATTTATCATACACATATAACAAAAAGTACTTAGTACAGAGCAATAGAGAACAATGGTGAGTAGATGATAGAAAGGCTCTACCGGCCTTGCCAATACTGGGTAAGGCAACCTAAAGACTGGCACAATTGGAAGTAGGTTCTACCACCTTACCAATATACCAGGCAAGGCAGCCTATACACTGGCACAACGGGAGGGGAGGCTCTACCGGCCTTGACAATATGCCGGGCAAGGCAGCCTAGACACTGGCACAACGGGAGAGGAGGCTCTACCGGCCTTGCCAATATACCGGGCAAGGCAGCCTAGACACTGGCACAATGAGAGAGGAGGCTCTACCGGCCATGCCAATATACTGGGCAAGGCAGCCTAGCAAAACTCAGAGACAGTCACGTACTGGTGCAGAAATAGTAATAGCCTCAAGGACTATATAGATGGAGCAAACCAGTCGCCTATGAGGGAAACACAGAGGCCTTACCGGGGCTATACAGGTCTCAACGAGCACCCGGTAGAAGTTGGAGAGAACCAGTGCCCACGACTGGACTACACAAGGCTATACCGGCGCTATATGGAATGAAGCAAGCCACCGGTTATGTATGGAGTGAACCAGTACCCGCGTACTGGACTACACAAGGCTGTAATGGTGCGGTAAGGTATGAGGCAAGCCACCTGTTATGTATGGAGCAAACCAGTACCCGCGTACTGGACTTACACAGTGTTACCGGTATAGTAAGGAATGAGGCAAGCCACCTGTTATGTATGGAGTGAACCAGTACCCGCGTACTGGACTTACACTGGGTTACCGGTGCGGTAAGGTATGAGACAAGCCACCTGTTGAAAATGGAGCGAACCAGTACCCGTGTACTGGACTACACAGCATTACCGTTGCTGTAAGGAATGAGACAAGCCACCGGTAGTATGGAGTGAACCAGTACCCGCGTACTGGACTACACAGCGTTACCGGTGCTGTAAGGAATGAGACAAGCCACCGGTAGTATGGAGCGAGTCAGTACCCGTGTACTGGACTACACAGCGTTACCAGTGCTGTAGGGAATCAGAAGCACAGCCAGGCCCGGACAGGAAACAGGACAGCAACGACAGACAACCGAATCAGTAGCAGCAGCAGGAACGACAGCCCACAACTGATCAGGAACGGAGGCAGGAACCACAGCCCAAACCGGATCAGGAACGGAAGCAGGAACCACAGCCACGGAAGCTGTCGGGCAGATACAAAGGTTGTCTCAGGTGAGTAGAGAAAGTCAAGGCCCAGGAGCTCAGGGATATAGTGCAGGTGGCCAAAAACAAGAGACACCACGAAAAGGCAACCAAAGGGTGCTAAAACCCAGTCGATATAGGCAATACTGGGCGGGCTGAAGTCAGGCAGCCAAAGGAGAGCCCATTCAGATAACTGACAGGAAAAGGCAGCAATCACAGGCACCGTGATACCTTTACCTGGTTTCGGGCAAGGCCGGTAGAGCCTACTGTCTCCCTATTCAATTGTGGATTTCTGCCCTGCAGTACTTACCTCACCTAGGGATCTCCTGACCAGTACTGCTGGGGTTTTGTTCCAGTTCCTGTTCCAGTCCTCATTCTGCATTACTGTATTTTGTACATACCAGTCTCTATTGTACCCTGACCTGTGTCAAATCCAAAAGAGCTTATCTTCTGTTTGGGTCTGGACCTGTGAAGGGCATTTCTGTTCATTATTATTTGTTTAATAAAGCTTCATTGTTTTACCTTAACCAAATTGTCTGAGTGTTCAGACAGATTGCTAGTTGAATTTGTATAACGGTGTGTGTGAAAACCCATGTTGTAACATCCCACAAAGATGTGACCTAGGCAGAAGTTGTGTTCACTGCATTGCTTGGCATTGCATTGCAAAAATCTCTGTCACCCAATATATCACTAAACACAAAGCTTATCAGACAGGATTCCAAAGCACAATTTTTTTTGTTTAGGGGGAAAATAACAACTTGGGTGTTTTTTTTTTTTGGGAGGGGGGGCCCTTTGACTGGGTGCCAGAAGTTGATGCCCTGGCTGACTGTCTGGTCACCCTTTGCACCCTAGGTGTAGCTTCAGGGGTCTCACTGAAGGGAGTGGTGGGTGCAGTGGACCCCTCTATCAACCGCTGCTCCCTCTCCACATGCAGGTTCTCCCTGCGCTTGTGGTCTCTGAACTCCACCAGCAGCTGCCCCATCATGTCCATCAACCCTGTATGGTACTGATGGAGTTGTGTGGTCAGTACCCTGTGCTCTACCTCCAAGACAAGTATCCTGGCTTTGATTCTTGAGGTGTTCCTCTGGGATTCCCTTCTGAGCCTTGTGATGTTCCTGTTGGTCCTCTGGGATTCCTGGACTAGCTTCGTCTGTAGCACCAGACACTCTGCCTCCATCCTCCTGATGTGTGCAGTGCTGGAGGTGGATGTGCCTAGTGAGACTGCTGGTAGGGTTGCTGCTGGTGGAGAGTCTGCTGCTGAGTCTCCTGCTGCTGAGTCTCCTGCTGAGTCTGCTGCTGCTGAGTCTGCTGCTGAGTCTGCTGGTGGAGAAGCTGCTGCAGATTATGGGCATGTGCCCACCACATCTATGGACTCAGAGCTGATAAATAATGTCTGTGGTGGTGGAGGGGTAAAGTGTTCACTCAATACAGGGTGCTGAGGCTCCTCAATCAGGCACAGGTGTTGTTATCCAGTGGCCAAGGGTCATACCTTGGACACTGGTAGGTGCTTGGCCAACACCTGGGATCATACCTGGGCCCATTATGGGGAGTCATCCATGAGGGTAGGTCCATCTGATGGGAACATGGCCCATACTGAGTGGTGGCCACTGTCCCGGGCAGCCATTGCCTCCCTGGTGGTGGTGGTGCTGCTGGAGGGTAGTACCTCATGGAGGTAGTGGGATGCATCCATATGTCTTCCTGTTGCATCCAGGCACTGTATTGAGGTGGTGCAGCCGGTGTTGTAGCAGGTGTAGCAGGTAGTGCAGAAGGTGTTTGAACCTGTGGAGCAGGTGCATCAGGTGGTGTAACAGGTATTGGAGCAGGTGAGGCAGGTGTTGATGGTGGGTACGGTGACCACTGGCTGGTCCCCTCCTCTGTGTACTCCTCACAGGGTACTGATTAAGCCTCCTCCATGGGCTCCTGCTGTGCTTGAGGCCCCTTAAACTGTGTGGGTAAATGAGATGGTGTGATTAGTAAATGTAGCAATGACAGGATTAACGGGATAGTACTGGTTAATTTCACCTTGATGTAATATTGTAGGTATTCCAAAAAGATGTGGATCGATGTAAGTCTTATCTCTCAAACCTTCATGGTTTGACAGATATCGCTTGGTAAATTTAACTCTTCCTGTTTGTTTTAGTCAAGTCAGCACTCTATGGGACAGCTGCAGATTCCAGTCATTTGGCAAGACGAAGGCTCTTCAGCAGATCCAAAATTGCACTATTTAGAGATGTATACCTCATTGAAATTGTCCACAAAGCGTGCCTGTGTAGACCATTCCAATGAAGTATTTATTTCTTAATAGTGCAAATTTAACTCTGCTGAAGAGCCTCTGTCTGGTCATATGACTGGAAACTGCAGCTCTCCCATAGAGTGCCGACTTCACTAAAACACACAGGAAAACATAACTTTACCAAGCGATATCTGTCAAATCATGAAGATTTGAGAGATAAGACTTACATCGATCCACATCTTTTTGGAATGCCTACAATATTACATCAAGGTGAAATTAACCAGTACTATTCTGTACAATGCAAGATTTTGAAGTAGTTGACATGTGACTCTATGGCTGTCATGATGGTATCCTATGCATTGCGTTGTGATGCATGGGATACCACCCTGGCAATCACAGATTGATGAACTTGACATGATCTTGTCCATGAGGTCTGTTCCAGTTCAGTCCTGAAGGCCAACAATCAAGCCAGTAGTGAAGGATATATTTGATTAAGGCCTGTTGTTTTTCTGGATCAGCCCATCCATCCTTCTGAGTGAGCCAACCGTACTCAATCAGATATATCCATTAGTGTTGAGCGAGCATGCTCGGCCGATGCTCGGATCGGCTCGAGCATCGCTCTGCTCGGCACATGGCGGTACTCGTACGAGTACCGCATGTGCTCGCCCGCCATGTTCGGGTCTCCTCCCCGCACGTTTTGCGGCTGCTGCGCAGCCAATAAGCGTGCAGGGAGGCTCTGACATCAGTGTAATGCCAGCAGCCATGTTGGCTGCTGGCATTACACTGATTGGCTGGCCAGAACCCGTGGTCGGGTGCTGTATAGCACCTGACCAGCGAGTTCGGCTCAGTCTTAGCCAGGGAGAGATGAGGATAGGAAGGGAAAGTCAGTGTAGGGAGAAAAAAAGCGATTGTGAAAAAAAAAGAACCAAAAGTCCTTTTTAGGACTACTGTGTGTGGGGGCAGCAGGTTATTTTGTGTGGGGGGAAAAAAAAACAAAACAAAAAAAACATATATTCTGTTTAGTGTGCAAAGTTGCAGATTAGAGCACATTCTGTTTAGTGTGCAAAGTTGCAGATTAGAGCACATTCTGTTTAGTGTGCAAAGTTGCAGATTAGAGCACATTCTGTTTAGTGTGCAAAGTTGCAGATTAGAGCACATTCTGTTAAGTCTTCAAACTAAAATATCAAAGTCACATATTCCATTCAGTGTGCTTCGCCGCAGTTTAGCAGCACATTCTGTGTACTGTGCAGAGTTGCAGAATAGGAAGAAATACTGTTAAGTCTTCAAACTAAAATATCAAAGTCACATATTCCATTCTGTGTGCTTCGCCGCAGTTTAGCAGCACATTCTGTGTACTGTGCAGAGTTGCAGAATAGGAAGAAATACTGTTAAGTCTTCAAACTAAAATATCAAAGTCACATATTCCATTCAGTGTGCTTCGCCGCAGTTTAGCAGCACATTCTGTGTACTGTGCAGAGTTGCAGAATAGGAAGAAATACTGTTAAGTCTTCAAACTAAAATATCAAAGTCACATATTCCATTCAGTGTGCTTCGCCGCAGTTTAGCAGCACATTCTGTGTACTGTGCAGAGTTGCAGAATAGGAAGAAATACTGTTAAGTCTTCAAACTAAAATATCAAAGTCACATATTCCATTCAGTGTGCTTCGCCGCAGTTTAGCAGCACATTCTGTGTACTGTGCAGAGTTGCAGAATAGGAAGAAATACTGTTAAGTTTTCAAACTCAAATATCAAAGTCACATATTCCATTCAGTGTGCGTCACCGCAGTTTAGCAGCCTATTCTGTGTACTCTGCACAGTTGCAGAATAGGAAGAAATACTGTTAAGTTTTCAAACTCAAATATTAAAGTCACATATTCCATTCTGTGTTCGTCACCGCAGTTTAGCAGCCTATTCTGTGTACTCTGCACAGTTGCAGAATAGGAAGAAATACTGTTAAGTTTTCAAACTAAAATATCAAAGTCACATATTCCATTCTGTGTGCGTCACCGCAGTTTAGCAGCCTATTCTGTGTACTCTGCACAGTTGCAGAATAGGAAGAAATACTGTTAAGTTTTCAAACTAAAATATCAAAGTCACATATTATACTCAGTGTGCGTCATCGCAGTTTAGCAGCCTATTCTGTGTACTCTGCACAGTTGCAGAATAGGAAGAAATACTGTTAAGTTTTCAAACTCAAATATTAAAGTCACATATTCCATTCTGTGTTCGTCACCGCAGTTTAGCAGCCTATTCTGTGTACTCTGCACAGTTGCAGAATAGGAAGAAATACTGTTACGTTTTCAAACTAAAATATTAGAGTCACATATTCCATTCTGTGTTCGTCACCGCAGTTTAGCAGCCTATTCTGTGTACTCTGCACAGTTGCAGAATAGGAAGAAATACTGTTAAGTTTTCAAACTAAAATATTAAAGTCACATATTCCATTCTGTGTTCGTCACCGCAGTTAGCAACCTATTCTGTGTACTCTGCACAGTTGCAGAATAGGAAGAAATACTGTTAAGTTTTCAAACTCAAATATTAAAGTCACATATTCCATTCTTTGTTCGTCACCGCAGTTTAGCAGCCTATTCTGTGTACTCTGCACAGTTGCAGAATAGGAAGAAATACTGTTAAGTTTTCAAACTAAAATATCAAAGTCACATATTATATTCAGTGTGCGTCACCGCAGTTTAGCAGCCTATTCTATGTACTCTGCACAGTTGCAGAATAGGAAGAAATACTGTTAAGCTTTCAAACTCAAATATTAAAGTCACATATTCCATTCTGTGTTCGTCACCGCAGTTTAGCAGCCTATTCTGTGTACTCTGCACAGTTGCAGAATAGGAAGAAATACTGTTAAGTTTTCAAACTCAAATATTAAAGTCACATATTCCATTCTGTGTTCGTCACCGCAGTTTAGCAGCTTATTCTGTGTACTCTGCACAGTTGCAGAATAGGAAGAAATACTGTTAAGTTTTCAAACTAAAATATCAAAGTCACATATTCCATTCTGTGTGCGTCACCGCAGTTTAGCAGCCTATTCTGTGTACTCTGCACAGTTGCAGAATAGGAAGAAATACTGTTAAGTTTTCAAACTAAAATATCAAAGTCACATATTATATTCAGTGTGCGTCACCGCAGTTTAGCAGCCTATTCTGTGTACTCTGCACAGTTGCAGAATAGGAAGAAATACTGTTAAGTTTTCAAACTCAAATATTAAAGTCACATATTCCATTCTGTGTTCGTCACCGCAGTTTAGCAGCCTATTCTGTGTACTCTGCACAGTTGCAGAATAGGAAGAAATACTGTTAAGTTTTCAAACTAAAATATCAAAGTCACATATTCCATTCTGTGTGCGTGACCGCAGTTTAGCAGCCTATTCTGTGTACTCTGCACAGTTGCAGAATAGGAAGAAATACTGTTAAGTTTTCAAACTCAAATATCAAAGTCACATATTCCATTCAGTGTGCGTCACCGCAGTTTAGCAGCCTATTCTGTGTACTCTGCACAGTTGCAGAATAGGAAGAAATATTGTTAAGTTTTCAAACTAAAATATTAAAGTCACATATTCCGTGTAAGATGAAGAAGGCGGGTAAAAAGGGACGGGGAAGTGGACGTGATCCTGATAGTTCAGGGCGCGGGTCAGGACGTGGAGAAACTGTGCCTGGTGCCAGAGCACAAGAAAGAAAGACATCCACCATACCTAGCTTCATGTCTCATTTCACAGGGCGTCGCAGGACATCACTCTCGAGGTCCGACCACTGCGAACAGGTGGTCGGTTGGAAGTCAGCTGATACTGCTTCCAGTCGGTTAAGCACCACCCTGTCTTCCACCAAGTCCACTCTCAGTAGCCAAAAGTCTGGTCAACATAATCCTCACTCTGATCATCCTTCCTCCCACCATACACGGTCTGGTCAAAGAAGTGATCCCACACTGGGATATAGTGAGGAGCTCGTCTCATCACCAATCCTTCATTTGACCCTCTCTCCAAGCACGCTTGCAGAGGAACATGACATCTTTTGCCCTGATTCACAACCTCTAGAGGGTACCCAATCACAAGAAGATGACAGATGTGAACGGCATTTAAGGTCAAAGGAAGTAGTGGATGATGATGATGATGATGAGACACAGTTGCCATTAACTCAACCACTATTACCGTCTCAAGACCTTGTTGAGGAGAATGTTATACAGTTGTCAATGACTGAGTATATGGTGGGATCAAGACATGAGGAGGATGATCAGAGTGAGGAAGTGGAGGAGGACTTGGTGGACGATGAGGTGACTGACCCCACCTGGGAAGGTGTAGAGCCGAGCGATGACAGCAGTCCTGAGGGTGAGCCATCTGCAGCACCGCAACAGGCTGGAAGAGGCAGTGGTGTGGCTACAGAAAGAAGGCGGACCGCACCAAACCGGCCCGCAAATGTTCCACGGAGCACCCCCTTGCGTAAATCTACCTTGCCAAAGGGTAGGTGTTCCGCGGTATGGCGTTTTTTTAAGGAAAGTGCGGACGACAAAAGAATTGTAGTTTGCAACCTGTGCCACACCAGAATGAGCCGAGGCATGAACACTAGAAACCTCACCACCACCAGCATGATCCGACACATGGCATCCAAGCACCGTAATAAGTGGGAGGAACGCCTGGATCGCCCATCTGTGTCTGCAGGCCACACCACTGCCTCCTCTTCCCCTGTTTTCGGTGCCGGCCAATCGCCTGTCGAAGGCGCAGGCCCGCATACCTCCCGCCCTGCACCTGTACCATCTGAAGCACCATCAGCGACCACATCCACTTCCCTGTACCAGCACAGCGTCCAAATGTCGTTACCCCAGGCATTTGAGCGCAAGAGAAAATACCCAGCCACCCACCCACAGGCCATAGCACTAACCTCACACCTTTCCAAATTACTGGCCATCGAAATGCTGCCATTTAGGCTTGTGGACACTGAGTCCTTCCGCAGCCTGATGGCAGCAGCTGTCCCTCGGTACGCGGTCCCCAGCCGCCACTACTTTTCCCGGTGTGCCATCCCCGCATTACACCACCATGTGTCCCGTAACATCACCCGTGCCCTGACCAACGCAGTTACTGGGAAGGTCCACTTAACGACTGACACATGGACAAGTGCTTGTGGCCAGGGACGCTACATTTCCCTGACGGCACACTGGGTGAATGTCGTGGAGGCTGGGAGCGACTCGGACCCTGGGATGGCACGGGTGCTACCCACGCCGAGGATTGCGGGCCCTACCTCCATCAGGGTTTCCGCCAGCACCTACATTATTGGCTCCTCCTCCTCCGTTTCCACCTCCGAATTCTCTACACGCAGCGCCACTCCCCCATCAGCCAGTAGCTGGAAGCAGTGTAGCACTGCGGTGGGGAAGCGTCAACAGGCCGTGCTGAAGCTGATCTGCCTTGGGGACAAACAGCACACGGCCTCAGAGCTGTTGCAGGGGATTAGTCACCAGACCGAGCAGTGGCTCTCGCCACTCAACCTGCAACCAGGCATGGTTGTGTGTGATAATGGGCGTAACTTGGTGGCGGCTTTGGAGCTCGGCAAGCTCACACACGTACCATGCCTAGCGCATGTATTTAATTTAGTGGTTCAGCGATTTCTAAAAACCTACCCCAATGTGCATGATCTCTTGACCAAGGTGCGCCGCGTGTGTGCACATTTCCGTAAGTCATCTACAGCTTCGGCCGGCCTGTTGAAGCTGCAGCAGTGCTTACAATTGCCAGCTCACCGGCTGCTGTGTGACGTGAGCACGCGCTGGAACTCCACCTTCCACATGTTGGCCCGGCTTTGTGAGCAGCAGAGGGCAGTAGTGGAGTACCAGCTGTTACACGGTCGTCGCCTCTCCATTCATCTTCCTGTAATCAGAAGTGAGGAGTGGGAATGGATGTCAGACCTCTGCGAGGTTTTACGCAATTTTGAGGAATCGACACAGATGGTGCGCGGCGATAACGCTATTATCAGTGTAACCATCCCACTTCTGTGTCTACTGAAACGCTCGCTGCTCACAATTAAAACCGACGCTTTGCATGTGGAAGAGGTGGAAATGCGGGAGGAAGAGCTTACACAAGGTGATAGCCAGAGCACCCTCACTTCGTCTTCTCAGCGACAATTGGAGGAGGCGGAGGAGGAGGAGGAGGAGGAGGAAGACACGGTTGCCTCCGCTACAGAGGGTAGCCATGGAACTTTAGTTCCATCTCTTCAGCGTGGGTGGGCAGAAGAGGAGGAAGAGGATGAGGATATTGAGAGTCATCCTCCTGGTGAGGACAGCGAAATCTTGCCTGTTGGTACTCTGGCACACATGGCTGACTTTATGTTAGGCTGCCTTTCCCGTGACCCACGCGTTGTACGCATTTTAGACAACACGGATTACTGGGTGTTCACCCTTCTGGACCCCCGCTACAAAGAGAATTTCTCATCTCTCATTCCTCCGGTGGAGAGGACAAGCAAAATGGTGCAATACCAGAAGGTTCTTGTTGAAAAATTGCTCCAAAATTTTCCATCTGACAACGCTGGCGGCAGAGTACGTGCTACCTTGGCCAACCGAGAAGGGGAGAAAAGGGGAGCACACAGCAGTTCCGACAAAGGCAGGGCAACACTCTCCAAGGCGTGGGACACCTTCATGACACCCCGCCAGCACCCTCACCCTGATGCGCAGCCTAGTGTCACAAGGAGGGAAAAGTTTTGGAAGATGGTGAAGAAGTACGTAGCAGACCGTGTCAGCGTCCTCAATGATCCCTCTGTGCCTTACAACTACTGGGTGTCCAAGTTGGACACGTGGTATGAACTGGCACTCTACGCCTTGGAGGTGCTGGCCTGCCCTGCCGCCAGCGTTCTGTCTGAGCGGGTATTTAGTGCTGCTGGTGGCATCATAACAGATAAGCGTATCCGCCTTTCCACCGACAATGCTGATAGGTTGACACTTATAAAAATGAACAAGGCCTGGATTTCCCCTGACTTCTCCACTCCACTGGAGGAAAGCCCCGGGGGAACATAAACTCACTTTATATATGTTATTTACAATGATGGGAATACTCTGTATTCCCATTCACCCCTTCCACCCAAAAAACGGGTATATGGTTGACTCTTAATCTTCTCATCCTCCTCCTCCTCTTCCATATGCCCTGTGCTATAATTTTTATATAGGGCCAGCTCACCAGCGGGCCCTGTGATATAATTTTTATATAGGGCCAGCTCACCAGCGGGCCCTGTTTGACAATTTTTATATAGGTCAGCTCACCAGCGGGCCTTCTCATATAATGTTTTATTGGGTCAGCTCTCTAACGGGCCCTCTCATATAATGTTTTATAGCGTCAGCTCACTAGCGGGCCTTCGCATATAATGTTTAGGATGGTCAGCTCTGCAGCAGACCCTAACCCATAATGTTTTAGATGGTCAGCTCAGCGCACGTTTCCCTCTTAATCATGGCCTCAGTTCAATAAAATCAAGGAAATTTTTGGGAGAATTTGCCTCTGCGCATGTTTCCCTCTTAATCATGGCCTCACTTCAGAAAATCAAGGACATTTTTGGGAGAATTTGCCTCTGCGCACGTTTCCCTCTTAATCATGGCCTCACTTCAGAAAATCAAGGAAATTTTTGGGATAATTTGCCTCTGCGCACGTTTCCCTCTTAATCATGGCCTCACTTCAGAAAATCAAGGACATTTTTGGGAGAATTTGCCTCTGCGCACGTTTCCCTCTTAATCATGGCCTCACTTCATAAAATCAAGGAAATTTTTGGGATAATTTGCCTCTGCGCACGTTTCCCTCTTAATCATGGCCTCACTTCAGAAAATCAAGGACATTTTTGGGATAATTTGCCTCTGCGCACGTTTCCCTCTTAATCATGGCCTCACTTCAGAAAATCAAGGACATTTTTGGGATAATTTGCAGATGATATACAAGTAAATATACAGCAAATATTGTTTGGTAACAAATTTTCGCCTAAAGTCGTTTTTATTTTCCTTTTTGTGTGTTTTATGGTCAGTCTGTAAAAATGGCGTACTACGGGCGAAAGATCGTTCCCAGCAGCGATGTTGGAGTCCAAGATGCATCCAGACATCCTCCCTATGCTGTCCCTGAACCATTTCTGTGGTGTTTCCATCCTTTTCTGCCCTTTTCCTATGGACCAGGCACCCTCCCCTCATCAGAGCAGGGGGTGCCTGGTGTAATGCTCGAGTCCTCCCATTGACTTCAATGGGGCTCGGGTGCTCGGCCGAGCACTCGAGCCTCCGGGGGCGCTCGGTCAGAGCACCCGAACACCCGAGCATTGGGGTGCTCGCTCATCACTAATATCCATCATTCATGGCCTGTTGGTGAACAAACTACAATGGGTAATATTTGGTTCCCATGTGTATCCTGTAAATAGTAGCTGGTGTAACATCCATCCATGGCATTACCACTCCTGAGGATGCATGTGGGAATCAAATGTGAGATATGTCATTTCAATATAGAGTAAATGATTTCATACACAGCACAAAAACCTACTTGTTTGTCCTTTAATTCTGGGGAATTATTTTAGGCCTGTGTGTTGCACATACACCCAGTTATTCTCAGTGGCACTGTGATGTGTGACCTGATCCATCTTTTTTGTAATTCAGCGAGCAGTGATGAAGACCTGATGGATAGAAAATGATGATGACTTCTCAAGTGATCTCATTTCCCCATTTCCAATGTTTTCTATGGAGTCTATGCAATGAGACCTTAGCAACTTGAGTCATGTTATTGAAAAGACTCCATAGACTAACATTGGGACTGGTGAAGTGAGGGTATGTAAGGGTTGATTTCTCTCCATCATCTCTTTTTCACGCTTAGTGAATGTCCCCTGTGTAGCATGTAATCGTTACCCTATCGACTCATGTTTTTTTATTTTGTCAACCCTGGAGGGGTTGCCAAAGCATTGTTGAGCGATGCATTGATGATCCCTCTAGAACTCAAAGGGTTATGTGCTGGGTTACCTGTGGGTAACAATGTGTAGAAACACTGATGATGTTCAAAAGGCTGTGAAACATAGTTAGTGTGGATTATGTGTGATCAGCACAGCAACATGAGGGTTAAAGTAGGAGATGGACAAGTTTGGGCCTGGTCACACCCTGCCATTTGTACGTGTATTGTGTCCTTTTATGAACGCTCAGGGTGTTGTGTTGATGCACTTGTGCAGATGAATGATGGCATATATTGAGGTGTGACTGTGTTTGAGTGTGTAGCTTGTGTTGGTTGATGTGGTGTGTGGTTATGTGATGATGCACTCACTGGTAGTGTGGAAGCTCCTCTCTTCCCCAGTGTACGATCCTCCAGGGACCCTCTCAATCAATGTAGAGGACATACTCTGCTGCAGCATCTCCTCCCAGCTGCTATAGGTAATATCTGCAGGTGGACCACCTCCGGTGCCTCGGGCATAGAGGGCAGCCTCCCACATATTCTTCTTCACTACCCTCTTGCAGTCGCCCCATCTCTTTTTGATGGACTCCACGTCCCGTCTGCAGGTGACTGCTGCATTCACCCGGCTGCAGATCTGGTTCCAGACGGCCTTCCTCCTCGCACCCTGGCCAGGGACCCTCTCCGTTGGATAAAGGACACTTTCCCACTCCAAGACAGCCTCCACGAGGGCCCTATTCTCCTCCTCTGTATAGTGGGGATCCCTGATCCTGTCCTCCTCAGCTACGGCCTGCGAGGAGTCAGAAACAGAATTTCCAGCCTGTACTGCCCCTGCCTGTGTGTGGTGGTCCCCAGCAGGTACCCCTCGTCCCACGGACACATCTGTCCCTGCCCTTTGTGAGCCTGCTCTTCTGTTTCGGGTCCCCCTCTGCCCTGGGGATCTTTCTCTTCCACCCCTACTCTGCTCAGGGATGCCCTCCTGACCTTCCTCCTCCTCCTTCACTGCTCTCCCCATCTCTCTCTCCTGTTCTCGCTATCATTCACCCACTCACACCCAGGTACTCACACAGGTCCTCACAGACACACTCGATCCAACTCACTCTCTGTCACTCTCAGATTCACACTGAGAAAATAAAGTTTAAATATGTGAAAAGTGTAATAAAAAAGACAACGTGTGTGTATGTGTTTGTGTTTGTATGGGTGTATGAAATATGTGCAAAAGTGTGCTATGTGTCTATTTAAATGTAAATCTCGCCTCTCTAAAATCCTTTTACCTTACTCCTCTGTATGCTTCTCTCTCTTTCTCCCTCGCTCTAAACCCTATCCTCCACTCTTGGGTCCTGTGATCTAGCTTGCCAAAACTCAAAACACAGACAAGATGTGACCGTTATTATGGGGTATATATAGGTGTATTTGAACATTTTTGATACTTTGGGGTCTTGGGATTGACTGTAGGTTTGTGCCTCTATCAGGGTTGCTAGCCAACGCCAGCCATTATGCTACATTTTGACTTAAGTTGTGTTTTAACGTGTGATTGGGACGCACGGTGATGCGAAAAAGGTGCAACACAGATTTTTGTGTTACGTGTTTTAGTTGTGCCTATGCTCATTAGCTATTCTTGTAAACTACCTGTCGAATCTGCTGGAAATGATGTATTATTTGTGGCTGATGTGCCAATCACCTGTTAAAACACGACTTAAGGCAAATTGTAACATAACGGCCGACGTTGTCAAGCAACCCTGATAGATGCACAAACAAATTCAGAGCTACAGCCAATCCCAAGACCCCAAAGTATCAAAAATGATCAAATACTCATATATATATACCGAAAAATAACGGTCCCACTGTGTTTCGAGTTTTGGCGCGCTAGGGCACAGGAGCCAGGAGCAGAGGATAGAGATCAGAGTGAGAAAGAGAGAGAGGCGAATTCACCCATACGATCACAAACACATACACAAACATAGACTTTTTTATTTATAACACTTCACAACTTTTTTAAACTTTATCTTTCCAGTGTGAATCTGTGAGTGGAAGTGTGTGACAGAGAGTGTGTGGGATCAAGTGGGTCTGTGAAGACCTGTGTAAGCACCTGGGTGTAAGTGGGTGAGTGATGGCGAGGAGAGGAGGACAGGACAGAGGGATGGGGAGAGAAGTGGAGGAGGAAGGAGAGCAGGGCATCCCTGTTGAGAGTTGAAGTGGTAGAGTGAGATCCTCTGGGCGGAGGGGGACCTGGCCTAGAAGAGCAGGCACACAGAGGTCATGGACAGAACCTTCAGTGGGACAAGGGGCATCTGTTGGGGAACACCACACACAGGCAGGGGCATAGCAGGCAAGACATTCTGGCCACAGCTCTGACACCTCGCAGACTGTTGAGGAGAGGCTCAGGGATCCTCGCTATTCCGAAGAGGAGAACAGGGCCCTCGTGGAGGCTGTCTTGGAGAGGAAGCGTGTCCTCTTTACGAGGGAGAGGGTCCTTGGCCTGGCTGCAAGGAGTAAGGCCGTCTGGAACCAAGTATGCAGCAGGGTGAATGCAGTGGACTCTGTTAAGAAGAGATGGGGTGACTGCAAGAGTAAGGTCAAGAAAAAGATGGTTGAGGCCGCCCTCTACGCCCCAGGAACTGGAGGTGGTCTCCCTGCCCACATCAGCTACAGCACCTGGGAGGAGATGCTGCGGCAGAATATGTCAACCACACTGGTTGAAGGGGTCCCTGGAGGATCGGACCTTGGGGAAGAGAGGAGCCTCCACACTATCGGTAAGTGCATGATCACATAAACACACACCACATCAACTGACACAACAATCACACCCCAACACATGCCCATCATTCATCCACAAAATTGCACCAACACAATACCCTAAGGGTTAAAAAAAGGACACAATACATGCACCAATGGCAAGGTTCGACCAGGCCTACACCTTTCCAAGTCCCAGTTCAACCCTCATATTGCTGTGCTGATCACACACAATCCACTTAAACCATGTTTCACAAGTCTGTTAAACAACATTGTCACCCATGTTCCCACAGGGAACTCAGCACATAACTCCTTGAGTTCTAGAGGGATCATCAATGCATCACTTAACAATGCTTTGGCAACCCCTCCGGTACTCAAAGGGTTAACCATAAAACAAACACGAGTCGATAGGGTAATGATTACATGCTACACAGGGGACATTCACTAAGAGGTGAAGCAGAGATGATGGAGTGAAATTGACTCTTACATACCCTCACTTCACTAATCCGCATGTTAGTCTAAGGAAACTATTCCAAAACATGAATCAAGTTGCTAAGGTCTCATTGTATAGACTCCATAGAAAACATTGGAAATGGGAAACGAATGCAGCATTCACCCACTCACAACCAGGTACTCACACAGGTCCTCATAGACACACTCGATCCAACTCACTCTCTGTCACACTCTGTCACTCTCAGATTCACACTGATAAAATAAAGTTTAAATATGTGTAAAGTATAATAAAAAAAAGACTATGTGTGTGTGTCTGTGTTTGTATGGGTGTATTAAATATGTGCAAAAGTGTACTATGTGTCTATTTAAATGTAAATCTCGCCTCTCTAAAATCCTTTTACCTTACTCCTCTGTATGCTTCTCTCTTTCTCCCTCGCTCTAAACACTATCCTCCACTCCTGGGTCCTGTGATCTAGCTTGCCAAAACTCAAAACACAGACAAGATTTGACCATTATTATGGGGTATATATAGGTGTATTTGAACATTTTGATACTTTGGGGTCTTGGGATTGACTGTAGGTTTGTGCATCTATCAGGGTTGCTAGCCAACGCCAGCCGTTATGATACATTTTGACTTAAGTTGTGTTTTAACGTGTGATTGGGACGCACGGTGATGCGAAAAAAGGTGCAACGCAGATTTTTGTGTTACGTGTTTTAGTTGTGCCTACGCTCATTAGCTATTCTTGTAGACTACCTGTTGGATCTGCCAGAAATCATGTATTATTTGTGGCTGATGTGCCAATCACCTGTTAAAACACGACTTAAGCCAAATTGTAACATAACGGCCGCTGTTGTCAAGCAACCCTGATAGATGCACAAACAAATTCAGACCTACAGCCAATCCCAAGACCCCAAAGTATCAAAAATGATCAAATACACATATATATATATACCAAAAAATAACGGTCCCACTGTATTTCGAGTTTTGGCGCACTAGAGCACAGGACCCAGGAGCAGAGGATAGAGATTAGAGTGAGTGAGAGAGAGAGAGAGAGAGAGGTGCATTCAGAAAAGTAAGGCAGAAGGAGTTTGGAGAAGTGTACTTAAAAAGACACATAGCACACGTTTGCACATACACCTATACAAACACAAACACAAACACATACACAAACATAGACTTTTTTCTTTATAACACTTCACACATTTTTTAAACTTTATCTTTCCAGTGTGAATCTGTGAGTGAAAGCGTGTGACAGAGAGTGTGTGGGATCCTCTTTACGAGCGAGAGGTTCCCTGGCCTGGCTGCAAGGAGTAAGGCCGCCTGGAACCAAGTGTGAAGCAGGGTGAATGCAGTGGACTCTGTCAAGAAGAGATGGGGCGACTGCAAGAGTATGGTCAAGAAGAAGATGGGTGAGACCGCCCTCTATGCCCCAGGTACCGGAGGCGGTCCCCTTGCCCACATCAGATACAGCACCTGGAAGGAGATGCTGCGGCAGAATATGTCAACCACATTGGTTGAGGGGGTCCCTGGAGGATCGGACCTTGGGGAAGAGAGGCGCCTCCACACTACCGGTAAGTGCATGATCACATAAACACACACCACATCAATTGACACAACCATCACACCCCAACACATGCCCATCATTCATCCACAAAATTGCACCAACACAACACCCTAATGGTTAAAAAAAGGACACAATAAATGCACCAATGGCAAGGTTCGACCAGGCCTACACCTTTCCAAGTCCCAGTTCAACGCTCATGTTGCTGATTACATGCTACACAGGGGACATTTACTAAGAGGTGAAACAGAGATGATTGAGTGAAATTAACTCTTACATACCCTCACTTCACTAATCCCTATGTTAGTCTATGGAAACTATTCCAAAACACGAATCAAGTTTCTGAGGTCTCATTGTATAGACTCCATAGAAAACATTAGAAATGGGAAATGAGATCACTGGAGAAGTCAGCATCATTTTCATCAGGTCTTCATCACCACTCATTGATTTACAAAAAAGATTTATAAGGTCACACATCACAGTGCTACTGAGAATAACTGGGTATATGTGCAACACACAGGCCAAAAAATAAACATTCTCCTGAATTAAAGGGGAAACAAGTAGGCCTTTGTGTTGTGTATGCAATCATTTAATCTAACTTGAATTGGCATCTCTCACATTTGATTCCAACATGGATCCTCAGGAGTGGTGATGTCATGGATGGAGACCATAAAATATTTGAAGGATGCACATGGGAACCAAATATTACCCACACCAGGTCTCAAAATTTCCACTCGCCACTAACCAATGGCAAGTGAAAATTTAGCCCTGGCGAGTAGAAATTCAGCCCTGGTGGGTATGTTATGGCTTGCAATGGCGAGTAACTTTTTAGGTCTGGCTAGTAGCAAAGGACTTCAACTTTTAAGCCCTGCCCACACTACAGGCCGTGAATGATGGATATCTCTGATTGAGCACATCTGGCTCACTCAGAAGGATGGATCGGCGTATCCAGGAAAACAACAGGCCTTAATCAAAGATATCCTTCACTACTTGCCTGATTGTTGGCCTTCAGGACTGAACTTGGACAGACATCATGGACAGGATCCTGTCAAGTTTATCAATCTGTGATTGTCAGGGTGGTATCCCATGCATCGCAACGTAATGCATAGGATACCATCATGATAACCAGAGATTCACATGCCAACTACTTAAAAATCTTGCATTTTACGGGACAGAAATGGTTAATTTCACCTTGATGTAATATTATAGACATTATATAAAGATGTGGATCGATGTAAGTCCTATTTCTCAAACCTTTATGGTTTGAGACATATCACTTGGTAAAGTTAACTCTTCCTGTCTGTTTTAGTCAAGTCAGCGCTCTATGGGACAGCTGCAGATTCCAGTCATTTGTCCAGACGGAGGTTCTTCAACAGAGCCAAAATCACGCAGTTTATGAATACTACATTGGAATGGTCTACAAAGTGTGCCTGGTTTGCAATCACACTTTGTAGACCATTCCAATCACACCATGTCATTTACCCACGCAGCTTACGGGCCTCCAGCACAGCAGGAGCCCATGGAGGAGGCTGATTCAGTACCCAGTTAGGAAAATCCTGAGGAGGGTACCAGCCGGTGGTTCTTGTACCCACCATCACCACCTGCTCCAACACCTGCTGTACCTGCTCCAACACCTGCTGCACCACCCCAATACACAGTGCCTGGATGCTACAAGAAGAAGGGTGGATGCATCCCACCACCTCCATGAGGCACTACCCTCCAGAAGCAGCAGCAGCACCACCACCACCACCACCAGGAAGGCGATGGCTGCCAGGGACAGTGACCACCTCTCAATATGGGCCATATGCTCACTAGATGGACCTACCCTCCTGGATGGCTCCCCAGCATGGGCCCAGGTATGATACTAGGTGGGGCCAAGCAGCTACCAGTGGCCAAGTTATGACCCCTGGCCACTGGAATACGAACACCTGGGCCTGAATGGGGAGCCCCAGCGTCCTCAACTTAGGGAAGACTTTACCCCAGCACCACCGAGATCAGTGGGCAGCTCGGAGTCCCTGGACATGGTGGGCACAAGGCCGTCCTCTTCAGCAGACTCTGCACCAGCACAAGCCCCACCAGCAGCATCTCCATCAGCATAAGCGTCTCTAGCAAACTCTACATCAGCACCATCCTCACCAACAGAGTCACCAGGCATATCATCTTTCAGCAGTGTAGGCAGCAGGGGGGTGGAGGCGGTGTGCCTTGTGCTATAGAAAAGCCAAATCAGGAAATCCTGGAGGACCAACACGTACATCTGAAGGCTCCAATGGGATTCCCTGAGGAACACAGCCAGACTTGAGGCCAGTATTCATGCCCTGGTGTCCAAAACACTGTGCTGACTGTGGAGTTTCGTCAATACCGGGTAGGGATGATGGACTTGATGTGGCAGGTGCTGGTGGAGGTCAGAGAACACAACTGCAGGGAGAACCTGTGTGCGGAGAGGGAGCAGTGGTCAACAGAGGGTTCCACTGCACCCACCTCTTCCTCAAGTGTGACCCCTGAAACCAGGGTGCAAAGGGTGACCAGGCAGTCAGCCAGGACATTCACGTCTGGCACCCAGTCCCTCACCTCCCATGCCTCCTGGGCTTATGTCAGAGGATACCGAACCTATGCAGGTGGATGCCATAGTCAGGGGGAGACCCTCGGTTGCTGAGTGCCTGCGGAGGCCTCAAGGGGAGACATCTCCTCAGGATTCTTACCCACCCAACCTCCCTCACCTATCATGCCTCCGGATCTTGTCTCTGAGAGCGGCGAACCTAGGATGGTGGGTGTGACTCAGCTTTCAAGGGAGGAGAGACCCTTTAGGAGGAGGTAAGGAATTTGTCTTTACTGTGGTAAGGCAGGACATCTGTTGTGGTCCTATCCGATTCGTCCTGAGAGACGAACAAACTCAAGATCTACTCGGGGACAAGTGATTGGTGGCATTTCATTGTCCCCAGAAAATTTATTGGATAAGCTCATGTTGAAGGCCTGTATTTATTGGCCAAATAAATCTGCCTCAGTTCCAGCATTACTGGACACATGGGCCTTTGGCTGCTTTATGGATGCGGAATTTGCAGCCAGTAAGATTATTATCACGGTCCCCGTGATTCCCTCTCAATCTCGGTGATGATACCTGTGCATTGGAGGATCATATACATATTATAGAACCCCAAAGAGGGAAAAGAAAGAGAAAATATCCCTCTGGGGTAACTACAAACAGTATCTCTTTAAATGAGGCACTCAAAAGTGTACACTGAAAGTCAATTGCAAAAAGTCATCTTTATTTGGAAATAGAAAACATACCAATCATTTAAAAACATTTAAAATCACATTTGGTCAGACAGAAAAACCAGGAAAATATCAAGTCCATAAAAATATATATGAGCCCACATAATGCTAGCAATATATATCACAAAATGTATGAAATCGTGTATAAATCATACCAGTACACGTGAAGCAATATCAACTAAGTACTTGATACCATATATCATCTCCCATACAAAAACTAGTATAGGAATATAAAGCGTCTAAAGTGCATCTAAATAACAAGGATAAACAATCCATATACTAAAAAATACTTAGCGTACAATTGCAAGGATCAGAGCTTCACAGCGTGCTACAAAGTAAGGACTACAGCATCCTGGGTTCTATCCGTACCAGCCGACCTACCCCACGCGTATCGCCATTACGGCTTCATCAGGGGTTTAACGGTCAGGTACACCCATCCCCATATTTGAACATCCGGGACACCAATGAGCAAACAATGCAGAGTCACATGACCCTACCTACTTATCTTGGCCCGTGACTCATACACTGCTCGCTCAAAGTAAAGAGCTGCATAGATAACATCTAGAAACAAGGATTATAAAAGAGCTTCTTAGAACAGGTAAAGGGAAACCTAGGAAGAATTTTATTCAACCAATAACTACATTCAATACTCAATGGCATAATGTACAAGATTTATTTCGCAAACACTGGCATATTTTACGAAGTGACCCAGTTTTGGAGAAGCATTTATCTCAAAAACCATCTCTAATAGCAAGACGAGGACCTAACATCTCAGATATGTTGATTCATAATCATTTTCGACCAATAATGAAACATGCTGAAGGGCAGAAATGTATTGGAACGTTTCCTTGTGACAATTGTACTATTTGTAGACATATTGGTGGGATGAAGCAGATTTATAGCCCCGTTAGGGGTAGGAATCTTAAGTTGTCTCACTTCATCAATTGTCGGACAAAGAATTGTATTTATGACATTCGATGTTCCTGTCCTAAGTATTATGTGGGTCAAACTACACAAATGCTAAAGAGTCAAATACAAAAGCATTTTTCTTTGATCCGTAATGCTCGGTCAGATATATAAAAAGGGATCACTCTGATGAGTGTTGCACAACATTTTTTACAGGTACATGATTGCAAGTTTGGCGATGTTCAAATATATGGATTGGAGAAAGTGACTATGGACATAAGAAAAGGAGATATTTCCCAATGACTTTCTCAACGAGAATTATGGTGGATTTATATGCTGCAGTCCCAACAACCCTCAGGTATGAATGAGGAGATGTTATTTCATAGTTATATACATTAAATGATGGGGAGATTATATATGGTATAACTTTATTAATTTTAATTTTTTTTTTTTTTCTTCCCTTTCTCGATATTTTCTTGTGTCTTATTGAAGTCTCTTTGTCCTCTTATTTTTAGAATGTTGAGATGAAAGAGTATGTTTTCCCTTCAAATTCTCATCCTTGGCAGAGGATATCCGGAGGGATTCACTTTGTGTAAGGGACACTGGACTTAAATAACATTATCCAGTGGACCTCAGTGAGGATGCTACATGATCATAAGAATTTGAAAATTCGAGTTCAAAGTTGTTAAGGAATCATGACATTGATGTAAGAGATGAAGACTAGACTACAATCAAGTTATAAATCTGTCCAATAGATGATTTTTCAAATGATAATGATTATCTGGTCATAGAAAGGAACAAAATTGCTTTACTATTCTTGATTGTATTTGAATGATGTAATGCTCTGTTTTCCCTATGTAAATTTAGAAAGTGACCAATTGTTTGGACATCCGGGACACCAATGTTATTATATTAAGAGCTTCAATATTTTAATGTATAGTTTTTCATATGTTTATGGGCCATTGGGCCCCTTCAAGGACGCTGAGTATATTGGGTTAATTTCATCAATTAGTAAGTAATACCTCTGCAGGTGCTGTAAAATACTATACACAATCTTATAAGTGGAATGTGTTGTGATTAATATTGCCTTAAGGGACTGATACTTGTAAATTGGGAATGTGTTTTATGAGAGACTTATATTCGAGTTAGGGATTGTATTTGATGACCCCTATGATAGTTAATTTACAAAAACATAGAATTTACATTGTTCTTATATTATATATCATAAACCTTTTCGATGGCATTTGGATCCAGGGACTTTGTGCTCGTCGTGTATATGTCAATGTATTTCTCTCTCTATTGGGTATTGCTCCGATCATGTGATCTTACTATGAGAGCTGATCATGTGATGTAGGTAGGGACATCTTAGGTATTCTGTTACTCTTTCCGATACCATTTACACTTTAATAATTTCAATGATTTTTCGATTGGGTATTGCTCCGATCATGTGATCTGATTATGAGAGCCGATCATGTGATGAAGGAAGGGAGGGACATCTCAGGTATTCGTTTTCTGATACCATCTTCACATTAATGTTTTCAATATAACAGCAATTGAGTTGTGATTGTGGTGGTGTCGTGGGTTAAACCACGATTTACTTTTATTATTTGTTTGTATTATCGTATATATTTTATTACCATGAGACAACAGCTTTGAGGTATGATGTTTCAACGTACTTTCCATTATAGCTTTTATAATCCTTGTTTCTAGATGTTATCTATGGAGCTCTTTACTTTGAGCGAGCAGTGTATGAGTCACGGACCGAGATAAGTAGGTAGGGTCATGTGACTCTGCATTGTTTGCTCATTGGTGTCCCGGATGTTCAAATATGGGGAAGGGTGTACCTGACCGTTAAACCCCTGATGAAGCTGTAATGGCGATACGCGTGGGGTAGGTCGGCTGGTACGGATAGAACCCAGGATGCTATATGGTATCTAGTACTTAGTTGATATTGCTTCACGTGTACTGGTATGATTTATACACAATTTCATACATTTTATGATATATATTGCTAGCATTATGTGGGCTCATATATATTTTTATGGACTTGATATTTTCCTGGTTTTTCTGTCTGACCAATTGTGGTTTTAAATGTTTTTAAATGATTGGTATGTTTTCTTTTTCCAAATAAAGATGACTTTTTGCAATTGATTTTCAGTGTCCACTATTGAGTGCCTCATTTAAAGAGATACTGTTTGTAGTTACCCCAGAGGGATATTTTCTCTTTCTTTTGCCTCTTTGGGGTTCTATAATATGTATATGATGTTTTTTGTCTCTTGAGTGCACCCCACTATTTATGTGGTTATTTACCTGACGTAGTGACGTAGTGGTTATTTACTAGTGCCTATCCATTTTGTATATTTACTATTGTTGTGCATTGGAGGAGGCTGATTGGCCCGCCCAGGATTTTCCTTTCATGGTGTTCCAGATCCTGCGCATTTGTTGCTGTGTTCCTGCGTTCCTGTGTACCGACTCGGCTCGTCTGACCATTCTGCTATTCCTGTTCGTGATTGACCTGGTTCCGGCTCATGTTCCTGCTCCGTGATTGATCCGGCTCTGGCTGACGTTCCTGCTTCGTGATTGACCCGGCTCTGGCAGACGTTCCTGCTCGTGATTGACCCGGATCTGGCTGACGTTCCTGCTCCATGATTTGACCCGGTTCTGGCTGTTGTTCCTGCTCCGTGATTGACCTGGCTCTGGCTGACGTTGCTGCTTCGTGATTGACCCGGTTCCAGCTGACGCTCCTGCTCCGTGATTGTTTCCTGTGTTCCCGTGAGATCTCAGTCGCCTACCGGAGACATTCTGAATGGTGCTAATAATATCGCTCTGACTAATCACTTCTCTGCAAGCTGAGCTGTAGCCTCCATTACCGAGCCAGTCTGCATAGCCTTGCTGAGCTGTTGCCTCCGTTACCGAACCTGTCAGATACCCTTGCTGTGCTGGTTGCCTCCGATATTGAGCCTGTATCTGTACACTTGCCAAGCCTGTTGTGTTCCATCCGAGCCATTTAACACTTACTGAGCCTGTGCCTTATTGACCGAGCCTATCCGTTAAACACTAGCAGAGCAGTTTCCATTCCGGTGCTTGTTCAGTTCCGTTGTTGCACCACCTGGTGCTAGTGGGAATTCTGTTAGCTCTTGCAGTGTGTTGCTCCGTGACGGCACTGGAAGGGTGTCTTGGCTCTGGTCTCCAAGTGCTCACTGTGTTACGCTATCTATCGCACTACCAGTGCGTTGGCTCTCAGATCGCTCGTGCAGTGTTTCTCCGTTGTGGCACCCAAGGGGTGTTCTTGGCTCTGGTCCCTTTGGCACACGCAGGGTTCCTTCTATTGAGAGAACTAAGGGTGTTCCAGGTTCTGGTCCCATTAGCTCCAGCAGTAGCTTTCCTCCATTATATCACCCTAAGGGGGTATTGGCTCAGCTCTGGTCAGTCTTTGCTGTATCATTGGGCGTCCTATTGTACAGCTATCTGAGAGTGATTCAGTTCAGTTGCATACTGCACCTTCCTTTGCACTATCTAGAGACTGATAATACCTGCTGGGCGTTGGATAATTACCATCACAGAGACTGATCAGTTGCTCTAAGCATTAACCCTTGTTCCTACATTTATTCTGATATTACTGTTTGCTCCTACATATTTGGGCCTGTATTTCTGTCATTACCCGTTTATACCTGTCCTGGCCCCCAGGGGCGCTGTTTCAATAAAACTGTGTTTTTGCTTTTAACCTTTGTCTGAGTGTCAGAAAACCGTAACAAATATCCCATTCTTGCCTCTTGCTTCCCCTCTGGCTGTAGAAGCCATTGATGGTAGACCATTACAGCCCTCACATATTACGCATGAGACCGCCATGTTAACCCTGAGGGTGGGAGCCCTGCATACTGAAACCCTGAAATTTAAGATTATTAACTATCTGCATCATGCCATGGTCCTGGGGTTCCCTTGGGTACAAAAACATAACACCAGGATAGATTGGCACACTTATGATGTCTTGGGCTGCTCCCCACAATGCTCAAAGTCTTGTCTGTCTTGCCCCGTGAGAGCTACTCAGGCCTCGACTCCACTCCTTCCGGAGGAGTATACGTCATTCATAGATGTTTTCAGCGAAAGTCAGGCTGAGGTCCTTCCTCCTCGCAGATCATATGATTGCACGTTGGAATTTTTTTTTGTCAAAAAGAAGGATGGATAATTACATCCATGCATTGACTTTCGTGATCTAAACAAGATATTGGTAAAGAATGCATATCCTATTCCCCTGATCACTGAACTCTTTGACAGGGTCACAGGGTCAAAGATATTTACAAAACTCGATCTGAGAGCTGCATGAAACTTGGTACGAATTAAAGAAGGGCAAGATTAGAATACAGCGGTCAATACCCGGAGTTGACACTATGAGTACGTGGTCATGCCCTTCGGATTGTGTAACGCCCCAACTGTCTTCCAGGAGTTCATAAATGATGTGTTACGAGAATTCCTTCAAAGTTGTGTTGTTGTATATTTGGATGACATCTTAATTCACTCTCCTACATTGGAGTCTCATCAGTCAGATGTAATCAGAGTCCTGAGCCTATTAAGTGAGAACAAGTTGTTTTGTAAACTTGAAAAATGTGAATTCCACAGACCTCAAGTCACATTCCTGGGCTATATAATTTCCACTGCTGGGTCCGTCATGGACCCTCAGAAATTGTCTGCTGTTGTGAAATGGCCACGTCCTAAAGGGACTCAAATCGATCCAAAGGTTTCTGGGCTTCGTGAATTATTACCGAAAATTCATTAAGAATTTCTCTACCATTGTAAAATCCCTGACGGACATGACTAGTAAAGGGGCAAAAACCTCAGAGTGGTAAGAACTAGCTATTCTGACTTTTGAAAAGCTCAAGGCAGCCTTCGCGGAAGGCCCCATATTGGCGCATTCCAATCCCTCCGTGCCCTTTACTCTGGAGGTGGATGCATTGGAGTTCGGAGTGGGAGCTTTGCTGTCCCAGCGCTCAGCTCCTGGTGAAGCTCTACGTCCATGTGGGCTCTTTTCTAAGAAACTGTCCAAAGCTGAAATGCTTTACCAGATTGGGGACAGAGAATTACTGGCTATTGTCCTGGCTTTGAAGGAATGGAGGCATCTGCTTGAAGGTACTAAAGTTCCTATCTTGATTTTAACCTACCACAAAAACCTAATTTACCTCTCTGAAGAAATACGCTTGTCTTCCAGGGAGGCTTTAATTTTGTGGTTTCCTATCTTCCTGGCTCTAAAAACATATGGGCAGATGCATTATCCCGCCAGTTTTGTAGGCCATCCAGAGAAGAGGTTCCACCTTCTCCGATCATTTCGGCTGATCGTATTCTCGCTACAAGAGGAGATTCTAGCAGCCCAAGACTCTGCTCCTCCTGATAAACCTGATGGCTGTTGCTTTCTTCCTGCACAGTTGCGCATCAAGTTGTTGGAGACATATCATGCCTCTAAAGTTGCGGGCCACATTGGTCGAGATCAATTGATATGGTCCGTGTCTCGAGTATTTGGTGGCCTATTTTTCTGGCCAACTGTACTGCTTTCACGGCTGCATGTACGACTTGTGCTCAAACCAAGTCTCCTAGACACCTTCCAGTGGACTTGCTTCCATTGACTTTATGGTTGAACTTCCAAGTTCCATGGATTATACAGTCATTCTAATCATTGTAGATAAGTTTTTAAGATAGCCCACTTTGTGCCACTGAAAGGGTTACCATCTGCGCAGGAATTGGCCGTGGTATTTGCTAGAGAGGTCTGCTGTCTCCATGGCATTCCTACATTAATTGTGTCCGATAGAGGAAGCCAGTTTGTGTCCCGTTTCTGGAGGTGCTTTTGTAGATAAATGGGTATTCAGTTGGCATTCTCCTCCTCATATCATCCGCAGTCCAAGAGTGTGGCAGTGAGGTCCAATCAAGCCTTGGAACAGTTTCTCCGCTGCTATATCTCTGACCATCACAATAACTGGTCTACACTGTTACTTTGGGCGGAGTTTGCCCGGAATTATGCTGTTAAAGTGATAGTAATGTTTCATAATAAAAGCAGCTCTAATTAATCTTCACAGTATTTTGGCCATGGAGAGTGTTATTTCAATTCTGTTGTAGTTTAGGAGTAATTCATTGATAAAGTATCCCCCTCCAGCCCCTTTTACTAATGAAACACTGCTCAGCCAGAGCAGAAGGGAGGTGCCCAGGTAGACTGCAGAGAGGGACAATCTTCAATTAAGATAAGGGAAAAACCTGAAAAACTTGTCAAGGGGGTCAGGGCTTTCGTTGTTCTAATAGCAAGAAGATTGATCCCTGCTGTTATCTGTCTGGTCTATGGACTGCATTCCACATCTGAGAAGAGGTGGCTTACACTATGTAAAAGGGGCGGAAGGGGAACTTTGCTTGTGAATATCTCTTAAACCATAAAGGTTTGAGAGATAAGACATATCGTTCTTCATGTTTTTTAAGGCCTACAAAATAGAATAAAAATAAAACAAAGTATTACCATCCCTTTAACTCTTCCACTAAGAGTTCCCCATTCTTGTTCAATTATAGGTTCCAACCCTCGGCTCTCCCCAAGACCTTGCAAGCACAAGAAATTCCGGCTCCGGTCAAACATTTAAGGGCGCTCCATTCTGCGTGGGTACGGGTACAGCATACCCTATGTGATTGTGTGCAGCAACAGAAAAAGCAGGTTGACGATAAGCGACTGCCAGCACCTACTTACCAAGTAAGGGACAGAGTGTGGTTGTCTTCCCGTAACTTGCACCTCCAGGTTCCTTGTGGCAAATTGGCTTCGCGATTCATTTGGTCCTTTCCGTGTGCTGTGCGAGATTAACCCAGAGGCTTATGCGATGGAACTTCCAGCCATTATGCGCATCCATAATGTGTTCCATGTTTTCCTGTTGAAGCCCTTGGTCTGCAACTGGTATACTTCAGCTCCTGTCTGTTCTTCCCCCGTGAGAGAGTTGCAGATCACGAGGAATATGAGGTACAAACTATTTTGGGCTCCCGTGTGAGTAGAGGGCGCTTACAATATTTTATTCATTGGAAAGGTTATGGTCCTGAGGAGCGCTCCTGGATACCTGCCAGTGATGTCCACATTCCTTTTCTGGTACTCAGGTTTCAGGCTCGATTCCCTGACAAACCCCAGCCGGCTCTGTGGAGAGGGGCCTTTGAGGGCGGGTACTGTTACAGCTTACCTTAGTTTCAGTATCATCTGCAGGTGCGAGGGTTCAAGCATGCTGCAGGCCTCTGTTTTATCTGTTTGCTTCCTGTAGTCTCCTCCTACCAACTTCCTCCCTCTAAGCTGCTCCTCCTACTTCCTGTTTAGGGGTTTAAAGGGCAGACTGAGGCCTGACTCAGTTGCACTTGTGTTGTTGTTCATAGCAGTTCTGTTACCTTGGGCTCCATGTATGACCTGGCTAGTCTTCCATCCGGTCTAATGCTGACCTGTGGCTCTGTCTGACTATTCTTTTGCTTAACTCCTAATAGTGGACATACAGTCTGGTGCAGACTTGTGGCTCTGGCTGACTACCTGAACTGTGTATGACCCGGCTTATCTGACTACCCTCTCTGGTGCTGACTTGTGGCTCTGTCTATTCTTTCGCCTTTTCCCATGGTGAGCAAACACCCAATATAGTGCGGACCTGTGGCTCTGGTAGACTTGCATAGCTGACTGCAAGTGTGAGTCAGTTTTCAACTTACTTCTACTGACTGCAGACATGAGTCAGTATTCCCTCCTACTGACTGCATGCGTGAGTCAGTATTCAACCTTACTGGCTCCATGTGTGAGTCAGTGATATGTCCTTCTGACTGTAGGCTGTCAGATCTCATTCCTCATCGGCTCAAGATCCTGGGTTCCTATTCCAGTTCCTGTTCCTGGTTCCAGCTGAGACTTCCAGTGGCTAAGGCCTAGTCTCCAGCACAGTGGTTTAGCATTGCAACCTATTATTTCTGATAGTAGGCTTGCTGGCTATTACACTGTGCTTATTTCTATTGTATATATTGTATATATCCTATTTATGTCATTTGTTAATAAACTGCATTAACTAAAGTGTACTGACTCCTGAACTTCTCTGGGTAACCGTTACAGTGACCGAGGTTAGATGAGGTGGATGTACTAGCTGTGAGTGAAGAGCATGCTGAGCAGTGTTGTGTTTGCACGTGTGGATGTGGGGAGATTTAGTATTGTTAACTCACCCAGAAGCCATCCCCCTGTGTAAGTTCCATTTTCAAAGTCTCTGTGCACGGATGAGTGTCTGAGTATGTATGCATCAAAACAGCTCCCTGGATATTTTACACACACATTCATGATCCTCATGTTGTTGTCACACACCATCTGAACGTTCATGGAGTGGAAGTTCTTGCGGTTAATGAATATATGTCCCTCACGTGCTGGAGCTTTGCTGCAGACATGGGTGCAATCTAATGCACCCATGACACTGGGCATGCCCCCCTTTGCATAAAAACCCTGCTTCCGATGTGTCCACTCCATGTCAGTGGTGGAAAAATGGATATAGCTACTGGCACACATGAGTTTTTGCAAGCCAGTTAGGGCATGGTTGTGGATGTATTCTGGATCGACCTCATCCTTGATGACCTCATACATAGTAATGAAGCTGTGTGGCCTCAACCTGTTGAGATCTATCACCTTGTAACCTGTCATTCCCAGGAGCGTGACTCTTTGGCGGTATACCCTGGGCCTTTGTGGTCGTCTGTACATCCTACATTGCTCCAGGGGTCCCTGTGGCAGCTGGGGAGCATCCTATTGCTGTATCTGGGGACCATCCTCTTGCAACAGATGTGATTCTGCAGGCAGGTGTTGCTCTCTACGTTGGGATGACTCCTGTGTGGCTCTTGAGCCAGAGCCTCCTCATTTGCAACAGGTGAAGGCTGTTGATCAGGTGTGCTTGGGAGTCGCTGGTGTTCCCTAGAGCTCGCCCTTGCACACCTTCTCCACAGTCTTCATATCAATAGGTATGCAAACATACTTAATGGAGTATCTATCTCTATCTTGCTCTATCTCTCTCTCTCTCCCTCCCTGAGTGGAAAACAAGCCACATGTGAGTGTGGTAGGCTGTTCCTTTAAGATCATGTCTGAGCATTGTCCAGGTGTGGTCATGAGGTGAGTGATAACCAATGGGAAGATGTTTGTTGACTAGGTTAGTGTTTGCCGGTGTGTTTGTGTTTTAAAATATACAGGGTTTTGATTGGTGGTTAGTCGTCAGTTGCAAGTGTATAATTGTGGTGTGCAGGTTGTATCTCTGTCGTGTTGAGATGTTGCTCAGGTGAGCTTATTTTGTATTGAGAGGAGTCCATGCTGTGTGATAACCTCCATTGTTCTGTGCAATGTTGTGATGTATTGTGTTGGTGTGCTTTTTGATAGCCTTGTTCCTGTGGTGTTGCCAGGTTGTTGTGTTGTGTTTGTGAGTGATTTGTGGTGTATTGGCATGTTTTTTGTGTAATTTTGGCATTACACGGTTTAATTTTTCCATTTGCATGCTTGTGTGGTATGCTGTTAGTCTGTTTTCTTTTGTGCGACGGTGGTTTCTTTTTGCCGTTATGTGTTTTATGGCTGACAAAACTGGGTCTTAATTTTTGCCCGTTAAATGTATCTTTTTATCAGCTGATAGTAGTACAGCACTCCTTTAAATGGCTCTGGGGAATCTTGTTCCATGAGTCTCAATGCACGTAACATTATCGGCCGTAAGGATTAGCGAACTGCCGTCAGCTGTTCTTAAGAGGGACCTTTAAATGGCTAACTGCATGTTAAAATACACAACAGTAGTTTTTTTTGCTAACGACTGCCTGTAAATCTATCCTTAGTCTCTCTCCTTGCTGATGGCACACATTACTATTGGTCCTCCCCACTGTATCCTATAATTATGGAGCACACACATCCTGTTCTAACATATGACACTAATTTTATGAGTGTGAATTAATAATATCAAATACTCTCTCACATGATGTCCTAATTGTGTGCTATTTGTGCTTTATTCTATTTTCTGTTCATTTGTTTTTTCTATTTCTGCCTCATATTTCTGTTCTATTTCTGCCTCATGTGTAACTTACAAATTACACTGTTATTTTGCCATGGTCTCAAATAATATGTGCTTACATTCTAATAACAGAATACAATTACACTTTACATAAAAAAAACAGATGGGCACACACTGCTAGTTGGAAATAAAAGGCTGTGTCCATTTTACCCATATCTGTGTCTTTGTCTTTATGTATAAATTAAACAAAAGGTGCCTTATGCTGGGTGGAATGTTCACAGGCTGGAGGGACAATTGAGGATTCTGTAAGTCAAGATATTTATGAAAAAGGTCCTTGAGTGCAGAGATCTGTCCAGCCACAATGAAACCTCCATGGGAGGATCGAAGTTCAAAATAGAGGGATATAACTGTGAAGTTTATATTTGGAGTCACGTTTGTCTGGCTAGAGGAGGATATGTCCATGACTGCAGTCATCAGGGGCGGGCTGGCCCAGGGGGAAGGGGGGCAATTGCCCCCACAGGCTGCAGGGCCAGGGCCTGTAGTGGACCGTCATGTAAAAAAAAAAATAAAATCAAGATGTCAGTGTGGCTGAAGGCTGGAGCGGAGCCCGATGTCTTGTGACACTGTGCTCATTGCCAGTAATGTGTGCGGCTGGCCTGTGTAGTAACAGTATCAGTCAGGGAGTCAGTCATATTAAAAGCATCAGGCTGAGCAGGGCCAGGGCCGAGGCCTGGCAATGGCATTTCGTGCCCACCGATCTGTCTGATCTGGCCATAGGACTGCCCATGCACCGCATTCAGCTCCATTGTTCTCAGTGCGGCTGCGCCCCCCGCCCCGCCATGACTCTCTGCTCACCTCTGACGTCTTGCGGGGCAACGTGGTAATATGCAGCCACGCATTATGCTCCGTCTCTGAGTAGATTGCGCGGCTGCATATATTCAGGACTGGACCAGGAGACACTGGTAGCTGGCAGAGTGGCAGTGGCACACAGTAGAGCAATGCTGAGTGGAGGTCTGACAATGACGGAGAGGAAAACTGAGTGCCCTTCCTTGATCCCCACCATAAGGTAAAGATGAGTCAGTAAAGTAACTTATATCATGAAATGATGTCCACATGTGTAAAAGTGAATACTTAACCATCAATAGCCAGACAGGTGCCAAATCCCATAGTCAGCCATCTACAAACACTTAAACAGACATCACTAGCTGGCTGATACACAAACCATGGTATATACTCCCCAAAAGATGGGCAGATATCTGAATGAGAGCAGATATTCGGCACATCATTGGCCTGGACGTGACAGAAAAAATAGATAGAGTTGCAATAACATTTTTTGTGGGAGCATATACCATGATTTGTGTATCACCCAGCTAGTGATGTCTAAGTGATTGTTGATGGCTGCCTACGCAATTTGGCACCCATCTGGGTACTGATGGTCAAGTAATCACTTTGACACATGTGTAGACATAATTTCACAGTATAAGTTACTTCCCTTATTTGATTGTCAATCCAGAGTATTGATAAAATTTTATATACTTTAAATGTATGGCTCTCTTGTAATATTACCAGAGCACAAACAACAAAAAACAAAACAAAAAAAAACCTTTAAAAAATAGCTGTATTAGAAGACTTGATTTGGATCAACTTAACTTGGTGTGAAAGCTTCCCTGCAACAGTTTTGCTGAGGCTTTATTAGTGTGCAAGTTTAGAGGCTAGCTGTTTTATCCGGTTTTAAATATATAGAATACAATTATATATATATATATATATATATATATATATATATATATATATATATATATATATATATATAGAGGGGAGATTGTATTTTGTTTGTTATTTTACATCTGCATCACTGGACTAATACGGCTACAAGTCAATCCAAAATTCTGTTAGTCCAATAAAAAAGGTATTACAAGATACTTATTTTGTTTGTTATTTTACATCTGCATCACTGGACTAATACGGCTACAGTCAATCCAAAATTCTGTTAGTCCAATAAAAAAGGTATTACAAGATACTTATTTTGTTTATTATTTTACATATATATATATATATATATATATATATATATATATATATAAAGAGAAATGGTAGCATACCATGAAGCCAGTGCACTCACAGGACTTGTGAAAAAAATGAGTTTTATTCTGTCAACGTTTCGACCTCCTGGAGGGCCTTTATCAAGACCTCCAGGGGGTCGAAACGTTGACAAAATAAAACTCATATTTTTCACAAGTCCTGTGAGTGCACTGGCTTCATGGTATGCTACCATTTCTCTTTTTTTATACTTATTTAAACCAGTAGCACCCAGGCAGTTGGTATACTTTTTCTCTATAAGGAGTGCCCAAATTTGCATTGATATATATATATATAATTATTATATATATATATATATATATATATATATATATATATATATATATATATAATTATTATATAGAATATATATATATATTCTATATAATAATTCACTAAATAGTTTGTAACAATGTAGTCATGCTCAGTAGAGACTGCTGTACGTGACTCAGTCATGCGCAGTAGAGACTGTCCATGAGGTGGCTGATACGGAGCGGGGCACGTCAAAGAATCAGCCGCAGAGCATGCAGTCTCTACTGTGCATGACTGCCCTGCGACCTGGTGGCACTGTATCAGCCACAGCGCCGGCACTCTCTATTGTGCATGACTGCGCCACGACCAGCTGGCACTGTGGCCTGTGTACACGGGCTCGTCTACTAGTTTATATACATTATATATATATATATATATATATATATATATATATATATATATATATTGTATATTGTTTAATATTTCTCATTTTTTATGGATTTGTGTTCTCTATTGTTTTCCTAAGTACTAAGGCATTTTATATATTTTTATTTGTTTTTTTGGATCCATGATGGTGGATATGGGCAGCTAGGTTATTATGATATGCGGTTTCCTCCATTATAGTGCCATAGCATATTATATTAGCATATTATTTGTAATTGCAGTCAGTGAGCCACTTCACTTTGCCCAGCCCAGGAGTCTAGTGACTGTCCCCTTGCTGGATTAACCCTTTGATTGCAAGAATGGTATGCAACATTGCAAATCAATGCGTTGCACAGCCCTCTGGCAGACAAAAGATTAAGAACCCCTAAGGTCCATGGTAAAAACATGAAAGGAGGCCCCCAAATATAGGTTAATATTTAGGATCCTCAAGTTTAATTGTGACTTTCCTTTTCTTTCCTTCCTGTTAATGAGAAAAACATATGCTCTCAGCATCATTATTATACAGTGTGATTTTATTTATTATCAGTGCACAGATACTTAACATCATCATAGAGTACAAAGTGTTCGTTATCCCCTACCGCGGGAACCTGATAATACTGGATCCATGAAGGAATTATGCTGACTTGCTGCAGATTTTCTTTTCTGACTCTGTCAAAAAAAGCATACCTCCCAAGTGTCTCTCTTTAGGACACCCAAATCCCTCTGTCCCTCTTTCCCACCCTGATGTCCCTTTTTTTAGGAGATCAGACTGTACATACCTCCCAACATTTCAAATTGCCAAAGATGGACACTTGTGTTTTAGGGGGCATTGCTGGGGGTGTGGCTGGTGGGCAGGGCATTACCGAGAATTTTTAGGCTATTTTTTGACCTACTGGCACCTCCTTGTGTAACCTAATAAATGACTTATAACAAGACCAATGTATTTTATTTACACAGACTAATTCATAAACACATATACTGACCTTTAAACAAGCAATAATGTGAGTTTTATTGCTGTGGAGCAATGTAATACACTTATATACATACCACACAATCTTATCTCCTAAATAGAGGGACATCAGGGTGGAAAAGAGGGACAGAAGGATTTGGGTCTAAAAGAGGGTCTTTCCCTCCTAAATAGGGACACTTGGTAGGCATGGACTGTGTGCTGTGTATAGAAGTGTATCACATTGCTCCACAACCATAAAACTCACATTCATGTTTGTATAAACTTCAGTATATGTGTTTATAATGTATTCTACGTAAATAAAATACTTTGTCTTTGTTCTAAATCATTTATTCAGTTACATAAAAAGGTGTAAATGGGTCATGAAGTAACTTAAAACATCTTGGTTATTCCCTGCCCACCAGTCACGCCCCAAGAAACATCACCTAAGACAGAAGTGTCCCTCTTTGACCATTTGAGATGTTGGGAGGTGTGAAAAAGAAATGTGACAAAGGCCCAGCACAATGCAACTCTTGTACCCAAACTCAAAGTTAAACATTTTGAGTATCTGAGCACTGATAATTAATAAAATTACACTGTATAATAATGATGCTGAGAGCATTTGTCACTGATGAAGAATACACTGCATGTTGCACTTTATAGTTCTTATCTATGAACTGATGCTTTATAATGATGAATAACCATACTGATAATGGACACTTTAGAGTGATGAGTATAAGCACTGATTATGAACACTGTACTTTAAAACAATGTTGTCTGTGCATTGATAATAAACAACTCCACTTTATAATGATGAGCATCTGTACACTAATTATTAACACACTATTTTATAATGATGATATATGCCCTGGAAATTAACATACTGTACTCTACAGTTAATTAACAAACTGTACTTTTGTGTGGGAAGAACCGTCCTATTTCATTCATCACATCAGCTCCTCTGACAAGTGTCAGTGAGGTCGTTGTACTAAGAAATGGAGTAATTCTGGACTAGTCCAGATTGCACTTATGGGACAAGTAAAATGTCCTCAAATTTCCATTGATTTGAATGGAAATTTAGCCCCAAAGGAATTTGTTGAAGACTTTTTTTAGCACCCAAGAGGTTAAAAGCCACATTTAAATCAACTATGGGGAACTTGGTTTACTCCACAATTACACCAGTTCTTCTTAGTACATCAGTCTCACTGTGTAATGATGTCAGTGCTGCTGTTTCCTGCTCTCCTTCTCAGTGCACGGCACATATAATCGCAGCTCTTGTGTCATTAATCTGGGGACACTAACAGTCTGTGTTATTTGTCTTTTTCTGTTAAAAGAATATTTCAGAGATATCAGTATCAGGTAATTTTGAAAGTTCCCACTTAGCCCTATTGCCCTGAAGCTGTTGTTGGACTACAATTTTTCTCAGTCTCAGCCATCTAACTGTAGTTGAGGATGATGGAAATTGTAGTTTAACATGAGCTGGAGTGTGACAACTTGCCCACCTCTGGTCTAGACATATGGCAAGAGTAGCAATAATGTGTCATTACTGAGGCCATAATGCTTTGCCTCTCTCTCTCTCTCTGATAGAGGACAAAAGTGTGCATGGGGAGTGGGGGTCCTGGGCTGTGCAACCCCTTTCTGTTTGTCTTTGGGAAATCTGTGGCCCTCCAGCAGCCTTTGTTGTACTACAATTCCCAAATCCTCAGTGGGGCAACAAAGAGTTGATGATGATGATGATGATGACAGCTGTAGTCCAACATTGCTGGAGTATCACAGATTGCTCACAACTGCTGTACACTGACATGTCCCCCTACAAAAGTGATAGGAAGCATGGAGCCCTGCAACAGTTTTGGACTACAACTCCCATCATCCTGAACTTGGCAACATTTGGATAAAGTTGATAGGAGTTGCAGTACAACACAGCTGGAAGGTAACAGGTTGCCCGCAGGTTTTGTATTCTGATTATTCTGATAAATATTGCAAAATCTGTGGCCCTTCAACTGTTGTTGGACTACAACTCCAATCATCTTCAGCTGATACTTGTGTTACTTCACAACATTAATTAAAGTTATAAACTCAACAGAAGGGGGTGGAGTGGGACGGAGGGCTTGAGCGATACTGGAAATGGGCCACTTGATTAAATTTGCCCCCAGGCCAAATGTTGCCAGCCCTCCCCTGGCAGCCATGCCAAAGGTAGATGGAGGAATCCCCCCCCCTGTTGAGTTTGCCTGGACAGGAGGAGGCCATGTCTTCCTTTCTCCAGTCTCTTTTTATAAGAACTGTCAATATTTTAGAATAAACTATCCTTTTGTTTTTGGAAAGTACACTATGAGCTGCTTCTCTTTTTCTCACTTATTTTCCTATTTCCCTATTTGCAGGAAAACAAGGCCATTTATTAAGGTTGGCAGACCTTGTGGGACCGTTCCAATGTTGAAAGTGTCTGGAGATCTGTTCTTCTCACAAACTGTGAACCCATTACATATGGTGACTTTTCATTCTTACGTGTTACATTTAAGTTTTATGCAGTTCTGTACAAAAATGATTTTACAGTCAGTTATTTGTTCATGTAGAGAGATTGTCACTGTTCATATGCACAATAATCAGACCAGTTTTAAGGCTGCAGATCCCTTAAATGGAACGGTTCAAAGAAAACCGAGGCCAATGTACTAAAATGACCTATAGGAATTCTGGAACCAACCAGCTGTAACATACTGTGTGTATATCTGTAATAAATAATAATTAGCAAACATCCTTCTGATAGAAATTTGGTTTGAAATAGGGTTTGCAACTCCTTGAATTCTAGAGAGTTGTAAAATGAATTGCTTCGCAATGAGCTGGAGACCTATCTCACGTTCAAGGCATTAACAACTTAATTTAACCCTTTGAGTGCCAGAGGGGTATGCAATGCATTGCTCTGCAATGCGTTGCATACCCCTCTGGAATTCAAAGGGTTAAATGAATGAGAATTTTTATTTCTCCCCTGTTATGTAGTCGATTTACTCCACAAATGCTCTCATTTGCTGAATGCATAAGGTCCTCTGTGATATTGCTAGTCCCTACAAACTTGGGAAAACTCATATATATCTACTGATTAGTTTTAGAGAGTGGTGGATGGCAATATATTAGTAGTTCCCCATGATTACTGTATGCAGTCTGACCTGCAGCAAAATTTACTGAATGGATTTCTGGGGCAAGTCAACTGTGCCATAGGAGACAAATATCATTTCCCCAAAACACCAAGGATTAAATTGAGACGTTTAATCTAATGAATGCCCAAGTGGTCTATAACATATTACTTAACAAAGCATTCAAATTATTAAAGTACCCATTTAACTGAATGGGGGTTTTTAATTCCTCCCTCTCATGTAGTTGGTTTGCCCCAGAATTGTTCAGTCTTCCTTTGGACATAAGGCCCATAGACAGATTGCATGGCATAATATTTGCTTTTGTTTAAATTGAAAGAAGTACCCCGATTTGTCAGTTATTTATGTTTTAATTTTAGGCAGTTAAAATTCAAACATGTAGCTGATTAGACACATTTATCAAGGCTTCATGAGGTACTGTGGGGGTGGGGTTACCATCCTAGAAACAAGAGCTTGAGTATGACATCATAGATCATGCTAGCAGGACCAATCATGCAGTCTTAGTTTCAGTTAATCACGACAGCTTCAAAGCTATTGCGTGTTAGCAAAGTGGAAATACTACTAAAGTGCTACAAAATTTGCTAAGTTTCTGACTTACAATGAGCGATACAAAACAGAATAAAATCAAGAAAAGCAGGAAAAGAAAGCGACAGGAACATTCACAGGCTGATGCAAAGGGAGAAGAAGATGGGCTTTGTCCCCAGAAAATTATTAGGACGTCTTATTCAGATCTTGGTAAAAAAAGAGTTATTTAGAGTAAAAATGTGGCACTCTAGCTCCAGTAAATTACTGATGAAAACAGGGACCATTTAGGGATGATGGTAGATGGAGCGAATTGGTAGCTGGAGAGCCACTTGTTCACCAGAACTTTGGGATAGGGGAACTTACGGTCTCATTTGTTTAAAATATTTTTACATACATGTGTACATGTGTATGTGTAGGGAGGGGGTGGGGGAGGAGAAAGGTGAGTAAGAGATCATGAGGAAGGAAGGGTTAAGAAGAAATATAGGGTAGAGGGTCTAAGAGAAGTGGGGGAATATACTGGTGGAGAAGGAGTGGTAGTAGACTGTCAAAGAGTTCGGAAGGAGAAGAAAAGAGATGGTGGAGAAACGGTGAGGGGGACATGGCAATGGGAATGAACGTAGATAATGAGAGGGTACAGGAAGAGTGGAGATGAAAGGAGAATAGAGGGGAAAAAGGTAGGAGTAGGAAAAGAGGAAAAGTGGAGTAAAAGAAGAAAGGAAACAGAGGAAATGAGGACAAAGAAAAAGAGAGGGGAATAGAAAGAAGAGATTGGATACAGACAAGGGAAAGAGGAGAAGGAGAGGGACAAAGATAAGGGATGTGAACAGGAAAGAGGGGAATGAGGAAGTAAGTGTCAGAATGACAAGGAAGAGAGGGGTATTAATAGGGAAAAAGGGTGGGAAATGGAGGAGGATGAGATGGTACGAGGGATAAGTAGGTGACAAGCATGAAGGGAGGAGTTGGGGAAACAAAGCATTGGGATGAAGGGATGAGTAAAGATAAGGGGATGTACAGAGGGGGTTGCATGATATCAAGGGAAGGGATAAGGGAAAAAACAGGGGATAGTGGACAAAGACAGAGAAGCAATGAAGAAAACGGATGAAGAGGAGAGGGGGTAGAAAAGAGGGGTTGAACAGAATTGTGGAGGATGGGTGAAAGAGATTGGTGAACATGACAATGATAGAAAGACCCTTCTCTCATATACATCCAACATGTTCAAGATATTTACAACAATCTGTGACCCTCAAGCTATTGTTGGAGTACAACTCCCATCATCCTTAGAAAGATGTTTACTGACTAAGGATGAAGAAAGTTGTAGTACAGCGCAGAGACACAGGTTGCTTCCCCCCCCACTCCCTTATACACCACCACCCTTACACTAATTTCCTTTCTGGTCTAACACATTGGCTCCTGCAGTAATAAAATGGGTAATTTTGTCAAGGTCCCCTCTTCTAAATTGCACACACACGCACATGCACACCCTGAACATTTACTAGTACACATTTTGCTCCAATCATGACAATGTCCACTTTATTATCAGTCTAACCACTCTTCATTTTCATTAATAAATAACATATTTTTTTATCACACAAGGAGGAAGCTCAGAAAAGCCATCAGCTGCCCCACGTGAGCTATCACTGGAGGATTTCACCATCTATCATAAACTCGGGGAAGGTGGCTATGGAAAAGTAAGTAATGGGTTCTCCAAACCAACTATAGTACTTTAAAATTATTTATAAAACAATAACAAGAAATGCCAGTGTTGACTGTTCCTAATCTGTGCCTCTCTATCCTCTAAAAATGAATGTCTTGTCTCCATATCACCTTCACCCCCTATTCTTCCACTCCTTTGCCATCAATCTCACACTATGTCAGCCCATTCCTGAGATTCCCCAACCCTATTCATCTTTCCAAGTCCATTACTTTATATCTCTTCCATATAGTCCAATTCCTGTCACCTCTTGCAGTATTCTTCCATCCCTAACCTATCCCTTGCCCTTTACTCCATGTTGCAAAATTTCTATGACTCCCCAGCCATAGTCTTCCTTCCGCAGCCAAATCCAGGAATTCTCTTCTATATGGAACCATTCCTGTGATGCTACAGCCTATTGTTCTGTTACCTTCCAATTACATTCTCTTTATAGACTAATCCCCATTATATGACCACTCTTCCATACAGCATAATTCCCATGATTCTTCTGTCCCCTCCCCCTTTACATTAAGTCTTTTTCATATAGAACCACTCTGGTGAATTCCCCAATCCTGTTTTGCTTTCCGCCATTACATGATGTCCCTTTCAAAAAAATAATTCCTGTGACTCCTCTAGCCATATTCTTCTGTCCCCTCTTCTATTACATGAACTCGCTTTCATATAGAATCATTCCGGTGACTTCCCAGCCCTATTTTTCTGTCTTTTCCTCAATTCCTGTGACTCCCCCGGCATATTCTTCGGATGTCTCCTCATTGCTTGACTTTATTTTTCATCTCATTTTTTGTATGTTCCCCAGTCTAATTTTAATGTCCCGAGCCCATTCATTGACCTATCTTCCACATAATTCCACTCCTGAGCAGTTCTCTACAATCAAAAGCGGGGCAATTCTGGAGCATTCAATGAGTTAAAATCCCCTTTAAAATCAATGGGGATTTTTACTTGTTCCTTAATGCTGATTTGCCCCGGATGCTAAATTTTGCTGTTTGTGCAGACGGTCTTTACGTGTTCCTGTTGATATTTGATCTCCAATAAGGGACTGACCTTCTAACTCGCAGGTCTCTCTCATCTACCTCCTACAGGTTTTCCTGGGTTACCACAATGGTAGCCGAAAGCTGGTGGTAATTAAATGCGTGGAAAAAAAGCATCTCCTAGGCAAGAGCAAAAATAATATAATGGTGGAACAGCGTGTACTGGAGGTTGCCGGTGGTTGCAGATTTCTAACTCATGCATACGCAACCTTCGAAACCAAGGTAAAAACCATGCCTTCCCTACATTCTCCCTTTCACTGACCATATCCATGTGGCAATAATCAAACCACAGTATAGAAACAGATTGTGTCAGGCTCAGGGGGACTCTGTGGCTAAGAGGAAGATGATGATGTGAGTCAGCTGCCGAGAATTGGGGCCATATGTACAAAGGAAAAGAGGAGCAGTTCTGCAGCATCAAAATTGTACCATAGGGGACACATAAAATTCACTATATTCCCATTGTTTTAAATGGATAACTCAACCCATTGAATGCTAGAGTGATCTCTAATGCATTGTGAAACAGTGCATTAGAGACCTTTCTAGCATTTAAATGGGAATGTTTATTTCGTCTTATGGTGCAATAACAATATGTGAGTAATGGCTGGGATATCCTGTTCTCTGTATCACTTGACCCCCAGGAGGGAGCAGTGATATAGAGATTTCTGCCTGAGCAAGCACACACCTCTTACTCCAAATGCTGAACCACTAGGGATGAAGGCCCTGAAGTGGCAGGGAAGGGAGGAAAGTGGGAGGGGCTGTAGGAATGTTTGTGCTGGCCACACCTTTATTATGAATTATGAGTACGGCCAGAGCAATCTCAATATCCCTGCACTGGTTTTATACCTCTTTACAGGCAATTATTTAACCCCTTAAATGTTAGAGATATCTCCAAATGTGTTGCAGAACAATGTTTTGGAGATCTCTCTCTAGAAACTAAATACTTCAGGCTTTTTTGTTCTTGCTTGTTATAGGTCAAGGGTGTTTTCTATGTCAGGAGACAGTGGATGGTACTGTGGGCAGTGGTATGTGAAGAGTGGAGGTGTGGCCATAGGCAGAACTATAGGCACCTAGTGTGCCTTGCCTAGGGCCTCCTGTGATATAAATCCAGCCCTGTACAATATATTGTATTAGGATTGATGCACAGGGCAGGACAATCAATGTGTATTGTTACGAGGAGACAAGAGCAGGCATGTACTGTACTTTATATTGGGACTGATACACAGGATAAGAAATGCAGTCATTTGTATAATAAGGATTAGGCATGACCATGCTGTATTGAACCTCTTCTTAAAAATTAGACCTTCATTGTAACCTTTCTCCCATTGTCTCTGGTGTAACAGGAACATCTCTACTATGTTATGGACTACCTTGCTGGAGGAGACCTTTTTGAGTTTTTGTGCACGAACAAAATGCTGGACAGCGATACCATAAAGTAAGGACTAGGAATGGGAGCCAGATGGAGACACACAATTTAGAAGGGATACAGTAGTCAGGCTGGAGTTGGAATGTGTTTGATAACTCTCTAGGACTTAAGCATTAGTGATGAGCGAGCACCCCAATGCTCGGATGTTCGGGTGCTCTGACCGAGCACCCCCTGAGGCTCGAGTGCTCGGCCGAGCACCCGAGCCCCATTGAAGTCAATGGGAGGACTCGAGCATTACACCAGGCACCCCCTGCTCTGATGAGGGGAGGGTGCCTGGTCCATAGGAAAAGGGCAGAAAAAGATGGAAACACTACAGAAATGGTTCAGGGACAGCATAGGGAGGATGTCTGGATGCACCTTGGACTCCAACATCGCTGCTGGGAAGGATCTTTCGCCCGTAGTACGCCATTTTTACAGACTGACCGTAAAACACACAAAAAGGAAAATAAAAACGACTTTAGGCGAAAAATTGTTACCAAACAGTATTTGCTGTATATTTACTTGTATATCATCTGCAAATTCTCCCAAAAATTTCATCGATTTTCTGAAGTGAGGCCATGATTAAGAGGGAAACGTGCGCAGAGGCAAATTATCCCAAAAATTTCCTTGATTTTCAGAACTGAGGCCATGATTAAGAGGGAAACGTGCGCAGAGGCAAATTCTCCCAAAAATTTCCTTGATTTTCAGAACTGAGGCCATGATTAAGAGGGAAACGTGCGCAGAGGCAAATTATCCCAAAAATTTCCTTGATTTTCAGAACTGAGGCCATGATTAAGAGGGAAACGTGCGCAGAGGCAAATTCTCCCAAAAATTTCCTTGATTTTCAGAACTGAGGCCATGATTAAGAGGGAAACGTGCGCTGAGCTGACCATCTAAAACATTATGGGTGAGGGTCTGCTGCAGAGCTGACCATCCTAAACATTATATGCGAAGGCCCGCTAGTGAGCTGACGCTATAAAACATTATATGAGAGGGCCCGCTAGAGAGCTGACCCAATAAAACATTATATGAGAAGGCCCGCTGGTGAGCTGACCTATATAAAAATTGGCAAACAGGGCCCGCTGGTGAGCTGGCCCTATATAAAAATTATATCACAGGGCCCGCTGGTGAGCTGGCCCTATATAAAAATTATATCCCAGGGCACGCTGGTGAGCTGGCCCTATATAAAAATTATATCCCAGGGCATATGGAAGAGGAGGAGGAGGATGAGAACATTAAGAGTCAACCATATACCCGTTTTTGGGGTGGAAGGGGTGAATGGGAATACAGAGTATTCCCATCATTGTAAATAACATATATAAAGTGAGTTTATGTTCCCCCGGGGCTTTCCTCCAGTGGAGTGGAGAAGTCAGGGGAAATCCAGGCCTTGTTCATTTTTATAAGTGTCAACCTATCAGCATTGTCGGTGGAAAGGCGGATACGCTTATCTGTTATGATGCCACCAGCAGCACTAAATACCCGCTCAGACAGAACGCTGGCGGCAGGGCAGGCCAGCACCTCCAAGGCGTAGAGTGCCAGTTCATACCACGTGTCCAGCTTGGACACCCAGTAGTTGTAAGGCACAGAGGGATCATTGAGGACGCTGACACGGTCTGCTACGTACTCCTTCACCATCTTCCAAAACTTTTCCCTCCTTGTGACACTAGGCTGCGCATCAGGGTGAGGGTGCTGGCGGGGTGTCATGAAGGTGTCCCACGCCTTGGAGAGTGTTGCCCTGCCTTTGTCGGAACTGCTGTGTGCTCCCCTTTTCTCCCCTTCTCGGTTGGCCAAGGTAGCACGTACTCTGCCGCCAGCGTTGTCAGATGGAAAATTTTGGAGCAATTTTTCAACAAGAACCTTCTGGTATTGCACCATTTTGCTTGTCCTCTCCACCGGAGGAATGAGAGATGAGAAATTCTCTTTGTAGCGGGGGTCCAGAAGGGTGAACACCCAGTAATCCGTGTTGTCTAAAATGCGTACAACGCGTGGGTCAAGGGAAAGGCAGCCTAACATAAAGTCAGCCATGTGTGCCAGAGTACCAACAGTCAAGATTTCGCTGTCCTCACCAGGAGGCTGACTCTCAATATCCTCATCCTCTTCCTCCTCTTCTGCCCACCCACGCTGAAGAGATGGAACTAAAGTTCCATGGCTACCCTCTGTAGCGGAGGCAACCGTGTCTTCCTCCTCCTCCTCCTCCTCCTCCTCCTCCTCCGCCTCCTCCAATTGTCGCTGAGAAGACGAAGTGAGGGTGCTCTGGCTATCACCTTGTGTAAGCTCTTCCTCCCCCATTTCCACCTCTTCCACATGCAAAGCGTCGGTTTTAATTGTGAGCAGCGAGCGTTTCAGTAGACACAGAAGTGGGATGGTTACACTGATAATAGCGTTATCGCCGCTCACCATCTGTGTCGATTCCTCAAAATTGCATAAAACCTCGCAGAGGTCTGACATCCATTCCCACTCCTCACTTCTGATTACAGGAAGTTGAACGGAGAGGCGACGACCGTGTAACAGCTGGTACTCCACTACTGCCCTCTGCTGCTCACAAAGCCGGGCCAACATGTGGAAGGTGGAGTTCCAGCGCGTGCTCACGTCACACAGCAGCCGGTGAGCTGGCAATTGTAAGCGCTGCTGCAGCTTCAACAGGCCGGCCGAAGCTGTAGATGACTTACGGAAATGTGCACACACACGGCGCACCTTGGTCAAGAGATCATGCACATTGGGGTAGGTTTTTAGAAATCGCTGCACCACTAAATTAAATACATGCGCTAGGCATGGTACGTGTGTGAGCTTGCCGAGCTCCAAAGCCGCCACCAAGTTACGCCCATTATCACATACAACCATGCCTGCTTGCAGGTTGAGTGGCGAGAGCCACTGCTCGGTCTGGTGACTAATCCCCTGCAACAGCTCTGAGGCCGTGTGCTGTTTGTCCCCAAGGCAGATCAGCTTCAGCACGGCCTGTTGACGCTTCCCCACTGCAGTGCTACACTGCTTCCAGCTACTGGCTGATGGGGGAGTGGCGGTGTGTGTAGAGAATTCGGAGGTGGAAACGGAGGAGGAGGAGCCAATAACGTAGGTGCTGGTGGAAACCCTGATGGAGGTAGGGCCCGCAATCCTCGGCGTGGGTAGCACCCGTGCCATCCCAGGGTCCGAGTCGCTCCCAGCCTCCACGACATTCACCCAGTGTGCCGTCAGGGAAATGTAGCGTCCCTGGCCACAAGCACTTGTCCATGTGTCAGTCGTTAAGTGGACCTTCCCAGTAACTGCGTTGGTCAGGGCACGGGTGATGTTACGGGACACATGGTGGTGTAATGCGGGGATGGCACACCGGGAAAAGTAGTGGCGGCTGGGGACCGCGTACCGAGGGACAGCTGCTGCCATCAGGCTGCGGAAGGACTCAGTGTCCACAAGCCTAAATGGCAGCATTTCGATGGCCAGTAATTTTGAAAGGTGTGAGGTTAGTGCTATGGCCTGTGGGTGGGTGGCTGGGTATTTTCTCTTGCGCTCAAATGCCTGGGGTAACGACATTTGGACGCTGTGCTGGGACAGGGAAGTGGATGTGGTCGCTGATGGTGCTTCAGATGCTACAGGTGCAGGGCGGGAGGTATGCGGGCCTGCGCCTTCGACAGGCAATTGGCCGGCACCGAAAACAGGGGAAGAGGAGGCAGTGGTGTGGCCTGCAGACACAGATGGGCGATCCAGGCGTTCCTCCCACTTACTACGGTGCTTGGATGCCATGTGTCGGATCATGCTGGTGGTGGTGAGGTTTCTAGTGTTCATGCCTCGGCTCATTCTGGTGTGGCACAGGTTGCAAACTACAAATCTTTTGTCGTCCGCACTTTCCTTAAAAAAACGCCATACCGCTGAACACCTACCCCTTGGCAAGGTAGATTTACGCAAGGGGGTGCTCCGTGGAACATTTGAGGGCCGGTTTGGTGCGGTCCGCCTTCTTTCTGTAGCCACACCACTGCCTCTTCCAGCCTGTTGCGGTGCTGCAGATGGCTCACCCTCAGGACTGCTGTCATCGCTCGGCTCTACACCTTCCCAGGTGGGGTCAGTCACCTCATCGTCCACCAAGTCCTCCTCCACTTCCTCACTCTGATCATCCTCCTCAAGTCTTGATCCCACCACATACTCAGTCATTGACAACTGTATAACATTCTCCTCAACAAGGTCTTGAGACGGAAATAGTGGTTGATTTAATGGCAACTGTGTCTCATCATCATCATCATCATCATCCACTACTTCCTTTGACCTTAAATGCCGTTCACATCTGTCATCTTCTTGTGATTGGGTAGCCTCTAGAGGTTGTGAATCAGGGCACAAGATGTCATGTTCCTCTGCAAGCGTGCTTGGAGAGAGGGTCAAATGAAGGATTGGTGATGAGACGAGCTCATCACTATATCCCAGTGTGGGATCACTTCTTTGACCAGACCGTGTATGGTGGGAGGAAGGATGATCAGAGTGAGGATTATGTTGACCAGACTCTTGGCTACTGAGAGTGGACTTGGTGGAAGACAGGGTGGTGCTTAACCGACTGGAAGCAGTATCAGCTGTCATCCAACCGACCACCTGTTCGCACTGGTCGGACCTCGAGAGTGATGTCCTGCGACGCCCTGTGAAATCAGACATGAAGCTAGGTATGGTGGATGTCTTTCTTTCTTGTGCTCTGGCACCAGGCACAGTTTCTCCGCGTCCTGACCCGCGCCCTGAACTTTCAGGATCACGTCCACTTCCCCGTCCCTTTTTACCCGCCTTCTTCATCTTACACGATATATATGACTTTAATATATATGAGTTTGAAAACTTAACAGTATTTCTTACTATTCTGCAACTCTGCAGAGTACACAGAATAGGCTGCTAAACTGCGGTGACAAACACTGAATGGAATAAGTGACTTTAATATTTGAGTTTGAAAAATTAACAGTATTTCTTACTATTCTGCAACTCTGCAGAGTACACAGAATAGGCTGCTAAACTGCGGTGACACACACTGAATGGAATAAGTGACTTTAATATTTGAGTTTGAAAAATTAACAGTATTTCTTACTATTCTGCAACTCTGCAGAGTACACAGAATAGGCTGCTAAACTGCGGTGACACACACTGAATGGAATAAGTGACTTTAATATTTGAGTTTGAAAAATTAACAGTATTTCTTACTATTCTGCAACTGTGCAGAGTACACAGAATAGGCTGCTAAACTGCGGTGACACACACTGAATGGAATAAGTGACTTTAATATTTGAGTTTGAAAAATTAACAGTATTTCTTACTATTCTGCAACTCTGCAGAGTACACAGAATAGGCTGTTAAACGGCGTTGAAACACACTGAATGGAATATGTGACTTTAATATTTGAGTTTGAAAACTTAACAGTATTTCTTATAATTCTGGAACTGTACAGAGTACACAGAATAGGCTGTTAAACGGCGGTGAAAGACACTGAATGGAATATGTGACTTTAATATTTGAGTTTGAAAACTTAACAGTATTTCTTATAATTCTGCAACTCTGCAGAGTACACAGAATAGGCTGTTAAACGGCGGTGAAAGACACTGAATGGAATATGTGACTTTAATATTTGAGTTTGAAAACTTAACAGTATTTCTTATAATTCTGCAACTCTGCAGAGTACACAGAATAGGCTGTTAAACGGCGGTGAAAGACACTGAATGGAATATGTGACTTTAATATTTGAGTTTGAAAACTTAACAGTATTTCTTATAATTCTGCAACTCTGCAGAGTACACAGAATAGGCTGTTAAACGGCGGTGAAAGACACTGAATGGAATATGTGACTTTAATATTTGAGTTTGAAAACTTAACAGTATTTCTTATAATTCTGGAACTGTACAGAGTACACAGAATAGGCTGTTAAACGGCGGTGAAAGACACTGAATGGAATATGTGACTTTAATATTTGAGTTTGAAAACTTAACAGTATTTCTTACTATTCTGCAACTCTGCAGAGTACACAGAATAGGCTGTTAAACGGCGTTGAAACACACTGAATGGAATATGTGACTTTAATATTTGAGTTTGAAAACTTAACAGTATTTCTTATAATTCTGGAACTGTACAGAGTACACAGAATAGGCTGTTAAATGGCGGTGAAAGACACTGAATGGAATATGTGACTTTAATATTTGAGTTTGAAAACTTAACAGTATTTCTTATAATTCTGCAACTGTACAGAGTACACAGAATAGGCTGTTAAACGGCGGTGAAAGACACTGAATGGAATATGTGACTTTAATATTTGAGTTTGAAAACTTAACAGTATTTCTTATAATTCTGCAACTCTGCAGAGTACACAGAATAGGCTGTTAAACGGCGGTGAAAGACACTGAATGGAATATGTGACTTTGATATTTTAGTTTGAAGACTTAACAGTATTTCTTCCTATTCTGCAACTCTGCACAGTACACAGAATGTGCTGCTACACTGCGGCGAAGCACACTGAATGGAATATGTGACTTTGATATTTTAGTTTGAAGACTTAACAGTATTTCTTCCTATTCTGCAACTCTGCACAGTACACAGAATGTGCTGCTACACTGCGGCGAAGCACACTGAATGGAATATGTGACTTTGATATTTTAGTTTGAAGACTTAACAGTATTTCTTCCTATTCTGCAACTCTGCACAGTACACAGAATGTGCTGCTAAACTGCGGCGAAGCACACTGAATGGAATATGTGACTTTGATATTTTAGTTTGAAGACTTAACAGTATTTCTTCCTATTCTGCAACTCTGCACAGTACACAGAATGTGCTGCTACACTGCGGCGAAGCACACTGAATGGAATATGTGACTTTGATATTTTAGTTTGAAGACTTAACAGTATTTCTTCCTATTCTGCAACTCTGCACAGTACACAGAATGTGCTGCTACACTGCGGCGAAGCACACTGAATGGAATATGTGACTTTGATATTTTAGTTTGAAGACTTAACAGTATTTCTTCCTATTCTGCAACTCTGCACAGTACACAGAATGTGCTGCTACACTGCGGCGAAGCACACTGAATGGAATATGTGACTTTGATATTTTAGTTTGAAGACTTAACAGTATTTCTTCCTATTCTGCAACTCTGCACAGTACACAGAATGTGCTGCTAAACTGCGGCGAAGCACACTGAATGGAATATGTGACTTTGATATTTTAGTTTGAAGACTTAACAGTATTTCTTCCTATTCTGCAACTCTGCACAGTACACAGAATGTGCTGCTAAACTGCGGCGAAGCACACTGAATGGAATATGTGACTTTGATATTTTAGTTTGAAGACTTAACAGTATTTCTTCCTATTCTGCAACTCTGCACAGTACACAGAATGTGCTGCTACACTGCGGCGAAGCACACTGAATGGAATATGTGACTTTGATATTTTAGTTTGAAGACTTAACAGTATTTCTTCCTATTCTGCAACTCTGCACAGTACACAGAATGTGCTGCTACACTGCGGCGAAGCACACTGAATGGAATATGTGACTTTGATATTTTAGTTTGAAGACTTAACAGTATTTCTTCCTATTCTGCAACTCTGCACAGTACACAGAATGTGCTGCTACACTGCGGCGAAGCACACTGAATGGAATATGTGACTTTGATATTTTAGTTTGAAGACTTAACAGTATTTCTTCCTATTCTGCAACTCTGCACAGTACACAGAATGTGCTGCTACACTGCGGCGAAGCACACTGAATGGAATATGTGACTTTGATATTTTAGTTTGAAGACTTAACAGTATTTCTTCCTATTCTGCAACTCTGCACAGTACACAGAATGTGCTGCTAAACTGCGGCGAAGCACACTGAATGGAATATGTGACTTTGATATTTTAGTTTGAAGACTTAACAGTATTTCTTCCTATTCTGCAACTCTGCACAGTACACAGAATGTGCTGCTAAACTGCGGCGAAGCACACTGAATGGAATATGTGACTTTGATATTTTAGTTTGAAGACTTAACAGTATTTCTTCCTATTCTGCAACTCTGCACAGTACTCAGAATGTGCTGCTAAACTGCGGCGACGCACACTGAATGGAATACGTGACTTTGATATTTTAGTTTGAAGACTTAACAGAATGTGCTCTAATCTGCAACTTTGCACACTAAACAGAATGTGCTCTAATCTGCAACTTTGCACACTAAACAGAATGTGCTCTAATCTGCAACTTTGCACACTAAACAGAATGTGCTCTAATCTGCAACTGTACACACTAAACAGAATGTGCTCTAATCTGCAACTTTGCACACTAAACAGAATATATATATTTTTTTTTTTTTTTTTTTGTTTTTTTCCCCCCACACCAAATAACCTGCTGCCCCCACACACAGTAGTCCTAAAAAGGACTTTTGGTTCTTTTTTTTTCACAATTTTTGTTTTTTTCCTCCCTACACTGCCTTTCCCTTCCTATCCTCAGCTCTCCCTGGCTCAGACTGAGCCGAACTCGATGGTCAGGTGCTATACAGCACCTGACCACGGGTTCTGGCCAGCCAATCAGTGTAATGCCAGCAGCCAACATGGCTGCTGGCATTACACCGATGTCAGAGCCTCCCTGCACGTTTATTGGCTGCGCAGCAGCCGCAAAACGTGCGGGGAGGAGACCCGAACATGGCGGGCGAGCACATGCGGTACTCGTACGAGTACCGCCATGTGCCGAGCAGAGCGATGCTCGAGCCGATCCGAGCATCGGCCGAGCATGCTCGCTCAACACTATTAAGCATTTCAATCCCCATTAAAATATATGGAAATTCACAGATTGTTTTTTCCAACCCTATGGTGTACTTGGTTTACTCCTTGATTCCACCTCTTTAGTTAGATGAACAAGATCTAAATATCCTTAAAACAAAATATTTGCTAGCATTTCTGAGAACATGAGCATACCTGGGAACTCTCGGAATATCCTCATTTGGACACTCCCATTCTCAGCCCTGTGTGTTTCTCAGGGAGTCATGGATGAGAATGTTCCCAGAAATGAGCATGAGGTGTAGACAATGGAAAATAAATATTTGGGGCATGAAAGAGTAATTTTAATAACCCTTTGAATGCCTGAACAATGTGTTTGATACTTCTCTAGCACTCAAAGGATTAATATTTTAAAGGAGTGGTAAACTTTTGTTATGAAAACCACATATATTGTGGGGATTTTCCTGCTGAGTAGAACATAGTTCTGTCCCCTCTGGGAGAGGATTCATTTAAAAGTTATTTTGATTCAAACTGTTGCATTTTTAAATATTAAACTGTTAGCATGATTGCTACCTGGTACCCAGACAGTTATTTTATTGTATGATCTGGGAGAAGTGAGACACTGGCTACATTTCTCTATAGAATGTGGCAGTAACCGCTCCATCACTGTGAAACAGTTTGAACTATAATCATCCTATATAGTAATTCGCTAAATTGTGTGTATCACTGCGACATGCGCAGTAGACACTGCTGCGCGTGTTGCAGTCGTGCTCAGTAGAGACTGTCCGCACCGCGGCTGATACAGAGCTGGGCTCTCCTTCGGAGAGTCCAGCTCTGTATCAGCTGCGGCGCGGGCAGTCTCCGCTGCGCATGACTGCCCCGCGACCGGGTGGTAGTGGCACTGTGGCCCGTGTAACTGGCTGTTCAACTAGTTTATAATAAAGCATCTCACAGCAGAATGCTTTTGTAATCCTCTGTTTTCTATGAATTATGCCTTTTAACTATAAATGCACTTATTTTTTTTACTCATCAGATTCTTTGCTGCGGAAATGGTGTGCGCTATAAAATTCCTGCATAGCAAAGGAATTATCCATCGGTAAATTATAGTCTCTTATTGCATATATATTTTATTCTCACCTATTTCAATTTTGTTTCTCTATCCCTGCTCTGTGCTGTCTCTCCTTCATCCATCCTTCCACCTGTCCTGATCCACAGACTATTAAATCATTGGGGGAAAACTGCATTTCAAAAATGTTCCCCTGTGCTCAACTACAAGGAAATCTAGCCAGTCCCCAAGTTAGTTAACCTGTAACCTGGCGACTGTAAGAAAATAGCTGATGCAGTGTCAGGAAGTGGGGCTCTGTTGTGTCCCTATTATTTCAAAGTCCACACCCTCATCCTGCTATTTGAATTCAGTTGTTTCTTGTCTGACCATCTTACACTACCCATCTGCTATGTCTCTTGCAAACACTTTCTCTCTTTTCCACCCTGTATTTTACTCTCTCTTGTCTAGTGCATTGAGCAGTATTACAAAATAATGAATATAAAACAATTGCTTAACCCTTTAATGACCAGATGTGTGTGCAACACATTAGTTCACAATGCATTGCACACTCCTCTGATCCTTAAAGCATTGCCAAAACCAAAACTCTGAGATGGAAGCAGCCTTTGAGGATTATAGGTTGTCACTTGAATTATACAACTTACAGAGCGATTTCTTTACAGAGACCTCAAGCCAGAAAATGTCCTGATTAGCAACGCAGGACACATAAAAATTGCAGACTTTGGGCTTGCTGTTGATGATATGCTTGGGGACAAAGTGACATCAGGCTATGCAGGAACCAGTGGATATATTGCCCCAGAGGTGAGAAACAGACAATTGCTGATCTCAGAATTTCTGTATTTATTATAGAGGATAGGAATGCCATTTTTGTTGTGCACACTCATATCACCCTTTCTGTTGTCTGATTTATACATTGGTCATAAAAGAACACAATTCTATTCTAAATGAAGAATATGGGAAAAGTGTCTCCACATAGAATAATATCCATGTATATCACCAATTCAAAAATCTCCCCATTTCCAACCTTTGTCTTAGGGCACTCACATATTTAAGTGGCCTGTCAGATATGTATATGAATGACAGACATGAATCACAGATGGGAGACTTTATTGCCCACTCCCATTTTGATATCCTCCTCTCATTGATAGATGGTTCGGCTGCTACCATGTATCCAACTCTCTCCACTAAACCTGTACTCCCAGATGGAACAAAAAATAAAAGTGCAAATAGAAATTCTAAAAATAGAGAGTGCTAGAACAGTATTGAAATTTTATATATTTCGTTGGTACTCGTTGAGTTAATTACACTGGTGTTTGTGCCTCACCGGCATTGTGAACAACATGCAAGGTATTCATGTGGAGATACCCTAGACCAGGGAATATGCTGGGTTACCAAAAGACCTGGATCTTTGGCAAACCTCACAGATTATTATTGTATCTTTACTGGTAAGGAGATTAGCACCATTACGTGTGTCCCAAGGTAGCCACAAGACCTGGGACTTTAGGCCCTTCACAAGCAGCTATCAATTCCAATGCCATTAGTTAGTAGTAGGCAATCTTTGGCTTTCCAGCCGATGTGGGCTATATTGCTCGTCATCCCTAACCAGACAATAGCTGGCTGTGAATGATGGGAATTGTAGCCTTCTACATCTGGAGTGATAAATGTTGAAGACTGTGACTCTTAACCGAAGCAGATTGTTACTCTCTCTCTTTGTGGATGGAACTGTCATGACTGTTGTACACTGAATATCTGACACAGAGGCTGATGTACTAAAGAGGAAAAAGGAGCAATTACAGAGTAAACCAACTGGACAGAGGGGCAGAATAAAAAGTCAGATTGATTTACACTGGACTCTTTTACCCCTTGAATACTAGAGAGGCGTGCAAAGCTTTGCAAAACAATGATTTGGAGATCTATTTAGCATTCAAGCAGTTAAAAACTAATTAATATCAATGGGAAAGGGGGGATTTGTTTTTTGATCACTATGCTACATTTGGTTTGCTCCAGAGTTACCCCAGTTCTCTTTAGTGCAACAGCCTGTATGTGTCCATGTTTGTGTCTATGCCATTCTGTTTGTGTGTAGATAGATTGAAAAATATTCGTCTTTCTGCACTTTGGTAGATACGCAAGAACCTGCCATACAACAGCGCAGTAGACTGGTGGTCTTTTGGGGCTGTGCTATACAACATGGCAACTGGGGATTTTCCATGGATCCTGACTAAGAGCCATCTGGAATTTCCATCATCAGTCAGCGAAATGACCAGGGACCTGATCAGAAAGGTGGGTATGAGCTGTGATATAAACTATAAAACAATATGGCTAAGCGTGCCGCTGCTCAGTGCCACTGGTGGAAGCCCCCCCCCCCCCAGTGAAAGAATCCGTTTGGACTATCTGCATCTCCCTCTCCCTAGACATACAATCCAGTCAGCTCTGCATGAAAACTCAGCATAGTGTGAAATCTTGCTGAGGTTGATGTACTAAGGAGTAGTTCCAAATCAAACAACTGCACCATAGGGGGTGAATAAAAACTCACCAAATTCCCATTGATATAAATGGGGCTTTTGATCCTTAAAGGGATATTAATGTTCCAAAAAAATATTTTGCATTGTGTAGAGATTAAAAAGTTTAATTGAATGCAAAAAAAGGTATATCTCAAATCGCTATGGTTTGAGATATATCTGCATTTAAAATCTGATGTTTCCTGCTGTCAGCTGTAAAGCTGTAAGCAGTAGATCTGTGTCCACTGACACGTAGGCTCTTCAACAGAGCCGCAATTGCATTTTTTAAAAAGAATTACTTCATTGGAATGGTCTACAACATGGGCTTGCAAACCAAGAGTCCAAGTTTCCAAGGCTTTGGCAAACTCCAAGTATACTACATCAACAGCAATATCCTTGTCCATATTACTACTTACCTTTTCATAAAGTGCAAGTAAATTAGTTTGAAATGATCCCAAGTAGTGTAGTTGGTTTAGCCCTAGAATTCTTTCACTTCTGCCCTTGTGCATTTGACACTATATAATACAACTAGAACGTAATATATCAAATGATCCTTGTTTCTTTCCACAGCTCCTGAGAACAAACCCTACCCGACGTCAGAGGGTGGCTGATACAATCGAAAGCCATCCTTTTTTCACTGGGATAAACTGGGAGGAGCTCCAACAAGGACGCGTTGAGCCACCATTCATGTTGGTAAGTATATGACCCTGAATTAGTGCCCAATATGCTTATGTACAGTGGTGCCTCCCTGATGGTCATGTAAGCAAACAAGGCACAACTTTAAAGAGACCGAGTCACTTAAAAACAAATTTGATTATTTTTGATAGTGCTTAAAATCAAGTGCATTTGTATTAGCCAGTATTTATTTATTTGTTTATTTATTGAGTTATTTAGATTGATAGATTCTGTTAAATACAAACTATCCATTGCATTTCCCGCATCCCATAGCAATGAAAGGGCTAAGACAGAAATGCCTGCATGACAGACTTGTAATTATCATAATCTATAAATCTAAAGAACTCAAAAACTAGTCACTGTCACTGCTCAGGACACATTGAAACACTTCACACAGAGACAAATGCCTCTGTATGAGTGAGTCCATAGTAGGTTTGCCATGATTTGCAATGTGTTGGAGATCTCTTTAGCATTCAAGGGGTTAAAAGCCCATTTTAAATGGGAATTTTTATTTGGCAACAATCTTGCTGTTCTTATGCCCCAGAATTACTCCAAATCTACATACATCAACGTTACTGAGGCTGATGTACTTCGTAAAAGTGGAGCAAATCTGGGGCAAACCAACTGCTCATTAGAGAATAAATAACAATCTGCTTTGATATAAATGAGGATTTTTAACCCTTGAATGCTGCAAGGTCTTCAACACATTGCTCTGTAATATACTGGAAAATTCTGGAGAATTCAAGTGGTTAAAAGCCCCATTTAAATCAATGGGAATGTTTTGAAATGCTAATTCCTTTGCTATGGTTCGCTTGGTTCTCACCAGAATTGCACCACTTTTACTTAGTACATCAGCCTCACTGTGTGTATCTTCTCTCTGCAGGAAGAAAAGGATACCAGAAATCATCACTGACACCATCTAATTTATTTAATGTAATTAATGTAAATATTGTATATAGTTATAATAAAAATAATAATAATGAAATTAGCCTTATCATTTACTGTGCAATTCTGTTCATGTCTGTCACTAGGCCGATATGCTGTTTTTACATCAGTTTGGATAAATAAGAGCTATGTTTTACTATAAGAATGTTATTCATACCATTAAAGTTGTAAACGGCAGCATTTGAAACATTTTGCTATGTGAATTGTGAAATACTCTTAATTTGATAAAGAGCCTGTCTACACGGGCCAAATAATGGCAGGTGTACTAAAGCAGAACAACACCTCCCAGCATTCTGTGTGTTCGGCCAGAGTCTACTGTGCATTACTGCATCGACCTGCGTTCAGGAAGTCTCTACTACTCATGACTGAATTGGACAAACATACATCTGGCCTATAGGATTTTGAAGTACATATATGGGGTACTGGGAAATATCTAGATTACTCCAATATACTAAAGTCTCATGTGAGGGCATGTATTTGAATAAGCGTAATCCAAGTTTTGCATTAAAAACTATGACACAATCTACATTAGTCTCACAAGGTACATTTTTTGAGTGAGCTCTGACATTCGCCAGCCCTCAGACTCTCATCATATTATCATAAACACACGATCTAAGGAATCTGAAAATGCTTAAGTTCAGTTAAAGATGGAAATAAGTCATTTGCAAAGAGCACACTTAAGCACTGCTATGTTGACAAAGCTAAGGCAAAATGTCGAAGACAGCATAGTACCTACTAAGATGGGTCAAATTTGTCTCTATATTGACTAACCCTTACTGACCCGTAGTCCATCTCCCTCCAGCTTTGTGGGGCTACACATACCATTATGCCTGACCAGCCAACAGATGGCTAAGCAAACGGAAGTTATAGTCCAACAACTGACCTCCCCTGACTTAACCTTTCGAGAGGCAGAGGGGTGAGCAAAGCATTGCTGTACAATGTGTTGTTCACTCTTCTTGCTCTCAGCTGGTTAAATAAATGCTGATGCTAAAATACCACATTGGACAATCACACTTGTATATGTTAAGTCTTAGGGACATAAGCACAAAAGAAAATAGGAGCAAATCGTGGGCAAACCAACTGTACCATAAGGGACACATACAATTCCCTTAAACTGGCATGCATTTAAGTGAATATTTCAACCCCTTTAGTCTAGAGAGGTGTCCAATGTTTTGCATAGAAATGTATTTCATATTTCTCTGGCATTAAAGAGATTCAGATCCAAATTTAAATATACTGGGATTCCTATGTGTAGACTATGGTACATTTGCTTTGTTCCAGAACCATTCCTCTTTTCTTTTGGGCATAAGGCTAGGGTTGCCACCTTTTCTTCAAAAAAAATACCAGCCATAACATTCCCTCCTTAGATTTAAGATTGGACAGAAGCCAATCTTTTACAGGCCTGCCAGTAAAATACCGGCTGGGTGGCAACCCTACATAAGGCCCTTTGTACGTCAACAGAATTTACATATATAACATTGCATATGATTTTCAGTAACCAGTGAAATGATTTTCCTTTCATACTTCCTGTTGTGTTTTACATAGTATTGATTTGTAATCAGGAAGTGAGAAGTGCAAAGGGATATTGCTTCCCCCCACTCGGCTAAAATAGACCATGCATTATTATATATCTGAAATTCTGCCAAGTTTACCTATAATAATGTTTCAACATTCCCTTTACACGTATCTGTAACATGAAATCAAATATTAGATTGCCATAGGCATCAATTTTACGGCCATAAAAGAGTGTATAGGTGCTGACTTGGGACTGCACAGTTCAGCCCTGGGTTTTTCATTAATGAGTAGTTAACATGATTATGTCTTTTACTCAGATTTACCTTCCAGGCTCCCCTAGGCAAGTTGCTTTAGGAGCTCTTAGCTCTGCCCATGGCTACACCTCCAGTTCTCACATGACCCCACTACCAGTCCCATTCACTGTTTGCTGGCACAGAAAATACCTCTGGCCTATAAAAGCAAGCACAAAAATACTTTTAACCTCTTGGTTGCTAGAGAGATCTCTAATGCATTGCACCTCAATGTGCTGGAGACATCTGTAACATGCAAGGTTTTAAGTAATAGTGATAGTCTGTAGAGGGGTATATAAAATACTGCAGGGGCATTGAGATTGTTCTAGCCACACCCACAATTCAGAATGTGCAGAGCCAGATTAAGACTCCATAGGGCCCTAGGCAAGATCACAAACTGGGGCCCCCTACACAAACCTCAGGTTTTTCATTGTTGTTTTTTTGTTTTTTTTTTAGTCAGGCATAGTAGTACAAACTTAATAAAAGACAAAAAAATAAAATACTTTATCTCTTGTATGGCAACGATGTCACCAAAGCATTTCAAACCAATGCATTGGACACCTCTCTGGCATCCAAGCGGGTAAATATATTAAAATGCACCACAGAGCGTACAACTGAATTGGGGCTACACTAGGGACTCCACAGAGCTTACAATTAAAATGAGAGTACACAAGTGATACCACGTAAATTACAAATTAAATAGAGCTTTACATTTTATCATAGAGCTTACAACTGAAATAGGGATACACTAGTAATTCCCCAGAGTTTATAACTGCAATGGGGCTACACAGTTGGTTCCAAAGCTTACAATTCAAATGGAGCTACACTAATGATATACAGAGCTTACAACCAATATGGAGTTATACCTCAGAGTTTACAATTTGTAAACCTAGTAATCCATGGTTAAAAGTAGCCCGCTGAGCCCACATTGCTACCACATTAAACATGTAAGCCTTTGGGTCCCAGATAAGTATCCAACAACATGAACAGGTACAATCAGATCCATCCAATCAGAGGCTTCAGTCAATGTTGTGATTGATGGGTAAGAACAGTCACTGATTGGCTGGTGGTTGTGGGGAAGCACAGTAGATATTACTCTTGGGGGAATATGAAGGAAAGCTGTGTAGCCTGTTTAGAGTTTACATTAACCTGTTGAGTTCCAGAGAGGTACGCAACGCACTGCAAATCAATGTGTTGAGCACCCTTCTGGTGCTCAAACTGTTAAGGTTTTAATATAATTTTTGACTTGTCTGCAGCCTGCTGCTCATTTTAAAGAATCCCCCACCCCTTCCTTCATGAAAGATAACATTTCCTGACAGGTTCCACTCACTTTATTTAAATGTAGCAGCTTATCAGGACTGGTCTGATCTAATGGAAGCATTTTGTAACTCCTCCTCCACAAATAAAATACTTCTTTCCTAACATCTGTCAAGATTGTAAAATGTTAACCCCTTCAAGCTGCATTTTACCTCTGGAGGAAGACCAACATGCCCAAGTTAGATCAGACCAGTCAAGATATGCTGTTGTTACACAGTTTAAATAACAAAGTGAGCCTCTAGGAAAAATGGTACCATTTGCCTTCCCTCAACACAAACTGACTAAATCATGTCTAGCCATACAAAATGCCTTCTCTCACACACACTTTTGTTGGCTCTTCCCCTACCCTCCCTCTTTATTCTCTGCCCTCACGGTGCTCACATTACTGAATCCATTCAGGGATGGAAGGATAAGTAGCTCCATGCATGTACTCCACAGCGTGCCCAGGCCAAGCATGTTCTTCCCTCAGTGTTGTCCTGGAGATCTTCAGCCCACCCAGCTGTCTGCTCCACACACTGCGATTGGCTGTTATTGAGAGCCAATCACTGTTTCTGTCAGGAATCTGCATAGATTGCTGATGTTAGCACTGAGTCTTGGTTGGGTAACCAAACTCTGCTTCTACTAGTTAACTGATGGTATTTTAACATCAGGCCACAGAAGCATTATAAACTTATATCCCTCAGTTTATAGTTTCCCATGGGCGTCTCCTTGCCTGAGCAGCTGAAATGTGTCACCAACCTGAACAGCCAATAGGAATGAGGCTGATACTGCTAGTCCTATCACTGGCAGCAGTAGCACTATAGACTTACAGACCTCAGTGAACAGGTTCCTGTGACTTTTGATCCCCAGAGCTGGTGCTGCCTTTAGGAATTTGGCCAACACTTTTGTCTCTCCTCAGGCAGTGGTTGATGAGGTTTAAACAGTGCATCCATCTATCAAGTTCAACCTATGTAATACCACTCTTGTTTTAGTTGATTCAAAGAAAGGGGTTAAAAAACCCCCCAAAGAAATCATTAACCCTTTGAGTGCTCTGAAATGCATTGTGTACCCCTGTGGCACTCAAAGGGTTAACGCTATTACCAAGTATACTCCAGGTGGGCAAAACAATTGTTTCAGTCTGCAAAAGGCAAGTGAAATCCTTTTTAGGATCTTTTGTGCATTGTAATCAGCAATCATATTTATCTATATTGTTGTGAGGTACAAAGGTATTGAATAGCATCTTGAAAGTATTTTACATTATCTGCCACAACACACAGTCCCAAGGCAAATAATTCCACATCACAACTGCCTTTACTGTAACATATATCAGCTTTTGTTTTAGTTAATAAGATCCTTTACCCTGGAGTTATAGGATGCCCCTTTGGTTTTTGCTGAGTTCTTTAAGTTAAGAGTTACCCGAATAATTATCTTTATTGAATAGGAATGAGGCTGCCACTCTCACTGTCAGTTATTGCAGAAATTAGGACAACAGGCTTGGGGAAGACCTGTTCACTGTCAGTTATTGCAGAAATTAGGACAACAGGCTTGGGGAAGACCTGTTCATTGAGGGTTATAAATGCATTGTAGAAGCTCGGTATGGTTTCCATAGTTATGTTTCAATTAAGGTTCTACGGTATTTAACATTTTTTGCCCATAACTTTTGATTACAGCCAGAAAATTGGCTAAATTCTTGGATTCCAGGTCAGACTGTCATTTTATTCAAACTCTTCAAGTTTCATAACAATGGTTGTTTAGATTTGGCTGAAAGAAAAATGTTTCCCATTTAGAGCTATGAGAAATATTAGAAAGACATACAGCCCAATGCTCAGTAGAGATCATCCACAGCTCTTAATGCTCTATACTGCACTTGTGCAACCATTAGTTTATCTTCCTTTTTCCATACAGCAGGTTTGTCTAACAAGAGGTCCCACCTCTACATCATTGCATCACGCACAGTGTATTTGGCTTTAACCCTTTAAGTACCAGAGGGGTACGCAACGCATTGCAAAGCAATGCATTGCGTACCCCTCTGTCTCTCAATGGGTTAAATTTGGTGTGACCCACCCTGTTTTCCTATGCCTTAGTCTCTTAACCATTTGAGTGTCAGAGGTATTCACAAAGCAGTGAAAATTGAGGTCATGCTCATTAGCAATTTGGATACTGAAGAGAGATTTTGAAGATCCTCTAGCTTCCAAGGCATTACTAGGGAATACAAGCATTAAACAGTTACTTGGGTAATTTACCCCATTGAATGCTATCATTCAATGGATTACTATGGAATAAACTCTTTAAAAATGATTTCTGAGACTTTTCTAGCCTCCAACAGATTAAAGAATTTGGGCTGGAAGTGGTGAATGACATTAAAGGAGCAGTACACTTTTTATTTTTTAATGAAAACCCATATGTTATAGGGCAAGGGCATGGGCGTCCAATGTGTAGCTCATGGGACTCATCCCAGGGTGAGTCCCACTTGAGATTTTTAAAACTCTTTAGCCAATTCGTACACATGAACTACTAGGCCAATGAGGCCTCGCCACCTGTCTACTACTGCTGTAGACTTTGGGAATACCTTAGTCTGTTAAAAACCTGTATTCTCACTGACTTGAACTATGAGTAAGCCAATAGCTGTGCAGTTTTCTATGACTAAAGATGATTTAACTTTTGTTATATTCCTTCCTATTATGGCTAAAAAAATCCATATTCTTTGATAGCCACCAGGCAATAATACATCATTCTTATCAACAGAAAAAAATGAATATGGCTCTTTAACACATGGATTTATAAACATGTTGCCCACAATTGAAAAAACTTAGATGCACCGTTTATAGGACTTTTGGCTTTTCCAGCTGAGTAATACAATGACGCTCCCACTGACCCTGAGACTCAGTGGTTTTACCCAAATCTGAGGGTGTCCGTGTGAAGAGCCAAATTCTCCGGGTGAAAGAATTCAGTGTTAACTAGTATCTCACCTGCAGCAAATAACAGACCATGGGGTTAAAGGGGCACTTTCACCTCAGAAAAATGTTTTACCAGATGTTTAAACAGTTAAGCAGTATTAGGAAACGTGCTTCTTATTTTTTATTTTTACACACTTAGTAAGATCTTTGGTGTCGAAGCTGTGCACTTCCGGATTCTGCGGCACTGTGAATCTGCAGCACAGCTCTCCAGACTTCCCAGCACTATTTCATTCTCCTCCCACCTCCCTCCCAGCTGCCCCAGGGAGCGCGTTCACGTTTCCCTTCGGTGTGCTGTGAACGGCTCCTAACATTCCAGCAAGCTATGATTAGCATTATACTGAGGACGGATAATAGCACCTCCTGGTTAGAGCAAGCAGAGATATATCACCTGAAATGTACATTATGGGGAACTTTAACCCCTTAAGAACCAGACAAATCAGGGGTGGTTTGCACTTAAAGGGACAGTAATGTCCCATAAAAAATGCTTGGAGTTTTGTAGAGATTAAAAAATAAACAATATGCCACAAACCCTATCTCTCAAACCGTTATGGTTTGAGAGATATCCTTTGGTAAATTTTCCCTCTCCTGATTTCAGCTATAAGCTGACAGCAAGAGTTCCTGGTCCGGGGCCGACAAGCGGCTCTTCAGCAGAGCCGCAATAGTGCAATTTAAAAAGAAATACTTCTTTGGACTGGTCTACAAAGTGTGCCTGGTTTGCAAGCACACTTTTTAGGCCGTTTGCAAAGAAGTATTTAGTTTTAAATCACGTTATTGGGGCTCTGCTGAAGAGCCTCCTCGCGACGGCTAACACTCATCTCCTTTTGTCAGCTAACATCAGGAGAAGTGAAACTTTAGGGGAGGATATCTCTCAAACCATAGCGGTCTGAGAGGATTTGTGGCATAGTGCTTATCGTTTTAATCTCTACAAAACTCTAAGCATTTTTATGGGACATTACTGACCTTTTTGAGTATGTCTTTGTTCAATCATATTTCCCATCTAATTTCTTTGGTACACCCACACAAATATATATTTTTAAGTACACATAGGGCTTTCTTTTGATACCACATTTAAATGGATACCCCATCTTTTTATTTCATTAAAATAAAAAAAAACTAGTGTAAAAGCACATGAACACGGGCCAAGGTCCGGGTAACATTAACCCTTTGAGTGCCGGGGTGCTGGATTGTACCCTTCTGGTACTCAAAGTTTTAAGAGGCCGCTACCTCACTGCTCCACGAGATGCAGTCTTGCGTTGCCTCACTTACGCAATGCAATCATGCGCAGTAGAGACTGCCCAAATGTAGGCAGTCCCTAATGTGCATGACTGCATCGTTACAAACATCCTAGCGAATTATTATACAGGATAGGAAAAAAATTAGAAAACAAAAAAATTTTGCATACAATTTCATGTAAAACCTCAAATATATTCATTTGCTTCTCCTGAATATGTGGGTACCCCATATGCCTAGTACTTCAATCCTTTTTTTTACTTTTAAAGGTAAATATTACAAGATATGCTTCTTCAATATTTGCCATTTGAGGACTTTAGCTTTGTTGACGGTGTCAGAACCGAAAAATGCCCCACACAATGCCACCACAAAAGTATGTGTCTGAAAACCAGATAACATAGGGTAATTAATCAGTAGAAATTTGGAGTTTTTAATGCAGCTACAGGGCCCAAAGTGGAACATGCGTGTTTCCATTTTCACACATGGAATTTTCACCGCTTGCTTAAAGGGATAGTAATGTTTCACAAAAACAGCAGCTCCAATTAATATTCATAGTATTTGCACCATAGAGAGTGTTATTTCAATACTGTCAGAGTTGTAGTTAAAGAGTAATTGAATGATAAAGTATCCCCCTCCCGCCCCTTTTACTGATGTAACAGTGCTCAGCTCAGAGTTGCAGGGTGTTGTCCAGGTGAATTCAATTAATCTTCAATTAATATAAGGGAAAAACCTGTCAAGGGGGGCAGGGCTTTCATTGTTCTCACAGTAAGAAGACTGTCCCTTGCTGTGAGCTGTCTGGTCTGTGGACCAGATTCCACATCTGAGGGGAGGTGGCTTACACTAAGTAAAAGGGGTGGGACAGGGAAATTTTTTCATTCAATTATTCTTAAACTACAACTCTGACAGTATTGAAATAACACTCTCCATGGCTCAAATACTATGAAGAGTAATTAGAGCTGCTGTTTTTGCGAAACATTACTATCCCTTTAACTGGTGCCATATCTCATCTGAGGCTGTGTACCTGTTCTCCACTTTAAAATTTCCCTTTAAAAATGTACATTTTTGAAAAGTAGACAACCCAGGCTTTCATATTAGGTGCATTTTCACATTTTTCATGCAGCTGTTTTACCACCAATCCCTCTCAAAACCTTCAGTAAGAAAAAAAATGCAGTATTTTTCACACTTATATTTCAATGTTGCTGTGGGTTTCAATCACAGATATAAAAATGTACATTGATTAGTGTTCAGCTATATCTTCTGAGTACAGCAATACCCCATACGCATAGGTTTGTCAGGGTCTGTGGTAACTACTGGGCCAGTTTTTGAACAGACATGGGATTTTCAGCTGTTTGCTTTACTGGTGCCACGACTCATTTGGGCTGCTTAGCAGTACTCCACTTCACAATTTTCCCCCAAAAGTGTATATTTTTGAAAAGTAGAAACCCCAAGGTTTCATTCTAGGTGTAATTTCACATTTTTCACCGGGCCACTTTATCACCAGTCCCTCTCACAACATGCAGTAAGCAAAAAACAGTGTTTTTTCTTTTTTCTTACTGCAGGTTTTGGGAGGGATTGATGGTAAAATGGCTGAGAAGAAATTTTCAAAATGCACCTAGAATGAAACCCAGGGTTGTCTACTTTTCTAAAACATATACGTTTGGGATTAAAATTTTAATTGCAGCATTGCCAAACAGTCACAAGTTAAGCAAGCTGTAAAAATTACGTCTGAAAATGGAAACCCAAATGTTCCCAACTGTGCCCAATAGCTCCCTCAAACCATGACAAACATATATATATATGGGGCATTGCTACACTCAGAAGATGTAGCTGAACACTAATGAATGCGATTTTTTAAAAAAACCCCCAAATATCATGTGCTTGAAAACCATAGAAACACTGAATATGTGTGAAAACACTTATTTTTTTTCACATCTATATTTCAGTGTTGCTGTGCATTTCACGCGCAGGATATTAAGAGACTTTTAAAAATGCATTAGTGTTCATCTAATTCTTTTGAGTACAGCAATGTCCCATATGCATAGGTTTATCCGGGTTTGGGTGAGCTTCTGGGCCCATTTGGGAACATGCACATCTCCATTTTCAGACATGGAAAAAACTGACATTGCATTGCTTCCTGTTACATTTTCATAGTGTTAGACCTACGGAGGGATGTGTTCTGAAGATAGGAATGATTGTATGAAGATTTAGGTACTCGCCTGGTATTGGGGAGCCTTGACGCGGCGGGTGGGCTTAGACATACTTTGGCCAATCTATGCAATGAAGACCCCAAAATGTATTAAAGTGGTATGATATATGCTTTACACAGGGTTCTCATTTGGATAGTTTATATGGAGGAGCGCAGATTTGTTTTGCTTTGGGGTTTTTTTTGTTTGGGCTTTGGCCTAATGTTGGGGAGCCTGGAGAACTCCCACACTTCTTGCTGCCATTCATATTTATTCACTTGGGTTCTTAATTTTTATTTGTCAAATTAATGTATGGGTTAATGTGAGTTAGCGCTGTGAGTTTTCTGTTTCTTTTGCTTTTATATTTCAGTGTTGCTGTGCATTTCACACGCAGGATATTAAGAGACTTTTAAAAATGCATTAGTGTTCATCTACATCTTTTGAGTACAGCAATGTCCCATATGCATAGGTTTGTCCGGGTTTGGGTGAGCTTCTGGGACCATTTGGGAACATGCACATCTCCATTTTCAGACATGGAAAAAACTGACATTGCATTGCTTCCTGTTACATTTTCATAGTGTTAGACCTAAGGAGGGATGTGTTTTGAAAAATAAAAACCAGGATATTTTAGGGGCAATCAGACAGTAAAAGGTGGTGTATGCCCATGTCCCATTATTGTAACACACTCAGCAGTGTTTCTGTTGGTTTTTCTTTTGGGTGATAGGGGGATTTTAAATGGATAGTGTCATATACCAGGTCTTTGTGGTATAAATTTGGGTGCCCCTTGAAACAAAAAACTTTAATCAAATGAAGCTGGAACATCAAAAAAGTTCATTTTGTAGTGGGTTTTCCCAATTAGAAAATTAAATAGAAATTATAAACTGCAGTCTGAATCATGTAAATGGCAAACATTGTGTACCAGGCCTTACATTTCCTCATAGAGAGGTAAAGCTGCATGAGCTGAACATATATATCCACTCCCCCATGTGTTTGTTGCAGTCTGTGATGCAGACTGGCTTTCTTAGTAACTCACTTTTGCTATGGACTGAGACTGGCACAGTTATCTCATCATGCATGGTGGTCAGCATGTACATGTCCTTTTTGTCTCTAATCTAAACTGCCAGCAGCTCCTGTTGGCAGAAAGCTGAGGACTTCCCTTTTTGTAGCTTGTTACTTAAGAGTTGTTTTGGCATATCTCTGCAATTATGTCTAACAGTGCCGCAGGCCACTGTGTCATAATAAAAAAAAGTAACAAATAAAAGGGGTCTAGAATACAAATTGTGCACATGTAAATTATACACTTTATTTAATAAGGGGTAAATGAGGTCCCTAACTATTTTTCAATTGGTTCCCAGATAGTCTGGGCAGCGAGGCAGATCAAGTTGGCTGTCATTTACCTCATAAATTTGGAAAGCATGAATATACCCAATGGCACTTTCGCATACTTTATAAAATTTGACTCCAAATTTGGAGCAGTTAGAGGGGACATTTTGTTTGAATCCCGACCTTCACTTGTGTTTCATAAGGGTTTCATCAATGCATATGTTTCTATGGCATATATACTTCTGAAAACTTTATCTGTACATAATTTATTAGGAGGCACATTTTATACAGCCTTTCATACTGGGGGTGTTCTTTGAGGAGGCACAGGTATTGTCACTGAAATGCATAAACTGCAAAAGCATTTCATATCTTCTCATAGTCATTGATTTTATGAAAATAGGGGTATCACAGATTTTTGTTCCAGTATGACATGATGCTTTTTTTAAATTATCCCCATAGTAATTGTTATGGTCTATAATTGGTTGAATTCAGTCAGATCAGGGTTGTAATGATAGCTGCTTTGCAATGAAGTATTATGGATTGGCGGCAATGTTTTGGGCTACATACAGATTTGTTAGGTATACAATCTCCCCTAAAAGTCCTTTCCCCCAAAATAAATCAAATACTGCTCATGGCTAAATCCTACCACTTCCACTTGAATTCCTGTGTTGTCTATGAAATCAGGAATTGCTGTGCACAATTCATAAATTGTATTTATTTATTTATAACCCTAAACCTTACCCTAACCAATGTAAACCCTAATCCTACCTAAAGTAACACAAATTCCCCAGCCAAACAATCTATTTAATTGATTGAATATTAAATAAATTAATTTAATTAAAAAAATTGAAAAGGAAATTCAGTTAGAAAAAAAACAAACGGTCACTATTCCCATAATAAAAATAATATATATATATTTATATATATTTATACATCAAGCATAGAACGGAAGCACTCACTCTAAAATTGCTTATGTGCCCAGGAGATTCAAATAGTTTTGTTACATTTGTAAACCAACTAAATTCACTTAATAATCCAGTTAGATTCTCTTGGGACATCCATCCAAGAGAGGTACACTTCCTTGATTTAACAGTATATTGTGACTATAATCGCCTAGGTACCACTAGTTACCGTAAATCTACAGATCGTAATACTCTGCTTCATTACCAGAGTTTTCACCCTACACATACTAAATCAGGGGTACCTTATTCACAATTCCTACGGATCATACGTAATAATTCCAACAGAGAACAAGCCTCTATTCAAGCGAAAGAACTGTTTAAACGTTTCTTACAAAGAGGATATAAAAGGACACACTTACAACAAGCCTTTGATCGTGCCTTTACATTTTCACAGAATGATTTACTCATTCCAAAAAATAATAAAATTAAGGAGGATAGACTTGTTTTTACATCCACCTTCACTCCTAAAAGTACTTCTGTTAAACAAGCCATTAGCAAGCGCTGGAAAATTCTTGCAGGAGATCCTACATTACCACGGATATTTAATTTCGAATTTACGTGACCTTTTAGTTCTAACAGATCCCTTGCATTCTTCATGGTTACTGAAAGAAAAAAATGGTTGTTATAAGTGCACTGGCTGTATTACCTGCCAGAACTTAATTACCGGGGATTTTTTTAAACATCCTCATACTAGTAAGAAAATCCCTATAAAATTTCGTCTCACATGTACCAGCAAATTTGTGATTTATTTCATAATCTGTCCCTGTAGTTTGATGTATATTGGTAAGACAATTACACCTTTTAAGGAAAGAATTGCCAATCATCGCACAACTATTAGACAAGCCATTCAGACGCTTCAAAGCGACAAACCAGTGGCAAAACATTTTGTGACGGCGAATCATACTTTAGCTGATCTTAAATACATGCTCATAGACCATCAGCCTAAACTACGGAGGGGAGGAGATAGGAATAAAAAGTTGATGCAGAGGGAAGAGCGTTGGATACATAGATTAAACACGCTCACCCCAAGGGGTTTGAATGATAAAACTAACTATTCCTGCTTTTATTGACAGGTGTATCGGGATAGTAGACCTACTGGAAAATGGGAGAGGCGAATCTTTGTCCCGGTACAGTGCTTCATTTTGCCCTTTGGATAAGTATGGATAAAGTACATTACACTCTTGGACATGTCTCCAGGGAGGGGTGGGCATAGATCCCTTGTAGGGTGTTGCCATACCAAACACCCCCCCATAATAGGACTACATGTCAGGAGTATCAACATTTTAACTTCTATTTTCCTCCCTGTTATTACTGACATAAGTTAGGATCCATAATGAGCCCCTCCAGGGTGGGGTGGGCATAGATCCCTAAGAAAATTGGGTGTTGCCACTAACACACCCCTACAATAGGACTGGGCTCTTTGGATTCAAATATATCTAGTTTTGGATCTTTGGAATTGTGGTAACCTATGAGTGTGATTACTTTAAATACATTTCTCCATCTCATTTTTTAATTTATTGTTATGAATACTGCCTTTGAGATTGGATAAATCTATGGAATGGTTCTGTCACTTAATGGTATAACCGCTGTACCGCTGTTGCCTTATACTTTGTACTGCAACTGCATTATTCAATTAAAATAACAGTGGTTAAGTCGTGAATATATCTGCCACATCGGTGTGTGGTCCATCAACATTGTACCACTGGGAACACAACGCTCTAATCAGACTACCTTAAACTTATCTCTTGTAGTTCGTAATGAATAGGTCTGATATTTATCATATTACTCGTTGTACTGTTGTGGTTATGTTTGTTACATTGCAACTGTATCTTGTCACTCAATGCATGTACATTTGCCACATCGGTGGTGTCATTTGCATCATATCCTATCAGCATCGCACCACTGAACAAACAGTAGTCTGATCGGACTTCGATATATCTGTCTCCATCGGTGGACTACACGTATGTAATGTGTTGGATATGATTACTGGATATTTTTGTACATATTCAGGTACATAAGTATGTTCTTTATACCTCATTGTATTTAGTTCTCTCCACATTATTATTTGCCGATACTACTTAAAATGGCTACTTATTCTGCAGCGATCCGCCTACTTATTGCTACAGTTGAGGACATTTAGCGTTCCGTAGTATGTTGCCATTTAGAGTTTGACTTAGGATTAATATGTACACGCATGACCGCTCGGTCATTATGGACACATTTGGTTCAAGTTACTTTGAACTACAACACCAGTGGCTGCGGGCTGCTGACGCTAACCGTGCGTGTTGACGTCACCATCTTCCCACGGGCCACGAGCATCTTCCATGTATGTCTATAAATAAACGCCATTGCTGTAGATAATTTGTCTTGATAAAGGTCCTTTTAAGGGACCGAAACGTTGACCCTGTTTTTGCATTATTGCCTAATAAATTGTTCAGTATAAGACCCACTGGTGCTGCCTCTTATCTATACAATTCTATTTATATATATTTAAATATTTTTTTATGTATTTTGTATAAAACACTTTTCCTAAACCTAACTCTAAAGCTAAACTTTACCCATACCCATTTATACCCTGAACCTACTTAACTAAACCACCTATCACTAAAGTTAGTGATCAAAGGTGGGGAAATCAATTGATCGCTGTCCATATAGTGATCAAAGGTGGGGGAATGCATTTTTTTCTGTTTTTAACAGATTTTATGCTGGAACAGGAGCTGGAATGCTGGATACACTGTGGCACAATGTCTTTCTATCTTTCTTCTACTCAAGATGTGTGTGAGAGGAGGGAGACAGAGAGAGACAGAGGGGAGTTTACAAACACTGCCTCTGTCATTTTGCTTCACATGTGAGTCACAATTTTATCTGATCACATGTGGCAACAATTTAATATTGGCTAAAACTAAGTGCTCTGGTATTGGAGCACTAAGTAACAGTCTCCCCCCTGCTCTCCCATCGCTCTCTGTGGCGGTGATGGGAGAGTTAACCCTTGACATTCCTGTACTATCACCGGTCCTTAAGGCAAGGACACCAGCAATGGTCCTGGCACATCACCAGTCCTTAAGGGGTTAAGGGTTAATATTTAAAAAATCTCAGGGTCTGCTCATTTTGAAGTTCCCAATTATGGATAGCATGACTCAGCAGTATCTATCACATTCTGCTGAGATAAATGTATTTCAGTGACTGACTTCTCCCGTAGAAAAAAATAGAATTACATGGAGTCTGAATGGTTGCACTCTTTAAAACCCCCATAATGTACTTACCATTAATAATAATAAACAGACACAACAACCTGAAGACAGTGGAAAGGCTGCAGCATTTTATTAAATAAAAAAATAATAAAATCATATTTTATTTTTAAAACATCAACCATTTAATAAACCACAAAATCTTATCAGCCAAACCAGCCTGATAAGCCAACATGTAACCAAGGCAAAAATATATGTGACTCCGCCCTACCAGCCAGGAGCCTAAAAATATTATAATAAAATCACTTATAAACCCTCCATGTTGTGACTATTAGTCAAACCGTCACTCAAATTCATATAACCGCTCTTACTCTTTAGCCTTATTACTATTTTTTTTATAATGATTTTTTTAATTATTTATTTAAATTACTTACATAGCCATTGCAAAACAAATGGGGGGTTGGATGTCTCTCTGGATGTCTGGCATAAACTGAATAGTGAAATTAGGGTATATACCCCACTTCCCACTCAAAACAGAGCTACCTGGTGCAAGGTAAATACCCTGCAGCCAATAGCACTGCTAGGCGGGAAAAGGATGAAATTCCAGAAAAGTCCTGGCTACAAATAAATCATAGCTGTAAAATTTAAAGGGATACCACAGCACTGAATTACCTCACCAAAATTATTTTTATTTTTTTTAATTAATTATACAGGTCCCCTTTCATGGAGTCTGGATGGTTGCACTCGTTAAAACCCCCATAATGTACTTACCATTAAGTAAATAAATAATAAAATCAGATTTTATTTTTATAACATCAACAATTTAATAAACCACAAAATCTTATCAGCCATACCAGCCTGATAAGCCAACATGTAACCAAGGCAAAAATATATGTGACTCCGCCCTACCAGCCAGGAGCCTAAAAATATTATAATAAAATCACTTATAAACCCTCCATGTTGTGACTATTAGTCAAACCGTCACTCAAATTCATATAACCGCTTTTACTCTTTAGCCTTATTACTATTTTTTTTAAATTATTTTTTTAATTATTTATTTAAATTACTTACATAGCCATTGCAAAACAAATGGGGGGTTGGATGTCTCTCTGGATGTCTGGCATAAACTGAGGTCAGAATAGTGAAATTAGGGTATATACCCCACTTCCCACTCAAAACAGAGCTACCTGGTGCAAGGTAAATACCCTGCAGCCAATAGCACTGCTAGGCGGGAAAAGGATGAAATTCCAGAAAAGTCCTGGCTACAAATAAATCATAGCTGTAAAATTTAAAGGGATACCACAGCACTGAATTACCTCACCAAAATTATTTTTATTTTTTTTTATTAATTATACAGGTCCCCTTTCATGGAGTCTGGATGGTTGCACTCGTTAAAACCCCCATAATGTACTTACCATTAAGTAAATAAATAATAAAATCAGATTTTATTTTTATAACATCAACAATTTAATAAACCACAAAATCTTATCAGCCATACCAGCCTGATAAGCCAACATTTAACCAAGGCAAAAATAGATATATGTGACTCTGCCCTACCAGACAGGAGCCTAAAAATATTATAATAAAATCACTTATAAACCTGCCATAGCCAGCCTTTGTTACCTGTAGCAAGGGCTGAGCCTGCTTACTGCGCAAATTGCCAATTCAGTCAGGGATTGTAAACCAATATTAAAAATATCTAATCCCACATCTGAAAGATGTACCCCATCTGTTCTATAAAGTCCATTTTCCCCATCTTCTAAATCAGTATGTCTTTATGATTCTTTCTGGTTCTGTCTAATGGCTTTAAATTAAAATCCCTTATCCAACATAAAAGGGGAACTATCTCAGAAAAAGCCACTATGGCATTTGAAAAAATCCCAAGAACCATAGCCAAAGACTCTCTGATCCGAAAAAGCTAAATTGACTTTATAAAATCTAAATCATTACCTCCTAAATGAAAAATAATAATATCAGGAAAAACTTGAAAACAAAAAGCTAATTCACCCTGAATTTGGCTCCATTTCATACCTCTTTTCCCATGCCACCATATTCTACATATGTTTGTATTAAAACCAACATTTTCTTTATATGTACACAGCAAAGCTCTTTTCCAAGCCCAGTAGACATAGGAGTATCCGATTATCCATATTTCATAAGGCCTGGAACCTGCAAAAAAGTAAATTGTTACTCACACCATGGCGGTATCCAACAACCGGGGGAGGATGTCAGTACTAAATCTCCTTGATTTCCATCTACCCAGTCTTTTGATTACCTCTTCTGATGCACCTAACCTAAACGCCTCAGAAGCCGCCCTTATTCTAAAAGAATGCAATGAATACCTATAGCCACCCAAACCTAATCTGTCCATACAGAAATAAAAAATTATATTAAATTGACACTTAGATACTGGAATCCTAACTTCAAATAAAAATAACCTTCTGACACTCTAGGTCTAATTGTAATGCACTCTGTTAAACTGTTAACTGGACACAATGACCCTGTCAATGCCTTGATATGTATCAACTCACCCTTCCCTTGCCAATTCATCTTAGAGCTCTGAATAAAAACTGAAACAAATGTATCAGAAAACATAACATGTTGAAACAATAGTATTCTATGAACTGACTTATTTCTAGCCACTATTTCACTCAAAAGAAAAGCTCTAAAGATAACCAGTATAAATACCATCTTAAACATAAATGTTTCATAAGCATTTTTATATACATCTGGTATAATTTTCAACAAATCCTGCAACAAAGGCACTGAAATAGGACACCTATCATCCTTACATGACTTAGTTCTGCAATAACCTTTAACTAACTGTTTAACCATGAAACCATGTGAACAAGCATTAAAACCCAACAAGCGAAAAAAGAATTTAACACCTACTAAATGCTTCTTTAGTAATGAGCCAGATAACCTGTGCCTAATCACTTCATAAATTCTTGCACATATAGCAGATAATGGCTGTCATCATAACACAACGGATCCAAGCTACCCTTCTTAGCCCGCTCAAACCAATCATTCCAGGCAGAAACATAACCTGCCCAAGTGGCTTTTGCTAATGAATTATAAATAAAATTGCTCATATCACCTAAATTAATTCCCACAAGTGCTGAGGGCAGGAATTTCCTGTTGTGCTGCCGGTGCCAGACTGCCAAACTGAAATCGAGATAGACTGTGAGCTAAAACATTCCTATAGCCAGGAATAAGCTTTACCCTTATCCAAATGTTAAATGACAGACATTTAATGCTAAATACCGTAGCAACGTGACAACTTTCCCCTACTTAGCAGACAGATTATTAATTGCTTGGAAAACACTCAAATTGTTACAATATATTGTAATTCTTTTATTGGAGAAGTGATGCCCCCATAGGTCAACCGTGACAATAATTTGGAACAATTCCAGTAGAGTTAAATTCTTTATGTAACCTAAAGCTTTCCAATTTTTGGTCCAAGCCTGTGCAAACCACTGAACCTCCCAGTAAGCTCCAAATCCCCCTGAACCCGCTGCATCAGTGAACAAATTCCAATCTGAATTGAAAACTACTTTATCCTGAAACAAAGTCTTACTATTATACAAAGTCAGGAATGAATCCCACAATATCATCCCTCATACTCTTTGTAATTCTCACATGGCAGTGAGGAGACTTTAAACCAGAAGTAGCTGCTGCCATTCTTCTTTAAAAAACTCTCCTCATTGGCAATATCCTGGTTGCAAAGTTTAACAAACCTAATATGGATTATAAAAACTTTAAAGTTACTTTCTTGCAATGTCTCAAAAAGCTAATTTAGTTATGTTTTGGCCAAAAGATATAATCTCACCAGTCCCATCACGGTACCTCAATATATGGTTAGAATCTACACTAATATACTGAACAAACCTATCTAAGTTAAAAGTGGAATTAAAAACAAGCCCTGAAGAAGTATCACAAAACTAGTTGGTATGGACCCTATAAATATGATCTATGTATGTCTTGTAGGTTCTCTAAACATCTATAAAATGTACACAATGTGTGCAATTAAAAAAAGTATAAAGTGGGAGTCACCTAACATATAGAAAGCTTGTTAAAGGCCTGGGATGTGGGTGCCCATCCAAAATGACTGTGTACACTCCAGTCCTCCTATATAGGCAAATTGTTCCCGCCCCCAGGCCTATAGAGGAATTACTATTCACAAGTAGACAGGGAAATGTGAGCTGAAAAATCAAATTGACCCCAACTTAAAGGGATATGCCCTAACGCAGGCAGTCTATACTGCGCATGACTGCATCGTGACAAACATCCTAGCGAATTATTATATAGGATAATTTTCAAAACCAGATTTCTGACCCTCACCAAATTTTTCCTCTCAGGGTTTTAACAACAGCATAAATGAATCCTGAAATGAAAGCCAGCCAAAAGTAATTCAACAACAACATCATTCACCTTGACCTTCACCAAATAACACGACAGATTTCACTGTGACATCTCCCTACTGTTCTCCCAAACATGCACTCCCAAATACAATTAGCCATGCATTTGAGCTATTCACTTTCCATCAAAACAATACTAAGTTAGCCCTCTGTCTGTCATTTACCAACTCATAACGCAAATCACAAATGCTAATACACCAGACTAGCGTTATTATTTTAAATAACCTAGCCTAAAATCATTAGGATCCAGAAAAATATGGTTGTACATATCAATACCCATACACTGGATGTGCTAAAAAGTATCTGATGCTACATGTTAATGTAAAAGGTGCAAATGATCTGTCTTTGCAGCATTCTCCCATGAAACAACCATATTGCTTATGCTACCATTTATTTCAGCTATATATCAATAACAGTACATTTAAGTTCTGGACTTTTAATGAGCAGGACTCCTTATACATCAAGCGCACATACACACTCTGTGGTAGCTCAATAGAATACATAGATCATATTAGAGATATAGTTCAAGATTAATTGAATGAAAAAAGTATTCCCCTCCTGCCTCTTTTACCTAGTGGAAGCCACCTCCCCTTAGATGTGGAATTTGGTCCTGGGACCAGACAGCTCACAGCAAGGTACAATCTTCTTACTGTGAGCATAAGGAAAACCCTGCCCCGCTTGACAGGTTTGTCAGGTTTTTCTTTATGATCACTGAAGATTGTACATATCTGCGATCCATCCGGACAGTCTTGCTGCTCTGAGGTGAGCAGTGTTACATCAGTAAAAGAGGCAGGAGGGGGATATTTTATCATTCAAATACTCTTGAACTACAACTCTGACAGTATTGAAATAACAATCTCCATATCCCAAATACTATGACGATTAATTGGATCTGCTTTTACTGTGAAACATTGCTATCACTTTAAGGCCTGCAGACCCTCTGCATAAACTTTTCTCTATGCTATATTCGAGAGGATTATAATATACACATATATACATACATATTCCATATAAGTGCATGCAACAGTGGCTGTCTCATGATACTAAATATGCTTGGATGCTGTCAGTGTTATATATTGTTATACAGCTACTCTACATGAACAGAATACTAATATTCAGGCATACACTTCTATAACTTATTGAGGAAACTTTATTCCATTCTAACTAAATGTGCCCCTTTTTTGCTATGCATCATGTGCCCCCAATATAAAACAGCTCCAGCAGCTTTCACTTACAGCTCTGATGTTACAGTGCACCAAATGTAGCCAGCAAATCTAACAGCAAGTTATTCTGTGCTACACATACTAGTGTTCTTATCAGTGAGCTATACAGCACAATAACATTAGATAAATACCATTGCCTTATCCTATAACATAATTTGCTAGAATGCGAAGCTCCCTGTGTGCGTAACACGCACATGTGCAGTAGAGACTGCTGGAATGAGGCAGTCATGCGCAGTAGAGACTGGCCAAACGCGCTGGCCTCCAGTCAAGGTGGTGGAACAGCTGATCCAGAGCAGGTTGTTCTGAACGGCCCACTATGTCTCCACTCCCGGCTCCGGGGCAGCAGCTGAGGCTGCTGAATGGAACTTTGGCCTGTGTACACGGGCCTTCAGTACTAGTTCTTAATATAATCAAATATCTGCATTTATGTACAATAGAATAAACTTCAATATTATCAGGCATTTTATACATAATAAAACACATTAGCAGATTAATGCACAAAATGTAACCCAGTATCAGCATACAATTATATCACAGAAAAATACCCAATCTCAGATATCTACTAAGAATAAAAATAAACAACAGCATGCATTTCACACGCTTGAACCCCACCCCCTTTGTTTAGAGTCATTAACCTCAGGCGATTTAATTGGCCGCTGACTTCTGCATACGTTTCCAGAAGTAGAGGCCAGAGCAGGTTCATCACGTGAGCGTCTAGGGGTAGAAGCAGTCCCGTTACTAGGACTCTTATGTGCAGGTTCATTCCTTGGGCTTCTCGCGGACAGAGCGGATGAAGTTGCAGGGTTGTCTCGTGGGCTCCTGGAGTTTCTGTTGGATTGCTGTCGGCGGAGTACTTGCCGTGGGCAGCGTGCGGCACATTCTCTTCCGGGTGGCGTCGCTATGCAACGGCGTCGCAGCATCGGTCATGCCGTTGGGCTGCATATAATGCGGCGCGACTTCCTACCCGGTGCTCAGTCTGAGTTCCCTTACAGCAGTAAGTTGTATTTTCTCCTGGAAGAGCTTGTCACTGGTTTAGCCAGGGTTACCCCCTGCCTGTCTCCTGCTCCAGTTCCCAGTCTGTAGCTTGTCTCCTGCTCCAGTCTTCAGCCTGTAGCTTGTCTCCTGCTCCAGTCTCCAGCCTGTAGCTTGTCTCCTGCTCCAGTCTTCAGCCTGTAGCTTGTCTCCTGCCTCCAGCCTGTAGCTTGTCTCCTGCTCCAGTCTCCAGCCTGTAGCTTGTGTCCTGCTCCAGTCTTCAGCCTGTAGCTTGTCTCCTGCTCCAGTCTTCAGCCTGTAGCTTGTCTCCTGCTCCAGTCTTCAGCCTGTAGCTTGTCTCCTGCTCCAGTCTTCAGCCTGTAGCTTGTCTACTGCTCGAGCAGGAGCAGAAGCGCTCGAGCTTTACAGGTCCCCCCTCGTCTCTAGCCCGTCGGCACAGCCTCGTGACGGGCCGCCAGAAGAACCCATGCAATTGGGGTTGGTTTGCGGTCTCCTTTCTGACGCTGAACGCAGACGTCGTCAGTCACAAAATCTATGTATCTATTGTGGAAATCCCGGCCATCTGCTTCGATCCTGTCCCAGCCATCCACATCGCTCTGAGATACCACGCAGCTCGGACGGTAAGCTGGTTGTTTCATCTCTAATGTTGGGTTCTTCCTGGTGTTCGGTTACCCCTCATCTTACTCTTTCTGTGTGCTTACAGTGGCATGATCAGTCCTGTGTCCTGCCTGCCATCGTGGACTCCGGCGCCAGCGGATGTTTTCTAGATGCCTGTCTTGGAGAGCGTCTTCAGATTCCCATGAAACCACGGCTCCAACCATTAGACATTCAGATGGCTGATTGACGCCCTCACCATTTGGGTCCTATCACCCATGAGGCTACTCTACGTCTCCGTTGTGGTCCTTACCATGAAGAATCACTCTGCCTTAGTATCCTTCCTTCCCCGCTTTTTCCAGTCATCTTGGGCCTACCTTGGTTACGGAAACACAACCCTGCCATTGACTGATCTTCGGGGTCTCTATCCTTCACATCTGTTTATTGCCATAATCAATGTTTCCCGGCGCGGAGTCCACTACTATGAGCCACCGTTTCTTTGCAGGGGCATCAAGTACCAGCGCCCTATCAAGACTTCTTGGACGTCTTTGACAAGAAAGGTGCTGAAGTATTACCTCCGCATTGCCCATATGATTGCCCTATAGAACTCCTTCCAGGGGCACCAATACCATATGGGAGGATATACCCCTTGTCTGGACTTGAACTCCAACATTTGCGGTCCTATCTAACAGATAGTCTTCAGAAAGGATTTATCCGACCCTCCACCTCACCAGCAGGCGCCGGCATCTTCTTTATTGAAAAAAAGATGGTGGTCTACGCCCCTGTATTGATTACCGAGAGCTCAACAAGATTACGGTGAAGAACAGACACCCCCTGCCTCTTATCACCGAGATGTTGGAACGGTTGACAACCGCTACCGTTTTCACTAAAATAGATCTCCGGGGAGCATACAACCTGGTACGGGTAAAACAAGGCGACGAGTGGAAGACTGCCTTTCGCACCCGGTATGGGCATTTCGAATACTTGGTTATGCCCTTCGGGTTATTTAATGCACCAGCAACCTTCCAGTATTTAATTAATGATGTCTTCAGGGATCTACTCTATCGCTTTGTTGTTGTCTATTTGGATGACATTCTTGTGTTCTCCCCTTCATTGACAGAACATCGCAACCATGTATGTCAGGTATTGGAACGCCTCCGGAGTAGCTCGCTATATGCCAAATTAGAGAAGTGTGTGTTTGAGGCTACCAGCATTGAATTCCTTGGCTTTATTATTTCTCCCGGAACAATAGCTATGGATCCTCTGAAGATTACAGCAGTATTGGATTGGCCAACCCCCACAACCATTAAGGAAGTTCAGCGTTTTGTGGGGTTTGCCAATTTCTTCCGACGTTTCATACGCAACTTTTCTAGGGTAATCGCACCTATTAGCACCCTTACCAGCAGCAAGTCTCGGTTCCACTGGACCACTACAGCCCAGACTGCCTTTGATCAGCTTAAACACCTGTTTACTACTGCTCCCATTCTAGCACAACCAGATGTTCAGAAAGCCTTCTATGTCGAAGTTGACGCCTCCGACATCGCCATTGGTGCCGTGCTGTTTCAACGAGCTGGAGTACGAGACAGCCTTTATCCCATAGCCTACTATTCTCGTTGTCTAACACCCGCAGAAGTCAACTATGACGTGGGGGATAGAGAACTTCTGGCTATCAAAAGCGCCCTTGAGGAATGGAGGCATCTCCTGGAGGGTGCTCAACATCCAGTCATTGTGTACACAGACCACAGAAACCTTGAGTATCTCCGATCAGCTAAGCGACTCCGCCCACGACAAGCTCGCTGGGCGCTGTTTTTCTCAAGATTCTCATTGCATATTACTTATCATCCAGGGTCCCGCAACGGGAAGGCTGATGCCTTATCCCGACGTTATACAGCAGACACTCCGGCTCACGGCCCCCCTGACACTATTCTTCAGGCTGATCAGTTCCTCCTTCTTACTACCTCCCTGCAGGATGCCATCAGACACCATACAAGCCTTACTCCAGACTTAGGCGAGCGCTACGGATGGATTGCTATTCCATGACCGACATATATTTGTACCATCTGCTCTTAGAAACCGTGTCATTCATACTTGTCATGACCTCCCAACTGCTGGTCGTGGTGGTTTCCAGGTAACAAAGGAACTGGTACAACGTCATTTCTGGTGGCCTGGTATGAGCCGGGACATCCTATCCTACACCACAGCCTGTGATACCTGTGTCCGAAACAAGGATCGTCACACCAAAGTAGCTGGACTGCTACATCCCCTGCCGGATACCTTCAGCACCCTGGACACATGTTGCTGTTGATTTTATCATGGATTTGCCTATGTCCCAAAACCACAACACCATCATGGTTGTGGTGGACTGTTTAACTAAATTGGCACATTTCCTTCCAGTATCCAGGATACCGACTACAGAACATATATGAATATATGAATTACAAAAAAGTGAAACAGACACAGCATATGTCAGTAGCGATCCAGAATACTAATAAAAATAGTAGAACATGAGACTAACTGAACAAAGAAATAAGGAACGCAGAAGTAAAGAAAAAGACAAGAAAAGGAGACAAGAAAGGAGAAAAGGGAAAAGGAGGAGAAAAGAGAGAGAGGTAAATTATGGAGAGAGAGAATAGTAGAAAAGACGGTCAACGCATGGCTATCAATTCCTCAATGACTAGTAGGATCTAAGGTCTTGGGGGAATCAATTTGTAAGGACTGACAAAAGTCATGCCATAAACGCCAAGTCTCCACGAAGGACAACGAAGCCAAGGGTGATCGTTGTACAGTACGTTCTAAAATAAGAATTGCGGATAAGCGGGCTAGCCACATGGTAATGGAAGGAATCGAAGTGGACTTCCAGAAAATAGGAATGCATAATTTCGCAGCATTGAGCATAAACTGGAGCAACTGGAAGCAAGGGGGAGGGAGCTGCAGGTCCGAGGGACGGACACCTAAAAAGATCATCTGAGGGGTAATTAGGAAGTCCCTAGAGCAACATAAAGATACATACCGATTAACATCCTGCCAAAAAGGCTGGAGCAATGGACATGACCAGCAAATATGCACCAGGGAGCCCCGCCCCGCCCGACATCTCAAACATATTGGCGAGACAGAGGGGAAAATGTGATGTAAGTACTCAGGGGTCCTGTACCAGCGATTGAGCAGCTTATAATTCATCTCAACTGTTAACACATTCCTAGAACTAGAGGATATAGAGCGCTGAATAGAGAGCCATAGCTCATCAGAGATAGAAATGGACAGATCAGACTCCCAATGCCTGCGGATGACGTCAGTAGGCTTAGTCTGAAGAGATATAAGAACCTTATATATGACAGCAGTCGTGCGACGATTGGGTGAGGGTGCTGCAAGGGGAGACTCAAAAGGGGTCAAGGGGCGTAGGCAGTGATCACGAATCACTGGGGAGGTAAGGTAGCTGTGAAGTTGTCTGTATTGCCAATAATCACCAGGGTCTAAACCCAAGCGCGTCCGAAGCTGATCAAATGTATCTAACCGGTTGTTTCGGAGAACCTGAGAAATGAAAAGAGCACCACCAGTGCGCCAGCGAGAGAAAGAATCAGTGGGGCAGCCAGGTTGAAAGTCAGGATTATTAAGAAAAGAGGAGAGAGGGGAAGGCCTAGACGACCAAGTAGGGTTGTGCCGAATGAGAGAATCCAGGGAAAGGAGAGCCGAACTGCGAAGCGAGTTAGGAGTGGCAATGGCAGGTCTTCTATCTCTAGGATACCAGGGGAGGCTACATAACGGGAATGGTACCGTCATATCAGCCATCACAGAGAGCCACAACTTTGAACTGTCCGGACGCAACCAATATCCAATAAGGGAAAGCTGTGCTGCCTGATAATACGTGGCAATGAGAGGGAGAGCCAGACCACCATTAGGTTTTGAACGGACCAGATCTCGCATTTTGAGTCTGGGTGGCCTGGAATTCCATATAAATCTATTAATAAGGCGTTGAAGGGATTTAAGAAAGGAGGAGGGAAGGCGTATAGGAAGGGTATGGAAAAGATAAAGAATCTTAGGTAATACTACCATTTTTACTAAATTTATTTTCCCTATCCAAGAAATATAAAGTTTTGACCAACGCTAAAAGTCAGTTGACAGAGAAGACAAAAGGGGCGAATAATTTAGAGAAAACAAAGAGGTAGAAGAGGGGGCTAAGAAAATGCCTAAATATTTCAGTTTAAGAGAAGCCACTTTAAAAGGGGTAGATCGAGATATAGATAGCCATTGCTCGGGGGGAATACTAACATTCATGATTTCGGACTTAGACCAATTTGGTTAAAGTTCGAAACAATTCCAAAATTTGATAATTCAGTCATGATCGCCGGGAGCGAAGAAGCAGGGTCAGATAGGGATAAGATTAGGTCATCCGCAAACAGGGAAAGTTTATGTTCTCTAGATCCCGTATGAATCCCCACTACCGCAGAATTAAGCCGAAGGGCACAGGCCAAAGTCTCGATGACAAGAACAAATATGGTAGGCGACAAAGGACATCCTTGTCGGGTTCCATTTTTAAGAAGAAATAGATCGGAGAGGAAACCATTGACCCTTACACGGGCCGAAGGGCACATATATAAGGCCTTGACGAATGCCAAAAATCGAGGACCCAATCCAACATGAGTTAAAACCGATAGTATGAAGTCCCAGGATACCCGGTCGAAAGCCTTTTCGGCGTCAATCGCTAGGCATACCATAGGTATAGATTGAGAGTGGGCAAACTCTATAAGCTGAACTAGCTTCATAGTGTTATCTTTTGCCTCCCGACCCTGTACAAAACCCACCTGATCGGAATCGATAACAGAAGGAAGCAACGGTGCAAGTCTATTAGACAGGATTTTAGCATAAAGCTTAGTATCAATATTGAGTAAAGAAATAGGACGATAGCTAGCAGGTAGTTTGGGGTCTTTTCCCGGTTTCAAAATTAAAGAAATATGAGCCTCCATGAAAGGCTGATGAGACAAAACGGAGTCGGGAAGCTCATTAAAGACACATAATAACATAGGCGATAAAATCTTATAAAATTTTTTATAGAACACGAGAGGAAAACCATTGGGACCTGGTGCTTTACCAGTTGGCATCTGTTTAATGGCATCATCAAGATCACGCTGTCGCCCTCCAAAGAAGCAGTCTGAGAAGGCGACAATTTCGGCATATTAGAAGAAGCAACATAAGATGCCGCTGAAAGGGGTGAATCAGGATCCATAGAAGGTAAATTGTACAGTTTCTCGTAGAAGCGGCGAAAAGTTTCCGCCATAGTCGGGTAATCGCGCACAAGGGAAGAGTCCTCAGCTTCCAACTGGGCGATGTAGGCCACAGGCCCTCGGTCTTTAGTCTGTAAGGACAGAAGTCTCCCACATTTATTATTACATTCATAATAGGAGGCACGTGCCCTAGTAAATGACTTAGCTGCTTTAGATCGAAGAAGAGAGTTAAGAGATTGCCTCGTTTGAGAGAGAAGGGTCAGATCAGAAATATCCAAAGAAGATTCATGACGAGTCTCTAACAGCCGTAGCTCAGATAGTAGAGTGTCAATCTCCGCCTCACGCCGACGTTTCAAAAAAGCCGCTCTCTTAGTAAATAAACCCCGTATATAACACTTTAGGGCCTGCCACACCGTTAGAGCTGAGGGGACTGAAGGAATATTAATAGCAAGGAAGTCAACTATACACTTCTCCATTTCCTCACAAAAGGTGACATCTTGTAAAAGGGAGGGATCTAGTTTCCAAGTAGAACATCTCGGTAAGGAAAGTGGAAGTTTTAAAGAAAGTGTGACAGGGGAATGATCAGACCAAGTTCGCGGGAGAATATCAGTGTCATCCAGATAATGGAGAAGAGATTGGGAAATTAAAAGGTAATCGATACGAGAGTAAGAATGAGCAGGGAAAGAATAAAAAGTATAGTTCTTAGTCGTAGGATTTTGGAAGCACCAGGCATCAATCAAATTAAGTTGTTTAAGAGATTTATTAATGAAAGTTAAAGCCCGCAGGGGGAGAGATGACCTAGAAGCTGAACTATCAACCGCTGGCACTAAAGGCACATTAAAGTCGCCCCCTAAGATCACGAACCCTCTGTGAAAATCAGCCAGACGGGACAGGGCCCCCGAAACAAAAGCGGCCTGACCAGAGTTAGGAGCATACAGAACGGCCATAGTCAGAAGCAAGTCCCCCACTGAGCCTCTAATAAACAGATATCGTCCCTCAGGGTCCTGCAGCTGTGAATCAAAAAGGAAAGGGAGGGATTTGTGGATTAAAATACCTACTCCTCTTTTCTTGGCATTATAGGAGCTGAAATATTGATGAGAAAAATCTCGCTTAGAAAGAGAAGGTGAAGAGCTAGATAAAAAATGCGTTTCTTGAAGAAAACAAATATGAGCGTGCAATTTCCTGCAATCACGCAGGAGCAGACTACATTTATAAGGTGAGTTTAAGCCTCGTGTATTCAAGGAGACACAGCGTAATGTGAAATATTCATCCATAAGGGAAACAATGAAGGTTAGGCCAGACCTTAAATTGAGGGGTAGACACACAATGACCGAGGAATCGAAGAAAAGAAAGAGGGAGAAGAGAGAGTAAAACACATGAGTTAAAATAAAAGTCAAGAGAAAGGAGAGTATATAAAAAAAAAGAGAGAAAACAATAAGCAAGAGTGAACAGTTGCGGGCTCCCAGTGAGCGACAGGAAGCGATCCCACTCCATGGGGGTCTGGTACACTACTGACCACCTAATCACAGTAGCCAGGCGACACCCAATCAAGAGGAAAGCATCCCGAAACGCCCAACGGGAGTTCATCAAAGAAAATGTGAACAACAATATATACCGCACACACAATAATACCACAAAATGCAAAAACTCAACGGTATTAGAGCGGTGAGTTCGTGGGGGAATGGTAGTAAACATAATGAAGAATATCAATTGTATAGTAACGACCCCATTAAGCTTTGATATCCGCAGGGAGCCGAGGAAAGAGCCACAGCTCATAGAGCCGGCGCCCCCCCCGGGACCCCACGGGCACAAACGAGTCCCGATGACAGAGTAAATAAATAAAAGACAATATAGGCAATCGGTCGAGGGATCCCAAACACAATGAGTGAGATCAAGGGAAATAACATCCGTCAGATCCCCCGAGCGAGAGCCCCACAAGGGGCAAGGAAGAACCCCGTCCCATCTAAATTGCTAACCCATGTGAGCATAAACCACCCCCGTAACAGCGTTTCAATTACAACACTGTATAGAAGGGCAACATGAGTAAATAAACAGATAAACCCTGAACTATAACATGAGTAAAACCCAACATAGATCATAAAATAATCAGTGAACTGAACAAGTAGAAATCATACCACCCAAAAGTCATTGTGAAGTGTCGTATCCAAAGTGGTGGAAAAGTCAATGGGTGAGGGAAGCATGTAGCAAAGTTCACAAAACTCTCAGGGTGCAGTCAGTGGTGAGGATGGAGGCTCCAGAACACAGGCCTCAATACCCTTCCTCTTCTTAACCGGAGAAGTTAGCCATCGCTGCGGCTGGAGATGTGCTGGCAGAAGGCGTTGCTTTTGCTGGATACAAGGCTCCACCAGTTGAACCGGAGCAAAGTTTAATGTAGCACAGAGAGCCTGGGCATCGGCAGAGGATTTTAGAACATGAGTAGTGCCATTGTGAGTCACAATAAGCGCAAAGGGAAATCCCCAGCGATATAAAATATGATTCTCCCTCAAGACATCCGTCAAGGGTTTAAACGCCCGCCGCAGCTGAAGCGTATACGGGGAAAGATCATTAAATAGTTGCACAACAGATCCATTATACTTGATTTCGTGTTTCAGTCAAGCTTTCTTCATGATGGCATCTTTCTGTGAGAAGGAGAGTAGGTAGCACACCACGTCTCTCACTTTATCCGATGTCGCACTGCGGGGCCTGAGCGCTCTATGCGCCCTCTCGATCTGAACCTCCTCTCCAGGGAGTTCAAGCAACGCAGCAAAGATAGTTTGCAGGGCCGCCCTCAAATCTGAAGCAGGAATAGTTTCAGGTAAGCCTCTTACCCTGATATTATTTAGACGACCCTGGTTCTCCACGTCATCCAACAATATGCGTAGGTGTTTTAGGTCATCCTCTTGGGAGGAAAGGCGGTGGTGTAAGTCCTGGTGTGCAACAAGTAGGCCCTCCGAGGTAGTCTCCAGGTCAGCCACTCTAGAGCCAATGTGTTTAATGTCGGCGCTAAGGCCCGAAATACCAGCTTGAAGGCTTGTGCGGAGATCTAGTATGATCTCCTCAATATCTTGTCGAGAAGGTAAGTGTCGAATATCATCCTTCAATACAAATTTATTTAGGTCGCCCTTAGTAGGTAAGGCACGTAAATCCGCTTTAGTAAGAAGATCTGCCTCAGCGTGCAACCTGTTTTCCTTTCCGGGAGCGGCCATCTTAGCAGAAGATGGGGAAATGGCAGCCGAAGAGGACGGAGGGGTATGAGCCTTCAAATAAGTTGTAATCGTGCTATGTTTCTTCCTCCTCATGGACATCTCCAGGGGAGGAATAAATCCAAGCGTATCTTGGGTTGAAACGCAAAGGAGAAGCTAATAGGGACTCTTAAAAAGGATCAGGGTCAGGAGCACGTTCAACACACAGCCATCTTCAGCGGTGGCAGGACACGCCCCCCCTGGAACAGTATTTACGTTGTTTTGTGTCTCACCTCCAGGACGACTGGCTCTCTCTCTTGCCGCTTGCTGAGTTCTCCTACAACAACTACTACCATCGCTCCATCCGCATGTCGCCATTTCAGGCCACTTACGGTTATCATCCTAGGACGCTACCCAACCTTCCAGTGGCTTCTTCCGTCCCTGCTGTCACCCAACGTCTATGGAACCTTCGCTCCGGGCATACTGCTTTACAAAAAACCTTGCTCCAAGCACAACGTTCCTAAAAGGCTCAGGCCGACACCCACCAGACTCCTGCTCCTGCTTACAAGGTCGGGGACAAGGTGTGGCTAGCCTCCTCTCACTTACGTCTCTCTTACCCCACCAAGAAGTTAGGACCGCGTTTCCTGGGTCCCTTTCCCATCCGACAAGTTGTTAATCCAGTAGCGTACCGGTTGCAGCTCCCTCTCAGTTGGAAGGTCCACCCTACCTTCCATGTGTCACAACTGAAACCTTGGAAACCTAGTCTGTCTCCATCATCTGCTCCCGTTCGTCCCCCTCCGATCCAGGTAGAAGGGTCCGAGGAATATGAAGTGGAATCCATACTGGACTCACGTTTTCGTTGGGGTCGTTTGGAATATCTGGTACATTGGCTGGGTTATGGACCTGAGGAGAGGTCATGGGAACCATCGTCTGACATTCACGCCCCTGCCCTTTTGCGCTCTTTTCATCGGCTCCATCTGCACCGTCCTGGTCCTCGTCACATCCAGAGGCCGCGCGTTGGGGGGGGACTCTGTCGGCACGGTACTTGCCGTGGGCAGCATGCGGCACATTCTCTTCCGGGTGGCGTCTCTAGCCAACAGCGTCGCAGTGTCGGTCATGCCGTCGGGCTGCAATGACGTTGGCCATAGACCACATATAATGAGGCGTGACATCCTACCCGGTGCTCAGTCTGAGTTCACCTTACAGCAGTAAGTTGTATTTTCTCCTGGAAGAGCTTGTTACTGGTTTAGCCAGGGTTACCCCCTGCCTGTCTCCTGCTCCAGTTCCCAGTCTGTAGCTTGTCTCCTGCTCCAGTCTTCAGCCTGTAGCTTGTCTCCTGCCTCCAGCCTGTAGCTTGTCTCCTGCTCCAGTCTCCAGCCTGTAGCTTGTCTCCTGCTCCAGTCTTCAGCCTGTAGCTTGTCTCCTGCCTCCAGCCTGTAGCTTGTCTCCTGCTCCAGTCTCCAGCCTGTAGCTTGTGTCCTGCTCCAGTCTTCAGCCTGTAGCTTGTCTCCTGCTCCAGTCTTCAGCCTGTAGCTTGTCTCCTGCTCCAGTCTTCAGCCTGTAGCTTGTCTCCTGCTCCAGCCTCCAGCTTGTAGCCTGTCACCTGCATCAGCCAGCAGCCTTCTCTGCTCCATGCCAGCTTCCTGAGGATTCTGGTCAGCCTCTCGCCCTGCGGACCTCAGGTACTCAGTACATTACTCTCTTTTATGTATATGCATGGTTTCCCGTATGTGTATATATATATATATATATATATATATATATATATATATAAGTTTTGTGGGTGACTGTCTGGGTTCTCTTCAGTCCTGCATCTGGGAATCCTACTGGTGTCTGTAGAAATCCTATTTCTCCTCCTTTCAAATTATATTGCTGCCTGCACATACTCGCTGTGGCCCTCTCTACACCGAGTGAGGGTTTCATGCAGCAAACATACACCCCTTAATAGGGTAGAGCTGATAATCGCTCATCTCTTCTTTGCAATTGTAGCAGAATCTGGCGGCCATCATCTGGGTCTTTAGCAAGGTAACGTCTGCCCTCGTGTAGGAAACTCAGAGCAAATGGAGTATACATCCATGAGTATTTAACGCCTTTTAGGATTAACCATGTAGTCAGTGGTTTCAGCGCATATTTCTTTTGAATGGAAGAGTTGGCAATATCTGGAAAAATACTAATATTCATATTATTAAAATGTGTTAAGTTCATAACTCTAGCTTGTTTCAACAAGGCGTTTCTGATTTCCACATTTACACATCTCACCAAGATGTCCCTATGTCCATTAAACTGTGGATTCCTTCTGCCAATTCTATAGATATTTGAAAACCATTTGTCTAGTATTTTAAAATTTTGACTATAGAGGTACTTAAACAAACTTGTGCAAAATAATTGAAGGTCAGAGCAGGTTTCCACCACACCTTTGATTCTAATATTTTTCTTTTTGTGTTCGTTTGTTAAGCTTTCCAAACCAATAGAAATTTCAGTAATATTAGAAAAATTGTCAGTTGCATTTTTATTTTCCTCCAAGCTTCTTCTATTTTGTTAAATTAAAGATGGGTGTTTTTTAACAGTTTCTGTCAGTTCAGCAGTTTTTTATGTATCAATTTGATGTCTGTTTTTAAACCATTCAATGCAGTAACCATTTCACTTCTAATCAGTTCCAAGTTAGTCATTATTTGTTGTCTCATATCCTCTAATGCACCACGAAAAGTAGTAAGGGCTAATGAATTTGAGTCAAGCGGTTCCGAATTCATATTAAAGGGATAGTAATACTTTGTTTTAACTTTATTTTATTTTGTAGGCATTAAAAAAACACGAAGAATGATATAAGTCTTATCTCTCAAACCTTTATGGTTTAAGAGATATTAACAAGCAAAGTTTCCCCCTCCCAGTACAGTGGCGCTGTTGCTACACCATCCTATGGAGATTTATGGTCCCAGGACCAGAGCTGTCCATAGGATCATGTAGCAACAGCGTCACTGTACAGTTTCAGGCCATTGTGATATTGCAACTAAAAAATTCAACTTTGAAAATTAATAACTTTTGAATGAAACACCTTTCAGCAGTGGGAGCACCCTTGTTTTACTCAGGGGGATAAACCCTACAACATATTTTTTTTTTTACATTTTAAGTATTACTATCCCTTTAAACAGTTAGTTAAAGGTTATTGCAGAACTAAGTCATGTAAGGATGATAGGTGTCCTATTTCAGTGCCTTTCTTGCAGGATTTGTTGAAAATTATACCAGATGTATATAAAAATGCTTATGAAACAGTTATGTTTAAGATGGTATTTATACTGGTTATCTTTGGAGCTTTTCTTGTGAGTGAAATAGTGGCTAGAAATAAGTCAGTTCATAGAATATTATTGTTTCAACGTGTTTAGTTTTCTGATACATTTGTTTCAGTTTTTATTCAGAGCTCTAAGATGAATTGGCAAGAGAAGGGTGAGTGGATACATATCAAGGCATTGACAGGGTCATTATTGTGTCCAGTTAACAGTTTAACCGAGTGCATTACAATTAGACCTAGAATGTCAGAAGGTTATTTTTATTTGAGGTTAGCATTCCAGTATCTAAGTGTCAATTTAATATAATTTTTTATTTCTGTATGGACAGATTAGGTTTGTGTGGCTATAGGTTTTCATTGCATTCTTTTAGAATAGGAGTGGCTTCTGAGGCGTTTAGGTTAGGTGCATCAGAAGAGGTAATCAAAAGACTGGGTAGATGGAAATCAAGGAGATTTAGTACTGACATCCTCCCCCAGTTGTTGGATACCGCCATGGTGTGAGTAAGAAAGAGAAGAAAGAAGGGGATAAAGAGAGGTGAAAGAAGGAGAAAATAGAGAGGCATGAAGAGGAGAGAGGCAAGAAGGGGAGAAAGAGAGAGGATGCAAGAGGAAGGATAGAGGAGCAAGAGGGGATAGAGAGGATGCAAGAGGAAGGCTAAAGGAGCAAGAAGAGGATAGATAGGCTGCAAGATGAGGGATAAAGAGACAAGAGGGGGATAAAAAGGATGCAAGAGGAGGGATAAAGAAGGGGGATAAAGACACAAGGGGGAAAGAGGCAAGAAGGGGGGAAGAGGCAAGAAGGGGGAGAAAGAGAAAGAGGCAAGTTGAGGGATAAAGAGGCAAGGGAAGGATGCATGAGGAGAGACAAAAGCAATAAGGGGATAAAGAGGGAGGAAAAATACGGGATAACAAGTGGAATAATGAGGCAAGGGGGTAAAAAGAAAAGTATTGGAAAAAGATAAAGGGGAAAGAGGGAGGAAGAGTTAAGAATGGAACAAAGAGAAAGAGACAAGGGGGGATAAAGAGGCAAGAGGGGGAGAAATAATATATTTCTCTGCATCTTGCCTCCATTGTACTTCTTTCAGCCCTTTGTACCTCTTTCTCCCCTTGAACCTCTCTTTCCTGCCCCATGTACTTCTTTCACCCCCTTGAGCCTTCTCTCCCTTGCACCTCTTTTTCCCCCTTGTACTTCTTTCACCCCCTTGTGCCTTCTCCCCCTTGCACCTCTTTCTCCTCCCTGTACATCTTTCACCCCCTTGCACCGCTCTTTCTTGCCCCATGTACATCTTTCACCTCCTTGTGCCTTCTCCCCCTTGCACCTCTCTTTCTCCCCCCTTGTACTTCTTTTACTCTCTGCACCTCTTTCTCCCCCTTGTACTGCTTTCTCCCCTCTGTACCTCTCCCCCCGTACCTCTTCCTTCCCCTTGCACCTCTCTTTCTCCCCCATGTACTTCTTTCACCCCCATGTACTTATTTCACCCCACCTTGTGCCTCTTTCACCCCTTTGTGTCTCTCCCTATGTACTTCTTTCACCCCCTTGTACTTCTTTCACCCCTTTGTGCCTCTTTCTGCCCTTGCACCTCTCTTTCTCTCCCCATGTACTTCTTTCACCCCCTTGCACCTCTCTTTCTCCCCCCTTGTACTTCTTTCAGCCTCGGCACCTTTCTCCCCCTTGTACCTCTTTCTTCCCTCTGTACCTCTCCCCCCCTTGTACCTCTTCCTCCCCCTTGCACCTCTCTTTCTTCCCCCATGTAGTTGTTTCTCTCCCCCCCTTGTGCCTCTTTCTCCCCTCTGTACCTCTTCCCCCCCTTGCACCTCTCTTTCTTCCCCTATGTACTTCCTTCTCTCCCCCCATTGTGCCTCTTTCTCTTCTCTGTACCGCTCCCCCCCTTGTACCTCTCTTTCTTCCCCTTATGTACCTCCTTATGCCTCTTTCTCTTCTTTCACACTGCCCGCACTGATGACAGCCGGACTGAGTCACACGCGGAGATGCTGCGTGGTGCATGCTGGGGTTTTCTTCCTCAGTCTGGGCACCAGTTTTAAACTTTTACTGGCCTCAGAAGAGAGGAAGGAAAACACCAGCATGCTCCATGTGGCATCTCCGTGTGTGACGCGGTCCCGGCTGTCATCATTGCGGGCAGTGGGGAGACACAGTAAAAAACTTAACTAAATGGATAAAAAATAAAATAATTCTCCCCGTTTCAGCGCCCCTCCACTGTGGCGCCCTAAGGCGGCTGCCTAAGCCGCCTTATGCTAGCGCTGGCCCTGCCTATAATTGCTTTGGTTTTATGTTTAATACATACAGGTAGCAGGGTTTATAATTTTAAGTCCTTTGCTACTAGCCAGACCTGAAAAGTTACTCACCACTGCAAGCCAAAACACACCCACCAGGGCTGAATTTCTACTCGCCAGGGATAAATTTTCACTCGCCATTGGCTAGTGGCAAGTGGAAATTTTGAGCCCTGCAGGTAGTATATTTTATGGCCCTACACATATATATACCCTTTATATTAAAAAATTGTCACTTCTGTTTTTTATTTTTAGAAAAAACATTGTTTAGATTTTTGTTCTGTGTGTGGTTTATCTAATATTAAATTTGATAGTATTGAGTGCTAATTGAGGACCAGACAATTCTTATATACTGTAGGCTATTTTGTATTTTATTGTGGAAAGCACTGTATTTTTATGTGTTGTAATGTTTTTGCTTTTATGTGTTACATTTAGTATTTATTTAATCTATGCATTAATTGAAGTGTATTTAAGGATCATTGTTTTAAATTCGAGCAATATTTCTTCTGTTTAAACTTTAATTGTAATTGATGCATTTGTTCCTGAAAATCTGCTTCTTTGTTGCAATTTCATTTAAGCCATATAACTGACACTTGGGTATATTATACTTCCATTTTGATAAATGACAGCTATTATAATGTATATGATTATTTGTGCATGTGGGTTTAACAAATGTTTTAGAAATTATTTTGTCACATCCATGACTTAATTTTAAATCTATCTAATTAATTATGTTAATCCCCTGTTATTTTATTCAAATTCAGAGTGATATTTTATTGATTTTTCTCTACTGTTTTGCCATATTAAGATGAAATATTATATGAACCTGCCATAGAACATCACGGGTGAGATACACTATGGTGTGATAAAGAGGTGATAAAACGGAGATGATTTCTCCAATGATATCCCTTCTCCAATTTCTATGTTATTCTGTGGAGCAAATGCACTACAGTGTTTCAAGTGGGAAAGATCTTAGTGCATTGTTTCCATAGAATAACATAGAAACTGGAGAAGTGATATCATTAGAGAACTCATCCCCACATTATCACCTCTTTATCACACCTTAGTGCATAACCCCCACAGATCCGTGTCCAAGCCTCTCCCAAATATATTCCATTTCCCTATATCACATATAGAGATTAGTGAAAGCTGAACATGAATGTGGTGCCCATATCAGATCTCCTAACCTGCTGGTAGAATAGAAAAATCTAAAATAATTATGGCGTCATACCTTCTAATACAAATATTTCTAGTTTTCTTTCCAGAATCTTATTATTTTGATATACAAAAAGCATGTAGCCAACTCAATACCTTTATCATGATCAGTGCAGGTATAGAAAGATACCACATATAATTTCCTTTCCATTTTATTTTGTGAGCTTTGTTTAATTCATGTTTAGTATATTTTATTTCTTTAGTTTTGAGACATATACCTATATTGTATTGTATTTCCTGCAAAATCTGTGCTCATTTTAGCTGGTTCTATAATGCGCATAATGCATTAAATTCCTTGAAAGAGTACAACCAACTGATCTATCACCTGCTTAAAACAAGTTCCTAGCAGGTGGAATTCAACATTGTACATGCTGAATAATTTTTGTGGACAGAACAAAACCAAAAGTGAGCATACAATGCTTAACTTTAAGATTTTGGATTGGGCTTATTTGTCAGTTGTTCAATAACAGATACTGTGTGACTTATGTGAGCTATGGAAGCCTTTTAAGGAGGCCACTTTGTTGGTTAGTCATGCTAGTGCAGAAATTAGTGAATTAGTGAGATACATCTACTAATATTTTTACTATAATAATAAGTGAAGGGCATGGCTGATTCTTTCAATAATGACAAGATAAACATCAGCTGACTGGTGAATTGCATGTTGTCATGCTTTGAGCAGAATACTCACATTATCTCCAATAAAAGTAATGAGAAATGAATCCCTATTACATTGCATGACTATAAACATAAAATTTCTGTGTGAGCACCAGCTTTCTGAGCAATCACATTCTGTCATCGCATATAAAGAAACCTTTATAGATTTAATGGAAGATTGCATTGTGGAGGATGAGAGAGACTGAGAAAGGTAGGGCAAAACTATTACCATACCTGGAAACTTCCAATTGAGGTCTGCCCGGAGGGGAGTCCTCTAGTGCAGCAGGGGGTCACAATAATAACGTGAATTGTGTCAAAAAGGGGAGGGACTTGACACAAGTTGGGGGGGCAGGGCTTAAAAGTGACACACAGAACACTGGGGAAGGAGGAACACCGGGAGAAACAGCAGATGGGGGCAGATTTTCAATAGAAACTCCCCACATCCGGAGGAAACAACCTCTGCCCCGGAGACCCGGTAAAGCTCTGTCAAAACCGGAGTCTCCGGGGCAAATCCGGAGAGTTCCCAGGTATGACCATTACAAATCATAGTGAAAAGAAACTAAGGAAAATAATGTGCAACAACATCATAACTTGCAGAACAAATGTCATCATCACAAAAATGTGACTAACGTATCTCACAGGCAGCTGCCTGACAGTTGTAATGTGGTGGTGGTAGTTTTTATTTCCAAGGAGTGGCCCCAATGCAAATGAGATAGTTACAGCTTACTTGCAGTATAAGTAATGTACATAAAGTTGATAGTGAAAGAGATTATAACATGGCCAGAAAAGTAGCTGAAAGGAAAAGGCTTGATCTTCTAACACCAAAAAGGAGCGGTATGTCTGTTTATAAATAGTCAGAGAGATCAGTTAGAAAGTCTGACTCTGAACAATTAAAGATGCCTGTGTCTCATATCTCCCTGAACCAAGCTATTTAGGAATTTAACAAAGACGTTCCAGTTCTGTAGGACTTACAATTTTTAGGCACAAGCCCTGCGGTAACATTGATTTATAGAATTAGACTTGTCATAGGCACAAAACCTGAGAAATAAATCATTTGTAGGACTTAGACTTGTTAAGCACAAGCCCTGAGAGAACATTAATTGTAGGACTTATACTTTTTAGCTACAAACCCTGTGGAAACATTGATTTATAGAATTAGACTTGTCCTAGGCACAAGCCCTCAGGAACAAATTATTTCCAGGACTTAGACTTGTTAGACAAAGCCCTGTGGAAACATTGATTTGTACGACCTAGACTTATTAGGCACAAGACCTGAGAAAACATTAATTTGTACGACTTAGATTTGTTAGAGGCCCAGTCCCAGCTCCTCCTTTTCTTTTTTTATCCAGGTGCTCATCTTGTTACTGTATGATAGCCCACACTATGAGCCTCTTCTGCCTTTATTTGCTCACTGAAAACCACCAAGTTTGAAGCCATTGAAAAACAGCAAAAAAAATTTTGTGGTGTAGGTGAAATGGATACATTTTAAGAGGTTTGCTGAGGGGGATTTTTGAGTGAAAAAGCAGACAAGGCATTTTTCATAGGAAAAAAATGCTTAAAGATTGAATGGAGGCTTACATTGTGGAGAGAGGGGGGAGAGAGAGAGAGAGAGAGAAAGGTAGGGCCAAAAAATAGTAGAAAGCATAATGTCTAAAAAAAAAAAGTAGTCAGCAAAGGGTTTAAACCATCAGCAGCAACAGCAACAACATCAACAAGATCTTAACTTTTTCCTGAATACATGCTATCATCATCATCACAGATATCAATTCATATGTCTCAGGGGTGACAATCTAACATTTGTGGTTGTGGAGGTGTTTGCGGCACATACCGTATTTACTGGACTTGCTCCCAGAGTTTGGGTTGGTAACTGATACACATAAATACCATATAACACTTAGGAGTGGTCCCACTGCATATGAGATGGTTATAGCATACTTGAAGGATAGCTATGTTCTAGGCTGAAACCCTAACCCCATTGACTAATGGAAAACAAAACAGTGTTTGTGTCCAGCAGTGACACATATTGCGGTAGAAAACCTTAGCTGCCACAGTAGGACACAGTCATCAAGAAGCAGTGGCAGTATAATTAGAATTCTAAGAATGATCCAGCATTATTACCACCTATCAGATAGCAGAAGTGGACAAAAACACATAAGACAGGGAATTTACCCAACACTAACTTCTTGTTTAAGTGTCACTGGCACATATTCATGATGATGTCAAGTGCTAAAAACAAAAATACAACCTATAATGTGGCAGATGTGTATGGTAGTGGTGGTAGGGGATTGGCATGATGTGATTGGTGGGACCTTGACAAACTGCATCCACACAGGGAGGAGAGGGATCATCATCATTTATTGCACACACTGCAGAAACCATTGCTGCAGTCAGTTTTTGAACTACCACTTTACTCCCACATCCCTGCACTGCTCCACCTTTCTCCCACCCCTTGTGCGTTTGCTGGACATTACACAACAACTGTGTGTGATTTTACTCTCTACAGTACACAATTGATGGAGTGTGATGTCTTGCCTTAGCACTCAACACAATTCTCAATGTTGTCTGCTGTCTATCAAGTCTGCCTCATCCATACAGCTCACGTCATGCTCTCAGTCAGCTGTCTGTCACCTAATATATCTATTTATTTGTTAATAAATAAAGTTGTCCTATCTTATCAGTCTTCCCAAAAAAAAAATGATAACAAAAAATCTAAATCAACAACTTCTTTCCCCAGACTTCCCCTGGGCAGAGATAATTACAGCAAGATCACTAAGCAAATTGGACCTCAGTTGCCTGTGTTTTGGGGTATTTCTGGTCAACTTCCTTCCTCCCTTCTTCTCCCCCAGAGTGCCTCAAGATTCCCCTAATACAGAGAACAAATATCCTTCCTAAAAGACTCTCTAAACTAAGCTTCAATTCCCATTTATTTGCCTATCTTCTCTAGTTCAAAAACGTGCTGCTTTCTCCTCTCACAAACACAGAATGGCATGCTGCGAGAGCCTGACACTCTTTTATATGGCTGTAAAAAAGTAGAGAAAACTATTATGTGGTAGGGTAAATGTTTCTTCCCATTGATTTCAATGCAATGAGCTAGGCGAAAAAAAGCAGGAAATTGGCACTTGTCACAGGAAATTATTCACTAAGCGGGAAGTGCCATTGTTCACCGATTTTGGTTTGAGGCAAAAGTTTTCGCCCATCCCTAGTCACAAATATCGAAATTCGGAGAGCCACCAGTGTACCCAGAAGAAATCTCCCAGAATAAAAACAACTACAGAAGGACAAAAGAGTGCCATTAGTAGAACCCTCAGCTTGAAGTTCTCTGCGAAATCTCAAAAGCGCTCCAAGCAATATTACCATACCTGGGAACTCTCCGGTTTTGCCCCGGAGACTCCGGATTTCAGACTGAATTACCGGGTCTCCGGGGCAATGTGTGGATCGCCGGGTGGGCAGAGTTTAAATAGAAACTCTGCCCACTTGTGCTCCGTCCCGCCCGGTTCCTCCCACTCCCCGCCCTCTTCCATACATTTTTCAGTTTTTTTTTTTGTTCCGCCCCCCCTCCGCGGCTAAGCCCCGCTCCTTTTATGACGCAAATCGCGTCATTTTCATCCCAGGTCGGCACTGACAGGGTTACCCTCCGGGTAACCCTGTTTTAAAAGTTCCCAGGTATGAATATTACAAACTGATGACCATACCTGGGAACTCTCCGGATTTGCCCCGGAGACTCCGGTTCTGACAGAGATTTACCGGGTCTCTGGGGCAGAGGCTGATTACTCCGGATGTGGGGAGTTTCTATTGAAACTCTACCCACTTACACTCTTTCTCCCGCTGTTCCTCCGTCCCCAGCCTTCTGTGTGATATTTTTAACCCTTTGAGTGCCAGAGTGGTACAGAATGCATTGCTTTGCAATGCATTCCGTACCACTCTGAAACTCAAAGGGTTAAGCACACACCCCCGCTCACGTCAAGCCCCGCCCCTTTTTGACACGATTAGCGTCATTTTTGTCACCCCCCTGCTGAACAGAGGACTCCCCTCCGGGAAGCCCTCAGCTGGAAGTTCCCAGGTATGCTGATGACAGATTCAAAAAGAATATTCCCAAAACCTCTGCTCCTCTCCTATAAACAGATCTCCAACCTGAAACAACTATTTGTAAAGAGTTATTTTAAGAATACAACAGAAAATGGTAATTCTTCCAGTCTGCAGAGATGTGAAGCCTGCACACGCATATTTACCATGGATAAGGTGCCTATACCACATTCCCACCAAAACCACAACATCAAGGGCAAATTCTCCTGAGGATCATATAATGTTGCCTACCTCATCATGTGTGTAAAATGTCACAACAAAGAATTATATGTAGGAGAGATAGATGGATGAATTCTCATAAGTCCAGTGTGAAAAAGAAAAGAGACACCACAGGGGGTGCACATTTTTGAAAAACTTTGGTACTTTCAGACACAGAGAGACTGAAATATCTGGGAGTATAAATTTATAACCAAGTTTAACACTCTGTAGAAGGAGCTGACTTTGTGTAACTAAGGGTCTTAAAATTTACTTACTTCACTTATGTGTCCCCTAACCTGGCAAATGACAAGACCTCTTGCACTGTATTTCTTACTTGACCCCTGTGTTCTCTGTATGTCTCTCATTGCTACTTTATATTGTAAGCTTTTAGATAGGGACCTCACTTCTAGTGTTTCACTTTGCAAAGCATGTAACCCTGTATTGTCTAAACCCTTAAATTATACTTGTGGTGCTATATAAACGTATTAATTAATTTACATAATATTTAATTATATTTATTTTGTTTTAGTACATGTTTACCAATCTTTCTTATATTATTTTTCGATTTATATCTATGTCTCTCAGTCTCTGTATCTCATACCCCCCATGTATTCCTCTGTTAAGATCTTTAGTTGATTTATTACTTATCAGTTTGTGCTTTCCTTAGAATGTCTTTTAATGTAAATGCTTCATTTTTTAAACCCAGTAAACTTTAGACCTGAAATAGGAGCATTGCTCTCGAAAGCTTGTCCCTAAAATTGAATGTTAGTCCAATGTAAAAGGTATAATTACATATTGGGATACTCATTAATTGCCATCTACACCACTGGACTAACACGTCTTTGCTAAATTATCTAGCATATTAATTCATTCATATATTACTGGACCTATTTTCCTATAAATTGCAATGGTCTTTGAACAGTAGTCCACTATATTCTGATACGTAAGCTCAAAACTTCCTGACTAGGTAATCATTCTCTAAACTGGTTCCGATTCTATCAGACAGAACATAATATATGTCTATTATTTATATTTCCCTTCTTCTCTCAGTAACAAGTGGGGTTCCCCAAGGCTCCATTCTTTTCCCTCTTCTATTTTCCCTATTTATAAATTGTCTGCCCATGGTTTGCAAAGCATATTCTGTGCCCGTGTATCCAGATGACACTATAATCCACACGAATATCAAAACATCACAAGTTGAGGCAATATTATAGGATGATTTCTCTGACGATATAAAATGATTACCTAAAAACAAACTGCTCTTAAACACTATCAAAATGGCCTCAGTGGTATTTGGTATAGAGATTAAACTCTGCAATACCAATTTAATTTTCACAACAAGGTCTAATCATAATTTGTCCCTGGTCGAATTGTACAAATATATTGGTATGTGAAGTGACCCAAACCTTACTTTTTGTCTTCATGTTGATTAACTAACCTCCAGACTTTAGTCTGAAATAGGTGGTCTATTTAGAAACGAGTCCTAAGTCCCATGACAAGAAAATGTATTGTTCAACAGATCTTAATGCCAGTCATAGACTATTGGGCTGTAGTATATGCTTCTGCACCACAAATCCATCTTAGTTAACTTAACACTGTATAATTGATTTTTCTTGTAATTACAATATCAATAACTGGGATATGATTAAATAACTCAATTGGCTAACAATGGAATCCTCCCTTCACTTTTCTAGCCTTGTTTATAACCATGTCTCAGGAAGGTTACCAGACTACCTGAGCTGTATGCGCACTAATTTTCTCCATGCTAAGTATAACATATTCTCCACTGCAAATAACTCAGAGTATACCATTCTACAAGAAAGAATCCAGACAATCTGCCTTCTCCTTCAGAGCTCTGAAAGCCAGTAATAACCTACCCAAAAAAAATCAGATCTTCTCCCAGTCTAAAAACATGTAACTGTATATAAAATATATTTTGTGCATGTATGTTTATGTGTATAGGTATGGGTATGTATTGTTTCTCTAGTTTGTAGAACATTATAAGATAGATAGATAGATAGATAGATAGATAGATAGATAGATAGATAGATAGACAGATTATGTGGAGGGAGTCCTTTGCCAGAATAGGACTACTTGAATACTCAGGCAAGAGGTAGGAACAAATGAATGCTGATCACTGGTAGACCAGAAGGCCTAGTGAATTTGGGTGCAGAACCCCAGGTAGGGTATCCATTTGCCACAAATCAGAAGACCAGCAAGGCAAGGGAATTTACACTTGCAGTGGCTAGGGTGAGAATCCTCAGCCAAAATCCTTCCAGAAATGCAGCTGAGACTTGTATTAAGGAGGGTAGAACAGAACAAAATTTATGGATGTAACACACTGCTTATATAGACTTCCAATCAGGAAAAGCCCTACAATTCCAGAGACTCTTAGCAAGATCAGAATCAAAACTAGGGCCTTAAACAGTGGACTTACATTTGACCAATCAGGGGAAGTTATTTAATGTCCAGAGTGCCTTTTTTGAAGCTGTGCTAATGAAGGAAGCACATCAGTAGTTGTAACGGATCACAGTCCTTTACTGGAAGCCCTCTCTGGACATATGGATTTGCAGCCCATTATCACAGACTATGGAGAATTGTGGGACATTATACTAGCAGACGTCTCTGCCAAAGAGGCTAAAATTCCATACCATCCATGTGGAAAGGTAGACAGCGTCCTGATCAGCTGCCTACCATTCCATGTTAAAAGTTAGGGGCATGGCTAAATACTGTAATACGGGCTGGACCCCTGTTTGCATTGTGGACCTACAACCTTACCCTGAAGGGGTTAAACCGTTGGACATCTACAAAACTAGCCAAATGGTAGATGGGTCACCCCCTCTGGTACAGAGTTGATTAAGGTTGCACTTGACTAATTTTGTCACCTCTGATGTCGTTTGTGTGATGGGATTAGTCTGGGGTCCTGCTTGCCTGCACCACCAGTTTCTAGTGTTCTGTTTTGACTTGATCAGTCCTACTGTAGTGTCCCATTGTCTTGTGTTTACTCTCTATTGTGCTATTGTCTGGCCCAGTGTTTACAGTAAACATCACAATTGTTTACCATAGTCCCTTTGTATAGTTAAGTTAATCATGTCCAACCCATTGTATCCTGTGTCCACCATATGTCACTGCCCTTTGTGTTCTCTGTCTTGTATTATATCCTGATGTTGTTAAACGTGTATAAAGACCCAGAGATTGTTCAATAAAGTGAGTTAGTCATTGGAACTAAGAATGTTTACTGTATCCTTATTCTTGGGTGGTGTAAAGTGTTTCTTAGGACGCCCAGCCAAGCCAACTAAGAGCTCTCTGTTTCCAGCTTGTGTTTCCAGCAGTTGCAGAGGATGTTTCCAGATTGGGTTCCAGTGTTACAGAGTTCTAGCCAGTTATTCTGTTTCACCGGACAGGCTACCAGCTTGTAGACACATCCAGGAGGGAGAGACCCAGAATGACGGCAAAGGACAACCCGGCGTCCTTAGCTCCCGTTACAGGAGTCAATCAACATGCCAACCATTCCTTTGTTGTTTCAGCAAAGCTGCTATCTGTGCATACAGAGAAACACAGAAAATGCACCACATTATAACCCAGAGCCACTTAACGCAGGGGGCATAGTATGAGGGACATGGGCACCCTGCTTCATTGCTTTAACACAGTATACATATTACCACATTCAGGTGGATAACAAATGTTTTGCCTGCCAGTACTGAGGGAAGGTAACTGGGCTACACAACATGTTTCATCTTTTTCAGTCACTAGGGAATGTCACCACAGTCCCTCGCGGTGATTCCCTTACAGATCCTCTAATTTGCTTTATCTGGTCACAGCTGTGCAATAAGGGTTTTGGTCAAAGAAGTCAAAAAGAAACATCAGTCTCACCAGAGCTCATAACACAATCCCAGTGGAGATGTCTGAATATTGTCACCTGTAGGCTGATGACTAAGTTTGTAATATGCCTACTGACAGAAATGAGAGTTTCATCAATACCCTAGTAAAAAGGTTTAATGTGTTGTTCACTTATTTTTTGTATTGTTTGTGTTAATTGCCTTTTAAAGCATCCTGTCTCCCATAGAGCAAGATTTCTTCTTCGAATAATGACTGTTCTGTTTAAAATGGCAAAATAATGTGAATAAAGAAGTGGGCACAGATTATGCTAGTTTTCTAATAGTTGGCATTTTGAGCAAGAATTCTATTTTCTTTAAGTGCTCTCTCATTATTACAGCTTCAGACATCAATCTATCAATGTTTATTTCCCGAATGTACTATTTTTATACAGCAGTAATGTGCACCTTTTCAACAGCAATTGGATTCACACTACACCCACTGAGCTTCTGGACTATATACTGCCTAACCATGGTTGTGGTCCTATTATCTGCTGTATCTGGATCAATACCCTCACTGCATTTTTTGCCTCAGAAAATTACTAGCTTTTCTCATTACAAAGAGGATAGAAAATCAAGCCCTGCAATTATTGCAATTGCAATTGTACTTGCTTTAGCTACTTGCGGTGTTCAAATAAATCCAGGAAAAGCCAAATATAGCCACTTTGCCTGGCGTTTCTTCTTCTTTAACATAGAAACATTAATATATATATATATGTATATATATAGATGTAGCCTGACATTTTTTTAACCACTTGGATGCTAGAGACATCTCCAACACATTATGTAGAAATGTATTATATGCATCTCCAGCCTCCAAGGGGTAAAATCAGGGATAATTTATTAGGATAATCCATATATTGCAGTAAATTTACTTTTGAGGAAAACAAGTATACTCCTACTGCTGTAAAGGGCTCCATTCAAAAGGTATTACTGCTTAAACCTTTTTCAAAAAATCTAACTTAACAATATTGCTACTTGGTGACCAGTGCAATAAAAATTATTTTTCTGTTCTTACTATGAAGAGTTTATTGTTCATGAATAGTGTTGAGCGAGCACCCCGATGCTCGGGTGTTCGGGTGCTCTGACCGAGCACCCCCAGAGGCTCGAGTGCTCGGCCGAGCACCCGAACCCCATTGAATTAAATGGGAGGACTCGAGCATTACACCAGGCACCCCCTGCTCTGATGAGGGGAGGGTGCCTGGTCAATGCCCCCCTTCATCTCCACAATGCCCCTCTTCCACAATGTCCCCCTTCCACAATGTCCCCCTTCATCTCCACAATGCCCCCTTCATCTCCGCAATGCCCCCCTTCCACAATGTCCCCCTTCCACAATGTCCCCCTTCCACAATGTCCCCCTTCCGCAATGTCCCCCTTCATCTCCGCAATGCCCCCTTCATCTCCGCAATGCCCCCCTTCCACAATGTCCCCCTTCCACAATGTCCCCCTTCATCTCCGCAATGTCCCCCTTCATCTCCGCAATGCCCCCTTCATCTCCGCAATGCCCCCCTTCCACAATGTCCCCCTTCCACAATGTCCCCCTTCATCTCCGCAATGCCCCCTTCATCTCCGCAATGCCCCCTACCTCCAGTCCCTGGTGGTCCAGCGGAGCGTCTGTAAGATCTGTGCCTCCTTCGGCACAGATCCCTGCCACCCGAACATGGCGGGCGAGCACATGGCGGTACTCGTACGAGTACTGCCATGTGCCGAGCAGAGCGATGCTCGAGCCGATCCGAGCATCGGCCGAGCATGCTCGCTCAACACTATTCATGAAGCTATCTATAGACAACAACATCAACAATACCACACTGTAACCAAAGTACAAATCTGCAGTAAGATTTAAGCACTTTGCTGCTAAGGATGTGGACGGCCATGTCCTCAGTCAGCAGTTCAGCTGCAAAGGAGTTTCTACCGGAAGCTGAGGATTGCATAACTATACGGCTTCAGAACTCAGCGGTCCTTGGCTGCAGGGGAAATTATGTTTCACAGTGCATTGCTTCATAATGTATTGCTTAGCACTTTGGCACTCAGATGTCTAATAGTGTGCACATTAGGTGATCTAATGATCACTGAAAATGCTTGAATTGTATAATGAATAAAATGCTCACACATGCATGCACACAAATAACTAACAGATGAATGTGTATGCTTCTGTGCACAGACACCATACATGCACACATACACACATATGAATGACACACATATGCACATATGCACACACATACATGCACACTCATACAAACTGAGGGAACAGTTGTATCCACATCTGCAAGATAGAAGGCCCCTCTTTCAGTTGAGGGTTGTTTTAAAAATACCTATGATGTGTGATCAATCCAGTGGTTCTCAATCAGGGTGCCAATGAACTTTTGTGTGCTGTGGATATCCACTAAGAGTGCTCCTTAGTAAATTACAATATGTTTGTTTTTGTTATTTTGATTGACTTAAAAATAACCACATATTTATGTATTTGTAAATTGTACTCTTCATTATTACTTGGCCAATTACCTATAGAGGTTGGGAGTACCTCAAAAATTCCAGACTAAATGTTAGATGTGCCTTGGGCAAGAAAAGGCTGAGAAACATTGGATAAGTTGATGAAAGATAATGTGGTAGACATGAATTTGTGCCCTACAGTATGTCAATTCATACTAATGGAGTACAATTTTTTATTGTTCTGGCATTAGGTAATGAGTACAGTATGGAATTCTATGCGTTTCAAAAATGTTAAAAAACACGTTTCTTATATCACACATTTGTGCACACCACCCTAGGGGTGTAAATGCAATTTACCCCTCATTTGATGCAGTGCATTGTCCAAAATGGCATGCACTACTTACCTTTGCTTGATACTGTCACGGTTTGTTTTGACTCTCAGACACAGAGTAAGATAAAAATCAACTTTATTGAAAAGTTTAATAAGAACCCTCACGGGGCCTGAACATACATATATACGACACGCACAAAATAGGTTCAAACAGTAGCTTTTACAAAGATACAGTATGATAGGCTCTACCAGCCTTGCCTATATACCGGGCAAGGCAGCCTACGGTATGGCACAACAATATGAACAAGGTTCTACCGGCCTTGCCAATATACCGGGCAAGGCAGCCTGGAGGAAGGCACGACAATATAAATGAGGCTCTACTGGCATTGCCAATATACCGGGCAAGGCAGCCTGATGGATGACACAACTGTAGAAATAAGGCTCTACCGGCCTTGCCAAAATACCGGGCAAGGCAGTCTGGAGGATGGCACGACAATATGAATGAGGAGAGATACATGGAACACATTATGAATGCGCATGGACGCAAGAATATCCAAGGCATACGAAACAGGGTTAATTTTATGGATCATCCTGTACGGACCAATAAACTGGGGAGCCAATTTATTAGATGGGACTTGTAACTTGAGGTTTCTGGAGCATAGCCATACCCTGTCCCCAACCTGGAAAGAGACTGCTGGCAGCCGTCTACAATCAGCATGGCGCTGATGATGCTGAAAAGACTGACTGAGTGCCCTTTAAACCTGTGCCCATGTGGAGCGGAGCTGCTCAATATGCTCATCCAGAGCTGGAATCTGTTGAGACTGAAATGAATCCGGGAGCAAGCATGGCTGGAACCCGTAGTTGATAAGAAACGGGGAGCTCCCGGATGAAGAGTTAACTGCACAGTTCCTGGCGAACTCTGCCCATGGCAACAGGTTGGCCCAGTTATCATGATGTTCAGTAACAAAACAGCGCAGGAACTGCTCCAGTCCCTGATTGGCACACTCAGCGACCCCATTGGTCTGGGGGTGGTATGTGGAAAAAAAGGACAATTGGATGCCCATCTGTTCGCAAAAAGCTCTCCAAAATCTGGACACGAACTGGCTCCCCCGGTCAGACAACAGAACTCTAGGTACCCCGTGCAACTGGAATACTTCCTCAGCAAAAACCACCTCTAATTCTTTGGCAGAGGGAAGGCCATGGAGAGGTATGAAATGAACCATTTTAGAAAACCTGTCCACCACCATAAGTATGATGGAATATCCCCTAGACACTGGCAACTCTCCCATAAAATCAATAGAAACGTGAGACCAGGGATGTTCGCCATTGGGTACTGGTTGAAGTAGGCCCACAGGGAGGTGTCTAGGGGTCTTGGCACGAGCTCAGGTGGCACAGGCATTGGTAAATGCATCACAATCTGCCCTCAAAGAGGGCCACCAGAAAACTGGTGAGAGTGACCATATTAATTGATCCCTACCAATATGCCCAGCAGTTTTAGAGGAGTGGTAGGTTTCAAGTAGTGCGGAAAGGCTCATCAACATAACACTTGCCCACTGGGGTTTCTGGGGGAGCAGTAGCCTGGGTGGCCAGAATCTCTTCCCCCAGTGGCGAAGTGATACTAGTACGTAAAGTGGCCAATATACGATCAAGCTGTATAATAGGTACTGGGACCTCGCCCCTGTCGGTCTCAGGCTCAAATTGTCTACACAGGGCATCAGCCCTAATGTTCTTGGGACCCGGCAAGTAAGATACAATAAAATTAAATCGGGAAAGGAACAATGTCCATCTGGCCTGGCTAGAAGACAATCTTTTAGCTTCTGATAGATAAGTCCGATTTTTATGGTCAGTAAGAATCAGTACAGGATTTCTGGTGCCTTCCAATAAATGGCGCCACTCCTTAAGAGCGAAAATGATAGCCAGTAGTTCTCTGTCACCTATCTCATAGTGACTGTGGGCAACAGACAATTTCTTTGAGAAAAACCCACATGATCTGAGAGTGCTCCCTTTTTCTGGTCATTGAGAGAGTACTGCCCCAACCCCAATCTCTGAGGCATCAACCTCCAACGTAAACGGGAGAGCTGGGTTGGGGTGGGATAACACTGGAGCAGCTGCAAAGGCAGATTTCAATGTCTCAAAAACACATTCAGCTGCCTCAGACCATTGGGAAGGATTGGCTCCCTTATGAGTAAGGTCAGTCAATGGTTTAACAATCGTGGAAAAGTTCTTAATAAACTTTCTGTAATAATTAGTGAAGTCCAGAAATCACTGAATCGCTTTTAAGCCTTTCGGCCGTGGCCATTGCAAAACTGCCGCCAGTTTCTCCTGATCCATGGTAATACCCTCCTTGGCAATTACAAACCCCAAAAAGGGCTCACTGGATCTATGAAATTCGCATTTTTCCAATTTGCAATACAATTTGTTCTTACGTAGGTGGAGCAACACTTATGACACATCCTTGATGTGTTGTGACAAGTCATCTGACTGAATAAGTATATCGTCCAGGTAAACCACCACACAGGACTGCAGCATATCCCTGAGGATATCATTAATTAGTTATTGGAACACTGCGGGTGCATTACAGAGACCAAACTGCATCACTAGATATTCATAGTGCCCTGATCTAGTGTTAAAAGCTGTCTTTCACTCATCACCAGCTTTGATCCGAATCAGGTTATAAGCTGCACGTAGGTCCAATTTTGTGAAAATTGAGGAACCTTTTAACCTGTCAAATAGTTCGGTGATGAGTGGTATCGGATACGCATTCTTAGGCATCAACTTGTTATAGGTCATAGGACCTGTGCTGAGACAGGGTGCCAGCCTCCCCCTTACTGAAAACATCACTGAATTGTTGGTACTCGTCTGGCAATGAAGGGGAGGCGGACAGAATCTTAACCGGGTGAGACACACAATGCTCCATACAATATTGGGACCAGGCAGAAATCTCACACTTTTGCCAATCAAACTGAGGATTATGCAATTGCAACGAAGGGAAACCCAGAATGACTGCATAGTGAGGAGAACTGATTATCTGAAACTGCTGTTCCTCTTTATGAAGTGCCCCAGTAGTCATAGGAAGTGGCATCGTTTCAAACGTAACCTGGGCAGGTTGCAGTGGTCTGCCGTCAATAGCCTCAATAGCCAGAGGGGATTCTCTTTCAACCGGCGGAATCTTGTGCCGTTCAGCAAAGGCACTATCCATAAAATATCCGGCTGCGCCGGAATCAGTCAGGGCCAGAACCTCCACTGAGCGATCTGTCCACGAGAGTACCACCGGGATGGTGGGTTTCTGTATGCTCAAACCTGGGAACAGATGAACACCAACTAGGGCCTGTCCCCCAAGGTTCCCTAGGTACGTTCGTTTCCTGGACGTACGGGACAGGTTCTTAGCAAGTGCCCAGTTTTACCACAGTATAAACATAACCCCTGCCTCCTGCGATGTGCTCGTTCCTCTTTGGTTAACCTGGTAAAGCCTAATTGCATAGGTTCACCAGGTTCCCGTGCATGGTCATTGGAATTAGGCAACGAGGGAGGGATGGGTGGGCAAAATGAACTGCTAGGCCCAGTGCTTTTTTACCGTACCAGCATAAGATGGTACAGTGGTGCAAACCAGTATCACGTATAGGACAACCAGGGAGGCCCTACCGTGCTGTAAATGGAGGCAGCTAGCAACCGGTGATATGGAGTAAACCAGTACCGCGTACTGGACAACAGGAACGCCCTACCGGTGCTGTAATGGAGACAGCTAGCAACCGGTGATAAGGAGTAAACTAGTACCGTGTACTGGACAACACGGAAGCCCTACCGGTGCTTGTAATGGTGGCAGCTAGCAACCGGTGATATGGAGTAAACCAGTACCACGTACTGGACAACATGGAAGCCCTACCGGTGCAGTAATAGAGGCAGCAGCAACTGGTGATATGGAGTAAACCAGTACCGCATACTGGACAACACGGAAGCCCTACCGGTGCTTGTAAAGGAGGCAGCTAGCAACCGGTGATATGGAGTAATCCAGTAACACGTACTGGACAACATGAACTCCCTACCGGTGCTGTAAAGGAGGCGACTAGCAACCGGTGTATGGAGTAAACCAGTAGTCAGAATGTTGCCCAGACGACCAGAGTCAAATGGAGGATGACAGTCAGGATCCAGGAGCAGGAACGACAGTCAGGCTAGGACAGGATACTGGAACAGTCGTGACAGCCAACCCAGGTCAGGAACGGGAGCAGGAACAACAGCTACAATGGATCAGGAACGGAAGCAGGAACGTCAGCCAAACCGGATCAGGAACGGAAGCAGGAACCACGCAGGAGTGACACTGGCATCTGGGAGAGACACTGACACTGGTATATGGTAGCTAAACAGGCCCAGAGGTACAGGTACAAAGACAGGTGACTACTGACATAGAGACACCACAAAAGGGCAACCCAAGGGTGCCTCAGCCCAGTCTATATAGGCAATACTGGGCGGGCAATAGACAGGCGGCCAATGAAGAGTTCTTACACCTGACTGACAGCAAAAGCCAGCAATCATGGGCACCGTGATAGATACCTGTAGTTGTAACAGCCATTTTAGTGCAGGCAGGTCATATTTGAAGAATTCAAGAAAAATAACAGATTTTGATAAGGGTCATTTTGTGTTTCTAGCACCACATATGGTATGTCAGCTCTTAATAATAGAATTTTCTTTTGCTTGGTGAGTAACAGTAGGAAATTCTATACTTTCCAAAGGTTTCACTACCTTTTGATGGGGTAAACAATTTAAAACATGCAGATTTTTTTCCTTTAGCACCACCTTCTGGAAATATCTATACATACTAGGTTGGAGGTAGAAAGGAAAGTGCCCCCTTCATTTAATGCAGTGGGTTGTCTTCTTTCCAAAATGTTATGCATTGTCTATATTTCTCTAGTTGTTTCAAATATTTAAGTGCAGGTATGAAACGCAGAATGGTTCAAAAAGATTTTTGTTTTTAAGTTCATAAAAGTTTTGAAGTGCATAAAAATCCAAATGTTGGTGCTTTAAAAACATGAGTCAATACTTATGCATTTCTAGGGAAAAACTACAACCCATGCTTTTCATTCTCTTTATTAATAGTTCAATAAAAATATATATTTTCTCTAATTCTGGGTAAACATTTTTGATTTAATTAGGGAATATCAACATTCAGTCGTATATGGGTGTGCACTGAAACGAACATTGTATGACATGTGGGGGTTGTTCACCGAAAAGTCCCAAAATTGTCATTTGAATGCAAATGGCAACAAAAGTATAAAAACATGCTAAGAACTGTGGGGTGGGGATGAAAAAGCTTAGCTGTGAAGTCATTAAAATACACCCCTGAGGAAGGCACAGACTGTTATTTTTTTCCCCCGGGTCATCGCCTGTTACATTTACTTTAGATAAATATTTTTGTACCTGATTTCTTTAGTGCATACTTGCTCCATCATTTGCACCTTTTATATATTTTTGGTGCATTTTGCTGGTTTACTTACCTATTTCATCAGGTGGCTTCCCAGTATACAGGGGCTCTAATATATATGTGTTCTGGACTCTCCAGACTTGGTTTTTAATTGATTTTATGCCTCTTTGTGTTTATATAATTTTTTTGTATCAATAAAATATTTTTCTAATTTTTGGTAAATTTAGTGTGCCTCACTTTATTTGGGTCCTTTTCGGGGGGGCTCATTTGGTTTCTTGTACCACTTGAGCCTTCATTAGTTTTTTGTCTGTTAGTTTATTTACCCAGAGAGCACCTGGGCTATTTCAGTTTATATATTTCCATTTGCCTGTATTCTAGCCTGTGCAATTCCATTTTTGTATGTTCTATTAAAATAAATAATAACAACAAAAATACTATTTAAATGAACCATCTCCAGTTTTAGAGATACAATTTTACTTGCCCTTTAATGAATGCGTGGAAGAATATTAAAGAAAATCACAGTGGCAACTAATCATGTACTGGTCTGTTATGAGTTCTCACATAATGCAACTTGCATTACATTCTAAAGTGAGCACTCAGCTGTTGCTTGTGTAAGCTGTAAATAAATGGCAACGTTTCTTCTGCAGCTTTCCTTTTTGTTTTTTTATAGACAAGCTTAGAGATGGCATTTCTCTGAGATCCATTTCCCATGATAACACAATGGCCATGATAAAAGTATTCTACACTTCACACCTTTCTTCCTTTTGCTAGGCTACATAAGGCTTTAGGGCCACTTATTTTCCCACCATCCAAAGCTATAAAACAGCTATTAATTGGACATGTACTTTTACAGTATAATGGAACACTGTTACATTGAAAGACAAGGAATGAAATACTAACAATGGTAATGTAAATATGCTGTAAATATAGGTATTAGCAATGTTACCCTGAGAGATGGAAGAGAGAGAATATATATGTCTCAATATACACAAATTATTCAGGAAATATCTGAGTGTAATGAATTTAGGAACATATTTAGGAAGCTAAAGATGAGAAATTATGGACCAAACCAGCTGTAACATTGGGGTAATAAAAATGTCTACAATTCCCAATTATTCAAATGGGGCTTTTAACCCTTTGAGTGTCAGAGGGGTGCAAAAAGCATTATGGCACTCAAAGGATTAACAACTTGTAAGCCAGATTTATCTTCAGTGCTTTGCAAAAGCATTGTGTTAGATGCCTCCCTATCATTTAGGAGGTTAAAAGCTCATGTAATTAATTTGGGAATTTTCTTTTTGTTACCTTAGCACAAGTGGCTTGCTCCAGAATTTAGCTTCTTGAATCTAACCCAAAGCCAATATTAGTTGTGAAGTAGGAAAATGATCGTTCAGTATAAGACTCAGAAATGTCCATTACAGACACAAGGGGGAGATTCACTAAAGGTGGAAGAGGTCTCAAAATGTTGATGTCCTGTCAGAGCAGTGTGGAAGGCACAGACAGTATGCACTAAAGTGTCTTCAACATCACATCCCCATTAGTCTGACAGAAAATCTGCCCACATTGACATGGTCTAACATCCATCTGACATGCCTTCACAAGGATTACGAATGTTCACTCATCACATCGACAATGGCCTATTTCCATATGGAAATTAAGCAAAATGACACATTTCTATATGGAAATGTAGGATAATGAGCCATTATCATATTCATGGGGGTCTGTTTATATGTTAATGTGACACTTCACCACATTCACTAAACTCTGATAATAGACTCTGCTATCATAGTTCACAATCTCAACTCCTGAAGCTGGCTAAGTTGGGATCTCCCTGTACTTTCCTATGCAGTAACAGCCTTTGATCAATCAGAAGCAGAGAAGGTTGTGAACTGCTGTTGATGTGGAAGAGATACTCTTCCTCATACATCACCAGTAATACTGCAACCCTGAAGTCTGAGAGCATTCTCTCTGCTGCCTCACTTGGCCAGTAGGGGAGTGGAGAGGACACTTTCAGCACCATGGACAGCATCGCTACCTTATCCCTTTGAGTGCCATAAGGATGTGCATTGCTTACCCCTGTGGCACTGAAAGGGTTAAAAAGTACATCAAGCACTATCCCCTCAGCTCTGTATCATATTTTACACATGTACTAATTGGAACTTTGTCCTCCCCTCCCCTTGCATCCCTAAATTTTAGTGCATATGGCAATGTGTTTCTACATTGAAATGTCGAAGTGCTTTGAAAACAGACAATATCATAATAATTGGAGATGATTTCTCCAGTGTGATAAACTCTCCAAGTACTATGTTACTCAGTGGAGCCAATGCACTAAGATTTCTCCAACTTGAGTGATCTTAGCTCATTGGCTCCAAAGGATAACACAGGAACGTAAGAGTTCACCTCCAATTTATCAGCTCTTTATCACACCTTAGTGCCTAACCCTCCAGTTATGCTCATTTGTAGGGTGGCCACTAATAATCATGCTCTAATTTACTTCATTCTACGTTGACAGCCATTTCACTTCCTTGCATATTTTATGCTCCACAGCCCTACATATAATAATAACTGTATGCACTAATGGAAACACAAACATGTAAAGGGTTACAGCACCCAAAACATTAACTGAATTTGTAGGTTCGGGAGATTCAGTGATTTGCTATTAGGGCCATTCTGGACCATGTTAAATTTTCTCCATGCCTATCCAGATGGTCCAATAGATGGCTGCACATGGAAAAACTGGCATTATTTGTTATTTAAATTTGTGATGTAAGGTGCAATATAATTTACTTACATTATATTAAAAACACACAGGAGGCAAATTAGGCTTGAATGGAATCCAGTTCACAATTAGCACAAACCAAATTAAAGGGATTGTAATACTTAACCCCTTAAGGACCGGGAAAATCTGAGTTAGACTTGACTTAACCCCTTAACGACCAGCGGTCGCGGGGTGAGTGGTCCTTTAAGGACCAGATAGAGAATTTCGGCGTGCCGCCCCACGTGACTGATCACGTGGTGCGGCACGCCGAACTGAGGGACTGAAAGAGATCGCTCCGGTCTTGGAACGATCAAATTCAGTCCCCGTTATTACTCACCGCGCTCCTGCAAGAGTGCGGTGAGTAATAGTACGTGATGTACCAGGACCGTCACTGGTCCTTAAGTGCCGGACCAGCATGACGGTCCGGGTACATCACCGGACTCTAAGGGGTTAAGGACCGGAGCAATTTTGACTTTTTTTACTATGTCTTTGTTCAACCATATTTTCTCTTTAATTCCTTTTGTGCACCCACATAAATTATATACTGTTTTTTTAAGCACAAGTAGGGCTTTCTTTTGATACCACAATTATATGAATACCTCATTGTTTAATTTGATTAAAATAGAAAAAAAGAGGAAAAAAATTGAAAAAAAACAACATTTTGCTTACATTTTTCTGTCAGGATTTGCATACTATTAATGAAAAAAAAATACCCCTAAATATATTCATTTGATTCTCCTGAATATAAGAATACCCCATATGCCTAGTATTTTAGTCCTTTCCTCACATTTACAAGGTAAATATTACAAGATGGCTGCCGTTATATCCAACTTGTGATTTTTCAACAATTGGCATGTGAGCATCATAGCTTAGCTGACGGTGCCAGAACCAAAAATGTCATTCAGGTTTTGCAACGTGTGATTCGCTTTTGAAGCGAATCGCATGTTGCAACAATGTTTCTACTGCTTGTTACTAAGTGTCCCGATACCGGGACACTTAGTAAGAAGCAACCTGCTCTCTTCCATCGCTCCGTGCGGCCGCGATGGAAGAGTTTAACCCTTGACGTACCAGGACCGTCAAGGGTCGTTGGAGCACATTTACCCTTGACGGTCCTGGTACGTCAAGGGTCCTTAAGGGGTTAATGTGTGAAATATATATATTGTACTGTTTATTCCCGAGTAAAAAAATGTTAGTGGGGGTTTGCTACAAGCCACCTAATATTGGGGAGTTGGAAGAAGCCCAAATTTTACTGCAAATGGAAAAGGCTTCTAGATCAGCAAAGATAATTATAATGGGAGATTTCAGCTATCCTGAAATTGACTGGAGTAATATGACTTCCGGCACAACAAAGGGAAATCATTTTTTAAGTATGATAAATTATATTTTTATGTCTCAACTAGTAGAGAAGCCAACTAGAGAAGAGGCTTTGTTTGATCTAGTGCTCTCAAACAATTCCAACATGATAAACAATGTACAAGTAAGGGAACATTTGGATAGCAGTGACCACAATATGGTGTCCTTTGAAATTTGTTATGAGAAACCCAATAGCAAGGGTTAAACTAAAAAATTAAATTTTAAAAAGGCTAATTTTTCAAAGCTAAAAGAAGTATTAAAGAATATTCAGTGGGATATAATTTTCAAAGATAAAAATGCATTAGAATCATGGAAAGTACTTAAAATGCTCTTAGACAAATATACACGTCAATATATACCATTGGGGAATAAGCACAAGAGGAGTAAAGGGAAACCATTGTTGCTTAATAATGAGGTGTGCAGAGAAATGAGAAATAAAAAAACAGGCTTTTAAAATGTTTAAGTCAAACAGGTCAGATGCATCATTTAAAGAACATAAAGAATGTAATAAAATCTGCAAACAAGCAATTAAGCTAGCTAAAATTGAACATGAGAGAAATACTGCTAATGAGAGCAAGAAAAACCCTAAACAATTCTACAAGTATATTATTAACAACAAAGTTAAGGTTGATATTGGTCCTCTTAGGATTGAGACAGGTGAATTGTTTAGTGAGGGTAAGTCTATGGCTGACACCCTAAATACATTCTTTTACTTCAGTATATAAAAAGGAAGCAGTAATGACGGGCTATGGGCAAACTGACAAAACAAAGGGATTTCCTCCATTATTTACATGGCTTACTGAGGACAAGGTCCAAAAGAGTCTGGAGAGGGTTATGGTGAATAAAGCACCTGGACCTGATGGTATACCCCACAAGGGTACTTAAGGAACTTAGTTCAGTAATAGCAAGACTATTATACTTAATATTTATTGATTCACTTTCTTCAGTCATAGTGCCCTGTGATTGGAGGAAAGCTAATGTAATTCCATTGTTTAAATAGGGAGCAAGATCCAAACCAGGAAATTATAGACCAGTGAGCTTGAATTCCATAGTGGGTAAGATACTATAAGGGTTACTAACTGATACTATTCAGAACTATGTGAAGATAAACAATATTATTAGTAGGAATCAGCATGGTTTCATGAACAATAGATCATGTCAGACTAACTTACTTGCATTATATGAAAGACTAAGTAGTAATTTGGACAGGGGAATTGCTGTAGATGTAGTATACTTGGATTTTGCAAAAGCCTTTGATACAGTGCCTCACAGCAGGTTACTGCATAAATTAAACGGCTTCAATTTGGGCGGTGTTGTCTGCACATGGATTGAGAACTGGTTAAATGATATTTGGCAGAGAGTTGTTTTAAATGGAACTTTTTCAAATTGGTCTAAAGTTATAAGTGGGTTTCCGGAGGGTTCAGTCCTTGGCCCAATGCTTTTGAATTTGTTTATTAATGATCTAGAAGTGGGAAATGAAAGTAGCATCTCTATCTTTGCAAATGACCATACCTGGGAACTTCCAGTTGAGGGCTACCCGGAGGGTAGCAGTAGGTGACAAAAATGACGCTAATTGCGTCAAAAAGGGGTGGGGCTTGCCGCGAGTGTGTGTGGGGGGCTTAACCCTTTGAGTGCCTGAGTGGTACGGAATGCATTGCAAAGCAATGCATTCCTTACCACTTTGGCACTCAGAGGGTTAAAGGTGTCACACAGAAGGCTGGGGACGGAGGAACAGCGGGAGAAAAAGCGGATGTGATAGAGTTTCAATAGAAACTCTCCACATCCGGAGGAATCTGCCTCTGCCCCGGAGACCCGGTAAAGCTCTGTCAGAATCGGAGTCTCCGGGGCAAATCCGGAGAGTTCCCAGGTATGCAAATGACACTAAGCTATGTAAGGAAATACATACAGAACTTGATGTTTTTTCTCTGCAGAAGGATTTAGATAAACTGAGTGAATGGGCAGAAAAGTGGCAGATTACATTTAATGTAGATAAATGTAAGTTTATGCATTTGGGCTGTAGAAACAAACTTGCTACATATACTCTAAATGGGAAACAACTTAGGGAATCATCATTAGAGAAAGATTTAGGAGTACTGATAGACATACCTGGGAACTTTTAAAACAGGGTTACCCGGAGGGTAACCCTGTCAGTGCCGACCCGGGATGAAAATGACGCGATTCGCGTCATAAAAGGGGCGGGGCTTAGCCGCGGAGGGGGGGCGGGACAAAAGAAAAACCAAAAAATACCCGAAAAATGTATCTAAGAGGGCGGGGAGTGGGAGGAATCGGGCGGGACAGAGCACAAGTGGGCAGAGTTTCTATTTAAACTCTGCCCACCCGGCAATCCACACATTGCACCGGAGACCAGGTAATTCAGTGTGAAATCCGGAGTCTCCGGGGCAAAACCGGAGAGTTCCCAGGTATGCTGATAGACAATAGACTTCACAGCAGTGTACAGATTCTCAGCTGCTACAAGACCAAATAGGATACTAGCCTGCATAAAAAGAGGTGTAGATGCAAGGGATGCTAATATTATCCTGCCTCTGTATAAATCCTTGGTTAGGCTTCATCTAGAATATGGAGTACAATTTTGGACGCCAGTTCTTAAAAAAGACATTGTTGAACTGGAAAAGGTGCAGAGACGTGCAACAAAACTGATAAAGGGATTCGAGGATCTGAGTTATAAAGAGAGACTAGCCAAACTGGGTTTGTTTACATTTATAGAAGAGATGTCTAAGGGGTGATATGATTACCATTTACATATACAGTCAAGGTCAATACAAAGAACTAGCCAATGTATTATTTACACAAAGAGCGGAGCTAAGAACAAGAGGTCATCCATTAAAACTAGAGGAGAGGCACTTTTGACTAAAGCAAAGGCAGGAATTCTTTATAGTAAGGGCAGCAAAGCTATGGAATTCTTTGCCTCAGCATGTTGTACTTGCAGATAATGCAACTTCTTTCAAAAAACAAAAGGATGCCTATCTAGCACAGAACAATATTGAAAATTATGACAGCTGGCTTCAAAGCAGATAGGATGTTGATCCAGGGAAATATCTGCCTGCCATTTGGAGTAAGGAAGGAATTTTTTTTACCCACTTGGGGCTAAATGAGAAATTGCTCCAGAGGGTTTTTTTTGGCTTCCTCTGGATCAACAGAGGTGTTTTTGGCATGGGCTGGACTTGATGGACACATGCCTTTTTTCAGCCTCACCAACTATGTTACTATGTAAAACAAGGGTACTCCCACTGCTGAAAGGCTCTTTATTCAAAAGTTATTAGAGCTCATATTTAAATTTTTTTAGGTGCAGTAGTATCACAGTGGCCTGAAATTGTACAGTGGCACTGTTGCTACACCATCCCATGGACAGCTCTGGTTAGTTATCCACATGCTAAAGATTATTCCTGCACTACAACTAAGTAAATTGAATTGAACCTAATCTCCTTTGAAACTTACAGCGGGGATAAGGGTGCCATAATACTATATATCCATAATTAAACAAAGAAGAAAGAAGTATCTTACAGGCACTACAATTATATTATGGTGACAAAAAGACCACAAATAAGTACACACTATCTTTATTAACACATATAAATAGACATATGGGTTAAAATAAACGAAGATTAAAATATCTTATTTGACATTACAATGGATCATTCCACACAGATCCAATGATATGTCACAGTCTCCCAACTAATCTGTTATGAGTGGAAAGAGCTTATTGATCCAATATTTAATTGGCCCAATATAGTATATGTGTGTAATTATCAATCCACCACATATGTCTAGGGTTATTCATTCAAAAGTATAAACAGCTCAAAGTAGGAATCTTAGCTCAACAAATAAAAGTGCTTTATTGTCTTTGCAATATCCCTAGGGTGACTTATTGGAGGGGAGTAAAATTCAACTACATATCATTAAGTAAACCATCTAACCATTATCGGTGTTTACGATATGTTATCTCCTCCTGCGGTACTCCTAAGTATAACGGATTATCGCTATCGGTGTCTATAAGATGTTATATCCTCCTTCAATATTCCCTAATATAGCACAAGGCTATTTCACCTAGGAATCTCATGTCTGAGGTGCTTAGTAACCTGCCTAATCGTGAAATAAAAATATTAACACTTTAAATAAACAGCTATTCTTACTGAGATAACGCTCAATATACTTTTACAACATTATCTTTCTTTTATCTCATATAGTATAACATAGTTTAGATGTAGAGACTAACGCCTAATGCATTTCACCCAACACATGAGCGTCTTCAGAGGCAGCTAACCCGCAAATACTTTAGGGAAGCTTTTTAAATTTTAGTTAGACCAATCTGTGTTTGCGAACATCAAACGTGACCATATTTTTCATTTTCTCCCCAATATAGCAATAGTATTAATAATTGTATTTTATTTGAAGAATCGAAAATAATCATTAGGAAAGTCTGTTCCTGAAATGTCCCATTATGTATATATATTTACTTAAAATTTTCGCATATACATTAATATTGTTACCGTGATTATCAACATGCGAAAAATGTTCTAATCTAAGTTTTTTGCGCATGTGTGAGGACTTAGAGATCTTCACCAACCAAATACTTGTTGCGCATGTGTGAAGACTCAGAATTTTTTCGCTCATAAAGTAACATTGTTGAAATCACAGTCCAACATAGAAGTTTCTCCTTACACCAGAAAGAAATTACTTGACTAAGTCTAATGCGCATGTATAAAGGCTTAAAATTCTTCTCTGACCTGATAGTCATTGCGCATGTATACAGACTTAAGATTTTTTCTCTGTTAAAATAACATTTTGAGATCACAGTTCACTGTGAAAGCTCCTCCATACACCAAGGAGAAAATACTCAACTATGTCTAATGCGCATGTTTAAAGACTTAGAATTCTTCATTCACTAAATAATTTATTGTATCCCTTTATATTCCAGTTGTACAAATAAAAACATATAGCCCTTCATTATGTCATCTTGGTAACCAGGTCACATATGTTGTTACTTACATGCTCTATATCATAACCAAAACTGTACCTATATTGATACATTAAAATTAGTAACCAGTAAATCTTCCTTCATTCAGATCAATATCCTGTTAAATCCAGTGCCTATAAACATATTTCATTAACTGTGTATTCAAATCCAGTATCTCAATGGAATAATTATTATTCTCAAATAATTCAATATGTATAAAATGACACTTTTTGGGATTAAACCCAAAGTCAATATTCAAGATGTTTAGATATGATTATACATAATCATATTTATAATAGATCTTATATAATAATGACACCACTATGTGTTCAATCAACGTGATGTCTAAAAAATATTTAAATTATTTGCTTCATTCATTCCATTAGGATATACACAGTTCAGTTTGAAAATCCATTAGCACTCTTCTTTTTGAAGTTTAGAATTGATATCACCTCCCCTAATGCCTAGTGATAATTTTTGAAGTCCCCAACATTGTAGGGAATCTATACGACCTTGATGACATATGTGAAAATGTCTGGCTACTGATGTTAATTGTCTACCAGCTTGTAGGTCCTTGGAGATATTATTTATCTTCCAAACATGTTCCCTCAGTCTTTCATGTAATGTACGATTTGTCATACCCACATACATTTGTGGGCAGGAACATTTCAAACAATAAATTACTCCACTCGTTTTGCAATTAATATATGATTCTATGTGTAGAGTTTGATCAAATCTATCTATAACATAAGTTTTTTTTAACCATATATTTGCAGGTTGAACATCCATAACAGAGATATGAACCTTTAACTAGTAATCTACCTTTAGTTCTAACAAAATTACTTTTAACCAAGTGATCTCTTAAATTTGGACTTCTCGTAAAAGTCACTGGCATTCTATTAGGCACTAATGATGAGCGAGCACCCCGATGCTCGGGTGCTCGGGTGCTCTGACCGAGCACCCCCTGAGGCTCGAGTGCTCGGCCGAGCACCCGAGCCCCATTGAAAAGCATGGGAGCACTCGAGCATTAAACCAGGCACCCCCTGCTCTGATGAGCGGAGGGTGCCTGGTCAATGTCCCCCTTCATCTCCGCTATGCCCCTCTTCCACAATGTCCCCCTTCATCTCCTATGCCATAGAGGAGATGAAGGGGGACATTGTGGAAGAGGGGCATAGCGGAGATGAAGGGGGACATTGTGGAAGAGGGGCATAGACTCTATGCCCCTCTTCCACAATGTCCCCCTTCATCTCCGCTATGCCCCTCTTCCACAATGTCCCCCTTCATCTCCTCTATGGCATAGGAGATGAAGGGGGACATTGTGGAAGAGGGGCATAGCGGAGATGAAGGGGGACATTGTGGAAGAGGGGCATAGCGGAGATGAAGGGGGACATTGTGGAAGAGGGGCATAGAGTCTATGCCCCTCTTCCACAATGTCCCCCTTCATCTCCGCAATGCCCCCTTCATCTCCGCAATGCCCCCGTACCTCCAGTCCCTGGTGGTCCAGCGGAGCGTCTTCGGATCTGTGCCTCTTCCGGCACAGATCCCCTTCACCCGAACATGTCGGGCGAGCACATGGCGGTACTCGACGAGTACCGCCATGTGCCGAGCAGAGCGATGCTCGAGCCGATCCGAGCATCGGCCGAGCACGCTCGCTCATCACTATTAGGCACTATGTCAGCAAGATAAGGGTCAGTACGTAAAATGTGTGCATTAGTATTCAAAATATCTCTAATTATATCTTCTTGCCCATTATAAGTAGTGATGAATCTAATTACTGATTCAGTATCCTGTTGTTTTTTAGGTTGTAATAATGTTTTTCTCTCTGTGTGCAAGGCACGTGAGTACGCTCATTTAATTAACTTTTTACTATATCCTCGCTCAAGAAGACGTATCTTAAGTTCATCAGCTCTAAATTTGAATTGATCTATATCTGAGCAATTACGTCTAATCCGCAAGAATTCACCTACAGGGAGTCCCTTCTTAACTGCTTTTGGATGTGAACTGTCAAAATGAAGTATGCTATTTGTTAACGTATCTTTACGATAGAGGTTACTCAAAAATGTATCTTCTTGTCTATAGATCCACAAATCCAAGAAAACTATTGATTCTTTACTATATTCGTACGTTAGTTTAAGATTCATATTGTTCCTATTGAGAGCAATCATAAATTCATGTAATATTTCTAATGGTCCATCTGTCACGGTTTGTTAAGACTCTCAGACACAGAGTCAGGTAAAAAATCAACTTTATTGAAAAGTTAATGCAACCCTGTAGGGGAATATACACGTACACACAGATATCTTTATTTGGATAGTAATACAATGCGATACAGAGTAATATTGCCTCTGCCGGCCCTGTCAATATACCGGGCAGGGCAGCCAGGGAATAGGAACTTGAAATGAGGCTTTACTGGCCTTGACAATACCGGGTAAGGCAACCAAGGAAACAGGACTGGTTCTACCGGCCTTACCATATACCGGGCAAGGCAGCCAATTGACAGGGAGTGCACAGGCTCTACCGACCTTGCCAATACCGGGTAAGGAAACCCAAGGAAACAGGACTGGTTCTACCGGCCTTACCATATACCGGGCAAGGCAGCAATTGACAGGAGATTAAACAGGCTCTACCGGCCTCGCCAATACCGGGTAAGGCAACCCAAGGAAACGGGAGAGGTTCTACCGGCCTTACCATATACCAGGCAAGGCAGCCCATAGACTAGAGGAATACACAACCGCTCAGCAAAGTGACTGATAGGTGGTAAACAGTCACTATGACGGAAAGAGGCTAGGTCAGTAAGTAAGCCGCCAGCAGTAGATATAGTGAAGGTGTGGAGCTAGCAATGCTCTCACAGATGGAACAACATACCACTATAGAGCAGTCAGGGGTGAATGGAGCGAACCAGAACCCTGTACGTGGAACGCTATAATACTGGTATAGCCGGGTGGCTAGTGGAGCGAACCAGTACCCTGTATGTGGAATGCTTATGATTATAATACAGCCGGGTGGCTTATGGAGCGAACCAGTACCCAGTACGTGGAACGCTATACACTGAGACAGCCGGATGGCTTGAGGAGCGAACCAGTACCCTGTATGTGGAATGCTTATGATTTTAATACAGCTGGGTGGCTTATGGAGCGAACCAGTACCCAGTACGTGGAACGCTATACAATGAGACAGCCGGATGGCTTGAGGAGCGAACCAGTACCCTGTAAGTGGAACGTTATACACTGAGACAGCCGGATGGCTTGAGGAGCGAACCAGTACCCTGTACGTGGAACGCTATACACAGGAGATAGCCCGGTGGCTTGAGCACTGAGACAGCCAGATGGCTTGAGGAGCGAACCAGTACCCTGTACGTGGAACGCTTATACACATGAGACAGCTGAGTGGCTTAAGCACTGAAACATCCGGATGGCTTGAGGAGCGAACCAGTACCCTGTACGTGGAACGCTATACACAGGAGACAGCCGGGTGGCTTAGCACTGAAACAGCCAGATGGTTTGAGGAGCGAACCAGTACCCTGTACGTGGAACGCTATATACTGAGACAGCCGGATTGCTTGAGGAGCGAACCAGTACCCTGTATGTGGAACGCTATACACATGAGACAGCCGGGTGGCTTGAGCACTGAGACAGCCGGATGGCTTGGGGAGCGAACCAGTACTCCGTACGTGGAACACTATACACCTGAAACAGCCGGATGGCTAGAGGAGCGAACCAGTACCCTGTACGTGGAACGCTATACGTTGAGACGGCCGGAGCGAACCAGTCTCTCATAAGATAACTGGCAAGATAACAATGTCACTAAGGCGACTCAGGAACGTCTTGAAGGCAAGCAGGACTGGACAGGAACCAGCAGATGGAAGCAGGAACCCACAGGCAGACGGTCGAACGGAATCAGGAACGCCGGTGGAGACTGGCAGCAGGAAGCAGAGGCTCAACCGGATCAAACGTCAACAGGAACTCTTCAACTGGAAGCACTGGAACGGGTAGACACAGGTCGCAGGAACACAGCAAAGGCCCAGGATACTCAGGAACGGTGTCAATCATAGCAGCAAAGAGACAACACGAAAGGGCAACCAAAGGGTGCCCAGGCTAGGTTTAAATAGGCAATACAGGGTGGGCTGAAGACAGCCAGTCAATGGAGAGCCCCCTACTGGTGACAGACATGAAAAGAGAGCAATCACGGGCACCGTGATACCATCCCATAAAAACAGAATGTGATCAATATATCTCATCCATAATATTATATTATCTGTAAGGAATTCATTACTTTCTGAAAAGACAATTTCACGCTCCCACCACCCTAAATATATATTGGCATACTTAGGAGTGCATGTCGTACCCATTGCTGTCTCTCGCTGCTGCAAGTAGATCTTGTCATTAAACGTAAAGAAATTGTTTTTCAACACAAATTTCAAGAGTTGTATAATAAATCTGTTAGAATCTGTCTCTTGTTGGCTTTTCATTTGGAGAAAGTATTCCACTGCTTGAACACCATATTTATCATCTATACTAGTGTACAGGCTTTCAACATCACTAATCACTAACCATGTATTGCTGTTGATTGTGATGTCTTCAATTTTAGATAAAACATCCATACTATCCCTGATGTATGATGGTAAAGAAATTACAAACACCCTCAATCTTAAGTCAACATATCTACTTGCTTTCTCAGTCAAATTCCCCACTCCTGACACAATGGGACGTCCAGGAGATTTTTCAGTATGTTTATGTATTTTTGGTAAAAAATATAAAGTAGCCATTACAGGATTTTCTACTTGTAAGAATTTATATTCTTTTTGACCAATAATCTTTTGGCTATAGGCATTATCTATAAGCTTCGTATATTTCGTCATAAGTTGTTCTGTGGGATTTCCTAATAATTGGATGTAACAATCTTTATTGGAGAGATGTTTATTAGCCTCTTCCAAATAAATCTCTACCGTCCATAACACAATATTCCCTCCCTTGTCTGATGGTTTATTAGGATATCATCCCATTTTATTATTTATTTTAGTGCCTGCCATTCTGTTTTCGTTAGATTATGGTTCATGATATTTATGTTTATTTTCAGAAAATCCATTTCCAAACCAATTCCAAAAATACAGATATTTGTGGAGATATATATAAAGGTGGTGTGAATGTCAATTTCAATGTTAATTTATCTTTCCATTTGGTCTTAGTATCAACAGTTTCATTTACTAAAGATTCTAGGATTTGAATAGTTTCAAGATCTGAATCAATCCATGTAAATTTTTGCATATTTTCCTCCTTTTTGGCAAATTTTTTTTTAAAAGACGTTTTCTAATATAAAAGTATAGATCTTTGATCAAAGTAAACTTATCAATTTTAGGGGTAGGAGAAAAAGATGGTCCTTTTTTAAGAACTCCAATCTGAGTAGGGGTAAGGATATGCAAAGTTAAATTTACAATCTTCATCTCCTCCCCCTGCCCCTGCCTCTCCTTTGGTTCACTTGCCCCCGATATCGAGTGTTGTAAAAGTGATGTGTTATTTGGGGGAAACTTCTTATTACGGTTTCTTTTATCACCTCTTCTAGTTCTTGATTTGTTGCCAGTGGAGATCTCTCTTTTACAGATCTTTGACCTAAAAAAGTCACCTGTGTCTTATCTGATCGCACTGATTCTTGATTTGAACTTTCACAATCTGATTGAGATATATCAGTAATGTTATCATCATTTCTCTTAAATATATTCAGTTTCTCTGTACTCTATTTATAAACTTTTTTATTAGCATAATTCTCTAGATCTCTTTGGAATTTCCATTTTTTTTAGATATAATGTTTTGTTCCATTTTGTCTACTCTGTTGGTCATCTTTCTATACATATCTTCCAATATATTCTGATCTTTAAATTCTTTAAGTTTCGTAACCAGAACATCAATCTCTTTTTGTAATATATCTAATTTATTTTGATCATATTCATATTCAAGTAGATTTATTAAATCTTTGGAACATGTATTCAGTATACTTTCCCATTTATCCCTAAATTCCAGATCTTTTATATATGCTGCAGGAAAAACCTGGACCCTCAGTCCTCTTGGTATCATATTTTTTAAGTTATAATTTTCAAAAAATTTAGCATCCATCATGTTTTAGATTGCTTAAAGGGATAGTAATACTTCGTTTTAACTTTATTTTATTTTGTAGGCATTAAAAAAACATGAAGAATGATATAAGTCTTATCTCTCAAACCTTTATGGTTTATGAGATATACACAAGCAAAGTTCCCCTCCCCGCCCCTTTTACCTAGTGTAAGCCATCTCTTCTCAGATGTGAGTCTGGTTTTATGACAGGACAGATAACAGAAGGGGACAATTTTCTTTGTATGAAAACAATGAAAGCCCTTCCCCCCTTGACAAGTTTTTCAGCTTTTTCCCTTATCTTAATTGAAGATTGTCCCTCTCTGCAGTCTACCTGGGCATCTCCCTTCTGATCTGGTTGAACAGGGGGGGATACTTTGTTTGTGAATATCTCTTAAACCATAAAGGTTTCAGAGATAAGACTTATATCATTCTTCATGTTTTTTTAATGCCTACAAAAATAAAATAAAGTTAAAATGAAGTATTACTATCCCTTTAAGAGATATTCACAAGCAAAGTTTCCCCCTTCCTCCCCTTTTACCTAGTGTAAGCCATCTCTTCTCAGATGTGGAATGCAGTCCATAGACCAGACATTGAAAACAATGAAATCCCTGTCCCCCTTGACAAGCTTTTCAGGTTTTTCCCTTATCTTAATTGAAGATTGTCCCTCTCTGCAGTCTACCTGGGCACCTCCCTTCTTCTCAGGCTGAACAGTGTTACATCAGTAAAAGGGGAGGGAGGGGGACACTTTGTCATTGAATTACTCTTGAACTATAACTCTGACAGAACTGAAATATCACTCTCCAATGTCCAAATACTATGATGATTAATTAGGGCTGCTTTTAATATCAAACGCTACTATCCCTTTAATGAGTAATTTTTCCAACGATTTAAACATTTTGATGACATCACTATTTCCTGAAATCTCATATTCAGACTGCGATTGGAATGTATCTTCCAAATTCTTTTTCCTTCAGATTAACCTAGTATTCATATCTGCTGATAGATCTATAGTGGCCATATCTCAAAAATGTAGTGTGCGCTAGGTTTAAAGACCTTGTAAAATATAACAACGAAAGTCATTATCCAAATGCTAAAGATTATTCCCGCACTACAACTAAGTAAATTGAATTGAACCTAATCTCCACTGAAACTTACAGCGGGGATAAGGGTGCCATAATACTATATATCCATAATTAAACAAAGAATAAAGAAGTATCTTACAGGCACTACAATTATATTATGGTGACGAAAAGACCACAAATAAGTACACACTATCTTTATTAACAAATATAAATAGACATAAGGGTTAAAATAAACGAAGATTAAAATATCTTATTTGACATTACAATGGATCATTCCACACAGATCCAATGATATGTCACAGTCTCCCAACTAATCTGTTATGAGTGGAAAGAGCTTATTGATCCAATATTTAATTGGCCCAATATAGTATATGTGTGTAATTATCAATCCACCACATATGTCTAGGGTTATTCATTCAAAAGTATAAACAGCTCAAAGTAGGAATCTTAGCTCAACAAATAAAAGTGCTTTATTGTCCTTGCAATTTCCCTAGGGTGACTTATTGGAGGGGAGTAAAATTCAACAACATATCATTAAGTAAACCATCTAACCATTATCTGTGTTTACGATATGTTATCTCCTCCTGCGGTACTCCTAAGTATAACGGATTATCACTATCAGTGTCTATAAGATGTTATATCCTCCTTCAATATTCCCTAATATAGCACAAGGCTATTTCACCTAGTAATCTCACGTCTGAGGCGCTTAGTAACCTGCCTAATCGTGATATAAAAATATTAACACTTTAAATAAACAGCTAATCCTACTGAGATAACGCTTAATATATTTTTACAACATTATCTTTCTCTTATCTTATATAGTATAACATAGTTTAGATGTAGAGACTAACACCTAACGCCTTTCGCCCAACACATGAGCGTCTTCAGAGGCAGCTAACCCGCAAATACTTTAGGGAATTTTAGTTAGACCAATCTGTGTTTGCGAACATCACAAGTCACCATATTTTTCATTTTCTCTTAAAGAAAAGTCCCCAATATAGCAATAGTATTAATAATTGTATTTTATTTGAAGAATCAAAAATCCTCATTAGGAAAGTCTGTTCCTGAAATGTCCCATTATGTATATATTTACTTAAAATTTTCGCATATACATTAATATTGTTACCGTGATTATCAACACGCGAAAGATGTTCTAATCTAAGTTTTTTGGGCATGTGTGAGGACTTAGAGATCTTCACCAACCAAATACTTGTTGCGCATGTGTGAAGACTCAGAATTTTTTTGCTCATAAAGTAACATTGTTGAAATCACAGTCCATCACAGAAGTTTCTCCTTACACCAGAAAGAAATTACTTGACTAAGTCTAATGCGCATGTATAAAGGCTTAAAATTCTTCTCTGACCTGATAGTCATTATGAATGTATACAGACTTAAGATTTTTTCTCTGTTGAAATAACATTTTGAGATCACAATTCACTGTGAAAGCTCCTCCATACACCAAGGAGAAAATACTCAACTACGTTTCAATTTTCCTTTAGGTGGTAGGCTATGTTTGAAAGGAACTGTACTGGTTTATTTGGTGGTTGGTAGATGCCAACAATTATGATTTATTTTGAGAAGGGAAGATGAATTTGCCATCAATACTTTCATAAGAATCAGTTATAGGAGTCATTTAAAAGTGTAAAGTTTATAGTCTCTTGTATTTATATGATTACACCTCCTCCTCTCTCTGCATGTTCTTTTCTCCAGAATGAGTATCCTTCTATGGCAACAGCAGTATCAGGTATTTTAGGGCTTAACCAAGATTCAGTGAGAATAAGGATTTTCGGCTTGTAAAGGTGAAGTTGCAATTTATTACTGTTTGAAGGCCAAGGTTGGTTTCTATGTCATTTGCCAAGGCAATTAATAAAATGCATAAAAATTTAGTGAATTGTTTGCTGTGAGCATATAGTAAAAGGGACTGAGTGAACTTGTTTTTAATACTCTCCACCAGCACTCAGAGGGCAGTGCTCATGTATGCAGAAGTCCATGGTGGATTAATATGTTGTGGTGCAAGTGAGGAGCTTGATTTCTGGGATAACAAAGTGCAATTATTAGAACAGATAATAGTAATATGTTAATTGTGGTATGCATGGGACAAGGATAGCAGGGAAGAGGAGAAACAGGTAGTCAGAAAACAGGTGAGGTATAACATCAAACTAAGTTTAATAAGATCATTTTATACTTGTAATATTTTTGTAACATCTTCCCTCCAGTTCCAGTTCCTTTTTGTTTAGTTGCCTTTTGTCTTTAAGTGGTTGTGCTGCAGTAGCTGTCTTTGTCTTCTGTCAAACTCTCATGGTCAACTCTCAATGCACTTAAACCCAGATGCACTTTGAATACAGAAGCTGTTCACCCCCTTGAAATTCCCCCTATCTGTGCCTGAATTTAAGCTAGTTGGGTCTCCATACTGAGACTGACTGACTGTGTGATCCCTGTTACAAATTATTTTATAATGGGATTGCTCTGAGTGCAATCAGATGTGACACCCTTAAAACAGCTGATAAGAAATAGAATGGACACAGAGAGATATAAGAGGGGACTGGGGGAGGCAGGCCATGTGAAGCCAGCATCAGGCTGATTAGTACGTACCACAATGGATTAAATTACATCATGAAGACCGCATCAGGGTTGGAGTGCAGAATTGGTGCAGATATGGTGCAGAATAGCAGGGCTGATTAGTACATACCAAAATAAGTTAAATTACAGCATGAAAAATACATCAGGGTTGCAGTGCAGAATTGGTGCAAATATGGCGCAGAATAGAAAGGCTGATTAGTACATGCCACAGTGGGTTAAATTACAGGCTGAGGACTGCAACAGGGTTGGAGTGCAGATTTGGTGCAGAATAGCTGGTCTGAATAGTACATACCACAGTGGGTTAAATTACAGCATGAAGACTGCTTCAGGGTTGGAATGCAGAATGGTACAGAACAGCAGGGCTGATTAGTACATACCTGTAGGGTAGAGAAAAAAACTTATAACGAGACTGTGAAACTCTCATGTTCAACTCTCAATGCACTTAGACCCAGGTGCACTTTGATGCAGGTTGTCTGGATTCACCCCCTTGAAATTCCCACTATCTGTGCCTGAATTTAAATTAATTGGATCTCCATGCTGAGACTAACTGACTCCTTGAAAACTAGCTGCATGTCTGAAATCTACGTGACTGGAATTCTTCAAGTTTCAATGGATTGTCTCCTGTCTCTGTTGTTAAAGTTAGCATGAGCCACTAAAAGTATAGTTAGTTGTATCATGCCTGACAATATAATTCTTCACATACTCAGAGATTTCAGTCACTGATGCTTCTTATGGGACTACCATATAATGCCTTGTGAATGAAATGTGAGAATGGAGATGGAATAATACCCTGTCTGACTACCAGACCATTGTTCAAAAATACAGCAGGAAGGAAATAGTCCTTATCACCAGCAACTGCAATGTGCACAGTGTGTGTGTAAGGAAACATTGTGAAATAGGGGAAAGGACCAAGAAGCATCCCAACAACTGACACATCTGCTCTCATTTTAAGTAACAGTCACAACTGTGACCAACCGCCTTAAGTAAACAATATTAGACCACCCCTAAGATATTAATTACTGTGCTATCCCTATGGCCTTTGTTTGATCCACTAAGGACACATGATGTGAAAAGGACTTAATACAAATAATGAGTCTTCCCTACAACCAGCATGTTCAGTGGAATGAAATGTTTGCAGATGCTGCCTGATATGCTTCATTCAATTGCTTTCCACCACATTGCCATGTGTGGTCAGTACACCACACAATGTGCAATAAGTGGACATGAACTGCCAGATTCTCACATCTACAGAGTGTCTGGTGTGGAGGCAAAAGTGGTAGGCAAGAGGAGGAAGAGGACACTGAGTGTACCAGGGTGAGGATAATGGGTACGTTTTCTCACACCTGGACCCTAGCACAAGAAGATTATGATGACGCAGGTGTCTTCCTCTAAGATTTTTCCCCTCTACTTTCTGTCCTTGTTGAGGGAGAAGGGGCACAGTGACAGCAGCACTCTATGTCTTTTTTTGTTGGATTGGCTTTCATTTACTTAATCATAAACATTGTGGTGTTTATGTTACATGTGCTTTATGAAGGCACATGTGTCTGCTCCAAGGGAAAAATATTCACACACCCATGATTGTAGTGAGGGGAGAGGTGGAGAAGAATGGCCACCTTCTTCTCCATTAGGGATGCGCAAAATTTTTCACCTCTTGAAATCAGCGAATAATGACACTTTCCGCTTGGAGAATAATTTCCCTCAAAAAGTGTAATTTTTCCACTTTTTCCTGCCTTTTTCGCCCATTGAAATCAATGGTAAGGAATTTTTTTTCTCCACCACAGGAACGTTTTCTACAGCCACATAAAAGGCTGTTAGGCTCTCAAAGCATGCCATTCTGTGTTTGTGAGAGGAAAGAGAAGCGCCCTGTTTGAGCTAGAGAAGACAGGGGGGAATTGAAGTTTATTGTAGGGAATCTTTTAGTAGGACATTTGCTCTGTGTAATTGTGTATTCGGAGAGTCAGTGGGGCACTCTGGGGAGAAGATGGGAGGAAGGAGCTTGACCCCAAATACTAAAAAATTCCATGTGACTGACTGGCAAGAAACAGGCAGCTGGGGACCTATTTGCTTGCTGATCTTGCTGTTTTTGTCTCTGTGCTGGTTGGGGAAGTCTGGGGAAAGAGGATGTTGATTTTGTTTTTCAGTTTAAAATTGTTTTTGGACAGACTGTGATACAACAACAGAATGGACAACTTAAAAAAAATCAAAATAAAAAATAAACAAAAAAATAAATAAAAAAGAACTAAATATATCAGGTGACAGTGACAGACAGCTGACTGGGCTTAGGCAAGGCATCATACAGCTCCATCAGTTGTGTTGTGTACTGTACACTAAAAAAAACACAGTGTAGTTGCGTAATGTCCAGCAAACATGGAAGGAGAAGAGGAAGGGGGGTGGAGAAGTACAGGGATGTGAGAGTGAAGTAGTTCAAAAACTGACTGCAGCAATGGTTTCTGCAGCGTGTGCAATCAAAGATGATGATCCCTCTACGCCAAGGGAGGATACAGTTTGTCAAGGTCCCAGCAAAACTAGTTCCAGCACCACCAGTGCCAGTAGAGATAAAGAACCATATAAGAAGAACACTGAAGACGACAACAAGCTGCATTCAAGTGTTGATGATAATGGCAGTAGCATAATAGAGGAAGGTGTAGCAGCTGACCTGCCTGCTGCATCAGATAGTGAGAGAAACAAGGGCCAAAACACCCGTCCTCAAAGTAGTAGGGAACTTTGTTACAGTAAAAGTAATTGTTTGAGATCTCTAAAAGCTTAGAGGAATATAAGGGTAATGGGCAAGAATTGTCAGGTGATGCTGATGCTGCTGAGGATGACCTAATGATAACTGATGATGATGCAGATCTAGAATTTATCCCTCCAGCATCCTTCACTTGTTCAGATACAGTTGAAGTTGAGAGTGAGGATGATGACATGGCTATAAGGTTAGCAGAAAGTCAAAGGCTGAATCTTCCACCACTTTTAAGGAGAATTGTGCCTGTTTATAAATTGTTTGAGAAAGCCATTGAAAAGTCTGACCCTGGAAGGCACATATGTCAAAAAGCACACAGTCACCCTATCAGTTATCAAGCATCAATGTTGGGAGATGAACCAACATCTCATACCATCTGAGTATCAGGTAGCAGAAACCACACAACAGACAAAGCCAGGACAAATATATTAACAGCAGCAGAGATGAGGAGGTGGAGGAGGGATGTGAAGAAGGGTTGTCACCATCTACCCCACTTGGGACCACTGCAATGACCGATAAGTAATGTGTGTCAATAATCTGAGAAGGAGGATAGCATGTGACAATGGTAAAAATACATACACAAATCACACCATCCCAGTCCCCCACCACCACCACTACAATACACATCTGCCATGTTGAAGGTTTTACTTTATTTTTTTTTTATTACTTGACATCATCATGAATATGTGCCAGTGTCACGTAAAGGGATAGTATTATCAATTTTGTACAAAAATTAATCTTGCAGCCATTAAAGACTTAAATGAAATGCCCCCAGTCCCATCTGTCAAACCTTTATGGTTTGAGAGATAATCATAGTTAAAGTTCCCCCTCTCTCCCCTTTCCCTGACATCTGCGCTCTAGCTGACTGCAGGGGAATACGGTCCCGGGACCAGCGGAGGCTCTTCAGTAGAGCCAATATCGCGTTACTAAAAAATAAATCCTTCACTAGAACGGTCTACAAAATGTGCCTGGTTTGCACAATATTACTGCTTGTTGTCTGATGACATCCATCCTCAACTGCAACTCTGCCTCCCATTGCTTTCCATCATACCAGCTGTTCCACCACCAGTCTCTTACTGCTCTATGGGACCTGTTGGAAATTACATATGTAACAGAAGGTCCCCTGCTACCACATTTTCCATCTCCTCAGCAGTAGCAGCAGGCATAGGCAGTTGCTAACCAGTTCTGTCTTCTTCAGTGTAGTTCCCCATATCCAAAGGGATGATGTCAATAAAAGATTATTGTAATTGATCTTATGCATTCTTATGGAGATATTTCTGTAACTCAATTCGATATTGTTCTCAGTGATGGTACCATATACCTGCAAGGCTAAGAATATAACCATATTCTGCAAGATACATAAAAGTAATCTGAATGCACATTTAACCCCTTAAGGACCGAGAAAATCTGAGGTGGATTACACTTAAAGGGACAGTAATGTTTCATAATAAAAGCAGTTCCAATTAATCTTCATAGTATTTCGGCCATGTAGAGTGTTATTTCAGTACTGTCAGAGTTGTAGTTCAAGAGTAATTGAATGATAAAGTATCCCCCTGGTGGTGTCCAGATGGCTTGCAGAGAGGGACAATCTTCAGTCAGCATAAGGGAAAAACCTGTAAAGGGGGCAGGGTTCTCATTGTTCTCACGGTAAGAAGATTGTCCCTTGCTGTGAGCTTTCTGGGCTTAAGACAAGATTCCACATCTGAGGGGAGGTGGCTTACACTAAGTAAAAGGGGTGGGAGGGGGATACTTTTTCATTCAATTACTCTTGAACTACATCTCTGACAGTACTGAAATAATCCTCTCCATGGCCCAAATGCTATGAAGATAAATTGTAACTGCTTTTATTTTGAAACATTACTATCCCTTTAAGGATCAGAGCAATTCTGACCTTTTTGACTATGTCTTTGTTCAACAGTCTTTTCCCTCTAAGTACTTTATTTTACCCATGCAAATTATATATCATCCCTATGGCATTCAAAGCTGTCCATGGTGCTGAAAGCCATCTCTGTGTTCCCCTAGTGGCTGGGTAGGGAAGCACAGAGAAAGCTGTTCAGAACTGTCGATGTGGATTTTGGATTTTCTGACTGAACTTGATACTTTGGAGTGCTGTGATTGGCTGTGGTGCTAGGTAACATTTTTATCGTGTGTTTTTAGGTAAGATTTTCTATGTGACGCAGGTTTAAGGTTAATGTGTATTTTGTTGGTTATCTCTCGTTAGCCTTTCTGGGTAAGAAAGATTTGAATCTCACGTTACCTGGTCTTGCTTAACGCGCAAAGGCAGTTTTTTTCTTCATGTTGGTTTTAACGCCAGCATTTGAATCGAGCCCTTAACTCGCATTAGCCCTCACTCCAACATTTGAATAGCTTTTGGCGTCGCTTGTACATTATCCTCTATGGGTGAGATCTTGCTGTTCTGGCGACGGGCGACGTGTGTTTCAGAACTGGCGTCGCTTCTTACTAGTGGAACATTTGCATTGCTCAGTTGACGTTAAAACCAGCGTCGCCAGTTTTTTCTGCCAACGCCAACATTTGAATCGAGCCCCAAACCAGAAACCAAAGCCAAGGTCAACATAGGTTGCAAATAACAGTATGGCTGGACGAGGTAAAGGTCATCAACACTTGGAATCACCTTTGGAACACTAGTAAGACTGGCACTCTGGATAAATAACTGTTATATGTCAAGGGTGAACTTGATGGTCTTTTTTAAGCCTCTTTAACTATGTTAATATGTACATTACTTTGTTACTAAAACAAAATATCAGAAAAGAAGAATAAATCATATAGAGTTGATTCAAATCAAAGGAACAGAGCAACAGCAATGGAGTGGACAGGAGGTCACCTGCAGTCCCGGGGACCTGGCCCCTTGAAACCTCAGACAGTCTCCCACAACATACTTTGTTCCACTCACTTCATTAGTTCTTGCATTAGCTCAGGAAAGGGGAGAACAGAGTGGCTACAGCGAGTAGCATTACTGATATATTTTTTGTATTTCTTTGTATTAAGCAGGTGCTTCATGATTTTGAAAAATAAAAGCTTACTTGACTTGTTAAAAATAACAGTGGCGTAACTATAGGGGTCGCACCTGCAAACGGGCCTGTGCACTCCAGGGGCCCAGCCTCCCCCTGCGACCCCTCCGCCTGGTGCCCGCAATTTTCCTCCGGAGCTCTAGTAATGCAGAGCACTGGGGGACGACATCATCTCCCAGTGCTTTGCATTACTAAGAGGACTGCGTGGGAGCTCCAGGTAGGAGGTAGGGGATGGGGGCATTGTGGAGACTGAGGAGCATTGTGGAGGAGGTCAATGTGGTCGAGGGGGCCCAATGTGGTGTGGGGGGGCCCATGGCACTTCTTGTACCTGGGCCCGAAGGTTTCTAGTTATGCCTCTGAAAAATAATGTTTCACATTGATCAAATGAGCCTTGCCAAATAATAATTATACATTTTTGAGGCTCTAATCGCAAATCATGTTTGCACATTAAAGATTATTGTAATTTATCTTATGCATTCTTATGGAGCTATTTCTGTAACTCAGTTCAATATTGTTCTCAGTGATGGTACCATATACCTGCAAGGGTAAGTATATAACCATATTCTGCAAGATACATAAAAGTAATCTGAATGCATATTTAAGTTTTTTATTCAAAATAGTAAGTGAAAAGTCATGTTCCCCTGATTTTATGCATCCTAATTCCACAATCCACCTTCCCTACATTAATGGGCAGCAAACATATTGGACTGGGGACAGGACGCATGGGTTGGCTGAATATATTATGAAGAGTGTGAAAACAGGTAGTGGCTTTTCTTTATTTATGACTTGTTGATATTTAGAAATCTAAATCTTTGCACAGTTACTAAACTTAGCAAGCCAAAACATGATTAAAGGGATAGTAATGTTTCACAAAAACAGCAGCTCCAATCATTTTTATAATAACTAGTATTTATATAGCACCTTTCTCCCAGTGGGACTCAAAATGCTTTCAGAGCACGCTTTAGGAATTAACCAACTTGGTAGCTGAAATAATAGAGGTTATTACCCAATCAATAGTACTTATTTATCGACCTCGGAAGGATGAAGGGCTGAGTTGACCCTGCCGGGATTTTAACCTGCAACCATGAGGCTCTGTAGTCAGGGAATTTACCACTGAGATATCTCATAGCATTTGAGCCATACAGAGTGTTATTTCAATACTGTTAGAGTTGTAGTTCAAGAGTAATTGATTGATAAAGTATCCCCCTCTCGCCCTTTTTACTGATGTAACACTGCTCACTTCAGAGCAGCAAGATTGTCCAGATGGATCTCAGAGAGGGACAAACTTCAATTAGCATAAGGGAAAAAACAGAAAGGCCTGTCGGGGGGGGGTTCCTTATGTTCACAGTAAGAAGATTGTCCCTTACTGTGAGCTGTCTGGTGTCAAGACCAGATTACACATCTGATGGAAGGGGTACTTCATAATTTAATTATTCTTACTATTGAAATAACACTCTCTATGGCTCAAATACTACGAAGATTAATTGGAGCTGCTGTTTTTGTGAAACATTACTATCCCTTCAATGTCTACAGATGCTTGAAATTATGTTTTCCCTTTAATATGCACATTAGCTGTTCAGAATGATAAAATGTCTCCATATATGTGTGTATATATATATATATATATATATATATATATATATATATATATATATAATTTTAATGTTTTTGAGATCAGTGTCTTTTACTGTTATTAAATTTAGTGTGCAGATAACATATTTGGCTATACACTTTTAGCCTAGAGGAGGAATATATACGTTTATTACTTTTATCTGCAATCTAACACCGACATCAGTTTAAAGTTTGGTTGAACACACCTGATTGATTACATCAGTATATATAGATTTAGCCCTGTAGCACTGTCAGGAAAAAAATAAGCCAATAGAGATATAGATCAGATAGGCAGCAGTCCCATAATAAGGGTAGCTTGGGAATGTATGACCTTGGTGTACAGTTTAAGCAGAATATATTTAACAGTAAGTCCAAAATGTATATAAAATAATAAATTCTACACAATAAAATGATAATCAATCACTGAATTACTAAAAAGTTTGTGGAATCATACAAGGAGAGGTAAGAATAATCTCTATCCTTTCAAAAGCATTTGCCATGTTATTTGGTCAGATAGCAGAGTATTGTATTTATTAATCAAACTCCTTTGCGGAATGTGAGGACTTAGGGAATTAATCAAACAGGTGATATGATCTTATTTAATACAGTATAACTTTATGGGGTTGATTCATCAAACAATGCGTTAAAGGGTTTTAGACAATTTGACAAAGTATCTTTATAAAATACCATAGCATGAAGTGCTATTTTCTTACAATAGATTATATCAGCATGTTGGATGAAAATACCTCAAGAGAGAAACAAAAATGACATGGTTTTTATTATGGACATCAAATGTGTAAGTAGGCCAGCAGACATGATCAACAGAAGAGTTTATCCCACATATGAACTGCAGCCTAGGAATACACATAACATCCAGTGTGGTATTCTCACTCCCTATTAGGTATTCAACTTGAAAAGGCAAACCATTATGCAACAGATTTACTAAGAATAATTAGGGAAATTTGGGGGCAAACCAGATGCACCACTGGAAATAAATAAAAAAAGAATTCCAATTTGCATTTCAGGCACATTATAGGGCAAAATAAAAAATGTAACACTACACAAAATTCTGATTTCAGAGACTGGTTTTTGCATTTCTAATGATCTGCTATCAACATATTCAAATTATAGCATTTCTGACCACCAGTGGGAAAAACAGGTTCAACACCTTCAGGCTGTTTGTAAAAATGACCTTAAAAGTTCTACAACCCTTGGTAGTAATACTAAATCATTTAACATCAAGGGCATGAGTTAATCATTTTGCCTCAAAAAGGAAACATGCAAAAAAAACACTTCCCTCTAAGCAGAACAATTCCAGAGAAAAGTACACTTTTTAGCATTTTTCTGTCTTTTTCATCACAGCATTGTATTTCTTCTCTACGTGGAGTGTTTCCCCATGTATTCCTGCTGTATAAAATATGAGTCAGTACCTGCATTATGTGCTTATGGTACAGAGAGAAAACAACAGAATTTTGATGCTAAAGGCACACAGGCAACAGGAGGGAGACTTGACATATTGTGTTTACTTACCCAAATAAGCCTACATCTGCAAGAAGAAGAGTGAAGAGCATACACTGAGATGTGACGATTCTGAATGCCATTAGCAGTAGCTCCTTTTTAGTGTAGGCTATCCTTTATTGCAAGCTACTGATTCTGAAGCTAAAAGATATATCATCCTGTACTGTACTGTAAAAATTAACACTTTAGTCACTTGACACTAGCTACTTGTAGAGACAGACAGTAAAAGAGGGGGTGCTGGAGTTAGTTGCGGTTGCAGCAATTATTGGTATGATTACTTTGCAGTCAACAACAGACAGAGACAGTCTAAAAAGCAAAAACACATGCTAACAGTTTTGTCATGTACTTTACAGTAAAAATCAACAATACTTTCAACATGTCAATCAAACTTGCTTGGGGCAGGAGCAAGGTGAAAGGGGTAGAAAATGTGCTTGAACATGATGGTGGCAGTAAAGACAGAGTACAAAAACTGACTGAAGCTATGGTTGTTGCAACGTATGCAATTAATGATGATGATCCTCTTCCTCTTGAGGATGCTGTTTATAAAAGTCATGTGAAAACGTCATTGTAGTAATACTAAACCTTTTAACAACAATAAAGATGATGAGGAGTCACATTTTAGCATTGTTGTCATAGTGTAGAAGGATTTAGCAGTGAGACCAACTGGTGCATCAGACAGTGACAGTAATATTGCACTTCAAAGTAGTGGTCAATGTTCTATAAATTTTCATAAGAAGAAAAGTATACTTTACTTATACCATACTTATAAAATATATTTCTGCACCTTCCAGCACGTTTCAAAGCCTCCACTGGCTTCTTACTTGGGAATAAGCTGCCGACGGAGAGCGGTCAACTCAGCAGTAGTATCAAAGAGAACGAGACTCTTACGGGAGTAGCGAGAGAGTGGAACCCAGGCGGCACTGCTAGGGTTAAATAGCACTTTTACTTGAGGCTTTTCAGCGGTATAGCAAGGCTCTGCAGTGTGAGGGAGGCGCACATACGCACAACTCTGCACAGGTAAATACACTGCACTGATCGGAGTACACCAGGCAAGGCAGTCACACCAAAAGCTGGAACAGCAGATAGAAATGTCGCGGCGGCGACAACTGGAACGCAGGTCACTGTAGAAAGCAGGAGTCGGTCTTCGGAGCGGGAAGTCAGCCAGGCCGGGTTGGAGCAAGCAGGAGGTAGTCATACAAGCCGGGTCATACACAGGCAGGAACGTCAGCCAAACCGGGTCAGGATCCAAGGGTGGTAGTCAGACGGGCCGGATCATACACAAGCAGGAACACAGGAGAATAGTCAGGACAAGCCGAGTCGGGACACAGGAATCCGGAACACAGGAACACAGCAACACTATAACTGGCTCAGAAACACCACGAAAGGGCAACTGACAGATGTGCTAGCCAGGTATAAAAAGGTCACCAGGGGGCGCGCCAAACCAACACAGCAAATCAGTGTCTGCCACAGATGAGACTGACAGGAATCACAGGCACTGTGATACCTATATAGCTACTGGAGCTATTCTCTCACAATGTTCCCGAGCAAAACACCAATTACATCCAGTAGCCTTCTTCTCTAGGAAACTAGCAGACTCTGAAAGAAACTATGTTGTGGGCAATAAGGAATTGTTGGCCACTAAAAATGCACTGGAGGAATAGCAACATCTCTTGGAGGGAGCCCTTCACTCTGTGATGGTGTTCACTGGTCATTGGCACTTTAAGTACCTTCGTTCTGCCCGAAGTCTATGTCCATGTCAAGTCAGTTGGGCATTCTTTTTCTCTCAATTCCAACTGCATGTGACTTATAAACCCAGTTATAAAAATCTCAAAGCACATGCCTTGTTCAAAATGTTTCTTCCTTCTGGGACACTCTCCAGCTCTCAGGTCACCATGCTCCAGCCTAGCTACTTTCTGCTCATTAGTGTATCCCTCCTAGACCTCATTAAGCAATCCACTGTAAAAGACCATTCTTTCATGCAACTGCTTTCCTTGACTTATACAAATTAATTCCAGTATAAACAAGACAAGATATTTTTACCTAGTTCCCTACATACGGAAGTACTTAATCAATTCCATGATTTGCTCTTCACTGTCCATAAGGGAGCGATCTCTGCCTTGGAGGTCTTGCAACAACGTTACTGTTGGCCACAGTTAGGACATGATGTACAAAACTATGTTTCATCCTGTGCCATATGTATTCGAGCCAAAGACTGCCAAAGCCACAACAGGTCCATTGAATCCTTTACCTCCTCCAAATTGTGGCAGGAGATCACTGTAGACTTTTTCCTGGACTTGCCAGTTTCTAACCAAGTTACCATTATATTGGTGGTCATGGATTGCCTGGCTAAATTGGCACAATTCATTTCAACATCTATTGTTCCTACTGCTGTCCAAACTGCCACTCTTTTTATTTCCAAGTCGATCATCTCTGACTGTGGACAACGGTTCACATCTACATTTTGGAATGCTTTTTGTACTAGCCTGCATATTTACTGCAAACCTTCTTCTGGATGCCACCCCCAAACCAATGGACAATTGGAGCAAACCAACCAAACTTTGGAACAGTACCTTCACTGTTTTCATCAAATCATCTTTATGATAATTGGGCCTCTCTTTTGCCTATTTCTGAATTCACTTCTAACAATCAGCTCCACAGATCCATCAAACCATCTCCATTTTTGGCTATGAGTACCATCCACTCCTTCTGCCTAACTTTTCTCCTGATTTTTCTTTACCTTCTGATGTGTCTTGCAACTGTCCATTACAGCAACATCACCGTTTACTTGAACATATCGTGGCTGCAGCACAAGTTTCATATAAGGCCCATGTAGATAAGCTTCCCTCTCCTGCTCCTGTGTATTGTGTTGTGGACAAAGTGTGGTTGTCTACATCTCATCTTCTACTCACTTGTCCAACTAAGAAGTTGGGTCCCCAGTTTCTGGGATCTTTCAAGATCATCCATATCATTAACCTTATAGCTTTTTGATTGACTTTGCCTTCATCCCTCAAGATACACCCTATTTTCCATGTCCCCCAGTTGCTGCCCTTGAAAAAGGATTCTTTTTCTAGGTGGGAACCTGTTCTTTCTCCACCTCTGATGGTTGCTTGAGCTGAGGTACAGGGTATACTTTATTCTCATTATCACTGGGGTACACTGTAAAGGCTATGGCCCTGAAGATAGGTCTTGGATGTCCTTTGGGTATATTGTGAGGCTATCACCATGCTCACCCTACGCGACTGTGCCTTGGGCTCATCTGGGGGCCACTCCTTGCGGGTGGGGCCTACCGATCATGTTGCACAAATGGTGACATAAAATGCCATACCTTTTTACAGAAGAAGCTGCCAGTAGTCCAGTGCTCAGTTGTAGTGGTGGTATCATCAGTGACTGACCTTCTCTGTCCTTGGTTCCTGATTCCTGGCTTCCATTTTGACCTTGATCTTGTCCTGCCTGAACTTGGACTGCTACTCTCTTGGATTTCCCCATTTTAGCTTTTTTTGCTTTACTTTTGCTCCTGTCTGCTCTTCTTCTGAGTAAGTTTCATCTAGCCATAAAGCTATACACCTGTGTAACTCTGCCTACTGCCTTCATCACACTGATCAACTTTAACTCTGCACAGGGTATACAAGTATGTACTTCTGCCTACTGCCTTGAGCAGACTGTTCAGCTTTAACCCTGTGTAAGCTATTCACCTGTTTACCTCTGCAGACTACTTTCAGCAGACTATTAATCCTAACCCTCTACAAGCCATACACCTGTTTAAGCTATATACCTGGTGTACCTCTACTTCTTACCATCGCCTGTTGCACAGTCTTACTCCACTACTACTGTCTACTTAGCCATCTCTCTCAATTTGTACCCTACCATTGGGTTCCATTATCTGTACACAATTTCCAGAATAAAAGAAGCTTTCTGCTATAACTCTGTGAAGCCAAATATTCTCAGAGTAAGTTTCAGTAAGCTCAAATTCACATAGTTAGCCTGTTCGGTGACACAAATCATCTAGTCTATATTCCACACCTTGGTCACTTTTTAATTTAGAAGATTGTCATCATAATCATCATAGTCACATTTTGAAAATTTTCAACCATTTTTCCCAGTCTGGCATAACATATAGTGATTTCTGAATCAGTCAGCATTTCCCTGGGAAACTGTATGAAAGGTTAACACTTTATGTAGTGAAGCTTTGTTTTTACTGGGAGATGAAAGAATAAATAGAATGCTGGGGTAAGAATCTTTGTTGTATCAGTATTCTACCTGTGTTTAACACTAAGCAACAATTTACAAGAAGGGATGGGTGAAAAGTCCATTTTTTTCCTATGGAGATTTTCCATGGAAAACCAGTAATATGCTGACTTATAAACTACTGCTCATAGAAACCCCATTAAATTTCCATTTCTTCACTAACCCAAAAATTTTCCCATGAGAACTTTGATGGTTTCTGTCTGTGCTCAAGACATTCCAGTCTACCAGTGCAGTGGGACAATGCTGGGACTGGTTATACTGACCTCTGTACTTCTAGTGTGCTGGAAAAAGGCTGGGAGGTCAGAATGTGTGGTTCTGAGGAAATGGTGGGCGACATGAAGCTCTTTAGCTACTGCTTGACTACAACTCCCATAATTTTTTGCCAGCCAATGAGAGTTGTATTCTGGCAACATCTAGAAGGCCACATGTTCACCATACCTATGTGTTGGGACAAGGCTGCATGTGTGGTTCTAAGGCTACTGTGCGATCAGGCTGGTTGTCAGTATGCATTGTTCTGTGACTTCAGTGCTATGGGATAAGGTCAGTATGTGTGATTCTATGGTCATTATGGGACAATGCTGTAGGTCAGTATGTGTTGTTCTATAGCCACCAGTGCAGTGGAATAAGGATAGGGAGTAATATGTGTGGTTCTGTGGCCACTGATAGACAAGCCTCGTGATCAGTATATGTGGTTCTATGAGTACCAGTGCAGTGGGACAAGGCTGAGGAGTCAGCATGTGTATGGTGAAAAAGAGAGTAAAACTGCATTTTTCATAGAAATTCCCACAGAAGGGGAAAAAAGTAGTTTTCATACTCTTTTCTTTTAAGGCAAAACATATGGATATGATGAAAAACTTCCAATACGAAAAAAACGACTGAGATGTTGAAACAGACTATAATAGACTTGTGCGATTGGGTTCGACTAATTTCGGAATTCGGACGAATAAGGTGTATTCGGTATCATTCGGACCTTCTGAAAGCCAAGGTTTGCCCACAAAGAAAAACAAAACAAAATCCAAAACAGACCTACTCCGAAATTTCGGTGTAAATTTCGGAAATTCAGGCGGCGCTTTCCCGCCTAAAACTACATGCTACTAAAAATAGACAACACTGCTCTTTCCCGCCTGAAACTATTACAATGTTGCTACATGCTGCTAAAAATAGATCTGGTACAACAGGTGCTTTACAGTTCATGCAAAGTGCAGATATTGACCACATAAGGACACAAGCAATTTTGGCATTTTTTGCTATGTGTGTGTTCAACTATAATTCCTATATTTCTCATTTATTGCACAAACACTTATATACCATTTTTTAAAATGCAGAAAGGGCTTTAATTTGATATGGCATATACATATATAAATTCTCATTTATTATTAAAAAACAAACAAACACTTTTTTTTTTACAGTTTTGGCAGTAATAATATGTTACATAATGGGTGCAGCTTAAGAAAAGTCATTCAAAGTAATTTATTTGTCCTAATGGACTCATCTATGAGTCCATTGCCTTGGCGTGGTAGGTGAGCTTACGTTCAAATGGCCATTGGAGTGAAACTAAAAGCCTTTAATTATTTAAATGTTCAGTGGGATTTGGGACAGAGTGCAGGTAACTAACTCTTTTTGTTTTTGTACTATGTATTTTGGGCTGGTGTGTACTATAGCCATTGCTGCTGCACAGGAGTATTGGAAGTTTGCGTGCAGGGCTTTATTTTGTGTGTTTGTTGTATATTCCTTTGTATCACATAGCCATGTTACAATTCTGCCACTGTCACCATGAGAGGGGTAGGAACCCTCATGGCCTAGGTACTGGTACCTGCTTGGGTTCAGCGCTTGGGAGCGATGCTAGGGTGCGTTGACGGCGTGCCAGGTACTCCCTTGTTGCAGTCGAAGCTGGGTAGAGGTGCTGGTCGCAAAACCAGATTGTTCCACCCCAGTTGAGCCGGGGTGCAACCAGAATGAGAGGACCTGGGATCCGTGTAAACCAGAACCAGAAGTCCAATGGAGGGAGGAACAGACTAGCTGGGAAAAAGAGTGCTAGAGAACTAGGAGAGGTCTAACGAGCTGGGGTCAGGATACCAGAGAGCCAGGAATGGTCAAACAAGCTGGGTCAGGATACCAGAGAGCCAGGGATGGTCAAACAAGCTGGGTCAGGATACTAGAGAGTCAGGAATGGACAAGAAACAGGAATACGGAACAAGCTTGTGGAATGGGCAAGGACAGATGGGGGATATAAATACTACTAGCTGCCAATAGGAACAAGAGGCAGACCTGAGTCCCATTGGGCAATACTGCCCAATAGAGAACAGAAGGACTGCCAGAACCCAGATGGACTTATGTGATGTCCATTGGGTGAACAGAAGTCCATCCTCTCTTATTAGACATAGGACAATACCCAATGGAAAGAGAGGAGGACAGACAGGAAGGAAGTGCTGCTACTAGAAGCAGCTATACAACAGGCGCATGTGCGTTGTCAGTAGCAGAAACCCGATGGTCGCCTCGCGCATGTGCAGAGCAGAGCTTTCATCGGTGGACCCTGACAGTGTGGCGGCGACCGCGAGAGGTGACCGACACTCACCCCATATTTGCCCTAATAAGGGTTAATAAGTGTGTAGGGGGTTCTAAAATACCCCTTCCTGTCTCATTAGAGATTTAATATTATTATTAATTTAGTTTAATGAATTTTTTATTTTTATTTGTTTAATTTCAATTTTTTATTGAATATTTATTTTTTTAAATTCGTCTGAATAATTCAGACTATTGCCGAATATCGTCCGAGTCAAACAGGCCTTGTCTGAAATTAGGATCCTCTGAATGGGGAAAAAAAAATTAATCCGAAATCGAATTTTACCGAAAATTTTTGCCATGCACAAGTCATATCATGTTATTTTCTACCATTCTGTTTTTCTGTTAATGGAGAATAATTAATTTGATGATTATTTGATTAACGCAATTATGCAAGAACATTTGAAAGCAGGGCTGTCCAAGTTCAGTCCTCAGGGCCACCAATAGGGCAGGATTTAAAGGGATATTAATGTTTCACAGAATCAGCAGCTCCAATTAATTTTCATAATATTTGGGCCATGAAGAGTGTTATTTAAATACTATCAGAGTTGTAGTTCAAGAGTAACTGAATGATATAATATCCCCTACCTTCGCCTTTTACCTAGTGTAATCCACCTCCCCTCAGATGTGGAATCTGGTCCTGGACAGCTTACAGCTAGGAACAATCTTCTTACTGTGAGAATAAGGAAAACCCTACCCCCCTTGATAGTTTTGTCAGGTTTTTCCTTATGCGCACTGAAGAATGTCCCTCTCTGCGATCCATCCGGACAGTCTTTCTGCTCTGAGGTGAGCAGTGTTACATCAGTAAAAGGGATGGGAAGGGGAACTACAACCATTACAGTATTGAAATAATATTCTCCATGGACCAAATACTATGAAGATTAACTGGAGCCGCTTCTGTTTTGAAACATTACTATCCATTTAAGGATTTGCCTGATTAAGAACAGGTGAGTTAATCAGTGGCTCATTCATTTTGACTGACTCATCTGTGCTTAATCAGGGAAATCCTTAAATCCTGGCCTGTTGGTGGTCCTTGAGGACTGATCTTGTACACCTCTGTTCTGAAGTATAGTGACTTTTGAGTATACCCAGGACAGAAACTTTTCCTTGTCTTGACTGTCAGAGTTCTACAGGGATAATTAGTGGTGACAGTTTTAAACATCTGTCTAAGGGTACAGTGACTTGCTGCATGTAACTCTGTAGTGGGTATAATGGATTTTGAGATTTCCTTGTGGCTTTTGCATATATTGGACAAACTTCAAAGAAAACGAAGACACACTTAAACAAATGCAGAAGCTGAATAATAAATTGCAATTTGGAGAAAATAAATATGTTAATTCAGAGAAGGTATACTTACCCAAGGAATTGTTTATCGAAGAATGGCAAGATGAAATAAATTCTCATTTGCAAATGGGATTAAATGAATAGCACAATTAAACATGATTAATATGGAATCTAGTGAGGCCGGCTGCTGTTATATCTCATCAGTGATAGAGCCTAACATATTTTTTCTGATATGTCCACTGTATACCACTCCAGTCCAGCACTGTGATTTGACAAAGTGTAGACCATCTGTTAGATGTCACAATTCTTGCTTTCTCTCAAGTCAGCAAGCTGTCTGAGGAAATGAGAAGGAAGTTAACCTGATGATCTCTAATTTCTGGACCATTTTAAGTACATACTAGATTCTGCTGTGCATAACCACCCCAGAAGGATAAGGGTCAGAGATGATTTTCAGACAGGTCAGTGACCTAGTAACTTCTGTCATTGACCAGGTAACTTTTATCAGTGACTTCGTACATGTTTTGCTACTTTGATCACAAAGACTAAAGTGCCTATGTTACATGCACTTTGACTACCATATCACACTCAAAGCAACTTAAGCTCCACTGTTGCCGCTCTCAATGAAATGCCTACACACTCACGCACACACACATTCCCTTGGTTTCATAATTACTCTTTAACATAGCCTGGTAAAGATAATTGATGAAGACCCTAGGCTTGACATGCACCATTTAACACCATCTTGTTGCATAAAGTATTCATTGTAAATACTTTTATTGGTAAAAGATAGCCTTACTCATATTAAAAAATTCACCATTTTCAAATGGCATAAATGTAATTACATTTTTTGTAGGACTGCCTATGACAATTACATTTTGTGTTCAATCATATGAGAGGACATCACACTGGAAATAATTGAAGGATATAAACAGCACATCATATACAGCACCACGTAAGCAGCAGAAATCACAAAGCAGTGTGTGCATTCTTAAACATTTAGAAAATGAACATTATGTTTTGCAAGTTTTGTAATATAACAAGAAATGCCTTTTATTGCTTTTGAGTGCTAAAAAGGCATCCAATGAATTGTGCTGCAACGTACTAGTTACCTCCCTGGCACTCAAAGGGTTAACTATGAATAAATAGGAGATATATGTGGTATATTTTTCTACATAATAGTATTCCTTTGTTATTCATCATTTACTATGTAGCAGATTTTGCTACACTAACACTATTCCATAATGTCATTATCGAAAATTTAATTGTTATATTATGGGATGTCATTTGTCAGTCATATATTTTGTCCATGGAATACTTAAAAATGTTGACTAAGAACTTGATACAGTTCAGTTTGTTCAACAAAATAGATTTTTTGCTACATAAAATAGTTTATGCCACATACCATTACTTTTGAGAAACAACATTTTTTGTTCACAAAATTGATAGTGTAATTAAACATAGATTTATTTGTTGCACGTAATTCATTTTGTGTTATAAAATACATTTTTGATCCCACAATATTGATTTTATAAAATCTATTTATTTTTGTCACACAGAATTGTTGCTATAAGACAAAATAGATTTGACAATGTAAAATCAATTTGCTGTGATAAAATCAGTTCTGTCTTTGTTTCTAATTAACCCTTTAAGAACTAAAGGAGTGTGCAATGCATTGGCCATTTTTTGTTTTTCAGTCAGCAGACTATTTCAAGTTATGGATCAATATTTTCCATTGTATAGCCTTGGCTGCTGTAGAAGAGAGGTTATATGTTTCACATTTCTTGTATTAGAGAATAATATTTTATATGATTTTGTTCACAACAATATTACAACTAGCTCTTCTCACATCTCAGTTAATCAAAGATTGGGGTTCTACTTATCATGCTGCAAAAGCCAGGATCCAACAAGTAAACACAACCCAAAATATACATACTGAATGCTCTAGGATATTCGTAATTCTATGTGGATATTGACTGGCGTAACATCTGTGATGGTGCATTAATTAAAGGGATAGTAATACTTAAAATGTAAAAAAAAATATGTTGTAGCGTTTATCTCCCTGAGTAAAACAAGGGTACTCCCACTGCTGAAAGGTGTTTCATTCAAAAGTTATTAATTTTCAAAGTTGAGTTTTTTAGGTGCAATATCACAGTGGCCTGAAATTGTACAGTGGCGCTGTTGCTACACTTTATAAAGGTTGTGTTACATCCCCCAAAACAGTTAATTGTGTTTTATTCTGCTTAAATCTCGATCCTAAATTATTTTTTTAAATGTTCTCTTCTACACCAGTTGAATTTTTAAAAAACATTGTTTTATATATTATTCCAATGGATCCAAGAGGCATCTCCAATGTTTTGCGTAACAATGGGGAAGATTCACTAAAGCTTGATAAAGAGGTGACAAAGCTGAGATGACTTCTCCAGTGATATCACTTCTCCAATTCCTATATTATTCTATAGAGCCAATGCACTAAGATTTCTCCAGTTTTGATCTTAGTGAATAGTAGGGATGGGCGAAAAGTTTTGCTTCAAAACAAATTTGGTGAAAAATGACACTTTTCTCTTGGCGAAAAATTTCATGTGAACAGTGCCATTTCCCGTTTTGTTGGGCTAGCTCAATGCATTGAAATCAGTTGGAAGAAACATTTTTCTTCACCCCACGAAAGTTTTCTCTACTTTTCTATAACCATATACAAGGGTGTAAGGCTCTCACAGCAGGGAGGAAGGTGGTTGACCCCAAATAGCCCAAAATTTGGTGCGACTGACTGGCAAGACACAGGCATCTGGGGTCCAAACTGCTGGTCGATTTTGCTCTTATTGTCTCTGTGCTGGGGAAGTCTGGGGAAAGATGTTGTTGATTTTGTTTATTAGTTATATTCTTTTTTTTATGATAAGATAGGGTGCATAACTTTAAAAAAATGCATACATAATTAAACAAATAAATATATTAGACTGCTGACTGGGAACCTGAAGTGAGCTTTGTGACTGAGGCAGAATTGATAGACAGCAGATGATACTGATAATTTTGTTGAGTGCCAAGGCAAGCCATCACACTCCAGCAGTTATGTAGTGTAGAGAGTAAAAACACAAACAGTAGTTGAGAAATGTTTGGCAAATACTCAAATGGGAGGGATAAAGGTGGAGCAGTGCAGGAACTTGGGATTAAAGTGGTAGTTCAAAAACTGCAGTAATGGTTGTTGCAGCATGTGCAATAAATAAAAATGATCCCTCTCCTCCTGGGGTGGGAGCAGTTTGTCAAGGTCCCACCAATCACACCATACCAGTCCCTTACAACCACTACCATACACATCTGCCACATTGCAGGTTGTACTTTATTTATTTTTTTGATCACTTGACATCATCATGAATATGTGCCAGTGTAACTTAAGCAGGAAGTAAGTGTTGTGGGTAAAGAACAAATGCACTCTGCATGCTAACACATTTTTCAAGTTATATGTTGCTGTAGGACTCATAACTTTTACTTCCAGATACTTATTTCTCCACTACAGCCATCAAAAGAAGAAATATTGTGCTGGGAAATGTTGCACCATAGGAAAAATAGGAGAAAATGTGTTGGGATAGGAGAAAAATGTGTTAGAATTGGAGGAAAAGATGTTAGTATAGGAGACAAATGTGGTAGAATTGGAGAAAAATGTGTTGGAATAGGAGAAAAATATGTTGAAATAGGCAAACAATTTGCTGGAATAGGCAAAAAATGTGTTGGAATAGGTAAACAATTTGCTGGAACAGGCTAAAAGAAAGAGCATTTTGCATTGGCGAAAAGGAGAAACCTTTCAAGAATAAAAATTGTCATTTTTTTGCGAAAAGTCATGTGGGAAATTGTTCTCACTTTTCGCCCACCTCTAGTGAATAGGCTTCATAAAATAACATAGGAACTGGAGAAATGATGTTACTGGAGAAGTCTTTATCACTTCTTTATCATACCTTAGTGCATAATCACCAACGTGTTGGAGATATCTTCAGCATTCATTTGGGGTTTACTATATAAAATCATTTTTTGTGAATAAACCCCCACTTCATTTCTGTGTGGATTGGCTCTTCAGAATTAATTTTCAAATAGTGCTGGATATCATGAATATTGTTTCTCCAAAATTAACCTTTAATTAGTGAGATATCACGTCTATGGAGGCAGACATGAATTTTTGTTGCAGGAAATAAGTACCCCAATCTCCTCTCATTGAAGACTTTCAAAGAAGGCTTCAGTGGGAAGAGTTTGGGATTCTTGAGTCCTGCAACAAAGAATATAGGGCAAGATTCACTAAGTGGTGATAAAGAGGTGATAAAGTGGAGATGACTTGACCAGTTTATCACTTTTCCAGTTCCTATGTTATTCTAAGGAGCTTATGCACTAACATTTCTACAGTTTTGTAGATCTTAGTGCACAGACTCTATAGAATAACATAGGAACTGGACAAGTGATAAACTGGGGAAGCCATATCCACTTTATCACCTCTTTATTCCCACTTATTGAATCTCCCCCATAGTCTGCCTCCTTGGACATGATATCTTGTACTAATTAAAGGTTAATTTTGGATGATCAATATTCACAGAACTGATCTGCAGTGGCTGCTTGTGTTTGCTACATGGTCTAAGATGTGAGGGTTTTATTTATTGTTTGCTTTATTTTAACATTATAGTATGCTTCTTTCGTTTTTTTGTTATTAAATTAGAAATTTCAAGATTATGACTTGTTAGTTTTTGTATTTTATATATTTCAAGGCTGGTGCCACTGCTTCTGTTATAGAGGATTTAATCCACTGGACAGATTTATTTTCCTTTCTAAATGGACAGACAAAATTGCATTAATTGCAAATTTAACTTTTATAAAAAGAAACAGAAAAACAAAGTAAAACAAGGGTATAGACAATATATAATATTAATTTGCAATTGCAAGACACAAATAAGACTAAACTGAAAAGATACTGCATGGATACATCAATCAAACTGAATATGACTAAAAATTACTCGTCAAACACAATTGCCTCCTATAAATGTAATCTTCACAATAAAGAGATCTTCTTAGCTGAAACTGCACAAATGCCAGTTGCCTGCAAATATAAGCTTGGATTACATTTCAGTCATTAACTTTACTGATGGCTTTAACTACAAATTTCTCCATACATGTAAATCTGTTAGCTAAAACCTATCAATTGTCCTGTAATAGACTTTAACCCTGTGAATGCCAGAGGGGTAGCCAGCACTGTTGCCTACACCTCTGGCTATCACGGTGCCCGTGAATCGTGCTGTTCAGTGTCTGTCACTTGCTGAGTAATCATGATTGGCTGTCTGTGATTAGCCTATCACGGTGCCTGTGATTCGTGCTGTTCAGTGTCTGTCACTTGCTGAGTAATCATGATTGGCTGTCTGTGATCAGCCCTCCTCACACAGCCTTTTTAAACCCAGGCTGAGCACTTCCAAGTTGCCCTTTCGTGGTGTTTCTGACTTCACACTGCCTGACCTGCTGGTCAGGCTTCTGGGCCTGTTCCTGCTGTTCCTGCTGTACTTGCTGATCCTGTGTTCCAGTGCTCCAGTGTTCCAGTGTTCCTGTATGCTAGCGTTCCTGTGTTCTAGTGTTCCTGTATGCTAGTGTTCTGGTGTTCCAGTGTTCCTGGGTGCCTGTATTCTAGTGTTCCTGTGTTCCAGCACCTCGCGGGTTAATCTTACTGAGTTCCTGAATCTCCTGCTCCAGCCGTCGCTCCGGCGACATTGTTCTTCTCGCTGCTGATCATACATTGTTGGCTCCAGCGTGCGGATGCTGGTTTACTCCACTAAACCTGGTTGCGATTACATTGTTGGTTCCAGCGTGCGGACGCTGGTTTACTCCACTAAAACCTGGTTTCGATATACATTGTTGGTTCTAGCATGCGGACGCTGGTTTACTCCAGTAAACCTGGTTGCGATATACATTGTTGGTTCCAGCGTCCGGACGCTGGTTTACTCCACTAAACCTGGTTGCGATTACATTGTTGGTTCCAGCGTGCGGACGCTGGGTTTCTCCATTAAACCTGGTTGCGAGATACACTGTTGGTTCCAGCGTGCGGACGCTGGTTTACTCCATTATTCTTGGTGGCGACATTTACTGTTGATCCCAGCGTGTGGACGCTGGTTTACTCCATTAACCTGGTGGCGTTATTTACTGTTGGTCCCAACGTGCAGACGTTGTTTTGCTCCTGAATGATCCAGTACTTTGGCCAGGTCGCTGTCCACTCCTATGCAGTCGTCTGATTATCCCTGGCAATAGACTTCTGCTGAGTAAGACCATATTCCTATTTCTCTCTGCTGTCTTAGCCATCTGACAGCTGGTCTACTCGCTCAGGCTGCTCTGCCCGGTATTGGTAAGGCCGGTAGAACCTTGTACGTTACCATCCTTAAGGTTGCCTTACCCGGTATTGGCAGGGCCGGTAGAGCCTACTACAGTACTCCTTTGGGCTACCTTGCCCGGTATTGGTAAGGCCGGTAGAACCTTATACATCACCATCTTGAAGGTTGCCTTACCCAGTATTGGCAGGGCTGGTAGAGCCTCCATTCCGCATTCCTTTGGGCTGCTCTGCCCGGTATTGGTAAGGCCGGTAGAACCTTGTATTTCACCATCTTTACGGTTGCCTTACCCGGTATTGGCAGGGCCGGTAGAGCCTCCATTCCGCATTCCTTGGGCTGCCTTGCCCGGTATTGGTAAGGCTGGTAGAACCGGTATATGTCATCTCACGGTTGCCTTACCCGGTATAGGCAAGGTTGGTAGAGTCTGTCATTATTACTGTCACTTGGGTTGCCTTGCCCGGTATTTAGGCAAAGCCGGTAGAACCTATTATATCTGCTATTACTGCTGTATTGTTATGTATGTTTACCCTACGGGGACTGCCTTTAACTTTTAATAAAGTTAAGTTTTTACCAAACCTTAAGTCTGAGAGTCTTCAAATCCGTGACAGTGGCACTCAAAGGATTAAGGCTCATGTAATAAGCAGAATTGGAGTAATTCTGGGGCAAACCACCTGCTCTATAGTAACACATTCTAATTTTTTTAAAGTGGAACATTCACCTAAAATAAAAATTTAATCAGGGGTTTTCATCATTAACACAAGATTAGCCCTGGGTTACATTTTTATTTTAGGTGAATGTTCCACTTTAAATCCCTTGAAAGCATGAGAGATCTCTAACATATTGATACACAATGTGCCAGATACCTCTCTGGCATTCAAGGTTAAAACCATATTAAAGGCAGTGGAATTTGGGGAATCTTTATTTCTCCAGAACTACACAAGTACTTCTTAGAACATAATGGAGGAGATTCATTAAAGGGTTAGCAATGTCTTACATTAACTAACCCTAATATTGAAGGTATTCAAAATATAACCTTACTGTGCCAAGTTGGATCTCTCAAACCTTTATGGTTTGAAAGATATAAGCGCTTAAAGTTCCACCTCCCTCCTCTTTTCCAGCGAGCTGAATGACGCTATCAAAAAACAAATACTTCAGGTGAATGGTCTGCAAAGTGTGCTTTCAAACCAAGCACACTTTGTAGACCGTTCCAGTGAAGTATCTGTTTTTTGATAGCGCTCATTCAGCTCTGCTGAAGAGCCACCGAGTCGCACAACTCAGATGAACTGTTGACAGCTTTACAGCTCATAAGCAGGAGGGGGAACTTTAGGCGCTTATATCTCTCAAACCTTTATCCAACTTGGCACAGTAAGATTATCTTTTGAATACCTTCAATTTTAGTGTTAATGTCAGACATTACTAACCCTTTAAACAGTGATAAAGAGATGATAGAGTTGAGATGACCTCTCCAGATTGTCACCTCTCCAATTCCTATGTTATTCTATAGAGCCTATGCACTAAGATTTACAAAGTTGAAGAGATCTTAGTGCATAGGCTCCATATAATAACATAGAAATTGGAGAAGTGATAAACTGGAGAAGCAATCTCCACTTTATCACCTCTTTATCACCACTTAGTGAATCTCCCCCAAGATACACAACTTAGATACAACAACCAATGATAAGGTTTAGCATTTCTTGGTTGAGCCAAAGTATTTTAACCCCTGATGAATGTACTAAATAAATCATTTTGACTGCTTTATACATTAACCCCCATCCAACAGTTAAACTGTAACTGAAAACTTGGCAGTTGTAATTTGATGAGTTCTACAAGAAATTATCTGCAGCTCAGCAGTAAAATTTGCAACGACCAGTGAGTCTGAGCAAGAATTCAGCTGACACTGACAGAGCTCTGTGTTCAGATACACAAACCTTATAGGACTTTTATAGGTGGAAAAAAAAACATTGTTGATTTATTATCTACATTCCAGCCCCCTCAAGCCTCTTTATAAAGACCCTAATTTACTTTTTTCTACCTAAAGCTTTCTCAAATGTACACTAGGATCATTCATAGTAACATAGTTGATGAGGCTGAAAAAAGATGTGCATCCATCAAGTTCAGTCCATATCACAATTACCCCTGTTGATCCAGAGGAAGGAAAAAATGCATTGAAACCATTTCCAATTAAGTGCCAATTGGGTAAAAAAAAATTCCTTCTTGGATCAAAATCCTACCTGCTTTGGTGCCAACTGTCATAATTATCAATATTATTCTATGCTAGCTAGGCATTCATTACTTTTTTGAAATCAGTTGCAGTATCTGCAAGCACAGCATTCTGAGGCAAAGAATTCCATACCTTTACTGCTCTTACTGTAAGAAATCCCTGCTTTAATGGATAACCTCTTGTTCTTTGCTCAGCTCTTTGAGTAAATAGTTCCTTGGTGAGTTCTTTGTATTGACCTCAAATATATTTGTAAATGGTAATCATATCTCCCCTTTGTCGTCTCTTCTCTAATGTAAACACACCCAGTTTGGCTAATCTGTCTTTATAATTCAGATCCAACAATCTGTTTATCAGTTTTGTTGCATGTCTGTGCAGTTTTTCCAGATCAGTAATGTATTTTTTAAGAACTGGTGCTCAAAACTGTACTCCATATTCTAGATGAGGCCTCGGCAAGGATTTACACAGAGGTAGAATTATTTTCTCAATATACCTCTCTTTATGCAGGATGGTGCCCTATTTGGTCTTGCAGCAGTTGAGTGACACTGTATGCTGTTGTGAAGTTCCTCAATCTTTCTCTAATAAGGATTCCCCAAGTAGTTTCTCGTTTATTGTATATGTAGCATGTTTGTTTCTACAGCCCAAATGCATTACCTTACATTTATCTACATTAAACCTCATCTGCCACTTTACTGCCTATTCTTTCAGTTTATTAAAATCTTTCTGTCGAACAAAAACGTCCTTCTCTGTATGCATTTCCTTACACAGTTTGGTGTCATCAGCAAATATTGAGACATAACTTTCAATTCTCACTTGTAGATCATTAATAAACAAATTAATAAGCATTGGACAAGTGAAGCATGCATTATTTATGATCCATAATACCCATTGACTAACTCTATAATGTGCAATGTTTTTGTCTTTTTTTTTGTCATATGTTGGGCAGCCTGAGTCTTTTCTGCTGCAAATGATTTTTGAATGCAGAGACTCAGCTAATCAACTAGTGTTACTACCATGTGTATAATGGTGGTTGTCCAATATGTCTCAGACTTTTTGGTTAATGAAACACTATTACAGCTGGTGTTTGCGTTTTATTCAGCAACCACTGAGTTAATGAGTTTTGAAAGGAGTTGACACGTCAGGAGCCCGGACCTACCTATTTCCCCAAAATACGATTTGTCACTTATTCTTATGCATTTCAACTGTAGTATAAGCTCTACATGACTCCTGCATTTTCCTTAAATTGGAGTTGATATTACATTTCATCTCTAATATATGCTGTATTAAAGATAATCTAAGTCACATAGCCCATTGTTTGTGCCAATATCTGGTCTCTCCCCCTTAAAGGGATAGTAATGTTTCATAATAAAAGCAGCTCTAATTAATCATCATAGTATTTGGACTTTGGAGAGTGTTATTTCAATTCTGTCAGAGTTGTAGTTCCAGAGTAATTCAATGACAAAGTGTCCCCCTCCCGCCCATTTTACTGATGTAACACTGTTCAGCCTGAGAAGAAGGGAGGTGCCCAGGTAGACTGCAGAGAGGGACAGTCTTCAATTAATATAAGGGAAAAACCTGAAAAGCTTGTCAAGGGGGGCAGGGATTTCATTGTTTTCATAGGAATTAGAGTGTCCCCTTCTGTTATCTGTCTGGTCTATGGACTGCATTCCACATCTGAGAAGAGATGGCTTACACTAGGTAAAAGGGGCGGGAGGGGGAAACTTTGCTTGTGAATATCTCATAAACCATAAAGGTTTGAGAGATAAGACTTATATCATTCTTCATGTTTTTTTAATGTCTACAAAATAAAATAAAGTTAAAACGAAGTATTACTATCCCTTTAAGTAATGTCTCTTTGAGCCATGAACAAATGAAGAATGCCAGCTAACACTGCATGGTTATGTGTTTTACTGTAATAAAGTAAGTGCTATATGGGTTCTCAATAACCAGCATATACCACTACTGGTGGTTTCATCAGCAATTAGCAACACAAATAGTTAAATTGGATAGAATGATCTGTCAGGAGTGCTGGCCAGTATATCACTTTCAGAGGGAAATGGAATTAGCAGACATCTATCTCACTTACAGGCACAGAGATATATATGCTAGCTTCTGACAGAAGATGCAACTCCAACGGAAATAAATTGCAGTAACAGGGTTGAAAATGTCCTGTGTTTACCTGAATCAGCAGATCAGTAGCTAGCCGGCTCAGCTGGTTCAGACAGTACAGAAGGGCAGTGAAGTTGTGATGCTCTCATTTTGGAAACCTTTCAGTGTCACAAGACTGTATAATCCACATCCCTATAGCACTGAAAGGGTTAAGGAAGTGCAGCTGCTCGGCAGAGTAAAGACAGCAAACTGTACTTCGGCTCCATGGAGCACTACAGGGAGATTCCCAGCATTGCTAATTCTGACAGCAGATGCAGCTATTACAACTTAGTACATGTGGTGAACAGCCACATTAACAGATAAACACCCCCACATGAATATGACAATGGGTCATTAATCTGCATGTCCATATGCAGATAAACCATTGTCAACATCATAGAGATATCTAAGGCATGGCAGATTCATTGCAATGTTGGAGGTTTGTGTTGGTTTGGTGGTGGATTCATAGGAATATGATGAGAATCCATCTCACTGCATACTGTCAATGTGTCTTCAACTTGATCTTGCCAACATATCACCATCCTGGCTTTTATTGTTGCATCTCTCCCAAAATTGTTAATTGACAGCAAGCTTCTGCCTCCAGTGGATGAAGGGCCTGGGAACGCTGTTACTTGTATGTGAATAAACATCAATATGGCAAAAATCCCATTAATATGGACTTACTTTTCTATGCATCCAAATGGAAATTAAGGGGATAAGAGAAGGGCTTACTTAGGTTGGAGCCCTCCATACAGCTAAAAGATATTTTTGTATGAAAGATAAATATATAGACAACCTTTTTGTTAAAGTAGCAGTAAACTTTTTTTATGAAAACACATATTTTATAGAGCATTTCCTGCTAAATAAAACAAGGTAACTCCCACTGCTGTCAGGTGTTCTAAAAAGATCTGGGGCTAGAACCCATGGCAAAATTCATCAGCGCTCCCACCAGCCACATCACTGATGACAACCACATGAGCATACATACATACATTTATACTATACGTATATGTACATCCATTACATATATATATATATATATATATATATATATTTATTTTTTTTTTAAATGAGGATATGTGGTGCCATCTTCGCGCAGTGCAGCAAGCTGCAACACTATGTGAGCTGGTAGTGGCATAACACATTGCTGAGGCCCCCCTGCACACTCTGAAAGGACCCCATGCCACTGGAACATAAAGGGCCCACTAGTAGTTGCAGTACTGCACACACACACACACACACACACACACACACACACACATACACACACACACACACACACACACACACAGTCTGCCACTCCAGCCTTGTTCTACTAGTAGTCACAAAACCACACATACACTGTCTGACACCCCACCCTTGTTGACCTGTCCACTGGTATTTACAGAACTATACATACACTGTCTGACACCCCAGTCTTGTTTCCCATCCACTGGTAGGTACATAAGTACACATACTCTGTCTGACACCTCAGACTTGTTCTACTGTTCCTTGTAGGTAGAGAATCACACATACACTATCTGGCACCCTAGACTTTTCCACTGTTCAATGGTAGTTACAGAAGTACACCCAGCCTTATTCCACTTCCAGTCAGGAGCATAGGGGCCTTAGATAATTCTGGTGTTTATTGAATTTTAGAAAGTTTTTGTGTCATACAGCAGTCAGGTATATATAATTACTTTGTTCAACAGGACTTATCTAGGTAGGAGTCCATCATGCATCAGTCAGGTATATCAATGTAATTACTAAATGTATTAGAGGGACTTATGTAGGTTGGAATCCTTCATACAGCAGTCAGGTGTATCTATATAATTACTGCATGTGACAGAAACACTTACCTAGGTAGGAATCCATCATATAGCAGTCGGGAATATCTATGTAATTGCTGGGTGTAACAGAAGGACTTATCTAGATATAAGTCCTTCAAACAGCAGTCGGGTATATCTATATAATTACTTTGCATAACAGTAGTACTTATCTAGGTAGGAGTCCACCATACAGCAGTCAGGTATATCTGTATAATTATTGTGTGTGTCAGAAGGACTTATTCAGGTAGGTGTCCACCACACAGAAGGCAGGTGTATCAATATAACTACTGTGTGTAACAAAATTACTTCCTAGGTATGTATAAGTCTATATCTCGGTATAACTGGTGTATGTAATAGAAGGACTTTCAAATATAGTCCATCATACAGCAGTCAGGTGTATCTATATAATTACTGTGTGTTACAGAAGGAGTTATGTAAGTAGGAGTCCATCATTCAGAAGTCAGGTGTATCTGTATAACTACTGTGTGACAGAAGCACTTACCTAGGTAGGAGTCCATCATACAGCAGTCAGGTGTATCTATATAATTGCTGTGTGTTACCAAAGGACTTACCTAGGCAGAAGTCCATCATACAACAGTCAGGTGTATTTATATAATTACTGTGTGCTACAGAAGCACTTACTTAGGTAGGAGTCCATCATATGCAATCAGGTGTTTGTGTATGATTACCGTATGTAATAGAAGGACTTACCTAGGTTGGAGCCCATCATACAGCAGTCAGGTGTATCTATATAATTACTGTGTGTAACAGAAGTACTTACCTAGGTAGGAGTCCATTATACAGAAGTCAGGTGTATCTGTATAATTACTGTGTGTAACAGAAGCATTTGCCTAGGTAGGAGTCTATCATACAGCAGTCAGGTGTATCTATATAATTACTTTGTTCAACAGAAGGACTAACCTAGGTAGGAATAAATATGTATAGAGGGAACCTACCTAGATGGAGGGAGGTAAACAAAGAAAAGAAGAAGGTGGAGGGAAGGAATGATGGAAGGAGGGAGGAATGAAGAAGATGGATGAGTGGAGGATAAAGAGTTGTTATGGAATCTGTTGGTTTATTATAAATAATTTATAATAACAATAATGAAGGGCTGGAGATGGTGAGTAGAAAAAGCCGAAGGGGAGAAGGAAGAAAGAAGATGTAGAGATGAAAAAAGGGAGACATGGAGATGGACTGATGAGTGAAGAAGAGGGAGAGCGGAAAGAGCAGAAAATATGTTGGTACAGTAAGTTGTGCAGGGGGTTGAGGGAAAAGGGGAGCTGGACTGCAGCAGTAGGGCATGATGTTAGTGAATACAGAGCACAGAAAAAAGGGCTGTGTGGCACATTGTATCACACTGTACTAGGGCCACATGGGAGAGAAAGGTAGGAAAGGAGGGCACACATTTTGATTTGTACTGCACTCTGTACTTAAAGGGATAGTAATACTTGTATTAAACATGAAGTCTGAGGTTTTTTTATGTTTTTTAAACACAGTGCTATATTTGAATACTTACAGTTTTGTAGTTCAAGCTCTATTCAATCAGAAAGAATCCCCCTCCGGTCCCTTCTGTCCACCTTCCATCAGATCTGTGATCCAGTTGTGGGACAGGACGGATGCAGCAAGGGACAATCTTCACTCAGTGAGTATAAGGAAAACCCTGAACCCTTGACAAAGGAAGGGAGGATTTTCCTATTGCTTACTGAAGATTGTCCCTCACTGCGCTCCATACAGACCAGACAGAGAGGCAGAGTGACACAGAGAAAGGGGCGGAAGGGGGATCCGTTTGGATCATATAACTCTTGAACTACAAAACTATAAGTATTCAAATACAGAGCAATGTGTTTTAAAAAAAAAAACATAAAGAAGACTCAGACCTCGAGTTTAATATATTCCTATGCCCTTGGGGTTTATATATACATTGCCAGGGCACCAAATGTAGAACTGTTTTATCTCATACACTCATCATACACTTTTATATCTATACAAGACTCTAACACATTCACTCATACTCCCTCTTACACATATGACTTTATACTCTAACATTAACACACAGGTACACTGACTCTCTCTCTGGCACTGAAAGACTGACTATGGTCCTGCAGATGATCTTATCAAGAGTTCCAGAGACTGAGCAATTCACTCAAAGCAGCTTTCTGACAGAAATGTTTTTGACTGTTATGCATTAATTCTGCCAAGGCCACAGTAAGTTAACACTCTGAGTGCCAAAGTGGTATGCAAGGCATTGTAGACCAAATGCCTTGCAATCTTCTCTGAACACTCAAAGCTGCACTTTCTGTCCCTTATACGTATGCCACTGCCCTCCTGTTCTCTTTATGTTTTTTAATTATGCATTTCTATAGATGGTAGGAAAGTTTCTGCTCCGTGCTCTATTCTGTCCCCTGCGTAGCAGAATGCAGCTTGGAGGTGACTCACAGGCACCACACTGCCCCCAGTGGTAGCTCCAGGTTGCACTGACATTGACTTAGTGCAACACAGAAGTACAGGGAATCGCAGCCCTTGAAGTCATAAACGGGCAGAGGCAGCAGATTCGGGGCTGCTGCAGAAACATTCAGGGCTTCAGCCCCCTTAGCCCCCCCTAGAGACGCCCCTGAGGGGAGGGATCATAATCATTTATTGCACAGGCTGCAGAAACCATTGTTTTAGTCAGTTTTTGAACTATCACTTTTCTCCCATGTACCGGTACTGCTCCACCTTTCTCCCTCCCCCTGCTACTGTGTGCATTTGTACTCTCTACAGTACACAACTGATGAAGTGTGATATCTTGCCTTAGCCCTCAACAAAATTGTCATCAAGTCTTCCTCAGTCACAGAGCTCAAATCAGGATCCCAGTCAGATGTCTGTCACCTAATATATTTATTTGCTTAATTATTTATGTATTCATTTTTTTTATTTTTATATATTTTTTTTATTATTTATTTTTTAAGTTGTCCACCCTATCTTGTCACGGTAAGTCTAAAAAAACCCCAAAAACATTATAACTAAAAAACAAAATCAACAACTTTCCCCAGACTTCCCCAGCATAGAGAAAATAAAAGCAAAACCATCAAGCAATTTGAAGCCCAGCTGCCTGTGTCTTTCAAATGTCTTACCTAAAAGACTCCCTAAACTAAGCTTCAATTCCCCTTTATTTGCCTAGGTTCTTTAGCTCAAAAACATGCTGCTTTCTCCTCGTACAAACACAGAATGGCATGCTTTTATATGGCTGTAGAAAAGCAAAGAAAACTTTAGTGGAGAAAAATCGTTCTTCCCACTGATTTCATTGCAATTAGCTAGGGAAAAAAACAGGAAAATTGCACTCTTCACAGGAAATTATTCTCCAAGCGGGAAGTGCCGATTTTGGCTTGAGGTTAAAGTTTTCGCCCATCCCAAGCAGCAACACTTGCTAGACAACTGTTTCCAAGCATGCTGCCTGGTGACAGCAGAAAACCCACAGCCACCTGGATAGGTAATATTACTATGTACCCATGTGATGATAGCAGGTGTGGATGCTGTTAATGGGTTGCCTGTACTAAACAATGTAGTTCACGTGTTACTGAAAGGCATATGATATGAGAGAGCATATCAACTGTGGAACTAAATCAGTGGTGTACTTCATATGACGTGCCATATAAAAATACAGTGCATTTGCAGGAGGAATCATCCGCTCCTTGAGTGCTTTAAGGAGCACCATAGTAATATTACATGTTTTGAAAACTGGGATTGCATAACACTTTTGTTTGGTTTATAAATCAAACACATTGGACTTTGATATCCAGGGTGTTGAGCAAGTTGTCCTCCCACTGAGGGGGGTTAATTGAGGCTTTCTCACTCCAGGGCTCTACCAGTTTTGGACATTGGGCATATTGAAGCAGGATCCACTATTTTGAAAGGAGCTAACATAGAGATCAAAAGTGATCTATAAGAAAGGGGAAATTAAAAAGAAATATATAGCCTCAAGTCGCCTTGTGTCTAAAATGAACCCAGTTCTAGCTTCATCACCCTTGTTAGGAAATTTTGGGTGTAATATAAAGAACTGACTAAGCATATGAACAATGGTGCAAAAACTTTTATAGACATACAAATAAAAAACAGTATGACATAAAACAATGAATTAACCGTGAGACAAAATTTGTTGGCTGGGATTGCACACCTTGGATGTGTGTGCATGGATACTCTAGTGCAGCATGATGTCTCCCCAGTATGTTATATATAATGCATGAGTTTTGAGCCGATGAGAAGAGGTTAAGAATGGCCCATATGCATTCCAGTGTGTTGGAACCTGGAAAATTTCCAATAAGAGGTGACATGGTATGGCCTGATATAATGGAATGCATTGCATTCCATAGAACAGTGGCACGGGATATACCAGAGAATTTAGATAGCATGTATACCATGGCAATGTCAGGTAGTATGTTCAGTCCAGAATTACACCATGGAGAATGGGTAGGTGTGTGCAATTAATGTCAAATAAATGTCTCTAAAAAACGTGAATTTGTTTGATATATTATTGAGGCCCCTGAAAAAGTAACAAGCATTACAAAAACAGGTAGGGAGAAATATTGCATTATATATTTGATATTGCTCCTTTAATGTTTTAATAAATGTAATGTATTATTTTATTGATTCATTACATTTGAGTCTCTACTCAATATCTCTGTTATACTAAACAATAGCTTACCTCCTTATAGGTACAAATTGGTTGGAGGCTTTTTGGCTCCCCACCACTTATTACTTTAGGAGGTTAAAGGGATAGTAATGTCAGAACAAAAATATTAACTATATGGTAGATACAATTAAAATAGAGTACGTGCACTTATTTGTATCTCTCAAACCATTATGGTTTGAGAGATATAGGAAAATAAAGTTCTCCGCTCCCTCCCCTTTCTGTTTGACGAGCTGCAAAGCTGTCAGAAGCAGATTCTGGTCGCTTGACCAGATGTGGCTCTCCAGCAGCGCCGATATAACAATATCTAAAGACAAATACTTCATTTAGAATGGTCTACAAAGTGAGCCTGGTTTGCAAGCACACTTTGTACACTGTTCCAATGAAGTATTTATTTCTAAATAGCATGATTTCAGCTCTGCTGAAGAGCCTCCGTCTGGATAAATGATTGGAATCTGCAGCTGTCAGCTAGATGGCAGACTTTAGTAAAACAGCCAGGAAAAGGTAACTTTAGCAAGTTATATCTCTCAAGCCATAAATATTTGAGAGATAAGACTTACATTGATGTTAATCTTTTTTTAATGTCTACAATATTAAATCAACTTAAATTAACCATTCCTTTAAACTTATATGCTTTGAGTGAAGGAGTGGAGAGAGCCAGTGAGAGACCAGGACTGAGGGTCTGACTCAGTTTAGGAAAAAAATAGAGAGGCAGGTCTAGCCTTCAGGAAATGTGAGTATCCTGGAAAAAGGGGGCATTTTATACTGGGAACATAATTTTTAGAAGTGTACTACACTTAGAGGAGATAGCACTGTTCATACTCTATTTTAGCTTAGGAGGAGTGACATCTAAGGTCAGTGGCAACCAAACCCAGTTTAGTCAAACAAGTCCACTAGACTTGGGAAAATTCATAAACTGCAAATGGTAAATCCAAATGATAAATAAAGGACCAGAAACCTCTCACTGGATGCTGATGAATGCCATTAACAATGTAATAATCAAAACAGAAGACCAAAAAGTGAAAGGAACCATCAATAGTAGTGTTGGGCCTTCAGTCGAGCCACTACTGGATGGCCCCTTGTGTTTCCATTCTGACGTTTTGGCACATAAGTACATTGATGTATTTTCATTTAGTTTGGCTGATCACCTGATCAGCTGGAAGAATCAAAGGGCACAGAATTCAACCAGGGGGATATGTATGCTACACTGACTAACCTCCAATACAACATAATATTATAAACAATCCACGTAATAATCAGAACAATCCTTGTACAATCCAAATGTGACTCAATACCCATGTCACTCATGTTGTCCAATACAATACCATAGGTAGAAGTCAAATTATAATGAGGACATAATGGATGTGAATTGACATGATAGATATCAAAATCACTTACATTGTAAATCCATTAATAAAAATTAAATTACTGTAAGGAGGAGAAGTATTTCTACTCTTTTAAAATCATACATACTGTAAACCTATTCTTATTTATTAATAGGACATTCAAAAATTATTATTAATATTGGCAGACAGATAACTAGATATACAAACCTTCCCCCCAAAATTACTGTTTTAAACCTCATGCAATAGGGCACAACAATAATAATATAATTATATAATTATAGGATACAATTAATCTGCACCCCCAAAATACTGTTATAAACTTAATACAATATAGCATAACAAGAATAATATAATTATATGGGTTGAAAATATAGTTTAATCATGATATTGGGATAAAATTAACCCTACTTGTCTAGAGGCCTTACCTAACTTTGCTTGTTCATCAGAGCACACATCCAGCCCCCTCTCAGGTGAACAAGAGTAGCCTGAAGTAGTGCTCAGGCTGTTGGATGTTTGTCTTGGCTTACATGCACTTTCTATGGAGAAGAGAGAGCTTGGAGGTGTACAGAGTTGGTAGGATGTTTGTTCCGGCCTACATACACTCTTTTGATGGAAAATAAAGGACTTGACTGTGTGCATAGTTAGTAAGATGTTCGCCCTCATTTACCTGCTCTCTTAGTGGCAAAGAAAGGGCTTGAAGGTGTTTGTACGGTTTGATGGATGTTTCCTCCGGTGTACATACTCACTCTCTGGTTAAGACAAAGCTTAGCAGTGTACACAGTTTGTTGGATGTGCACTCCGGCATATGTATTGCTCTCGCTGGCAAATGTGGACATTCTCAGGTGGTCGAATTATGCTAGACGAAATACACGATTGTTGAAAGTGAAGAGTTAATACCCAGGTGAAGGTCGAACACAGGTATCTGAACTAAGCGGTACTGAGGGTCAGGCCTGGTTTGGAACTGGAACAACTCTGGAATTCTCAGCAAACTCTTGAAACAGGAAGCTCAAAGAACAGGCAGTGAGGTAAAGGTCAGCTGGGAACATAGGGGGATGTGACATGCTGTGGAGTCTCCAGCTATTGGGAGATACAACTCCCACCTATTCAATGCCTAGGAGAGGATGCTGGGAGTCCTTGACCCCAAGCTGAGGAACTCAAGATTGAATACACCCTGTTTCAGGACTAGGTCATATGTTTCAAGGGTCCAGTAGAGAGTGTAGTCAGCTGTGGGCTGTTCAGTTGTTAGGTCCTAAAACTCATATCTAGCCTTTAGCTAGTAGAGGGTGTTAGGAGTAGTAGACCCCATAGCATCTTTAGCTAGCCATATCTAGCTGGAGACACTGTGTCATGGGCCACAATATCTAGAGAGCCACTGCTGTCTACACCCTGTATTGGGCCCATAGTACATATGGCCTGTTTCTAAGACAAGGAGGGGATTATTGTTGTTTACTCTGAGTTATGAGACTTTCAACTCCCAGAATCCCCTTGTAGCCAATGGCTAGTTGGTGATGTTGTGAGTTGTAGGCTCCAACAGAAGGAGGCCAGATGGCTGACCATCCCCAGGCTCAGTAATAGGCTATATCTACTAATTGCCCATTACATCATGCATCCAGCCTTGTGCTCTTCAGCTGTTGTTGTTACAACTCCCAGCTAATCGTTGAGTATTAGGGGATGTTGAAAGTTGTATGCCACAACAAGTGGATAGCCCATGTCTGATCACACTTTGAATTACTAATAGGCAATATGTACTAATATACCAATTGTGGGCCAAACAACAGCATTACAGTGAGTTATCATTTGTTTAAAAATGTACTCTTATTTACCCATGAAAATTAAAAAAGTTACTTTGCTTTGCAATGCACTGTTGGCCTATCTTTTCTATAACTGGTAATGAGCCAATTACCTTGGTCCAATATTGTGGATTTGAAATTTCTAACTGGTCCATTTTTGATGCACATGGAAATGTATTTTATTTGTAATAAGGGTTTAATTTGATTTTTTTTAACCTTTTCTTTTGATATGTGTTTTGTTGTAGTTCTGGCTACTCCTAGGTTTATATTAGTATGAAATAAATCTCCTTTAATTATGATGTGCTTATCAATATCTAATACTGCAGGACAAAAACTGCATGAGTATTTTCACAGTGAAAATTAAAACAGAAAAGAAAGATGTGGATGCAGGACTCAAAATGAGTTTTTATAAACAGAAAATTGAATAATGGCTCAGACCAAGCAATAGCGGGGCTAGTTTTGCCTAAGACAGGTCTTTGATAGGTAATACTTAGGGGACTGAGGACAGTGAAGAAATCCTCTTTTAAACATGGCCACTTTACTGACAAATTTAATTCAATTTTAGATGAATGTTCATTTAACTTAATTCGCCATTTAATATCCCATAGGGATTTACTGTTCTTGAAAACGGAGATTGAGAAAGATGATATCCAGAAGCTGCTATTGCCGCAAGAGGGATTGAAATTGTTTAAATAAATGGATGACCTAGTTACCAGTATGGTTAAGGGAGCAGAGAATAAAGAACCAAAAAGAGACAAGGGTGATTATGGCTGGGGTAGAGTTAGGATCTAGAAACAGAGGAAATAACAATACTAACAGGACCAACTTAACTTTTTGAATGCCAGAGAGGCATCCAATGCATTGTAAAGCAATGCACTGGACACCCCTATGGGACTCAAAGGGTTAAATGTAGGGGTTAATATTATTATTAACAAATTCCACATTCAGAGATTGGATAAGGCCAAATATATTGTGCAGGCAAAAGGAACTAGTGTTAAAGAGCCATCATTGACTAAAAAATATAGTTGTTGTACAGAATTACACCCCTGAAGGCAAGTAATGGATGTGATGATTCTGATAACATTAGTGCCAAACTCCCCCCTCTAGCAACATAAATTATTGTTCCCCATATTTTTTAGGAACCATCCCATCCAGATCTATGAAACAAAAATATATTACACACTTGGAACAAAGAAACAACAACAATGTTATAGGGGAGGTTAAAAAAGTGTGTGTATGTGTGTGTTTGTGTATATATATATATATATATATATATATATATATATATATATATATATACACACAGTGTAGGATGGAAGCACTCACAATCTTGGAGACAAATGCCCGGGTGCCATCAATAGGCATTGAACAGATACATGTAAAGATCGAGGCACTCACGGGACTTTCGCAATTATGTTTATTGTTGTAAGATCGACGTTTTGACCAGGCTTAGCTGGCCTTTCTCAAGACTTGAGAAAGGCCAGCTAAGCCTGGTCGAAACGTCGATCTTACAACAATAAACATAATTGCGAAAGTCCCGTGAATGCCTCGATCTTTACATGTATATATATATATATATATATATATATATATATATATATATATATATATATATATAATATATATATATATACCAATTTTGGGCCAAACAACAGCATTACAGTGAACAAATATGAGTTATCATTTGTGTAAACATTCCTCCTCCACACACCATGAACATTATAGAAGTTTACTTTGCTTTGAAATGTACTGTTGGCGTATCTTTCCTATAACGGGTAATAACACTTGAGCACAGACTGCCAGTATGTAGATACTTTTAGAGTCAAGAGATGCCTTTAGAGGTCTGTAAATCACATCAAATTTGTCTGCCTTCTTTGACCCTTTCTTACATACAATGTGGTCACATTACTGTCAGGGGCACACAACTTGTGCTTGAGAAGATCCCTGCTGTCCAATGACAGCAGGGTAAATGGTTATGGCAGTGCTGGACTTACTGTTGTTGTAGATATCCATCAAGTTGAGTATAGAGGCAGTGTCTTTCTTGATCAAAAAGAATTTCTGTTGAATGTATCTGATTCATCCTCCAACATATGTTTGATTCAAGGAATCCTTCTACTTCAATCATGAACTCCATGCCAGGCTAGACTGAATGTATTGGATACCACTTTAGAATCCATGGCGTTAAAAGGGGTATCATAATTCAGGACAAACCAGGTAAGTATAATGAAAGGAACTGCAGAATTCTACAGAAAGTTATTTGAATCTGTCAGATAAAAACATTGCATTTCTAAAGGCATCATGAAGACTAAAGATTTAGAGGTGCATTAAACAATTTTTTTAGGAAAACCTCTATGCTATAGGACCTTTCCTGCTGATTTAAACAAGAGTATTCCCAGTGCTGACGAATATTTTATTCAAAAGTTATAACAACCCAAACTTTAAAAAAGTGACTAATAGCTTCTTTACTTCCTAAAAGTTCAAACTATTGATATATTTTTGGTTATTGTATGCTTTGTAGTAGATTTGTTTCTTTCTATAACTGCAACCTAATCGATTAGGTGCTGGGTTTGCTCCTAGTTGTCTCAGATGATTAATTAATCATTCACAGTGTGATATTTTGTAACCCTGTGAATTTGTCCTGTTTGAGACTCAGTGTTTCCCAGCTTCCGGTGGATTGCAGTTTTTATACTATAGAGCGAGTAATATTTGCTTGATCTCTTAGGGTTTAAGTGTGGTAGAGGCACAGTTTAAAGTCTAGTACCATTGATTCTTTTGGTACTTTAGTTGGAGTTATTATTTTGGATACGAGATACAAGCTGTGTCCATTCTAATTTATCTATTAAACCTTTTATATAATTGTTATATGATATATTTGTATGTGTTTGTATTAATTGGATAAATTTTTGAAGACTTCTCTTCCCAACTTTATATACCCGACCCACGTATATGTGTTTTTGAATAAAGAGGATTTTCTTTTTTAACATTATGTAAGATTGAGATACTGTGTGTTTCTTTTTATTTTTTGTTATAGGGCTGTGTGGAGTCCAAACTCAAATTTTAAAGTGATAATATCTACTTTTTTGGTTGTGGGGTGGAAATATCTTAGCGGTTGCAACACCCTGGGAGTTGAAGGCGCCAGTCAATCTCCCTGAAAATATCTATACTTGGATTCTTGCCGAATTAAGGTCTTGTAAGAAGAGGCACTTGAGAGAATATATTACCATCTAGTGCCTTCTCCAAAGAATATATTTGTAAACCCTATGTACTGTTAAATCAACAGTTCCAAAGTGGCTGGTGCTGCAAATGAGTGATAATAACTCTTGATACATAATGCCAGTAGTTTTTGGTGAAAAATACTCCAGAGAGTACTCATAGTACTCAGACATACTGTAGCTATAAGTGATCTGCACATTATAATTCAGTGCTTACTGCTTTATTTTTCAGTATTAGTTTAATCTGTGGTACCTTCCCATTGCTTGGGTCATAAACAAGGGCAAGGGCAGGCTTCTTATCTAGTTAATTCTTTAAGGAGCGTGAAAATCTGAGGATTGCACTTAAGGACGGAGCAATTCTGACCTTTCTGACTATGTCTTTTTTCGACAGTGTTTTCCCTCTGTTTTTTATTCCATCCACATAAATTATATACTGTTTTGTTTATGAACAAGTAGGGCTTTCTTTTGATACCACACTTATATAGATAACCCACCACTTATTTTGTCAAAATTAAAGAAAACTGTTTAAAAACACCATTTCCATATTTTCTCTTGTGATCATTTGTATGCAATGGGTTAAATTTTTATGGAAACAGCATGCCTACAAAATGGTCAGTTTTAAGTGGACACTCTCCCTCTGGGGCAAAAATCCCCATGCCCCTCTTTCCTTCCCTATTTCCCACTTTTATGTAGAAGTGTATTAAATTGCTCCACATCAATAAAAGTGGCATTGACTTTTATTTAAACTCCAGCATAAATAAAATAGATTGATCCTGCTCAAATGTATTTATAACATTTACAGACTGCTGTCAGTAGGTCATTAAAGGGTCTACATGTATCCAAGCCCCAGCTCCAGCGCTGAAGGGGTTAATACCCCCAACTCTGGCCTGTATTTCTCCCTGTGTGTGTCTGCTCTGTGATTCTCTCTCACTTACTTTAAAAGTAAGGAAGAGAGAGGCAGAGAAGAGTGACAAAGGCAATGTGTAAAACATATTGCCTTTGTGAATGAAAATGCAGGTACATGTGATCGCTCCTGGAGTGATCACGTGTACCGGCAGAACAGATAAGGACTGAGACTAATCGCGTTGATCCAGGAGCACTCAGTTTCAGCCTGTAAAGCATGATAGCAGCATGCACTGAGGCATGCTGCTATCATTTAACCTATGACGTGCCAGGACCATCATGGGTCCTTATGGGACTCTACTCCCTTTGCCATGGCAGCCAACAAGTGCACTTCTGACTTTCTCTACTATGGTATCTTTTGGGTTGACAGCTCTCACTTATCAGGATCTGCTCAGATCAAGGGTGATGGGGAGCAGCCAGGCACCGGAGACACTTAAAGGGTTAATACTGTAGGAAAAAGCTGTGAGCAAAGTGGTGAACAAAAAGTGTCTTTCTATCTTTTGTTGTACTACAACGCCTAATCATTCTTACCCTTTAGCTAGCTGATGATGATGGAAGTTGAGGATAATGGAATTTGTAATTTCTCCAGCAGTTGTGTGTAATAGATGCCTGTGTGTTTGATGTTGCAATGCTAATAATTTATGATTTTATTATCCACTAGCAAAAGGAGCATGGTGCTTCCCATGGAGATTAAGGCATTTGAGTGTTTGAAGGTTTGGGTAAGTTTGCAGTACTTGAAGGGTGAAGTGTTTTGACAGCCGAAGAGGTAACCACGCAGGGGATGTGTTGGATACCTCCCAACACATTGTCCATTTTCTTTGGTTTCTTTAAACCCCTTCAGTGCCAAAGAGGTATCCAGCACATTCCACTGCATTGATACCTATTTGCTTCTCAAACACTTAACCCTTTCACTGCTGCTAACGTACGCAAACCATTGTGAAACAATGGTATTCTTAAGTCTGGCACATAAGTGACAAATAAAACAATTTTTTATAATAAAAATAAAAGTCACAAGGCATTCATTCAATATAAAAACGTTATATTCTCATGAATCCAGAGTAGTGTTTCTACAACAAATCCCTCTAATATACACAGATGTTAACACTTTCTTTTTCCTCCGTGACAACTTATCACATATAAAAAAGTTTGTATTTCTAATTGGGTTATACTTGTTGTTTAGAGCTCCCAATCTACCATTCAGATGAGGACAGTCTAAATAAATCCCCAAAGAATATTCTAATCATCCTGTTTAAAGCATTCCTTTAATTAGTGAATAAAAAGTAATTCCTGGAGGCAAGAATAACTGAGAATACCCATGGGGCCCGGTGTATCTAAATGGTCCGTTGATTTGTTTGCATGCCATCCATGAATCATATATCCCGCTACAGAGTGAGAAGTATTGTCGAGTCTTTTGATTGGTAGATACAAGAATAGCTATGAGAACGAAAGTAATATATGGATACAAGATAGTTACATATGTTGTGGATACATTGGAGAGTAATCAGGAGGTTATATAGTATCCAGTACGTTCACATCCATGAATTGGTGTGGTGGGTTTTTTCGACTGTAAGAGGCATAATATTATCATTATATACTGGAAAGGAGTGTGATAACATCGAAACAGTTAAAGTACAGAAGATATGTAATTTTGAATGACAAAGAAAATGAAGATCTAATTACAAACTACTATATAGGACTATTTCTGTCTGCGTGGTGTGATTTTTGCATTCTTTATTTTTTACTTTTTATTTTTTATATTTTTTTAAATAATAATTATCAATCATTTTAGTTAGTTGAGGGTTATGGGGTATGAAGACAGAGTAGGTGGTCTCATATTGTTGTGTAATATTGAGTGTTTGTGTGTGTGGATCCCCTTTTGATAGGGTGCCATACACACGTACACATTTTATATTTTGTTACAGTTTTACCTGTGATATGCTTGGAGTGGATTTTCATGCTTTAAATGGGATGATTAGAATATACTTTGGGGATTTATTTAGAGCGTCCTCATCTGGGGCTCGATTCTATTACCAGCGTTAAAACCAGCTTTACAAGAAAAACAAGCAGCGTGAATTTTGCAAACATGTGTTATGTTGGTATTCTATTACAGAACCACAGTAAAACAAAACTGGCGTAGACAGCACTTTTCAGAGTAGTAACAAAACTGGCTCTGTCTGCTTTTTTTCGACTACCGCCTACAAAAAACACACAAAATGTCAAAGTCCAAGGAAATAGGCGCACATTTGATGACAGAAAGATCAAGTTCAGTGTTAGATGTGTTCTACACATAACAAAATCTGACAGAGTTCCCCCTTTCGACATATTAACCCCTCCTTTTAAAAGTCGACTTGCAGTGCTTTCTTTCACCACTTTAATTTGACTAATATTGTTCATAGTCGACAATTTAACCCTTCCCCTTCCACATCCGACTTACAGTGCTTTCTTTCACCATATTAGTAGTCGAATTTTACAGGGGGGGGGGTTAAAATGTCGGATGTACAATATTTGTCGAATTAATATGGTGAAAGAAAGCCCTGTAAGTCGGATTTGGAAGGGGAAGGGTTAAATTGTCGACTATGAACAATATTTGTCGAATTAATGTGGTGAAGGAAAGCACTGTAAGTCCAATTTTGAAGGGGAAGGGTTAAAATGTGGAATGTGAACAATATTAGTAGAATTAAAGTGGTGAAAGGAAGCACTGGAAGTTGACTTTTAAAAGGGGGTGTTAATATGTCGAAGGGGGGCACTTTATGTCGGATTTCTATGTTGTATACTGTATTCTGCAATGCTTTTCTTTGAACAATGATGGTTTTGAAACTGTCGTTATGGCTTTTACGCCTCAACCTCTGAGGTGCAGAATTTTCGACTTAAATGTAACCACAAACAGGCGGTAATACTGAGCGTGGCTAATAGGATACTAATTGCACGTTGTTTTTAGTTGTTTCCGATGGGCTTTTTTTAGACTGGCGGTAAGTATAATTACCGCTGGTTTTGTTTTCACAAGTTGGGTAATAGGATAGCATAAACTGACTTAAAAAGCAATGCCTGTTTTATTTTTAGCGCTGGTATTAGAATCGAGCCCCTTATTGGTAAATTGGGAACTCTAAACAACAAGTATAACTCAATTACGAACACAAACTTTTTTTTATATGTGATAAGTTGTCATAGAGAAAAAGAAAGTGTTGACATCTGTGTATATTAGAAGGATTTATTGTAGAAACACTACTCTGGATTCACGTGAATATAAAGTTTTTATATTTAATGAATGCCTTGTGACTTTTATCTATATATATAAAAGAGAAAGGCTCATTGCATAATTTATGTCTCCTCAGGAGACACACACACCTAGGCGTGGCAATAAGGAGGGGTTACTGTTCCCATTGGGTGATTCAATGGGGGCGTGATTTTCACACCAATTGCAGTTTAGTGCTATTGGTGTGAAAATCATGCAGGGAGTTGGCCCGCCCCCACTATGCAGCCCGCCCACCACTATAAAAGTCAGAAAAAAACAATATGGCCGCCACTTGCTCCTACACCACAGACAAACACACACATGCCCCACTCACACAGCACCAAACTCACACACATGCCCCACTCACACAGCACCACACACACACACACATGCCCCACTCACACACACAAATGCCCCACTCACACACACAGCACCACACACACACAAAAGCCAGAAAGAAATATGGCTGACACACAGTCACTCACCCTGACTCCCAGTGGCCTCAGCAGGACCTGTACTACAGCCACTGAGGAACAAAATAGCACTCAAAGGGTTAAGTTAGGTCCTCATTGCTCAATTATTTCTTCACTGTCATCATTTGCCATGCAAGACACAGGACAGACAGCCACACTTAACCCACTGACTGCCACAGGGTTGTGTATCAAGCTTTACCCCTCAGGGAGTGTGTTCAAACCCATCACACTGTAAACTTGCATTTCCCTCCCACTTCTCCTCCTTCCCCAGCCTATTACTAATACTTTTCCACATTTCTCTTAAGCCCTGCCCCCTACTCGCGATTAAGCCGCACCCACTTTTAACCCAAATTGCTCCATTGCTCTCTCACATCAGCACCACATGAGGGACTCCACAAGTAAAAGTTCCCAGGTATAACACACACACATGCCCCACTCACACATCACCAAACACACACAAAGCCAGAAAGAAATATGGCTGACACACAGTCACTCACCCTGACTCCCAGTGGCCTCAGCAGGACCTGTACTACAGCTACTGAAGGGTGCTACAGCACCAGGGGAACAAAATGGCACTCAGAGGGTTAAAATAGGCCCTCATTGCTGAATTACTTCTTCACTGTCATTTGCCATGCAAGACACAGGACAGACAGCCATCAGGTACACACTTAACCCACTGACTGCCACAGGGTTGTGTATCAAGTTTTACCCCTCAGGGAGTGTGTTCAAACCCCTCACACTGTAAACTTGCATTTCCCTCTCACTTCTCCTCCTTCCCCAGCCTATTACTAACACTTTTCCACATTTATGTTAAGCCCCGCCCCTACTCATGATTAAGCCCCACCCACTTTTAACCCAGATTGCCCCATTGCTCTCTCCACATCAGCACCACATAACTCCCTTCCAGGGACTCCACAAGTTAAAGTTCCCAGGTATGAATACACTTCCCACTGCTATTTATTTCTGACATGCCTCTCTCTACATTAACCATTTGAGTGCCAGAGGGGTGCACAACTCATGCACGCATGTGTTTCTGTGCATATATGTTGTGTGTGTACATCTCTGTTACATATTTGTCTGTATGTGTGCATCTCCGGTATGTGTGTGCATATCTCTGCCGCTTACTGTGTGTGTCTGCCTGTGTGTTGCATATGTCTGTGTTTATCAGTGTGTCTATCAGTGTGTCTACATTTCACACATGCGCGCCCAACACAGTCCCACATTGGTAGTGTATATATATAAGAGAGAAAACCTGCGTCCCCTGCCACACACACCCAGGGGCGGCTGTAAGGAACAGTTAGCCTGCCCCCCAACATCAGTCTTAACCTAGGCTGACCAGACCTCACCTTTAACCGGGGACGCATAGGAAAAATGCATACTGCAGGATTGCTTTCATTTCAGTGAAGTACTGCAAAATGGCTATTTCCTATGTGTCCCCGGTTAAAGGTGAGATCTGGTCAGCCTACCTTAACCCTTTGAGTGTCAGAGGGGTACGCATACATTGCAATGCGTTGCATACCTCTCTGGCAGTCAGAGGCTTAGCCCTCTCCTCCACAACTCACCTACTGCTACATCACTTCTCTTGACTTACAACTCCTACAGTAAACAATTCATGGCACAATACTATAACCCACCAACCAGCAGCTCCCATTTTGCTGGGGAGCCACACATTGATCACTTCTTTCAAAGACACACGGGGACACTCAGAGTCAGCTGCGGAATAGGTTAGAACACACAGATCTTCAGTTTCCATGCTAAGAACTGGGGCTGATGGACTCACTTTGTTTCAATTTAACCCTTTGAGTGCTATTGCAATGCCTTGGATACCTCTCTGGCACTCAGAGGGTTAAGCCCATTAACCCTTGGAGTACCAGAGATGCTCTGCGTACCTCGGTCACTCAAAGGGTTAATATCTGTTTGGAAAGCCTCCACATTTGGGTATTGTGCAGCCCACTCTTTCCTCACAAGTGACCCACAGGGTTAAACTGATTTCTTTGAAAATGTCCATTGATTTCAATGAGACTATTAATTCCATGAATGCTACAGACAATGCAAACACATTGCCAAAGCAACGCGTTGGGGACCATTGTAGCATTCAAGGGGTTAAAGCCCCATTTATGTCAACACAATTTTCCTGAATTTTCAATTCAATCCTATGGTGTCAGTTTTTTTTGAGTTGCACCCTTTATCTTGATACATAAGGCCCATACAGTTATACTCTTACCCCATTAATTTAAACCCATTTATACTTTTGGCTCTTGCAGCAGCTGACTGTGCACTGTGATATGCGAGGCTGATGTACTAACACAAAGAGGAACAATTCATCTGTACCATACAGAACAAGTAAAATGCTGTGCTGACCTCTCTAGCGTTGAAGACGTTAAAATGCCCATTTAAATAAATGGGTATTGTTCCCTGTGCTGCTGTTATTTTTCCACAAAATTCCACCACTTTCCTTAGTATATGAGCCTTCCTGTTTTGAAGCCTATTAGCTGTTAGGGGTCCCTCTATTGATCCCTTGCCTACAGCCCATGGACAAATAATCCGGTTCTGTCCCAGCCGACCACCACGGCCCACTAATGCAAGGAGCGCCCAATGTGTCACATATTCCTTTCACTGCCAGAGGACTATACAACTCATTACACAGCAATGTGTTGTGTACCTCTCTCACACTCAGAGTTAAAGTGCTTCAGTCCAACCAACTGCTACACTAGGTGTGTATAATGCAGTAACCCTACAGCCCTGTATTTCATGTCTACTTCACTGTCTATGTATAGTCATTTCTCCCCCTCACCCATTACTTTACTGTAACACTTCACTGTCCCTCCTCTCCTCAATCTCTCATCTCCTCCTCCCTTCTCACCCCCACTCACCTATCCCCTTGCCATTCATCCATAGTCCCAATCTCGCCATTTTACTCCCATATCACTATTACATTATCTATCACTGCATCTGTCACTTAACCCTCTGTCCGCCAACCTATTTATTCAAATGTACTGCAGTATCCACTGCTGTAATCTAAATTATTCCTTTACTCACAAACATCTTCTCACTGTGACCTTCACCAAGTAGATAGCACACTCACTTCAACTGTAAGCATACAGGGCCTTATTCATCAAGTAACACAGTACACTCACTTCAACTGTAAGGATACAGGGCCTTATTCATCAAGTAACACAGCACACTCACTTCAACTGTAAAGATGCAGGGCCTTATTCATCAAGTAACACAGCACACTCACTTCAACTGTAAGGATGCAGGGCCTTATTCATCAAGTAACACAGCACACTCACTACAACTGTAAGGATGCAGGGCCTTATTCATCAAGTAACACATCACACTCACTTCAACTGTAAGGATGCAGGGCCTTATTCATCAAGTAACACAGCACACTCACTTCAACTGTAAGGATGCAGGGCCTTATTCATCAAGTAACACAGCACACTGACTTCAACTGTAAGGATACAGGGCCTTATTCATCAAGTAACACAGCACACTCACTTCAACTGTAAGGATACAGGGCCTTATTCATCAAGTAACATAGCACACTCACTTCAACTGTAAGGATGCAGGGCCTTGTTCATCAAGTAACATAGCACACTCACTTCAACTGTAAGGATACAGGGCCTTATTTACTAAGTAACACAGCACACTCACTTCAGCTGTAAGGATGCAGGGCCTTATTCACCAAGTAACACAGCACACTCACTTCAACTGTAAGGATACAGGGCCTTATTTACCAAGTAACACAGCACACTCACTTCAACTGTAAGGATACAGGGCCTTATTCATCAAGTAACACAGCACACTCACTTCAACTGTAAAGATACAGGGTCTTATTCATCAAGCTGAAGAGCTGCAATTAAAACATTTTTTACAAATCTTATCAGCATATCCCACTGCGTCTGTCACACACTGTCTACGTACGTCCATGTATGTGTGTGTCTCTCTGTATGTATACGTTTCACAGTGACACTCTGTCTCTTTAAGTACCTGTCTGTAACACTGCATATTTCTGTTTCACACAATGTCTCTCTGTGTAAATAATATGACGGGCAACGCCGTCCCACATTGCTAGTTTTAATTATAAAGAATTGTTTCATTTGTCACTTATGCGCCAGACTTAAGAATACAATTTTGAAATTTTGGATTTGAAGAGCGGAGGTCCAAGTCAGATGGCAGAGTGGTGAATATATTCTCAATTTCTCCATATTTGTGCCACTTTACAGTATAAATCATTGTCAAACAATGCATTGAATACCCTTCAAGAACTCAAATGTAATCCCTACGGGCAATGATGTGCTACTTTTGCTAATATATATATATGTGTGTTGGTGTGTGTATGTGTGTGGGGGTGTATGCAGATGAACAGAATTCTTGGAATAGCTTCATACACATATTCAAAATCTATATCTGTGTCTTGTGAAATAGCAATGCTGCGTAATAATAATATGAATTTGATGACTCCTGTGACATGGCAGCTGATTCATCTTATTGTGTTTACCTTACTTTGATTTCACTCTTGGGTTTTATAGGCCTCCAGAGCCAGTGTCCACATTTTAATTCTCTCTCTTTTTACTTAAAAACATTTTAAGCATTTTTGTGAACTATTCTCCCACCCTAATCCTAACCACCCCTATTGTATTGTCATATAAAAAAACACAGGCATGTGCCAATAAAGGGAGACTAATGGTTCAAATACTCCATAATGTTTTATTTTCAAGAGTGTGACTGATCTGAGTTAAACTGAGTTAAAGTATGAGTATAAGTAAAGTATGAGTATGAGTTTGTGAGAGCAGGATTTAGTGTTTTTTTCATTCTGTCCTCTCTCCCCTTTTCCTGACATCAGCTCCTTCTCCTGTTAAGGGTCTGAAATGGAAAACTGATTTCTGAAGCTAGGGTTGCCATGGAAAATCCTACCTGGTAGTTATAAGAAACATGCATTTCTCTGTGACTTAATGTTTTCAGCATGAACACTGCTTGTGTTTTATGTATTGCCCCTTACTTGTGGAAAGCACTTTCATACAGAAAAATGCCTTCCTCATAAGATCTTCAGGTTGGGCTGGCTTGTCAGCCCCTGCTCTGTGTCATCTCCTCCACAGCAACTGGGATTGACATCAGATAAAGGGATGGGAGGGAAGATTCTAAACTCAAATAACTGTCTAAAGAACTATTTTAATTAAACCATTACATTATCTTCAAAATTCCATACCAAAAGTACATCTGTGTATCATTACATCCTGAATTAGGCCTATCAATTCTATCTCTTACACTGTTGATGGGATTAGAAGCTAAATACATCTCTAGTGTATTGTGAAGCAAAATGTTAGAAATGCGTCTAGCATGAAAATGGCTAAAAATTGATTTGCAAAGGAAAATCTGAAAAAAACAATTTACAAATTTGAGAAAATGCACAGAAGTAATCCAACACAGAAGTACATCAAAATTGTAATTTGAATGCTGTTCAAGCTAAGAAAATGTCTTTTGATTATGCAAAAATGCACTCAGCATAAATCTTCACAATATCTCTCTTCTCAGGAATATTATTCTACTCCTGCAGTTCCAACTTCAGTTGTTACATGTTTACTATTATATACAGGTAAAAGGTGGTACTGTGTTAACCGCAGAAAAAGTAGGAGACTGGTGTAATACTTATATTGGTGGAATATTCACCTCATATGTTTTTTTTAACCATAGGGTTAGTTAATAAAGTACTACTAAGAAAGGGTTTTTTTTCTAAATGTAAATACTTTTAAAGATATCTCATCTTTAAACTGTGCACGTCTGCATAATAAGGCACCATGAATCTTCAGCACAGCTCTTCTTCTCCTCCCACCTCCCTCCAGCTGCCCCAGGGAGCGCGTACACGCTTCCCTTAGGTGTGGTGTGAATGGCTTCTATTGTTATATCAAGCTCCGGTTAGCATTATACTGTCACACCACACCGAAGGGAAGCGTGAACGAGCCTCCTGAGGCAACTGGGAGGGAGGTGCGAGGAGAATTAGGAAGTGAAGAAGAGCTGTGCCTAAGATTCAGCGTGCTGCATAAAAGTATGTACGTTTAGAAAAAAAAAAACACCTTTCATAATAATACTTTATTAACTAAAACTATGGTAAAATATGTTATGAGGTGAAAGTTCACCTTTAACCAAGTGGCTCTATGATGCAAGCTCTCAGCACACTTTATGTCTCTTCTTCAGGTGATTTTAGAATCAAATGCGTTTGATATATGCTAAATATGCCTGAAAAAAGAGACCTAAAATGTGTTGAAAGATTGCATCCTAGAGTCACTTAATTAGCCAATAAATGTGTCACTTTTATTCTACTATTGTTCTACGATTTTATTGTATACTTTCTGTTGGGGTGTTTAATATGCACCTGTAATCTTTTTCATCTCTTGAAAGTCATCCTATATAATAGTTCGCTAGGATGTTTGTCAGAAGCCATCATGCACAGTAGAGACTGTTCACGTTTGGGCAGTCTCTACTGCGCATGATTGCATCGCGTGAATGAGGTGATGCAAGACTGTATCACGTGGAGCAGTGAGGTAGCGGCCACTTAACCCTTTGAGTGCCAGAGGGGTACGCAATTCATTGCAAAGCAATGCATTGCGTACCCCTCTGGCACTCAAGGGATAACATCACCCAGACCGTGACCTGTGTACTTTTATATTAGTATTATTATAAATTGTTATTGTGTAAAATTACCTGTAATCAGATGTAGACAAACATTTTGTAAGGCTTTAATTAGTTAACCCTTGGAGTGCAACAGAGGTGCGCAACGCATTGTGTTACATACCAATGTGGCACTCAAAAGGTTAATAACTCACTTAATAACATTATATCCAGTCTTCATTTTTAGTGAAGCAGTGCTGGGAATACTGCTGTTATGGTTCATATTTTCAAGTAAGTCATTCAAAATAGAGATGGACTTACGCATGACTTAGGCCTCAATAACATTTTTGTGCAATAAAACAGCCAGTAGGGTTAAATTGTCTACTGACCAACATAAAAAATGTTGCTATTCAATTGTTCTGTCAGTTGAAAGCACAACAGACATTAGGCCACAGAAAAGGACTCTTGGCCAAATGTCTGTTTTGTGCGATAAGTTCCCAAAACTCAATCTACCTAGCATGAATAATGGCAACATTAAAAGGAATAAAAGCTACCAGTCATCCACTGCCTGTTTTCTTCTTCTTCTTTTTTCTAATCTTCGTCTTCTATTTTCTCTCTTCCTACTTCTTTCTCTCCATTTCATCATTCCTGTTAAAAAAGACAAAAAAGTCATATTAAATGATGTGTGCCCAAACATAACTTTGACAACTGTGCATAGTTTAAACAATGAACAGATAACAGGGTTAGGTAGATAGAGAATATACGACTAGTCCCATCAGTCCGGTGATTAATCAAAATGTGCTCCAAAAAAAAAGTTAATTTAAGTGCCCCAAAAATATTGAAATTAATATGGCCCCATTGTCTTCTCCGCTGCTGTCAGCTTCGGTGGGGGTGGAGAAAGGGAAAATGAGCAGACCCCCCTTAGAACTTGATGGGCCGATGCCTGTTCCGATGTGAGGGAAATTTGAACAGAGATTGCATTTACATAAAGGCAGTCTCTGTTCAAAATTCCATCACAGTGGAATGGGCATCGCCCGTCAGGTACTAAGGGAGGGGTCTACTCATTTGCATTTCTCCACCACAACCGACAGTGGCGCAGAAGACAATGGAGCCATATTAATTTCAATATTTCTTTGGACACTTAAATTAACTTGTTTTTTTGGAGCACATTTAGCATTTTCACTGGATTTATGGGACTATAAATGTATTCTTTTGGCATTCTAAATCTATCTAACCCTGTCATCTGTACATTGTTTAACCCTTTGAGTGCCAGAGAACTATGCAATGCAAACATCATATGCACCCATTGGACATCATGGAAAATTAGTAGAATTTGTTACTCTATTGCATGTGGAGGCTTCACAGCATGTTAAGGAACACACTTTTCATGGCAAAAAACCTGCGCCATGAAAAGGAGGTGCAGAGTCCCTAATATGCAGTGAACTGCATATTGGTTTCCAACACATACTTGTGGCTGAAAAAAAGAAAAAGATTAACCTTATGGGTGCCATTGTGCAGTGTTGCATACCCTACTGGCACTCATAGGGTTAGTCTACCAAGAAGACAAGTAAAAACGTACCAGTAATCCTGATGCCAGCAGGGTCCTGGCCATGTTCTTCTTTGATTGTGTCTTCTTTCTTCTTTTCCATTCACTATTGTTAAAAAAAAAAAAAAAAAAAAAAAAATCAGTTCTGTAAAAAATATATAAAGCCTCAAAGGTGCCATAGTTAGCCCTTGGAGTGCTGGAGGGGTTAAAATGTGTGGCATCTTATTCTTCTTTTTGTTTAAAAAATCAAATATCCAGAAGCTGCTAGTAGCTGAGTGGCTGGGAGGTCTGTAAGCCAATTATTTTGAACCAAGACTGGCATATAAAAGCCAGTCGTATTTCAAAATTATGGTAGACTGGCTTTATTTATTTATTTATTTATTTATTTTTTTTTTTACAAAACTAACAGAACCAACTGATTTTTTTTAACAACAGTGAATGGAAAAGAAGAAAGAAGGCAGGAAGAAGAGAAAACAGAAGAGAGAGAAGATTGAAGAAGATGGACAGTGGATAACAAGTGTTACATTTCTGTGTACAGGATAGTGTTAGGGGTAGTATATTTTAAATGTTCATGTTAGGGATATTGTAGGGTCAGTGTATGGGAGGTGGGGGAGGGTGACTGTTTTGAGCTCACTTTCGTTGTTTCTGTCAAACAACGAGTGTTGGCTTTTTTCCTTTGATATTCCCATAATTCTCACTATTTAGCGTGAGTTATGGGAACAAAAACGAACAATGAGCATTTGGCCAAAACGTACGCTTGTTGTTCCATGTACCTCACTAGTTATAGAATAGGTGAGGTACATAGGTAGGTTTATCACTCTGTTGTTTTTTTTACCATTACTGCAAGTTTGACCGGTGATAATAGAATCAAGCCTTGTATGTTTAAACATAATGGCCAACATACAGAATTTGCAGCTACAGGAACAGAACAGATTACTTTAATTCAAAGAGGAGGGCATTAATATAGGAAACCAAGACAAAGAATGTTTGAGGATCATTTAATGGACCCAGGGTGACTCATTACAGACTTTGATTTTATATATTTTCTCTGATCTAATTTCCCCACATGTTCTTGTGGCATAAGCTTTATATTTTAGGTACCGAGGCCCTTTTTTAAATATAATTTTTATATATTTTATTATCTATCTTTTACTTGATATATTGTAAATATATTTCAATAATATATATTTTTCATTAGCATCACAATATTTTGTATTATTTATTTTTTGAGCTCTTGTTTAAATTATTGTTTTAACTAACATAAACTGCATTAATTTATTTCCCATGCCTATACCATTCATCAGACCAATGTATATATATTAAAATTTTTCCTAATATTTACATTATATATACCTTTTAACACATTTACATAATTATTCATCAATTGGTCATCTGCATATTTATTAACATACACTAAAATACAATTTCATGCACATACATAATTCTTTTTGCATATACCATTCATGAGACCAAAGTGTATGTATATTACATTTTTATCTTAATACATAGATTTTACATGCCTTTTAACCCATTTACATAGTATATTCATCAATCTGTCATCTAAATATGTATTAACATACACTAACATGCAATTTCATGCACATACATAATTCTTTTTTGGGAATCACAAACCGGTCACTGTTTCTGACTATCATCTACTGCTCTCCCTTTTTATGTTAAGCCATTATGTGTGAGTATTCGATATATATCTTTTTCTTTATATTATTCAACCTTTCCCCATGGACGATCCATATTAAAGAGGTTACACACTAGGGATGGTGAAAATATTCACCTCAAACTGAAATCGGTGTATAATGGCACTTCCTGTTTGGCTAATAATTTCCTGTGAAAAGTGGCGTTTTTCCGTTTTTATCCGCTTTTTCATGAAGTTCATCGTGCATTGAAATTAATAGGAAGAAACATTTTTCACCACCACACAAAAGTTTTCTCTACTTTTCTACAGCCATATAAAAGGGTATCAGGCTCTCACACATGCCATTGTGTGTTTGTGAGAGGAGAGAGCAGCTTATTGTTTGAGCTAGAGAAGATAGGGGAATTGAAGTTTAGTTTAGGGAATCTTTTAGGTAGGACATTTGTTCTCTGCATTAGGAGAGTCAGTGGGGCACTCTGGTGAGAAGAAGGGAAGAAGGAGGTTGACCCCAAACCCCCAAAATTCCACATGATTGACTGGAAAGACGGAGGCAGCTGGGGACCTATTTGCTTGCTGATGTTGTTGTTATTGTCTGCGTGCTGGGGAAGTCTGGGAAAAGAAGTTGTTGATTTTGTTTTTCAATTACAATTTTTTTTGGACATACTGTGACAGTGATAAGACAGGGTGGACAACTTAGAAATAAATAAAAAAAAATTAAAAAAAAGAATAACAAAATAAACAAAGAACCAAATATTTTAGGTGACATACAGCTGACTGGACAATGCTAGCTTACAGAATCACGTGACTTCCAGTAATTGTGCTTCTGGTTTTGGCAGTGTGATTAAAAGGCAGCAGCAGGATAGCTCATACCATCATCACGCCATCTGTGCATGTAGATTTTTTAGGGACAGTCCCACAAAGCTGTAGATGTTTTAAGCCAGCTAGAGCAGGTGATAGAGGAATGGCTTGTAACCAGTCCCAAAAAGCTGGTTTGTGTCTGCTGATAATGGCTCCAACATAATCTCTGCTTTGAGAATAGGTTGTATGGTGCATGTGCCTGCTTTGCCCATGTGCCAAATTTGTGACCAGATTCCTGGCAGAATCCAAAAAGCTCAGAGAGATGCTTACTATTGCCTGCAAAATCTGTGTCCATTTTAGTCGCTTCTACAGTGCACGCAATGGTCTATATACCATGCAAGAGCATAATGACCTGCCCCATTACCAGCTGAAAATGGAGGTCCTTACCATGTGAAATTCACGATGTACATGCTACAGCATTTGTATGAGCTGAATAAGGCCATTAGTGAGTACACAATACAAAACTGGAAGGCTTTGGAGGGAGCCTCTTTGTCACCTGGCCAATGGCAACTAATGTGCGATGTATGTGAGCTGCTGAAATGTTTTGAGGAGGGAACCATGCTGGTGAGTTGCATTGGAGCAGGGATTAATGAAATTCCACCACTGATATTTTTATTGCAGAAAAAAATGAGGAGTATGGGTGAGGAACAATAATGACAACACAGGCATTCACCAGCTGGTAAATGACATATTTGAACAAGATCCTCACATAGTGTTCATTATAGACAATGAGGAATACATTTGTGCCACTTGCTGGACCCCTGCTTCAAAAATGGCAAATTTCAGAATTTCTGCCAAAGGGACATCAGTAGTTTGTCACAACAAGGAGTCATGATGATCAGCAGCAACTCTCTGATGAATTGGATTCTGTCAAGGATTATCAAGATATACTTATTGATTGAGTGGAGGGTTAGATTGTGGAGGATGAGAGGGAGAAAGTGAAGGCATAAAAAACATCTAGACAGTATAGTGAAAAGGAAGGCAGCAAAACATTTCAACCAGCAGTAACAGCTACTTCATCAACCAGAATACCCCATTTAGAACACAGGGCAATTCAAGTGTCTCAGCAGGGCGGCAAAAACCCAACATTGGTAGTGGTGGTGATGGTGGAACATCTCTTTGGGATTTGCTCCCTGAGCATGGGTAGGCAACTGACACTCAGGAACACAGTGTAGCTCCCAGAAGTGGTCCCACTACACGTGAGATGGATTCTGCATACTTGCAGGATAGCTACATTCTAGACAGAAACAATGACATCATGGACTACTGTCAAACAAAGCAGTGTGTGTGACCAGCATTGACACGTGCTGCAGTGGAAACCCTTAGTCCTCTAGCAAGCATTGAGTCTGAGAGCGTTTTCAGTGCAATTGGTTACATTATCAATGACCACAGGAAGCGGCTATCAAGCATCAGTGTTGGGAGACTAACATTCTTAGAAATGAACCAACATGTCATACCATCTGAGTATCAGGTAGCAGAAACCACACATGACAGAGAAAGCCAGGAGTGGACAAATATATTAGCAGCAGCACAGATGAGGAGGGTAAGGAGGGATGTGAAGAAGGGTTGCCACCGTCTGCCCCACTTAAGAACACTGCTATGATCGAAAAGTAATGTGTGTCAATAATCCGAGAACGAGAATAGCGATTTAGCACAAACATGACAATGGTGAAAACTATATACAAACAGAAATCACACCATGCCAACCAGTCCCCCACCACCACCACAACAATACACATCTGCCACATTGTAGGTTGTACTTTATTTTTGTTATTACTTGACATTATCATCATGGATATGTGCCAGTGTAATTTAAATGGGAAGTTAATGTTGTGAGCAAAGGACAAATGCACTCTGCATGCTGACATATTTTAAAGGCATATGTTCCTGTAGGACTCACAACTTTGACTTTCATTTACTTATTTGGTATAGAAAACCAAAAGACCACCCAAAAAGGATCCAATTAAATGTGAGGCACACTAAGAGTAACACAGAAGAAAAATTTTTTATTCTTACAAGTTACAATTCAATATACAGGCAAAAAAACAATTAAAAACCAGAGAGCCTGAAGGTCCCAGATGGATATAAATTTCCTGAATAATCACCACAAGTAGACTGTCATGTATTAATGCAAATGTAAATCTCAAACATACAGTGGAAAAGGTATTGTTGAAAAAACAGATAAATCTGCATATAAAACATAACAACAAAGTACCAAAAATACTTATTATCAACAAAATGCCAGTACTACAGGGGAGACAGGAGTATCCTCTGGGCACTCCAAAGCTCTCCAAATGCTGCACGCGTATCGCCACTGACAGTGGCTTCGTTAGGGGCAAAGTGCTACCGGTTGGAAACTGGTTTAAAAAGGCACTGTCCTCCAATCAAAAACAGTTACGGGTGTCACATGGTTGGAAAAGAAGACATCCCCAATGTAAGGTGAAAAATAACACACAAGCACTTAGAGTTTCAAATCCAACCACGTGACCCTGTGGAGATCTAAAGTTGCAGAACAAAACAATCATTAGGCCATAGCCCTTCCGTGTCCAACAAAGTTTGGTAAAAACGCTGCTGGGCATGGATATTTAGCCTGCTGTGTACATATGCTGATTGCTAAGAGACAGATCACATAGATACATAGTAAACAATAGCCGCGGTCACGTGACCCCACTACAGTCACCATGTTTCAGACCAGAAAGGTTGATATCGCTAAGCAGGACCATTCCATGTCCCTTAGGACTCAATATATACATCAATGAAACCAATCCTGCAAAATAAAAGAAACTGGTCACATGATCACATTAAGAATCAATAACAAAATCACAGGATTGGCTAGAAAGCATAAGGTACCATAAGAAAATGAATTGAAAGAAAAACATGCTTTTGTCAGTATGAAATATTAATGTCCCACATATGCTGCTTTTACATAATTACTAAATATGGAAAATTGGCTAAATAACATCCAATTTCGATTTCAAGGTACACCTTATAAATATAAAGCCTAAACCTGTGGGAAGAAGCCGAGAAAACCATATAGTGAAAAATGTAAAAATTACATTTACATGCAAAGATACAGAAGCTGTCCTAAATAGAACAGAGATGCCGGAGAATCAATCACTAATACAAGAAATATATTGATATAATGTATCCAATGAAGATGTGAACAGGGAAAAAAACAATCCAAAAAGTTCACAAGACGTTCTTCGAAGGCCAGCAGTAGATCAGAAGCGATGACAATCTGCAAAACTAAAAACAACGCCAATTAGTATAAAGACAGATTAGGTTTCCAAATAACAAGTAAATTCCATATCCTCATTGAGTCCAAGTGGGGAAAGTGTCTGTAACATAAAAATTCACCAAACCTCCTTTCTCAGAAGTTTCTGCACAGAATTGCCTGTCCTAATATTCAACTTAATTCTATCCAAGCCTAAAATCTCTAGATCAACAGAACACCCATGCATTGACAAAAAATGGGATGCAACACTAGTAAAGGTATCACCCCTTTGTTTGTCATGCGCCACATTTCTTATAAGTGAGCATGTTTCTGAATACGGCTCTTTAAGAGCTGAGTCATCTGGCCAACATAGACAAACCCACAGGGACACCTCAGGGCAAAGATACACTACCTTGTGTGGCAATTTACAAAGTGGCATAGCTGAAGATTATTACCAACCACTGGGCTATAAATTTCTTTTGCCTTTCAAATGTTATTGCAGATGGAACATTGTCCACAAGGTAAAGTGCTCACTATACCAGGTGCCCCCATGTGCCGCATACTTGGACAGAAGTGGCTATGAACAAGGAGATCAGATAGATTTTGCCCTCTTCTAGCTGTTAAGGATACAGTTTTTGATAATGATGGTCAAAGAGTGGAATCTGTTAAAAGGACATGCCAGTGATGATTCAAGATGTTTTTAATGATACCCCAATGGGAATTGAACTTGGTAATAATCTGAATCGGAGCAGAGGTGCCCAACTACAATATGTAGGTAGAACAACTCAAAAATTTAGAACCCGGATGGGACAACATAGAAGGAACATATTGGGAGGTTTTTTGAACCATAGTGTCTCTAGGCATTTTTTGATGCATCATAATAGAGATATTAGGGATGCAATAATGATGCCTATTGAACATATTCCCCAATTAGGCACCTTCGACAGAGAACAACGCCTAAATAATAGGGAGGCGTATTGGATCTTTAGATTAAGTACTCTTACTCCGTTGGGTCTCAATGAAAATGTTGAATCACCTAAGATGTAGTTTTATTGATTTTTGAAATTTTTCCACAAAGTAAGCACATAGTTCATATTATAAATAACCAATAAGTATATTACTTTTGACATGATTTGTATATATACATCAAAGTCACCATATACATTCACATATACATTATTTATTTTATTTCACATTAAATTCACCTTTTCAACTTTTCGGATTTTTATATTTTTCATTTTTATTTTTATTTTCATTATTTTCATCATTATCATTATCACTATTATTATTATTTTTATTTTTATTTTCATTATTATTTTTCATATATTTTTTATTTTTGTTTTTATTTTTATTTTTATTTTTATTTTTATTTTCATTTTTATTTTTATTTTTTCATTTTTTCTTTACATTTTTTATATATTTTTTTCATATATATATTTTTTTCATTTATATTTTTGTATATATATTCTTTTATATATTTTATATATATTTTATTTTTATTTTTATTTTTATTTTTATTTTTATTTTCACATTTATTTTTATTTCATTATATTTAAATTTAAATTCATTATTATTTATTTTATTTTCATTTTCATTTTTATTTTTATTTTTATCCGGCTGTTGTTAGTTTCATAATTGACACAATATTGTTGTTCACGATGAGACACTTTATAGTAAAGAGATTTTTTAGGATGTTGCTTTGTATTTTTGTACATGTTACAATGTTATAATGTATCAAAGGGTAAATATTTTGTATCGATATCTGTCTCTCTAAACAAACTTGATTTTGCTACTTAGTCTCAATGTCTCAGTGTCTTGTTCATATGTGTCTAGTGAGCTGTTTATAGCCGAGTTGTTTTTGGTTGATTCGCTGTGACTTTTATGTATACATGTTAATTGAACGCATCTTTGGACATGGCTTTTGGAGAGATTTAATCATTCTGTCGTTCGTGACAGTTAGTTCTTAGTAATGTTCGATCTATTTCTCTCCCCATGTCTCATGCAAGAATATATATGCATTTTTTACATATTTTTATACATATTTTTATATATATATTTCTTATAGTGGATTCTTTGATATAGTATTGGTACTATATTATAGGTGGTATATATTTTTAATCCTTAGCATACATTTCCCATCATCCTCGAGATTGACGAGGATTGATGACGTGACTAAATAGGTCTAGTTGCATCGAACCAACCAACAACGAGGCACAGGTATTTAATTTTGTTTGTTCATGGCGGGTTTTTCTGATTATTATTATATCTATTTGGTGTGATAGCTTTGAAAAAGCGGTGTTACAACCGCGAAACGCGTAAGCTTATTCCAGCTGATATTTAAGCACAATAAATATATATTTTTATCGAAATACCCCGCCTTGTGATTGTCAATATCCAGAACCTGACGTGGAAGAGTTTCGTGAGTAACCTGAACGGAGACGGGTGAAATCTCTCCGTATGTGTGATTGTCAGTGAAGTCCGATATCGGCTCACTGACCACGATCTATGTGAGTGAGATTCTAAATATTTGGATTTAAGTCTGTCCTCTATATACTGTACCATGTGGCGCTCTCTTATTGTTTTTTTGAGGTTGAATCGTTTATATACCGCTGGGGGAGAAGCGTGTTTTAGAAGAGCTGCCGTGATATCTTCGCATTTATGCATTAGCCCAATTTGTCGGTCCGGTGTATACCGTTTCTGACACACAGTACATTGTGAGTGCACACCTTAGGGTGATTTGGTGGTGGTCAATTTGGATCTACTGATATACACAGGGGCGCCCTGTTTTTTCTTCTCTTTTTTTTCCTTTTTCCCCAATTTTCATATCAGTTTTTGATAATGATGGTCAAAGAGTGGAATCTGTTAAAAGGACATGCCAGTGATGATTCAAGATGTTTTTAATGATACCCCAATGGGAATTGAACTTGGTAATAATCTGAATCGGAGCAGAGGTGCCCACCTTTTTCTTAGTATCTGTATTGATAAGGGAGTTTCTGGAGGAATTCAAAGCCCTCTGATATCCCTTTTTCAGACATGATTTGGGGTAGCCGCATTCCACAAAGCAAGACTGCAGCTCTCTGACTGTAGTTTGGAATTGAGCATCCGAAGAACAATTACGGAGTACACATAAGTACTGCCCCACCATGATGCCTTTCTTGCAGCCCCCTTCATGAGCACTAGAATAGTGCAGAAGGGAATTTACAGCAGTCTGCATGTGGAAGAGGTCAGTATATAGATTCCCACATCCATTAATGTGGATTGAAAGGTCCAAGAAATCCACCACCTGCTGGGTGGGAGAGAAGGTAAGACAGATATTAAAATAATTGATGTTAAGTATATCCACAAATTCAAAGCATAAATCATTAGGACCGAGCCACAGAAAGATGACATCATCAATATAGCAGTACCAAAATGCTATATGTTGCGTAAACCGGTCCATAGATTCATTAAAAACAGTCTCCCTCTCCCACCACCCCAAAAACAGATTGGCATAAGAAGTGGCACATTTTGCTCCCATAGCTGTCCCGGAAACTTGCACATAAAAATGTTGATCTAAAACAAAATAATTATGTGCCAGAACAAAATATAATAAATTCAACAAAAATTTACAAAATGAAGGGTCCAAAGAAAAATGTGTCTGATCCAGAAAATAACACACTGCTTTCATCCCACAAATGTGTGGCATACTGGAATAGAGCGCCTCTACGTCACAAGTGACAATAGAGGTTGTCTGATCAACAGTCAATTCCTGACATTCAGTCAGAAGAGTCTCACAAATATGAATCCAATTGAAACACCATTGGTTGCAAAAAGTAATCCAAAATAGGCATACCCTCTCGCACAGACCTCCTATCCCTGCCACAATAGGACAACCCAGTGGTCTATTAATATTTTTATGAATTTTTGGCAGAGCATAGAAGGTCGGTACGACAGGGCATGCCACTGAAAGAAAACCTAATTCTTTTTTGGTGATAATGCCTTCCGTGTGTGCTACAGAAAGGATTTTATCCAACTGATATTTTAAATTGTCTGTAGGATCGAACATCATACGTTTGTAAATTTTAGAGTCACTCAATTGCTGGTTAACCTCTGCCGCATACATATTGGTATGCCAGATAACATTTCCCCCCTTGTCTGCCTCTTTCACAACCACATCATCCTATTTAGAGCGTAGAGCCCTACAATATATTTCTTAGTAAGGTTGTCTACAGAAGTCAGGCAAGGGGGGAGACAAAGTATCTCCTCATATACCAACTGAAAAAACACTTTCACTTAGGGGCAAACCTGAAAAGAAGGCATAGAATCACTTGTAGGCCAAAAGGAGGTATTGCAATTCATGGAGTGGCCACACATGCCACTACCACCTCTACCACCGCAAGTTATTTTGTTAAAGCAATAATGTTACAGATCTCTTACACTATGTACTTCGACTCCACATTTACTGAGTTCTTAATTGGGATGAGTCAAATTGTTTGCCTCAAAAGAAAAACAAGTGAAAAATGGTATTCCCGCAGAGCAGGACATTTTTATAGAAAAGTGCCAATTTTCTGCCTTGCCTGCCTAGCTGATTGCATTGAAATCAATGGTAAGGCTGAATTTCTCCCACAACATGGCAAGTTTCTTTTCCCACAGGATAGTATACAAGGGGTGTCAGATTACCATCTCATGTCATTTCTATATTTCTGAGAGAAAGAAAAAGCAGAACAATTTTGAGATAGTTAGGATAGACAAATAAAGCACATTTGGAGTGGTTTAGGGAGTCTTGTGAACAGGTAATTTGTTCTCTGTGTTAGTGGAGTATGAGGGACTTTGGGTAAGTGTGAAGGGAGAAAGGAGATTTACCGAAAATGTCAATCATCATCAGCATAGTCATCACTTCCAAGTTCCACACTCCAATTAGCCACACACACACACACACACACACAGTTTATCAACATCCACAACCCTAGGTATGTTGAGTGCCTCCAACACCTTGTAGCAGTACAACTGAGTAACATCTAGCCCCAGTAGTAGCAGTAGCCCCCCTAAAGTAGCCCTCAGTCTATGAGGTCCACAGTATGGAGATACTTCACTCACAATCCAAAAGCTAAACATGTTGCTATCAACTATCAGTGTAAGAAACATGTGAGCACGGGGAAAGAAGGTTCACTGAGATCCCACCTGATGCAAAACCCAATGACTCATTTGGAGACACACCATCAACATCCCAGAATGCCACACCTATCAGCAGCAGAAGCACTTCTAAAACCTCCCGGAACTCTGGCACACATAATAAAATTAATGTTGATATGTTAGAGAATGTGCCAAGGTTTTGCTCATTTAAACAACACCTATGGCTCCGGTTGCAGAGGAATATAACTCTGAGTATGTTTTAGGAGATGACAAGAGTCATAGACTGTGCACACATGCCACTGTCACACTCACCACCTCCTCAATTCATGTTGTTAAAGCAAAAAAGTTACATAGTTCCACTGCTATGAACTGCTTACTCACAGTTACTGAATTCTTGGGATAATCCCAGGGTATGTCAGTGGAATGGCAAAGTTTCCAAAATATTAGCAGTTTCTTGCTGCCTTATTCTATTGCAGTACACATATGTTTTAAACAGCTGATGCCATGTGTTGTACCCCGCTTGCATTTCTCAAACCGTATTATTTTTCAAGCATGGCTGTGCCTGAATTGTACAAGCAGATGTTTCGTGTAGATTAGTGTGGTGGTCAAAGGGATGTAAACCTCATACTGAAAGAAAATTCACCTGACAACAGATAAGTAGACAAGTGGGCAGAGTACAGACTATATTATTGTTTCACTGGGTTACCCTCCCACCAATAAGGCAATTAACAAGTATATATTGCAAAACTGGAAGTTTATGGAGGGAGCATCTTTGTCACCTGGCAATAGCAACTAATATGTATTGTACGTGAGCTTCTGGGATGAAGCCACACAGGTGATACGTGGGGGTCTCTATATGGGACTACATTTGTGTTCCTATTTGCAACTATAGTTTCACTGATTTCACTTGGTACATTTACTACTTCACATGGAATTTCACATTTAGGTTGTGCTGTATTTATCCTTATTTTTGCGTGTGCGTGTATTTGTTTGCATATCACCAATATCTCTTTACCATGTGATTTTTTACTAACTGTATAGCTGCATATATCTTGTGTGTTTTACTGATGTGTTTCAATTTTCTCATTTATTGCTTCATTTTTTACACACTGATATAGCATGTAAGCATTCATATTCATATACTGTAGGTTACCCTCTTGTTTCTCCCGTTTGTTTTGTTTTTTCTCTTTTAAATGTCTTTAATTGGTGGGGTATTTAAATGTTATATTTATGTGACAATTTTTGAGTACCATGTAATAAAATACTATAATTTTTGTATTTCTACTCTCCAGTTTTTTGAGTATTTCTCTCTTGTGAGCTATCCGCCAAGGTCTAATGGAGTAAACCAGCGTCCGCACGCTGGGACCAACAGACAGTATTGTGAGCCGCAAGGCTAATGGAGTAAACCAGCGTCCGCACGCTGGGACCAACAGACAGTATTGTGAGCCGCAAGGCCAATGGAGTAAACCAGCGTCTGCACGCTGGGACCAACAGACAGTATTGTGAGCTGCAAGGCTAATGGAGTAAACCAGGGTCCGCACGCTGGGACCAACAGACAGTATTGTGAGCCGCAAGGCTAATGGAGTAAACCAGCGTCCGCACGCTGGGACCAACAGACAGTATTGTGAGCCGCAAGGCCAATGGAGTAAACCAGCGTCCGCACGCTGGGACCAACAGACAGAATGTCGCCGGAGCGACAGGAGAGAAATATCGCCACAGGAACTGAACACAGGAAACAGCAGGAGCAGGCCGAGGCTCAACTGGGACGAGCACTGCAAGTTGGCTGGCAACCTGAACGACAGCAACCGGAACCGGACTGGAACTGACAAGCAGGCAGGAACACAGGAACAATAAACTCAGGTTGCCTTTCTGCCTATGCAAAAATATCCTCCTTTTCCCCTATTTTAGCACATTTGTCACCTATTTTAACACATTTTTCGCCTATATTTCCTACAGGTTCTACATTTGCCACTGTAATATTACTTCTTCTGAGGGCCGAAGTTTAGAAATAAGTGGCTGAAAGTCACTACACTATAGCAAAATATGGCTTCAAAAATGTGTTAGCATGCAGAATGTGTTTGTCCTTTTCCTACAACACAACTTCCTTCTTAAGTGACACTGGCACATATTCATGAAGATGTCAAGTAATGAAAAAATAAAGTACAACCTTCAATGTGGCAGATGTGTCTTGTAGTGGTGGAGGACTGGCATGGTGTGATTTGTGTATGTATTTTTACCATTGTCATATGCTATCCTCCTTTTCAGATTATTGACACACATTACTTATCAAACATAGCAGTGGTCCCAAGTGGGGTAGATGGTGGCAACCCTTCTTCACATCTCTCCTCCACCTCCTCATATGTGCTGCTGTTAATATATTTTTCCTGGCTTTGTCTGCCATATGCCTCTGCAGCAGAAGCCATAGGTGTTATTTGTACTGAACTAACTGTTGGCACTGGCAGTATCATACTCTCTGACATATAAATAACTACTACTTCTTTTTTCTGCCCTAGAGCACTGGGAACTTTTTAAAGTGATTCTGCTGCTGCTAGCTGTGGCACCTTTGGCCTGCTGGTAGTGTGTCTTCCAGTCAGACCTGTGGTTGTGCTTCAGGTGGGATCTCATTGAGGAGGTGCCTAGGTGTGAGCCTGCTTTCCCCCTGCTCACATGCTTTTTGCACAGACAACAGATAGCAACATGTTAACTTGAGGATCTTGAGTGAAGTATCTCCATGCTGTGGACTTCACGGAATGAGGGGTTCCTGAGGTGGTGCTGCTGCTGCTACTACTACTACTACTACTATTGGGGCTAGATGTTGATGCAATTCTACTGTGACTACTAATAGGTGTCAAAGGTGCAGCACTTACAGCAACAGCAGCAGCAGCAGAGTCACTCGTCATATCTAATATTGTGGATGCTAACCTGTGTTGCTGTTGCTGGGTACTCAAAACAGATGTGTGTGACTGAGTGGGACTTGGACTTTGAAGAGGTGATGATGCTGATGATGACTGATAGGGTGACTGTGTGCTTGTCCAGGGTCAGGCTTTCCAATGGCTTTCTCAAACAGTTTATAGACAGGCACAGTGCTCCTTAAAAGTGGTGGAAGATTCAGCCTTTGACTTTCTGCTGACCTTATAGCCCTGTCATCATCTTCACTCTTAACTTCATCTGTATCTGAACAAGAGAAGGATGCTGGGATATATTCTAGATCTGCATCATTATCATCGATCATCATTAGGTCATCCTCAACAGCATCAGCATCACCTGACAATTCTTGCCCACTACCCTTATATTCCTCTATGCTTTTAGAGGTCTCAAACTATTTCTTTTTACTTTTACTGTAACAAAGTTCCCTACTATGGGTGTTTTGGTGCTTGTTTGTCACACTATGTGATGCAGCAAGTGGTTCAGCTGCTACACCTTCCTCTGTTATGCTATTGCCAACATCACCAACACTTGAATGTGACTTATTGTCATCTTCAGTGTTCTTCTTATATGGTTCTTTATTTCTACTGGCACTGGTGGTGCTGGAGCTAGTTTTGCTGGGACATTGACAAACTGCATCCTCCCTTGGAGTAGAGGGATCATCATCATTGATTGCACACACTTCAGCAACCATTGCTGCAGTCAGTTTTTGAACTACTACTTTATTCTCATGTCCCTGCACTGCTCCACCCCTCCCCTTCCATTTCTCCCTGTGCGTTTGCTGGACATTATGCAACTACACTGTGTTTTTTTACTGTATGGTACACAACACAACTGATGGAGCTGTATGATGCCTTGCCTAAGCCCAGTCAGCTGTCTGTCACTGTCACCTAATATATTTAGTTCTTTATTCTTTTTTATTTTTTTTATTTTTTTTTTTAAGTTGTCCACCCTGTTGTCTTATCACAGTCTGTCCCCAAAATATTATAATATTAAATATTATTAAATATAACAGCAAGATCAGCAAGCAAATAGGTCCTTAGCTGCCTGTGTCTTGCCAGTCAGTCACATGGAATTTTGGAGTGTTTGGGGTCAACCTCCTTCCTCCCTTCTTTCCCCAGAATGCCCCCTGACTCTCCTAATAAACAGAACTAATGTCCTACCCAAAAGATTCCCTAAACTAAACTTAAATTCTCCTATCTTCTTTAGCTCAAAAAACGTATTGCTCTCGCCTCTCACAAACACAAAATGGCATGCTGTGAGATCCTGATAGCCTTTTATATGGTTGTAGAAAATTTCGTGTGGTGGAAAAAGTGAAAATACTGTACTTTTCCCTGGAAATTATTCGCCAAGCTGAAAGTGCCATTATTTGCCGATTTCAATTTGAGGTGGAAATTTTCGCCCATCCCTATTAAATATGCACACTCTGGATTTATATATGCAAAATACGTATCTTAGCAAAATATTACATTTCTCACAATAATCATAAACATAAAATGATTATAGAAGCAAAAACATGTAAGCTATTATGGTTATTAACGTAATATCTTGTAAGCTAAACAAAGAAACATCCCTGCAATGGGTTAATCCAACCTACGAATAGCTATACCAACAGACAAATCACAGACATTCCAGTACAATGATATATGTACAATATCAGCAATACATAAGTCATAGTTGGCCCACACATCAATAGAGAAACAAAGAGAAACTTACAGGAAAGCAACCAACAAAGAGTTAACAATGAAACACCAAGATCACAGCAGCAGCATCAATGACCATCTCAGAAACCAGAAATCATGTGCATCACATACATGCAATTGCCATGACATGCCAATCACATAACACCTGTATATATATTTAGCACAAAGAAAACATGTATCCTGCATATGTCATAAATGTAAAATATAGCAAAAAGAGTAATCTAACAACAGGGAAAGTCAAACCCTTAGATTAACACTTCCAATCCCTTAATAGATCTATACTGTTAACATTCTATCCAACACAACTCTGATATTTGGTAAATAAATTATCATGTATAACCTTCTGGAGATATGCTAGCCAATATTTCAGAATACTGCAGCCCTCTAGGGATTGTCATTAATGCTACCCCAAATATCTAGGGTAATAATAAATCTTAGATGTTTTACAGAAATGACTAGAAAATGTATATTAGTCTTGGTCTGTATGGACTGGATGTATCTCTGGTTGCCTGGAAAATCTCCTACAAGTTCTGAAAGAATCAGGAACAAAACTAAACACAACAAAGGCCAGAAAAAGCCCAAAAAGCACCTTCCTTCTCTCAGCACGTTGCTTTTATCATAAGCAAATTCTTTATCTACATGCTCTACCTATTAGTCGTTTTGATAGGCTATCCCTTAGGAATTAAAATATGAGATATATCTAAGTTTTTAGAGAGCTTCTGATTGGTTAAACAGAAGATAACATTTTCTTAACTTATACATTTATAAAACTTTCTAAAAACCTGTTTTACACCAGAAGATGGTGCTAAGAGATTGCATGATTGAAGATTTTAAAGAAACATTTTTTTTCCAATTAATATAATTGATATCTATGTCCAGAGAATATGTGATATCAGCTTCATTCCCTTCTATTGCCGATCTTGGAGTATGAGTAGGGCATTGTTAATAAACAGGTGCACCTCCCCCTTACATTTGGAATGTTGTGAGAGGATGACTCCCTTGAAGAGAAAATACAAAACTTATCTCTTATGTGTCATTTGGAATAAAAATACAATCCAGCTTTAGGAGATCTGGTATAAGAAACCCTTTCCCTTAGATACACAGGCTTTTGAAAAAAAAATATATAACAGCAGACAAAATGTTTTCAGCAGTCCATTTTGACTATATGTTACCCATCTGTCACGGTTTGTTAAGACTCTCAGACGCAAAGTTAGGTAAAAACACAACTTTATTGAAAAGTTTCAGACAACCCCATAGGGTAACATACACGTTCATACACATATATAGCGATGACAGGGAAAGCAATAATAATAGCAATACAGGCTCTACCGGCCCTGCCAATATGCCGGGCAAGGCAGCCAGAAAGTAGATACAAGGAATAGATAGGCTCTACCGGCCTTGCCAATATACCGGGCAAGGCAGCCTGGAGACTAGTACACAGAGAATTAGTAGGCTCTACCGGCCTGCCAATATACCGGGCCAGGCAGCCAGGACTGGTACTCAAGGATAGTTGGCTTTACCGGCCCTGCCAATATACCGGGCAAGGCAGCCTATAGGCAGATAGCAAGTATAAAGGTTCTACCCGCCTTGCCAATACCGGGTAAGGCAACCCAAGATGGTACATAGAGGGATAGCTTCTACCGGCCTTACCAATATACCGCGCAAGGCAGCCTAATACGGAGTGGGTGGCAACCACTAAAGCCTCAGTGACTGTCTAGGTGGCCACAACAGTCACAAGGATGACATGCAGAGGCTAAATGAGCACAAGTGGCAAGCCAAGGAATAGCAGGAGAACACCAGTACCCGCGTACTGGAGAACCAACGGAGCTGCCTAGGACTTGACAGCTATAACCAGCATAGAGATAACCAGTACCATGTATTGGAGACACAGTAACTCTAAATCGGTACAATAGACTCAGATGTGGTGCAGCGAACTAGTACCTCGTACTGGGGAGACCAATCACTCTTCCGGTGCAACAGCAGCCAGTGAATAGGAGCGAGCTAGTACCCACGTACTGTAATCATAGACTGTACTGGTGCAACGGCAGTCGGTAATTGGTGGAGCAAACCAGTACACGCTACTGGGGAAAACGTCACTCTTCCGGTGCACAGCAACCGGTAACAAATGTAAGCAAACCAGTGCCTGTGTACTGGAAGCACAAGTCTCAGAAGGCCCAAGAGCAGCAGTAAGCGAACCAGTACCCGCGTACTGGGGACACAGAACACATAAGATGCAACAGCAGCCGGGTGGCTGTGGAGCTAACCAGTACCCACGTACTGGGAACACAATCTCTATCATGCTATAGCAGCCGGATGGCTGTGGAGCGAACCAGTACTCACGTACTGGAAACACAAATCGCTATCGTGCAATAACAGCCGGGTGACTGTGGAGCGAACCAGTACCTGCGTACTGGAAACAAAAATCGCTATCGTGTAATAGCAGCCGGGTGGCTGTGGAGCGAACCAGTACCCACGTACTGGAAACACAAATCGCTATCGTGTAATAGCAGCCGGGTGGCTGTGGAGCGAACCAGTACCCGCTTACTGGTTAACCAGCAAAGAGTAGAAATTTCGCCAAGGCGATCAGGGAGCAATAGCTGACTATAGGCGAACTGGATAAGGAGCACAGTAGGTGGAAACAGGAACCAGCACTCCAGATAGTCAACCGAATCAGGAACGGCAGCGGGATTGGCAGCAGGAAGCAGCGACACAACGGCAACTCCAACTGGATCAGGAACGGAAACAGGAACCACTGAACTGGCAACTCAGGAACTTGACGATCTCAGGTTAGCAGGAACATAGCGAGGGGCTCAGGAACATAATGGAGATGCGAGCAGCAAAGAGACAACACGAAAGGGCAACCAAGGGGTGCCCAGGCTCAGTCTAAATAGGCAATGCAGGGCGGGCTGAAGGCAGACAGCCAATGGAGAGCCCCCTACAGGTAACTGACACAAAAAGGCAGCAGTCACGGGCACCGTGATACCATCAGACTTACATTTCTAAAAAATAATAACCTGCACCTAATACCATCTGAGTATCAAGTAGCAGAAGTGGACAAAAAACACAAAACAGAGAAGCCCACTGTACAAGCACTATTAACAGCAGCACTGAAGAGTTGAAAAATAAATTATTTGAATTGTTTCCACTGTCTACCACAGTTGGGTAAGACCACTGATTAATGTTGACAAGAAACTGCTAATACTGCAAAGTTACATTTGATTCAGACATGATAAGCCAAATAATTTGTATAGCATTCATTGTTATGAATTATCATGATATATCTATATATATATATATATATATATATATATATATATATATATATAAATTAATCACATCACCAACACCATAAACATCTGCCTTTTTTAATCTCTCAAAGATAATAGCATTGCAGCAGACTTACTGAAAAATATTTTTACAGGCTTACTGAAAGTCATACTTTCAAAATATTATTGCAAGATTAGCCTTGGAAAAAATGATTGCAGGCTTTCAACAAGGCAAGCCCATCAAAATGTCTTTAAAGGCATCCGACATGCAACAAATAAAGCCTGAAAAAAAATGTTTACAGGCTTCATGTCTGCAAAAAACAATGTCTGAAAAAAAAATTGTTTGTGAGCCTCAGCCTTGCAAATAATATGGCCTGAAATAAATGTATGCATTACTTTCCTAGTGTACTACTAATCCAAGCCACCACCAGATACATTAGTCCACCCAAAGCAATCCATTAGTGACATTTTGGCACTTGCTACTCATGCAGTTCCTGCTGCTGAGTTATCTAAGCATCAGGAGGATTGGGCTGCTGCTTGAGATCATTAGCAGTGACATTAGTCAGGTGGTAATACAGTGTTCCACATGTCACAATACCTAGTATCTCTGAGGGAGCAGCAGCACCACAAGATCCCATACAAGTTGATTTTTATCTGGTTAGAAGAAGTTTATCAACTTATGCTTCTCCTCCTGTATTTCCACTAAAATTATGGGTGAGCTGGAATATTATAATTTGATTTTAGAGCAGGAAGAAACTGCAGTTTTCATCATCAATGGTAATGTGCACAGTGTGTGGAAAGATTGTGAAAGAGAAGGACTAGGAGACACACAACTGACACATCTGCTCTCATATTAAGCAAATGGCACAAATATAACCACCAGTCTGACATTTATGTCGGCAATATTAAGCAATTCCCCATGAAGTCAAGTGCTGCTATCACTATGGTGTTTGTCTGATCCATTAAAAACAAGTGACTGGGTAATGGTGGGTGACAAAACTTAACAAAAATAATGAATCCTCCCTGTCACTAGCTTGGCAACTTCTGTAGGATGGAATGTCTGCAGATGCTCCCTGTTTCCCTAAATTTGATTGCGCTCCACATTGTTATTTGTGGTTAGTGCACAACACAAGGTGCTTGTGTAGAAATGAACTGTAGATCCTCACATCTACATACTTACTATCAGCTGGTGGAATCCGAGGCAATGGTGGCACTGCTGATGAAAAAGAGGACCCTAAGGGTGCCAGGGATAGATTGGTTATTTTCCCTTACCAGGATCTAGAACAAGAAGACAATGCTGGTATTACCATCATCATAAACTTCCAGGATGGTGGGAGGTTTCACTTGTCTCTTCCTTGGATTTCTTCTCCTTAGGGAGGGACAAGAGGCACACTGATGGCAGGACTCAAATTACCTTTTTTGGGAGGGAGGAGTTTTATATGCTTTTCATAAATGTTATGGTAACATAGTAACATAGTAAATTAGGTTGAAAAAAGACACAAGTCCATCAAGTTCAACCTTCGCCTCATACCCCAGTAACTGAGAATTTTATAGCTTTCCTGCTACCAATTAAATTAGTCTTTATCAGACCTTCCTGATCAGCCTACTGATAAACAGTATAACTCTGTATGTTCCCTTTTGAAAGAAATGTATCTAATCTTCTCTTAAATGTATCCATTGTATCTGCCATAACTACCTCCCTGGGCAATGAATTCCACAATTTAACAGACCTTACCGTAAAAAAACCCTTCCTCTGCTGAAGTTTAAACCTCCTTTCCTCTAATCTCAAGGGGTGTCCTCTGGTCACCTGATCAGGCCTTGGAATAAATAGCTCACCGCAGAGATCCTTGTATTGACCTCTCATATACTTGTACAATGTGATAAGGTCTCCTCTTAGTCGTCTTTTCTCTAGAGTAAATAAACCAAGTTTGTTTAGTCTAGTCAAGTCCTCCATTCCCTTAATTAGTTTTGTTGCTCTCTGTTGTACCCTCTGTAGTTCTAGTATATCCTTTTTCAGAACCGGTGCCCAAAATTGCACTGCATACTCAAGGTGAGGTCTTACCAATGATTTGTATAATGGCAAAATAATGTTATCCACTCTTGCTTCAATACCTCTTTTTATGCAAGACAGGATTTTGTTTGCCTTTGCTACTGCTGTTTGACACTGGTCACTGTTTCCAAGTTTGTAGTTGACAAGGACACATATGTTGGATGTGCTTAGTGAAGGAAGATGTGCCAATGTGTGATCCCTTCTTTCAGCTTTTCATTATCTTATTGCATATAGTGATTGGTGCAGCTGATGAATGCACTGTGCCTAGCAGAAGGGAAAAATAGTCTCACACCCATAATTTTAGTGAGGGAGAAGGTAGTGTTATTCTTCTTCTTCCCCAGAAGCACCTACAGTGGCTAGGGAAGGAGCTGCTGCAGCTGCTTTAACATCAACACTAATGCTAGGACCAGGAGCAGTGCAAGTGAAACCACACCCACCTGTCCTAGTCTCATATCACTGCTGTCATGCTGACCACATTGGTCTGTGACACACTCAGTTGTTCATCAGCCTGTTTCTATTAGAGATGAATATCTGTTTCTGATGACTCAGCAGCAGGAATTACAGTAGCAGGAAATGTCAGAATGTCACTTCAGGTGGTACTGATGCACATTTCCAAATGCATCTCTTTCTGCCATTCCATTTCACTTGCTACCAGCTGCTCTACCACCCTCACTCTCATCACCACCAGTACCAGTCTATTACTGCTCTCTAGGACAAGGTTTTGATGACAAAAATGAAACAGGGTTCCCTGCTGTCATACTTGCCATTACCACAGAAGTCACACTGACAGCAATAGTGGCAGGCACAGGCAGCTGACCTGTACTGATGATACTACTATCTAGTGACCCACTTTATATTATCTTTCTCCAGATCCCTATGGAAGATGTTAGGAGAGTGAGGATTATTTGGGCCGTGGGAGGTGGGTTCCCTTCACTGCTGCTGCTGTTGGGTTCCTCCACCTCTGATTCAGCAGCAGTGACCGTTCAGCTTCTTTTGCTGCTCATTTTGTGCTAGCGAGTACTTTAAACAACTGCATTTCTCTTTCACTCTCTCTCTCTCTGCTTCGTCTTTTATGTTTAAAATGACAGCATGCTACAAGTTTTTTATGTACTGGAACAGAAGCTTTTGCCAGCACTGAAAACATAGTCATAATAGAACAGTTCTTGTGTGAAAACCTGTGGTATTAGCAAATCAGTGGAAAATCTATGAGTTTCTCTATGGGCAGGAATTCCCACTGAAAAACAGAACAGCAAACATTTTTCATGAATATTCCTACAGGAACAAAACAAGACTTCTGCCCTTCACTGCTGGCAAAAATGTCCCTATATTTCTGTCATAATCTACCTCAAAGTTTGCTAATAAGGATCTGGAACCTGTCTGCTGGGATTCAGGATTATCATACTCCTGCTGATCCAGATCTGTTGATACACCAGTACTGCTGGTAGCATTAATTGTACCAATGCAGTACTTATGGAAGAGCAGCAGAAAGTAGCAGTTTATGGCATCTGCCTTTTCTCTTTTGTAATAACTGTTTTTGGAGTTAATATTTTTTAATATTTAATGTTACACTCAGTTGATGACTGTGGGCAAGGATGTCTTGTGATACTGATGACAACTCTATGAGCAATGGAAAGAAATTCAGAGAATGTAGACTGACAGTCAAACCACAACTCTAGCATAAAGCATATTTATTAACATTAAAATGATATTAATGTCAAAGGGAAGGTTTTCCATTATGCTGACACAATATTGTCCCTCATTGCAATCCATCCAGAACGGTTTTCTGATCTGAGGTAAGACTGCATGATGTGATGAAAAAGGTTGTTTGGAGGAAACATTTAATTAGATTTTCAAGCCGAATATGAAAGTAAAGGATTTTCAGAACATAATATTTATTCATTATAAAAAATTAAATTGATCAGATGTAGATTTATTAGTTAAATTAGTGTAGTAAGACATATATTTTTTTTCTCTGAGGTAACCAAATGTTTAATTACATTTACTAATTTGTAGGGCCCTGGTACGTATAATTTGTTTATTTTGTGTATTTTATTGTACCATTTAAAGTGTTAGCTAAATTAGCTGAGTAGATAACATCACCAGAAACTGAATGAGTAAATCACCAGAACAGGACATATAGAGTGCCATAAAAGGTCTTGGGCCGTCTGCTTTGATGGGGGCTTACCCAGAGAACATGTGTATATTGTAAACTGTCAGGCCAAACCTCCCCCCAAGTAACACCCAGGGGGCTTGGCCTCTTAGAAGGAACTGTGGAAAGTATTTATTTATTTATTTTTTTAACGTTCAGTTAAAAAATTTTTTGTTTGTTTTTGAAGCTTTGAGAGCCAAATAGTACAGAGTAGTACACATAAGAAGGCAATATCAACAGTCAAACATTAATGTAAATAGCTAGGCAGCAAAGTGCCAGGTGCACATCTGACATTAGAAAGATAAACCGCAAACAGAATTAGTACTGTATGTCATATAAAATAACACATTAAAAACTCAAAAGAACTGGCATCTGCTATGAGTCCATAGCCAATGGAGAATGCAAATGTAGGTAAAGAGAAAGAAAGAAAGAAAGAAAGAAAGAAAGAAAGAAAGAAAGAACGAGTCCTGGAAAGGACCCCAGTCATAGTACAGAGAATGGGGAAAAAAAGGAGAAGAGAAAAGAAAGAAAAGGAGAATAAAAAGTAGAGAACGGGCCGGGGAGAGAAAAAAGGGGAGGAGGAGAGGGGAGTGGACACACGTCCGTGGACATTGCAGACAAGGAAGACAGAGGTCGTCAACCCAGGAAAAGGGGAGAGAAGCCAGATACCACAAAGAGGATCCTCAAATATAAATAAAGACAAGAAATTATGTAGAAGTCCAGCTATCCCAGGAGACCCAAGGGGACCACAACTCCACAAACCACACCATGGAGCCAACTGCCATAGCGTGAGCCTTCTTCAGAGCATGCAGATGCCGGCCCCCCTCCAGCCACTTCAACAGAGTAGGGGCCACCAAGTCCTTCCAATGGACAGGGATTAGAGATCTTGCAACATTCAGAAGATGTAATAGAAGCTTCTTGAAGAGTATAGTAGTAATAGGCACTCGTCCAAGATCAGAGAATAAAAACAATGTAGGATCATGTGGGAGCACAATATCAAAAATCCGCTCTAAGCTAACACGGATCGAGGACCAATAGCCTACCACTGACCGACATGTCCACCAAATATGGGACATATGACCAATCCCATCCATGCATCTCCAGCACTTCAGTGATGTCGCCAAGTATATGGATGACAGCCGTTGGGGAGTGTAGTACCAAAGATTGATAAGCTTGAAATTCATCTACTGGTGTGCTGTATCTGGAGCCGACTGCAACAGTCGATTATAGGTGGTGAGCCATCAAACAGCAGTCCACGTAAAGCCCAATTCCTGTTCCCACTGGGCAAAGTACCAAGGTTTGCTCACCAGATAGGAAAGAGACTACACAAAGCAGCAGAGGGGTGAAAGGGCTCTAGACCGAAATCTACCCTCTATCAGGGTAGATTCAAAGGGAGTGTAAGAACTAGGTTCATATCAAACAGCTCTAAGGGACTCCCAATAGTGCTGTAGCTGGACATATTGCCACCCTGCTGATGACGGAAGGCCAAACTTCCCGCTAAGAGTCTGAAGGCAAAGTAAACCACCAGACGGGAACAGAGACTCCAGGGTGTGAATCCCCTGGGAGTACCATCCCCGGAAGGGGGAATCCACTGCTCCTGCTTGAAAGCCTGCGTACCCATAAACTGAAAGACAAGGTGACAGATGCGGAGCAAGTTGAACAGGGCCCTTGGCATCGAACCAAACTCGCAACAAGTGTCCAAGGACTGAATGGGAGCTAAACAAAGGAGGAACTGAATAGGGCAAAAGCCATAAAGGATTATGTGGCACCAGATCTGTAATCCTGTAAAACAGAGCTGATACCCATTCTTTACAATGATCATAATAGCGATCAACTAGTTTTAGAATGCTAAGTATAAAGAATAAACGTTTGGGACTCCCAAATCCCCCTGTGGAAAGTATTTAATATGAGTTTTTGGATAAAAATAGGGAATTTCTTTGTAACAACTGAAGAGGGATATACCATCTGAAGTTCCCGCAAGTACTCTTAAAATATCTGTAATTGTATTTAACTCCTTAAGGACCGGCACGTGCACGTGCGACTGGCACTTGAGGACAACGGGGCTTTTTTTTTCCACTTCCAGTTCAGGGCTTCCAGAGCGGCGTGCAGCCGCGCCGGGAGCCCTGAACTCCATGACGTACCAGGACCATCACTGGTCCTTAAGTGCCGGACCGCTGTGACGGTCCTGGCATGACAGTGGTCCTTAAGGTGTTAAGAATTTCTTGTGTTTCTCCCATTTTATTTCATGGACTGTTTTGCTTATTTGTAATCTTTGTTTGTGTATGTCCTTCATTTCTGTATTTTTGTACCCAGCACTGTGAAGACTTTTTTCAGATTAAATGTTCAATTAATCAGCTCTTGTCTTTGTTCTCTAATATGAACTCACTACTCTGAAGGAAGCGCAGGTAGCACACGTTACTAAAAGTTTAATTACATATGTCTGGTATATATGATGATTTTATATGGTGTTCTGTTGTGTTTGGGGTAACCTAAGACGCCCAGATATAAAGTCTTGGTGGTGGCAGCAAGTTGTAGTACTGGGGGTGATAGTGCAGGAGGGATTTCAGGGGTTCATTTGGTGGTTGCTAGGAATAGTAACAGGTAACCAGGGGCTGGTATTGTTAACCCTTTCACTCTCCCCACTGTCTCTGCAGGGCCTATAGCCTTAGCTTGTGACAGGATCAATGAAAAACAATTTGGATATTCTTGTGTGAAATACAAAGGCTTGCAAAGGTAATAGTATTTATGCTTTGCACTCAGAGTTTTGAGAAATAATTCTATCCAATTATCAAGACTAATTGTTGGTGGCATCAGATGTATATGTTTTTCCTCTACAAAAGGTTAATTACTTGACACTTCATTTGTGAAATGTGAATGAAGATAATGAAAATAATGAAGATTTGTTTAAATTTTACATGCCAACCATGGCAGAACAAATTCATTATCTAGTAAACTGAAAAAGCTGTACTGCTTAATATCATTAAGTACAATTGTACTCTGTCTGATGAAACAGGTTTTTCTTTGTACATGTAGCAGCATTTTTTTTACTATTTAAGCTTGTTTATAGAAAGTAAGCTGCATGAAGCAAAACTATATGAAACAGCATTCAGAGCAGCAGTGCACTCAGCAAATAATTAGCACTAATACTGATTGTTCATCCAAATTTCCATTTCCCATTGACATTGCTCAGTCCTACGCTCACACCTCCCATCAGAATTCCAGCCCGGGTCAATATCCCAAGTTAGCTCACCTGACATCCTGCAGTTATCCTAGCATAGTCCAACAGCAGCTACCCATATCAGAACCTATTCTGCCTAACAAAGATATGACACAAAACATATTGAATTAAAATTTATGAAAATTTTGGATCAGTTTTCTTATAATCCTAGTGGTTAAAATGGTGTACAAGTTTACAATTAGGAAAACACACCTAAAACTACATTTTGTACAAATATCAAACCTAGGCTAGAATTCCAGTGCATTCGATAACTTTATCACGGATGTACTTGCCCATTTCCCCACAGTCTACAAAAATAATCTGTACTGGATAAACCATCATAATCTGTAATCTAAGCCATTATTTGTTTAATCTTCTCAGATGATGTTGATGACATGTTATGTCCAGTTGTGACAAATTTGTTTTTAAATCATGTGCTATATTCTTCTTCTGTAAAAACAGTGGAAGGCAGAGGATTGTTATTCTGTAGAAATATCAGTGAGAAAGAGACATCATAGGTTGGATGTCAGAGTGGATTTCAGTAAAGGGAAATAAAGGGATATGGAGCAATGCTGGGGTAAGCCAACTGCACTGTAGGGGAAAACATTTCCAAAATCCCAGTGGATTTATATGAAGCTTTTAAACCATTTAATGTTAGAGAGCTATCTGATACTTTCCAAAGCATTTCTACATTCAAGGAGTTAAAAGCTCCATTTCAATTTATGAGAATTTGTTGCTCCACCTTTTACCTGTTGGAGGGAGATCCACTAACATTCATTGTAACGCCACATTGGTCTGGAGATCACTACCGTGGAGAATAAGGCACACTTCACCATATGTACTAAAAAGTAGATATTCAAGAGCAGTGGAGATACACTGGTCATTATCATATGATGTTGGTATTTTGATGGTCATGTATTGAAGATGGCAAGTTGGCAGCAGGGAAGATGCAGTCATTCTCACACAGTATAGGAAATTCAACAACAAAAACAGCAGCATTTATCATTTAACACTTTAGCCCTCCAGAGGGGTGTGCAACGTATTGCGTACCCCTCCCCTCTGGTACACAAAGAGTTAAGGGTAAGGGGGTATCCAATGCATTGTAAAGAAATGTGTAGAAGGATATCCAACTGATCACACAGAGGGTCAATTTACAAGCTATGATTCATATCAGAGCTTCAGTAGCCACAGAAGGTGGATGGCCTGTGTCAGTAGCGTAACTAGGACGTGCAGCCTCCATCTCCACACACTCCCAGCCCTATCCTATATAATAATTCGTTAAATGTGTGTTTGTCAGAAGCCGTCATGTGCAGTAGAGATGGCTGCACTTGCTGCAGTCATGCGCACTACAGATTGGCTGAACACATTGCGGCTGTTAACATAGTGGGGCTCCGAATTCAGACTGTAGTCCTCTCTGTGAACCGTTGGTCCACAGAGAGGACTACGGTCTGTAATCGGAGTGCCCCGCTCCATATCAGAAGTGGCGTGGGCAGTCTCTACTGTGCATGACTTCACCGCGGCCATTGCTGGGTGGCACTGTGGCCCGTGTACACGGGCTCTTCAACTAGTGTGTATATAAAGTATTGCAGTTTGGAACATTTACTACTGACTCACATTATTCAGTTCCTGGTGCTATTCTGAAATACACTGCTACACCATTTCTCTCATGCTCTGTTATGTATGGATGTATTTATATTCTCCATTATTGTGCATTGTCCACTTAGACTTTAACCCTTTGGATGCCAGAGGGGTGACCAATGTATCGCATGACAATGTGCTTTATACCCATCTGCACTCAAAGGGTTAAATCCATTCGGCTTCAGCGCACATGGTTCAAACTTTCTCCATGACTGGAGAGAGCAGGTTAGGACCACTGTTGCCAACACAAATGGGTTTAACACAAGTGTTAACAGTTGTGCAATACGGTGTGGTGCAATGAATTGCTCATTCCATCTGGGTCCCAGAGGGTTAAAATCTGAACAGGAAATGCACCTTCATATTGGTCAGTAGAAAACCTTCCAGACTACACATGGGAGTGGATGGTAGCCCAGCAAGTCTCAGTTACACTGATGGATGAGAGAGAGAGAGAGAGAGAGAGAGAGAAAGAGAGAGAGAGAGAGAGAGAGAGAGACATGAAGGGGACATGGAGGATATGGAAAGACTTAGGGTCAGAGACTAGGATGGAGGAATTGAGAGATATAAAAGGGGAGAAATGAACAATGTTATGTTGGTGCAAAGACAGCGGCAGTGACTGGAGGCTCTAAATGTAAATCAGGAACTGCTTCTCCACTCTATCAGCATGCAACAGCAGCTCAACACCAGCATTGAAGGGGTTACTAGGACTGGTCCTGTTCTGTGCTGTCATTTGATGGCTGAGTTGAAAGCTATGGTAAGAAAAATATCTTATTTCCTATCCTCAGGGAGGCAAATGTGTTTCTGTGAGCTCTGACAACATCACCAGCTATTGGAGCTTAGCACATATGGTGAATAGCCTACTTAACCTATAAACACAAATATGAAATGGGTTCATTAAGCCATATTTAAATAGACAAATGAGCCATTGGAAAGGAAACATTGCAACACTGTAGTGAAGGCATGGTGAAGATGTGACAAAGTAGGCATGTTTGAGGCATAATCAATGCAATAATGAAAACCGGTAGACTTGGGTCCAATTTGCCGCTATGTCATCAAACTGGATCCTTATTGACATTTAGTGCATCTTCACCCTGGAGTCATTCTGTAGCAAACCAACTGCACCACAAGGGTAGAAAAGTGTTATTAATGTAAAAGGGGCTTTTATTCCTTTTATATATAGAGAGGTCTCCAGTGTGTTGCAACCAATATATTGGAGTGCTCTTTAGCATTCAGAAAGTTAAAAGGCCCATTTAAATGAAGGGGATTTTTTACTTGTATCCTGTGGTGCAGTTGGTTTCCCCCAAAATGAGTTTCCTCTTAGTACAGCAACCTTTGTCTTCCTCCTCTACAACCTTTACTGCTGCAGTTTAGATGGGTATAATTCATATCCGAGGCCAATTTTAAACTTACGTCTTTTTCTAGTTATCCCTGATTAGAAATTATTTTGAAACATACCTAATCCTATAACATAAAGTGGTAGAATGCATCGCTCACTGTGAGCGTAACTGCACCTGCGCAGTAGAGACTCTCTACTGTGCATATGTGGTTTTGCACACATGGAGCTTCACTGTGAGCTGTCTGGAGCTCCCCATTAAGGAGCAGCGTGTTCGGTGAGTCTCTACTGTGCATGACTGCAGTAGAGACTCGCCGACCTTGCGGCCCTGCTTCGGACAGCTCATATCCTGTCTCTGTATATTGATTGGGCTTTTGGCACCATGAACGCTAGAGAGGTATTCAATGCATTACAAAGTAAAGAGTTGTAGACCCACTAATGTTCAAGAGGTTAAAAGCCTAATTTAACTGAATAGAAATTTGGTGAAATTGTATTTGTCCACCATGGTACATCTGTTTGCACCAGGATTACAAAGTTAGTAAAGAAAACAGTGATACATCCAATATGAGATATAAATGGAATCACTCACCTCCAATGCTGATATTCATCAGATTCAGGTCAATGGAGTTGTCAGTTCCTCAAAGACATTTTACAATGTAAGACCATACTCATAGAAAAAAACATAATCAAATGGGATAAAATAGATTGTTTATTGAATCAATAGACACATTGACACATAGACACTGGGCTAGAAAAGCTAAATGATATTACACTTTTCAAGCACGCCACGTACGAAATGAGTAAGATTGTTTAGGTTTTTCAGTAAGGTGTCTATGTGTTGATTTGTCTAATGCTTCAATAAATTATTTCTTTTATCCAATGGATCCCATTGGATTATCTGTTCTCATCTATGAGTGTGGTCTTACTTGCAAAATTGCCTCAGAATTAGTCCAGTTCTTCTTAGTACATCTGTCATAGAATGGGACTTTTTTCAATTTTTTTAATATTACAATGTTTACTATGCTGTATGTTCATTCATTCTGTAACTGTAGAGCAGTCACCTTAAGACATTCTTAGTTTGCCTTACATTGAATGAAAGTCTTCCCATATGGCATTCTAGCCATTTTTCTGAAAAAGTAGATCTTTTTTGAAGAGCTATCCTTAATGCTTTGGTGCCACAGTGAGACACTTAATGCTAATTTCCATAGTTATGTCCAAGGCCAAACATGTCACTTGCTGATCTTGGAGAATATCCCCAGTGTGTGGGCTCTGCCTACATTTATTAATAGTAACGTAGTTGATGAGGCTGAAAAAAGACATGCGTCCATCAAGTCTAACCCATGCCTGTTGATCCAGAGGAAGACAAAAAACAAACAATTGAAGCCATTTCCAATTAAGCCCCAAGTGAGTAAAAAATTCCTCCCTGACTCTAAATGGCAATCAGATTCCCTGGATCAACCACCTATCTGCATTGAAGCCATCTGTCATAATTCTCAATTTTGTTCTGTGCGAGATAGGTATCCATTGATTTTTTGAGAGCAGTTACAACATCTGCAAGCACAACCAACATCCTATGGCAAAGAATTCCATAGGTTTACCACCCTTACTGTAAAAAATCCCTGCCTAAGTCGAAAGCACCTTTCTCCTAGTCTTAATGGATGACCTCTCATTATTACTTCAGCTCTATGCGTAAATAATTCATCGGATAGTTCTTTGTATTGACCTTGAATGTATTTATAAATATAAATCATATCACCCCTTAGATGTCTCTTCTCTAATGTAAACAAATCCAGACTGGCTAGTCTCTTTATAACTCAGATCCTCCAATCCCTTTATCAGTTTTGTTGCACATCTCTGCACTTTTTCCAATTCATTAATGTCTTTTGTAAGAACTGGTGCCCAAAATTGTATCCATATTCTAGAAGAGGCCTATCCAAGGATTTATATAGAGGTAGAATTATATTAGCATCCCGCACATCCACTCCTCTTTTTATGCAGGCTAGTACCCTATTTGATCTTGCAGCAGCTGAATCATTCTGCACACTGTTGTGAAGTTTCTCCTCTATCATTACTCCTAAATGTTTTCTAATGAGGTTTCCCCAAGTTGTTCCCCATTTAGTGTCTATGTAGCATGTTTGTTTCTACAGCCCAAATGTATAACCTTACATTTATCTACATTAAATGGCATCTGCCACTTTTCTGCCCATTCAATCAGTTTATCTAAATCCTTCTGCAAATAAAAAAAACATCTAGCTCTGTATGTATTTCCTTATACAGCTTAGTCTCATCAGCAAAGACTGAGACTCTGCTTTCAATTCCCACTTCTAGATCATTAATAAACAAATTAAAAAGCATTTGGTCCAGGACTGAACCCTGTGCCACCCCACTTATAAATTAAGATCAAGTTGAAAAGGTTCCATTTACAACAACTCTCTGCCATCTGTCATTTAACCTGTTCTCAATCCATGTACAGATATCACCTCCCAAAGCAAAACCTTTTAATTTAAGCAGTAACCTGTTATGTGTGTTAATATTTCTGCTAATTAGCATATAGTGACACACTGTGACACCAGTAAAGCTTAATTTATCCAAATATATTCATATTACAAAAAAGTGCTATTACAACATATAAGAAGTTTTTAATTCTCTAAAATTAGCGAAACCAGGGCTTCCCAAGTTCTGTCCTTAAGGGTTACCAACGGGCCAGGATTTAAGAATTTTCTTTCTTTAGATAGGTGACTCAGTTAAAATGAATAGGCCAGTGATAACATCCTGTGCTTAAATCAGGGCTATCCTTAAATCCCGGCCTGCTGGTAGCCCTTGGGGCTGAATTTGGATGCCCCTGAATTAATATTATTTCAGTGTGACAGATTTACATTAACATCTGTAATAGTTTTACAGTAGGTAAATTAGCATTGTTGGTAGTACTGCCTCTTATACAGGTTCAGATTGGTCTGATTCCAATATAAGCCTGGACAATTAAAAAATAAATGAAAAGAACTACAAATATACAGATGTAGTAAGAATTACTTTAGTATAAGCAGTTATCATGATATCATGGTGTGGTACAAAACTATCATTGAATTGGATGGGTTTTGTTTAAATCAATACTATCAAACCATGCTAGTATCTTAAATGGTTCTATTGCAGAACAAGCACAGTAATTCTTGCTACATCTGTACAACTGTATGAATGCCAAGGAATAAGCCTTCATTTATAAGATTAATAGTTCATAACATTTCAGTTTCCCTTGTACTGTTATTTGTGTCTGGACTGTAACTTTTATATTCTGTCTTTTCTACTGATTCCACATTATCATTAAATCCCTCTGCATATTTAGATGGACACTTAGGTACTAAGATAGGCAGTGGAAGCCAAACATCACCACCACCTGCTTGCAGGTTGGAGAATCTGGGTTATACCAGTTTTCCTAGACTACATCTGGATGACTGAGGATGATGGGAGTATAGTCCAGCACAATGTAGAGGGCCACAGGTAGCTCACTACTGCTGAACAGTGAAACAAGGCTGGTGATTACGAGTGGAAAGAATACAAGGCAGGGTGTCAGACAGTGGAAGTGTGGTTCTGTGATTACCAGTGAACAGTGATGGCTATAGTAAAAGGGTGAGAGGGTTGCATGCCTGCTTTTCCACATACATGATCTATGGTGTAGTGGGACAATATTTTTATTATTATTGTACAGGTTGTCATGGTCACGTATTTCTATTACAGTAGGATAGACCCTGTTTTCTTTATCCGAGAACTGCAGATTTCCATATAGGAGATAGATGTGGGGAAATGAAATGCCTGTATTTATTTGTCTGGTTTATTCAAATCCACTTATTGGAGGTGAAACCATTACACATATCCTAGTTCTAGAATTTTGTTTCAGTTAACAGATCTCTTGTGATAAGGAAATACACGCCCTTTTCAATATTTGAGTAGTTGCTTCTAATTGTCAGTCCTCTCAGAAGAACCAACTCCATAATCTAAAGGATGAACAATTTAAATATGGGATCTGTATGGCCTCACCATAAACATGTATTTCCAAGTCCATTTGCATTCCTCTTGTGTTTAGATATTTCCCATAATCTCTAGATTCCAAGCTCTTCTGAGCAGGGATGTCACTACTTCTTATTTATGTCTGTCACAATAATGTTATTACACGATTTAGTGTTTGTTACCAAAACACAGGAATATGGAGTAAGCAGAAGCATAATAACAGAATCAACTCTAGGTCACAGCACTGTTCCAAAAGGTACACATACAAATGTCCAGTGATTTAAATGATGCTTTTATCAACTTGAATACTAAATTACAATACAAATAAAACTCAGCTTTGACTTAAATAGGGATTTTAGCATATTGAATGGTAGAGAGGTTTTCAAGGTATTACAACACAATGCATTGGCGATCTCTGTGGTATGAACATGGTTAAATCTCCTGTTTAAATCAATGGGAGTTACTCCTCCACACTGTGCAGTAGTTTTGCTTCAGAAATGGTCCTCTTTACTTTCATGCATAAGGCCCATAATGAACAATAAAACACATTACTGATCTACAGTATGGATATCAACAAATAGCATTTTTTTCCAGTATTCCCTGTGCAATGCTACATGGTATGCTGAGAGTGCAGCAAACACATTTTGTAGGACTACAAAATATAAACTCAGATCTAGGTAGTAGTATTTGCAGCTTTCCCTTGTTGTGATGAAAAAGTTCTGTTTTTAAAAAGCTGTGTATGGGAGATATCCATTTTCCACCTGAATAGACCATATGCTGTTTGTCCTAAATGAGCAGTGGCCTGTTCATCCTGAAGGGCAAACAAATGTGTATGCGTCAGTCATTTGTGTGCTGAGGGTATTCAACAGCTCAAACTCTCACTGGCTTCGGGATAGCTAAGTATCTGCTGAATCTGCCACATAATCCCCTGCAATGCTCTTGAACTAATTTGGCCTATCACTGCACCTACATTCATCATGTTATGCTGTGACATTGTCCTAACTGGGCAACATATATGGAGAGTGGGAGAAATTGTATGCATGTGTAGTGTATATTTTGTATTAGTGGTATCCTTCAGCACATATGCTCATTGTCTAATTGGCAGTGTAAGAGCAGGAACAAGCTTCCATATTAACCCTTGTACTGCTTATATATGAGTGCCCACATTATGCAGCACTCAAAATGGATATTGGGCCAGGAGTCCTAATGAGATACAGGCCATGCTCCCAAATCCTCAAAACTTTCACCCCTGATTTCAGATAACAAGCTGTTTGCATTTAATTAGTAAGTAATTAGAATTACAAGCTATACTTCCAAGAATAGTTAGATAATTACAATATGCTCATATTTCCTGTTTCTCTATTTGTCATAACAACATTTGTTTTAAACGTAGGAATCATTAAGAGCTCTCCAGCTCATTGTGTTACTTATTTTGAAGGAAAACATAGCTTTAAGAAGAAATTGCTGTTAACCACCTGGATGCTGGAGATACTTCAAACTCTTTGTATAGTACTGTAGTAGATAGGTCTCTAGTATTGAACAGATTCATTTGTTTAAAGGGATAGTAATACTTGAAAATTACTAATCCCCATACTGTAGCTTTGTTAAAAAGAAACTTATTACCCCCAGTGTCATCTCTCAAATCCTTATGGTTTGAGAGATGATAGTACTCAAAGTTTCCCCCTACCCCTTCCCTGACTGAATGCTGAATGCTGACTGCAGAGGAAGCCTTCATACAACAGTCTTATGTGCATCAGGCAGCTCTGCAGCTGAGCCAAGATCGTGTTTATAAAAAAGAATTATTTCACTGAAACGGTCTTCTATGTGTGCTTGGTTTGCAAGCACACGTACAAAACCGTTTTAGTGAAAGACTTATTTGTTATAAGCATGGTCTTGGCTCAGCTGCAGAGCCGCCTGATGCAAGTAATATCTGATATCCCTGCAGTCAGCGTTCAGCGTTTAGTCAGGGAAGAGGGAGGAAGGGGGGACTTTGAGCCATAAGGGTTTGAGAGATGACACTGAGGGGCAATATGTTCCTTTTTAACAAACCTACAATATGGGGATTAGTAATTTGCAAGTATTACTATCCCTTTAAAGGGTTCAGCTCCAAGCCTTCTTTACATTTTTTCTAACACATAGCATTATATTTTAACACATACAGTTTTGTTGTCCAGTCACAATTCAAGCAGAAAGAATCCCCCTCCTGCCCATTCTGGTCACCTCCCATTGATTCTGGAATCCGGTCTTGGGACCGGATGGATTCAGAGAGGGACAATCATACACAATAAGTATAAGGAAAACCCTGTCCCCCTTGACAAAAGGGGGCAGGATTTTCCTTATGCTTACTGCCACGCCCCAATCTGGACCAGACAGAGAGGCAGCGTGATGCAGGGGAAAGAGGCGGGAGGGGGATCCTTTCTACTTAAATTACAATTCCAACTACAATACTGTAAGTGTTAAAATATAGCACTATGTGTTAAAAAAAATATAAAGAAGAAGACTCGGACCTGAACTTTACTTCAAGCATTGCTATCCCTTTAATTACGTAGGATTTCTCTTAAAACATATAACAGATGAAGATAAGTCATTCAATTGTTTTGGAATCTGTTGCCAAAGACCACAAACTGTGTGCAAAAAATACAGACATGAGGTCTGCTCCTGGGATGTCCACAGAAAATTTTCCAGACGGGAGCCATAATATGACACCCCAGGCCAGCCCACCCAGACTCTATATTTATATGGATGGGGCAAGTGTAGGGGGGGCAAGTGCCCCCATTTGCCCCTCCTGACACCCGTGGTCTGCTCCCACAAACTGACTGATTTTAATGCTTTCATTGTAGCTGGTTTATTGTAAGTAGCCATAGAGAATGAGACCCTACCTATTGAGTGGGTTGTCGTCACAGGCCACGTGCCTGAAAATGCACCCATTTCCACCATGATTTGTATTATTTTTATTGTGACCCTACATTTATCCTCTTGTTCTGACATCAGATAAGACATAGGTTATTTTATGGGGGTAGGTTTAAGGAAGTACAATGGAGGCATTATTTTAAGCACCTTTATAGTACTTCCAAAAAAATGCTAAGATTCAATTAGTTTAATTTAGCTGTGAGATGAGAAATGTGTCACCAAAAGCTGATCTGACTTCAAAGGGTAGTGCCACTTGGTTATCACAAGAGCTGAGCTGAACACCAGATCAAGCCAAGCCACAATTTGAGCAATCTCTGACTGGATTATGAATAAGAGCTGTGGAGAGCAGAAGGTCATGTGCAGAGCAAAGATGGTGGGTGGGAGTGTAATGAGAGATGAAATATAGGGGGATGCAGTGTTAGTGAGGGCTCTATAAGTTACCACCAGAATATTGAATTTAATTCTGTATGCTAATGGGAGGCAGTGTAGGGACTGACAGAGGGGTTTGGTGTTAGAGAGGCAATGAGGGAGGTAGATTAGTCTTGCAGCAGAGTTTATTATGGACTGTAGTGCGGTTAGTTGGGTGAGAGGAAGGCCAGTTAGTAATGAGTTACAGTAGTCAAGACGGGACATGATGAGTGTTTGGATTAGAATTTTGGTAGTGTCTTGTGTAAGAAAGGGTCGGATTCTAGAGATGTTGCGGAAGTGGAGGCGGCATGATTAGGAGATTAACTGGATATGAGGAATGAAGGATGGGGCAGAGTCAAATGTGACCCCCAGGCAGCATGCTGTAGGGGTTGGTGTGATGTGTTGTTAACGGCGAGGATAATATCTGGGGTAAGATACTGGGGGCAACAAGTCTATCAGAGAGGGCACAAAGCAAAGTCAAATATGCTAGCCAAAATCTTACTGGGGGTGTGAGGGACAACGGAGGATGCGAACAGAAGAGTCAGACAAACCAAAAGGTCCAGAGCGCCAGGAGCCAACACAAAATCAGAAGCCAGGTCAAAACCGCCAAGGTCGATACCGGAAACAGCAAACAATGGGAAACAGCTTCAGCCAACAAACTACAGCACAAATAATCGAGGGCAGAGAACAGGTCTTACTAGAAGATAAACCCTCATTCTCCAGTCAGAATCAAGAAAAAATGGACTGCAAGGTAAGGAAAACAGAACTTGATTAGAAAGGAGAAACAAGCCAAACCCTTACACTAACGAGTCGTTCCCTACCCCTCTCCATTGAAATCATCATAGGAAGTCCTGACTTTCCTCCTGGTCTCGACACTAAGGAATTCGCTCAGTGGACTTTGCACTCGTTAGACACATTAAATAGGTCTTAATCTCAAACCAGTGACCCGTCTACAAAAAGATTTTGGCACCACCCCGATCCCCTAGTGTTAGTTTCTACAAGTGACTAATTGGTTTAAGTATATTACTCAACACACATTACCTCTCAGGAACTGTCATGGTACCGAACTTCCAGCAGAGTGTTCTTGACTGCGAATTACCCAGTTCCTGCTTGCTGTGGGTGTTCGTCCGTTGCGGGCGTTCTGCTGGGTTCCTGGCTGTATTGTCACAGTGTTCCTGTGGCATCCATGTCCGCGTGAGGGGCTGTAGTACTGGAGCAGCATGGCACGACCTTTTGAATATTTACTTACCTCATTTCTGCATTTTTTTCTTTATCTACTTCTGAGAGTTACCCTGCCCTGCTGCTTCCGTTTGTGTAGCCTTCTTTAGCCTGGCTCACTAGTTTCCCAGTGGCCCTTGCGTTGATGTAGTCTGAGCTCGCTCAACACCTGCTACCCGGCCATTATTACTTCTACTAGCGTTCCGTATATGACCCAGTTCTTTGGCTGCGAACCCATTTGTGTATGACCCAATTTTGGCTGTGAACCCATTTGTGAATGAACCGATTTTGGCTGCGAACCTGTTTGTGTATGACCCAGGTATTTGGCTGCGAACCCGATTGCGTATGACCCGACTCTGTTGAGTTTCCGCTTATGATCAAGGGTACTGGTTGCGATCCCTCCTCAGTGTGAGACCCAGTATTGGCTACGCTCCTGTTCTGAGCATTACCAGGGGTTGGCGTGTGCCTTCCCAGTTGATGACCCGGCTTGACTTGCGTGTCCGCTTGCCTTTTTCTGATTTGCTGCGCACCTATAATTGCGACTCTGCCTTTTACTCTGGTCTCGGTCACTAGCTATCCTGGCCTTACCTGTGGGCAAATTAATTCCATTTACCAAGCTGCTCAGTGTCGCACTCCGCTTGCTGCTTCCCTACTGACGACATAATTGAGAGCTTGGTTGTCAGTTGCTTTCGTTGGCCAATAGACCTGCTGAACTGCTGGCGTGCGTGCAGTAATAGGAGTGGCATTGCTGCCGAGGCTTGAGCCCGCTATTGACGACTGTGGTGCTGGTCTACTTTCCATATAAACAAGTCTTCAGGTCTGGGGTCTATCGTTGGTTCAGTGTTGCGTCTGGTGTGCTTATTACCTGAGGCTGAGGTACCATCCATACCTTACCTGTGGTCGTTCTCAGACTAGATCCGTGTTATATGGGTTCTGGCCATTCTCTTGGAGGTTCATCTGTTCCAGTAGATTGCTGTCCTCTTGACGTCTTCCTGTATTCCCGTACCAGTACTTCTGATCAAGATCATTTTTCATATTGTGTATATTTATGGCTGAGTGTTCTTGTTTTATTTCACTTATCTTCAATAAACTATCTTCTCCTTACTAAACCGACTCAGAGTATTCTGGTGCCTGTTACAGGAACTTTAGAACATTTGAAAATGTCTTGACTACACCACCTTTGGCTTTGTGTCTCCTCTACTATATTTATTTCTTACTTAAACATATTAATCACAGCTCGATACCATATTTTATAGGTGAATGGGAAATAGAACTGCAGCGATGCCCACCTGGACTACCTTAATTTGCTCTAATAATAAATCGGCCAGAGATATGAAAACCAGAGAACGTAATTATAAAATACTTTCAAGGTAGTACATCACCCCATCATGGGTTGCTAGATACTCCCTGTCAACTTCAAGCCTTTGTTGGAGATGCCAGCAACATGAAGGGACCATGCTCCACATATGGTGGTCGTGCCGTGATATACACCCCTACTGGAAATTGATACTTGATTCTACATATTAGTCTTCGCCTAAAACCCCTGTTTTGCATTTACCATTATGGTGAACGCCTATTGAGACCCTTGCTCTTTCGGTCTTATAAAAATTTTCTGATTCTTCTGAATGCTGCAAAATCCATCATCCCGAAACACTGGTAGACCCAAGTCACTCCTACCTTTCCCAATGGCTTTCTGTGGCTTTCCATGGAATTGGGATACTCCATAGCTACCAATAATAGACTTAATTTCAAAGAAACGTGGACAACATGGTATGCTTTGCACAACAGACAAATGCCTATTTGACCACTGAGCACATTGTAACTACTTATCCCTTAGCTAATTATATTCCGTCCTCAGTTGAGGGATGATGTTTATCTTCCTTTTTTCTAAATTTACCTGATCAATAAGCTATCTGAGACCCTTAGTAGTTCTCTCAGACTCTTTATATACGCTTGATTAGCCTCTAATAAGGGTCAGAGATGGCAGTCCATGGCTGGAGATGGGCAACCACACATTCCAGCCTCCCCCCCATTTTTGTTTCCTCTGTTTCCTTTGGATTCTCACAGACATCTCCAGACATATGTTAAATTCTACAGATTACTTTACATCTATCTTTTTCTTCCCCCACTTTATATCTTTGTTCTCCAGATATCTTATGCTCCTGCTCAATATTGTACTAGATTAACCTATGATTCTGCAATAGAGAGTTTGATTGAAACCTAATTATATATGCATAAGATTATACTGTTTCTATGGTTTAATTACTTGAATTCTTGTGTAATGTTATTCACATTATACAATATATTAATATCTCTCAATAAAGCTCTTTTGAAACTCAAAAAAAAACTAAAGTTAGTAATAAAATAAACAATATTAGTGAGGTATAAGGAGTGCCTAAATTGTTAATTGATACAGTGGAGTGGAATTAGAAGATTAATCTGCACTGCAGGTAGATAGCAGGTCTCCCTCACATGGCAGGACATAGGAATACACAGGTAGGTATGCCCTGAAAAAGTGGTTGTCTCCCTCACAATTCAGCACTGATTTGAAATATTATTGTAAATGAAACAAATATTTTAATTAAATAGAAGTCCCTAGATCTGTGAATATATTAGATATAGATGAATACAAAGATTCTCAAAGTAATCTGCACTGCTGGTAGATAGCTGGTCTCCCTCACATCACAGCGCATAAAAATACACAGATATATTTCTGTTCTTTGGGGTAAGCACTTATTTCCTGGGAGTTCTTCTAGTTCTATAGTTAGCTATAGCTCTATTTACAGCAAGAAGAAAGAAGACTGAGGAGATGAAAGAGTATAGAAGAAAGAAGCAAAGAGTGAAGAGAAGAACAGAGGAGAAGGACTGTGGATGACAGGAAAGTATTAGACATATGAGTTAACGATCTGTGCTTGGCTGTGTGTCAGGCACCGATCTTTAGTTTTTTTTCTAAGTTTCCAATACTGCTGTTATTTAGCAGCGTTTTGGGAACTTATCGCACAAAACGGACATTTGGCCACAAGACCAGTTTTGTGTCCTAAAGTCCATTGTGCTTTAAGCCGGTAGGACATTTGAATATCAACCAAGTCATTTTCTTTTTGTCGGTCAGTGTTCATTTTACCTTACCGGCATTTATATCTTAAACATTTGGATCGAGCCCTATATGTGTTAAAAATCCCTGACTTTGTGCAATTGTACTTAGGTGAATCGATACTGTTTTGAAGGCAAAAGGTGGTCACACCAAATATTGATTTAACACCTTAAGGACCATTGCTGTGCCAGGACCTTCACGGCGGTCCGGCACTTAAGGACCAGTGACGGTCCTGGTACATCATGGAGTTCAGGGCTCCCGGCGCAGCTGCACACCACTCCGGAAGCCCTGAACCGGAAGTGAAGAAAAAAAAAAGCCCCGTGGTCCTGAAGTGCCGGTCGCACGTGCGCACGCCGGTCCTTAAAGGGTTAATTTAAATTTGTCTTCTGTTCACTCACTATTCATTTTGTTAATTTATGAATATGAACTATTAATATGTGTACTTTTTAAAGCATTCTTACTTTAAAGCATTTTTTTACACCTGCCTAAAACTTTTGCACATTACTGTATTTATGTACTATCTAGACAGGGAAATGTTTCATATGTGGGGGGATCCTACAAACAATTTGAACTTTGTCCCAACATTTTTTTTATTTAAGCCAACATTTACTCACAACAATCACTTTTTTTAATAAAAAATTTTGGCTACAATATATATTATAAGTTCACTGTTTGGATACCTACCACCTTTGGAGATTGTGTGTCTGTTTATTTTTATGCTCTACCATGTGAGGAAGACCTGCTATCTCCCAGCAGTGCAGATTACATTAAGATTCTACTCTTTCTAATATATGCACATATCTAGGGACTTCTACTTAATTAAAAATATTTGTTTCATATACAATAATATTCCAAATCAGGGATGCATTGTGAGGGAGATACCAATTACTTTGCAGCATCCCTGCCTGTGTATTCCTATGTGCTGCATGTGATGGAGACCCGCTGTCTCCCCGCAGTGCAGTGCAGATTATTCTTCTAATTCCACTCCACTCTATCATTTCACAATTTAAGGACTCCTTAAAGGAGCAGTAAACTTTTTTTATCAAAATATATATATTGTAGGGATTTTCCTAATGAGTAAAATAAGGGTACTCCCACTGTTGAGAGATTTATATTTTCAGAGTTATTACAGTTTAACCCCTTAAGGACCAGCGGTCGCGGGGTGTGCGGTCCTTTAAGGACCAGGTAGGAAACTTTGACGTGCTGTCCCATGTGACTGATCATGTGGGGCAGCATGCCGAACGGGGGACTGATAGAGATCGCTCCGGTCTTGGAGCGATCAACTTCAGTCCCTGGTATTACTCACCATGCTCCTACAGGAGTGCGGTGAGTAAAAGTACGTGACGTGCCAGGGCCGTCACTGGTCCTTAAGTGCTGGACCAGTGTGACGGTCCTGCCACGTCAGTGGTCCTTAAGGGGTTAAACCCATGTTTTTTTTATATTAGCAGTGCCTTCTAGTGGTCAAATTCTAATTAGATTTCCTGTTAGATTCTAATGGAGAGGAAAGTCAGGAAAGTCATACAGTTCTCCATAGAATGTGATAGAAACTGCCTGTCACTTCCTGTCAATTAGAGCTATCAGGAAGTAAACACAGTAAATGCACTTCCTGATTATTTAAACTGCTATAATTTTTAAATAAAAATTCTGACAGAGATGGGAGTGACCTTGTTTTATTCAGCAGGAAATGCTCTGTAAAATATGTGTTTTCATAAAAAAAGTTTACTGTTCCTTTAACCCCTTAACGACCGGACGTTATGGGACATTTCCATCCCATAACGTCCGCATAGGGGCACTTGGACGCGCCGGTACACGTGACCTGTCACGTGTATCGGCGCGTCACTATGGGGCTTGAAACAGATCGCTCCGATCTTGGAGCGGTCTATTTCATGCCCCATTTTTACTTACAGCGCTCCCGGTAGAGCGCTGTAAGTAAAAAGTACGTGACGTACCAGGACCGTCAAGGGTCTTTCAAGCAAGTTTACCCTTGACGGTCCTGGTACGTCAAGGGTCCCTAAGGGGTTAAACCTCACCAATTTTGTTTGTTTTGTTTACAACATTATTTTAATCTTGTAATCGTGATTGATTCACTCAATGAAACATAATTACTGTGATGAATGAGGTCATTAGAATACACAGAAAGTCACAGGTACAATACTAAGCAATAAGACAAAAAAGGCCCTAAAATAGTGCCATGCTCTCCAAGACTTGAACAATATAATAGACCAAATTGGAAGAAAAAAAGAAAGATATCCCCCCTAAAATAAGTCATTAAATGAAGGCACTGCATTCATATTGCAAATAAATCAATAATCTTTATTTATAAAGAAGACAAACAGATGAAACATTAAAAACAATTAAAAACATATGAGATACCCTGCTTAGCAGCTACACATAACAGTACCCTGACAATATCCTATATAATAATTTGCTAAGTTGTGTGTAACACCCGACATGCACAGTAGACACTGCTGCTCGTGCGGCAGTCATGCACAGTAGAGACTGCCCGCGCCGCGGCTGATACAGAGCTGGGTGCTCCGAAGGAGCTGTGGCCAGTGTAACGGGCTGTTCAACTAGTATATTATAAATACTCCCTTAAATCAGGGATAAATGTATAAACCCCATTTACAAAGTAAAGACCCACTGCAGGACAGCATAGAAGAATATTAATGTACTAGTTGAAGAGCCCGTTACACGGGCCACAGCACTCCTTCGGAGCATCCAGCTCTGTATCAGCCGCTAGGGTGGCCACCAAGCTGGTATTTTACCGGCAGGCCGGTAAAAAATTGGCTTCTGTCCAATGATAAGTCTATGGAGGGAGTGCCATGGCCATATTTTTTTGAAGAAAAGGTGGCAACCCTATCAGCCGCGGCACGGGTAGTCTCTACTGCTCATGACTGCATAACGCACAGCAGTCTCTACTGCACATGACTGAGGCGTTACACATGTTTTAGCAAATTATTATATAGGATAAGCTCAGACTGTCTGTGAAAATGTATAAAAAAAGAGTGTATGAGCATAAAAGTGATTCATATACTACATAAAGTACATATAATAGTGCTCAGAAAAAGCCTAACAAATAAGGCTTCCCCTATAGTGATACAAACAGATATACCTAAATAAAAATACTTTTATCAAGTGACAGACAATAATAACTAAATAGACAAGGATACTTATCAGTAGAAACCTGTGCAGGTAGTGGTTAATAGCTGACATTCAGGGTCTCCCAAAAGGGGTGAATGAGCTTCAAGTCAACAGAGCACACTACAAGTTGTGAGGCCTTTGGATGTCTTACTATTATATTTTATGTTTATTCAATCATATAACATATAGTAATCAATGAGAGCCTTTACCCTGTAGTAGTGTGTGACAGGTTGTCTCTCATGCTACAGTCAGTACAGTAATTCCTCTCCTGTCCCCTCAGAAACATTTCCTCGAGTTTTTGCTTGTAGGTCTGGTCAGTTTGTGTTCATAGTTACTCTTGAATTATGTTCAATTTTCTGGAAGCCTCATTATGCCAATGTATAGGACCATACACCTGCATTTCACATTGAGTGTTCTTCTACACCCTGAGTGATATTTATATAAAAGTATTATTTTATTATACATATTTTTAATTCATAATAATAAAGGTTACATTTTACAAGAGTGCACCTAACATACGCATTTCTTTCGCTCTCTCTTCTTGGCTGATGAATCATATTCAGATGGTTGGTAGCACCCTGGTGAAATAAGAGTACAAAAGGATTTAACCCATACTTGTATTCCATTATTATTTAGATTATAATTTACTGATAGTGCGATTTCCAATTTGTTTGTAGTGATATATATATAGGCAAGAAATATATTAGTTGATAAATTAAGCTAACTGACAATCCAATTTAGATATGCACGCACGCTATATGCAACTAAATGCATAACCTTAGACCCACTCCAGCCCCACAACTCTGTATGTCTGAGCAATACAATAAGTGTTACAGATTGACAGTGGTGATATGCATCAGTAGAGAGCAGCAAACTTCCAATGCTAATGAAATAAAGCTTTCTGTGGGAATTCCTGAGAAAAGTGATTTTTTCTGCTTTTTTCCACTACACACATACTGATCATACTGATCCCACAACTTCGTTCCATTTAACTGGCAGTCATTAAACTATATATACTTAGCCTTGTCCCACTGTAGCCACAGAAACACACATATTGACCTCCCAGCCTTATTTTACTGCACTGGTACCCATAAATCCCCACATAGTGATCCCCAGCCTTATCCTACTGTAGCCATAGAAACACACATACTAACCCCTCAGACTTGTCTCCCTACAATGGTAGCCATAAAAACACACATACTGATGCCAGCCTTGTCCCATGGTAGATATAGGAGCACACATACTGACCCCACCAGCCTTGTCCCGCAGTAACCACGGAACCACACACACACACACTATCCCCCAACAGTGTCCAACTGCACTGATGAGCAATGTGAGACCCTCCAGCTGCTGCCAAACTACAGCTCCCATCATTGAAATGATGGGAGTTGTAGCCTGGCAGAAGCTGGAGGGTCTCCCGCTGCCCACCACTTCCATAAAACCACAATACTAATTCAACTGATTTGCCCACTGCACTGGTAGATATATAATCATATATATTTTCTGACCTCCAGAATTTTATTACAAGACCGGAGGCTCCTATTATGCCTTTCAATCTTAACTACTTCCAATAACAGCAGTATAACAGTATACAATGAACAAGAAAAAACAAGAAAGAACTGGTTCAGTTGAGGTTACGCCCACTGTTCTTCATCTTCCAATCAATGATAAGTCTAGTCCATAAAGTGTACAATTTCTCCAATAACTTCCTCTTTCTTTACTGCTTCGCTGAACGTTAAGTATCTACAATTTTATGTGTATTTGTATCTGATTTAGTGTTCTATAAGAATCTGTTATTCTATTTGTATTAGTTTTTCTGCATTGAATACTTATACCATTTGCCCCAACTTACTTTCGTATTTACTTCATTGTCTTTTTTTGTCTTTTACAGTATTCCTTTGGTGTCTTCTCTTCTTTTAGATTATTATGCAGTGACATATCTTTTTCCTAATTTATTTTCATGTGTTTCCTCCGTTTTATATTCTTTGCCTCTGTGCACTTGCTCTCCATTTTGTCTTTTCTCCCTGGCCGTCTACATTCTGCGTTAGCGTTTATTTGCGGTGGCCATCTTGGTTTTGGGCAGTGTGCCCTTTTCTGCTTTTCTCTGCGCATGCGCGAGTTACTTTCTTCCAGTTTTGACAGTCGGATGAATTTTCCTGTCAGAATCAACGAGCCTCTGCAGTCAACGGTTGCATTTACCTCTGCTCTCACATTTTGAGTATTTCTTCCATATTTTCACTGTTGTGAACACTCACTGCACTATTTACCCTGTGGGATATTGTATATTAAATTTCTTTAGAAATTCTATTATTTTTTCCTCAGAGTAAATATTCAGTATGTCTCATTCAGAATACCCCATTCCTTCTACCCCTCAACAATCCAAGAGGAAGTCCCTCTCCCAATTTGTTAGACATGATTCCTGCTCTAGTGAATCTATCTATCATGACCCAAATAATGAAGCCCCAGATTTCTCTGAAGAAAAAATTCAGGCTATTGTTGACGCTTCTGTGGGCAAGTCTGTGGCTAATGCTATTTCAGATTGCATGGGGCAGATGTCGGAGTCTATTTTAAAGTCTATCACAGATACCCTTAATAAACAGACTAATGCCCCCCCTCAGCTCGCTTCAAAAAATGTAGGACCCTCCTCTTTGGTACCTATTGACTTATCTCAAGATAATAGTCATGAAAAATCTGTACGGGGTAAATGTAAATCTAAAACTCATTTTTGTGAACCTTTAGAATCTAATGACATTGTGTCACATTATGAATCAGCTAGTTCACCTAGCAATATGAAATGTGGTTTGATCCCACGCAAGAGACCCTCTGCTCAGGAGGAGGTTGTTCTGAGAAAAATGAATAGAACCCGCCAAAAACCGGATTCTTTTTGTATATCTTCCTCTTCTGAAGAGGATTCAGTATTTTCTGATAAGAATATGTCAGATTCATCTGATTCAGATTCAACTTATGAACCTGACACAGGAAAAGAACCCCATAAAAAACCATTAAAATCGGAAGATGATTCCACCATTCTGGATGATCTGGGACAACCATTATTTGACCCTGAAGGGATTAAACATCCCAGATCTTCTGAGTGGGTTCCTGGAGACCATATTGCCAAATTTATTAATTTATGGCTACGTAAATCTTTAAACAGCAAAACAAAAAATAAATTACAGGCAGAATGCCCAAGACTTTCCATAAGCTCCATCTGCGACACTCCCATTATTGACCCCCGATTAGTCCAATATTTGTCAAAATCGGGGAAGGACCCTAGGAAAGGTTTAGACAGGTCCTTGAGGAACTGCCAGGATAAATTACTTGACCTAGTAGGTCCATTAGCAAAAATTTTTGAGATGGCAGAGGACTCTGTCAGTTCAGGAAAAACCCTAGATATTAACATTCTTCGTGGATGGATCCAAAGAGCTTTCTGCTTCCTGGGTAATGCCAATTCAGCATTGTCAACTGAAAGACGTCGGGCGATCCTTCTTAAGATCGATCCAAAACTTGCAGAGATGGCATCAGTGGACGCAGGCCCGGAAGCAGAAGGTTTCCTCTTTGGTGACTCATTCATCAAAGAACTGGGAAAGTTCGTTACCACGTTCACTGCTTTGGATAAAGCAGAAACGTCTATCAAAAAAGTTTTTAATAAGCGTGTTTTTGGAAAGGCCGGGAAATATAGGGGTCGTTTTCCCAGCCGATCCTATCAAGGTCCTCAACGAGGATTATCCAGAGTTTTTCATGACCCCTCTATGTATGGGAAGGAGTTCTCTTCCAATGAAATCAGGAATCCCTATCCCTTCTTCCCCCAACGTGGCAGAGGTTGGAGACCTAGAACATCCAGAGGACTTTCTCTTCAAAGATCTTTCACAGGTAAGTGTGTTTCCTTTCCAGCTGTCTTCTTTGGAGAATCTGGGTGGCAGACTCGCCCATTTTTTCCACCATTGGTCTCAGATAACCTCCGATCAATGGATCCTCCAAACGATCCATGGTTACCAGATAGAATTTTATTCCACCCCAATTCAAATTATGACTCCTCCAGCTTATCATTATTCAGCGGAGGAAAGACTCTTGGTGAATTCAGAGATCCAAGATTTATACAAAAAAGGAGCTATAATTCCAGTTCCTCTAGGATCTCCGGGTTTCTTAAGCAACGTCTTTTTGGTAAGAAAGAAAGACTCAGGTTTGAGACCCGTAATAAATTTAAAAAACCTAAATATGTTTATCATGTACAGACACTTCAAAATGGAGGGAATTCATTGCCTAAGGGATCTATTAAATCCGGGAGATTGGATGGTCAAGTTGGACCTCAAAGATGCATATCTGACAGTTCCCATGTGTCCGACTTCTCAAAAATTTTTACATTTCCTATGGAATGGTCAAAAATGGCAATTCACATGCCTTCCGTTCGGACTGTCGTCAGCCCCATGGTGTTTTACGAAACTCATGAAACCGGTAACTTCGTTTCTCAGAAGCAGGGGCATACGAATGATTATCTATTTAGACGACATTCTGATCATGTCGCAAGACCGTTCAACGACAGAAGAACATTTACTATTGACTATAAAGATCTTAACCCACTTAGGTTTCCTGATAAATTGGAAGAAATCTGTTCTCCATCCGTCTCAAACTGTAGAATTCCTAGGTTTCATAATAGATTCCAGGAATGCGTCACTTCTTCTTCCGGGGAAGAAATTAAGGACAATTCGAAAAGAAATCAGAGCGATTCTAAGAAAGGATCTCATCTCTTTACGAATGATAGCCAGAATCGTGGGACTTCTTTCGGCCTCCATCCAGGCAATCTTCCCCGGACCACTTCATTACCGAGCCCTTCAGAGATTAAAAATTTTACATCTCAAAAAAGGCCTAGCTTACTCAGACCTTATTCCCCTATCAATCGAAGCCAGGGACGAACTACATTGGTGGTTGGACCACATGGAAGCCTGGAATGGCAAAGCCATTTTCGGCAGGTCCCCGGAGATAATCGGATGCCAGCAATTCAGGCTGGGGATCTCGTTGCGGAGACATTTCTACGGGAGGAAAATGGTCCCAACTAGAGAAAAGTATGCACATAAATTGTTTGGAACTCTTGGCAGGTTCATTCGCGGTCAGGAGCTTTACAAAAGGTTTATCCAGTTGCTGTATTCTACTCAAGATGGACAATTTGTCTGCCGTTCGATATATCAATCACCTAGGAGGGACCAAATCAAAAATCTTGGCCAATCTAGCCAAAGACTTCTGGCAATTCTGCCTCGACAGGGACATCTCTGTCCAAGCAGAATATCTTCCGGGTCTTTCGAACACTATCGCGGACTGGAACTCCAGACATCTGGTGGATTCCAGCGATTGGACTCTTCACAACCTTTGTTTCAAGAAAATACTCTTCTTGTTGGGTCCCTTGGAAATAGACCTTTTCGCATCCAGATTGAACACGAGACTGCCAAAATTCTTCAGTTGGAGACCAGATCCAGAGGCTCAGGCAGTGGATGCTTTCCTTCAGGATTGGACAAAATCCACGAATTATGCGTTTCCCCCCTTCGCATTAATTTCCAGAGTCATATTACAAGTCAAAAGACAGGCGGCGACCTTAGTGTTAATAACTCCCCTTTGGCCTACTCAACCTTGGTTTCCGGACCTTCTGGAATTATCCATAGATTCTCCTCGATATCTTCTTCCTTTCCCTTATCTTCTGACAAACCCTCTGGGTCAACCTCACGAACTCTTGTCGAACGGCCATCTTCATCTTATGGCATGGCTGATTTCAGGGGTCCCTGGTGTATCGAGGGACTTTCGGAATCAACTAAATTCCTCATGTCCGAAGCTTGGGCCCCGGGTACCAAAGCATGTTACAATTCATGCTGGTCCATCTGGACACGTTGGTGCCTGGAACGGGACTTGGATCACATTTCTACAGATCTAACCAATGTTCTTTATTTTCTTTCTTCATGTTTCCAACAAGGGAAAGCGTATAGAACGATAAATTGTTACAGATCTACTATCTCAACAGGACATATTCAGGTTGACAATTTACCAATAGGTCAACATCCTTGGGTTCGTAAATTAATGAAAGGTATTAGATTAAACAGACCACCAACATGTAGGTATTCAACTCTTTGGGATGTCAATTTGGTTCTTAATTTCTTAGAATCCTGGCCCGAGAATCAATTATTATCACTTAAACAATTGTCGGCCAAACTAACAATTTTATTATGCCTCATTTCTTTCAAGAGGGTCTTGGATGTACGCGCTTTAGATATTAGGTTCCGTTCTTTTGTTCCGGAGGGAGTTAAATTTCGTCTTTTCTCTCGCACTAAAACCCTTTCTAGAGAAATTGTATACCCAGCTTTTCCACAAAAATCTAAACTTTGTGTAGTTCAATGTCTAAAGGCTTATGAGTTAGCTACATCTAATCTTAGATCTCCTAATTCTCACCAATTGTTATTATCATTTATAAGACCTCATTTACCAGTTTCTTCCGCCACTTTAGCAAGATGGGTTCGCTGGATCATGCAACTAGCTGACATTGATACCTCCCTTTTCGGAGCTCACTCTTCCAGAGGCGCCATGGCATCGAAATCGCTGATGACCGGGGGACGTTTGGAAGACATCTTAAGAGCAGCGGATTGGTCCAGAGAATCCACCTTTAAATCCTTTTATTTTAAACCAATTTTACATGTGTCTGGTAATGTAATTGATCAGCTTGAAACTGGCATAATAGGAGCCTCCGGTCTTGTAATAAAATTCTAAGATTTTCCTAGCTTGTGAAGGAAAGTCAGGATTTTATTAAAGACACGGAGGCAAGTATTATCCCTCCCAGATTACCCTCCCTCTTACATATTTTTATGTTTTTTCTTATCACCAGGTTAACTACCCACAGATTTCGCAGCCCAGCAGGTTTCCAGATCAATGGGTCTTGTTAATAGTCAAGTTTAAGACTCACCTAAAGAAAGAGGAAGTTATTGGAGAAATTGTACACTTTATGGACTAGACTTATCATTGATTGGAAGATGAAGAACAGTGGGCGTAACCTCAACTGAACCAGTTCTTTCTTGTTTTTTCTTGTTCATTGTATACTGTTATACTGCTGTTATTGGAAGTAGTAAAGATTGAAAGGCATAATACTCGCCTCCGTGTCTTTAATAAAATCCTGACTTTCCTTCACAAGCTAGGAAAATCTTAGAATTGTCCCTCAGTAGTCAGAAAACCACTCATACTGAACCATGTTCCACTGCACTAATAGCCATAGAATCACACATACTGACCTTCAAGTCCCAGCCCTGTCCCATTGTACTGACAGCCATAGATGCACAAATCCTGCCCCAAGCCCAAAGTTTTGTCCAACATTAGCAATAGAACCACACATAACATACCTCCCAAGTGTCACTCTTTAGATGGGACAGTCCCTCTTTGAGACCCAAATCCCACTGACCCTCTTTCCCACCCTAGTGTCCCTCGTTTTAGGAGATCAGACTGTGTAGTGTGTATATAAGTGTATCACATTGCTCCACAGCAATCAAATGCACATTAATGTTTGTTTAAACTTCAGTATATGTGAATATAAATTAGTCTGTATAAATAAAATACTTTGGTTATGTTCTAAATAATTCATTCAGTTACAAAAAGATATGTCAATAGGTCATGAAATAACCTAAAAATTCTCGGTAATTCCCTGCCCACCAAACATGTCCCCAGCAACATCACATGTAATAAAAGTGTCCCTCTTTGAACATTTGAAATGTTGGGAGGTATGCACATAATTCCTCATCAGTCTTATCCCACTGCACTGGTAGTCAAAGAACAGGGATAGGAAATGTGAGTCTCTCCAGCTTCTGTCCGACCACAACTCCCATCAGTATAATGAGAGTTGTAGTCTGACAGTAGCTGGAGTGAAGCTCTACTGAAATAAAGTGTGCACAGTCTTACATGCACTAAAACATGGATGCATCCTTCTGTGCAGTTTTTATTAACTGACAACAAGAAGATACCATAAAGACAGTGAACAGTGAAAACTATAAACAGCACCACCTACTGACGGAACAGAATATAACACATAAACATTATACACAATATTTGTTGTAATAGAATAGATGTACACAGTGGCCACCACTGGCATAGAACCACACATACAGAATGCCCAGCCTTGTCCCACTGCACTGGAAGCCGTAGAACCACACATACTGACCTTTCCCCAGCCTGGTTGTCCCAAGTCACTAGTAGCCTGCAGGAAAAACATGGTACTTGCATCCCTACACCACCACAGGTGCCTGCCCTCCCCTACTTAAAGGGGAACTACCACCCCTTAACAACTTAAGCTTGACTGATTGTTCATCTGGCGACTAGCTGCTTAGTAGCGCTAGTCGCCAGAAATCTTACCCGGTTCTGCAGATATCGGCATTTTACCGATGGTGACAGGAGCAGGAAGCACGATATCTGCAGAACCGGGTAAGATTTCTGGCGACTAGCGCTACTAAGCAGCTAGTCGCCAGATGAACAATCAGTCAAGCTTAAGTTGTTGAGGGGTGGTAGTTCCCCTTTAAAGGGTTAACATTTTGCATCAGAGGGTTTAAAAGCCCAATATGTTATGTATTTTATGTTATTTCCCATTAACACAGTGTAAATAATGTGTGCAGAAATTTAAACTCACAGAAAAACTGATTCTGAGGATATGGCTTGCTCAAGCAGAGCTTTAAGTATGCTACACATTGCATTCCTCACTGGCAAGGGATAGGAGAATATTGCCTTGCACATCGTTTTTTTTCCTGAAGAGCAATGATTAATCGCTTTGATGACAACGACATGCAGACCTTTACTGACTGCATCCCTTATGGAGACGTGCAGAGCAACACAAAGACTGTATACAGACTAAGAAAATAATTTTTGGGAAGCAGACAATACAGTTTCCGAGAAAAGGAAATAATTTAGGGTCTTGATGTTAATGCAATTTCTAAGCAAACCAGCTGCACCACAGATGACAAATGCAATATCCCATTGATTTGAAAGATAATTTATAGTCCTTTGAGTGCAAGATGGGCATGCTTTGCAATACATTGCGTACTCATCTGGCACTCAAAGGGTTAACCTGTTGAAGGAAATGGGAAATTTGGGAATTTTTAATTCTCCCCATAAGGAAGTTGGTTTGGTCCAGAATTGCACCTCTTTCCTTTTGTACATAAAACCCACAGTCCCAAATGGAAACATTAACCCTTTGAGTGCCATAGATGTATGCAACGCATTGCTCTGCAATGCGTTGCATACTTCTCTGGCACTCAAGAGGTTAAAGCTTATTTACTAAGAAGAACGTGATTAATTCTGGGGCAAATTAATAGCACCATATAGATAAAATTCAAACTCTCCAAATTCATATTAATTTAAATATGTATTTTAACCTCATGAATGATAGAGGGGTCTCCAACTTATATCCCTCTCACAGTGCAATTATTTCCCATAGAGTTGCTTAAGTTCTGCATATTACCCTCAGTATTTAACCCCTTGAGGACCAGTGGTCCAGGTAAGTTAACTTCGCTTAAAGGGATAGTAATACTTAAAATGTAAAAAAATATATATATTGTAGAGTTTGTCCCTCTGAGTAAAACAAAGGTACCCTCACTGCTGAAAGGTGTTGTGTTCAAAAGTTATTGCAGCACAAACTTGTATTTTTTTAAGTGCAGTATCACAGTGGCCTGAAATTGTACAGTGGCGCTGTTGCTACACATTCTAAGGACAATGCTGGTCAGTTGACCATAAAGCTCCACAGGATGATGTAGCAACAGCGCACTGTACAATTTCAAGCCACTGTGATACTGCACTTAAAAAATACAAGTTTGAGCTGCAATAATTTTTGAATAAAACACATTTCAGCAGTGAGAGTACCCTTGTTATACTCGGGGATAAACACTACAATATATATATTTTTTACATGTTAAGTATTACTATCCCTTTAAGGACCACTCTGATCCGTTCCGAAGTGTCGGCACACGTGACCTGTTATGTGTACCAGCGCACCGAGTGGGGATCTGAGAAAGACCACTCTGGTTTTGGAGCAGTCAGTTTCAGACTTTTTTACTTAAATTGCTTCTGTAAGTAAAAAGTACTTGATGTGCCAGGTCCGCCATCGGTCTTTAAGGAAAAAACAGTGACGGTCCTGGCACATCACATGGTCTTAAGGGGTTAAATTCCATTTTCCTGTTACTTTTTTTGTGGCACCTTAGTGTGGGTGCTTGGAGGAGAACTTGCAGTATACAATGGGGTGCACTCAGTGTAAGTATGTGTCCCAATCACAGTTTTGTTCTCAAAGGAATTTACATGACAAATGCACAATTTTCTGTTTTTTTTCCAGGAATTTCCACCCATTGTGGAACCCACAGATTTCCCACCTTTTTGCTAGAACAATAGATTTTCAGCTAGACCAGTTCAGTTTTCCACCTATGTTTTCTATGGCTGCAAGAATTCCCACCCCTATAATATAAAAACCTCTAACTTCCTGACATGCAGCATGTTGTAAATTAGGCAGGAATAAGAGACTAAGCAAGTTAGAGAGACATAGGGAGAGAATAAAAAAATAAAGTAAGTTCTGTTGGGTGTGCTTGAAATGCAAGTATGTAAAGGACTGCTTTTCAACAGCAGAGGACTGCTGCTGTTGGATCTGAGGTCGAGAAATTCAGAAACAGCAGCAGAAGTAGTGAAGGAATACATATGTAAGCCCTAGACACTCAGCATTCTCCCCAGGGGTCTTGGGAAATATATTAAGAAAGGGGCTACTGAATAGTAGCAGCAGCATAGCGTAACTGCCTGTTCCTTCTGCTGTCAATGTGTAAGCTGGGATAATGTTGATTGTGATGGCAGGGGACGCTGTCACATTTGTTATAACCAAGCAGGAAGCAGCTAGAAACTGCTGGCGGTGATGACTCAGGGGGTGATAGAGCTGGTGGTGTAGAAGAAAGCATGACAATGTTAGTGGTTATCAGTAATTTAAAATGAGAGAGAGAAATGCACTTGCAAATGTACATCTGTTACAGCAGCAGAATGAGCAGGCTAATGTGTCAGTTTCCACCATGGCCATAAGAATGGGTAGTTGCAGCATTGATATGGACGTTGAACAGGTAGATGTGGTTCCACTTCCCACACCTATCTTGTCCTAGCACTAGTGCTGCTGCTGATACAACAACATCATCAACAAACCCTGTCTCAGCCATTATTACAGGAAAAAGACTAAATCCCCCTCCTTCATACACATTCTAAAATCGTTGGTGTTGGACTGTTTTTCTCTTGGGACAGGTACAGTGCAATCATCAACATCTGCACTGTGTTCCGTGAGTGACAACATAGTGAAAAAGGGAAAGGAGGAGACAGCATTAAACACACACAATGTAACCACCCTGAAGTATATGTAGAGCATGTGAAGGCCTCCCACAAGAAAAGTATATCAACTCTGATTGTAACTGTGTCCATTGTTCCTCCCCAAGGGCACAAACAACATGTAAGAAACTCCCACTGTAAAGAGCCATAGGACATTACTGTGGTCACTTTTAAGTGCCAGTAAAATGGTATTAAAAGAATGCACATCATGGACTGGAATCCCTGATGACTGGGTAACAGAAAGAAGGTGTCAGGGCATGTTGAATTCCCCGCCACCAAGGTTAGAATGTAGGCAGCTTCCTGACTGGCCGCCTACCATGTTGTACTACAGATTTTGCTGGTTCGTACTGATCCTGCATGCCATGCTGCTCCTGCTACTTCTGCTCCTGCTCAAGTAGAGACCTCTACTTCTGTGCCTACCATGAGACTACCACCTCCCCCTCTTTATGAATGTGACCCTGCTGCATGTAGAGGTTTCTTAAATCAATGTTCTATCCATTTTGAGATCCACTTGTTTCCATCCGACAAAGCTAAAGTGGGATATGTGATTTCTTTGTTAATGGACCGTGCCCGTGGTTAACAACTATACAGAATTTGTCTGCAATCTTCTCCAAGTCTTTGACCTTCCCGGCAGAGCAGGGACTGCTTCATCATCTCTATTCACCATCAGATAAGGCTTACGTTCATTATTGGACTATGCTATAGAATTCTGTACCTTTGTGGCAGAGGTTAATTGGAACAATGAAGCCCTGGTCTCTGCATTTAATAATGGACTGTCTGACTGTATAAAGGATGAACTAGCTGCCAGAGATCTACCCTTGGAATTGGAGGATCTTATTGCCTTCGTCTCCCTCATAGATCTGAGATTCAGAGAGAGACAACTCCAGCGGGATCGCATCCGGAGACCTCCTGTTAAATTGGCACCTAAATTCTCTCCTCCGGAAACTCTGGTCATTCCCCCATCTGTGGAGCCCATTGTCACCGTTGTACCTCTGTTCCCCGGTGGCATCTCCTCTGCTCCGTGCTTCTTTCGGTCTGCTTCCGGGTTGGATGCGTGCATGCGTGGTCCTCCCTTTGAAGCTGGCCCAAGCTTTCACTGTATATAAGACGTGGAGACGCTTCCTCTGACGCGTTGTCAAAGCGGCAAGTCGGTTGTCCGGATCTCGTTTCAGCACGTTTCCAGCCTCCTACTTCTCAGTACCAGTACTCAAGTAGGCTTGTCCTTCTGCTGTCCTCCTGCTTCCAGCTGGTGTCTCCTTCTTCTCCCCTACCTCTTGCTTCAGTCCTCCAGTCTCCTCTGCTTCAGCTGCCTTGGGGTTGTATCCTGTTGCTTCCTGCTTCCAGTACAGTTGCTGTCAGCCTGTCTGAAGATACTTCACACCAACCAGTGGCTACATTTCTCCTGTCACCATTCAGGTCTGTCTTATTCTGGAGATCATTCCTCCCTGGGCTCAACCGAAGGGGGCTATCTGGCTTCGCGGCCAGCACCTTTATACGGCTTTGGCCGCAGCAAACCCCACAACGGTTGGCCTACGCAACCTAGCCACGCACCCTAGCGACGCCCTCTAGCCTCTCGCCCCTATCACTCTTGTTGGAGGAGCTGTTTCTTTCTATATATATGTATATCCCTAGCATTGGTTGCTTCTATACCTGGTATAGTTTGTTGACACCCATACAAATAGGGTCCATGGGGTTGAGTGAGGAGCAAAAGCAGAGCAGAAGGAGATTAAATCTATGCATGTACTGTGGAGGAGAGGGACATTATGCCGACAATTGTCCCAAGAAGAAGGGAAACGCCTGCACCTAGATTGGATCAGGGGACCTGCTCTAGGTGTAATAGCTCATACCCCTGAGTCACAGGGAGATCATGTACCGGTTCCTGTGCAGTTGTCTTGGCAGGATCATGTTTCTACTTCTGCCTTAATAGACTCTGGAGCTGCAGGCTCATTTATTGACAAGAATTTCTGCAAAGACCAAGGGATACCATGTCTTCTCAAAAATCAACCTCTGTTGTTACAGGTCATTGATGGGAGGCCACTTCATCCCTCTATTATAACTCTAGATACTCAGTCCTTGCAGGTTAAAGTAGGACCCCTGCATTCTGAGACACTGAGATTTCACATCATTTCTTCTCCTTCCTGTCCAGTCATTCTGGGATACTCCTGGTTATCTCTACATAATCCACATATTAACTGTCAAAGTGGCCACATTGTTTCTTGGGGTTCTTACTGCTCTCTTCATTGCCTGGAGTCTGTGAACCCTTTATATATTCAGTCAGTCCAAGTGTCTGTTCCTAAGATTCCTGAGCCCTATAGATCTTCTGCCTGGCACCATTCCTTCACAAGGTAGGGTCTACCCTCTGTCCTTACCTGAGACCGCGGCTATGGAAGAGTATATCCAGGAGAATCTTAAAAAGGGTTTCATTCAATGGTTCAGTTCCCCAGCAGGAGCGGGGTTCTTCTTTGTCAGGAAAAAAGAGGGATATCTTCGTCCTTGATTATAGAGGCCTCAATAAGATCACAATAAAAAACACCTACCCCATATATCTGAACTGTTTGACCGACTTAAGTGGTCTAAGGTGTTTACAAAACTGGACTTACGTGGCGCTTACAATTTGATCCGGATAAGACGAGGAGACGAGTGGAAGACGGCATTTAATACTCGCTCGGGGCATTATGAGTATACAGAGTATAAAATCATGCCCTTCCGCCTCTGCAATGCTCCTGACGTCTTTCAGGAGTTCATAAATGAATGCCTCAGGGACTTTCTGCAGCAGTTTGTCATAGTCTACTTAGATGACATACTAACTCACTCTCCTGATCTCCACACTCATCGCTTCCACGTCAAGCAAGTCTTACGCCGTCTTAGAGAAAACCGTCTATTTGCTAAGCTAGAAAAATGTCTGAAGTCGAAAGAGCACCTTTCCTAGGCTATATTATCAGCCCTAAACCAAACCAAATCTGCGCTCCTCCATATAAGCTATCCAAGTGTGAACCCTGTATAGTGCATATTGTATACCACTTTCTTAAAATTTGGGGTCTCTGTTGCATAGTTTGGCCAAAGTATGTTTAAGCCCGCCTGCCACGTCAAGGCTCCCCAATATAGGCGAGTACCTAACTTCACACAATCATCCTATCTAAGTTAAAAACATCCCTGACGAAGCATTTCTTGTGAGCTGAGATTTCTTGTACATAACGCATTGGGCATATTTTAAAAACATTTAAAAACATCTTCATGTTAGGACTCACCTTCAGTGACCCATAGAGAGTGAGTAGCAGAGGCCAGGAGGACTGGAGCTCCATTAGTCCCCCCTATAAACCCCATCCACCCACTCCCACAAGTCACATGGGGTTTCATTACTGCCTTAAAGGCAATGAGCCAAACAGCCCAAACATTAGGCCAACACCATGCCTTTAAACCCCTCTGCAAGTGGCAACAACTCTATAAAAACATATTTAAGTGTTAAACATTTATTAATCTTAAAGTATAAAGTGAAGAGCAGCTTGAATAAGAGAGAAAGTGTGCAAAAACAAAAGAAATGAAAAAAAATTCAGAGCGCTAATTCACATTGATTTATACATTTAGTCTTCAGATATAAATTGAGTACCCAAGTGAATAAATACAGATAGCAGCAAGAAATGAGGGAGTTCTCCAAGCTCCCCAAGATTAGGCCTAAGCCCAAACAGAAACCCAAAACCAAACCAAATCTGCGCTCCTCCATATAAACTATCCAAGTGTGAACCCTGTATAGTGCATATTGTATACCACTTTCTTAAAATTTGGGGTCTCTGTTGCATAGTTTGGCCAAAGTATGTTAAAATATGCCCAATGCGTTATGTACAAGAAATCTCAGCTCACAAGAAATGCTTCGTCAGGGATGTTTTTAACTTAGATAGGATGATTGTGTGAAGTTAGGTACTCGCCTATATTGGGGAGCCTTGACGTGGCAGGCGGGCTTAAACATACTTTGGCCAAACTATGCAACAGAGACCCCAAATTTTAAGAAAGTGGTATACAATATGCACTATACAGGGTTCACACTTGGATAGCTTATATGGAGGAGCGCAGATTTGGTTTGGTTTTGGGTTTCTGTTTGGGCTTAGGCCTAATCTTGGGGAGCTTGGAGAACTCTCTCATTTCTTGCTGCTATCTGTATTTATTCACTTGGGTACTCAATTTATATCTGAAGACTAAATGTATAAATCAATGTGAATTAGAGCTCTGAATTTTTTTTCGTTTCTTTTATATTATCAGCCCTACTGGTTTTGAAATGGATCCCTCGAAATTGGAAGCCATCCTTAACTGGCCTCAACCATCCGGGCTTAAACCTCTCCAGAGATTCTTGGGGTTTGCGAACTATTATCGCAAATTCATCCAGAACTATTCCAAGATTGCTGCTCCTCTCACAGCACTTACTAAGAACGGAGTAGATCTGGTTAATTGGCCTCCTGAAGCTGTCAAGGCCTTTGTACTCCTGAAACAAAAATTCTCCACTGCTCCAGTTCTGAGACATCCGGACCCTACTCAGCCCTTCGTACTTGAAGTTGATGCTTCTGATATTGGTGCAAGAGCTGTCTTTTCTCAAAGAGGCACTCATAATGGCCCACTTCATCCCTGTGGATTCATGTCCAAGAGATTCTCTACAGAATTATGATGTTGCTAATAGGCAGTTATTGGCCATCATTCTCAGTTTAGAGGAGTGGAGACATTTATTGGAGGGGGCACGTACGCCTATAACAATACTCACTGATCACAAAAAGCTTATTTACATCAGTGATGCTAAAAGACTGAATCCCAGACAGGCAAGATGGGCACTGTTTCTGACTCAATGTAATTTTGTTCTGTCCTATCGACCAGGAACTAAGAATACTAAAGTCAACGCACTCTCCAGAATGTACACAGAACCCACAGAGGATACCCAAGTCATGGAACCTATTGTTCCCCCAAGTAAGGTACTGGCCCGTATATGCCATTCCAGTTTATCCTCCCCACTTCTAGAGGAGATCCTTAATACCCAGAATGAAGCCCCGGATATAGTACCTCCCGGGAAGCTCTTTGTACTATCAGAAAAAAGAGAGGAAGTCTTGAAGTCCAGCCACAATTCCAAATTGGCGGGTCACCCAGGAATTGCCTGTACTAAGGAGTTGATCTCCAGACTCTTTTGGTGGCCTGGATGTCAAACCTGTGCCTCTTCCAAAACTTCTAGGACCTTTCCTGTTGGAATGCTGCATCCACTGCCAATACCTTTACAGACCTGTTCCCATATCTCTATGGACTTTGTGGTTGAATTGCCACCCTCAAAAGGAAATACCACCATACTTACAGTAGTTGACCATTTCTCCAAAATGGCACATCTGATCCCTCTACACAAACTACTTTCCGCTGCAGAACTGGCTCAGATCTTCATCAAAGAGATTGTCAGACTGCATGGGGTTCCCACCCAAATTGTGTCTGATCGTGGCAGTCAATTTATTTCAAAGTTTTACAGGTCATTCTGTGAGAAACTGGTAATTTCCTTGGCATTTTCTTCAGCTTACCACCCCCAATCTAATGGAGCCACAGAACGAGAAATCAGGAGATGGAACAATACCTCCGGATGTTCTGCAATGAAAGCCAAGATGATTGGGCAGAACTTCTACATCTGGCTGAATTCACAAAAAACAATTCACTTCAGGAATCCATTCAGATGCCTCAGTTCTTCTGCCTTTATGGAATTAATCCAGTAGTTCTTCCCACAACATTCTCTGGGTCCGGTATACCTGCTTTAGACACTCATTTGGATAGAGTCAGAGAATGCTGGACTTCTGTGAGGAAAGCCTTGTGTTCAGCCACAGCAAGGCAAAAAAGAACTGCTGACAAAAAGCGATCTAGTGCTCCGACTTATGCCCCTGGTGACAGGGTGTGGCTTTGTACTCGTCATCTATGCCTCAAGGTACCCACCATGAAGTTGGCTCCCTGGTACATAGGGCCATTCCGCATTAGTAGGAAGATTAATCCTGTGGCCTATGAACTATCTCTCCCTAGAGCACTCCTTATTCCCAGGGTTTTCCATGTTTCCCTTCTGAAACCTCTTATCTGCAACAGATATACTAAGAGAGTTGTTGCTCCTGGTCCAGTTGATGCAGTCCATGAAGATGAGTTTGAGGTACAGGCTATTGTGTACTCCCATCTTTCTCAGATGTTCCCTGCAGTACCTCGTACATTGGAAAGGGTATGGCCCAGAAGAAAGGGACTGGTTGTCGGCCCATAATGTGCATGCCCCTTGTCTAGTCCGACAGTATCACAGAAAATATCAAACTCATCCTGGTTACAGCTGGCAAGGGTTCGGCCCTCAAGGAGGGGGTATTGTCACAAACCCGTCCACTCCTCCTCCCTCAAGGCGGTCTCACTCCTGATTACAGAACTCATACACCTGTCCATAGCCTCCTTATGCTCGGGACTTTCTTACTCCCCCTGCCCTCCGATGGTCTGTGCTTAGCGTCCTAGTACCTGTGTATCACGCTTACCTGTATTCCTGATTCCCGTTGTGACCCTTGCCTGAACTCCGTGTATCCAAATATCTGGCTTCCTGACCTTAGCTTTGTCTGCAACCTCTCTTCTTGTTCCTGTGATCAGACTGTTTGCTCCAGTTTTCTGTTCGACCCTTTGTGTACCAACTCCAGCTAGCCTGACCACTCTCTTCATATCTCCAGTTTGTTTTGACTCCTTGTGTACTGATGCCAGCTTGTCTATGACTCTCCACTTCTCGACTCTCCCTAGGTACCGACTATCTGCTTGTTCGACTACCCGTGTACCGGACCCGGCTATACTTCAACTCTCCGCCTGTCTACGACCCTGTATAGTCAACATCAATTCTGTTTGACTCCTAGTCGACTCCAGTTTATCTTCCACTCTCCAGTATCTGCTTCTGCAGCTTTTTGTCAACTAGCAGCATCACATTACTGTCGGCTAACTTAAAGACTCCTGCTCTCTGCTCTACGACTCCCGGCCTTCTACTGCAGGGTTCCGACTCTGCCTCGTAGCCTGTGGGTTATCATTCTCATTCACCCGTTCCTTGCCTGGCTGAGAGAACTGTGACAATAAAATAGCCCGGGCCCGGATTGGTCACCTGTTCTTTATCTCTCCAATCCTCATTTGCTTGAAGTTGGAGAGGCAAGACTGAATTGTGTTTTGGTGTTCTTTTGTTCCTTTGTATGTTTACTGTATAAAATGTCCCTATGTCCTCAAAATAAACTGAGTTTGTTTTGTAACTAAAAGTGCATGATGTCCTTTTATTTCTGAGTGGTTTAAAGGGTCTCCTTTGACCCCCTTCACAGATGCTGTGTTCCAGATTCACTGGCCCGGATGCCCAATTGTAGCCACATCCAGGAGGAAGAAACCTGTCACGACAGTCACTGACAACCCGGCATCCTTGGTTCCTGTTACACTGGTGGCAGTGATGGGATTATCTTCCTCACCAACTGGGATCATGACAGTACATGACGACAGGAACAAAAGTGCACCCTGATGCCATGAGTCCATCCACATCTGACCAGCAGCTCTATGCAGACTTATGGACCCTGTGGAAGCCACTGCTGGGCGAGCATCCCCTGGCAGAGTTGGAGGCATCTCTGGACATCTGTATCAGGTAACCCTGCCCTGGTAGGTGGGACTGAGGTCTTTGCCAGCCTGTTTGTTGGCCCTGACCCGGTGAGTGAAACCACAGACCTCTCAACCCACATGCTTGCAGACCTATTTGAGGTCTGGCAGACCTGTTTGAGGTCTGGAACCAGCGGCCCCCTGGCTCTTCCATTACTGCTATGGCCACTCTGTCTCACGCAGTCCCCACCCACCCTGGATCCAGAGTTTCTGGCCCCGGATCACCTAGGAACTGGCAAGGACTATGCCTTGATACCAGGGCCCAGAAGCCCACATGAACTGACACTGAATTGGGGTGAAAGTGCGGGAACAGACCCTCAGTTTGCCCCAGTCTTATGCCACCTGGCCTGCTTACCTGTCCAAGGAATACCTGAGCACACACCAGCCACTGGCCCCTATAGACGGAAGGTCCCTCTTGCTACCATACCACCATTCACCAATGTTGGCGCTGGCTTTGGACTTTGAAAGGAGGTAATGTGATGGGTCGTAGGCCGTTACTGTGGGCAATTGTAAGTGCCAGTAAAATGGTATTAAAGATTGGGACTCACAGACTAGAATCCTAGCTCCTGAAGGCTAGATAAAAGAATGAAGGCAGGGCATGTCAAATTTCCCACCACCAAGCCTCACTGACTGCCTACCATGTTGTAGTATGTAGGCTCCCTTCTGATTGGTCGCCTGCCATTCTATGGGAAATGTACTGTCGATGTTTACTGTGTGTTTGACAGTTAGGCGCTGCACTCATTGGTCGCCCCTTTTCAAGCAATGCCACAAGGAGTGTGGCATTGCTTCAACAAGTTGGTGTCCTTGTAAATGGTCATCACATGTCTCCTTTTTGTCGCTCTGGCTCCCGTTGGCTTGCAGGTTAATGCTACAAGATAGAATTAGTCTGTCGGGCCCAGGTAATCTGATAAAAATAAGAATACAATATCACCAGTCCCAGATTGGTTGCTTGTTCCATGTCTCTCTGTTGCTCATTGGCTGCAGATTGGAGGGGCATGACTGAATTGTGTTTTGGTGTTTTTTTGTTCCTTTGTATTTTTACTGTATAAAATGTCCCTATGTCCCCAAAATAAACTGAATTTGTTTTGGAGCTGAAAGTGCTGATGTCCTTTTATTTCTGAATGGTTTAAAGGGTCCCTTTTGACCCCCATTCATGGATGCTGTGTTCCAGATTCACCAGCCCAGCCACCCACATGTAGCCGGATCCAGGGGGGAGAAACCCGGAATGATGTCTATGGACAACCCAATGTCCTTGGTTTTAGTTACACCTTCCAAAAGGCAAGTTAAACCCCAACTAGCCTGGAAGGTTGACAATGACATCAACACCTATGTATTCATTGTCTGTTTCTGCTAGTGTCCAGCTGCAGGGAAATATCACAGTTGTTACCTCTGCACCCCCAGGGTCTTCCTCCTCCTCTGCAATTCCACCATTGCTGCCACCCCCACCACAAGCTGATAGAGAGTCTACAGCTGTGAAGGAATCAGGAAGCATCTGCAGGCAGTTCATCAACTGAATATACCATGATAATGGTAGAAAGGGTTAATTCTTTTTATTGAGTCTTGTAACCCAGCAGCACCACCCAATCATTTGTATTTTGAGAATGGACACAGGCCATAGTGATGGCAGCACCTGATTTCTTGGGTTATGATTTAACATTGTTGAGATAAACATCATGGAGGTGCTTATCTCTTAATATGAGAGCAGATGTGCCAAGTGTGATTCTTCCCAGTACTTCCCCTCTATTTCATAATGTTTCCTTATATTTTGCACTTAAAGAGATAGTAATACTTTGTTTTATCTTTATTTTATTTTGTAGGCATTAAAAAACATGAAGAATGATATAAGTTTTATTTTTCAGACCTTTATGGTTTGAGAGATATTCACAAGCAAAGTTTCCCCTCACTGACCAAAACGGTCTTCCATCTAGCTGTCAGATTTGGAATCCGGTCCACAGATCAACCGGTGTCTCTTCAGCAGAGCCGAGATCACAAGATATAAAAATAACAATTTCATTGGAAGGGTCTAAAAAGTGTGCTTGCAAAGGCACACTTTGTAGACTATTCAAATGAAGAGTTCTTCTTATATCTTGTGATCTCGGCTCTGCTGTAGAGCCACGGCTGGTCCGCGGACCGGATTCCAAATTTTCATCTCAACCCAAATGGGTGAAAAATGTAATTTTCCGCTTAGCGGAAAACTTCCTGTTAAAAGTACAGTTATTCTGATTTTTTCTGCCTCTTTGCATTGAAATCAATTGCAAGACTGAATTTACACGCAACACAGCAAATGTTATTTTATTTCTCACAGCCATGGTATAAAAGGGGTCCGAGGGTGCCTGTGTTGGTAGAGTCTAGGGAAAGAATCAGTTGAACATGGGATTTCTTTTGGTGGGGGTTGTTGACTGGGATTGGGGGGAGAGTTAAAAAATAAATAAATAAATGACGAAAAAAAATATAAGTAACGTGACAGAGGCAGGGACCCCCTGATGTAAGCTGTGACTGGGGCAGACTGATACCAGATGGGGTAGAATATTTTGTAGAGGATTATTTGTAGGACTTAGACTTGTTGTTAGAGGCCCATGCCCTGAGTAAACATTGATTTACAGGACTTAGACTTGTTAGGTGCAAGCCCTGAGGAAAGATTGACTCGTAGGACTTAAACTTGTTTGGCACAAGACCTGTAGAAAAATTGATTTGTAGGACTTAGACTTATGTTAGGCCGAAGCCCAGAGGAACATTGATTTGTAGGACTTGCACATTTTTGGCACAAGTCCTTAGGAAACATTGATTTGTAGGTGTATTGTGGCATTTGCGGCTGTTGTTCTTGCTGCTGCTGAGTTGTTTAAACCCTTAAAGACCAATGCCACGCACATCTAGTCTTTATACTATTTGAGATAACAGAGGACTTTGTGATTGATATATACCGACCCCGTAATAAACGGGAGAATAAGAAAGTCTGCAGCTTCTGAGATACAAAGTATCAATAGTATTGTGACATATATCCAAAAAGAGAAGAAAATAAAAAGTAACTTTTCTATTTGGATTCTCGGAGATTCCTTTTGCCTGTGGGCTGAAATGATTTAAGGAATAAGTGTACTATATGTTTGTGATACAAGAATCATCCAATTATTTAATCGAGTGATGGATTGTTAGATTATTGGTCACACACTCTGCCCGCGAATCAGCATCAGAGACGGGAGAGGTGAGTTATATCCGACCGTTGCATCCAGATTGAAAACACTCTGCCCGCGAATTGATACAAGAAACGGGAGAGGTAAGCTACATTTAATCGCTTTGAACCTGCATGTGAATTGGTGGAGTAACGGAAAATCAAGTTATTTCCCAACCATATACATCTATTGGAGGTGAGATTTTGCATATACTCTGCCCGTGAAGTAACACAAAAGATGGGGGAGGTCACTTGTACTCTACGGATATATACCTACTCATCAGAAGGAGGACTGTGAGCGTTTGGTAACATAATTATTTATTGTTGCCTTTTTAGATACAGTAGCTGCATTGACTTTCTTCGACCATTAGGGTTATATCAATTGTTATACTATTCTGATATATAGTTGTTTTGGTATACGTATTGGGAAGTCTAGTTATCCTATTGTATATTTAGACTTAGATTCATTTATCCTTTTTATCCATTAGGTATTTTTAGTGTCTATGTCATTTTAGTTTATGGTACCATAAACAGTATATTTTTATGTGGTCATTATGTGGATTTAATAGCAGATCTACATCATTGTTGTTCTGAAATAAATATTGTATTTATTTTAATCTCAAAAGCGCTCTCCCAAATTTTGTGGTTGTATTGTTTTTTTTAATCTAGATTTATGCACTTCTGGAGATTGGGATAGTAGTCGTTTTTGAGATCATATAGAGGGATTATTGATAACAGTTTTTTTCCAGACCTCATTTGGGTGTCTGGAATCCCATTTCTGTATTAACATATAATACACCAATATACTGTATATATTAGAACAGAAATTTGTTTTTTATGATTGCCCTCCACTTGTCAACACTTTTTTTTTAACAGATGTACTAAGAGATATACACCAGTATTGCACTGCTGCACATATTTAAACCCTAAACTTGACTTTGTTTTCTAATTCATGTTGCTTTTTATGTACTGGACTTGGTCAGCACAAGGTGAAGGTGACAGACAGGCAGTTCTTAGTTGCTATGATCAGTATTAGATCTATGAGCATAGTCAGACATGATAGATATGTCAATTAGTCATAAGGAACTGTTGACAAAAGTTCATATACTGTGGTGTGTTATCCAAGAATGCATTGAGGGTTCCCCATATGTTCATAATATGTAGTGTCCCCGCAGCAGAACGCTTCATAAGTGATGCCATATAACTAGAAGACATTTTGGTACCAACTTCCATAGTGTTTGAAATTAGTTGAAAAAACAATACATGAATTTGGCACCTGTCTGGATGACCTAGGGTTAATAATACAAGTGTCACATTACTAACGCCAGGAGTGCAAGAAAGGTGACACCCATTTTTTCTTAACCTAATGGTAGGTATGGTAGGGGGCTTAAGGTAGGCAACAGCAACTAATTCAACATAACTAGTCAAATATGTGGTAGAGCTGGATGACCAGGGTCACACTCAGATACCTGAATCTCTCTAGGAGCATTGTGCTGGCCCTGTGTAGAACGTGTTCCTTTCTGCTGCCTTTACTGACTCCCACTCACTGGGGCACAATGCCGGGAAAAAGACATCTCTCCCTCTGATCTCACTCTGAACTACCAGATGTGCACCCATAAATCAGCCCATAAAGGAATGTAGACCCCTCAGATTACTCATTTTATATACATTACTAACCCTTTAATGAAGAGAGAAGTGTGCAATGTATGGGTTAAGTACCAGAGGGGTGAGTTGTGCATCACTGTGGTCATTAAAGCCAGCACCCATGACACTCAAAGGGATAAAACTCATAATGAAGCAGAGGGATTAAACCTCTGTGTGCCAGAAAGGTATCCAACACATTGTAATGCAATGTGTTGGATACCTTTCTGGCACTCAAAGGGTTAATGCATATGTGTGTAACAGAAGGAAAATTAATGAATCATAAAAACACATGTTGAAAAACAAAGTATACCCATAGGTTGGGGAAACATACCAATGCAGACAGGGTGACAAATCCAGCTCACTCTATCAGGATAAATCTTTGTAGAGAAGAAAAAGAAGGACAGAAAGATATGGGACTTATTTTAAAGGGATAGAAATACTCGAAATGTGAAAAAAAAAATATGTTGTAAGGTTTATCCCCCTGAGTAAAACAAGGGTACTCCCACTGCTGAAAGGTGTTTTATTCAAAAGTTATTACAGTTCAAAGTTGAATTTTTTTAGGTGCAATATTACAGTGGACTGAAATTGTGCAGAGGTGCTGTTTCTACACCATCCTATGAAGATTTATGGTCCTGGGACCAGAGCTGTCCATAGGATGGTGTAGCAACAGCGCCACTGTACAATTTCAGGCCACTGTGATATTGCACCTAAAAAATTCAATGTTGAATTGTAATAACTTTTAAATAAAACACCTTTCAGCAGTGGGAGTACCCTTGTTTTACTCAGGGGGATAAACCCTATAACATATTTTTTTTTACATTTTAAGTATTTCTATCTCTTTAAGGGAGAAATGTTTCTCTAATACTTCTACTGCAACCCCTAAGTAACCTATGAAAAGGAGACCAGTTCAGTGCTATTCATACTCATGGAATATATGGAAATAATTATTAAAACAAAACAAAAAACTTTATTTCAGCTTCTTTCTATTAAAAAATACTAAAAATACAATGTATCAGTAGAGACTGATGAGTTACGTATCCAGCATTACTGTCACATTGACCTCTTTACATTCAAAGAGCACAGTTATTATATACCTAATGGATGTATTAGGGAAGTGATTTATTTGATCACTACTGACACTATGTTTACCTTGTATCAGTCATATAACCGATAACAGCAATGTCCATACTGCAGGTGCCCTGCTTGCTTAATGGAATTTACCTGCAATTCATTTCTGCAGATGCTATACATTTATTGCTATGTAATATATCATCCGATTGCGTACTCCGTAAGGCAGACAGTTTGCGTGGTCTACCCACGAACGCTGTCCAGCTTAGATGAAATAGCTGAATGAAACACAACTCTGTCTAAATGAATGTAGGTGACAGGAATAATATCACAACTTAGGTCAATCTCACATATATAGTTTACTATCTGTATACATAGTCAGTCTTAGCACTGACTTCACTGAGTCAACTATAAAGATAGCTTGTCTCTCGAATGTATACATTGCCAGTAGGGTACCTGTGTGTAATAATAACAGTGTTGATGATTTATTACAGCGCACCTACTGTTAAATTAATACAGTGACATTAGCTAAATTTCAGTAATACAATAAGCAGGGTGCCTGCAGCTGCTACAAAAAGCTGGCACTAGTTAAAAGTTCTGAGCAATCAGATGATCTGATAGCATTTGCAGAAACTAATTGCTAGTAGATTCGATTAAGCAAGCGGGCATCTGCAGTAAGAACGTCGTTCCTAGCTGTGATACTTGAGTAAAGCTGTTACCAAATAGGTGCCCATGGCAAATAAAGGGATAATTGTGATATAAAAAATAAATGTAAGTTACTGAACTAAGTCAACTACAAAGACGGCCTGCGGTATTCACATTCAATAATAACAATGTGGATGATCTATTACAAGGAAAATACTGTGAAATCAATACAGTGATATCAATTTAATACTAGTGAAACCATAAGCAGGGCTCCTGCATTTGCTTTAAGACTGGAACTAGCCAACAAGTACTGGGCAATCAGATGATCTATTTCTATTATACAGCAATAAATGTATAGCATCTGCAGAAACTAATTGCAAGTAAATTCCATTAAGCAAGCAGGGCACCTGCAGTATGGACATTGCTGTTATCGGTTATATGACTGATACAAGGTAAACATAGTGTCAGTAGTGATCAAATAAATCACTCCCCTAATACATCCATTAGGTACATAATAACTGTGCTCTTTGACTGTAAAGAGGTCAATGTGACAGTAATGCTGGATATGTAACTCATCAGTCTCTACTGATACATTGTATTTTTAGTATTTTTTAATAGAAAGAAGCTGAAATAAAGTTTTTTGTTTTGTTTTAATAATTATTTCCATAGATTCCATGAGTTTGAATAGCACTGAACTGGTCTCCTTTTCATAGGTTACTTAGGGGTTGCAGTAGAAGTATTAGAGAAACATTTCTCCCTTAAAGAGATAGAAATACTTAAAATGTAAAAAAAAATATGTTATAGGGTTTATCCCCCTGAGTAAAACAAGGGTACTCCCACTGCTGAAAGGTGTTTTATTTAAACTAATTGCAAGTAAATTCCATTAAGCAAGCAGGGCACCTGCAGTATGGACATTGCTGTTATCGGTTATATGACTAATACACGGTAAACATAGTGTCAGTAGTGATCAAATAAATCACTTCCCTAATACATCCGCTAGGTACATAATAACTGTGCTCTTTGACTGTAAAGAGGTCAATGTGACAGTAATGCTGGATATGTCACTCATCAGTCTCTGTTGATACATTGTATTTTTAATACTTTTTAATAGAAAGAACCTGAAATAAAGTTTTTTTTTTCTTATTTTAATAATTATTTCCATATATCCCATGAGTTTGAATAGCACTGAACTGGTCTCCTTTCTCATAGGTTACTTAGAGGTTGCAGTAGAAGTATTAGAGGAACACTTCTCCCTTAAAATAAGTTACTTATATCTTTCAGTCCTTCTTTTCTTCTCTACAAAGATTTATACATACATATTGAGACCTGTGGCACGTTATTTACCCCTATTAATGACACAAGTAATTATCACTCTCACTATCAGGACCAAGTTACACCATGGAGAGGAGCACCACAATGCAAGCAAGTCACTAGCTTTTCACCGTAGCTGGTTTCAGAATTTAAGCAGTAGACTTGTGCACTGAAAAAAATTCAGTAAAATTCGATTTCGGACAGTTTTTTTTTTAAAATTTGGATGATTCGAATTTTGGACCGGACCTGTTCGACTGAGACGAAATTCGGAAGGAATCCGAATTATTCGTCTGAATTCACCATGCTTTTAAAAATACAATAAAATCAAAATTAGATAAATAAAAATAACTGGAACCATTTCCAGGGTCTAAGTAAAGGGTAAGGTGGAGAATTAGCCTTATGGTACTGTAGATGAAGCATGGATATAGCTATTCAAAGGAAGAAGAAAGACTGAGGATGACTGGTGCAGGGCGGACTCAGGATGACAGCAACACTTTAGATGTGCTTAGCACACCCACAAATCTGCCATCTCGGAGAGCCTTTGTCATGTTAGCAACACTGTAAATGTAGCCAGCAGCAAACTACAGAACACTGGAGCAGACAGGACTCAGTAGATAGATACTTATACTTCTTTTGTTTGAATAGATTTAGACTACAAAACTGAGGATGACTGGGGCAGGCAGGACTCAGTATATAAATATACGACTTTTGATAGAATAGAGTTAGATTAGAAAATTGAGGATGGCTGGAGCAGGCAGGACTCAATAGATACAAATAAGACTTTTGTTAGAATAGAGTTAGACCACAAAACTGAGGATGACAGCAACACTGTAGATGTGCTGAGCAGTGAACACCCACAAATCTGACATCCCGGAGAGTCTTTGTCATGTTAGCAATACTGTAGATGTAGCCACTGCGTCACCATGTTCTTCCACCTCTTGTAGGTTTGGACAGGAAGAAAAATCATCATCAGCAGATTTAGGGGAGACCTGCTGAATTGCCTCTTCTGCCTGGTGGCTACAGGGAAATGGTAAACAACTATCTCCCTCACCCTCAATAACATTTTTTGTAGAAGATATTATGCTCTCAGTGGCAGTGACAGTGGCGGCAGGAGGAATTTTCTCCAAATATTGCAATAATTCCTGTTTGCGCTGCTTATATGGATGTTCGCTGTAAAAATCCCGCTTTGATACTACATGCAGTTTCGGAACAGTAGTGTTCATGTTCAACACACTAGGTGCCCCCAGGTATATAGAACTGGCTGTAGTGGAGGTGGTGATGGAATTGGCAGTGGAACTAGTCATTGTGCAGATGGTTTTGGGTGGATCATCACGAAACAGCTGACAACGAGAAACAGATGCCGGCTGCTTCATGGTCTCAGAGGAGGACCTGGACCTCTCTACCCTGCTAGTAGAGGTAGAACAAAATGCAGTTCCCTTCTTATTTTTATTTTTGGTTTGGAGTGCTGCTTCTGAGTCTGACTAGTACTACAGACAGTCCTCTTCTTTAGCCGCCTGCTGCTGCTAGCTCTGCCTGAAAGCAACGGCACTGTGGTGGTTGCTGGGTCACTGCAGCTGGTACAGGACGAGCAACATCAGGTTGTTCACTACTACTCAGATCCATTACAGATATGTCAGTACAATAATACATTTTAAATTTTAAATCCTGGCCACATGACAATTGTCTCACTGACTGTGTCACTCTGGAAATTATTTATACAAATCCTTAATATTTTTAAACAGTAACAAAGTTGACTTGTGGTGACAGTAAGGCACTTCTGCTGGATGCATGCCTGCCTACACAAATGGTACACTGGCTGTGTCATTCTGGAATTCATTCAGGAACAGAGATGACTTGAGGTGGCAATATGGCACTTCTGCTGGATGCCTGCCTACCTACACAAATGGTACACTGGCTGTGTCACTCTGGAAATTATTTACACAAATCCCTACTGTCTTTCTTTTAAACAGGAACGAAGATGACTTGTGGTGACAGTAAGGCACTTCTGCTGGATGCATGCCTGCCTACACAAATGGTACACTGGCTGTGTCATTCTGGAATTCATTCAGGAACAGAGATGACTTGAGGTGGCAATATGGCACTTCTGCTGGATGCCTGCCTACCTACACAAATGGCACACTGGCTGTGTCACTCTGGAAATTATTTACACAAATCCCTACTGTCTTTCTTTTAAACAGGAACGAAGATGACTTGCTGTGGCAATAAAGCAGTTTTGCTGGATGCCTGTCTGTCTACACAAATGGCACACTGGCTGTGTCACTCTGGAAATTATTTACACAAATCTCTACTGTTTTTCTTTTGAATATGAATGAAGAAGACTTGCTGTGGCAATAAAGCACTTTTGCTGGATGCCTGCCAGCCTACACAAATGGCACACTGGCTATGTCACAAATCTTGCCTAAACAACAACTGTCAGATTTGTCTGTGTAAATGTAAAAAAAAAAAAAAAAAAAAAAGCTTCTGACAGTGGCAATAAGGCACTAGACTGGCTATGAGGTATTAGACTGGCTAGCAAAATCACTTATCTCTGGACACTCTCTCTCTGCTTCTTATCTCTCTGAGCTCCACAACTGACTAACAGGAAATGCAGGCTGTATGGGTGTCTGTGTCATTAGTCCAACCTCCCTCATCATGAAATGAAGAAGCTAATTAGACTACAGAGGAACCCATCATGAAATGAAGAAGCTAATTGGAAGAGAGAGGGAGGGAAAGTAGCGGGAAGCTGTCTTCCGAATATCCGAATTTTGCACCAAAATTTCGGACCAGGGCTGTTTGGATTCGGGTCTCTTAAAACGAACTGACCTTGCCATTCGGCCAGCAGGAATGACGTTGAATGACCCTTATTCGTCTGAATTTAGACAAACTGATTCACACAAGTCTATTAAGCAGCCTGCGCAGCAGCATGGCACTATGTCATGTGTCACCCACCTCCTTCTTCCCTGCAAATCTTGTCTCGCAAGACGTCCTCCACAAAACTGAGCAGGTGAGCAGTGCAGCAAGCACTAAGACTCTTCAGGGGGTGCCTGTGTAAAGGAACTTTAACACTTTGAGTGCCAGAAGGTATATCTTCTGGCACTCAAAAGGTGAAGAACATTTAACAAGTGAAGCCAGCTCACTGACCTGTTTGGGGGCTGCAGAGGCCCCCACTATGCCTCTGCTTTTATACAGAGTTCCACCTTGTTTTTAAATACAAATAAACAGATATTTTAGGGATTTTAAACTAGGAGTTCTGATTTTATTCGGGTAGGTTATTCATGGCTTTCAGAGCTCTGTAGGAGACAGCAGATCAACCCATCTCTTTCTTGTACTTTGGAACAGTCAATGAGTTGCTGGCAGTGGAGCTGTGGTTATAGTAAATATGTAGAGCTGGAGTGAGCATACTGAGTGAAGATAACTGAGGCGTGAAATCTCTGTTTCTTGTGTTTGTGATTATACAGTAATAATTTTACAGCTGTACAAAGTATCAGTTCTGGATCTCTTTGTATAGTTACAATGAATTTACAACAAAGCACAAGTTTCATATACTGCATAATTCCTCCTGCAGATAAATCTAGAAGTGATATTTTCTCAATACAGCAGCTCTGCTGTATGTGTGCAGCCAGTCAGATTCAAGTACCAGATAAAATTATTCCACTTTTTTTCATCACTGTTCTAGAGCTTACAGATACTTTATTGTTTACTGGCACTCACACACTCCACCATAGTTAACATTTTAATTGTTAATACAAGGCACATGCAAAAGGGATGACCCAAAAATGCTCATATACCTCCACATTGCCCTCCCTTAGGTTCAAGAGCCATACAGAGGACTATTTTCAGTGTAACTGACTCAGTAAATTGCCTTTTGCATGTGTAGCATTGAAAAATCAGTTCCATCTCCTTGTTCCTCATGATATCTACTAAATACCTCTTAATACCTAACAATTGCCCTCGCAGTAATACCAAGCTTTTAACATATTAACAAAGAAGGGAGGATGTGCAGCACATTTATAATGATATAATTTAAAGGGATAGTAATAGTTAAAATATATAAAAAAATATATGGTGTAGGGTTTATCCCCCTGAGTAAAACAAGGGTTATAATTTTTTTTAATAAAATATCTCTCAGCAGTAGGAGTACCCTTGTTTTACTCAGGGGGATAAATCCTACAACATGTATTTTTTACATTTTAAGTATTACTATCCCTTTAACTTTCCCATAACTGCTCATAAGTATAAAAATTAGGGAACTTGACATGTATGATTTTAGTAGAAGCTTCAACTCAAAGATGGCTCTTTGTCTGCCAAATGAGTTCTTTGGAATGTGAAAGAGCCAACTGGATTTTGGAGGTCATTGATAACTTGGAAATGACTGCATGATCACAGAAATAAATTGTCTTTTTTTTCTACTCAGTGGCTTAACAATAGGGGTTGCACCTACAACCGGGCCCGTCACTCCAGGGGCCTGGCAGCCCCCTGTGACCCCCCGCCTAGTGCCACGGACATCTATTAGCTGCGTTCTTCCTCGTCGTCACTCCTGTAATGCAGAGAGCTGGGAGATGACATCATTTCCCAGCGCTCTGCATTACTGAAGAGAGGTCCACGTGGGAGTCCAGGTCTTAATAGAGGTCTGTGCTGAAGGAGGCACAGACCTCTCCTGCCACACCGCTGGACCACCAGGAAGGTAGGAGATGGACACTGGGAGCAATATGAAGGTATGGAGAGCTGGGGGCAATATGGAGAGTTTGAGGCAATGTGAAGAGGAGTACATTGGGGGCAATGTGTAAAGTCGGGGGCAATGTGGAGAGGAGGACGCTGGGGCAATGTGTAGAGTTGGGGGCAATGTGGAGAGGAGTACATTAGGGGCAATGTGGAGAGTTGGGGGCAGGGCTGGTGTAACGATTTTTGCCACCCTAGACAAAACCTAATTTTGCCGCCCCTTGTGTCCTACCCCTTTATGCCCCGCCCCTGTATGTGTTTAAGTGTCAGTGTGTTTGTGTGTTCCCTATATGTGTATAAGTGTCAATTTGTGTGTGTTCTCTGTATGTGTATGTGTGTGTGTGTGTCCCTGTATGTATATAAGTGTGTCAGTGTGTGTGAGTCTCTGTAAGGATATCAGTGTGTAAGTGTGTGTGTGCTTCTCTATATGTGTATCATTGTGTCAGAGTGTATGCTCTCTATATGTGTATCAGTTTGCCAATGTGTATGCTTGTCTGTATGTGTATCAGTGTGTCTGCTTATCTTTGTGTATCAGTGTATTAGTGTGTTTGACTCCCCCCTTTGACTCTTTCTCCCCCTCTTGACTGTTGATCCCCACTTTGATTCTCTTTCACATCTGTATTTTGATCCCCCACTTGACTGTTGATTCCACCTTTGACTCTATTCCCCCTTGAAACTCTTGATCCCCCCTTGACTCTTTCTTCCCCTGTCTGACTCTTTATCCACTCTTGACCCCCCATTTTGACTCTCCCCCACTTTTGACTTTATCCCACTCTAGTCTTGACTGACCCTCTTTTGCCTCTTTCCTCCACCTCTTGACGCCCTCCTTTCCTCATTTTCCTCCTCTTACCTCTTGAGTTCAACTCCTCCATGATGTCTCCAGTCTCTTTTCCCCCACTGCCCACATTAAGAGCAACCGGGACCATGTGATACGCGGTGACGCAGACTTGGTGCATGCTGGGTGTTTCTTCATCTTTCTGGATGCCACTATAAAACTTATTCTGAGGACACTGCAGGTTTAAAAATGACATCCAGATCGATGAAGAAACACCAAGTATGTACAGTGTCTGCCTAGGTGCGTGTCTCTACTGTTAAAGTTGGCCAGGCTAACATTTTCTGGGCTCCCCTCTGCTATGCCACTGACTTGGGCAGTAAGTGGTGAGTGGGGGGGGCAGTAAGTGGTGAGCGGGTGGAAGACCCAGGCCAGGCCCTGCTGCACCCCCAGAGAATGTGCACCCTAGGCCGGTGCCTACCTCATCTATAGCTGGCACCGGCCTGGTTGGGGGCAATGTGGAGAGGAGGGCATTGGGGGCAATGTGTAGAGTTGGGGGCAATTTGGAGAGGAGTACATTGGGGGCAATGTGGAGAGTGGGGCAATGTGGAGAGGAGGACATTGGAGGCAATGTGAAGATACCCAATGGGGGCAATGTGGTTGGGGGTGGGGCCATGGCATTTTTGCACCAGGGCCTGATGACTTCTAGTTACACATCTGTTTCTATTTTAATCATTTTTTATTCTACTTAAGTCTTCACTTTGCAGCCTTTTCCATGGGAGAAAATACTTTTCTTTTCCGATCTCTCAAAGACCAGGTAATTGATATTTAAATGTATTGAAACAGGCGGTTGAATATGTAATCTCATGTGATCTCAACAAACTTTAATTTGCATAAACAAATAAATGTAATAATGGGTGGAATTTTATGTTAGTAAGACCGTTGCAGTGGGGCTGCCTTGGGTTGCTCTATACAGTCCTAAAAGTCTCCCTTTGGCTGTTTGAGCAGACAGAAAACTGATTCCTTGTTTGGAAAGCAAACCGTGATGTAGTACACATCCAACATGGGAGCGTCTGGGGTCACCTTTCAGAAAAAATATCCTGTTTTACTACCCTGTTGGTGCTCCAGGTCTCAAAGTTCTAAATGGCTAATTGGCAGGGTTGCTCTCAGGGGATAGTTGATAATATTTGCTATTTGACCTATTCTTAACATTAAAGAAGGATCAACTGCACCTCACAGATGAGGCCCCATGAGGCTGAAATGTACATCTGGGGTTAGCTGTTTCTCTCCTTCAGAGAGGAATTGTCTGTCATTTCATAGCTGGACTGTCATTTGGGCAGGACCAGAACGATATGCTTCACAATATTTCTTCTCTGTGTATGTCTCTTGTGAGCTAAAAGAGATTGCACCTTGGGCACATTACACAGTCCTAGAGAGCTCTTTGCATACCCTTGAACACTCATGAGCCTAGTTAAGCATCTCTGACTTCTTCTTTTGCATATGTAAATTGCTCTTGGGGTTGGTCACAGTAAGAGTGATGGGGGAATCCAGACATGGACCCTTTTCTCACAAGAGCCTTGAGCTGCACCTCACCGATGAGGCCCAAAAAGGTTGAATAAGGGATAAGCTGTTTACCTCTTTCAGAGAGGAATTGTCTGGCATTTTGTGGCTGGACTGTCATTTTGGCAGGGCCTGTATATGCTTCAGAGTATTTCTTATCTGTGTATGGCACTTGTGAGCTAAAAGAGATTGCACCCTGGGTGCAGGACACAGTCCTAGTGAGCTCTTTTCATATCCTTTCATGCTCATGAGCCTAGTTGAGCATATCTGACTTCCTCGTTTGCCTAGCATTAAAGGGGAAGAATCAGCTCTTAATTATTTAACAGAATGACTTACCTAAGCTGGTGTCATTTATATAGTAGTCAAGTATACTGTATTTATCTATGCAATGTTTGAATAATAGCTGCAGTTGCTTGTATATAATTATCCTTTTTGCAATTTACCTCTACGTCACATTTCTAACAACAAACAAAATTCAATCAACTTGAATGACTTGTAAGGGTCATTTGTCTTCATCAGATTGCCAAATGAAACCCTTGGCAACAGACTATAAGATTACAAAAAAAAGGATATCAACATAACCAACTGCTATTTAGAGGTCACCTACGTAGGCAAGTCTATCTAGTGATCAACTTAAAAGCCACTTATTCCCAGAGTATAATTCATTTTTATGGAGGGATTTATTTCTTAGATTACAAGAAATATGTATTTATAATTAGAAGCTTTTATAAACAATTTATTGTCATGTAAAAAATCATATTCCTGAAAAGCGATGTGCAGTACATTGCTTCATATTGATCATCCCCTCTGATCCTCAGGGGTTAAAATTAAGAACCTGAATAAATATTACTCAACCCATCTTTTCACTCAACGACACACATACTGTAGAGGGTTCCCTGTAGTTGCTTTTGCAATGCGTTGGAAATATGTAGCTGTAGAGTGATTTGTAGCTGCAGTGCAAACCTTTAATTCCGTAGATGTCAGAGAAGTTTACAATAGCTGCTTCACAATGTACTGAAGATCTCTCTCACATCCAAAGGGTTAAATATTTTCTATTAGCAAATTCCCTAAATTAATGAAAGGAATAGAAGCAAACACTGTTTGCTTTCCACATTACACATGTTGTTTTCATACTAAGAGCCATATGGTGGTGCTGTGAAATCTAAATGCTTAGTTTTAGAAGAGGTGGCTTTTGATAGGAGAGAAAGGAGGAGTCAGAAGCTAGATACCAGAGTCATTAACTGCATAAAGGTATAAAGCAGACAACTGCACACTGTGTGAAGTACTGAAAGTCAATGATCTCTGGATTAAAACAAAATAGCCTGCATGAGGAATAGACCTCCCAGAACTGTTCAAGCTGCAGCTACATTTGGACCAGATGGAAAGAACGTCAAACTGTGGGAAAAGAACAAGAATTGGCAATCAATAGGATGACAATATTTGAAGATGCCTAAACTACTACAGGTAAAGAAACACTGACACATTTGGGTATTTTGGTATAGCAGGATTATTGATTTTTTTTAAGCTACGTGTAACCCTTTGAGTGCCAGAGGTGCATCCAGTATATTGTCTGCCATAACTGGACACCCTTCTCGCACTCACTCTTTGAGTGCCAGAGGAGCATGCAATAGATATTCCTCTTTAACTCAAAGGGTTGAAGGAACACACACACACACACACACACTTCCTAATATTAAACCCTCACTTACCTTAATGGGGGCAGAACATTCTAATAGCTGCTATGAATCAGTTCTGTGTAAAACTGACTCTTCAAAATGAATCTTTAGTAGGTACTGGATTCAATATCAATGAATTATCCAAACATTTTCATGTTATACAACGTAATTTGCTAATTTTAGTTCCTCTGACTGATTTAATCCTTTGAGTGCCAGAGTGCTTTGTAATGTGTTGCGTACCCCTCTGGCACTCCGAGGGTTAATGACAAGCACCTTAGGAGACTAATATAAATGGAACTTTATTTAAATGGGTATTTTAACCCCTTGAATGCTAAATAGGTCTCCAATTCATTTGTTTGCAACAGAGGCCCTAAAGAGGTTAAATGCATCATTTAAATCAGAGGAGGTTTTAAAAATCTTCATCTGAATCCAATGAAATGGTTAATTTTGCTCCAAAATTGCCTCAGTTCTTCTTATTAAATCAGCTTCTGTGTGTTAACCCTTGGAGCGCCAGAGGGCTATCCAGCACATTGAGGTGTATTGCTTTGGATATCTCTCTGGCACTCAAATGCTGGGGGAGAGAAGCAATATCAACTACTCACACAGGAAAGCTGATTTACTAAAAATAATGAGCAATTCTGGAGAAAACCAAAAGTCCTTCAGGGTACAAATAAAGTGTCTAGAAATGACCATTGATTTAAGTGTGGCTTTTAACTTCTTCAGTGCTTCTCAGGGAGTTGGAAACTATCCTCGAATGGGTTAAAATTCACATATCAATGGTGGTTTGCATTTGTCCTTATGGTAAAGTTGCTACAGTGCCTCGTAGTGTATTAACCTTAGTGTAGATGAGGTGGGAGACATGGTAATCTAATACAGCTCTGCTGATGATAAATATGTAGAAGCTGTTGTGAGGATTCTGCTAATTTAGCAGTAATTATTTCCTTTTACCTAGATTAACTCTCTGAGTGTCAGGGAGGTATGCAATGCCTTGTATACCACTCTGGTACACAAAGGATCAAGCCCTGCATTGTCCATTCACCTTTTTGTTAATAGCATGCGGTGTCAGTAGGGACAGGTCTCACTTAATAATGTTCTGGCCGTACAAGAAATGGAATGAAAGTTATTGCACCATTTAGTGTAAATTAATTTGAAGTCTATTTAAAATTATGATAAATAGATTAATCAAAGTGAATTAACTGCATTCAAGATAGTGAAATGCATTATTACTTATTTTTCATATTTTAAACTCTTTATCATTCATCATATTGAATATGTTATCTGCTATAAATACATTGCAATGTGTTGAAAACCAATTCAAGTGGTTAAAAACTCCCTTTTAATCAGTGGGACTTTGGAGAAATTGTATTGGATCCTTACGGAGCAGTCGGTCTGTTTATTAGCGGTTTAATCTTAGTCATTACCACAATGCAGTTAATAAGCAAACAGAATCAGCACATTTCTGAGTTTAACCCTTTGAGTACCAGAGGTGTACGCAACGCATTGCTTTGCAATGCGTTGCGTACCCCTCTGGCACTCAAAGTGTTAATAACTACTCTGTTAAGTACTTCTGTGCATCTAAAATAGAATATGGTTTGGAGCAAGCCTAATGAACTAATGTTTATTATGATAAAATATAAACAGCTCAGTTTATTGGCATGTATTCTAAAGTCTCTTCAATGTTTGTTAATCTTTACTCATGTATTCTTAGGATCATGTAGTAGCTGAACATTTAAAACCATAAACAATGTAGATCTGCCAAAATAAATATTGGAAACAAGTAAACAGACATTCTCGTTGAAATGTTACCAGTAGTGTATTATTACAGATGGCTATCTCCTGCAACTGTTATCTCCAAGATTACAGTGGTCAAAATTAGAACAGAACATGGGAAGGAAGTCAATGTTCCATTGCTCAAGTAAAATTAATAATTACAATAAATACGTTTTTCCTTACATCTAATTAAAAACATATGAGTTGGAGGCTTGAATGATATTTCTAGACAGGTGAGCAGTCAAACATTGCATAACATCTAATTTTGTATGCTCAAATTATGTGAAACATTTCACACAAATCTAATTTAATCTTTTTGTGTGCCAGTGGTGTCTCCAGCACATTGCTAGGCATTAAAAGCATCTCAGGCATCCACAGGGTTAAATGGAAGGCACTTATGACCTGCAAAGTTATGGAAAGTCCCCCTGTTAATGAATGAAGGGTTCAGGATCTGTAAGGGATTCCATATAGGATGGAAGTGTGAGAAAGGGGGAGATTGGCTGATGAATATAAGGATATAGGGCAATTCGGGAGCAAAACTAACAAACCATAGGAGACAAATAACTATTTCCATATTTCCCATAAATAGAAATAGGGCAGGGAGGTAACACATTGGATGTAAAAGTCTCCAGTTCATAGTGAAACAATGTCCTGGAGACCATGCTACCATGCAAGGTTTTTTCTCCCTTATGTTGCATTTGGTTCCCCTCAGGATTGCTTCAGCTATAATTAGTACATCAACTTCTGTAAGCAGGAGAGACAAGGAGAAAAACACAGAGAGGGAGATATAGGGTTAATCCTTTGACTGCCAGAGGGGTATGCATTGGATACCCCTCTGGCATTCAAAGGTTTAAACATTGACTAAGACAGAATGAAAGGCAAAGGGCAAATTTAAATGTTTTCTCTATTTGATTCACTTTGCTTATGTTTGTACACAGCCAGTCATTCATTTTCACGGATAGGGATGTCAATTAGCAAGTCCTTTACTGGCAGGCAAGTAAGAATTGACACATTGCCAATAAAAGCTATAAATACCATGCATTGGATGGATGGCCAGTATATATTTACAGTGAGGTTGTAGCCAGATCAGTGAGTTTGTTTTGTTAACTGGGTGATAGTTCAAAGTGAATATAAAGAAACATGAAGAGTGGCAATCATGAATAAAATACAGGCAAAATAGAATGAATGGAAAGTAATTATTATGCTTTGCTAGGTCTATTCCTGGCAGAGCAGTAATGGTAAGTAGCCTACAGATGCAATGTGTAGCATTAAATGGCTCCTGTCAGTCTTCTGGGGGATGAAAAAACTAATGCCATCCCCCATAAACGTTGCAGGTTTAAAGATGTTTATTATGTAAATGAGAGCTACACATGCAGCCCAACGTGGCTGAACAATAATTTGGTTTTTCTTGAGGGACCAATGAGAAAACATGGGAGTCTCTTTTCAGATCTCCATTCTGCTGTTCTGTTGGTAGACTGGGAATCTCTGCATAGTCCTGGTTTTAAAGATAAATCTCCTTCCAGGAGAGTGCTCTGTCCGAGTGATAGATGCTCACTAAATAAGAATTGTTCATTGAAATATCACCAAATATACATTTTATGAACCTTATTTTCAAGTTTCCAAACACATAATAAACAAGGTAATAACGCGGGGTGGGGCAAACCATTGGATAAGAGTGAAACTGTGCAGAAAAACAAGACTGGATGGGGGATGAGGGGTACATTCTTTGATGTACATGTTTAATAAGAGTAAAAGAGTTTGTAACATGTTACCTGGTACATGAACTGCTACCTACTATAAAATACATTCTGTAATTTGCATCACCCATTCTAACCTTTCTGAGCCATTGACAGTAAGACAAGAGAATGATTAACTTTGCAACATTAGTCTCACAACCTCCCATTGTTCAAAGTATATACTCTTATCTAGTTCACATTGCCTTTCCAATGGAAGATAATTAAATATAGTAACCAAAAATTAGTGAGTTTTATGCTGATTGGAATCTGGGGTCATATTAATGTGAGAAGCTTTGCCTATTATTAATTACTATAAATAATTATATACTTGTGGGAGACTAAGTGGATCTTCATGAATCCACTGATGGAGGACTGACTTATGGGCAGTGAACAAAACATATTCCAAAAACAGAGTGGGAGAAACAGAGAGAAAATGGACCCTGAATGTAAGTTATGGGGAGAAACAACCGTCATTGGTCAGCCTATCACTGATACTTAGATTTGTGCAAATCGGTTTGATTGATTTCGGAATTCGGATGAATAAGGGTTATTCTGCGTCATTCAGGCCGTCCGAAAGGAAAAAGTCTTTCGTTTTTTTAAAACCAAACTTGAACAGCCCTGGTTCAGAATGTCGTAGAACATTTCGGACATTCGTTGATGACTAGTGGAGCGCGTGATACTTTCCCTCCTTCTCAAGTCCAATCAGCTTCTTCATGTTGGGGGTTGGACTAATGACACATCAGACACCCAGACAGCCTGCATTTCCTGTCAGTCCGTTGTAGAAGCTCAGAGAGAGCAGACGGAGATAGAGTGTCCAGTTGTTATATAGGCACGCAGGTAGCATAGACAGGCAGCCAGCATTAGTACCATATTGCCACTTCAAGGGAGAGTCATCTTTGTTCCTGTGCAAAACAAAAAAATATTAGAAATTTGTTTTGATAGTTTTCAGAGTGACTCAGCCAGTCTCACAGTTCTGTAGGCAGATATGCAGGCCTAGTATCTTATTGCCACCGTAAAGGAGAGTAATTTTTTAAAGTATGTTAAATTCGTCCGAATAATTTGGAATGTTGGCGAATTTCATCCAAGTTGAACAGGTCTGGTCCGAAATGCAGATCCTCCTAATGACAAAAAAAAATTTGTCTGAAATCGAATTTTACCAAAAATTTTTGCAGTGCACAAGTCTAGATACTTGCCACTGTACACCTACATTTTGAGGAATTATTTTTTTAAATTGATTTAACATGCTGAATGACCTGTCATAGACAAGAAGAGTAGACTGACCTGCTATTCATTCCACTGAGCTGATCATATAATCAAGAATATTCTCTCTAGACCCAACAGTATGGGCTCATAGGAAACTGGTGACTTTGACTGGTCCAACCATATTTTTTGATGTTTGTGTCAAGAATGTATTGTTCTGTTTGGGCCATAATGACCAGCAAATATTGTAAATGTTGAATTTATGTTTGTTTTACCTTAATTTATCTAAAAATGTATCTAAATGGGTAATGTTGAATATGATATTTTGTATGTTTTGTATGGAGTTACATTATTCACAGAGGCTATCATAGTAAAACATATCATAGGAGTCCAACCCTTCATATTTGTCAAGAACTTGTAAAATAAAAAAAAATAAAAAAAAGATAACACTCTGTAAAGGAATGGTCAATTATATGGTTCAAGTGTTTAACCCCTCTATTTGGAGACTTGCTATAATAATCCTGCCTGAGATTTAGGGTTATTTTGTATTGGGATATATTGGGATATATTTAGTAATATTAAGGAATAAGCAGCTCCAATTAATCTTCATAGTATTTGGGCTATGGAGAGTGTTATTTCAATACTGTCAGAGTTGTAGTTCAAGAGTAATTGAATGATAAAGTATCCCCCTCCCGCCCCTTTTACTGATGTAACACTGCTCACTTCAGAGCAGCAAGACTGTCCAGATGGATAGTAGCAAGGGACAATCTTCAGTGAGCATAAGGAAAAACCTGTCAAGGGGGGCAGGGTTTTCCTTATGCTCACAGTGAGAAGATTGTCCCTTGCTGCGACCTGTCTGGTCAAGAGACCAGATTCCACATCTGAGGGGAGGAAGCTTACACTAGGTAAAAGGGGCCAGAAGGGGATAATTTATCATTCAATTACTCTTGAACTACAACTCTGACAGTATTGAAATAACACTCTTCATAGCCCAAATACTATGAAGATTAATTGGAGCAGCTTTTTTGTGAAACATTACTATCCATTTAAATTTCTTAAAGGGATAGTAATGTTTCATAATAAAAACAGCTCTAATTAATCATCATAGTATTTGGACTTTGGAGAGTGTTAATTCAGTTCTGTCAGAGTTGTAGTTTAGGAGTAATTCAATGGCAAAGTGTCCCCCTCCCGCCCCTTTTACTGATGTAACACTGCTCAGCCAGTGCAGAAGGAAGGTGCCCAGGTAGATTGCAGAGAGGGGCAATCTTCAATTAAGACAAGGGAAAAACCTGAAAAGCTTGTCAAGGGGGGCTGGGCTTTCATTGTTTTCATATAAAGAAGATTGTCCCCTGCTGTTATCTGTCTGGTCTTACAACCAGATTCACATATGAGAAGAGATGGCTTACACTAGGAAAAAGGGGCAAATATCTCTTAAACCATAAAGGTTTGAGAGATAAGACTTATATCGTTCTTCATGGTTTTTTAATGCCTACAAAATAAAATAAAGTTAAAACGAAGTATTACTATTCCTTTGATAGAATGTGTGCACCAGTACTGTATACACTAAAGTAATCACATAAGCTCATCGGTACCCAGCTAAGCAGCCTCATGGTTTATGTGCCAAAACCCAATGCAGAACTTACAATGCAGTGCTGGATTCATACATCCCTCCAAAGAGGCTGATGTGCTAAGAAACCTGGATTAATTCTGCATCAAAATCACTACAGCATAGGGTAACAATTTTAATTCCATTGCTTTGCTATGTGTTGCATACCCCCTCTGGCACTCAAAGGGTTAAATGGGAATGTTGGGAATTATTTCCCCCCCTGTGGCTCAGGTGATTGCTCCAGATGTTTTCTCTATACATCAGCCTCAAGGTCTGTGCACTGAATAAGTGACATTACTCTGTGTGATGATGAAAGGCATGTGTGGAGGGTTTTGTATCAATTCCACATTAACAAGTGTAAAGAACTACTGAAAGAAATTATATATTTGGTAAACATAATGCAGTTGCCTTGACCCGGAATTTCACCACGTTTGTCTTGATAAATATATTCCATTACTATATAAATAAATGTTACTTTGAATTGCATACTACAAAACAACTTGTGTAAAAAGTATGAGAAATGTATCTAACATAATGGAAACAATGGGTAGAATGCAAGAACATGGAGCATGTACTATTCTTGAAAGCCATAAATGTATGTGCTATTTATAATTGCTCACATTTTCATTCAAGAAGATTTAACTTCTTGATGCTGTATAGCATATGCTTCTAAATAATTGGAAGATTATCACATGCTCCTAAATTAACATCAGAGATAGCTAGAGGTATAGAAATGTGTCAGAGGCATAACTAGAAGCCTCCGGGCCCTGGTACAAGAAGTGCCACGGGTCCCCTCACCACATGGCCCCCCCTGACCATATTGACCCCCTCCTCAATGCCCCCATCTCCTACCTGGAGCTCCTGTGCGGTCCTCTTAGTAGTGCAAAGCGCTGGGAGATGATGTCATCTCCCAGCGCTCTGCATTACTAGAGCACTGGCAGGAGATTGCGGGCACCAGGCAGAGGGGTCTCAGGGGGAGGCCGAGCCCCTGGAGTGCACGGGCCGGGTCGCAGGTGCGAACCCTGTAGTTACACCATTGAAATGTGTGGTAATTGCTTTACTGAATAAGGCACAAATGCTAATCCTCTCACAAAATGGCTGAAATTTTAGCCATGCTCACTTTTTGAAATGTATTTGCTCAAAATGTGCAACTGTACACTAATTCAGAAAAACATGCACAATTCAGTAACATTTTGGTGCTAATCATTTTGTCATCAAAAATAAACAGTAAATAGCAACTGCTCACCTTTCCTGCATTACACACAATGTTCCTATTTTCAGTTTGCACTTTATTTAAATACAAATAGATCATCACTTAAAAAAATTGTATCTGTTACACAGGCAATTTTTGGCACTCCAGCTGTTTGGAACTACAACTTCCATCATCCCCAACAGCCTGTTGCCTGGTTGAGGATAATGGGAATTGTAACCACCAACAGCTATAATGCCAAAGGTCGTCTACTCATGCTTTAGCAGATAAGCATTTTTATATTTCACATATTGATAATAAAATAACCTCTTCAAGCACTGCCCCACCCTGCTATTGTTAAATAGCCATTATCACACCAGAACAAGTCTGGTGATTTAGAAAGAGCTTTCAAATTCACCTGTGTGCACTTTTAGCCATTTCGTTATTTTCAAAACTAGATCTCAGTTATCTGTGTGTATAGATTATAATATAACCCTTGGTGTGCCATAGAGATGTGCAATACATTGTTCTGAAATGTTTTCTATAGCCAATGTGGCATGCAAAGGGTTAAGGATACTGTTCAGGCTCTCCCTATCTTAGGCCTACACCCCCTCTCAATAACACTTCTCAGCAATGTATTGCACACCTGCCCTAGACTCAATGGTCAGAAGTGTGGGAGGCAATGTAGGGGTGAGACAGGTAAAAAGATTTTTTTTTTAATTAAATTGGATAATCCCACATACACATTCCTTGGAATTTTCAAAATGATCTGACCCTGAGATCTTTGAAATATTATGGAAGTACCCCCAGAATGTAGATTTCAGGCTATGTATCCTTCCTTGCTCTAACTGGGAGGATTTCTTATCAGTAAACTAGGAACCCTTAACAAGCTGTGACTTTGAGTTTTCACTGCCTGAAGATACAAAAGAGAAGCAGGATGCTTCCCTCTGTCTTTCTGGTAGAAACGGCATGAATACATGGACTAAATAAGCAGATGTTTGGAGCATATGAGGTAATAGGTAACATTGTGCTCTCTCACCCTGAGAATTTGACCCTACACCATGAGACCCTGAGATTTAATTCAAAGCCCTGAGTCCCAGGGTCAGATCCTGAAAGTTCCCAGGTTTCCACATATAATTGATTATAAAATTTGTTTTAGGTAATAGTGTTCCTTTAAATATGAATTGTACTGATGTTATATTTGACATGGCAGTAGTCACTTTGAACTTATACTAAAATGAAAATAAATACAAATAAACTAATTTATGATTTCTGTGTGTGTGTTTTCATTTGTAATCTAAGGATTTGCGGTTGAAGAGCATCCGATGATCTGGGGCTGGCATCAGCAGTTCTGAATGGCAGTGAATTCTATAAAAAGCAGTGCTTAAAATTAATGACTAAATCTGACTCTCCAGTCCAACCTTGATCATAAATCCCCATGGCATTTTCCCTCTTTCACAGAGATATTAAAGTATGGCGGTTTATCTGTGAGGATTTATGGTTTTAAAGGAATACTGCCGTTAGAATTCTAAAGGAATGCTTCTGTTAGAATTCCAAGCTTTTCTTAAACCTTTCAGTATTAGAGTCATATTAAATGCTTTGCAATGCAATATACACCATTTTAGCACTGAAATGGTTAAAGGGATAGTAATACTTCGTTTTAACTTTATTTTATTTTGTAGGCATTAAAAAAACATGAAGAATGATATAAGTCTTATCTCTCAAAACTTTATGGTTTATGAGATATTCACAAGCAAAGTTCCCCTCCCCGCCCCTTTTACCTAGTGTAAGCCATCTCTTCTCAGATGTGAATCTGGTTGTAAGACCAGACAGATAACAGCAGGGGACAATTTTCTTTGTATGAAAACAACGAAAGCACCTCCCCCCTTGACAAGTTTTTCAGCTTTTTCCCTTATCTTAATTGAAGATTGTCCCTCTCTGCAGTCTACCTGGGCACCTCCCTTCTGATCTGGTTGAACAGGGGGGGGGGGATACTTTGTTTGTGAATATCTCTTAAACCATAAAGGTTTGAGAGATAAGACTTATATCATTCTTCATGTTTTTTAATGCCTACAAAATAAAATAAAGTTAAAACGAAGTATTACTATCCCTTTGAATAAAAGAATATGCTACAAATTCCAACATATTATATAAAATGTCATGTTCTGTGGGAGAGCTATGATATTTTTGTTTGAGTGTAGGCATCCTTTGGTTCTCAGCTGTTGGAGACTACAACCAGTAAACTGGTGATTGGGGTATGATATGATTTTGAATTCCCAAAAAGCTGAAGCGCTCATTGTTTCTTGTCTTTGGTCTAGTGGAACCAAACTATGCCTGTGTATTTCTCACTTCCTGGTCAAGAGCTTGTACTTTTCTGTGTAACTCAGAGCACGGAGTAGGTTGTCCAATGGAAATTCATTTTACCATCTTGAACACTAAATTATGCAGCATAATAAATTCAGAACAGGATATTTGTTCTCTACAGGGGGATTTTCATTAACTGGCAGACTGGGCAAACAAAAGGAATATGAAGTTTAATGTGGGAAAATGTAAAGCCATGCATTTGGGAAGGAAAAATCCCAATGCAATTTATGTATTTAATGGAATCATTTTAGGGGACTTGTTGCAAGACAGAGAGACCTGTGAATTTGTGTAAACAACAAACTTAGAAGCAGTGATCAATGTCAAATAGCAGTAGCAAAAGCAAACAATGTCCTTTCTTGTATAAACGTGTATTGAAGCAAGAGTGGATTACATCATTTTGCCATTGTACAAATCCTTGGTAAGACCTCCCTTCAAATATGCAGTGCAATTTTGGAACCAGTTCTGAAATAGGATATTCTAAAACTGGAGAAAGTACAGAGAAGAGCAACAAAATTAATTAAGGGAATGGAGGAATTCATGTATGAGGAATGACTAGGTTTACTTACTCTAGAGAAAAGACATCTAAGAGGAGATCTGATGACAATGTACAAGTATATGAGCGGTCAATATGAGAGGTCTCTGGTGAGTTGTTCATTTCAAGGCTTGATAAAATAACCAGGGGCCACCCCTTGAGATTAGAGGACAAGATGTTTGAAATTCAGCAGAGAAATGGGTAATTTACAGCAACAAATAAAAAATTATATATTCCTGCGCCTTAAAATTTTTAGGGTACAGAAATATATATTTTTATTTTTTGCTATTTTATTTATAACACGTTTAGTGGTAGTGTTAGAACTTTATTTAGTTGCAGCCTTTTCACATATAATTTTAGACATAATCGTTAATTTCTCTGCTTTATAAGGAAGGGTTGCACTTGATGGACTTTTTTCAATCTAATTTACTATGTTACTCTATTACTAGCGCTTGCAGGGTCCTATTCAATAATCTAAAGACATGCAATTCTGAAGCAAACCAAATGCACCATAGGGGACAAATACATTTTCCACAAATTAACATTGATTTCATTGGGCTTTTTACCCCTTGAATGATATAATATCTCCAATGCATTGCAAGCAATATATCAGCCACCCATCTAATATTCAAGGAGTCAAAAGCCCATTTTAATCAATAGGAATTTTCATGTCTCCATTATAGTACAGATTTGGCTAGAGACTTGACTACATTCCATTATAGCTCAAACCAAGCCACTCATGGTTACTTGGGGGAGTTGATGAAGTTTGTGTCCAGCAGTTTCCTGTGGCCATATGTTATTGGTCGATGTTCACCTGAAGCTGCTCTGTCACTGGAGTTTAAAATGTTTAAAATAAACAGCACATATCTTTTACTAAAGCAGAAAACCACAAACCAAATAACAGTAAATTAGGTTAAAAAAAACACAAGTCCATCAAGTTCAACCTTTGCCTCATAATGCAGAGATATGAGAATTATACAGCTTTCCTGCTGCCAACTAAGTTAGCCTTTATCAGGGTTTCCATTTTGCCTACTAATACATAGTATAACCCTGTATGTTCCCTTTTGAAAGAAATGTATTTCATCTTCTATTAAATGTATCCATTGTGTCATCCATAACCACATCCTTGGGTAAGAAATTCCATAATTTTAACAGACCTTACTGTAAAAAAATGTTTCCTCCACTGAAGTTAAAACTTCCTTTCTGCTAATCTCAAGGGATGGTCTCTGGTTATTTGATCAGACCATGGAATGAATAGCTCTCCTATTTTTGTTATTCTGTGGAGCCAATGCACTAAGATCTCTCCCAGTTGAGAATTCTTACTGCACAGGTTCCATAGAACAACATAAGAATTGGAGAAGTGATATCACTGGAGAACTTATTTCCACTATCACCTATTTGACACACATTAGTTCATCTCCTCCTGGTAATAAACCTCCATACACCTTATAAATTTTAATGTTCAATATGAATAATTTCTGCATGGACAGGTTTTCCCAAATTAATAGAATGCCCATGTAGGTGGACATAATTCTTTGTTTCTGGAATATATGACCCAAACTACTCACACTTAAGTCTCCCTTCCTAAAAAGACTTTATTGGAAGGAGTCTGGAGTTCTGCAAAGTGGCAACTAAGACTCCTCTCCAAAGATACAGTTTAACCCCATTCAATGCCAGGAAGGGTAAGCAATGCATTGTGCACTCCTCTGGCACTGAACCAGTTAAAGATTAAAGTGTGCCTGTCACCACAAGACAATCTTAGTTTGTTTTACAGAGAATTAAATTATTTTTGCGAAATTAACAGGTAAAACAGGAAGAAATGACAGCTTTAGATTACTTGCTGGAGACATTTTTTTTTTTCAACCAAAAGCCACTAATTCTTACTTGAGGGAGTGTTGGAGGTTTGTCTCCAGGCAGTTTGAGATTTCTGTAATATCCAAAGGGTTAAAAAATAGCATTTAAAGGGAAATGTGATCTGGTGTAGAGACACTGAGATTCCTCTCTCCACATCCAGCTCAAGCTCCCCTTAAAATGTGGAGCACTAGGCAGCTGCATAGTCTGCTTATTTGGAAATCTGACTCTGAGCATACTGCCTTTTGCCAGCTTTAATAGTGTGAGTCAGTCATCTAGCTTGATAATGAAAACACAAGTAGGACCTGTATGTAGGATGATTGGCTCATGCATTTCCAATCTGGGCTTTGATGTATAAGCTATGTTTAAAAAAATAGCAAACATAGGCTAAGGAACCCATATTTATAAGGCTTTATTTAAATGTAACTCTACTGTGCTCTTTCATTTGTGTGTTTTCACATATGTGTAGGTAACAGCTTCTTTGTAGAAAGTGTTCTTTACTCATGCACATATGTAGGTGTAGCACCCCATTGACTTCTATAGAATGCGCTGTTCAGCAGTGGTTCTCAAACCAGTCCAGAAAGACCACTAACAAGCCATATTTGTAGGATGGCCCCAGTTAAGTAAAGATTAGTTAATTAACATAACTGATTGCCTGATTCACCTTACCTGTGCTCAAGGTGCTAAAACCTAAAGATATGACCTATTAATGGCCCCTCGCTGAGGATAAGCTTGAGAACTACTGCTAGGACCTGGCATACGAAAATTGTACAGTTATAAAGAACTAACACAGTCCTTAGCACAATAGGAAAACAAGAAATAAAACATTGTACAATTTGTTGACAAAGGATATAAGTGTCAACTGAAATTAAAATGAAACTAAAGGGATCAGAAGGTTCTATTTTCTAGCATTTATAATCTATAACAGGGCTGTGCAAGTTCAGTCCTCAAGGGCCACCAGCAGGTCAGGATGTAAGTATTTCCCTGATTAAGTACAGATGAGCCAATCAAAATGAATGATCTACTGATTAAGTCACCTGTGCTTAATCAGGGAAATCAGGAGCTGGGCCCAGTGAGGGGTGCACATTTTAAGGACGATCAAAATGTACCAGAGGAGTAAGAGAGAGAGGTTTTGAAGATGGAGGTTAAAGCTGGAATAGGTACACATACATATTGTGAGGTGATAGGATCTAGAGAGAAGTGATGTAGTTAAAGAGATAGAGATCTGAAACCTTGCCTTTAATTTTAGGGGGAAAGTGCAACTAGAGGAGGGAAAATAATGAGATTGAGGCAATCTTGTCTTTTGAATGCATATTAAACATCTATGTACACCACACTGATAAATCAGTGAGTAAAATAAATCGAAAAATGAGGACAACATGCAGAGAAATATGAGAATGCTTCTCTGAGAATCTTCTATTTACATATTGATAAATGAACCCTTCAATATCTGTTTTGATAAAATTGTATTGAAAGACTTGTATAACCAAGGGAACTGATTTATAACACTTTTTTGATGCTTTTTTTATAACTGGTTAGACTAGTTATTTAATTTTCATTATAATTGTATCTTCACACTTAAACATAGTTGAGATTGTACCTTTTTAGTTAACTAAAAAACTAAATATAAACTGCTAAGCTTTAAACATTAATTTGGAAATATAGTGACATATCAGAGAGGGTCATTGAGAAGTTGGTTTACACCTAAACAGATTCAATTGGCATATGAGAGAGAGACAAACAGAGAGATAAATCAGAGGATGAATCAGAGAAGTTAAGAAACAGAAGGGTTTGGTGAATTTTATTAAGGAAGCACTAATTTATACAGGAAACTGTATTGATGTTCTTTTAAAGAGGAACGTGATGGATGTTAAAAATAAACATCATGTTCCTCTTCAAAAGAACATTAATACATGTATCAGTCAGTTCAGAGCCACATTAAGACTCAGTTTTCTATATAAAGTAATGCTTCCATAATAATAAAACTCACCAGATTTCCTCCTTCATTATTTCTTAATGACTCCTATTCATCCTCTGATTTCTTGCTTTCTTTTCCTCTTTCTCTCTCTCTCTCTCTTTCCTCTCTCTCTTTTCCTCTCTCTCTCTCTCTCCCTCCCCCTCTCTCTCTCTTCCTCTCTCTCTCTCTTCCTCTCTATCTTCCTCTCTCTCTTTTCTCTCTCTCTCTCTTTTCCTCTCTTTCTCTCTCTATTATATGTAAAGAATTGCCACTCACGGAATTCCACAAAGGATGAATACCACTGATCATCCAGGTGCAGTGCCATGCGATCAACATACATATACCAAAGAAGCACACATTCACAGATCTGATGTCAAAATTTTAGTGTTGCATTAAAATATTGACATGAAGAAAATGTGAACTACACGCAATAAGGGTCCCGATGAGAAGACTGAAGTATTTTCTCTGTGAGTTCTTACTACTTTGGTATGTGTGTGTGTATATATATATATATATATATATATATATATATATATATACACATATATACACTGTGAATATACTGTGCACTCACAAATTTTAAAGTACAATAACCAATTTAATAGTGAATAGAAAACTGCAACGTTTCGGTCCTCAAATTGAGACCTTTGTCAAGCAAACATACAATACAATGACTAGTGGCATTATTATATACTATAAAAAGACTCACCTCGTGTACCTAATGACCCCCAGTGATGACGTATGAAGGAGAAGAGAAGAGAGCTAGAAGACACCAATACCATAGAACCCAAAGCACCCAAGGGAGAAATTAAAAAAATAGTGCCACCCTGTGTCAGAGAATGAAAAAGACATGTAAAATAGAGAACACATAAAGGTACATAAGATAGCTACATAGATATCATTGTTACATAGATGTATAAACAGTTACTTTAAATAGTTACTCGATGGGCAATAAGAATCACTACTATTTATCTTTCAGGGAGGAATCAATTAAAGTTGTTTTTCTCATTCAGGCCATACAGATTAATTGTTCCTTTATCCAGAAACATTGTCTTCAGAGAAGTTTTTTGGCACAGTCACTGCTATGTCTAGGCAGAGACGGACTGTAGGGGAATACCAGCCCGGGCTCCCCCCCACCGGTGAGCACTTAACAGGAGAATATATAAGCAGATATACCAGCAAGTACATCTTAACAAGCTGCACTGGTGCCACTAGTTAGGTAATGCACAGCTCTGCCCGTCTCTCTCCCCCTCCAATCCACTTTGTCTTGAGTGCAGAATCTCTCTCTCCTCCTCTGGTGCGCACTGAAAGAATTGCAAATAAATTACAAGTGCTGTACAGCACCGTACATCTCTCTCTCTCTCCTCCACTAACTTCCTTTAGTGTCCTCATTCTGCACTCAAGACGAAGTGGAGCAGAGGGGGGGGAGAGATGGCCAGCGCTGTATAGCACTTGTATTTTAATTGCAGTTCTTTCAGTGCGCACCGGAGGGGAAGAGAGAGAGTCTGCTCTCAAGACAAAGTGGATCGCGACTTTTTAAAAGTGAGCCCATATAGCGGCCAACCGGGGGATGCCCGATCCCCCGATAGGACAATCCGCCCATGCGTCTAGGCATGGGTACATGTTCTTTATCTGTATAGCTGAAGTGTGCTAAAAAGTGGTTCTCTGTGAAGTAATGCTTGGCAACTGGCTTTTCCAAATAGTTATCCCAGAATGCCACTTTTATTGCTGAGCGGTGGCCTGCCATTCTCTCTCTTAATGTACATTCAGTTTTCCCCACATATGCAAAACCACATGGGCATGTCAAGAGGTGGACCACAAATTATGTGGTGAATGTGATAAGTTCTTTAATACGGTATTGTTTGTTAGAGTGGGGATGAGTGAAAAAGCATCCAGACCTCATTAATCTGCATGTGGTACAGCCTATGCACCTACACCACCCGGGTGGTGCTGTTGTTAGCCAAGTGCATTTCTTATTGGTGTAGCTGTCTACTGGATCCATTTTATTTAATAGGCCTCATAGATTAGGACCATTGTTATACCCAAAGAGTGGACAGTTTGTGAATATTGCTGGCAGATTCTTCATCTCCTGATGTTCCTTGGTTGAAATCACCATTCTCTCCATTTGAATCCTGGTGTGTTCCACTTGTTGATCCCCTTCTGTTAATACTTGTTGACATTGTAATTCCAATTTATTTCTTTGGTATCCCTGGTTGACAAAACAGTTCACCATTTCTTTTAATTGAATCTTCATGGTATCATCATGGAATTATTTCTTATGACTCTAAGAAACTGGGATTTTGGCAAAGAGTCTTCAAGTACCGGTGGATGAAAGCTGGAACAGTGCAGTAATGTGTTACGGTCTTTTTCTTTTCTAAAATAAACTGTAGCCAAATTTATGATTTTGTTTGAAGAGTCTTAGATCTAAAAAGCTGATTTCCTTCAGATTATGGGATAAGGTGAATTCCACTGGGGTATTCAAAGAATTAATGGAGTTGACAAAAGCTAACTTGGACTCCTGATTGCCGTGCCACAGTATCAACATGTCGTCAATGAACCAATGGTATAGAACAATTTTTTATTGGTATTTGGGCAGACTGTATTGCATCACAAAGATGTACATTTATACGTTAGCATATGAGCAGGGGCGGATTGTCCTATCGGGGGATCGGGCATCCCCCGGTGGGCCGCCCCAGTTGTGGGCCGGTAGGGAGATCATATGATCTCACCTCTCCAGTTCACAACACTGGACTGTGAGGCACAACTCACCAGAGCCGAGCAGCAGTGAAGACTGGGTCCTGTCCTCTCTAACTGTCCCGCCCCCAAGGCTGACTTAGCCGTCCCTGCTCTGCCTGCAGTGTGTGTCCTGGTACAGTGAATGATTAGCAGGCAGAGCTTCCGGGTCACAGTTTGAGATGGTAGTATATAATTCTTCTTAACTGTCTTGAGGTATGCATATATAGTGTGTTAACCCTTTGAGTGCTAGGGTGGTACGCAATGCATTGTAAAGCAATGTGTTGCGTACCACTTTGGCACTTAATGGGTTAAAGAAAAAAAAGTAACAGATAAAAGGTTTATTTTTAACTCAAGTATGGTGCCTGCTGATTTTAACCCCTTGCTACTAAGTGATATGCAAGAATTAGAGAGGGAGTCAGATCTCAGTGTTGGTAGTTATTAAGGAACTTAATTTATCATCTGTTAACCCTTTAACCCCTTTATGCTTTAGAGAGGTATAAATAATCAGTTATTAACTCGTTGCATGCCAGAGAGGATTACAGCAATGTTTTATTCTGTTATTAACCCATTGGATTTCTCATAGGTGCAGTACCTCACTGTTTAACCCCTTGTATGCTCAAGAGGCATAATTCATGAGTAATTGACCCCTTGTATGCCAGAAAGGTGAATAAAGATGTTAATTACTGATGGATTCTGCCTCTTTGGCACACAAGGGGTTAATCACTGAGGTACACATTCCTGTGCAATGTGTTTTGCATTTATGGTGCATAGGCTGAACCACATGTGGATCAGTGAAGTCTGGATGCTTTTTCACTCATCCCCACGCCAACAAAAAATACCGTGTTAAAGAACGTATCACATGCACCACAGAATTGTGGTCTAGCTCTTGACATACACATGTAGTTTGGCATACGTGGGGAAAACTGAACGTACATTAAGAGAGAGAATGGCAGGCCACCGCTCAGCAATAAAAGTGGCATTCCATGATAACTATTCGGACAAGCCAGTTGCCAAGCATTACCTAGCAGAGAACCACTCTTTAACACACTTCAGCTTTATAGGTATAGAACATGTACCCAGGCCTAGACATGGCGGTGACTGTGCCAAAAAACTTCTCCAAAGAAAATGTTTCTGGATAAAGGAACTTCTTAATATAGTTTGGCATGAGTGTTTATCCTTTGCAACAAACAAAACACTCTCCTGATGTAAGAATAATAATAGCCTGGATGTCAAATCCCAAAGCATACATACAGTTTTTCTTAGTTGAAGAACCGCACTCACAGGACTTCCAAATGAAGATAGTTGTACTGTGTTGACAAAGGCCCAAAGTGGGGCTGAAACATTGACAAAATAAACATTACACATTTTCATAATTTGTAAGTCCTGTGAGTGCAGTTCTTCAACTACAAAAACTATGCAGTTTATTTACATATTTAAACCAACATTTGATACAGTATAATAAAATAAAAAGCAGAACTGTTAATGTACTAGCAGAAAATGGCAATACAATGTACATGTTGTGTTTGATATATTTACATGACATACATTAATCCCTACAAGTATCTTGCATAGTTCACTGTTACAAAAAAATACAAAGTAATCTTTGAGACCGTGGTACTTTTCTTTATATTTTTACTTTATCTTTTCTTATGTTACACATATAAGTACATTATTTTATTTTAAAAATGTGACAAAAATAACATATGCAGGTTATAAGGTTATAATTACCCTTGGTATGCATAGTATTTGCAAAGAATTGTAGTTGTTTGCAGATATGCTAGTCATATAAAATGTGGAGATTAGAGTAAATAGTGCAGTGGGATGCATTTGTATGAAATATTTGTGACAGATGACATTAATCCTTCAATATGAAGGTTTCTATTTGTATACCATTTTACATCAGAAATCTCATTATTCAATCAATCATGGATGCCAATAGATTTAAATTAAAATTCCCAGGCTCCCTTGCCAGCTGTTATATCAGAAGCTTTCATCTCAAAGGGAAATGACTAACTCCATGTTGTTATAATGTGGTCAATGCCCCTTGGTACATATCAAGATAATTACTACCACAGTATTAACTGATTCCATTTAATTGTTCTACCAAACATTTAAGTGATAGTTCAGTAATAAAAGGAGCTAGAAAATTTAGCAAATACAGATTCCTGCTTAATTTGTATTTGTAAAAGATATCTCTGCATGATTTATCTCTTTTGAATTCAACATATCACTCTTCTATAGGTTCCCAGTTCCCAGCATTATAATACCTGCAGAGTCAAAATGATGTCTCTGTGCTCAACTCAAAGCTATCTCTGCTGAGACAGACTTGTGTGACACCGAGTGGGGAAGGGGAGAGATCCCTATCTGCTTGGCTGTCAGCTCTGGAGATATAATTTGGTGACCACAAATAAATGTGAGTATATTATTTACTCATAGAAGGATATTTGTCTCAATATTTCACTATCGGGCGATCTCCTGTGTGTTTTCTTTTCTTGAAGTAACTAGTAGACAAGAACCTCAGATACACTGAAACCCCCCAGTCTCATCCCATTGGTATCCACAAAGTCAAATACAATATATAAGTCATAATGTGTTGGACACCACCTCTGGCACTCATAACAACCTCCTCTCCTCCTTGTCCTATGAAGAAATATTATAGCCAACATTCAATTTACAACCCACCTGGGCAGGTTCAGTGAATAAGAGTAGCCAAAAATCAACATTCCCTCATCCCTCCACAAAATTCCAACAATATACTTCAACCTCCGCTCTATAAGAGCCCCAGAACCTCATTGTTTATATGTTTTTCCATATGGAAAACTTACCAATATGTTGGAGATCCAACAGTGTCCATGACATTCAGGTACCACACTACAGTCCACTGTCCCAAATAAGAAAAATAAAGTTTCTAAAAAATGATCACCGATATTGCCCCACCTCTAAAAAAAAAAAATATACTATGAACTAAACTCCTTGCTTCCAGAATCCAGGTAAGTTTTTCAACATGGGAAAACATGTAAATCAGGGTTGAGTGTTCACTCAGAGAGGGGTATGAGTTGTGATGATTGGACTTGGCAGGAGGGGGAACATTGAATGTTGGCCATTTTGGCCTTAAATAAAACATTTTTAACCATTAACAAATCTGTTGTCTATGGATGTCCCTGAGAGGTGGAATTTCATATTGTACAGGATGTATCAGTTGTATGAGCAGAATAAGGACATCATTGAGTACAAAATGCATAATTTGAAGGCTTTGGATGGGGCTACTTTGTCTCCTAGTCAATGACAGCGAATACTTAACTTACTTGTGCTACTAAAGCCTTCTGAGGATTTCACCTTGCTGGATAACATTCTCACAGATGTCAATTAATATTTCAGGGGTGACAGTGTAACATTTGTGGTGGTGGTGGTATTGGCACTGGCTCATCTCTTTGGAACTTGCTTCCAGAATTTAGGTTGGCAAATTGATTCACATAAACACTTCTTCCTCCAAGGAGAGGCCCCACTGCATTTGATATGGTTATAGCATGCTTGCAGGATAACTGTAGCTGGACATCCACTTGAATACTGGCAAACAAAACAGTGTATGTGTGGTCAGCACTGACACTTACTGCAGTGAAAGCCTGTAGTTGCGCATCAGCAAGAGTGCAGTCAGAGTGGGTTTCAGTGCAGCTTGCTATATCGTTAATGATCATAGTTTTCATCAGTGTTGGTAGACATACATTTTAAAAATTAAAAACCATCTAATTCCATCCAAGCATCATGTAGCAGAAATTGAAAAAACACACAAGACAGAGAAGCATAAGGCACATATAGTATATATTTTCTGTGGGTATGAATTCCCTCAGAAAAAGTGGCACATTTTCAGTGAAAAATTTCTGTGAAAAATAAACTTTTTGCCTATCTCTACCAAGGTCTGATCACTCTCCTTTTTCTCTTTTACAATCTCTATAGACACCATGCACATTGCAGTTGTTGCTAACTGGCAAGGAAGAATCTTCTCACACCCCTGATTTCAACTGGCTACCACCAATACTTCCTAAATCAAGCATCTCCAGTTCCCTCTCCTTTCCTGTCTACCTACACTAGCTTGAGACAACATTTCAGCATATCTCTCTCTCTCTCTCTCCCTCTTGCTGTCTCTCCACCAAGCACAGACTGACAACACGTAGTAATCTGACACCCTCTTTTACACTGATGAGTTTGCTCATCAGGAATTCAGGGGTGGGGGGATCTTCACATGGAGAGAAATTACATTATCATAGGTTTCAATTCAATGAAAGAAACAGAAAAAATATGAATGCGCTCTTCACAAGAAGTGCTGTTTTTCATATGGGTTTCTTTTGTGACATCAACTTCAGCAATCTGTATTCTTCAGGGTTTCTACAATTAAATGTCTCCAGTTGGAGGCACCATTCTCTAACCGTAGCTGACCAGAAAATCAGCGCTTGTGTGACAATATACCCACTATACCTTCTAATGGAAAGATTGGAGGAAGTTAATCTAGTTCTCTCCTTCCAGTTCCATTGAACTCATAGGGTTATAACACACACACATATCAAACAACAAGACTGTCTCAGAAATAGCATGCTCTAAATGAGATTGAAGACATTCCAAATTCATACTATATTCTTTATAGGGTATGTAATTGGGAGCCCTGTTCGAGATAATAACAGAATGGTTGAATAGGTAGGGAGATGCCTGGAGATTAGCACTGATTAGTCCAGCTAGCCCCTTGGACTCAAAGGGGTTAATAATGATCTAAAGTTGTGTTCACTGTTTCCAGTTCTGCTGAATTAATTCTCCTGCCTGTCTGCTTAGCTGCAGCCTCACTCTCTCTGACATGCTGTTTCCCATCTTCTAACTGATAGCTTGAAGAGGCAAAATACCCCAGGCTCACAGCATGTTTCTGTTTCTAATATCAAGACACCTCCACATCTGCTTCAGACTCATATGCCGTTATTACCTTGTACATGGCTGCTAATTATGCACTCATATAAAAAATATGATTAGAATTTGATATTCAGACTTACGAATATCTTTTTTGAGAGGAAAAGTCAGATCTTCAGAATCCTAAAACAAAAATGTATCTCAGTAGTAACATACCATGTGTAAGACATGCTTGTCATTTTGTGTGTGTGCATGTTAGTAGACTTGTGAGAATTGGTTTGGCCTATTTTGGAATTCAGACGAATAAGGGTCATTCGTCATACGGGCCAGCCGAAAGGCAAGGACCGTTCGAAAAAAAAAAAAAAATGAATCCAAACAACCCTGGTCTGAAATTTACACCGAAATTTCAGACAACGGTTTCCCGCACTACTCTCATTCTTCCCGCTCGCATGCTTTTCCCTCCCTCTCTAGTCCATTAGCTTCTTCTTTTCATTATGGGGGTTGGACTAATGACACAGACACCAGACGGACTGCATTTCCTGTTAGTCTGTTGTTGGAGCTCAGAGAGAGAAGAAGCAGAGAGAGAGTGTCCAGAAAAGCGATTTTATTATTAGCCAGTCTGCCTGCATTTCCTGTTAGTTCATTGTTGGAGCTTAGAGAGAGAGAGAAGAAAAAGAAAGAGTGTTGAGAAAAGTGATTTTATTAGCCAGTCTTTTGCCTTATTAGCCAGTCTAGTGCCAGTCTAGTACCTTATTAGCCAGTCTTGTGCCTTATTGCCACTGTCAGGAGCTGTAATTTTTTTTCAGAGTGACACAGCCAATCTGACAGTTGTTGTGTAGGCAGGCAGCATTAGTGCCTTATTGCCACTGCAAGGGAGTGTCATTTTTTTTCCTGTTCAAAATAAAAATATTAGCAATTTCTTTTTATAATAATTTTCAGAGTGACGCAACATATCTGACAGTTGTTCTGTGGCCAGGCAGGCAGCATTAGTGCCTTAATGCCACTGCAAGGGAGGGTAATGTTTTTCCTGTGCAAAATAAAAATATTAGCAATTTGTGTTAATAATTTTCAGAGTGACATAGCCAGTTTGACAGTTGTCATGAGGCCAGGTTTTAAAATTTTAAAATTATTATAGTAAACTACCTACCTGTCTGTAATGGATTTAAGTCCTAGTGAACACCTGATGTTCCTCGTCCTGGTACCAGCTGCAGTGACCCAGCAACCACCAATACCACCACAGTGCCACTGTTTTCAAGCAGAGCTAGCAGCAGCAGGCAGCTAAAGAAGAGGACTTTCAGTAGTACTAGTACTAGTAGTCAATGACATAGTGAGACTCAGCAGCAGCACTCCAAGCCAAACAATAGAAATAAGAAGGGAACTGCACATCATTCTACCTCTAGTAGCAGGGTAGAAGGGTCCAGGTCCTCCTCTGAGACCACGAAGCAGCCAGCATCTGTTTCTCATCAGCTGTTTCATGATGATACTCCCAGAACCACCTGCACAATGACTAGTGCCACTGCCAGTTTCGTCACCACCTCCGCTACATCTAGTTCTATAAAACTGGGGACACCTAGCATGTCTAACACTACTGGTCGGAAACTGCAGGCAGTATAAACGCAGGATTTTTATAGTGAACATCAATGTAAGCAGCCCAAATGGGAATTATTGCATATTTGGAGAAAATTTCTCCTGCCACCACTGTCACTGCCACTGAGACCATATCTTCTCCAAATAAGGTTATTGAGGGAGATAGTTTACCATTTCCAGGTAGCCACTAGGCAGAAGAGGGAATTCAGCAGGTCTCGCCAAAATCTACTGCTGATGATTTTTCTTCCTGTCCAAACCTACAAGATGTAGAAGAAGAATATGAGAGACCAAGGCCTCCTAATCTTTATTTTTCCCCTAAGCTTGATTTTTTCCCCTGCTGCCCATAGTACCCCTTCTGTTTCTCCAGCTACAATTGTGTCTTCTATTGAAAACTCACCACCTGCCTCTCCAATTTCAGTTGAGTCTCCCAGGCAGGTAGTAGCTGTTAGTGTCTCTGCCACCACTGTTACTCCACTATCCTCCTCCAATCCCAGTCCCAACATCCCTGCTGCCATTGTTAGGTCTACTAGTACCCCTGTAAAGGTACATAGAACAAAAAACATAGTGAGGTTGCTCCAGCATGTGAAGATGAAGAAAGTGTCACCTCAGTTTCTTCTTCTCCACCACCTTCCATGTGAACTGGCAGAGTCATTTGTTGCTTCAAAGCGTGGGAGCATTTTGTGACACTTGGCAATGGCCGGCTAGTGAAATGCAAATTGTTTGGCACGGAAGTCAGCTGTGGGAGGGTGTCGGGTCATATAACCACCTCTGGATGAACCAACACCTCAACAACTACCACAAGTCAGTGTTGATAAGTGCAGAACGTGGCACTACTACATATACCAGTGTCACACTCAATACCAGCAGGCAGGAGAAAGAGCAGGGGATCATGCCACATCTGGTCCTAGTAAGAGCAGACAGTCACAACCCATCCAAAATCAATACAGGCCACACTGGAAGATTTTGGTGGGGATGTGCAGACAGCAGTCCCAAAAAATTACACTCCTCATTGCACAGCTCATAGCCGTTGGGGGTGCTACTTTTAATTTGGTGGATGGGGAGCCCTTCCAGCAACTTATGGAGGCTGTTGCACCCTGATATAAAATTCCATCCTGCACCACATTTAGTAGAACTAAATTGCCCTCACTGTACTGGTCATGCGTTGGGCTTTTGAAGGACCTGCTAGAAGAGACTGGTGGCCAGTCAGTGCACTTTACCACTGACTTATGGAGTGCTCCGAGTGGCCAGCATGCCTTCCTGTCATTGACGGCGCATTGGTGGCAGCCCAACATGTTGTAAGACACATTATTATCGATACCAACAACAAGTTCAGGTGCAGTAGCCAAGCAGGGGCAGCGCTCTTTCCTCCTCCATGCTGAGGTAATGGATCAGCAGCACATCTCAGATAACATTCACAAAGCACTGCAGAACATGGTGGCACAGTGGCTAGGGGAGTAGGCAGGCACACTGGCACACATGGGGTTTGTGGTTACTGATGGTGCAGCAAAGGCTCTGTCAGCGACACTCTGTGTCTTTCCACACATCATCTGAAGGCGAGAGGCTTCAGAGTGAAGAAGGCCTCTGTTTTATACCATGCTTCCTGTAGACTCCTCCTACCTACTTCCTTCCTCTGAGCCTGCTCCTTCTACCTACTTCCTTAAGAGGGATTTAAAGGGCAGCCTGAGTCCTGACTCAGTTGCCCTTGTGTTGTTGTTCAAAGCAGTTCTATTACCTTGGGCTCTGTGTATGACCTGGCTTGTCTTCCATCCAACCTGGTGCTGACCTGTGGCTCTGTCTGAGTATTCTTTTGTCTATCCCTATAGTGGACACCCAACCTGGTGCAGACCTGTGGCTCTGGCTGACTACCTGAACTGTGTATGACTTGGCTTGTCTGACTGCCCTCTCTGGTGCTGACTTGTGGCTCTGTCTGACTATTCTTATGTTTGTCCCTTGTACCTAGCAGACACCCAATCTAGTGTGGACCTGGGGCTCTGGCAGACTAGCTCTGATACTGACTGCAGGCATGAGTCAGCTATCCATTTCCCTGTACTGACAGGCATAAGTCAGAAATCACTCCATACTGAAGGCAGGCATGAGTCAGTATTCTTGCTACGTCCGATCAAGATACTGTGTTCCTGTTCCTGCTCCTGGTTCCTGAAGAGACTACCAGTAGCTGAGGCCTAGTCTCCAGCAGTGTGGTCAAGCTTGGCAACCTACTATTCCTGATAGCAGTGCTTGCTGGTTTGTAACCCTCTGCTTGTTCCTGTTGTATTACTTGTGTACTACCTTTCTTATATTATAATAAATTGCATTTAACTCTACCGTACTGACTCCTGAACATCTTTGGGGAACCGTAAAAGGCTGTCCGGGATGGTAGATTTGTGGGTGTGCGCTGCTCAGCGCATGTCCTACATCTGGTTGTTAAAGCTGCTCTTTATGATGGCAATAACACTGGAAGGTTGTCAGCACTTCTGGAGTCCTGCCAACCAATTTCTGGCCACTTCCATCGTGCTGTCAAGGATAGCCATCTACTCAGGGAGGACCAGAACAAGGCAGACCTCCCAGAGTACCGCCTCGAACAAGATGTTGGGACCACGCTAGAGTGTATCCTGGAACAGAAAAATGCAATTCACGCAATGTCATCACACCATTTCATTGGCAGGTACAGAACACTAGGCAGGGCTAACTGGGCCCTGATGGAACAGGTAGTGACAGTCATCACACCTTTCCATGCTTTGACAGAAAGTTTAAGCAAAGAGAACATTAACATGGCCGAAGTCATTCCCCTCTGCACACACCTCTCCTTAAAAATTGATTTCCTTGCACATAGGGAATGCTTGCCTGGTGCTGAGGGTAATATAATTCCATATGTTGCTGCCCTTCTAATGAGGCTGAAAAATGAACTGACTCGGTGCATGAAAGAGCACATGGACAATTGACCCGAGTTAATGTTTGCCACAATTTGCGATCCTCGAATCAAAGGCAAGATGGCACTTAGTGCCAATTCCCTGACTGGAGGGAACAATTGATAGTGAGGGTGTGTGAGAAGCAAGGTAAAAATAGATTGCAGTCAGAGGAGGTGGGAGAAGATTTCACAGATGAGCTGGAGGAGCGTGTTGATCTTCCGGGACCTACCAGTAGCAGCGCCAGTAGAACGCCATCTTGTTCTAGTGGAGCAGCTGCTGCTTTTTATGCTGAGGTAATGGACAGATTATGCTTTGGACAAAAGAAACAGCTCCCCATAAATAGAAAAAGTGTTGAGTCTGAGGTTAAGGCTTACCTTGTGGAACTTTCTTTGCCCCCAAGTACAGATCCCTTGAGTTTCTGGATAACAAGAGGGCTGTGTGGCCTACTTTGCCCCTGGTACACCAAGGGATGCTTTCTTGCCCCCCAACCACTGACCAGAGTGAGCGGGTATTTTCCCTAACAGGAAATATACTTAGCCCCCAGCCCTCTCAATTGGCCCCCCAGCTCATGGAGCAAATTACTTTTTTAAAAGTCAACCTGCCAAAGTTGTGTTACCCTGCTCTTAGATTCAATGCAGATTAGAAAAAAAAAAGAACTTCATCTACAATCATCCACAGTACCATAATACGCTGAGCGCTCCAGCTTACCCAGATCTAGAACCATGGTAGGTTAGGCAGAGGACACCCCCCTGACTTGGTGGGACACGGGGGGGGGGAATGTAAAGTCTATATTGTTGTCCCACTATACAGTACACCATTAGATTGAGGGTGATAAGCAGAGGAGAATGCTAGCTGGATCCCCATCTGGGCACAAAAGCATCTCCAGAACCGAGACACAAACTGGCTACCTCTGTCCGAAACAATCACCCTGGGTATGCCGTGGAGTCGAAAGACCTCCTTAGCGAATACCACCGCCATTTCCTACACGGATGGTAGGCCTTTGAGTGTTACAAAGTGGGCCATCTTAGAAAATTTGTCTACGATTATCAAGATGACCGTGAAACCGGAAGATACCAGCAAATCAACCATAAAATCTATGGATAGATGAGTCCAGGGACGTTTCCTGTTGGCCACCGGTTGAATGAGTCTGACTGGCAAGTATTGAGTCGATTTGTTCTGAGCACAAGTAGTGCAAGCTGCAGTAAAAGCAGCACAATCTGATCGAAGGCTTGGCCACCAGAACAACCTAGACAAGGACCAGATCAGTTGGTCTTGTCCAATGTGACCAGCAATTTTGGAAGCATGGTAAGTCTCAAGCAGTTTAATGTGCAAGTGAGCGGGGACGAAGCACTTCCCACAAGGTTTCTCCACAGGAGCGGATGTTTGAGCGGCCAATATCTCCTCTCCCAGAAGAGAAGTAATACGGGTATGTATATTGGCCCGGATCCGATCAGCCAGAATGATCGGAGTGGGAGGAACCTCATCTTTGGATAAATTACAAAATTGGTGTGATAGTGCATCGGCCTTAACATTCTTAGAATCTGGAAGGTAGGAAACCATGTAATTGAACCTGGATAGGAACAATTCCCATCTAGCTTGACAGGAAGACAAACAATTAGCCTCGGATAAGTACGCTAGGTTCTTATGATCGGTGAGAATCAAGATCAGAGAACTGGTGCCTTCCAAGAGGTGTCGCCATTCCTTCAATGCCAGTATGATGGCCTGTAACTCCCTGTCCTCAATTTGATATACCATCTCTGCCTTAGATAATTTTCTGGAAAAGTAGCCACGTGGTTGAATTGGCCTCCCCCGGAGCCGAGCGATGTGAAAGGAGGGCCTACTCCAATCTCAGATGCACCAACCTCCAGGGTAAAGGGCAGAACGGGATTCGGATGCACCAAAATAGGAGCAGCTGCGAATCCTGCTTTGAGTTCCTCAAAGGCGAGCAGTGCACTGGGAGACCAATCAGTGACCTTAGCACCTTTATGAGTCATAAACCATGATAGGCTTGACAATAGCAGAAAAGTCTTTAATAAACTTTCGATAGTAGTTAGCAAAGCCCAAAAATCTTTGAATAGATTTAAGCCCCACCGGATGAGGCCATTGCAACACTGCAGATAATTTCTGGGGGTCCATGGCCAACCCAGAAGAAGAAATAATGTACCCTAGAAAGGTCACCTGGGGTTTATGAAATTCACATTTTTCCAACTTGCAAAACAAGTTGTTCTCTCTGTTATTGCAGGACTTTGGATACATCTGATCGGTGAGTCTCCAAGGTAGGAGAATGAATGAGAATGTCATCTAGACAGACCACTACACAGCTCTGTAATTGGTCTCGTAGCACGTCATTGATAAATTCCTGGGAGATAGCAGGAGCATTGCAAAGGCCAAAGGGCATGACAAGGTACTCATAATGCCCACTCCAGGTGTTAAAAGCTGTCTTCCATTAGTGGCCCTCCTTCATTCTGACCAGATTGTAAGCCACCCTTATATGAAACTGCGTGCATATCTTGGAACCTTTCAGACGGTCAGACAGTTCCATGATTAGCGGTATCGGATAAGCTTTTTTAACCATCAGTTTATTCAAGCATTGCAAGTCAATGCATGGATGTAACTCTGTGTCCTTCTTCTTTACAAAAAAGAATCCGGCGCCCGCAGGAGAAATGGATTTTCGAATAATGCCCCTAGCCAAGGCATTAGAGACGTACTCCTCCATGACCTTATTTTCCTGCACATACAAGGGGTATACACGACCACTAGGAGGGGTCGTACCGGGTAGCAGCTCCACCGAGCGATCATAACGTCTATGAGGAGGTAACGCCCCGGCCTCGGTTTTATTAAACACGTCAGCAAACTCAGAATAGGCCTCAGGTAAGCCTGACTGCTCTGCACAAGCCAATCTCACTGGAAGTGACAGACAAGCCTTGTAACACTGAGGGGCCCCACGACATTATGACGCAAGTTTTCCAATCAATCCTAGGGTTATGCACCTGCAGCCACGGAAACCCTAGGACGACAGCATAATGAGGAGATTTGATCACCTGAAACTTCAGGATTTCTTTATGGAGGGCTCCTACCCTCAGGGATGGCGGACAAGTTTTGCGCATAATGTGTGATGGCAGAAGGGGTCTACCATCAATTTCCTCAACTGCCAAAGGAGAGGTACGAGGCAGTAGGGGAATACTATTCTGGACAGCAAATTCAGTGTCCATAAAGTATCCGGCAGCACCTGAGTCTATTAATGCCGCAACTGAGACAGATTCATTAGCCCAAGACAGAACCACAGCACACATAGGTTTATCTTGTGAGGCCTCAGGGGACTGAGAGATGCCACCTAAGATTTGTCCCCGACAGGTTCTTAGGTGCGGGCATTTCCCGGATGTACCAGGGAAGACTTTAATAAGTTTCCAGATCGCCCACACTATAGACATAGTTTCTCCCTCCTGCAAAAGGATCTCTCCTCCCTAGAGAGCCAGGTGGCCCCCAACTGCATAGGTTCACCACCCCCAGAGTCAGAACCAGGAGGCATGGGAGGAGAGGGAGGACTGGGTGGGCAAGTTATGTGAGATATTGTTCCGGAAGGATGCTTCCGCAGGTGCTCATTGAATGAGGTTCTCTCCCGGACCCGAGTGTCTATTGGGATGATAAATTATATCAGTTCATCCAATCTCTTAGGTAAGTCGCGGGCAGCAATCTCATCCTTCATATAATCACCAAGCACTTGGGAAAAGGCGGCTATAAGGGCCTCATTATTCCAACCAACCTCTGCAGCCAGGGTCTGGAATTAATTTGCGTAATCTGCCACTGTACGATTGCCCTGGCGGATGGTCATAAGTTTTTTCGAAGCCAAGGTAGCGCGACATGGCACATCAAAGACACATTTGAAGGAGGTCAAAATTTGTTATAATTGTACATTATGGATTGTCAGTCTCCCTTAATGGATTGGCCCAAGCCAATGCCTTGCCAGACAACAAGGAAATCATAAGAACAACCTTACTGCGCTCACTAGGGAAGGCTTGCAGAACCATCTCTAAATATATGCCCAATTGGTTCAAAAAAACGAGTCACAGCTCAGGCTCCCCACTGTAACACTGTGGGAGTGGAATGGAACCAGACAACCCTCTGACCATACCTGCATCAGAGACAGCTTGAACTGCTGGTGCCACTGATGGAGCTGGGGTGGCCACCGGTGGTGGCTTAGAATATTCCATGCAGGTAGTAAGACTAAGCAAGATTTGCAAGGCCAAGGACAAGTGGTCGATGCGTTGATCCTGATCCTGTCCAGAATGCTCTGAAAATATGAATCACTATTACCATCTGTTGTCATGACCCTTACGTACTGTCATGGTTGCAAGTATAACCTGAGTCAGTATAGTAAAATTCACCTTTATTAAAGTAAGTGTAATATAAATGTTGTATACTGGATGGAGCAGAGGGCAACCAAGAGACAGTGACTCTATCAGCAATAGTAGTATATCTCCAGATCCCAGAACTGCAGAAACTAAGCCGAAGCCAATGGTAGTCTCTAAGGTAAGAGAGGAAGAGTAGGCCACATGGTCTCTCCTGTAGATGGTAATCAGAAAGACTACTGACTCACGCCTGCAGTCAGTTAGGAGAAGGCTGTTGCTTAAGGTAAGGTAACCAAAGAACCCACTGACTCACACCTGCCGTCAGTTAGGAGAGGGCTGTAGCCTAAAGGTGAGATAACCAAAGAACCCACTGACTCATGCCTGCAGTCAGCAGGGCCAGAATCCACCAGAGCCACAGGTCTGCACCAGACTGGGTGTCCGCTACAAGGGTATGTAAGAGAGTAGTCAGACAGAGCCACAGGCCAGCACCAGGATAGATGGTCAGACAAGCCTAGGTCATACACGGAGCAGGTAGTCAGCCAGAGCCACAGGTCTGCACCAGATAGGGTGTCCGCTACAAGGGGTCAGACAAGAGAGTAGTCAGACAGAGCCACAGGTCAGCACCAGGATGGATGGTCAGACAAGCCAGGTAATACACAAGGATCAGGATCAAGAAATAGAACTGTACTGAACACCAACGTAAGGTTAACCGGATAGAAATCCAGTTCCCTTAAATACAAGGCGCCAGGAAGTAGCTGGAAGGAGCCAGATCCAAACCCAAGTATAAGAAGGAGTTTGCATTAAGAACGTCTCTTCGAGGCCGTAATTGACACATCTCGCCGCGAGATGCGTCGTACATCTGCATTACCACTGTGTCAATTGGAACCACAGAACCGCCTAGCACGGGGGCACAGCACCCGCTATTGACCCCAATTGTGCCCAAGCTCAGACCAACCAGCGATGTATGGGATGACGCGGAAGCGTCATTTAGAGCAGTACAACTTCAGCACTAGCTGAGGCAGCAACGCTAGATCTATGTAGGCTGTGACACCTGCACCAGTGTTCTACAGTTTGCTACTGGCTACATCTACAGTGTTCCTGTCATCCTGAGTCCGCCCTGCACCAGTCATCCTCAGTTTTGTAGCCTCTTCTAAAAAAGTCTGCGGTATCTATCTACTGAGTCCTGCGCCAGTGTTCTGCAGTTTGCTGCTGGCTACATCTACAGTGTTCCAGTCACCCTGAGTCCACCCTGAAACAGTTCTCCTCAGTCTTCCTTCTTCGAATTTCATTTATTTGTTTATTCATGCTTGCAGCCAACTATCTACATCCATACTTCATCTACCTCATCCATAGTACCATAAGGCTAAAGCTCCACTTTACCCTGTTCTCTGAATAAAAAAAAAAAAATTGGGCCGAAATTGAATTTTACAGTTTTTGCTAGTCTACATTATAGTGTGTGTGTGTGTGTGTGTGTGTGTGTGTGTGTGTGTGTGTGTGTGTGTGTGTGTGTGTGTGTGTGTGTGTGTGTGTGTGTGTGTGTGTGTGTGTGTGTGTGTGTGTGTGCATTTAACCCTGGGATTGTCATGGGATTATAGGGACAGAACTACCTTAGTTCCCTTCCTCTAATCTTTTTGTTAGCATGCATTGTTGTACATTGTACCACAATCCCTGCTTTTCTGGTTAGATACAGTCAGAATAGAGCTCCTCCATTTATAGACATCTAGAAAGACTCACAATTGTAAAAAATATAGCTTGACATGTAAAATAAATAGAATTTATAGGAATATTTGCTTTACATAGATTGCACTTGCAGAATATGTATAGTTAGAGAAAAGCATCACAGCCCACTTTAACCTGGACTGTTATCTCGTCCTTTCTCTTTAAGGATTATGGTGGTTTTTACTCACATTCTTGCATTCTCATTCTGTAATCTTATTAAAACAATTTGACATATATTGCATCTTTGAGGATTATATGCACTCAACATTCATCTGACAAAATGTAAGATTTATCCTATCATGCCTGTTGGATATGTGCTGAATACCTCATAGTTACAAGTAGTATTTTCTGCTAATCCTTGATTACACACCAACTGTTGTGTTATGGTCATTTTGTTTCATAAATATTCCCTGTTTATACTGAAACTAGTGTAAAAGCCCGTGTACACGGGCCAATGTGAATGGCACTGCATGGGTTAACCCTTTGAGTGCCAGAGGGGTACGCAACGCATTGCATGGCACTCAAAGGGTTAAGATAGCCATGCACCCACCAGCCCCATGCCATAACATAGTAACATAGTAACATAGTAGATAAGGCTGAAAAAAGACATGCATCCATCAAGTCCAGCCCATACCAATAACACCCCTGTTGATCCAGAGGAAGGCAACAAAAAAGCCCTCTGGAGCAATTTCCAGAGTAGGTGTGTGTGTGTGTGTGTGTGTGTGTGTGTGTGTGTCAAATAGTTCCCCCGGCTCAATATCCTATTTGCTTTGAAGCCATCTGTCATAACTGTCAATATTGTTCTGTGCTAGATAGGCATTCATTGCTTTTTTGAATGCAGTTACATTATCTGCATGCACAACATCCCGAGGCAAAGAATTCCATAGCCTTACCGCCCTTACTGTAAAGAATCCCTGCCTGTGTTTTAGTCGAAAGTGCCTTTCCTCAAGTCTTAATGGATGACCTCTTGTTCTTAGCTCAGCTCTTTGCATAAATAATTCATTGGATAGTTCTTTGTATTGACTTTGAATGTATTTGTAAATGGTAATCATATCACCCCTTAGACGTCTCTTTTCTCAGTAACAGCAGCGCATAAGGTACCAGGAGAGGGAACGCTCCTCTATCTCATCAGTCTTGGGTGTGCCAACCCCTCAATATGGTTAGTCACTCTTTGGTGGGGCTACTGCCACCTCTAGGATATCAGCCTTTACTGGATCAGACCTCCAGTATCAGTCGTTCTCCTGGATACTTCCTCTGGTACCACCTCCTGATACTTCTTACCTTTCCTTCGAGGCCCAACGCTCCAATTTTATATTGGTAGATGATAATAATGGGGGGGGGGGTTAAATAAATATTTGTATCTCTGTGGTCCAGAATATAAAAATAATCTATGGAGACCAACTTAAATTTGAATAGTTATTTATTTATATAAAAATAAACAATAAATTAACAATATATTAAAACCACATATTGTCCCTAATGTAAATGCTAGTTATCTAGTGTTGAGCGAGCGTGCTCGGCCGATGCTCGGATCGGCTCGAGCATCGCTCTGCTCGGCACATGGCGGTACTCGTACGAGTACCGCCATGTGCTCGCCCGACATGTTCGGGTGAAGAGGATCTGTGCCGGAAGAGGCACAGATCCGAAGACGCTCCGCTGGACCACCAGGGAATGGAGGTACGGGGGCATTGCGGAGATGAAGGGGGCATTGCGGAGATGAAGGGGGACATTGTGGAAGAGGGGCATAGACTCTATGCCCCTCTTCCACAATGTCCCCCTTCATCTCCGCTATGCCCGTCTTCCACAATGTGCCCCTTCATCTCCGCTATGCCCCTCTTCCACAATGTCCCCCTTCATCTCCTATGCCATAGAGGAGATGAAGGGGGACATTGTGGAAGAGGGGCATAGCGGAGATGAAGGGGGACATTGTGGAAGAGGGGCATAGACTCTATGCCCCTCTTCCACAATGTCCCCCTTCATCTCCGCTATGCCCCTCTTCCACAATGTCCCCCTTCATCTCCGCTATGGCATAGGAGATGAAGGGGGACATTGTGGAAGAGGGGCATAGCGGAGATGAAGGGGGACATTGACCAGGCACCCTCCGCTCATCAGAGCAGGGGGTGCCTGGTTTAATGCTCGAGTGCTCCCATTCATTTGAATGGGGCTCGGGTGCTCGGCCGAGCACTCGAGCATCAGGGGGTGCTCGGTCAGAGCACCCGAGCACCCGAGCATCGGGGTGCTCGCTCATCCCTATAGTTATCCCAACACATTTCTCAATGCTTCCTCAGGGGAATCAAGAACTTATCCTTCCATTCAACCTTTTATAGCTATCCCACTTACCCAGACTTCATTTATGGGCAAGGGAGAACCACCTTTTAAAATTCAACAGTTTAAAAACTGCAACACCTGTTTTGTGATCTATAAACTCACCTGTGGTTGTAGCATTCACTACAATGGGAGAACTACCAGGAGCCTTTGTGAAAGGATTGGAGAATATAGTAGAAAAATCAGTACATGTGCCTTGGACCATAGTGTTCCAAGACATTTTGGTTCTTTCAAATAAAGTGTCATTAAGAACTTAAAGGTCCTGGGGTTGGAGAGCATTAGCAGCTCAGTACCCAATAGTTATAGCACTCTGTGTAGTAGGGAGGCCTATTGGATCTTCTGTTTGAACACCATGACCCGTAATTGGTTGAACGAGGAGATGGAACTGGCATTCTTTATGTAGAGTTAGTTTTTTTGGGTACAGACTTTTTGATGTCAGTCTAGAAAGATGAGTACCACACTTAGAGAGATTGTTAAGTGTAGCATATACCCTCAATATATTTTGAGGGATAGATTATTATAGCAATAACTCTAGGGTTATATTGTAGAAACTGGTAGCTCTCATAGAAGATAATTGAAAGTATGGAATATACTGTAAACTAATTTAGGAGTGTTGTGGTGAATGGAGCTTGAGATATGGGAATATGATGTTGAGGACGTATACTGTATGTATTTATGCATTACAAGCGTGTGTGCACTTTGGCCCCTTTGAATATATGTACAGATGTAAGGTACGTGGATATTTAGGTCCTTCTTAATAAATTATTATTTTTGAAATGTGTTAGTTTCTAAGCTCCTTCCGTGACAACAATCAGCTGCCTAGATTTATTCTATACAAATTATGAAAGCAGCTTGAAATGAGTTTGAAAGAAAGGAAAAGAAGAGAACATATACATGAGATAAATGTAATTTAATGGATAGCTTGATCCGTAGTGTAAGACATATGGGCAAATATAGATTAATAAGGGAGGTCTTCTGGCAGAAAAGTGAGACCAGGAACACATAAGTGTAAACAATGGGAAATACGTAGGTATAGGGAATTGGAAGTTAAGGGGTTGGCTTACAGCGAGTCATACATGATGTTTGGGTAAGTTGGATAGCTATAAAAGGTTGACTTGAAGGATAAGCTCTTGATGCCCCGAGGAAGCGCTATAGCATCGTGAAACGCGTTGGGACAACTAGCGTTTATATTAGGGCCGATATCTGGTTTTAATATATTGTTAATTTTATTGTTTATTTTTATATAAATAAATATTCATTCAAATTTAGTTGGGTCTCCATATACCGGAGATACATATTCTTTTACCCCCCCCCCCCCCCATTATTATCATCTACCAACAAAGAAGAATTGGAGTGGGAGGCCTCGAAGGAGAGGTAAGAAGTATCAGGAGGTGGTACCAGAGGCAGTATCCAGGAGAACGACTAATACTGGAGGTTTGATCCAGTAAAGGCTGATATTCTAGAGGTGGCAGTAGCCTCACCAAAGAGTGAAGAAGGGTTTACATTAAAAAAATTTACCGGATTGCATTTAGAGGGATTCCTTGCACTGTCCTTTTTCCTGTTTTACTTATACTGCAATGTTATGGACACTTTTTACTGAATATGTTTATTTCTATTTGTTTCAGACAATACAGACTCATTATCTTCCCTGTCTAATAATCACTTAATGGGATAGTAAAGTTTCACAAAAACAGTATCTTCAGTTAATCGTCATAGTATTTGGGCCATGGAGAGTGTTATTTCAATGCTGTCAGAGTTGTAGTTCAAGACTAATTGAATGATAAAGTATCTCCTCCCTCCCCTTTTACCTGGTGTAAGCAATCTCCCCTCCCCTCAGACGTGGAATCTGGTTCTGGAAACAGATAGTTCACAGCAAGGGACAATCTTTTTATTGTGAACATAAGGAAAAACCTGACCCCCTTGACTGTTTTTTCAGGTTTTTCCTCATGATCACTGCAGATTGTCCCTTGCTGCTCTGAAGTGAGCAGTGTTACAGTAAAAGGGGCAGGAGGGGGATACTTTATCATTCAATTACTCTTGAACGATAACAATGACAGTATTGAAATAACACTCTCCATGGCCCAAATACTATGAAGATGAATTGGAGCTGCTTTTATTGTGAAACTATCCTTTTAACATTGTATAAATATGCTATAATACACATAAAAATACTTTTGAAATGTAAAAAGCATATATATAAGATGCTGGGCTATATGCATACTTCTATATGCACACTTAAAAATGGAGTAATCTTACTTTACCATTGTTAAAATTGAGCTTTTAACCACTTGAATGCTTGAGAGTTCTACATTGCATTGCTGTGCAATGCATTGGAGACATCTCTAGCATTTAAAGGGATATAAATGTTTAAAAATAAAATCAGCTCCAATTAATCTTCATAGTATTTGGGCCGTGGAGACTGTTATTTCAATTCTGTCAGAGTTGTATTTCAAGAGTAATTGAATGATAAAGAATCCCCATTCCCCTTTTTACCTAGTGTAACACTGCTCACCTCAGATGTGGAATCTGGTCTTAAGACCAGACAGATCACTGCAAGGGACAATCTTCTTACTGTGAGAACAATGAAAACCCTGGCCCCATTGACAGGTTTTTCCTTATGCTAATTGAAGTTTGTCCCTCTCTGCAAGCTATCTGGACACCACGCTTCTGGGGTGAGCTGTGTTACATCAGTAAAAGGAGCGGGAGGGGGATATTTTATCATTCAATTGAACTACAACTCTGACAGAATTGAAATAACACTCTCCATTGTCCAAATACTATGAAGATTAATTGGAGCTGCTTTTATTTTGAAACATTACTATCCCTTAAAGTGGATAAAACCCTCACTTATATCAAAGGCAATTATTATTTCTCCTTTACTGAGCAGTTGTTTTAACCCTTTGTGAACCAGAGAGGTATGCAACGCATTACTTTGCAATGCATTGCATACCCCTCTGGCACTCAAAGGGTTAACCCAGGACTTGCTCCATATATATATATATATATATATATATATATATATATATATATATATATATGGCCCATACAATTTCAAGTAGATATATTTATTGCAATATTTTCCTTTAATGTTTTTTGCTTTTTCATTCAATAGATATAATGTAGTTTCATTCACTAGTATTAACGTTGATGGTATTTTTGACAGGATGTTTCCACTATGGTGAAAGTGAACTCAGCTCATGAAACAGCAAGCCTTCACACTGGAGAAAGAACCTTGACATTATTTCAGTGATGAACTCATCTATACAGCTATCTTTACTGGAACTTAACATAAGTAACTTGGTAGTGAATAATACGTTGCCAGCAAACAAACCTAAATCCTCATCATGTGAGCAAGTGGTGATAGCAGCAGAGGTGTTTCTGACACTTGGCATTGTAAGTCTGCTTGAGAACATCCTAGTCATCTCTGCAATAATAAAGAACAAGAATCTGCATTCTCCTATGTACTTTTTTGTATGTAGCTTAGCAGTAGCTGACATGTTAGTTAGTGTTTCCAACGCATGGGAGACAATAACAATAAACCTGATAAACAACAAGCACCTAATTATGGAAGAGGCATTTGTTCGTCATATTGATAATGTTTTTGATTCAATGATCTGCATATCTGTAGTTGCATCCATGTGCAGCCTGCTTGCTATAGCAGTTGATAGGTATGTCACCATCTTTTATGCCCTGCGTTACCATAACATCATGACTATGAAAAGAGCTGGGGTGATTATTGCTTGTATATGGACATTCTGCACTGGATGTGGAATTATTTTCATTCTATATTATGAATCCACTTACGTCATAATATGTCTTATTACAATGTTTTTCACTATGCTTTTTCTCATGGTGTCTTTATATATTCATATGTTCTTAATGGCTCGCACTCATGTAAAGAGAATTGCTGCCTTGCCTGGCTATAATTCTGTTCACCAGAGGACAAGTATGAAGGGAGCTATTACCCTAACCATACTCCTAGGTATTTTTATTGTATGTTGGGCTCCTTTCTTTCTTCATCTTATCCTGATGATTTCCTGTCCACAGAATCTTTACTGTGTGTGTTTTATGTCACATTTTAATATGTACCTAATTCTAATAATGTGCAATTCTGTCATTGACCCTATGATATATGCATTTCGTAGTCAAGAAATGCGTAAGACTTTCAAGGAAATAATTTGTTGTTACAGTCTGAGGATGGTCTGTGACTTGCCAAGTAAATATTAAGAATATATTTCATAAAATATTACAGTTGGAATACAAGCATTAGTCTTTTATATTTAATAAAAAAATGTTCAAAGTCTTACTAACTTATTTGTAGTATTATTGCAGTCTGGAGCTTACAATGAATTATACCTGCAGGAATAAGACAGTCTTCATTTGTTTAGCAGCATGAATTGTTCATATATGTGTTCTTCAGACAGTAATCAGGTATATCTAAATAATTCATTTTGAATTGACACTCTGTTGTAGTCCATAGTTTTATAGTGGAATTTTGCTATTTAAAAACACTTACAGCATTCTAAAGAACCATTGATGGGGCTTTTATCCATAGGTTTTCTCACCTCTTTTCTAATGTGACATGATGTGAGCTAAAGGCAGACAAATATAACTCTATATATGTAGGATACTACAGATACAATGTAATAAAAAAAATAATATATATATGTGTGTGTGTGTGTGTGTGTGTGTGTAGAAGAACTATGTATGAACAATTGCTGCCATAGACCTAGATTACAGTATATTGCAGCTGACGAGTGTTATCAATTGTTTTTATCTAACATATTTCCCTTGTGGTTTATGGAGAAATGTATATAATGGAATACAGGCCTATGTCAGTCATTTTGTTAAATAATACAAACACCTTTGCATATATGTTCCCTTCAACCCTTTGGGTACTAACAAAGTGTCTCTCTGGCACTCAAAGGGATTTAACCATTTGTGTGCCAGAGGGGTGTGCAGCTTTGCATACCCCTCTGGCACTCAAAGGGTTAATTGAATTAATTATAAAGAAAAACATACTAATTATCTGACGTTGTACTTGTGGAGATGTCATGGTTGAGTTCTCAGTGCTTGGGGATCAGTAACAGAATCCTATTTGCTTTCTGACATATTTTAGCATGGAAATATAAAACATGAAATCTAAAGCTGTCCCTAGGTACATTAAGGAGGTATTTATTCAGTCTTATAAAAATGCAAGCTTTCTGATATACTTGCTCACCAACATTGTGCAATGATTTCATGAATAAATCACAGGTAAAATACAACATGAAATATTATTTTGCATATTGCTGTTTTGCAATTCATATTAAGCTAATTGTATGTCACCAATCTTAACAATACTTTCACAAGACATAGTTCAATAACTGTAATGTATCATTCTAAAGATACATTTGAACACAGCTTTTAGCAATATTAGGACAAATGGAGCATGTCCAATTAATTCTTTGTCAAATATTTTACTGTTGATATGTTACAATTGGCACCAAAAAGCTTAATTGAAGGGAAGTGGTATAATTATATTGAACAGGTGCTACAGATTTTGCTCAACTCAATTTTTTTTTTTTTTAAATAACGAATAGGGAAAAATCATTTATAGACTTAAAGTAAAGAATTCGTGTTAACATGTATTTCTCATTAATTATATCTAATTTGCATAATCATACTTAACTGCAAAATTATGTAAATAAGAAAATATTATAGAAAATATTATGTGCTACAATATAAAAACTTGGAGTGGTCAAAAAGGCAAAATGGATATAAGCACTGAGATTTTTTTTAGTAGTACATTTTAAACATTATGCTGTTTCTTCATGATTTAGTTGTAAATAAATTGTTTCTAATTGATCATAGTCAAAAGGATTTGCACTTCATAATGGAGTAGTTTGAAGCTATTTATATAATCATCAAAGTAATAATATGGGAGGAAACTTTGTGCTTAATGTTTACCATCCAACTAGGTCATCATATACAACAGTCAATATTTTAAGTAGTAGTACACTTTTTTATTTAAATATCTATCATCTATCTATCATATATAATTCTCTCTCTTCTCTGTGTATGTCTGTATATATATATATATATATATATATATATATATATATATATATATATATATATATATATATATATACTGCTGAGAGATTTTTCATTTAACAGCACAATCTTTTTTTTTTCATTGCAGTTTTGTTTTGTGGTCACTGGGTATTACAGTTACACGCTCTTCCATGTGCAAGAAAACATGCCTTTGTGGTACTAGTTGTGCTGTTACTAACAGTTTCATTACAAAATAAGTTTCACATGTAACAACTTAAAAATATCCTATTAGAGAGATTATATATGTTATATTGAGCAGGAGAAGCAACATATTTGTTTCATCCATAAATGTTACTGATCCTTTAATTTCTAAGGCAAATTATATATTAGATAATATTGGTATTAATTATACAAAATTAAAATGTTGTATAAAATAAAAAAATGACAAGTATCACTGACATTTTTGTAATCAAAAATAGGGAGCACTCACTCATCAAATATATATAAAACTGTATTAAACAACAGAATATGATTGGATAGTTCTGACATTATGAGGTGTATGGTACACTGCACTCTCTGACTGAAGGCTCACAGGGAAATCATCCCACCCTGCTTAGGCAAACCTTCCGGACACCTGGGGGAAGATTCACAAAGGTTTGATAAAGATCCAGGGGCTGGATTCTATTGCAGGTGCTAATGTTATCACTGCTTTTATCTCCACGTTTCCCCATAGGAACATTTTTGATAAAACAGGTTTTAACATTTTTTTACCTGCAATAGAATCCAGCCACAGGTTGGCTATATTGTGGTGGATTAGCATCAATTCCATCTTGTCGTATATTCTAAGATATTTTTGCCATCATATCCCTGTAAATATGCCTCAAATACACCTATATCACAATACCTTCATCAGGTTTATTAAATTGCAGTGTCTATTTTGACAATGGCGCATTTTCATAGTGAGTTGCGGCTTAATGAGCCATTGTCATATTCCTGTGGGAGTGTTTATGTTCTAAAGTGGCTATTCGCCCCATGCACTAATGTCTGATAGCTGGCTATGCTATCAGAGATCTCACTACAAAATTCAACTGCATGAGAATTTGGGATGTTTCAATAGCTTTCTATGCAGCCACAAAGGCAGGTTACTGTATCTACTGGAAAACAGAGAAAGGAGATGATCTCCCTTAAAACATACACAATTCCCTACCCTACTTAACAGATTATTAAAATACACACTGACCCAGCATAGCAGCTGTTATATATAATAGCTGATCTCTCAGATCTGTGTGTTCATATGGATTATCTGTTAAGTGGGGCATTAAGGGTGTGCAAAACATGAAATTTGCATCCCTGTGGCAAGCAAAAGGTTAAGGGAGGGCTGGTGATCTTGGTGACCACATGTGAGGACATCCTCTCTGCTCTCCAGCTCTCCCTACTCAACACATCACCAGCATTATGCCAACCTTATATGCTAATGTTCAAAAGTCTCTTCTTCGCATTTTGCATACTTAATTCTAACTGCATAAAGAGAAGTGTGTCATATTTTCCATGGTGATAGGATCACCTCACATCACAACCAGACTTCATTTGCAACAAACCTTGTGCATCTCCCCCTGGAGTCTCACAGGTATATCCTCTCTCCATGCTAGTAGAAATCGTTGCTCTCCAGTCCATATAACAAAAAATGTATATAAACCAAATCTCCATATAACAATATAATATTGGTTAAAATGTACAAAACTAATAAAAAATAGAACAAAGTGAAAAAGTACATTTCTTCTAATTAAGGCAAACAAAAGTTCAAACTAAGATGCTATCTTAGTATATTCCCATTCATGAGAGGTCCTGCAAGATGAGGGAGTGTCCAAAACACCACCAGTTTGACAGCATATAGACAATGGGAATAAAGATATGCTGGGCCGAAAACATACCAAATGGATTTGAGAGTAGCTCAAATGTAGCGGTGCTGTACATTAAAAATAGTAAAAACAATGCCATATAAAAAGAGTTTACAAAATGCCTAAAAAATACAAAATAGTGGCTAATATGAATAATGTACATGTGCCCATGTCCACAATCATAGGCACTAGTATAGATACATAAAATGACAAATATCAAACCAGAGAATTATAGACTTAAGAGTTTGACCTTGGTGGTAGGCAAACTGCTAGAAGGGATAATAAAGGATTATATTCAGGATTATGCTGCAGAAAGTAAGATAATTAGCAGTAATAAACATGATTTTATGAGGAATAGATCTTGTCAAACAAACCTTTTGAGCTTCTATGAAGAGGTAGGTAGCAAACTAGTTAATGGTTAAGCTGTAGACTGGGGCAACTGGATAGAAAACTGGTTGAAGGATATAGAACATTATGTTATAGATGGAAAATTCTCCAATACAGTTAAAGTTGAGAGTGGAGTATGTCAGGGTTCAGTACTTGGTCTACTGCTTTATAACATGTTTATAAATGACCTGGAAATAGATGTAGAAATAAAAATGTAAATATTTGAAGATGATACTAAAGTATGCATGGTAATACATTCAGAGCAGGATGTTTTCTCTCAACAGAGGGATTAACATAAAATGACAAACTGGGGAAATATCACGGTGCCTGTGCTCTTTCAGCAACATTCTGTCAGTCTACACTCCTGCTCTACTCCTATTGGCTTTACTGTGATTGTCCCGCCCAGTATTGCCTTTAAATACTGGGTTCTGGCACTTCTCGGGTGCCCTTTCGTGGTGTTCCAGTACCAGCGCTTGTTCCTGATTACAGTTTGCTCTCAGTGTATCGACCCGGCCTGCCTGACTACTCTGCATCTCGTCTTCTGCTTGTGTACCGACCCGGACTGCCTGACCATTCTGCTTCTCATCTCCTGTGTACCGACCCGGCTTGGCTGACATTCCTGCTCCGTGTACCGGCCTGGCTTGGCTGACGTTCCTGCTCTGTGTACCGACCCGGCTTGGCTGACGTTCCTGCTCCGTGTACCGACCCGGCTTGGCTGACGTTCCTGCTCTGTGTACCGACTTGGATTGGCTGACGTTCCTGCTCCGTGTGAACCCGTCCGGGTTGGTCTGCTGCCTCCTTGCATGCCCTTACCAGTCACAGGTTGAGGGTGGAGATCCTTTCTCGCTGTCTGTGAAAGCTGTGCAGTTTTGGTTCCTGTTGCCTCTGTGTCACCCCGGCGACATTCCCATTGGCTTGTCTTGCTATCCGCTCCCGGTTGGTTGCCTCCCAGGGTGAGTTGCTCAGTTCCGTTACTGTCACGGCAGTGCTCAGTTGCTCAGTCTGCATTACTGCCATGGCAGTCTCCAGTCGCCTAGTCTCTGTTACTGCTATGGCAGAGTGCAAGTGGCCTAGTCTCCGTTACTGCTACGGCAGTGTCCTGTTGCCTAGTATCCACTACTGCTACGGCAGCGCTTCCGTGGCTTGGTCTCCGCTACTGCTACGGCAGTGCTCTAGTTTCCTGGACTCCATTACTGCTACGGCAGTGTCCATGTCACTCAGTCTCCGTTACTGCTACGGCAGTGTTTACGTGGCCTAGTCTCCGTTACTGCTCCGGCAGTGCTCAAGTTGCTCAGCCTCCGTTACTGCTAAGGCAGTTCGCCATTACCTGTCATACTTATTCTTGGGCGTTCCTCATATTTAAGCTCTCTACCCTAGGTGAGCTTCTTAACAGGCCTTACCACACATGGGACTGTTTACACTCGCTGACTGCTATTAACCCATGCAATACCGATACACTGGGACTCTTTCAAGATCCACCTGACCTGTGTCAGTATAATGTGTTATGAACTCTATGCTTATACTAGACCGGTGTGGGCTTACCTATATATAACCTGTCTTGTGGCTGTACTATATTAAGTGTATATTACAGGAACTGTGAGGGTTATTGTAATCTTAATTGTTTAATAAAACTGTGTTTTATCCAAACCTACTGTGTCTGTGTGTCAAACAAACTGTTACAGTATGAAAGGGCCATGACCTCAGACAGTAAAGGGGATGGAAATGCAAAAAACTTCCATTGGAGGATGGATATACATGAGCAGCGTTTGGACCAGTTGGCACTGGCCATACAAACTATTCTTGAGCGCACAGTGCATCTTGACAAACCAGCTCAGAGTCTGGTGGTCCCCTCAGTTTCGACACCAGACACTCAATCCATGACACCTGTGGCCTCGGTTAAAGGGTTAACCGCCTCAGCTCCTTTACAGCTCAGATATGATGGCGAACCCACACTGTGCAGGGGGTTTATTAATCTGTTGGAGATTTTTCTGGAACTAACCCCTCACGCCTTTCCTAATGACTGTAGTAAGGTGGGTTTTCATGATATTTCTATTGATGGGCAGAGCCCTGGCACGGGACAACCCCCTGTGGGAGAATGCTAAACCCTGCACCAGGAACTTCAGGGAGTTTGCGCGTACTTTTTGAAGAGTATTTGAAGTTCCAGGTAGATCTGCCTCTGCTTCCAAATGACTGATGGAGATACAACAGGTCAATCGTACTGTGGGCGATTATGCCATTGAATTCCATACATTGGCGGCAGAGGTAGGCTGGAACAACAAAGCACTGGTGGCAGCTTTTGCTCAGGGACTTGCTGACCGTATTAAGGATGAAACGGCAGCTAGAGAAGTGCCTAGTGATTTGGACGAATACATTGATTTCGCTATTTTGATTGATTCTCGCATCAGTGAGAGGCTTATGGCTAAAGACTACAAGCTGCGGCCCAGGAATGTTGGGCAAACCAGTTTTTATGTCCCACCCATGCCTCCCTCACCTCCCATGCCTCCTGAGCGAACACAGGAAACCAGTGAACCGATGCAGCTGGGGTTCTCCAAACAATCTAAGGAGGAACGGGCATACCGCAGGAGTCAGGGGTTATGTCTGTACTGTAGCAAGGCTGGGCACCTATTGTGTACCTGTCCTGTACATCCGGGAAACGAGCGCACCTAGGGTACCTTGGGGGACAGGCCCTAGGTGGTGTTCAGCAGTCCCTAGACCCTAATATGCAGAAACACATGATCCAGGTGGCATTTTCCTGGGCAGAACATTTGGTGGAGGTTCTGGCCCTGGTTGATTCCGGCGTGGCCGGATACTTTATGGACAGTTCACTTGCTGCATTACATCAGATTCCGTTGGTCAAGAGAGAATCTCCCTTAGCTATTGGTGCCATTGATGGCAGACCGTTAGAACCGGCTCAGATAACTATGGAAACTGTTCCTCTATCCATGACTATTGGGGGTCTCCACACTGAGAAACAGCGGTTTCAGATTATCCATTCTCCTCATCATGCAGTCATACTGGGGTTTCCATGGTTACATTTGCATAATCCCCAGTTTGACTGGCAGACTTGTGAGATCATGTCTTGTCCGAGTACTGTATGGGGCATTGTGTGACTCATCCAATTAAGATCTTGTGTACCTCTCCCTCCGTGCCAGCCGAATATCACCAATTCAGTGATGTTTTTAAGTAAGGGAGAGGCTAGCACTTTGCCCCAGCACAGGGCGTACGATTGCGCTGTTGATTTGCCTCCTGGCGCTGTGCCTCCTAGAGGTCGCACGTATCCGCTCTCATGCGAGGAGAATCAGGCCATGGAAGAATATATTGATGATGCCCTTAAAAGAGGGATTATTAGAAAATCTACCTCGCCTTCAGGGGATGGTTTCTTTTTTGTCAACAAGAAGAATGGCTAGTTGAGGCCTTGTATTGATTACCGGGGACTGAATAAACTAATGTCCAAGAATGCCTACCCCATACCACTCATTACCGAACTATTTGACAGATTAAAAGGTTCTTCCATTTTCACTAAGTTGGATCTACGGGCTGCATATATATAAAAAAGAACACAAACAGAAGACAGCGCACCAGTGATCTAAGAGTAGTATATTACTAAATGAATGCACACATAAGCATACCATATAGCAAAAACAGAAATAAATATTTATTATATATTAAAAAAGATGGATCCGTGTATTAACATCAAAAACATCTCCAAAAGTAAAATGGTTTATATTCAAAATCAAACAGCTCTTTGATAAAGAGGAATAAAGTGCCTATACACAAGAAAGCTGTATAATGTGCTGCAGACCAAGTCCATATATAGATGGTGTAAATGAGTATAGCTACACAGATCAAAATCTCATCCAAACAATGAAAATGGGATGTAGCAACCCATATAAAATGTATATATAGTCTGCTCACCAGATTCCTCGTGGGACTAGGCGCATCAAGCAACCGAAGATGTTTGCACATAGCTCCGCTATGGGACCGATGCACACGTTCCTTTCCAGTTTCCACTAGACGAGTCTGAGTCCCGTGCTGTGCGGTTGTGCTGTGCTGATCGCATACGGATTGCTGTTTCTCCTAGTCGTTCCTCTTTTTGGAGAGACTGTAAACACTAATAATAAAGTCATGTAATTTATTCTATAATTTACCTGATCAGAATAAGAGCTTGGGACGAGTGGAAAACGGCATTTAATACCAGATTGGGGCATTATGAATATCTAGACATGCCGTTTGCCCTTTGTAATGCACCCGCTGTATTTCAAGAATTTATTAATAATATCCTCCGCGATATGCTACAGTCCTGTGTAGTAGTCTACCTAAATGATATACTCATACACTTGTCTAGCCTGTCCCAACACATCAAGGATGTGTCTGAAGTCTTGCTCAGATTATGCAAGAATAAACTATTTTGTAAAATTGAGAAATGCGAGTTTCACAGGTCCATGGTGCCTTTTTTGGGCTTCGTGACGTTCAGAGATGGTATTACTATGGATCAGGAGAAACTCACAGTGGTATTACAATGGCCATGACCCAAAGGGTTAAAAGCTATTCAGTGCTTTCTTGGGTTTGCAAATTATTACAGGAAGTTTTCACAGCGTCCGGTTGCCGGGAGTACTCTGAGACCATGTGGGTTCTTCTCTAAAAAACTGTCTAGTGCCCAGAGTCACTATGAGATTGGGGACAGAGATCTTCTGGCTATCATTCTCGCTCTGAAAGAATGGCGTCACCTGCTGGAAGGTACGAGAACTCCTGTATTAATTGTGACAGACCACAAAAATTTGACTTATCTCTTGGAAGCTAAGAGATTGTCCTCACGTCAGGCCAGATGGGCTCTGTTTCTGTCTTGTTTTAACTTTATCGTATCTTTCTTGCCGGGCTCCAAGAATGTTAGGGTTGATGCCCTGTCTAGGCAATTTGGGCCAGAAATGGATAAGGATGAGGTTCCCGTACCCATCATTCAGCCTGATCGCATCCTGGCTACCCTACGTACTACCATCACTTCGACACTGGGGGAGAAAATTCTGGCTACCCAGGCTACGGCACCCCCAGATACCCCAGTGGGCAAGTGTTTTATGGAGGAGCCATTTTGTACCCGCTTGCTTGAAACCTACCATTCATCTAAGGCTGCTGGGTGTATTGGGAGGGATCAATTAATTTGGTCTCTCTCACAGTTATTTTGGTGGCCTTCCCTAGGGGCCGACTGCTCCGCATTCACATCAGCCTGTACCACCTGTGCTCATGCCAAAAACCCTAGACACCTCCCAGTGGGCTTACTCCAACCAGTACCGAATGGTGAACGACCTTGGTCCCACGGATACATTGATTTCTTGGGAGAACTGCCAGTGTCCAGGGGTTACTCTTTCATCCTTATGGGGGTTGATAGATTCTCTAAGATGGCTCACTTCGTGCCCCTTCCTGGCCTTCCCTTGGCCCAGGAGCTGACAGTTGTCTTTGCAAAAGAGGTGTTCCAGTTGCATGGGGTACCAAGAGTTCTAGTGTCTGACCGTGGGAGTCAATTTGTATCCAGATTTTGGAGAGCATTTTGTAACCAGATGGGCATTCAGCTGTCCTTTTCATCTGCCTACCATCCCCAGACCAATGGAGCGGCTGAGTGTGCCAATCAAGGATTGAAGCAATTTTTGAGCTGTTTTGTGTCTGATCATCACGATAATTGGGCAGACCTGTTGCCATGGGCAGAGTTCGCCAGGAACTGTGCGGTTAATTCATCGTCCAGGAGCTCCCCGTTTCTCATCAACTACGGGTTTCAGCCATGTTTGCTCCCGGACTCATTCCAGTTGCAGCAGATTCCAGCTCTGGACGAGCATATAGAGCAACTCCGCTCCACTTGGGCACAGGTTCAGAGGGCCCTCAGTCATTCGTTCCAGCTTCATCAGCGCCACACTAACCGTAGATGGCTGCCAGCGGTCTCCTTTCTGGTTGGGGACAGGGTATGGCTTTCCTCCAGAAACCTCAATTTGCAAGTTCCGTGTAATAAGTTGGCTCCCCGGTTTATTGGTCCTTTCAAGGTGATCCGCAAAGTTAACCCTGTTTCGTATGCCTTGGATCTCCCAGCCTCCATGCGCATTCACAATGTGTTCCATGTATCCCTGCTGAAACCTCTGGTATGCAACCGTTACACTACCACTCCTGTAGTTCCCGGTCCTGTGGAGGTTCAGGGTCAGGAGGAGTACGAAGTCCAAAGCATCATTGATTCACGCAGATTTAGAGGAAAATTGCAATATTTGGACCATTGGAAGGGCTATGGCCCTGAGGAACGTTCCTGGGTTGATCAGAATGATCTTCATGCTCCTAGATTGCTGCGCAATTTTCACTCCAAATATCCACAGAAACCAGGTGCCTCTTCCAGGAGAGGGGGGTCTTTGAGAGGAGGTTACTATCACGGTGCCCGTGCTCTTTCAGCAACATTCTGTCAGTCTACACTCCTGCTCTACTCCTATTGGCTTTATTGTGATTGTTCCGCCCAGTATTGCCTTTAAATACTGGGTTCTGGCACTTCTCCGGTGTCCTTTCATGGTGTTCCAGTACCAGTGCTTGCTCCTGATTACAGTTTGCTCTCAGTGTATCAACCCGGCCTGCCTGACTATTCTGCATCTCGTCTCCTGCTTGTGTACCGACCCGGACTGCCTGACCATTCTGCTTCTCATCTCCTGTGTACCGACCCGGCTTGGCTGACGTTCCTGCTCCGTGTACCTACCCGGCTTGGCTGACGTTCCTGCTCCGTGTACCGACCCGGCTTGGCTGACGTTCCTGCTCTGTGTACCGACTTGAATTGGCTGACTTTCCTGCTCCGTGTGAACCCGTCCGGGTTGGTCTGCTGCCTCCCTGCATGCCCTTACCGGTCTCCGGTTGAGGGTGGAGATCCTCTCTTGATGTCTGTGAAAGCTGTGCAGTTTTGGTCCCGGTTGCCTCTGTGTCGCCCCGGCGACATTCCCATTGGCTTGTCTTACTATCCGCTCCCGGTTGGTTGCCTCCCAGGGTGAGTTGCTCAGTTCCGTTACTGTCACGGCAGTGCTCAGTTGCTCAGTCTCCATTATTGCCACGGCAGTCTCCAGTCGCCTAGTCTCCATTACTGCAATGGCATAGTGCAAGTGGCCTAGTCTCCGTTACTGCTACGGCAGTGTCCCTGTGGCTCAGAGTCCATTATTGCCACGACAGAACCTCAGTTGCTCAGTTTCCGTTTATGCCACATCAGTATCCAAGGGCTTAGTCTCCGTTAATGCTACGGCAGTCTCCTGTTGCCTAGTATCCACTACTGCTACAGCAGCGCTCTCGTGGCTTGGTCTCAGTTACTGCTACGGCAGTGCTCTAGTTGCCTGGACTCCGTTACTGCTACGGCAGTGTCCATGTCACTCAGTCTCCGTTACTGCTACGGCAGCGTTTACGTGGCCTAGTCTCTGTTACTGCTCCGGCAGTGCTCAAGTTGCTCAGCCTCCGTTACTGCTAAGGCAGTTCACCATTACCTGTCATACTTATTCTTGGGCGTTCCTCGTATTTAAGCTCTCTACCCTAGGTGAGCTTCTTAACAGGCCTTACCACACATGGGACTGTTTACACTCGCTGACTGCTATTAACCCATGCAATACCGATACACTGGGACTCTTTCAAGATCCGCCTGACCTGTGTCAGTATAATGTGTTATGGACTCTATGCTTATACTAGACCGGTGTGGGCTTACCTATATATAACCTGTCTTGTGGCCGTACTATATTAAGTGTATATTACAGGAACTGTGAGGGTTATTGTAATCTTAATTGTTTAATAAAACTGTGTTTTATCCAAACCTACTTTGTCTGTGTGTCAAACAAACCGTTACAGAAAATAAATGGAATATGAAGTATAATGTGGGAAAATGTAAAGTTATGCATTTGGGAATAAAAAAATATCAATGTGTTACAGCTTACCTTGACTTCAGTATCATCTGCAGGCGCGAGGCTTCAAGCATGCTGCATGCCTCTGTTTTATCTGTTTGCTTCCTGTAGTTTCCTCCTACCAGCTTCCTACTTCCTCCCTCTGAGCTGCTCCTCCTACTTCCAGTGGAGGGGTTTAAAGGGCAGACTGAGGCTTGACTCAGTTGCCCTTGCAATGTTCTTCATAGCAGTTCTGTTACCTTTATTGAGATTGATATTTAACTTATTATAGTCCATTGTTATTGAAATTGGTGGAACTCCTCGGAATTGCATTGATCGGTGCAATTTAGGTTTGTTTATTGCTTTCTATGAGTATGATAAAATCATTCCATTGTTTTATGACGTTTTAAAATATATTTGAAGATTTTCAAAGCCTATGTTTGTTTGCTTTTTTCCTCTGAGATGAGCTGCTGTGCTGAAGGCTATAGGTATGGAAACAGTGTAATATCCTCTATAGGCCCATACTGACACATATCCTGTCAGTGATTCATTTGCATGAGCATGTCAGATTGTCTTGCACCTTTTGTTCCTGTCTATCAGTATCATGCTATAGGAGCCTGCTTTATTCTGTTGTGCTTTATCCTCAGTAATGCTTCATCAGCATCATCAGTAAAATATATTTTTAATAGAACTGCACTTGTAAAACCTTAAATAATCATGTGATTGCTCTCTACATTGAACAATGGTATTACCAAATATGTAAGCTTCAAGATGCCATTTTTACAGTAAAAATACAAGCCAACCCTTGTTGATATTTTATTATTGTTGTTATTAGTATTAGCTCAAAGAATATTTTTTACCATCCTCTTAGTAAAATATATATTGATTATGTGGCAACTGTAGACATGAATATTGTCATGTCACTCATTAAAGAAATTGTAATATTTCATATAAGTTTTGTTATTTTACTAGAAAGTACATGTTTCCAGCATACCCTCAATTAAAAGTAAGTGAATGTTGTTAACCCTTTGAGTTCCAGAAAGGTGTCAAATACATTGCGCAGTAATGCACTACATACCTCTCTGGCACTCAAAGAGTTAACTCAGGCAGGCCCTTCAGAATGCATGAACCACAGATTGATTTATCTGTGTTCATGTGTAGAGATGCTAAAAACCTGAACTGTTAGGGAGGTACTGCTGTAGGACGGTGCCTCTGCTCAACAGTAGTGGTTCTCAAACTTATCCAGAGGGACCTCAATAGACCACGGGCTCAATTCTATTACCCATGCTAAAATTGGCATTACATAAAAAACAAGCAATGTGTATTTTGCAAACATGTGTTACACAGGTATTCTATTGCAGGACCACAGTGAAACAAAAGGTGTAGGTTACTGCTCGTTGAATCCCATCCATAAAATTGGATATATATAAATTTTGGACATGCTTTATCAACATCCTATTAGAGCATGCATGCAACTTTGTTTTTAATACAACATTTTAGGAGGACATTATATGTTTTGGTGATCTAGCAATCCATTTAGAATAAAAGGAAGAGTACTTTGTGTAATTCATTGTTCAAAATTGATTTTGATATATCAAGTTTGTTTGCGTGCATCATCCATCAAAAATGTTTTTGTTCAGCGTAAACACAGAACTTATTATTGTTATTGTCCTCTACCTCTTTGAGAGACATTTATTTATTTGATCAATTAGTTGTGCTTGTCATAGGTCACTGATCAAGAATGATTAAAATATACAAAGAATGTGGTCATTCAAGGTTGTGATCGATCAAAATCCAAATAAACTGTTTTATTTTGAACATTTGTCCTCTGCTTGCTGGAGGTCATGCTAGGTCACTTTTCAAGTAGATTAAATGTTTTGTAATTTATTACATTGCATTTGATCTACCATATTAACCTAAAGTATGCCTGAGTTTACTTAGTTTACTATCATATATTGTACGTTAAATATAATGTAAATCCTATTGTTTTAGAAGGTGATTTAGTTGTGTGTCATGAAGATGGCTCTGTGCATGCTCATGAATTGACTTATGTATGTATCATTCTACTCTTAAAAAGACATATAATTGACCATTAATATCTCAGGAATGAGGCTCCTTTAATAAACTTTAAATTAAAGTGAACAGAACTGATAAGATTTATATGTCTGTGAAATTTGATTTAAAAGACTTCATTAGATTTTGTTCTGGGGCTGATGACAAAATCGATTAGCTAGATTAATATATGAAGTTCTTTTTTCTTCTGGCCCTTTGTTCTCCAGAAACACTCAACAAACTTTTACCAATTTTTCATTGTTAGTCTGGACTAGAAATACAACCTAAATTCCAAAAATAATCAATCACTTTAGTTATTACAATAAAAAGTTATGCATTTGAAAAATCTACTATGGCAGTGCTACCATCTACTCATCAACATTATCATTAATAGGTATACAAAATGTAGATTTTTTTTTTTTACTTTATTTTATTTTTTTACATTTATTTATTTATTATTATTTTATTCCAAATAACTTTTACTGGGAACAAAACAGAATTACAAAACACAGGTAATCCAACATCTTACAAAGATTTTGAATATGTATAGTTTGCAGATCTCAAATATTATATAGAGAGTACAGTAGAAAATAATAATCTGGACCATCCAGTTTGCCTATTTTGCTATGTAATTAAAATACATAGCCTGGTATAATTCTCAGGATAAACCTGTCTGTCCTAGTAATTGTTTAATTCCCTAACAGTATTTGTCCTCAGCACCTCTGCTGGGAGGCTGTTCAATGACACTTTCACCCTTTCTGTAATGTCATTTCCACTACTGCTGGGAGGTAATTCCATGAGCATATCACCTTGTTTGTAAAGCAGTGCTTACACTATTTGAATTTTCTACCTTCTAACTAGGGATAGGTGAAAATGTTCCCGTCAAACTAAAATAGGCGAAAAATGTCACTTCTCGTCTGGTATAAAAAAATTTGCAGCAAAAAATTAAAATTTCCTGCTTTTTTCACCTACCTCATTGCATTGAAATCAGTGGGAAGACTGAATTTCTCCCCACCACATGGCAGTTTTCTCTTTTTTTTCCTGCAGGCATATAAAAGGGTGTCAGGCTCTAGAAGCATGCCATTCTGTGTTTGTAAGATGAGAAAGCAGCACATTTTACAGCTAGAGAAGATAGACAAAAAAGGGAGAATTGAAGCTTAGTTTAGGGAGATTTTTTAGGTAGGACATTTGTTCTCTGCATTAGGGGAGTCTGGGGGCACTCTAGGGGAAAAAAAGGGAGGAAGGAGGTTGACCCCAAATACCCCAAAATTCAATGTGAATGACTGGCAAGACACAGACAGCTGGGGTGCAATTTGCTTGCTAATCTTCCTGTTCTCATTATATCTGTGTTGGATATGTCTGGGATGTGAGAAGGGTGCAAAGGAGGTTGACTCCAAATACTTCAACCTTCTGTCTGGCTGATTTAATTTGAAAGACACAGGAGTTCAAGCAATTTCCGTGCTGTTTTTGCTGTTATTATCTCTGTGCTGGGGAAGTCTGGGGAAATAAGTTTTTGATGTTATCTTGTACTTATCATTTTTTTGGACAGTGATAAGATAGGGTAGAAAACTGTAACAAAAATACAAAATAAATAATAAATAAATAAATATATGGATGACAGACAACTGACTGAGCCCTTGACATGACCTGTGTGACTGAGGTGGACTTGATAGATAGCAGACGAGATTGAGACTTTTGTTGAGGGCTAAGGCAAGACATCACACTCCATCAGTTCTGTTGTGTACTTTAAAGTAAAAACACACAGTAGTTGAGTAATGTCCAGCAAACACACAATGGGCAATTGGAAAGGAGGAGCAGTGCAGGGACGTGGGAATAAAGTGGTAGTTCAAAAACTGACTGCAGCAATGGTTGCTGCAATGTGGGCAATAAATTATGATGATCCTTCTCCCTCAAGGGAGGATGCAGTTTGTCAAGGTCCCACCAAAAGTTCTACCAGCATTATCACCACAAATACCACCAGCACTAGTACTATAAAAAAATATAAGAAGAACACTGAAGACGACAACGAATTGCATTTTACTGTTGATGATGGCAATGGCATAACGGAGGAAGGTGTAGCAGATGAACAACTCCTGCATCTGATAGTGACACAAACAAGACCAAAACAACAGAAAGAGAGGGAGAAGCACATACAGATAGTTTGGCTTCAAAAAAATGGTTGATCAACAAAACAATATTTTAACTTGTACTGTTAATCATTTTGATTATATTGAATAAGTATTTGTCTTATATACATATTAAATACAGTTTTATTATCTTTGAACAATCGGATCTTCCATTTGTTTGACGGATATAGCAGCTGTTTAATTTTGGATTCACTAAGTGGAGACGGTGTGAATTCTCCACTGGCTTGATTGTCAGCTTGAGACATCCCCACTTTGCTGACCACATCTACATATAAGTATATATGAGTGTTACACTTTATCATCTGTGGTGACAATATTTTTCAATTGGGTGCCACCATTCTTTTCTTTTTTGTATGTTGGTAAGCACCAAAACACCCGTCTTCAAAGTAATAGCACACTTTGTGAAAGTAAAAGACAAAATAAAAACCCTAAAAACTTAGAATCATCCTGAAGGTCATCACCAGCATCCAAATCCAAGCCCCACTCAACCACACACTTGTGTTGAGAAACCAGCAGCAACAACAACACAGGTTATTAACATCCACAACTTTAGCTATGCTGAGTGCCTTTGCTGCTGCTGAAAGTTCAGCACCTTTGACACCTACTAATAGTAGCAGTAGAAATATATCAACATCTAGCCCCAGTAGCAGTAGCAATCCCTCAGGAACTCCACAGTCCATGATGTCCACAGTATAGAGATACTTCACTCAGGATCCAAAAGCTAAGCATGTTGCTATCTATTGTCTGTGCAAAAAGCGTGTGACCAAGGGGAAAGAAGGCTCACACCTAAGCACCTCCTCTATGAGATTCCACCTGAAGCACAGCCGCCGGTCTGACTGGGAGTCACACTATGAACATGTCACAGGTGCCACATCTAGTAGAAGAAGCACTCCAAAAAGTTCCCAGGGCTCTGGGGTAGATAACAGAAGTAGTGATGTTATTGATGTGTCAGAGAGTGTGCCACTGCAGTGCTAACAGTCTGTTCATTCCAAATAACACCTATTGCTCCTGCTGCAGAGGAGTATGATGACTCTGGGTTTGCTGTAGAAGATGACAAGGTGCCTACACATATAGAGCAATAAAGTTACATTGTTCTACCATGTACTACCATCCCACACTTACTAAGTACTTAAAAAGAAGTTGAAACCTGCACAAGCATAATGCAAATGTATACCTATGGAATAGTAAACTTGCCAAAATATTGGCGGCTGACATGCTGCCCTTTTGTTTTGTTGACAACAGAGGCTTTAAAGGCTTAGCAATGTCCAGATATAGATTTATTCTATATTGTAGATTTAACACAAATAAATTATGTGGAGCAAGTCCCATCTCTCAAACATTTATGGTTTGAGAGGTTTAAGGTTTTAAAGTTCCTCCTCCTTCCCCTTGCACTGACGTCACACAAAAGGAGATCCTGGTCCCGACAGCTCTTCAGAAAAGCAGAAATATCGAGATCTAAAAAGAAATACTTCATTGAAACGGTCTACAAAGTGTACCTGCATACCAGGCACACTTTGTAGACCATTCCTATGAAGTATTTTTTTTGAGATATCGGTATTTTGGATCTGCTGACGAGCTGCCTCGAGTCGGCCGACACAGATCTCCTTCTGTCAGCTTTACAGCTGACATCAGGGCAACAGGAGGGAGGGGGAACTTTAAAACCTTATAGCTCTCAAACCATGAAGGTTTGAGAGATGGGACTTGTTTCACATAATTTATTTTTGTTAAATCTACAATATTGCATACCTTTATATCCGGACATTACTAACCCTTTAAAAAACTGCTGTCATGTGTTGCACTCTGTTGGAATATCCCAATCCTCAGCTGTTTTTCAAGGATGGTTGTACCAATGTCAAATAAGCAGGAAATTAGTGTTGTGGGCAAAGGACAAAGGCATTCAGCCTGATAAGAATCTTTTCAAGGCATATGTTGTTGTAAGGCTCACATCTTTGACTTTCATCTATTCATTTCTCTACTTAAGCACTTAGAAGAAATAATATTGTGGTGGAAAATGTTGCAGTAATAGGAAACATAGATGAAAAATGATTGGCAGCGGAGAAAAGGAGAAAACGTTTGTGAAAAAATTAAAAAAAGGGTTTTTTTTAAAAGTCATGCAGGAAATATTTCTGACTTTTTGCTCACCCCTACTTTTATCATTAGATCCTGGCCTCTTGTTTTAGTATCCCCTTTATTCTGAATTACATTACAATTCTAAATAAAATTAATGGTTTCTATAATCAGCTATTATCTAATGATATGTAACATTCTTTTTATTTGTTACAAAATATAGAATGTATCCCTTTGTCCTACATATGTCTCACACATTGCGAACAAATCTTTCCAAGCATCTCTAGCATTTAAGGAGATGAGGTGAGGTTTTACAGTTGAATAGCTAGTAATAAAGTCTTCATGTGAATATGTTTGTATGTACATAAAAAAGGAATAAATATAATATATAAATAGTAGAGAGTTATTATTTTGTTTCATTTATTTGTAGTAACCTACAGTACCACTGAACGTGAGACACAGTTTACCTCATTCCAGATCATTATCTGTCTGCTGATGAGCCTTTGGTTTGGCAAATATGCATAAATACTATGTAAATACTGTTTATCAAATGACCTATTCTTTTGCTGCCATAGGTATTCAGACATTATTTCTATATTGTTTTAACAATAGATTTTTAACCCTAGCACACCTCGGTTTCTCGGTGCTGGATGCCCATGACCAGTGCTACATGGAACAAAAAATGTGTAATCCGCATACAAATATATGGTTTAACCGCTTAAGGACTAGCCATGCTTTTTCAACCTAATTTACTATGTTACTATGACTTAAATAGAGCTTTTAGCCCCTTGAATGTTAGAGGTGTCCACAGTGCATTGCTTTTAATGTGTTAGAGAACCCTGGAAATCAAGGGCTTAGAACTTTGTTTAAAATCAATGGGGATTTTTTGAATACTAATACTAATATCTTTGCATCAGACAACAGTTTCAATTCCCTTTTACTGGCTAGTGTATTTAACCCTTTGAATGCCAGAGGGGGATGCAACGCATTGCTTTGCAATGAGTTGCATACCCCTCTGGCTCTCAAAGGGTTAACCCCTTAGATGCTAGTGAGATCTCCAGCACTTTACTTCACAATGCACTGAAGACATTTTTAACCCCTTCGCGACACAGGACGTACATGTACGTCCTGTGTGGCTGTCACTTAGTGACAGAGGACGTACATGTACGTCCCGGAAATCCGGCTCCCCGCGCGGCTGCACGCCGTTCGGGGACTCCGGATTCTTTTAGAAAAAAAAAAAAAATGTTAGACGGGCGTTAAGTGACGGCCGCGTCTGCACGCGGCCGTCACTAAGGGGTTAATGCAGAAAGCGTTAAGAATTTTTTGTTTATGTATGACATACTAGTTGAACAGCCCGTGTACATGGGCCACAGTGCCTGGCAGCAATGGCCGCGGTGCAGTCATGTGCAGTAGAAACTGCCCACGGCGCAGATGATAACAGAGCGAGGGGCTCCAAATTTAGACCGTAGTCCTCTCTGCGCACCAAAGCGGCACGGGCAGTCTGTACTGCTCATGCCTGCAGCGCGTGCCGCCGTCTGTACTGCGCATGACAGCTTCTGACAAACATACATTAGTAAATTATTATATAGGATAGAGATGAAAACAGATCATCACGATGACTCTTGCCACAGTTTCTGTGTGATATCTTGTTGGTAAATAACATATCACTCTTTTTATTAAAAGTACAATAACATGAACTTTCAAAATAAACTTGTCAGTAGCATAGTATACCATTCTGCCAATAAGTAGTAGTTCTGACCTCATAGACTAGTAACTCGTAATTGTAGATGTTTGAACACACCTTGTACACTTGTAAACATAGTACTCCACATACTTTTTACTTACATCGCTCCACAGGGAGCGCTGCAAGTAAAAATTAGGCCTAAAATTGATCGTTCCAAGACTGGAGCAATCTCTTTCATGCCCCAAAGTGACGTGCCGATAAACACAACAGGTCACGTGTACTGGCGCATCGGCAAGGAACAAAACGGTCCTTATGGGACTGAAACGTCCCAGGAACTCTGGTCCTTAAGGGGTTAAACCTATTTTTCAGACTTGTGATTCCAAATTATAGTCTTTTAAGTGTAAGTAGTACTTTTAAATCCTGAGATTTTCCATTTATTAAGCAGCCTCCCCCCAGATCTTAAATCCGATCACTTTACTGGACAAACCACAATGAGGGACAATTAGTAGAAGGATAATCCTGCCCCCCTTAATGAAGAAGGGTAGGTTTTTCCTTATGCAGATACAATATAGTCATTCGTGATCTGTCTCGACCAGCATTCTGATCTGAGGAAAGAAGACTGACGTATATAAAAGTGGTGGGAGGGGAAACATTATAATATAATTACACAGAAACTAGACCGATATAAACATTGGCAACGTTGGAGAGCATTAGTACAAGCTATAAGGAGTAATCGAACTTTATTTTATAGTGAAAAATTACTCTCTCTTTAAGTTCAGTGGTAACTTTCCTTTTTTGTGCAGAAAACAGTTACATTTATGTATTGTGCACACAGAATAGTCTCATTCCTTCATGACCATCTAATCAAAGCATTAATTAGCTTCCTTTTCTCTAAACCTGGGACTGTTAAGAAACCCACGGTGAAGTACAGGAAGGCTACAGGGTACTTGGAAAACATCAAGTATGCGCATGTATTAAAATACCCATGCTGGATTTAGCTCATTGCTGTGTGTTTGGACTTGATCTCACTTGTTACTTGATGAGTGTATGAACTTTACCACTTGCAACTCTCTGAGTGTCTGGAATACGTCCTTTGTGACTTGCAGAGTGTCTGGTCTTTGCCTTTTATAAGTTGCTGAGCATCTGGACTCATCCTCTTGAAACGTACTAAGTGTCTGGACTCTGCCTCTTGTAAGCTGCTGAGTGTCTGTACTCATCAGGGTCATGAACTAAGGAGTGATAAAGAGGTGATTAAGTGGAGATGACTTCTCCAATGAAATCATTTCTCCAGTTCCTACTTTATGCTAAAGAATCTATGCACTAAGATCTCCAAAGTAGCATAGGCTCCATAGAATAACATTCAAACTGGAGAAGTGATATAATTTATCCACCCCTCCTATTGTAACTCAATGAATATCTGGATTATACCCCTTGCAACTTGCTGAGTGACTCTTGCAAAAAAAAAGAAAGCATTATGTATTTGTTTGCTTTTCTAATTTATTTTAGAATTAATTTGGTGATGTTATTTCACCTTTGCAAACTAAATAATTAAGCAATGCAATGAAAAAAGTGGTAGTCTCAGATGTAAAAAGTATATTCTCGCTCAGTGTTGGTGTGGGAAACCTGTGATGTTTTTGGATGGAGGTCTGATCAACCTCAGGTGCCTGTTGACCTGGTAAGGATAATAGAAGTATCATTCTCATCAGGATGAAAGGACTTGCAGCTGGAGAGCCACAATTTGGTGGTATCCTTTTAAAAGGTCGGATGTGGGGCTACACTCCACATTAAGCATGTCACCATGATGAAAAGAGCAATGTGAGAATCTCGTCCTGCATAATAATGTGAGATTATCATGTACACACAAAAATATATTTTTGGAGTATAGAGCAGCAAAATCATTTACCTTTCTGACTTAACCCTGTGAAGTGTGCAGCACATTCCAAAGCAACTCTTTGCACAGCTCTTTGGTCCTTAACCCTTTTAGTGCCTGGGAGGTATCTGATGTATTGGAGAATAATGTGCAATGTTGTACACTCCACAGAAAGATAAATTATTTTGCTGCTCTGTACTCAAAAAATGTATTATTGTGCATACAATAGTCATTCATGCCAGGATTGGAGTACAAATCTGTAATGAACAACAGTGAATATGCTGCGGGTTTAAAGTGCCATTTAAAGACAGAACATGAGAATCTCGCTCTGTTATGCAGTGCGAGATTCTCATGTTGCCCGTTTCATCAAGGCAACATGCTTAATGTGACGTGTAGCCGCATGATGTTTTACATGTGACGTTTTAACCCTTTGAGTGCCAGAGGGGTACACAACTCATTGCAAAGCAATACGTTGTGTACCCCTCTGGCACTCAAAGAGTTAAAAATGAGCCAATTTGGTAAACCCTGCTCTCTGTTAGAAGTGTTTTCATTGCTGCCAGGTATCCTCTGCTATACAGTGCTTGCTATTTTTGTCCTGATAACAAAGCAAAGCATTAACCATTGAAACTGAGCAAACGCACTGGATCCTAACATATTGTCCTATATATAAAAATAAATGCCTAAAGTGTAGGTATAAGTTTATCATCAAAGATTTAATTGAGATTGTAGAAAATACTGTATTCATTGTACTGTTGATTTCCAGTGTGATTAATGTGGTTTGATTACATTGTCTTTTATATATCTAAACTTTCATACAATGAATGTCATTAAATATAAACTGAAAACTATTAGTGATGTGTTATTTGTATCTCACTGTCTAGTTTAAAGTTATTTGGCCATATTCAAGGAGTTAAAGAGGTGCAGTTCTAGAGCAAACTCTCTGCACTATGGGTGGCAAATTAAGATTACCAATTATATAAATGGGGGCCTTGTTGGAGACTTCTCCATTATTCTGAGATTAAACATCCCCATTGAAATCAGTGGTAACCTTGTGAATTTTTATTTGTCCCGAACAGTGCAGTTGGTATGTTTCAGAACTGCACATCTCTGTAGTTTTTGCTACAAATACCTTTTTGTGCATTGAATGTGTGCACATATGTGAGTGTATGTGAGTGCAATTGTTTGCAATAATATATGTAAGAAAAACCTGATCAGAAATTAAAGTATAACAACATTGTTTAATCTAGTTTGAAACTACAAAATAATTGAAAAAACAAAGTAAAAAAACAAACATTCTACAATGAAGTAATCACAGTAGAAATCCTTTCCACTTCTCAAATGCTTTAGTAGTAGTAGTACATATAATACTCAGACAAGAGAAAATGAAATAGTGTGTTAAGTTTAAACATATCTCCTAATGTTGAGATTTATTAAATATAGAACTACAGGGGAGAATTGTCACTAAAGTTCACAACATTGGGTCATATTTATAAAGAAGTAAAGTCAAGTTTATAACTATGTCTATCTGAAAATTTTCTGATAATATTCTGAGAAAATTCATAGACAATCCAAAACCCATATTTTTCTCATACATAGTTGTCACTGTATACTTCTATTAAGAACATTTTTTATAAGTGGCGTTAAGATTGAATCACTAAAATTGCCTATATTTTTGGTGCAATTAGTGAATTTCGTTAAAAGTGCACTGCAACACAATTAACCCTTTGAGTGCCAGAGGGGTACATGGCGCATTGGAAAGGAATGTGTCACGTACCCCTCTGGCACTCAAAGGGTTAATATTTAGGCAAGCCCATTTCTATTCCACTTTGCAAAAAGTTGACTGCCTAGAGTTACACAGCAAAAATGTTGCTAAATCTTTACACATATCCTTATGTTGTGAAACTTTTAAACTTTATTTATAACTCCAGTCTTATATTTCTCCCCAAAGAGCTGTATTCAGTAAGCTAAATAGGTGCAACTTTGGAGCAATCTAAATGCACCATAGGGTAAAAATGAATATGTCCAATGATTTTAGCTGTTTGAGTGTCAGAAGGGCGTGCATTTCATTACAAAGCAATGCGCTGCCCACCTCTCTTGCAATCAAAGAGTTAATAGGGCTTTTAACCATTAGAATCCTAGAGCGGTCTTAAACGTGTTGCTTCACAATGCATTTTGATCACTCTACTATTTAAGGGATTAAAATACTAATTTAAATGAATGGGAATTCTGGGAATTTTCAGTTTGGTCCAGCATTGAACCTCTTTTGCGTACTGAATATGGCTCTAAGATTTGAAATATGCCTTGAAATCATACAGTTCTTTAAATGGATTAGTAGGACTAGTCTGCTCATTGACAATAAAAAGGTGGAATCCAGCACTGGATATAAACATGTACTTTAAAATGTAAAAAAACAAACATAGAAACAGGGGTGTCCACAGAATTTTTTCCAGGGGAGGCAAACCCATAATATGATCACCTGACCTGCCCTCCCAGGCTCTGTGTTTATATGGAGGGGGCAAGTCTCTTGCCTCCTTCTGGACGCCCATGCATAGATAGTCTACTCCCAATCAATGTGGCATTTTCTTAGCATAAGAAATAACTATATTAGTATAAAGAAACATGGAAATAGTCTTCCTGGCACTATCACAAGGTCTGTAGAGTCATGTAGAGATACACTCAACCATTAGGAGCTAACAATGATATGTTTCATATGGGATGACTACTGCCATTGTAATATATTATTGTTGTCCCTTTTGTGGAGACTAAGCATCTCTTGGCCTTCATTAATCTCCTTCTATGCACTCAACTGAAACTACCTTGTTATCACATTGCAATTGGCCCCATACTCAAACCAACTTCACACCTCTGGGAGTATTAGCATTAACATTACAAATTACAAGAGGTCAGTGTACAAGTCCTACCCTGCACATCTCCTCCCCTAAACAGGTGCTTTGAGATCCATATAGAAAGCTGATGATTCCCTCTAACTACTGTCATCACATCAACCCATGCAGCCAGTAAAACTAGGACTGTTTCTGGAAGCTTGAGCTTTTGGGGGTGGTAGAAGAAGAAGCTTAGGACAGAACCATATAATCAGGTCTGCAAGTTTATAATACTGCTACTGTCAGAGATGGGATAAACAGTAATTAGCTAGTAGAAGTAGTTTTATGTGTTCAGTATGATAGTAAGTATTGCATTATTAAACTGAGGATGCAAGCCACTATATGGAGCCATATGTCCAAAGAAAATGGAGGAATTATAGGGCAAACCAACTATCCTACAACGGCGAACTAAAAATTCCCTGATTTAAAAGGTAATTTTATCCCACTGAATGCCAGAGAGTTCTCCAAAAAACTGACAATTCTAGTATTCAAGATGTTATGCATGGTTATCTGTGTTGCCTCTTCAGTCTTATAGCAGAATGCATTATTAAACTGATGATGCAAATCACTATCTGGAGCCATATGTTCAAAAAATAGTGGAGGAATTATGGGGCAAACAAACAATACTAAAAAGGAGAACTAAAAATGTCCTTTGATTTAAAAGGTCATTTTATCACACTGAATGCTAGAGAGTTCTTCAACACATTGACAATTCTAGCATTCAAGGGCTTAAAAATCACCATTTAAATCAATGAGGATTTTTTCATTTTTATTTTTACCTCAGGGTACAGTTGGTTTGCCCTATAATTCCATCACTTGTACTTTGAACATACAGCCCCTAGTGTGCTTTTTTACTCTACACCTGTTCGTTTCTGCCATAGGTCCCTGATAATGGCAGTCTTATTATATTGCATTCTCCAATGTCTAGATAAATAAGCCAGTTCTCTACTGTCTGACACACATCCAAATAATCTATAGGCACAAATCTGGGACCATTCATAAATTATGTCACAGTTTAAAGGATTATTACACTTTATGAAAAACAATATATTTTAGAGATTTTTCTGCAGAGTAAAACAATGGTACTCCCCACTGATGGAATATGTGTCATTGCAGACTTATTATAGTTTAAACTTTACCAGTGTCCTGGTGTTTATAAAGTTATTCTATTACATGCTATGGTATAGCAACAGTACTGCAGAGAATGTGATAGTAACACTTGTTTGATTTTCTAATGGTTATGTTTGAATAAAACAGCTGACAGAAGAAGTATGCTTGTTTTACTTAGCAGGAAAACCCAAATAACATATACAGTTTACTCAAAAAACTTACTGTCAGACATTTGAGGGTGAGAAAATGGACCACCTTGGCTGGCAGAGGGCCCAGAGTCACAAACTTTGCAGCCTGTGTGCAAAGCCCCATAGACTGCTAGGGTTGGTTACAAAACCCATCAGTGGCAATTTACTTTGAATTGCAGGCCTGGACCCAAATGACTTTAACTGTGAGACTGGATCAGGTGTAGAGTATCTGGGGCCACTATTTAAAACCCTGTTTAGCTTTCCAAATGACCCACTATGGCTTGTTCTGCTGTCAGGGTTTCATTTGTAGGTCAGTGTAAAAGACTTGAAAAAAGGAGCTACTATCACATGGTTCCTTCCCTTGAAATGTCTTAAATGTATTGACATGGAAGGTCATAGGAACACCCAACCCATACAGCATCTAGTAAGTCTCACACTGCAGCAGTGTCAATTTGAACCAAAATCTTATCCTAAAAGCTGGACCCTCAATAGAGATGAAATAAGAGAAGTAGGGAAAAATTTACATAATGCATTGAAATTCCTCATTGCTGCTATTCACAGAGCAAAGAGATGGTGGTTCATTAGGAAAGAAATACACACATAGACATACTATAGTAAAATGTTAAAACAGGAAGATGTTAAAGGGTATCTGTCATATTTTTAAGTCTGCTATTGTGGGAACAGATTTACTAAAAAATCCAGGGATCCTCTGCAAATCTTAAAAATGACCCCTTATAACCTATGGGTCAAAATATCGAACCCTTCATTTTGAGTAAGCAATTGAAGACTATTAATATTATTTTTACAGACTGTTTCCCATTGGAAAGCAAGTGTTGGGCATGGGCACCAGACAATTACTGCCTATGAAGGCTGTTTGTTCACCCTCTGGAAAGTGAACTAGGGCACTTACATGTCTCAAAGTTCAAGACCCTCATGACTGACAATAATTTTTATAACAAGTTATATGTCAAGCTGGTCTGTCAGGCTGTACAATGCAATATTAATGTTGGGATTCAAGTCTGTGTCTCTTGGTTTTGCGTGATACATCTCTGAGGTTTCCACCCACTCACTGCAAGTGATCCCTGATTAAAAGCAGCATATTTCTATCCTCAGACTTGGAGTGTTATAGAAGTTGTTTTATTTCCTCTTAGCTATTCACCTACATGGGGTTGAAAACCAGGACCCATGCTTCACCACTATAGAATGTATTTGTCTCTTCACCATGTGAATATTTTACTTGAAGACTGGTTTTATGTGGGGAAGATTTAAATATTAGCCCTGTGCTACTGTACTTTAAGTATATGTAATTGTTCTCCCAATCATTCATTAGCTATTTGTTCAGACTTATCCTTCTATAACAATGGAACATTGTATTTACCTACTGGGGTATCAACCAGTGTCTGCACTAAAACAAGAGGCCACTCATGTACCTCAAATAATTAAGTAACAAATTAAATGTATTTGTGGTGAAGGTCTCACATTATGTTTTAGTTACTCCTATGTTTAGAGTGTGTTTGCTTTTTTATTTTCATGGATTACAGTGACTGTGTTCAGCAGGATAGACTACATACCTGAAAAGAGAAACACCATTCTGCACATTTTCTTTGGGATCATCATCTCTTATACTGCGAGTGAATATATTTTTAATTTTGTTATTTCTACTGCTAGTAATAATATATTCATTTTTATTTTATTTTGTTGAGAATTTTAAGCTTGAGCACTTTTTGTTTTTATTTTCCTTTTTATACAACTTATTATGAGTGTAGTTTCATTGAAGTGATCAGTGCGAAAGCCAGATTGTAATGGGTTGAGCAGGTTGTGTGTGTGTTAAGGGAGTAGTCTAGGCATACCAAGAGCTTAGAGGCAAAAGGTAGGAGAGAAACTGGTCGATAGCTAGAGAGAGTGGTGCTGTCAGGGGAAGTGTTATTTATGATGGGTGTTAAAGCGGAACTAGCACCCGTTACAAACATGGCCCCATATAATTACCCATCACCCAATTATTACCGCGGTAATGAGAATTATACACTGCTCCTGGACTGATAGGCAGGCAGGAAACAGCACAGACATCTTTCCATAGTGACGTCTGTGAACCTGCACTGTCAGTCCCTTTTGGAGCCAAATGGCTCCTAGCAACGCCTCCTACAGCAGGCTGGAACTGAGAGCGCAGGAGTGCAGATGTCACTATGGAAAGATGTCTGCGCTGTTTCCTGCCTGTCAGTCCAGGAGTAGTGTATAATTCTCATTAACGCAGTAATAATTCTGGCAACTAATGCTACTGAGCAGCTAGTGTGCCAGATGGGTAATTATTTGGGGCCACGTTTGTGAGGGGTGGTAGTTCCACTTTAACTATGGCATGTTTGAAATCCTCAGGAAAAGTAGCAGCGGCAAAGAAGGAGTTAAAAATCTGTAATAGTATAGGGATTAGTGTGGGGGAGAGGGACTGGATGAGGTGAGAGGGAAGTAGATGTAGTGTGCATGTAGTGAGGGTGGAGGAGGATAGCATGTTAGTAAATTCCTGCTCTGTGACTAGTAAGTCCAGAGTCATTGGTAGCCGTACTCCTGGCAACCAATATGGTATGTCACATCATACCAGTAGGATACCATTTTTCATGGACTGGCAGTGGGTCCTCAATACATTAGGAAGACCCATAGTGTTAAGCCATTATTGTATCTTTGAAGAGATTGATGTGTAAAACAGTATATGGCTTTTCCTATAGCTCCACATTCTGGAAATAGTTGTGCACACTGACTTAGTGGTAGAATGACAAGCGAAAGACAAGCAACACCTCATTTGATGCTTCTAGATGTCTACTTTAAAAAATGTTGTGCTTATCTAACTTCTTTTAATTTCTCTGGTTGTAATTACCATTATTGTACAGACAAGTCATATTAGAAAAATGTATGAAAAATTATAGATTGTAGTTGGCATAGTTTTAGGTTTCTGGCACTCCCTGCAGTCAATCAACTCTTACAAATGGTGTAGAATTTGTCTTGGAGAAGTAGCAGCTAAAGATTTCAGTTGTAAATTCCATATTTTTCAAAGCTATCTGTATGCTTAAAGAGGTCAACGTATGAAATAGCTCATTTTTTTCCCTATAGTGCCACCTTCTAGAAACATTTGTGCACATCAGCATAGGGATAAAAAGGCAAGTGACCCCTCATGAGATGCAGATGAATGTCTACTTTCTAAAATAGTATACATTGGCTACTTTTATTGGAAATCAATTTTTCTCAGATTGAAAGCAGGTACTTAATACAATAGGAAATTCTATGATTTTCATAGATTTTAGTATCTTTGAAGTGAAAGAAATGTAGAAAAATGGGAATTGTTTCATATGGTGCCAGTTTTGGAAATGTTTGTGCATTCCAACCTAGGGTTAGAAATTCAAGTGACCCCTAATTTGATGTGGGTGAATGTCTACTTTCTAAAATGGTATAACTTGTATACCTTTCCTTCCTATCTCTAATGGTTATGGCCATATTAGTTCATGAAACCATTTTCATAAAAGAAAACAGCGTAGTTTTGTACTTTTGGCACCCCCTACAGTATGTGAAATCATACCAGATTGGATGCCATTTTCCAGAAGAGCAGTAGATAATGAATACACTTGGAAAATACATAGTTTTCAAATATTTCAGTATATTTGAAGGGGTGGAAATGCCACAAAAATGTCATTTTCTTTTTCTTTAGGGTGACATTCTGGAAACATTTGTGCACGCCAGACTAGGCAAGTTACCACTCACTTAATGTGCCTGGTTGGCTTATTTCCAAAATGGTATGCTTTGTCTACCATTTCTTCATTTCTGTAGCTGTTATAATAGTTTAAGTACAAGCAAGTCATATTTGAAAAATGAAAGAAAAATCATAAGTTGTACTTGGATTAGCTCTGTGCCTCTGGCACCCCCTACATTATGTCAACTCATACCAATAAGGTGCTATTTTTCTCCTAAGAAGTAAGTAATGCATTCAGTTGGAAATGTCATAGTTTTCAAAGAGCTCAGTACATTTGAAAGGGTGGAAGTGTCAAAAAAGGCCACATGTGCTCCTTTAGCACCACCTTCTGGAAACATTTGTACACATCAGGCTAGGGTTAGAAAGACAAGTGAAACCTAATTTGATACAGCTGGTTAGCTTCTTTCCAAAATGCTATGCTATGCTATGCTTTGTTTACCTTTTCTTCACTTCTATAGCTGTTATAACGGTTTTAGTATAAGCAAGTCATGTTTGAAAAAATGCAAGAAACTCAAAAGTTGTACTTGGAGTAGTTTTTGTGCTTCTGGCATCCCCTATGGAATGTCAACTCATACCTATGAGGTGCGATTTTTCTTGTAAGAGCAGTAAGTATTGAATACAGATGGAAATTCTGTAGTTTTTAATGAGTACTGTACATTTAAAAATGTAAAAAAAAAAATGTTTTCCTTTATCGCCATCTTCTGAAAACATTTGTGCACAACAGGAGAGGGGTAGAAAGGCAAGCAACACCTCATGTCATGTGGCATATTATCTTCTTTGTCTGTTCTCTACTTCTGTTATAAAAGTTTTAGTACAGGAAAGTGATGTTAGAAAAAATGCAAGAAAAGTCAGACGTTTTAGTAGGTGTAATTTTGTGCTTCTGGTACTCCTGCAGTATGTCAACTCATATCAATGAGGTACCATTTTTCTCATAAAAGCAGTAACTATATAGTTGGAATTCCACAGTTTTCAAAGATTTCAGTGCATTTGAAGAGGGTGTAAATGTAAAAAAAATATAAATTTTTTTCCCTTAGTGCCACCTTCTGGAAATATTTGTGCACACCAGGCTAGGGGTAGAAAGGCAAGTGACACCTCATTTGCTGCAGTGTGATATCAGGAAGTATATAGTTTTTTACAGTTATTGAGCTGTTTTAGGGTCATTTTTAGGGATGAACAAAACGTTCTGCCTCAAACTGAAATCGGTGAAAAATGGCACTTTCTGCTTGGTGAAAAATTTCCAATGAAAAAGTGTCGATTTTCCGCTTTTTTCGCCCATTGAAATCAATGGGAACATAGAAGTTACACACAACACATTACAAATAATATTTTTTTCCCAAAGGCATTGTATAAAAGGGACATGAGGGTGCCTGTGTTGGTGGGGTGTGAGGAACAAATCAGTTGAACAGGGAATATTTTGGGTTTTTTTTTACTGGGATTTGGGGGCACTTAATAAAAAAGAAATCCTAAATAAAATAACAACCATAAGACGTGGTATAAAGGGGTCTGAGGAGGGTGCCTGTGTTGGTGAATGGATGAATCATTTGAACAGGGAATTTGTTTTGGGGAGCATTCTTGACTGCTATTGGGGGGACAGTTAATAAAAAATAAATCCATAAAATAAAATAAAATAAGACATTTGTTTTTAAAGTGAAAGCGACAGGAACCCCCCGACATAAGCTGCCACTGGGGTGGACTGATACTTGACTTGATAGAGTATTTTGTAGAGGATGATTTGTTTGATTTGTTGTTAGAGGCCTTTGTAGGACTTAGACTTATTAGAGGCCCAAGCCATGAAGAAACATTGATTTAAGGACTTAAGCTAGTTTGGCACAAGCCCTAAGGAAACATTGATTTGTAGGACTTAGGCTTGATAGAAACAAACCCCCCCAAAATAATTTTTTGTAGGACTAGTTTTTTTTATTTTTTATTTATTTATTTTTTTTCAAAACACAAGCCCTGAGAAAAAAATAAAAATGTCCCAGTGGACTAATGCCAGCAGGTCATGTTGGCCAGGGGCCACTGTCAAATGTCCTCCTTTGCAACTGTTGTTCGTACTGCTGCTGCTGAGTTGTTTAAGCAGCAGGATGATTAGGCAGCTGAAAGGGAATGGTATTAACAATAGCAGTAACATGGATGATGATGGCTGATGAAAGTTCCACTTGCCACAATTAGCTCCAGTGATGTGTTTGAGACAGTAGTAACACAATAAGTAGCCCCAGTCTATGTGGAGAAAAGAAGAAGTTGACCAATAATTCTTCTCCACCTGCCCCTCCTCCAAAATCATGAGTTTGTTGTTATTAGAATATACATTTTTTCCTTGAGAGCAGGAACTGTGGCTCTCATCAGCAATGCAATGTGCACAGTGTGTGTGTGGTAAATAACATCTGGGGACACAACTGTATTCAACACATGACACCCAAAACCAAGTACTGCCACTGTCACTGTACCCCTTGTCCAGACCCTGCTAAGGACACATAACCACTTGCTGACAGCTTAATTGTAATGATGAACCCTTCCTGCCAGAAGCCTAGCATATTCTGCGGGACGGAATCTCCTCAGATGCCCCCTGATGACGTTGTATAGATTATCCTCCACCACACTGGTATGTGTGGTGAGTGCACCACACAGTGTGCAGTGGGTAGAGATGAACTGCCATATCCTAACATCAAAAGAGTGGCTATCATTTGGAGGGGGAGGTAACGATGAACAAGGTGGATTGGCAGGAAATGCACTTGTTACCCTAGAGGAAGAAGGTGATGTTGATGGCGAGCTAGTTGGCGAGCTAGCTTGGAATTTCCTGTGTCTGTCTGGGTTTCTTTATTCTTCCTCTTCTTTGATCTCCACCTTTCTGGAGAGTCAGGGGGTACAGTAACAGCTGTGCTAGATTTTTGTAATGGGTGTTTGGCTTTAAAATATTTGGAGTAAATGTCACAGTGTCTGTGTTTCATGTGTTTATCAAGGTGGTTGTGCCAAGGTGTGTTCCCTCCTTTCCCCTTCTCACTAACTTGTCACAAATTTTGTACTATAACATTGTTGATGATGACTGCACTGTGCCTGCCGGAAGAGAATAATAGTCCCACACCCATGACTTCTGGAGTGAGGGATAGGGAACAGGTGGAGAAGAATGGCGTCTTTCTTCTTGTCCTCCACATTCCTCTTCACTTTCTGCGGCAGCCGATAATGTTGCTATTGTTGCTGCTACTGCCTCAGATTTAGCACTGCAACTAGGATCAGGAGGAGTATTGCTACTGCTGGAAAGTGGAACCTGTTCTAGTCCCGCATTACTTGTTGACCCCATTCCCACTGTGTCCACGGTGGTCTGTGGCACAATAGCCTGCTCCTCAGCACCCTGCTGCTCTTTCATCTAAGCAGCAGCAGAAGTCAGAGCAGTTGCAATTTCCACTAATTTCAAAAGCTAACTACTAGTGGTGGTGGTGATGCCCACCTTCATCCCTGTCTCCCATTCCTTCTCAGTTTCTGATAAAAAAGGCCATCAATGTCCCTTCCCCTCCAGCTTCTCCAACACTACCATCACCACTAGTCCCTACGTGATGCTGCTCTATTCCAGACATCTCACTGCTGCTTGGAGGAGGTGACGAGCAATGTGACAGAGGGTCCCCTGCTGTCACACATGGCATAATTTTCTCTGTCCCCCCCGAGTACTACAAGAAACACTAGCAGCAGGCAAAGTATTGGTGGCCGCAGGTTAAGCACTGGCAGCATGCTCAGCCCTGGCAGCAGGTTTAGCACAGGCAGAATGTTCAGCACTGGCAGCAGGTTCAACAATAGTGGCAGCACATGTGGCAGCAGGTACAACACTAGTGGCTGCAGGTACAGCAATGGTGGTTTCATCCAAATAATGTGTGGGGTGGGTTCAAACATGATATTTCTGCTTTAATAGAAAATGCCCATAAATAGAAAAATAAATTAACAATCACAGGACATATCAATGACATACATTAAATAATTAGATAACATGAATTATATAATCTAAAAATAGTCCCAAATCATATGTAGGATAAAAATCTACAATAAATTATATGTTTTTCAGTGTGAAAATAGTATGCTCTTTAAGTGCTCTGGGAGATTGTTAAAGTGATAGTAATACTTAAAATTAATTTTATTTTATATTGTAGCAATGAAAAAAACATTAAAAATTATAAGTCTGTGGTTTGAGAGATATTCGCAAGTAAAGTTTCCCCCTGAGTGACGTCAGCGCTCTAGATTACAGATTTGGAATCCGGTCTGCAGACAGGCTGTGGCTCTTCAGCAGAGCCGAGATCACAAGATATAAAAATAACTACTTAATTGGAATAGTCTACAAAGTGTGCCTGGTTTGCAAGCACACTTTGTAGACCCTTCCAACGAAATAGTTTTTTTTAATATCTTGCAATCTCAGCTCTGCTGATCAGTGGACAGGATTACAAGTCTGTCAGCTAGATGGCAGACTTGGCTGAAACAGCCAGTGAGGGGGAACTTTACTTGCCAATATCTCTCAAACCATAACGCTCTTTACGGTGTTTGGCCCAGTCTGTAACACTGCTCTCTCCAGTGTTTGACCTGGCCTGTACAACTAACCCTGCTGTCTCCTTGTGTTCGACTACCCTGATACATCTCTGAGATTGCCCATCCAGTGTATCAAGATCCTGGTAGGTGCCTCATCCTGCGTACTCTAGTGTCCCAGTTGCGTACTTGAGGTATAATTCTTCCTCACTAGCCAACCTCACTCCTTAGCTAGGCACCCTAGCCAACCGGAGAACTTATGCTACTACTGTTTGCTCATCTGGAACATTTACCTGGCTCACCCAGTAGGTGTTATACAGCTTTATGGCAGGCACCTTTACATGGTTGAGTCTGCAGCATGGTCAAGCAGTAGCAGCCCACGGTCACCACTCACCAGTTTTACTCTCTAGTTTTTGCCTCATAGCACTCACTCTCCTGTAGAAACCAGATGTCTGTGACACATGCACTGATGCAGGAACTCTTTGTTGTCCAACAGAGAGAGTGCACTCAGAGTGTGTTTTCAGTTCTGCTGGTTATATTTTTAATTACAGTAGGCTATCAAGCAGTAGTGTTGGTAAACTTATATTTCTAAATATCAACCATTATCTAATACCATCTGATTATCAGGTAGAAGAAAGTGATAAAAGCACATAATCTCTCATGTAGTATTAACAAAAGTACTGAGAAATAGAGATGGGTGAACGTTTTTGCCTCAAAAGCAAAACAGGAAAAAAAATGGTGGCATATTTTTCAAGAAAAGTGCAATTTTTCCAATTTTTTCGTCTAGCTCATGTTATTGAAATCAATGGGAAGACTGAATTTTTCCCCATCATGTGGAAAGTTTCCCTTCTTTTCCTGCAGGCATAGTATAAAACGGGTGTCAAGGTCTCACAGCATGTCATTCCATTTTTGTGAGAGGAAGAAAAAGCAGAGCAATTTTTAGCTAAAGAAGACAGGCTAATAAAGTGCAGATGAAATTGACATTTAGGGAGTCTCGTAGGCAGGACATTTGTTCTCTGTATTAAGGAAGTCTGGGGGTACTCTGGGGGACAGGAAGGGAGAAAGGAGGTTGATCCCAAATCCCTCAAAATCTTGAGTAACTGACTGGGAAGACACAGGCAGTCATGATCCAAGTCCCTTCCTTATCTGGCTGTTATCTCTGTGCTGGGGAAGTCTGGGGGTGTGAGAAGGGAACATAGGAGGTTTACCCCAAATACCTGTAACGGTTTGTTCAACACTCAGACACAGTGGTTTAGGATAAAACACAGTTTTATTGAAAACACAAATAATCAAGTACCCTTCAGAGGCCTTGTTGTACCTCAGCAGAAACATACAGAGATAATACAGGTATTTGATGCATATGCCTATACAGGCCCAGTATAATAGGAAGCAAGAGAGGTCTTATACTGACACAGGACAGGCAGGAAAGGGTGAATACCCAGAGCAGCAGTACAGCATGAGTCCCAATAGGTTTAATCAGTCTCTGTGTAAAGAAGTCTGTGGTGAGTTCTCTTAGTAACACCCAGTATGATGGAATAGCAACGACTAGGAGACTGCAGTGCAAGAATGGAGACTAGAGCACTTGTAATCTGCCAGAGCAGAGCTGAGACTAAAACCCACTGCCGTGGTAGTAACGGAGGCAATAATGATACTCTGCAAGTGCCAAATGGGAGTATAGCCAATGGCACACGGCTGTAGCAGTAACGGAGGCAACAATGATACTCTGCAAGAGCTGAACGGGAGTACAGCCAATGGCACACTGCCGTAGCAGTAACGGAGGAGACAATGATACTCTGCAGGAGCTTAACGGATGGTTTGCCTTATGGCACACTGCCGTAGCAGTAACGGAGGCAACACAGAGTTCTGCGAGAGTAACGGAAGGCTCAACCAATGGCACACTGCCACAGCAGTAACAGAGGCAACACAGCAGCTCTGCAAGAGTTAATGGAAGGCCCAGCCAATGGCACACTATCGTGGCAGTAACGGAGGCAACAATGAAGCTCTGCGAGAGTTAACGGAAGGCCCAGCCAATGGCACACTGCCGTAGCAGTAACGGAGGCAACACAGAGGCTCTGCAAGAGTTAACGGAGGGCTCAGCCAATGGCACACTGCAGTAGCAGTAACGGAGGCTCAGCAAGGGTTAACGGAGGACTCAGCCTATGACACACTGCAGTAGCAGTAAAGGAGGCAACACTGATACTCTGCCAGGCAGGCCTCAGGCACAACTGAAGTCAGAATGTCGCCCAAGCGACACAGCGATGCAGGAACAGGAAAGCCAGGTCGAATCACAGAGCAGGAACGTCAAACAAGCTGGATCAGGTCACAGAGCAGGAACGTCAGCCAGGCCGGGTCGAATCACAGAGCAGGAACGTCAGACAAGCTGGGTCAGGTCATGGAGCAGGAACGTCAGCCAGGCCGGGTCGAATCACAGAGCAGGAACGTCAAACAAGCTGGATCAGGTCATGGAGCAGGAACGTCAGCCAGGCCGGGTCGAATCACAGAGCAGGAACGTCAGACAAGCTGGGTCAGGTCATGGAGCAGGAACGTCAGTGTAACAGTGTTTAAGACACTCAGACCAGCAGGTAAAATAAAACACAGTTTTATTTTAAAAAATTAGAGAGTAAAGAACGCCCTCTACAGGCAACACAATAATAATAGTGATCCAAGACTGAGATGCTATCACAGGTAAGGTACAGAAGCAAAAGTATCACATATACTATTACAGTATAGGTACACAGTAGCGAGGATACTCAATGGTTAAATACAATGCTCAGTCAGTCTCTGTTGTGGTGTTTGGCACGCCCAAGATGGTGATCAGGCAGCTATTAGTGAAAGTGCTTAAGGCTGGAATGCGGCAGCCAGTACTGAATATTGGTAGAAACTGCAGAGAAGTTGCAGTGAATAGCCCCCACGGGCGTAGAAACGGAGACAACTTAATCTGCAAGAGCTTGAGTCGGTAGCCCCCACGGGCGTAACAACGGAGACTGCTACAATGCAAGAGCTTGCCAGTAGCCCCCACGGGCATAATAACGGAGACCAACTGCACAGTAAAGACTTGAGCCAATAGCCCCCACGGGCGTAACCGGAGACAACCTGCAAGAGCTTGAGCCAGTAGCCCCACGGCATAACAACGGAGACTGCTATAATACCAGAGATAGCCAATAGCCCCTACGGGCGTACAACGGAGACCACTCTGTGCTGCAGGTATATGAGCCAATAGCCCCTACGGGCGTATTAACGGAGACCACCCTGTGCTGCAAGGATATGAGCCAATAGCCCCCACGGGCGTATACCGGAGACAACCTGCAAGAGCCAATAACGCCACTACTGGGCACGGTAACGTATACCGACTACTCTGCTGATGGAAGGATGAGCCACCGTCTAGATCAGGCTTGTAACATGGCCAGCTCTGCAGAAGTAGCGACCAAACAGGATAGGCTCAGCAAGTTACATGAAGGCTCAGATAATGAAATGGCAGCACAGCAAGGGTTAAGCAGCTCAAGGATCACAGGCTCAGCAGTCGTGGAAAGTGCACTGCAAGTGTCAGGGAAGGCTCGGCAACAGAAGCAAAGCTCTGCAAAAGGTAACGGAGACTCAGCACTGGAGGCACAACTTAGCAGGAGTACCGTGGCTAACGATCAGCCCGGTAAGCGGCCTCAGCGGAAGTCAGAATGTCGCGATGGTGACACTAGCAGCAGGAAGCAGGAACAAGCAGGTCACTGAAACAAGCCAGTTCAGGTCATGGAGCAGGAAGTCAGCCAGGCCGGATCGGTACACGGAGGTGGTTCTCAGACAAGCCAGATCAGTCACGAGCAGGAACGTCAGCCAGGCCTGGTCGTTAAACGGAGGTGGTCCTCAGACAAGCCAGATCAGTCACGAACAGGAACGTCAGCCACTCACAGACAACAGCAGTTCAAGTAAAAAATAAACCAATTTACTCAGATTTAGAAAAGGTCAGCAAAGGGGATAACCTGAGACAACAAACTGGCCTGTTTGTCTCCACTGTGTATCAGCATCAGCTGCTGCACTCTTTCAAACAAAATAGGGGTCCACATATATCTGGTTCTTCAAAATATGAATACAAAATATATAGGCATTCCATGAATATAATAGACATCATATATGCTGATAAAAAAAAATTATATATATATATATAAATATCTATATAATACGTCAAACAATGGGCTGTGCTTTTCACGGATACAACCGCTTCTTCAAAGCCACATAATCTCCACCCCTTGCTAACAGCTATATAAATTATCCTAACCTCAGACAATTGGATTACTTAAGGAGGTCTGTTTACTAATACAAAAAAAAATAGGTTCAAATATTCCAATGGAATGTGTGTGACGTACGAAGGTTCATCCACCAATCCGACAGACTATAGGATCAAGCTTCCAATTGTGGATGGGCAATATCGGCAAATAATGGCACTTCCCTCTTGGTGAATAATTTCCGGTGAAAAGTGCCTTTTATGCTTTTTCCATCTAGCTCATTTCATTGAAATCAATGAAAACATTGAATTTATACGTAACACAAAGCAAATATTCTTTTATTTCCCAAAGGCATAGTATAAAAGGCATATGAGGGTGCCTTTGTTGGTGGAGTGTGGGGAAAGAATCGGTTGAACAGGACGTTTTTTGAGGGGGTTGCTTAATGGTATTGGGGGGACAGTTAATCTATATATATTAAAGAGAAAGCATCATGTGACCTAAAAACTTGTCCGAAGCTTAACACATCCAGGGGTGGCAGTAAGGAGGGGATATTCATGTCTCCTACCTACTGCCAGCCCTGGAGATATGTACATACACACACTGTCAAACATATACATACACATATACAAGTAGCCAACTGGATATTTTCTGTTGTGGGTCTCCTAGGGACTTAGAAGAACTTACTAGGCTATTTAGAACTGTGTGGTTTTTCTCAGTATCTGAAAAAGAGGCTTGGATTTCAAGAAACTGAATGAGCATGCTCACAACATGAAAAAGAGGCTTGGAATACAAGGAACTGAAGGAGCATTCTCAGAACATGAAAAAAAGGCTTGGAATACAAGAAACTACTTGACCAAATGTTCTCCTGCTCCACACACACACACAATGCCCTCACCTGCACTTCTATTGTTAACCCTTTCAGTGCCAGGGGGTACACAACACATTCTTTGCAAAGTGTTGCAAACAAATCTGGCACTCAAAGGGTAAAACCTTTAAAGACTTAACTTGCAGGGAAGTAATGTACAAGGGAAGGAGGGATGTTAGATGCCTATGCTATGCAAATGGTTAACCCCTGGAGTGCCAGAGGGGTATGCTTTGCAATGCGTTGAGAAATCCTCTGCCACTCAAAGGGTTAAAGGGATTGTAATTCTTCTATTAAAGTTTAGCTCCAAGTCTTATATTTAATTACTTACAGTGTTGTAGTTCAAACAATATTCAAGCCGAAAGGATCCCCCTCCTGCCCCTTTCCCTGGGTCATTCAGCCTCTGAGTCTGGTCCGGATGGAGCGTGGCAAGGGACAATCTTCACTATGCAAAATAAAAATCCTCCTCCATCAAGAGGGATAGGGTTTTCCTTATACTTACTGAATGAAGATTGTCCCTCGCTGCATCTGTCCAGTCCCAAGACTGGATTCCATATCTAATGGGAGGTGGCCAGAAGGGACAGAAGGGAGATCCTTTTGCCTTCAATAGCGTTTGAAGCACAACACTGTAAGTAATTAAATATAGCGTAATGTTAAAAAGAAATATAAAGCAGATAAGCTTAATAGAAATATTACTATGCCTTTAAAACATTATACACTCTTGACTTTTTCCGGTGTGACCATGTTGGGCTTTTTTGTTTCCTTTTTTTTTAATTTGAGATGGAGAGTGGAGGCCCATGATCCCTGGTCTTTCATCAACTCACAGATGCCCAGCACTGCCTCTCCATGCCTGATACCCCTGCCAGCCCCTAGGCTCAGGCCTGCTCCCTCAGAATCAACAGCAGCTTCTTCCTCCCACACTGGATCCGAACATTGCAAGCCACATTGTGGGGAGAACAGTGTCTCCGATGTACCGAGGACTGTAATGTGGGGTGCTGAATCTACATTATTTATGTCATCGGGACAACTTCTTTATACATTAACATCACTCTGTTTAACCATTTAAGTGCCAGAGAGGTAACTAATGCATTGAACCACAAGGAAATAGATGCCTTTCCAGCACTCAAAGGGTTAACTCTGACATGACACACCGCTGTATACTGCATGGCGCTTAACATGCTGGTATAAGTCTCTCTCACATAATCTCCTTTAATTTTCTTTCCACTTCTACATGCCAAACACACAGAGGCATAACACTGCAATTCTGCTGAAAGTAAAGGAAATAACAAATACCACTGATATAAAGGTTTCAGGACCAGACAGGGTACGGCAACATGTTGTGAAGCAATGTTTTCTGGTCCATAGAGGGAGACATGTGGCTTCTAATGCTCTGAATACTGCAGATATTCACTTCAATACAACATTGTTACCTACACAGCACTGTTAAGCTCCTACACTAATCCCAGGGTGGCCACAGCCCACACTTCTACACTCGGAATCTACAGATCCGGGGGACCAGCAAGAGCTGGAACCTCCACACACAGTGGGTGGATATCACTGTGTCAGTGTCCCCTCTGTGTGTGTGTGCATGTCTGTTGCCTGTTTGTGAGCATGTCTGTTGCACGCATATGTGTCTGAGCATGTCTGTTGTCTGTGTGTGTGTACATCTGTTAAATTTGTGTCTACATGTGTGCATCTCCAGTGTGTGCGCGCATGTCTTTTGCATGTTTCTGCTGCTCAGCATGTGCATGTGACTGCCTGTGTGTTGCATTTGTATGTGTTTATCAGTGTGACTACATTTCAGACACGACGGTCATAACATGATGGGCAAAGCCATCCCACGTTGCTAGTAAAAAAATAAAAACGAAATAAAATTTAAGAATCAATTGAACAGGAAATTTGTTTTTGGGGGGGGGTTGTTGACGGGTATTGGGGACAGTTAAAAAAAAAAAATAATAATAATTTGGGCAGAGACAGGGACCCCCTGACAAGCTATGTCTGAGTTAGACTGATACTTGACTTGATAGAGTATTTTGTAGAGGATGATTTGTAAGATTTGTTGTTAGAGGCCTAAGCCCTGAGGAAACATTGATTTGTTGTAGGAACTTAGACTTGTGTTAGGCCCAAGCCCTGAGTAAATGTTAATTGTAGGACTTAGACTTGTTTGACACAAGCCTTAAGGAAGTATTGATTTGTAGGAGAAACAAGCCCCCAAAATGTTTCCTTTTTTGTAGGTTTCTGTCTTTTTTCTTTTTAAACAATCCCTGAGGAAAAAAAAGCCATACTGGCCTATGCCAGCAGGTCATGTCATGTTGGCCAGTGACCACTGGCCATTGTCAAATGCCCTGATGTTACTGCGGAATTTGGGATTGCTGTTCTTGCTGCTGCTGCTGAATTAATTAAACAGCAGGATGATTAGGCAGCTCAAAGTTAAAGGGATCAACAACAGCAGTAACATGGATGATGAAGGCTCCTCTTGCCATGACTAGCTCCAGTGATGTGCCTGATGCAGTACTGGCACCATAACTTGCCCTTACCACTTCAGGTATATGTGGAGAAAAGAAGAATTTGGCCAAAAATGCTTCTCTACTTACCCCTCCTCACAGGTGTGTTGAGAATGGAAATGTTTTCCTTGAGAACAGGAACGGTGCCTCTCACATCGGCAACTACAATGTGCACAGTGTGTGTAGTAAATAAGGGAATGACTGGGAACAATGGCTACATCTGCACTCACATCAAACATCTGGCACAACTCTATCCAAACACCATGACATTTAAGGTCCCCAATGAAAAATCTCCTCACCAGAAACAAGTAGTACTGCTGTCCCTATGTCCCTTGTCCACTCCCCACTAAGGACACAGGACAACTTGCTGACAGTTTAATAGTAATGGTGAACCCTCCCTGACACAAGCTTAGCATATTCTGCAGGATGGAATCTCCTCACATGCCACTCTGTGCCCTTGTTGCGATTATACTCCACCACACTGCCATGTATGGACAGTGCACCACACAGTGTGCAATGGGTAAACATGAACAACCACATCATGACATCTACAGGATGGCTATCACTTGGTGGTGGAGGTAACGATGAACAAGATGGATTGGCAGAAGATGTAGTTACCCTAGAGCAAGAAGGTGATGGTGAGTTAGTTGTTTTGCTCATCATCGAACGTTCAACCTGTGGCTGGGTGTCTCTATTCTTCCTCCTCTTTGATCTCCTCCTCACCTCTTGTTTCCTCTCTGGAGAGTCAGGGGGTACATCAACAGCTGTGCTTGATTTATGTGGTGGTATTTGGCTTTAATATGTTTCATATAAATGTCATGGTGTCTATGTTTCATATGTGTTATCAGGGCGGTTGTGCCAAGATGTGTTCCCTCCTTTCCCCTTCTCATTGTCTTGTAACAAATTGTGCACAGAGATGTTGTTGATGACTGCACTGTGCCTGCACTAAGAGAAAAATGTCCCACACTCATGACATCAAGCGGGAGGGGAAATGGCCTCTATCTTCCTCTCCTCCACATTCCCCTTCACTGCCCAGGGGAGAGGATGATGTTGCTGCTGTTGCTGCAACTGCCTCAGAATTAGCACTGCATCTAGGACCAGGAGTATTGCTGCTGCTGGCAAGTGGAACCTGTCCTAGTCCTGCCTCATTTGTTGACACTATTCCCACTTTGTCCACTGTGGTCTGTGGCATACTAGCCTGCTCCTCCGCATCCTGCTGCCCTTGTAACTCAGCAGCAGCAGGAATTAGTGCAGTTGCAAACTCAGCAAATTCCAAAAGCTCACTGCTGCTGGTGGCGATGATGCCCATCCCTGTCTCCCATTCCTTCTCAGTTTGGGCTAAAAATACCATTAATGTCTCTTCCATCTCAGCTTCTCCACCATCATGACCACCACCAGACCCTCCTAGCTGTTGCTGCTCTATTACAGAAGTCTCAACAGTTGGAGAAAAAGAAGAAAGTCTATCAACTTTATGTGAACTATAGGGAAAAGTTAAACAACTCGACTTGGAGCATTTATATGATCCCTTCAGGACATTACCTACTGATAAATTCATACCCAAAATTCTCTGATTAATGATCAATGTTACTTTGTGAAAAAGATGACTCAGTGCTAGACTGTTTTTCAAAGCAGATGTATCCATAGATGTATCCATATATTTTTTTTTTTTTATATTTGCTGATCATTTCCTGGGCAACAGATATGTCAATCTTACTATACTCTTGTTCTGCCTCATGATGATTGTTATTTGTGGTGATTTGTGCTTGTATAGTATGTTGATGGACTTACTTCTCCTCGGAGTATCTGTGTCATTCATGATGTTGGTCTGATTGGTAGACAGACCCTCATGCACCATGAATGTTTGTGCTGCTTGGAGGATAGATCCTATAGTCGGTCGGATTGGTGGACGGACCATTGTGCATCATGCATGGTCCATTGGAATATTTGAGCCTATATTTGAGCCTATTACATTTTGCATTATTAGACAGGCCTCCTTACATAATCCAATTGTCTGAGGCTAGGATAATTTATATAGCCTTTAGCAAGGGGTGGATTGGCATATACACATTGTATTAGTGGCTTTAAAGAAATGGTTGTATCCATAAAATGCCCGATTTTTGACATATTATATATATATATATATATATATATATATATATATATATTATTTATTTATTTTTTTATTAGCATATATGTTGTCTATTTTATCATGGAATACATATATATTTTGTATTAAATATTTTGGACAACCATGTATTTGTGGATACCTATTTTTTTGACAGCGTGCAGCAGCCTGAATGTAGCCTCTGGTTATCCCCTTTGCTTGATTCTTCTAAATGTGAGTACACTGGTTTATTTTTTACTTGATCTGCTATTGTCTGTGCGTTTTCACACTGTTGGGCACCCCACTCTGTTTTTCTTGTGTTATATGATCCAAAAGCTAATCGTGTTGCTCTCGCTTGTCTGTGTAAGAAGCATGTGAGCAGGTGGAAAGCAGGTTCACACCTAGGCACCTCATCAGTGAAAACCCACCTGAAGCACAACCAAAGCTGAAGCTGACTGGGAGACATGCTATCAGATCAGATGTGCCACAATTAGCTGCAGCAGAAGCACTCACGAGAGTTCCCAGGGCTCTGGTGATGTAGTGATGTTGATGTGTCCGAGAGTGTGCCAGGAGTTTGTTCATTTGATATGACACCTATGGCTTCTGCTAGAGAGGAGTATGACTTTGAATTTACTGTAAGAGATGGCAAGAGTCATAGACTGTACACATGGTGCCTCCACCTCCATCGCCTCCTTTAATCATCTTGCTAAAACAATTAAATTACAGGGTTCTTCTGCCATGTACTACCCACCTTTATTCACTGAGTTCCTGAGAAGGAGTCAAAAATTTTACAAAGAAAACAATTCAAAAGTATGTGTTTGGAATGGCTAGGTTGCCAGGATGTTGGCCGTGAATATGCTGCCTTATTCGTTTGTTGAGAACTGCATCCTTAGCAACAACCATGTTCCCACCCCACTGCTCACATGACCCCAAGTCCCAACCACTGTTTCCTAGTCAGAATATAACCTTGGTCTGTTACAAGCAACCCCCATAATATGTTGTAGATCTCTCTAGCATCCAAAGGGTTAAGAGGTATAAAACTGGTGCTAGGACATTGAAAATATTGTGGTCACACACACAGCTCTGAATTTGGCACTGTAGGCAGTTGTCTACTCTGCCTATTTGGGAAATTCAGTACTGCTGGAAGTCATAGATGTTTGATCTAGCCCTTGCCCCAGTCAGTTACTTCCCATGTTTGGGACGACTTGTCCATTTCATCACCTCTGATGAGCAGCTTGGCTTGACACAAATGTGCGCACTGCAACCCCAAGAAAAACTGATGTTGCTTCACAGACACAGTCCAAGTATTTCCTCTGTTCTTCCATTATGTTGCCTAGATGAAATTTTGATAAAGAACCAACCAACTGCCTACAAAAGGAAAATGATTTTATTTAATTTAAATGAGGCTTTTAACCTCTTGAATACTAGAGAGAGCTCCAATGCATTGGGAATGTATATTTGTCCACTAGGGTGCAGCTGGTTTGCCCCAAATTGTTTCAGTTCACTTTTATATACAAGGCCTCTTGTATGTTTTTGGAAAGAAATTTTATACTCATTCTACTTCTCGTTGATTAATCTGCCCCAGAATTCTGGACTGATGTTATAATAGTGCAAAATTATGAGTAAAATTAACCATAATTTGCTCAGTGAATATACTATTTAATAATGATTTAATCACACAGGCAAATGATTCTGTATTCAAATCACATTATTAGGTTTTAGAATATAGGAAAGTTCAATCCAGGTGTCCTTGTCATTTTATTTGCACAGTTATTCAAGCTGTTAAATTATGAATCAACACAGCATTCAGGACTGGCATATATTTTGGTTTGATTTAACTACCACACATACTGTATTATTACAGTGATCACCTTTCTATTTTTGTCAAGACAGCTTAGGTCATAGCTATGCATTTAGAGTTCTCTTTCTGCAAATAAATTAGTGGTTTAATTTCCTCTGTGGAATATAAGCAAGAGCAATAACATGGATGCACACAGCCTAAAACAAAGTAAGGAAATTAATAAAACAGTTTGAGTGCACAGGGCACAACCATATTAACGTGTTCCTGTCTACACCCTTTAGCATAACTCCCACAAAAATGTAATTTGAAGCACAGAGCATTGTACAAATACAGAATAAATCATTGTTTGCATATTCTTATTGGATATGATGATGTTCTAGCTGGCAGACAGAATTCTGCATGTAGAGTGGAGAAATACAATGGAGGAGTTCTGGGGAGCACTAACTGCACCATAGAGGAGAAATAAAACTATCCATTTAATTTAAATGACATGTTTAACCCTTTAAACCCTTTGAAAGTCAAAGGGGTATGCAATGCATTGCAAAGCAGTGTGTTGCGAACCCCTCTGGCACTCAAAGTGTTCATGCTAGAAAACTTCCAATCATTGAAAAGCACTGAGTTGTATGAGACATCTATCATACAATGGGTTAAAAAGCTCCTTTAAAAAAAATATAAATTCAGGGGCTTTTATATATTATATATAAGACCTAGTGAAAGCCATTTCATTGACTTGACATTCTTATGTTTGCAGAAGGATTGCATTTGATTGAGAATGTGTAAAATTCTAGGAAGAAAAAGGTCCACAAATGAAGAATGAAATTAGTTTTAGAATAAGCCAAAACATTTGAGCGTCAGAGGGGTGAGTAATGTTGCAATGCAGTGCATACCCCTCTAGTATACATCTAGATATTCGTAGCCTGAATTTATCGATAACAATGGTTTCCTAATTATTTTCAAGAAGAAGAAAAAGAAGAAAGAAGCTTGTATAAGAAGAATTTAAGAGGAAGACCAGGGTGCAGAAGATCCCTCTGGACCACAGACTTACAGGTATATGTTACAACTATGGGGTATGGGTGATAACTAGGGTAGAGCTAGGGCTAGTATTTGTAAACTTTATTGTTAATGTTAGGTGTAGTGTAGGGCCAAGGGTAAGGTTAGTATTTGAGAGGAGGGGGGAGGGAACTCATTTTTAGCTCAGGCTTGATGTTTGACACTGTGTCACAGAGCGTTTGATAGTTTCCTTTGATTTTCCCATTTTTTACATTATTTAGCTTGCGCTATGGAGAAAAAAAATACAACAAACAGTGGACCACAAGTTAGGTTCTGTGGGTTTGCTCTCATCATGGTTCATGTTGTTAGGGAAATATAATTCCGATGGCACCACTGTGTTTGTATCATTGGGTAATCATTTTTGCCCTACCATGTGTTTTACTGGTGTTAACTGATTCAAGCCCTTAGTGAGGCTGATGTCCTAAGAGGAATTATAGCAATTTTGGGGAAAAATCAACTTCACCACGAAGGACAATTTAAAAAAAAATCTGAACATTTCCTTTGAGTTACTATGGAATTTAACTCCATGTAGGGGTGGGCGAAAGCTCCATGTTCTTGTGTGAAATCCTGCAAAAACCATGTTGTTGTCCTGTTTTTCTCGGGAAAATCTGCTTTACAACAAGTGATTAAAATGTTCACATTTTTTGCCCATTAGCCAAAATTCTTCACCATTTTTTCAATGGCTATAAAGTTTCTGCCCATTGATTTACGTGTTTTTCACCTTTTTGCTATAAAAATGTGACGTATTCCAGGAAGTAAAACACAATACAAGCAGCTACAGAGTGAGGTAGATGTGCTGTGCTGTTCTGCTGTGATATTTTTGAAAAATTGAGGCAGGAGAGGCTCATAGTGACTGTTATCATTATAAGATAGTTTAAAATAGTAAAAGGAGGAATTGTAAGGACCCTTATGTGTCTACTGAGTCTGAGGAGGAGGAAGTGAGCACTACAGAACCAATGCTGTCCAGACCCCCTAAATCAGCCCCAGGGCTCTTGAGGACATGAATGTCAAGGAAGGAAGAAGAGGGTAGTAGTAAGAGCAGGACAGGTCAGCTGCCTGTGCCTGCTGCCACCAGTGCTGTGTCTGCTGCCATCAGTGCAGTGCCTGCTGTCAGACATGCTGCCCATGCTTCCACCAGTGTTGTGCCTGCTGCCAATGCTGAACCGTCTGCTTCCAATACTGTGCCTACTGTCAGATGTGCTGCCCCTGCTTCCACCAGTGCTGTGCCTGCTACCAGTGCTGAACTTGCTGCCACCAGTGATGTGCCTGCTGCCAGTGCTGAACCTGCTGCCACCAGTACTGTGCCTGCTGTCAGACATGCTGCCCCTGCTTCCACCAGTGCTGTGCCTGCTGCCAGTGCTGAACCTGCTGCCACCAGTAATGTACCTGCTGTCAGAAGTGCTGCCCATGCTGCCACCAGTGCTGAAACTGCAGCATGTGTGTCTTGTAATACTCAGGAGGGGGGAAGGAGAACATGATTCCAAGTGTGACATCAGGGGACCCTAAGTCACATTTGCCATCCCCAAGTAGTACCACCAGTGCTAGTACTAGGTCCAGCAGCTTGTTAGTGTTAGGCGTGAAGGAGGGGGTAATCAATATCATTGCATAACTAGTGACTGTGAGAAGGAAGACTCTGGTGCTGAACTTGATGTGCTTGATGTTAGTAGTAGTAGCAGTAATGGTGAAGCAACAGGTGGGTTTATTGTTAGGGGAGTGGTAGGGGAAGCATTTGAGAGCATCCAGACTAGCGGTCAAGGGAGCCCACACCATTCTTCTGGCCCTAGGAGTCCCCTTCCCTTCACTACAGTGTCCAAGTGGAACATGATCCTGAAGAGGCCAGAACTGTTGGTGAATAGCAGACACAGCATAATACCACCACCACCAGGAGCACAGATCAGCTGCCTGTGCCTGCTGCTACTGTTGCCAGTCTGCCTTCTTCACGTCACCATGAAATGGCAAGTGTGACATTAGGGGACGCTCTGTCACATTGCTCGTCACCTCCTCCAACCAGCAATGAGATGTCTTTAATAGAGCAGCAGCAGCATGTAGGGAGTAGTGGTTGTGGTGATGATGATGATGGAGAAGCAGGGGTGGAAGAGACATTGATGGCCTTTTTAGCAGAAACTGAGAAGAAATGGGATCACTATCCACAGTGAGCTTTGGGAATTTGCAACTGCTCTAATTCCTCCAGCTGCTGAGTTGCAAGAGCAGCAGGATTTTGAGGAGCAAACTAGTGTGCCACAGACCACTGTGGACACAGTGGGAATGGGGTCAACAAGTGATGCAGAACTAGAACAGGTTCCACATGCTAGCTGCAGCAATACTCCTGGTCTTAGTTGCAGTGCTGATTCTGAGGCAGTAGCAGCAACAGCAGCAACATCATCCGCTGCCACAGACAGCGAAGGGGAATGTGGAGGACAAGATGAAAGAGGCCATTCTCCTCCACCTGCTCCCTATCCCTATTCCTTGAAGTAATTGGTGTTGGGACTATTTTGCTCTTTGGGCAGGCACTGTGCAGTTATCACCAACAACACTGTACACAATTTGTGACAAGTCAGTGAGAAGAAGAAAGGAGGGAACACACCTTGGCATTTATGTCAAACATGTTAAAGCCAAACACCCACCACAGAAATCGAGCACCGCTGTTGCTGTACCCCCTGACTCTCTAGAAAGGCAACAAGAAGTGAGGCGGGCGGAGATCAAAGAGGAGGAAGAATTGAGAAACCCAGGCAGAGACTGGAAGTTCCATGACAAGTGAAACAACTAGCTCGCCATCATCTTCTTCCTCTAGAGTAACTACATCTTCTGCCAATCCACCTCGTTCATCGTTACCTTCCCCACCAAATGATAGCCACTCTGTAGATGTTACAATGTGGCAGTTTGTCTCTACCCATAGCACACTGCACATCCAAGCAACAGTACTTGGGTTCTGGTTTTATGGTATTTGGATACAGTTGTACCCCCAGATGTTATTTACCACACACACTGTGCACATTGCAGTTGCTGATGAAAGGCACAGTTCCTGCTCTCAAGGGGAAAAGTTCTGTTCTAATAAAAACACACCAATGATTTTGGAGGAGGGGCAGGTGGAGAAGAATTATTGGCCAACTTCTTGGCATCACATGGTGAGTTGAACCTTCATCATCCATCACCAATGTTACTGCTATTGTTGATCCCATTCCATTTTTGCTGCCTAATCACCCTGCTGCTTAAAGGGATAGTAATACTTAATATGTAAAAAAATATATATTGTAGTATGTATCCCCCTGAGTAAAAAAGGTACTCTCACTGCTGAAAGGTGTTTTATTCAAAAGGTATTACAGCTCTAATTTGAGCTGTAATAACTTTTGAATAAAACACCTTTCAGCAGTGGGAGTACCCTTGTTTACCCTACAACATATTTTTACATTTTAAGTATTACTTTCCCTTTAAAAAACTCAGCAGCAGCAAGAACAGCAGTTGCAAATTCCACAATTATGAACTCAGGACGTTTGACAATGGCCAGGGCCACTGACCAACACAACATGGCCTGCTAGCACTAGGCCAGCAGGAAATTTTTTTTCCTCAGTGCTTGTGCTTTAAAAAAAAATAAAAAAAAAATAATAAAAAAAAACCCATAGCCCTTCAAAACAAACAATTTTTTGGGGTTTGTCTCTAATAAACATAGGTCCTACAAATCAATGTTTCTTCAGGGCTTGTACCTCTAATAAGTCTAAGTCCTACAAATCAATGTTTCCTCAGGGCTTGGGCCTTTTAAAGGATTTCCTTAGAATGTGTTATTTTTTTAAAGGTAAGACTTTGATTTCCAATCTAGTCGCTATGCGCTTAACGAATGCATTGCAACTTAGTACTATCTGAAAGTTCCGCTTTAACAACAAATCTAACAAATCATCCTCTACAAAATGCTCTATCAAGTCAAGTATCAGTCCACCCCGGTGGCAGCTTATGTAAGGAGTTTCCTGTCTCTATCACTTTTTATACAAATTTCTTATTTTATTTTATTTATTCCAGTCAAGAACCCCCCCAAAACAAATTCCCTGTTCAACTGATTCATTCCCCAGACTCCACCCACCAACACAGGTATCCTCCTTAGACCCCTTATACCATGTGTTATGTTTTCTTTTTTTTAATGTATTTAGGATTTATTTTTTATTAACTGCCCCCGATCACAGTAAACAAACCCCCCCAAAAAATTCTCTGTTCAACTGATTCTTTCTCCACACCCCACCAACACAGGTACCCTCATGCCCCTTTTATACTATGCCTTTGGAAAATAAAATAATATTTGCTTTGTGTTGTGAGTAAGTTCAAAGTTCCCATTGATTTCAATGGAATGAACCAAGCGAAAAAAGTGGAAAAACTGTACTTTTCACAGGAAATTATTCACCAAGCGGGAAGTCCCATCATTCGCCGATTTCAGTTTGAGACAAAAATATTTGCCCATCCCTGCTGCCAACCTGTTTAGATTTTTGGATTGTGAGTGAAAGATGTTCATACTGTAGATTTTTTACAATGAAGGGATCCCAAGGTATTGTTACTACCATGACAGATGTTTCGGTAGTGTTAGCAGTAGGAGTAATTTGCTCTGCACTTTGAACAGCAGCAGAAGCACTCATAGCTAGGGGTGTTTTTATGTTGACTTGTATTGCTGCTGACTCAATAAATAGTGAGAATAACTGTATGGGGGTTGCACTTTCAAGTGTGACACTGATATAGATGACCAATAATGAAATACTGCTCATTTACAAGGGTGGACGACTGAGCCTTTTCCTTTCAGCTAATATTTGGGTCAAATCACAACCACTCTAACTCTTTACCTGATCTGTATCTCAAGAAGAAAAGAAGGACAGCAGAGGGACACATTCTAAATCAATATCTTCATAATTAGTAATTAGGACATCAGCAGCAGCAGGTTCATATCATTTTTCCTCATCCCCACTACTTTCTTATTCTTGTAGCTTCTTTATAGTCTGAAATGATTTATTTTTTACTTTTACTCTTTGAATGATTTATAAAAGATTGAACTCTAGTTTGCAGTCAGATGTTACTGTCACTGCCTGATGCAGCAATTAATATAACTGCTAAATCTCCTTCGAACATCAGGTTTAGTACTATTACTAGTGTTGGAACTTTTTCATATGACTTTTGAAATGACCTTCTTACGTGGAAGAGAATCATATCATCATCAACTGCTGCACAAGCTACAATAAACATGGCCACAGTCAAATTTTACAGTAAGACTTCTACTCCTTTCCCCTTACCCCCTGCCATTAGCGCATTTGGTGGACATTTCATAATGATAGGAGTGCTGTTAACATGTGAAATTATGTTTTGTCTGTTAGCTTCAGAATCACCAGCTTTCAATAGAAGAATAAATCATTATTATGCTTGAGGAACTCTGGGATAGTCGGTTCACCAATCCAAGCCTCAGAATAGAGAATAGGATAGGATTAGGGTTGGACGAAAGGTCCCGTTATTTTCCCTCAAAAAAATCTGTGAACATCACGACTTAAGCAAATCCCTTTTTGACGTTTTTGCATATTGTCAAAATGTTTGCTATTTTTTCAATAGCTGCAAATTGACTGCCCCTTTACTTACATGTACTTAATGTTTTCGTTCCAAAAATGTGACATTTTTAGGAAGTTAAACAAGTAGCTAGAGAGAGAGAGAGAGAGAGAGGGGCTGATGTTTTGCAGTGTTTTATTTAGAAAAATTAAGACAGCAGGGGCTCATAGTGTGTGCTATCACTATGAGCACCGGGATCACAAGGAAAAGGATGAGCTGGAAGGACCGTGATGTGTCTAGTGAGTCTGAGGAGGAGGAAGTGACTTTGTACATTTGCCCACTGACAAAGAAATGATCAGTCTATAATTTTAATGGTAGGTTTATTTGAACCCAAGGAAAAGCATTTTAAAAAAAGTTATAAATTGATTTGCATTTTACTGAGTGAAATAAGTATTTGATCACTTTGCAAAACATGACTTAGTACTTGGAGACAAAACCTTTGTTGGGAATCACAGAGGTCAGACGTCCCAGAGGTCTTGTAGTTGGCCTCCAGGTTTGCGCACATCTCAGGAGGGATTTTGTCCCACTCCTCTTTGCAGATCCTCTCCAAGTCATTAAGGTTTTGACATTTGGCAACTCAAACCTTCAGCTCCCTCCACAGATTTTCTATGGGATTAAGGTCTGGAGACTGGCTAGGTCACTCCAGGACCTTAATATGCTTCTTCTTGAGCCACTCCTTTGTTGCCTTGGCCGTGTGTTTTGGGTTATTGTCATGCTGGAATACCCATCCACAACCCATTTTCAATGCCCTTGCTGAGGGAAGGAGGTTCTCACGATTTGACGGTACATGGCCCCGTCTATCGTCCCTTTGATGCGGTGAAGTTGTCCTGTCCCCTTAGCAGAAACCCCCCCCCACAAAGCATAATGTTTCCAGCTCCATGTTTGATGGCGGGGATGGTGTTCTTGGGGTCATAGGCAGCATTCCTCCTTCTCCAAACACGGCGAGTTAAGTTGATGCCAAAGAGCTCGATTTTGGTCTCACCTGACCACAACACTTTCACCCAGTTATCTTCTGAATCATTCAGATGTTCATTGGCAAAATTCAGTGGGGCCTGTACATGTGCTTTCTTGAGCAGGGGGACCTTGCGGGTGCTGCAGGATTTCAGTCCTTCACAGCGTAGTGTGTTACCAATTGTTTCCTTGGTGACTATGGTCCCAGCTGCCTTGAGATCATTGACAAGATCCTCCATTGTGGTTCTGAGCTGATTCCTTACTGTTCTCATGATCATTGAAACTCCACGAGGTGAGATCTTGCATGGAGCCCCGGAACGAAGGAGACTGACAGTTATTTTGTGTTTCTTCCATTTGCGAATAATTGCACCAACTGTTGTCACCTTCTCACCAAGCTGCTTGGTGATGGTCTTGTAGCCCATTCCAGCCTTGTGTAGGTCTACAATCTTGTCCCTGACATCCTTGGACAGCTCTTTGGTCTTGGCCATGGTGGAGAGTTTGGAATCTGATTGATTGATTGCTTCTGTGGACAGGTGTCTTTTATACAGGTAAAAAGCTGAAATTAGAAGCACTCCCTTTAAAGGAGTGCTCCTAATATCAGCTTGCTACCTGTATAAAAGATACCTGGGAGCCAGAAATCTTGCTGATTGATAGGGGGTCAAATACTTATTCACTCAGTAAAATGCAAATCATTTTATAACTTTTTTGAAATGCGTTTTGAAAAATACTGCTGCTAGAACTTTGCCTACCAAATGTAACGCATCCCAATATGACACTCGGATCAGAGTAGGATAAAAAATATAGTATTTTATTAAATCGTTGGACACATAGAATAAAATATTGCAAAACAGTACTTACATACACTCATGACAGTCCATTCCTAACACGTTTCAGAGACACACAGGCCTCCATCAGATGATAGGACCGCCCTCCTCAAACAAACTATATATAGACAACTCCCAAATACACTAATTCACAAGCGGGCGCTGGTTAACCCACACACCGCTGGCCGAGCACTCAACCAAACAATGGATGAAATGCTCACCCGGCAGTGAAAGAAACACTATCTTTGTCTCATAACAAAATATACAAAATATACAAAATAGATATAGACCTAAAAACAATACATATAATCAAAAAACAAACTAGACAAACCTCTCAAAAAAGGAATATCCTGTAATTCTTAAAGTGCTAATAAAGAAGTAATTCCACACTCAGCAAGGGAGGAGAGAGAACTTGTAGATCTATCCTATATAACAATCTAAATCCCATTCTATATTTAGACCATATGGTCTTTTAGTCTGTAATTGAAAAATCCAGAAAACTTCTCTTCTATCTAGTCGAACAAGTCTGTCTCCTCCTCTTGGTGAGTGTGCACACTTCTCTATTCCCTGAAAGGTGAAGAATGATCTGTCAGCTCAAAGTTCTTAAACAATGTGGTTAGCAACTTGTGACCGACCATCCCTATTTTCTAAGGGATTCAGATGTTCTCTAATCCTAAATTTTAGGGGGCAAATAGTGCAGCCTACATACTGTTTGCCACACTTACATATTATGTATCTTTATTTATATAGCGCCATACATGTACACATCGCTTAACAGAAGTTGAAATAATACAATACAAAAACGACAGAACTGGGTTAAGAGCATTAAGGTTAAGTACAAACATTACATTATTTGTGAGGGAAAGTGCAGCAAGGGAATCATACACTAGGAAAGGGACCCTGCCCCAAGGAGCTTACAATCTAATACTACATATTTTGAATTACAATTTATAAAATATTTCACATGGTAAATCTTTTCTGTAACTTTGGACTCGAAAGTATTTGATTTTACCACATAGGCACAACAAATGCATCTTTTTTGTGCACATGCAAACATGCCCTTAAGAATCAACCACTCCACAGATTTTTTTGACTGGAACATGCTTGGGGAAACCATGTTAGCTATACTCTTTCCTTTCTTGAAAACAACAATAGGAGACCTGTGTGACAGATGTCTCAATTTTTCATCTTGACAGAATGCTCGCCAATGTTTATTAATTATATTTCTTATCAGATGTGCATTATTACTGTACCTAGTGATAAAACAATGTACTTCTTGTTTTTCTCTCTGATTACAAAAGTATCTACCTCTATGTTTTCTAGGTTTCAACAAACTCTGCCTGGATGTGCCATTAGCCCTTTTGTATGCTAGTTCAATGTCACCCGGGGAATAACCTCTATTAGCCACCAAAGGATTTTAATGAAAAGTACTGTGATCTCCCAGAAGTGTTCAATGGATCCATGACATCCTCAAAGCATGAAGATCATGGAGGCCTACAGGAAGGATTAAAGACAAAGTATAGTAGTTTAAATTATGAGATTCTTACTAGCTGTCAAGCAGTAGGTTTAAAAAGGACATTAAGGACACTTTACAAGTACTTCTTCTTTAAAGCTGGTTTGGTAATATTTTCAATGATAATAATTTTCTAGGCTTTAAGCTACCTGCAGCAAATAGCATTAAACATTATTGTTAAGTTTGTAAAGAACACTTTGCAACCTGTGGCTTAATTCTGTAAGGGCTGTTAAACAGCCATTATGGATAAAAGTACACATTTTCTAGAATGTTCTATTAGGTCCCCAGTTAGATTAGCAATGAATGTAGGCCACACAAACTTGACTTGTGGCCTAACGCTCATTGCAGCTTCCTGTTTCCACAGACCATCAAGTAAAACTAGCTAACTCTTGATGTTTGACATAGTGTCAAACATTGACTTTGAGCTAGTTCCACAATCACCCTCCCCCCACCCTTCCAGAAACTAACAACACTAATTCTATACCTATGATTTGATCCCCATATCACTTCATCTGTGGGCTAGTAGTGTAGGGATGCCTAGTTGGTGGTGATTGTATGTTTTCACTGCCGTTTTATTGTTTGGCTATGCTTTTTTTTTTTTAACAAGCGTTAGAAACTCTATGCCTATGTTTTGTAGGTGCAACAAAATGAATCCCCTTAATGGGTGTGCACAAACACTGTATACCATAGAAGCACAGATGGTATTTGCTGTTCCATTTATTTCTACGAGCTTTAATCTAGAGACCTTTGAGTATTTTAGCAATTGGTAGTTTGTCACAGCAGAGGTAATAAAATACCAAACTGTGACTTAAAACCATTGCAGCCATTTTTGTTTTTCTACTGATACTAATAGAATCAAGCTCCTGCTAGTCTGAGAAGTTGATAAAGGCAATTTGTTGATTAAACCTCTAACTTAATAGATAAATGGGCAATACATATCTATAAACACATCTATCATATTGCTCTGACATCAACTTGCTTTATATTTACATATCATGTCCTTCAACACAGAAAATAGGCAATGTTTAAATAAAAACTAAAATCTTTGATTTTTAGAAAAATATAATGCTATGATTTATGCTCTGAAGGCAATGCTTGTTTTGCCTCAACACATTAAGCTGAAACATTATCATAAAACATTCCTACTTGCATGTTACACCACTTACAGTAGATATATAGCTTGCTGGTCCTGGGTTACTTTTTATGACTCTCTGTCTGATAGAATCATTTGATTTTGCTTTTCATTCCAACATTATGTAAAGCCTTTGTGATTTTGTTTTCACTCTGAAACAGAATACATATTTTGATGGAAGTGAAGCAGAATGCCTTTTGAAATAAGGACATTTTTGAAATATTATGGCAGTAGACATTTCAATAAATTATAGGCCTGCTTGCAATTCTTTTTCCACATTTTGCTTCCTTTAGCATTTGGCTCCTTGTTCCATTTTAAATCCCAGCAATTTATGACCAAGCCTCACTCTATTGAAATATTTTCCTCTCGTCAGTATCATCACATATGGATGTAGAGTTAAAATAATATTTTGTTTTATATTGTACACTAAAATAATTGCCACATAGTCAATAATTGACACCTCTTAATTTTAGACCTTTGCAGATGCTCAGCAAGGAGCTTATCTTTTTAATTTTGTTTTAAATGTTAGACTAACCATGATTTCATATCTTAAAGCTCTTAAAAAAACATTAAAATTCCTTAGTGCATATTCATTAGCTTACTTCCTGTACTGGATTTTATAGTTGCACAGTTATATAGCAAAATTAGGTTGAAAAAAAGACATGTCCATCACGCTCAAACGTTTGCAAAGTATATGAGAACTGCATAATCCTGATCTGATTCCAAGATCAGTGTCAATTTACGATAATGTCAGATTTGTGACGCTCTTCCTGACTCTTTACATCAGGGGTGTTAAACTCTGTTCCTTGATAGCCCCTTACATGTCAAAATATATTATTATACTTTATCCAGTTGTTATTGAGTAATTATGAAATCCCAGCTTGTTGCATGTTCTTCTGGTCACTAGCTGCATACCCCTATTTAACAATTTGACTTTCACTCTGAACATTAAACAGTCATATCCGTGACGAAAATAACAATTCTCTGACACAATTAAATTTCATTTGTTATAAATGTTTCAGCCACTTTATTGGTCTCAACGCTGGTAAAAAATAATGTTATGTTCCTCCATCTATGTTACAATACACCAGTATGTAAGTTGCAAAGTATCACAGGGATATTAGTTTCTTATAATCAGCCACATAGTAGCGTATGTACAGCTGAATGTTAATGTGTGTATCAAACGGTATATATTACTTGATATCTATTAGGCTTTTATATATATATATATATATATATATATATATATATATATATATATATATATACACATTACAACATATTGGTAGGGATTATTATTATACCCAATCTCTGGGGTTATAAAGAGTTAAACATTGATATTAAACCCTAATTTCCCACAGCTACTGGTTAAGTTTATAGCTTTTAAAGAAACCCTTATCTCATTGAGACATCAAAAATCACAAAGAATAAGAGATACAGATAGTTATTGGTATTCTAGTGGCTCCTTATCAATTCAATTGATACGTCCTTTCATAGCCTATGTTGTATGTATTCGGCAAGTAGGTACAAATAACCCCAGATTATGTTTGCTCATATACAAAGATATTAAAAGTTTGCAGGTAACGATCAATGTGTCTGCTGATTAGTTTATAAAGAGATCCTTTTATCCGCTTAGCTTTGTGTCCTTCCCCCCTCTGAAAAAAACAATTGGTGTTCAAATGACCCAATATATGAAAACGGATCTAGGAAATTTTCAAATATAATCTGTTATAATTTAAAATACTTATATATCTTAGCAAGCAGTCAACCATTTATCTCAAACCCTGGAAGGATAATTGACTATTTTTTTTTCTTGCTGTATTGCACATACTCCTTATTAAATTGATTAAGGATACCTTTGATTCACAACACTGCACTCCCTCCTGACTACACAGGGATCAAAATGGCATCAGTAAGTATATAACAAAGGAGCTGGACCGATCATTCATTTCTCACAGATCTCTGGTTCTCAAAACAGTTGTCTCAGAATACCTTTGATCCACATCACTGTGCGTCCGAGACAGCAGATCACACATGGATCAAAGTGACATTCTGCTAGACTAAGTCTCACTGATTAGTTTCCAAATATTTTACTAAAATTCTCATTTTTCTCCCTCATTGTTTCCCTACTATATCCTGATGAAGCCAGGTTTCCTGGTGAAATGTGTTGGGCCATGTGACTTTAGAAGTGGGCAGTTTAAAATGAAAAAGTAGAAACTTAATGATCAATCCATCCCCTTTGTTATATACTCACTGATGCCACTTTGATCCCTGTGTAGCGAGGAAGGCGCACAGTGTTGTGAATCAAAGGTATTCTAAAAATAATTTAATAAGGAGTATGTTCAATAAGGCAAGCAAAAAATGAGTCAATTATCCTTCCAGGGTTTGAGATAGCCTAAATGGTTGACTGCTTGCTAAAATACAGCAGTATTTTAAGTTCTAACAGACTGTATTTGAAAATTTCTTACATCCGCTTTCATATATTGGGTCATTTGAATACCAATTGTTTTTTTCAAAGGGGGGAAGACACAAAGCTAAGCGGATAAAAGGATCTCTTTATAAACTAATCAGCAGGCACATTGATTGTTACTTGCAAACTTTTAATATCTTTGAATGTGAGCAAACATGATTTGGGGTTATTTGTACCTACTCGCTGAATACATACAACATAGGCTATGAAAGAACTTATCAATCGAATTGATAAGGAAAGATTAACAGCAAAATTTAGTTTAAAGTGAAAATTTAACCCTTGAAATCCTTAAAAATATTTAAACTAGAATACCAACAACTATCTGTATTGCTTATTCTTTGTGATTTGAATGTCTTAATGAGATAAAAGTTTCCTTTAAAAGCTATAAACTTAACAAGCAGTTCTGGGTAATTAGAGGCTAAAATCAATGTGTAACCTGAAAGTTCACCTATTGGATGTACCCTTTATAACCCCAGCAATCTCTACCAATATGTTGCCATATATATATATATATATATATATATATATATATATATATATATATATATATATATAAATCATTGGTATCTTAGTGCATTATAAAAGCCTAATAGATATCAAGTAATATACTGCATGATACACACATTAAAGGGGTATTAACGTTCATCTGTACATATGCTGCTGTGTGGCTGATAATAAGAATAATATCCCTGTGATACTTTACAACTTAAATACTGGTGCATTACCACATAGATGGAGGGACATAACATTATTTTTTGCCAGCGTTGAGACCAATAAAGTGACTGAAACATTTATAATGAATGAAAAATAATATATATTAACAAAATTACTTGCTGTAGTGCTGCTGTTAGACTCTTCCGCCACCACTATCACTCTATATATTAGCCTCTCTATATATTAGCCTATATGTAACTAATAAAGCTGGGATATTTCTCATACAATTAGTTTATGGTTTGATAATTACGCTCACTGTCTGCATAGTACAGACTTACTGACTTGAATAGCAAAATCATATGTAAATTCAAGTAGCTCAGCAACAGTGTAGCGGAATGTTCTCTGTACTAAGTCCATTCATACTGATGATTATCAGTTTTTAAAATGTTAAAATTTATAATAATTAAATGTTAGGGATTTTTGGATAGTACCCTCATGTACAAAGCACTGAACTGGTTTCCTATTTGTAGCCCTAGATGGAACAATAAATATATATTTGTTCTATAATGTAAATTGGTCACAGGGCTCTACTTGTCTATCCTATCCTCTCTGCTTTCCCTTGTTTGAACTGTGTTTGGAGGTTCTCAGACCTACAGAATAGGGCCCAGGAATGGAGGATAAACTTAGCGACAGAGAGAGAGAGAGAGAGAGAGAGAGAGAGAGAGAGAGAGACAGGAGCACACACCGGAGACAGGTAGACTTGGAGTGGGGAGCAGAGAGAATTGTATTAAACAAATACACATAATGCACTTTGGCACAAATTGCACACATTACATACAAACACACACTGAGAGACAAAAAACAAAGGAAAAGGTGCTCCTTGTGTAATATCCTCTAGTAATGCAGTGTCACCACACCACCACCATAAGAATGGTACTCACTATAAATGTATGCTAGAGCTGTACATACACACATGCTAGCGAGCAGAGCTTGGGGGATGTGTCAGCTGTTCCCCTTAAGACAGCATCTATTAGTCATCAAATGTCTGCAGTTCTCCCTTATGCCCCTCTGAGAAGGATCAATACATGTAACAGAAAAACGCAAATCAAGGGGGGCGCCAGATAGTGCCTTATCACTAAGTACAAGGGACAGTATATATAAATATATCACAAAGTTCACTCACATTTGTAAAATTCTATGCTGTAAACATATGTGTACACATAGCTATAAAAGCTTACAGAGAATGTTTACCGTCTCTGTTCGGCGTGGATCTGTATATGTGAAATCCCCACTCCTGGTTCGGTCTCTTCTCTTGTCCACAAATGGACCCACAGCCAGGATAAATATGCTTGATACAGAGGAATAACATAAAAGTGCAAATGCACAAAAATAAAAAATTATATTAAATAAAATAAAAGTGCAGCAAGCTAGATAAAAATGATATTTATTAATCTACCACAAAATAAGTGCAACGTTTCGCAGCATACAAGCTGGGATCCAAACAACCGGTAAAGCATCAGGGGATATACATTAATTCTCATGAGAATGATAATATTTAAAGATGACGGAGTAAAATGTTAAAACAATGTTCCTTTTTTAACAATATTTAGAACATACTAATAGAAAGCTCAAGGAAGTAAAGGAAGTAAAATAATGCACTCACAAACTTTCAATAGAGTATGCGCATCTTGGGGTCCCCAAGCCCCCTTGTAGTCTCGTAACCATGTCCTCCTTTACTTGTATCCCCAGTGCTTGTATCCTTTTGATCTTGTCGGTTTTTCCCAGTGATGGTAAATCTCCCAGCCTCAGATGACCCTCCTGCTGACACGTATACCTCACACATGCCGAGAGTCTGCTAGTGTGGACACCACTAAGGGTGATTAATAGTGGGGGGAAAGAAAGCCCTAATATAATCATGAAAGTAATCTTTCAGACAAACACAAGCAGATGCAGGAAAATATGAACAAAAAACTAATTCATTTAGAAAAGGATATTCAAATTCCCCAAATTAAAACAATCATTATTCAAATAATCTATAAACTGTGATAACAAATCATAAGTGCCATCCCAAATAAAAAACACATCATCAATGTATCTCCTCCAGACCACCAGGTTTGCGCCATAAGGGTTATCATGCCAAATCTTCAGATGTTCCCATAACCCTATATACAAATTTGCATAACTGGGCGCAAACCTGGTGCCCATTGTAAATAAATAAACCTCATCATTAAACCAAAAATAATTATGTGTAAGTATGAATCTAATTAAAATGCAAGTGCATTCTTCTTCTCCAAAAAATATTTAGTGGCCTCAATTCCTAAATCATGATCAATAACTGTGTAAAGTGAAGAAACATCTACAGTGACCAAAATATATGTTTTATTCCATTTTACTGTTTGCAAAATATTAATTATGTGAGTTGTATTTTTTAAATATGCTGGTAACTCTACTACATATCCCTGAAGAAGATTATCAGTGTGTCTACATTTCAGACATGAGTCCCAATGGTCATAACATGACAGGCAATGCTGCCCCACATTAATAGTAACTAATATAAACAATAGGTGCACATTCCATAAAAAACATAAAATAGATCTAATCAGATATACTCAGCGTGAGTTGCTCCTGGCTTCATAAGAGACAGCACACTGAAACAGCAACAGTATCAAAAAACTGAAAAATTTATTGCATCCATGCCTAATGTTTTCGGTCCACAGGGGGCCTTCCTCAGGGCAAATGGCAACAAACTGTAACACCTCAAGTATAAATACTATTATAAAAGGTCAAACAATTAACAGAATTACTTATCTAATGTCAATGTGCTTTGTTTACATGATATTTCTTATGTCAGTTGAGCACCACATTAGGTATTTATTTATTCAATATTCAGATATTTTGTTTAAGCTTGTTATTAACTTATTTTTGTTGTTTGCATTCTATCAAGTGGTACAACTACCATAGTATGGATACAGTTGAAGTAGGGGCAAATCCTATTACTAGCAGTATTTCTGATTTGATTACAAGTGATTCAGGAGTTACATTGTTCAGAGATCTCCTGGATTTAGCCTTAGGCCCAGAAAAACCCACTGACATTTACAATGATTTAATTAAATTGAAAAAGAAAGAAAAAGATTTTTACTTTCATGGACTTAGCCATTGATTAGTAAGGATAAGGCTATGACACCCTAAATGCATTCTTTGATTCAGTATATACAAAGGAAGCAGCAATGACAGGCTATGGGCAAACAGACCAAACCGCGGCATTTCCTCCATCATGTACATGGCTTACTGGGGACAAGGTCCAAAAGAAACTGGAGAGGGTTATGGTGAATAAAGCACCTGGACCTGACGGTATACACCCAAGGGTACTTAAGGAACTTAGTTCAGTAATAGCAAGACCATTATACTTAATATTTATTGATTCACTTTCATCAGGCATAGTGCCCTGTAATTGGAGGAAAGCTGATGTAGTTTCATTGTTTAAAAAGGGAGCAAGATCCAAACCAGGAAATTATAGACCTGTGAGCCTGACTTCCATAGTGGGTAAGATACTAGAAGTGTTGATAACGAACAGTATTCAGAACTATTTGAAGGCAAGCAATATTATTAGTAGGAAATGGAATCAGCATGATTTCATGAAGAATAGATCATGTCAGACTAATTTACTTGCATTTTATGAAAGAGTAAGTAGTAATTTTGTTGATGTAGTATACTTGGATTTTGCAAAAGCCTTTGATACAGTGCCACACAACAGGTTACTGCATAAATTAAAAGACTTCGGTTTAGGCAGTGTTACCTGTACATAGATTGAGAACTGGCTAAATGCTAGATGGCAGAGAGTTGTTGTAAATAGAACCTTTTCAAATTGGTCTTAAGTTATAAGTGGGGTGCCACAGGGTTCAGTCCTGGGCTCAGTGCTTTTTAATTTGTTTATCAATGATCTTGAAGTAGGAATTGAAGTAGTGTCTCAATATTTGCTTTTGACACTAAGCTATGTAAGGAAATACATACAGAGCTGGATGTTTTTTCTCTTCAGAAGGATTTAGATAAACTGAGTGATTGGGCAGAAAAGTGACAGATGACATTTAATGTAGATAAATATAAGGTTATTCATTTGTGCTGTAGAAACAAACTTGCTACAAATATTCTAAATCGGAAACAACTTGGGGAATCCTTATTAGAGATAGATTTAGGAGTACTGATAGACGATATACTTCAAAGCAGTGTACAGAGTCACTCAGCATATAGAGTACTAGCCTGCATCAAAGAGGTGCAGATGCAAGGGATGCTAATATTATCCTACCTCTGTAAAAATCTTTGGTTAGGCCTCATCTAGAATATGGAGTACAATTTTGGGCACAAGTTCTTAAAAACTGGAAAAGGTGCAGAGACGTGCAACAAAACTAATACAGGGATTTGAGGATCTGAGACTAGCCAAATTGGGTTTGTTTACATTAGAATAGAGACATCTAAGGGGTGATATGATTACATGTATAATACAGTCAAGGTCAATAGAAAAAACTATCCAATTAATTATTTACGCAAAGAGCTGAGCAAAGAAAAAGAGGTTATCCATTAAGACTAGAGGAAAGGCGCTTTCGACTAAAACAAAGGCAGGGATTATTTACAGAAAGGGCAGTAAATATATGGAATTATTTGCCTCCGGATGTTGTACTTGCAGATAATGCAACTGCTTTCAAAAAAGCAATAAATGACTATCTAGCACAGAACAATATTGAAAATTATGACAGATGGCTTCCATGCAGATAGGATGTTGATCTTTTTTCCAGCCTCATCAACTATGTTACTATGTTACTATGTAACTAGAGACAAATCTTGCTACATACAAAGAGAATTTAGCTTCTTCCAAAAGGGAGATACTCAAATCACTCCAGGTGGATTACAAAGATTTAAAGGTATACCCTTGGTTGTGGGGGATTATTGAGAGATGATACCCTTATAACCTTTCTAGTGAACAGACCAATATTCCATCTCAGAGGGGACAGACAGTACAACAGAAGCACCTAGTTCTTTTTTTGGATGTCAGAAACCCAAAAAAAACACAAAGGGAAAAAAGGAACAGTGTTATAAAAATTAGAAGGGGAGCACGCCACCACCACACAAGAACATATGACATTGAGGGCAAGGGCTAAATAGCTGTCTGCAGTCTTTCTAGTAAGACTCTCACTAATACTGAAATAACAGTTTTAAGTAAAGGATTCAGTTTTATGCCAGCTAATAGACAAAAGAGATTTGAGTGGGAAGTTGATTTATTTAAACTCCAACTATAGTTAAAAGACTTCTTCTTTGACACATTGATCAGTGATACTGATACTGCCATTGGGAAATTTAAGAAAAGGAGCAATTTTGGCCCTTCCAACACCAATCCACACTTTAAAGCCATTATCAGCTTGGTTGGTATTGAAACCAGGAGAATCATTGCTAATCAGAAGACTAGCGCTAAAACTTTTCTAGCAGTGAACAAGATGCTTTAAATAATCTTGTGAAAGTTAACACAATCGTCAACAAGAGAGCTTATAAAGGCGGGCCTATCATGATCATGGACTACAGTGATTACAGAGAGTAGGTTTTGAGACAACTTTCTGACTACATCTGATATAAATTTTTACAAAGAGATCCTACTCTCAATTACAAGACAGAAATAGATGGAATTATTCGACTAGGTCTCCATCATAGATGGATTTATGATGAGATAAAACAATTTTTGACACAAGATCATCCCAATACTCCTGTCTTGCATTGCATTCCTAAAATCCACAAATCTATGGACAATCCACCACGACGCCCTATTATTTTAGCAACACAACCCTCTTTATCAGCCCCTCTCTCAATTTGTTGATTTTCTTCTAAGGTCTTATACCTCATGATTCTCTTCATACATTAGGGACTGTACGGATTTCATAAGACAACTTCCTGACTATATTTCTACTTATACCATTTTGGTCACACTAGACTTTTCGAGCTTATACACGAGTATTTCCCATGAGCTAGGGAATGAGACAGTACTTGCTGTCATCAGCAGGGATAGTTCGTATGATGGCCCACCAGTTGATTTCCTATTGCTTTTAATTGACATCCTAAAAAATATCTATTTCAAGTTTGAAAACAAGTATTATCTCCAGATACAAGGGACAAATATGGGTTCCAACATGATGCCATCATATGCTTTTATATTTATGGAACACAATGAGCAGTTACATTTTTTCTCTTCCTGGCATTTTTCTCAACATATCCTTGTCATCCTTGACAGAGTTTGTGGACTCCATCAACTCTGTCCCCTCCACAATAAGATTTGCATTAACCTATGACCTCAACATGATCAATTTCTTTGACGTGACTGTTATAGAGAAGGGAATTCTTTGAAGCAGTATATATCAGAAACCCTCTGATCACAACACGTTATTACACACCTCTAGCCACCATTCAGTACCCCTTAAGAGAGGTCTACTGTTCTTTCAGATGGTTAGGGTAGGCCTCAGACCCTGAAAAGCATAAATAGGCATTATCTATCGTGAGAGACAAGTTTTTTGAGAGGGGTTATCAAATTGCTGATGTCAACAAGGCTTTGGAAAAGGCCATTCTTCTTACTACAGAAGATCTGTTGTCCCCACAAGACCTAATACAGGTCATAAAAGAGACTATATTTTATATACAATCTACATATTCTACAGCTTCACCAACTATTAAGCAGGCAATAAGAAGCATTGGCATATTTTGGCAGGATACAGGAAGCTAAGATGTCTATTTAACAACCTCCCATAGGAACTCTCCTATGGGGGGGCATGAAGCTAGGACATCTAATTAACAACCACCAAGTGGAACCCTCCAGAGCTGTCCCTAGGGAAAAGTACGACAATGGCACTACTTGGCTGATGCGTCCCATAGGAGTTTTCAGATGTAGGGTTTGCTCTAATTGTGAGCACATTATAACGGGTAAAACATACCCACACCCTAAGACTGGTAAACCCATTGCCATTTTACTGTGTGAGAGTAAATACGTTGTCTATATGATCCAGTACTCATGTAACATGTATTATATTGGGAAAACCACCACAATGTTAAAGGAACATTTTAACAATCACAAATCAACTATTTGTAAAGCACTTGAAAGGAAATTGGACAATTAGGAGTGGACAAATCAACCTGTGGCCAGACATTTTGAATTAGCGAAACATATGCTTAAGGACTTCCGCTTTATGCCCATCCTTACGGTGCAAAAAAAGTTAAGAGGTGGAGATAGACATTGTATTTTGTTACAAAATGAGGCCTGAATGATATATGAATATAACACTCTTGCACCTAATGGTTTAAATCAAGAGTTCCACCTAGCCTGTTTCCTTTGATACCTCTGCCGTTTGAGTCCCTGCGGATATGGGGGTGACACTGGTCAGAAAATCTGTCATTGTGCCCTTGATTGCAGTGATTATTAAATTAAAATCAAATGATTATTATTTTTTTTGGTTCATTTGATTTATTAATTTGTTGATTTGGTTAATAGATTTTTCTGTTACATTTTTGTTTTGCCTTGACCCCATCTTTTTTTGTTTACTGTATGCCCATTGTCAATTTTAGCATACATGCCTTTTTTGACCTGCTCTATACTGCTTTCATAGATTTGGAATTTGTGACACAATCATTGTTATGCCTTTTTTGGATTATGATGTTGGATTGCTCTGTGATGAATTTCTTAATACTGAAGCAGCTAATTTTTCATGGATATTAAGCACTGCAATGTGCTGTAGATTGAATTATGCTACTCCTAATACAGTGGTTCCACCTTGATTTTCATTTTTGGATACATCACAGGATCTCTACTGGTGCACTTATTTACACTGTTGATGGTAGTTAAGCCAGCAAGTTCTCTGCATAATCTTCAATAGTGTATAATATCGGATCTCCCCGTGATTAGTTCACGAGAGACGGCACCTAACACGTGAGTACTACATGGACATGGTATCTGGCTCTACATATGTCATTCTTGCCATCTATCCCGTAGAAGAATTTTTTCACTCAGCAATCATTCACAGTAGGGGGTCTGATGTTTATTTGCCCATAAAGGTTTTGTATTGATTTATGGTTACTGAGAAACGTTGGACCACAAGGCACTGGACACTTTAAAATTATCCAGCTGTATATTGCCTATAGTCTTTAACTCTGTTCTTTTGATTGAGACCATGTGCAGTGATTAATCTATTTTGCTTTTATCAACATCAAATACTCTTTCAGAAGCATCGCTACATCACTGCATAAAGTGGTCCCTTATGAACTCTGTGCACTCACAGGGCTATAATGCTCCGGAGACAATTGTGGGGACATATATAGGTCTGCAATGCGCCGGAGACCACTGTGGGGCATGTCCAAGAAGATTTGCCTTATAAGACAAAGTGAATAATGGTGAGCAGTACAGACACTAAGCACTGTGATGCACTGGAACCCGCTGCAGGTCAATAGAACACTAAATATGACCAGGTCCCAAACAAAAACTTATAAAGCAGCCCCATATGAACTCTGTGCACCCACAGTGTGAATGCACTGGAGACTACTGTGGGGCATGTATAAGCATGATATTAAGAAGAGTTGCTTAATGGTATTATGCATTGGAGACTACTGCGGGGTACGCTCTAGTGGAACACAAAGAATCGACAACCTCTTATGAGAAGTGTTTCCAGAAAATTTTCTATGAACTCTATGCATATATAGTGCTGCAATGTGCTGGAAACCACTGTGGGGCATGTCCAAAGTAGGACTTTTACTGTGTTCTAATCCATCAGGAGATTTGCCTACTACAAGATAAAGAGGATCACCATGAACAGTATAGGCACTAAGCACTGCGATGCCCTGGAGCCTGTTTCCGGAGACATCCGTGCAGGTCATAGAATATTAAACATGACAAAGACTTAAGTTATGGTTTTATCCCTACTCTCGCTTCAATGGAACTTTTGAAATGTTGGGCTATACCACATTAGTACCATCATTTATGTCTAGCAACAGTATCCATTTTTTTGTGAAATATGGTGTATTTACTGTGAACAGGGTCACTTCCTTTATTTTGCCTGCTTCAGTGCCTTGCCTTCAGCCAGCAGAGCTCTGACAGCATTTGGTGTTAGCTTTATTCTTTTTTATGTATTGCTTGTTTATGTATTGTTTGTTTACATCTGGTTGTCTAGGAACCAGGAAGCCCTTGCTGACATCATCACCTTGTGCAGAAGGGAACACTGCATTTAGGCACCTGAGCTGCACAAGGGGAAGGTCAGCAAGGGGGTAAGTAATTCTGCCAATTGTTTGACCTTTTGTAATAGAATATATACTTGAGGTGTAACAGTTAGTTGCCATTTGCCCTGAGGAAGGTCCCCTGTGGACCAAAAACGTTAGGCATGGATGCAATAAATTTTTCAGTTTTTTGATACTGTTGCTGTTTCAGTGTGCTGTCTCTTATGAAGTCAGGAGCAACCCAGGCTGAGTATATCTGATTATCTCCATTCTTCAATGATCATATTCTCAAGGTATCAAAGGATAAGTGGCAATCTAATGTGCACAGCATAGAGCTACCACATGGCTCTTAAATGAGTGCATGAAAGTCAATTGTTTGCATGCACCACCTGAACTCCACAACTCCAAATGTAAAACCAAAGTGTAGCTTTATTGTAGACACAAACAAGTAAAAAGATACCTTGTGAAGACAGCTGTAACATTAGGTCAGTAAGGACACAATATCAAGACCTTTGATCATGAATAAGCGCAATAGCGTGAAAAACGTTGATCTGTCCTGACGGTGAAGATGAGTGCCTGACTTTTGCTCCCAATAGATAAATTAACTGTGGCAAGACAAGTGGCTTACTTAGGTGGAGATGTCTTTTTAGAACAAAACTTGACTCCAGTTAACAATCAGTTTCAGGAGAGGGTTCTTGTCTGACTTAAAATTCTATCAAATGTGATTGGAAGATCCAACCTTATCAAAAACTTTTGACTAAATTCTTATATATTTTTCACAACACCACAATTCGTATCCCTAAACAATACTTTAAAATATTAGATAACATCATTACTCAATTTATTTGGAGAGTTGGGCATCCTAGACTTAAATTCATTACTCATGAGACCAGTGAAGGATGGAGGAATATCATTCTCAAATTTCTATAATTACTATTTAGCAGCTCAAGGGCAATTTTCTCTTAACGACCCAGGAATTTTCCTCAAACTATCCAGGAATTTATTACAATTGATAAAGATCTACTTTGGTCAGGGTAAGACCTGCAACACTTGCTTTTGGCTGAGCCATCAATTAGCATGGCAACAACCCCTCTAACCTGAACTTTATATGAGATATGGACCAAACTACCACAGGCTGCTAAATACAAGGCTATATACCCATATACTCCACTTTGAGGAAAGGCTGAGTTGGAACAATTATGCTGTTTGGACCAGTCTGGGCTCAATAAGGAAATTCCCTACTTGGGCAATTATACCATAAAAACACTCTTAAATCATTCAAGCAACTGCGTTTGGAGTTTAACATTCTGAATGGATTGTTTTACTTATGTCTTTGCCTCAGACATGCACTACATGCTCAATGGAATGGCCGAAGCCCAGACATCTCAACATTCTCACTACTCTCAATACTGTTGCAAAAACAACCAAAAAAGCTTATTTCTTTTAAGTACAAATGATTAGCAAAAATGACCGAGTTGGATGATACTCATCTGAAGAGTAGATGAAAAGAAGATGTGTGGATCCTTGATGATTGGGAATGGGATAAGTCTAGGTTTGGTCTTAGGTAGCAATTATGACCAGACCAGTTAAAAATGTTACATAGATCATATTATACACCATTTAGGCTCTTTAAAATAGGGAGGTTATCAGAAGACCAGTACTTGAGATGTGGGAACACAACGGATACTTTTATGCATCTCATCTGGGAGTGTCCAGAGATCCTAGAGTTCTGGACGCAGGTCATTGGGACCATGTCTCTGGCCCTGCAAAGAACACTCTGTCTCTGTCATCTAAGCTTTGTATTTTGTCAATAATTTCAGATTGTATAGATCTCGTGACAGATAAAATGCTGGTCTCAGAACTCCTAGTTATAAACAAGGAAGGTGGTGACCATGTATTGGATGGCAGATACTACACACTTGTTTATTTGTACAGTGGGATCCCTCAAAAATGTAATAAAGTGTGGGATGAGTTGCAGAACCGGAGGGTTGTGGCTTTCTGAGGTGGCTCCTTTCATATCTAGGAATTGGGAGTTAATACAGGTTATCTGTATGCATATGATGGGAGAGATTTTGTGGTGGGGATGTAGGCCACTTTCTGTCCCTGGGGGGGACATCACCTGGAGGGGTGGGTTGAGGGGGGGGTTCTAGCTAATTTATTGGATGTCTTGGAAGTTTGGGATTAGAGTTTGTTGTTACTTAAAATTTGGACACATCTGGTATATAAAATTCATACTTGGGGGGGAAATTTAATTTGTCTGTAACTGTTGCCTATCAAAGTTCTCTATCAATATTGTATGAAAATTTAAATGCTTTTGATTTATACCAGATCTGTCTGTCAATAAAAACAATAAGAGAATAAAACAAGCAGCAAGGTAATGGTTTTGTTGGTTGTATTTAATGAGAGCAGACTTGTCAGGTGTTATCACAGTCCTCCCCTTTTTACAACATTTTCACACACTGTACACAATTAACAATTACAACAATTCCATTATCAGATATATGGTTAATGCAAGATGAGGTCAAGGGACTAGACAAAATTAAAAGTAACAAAGCACCTGGGACTGATCACATACATGCAAGAGTTCTTTGGTAACTCAGTGCAGTGTTAGCAAGACTACCCTAATCTTTAAAGACTCTCTCTCCACAGGCTCAGTGCTACAAGATTGGAGTAAAGTCAATGTAAGTTTTCATCCTATTGAGACTGGTAAAACAGCTGGTAGGGCAATATTGGCTAAAGGTCCATTGGCAAAAAGTGCTAGCAGAGATATTCAGTTGCCCTACGAGCTGAAACCAAAATGGTCATTAGGCCACAGAAAAGGACTTGTGGCCAAACGTCCACTTTGTATCTTAATATCACAAAACACATGCTAAACAGAGTGAATGTAAAAAACATATAATACACCTGCGCAGAAGGGAGAACAAGTAAAATCAATGTAAATAATATAGTTGAATTAGAATAGTCTGATGAAGGAGGACTAAATAAAATATTCGTCAAAAATAATAAAATAAATGAAAAACACAAGAAAATATATAATTGTGCAAACAATATCTTAGAATCACTATCCAGAAGTCAATGTTAGTAAAACATATGGATGGAAATGTTATATGACAATAATGATGAAAAGATGAAGGTAATGGATGAAGGTGATGAAGTCACAATTCATGGACATGTCAGTTGCTGTATGTTGCTCCCGGATGCTGTGATTTGATGTTGTTTCAGTATCCGCAACTGTGTATCAATTGTGTCCAATAGCTGGTTGTGAAATGATACAAACTGAACTCAGATGAACTCTGTCGGCATGTGGAGTAATAAAAACTGGTAGAACAGTTCAAATGGGAATAATGGACCAGGAAAGTCCGGTGTATGCCACGTGGATGCAGGCCCACACTGCAGGCCGCCGGGCAGTGAGACTAACAAGAATCTAAGGAGGCGGGGATTCCACAGGGGGCGTAGGAGGGACCTGGGGTGATGATCCATCTTAGCCCCTGAGGAAGTGGAGTCGGAGCTCCACGATACGAGTCGGGTCTCATTTGCACGTCACCTCCCGGCGGCCCACAGCGTGGTCCTGCATCCACGTGACATACACTGGACTTTCCTGGTCCATTATTCCTATTTGAACTGTTCTACCAGTTTTTATTACTCCGCATGCCGACTGAGTTCATCCAAGTTCAGTTTGTATCATTTCACAACCAGCTATTGGACACAATTGATACACAGTTGCGGAAACTGAAACAACATCAAATCACAGCATCCGGGAGCAACATACAGGACTACAAAGAACAGGATTTCGGGGACACAGTTTTCGCTGGCTATTTGAGGAAGGGACCTCTGTAATGCATAAAGCCCAAGACGGGCTAAATGTGAGTGCAATTTTATACTTTTTTATATATTGAAGTATAATAAATATTACACTCAGATAGTTTTCTTTCACTCTTTGTGTTTTATGTCCAGTTTTGCACTATCCTACCTCCACTATACTCTATAAACAGAGTGAATAATGGAAACATCAAAGGAAAATGTCACATGGGGGGACCAGACGTGACGAAGCCCACAGGAGAGGGAGTGCTCGGGTGCGACGCTGGTTAGCAGTGCTCACCGTACATTGACTGTCTGCGGGATTACCGTGCTGCGGCCTAAGCCAGATACGGTTCCAGCCGCAAGGCCGGATGGCAAACACCAGAGGAGCTGGAGGTGAGCCCTGGATTATAATCCCACAGGCAGTACTTGTTCTCCTGTGGGGGAGAGTGAAGGCTGGGGAGCGCAGTATGGGGAGCGAGGCTAGAGAGCAGAGGCCAGAAGGCTGAAACTCTCCTAGAAAAGGACATAAAATAAATAGAAGATACTCTCCTAGGATGGAGAGAACAGACCTGTCCTGTAGTATCAGCACTGGTGCAGTGGAGGAGCAGAACTGGACCAGCAGACAACTTGGAGGGTTCCAGGGAAAAGATCCGAAACACGCCAGATATTCAAAGTTCAAGCTGGAGTGACAGATCCAGAAACCACTGGCAGAAGAGTGACTGGGAACAGACAGGAAGATAATCCAGGGTGGACTGCTGGACAAGATGGAGCTGTCAGGAACAGACTGGAAGATAGTCCAGGGTGGACTGCTGGACAAGATAGAGCTGTCAGGAACAGGCTGGAAGCCAACCCACAAGAGGAGACCAGCTGGAATGACTGGAAGGACTGGAAATGTCTGGAGAGGACACAGGCTGGTGAAATCCTCAGCCAGCTGGAGAGGCAGACAAGGCAGGAAGGTACTGGAGCAGATGCTGGCTAGGATACAGAGACTGAGCACACAGGGCGCTAGGGAACACTATCAGAGTGCGCCCGCGCCTAGTCTGGAGCATCATGAAATAGACGCTACCAGGTGAAGTCACGATGCACGTGACGCGACTTCGGGGGAAACCCGGAAGCGGAGAGAGACTGTCCCGAGCACCGAATACCGAGCGGGACAGAAGGTGACACTGCCCCCCTCCCAAGAGGCACCTCCAGAGCCTACCGAGCCGGTTTATCAGAATGGGCGCGGTGGAAGAAGCGCAATAGGGCAGGTGCATGCACATCCCCAGCGAACACCCAGGAACACTCCTCCGGTCCGTACCCCTTCCAGTTCACGAGATACATGAGACGCCCACGGGTGCGACGGGAGTCCAAGACGCCATCAATGACGTATTCCTCTTGCCAGTCCACGGTGACTGGAGCTGGAGGACGGGACCCAGACGATGGGAACACCGAGGGCAGGAAAGCCTTCAGAAGGGACACATGGAAGACAGGATGTATCCATAAACTACGAGGTAACATAAGACGATACGAAACTGGAGACAAACGTCGGAGAATGCGAAATGGACCCAGGTACCTGGGGCCAAATTTCCCAGGTGGCTGGGCCAAGCAGATGTGCTTAGTGGAAATCCACACCCGGTCTCCTGTATGAAACAGGGGAGCTGGAGTACGCCGACGATCGGCAGCAACCTTGTGGCGGATCTGAGCCTGTAGTAGAGCTGAGCGTACCGTGCTCCAATGTTCCGTCATGGACTGTACTTTGGCCTCAGCCGCCGGAACCAAAGGAACCCCAGGAGCAAGGACTAGCAAGCGAGGGTTGTACCCCAAGGCCGCAAAAAAGGGCGAACACCCCAAGGAGGAGTGATGAAGAGAATTATACGAGAACTCCGCCCAAGGCAATAGGCTAGCCCAATCATCCTGCTGGTGGTTACAGTAAGAGCGTAAGTAGTGCTCCAAACCTTGGTTCAGGTGCTCCGTCTGCCCGTTGGTCTGTGGGTGATAGGCAGAGGAGAAGTGCAAAGTGATCCCCAGTCGGGCACAGCAGGACCTCCAGAATCTGGAGACAAACTGGGATCCTCTATCGGAGGTAATGTGAAGGGGAACCCCATGGAGACGTATGATATGAGTGACAAATACGTCAACCAGTTCGGTAGCACTGGGCAGTTTGGACAAGGGTATAAAATGAGCCTGTTTGGAGAAGCAGTCAATGACCACCAAGATCGTAGTCATCCCGGCAGAAGTTGGGAGCTCAACCACAAAGTCAATTGCCAATTGGGTCCAAGGTAATGTGGGAACAGGAAGGGGAACAAGTAACCCCACGGGATGCACACGTGGTGTCTTCATCCTGGCACAAACGGAGCAGGATTGAACCCAGTGAGACACGTCGTGGCGAGATGTAGGCCACCAGAAATAGTGCGAAAGAAGATCATGAGTGCGTTCCACACCAGGATGTCCCGCAACACGGGACTGATGTGCCCAGGTTAATACCGCTCTCCTGCAATCCTCAGGAACCAGTAGCAAAGGAGTAGAAGATCCAGAGGGATCTGTAGGAGGCTGGGCCCTTTTAATGCGTTCGAGGATACAGGTAGATAAAGAACCCAGGACCAGGGCTGAAGGAACAATGGTCTCAGGAACCACTGGAGCTGACGTGTCTCCTTCGTGCAACCGGAAGAGAGCTTCGGCCTTGAGGTTCTTGGTTCCCGGGATGTAAGAGATCGTGAAATCAAACCTGGAAAAGAACAGGGACCACCTGGCCTGACGTGGGGTCAACCTTTTGGCGGAAGCTAGATAGGCCAGGTTGCGGTGGTCTGTCAGAATACTGATAGGATGCACAGCCCCTTCCAGGAGGTACCGCCATTCTTCTAGGGCGAGCTTAATGGCGAGTAATTCCCTATTCCCGGTATCGTAGTTTCTCTCGGCTACGGTGAAACGCCGAGAGAAGTAGGAACAGGGATGTAGTACTCCAGAGTCCATGGAACGTTGGGAAAGAACTGCCCCAGCAGCGGTCTCGGAAGCATCTACCTCAACCGTAGAAGGAAGAGAGGGATCAGGATATGAAAGCAATGGAGCAGAAATGAATGCTTGTTTGAGTAGGTGGAATGCCTCCAGAGCCTCTTGAGACCAGGAGGATGGATCAGCCCCTTTGCAAGTCCCTCCATTTATGATTTTTAAACCTACTCATAGGGATGAGCCTCTCCTGCCTCAATTTTTTCAAAAGATCACAGCAGAATATCACAGCTTCTATTGTGCTTTAATTAAGCAAATACGAAAAGGCGAAAACAATGTAAATCAATGGGCAGAAACTTTCTAGCCATTCATAAAATGGTGAAAAATTTTGGCCAATGGGTGAAAAATGTGAGCATTTTAATTGCTAGATTTAAAGTGTATTTTTCCACGAAAAAGCAGACAACAATAAGGATTTTGCAGAATGTATCGCGGGAACACGGCGAGAGATTTTGCCTACCCCTACCCAGGAGTGGAGAAGATACTTAGAGACAGAGTGAGCTGAGCACACATTAGAGACAGGTAGAGTGAGGAGTGGAGAGCATTGCATTTAATCTATACACATAATACACTTTGGCAAATATTTTACACATTGCAAGCATCTTCCAGACTCCTGGTAAGTTCTTAGCTAATCTGGTATAACACAAAGGTAGCCTTGAGCTGGTCAGCTTGATCAACCCAGCACTGATAGGCTTATAGAAAGCAGAAAATTTTGTAGATCCAAAACAGAAATGTGATGGGTTAACCCTTTGAGTGCCAGAGGGGTACACAACTCATTGCTTTGCAATGTGTTGCGTACCCCTCTGGCACTCAAAGGGTTAAGCAGGCCAAATCATATCCAAGTACACGTTTAACCCCCTTGGTTATTCATTGATCAAACAAACAATGATTGACATCACATTGTAATTCAAACATCTGTAATGTTCAACAATGTTACACATTTAGTCATGGGGAGGCCAGCACGCAACCCTTTGGGTGCTAGAGGGATATGCAATGCATTACTGTGAAATGTGTTGGGTACTCCTCTGGCATTCAAACAGTTAACAGCAGACAAACTCACAACACCAGGTTTATGTTGCACATGTCTGCAGGGGTCAGCACACACATGACATTTCAACTAATACAAACTGATTGCATGCTCAACACATAGGCTGCATCAGCAGAAACCTTATGGCCCCAAATCACTCATGTGCATCATTCACACAACCATGACAACTAAGCTGAAACAATGGCACCACCGCACACAGGCAAAGCAACTCCACAAAAACACAGTGATGGAACACAGTAACACAAGCAGCTGGAGGACACGTTTCACCCACAAGGAGGATCATGACAAACACACACCCAAAGTGTGATTCTGAAACAAACATTCAAACATGTATGCATACCTCTTTGCCATCTCCACTGTTCAGGTTACATATGATAACCACAGCTCAACCACTGAAGATCGCTTTCATCGATGTACAGGATCTTGTCAAGATGTTCAATCAATGAGTGCCAGGATGGTGTCCCATGCCAATGCATTGGATACCATTTTGTCAACCCATGGCTCACGTATCAATATCATCCCTCTTGTCATTGCTTGGGTTACTAATCACACAATATAATATCCCCCACACAGAATCCATGCCTGCATCCGAGCAGAAGGAAAGTGAGCAGGAGGAACATCAAAATCTGATACCCAGTAACACAAAACAGCTGGATGCCACCACCACCACCACTGTCACCGTACATGCTGCCACCAACAACAGCTCAAGAGTGGATACCCCAGGATCCACAAAACTGGATGCAACAGAGGTGGATGCCACCAACATCATCAGGGCAGTAATGGATGCCCCCACCACCACCAATGGGACACCACTGAATGCAGAGCATGGTGAGTGCCCCAAAAACCATGACCACAGCCACACAGCTGGATGCAACCCCATCAACAGACCAGCCTTCAGCCACAACCAAGGTGGGAACGGAACAGATACCAGTTGTTACAGTATGACTCCACTTCCAAATTCTTGGTCTCATAGGTGAGCCACAGAGACCTGAAACACTCACAGACTTGCCACCAACAGCACAGAAAGAACCTGGGAAACAAGGATCACAAGTCAATGAAGAGACCATAGATGTTATGGGGGAACAACTCTCACCCTCTAATGCATTACATGCTGGCACCCAAACACCTGTCTATACATTTGCATTACCACCAGCTGCAGCATCAGGGGAGACACACTCAGACCATGAGGGAACCACCAGTCACAGAACTGACACAGAGCAAGGAGGTGAGGCATCAGCAGCACCTCCATGTGCACCATCCATGCCATCATCATATATTACAGGAAACTTAACCATCAGGATGGATGAGGGATACATCCACATTCAGAAGAGTCTCTTTAGAGAGCCCTGGTGTCTGCATAATATGGACAGAACTGCAGCCACTTTAACTACTGAATCCAAAACAAGACCTCCTACACACAGAAATACTCCATATTGGGAATGAACTCAGTGGCTTGTTTGGCCAGATGCTCATTGAGATGCACAAGCAAAATTTAATCCAGAGGTTGCTATTAGAGTGACCTCAACAGTCAACTGAGGGGTCAACTGCAACAACCTCCCTCTCAAGTGTGACACACGCAACAACCCCAAGACACACAAGATTCACCAGAATGTTGGTGAGGGCATCCACATCTGCACCCCTTCCAAACCAAAAAATAAATAATATAGCCCCATGTGTCATGTTTTCCTTAAATAAAAGCACTTATTCATCCTAATCATGTATATGATTCCTTTAGGTATCTAACAAGTCAGTGCCAGGGATGTCTCCAATGCACTGCAAGGCAATGCATTGAACACAACTCTTGCACATTTTATTTGGTGAGAAGTGTGTAAGCAGTGGTAACTAAAAACAGCACATCTGATGTTGTCCAGTTTCAACTCACAATACACCTTGTAAACCAAAATATCTGGAAGCTGTTTGGCCATGGTGTGAGTTGAAGTTTAACAACAGTTGATGGGAAACATGTCAAAATCTAAGTCTGGTCAGAAATAGGATCACTTAACACACAGGGACAGTAGCACTCCACCACAAAGGTACATCTTCTTCATATACAATCATGTCAGGCATGTGGCACAGGGATAACACTCTGGAAACTCACAACTCACAATACACAGTGTCTGGAACACAAACGTATCCTTCAAAGCAACCAGTGTGCATCCCTGAGGGTATATGTTCATCAAGAGTGAACTTGTGGGTGGTGGAGGGATCTTAAGGGACTCCTGAGATGCCAGTGGGATACTCAAAGCATCACACACATATATGCTTTGTGTAACCCTCTTGCATTCCAAACTCCTGGCTGGCTGAGCATATGCAAGATCCACATGTTCTGATGCAAGAACTGGTCATACATCACTGTTGAATTGTCTTCATGATGGGTTCCTTCTCAGTGCCACTGTGATGTGGAGGTGCATATTATGACTGTCCAAGATTCCTAACAAGGGACATTTCAGATGAAATCCCTTGATTGGAACAACATATGGTTTTAAGATACGGTAGCACTAGGGAGCAGCAGGAGGAGCATTTCACCAGGGTAACCTGGACATCCCTCTGTTCCATGATGGGTCATGCCATGGAAGTCTGTAGGAAGGAATGACAGGAGTTCAAGCTGCACTGCATAACTCTCTAGTACTTAAAGGATTAGCCATCATCATCCTATTAATCCTTTGAATCCCAGAGAGGTATCCAACCCACTGCTTTTGCAATGGGTTGTATACCCCTCTGGAACTCATAGGGTTAAGAATGACAGGATGCTAACCATCTATATGAATGTGTGAACCGGACTTCATAGCAATATATAACTTAGTAAATTAAATAACCCCGTGAAGCAGAAGCTGATGTCTGGTGCTGGTCCATGGTCATTGTGCTGCACAAACACACGCTCAAACATACACACAAACACACACACACAAATGCACACACACAGGTCAGCATGATGGGCCTGTCAACCTCTCTCTCAATTAGTTATTCCTATGCAGTATCCAATACTTTTACCCAGGAAATACATCCCACACAAATATCTTGTGTTCCTAATACTTCCACTTTAACATTTGGAATACCAGACGTATGTCCAATGCATTTAATTTCAATGAATTGGATACCTCTCTAATGCTCCAAGGGTTATATGCTTGATATGAATATGTTCAAATCTAAACCTGATTATTTGCCTTTTGTAATACTTCCAGAAAATGAAGGACATAGACAATCGGATGTAGCTGTGTTCGCAGGAGGATAGTTGATATCTGAAGTGGCAATGTCATCATGACCAAACAGAATTCCAGATGTCTGTTGAATTCACAGCCTCCATTAAACCCAAACAAATATGTCAACTACATGTGTTAACTTCCGTGCCAGCTATATCATTGTGATGTTGAGGCAAGCAATTTCAAGGCTGGTGGCTCATGTGAATTTCAGTCATCCTGTAGAGTAAAACATCATCTTGCAAACATCCCCCATGTCTAATCATGGTCATTCATGCATCATGCTTGATTTAAGTATTATACTCACAAGTAAAGAAGGACCTGATAAGCCTGTCTCATGTCTCCATCTCTCTTAGGGTCTATTCATCCTCAGGTGGAAGAACAGGCACCTCCACAATGGGTTGTGGGTCCAGATCTTCCATTACACATGTCAACTGCAATATTGTGTGGCACATGCTAGTATGACATCACAGATTTTGGTAGGCGCATTTTACAGATCCAGGCAGGGGAATCTTTTTTTGAGGAGGCCAAAGGTGCATTCAATAGCATTCCTGGTCCTGATGTGAGCCTTACTGAAGCGGTCATGTGCAGGTGTTTATGGATTTGGCTCATGTGTGAGGATCCGCTGTTTGCAGCCATATCCTGCCTCCCCTGTGGAAGAAGAGTGACATCATGACACATGGACCATGGTTTATACATTATAGATAAATACAATATCAATATCAGATGGAAAAATATTTTTTTCATATATATATATATCACCACCATCTCCTTCTACCCCTGCAAAAAAGCCCCACTGCTTCAAATCTCACTCTCACCTTATGTCCCTGTCCCTTCTCCTCCTACTTGCTGCAGGTGACATCTCACCTAACCCAGGCCCACCTTCCATTCTCTCTTGTACCACAGAACCCACTCACACGCGCAACACTCACAACCTAATAACCGTACCCCATCACCTAACCTCCTCCCCCCCCCTTTTGTTTTGGTCTCTGGAACGCCCGCTCTGTGTGTAACAAACTAACAGCTGTTCACGATCTGTTCATTTCTCACTCCCTAAACCTCCTTGCCATCACTGAAACTTGGCTCACATCATCAGACACTGCCTCCACTGCCGCACTCTCATATGGAGGCCTTCAATTCACACACACACCGAGGCCTTGCAACAGACATGGAGGGGGAGTAGGCATCCTGCTGCCCCCTAACCATATATTTCAGGTACTCCCCACTGTTCCCTCTCTCTCCTTCCCTACATTTGAAGCTCACATACTTCGCCTCTTCTCTCCCTTCCCCCTGCGTGTCGCTGTCATATACAGGCCACCTGGTCCCACTGCACACCTGGTCCCACTGCACAATTCCTTGATCACTTCACCTCCTGGCTCCCTCACTTCATGTCCTCTGATGTCCCTACTCTCATCATGGGTGACTTCAACATCCCTATAGATAATCACAACACCCCCCCTGCCCTCAAACTCCTCTCCTTAACAACCTCCTTAGGCTTATCGCAGTGGACCAGCTCTCCCACACACAGTGATGGTCACTCCCTCGACTTGATCTTCACTAACCTCTGCTCGGTCTCCAACTTCTCTAATGTCCCCTTTCCCCTCTCTGACCACCACCTCCTCACCGGTAACCTCATCATACCACGCAAACCCATCACCCCCGCCACAATCAAGCGCATGCGGAGAAATCTGCATACTCTTGATAAGCAACAATTTTCCACCTCCCTGCAGCCTCTTCTCAACCCCATCCTCACACTTACTTGCCCAGACAAAACTACTGCTCTCTACAACAGCACTCTCACTTCAGCCCTTGACATCGCTGCACCTGCAACTCCACGCCACACACGCACAACCCCACTACAACCCTGGCACACAAGACTAACGCAATACCTCCAAAGGTGCTCACGCACTGCTGAAAGGCACTGGAGGAAATCGCGCTCCACAGCTGACTTCACACACTACAAATTCATTCTCCGTTCGTATAGCTCTGCCCTCTCCCTGGCTAAACAGTCATTCTTCTCCTCTCTAATTTCTAATCTTTCCTACAACCCCAAACGCCTTTTCTCAACCTTCACATCTCTTCTAAACCCACCAACACAAACACCTTCCACTAACTTCTCTGCCCAAGATCTCGCCAACCACTTCAAGAACAAGATTGAATCTATCAGACATGACATTTCATCACTACCACCCCCACCCAGCCAGCCCAGCCCTGTCGCCTCTCCCACATACACACTAAGCTCCTTCCCACCTGTCACTGAGGATGAAGTCTCCCTTCTCCTCACTCGCTCAAACCTAACCACATGCCCTCTCGACCCAATCCCATCTCAGCTCACCCAAGAACTCTCCCCTCTACTAACTCCAATCCTTTCTCACTTATTCAACCTCTCTTTGTCAACCGGCACCTTCCCATCCTCTTTCAAACATGCACTAATCACTCCCATCCTAAAAAAACCCTCCCTGGACCCAAACTCACTGTCAAATTACCGGCCAATTTCCCTACTCCCGTTCGCCTCCAAGATCCCTTGCAATCTGGATTCCGCCCTCATCACTCCACTGAGACTGCCCTCACTAAAGTGGCCAATGACTTGCTCTCAGCCAAGTCAAAAGGCCACTACTCCCTACTCATTCTTTTGGACCTGTCAGCCGCCTTTGACACAGTTGATCACCCACTCCTTCTCCAAGCCCTCCACTCCCTAGATCTCTGCGACACTGCAATCTCCTGGTTTTCATCTTATCTCTGCAACCGCTCTTTCAGTGTTTCCTACTCCGGCTCCACTTCCCCACCCCTCCCACTGTCTGTTGGTGTGCCTCAAGGATCAGTACTGGGACCCTTGCTCTTCTCAATCTACACTGCTTCCCTTGGAAAACTAATAAACTCCTTTGGGTTTCACCATCATCTCTATGCTGATGACACCCAAATATATCTTTCCTCCCCAGACCTCTCCCCTTCCCTCCTGTCCCGAGTGTCTGACTGTCTGTCTGCTGTGTCTTCCTGGATGTCCTCCCATCAACTCAAACTTAACCTTGGCAAAACTGAACTAATTCTCTTCCCTCCATTTACAACCAGCCTTATCCCAAATATTACCCTCACTGTTAACAACACTTCCATCACACCAACCCCTACAGCACGCTGCCTGGGGGTCACATTTGACTCTGCCCTATCCTTCATTCCTCACATCCAGTCAATCTCCAACTCATGCCGCCTCCACCTCCGCAACATCTCTAGAATCCGACCCTTTCTCACAGAAGACACTACCAAAATTATAATCCAAACACTCATCATGTCCCGTCTTGACTACTGTAACTCTTTACTAATTGGCCTCCCTCTCACCCGACTAACCCCGCTACAGTCCATAATGAACTCTGCTGCAAGACTAATCTACCTCACTCATCGCTTCTCTAACACCACACCCCTCTGTCAGTCCCTACACTGGCTCCCATTAGCATACAGAGTAAAATTCAAAACTCTGGTGCTAACTTAGAGCCCTCACTAACACTGCACCCCCCTATATTTCATCTCTCATTTCCAAATATACTCCCGCCCGCCATCTTCGCTCTGCACATGACCTTCTGCTCTCCACAGCTCTTATCACATCCTCCCACTCCCGCCTACAGGACTTCTCCCGTGCTGCACCTGAGCTGTGGAATTCCCTCCCCCGCCCCATCAGACTCTCCCCCAGCCTTCAAATCTTCAGACGCTCCCTGAAGACTCACCTCTTGAGGGAGGCCTATCAACTGCCTCCATAAACATCATCACCAAGATTCACCCCTTGCACGGACTACTGCACTCAACGGCACTTCTCACTCCCACCCACTGACTGGCAGTTCATGTGGCAGGAGGCACTTAAACGCAATAGCACTTACTCCTTCTGTATCAATCCTACCTTCCTCTAGACTGTAAGCTCTCACGAGCAGGACCCTCCGATCCTCCTGTTCTCCACATCTGATTGTACTATTTAATACCTCTGTACGTCTATTCCCATTTGTACAGCGCTGCGGAATTAGTTGATGCTATATAAATAAAGAATAATAATAATAATATATATATATAGGTGTCCTCAATATATAGTGTATAGGCTCCGTGGGAGGCACTGTCAGGTGAGGATAAAATTAATAGTTAGATATTAAATAGTAGGAGAGATGAACCTGGGAACTGGGATCCTCTTTTCCCCGGTTATCTGGTGGACCTCTCTGTAATTCCAATGGGGCGATCTCAGCACTGCGACAAGGCGAGGCAATGAATGAGTGAGTCATTGGGATGGGGAGATGATGGATGAATTGAATAGATTTAAGTGGATGGTTTTTATGGATCTAAATATGACAACATTGTATAAAAGGAGATTTTAATTTATATTATTAATGTTATATAAGATATTTTTGTAAGTATGAAAATGAATTAAAAAAAAAAGAATGGGAAGAGATGATGGGAGGACAGTACGCAAACATTTTCAAAAGATTTTTCCTGTTGTGACAGGTAGTTAATTTATTTAAACTGCAGAATAGCAGCTAATGCATTTTGGTCTATGATTAAGCATCTTGTATGCAAAACATGTTGGACCTTTTTTGTCTTTAGTGTTTTGGTGTCTGTTTTTATTTTCCTGAAATAAACATTGCTATTACTGCATATTGGAGTGCTTTCCTGTGAATAAGTGAGGTCATTTTAAAAGTCAAGTCTAACAAACATCAGCTGGAGAGCCTGACAGACTGTTACCAAGAAAAACAGCTACTGGTGAGTCATACCTTAATTTTGATTAAACATAGGGGAATAAATAATGCCCATTAATCAGTGCCACTGAAACAGTCTATGTTACTAATGAGATGGGACATGGTTAGAAGGGTCATTATGTGTCATTCTATGGCAGTGGTGAGCAAAGTGAAAACCTTCAGTTGCTGCCAAACTACACCTCCCATCACTCCCTTACATCCATTGATCTGCATGGAATGGTGGAGGTAATAGTTTGGCAGCAGCTGGAGGGCCTCACATTGCCCATCCCTATGGCTACCATGCAGTGGGACAAGGCTGGGGGGTCATTATGTGTGGTTCTATGGCTACTGTGGTACAAGACTGGTGTTCAGTATGTATGCTTCTATTGCTACTGTTTGACAAGGCTGGAGTATCAGTAAGAGTGGTCCTCCTTCTACTGTTGACAAAGCTGGGAGTATGTTTTTGAAAAGCTTCACTTTTTGTATGGTTCTCACAGAATGAAAAAAGTAACAGTAACTGTTTTAGCCAAACTCTAGGGTCTACAGCACTGATTATGCACAAGCAACCAACAGCTCTAGTCCCAACACAAAGAAAGTAACATAAAAAGTGTACATTTAAAACCATAAAATAGCAACTTTTACAAAATGAAAATATGCTTGTAACACAAGCATGTTAATGTTTGTTTTGTTGCATGCTGGCAGAAACTTTGATTAATTTATACATTCAGGTACATAGATATGATTTATGGGGGGTTCGCTTTCTCCTTTTTGATCTCATACACTATATGGTGCTTTTTAAAAACCTGTAATATAAATTGCAAGTTAATTCTTTCGTTATTCAAATGCACCCTAGCAGAACACATTTCTATTTAGTTTTTTTATAAGATGCAGCCCACTGCCCTTATTGTTACTGTTGTCAAAAAGTGATCCATCTGATATGCTCAGCAGTTTTATAATCTGCAGATATAAACTTCTCTACAAGACTAAAATGTGAATGGTCTTTAAAATCTATAAACAAAAGCAGCCACATGAAATAAAAGTTTATTTTACATGGTGTCACTAATAATTATCATCTGCCAAATGTGAGATAACTCATAGTGGAGATGACGTCTCCAGTTTATCACTTCTCCAATTCCTATCTTATTCTATGGAGCCAATTCACTAACATTTCTTACTTTTTGGAGATCTAGTGCATAGGCTCCATAGAATAACATAGGAACTGGAGAAGTGATAAACTTTATCTCCACTTTATCACCTGTTTATTACCTCTTTATCACTGCTTATTTATTTTAAGAAAGTGGCAGAAAATTATAAAAACCTGTCTCTGATTCTTCCAGATCCTCACATGATCATTGAAGAATGCATCAATACTTGCAGTTTTGCCCCTTGCCTGTGCTGGATGAGGAAGACAGAAGGAGGCTAGATTCTCCTTTGCTTCTGAGGGAGGTGATCAAACAGCTACCACCAGGGAAATTTCCTGGTGAAGACGGTCTGCCAGTAGAGTGGTATGTACAATTTATTGATATCCTTGCCCCCATTTGCTAAATACATTCTTTTCTGCTCTGGAGGCCCAGATGCTGCCTCCATCCCTCAATGTAGCTGATATTATAGTCCTTACAAAGCCGGACAAGGATCCCCAAAAATGTGAATCGTATCTTCCCATCTCTCTGCTAAATACAGATATAAAAATATTAGCTAAAATCCTGGCCTCTAGACTTGACTCAGCTACATCAAAGCTTACACACCTGTATCAAATGGGGTTTAAAATCCACATTCTACAATCTTAGGCCCTCCTGGGGCATGTGTACACGGTCCATCCTGATGGCAGAGATGGGATTTTGTGTCTCACTTGATGCTATGAAAGCATTTTATTCAGTAGAGTGGGACTATTTGTGGTGTATTCTTAATCATTCTGTTTTCGGGCCCAGTTTTGTTCAATGGATTAAACTTCTGTATGCTGCGCCTCATGCTAAGATTCTGATTGGAAATGGTGACTCTGAGCTGATAACCCCTGGGCAGGTGTACTCAGCAGGGTTGTCCCTTATCCCCTGGTCTGTTTGGTCTGGCAATGGAACAGCTAGAATCCATAATAAGAGGGGATAAACCAATGGTAGCTTTTGCTGTAGGTGAGGAGGAGAAACTTGCTCTTTAAGTAGATGATTTTCTCCTGTTCCTGGGAGATGGGGAAAAATCATTGGCGAGGGTGTTGGATTTGGTAGAGGAGTTTGTCTCTTTCTCAGGTATGTTTATTAATTGGGCTAAATCATCTATATTACCCCTACAACAGTCGTTGACCGTGTTTAAGATTAGTACAGGACAGCTGCAGACTGTAAGGTTGACCAAATACCTGGGTATAACTGTTTCTGCATCCGCTAATACCTTTCTCAGTGATAACTTAGAATCCCTGATCAACACATTTCAAACGAAGCTTAGAACTTGGATGAAACTACCATTGAATGTACTAGGTAGACCCAACTTAATTAAAATGGTATTCTTGCCTAAATTTGTATACACATTTCAGGGTACACCAGTCCCTATCCCAATGAGGTGTTTCAAACAGATTGACCAAATTAGGACTAAATTACTATGGGCTGGGGGCAAGGTGAGAATGAAACTGACCTCTCTTAAACAGCCTGTAGAGAACAAATGCATAGCCCTCCCGGATTTTTACAAATATTATTTAGCATCTCCGGCTCAGTTTGCATTGGCATATGCTATGGAAGGTTCCACTCATCAGTTTCCAGATCTTGATAAACCATTTCTCCATAAGGGGTTTACTACCACACATTTTCTTCTCCTGGGAGAGTGGATCAGCTCCTCCCCTTCTATTCCCACTAGGAATCTCTGTAAAATATGGTCTAGCATTCAACTTATTTCCAACTATCTGTCTGTGGATCCAGATACACCTCTGTGGGGCGATGCAGGGAATCCTCATCTATCTGCCCTGGACTTTGGGTCACTTTGGGTAAAGTTTGGTGTAAACATTTGGGCATCTATATTGTGACAATGTTTTACTGTTATTTGAGCAGCTGCATTCGCAATACAAGGGGCTCGATTCAAATGTTGGCGTCGGCAGAAAAAACTGGCGACGGTGGTTTTGTACTGCCAATAAGCAATGCAAATGTTCCCCCTAGTAAAAATAACAGCAGTTCTGAAACACACGTCGCCCGTCGCCAGAACAGCAAGATCTCACCCATAGAGGATAATGTACAAGCAACGCCAAAAGCCATTCAAATGTTGGAGTTAAGGCTAACGCGAGTTAAATTGCAACATTTCACTCCAGAAATCTAACGTCTATATTTTTTGGAGAACAGCATGCAAGTCATAGTAGAAAACCACGTCGCCAGTTCTGAACAGCATTTTCTGTGCTTTTCCCTACCCAGCCAGTAGGGGAACACAGAGATGGCTTTCAGCACCATGGACAGCTTTGAATGCCATAAGGATGTGCACTGCTCACCCCTGTGGCATTCAAAGGGTTATAATAAAGAAAAGTAGTACACCAAGCACTACACAATGCCCCCTTCCACATCCCTCCCCCCTTAGTATGTCACATATATTGCATATATGGGACATACTAACCCCATCCACATCCACCTCATGGGCTTCCATGTAGTGGACAAATCTGTCTTTTATTCTACAATTAACCCTTTGAGTACCAGAGAGGTAGGAAAACATTGCTTAGCATGTTTCCTAGCCCTCTGGTACCCAAAGGGTTAATAGGCAAGGTATGGACTACATACCTTGTCTGTATATATATATATGTGTGTGTGTGTGTGTTTTTAATACATTTTTTTATTAAAATACCATTAATAAACATATATTGACTTAGAAGCAGCCCTCCCCAGTGCTCCCTTCATTTACTTCATAAAAATCCTGTATTGCTGGCTGGGGGCATTGAAGACGACAGAGGCATTGGAGGAGGTGGGTGGAAGGGAGAGAGACATTGGAGGAAGTGGGGCAAGCTTGTATTTGCTGCCCGCTTCCTCCGATACCTCTCTCCTCTCCTCACGCGTTGGCATTGTGCCCTGCCTGGCGTTGCACGTTGTACAATTCGTCCCTTCTCACAATGTGCATTAAAGTAAAGTAAATTAAGGGAGCGCTGGGGAGGGCTGCTTCAGCAATAGTTTATGAATGAGATTTATTCATTCATAATGTCCTGTGTACTGTGTCCCATTGCTATTAATACTTTTGCTCCACTGTCGGTTTGAAGGAGAGTAGAGCAAAAGTACTCATAGAAATGGGACACAGGAGGTAGGGCATTATAAATGAATGAATCTAAGTCAATATACGTTTATTAATGGTATTTTAATAAAAAAATGTATTAAAAACACACACACACACATATATACAGGCAAGGTTTGTAGTCCATACCTTGCCTATTAACCCTTTGGGTACCAGAGGGCTAGGAAACATGCTAAGCAATGCTTTCCTACCTCTCTGGTACTCAAAGGGTTAATTGTGGAATAAAAGACAGATTTGTCCACTACATGGAAGTCCATGAGGTGGATGTGGATGGGGTTAGTATGTCCCATATATGCAATATATGTGACATACTAAGGGGGGGATGTGGAAGGGGCGTTGTGTAGTGCTTGGTATACTACTTTTCTTTATTGTAAGCCTTTGAATGCCACGGGGTGAGCAGTGCACATCCCTATGGCATTCAAAGCTGTCCATGGTGCTGAAAGCCATCTCTGTGTTCCCTACTGGCTGGGTAGGGAAAAGCACAGAGAATGCTGTTCAGAACTGGAGACATGGTTTTCTACTCTGACTTGTGTGCTGTTCTCCAAAAAAAAAAAATAGGCGACGGTGATTTTGGATTTTCTGACTGAACTTTATACTATGGAGTGCTGTGATTGGCTGTGGTGCTAGGTAACATTTTTATTCTGTGTTTTTAGGTAAGATTTTGTAAGCGACGCAGGTTTAAGGTTAAAGTGTATTTTGTTGGTCATCGCTCGTTAGCCTTTCTGGGTAAGGAAGATTTGAATCTTACGTTACCCGGTCTTGCTTAACTCGCGAAGGCAGTTTTTTCTTCACGTTGGTTTTAACGCCAACATTTGGATTGAGCCCAAGATTCCTAACTCTTACTTCTACTCATACTTAAGATTGTGACATGCTCTATCTAACTTTTGGGGTGGCCACCCCCCTCGGGTAGAATCATTTGCTCTCCTGACCAAGGCACTACAGTCTAGATCTCCTAAACAGTTATAATTTATTTACAAATGACTGGTAGATACACCATATGCTCACAACTCTACACTTAAGCAGAAATGGGAGGGAGACTTGGATGGGATGGAGGACTGGAAATGGTCGGAGGCACTATCAAGCCCTAAATCGATATCCCTCAATTCTACACACAGACTGATTCCACTTAAAATTTTACATTGGATGTATTGCACACCAACTAGACTGGTTAGGATGGGGACACAGCAACAATGTTTGCACTAAATGTAAACAGGAACAGGGTACGTTCTGGCACTTATTATAGGATTGCCCAATGGAACAGATTTTTTTGTCAGCAAGTGGTAGACAAATTATCCACTATTTTGATACTTCCTATCCCACTGTTGCCCAAACTCTGCATATTCTCTATTAAACAGTATGGTTTACTATTGGTACATCAAACCAAATTAATAAGAGAACTACTGATGGCATAGAAGGTAGTAGCGATGCAGTGGATGTTGGATGAAGCCCCTTCGTGCAACTCTTGGGTTCAATTAATTAATTAATCAAAACATACCTTACTACCATCTAGTACACATATAAAGAGGATCTCCCCTACAGTTTACCAGGATTTGGGAACCATGGCTAATGAATGCTTAGACCCACCATACTATGCATCACACTCTTTTGACACACGATCTAAGGTCAATGGGAATCGCTAGCCTTGGGGGGGGGGTAGGGGGTGCTCGATCTGGGGATAGAGTAGTTGTAGCCGTAGGTTTTTTTTTATTTTCCTTACGTTCAATAATAGAAAACCTTAAGAAAGTCTGATCTTCTATTGCTATAGTTAGATCATTGATATATTGTACGCTCTGCAACTTCTTGATGTAATAATTGAATACCTCTGCTGTTAAAGTGATACCTACTTTCTTCTTAATAAAATGATTCAAAAACAAAAATAAAACACTGTCTCTGACATTATTTCCCATTGTAAAACAGAAGTGGTTGGTGAAATACTCAGATAGGTTTATAGATTTTGTTTTGCTATACCCTAAACAAGACATGGACCTCTTACAATGCATTGCGGAATATGTTGGCCTTTCATAAATAAAGGATAATAATAAAAACATTCACAAGATAAACCTTACATTCATCAGAGAATGAAAAAACAGAGGTATATGATAGGGGCAGAGTGGTGAGAGAAAGAAAACCAGAATGAAGGAAATTAGAGCTGACTTGTGTATGTGTGTGGAGGATGGAAACCTATGAGAAAGTGGAGAATAGATAACCTGAAGGTGTAGGAGGAAAAGAAGACTGATGGTGGATGAGGAGTAGAAAAAGAGAACTTAAGATGAAGGAGGAAAATCATGGAGAGAGTGAAGTAGGGGGAGAAGGGATGAGAGGGAAATGGGGGAGAAAGATGGGTGGAGAGAAAGGGGGCAGAGTGAGAAAAAGAAATGTGTGGAGAGAGGGAAGGACATGAATGGAAGCATGTGGGAGAGAGACATGGGTGTATGAGATGAGATAGACATGGTTTAAGTGGGAGAAAGAGAGACATGGGGTGTCATAGAGGGAGATATAAGTGGAGGGGTGAAGAGAAAAAACATTTGTTGAGAGAATGGGCATGAGAAGTATGAAAGAGCTAAATCTAACTCCTTACTGAAGGACACATAGCTAGGTATGTTGTGCTGTTATGCTAAATTAAAAGGCTCTTTTTCTGTGTATAGTGCTATTTTACATGTCATCCTGTTTGGACTATGCTGCTGATGAATTACCTAGGGTTTTTACATTAGACTGGAGAGAGGAAAATACACATAGCAAGAGTTTTTAAAAACAAACTGATCCCTGAGAGTTTATAATAAAATAAGAATATTGACATTCTGTTGTAACCAGTTTAGGCAGCGATTCAATTCTCTCCCGACGCCAAACAAAAAAAACAGCCAAAGGCATTTTTTCAAGCACGGTAAGTTATTCAATTTCCTGTGATGTGAAAAAATACTGGCAGAAAAAAAACACGTTGGGCGGTAAATGTTGCAGTGTTTTCACCCATTGAGAACCCCCACCCTCAAAAGATGCAATTCAATTCTATGCATTAGCCCTAAGATCTGTTAAGGGACCCACTTTATTGTGGGAATATCTGCACCCAATTTTTTATGGCACAGAATGGATCACAAAACAGCCGACCTATGAATTGAAAGTTAAAAAAAAAAAAAAACTAAAAAAAACACAGTGGATTATTGATATGTGGCCCTAAACCCCATATCAATACATCCAAAAGCACTGAAGAAATGTGTGAATGTTAATAGAATTAACCCTATGAGAGTTAATCTGCCTAAGGTAAAAAAAAAAAAAAAAAAGCAAACAGCCCCTGAAAAGAAACATTGTTAATACTTATGTCCAGTGGAGTGTTCAGCACCCTGGTCAGCTACTGTCCGTCTTCTTCTCTCATCCCTCCTCTCTCTTTCTCTCCGTCTTCTTTCTTCATCTGTTCCGTCTAGTCTTCTATGTTTCAATCACAGTCCTGTAAAAGAAAGAAACAGTTAAAAATGAATGTGTGCCACAAGTATAACTTAGACAATGCACATATGTTCAAGTAAAATAATAGTAGAAGATGCCAAACAAAACAATTTATTCTTGCATTTGTCCACTAATATTCAATGTATGTTTTCTAATATTAAACCAAGTTTTGTGCCAAAAATTGATTATTAAGTAAATGCCCCCTTTGTGTTCTCCACTGCTGTCAGCCGCGGTGGTTGCAGGAATAGAAGACAGACCCCCCCCTACGTACCTCATGGCCTATGCCACTTCTAGTTTGAAGGAATTTTGAAAAGAGACTGTGATTTTATATGGGCAGTCTCTGTTCAAAATGACTCAAAGCCATTGGTTGGGATGTGTGTTTATGCACCTCCCAGTCAATCAGCTTTGAGTGGGTAAGAACCTGCTCGAAGCTGATTGGCTAGGAGGTACATAAGCACACATCCCAGCCAATGTTTGGGAGTCATTTTGAGCAGGGACTGCTCATAGAAAAACACAGTCTGTTCAAAATTCCCTCACACTGGAATGGGCACTGGTCCACAAGATAGTTAGGGGGGTCTGTCTTCTATTCCTGCTGCCACTGCCACTGGTGGAGAATACAAAGGGGGTATTTTCTTAATAATCAATTTTTGGCACAAATGTTTGGTTTTCTATTACTTCAACCTTTACCACAGTATATCCCAGCAAATTAGAAATACAAATACCTCCAAGATGGGTGTTAAATACAACAGAACCTCCTGCTTCATCGACTAACACATACAGTAGATAACCCTGTCTGCACCCTTCTCCTAGAATTATTTGTAATCTCTTAAATGCATCCATTGTATCTGTCATCACTTCATCCTTAGGCAAAGAATCTTACAAATGAACATTATTGTAAAGAAGCCCTTCTTCTGCTGAAGTTAAAAACTATTTTCCTTTAATCTTAAGGGTTGTCTCAGATTAATTTTGATCACACCTTGTAATAAAATGTTCACTTTAGAGAACCTTATATTGACCTTGCATATAAATGTAATAAGATCCCCTCTTAAGAGTCTTACCTATAGAGTAACCAAATTTGGTTAAATGTTCTTCATTCTCCTTAACTGTATTTTGTTACTCTTTGCTTTTTCGCCAAATCTAGAAAATCCATTTTTAAAAACTGATGCCCAAACCTACACTGCATATTCCAGGTGTGGTCCAACCAATGACATGTACAGTCTCAAAATTATGCTGTTCACTGTTGCATCAATACCCTTTTTTATGAAGGACAATTACCAAATTTGCAGTTAACAAATACTGCAAGATCTTTTCTCAGTAAGATCTCTTAGAATGCTCCAATTAAGGTCATAAGAAGCATAACTTTAATTTTTGTATGTTACATATCATATTCCATCTGTTTGTCCAATTGTCTCTTACATTCATGTATTAAAGACACTTAAATTAATTGACATTTTTACTTGTTCCATATGGTGCAGTTGCTTTGCCCTAGATTTTTCTCCTATTTTCCATAGCTCATCATCCTCACTGAGAGTAAAACTGAAATGACTGTGTATGATTTTATATATGTTGCACAAGCTATTTATGTTTGTTTATATATAGTTCCCCTTTAAAAGCCCTCTGGTGTGATGCCTTTTAATACAAAGCATACTAGGCCAAGGTGATCTTTCCTTATATTACTGGACTGCAGCTTTGCTGGTCCCATTCATGTGATCTGTTTAACTGGAAGTCAGAGCAATCACATGACACAGGCTGATAATTAACTCCCTGAATAGGAATGTACATCTATGTCAAGTCAAGCTTACCCTTATATTATGAAACATTATGACAGTTTTACACACACAGAAACATTTTATTGTTTGCATATAATATGACAGTTTGACTTGACACCAGACATGTATAGTAGATTACAATTGCTCTTATCTGTGAAACTTTATATGTTATACTACTTGTATTCAGCTCAAATACTCAAAGAATTTTAATGGACAATGCTTTGGTGATATAATTTGCTTAAAACGACTAAGCAGTTATGCTCAATCAGAAATAGATTTAAATGCTGTTCTGTTAATTCTCTGTTCAAACTCTGCTTGGCCTCTGAGTATTTTATACATAAGGGGCAGTATGTAAGCATATGAATGACATATATAGTGAGGTTTTCATATCTTGAGAAAAACAATGTACAGATCTTGACTGAATTTCCCAAGAGTTGAATCTACCAGTAGCAACCTAATTTCTGTTAATTTTACAGGTGGGTGTGACATTCCTGCAATTAAAAGGAATCCTAGGTTGTCTCTTCAGAGCTTACTGCAGCAGTTCACATGTAATAAGTTATACACAATCACTGGAGCTATTTCAGGTAGCTGTGCCTGAAGCCCATTGTGCAGTTTTAGGGCTTGATTTAAAGGCAGCCTTTAAGCCAGCTGCTAAGTAAAAAAGGCACATCGGCCGCAAATAACACATAAGTTACAGCAGATTTAAAGGTAAGAGTATGAGAATAGCTATTGAGTGTAGGCACAACAAAAACAAGTAACACAAAAACCTGCGCCACACCTGATATTGCATCACCGTGCATCCCAAACACCGGTTAAAATACAACTTAAGTCAAAATGTAACATTACTGCTGGTGTTGGCTAGCAACCCTGATAGATGCACAAACAAAATTCAAACCTACAGCCAATACCAAGGCCCCAAAGTAGCAAAAATGTTCAAATACACCTTTATATACCCCAAAATAACGGTCACACCTTGTCTGTGTTTCAAGATTTGGCGAGCTAGAGCACAGGACCCAGGAGCGGAGGATAGCGATTAGAGCAAGGGAGAGAGGAGCTGACATTGGAGGTAGAAGGAGTTTTTTGGAGTTTGGAGAGAGGTGAACTAATTCGACACATCACACTTTTGCACATATTACATACATCCATACAAACACAAACCCATACACATACATATACATAGTCTTTTTTTTACAACACCTTACACATTTTTTAAACTTTTGTTTGACAGTGTGGATCTGTGAGTGGAAGTGTGTGACAGAGAGTTAGTGGGATCGAGTGTGTCTGTGAGGGTCTGTGGAAGTGCTTGGGTGTGAGTGGGTTAATGATGCTGAGGAGAGGAGGACAGGAGAGAGGGATGGGGAGAGTAGTAGAGGAGGAGGAAGGTGAGCAGGACATCCCTGTAGAGAGTAGGGGTGGGAGAGGGAGATCCGCAGGGCGGAGGGGGACCAGGCCCAGAAGAGCAGGCATACGGAGGACAGGGACAGAACCTGCAGTGGGATGAGGGGTAGTTCCTGGGGACCACCACATACAGACAGGGGCAGAGCAGGCAGGACACTCTGGTTCTGACTCCTTGCATGCCGGAACTGAGGGGGAGAGGATCAGGGATGCCTGTTATACCGAGGAAGAGAACACGGCCCTCGTGAAGGCTGTGCTGGAGAGGAAGAGTGTCCTCTTTCTGAGGGAGAGGGTCCCTGGCCTGGCTGCAAGGAGGAAGGCTGTCTGGAACCAAATCTGCTTCCGGGTTAATGCGGTGGCCACCTGCAGACAGGATGTGGACTCAATCAAAAAGAGATGGGGTGACTGCAAAAGACAGGTTAAGAAGAATATGAGGGATGCCGCCCTGCATGCCCGAGGCACCGGAGGTGGTCTACCTGTCCCCATCACCTTCATAGAATGGGAGGAGAGGCTGTGGCAGACCCTGTCGTCGACACTTATTGAGGGGGTCCCTGGATGCTCAGACACTGGGGATGAGAGAAGCCTCCACACTACCAGTAAGTGCATCATCCCATAACCACACACCACCTCAAACCACACACCCATCACAAACAAATACAGCCACATTCCAACATTTGCCCATCATTCATCCACACAACTGCACCAACACAGCACCCTGAGGGGTCAAACAGGACGCAAGACAAGGACAAATGTGAAGGTTCAACAAGGCCCAAACCTGTCCAACTCCCTGGTTAACCCTCACGTTGCTGTGCTGATCACACACAATACACACAAACCAGGTTCAGAAAAGTGTTGTATGTTAAACAGCAGAACTGCTCCAACACAATGTCACCCATGTACCCACAGGGAAACCAGCACATAACCCCATGAGTGCTAGAGGGATTATCAATGCATCGATCAACAATGCTTTGGCAACCTCTCCAGTACTCAAAGGATTAACCAGACAACAAACAAAAGTCGATAGGGTAACAGTTACATGCAACACAGGGGACATTCACTAAGAGGTGAAAAAAGAGCTGATGGAGAGAAATGTACACTTACTTACATACCCTCACTTCACCAGTCCCAATGTTAGTCTATGGAGAATATTCAATAACATGAATCAAGTTGCAAAGGTCCCATTGTATAGACTCCATAGAAAACATTGCAAAAGGGGAAATGAGATCACTGGAGAACTCAGCATCATGTTCAGTTCATCAGGTCTACTTAACAACTTACTGAATCACAAAAAGTATGGAAAAGGTCACAAATCACAGTGCCACTGAGAATAACTGGTTGTATGTGCAACACACATGCCAAAAAAAATTACACATAACCAAAGGTGAAAAAGTTGGCCTTGGTGTTGGTATGCAATCATTTACTCTAACCTGAATTTACATATCGCACATTTGATTCACACATGGATCCTCAGGAGTGCTGATGCCATGGATGGATGGAACATCAGCCACTATTTGCAGGATACATATGGGAAACAAATATGAACCATTGTAGTTTGGTCAATAACAGGCCATGAATTATGGATATCTATAATTGGGTATGGCTGCCTCACACAGAAAGATGGATGGGCTGATCCAGGAAAAAAACAGCCCTCAATCAAAGATATCCTTCAATACTGGCTTGATTGTTGCCCTTCAGGATTCAATTTGATAGTCCTCATGGACAGGATCCTGTAAAGTACATCAATCCCTGATTGCCACAGTGGTATCCCATGCATCACAATGCAATGCATAGGATACCATCATGACAACCAGAGAGTGACATGTCAAATCAGAAAAAAATCCTGCACTGTAAAGCATAAACTGAGAACATAGGGATGAATACCACTTAAATAGCACTGCTGATCAATTAAAAAAGATATGTACAGAAAGAAAAACAGTCAGATATGTATATGCATATATCCCTTTCAAATGGGTACAAATATGTCCCAACAAGATGTGAACCCAGAGATCCGTTCAGTATGTGTGATTGCCGTACTGCCCATTTACGTGCTCCCATCACAAACTAACTCATATTGATATCATCATCAGAGTACACATACATAATATATTACACCTTACTTAGATGAGATATACGAGGTATGTTTTCATTCATGGAATCACATGCACTGAACGGATCTCTGGGTTCATAACTATCAAGGATATGTTTGTACCCATATGAAAGATACATATACACACATAACAGACCATATACCTCTCTGTGTACCTTGCACGGGATGGCAATGGTTAATTTCAGCTTGATGTAACATTGTAGGCGTTATTAAGAGATGGTTAGACAGATATTGCTGTATGTGACAGCTGGACATATCAGTCATTTGGCCACACAGAGGCTCTTCAGCAGAGCCAAAATTGACCCATTTGGAGATAAATACATCTTTGGAATTGTCTACAAAGTGTGCCTGATTTGCAAGCACACTCTGTGGACTATTCCAATGAAGTATCCATCTCCAAATGGGTCAATTTTGGCTCTGCTGAAGAGCCTCTGTGTGGTCAAATGACTGATATCTCCAGCTGTCACATACAGCAATATCTGTCTAACCATCTCCCTATAATGCCCACAATGTTACATCAAGGTGAAATTAACCATTGCTATCCCGTTAAAGGGATAGTAATACCTAAAATGTGAAAGGAAAAATATATGTTATAGGATTTATCCCCCAAGTAAAGCAAGGGTATTCCCACTGCTGAAAGGTGTTTTATTCCAAAAGTATACTGGCTCAAACTTGAATATTTCAGAGGCAATATCACAGTGGCCTGAAATTGAAAAATGCCGATGTTGCTCGACCATCCTCTGGAAAGCTTTGGTCCAGGGACCATAAATCCACATAGGATGATGTAGCAACAGTGCCAATGTACAATTTCAGGCCACTGGGATGTGGCACCAAAGGAATTCAACTCTGAGCTGTGATACATGTCGAATAAAACACCCTTCAGCAGTGAGAGTATCGTTGTTTTACACAGGAGGATAAACCCTACAACATATATTTCCCTCTCCACATTTCAAGTATTAATATCAATTTTTACACCAAAATGGCTACTTTTATTGATCACGCAATCTCAATTCTCCACACAGCTTATGTGCCTCCAGCACAGCAGGAGCCCGTGGAGGAGGCCACCTCACCACCCAGTGAGGAGTATACAGAGGAGGCGACCAGCCAGTGGGTATCATACCCAACATCCACACCTCCTCCCCAGCTGGCTGCCCCACATGTGGCTGCACCACCTCTGGCTGCCCCACCTCTTTCTGCACCACCTTTGGCTGCACCACCGCTGGCTACACCACCTCTGGCTGCTCCACCGTATTACAGTGACTGGATGCAACAGGAAGAGAGGTGGATGCATCCCACCACCTCCAGAAGCTATTACCCTCCAACAGCACCACCACCACCACCAGGGAGGCAATGGCTGCCCGCTAATGTGGACACCGCCCAATACGTGCCATATTTGTCAGAGATTGACCAACCCTCCTGGATGGCTCCCCAGCATGGCCCCAGGTATGATCCCAGGTGGGGGCTAAGCACATACCAGTGGCCAAGGTATGACCCTTGGCCACTTGACTACCAACACCTGGGCCTGCTTGGGGAGCCACAGCACCCTAAGCCGAGGGACCTGTTTACCCCACCACCTCCACCAGCACAGACATCGGTGGGCAGCAGTGAATCCATTGATGTGGTGGGCATAAACCCATCTGCAGCACACACATCAGCAGCTGAGGAGGACACAGAAGGAGCAGAGTCACCGGCAACAACAATCTCCAGCAATGAATGCCTCATGGGGATGGAGGCGGAGTGTATGGCCCTGCAAAGGAGACTACTCCAGTCAAGCCACTGCACCAATGACAACATCACCAGGAGCCATGGGGAATCCCGGAGAAACACAAACAGGATTGAGGCAAGGATCCATGCCCTTGAACCAGAGGTCACGAGGATCAACACTCAACTCCATCATCTCCACACGGGGGGTGATGGACATGTTTACCCAGGTGCTGGTGGAGTTGAGAGAGCAGAACCGCAGGGAGAACTTACGGTTAGAGAGGGAGAACCTGCGTTCCACAGTTGGGTCCAATGCACCCACCATCCCCTCCAATGTGACCCCTGAAGCCACACCTAGGGGGCAAAGGGTGACCAGGAGACCATCCAGGGCATCAACACCTGGCACACAGTCTAAGCCCCCCCCCAAAAAAAAATAAAATAAAATGCCCAACATGTTCCATTCCCCCCTGAATAAAGGAACATTGCGCTTTTGAATCCTGTCTGATCTGCTTTGAATTTGGTTATAGATTGGGTGGCGGAGTTGTCTCCATTGCATTGCCAAACAATGCAGTGAACACAACTTCTGCATAGGTAAAATGTTTGTGGGTGTTACAACATGGGTTCACACACACACCGTTGTACAAATTCAACTGACAATACATCCCTGGAGCCATATTACACAACAGTGTTATATAGTGATGTTGTGTGTTGAATTTGAACAACAAAACATACCCCTTAGCACAACAAATGGTGCAACACTGAACATTCGTCTGCATCAATTGCTGTGTTTAACGGGATAACCAAACAAACAGCAATGTGACTTAGCAGTGACATAACAAGTAGGACAGATGGAACATGCATCAATATAGTCTTGGATTCAAACTCTCATTGTGCAACTGACTTACTGGGGAACTCGGTGTTCACCCTAGGATCTCAATGTGTGTGCTACACATTGTGATCCTAGGGTAAGCATTGTGTTCTCCAGTAGCTCAGTTGCACAATAACAGTGTGAATCACAGCCTAACTTACTGGGAACCCAATGTTTACCATAGGATTTCAATGTGTAGCACACACATTGAAATCCTGGGGTGAGCATTGGGTTCTCCAGTAGGTTGAGTTGTTGTTTTCCTAAGGTTGTCACACACTTCACCAGTGATAACACTTGTCCACTTAGTCTGGTTGTTTGTTGATGTAGCCCATGTACTGAGGTCAAAGAGAAGCAATCTCAGAACATTGATTATATTGAGCAACACATAAACTGTGGACATGGAATCACTGTGGAAGTATATCCATTGTCTCACCTCTTTATCACTCCCAAAACACATTAGCATATCACTGCCATAATCTGTTTGCATTAATACATCACAGAGTCCACTCACTGGCAAACAAGTAGTGGTCTCCTGTGATGTGGGTCATGCCTTCCCATGATTGGGGGATACTCTAGCCTTGAGTGTGTTTACACATTGACAAATGTGTAATCCAACATTTCTTCATACAGACACAGATTGGATAGTGATGGTTCTTCTTTATTGTGCCTCAAAGTACATTAGAACATACATGTGTTTTCTGGGTATATTGCCTATATGCATTAAACACTTGTATGAGAACACTGAATGTACTTTGAAACTAAATATTACTACTTTAGTAACACTACTGTCCTGCTCATGTGTTGTTCACAAGGTTTGACAAAGCTGTAGATGAATATCCTATCTGTACAGGTTAGTACACACATGAATTTGTGTTTTCTGTGTCTATATGAGAATGTTCCAGTAGAGGTTGCTGTGATCTTCAGGTCAAACATTGCATCACCAACAAAATCACTTGAAACAGCAAGGGGTGAGCTTCATAAAGGTGTTGTCAAGACATCAATCCAGTGACTTGGAAGATCTTCAGTTCAAGGATGGATCATGCTATGGATGCCTGTGGGACAAGAGGACAGGATTTCGGGCAGCAGACTCGAACTGATCATCAAGCAACAACAATTTCGACTTTATAATCCCCTCAGTCTATTTTGTTACAGGTGAGTACGCAAACCATTGCTTTGTAATGTGTTGTGTACCCGTCTGTAACCCATTATGTGAAGAAGTAAGGAAATGTGCACCAGCCCTATGGATATGTGCCTGTAACAGTTTTGTAGGACACACAGACCAGCAGGTTAGAATAAAACACAGTTTTATTAATAAAACAAGAAAGAACGCCCTCTATAGGCAATACAGAATAATAGAAAGAACAGTGGCACACAGATGCCTTCTCAGGCCCAGTATACAGATGAAATAAATATACATATACTGTCACAGGACAGGCATAGAAACATAAGGGTACTCAATGGTTAAAGTACATGTGAATCAATCAGTCTCTGTTGTGGTGTTTGACACGCCAAAGGTGGTAATGGAGCAGCAAGTGGTGCTAGATGAAACAACACTGTCAGTCTATTGAACAGAGATAGCTGCTTAGGCAGAACAGGAGCTGAGGCCAAATACTCTGCTAGAGATGGGCTAGAGCTACAAGCCCCCATGGGCGTTGCAACGGAGATAACCACACTGCAAGAGCTAGAGCCAATAGCCCCCACGGGCGTTTAACGGAGACTAATATCACTGCAAGAGCGAAGATACTAGAGCCAATAGCCCACACGGGCATAGCAACAGAGATTAATCATGGCAAGAGCTAGAGCTGATAGCCCCCACGGGTGTAGTAACGGAGACTAAGCACTGTAAGAGCTAGAGCCAATAGCGCCTCTCGCGGGCGCGGTAACGGAGACCAACTACACTGCAAGATAGACAGAAAGAGCCACCGCCCTCTACATAGGCTCAGCAAGGTAACTGGTTCAGCAAGTGTAGCGGAAGACTCAGGGCATCGGCTCTGCAAGTGTTAATGGCGGCTCAGTGAATGGAGACAGCAGCTCTGCAAGTGTTACTGGAGGCTCAGTGAACTGAGACAACGTCTCTGCAAGCGATAACGGAGGCTCAGCAAACAGAGACACGGCTCTGCAAGTGTTAACGGAGGCTCAGGGAAAGGATATAACAGCTCTGCAAGCGTTAACGGAGGCTCAGCAAACAGAGACACGGCTCTGCAAGTGTTAACGGAGGCTATGACATGATCAGCCCTGCCACAAGAACAGCGGAAGTCAGAATGTCACCTAGGCGACACCAAGCAGCTACGTCAGGAACAGAGGCAGGGTCAGCAACGAGCCGGTACAGGTCACGGAGCAGGAAATCAGCCAGGCCGGGTCAGATCACGGAGCAGGGTTCTCAGACAAGCCGGATCAGGTCACAAGCAGGAACGTCAGCCAGGCTGGGTCAGATCACGGAGCAGGATTCTCAGACAAGCCAGATCAGGTCACAAGCAGGAACGTCAGCCAGGCCGGGTCAGATCACGGAGCAGGAAACAAGGAGCATAGTCAAGCAGGCCAAATCGGTACACAGGAAGCAGGAACACTGGAACACAGCAACAGCAACACTGGCTGAGGAACACCATGAAAGGGCACCTGACAGGTGCCAAAGGCCAGGTATAAAAAGACCACAATGGGCGGGCCAAACCAGCTCAGCCAATGGGAGCGCCCACAACCAAGAGTGTCAGATAAGGATCACGTGCACCGTGATAGTGCCCCTGACATGAATACACACATCAACAAGTATGTTCTGAGAGCTCCATGGAAGTAATGTTGATGTGTGGATTCATGTCAAGGGCACATATCTCTGCACACTCACAGGTCAGCATGGTGTCCCTGGAGATCTGATCTATGTTTCATGACCTCTATGTTGTGTAACAATACCACTGTACATCCACCCCTCTGCTGCTCTTCTCATCTCTAGCACAGTCCAGGACCCATATTGGGTCCAATGCCCCTTTAACTCCTGATGTGACAGGGTGTTATCCAATGCATAGCATTGGATACCACTCTTTCGCTACAAGGCTAGCATGGTTGCTCTGCCTATGATCATGGCAAATCAAGTTAGTTGCTGTCAATCAAACCCTGTAAGGTGATGAACATGGGTTAAATGTCATACCTTGTTTCTTCTGGGGGTGTGCATGATATATCCTTGAGGTATGTATGTCAAGGTGCAGAGGGGAATGGAAGATAGTTTTGGAATCCCCACACACAATATGCCATGTCCATGGTATGGTTGATGTTTGGGGCCATGCTGCTGCCAGTGCAGTGCTGTGTCAATGTTCCTGTAGGGTGAGACAGAACATCATGTGCGGTGTGGTTAGTGTGTTGGCACCAATTCACAGGACTGATGGGGGGACTTGCACGGATTGTTGGCATGCCTGTGTTACACTCACAGGTAAAGTGTTCCGTGATGAGCCTGTCTCTGATCAGGGTCTCCTCAACGCGGCCGATGTCCATGGGCACTTGAGGTATGGGGGGGTCCTGGATGTGATCCACCAGCCTGGTGTCCACTGCGATGTTATGCAGTATTGAACATGCCATAATTATGTCGCACACCTTTCCAGGTGCATACTGCAGTGCTCCCCCAAGTGGTCCAGACATCGAAATCGTGACTTGAGGAGGCCAAAGGTCCTCTCAATGGCATTCCTCGTTCTGCCATGAGCCTGGTTGTACCTTTCCTGGGCATCTGTTTGAGGATTGGCCACAGGGGTCAGTATCCAAGACTTGCAGCCATAGCCAGCATCACCTGTGGAATGTGAATGACATGGTGAGACAGAGAGCACATGTTGTGTGAATGATGTTTTGTGTGGTGAACGTAGTAGCTGTGGGTCAGGTGCATGCTGTGCAGCGTTTTGTGTACACCTGTGGATATGGTGTGATTTTGTATTGTGAACTCACCCACATCTGCACGTTCATGGAGTGGAAGTTCTTTTTGTTGATGAATAGCTGTGCGTCACGTGCTGGGGCTTTAATACAGACATGGGTGCAATCTATAGCACCCATGACCCTGGGCATACCTCCCCTTGCGTAAAAGGCCTGCTTGAGGTGTATCCAGTCCATGTCAGTGGTGGGGAAATGTATATAAGTACTGGCCTTGCTTTTGAGGCCTGGCAAGATCTGGGCCAGCACTCTGGAGAATGTGGCCTATGACAAGCCATATGTGTATCCCTCAGTGAACTGGAAGGTCCCGCTTGCCATGAAGTGCATGGCACACAGTAGTTTTTGCAGGCCAGATAGGGCATGGTTGTGGATGTAGATGGGATCCACCTGATCCTTGATGACCTCATACAAGGCAATGATGCTGTCAGGCCTCAACCTGTAGCGATCAATCATCTCGTCGTTGGTCATTCACAAGATGGTGACCCTTGGCCGGTATCCCCTGGGCTTTGGTGGTCGTCTATACATCCTCTGTTGCTGTGGAGCATCCTGTTGCTGTGGAGCATCCTGTTACTGCAGCTGTGCATCTGCAGGCAGGTGCTGTCCTCCAGGTGGGGATGGGCTCCTGTGTGGCTGCTGAGCCAGAGCCTCTTCACTTACAACATGTGAAGGCTATTGATCAGGTGTGCCTGGAGGTTGCTGGTGTTCCCTAGCTCTCCCCTTGCATGCCTTCTCTGCAGTCTTCGCAACAATATATAACCCAACACTGATTGCCTTTCTTTCTCTCTCTCTCTCTGTCTCTCTCTCTCCCTCCCTGAGTGGAAAACAAGCCACAGGTGAGTGTGGTGAGTTGTCAAGTTAAGTACTTGATAGGGTGTTGTGTAGGTGTGGTGATGAGGTGAGTGCTGACCAATGGGAAGTTGTTTATTGTCCAGATAAGTGTTTGCAGGTGTGTTTGTTATAAGATGTGGTGTATTGTGCTTGGCATGTCTGCCATTTGCGGGTGTGAAGTTGTGGAGTGCAGGTTGTGTGTGCATTGCATGATGAGGTTGCACAGGTGAGCTTGTTTTGTATTTGCAGGTGTCCGTGTCATGTGATAACCCCCATTGTTCCGTGCCATGTTGTGTTGGTGTTGTCTTGTAGGTCCTTGTCCCTGTGGTGTTGCTTGTTATTGTTTGTGCCATTAATTTGTGTTGTCTGTCATGGATTTTGTGATATTTTGGCAATGCTCGGGTTAATTTTCCCATTTACCTGCTTGTGCGGTAAGCATTTTGTGTGTTTTGCTATGTAACGGTTGCTTTTTTTTGCCCATGAAGTGTCTAACAGCTAAGGGAACTGGGTCTTAAGTTTTGTCCATTAAGTGTATCTTTTTTTCAGCCGTTAACAATACCACAAGCCTTTGAATGGCTCTGGGGAATCTTGTTCCATGCGTCTCAATGCACGTAAGTGTATCTGCCGTAAGGATTATCAAACTGCCGTTAGCTGTTCTTTAGACTGATCTTTAAATTGCTACATGAAACTTAACACACCTGTTAGTGCTTTTTTTTTTTTTTTTACTAACAGCTGCCTTTAAATCTATCCCATAGTGTCTCAATAAAGCATCATTACCATGTCCTTTTGTCTCCAGTTTTTTTTTCATGACTCAGCCTGTTTCCTGACTATCACTATTACCAGCTGCCTGTCCTGACCCAGCATGCTTTCTGAGTACCTACCTAAACATCTCCAAAAACACAAAAAAGAGAGGAGAGGCTCATAGTGTAGACATCTTCACCATCCACAGGAATATAGAAATTAACTAGCTATTGTATCCTGATTCATGTGCCATTATAAGTTAACAGTACAGCTCTCCTTGTCTCTTGCTTTTGTGTTACCCAAGCATCTGCCTGTCTTGACCCATCTGACTCAACTGAAGGCGTCTCTGTTAACAGCTCAACCACCTATGTTTCTTCCAGTTACTCCTATGGCTCAGCCTGTGGTGTGGTCTGACTGCAGATATCAATTGTCCAAAGGGGACAAATAATTCTATTAATGTAAAATAGGGCATTTAACCCATTGACTGCTAGAGATATCTATATTGCATTGCGTAGCAATGTCTTGGATACCTCTGTAGCACTGAAAGAGTTAAAAGCCCCATTTAAATCAATAAGAATTTAGGGAATTTTTGTTTCCTATGATACATCTGGTTTACTCTAGTAGAATTTCACAGATAGGATTTTAGGAGTTATTATTTTACTGCTCTTCAAACATATCACGCTCTTTGCATTAGTTAATGTTAATGACAAAACATTGTTTTCAGGCATCATTTATTAGGTCCAACAGGACTGTTACAACTGGTGCAGACTGAATAAATTCAGATATTTTCAGCTTTAGCAAAAAGAAAAAAAAAACACGAAACAACTCACCCCTTTTACGAGACAAAATCAAATTGTGATGTTTGTAAATGGTAAATCATTTACAAAATGAAAGGAGCAAAGTTCATGAACTAGTAGGATGGTACTATAATGTTCTGTTCATGGTGTGACTAGTCTCTAACAATAAAAATAACTGTTTGGGGCTTTGCTAGGTATTGCTTGGGGAGGGGAAGCTCATGCTAAAAGTATTGTCTTGGTTGGCCACCCATCAAGGATTTCCAAGACAGTCCCAGCTTTAAATATGTGTCCCACAGCACAACCAGCCAACTTTTGCCAAGTCCTGTAATATCTTCTCCAGAGCACAGCCTAAACACTAGAGGTAGAACTGCCCCTTGACTATTGTGACAGAAAGTGAGGCTTGTGCTGGGATACAAGAAAATATCCTCTGCACAGAGTTATAAACACTACTTGGAGGATTGTGCCCTACTTCCCTACACAAAACATGAGCTGCAGAACCATTTTCTTGTAGCATATAGTTGTGATAAGACTAGGGACTTGACCTCCATTTTCTTGTAGCCCAACAGAGACATTACGTTCTGTTGCAGGTGTAAATGAGCAATTTTCTAGTGTTTAGAACTCTGTGGTGCTCTGGAGAAGTTGCAGGTTGAGCACTGACATCTAAGTGATATCACATGAGCCCACTTGCACAACTGCACTATATATGAGGTGTATTCGGCTGCTCTCTATCCACAGCAGTGTTCCTGATTCCTCAAGGGCATAACGGAAATGTAGTAGCCTTACCTGTCTCTTGTTGAAAGCTTGGAGCTGAAGTAAAGGTGAGATTGGACTGTTTCAGCTTATGGTCTTTTGGTGAAAACTCTTGTCTTTGGGAAACTCCCTGATACGTCCATAGCCTGTGCTAAATGTAACTTGCGTTCTCAATGCCAATCCTGAAGGACCACTCAGAACTAGGTAACTGTGTGCAACCTGTGACCCCCTCCCACAGCTGTTCATAACAATTTCCATCATTCTGAATCTTTTATTGTAGCCCTTAACACTGGTGGGCACCAGATAGCCCTCCCTGGTCTAAGTTGTATGGACATCCCTGCTATAACCCTTGTTTAGATACTACAGGTGGAACATTAAATGAAGTAGTTTCTATAACAAAAAAAATGCCCCACTGTCTGAAAAATAGAACTGTGCTCTGGCAGGAATAACCTTAAAACATTAAAGCTGATCTAGTAAGGAACATTTTAGCAATGCTAGGGTTAATCAACTATATCATAAGGAGCAAATCAAAACTGCAAATTGATTTGATCTACTTATTAATGTTCTGTCTTTGTGGTACATATGTTGCAGTTTCACAAACTTATTAGACGGGAAAAGGAAATCCCCACTGACATGCACAATTTTCACAGCAAATCCCCATGGCTTCTCAATGGGTAGGATTTGTCCCAATTCATGCTAATTGCTTTGCACAGTGAGAAATGCTACTCTAGCAGTACAAAGCCATGTATAAATGCTGATAAGCTATTTCTTGAAAGTACACAGTTCTTATTCAGAAAAGTATTCTTATAATATTTTCAAAATAAGAATTTCATATTTTAATTTTTTTTTTAAAGTTTGTATGATAGAACAATATTTATTAAATAGCACCATATTAAGTAAAAATGCAGAGAACATATATATAGTTAGGATTCTGTGATATGGATTTAATTAACAATTCCTTCCATCCTATAGCTGAATTGGTTAATTTTATTGAAACAAATAGAAACAAATAGAATTGCATCTGTTTTAAGGTAAAGCTATTTTTATATATGTCTTTTACTAGCCCCTTTTAGTTTATCTCATCCACTCTACAAATGAAAAACGTATGATAAGTAGGGATGGGCAAAAATCCATTAGCGATAGGTGAAAAGTTTGCAATTTGTTGCTTTGTCTATGAAAATTCTGGTGTATATAAACTCAATAAAATTTACACCTTTACCAAGACACGTCTGCATGTACAAGTCTCCATCTATACCTGACACATCCCACCAGGGATAAAACTCATGATGTAGTACAATGGTTGCCAGTGCAGTGGAACAAGACTCGGGCCTGGTGGTCAGTATGATTGGCTCTCTTGCTACCAATTCAGGGTGTGGGGGGGTATGTGTGGTTCTGTCGCTAATGTGGAACAATTCACAGTATCATTATGTGGGATTCTATAGCTACCACTGCAGTGGGACAAGGTTGGGGGAGGACAGTATTAGTGGTTCTTTGGCTAATGTGATTCTAAGGTTAGTAGTGAAGTGGAACAAGGGGGGCAGTAGGTGTCTGTGGTTCTATGCAGCAGTGTTAGCCAAGGCGTAGTCCTCAGCTGCTGCCTGGACTACAACTCCCATCACTCTCTGTAAGCTGCTGACCTCATGTTTCCCATCCTTATGTCTACCAGTACAGTGGGACAAGTCAGGGGGATCAGAATTTGTGGTTCTATAGCAACTGAGAGACATGGCTGCTGGGGTCAGTATGTGTGGATCTATGGCTACCAGGGCAGTGGTATATGACTGTGGAGTCAATATGTGTAGTTTTATGGCTATGACAGAAGAAAAAGCACAAAAACAGCACTTTTTTGCATTTCTCTCTTTTGAGGGCAAAATTTTATAATTAAAAAGCAAGAAATTAAAATTCGAATTTGGAATCAGTGCCAAGGCAAGTGCACCACATGACAGGTACCATAGTTGGCACCATGATACAGTTGCAGACTTCCTATTGAAGATTACTTGTAAAAGGTGTATGAAACAGGTGGAAGAATACAGAACACAAGCATGCTGGAGTGCTAAGCAAAACAAGCACTTTATGGATGTGATGCCTAGGAGCAGCTGAGATGAATGTGAGACCACAAGGACAGAGACAGTGAGCAAGGAGTGAATAGCAGAAACAGATTTATTTATATGATGTCAATAACAGAGCAGTTGACATTCTGGACAACTCTCAGAGAGACTTGCTGAAGAGTCAGGACCTATGGACCAGATTATCTCTTAAGTTAAGTGGTTGTCAAAAGGCACCCCATGATTATGTGTGACTGACTGGGAACATGCAGGCAGATATGATCCATGTTTCTTCCTGTTCTGGCTGATATCTCTGTCAGGGGAGTCTGGGAGTGTGAGAAGGGAGCAAAGGAGGATTAACCCAATACCCAAAAAGTCTGTGTGACTGTCTGGGAGACACATGCAACCTTGATGAAAGTTTTTTTCCCGGTATGGCTGTTATCTCTGTTCTGATGAGTCTGTTGTGTGAGAAGGGAGCAAAAGAGGTTTACATTTTATGTGACTGAATAGACTCAGGCAGCTGTGATCCAAGTTTCTTCCTCATCTGACTGTTATCTCTGTTCAGAGGAGTCTTGGGGTGTGAGAAGGTAGGAAAGGAGAATTACCTAAATTCATCATAATTCTGTGTGACTGACTGGGAACATACAGGACAGAGGGGATCCAAGGTTCTTCCTGATCTGGCTGTTATCTCCGTGCTAGGGGAATCTGGGGAAAAAAAGCAGGTGAACAAGGAGTATAGTTTTTTTTTGTTGTTTTTGTTGACAGTGATAGAGATAGGGGGCAGGTAATTAAATAAATAAATAATAGGTAACAGAGACAGGCAGCCTAACTTGAGCTGTGACTGAGGCAGACTGATACTAGACAAGATGGAGTATTTTCTTGAGGGTCCAGGCAAGGTATCACACTCAGTCAGATATATTGTGTACTTTACAGTAAAATACACACAGTAGTTGAGCAATGTCCAGCAAACACACAAGGGGTAGGGGTATGGGAAAAGGAGTAGGAGAGGTGCAAGGAGGTATGAGTAAAGTGGTAGTCCAAAACTCACTGCAGCCATGGTTGCTGCAGCATGTGATATAAATGATGGTGAGCCCTCTTCTCCTGAGGAAGACAAAGTTTGCCAATAATCCCACCAAAGGTTCACCACACCAGCACCTGTGCTATTAATAAACCATCTAAAAACACTGAAGATGACAATGTGTTGCATTCCAGTGTTGATGACATAGTGCAAGTGTAGCAGCTCAACCAACTGCTGCATCTGACAGTGAGACAAATAAGCACAAAAACACCTGTCCTGAAAATAGTAGTAAACCATGTGACAATCTCTCAAACGGGAAAAGTAAAATTATTTTGTGGGAGACCGCTAAATGCCTAGAATAATATAAAAGAAGTGGGGAAGACGTGGCAGGTGATGCTGAGGATGACTTAATTACTGTTGATGATGATGTAAATCTAGAATAAATCCCTCCATCATGCTCCGTTTCTTAAGACACAGATGATGTTGAGAATGAGAAAGAGGATGAAATGGCCAGAAATTTAGCTGAAATGTAAAGGTTCAATATTCGACCACTGAAAAGGAGAACTGTACCTATCTATAAACTGTCTGAGAAAACAATGGGAAGGTCTGACCCTGCACAAGCAAAGACTGCAAAAGATACAGTCATCCTGGCTGTGATCATAAGTATCAGCTACATGCACTACTAATGTTGAGGAACCAGCAACAACACAGGTTATTGACATCCACAACATTGGCTATGATGAGTGTCTCTGCTGCTGTTGGCAGTGCAGCACCTGACACCCCCAGTAGTAGTATAATTGCAGCAACATCTAGCCTCAGTAGTAGTAGCAGCCCTCAGGAACCCTGAAGTCCATACTTCACTCATGATTCAAAAGCTAAGCATGTTGATATGTGTTTTCTGTGCAAAAAGCACCTGAGCAGGGGAAAAGCAGGCTCATACCTAGGCACCTCCTCAATGAGGTCCAACCTGAAGCACTATCACAGGTCTGACTGGGAAATGCACTATCAACATGTCAGATGTGCCACAATTTAAAGCAGCAGAAGCACTCCAAAAAGTGTCTGGGACTATGTGGCACATAATAGAAGTAATGATGTTATTGATGTGTCATTCCTGGAGTTTGTTCATTCCAAATAGCACCTATGGCTCCTGCTTCAGAGGAGTAGGGATGGGTGAAAGGTTTTGCCTCAGCACTGAAATATGCAAAAAAAAATGGCACTTTCTGCCTAGCTTGTAATTCCCAGTGAAAAGTTACGGTTTCCCACTTTCTTGCCTAGCTTACTGCATTGAAGTCAAAGAAGAAGACTGAATTTCTCCCCACCCCATGGTAATTTTCTCTTTGGTTCCTGTAGATGTATAAAAGGGTGTCAGACTGTCACAGCATGCCATTCTCTGTTTTTATGAGAGTAATAGAAAGCAGATAATTTTTGAGCTAGACCCTATAGGCAAATAAGGTGGAGCTGAAGTTTAGTTTAGGGAGTGTTTTAGGTAGAACACTTGTTCTCTCTATTAGGGGAGTCTGGGGGTACTCTGGGGGTGAAGAAGAAGAACGGAGGTTGACCCCAAATACTCAAATTCAGTATGACCGGCTACCAAGATACATGTAGATATGATCCAAACTCCTTCCTGATCTGGCTGTTATTATGTCTGTGCTGGGGGAGTCTAGGGTGTTAGAAGGGAGCAAAAGGAGGTTGACCCCCAAAAACACCAACATTCTGTCTGACTGGTTTGATTTGAAAGACAGACAGCTGCAGTCCAATTTCCTTGATAAGCTTGATGTTATTATCTCTGTGCTGGGGAAGTCTGGGAAGTAAAGTGGTAGTTCAAAAACTGACTGCAGCAATGGTTGCTGCATCAGATGAATAAATGATGATGATCCCTCTCCTCTTGGGGAGGACAAATGGAAAATCCATGAACTCAAATTCTCCTGCATTAAGAGGTAACATGACCCATAGAACAAAGGGACATATATGGCTCATTTCCTTTAATTGGAATGGCTTATATTTTTCCCATGTTTCTGGGATGCTTTCGCTCTTTAGTGCTCATGTTATAGGCTCCAGGCATAAACAGTGTCTTTGGAAGCAGCGCCACTCTCTGTTAGTGCTTAGAGGATCGAGTCTAGAAGAAAGGCATCTGTGGGATCAGATGAGGGGAAGTAATAATCAGGGTGGTGAGACCATGAAAATGGCAACATGAGAATATTGCCCTTTTCATGTGGACGAGAGTCTGATCTCACCCGCATGGTGCAGGCGACATTCTGATCCTGCCATTTTCATGGTCACATGATGGGGGCCATATCAAAAGGATACCCTTCTACATTATGCATTGTTAATCTGGGTCCCTGTCTAACCTTACAAATAGTGATGAACGAGCACCCCAATGCTCGGGTGTTCGGGTGCTCTGACCGAGTACCCCCGGAGGCTCGAGTGCTCGGCCGAGCACCCGAGCCCCATTGAAGTCAATGGGAGGACTCGAGCATTACACCAGGCACCCCCTGCTCTGATGAGGGGAGGGTGCCTGGTCCATAGGAAAAGGGCAGAAAAGGATGGAAACACCACAGAAATGGTTCAGGGACAGCATAGGGAGGATGTCTGGATGCATCTTGGACTCCAACATCGCTGCTGGGAACGATCTTTCGCCCGTAGTACGCCATTTTTACAGACTGACCGTAAAACACACAAAAAGGAAGATAAAAACGACTTTAGGCGAAAAATTGTTACCAAACAGTATTTGCTGTATATTTACTTGTATATCATCTGCAAATTCTCCCAAAAATTTCCTCGATTTTTCTGAACTGAGGCCATGATTAAGAGGGAAACGTGCGCAGAGGCAAATTCTCCCAAAAATTTCCTTGATTTTTCTGAACTGAGGCCATGATTAAGTGGGAAACGTGCGCAGAGGCAAATTCTCCCAAAAATTTCCTTGATTTTTCTGAACTGAGGCCATGATTAAGAGGGAAACGTGCGCTGAGCCGACCATCTAAAACATTATGGGTGAGGGTCTGCTGCGGAGCTGACCATCCTAAACATTATATGCGAAGGCCCGCTAGTGAGCTGACGCTATAAAACATTATATGAGAGGGCCCGCTAGAGAGCTGACCCAATAAAACATTATATGAGAAGGCCCGCTGGTGAGCTGACCTATACAAAAATTGTCAAACTGCGCCCGCTGGTGAGCTGGCCCTATATAAAAATTATATCACAGGGCCCGCTGGTGAGCTGGCCCTATATAAAAATTATATCCCAGGGTATATGGAAGAGAGTCAACCATATACCCGTTTTTTGGGTGGAAGGGGTGAATGGGAATACAGAGTATTCCCATCATTGTAAATAACATATATAAAGTGAGTTTATGTTCCCCCGGGGCTTTCCTCCAGTGGAGTGGAGAAGTCAGGGGAAATCCAGGCCTTGTTCATTTTTATAAGTGTCAACCTATCAGCATTGTCGGTGGAAAGGCGGATACGCTTATCTGTTATGATGCCACCAGCAGCACTAAATACCCGCTCAGACAGAACGCTGGCGGCAGGGCAGGCCAGCACCTCCAAGGCGTAGAGTGCCAGTTCATACCACGTGTCCAGCTTGGACACCCAGTAGTTGTAAGGCACAGAGGGATCATTGAGGACGCTGACACGGTCTGCTACGTACTCCTTCACCATCTTCCAAAACTTTTCCCTCCTTGTGACACTAGGCAGCGCATCAGGGTGAGGGTGCTGGCGGGGTGTCATGAAGGTGTCCCACGCCTTGGAGAGTGTTGCCCTGCCTTTGTCGGAACTGCTGTGTGCTCCCCTTTTCTCCCCTTCTCGGTTGGCCAAGGTAGCACGTACTCTGCCGCCAGCGTTGTCAGATGGAAAATTTTGGAGCAATCTTTCAACAAGAACCTTCTGGTATTGCACCATTTTGCTTGTCCTCTCCACCGGAGGAATGAGAGATGAGAAATTCTCTTTGTAGCGGGGGTCCAGAAGGGTGAACACCCAGTAATCCGTGTTGTCTAAAATGCGTATAACGCGTGGGTCACGGGAAAGGCAGCCTAACATAAAGTCAGCCATGTGTGCCAGAGTACCAACAGTCAAGATTTCGCTGTCCTCACCAGGAGGATGACTCTCAATCTCCTCATCCTCTTCCTCCTCTTCTGCCCACCCACGCTGAAGAGATGGAACTAAAGTTCCATGGCTACCCTCTGTAGCGGAGGCAACCGTGTCTTCCTCCTACTCCTCCTCCGCCTCCTCCAATTGTCGCTGAGAAGACGAAGTGAGGGTGCTCTGGCTATCACCTTGTGTAAGCTCTTCCTCCCGCATTTCCACCTCTTCCACATGCAAAGCGTCGGTTTTAATTGTGAGCAGCGAGCGTTTCAGTAGACACAGAAGTGGGATGGTTACACTGATAATAGCGTTATCGCCGCTCATCATCTGTGTCGATTCCTCAAAATTGCGTAAAACCTCACAGAGGTCTGACATACATTCCCACTCCTCACTTCTGATTACAGGAAGTTGAACGGAGAGGCGACGACCGTGTAACAGCTGGTACTCCACTACTGCCCTCTGCTGCTCACAAAGCCGGGCCAACATGTGGAAGGTGGAGTTCCACCGCATGCTCACGTCACACAGCAGCCGGTGAGCTGGCAATTGTAAGCGCTGCTGCAGCTTCAACAGGCCGGCTGAAGCTGTAGATGACTTACGGAAATGTGCACACACGCGGCGCACCTTGGTCAAGAGATCATGCAAATTGGGGTAGGTTTTTAGAAATCGCTGAACCACTAAATTAAATACATGCGCTAGGCATGGTACGTGTGTGAGCTTGCCGAGCTCCAAAGCCGCCACCAAGTTACGCCCATTATCACACACAACCATGCCTGGTTGCAGGTTGAGTGGCGAGAGCCACTGCTCGGTCTGGTGACTAATCCCCTGCAACAGCTCTGAGGCCGTGTGCTGTTTGTTCCCAAGGCAGATCAGCTTCAGCACGGCCTGTTGACGCTTCCCCACTGCAGTGCTACACTGCTTCCAGCTACCGGCTGATGGGTGAGTGGCGCTGCGCGCAGAGAATTCGGAGGTGGAAACGGAGGAGAAGGAGCCAATAACGTAGGTGCTAGCGGAAACCCTGATGGAGGTAGGGCCCGCAATCCTCGGCGTGGGTAGCACCTGTGCCATCCCAGGGTCCGAGTCGCTCCCAGCCTCCACGACATTCACCCAGTGTGCCGTCAGGGAAATGTAGCGTCCCTGGCCACAAGCACTTGTCCATGTGTCAGTCGTTAAGTGGACCTTCCCAGTAACTGCGTTGGTCAGGGCACGGGTGATGTTAAGGGACACATGGTGGTGTAATGCGGGGATGGCACACCGGGAAAAGTAGTGGCGGCTGGGGACCGCGTACCGAGGGACAGCTGCTGCCATCAGGCTGCGGAAGGACTCAGTCTCCACAAGCCTAAATGGCAGCATTTCGATGGCCAGTAATTTGGAAAGGTGTGAGGTTAGTGCTATGGCCTGTGGGTGGGTGGCTGGGTATTTTCGCTTGCGCTCAAATGCCTGGGGTAACGACATTTGGACGCTGTGCTGGGACAGGGAAGTGGATGTGGTCGCTGATGGTGCTTCAGATGGTACAGGTGCAGGGCGGGAGGTATGCGGGCCTGCGCCTTCGACAGGCGATTGGCCGGCACTGAAAACAGGGGAAGAGGAGGCAGTGGTGTGGCCTGCAGACACAGATGGGCGATCCAGGCGTTCCTCCCACTTATTACGGTGCTTGGATGCCATGTGTCGGATCATGCTGGTGGTGGTGAGGTTTCTAGTGTTCATGCTTCGGCTCAATCTGGTGTGGCACAGGTTGCAAACTACAATTCTTTTGTCGTCCGCACTTTCCTTAAAAAAACGCCATACCGCGGAACACCTACCCCTTGGCAAGGGAGATTTACGCAAGGGGGTGCTCCGTGGAACATTTGCGGGCCGGTTTGGTGCGGTCCGCCTTCTTTCTGTAGCCACACCACTGCCTCTTCCAGCCTGTTGCGGTGCTGCAGATGGCTCACCCTCAGGACTGCTGTCATCGCTCGGCTCTACACCTTCCCAGGTGGGGTCAGTCACCTCATCGTCCACCAAGTCCTCCTCCACTTCCTCACTCTGATCATCCTCCTCATGTCTTGATCCCACCACATACTCAGTCATTGACAACTGTATATCATCCTCCTCATCATGGTCTTGAGACAGTAATAGTGGTTGATTTAATGGCAACTGTGTCTCATCATCATCATCATCCACTTTCTTTGACCTTAAATGCCGTTCACATCTGTCATCTTCATGTGATTGGGTACCCTCTAGAGGTTGTGAATCAGGGCACAAGATGTCATGTTCCTCTGCAAGCGTGCTTGGAGAGAGGGTCAAATGAAGGATTGGTGATGAGACGAGCTCCTCACTATATCCCAGTGTGGGATCACTTCTTTGACCAGACCCTCTATGGTGGGAGGAAGGATGATCAGAGTGAGGATTATGTTGACCAGACTCTTGGCTACTGAGAGTGGACTTGGTGGAAGACAGGGTGGTGCTTAACCGACTGGAAGCAGTATCAGCTGACATCCAACCGACCACCTGTTCGCAGTGGTCGGACCTCGAGAGTGATGTCCTGCGACGCCCTGTAAAATGAGACATGAAGCTAGGTATGGTGGATGTCTTTCTGTCTTGTGCTCTGGCACCAGGCGCAGTTTCTACGCGTCCTGACCCGCGCCCTGAACTATCAGGATCACGTCCACTTCCCCGTCCCTTTTTACCCGCCTTCTTCATATTACACAGAATATGTGCTGCAAATCTGCAACTTTGCACAGTACACAGAATTTGCTTCTTAACTGCGGCTACGCACAGTGAATTGAATATGTGACTTTGATATTTTACAGTTTGAAGACTTAACAGTATTTTTTCCTATTCTGAAACTGTGCACAGTACACAGAATGTGCTGCTAAACTGCGGTGACGCACACTGAATGGAATATGTGACTTTGATATTTTACAGTTTGAAGACTTAACAGTATTTTTTCCTATTCTGAAACTGTGCACAGTACACAGAATGTGCTGCTAAACTGCGGCGACGCACACTGAATGGAATATGTGACTTTGATATTTTACAGTTTGAAGACTTAACAGTATTTTTTCTAATTCTGAAACTGTGCACAGTACACAGAATGTGCTGCTAAACTGCGGCGACGCACACTGAATGGAATATGTGACTTTGATATTTTACAGTTTGAAGACTTAACAGTATTTTTTCCTATTCTGAAACTGTGCACAGTACACAGAATGTGCTGCTAAACTGCGGCGACGCACACTGAATGGAATATGTGACTTTGATATTTTACAGTTTGAAGACTTAACAGTATTTTTTCCTATTCTGAAACTGTGCACAGTACACAGAATGTGCTGCTAAACTGCGGCGACGCACACTGAATGGAATATGTGACTTTGATATTTTACAGTTTGAAGACTTAACAGTATTTTTTCCTATTCTGAAACTGTGCACAGTGCACAGAATGTGCTGCTAAACTGCGGCGATGCACACTGAATGGAATATGTGACTTTGATATTTTACAGTTTGAAGACTTAACAGTATTTTTTCCTATTCTGAAACTGTGCACAGTACACAGAATGTGCTGCTAAACTGCGGCAACGCACACTGAATGGAATATGTGACTTTGATATTTTACAATTTGAAGACTTAACAGTATTTTTTCCTATTCTGAAACTGTGCACAGTACACAGAATGTGCTGCTAAACTGCGGCGACGCACACTGAATGGAATATGTGACTTTGATATTTTACAGTTTGAAGACTTAACAGTATTTTTTCCTATTCTGAAACTGTGCACAGTACACAGAATGTGCTGCTAAACTGCGGCGACGCACACTGAATGGAATATGTGACTTTGATATTTTACAGTTTGAAGGCTTAACAGTATTTTTTCCTATTCTGAAACTGTGCACAGTACACAGAATGTGCTGCTAAACTGCGGCGACGCACACTGAATGGAATATGTGACTTTGATATTTTACAGTTTGAAGACTTAACAGAATGTGCTCTAATCTGCAACTTTGCACACTAAACAGAATGTGCTCTAATCTGCAACTTTGCACACTAAACAGAATGTGCTCTAATCTGCAACTTTGCACACTAAAAAGAATGTGCTGCTAATCTGCAACTTTGCACACTGAACAGAATGTGCTCTAATCTGCAACTTTGCACACTAAACAGAATGTGCTCTAATCTGCAACTTTGCACACTAAACAGAATATATGAATTTTTTTTTTTTTTTTTTTTTTCCCCCCCACACAAAATAAACTGCTGCCCCCACACACAGTAGTCCTAAAAAGGACTTTTGGGTCTTTTTTTTTTTTCACAATTGCTTGTCTTCTCCCTACACTGACTTTCCCTTACTATCCTCATCTCTCCCTGGCTAAGACTGAGCCGAACTCGCTGGTCAGGTGCTATACAGCACCCGATCACGGGTTCTGGCCAGCCAATCAGTGTAATGCCAGCAGCCAACATGGCTGCTGGCATTACACTGATGTCAGAGCCTCCCTGCACGTTTATTGGCTGCGCAGCAGCCGCGAAACGTGCGGGGAGGAGACCCGAACATGGCGGGCGAGCACATGCGGTACTCGTACGAGTACCGCCATGTGCCGAGCAGAGCGATGCTCGAGCCGAACCGAGCATCGGCCGAGCATGCTCGCTCAACACTACTTACAAAGTCATCTGCCATTCACTAAAAAACCTTCCCCAAAACTGTACTTTCCCTAAGTTAACTTATTTTATTGCCAGATGTATTCCAGCTTACCTGATTATAGAAGAATTAACTACCATTGACTTAAAGAAATACCTACTATCGTAACCTGACCTAAACTGGCCTACAATTAACCTCTTCATTGATGGATTTATTTGGAATGTGTAAAATACTAAAGTATCCTCTAGCAACAGTTGTGTAGGTGTCTTTAACTATTCATCTCTATTTGGGTTATCATTTTCATTTGGCAGCATCCACTAATATTATTGGTATAGTTTTTACCAACATTTTGTAAACTGCAACAAGATAACATCATTTTGGGGCATCAGAGTGCTCTTTGATGGTGTCTGTCCATAGTATAACATATTTTCCAGCCCTTGTCCATGTAATTGTGTGATAAAGCATTTATTGTTGACAAAGCAGCTTCTACTGTGATCAGCTGCTGCTGCCATGGTTTAGTCACATTATAGTGCAATCAGAGCTAGGCATGTTAGCTCGTCTCTTTCTTTTCTTCTTGGAAGCATACTTAGCATATAATTTTTTTGTGATCTAGTACACTAATGTTTGTCTCTATTTCCTTTTATGATTTTAGCACTAATACAACTGCAGTTTCATATATTTTTTATGTGTGAAGCATCAACACATTCGCCACTTTCCAAATACCATGAGTGCCCAAGGAAGGGGTTTCCAAGAGAAAAGGGAATCTGTAAAACTAAGGAAAGAGTGTCTAAAGAGCCCATATTAATTGAAATTTGCTTAGGTGAATGGTCTTCAAACCTCTCCATTTGAGGATAAGTTTCCCAGAGCCTTCTTGATGCCCTAATCCTTTCTTCTTGGTGTAAAAGTAGGAAAAAGATGTTACAAAAGAAAAAAAACAAAGAAAAAGAAAGTTTCTCACTGGCTTTTTGGCCTGTGAATACTGATCTCTAAATGAGAACAAGTATGAGTTCCTAAGCCCATGTCACAGCTCAGATCTGATTGTTCAAAGGTCAACCAGAGCTTGAGTTACTCAAGCTCTGGTTGAGGTCACTTTGATTGTCCCATAGATGAAGCATGACCTCTTTCTCCCAGCCATCGATTGGCTGGGAGTTACTCCTGTTTGAACTGCCCAATTTCCAGTTTTGATATTGGGATATAATTTGTAAATTCCCATTCTCACTTGTGGGTTTGAGTGCTTTATTTTGAAACTGTATTAAAATCTAACAGTAGTACACAATGTTGTAATAGAAACTATTTGCATGAATGAAATGATAATTACAATATTTCCTTTCTGGTTTCCCAGAAAATTAAGGATTAATGTGAAAATATCATACAGGGGATAGTAGTGTGATATGATTCCACTCTAAAATAGTATTCGGGAGACAATCTAGTGTGCTGCTTTTTCCACCTTGCTTACGTAGTAAGCTATCCACCCCAAACATTCTTAATTGAGCAACTTGTGCCAATGTGGGGGGAGAGCATTCTATTCAGCACCTTGTTCATCGTCAAGTATGGACAAGACACAGAGAAAATCACTGTTAACTTACTTTAAATTGTTAATGCTATGGGGGCATTCATGGCTTGCTTGCATTAAAGTACTGAATATAGCACAGTGCGTGCGCATTGATATGCACTAAAGTTATCATATGCTCTAGTACATACATAGATGCAGGTGCATGATTTCTATGTCAGAGTCTAAGCTCAGAAAATTATCTGCATGGCAGATTCCCATCATTTTGACTTTAACAGGCTATTTTTATATATATATTGATGCAGCTAAATATCATTATTTACATAAGAGCAAATAACTTGGAGGCCGGTAAACACAAATAATCCAAATGTATTTAGTACACATAGCCATAAGGTAAACAGATAAAGCAAAAAAAGTGTAATCTCCCACAATCTACAGCTGTTTTGAGTAATATTGCACTATATTAAGGCCACAAGGAGTCTAAAAATCTCCAATATGCAGGTTTCTTTTTACAAAGGACCCACTAAATATGTACAATCCTGGTTAAGCATAGGGCTACAGATATTACACAAATGGGAAGGATTTCCTCAACCCATTCTCAAATTGGTCAAAAATACTTAGGGCTGATAAATCTAAAAGAGTAAATGTTAATTTTGAATTCTCAGAAATGTCTTACAAAACACTTTCAAATTTCTTACAAAGGTAAGAAAGCCATTTTTAACAACTGGGACATATTCTAACCAGTTATGTGTAATGATAGGATACACCACATCTAACATAGTAAGGCTAAAGTACAAACAAAAAGTAGAACAATCCTGGGCAACCCACCTGCGCTATAAGGAGCAAATGAAAATTTCCCAAATTCCCATTAAATAGATATTTTAACTCCTTCAGTGCTAGAAGGGTCTTGGAAAACTCTAGCAAGCAAGCAAGATGTTAATAGCCCCATGTAAGGGGGGATTTTATTCATGTCTTGTGGTACAGCTGGTTTCAGGTCCCAGCATCCAAGAGAGCTCCACCAGTCCTAGGATCCAATTGGTTCAAATTATACCTCTGAACATATATTCCTGTTAGGAGGCCAAAAGTAGTGTTTGGACAAGGGCCCTGCAATGACTTTTATGCTACTGGCAGGTTTTTAAATTGTGTATTATGTGTGTGTGTGTCTTACCAAACCTTCATTTTATGGCTATATTCTGGTGTGTACACATGTAAGTGGGGCATCTTTCCAATATATTTTGGGGGGGGGGTCTTTTTTGTAGATGGACTAAGGTGTGAAAAAGAGGTGAAAGAGGAGATGACTACTCTAGTTCCTATGTTATTCTAAGAAGCCTATGCATTATGATCTCTCAGGCTGGAGAAATATTACTGCATAGGTTCCACAGAATAACATAGGAAAAAGTGATATCACTATAGTGTTGGTCTGTGATTAATCATTCTTTATCACAACATAGTACTTAAGCCCCTGGTTTTCAAAAGTCTGTGTAAGATTAACCATTTTTTATCTTCAAAAGGTGTAAGGGTCTTAAAGAAACACTGATTCCAAAATTGAAATAGGTTGATATAATTACAGATAACACATGTAAAAATGTATTATTCATATATTACATCCATAAATGTAAGATACATACAATCCTAAATTTGCCTTTTAACAAGTGTAATTTGTCCTGTTCAGAAAGCATGTATTTAATTTTGTTTGTGTGGTTTGCATTTGTACTGAAAGATGAAAGTTCAAGTCAGTTAATGCACTTTTTATTAGTGCCCACTGCTTTTGAATAATGGGAGTCCTGGAGCCTTGGACCAGGCATAAATGTGTAGTCCCTCAGATCATATGTAAGACTAGGTTTCAGGCCTCAAATAGATAATTCTTCAGATTCTAGCACGAAGTACAGGTATTTAAATTTATATAAAATTATCTGTAAAATGTTCTTTTAAAAACTCTCTAGTGCATAGAGAATTTCTAAGTTTGAAATCTGCAGACTGATTGAGTAATTAAGGTGTAGTAACTGCAGCTCTGTGATTAACCAGGACTTTTTGTACATAACTGGTAGTGCATTTGGAGTGTCTTATTTCATTACACGTAGAACCACTTATGTAGTGTGTTTTGCCTTTGAAATACAGGTAAAGGTAAAGTTCCCATATTAAACAGTATAAGACTTTGTAGAGGTTCACAGTAGGAATGCAGATCTTCTACATTTTATGGGTTATAAAGGGTTGATTGTGACCAGGCATACTGCTTTCTGCAAAAAGTATTCAAGGGATATACAAAACCGCAATGGTTTTTATTAGGAGTTAGGGGTGGTTGAGAGGTCCCGTCTTGTTCCTGCAAAAAGATCTGCAAAAAACCACATGGCTGTCCGCTTTTTTGTGGGAAAATCCAGTTTACATAAAGAGATTCAAATCTTCACCGTTTTTTCCCATTGGCAAACATTTTTTGCTATTTTTTCAATGGCTAAAATGTTTTTGCCCTTTAATCATGTTATCGCCTTTTCTCTATAAAAATGTGCTGTTTTCCAGAAAGTGAAACAATACAAGCAGCTACAGAGCAAGAGAGAGGTGTTAGACTTTAGTGCTGCGAGTTGGTTTGCACAATTGAGTCTCGAGAGGCTCATAGTGACTGCTATCACTATGAGCAAGTTTAATAATAATAAAAGAAGGACCATTGTGCGTCCAGTGAGTCTGAGGAGGAGGAAGCGACCACTACCGACATGAAAGGGTCTGGATGCTCTTGTTCCCTAGACCCTGTGCTGGCCAGTCCCCCTGTATCACCTCTAGGGATCTTAGGGAAATATTGTTCAAGTGTAGAGGAAGAAGAGGATAGTAGAGTGAACAGGACATGTTGGCTACCTGTGCTGGCCCTGCTGCCATTGCTGCCCCTGCTGCCAGTATGTCTTTTAATTCTCAGGAGGGGGGGGAGGAGGAGATGATGTCAAGTGTGACAGCAGGGGACCCTGTCTCACTCGCCATCCCCAAGAGGTCCCACCATTAGTACTACTACTAAGAATGTCCAGCAGCTTGTACAGAGTGTTAGGAATGAAGGAGGGGGTGATCATATTACTGGTGAGGAAGACTCAGGGACTGATATGGTATTAGTAGTAGTAACAGTGATTGTGAAGCAGCTGGTGGGACTAGCGTTAGGGGAAGTAATGCAGAGCGGCCAGAGTAGCGGTCAAGGAAGCCCACAACATTCCCCTGACCCTGGGAGTCCCCTTTCTCCCACGGCATTATGCAGGTAGACCATGATCCTGAAGAAGGCAGAATTGCTGCCTAGCAGCAATAATACCACCATCACCAGAAGCCCAGAGAAGCTACCTTTGCCTGCTGCTAGTGTTACCAGTCTGCCTTCTTCTGGTCAACATGAAATGGCAAATGTGACATTAGGGGACACTCTGTGACATTTCTCATCACCTCCTCCAACCGGTGAGACATCTGTAATAGAGCAGCAGTAGCAAGGAGGGACTGGTGGTGATGAGGATGGAGGAGAAGTTGGGGTGGAAGAGTCATTAATGGCCTTTTTAGCCCAAACTGAGAAGGAATTGGAGATAGGGATGGGGATGGGCATCACCACCAACACCAGCAGTGAGCTTCTGGAATTTGCAGAGTTTGCTACTGCTCTAATTCCTGCTGCTGTTGAGGAGCATTCTAGTGTGCCACAGACAAACGTGGACGCAGTGAGAATGGAGTCAGTGATGTGGGACTAGGACAGATTCCATTTGCCAACAGCAATAGTCCTGGTCCTAGTTGTAGTGCTGATTCTGAGGCAGTAGCAGCAACAGCAATCTCTGCCCCAGCCAGTGAAGGGGAATGTGGAGGAGAAGAAGTAAGAGGCCATTCTTTTACACCTCCCCCCCAGGTCCTGGGTGTGGGCCTATTTTTCTATTTTGAGCAAGCACAGTGCAGTCATCAGTGATAGCACTGTGCACTATTTGTGACAAGTCAGTGAAAAGAGGAAACGAGGGAACACACCTTGACACAAGCGCTCTGATATCACACATAAAACACAGACAACATAACATTTATGTGAAACATGTTAAAGCCAGACACCCACTACAGAAATCAGGCACCTCTGTATCTGTACCCCATGACTCTCCCTAAAGGCAACAAGAGGCGAGGAGGAGATCAAAGAGAAGGAAGAATACAGAAACCCAGCCAGAGGCTGAAAGTTTGATGGTGAGCGTTTCACCATCACCTTCTTGCTCTAGGGTCCTTGCATGGGATGATCCTGTAACTACATCTTCTGGCGATCCACCTCATCAATCTTTACCTCTCCCACCACCTGATAGCCAATCAGCAGACGTCAGGATGTGGCAGTTCATGCCCACCCATTGCACACTGTGTGCTGCACTGACTACACATGCCAGTGTGGAGAAGGAGAATCGCAAGCAGGGCATCAAGCGGCATATGAAGAGATTTCATCCCACAGAATATGCTAAGCTGGTGGCAGGGAGAGTTCATCATTAAACTGTCTGTAAGTTGTCACGTGTCCTTAGCAGGGAGTGGACAATGGGGTGTAGTGACAGCAGCTTTAAATAGTTTCTGGTGAGATGATTTCACATTGGGGACCCTAAGCATCATGGTATTTGGAGAGCATTGTGCCAGGTGTTTGATGTGAGTGCATATGTGAACATTTCTCCAATCCTTACCTTATTTACCACACACACTGTGCACACTGCAGTTGCTGATGAGAGGCACAGACACTGCTATCAAGGGAAAAGGTATATTCTAGAAACACACCCATGGTTTTAGAGGAAGGGCAGGTGGAGAAGCATTATTGGCCAACTTTTTCTTTTTGCCACATATACCTGAAGTGGTGGGGGCTAGCTGTGGTGCTGCCATTTCCTCAGGTGCATTACTGAAGCTAGTAGTGCCATTTGTTTCAAGGCTTACGTACCTGTAAGTCTCAGCCTGTAAACTTTTTTTCAAGGTTTAACTTGCTGTAGTATGTAGTGCTAACATTGTTTTGTAAACGTTTTTTCTGTTCATTATAATTATTTTTGCAGAGGCCAAACAATTTAAAAGCCATAGTTATCATGTTTTTTTAACTCTAAGTTCTAGAGAGCCACTCAAAGGTTAAACGGCTTACTTTGCCATAAATCAGATGTAAAAAAAAAGTTGACTGGCACGATAGCTAAACCTTCTGTAAAAATATTTCTGAAGTTACAATTTTTTTTCTAAAGGAGCTTACCAGTTGCCAACTGCTGAGTAAGCTTGGCAAAAAAACAAAATGTTTATAAAGGCTTACCTAAGTAAGTTACTGCTCTACTGTCAGCAAACATGCAGTATATCTCTCATTCCTCCACCATACTGCTGTAGGCCTATCGTTGTTTTGGAAAAAAAAAACATACCTTCTGAGTGTGAATAGTTTGTATTGCTGTCTGTATCAAAATATGTCACACTATTAGTCTCTTTTTATTTTTAAAATGGAACTAAACAAGATAAACAAATATGATAAAATAATATAGTGGAAGTGGAAAGATCTCCCAGTCCTTCCTCTAAAATAAAGTCTAATATATATTGTTGAAGATTGTGTGTATGCCTAATTAAAATACACTATTACGTTTGATAGTTTCATTAAAAGTTATATTAATAACCAACATACATAGTGGTGATGACATTACATTATAATGAAAATCCTTCAGTAGTATAAAAATAATTAATAATGAAAGTTTGCATTTAATGTGGTGGATGTAGCATTAGAAGGAATTATAATCAAATTATAGGCAGTGTATCTTGATTCCATTCTCATTATTTCTCAGTTATTCATCAATGATTAAAGCACTGTCCCAACTCTCATGGTGGCAACTGTGCAAATCCCTCCTCCTCAGTGCTGTTACCACCTCTGCATGTGCAGTGTCCTTCTCTGTCTTGTGGACTTTTTCCATGTCTGAAACAAACCATTTTAGATACTGCTTCATTTTTAACGTAAGTCTGCCAACACTACTGATGGATATACAACATTTTCTAGGGTCATTGACTACATAACAAGCTCCACTAAAAATATTTCTAACTTGACACTTGCTGGTGGGCAATTAAGGGTTTTCATAGCAGTACACAGGAGTGCTGGCCAGTGTCCTCCCACTGTTTTGTTTACCAGTTCTCATGGGGGTTATTTCCTTCAAGTATACTGTAAACATCTCATATGTAGTCGGGCCACTCCTTAGAGATAGTGTTCATGTGCATCAGTAAACAATAGTGATGATCGAGCACCCCGATGCTCGGGTGTTCGGGTGAAGTCAATGGGAGGACTCGAGCATTACACCAGGCACCCCCTGCTCTGATGAGGGGAGGGTGCCTGGTTCATAGGAAAAGGTCAGAAAATGATGGAAACACCACAGAAATGGTTCAGGGACAGCATAGGGAGGATGTCTGGATGCATCTTGGACTCCAACGTCGCTGCTGGGAACGATGTTTCGCCCGTAGTACGCCATTTTTACAGACTGACCGTAAAACACACAAAAAGGAAGATAAAAACGATTTTAGTCGAAAAATTGTTACCAAACAGTATTTGCTGTATATTTACTTGAACTATCAGGATCACGTCCACTTCCCCGTCCCTTTTTACCTGCCTTCTTCATATTAAACGGAATATATGCCGGTAATCTGCGGCTAGGCACACGAAACAGAATGTGACGCTAATCTGCGGCTAGGCACACTAAACAATATGTGACGCTAATCTGCGGCTAGGCACACTAAACAATATGTGACGTTAATCTGCGGCTAGGCACACTAAACAATATGTGACGCTAATCTGCGGCTAGGCACACGAAACAGAATGTGACGCTAATCTGCGGCTAGGCACAGTGAACGGAATATGTGACGTTAATTTGTGAATTTGCACACTAAACAGAATGTGACAATAATCTATGGCTAGGCACACGTTTAAAATGGCCCTTTTTGTCGCTGCGTTGTAAAATCATTGGCCCTGTGCACCTAACAGAATATGTCAGCTTGTCACTGCACTGTGAAATATTTGTCCCTGTGCACCTAGTACAATGTCACCTTAGAACATGTCCCCCCCCACAAAAAAATGAAATTCTGCCACCCCCAAAAAAAATTAAATGCTGCCCCCACACACAACAGTCCTAAAAAGGACTTTTGGGTCTTGAAAGAGTTTCAACAATTTTATTCTCCCTACACTGACTTTCCCTGCCTAAGGGCATCTCTCCCTGGCTAAGAATGAGCCGAACTCGCGCGTCGGGTGCTATACAGCACCCGATCACGGGTTCTGGCCAGCCAATCAGTGTAATGCCAGCAGCCAACATGGCTGCTGGCATTACACTGATGTCAGAGCCTCCCCGCACGTTTATTGGCTGCGCAGCAGCCGCGAAACGTGCAGGGAGGAGACCCGAACATGGCGGGCGAGCACATGCGGTACTCGTACGAGTACCGCCATGTGCCGAGCAGAGCGATGCTCGAGCCGAACCGAGCTTCGGCCGAGCATGCTCGCTCATCACTAGTAAACAACCAATATTTTGGGAACAAGTCTTACATAGATGTTCCAGTTCCACCACAGCTGCTTTCTGTAATGATGCTGGTGCTGGGGTATAATCCATGTTCTTAGTTCCTTTTTCACTGTGCTTTCTGTGCCTTGGCACAGCAATGAGGTCCCCCAGGGAAATGAAGATAATGACCCCCCTTTACCCTGTCCTCACACACATTTATGTCCCACATCAGAGTTATCGCTCCAGCCCAGTGTCCCAGATCACCCCTTTTGCTATTTATTTATCTTTAACTGGCATTAATGTTGTTCAGTAAAGCAAGTGATACCAGATACATTACAATTGAAATGGAGCTACAGTAATGATACCAAAGAGCTTACAACTGAAATGGAGCTATACTATTTATAACACAGAGCTTACACTTGAAATGGGGCTATACTAGTGACACCACAGAGCTTACAATTGAAATGGAGCAACACAAGTGATACCACAGAGCTTATAATGGATATAATGGAAATGGAGCAACACAGGTGGTACCACAGAGCTTACAACTGAAAGGAAGTTAGGTTAGTGATACCACAGAGCTTATTATTATTAGTCTTTATTTATATAGCACCAACTAATTCCGCAGTGCTTTACAATTAGGAATAAACATACAGAGGTATTAAATAGTACAATCAACTGTGGAGAACAGAAGGATCAGAGGGCCCTGCTCCTGAGAGCTTACGGTCTAGAGGAAGGTAGGTTTGACACAGAAGGAGTAAGTGCTATTAGTTGTACGTGCCTCCTGCCACATGAACTGTCAGTCAGTGGGTGGGAGTGAGAAGTGCTGTTGAGAGCAGTTGTCCAGGCAAAGGGTGATTCTTGGTGAAAGTTTATGGATGTGGTTGATAGGCTTCCCTGAAGAGATGAGTTTTCGGGGAGCGTCTGAAGATTTGAAGGCTGGGGGAGAGTCTGATTGGGTGGGGTAGGGAATTCCAGAGTTGAGGTGCAGCACAAGAGAAGTCCTGTAGGCAGGAGTGGGAGGATGTGCTAAGAACTGTGTAGAGCAGAAGGTCGTGTGCAGAGTGAAGATGGCGAGAGGGAGTGTATTTGGAAATGAGAGATGAAATATAGGGTGGTGCGGTGTTAGTGAGGGCTCTATAAGTTAGCACCAGAATTTTGAATTTAATTCTATATGCTAATGGGAGCCAGTGTAGGGATTGACAGAGTGGTTTGGTGTCAGAGAACTGATGAGTGAGGTAGATTAGTCTTGCAGCAGAGTTCATTATGGACTGTAGTGGGGTTAGTCGGTTGAGAGGAAGGCCAATTAGAACTGAGTTACAGTAGTCAAGACGGGACATGATGAGTGTTTTGATTAGAATTTTGGTAGTGTCTTGTGTGAGAAAGGGTTGGATTCTAGAGATGTTGCGGAGGTGGAGGCGGCATGATTTGGAGATTGACTGGATGTGAGGAATGAAGGATAGGGCAGAGTCAAATGTGACCCCCAGGCAACGAGCTGTAGGGGTTGGTGTGATGGTAGCATTGTTAATGGAGAGGGTAATATCTGGGTTGAGGCTGGTTGTGGAGGGTGGGAAGATAATTAGTTCAGTTTTTCCAAGGTTAAGTTTGAGTTGACGGGATGACATCCAGGAAGACACAGCAGACAGACAGGAGGGAAGGGGAGAGGTCAGGGGAGGAAAGATATATTTGAGTATCATCAGCATAGAGATGATGGTGAAACCATGAAGTGGAGCAACACTAGTGATACCACAGAGCTTAGAAATTGAAATGGAGCAACACAAGTCATACCACAAAGCATATAATAAAAATGGAGCAACACAAGTCATACCACAGAACTTACAACTGAAATGGAGCTACACTATTAATACCATACATCTTACAATTTAAATGCAACTATATTATTGGTACCACAAGGCTTACAATTGAAATGGAACTACAATACTATGGTGCTCTTTTTAATAGTAGGTTCAGTGGTATTATTTGTGTAGGTCTGATTCAATCCAATTCAATTATAAGCTTTGCTGTAGCCCTATTTAAATAGGAAGCTGTGGTATCCATTAATTCCAATTGAATGTGACATAAAAAACTCACACAATCCCCCCTTATTTCTTTTTATCTCCCTACCTCCTGGACAGGGGGCAAGCTTCAATTTCATAGCTTCACTTACAGGATCTGCAAAGTACATGAGTTCAGAAGCCATTGTACAACAGGATGTCTCACTCCATTGTACAATTTGAATATAGAGCCTGACAGCACCTGAAAACCAATACATCAAGCATCAGTAAATTCAAACACTGCCACCTGCTAGATCTGTAGGACAGCCTGATTAAAGTCTAAGCTAAGTTAATCAAATGTGCAGATTGAGCACATTTGAATAATTTACTCTGGAGTGAAACAGAAATTTAAAGCCACAGAACCTATTTACCACAGCAGAGAACCTTGTGCTTAATAACCTGGTGCTGTCATCATACTGGCCAGGGACCAATTAAGTGCATGGACAGAGGTGTTAGTTATCTGCCTATCTTTGTGTAATAGTTTCTTCCTCCTGCTCTCATTTTGCAGGTGACAGGAAGGACCAGGGTGAATAAGATAGTCACATTTTCCATGTTTGCATTGTAGACTGATTACACCATCTGCACACCAAACTCAGTGTTTATTATAAATTGATCATACACTCTTGCACTAAACTCAGTCCTGCCTACTCCTTTTCTTAAAAGAGCAGGATTGAGTTTAGGGTGCAGAATGTATAATCAATGTATAATACATACAAAAAAACTTGCCCCACTCTTACTAATTTATACACTCTATTTTCTCATGCACTGCCAAATAAATACAAATGTAAAAACCATATCCTACACAAACAAAATGTGACTATTCACTCATTCCTAGATATTAGTCAAAAATATTTTATTTTTACTTTTGTTTTTAACTGTCCATGTCACTTTTTATAAATTACACCCATACTCTCTGTACCCAACTGTCAAGAGAATAACAGGCTGCCACTAGTACTCATTAAGTCAAGCAGCACAGTCTCCCCCTCATGGCCCATCACAATTTCAGCAGCTTTATCTCTTTCCCGTTTTAGTCCCCACTCCTGTTAGAAAGTACAATAGTAAGAAAAGAAAGAGTTGGCACTCACTGGTTAAAAATCCACCTTTTATTTGGTTTCATGCTTACACAGCACAGTGTTCACAAGGGGTAGGTGGCGTTCCCAGTAGTAAGCCGACAGCTTTTATCGTGCCTTGCCAGCACTTTGTCAAGGCATCCATAATAGAAACATTCAAACTGCCTCCCTTTTGTGCTCAGTGCCCCCCCCCCCACACTTCACACAATTAAAGGCAATGAGAACACAAATGGAAACAGAAAAACACTGACATTTAAATAGAAACATTTTTCAAATTCACTTGCCCCCTTACACATACAGTCCATAGGACAAAGTCTGGATTGCATGTGTAAGACAGTGACAGGAAAATTAAATCTTCAGTGCAAAAATGGTAATAAATCATTCTTATTATTTAACCCTAAAGGGTTCATGGCCACTAATCTGATAAACCATTTTGATTCAAGTTTAAGTAACTCGTTATCTCTATTACCTCCTCTGTTTGACCCAAAACAAAATATGCAGATGCACTCACACACTCTTCTTCAGAATAACCAAACATCTCAATATTAAATACTCACAAGGGGCCTACAGATAAGCTGACCAGACCTCCCCTTTAACTGGGGACACATAGAAAATAGACATGTTGAAGGACTGCACTGAAATCAAAGCAACCTTGCAGTATGTATTTTTTCATATGTGTCTCTGGTTAAAGGTGAGGTCTGGTCACCCTACCACAGAGTGCTACAGGGAAATATCGAATATAATCAAAGAGAAGAAAGGAAATCCTGCTATTCCAGCAGACCTGTATATGGCTACACTATGTGGTATTCAAGGGTACTGTAAAGAGAAAGCCTAAAACCTAACAACACTTTCCCAACCATTCACTAGACAGGTAGGAGGATGACTACCGGACTATACTCCAGAATGCTGGAGCACCACCAGGAGCGAGAGCACAGCCTCCACCTTCACGAGGCCAGGTAAAGGGACAGTGTAACGACACTTCCCAAAACCCTTCACTAGACAGGTGGAAGTAGGGCACACCGACTACACTCCAGAACACTGGAGGACCACAAAGAGCAAGAACATCTCTCCAACAGGAGATGACTAGGCTACAGATAGGCCCTAGATGCTAGGGACCCTGACAGGCAATGGTGACCGCCCCAGACGGCTAGGGGTAACCGACAGACAGAGGTGACAGACTCTAGAACACTAGGGCATATAACCGGCTACCCAGGATAGGCCGCAGGTGGACAACAGACTAGGCAACAAGCACACGTACTGCCAGGAAGCAGTAACGTGGTAGCAGCAGGCTAGTAAACCAAGGGAGGAAGACAGCCAGGCCTGGGTAGGCCGTAGGTGGTAAGTCAACCTGATTCTGGAGCGCAGCGGGGTAAGTGTCAACCAAAGCCAGAAGGTATGGTTGTAGGGAGTCAGGGGTCTCAGCCGCATTGGGTAGTCAGATGAAGCCAGAGGTCTCAGCCAGAATGGGTAGTCAGATGAAGCCAGAGGTCTAAGCCGGAACGGGTAGTCAGACGAAGCCAGAGGTCTCAGCCAGATCGGGTAGTCGGATGAAGCCAGAGGTCTCAGCCGGATCGGGTAGTCAGATGAAGCCAGAGGTCTCAGAAAGATCGAGTAGTCAGATGAAGCCAGAGGTCTCAGCAGAAACGGAAGTCAGACGAAGCCACCAGTCATACAAAGGAATCAATAAATGGTGTGAAGGTGTATAGTAGGTCTGAGGTCTGAGACCTATATGGCCTAGCATATGGGCGTGGACCACTAATCACCATTCAGTGGCCTATAAGAATAGCGCATAGTATTTGAATGACAGGTAAGGCAAGAACAATGTCGCTAGTATAACAGCATGCCACTGGAGGCAATCACGGACGCCGTGATACATAGGCAGACAGTCTGCTGCCCTACATAAGACTCTATCAGATTACTATCATAAGGAACATCCAGAATTTTTGTTCCGTTAGTTAAATTATTTTAAAGGCAACTATTGAATTTTGACTAAAATATCTTCACAGCAATTAGCAGCTTATGCAGTAATTGATTTAACTATATCAAAGATAATTCTTTATACGAATTAAAAGAGATCCAAAATGTTCCTATAATAGTCTTGTAATATCTAAAGTATATCAAAACATAAAATATGAATTTGGTATTTTTATCTTTGTTGTGCATTGGATGTGTGGCCAGGTCTCACATCTTTTACTCCATGACAGAATGTCCCATTCTTTGTGGTTTGTGGAAAATGGCTTTTGACAATGATTTTCTTTAAATTTGGGTGTTGTCTGTATGGTATAAGTGGTGGATCTGGAAAAATGACTTTTAATCTATCATCTTTATAGAGGGTTGGTTGTAAGACTTTTGCAATCCTCCTTAGGGCTTCCAATTGAGGATTGTATGTGACCACAAATGGTACTCTGTTATTCTCCATCCATGGTCTGTATTCAAGGAGTGTCTTTATGAGTATTTGGCTGGCTCTGTGTATCTGATTGTCTATTATTCTTGGGTGTTATCCCTGATTCCTGAATCCTCTCCTTAGTGAAAGGAGAAGCTGGCTCCTGTCTGCATTGTCTGAACAGATGCGGTTGTATCTTATAGCTTGGCTATAGATGAAGGCATGTTTGAAATGTTTGGGGTGAAAACTGTCATATCTAAGGTATGAGGGTCTGTCTGTGGGTTTGTGATACAAGGATGTCTGTATTTTTTGGTCCTTGTTATAGATCATGGTGTCAAGATAATGTATGTGTTCCACAGAGTAGTTTAGAGTGAGGTTAATGGTTGGGTGCAATTGGTTAAATCTGGCATGGAATTGTGTGAGGTCCTGTTCACAGGCAGTCCAGATTAACAGGATATCATCTATGTAGTGGAAGTATGCTAAAGGCCTAGTGCTACAGGTGAATAGAAAATCTTGTTCAAGTTTTGCCATGAACAAGTTAGCATACTGAAGTGTCATCTTTGTTTCTGTGGCTGTTCCCATTTTTTGTAGATGTAAATCATCCCCAAATGCAAAGTAATTATGTGTGAGTATGAACTTTATAAGTCCCAGAACAGTCTCTGTGGGTAGATCTTGTTGGTCCAAAAATTCATTTCATGCTGCTAGGCTATCTTGATGTGGGATATTTGAATATAAGGATTCACCATCCAAAGTAGCCAAAATTGTCCCCTCAGGTACCAGACCTATAGTAGCCAGGTTGTTCAGTAGGTCTGCTGTGTCCTGGAGGTAGCTGGCTGTACTTCTTACCAAGGGCTTTAAGATATTTTCCACTCAGCCAGAGATATTTTCAGTCAGTGTCTTTATTCCAGAGATTGCAGATCTTCCTGAGTAATCTTGTTTATGTATCTTGGGTAGCAAATAGAATGAGCCTATTTTTGGGGTCTCTAGTATCAGACCCTGAATGTCTGTAGATGTGGAGGGGAGTTAATTTATTATACGTTTTAGTTCCTTTATGTATACCTGTGTGGGATCCTCTTATAGTTGGCAGAAATGTCTGGGATCAGAAAGTTGTTTCTGTGCTTCTCTAATGTAGTCTGTTGTGTCCATTATTACTAAAACACTCCTTTATGTGCTGGTTTGATCATAATGTCCTTGTTGTCTTTCAGTGACTTAATGGTCCTCCTTTCCTGGGTACTAAAGTTGTACAGTTCTTTCCTTTGTTTATCCAGGAATGGGATTTCACTTTCTGTCTGAATGAGTTGATGTACTCATCCAGAGTGGGTTTGAGTCCTAGTGGGGGAGTCCAGTTAGATTTCCTTTTTGAGGTATGTTCAGGATGTACTCTGTTGCTGGGTTCATAGTTGATGACATCATGGAAAAAATCTTTAAGGCGTAATCTCCTGAAGAATTCTTCCATGTCACTGCAGAGCTCGATTTTGTCTAATTGCTTTGTAGGGCAGAAATTAAGTCCTTTGGACAGTACATGGCATCCTTGTAGATGTTTGTAGTATTTCTGTAGCTTTTGTTTTAAATCCTCTGTGTCACTTCCCCTCAGTGTGTTATATAGGACCTCGACTTCACCCTGTACGGTTCTCTTACTGTTAAAAAAGCACTTCAATAATGTGGTTCCTTAGCTTCTCTGATGTTCTTGCACATAGTTGTTGGACATAATGAGTACTGTAGGTGTGTTGGGTGGGATCTTTGATGGTGAGGCCTTTAGAAATTAGGTTCTCCTTTATGCATTTGGTGAGAAAGAATATGTTGCTGTCCTGTTGTGCTAGTTTCTTCAGCAGTGTCTTAAGCTTCATTTGAGAGCAGTACATTGTGGTATCTTCCATTGTAATCCAGAAAAAAAGATGATACCGTGTTAGCCGGGAGAGAAGATAGGATTCACTGTAGCAAAAAACTCACAAGAGAGATATATAGGTGATACCTTTTAATGGCTAACTGAGGACAAAGAAAGTGCAAGCTTTCAGGACATTAAGGCCCCTTCTTCAGGCATAGGTTAACAAATAAACTTAGAATAACACTGCATTTGTATTTACAGAGTATGATATACATTTGAAACAAAATATATGAGTACACAGTGGGGGTCAATTAACTTAGTAAATATACAGTCTGCATAGATATGAAATTATATGCATAGGGTTAGACCAAAGTTCTGGGAGCAAGGAAATGTTCATTAACACAGAGGTGTGAAGAGCCTGTTAGTCTGTATAGACCTGGGGATGGGCTTCAGGCTCTTCACACCTCTGTGTTAATGGAAATGTTCTTGTTCCCAGGACTTTGATCTAACCCTATGCACATCATTTCTTATCTATGCAGACTGTATATTTACTAAGTTAATTGACCCCCACTGTATACTCTTAGATTTTGTTTCAAATGTATGTCATACTCTGTAAATATATTTGCAGTTATTCTAGGTTTATTTGTTAACCCATGCCCTAAGAAGAGGTCTTAGTGTCCTGAAAGCTTGCACTTTCTATGTCCTCAGTTAGCCATTAAAGGGGTAGTAATACTTATTTTACTATCCCCCATCTTGTAGCCCTTAAAAACCTGAATTAAACGAGCCAAGCAGCGTCTCTCAAATATTTATGGTTTGAGAGATATCAGCTTTTAAAGTTCCCTCTACAATGCTGACAGCAGGGGAATCCGGTCCCCGGACAGGCGGAGGCTCTTCAGCAGAGCCGAGATCGTGTTATGGAAGAAGAAATCTTTGCAAGCACACATAGAACACCATTTCAGTGAAGGATTTCTTCTTCCATAACGCAATCTCGGCTCTGCTGAAGAGCCTCCGCTTGCTCAGGGACCGGATTCCCCTGCTGTCATCTAGAACGCTGACGTCAGGGGAGAGGGAACTTTGAAAGTGGATCTTTCTCAAACCATAAAGGTTTGAGAGATGCCACTGGGCTCATTTAATTCAGCTTTTTAAGGACTACAAGCTAGGAAATAGTAACATTTAAGTATTACTATCCCTTTAAAAAGGTATCACCTTTATATCACTCTTGTGAGTTTTTTTCTACACTGAATCCTATCTAAACTACTGGCTAACGTGGTACCATCTTTTTACTGGATTATCTATCCTATTTAAAGGGATAATAATACTTCGTTTTAACTTTATTTTATTTTGTAGGCATTAAAAAAACATGAAGAATGATATAAGTCTTATCTCTCAAACCTTTATGGTTTATGAGATATTCACAAGCAAAGTTTCCCCCTCCCGTCCCTTTTACCTACTGTAAACAATCTCTTCTCATATGTGGAATGCAGTCCATAGACTGGACAGATAACAGAAGGGGATACTCTTATTCCTATGAAAACAATGAAATCCCTGCCCCCCTTGACAAGCTTTTCAGGTTTTTCCCTTATCTTAATTGAAGATTGTCCCTCTCTGCAGTCTACCTGGGCAGCTCCCTTCTGCCCTGGCTGAAAAGTGTTACATCAGTAAAAGGGGCAGGAGGGGGACACTTTGCTTGTGAATATCTCTTAAACCATAAAGGTTTGAGAGATAAGACTTATATCATTCTTCATGTTTTTTTAATGCCTACAAAATAAAATAAAGTTAAAACGAAGTATTACTATCCCTTTAAACACTTCCCTGGTTCTGTTGAGTGCACACCTTTAGTGTTCGCTCCTGTGACATGTTTCTTCTATATTGGATTACTAGCAACATGGGACGGCGTTGCCCGTCATGTTATGACCATTGGGCGCACGTGTTTGAAATGCAGACACACTGATAAACACAGACATATGCAGCATACAGGCAGACACATACCATACATCCCAAGTGTCCCTCTTTAGGAGGGACAGTCCTTCTTTGAGGGCCAAATCCCTCTGTCCCTCTTTCCCACCCTGTTGTCCCTCTTTTTAGGAGGGTCAGACTGTGTGCAGGGCCGGCTCCACCTATAGGCGAGCTAGGCGCCGGCCTAGGGCGCACACGTACTGGGGGCGCGGGCATGCAGTGGAGAAGAGCTGCGCCCGCACACACCACGCCAGGAACCACAACACAGTCAGGTCTGTGTTGCTACAGCGCTCCCTCATCTGGTCAGATCTTTAGTAATGCAGAGCGCGCTGGGAGTCATGATCTCCCGCCGCGCTCTCCATTACTGAAGAGAAGACTGCGCGGGAGATACAGGTATGTGATGGGGGGCAAGTTGGAGCTGAGGGGGCATAGTGGAGCTGAGGGGGCAAGTTGGAGCAGATGTGGGGCAAAGTGGAGATGATGGGGGCAAGTTGGAGCTGTTAGGGGAAAGCTGGAGCTGAGGGGGCATAGTGGAGCTGGTGGGGGCAAGTTGGAGATGATGGGGGCAAGTTGGAGATGATGAGGGTCAAAGTGGAGCTGATGAGGGTCAAAGTGGAGCTGAGGGGGGGCAAGCTGGAGCTGAGGGGGGCAAGTGGAGCTGAGGGGGGCAAGTGGAGCTGAGGGGGGGCAAAGTGGAGCTGGTGGGGCAAGTTGGAGCGGATGGGGGGGCAAGTTGGAGCGGATGGGGGCAAGTTGGAGCTGCTGGGGGCATAGTGGAGCTGATAGTGGAAAGCTGGAGCTGAGAGGGCATAGTGGAGCTGGTGGGGGCAAGTTGGAGCGGATGGGGGGCAAAGTGGAGCTGATGGGGGTAAGTTGGAGAGGATGGGGGGCAAAGTGGAGCTGATGGGGGTAAGTTGGAGCTGAGGGGGCAAAGTGGAGCTGAGGGGGCAAAGTGGAGCTGAGGGGGCAAAATGGAGCTGGTGGGGGCACGTTGGAGCTGATGGGGGCAAGTTGGAGTTGATAGGGGCAAAGTGGAACTGGTGGGCCAAAGTGAAGCTGATAAGGGGCAAGTTGGAGCTGGTGGGGGGCATCTCTTACAGGCATCGCCAGACCAGGGGCAGACTGGCCCAGGGGGCAGAGAGAGGACAATCATGAAAAGAGGTGGGGTATAAGTAGGCAGGGTATAAAGGGGTGGGACACAAGGGGTGGAGCGAAATGGGTGGCAAAATTAGGTTTTGCCTAGGGTGGCAAAAATCCTTGCACCAGCCCTGACTGTGTGGTGTGTTTTACTTTGCTCTCCAGCAATAAAGCAATAAACTTCAGTATATGTGTTTATACATTAGTCTGTGCAAATAAAATACTTTGGTCTTGCACTAAATCATTTATTCAGTTACATAAATAGCCAGTAATAGGTCATGAAATAACCTAAAAATTCTTACTAATGCCCCGCCCACCAGCCACACCCCCAACAATATCACCTAAAACTAACGTGTCCCTCTTTGGCAATGTGAAATGTTGGGAGGTATGCACACACACACAGTGAGCGGCAGAAACATGCAAAAGACACGCACACACACACACACAGACTCACTGGAGACGCACACATATGTAACAGATGTACACACACAGACACACTGGAGATGCACACATGGACACATATATGTAACAGAGATGGACACAAACACACATGCAACATATATGAGCAGAAACACATGCACTCATGAGTTGTGCACCCCTCTGGCAGTCAAAGGGTTAAGATATACAGAGGCATGTCAGAGTTAAATAGCAGTGGGAAGTGTGTTCATACCTGGGAACTTTGACTTGTGGAGTCCCTAGAGGGGACTGATGTGGTGCTGATGTGGAGAGACAAATGGGGCAATCTGGGTTAAAAGGGGGCGGGGCTTAATCACGAGTAGGGGGCGGGGCTTAACATAAATGTGGAAAAGTGCTAGTAATAGGCTGGGTAAGGAGGAGATGTGGGAGGGAAATGCAAGTTTACAATGTGAGGGGTTTGAACACACTCCCTGAGGGCTAAAACTTGATACACAACCCTGTGGCAGTCAGTGAGTTAAGTGTGAATGTGATGGCTGTCTGTCCTGTGTCTTGCATGCCAAATGATGACAGTGAAGAAATAATTGAGCAATGAGGGCCTACCTTAAACCTTTGAGTGCCATTTTGTTCTTCTGGTGCTGCACTACAGGTCCTGCTGAGGCCACTGGGAGTCAGGGTGAGTGACTGTGTGTGTGTGTCAGCCATATTTATTTCTGGCTTTGTGTGTGTATGTGGTGCTGTGTGTGTGAGTGGGGGCATGTGTGTTTGGTGCTGTGTGAGTGGGGCATTGTGTGTGGTGGTCTGTGTGTGTGTGAGTGGGGCATGTGTGTGTGTTTGTGTGGTGCTGTGTGAGTGGGGCATGTGTGTGAGTTTGGTGCTGTATGAGTGAGGCATGTGTGTTTGTCTGTGGTGTAGGAGCACGTGGCAGCCATATTGTTTTTTTCTGACTTTGATAGTGGTGGGCGGGCTGCATAGTGGGGGCGGGCCAACTCCCTGCATGACTGAATCACCCAATAGGAGTAGTAACTCCTCCTCTCTGCCGCCCCTGGGTGTGTTTTGGCAGGCACAAAGTCTTCTTTTATATATATAGATACTGTGTTTGATGCAGCCTCTCTCCTACCACTTTGCTCTCTCCTGTCCTGACCTGGATTGACCTTGCTACTCTCCTGCCAGATACCATTTGGTACTTTGCCCGCCTCTGCGGATTACACTCCCAGCCTACTGCAGTTACCTATCTACCACCTCTGTTCATCACTGCACTTGCTTGAAGTCTGATCCTTGTAGTCCTTTCTCTGGGTCTTATCTCCCTCTCTGCTCTCCTGTAGTTCAACCTCAGTAGCATCCTCAAATGTCACTTTCTAACCATTTGTAAATAATTATCCTTTCCTTACCTCTGCCTTCTTAAATGTACTAGTTCCCCTTCTTGTCCATTTATACTTACATCCTTTCTCTCTCCTTCCTCAACCTCAGTGCCTTCAGTACAACTTTTTCTTTCATCCTTTCAGCATGTTGCCCAGATTAAAGGGGCAACATGAGAATCTCACACTGTAGGAAAATCCAAGATTCTCATGTCGTAGATTGAAATGTCACCTCTCCCCTGCTTAGCTACCCTTCCCCACGCCAGCCATCAATGTGTGAAACAAAGAAAAAAAAGTACCACAAAAACTTATTGCCATACCTGGGAACTCTCCGGATTTGCCCCGGAAACTCCGGTTCTGACAGAGCTTTACCGGGTCTCCGGGGCAGAGGCAGATTCCTCCGGATGTGGAGAGTTTCTATTGAAACTCTGCCACATCTGTTTTTTCTCCCGTTGTGCCTCCGTCCCTAGCCTTCTGTGTGACACATTTAACCCTCTGAGTGCCAGAGTGGTACGGAATGCATTGCTTTGCAATGCATTCCGTACCACTCTGGCACTCAAAGGGTTAAATTCCCCCAACACTCGCGTTAAGCCCCGCCCCTTTTTGACGCGATTAGCGTCAATTTTGTCACCCCCTGCTGAACAGAGGACTACCCTCCGGGTAGCCCTCAACTGAAAGTTCCCAGGTATGCTTATTGCCCCTGCTCTCTATCCCCTTCTCAGCTCTTCTTCCCCGCAGTGCTTCTGGTGTTGTTCTGGTTGCCTTGACGGGAGGAGCGGAGGGGAGAAGGGGAGAGATAAACGCTTAGCAAGGCTCAGCAAGATGTGGATGAGGTAACCAGAACAGCACCGGATGCACTGCAGGGAAGAGGAGCTAAGAAGGAAAGAGAGAGCCGGGGCAATATGTTATTGTGGTACTTTTTTTTTCTTTGTTTCACACATTGATGGCTGGTGCAGGGAAGGGTAGCTAAGAAAGGGAGAGGCAACATTTCATTCTGCGACATGAGAATCTTGTGCTTTTCTACAGTGCGAGATTCTCATATCGCTCTTTTAATCTGGCCGACATGACGAATACGCCCTGTGGTCACACAATGTTTTGCGAGCAACCATTTAAAAGGATACCTTTCTGGGCAGGGTTCTCCCTTCTCTTTCCCTTTTCCTCCCCAGGGGGTCGTCTGCCTGTACTGCATTTTCTCCCCCACCCTTTTCCTTATTTTTGATCTTGTCTGCTACGCTTTCTCGTGACCACAGAGGTACATCTTCTCTCTTTCTAGTTGCTTGCATGTGCTCTCTACTGGTTATTACACCTTTCTTATTGTAACTCTGACAGGATTCCTTTAAGCTATGTAACCCTTGAAATTCCAACTATCTTGTCCAGACTTCAACTCAACCAGAGTCTGGTATACAGCTTAGCAGCTGACAACTTTACTCCCAGAAGGAGTTACAACATGATCACAATTGCAGTGGCTATGTTCACTAACCTTGCTCCCAAGCATTGCACTCTAGCAGCTATTCTACTGTCATGTGCAGTTTTCCTCAGCTTCAATCTCTACTTCCTAGGTCTATATCCTGCCTATGACACCAAAGCACCGACTGACAAGAGATGGTAAACTGACAGCCCTTATAGCACTGCAGGAATACATGGGGCAAAAACTTAATGTCCGGGACATTCAATTATTATCATTGACGTCACTGCAATGAAAAAATGGAAAAATCTTTACTATTTCTGAGAGAAAAGGGAAAAATGGCACCAGAATAGTGTCCTATCATTCAAATAGATAAAATCTATAATCCAATCAGCATTAATATAGGCAATTATTTCTTGAAAAAGAAGCTGAGTGATGTGACTTTACTGCATTGTTTTTAAATGTAACATTGCTAAGTGCCATTTTGATAAATAACTGACTGGATTATTTTGTTGTTGGGAGAAACGGTGCTGTTCTTTGGAGGTTTCCTCAATGAGAGATGAGGTGCAATCTCTGCAAGCTGATCTTGTTGATAGGAGGTATATGTCACAGTCAACCAGTGATACATGTGAGTGAGATTTATCACTTTACTTCTTTTATCTATTTGAATAACAAGACACTATGCTGGCACCCTCTCCCTCTTTTTCTGTTTCATGTTTTCACTTCCTTTGGATGCTCTGAGAAGAGCTGCTGGATGTTCAGACTGATATTGTGGAGTAGAGATAGCGAAGCCATACTGTATTTTTGGGGATGTACGTATTCCATATGTGTGATTTCTGGGTACACATAAGTATGATTTCCCAGACAATTTCGTGAGTAGTAATCCTCTTATTGGAGTTAGTGACGGCGACAATGCATTCTCATTAATGATACTGAACTAGGATCATCTCACAATTTTTTTTTCTTTTATTCATTACACTATTTGTAAGAATTATAGAGGAAGGTAGGAAGTATTGTTTTGTTTAGCTTTTGTGGTAAAACATTTACTGATCTCTAGATTTATTCACATTCATTTGAATTGCTAATTACTTCTTTTTTTCTCTAAACGTCTAGTGACCATTTTCTTTCTGCGTTGGTACATCTGGCAGAAAATACGTAGCATGTATGGTATAGTCAGGGATTCAAATTTGAAGTCCTTTGCTACTAGCCAGACCTGAAAAGTTAATCGCCACTGCAAGCCATAACATACCCACCAGGGATGAATTTCTACTCGCCAGGGCTAAATTTTCACTTGCCATTGGCTAGTGGCGAGTGGAAATTTTGAGGCCTGTTATCGTAATATAAATTGTGCTTAGCTTCAATCTTATTAGGTTAAATACATAATTTTGATTGGAAAAGTTCAAATTGTTGATTAATGAACAGACACAAATACAATTTCTCTTTGTAAAATATTGGGTTGTCTATCTATCTATCTATCTATCTATCTATCTATCTATCTATCTATCTATCTATCTATCTATCTTTCAATTGTACCAGCATTTACCTGTATCTACTGAACTTTATTTTATTTTGCCTTTAGTATACTCCTTCCCCACAACATATTACATACTTGAATAGACTCATTGAGATAAGCTATCAAGTCCCACTTACGTCACTTTAGTACTAGAAAAGTCTGTTTTCAGCACAAAGACATTGTCCAACACAATTCTAATGCACAAATGTACCAGACTGTGATATGATGTGCACATTTCTCAATTTATTATTATGTTAAGCTAATATAAAGGTACTGCATTTCTTAAGGTATAGTTTCCCCTTCAAATACACTAGTAGTTATGCAGTTTGCAGCACTGTAAACAGGGCATCCACATCTCCATCCATAATCAGCTTAATTCTGCTAATTTGCTACATCTGTATCTCTTAATAATATTGCAAAGTCTCTTGACAGCATAAGACCTGAAATATCATAAGAGCTTAATATATATCCAGTATTTAATAAAGTAATCCATGTGTATGTTAATTGCTAATTACCATAGTTAAGTGAGGATGGCATGCTTATTTACTGTATCCGAAAAGTTTTCAGAGATTGGTGTCAAACAGTTATCTAAAGTGACACAGTCAAGGTTTTAAAAACATCATATTAGGCTTTTACCTTGATTTTTTTTTCCAGCTTACTTGTGCAATAACTACAGAGTGTTTAATCTTTGTCTCTTACAAGATATTTTGCATTCAACAGTACCACTGCTCCATTAAAGTTGTTAATGCTTTAAGGTAAGAAATGTTAAAGTAGCTTGTATGAATATAAAATGTTTAGCCTTTACATTTAACTATCGATGTACCATACAATTTGCATGCATTTTTCTAATCTGGGTCTCTTTTAACCCTTTGAGTGCCAGAGGGGTACGGAATGCATTGCTTTGCAATTTTTGCAATGCATTCTGTACCCCTATGGCACTCAAAGGGTTAAATGATAACCTTTGAAATATATGAAAAAGCTTTTATTTTATAGCAAACATAGGATGTATTGTAAGGTAGCTGTGTTAAACAGTAAACTAAATGCAATCTGAACAAGCTAAGTATTACAGTTTTAAAACTCTAACATATAATTAAACATGTAGTTTACATAAAAAATATTTAATTTTCAATAAAATATGTACAGAAACAACAATCACTGTGCCTTTATTAGAAAATTTTAACCCTTTGAGTGCCAGAGTGCGTTGCGTACCACTCTGGCTCTCAAAGGGTTAAATAACCATGGTTCCTTGTGATTTTCTACAGTCTTTCACAAAAAAAGTGTTTAATTGTAAACAAGCCAAACTTTGTGCTGCACACATTTAATTTACTCTGTTATGAAGCATAGCAACATAGGCTCAGATTTATGGAGTTATTTTGGAGTAAACCAACTGCACCACAGGGGGTAAATATAAATTCATGTTAAATTCAACTGGGCTTTTAAACCCTTCAAAGGTTTAACAAAAAGCTCTATTTAAGAACATGGAAATTAGGAATTTTTCTTTGTCTCATATGGTGCAGTTGGCTTACTCAAGAATAAATCCAGTTTGCTTTTACAAATCTGGGCTATTGTAATGTTGTAATGTAGTTAACCCTTACAGTGCCAATGCAATGCATTACAAAGTGGAAAACGGCATGTGTCCATCAAGATCAGCCCATGCCATATCAATCCTTTTGATCCAAAGGAAAGCAAAAAAATAACAACACAAACAAAACATAAAAGCCATTTCCAATTAAGCTCCAAATGGGTAAAATTATTCCTTCCTGCCTCGAAATGGCATTATGGAGAGGAAAGAAAGTATAATTCTAGAATGGAATATAAAACATAGTATGCATGTTAACCCTTTGAGTGGAAAACCCACTGGCCCTCTGGCAATGCTTTGGACACTACTCTGTCACTCCGATGGTTAAGCCCTTGGATTCTTTTGATGCTTCCAAAGTGTTTTGGAACAACTCTACTAAATTAAATAAATAGAGTACTTCTTTCAAATGGCTTTAAAATCCATCATTTTAGATGTAATAATACTAAAAGTCAATAAATTGTTTACAGTAATATTATAAATCAGGAGCTTCATACAGATTGCTTTTGCATCTATTTTATTGTCTTATGCACAAGACACTAAAAGTACAGCTACACACTGCAGTAAATGTTACCTAAAAGAAATACTAACACGTAACTCCAAATAATGTTATACATATGTACTGGGGAATATGCCCTAGAAATGAGTGTCTTTTAAAGGGATGGTAATATTTAAAATCTCCTATTTATAATGTATTATCCATTTTTATTTATGGTATATATCCTATATAATTATTCACTAGGATGTTTGTCAGAAGCCGTCATGCACAGTAGAGACTGCCTGAATGCTCAGATGCTGGTCCACTTTTTTAACCCTTCTAGTTCCTGAGAGCTATACAATGCATATATATATATATATATATATATATATATATATATATATATATATATATATATATATATATATGGACAAACGCACACACACTAGCAAAACTACACATAAAATGTCTATAACATTTCCCTTCCCTGGTGTGTATCACATACATACAATAAAATCTTCTGGAGTATAATACACCTCTTTTTACCTCATATAAAGTGTGTGTGTGTGTGTGGGGGGGGTGTATTATACCCGTAGCCTCAATACACAGAGGATCATCTTTTTTCACACCAGTCTACTTGTTTGACACATGAACATTATGTACATTGTACTCTGATATATTTAAACTTTTATGGAAATTAAGAGCTTATTAAGAATACATTCATTGCTTTTATCTTTCTTTGTCACTTTTTAATTTATTTCTGTCTTGTCAAAGCAATATGATTCAGGGAAACATTCTGTTTATTCATTTTAAAGTTTTCATAACACTTTGGATTTCTTTATTAATATTTACAACCAATTCTTCATTTATTTACTGTCACAAATGTTTATTGTATTTATAGCAGCATTAAAAAAGCATTAGGTCAAACAGATTGTTTGTTGGTAAAAGTCTTTTTACTGTTATATTAATATACTATAAATATTGTATTACATAGATCGTAACACATTACTATTATTATTAGTTGTATAATTCAACTTTCTTATGGAAGTGAAGTGGTCAATGTGAGCAGGTCTCCTACATCTATTTAAGAAACACATTAGCCTCTCTGACTGATTGTTTTTGCCCTGTTGAAGCAGGAGACATTTCTGTGCAAACAAAAGTGTGGTGCGCACATACACACACACAGAGACACAGACACACACACACTTTAGAAGCAGGTCATTTCCATGCCACCTGAGAATTTCCAATCTTTCTTATCCCTACCATCAACCCTTGGACTTGGAAGTGGTGATGATGCTGATGGTAGCTGACAGGATGAATGTATTTTTCTCATCTTTGCTTTTCCAGGATCAGACTTTGCAATTGCACAGTGCTCCTGTTCAGTGGTGGAGGAATGAGCCTTTGCCTTTCAGCTAACATTTTGACCATATCATCATCTCTCTCACTCTCAACTTCATCTATATCTGAAGAAGAGGAGGATGCTAGAGGGATATATTCTTGATCTACATAATCAGCGTCAGTAATTAGGTCATCCTCAGCATTGCCCGCCACTTCTTTCCCACTACTTTTATAATATTCTAGAAATTTAGAGGTTTCAAACAATTTCTTTTTACTTTTCCCCTTTGAGGGATTTCCACAATGTTCACTACTACTTTCAGGACATGTGTTTTTGTGCTTTTTTGTCTCACTGTCAGATGCAGAAGTTGGTTGAGCTGCTACACCTTTCTACACTATGTCATCAGCACTGGAATGTGACTTGCTGTCTTCAGTGTTTTTACATGGTTTATTAATAGTACTGGTGCTGATGGAGCTTTTGGTGGGACTTTGACAAACTACACCCTCCTCAAGACGAGTGGGATCACCATCATTTATTGCACACAATGCAGCAACCATGGCTGCAGTCAGTGATTGAACTACCACTTTACTCACACTACCCTGCACTGCTCCTAAACCTTTCACCCTCCCCATATCCCTTGTACATTTGCTGGTTGAGCTGCTACACCTTTCTACACTATGCCATCAGCACTGGAATGTGACTTGCTGTCTTCAGTGTTTTTACATGGTTTATTAATAGTACTGGTGCTGATGGAGCTTTTGGTGGGACTTTGACAAACTACACCCTCCTCAAGACAAGTGGGATCACCATCATTTATTGCACACAATGCAGCAACCATGGCTGCAGTCAGTGATTGAACTACCACTTTACTCACACTACCCTGCACTGCTCCTAAACCTTTCACCCTCCCCATATCCCTTGTACATTTGCTGGACAATATTCAAGTATTACTGTAAAGTACAAAATAGAACTAATCCAATGCAATGTCATCTACTGGATCTCTCAAAATACTCTATCTCATCTAGTATCAGTCTCTGTCAACTATCAATTTTTAATGCATTTATTTATTTATTTTAATTAACTATCACCTTCTATCATTATCACTGTCTTCAAAAAACGACAAAATACACCTCCCATTCAACTGTGTCTTTCCCCAGACTCCCCTAGGCCAAATATAACAGCTAGATCAGGAAGAAACTCGTATCATGGCTGCCTGTGTCTTCCCAGTCAGCCACAAAAAATTTGTGAGTATTTGGGGTAATTCGTTGCTCTCTTCTCACACCCTGGACTCCCTTGACACAGCCAGACCAGGAAGGAACTTGGATCACAGCTGCCTGTGTCTACTTGGTCAGTCACACATAATTTTGGGATATTTGGGGTAATTCTCCTTTGTTCTCTTTTCACACCCCCACATAAGGAAAGAACTTGGATCATGATTGCCTGTGTCTACTTGGTCACACAAAAGTTTGTGGTATTTGGGGTAAACCTACTTTGTTCCCTTCTCACATACTCAGAATCCCCTAACACAGAAATAACAGCCAGATCAGGAAGAAACTTAGATCACCTCTGCCTGCGTCTTCCTAGAGAGCCATGTCAGAATTAATATGATTATATTTATGGGACTGTAAGGGTTAACTAGGTATCGACACTAGGGATGGGTGAAAAGTTTCACCTCAAACTGAAATCGGTGAATAATGGCACTTCTCGCTTGGTGAATAATTTTTTCATGAAAAGTGCAGTTTTTCTGCTTTTTTTGCCTAGCTCATTCCATTGAAATAAATGGGAACATTGTATTTACACAAAACACATAGCAAATATTTTATTTCCCAAAGGAATAGTATAAAAGGGAGCATGAGGGTGCCTGTGTTGGTGGAGTGTGGGCAAAGAATCATTTGAACAGGGAATGTTTTTTGGGGGGTTTGTTTACTGGGATTGGGGGGCAGTTAATAAAAAATAAATCCTAAATACAATTAAAAAACCCCATAAAAAATTGTATAAAATGGGTCTGAGGAGGGTGCCTGTTTTGGTGGATGGAGTCTGGGGAAAGAATAATTTGAACAGGGAATTTGTTTTTGGTGGGGGGGTTAGTTAATTGGTATTGGGGAAAGAGTTAATAAAAAAATAAATACAATAAAATAAGAAATTTGTATGTAACGTGACAGAGACAGGGACCCCCTGACATAAGCTGCCACTGGGGTAGACTGATACTTGACATGACAGAGTATTTTGTAGGCGATAATTTGTAAGATTTGTTGTTAGAGGCCCAAGCCCTGAGAAAACATTGATTTGTAGGACTTAGGCTTGTTAGAAACAACCCCCCAAAACTTTTTTTTTTAATTTTTTAAAAACACACGCCCTGAGAAAAAAATACTCATGTTGTTCTGGCCACTGGCCACTGGCCATTGTCAAATACCCTGATGTAGATTCAGAATTTTTGACTGCTGTTCTTGCTACTGCTGAGTTGTTTAAGTATCGCAGTATCCCTAGGAGGCCTAGTGATCCTGTGCTCCCTTTTGCTGTGTTGCTGTCTTCCACATTCCTGACGTCTATGGAGCAGGCGCTGTTATGTGCGCTTGTTTATGGGTCTCTTACTGATTTGCCTAATTGGTTCCCGCCTTTGTCTGCTCCTTTATAAACTTCCCTGGGCCTAGGACTCATTACCCTTAGGTGGTGTTTCTGCTCGTAGCTCTTGCGTTCTCGTTGTGACCCATGCCTGACCTCCGAATCCACTACGTGTATGACCCCGGCTTCTCTGACTACCCACATTGGTTCTGGCATGTGGCTCTTGCTGACTAACTCGTTCCGTGTAGACCCCGGCTTGTCTGACTACCCACATCAGTTCTGACCTGTGGCTCTGGCTGACTAACTTGCTCCTTGTAGGCCTCGGCTTGTCTGACTACCCAGATTGGTTCTGAATTGTGGCTCTGGATGACTATCTCACTCCATGTAGACCCGGCTTGTCTGACCTGTGGCTCTGACTGACCACTTTCTCTGTGAACTACCCAGCTTGCCTGACCATTCATCTCTGTGTCCCGTGGCTCTGGCTTGCTCTCGCCCCTTGTTGCCTCTGGTTTGAGGGACTTTGAGTGCAGACTTGCTATCAAATCTGGTTCTACCTGTGCTCAGCCAAACCTAATTCCAATATCCTCCAGAATCTTGCAGTAGTGCAGTGCACAGCACAGTGTGCAGCTCGGGGGAGAAGCCTGGGGCCTAATATCCAGTGGTCTGGGGTTATGTGGGTTATGTTATTATTACTGTACATGATAAATAAAGGTGGTTATATTTTATTACTGTTGTCTGTCCTTCTTTGCCTGAATACCGTGACAGTACCTAAGGGCCATGTCTACTGAAGGTACAAGCTGTCCACCTAATTAGAGCATCCTGCCCAGGATGGAGTCTCAGGACCAGAGAGTAGATCAGTTGTCGTTTGTCATGCAGACACTGTTAAATCGCACGGCGCACCTTGATCCCTTTTTTGGTGGCCCAACCTGAGAGTAAATTGTTACGCATTTGTTGCGGCATGTTCCACTTTTGCACAGACTAAGACTCACAGGCACCTTCCAGTGGGTGTATTACAACCCATACCTAATGGGGAGCATCCTTGGTCGCATTTATCTATCGACTTTATGGTAAAATTGCCAGTGTCAGAGGGCTTCGCTGTCATCCTCATGATCGTGGATGGATTTTCCAAGATGGCCCATTTTGTACCACTTAAAGGACTCCCATCCTCTAAGGAGCTGGCCAAAATCTTTGCTAAGGAGGTTGTTAAGCTCCATGGTATACCAAAGGTGGTGTCTCAGATCATGGGAGCCAGTTTGTGTTGTACTTCTGGAGAGCTTTTTACGGTCAGATGGGTATCAAGCTCTCATTCTCCTTGGCTTACCATCCCCAGTCTAACGGTGCTTCAGAGAGGTCTAATCAGGCATTGTAACAGTTACTCCACTGGTTTATTTTGAATCACCATGATAATTGGGCCAACCTGTTAACGTGGGTAGACCTTTCTAGAAATAGTGCTGTTAATTCCTTGTCTCAGAACTCCCCATTTTTGATTAATTATGGGTTCCAACCTTCACTTCTGCCAGAGTCTTTCAAGGCTCAGAATATTCCTGGTCTGGAGGAGCACTTGAGGGCACTCCTCTCCACATGAGTATGGGTTCAGAGAACCCTTCAGAGTTCCTCGTTATGCTATAAGAGACAAGCAGACCGTAGACGCCTACCAGCTCCAGTGTTCCAGGTGGGAGAGAGAGTATGGCTGTCCTCACGCAACCTCCATCTCCACGTACCTTGTAAAAAACTGGCTCCTCGATTTGCTGGTCCCTTTCGGGTTCTCCGTAGGCTCAACCCTGTAACCTATGCCCTCGAACTCCCTGCTAATATGCACATTTCCACTGTGTTCCATGTATCACTACTGAAACCTTTGGTCTGTAAACGTTATACTAACACTCCGGTCTGTCCCAGACCTATCCAATTGGGGAGTCATGAGGAATATGAAGTGCAGAGCATTCTGGACTCTTGCAGGGTCAGAGGCCAGGTACAGTATCTTATTCTTTGGAAAGGGTATGGTCCTGAGGAACGTTCCTGGGTCACTAAGAGAGATCTGCATACACCTGCCCTGCACAGTGAATTCCACTCCTGCACTTCCTCTGGTGCTGGTCCTCTTGCGGGGGAGAGGTCATTAAGGGGGGGGTACTATCACAGTATCCCTAGGAGGCCTAGCGATCCTGTGCTTCCTTTTGCTGTGTTGATGTGGGCCAGCATGGAGGCCGGCCACTTCCACATTCATGATGTCTATGGAGCAGGCGCTGTTACGTGCACTTGTTAATGGGTCTCTTACTGATTTGCCTAATTGGTTCCCCCCCTTGTCTGCTCCATTATAAACTTCCCTGGTCCTAGGAGTCATGCCCTTATGTGGTGTTTCTGCTCGTAGCTCTTGCGTTCTTGTTGTGACCCGTGCCTGACCTCTGAATCCGCTCTGTGTTTGACCCCGGCTTGTCTGACTACCCACATCAGTTCTGACCTGTGGCTCTGGCTGACTAACTTGCTCCATGTAGACCCGGGCTTGTCTGACTACCCACATCGGTTCTGACCTGTGGCTCTGGCTGACAAACTTGCTCCTTGTAGGCCTCGGTTTGTCTGACTACCCAGATCAGTTATGACCTGTTGCTCTGGCTGACTGTCTTGCTCCGTGTAGACCCGGCTTGTCTGTATCACGGTGCCCGTGCTTTCTGTCAGTCTTTGTGTGATGCGCTCCTATTGGCTGAGCTATGTTTGGCCCGCCCAGTATGGCCTTTTTATACTGGGCTCTGGCACCTGTCTGGTGCCCTTTCGTGGTGTTCCTGTACCAGTGCTTACTTGAGTTGCTGTGTTCCCTTGTACCGACTTGGCCCGTTTGACTACTCTGCTTCTGGTTCCTGCTCCGTGATTCGACCCAGCCTGGCTGACGTTCCTGCTCCGTGATCTGACCCGGCTTGTCTGAAGTTCCAGCTCCGTGATTCGACCCAGTTCTCCTGTTCCTGCTTCGTTGTGTCGCTCGGATGACATTCTGACTTCCGCTGTGATTGGGCCTACCTGGCAGAGTATTCTGTGTTGCCTCCGTTACTGTTACGGCAGTGTACCTATTGCTGAGACTCCGTTAACCCTTGCAGAGCTTACTGTTGCCTCCGTTACTGCTGCGGCAGTGTGTCATTGGCTGGGCCTCCCGTTAACTCTTGCATAGCTTACAGTTGCCTCCGTTACTGCTATAACTGTGTACCATTGGCTGAGCCATCCGTTAACTCTTGCAGAGCTTCACTGTTGTCTCCGTTACTGCTAAGGCAGCATGCCACTGGCTGGGCCTTCCATTACTCTCGTAGAGCTTCACTGTTGCCTCCGTTACTGCTACGGCAGTGTGCCATTGGTTGAGCCTTCCATTAACCCTTGCAGTACTCCTTGTTGCCTCCGTTACTGCTGCGACAGTGCGCCATTGGCTGTGTTTCCATTCAGCTCTTGCAGAGTACCTAGTTGCCTCCGTTACTGCTACGGCAGTGTGCCATTGGCTGTGTTCCGTTCAGCTCTTGCAGAGTACCGTTGGCTCCGTTACTGCTACGGCAGTGTGCCATTGGCTGTAATCCGTTCAGCTCTTGCAGAGTATCATTGTTGCCTCCGTTTACTGCTATGGCAGTGGGTATAAGCTTCAGCTCTGCTCCGGCAAATTACCAGTGCTCTGTCTCCATTCTAGCACTACAGTCTCCTACTCATTGTTATTCCATCATACTGGGCGTTACTAGAGAACTCACCACATACTTCTCTACAACAGAGACTGATTACACCTATTAGGACTTTAACTCATGCTGTGCTGCTACTCTGGGTATTCACCCTCTCATGCCTGACCTGTGTCAGTATATGAACTCTCTTGCTTCCTATTATACTGGGCCTGTGTAGGCATATGTATCTAAGTCCTGTATTACACCTGTATAATTCTTCTGAGATAAGCTATAGCCCGTTAAGGGTAATTATCATTGTGTTTTCAATAAAACTGTGTTTTATCCTAAACCACTGTGTCTGAGTGTTGAACAAACCGTTACAGTCTGACCTGTGGCTCTGGTTGACTACTCACTTTGTGCACTACCCAGCTTGCCTGACCATTCATCTCTGTGTCCCATGGCTCTGGCTTGCTCTTACTCCTTGCTGCCTCTGGTTTGCGAGACCTTGGGTGAAGACTTGCTATCGAATCTGGTTCTACCTGTGTTCACCCAAACTTAATTTCAATATCCTCCTGTATCTTGCAGTAGTGCAGTGCACAGCACAGTGTGCAGCTCTGGGTAGAAGCCTGCGGCCTAACGTCCAGTGGCCTGAGGTAGTGTGGGCTACGTTATTATTACTGTACATCATAAATAAAGGTGGTTATATTTTATTACTGTTGTCTGTGCTTCTTTGCTTGAATATCTTGACATTAAGCAGCAGGATAATTAGGCAGCTCAAAGGGAATGGCATCAACTACAGAAGTAACATGGGTGATAGATGATGAAGGTTGCACTTGCCATGACTAGCTCCAGTGATATGCCTGAGACAGTATCAGCACAATAAGTAGTCCCCAGTATATGTGGAGAAAAGAAGATGTTGGCCAATAATTCTTCTCCACCTGCCCCTCCTTCAAAATCATGGGTGTGTTGTTAAAAGAATAGAAAATTTTACCTTGAAAGCAGGAACTGTGCCTCTCATCACCAACTGCAATGTGCACAGTGTGTGTGATAAATAACACCTGGCACAAATGTATCCAAACACCATGACATCGGAAACCAAAACTGCTGCTGTCATTATACCCCTTGTCCACAACCCACTAAGGACACATGATATCTTGTTGACAGTTTTAGAGTAATAATGATGAATAAGGTGGATTGGCAGAAGATGTAGTTACCCTAGAGGAAGAAGGTGAAGCTAGTTGTTTCGCTCATCATGGAACTTCCAGCCTCTGCCTGGGTTTCGCTATTCTTCCTCCTCTTTGATTTCTACCTTGCCTCTTGTTTTCTTTCTGTAGAGTCAGGTGGTAATGCAACAGTGGTGCTTGATTTATGTGGTGTGTGTTGAGCTTTAACGTTTGACATAAATGGCATGGTGTCTGTGTTTCATGTGTGTTATCAGGGCGGTTGTGCCAAGGTGTGTTCCCTCCTTTCCCCTTCTCACTGACAGTCAGAGATTGTGCACAGTGCCATTGGTGATGATTGCACTGTGCCTGCCCCAAGAAAAAAATAGTCCCACACCCATGACTTCAGGGGACAGGGATAGGGAACAGGTGGAGAAGAATGACCTCTTTCTTCTTCTCCTCCACTTTCCCCTTCACTGGCTGGGGCAGAGGATGATGTTGCTGCTGTTGCTGCTACTGCCTCAGAACAAGCACTGCATCAGGTTTATTGCTGCTGCTGGCAAGTGGAACCTGTCCTAACCCCAGATCAATTGTTTACCGCATTCCCACTGTGTTCACAGTGGTCTTTGTCACACTAGCCTGCTCCTCAGCTTCTTGCTGTCCCTACAATGTAACAGCAGGAATTAGAGCAGTTGCAAATTCTTCAAATTGCAAAATCTCACTACAAGTGATGGGGGTGATGCCCATCCTCATCCCTGTCTTCCATTTCTTCTCAGTGTCTGCTAAAAAGGCCATCAATGTCCCTTTTACCCCAGTTTCTCCACCATCATCATCACCACCACCACCACCACAACCACTAGTCCAACCGTGCTGCTGCTGCTTCTGCTGCTCTATTACAGACATCTCACTGCTGGTTGGAGGAGGTGAGGAGAAATGTGACAGAGGGTCCCCTAGTGTCACACTTGCCATTTATTGGTGACCTGAAGAAGGCAGACTGGCAGCACTAGCAGCAAGCACAAGCAGCTAATCTGTGCTCCTGGTGGGGTGGTATTATTGTTACAAGGTAACAGTTCTGCCTTTTTCAGGATCATGTTCCACCTGAGCAGTGCCGTGGGGGGTACAGGATTCCCAGGGTCATGGAAATGGTGTGGGCACCCTTGACCGCTAGTCTGGATGCTCTCAATTGCTTCCCCTACCACTCCCTAACACTAGTCCCACCGGCTGCTTTACCATCACTTTTACTACAACTTCTAACACCAAAAACATCAATTTCAGCCCCTGAGTCTTCTTCCTTACATTCACTATTAATATGACGATTACCCCCTCCTTCAATCCTAACACTAACAATCTGCTGGACCTTCTTAGTAGTAGTACTACCACTGGCGTTACTGCCTGGGGATGGCAAGTGCGACTTATGGTCCCTTGCTGTCACACACTGCATCATCTTCTCCTTCTCACCCTCCTGAGTATTACAAGACACACTGGCAGCAGCTTCAGTACTGGTGCAGCAGATTCAGCACTGGCAGCAGGCACAGCACTGGTGGCAGCAGGGGCAGCATGTCTGACAGCAGGAACAGCACTGGTGGCAGCAAGTACAGCACATCTTACACAGGGCCAGCACTAGCATAAGGTGGCTTAGGCAGCCGCCTTAGGGCGCTGCAGTGGAGAGAATTTTTTTTTATCCATTTAGTTATGTTTTTTACTGTGTCTCCCCACTGCCCGCAATGATGACAGCCGGGACCGTGTCACATGCGGAGATGCCGCGTGGAGCATGCTGATGTTTTCCTTCCTCTGTTCTGAGGCCAGTGCAAGTTTAAAACTGGTGCCTAGACTGAGGAAGAAAACCCCAGCATGCACCACACAGCGTCTCTGTGTGAGACACGGTCCCGCCTGTCATCAGTGCGGGCAGTATGCAGAAGAAGAGAAAGAGGCATAAGGAGATACATAGAGGGAAGAAAGAGAGGTACAAGGGGGTGAAGTGGTACAGAGGACAGGGAGAGGCACAATGGGGGAGGAAGAAGTACATAGGGGGAAGAAAGAGTGATACAAGGGGGGAAGAGGTACAGAGGGGAGAAAGAAGCACAAGGGGGGAGAGAAAGAAGTACATAGGGGGAATAAAGAGAGGTGCAAAGGGGGGAAGAGGTACAGAGGTGTGAAAGAGGCACAATGAGGGTAAAGAAAGAAATACATAGGGGGAAGAAAGAGAGGTGCAAGGGGGAGGAAGAGGTTCAAGGGGGAGAGGTACAGAGGGGAGAAAGAGGTACAAGGGGGAGAAAGAGGTGCAAGGGGGAGAAGGCACAAAGGGGTGAAAGAAGTACATGGGGCGAGAAAGAGAGGTGCAAGGGGAGAAAGAGGCACAAAGGGGTGAAATAAGTACAAGGGGGGGTGAAAGAAGTACATGGGGGAGAAAGAGGCACAGGGGGGTGAAAGAGGCACAAGGTGGGGTGAAAGAAGTACATAGGGGTGAAAAAAGTACATGGGGGAGAAAGAGAGATGCAAGGTGGAGTTAGAGGTACAAGGGGGAGAAAGAGGTGCAGAGGGTGAAAGAAGTACAAGGGGGAGAAAGAGAGGTGCAAGGGGGAGAAGGCACAAGGGGGTGAAAGAAGTACAAAGTAGGGAGAAAGAGATGCAAGGGGGGGAAGGCACAAGGGGGTGAAAGAAGTACATATGGTGAGAAAGAGAGGTGCAAAGGGAGAAAGAGGCACAAAGGGATGAAAGAAGTACAAGGGAGGTAAAATGGAGAGAAATATATTATTTCTCCCCCTCTTCCCTCTTTATCCCCCCTTGCCTCTTTCTCTTTATTCCATTCTTAACTCTTCCTCCCTCTTCCTCTTTATCTTTTCCACTACTTTTCTTTTTACCCCCTTGCCTCTTTATTCCACTCATTATTCCTTATTTTTCCTCTGTCTTTATCCACCTATTGTTTTTGTGTCTCCTCTTGCATCCTTCCCTTGCCTCTTTATCCCTCAACTTGCCTCTTTCTCTTTCTCCCCCCTTCTTGCCTCTCCCCCCCTTCTTGCCTCTTTCCCCCTTGCTTCTTTATCCCCCTTCTTTATCCCTCTTCTTGCACACTTCTTTCTCCCTCTCTTGACTTTCTCTTTACCCCTTCTCTTGCATAATCTTTATCCCCCTATTGTCTCTTTATCCCTCATCTTGCATCCTCTCTACCCTCTTCTTGCTCCTTTAGCCTTCCTCTTGCATCCTCTCTATCCCCTCTTGCTCCTTTATCCTTCCTTTTGTATCCTCTCTCTTTCTCCCCTTCTTGCCTCTCTCCCCTTCTTGCTTTTCTATTTCTCCCCTTCTTTCCTCTCTCATTCTTTCCTATTTCTCTCCTTCTTGCCTCTCTCTTTCTCCTCTTCTTGCCTTTCTCTTTTCTCCCCCTCTTGTGTCAATATGGAGGGTAATGAGGGAGAGAGCAGGTGGCAATGTGGAGGCCTGTGAGGGAGACAGGAGGCAGTGAGAGGCATCCAAGAGAAAATCCCCACACACCAATTGTGCCGTGACATCCCTTTGTCACCACGCTGGACTCACTTGAATTTTCAGCAGCCTTTAAGCACCTAGGCCTAGATTTAAAGGCAGCCGTTAAACCATCCGCTAAGTAAAAAAGGCACGTCGGCCGCAAAGAACACATGGTTTACGGCAGATTCAAAGGTAAGCGTTCAAGAATAGCTATCGGGCGTAGGCACTACAAAAACACGTTAAACAAAAACCAGCGTCGCACCTGATTTTGCATCACCGTGCGTCCCAAACACCCGTTAAAACACAACTTAACTCAAAATGTTACATTACGGCTGCCGTTGTCTAGCAACCCTGATAGATGCACAAACAAAATTCAAACCTACAGCCAATCCCAAGGCCCCAAAGTATCAAAATTGTTCAAATACACCTATATATACCTCAAAATAACGGTTACACCCTGTCTGTGTTTCGAGTTTCAGCAAGTTAGAGCACAGGACCCAGGAGTGGAGGATAGCATTTAGAGAGAGAGAGAGAGATAGAGAGAGAAGCATACAGAGGAGTAAGGTAGAAGGATTTTGGAGAGGAGAGAGTTACATTTAAATAGACACATAGCACACTTTTGCACATAGCACATACATCCATACAAACACATACACATACATACACATAGTCTTTTTTTTTTCATCACACCTTACACATTTTAAACTTTATTTTCACAGTGTGAATCCGTGAGTGAAAGTGTGTGACAGAGAGTGAGTGGGATCGAGTGTGTCTGTGAGGGCGTGTGAGAGTGCCTGGGTGTGACTGGGTGAATGATGGCCAGGAGAGGAGGACAGGAGAGAGGGATGGGGAGACTAGTGGAGGAGGAGGAGGAGGAAGGTCAGGAGGGGATCCCTCAGCAGAGCAGGGGTGGGAGAGGGAGATACGCAGGGCGGAGGGGGACCAGGCCCACAAGAACAGGCACACTAAGAAGAAGAGGGACAGATCCTGCAGTGGGACGAGGGGTAGTGCCTGGGGACCACCACACACAGGCAGGGGCAGAGCAGGCAGGACACTCCGGGTCTGACTCCTCGCATGCCGGAGCTGAGGGGGACAGGGTCAGGGATCCCCGATATACCGAGGAAGAAAACACGGCCCTCGTGGAGGCTGTGCTGGAGAGGGAGAGTGTCCTCTTCCCGGGGGACAGACTCCCTGGCCTCTCTGCGAGGAGGAGAGCTGCCTGGAGTCAAATCTGCAGCAGAGTTAATGCGGTGGCCACCTGCAGACGGGATGTTGACTCAATAAAGAAGAGATGGGGCGACTGCAAAAGGCAGGTGAAGAGGAAGATGGGGGATGCCGCCCTGCACGCCCGAGCCACCGGAGGTGGGCCACCTGTCCCCATCACCTTCAGCGCATGGGAGGAGAGGCTGCGGCAGACACTGTCGTCTACCCTCATTGAGGGGGTCCCTGGAGGATCAGACACTGGGGAGGAGAGGAGCCTCCACACCACCGGTAAGTGCATCACCCCAAAACCACACACCACCCCAAACCACACACCCATCACAAACAAGCACTCACATCCCAACATCTGCCCTTCATTCAACCACACAATTGCACCAACACAGCACCCTGAGGGTTTAAACAGGAATCAAGACAAGAACAAATGTCAATGTTCAACAAGGCCAAAACCTGTCCAACTCCCTGGTTAACCCTCATGTTGCTGTGCTCATCACACACAATACACACAAACCATGCTCAGTAAAGTGTTGTATGTCAAACATCACAATTGTTGTCACACAGTGTTACCCATGTTCACACAGGGAATCCAGCACATAACCCCATGAGTGCGAGAGGGATCATCAATGCATCGATCAACAATGCTTTGGCAACCCCTCTGGTACTCAAAGGGTTAACCAGACAACAAACACATGTCGATAGGTTAACAATTACATGACACATAGGGGACATTCACTAAGCGGTGAAAAAGAGCTGATGTAGAGAATTTGACACTTACATACCCTCACTTTACCAATTACAATGTTAGTCTATGGAGAACATCCAATAACAGGATTCAAGCTGCATAGGCCCCATTGTGTGGACTCCATAGAAAACATTGCAGATGGGGAAATGAGGTCAGCGGAGAAGTCAGCATCATAATCAGTTCATCAGGTCCACTTAACCGCTTACTGAATCACCAACAGGATGGATCAGGTCACAAATCACAGTGCCACAGAGAATAAATGCTTGTATGTGCAACACACAGGCCAAAAACAATCACACATAACTAAAGGTGAAAAAGTTGGCCTTGGTGTTGTGTATGCAATCATGTACTCTAACTTCAATTTACATAGCTCACATTTGATTCACATATAGATCCTCAGGAGTGCTGATGCCATGGATGGATGGTACACCAGACACTATTTGCAGGATACATATGGGAACCAAATATGAACCATTGAGGTTTGGTCAATAACAGGCCAGGGATTATGGATATCTATGATCGGGTCTGGCTGCCTCACACAGAAGGATGGATGGGCTGATACAGGAAAAAAAAGGCCTCAATCAATGATATCCTTCAATACTGGCTTGATTGTTGCCCCTCAGGATTCAACTTGAACAGACCTCATGGACAGAATCCTGTAATGTACATCAATCCCTGATTGCCACGGTGGTATCCCATGCATCACAATGCAATGCATAGGATACCATCATGACAACCAGAGAGGGACATGTCTAATCTGACAAAATCCAGCACTGTACGGGATGAACTGATAACACAGGGATGAATACTACTTGAATCACACTGCAGATCTATTCAAAAAAGATATGTACAGAAAGAAAAACAACCAGATTTGTATGTGGATATGTCCCTTTCAAATGGGTACAAATAGGTCCCAACAAGATGTAAACCCAGAGTTCGGTTCAGTACGTGTGATTGTCCAACTGCCCATATATGTGCACCCTCAACAAAATAACTCATATTGATATCATCATCAGAGTACATATACCCAGTATATTACACCTACTTGGATGGGTATCACTTGTATCTATGAAAGTTCATTTGTGATGGCTGTACATATATAGGCAGTTAGACAATCACATGTTCTGAACAGATCTCTGGGTTCATATCTATCAAGGATATGTTTGTAACCGTATGAAAGGTACATATACACATATATCAGACCATATTCCTCACTGTGTACCTTGGCATGGCAATGGTTAATTTCACTTGATGTAACCTTGCAGGCATCATAAAGAGATGTTTAGAAAGATGTTACTGTATGTGACAGCTGGAGATGTCAGTCATATGACCACACGGAGGCTCTTCAGCAGACCCAAAATTGAACCAATTGGAGATGGATCCATCATTGACATGGTCCACAGAGCGTTCTTACAAACCAAGAACACTTAGTAGACAATGGCAAAGATGTAGTTATCTCCAAATGGGTCAATGTGGAGTCTGCTGAAGAGCCTCCGTGTGGTCAAATGACTGACATCTCCAGCTGTCACATACAGCAACATCTTTCTAAACATCTCTCTATGATGCCTGCAATGTTACATCAAGGTGAAATTAACCTTTGCTATCCCGTTAAAGAGATAGTAATACCTAAAATGTGAAAGGAAAAATACATGTCATAGGATTGATCCACCGGGTAATGCAAGGGTATCCCCACTACTGAAAGGTGTTTCATCACAAGAGTATAACAGCTCAAAGTTGAATATTCCATGGACAATATCAGTGTGGCCTGAAAATGTACTATGCCAATGTTGCCAGACCATCCTCTGGCTAGCTTTGGTCCAGGGAGCAGATATCCACAAAGGATGATGTGGCAACAGCGCAAATGTACAATTTCAGGCCACTGGGATGTGGCACCAAAGGAATTCAACTCTGAGCTGCAATACATGTAGAATACAACACCCATCACCAGTAGGAGTACCGTTGTTTCACACAGGGGGATACACCATACAACATATATGTTCCTTTACACATTTCAAGTATTAATATCAATTTGACACCATCATGGCTAAGTTTACTGATCACACAATCTCAATCCTCCACACAGGTTATGTGTCTCCAGCACATCAGGAGCCCATGGAGGAGGCCACCTCACCACCCAGTGAGGAGTATTTGGAGGAGGGGACCAGCCAGTGGGCACCGTACCCAACGACATCCACACCTCTTGGCCAGCTGGATGCACCAACCCTGCCTGCACCGACTCTGCCTGCACCGACTCTGCCTGCACCGACTCTGCCTGCACCGACTCTGCCTGCACCGACTCTGCCTGCATCAACTCTGCCTGCACCAACTCTGCCTGCACCGACTTATTACAGTGACTGGATGCCCCCCACCACCTCCAGGAGCTATTATCCCCCAGCAGCAGCAGCAGCACCACCACCACCAGGGAGGCAATGGCTGCCCGGTGATGTGGCCACCACCCAATACGGGCCATACCCACAGATTGACCTACCCTCCTGGATGGCTCCCCAGCATGGCCCCAGGTATGATCCTAGGTGGGGGCCAAGCACATACCAGTGGCCAAGGTTTGACCCTTGGCCACTCGACTACCAACACCTGGGCCTGCTTGGGGAGCCCCAACAGCCTATGTGAAGGGACGTGTTTACCCCACCACCGCCACCAGCACAGACATCGGTGGGCAGCAGTGGGTCAATTGATGTGGTGGGCACATACCCATCTGCAGCACAACCAGCACCAGCAGAGGAGGACACAGCAGCAGCAGAGGAGGACACAGCACCAGCAGAGGAGGACACAGCAGCAGCAGAGGAGGACACAGCACCAGCAGAGGCGGACACAGCACCAGCAGAGGAGGACACAGCAGCAGCTGATTCACCAGGCACAAGCATCACCAGCAGTGAACGGCCCACGGGGAAGGAAGCTGAGTGTATGGCTCTGCAAAGGAGACTACTCAGGTCAAGCCTCCGCACCAATGACAACATCACCAGGAGCCGTAGGGAATCCCGTATAAACACTAACAGGATAGAGGCAAGGATCCATGCCCTGGAGTCGGAGGTCATGAGGATCAACACTCAACTCCATCAGCTACACACGGGGGTGATGGACCTGCTTGCACAGCTACTGGTGGAGTTGAGAGAGCTGAACCGCAGGGAGGACTTACGTTTGGAGAGGGAAAACCTGCGCTCCACAGAGGGATCCACTGCCCCCACCACCCCCTCTAATGTGACCCCCGAAGCCACACCTAGGGGGCAAAGGGTGACCAGGAGATCATCCAGGTTATCCACTTCTGCCACACAGTCTAAGCCCCCCCCCCCCTAAGAAAAAAAAATAAAATGCCCAACATGTTAAATTTCCCCTGAATAAAGGAACATTGTGCTTTTGAATCCTGTCTGATCTGCTTTGAATTTGGTCATTGATTTGGGTGGCAGAGTTGTCTCCAATGCATTGCCAAACAATTCAGTGAATACAACTCCTGCCTAGGTAAGATGTTTGTGGGATGTTACAACATGGGTTCACACACACATCGTTGTACAAAATCAACTGTAAAAACATCCCTGTTGCCATATTACACAACTGTGTTATATGGCAATGTTGTGTGTTGATTTTGCATAACAAAACATTCCCCTTAGCCCAACATTTGGTACAACATTGAACATTCATCTACATCATATGTTGTGTTTAACCCTTTGATAGCCAGAGTGGTAGGCAACGCATTGCAAAGAAATGCGTTGGGTACCACTCTGGCACTCAGAGGGTTAAGGGGATAACCAAACAAACGGCTTAGCGGTGAGATAACAAGCAGGACAGATAAATGGGACATGTATCCATATTGTCTTGGATTCACACACTCATTGTGCAACAGACTGACTGGGGAAGCCAATGTTTTCAACCTAGGATTTCAATGTGTAGCACACACATTGATATCCTGGGGTGAGCATTGGGGCCTCCAGTAAGTTGACTTGTTGTTTTTTCTAAGGGTGTAACAGACTTCCCCAGTGAAAACACTTGTCCACTTGGTCATGTACTGTGATATGTCCCAGTGGAGCAATATCACTGAACATTGATTATACTGAGCAACACATTAACTGTGGACAGGAATTCACTGTGGAAGTATGTCCCCTTTATCACCTCTTTATCACTCCCACAACACATTAGTGTATCACTGCCACCATCTGTTAGCGTGAATACATCACTGAGTCCACTCACTTGCAAACAAGTGGTGGAGTCCTGTGATATGGGTGATGCCTTTCCATGTATGGGGATACTCTACCCTGGGTGTGGTAACGCATTGACAACTGTGTTCTCAAATATATCCTCCTACAGACACAGATAGAATGGTGATGGTTCATCTTTATTGTGTCTCAAAGTACATTAGGATGTACATGTGTTTTCTGTGTATTGCCTATATGCATTGAACACCTGTATGAGAACACTAAATGTACTTTGAAACAAAAAAATAGTACTTTAGTAACACTGCTGCCCAGCTCATGTGTTGTCCACAACGTTTGACAACTCTGTAGCTGAGCATCCTAACTGTACAGGTTATAAAACTCAGGAATTAGTGTTTTCTGTGTCTATATGAAAATGATCCAGTAGAGGTTTGTGTGAACCTCAGGTCAAACTTTGCATCACCAACAACATCAACATAAACAGCAAGGGGTGATCTCCATGAAGGTGATGTCAAGACATCAATCCAGTCACATAGAAGAACTTCAGTTCAAGGATGGATCATGTTACGGATGCCTGTGGAAGAAGAGGACAGGATTTGGAGCAGTTGACCTGAACTGATCATCAAGCAACAACAATTTAGTCTTTTTGATCCCCTCAATTTTCACAGTTACAGGTGAGTACACAAACCATTGCTTGACAATGTGTTGTGTACTCATCTGTAACCAATTATGTGGAGAACTAAGGACATGTGCCCCAGCCCTATGGATATGTGCCCCTGACATGGATACACACATCAACAAGTGTTCTGAGAGCTCCATGGAAGTAATGAATTTGGGCTGCCACTGTTAATGTGACAGTGGCAGCCCAATGTCATTTGTTCCATGGAACTGTTAGGACACATTTGTTGATGTGTGTATTCATGTCGGGGGCACATATGTCTGCACACTCACAGGTCAGCATGGTGTCCCTGGTAATCTGATCTACGTCTCATGACCTCTACATTGTGTGCCCATACCACTGTACATCCACCCCTGTGCTGCTCTTCTCAGCTGTAGCACAGTACAGGTCCCATATTGAGTCCAATGGCCCTTTAACCCCTGATGTGACGGAGTATTATCCAATGCATAGCATTGGATAACACTCTTTCGCTACAAGGCTCGCATGGTTGCTCTGGCTATGCTCATGGCAAATCAAGTTAGCTGCTGTCAATCAAGCCCTGTAAGGCGATGAACATGGGTTATGTGTTGTACCTTGTTTCTCCTGAGGGTGTGCGTGATATCCTTGGGGTCTGTATGTCAACGTGGAGAGTGGAATGGAGGATGGTTTTTGAGTCCACACACACAATTTGCCACGTCCGCTGCCAGTGCAGTGCTGTGTCACTGTTCCTGTGGGGTGAGATAGAACAAAATGTGCAGTGTGGTTAGTGTCACAGGACTGATGGGGGACTTGCATGGATTGTTTGCTTGCCTGTGTTATACTCACATGTAAAGTGTTCCGTGATGAGCCTGTCTCTGATCTGTGTCCCTCTCAGGGTCTCCTCAACGTGTCCGATGTCCATGGGCACTTCCTGTATGGGGGGGGCCTGGATGTGCTCCAGCAGCCTGGTGTCCACTGCGATGTTGTGCAGTATTGCGCACGCCACAATGATGTCGCACACCTTTCCAGGTGCATACTGCAGTGCTCCCCCCGAGTGGTCCAGACATCGGAATCTTGACTTGAGGAGGCCAAAGGTCCGCTCAATGGCATTCCTCGTTCTGCCATGAGCCTGGTTGTAGCTTTCCTGGGCATGTGTTCGAGGATTGGCCAGTGGGGTCAGTAGCCAGGACTTGCATCCATAGCCAGCATCACCTGTGTAATGTGAGTGACATGGTGAGACAGGGAGCACATGTTGTGTGAATGATGTTTTGTGTGGTAGACGTAGTAGCTGTGGGTCAGGAGCATGCTAAGCAGCGTTGTGTGTACGCCTGTGTATGTGATGTGATTTTGTATTGTGAACTCACCCAAAAGCCATCCCCCTGTAAAAGTTCCATTCTCGAAATCTCTGTGGACTGAGGAGTTATGGAGAATGTATGAATCATGTGAGCTGCCAGGATACTTTGCACAGACATTCATTATCCTCATATGGCTGTCACACACCATCTGCACGTTGATGGAGTGAAAGTTCTTCCTGTTGATGAATATCTGTGCGTCACGTGCTGGGGCCTTAATCCGGACATGGGTGCAATCTATAGCACCCATGACCCTGGGCATGCCTCCCCTGGCGTAAAAGGCCTGCTTGACTTGTATCCAGTCCATGTCGGTGGTGGGGAAATGTATATAGGTACTGGCCTTGCTTTTGAGGGCTGGCAGGACCTGGGCCAGCACCCTGGAGAATGTGGCCTGTGACATGCCAGATGCGTAACCCTCTGTGGACTGGAAGGCCCCGCTTGCCATGAAGTGCATGGCACAGAGTAGTTTCTGCAGGCCAGTTAGGGCATGGTTGTGGATGTAGATGGGATCCACCTGCTCCTTAATGACCTCATACAAGGCAATGATGCTGTCAGGCCTCAACCTGTAGCGATCAATTACCTCATCATCGGTCATTCCAAAGAGGGTGACCCTTGGGCGGTATACCCTGGGCCTTGGTGGTCGTCTATACATCCTGTGCCCTCCAGGTGGGGATGGGCTCCTGTGTGGCTGCTGAGCCAGAGCCTCCTCACTTGCAACAGGTGGTGGCTGTTGATCAGGCATGCTTGGAGGTTGCTGATGTTCCCCAGCTCTCTCCCTTGCACGCCTTCTCCGCAGCCTTCGCAACAATATGTAACCCAACATACTGTTTGCTCTCTCTATCTGTCTCTATCTGTCTCTATCTATCTCTCTCTCTCTCTATCTCTCTCTCTCTCCCTCCCTGAGTGGAAAACAAGCCACAAGTGAGTGTGTTGAGTTGTCCCTTTAAGTACTTGCTAGGGCGTTGTGTGGGTGTGGTGATGAGGTGAGTGCTGACCAATGGTGAGTTGTTTTTGTCCAGGTAAGTGTTTGCAGGTGTGTGTGTGTTATAAGATGTGGTGTGTTGTGCTTGTTCTGTGTGTGCCATTTGCGGACGTGCAGTTGTGGGGTGCAGGTGGCGTGTTGATGTTGCCCAGGTGAGCTTGTATTTGCAGGTGTCCGCTTTGTGTGATGACCCCCATTGTTCCGTGCCATGGTGTGTTGTTGTTTTTTAGTGTGTTGTTGTCCCTGTGGTGTTGGTTGTTGTTGTGTGTGTAGTGATTTGTGTTGTGTGTGCATGTTTTTGTGTTGTTTTGGCATTGCACGGGTTAATTTTCCCATTTACATGGTTGTGAGGTAAGCATTTTGTGTGTTTTCCTATGTAACGGGTGTTTTGTTTTGGCCGTTAAGTGTCTAACGGCTAAAAAAAGTGGGTCTTAACTTTTAGCCGTTAGGTGTGTCTTTTTTTCAGCTGTTATCAGTACCGCAAGCCTTTGAATAGCTCTGGGGTATGTTTTTCCATGCGTCTGAATGCACGTAAGTGTATCGGCCGTAAGGATTCTACAACTGCCGTTAGCTGGTCTTTAGACGGATCTTTGAATTGCAACATGTCACTTAACGCACCCGTTAGTGATTTTTTTTGCTAACGACTGCCTTTAAATCTACCCCCTAGTGCTCAGTGCTCATGGAGGAGCTGCACCAGGAAAAGGAGGAGCACAATATCAGCAGCGGGCTAGTCAGCACATACCTATTTTATTTATGTGAATAGAGGGCAGATTATAACAGTGCTTAGCTTTGTGAGATACAGTCTTTCAGTGATTGTCATAGTATTAATTGTAATATCTGGTGACCTGTAATTTGATTACATGTAACATTAGAATACGAGTGATATGTTTTCATACTACATTGCATAAGGGGTAATCACCAATAATGTTTAAGTCGTCAGTTGTGTAAAATTTTGTGCTAGGGCCATTTTTAGGGTAGGGCACAATGGGCGCCATGAACAAGGGGGTATTATCATGCCTCCATCATTACCCATGCTGAGGGAAGGGACATTTAGTGTCAGAGAGGCAAACTGGCAGATCTGGATATAATTTTCTGTGAGAGGTGTGCTCACACAGATTAGAGATGCAGTACAAAGTCTGGAACCCAGATCACAAGAGGGTCCTGGATTGCCCCCTACTGCATACATTTGTCCCAAAAAACTGTATTCGTTCCCAGGGTACCCAGGCTGGTACTGTTAGGCTGCTGAAGGCTCCAGGGCAGGAGTCTGCTCTCCTTGTGATGTGGCCTTGAGTGCGTCCATTGGAAAACCTGACCGTGTGTGAATCCAAAAGGAATTATATTACGCAGTGTATGCACTCACACACAGTCAGTGGGGGGATTTGCAGGTGCAGCACATATGGCAGCAGGCACAGGCAGCTGACCTGTCCCCCGCTTACTATTTATTATTATTACTAATCTTTATTTATATAGCGCCAACAAATTCTGCAGCACTTTACAGTAGGGAGTAGATATACAGAGGTAGTAAATAGTACAATCAAATGTGGAGAACAGAAGGATCAGAGGACCCTGCTCGTGAAAGCTTACAGTCTAGAGGAAGGTAGGTATGACACAGAAGGAGTAAGTGCTATTGGGTGTAAGTACCTCCTGCCACCTGACCTGCCAGTCAGTGGGTGGGAGTGAGAAGTGCTGTTGAGTTGCTGTTACTACTATCCTCTTCTTCCTCCCTTAACATTCATTTCCTCAAGATCCCTTGGGGTGATTTAGGGGGACTGACCAGCATTGGTTCTGTAGTGCTCACGTCCTCCTCAGACTCAGTAGACACATAATGGTCCTTCCAGTTCCTTCTTTTATTACTTTTAAACTTTTTCACAGTGATAGCAGTCACTATGAGCCTCTCCTGTCTCAATTTTGCAAAAAGATCACAACAGTATACTACTTTGTGAGAGTTTTTCCTTAGCCAGAAATCAAAGAGAGTTCCTTCTTTTATTATAAAATTAAAGTTTTATTTTCTGTGAGTGAGATGGTCATTTCTCACAGGTTTACTGAGGGCGCACAAAAGAACATGTAACCACAAGGTGTAACAACTGGCATAGCTATATTATAGCCTTTTTATAGGCATATTCTGCACATCTGTTCAGTATGTCCCTGCCCAAAGCATCTTTCCCCAGGCCTGACCAAACAAAGACCATACTAGATCCTATTTGGGACTATACTGAGGCGGTTGTTAGTTTACATACAAACAAAGATATCTCTATTCAACCCCTGTCTTTGGCCATCATCTAGCAATATCCTGATGGTCTTACTTTTGGTATGTAGAAACCATATTTTAAATGAGTCCTTTTTTTGGCAGCTGATGTAGGCATGGCAAACACTGCTCCTGCCTGGTTCATTCCAGGATGATTTTGACTGTGTGTAGATACTCCTGGTCCTTGGCATGTATCCCATTGGTATCATTAGGACAATCCACACACTTTAGGCAGCCATCATTTTTAGAGTACATGCAGAAACACAATTATGATGTGTTGTTGCAGTGCTCTCCCCTTAAGTTTCCAGAACCTGTTGGTTCAGTATTTGAGAGTCCAGGTGACTGTTGTTAGGACACTGGTATAATCATGATCACAGGTTGAAAGGTTCTCTCATGAGGTTTGCAAAACCCTTTGGAACTAGTGATTCATTGTAATTATCTGGTCTCCTGCTTACTGGAGTGCCCCAGATTTGAGCACATGTGGACAGTGAAGACAACCTTAGCAGCATCTGTCTGCCTTTACACAATATATAAATGCACATTACTGATAAAATTATTTCTAATACTATTACAATTGCAGTGGGATGTATCAAGACATTAAAGATTGCTAACCATAAGGTGCTATATCCAAAGATGGTTTCAAACCATGACAGGTGAGCATCTACCTGCAAACCTTTAATGACTTCAACATCTCTTTGAGTATCATGCATCACTGTCAAGTCTAAGTAGTAACTTACATTAACATATTCTGACGGAACTAGTAAATCCAATATTGAAATCATAAAGAGATAAATCATAATTATCAATGTGATCAAAGGCTGTTATAATATTTTCTATGATAGGAATTGTAAATATTAGTTACAGAGATTAAAATAATGGAATGACTGGTATACCAAATACCTGAGTGCCAACATATGTCATATTGATTTGGTAACAGCAGATGAAAGCTTAAGTTTCCTTGACCCAAATAAAATAAAGTGTCAGTAATTAGAGTAGATGTCACAGATATGTCACATGACCCAAAAGTGGTCCAACAATCTGTCTCATGCACTACTTAATATAGCATACATAACACTTTGCCCTAGATGCACTAAAGGTCGAAGAGGGCTACGAATGTCAATGTTCTGTCGAAGCAGTGTCGTAGGAACGTCCATAGTATTCACCAAACTGTCTACGACATTACATCACCAACACTCCGACAAAAAGATGCCCACATCGACATCAATCAGAAAGGTTTACAAATTTTCATTCATCACATCAACAATGGCCTATTTCCATATGATAATAAAGCATAATGACTCATTTCCATATGGAAATTCTGAATAATGAGACACATTCGTATGCAAGGGGTTGTGTTGCTATGATAATATGACACTTCGACTCATTCAGTAAACTCCAAAAGCAGCCTCTGCTGTCGGAGCTCACAGTCCACTCCACCTGTCTCAGACTGTCGTAGTTGGGATCTCCCTGTACTTTCCTACGCAGTAACAGCAGGGAGAGCTATGACAATTCTGAACAGTATTCTCTGTGCTTCCCTACCCAGCCAGTAGGGGAATAAAGAGAAGGCTTTCAGCACCAAGGACAGCATTGAATGCCATAGGGATTTGCATTGCTCACCCCTATGGCATTCAAAGGGTTAAAATCAAAAGGATAGATGATCCATGGGGCAACCCCAAAGGCATTTTCTCTCTTCTTGATACTGCTGGTGGCTGTATAAGCCGCTGTAGCATCAAGCGCTGCCTTGAACCCTGTCACCGGGTTCATTCTTAGAAAGTAGCGCTGTGCTCTCATCATTGAATCAGTCACCCGGTCTGACCCCTTTTCGATAGATGATCCATGGTAGGGGGGCTATCAGGAGGGGTCCTGGTGTCCCCCTGGAGGTCTGAAAGTTTTATTTCATTATAAAAAGTGCATATAACCTATGTGAAACATAGGTTATATGCGCTTTAACTAATAAACAGGCAATTGTTGCCCCCTTGCTAGGGGGTGTCATGAGGGGTCACGATACCCCCCCTTGAGGTTTGATGTTTTGTTTAATCACATAGAACATGTTATATTAAACTTATGATTAAATGTTTAACACATTAAATGTTTTACACATATACGGGCAAGGTATGCAGCCGCATACCTTGCCTATTAACCCTTTGAGTACCAGAGGGGTAGCAAACACATTGCTAAGCAATGCCTTTCTACCTCTATGGTACTCATAGGGTTAAGTGTCAAATGAAGGACAGGTTCTGTCGAATATATGGCAGTTCCTGTCCAATGAAGAGGTGAAAGTCACAATGAAGAGGTGAAAGTCGAATGGAGTTAGTATGTCGAATATATGCAACATATGTCTACATACTAAGGGGGGGTTATGTCGAAGGGGGGGACATTGTATAGTGCTTGGTGTACTATTTCTGTTTATTTCAACACCACAGGGTGAGCAATGCACATCCTTATGGCATTCAATGCTGTCCTTGGTGCTGAAAACCTTCTCTTTATTTCCTTACTGGCTTGGTAGGGAAGCACAGTGAATGCTGTCATAGTGTTGGTGATATGTGAGGGGAGGAGATCCCTTCCACACTGACAACACTTCGAAAATCCTGTATGCTAATAGGGACCTTCTCCAACCCTCCCCTTTCATCCGCTAATTTTGGTGAATATGTTGAGTGATTCGAACACATCGACAATATCATATTGACACCGCTTCGACTTTTAGTGCATCTAGGCTCTAATGTGGTGCTTTACTACTGGGAATATGGTGTGAAACATTCAAATGTATTATTATTATTGTTTGAAAACTTAAGGAGAATGGCACTATTTAATTTAGAATAACTAAAGTAACATAATCGTACGTTGCAATAACCAAGAATTTACTATTTACATTGTCCACTCTGAAAATAGAAGTCACTGGATATTGTGCTCTCACAGCACAACTATAAAACTAAAGGAAAAAGTTCCAGTCTCATTCATTTTAAGCAACTGGGTGAGGATAATAAAAATTCCATTGGCAGATAATTTCCACACCTATCACTTGGTCACATTCACCTATCACTTGGTTACCACAAACAGGGATGGACTTCATCAGCATCTGAAAGATAAAATCAACAGCATTATCAGATTTCATCAGCTAGTATACCTTCTGTAGTTTTGCCTTTAAATACATTTATGCTTACAATGATCATGTTTGTATTCAGACACTTAGCTATGCTACATGTTACTTTCATTATTTACCAGTTTCTGAAAAGATTAATTATTTAAAAATGAACTGCAAAAGCAAGACTACATAGCAATACTCCTTCAAACAAATCTTCAAGTTATATATTATTAAATCAAATCACTTAATAGCAATTACGTTACATTGAAGTAACTGCTTATTTTCCTCCAGGAGCTTATGGAAAGGGATCCATTTGCTATTTTTCCTGCTCCTTTCCTTATTATACTACCATGACTTCTGTTTTTGGTATCACATCTGAAATTCAACTCACCACTTTTTGATAATGTTTGGAGAGTCCTCTTCCCACAGTATGAACCCTTGTTCCCATAATTCAGCTCTGGGTGTTGTATTATTATGCTTGTGTAGATCCAGTTTCAATATCTGAACCCATTTAGTGAATTCAGTGTTTGTTTCCATGAGGAGATTCATATATTCTGCCACCTCTGCTGGGACAATGGCTAAAATTAATTGGTGATATGGCTCATCATCTTCATATATTTTCACCTGATTTTGCCTTAAATGTGAAGAGATACTTACTGGGTCAGTAGCAGCCAAATAGTCTATTATATGGCATGCTGCAGATGATATTGATTAATTGGGGAGAATGGCTATCAGGCATGTAATTTGTATACCACTATTCAATTTGAAAATGTTCTCTCTGCAACGTTGCAAAAAATATGGGGAATGTTGAAGTAAAGCCCTCATTTTATTTAACCTTATCACCCACAACATTTTGGGCCAGGTTAATGTACCTTCCATTAGATTACTTGTATCTTCCAAGTGAATTAGTGAATTTATCCTAGACATGGATTGGGGCTGCCCCAATATCTGCCCGAACCATCTTGGTATCGGTAATGTGCAAATTACTTACTGGTGGTGGATGTGCACTGTGTGCCGTCTGTATAAGGGGGAGTACTTGCCGTAGGTTTATGATGTGTTAGTAGTGAGACTTGTGATGGAAAGATGATTTATATTGGTGGTGTTTGTGTTGTTGTATCTTTGGGGGTGTTATAGGACTTCGGTGTGTCCTTCCTGACTCGATACATGTACATTATGTTTACTTAGATGCTCAGCTTCTTTTCTCTCCAGATCTCTTACATATTGCTGAGCATGTTGTAACCACTGATCAATATGTTTAGCATAGTTATAAATCTCTTCCCTGTTACTGTTATGATCAGGTGGATTTGATAATTCATCTTGGGGAAGTATTGGTGTGGGCAACTTTTATGCAGGGATTTGTGAATATACTGCTGCAATTTAATGTATTTTGAAGTCTCTTTCTAAATCTATATCAATATACAAATCCTCTAAATGTAGTTTGGTCTCTTCTAGATATACTGGGGCAATTGCAGCAATTTGAACCCATTTTTCTTTTTCATGAGAGGGCTTAAGGAAAATCCCTTGTCCCTTCTTTAAACCTGCAAGTTTAATGCAATGTTGTTTTACCCTTGTTTGTAGTGTAGTTAAGGATGTGCATATGGCCTGAAGTAAAAGCTGCAGTGTGCTGCCTTTCTTACCTTTGTCCTTTTCTTTAAGGGTTAATAGTGCATCCATGGCTGCTGAGATTCAATCTAATGAATCTATATCTGTCCAGATGTAGGGACCCCGTTCTTTCTTAATTAGCATGCCAGCATACTGTGCAAACTGTGGTGATAGCCACTAAAAGGACTCCTGAACTTCCTTAACATTATCTAAACTGGCCACTTTTTGCTGTGACACCTCCACTGTCTTCTGTGTACTGTTGGGTGTTTGAGTAAAAAAATGGGTAAATAAACTCATGCAGCGTAGATCAGAACAGTAAATTACACAAGAAAGGCCAGTAATACTGCTCAAGCTCCCAAGACGTGGTATGGAGATCGATCCCTTGAAGATGGATATGTGGCTGTAGTTGTCTATGATGTGATGTGATTTTTTTACTGCAAATCTTCTGCTCAGAAGCTGCTTTGAACCCAAGAACAGCACCAAGGATGAGCCCCCAAAATGTCAGAATTAATATGATTATATGCAGGGGAATGAAAGGGTTAACCAGGTGCTGACACACCTTCCAGTTCTGTCTAGCTGTATATTATCTGAAGTATTCCTTTTTAGTACTGTTATAGTATATTACTTTGAAGGATGTATTCCTTAACTAAAAATCACAGAGGGTTTCTTCTTTTATTATAAAAACTAGTTGAAGAGACGGTTGCATGGGCCACAGTGCCACTGCCAGTCTCTACTGCACATGATTGCAGCATTACACACATTTTAGCTAATTATTATATAGGATAAAGATGTATTTTCCGTGAGTTAGATGGTCATTACCCACAGGGTTACAGCAGGCACACAGAAGAAAATGTAACCACAAGATGTAATAAGTGGTATGGCTAGATTATAGTCTTCTTATAGGTCTATTCTGTACAACTGTTCTGTATATCCCTGCCCAGAGGTAGAGGTGGCAAAAAGTGTGAAAAATTTCCTGCATGACTTTTCACTTTTCTTACGAAAGATTTTGCCTTTCCGCCCTTGCAAAAATGTCCTCGTTTTCGCATTTTTTGCCTGTATTTCCTATATGTACTACATTTCCCACTGTAATATTACTTCTTCTGAGGGCTGAAATTTAGAAATAAATGGCTGAAAGTCAAAGTTGTAAGTCCTACAGCAACATATGGCTTGACAAATGTGTTAGCCTGCAGAATGCATTTGTCCTTTGCCCACAACACTGACTTCCTGCTTAAGTGACAATGGCACATATTCATGATGATGTCAAGTAATAAAAAAATAAAGAACAACCTACAATGTGGCAGATGTGTATTGTAATGGTGGTGGTGGGGGACTGGCATGGTGTGATTTGTGTATGTATATTGTTTTTACCATTGTCATACTCTATCCTCCTTCTCAGATTATTGACACACATTACTTATCGGTCATAGCAGTGGTGCCAAGTGGGGTCGGTGGTGGCAGCCCTTCTTCACACCCCTCCTCCACCTCTTCCTCTGTGTTGCTGTTAATATAGTTGCCCTGGCTTTGTCTGTCATACTCTTCTGCAGCAGGAGCCATAGCTGCTATTTGGACTGAACTAACTGTTGGCACTGGCAGTAGCACACTCTCTGACACATAAATAACTTCACTACTTCTTTTTTTCTGCTCTAGAGACCTGGGAACATTTTAAAGTGCTTCTGCTGCTGCTAGTTGTGGCACATTTGGCCTGCTGATAGTGAGTCTCCCAGTCAGACCTTTGGATGTGCTTCATGTGGGATCTCATAGAGGGGGTGCCTAGGGGTGAGCCTGCTTTCTTCTGCTCACATGCTTTTTGCACAGACAACAGATAGCAACATGCTTAGCTTGATGAACCTGAGTGAAGTATCTCCATACTGTGTACTTCATGGAATGAGGGGTTCCTGATGATGCTGATGATGACTGATAGGGTGACTGTGTACTTTTTGATATCTGTGCTTGTCCAGGGTCAGACTTTCCAATGGCTTTCTCAAACAGTTTATAAACAGGCACAGTGCTCCTTAAAAATAGTGGAAGATTCAGCCTTTGACTTTTTGCTAACCTGTCATCATTCTCACTCTCAACTTCATCTGAACAAGAGAAGGATACTGGAGGGATATATTCTAGATCTAAATCATCATCAGTCATCATTAGGTCATCCTCAGCAGCATCAGCATCACCTGACAATTCTTGCCCACTACCCTTATAATCCTCTAAGCTTTTAGAGGTCTCAAACAATTTCTTTTTACTTTTACTGCAACAAAGTTCCCTACTACTTTGAGGATGGGTGTTTTGGGGCTTGTTTGTCTCACTATCTGATGTAACAGGTGGTTCAGCTGCTAAACCTTCCTCTATTATGCTATTGCCATCATCGTCAACACTTGAATGTGACTTGTTGTCGCCTTCAGTGTTCTTATATTGTTTTTTTATTCTACAGTACACAACACATCTGATGGAGCTGTATGATGCCTTGCCTAAGCCCAGTCAGCTGTCTGTCACTGTCACCTAATATATTTAGTTATTTATTATTTTTTATTTATTTTTTAATGTTTATATTATTTTTTAAGTTGTACACCTGGTTGTCTTATCACAGTCTGTCCAAAAAAAGTTATAACTGAAAAACAAAATCAACAACTTCTTTCCTCAGACTTCCCCACCTAGCACAGAGACAATAAAAGCAAGATCTGCAAGCAAATAGGTCCCTAGCTGCCTGTATCTTGCCAGTCAGTCACATGGAATTTTGGAGTATTTGGGGTCAACCTCCTTCCTCCCTTCTTTATCCCAGAATGTCCCACTGACTCTCCTAATACACACTTATACAGAACTGTCCTACTAACAGATTCCTTAAACTAAACTTCAATTTCCCTCTCTGGATTCTCTAACTCAAACAAGGTGCTGCTCTCTCCTCTCACAAACACAGAATGGCATGCTGTGAGAGCCTGACAGCCTCTTATATGGCTGTTGAAAACTTTTGTGTGGTGGAGAAATATTTTTCTTCCCCTTGATTTTAATGAGTGAAAAAGGCGGGAAAAAGCAGAAAAATGGATGGGAAGTGTTTTGTCCCGGCATAGTTATGTATTAAGCTGTTGGAGACATACCATGCGTCCAGAATTGCAAGTCACATTGATCAGGACCAATTGATCTGGTCATTGTCTAGAGTCTTCTGGTGGCCAAGTCTCAGACCGGATTGTGCGGCTTTTACTGCTGCTTGCACAACCTGTGCACAGAGTAAGACTCCTCGACACCTGCCAGTCGGCTTGCTACAGCCTGTGGCTAATGGGGACCGTCCATGGTCCTATTTATCTATCGATTTCATCTTCGAACTTCCTAGTTCCATGGACTTTATGGTCATACTTATGATCGTGGATAAATTCTCGAAAATGGCACATTTCATACCTCTCAAGGGCTTGCCTTCCACGCAGGAATTGTCAGGGATATTTGCCAAGGAGGTCTTTAGATTACATGGCATACCCAGGGTTATTGTGTCTGACAGAGGAAGCCAATTTGTGTCCCAGTTTTGGAGGTGCTTTTGTACTCAGATGGGAATTTAGCTGTCATTATTTTCTGCCTACCACCCTCAGTCAAATGGTGCCGCAGAGAGGTCCAACCAGGCCTTAGAGCAATTCCTCCACTGTTATATCTCTGATCACCACGACAGTTGGGCTACCCTGTTGCCCTGGGCGGAGTTTGCCCGGAATGGTGCGTCAATTCTTCCTCATGGAGTTCACCATTCCTGATCATTTATGGGTTTCAACCCTCTGCGCTACCCGAGGCCTTCCAAACTCAAGAGATTTTGGCTCTGGATGAGCATTTAAGGGCACTCCATTCCTCATGGACATGGGTACAGCATACCCTATGTGGTTCTGCACAGAGGCAGAAAAGGCAGGCGGAACCTCCAGGTTCCATGCAATAAGTTAGCTCCTCGTTTTGTTGGTCCGTTCTGAGTAATACGCAAGATTAACCCTGTGGCTTATGATCTTGATCTTCCTGCCAATATGCGTATCCACAACGTATTTCATGTGTCATTGTTGAAGCCTTTGGCCTGCAACTGGTATACCTCTGCTCCTGTTCGCCCAGCTTCCCTGAGAGTTGCAGATCACGAGGAAAATGAGGTACAGAACATTCTGGACTCCCGTGTGAGTAGAAGGCACTTACAATATTTTATTAATTGGAAGGGCTATGGTTCTGAGGTGCGCTCCTTGATACCTTCTAGTGATGTCCATGCTCCTGTATTGGTACGCAGGTTTCATGCTCGATTCCCTGACAAACCCAGGCCAGATCTGCCGAGGGGGGGCCTATGGGGGGTACTGTTACAGCTTACCTTAGTTTCAGCATCATCTGAAGGCACGAGGCTTCAAGCATGCAGCAGGCCTCTGTTTTATGTGTTTGCTTCCTGTGGTCTCCTCCTACCTACTTCCTCCCTCTGAGCTGCTCCTCCTACCTACTTCCTGAGTAGGGGTTTAAAAGGCAGACTGAGTCCTATCTGGTGCAAACCTGTGGCTCTGTCTGACTACCCGCTCCGTGTATGACCCGTCTTGTCTGACTCTCCTTTCTGGTGATGACTAGGGGGCTTTGTCTGTTTCCTCCGTGTTTTGGTCCCCACTCCACAGATACCCATCCTAGAGCAGACCTGGGGCTCTATCAGACTCCTAGATTGACTACAGGCTGAGTCAGTGCTAGTCCTTTGGGCATTCCAAATTACCTCGAGGCTCCAGTGGGTTGAGGCCTAGTCTCGGACAGTGTGGTGGATCTCTTGGCGGACTGCTATTTCTGATACAGTGCTTGCCTCTTTGATCACCCTCTGTGTGCTATCTGTTTGCATACATTACTGTTATTATTCTAATAAAAGATTGTTTTACTTTACCGTACTGACTCCTGGTTTATTCCTGGGAACCGTGACAGTACTAAAATAGCTGTACAATATTTGTACCTGGATATATTTTAGATTAAAGAAATATGACGCACAACCATCTATAGAGAGATATCTAATAACAGTCTTAAGTATGTAAATATATATTTGGAAATACACTTTTAATTAATATTTTTATAATATTTATATTATAAAAATCCAGATAACTATTTACATGAATATTATATACTTACAAGTCTTGTTATTGTAGAGAAGGAATAAAAATATATTAAAGTGGATTTAACACATAACAACTATAACTTGACAATAACAGTAAAGTACACATAAAATAACATATTTCTGGTAGTGGTAATAATTTTTTATTTAAAATATTAGTTTGAAATATTTAGTTTTATTTCCTTACATAGGACCGGCAGGCACACTGCACTGCATTGCACTATCCAGCCTGTGCTAGCTAATTTAAATATAGTGTCAAACTGACAATTATTCAGGATGAACGCTTCTAGTCAGTGAAAATGTGGATGGGTAACAGTTCTACTTCAACTGAGGTAAATTTTAAAAATCATTATTTAAAAAAAGCTAGATATCAGTCATAAATGATAAGACTATCATACAGACATTATTTTTAATGTGCCAAAAGCATTTATTAATTATTTAACAGGTTAAATTAAGAAGTGAGAGCTAACAGAGATCAGAGCAGAGAAACAAAAATCAAGCCTACATAATGATAAAATATGGGTAATATTTAAACAATTGAAATGAGAATGTAGACTTAAAATGGATTACATATCAAAGTAATATAACCCTACAAAGAGTAACAAATATTCATTTTGCTTGAAAAAATGACAGGTTGTGTTTTTATCAGAACTATATATATATATATATATATATATAAATGTACACTTTAAAATGGAAACATGAAGAGTAGTTACTAGGTTCCACAAAGAACCTAGAATTGAGATAATTAATTGCATTATTAGTTAACCATGCAGCCCAATTGCAATACTAACAGAGAAATTATCACCATTATATGTCTGAAGCCGGCATCAAGATCCCCCAGGGACTATAAGCATGAGCCTTGGGTCTTTAGCTCTCTTACCCAATACACAGCAATGCTCCTGGCACTATGCATGATTTAAAATACTGCATTATATGTCAGTAATATGTTTCTTTATATTTAATGTACATCAATGCACTAAAATGGTTGTACAATGCTTGTCCATTGATATATTTTAGACTAAATAGACTAAATCCACATCTTTTTCTTTGAAATGTTAGTGTAGTTTGACAGAAATCTCATTCTAATCAGTGTAAGTTGTATAATTCATAAGAACATAATTGACCATACTTCAGAAAGCATACAATAGCTCTTGGTACACTCGTAATGCTGTTTTATGTCTCAGTCACACATATCTCTAGAGCCAACTACAATCTAGCTCCACGTTTTTCTTATTAAGAGAAAATATGACACACAATTGTCTCTAGGGAAATCTCTCTAATAACAGTCTTAAATATGTGAACATTTATTTTAAGAGATATACTGTAAAGTTATATATTTATAAGATTTTTTATGAAAATCCAAATAATTATGTACATGTATGTTATATATAGTTACTAGCCTTGCTATGGTCGATAAAGAATAACAAATTCTAGGACTTTTTACAGTGAATATAAATTGATTAAAGTGAATTTAAGACATAACAGTTTAACTGTATCTTGACTGTAACAAAGAACAATCAATATAACATATTTATGTTAGCAATTTTTGTTCAAAACAACAGTTTGAAATTTCCTTGTTAGGTTTGCAAACTGGATGGAACTGGCAGACATGCCAGCCTGATATTAATGCTGCATTCCTTCACACCAGCTACTCCATGGTAGTTTATATTAGCAGATTTAAATATAATGTCATACTGACAAGTATTCAAGATGAATGCTCCTACTCTGTGAAAATGTGAGCAGGTGACAGTTCCTCTTCAACTAAGATCATTTCTATAAATCATTATTTAAATAATCTAGCAATCAGTCATAAATTATAAGACTATGGGGGAGCTTCTCTAAGCGGTGATAAAGAGGTGATAAAGTGGAGATAACGTCTCCACTTTATCACTTCTCCAGTTCCTATGTTATTCTATGGAGCCTATGCACTAAGATTCCTTCAGCTTTGGCGATCTTAGTTAATAGACTCCATAGAATAACACAGAAACTGAAGAAGTGATATCACTGGAGAAGTCATCTCCACTTTAACACCTCTTTATCACACTTCACTGAATCTCCCCCTATGACACAGACATTAATTAGAATGTGATAAGTTGGAGTCCCTACCTGTATTTGTGGGAGGGGCTACAGGGGTATAAATACTCCCAGCAGCCTCATACTCTTCGAGGTGCACTTCTCCATGGGCTTTTGTAAGCAGAAACAGCCATGTCTCTTCCCAGTTTGCCAACTTGTCGCTTCAGAAAAGTATGTCTTCCTACCCCTCCTAACACCCCCACACTCAATCATCGGTCTGGGAATTCCCTACACACTTCCACTTCCCTTCCCGTCTTAGTTTCCTGTACCTTACCCAGCTGGCAGTGCAAGTCTGGCAGCATTAAGCTAGTCTTCTGGTCCACCTTCAGTAATGCTCACTATGTGGTCTTCCTGGAATGGTCATTCCTTTTTTCCCAGCACCCCATCCCCTTCCATGCCAGTAGTATTTTCCGATACTTAGACTTCATTTGGCTACACAGCCATTTACAACTCTGGATGGTTTTCAGAACCCTGGCCTCCAGAATTAACTGCATCCCCTCAGTTCTTCACTACTTCTTCTTTAATTGAGATCTATCCCATTGTCACAGGCTGCCATTTGGGGTCAGTCTTGGTCAGGTCACACAGCTAAATTTATCACTGACAACCAAGCCACATCTCTCTTTCTTGAGAAAGGTAAAGCACATCTCCATCCATCATGTCATTCCTCCTCAAGTTGACTTGGCTGTTCCTATACTATAAATTTTCCATTTACAGGTCTTTTCTCCCCAGGACCCTTAATCATGCTGCTTTTGCTCTTTTTTCTTCAAATTGCAGTAATTCTTTGATCTGGTCCCCTCAGCCAACCCTCTACCTTCAGCAACACTGGCCTTTCAAGAATTGATCCTAGAATTAAGACGTTCTCATCAGCAGCCAATACCATCATGCTCAAAGCACTCTCCTCCAACACTAAACAAGTCTACACCAGAGCCTGGTCTTCAGTCCTGCATTTCCTGCTCCCCACCAAACCCCTCATAACTATTCCATCTCAGCAATTTTAACGTTCATGACTTACTGCCACCAATCCCTGTGCTTATCACCTTTCACCATCAAGCTTCACCTAGCAGGCATACAACAACACCTAACATTTCTACATCCTAATCATCCATCTGTTTTCTTCACATATCAGGTTAAGTTATTTCTCAAGGGACTAATGAAAATTCCACATGTCCCCCCCATTTTGCAGACTCTATGATGTCATAACCTCCAGATCGTTCGACCACAATACAAATTGCATCCTGCTGGCCACCATTAATTTAGAGTTTATGGCTTTCTAAGACCTGGTAAATTTTTGGTCTCTTCCTCCTGTTTGCCTTTTCTTAAAAAGAAAGATGTGTCTCACCAACATGACAACTGTACACTTCACCTTTGCCATTCCAAGATAAACCAGACAGGAGTAGGTGCCCTTATTTATTTATATTCCACAAATGACAGGTGGTATCCCTACTCTGCTCTCCAATTTCTGTCAAACCAATTAGCTACTAAACCCACAGATAGTCCACTTTTGCCAACACATAACGGTCCACTCAAATCATCCTCCTTCATTAAAATTATTAGGTCCTTATTATCCTGGCTAGGCGTCAATCAATTTTCCTTTTCAGGGCACTCCTTCCACATTTGATTTGCATTTGCAGCTTCCGAAAATAACAGCCCTCCCCACATAATTCAAAGACTCGGAAGTTGGAAAAAGTTTCTCACACTACATCTCTGACCCGCATGTAGAATACGGCTAGCCCTCTCCTCATTGTCCAACAACAACTGCAATGTACACAGTGGCGGGATTCATCAAGCTGCAGAAAAAGTCAGCGTATCAAATACATTGCTTTTCACCATGCTCATTGATGGATACCTTCGGGTATTCATCAATGATCTGGCATGGGAAAGTTATGTAAACTGGGCAGACAGTCAAAAAGACCACACATACGCATAAGCAAAAATGTGTATGCATGTTTTGTCCCATACATTTTAATGAGCTCTGCCAGCTTGAAGCTAGCTGATCAAACTGGCGAATCTATCTGACCACCGCTTATTGATGCTGAATGGGCGAATGGTTAATGCACAAATAAATCCTCTGATTTTCTTGCGCATTAAGCCATTGGCCTGTGTGTGTAAGGAATTAGAAACACTGTGAAATATTGGAAGGTCTGGTAAGTAACAATGGACACATCTGCATTTATATCAAACATCTAGCACAACTGAAACCAAACACTTTACTCTTGGGTCCTCAATATCAAATGATCCCCACAGAAACCAAGCACTGCTGTCACTATGGCCCTTGTCCACTCTGCTAAGGACATGTGACATAAAGAAGACTTAGTAAGAATGATAAACCATTCCTGCCACCAGCTTAGCATATTCTGTGGGATGGAATATCCTCAGATGCAATTACTCTCCACCACATTGCATGTGTAGTCAGTAGGGATTGGCGAAAAGTGAGAAAACTTTCCCACATGACTTTTTGTGAAAAGCAAAATTTTTCTCCTTTTCACCTATTCCAATACATTATTCTCCTATTCTAACACATTTTTCTCCTAATACATTTTTCGCCTATTCAACACATTTTTCTCCTATTCCAAAACAATTCTAACACATTTTTTTTCCTATGTTTAATATGGTATAACATTTCCCAGCACAATATTACTTATTCTCAGGGCTGTAGTGGAGAAATAAGTAGCTGGAAGTCAAAGTTGTGAGTCGTACAGCAACATATACCTTGAAAAATGCAGAGTGCCTTTGTCCTTTGCCCACAACACTTACTTCTTGCTAAAGTGACACTGGCATGTATTCATGATGATGTCAAGTGATAAAGTACAACTTACAATGTGGCAGATGTGTATGGTAGTGGTGGTGGGGGACTAGAGTGGTGTGATTGGTGGGACCTTGACAAACTGCATCCACCTTGGGAGGAGATTTTGCAGCAACAATTGCTGCAGTCAGTTTTTGCGCCAACACTTAACTCCCCCTGCACTTCCTCCACCTTTGCCCTTTCCTTTTGTGCATTTGCTAGACATTACTCAACTACAGTGCATGTTTTTACTCTCTACAGTACACAACTGATGGAGTGTGAAGTCTTGCTTTGGCCCTCAACAAAATTCTCAATGTAGTCTGCTGTCTATCAAGTCTGCCTCAGTAGTGACAGAGCTCCCAGTCAGCTGTCTAATATGTTTATTTGTTTAATTATTTATGTTTTTTATTATTTATTTATTTTAAGTTGTCCACCATATCTTATAAAAGTTAGTCCCAAAAAAAAAATATATAACTAAAAAACATAATCAACAACTTCTTTCCCCAGACTTTCCCAGACAATAAAAGTAAAATCAGCAAGCAATTTGGACCCCAGCTGCCTGTGTCTTGCCAGTCAGTCACACCAAATGTTGGGATATTTTGGGTCAACCTCCTCCCTCCCTTCTTCTCCCCATTATGCCCCCAGACTCTGCTACTACAGAAAACAAATGTCCTACCTAAATGACTCCCTAAACTAAGCTTCAATTCCCCTTTATTTGCCTATCTTCTCTAGCTCAAAAACATGTTGCTCTCTCCTCTCACAAACACAGAATGGCAGCTTTTAGAGGCTGGTGGCCTTTTATATGGCTGTAGAAAACTTTCGTTAGGTGAAGAAAAATTTTTCTACCCTTTGATTTCAATGCAATGAGCTAGGCGAAAAAAGAGGGGAAAACAGTACTTTTCGCAGGAATTTTTTCGCCAAGCGGAAAGTTCCATTTTTCACCTATTTCATTTTGAGGTCACACAATATACAGCTGGTGGACACAAAACTGCCACATCCTCGCATCTATAGATTAGCTATCAGCTGGTAGGGGGAGGTAACACTGGTGCACCAGAAGAGTAGGCGTTAAAGGACCCTGAGGGTACTGGGACAGGAACAGTTGGTACATCTTTACGTCCTGACCCTAGCACAAGAAGCTGCTCATGATGCAGGTGCTTTGCTCACCAGAGAACTTTCAGGCTGAGGCTGGGTTCCCTTACTCTTCCTTTTTGACTTTTGCAGACATTCTTGGTGCTCTTGAGGAAGAACAGGGGGTACAGTGACAGAGGCTCTCAATTTCTTTTGTGGGGGTTTGGCTTTCACATGCTTCACATAATCTTAGTGCTGTCTATATTGCATGTTTTTTATGAGGGCGGTTGTGTCAAGATTTGCCCCCTCCTTTCCACTGACTTGTCACACATAGTGCACAGTACAATAACTGCTTCACCATTCTACCCTCAGCCCATCAGTCTCTAGATGCTGTGTGGTAGTAGGGCTGCTTGGGGGTGACACGTTTGGCTTAGGGTCCCCTGCTGTTACACTTGCTATCATCTCCTCCTCTGAATTACAAGGTGCACTGACAGCAGTAACAGGCAGCTTACCTCTGATGCTCACACTGCTACCCAGTTCTGCAATTTTTCCCCAGATGCCAAGTGAAGATGTTGGGGGACTAGGTATAATTTAGTCTGGGGAATGTGGGCCCCCATTCCCTTCTATGCCCTTCCTCCTCCTCTGTGTCATGCATCACGTTTCTGCTAGCTTCTCCTTTTTATAACGGGTGCTCTTAGTGTCGGCCAACACTATGAGCCTCTAATAATTAAATAATTGAAAATTACCTTTTGTTCTCTGTATGTCTCTGGCTACTTTCTTTCTGTTTCACTTCCTGGTTACATCATGTTTCTGACATGAAAATGCAAGCTATTTATGATAAATGGGCTGGTATTTTCTACCCATTTAAAAGGATAGGCCAGATATGGAAACATTTTCACAAAATATTTTTGGTTGTATCAAAAATGGAGAAAAACGTTTTTTTTTTTGTTGTTTTAAATGGAGAAATGTTTAATGGGTTTGCTATGGGCAAAATTACTTGTGAACAGTGAACCACGTGGTTTTTGTAGAATATCTCATGAGAATGAAAAGCAATCTTTTGCCAATCCCTATTGCTGGCAATCTGTATATTTGTATGCAATCTGTATACTTGAATATTCTGCTATCGGTTTCAAGTATTAATTCAATTAAGTCTATAATAAACCATTTTTAGCCATATTTTCAAATTCTGAGAGGGATGCTTCATCTCTGCTGATCAGTGTGTAAAGATATATTATGGAGACAATAAAAGTGCCATTGGGGTGTGCAGTGCATTGCAGGACAATGTATTATGTACCTGCTAGCAATCAAAATGTTAAAGTGTGGAGTACATCTTATTTATATCTTACTTAAGGAGTAATTTAACAAATTCCCAGAACTCTCCACATGCTGCTCTTGTTCTTTTCCCTGCATCTGCCATGAAGTATTTAAGTGTGTCTGTCACTGCTGTATTAATTATGACTTTTCAGACACACAGCCATAAACTATCAGGAAGAGCAGGACCACGGAGCCATGCTGAGAAGTAGATAGAGTCCTAGAGGAATTTACTCCCCCGTGCCTTGTCTATGATTCTGTGTCAGTGTATGTATGCACGTGTGTGTGTGTGTGTGTGTGTGTGTGTGTGTCTGTGCATGTGTGTTTTTGTGTATGTGTGTTTCTCTAATTTTTCAAATTGAACCCACCATACTGTTTTACTTATAGATGAGAATACTACATATTTAAATTCATACAACTTGCTAAACTAAAGCGGTTGGGGCCATAACAATATAGATATGAGATCCACAAAATATCCACATGAAAAACAACCTCTTAACTGGACAATGTTAAAATCCTAAGGATTCACAAACTGTTGATGTAATACATCTCCTAGGCATCATTCACCAGAGTATGATGGCAGATGTAGTCCAACAACAGCTGCACTGCCCCATTTATCCACCCTTGCCTGTATTGTTTCACTGATCATCATTACAGTGCCAGCTTTCAAGACCACTTAGGTGACCATTGTTGCATGTTTGCTTATTATGTCCTTACACACCACTTTGGGTATATGAATTCTATATCAGTGGCAATTCCTCTTGTTTTTTTTTGTTTTTTTCTAAATATTTAGAATGTGCTGACAGCGTTGTCCATCTTATTCTTGTGTTTCTATTGTTTCTAATTGATTTTCTAGGTAAATATATTGCAAATGCTTTCTTACAAAATTACAAAACTATTTAAATAACTACAAAAGCACTTCACCAGCACACCCCATGCAACTTATTTACTTACAAAATCAATGACAAACAATACAGATCCCACAAATAAACAAACAGACGGGCAACACCGTCTCCTCATTGCTATTATATACAGTAATGTGCAAAAGTTTTAGGCAGGTATGAAAAATGCTGTAAAGTAAAAATGCTTTCAAACATGTTTAGTATTTTATATTCATCAATTAACAAAATGTATAGTGAGTGAACAGAAGAAAAATCTAAATCAAATGAAATATTTGATGTGAGAAGAACAAGGAGTCCTGGAAGTGATGGTATGAACCCCACATAGTCCTGATCTCAACACCATCAAATTTACTATTATTGCAATGTAATCACCCTAATTTACTCCCCTTGTATTACAGTCACATGATGGCGGTGAGGGGCGGGGTTAGGAAACAAGAGCAGTGGAAGCAGTAGTATCTTATGAGTGGGTCAAAGAACAGATCGATTTGTCTCTTTATTCCTAAACGCTACATATCTAGTGCATTTGGGTGCTGGAGAAGATCGTTAGGGGCACTTTATTACCTTTAACTCCTTGACTGCCAGAGAAGTATCAAACACAGTGCTATGTAATGTGTTGGATACCCCTCAGCCTTTCAAAGGGTTAAAGTGGACACTGTACAGCTCTCCAAAGTGTTGGCAACTTCCAGCTGTTGAGCTGTTCCTGCCATCCCCAGTGTACATTTGGCTTGCTAGAGGTGATTAGAGCTAAAGTCCCCAACAGCTGGAAGGACTCAGTTTGCCCTCCCCATGAACAGAGTGTAATGGATACATTCTGCCTGAAATAAATGAGCATGGGTTATGGGACATGTAGTCCTTTGCTTATTTGTGGAAAAGAGGAATAAAGACTATGACTCACATCAACCCCTGGGGCAGTAAAATATAAACACTTGAAGCAGGGGTGGACAAAGTGATAATTTGAGAGCCTACAACTACTGTGGGAGGACGGACCTCCTGGCGTCCTGATCATGTCTCCAGTGTAACTTGGAGGCCAGGCAAGGAAGGCAGGCACTGACTGAGTGAGGCAGCATGATGAACACAGCATCAGTCACTCAGTTTACTCATTGTGTCCCACTCTATGACGATTCAAGCACCGCCACTCTGGCCAGGCATCAAGATGCTGACAGCCTCTCACAGACACCCCTGCCTGCACAAATTAATTTAATTTAATCAGAGAGCTGAGCCATCGCCGCAACAACATTACAATATGAATCTCACAAGTCAGAATGTAATGTGTACCTAGGGGACACCAGGACCATGAGAGATCAATGGAGCACTTTCTTAAAATTGTCAGGGACAGGCGCGTCTGTTCTCTATAGTGCTTAGCCTCTCATTCACTAAGGATGGCAGGCGGTGTAGGGAGTGATTGTCTGTGTGCGCATATTATAACAAGTGTGGCACGCATGCGCTCATTGAAAACACATGATGATGACATCATTCAGCAGATCATGCAGCATTGCACCGTGCGTCTTAGGCTGCTGGAGCACCGCATCATGGCAGTAATATTATTGAGGCCTCAGTGCCTCATGGAGCACAGTGCAGCCGGCGGCTACTTTAAATAGCAGCGAGGGGGCCCCTACAGGGACGGGAGTCTGACATGTCACAATCAAATGATATACGTGTTGGCACTGGCGGGGACACTAGCAATGTGGGATTAATTTCCATTCACCCTCACTCAACTTCCAGCCGAACAGATGCAAGGCTCTGACAACAAGCACACCCCGAAGGCAGCACGGCAGTCCAGCATCCCATCAAGTGAGTCCCCAAGCACATTGATCCACTGTGCGTCGCTGTGTAGATGGGTAGTAGGAACAGGCCCAGTATCGAGTGTGCCCGGTGGCTAGCAGACGCACTACAGACCGGGGTTCACAGCACTGTGTAGGCCGCAACCCACGAGCCCGTCAATTCGGTCCCAGAGCTCTGAGTTTTAGCTCTCATGGTGGAGCACAGTGCAGGGAACACAACAGGGGTCAAATAAAAAGAAAAGTATTAAAGGAGAGATGGGGATACATATGCTGGGATAGAATGCTGGGAGGTGAGCTGTTGCCTTTACACACTTTGGCCCGTGTACACAGGCTTTTATGCTAATATATATTGAAAAGGATAAGCACTCACGCTGAACCAAAATAGAAAAACCGGGTGCCACAGAAAAATGTGATATACTAAAATAAGCTGTGCACTCACGGGCTTATATGACAAAAACCTATTTAATGGTGGAATAAAGCGACGTTTTGGTCAACTTGCAACCTTTATCAAACCCTTAATGTTTTGCTTGATAAAGGTCACAAGCTGATGACCGAAACGTCACTTTATTCTACCATTAAATAGGTTTTTGTCATATAAGCCTGTGAGTGCACAGCTTATTTTAATATATATATATATATATATATATATATATATATATATATATATACTAGCAAAAGGGGCAAGATATTGCCCATGGAGATTAAGTCCTTTCAGTGCTTGAGGGATATTGAACGCATTGATTATGAATGGATTGGGTAAGTTTGCACCAGTGAAAGGTTTTGTTACGTACCCCTCTGGCACTCAAAAGGTTAAGTGGTGAGAAAGTGATGTGCGATGCAATGACATGTCATGTGCATTGGCTCTCCTTGTACAATAAACTGCATGGAGGAACATGGAAGTGAGTGATGATTGCTTTCATGATGGCAGGACACACATATTCACCTGTCCCTTAAATCTGTATTTGGTGTAATACCAGTGGCCGACAACAGGCAGGGGATGATGGGAATTGTAGTCCTACAGAGCTTGAGGGCCTCATGTTGTCTATCTGTACTTCACACCCTTCTCAGCCTATCAACTGCCCCTCATCCATGGAACCATCATTGAATTAACCCTTCAAGTGCAGGAAGGACAGTGCCAGTCAAAGGGTTAAGACAGAGATGAGTCTTCACTCTTTCCCCCATCCTGTAGCTGTAGTCAACATCCTCATACACCCCATATATGAGTCACAATTAACCATTAGGCCTCTCATCCTATACTGTCTCTCCAGGCACAGCCAAAACCAAACTGACCAGTCTCCCCCTTACGCCATAAGCCCCCATCCCATAGGAAGTCTCCAGAAGGCTCCACGGGGTATTGTCCTTGGAGCCATGCGTAGTACTCCTCCATCACCTTCTCTTCTCACAACAGTGGTATCACACTGCACACAAACAATTTACAGCATGGGCCTTCTTTCATAGTCTGCTGCATGCTACACATACGAGCAATAGGAAACGTGCACTGAAGTCCCACAACAGCACTGATACATTGCCTCCATTTGAGCAGAGACTCCAGTACATTCGAGAGAGATGTAAATGTGTTTAAAACATGGTAAAATATGTCATGGTTTAATTGCACTACAACTCCATAATCCTTATACAGCTTCAGTGGAAGCAATGGAAATGACAATTTTAGGATACTTCATTGCCTTCATTACTCTGTGAAGTTGATTTTGTGAGCACTGCTCCTTCCTCTCTCTCCCCTTCTCCGCTACACCCTGTCATTGTGCACGCAGAGAAGGGGAGAAAGAGGCCGGAGCAGCGCTCTTGATATCAACTTCACAGTGAATAATGAAGGCAATGAAGTGTCCTAAAATTTGCAGGGTTCATCACGCCCACTCAAGATGTGCAAAGATTATGGGAGTTGTAGTACAATTAAAGCATGACATGTTTTACCGTGTTTTAAATGCAACATTTTCAAAAGTACAGGGACCCCAAGGAGAGAAGAGAGGTTCGTGGTCTGACGGTTTTGAGGTGGACTTCATTGAGGAGGCCAACACAGTGCTCTGATTCTGATATATTATGCAGCGGGCAGCATGAAAATAGTACCTCTTTGTGGTGAGTACAATGGCACTGTGTTACATGATATACTGGGACAGGACAATGAGTGAGAATGTAGAAAGTAGAGGGGAGAGGTATACATTCGGGAACAGGAGAATGAGTGAGAAGGGAGAAAGTTGAAGGAAGAGCTAAGTTGTAACGTGTGTGACTCCATGCAGAGATATTCACTGAAGTGCACATGGGGCCTTTGGACCTATGCGCACTCCTATGAAAATCACTCCCCTATGAATCTTTGCAGCAATGTGAATGGTGGAGAGGACATATCTCCTCCTTCTGACCTCCCCGGGTGTGTTTGGCATGTCTGGAGAATTTCTGGTCACGTGACCAGCTTCTCCTTTATAATATATATATATATATATATATATATATATATATATATATATATATATATATATAGTATATACAGTATAATTGTATAATTGTTGGCACTCACTAAATACTCGTACTATTAAACCTCTACACCTCGGGTGCAAAATTCATCATTAACATCAATTGAATCGAAAAAAATAAAAAAAAAATTGCTGCACTCACAGATGAGGTATCAAAAAATTGTATTGTGACTAGTGTTGAGCGAGCACCCCGATGCTCGGGTGCTCTGACCGAGCACCGCCGGAGGCTCGAGTGCTCGGCCGAGCACCCGAGCCCCATTGACTTCAATGGGGCGACATGAGCATTACACCAGGCACCCCCTGCTCTGATGAGGGGAGGGTGCCTGGTCAATGCCCCCTTCATCTCCACAATGTCCCCCTTCATCTCCGCAATGTCCCCCTTCATCTCCGCAATGTCCCCCTTCCACAATGTCCCCCTTCATCTCCACACTGTCCCCCTTCATCTCCGCAATGCCCCCTTCATCTCCGCAATGTCCCCCTTCATCTCCGCAATGCCCCCTTCATCTCCGCAATGTCCCCCTTCATCTCCGCAATGCCCCCTTCATCTCCGCAATGCCCCCTTCATCTCCGCAATGTCCCCCTTCCACAATGTCCCCCTTCATCTCCACACTGTCCCCCTTCATCTCCGCAATGCCCCTTCATCTCCGCAATGTCCCCCTTCCACAATGTCCCCCTTCATCTCCACACTGTCCCCCTTCATCTCCGCAATGCCCCCTTCATCTCCGCAATGCCCCCGTACCTCCAGTCCCTGGTGGTCCAGCGGAGCGTCTTCAGATCTGTGCCTCCTTCGGCACAGATCCCCGCCACCCGAACATGGCGGGCGAGCACATGGCGGTACTCGACGAGTACCGCCATGTGCCGAGCAGAGCGATGCTCGAGCCGATCTGAGCATCGGCCGAGCATGCTCGCTCAACACTAATTGTGACCAAAATCATATAAACAACATGTCTGGAACGTTTCGGTTCTCTATTCAGGACCTTCATCACGATATATATATATATATATATCTCAAGTAAAGTTCCAAACAATCGCTATTATCCCAATGTACTTTTAGTGTGCAGGGCCCAAAAACATAAGCAAGAGTATAGATAAATAAGGAGAGCATTGAAAACGTTATATAATAAAATATGAAATAAGTTTAATATAAAACATGTAAAGAACATACAAACTAAGAACTTGGACTGAATATCAAGAATGTCCCTTCAACAGCATAAAAAAGGCATCTAAAGTGCTATATAAAAATAGCGATATCACTAAAAATTATTAAAAAAAACACATAAGGTCACAGTTAGTAATGTGTGAGCTCCATCGCATCAAATGTCCAATGTGTAGATTGATCAGTCTCTTTGTACCTGGAATAGCAGGCAGGTGCTGTGCAGGTAATATGTTGGCTTCTCTCCCGTCTCTTATCTGAAGTAATCAGCCTTTGTGGGTCCTGTGAATGGACTTCCTTCCCCGTAGCAGGTAGAGGCCTGTGATATACACAAGGTAAACACCTTCCATCCTGCAAAATCACCACAGTCTGTCTTGACAATGCAGGTCTGAAGTGAGCCAGTGGTATGGAATTTCTGCAAAGAAGAGTAACAATCCTATGTTTTTCTTATCTGAAATGATACTTCCTCAGGGACCAATAAAATATATACATATTTATATACTTTTGTTTTTATGTTTATATCACTTTGCACAGTACATGGGTAAGGATTAACATAAATGTACTGGTAATGCCCAGTGGGTGTGTTTATATTTTAATGATGTCTTATAGTCCAGCCCTTCAACAAGACTGAAGTGAAGCTGTGTCATAAGCAATACATCTATATCTATCTATCTATCTGAAATATAGCTTGTGTCAAAGCTCCACTGTTGACTTGATGAAGGGCTGGGAAGGCCTGAAACCTTAGCCTATGCCTCTCCTGTGCTAAGTTCAAAAACACTTGGAAGAGAGAGCGGTGGCATTTGGACTTAAATTAATTTTTCATTTAAATCAATGGACATTTTTAATTTGATGTCTATGGTATACAACTGGTTTACGCAGGATTGGTCCAATTCCTCTTAGTATATCAGCCTCAATTGGTATTTTAATACTAGCAAATGTTATGTGGGAACATGAACATCTGTTTAAACAATTTGATGGAATACAATCCTTTCAATTCCTGAACTATTTTAAACTGAAATAAGTTCTGCTATAAATTCTTTAATAACTACATTATTTTAAACCAAATAATTTGAGTGTTGTAAATTCTGTAACAAATTATTTAGATAGATAGATAGATAGATAGATACAATGATATTTTAATGACTTTGTTTCATGAATTCATAAACTCATTAATTTACTTTCCAAGTTCATCTTTATTCATTTCAAGTATGTGTGTTTCCTAATGGTGTAAGATTGCCATGGAAGTAAAATTATATTTATTTATTTATTTATTTGTTTTTCTGTTTGTTTATTTGTTTGTTTGTAATGTGTTTTACCAGGAAGAGTACCTTGAGATTTCTCTCATTTTCAAGTAGATCCTGATGAGCTTTTACAGTACAAGGTTTCAGGTTTACACAAACAGAGAAACAAAATAAATATACATAAATTAATAAAAAATAACAACTTGTATACAGTTATAGCTTTATAAGCACACATGTCTTCTAAAATTATAACTGTTTATTAATTTAATTATATAAATACAATTTATTTTATTTCATTCTCTTTGCAGCGGAACATTACTGTGAAATCAAAAGTAAAGCAAAGTTCAGCTACTTTAAGGCTCATAAACAAGGTCACACTGAATATGGAAAGGGATCCTGAAATAATGAGGCCAAGTATTGGTATAAAGAATGAAACAATCCTATCTGAAAACACCACAAAATGTTTATATGTTAATGTTCCAGATGAAGTGTTCTTCGCAATTTCAACAGTTGGTGTTTTGGAAAACCTATTGGTGATCCTAGCTGTCATCAGAAATAAAAATCTTCATTTACCCATGTACTTTTTCATATGTAGTTTAGCAGTTTCTGATATGCTGGGCAGTCTGTACAAAATTCTGGAAACCATCATGATGATTTTGGCCAATCTTGGTTATTTAGAGCAAAAAGGACAATTTGAGAAAAAGATGGATGATGTCATGGACTGGATATTTGCGCTGTCCTTACTTGGATCTATATTTAGTCTGTCTGCTATTGCTGTGGACAGATATATCACCATATTCCATGCTTTACATTATCATAATATTATGACTCTTAGAAGAGCTTCAGTAATTTTGGCTGTAATCTGGATCTTTTGTGGTGGAAGTGGAATTGCTATAATTATTTTTTTTCATGATATACCTACACTAATATGCCTTACTGTAATGTATCTTTTGTTATTGGTTTTAATTGTGTGTCTTTACATCCACATGTTCCTTCTGGCTCGGTCACATTCCAAAAAAATAGCTTCTCTATCTGTACAATGGAATTCTGTTCAACAAAGGGCTAATATGAAAGGAGCTATAACTCTTACAATTTTACTTGGAGTATTTATTTGTTGTTGGTCCCCATTTATTCTTCACCTTCTATTATATGCATTTTGCCCACATAATCCTTATTGTTCATGTTACATATCAATTCTTAATGTGAATGGTACACTTATGTTATGCAATTCTCTCATTGATCCATTAATTTATGCATTCAGAAGTCCTGAACTGCGCAGCACTTTTAAAAAAATGTTGTGCTGTTGGATGTCAATGTAAAGTGGAAACTTACAAATAAATCCATAAACGTATAAGCTATTCTTTAGCAATGAATTGTTCCCCTGTATACTGACAGACAGTATAACAGACAGACTGAATGATGTGGATATGTTTTGTTCCATTTTTAATATGAAAAGTTGACCTGTATACTAATATATTAGACTCAATTTTTTTCATTTATATGTATTAGAAATATGATAGTTATATAAATAAGTTACAGTTTGTATACATTTAATATTAAACATCTTTCATTTTTAAAATTACATGTATTACATTTATGTAATCCTTTACAATTAAATATGTCTAGATTCTCCTTTTGTAAAACATGACATTTATTTGACACAAATTTAGACTAAAGATAAGCAAGTATAACATTAACATACAGTTATCCTCCTCAACATGCATAATGCTTGTGCATTATGTCTTTATGCTATAAATTGTTGATTAGATGAGCAGAATCAAAGGAAGAAGAACATGAAAATGGGAGGAAAAAGAATAAAGCTTGATTTCCGTTTTAGTTTGTTCAGTTTAGCACCACATCCCTTCTCATTTATAGAAGTTTGTTTCCCAAGGTCATTGTAATATAAGAAGAGCATTATGTGCTACTCATTTACTGCAAACCACCAGCCTTTACAAGGCAAATGATAAACCCCTTCTGCACCCAACCAAGAGCATTGTGTGCATTGTGGGGCTCTTCCATATTTCCATATCACAACACTTTCACCCCATTCAGAATCAACATGACTTAAGAACATGGTACTGCATACACTTGATCATAGGGACTCTAGGTCTATTCTAGTTGGTAGGAGCAATTCTGGGGCAGACCGACACCACCACAAAGGAGACGTGCAAATTACCAAAATTCCCATTAAATAAATTGGGATTTTTACCCCTTAAATGTTAGAGGTCTCTAGCACTGGAGTCCTCTCTATCATTTAAGAGATTAAAAGTCCTATTAAATAATTGGGAATTTTAATATATCTTGTATTGTGCTGTTGGATTGCCCCATTAGTGCTCAACTTTAGCTTCCTGAATACTGTTCTATAGTTTGATATCCCACTTGGATATGCAAAAACGTAAAACATGTTATATTTTGTGTAACTTAAAAACAAATCTGGCATTGAATACAGAAACATAAGTAATGTGCAGCCTGTGACTCACTGACTATCTGTGTCCTTGATTTAGCTATGCATGACATCATTTTGTGCATTAAATCTAATAGCAGAATAGCTTATCTTTTGATATGTGCAAATATAGTCTTAACTTTATGAGAAAAAGAGGGGCACATTGGGTATCCCTCTGGCATTCAAAGGGTTAAACATAGAATAGGGTTTTATGCCAAGTATAACATTGATTTTACATTAGTTCTCTATACATATTTAACAATGTGTGGGGATGTATTTTACTCTTTCACCTTTATGATGTATTTTGCTCTGCATGGTAATCTCTGATTTTCCTCTATCATCCGACTGAAGGTCATTCCACAGATCCAACTTAAAAGTTCATATTATTTCCAATATGATAGTAAAACTTTTCATTAATTCTCCTTTACTTCACTCTGGTCCTCCCCAGTCTAGCATTCATTATTTACATCCTAGTATTCCTCAGCAGATGCTTTTATAGTTGGCTGATATAACAAATTTTCTATATCATGCACCACTTGAATTATTATGTTTATGGTTGCGGTTACAACTACAACAGGGGTGTAACTACAGACAGTGCAGTTATGAAGGGATCCAGCACACAATTGACTCCCAGGCCCAATAGTTTCTAGTTATGCTCAGAGTTAGTGTTGAGCGAGCATGCTCGGCCGATGCTCGGATCGGCTCGAGCATCGCTCTGCTCGGCACATGGCGGTACTCGTACGAGTACCGCATGTGCTCGCCCGCCATGTTCGGGTCTCCTCCCCGCACGTTTTGCGGCTGCTGCGCAGCCAATAAACATGCAGGGAGGCTCTGACATCGGTGTAATGCCAGCAGCCATGTTGGCTGCTGGCATTACACTGATTGGCTGGCCAGAACCCGTGGTCGGGTGCTGTATAGCACCTGACCATCGAGTTCGGCTCAGTCTGAGCCAGGGAGAGCTGAGGATAGGAAGGGAAAGGCAGTGTAGGGAGGAAAAAAAAAAATAGTGAAAAAAAAGAACCAAAAGTCCTTTTTAGGACTACTGTGTGTGGGGGCAGCAGGTTATTTTGTGTGGGGGGAAAAAAACAAAAAAAACAAAAAAAAAAATATTCTGTTTAGTGTGAAAAGTTGCAGATTAGAGCACATTCTGTTTAGTGTGCAAAGTTGCAGATTAGAGCACATTCTGTTTAGTGTGCAAAGTTGCAGATTAGAGCACATTCTGTTAAGTCTTCAAACTAAAATATCAAAGTCACATATTCCATTCAGTGTGCGTCGCCGCAGTTTAGCAGCACATTCTGAGTACTGTGCAGAGTTGCAGAATAGGAAGAAATACTGTTAAGTCTTCAAACTAAAATATCAAAGTCACATATTCCATTCAGTGTGCTTCGCCGCAGTTTAGCAGCACATTCTGTGTACTGTGCAGAGTTGCAGAATAGGAAGAAATACTGTTAAGTCTTCAAACTAAAATATCAAAGTCACATATTCCATTCAGTGTGCTTCGCCGCAGTTTAGCAGCCTATTCTGTGTACTGTGCAGAGTTGCAGAATAGGAAGAAATACTGTTAAGTCTTCAAACTAAAATATCAAAGTCACATATTCCATTCAGTGTGTTTCACCGCCGTTTAGCAGCCTATTCTGTGTACTGTGCAGAGTTGCAGAATAATAAGAAATACTGTTAAGTTTTCAAACTCAAATATTAAAGTCACATATTCCATTCAGTGTGTTTCACCGCCGTTTAGCAGCCTATTCTGTGTACTCTGCAGAGTTGCAGAATAATAAGAAATACTGTTAAGTTTTCAAACTCAAATATTAAAGTCACATATTCCATTCAGTGTGTTTCACCGCCGTTTAGCAGCCTATTCTGTGTACTCTGTACAGTTGCAGAATAATAAGAAATACTGTTAAGTTTTCAAACTCAAATATTAAAGTCACATATTCCATTCAGTGTGTTTCACCGCAGTTTAGCAGCCTATTCTGTGTACTCTGTACAGTTGCAGAATAATAAGAAATATTGTTAAGTTTTCAAACTCAAATATTAAAGTCACATATTCCATTCAGTGTGTTTCACCGCCGTTTAGCAGCCTATTCTGTGTACTGTGCAGAGTTGCAGAATAATAAGAAATACTGTTAAGTTTTCAAACTCAAATATTAAAGTCACATATTCCATTCAGTGTGTTTCACCGCTGTTTAGCAGCCTATTCTGTGTACTCTGTACAGTTGCAGAATAATAAGAAATACTGTTAAGTTTTCAAACTCAAATATTAAAGTCACATATTCCATTCAGTGTGTTTCACCGCCATTTAGCAGCCTATTCTGTGTACTCTGTACAGTTGCAGAATAATAAGAAATACTGTTAAGTTTTCAAACTCAAATATTAAAGTCACATATTCCATTCAGTGTGTATCACCGCCGTTTAGCAGCCTATTCTGTGTACTCTGCAGAGTTGCAGAATAATAAGAAATACTGTTAAGTTTTCAAACTCAAATATTAAAGTCACATATTCTGTGTAAGATGAAGAAGGCTGGTAAAAAGGGACGGGGAAGTGGACGTGATCCTGAAAGTTCAGGGCGCGGGTCAGGACGCGGAGAAACTGTGCCTGGTGCCAGAGCACAAGAAAGAAAGACATCCACCATACCTAGCTTCATGTGTAATTTTACAGGGCGTCGCAGGACATCACTCTCGAGGTCCGACCACTGCGAACAGGTGGTCGGTTGGATGACAGCTGATACTGCTTCCAGTCGGTTAAGCACCACCCTGTCTTCCACCAAGTCCACTCTCAGTAGCCAAGAGTCTGGTCAACATAATCCTCACTCTGATCATCCTTCCTCCCACCATACACGGTCTGGTCAAAGAAGTGATCCCACACTGGGATATAGTGAGGAGCTCGTCTCATCACCAATCCTTCATTTGACCCTCTCTCCAAGCACGCTTGCAGAGGAACATGACATCTTGTGCCCTGATTCACAACCTCTAGAGGCTACCCAATCACAAAAAGATGACAGATGTGAACGGCATTTAAGGTCAAAGGAAGTAGTGGATGATGATGATGATGATGAGACACAGTTGCCATTAAATCAACCACTATTTCCGTCTCAAGACCTTGTTGAGGAGAATGTTATACAGTTGTCAATGACTGAGTATGTGGTGGGATCAAGACTTGAGGAGGATGATCAGAGTGAGGAAGTGGAGGAGGACTTGGTGGACGATGAGGTGACTGACCCCACCTGGGAAGGTGTAGAGCCGAGCGATGACAGCAGTCCTGAGGGTGAGCCATCTGCAGCACCGCAACAGGCTGGAAGAGGCAGTGGTGTGGCTACAGAAAGAAGGCGGACCGCACCAAACCGGCCCGCAAATGTTCCACGGAGCACCCCCTTGCGTAAATCTACCTTGCCAAGGGGTAGGTGTTCCGCGGTATGGCGTTTTTTTAAGGAAAGTGCGGACGACAAAAGAATTGTAGTTTGCAACCTGTGCCACACCAGAATGAGCCGAGGCATGAACACTAGAAACCTCACCACCACCAGCATGATCCGACACATGGCATCCAAGCACCGTAGTAAGTGGGAGGAACGCCTGGATTGCCCATCTGTGTCTGCAGGCCACACCACTGCCTCCTCTTCCCCTGTTTTCGGTGCCGGCCAATCGCCTGTCGAAGGCGCAGGCCCGCATACCTCCCGCCCTGCACCTGTAGCATCTGAAGCACCATCAGCGACCACATCCACTTCCCTGTCCCAGCACAGCGTCCAAATGTCGTTACCCCAGGCATTTGAGCGCAAGAGAAAGTACCCAGCCACCCACCCACAGGCCATAGCACTAACCTCACACCTTTCCAAATTACTGGCCATCGAAATGCTGCCATTTAGGCTTGTGGACACTGAGTCCTTCCGCAGCCTGATGGCAGCAGCTGTCCCTCGGTACGCGGTCCCCAGCCGCCACTACTTTTCCCGGTGTGCCATCCCCGCATTACACCACCATGTGTCCCGTAACATCACCCGTGCCCTGACCAACGCAGTTACTGGGAAGGTCCACTTAACGACTGACACATGGACAAGTGCTTGTGGCCAGGGACGCTACATTTCCCTGACGGCACACTGGGTGAATGTCGTGGAGGCTGGGAGCGACTCGGACCCTGGGATGGCACGGGTGCTACCCACGCCGAGGATTGCGGGCCCTACCTCCATCAGGGTTTCCACCAGCACCTACGTTATTGGCTCCTCCTCCTCCGTTTCCACCTCCGAATTCTCTACACACAGCGCCACTCCCCCATCAGCCAGTATCTGGAAGCAGTGTAGCACTGCAGTGGGGAAGCGTCAACAGGCCGTGCTGAAGCTGATCTGCCTTGGGGACAAACAGCACACGGCCTCAGAGCTGTTGCAGGGGATTAGTCACCAGACCGAGCAGTGGCTCTCGCCACTCAACCTGCAAGCAGGCATGGTTGTGTGTGATAATGGGCGTAACTTGGTGGCGGCTTTGGAGCTCGGCAAGCTCACACACGTACCATGCCTAGCGCATGTATTTAATTTAGTGGTGCAGCGATTTCTAAAAACCTACCCCAATGTGCATGATCTCTTGACCAAGGTGCGCCGCGTGTGTGCACATTTCCGTAAGTCATCAACAGCTTCAGCCGGCCTGTTGAAGCTGCAGCAGCGCTTACAATTGCCAGCTCACCGGCTGCTGTGTGACGTGAGCACGCGCTGGAACTCCACCTTCCACATGTTGGCCCGGCTTTGTGAGCAGCAGAGGGCAGTAGTGGAGTACCAGCTGTTACACGGTCGTCGCCTCTCCGTTCAACTTCCTGTAATCAGAAGTGAGGAGTGGGAATGGATGTCAGACCTCTGCGAGGTTTTACGCAATTTTGAGGAATCGACACAGATGGTGAGCGGCGATAACGCTATTATCAGTGTAACCATCCCACTTCTGTGTCTACTGAAACGCTCGCTGCTCACAATTAAAACCGACGCTTTGCATGTGGAAGAGGTGGAAATGGGGGAGGAAGAGCTTACACAAGGTGATAGCCAGAGCACCCTCACTTCGTCTTCTCAGCGACAATTGGAGGAGGCGGAGGAGGAGGAGGAGGAGGAGGAGGAGGAAGACACGGTTGCCTCCGCTACAGAGGGTAGCCATGGAACTTTAGTTCCATCTCTTCAGCGTGGGTGGGCAGAAGAGGAGGAAGAGGATGAGGATATTGAGAGTCATCCTCCTGGTGAGGACAGCGAAATCTTGACTGTTGGTACTCTGGCACACATGGCTGACTTTATGTTAGGCTGCCTTTCCCGTGACCCACGCGTTGTACGCATTTTAGACAACACGGATTACTGGGTGTTCACCCTTCTGGACCCCCGCTACAAAGAGAATTTCTCATCTCTCATTCTTCCGGTGGAGAGGACAAGCAAAATGTTGCAATACCAGAAGGTTCTTGTCGAAAAATTGCTCCAAAATTTTCCATCTGACAACGCTGGCGGCAGAGTACGTGCTACCTTGGCCAACCGAGAAGGGGAGAAAAGGGGAGCACACAGCAGTTCCGAGAAAGGCAGGGCAACACTCTCCAAGGCGTGGGACACCTTCATGACACCCCGCCAGCACCCTCACCCTGATGCGCAGCCTAGTGTCACAAGGAGGGAAAAGTTTTGGAAGATGGTGAAGGAGTACGTAGCAGACCGTGTCAGCGTCCTCAATGATCCCTCTGTGCCTTACAACTACTGGGTGTCCAAGCTGGACACGTGGTATGAACTGGCACTCTACGCCTTGGAGGTGCTGGCCTGCCCTGCCGCCAGCGTTCTGTCTGAGCGTGTATTTAGTGCTGCTGGTGGCATCATAACAGATAAGCGTATCCGCCTTTCCACCGACAATGCTGATAGGTTGACACTTATAAAAATGAACAAGGCCTGGATTTCCCCTGACTTCTCCACTCCACTGGAGGAAAGCCCCGGGGGAACATAAACTCACTTTATATATGTTATTTACAATGATGTGAATACTCTGTATTCCCATTCACCCCTTCCACCCAAAAAACGGGTATATGGTTGACTCTTAATCTTCTCATCCTCCTCCTCCTCTTCCATATGCCCTGTGCTATAATTTTTATATAGGGCCAGCTCACCAGCGGGCCCTGTGATATAATTTTTATATAGGGCCAGCTCACCAGCGGGCCCTGTTTGCCAATTTTTATATAGGTCAGCTCACCAGCGGGCCTTCTCATATAATGTTTTATTGGGTCAGCTCTCTAGCGGGCCCTCTCATATAATGTTTTATAGCGTCAGCTCACTAGCGGGCCTTCGCATATAATGTTTAGGATGGTCAGCTCTGCAGCAGACCCTCACCCATAATGTTTTAGATGGTCGGCTCAGCGCACGTTTCCCTCTTAATCATGGCCTCAGTTCAATAAAATCAAGGAAATTTTTGGGAGAATTTGCCTCTGTGCACGTTTCCCTCTTAATCATGGCCTCAGTTCTGAAAATCAAGGAAATTTTTGGGAGAATTTGCCTCTGCGCACGTTTCCCTCTTAATCATGGCCTCACTTCCGAAAATCAAGGAAATTTTTGGGATAATTTGCAGATGATATACAAGTAAATATACAGCAAATATTGTTTGGTAACAATTTTTCGCCTAAAGTCGTTTTTATTTTCCTTTTTGTGTGTTTTATGGTCAGTCTGTAAAAATGGCGTACTACGGGCGAAAGATCGTTCCCAGCAGCGATGTTGGAGTCCAAGATGCATCCAGACATCCTCCCTATGCTGTCCCTGAACCATTTCTGTGGTGTTTCCATCATTTTCTGCCCTTTTCCTATGGACCAGGCACCCTCCCCTCATCAGAGCAGGGGGTGCCTGGTGTAATGCTCGAGTCCTCCCATTGACTTCAATGGGGCTCGGGTGTTCGGCCGAGCACTCGAGCCTCAGGGGGTGCTCGGTCAGAGCACCCGAACACCCGAGCATTGGGGTGCTCGCTCATCACTACTCAGAGTGAATATTTTGTGTTAGGGGGCACAGACCTTTATTTTGCACCAGGTGCTCTCCAAAGACCACTAAAAACCAGCAATTTCTCTGAGGGATGTTCAATCAAGACACCTAAAATGAAAAGGCTGAATAACCGTTTCAATATAATTTTCTAATAACAAAAATGTATAAAATGCCTTTCTTTGGTACATGAGTTCACAAACATATTATAAATTAATGTGTGAGGTGGCTAGTTGCTCTATGTCTGCTATATTTGTTATCAAGCTTGTTAGAAAAAATTTCCATTTTAAGTTGGATCAGTTTTTATATCAGAACCTTTCTTTTTTCCTATTCACAGAGACTTACTTGTCTATGTCAATTATGACATTCATTGCACTTATCATTTATTAGGCACCTTTTACATGGAAAGCACCAATTCAGGGAGTGTGTGTTGATGATATAACCTGTATTATGCTGAAATACGGTGCCTTTCACACAGGTGACAATTGCACCAAAGTCCAGCTTATTGCCGCCTTACTGGCAATAGGAGGAATGTAGTATAGCTGCAGCAAGACATATAAATGGCAGTCTATAGTGCCATGTGCAAACCTTTCACATGAGCACTGTTGGAACTTGTGTTTCTCTTTGTCACTTCCACTGAATGGCAAGCACATGTGGGAACCTCCTAATAATATTGATTGGTGATGAAAAGCAGGAGAAAGTGAGTGAAAGAACACTGGTAATAGACCTATAGGATGAGCTGCTACAATTCTGTTTTATAATCAAGGGTCAAATGATCATTCATAACAGTATATATATCCATAGTAAAAATCAGTTTATCAACTTTCTTAAAACATTTGCACCTAATGCACCTAATGTATTTTTAAACAAAGGCTGGAGGGGTATACATGATATTCAAAATAGTACAATTCCAATTCATTTTAGCTGATATTGTCCACTTAAAGCACCAATGGCTGTTGGGAAGGGCATTGCAACCTCTAATGTTGCTCACGTGAATTACCTGGGCACAGTACCCATTGTGTGCTGATCAGGTACATGTATTTGCACTGAATGCATCAATGTTGCAATATACCCCAAGCAAAGTTGCAAAATACTGTATGCTCCAAAATTTGGCATTAGTGGCCCATATGAACAGGAACATACTCACCAATGTGTCACATTTAATTGTAATTAAATCAGTGTTATTAAGTCTGAATTTCTGTTGCCAGTATGAACAGGGCCTAAAGAAGCACTATGGCATACAATTATTACAGACTCCTATTCTTCCTGTGTTGATGAATGTGAATGCATAGTCTTTGCACTAGGAAACACGTTTGATACCTTACAAGGCATTTTAAACATATTAATCATTATAAGCATGAAACAATCCTTATCTATGAGCACAGGGCTTATCATTGTTGTTTAATCTTCATATTGTTAGACGGCAGCAGAGTTATTATTCTGGTTGTTTCAACCTGAATACAGATCACAAGTGTTAGTTTATAACAAAAAGGAGTAGTTAGAGGCAAGATGTATCAGAAAAATGGAGACAAGTGGACTAGAAAGGTGAAGTCTGGTGGAGATAAGTGTTCATCTCTGCTAGAAGCTGAAACAGGAAGTAAGTTTATGCCAAAGCAATACCTTGCATTTCATATCTTGCATTCCATTCTAGCCTCTGTAAAAAACTCTCTCTAGGGCATTCTTTTCTATGTTTTCCTGGTCTCTATTGCTCCCATTACAAAAGATTCTTGATAGGTGTCTCAGAAGTGATGGTATTTTATTGTATGCGAATGTGCCTGAGATAAAATATCTGTGCTCCTGGACAGTTATTTTTTAACTTTGGCTTCAACTATCAAAGTTGTGCCAGCAACTATGAACAACGTGATGCATATAATTGTCAAGGATAGGATTTAGAATATAACAATACACTTAATCAGCGCTTCCACTGGAAAAACCTTAGATGACACCCAAAGTACTCAAAACACTCTCAGAAACACAAACATATGCCACAAAAACACTGTTCCTTTAAATTAGACTAATACCACAGTGGTATTAGTCTAATTTAAAGGAACAGTGTATTCTTATTTTGTGCTTTTTGGATCCAATAGTGGGGATCTGATTATTGGCTGCAGCCACTGGGACATATAGCAATTCTCTCCCTATAACGCCATCACATAATTATTATTTTTTTAGGATTTAGAATATATTAAGGAGTGTTGCTGTGTAAAGGACTGGTTAAAGGTAGTGTTGCGTTTTAAAAGACCTAAAAAAGAATTGCAAGTTATGAGGAATTAGCCTGAGTGAAGAACGGTATCTTGAGGTGGTAGAATTCAGTAGAAGGGGCGTGGTCTGGATTTTCATTATGCAGGATGCTCGCTGAGTGAGCTTTGACTCGGACCAGCAGTGATCTGTCCTTTATGTGGGCATTTAGAATTCCCAAACCCCAAGATTTATTGCTAGCAAGTTCTTAAGCACGAATGAAGGGAAGGAAGCCGAAATCTGGAAAATCTGATGGCAGTATTGACTGTTTTGTTTCTACCGGGCCTACTCCTACTGCACATAAGTGGAGTAATTCTACTGTGACACCACCTGAAATAGCAGAGTGGGAAATCTCCACTTCAGACTCTGCGCTGACTAGTCAGGACACCTCTGGAGAGCAGACCTTATTACCTCTGCCTATAATGGAGCCGCCTCTTATGAGGACCGACTTCAAGGAGTTCATGTCACTCTTGTCTCCAAAGAAGACTTAAAATCTTGTACGGACGACATTATATCCATCTTCTAAGTGGAGATTGCCTCCATCAAGGCAGATATATTGCTCCTTCATCACAGAGTGTCAACCCTAGAAGAAGAAAAGATCGCAATGATGGAACATATCACATCTGATGAGCATCGTCTAGCGGACTAGAAGGTCCTTGTTCAAAACCATTTGTCATGATTAGATGACTTAGAAATCAGAGGGAGAAGATATAATATCAGACTGAACAATTTACCCGAATCGATCCATCCGCAGGACCTGGCATCCACTATTTCTGGCCTATTCTCAAGAATGCTAGGAGACTCTCACTCTGGCCCCATCTATTTAGATCACGTGCACCAGGCACTGAGACCAAGAGATCCCTCCAATAACATACCACTGGATGTCACTGTGTGTCTCCATCGTAATGATCTGAATGAGAGACCGATGCGGAAAAGCAGAGAATCTGGCTCCATTCATTTGACTGGTGCCGAGATCCGTTTCTTCAACAATCTCTCTGCTCTCACCTTGCAATTATGGAGGGAAGTCAAAGCCCTCACTGAGCATCTTAGGGAGCTGAATGTCAAGTACCGTCGGGGCTACCCCTTTTCTCTTCATGCTTCCATGAATGGCAAGACTGTTTCTCTTTTTTGGATCAGACCACGGGTAACGGAGACGCTACACACCAACCAGAAACAAACTGAATGGTATTCAGTATCCCCTGAGAAGAAAAAGAAGCAGAGGAAACTCAACATCCCACATTGCTCCTCAGATGAACCGGCAACGAAGTGGACATGAAGAAATCCACATTATCTGCACTTCCCTATGCTGTCCACTGTTTGGAGACTGCTCAATGGATGTTTATCATCGATGACCCGTCTCTGGTTCAAATGGTTTGATACCACTCAAGAAAGTCCTATCGGATGCATCCCCAATCTCATCGGGAAAAATAGACAGCAGACATATCTTTGGGGTCACAGGAACAGGTCTTCCCAATACCAAGGCTACAACGCGCACCACATCATTCCAAAACCCCCTGACTCCAGGGCATTCCCAAATCATATGCAAGTAAGTACCTTGAACAGTATCACACCGAAGACAATGATTGGATCCAGAACCTCTCATTTTGAACAGTCTGACTGGTGTGTAATAGATTCTATGCAAAATGTTCAGCTGAATCATTTGATGTCTAGTCGAAGTCGCTACTAGGGCTGGTCCCGCCTTAGCGAGATCCCATTCCCAATCCTCCCGCGGACCCACATCCTTTTCCCATTTAGTCCTGGAAGGAAACTCCTGACGCCCCATATATGAGAATCTAGCCACTGATAAATGAAAGAAAGGGGTCTCTGCGGTTCTAAGGCCATCTACCTAGTAAGAAGTGGATACGTAGAGACTGTCGGAACACGATCACCCCACTGGGCTCGCAGAGCATGCCTAATACATAAATACGAATAAAAAAGATTATGTGGTATATGATATTCCTCATGTAATTGTTCAAAAGATTTCAATTGATTATCCCGATATAATTGTCCAAGAGAATCAACCCCAAACCTAGCCCACAAAGGGTCAAAGTCGCTACTGAGTAGATGATGTATCCCTGCATCGCCCCACAGGGGAGTATCAGGATCCATGGCTACATATCCCAGCAGCTTTTTCAGCTCCATCCACGCCCCGTATAGGGCTGTTGCCATAGGAATCCGAGTCTTAAAAACGGTGGGACCACCATGTAGAAACTGGGATAGTCTGTAAGCAGGATGTAATAGAAGTATATCCATTTGAGTAGTCTGGTAACGAGGCCGGGGAGAGACAAAATCAATCACATAACGAGATTGCGTTGCCAAATAGTACCTATAAAAATTAGGTAAGGCGATTCCTCCCTCGCGTTTTGATCTCATGAGTGTAGTTAATTTGAGTCTAGCTCGATTCCCCCGCCATAGAAATCACGAAATAATTTTGTCTATCTGTTGAAAATATTTTTTAGGAATAGGGAGTGGTGCATTTTGAAAAATATACAAAAATTTGGCCAAAAAAATCATTTTAATAAGATTTGACCTTCCAATAACGTTTAAAGGTAAGGGAAGCCATGCCAGCGTTTTTTCGCCAAAGTATTGGATAGTAGGAACCAAATTCAGCTCCAAACAGGAGTCCGCCGCATCCGTCACCCGAATCTCCAAATATGAACACTCAGACACGCAAGAAAGTGGGATGTCAGGTGGAGGAGAGCCCCGCAGACCACCGTCAATTGGAATCAAAGAGGACTTAGTCCAGTTTATTTGAAACCCAGAGTATGTGCCAGAATCATCTACCAGCTGTAATGTAGTTCGCAAGGAGTCCCCCCCATCACCCAAAAAGAGTAAGATGTCATCAGCATACAATGCAAGCTTTTCCTCCCTACCCTCCATCTTGAGTCCCCGGATCAACGGAATAGCACGAATTAAAACAGCCAGGGGCTCCAAGGCCAAGGCAAACAGGCCGGGCGAAAGCGGGCAGCCCTGTCTAGTACCACGGTGCAAAGAAAATGGCGGTGAACTCAGCCCATTTGTCACCACAGAGGCCTTGGGCCTACTATACAAGATATGGATCCATTTAATAAAGGAGGGACCAAATCCAGAACCCCAAAGAACATGCCAAAGGTATGGGCACTCAACGGAGTCAAAAGCCTTTGATGCATCAAGAGATGCTATCACCCGATGTCCGATGTTATCATGAGGAAGTTGAAGGTGCATTAAATAATCGCCTAACATTATGTGACGTCGATTTACCAGGAATAAATCCAGTCTGATCCTCATGAATGACGGACCCTAATACCTTATTCAGTCTGGTGGCCAAAATTTTCGCCACAATCTTCGCATGCATAGTCAGCAAAGAAATGGGTCTGTAAGAGTCACAAAGCCCTGGATCATTTCCTGGCTTAGGCAATACTATAGTGAAAGCATTATTCATTGAGTCCGGTAGAAAACCTTCATCAATAGCAGCATAAAAAGTGTTCAAAAGATGGGGGGGCCAAGACGTCCACAAATTCCTTATACCATTCTGCCGGAAGACCATCCACCCCTGACGCCCTGCCCATCGGCAATCCACGAATAACCTCCACCACCTCTCTAAGAAGTATAGGAGCATACAACATTTGCTTATGTTCAATAGAAAGTTGCGGAAGATCACAATGAGCAATAAAGGAGGAAATCTGTGCCTCAGAGCGGGTAAGTCGAGATTCATATAAATGGGAATAGAAGAGCTGAAATCGCGAGTTAATCGCTTGCGGATCAAGAATCATTACGTCGCCAGGATCCCGAAGTGCAGAAACCAACTGAGTCCCCCTTTGCTGCTTGACAAGATGAGCCATAAGTTTGCCTGCCTTATCTCCATTCTCAAAAACATTCTGTTTGTAATAAAAGACATGACGAGCATTCAGTTCAGTGAATTTAGTAGACTATCGAAGCGAGCAAGAGACGAACTTAGCATAAGCAGCCTCATCCCCCTCCTCCACAAACTGTCTCTCCGCTTCCGCTGCATCAGATTCCAATACTTCCACCTCTCTAGATCCAAGTCTATTTTGCGTAGATATGAAAGTGATCAAGGAGCCCCTTGCCACCACCTTGGCAGCCTCCCAGACTACACCCTGAGAAGCCGAGTCAAGATTGTTGACAAAGTATTCAGCAAGAGCCTCTCTATGCTTAGACACCAAAGATGTATTGGTCAACCATACGGGATTAAATTTCCAACCTCTAAAACGAGGTCTCCGGTCAGGCTGCAGGGTCAACAATAATGGGGAGTGGTCAGAAGCCACCCTAGTCATGAAACTGCAATCAGATACCCAATTCAAGGTCAATTGGTTAGTAAACACATAATCAATTCTTGATAATGTTTTATGCGTAGCCGAGTGGCACGAGAACCCCCGGTCCTGCGGGTGTAGAGTCCGCCAAACGTCTATAAAGCCCAGGTCACCGATGAGACTGAGGAAGGCATCTCTGTGTAATTTGGAATCAACCACTGAACCACCCAATCTGTCTAAGTCAGGATTAGTAGCCATATTGAAATCACCCATACAGACTATATGGTGTTGTGACTTATCAGAGACGTACAAAAGCATATCCCTAAGTATGGAGGGGTCAAAAGGTGGTGGTATGTAGACATTCATCAAAACATACAAAGCTCCTTGTAGTTTACATGTCAAAAAAAGATAGCATCCCTGGGGGTCAGTCTTAAGGTCAATAAGTTCGAAGGAAACTAGTTTAGAGATAAGAATAGAAACACCTCTGGCATATGTGGAATAAGTGGCATGATAATGACTCTGCAACCAGTGTCTCCTGAGGGACAAAACCCTACTAGCAGTGAGATGGGTTTCCTGCAACATAACAACCCCAGGAGTCTGTTTCTTAATATGATTTAAAACTAAAGAGCGTTTTATGGCATCATTCAATCCACGCACATTCCATGAGAGGAACTTACAAGTCAGTGATGTCATTACAAGAATAGATATGAAAGCAACACCCCTGGCGATATGACAGGAAGAGCTGGCAGTAAGGAGCGCCCGGCCCAAAGGAGAGAGGAAACCTGAAGTAAACATCTAACCCTATCCCTAATAGAACATCCCACCCTATCTCCATCACCCCAACCCGACAGAGATTTTATCCCCGAACCAACCCATTCCCGCGGCCTGGCAGCCACAACCAATTCCCCAACCCTCCCCCCCCAACCCCCAAAAGCGAAATAACTAGTGGTCACTCAAACCCTAAACAGTCCCGTCCACACCCTCCCGCCCCCAACAACGGCAATGCATATCAATATTTAACACAGCATCAGCCCACCTCAGCTACAAAGAATCAGCCCTTTAACCACCCCGCCGCAACAAACCCCAGACTTGAACGTCTCCCCACAAGGCAACAAATACAAGCCCCCGATTGCAGCCAGAAAATACCCCCACCCAGCCTCCACCCCCAAACACCCCCCGAACGACCCGGAGGCAAAATTAAATGATCAGATCCCAATGAATGTGATGGGATCAAAATGCCACAACACTGTAACAGAGAGTCACATCATCGTCCAGGGCGAGCAAGAGGGCAGAAGCTGAACGGGAGCATCCCAGAGCAACAATCTTCATCCTGAGAGATAAGCACATAGGTTGCTATAAACAAAAGTAAACATCCGAAATAGCATTTATAAAGAGGGCATTGAGATCAATGTTCTGAGCCTTAGCACAAAATTTTTCAGATTATGTATATAAACATAGGTAGGTAAATTATTTTAATAACATTACTACATCACAGTAACAAGCTGAAGCCTCCCTGAGACATTAAGTATGTCTCCCAGTTTTGCATCCCATTCCAGCACGCCCCGGGCGAAGTAGAGGCGCCATGAAATTATAAGCCAAGACAAACGATTGTCTGAAATCTAGATGCTGAAATACAGCAAAGGCTACACCCAGCCATCGCCCGAGGCACTAAAGGAGAAACCAATATAACAGTAACAGAGTATAACAGTACCTAGATTGTCCATACAGTGGGTGAGAGAGAGAAAAAAAAAAAAAAAGAAGTTCTCTCTCCCCCCTGAACAAATAGACTTAGGCATCAAAGTACACATCTGCAATAGCATTTACAAAAGAATTATTAAAGTTAGTGCTCTGAGCCATAGCACAGCATTTCTCAAATTACCACAACCACGTGTCAGGGATCTTAAAGCTGTGTATCTCTCAGACCACCACAGGATATGGGGGCAATAGTAGCCTGACTCATTGGGCATGTACTCCATTCAAGTAGAACGGCAGAATAGGGGTCAAATCAGACAGTCACCATGTCCTTCAGGAATCATTTGGCATTAAGCAAAGTTCAGGGGAAGAACCATGTTGCATCACATGTAGTAGGTAGCATGATAACAATAACCGGGGCCGACAGGGGAGCTCTAATGAGTGTCCACCCACTCTCCGGCCTCCGACTCCGATGTGAAGAAAATGGTGTTACCATCATGGACAATTCTCAACCTAGCAGGAAACAACATAGAATCTTCTCTCGTAGCTTGCGTTTAACTTCCACGAAGCGGCGTCTCTGACGCTGGACATCAGCAGAAAAATCTGGATAGAAAGAGATACGTTGGTTCTCAAACAAGATCTGGCCTTTCACCCTAGCCATACGGAGGATTGCGTCACGATTAGTGATGAGCGAGCATGCTCGGCCGAAGCTCGGTTCGGCTCGAGCATCGCTCTGCTCGGCACACGGCGGTACTCGTACGAGTACCGCATGTGCTCGCCCGCCATGTTCGGGTCTCCTCCCCGCACGTTTCGCGGCTGCTGCGCAGCCAATAAACGTGCGGGGAGGCTCTGACATCAGTGTAATGCCAGCAGCCATGTTGGCTGCTGGCATTACACTGATTGGCTGGCCAGAACCCGTGATCGGGTGCTGTATAGCACCCGACGCGCGAGTTCGGCTCATTCTTAGCCAGGGAGAGATGCGCTTAGGCAGGGAAAGTCAGTGTAGGGAGAATAAAAATGTTGAAACTCTTTCAAGACCCAAAAGTCCTTTTTAGGACTGTTGTGTGTGGGGGCAGCATTTATATTTTGTTTGGGGGGGCACAATTTCCTTTTTTTTGTGGGGGGGATATTTGAAAGGTGAAATATAATACTAGATGCACAGGAAGTCAGTGTAGGGAGAATAAAATTGTTGAAACTCTTTCAAGACCCAAAAGTCCTTTTTAGGACTGTTGTGTGTGGGGGCAGCATTTATATTTTGTTTGGGGGGGCACAATTTCCTTTTTTTTGTGGGGGGGATATTTGAAAGGTGACATATAATACTAGATGCACAGGAAGTCAGTGTAGGGAGAATAAAATTGTTGAAACTCTTTCAAGACCCAAAAGTCCTTTTTAGGACTGTTGTGTGTGGGGGCAGCATTTATATTTTGTTTGGGGGGGGCACAATTTCCTTTTTTTGTGGGGGGGATATTTGAAAGGTGACATATAATACTAGATGCACAGGAAGTCAGTGTAGGGAGAATAAAATTGTTGAAACTCTTTCAAGACCCAAAAGTCCTTTTTAGGACTGTTGTGTGTGGGGGCAGCATTTAATTTTTTTGGGGGGTGGCAGAATTTCATTTTTTTGTGGGGGGGGACATGTTCTAAGGTGACATTGTACTAGGTGCACAGGGACAAATATTTCACAGTGCAGTGACAAGCTGACATATTCTGTTAGGTGCACAGGGCCAATGATTTTACAACGCAGCGACAAAAAGGGCCATTTTAAACGTGTGCCTAGCCATAGATTATTGTCACATTCTGTTTAGTGTGCAAATTCACAAATTAACGTCACATATTCCGTTCACTGTGCCTAGCCGCAGATTAGCGTCACATTCTGTTTCGTGTGCCTAGCCGCAGATTAGCGTCACATTCTGTTTCGTGTGCCTAGCCGCAGATTAGCGTCACATATTGTTTAGCGTGCCTAGCCGCAGATTAACGTCACATATTGTTTAGTGTGCCTAGCCGCAGATTAGCGTCACATATTGTTTAGTGTGTCTAGCCGCAGATTAGCGTCACATATTGTTTAGTGTGCCTAGCCGCAGATTAACGTCACATATTGTTTAGTGTGCCTAGCCGCAGATTAGCGTCACATATTGTTTAGTGTGCCTAGCCGCAGATTAGTTTTTATCTTCTTTTTTGTGTGTTTTACGGTCAGTCTGTAAAAATGGCGTACTACGGGCGAAACATCGTTCCCAGCAGCGACGTTGGAGTCCAAGATGCATCCAGACATCCTCCCTATGCTGTCCCTGAACCATTTCTGTGGTGTTTCCATCATTTTCTGACCTTTTCCTATGAACCAGGCACCCTCCCCTCATCAGAGCAGGGGGTGCCTGGTGTAATGCTCGAGTCCTCCCATTGACTTCAATGGGGCTCGGGTGCTCGGCCGAGCACTCGAGCCTCCGGGGGTGCTCGGCCAGAGCACCCGAACACCCGAGCATCGGGGTGCTCGATCATCACTAGTCACGATCTCTATAATTCAGAAGTTTAATAATTAGCTGTCTGGGAGAAGAACCAGGAGGCCTCGGGCCTGCCGGTAAATGATGTGCCCTCTCAATAACAAAGGACGGTGAGAGGCCATCTGTGCCAAAATGTTCCTTTATCCAGGCCTCCATGAATTGCTTAGGGGCACGACCCTCACATTCCTCCGGCAGCCCAACTATACGAACATTGCTGCATCTGGATCTGTTTTCCAGGTCATCCACCTTGGACTGTAGAGAACGAACTTGATTCTTTAACTCATCCACTGAGGTAACAACAGGGGGAAGTGTGTCTTCCACAGTAGATATACGGTTTCGAACATCCGTAATGATTTCACGTAAATTCTGTTGATCAGCACATAAAAGATTAATCTCCACTTGCAGCGTGTCAATTTTATTAGTCAGGACTGCCTGACATGTAGCAATTGCAGACATTATTTCTGCAAATTGAGACTTGGAATCATCTTCCTCGGAGACCGAAGACTGTGCCGGCGAGGTCGCCGCAGAAGGGGCCTCCAACACAGCCGCGACATCCTCCGCCGCCATTGCTCTTCTAGCAAATTTACTCAATTTCTTCCTATAGTGTGAAGATTTTTTAACCATAATGGAGGCAGGAAAGCAAGTATAGGTCAGAGCACTACAGGTCAGGACAGAGAGGAGTGGACAATTGTTACCAAAGCGGGCGGGCGCAGACGGGACCCCTCAAACTCTAAACAACGTGCATGTCTTGGCTCATGTTAGCTTGACAAGCATTCAGACTACATATATAATATGGATCAGAGTAGCATGTCAGATTCTTCTCAAATATACACGGGGCAGAGGGGGGAAACATGTGGAGGAGAGAAATAGCACAAACAGGGGGAGTCCACAGCAATAAGCTGGCTTCAGTGGAAAGCTGGTGGGGCAATGGCGAATTTTCTAGGTACACCTGCACAGCTGACCCTGAAGGTTCTGAGAGAGTAGATATATATTACAGAATTAAGTAATTTCTAGGAACATACATTCAAGTTGTTTGTCCAGTATTATGCTGGAACTGAATATTGGGTTATACACAGGGAAAAAGGGTAAAAACATATATAGGAGAGGAGATGAACAAGGGGATTGTGTGGCAGATGGAGGTATCCAGTCACAAGCAAGCAGCGGTGCAGCAACAATAGGCCCTCCAGCTGCTCCCACAGCCGGGCGACAGTCCCATGGAATGTAACAGACCCACAGTCCTCCTTGGAAAACTTTTTAAAAGCACCAGGGAGCAACAATGTATAGAATAAACCTACTGGCAAGGAAAGGGCACTTGGAGTAAAATAAAAAATGGAAGGTTCGCTAATATCAGAAGATCTGGCAGTAAGGCTTAACTAGCCATTTGTACATGGGGCAGGAGAGGGTAACAAATATAGGAAAAAAGACATACAGGGGGGTCCATCATCCAAATTTAGCAGCCAGATCCACTGCAGCAATTAGGACTGCACTTGGTAAGAGCAGGCTTCACCACCATTCCACAATTACCAAACATGTATGTAGCCACTTACAGAATATGTCTGCAGGATCCACAGTAATTGGAGCAAGAAGAGCAGCAGGACCTCCACAGCTCCACTTCTTGAATTCCCCAGCAGGCTGTTGCACCAGTCATTAGATATTCCTCCAATGCAAGGAGCGGTACCCCAGATCGCGGCCGCAGGTCTCCAACACAAATGTGTCGCTGCAGACCCCAAGTCACTCACTGCAGGGGTTGCAGTAAATTGTTGTCTCCGCTCTCGGAGCTTCCTCCTTCTCTTTTCCTTCCTCTTCCGTTTAAAAATATGTAAGGACAATAACCGCGATCTCTCTCAGACGCCCGGCTCCCCGCCGGGCGGAAGCGGCACGCAAGGCCACGGCTGTAGGCCCAAGCGCACCGATGGCTCCACTGTCAGCCACAAAAAATAAACAAAAAAATGGGAAATAAAGAGTCCCCTGGAAAGATCAGGAGCTGGGCAAACAGAGGCAGGGAAGCACACAGCAAAACATTGGCCAGAAATGCAGGATGGCAACGGATGGCCAAGAGAAATAGTGGAGCCTCTCCAACTTGTGTCCGCTCAGTGTGGGTGCCAGGCCACGCCACCGGCATACTTTTATGTTACATTGATAGACCTCCAATTTGAGAATAACATGACCAATCTGTGATCAGCAACATTTCTCTGATAAAACTGATACTGTTAAAACATATAAAAAAATCCTTATATATTGACTTAAAAAATGTGTTGTGGAGGAAGAGAGAGAAAAGTATGAGCCCAAAAAGAAATGGAAAGCATAGGCAAGTCATAAAAAATGTATGCCTTCAATAGAAACATCATCATCACATGAATTAGAAGAACACATGGCATCATCATCACTGAAAACCATTCTGAGTTCTCAGGGGCAGCAGTAGTCTATCACTGGTGTTGTGATGGTAGTGATGGGTGTGGATGGCACTGACACTTTTCTATGGGAATTGATCTGTGAATATGGATTAAAAACTGATACCCATGAACAAAGTCTAGCTCACAGGAGTGGTTCCACTGATTATAAGATGGGTACTGTGTTCCTGCAGGATACTATATGGTCTAGACATAAATGATGAGTCTCTGAAGAACTGGCAAACAAGGAAATCTGTGTGGCCAGCACTGATGCAGATTGCAGTGAAGAAACTTTGTTGCCCACCGGCAAGAACAAAGTCAAATAGGGTTTCAGTGCTGCTGGTTATATTGATACTGTAGCAGCAGTGCCGGCAGGCAAACTTTTCTAAAACTAAACAAGCGGCAGCATCTAATACCGTTAGATTATCAAGTAGTAGAAGTCTAAAGAAATGAGCAAGTCACAGAAGCATATGTAGCATGTACAATTAACAGCAGAACTGATGCTGAGTTGGGATTTGCATGGTTGCCTGGTGCTTGCCATCCAAAAGAATGGACCAGTGCTATCATCATATATATTCTGTATCTCCAGGGCCACAATGCCACTATTTTCCTTAACCACATTTACATTTTCATTTTATTTTTGTTTTTTTTAAGTGTACATTAAGTCAGTCACTCACTCACAAGGGCCTCCATCAGTGATTGCAGAAAAACAGCAGACCTGTGAAGTGCAACTGTTGGGGATGCACTAAGTGTTAAAAAGAGGTAGCAATGCAGAGATAATTTCTTTAGTGATATCACTTATCCAGTTGCTATGTTATTCTATGGAGCCAATGCACTAAGATTTCTCCAGCTTTGGAGATACTCATGCATAGGCTCTTTAGAATAACATAGGAACTGGAAAAGTGATATCAGGAGAAGTAATCTCCACATTATTACTACCCTTTATCACACCATAGTGCATAACCCCCCTGATGCCAATGCTATGTTCCTGGTTTAAGACAAGAGGCAACTCTGTCACATTTCCTATATCAGAATGCATCTCGGGTAGAAATTGAGATATTTGTGCATAATTAAAAGTAAATACATTTCCATACATCTTTGTCCTTCTATGCCTCTGGTACAACAAGCATGCTCCCAGGCATAACACAGTTGTGCCTCAACTCATATGTCTTTTAGTAACTTCAGGTGGGTTATGTACTAAAGCATGATAAAGAGGAGACAAAATGAAGATGACCTCTCCAGTGATATCACTTCTCCAGTTATTCTATGGAGCCTATTCACTAAGATCTCCAAAGTGCATTGGCTCCATAGAATAACATAGGAACTGAAGAAGTGATATTACTGGAGAAGTCATCTCTGCTTTAGCACTAGTGATGAGCGAGCACCCCAATGCTCGGGTGTTCGGGTGCTCTGACCGAGCGCCCCCGGAGGCTCGAGTGCTCGGCCGAGCACCCGAGCCCCATTGAAGTCAATGGGAGGACTCGAGCACTACACCAGGCACCCCCTGCTCTGATGAGGGGAGGGTGCCTGGTCCATAGGAAAAGGGCAGAAAATGATGGAAACACCACAGAAATGGTTCAGGGACAGCATAGGGAGGATGTCTGGATGCATTTTGGACTCCAACATCGCTGCTGGGAACGATGTTTCGCCCGTAGTACGCCATTTTTACAGACTGACCGTAAAACACACAAAAAGGAAGATAAAAACGACTTTAGGCGAAAAATTGATACCAGACAGCATTTGCTGTATATTTACTTGTATATCATCTGCAAATTCTCCCAAAAATTTCCTCGATTTTTCTGAACTGAGGCCATGATTAAGAGGGAAACGTGCGCAGAGGCAAATTCTCCCAAAAATTTCCTCGATTTTTCTGAACTGAGGCCATGATTAAGAGGGAAACGTGCGCAGAGGCAAATTCTCCCAAAAGTTTCCTTGATTTTTCTGAACTGAGGCCATGATTAAGAGGGAAACGTGCGCAGAAGCAAATTCTCCCAAAAATTTCCTTGATTTTTCTGAACTGAGGCCATGATTAAGAGGGAAACGTGCGCAAAGGCAAATTCTCCCAAAAATTTCCTCGATTTTTCTGAACTGGGGCCATGATTAAGAGGGAAACGTGCGCTGAGCCGACCATCCAAAACATTATGGGTGAGGGTCTGCTGCGGAGCTGACCATCCTAAACATTATATGCGAAGGCCCGCTAGTGAGCTGACGCTATAAAACATTATATGAGAGGGCCCGCTAGAGAGCTGACCCAATAAAACATTATATGAGAAGGCCCGCTGGTGAGCTGACCTATACAAAAATTGTCAAACAGCGCCCGCTGGTGAGCTGGCCCTATATAAAAATTATATCACAGGGCCCGCTGGTGAGCTGGCCCTATATAAAAATTATATCCCAGGGTATATGGAAGAGAGTCAACCATATACCCGTTTTTTGGGTGGAAGGGGTGAATGGGAATACAGAGTATTCCCATCATTGTAAATAACATATATAAAGTCACTTTATGTTCCTCCGGGGCTTTCCTCCAGTGGAGTGGAGAAGTCAGGGGAAATCCAGGCCTTGTTCATTTTTATAAGTGTCAACCTATCAGCATTTTCGGTGGAAAGGCGGATACGCTTATCTGTTATGATGCCACCAGCAGCACTAAATACCCGCTCAAACAGAACGCTGGCAGCAGGGCAGGCCAGCACCTCCAAGGCGTAGAGTGCCAGTTCATACCACATGTCCAGCTTGGACACCCAGTAGTTGTAAGGCACAGAGGGATCATTGAGGATGCTGACACGGTCTGCTACGTACTCCTTCACCATCTTCCAAAACTTTTCCCTCCTTGTGACACTAGGCTGAGCATCAGGGTGAGGGTGCTGGCGGGGTGTCATGAAGGTGTCCCACGCCTTGGAGAGTGTTGCCCTGCCTTTGTCGGAACTGCTGTGTGCTCCCCTTTTCTCCCCTTCTCTGTTGGCCAAGGTAGCACGTACTCTGCCGCCAGCGTTGTCAGATGGAAAATTTTGGAGCAATTTTTCAACAAGAACCTTCTGGTATTGCACCATTTTGCTTGTCCTCTCCACCGGAGGAATGAGAGATGAGAAATTCTCTTTGTAGCGGGGGTCCAGAAGGGTGAACACCCAGTAATCCGTGTTGTCTAAAATGCGTACAACGCGTGGGTCACGGGAAAGGCAGCCTAACATAAAGTCAGCCATGTGTGCCAGAGTACCAACAGTCAAGATTTCGCTGTCCTCACCAGGAGGATGACTCTCAATCTCCTCATCCTCTTCCTCCTCTTCTGCCCACCCACGCTGAAGAGATGGAACTAAAGTTCCATGGCTACCCTCTGTAGCGGAGGCAACCGTGTCTTCCTCCTCCTCCTCCTCCGCACACGCGGCGCACCTTGGTCAAGAGATCATGCACATTGGGGTAGGTTTTTAGAAATCGCTGAACCACTAAATTAAATACATGCGCTAGGCATGGTACGTGTGTGAGCTTGCCGAGCTCCAAAGCCGCCACCAAGTTACGCCCATTATCACACACAACCATGCCTGGTTGCAGGTTGAGTGGCGAGAGCCACTGCTCGGTCTGGTGACTAATCCCCTGCAACAGCTCTGAGGCCGTGTGCTGTTTGTCCCCAAGGCAGATCAGCTTCAGCACGGCCTGTTGACGCTTCCCCACTGCAGTGCTACACTGCTTCCAGCTACCGGCTGATGGGTGAGTGGCGCTGCGTGCAGAGAATTCGGAGGTGGAAACGGAGGAGGAGGAGCCAATAACGTAGGTGCTGGCGGAAACCCTGATGGAGGTAGGGCCCGCAATCCTCGGCGTGGGTAGCACCTGTGCCATCCCAGGGTCCGAGTCGCTCCCAGCCTCCACGACATTCACCCAGTGTGCCGTCAGGGAAATGTAGCGTCCCTGGCCACAAGCACTAGTCCATGTGTCAGTCGTTAAGTGGACCTTCCCAGTAACTGCGTTGGTCAGGGCACGGGTGATGTTACGGGACACATGGTGGTGTAAGGCGGGGACGGCACACCGGGAAAAGTAGTGTCGGCTGGGGACTGCGTACCGAGGGACAGCTGCTGCCATCAGGCTGCTGAAGGACTCAGTCTCCACAAGCCTAAATGGCAGCATTTCGATGGCCAGTAATTTGGAAAGGTGTGAGGTTAGTGCTATGGCCTGTGGGTGGGTGGCTGGGTATTTTCGCTTGCGCTCAAATGCCTGGGGTAACGACATTTGGACGCTGTGCTGGGACAGGCAAGTGGATGTGGTCGCTGATGGTGCTTCAGATGGTACAGGTGCAGGGCGGGAGGTATGCGGGCCTGCGCCTTCGACAGGCGATTGGCCGGCACCAAAAACAGGGGAAGAGGAGGCAGTGGTGTGGCCTGCAGACACAGATGGGCGATCCAGGCGTTCCTCCCACTTATTACGGTGCTTGGATGCCATGTGTCGGATCATGCTGGTGGTGGTGAGGTTTCTAGTGTTCATGCCTCGGCTCATTCTGGTGTGGCACAGGTTGCAAACTACAATTCTTTTGGTCGTCCGCACTTTTCTTAAAAAAACGCCATACCGCGGAACACCTACCCCTTGGCAAGGGAGATTTACGCAAGGGGGTGCTCCGTGGAACATTTGCGGGCCGGTTTGGTGCGGTCCGCCTTCTTTCTGTAGCCACACCACTGCCTCTTCCAGCCTGTTGCGGTGCTGCAGATGGCTCACCCTCAGGACTGCTGTCATCGCTCGGCTCTACACCTTCCCAGGTGGGGTCAGTCACCTCATCGTCCACCAAGTCCTCCTCCACTTCCTCACTCTGATCATCCTCCTCATGTCTTGATCCCACCACATACTCAGTCATTGACAACTGTATATCATCCTCCTCATCAAGGTCTTGAGACAGTAATAGTGGTTGATTTAATGGCAACTGTGTCTCATCATCATCATCATCCACTTCCTTTGACCTTAAATGCTGTTCACCTCTGTCATCTTCTTGTGATTGGGTACCCTCTAGAGGTTGTGAATCAGGGCACAAGATGTCATGTTCCTCTGCAAGCGTGCTTGGAGAGAGGTTCAAATTAAGGATTGGTGATGAGACGAGCTCCTCACTATATCCCAGTGTGGGATCACTTCTTTGACCAGATCCTCTATGGTGGGAGGAAGGATGATCAGAGTGAGGATTATGTTGACCAGACTCTTGGCTACTGAGAGTGGACTTGGTGGAAGACAGGGTGGTGCTTAACCGACTGGAAGCAGTATCAGCTGACATCCAACCGACCACCTGTTCGCAGTGGTCGGACCTCGAGAGTGATGTCCTGCGACGCCCTGTAAAATGACACATGAAGCTAGGTATGGTGGATGTCTTTCTGTCTTGTGCTCTGGCACCAGGCGCAGTTTCTACGCGTCCTGACCCGCGCCCTGAACTATCAGGATCACGTCCACTTCCCCGTCCCTTTTTACCCGCCTTCTTCATATTACACGGAATATGTGCTGCAAATCTGCAACTTTGCACAGTAAACAGAATTTGCTTCTTAACTGCGGCTACGCACAGTGAATGGAATATGTGACTTTGATATTTTACAGTTTGAACACTTAACAGAATGTTTTCCTATTCTGAAACTTTGCACAGTAAACAGAATTTGCTTCTTAACTGCGGCTACGCACAGTGAATGGAATATGTGACTTTGATATTTTACAGTTTGAACACTTAACAGAATGTTTTCCTATTCTGAAACTTTGCACAGTAAACAGAATGTGCTTCTTAACTGCGGCTACGCACAGTGAATGGAATATGTGACTTTGATATTTTACAGTTTGAACACTTAACAGAATGTTTTCCTATTCTGAAACTTTGCACAGTAAACAGAATTTGCTTCTTAACTGCGGCTCGGCACAGTGAATGGAATATGTGACTTTGATATTTTACAGTTTGAACACTTAACAGAATGTTTTCCTATTCTGAAACTTTGCACAGTAAACAGAATTTGCTTCTTAACTGCGGCTACGCACAGTGAATGGAATATGTGACTTTGATATTTTACAGTTTGAACACTTAACAGAATGTTTTCCTATTCTGAAACTTTGCACAGTAAACAGAATTTGCTTCTTAACTGCGGCTACGCACAGTGAATGGAATATGTGACTTTGATATTTTACAGTTTGAACACTTAACAGAATGTTTTCCTATTCTGAAACTTTGCACAGTAAACAGAATGTGCTTCTTAACTGCGGCTACGCACAGTGAATGGAATATGTGACTTTGATATTTTACAGTTTGAACACTTAACAGAATGTTTTCCTATTCTGAAACTTTGCACAGTAAACAGAATTTGCTTCTTAACTGCGGCTACGCACAGTGAATGGAATATGTGACTTTGATATTTTACAGTTTGAACACTTAACAGAATGTTCTCCTATTCTGAAACTTTGCACAGTAAACAGAATGTGCTGCTAATCTGCAACTTTGCACACTAAACAGAATGTGCTCTAATCTGCAACTTTGCACACTAAAAAGAATGTGCTGCTAATCTGCAACTTTGCACACTGAACAGAATGTGCTGTAATCTGCAACTTTGCACACTAAACAGAATGTGCTCTAATCTGCTGCTAGGCACAGTGAACAGAATATATGAAGATTTTTTTTTTTTTTCTCTGCCCCCCCACACAAAATAAACTGCTGCCCCCACACACAGTAGTCCTAAAAAGGACTTTTGGGTCTTTTTTTTTACAAATTCGCTTTTCTTCTCCCTACACTGACTTTCCCTTCCTATCCTCATCTCTCCCTGGCTAAGACTGAGCTGAACTCGCTGGTCAGGTGCTATACAGCACCCGATCACGGGTTCTGGCCAGCCAATCAGTGTAATGCCAGCAGCCAACATGGCTGCTGGCATTACACTGATGTCAGAGCCTCCCTGCACGTTTATTGGCTGCGCAGCAGCCGCGAAACGTGCGGGGAGGAGACCCGAACATGTCGGGCGAGCACATGCGGTACTCGTACGAGTACCGCCATGTGCCGAGCAGAGCGATGCTCGAGCCGAACCGAGCTTCGGCCGAGCATGCTCGCTCAACACTATTTAGCACCTGTTTATCACCTCTTTATCAGATCTTAGTGCATCTCCCCCGATGGTATTGTAGGATTGGGATGGCGTATTCAGGAGAGATAGTAATGATAATATATAGTAGTGCCTCCTCTACATGTATACACTTCCACATCCATCCTCTGAAATTGTCAAACAGCTGACCAACATATGAGATGCATATGGGTCAAAGAGATCAGAGTTCCTCCTCTGATAGCTTTTTACTCATTTTCACCTGATCTCATGTGAATATCTGGTATCCCAGCAACTACAAACAACTGCCCATTAAAAATAATAACAATTTATACTTTCTGATTCTCTACAATCCTACATTGAACTAACCCTGCTGTATCCATTAAACTAACCACTTAGTGATGTACCACATGAAGGGATCAGAAACCAGGGGAAGATGCATTAAGGTGTGATAAGAGGTGACAAGGCAGAGATAACATCTCCAGTGTGATAAACTCTCCTGTTCCTGTGTTATTATATAGAACATATATGGTAAGATCCCTAAAGTTCTGAGAGACTTTAGTAAAACATAGGAACTGGGGAAGTGATATTACTGGAGAATGCATTTTCTCTTTATTATTGTTTTATCACACCTTTACGAATCTCCCCCTGATACTTTATCCATTGATTAATGTACCTTACAAGAAACAATTCAGATTAAAATGATCCAACGTTCTTCACACTTTACAATTATTTTATCCCAATTGCCACCCCCTTTGAGTTTTTCAGACCCCCTCAATGCCAGTTAAAGGGATAGTAATGTTTAATTTTTCAAGTAAAATAGAGTATTCTCTATTCTTTTTTGTAACGATGTGTAGCAAGAAAATGTTATTAAATGCTGCCGTTTTCCAGTTTTATATGGTATAGCTTGCAGAATGATTTTGTGTGCTTTTTTCTCTCTATTGACAATTAAGATTTTTATTCTGGCACCACCTATTATTGGTAGAAGGCCATCCATGCTTTCATTTACTTGCCTGGATTCCATTTACCTGTCTATATCTGAAGATATATATCCAAATATATAGGGAATAGAGGAACTGAGTGAGATAAATGCAGAGACAAATGCAGATTTACTAAGATGGATATACCTGGGATGAAAAAGCTTTTGCTGGACTTGGCAGTGTCGACTCTTATCTCAGTTTATCTTCATTCTTTCTTTAGAACCACTATTAAACCTTATTTGTCTTCACCCAAATATCAATGGTTTTCCCATAATGGATGGGGAGAAGAAATTGGCTAGTGTTTTGCTGATGGCAATTTATTTGTTACCTCCTCTTCCACCACTTCCTTACCCCCACTACTGCATATTCTAAAGCATTACGGGGAGATCTCAAACTTTAAGATGAATCTTTAAAAAATCTGAAGTTCTAAATATATAAACAAATCTCTCTCTTCCTGTTTCACTGGGCCACTGACAAGATCTCCTACTTGGGTATCTTCTGATCTAGTGCAACTTGTTAAACTCAATTTCGATTGGCTCTTTAGGTCCATACGTGATGGCCTGCATAGGTGGTATAAGTTATTTGTTTCATACAAGAAACCTAGGTTACCCACTTCCCACAAACTACAAACTCTGATTTTAGATACAGACATCCAGTGTCCTATTAAAATGTCACCATCTATTTGGCAAAAATAAAAAAGCCACATTAAAAATGTAGCCTGAATCAAAAGGGCGACATTCTGATGCCGCAAACTTAAAGGTTACCAAATAGAAGGTGACATTTCATTGATAAACCACAACCACAGCTGTGCCTTAACCCTTTTAGTGCAAGGGAGGTTGACAAAGCATTGCAAAGCATTTCATTGTGGACCCCTATGGCACTCAAAGGTTAAATGTTAAGTTGTACCTCTTTGGTGAGGGCTGATCTTCCCAGAAGCTGTGATGTGTCCCACTGCTGCTGTCCCTGGTGCTGAAATGAAGAAGAGGGGATGTTGCTCTCCCTCTCCACGCTGTGCAGGGCTCAAAAGGTTAAAGCTGGATAAACATACAAACCCCAAAATACCAGTTATTTAAATGGGGGTTTGGGCCAGTTCAACTCAATGCAATGTGTAAGCATCTATTGCTGCATTCTTCAGTTTTATCATGAAATATGCAGTAATATGGACATAGGTGCTTGTAAGCAACAATAATAATTGAGGGCCAGAAGGATGCTGCAGGATCAGTACTACTGAAGATGAATGAAGACACCAGGCAGGCGATCTATAATAAAACAAGTTTCTCCTGTATTCTTTCTATAGCAGTCTCCCCCTCTTATTAGAGCATCATTATTGGAGTCTGTCACATTGTACACTTAATTTGGTATTGATTTCTAGGTTGTTTTGTTATCCTAATATAAATACTTCTTTTTGTTCACTTCTTATTTCCAGTGTTCAGTCACTGGCTGATGTATTAGGACAAATTGAAGCCATTCTTGAGTAAACAAACAGGGAAAATAATGAATATCTGCATTTATATAAATGGGACTTTTAACCCCTTGAATGATATAGTGGTCTCCAAAGTACTGTGAAGCAATGTGTTGGAGATCTATATAGGGTTCAAGGAAGTTTAAAAATAAATGGGAATTTGGGGAAGTTGTACTTTCCCCTATAGTACAGTTGGTTTGTCCAAAATGCTTCCATGTCTAATAAGTGCAGCAACCTCAGTATGTGGAAAAACAAATTCACATGCATCAAATACATCATTAAAAATTTCTTGACAAATCCTTTTCAGCTCAGTTGTTAAGCTTCTGCAATTGTTAACTCCTTAACCCCTTGAGTGCCAGAGGGGTATGCAACAAATTCCAAAGCACTCTGGCACTCAAAGGGTTAAGGCCCAAAGGTATATGCATCATCAGGAAAAACAATATATTTAAAATGGAAAGAAATTACACATTCAGAATTATGGGCATATTGCATGTTATTTGATTATGAGCCTTAGCTTTTTGATACCCAGAACAGGGGCTGTCAATCTTTTTACCACCACCATTTGTAAGAGACTACAAGTTCCATCAATTGCCATCAACCTCAGCCAGCTTTGGATATGTGGAACCCAACAGCTGAGCATCTGATCGTAATAAAAAAATGTCTATCACTGACCCAGAGGATGAAGTGGTATTAAGTTTAGCTGTTATAAAAGTGCTGGGTAGTAATATGGGACGCATGCCCCAAATGAATATTCAATTTCTGTGTTTTAGTAACTGCAAGAATAAGGTATATCGTGTTCTATAATTTTACCACCTTTTATGTTCCCTGAGCTGCTTTGAACTATCATTCATTTTATTTTATGTTCCAGTCAATTCGGATGTAGCTTGAGATTACAATTGGAAATAAAACACCATTACAGAGAAATACAATCCTTTCTATAGAGCAGTGAGCCCTCTATACTAGTCTATACCAGCAGACAACCAATGATAAATGCATGACACGACTAATATTGAACTTTGCATGAGACCAACTGGCTATACAGCTCTCAAAATAGAAACTTTGCATTTATCCTTTGAGTGCAAGAGGGGTCTGCAATGCATTTCTATGCTTTGCAATGTGTTGCGGCCCTCTCTAGAGCTCAGAGGGTTGAGGCACAGATGGAGACATATACACAGCTGTGGTTGTGGTTTATTATTGAAATGTCGCCCTCTATTTGGCGACCTTTAACCGTGCAACATTGAAATGTCGCTCTTTTGATTTGGGCAACATTCTGATGTTGCCCTTTTAATTCAGGTGACATTTTTAACACAGCATTTTCATGGTCGCAAAATAAATGGCAACATTTCAATAGTGAACCCATTTGGTATCCCATACTTTGATGATCTGTCTAGAAACTATTCCCTGACCATGTCTCAGTTTTGGCAATAGAGACAGGCTCATCACTTTTTGCATGATATAGTTACAAGGGGTTATTATCCACGTGAGCTGACTGGGTTTGAGTCCACACTCAGCAACTGCACAGTTTTAATAGACCTCTCTCTAAATTGTACAAGCTATTGAACTGCCCTCTTTTGGATCACAAACCTCCATTTATCAGGCAATGGAAGGCTGATATGCATGTTTCCTTCACTGTCCTGAGATGGTTTTCTATTCTAAAACATTTGCTTTCTAATACATCAAACATACTTATGAGGGAATCTAATTAAAAATGATTTAGTAGGTGGTATTATACTCCTTCTACACTGCACAGGATTTTTCCCAAACATCTCCCCTACCTGCTGGAGTGGGGTCGCTCTATTTGGTGGACATGCCACAGAATACAACCTTAGTGGTCAGAAGTGATTGCCCATACCAATTAGATTCTGGGTACAACAATTCTGATGGAGCCCTTACTATGTCCTTTTCTGTTTCTTCTGACCCTCTCCCCAGTTTCTCACCACCATAAACCTCTCCTCACCTGTGTTCTCAACGCGCCTAAAACATTCCTACTGAAAGGGCCAGGGTCAATGGAATATGTTACCTAAAGACTACCCAACCCCATTCTACAGGTAACCGGGAAGCCTTTACTCATACCTGGTCCCCCTGGTCGCTATGCTGGGAGACCTTGCTCCCACAGCTGTCCTAGAGAATTCTGATTTAATTTGGCTCCTCAGGTGCTTTCTGGGGTGGCAGGGTTGGGATCCTACTCCATTGCTCCGTGTTTTGGAGAGGGAATTTTCCTCCACCCCACCATTACATTGATGTCTTCTGTAGGCCATCTCCTGTCACAGATCATTGGAGTTCACACCTTTTATCTTGCATCCTGGGACATCCTCGTGCACCTCCTCTCACAGTACATACCTTTGGTCCTCTGGAGCATACCTACTTATATATTTATCTCTCTACTCACTTTATGCCCCCCTCAAGATTGATACTGTATGGAACACTCTGGCATGCCAGACCATTTCAACAGAATTAGTGTTGGGATTTCTCTTGTTCTCCTGGATTGGACACACCACTCTTACCTTTGTTCTTTTCTGTTTATGATGAATATATTTACACTCTTTACTAGTGTTGAGCGAGCACCCCGATGCTCGGGGGTTCGGGTGCTCTGACCGAGCACCCCCGGAGGCTCGAGTTCTCGGCCGAGCACCCGAGCCCCATTGAATTGAATGGGAGGACTCGAGCATTACACCAGGCACCCCCTGCTCTGATGAGGGGAGGGTGCCTGGTCAATGCCCCCCTTCATCTCCACAATGCCCCTCTTCCACAATGTCCCCCTTCCACAATGTCCCCCTTCCACAATGTCCCCCTTCATCTCCGCAATGCCCCCTTCATCTCCGCAATGCCCCCCTTCCACAATGTCCCCCTTCCACAATGTCCCCCTTCATCTCCGCAATGCCCCCCTTCCACAATGTCCCCCTTCCACAATGTCCCCCTTCATCTCCGCAATGCCCCCTTCATCTCCGCAATGCCCCCCTTCCACAATGTCCCCCTTCCACAATGTCCCCCTTCCACAATGTCTCCCTTCATCTCCGCAATGCCCCCTTCATCTCCGCAATGCCCCCTTCCATCTCCACATGTCCCCTACCTCCAGTCCCTGGTGGTCCAGCGGAGCGTCTGTAAGATCTGTGCCTCCTTCGGCACAGATCCCTGCCACCCGAACATGGTGGGCGAGCACATGGCGGTACTCGTACGAGTACCGCCATGTGCCGAGCAGAGCGATGCTCGAGCCGATCCGAGCATCGGCCGAGCATGCTCGCTCAACACTACTCTTTACCTTTGTCATGTTTTCTGATTATGTAATGCTTCGGTAATACATGTCACTGCTTGTGTAATATTCTACCTAAATGTACTCTGCCTTCCTGTTGTACAATGTATCACATTGATTTTCCAATAAGGATGGTCAAGCCTTGCACTTAGTACTAATAATGGGCAAAAAGTCCCATTTTCTTTTCATAGGAATTCTCATGTAAAAAATAAATGTTTCTTTCTTCATTACAGAAACTCCCATGGGAAGAACATCCATTAAAATCTTTGCATTTTTGCTACCATCAATAAAATTCCAGCAAGAACTTTGACAATGTCTGCCTAAAATTACTATGGCTTGGGAACACTACTGTAATACCATAGGCGTAACTAGAAGCCACCGGGCCCTGGTGCAAGAATTGCCATGGGCCCCCTCCCCCGACCACATTGGCCCCCTCATCCACATTGCCCCTTACACAATGCCCCCTCCATCTCCACATTGCTCCATCCACAATGCCCCCTTCATCTCCACAATGCCCCCCTTCATCTCCACATTGCCTCTTCCACAATGCCCCCTTCATCTCCACAATGCCCCTTCCACAATGCCCCCTTCATCTCCACATTGCCCCTTCCACAATGCCCCCTTCATCTCCACAATGCCCCTTCCACAATGCCCCCTTCATCTCCACATTGCCCCTTCCACAATGCCCCCTTCATCTCCACATTGCCCCTTCCACAATGCCCCCCTTCATCTCCACATTGCCCCTTCCACAATGCCCCCTTCATCTCCACAATACCCCCATCTTCACATTGCCCCTTCATCTGCACATTTCCCCTTTATCTCCACATTGCCCCTACCTCCAGTCCCTGGTGGTCTAGCGGAGTGTCTTTACAGATCTGTGCCTCCTTTGGCACAGATCTCTGTAACTGGAGCTCCCGCGCGCCGCTCTAGTAATGCAGAGGCTGGGAGATGATGTCATCTCCCAGCGCTCTGTATTACTAGAGCGGCGTGCCAAGTGGGAGATCTGCTAGGTGACTGCTATGGGCGAGGGGGTCACAGACGGCAGCCGAGCCCCTTGAGTGACGGGCCCGGTCGCAGGTGCGACCGGTGCGACCCCTATCGTTACGCCACTGTGTAATACTACTGGCCACTGTTTGTGTCACTGTCTAAAAGTCCCACCCACACACCATGCAACCATTCAGAGAACTGACTAGCACCAATATTCCATACATCAAGTAATGACAGCTCCCACTATTACCCTCTCTGCCTCTATGCTAGTTAGCATCAACATTTCAGCAGCATATTCTTTCTCTCCTGTGCATTGTGGTATATTACAGAACGTGTTAAAGTAATACACCTGTTAGCTTAAAAAGCAGCAGCATCAAATTACAAAATAAAATAAATTATACAGTTCCAGCATCTCTCTCTCTCTCTCTCTCTCTCTCTCTCTCTCTCCCCTTTTACACTGGTGACATAGCATGGTGGGAATTCATATGGTAGCACTTTACATGGGGGAAATTACATTATTATAATTAATTTCAAAGCAATGAAAAATCAGAAAAAGGAATTTTTTGTATGAATCTCTAGCTGTCCTTTTCATATTTCCCTGCACACTTTGGCACATAGATAGTTGTATTCACTTTCTCTGACACTGTTTTGGAATGGAATGCCTTGGACATTGGAGAATATAAACTGACTGCAAATTTCTCTGGAGAGTAAATTATGGCAGTAGTGTATGAGGCAATACTTGTGAAAGCTGTTTTTTTTTTTTTCATTTCCTCCTTCTCCATGCTAAATAATCTCTTTAGATACTGTTAACAATTGTCCGCTGCTGAGCAGGTATGCTGTCAGTAGCATGGTAAACGGAGCACGGTATAGCGATAGCCCCCATTACTACCTCTACAAAGGGAAGCGTGAATGCGCTCCCTGGGACAACTGGGAGGTAGGTAGATGAGAAGTCCTGTGGCTTGGTGCTGCAAACAATGGGTTCTGCACAATGCAGAAGTGCAGTATTTTAAGTCTTCATATCTCTAAAAGTAACTAACTAGATTAAAAAAAACAGCGCTAGTCTAGTTTTAAGGATTAAAGCTCATGACCAAAAGTTTTAGTATGTGAATGTTCCCCTTTAAACCTGAAAGATAGGTCTCCAACACATTGGGGGAGATTCACTAAGTGGTGATAAAGAGATGATAAAGTAGAGATGACTTCTTCAGTTATATCACTTCTCAATTTCTTATGTTATTCCATAGAGCCTATTCACTAAGATCTCCAAAGACGAATAAACCTTAGAGCACATGCTCCATGGAATAACATAGGAATTGGAGAAGCGATAAACTGGGGAAGTAATCTTCACATTATCACCTATTTATTACACCTTAGTGAATCTTCCCAACTGCTCCAGTTTATCACTTCTCCAATCCCTGTTATTCTAAGGAGCCTATTCACTAAGATCTCTTAAGTTGAAGAAATTGTAGTACATAGGCTCCATAAAATAACATAGGAATTGGAGGAGTGATAAATTGGTGAGGTTAACTCCACTTTATCACCTATTTATCACCTCTTAGTTATTCTCCCTCATTGTATATCACTAGAAATTATGGGAATTTGCATTTGTCTCATACGGTTCCATGGGTTTTCCCCAGAATTACTCAACTGACTTGCCTATTAGTGATGAGCGAGCGTGCTTGGCCGATGCTCGGATCGGCTCGAGCATCGCTCTGCTCGGCACATGGCGGTACTCGTCAAGTACCGCCATGTGCTCGCCCGACATGTTCGGGTGGCGGGGATCTGTGCCGGAAGAGGCACAGATCCGAAGAAGCTCCGCTGGACCACCAGGGACTGGAGGTACGGGGGCATTGCGGAGATGAAGGGGGCATTGCAGAGATGAAGGGGGACATTGTGGAAGAGGGGCATAGACTCTATGCCCCTCTTCCACAATGTCCCCCTTCATCTCCGCTATGCCCGTCTTCCACAATGTGCCCCTTCATCTCCGCTATGCCCCTCTTCCACAATGTGCCCCTTCATCTCCGCTATGCCCCTCTTCCACAATGTCCCCCTTCATCTCCTCTATGGCATAGAGGAGATGAAGGGGGACATTGTGGAAGAGGGGCATAGCGGAGATGAAGGGGCACATTGTGGAAGAGGGGCATAGCGGAGATGAAGGGGCACATTGTGGAAGACGGGCATAGCGGAGCTGAAGGGGGACATTGCGGAGCTGAAGGGGGCATTCGGAGATGAAGGGGGCATAGCGGAGATGAAGGGGGCATTGACCAGGCACCCTCCCCTCATCAGAGCAGGGGGTGCCTGGTGTCGCCCCATTCATTCCAATGGGGCTCGGGTGCTCGGCCGAGCACTCGAGCCTCAGGGGGTGCTCGGTCAGAGCACCCGAGCACCCGAGCATCGTGGTGCTCACTCAACACTATTGCCTATACATTTCCTTAATTTTTGCACGATAGTCAGTGATAGAAATGGAAAATGTTAAGGCATGCTGTATTTCTCTAAGCATTCTGCATAATAGAAAGTACCCATTACTTCTATAAATTAATAAATGTGGAGGCAGGTAATAATGTTTCTTGAAGGACCATTACGAGGCTTAAGTCGAAGGGATTGGTAAATTCTGTCTACTGTGGGTTAGTATATCTGTCACCAGTGGTTATGATGGAGCTCAACTTATACATGAACTCTGGTAGATCAGAATGTATTTCAGGTTAGTTTCTGAGTCTTATATTACATTGACTTGACTATTGACCATTTTTGAGATCCAGAATTCTATTATTTAGTAGGTCTGTGGTCATGCACTTGTGTTGTACACACATCTGATTGTGAGACTTCCTTGGTTCCCTGCCAACATTTTTTAATCTTGCTACTGTGTGAGGAAGTACATTTCTAAGATCTCTTTTTTTTCTCAATGAGGATGGCATTCTCTGAGAATATGGAACAACATGACACACCAGCACTCATTGCCTGTTGCTTGGAGATGGTTAATGATTTAAATTAATGGAGATGTGATGTTTTAAAGGCCTGTACTGAGATCTTCCTGCTTCACAAAGTGATTCTTTATTATTTAGTAGCCACACATTTCTAACTGTGAATCATAATTAATTGTAGCCAGAATAACTGGTATAATTGACATGAAAGTCTCTCACAAAAAAGTCTGTTTCCGATGTAGTGAAATCACATATTTCTGCTTTAATTATAATGTCTTCCTATTTTACAAATTCCTTTCCAGTTATAAGTTTTAAGTGTTTTTTGTAATTTGTTTTGTGGAAAATCTTTTCTTTAGTAGGGCTATGTGCATATCTGCTATAATGTACATTTTTTCAGTGTGGGTAAGGGCCTGAGATAGAATCTGAGATAAAAAAAAAGGTGTATCACGGTACCCATAATTCCTTGCCTGCTCTGCTATCCGGTGGTGTGGTCTGGACATATCTTCTGGTTTGCCACTATTGGTGGGTGCGCGTCTGACGCCACGCTCGCTATTTTGTAATTTCCTGTATGCGTGGGCTAGATTGCTCAGCCCCCCGGAGGCAGCCTTATAACTTTCCTGCAAACTGGCCTTAGTCACCCTTTCATGGTGTTTCTGTGAGCAATCTGGTGTTGCTCATTTTGACCTTTGCTTGACGTTCGATATCTCCTGGTTCTCGATCCTTGGCTTGTCTGACTATCTGATCCAGTGTATGACCTTGGCTCCATCTGACTAACTGATCCATGTATGACTCTGGCTTGTCGGACTACCCGCTTTGTGCTGACCCCAGCTGTGGCTGACTACTCAATCCGGTTCCTGACTGTGACTTGTCTGACCTACGCACCGTGCTACTCTCACTCCTCTCTGACTACCACTGTCCCCAGTTATAGCTGTAGGCATGGTAGTAGTTCTAGTTGCCTCCACATTGTGCGATCTCTTTGCCTCCAGGCACTACCTAGCTGGTACAGCTCTACCTTGCCGGTAGTGTTGTTTGTTGCCTCCGCACTGTGCGATCCTATTGCCCCCGGGCTTGTAGTATTACCTATATTGCTATACCAGTTGTCTCATGGTACACTGCCTTTGTACATTTCCTGCTGTCTCTGCCTGTCTCAGAGTGAAATGGTTCACCTCAAAAATGAAACAGGTGGAAAATGGCCATCCCACTAAGAGAAGGGCACTTTTTTTGTGAACAGTGCAGATTTTCTGCTTTTTTCCAGCCTAGATCATTGCATTGAAATCAATGGTAAGGCTAGAATTTCTGTACCATGTGGCAAGTTTCCCATCTTTTCCAGCATGCATAGTATAAAAGGGGTGTCAGGTTCTTGCAGAAGGTCATTTCTGTATTTGTGAGAGATAGAGGAAGCAATTTTGTAGTCTAGTTTAGGGAGTCTTCTAGGCAGGAAATTGTTCTCTGTGTTTGAGGGGGATTCTGATGGAGAAGAAGGGTGAAAGGAGGTTGACCCAATATATCCCAAAACCTTGGCTTCTTGAGACAGGCAGCTGGGATCTATGTTACTTCCAAATCTTGATGTTATCTGTGTGCTAGGGGAGTCTGGAGGTGTGAGACGAGAGTAAAGGAAATTTACCTCAAATACCCCAAAATCCTGTGTAGTTGATTGGAAAGACACATGCATCCATGATTGGGGTGGGTGACAAGTGTGAAAATTTTCACACATGACTTTTCACGAAAACTTGCCAATTTTTCACTTTTCCTGCAAAAAATGTGGCCTTTTCGCATATTCTAAGACATTTTTCTCATATTTTAACACATTTTTTCCCTATATTTCCTCCACCGCCTCACCTATACTGCTGTTAATATATTTGTCCTGGTTTTGTCTGTCATGTGTGGTTTCTGCTACCTGATACTCAGATGGTATGAGATGTTGGTTCATAATTAAGAATGTTAGTCTCCCAACATTGCTGCTTGATGACTGATAGGGTGACTGTGTGCTTTTTGACATATGTGCCTATCTGGTCAGACTTTCCAATGTCTTTCTCAAACAATTTATAGACAGGCACAGTGCTCTTTAGAAGTGGTGGAAGATTCAGCCTTTGACTTTCTGCTAACCTTATAGCCATGTCATCATCTTCACTCTCAACACATCTGTATCTGAGCAAGAGAAGGATGCTGGAGGGATATATTCTAGATCTGAATCATCATCAGTCATCATTAGGTCACCCTCAGCAGCATCAGCAACACCTGACAATCCTTGCCCACTACCCTTATATTCCTCTAAGCTTTTGGTGGTCTCAAACAATTCATTTTTCTTTTACTGTAATAAAGTTCCCTACTACTTTGAGGATGGGTTTTTGGTGCTTGTTTGTTTCACTATCTGATGCAGCAGGTGGTTCAGCTGCTACTCCTTCCTCTATGATGCTTTTGCCAGCATCATCAACACTTAAATGTGATTGTTGTCGACTTCAGTGTTCTTCTTATAAGTTTTTTTATTTCTACTGACACTGGTGGTGCTGGAACTAGTTTTGCTGGGACCTTGACAAACAGCATCCTCCCTTGGAGAAGAGGGATCATCATCATTGATTGCACCCGCTGCAGCAACCATTGCTGCAGTCAGTTTTTGAACTACTTCTTTACTCTCACGTCCCTGTACTGATCCACCCCTCCCCCTTCCCCTACCCCTTGTGCTTTTGCTGGTCATTTCGCAACTACACTGTGTTTTTTACTGTACGGTACACAACACAACTGATAGAGCTGTATGATGCCTTGTCTAAGCCCACTCAGCTGTCTGTCACTGTCACCAAATATATTTAGTTCTTTATTCTCTATTATTATTATTATTTTTTTTTTTAAGTTGTCCACCCTTTTGTCTTATCACATTCTGTCAAAAAAAAATTATAACTGAAAAACAAAATCAACAACTTCTTTCTCCAAACTTCCCCACCCAGCACAGAGACAATAACAGCAAGATCAGCAAGCAAATAGGTCCTTAGCTGCCTGTGTCTTGCCAGTCAGTCACATGGAATTTTGGAGTATTTGGGTCAACCTCCTTCCTCCCTTTTTCTCCTCAGAGTGCTCCACTGACTCTCCTAATAGGTATGTATGTATCTTTATTTATATAGCGCCATACATGTACACAGCGCTTAACAGAAGTTGAAATAATACAATACAAAACGACAGAACTGGGTTAAGAGCATTAAGGTTAAGTACAATCATTACATTATTTGTGAGGGAAAGTGCAGCAAGGGAATCATACAGTAGGAAAGGGACCCTGTCCCAAGGAGCTTACAATCTAATAAATAGAACAAATGTCCTAGCTAAAAGATTCCCTATAGTAAACTTCAATTCTCCTATCTTCTTTAGCTCAAAAAACATATTGCTCTATCCTCTCACAAACACAAAATGTCATGCTGTGAGACCCTGACAGCCTTTTATATGACTGTAGAAAACTTTTGTGTAGTGGAGAAATATTTTTCTTCCCATTGATTTCAATGGGCGAAAAAGGTGAAAAAGCAGAAAAACAGCACTTTTCGCAGGAAATTATTTGTCAAGCAAAAAGTGCCATTATTCACTGATTTCAGTTTGATGTGAAAATTTTCATCCATCCCTAGCCATGATCCAAGTTCCTTCCTGATCTGGCTTTGATCTATGTGCTAGGGGGAGTCTGGGGGTATGAGAAGGGAGCAAAAGTGATTTAACCCAAATACCCCAAAATTCTGTGTGACTGACTGAGAAGCCTAGGAAGCCATGATCAACTAGCACCAGCACTATTAAAAAACCATCTAAAAACATGGAAGATGGCAGTGAACCCCATTCTACAGTTGATGGCAAGATAGAAGAAGATGCAACTATTTAACCAATTACAGCATCTGAAAGTAAGACAAACAAGCACAACACCTGTCCTGAAAGAAGCAGCGAACGTTGTGAAAACCCCTCTAAGGATAAAAGTAAAAATACATTGTTTAAGACCTCTAAGAGCCCAGAGGAACATAAAAGTAGCGGTGAAGAAGAGATGGGCAGTGCTGAGGCTGACCTAATTGCTGATGATGATTAGGGATGATAGATGTATAGATGTTGTACTACTCTCTCATTTTGCTCAGGCAGATGCAAATTGTTGTCTAAATGCTGGCTGCTGGTTGCCACCTTCTATGCCTATTAGTAAAATACTGTTAGCAAGCAGTATGACTGATAAGAGGAAGAAGAGCACCGTCACAGGCAATCACCATATCCACTGGGGTTCTATTAGCTCTTTTAGTGCTAGAGGATGTACAATGCATTCAGGAAAGGAGCACACAGATAGCTTATCGGAGCTCTAGTTCATGAGAGCTTGTTTCTCCCACTGAAATCATATTTATTACAAGTTATTGTCACTAAAGTCACAATTTATTAAGGTGAGGTAACAAAGCTCTTCCACCAGGCAGCTGCACAATACACGTGTAATAAATGTTTGCCGTTGCAGGGATCAGTAGAGCGCTCAGTGTCAGAGATCTGCCTGGTGCCTCCCTAGGCTGGGAGTGGTTGACAAGCAAATTGGGGAATGTTTTGTTTCTTGGTTACAGCAGGTTTGTGAATAGTAACCTTTAGGATATCACATACATTCCACTGCAATATTTTGAAGGCACAAATGGCATCCAAGGGTTAATTTTTCTATAACCCTTTAACATTTTGAGTGCCTGTGTATACAACACATTGCAATGCTTTGGATACCTCTCTAGTATTCCATTAAGGGGTTATAGAAACAGTGTGTGTGTATCTGTGTATCTGAGTGTTTTTGGCAGGATTTTACAGTAAGAAGGATTATAATTGTAGGGTCAAATGTTTGTATTAATGTGAACAACATTTTAGACGTGGAAACAAATGTTTGAGTTATTTTTTGTAATGTAAGACCTTGTTCATATTGAAAATGTGGCTCTTGACTATTCCAGATTGACAACCCTGGGTTAAAGCAATCTTTCACAAAGTTTTCTCCCTCTTTCTTTCTCTCCCCCCTCGCCGCCTCTCCTCCCTGTCTCTGCCATCCCCACTCTTTCACCCCTGCATTTTTTGTTTCCGTTCCCTATCTCTTTTCCATTTGACATATTCGTATTTCTTCTAATCTTGTTCCCTTTCTGCCTTCCTCTTTTTCTTTAATTTTGAAAGTCAGTTGGCAAAATCATTTAGACCATATGACACAGCTACCCTGTCATCTAATATCTTTGTAGATTGGGAGTTAACTCATTAACTGAAAGTGGTGATGCTCACATGATCTCAGTATTCATAAATTGTTGCCCATGGAGCATGGCCAATTGCTTATCATTTATAAAACTAGAGAGAACATTGAGTGACCTGCCAGTACTAGGCTGAAAAAACTCTCTGAGCCCTGACTAGAATGTTGGGCTCTCTCACTTACACTAGAGACATAGGGGGAGATGTACTAAAGGTCTATGCTGTGGCAATATGATTTTGTTGATGTGCTTAAAGTACCTTGCCTTTTCAATGAAGACACACATCTCCATATGCAATAAAATTTACGAATGCAAGGGGAGGGGAGGAGAAGTTCCCCATTAGCATACTGGCTTATTGATCTACTGGAGATGTGGAAGGGATGCACTGTCTTCCACATCACCAGCAGCAGACAATCCTGAAGTTAGAGATCATTCTCTCTGATTCTCCACTTGATTAGTAGGTGTGTGGAGAGAAGCTTTTCAGCACCATCACTCCCTAACCCTATGAATACCATAAGCATGTGCATTGCACACAAACAGAAAAGTACAAAAAACAGTACTCAATCATTCCCTCAGGTCTATGCCATGTTTCATAATCATATATGTAGCTCCTATTATTAAACAAAATGGAATTTCACCCCTTGGCTGGTAAATATGTCATATCTACAATTTAATTATCAGTTGTGGCTACCAGCTGCCCCCCAGCCTTATTCCCTTGACCACTGGTAGCCGTAGATCCCCATTTATATTGTCTGACCCCCCCTCCCAGCTTTGTTCCCTTGCCTACTGTTAGCCACAAATCTCCATGGACACTGCCTGGATAAGGGAACAGGGCTGGGGCTTTCAGTCAGTGTATATGAGGCAATGTTCCCCATTCTGACCCACAATGGTGATGTTTGACATGCTTCCCCATAATTCTTATGTTCATTAGGTTTCCCCACAATTCCTTTGCTCCCCATTGTGGTGCACATTTTACAGTATGCATGACCGTTCCCATTAGCATGGGAGCAATCGTGTATAGACATAAAAAATGCACATGGTACAGGATCCACGTGCATCATGTGGGTCTTGAGGACCCTCCTACTTAACCATGACAGATGTAGAATGCCAGGTTGAAGAGGAGGTGGTATAGGAAGGTTTTGATTGCCTTCCTGGTTACCGCGTTTATCACCTATCTTATTGGATAGGTCAAACATCACCATTGTGGGGAAGTGTTCTGTCTTCTGACACGTTTGCTCAGTGTGTCTTCTGACATCCAGCATAAACCTCCTCCTGTCTTCTGAATAAGCAGACGGTTCTTTCAACTTTAACTTGTTTATTGGTAAACAACATGAAAGTGATGGAGTGAACAGGGTATGGACTTGTATGAGATGACAGGGTATGGTTTGAAGGAGGTAAAACTACAAATAAATACAAAAGTACAGCTGTCAGTAATCTGCATAACATATACAGCAATGGCATCCATCAATACAGAGCACATGGTGAGATGGCTGACTAACATGGCTGCTATTAGTGTTGAGCGAGCATGCTCGGCCGATGCTCGGATCGGCTCGAGCATCGCTCTGCTCGGCACATGGCGGTACTCGTACGAGTACCGCATGTGCTCGCCCGCCATGTTCGGGTCTCCTCCCCGCACGTTTTGCGGCTGCTGCGCAGCCAATAAACGTGCAGAGAGGCTCTGACATCGGTGTAATGCCAGCAGCCATGTTGGCTGCTGGCATTACACTGATTGGCTGGCCAGAACCCGTGGTCAGGTGCTGTATAGCACCTGACCATCGAGTTCGGCTCAGTCTGAGCCAGGGAGAGCTGAGGATAGGAAGGGAAAGGCAGTGTAGGGAGGAAAAAAACAAAAATTGTGAAAAAAAAAGAACCAAAAGTCCTTTTTAGGACTACTGTGTGTGGGGGCAGCAGGTTATTTGGTGTGGGGGGAAAAAAACAAAAAAAAAAAAAAAAAAATATATATATTCTGTTTAGTGTGCAAAGTTGCAGATTAGAGCACATTCTGTTTAGTGTGCACAGTTGCAGATTAGAGCACATTCTGTTTAGTGTGCAAAGTTGCAGATTAGAGCACATTCTGTTTAGTGTGCAAAGTTGCAGATTAGAGCACATTCTGTTTAGTGTGCAAAGTTGCAGATTAGAGCACATTCTGTTAAGTCTTCAAACTAAAATATCAAAGTCACGTATTCCATTCAGTGTGCGTCGCCGCAGTTTAGCAGCACATTCTGAGTACTGTGCAGAGTTGCAGAATAGGAAGAAATACTGTTAAGTCTTCAAACTAAAATATCAAAGTCACATATTCCATTCAGTGTGCTTCGCCGCAGTTTAGCAGCACATTCTGTGTACTGTGCAGAGTTGCAGAATAGGAAGAAATACTGTTAAGTCTTCAAACTCAAATATCAAAGTCACATATTCCATTCAGTGTCTTTCACCGCCGTTTAACAGCCTATTCTGTGTACTCTGCAGAGTTGCAGAATTATAAGAAATACTGTTAAGTTTTCAAACTCAAATATTAAAGTCACATATTCCATTCAGTGTCTTTCACCGCCGTTTAACAGCCTATTCTGTGTACTCTGTACAGTTGCAGAATTATAAGAAATACTGTTAAGTTTTCAAACTCAAATATTAAAGTCACATATTCCATTCAGTGTCTTTCACCGCCGTTTAACAGCCTATTCTGTGTACTCTGTACAGTTCCAGAATTATAAGAAATACTGTTAAGTTTTCAAACTCAAATATTAAAGTCACATATTCCATTCAGTGTCTTTCACCGCCGTTTAACAGCCTATTCTGTGTACTCTGTACAGTTCCAGAATTATAAGAAATACTGTTAATTTTTCAAACTCAAATATTAAAGTCACATATTCCATTCAGTGTCTTTCACCGCCGTTTAACAGCCTATTCTGTGTACTCTGTACAGTTCCAGAATTATAAGAAATACTGTTAAGTTTTCAAACTCAAATATTAAAGTCACATATTCCATTCAGTGTCTTTCACCGCCGTTTAACAGCCTATTCTGTGTACTCTGTACAGTTCCAGAATTATAAGAAATACTGTTAAGTTTTCAAACTCAAATATTAAAGTCACATATTCCATTCAGTGTGTTTCAACGCCGTTTAACAGCCTATTCTGTGTACTCTGCAGAGTTGCAGAATTATAAGAAATACTGTTAAGTTTTCAAACTCAAATATTAAAGTCACATATTCCATTCAGTGTCTTTCACCGCCGTTTAACAGCCTATTCTGTGTACTCTGTACAGTTCCAGAATTATAAGAAATACTGTTAAGTTTTCAAACTCAAATATTAAAGTCACATATTCCATTCAGTGTGTTTCAACGCCGTTTAACAGCCTATTCTGTGTACTCTGCAGAGTTGCAGAATAGTAAGAAATACTGTTAAGTTTTCAAACTCAAATATTAAAGTCACATATTCCATTCAGTGTCTTTCACCGCCGTTTAACAGCCTATTCTGTGTACTCTGTACAGTTCCAGAATTATAAGAAATACTGTTAAGTTTTCAAACTCAAATATTAAAGTCACATATTCCATTCAGTGTGTTTCAACGCCGTTTAACAGCCTATTCTGTGTACTCTGCAGAGTTGCAGAATAGTAAGAAATACTGTTAAGTTTTCAAACTCAAATATTAAAGTCACATATTCCATTCAGTGTGTGTCACCGCAGTTTAGCAGCCTATTCTGTGTACTCTGCAGAGTTGCAGAATAGTAAGAAATACTGTTAATTTTTCAAACTCAAATATTAAAGTCACTTATTCCATTCAGTGTGTGTCACCGCAGTTTAGCAGCCTATTCTGTGTACTCTGCAGAGTTGCAGAATAGTAAGAAATACTGTTAAGTTTTCAAACTCATATATATTAAAGTCATATATATCGTGTAAGATGAAGAAGGCGGGTAAAAAGGGACGGGGAAGTGGACGTGATCCTGAAAGTTCAGGGCGCGGGTCAGGACGCGGAGAAACTGTGCCTGGTGCCAGAGCACAAGAAAGAAAGACATCCACCATACCTAGCTTCATGTCTGATTTCACAGGGCGTCGCAGGACATCACTCTCGAGGTCCGACCAGTGCGAACAGGTGGTCGGTTGGATGACAGCTGATACTGCTTCCAGTCGGTTAAGCACCACCCTGTCTTCCACCAAGTCCACTCTCAGTAGCCAAGAGTCTGGTCAACATAATCCTCACTCTGATCATCCTTCCTCCCACCATACACGGTCTGGTCAAAGAAGTGATCCCACACTGGGATATAGTGATGAGCTCGTCTCATCACCAATCCTTCATTTGACCCTCTCTCCAAGCACGCTTGCAGAGGAACATGACATCTTGTGCCCTGATTCACAACCTCTAGAGGCTACCCAATCACAAGAAGATGACAGATGTGAACGGCATTTAAGGTCAAAGGAAGTAGTGGATGATGATGATGATGATGATGAGACACAGTTGCCATTAAATCAACCACTATTTCCGTCTCAAGACCTTGTTGAGGAGAATGTTATACAGTTGTCAATGACTGAGTATGTGGTGGGATCAAGACTTGAGGAGGATGATCAGAGTGAGGAAGTGGAGGAGGACTTGGTGGACGATGAGGTGACTGACCCCACCTGGGAAGGTGTAGAGCCGAGCGATGACAGCAGTCCTGAGGGTGAGCCATCTGCAGCACCGCAACAGGCTGGAAGAGGCAGTGGTGTGGCTACAGAAAGAAGGCGGACCGCACCAAACCGGCCCGCAAATGTTCCACGGAGCACCCCCTTGCGTAAATCTACCTTGCCAAGGGGTAGGTGTTCCGCGGTATGGCGTTTTTTTAAGGAAAGTGCGGACGACAAAAGAATTGTAGTTTGCAACCTGTGCCACACCAGAATGAGCCGAGGCATGAACACTAGAAACCTCACCACCACCAGCATGATCCGACACATGGCATCCAAGCACCGTAGTAAGTGGGAGGAACGCCTGGATCGCCCATCTGTGTCTGCAGGCCACACCACTGCCTCCTCTTCCCCTGTTTTCGGTGCCGGCCAATCGCCTGTCGAAGGCGCAGGCCCGCATACCTCCCGCCCTGCACCTGTACCATCTGAAGCACCATCAGCGACCACATCCACTTCCCTGTCCCAGCACAGCGTCCAAATGTCGTTACCCCAGGCATTTGAGCGCAAGAGAAAGTACCCAGCCACCCACCCACAGGCCATAGCACTAACCTCACACCTTTCAAAATTACTGGCCATCGAAATGCTGCCATTTAGGCTTGTGGACACTGAGTCCTTCCGCAGCCTGATGGCAGCAGCTGTCCCTCGGTACGCGGTCCCCAGCCGCCACTACTTTTCCCGGTGTGCCATCCCCGCATTACACCACCATGTGTCCCGTAACATCACCCGTGCCCTGACCAACGCAGTTACTGGGAAGGTCCACTTAACGACTGACACATAGACAAGTGCTTGTGGCCAGGGACGCTACATTTCCCTGACGGCACACTGGGTGAATGTCGTGGAGGCTGGGAGCGACTCGGACCCTGGGATGGCACGGGTGCTACCCACGCCGAGGATTGCGGGCCCTACCTCCATCAGGGTTTCCACCAGCACCTACGTTATTGGCTCCTCCTCCTCCGTTTCCACCTCCGAATTCTCTACACACACCGCCACTCCCCCATCAGCCAGTAGCTGGAAGCAGTGTAGCACTGCAGTGGGGAAGCGTCAACAGGCCGTGCTGAAGCTGATCTGCCTTGGGGACAAACAGCACACGGCCTCAGAGCTGTTGCAGGGGATTAGTCACCAGACCGAGCAGTGGCTCTCGCCACTCAACCTGCAACCAGGCATGGTTGTGTGTGATAATGGGCGTAACTTGGTGGCGGCTTTGGAGCTCGGCAAGCTCACACACGTACCATGCCTAGCGCATGTATTTAATTTAGTGGTGCAGCGATTTCTAAAAACCTACCCCAATGTGCATGATCTCTTGACCAAGGTGCGCCGCGTGTGTGCACATTTCCGTAAGTCATCTACAGCTTCGGCCGGCCTGTTGAAGCTGCAGCAGCGCTTACAATTGCCAGCTCACCGGCTGCTGTGTGACGTGAGCACGCGCTGGAACTCCACCTTCCACATGTTGGCCCGGCTTTGTGAGCAGCAGAGGGCAGTAGTGGAGTACCAGCTGTTACACGGTCGTCGCCTCTCCGTTCAACTTCCTGTAATCAGAAGTGAGGAGTGGGAATGGATGTCAGACCTCTGCGAGGTTTTACGCAATTTTGAGGAATCGACACAGATGGTGAGCGGCGATAACGCTATTATCAGTGTAACCATCCCACTTCTGTGTCTACTGAAACGCTCGCTGCTCACAATTAAAACCGACGCTTTGCATGTGGAAGAGGTGGAAATGGGGGAGGAAGAGCTTACACAAGGTGATAGCCAGAGCACCCTCACTTCGTCTTCTCAGCGACAATTGGAGGAGGCGGAGGAGGAGGAGGAGGAGGAGGAGGAGGAAGACACGGTTGCCTCCGCTACAGAGGGTAGCCATGGAACTTTAGTTCCATCTCTTCAGCGTGGGTGGGCAGAAGAGGAGGAAGAGGATGAGGATATTGAGAGTCAGCCTCCTGGTGAGGACAGCGAAATCTTGACTGTTGGTACTCTGGCACACATGGCTGACTTTATGTTAGGCTGCCTTTCCCGTGACCCACGCGTTGTACGCATTTTAGACAACACGGATTACTGGGTGTTCACCCTTCTGGACCCCCGCTACAAAGAGAATTTCTCATCTCTCATTCCTCTGGTGGAGAGGACAAGCAAAATGGTGCAATACCAGAAGGTTCTTGTTGAAAAATTGCTCCAAAATTTTCCATCTGACAACGCTGGCGGCAGAGTACGTGCTACCTTGGCCAACCGAGAAGGGGAGAAAAGGGGAGCACACAGCAGTTCCGAGAAAGGCAGGGCAACACTCTCCAAGGCGTGGGACACCTTCATGACACCCCGCCAGCACCCTCACCCTGATGCGCAGCCTAGTGTCACAAGGAGGGAAAAGTTTTGGAAGATGGTGAAGGAGTACGTAGCAGACCGTGTCAGCGTCCTCAATGATCCCTCTGTGCCTTACAACTACTGGGTGTCCAAGCTGGACACGTGGTATGAACTGGCACTCTACGCCTTGGAGGTGCTGGCCTGCCCTGCCGCCAGCGTTCTGTCTGAGCGGGTATTTAGTGCTGCTGGTGGCATCATAACAGATAAGCGTATCCGCCTTTCCACCGACAATGCTGATAGGTTGACACTTATAAAAATGAACAAGGCCTGGATTTCCCCTGACTTCTCCACTCCACTGGAGGAAAGCCCCGGGGGAACATAAACTCACTTTATATATGTTATTTACAATGATGGGAATACTCTGTATTCCCATTCACCCCTTCCACCCCAAAAACGGGTATATGGTTGACTCTTAATGTTCTCATCCTCCTCCTCCTCTTCCATATGCCCTGGGATATAATTTTTATATAGGGCCAGCTCACCAGCGTGCCCTGGGATATAATTTTTATATAGGGCCAGCTCACCAGCGGGCCCTGTGATATAATTTTTATATAGGGCCAGCTCACCAGCGGGCCCTGTTTGCCAATTTTTATATAGGTCAGCTCACCAGCGGGCCTTCTCATATAATGTTTTATTGGGTCAGCTCTCTAGCGGGCCCTCTCATATAATGTTTTATAGCGTCAGCTCACTAGCGGGCCTTCGCATATAATGTTTAGGATGGTCAGCTCTGCAGCAGACCCTCACCCATAATGTTTTAGATGGTCAGCTCAGCGCACGTTTCCCTCTTAATCATGGCCTCAGTTCTGAAAATCAAGGAAATTTTTGGGAGAATTTGCCTCTGCGCACGTTTCCCTCTTAATCATGGCCTCAGTTCTGAAAATCAAGGAAATTTTTGGGATAATTTGCCTCTGCGCACGTTTCCCTCTTAATCATGGCCTCAGTTCTGAAAATCAAGGAAATTTTTGGGAGAATTTGCCTCTGCGCACGTTTCCCTCTTAATCATGGCCTCAGTTCTGAAAATCAAGGAAATTTTTGGGATAATTTGCCTCTGCGCACGTTTCCCTCTTAATCATGGCCTCAGTTCTGAAAATCAAGGAAATTTTTGGGAGAATTTGCCTCTGCGCACGTTTCCCTCTTAATCATGGCCTCAGTTCTGAAAATCAAGGAAATTTTTGGGATAATTTGCCTCTGCGCACGTTTCCCTCTTAATCATGGCCTCACTTCAGAAAATCGATGAAATTTTTGGGAGAATTTGCAGATGATATACAAGTAAATATACAGCAAATACTGTTTGGTAACAATTTTTCGCCTAAAGTCGTTTTTATTTTCCTTTTTGTGTGTTTTACGGTCAGTCTGTAAAAATGGCGTACTACGGGCGAAAGATCGTTCCCAGCAGCGATGTTGGAGTCCAAGGTGCATCCAGACATCCTCCCTATGCTGTCCCTGAACCATTTCTGTAGTGTTTCCATCTTTTTCTGCCCTTTTCCTATGGACCAGGCACCCTCCCCTCATCAGAGCAGGGGGTGCCTGGTGTAATGCTCGAGTCCTCCCATTGACTTCAATGGGGCTCGGGTGCTCGGTCGAGCACTCGAGCCTCAGGGGGTGCTCGGTCAGAGCACCCGAACATCCGAGCATTGGGGTGCTCGCTCATCACTAGCTGCTATACATGAGAGCACATGGCATACATACAGCATCTTACAGATAAATAACTGTACTCTAACATTACAACAGTTCTATATAACATACAGTATTAACATCACAGCACTCTGATGTAACTCCTACCAGATATGCTTTGTCTGGGATGATGGATTCAAGATGAGTTGCAGGAGGCTGGTACAATGCTTCTGATTATGGCCAGTCTCTGGGCTGTACTGACCTTCTTGTTCCCAAAATGCACAGGGAAACTGTTGCATCATTCTCCCATGCTGCTTTGCAGTCTTAAGGTGGAATGTAAACTAAGGGAGCACTGCTGCATTCGGCCAGCAGATGGTGCTATAACATAACAAATAACATCACATGGCTGTCTAGCAATGTGTATAACTTATAGGACAGAACACTCCCCGCCTGGCATCATCCGATGCCACCACTAGACTCTTCTGGCGAAAACAACATAACCAGTTCTGCAACTGGCTGAAGGAATAGTTTGGTCTCACCAAACTTCGATACCTTAATCTCAGCTTTTCGTACATTCCCATCTTTGCTTGGGAACACCTGAGTGACAAGGCCCAATGGCCACTCATTCCGGTGTAACTGGCTGTCCTTCATGAGCACGACATCGCCGGGTTTGAGGTTTGGCTTGTTCGCCTGCCACTTTCTCCTTGTTTGCAGGGTGGAGATATACTGCTTCCTCCATCGGTCCCAGAAAATATTGGAGAGACTTTGCACTTGCCTCCATTGGCGTCTGTAGAGGTCTTTGTCACCAAATTCTCCAGGTGGTGCGCTCACAGTGTTGGTTTTCTGAGTCAGTAACATGGCAGGAGTGAGGACAGTAGTGTCTCCGGGTTCGCTGGAAAGTGTAGTCAGCGGTCTGGCATTCATGATGGCTGAAACTTCTGCCAAGAATGTAGTCAAGGCTTCATGGGTGAGTCTTGTACTACCCACTTGCAGGAAGATTGAATCCAGGATCTTTCGTGCTATCCCTATCATTCTCTCCCAGGCACCTCCCATATGGGAAGAATGTGGTAGGTTAAAAGTCCAGGTGCAACCTTGCTCACTTAGGTATCTCTCGACATTGGTAGTGTCCAAGTTGGAAGGGATTTGAAGTTCTTTGACTGCTCCAACAAAGTTTGTGCCTCTGTCGGAACGGATGTGCTTCATAGGCCCTCTGATGGCGATAAACCGTCTAAGTGCATTTATGAACTTGAAGTGTCCATAGCTTCAATCACTTCTATGTGGACGGCTCGGCTGGACATGCAAGTAAACATAACGGCCCAACGTTTCGCACTGGCATGGACTCCCCTAGTGTGCCGTGTAGCCACATTCCAAGGACCAAATACATCCAGACCAACGTTGGTGAAGGGAGGATCTGTGCTAAGTCTGTCAGATGGAAGATTGGACATCTTTGGGTTCTGAGATGTGCCACGAAGTTTGCGACAAGTCACACAGTTGAAAATGAGCTTGCTCACACATCTCTTCGCTCCAACTATCCAAAGTCCGGCAGCTCGTAGACTTCCCTCTGTAAACAATCGGCCCTGGTGTTTTACTTGGACGTGGTAATGTTGCACAAGCAGCGTTGCGACATGATGATGTCCAGGAATTACCGAAGGATGTTTCTCCATAAACTCCACTTTGGCTTCTTGAAGACGGCCTCCTACTCTCAGCAGCCCATCTTGGTCAATGATTGGGTCAAGCTTTCTTAAAGCACTGTCTTTAGAAACAGGTTGCCCTTTGTTCAGGTTGTCTATTTCTTTGGCATAATATTCTCGCTGTATCGTGTGAATTATCATGTTCTTGGACCTCTCTAGGTTGGGAACAGTGAAAGCATGTTTGCAGTGATGCCAACCCTTGCAGGATTCCTGTTCCTCGGGTAATGTCGACTTGTAAACCTGAGCTATGTGACTTAAGCAAGCAATAGCACGGACAAGCGACTTCCAGGTTGAGAATCTGCTGAAACGATGGGATTTGAGGCATTGTTCTAACGTCTCTGTACGTAGAACAGATACTTGAGGGCGGATTTCACCGTCGTCATCTGGGTCTATCAGCTCGAATGTGTCATATTCGGTAGTGCAGGATGTTGAACGGTACAGGAAAGCAGGACCTGTAAACCATGTTGTATCTTTAAGCTGGTTCGGTGCAACAGATCTGGTTGCGTGGTCCGCCGGATTATGATGCGTAGGTACATAATGCCACTGTTTAGGACAAGCGGATCTCCTGATCCTCAGCACTCTGTTGCTGACATAGACATAAAAGCGTCGTGTTTCATTGCAGATGTATCCTAGGACCACCTTGCTGTCTGTGTAGAACTCAACTTCCTTGATTTCCAGGTTTAATCCTGTTGTTATGAGTTCAGCCAACTCCACTGCAAGCACAGCAGCACAGAGTTCCAATCTGGGAATTGTGTGTTCACGGAGTGGCGCCAGTTTTGTCCGGCTCATGACGAATCCTATATGACATCGCTCTTTGACATCTATAGTTTTCAGGTACGCCACTGCTGCAATCGCTTTGACTGAGGCGTCACAGAAGACACAAAGTCTTTGCATTTTGACTTCTGTTGATGGCACGGAAGCATACGGTCTTGTCACTTGAAGGCTGGACAAAGCTTCTAAGGACTTTCTCCAACATGCCCACAGGTCTCTTTTTTCGGTAGGAAGCGGGTCATCCCAATCAGATTTGTCTTGGGTGAAGCCTCTTAACATCCATTTACCTTGAATTGTGACAGGAGCTACGAACCCCAGAGGATCGTATAAGCTGTTTATGGCAGACAGGACACCTCTGCGTGTGAAGGGCTTTTCTTCCTTGCTGACTTGGAAGGTGAAAGCATCTGCCTTTAGATCCCAGAGCAAACCAAGGCTCCTCTGCATGGGAAGGGAGTCACAGCCTAGATCCAAGTCTTTTAGGTCTGCTGAGTGGTCTTGAGAGGGGAAAGCTTCCATTAGTTCCCGGCTGTTGGAAGAAATCTTGTGCAACCTTAAATTAGACAGAGCAAGCATTTCTTGAGCCCTTTTGAGAAGACTGATCGCAGCCTCGTTAGTGGGTGTGGATTTCAAGCAGTCATCAACGTAAAAGTCCTTTTCCACAAAAGATCTAACATCCGACCCGTACTTTGCTTCACCCTCTCTGGCTGAATTTCTGAGACCATAGATGGCGACTGCAGGGGAAGGACTGTTTCCAAAGATGTGGACTCTCATACGGTACTCTATGATGTCTTTATGGGGGTCGTTGTCACGGTACCAGAAGAACCTCAAAAAGTTTCTGTGTTCTTCCTTGACGAGAAAGCAGTGGAACATCTGTTGTATATCAGCCATAAATGCCACGGCATCTCTGCGGAAGCGGAGAAGTACCTCTAGAAGTCTGTTGTTGAGGTCTGGACCTGACAGCAGGACATCATTTAGTGAGACACCTTCGCATCTTGCACTTGAGTCAAATACTACTCTTATCTGACCTGGTTTCTTTGGGTGATAGACACCGAATATAGGTAAGTACCAACACTCCTCGGAGTCTTGAAGTACTGGTGCGACTTCTGCGTGGTGGTTCTGGAATATTTTCTCCATGAAAGCAAAGAAATGTTGTCTTGTCTCCAGTGACCTCTGTAGTTTCTGTTTGAGAGAGACAAATCGATCATAAACAATTTCTCTGTTGTTGGGTAAGCGTGGTCTCTGGGGCTTAAATGGCAAAGGTGCAATCCAACTCTTTGACTCATCCTTTACTATTTCCCGATCCATCATGTCCAAGAACATCCTATCTTCTATGGACATTGCTACCCTGTTGTCTTCTTTTGTTCTGTGGAAAACTGTGCACCCTATGTGATCTTGCTCATCGTCACAGGCGTGGTCTTCACATGAAGGGTCTGTGAATGGACAAGGTAGGGGAGCACTGTGTGGCAGCTCCTTTACCAGGAAACTACTCTGACAAGGTTGGAAGAGAGAAGGACGTCCATTTTCAAGCGTATTAGTGAGCATACTGTTGACTGAGGTCGGCTTGTGTGCCCCTCCTAGACAGACATCTCCTATGATGACCCACCTTAGGTCAAGTTTCTGGGCGTATGGAGCGTTCTGAGGACCATTAATCTGTGCTCTGGCTTTATGGACTCGTAGGATATCTCTCCCAAGGAGTAAGACAATCGGTGCTTCTGGGTCTAGCTCTGGTATCAGGTGAGCTATACGCTTCAAATGGGGATGGAATACAGCTACATCCGGTGTAGGTATCTCTGACCTGTTGTCGGGAATCTGATTGCACTCCAGTATGGTTGGCAGAGACAAACAGGTTTGCCCATCCAGGGACTCGACTTTGTACCCAGCTGCCTTCCTCTCTGCTGTCTCGACAGTACCTGCACATGTCCTTAAGGAGTAGGGAGAGCTGGGCCCTTTAATGTTAAAGGTGTCAAAGAAGGTGGACTTAGCTAGAGACCTGTTGCTCTGATCGTCCAAGATTGCGTATATCTTGACCGCCTTCTCTCGGTGGCCTGCTGGGTAGACTCTAACAGGGCAGATCTTAGAACAGGACTTTCCTCCTGCAAGTCCTTTACATATCTCTGTACACTGAGAGGTGACTATCTGGGTGTCTTCTACACCAGTGTCTGTCTGCTTTCTAACGCACTCCCCGCCTTGGGATGGCACCTGGGAGGGTGGTCCAGGGTGTAGAGCTGTGTTGTGTTCTGTGCTGCCACATTCTGTGCATTTCACACTGACCTCACAGTTCCTGGCGAAGTGCGACGTTGTAGCGCAGCACCTGAAGCAGATGTTGTTCTCCTTGAGGAAACTCTTGCGGTCCTCTAGAGGCTTCTCCCTGAAGACTCTGCATTTTAGTAGAGGATGCGGTTTCTTGTGTAGGGGACACTGCTTGCTGAGATCCATAGGTCCGTTCTCGTCTTGAGGGGACTTGGAGGCTCTGGAAGGAAAACCTGAGGAGGTAACATTAGTTTTGTGGACTGCCACTGGTGTTTTATGAGGTTTGACATCAGGGGCAGTGGAACATGACAGAGTAAAATCAAAACTAGGATCATTTCTGATTCTTGCCTGTTCAATTACAAAGTCTACAAACACTTTGAAAGGAGGAAATGGTACATTATGAGTCTGTTTATAACGAGAACCATGCACAATCCATTTCTCCTGTAGGTTATAAGGAAGCTTTTGCACAATTGGATTAACACCCCTGGCAGTGTCCAGGAAAGCCAACCCTGGTAGATCACCTTCTGCCTGAGCAACCAGTACCTCTGTTAACAAGTCACTCAGCTCTCTGAGCTTCTGGTAGCCCTTGCTCGCTAATCTGGGAAAGTTATAAAGTCTCTTATACAAAGCATCTTCTACGGCTTCTATGGACCCATAACATTCATCAAGTCTTTCCCACACCATCCTTAAGCCAGTGACAGGGTAATTTACATTAATGTCTCTGAGTCTCTTGGCGTGTTCAGCGGACTCGCTCCCAAGCCACTTTACCAGGAGGTCTAACTCCTCACTACAGGAAAGGTCTAAACCTCTTATGGCGTTCTGGAAGGAAGTTCGCCATGCTCGGTAGCTCTCAGGACGATCATTGAACTTTACAAGTCCCTTTGTAACCAGTTACCGTTTGGCAAAGAACTTGGCAAAGTTCATGGAGGCCTGGTTAGCGTCTATACGAGCTGGTGTGCTGTCATAGTGTGTGTGAGGTGTATCACCATACCTTGTAGGAGCTTCTGGCTTAGGATAGTCTGTGTAGTACCGTTCTGAAGCAAAGGGTGTCCCTTTAATGTGGAGCGAAGGCTGTATCTTCTGTTCTGTAGAAGGGCGGTTGTAGCCGTAGTCGCTTTGTTGCACACCTTCCTGCTTGAGGTACTGCGGTTCCAGGTGGGTTCTCTGATGATCTGTGTAGGTCGGTCGATGAAGTTGATCGTGGCCGTCGTCTGCTCTGGAGTGCTGGTGGACGTATTCTGAGACGCGTTGTACTGGATCTTGCTGCTCCAGGTCTGGTGCAAGTACACTGCTGCGCTTCTCAGATGTGGAGAACTCCATAGCTTCCAGGAACTCTGCTTTGGCCATTGCCGCTGCTGCTTCTTTATCTGCGGCAAGTTTTTCCAGAGATGCCTGAATTCTTGCTCTCTCTGCTTCTTGAGACGCCTGTATTCGTGCTCTCTCTGCTTCTTGATCGGCTTGTCTTAGCTTTAGTTGTATTTCTTGCGCTGCAAAGGAGGATTTGACTTTTGCCGCTTCAGCTTCGGCGCGAGCGAGAGCAGCCATTTCCTTGATTGAAGACTTGCTAGAGCGGCTTGCATAGGACCTTGTCCTGTATGAAGATGCCCGGCTGGCAGACATTGTGCGTCTGATTGCGGACTGCAATCTGGGTAGGAACGGATATCAGCGTAGTCTGGATAGCGCTGCACTTGCTGGAGGATGCACACTCGTTCTTGCGACAATATGGCGGCCGCTACAACACCAGTGCGTGGGACCATGTGCGTGATGGCGGCTCCGTATAGTCTGCTCCACTATCGCTTGTCACTAGCATCTGTTTTACTGTTCTGTCTTCTGACACGTTTGCTCAGTGTGTCTTCTGACATCCAGCATAAACCTCCTCCTGTCTTCTGAATAAGCAGACGGTTCTTTCAACTTTAACTTGTTTATTGGTAAACAACATGAAAGTGATGGAGTGAACAGGGTATGGACTTGTATGAGATGACAGGGTATGGTTTGAAGGAGGTAAAACTACAAATAAATACAAAAGTACAGCTGTCAGTAATCTGCATAACATATACAGCAATGGCATCCATCAATACAGAGCACATGGTGAGATGGCTGACTAACATGGCTGCTATACATGAGAGCACATGGCATACATACAGCATCTTACAGATAAATAACTGTACTCTAACATTACAACAGTTCTATATAACATACAGTATTAACATCACAGCACTCTGATGTAACTCCTACCAGATATGCTTTGTCTGGGATGATGGATTCAAGATGAGTTGCAGGAGGCTGGTACAATGCTTCTGATTATGGCCAGTCTCTGGGCTGTACTGACCTTCTTGTTCCCAAAATGCACAGGGAAACTGTTGCATCATTCTCCCATGCTGCTTTGCAGTCTTAAGGTGGAATGTAAACTAAGGGAGCACTGCTGCATTCGGCCAGCAGATGGTGCTATAACATAACAAATAACATCACATGGCTGTCTAGCAATGTGTATAACTTATAGGACAGAACAGGAAGCATGGGTAACATCTCCATTGTATGTTATCCCCACACACACTGACTGACAACCCCCCAGCCTTCTTCCTTTGTCCAGGCAGTGTCCATGGGGATTTGTGGCTACCAGTAGGCAAGAGAACAAGGCTGGGGGGGTCAAACAGTTTAAATGGGGAGCTATGGCTACCAGTGGGCAAGGGAACAAGGCTGGTGGCAGTTTGTAGCCACAAATCCCAATGGATGCACAACTGATAATTAAATAGTATATTATGATACAATATTATGACATCTCTGCCAGCAAGGAGTTAAATTACATTTGGTTTACTAATGGCTGTGCACTACATATATCCCTATATATGCCTATGAAAAATGACACAGAGCTGAAGGGATAATTGTGTACTGTTTGGTGTGCTTTTCTAACATTTTGAGTGTCACAGAGGTGTTCAATGCACATCCCTTTGGCACTCAAACGGTTAGGGAGTGATTTTTTTTGTGGTGCTGAAAGGATCATCTCCACTCCCCCTACTGACCAAGTGGGAAAGCTAAGACAATGCTCTGACTTCACGGTTGTCTACTACTGGTGATTTGTGATTGACAGCATCCCTTCCACATTGCCTGCAGTTTGACAACCCTCCATGCTGATGATTGAGTGAGGGCTATTACTGTAGAGGAAACTACAGGGAGATCCCATCTTCACCAGCATTGAGTAGGCGAAGTTGAGACTTAGTCATGTCTATGAGTAAGTGCTTTTTTAAGTGTGGAATGCATTCGCTGAAGCTGCTAGTGTGTCTTGTAATACTCAGGAGGGGGTGAGGAGAAGATGATGCCAAGAGTGACAGCAGGGGACCCTAAGTCACACTTGCCATCCCCAAGCAGTTCTGCCAGTGCTAGTACTAAGGAGGTCAAGCAGCTTGTTAGTGTTACAAATGAAGGAGGGGGTAATCAATATATTACTAGTGACTGTAAGGAGGAAGACTCTGAGGCTGAACTTGTTGTGCATGGTGTTAGTAGTAGTAACAGTAATGGTGAAGAAGCCGGTGGGACTAATGTTAGGGGAGTTGTAGGGAAAGCATTTGAGAGCATCCAGACTAGCGGTCAAGGGAGCCCACGCCATTCCTCTGGCTCTCAGAGTCCCCTTCCCTTCACTACAGTGTCCAAGTTAAACATGATCCTTAAGAAGCCATAACTGGTGTTGGGGTGAGCAGGCTCAGAATTAATACCACCACCACCAGCAGGAGCACAGATGAGTTGCCTGAGCCTGCTGCTAGTGCTGCCAGTCTGCCTTCTTCACGTCAAAAAGAAATGATAAATGTGACATTAGGGGACCCTCTGTCACATTGCTCGTCACCTCCTCCGGGCAGCAGTGAGATGTCTGTAATAGAGCAGCAGCTCATAGGGACTAGTGGTGGTGGTGATGATGATGGTGGAGAAGCTGGGGTGGAAGAGACATTGATGGCCTTTTTATCAGAAACTGAGAAGGAATGGGAGACAGGGATGAGGATGGGCATCACCACCACCACTAGCAATATGCTTTTGGAATTCCTGCTGCTGCTGAGATGAAAAGGCAGCAGGGTGCTGAGGAGAAGGCTATTGTGCCACATCCTACTGTGGACACAGTGGGAATGGGGTCAACAAGTGATGACTAGGACAGGTTCCACTTGCCAATGCCAGCAATACTCCTGATCCTAGTTGCAGTGGTGAATCTGAGGCAGTAGCAGCAACAGCAGCAACATTATCCGCTGCCACAGAAAGTAAAGGAGAATGTGGAGGACAAGAAGAAAGAGGCCATTCTTCACCACCTGTTCCCTCTCCCTCCCCCTAGAAGTCATGGGTGTGGGACTATTTTTCTCTTTTGGCAGGCACAGTGCAGTCTTCATCAAAAACAGTACAGTGCAAAATTTGTGACAAGTTAGTGAGAAGGGGAAAGGGGAGGACACGCCTTGACACAACCTCCCTGATAACACACATGAAACACAGACCCCACGACATTTATGTCAAACATGTTAAAGCCAAACACTCATTGCAGTGTGGCAGTGTGTTGGAGGAGAATCAATACCAGGTCATCCGGCAGCATCTGAGGAGATTCTATCCCACAGAATATGCTAGGATTCCAGCAGGGAGGGTTCATCATAACTATTAAACTGTCAGCAAGTTGTCATGTGTCCTTGGCGGGGTCTAGACAAGGGGTATATTGACAGCGGCAGTACTTGGGTTTTGGTGTCATGGTATTTGGATACAGTTGTGCCAGGTGTTATTTATCACATACACTGTGCACATTGCAGTTGCTGATGAGAGCCACAGTTCTTGCTCTCAAGGGAAAAAAAATTCTATTCTAATAGCAACACACCCATGCTTTTGGAGGAGGGGCAGGTGGAGAAGAATTATTGGCCAACATCTTCTTTTCACCACATAGACTGGGGCTACTTACTGTCCTGCTACTGCCTCAGGTGCATCACTGGAGATAGTCGTGGCAAGTGGAACCTTCATCATCCATCACCCATGTTATTGCTTTTGTTGATCCCATTCCCTTTCAGCTGCCAAATCATCCTGCTGCTTAAATATCTCAGCAGCAACAGCAAGCAGCGGCGGATTGTGGTGCAGTACCAGCCCGGGGGATTTCTTTATTTAACCGGCCCACTGGGGGGGGGGGGGGTTACACAGTGCGTTGCTCAGCAATGTGCGGTGCACCCCTCTGGCACTCAGAGGGTTAAATACAGCTGTTTTTCCCACACTCTGTCCTCCTGCTCCAGCCTATTACTCCCCCACACACACACACACCACTTTTCTAAAGAGGCATAAATGCTCATCTATTAACCCCTTAACCTACTGTATGCAATAAATTATCAGTTATAAACCCCTTGTATGCCAGAGAGGTATACAGTAATGTGTTCTGCCATTAACCCATTGAATGCCTCATAGGTGCACAACACATTGCACAGGAATGTGCACCTCAATGAGTAACCCTTTGTGTGCTAAAAAGGCATAATTCATCATTAACTAACACCTTTATTCACCTTTGTGGTACAAAAGGGGTCAGTTACTGATGAATTATGCCTCTCTAGCATGCAAGGGGTTAATCAGTGAGGTACTTCACATATGAGGAATCCAATGGGTTATTAACAGAATATTGCTGTAAATTATACTTCCCTAAAGCATACAGGAGGTTAAAGGTGTTCAAAGGGTTAAAACATGATAAACTAGCCTCTCTAGCAATGTGTACAGTTAGTTAGGAAGAATTAAAACATACCAGTTTAAACTGCTAGGCATTTGGGACTCAGAAGCTCTGCTTGCTAATCACTAACTGCACAGGACACACACACAGGCAGAGCAGGGCCGGCTAAGACAGCCTCGGGGGCGGGACAATTACAGAGCCCAGGACCCAGTCTCTTCTCTTCACTGCTGCACAGCTCCGGTGAGTGAGATATCCCTACCAGCCCATGACAGGGCGGCCCACCGGGGGATGCCCGATCCCCCGATAGGACAATCCGCCCCTGACAGCAAGAATAACAGTTGCAAATTCTGCAATTATGGACTCAGAGTCGGAGGAGGACATTTGACAATGGCCAGTGGCCACTGGCCAACATGACCTGCTGGCACTAGGCCAGGGCTTGTGCTTTAAAAAAAAACAAAAAAAACCCCAAAAAATATAGTCCTACAAAAAAAAAATAAACACTTTTTTGGGGTTTGTTTCTAACAAGCCTAAGTCCTACAAATCAATGTGTTCTCAGGGCTTGGTCCTCTAACAAATCATCCTCTACAAAATACTTTATCAACTGTCAGTCCACCCCAGTGGCAACTTATGTCAGGGGGGTTCCTGTCTCTATCACTTTACATACAAATTTCTTATTTTATTTTACTGATTTTTTTTAATTAATTGACCCCCAATACCAGTCAAGAAACCCCCAAAACAAATTCCCTTTTCAACTGATTAATTCTCCGGACTCAATCCACCAACATAAGCATCCTCCTCAGACCCCTTTTATACAATGTTTTCTGGGTTTTTTTTAATTGTATTTAGGATTTATTTTTTTATTAAGTGCCCTTTTATACTATGCCTTTTGGGAAATAAAATAATATTTGCTTAATGTTCTTAACTGAACTTAAATGTTCCCATTGATTTCAATGGAATGAGCAAGGTGAAAAAATCAGGAAAAAGCAGAAAATCAGCACTCGTGGGAAATTTTTCACCAAGCGGAAAGTGCTATTTTTCGCCGATTTCAGTTTGAGGTGGAAATGTTCGCCCATCCCTAGTTAAAAGGCAGACAGTAATGAGGGTAAACAAATTACCCATTGTTTCCTCCAATCACTGAAGCAGCATTAAAACACATACACACTTTTTTATGGATAATTATCAGGCATCCAAGAGGTAAACCTTATAACCCCTGGAGAGCCTGAGAGGTATACAATGTATTGCTACACAATGGCCTAGGTTCACTAAAGGTCAGTGCTGTGGCAATGTGATTTTGTTGATGTGTTCAAAACACTTCAACATTTCGATGTACGCACACATCGAAATAGTGACAAAAAATTAGGGAATATGAAGGGGAGGGGAGGATACACTCCCTTCATACATCACCAACACTGTGAGAATCCTGAAGTCTGACAGCATGCTCGCTGCTGCCCCACTTGGTCACTAAAGGAGTGGAGAACAATTCTGGGGACCAGGCAGTGTATATGGGGTTCTATGGCTACCAGTGGGCAAGGGTACAAGGCTGGGGGTCAAGTGGTAGCCACAAATCCCCATAGATGATGCCTAACCCCCAGCCTTATTCTCTTGGGAATGCACAAAATGTATCATGTATGATACAGAGCTAGGGGATAATTGAGTAGTGGTTGGTGTACTTTTTTAACCCTTTGAGTGCCATAGGGGTGAGCAATGCACATCCTTATGGCACTCAAAGGGATAAGGGAGTGATGCTGTCCATGGTGCTGAAACTGTTCTCTTCATTTTCCTACTGGTCACACAGGGAAGCAGAGAGAATACTCCCAGACTTCAGGATTGTTGTATTGCTGGTGATATGTGAGGGAGATCATCCCTTCCACATCAACAGAAGTTGACAATCCTCCTTGCCTATGATTACTTGAGGGCTGTATTGGAAAGTCAGGATATCCCAACTTTGCCAACCTCAAGTAGGAGAAGTTGAGACTGTGAACTGTGAAAGCAGAGCTGCTACATTCATAATTTGTTTGACTGATTGATATGGAAAACAATTCTATGCCTGTTTAATTCGATCCAGAATGAGTTGTAGAAGGAAAAGGGAATGAGTACAGGATGAGGGAGGGACAGCAAAGATGAAAGAAGGAGCAAGTGAGAGCAGAGAAGCAAATAGTGACAGGATCAAGGTGGCAGAAGAGAGAAGGGGGCCTGGGACAAGGAGCGAGAAGATATCAAGGGACAGGTCTGAGAGTAGGACAAGAGATTGTAGTGATAAGTAGGGATGGGTGAAAGTGTTCACCTCAAAACAAAATAGGTGAAAAATGGCACTTCCCTCCTATTGGGAAATTTCCCATGAAAAGTGGAGTTTTTCTGCCTTTTTTTTTTTTTTTTTTTTTTTGCTTAGCATTGCATTGAAATCAATGGGAAGACTGCATTTAAACACAACATATAGCAAATGTTATTTTCCACAGGCATAGTATAAAAGGGATCCAAGGGTGCATATGTTGGTGAAGTCTGGGGAAAGAATCAATTGAACATGGAATCATTTTTTTAGGGGGGTTGTTGGGGGGGAGTTTGTTGACTGGGATTGGGGGGACAGTTAATAAAAAAAAAATAAAACATAACAAATTGGTACATAACTTGATAAAGAGAGAGACACCCCCTGATGTAAGCTGTGACTGGGGCAGACTGATACATGACACAATAGAGTTTTTTTGTTGAGGATCATTTGTTGGACTTAGACTTGTTGTTAGAGTCCTGAATCCCAAACCCTGAGAATAGTTTCTGTTACAATTTGTTTGCCTTGCACAAAGTAAAAAAAAATTAACTTCAGATATTTCAGTTCCCTGGGAATCATTCACGAAGATGTTTTGATTTTAAAATGTAAAACTACATGATCCACAAAGGAGTAGAGATCAAACATATTAAGTATAGTATGCATAATGAAAGAGGAACCACATGGGACTAGCTTTAAGCAAATTATGCATTTTAATCACAGCATTTTAATATTATTAGTAAAAATGGAAACTGGGGAATTATTATAAAACTGCATGTATCAGAGACATCAGAATTGAGTATTCTATATAAGAAGGGATAGCAACAATATTTTGAAAATCAGATCATCAATATCAAAATTAAATAATAACCTGACCTAAGTATAAAGAGAAACATCAGTAATCTAGACACAAAGGACCCTAAGTTAAAAAAGTGTAGTGTTGGGGCAAACCATAAGGAACAAATATAAATGATAAAGGTTCCAGGAAGTCTTGGGACTGGGATTGAGAGGACTGACTGTCACATTTTCCATTGCTTAGTTGTAATATTTCATAATCTACACTGAGAACTCAGAATGATCTCTTTTAAGGTCAATAGTTTGATCTTAATAGTTTATAAATATAGAGGTCTTATAAAGAGTCACTACCTCAGGATGCTGCAGATGTAATGTCCTAAATATTTTTGGTTCTCCACTGTCTAATGATGATGATGGGGATGATATATAACATATGGATGGAGATTCAGACTTTTATCCACTATCACCACCTCACTCAAATAGTCATTTGAATGGTTGTTATCTTCTTGTAATACTATTGCCCATAAAAGGACTAGAACTACAGAATTATTGGAGCAGGTCTGCTCTTTTGTTTTCTGGGAAGCTGACATTAGTCTGTATCTTGTAGCTTGAGTAATAATTAACTTTGCAGCTGGGGACTGTACTTTTACGTGTGTTCAATTATTATATTGCAGTGAGCACAGTTTGGCAGCTTCACAAATTGTTAGGCATCAGAACAGATGAAATTCACAGCTATAATTGAAGTAAAAGCATTTAATTTATTTGACAAAACAGAAGTTGAATTAAGCTGGAGAATTAGTCATACAGACATTTTAACAAAGCTTTTACAACTTGAATTTTAAGAAAACAGAAAAAAATGTAAGAAGGTATACAAAATAAATGGTTTGTCTGAAGATTATTGAATGCAATACATGCAGTGCTACAGGGCTTTCAATGGGATGTAATATTTTAAAATAAAAAGGATAGATGGAATTTTTTCAAAAATATTTTAGACCAATATGTTTTAATGGTGAGTTTCACAAGAAAATTGGGAGGAAGAAGAACTCTTTTAAATTGTTTAAGTTTGAAGATTGAAAATAATAATTTAACAACTCAAATAAAATCTCCAAATATTCCAGCAGACAACATAAAATTGAAAATGAAAAAAGATTTACAAAAGAGTGCAAGACCAATTAAAAAACGTATCTAAATATATAAATAGCAAATATATCTAAATAAACATACCTTTGTCCACAAGACTCCGGGATTTGACACAGATCTCAGGGTCTCAGGGTTAAAGTACAAATTCTCATGGTGAGAGAGCCCTGTGCTGTTATTTAATTTACTCAAAATCACAGCTTCTTTAGTCTCTAATGTGGTGTCATTTGTTCCGGTAAGGCTTAGGGGGAAATCCTGCTTGTCCTGTGTGTATTCATGCAGTGATAATTCCCTTGTTTGTGTTTCATTTTAAATGTTCTAGTTTGTATTTCCTTTTCCCCTTTGGACCATATGCATCATTATGGGTGACCCATCCGCTTTGAGACTGGAACTTCTTGTTTCCTGTGGAGGAAGACTCAGGGGTGTTAGTAGTAATAGTGATGGTGAAGCAGCTGGTGGGACTAGCGTTACCACAGTAGATCCTCCTACTGATGCTGAGGTGGTAGGGGAAGTATTGCAGAGTGGCCAGACTAGCGGTCAAGGGAGCCCACAATGTTCCCCTGATCCTGGGAGTCCCTTTAAACCCACATCATTGTCCATATGTAACATGATCCTGAAAAAGGCAGATTTGTTGCCTAGCAACAATAACACCACCACCAGGAGCACAGATCAGTTGCCTATGCCTGCTGCTACTGTTGGCAGTCTGCCATCTTAAGGTCAACAAGAGATGGCAAGTGTGACAGTAGGGGACCCTCTATCACATTTCTCATAAACTCCACGGAGAGATGTCTGTAATAAAGCAGCAGCAGCATGGAGGGACTGGTGGTGGTGATGATGATAGTGGAGAAGCTGGGGTGGATGAGACATTAAAGGGTCTTTTTAGCCCAAACCAAGAAGGAATGAGAGACATGGATGGGATGGGCATCACCACCAGCATTATAGAGCTTTTGGAATTTGCAGAGTTTGCTGCTGCTGTAATTCCTGCTGCTGCTGAGTTAGAAGAGCAGCAGGATGTTGAAGAGCAGGCTTCTTGCCCACTACCTTTATATTTCTCTAAGCTTTTGGAGGTGTCAAACAATTTCTTTTTTACTTTTACAAAGTTCACTACTACTTTGAGGACAGGTGTTTTCATGCTACTTTGTCTCCTGTCAGATGCAGAAGCTGAGCTGCTACACTTTCTTCCATTATGGCATCATCAACACTATAATACACCTTCAGTGATCTTAAATTTTTCTTCACTCAAATCAAAATCGGCGAATAATGGCACTTATCACTTGGCGAATAATTTCCAGCGAAAAGTGAAGTTTTCCACTTTTTTCGCCTAGCTCATTCCATTGAAATTAATGGGAATATTGAATTTACACACAGCACATAGCAAATGATATTTTATTTCCCAAAGGCATAGTATAAAAGGTGTATGAGGGTGCTTGTGTTGGTGGGGTGTGGAAAAATAAACAGTTGAACATGAAATGTTTTTGTTTGTGGGAGTTGTTTACTGGGATTGGGAGGGCAGTCAATAAAAAATAAATACAATTAAAAAAAACCCTACATTCCTTTTATAAGAATATATCCCAGATGTGCTGGAGATGTTACTCTAGTGAGGACTCTTTCTCTCACCTATGGTGGTACTGTCCACGCATAACTCCTTTTTGGTCAGCTTGTCTCTCTTGTACAGAACAATTACTTGGCATTTCACTGTCTAGAGACCCTTGGCAGATCCTTCTGTTCAGGGACCTACCTTCCATATCTCTGGCCAAAAATGATTTCTATTCGTAATGTTCAATGCAGCAAAAACCCTTATTCCTATACACTGGAAAAAGTCCCCCCCTACCACTGGATCCTGGTATAACAAGATAGACCAGATATTATTTATCAGACTAACCTTGCCAAAAAAATGGAAATGATCCTTCCCTACTAGACTCTCTGTTAGCCTAATGGCATGACCTCCAATCAGCAGGAAATCTATCCCATTGATAGGAACCAGTTCTTGGTTTTCTGGCTATATACCAGAAACCTTACTATGGATCCCAGGTCTATACCTATCCCTCCCCCCTTCACTTCATCCCCGCCAATTCCCTTTTCCCTCCTATTCTCTTTTTTCTTCCTCTGAATACTTATTTAATTATTTTCTTCTTCTTCTCTACTGTTTCTTTCTTTCTCTCTTTCCTCACTCTTCAGCTGATTTTGGTTTTATGTTCAGGGTTCATTTTGTACTTTTGCACAATACGTATTACCCATCACTTGAATTTATTATAGGAGAACATACCCTGTTTCAGTATCTCTCCAACTCAGTCCTACGTATGTATTTGTTATACTTATTGTACAATAATGTATTACATTGTACTGTATTGTGCACGTTTGTATTCCATTCTTCAACGCTCAATACAACTCTATTGATACAAAAAAACACAAGTCATAGTATAAAAGGGGTATGAGGAGGGTGCCTGTGTTGGTGGGTGGAGTCTGGGGAAAGAATCAGTTGGACAGCGAATTTGTTTTGGAGGTGTGTTCTTGATTGGTATTGGCAGGACAGTTAATAAAAAAAAATAAAGTAAAATAAAATTAGACATTTATACTTAATGTGACAGAGACAGGGACCCCCTGACTTAAGTGGCAACTGGGGTAGACTGATATTTGATGTGATAAAGTATTTTGTAGAGGATGATTTGTAAGATTTTTTGTTAGAGGCACAAGCCCTGAGGAAACATTGAGTTGTAGGACTTAGGCTTGTTTGGCATAAGCCCTAAGGAAACATTGATTTGTAGGACTTAGGCTTGTTAGAAACAAGCCCCCAAAAATTGTTTATTTTTTTGTAGGCCTATGTTTTTTTTTTTTTTTTTTTTTAAAGAACAGTTCAGGGTCCTCTTCTTATTTGGCAATGCCTCAATTGTCTAGTTTATGTCTACCTACTGCACCTTGTGTGGTGCACTAACCATGCAATGTGGTGGAGAGCAATCAAATGCAGGGTATCAAGTAGCATCAGCAGACATTCCATCCCACTGAATATGCCTTGCTGGTGCCATGGAGGATGCATTATATTATTAAGTCTTCTTGTCATTACTTCTCCTTAGCAGAACAGACAAAGGCCATAGTGATATCAATACCTGATTTCTTGGAGGATGGGTTAACATTGATAACATAAGATCAAAGTGGTGGCTATAGTTGTGCCTATTGCTTAATATGAGAGCAGATGTGTTTGTTGAAATTCTTCCCAGTCCTTCCCCTATTTCACAATGTTTCCACACACTGTTGACATTGCACTTGCCAACTACACAGTTCCTTCCTGCTCTCAAGTGAAATAATAATATTCCAACACACAAATTATTTTAGAGTGGGTGAAGGAGAAGAAGTATAATTGGATAACTTCTTTGAACCAGATGTGCCGGACGTATTGGGACTTGATATGGTATTGCTGTTACCCCTGTAGCACTAGGGCTAATGGCAGAAGGAGCGTCATTGCACCACCACCTGTGTCATATCAGTATAGTAATTACATCAGTAGCTAATGCCAATATGCCACTATTGGTAGGTGCCACTTGATGACTTAATGTTTATGGTGGTGGTTTGCCACAACTATCTAGCACTGCTGGTGTTAGGCCAACAGTGCACATCAGTTTTTCAGAGCTTGTTTTCATCAAGTCTGAAGCCTGCAAACTATTTTTTCAGGCCTTGTTTTTACAAGACTGAAGCCTGCCAACTATTTATTTTTTCAGGTCTTGAAAATGTAGATTTAGGAATACTATGGAGCCTGTGGGGATAGCTTAGATGTAGAAATATATAAACGGTCCAATTTTTTCTCAGAGGAAATTTGATGAAAAAAACATGATTACCTTTTTTCTGCAATATTTCCATTGAAAATCCATAAAATGTCCTCTTTTTCTCCAACCCCAATAAATTTCTCATGAGTACTTTTCCAATTTCCTCCGATTACCAAGAAATGCAGCTGCTTTTCGGACTCAGTATGTAGTTCTATTTCTACCAGTACAGTGGGACAAAGCTGGGACTCCTGGGTGGTCAGCAGTTCTCTGATTACTAATACAGTGGACAAGACTGGGAAGTCATTGTGTGTGTGTGTTTGGTTCTTTGGCCACCAGTACAGTGGGAAAAGGCTGGGTAGTCATTATGTGTGGTTCTACTCAACCACTGGACCAAGGGAGTTTCTAGGGGGGCTAAGAGGGCTGAATCCCCAAATGTTTCAGTGGCCAGCCCCAAATAGAGACCCAGTCTCTGGAGCTGCCCACTGATTTCTTCTTTCAGCTGGCATGCTGGCAATGGCTCCACTCTGGTCTGCTACAGATTTTGGAGGTTAAAAAAGAGGGGGGCCTAGACACCACTGTGGCAGACAATATGTACTTGTGATGCTTAGGGTAGGCAGGGAAAATGAGATTGAGACATCACGTGCAGCTACACGTTACTCATCACATGATGAGAGTTGCTTTGCAAGGGCTGCCTAAAAATTCCAGCTCCTCAGTACATACTTGCAGGCTTGTAAGCTCCTCTGGGCTCTGTCACTCTCTCGGAATCTCTCGTGCCATGTCTGCAATTGCTCCTGCTGCTTGTGGCTGTATCTGAAATTGTGAGAGATCTGTAAGTGCAGCAGAGAGGCAGATGAGATTTGATGAGTTCAGGCAGCTAACGAAAGGTTTTGGCGTTTTAATTTAACCCTTTGAATACTAGAGGGGTAGCCAAGTAGTCATTGCAATGCACTGGATATCCCACTGGAACTGAAAGGGTTATAACAGTATTTTAGTTTTCCTCCTTAAGTTTTTAGCAGGGTGCTCAACATATTTGTAGTAGATTTTTTGTTTATCATAGAAACAGTTACAGAGGGCTTTCTTCAGATACAGAAGTCATCGAGATTTATAGCATTCAGTGCGCTTTTATGTTACTACTAGTCTAAAAGCCCGTGTACATGGCCCAAGGTCTGGGTGATGTTAACCCTTTGAGTGCCAGAGGGGTACGCAACACATTGCTTTGCAATGCGTTGCATACTCCTCTGGCACTCAAAGGGTTAAGAAGCCGGTCCTGCTCTGCGTCCTGCCGCCGATGCAGTCATGCACAGTAGAGACTGGCAGGAAGCACAGAATGCTCACAGCACAGAACTCCCAGCATTCTGTGCATTCAGTCAGTCACTACTGCACATGACAGCTTCTGACAAACATTCTAGTGAAATATTATATAGGATTGACTTTGGGGAAAGGGCACCAAAAGTAAGACTAAAAGCACACAAAGCAGGTAATAAATCTCTGGTGTCGAGATATACAGAAAGCAGGGGTTTGTGGCTATTTCTGTGATAAGGAGGGCATGGAGCTCCATAATAATTTAATTTATGATTTCAGTTGTAATTCCCATTCAACCATTGCCAGAGAGGTATCTTGTACATTGTAAAGCATCGTGTTTCTACTCCCCTAGCACTCAAATTAATTTAAATGTTCTTGCTGTAAGTGATTTAACCCTTTGAGTGCCAGAGGGGTGTACAACACATTGCAAATCACTGTGTTGCACAGCCCCTCTGGCACTCAAAGGATTAAAATACATTGCAAAATGAGTGCATTACTGAAGGACTGCTACCTGTGAGGACTGCTACATAGAAGTCCACTATTTAAAGTTTACCACAGAAGGTGAAACAGATAAATGTATTTGAAAAAGCTGGTGTCTGCACATTCACATTGATTTTAATGGGGCTTTTAACCCCTTAAAGGATACAGAGGTATCAAACACATTTCTCCAATTTGCCTTTATAACTAAGGTCCCTCTCCACATCACCTGCCCTTCTCTTTCTCAAATCACCTGATTCTTTGCTTCTATCTCACATCACCCCGTTATCTGTCTATCATCCCTCCAGTCATCCCATCACCTGCCTCTCTTCTCTCCTGTCACCCAATTACGTAGCTCTCCTCTACCCTTCACCCCATTACTTATCTCTCCTCTCCCTTCACCCTATCCCTTTCTGTTTTCACTCCCATCACACCATCTTCTGTCTCTCTCCTCTCCCATTCTCTGCTTCTTTCTCCTGGATGAGTGTGCAGACCCACTGAGGGTATTTGTATATTAGTATGTGTACCCATACCAATTCATCCTTTTATTGTGTCGTGTCATGCAATGGTGCATTGCCCTGCTGGTCTCACATTATCATGCAGGTGTTAGGTAATACTCTGCTGGTCTCTTGTATTGATGTGTTTTCCCGCTGTCGGTTTGGTGAGGACTCCAGCTTAAGGTGCCCCACTTTTTCTTTCTAGATTTTGCTAAATGTTCAAGTTAAGTTTCTAATTTATATTTATGGAAATTATTATGCAAAAATATGCTCTTTGTTGCCATTATGACTGTAAGACCTAAGAATAACTATACATTTATGTATTTCACCTTTCATTACCTTCTTGAGAAAATACTTATAAAATGCTAGGAATGCCCTGAAAATACCAGATTGCATGTTCGGGTGCCTTGAGCAAAAAAAAAAACCCCAAAAATTAGAACCACTGGTGTATTTCTTCTTCTGGTTGTCTGAAAAATATGCACAAAAATCCACGCACTCAAACTATCCACAACTATACATTGAAGTAAGGGAGTCAGAGTCAATAGGTGCTACAGGGGAACATATAATAGTAATGTATAGTGAAAGAACACAGAAAATGAACCCTGTGGAAATAGCACTCACATAGTCTAAAGAACTCCCTCAGTGTATAAGTGTCAGGACATAAGCTAAAATGAAACTTTTATTGTGTTATAAATAAAATAATATGCCGGAACATATCCGGCTTGCCACAAATTAGAAATAAAAATAATATACTGATATTTAAAATGCTCTCAACAATAGTTCCAGTGATGTCTCACTAATGGACACTATTGAGAACACCTGTAACTCAAAGGGATACTGTAAGAGAAAAGCCTCTTGTCTCCTAGCTTCTAATATCTAATTCATTGTCTTCAAACAGTATGTAAACCGCTCAGCATGTAACAAAGTGGTGAGTGAGTGAGATGATTGCTTCAATCAAAATTGCACATGGAGTCTTCTGGTTGTCTGTAATGGTGCATTGCTCTGCTGCTCTTGTGTCAAAGTGATCTGGGGGATTATGCACTCCAAAGTTGGAGAATCTTAGTGCATTGGCTCTATAGAATAACATTGGAACTGGAAAAGCGATAACGCTTTATCACCGCATTTATCACCACTTTCTCACTCCTTAGTGCATAAACTCCCTGGTGCCTTAGCACATGTGCTGATGTACTCTATTAGAAACAAAATACAAAATATACAGTATTCAGTCACTTGGTGCCCATCCTGGGCTTTTGTATCTCAGAGTTCCCTACTTCGTGCAGCCAACAAAATGTGCCCGCCAAACACTGCAAGTCTTTGGCTATGCCAATATTAATAATTTGAGTACCAGAGGGTTCATTGTTTACCCCTCTGGCATGCAAAGGGTTAAAGTAATGTGATTGTAATACATATATTTAATTTGTGTACGTGTGGACATGTAATTTTCTTCAATACCGTGGGTGGCGGTTCGCAGTGGGATTTTGCAATAGGCTCTAGCACCAGATCATTTTGGAACCTAGCAATTCCCTGCACTGGACAAGGTTGGTATAAGGGGCAAGGGGACACTTTCCAGCTGGGTCCAGACTAAAACAAGCATGGAATAATGGGAGCTGTAGTCTGGAAGCAGCTGGATTGTTGGGGGTTAGTACATGTTTCTATATCTACCAGTAATGTGGGACAAGGCTGAGGAGGGCAATATAGGGTTCCATGACTACCAGGGCAGTTGGTCAAGGCTGGAGGGGCTTTGTGGTAATATGACTACCAGTACAATGGGACATGGCTGGGGGTTCCTGCTTCAGCTTCCATAAGCACATTTTGACATGCCCTGAGTCTCAGGAATCTTGTGTCCCGCCACTCAGTGATTCTCCTTTCTTTTTTCTGTTTCTATTGGACTACTCTTACCTGAACTTTGGCTTGGGGCTCAGCTGTTGGGGCAAGTATCTTCCACTCATGGATTTACTTCTAGCTCCTGGTTTCCACCACTTGGCTTCCAGTGACAGTCCCAATGTGAACTTACCATCAGGTACATGGTAGATTGTGATAGCCTCATAGTTTGATGGCAACGCAATGATGCACAAGTCATTGAGTACCTAAGTGATTTCATATGTTAAAGTAGATGGAGAAACACAATTCTCGTGGAGAGATTTTAGTGATCTTGAGCGCAATAAATAAAAGTTTAAAGGGATAGTAATGTTTCAAAATAAAAGCAGCTCCAATTACACTTCATTGTATTTGGGCCATGGAGAGTGTTATTTCAATACTGTCCGAGTTGTAGTTCAAGAGTAATTGAATGATAAAGTATCCCCTTCCCACCCCTTTTACCAATGTAACACTGCTCACCTCAGAGAAGGACAATCTTCCCATTAGCATAAGGGAAAAATCTGAACAACCTGTCAAGGGAGACAGGGCTTTCATTGTTCTCACAGTAAGAAGATTGTCCCTTGCTGTGAGCTGTCTGGTCTTAAGACCAGATTCCACATCTGATGGGAGGTGGCTTACATTAGGTAAAAGAGGCTGGAGGGAGATACTTTATCATTAAATTACTCTTGAACTACAACTCTGACAGTATTGAAATTACACTCTCGATGGCCCAAATACTATGAAGATTAATTGGAGCTGCTTTTATTTTGAAACTTAACTATCCCTTTAAAGATATATATTACCCCCTCCTTCACTCCTAACGCTAACAAGCTTCTGGACCTTCTTAATAGTAATACTATTTGTAGGAATGGCAAGTGTGACTTAGGATCAACTGCTGTCACACTTGACATCATTTTCTCCTTTCCCCCTCCTGATAATTAGAAGACACACTGGCAGTAGGTACAGCACTGACAGAAGGCACAGCACTGGTGGCAACAGGGGCAGCACTGGCAGCAGGCACAGTAATGGTGACAGCACTGGCAGCAGGCACAGACAACTGACCTGTCCTGCTCTCACTACTACCCTCTTCTTCCTCACTTGAGATTAATTTCACCAAGATCCCTAGGGGTAATTTACAGAGACTGGCCAGCATTGGGTCTGTAGTGGTTACTTCCTCCTCCTGAGACAGACTCACTAGACACATAAGGGTCATTTCAGCTCCTCCTTTTATTATTGTTAAACTTGCTCATAGTAATGGTAGTCACTACAAGCCTCTCCTGCCTCAATATTGCTACTAACTCACAGCACAATAGCACAGCGCATCTCTTTCAATCTGTAGCTGCTTCTATTGTATTTCACTTCCTTGGAAACAGAGAAAAATAAGTTAATCAAGGGGAGAAAACTTTCTAGTCATTAAAAAAATATTGAATAACTTTTGCCAGCAGGTGAAAACAATATTTAAAGTGGATTTTCCCACGAAAAAGCAGACAACAAACTGTTTTTTACTGATTTTTTCACGGGAACACGGAGGAACCTTTTGCCCAACTCTAACAGTAAACATTACTCTATAGCATGTTTTAACATTAGGAGTGGTGATTTTATTTGATGTGTTAAATCTATTATTCACAGCTACCTGAAAAGCCAAATGAGCTAAAAAGTCCCTTTGTAGAGTAATGAATTCTAGGCATCTTATGAAGAAAGCAAAAACTGAACAAATCTATAGTGAGGTACTGAGGTACATAAATACACATCCCAGCCAACTGTAGTCTCCAAATAAAACAAATAGAAAGCTCCAAATAGTGTATCAAGGTCACACTACTAAATAATTAAAAAATAAGTTTAGGTGTACTCACATTTTCATGTGGTTAGGCCGCTGGTATCAGTCGGTCTAACAATCAAACATATGGAGATTACCAACCCATCTCAGTTCGGGTGCATTTCCCACTGGAACCTCTCTCAAACCAAGTGTTCAAAGTAAATTCAGGCAGAGGTTCTTCTTTATCAAATATTAATTTATTTAAAAACAGTATCAAAGACCTAAAATTCTTACGCATTTCACAGTTACACAACGCTTTATCAAAGCTTCCAAGCAAATAGTATAGTTTGTAGCCAAATTGTAATGTGGGAAACATTTTGAACAGACACTGGCCATAAAATAAGCCAGTCTCTGTTTTTCCACAGAATCGCTTAGGCAATAGCCGGAGAGGTACATTTGGGGGGGGGGGGGTTTCACTGTATTCCTGCTGCCCCCAGCAGCGTACTTTTAACTTTTGGACTGCCACCATTAATTCACTTACTTCTTGGACTGCCAGTATTTATGGATGCATTTTTGGACTTGCTTATTGGACTCACAGCATTTTATTTCATTTTATATATATTTTTTTCAGTGCAACAAAGAAAAAGATTAGAAGACAGAAGATAAGCAAAAAGAAGAAGACAGAAGATAGAAGATTAAAGAAGAAGACAGACAGTAGATGACCAGCATGCTGAATATCAAACTGGATGTCAGGATTACAGATGAGTGTTTATTTTCATGCAGTGTTGCTAATTTTAGTCTGATTAACCCTGTGCATGCCAGTAAGGTATACGCTCAGGAATGCATTGCATACCCCACTGGCATTTATAGGGTTAATTTTCTACCATTTCACACAATTTTTCAGTACTTTGGATGTATCGATACCGGTCACTTTTTTTCCCAAGTTCTTTCCCTCAATTCCTGTGTTGGCAGGTTAAAACATGCCTTAGTGGACTCTTCACCAGAAAAGAGTAGCTCTAGTTTTGGAAGTGAATAGTAAAATGAGACTTCTTTTAATGGCTTCCAATGGGCACTAAATTTAGCGCCTGACATGTATTTTGTTTCCCAGCAGTATTTTTTCACAGCAATGCTTAGTGAATGGCTTACTGTGCTTGAAAGACTACTTCTGGCAATTGAATCCAGGCCTTAACCCCTTGAATGCTATAGAGTTCTAGAGAGACCTTTCTATTATTCCTTTCTATTATTTAATCAGTTAAAAACTTTGAAAACCCCATTTAAATCAATGGGAATGTGTCTGCTATTGTGAAGTAGGTTTGCTCCAAAATTGCATCTCTTTTGCTTTTTGCATGCCTCTATGGACTTTATGTACAAAAATGGTGCAGTGCAAATCTGGGACAAACTAACTTCACCATAGGGCACAAATAAACATTCCCCTGTATTGCATTGCATTGAATTGCATACACCTCAGGCATTCCAGTGTTTAAATGTAACTTTTAACCCCTTGAATGCCAGAGAGGTCTCAAACACTTTGCTTCTCAATGAGTTGGAGACCTCTCTATCATTCAAGAGGTTAAAAGGACAGTAATGTTTCACAAAAAAGCAACTCTGATTAATCTTCATAGTATTTGGGCCATGGAGATTTTATTTCAATACTGTCAGAGTTGTTGTTCAAGAGTAATTGAATGATAAAGTATCCCCCTCCCGCCCCTTTTACTGATGTAACACTGCTCACTTCAGAGCAGCAAGACTGTCCAGATGGATATCAGAGAGGGACAATCTTCAATTAGCATAAGGAAAAACCTGAAAAACCTGTCAAGGGGGGCAGAGTTTTCCTTATGCTCACAGTAAGAAGATTGTCCCTTGTTGCGACCTGTCCTGTCATGAGACCAGATTCCAAATCTGAGGGGAGGTGCTTTACACTAGGTAAAAGGGCAGGAAAAGGGATACATTATCATTCAATTACACTTGAACTATAACTCTGACGTATTGAAATAACATTCTCTATGGTCCAAATACTATTAAGATTAATTGGAGCTGCTGCTTTTGTAAAACATTACTATCACTTTAAAAAGCCTTTTCAAAACCCCTGGCAATCTAAGTAATTTGTATGTGTCCCACATAGTGCAGTTAGTTTATTACAGAATTGTACTGCCACATTCTGGAGTAAACCAACTGCACCAAAGGGGGATAAGTAAAAATTCCTAAATTTCCATTCACTTGAAAATAGCTTTTAACCCCTTGAATATCATGGGTCGCTAACACATTGCTCCACAATGCACTGGAGACCTCTCTATCATTCAAGGGGTTGAAAGCCCAATTTAATTTAACAGGTATTTTTATTTGTCTCCTATGGTGCAGTTGGTTTACTCCAGAATAACTCCAGTATACTTTTATGAATATGGGCTTATCTTTTTAAAATGTCCTTGAATCTAGTCCTATATCCACTCTCATATGAGCAGATTTTTTACTTGCAGATCATTTCCACAACCTTTCAAAGGGTTACTTTGAATGTAAGGGGGAGTTAGTCATATGTAATTATTCAGGAAGATAAAACTGCGTTTAAAGCCATTCATTGTAAGTTTTGTTCTCTTTTCACTAAATTCCTTGTCATTGATAAACTTTTATTATATGAGTGTTCATCCCTATTTTTACCATCACATTGTTTGTTATCAATTTAAAATATCTTTTAATTATTTGAAAAGGCTTATGTACTTTTCCACTAGAATAATTGACATTTTCTTTGATTTTGTACCTAGTTGGAATTGTTTCTTCCTCATTCATTTTACCTATTCACATTTGCAAATCCTAAAACATAAACACAAAAGGAAGTGTGCAGCATGTGTCTGAAACATGTACTTTATTAATCAATGAATCCAGTACTTGAAAAAGTAGATGCTTTTACAATGACACATTTCATTTATCAAATGAATATGGGAGTTATTTTAATTGTTATGCTGTGGCAGCCTAAAGATTACCTTGGTTTGGATGAACTCTGAAAAAATTAATAGCAAAGAAAACATAGGAACAGTTTGGAAGCATTATAAGATTGACTTTGCAACTTAAAATGTCATAGTCATTAAAAGAACACATTTTTCAGTTTACAGTATTTAATGTTTACCATTGTAATTATATTATTGTGAATTGTAATTTTATATGTCACATTCATTTTTATAATATACATCATTATAGCAGTAACTTTTTTTTCAACTTTTCTTTTATTATTGAGGAGTAATGCTTTGGCTGCAAATGAAACATTAACCCTTTGAATTCCAAAAGGGTATAAGCATGGCTGGTGCCCACAACAAGTAACAAGCTGAGGTCTGTGCCTTCTTCAGCACAGACCTCTAGCAGCTGAGCTCCCTCTTTGGCACTCTAGTAATGCAGAGCGCTGGGAGATTACATCATCTCCCAGCGCTCTGCATATCTGAAGAGAGAACGGCGTGGGAGTTCTAGCTGTATAGAGGTCTGTGCAGAAGGAGGCACAGACCTCTCTTGCCACGCCACTGGACCCCCAGGGGGGTAGGAGATGGACACTGGGGGGTTAATAGGGGCAATGTGGAGGTGGAGATTGGGAGCAATGTGGAGACTGGGGGCAATGTGGAGATTGGAGACAACGTGGCGATTGGGGGGAAATGTGGAAGCAATGTGGAGAATGGGGCAATGTGGAGGCAATGTGGAGACTGGGGGCAATGTGGAGATTGGGGGGAAATGTGGAGGCAATGTGGAGTTTGGGGGCAATGTGGAGATTGGTAGTAATGTAGAGATTGGGGCAATGTGGAGATTGGGAATTGGAGCAATGTGGAGATTGGGGGTAATGTAGAGATTGGGGCAAAGTGGTGATTGGGGGCAATGTGGAGATTGGGGGCAATGTGGAGGCAATGTGAAGATTGGCGCAATGTGGAGTTTGGGGGCAATGTGGAGGCAATGAGGAGACTGCCGCAATGTGGAGATTGGGGGTAATGTAGAGATTGGGGCAATGTGGAAGCAATGTGGAGATTGGGGGCAATGTGGAGATTGGGGGTAATGTAGAGATTGGGGCAATGTGGAGATTGGGGCAATGTGGAGATTGGGGACTGGGGCAATGTGGAGATTGGGGGCAATATGGAGATTGGAGCAATGTGGAGATTGGGGATTGGGGCAATGTGGAGATTGGGCGCAATGGGGGGGCAATGTGGTTGGGGGGCCCATTGCAATTTCTACAGCAGGGCCTGGTGGCTTCTAGTTTTGCCTCTGGTATAAGCAATGCATTTGTATACCCCTCTGACTATCAAAGGGTTAAATCTGAGTTAGTACATTAAAATACCACAATTAGGGATGGAGAAAAAAATGATATACGTATGAGCAGATTAACAGTTTTATAAATGGGATTTTATAAAAAGGGGGACTCCTCTCTAGCATTCAAGGAATTAATCCTTTGAATGGCAGAGGGGTACAAAACCCATTGCAAAGCAATGTGTTGAATACCCCTCTGGGACTCATAGGGTTAAAAGCTCCATTTACGATAATGCAGATGAGCATCCCTCCAACAGGCTGACTCGGGAGTCCTACAGTGACACAGGGCCCTCCATCGAGTTGCTGGGGTGAATTACTTTCTTCTTCCTCAAGCCATGGGAGCCAGAACTCCATGGATTTTGGCATCAGATGCTAGAAGGCCTATACACACACCCAAACTCCAGATGGGCTGACATCCGCAACACGGAGAAGTGTGTGCAGCAGGGGCTGAGAAAAGGCGCTCTTCACAGTGGACAGACAAAGGGGAGCCCTTGGAGCCATAATTCAGCTGACAACATGGCTGTATCCCCTAGGACACATATCAAGACGTTACCATCTGATGAGAGTGGATTACAGCAGGTGAGTACCCCATAGGTGGCACAATTTATGAAAATCACTATTGAGAATGAAGGTATAATGTCTGTGGACACTAACCAAATACAACTGCTCTAGACTGCTGATTACATTCCTATACAGGTAAAAGCTGGTCTATGTTAGCAATAGAAAAGCAGGAGACTAGTAGAATAAAAGTGATACATTTATTGACCAACTGAGTAGCTATAGAGTGCAAGATTTCAAGACAACTTAGATTTCTTCTTTAGACTATTTAGAATGAAGACTGCGTGAAAAATACATGACAGGTTACACACTCATGTAAATTGTTTTTTACATTTAGATTCCACTGGAAGTTTAATTATCACCATTGTCTATGAAAATAATTCTCTAGGCTCCAGTGGAGGCATCTATTTGTAGCTGGCTAAGTGGTACAAGATTTATTTCCGTTTTGCAGCTCCAGTAAATTTACTGTGTAGAGAGTTTGTGACTGCAGCCAAAGATGGCTAAGTCTATAGAAAGTATAGGTTAACCCTCTGAGTGTTAGAGGGGTACTCATGTCTTCACATGCAATGGATTGCGCACCACCTGGCACCCAAAGGGCTCAAAATATGTTTGGAATCCAAAGCTGCAGAGATATTTCTGGATGCATGAACAGTAGATGAAGAGTAGATCTTTTTTTGAATTAATACCTTCTCCTTGTCAACCAGTAATGTTTGGTATCCTTGGCTAAGGTAGATCAAATGAGTTATCTCCTCAGAAGATTACTGTTCCAGTCATTTATCTTTGGCCTTCAGCAATTAAGAATAGTATAAATGATTCAGTTTTTGTTAGTCAAGAACTCTTGTTTGCTGGAACACTTTGTATCAAGCTGCCCTAATGAACCCTTACAATCCTATGTTCTAGTAGTATTTCTTCTGCCTCTAACTTCTGGAGCTCCTGATGTGGATTGTCACGTCAATCCCCTTGCTGCTCAGACTCATCTTGCAGGTAGTGAACACCATTCCATAGACTCTTTATATTCTGAAGAAGTCAGGGGCCTAGATTCACTAAAATTGGAAGAGGGCTGAATATGGCAATGTCCTGTCGGAACAGTATCAAAGTACAATGATAGTATTCACTAACGTGTCTTTGACATCACATCATCATCAGTCCAGCAAAAATCTGCCCACATCAACATCCATCCGACAGATTTACAATGGATATGACATTTCACAAAAAATTAAAATGCTTTCCATCTCAACATTAACCTCAAACTCAGCCATTCACCCATGCAAATTAACATTGGACAAGGCAATCGGTATTAAAAACAACTTCACCAAGATATCTCTGTACCCCAATCCAAAAGATAGGCCTAATTAATATCTCAGCAATGACCGGATCCATCTCAGGCACAAAAAAACGCTAATGTTTACAGCCAGGCCCAATGTATAACCACATATGTTCTGATACTTCTCATTAGGATAAACATCTTAAAAATCTAGGGAGAGTTTTTTCAGTCATGAATATAATGCCAAGGTCCTAGACACCCACATTTCAGAGATTCACCACCCATAAAAAATCTCTTGGGATACAAATAACTACAGGAAGAGAAAAGATTGCCATTAGTAGTCACCTTCAATCCCCAACATAAAGGCTCAAAATCTCAAAAGCACTTTAAACAATGCTACATATTAAGATAGATAACAATTCTCCAAAATTCTGTTCTGCTCCTATAAAAGTCCCCCCAATCTGAAACAACTGTGGTAAAAGGATCACTAAAAAATGCAACAGAAATGGTATATATGCCTGCCTACAAAAAAGAAGTGGAAACTGCTCACAAATGGACCAGAGATAAGATGCCCATACATTCCCACCAATACCACGATGTCAAGGACAGATTGTCCTGCAGATCATCTAATGTTGTATGTGAAAAGAATTACCCCTGTTTGGGTATCTCAACATTTAGGTAGGTGAGAATTGACAAACTTTAAAAAAACAGATAAATTTGTATATGTTCAGTGTAAACATGAAGAAGTCATTATACTGATGGGAAACTTTCAGACACTGGGAGACAGAAAGGTCTTGGATTATACGTGGATAACCAAATTAAACACTCTAAACTGTGGCCTGAATTATGACAAGGAATTCATGTTACATTATTCCATACAATAAACATAGTTTAACCCACAAATTCAATATGCTTGGACATTTTACATGCAAATTACAAAAACAATGAAATTACTGGAGCAATGAACAGTTCAAAAGGGACAGAACCCTTATACCACTTGGCTACACTTCATACAGCAAGGTGGATCTAGTGCATAAATGAATCCTGTTTCCTGAGTCTGTTTCCATTATCTCTTTCCAGAGTCCATTTCAGAGGCCTCCACCTCTGTTATTGTTCAAGTTACTATCTGCAGCAGAAAGGGGAGTGGTCATTAAATATTATTACCCTGACTTTCCTGCTTTTAGTTGACCAAGACATTTTTGTTATTATTTCAATTGTCCAATTAAAACAGTCAATTACTGTTTAATTAATGTTGTTCTGAATCTGAATCCTTATGAATGCTTCCTATTCTACTCATTCAGGAATACTTTTACTTTGCTAAGGATTACTCTGTCACATTTGACTTCTTTGTATGCAATGAAATGCTATGTTTAAACAACAAATGAAGCATTATGCTTACATGAAGTATTATTATCTTATATTATTTTTGTTTTTTTATTTAAAGAGAGCTGGCATATTCATCAGCAATGCAAAGAAGTGAAGAAACATTAAAACAGTTTAGCACACTGCTACTGACTCATACACATGGTGAGAAGGTCCTGCTCCTGAGAACTGACAAGCTAGGGATGCAGGAGATACAAGAGAAACAGAGTACAGATAACAACTCATGACAATTTAACAACTAGATATTAATGAGGGGGTGGGATGGCCTTGAGATTGAGCCAACACTTGCTGGTGGGCAACTAAGGGTTTCCACTGCGGACAATGTCAGTGCTGGTCACACACACATTGTATTACTTGCTAGTAGTCCATGGGGTTATAATTTCCAGAACGTAGCTGTCCCACAAGTATGCTAAAATCATCTCACATGCAATGGGACCACTTCTAGGACCTAAACGGTGTTCCTGAGTATAAGTAACTAACTGAATCTCCCTGTGTTCAGAATGGGAATGGGATGTTCTGATTGATGTAGCTGCTCCTGCTGCTGTTGATATAAACCAGTAGTTCCTAACCCATGCCCTCAGGACCTACTAAAAGGCCAGGATTTAAAGATTTCCTTGCTAGAACACAGGTGAGTTAATTAGAGACTAAGTGAGTTTGATTACATTGCATGTGATCTTCAAAAGGAAAGCCTTAAATCCTGGCCTATTAGTGCCCTGAGGGCATGGGTTGGGAACCACTAGTATAAACCCTTTGCTGTCTTCATTTTCATTATGCTTTCTAGCAGTTTTTAGGCCCTAACTTTCTCCACAGTGCAACTTAATCAGTAAGCATATCTCTATATTCCTTGACAGAATCCAATTCCTCAGAGAGATGCTACAGATCATCATAACTCCTTGTTGTGACACGCTGATCACGCTTTGGCAGAAATTCTGTAATTTTGTTTTTAAAGAGGGGGTCTGGTAAAGTGGCAAGAATGTATTCATCATTGCTTTTAATGCACACTATGCAAGATTCTTGCACAAAGCACGCTAACATGTCCTTGACCAGCCATTGCTTGTCTGTGTTGTCATTATGGTAATATTCCTAATCCTCAGCCATGCTTCACAGTTTTTTGCAATACATATAGGTAGAAGAATTTTGCTAATTCCTGCTTCTATGTGACTAAGTAGCATGGTTGCCTCCTCAGATGGTTTCAGAAGCTCACATGCATAGCACATTAGTTGCCAATGCCCAGGTAGCAAAAGGAACCATACAAAGCCCTCCAGTTTTGCCTTGTGTACGCCAATGGCCTTATTTTGCTTGTAGAAATGATGTAGCTTGTACAGTATGGAATTCCACCTGGTAGGAAACTCTATTTTCAGCCGGAGGTGGGGAACGTTGTTATGCCCTTGTATGGAATATAAAGTGTTGCGAGTACTGTAGGAGTGCATATTTTGCTGGAAATACTTAGCATCTCTCTGTAGGTTTCAAATTCCTCCACCTAAATTTAGCACATGGGCAAAGCAGGGTGCATACACCATATCACCTATTCTCAAGTCAGCTGTTATGTTGGAACCATGATCAACAGACACAGAACCACCTTTCAAGGAGTGGGGTACACTCTATTACCTGCTCTAGTTTACGTAACTGTCTCTCAAAACTCTGCATGCAGAACATAGTGTGCCTGTTCTATGGGCTAGACTTCTCTGCCTTTTATTCATACTGCCAGAACCAGAGGCAGGATTACTGGCTATCACCTGATGCTGTAAGCTAGTGTTGCTCACTGTTGGTGGAAGGGAAACTCAGTGAGTAGTCACAGTGATATAGTCTGTGCTCTGAGAACTTGTCCACATATCTGTTGTCAGGTGGATTTTCTTGCTGTATGAGCTTTGCAGCCCTTTGCCTAGCACACTAACCAACTGCATGTACAATTCTGGTATAGCCATCCTTGAAAAATAAGTTCTGCTTGGCATATGCCAGCAAGGAGCTACACATGACATGAGTTTTCAAAAAAGAATATGGCAACATGTCCACTGCTAACAGCTTGGTAGCCTTGCCAATACACAGGAATACTTTAGGATTGTTTTTGTGAAGTGTTTGAGTTCTTCCCAAAAACTCAGTAAGTCTGAGTTGACAGTACATGGAAGAAGAACCATGTAACTTGATTGCTGTAGCAACATAACTAGAGGAGGTGGTGAAGGTAGCATGCATAGGCAGTCTATGACTCTTGTCATATCCTACAAAAGGCTCAGTGTCATATTCCTCTGCATCAGGAGCCATAGGTGTTATATCAGATGAACAAACTCCTGGTCCAATCTCTGACACAACAACAACACTACCGCTTTTATGTGCCCAGAGCCCTGGAAACGTTTATGACCTGTTGATTACAAGTCTTCCAGTAAGACCTGAGCTTGTGCTTCAGGTGACATCTCAATACGGAGGTAACTAGGTGTGAGCCTGCATTCTCCCTGCTCACATGAGACAACATCTAGCAACATACTTAGCTTTTGAATTGTGAGTGCAATATCTCCATACTGTGGACTTCATAGACTGTGGGGTTCCTGAGGAGCTGCTACTACTACTCAGTTAGATGTTGCTGAAATTATACTACTACTAGGTGTCACATGTGCTGCAGTTCCAAGAGAAGCTTATCATAGCTATATATGCTAGTAGTGTGTGTGTGACTGAGTGGGACTTGGACTTGGAAGTGGTGACAATGTTGATGATGACTGACTGTGTATTTTTGGCATCTTTGCTTGTCCAGGGTCAGACTTTCCAATTGATTTCTCAAACAGTTTTTAAACAGGCAAAGTACTCCTTTTCAGTTTTGGGAGATTGAGCTTTTGTCTTTAAGCTAACTTTCTGGCCATGTCATCATCTCGCTCACTCTCAACGTCATCTGTATCTGAAGAAGAGGAAGATCCTGGAGGGATATAGTCTAAATCTATATCATCATTAGATCATCCTCCTTAGCATCACCCCTGCTTCTTGCCAACTATTTGTTATTCATCTAGTCATTTAGAGGTCTGAAACAATTTATTTTTATTTTCACAAAGTTCACTAATACTTTCTGATTTGTGATATTGTTTTTAGCTTATTGATGGTATTTTATATTTGACAGCTATGGGGAACCAGTAAATATATTGACTGGCCGAATGGAATAGCATAAGAGGTTTCAGTAATGAAATAAGCCTTGTGTCAGTATTTGAAATGGTTTGGGTTGACTTTTCTCTATGATTAGTTTTATGGTCACTTTTAGTGACTTGATTTTTAACTTAATTTACAATTACATTTTAAAATACTGCTAGCCATGAATGTTTTTGATTAGTCTATGATTAAGTGCTCTATGGTAGCTCAAAATGCTTTTGGTAATTTAGACAACTGTACACTGTCTTCTTTTAATACAATATATAATTTATTTTACATAAAAATTCCAGACGCATGTGAACTCTTTAGGTGGTACTGGTAATGAAATTTGCTCATCTCTAATTCAGGATATATCTCTGTATTCAAACATTAGTTTTTTCCTGTTCATGAGCCTCTCTGTGATTCTCTTCATCACCATCGCATATACATTCTCCACACCAGTCTAATAGAAGACTTCGGTATTTCAGTCTAATGTGAAATCTCACATTAGGACAAAACTGTAACATTTCATATTAGACTGACAGGGATAAGTTTAACATTAGGTTGGTTTGGATGGTGTCCACCTTTGACTGAGAGTTGAATTTGAGTCTTTACACTTACAAAAATTAAATTTAAAATGAACTAACATATGGGAAAAAACCTCTCAGCAGACATTTTGGATTACTTTGATTCAAAGGGATTTACTCAAACACCGTAAGCAATAGTCCAATGTTAGGTGGTGTAGTTATGAAGTATAGTATGACATTTGCAAGGTATACAAAAAGCAAGATTGCACCTGCATGTAAAACTAAGAAAAAAGTATGAAGAAAATGAGCCAAATCTTATCTTTTTTCAAACACAGCCTTATAAATTGAAAGTCCTTTTATATAAAAGTGTCATTGCATTAGTCAGGTTAAAGAACTTTATAGATTGATGACAGAGAAAATGAAATATCTTTATTATGTATTTATTTTTCAGGGAACATGCCTATAATGTCAGATAACCTTCCATTGAATTATGAAGAAGTGCTATAATAAATAGTTGCTAAGATATACAGTGATCAGGCTGCAAAGATAAAAAAAAGAACAAAATGTTCTTCTGTTTCCAGCTTGTTCATTTCCTCAATAACTGTACAGCCTCTACAAATTAATGTTATATAATCCTGATTGTCTTTGTGATTAAATACAAAACATGTGGAATCAAATTCATAAATCTTTTAGTTGCTACTGTAACACATCTATTCAAAATCAAATCAGTTTTGTATACTGCAAAATGAATGACAAAATTAGTAATTATTTTATTCAAAAATAGTACATAGTTGATGAGGTTGAAGTTCAACTTTTGCCATATCACCCTTATTTTTGTTGATCCAGAAGAAGGTAAAAAACAAACAAAAAAAACCCACAGAAGCCATTTCTAGTTCCTACTGAATCCAAAAGGCTGTTGGATATCTTTGTGAGTCAACATCCTATCTGAATTAAAACCCCGCTGTCATAATTCCCTATACTTATAAAAAGTAAAATGATAGCCAATACTTTTGGCAGTGATTCTCAAGCCTTGTCCTTGGGGTACACTAAAAGGCAAGGACTTGAGGATTTCCCAGCTTCAGCACAGGGGAATAAATCAGCATGACTGAGCCTTTTTATTTAATTACCTGTGCTTAAGCAAGTGAAGTCCTCAAATACTAGACTGTTAGCAGTTCTTGAGAACCACTGTTCTACATATCTGCTAATATTCTGCTCAGCGAGGAATTCCACATCCCTACTGTTTTTAGTGTAAAAACAATTCCTGCCTTTATGTTGAAAGTACCTTTTGTCTAGTATATAAACAAATCCCCTTATTTTTTTGTTTAGCTCTTTGAATAAAGAGCTCCCCAGAGAGTGCCTTGTATTAGCTTTGAATATGTTAGTAAATAGTAATAATTCCCCCTTAGATGTTTTTTGTCTAATGTCAACAGTGAGTTTGACTACTATCTCTCTTTATAAATAAAATAAAATTGTTTGTTTGCACATCTGTATTTTTTTCAGTTTGATAATCTGCCTTTCATAATAGGTGATCAAAAGTGTACTCCTCTTTGATCTCAAATATAGGCCCATACATCTGTTAGTTTCTACAAGATGAGTTGTGGCTTATTGGCTACTGTTTTAGCAATTTCTTTACTTAGCTTATCAAGCAAATCCATAATTTTTTTCTTAACTATATAGTGGTAACATACAACCTGTTCAGTTCATATGGGTAGTTTCTGTATCTCTGAAACTTGACACATCATACCATGCAGGTCACTGCTGGTCAGGCATCAGAATGAATTGTAATATCGCCTTGTGCTCTATTAACATTGTTTGATGTCTAAATTGCACTGATCATATATTGGGCCACTGTATTATTGCAGTACCCCTTTTGTCTGCAAACATTAATCTTGAATCCTATTGATGTTGAAAAAATGCTACTAGACATTATGTTATTTTGCAGTACAAGATTATTCTACTATTTGGGCTTTATTTTATTGGGCTCCCTTCACCTTTGCTTTTAGATATTTCAAAATTCACAAGTTTCTGGGTTATTATTTACATTTTGTGTCTGGTATGCTAATGAGATGCATACTACTGAATATGCTATGTGAGATGCCAATATTAGAGCCCTTTTATTAAGAAAAGGTATAAGAGGGACATTTCTTGTACTTGTTTGTTATCCCGAGGAAGGTTTCAATCATGTAATAAATATGTTAATCAATAAATCTTCATTTGTATCAAATTGGGAATCCTGTGTGTACGTGTGAATTTTCTATCATTATATTTGTAAACAGTAATAATTTCTTCCACTTATTCCGGTTCAATAATGCATTTTTCAGAACAGTTGCCCAAAAATATAATCATATTCTAGACGAGGGCTTAACAGGAATGTGTAAAGAGATAGAATTGTATTTCTGCCCTGTTCATCTATACCTCATTTTATACATGATGGTACTCTGTTGGAGTACCAACATAAGTACACTTTATAGAAACAAATTATGTCTAAGTACCCAGGTGAGAAAACGCATTGTACAACAGATGCTGCTGCCAGTCATAGACTATGGTGACGTAGTATATGCTCCAGCACCAGAAATCCACCTCAGTAAACTTGACACTCTATATAATCCATTATGCCGCTTTATCTTCCAGTGTGACTACACTACCCATCATTGTGACATGCTAAAAGAACTAAATTGGCTAACACTCAAATCGAGACGTGACCTTCATCTTTCTTGCTTAGTACACAATCACTTCTCTGGAAAACTACCACAATACCTAAGCAGTATGATCACCCCAGCTCTCCATACTAACTATAACCTCCGCTCCACTACTAACAACTCACTGCGTATACCACAATACAAGAAAGAAGCAGGAAGATCTGCCTTCTCCTTCAGAGCTCCAAAAACCTGGAACAATCTACCGGAAAAAATCACATCTGCACCCAGTCTAAAATCCTTAAAAGCAAATGTTTCTTTATATCTACAAACAGTGTGTAACTGCAAATAATCCCATTATTTAATAAGTATGTATATTTCTGTATGTTTGTATATAATGTCTCACAATTAGTGTAAATATGTAACCTTTTACTGAAAACTATCCAGGACATACTTGAAAACGAGAGAAATCTCAATGTATTCTTCCTGGTAAAACATTTTCTAAATAAATAAATAAATAAAAAGTTTGCAGAAGCTGAATGACAATGCACATAGTCTATTATCTACCAGTATGTTGATCCCGGGTTTTTGTTTTTGCCATGTAAGTGACTACATTTGTGGGTTGTTCTGTACCTTCATTTTTGCTTTCAGTGAAGTTCATGGTATTCTTCTGAGTCTGGTAAACTTCTAGCAACATACTTGATTCCTCTTACAGTAATCTTCTTAGTCTCAGTGGTTGTTTGTTTGCTCCAGGCATCTGCTATGTTCCAGTCAAATTACATGCTGTTTGTTGCTGTCTTCTCTGTGTTGGTGAGAGAGTTGGAAGTTAAGTCCATCTTTTCTCATTGGGCAACAGCTACATCTGCTCCAACTTTAAGCTACAAATAAGCATTTGTTTGTATGCAGCATCTATTTGTATAGATATTTCTTGTGCTGGCTGGCATTACCACATTTGTTGTCAGCTGTTTATCATTTTTCCTTGCGTTGTGGTGGTTGCTGGCTAGCATATTGTTAATTTTGACAATGAATCACTTAATTTCTAATTTGAATTAGAATCTCTCTTCTTAGTACTGTTTTGTCCACCAACTATTTCCTGCTCACTTACCTATTGGGATATTTATATTCTATTTTGAAAGTAATGCTTTTTCTAATTAAGGATAACCCTCTGTATTCAGATTTTAGTTTTCTTCTTTTTGATGTGCCACTCTGTGATTCTCTTCATCACCACCTCATATACATCCATTGTACAGTCATTCTGACCCACTACTGCTTCAAAAGGTGGGGTATTTAACTTTGTGGTCAGTACCTTTAGTTCAGCTAAGGATGCAGGAAGGATGGGATGGGTGTGTCAGAACTCACTAGCTATGATTTCTAGAGCAGTACTCAAGCTACAATATTGGATGTGGTCACAGGGCACTCCTCCTTTACTTAACTATGTTTCCTGGCTACAGTGAAACAGTACCCTCAAATACTTCTCTAACAAGAATTCAACAAGTGGTGTCTCATTTCGCAGTTTTGTAGCATGCTTGTTTCTGCAATTCAAATGCTTAACCTGACATTTATTTATTTTAAACCACATCAGCCACTTTTCTGCCCATTCACTCTAGTCCTTAGCTGAGTGTGCAGTTCCTGACATAGGTTAGTGTCCTCAGCAAAGATTGTCACATTAATTTAAATACCGAATTCAAGATAATTGATAAACATATTAAAAAGCATTAGACCCAGCACTGAACTCTGAGGTACTCCACTTACAACTTTAAATCAACTTAAATAAGTTCCATTTACAACAACTCTCTGCATTCTATTATATTACCAGATTTCTGTCTATGTGCAAGATACATTAAATGGTGATGTTCTGGTGATGTATGTCTGGCAATACGTGATGAGCCCATCAACTTATACATGAAGAATTAAGTATGCAAGGGGAGAGGGGTTGAATTTAATCATTAGCATGCAGGGTTATCGAACTGCTGGCAATTTGCAAAGGATTCCTTTTCTTACACATCACCAGTAGTTCAGGATGTTGGGAGAAAGTTGGATCTTAGCATGGGTTCCATGGTCTGGATGGTCTAGTCACAATAAAAAGGCAGGTGTTGTTATTTTTCCTGTCTTTGGATAGGAGGATTTCCCATGTGTTGCTATAAGCGACCAATAAGGTTTCTGTCAATTGGTTTTAAATATACTTCCTCAACTGGCGCAATTAGTCTATGATTAAGCACTTTTTAGCGTGAAACATGTCAGACGCTTCTTAGGAGTTTACTATCTGCTAGGAGCAATTGTGTCTCACTCCCTCTGCCACTGGAAGTGTGTGTTGCTTTTACAATTTGATACAATAAAGTTTTTCAACTTTTGACCTGCCTGAATTGTATGCTTTTGTTTATCCCCAAATGACCGGGAGAGGTCTGCACTACTGGATTGATGAGTGCTATTGTTACTTTTGTTTGCTTGAACTCTCCTGGTACAAACCCCAGGTTGGTTTAATCCTTGTCACCAGCTCCAGCTGATCTTCCAATGTCCTCTGGATCTCAGGAACAGGAATATTATAGGGCTATATCGGTTCACGCTATGGGTATTCGCCCCCGAGGATATCCTAAAGCCCAATGTTCCAGTAGGGGTAGGGTGGCAGATATATCATACTAGCACTCAGGCTATGAAAGCAAATATTAGCCATATTTATTAAACAAGTATAAAGAAAAAAAATAAAAATAAAAATATTAAAAACAATATGACACATAAAATAGCTCTAGGCATTTCATAACTATATTTTACTTCCTAGGGAGCAGCTAGTCTGCCTTCATATTGGGCTTGGACTTTCCCGTAACTAACAGCAGATCTCAACCTAAGAGTATTTCCATTTCCTCGAAACAGACCTTTTTCAGATTGTTACCACCACCCCCAGACAGGCCTAGCCCTGCGAGGTAACTCCACTCTAGTCCTATAGAATTAGCTGGCTTACAAGCATGTCTGGCCATGCTCGCTTCCTCAGTAACCTCCCTCAGGCCTGTAATATGGCTGAAGAACAATTCCTTATCCAAATGACTCCAGTCAGTAATAAAACTGAACTGTACCAAGGCTGTTGTGGCTTTTACAAAGAATGACTGATGATAGTCATAAAAAAACAGTTACACATCTGGTTCTGTTTTGCCCCTGCCTACCCATTCTGCTGAGTCAGAGGACTACTTTGGCAGGCCGATCACTTGCCTTGGCAGGTCACTGATATGTAATAATTCTAGTATGACAGGTTTTGCTTTTATCGCTTGTTGCTTGCTACATGTCTTTGTCGTTTGCCATAGAGGTTAGCAGATTATCTCAGTTTACATCACTTACCTTTTTTAGTGTATTTTTTGGTTGAAGGTCTTTCTGTAAGTTTCTACTGTGGCATAATTTCACTGCCTGCCGATACTTTAGAGTGTCCTATTTGACCTAGAGATTCCATGATTGCGCCATATGACCCCCAATTCCCCGAATGGAGAGTTAGCCCAATTGGCATCTCCATGGGTAATTTCGTTTTAATCTCTTTTCCTAATATGAATCAAACCTGTGCTGATATCTTACGTGGGTGAAAAAGCTGACAATCATAGTTGGTGTTTGCAGTAGGATTCCAACATCTCAGACACTCAGAGAACACTCATACTGACCGTTCATCACATAAGGTAAGGTACATCCTTACCAAGGACTGGTGGGTACCAGAGCATGGAAAAAGTGTAATTTGCCATCAGTATGTGGTATGAAAACAACACAACATTAGGAAAGCTGTTAAACCATCTCAAATTATCCGCCCTGCCCATGGGGCCCGTTTCTAAATTTTCAGATTGATTTTATAATCAATATGTCCTTTTTGTAATATGTACTTTTTCAGGATAGGTAGGGGCATACCCTTATCAGCATACAGATGCAAAGACAATACTGAAAAAGTTATTACAGGAATTTATTTCTAAATACTGTAACACAATATTTATTCTGATAGAGGGACACACTTTACTGGACAGATAGTAAAATGGGGGAGATTCATGAAACGTTGATAAAGAGGTGATAAAGTGGAGATGACTTCTCCAGTTTATCACTTCCCTAGTTCCTATGTTATCCTATGGAGCCTATGCACTAAGATCTCCAAAGTCGAAGAAATCTTAATTAATAGACTCCATAGAATAAAATAAGAATTGGAGATGTGATAAACTGGAAAAGTCATCTCCACTTTATCACCTCTTTATCACTGCTTAGTGAATCTTCCCTAGTATGTGTGTAAAGGACTGAGCATTGACTACCATTTGCATTGTTCACAACATCCACAGAGTTCAGGTGCAGTTGAAAGGGTTAATGGAACTCAAGAACAAAATTGCTAAAATATGTGCCACTTCAGTACTGAAGTGGCCAGATGTACTTCCAGTAGCTTTAATGTCCATCAGAAGTACTCCTGTTAGGAAACATAAGTTTTCTCCTCATGAGATACTCATAGAATACCTATGACTAGTGGAATAACTAAATAATTACTTGTGAAGCATCATGATATCTGTGTTGTTACTACTAGTAGATACTGTTTGCAATTAACACAACTCTTACATATGCAGGTAAAAGCAGTACAGTCAACATCCAATAACATTAAGATGCAACAATTGGAATCTGGTGACTGTTTTATGGTAAAACACTTTCAAAGAAAACATTCATTACAATCCAGGTGGAAAGGACCATATTAAATATAGTTGGTTACAAATACTAGAGTAAAAGTTGCTGAAATAACATCTTGTATATATGTATTGCAAACTGTTACCTGGGATAAAAGGACAACAATTTTAAAGGGACAATATTAGATCCATTTCATAATCATTTAAAAAGGACAACTAAACTTCAAAACAAGAAACACTGACTTTCTATACTAACCTTGTATAAATATACTGTTGCATGTAAAGTGACCCTTTATGGAAGATATACTAATACAGACAGGCTGTTATATATACAGGAAGGGATTACCCAAAAGTGATGAGAATAGAACCAGATTGGGTGCTATTCTGCCTCTAAGCAGTGCTTAATTATTTTTGTTATCTGTGGTACTTCTTCCATAGGAACCCTTCTGGTTCTGAGTCTGTGGTACCTGTAATCTCTAATTCTATTAATCATGTACTTATATTATTCACTTTGTTCATATTACCTAACATTTTACCTTTGCATCTCTCATGCAGCAAATTATAATGCATTATTATCCCATGTGCATAGTGTAGGGCATATAATCACTAATGGTTATTGTTATATATGTGTCCATATGTCAGTATTCACTGAGGGAGGGGTTTCTTTTGTTCCAGTACCTTTCACTTATGATGGATACAAGTTCAGCTTCTGCGGATTCCCAAGTTATTGGGGAAAGCTGTCATGGTTTGTTAAAACTCTCAGACACGGAGTTAGGTAAAAACACAAATTTATTGAAAAGTTTAAGACAACCACATAGGGTAACATACACGTACATATATATTGCAATGACTTAGAGCATAAGCAATGGTAATAATGAGGATCAGGCTCTAACGGCCTTACCAATATACCGGGCAAGGCAGCCAGGAGGCTGGTACAAGGAATAGAGTGGCTCTACCGGCCCTAAAGAAACAAATTCCTGGCACTTTACAGCAAAAGTATGATATAAATTAGCCGAAAATAAGATAAAAAGAAAATCTTCTTTATTACAACTATATTAAAATATCATTGATGTGACCAGGAATTGGCATACAAACAGAGCTCTACCGGCCCTGCCAATATACCGGGCAGGCAGCCAGGAGACTGGTATGAAGAAATGTGACAGGCTCTACCGGCCCTGCCAATATACCGGGCAAGGCAGTCTGGAGACTGGTACAAAGAAATAAATAGGCTCTACCGGCCCTGCCAATATACTGGGCAAGGCAGCCTGGCGAGTGGTATGATGAAATAGAGAAGGCTCTACCGGCCCTGCCAATATACCGGGCAAGGCAGCCTTGAGACTGAGACAATAAGTACAGAGGCTCTACCGGCCTTGCCAATACCGGGTAAGGCAACCCAAGATGGTAAAGAGAGGATTAGGTTCTACCGGCCTTACCAATATACCGGGCAAGGCAGCCTGGACACCGAGCAGGGTGGCAACCACTAAGCCTCTGTGACTGGCGAGGTGGAACAATCAGTCACATAGGATGAATGCGGAGGCAGAAAGGTATTAAATGTGGCTAGCCAGCAAGAAGTACAGGAGCCAACCAGTACACGCGTTGGAGAACCAGCAGACCACCAGAGCTGTCTAGGACATGACAGCAATCTACGGCTTGGTGCGAACCAGTACCCGCGTACTGGGGAAACCAATCTCTACTGGTGCAACAGCAGCCTGTTGTAAGTGGAGCGAACCAGAACCAGCGTACTGGGAAGCCAATCTCTCTATGGTGCAACAGCAACCGGGGTTAGTGGAGCGAACCAGTACCAGCGTAATGGGAAAACCAATCTCTCTACCGGTGCAACAGCAGCCGGTTGTTAGTGGAGCGAACCAGTACCCGCATACTGGGAAACCAAGCTCTCTACCAGTGCAACAGCAGCCGGTTGTTAGTGTAGCGAACCAGTACTCACGTACTGGGGAAACCAATCTCTCTACCGGTGCAACAGCAGCCGGTTGTTAGTGGAGCGAACCAGTACCCGCATACTGGGGAAACCAATCTCTCTACCGGTGCAATAGCAGCCGGTTACAAGTGAAGCGAACCAGTACCCGCCTACTGGAGAACCAACTCTTCTTCCAGTGCAACAGCAGCTGGTTACTAGTGGAGCGAACCAGTACCCGCATACTGGGAAACCAATCTCTCTCCCGGTGCAACCGCAACCGGTGTAGTGGACGTACCAATACCAGTGTACTGGGGAAACCAGTCTCTCTACCGGTGCAACAGCAACCGGTTGTTAATGGAGCGAACCAGTACCCGCGTACTGGGAAACCAATCTCTCTACTGGTACAACAGCAGTCGGTTACTTGTCGAGCAAACCAGTACCCGCGTACTGGAGACACAACAGAGGAACAGAAATGTCGCTGGAGCGACTATGGAGGACTAGCACACTACAGGCAATCCAGGATCAGGAACACATCTGAGGAGGACAGGAACCTGCACACCGGACTGTCAACTGGATCAGGAACAGCAGCAGGGAATGCAGCAGGAAACAGCGACAAGACTGCAATCTCAACCAGATCAGGAACGGATACAGGAACCAGGGTGACTGGTGAGCAGGAACTAGGCGATCTTAGATAAGTAGGAACATAGCCAAGCCCCAAGAAGCGCAGGAACTCCATGGAGATGTGAGCAGCATAGAGACAACACGAAACGGCAACCAAAGGGTGCCCAGAGTCAGTCTAAATAGGCAATGCAGGGCGGGCTAAAGACAGACAGCCAATGGAGAGCCCCCTACAGGTGACTGACAAAGAAAGGCAGCAATCACAGGTACCGTGATAAAAGCATTCCAATAATGTTGGCAGTATCCACATTTGTGAATGGTACCAAAAGGGTTATAAATTGTACCCAGGATAGTCATTTGGGGGATTATATCAGGAGCTATAATGTAAAGAATAATGGCTTGATCATTTTCCAAGGTCTATCTCCCTCCAGGTTACAGACAAGGAAAATAGAATTATATGCTTCTTTTGTTCCAAAGTAAATGTGCAAAACCCTCAGCATGTGGGCAATTCTACTTGCCGAGATGTTATACAGTATTTTCAATATAATACTAATATCATATCACCATTTAACCAGAACCTTACCATATCCAATGTGGAGACCTTGTGGTTCTGGTGCACCAATACTACCTTCTTATTTCCCCTTAATAACTCCTATTGGATTTGCTGTTCCTGGGCATATTTTTACATTCCACCAAAATTGGGTTAGTAGTACATGTTATCTTGCATAAACAGGTGCAGACATTTGTTAAAACATCCCGATGGGGTAAGTGCATGAGAGATATTTGTTAATGTTGACAACTGGGGTGTAATTAGGCCTTTAACTAGAGAAGTGGAAAGACTTGCAAATTATACCAGAATAGAATGGCACTAGATTATCTGCTAGCGGCACAAGGTAGGGTATGTGCTTCAGTGAGTGAGGAATGCTGTACGTACATCCCAGACATGTCTCAGAATATATCCATAGGGGTGACACACATCAGACAGGTTGTTAAAGAACTTGAAGAAAATCTGGTTATTCACAAACAGGCAGGGATTTTGGTCTGTGTAGCTGGTTTGGAGCATTAGGAGCAAAGACTGTTAATTGTGTTTATCTGTGGTGTTGCTGTTCTGTTCATTTTTGTTTCATAAAGGTACACTATCCAAATGTCTTGATTCCTTAACCACATCCATGTCCCTCCGAGAAGATAAGAAAACATTAACCAATGAGGAGACTTTGGGGTTGACCCATCCCATGGATAATAGATCTGATACCATAATTGTTGAGACCAACATTATTGATGGAGAATGGATGAGACTCCCAGCTGTAGATCTGGATTTTTATGAGGATCTTCAATCTAAATCAGTCTACCAAAAACAAACCATGTGATTAATGTACCTTATCTTCATGGCATTCAGAAAAGTATAAAAAGGGGGACTTAATGGGCTGGAGGAGCCTCTGGGTTGTTTCATGGACATTTTGTCTCACTAACTCCATGTTGTTTGTCTGATTAACCTCTCTGTATGTACGTGACTTTACTCTCATACTCTGACCACAGATGCTGAATTAATATTGTTTCTGGCTTGAGATTATACATCCTGTTATTCACAGCAAAATTGTTTTTAAAATAACTAACTTGTAGACAGCTGTGGTTGTTTGATGAGTTTTGGGATAACCTGTTTTTAATATAATTTAATAGGCTAAGAGATGATGCATAATATTTCTCGAAGCTATAATTAGGAGTTATTTGATATTCTGTTTAAAAAACCAGCGTTAGCTTATTGCTTTGTTAGTGTAATAAAGGCCTATGGGGGAATACCCACCTCAGAGTATTTTCTAACTTTCCTTGATGTACAGAATAATCAGCTTGTTCAATAAATTACTCAGAATATCAAAACTGTGTTGATTTCTTTCGTGGGTGAAGAATCTGACAAGCACAGAACTTTGTAAGTGGTTCTTTCATATCACACCTGTTAGCTCTGTTGTCAAGTAAGGCAGATTCACACAGCATAATTCAGCTGGAGGAGGCATTGAGATCCAATTGAGATTAGCTATGTAATCACTGTTTTGAGAAGTTGGAATGGCAATCTATGTTTATCCCTTGTGTCTCCCCCTCATGCCCTTCTGTTTTCATGATACAGCAGCTTCTTTAGGTTTTGTAGCCATTCTAAAAGATCATTGGCTGGTGGAGGTATGGCCTTTGACGTTGTTATCCATTCCAAAGTTTGTCCTAACATCAGGTTTGTTCAAACTGAACCTCACTGTGGCAGTGGGTTGTTGGTGGACTGGCCATACTGTAGTTTTTTCTATAGACAATGAAACCACAGCACATCAATTTGTGAACAAGGCTAGATTTTCCTCCTATGTCATCATGCCTTTATTTAGGAGGGTGACTTGACTGTCTCTCTATTTTAAAGTCTGCCAGTTTGTCCCTGGTAGTTTTAATGTAGCAGCTGATGCTTTGTTCCGTTTGAACTTAAGGACTTCTTCCACATCCAACCATCACCAGATCTATTACCTATACAAGCCCCATTGCTACATTATCTGATAATGGATTGATGACATCTTCTTGGAGTTAGGAAGTTGATAGATGTGGCCCTGCTGGACAGCACTCAGAAGCCATATAAGAGGGCCTGGGTCTTGTATCGGAATTTTTTGAAAATTTGTGCCTGCCAGATCCATATGCCATTCTACTGGCATGCAACATAATTTGCAGCTTTATACTCCCGATAGTCCCTTCTTTCGTATGGCTTGCCTTCTGAAAACATTATTCAAGGGTATTCAAAAGTTATCTGCTCCTAACATTCCCTCAGATCTCCCTATTGATTGCATATTGTTCCCTAAGTTGTGTGGTTTTTTACTGTCTGGACACTTTGAGCCCCAGACTAATGCCTCTTTATTAGCAAAAATCTACCTGGCTTTTTATGGTTTCCTTAGGCCAGGGGAATTGACTACATCTAATCTGTCGATAAATTCCATTTGTATCTCAGATTTGCAATGTTTATCTGATCCCTACATTTTACATTTACCTAAATCTACCAACCAATATATTCTTCTTTCCTACACGTAACAGTTGGTGCCCAGTGGCAGTGTTTGATTCCCACTTGCAGTTGTTAGCCAGCAAATCTAAACATCTCTCTCATTTTCCTCTCATATTAATGCCATTACCAAATCCTGTCGCTTTCTTTTGCGTAACATTGCAAAAATCCATCCCTTCCTCTGTTCCTCCACAGCTAAAATTCTTATACTCGCAATCATCCTCTCCCACATGGACTATTGCAACATTATTCTGTCTTGCATTCCTGCTTCCCATCTCCAACCACTTCAATCCATACAGAATGCTGCAGCACGAATTACTCTTCTGTCACCTAGGTTTGTCCCTGCACCACTCCTCCTCAAAACTCTCCAATGGCTGCCTATCAAACTCCGGATATCTTACAAAATTTTACTTCTCTCTTTCAAGACACTTCTGTCCTCTACTCCTTCTTACATTTCCACTCTGATCTCCCGTTATACCCCATCCCGCCACTTACGTTCAGCCAATGACTGTGTTCTCTCAGCTCCTTTTGTCTCTACAGCTCTGTCACGTATCAAACCTTTTTCTCTTATTGCTCCGTATCTATGGGATGCTCTACCATCCAACCTGCGCCACTACACCTCTCTGATAACCTTCAAATCTCATGTGAAAATGCACCTCATGGATACAATCTCAACATGCTAGAAGGCACTGATGTTGTACAATGAGTGCTCTTATAAATTATTTACATTACTGATGTCCTCTATTATCATCAGAACTAGCACTGTATTCAGCACTTGACCCTAATGTAATCTGTATGTCTCCCATTACCACTTTAGATTGTAATATTTCGGGCAGGGACCTCACATCCAATGTTTCACGCTACAAAGCACCTGTAACCCTGTATTGTTTAAACCCTGAAATTGTAAAGCGCTGCATACACTTGTGGCGCTATATAAATAAACATATTCATTCATTCATTATCCTATCATGATAATCTTTTGACTACAACCAAGATTAGCTACTATATTAGAGTGTTAATGTCCAAGTTGGGCTTTAATCCTTTGTCCTACTTGGACATTCATTTAGGATAAGAGCTGCTTCTATGACCTCAAATAGGGTTCCAGTCCATATTATTAAAAAGTTAAGCAGGTATATATATATTGTCCTGGCTTTTTCTGTCATGTGTGGTTTCTGCTACCTGATACTCAGATGGTACAAGGTGTTGGTTCAGTTTTAAGAATGTTAGTCTCCCAACATTGCTGTTTACTAGCAGCATCCTGCAGTCACTGACAATGCAACCAGCTGCACTGAAAACCCTCTCATACTCAACACTTGCTGGAGGACAACTGAGGGTTTCCACTGCAGTACATGTCAATGCGGGCCACATACACTGCTTTGTTTGCCAGTAGTCCATGGGGTCATTGTTTCTGCCTAAAATGTAGCTATCCTGTAAGTATGCAAAAACCATCCCACATGTAGTGAGACCACTTCTAGGAGTAAATAGTGTTCCTTTTTGTCAGAAATTAAAACATTTTGTGTTTGAAGAAGGGGTCCTGCAAAGTGGCAAGAATGTACTCCTCATTGCTTTTAGTGGACACTATGCAAGGATCTTGTTCAAAGCACGCTAACATGTCCTTTACCAGCTGGTGCATGTCTGTGTTGTCATTATGGTAAGAATCCTCAGGCATGCTCCTCATTTTTTCTGCAATAAAATGATCAGTGGTAGAATTTCACTAATTCCTGCCCCGATGTGACTCACCAGCATAGTTGCCTCCTCCAAGGGTTTCAGTCGCTTACATACATCACACATTAGTTGCCACTGGCCAGGTGACAAAGAACCTCCCTCCAAAGCCTTCTAGTTTTGCATGGTGTACTCGCTACTGGCCTTATTCTGCTCATACAAATGCTCCAGCATGTACATTGCGGAATTCCACCTGGTATGGACAACCATTTTCAGCTGGTGATGGGGCAGGTTGTTAAGCTCCTCCATGGAATATAGAGCATTGCGTGCACTATAGGAACAACTAAAATGGGCACAGATTTAGCGGGCAATGATAAGCATCTCTTTGAGGGTTTTGGATTCTGGTGACAACTAAATTTAGCACATGGACAAAGCAGGGTACATGCCCCATACCACCTATTTTCAAAGTAGTGATTATGTTGTAGCTGTTATTAACGACACAAAACTAGCTTTTAAGGAGCGGGGTACAAGCCTTTCCTCTATCAACTGCTCTAGCTTACTTAGAACATTTACAGCTTTGTGGGACTGTCTCTCAAGACTCTGCATGGACAAGATGTCATGATGATGGTATGGGCTATCCTGCTGCTGCCTTTTAATCACTCTTCTCTAATGTAAACAAACCCAGTTTGGCTAGTCTCTCTTTGTAACGCAGATCCTCTACACCTCTTTTTATGCAGGCTAGTAATCTATTTGCTCTTGCAGCAGCTGAGTGACTCTGCACACTGCTGTGAAATCTATTGTCTATCAGTACTCCTAAATCTTTCTCTAATGAGGATTTCCCAAGTTGTTTCCCATTTAGAGTATATGTAGCAAGTTTGTTTCTACAGCCCAAATGCATAACCTTACATTTATCTACATTAAATGACATATGCCACTTTTCTCCCCATTCAATTAGTTTATCAAAATCCTTCTGTAGGGAAAAAAACATCCAGCTCTGTATGTATTTCCTTACATAGATTAGTGTCATCAGCAAAGATTGAGATGCTACTTTCAATTCCCATTTCTAGATCATTAATAAACAAATGAAAAAGCATTGGTTCCAGGACTGAACCCTGCGGCACCCCACTTATAACCTGAGACCAATTTGAAAAAGTTCCATTTACAACAACTCTCTGCCATCTATCATTTAACCATTTCTCAATCCATGTACAGATAACACCGCCCAAACCGAAGCCTTTTAGTTTATGCAGTAACCTGTCGCGAGGCACTGTGTCAAAGGCTTTTGCAAAATCCAAGTATACTACATCAACAGCAATTCCCCTGTCCAAATTACCACTCACTCTTTCATAAAATGCAAGTAAATTAGTCTGACATGATCTGTTCTTCATGAAACCATGCTGATTCCTACTAATGATATTGTTTGTCTTCACATAGTTCTGAATACTGTCAGTTAATAACCCTTCTAGTATCTTACCCACTATGGAAGTCAAGCTCACAGGTCTATAATTTCCTGGTTTGGATCTTGCTCCCTTTTTAAACAATGGAACTACATCAGCTTTCCTCCAATCACAGGGCACTATGCCTGATGAAAGTGAATCAATAAATATTAAGTATAATGGTTTTGCTATAACTGGACTAAGTTCCTTAAGTACCCTTGGGTGTATACCGTCTGGTCCAGGCGCTTTATTCACTATAACCCTTTCCAGTCTCTTTTGGACCTTGTCCTCAGTAAGCCATGTAGATGTTGGAGGAAATTCCGTGGTTTTGTCTATTTGCCCATAGCTTGTCATTGCTGCTTCCTTTGTATATACTGAAGCAAAGAATGTATTTAGGGTATCAGCTATAGCTTTATCCTCACTAATCAATTAACTTGTCTCAGTCCTAAGAGGACCAATATCAACCTTAACTTTTTTGTTATTAATATACTTGTAGAATTGTTTAGGGTTTTTCTTGCTCTCATTTGCAGTGTTTCTCTCATTTTCTATTTTAGATAGCTTAATTGCTTGTTTGCAGATTTTATTACATTCTTTATATTTTTTAAATGATGCATCTGACCCGTTTGACTTAAACACTTTAAAAGCCTGTTTTTTATTTCTCATCCCCCTGCAAACCACTTTATTAAGCCACATTGGTTTCACTTTACTTCTCTTGTGCTTATTCCCTAGTGGCATATATTGACGTGTATATTTGCCCAAGAGCATTTTAAATACATTCCATGAGTCTCGTGCATTTTTATCTTTGAAAATTACATCCCACTGGATATCCTTTAACACTTCTTTTACCTTTGTAAAATTAGCCTTTTTGAAATTTAATGTTTTGGTTAAACCCTTGCTATTGGGTTTCTCATAACAAACTTCAAAGGATACCATATTGTGGTCACTGCTGCCCAAATTTTCCCTTACTTGTACATTGTTTATCACGTCAGAATCATTTGAGAGCACTAGGTCAAGCAAGGCCTCTTTTCTAGTTGGCTCCTCTACTAGTTGGGACATAAAATTATCATTTATCATACTTTGAAAAATATTTCCCTTTGTTGTGCCGGAAGTCATATTGCTCCAGTCAATTTCAGGATAGTTGAACAAAAGAAGGATGCTGGATGGATATATTCCAAATCTGCATCATCACCAGTCATTATTAGGTCATCCACAGCAACAGCAGCATAACCTGACAGTTCTTGCCCACTACTATCCTTATATTCCTCTAAGCTTTTAGAAGACTCAATTTCTTTTTCACTTTTACTGTAACAAAATTCGCTACTACTTTGAGGAAAGGTGTCTTGGTGCTTGTTTGTCTCACTATCTTATGCAGCAGTCAGTTCACCTGCACCTACACCTTCTTCTATAATGCTATTGTCAACATCACCAACACTTGAATGAGACTTGTCATCTTCAGTGTTCTTCTTATATGGTTCTTTATTTCTACTGGCACTGGTGGTGCTGGAAGTTTTGTTGGGATTAGTGATGAGCGAGCACCCCAATGCTCGGATGTTCGGGTGCTCTGACCGAGCACCCCCTGAGGCTCGAGTGCTCGGCCGAGCATCCGAGCCCCATTGAAGTCAATGGGAGGACTCGAGCATTACACCAGGCACCCCCTGCTCTGATGAGGGGAGGGTGCCTGGTCCATAGGAAAAGGGCAGAAAAAGATGGAAACACTACAGAAATGGTTCAGGGACAGCATAGGGAGGATGTCTGGATGCACCTTGGACTCCAACATCGCTGCTGGGAACGATCTTTCGCCCGTAGTACGCCATTTTTACAGACTGACCGTAAAACACACAAAAAGGAAAATAAAAACGACTTTAGGCGAAAAATTGTTACCAAACAGTATTTGCTGTATATTTACTTGTATATCATCTGCAAATTCTCCCAAAAATTTCATCGATTTTCTGAAGTGAGGCCATGATTAAGAGGGAAACGTGCGCAGAGGCAAATTATCCCAAAAATTTCCTTGATTTTCAGAACTGAGGCCATGATTAAGATGGAAACGTGCGCTGAGCTGACCATCTAAAACATTATGGGTGAGGGTCTGCTGCAGAGCTGACCATCCTAAACATTATATGCGAAGGCCCGCTAGTGAGCTGACGCTATAAAACATTATATGAGAGGGCCCGCTAGAGAGCTGACCCAATAAAACATCATTATATGAGAAGGCCCGCTGGTGAGCTGACCTATATAAAAATTGGCAAACAGGGCCCGCTGGTGAGCTGGCCCTATATAAAAATTATATCACAGGGCCCGCTGGTGAGCTGGCCCTATATAAAAATTATATCCCAGGGCACGCTGGTGAGCTGGCCCTATATAAAAATTATATCCCAGGGCATATGGAAGAGGAGGAGGAGGATGAGAACATTAAGAGTCAACCATATACCCGTTTTTGGGGTGGAAGGGGTGAATGGGAATACAGAGTATTCCCATCATTGTAAATAACATATATAAAGTGAGTTTATGTTCCCCCGGGGCTTTCCTCCAGTGGAGTGGAGAAGTCAGGGGAAATCCAGGCCTTGTTCATTTTTATAAGTGTCAACCTATCAGCATTGTCGGTGGAAAGGCGGATACGCTTATCTGTTATGATGCCACCAGCAGCACTAAATACCCGCTCAGACAGAACGCTGGCGGCAGGGCAGGCCAGCACCTCCAAGGCGTAGAGTGACAGTTCATACCACGTGTCCAGCTTGGACACCCAGTAGTTGTAAGGCACAGAGGGATCATTGAGGACGCTGACACGGTCTGCTACGTACTCCTTCACCATCTTCCAAAACTTTTCCCTCCTTGTGACACTAGGCTGCGCATCAGGGTGAGGGTGCTGGCGGGGTGTCATGAAGGTGTCCCACGCCTTGGAGAGTGTTGCCCTGCCTTTGTCGGAACTGCTGTGTGCTCCCCTTTTCTCCCCTTCTCGGTTGGCCAAGGTAGCACGTACTCTGCCGCCAGCGTTGTCAGATGGAAAATTTTGGAGCAATTTTTCAACAAGAACCTTCTGGTATTGCACCATTTTGCTTGTCCTCTCCACCGGAGGAATGAGAGATGAGAAATTCTCTTTGTAGCGGGGGTCCAGAAGGGTGAACACCCAGTAATCCGTGTTGTCTAAAATGCGTACAACGCGTGGGTCACGGGAAAGGCAGCCTAACATAAAGTCAGCCATGTGTGCCAGAGTACCAACAGTCAAGATTTCGCTGTCCTCACCAGGAGGCTGACTCTCAATATCCTCATCCTCTTCCTCCTCTTCTGCCCACCCACGCTGAAGAGATGGAACTAAAGTTCCATGGCTACCCTCTGTAGCGGAGGCAACCGTGTCTTCCTCCTCCTCCTCCTCCTCCTCCTCCTCCTCCGCCTCCTCCAATTGTCGCTGAGAAGACGAAGTGAGCGTGCTCTGGCTATCACCTTGTGTAAGCTCTTCCTCCCCCATTTCCACCTCTTCCACATGCAAAGCGTCGGTTTTAATTGTGAGCAGCGAGCGTTTCAGTAGACACAGAAGTGGGATGGTTACACTGATAATAGCGTTATCGCCGCTCACCATCTGTGTCGATTCCTCAAAATTGCGTAAAACCTCGCAGAGGTCTGACATCCATTCCCACTCCTCACTTCTGATTACAGGAAGTTGAATGGAGAGGCGACGACCGTGTAACAGCTGGTACTCCACTACTGCCCTCTGCTGCTCACAAAGCCGGGCCAACATGTGGAAGGTGGAGTTCCAGCGCGTGCTCACGTCACACAGCAGCCGGTGAGCTGGCAATTGTAAGCGCTGCTGCAGCTTCAACAGGCCGGCCGAAGCTGTAGATGACTTACGGAAATGTGCACACACGCGGCGCACCTTGGTCAAGAGATCATGCACATTGGGGTAGGTTTTTAGAAATCGCTGCACCACTAAATTAAATACATGCGCTAGGCATGGTACGTGTGTGAGCTTGCCGAGCTCCAAAGCCGCCACCAAGTTACGCCCATTATCACACACAACCATGCCTGGTTGCAGGTTGAGTGGCGAGAGCCACTGCTCGGTCTGGTGACTAATCCCCTGCAACAGCTCTGAGGCCGTGTGCTGTTTGTCCCCAAGGCAGATCAGCTTCAGCACGGCCTGTTGACGCTTCCCCACTGCAGTGCTACACTGCTTCCAGCTACTGGCTGATGGGGGAGTGGCGGTGTGTGTAGAGAATTCGGAGGTGGAAACGGAGGAGGAGGAGCCAATAACATAGGTGCTGGTGGAAACCCTGATGGAGGTAGGGCCCGCAATCCTCGGCGTGGGTAGCACCCGTGCCATCCCAGGGTCCGAGTCGCTCCCAGCCTCCACGACATTCACCCAGTGTGCCGTCAGGGAAATGTAGCGTCCCTGGCCACAAGCACTTGTCCATGTGTCAGTCGTTAAGTGGACCTTCCCAGTAACTGCGTTGGTCAGGGCACGGGTGATGTTACGGGACACATGGTGGTGTAATGCGGGGATGGCACACCGGGAAAAGTAGTGGCGGCTGGGGACCGCGTACCGAGGGACAGCTGCTGCCATCAGGCTGCGGAAGGACTCAGTGTCCACAAGCCTAAATGGCAGCATTTCGATGGCCAGTAATTTTGAAAGGTGTGAGGTTAGTGCTATGGCCTGTGGGTGGGTGGCTGGGTACTTTCTCTTGCGCTCAAATGCCTGGGGTAACGACATTTGGACGCTGTGCTGGGACAGGGAAGTGGATGTGGTCGCTGATGGTGCTTCAGATGCTACAGGTGCAGGGCGGGAGGTATGCGGGCCTGCGCCTTCGACAGGCGATTGGCCGGCACCGAAAACAGGGGAAGAGGAGGCAGTGGTGTGGCCTGCAGACACAGATGGGCGATCCAGGCGTTCCTCCCACTTACTACGGTGCTTGGATGCCATGTGTCGGATCATGCTGGTGGTGGTGAGGTTTCTAGTGTTCATGCCTCGGCTCATTCTGGTGTGGCACAGGTTGCAAACTACAATTCTTTTGTCGTCCGCACTTTCCTTAAAAAAACGCCATACCGCGGAACACCTACCCTTTGGCAAGGTAGATTTACGCAAGGGGGTGCTCCGTGGAACATTTGCGGGCCGGTTTGGTGCGGTCCGCCTTCTTTCTGTTGCCACACCACTGCCTCTTCCAGCCTGTTGCGGTGCTGCAGATGGCTCACCCTCAGGACTGCTGTCATCGCTCGGCTCTACACCTTCCCAGGTGGGGTCAGTCACCTCATCGTCCACCAAGTCCTCCTCCACTTCCTCACTCTGATCATCCTCCTCAAGTCTTGATCCCACCACATACTCAGTCATTGACAACTGTATAACATTCTCCTCAACAAGGTCTTGAGACGGAAATAGTGGTTGATTTAATGGCAACTGTGTCTCATCATCATCATCATCATCCACTACTTCCTTTGACCTTAAATGCCGTTCACATCTGTCATCTTCTTGTGATTGGGTAGCCTCTAGAGGTTGTGAATCAGGGCACAAGATGTCATGTTCCTCTGCAAGCGTGCTTGGAGAGAGGGTCAAATGAAGGATTGGTGATGAGACGAGCTCATCACTATATCCCAGTGTGGGATCACTTCTTTGACCAGACCGTGTATGGTGGGAGGAAGGATGATCAGAGTGAGGATTATGTTGACCAGACTCTTGGCTACTGAGAGTGGACTTGGTGGAAGACAGGGTGGTGCTTAACCGACTGGAAGCAGTATCAGCTGTCATCCAACCGACCACCTGTTCGCACTGGTCGGACCTCGAGAGTGATGTCCTGCGACGCCCTGTGAAATCAGACATGAAGCTAGGTATGGTGGATGTCTTTCTTTCTTGTGCTCTGGCACCAGGCACAGTTTCTCCGCGTCCTGACCCGCGCCCTGAACTTTCAGGATCACGTCCACTTCCCCGTCCCTTTTTACCCGCCTTCTTCATCTTACACGATATATATGACTTTAATATATATGAGTTTGAAAACTTAACAGTATTTCTTCCTATTCTGCAACTGTGCAGAGTACACAGAATAGGCTGTTAAACGGCGTTGAAACACACTGAATGGAATATGTGACTTTAATATTTGAGTTTGAAAACTTAACAGTATTTCTTCCTATTCTGCAACTGTGCAGAGTACACAGAATAGGCTGCTAAACTGCGGTGACACACACTGAATGGAATAAGTGACTTTAATATTTGAGTTTGAAAACTTAACAGTATTTCTTCCTATTCTGCAACTGTGCAGAGTACACAGAATAGGCTGTTAAACGGCGGTGAAAGACACTGAATGGAATATGTGACTTTAATATTTGAGTTTGAAAACTTAACAGTATTTCTTCCTATTCTGCAACTGTGCAGAGTACACAGAATAGGCTGCTAAACTGCGGTGACACACACTGAATGGAATAAGTGACTTTAATATTTGAGTTTGAAAACTTAACAGTATTTCTTCCTATTCTGCAACTGTGCAGAGTACACAGAATAGGCTGTTAAACGGCGGTGAAAGACACTGAATGGAATATGTGACTTTAATATTTGAGTTTGAAAACTTAACAGTATTTCTTCCTATTCTGCAACTGTGCAGAGTACACAGAATAGGCTGTTAAACGGCGTTGAAACACACTGAATGGAATATGTGACTTTAATATTTGAGTTTGAAAACTTAACAGTATTTCTTCCTATTCTGCAACTCTGCACAGTACACAGAATGTGCTGCTACACTGCGGCGAAGCACACTGAATGGAATATGTGACTTTGATATTTTAGTTTGAAGACTTAACAGTATTTCTTCCTATTCTGCAACTGTGCAGAGTACACAGAATAGGCTGCTAAACTGCGGTGACACACACTGAATGGAATAAGTGACTTTAATATTTGAGTTTGAAAACTTAACAGTATTTCTTATAATTCTGGAACTGTACAGAGTACACAGAATAGGCTGTTAAACGGCGTTGAAACACACTGAATGGAATATGTGACTTTAATATTTGAGTTTGAAAACTTAACAGTATTTCTTCCTATTCTGCAACTCTGCACAGTACACAGAATGTGCTGCTACACTGCGGCGAAGCACACTGAATGGAATATGTGACTTTGATATTTTAGTTTGAAGACTTAACAGTATTTCTTCCTATTCTGCAACTGTGCAGAGTACACAGAATAGGCTGCTAAACTGCGGTGACACACACTGAATGGAATAAGTGACTTTAATATTTGAGTTTGAAAACTTAACAGTATTTCTTCCTATTCTGCAACTCTGCACAGTACACAGAATGTGCTGCTACACTGCGGCGAAGCACACTGAATGGAATATGTGACTTTGATATTTTAGTTTGAAGACTTAACAGTATTTCTTCCTATTCTGCAACTGTGCAGAGTACACAGAATAGGCTGCTAAACTGCGGTGACACACACTGAATGGAATAAGTGACTTTAATATTTGAGTTTGAAAACTTAACAGTATTTCTTCCTATTCTGCAACTGTGCAGAGTACACAGAATAGGCTGTTAAACGGCGGTGAAAGACACTGAATGGAATATGTGACTTTAATATTTGAGTTTGAAAACTTAACAGTATTTCTTCCTATTCTGCAACTCTGCAGAGTACACAGAATAGGCTGTTAAACGGCGGTGAAAGACACTGAATGGAATATGTGACTTTAATATTTGAGTTTGAAAACTTAACAGTATTTCTTATAATTCTGGAACTGTACAGAGTACACAGAATAGGCTGTTAAACGGCGGTGAAAGACACTGAATGGAATATGTGACTTTAATATTTGAGTTTGAAAACTTAACAGTATTTCTTCCTATTCTGCAACTGTGCAGAGTACACAGAATAGGCTGTTAAACGGCGTTGAAACACACTGAATGGAATAAGTGACTTTAATATTTGAGTTTGAAAACTTAACAGTATTTCTTATAATTCTGGAACTGTACAGAGTACACAGAATAGGCTGTTAAACGGCGTTGAAACACACTGAATGGAATATGTGACTTTGATATTTTAGTTTGAAGACTTAACAGTATTTCTTCCTATTCTGCAACTCTGCACAGTACACAGAATGTGCTGCTAAACTGCGGCGAAGCACACTGAATGGAATATGTGACTTTGATATTTTAGTTTGAAGACTTAACAGTATTTCTTCCTATTCTGCAACTCTGCACAGTACTCAGAATGTGCTGCTACACTGCGGCGAAGCACACTGAATGGAATATGTGACTTTTAAATTTTAGTTTTAAAAACTTAACAGTATTTCTTCCTATTCTGCAACTCTGCACAGTACACAGAATGTGCTGCTACACTGCGGCGAAGCACACTGAATGGAATATGTGACTTTGATATTTTAGTTTGAAGACTTAACAGTATTTCTTCCTATTCTGCAACTCTGCACAGTACACAGAATGTGCTGCTACACTGCGGCGAAGCACACTGAATGGAATATGTGACTTTGATATTTTAGTTTGAAGACTTAACAGTATTTCTTCCTATTCTGCAACTCTGCACAGTACACAGAATGTGCTGCTAAACTGCGGCGAAGCACACTGAATGGAATATGTGACTTTGATATTTTAGTTTGAAGACTTAACAGTATTTCTTCCTATTCTGCAACTCTGCACAGTACTCAGAATGTGCTGCTAAACTGCGGCGAAGCACACTGAATGGAATATGTGACTTTGATATTTTAGTTTGAAGACTTAACAGTATTTCTTCCTATTCTGCAACTGTGCACAGTACACAGAATGTGCTGCTACACTGCGGCGAAGCACACTGAATGGAATATGTGACTTTTAAATTTTAGTTTGAAGACTTAACAGTATTTCTTCCTATTCTGCAACTCTGCACAGTACACAGAATGTGCTGCTACACTGCGGCGAAGCACACTGAATGGAATATGTGACTTTTAAATTTTAGTTTTAAAAACTTAACAGTATTTCTTCCTATTCTGCAACTCTGCACAGTACACAGAATGTGCTGCTACACTGCGGCGAAGCACACTGAATGGAATATGTGACTTTGATATTTTAGTTTGAAGACTTAACAGTATTTCTTCCTATTCTGCAACTCTGCACAGTACACAGAATGTGCTGCTACACTGCGGCGAAGCACACTGAATGGAATATGTGACTTTGATATTTTAGTTTGAAGACTTAACAGTATTTCTTCCTATTCTGCAACTCTGCACAGTACACAGAATGTGCTGCTAAACTGCGGCGAAGCACACTGAATGGAATATGTGACTTTGATATTTTAGTTTGAAGACTTAACAGTATTTCTTCCTATTCTGCAACTCTGCACAGTACTCAGAATGTGCTGCTACACTGCGGCGAAGCACACTGAATGGAATATGTGACTTTTAAATTTTAGTTTTAAAAACTTAACAGTATTTCTTCCTATTCTGCAACTCTGCACAGTACACAGAATGTGCTGCTACACTGCGGCGAAGCACACTGAATGGAATATGTGACTTTGATATTTTAGTTTGAAGACTTAACAGTATTTCTTCCTATTCTGCAACTCTGCACAGTACACAGAATGTGCTGCTACACTGCGGCGAAGCACACTGAATGGAATATGTGACTTTGATATTTTAGTTTGAAGACTTAACAGTATTTCTTCCTATTCTGCAACTCTGCACAGTACACAGAATGTGCTGCTAAACTGCGGCGAAGCACACTGAATGGAATATGTGACTTTGATATTTTAGTTTGAAGACTTAACAGTATTTCTTCCTATTCTGCAACTCTGCACAGTACTCAGAATGTGCTGCTAAACTGCGGCGACGCACACTGAATGGAATACGTGACTTTGATATTTTAGTTTGAAGACTTAACAGAATGTGCTCTAATCTGCAACTTTGCACACTAAACAGAATGTGCTCTAATCTGCAACTTTGCACACTAAACAGAATGTGCTCTAATCTGCAACTTTGCACACTAAACAGAATGTGCTCTAATCTGCAACTGTGCACACTAAACAGAATGTGCTCTAATCTGCAACTTTGCACACTACACAGAATATATATATTTTTTTTTTTTTTTTTTGTTTTTTTCCCCCCACACCAAATAACCTGCTGCCCCCACACACAGTAGTCCTAAAAAGGACTTTTGGTTCTTTTTTTTTCACAATTTTTGTTTTTTTCCTCCCTACACTGCCTTTCCCTTCCTATCCTCAGCTCTCCCTGGCTCAGACTGAGCCGAACTCGATGGTCAGGTGCTATACAGCACCTGACCACGGGTTCTGGCCAGCCAATCAGTGTAATGCCAGCAGCCAACATGGCTGCTGGCATTACACCGATGTCAGAGCCTCCCTGCACGTTTATTGGCTGCGCAGCAGGCGCAAAACGTGCGGGGAGGAGACACGAACATGGCGGGCGAGCACATGCGGTACTCGTACGAGTACCGCCATGTGCCGAGCAGAGCGATGCTCGTGCCGATCCGAGCATCGGCCGAGCATGCTCGCTCAACACTAGTTGGGATGTTGACAAACTGCATCCTCCCTTGGAGAAGAGGGACCATCATCACTGATTGCACACACTGCAGCAACCATTGTTGTTTTTGAACTACTACTTTACTCTCACATCCCTGCAATGCTCCACCCTTCCCCCTCCCCCTGCCCCTTGTACGTTTGCTGGACATTACTCAACTATTGTGTTTTTACCCTACACAACACAACTGACAGAGTACGATCTATTACCTAAGCCCAGTCAGCTGTCTGTCACTGTCACCTAATATATTTAGTTCTTCATTTCTTTATTCTTTTTTTATTTGTTTTATTCTTTTTTATTTTTTTGCATTTTTTTTTAGTTGTCCATCCTGTCTTATCACTGTCACAGTCTGTCCAAAAAATTATAACTGAAAAAAAATCAGCAACTTCTTCCCACAGACTTCCCCACCCACCACAGAGACAATAACAGCAAGATCAGCAAGCAAATAGGTCCCCAGCTGCCTGTGTCTTGCCAGTCAGTCTGTCTGAACTTTGAGGTAATATTTGGTGTCAACTTACTACCTCCCTTCTTCTCCTCAGACTGCCCCACTGACTCTCCTAATACAGAGAACAAATATCCTACCTAAAAGATTCCCTAAACTAAACTTCAATTCCTCTATCTTCTCTAGCTCAAACAAGGTGCTGCTCTCTCTTTTCACTAACACAGAATGGCATGCTGTGACACCCTTTTATAGGGCTGTAGAAAAAATTTGTGTGGTGGAGAATAAAATTTCTTCCCATTGATTTCAATGCACAATGAGCTAGGTGGAAAAAGCAGAAAATCTGCACTTTTTGTGGGAAATTTTTCTCCATTTTTCTAAGATTTCCATTGGAGGCAAACATTTTCACCCATCACTATTATACTCTCATACTTCCAAACAAAGACTGACAACCTGCAGGATGCTGATATCCTTTTATACTAGCACCGTGGGAATACTCATAGAACTAGAAGAAATGTGGTAAATAAAAAAAGTGGCAAATCTTTTTGCATGAAATTTACTGTTTGGTGGGAAGTGCCATTTTCTGGCCTGTTTCTCTTTTAAAGTGGGGGTTTTGCCCATCCCTGCTCTTCAGTAACCTTTTCAGTTCAAGGCCTGATTAAATGAGGATTCAACTTCAGCAGAGGAAGGGGTTCTTTAAATTAAGGTCTAATAAATTGTGGAATATTTCGCCAATGGATGTGGTAATGGCAGATAAAACTAAAACATTTAAGAGAATATGGATACATCTGTAGCATGTTGAGTTGTACTCTGTTTTAGTATGTTAAACATAAATTTCCGGTGAATAGACTAACACCCATCTTAGAGACAGGTAGGATTATGTAACTCTCTTTTTCTGGGGTTTACTACTATGACAAAGGTTGAACTTGACGTAATTGAGTCTTTTTTTAAACTTTTTTTTAGCATGTGTGTTTGACATTTTAAATTAGTCTAACTTTCTCCCCATGATACAGATAGTTTGCCTCATAATTCTTTAGCATTTGCTTTTCTAACCCTTTGAGTGCCAGAGGGGTACAAAACGCATTGCTTTGCAGTGCGTTCTGTACCCCTCTGGCACTCAAAGGGTTAAGTGTTGTTTCTCAAGTATTAAAAGGCTTATTGCAGCTAAGTGTAGTTTATGATATTTTCTTTAGCAAAAAACAGTATAACAGCTGTTATTGTGGCTAAGCAAACCTGTATATTTCTAAAATGTATTTTCAGCAATGTATGCAAATTATAAATACAAACTGGAAAATGATAAAACAATGCCATGCTGGGAAAATGATTAATGTTTATTAGAGTTTTGATGATATTATTTTTATCACCGCAGGAAGTTAGTAGTTAATGAGATGAGACAAAAAAAAGAAAATACTGTTTCTTGATGGTGACAATAAAATGTTCAAACTATACTCTGCACATTTAATGATTATAATATTTTCATTTTAAATCAGAATTATTTATGACATTTCTTCTTTAAATGTCATGTAATTTCTTTGTAGATGGGTGGTGTACAAAGGGCACTGTAAAATTATCCCTTGTTGACCATAAAACATTAAATAATTTCAAGACTCATAAACCAACTATGTATGGTAAATGTATAACCAATGAAATAATGCCAAATTTTATTTCCTTATTTCATTCAACAGTTTTTTGAATCCTACTGGTGCACAAGCATGCATACCACCAACACAACACATCTGCACAAGCACACATGTGCATATACACACACACCAGAGTATGGATATGAAAAGCAATTAAACAAATACAAATCAAGCCAATCGGTCTAGTAAATAGCAGGTAGTGCATTAGTGTCTCACAGGTTGGATACTGTGACTTTTAGAATTACCTATATTCAGGGTAAGCTGTGTAACCTAATCCCCCCCAAAGTGGTTATATTAAAAAAGCTATACTCCTTTGTGTATGCCAAACATGACTGGCAGCAGCACCAGTGGTGTGAACATGAACATTCATTAACAATCATTTTCTGCAGGTATGCTACTGCAGACAGGCTTCCACCATCTGATATGTAGGAGTTATAAGCAATGAGATGATGTATGTTCTCTGCAGAGACATCACAATATTTCCTTTGTAGGTCAAACATTGACCAGGATGGCAGAGGATTGATGAAAAGAGAAGGACAGCTAATAGCTATTTTTAATACATTATATTGGATATATCTATATCTACATGTATTTTATTCTTTAGGTAATAGAGGGTTCAATGCACAACACCAATTCTACTTTAAATAAATAACATGAATCAATTTTGAGACCCCTACACGTGCCTAATGTCAATTTACTAAGTGACTGATACCCAAAATATTCCTCTTAATACAGTTTGCACCAAATGGGAGGATGGATAAGGTGGCAGTCTGTGGGCATTTCAAAGCTGTCATTTCTTCTATGTCTTGCCAATGTACTTAGCAAAGCATAAAGACAATGATGTTAGAGCATGCCATTTCTCTAAATTTGCTATAGGTTTGTATGAATGGTTTGCTGGCAATTAAATGCTAATGGAGTGTGTCCACTAGTATGTAATACAATAATCACATGTTGTAGTGATTATAAAAGGTATGGGCAAAAAGTTAGATTTTTCCCATTGGAATTTTGGCAGAAAACCAGCCACTTTTATGAGACAATTTTCGCAAATAGACCTCATAAATGTCCTAATTTTGGCTAACACTACAACATCTCCTTTGGGAACTTTGCAAGCTCCTGTGGTAGTGGTTGGGGAATGCCTGGCAATACTGGTACAGTGGATCAACTCTGGAAGTTGTTTTTTAGTTCTATGACTATGTCACGGTTTATTATGACTCTCAGACACAAGTTTTAGGTAAAAATCAATTTTATTGAAATAATAAATTGATAACGTAGGATGGCAACCACATACATACAGATATACTCAGAATGTAACAAGACAGAAGGCAGACTCTACCAGTCCTGTCAATATACCGGACAGGACAGTCTGAAGTAATAGAATGTTAGGCTCTACCGGCCTTGCCAATACCGGGTAAGGCAACCTGCAGATGGAATCGCATAACGGTTCTACCGGCCTTACCAAATTACCGGGCAAGGCAGCCTCAATAGATTCATAATGTAGGCTCTACCGGCCCTGCCAATACCGGGTAAGGCAACCTCAGATGGAATGTGGCAAAAGGTTCTACCGGCCTTACCAATACCGGGCAGGGCAGCCCAGAGATAGTAGCAGCAGTCAGATGGTAATGGCAAATTGACAGGATCGTAAGCAACCCAGTGTACACACACTGAGACTAACAGGGGAATTGTAAAGCCGCAAGGCTTTGGAGCAAACCAGCGTCCGCACGCTGGGACCAACACTGAATGTATAGCCGATAGGCTCAGGAGCAAACCAGTGACCGCACACTGGTGTAACAAGCGAGTTAGTACAGCCGTAAGGCTTAGGAGCAAACCAGCGTCCGCACGATGGGGCCAACACAGAATTGTATAGCTGATAGGCTTTGGAGCAAACCAGTGACCGCACACTGGTGTAACAAGCGAGTTTGTATAGCCGCAAGGCTTTGGAGCAAACCAGCGTCCGCACGCTGGGACCAACACAGAATTGTATAGCTGATAGGCTTTGGAGCAAACCAGTGACCGCACACTGGTGTAACAAGCGAGTTTGTATAGCCGCAAGGCTTTGGAGCAAACCAGCGTCCGCACGCTGGGACTAACACAGAATTGTATAGCTGATAGGCTTTGGAGCAAACCAGTGACCGCTCACTGGTGTAACAAGCGATTTTGTATAGCCGCAAGGCTTAGGAGCAAACCAGCGTCCGCACGCTGGGACCAACACAGGATTGTATAGCCGATAGGCTTTGGAGCAAACCAGTGACCGCACACTGGTGTAACAAGCGAGTTTGTATAGCCGCAAGGCTTTGGAGCAAACCAGCGTCCGCACGCTGGGACCAACACAGAATTGTATAGCTGATAGGCTTTGGAGCAAACCAGTGACCGCACACTGGTGTAACAAGCAAGTTTGTATAGCCGCAAGGCTTTGGAGCAAACCAGCGTCCGCACGCTGGGACCAACACAGAATTGTATAGCTGATAGGCTTTGGAGCAAACCAGTGACCGCACACTGGTGTAACAAGCAAGTTTGTATAGACGCAAGGCTTTGGAGCAAACCAGCGTCCGCACTCTGGGACCAACACAGGATAGTACAGCCGATAGGCTTTGGAGCAAACCAGTGACCGCACACTGGTGTAATAAGCAAGTTTGACTAGCCGCACGGCTTTGGAGCAAACCAGCGTCCGCACGCTGGGACCAACACAGGATTGTATAGCCGATAGGCTTTGGAGCAAACCAGTGACCGCACACTGGTGTAACAAGCGAGTGTGTATAGCCGTAAGGCTTAGGAGCAAACCAGCGTCCACACGCTGGGACCAACACAGAATTGTATAGCCGATAGGCTGTGGAGCAAACCAGTGACCGCACACTGGAGTAACAAGCAATGTCGCCGACGCGACCAGGCAGGAGGTCGCCAGGATACAGGAGACAGGCGATGCGATGACAGGAACCAGCAACGATCAGTCAGGTCAGGAAACCGCAGAGAAGAAGTTCAGCAGGAACTGCAACACCAGAGACTAGGCCGGAACCAGGACTGGAAGTACTTCAGCATGCAGGAAACACTGGAACAGTAGAGATCAGGAACTCAGGAACACATGAGATCAGGAACTCAGGAACACTGGAACAGAGGCCCAGCTATCACTGACAAGTGATAGCAAGAAGGTCAGAAACAACACAAAAGGGCAACCAAAGGGTGCCCAATCCAGGTTTAAATAGGCAATGAAAGGCGGGCTATCTGCAGACAGCCAATAGCAGCCCCCTACTGGTGACAGACAAGGAACTGCAGCAATCACGGGCATCGTGATAGACTATCAGTACAGTGGGACAAAGCTGATAGGTCAGTATATAGAGCTATAGCTACCATGGGACAAATCTGGAGTGGGGGGTAAGTAGGTGTGGTTCTATGGCTACCATGGGACAAGGCTGGGGGTCATAGCAGTTAAATTTATGGTAGCACTTATGGCAATTTGAAGGTTGACAAAAGCAGCCACAATTTATTTCTTTGAGGGAAAAGGTTGCTTGTAAGCCCATTTTGCTAAGTTTGTGAATTTTATGTGGCTGACTAAATTAGACTAACTGAAAAACCAGGCATGAGAGCACAAGCCACATGTTTATGCTTATAACTTAAGTAACAATTGTCTGGCTCGGAAATATAATGTAACAGGATACCAAATGTAAACCATCATAATATAAAAATGAGTGCATTAACTAAAAGTGATGCAGAAGTTAAAGTTGCTTCTGGGCCCAGTGTCCTATGGGTTCTGTCATCTCTGTACCTTCTTGCAGACCCACCTCCATGGGTGGGGAATAATGAAGGTTTGGGGAGGATTAGCCTCCCCAAATTTGTATGTTCCTATTTACAGCATTCCAGTTTGAAGCTCTATGAAAGTACTTGGTCTTGAAACACATAATAGCACCCATATAAGCAGTTATATACATATGAAATATGATGCATTTAAATTATTTATCATATTCCCCTTCAGACTTCTCTACAGTACTGAGGCCATTTCTTCTGGTGCCAAGAAAGTTTCTGTATAAGTTACAAGTGGAAGGGGGCAGGAAGATATGCTTCTATTGACTTATCAGTTGCAAGAATGATTACTAGTCATAAAAGACAATGTAACACACAAGCTGCTACCATTGTCGATTAGTCAGTGTGAGGTTTGTAAATTCCTGATGTCAGTCTAAGACTACCAATCTCAGCTCTAGAATGAGAAAATAATCCCTCCATTGCATATATACTTGCAAGGGAACTCATTAGCCCCAGCAAGGAATAGGTGGTGGTCATATGACCTAATCCACAGAGAAAGTCTTCTAAAAACATTTCATGTTCTTGTGCTTATGTATGTGATTTTGGCAAATGTGTTCTCTGGTATCCCCCTTCTTCTTCTCAACTCTCTTACCAATTTTTCTTTGTCTCCCCAGTATCTACTAGAGATGCGTCAAAAGCAAAACAGGCCAAAAATGACATTTTTCTCCATGCATGGATTTTTTCACAAAAAGTGCCAATTTTGCACTTTTTTCGGTACTTTCCTGTTATCCAGAACCATTTTCAAAACTCACACACTAACATAGTTTACACAAGATCATATTATAATAAAATTTTTGTTTAACAATGTTCGAAAAATATTATGATAAAGATTTCATTTCAAAATGTTTGAAAAATATTATGATAAAGATTTTGTTTCAAAATGTTTGAAAAGTGTTTTGAAAATGGTTGTTTTGAAAATGGTTCTGGATAACAGGAAAGTACCCTTTTTCACCCATGTATTGAAGTCAGTGGAAGAACTAAACCTCAAGGCTGCAAGTATTCCCATGGTGTTAATATAAAAAGTTGTCAGAATCCTGCAGGTTACAGTTTATATTTGGGAGTGAGAGCAAAAGGAGCATACTATTATTTATGGTGACTTAATAAATAAACAATAAATAGAGCTGTTTGTATAGGTGTTCCAGGAGTTATGGGGAGACACTACCAGTTGTTTTCTGGGTGTGAGTGAGAAGAGGGGAGAGTGAAATAACCCCCCAAAATAGTCTGAGTAACTCAATGACACTGAGAGATACCAGACAATACATCTGTGCTTGTGATTGAGGTTTGAGAGTGAAAGCAGTATTCTGTGATTTCTGGCCACTTAATAAAAAAAAAAAAACAATAAATTGAAGTGTTTGTTTGTGGAAATTTTAAGGGAGTGTTTAGGAGGGAGACACTGAGTATGGGTTAGAAGAAGGGAGCTTTAACACCTCCACAAAAGCTATAGAGTGAATGACAGCAAGCAACTAACCAGCTAGTCAGTGACATGACACTGACAGATACCGCTAGACAATACATCAGACACGACAATCAAGAAAAATATAGACAAGGGGTTCAGCTTAATATACTGTGTCTGTGTGACTATCCACAAGACCTAGAGGATCAAGGATGGATATAATGAGGTGTGGACCTTCACTGATGTACTGATTGATGTATGCTCTATTTTTTACTTTAAGCTATAGATATTGTGTTTTCTGAAGTGAACTCATTCTAACATGTACAGTACTATAAAACCACCACTACTGTACTTCTACTAGTCTAGAGACAAAGTGGGATCTACATTTTTGCTGCTGTCGGGAGTGTGGTACAAAAAAAAAAAAAAACCTGATGAACACTGGAACTCACAGCTATCCCAAATTGAAATAACAAAGAAGAATCAAGATACTACAGGGAAATTATATATGGACACAGTGTGAGAAGAAAGATAGCCATGCTGTACTAGCACTCAAGAGGGAAAACTTCTATTATATAGGATAAGCCTGAGCTGGATCACTAAGTACAGTAAAATATAAAATTTAATTTAAAAAACCCCTCTAAAAGGATGTTGAAAAGTCTAGTACCAGGGCTATAATGAGAAAGAATGTATAAAAAAAACCTTAGATCCAGTAGGATCTGACACAGGGGTAGGAATGCCTAAAAGTGTGTGATCCTAAACAGTATATATGTTTTCAGTTGCAGTGCCTAAATGTAAATATTTCAATGGGCTTTATTGTTGACTTGCCTCCTTCCAAGGGGAATACTACTATCCTGATGGTCATATACTGATTCTCTAAGATGGTGTATCTCATTCCACTCCACAGGCTGCCTTCTGCTCCTGAACTGGCCCAGACATTCATCAAGGGGATAGTCAGGTTACATGGGTTACCATACCAGTTCTTATCTGATTGGCACATCCAATTCATCTAATTTTGGCAGGCTTTCTGCGAGAAGCTTGGGATTTCTCTTGCATTCTCATCTTCCTATCATCCCCAATCCAATTGGGCGGCAGAGCCGGCCAATCAGGAGATGGAACAACTCCTCTACATCTTCTCTAACGAGAACCAGGATGACTGGTCCAAACTCTTACTTCTGGCGGAATTTTCTAGAAATAACTTGCTACAGGAGTCCACCCAGACGTCTCCTTTCTTTTGTCTCTACAGGACCAACCCAGTGGCCTATGAATTCTCTCTACCTAAAGCACTTTGTATCCCAAGAGTATTCCACATCTCACTCCTCAAACCTCTGGTTTGCAACAAATATATCCAGAGGGTTGTTGCTCCTGGTCCTTTGAAGGCAGTCCACGAGAACAAATACAAGGTCCAAGTCATTGTGGATTCCCATTTCCTCAGCGGATCCTTACAGCACTTAGTTCATTGGAAGGGATATGGCCGGAAGAGAGGTCCTGGTTGCCCGCTGCTAATGTCCATGAACCCCATCTTGTCCAAAGGTACAATAAGAGATACTCAACATGCCCTGGAGCCAACTGCCAGTGGGTTGGTCTTCAAGAGGGGGTATGTTTACAATCTGTCCTGGTCCTCCCTGCTCATGGGCAGCGTAAACACTTTTTGGTAGCATCCACACCCTGATGCAGCCTATTTAACCCCTGGGACTTCCTGTTATCCTTGTCCTTGTATGGTCATTTACTAAGCATCTAGTACATGTTATCTGCAATTCTTCTGCTTTCTGTTGTGACCTGGTCTATTAACCAACTCTCCTGATCTCTGGCTTCCTGACTCTGTCTCTCCTTACCGACAACTCACTTCTCTCCACTGATCCAATCTTCTGGGTACCAACTACTGTCATGTTCTTCGACTACCCACACCTCTCCTTTGATCCCACCATCTCCTGTACTGATTTCTGGCTTGTCGTACAACTACCCGCACCTCTCCTTTGGTCCAACCTTCAGAGTACCGACCTCAGGCCTGTAGTTCAACTTCCAGTCTCTTCACAAGTGTTCTGACCCCGCGTTGGTGCTTAGTGTGTGTGTCTGCCTGCTAAATACTCAACACATTAGGTGAACCCTGACCCAGCCAGTGAGACTCTAATAGTACCAAAGTGCAGCTTTCCCTCTTTTTTGCCTAGCTCATTGCATGAAACTGGAGTTGAAGCTTAGTTTAGGGAGTTTTTGTAGGCAGAACATTTTTTCTCTGTATTGGTGAGTCTGGTGGACAGGAAGGGTAAAAAGGAGATTGACACCAAATACCCCAACATTCTGTCTGGCTGATTAGATTGCAAGATCTATAGGGAAAGGATCTTTTATTCTAATATATACTCACCTGGTGTTCCCCTTATGATAAATACATATATTAATACAACTATACATACATACAAGGACACAGGCAGTGTGGTCCAGGTTCCTTGCTGATCTTGCTGTTAACTCTGTGTTATACATGTTTGGGGGAGTGAGAAGGGAGCAAAGGAGGTTGACCCCAATCATCCCAACATTCTGTCTGACAGATTTGATTTGAAAGACACAGGCAGCCGTTGTCCAAGTTCCTTGTTGACCTTGATGTTATTATCTCATAATGTATGGACATTCTGTATAGGTGTACTCAGCCTGGTGTATCCCTGCCGGCAGATAAAGATAGAACACATCATCTGGAATCCAATAATTACTTCTTTATTGTTGTATCTTTGCGACTGGTGTACTAGCCTTTTATGGACCTTCCTCAGGGCAAAAGAGTAATGAGAGAAAGAGGTTACATATAAATACCTTATACTGCATCATGTCACCCAATCCTGCAGCACTGCAGAGCAAGTGCGAAAAATTGGTGTCTGTCGGCACTGCACAATGTGGTGACCTCATTCAGGCCCGTTGCTGAGCAACGGGTACCCATTCGCTGCTAGAAACTGAAGGACACTGCAGGCTGAAGGCAAACATCTGAGGACAAAACATACTGACACAAAACAACACTACATAAAAATAAAATAAAGAAAAATAAGAAATAAAGTTGATACAAGGGGAAACTGAAGCTTGTGATAATAAATCTATGTAAACAAAAAAACAATAGCCTTGCACTTAATTGAAGTGTGCAAGTGCCATATAATTGGAGCACAGTACTGGAGTCATAACACCTCCTCATGTAGTTAAATCCAGGGGAAAGTCTTGATGACACCAAAAACCAAAGGTGCTAAAGGTTTTATAGAAAACAAGAAAACAATTGTTCATGATTAAGGCCTTTCAGGGCAATGGTATCGAAATGAAAGATATATCTAGTTTCTTTCTGTAACAAAATGTAATGGCGGTTTTTGGTGTCATCAAGATTTTCCTCTGGATTTAACTATATGAGGCGGTATTATGATCCCCAACCATTACATGACTATACAGTGATTATGGGCACTCCTTTGTGGGAGCTTCTGCATAATTACAAGAGGTGATCTCATAGTTATGAATACTGTGGGCCCTGAATATGAGCTGCTAATTATAATGGGTCTTCTGTAAACTTGGTGACCCCAGAGATTTAGTCTGGAGGATATTCATCATTACCCGATTCAAGAACTGGATTGTAAGTTTATATTAGACTAATGGACATTCCTTGTGATGATGTAACAGGAATGGGGCCCTATTGTATGCTGTATGAACTTGGACTTGCTCTAAAGTGATGGATATGGGCTCTATTGGGAGCTTATTCTAGCACCCTTGTTTTCTCTAGATATGGCTAATTCTGTATCTAAATGTATGCACTGCATTTGGTTTACATTTATTTATATAATATCATTTATATATAACATTCTACACGTGACAATTTATGTGCTTGACTGATCTGTCTTTTGATCATTGGAGCCTCAGCTACTATGGCACTGTAATCCAATTATATAGCACTTGTACACTTCAATTAAGTGCAAGGTTATTGTTTTTTTTTTATTTAGATTTATTATCACAAGCTTCAGTTTCTCCTTGTATCTACGTTATTTCTTGTTTTTGTTTAATTTTTTTTATATACGTTGCTTTGTGTCAGTATGTTTTGTCCTCAGATGGATGTCTGCCTTCAGCTGGCTTCCTTCAGTTTATGCCATAGAATAGGTATCCGTTGCTCAGCAATGGCCCTGAATGACATCACCGCATTGTGCAGCATCAGCAGATGCCCATGTTTTGCACTTGTTCTGTGGTGCTGCAGGATTGGGTGAAATGAAGCAGTATAAGTTATTTATATGTAACCTCTTTCTCCTGTTCCCATTTTGCTATGAGGAAGATCCATTAACGGATCAAAAACTTTTGTCCAGTACTCCAATCACAAAGATGCAACAATAAAGAAGTAATTATTGGATTCCAGATGATGTGTGTTGTGTCTCTGTGCTGGCAGGGATACCCCAGGCTGAGTGCACATGCAAAATGAAATTGATACATGCAGTTCTTTGAAGGAAGGCACTCATGGGAGCTTGTTGAAAGAAAGAATGTTGATGTTTATTGAATCAAAGTTTCACCAATTAAATAAACATCAACATTCTTTCTTCAAACAAACTACTGTGCATGCCATCCTTCACAGAACTGTTTATAATTAAAAAAAATATAGGTAGCAACTGAGAGGGTCCCTGACTTGAGCTGTGTGACTGAGGCAGACTTGATTGATACTAAACGAGATTAAAGGGATAGTAATACTTCGTTTTAACTTTATTTTATTTTGTAGGCATTAAAAAAACATGAAGAATGATATAAGTCTTATCTCTCAAACCTTTATGGTTTAAGAGATATTCACAAACAAAGTATCCCCCCCCCGTTCAACCAGATCAGAAGGTAGGTGCCCAGGTAGACTGCAGAGAGGGACAATCTTCAGATAAGATAAGGGAAAAAGCTGAAAAACTTGTCAAGGGGGGAAGGGCTTTCATTGTTTTCATACAAAGAAAATTGTCCCCTTCTGTTATCTGTCTGGTCATACAACCAGACTCACATCTGAGAAGAGATGGCTTACACTAAGTAAAAGGGGCGGGGAGGGGAAACTTTGCTTGTGAATTTCTCATAAACCATAAAGGTTTGAGAGATAAGACTTACATCATTCTTCATGTTTTTTTAATGCCTACAAAATAAAATAAAGTTAAAACGAAGTATTACTATCCCTTTAAGTATTTTGTTCAGTGCCAAGGCAAGACATCATACTCCATCAGTTCTGTTGTGTACTTTACAGTAAAAACATAGTAGTTGAGTAATGTCCAGCAAATGCACAAGGGGCAGGGGGCAGTAGTAGGAGCAGAGCAGGCAAATGTGAGTAAAATGTTAATCCAAAAACTGTGTGTGAGTGTGTGCAGTCAATGAGGGTGTTCCCTCTCCTCCTGAGGAGGATGCAGTTTGTCAAGGTCCCACCAAAAGTTCCACCAGCACCAGTGATATATAAAAAAAGTAAGAACACTGAAAACAACATGTCCGATTGTAGTGTTCATGATAGCACAATGGAAGAAGGTGTAACAACTCAACCAACTGCTACATTTGGCAGTGAGACAAACAAGCACCAAAATACATCCCCAAAGTAGTAGTAAACTTTGTGAAAGTAAAAAGTAATTGTTTAAGACTAGAGGTGGGCGATACTTGTCGCCGTGTTCCCAAGGGAAATTTCGCAAAAACCATGTTGTTATCCCCTTTTTCGTGGGAAAATCCACTTTAAAACTAGTGGTTAAAATTTTCCCATCTTTTGCCCATTGGCCACATTTTTTAGCCATTTTTTCAATGGCTATAAAGTTTCCGCCCATTGATTTATGTAGTTTTCGCACTTCCGATATAAAAATGTGACGTTTTTGCTGAAGGCAGACACAATAGAAGCAGCTACAGAGCAAGATAGACGCGCTGTGCTGTTCTGCTGTGATATTTTGCAAAAATTGAGGCAGGAAAGACTCATAGTGACTGCTATCACTATGGGCAGGGTGAAAAATTATCAATGGAGGAGCTGGAAGGACCCTTATGTGTTCACTGAGTCTGAGGAGGAGAAGGAAGTGACTAGCAATACTAAACCAATGCTGTTCAGTCCCCCCAAATCACCCCAAGGGACCTTGGGGAATTTAATGGAAAGGGAGGGAGAAAAGGGAAGGGGAAGGAAGGAAGAAAAGGGAATGGGAAGAAAGGGAGAAAAGGGAATGGGAAGGGAGGGAGAAAAGGGTAGTACTAGTGACAGCAGGAAAGGATAGCTGCCTGTGCCTGCTGCAAGACGTGCTGCCCCTGCTGCCAGTGCCACCATTGCTGTACCTGCAGCCAATAGTGTTGTACCTGCTGCCAGATGTGCTGCCACTAGTGTTGTACCTGCTGCTAGTGCTGAACCTGCTGCCACCAATACTTTGCCTGCTGTTAGTGTTTATTGCAGTACTTGGGGGGAAAGGAGAAAGTGATGCTAAGTGTGACAGCAGGGGACCCTCTGTCACATTGCTCGTCACTTTCTCCAAGCAGCAGTGAGATATCTGGAATAGAGCAGCATCATTTAGGGACTAATGGTGGTGGTGGTATTGGAGAAGCTGGGGTAGAAGAGACATTGATGGCCTTTTTATCAGAAACTGAGAAATAATGGGAGACAGGGATGAGGATGGTCATCACCATCACCACTAGCAATCAGCTTTTGGAATTTGTGGAAATTGCAAGTGCTCTAATTTCTGCTGCTGCTGAGATGAAAGGGTAGCAGGGTGCTGAGAAGCAGGCTAGTGTGCCACAGACCACTGTGGACACAGTGGGAATGGGATCAACAAGTAATGCGGGACTAGGAAAGGTTCCACTTGCCAGCGCCAGCAATACTCCTGGTCCTAGTTGCAGTGCTAAATCTGAGGCAGTAGCAGCAACATTATTTGCTGCCACAAAAAGTGAAGGGGAATGTGGAGAACAAGAAGAATGCAGCCATTCTTCTCCACCTGTTCCCTATCCCTCCCCCCACATGTCATGGGTGTGGGACTATTATTCTCTTCCAGAAGGCACAGTGCAGTCATCATCAACAATCGTACAGTGCAAATTTTGTGACAAGTTAGTGAGAAGGGGAAATGAGGGAACACACCTTGGCACAACCTCCCTGATAACACACATGAAACACAGACACCATGACATTTACGTCAAACACATTAAAGCCGAACACCCATTACAGAAATCTAGCACCGCTGTTACTGTACCCCCTGACTCTCCAGAAAGGTGGAGATCAAAGAAGAGGAAGAATAACAAAACCCAGACAGACACTGGAAGTTCCATGACAATCGAAACAACTAGCTCGCCATCAACATTACCTTCTTCCTTTAGGGTAACAAGTACATCTCTTGCCAATCCACCTCGTTCATCGTTACCTCCCCCTCCAAATGATAGCCACTCTTTTGATGTTAGGATACGGCAGTTAGTCTCTACCCATTGCACACTGTGTGGTGCACTGACCACAAATGCCAGTGTGGTGGAGGAGAATCAATACCAAGTCTTCAGGTGGCATCTGAGGAGATTCCATCCTGCAGAATATGCTAGAATTCTGGCAGGCAGGGTTCATCATTACTATTAAACTGTCAGCAAGTTGTCATATGTCCTTAGCGGGGTGTGGACAAAGGGTATAATAACAGCAGCAGTACTTGGGTTCTGGTGTCATGGTGTTTGGATACAGTTGTGCCCCCAGATGTTATTTACCACACACACTGTGCAGATTGCAGTTGCTGATGAGAGCCACAGTTCCTGCTCTCAATGGAAAAATATATATTCTAATAACAACACACCCATGATTTTGGAGGAGGGGCAGGTGGAGAAGATTTAATGGCCAACTTCTTATTTTCTTCACATATACTGGGGGCTACTTATTCTTCTGCTACTGCCTCAGGCGCATCACTGGAGCCAGTCGTGGCAAGTGGAACCTTCATCATCCTTCTTCCATGTTACTGCTTTTGTTGATCCCATTCCCTTTCAGCTGCCTAATCATCCTGATGCTTAAACAACTCAGCAGCAGCAGTACAAACAGCAGTTGCAACTCAGGAGGACATTTGACAGTGGACACTGGCCAACATGACCTGCTGCCATTAGGCCAGTAGGGCATTTTTTTTTCCTCAGGGCTTGTGCTTTGAAAAATAAAAAGTAAATAAATAAATAAAATCATAGTCCTACAAAAATATAAACAATTATTGGGAGGTTTGTTTCTAACAAGCCTAAGTCCTACAAATCAATGTTTCCTTAGGGCTTGTGCCAAACAAGCTTAAGTCCTACAAAACAATATTTCCTCAGAACTTGGTTCTCTAACAACAAATCTAACAAATCATCCTCTACGAAATACTCTATCAAGTCAAGTATCAGTTCACCCCAGTGGCAGCTTATGTCAAGGGGTTCCTGTTTCTATAACTTTAAAGGGATAGTAATGTTTCATAATAAAAGCAGCTCTAATTAATCATCATAGTATTTGGACTTTGGTGAGTGTTATTTCAATTCTGTCAGAGTTGTAGTTCCAGAGTAGTTCAGTGACAAAGTGTCCCCCTCCCGCCCCTTTTACTGATGTACTGTTCAGCCAGAGCAGAAGGGAGGTGCCCAGGTAGACTGCAGAGAGGGACAATCTTCAATTAAGATAAGGGAAAAACCTGAAAAGCTTGACAAGGGGCGCAGGGATTTCATTGTTTTCATAGGAATAAGAGTGTCCCCTTCTGTTATCTGTCTGGTCTATGGACTGCATATCACATCTGAGAAGAGATGGCTTACACTAGGTAAAAGGGGCGGGAGGGGAAACTTTGCTTGTGAATATCTTATAAACCATAAAGGTTTGAGAGATAAGACATATCATTCTCCATGTGTTTTTAATGCCTACAAAATAAAATAAAGTTAAAACTAAGTATTACTATCCCTTTAAATACAAATTTCTTATTTTATTTTTTTATTAACTGTCCCCCCAATAGCAGTCAAGAAAACCCCCAAAACAAATTCCCTGTTCAAATTATTCATTCATTCACCAACACAGGCACCTTCCTCAGACCCCTTTATACCATGTCTTATCATTTCTATTTTATTTTATTTTATTTTATTTAGGATTTATTCTTTATTAACTGCACCTCAATCCCAGTAAACAACCCCCCCACAAATCATCCCCTGTTCAACTGATTCTTTACGCACACCCCACCAACACAGGCACCCTCATGCCCCTTTTATACTATGCCTTTGGGAAATTAAATACTTTTTGTTTTATGTTGTGTGTAACTTCAATGTTCCCATTGATTTCAATGGAATGAGCTAGGCGTAAAAAGCAGAAAAAAAGTGGAAAATCTGCAGTTTTTGTAGGAAATTTTTCTTCAAGCGAAAAGTGCAATACTTTGCCGATTTCAGTTTGAGCCAGAAATTTTCACCTATGTATATATCCCTTGGAGCGCCTAATGTATAATACTCAGCCAAATACAATGTAACCAAATGGGTTGTTTTATTAAAAATGAATTTAAAATCAACCTATAGAGTAAGCCTATATTTAGTAGAGAACAATATTATATAGAGTAACATTAATACACATGACACTCCAGCCTTCGGAGATATTGGAGTCCAGCAAGCTTCAGTTTTAATGAACAGCTTGGAAATACACTTAATTATGAGTCAAGCTGCATCTGGGAATATTAGCTGGCATGGTGATTTTCTAAAACTAAAGGTAAAGGTCACTTCATTTTGTAATGGTGTATTGCTCTGGTATTGTACATCTCTGTGGATTAAGTTGGCGCTATATAAATATAAATAAAGAAATATAAATAAAGAAAGCTCTACTGGTCTCACTTAAAGGGAAAGTAATGTTTCACAAAAACAGCAGCTCCAATTAATCGTCATAGTATTTGAGCAACAGAGAGTGTTATTTCAATACTGTCAGAGTTGTAGTTCAAGAGTAAGTGAATGATAAATTATCCCACTTCCATCCCTTTTACCTAGTGTAACACTGCTTTCCTCAGATGTGAAATCTGGTTGTAAGACCAGATAACAGGAGGGGACAATCTTCTTACTCTGAGAACAATGAAAACCCTGCCCCCCTTGACAGGTTTTTCAGCTTTTTCCCTTATCTTAATTGAAGATTGTCCCTCTTTGCAGTCTACCTGGGCATCTCCCAGCTGTTCTGATGTGAGCAGTGTTACATCAGTAAAAGGGGCGGGAGGGCGATACTTTATCATTCAATTACTCTTGAACTACAACTCTGACAGAACTGAAATAACTCTCCAAGGCCCAAATACTATGATGATTAATTAGAGTTGCTTTTATTATGAAACATACTAGATAAAAGTGTTCTGGGTCATTGACTTGAAATGATGTGGCTGCAAATCACAACTAATAGCCAGTAAGAAAGTGGACAATTCATCTGTATAATGTAATCATTGGGGTGAGTGCCCATTACGACGCTCTTGAGTTGCTGTGAATTAAAATTATCAACATAACCCTTTACACAATAGTGTTCTCCAAATGACAAACAACTCAAATGACAGATTGCAACACAGCAGAAGGACGTCTTCCATGCTTAAACCCATAAGGCCCAGGTTTTCATAATAACCTTATTGTAGTCATTGTACTTGACTAGAAAAACTTAATGGGAATCCTGTTATATGAACTGCAAATTATCATAGTTCTTGTAAGATACAGGGCACTTAGAGATGTTTTCTATATCATCTTGCATCATTTTATAAGGACATTTTTGAAGAATGTGCAGCAGTAAAGCAGAACCCAGTGTTAAATCAGACAACACGAATCATTTAAAGTCAAGGATATTAAAATGTCTCAAACAGATTACAAATCACTTCACTGGAATTTCTAGTATCCAAGGAGTTAAATGGTAAAACACAATAAAAAGTTTAACAAATTATGTATTTTTCTCCTCTCCTTGAGATTTCCCATATATTCAATACAGCTGCAGAAGACTTTTTACCTGCTAATTACAGAACAATATTTCCCCCTAGTGGGCACATTAAACTACTACAATGGGAAAACAGTCAAAGGAAAACAAGTCTTTCTTAAATCTAGTTTACAAGTTTGCAATATGAGCTTAATGAACAAAATGTGTGTTTCATTTTAGCTTATAATTTATTGAAATTAATTTCTTCTCATGTAGGGGGATCAAAATACCCACAATAAGCTAGTTGTGTCATTAGGTTTTAGCTCTAGGGCTAACAATTAGTGGAATGGGGTCGAGCAATGATTCTCAACAACAGTCCTTGGAACACACCAACTTTCATGTTTCCAAGATATTCCAAGTTGATCACACGTCAGCAATCAGTGACTCATTTTGATTGATTTATCTGTGTATATAATTAGGGATACACTTAAAACCAGACTTGTTGGTGTATACCAATGACTGGAGTTGAGAATTACTGTGGAAGAGCATTGATGTAGAGACTAGAGAAGATAATATAAGAAGTATCTTATTGCAGTATATGGATAAGCTGGTATGATATAGTCCTTTGAGTGCCAGAGGGATACCTAACACATTGCAAAACAATTCAGTGGTTACCACTCTGACACTTAAATGGTTAATTTTTCCCATTTCTACAAACTCCACTTTTCCTTGAGATAACAGTTAAAGTACAGTCATGACTTTATGTGCACTCTAGCCCAGGAACAATCATTCTATCCTCTACCCGGACTGGTTTTTAGATCATGTGTCTGGTCTTCTGTAAAGGTTACTAGCAAGAGTTTGAAGTCCCTCTGCTTTCCATATACATTCTTTTGTGTGCTTTAGGAAAGTAATGGAATCATGCTGGTGAGTATATACGGTTCAGCACTTCTACCATAATTCAGACATCTAGTTGAGAATGGAGCTAGTTACTGACAAGACCTCAACGTGTTGAAGACCTCTCTAGCATTCATGAGGTTATGAGCTCTACCGGGAATTTGGAAAATCTGCATTTTTCCCCTGTGGTACAGATGGTATACCTCAGAATTTGGTACTTTGGTACCCTGAACACAACCCAGAATGTCTTTACTCACCTATGAGCATTTAGATACTGGGTCAGATGGATAAAGGTAAATGCTCAAGCTCTTATAAATTTGCACTTCTCATATAACACATATCTTGATTATTTATTGTTCTGAACTACTGTATATTGTCTTTAATGGTGCAAAATTAACTCCTCCTGGAATGACCTTCTATGGAAGACCTGTAAATACACAGAAGGCTGTATAGGCTGCCACTTTGGCAGATCTGGAAACAGACCTTGTGATGTGACCTGGTCTTTTTAGAGGGCCTCAGTGGACAAATGGGAGAACACTATGGGATTAAAAAGAGAACCCCAGGGCACCTCCCACAATCTCACTAGAAGAGACTGAACGGTGAGACTTGCAGTTCAGTGTCCTGTCATGTGTGATGCAGGTCCCCATAGACACTCTGTTTCGGGAATAAAAGCAAGCAGACAATCCTGCAGTTTGTGGTTGAGAGCCCCAAACTTCAGGTTGTGTTCTAGCCAAGCAGATGTACAAGTAGAAAACTTTGGGCTCTGGGGCAACATTTGAGGCTGCCCCCACCCCCCAGACACACTCACCTTGCTCCTTCTCTTATACACATTCCAGACATTGCCCCAAAATATGTGTGCAGTCAATATCTGTCAATAAATAAAATGACACACAGAATCACCCAATATACACTGATTTAGAAGCAATGTGCACTTAACCCCACAGATGCTAGAGACACTTCCATGCCATGATTTACAATTAGTGGTTGTGTATGTTACTGGAACAGCATACCCCTACCTGTCCTTGCCTAGGGGGGGATGAAAGTTGTGGCTGGGATCCACTGCTACAACTAAAGCCAGTAGTTCACAGAGCAGTATCAGATAGCTTATGGAGAGGTAGCACACTTCACAGAGTAAGAGATTAGTGGCAGTAACACCACAATGTCCTTAAAAAGCAATGGCCCCAGCCCATGAGACATTGCAGTTCCACTTCTGTGAACCTGGAGGAAGAACAGAGAGCTGCAAAAGCCATCATGCTTACAGCTGTATTAGCTGACAAATTATAATATGAAAATAGCAGGTCTGTTTGGCACAAAATACACAAAAAACACTATTTTTTATTCTTAGGCATACAGGGGTCTGAGTGAAGGTGTATAGGTGGCACTGGCCACCAGGAATGCCAGGCAATGCACATATTGTAGTTACCCCTTTGCATCCAAGGAGTTCTATAATCCCTTCAGCATCTGATAGGAGTTGTCAGCACAGTGCATCCACTGGCTAAATCTGCTTCCTTAGGAGCAAACTTAGTAAATGTGATAACTGCCCTTTAATAAGGAAAATAACAACAGGCACTTTAACCTAAAATACTGATGGCTAAAAAACCTACATATGATTAAAGTAAATCTAGATATAGAATATATAGCACACACATTCATAAATAACAGTTCCTATAGGAATTGTCGAAAATGCACCTTTAAATATTGCAGAAGTCTAATGGTGTATCCACTTAAGAAAATGCATTACAAATATTTAAATTTTTAAGCAATATCTTTACTTTTAGGCCCCTGTATTTTGCAGAGATGGAAGAAAGCAGCACATTTTTGAGCTAGAGAAGACAGGCAAATAATGGGGAATTGAAGCTTACTTTAGGGAATCTATTAGATAGGACATTTGGTCTCTGTATTAGGGAAGTCTGGGAGCACTGTGGGAAGAAGATCCCAAATACCCCAAAATTTGGTGTAACTGACTGGCAAGACATAGTGTAATGGTTTTATGGACACTCAGACACAGTAGGTTAGATAAAACACAGTTTTATTGAAAAACCACAGAATAATAATAACCCTCGCGGGTCCAGTAATACATGTACACAATATAGTACTGACACAGGTCAGGTTACAGTAATTAATACCCACACGGGTCCAGTATATGTGTATAACAGCAACAATAATATACTGACACAGGTCAGGTATAGTTCGTGTGATACTCAAATGAGACAGCAGTGAAATAGTTACTATTAGGCCAGGAAGACTGACAGGCCCTAATAGCGCGAGGCCCACAAGACTCTCACTCTGCAGAGAGTGACGGAATAGTGAGTAATGCCACAGGAGTAAACGGAGGCCCAGGACAAGCTGTGGACTGCCGTAGCAGTAACGGAGGACTGCAACTGTATGCACTGAGGAACACCCAACAGAGGCTGCAATGACTGTAATCTGGTGGAAAATGGCACCAACCCCGAAGGGGTTAAGAACGCTCAGACCTAGAGTCGACTGCCAGATAGTGAGAGCAGCCTGAGGCGCCCAGGGTAAGACCAACCTCAGCTTGCAGCAGGAAAAGGTCAAATGTACTGTGGTGCAACCAGATGGACCTACCACACCGGAGTGTCGCCCTTGCGACACAATAAGTGACTAGGTCACCGTAACACGACTTCCTGAGCAGCAACGAGGCAACAGAGGATCTGTCTGAGGACAGAGAGGACACCGGATGACAGCCCCAAGCCGGATACCGAATGGGACAGCAGGCAGGCCCTGATACACGGGACAATGTTCGCCCAAACCGGTTCAGTACACAGAACAGGAACTTCAGCCAGGCCGGGTCAGTACACAGAGCAGGAATGTCAGCCAGTCTGAGTCAGTACACAGAGCAGGAACATCAGCCGGGCCGAGTCGGTACACAGAGCAGGAACGTCAGACAATCTGGGTCGGTACACAGAGCAGGAACGTAAACAGCAGAGTAGTCAGGCAGTCCAGGTCGGTACACAGAGCAGGAACGGATACAGCAGAGTAGTCAGGCAGTCCGGGTCATACACAGAGATCACACGAATAACTGGAACAAGCGCTGGCAATGGAAACACCACGAAAGGGCACTGGAGAAGTGACAAGGCCCAGTATTTCAGGACAAATATTGGGCGGGGCAAAGCCATACCAACCAATAAGAGGCAGCAGGAAGTAAAATTGACAGAATGTCGCCAGCAATAGCACTGGCACCGTGATAGTATCTCCCTCTCAAAGACCCCCTCCCCAAGAAGAGGGGCCTGGCTTCTGAGGGTATTTGGCATGAAATCTACGCAACAATCTGGGAGCATGGAGATCATTCTGATTAACCCAGGAACGCTCTTCAAGGCCATAGCCAATGAACCAAATATTGTAATCTCCCTCTGAACCTTCAGGAGTCAATAATATTTTGAACTTTGTACTCATCCTGACCTTGCACTTGAACAGGACCGGGGACAGCAGGAGTGGTAATGTAAAGGTTGCATACCAATGGCTTCAGAAGGGATACGTGGAACACACTGTGAATCTGCATGGATGCTGGGAGATCCAGGGCGTACGAGATTGGGTTAATTTTGTGGATAACTTTAAAGGGACCAATGAAATGATGAACCAATTTATTACAAGGAACTTGCAAATTGAGGTTTCTGGAAGATAGCCATACCCTATCCCCAACCTGGAAGGAGACCTCCGGCAACCATCTGCGATTAGCGTGATGCTGATAACGCTGGAACGAAGTACTGAGGGTCCTTTGTACCTGTTCCCAAGTGGTGCAGAGTTGCTTGATATGCTCGTCCAGAGCTGGAATCTGCTGCGTCTGAAATGAGTCCGGGAGCAAACATGGTTGGAACCCATAATTAACGAGAAACGGACGATGAATTAACTGTACAGTTCCTGGCGAACTGTGCCCACGGCAACAGGTCGGTCCAATTGTCATGATGATCGGACACGAAACAGAGTAAGAATTGTTCCAATCCATGATTGGCACGCTCGGCGGCTCCGTTGGTCTGGGGAGGGTAGGCAGATGAAAAGGACAACTGTATGCCCATCTGATCACAGAGTGCCCTCCAAAATCTGGACACAAATTGGCTCCCGTGGTCTGACACCAGTACCCTGTGTACCCCATGCAACTGAAACACTTCTCTGGCAAAGACAATAGCCAGCTCCTGGGCAGAGGGAAGGCCAGGAAGGGCCATCTTAGAGAATCTATTGACCATCATCAGAATGAAAGAATAACCCCTAGACACTGGCATTTCTCCCAGAAAATCAATAGAAACATGGGACCAAGGACGCTCTCCATTAAGCACTGGTTGAAGTAACCCAACTGGGAGGTGTCTAGGGGACTTGGAATGGGCACAAGTAGTACAAGCTGCTGTGAATGTGGCGCAGTCAGCACGTAAAGAAGGCCAAAAGAACAATTGTGAAAGAGACCAAATCAATTGGTCCCTCCCTATGTGCCCAGCTGCCCGAGATGCGTGATATGTTTCAAGTAGGCCGGTATGGAATGGCTCAGCTACAAAACACTTGTCCATTGGGGTATCAGAGGGTACAGCAGCTTGGGTAGTAAGACTAGGTAGCCAAAATGTGATCTGGCTGAATGATGGGTGCAGGGACCTCATCTTTATCCATCTCTGGACCAAATTGCCTGGACAGGGCATCTGCCCTAACATTTTTGGAACCAGGCAGGTAGGATACAATAAAAAGCAGGACAGAAACAAGGCCCATCTGGCCTGTCGAGAGGACAACCTCTTATCCTCAGAAACATACGTCAGGTTTTTATGGTCTGTCAGGATCAACACCGGAGTCCTAGTACCTTCCAGCAGTTGGTGCCATTCTTTAAGAGCAAGAATAATTGCAAGGAGTTCCCTGTCCCCAATCTCGTAGTGACTCTGGGCACTAGACAACTTTTTGGAGAAGAAGCCACATGGTCTTAGTGCACTCCCTGAGTCCAGATGCTGTGACAGTACTGCCCCAACCCCAGTCTCAGAGGCATCAACTTCCAAGGTGAATGGAAGGGAGGGGTTAGGGTGGGACAGTACAGGAGCAGATGCAAAGGCGGATTTCAGTATCACAAAGGCTTGTTCAGCTACCTCAGACCATTGGGAGGGATTATCAACTTTGTACGTAAGGTCAAACAGTGGCTTAACAATTGTGGAGAAGTCTCGAATAAATTTCCTATAGTAATTGGCAAAGCCAAGAAAGAGCTGAATAGCCTTGAGTCCCTTGGGTCGTGGCCATTACAAAACTGCTGTGAGCTTAATAAACTCCTGGAACACTGCGGGAGAACACTGCGGGAGCAAAAGGCTTCACTAGGTATTCATAGTATTCATAATGTTCAGATCTGGTATTGAACGCCGTTTTCCACTCGTCCCCGGCTCTTATTCTGATCAGGTTATATGCAGCCTGTGGGCTAGATTTAAAGGCTCACGTTAAACCATCCGCTAAGTGAAAAAGGCACATCGCTAGCAAATAATACATGAGTTACGGCAGATTCAATAGGTACTCTACAAGAATAGCTATCGAGCGTAGGCACAGACAAAACACGTAACACAAAAGCCGTTGTCGCTCATGTTAATGCACAACGGGCGGCCAAATAATATGATAACATAGCTCAAAACAACATGTAACATAATGGCTGCCGTTGTCTAGCAACCCTGATTGATGCAACAACAAATTCAAACACATAACCGATCTCAAAGCCCCAAAGTATCAAAAAACTTCAAATACACCTATATATACCCAAAAATAACCGTCACACACTGTCTGTTATCAAGTTCTTGAGAGCTAGATATCAGGACCCAGGAGCAGAGGATAGTGATCAGAGAGAGGGAGACAGGAGTGTTCATTAGAGGTAGAGGAGTTTTGGAGTTTGGAGAGAGGAGAGCATTGCACATAATACGACACATATCACACCTTTGCACATATTACATACACCCATACAAACACAAACACATACAGTTCACATACATACACATAGTACTTTTATTTTATAACACCTTACACATTTTACATTTTATTTTTACAGTGTGAATCTGTGAGTGAAAGTGTTTGACAGAGAGTGAGTGGATCGAGTGTGTCTGTGAGGGCCTGTGGGAGTGCCTGGGTGAAAGTGGGTGAGTGATGGCCAGGAGAGGAGGACAGGAGAGAGGGATGGGGAGATTAGTGGAGAAGGAGGAAGGTCAGGAGGGCATCCCTGAGCAGAGCAGGGGTGGGAGAGGGAGATCCACAGGGCGGAGGGGGACCCGGCCCACAAGAGCAGGCACACGGAGGACAGGGACAGAACCTGCAGTGGGACGAGGGGTAGTTGCTGGGGAGCACCCCACAAGTCAGGGTCAGACCAGGCAGGACACTCTGGCTCTGAATCCTCCCATGCCGGAGCTGACGAGGGCAGGATCAGGGATCCTAAATACACCGAGGAGGTGAACATGGCTCTCGTGGAGGCTGTCCTGGAGAGACAGAGTGTTCTCCACCCAATGGCGAAGGTCCCTGGCCTGTCAGCGAGGAGGAAGGCAGCCTGGAGCCAGATCTGCAGTCAGGTGAAAGCGGTGGCTCCATGCGGGCGGGACATGGAGTCCATCAAAAAGCGAAGGGGCGACTGCCGGAAGGTGGTGAAGAATAAAATGACAGAGCTGGCCAAGCACGCCCGAGGCACTGGAAGTGGCCCACCCGTCCCTATCACCTTCTGCGGGTGGGAGGAGATGGTGCGGCAGACCATGTCCCCAACTTTGATCGAGGGGGTCGGTGGAGGAGCTGACACTGGGGATGAGATGAGCCTCCACACTACTGGTAAGTGCAACACTACATAACCACACACTACATCAACCAACACCAGCTGCACAGACAGTCACACCTCAACACATGCCCATCATTCATCCATACAACTGCACAAACACAGCACCCTGAGGGTTAAAAACAAGACACAACACCAGGACAAATGTCAAGGTCCAACTTTTGACAAACCAGTCAAAGTCCTACTTCAACCCTCCTGTCGCTGTGCTCATCACACACAATACACAAACCGTGATGTTAAAAATGTCATCTGTTAAATATCATCACTGTTCACACACAATGTCACCCATGTCCCCACAGGGAAGTCAGCACCTAACCCCCTGAGTGCTAGAGGGATCATCAATGCATCGATCAACAATGCTTTGGCAACCTCTCTGGGACTCAAAGGGTTAACCAGACAACAAACAAGTCAATAGGCCAACGATCACATGCTACACAGGGGACATTCACTAAGCGGTGACAAACAGATGGTGGAGAGAAAGTAACTCTCACACACCCTCACTTCACCAATACCAGTGTTAGTCTACGGAGAATATGCAAAAACAAGAATCAAGTTGATAGGGTCCCATTGTACAGACTCCATGGAAAACACTGGAAATGGGGAAAGGAGATCACTGGAGAAGTCACCATCATGTTCACCTCATCAGTTCAACATCACCGCTTACTGAATCACAAAAAGGGTGGATCAGGTCACACATCACAGTGTCCCAGAGAATAACTGGTTGTATGTGCAACATACAGGCCGAAAACTATTCCACAGAATTAAAGGTGGATGAAGTAGGCCTTGGTGTTGTGCTGCAATCATTTACTCTAACTTGAAATGACATATCCCACATCTGATTCCCACGTGGATCCACAGGGGTGCTGATGCCATGGATGGATGGTACACCAGCCGCTGTTTGCAGGATACACATGGGAATCAAATATCAACCATTGTACCTTGGTCACCAACAGGCCATGACTGATGGATATATCAAATTGAGTATGGTTGCCTCACACAGAAGGATGGATGGGCTCATACACAGAGAAACACAGGCCTCAATCAAAGATATCCCTCACTACTGGCTTGATTGTTGCCCTTAGGATTCAACTGAAACATACAACACAGACAGTATCATGTCAAATTCATCAATCTGTGATTGGCAGGGTAGTGTCCCATACATCACAATGTAATGCATAGAATATCATCATGACAACCAGAGAGTCACCTGTCAAGTAATCCAAAATTGTGCATTGTACGGGATCAAATAAGAAGATAGGGTTGAATAACACTTGAATCCCACTGCAGATCTATTCACAAGAGATATGGACACTAATAAAAACGGTCAGATATGTACCTTTCAAATGTTTCAAAATATGTCGCAACATGATGTGAACACAGAGATCAGTTCACTGGATGCGATTGCCTTACTGGCCAGATAGGTGCACCCATCAAAAATCAACCTACATTGCTACCATCCAAATACACATACATAGTATATCACACTCTATGTAGATGGGATATACGAGGTATGTTCATATCCATCATATCAATCCAATGTATTATCACATAATAGTAAGGCAATCACACCTACTGAACTGCTCTTTGGCTTCACATCTTGAAAGGATATTTTTGTATCCATATGAAGGGTACATATCCACATACATATATGACCATTTCTACTTGTGTGTGACTGTAATGGGATAGCAATGGGTAATGTCATCATGATGTCATATCATTGGCATTGTAAAAAGATGTGTCTCGATGTAAGTCCTATCCCTCCAACCCTCATGGTTATACAGTTATTGCTCTATGTGACAGGTGGAGATATATGTCATTTGACCACACGGAGGCTTTTCAGCAGAGCCAAATTTGCAACATTTTGAGATTAATACCTCTTGGAATGGTCCACAGAGTGTGCTTGCAAACCATGCACACTCTGTACACCATTCCAATTAAGTATTGTTCTCTAAATGGGGCTATTTTGGCTCTGCTGAAGAGCCCTCGTGTGGACAAATCACTGAAATCTCCATCTGTCACATAGAGCAATATCTGAATAACCATGAGGGTAGGAGGGATAGGACTAACAGCAAACAACATCTGTTTTCACAATGTCTACAATACGACATCAAGGTGGACTTAACCTTTGCTATCCCCTTGGAGGGATAGCCATCCCTAAAAGTTGTAAAGACAAATAAATGTTGTAGGATTCACCCCCCCCCCGAGTTAAACAATGGTATTCCTACTGCTGAAAGGTGTGTTGATTCAAAAGGTATCACAGCTCAGACATGGATATGTCAGGGGCAATATCCCAGTGGCCTGAAATTGTACACTGGTGCTGTTACTACACTATCATATGGACAGCTCTGGTACAGGGACCAGATATCTACATGGGAGGGTGTTGCAACAGCCCCACTGTACTATTTCGGGCCACTGTGATATTGCACCTCAAAATGAAACCTTTACCCGTAATAACTCAAACAACACCTTTCAGCAGTGGGAGTACCTTTGTTTACCCAGGGGGTAAACCTATGGCTAAGTTCACAACATCTTATTTTTCCACACAGCTTACAGCCCTCAAGCCCAGCGGGAGCCCGTGGAGAAGGCTACGTCACCCCCCAGTGAGGAGTACACAGAGGAGGGGACCAGCCGGTGGTCACCATACCCACCATCCCCATCTCCTCCAACACAGGCTGCACCACCACCTTCTGCACCACCACAGGCTGCAGCCCTCCAAGCTGCACCACCACAGGCTGCACCCCTCCAAGCTGCACCTCCCCAGTACAGTGGCTGGATGCAACAGGAGGAGAGGTGGATGTATCCAGCCACCTCCACCAGCTACTACCCTCCAGCAGCAGCACCACCACTGCCAGGGAGGCAATGGCTGCCAGGGACAGTGGCCACCACCCAATATGGGCCATATGCCTCACAGATCAACCCACCCTCCTGGATGGCTCCACAGCATGCCCCAAGGTATGATCCCAGGTGGGGTCCAAGCACCTATCAGTGGCCACCATATGACCCTTGGCCGCTGGACTACCCACACCTGGGCCTGATTGGGGAGTCCCAGTGCCCCCTACCCAGGGACATATTCACACCTCCACCAGCACACACATCATTGGGCAGCTCAGGATCACTTGATGTGGTGGGCATATGCCCATCATCTGCACCAGCTACTCCAAGAGCTGTCACAGCAGTCACAGCACCTCCAGCAGCAGCAGGGAAAACAGCACCTCCAGTAGCAGCAGAGGAAACAGCACCCTCATCAGCAGAGGAAACAGGACCCTCATCAGCAGAGGAAACAGCACCCACAGCAGCAGAGTAAACAGCAGCACCAGGGTCACCGGGCACATCCACCTCCAGCACTGCATGCCTCACAGGGATGGAGGCGAAGTGTATTGTCCTGCAGAGGAGACTACTCCGGTCGAGCAGGGGCACAGATGGCAACATCACCAGGAGCAGGAGGGAATCCAGGAGGAACACAGCCAGATTTGAAACCAGAATACAAGCCCTGGAGTTGGAGGTGGCCAGGGGGACACACACCTCCACCAGATCAAGACAGGCATCATGGACATGTTCACACAGGTACTTGTGGAGTTGAGACAGATCAACCACAGGGAGACCCTGAGGATGGAGAGGGAGAACTTGCGTTCCACGGGCGGGTCTACTGCACCCATCACCCCCTCCAGTGTTACCCCTGAAGCCACACCTAGGGGGCAGAGGGTGACCAGGCAATTGTGTTTTTGATTCCTGTCTGATCTGCTGTGTCTTCAGTTATGGATTGGGTGGCAGGGTTGTCTCCAATGCATTGCCATACAATGCAGTGAACACAACCTCTGCCTGTGTGAAATGTTTGTGGGATGCTACAACATGGGTTCACATACACACACACACACACACACACACACACACACACACACACACACACACACCGTTGTCCAAATTCACCTGGCAACCCATCCCTGTTGCCATGTAACACAACAGTGTTACATGGCCATGTTGTGTGTTAGAATTGTTCTGAACATACCCCTCATCACAACAACTGGTGCAACACTTAACATTCATCTGCATCAATTGTGTTTGAAGGGGAACCAAACAAACAGCTATGTGAATAGCAGGGATGTAACAAGCAGGACAAATGGAACATGCTTCACTATTGACTTTGGATCAAACTCCCATTGTGCTGCTGACTTACTGGTGAACACAATGTACACTCTAGGATCCCAGTGTGTGTGCTATACATTGGGATCCTAGGGGGAGCATTGTGTTCTCCAGTAAGTCAGTTGCACGATAGGTGTTTGAATCACAGCCTAACTTACTGGATAACCCAATATTTTCCTAAGATGTCAATGTGTAGCAAACACATTAAAAATTTAGGCTGGGCATTGAGTTATGTACTAAGTTGTGCTGTTGTTTAACTAAAGTTGTAACACACTTCACCAGTGATAACACTTGTCCACTTGGTCATGTTTTTTTTATATAGTCCATGTACTGAGATATGTCAACCTACAGCAATCTCAGGACATTGATTATATTGAGCAAGAAGCCCTGCTTGAGATGTGTCCACTCCATGTCGGTGGTGGGGAAGTGTATGTACCTACTAGCCTTGCCTTTGAGGACTGGCAAGATCTGGGCCAGCACCCTGGAGAATTTGGCCTGGGACATGCAAGATGCGTAACCCTCTGTCGACTGGAAGGCGCCACTTGCCATGAAGTGTATGGCACACAGGAGTTTTTGCAGGCCAGTTAAGGCATGGTTGTGGGTGCATATGGGATCCACGTGATCCTTGATGACCTCGTACAGGGCAATGATGCTGTGCGGCCTCAACCTGTAGCGATCAATGACCTCGTCATCGGTCATTCCAAAGAGAGTGACCCTTGGGCGGTATACCCTGGGCCTTGGTGGTCGTCTATGCATCCTGGGCTGCTCCAGGGGTCCCTGTGGCAGCTGGGGAGCATCCTGTTGCTGCAGCTGTGCATCTGCAGGCAGGTGTCCACCATGTGTGGATGTGCTCCTGTGTGGCTCATGAGCCGGAGCCTCCTCACTTGCAACAGGTGAAGGCTGTTGATCAGGTGTGCCTAGGGGTTGCTGGTGTTCCCTAGCTCTCTCCCTTGCATGCCTTCTCTGCAGTCTTCGCAACAATATGTAACCCAACATACTGATTGCGCTCTCACTATCTATCTATCTATCTCTATCTATCTATCTATCTATCTATCTATCTATCTATCTGTCTCTGTCTCTGTCTCTATCTCTCTCTCTATCTCTCCTGAGTGGAAAACAAGCCACAAGTGAGTGTGGTTAGCTGTCCGTTTAAGTAGGTGGTGGGGAGTTATGTAGGTGTGGTGATGAGATGAGTGCTGACGAATGGGAGGGTGTTTGTTGTCCAGGTAAGTGTTTGCAGGTGTGTCTGTGTTTACAAATGTGCTGTGTTGTAGTTGGTGTGTCCCTGTCAGTTGTGGGTGTGGAGCTTTGCAGTGCAGGATGTGTCTGGATCATGTGGTGATGTTGCCCAGGTGAGCTTGTTTTGTGTTAGCAGGTGTCTGTGTTGTGTGCTAACCCCCATTGTTCCGTGGCATGTTGTGTTGGTGTTTTTTTGTTGAGCCATGTGCTTGTGGTGTTGCTTGGTTGTTGTGTTATGTGCACCAGTGATCTGTGGTGTGTGGAAATGTTTTGTTGTGTTATTTTGGCATTGCATGGGTTAATTTTCCCATTTGTATTCTTGTGCGGGGGGCAGTTAGTCTGTTTTACCATGTAGCGGGTTATTTTTTTGTCCGTTAGATGTCTAACGCCTAACAAAACTGGGTCTTAACTCTTGGCCGTTAAATGTATCTTTTTCTCTGCTGTTAGCAGTCCCGCACTCCTTTGAATTGCTCTGGAGAATTTTGTTGTACGGGTCCCAATGCATGTAAGTGTATTGGCCTTTGTGACTTGTGCTATGCCGTTAGCTGAACATAACGCGGACCTCTGAATGGCTTACTGCACCTTAACGCACACGTTAGTCTTTTTTTTTACTAACGGCTGCCTTTAAATCGAGCCCTGTAAGTCTAACTTAGTGAAAATATAGGAGCCTTTCAACCTGTCAAACAGTTCAGTGATGAGTGGTATCGGGTAGGCATTTTTGGACATGAGCTTATTCAGGCCACGATAATTGATGCAGGGTCGTAACTCGCCATTTTTCTTTTTTACAAAGAAGAAACCATCCCCCGCGGATGAGGTTGACTTCCTGATAATACCCCTCTCTAGGGCATCCGAGATATATTACTCCATGGCCTGATTCTCCTCGCACGACAACGGGTACGTGCAACCCCGGGGAGTAACGGAACAAGGAGGCAAAACAATCGCGCAATTGTAAATCCGATGCTGACGTAAAGCGCTAGCCTCTCCTTTACTGAAAACGCTGCTGAATTGACAATATTCAGCCAGCATGGAAGGAGAGGTACACATGATCTTAGTAGGGTGTAAAACACATTGTCTAATACAATATTCAGACCAAGCAGTTATCTCACAAATCTGCCAGTCAAACCTAGGGTTGTGTAGATGTAACCATTGAAACCCCAGGATGACAGCATGGTGAGGAGACTGGATAATCTGGAAACACTGTTTCTCTGTGTGGAGTGCCCCAATACTCATAGATAGCGGTATAGTTTCCATGGTGATCTGAGCTGGTACCAATGGTCTGCCATCAATGGCCTCAATAGCTAAGGGAGATTCCCTTTCCACCAGCAGAATCTTGTGTAGCACAGCAAACGAATTGTCCATAAAATATCCGGCTGCACCAGAATCCACCAGGGCCAGAACCTCCAGCGAGTGTTCTGCCCAAGAGATTACAGCTTGGATAGTGGGTTTCTGATTTACTGGATCTAGGGACTGCTGAACTCCACCTAGGGCCTGTCCCCGAAGGTAACCTAGGTGCATTCATTTCCCACTCGTATAGGACAGGTACGCAGCAGATGTCCGGCTTGGCCACAATATAGACAGAGACCCTGTCTGTGGCGATGAGCCCGTTCCTCCTTGGTCAGCTTGGTGAACCCTAGCTGCATTGGTTCACTGTTCTCCTGGTTATGCTCAGGAGGCATGGGAGACAAGGGAGGCATGGGTGGGAAACTTTGACTTGCCTGTCCAAAATTTCTGTCCCGCTGCCTGTGGTCCTTGGCCGCAATTCGTTCCCAGATGCGAGAATCAATTAGTATAGTGAAATCAATGAACTCATCCAGATCGATTGGCAAATCTATGGCTGCTGTCTCATCTTTAATATGATCAGCGAGTCCCTGAGCAAATGCTGCCACCAGAGCCTCATTGTTCCAGCCTACCTCTGCTGCCAATGTACGAAATTCAATAGCATAGTCCGCCACCATATGAGAACCTTGTTGGATTTCCATTAATCTTTTGGCAGCAGAGGCGGCTCTACCTGGGACTTCAAACACACTGCGAAAGGCACGCAAGAACTCCCTGAAGTTCTTTGTGCATGGTTTGGCTGATTCCCACAAGGGGTTGGCCCATGCCAGGGCTCTGCGCTTCAGCAACGAGATCATAAAGCCCACCTTACTTCGGTCACTAGGAAAGGCTTGAGGAGTTAGCTCCAGGAAAATCTCCAATTGGTTAATAAACCCTCTACACAGGGTGGGTTTGCCATCATATCTTAGAGGTAATGGAGCGGTGGTGTTAACCCTTTGCTCGAGGCCGCTTGCGTCAGGGATTGAGCTCCCTGTGTCGTAATGGGGGAGACCACTGAGGCTTGTACCGGTTTATCTAGATGAGCAGTGCGCTCTAATACTGTTTGTACGGCCAGAGCCAACTGGTCCAAACGCTGCTCATGTAAATCCATCCTCCAATGGATACTTTGTGCATTACCTTCACCTGTACCGTCTGAGGTCATGGCCCTTTCGTACTGTAACAGTTTTTTGGACACTCAGACACAGTAGGTTAGATAAAACACAGTTTTATTGAAAAAGCACAGAATAATAATAACCCTCGCGGGTCCAGTAATATATGTACACAATATAGTACTGACACATGTCAGGTTACAGTAATTAATACCCACACAGGTCCAGTATATGTGTATAACAGCAACAATAATATACTGACACAGGTCAGGTATACTTCGTGTGATACTAAAACGAGACAGCAGTGAAATGGTTACTATTAGGCCAGGAAGACTGACAGGCCCTAATAGCGTGAGGCCCACAAGACTCTCACTCTGCAGAGAGTGACGGAATAGTGAGTAATGCCACAGGAGTAAACGGAGGCCCAGGACAAGCTGTGGACTGCCGTAGCAGTAATGGAGGACTGCAACTGTATGCACTGAGGAACACCCAACGGAGACCGCAATGACTGTAATCCGGTGGAAAATGGCACTAACCCCGAAGGGGTTAACGAACGCTCAGACCTAGAGTCAGCTGCCAGATAGTGAGAGCAGCCTGAGGCACCAGGGTAAGACCATCCTCAGCCTGCAGCAGTAAAAGGTCAAGCGTACTGTGGTGCAACCAGATGGATCTACCACACCGGTTGTTCCAAGGTGTGTCCCCTCCTTTCTCCTTTTTACTGATTTGCCACACATAGTGCACAGTGCAATCACTGATGACTGCACTGTGCCTGACCTAAGAGAAAAATAATTCCACCCCATGGTTTCAGGGAGGGCACATGTGGAGAAGAATTGCTTCTTTCTTCTTCATCACAATCCCCTTACTGACTGGTGCAGATAATGATGATGCTGTTCCCTCAGAATCAGCACTAGTACTAGGACCAGGATTACTGGTGGAAAGTGGAACCTGTTCTAATCCCGAATCACTACTACTTAAACCAGTCCCACAGTGGCCACAGTGATCTGTGGCACACTAGCCTGCTCATCATCATGCGGATTCTGAGACAGATGAATGTCTTGACCTGGTAACTCAGCAGAAGGAATTACAGCAGTAGCAAACTCTGCAATGTCACTTCTAGTGATGGTGATGATGCCCATCCCCATTTGTATATCTGTCTCCCATTCCTTTTTGCTTTATGCTAAAAAGGTCCTAATTCTCTCCTCCACCCTAGCTCCTCCACCATCACCTTCACTCTCATCGCCACCACCAACACCAGTCTCTTGCTGTTGCTGTTTGGATTGGGACTGTTTGGTGATGATGACAAATGTGACAGCGGGTCCCCTGCTGTCACACTTACCATATCTTCAGATGAAGAAGCCACGCTGGAAGCATTAGCTGCATACACAGGCAGCTGACATGTGTTGCTGCTCATGCTAGCTAGTTGTGCCTCATAATTTCCCAGAGGGACAATGCCGGGGAAATGGTAATCAAAGGATCAGAAAATGCGGGCTTCCTTGACTGCTAGGCTGGCTGTTCACTTCTCCTTCTCCCTCCATAAACCTGGTCCAGCAGTTGCTCTATCACCCCATCCTCACCCCCACAAGTTTCTAGCTGCTGTGTGGTCTGCTGTGCGGTAGTGTGGGACTGCTTGGGAATGACAAGTGTGACTTAGGGCTCCTGCTGTCACACTTGCCATCATCTCTTCCTCAGAATTACAGATCACACTGGCAGCAGTATCAGCAGGCACAGGCAGCTGACATGTCCTGCTCACATTGTTACCCAGTTCTCCTTGTGACTTTGTCACTATTTTCGCACAGATGCCAAGTGATGATGTTGGGAAACTAGGCATCAATGGGTCTGGGTAATGTTTCCTCCTCCTTCTCTGTGTCATTGGATGCATCATGGTCCTGGCAGCTCCTCCTTTTTTGTGGGTGTTCATAGTATTAGCCAACACTATTAGCAATTTTTTTTATTTTTAATTTTGCAAAATCATCTTCTGCACTTTCTATCTCTGTAGCTGCTTTTTTTCTCCTTTTCACTTCCTGGTTACATCATGTTTTTTATGAGAAAATGTGAGATATTTATAGTAAATGGGTGGAAAGTTTGCACCAATTGAAAAACATAAGCAAAATATATTTTGAATAGAAAAATGTGTTAATTTCCTAAGCTACATATAAGGCTGCTATAAAGAACAATATTCCCACTAGAAAATACAAAAGAGCAAAAAACACATAAATAAGTTTGTAGCGCCTATATACTAGTAGTAAATACCCAATCAGAGAGTGTCTCGTCCTTGTAGTATCCAAACATAGATTTATTAAAAATAATTAAAACCATGCAAATACATATCAATATAAGTCAGTCTAGAATACTATCCATTGATGTATATCAAGGAAACTTATCAGATATTAAATTGCTGATGTCAAAAACGGTGTCACTATCACCAAGGCAACAGAGAGCAAAAGCATGTAGGTGACGATCTATTAAACTATAATGAATATATAATATAAACTAAAAGAATGATAGTAATTGCATATATTTTACCTAATACATTTCTCAAAGGGATTGTCACGGCATCAAAAGGCAGGCATATCATGATAATAGTGAATTGGCAGCCCCTCGAATACCACTCCTATCCCTATGCCAGAAATATGAAAAGTGTGAAAATATATCAAAATATATAATGAAAAATAAAATTAAGAAAATCACTTTCTGCTCTCTCTGTCTGCTTTTTTCTACTTTTCACTTCCTGGTTACATCATGTTTTTGGTGTGAAAATATGAGATATTTATAGTAAATAAGTGGGAAGTTTGCACCAATTTAAAAACAAAGGAACATATTTGTTGGTGTAGGCGAAATGGAGAAATGTTTATTTTTTTTGCTAAGGGTGAAATTTATCACAAAAAAGCAAAGAACCCATGTGGTTTTCACAAAACAAGATCTTTCGTCCATCCCTAATTAGGAGATGTTAACGTTCCTTTAAATTATTTTATATAATTTGATTGTTTCAATATACTTTGCTTTTTTATCCTTCAAATGTAATAGCAACCCACATGAAAAAATTCACATTTTTATTCCCAGATGTACAATTCCAGAATAAGTAATGAACAAAATGAAGCTGACAAATTGAAATATTAAGCCTTAGGGAAATATGGCAAGCAAAATCCAGATACCTACAGGAAACATACTAACAAGAATCCTACTGTCAGAACATTCAAATATGAGAAAAAAAAGAGCAACAAAATATATGCAGAATTAAGATCAATCATAATAACCTATAAACTTAACAGGCAACAAATCTTATCAGACTTTTTTTTTAAAATAAGATGCAAAGCTAATTGGAATGTACCTAGTGAGATACATGGTCCTTGATAAATACATCACCATTTTGTTGAATTAGGTATAACTAAATGTCAAAGAACTCATTCATATATACTGTACTTTAATGACATATGCACTGTGTAACAAACCTAAGATGCAGTGATAGACTACAAATAACAATGTGTAGAATACAGCAGAAATTGACCAGTTCAGTCATCTTCATGCAGTCAGTTAGCCAGACACAATCTTATTTTTGGTTCCTGGAATATAGGGAGATTAAGAAACGTGTCCAATTGTCACCACTTACCAGGTGATTACTATAGAATACAAACATAATTCCTCTCTAGGTCATAGCCCCATCATGACCTCTGAGAAGGTGAAAACTAATTTTGCATGTATTCATATGAAACTGTTTTACACGCTCCAAAACACATTTTGCAAAATCAGCAGTTAGTTACTGTTTTGTTTATGCTATAGCCAATGAGACTACAGGAAAATTACCATAGTATGTCAGTCACAAATTACATAACTGTTTCATGTTATGCTTGCGTCATTTGGTTGATATTCCAGTGTGGGTTAAGTTCCAGTGTGGGTTGTTAAATATTCTTCTACATGTTTAGTTATTGCTAGTTTAAATGCTGGAACAATGCCATTAGACGATATGCATTATAAGGACTTGGGAATGGAGACTGGCAATTTTGTTAAAATTCTTCTATCATCTCAACAGCATACATATTCTCTCAAGTTAAGCATAAGAATTATTACAGCCTTTTGGGCTAACAGTTTCATTTCTATTTTAGCAGTGGTACATTAAACTAAATGAGTTATAGTTCAAGCTTTGAAGAATTATTAAAAGCAATTCTTACTGCTACAATTCTTCATAATGGCAAACACATAAAATATTTGCATGTAAATGCTCATAGTGTGGCTGGTAAGATGAGGAATCTGGAATGGATTGCAATGTATGAGCAGTATGATGTAATTGGTGTGCCAGAAATTTGGTTAGATGGTACATATGAATGGACAGTAATAGGGTTAATAAAAGGAAAGGGGGTATGTCTGTATGCAAAGCATGCCTTAAAGGGATAGTAATACTTGAAAATACGTTTATTTTATATTGTAGCCCTTAAAAAAACATGAAAAATGATATGTCTTATCTCCCAAACCTTTATGGTTTGGGAGATATTCAGAAGTAAAGTTTCCCCTGGAGTGATGTCATTGCTCCACCCTTCAGATCTGGAATCCAGTCCCGGGACCGGCTGTGCCTCTCCAGAAGTGCTGAGATCACCATCTTTCAAAAGAATTTCTTAATTGGAATGGTCTACAAAGTGTGCTTGCAAGCCAGGCACACTTTGTAGATAGTTCCAATTAAGTAGTTCTTTTCAAAGATCGTGATCTCTGCACTGCTAAAGAGCTGCCGGTTGCTCTGTGGACCAAATTCCAAATCTGTCCACTAGATGGCAGACGTGGCTGAAACAGCCAGGAAAAGAGAATTTTACAATATTTTACATGTGAATATCTCCCAAACCATAAAGGTTTGGGAGATAAGACTTATATCATTTTTCATGTTTTTTTAAGGGATACAATATAAAATACAATTATTTTCAAGTATTACTATCCCTTTAACCCCTTAGGGACCCTTGACGTACCAGGACCGTCAAGGGTAAACTTGCTTGAAAGACCCTTGACGGTCCTGGTACGTCACATACTTTTTACTTACAGCGCTCTACCGGGAGCGCTGTAAGTAAAAATGGGGCATGAAATAGACCGCTCCAAGATCGGAGCGATCTGTTTCAAGCCCCATAGTGACGCGCCGATACACGTGACAGGTCACGTGTACCGGTCCGTCAACGTGCCCCTATGCGGACGTTATGGGACGGAAATGTCCCATAATGTCCGGTCCTTAAGGGGTTAAAAGCTAGTGTAAGGGATAATATTAATAAAGGGTCAAAAGAGAATGTAAAGAAACTGTGGGTTGAAAACACACTGGACATACATAATAAAAAAGATTGTCCTTGAGATCAAATTACATGAGTCATACTTTCACCAATGGTTCATAGTTGCACATGTAAAATAGAAAAAAGAAGGGTGGGGGGACAGCGCAAATGATTCCCTCTAAGTGTGTCACTATGGGGAGAGTAGGGACCCTCGTAGCCCTTGTATTGGTTGTTGCTCGGGTTCAATGCTAGGGAGAGATGCTTGGGAGCATTGACGGAATGCCAGATACTCCCTTGCTGCAGCCGAAGCTGGGTAAAGTTGCTTGTCGCGAAACCAGATTGTTCCACACCAGTTGAGCCGGGATGCAACCAGGATGGGAGTAGCTGGGAACCTTGTAAACCAAGACCAAGAGACCAGGAAAGGGGAGGACATACAATCTGGGTGGGAACCAGAGAGAAGTGGAGTTGTCAGAGAGGCTGGGACAGAATACCAGAGAGCAATGGAGTGGTTAGACAAGCTGGGTCAGGATTCCAGAGAGCAATGGAATATACAAGGAGGAATACAGAACTATCTGGTGGAACGGGCAAGAATTAGAGGCATGAATGGATATAAATAATAACCACCCTCCAACAGGGAAAGGAGGCAAACCCAAGCCCTAGTGGGCTACAGTTCAATTCCAAAGGAAACAACAGGGCTGACCAAAGGCCCAAATGGACTTATCTGATGTCCAATAGGCCAAGGAGAAGGACCGCAGGTTCGTGCCCAGTGGGAGAGAGGAAATCAGGGAGCACAGGGAGGTGCTGCATGTTCACACTGCAGCAGACTACTGAGTGTGCGCATGCATGTCGGCTGTGGAAGCCGGAGCACGCTCATGCACAGAAGCGGGGACCTGGCGGTGGCCATGGACAGCGTGGCGGAGGCCGGGAGAACTGACAAAGTGCAGTATTATTTTAGCAAATATTCATTAAAGCAACAGTCAGATGACACAATATATATAAGTATTCAAATGGTGCATAAATAGGAAGAAAAGAGCTTATGACCAGGAATTCCTCACAAAGATGGTGCTGAGCAATGATTCAAGGGATATTAAATATAGTGATAATAATATCCAATTAAAACAGATTTTATTGTGTTATATAAAACAAGTAAGAATATGAAACAAAAAAATAATAAAAGGTAGCTAGTAAAGTAACCCTTTATCACGGCTGGAAGCAGACTGTGTAAGGTAGTCCACGATTGTGAAACTACATGGTGTATTGTAATACAGTAACATAGTAACATAGTAAATTAGGTTGAATAAAGACACAAGTCCTTCAAGTTCAACCTTCTCCTCATACCCCAGTAATTTTATAGCTTTCCTGCTACCAATTAAGTTAGTCTTTATCAGACCTTCCTGATCTGCCTACTGATAAACAGTATAACTCTGTATGTTCCCTTTTGAAAGAAATGTATCTAATCTTCTCTTAAATGTATCCATTGTATCTGCCATAACCACCTCCTTGGGCAATGAATTGCACAATTTAACAGACCTTACCGTAAAAAAACCCTTCCTCTCTTGAAGTTTAAACCTCCTTTCCTCTAATCTCAAGGGGTGTCCTCTGGTCACCTGATCAGGACTTGGAATAAATAGCTCACCACAGGGATCCTTGTATTGACCTCTCATATACTTGTACAATGCGATAAGGTCTCCTCTTAGTCGTCTTTTCTCTAGAGTAAATAAACCAAGTGTGTCTAGTCGCTCCTCATATGTCAAGTCCTCCATTCCCTTAATTAATTTTGTTGCACTTCTCTGTACCCTCTCTAGTTCTAGTATATCCTTTTTCAGAACCGGTGCCCAAAATTGCACTGCATACTCAAGGTGAGGTCTTACCAATGATTTGTTTAATGGCAAAATAATGTTATCCACTCTTGCTTCGATACCTCTTTTTATGCAAGACAGGATTTTGTTTGCCTTTGTTACTGCTATTTGACACTGGTCACTGTTTCCAAGTTTGTAGTTAACATGGATACCCAGGTCTTTCTCTAGCAATGAGTCCCCTAAAATGATTCCATTAAGGTCATAAGCAGCCTTGGGATTGTTTCCTCCCAAATGCAATACTTTACACTTCTCCACATTAAACTTCATATTCCATATGTTTGCCCAATCTGACATTGTATGTAAGTCCCTCTGTAGAGAGAAAATATCCTGTTCTGAATTAATGACCTTGCATAATTTAGTATCATTTGCAAATATTGATATTTTGCTTTCTATATCTATTTCCAGGTCATTTATAAACATGTTAAAAAGCAGCAGACCTAATACTGAACCCTGAGGTACTCCACTCTCCACTGTAACTGTATTGGAGAATTTTCCATTTACAACCACACACTGTTCCCTATCCTTCAAGCAGTTTTGTATCCAATTGCAAAGGTTATCTCCTAGCCCCAATTTCCTTATTTTATACACCAGGCTTCTGTGTGACACTGTATCAAATGCTTTTGTAAAGTCTACATATACTACATCTACTGCCTTGCCATTGCCAAGCTTGCTGCTTACTTCCTCATAGAAGCTGAAAAGATTAGTTTGACATGAGATATTCTTCTTAAAACCATGTTGATTTGTGCTAATGATTTTATTTTTTGTGTTGTAATCCTGAATATAGTCCCTTATTATCCCTTCTAGCAGTTTTCCCACAGAGATCAAACTCACTGGTCTATAATTCCCAGGTTCTGTTTTAGTTCCCTTCTTAAATAGAGGCACTATGTTAGCTCTTCACCAATCCTGTGGCACTGAGCCTGTTGTGATAGAATCTTTAAAGAGTAAATATAGAGGTTTTGCTAACACTGCACTTCCAGAAGAACCCTTGGATGTATACCTATCACGGTCCCCGTGCTTCCTGGCGACATTCTGTCAGTCTCACTCTCAGCTAACTCTTATTATTTGCAGTGTCTTGTCCCGCCCAGTATTTGTCGTTAAATACTGGGTCCTGTCACTTCGCTGTTGCCCTTTCGTGGTGTTTCCGTTGCCAGCGCTTGTTCCAGTTCTCCGTGTGATTTCTGTGTATTGACCCGGATTGCCTGACTACTCTGCTGTATCTGTTCCTGCCTGTGTACCGGCCCGGACTGTCTAACTACTCTGCTGTATCCGTTCCTGCTCCGTGTACCGACCCGGCCCGGCTGACGTTCCTGCTCTGTGTACCGACTCGGATTGGCCTACGTTCCTGCTCTGTGTACCAACCCGGCCCGGCTGACATTCCTGCTCTGTGTACCGACCCGGACTGGCTGACATTCCTGTTCCGTGTACCTACCTGGCCCGGCTGACGTTCCTGCTTTGTGTACCGACTGGATTGGCTTGTTCCTGCTCTGTGTACCAGCCCGGTAGGGTTACTGCTCCTGGTATTGGTGTGATCTGTGGTCCCATTCCGGTCCTCGGTCTGGGGTTCCGCTTCCAGGCTCTGTCTCCAGACTACCCTGTTGAGCCTCAGAGTCACTTGTGCAGTCTAGTCTCGATAAGGTCAGTGTCGAGCGGGCGACATTCCAGTGTCTACTCCATCAGTGCACCAAGGTACGGTAGACCCTCCTTCCTGCCTTCAGCTGAGGTTGGGGTTTCGTTGGGCTCCTCAAGCTGTGTTACCATCAGGCAGTCTTTGCTGGTCTTGGCATTCGTTAACCCCTTCGGGGAAGGTGCTACTTGTCACCAGTCATTCACAGTGCAGTCTCCGTTGGGCACCCATCCGGGCATACTTTCTCAGTCCTCCATTACTGCTAAGGATCTAGTTATCCTGGGCCTCCGTTGTCACCTGGGCATTTCTCGCTATTTAAGCACTCTCTGTGCAGAGTGGGAGTTTCAAGGGCCTCGTACTATTAGAGCCTGCTCGCTGTATTGGCCTAATAGTAACCAGTTCCTGGCTGCCTCGGTTTGAGTTCACACGATCATAACCTGACCTGTGTCAGTATACTGTATGGTCTGTTTGTACATATACTGGACCCGTGTGGGTATACATTGTATTTTTGCCATAATCTGTCCTGTGTCAGTACTGTATTGTGTTACCTATACTGCTGGACCCGTGAGGGTTATATTCGCTAAACCTGTTCAATAAAACTGTGTTTTATTTCATCTACTGAGTCTGAGTGTCATTAAAACCGTAACAATATCATCAGGACCTGGTGCTTTGTCGGTCTTAATTTTGTTCAGTCTTCCCATGACATCTTCTTGAGTTAACCCAATATCTGTTAATTGTATTGTTTTATTTGTTACTTACAGAGGCTCTTCTACCATTCCTTGATCTCTTGTATATACTGATGCAAAGAAAGTGTTTAAAACATTGGCCTTTTCCTTATCCTCACTAACCAACTCACCCATCTCATTTTTGAATGGTCCAATGCATTCCCTCTTAAGTTTTTTGCTATTTATATATTTGAAAAACTTTTTTGGATTAGTCTTGCTTTCCCTTACAATTCGAGTTTCATTATCTATTTTTGCTACCCTAATTGCCTTTTTACAATCTTTGTTGCACTCCCTGTATTTTAAGAAATATTGTTCAGTTCCTTCAGACTTAAATAATCTGAATGCATTTTTTTCCTTGCCATTTCCTTCTTTACATGTGCAGTTAACCACATTGACTGTGACTTACTTCTTTTGCATTTGTTCCCCATTGGTATATAATGTTGGGTACATTTCTGCAACCTAAATTTGAATTCTGACCATTTTTCCTCAGTATTTTTGCCTTTAAATAAAATATCCCAGTCTATGTGTTGCACTGAAACCCTTAACAATTTGAAGTTAGCTTTTTTAAAATTAAGAGTTTTAGTTGAACCTATACAGTTTTGCTTTGCCAGACTAATCTCAAATGTAACCATGTTGTGATCACTGTTTCCCAAATGTTCTCTTACCTTAAAGGGATAGTAATACTTCGTTTTAACTTTATTTTATTTTGTAGGCATTAAAAAAACATGAAGAATGATATAACTCTTATCTCTCAAACCTTTATGGTTTATGAGATATTCACAAGCAAAGTTTCCCCTCCCGCCCCTTTTTCCTAGTGTAAGCCATCTCTTCTCAGATGTGAATCTGGTTGTATGACCAGACAGATAACAGAAGGGGACAGTCTTCTTTGTATTAAAACAATGAAAGCCCTTCCCCCCTTGACAAGTTTTTCAGCTTTTTCCCTCATCTTAATTGAAGATTGTCCCTCTCTGCAGTCTACCTGGGCACCTCCCTTCTGATCTGGTTGAACAGGGAAGGGATACTTTGTTTGTGAATATCTCTTAAACCATAAAGGTTTGAGAGATAAGACTTATATCATTCTTCTTGTTTTATTAATGCCTACAAAATAAAATAAAGTTAAAACGAAGTATTACTATCCCTTTAATATTGGATACCATTTCTGTGTTATTAGTTATCACTAGGTACAATATATTGTTATATCTTGTCGGCACTTCCACCATTTGTGACCTGTAGCTTTCACAAAGTATGTTCACAAACCTGCTACCCTTAGCACTCTGACAGGTCTCATTTTTCCAGTTGATATCTGGATAATTAAAATCTCCATTAATTATAGTATGCTCAAGCTGGGCAGTTTTCCTCATTTGCAATAGCAGCTGGTCCTCAACATTGTCATCAATATTTGGTGCTTTGTAGCATATGCCCACCAACACCTTTTTTTACCTTGTACACCACATTTATTCTCGATTTCTACCCACATGGACCCCACAATTTGGCCAGTTTCCTCAATAATATCACCCGGCAAAACTGGATTTAGCTCTGTTTTCAAAAATAAGCACACACCTACCCCTTTTCTATTAATCCTGTCTCTTCTAAACAGGGAATAGCCCTCTATATTTACAGCCTAGTCGTGTGCTTCATTCCACCATGTTTTTGTTATTCCAATTATGTCCAACTGCTCATTAACCACCAGCAATTCTGGTTCTCCTATTTTATCTGCCATACTTCTTGCATTTGCTAGCATACAATTAATTTTGTAGTCTTTACATATATTAATCCCTACATGCCTTTTTTCTACACCTTCATTTACTATGAGTTCCTCCCTATTGACTAAATTTATCCCCACCCTTTCTCCACCCCCCTGGTCATTTACTTGGACCTGGTTCCTATCTGCTCCATCTACCCCATTTTTGCTATCTATACTCCCCCTTTCATAGTTTAAAAGCTCCTTCAAGCTTCCTAGCATTCTCTCCCCTAGCACAGAGTCTCCTCTACCATTTAGGTGCAATCCATCACTTCCATATAGATTGTACCCAAGAGCAAAGTCTGCCCAGTGTTCTAAAAACACTGCTTGAGCCATGCATTGAGCTCCCTGAGCTCCCTCTGCCTACCTGAACTGGCTTATGGCACAGGTAGTATTTCAGAAAATACTACCTTAGAGGTCCTTGCCTTGAGCTTGCACCCTAAATCCCTGAAATCATTCTTTAGGGACCTCCATCTTCCTCCTACTTTGTGTTTGGTTCCAATATTTACCAAGACAGCTGGATCCTGTCCGCAACATGCCGAACCCGAGCACCTGGGAGACAGCATACTGTTCGGCATTCACTTACCTGGTGGCAGATTACCCTATCTACCCTCCTAATAATAATAATAATATATTACCACCACCTGCCTTTGTTTCTGCCTGCTCTGCATCCCATCTACTACTGGCTGCTAGAGAAATTAGCCCTCTTCAGTGTTGCCAATTCTGAGCAATTCTCATCAATATCTTCACACAATCTTGCAAATCTGTTGGACTGAGTCAACTCAGAACTGGCCTTCCTCTTCCCACTACCTCCCCTCATTACTGTTACCCAGCTGCCTACCTGTCGCTCCTCTTCTACAACTCTACCCTCTTCACCACTAACTCCACATACAACCTGCTCTGTGAGTTCTAAACTCCTTTCCAGGTTTCCAATGTCTCGCAATGTTGCAATATTTCTTTCCAAATCCAATATCTTAGACTCTAAAAAGAAAATATGCTCACACTTGGCACAGCGGTATGACCCCTGGAATGATTGCTCCAAGTGTTCAAATATGTAACAAGATGTGCATTGCGTGCAATTGTCTAACTTGCTATCACTCATGCTTGGTTTTACAATTCAAATAGCTTTATATTATCCTCTAATGATCACGCTAAGGTAAGTAAACAACTTTAATTGTGAATGCAATAAATACTTTTAAATGATAGTCACCTCAGAGCTCTGCTGATTTCCAACTCCTGCTTCTATTCTAACTCCAGATTCCTTCTAACTCTTCACTTGACAGCAGTCACTTGAAAAAGCAGTCTCAAAGAGCCAGCTCCACAGAGCTTATGGACTGTACTTATAGTAACACTGCAGCCAGGTGAATTCCCTCAGCAATCACCCCTAATCACACAGGCCAGAGAAAAACCCAGTAAACAGTTTTTTTAACTCTTGCAATACCCACACAAAATGAATATATATTTTTTTAAACCTTAATAAAACACCAATAAAACACCAAACACACTCTCATGTACTTAACCAGATTCCTCCTAACCCTTCACTTGAAAGCAGTCACTTGAAAAAGCATGTATTATTTAATATATAATATTACACATTCTTGCACTAAAAAGCCAAGATGGTAAATCTGGAGACAAGTTAACTATATATACAAATAGTAAGGAGCGGGGAGAGAGTGTCTGATGTGAGTCTAGTGTCCTTTTGTTTTATATCTCACCAACACAGGCCCCCTCCTCAGATCCCTTTTATACCATGCCTTATTTTTTTATTTTATTTTTTGTGGGAAATTATTTGCCAAGCAAGGAGTGCTATTATTTGACAATTTTAGCTTGAGGTGAAAATTTTCACCCCACCCTTCTATCCTACATAAATAGGGTTCTAGATGTACTGGATGGGAATATAATTCTACATCTATATACATCTTTGATAAAGTCTCATCTATAAAATGGAGTACAGTTTTGGAAAGACGTTATTAGGAAAGACATTAATGTACTAGAAAAGTGCAGATATATCCAACAAAACTGATAAAGGCAAAAGAATCTGATTAATAAAGAGAGAGTAGAAATGTACCAATTACAAATATATTCAATGTCAATACAGAGAACTCTCCAAGGAACTAATTACTCAAAGAGCTGAGCAAAGAACAAGAGATCATCCATTAAGACTACAACAAAGGCACTTTTGAAGAATTTTCAATAAAGGCAGTAAAGTTGTGGAATTCTTTACCTTGGAATGCTGTGTTGGCAGACACTGTAACCCTACCAGTCCTGCTCCCAGTATATCAAACATGCCTCATCTTTGGCCATTTGAAGCACTGGGTGCTGCTGTGTTCTCTGCTTCTCTCTTCCTTGCTGTTAGGGACCAGGAACCAGACAGACACAAAAAATATGATGTGCAGAACACTTTATTGAAATAACCAAAGCAAACAAAATTGTTATCCAGGAGCGTAAATCAAAAGTCAAGCCGGGGTCAGGAACCAATGATGGGTACTCAGACAAGCCAGGGGACACGAATACGGAGGTCAGCGATGACAGGAACAAGTCAGGAGTCAGGAGCCAGAAGGAGGAAGCCAGGTCATGAATGGATAATCAGGAACACAGGAGAATGTACTTGCAGCCATAAACAACACAAGGGCAAGGAGGAAATTAGCCTAGCTGCTTTAAATAACCTGGGGTTGGCTGATAACAATCAGGTGAGTAACCTTGGAAACAGAGAGGTAAAAGCAGTTTGTTACTCATTAGCTGCATCAGCCTAACACAGGGAAGGAAAAGCAGCTAGTATACAACAGCAGAGTATTAAAGCAGTTCATCCAAACCGTGACACTTGCAAGCACAAAGAGGAGGGAGACAAAGAATACTGACAAAGGCACTGCTCAAATACATTGCCTTTGTCATGTGGCTCCATGTGAGAATTATTTGATGTTTTGCACACAATATTTACCATATATTTGCTCTTGTTTAGTAATCCTGCAAGCAATATTTTTAATTTAGAAAATTATTTTTTCTCCTAAGGCACTATATTGAAAAAAGTGGTGTAATTCTGGGTCTAATTAATGGTTTTGCAGAGGATATATATGAATTCACAAAATATCAAGTGATTTCATTGAGACTTGCAACTTTTTGAACGTTAAAGAGTTCTCCAATATATTATTTAAATCAAAAAGGATTTTTTTCCCCTTTGTATACCAACTCTTCTTTTGATCATAGGATCCTAAAAGGTTAATAACAATAATAGATCAATATGATTTCAGTTATGAATTAACTAGATTAAATCATTAATATGCTATTGAAATAATAATACAAAAATACATTTAGATATAGTTTCAGTTAATTTAATGCTCTCACCTTAAGTAAAAGCCCATGTTACTGTTTTAGAGAACAAATTCCACAAGATGGCAGCATTGCTTAATGAAATTTATGTGAAGCTTTAGCATTTAATACTGCATTTGCTCACAGCCAAAAAAAAAAAAAAAAACGAAACAGGAATGGATTGCTGTACAAGTAATATTTGGACCCAGTGATGTGAATAAGACAATTATCAACTGTATCCTTTACACAGAGCATGGTAAATGTAAACAACTTGATGATAGCTGTCATAACAAAAATTAGGTACATCAGCTCATATTTTTTATGGCTCCATGAGATGCTATATTTTCCAACTAGATCATGGAGTCAGTTAAGTCTGATATAAATATGCATGCTGAGTGTCCATATTCTCTGAATAACAACTATAAAGAAAACTACTGAGGTAAGAAAATTAGAATTTTTTTATGTAAGTAGGGGACTTTTGTATTATTATTGTCATTGCCCTATTTTATCAAGTGCCAAATTATTTCAAGAAAATGTACAACAGGGAATATACATATACTGATATATAAAACAGTATATTGAGAACATAGTATACAAAATGACTAGAGGGTCCTGCACACGAGACCTTACAGTCTAGAGGAAGTTAGGTTGGAACAAAGAAAGTGTAAGTGCTACAGGGTAGCTGATTTTACATAGTTACAAGTGCTGCACACTTTAGTAGCACCATTTTTCATTTTTTTCTATATATAAACTTTATTATATGTATTACTATACACTAAGGTGAGTTAGCACTGTGATCTATTTTCTTTATTCTTGTTTCCACATAAGGTAGCTTTTCACTTTCACTAATATCCCACATAAATGATTTATTGCACTAATTATTTCCTTTATATTATAGGCCTTTAAGAGGTCTATCTAGGCTTTCATATACCCTGTCTGTTTGTAACGGATTATTCCTCATGTGGCCTGTGGAGGTGGTAACATGTTACTTATAAAGGGTGATTGAGTTATAGTCCTTTTGGATAGGTATCCACTCAATGCAGGCACATAAAGGCAAGTCCATGTTTATACCTTTTTAAAATATTGTTTGTCATCTGTTTTAATTGCATACATGGGGACCCCCAAGAACTTAAAAAGAAACTGTATTAAAGGGTTCCCCTCCTACGCGTTTATTATAACATCTCTTCATGGGCTATTTTTAATTTTTATTTATTTATTTATTTATTTATTTATTTATTTAATTATTTTCAATTTGGATAGGGTTTTCAGGTGTTTAGAGTAGGTACTTGCCATATACTCAACGGGGTTGGCAAGTGTACACCTCATTTTGGCCAAAATGTGGGCAATAAAACCTCAAATTTATCAACAGTGTTATTATACATACCTAACACAGGGCACTCTGTTCACAATTAGACTGGTGGAGTGCAGGTTTGTTGTTTGTTTTGTATTTGCACTTTGGGCTTCTGCCTTATATTTGGGGGACTGGAGAACCCTCTCATTCCTTGCTGCACACATCAGTAACACCATTTCTTTCAATATTCACTTTATATAAACTTTATTATATATATATTACTATACACTAAGGTGAGTTAGCGCTGTGAGCTAGTTTTCTTTAACTTTGTAACTATGTCCTTCAGGAAGACTGGTCTTACCTTCCTAAATGTGGAGATGTAATGGTATATAATGTATTTCCATACGGATTTGCCTACCATGAGAGCAGAAAGTATTGCTTTATGCTTATGCTTTTATCTCACTTATGATATGCTCCTCTGCCCATGGCTCTGGATACAAAACAGATATACTTTTTGTAGCTACCATATTTCATGACACTCTTGATCCACCTGTTACCCAACATGTACAATCCCTTATCACTTCTCCAATACCATAAACGTATAACCTATCAACATACATAAAAGAAACTTCTCCCTCTCCAGATACTGTATATATCTGTACACCAGAGTAAGGGGGCATAAAGTATAACCCCTTAAACCTTTGAGCAGGAGTGACTGCTATATAATATATTGTTCTCTTTGACTTTGGGAAAGGATGAAAGAGATACATTTACATTAGATGAAGTAATTATCAGAAAGTCAACATAAAAGTTTTATATTCAACTGAAACATACTAGATAAAACCTCCCTAACAGGATCCACAGATAATTTTAAAATATTATGAAACATCTTAATTAAACCAGACTCAAGCAAAGTTCCAGTCTGAGACATATGTTGTATTTAAAATATGGGAGATTAGACCTAAAAAAATCAGTTGTACCTCATTGACCATGCCCATACCAGGCATAAGCATATGTATGGAATGTCTATAATGTCAATAAACCCAGTCTATTTGCACTTCATTAACCATGACCATGTCATGCATAAAAATAGGTCTGGGGTTTCTATAATGTAATTAAACCCAGTTTGTAGTTTTCTCATTTACCTTGGCAATACCATGCATAACTATGGGCCATATATTCAAAGAAGTAGAGAAATAGCTTTTGTTGTTTATAACCAGGGCTCAAAATTTCCACTCACCACTAGCCAATGGTGAGTGAAAATTTAGCCCTGGCGAGTAGAAATTCAGCCCTGGTAGGTATGTTTTGGCTTGCAGTGGCGAGTAACTTTTCAGGTCTGGCTAGTAGCAAAGGACTTAAAATCATAAGCCCTGTTATAACGACTTTTCAAAGTACAGTGTCGTTGGGCTCATTAAGATTTTCAGAGAGTGTCGGTTGTGATTGGAAATTTGTCCTGACTGAAATTGTCGTATGGAACGGCAAAAAAATGTCTTAACTAACGAAAAAATGTCTTAACTAAAGACAAAAATTCTCATATTCAGAACACATTCCCTCCACTTTTTTCTTAACATTCAATTTTTTTTCTTTTACAAGACATTTTTTTGTCATTAGTTACAACAAATGTTCTTTTCCTCTATACAACACTGGAGAATAGTTTAGCCACGTCCTTTCCCAGCCCCTTTGACTGGCAATTCTGGAGTTGTGTTGTATACAATGGACATTACTAGCTTTTTGTTGCATACTCTATTAAAAATATGTCATTCATGTACACAATTTCTTATTTTTGGCATCCATACAACAATTTTTTGTCGTTATCCCTTTGAACATACGGCCCTATGTGTCTGGATTTTCTTTACTGTAAGCAAACCCAGTTTATCAAGTATCTCTTTATAAAGAAAACAGTTCAATCCAATAGTTTTGTTGCACAGAAAAAAAAAACATATTCCAGAAAAGAAAAAAGAGAATACAATTTCTGATGAAAATTACAAAAATATTTATTATTGCTAAAAGAGGGTTGAAATCACAGCGAACAAAGTTCAAAATGTATCTCAGAGCACAAATTACAGTGCCTCTTCTTCATTTCAATGTACTCTCCAAGAAGAAAAAAATACAATTTTCAGGTATGAAATGTAAATTATTACTTGTGTTGATTTCCTTAAATGTTAGTCTCATGAGTCACTAACCCAGTAAATATTTGCATCATAGGGGAATTTTTTTTTTTTAGTTTTTTTAAAATGGGTGTTTGGCCTGAATGGAGAGGTGTTTTAAATCTCTCTCACCAGATATTCAGTCAGGTTAGGTTAAGGGTAGATGAGAAGTGGCCTTGTAGAATAAAATGGAGCAGTTGTTGAACCACACATCAGCTTGTCAAAAGAGTAACATATGTACATAACACTTTGTTAGGTGTCTAGAGCACTTCTCAGCAATTCAAGGACATACAGTATATAGAGATTTCAACTTTTCCTCCCTTAACAGACCTGTGACATGCCTATACAAATGCACTGCAAATAAGATTTATCTTTCACCCACAGACCTGACAGCTCTGTATACCAGCATACCTTCCTCTAGACAGTAAGCTCTCACAAGCTAGCCCCTCTGATGCTTTGTTATTTTTTGTTCTAATTGTATGGTCATACTTCCTAGTCTATTTTCATTGTAAAACACTGCAGAGTAACATAGTTACCTAGTAAATGACATTGAAAAAAGACACAAGTCCATCACAATCAGGCTTTGTCACAGTATAATCAAGAAAACAAGAATTGTATAAGACTTCCCAGCTCCTAAATGGGTATTACTCTGTTTACCAGAACTTTTTTTTTTTTTTTTTTTTACCTACACAATACAGCCATGCATGTTTCCTTCTGCCGGAAATGCATCTAATCTTCTTTAAATGAACCCATTGTATCTGCCATTGCCACATGCTTGGGTAAAAAATTCTACAATTTAACAGACCTTACTGTAAAAAAAAAACAACAACTTTCCCCTTCATATTCACATATAGGTACATGAATCTTTCTTTTATGTGTTTTCTATTACATGTCTGTGGGGTTCTTTGCTGAGGATACACAAAGATATGGCAGCAGCGACTAAGTGATGTGACAAACAAACTTTCTGTATAAACCATTTTGGCACTGTCTCTCAAGGATTCAAGGATATGTTTTGTTATGTTTGCTAACTATATTTAAACAATTAGATTAACTTAGTGTTATATAACATTATCCTGTTGTTGTAGCTCTTAGGGGAGTGTATATTCTTCATTTTCTGTAAATCCCTCTGTAGATAAACATCCTGCTCTGAATTTATTACCATGCATAACTTAGTGTCATCTGCAAATATTGAAATTTTACTATCTATACCTGTCTCCAGGTAATTTATACACATGTTAAAAAGCAGTGGACCAAGTAATGATCCCTGAGGTACTCCACTCTCAACTTTCACTGTTTTGGAGAATTTTCCATTTTTTAACAACACACTGTTCCCTTACTTTCAACCAGTTTTCTATCCAGGTATAAAGGTAACCTCCAAACCCCAATTCTCCTAATTAGACACCAGCCTCCTGTTTAGCATGGTATCAAATGCCTTTGTAAATATAGCTATACTACATCTACTGCTTTACCATTATAAAAGTTGCACTGCTTCAAAGAAGCTCCAAAGATTTGTTTGACGAGATCTGTTCATAAAACTGTGTTGATTCCTGCTAATAATCATATTTTCCGCAAGTCTATAATAAAGGCACTACACTGGATTTACATTAGTCTTGTGGCACTGAGCCTGTGGTGAGAGAGTCTTTAAAGGGATAGTAATACCCTGTGTTGTAGCCCTTAAAATTCTGAATTCAACGATACCAGCGGCATCTCTCAAACCTTTATGGTTTGAGAGATAGCCACTTTCAAAGTTCACTCTTTTTGGCTTTTCCCCTGACGTCAGAGTTCTAGCTGAGAGCAGGGGAATCCACTCAGTGAGCAAGTGGTGGCTCTGCAGGTGTCCTGATATGGCGTCATAGAAACAGAAATCTTTCACTAAAATGGTCTTCTACGTGTGCAAGCACACGTAGAAGACCATTTTAGTGAAAGATTTCTGTTTCTATAACGAGATCTCAGCACTGCTGCAGAGCCGCCGCCGGTCCCAGGACCAGATTCCCGTGCTGTCAGATAGAATGCTGATGTCAGGGGAAAGGAAACTTTGAAAGCGGATATCTCTCAAACCATAAAGGTTTGAGAGATTCCTTTAGTATTGTTGAGAGATTCCTTTAGTATTGTTGAATTCAGAATTTTAAGGGCTACAACATGGGGGATAGTAATAATTAAGTATTACTATCCCTTTAACACTTTGAGCATCAGAAAAGTATGTAACGCATTGCAAAGCAATGTGTTGTGTACCCCCTCTGGCACTCAAAGGGTTAAAGAATAAAAAGAGGGGTTTTTCTAATACTGCACTGAGTGCCTGAAGAACCCTTGGATGTATACCATTTGGACCGGGTAATTTGTCAGTATTAATTTTGTCCAGTGTTCTATTTGAACGCTTCTTGTGTTAACCCAATATCTGAAAATGGCATGGTTTTATAAATAAACCATAATAATAATAATCATATATATTAATATTTCATATATAACAACAACAGATTGTGTCATTGATTGATGACTTGTATGATTTTTTTGATATTGCCACCACAATCAAAAGACAAACCTTTGAACAGCAGTGAAATGTCCTGCTGTCAAATTCCCATAATACCACCATCATAATCATTTTTGCTAGTATGTGAGAGAATGGACCAACCATCACATTCTTATATCACCTCCTTGTCATCCACTCTGTCAGTTCTTCAGCATGGACCCTGTCAAGATGATTAACTTTACATCCTTGGCTTAGAAGCATTGGCCATTATGAAGGAGGCTTCACTGGGATATTATATTTGATTATATTGGGGTGTCCATGTTCTAATAGGGATTTAGAAGTAGAAACTGTGGAATGAGATTCATAACAATGATTTTGGGGAAACTCTTCTTCATGCTCTTGTAATATAGACGTATTGTTTGTAAAAGAAGATAAAAATGCTAGTATATTAAGCTTTGGGCCTTAAGGGTTTAATTCACGGGTTTATACTATCCCAAGTTATGTGTCAGAATTGACAGTTCCTATCTAGTTAACGTTTGCCATAGAAATTTATTGAGTCAAATTTGAGATTTACTCTTAAAATTAAGCCTACGTACTTGGATTTCAGTGCAGAAATGTAACCCTTTGAGTGCCAGAGGGGTATGAAACACATTGCTTTGAAATGCATTGCAAAGCCCTCTGGCACTCAAAGGGTTAAGCCATTTTTTTTTTTTTTTTTTTTAAAGGCAGAATAAAGCCTAACTGGTATGTCTGTCCATTTATTTGACTTACAGAGTTCGCAGGTGAAATTCACTGCTTTAATGTAAACATCAGATATCAAGCAGTCTGTGCAAATAGATTGTTAAGGGTTTCATACTTCGGACTCTGCTGAACTTGCCATGATAAAACACATTCACCACTTATGACATTTTTCAATAAGCAATTCCATTCAAAATTGTTACTTCTGACTTTTTTTTTTATTTAATCAACTCTATCAACAGTACCATATAAATCAGTATGCTTTATTGTACCGGTTTTGTCTGAATACTTGTTATTTTCATTTTGCCCAATATTCTAGGCACATTTGAAAAGGAAAGTATGCCAACACCCCCCCCACACACACACACACACACACACTTCTCCCAAACAGTTGGGGTTCCCTGATTTACTTGGAGGTGCCCCCCAAACATTGCTATGGTCCACTAGACAAAAAACACATTTTTATTCTCCCTAGTTAGAGGGATCGTAATGTTTCATAATAAAAGCAGCTCTAATTAATCTTCATAGTATTTGGGTCATGGAGAGTGTTATTTCAATTCCATCAGTGTTGTAGGTCAAGAGTAATTGAATGATAAAGTATCCCCTCCTGCCCCTTCTGCTGATGTAACACTGCTCAGCTTAGAGCAGCAGGGAGGTGTCCAGGTAGGTTGCAGAGAAGGTCAATCTTCAAATTAAGATAAGGGAAAAAGCTGAAAAACCTGTCAAGGGGGGCAAGGTTTTCATTGTTCTCACAGTAAGAAGATTGTCCCTTACTGTGAGCTGTCTGGTCTATGGACTGGATTCCACATCTGAGGAGTGGGGGCTTACACAAGGTAATAGGGGTGGGAGGGGGAAACTTTATCATTCAATTACTCTTGAACATGAAATAACACTCTCTATGGCTCAAATACTATGAAGATTAATTGGAGCTGCTGTTTTTGTGAAACATTACTATCACTTTAATGCTATTATGTTTAGTAAAAAGCTGTGATTGACTAATTGCCAGTTCCTGTGAGTATAATAAACATGATGAGAGCCTCAGTTTTGTTTACCATACTTACAGCCTCTGATTGGCTGGGAGTTTAAAAGGCTGAGATTCACAGATTGTTATTAGTAAAGATGAGTGAACTGGTTTTGTAAGCTGGCTATTTGTATGAAATAGGCTTTCATAAGTTACAGACTGATGCTATGTATGTTGTTTCCTTTTTAGTTCATTTGCCATCACTTCATGTAATTTGGGTTTACTCAGGGTCATGCTGAGGATTGTTAGGGAGCTGTTAGCTGCAGTGTATTACTGCTTATAATGTTATTTCAATACTTGTTGAAATAGGTCTAGAAGAGAAGGAGGGCTGGAGGAGAGGAAACAAGTTGTTAAATGGGGATTTACCCTTTGTGCAATTGACTGAAAACTTGTGAGATATGTTACAACATCACAAGCAATAGTTATTGTAACACGCAGCAGTCATTTCCAATAGCCTTAGAGACACCAAACCAGCCAGAGTTATTTACAACTACTTTTTCAGAATTAACCCTTTGAGTGCCAATGTTCTGGCTCTCAAAGGGTTAAAAAATCTACACTCTCACCTGAAAAAGAAAAAAATTGTAAGCCTCCTCTATAGCAGGTGTAAATAATAGTGTTCATAGCTTGAGGAGCAAATCTCAAAATCTACTCAAGTATTCCTATAATAAATATGTTTTATCTACGCACAATATTTAGTAGGCCCAAGTGTCGGTTAATCAATAATAATACTACAAAAATGTAATTATATCATCTCATTGTCATTGTAGAATACACTTCTATTATCATAAAAATATTTATGTTTCAAGCGCTTGACTTATCCTCATGGAATCGGGCTCCATGATATAGATCTAAAAATGTGTATAAAACAGTCAGACTCTTCAAGCTTTAGTTTTGCTGAGCAATGTAGGTATAGTTTTTTTTTTGTACATTTTCTTTTAATGGAACTCAAAAAACCTTCTGCAGGTCTCAGTGTCCTAGAACTAAAGTACAAAAGTATAAAAACAGAGCAGTGCATTTCTGAAAAAAAAAAAAACAACAGCATCTTGCTTGACAAATAAAAATCCCTACTGATTTAAATGGGACTTTAACCTTTCGAGTGCCAGAGTGGTAGGCAACGCACTACAAAGCAATGAGTTGCCTACTACTCTGGCACTCAAAGGGTTAACCTCTTGAAAGCCAGAGAGGGCTCCAGAACAATGCTTTGCGATATGCCAACAAGCAAACCCTAGAGAGGCAATGCATTGGATACCCCTCCCAGTGGGTTAAAGAGTTAAAAGTTCCTTTTGAATCATTGGGAATTTTTGGATTTTTGTTTGTTCCTTAGAATGCACTTAACCCTTTGAGTGCCAGAGGGCTAAACAACACATTGCTTGACAATGCGTTGTATACCCCTCTGGCATTCAAAGGATTAAAATGTTCCACTTGTTTTTATGCATAATGGTCACAGTATTTGAATAACATATGAATAAAGCTGGGAACAGAAACAACACATAACCAACAGTATATAAGTCATTAGAAAGATTAACCCCTTGACGTTTAGGTTCCTGGGAACTAACATTTCCTTAAGGACCACTTTGATGTTTCAGGCGTGACCTGTAACGTGTGCCGGCATGCCACGCTGGGGACTGAGAGAGAACGCTCCAGTCTTGGAGCGGTCAATTTCACTCCCCATTTTTACTTACAGCCCTCCCATCACTTACGCCTGATGGTCATAGCACAGCACTCAGGAGTTAAGGGGTTAAACATTGTGGCCCATATTTATAAAAGCAAACTAGAGTTATTCTGGAGTAAACCAACTTCACCGTAGGGTACAAAAAAAATGTTAAATTATATCAGTCTTTTAACCCCTTGAATGCTAGAGGTGTCTCAAATCCATTGCAAAGAAATGCATTTGTAGACCTTGCTAGCATTCAAGGGGTTAAAAAGCTCTATCGAGTGCATGGGGATTTATGAATTTTTATTTTTCCCCTATGGGGCAGTTGGTTTACTCCAAAACAATTCTCATTTGCTTTTATAAATAAAAGCCTAAGGGCTTTATGCATCAAGTGATGCAGTTCTGGAGCAAACCACCTGCACCACAAATTTTAATTAAATGTTAAAAGGTAGGCTTTTAACCCTTTCAATTTTATACAAGTCTACAGCACATTCTGAAGTAATGCATGGATACATCTCTACATTCCTGGGAACTTTCAAATTGAGCTGACCCTGAAATCCTTGGAATATTAACCGTTAAAGCTTCCCATAGTGTACATTTTAAAGGAATAGTAATACTTACAATGTAAAACAAAATATGTTGTAAGATTTAGTCCCCTGAGTAAAACAAGAGTACTCCAATTGCTGAAAGGTGTTTTATTCAAAAGTTATTAGAGTTCAAACTTGATTTTTTTTAGGTGCAGTATCACAGTGGCCTGCAATTGTAAAGTGGCCTGCAATTGTACAGTGGCTCTGTTGCTACACCATCCTATGGATATTTATGGTCAACTGAACAGAGCTGTCCATATGATGGTATAGTAACAGCGCCACTGTACAATTGCAGGCCACTGTGATATTGCACCTAAAAAATTTGAGCTCTAATAACTTTTAAATAAAACATCTGTCAGCAGTGAGAGTACTCTTGTTTTACTCAGGAGGATAAACCCTGTAACATATTTTTTTTTATATTTTAAGTATTGCAATCCCTTTAAGCAATATGTACCTGCTTTCTCTAACCCAGAGGTGATTCGGTTGGTCGGCAAAGAACCTTTAACATGTTGTAACTTAGAGATCTCACTGCCTAATAACAAACTAGACAAGCAGGACATCTCCCCTGCTCTTCTGGTACAAATGGCACCAAATTAGATACCAAAGAAACATTTAATTGGGAAAAATTGCATAGTAGGTAACACAGAACTCTCTCACCCTGAGAAATTGGGTAAGAACCACCCAGAGTTGCAGGGTCAAACCCTAAATCCCAGGGATGCATTTCTATATTCAAAGGATTAAAATCCCCACTTAAATTAATGGTAATTTTCACACACCCCCACCCCATGATACAGATGGTTTGCTCCATGTCTTTCACTTGAGGAATAAAGCCCTAAAATGTAATGTTAAAAAAATAAGAATGTATAATTATAAGTGTTAATGTGGCAACAGTGTTATGAGACTGTGAAACCCCCAGTCAAATAGCTGCTGTTGGTCTATAACTCCCTTCATTCTCAGATAACTAAAAACCGGCTGAGGAACATGGGAGTTGTAGTGCAACAATATCTGGATGCTGGAAGGTGCTAACCCAGCATATTGTGTTCCTGCCTCCTAACCTAGGCACATAATACATTCAGGGTACATCTCAAGTCCCTTTAAACAAAGCACCACAGGCACCCCAAGGCCTGTCCATAACCACACACTCATTTTTTACATGATACCACACAGCCTCAACCATTGTTGCCTGCGACAGAAAATACCCACCTATTCTGTGCACATGTAAAACCTTTAAAGGGATAGTAATACCTAAAATGTAAAAAAAAAATATGTTGTAGGGTTTATCCCCCTGAGTAAAACAAGGGAACTCCCACTGCTGAAAGGTGTTTCATTCAAAAGTTATTAATTTTCAAAGTTGAATTTTTTAAGTGCAATATCACAGTGGCCTGAAATTGTACAGTGGCGCTTTTGCTACACCATCCTATGGAGATTTATGGTCCTGAGACCAGAGCTGTCCATAGGATCGTGTAGCAACAGCGCCACTGTACAATTTCAGGCCACTGTGATATTGCACCTAAAAAATTCAACTTTGAAAATTAATAACTTTTGAATGAAACATCTTTCAGCAGTGGGAGCACTCTTGTTTTACTCAGGGGAATAAACCCTACAACATATTTTTTTTTACATTTTAGGTATTACTATCCCTTTAAATATACTTGTTAGAGTCAGAACAATACATTTAATTTGGTAAATAAACTGGAGATCATTCTATAAAGCCTGGACATTACAACAGTACTTAAACAGACTATTAAACTGGCCATCGAAAACCAGTTGCAGATGTTTTCAGACACTAATATTGAACTTGTTACTCCTACAGCTCTAAGTAGTGGACATTGTCAGTACAACTGAGATGACCTCTTAGTAAGGCACCCTAGGCAATTGCCTAGCTTGCATAATGAGAAATCTTGACCTATACGGTCATATTAAATTTGCCTTTGTAGTATTATTTCAAAATATGTGAGTGTAGAAATTGGCAATCTGAAGCCCTCCAGCTGTTGAATAATTTGTGTTCACCATAAACAGCTGGCTGGAGGAATATTGGAAAGTTTAATCCTCAGCAGCTGGAGGTTCACAGGTTGCCCATCCCTGCTTTAGAGTGATGCATGACCAAAGGCTACACAGCAACCAATATAATCAGGCAATAAGAATCTATTATATCCATTCCCTATTAAAATTCAAATATGGTCCCTTCTTGATTGAGCATGCTAGACCTTATATTTTTCAGAATGCACTTTATATAATTATATCCATCTAAAAAATGAGAACCATTTACAGCTGTGAAAATGAAATCTAGTGATTTTTTTTAGCACTGAACATTTGCAGACTTACATTTCTCTATTAATTGTAATATGTGCTTTGCATGCATGCACACCATTTTTCAAAATTACTATTACGGGGTTTTCATTCCTCAACATCCTCTATAAACAACCTCCATTGGTATACTACTTAACCCTTTCAGGGCAAGAGGGATGTGAAAAACACATTGTGTAGCAATGCACCACACACCCTTCAAGTCCTTCAAGGCAGTATAAGGCTTTTCCTGCCACTGCCATGCCCTGCTACTGCTCAGAAATGTTTCATTCAAGATGTTGTTACAAGGTGAACTATTTATTTATTTATACAAACACAGTTTCTATTATGGTCACAATGCAGGGCTGTTGTACGCAGTTCCACATGCTGCTGAGAGTTGTTGTTCATGATTCAAGCTCTCCCATAGAGGGCATTATACAACCAATATGCCTATACATTTGAATAAAATATCTCCCAAAAGTGTAGTAGTCTATTTTTATTTGTTTTACTCAGCAGGAAGAGCTCAGCAATTGGGGTTTTTCATATTATGTAAAATATACCATTTAACAGGTTGAGTACTAGAAGGCTATTAAATGCATTGTAATAGAGAAGGCTATTGCAGTGCAATGTATTAGATACCACCACCCCCCGTCATGCAAAAAGGTTAAATTATGATTCTAATTTTAGACGAACATTTTATTATATTAAATGGTTTTAGACAAAGATTTAACCTTTGAGTGGTAAACAGTAGTGCAACTCAAAGCAGGGCAACGTGCTAAACACCCCACTGGCATTCTAAAAGTTTATACCTCCTTCCTGCCTTGGATAATAAAATTTAAAGCAGGGAGTAACCCTTTGAATACATGTGCATGGAGGGGGAGGGGGTGCAACACATTGCTAATTCATTGCATACCCTCTCTAGAGCTCAAATATCTTACACACCCTTATACGTATAATTACTTATTGCAGCATCGTCAATCATTTATCAAGCCTTGATCTTTAAATTTCTTTACTTGAAAATACTTCCTTGTTCTATTGATATGAAACTAGCCATTTTATATATTTTGTGTGATATTCCAAATAAGACTATTTTCTTAGTGGTTTAAAGTGGACCTGTCACCTTGAACTTTTTTAAATATGTGAAATCTTCATTCAAAACTGCCTATGTGTCTCACATTATCCAAAAGTCCTTTAGATGTATAGTTTAAGAAATATTCACACTTTTATTTCTGGGAAGGGTGAAAGTGAAAGCCACCTGGTGCAGAGCAGCATATAAAATGTCACTGAAAATCATAATTAGCATATGAAACATTCGTGAAATGCTGCACTCGCAAATCAAACATCACTGAAAATCTTAATTAGCATATGAAATTTCACTGATGCCACAATTAACATAGCATTAACTGTACATTTGCTGGTATACACATGACATCCATGCAATTAATTAAGCTTTCAAATATGCAAACTTCAGTAAAGGTGACAGCCTACTTGAGTACACACACAAAAAATGTTATGTTGCTTTTAGGGAGCCACTCATGGCACACCACTGAAAGTTCGTTACCAAGTGTACAGAAAAAAAATAACTTATATAAAATATACTGTGTTGCACAATCATTCGGACTTCAAAGGGTTAACTAATTCAGACACACTGAAATTATACCAAGTTCTATATACAATACTTAGAAATATTATTTTTGTCTTGTAAGTTCAGATGATTAATGTATTGAAATTGTTATTGAGCAAAAATTATACTCAGTAGTTCTTTTTCTTCTTTTGTCATATATATAAAATTATGCATGCAGTTGAATCATATGTTATTATACGTTTTATGCAATTCTTCTTAACCCCGTAATGATGCATTACGTACATGTACGTCATGAGGTTGCGGTCCCTAAAGGACCAAGGATGTACATGTACATCATGGAATTCCAGGCTCCCCGCATGGCTGCACACTGTTTGGGGAGTCCTGAATAGAATGGTTAAAAAAAAATGCTCCATGGTCCTTAAGTGACCGCACTGTGCATGCACGGCTGGTCCTTAAGGGGTTAATGAATATGTGGGACAGGAGAACAAGAAGTACTCACAACAGTGAATTTTGTGAGGCTAATTGAAACACACCACAAAATAACATGGTCGTGTATCATAAATAGGGAAGGGTGGACATTTTCACCTAAAAAGCATACATTTAGAAAAATGGCACTCGTCTCTTTCTGCAGTAGTTCCCAAATAAAAAAAGTTCTGTTGTCTGTTTTATGCTGCATACCAATTTAACATACCACCCCCCCACACCTTGTCCCACGTTAGTCATAGAATCCCACATACTGCACCCAGTCTTGTCCCATGGTAGTCACAGAACCATATATATTGACCACCCAGACTTCTTCCACTGTCTGGTAGCTTCAGTGATGGGAAATGTGAGGCCCTCCAGCTCCACCAGGCTACAACTTCCATTGTTCCTTGACAGACAAAGGCTGCAACGATGGGAGTTGTAGTCTGAAGGACCTCATGTTGTCCACCACCACTGTGATCCCCAGTCCCATGGCAGTCATTGGACCACATTTACTAAGCCCCTCAACTTCATCCCAAAATAGACATAGACCCACACACACTGACCTATCCACCTTTTTCCAAGGTAGCCACTAACTGCATTCTTGTCCCACTGTACTGGTAGCCAAAGAGCCACACATCCCATCCTCCAATCCTGTCCTACTGCACTAGTATGGTATGAATCTCACCTGCTGCCTCTAACCTCCACCCTCCATGTGAACTGTCATAGGAAATATCTTGGGGTTTGCAAAAAAATACAATATTTGGGGGGTTGTACAGGAAGAATTTTCTCAAAAAAAGTTTGATTTTTTTTCCCCATCCCTAATCATAACAAAAGTCAGAGAAATGTGGGCTATAGCTGTATGAATGTTGTGTTTGATATTCATGATAAAGAATTATTACTGAATATGTCTTTATACATATATTAGAAACACCAGTTCTTTATGTAAATAAACTTTCAGGTGGTGAATAATAATAATAACAACAACAACAACAATAATAATAATAATAATATATATTTAAGCTGTAGACATGAATGGTATGAATAATACTTCTGGAAAGGGGACAGGCAGGTAAAAGACCACATATAATTTAAAGTTCTATTATTTCTGCAAGACAAGTGTTAGAGAAATAATGCATTTGTTTTTTGATCAAATACTGTTCTGAATGAAAAGTGGAATGGTGTCAAAAGGCTGCATTTCAATCTAGGTCATTTATCTGCAGCAGTTTTCTGATTAGAGAAACAGAGACCATCACATAAGTTGTTACTCTCTTCAACCTGCTTTTCTGCTGTTCTGAAAAAACTTACTGTATGTGTAATTATGATTTAATTGATCATGTTATAATGAGATTCCAATCTTTAATCAGATTTAATGCAATATTAGCCTATTTACATGTTGCTGAAACTGCACTATGCAATTTAGTTTTTTGCAGAGAATACTAATTACATTTGAATCAGCAGTTTATAAAATAAATCCAAGTATATTTCAGTTTAATTCCCTTTTTGAGAATTTATCAATAGTGGCATATACTTGTTTTTCTTCATTGAAACTAAGCTCCAATCTTAAATGCAAACACCACATTATTTCTATTGCACATTTGCATGTATATTTTTACATTTGTTAAGCACTAATTTTAAAGTACATGTTTTTAATATCTTCACTTATAATTTATAGAATAACTAAAATAGACAATATTATTAAATTGGTAATGTAAGATTATTTGAATGAACCAGTGACCAAGTTTGAGGACATGTTTGTTATTTTATGTGGCAGCTATCTACCAGACAGCATCAAAATTAAGAAGGTGGTATAACTGATTAAGGATGAGAAAAAACTTTCACCTAAAAAAAAAAGGAATTCCAGTGAAAGTGCATGTTTTTCACTTTTCTCCACCTCTCATATTCTGTCCTGCAGTCTTATCCCACGGTAGACATAGGACCACACATACTGACCCAGCATCCTTGTCCCACTGCAATGGTAGCCATAGAATCAAACAAACTGACCCCACTCTGCTCCTACAGTGGTCCCAGATATAATTCTTGGACACAGGAAGGAACCGGCAAAGTTCTTGCTGGAAATTTCTTGGAGTTAGAGAGAATAGACAGAAATTGTATTTTAATTTATAGAGTGAGGGAACAAAATTTACCCCTTTAATAAAAAACATAATATGAGGTCTCAGACCTCATATTATTTTTGACAATCTCACATAATGCCTCCAACTATGTGTTTGAAGGCCCTTTGACCTTAAATAAAACAAAATCTATCATTTTAACAGACTTAAACCCTTTGTTGACAATGTAGCTCGAGCTGTAAACTATATGGCATGGGAGAGGTTAATGGAGTCTTGGATTAGTGTATAAAAGGTGCTGGCTTTTAGAGGATTTAGCTGCACTGGGGGACTGTATTGGAAACAGCCTTTTGCAGCTGAGTAAGCTTTTTTCCCAGCCTCGGCAACTTGGGTAGGCCCCTATAGCTGCAAAATGGAGCATTGCAGAGGCCATTTAGCTACATTGTGATTGTTTAATTGGCCTTTTGCACTGCTTTTTGTTTTGTATACATTTTAGCCAAATTTCTAAACTCTGGATGCATAGCAGCTGAAATGTGATGGAAAGAGTTGCAAAAAGGAAAAATATTTAGCATTTATATGGATTGTTTTGCTGGCTGAAACCCCATTATTATGGAATTGTTCATGTTTTTAAGCTATTTACAGTACATTTTGAGCATATGTAAAAAGGATACTGTTTGTTTGCTTTTTTAATTTTTTCCTGCTCTAATAGTTCATTTCTGCAAAGATTTCTAGCCACCTTCAATGTGGGATTTTTTTTTACTATACCCTTTAGACTTATATTTATGTTTCAACTGTTTAAGGACCTCTTGATGGGATCTGTGGTCTCTGCTTTATAGTCCCTCCACAGGATGAACGTGACAGCTCTACAAAACGTAAGTCATGTTTAACAAATTTACCATACCAAGGAAATTAACAGTAGATGGACAAGAACTTAAAGAGATGGACATAAGAACATAAAATAAATAAAATCGAAAGATTATAGCTTTAAATACATATTAAATGGATAGTAATGTCAGAAAAAAAGTATTAACTATATGGTAGATGCAATTAAAAGGAGCACTTGCACTTATTCGTATCTCTCAAACCGTTATGGTTTGAGAGATATAAGAAAATAAAGTTCTCTGGTCCCTTCCCTTTCTGCTTGACGAGCCGTAAAGCTGTCAGAAGCAGATTCTGGTCGCTTGACCAGATGTGGCTCTTCAGCAGCACTAATATAACAATATCTAAAGATAAATACTTCATCAGAATGGTCTACAATGTGTGCTTGCAATCCAGGCACACGTTGTAGACTGTTCCAATAAAGTATTTATTTTTAGGTATCGTTATGTCGACGGTGCTGAAGAGCCGCCATCTGATCCAGGAACCAGAACCTGTGTCTGACAGCTTTACAGCTCATCAAGCAGAAAGGTAGCAGTGAACTTTATTTTCCTATATCTCTGAAACCATAATGGTTTGAGAGATACGAATAAGTGCAAGTACTCTCTTTTAATTGTATCTACCATATAGTTTATACTTTTTTCTGGCATTACTCTCCCTTTAAGTATATAAGCTGATTTCATTTGGATGGAGTCTAGGTCGATCAATAGATTACAAGCAACAGCTAAATGATAAAAATTATTTAATACTCTTTTTCTACTCTCCTTTTTTTGGCTCCTTGACATTGGTCCCACTTTTTTGAAGGTCTGTATCAAGTAGAGATCCTTTCAAATCATTTAGAAACTGTTTATTTTTATGGAATTTTAAAGAAAGTATTACTAAGTAATACGGTGTCATTGAGCTCACTCAACCTTTACATTTATCCTTTCGAGAGGAGTGCTGAGAATTCAGATTGGCAGCAAGTTTGAATATTATTGTAATGGATACCTTGACAAAGTGATGGTGAGGCACAAAACAGATGTTGCTTTTTCTGATTTGTGGGAATGCCTTGCTGCTATAGTGAACAAGACCAAAAAAGGTGCATTTTATACCAGGTGATTGCCAACTTGGTATTTCTCTCTTTTTTTATATTATTTCATTTGAGTGTGTTAGTTAGCATTCCTTTAAGCTCAACATTTTCTTTGAAAAAAAAAATGACTGAGGGCTTCAAACAAGCCTTAAAATATTTTATTTGTAGGCCTCAGGCTTGCAAAAACAAGCCCTAACAAAAGTTGCATGCATTACTGGTCTAGTGCCAGCAGTGCTAGATGGTGATGGTAAACCATGACCAGAAACAGTATGTCAGTATCAGTTGCATCAGGGCCCATCCAGCATTTATGATTTCTGACAGTGGTGGTCATAGTATTAGCTAGCACTTAAATTAACTTTATTTTTATTTTAACATCTATTTAAAATATTTTTTTCTTCCTCTCTATGTCTCCTTCCATTCTCTTTTCCTACCTATTCTAGAAAGAAAATTATGAGGTTGTAAACATCCACCTCCATTGGAAAAATACAGGTGAAAAATGGAACTGTTCTCAAAGAAAATCTGTTGTATCAGTGAAACAGCAGAAAATCTATCGGTTTCTCTATGGCAGGAATTTCTATGGAAAAAGAAATTTGCATGTTCACCCTTCCCTAATCTTCTGGAGTTTCATATATTCTTTGCTCTAATACTTAACCCCTTAACGACATATGACTTACCAGGTACGTCCCGCAGAAACTGTCACTTAGTGACAGAGGACGTACCTGGTAAGTCACGGAAGTCCGCGTCTCTGTGTGGCTGCACGCCGCTCGGAGACTCAGGACTCGTTTAAAAAAAAAATAAAAATGTTCCTCGGGCGTTAAGGTGACAGCCGCGTACGAACGCGGCTGTCACTAAGGGGTTAAATAAATAGCATGGCTTGCATAAAAATTGATAAAGGGATTGGCGTTATAAAGAGAAATTACAATTTACAACTATATTAAATTCAAACAAAGGACTCTGCAAGGAACCGTTTACTCAAAGAGCTGAGTGAAGAACATGAGTTTATCCATTAAGGCAATAGGAAAGGTGCTTTCAACTAAAATAAAGGCAGGTTTTTTTTTTTTTTTACAGTAAGGAAAGTAAAGTTGTGGAATTCTTTGACTTGGGATTCTCTGCTTGCAGATACTGTAACTGCTTTAAAAAAATGTAATGAATAGCTATCTAGCACAGAACAGATTTAGAATTATGACAGTTGGCTTCAAAGCAGATAAGTTAGGCAAATCTCTGACTGACATTTGGAGTCAGGAAGGACTTTTTTTACCCACTTGAGGCTTAATTGAAAATGACTTCAATGGCTTCAAAACTTTTTTTCCTTCCCCTGGATCAACAGGGGAGATACAGCATGGGCTGAACTTGATAGATGTATGTCTTTTTTCAGTCTCATTAACTATATTACTATGTTATATAAACAATAACAAGATTGGATTCTAGATGGAGCACTTTATGAGTCTTTAAAGGGATAGTAATATTTCGTTTTATCTTTATTTTATTTTGTAGGTATAAAAAAAACATGAAGAACAATATAAGTCTTATCTCTCAAACCTTTATGGTTTGAGAGATATTCACAAGCAGAGTTTCCCCTCTTGCCCCTTTTACCTAGTGTAAGCCATCTCTTCTCAGATGTGGAATGCAGTCCATAGACCAGACAGATAACAGAAGGGGACAATCTTCTTCCTATGAGAACAATGAAAGCCCTGCCTCCCCTGACAAGTTTTTCAGGGTTTTCCCTTATCTTAATTAAAGATTGTCCCTCTCTGCAATCTACCTGGGCACCTCCCTTCTGCTCTGGCTGAACAGTGTTACATCAGTAAAAGGGGAGGTAGGGGGATACTTTGTCAATGAATTACTCTTGAACTACAACTCTGACAGAATTGAAATAACACTGTCCAAATACTATGATGATTAATTAGAGCTGCTTTTATTATGAAACATTACTATCCCTTTAAGTTCTTTATGCTTTACCCTGCTTTATTGATGCAATGAACTCAGGAATTCTACTAAGATGCTATCAGACGCTATACTGCAATTTTGTAGAGTGAACTTAATGCATTATTTTATTTAAGGTTTTGCGTGGGTGTTAGTCTAGTCTTTCCTTATGTACAGTGAGACTATTTGTGATAAGAATGTTTACCACTGAAACATTTTTACTAGTCTCTCCTGTAGTTAAATTTGTGTCTATTTTGAAAAATCAAGCATTATTTTAATGTGTTGAGTTGTTTTTACTTCTATACTATGTAGCCTGGATTTTGTATTTTACTTACTTCTTTATTTTTTAATCTATAACTGTAGAATAGTGAAAGTGTAAAAAAGCTTTTGACATTTATGTTCAGAAGCAGATATATACCAGCATCTTCAATTTAGACATTTTCATTATGTATTAAAAGTCTACGAAAGGAATAATCATGAATTAGAAACATTAACTTAACTTTATCAACCTTTAATCATATCTAACTCTTAAAAGTAACCATGGTATGAAACCACTAATTAGATTGTCCTAAAGTGATATATTAACAATTACACTATGGGCTTTTCCAGGAAGAGCAGATATTAAATATTGTCAATACTTATCATTGATAGCAGCAATCACACATTCACTGCATTATTTCATATTTTACAAGAGTAAAATGTCCTGTAAGAGAAAGTGCTTGGAATTATACATATGTTAAGAAGACTTAACAGCAAACTGTACTTGTTAAGAAAATATAAACATAACTAGACTGCATAGGTTGACATTTTAAAAGGAAAACTAAAATCACAAATTATTTATAATTATTTCGGATTTGACTTTGAAATGTGACAGGATCTGTGTTGTGCAGACCTTGTTTAATGGGTTTAAAATATATGAATTATCAGTTACTTGTGATTGCTTGTACTACAGATTCATATCTGCAGTTATTTTAACATATTCCACTTCAGTGTCATGGGGACTTGTGTATTATGTGGAATCATGTTCTAGTGCAGTGTTTCTCAACGTTAGTCCTCGGGGCACACCAACAGTGCAGGTTTTCAGGTTGTTCCTGCTTAATCACAGGTGAGTAATTAGTGGCTCAGTCATTGTGATAGATTCACCTGTGATTAATTAGGGATATATTGAAAACATGACCTGTTGGTGTGCCCCGAGGACTGGAGCTGAGAATCACTGTTCTAGTGTTTGCAGTAGAAGAGACAGTCATTTTGAGACTGGTGGTGCATTTATTTTTATAGAGAGCTAAAATGCACAATCACACATCTGTTAACTCCAAGTAACAAGCAATACACATCTATTATTTTGGAATACATTTTAATGATCCTTCTCCTTTTGAGAAAGCTGTATGTGAAAGTGACATAAAAAGTTCCTCCACCTCCTGTAGTAGGGGTGGGCAAAAGGTCCCTTTGTGTTACTGTGAAAAATCAGTGAAATCATGTGGTTGTCTGCTTTTTCATAGGGAATATCAACCTTAAATAAAGCCCTTAAAGTCTTCGCCTTTTTCGCTATGTTATTCAATGGCTACAAACTTCCCACCCCCTTACTTATGTGTACTTCATGTTTCTGTGCCAAAAATGTGATGTTTCCAGGAAGTGAAACACAAAACCAAGCAGCTAGCGAGATAGAGAAGGTTCTAGGCTGTTATGATGCTATTTATTTAGCAAAATTAAGGCTGCAGAGACTAAGGCTAGAAACCAGGATTTCCAGTCACCATTAACCATTACAACTTCTGCCTCTCCTGATCATCATTGGACTACTTCATTTAACCCTGCACTGATTCCTACCCTCACCAAGTACTTTGCAGTTCTGCTACTGACTCTCCTCACCATCCCTGGCACCTATACCCTCTGCTCCGTGGATTGACCCTTGACTGCCAAGTCATCTGTACTCTCCTGGATTACTGACTGTTGCACATCTCTACTGCCCCATTCATTAACCCAACTATGGGCAAATTAACTCCTTGTTTTGTCATCGCCATTCTCACCTGCATAAGACTCTCCTCCTCCTGTGTCCACATTAAGTGTCACGCCATTCACATTGCACCCTCAATTCTTCACTCACCACTTCTCTGCTCCCATGAACTTTTTTCATTCCTCCGCTCCCTATCACCACCATCTCCTTCTACCCCTGCAAAAAAGCCCCACTGCTTCAAATCTCACTCTCACCTTATGTCCCTGTCCCTTCTCCTCCTACTTGCTGCAGGTGACATCTCACCTAACCCAGGCCCCCCTTCCATTCTCTCTTGGACCACAGAACCCACTCACACGCGCAACACTCACAATCTAATAACCGTACCCCGTCACCTAACCTCCTCCCCCCCCTTTTGTTTTGGTCTCTGGAACGCCCGCTCTGTGTGTAACAAACTAACAGCTGTTCATGATCTGTTCATTTCTCATTCCCTAAACCTCCTTGCCATCACTGAAACTTGGCTCACATCATCAGACACTGCCTCCACTGCCGCACTCTCATATGGAGGCCTTCAATTCACACACACACCGAGGCCTGGCAACAGGCAGGGAGGGGGAGTAGGCATCCTGCTGCCCCCTAACCATATATTTCAGGTACTCCCCACTGTTCCCTCTCTTTCCTTCCCTACACTTGAAGCTCACACACTTCACCTCTTCTCTCCCCTCCCCCTGCGTGTCGCTGTCATATACAGGCCACCTGGTCCCACTGCACAATTCCTTGATCACTTCACCTCCTGGCTCCCTCACTTCATGTCCTCTGATGTCCCTACTCTCATCATGGGTGACTTCAACATCCCTATAGATAATCACAACACCCCCCCCTGCCCTCAAACTCCTCTCCTTAACAACCTCCTTAGGCTTACCGCAGTGGACCAGCTCTCCCACACACAGTGATGGTCACTCCCTCGACTTGATCTTCACTAACCTCTGCTCGGTCTCCAACTTCTCTAATGTCCCCTTTCCCCTCTCTGACCACCACCTCCTCACCGGTAACCTCATCATACCACGCAAACCCATCACCCCCGCCACAATCAAGCGCATGCGGAGAAATCTACATTCTCTTGATAAGCAACAATTTTCCACCTCCCTTCAGCCTATCCTCAACCCCATCCTCACACTTACTTGCCCAGACAAAACGACTGCTCTCTACAACAGCACTCTCACTTCAGCCCTTGACATCGCTGCACCTGCAACTCCACGCCACCCACGCACAACCCCACTACAACCCTGGCACACAAGACTAACGCGATACCTCCAAAGGTGCTCACGCACTGCTGAAAGGCACTGGAGGAAATCGCGCTCCACAGCCGACTTCACACACTACAAATTCATTCTCCGTTCGTATAGCTCTGCCCTCTCCCTGGCTAAACAGTCATTCTTCTCCTCTCTAATTTCTAATCTTTCCTCCAACCCCAAACGCCTTTTCTCAACCTTCACATCTCTTCTAAACCCACCAACACAGACACCTTCCACTAACTTCTCTGCCCAAGATCTCGCCAACCACTTCAAGAACAAGATTGAATCTATCAGACATGACATTTCATCACTACCACCCCCACCCAGCCAGCCCAGCCCTGTCGCCTCTCCCACATACACACTAAGCTCCTTCCCACCTGTCACTGAGGATGAAGTCTCCCTTCTCCTCACTCGCTCAAACCTAACCACATGCCCTCTCGACCCAATCCCATCTCAGCTCACCCAAGAACTCTCCCCTCTACTAACTCCAATCCTTACTCACTTATTCAACCTCTCCTTGTCAACCGGCACCTTCCCATCCTGTTTCAAACATGCACTAATCACTCCCATCCTAAAAAAACCCTCCCTGGACCCAAACTCATTGTCAAATTACCGGCCAATTTCCCTACTCCCGTTTGCCTCCAAGCTTCTCGAGCGCCTTGCATATAACCGGCTCACTAAATTCCTCTGCTCCCATTCCCTGCTAGATCCCTTGCAATCCGGATTCCGCCCTCATCACTCCACTGAGACTGCCCTCACTAAAGTGGCCAATGACTTGCTCTCAGCCAAGTCTAAAGGCCACTACTCCCTACTCATTCTTTTGGACCTGTCAGCCGCATTTGACACAGTCGATCACCCACTCCTCCTCCAAGCCCTCCACTCCCTAGGCCTCTGCGACACTGCACTCTCCTGGTTTTCATCTTATCTCTGCAACCGCTCCTTCAGTGTTTCATACTCCGGCTCCACTTCCCCACCCCTCCCACTGTCTGTTGGTGTGCCCCAAGGATCAGTACTGGGACCCTTGCTCTTCTCAATCTACACTGCTTCCCTTGGAAAACTAATAAACTCCTTTGGGTTTCACCATCATCTCTATGCTGATGACACCCAAATATATCTTTCCTCCCCAGACCTCTCTCCTTCCCTCCTGTCCAGAGTGTCTGACTGTCTGTCTGCTGTGTCTTCCTGGATGTCCTCCCATCAACTCAAACTTAACCTTAGCAAAACTGAACTAATTCTCTTCCCTCCATCTACAACCAGCCTTATCCCAAACATTACCCTCACCGTTAACAACACTTCCATCACACCAACCCCTACAGCACGCTGCCTGGGGGTCACATTTGACTCTGCCCTATCCTTCATTCCTCACATCCAGTCAATCTCCAACTCATGCCGCCTCCACCTCCGCAACATCTCTAGAATCCGACCCTTTCTCACAGAAGACACTACCAAAATTCTAATCCAAACACTCATCATGTCCCGTCTTGACTACTGTAACTCTTTACTAATTGGCCTGCCTCTCACCCGACTAACCCCGCTACAGTCCATAATGAACTCTGCTGCAAGACTAATCTACCTCACTCATCGCTTCTCTAACACCACACCCCTCTGTCAGTCCCTACACTGGCTCCCGTTAGCATACAGAGTAAAATTCAAAACTCTGGTGCTAGCTTATAGAGCCCTCACTAACACTGCACCCCCCTATATTTCATCTCTCATTTCCAAATATACTCCCGCCCGCCATCTTCGCTCTGCACATGACCTTCTGCTCTCCACAGCTCTTATCACATCCTCCCACTCCCGCCTACAGGACTTCTCCCGTGCTGCACCTGAGCTGTGGAATTCCCTCCCCCGCCCAATCAGACTCTCCCCCAGCCTTCAAATCTTCAGACGCTCCCTGAAGACTCACCTCTTCAGGGAGGCCTATCAACTGCCTCCATAAACATCATCACCAAGATTCACCCCTTGCACGGACTACTGCACTCAATGGCACTTCTCACTCCCACCCACTGACTGGCAGTTCATGTGGCAGGAGGCACTTAAACACAATAGCACTTACTCCTTCTGTATCAAACCTACCTTCCTCTAGACTGTAAGCTCTCACGAGCAGGGCCCTCTGATCCTCCTGTTCTACACATCTGATTGTACTATTTAATACCTCTGTATGTCTATTCCCCAATTGTACAGCGCTGCGGAATTAGTTGGCGCTATATAAATAAAGAATAATAATAATAATAATAAGGCTGTTGGCTAATATTATGATCACCCATCTGAAAAAAAAGGAGGAGCTTGATACATCCAGTGGGTCGAAGCATGAGGAGGAAGTGACTTTGCACATGCTAGGAAATGGATGGTGTGGGTTTTGTGATATCATAGCCTTTAGCCAATAGAAAAGAAGGAGGGTGGGGCCACAAAGTGGACAATAAATGTATCAAGCACAGACTCTCTGGCTCTTTGTGTTCCTGTGATTCCATCTGTAGCTTGGTTCCCTCCCTTCTGTCTATTTCTGTCCCACCTCCATTTCCTCCCTACTATGGGTGGGTGAAAGGTCCCATTGTGTTCCAGTGAAAAAATCAGTGAAAACCACATTGTTGTTCTCTTTTTCACTGAAAAATATGCTTTAAAACCAGCAATTAAAACCTGAACATTTTTCGCCCATTGGCAATAATTCTTTGTCATTTTTTCAATGACTAGAAAGTTTCCGCCCATTGATTTACGTGTTTTTCGCCTATTCACTATAAGAACGTGACATATTCGAGGAAGTGAAACACAGAAAAAGGTACATGTGCTGTGCTGTTCTACTGTGATTTTTGCTAAATTGATGCAGGAGTGGTTCATAGTGACTACTATCACTATGAGAAAGTTTAAAATTAATAAAAGGACCCTTATGTGTCCACTGAGTCTGAGGAGGAGGAGGAAGTGAACACTACAGAACCAATGCTGGCCAGTCCCCCTCAATCACACCTAGTGATCTTGGGGAAATTAATGTCATGGGAGAAAGAAAAGGGTAGTAGTGAGGGCAGGACAGGTCAGCTGCCTGTGCCTGCTGTCAGACATGCTGCCCCTTCTGCCACCAGTACTTTGCCTGCTGTCAGATGTGCTGCCCCTGCTGCCATCAGTGCTGTGCCTGCTGCCAGTGCTGTGCCTGCTGCCACCAGTACTGTGCCTGCTGCCAGATGTGCTGTTCCTTCTGCCACCAGTGCTTTGCCTGCTGCCACCAGTGCTGAACCTGCTGCCAGTGTGTCTTGTAATACTCAGGAGGGTGGAAGGAGAAGATTATGCCAAGTATGACAACAGGGGACCCCAAATCACACTTGCCATCCCCAAGCAGTCCTGCTATTGCTAGCACTACTACTAAGAAGGTCTAGCAGCTTGTTAGTGTTAGGAGAGAAGGAGGAGGTTGTCATCATATTAGTAGTGACTGTGAGGAGGAAGGCTCAGGGGCTGACATTGATGTGGTTGGTGTTGTTAGTAGTAACAGTAATGGTGAAGCAGCTGGAGGGAATAGTTTTAGGGGAGTGGTAGGGGAAGCAATTGAGTGCATCCAGGATATCGCTCAATGGAGTCCACACCATTCTCTTGACCCTGGGAGTCCCCTTCCCCCCATGGCATTGGCCAGGTGGAACATGATCCTGAATAAGCCAGAACTGGTGGCTAGCTATAGCAGCAATAATACCACCACCAGGAGCACAGATCAGCTGCCTGTGCCTGCTGCCAGTGCTGCCAATCTGCCTTATTCAGGTCACCAAGAAATGGCAAGGGTGACATTAGGGGACCCTCTGTCACACTGCTTATCACCTTCTCCAACCAGCAGTGTGATGTCTGTAATAGCTCAGTAGCATGAAGGGACTGGTGGTGTTGGTGGTTATGATGAAGGTGGAGAAGCTGGGGTGGAAGAGACATTGATGGCCTTTTTAGCCCAAACTGGGAAGGAATGGGAGACAGGGATGAGGATGGATATCACCACCATCGCCAGCAGTGAGCTTTTGGAATCGGAACTTCCAACTGCACTAATTCCTGCTGTTGCTGAGTTGCAAGTGGAGTACAAGAAGAAAGATGCCATTTTTCTACACCTGATCCCTCCCTCCTAAAGTCATGGGTGGGGGACTATTTTTCTCTTGGGGCAGGCACAGTTCTGTCAGCACCAATGGCACTGTGCACAATTTGTGACAAGTCAGTGAGAAGGGAAAAGGAGGGAACACACCTTGGCACAAGCACCTTGATAACACACATGAAACACAGACACCATAACATTTATGTGAAACATATTAAAGCCAAACACCCACCACAGAAATCAAGCACCACTTTTGCTGTACCCCCTGACTCTCCAGAAAGGCAACAAAAAGTGAGGTGGAGATCAAAGAGGAGGAAGAATAGAGAAACCCAGACAGAGACTGGAAGTTCCATGGCAAGTGAAACAACTAGCTCGCCATCACCTTCTCCTCTTAGGCCAATCCACCTCATTCATCGTTACCTCTCCCCCGCCAAAGGATAACAACTCTATTAATGTTAGGATTTGACAGTTTGTCTCCAACCATTGCACACTGTGTGGTGCGCTGACCACACATGCCCGTGTGGTGGAGGAGAATAGCAAGCAGGGCATCAAGCGGCATCTGAGGAGATTCCATCCCACAGAATATGCTAAGATGCTGGCAGGGAGGGTTCATCATTACTATTAAACAGTCAGCAAGTTGTCATGTGTCCTTAGCGAGGTGTGGACAAGGGGTATAGTGACAGCGGCAGTATTTAGGTTCTGGTGTCATGGTGTTTGGATACAGTTGTGTCCCCAGGTGTTATTTACCACACACTGTGCACATTGCAGTTGCTGATGAGAGGCACAATTCCAGCTCTCAAGGGAAAAAATTATATTCTAATAACAACATACCCATGATTTTGGAGGAGGGGCAGGTGGAGAAGAATTAATGGCCAACTTTTTATTTTCTCTGCATAGACTGGAGACTACTTATTGTGCTGCTACTGCCTTAGACGCATCACTGGAGCTAATCATGGCAAGTGGAACCTTCTTCATCCATCACTCATGTTACTGCTATTGTTGATCCCATTCCCTTTCAACTGACTAATCATCCTGCTGCTTAAACAACTCAGAAACAGCAGCAGGAACAGCAGTTGCAAATTCCGCAATTATAGACTCAGGAGGACATTTGACAATCGTCAGTGGCCACTGGTCAACATGACCTGCTGGTACTAGGCCAGTAGGGCAATTTTTTTCTCAGGACTTGTGCTTTAAAAAATCAAAATAAATAAAAAATAAAAAAAACATAGTCCTACAAAAAAAAATGAAACATTTGGGGGGGTTTGTTTCTAACAAGCCTATGTCCTACAAATCAATGTTCCCTTAGAGCTTGTGCCAAGCAAGTCTTACACATTAATGTATCTTCAGGGCTTGTGCCTCTAATAAGTCTAAGTCCTACAAGTCAATGTTTTCTCAGGTCTTGGGCCTCTATCAACAAATCTAACAAATCATCCTCTACAAAAACTCTGTCAAGTATCAGTCCACACCAATGTCAGCTTATATCAGGGGGTTCCTGTCTCTATCACTTTACATACAAATTTCTTATTTTATTTTATTGATTTTTTAACTGCCCCTCCAATACCAGTCAAGAACCCCCCAAAACAAATTCCCTGTTCAAATGATTAATTTCCCAGACTCCACCCACCAACACAGTCACCCTACTCAGACCTCTTTTATACCATGTCTTTTATACCATGTATACCACACAATCCCAGTCCCAGTAAACAAACCCCCACAAAAAACATTCCCTGTTCAACTGATTATTTCCCAACACCCCACCAACACATGCACCTTTATGCCCCTTTTATACTATGCCTTTGGGAAATTAAATAATATTTGCTATGTGGTGTGTGTAAATTCAATATTCCCATTGATTTCAATGGAATGTGATAGGCAAAAAAAAGCAGAAAATCATCACTTTTTGTGGGAAATTATTTGCAAAGTGGAAAGTGCCATTGTTTGTCGATTTCAGTTTGTGGCAAACATTTTTGCCCATCCCTACTTTTAAACCCCTTAAAGACTGATAACGTGCCAGGACCATCATCGGTGGATGTGCGTTATGGACTGGTGATGGTCCTGGCACATAACGGAATTCTGAGATTGCAGCGTGTGCAAAGGTTAAGTAAAAAGTGCCGTGCTGGTTAATGGCCCCCCACCACCGTATGACCCTGTTGTTAAGGAGTTCATTTTGAAAGGTTTTAGAACTTTCTCAGCAAAGAAAAATAAAAAATGTTGTCTAGGAGAACATAGTATTTAGTTAATTTTGACTTTTTTTAGTTGTTAAAGAATATATTTTTATTGAAAGATTGGATGTTATTGGCAATATACACTTACAAGAATATACTCTGGTAGTACATTACAATGGATATACAAGCATAGAGAAAGTTTTCAGAGTTGGTATGGTTACAAATCATATCACATCTTCATTAAAACTCTGTAAAAAAAAAAAAAAAAAGTGTCACTTCAGTATTTGAGAAAATAAAATATCCAATCAATTTTATAGAGACAGAATAGATAGGGGAAAAAAGAAGTACAGCAGAGAAAAGAGAGGGAAGAAGGACGAATAGGTCGAGAAGGTAAGAAATAAGGAACGAGAAGAAAAAAGAGGCAAAAGAAAAGAGGAAGGTAAAGAAGGAGGTAAGGAGAAAGAAGAAGAAAGAGGGAAGGAGGGAGGAGATGAGAAAGAAGACAAAAAAGAAAAAAAGAAGGTGAAGAGATGAAGAAGAAGGACGAAGGGGAGGAGAATGAGGAGAAGGAGAAAGCTCACGTGGATTGTAGGTGGCCAGTAGCCATTGAGTGATTAAGCACTTTAAACACCAAATTTAATAGATTGACACATAGCCGTCCAATTGTTTGTCAGGGTGGATAGAACCTCTGGATCCCCACCTCTTCCAATCCAAGCCATATGCATATTAAGTAGTTATTCCATTACTTTGGAGGCCCACATGTCTAAAGAAGGGGGACAAGTTGATCTCCAATTCAATGGAATCAACATTTTAGCTGTGTTTAGCATTGAAAATAAGAAAAGCCTACTAGCTGGAGGTACACGTGGCAAGTCTCTAAAAAGAAGGACCGGTCAAGGGTTGCTAGTTAATCTAATTGTGAAAAGTTCATCTACTAACTGTAAAGATGAGGTCCAAAAATATGTTAACAAAGGGCACAACCACCAGACATGTAGAACAGAGCATGGGTGAGAGTGGCAGAACCAACATAATGGTGAAGAGGAGCGTTCCATGGAATGTAGTCTAATCAGGGTATAATACCAACGCCATAAGAATTTAAAATTAATTTCCACAATTTGGGCTGAAATCAAAGAGTAGCTCATATTTTTCCAAATCCTGACCCAATCAGAGGTAGTCAGAGTTTCTTCCAGGTCCTTTTCCCAAGCAAAGGCAAATCTGGGTTTCTGTGTATTATCAGAGTGAGTCAGAACAGCATATATCTTACCTAGAAAGCCGCATCAACCTTTTGGATATTGCAGCATGAGATTTTGGATAGGAGAATCAGAAGTGGAGGGGGAGGGGGCGCCAAGGGGCTGATTGGGCTATGAAGTGCTCTATACAAAGGTATCTCCATATTTCCTGTTGAGGAAGGTCATATAACTGTTTAAGTGTTTTGAAGGAAAGAATACCCTCAGAGTCAATAAAGTCAGCTATCACCATGTTTGGTGTTGTGGTCCATTTGGGGAATTGTGCTGCTGGAAGGGTGTTAGGTGATTTGAGGATAGTAAATATTGGAGAAGCTTTAGAAGCAAGTCTTGGGATCTGTTAACTGATTTTCAGAGACAGAGTATATTCTTAATAAGTGGATTGAAGGAGGGTAGTTTTGGTGTGTTTTGAGAGGGTAATAGGGCCATATGAAGAAGGTCAAAATTGTGCAGCTGTGACTGTTCAATGCCAACCCATATTTTGGTATGCTTCTGATGTTTCCAATCTAGGAATGAGGTAAATAAGGTAGCCTGATAATATTTCCTGAGATCCGGTAGGCCTATTCCACCTTTCAATTTATGTCTATGGAGAGTTCTTGAATTTACACTTGGTTTCTTAAACCCTCATAAGAAGTTAGCTAAAATACCAGAGTCCTTGGAGAAGAAATTGTTGGTGATAGAAATGGGGAGAATCTGGAATAAGTATAAGAAACTTGGAAGAATATTCAACTTGATAGTATTAAGTTTACCCATCCAAGAAAGATAAATAGGTTTCCACTTATATAAATCTCATTGAATTGCTCGTAAGAGTGGAGGGTAATTAAGATCAAAACAGGTGTTTGGCTTCGCTGGAAGTTTTACCCCCAAGTATGAAATTGAATGTGTGGAACATTTGAATGGTAAGGAAGAGGACAAGAAATTATGATCATGGTCGGGAACTTGAACTAAGAGGGCTTCTGATTTAGTCACATTAACTTTGAAATACAATACAGAAGAATATAAATCTATTTAGTCTAAGAAGGATGGGATGGATACCTTTGGATCTTGCATTGATAGCAGAACATTGTGTGCAAACATGGCTAATTTACACGTAGTAGATGAGATGGTAACACCCTTAAAACAAGGATTCCGTCTGATACGTTGAGCAAAAGCTTCCATGGCCAAGACAAATAGTGATTGAAACATATGGGATAGTTGACCATTTACCTTAATCTTAGCATTTGGATTTGTGTAAAGAGCCTGTACATAACATATACAATTCAGACCCAGACCAAAAGCCTTCAGAGTTTGGGTCATAAATGTCCAGTCTACACAGTCAAAGGCTTTTTCAGCATCAACTGGATAAAATCCCTTTAATACATCAAAAGTCCTAATAAGAGAATGTCCATATTTCTGCTTCTCTGCAGGCTTTGTCCACCAATGGGTCAGGATAATCTCTATTAACAAAATGGGGATTATGCACTAAGGTTTGATAAAGCAGTGATAAATCAGTGATAACTTCTCCAGAAAGTTCATTTCTCCAGTTCCTATGTTATTCTATAGAGCTTATGCACTAAGATCTCTTTATTGCCCCTTAGTGCATCTCCCAGATGGTGTTTTAAGTATCTCTGCTTTTGTTTGCTCGGTCTTTAAATCCAAACAGTTCTAATGTAGTTGGGTGAATTATCCTTTATGAATAGTTCTATTTACATGTAAAGGTGACTACTATGATCATGCAATACATTAATTAGTTGTTATATTGAAATCCAAATAATTAATTGAAAAAGAGTACAACTGGCCATTCATTTTAAATTGTGGTGGTTAGAATTAAGGAAAAAAAGAAACTCAGTGACTAAAAAGCAATTAGTGTTTCAAACTTGGAACTTTCACTTAAATTCAAATCTGCATATTTGAAAACTGCCTTTATATCATTTTAGCTAAAAGATCAGAAAATGTGCAGTTAAGGAAATATTCACACTTGTTACATATGCTAATGTACGCTAATTAGGGTATCATGTGGTGCCAGTGATTTTTCATATGCTAATTATTGATGTTAGTGACATTTAATATGCTAATGAAGCCTTATCTGCAATGTGTCATTTGCTAATTAAGGCTTCAATGACATTTCATATGCCAATGAAGCTTTGTGCAGTAACTGCCAATACAGAAATAATAGTGTGAATATTTCCTTATCTATACATCTGCTGGACTTTTGTTTAATATGACATATTGGCAGTTTTTAACCCTATGAGTGCCAGAGGGGTACGCAAAGCATTGCTTTGCAATACGTTGCATACTCCTCTGGCACTCAAAGGGTTAATGCAGTTTTCAAATTTGCTAATTTGAATTAGCATGAAAGTCCCACTTTAAGGCATCTATGAAGCATTTTTACCTATATATGAATGAAAGGATTGGGTTCATATTTCCACAGATAGGGTTCTCCTCTCACCATGCCTTATAAATGTTAGCAAAATATGGTGAACAGCAATCTCCCCATGGAAGCACAATATCTTTGGAGATGATAAACAACTTAAATAAAAATATAATCATGCTCCAACAGCTTTAATGGAAAAATAGGATCTTAAGACATTTGGGGCCAGATTTAAAGGCAGCCAACACAAAAAAACAAGTGATGGAATTTTTTCAAGCACTGTGAGCGATTTAAAGATCAGTGCTATGAAAAAATAACGTGTTTTGGCCCATTGAAAATTAAAAAACACTACAAGTTGCCATTTAAAGGACTGCGTTAGCTGTTAAGATCCGATAATGGACTCACTTTATAGCACTCACTTTATAGCATAAAATGTAAGACCCTTTTTTTCTTTTTTGACTAAAGTCCCTTATCGAATCTTTAGTCAGCCGATGCAGCTTTTAAAAGCAAAAAAAACAAAACAAAACAAAGCCCCACATCAATACATCCAAAGTGCCTAAAAAGCGTACATAGTTATTAGAGTTAACCCTATGAGTGCCAGTGGGGTATACTTACCCCGCCAGCACTCATAGGTTTAACCCGACTAATACTGTCTCCGCCGCCTCCGCAGCCGCACACAGCGGCAGAGACAGCAACAAAATAGCCAAATATTTCTTAAGAGCAAAGAATTATGTTATTATGGCATTACTGGAGTTATCATTTGGTACAACTTGGACATTGTTGTCTAACTGGCAGCATATTCTTATTTATGGCATTGAACACTAATACATGCTTTAACCCTTTTGAACCCCAGTGAGTTACGAGTGTTGGGTACCACTCTGGTGCTCAAAGGGTTAAAGGATGTATTAGTATATTTCAGCATTGTATTTATATTTTTCTTTTTATTTACAGATTCAAGAAAGAAGACAGAAGATACATGAAAGAAGATAATACGGAATGAAGCTAGAAGGAAACAGAAAGTAGATGACAGGTAAGTGTAACATATGTAAGATAACGATCAGTGCTTGGCAGTATGTCAGGCACTGATTGTTCGCTTTTTACTATAAAGTTCCCGATATCACTGCTATTTAGTGGCGTTTTGGGAACTTAACACACAAAACGGACATTTAGCCACAAGACCATTTCTGTGGCCTAACATCCGTTGTGCTTTTAGCTGGTAGGGCCTTTAAATACCGAGATAGAAATGTTATTATGTTGCCCGGAATTCACTTTGGCCCTACCAGCTGTTTTAATGACAATCTTTAAATGTGGCCCTTAATATATGCAATAATTATAAATGTAATAATTCCTAAAACTTGGCAGACAGAAAACAAAGAAGCAGTGCCTAATGTGATTCATGTTTAAGAATCCTTCCAACACATATTTTCAACGTTTTCAATTAAATGTACTGTGTTTCTTAAGAAACTTGGCAATTCTCTGTTGGTTGCCAGTAATGTTTAATAAGTATCAGTGTATATGTTCATTCAATGCACCTATGCTTGATACTACTGGTCTACCAAAACTGGCACTATCGGTTCTGTTATTTTAATTTATTTTTAGTATTTCACATGCACAACTCCATCAAAAAAAGCTCTGTTGTAGGTGTAATTCAACCCCATGATAGTACTCACCATTCATAGTAACAATTGCTCCTCCTTTATCTAAATCTTTAACAAATATATCAGGTGTTTTTCTCAGAGACTACAAAGCCTTTTATTCATTGTTCGTTAAATTACTGTGGATAGATTTTTTTCCCAGCAGATTTGAATATCATTCTGACATTTTTTTTAAATATTATCTAAAGATATTTCATTTACTTATACAGGATAAAAATTTGATTTAGCTCTTAACCCTGCAATAAATAGTTAAACAATGTTATTCAAATCCGATTCTGCCACCACACCCTCTGAATCAGATATAGTATATAATTTCTGAAATTAAACAATCATTGTTATCATTATCTCTGGTATTGAAAATGGACATGTAGGTAGGGATTTATACCATTTTTAACAATATAATTTTGTAAAAAAATATATATTTTTCAGTGTCAAGGAACTCATAAATTCATTTTCCACTAGTACTGTATTGAAGAACCTGGAACATCATATAGACCTTTATAAAAAAAAACCAAAAAAAAAACCTTTAAGTTCATCCTAAATTCTGTTTTGGAGAAATGAACCGCATTTAATATTTGATCTTTTTCCTCATCTTATCCCTGAAATTGATTGATTATTCTTTGTCTGATCTCTAAATATATTGGGTATGTTATTATTAACTCTTTTGTGTAACTTTGCTGTGAAGATGGTCTATTTTTACTATCAATATATCATTTCTTCCTTATGGTCCTTTTCAGGTCAAATTTAATTTTTGTTTCTTTTTCTGCAAACTATTATCCAACTGTTCAATCTTTGTTTTTGTTCAGATAGCAGTCAAATTATTTAATTTTTTCAGAATTTTTAAAATGTAATCAACTTTTTTTTATAAGTCGTAATTCCCCTCCCAGCCCTAAGTCCAGGGACCAATATTTTTAGTTATTTTTTTAAATAAGGGGTAAAAGGGTTTTCATATCACTTGGAGTTTGAAGCACTGGATTTTCTTACATATGGAGTAAGACTGGGTGTGGTAGCTACAAGGTTAAGGCAACAAGATAATATAAATACCTTCAAATATTACATTCTGCAATGTTTATCTTAATCAGAAGCAGTGATCACCAATGACTTGGGTTCCTTCAAAATCGATATGGATTCAAATGTGATCAGTACTCAGTTTCTTTAAAGTAAAATGACGATACATACTGTAAATTAAATGGTGTAAAAGTAATTATAAACCCAAAATTTATTTCAAGGCACAGACCAAGTCACATCATCTCAGTTGCTTATTTTTCCAGTAATAATTCACTTTTTCAACTGTGCACCGCTATCTACAAATAATTCACAATCCTAAAAGAAGGGTAAAAAAATACCCAAATTTATGTAGATTTTAATGATGGCACATAATGACCCATAGGCCTAGATTTACTAAAGGTTGACGCTGTGGCGATATGATCTTGTCCGTGAGTTCAAAACACTTTGACATTTCAATCTACAAACATACTGACATTCACTAAAATTTTCAGATGCAAGTGGAAGGTTAGAGAAGTTCCTTATTAGCATAAAGGATTGTTGAAGTGTTGTCGATGTGGAAGGGATGTCCTCCCTTCACACATCTCCAACACTATCACAATTATGAAGTTGAACAGCATTCTCTCTCTGCTTCCCTACTTGACCAGTAGGGGAGTGGAGAAAACAGTTTCAGCACCATGGAGAGCATTGAGTGCCATAGGGTTGTGCATTGCTCACCCATTTGGCACTCAAAGGGTTAAAATAAAAATATAGTACATTAAGCACTACACAATTATCCTCTTACCTATGTATCATATGTTATACATGTTGTGCACTCCCAGGGGAACAAGACTGGGGGTCATGCAGCATCTATCGGGATTTGTGTGGCTACCACTTGCCCCCTCCGCCTTCTTCCCTTGCCCAGTGGTGGCCATAGAACCACAGATCCCCATATACACTGTCTGACCCTCTCCAGCCTTTTCCCCATGCCCACTGCTAGTCACAAATCCCCATGGCAACTGCCTGGACAAGGGAAAAAGGCTGGGGGTGTCAGGCAGTGTATATGGGGCTAACACACAATAGTGTTGTTCCCCATGCTGCACAACATGTTAGAAATCCAACATAGAGTGCCCCCCTTTGATATATTAACCCCCCTTTGTATTTAGACATATATTGCTTCCAACTGACATTCTTCTTCTTTCTCCAACTTTATTCGACATATACTGCCCTCCTTTTATATGTATTGCATACTAAACCCTTTGAGTACCAGAATCAATCACCCGGTTTTTGAATGACCGGGTGATTGATTCATTCATGAAAGCTCATCGCTACACTTCTCATGAATGAATCTGGTGACAGGGTTCACTACTAGGACTTCTACTGGATCAGGCTTAACAGCAGCTCCAATAGAGAGCAAAGGAAAGCAGCAAATGCCTTACATGTCGCCCACATGGATCATGCTAGTGGGGATATCAGTAGAGGTCCTGTTGTTCCCTCGAGGTCTGAATTATATACATATATATATATGTGTGTGTGTGTGTGTGTGTGTGTGTGTGTGTAATAAAGCACATACAACATACGTTACACATATGTTATATGGACTTTATTAAGAATGTCAGCATTGTCACCCATATTGATCACCTATGCCTATGTCCCCCTCGAGATCTGTAGTATATTTTGTTAATAAAATAACATTTAGTACATAAAATAAAATAAATTACACATATAAAGGCAAGGTATGCAGCTGCGTACATTGCCTATTAGCCCTTTGCCTACCAGAGGGGTAGCAAATGCATTGCAAAGCAATGCGTTGCTACTTCTCTGGTACTCAAAGGGTTACACATGCAATACATGGGCAATGTATGTCGAATAAAGTTGGAAAAAGAAGAATGTCGGATGGGAGCAATATATGTCGAAATACAAAGGGGAGTTTAATATGTTGAAGGGGGCACTCTATGTCAGATTTCTAACATGTTGTGCAGCATGGGGAATAACACCAGTGTATGTTATTCCCATATACACTGCCTGACACCCCCAGCCTTTTTCCCTTGCCCAGGCAGTGGCTATGGGGATTTGTTATTAGCAGTGGGCAAGAAGAAAAGGCTTGAGAGAGTCAAACAGTGTACATGGGGTTCTGTGGCTACCAGTGGTCAAGGGAACAAGTGTGGGGGCCAAGCAGTGTATATAGGGTTCTATGGCTACCACAGGGCATGAGACCAAGGCTAGGGGGACAGTGGTAGCCACAAATCCCCATAGATGCTGCAAGACCCCCCAGTCTTGTTCCCCTGCGAGAGTATAACATGTATAATATATGATACATAGGTAAGGCGATACTTGTATAGTGCTAAGTACTATTTTTTTTATTTTACTCTCTGAGTGCCACAGGGGCTAGAAATGCATATCCAGTAGAATAGGTGATTCATGGGGTGACAAGGAAGGCATTTGTTGCCTTCCTTTTTTACTAATGCCGCTGCTATTAAGTAGGGGTGGACAAAAGTTATCGTTGTGTTCCTATGAGAAATTTTGCAAAAAACATGTCATTGTCTGCTTTTTTGCTTTTAAAACAGTGATTAAAATATTCTCGTTTTTTTCGCCCATTAGCCAAAAGTCCACGCCAATATTTCACTGGCTAGAAAGTTTCCACCCATTGATTTACGTTGTTTTTGCTTTTTCGCTATAAAAATGTGACGTATTTGCAGAAGTGAAACACAATAGAAGCAGCTACAGAGTGAGGTAGATGTGCTGTGCTGTTCTGCTGTTACTTATTTTGAAAACCGAGGCAGGAGAGGCTCATAGAGACTGACGTTAGGATGTGGCAGTTTGTCTCTACCAAGTGCACAATGTGTTATGGTAATGTGGTGGAGGAGAATCACAAGCAGGGCATCAAGTGGCATTGGAGGAGATTCCATCCCACAGAACATGCTAAGATGGTGGCAGTGAGGGTGTATCATTACTATTAAACTGTCAGCAAGTTGACATGTGTCCTTAGCAGGGTCTGGACAAGGGGTATAGTGACAGCCTCAGTAGTTGAATTCTGGTGTCATGGTGTTTGGATACAGTTGTGCCCCCACATGTAATTTACCACACACACACTGTGCACATTGCAGTTGCTGATCAGAGCAACAGTTCCTTCTCTCAAGGGAAAAATGTATATTCTAATAACAACACACCCATGATTTTGGAGAAGGGGCAGGTGGAGAAGAATTATTGGCCAACTTCTTCTTTTCTCCACATAGACTGGGGGCTACATATTGTGCTGCTACTACCTCAGCTGCCTAATCATCCTGTTTAAACAACTCAGCAGCAGCAGTAAGAACAGCAGTTGCAAATTCCACAATTATGGAATCAGGACAGGAGGAGATTTGACAATGGTCAGAGGCCACTGGCCAACATGACCTGCTGGCATTAGGCCAGTAGGGCATTTTTTTTATCAGGGCTTGTGCTTTAAAAATAAATATGAATAATGAATAAAAACATAGACTTACAAAAAAATAAACAATTTTTGGGGGTTTGTTCTACAAATCAGTGTTTCCTTAGGGCTTGTGCCAAATAAGCTTAAGTTCTACAAATCAATGTTTCCTCAGGGCTTGTGCATCTAATAAGTCTAAGTTGTGCAAATCAATGTTTCCTCAGGGCTTGGACCTCTAACAACAAATCTAACAAATCATCCTCTACAAAATGCTATATCAAGTCAAGTATCAGTCCACCCAAATGGCAGCTTATGTCAGGGGGTTCCTTTTTCTATCACTTTACATACAAATTTCTTATTTTATTTTATTGATATTTTTTAACTGTCCCCCCAATACCAGTAAAGAAACCCCCGAAAACAAATTCCCTGTTCAACTGATTCATTCATTCATCAACACAGGCACCCCCTTTGTGGTCTTATGTTTTTTTTTTTTAATTTTATTTAGGATTTATTTTTAATTAACTGCCCCCCAATCGCAGTAAACAACCCCCCCAAAAAAATTCCCTGTTCTACTGATTCTTTCCCCACACCCCACCAACACAGACATCCTCATGCCCCTTTTATTCTATGCCTTTAGGAAATAAAATTATATTTGTTTTGTGTTGTGTTGTTATATGTTCCCATTGATTTCAAAGGAATGAGCTGGCGAAAAAAAAGTGTGAAAAAGCAGAAAATCATCGCTTTTAGCTGGAAATTATTCACCAAGTGGAAAGTGCCATTATTTTATAATTTCAGTTTGAGGTAAAAATTTTCGCCCATCCCTGCTATTAACCCTTTGAGTGCCAAGTGGGTACATTGTACGAGTTTGGACAGCTGTACCCGCTGTGCCAAGCTCGTACAATGTACCCACTAAAATGCGGTCACTGCATGAGCCGGTATAACCGGCATGCAGTGGCCGCATTTAAAAAAAAAAAAGCTGGGCAATCGTGGGGGGACATGAGGATCACTCCTCATGTCCCCCCTGTTATTGATCTCCCAGCCAATCGCGCTGGGAGATCAATAAAAGAAGAGGAGAAGCGCAGCAAAAGCGCAGCTTCTCCTCTCCTGTCTCTCCTACCCGAACTTCCGGGTAGGAGTGGGCGGGACCGGGGGAAGCCTCCCAACGTCATCGGTGACATGGTCACCGATGACGTTAGGGAAGTTTCCCCGGTCCTGCTCACTCCTACCGGTGGTAGGAGAGAAGGGCAGGAGAGCTTTTGCTCTCCTGCAGTCGCCTCATTGATCTCCCAGCCTATCGGCTGGGAGATCAATGACTGAGGGGACACCAGGAGGGGTCCTGATGTCCCCCACGAGGTCTGAATAAATAAATAAAAAAAATAAAATAAAAATAAAGGCAAAAGTAACCCTGTGAGTGCAGCAGGGGTCCCCAGCACATTGCTTTGCAATGTGCTGGAGACCCCAGTGGCACTCACAGGGTCATTTCTTTGGGTTTGTTTTTTTTTTTTTTTTAAAGACCTCATTGGGGGGATCAGGGGGGATCCTGATGCCCCTCAATGAGGTCTATTATTTAAAAAAAAAAAAAAAAAAAAATTAACCCTGTGTGTGCCACGGGGGGGGGGGGGTCCAATGCACCCCCCCCCCCTCCTGTGGCACACACAGGGCTTTTATCATTACTTTGTTACTAGAGATTGTTGGGGGGCCATCAGGATTGGTCCTGATGGCCCCCCAACAAGCTCTGATTACAAAGTAATAATAAAAAAAAAATTAACCCTCTGAGTGCCAGAAGGGTCCAATGCATTACTTTGCAATGCCCTGGAGACCCATGTGGCACTCACAGGGACATTTATTTTGATTCCTTTTATTTATTTTTTTTAAGACCTCATTGGGGGGAATCAGAGGGGTCCTGATACCCACCAATAAGGTCCATAATAAAAAAAAAAGTAAAGAAAAAAAAATTAACCCTGTGTGTGCCACAAGGGGGGCCAATGCAGCCCCCCTTCTGCGGCACACACAGGGCATTTATCATTAATTCGTTATCAGAGATTGTTGGGGGGCCATCATGATTGGTCCTGATGGCCCCCCAACAAGCTCTGGTTACCAAGTAATGATAAAAAAAAAATTAACCCTCTGAGTGCCACAAGGATCCAGTGCATTGCTTTGCAATGCGCTGCAGACCCCTGTGGCACTCACAGGGTCACTCTGTTTGTGGACATGTATATTTTTTTTACTAAGACCTCATTGGGGAGGGATCAGGGGGTCCTGATGCCCCTCAATGAGGTATATAATAAAAAAAAATTAAATCAAAAATTAACCATGTGTGTGCCACTGGGAGGGGGGTTCAATGCAAACCCCCTTCCTGTGGCACACACAGGACTTTTTATCATTACTTTGTGATCAGAGCTTGTTTGGTGGCCATCTGAATACAAAGTAACGATAAAAAAATTTTAACCCTTTGTGTGCTGGACACCCCTGTGGCACATAAAGGATTTTTTCCCCCTTTATTTTTTATTTAGACCTCATTGTATGGGTTCTGATGCCCCCAACGATGTCTACACAAAAATATTGGGGGGAAAAGCCCCAAAAAATGCACGTGCAACAGGAAGGGGGTCCAGCGCAGTGCTTTGTATGAGGGGACATACAGTGCACAATAGTAGTCAGATATCTCCCATACACACTATCAGACACTGCCCCACCATCACCACCATCCTTGCTCCTCTGCTCATACCCACACACACTGCCTAATCCCTCACCCTCTCACACATTTTGTTAGACTTGTAGTCACAGGTCCGCACGTACACCGGCTGACGTCCTAGCTTCTTTCATCTGTTAGCCATAAAATCACACATACACTGTTTGCTTTCCCATTTCTGTTTCACTGGTAGGTATGCTCTTGTAGCGTAAATTGGTATGTCAACCCAGAGCAGTGGGGTACCATTTTTTTTTGGCCGGCAAGAAGTCCTCCTAGGAAATCCCACGCCATTGAACCATTTTAGTATCTTTGAAGTGACTGATGTGCAAAACAAATGTTTGTTTTTCTTTCCTGTAGCACCACATTCTGGAAATAGTTGTTCCAACTAACTTAGGGGTACAAAGGCAAGTGACCCCTCGTTAGATGCGGCAGGTTGTCTTCTTTCCAAAATGGTATGGTTTATCTACCTTTTCTTCAATTCTGAAGGTGTTATAGCCATTTTTGTACAGGCAAGTCAGGTTTGAGAAAATGTTAGAAACATCAGAGGTTGTAGTAGGTGTAGTTTTCTACTTCTAGCGCCCCCTAAGGTAGTTCAACTCATATCAATGGGGTGTCGTTTGACTCCTAAGAGCACTAGCAAACAAATGCAGTTGAAAATTCCATGGTTTTCACAGAGCTCCATACATTTGAAGGGGCAGAAATGTAAAAAAATGCATTTTTTTCCTATATTGCCTCCTTCTGGAAACATTTATGCACACCAGTATTGGGGTAAGAAGGCAAGTGACCCCTCATTAGATGCGTAAGGTTGTCTTCTTTCCAAAATGGTATGGTTTATCTACCTTTTCTTCAATTCTGGAGGTGTTACAGCCATTTTTGTACAGGCAAGTCACATTTGAGAAAATGTTAGAAACATCAGAGTTTGTAGTAGGTGTAGTTTTCTACTTCTAGCACCCCCTAAGGTAGGTCAACTCATACCAATGGGGTATCGTTTGACTCCTAAGAGCACTAGCTAATGAATACAGTTGAAAATTCCATGGTTTTTACAGAGCTCCATACATTTGAAGGGGCAGAAATGTAAGCAAATGCCTTTTTTTTCATTAGCGCCACCTCCTGGAAGCATTTGTGCATACCAGCCTTTGGGTAAGAAGGCAAGTGACCCCTCATTAGATGCGGCAGGTTGTTTTCTTTTCAAAATGGCATTGTTTCTCTACCTTTCCTGCATATCTATTATGGTTATAACCATTTTAGTGCAAGCAGATAATTTAAAAAACAAAAGTGTCAGGTTTACGTACGTGTTCCTAGCACCCACATATTGTATGTTAACCCACACAAATGGGCTACCATTTTTCTCATGATGGTAGCAAGTACTGAATACAGCAGGAAATGTTATGGTTTTCAAAGATTTTAGTATCTTTGAAGTGGTGGAAATGTAAAAAAACATGTATTTATTCCCATAGCGCCACTTTTGGAAAGATTTGTGCACTTCAGCCCAGGGGGTAGAAAGGCAAGTGACCCCTCATTTGATGCGGGAGAATGTCTACTTTCCAAAATGGTATACCTTTTATACCTTTCCTTCATGTCTCTAACAGTTATGGACATTTTAGTACAAGCCGCCATTTTCGAAGAAGCAAACAGGTAGGTGTAGTTATGTGCTTCTGGCACCCCTAAGGTAGGTCGACTCATTCCAGTGGGGTGTCATTTTTCTCCTACGAGCACTAGCTAATGAATACAGTTGGAAATTCCATGGTTTGCACACATTTCAGTACATTTGAAGGGGCAGAAATGTAAGAAAATGCCCTTTTTTTTTCATTAGCGCCACCTTCTGGAGGCATTTGTGCACTCCAGGCTTGGGGTAACAAGGCAAGTCACCCATCATTAGATGCGGCAGGGTGTCTTCTTTTCAAAATGGTATGGTTTGTGTACCCTTTCTTCACTTCTTTAGTTGTTATAACCATTTGTGTACAGACAAGTAATGTTTGAGAAAATGTTAGAAAAATTTGAAGTTGTAGTAGGTGTCGTTTTGCACTTCTAGCGCCCCCTGAGGTAGTTAAACTCGTACCAATGGGGTGTCATTTTTCTCCTAAGAGCACTAGCTAATGAATACAGTTGGAAATACCATGGTTTGCACATATTTCAGTACATTTGAAGGGGCAGAAATGTAAGAAAATGCCTTTTTTTTTCATTAGCGCCACCTTCTGGAGACATTTGTGCACTCCAGGCTTGGGGTAACAAGGCAAGTCACCCATCATTAGATGCGGCAGGGTGTCTTCTTTTCAAAATGGTATGGTTTGTGTACCCTTTCTTCACTTCTGTAGTTGTTATAACCATTTGTGTACAGACAAGTAATGTTTGAGAAAATGTTAGAAAAATTTGAAGTTGTAGTGGGTGTCGTTTTGCACTTCTAGCACCCCCTGAGGTAGTTAAACTCATACCAATGGGGTGTCATTTTTCTCCTAAGAGCACTAGCTAATGAATACAGTTGGAAATACCATGGTTTGCACACATTTCAGTACATTTGAAGGGGCAGAAATGTAAGAAAATGCCTTTTTTTTCATTAGCACCACCTTCTGGAGGCATTTGTGCACTCCAGGCTTGGGGTAACAAGGCAAGTCACCCATCATTAGATGCGGCAGGGTGTCTTCTTTTCAAAATGCTATGGTTTGTGTACCCTTTCTTCACTTCTGTAGTTGTTGTAACCATTTGTGTACAGACAAGTAATGTTTGAGAAAATGTTAGAAAAATTTGAAGTTGTAGTGGGTGTCGTTTTGCACTTCTAGCGCCCCCTGAGGTAGTTAAACTCATACCAATGGGGTGTCATTTTTCTCCTAAGAGCACTAGCTAATGAATACAGTTGGAAATACCATGGTTTGCACACATTTCAGTACATTTGAAGGAGCTGAAATGTAAGAAAATGCCTTTTTTTTTCATTAGCGCCACCTTCTGGAGACATTTGTGCACTCCAGGCTTGGGGTAACAAGGCAAGTCACCCATCATTAGATGCGGCAGGGTGTCTTCTTTTCAAAATGGTATGGTTTGTGTACCCTTTCTTCACTTCTGTATTTGTTATAACCATTTGTGTACAGACAGGTAATGTTTGAGAAAATGTTAGAAAAATTAGAGGTTGCAATAGGTGTAGTTTTGTACTTGTAGCGCCCCCTGAGGTAGGTGAACTCATACCAATTGGGTGTCATTTTTCTCCTAAGAGCACTAGCTAATGAATACAGTTGGAAATGCCATGGTTTTCACACATTGTAGTACATTTGAAGGGGCAGAAATGTAAGAAAATGCCTTTTTTTTTCATTAGCGCCATCTTCTGGAGGCATTTGTGCACACCAGGCTTGGGGTAACAAGGAAAATCACCCCTCATTAGATGCAGCAGGTTGTCTACTTTCCAGAAATATATAGTTTTATATAGTTATTCCACTGTTTTAGGGTAGTTTTACCACAAAAACCCTAGAATGCACATATTAGTTTATAAAGTTGAAAATGTCATTTTGCGCTGCTGGTGATTAGGGCTCTACGCTAGCCATGGACGTAGGTAAAACTATACAAATTTGGTATTTTTTTACTCGGGGGACTCGAGGCTTTTTCAAATAATTGAAACTTTTTCAATCAAGGTAAATGTTTTTGATACATAGTATGTGATTTTAGCAAAATGAGTAAATTTTCACTTTTTTTTGTCATTATGACATCATAGCTTTTTGCACGATGTAAAATTCTCTTCATGTAAGGTATCACAAGAAAGCTCAATTCGTTCTGAAAAAAACAATATATAGTTTTCCATATGTAACTAAAAATCCCCAGAGGAAATCAAGCCTAAACGGAAGGATAGCAAAAATGTTGAAAAAGTGTCTGGCCTGCAGGGTTCAGAAAATGGCCCGAGCCTCTGGCACTGAAGGGGTTAAGCAAGTGGCTGGAGTAGAAATGCTAGTAGTGAACCATGTCACTGGATTCATTCATGAGAAGCGCAGAGCTGCACTTTCATGAATGAATCAATCACTCTGTCTTTCAAAAACTGGGTGGTTGATTCATTCAGGAAAGCGCAGTGATGGTCTCATGACTGAACCCAGTGACAGGGTTCACTACTAGCATTTCTACTCCAGCCGCTTGCTTTATATTGACTGCGGTAGTAAGAAAGAAAGGCAGCAAATGTTTTCTTGTCGTCTCATGGATCACCTATCCTTCTGGATAGGTGATCCATGCTGGGGGGGATATCAGGAGGGGTTCTGATTCCCCCTAGAATTCTGAATTAATACATATAATAAAAAATATAATAATAAAGCTAATATAACATATATGTAACATGTTATATGTGCTTTATAAAAACTGCTTGCATTGTCGCCCACATTGATCACCTATTCTACTGGATAATTACTATTCAGTGCTCCATACTTTCAGAATATCACTTATTTATTAAGCTCATTAAATTAGCATCGGTAAAAGGGGAACATTCAAATAAGAAGAACTTTCATGTAGTGTCTTAAATCACTACAACAAGATTAGCAGTGTTTTTTTAAATTTCATTTTACTTACCTACTATGGAAGATCTGAAGAGTTAAAATGTGGCATTTCCGGGTTGCGCAGCACACTGTATGTGTGGCACAGAGCCGCAGGACTTCCCAACTCAGTAACATGGTAAATGGAGCTTGTTGTAACGATAGCCCACATAAATGCACCCACAAAGGGAAGCTAGAACGCAATCCCTGGGGAAGCTGGGAGGGAAGTGGGAAGTCCTGCGGCACTGTGTCGCACATACAGTATGCAGCAGAACCCAGAAGTGCTACATTTAACTCCTCAGATCTTCCATAGTAGGTAAGTAAAATAAAATAAAAAACACTGCTAATCATATTGTAGTGATTGAAGACATTACACAAAAGTTTTTCTTATGTGTATGTTCCACTTTAAATAATTTTAGTGTTTAGTTTCATTGTCTTTATTGCGGTACCCATGTAGTTTTATTTGCTGATAATTGCATTCATTATTTTCTAGATTATTTATAGTAACTGTACAAATCTGTGTTCTTTTATAGAACAAAACAATAAATAGGACAGATACACTATAATGATACCCTTTTTCACTGATGAAGTGGATCTGAACATCCACATTACCCACTGGGCCTTAGTCTCCCTAGTCCCCAGCACTCTAAGTGATTCAGGATCCTCACACACACATTGCATTTATTGTGCTTATGGTTGGCTTTCTCCAAACCAAGAAGTGGTCTGGAGACTGTACTAGTAGCATTAGCTGATGGTTTTTAAGCAGGCATATTTTGAGATAAAGCTCCAGCATCATTCTGGTAGATGGACTATTAACATAGACAGTCTAGGAGGGCACAGCTCTACCAGGGCTGGGCACCCCAGATATGCTTTTAGCCCAAAAGAGACCAAATGTGAGTGTAAAGGAAGGGGAATGATTTTGTTAATCACTTTTCTTATAATTAAATATTACACTTATATTACACTTAGGAGTTTTGCTTTTCCTCTTTGTTTGTTATTGCATTTTTTTGTTCCAGAAAAATTAAGAATGAATTGAGACCACTAACAGACATGTATTGGATGCAAACAACAAAGAACCAGACTGATAAAAAATGTAAAAGGTGATTATCTCCCTGTGTATTCTTGGTGCAGGTAATAAAATTCAGGAGGATCAAAAAACATTCCAGTGCATATTAACAAAGCCATCCATCATTTAACACACGCTATGATCTTCTTTTGACTCATTTGATGAATTGTTTGGTGCAACTCATTAGCTAGTTTTTTTTTTGCTTGCCCTATTTACCTTGTAAGTGCTGTAATGTCCATTCAAATCAGATAATATAGGCAATTTGATAACAGGAACATTAAAATGTAAATATTTAAACTGATGTGTACTAGTGTATTTGCATGCATGCCATTGTGCAAAAGTGCTGTTGTGCAATACACATTGAGTATATGAGCTGGAATAAATATGGGGCAAACAGACTGCCCCATAAGAAATCCTCAAATCTCTGTTGATCTAAACAGAGTTTTAACTCTTTGACTGGTATACACATTATAGTGGTGTCCAATGCATTTCTAATATAATGCACTGGAGACCTCTCTCAAGGAGTTAAAAGCTCAATTTGAATCAATAGTTTTTGGTGCAATCAGCTTGCCCCAGAATTTGCTCTAGTTCTTCTTAGTACACTGTATCCTGTCTCTCTCTTTATATGTATGTGTATATACATATCCTTTTGAGTGCCAGAGGGGTAGGCAACACATTGCTTTGCATTGCGTTGCCTACCCCTCTGGCAATCAAAAGGATATATATATATGTATATAAATTTGGTTACCCACAAATACAATTTACTAAAACTTAACACAAAACCGTCTACTAAAATATCAATCCATAGTTCGAATAAAAGGGATCCCTTAGTACAAAAATAACTCATCTGAGGTTGACAGGAACTATTTTCTGTTTTGTTTTTGTTTTTTTTTCAGTTAACACAGAAATATTCTCACAAATGTTTCATCACTCCAGCTGACATTATGTTAGCAGAACCTGTATGTAATACTATCTCCATGGGAAGAAAAATGTATCAGCCTCAGTAATATCAGAGTGTCATTTTCCTTCTTTAACACACATAAGCCAGTTTATTTTCGTTTTGAATTAAAAAAAATATATATTTGGCTTACAGTACTGGCCACTCAGCCTTGTGTTGTTTCAGAACCTTGATATTCATGGCATTTCAGATATTCAAGATTTTGTAGAACATAAGCAAATAGGAGACACAGGGGAGATTCACTAAGCAGTGATAAAGCAATGATAAAGAGGTGATAAAGTAGAGATTATTTCTCCAGTTTATCACTTCTCCAATTCTTATTTTGTTGTATGGATCCTATGTACTAAGATTACTTCAACTTTGGAAACCATAGTGCATAGGCTCTATAGAATAACATAGGAACTGAAGATGTGATAAAGTGGAGAAGTCATCTCCACTTAATCACCTCTTTATCACCGCTTAGTAAATCTCCCCCACAATATTTTAAACCATGTAGATTTAAAAGCGGTACCAGATGAAAGAGGTTTAGTTTGCACTGTCATTCAGAAAAAGTATTTTAATTTAGCAAATAATTAGTAAAAGAAGAAATCAGACTTTTAACACAATATCCTGGGTGATGTCACATGATCTAAGGGTAAAGGCTGTAAGAGATGATTTGGAAAATGCTGAAGACAGTTCAGGATCAGACAATGGAAAAACAAGATGGGATACAAGCAGACTAAATGGGACAAAAGGCAACATTAATAACCCCTGCTATGAATGTTTCTGCTGTGTTTCAAAGTGCAGCATTACATGTTGCTATCTGGTGCCTCTTTAAAAACATGTGAGCAGGATGAATGCAGGATTACAGAAAACAGAGGTTTAAAAAACTGATGCCATGTGTTTCACCCCACTGACATATCACTGTACATGAGTTATACATGCAGGTGGTTAGTGTCTATAAACTATTCAAAACTATCTTTGAGGAAAAACCTCTACTATGTAACCTCAATTTCTGCTCAGCTTCACTCATCAAGAGTTGTACACCAACTATCATCTACCCACTACATACCATTGTCAGTATCTCCATCAAATAGGGAGTGCAGATTTAGCAGCCTAGCATGATACTGACATGCCATCCTTGTCCCATGGTAGCCACAGGACTACACATACTGACTCACAGCCTTATGCTACTGCACTGGCGGACATAGAACTACACATAGTGACCTCTAGCTTTGTTCTACTGTACTGGCAACTAAAGAACCACACTCACTGAGTTTGATACCCCGTCCAGTTGTTACAGGTTATTGGAGGCTACCAAAAATATATTTTTTGGGTTTTCTATGCTCAGGAATTTGCACTATAAAGTGGGAAATTGTGGGATTTCCATAGAAATGGGACTTTTTGCCCATTCTTTTTTATAACATCATCACAAACAGATGCATGTTCAATCAAATGTCAAGGAAACTCAATAGACTACACTGGTTACCTACAAAACATTATGCATCTTTCAAACACCTCACAATGGTTAACAGGGCACTTTACCATATAGAACCACAGTACCCACAGGATGTTCAAATCACCCACTCCCAGACACCTCAGTTCCTCAATGGCCACATGCATCAACAGGACAAGAGGAGAATGCCAATAACCATCACAGGACTTTGCAGGATCAATCAACATTGAAGACAAAACTGGAAACTGGAAACATGGATATTTTACAGAGTCATCCCTCTACATTGTTAATCCCTCTTCCCTCAAGGTTCCACAATCCCTTGTGTATTCCCAAACCTTTATTATTTTTACTCCTCTATTTCTTTATTCACCACCACACTAATGTTTTTCCTACCGCATAGATCATTTATGTACCCCACTCCAATATCTCTTCTCTCCTCCTATCAGCCCCTCTCGAGTTCTGCATTTTCTCCTCTCCTTTACAAGTGCCTTTCAAACACATAAAATCAGAGCTATCTCTCTTTATAAGTGATATAAAACAGGTAGATATATATTTTTCTAATGGTCAGTGTATCAAGAATGGGATGGGAGAGTCAACCCCCACCTATGGAAACTTACAATCAGAAGTGTAGGTTATGAAGCAACAGGACATATGACCCCTGTTAATATTTTTATCATTGTTATTTTTTCTATGTACCTCTTTTTATCTATATATGTGAGGATGGGCATTCTATAAAATACTGGGGTAAATGTACAAACATGACTCCATGAAAAAGACAAGGGCTAGAACTTTGTAGCTGTACATATTCCTAATTCCATTTTTCTAAGTTACTTATGCTGAAACATTTGCTCATACTGTTGTTTGCCCTAGAAGTAAGTAGAGCATTCTATGGTTGTTTTAGGGTGTTTCATTTTTCTAAACATATTTTAACACCACGCGAAAGCACTAGCAAGAGAGAGAGAGGGAAGAAGGAGGGAGGAAACAGTTTTTTTTAAATAGGACTTTCTTTTGATACCACATTTATATATAACGCACCATTTCATTTAATAATGATAAAACAATGAGAAATAATTATTGTTGAGCGAGTATGCTCGGCCGATGCTCGGATCGGCTCGAGCATCGCTCTGCTCGGCACATGGCGGTACTCGTACGAGTACCGCATGTGCTCGCCCGCCATGTTCGGGTCTCCTCCCCGCACGTTTTGCGGCTGCTGCGCAGCCAATAAACGTGCAGGGAGGCTCTGACATCAGTGTAATGCCAGCAGACATGTTGGCTGCTGGCATTACACTGATTGGCTGGCCAGAACCCGTGGTCGGGTGCTGTATAGCACCTGACCAGCGAGTTCGGCTCAGTCTTAGCCAGGGAGAGCTGACGATAGGAAGGGAAAGTCAGTGTAGGGAGGAAAAAAAGCAAAATTGTGAAAAAAAAGAACCAAAAGTCCTTTTTAGGACTACTGTGTGTGGGGGCAGCAGGTTATTTTGTGTGGGGGGGAAAAAAAAAAAAAATATATATATATTCTGTTTAGTGTGCAAAGTTGCAGATTAGAGCACATTCTGTTTAGTGTGCACAGTTGCAGATTAGAGCACATTCTGTTTAGTGTGCAAAGTTGCAGATTAGAGCACATTCTGTTTAGTGTGCAAAGTTGCAGATTAGAGCACATTCTGTTTAGTGTGCAAAGTTGCAGATTAGAGCACATTCTGTTTAGTGTGCAAAGTTGCAGATTAGAGCACATTCTGTTAAGTTTTCAAACTAAAATATCTAAGTCACATATTCCATTCAGTGTGCGTCGCCGCAGTTTAGCAGCACATTCTGTGTACTGTGCAGAGTTGCAGAATAGGAAGAAATACTGTTAAGTCTTCAAACTAAAATATCAAAGTCACATATTCCATTCAGTGTGCGTCGCCGCAGTTTAGCAGCACATTCTGTGTACTGTGCAGAGTTGCAGAATAGGAAGAAATACTGTTAAGTCTTCAAACTAAAATATCAAAGTCACATATTCCATTCAGTGTGCGTCGCCGCAGTTTAGCAGCACATTCTGTGTACTGTGCAGAGTTGCAGAATAGGAAGAAATACTGTTAAGTCTTCAAACTAAAATATCAAAGTCACATATTCCATTCAGTGTGCGTCGCCGCAGTTTAGCAGCACATTCTGTGTACTGTGCAGAGTTGCAGAATAGGAAGAAATACTGTTAAGTCTTCAAACTAAAATATCAAAGTCACATATTCCATTCAGTGTGTGTCACCGCCGTTTAGCAGCCTATTCTGTGTACTCTGCACAGTTGCAGAATAGGAAGAAATACTGTTAAGTTTTCAAACTCAAATATTAAAGTCACATATTCCATTCAGTGTGTGTCACCGCCGTTTAGCAGCCTATTCTGTGTACTCTGCACAGTTGCAGAATAGGAAGAAATACTGTTAAGGTTTCAAACTCAAATATTAAAGTCACATATTCCATTCAGTGTGTGTCACCGCCGTTTAGCAGCCTATTCTGTGTACTCTGCACAGTTGCAGAATAATAAGAAATACTGTTAAGGTTTCAAACTCAAATATTAAAGTCACATATTCCATTCAGTGTGTGTCACCGCCGTTTAGCAGCCTATTCTGTGTACTCTGCACAGTTGCAGAATAGGAAGAAATACTGTTAAGGTTTCAAACTCAAATATTAAAGTCACATATTCCATTCAGTGTGTGTCACCGCCGTTTAGCAGCCTATTCTGTGTACTCTGCACAGTTGCAGAATAGGAAGAAATACTGTTAAGTTTTCAAACTCAAATATTAAAGTCACATATTCCATTCAGTGTGTGTCACCGCCGTTTAGCAGCCTATTCTGTGTACTCTGCACAGTTGCAGAATAGGAAGAAATACTGTTAAGTTTTCAAACTCAAATATCAAAGTCACATATTCCATTCAGTGTGTGTCACCGCCGTTTAGCAGCCTATTCTGTGTACTCTGCACAGTTGCAGAATAGGAAGAAATACTGTTAAGTTTTCAAACTCAAATATTAAAGTCACATATTCCATTCAGTGTGTGTCACCGCAGTTTAGCAGCCTATTCTGTGTACTCTGCACAGTTGCAGAATAGGAAGAAATACTGTTAAGTTTTCAAACTCAAATATTAAAGTCACATATTCCATTCAGTGTGTGTCACCGCCGTTTAGCAGCCTATTCTGTGTACTCTGCACAGTTGCAGAATAGGAAGAAATACTGTTAAGTTTTCAAACTCAAATATTAAAGTCACATATTCCATTCAGTGTGTGTCACCGCCGTTTAGCAGCCTATTCTGTGTACTCTGCACAGTTGCAGAATAGGAAGAAATACTGTTAAGTTTTCAAACTCAAATATTAAAGTCACATATTCCATTCAGTGTGTGTCACCGCCGTTTAGCAGCCTATTCTGTGTACTCTGCACAGTTGCAGAATAGGAAGAAATACTGTTAAGTTTTCAAACTCAAATATCAAAGTCACATATTCCATTCAGTGTGTGTCACCGCCGTTTAGCAGCCTATTCTGTGTACTCTGCACAGTTGCAGAATAGGAAGAAATACTGTTAAGTATTCAAACTCAAATATTAAAGTCACATATTCCATTCAGTGTGTGTCACCGCAGTTTAGCAGCCTATTCTGTGTACTCTGCACAGTTGCAGAATAGGAAGAAATACTGTTAAGTTTTCAAACTCAAATATTAAAGTCACATATTCCATTCAGTGTGTGTCACCGCCGTTTAGCAGCCTATTCTGTGTACTCTGCACAGTTGCAGAATAGGAAGAAATACTGTTAAGTTTTCAAACTCAAATATTAAAGTCACATATTCCATTCAGTGTGTGTCACCGCCGTTTAGCAGCCTATTCTGTGTACTCTGCACAGTTGCAGAATAGGAAGAAATACTGTTAAGTTTTCAAACTCAAATATTAAAGTCACATATTCCATTCAGTGTGTGTCACCGCCGTTTAGCAGCCTATTCTGTGTACTCTGCACAGTTGCAGAATAGGAAGAAATACTGTTAAGTTTTCAAACTCAAATATTAAAGTCACATATTCCATTCAGTGTGTGTCACCGTAGTTTAGCAGCCTATTCTGTGTACTCTGCACAGTTGCAGAATAGGAAGAAATACTGTTAAGTTTTCAAACTCAAATATTAAAGTCACATATTCCATTCAGTGTGTGTCACCGCCGTTTAGCAGCCTATTCTGTGTACTCTGCACAGTTGCAGAATAGGAAGAAATACTGTTAAGTTTTCAAACTCAAATATTAAAGTCACATATTCCATTCAGTGTGTGTCACCGCAGTTTAGCAGCCTATTCTGTGTACTCTGCACAGTTGCAGAATAGGAAGAAATACTGTTAAGTTTTCAAACTCAAATATTAAAGTCACATATTCCATTCAGTGTGTGTCACCGCCGTTTAGCAGCCTATTCTGTGTACTCTGCACAGTTGCAGAATAGGAAGAAATACTGTTAAGTTTTCAAACTCAAATATTAAAGTCACATATTCCATTCAGTGTGTGTCACCGCCGTTTAGCAGCCTATTCTGTGTACTCTGCACAGTTGCAGAATAGGAAGAAATACTGTTAAGTTTTCAAACTCAAATATTAAAGTCACATATTCCATTCAGTGTGTGTCACCGCAGTTTAGCAGCCTATTCTGTGTACTCTGCACAGTTGCAGAATAGGAAGAAATACTGTTAAGTTTTCAAACTCAAATATTAAAGTCACATATTCCATTCAGTGTGTGTCACCGCCGTTTAGCAGCCTATTCTGTGTACTCTGCACAGTTGCAGAATAGGAAGAAATACTGTTAAGTTTTCAAACTCAAATATTAAAGTCACATATTCCATTCAGTGTGTGTCACCGCCGTTTAGCAGCCTATTCTGTGTACTCTGCACAGTTGCAGAATAGGAAGAAATACTGTTAAGTTTTCAAACTCAAATATTAAAGTCACATATTCCATTCAGTGTGTGTCACCGCCGTTTAGCAGCCTATTCTGTGTACTCTGCACAGTTGCAGAATAGGAAGAAATACTGTTAAGTTTTCAAACTCAAATATTAAAGTCACATATTCCATTCAGTGTGTGTCACCGCCGTTTAGCAGCCTATTCTGTGTACTCTGCACAGTTGCAGAATAGGAAGAAATACTGTTAAGTTTTCAAACTCAAATATTAAAGTCACATATTCCATTCAGTGTGTGTCACCGTAGTTTAGCAGCCTATTCTGTGTACTCTGCACAGTTGCAGAATAGGAAGAAATACTGTTAAGTTTTCAAACTCAAATATTAAAGTCACATATTCCATTCAGTGTGTGTCACCGCCGTTTAGCAGCCTATTCTGTGTACTCTGCACAGTTGCAGAATAGGAAGAAATACTGTTAAGTTTTCAAACTCAAATATTAAAGTCACATATTCCATTCAGTGTGTGTCACCGCAGTTTAACAGCCTATTCTGTGTACTCTGCACAGTTGCAGAATAGGAAGAAATACTGTTAAGTTTTCAAACTCAAATATTAAAGTCACATATTCCATTCAGTGTGTGTCACCGCAGTTTAGCAGCCTATTCTGTGTACTCTGCACAGTTGCAGAATAGGAAGAAATACTGTTAAGTTTTCAAACTCAAATATTAAAGTCACATATTCCATTCAGTGTGTGTCACCGCCGTTTAGCAGCCTATTCTGTGTACTCTGCACAGTTGCAGAATAGGAAGAAATACTGTTAAGTTTTCAAACTCAAATATTAAAGTCACATATTCCATTCAGTGTGTGTCACCGCCGTTTAGCAGCCTATTCTGTGTACTCTGCACAGTTGCAGAATAGGAAGAAATACTGTTAAGTTTTCAAACTCAAATATTAAAGTCACATATTCCATTCAGTGTGTGTCACCGCCGTTTAGCAGCCTATTCTGTGTACTCTGCACAGTTGCAGAATAGGAAGAAATACTGTTAAGTTTTCAAACTCAAATATTAAAGTCACATATTCCATTCAGTGTGTGTCACCGCCGTTTAGCAGCCTATTCTGTGTACTCTGCACAGTTGCAGAATAGGAAGAAATACTGTTAAGTTTTCAAACTCAAATATTAAAGTCACATATTCCATTCAGTGTGTGTCACCGCCGTTTAGCAGCCTATTCTGTGTACTCTGCACAGTTGCAGAATAGGAAGAAATACTGTTAAGTTTTCAAACTCAAATATTAAAGTCACATATTCCATTCAGTGTGTGTCACCGCCGTTTAGCAGCCTATTCTGTGTACTCTGCACAGTTGCAGAATAGGAAGAAATACTGTTAAGTTTTCAAACTCAAATATTAAAGTCACATATTCCATTCAGTGTGTGTCACCGTAGTTTAGCAGCCTATTCTGTGTACTCTGCACAGTTGCAGAATAGGAAGAAATACTGTTAAGTTTTCAAACTCAAATATTAAAGTCACATATTCCATTCAGTGTGTGTCACCGCCGTTTAGCAGCCTATTCTGTGTACTCTGCACAGTTGCAGAATAGGAAGAAATACTGTTAAGTTTTCAAACTCAAATATTAAAGTCACATATTCCATTCAGTGTGTGTCACCGCCGTTTAGCAGCCTATTCTGTGTACTCTGCACAGTTGCAGAATAGGAAGAAATACTGTTAAGTTTTCAAACTCAAATATTAAAGTCACATATTCCATTCAGTGTGTGTCACCGCCGTTTAGCAGCCTATTCTGTGTACTCTGCACAGTTGCAGAATAGGAAGAAATACTGTTAAGTTTTCAAACTCAAATATTAAAGTCACATATTCCATTCAGTGTGTGTCACCGCCGTTTAGCAGCCTATTCTGTGTACTCTGCACAGTTGCAGAATAGGACGAAATACTGTTAAGTTTTCAAACTCAAATATTAAAGTCACATATTCCATTCAGTGTGTGTCACCGCCGTTTAGCAGCCTATTCTGTGTACTCTGTACAGTTGCAGAATAGGAAGAAATACTGTTAAGTTTTCAAACTCAAATATTAAAGTCACATATTCCATTCAGTGTGTGTCACCGCCGTTTAGCAGCCTATTCTGTGTACTCTGCACAGTTGCAGAATAGGAAGAAATACTGTTAAGTTTTCAAACTCAAATATTAAAGTCACATATTCCATTCAGTGTGTGTCACCGCCGTTTAGCAGCCTATTCTGTGTACTCTGCACAGTTGCAGAATAGGAAGAAATACTGTTAAGTTTTCAAACTCAAATATTAAAGTCACATATTCCATTCAGTGTGTGTCACCGCCGTTTAGCAGCCTATTCTGTGTACTCTGCACAGTTGCAGAATAGGAAGAAATACTGTTAAGTTTTCAAACTCAAATATTAAAGTCACATATTCCATTCAGTGTGTGTCACCGCCGTTTAGCAGCCTATTCTGTGTACTCTGCACAGTTGCAGAATAGGAAGAAATACTGTTAAGTTTTCAAACTCAAATATTAAAGTCACATATTCCATTCAGTGTGTGTCACCGCCGTTTAGCAGCCTATTCTGTGTACTCTGCACAGTTGCAGAATAGGAAGAAATACTGTTAAGTTTTCAAACTCAAATATTAAAGTCACATATTCCATTCAGTGTGTGTCACCGCCGTTTAGCAGACTATTCTGTGTACTCTGCACAGTTGCAGAATAGGAAGAAATACTGTTAAGTTTTCAAACTCAAATATTAAAGTCACATATTCCATTCAGTGTGTGTCACCGTAGTTTAGCAGCCTATTCTGTGTACTCTGCACAGTTGCAGAATAGGAAGAAATACTGTTAAGTTTTTAAACTCAAATATTAAAGTCACATATTCCATTCAGTGTGTGTCACCGCCGTTTAGCAGCCTATTCTGTGTACTCTGCACAGTTGCAGAATAGGAAGAAATACTGTTAAGTTTTCAAACTCAAATATTAAAGTCACATATTCCATTCAGTGTGTGTCACCGCAGTTTAGCAGCCTATTCTGTGTACTCTGCACAGTTGCAGAATAGGAAGAAATACTGTTAAGTTTTCAAACTCAAATATTAAAGTCACATATTCCATTCAGTGTGTGTCACCGCAGTTTAGCAGCCTATTCTGTGTACTCTGCACAGTTGCAGAATAGGAAGAAATACTGTTAAGTTTTCAAACTCAAATATTAAAGTCACATATTCCATTCAGTGTGTGTCACCGCCGTTTAGCAGCCTATTCTGTGTACTCTGCACAGTTGCAGAATAGGAAGAAATACTGTTAAGTATTCAAACTCAAATATTAAAGTCACATATTCCATTCAGTGTGTGTCACCGCCGTTTAGCAGCCTATTCTGTGTACTCTGCACAGTTGCAGAATAGGAAGAAATACTGTTAAGTTTTCAAACTCAAATATTAAAGTCACATATTCCATTCAGTGTGTGTCACCGCAGTTTAGCAGCCTATTCTGTGTACTCTGCACAGTTGCAGAATAGGAAGAAATACTGTTAAGTTTTCAAACTCAAATATTAAAGTCACATATTTCATTCAGTGTGTGTCACCGCCGTTTAGCAGCCTATTCTGTGTACTCTGCACAGTTGCAGAATAGGAAGAAATACTGTTAAGTTTTCAAAGTCAAATATTAAAGTCACATATTCCATTCAGTGTGTGTCACCGCCGTTTAGCAGCCTATTCTGTGTACTCTGCACAGTTGCAGAATAGGAAGAAATACTGTTAAGTTTTCAAACTCAAATATTAAAGTCACATATTCCATTCAGTGTGTGTCACCGCAGTTTAGCAGCCTATTCTGTGTACTCTGCACAGTAGCAGAATAGGAAGAAATACTGTTAAGTTTTCAAACTCAAATATTAAAGTCACATATTCCATTCTGTGTTCGTCACCGCAGTTTAGCAGCCTATTCTGTGTACTCTGCACAGTTGCAGAATAGGAAGAAATACTGTTAAGTTTTCAAACTCAAATATTAAAGTCACATATTCCATTCAGTGTGTGTCACCGCCGTTTAGCAGCCTATTCTGTGTACTCTGCACAGTTGCAGAATAGGAAGAAATACTGTTAAGTTTTCAAACTCAAATATTAAAGTCACATATTCCATTCAGTGTGTGTCACCGCCGTTTAGCAGCCTATTCTGTGTACTCTGCACAGTTGCAGAATAGGAAGAAATACTGTTAAGTTTTCAAACTCAAATATTAAAGTCACATATTCCATTCTGTGTTCGTCACCGCAGTTTAGCAGCCTATTCTGTGTACTCTGCACAGTTGCAGAATAGGAAGAAATACTGTTAAGTTTTCAAACTCAAATATTAAAGTCACATATTCCATTCAGTGTGTGTCACCGCCGTTTAGCAGCCTATTCTGTGTACTCTGCACAGGTGCAGAATAGGAAGAAATACTGTTAAGTTTTCAAACTCAAATATTAAAGTCACATATTCCATTCAGTGTGTGTCACCGCCGTTTAGCAGCCTATTCTGTGTACTCTGCACAGTTGCAGAATAGGAAGAAATACTGTTAAGTTTTCAAACTCAAATATTAAAGTCACATATTCCATTCTGTGTTCGTCACCGCAGTTTAGCAGCCTATTCTGTGTACTCTGCACAGTTGCAGAATAGGAAGAAATACTGTTAAGTTTTCAAACTCAAATATTAAAGTCACATATTCCGTGTAAGATGAAGAAGGCGGGTAAAAAGGGACGGGGAAGTGGACGTGATCCTGATAGTTCAGGGCGCGAGTCAGGACGCGGAGAAACTGTGCCTGGTGCCAGAGCACAAGAAAGAAAGACATCCACCATACCTAGCTTCATGTCTAATTTTACAGGGCGTCGCAGGACATCACTCTCGAGGTCCGACCACTGCGAACAGGTGGTCGGTTGGATGACAGCTGATACTGCTTCCAGTCGGTTAAGCACCACCCTGTCTTCCACCAAGTCCACTCTCAGTAGCCAAGAGTCTGGTCAACATAATCCTCACTCTGATCATCCTTCCTTCCACCATACACGGTCTGGTCAAAGAAGTGATCCCACACTGGGATATAGTGAGGAGCTCGTCTCATCACCAATCCTTCATTTGACCCTCTCTCCAAGCACGCTTGCAGAGGAACATGACATCTTGTGCCCTGATTCACAACCTCTAGAGGGTACCCAATCACAAGAAGATGACAGATGTGAACGGCATTTAAGGTCAAAGGAAGTAGTGGATGATGATGATGATGATGAGACACAGTTGCCATTAAATCAACCACTATTTCCGTCTCAAGACCTTGTTGAGGAGAATGTTATACAGTTGTCAATGACTGAGTATGTGGTGGGATCAAGACATGAGGAGTATGATCAGAGTGAGGAAGTGGAGGAGGACTTGGTGGACGATGAGGTGACTGACCCCACCTGGGAAGGTGTAGAGCCGAGCGATGACAGCAGTCCTGAGGGTGAGCCATCTGCAGCACCGCAACAGGCTGGAAGAGGCAGTGGTGTGGCTACAGAAAGAAGGCGGACCGCACCAAACCGGCCCGCAAATGTTCCACGGAGCACCCCCTTGCGTAAATCTACCTTGCCAAAGGGTAGGTGTTCCGCGGTATGGCGTTTTTTTAAGGAAAGTGCGGACGACAAAAGAATTGTAGTTTGCAACCTGTGCCACACCAGAATGAGCCGAGGCATGAACACTAGAAACCTCACCACCACCAGCATGATCCGACACATGGCATCCAAGCACCGTAGTAAGTGGGAGGAACGCCTGGATCGCCCATCTGTGTCTGCAGGCCACACCACTGCCTCCTTTTCCCCTGTTTTCGGTGCCGGCCAATCGCCTGTCGAAGGCGCAGGCCCACATACCTCCCACCCTGCACCTGTACCATCTGAAGCACCATCAGCGACCACATCCACTTCCCTGTCCCAGCACAGCGTCCAAATGTCGTTACCCCAGGCATTTGAGCGCAAGAGAAAATACCCAGCCACCCACCCACAGGCCATAGCACTAACCTCACACCTTTCCAAATTACTGGCCATCGAAATGCTGCCATTTAGGCTTGTGGACACTGAGTCCTTCCGCAGCCTGATGGCAGCAGCTGTCCCTCGGTACGCGGTCCCCAGCCGCCACTACTTTTCCCGGTGTGCCATCCCCGCATTACACCACCATGTGTCCCGTAACATCACCCGTGCCCTGACCAACGCAGTTACTGGGAAGGTCCACTTAACGACTGACACATGGACAAGTGCTTGTGGCCAGGGACGCTACATTTCCCTGACGGCACACTGGGTGAATGTCGTGGAGGCTGGGAGCGACTCGGACCCTGGGATGGCACGGGTGCTACCCACGCCGAGGATTGCGGGCCCTACCTCCATCAGGGTTTCCGCCAGCACCTACGTTATTGGCTCCTCCTCCTCCATTTCCACCTCCGAATTCTCTACACGCAGCGCCACTCCCCCATCAGCCAGTAGCTGGAAGCAGTGTAGCACTGCAGTGGGGAAGCGTCAACAGGCCGTGCTGAAGCTGATCTGCCTTGGGGACAAACAGCACACGGCCTCAGAGCTGTTGCAGGGGATTAGTCACCAGACCGAGCAGTGGCTCTCGCCACTCAACCTGCAACCAGGCATGGTTGTGTGTGATAATGGGCGTAACTTGGTGGCGGCTTTGGAGCTCGGCAAGCTCACACACGTACCATGCCTAGCGCATGTATTTAATTTAGTGGTTCAGCGATTTCTAAAAACCTACCCCAATGTGCATGATCTCTTGACCAAGGTGCGCCGCGTGTGTGCACATTTCCGTAAGTCATCTACAGCTTCGGCCGGCCTGTTGAAGCTGCAGCAGCGCTTACAATTGCCAGCTCACCGGCTGCTGTGTGACGTGAGCACGCGCTGGAACTCCACCTTCCACATGTTGGCCCGGCTTTGTGAGCAGCAGAGGGCAGTAGTGGAGTACCAGCTGTTACACGGTCGTCGCCTCTCCGTTCAACTTCCTGTAATCAGAAGTGAGGAGTGGGAATGGATGTCAGACCTCTGCGAGGTTTTACGCAATTTTGAGGAATCGACACAGATGGTGAGCGGCGATAACGCTATTATCAGTGTAACCATCCCACTTCTGTGTCTACTGAAACGCTCGCTGCTCACAATTAAAACTGACGCTTTGCATGTGGAAGAGGTGGAAATGGGGGAGGAAGAGCTTACACAAGGTGATAGCCAGAGCACCCTCACTTCGTCTTCTCAGCGACAATTGGAGGAGGCGGAGGAGGAGGAGGAGGAGGATGACACGGTTGCCTCCGCTACAGAGGGTAGCCATGGAACTTTAGTTCCATCTCTTCAGCGTGGGTGGGCAGAAGAGGAGGAAGAGGATGAGGATATTGAGAGTTATCCTCCTGGTGAGGACAGCGAAATCTTGACTGTTGGTACTCTGGCACACATGGCTGACTTTATGTTAGGCTGCCTTTCCCGTGACCCACGCGTTGTACGCATTTTAGACAACACGGATTACTGGGTGTTCACCCTTCTGGACCCCCGCTACAAAGAGAATTTCTCATCTCTCATTCCTCCGGTGGAGAGGACAAGCAAAATGGTGCAATACCAGAAGGTTCTTGTTGAAAAATTGCTCCAAAATTTTCCATCTGACAACGCTGGCGGCAGAGTACGTGCTACCTTGGCCAACCGAGAAGGGGAGAAAAGGGGAGCACACAGCAGTTCCGACAAAGGCAGGGCAACACTCTCCAAGGCGTGGGACACCTTCATGACACCCCGCCAGCACCCTCACCCTGATGCGCAGCCTAGTGTCACAAGGAGGGAAAAGTTTTGGAAGATGGTGAAGGAGTACGTAGCAGACCGTGTCAGCGTCCTCAATGATCCCTCTGTGCCTTACAACTACTGGGTGTCCAAGCTGGACATGTGGTATGAACTGGCACTCTACGCCTTGGAGGTGCTGGCCTGCCCTGCCGCCAGCGTTCTGTCTGAGCGGGTATTTAGTGCTGCTGGTGGCATCATAACAGATAAGCGTATCCGCCTTTCCACCGACAATGCTGATAGGTTGACACTTATAAAAATGAACAAGGCCTGGATTTCCCCTGACTTCTCCACTCCACTGGAGGAAAGCCCCGGGGGAACATAAACTCACTTTACATATATTATTTACAATGATGGGAATACTCTGTATTCCCATTCACCCCTTCCACCCAAAAAACGGGTATATGGTTGACTCTTAATCTTCTCATCCTCCTCCTCCTCTTCCATATGCCCTGGGATATAATTTTTATATAGGGCCAGCTCACCAGCGGGCCCTGTGATATAATTTTTATATAGGGCCAGCTCACCAGCGGGCCCTGTTTGACAATTTTTGTATAGGTCAGCTCACCAGCGGGCCTTCTCATATAATGTTTTATTGGGTCAGCTCTCTAGCGGGCCCTCTCATATAATGTTTTATAGCGTCAGCTCACTAGCGGGCCTTCGCATATAATGTTTAGGATGGTCAGCTCTGCAGCAGACCCTCACCCATAATGTTTTAGATGGTCAGCTCAGCGCACGTTTCCCTCTTAATCATGGCCTCAGTTCAATAAAATCAAGGAAATTTTTGGGAGAATTTGCCTCTGCGCACGTTTCCCTCTTAATCATTGCCTCACTTCAGAAAATCAAGGAAATTTTTGGGATAATTTGCCTCTGCGCACGTTTCCCTCTTAATCATGGCCTCACTTCAGAAAATCAAGGAAATTTTTGGGATAATTTGCAGATGATATACAAGTAAATATACAGCAAATATTGTTTGGTAACAATTTTTCGCCTAAAGTCGTTTTTATTTTCCTTTTTGTGTGTTTTATGGTCAGTCTGTAAAAATGGCGTACTACGGGCGAAAGATCGTTCCCAGCAGCGATGTTGGAGTCCAAGATGCATCCAGACAATTTCTGTGGTGTTTCCATCCTTTTCTGCCCTTTTCCTATGGACCAGGCACCCTCCCCTCATCAGAGCAGGGGGTGCCTGGTGTAATGCTCGAGTCCTCCCATTGACTTCAATGGGGCTCGGGTGCTCGGCCGAGCACTCGAGCCTCAGGGGGTGCTCGGTCAGAGCACCCGAACACCCGAGCATTGGGGTGCTCGCTCATCACTAGAAATAATGAAATACAAACAAAAAAACTTTTTTTTCATAGGTTTTCCTGTCATAATTTGTGCTCAGTTGCTTAATTTTTAATAGGGACTGGATAAAAGGTATGAACAGCTGTTCATACCTCCCATATGTTCCTTTTTTGGGGGTACTGCCTTTGAGGCAAACATTCCTATGTACCTCTTTCCCTCCCTGGTGTCCCTCTTTAAGGGGATCAGACTATGTGTTTCATATTGCTCAACGGTAGTAACACTCAAATAATATTTGTTTAAATTCCAGTATGTGTTCTAAAATTAGTCTGTGTAAATAAAATCCTTTGGTCCTGCTATCATTCATTTATTTAGTAACTGTTGGCATCGGGCTCCGCTTCCTGCTCACTGTCAGCGTTGAGCTTTACTTCCTGCCCCCAATGCAGTGGTGTGTCGGCTCGGCCTTTCCTCTTGGCCAGGCTGGCTTGGCGTTGCTAGGCAAGCACATCGTAGCCGTCTCTTTGTAGCTCCATGACATCACGAGTCTTTCCTTTTTAAGGGAAGCGCTTGCTACAGCCATGCTGCAGTACTGTGACTCTCTCTCTCCAGCCAAGTCCATTGCCTGGATTGTGGATTCTCTGGCTTGCCTCTCTCCAGCCCCTGACCCTGTCCTGGACTTTGAATTTTTCCTTGTCTCTATCCAGCCCCTGACCCTTGCCTGGACTTTGGATATTGCCTTGCCTCTCTCCAGCCCCTGACCATTTGCCTGGACATTGACCATTATTTGTGCTTTGGCCGGCACTGTTTCCTTCCTCTGGATAACCAAAGGTACACATTTATTTATATATACCTTAATAAATATATGTGTATATAATGTGGGCTTTGGTGTGTCCTGCTAATGGTATCTAACTTCTGCACTCCTGTGTGGGGGTGTATAACACTATATCCGAGCTGCTTGCTTGTTCTCAGATCAGTTCCATCTGCTTTGAACATAGTTTCACTCAGCGCACATTCCCACACTTTATCAGAGCCTCACAGCAACACACATATGTGGCAGTAGATCATTAAGTGACCAAACCTGCTCTAGATCTAGTTCTGCCCCAGCACCTAAAATTAAATTAAAAGTGCCCCCACTAATGCCATTTCTCCTGTGGGAATGTGTTTTCTCTGCTTCTCTCATCCTCATGATCACAAATATGCTACATATACACTAAATGGAAAACTACTTGGGGAATCCTTGTTAGAGAAAGATTCAGGAGTACTAGCATAGCAACATAGTTGATAAGGCTGAAAAAATACATGTGTCCATCAAGTTGAGCCCCTACCATGTCACCCCTGTAGATCCAGAGGAAGGCAAAAAAAAAAAAAACAAAAAAAAAAAAAAACAAAATTGAAGATGTTTCCAATTAAGCATCAAGTGGGTAAAAAAATTCCTTCCTCACTCCAAATGGCAGTCAGATATTTCCCTGGATCAACATCTTACCTAGAAAATACTGATAGACAACAGACCCCACAGCAGTGTGCAGAGTCACTAGGCTGTTCCACTATCCAATAGGGTACTATCCTGTGTAAAACAAGGTATAGATGTATGAGATGGAAATATAATTCTATGTCTGTATATCTTTGGTAAGGTCTCATCTGGCATACAGAGTACAGTTTTGGGCATCAGTTTTAAAAAATACATTATTGAACTGAAAAAAGTGCAGAAACGTTCAACAAAACTAATAAAGAGCTAGGAGGATCTGAGTTATAAAGAAAGACTAGTGAAAATGGGTTCATTTACATTAGAAAAGAGATGCCTAATGGGCAATATGATTGCCATATGCAAATATATTCAAGGTCAATGCAAAGAGCTCTCTAAGGAACTATTTAATTGAGCAAAAAAACAAAGAGTCATCCATGAAGCTTAGAGGAAAGGCAAATTTGACTGAAACAAAGGAAGGGATTTTTATAGTATGGGCAGTAGTAATTAAAGCAGTAGTGAATGCCAGAATGTCACTGCTGGTGGTGGTAGTGAATGTGATGCCCATTCCAAAATGCATCTCCCCTTTCCATTCCTTAATACTTTCTACCAAGAGTGCTCTTATACTGTTTCTGGCAACAGCTGTTTACCCCCCCCCCCCCTCATCACAGCATCAGTCTCCTGCTGCTCTATAGTACTGGTTTGTGATGACAAATGTGACAAAGGGTCCCCTGCTATCAAACTTCCCATCACCTCAGAAGGCACACTGAAAGCAGTAGCAATAGGTGCAGGCAGCTGATGTGTGCTGCTGATAATGCTATCCAGTGTAGGGATGGACAAACATGTTTTCCTCTAAAGAGAAAAAGGAGTAAAATGGCACTTTGCTCTGAGCACTACATTTTTCATGAAAAGTTCAGTTTTTCTTTCACTTTTTCTCCTAACTCATTGCATTGAAAGCAGTAGGAAAGCTGAATTTCTCCCTAGCATGTGGCAAGTTTCCCTTCTTTTCTCGCAGACATAGTATAAAAGGGGTGCAGAACTTTTTTGAGCTAGGGAATACAGGATAATTAAATGGAGTTGAAGCTTATTTTATGGAGTCTTTTAGGCTCTGTATTAGGGGAGTCTCAAGTACTCTGGGGGACAGGAAGGGAGAAAGAAGTATGAACCAAAATACCCCCACAATCTGTGTGACTGACTGGGAAGACACAGGCAGCCATGATCCAAGTTTCTTTCTGATCTGTTATCTCTGACTTTGAGGAGCTTGGGTGTGTGAGAAGGGATCAAAGGAGGTTTAACTCAAAATCTTGTGACCAAGTAGACATAAGCAGCTGTGATCCAAATTACCCTTGATCTGACTGTCATCTCTCTGTCAGGGGAGTCTAAGGGCATGAGAAGGGAGCAAATGAGAATTACCCCAAATACCCCACAGTCAGTGCGACTGACTGGGAAAACAAAGGCAGAGGTGATCCAAGTTTCCTCCTGATCTGGTTGTTGTCTCTATGCTAGGGGCATCTGGGGGTGTGAAATGGTAGCAAAGGCGGTTTACTCTAAAAACCCCAAAATTTTGTGTGACCAAGAAGATACAGGCAGCTGTGATCCAAGTTCCTTCCAGAGCTGGGTGTTATCACTGTGTCAGGGGAGTTTAGGAGTGTGAGAATGAAGCAAAGGAGAATTACCCCCATTTTCTATGGGCAGGACGTTTCACGAAACAAGCAGGAAATTGTTATTTTTACATGAAAATTCCAACTAGAAATTCTAACTTTTCACAATTCCTAATTCAGTGACCCCTCCTTTATATTATACATCCCAGATCCCTAGGAACAATGCTGGGGTCCTGTGGGTTATTGTAGCAGAGGGAAGTGAGCTCTCTGCTGAATCAGAGGCCCTTCTGCTTCACCTGCTGCTCATTTGTGCTAGCCAGCTCTCAAAAAACTTTAAATTTATTTATTTTCTATCTCTCTCTCTCTATTTCTGTCAGTTCTCTTATTCTCTCCTATTCTTCAGGATGTTGAATGGCGGGAAGTAGCAGGTTTTTATAGTATGAAGCGTGAAGTTTCACCACCACTCAAAACATATTCAGGAAACTGAATCACTCTCGAGAGAAAATCTGTGGTGTTAGTGAGATGACGGAAAATCTATGGGTTTCTGTATGGGTGGGAATTCCTGCAGAAGAAGAGGAAAATACCCATGGGAACAAAACACAACTTTTCACCCATCCCTAGCCCCCCCCAAAAAAAACATATTTAAGTGCTGCCAGCTCATTGGTGCAGATAGGGTGAGAATTTTGTAAATGGCTTGGTAAATTAACATTAGGTAGGCTTTGGACAAGAAAATTGATTGTGGATTCCCGGTTTAAGGCAGAATTGTATTAGTACGTACACCCTAGTATGTCCTCTTTTCATATGCTGCATATGAATATTCAATGGCATGCACCAACCAGGAACTGAGGTGCAAAAATGTCATAAACTATTGACATACCTTTACATATTCTCATTTATAAAATTAATATATAAATGAAAGCCGAAGCCTGGAAAGAGTAACATGCAGAGAAGTACAAGATGAGTGTCAGGAAGCGACATTCTGTAAGAGAAAGAAGAGCCATAGGTATACACACTCAAAAAACAGGTCTCAGTCTACTACCTTTTCTTTCTTAACCCCTACCTAAACTTAATATTAAATAATCAGAAGGAGAAATATAACACAGAACTATTATGCCTGGCTCTGAAATGGTTACTCCTCTGAAAACATGTTATATTTTCTATCTGCTTTCTTCTTAAGCTAGCATTGCCTTACTCTAAATATAGTTATATGAACAGAGAAAATGCACAGACAATAGAATAGTCCATATAATGAGATCATGTAGAAAAAATGTTATTAAAATCATTCAAAGAAATAACTCAAATGCTGCTTTTTAGTACAATCCAGACCTTTTTCTCTGACTTTTTCTTTCTGCTCCTTGTTATAATCCTTGGTGGAGGGCTCAGTTGAAGAAATGTGTCTGTTGTGAAGTGGTGTGATCTAAATACATACTTCAGTGAAGATCAGTAAATAAAGGCAGGTACAATGACAGATAGCTTGACAGACATACAGACAGATGAGTGTGCAATGCATTGCTTTGCAAAGTAAAGACTTCACTACCAATGGTATCCACGGGCTCAAAAGTGCATCATTTTAATTTATTATTAGTTTTGAACAGTGAGGTCTTCAGTATTATTATTAACAGTCATCCATAATGATTACATTTCCCATTTTGGCCAAGACATGTATGCATATTTATCCAATAAACTATATATTAAAAGTGTTCTTATCAAACAGCATAAAACAATGAAGTAATTTTGAGGGAAGCAAAATGCATTATAGTGTACATATAAATATTCCTAAAATCCCCATTGGTTTAAATGGGGCTTTCAATCTCTTGGATACAAGAGAGTACACAATTGCATGGCATTGCAATGCATTGGACACCTTGCTAGCATTCAGAGTGTTAGCTTATGCTTTCTGCGGTGTACATTGCTTGCCCTAAAATTTCTTCTCCCTTTTCTCCACATAAGATCACATGTATTTTCTTAACCCTTTGAACGCTAGAGAGATATCGAATGCATCTCGCAAAGCTACAGTTAAATACAGTGTGCTATATTAATTTTGTTTTATATACAGATTTTAGGCAATAGCTGAAGCAATATTAGGTTTTTAGGAGATCATTAGAATGGGGGTTTTATGCTATTTCATTTAGCACCTTTAAAAATATACGTTAGAGAAATTATAGGTGACAGTTGATTAGTAATTTTGTGAATCTTAGAATGAATTTCCGGAGCAGTAGAATATGTTATACCTAAGCTGTTAATCTTGATTTTCATGTTTAAAACTTTACAATAAAATTATAGCGACCTAGTACTCCTCTTTTTGACTACTCATTTTATGGTAAGTTTTACTCATTTTACTGGCTAATATTTTTATGGTGCTACTAAGTCTTTAGTAGAACATGTAAGTTTGTGATGTATTTTATTAGATGATTCTATTTTATTCAAGTATGAGAAAGGAGACACTTTGCAGTATAATGCACTGGTGCTAAAGCAATCATTTATATGAATAAAAGTGTGCAGGGCTTTAAAGTTGGCATAATTTTGTAGTCAAGTTCAATGGCTCACAAAATGTATTCTACTGAATGTGAAAATGTAGCTTCCCAGAGAAATAGTCAAACTGTTGTATGAGTATGATTGTCAATATTCTCATCTAATGGCCAATCTGTTGTAGGAGTATGATTGTCAATATTCTCATCTAATGGCCAGCAGAGGATGATGAAATTTGTTGTACAATATCATCTGAGGAGCCGATGATTGCATATACCTGGTATACTATTGTATAGTCTACACTAATAAAAGGAAAAGGCTGTCAGTGTACCAGAATTCTCTATCTCCGCCACACGCACCTCTTGGTGAACAAACACACTGAAGGGCTATGGTAAGGAGGAAATATTCATATCTCCTCCATACTGCCTCACCAGGACATACACAGGGGTGTCATTTTGACCCACCATCACTTTTGCCCTGTAAAAAACAAAAAAACATGGCTGACTTGCCCCACTCTTAAAACAACACATTGCAACTACTTGCGCCACTCTAATTTTTCTCCTCTTATAAAAAAAAAAACATGCCCCACTATCCACACACACATCGCAAGGATGCCTGTCCTGACTTGGTCTGGAAAAAAAAATCTAGCTTCAATAAACACACGTCACACTCACTTTTTTGCCTCTTTACAAACATTCATCTGCCACCCTCCCTTACTTCAAAATACTTGACATCCACCACTTCAACTTAAAAAAAACCCCAATCCTTACACATCTCTTCTATGCCCCACCATGACTGTCAATCCCTTACATTAACTCTTTCAGTGCCAGAGGGCACTCAAAGGGTTTAAAGGACCATGTATCCCTATACTCATCCACCTCCCTCGCTCTCTCTGTTACATACCTGCACAATATGAAACGTACTCTCACCAGTTGAACCCCACTTCTTCCCAAATGCCAGGAGTCAGTACCTTCTCACTTGCTGTGCCTTCACCTCCTGCTGATAGCCCTTGCTCTGCAAAATAACTTGCTCCAGAAAGCCTCATATGCTTTGAGTGTATCAACATGTATCCCTAAGGTCAGAAGCTGCTCATAGCTGCCCTGTATCTATGATGCTACATTGCTACTCCCCATCCTATGATATAAAAGGTCAGATGTATGTTTGTCCGATGCAGTCATGTGCAGTAGAGACTGCCGATGCAGAGATGTGCAGTAGAGACTGCCCGAATGCACAGAATGCTGGCCTGTGCCGATGCAGTCATGCGCAGTAGAGACTGCCCGAATGCACAGAATGCTGGCCTGTGCTGATGCAGGCATGCGCAGTAGAGACTGCCCGAATGCACAGAATGCTGGCCCGTGTACACAGGCTTTTACACTAGTAGTTAATAAAATGCAATAGTGGAAGGAGCTTGGTCTCGCAATGTCCCGGATTGCTTCCAATGCTCAGCCCACAGAGTGCAGCTTACCAAAAAACAAATCTTTTGCCTCACTAGCTGCCTAGACTGCAAACTGGACAACTCATTACCCTTTCAGTGACAGAGGGCTCTGCAATGCATTGCAGAGCAATGTGTTTCGTAACACTCTGGCACTCAAACGGTTAACATTCACACCTCTACCTGACAGATCAGGTCGCCTCGGTATATGGCACAGTTGACATGCCATACTTTCACTTTTTAAATATGGCCCATTGTAAATAGCTGATACTGGGATACCCGGAGACTACGTGTTTTGCTGTTGATTACAGAGTCTCCGGGGCAGAGGCTGATTCTCTGCATGCGGGGAGTTTATAATGAAACTGGGCCCACTCGCCCTTCTCCCCTAACCTGTTCCTCATTCTTTTTCAGATATTCAATAAGCCCTGCCTCTCACTCCAGATTAAGCCCTGCCCTTTTTTAAACGCTATTTGCATCATTTGTCTCCCCCACACACCATAGGACTAGGGATGGGCGTAATCTTTTCCTCAGACCAAAATAAGCAAATAATGGCACTTCTCGCTTGCTGAATAATTTCCCTCAAAAAGTACTGTTATTCCATTTTTTTTGCCTAGCTCATTCCATTCAAATCAACTGGGACATTGAATTTACAAACAATGCATAGCAAATGTTTTATTTCCCAAAGGCATAGTATAAAAGGGGCATGAGGGTGACTGCATTGGTGGAGTGTGGGCAAAGAATCAGTTGAACAGGGAATTTTTTGGGGGGGGTTGTTTGCTGGGATCGGGGGGCAGATAATAAAAATTAATCCTAAGTACAATTAAAAATACCCCATAAGACATGGTATAAAAGGGGTCTGAGGAAGGTGCCTGTGTTGGTGGGTGGTGTCTGGGGAAATAATCAGTTGAACAGGGAATATGTTTTAGGGGGTTTCTTGATTGGTATTGGGGGGACAGTTAATAAAAAATAAAATAAGAAATTTGTATGTAATGTGATAGAGACAGGGACTCCTGACATAAGCTGCCACTGGGGTAGACTGATATTAGAAATGAAACAGTATTTTGTAGAGGATGATTTGTAAGATTTGTTGTTAGAGGCCTAAGCCCTGAGGAAACATTGGTTTGTAAGATTTAGACCTGTTTGGCACAAGCCCTTAGGAGGACTTAGGACTTGTTAGAAACAAACCACCAAAAATTGTGTCTTTTTTTGTAGGCCTATGTTTTTTTTTACGCACAAGCCCTGTGAAAAAAATGCCATACTGGCCTAGTGCCAGCAGGTCATGTTATGTTGGCCATGGCCACTGGCCATTGTCAAATGCCCTTATTGTAGATGCGGAATTTGCGACTGCTGTTCTTGTTGCTACTGCTGAGTTGTTTAAACAGCAGGATGATTATGCAGCTCAAAGGGAATGGGATCAACAACAGCAGTAACATGGGTGTTGAATGATGAAGGTTCTACTTGCCACAACTAGCTTCAGTGTTGTGTCGGAGGCACTAGCAGCATCATAACTAGCCCCTACCTCTTTGGTATATGTGGAGAAAAGAAAAAGTTGGCTAATAATTCTTCACTGCCCCTCCTCCAAAATCAAGGGTGTTTTGTTACTATAATTTAAATGTTTTCCTTGAAAGCAGCATCATCAGCATCATCAGCATCTGCAATGTGCGTAGTGTGTTGTAAATAACATCTGGCACAATGCTATCCAAACAACATGACACCAGAAACCAAGTACTGCTGCTGTCACTATGCCCCTTGTCACACCCCACTAAGGACACATGACAACTTGCTGACAGTTTAATAGTGATGATTAGGGGTGGGCGAAAACCAGGAAAAATTTCCCATGTGACTTTTTGTGAAAACTGGCTGATTTTTCCCCTTTTTTTACGCAAAGGTTTTCTCCTTTTCACCAATGCAAAATTTTCCTCCTATTTTGCCTATTTTAACAAATTTTTGGCCTATATTTCCTATGGGTACTACATTTCCCACTACAATATTACTTCTTCTGAGGGCTGTAGTTTAGAAATAAGTGGCTGAAAGTCAAAGTTGTGAGTCCTACAGCATCCTATACCTTGAAAAAGTGTTAGCATGCAGAATGCATTTGCCCTTTGCCCACAATACTAACTTTCTGCTTAAGTGACACTGGCACATATTCATAATGATGATGATGTCAAGTAATAAAAAAATAAAGTACAACCTACAATAGGGCAGATGTGTATTTTAGTGGGTGGTGCGGGGGGACTGGAATGGTGTGATTTGTGTATGTATATACAGCAGTTTTTACCATTGTCATGTTTGTGTTAAATTGCTATCCTCCTTCTCAGATTATTGACACACATTACTTATCAGTCATAGCAGTGGTCCCAAGTCGGGTAGATGGTGGCAACCCTTCTTCACATCCCTCCTCCTCATCATCTTTGTTGGTGTTAATATATTTGTCCTGACTTTCTCTGTCATGCATGGTTTCCGCTACCTGATACACAGATGGTATGAGATGTTGGTTCATTTTTAAGAATGAAAGAAAGAGGGATCTAAGTGTAATATCTTTAAAGAATGATTGATTCATTATAAATCAAAAAGTTATGTTTTATTGATACAGTGATGGTAAAAAGTGTGTATATAGATAACACTACATTAATTAGAATTTTAATTAATGATGTATACACAGTAAAAAGCATAAAAAGATAGGAGTTATCCAAAGAACAAATAAACTAATTTCCTAACATACAAAAGCTAACATATCTCAAATGAATGAGTATGGAACTACTGAGGAAAATATGCAATAATTCAATAAAATAAAAGGGGCAGGATGAAGGGAATATCTAATGTGGCAGAACAGCAAGACAATAAACTGTGTTGTTCAAAAAATGTAGCGTAATGATTACTGGGAGGGATCCTTGTCTCCCCCACATAAATAGGCACTCACCAGATGTTTTCTTTGATATACAGCATGTAAATATAGTTAATACAGTCTGCTCACTGGAAATCCCCTTGTAGCAGTCTGTGTGGGTAGTCTATGACTGTTGCCATCTTCTACAGCAAAGCCATAGTCATCATACTCCTCTGCAGCAGGAGCCATAGGTGTTATTTGGAGTGAACTAACTGTTGGCAGTAGCACACTCTCTGACACATAAATAACTTCACTACTTTTCACCTTTGGCCTGCTGATGTGTCTTCCAGTCAAACCTGTGGTTGTGTTTCAGGTGGGATCTCAAAGAGGAGGTGCCTTGGTGCGAGCCTGCTTTCCCCCTGCTCATGTGCTTTTTGCACAGACAACAGATAGCAACATACATAGCTTTAGGATCCTGAGTGAAATATCTCCATACTAGACTGGGGGGTTCCTGAGCTGCTGCTACTATTACTACTGGGGCTACTACTAGGAGTCAAAAGTGCAGCACTTACAGCAGCAGTAGAAGCACTCATCATATTGAACATTGTGGATGTTAATAACCTGTGTTGCTGTTGTGTTGCTGCTGGGTACTCAGCACAGGTGTGTGTGACTGAGTGGGACTTGGACTTTGAAGAGGCGATGATTTTGATGATGACTGATAGGGTGACCGTGTACTTTTTGCCATCTTTGCTTGTCCAGGGTCAGACTTTCCAATGGTTTTCTCAGTTTATAGACAGGCACAGTGCTCCTTAAAAGTGGTGGAAGGTTCAGCCTTTGCCCTTTTGCTAACTTTATGATCATGTCATCATCCTCACTTTCAACTTCATCTGTATCTGAAGGATGCTGGAGGGATATATTCTAGATCTGCATCATCATCAATCATCATTAGATCATGCTCAGCAGCATCAACATCACCTGCCTACCCTTATATTCCTCTAAGATTTTAGAGGTCTCAAACAATTTCTTTTTACTTTTACTGTAACAAAGTTTGCTACTACTTTCAGTATGGGTGTTTTAATGTTTATTTGTCCCACTATCTGATGCAGCAGATGATTAAGCTGCTACGCCTTCCTCTATTATGCTATTACCAGCATCAACACTTGAATGCGACTTGTAGCTGTCTTCAGTGTTCTTCTTATATGTCTTCTTATATGGTTCTTTTTTTTGTACTAGCACTGGTAGTGCTGGAGTTTTGCTGGAACCTTGACAAACTGCATCCTCCCTTAGAGAAGAGGCATCATCATTTATTGCATATGCTGCAGCAACCTTTGCTGCAGTCAGTTTTTGAACTATTACTTTACTCTCACATCCATGCACTGCTCCACCCTTCCCGCCCCCTGTCCCCTGGTGTGTTTGCTGGACATTACTTAACTACTCTGTGTGTTTTTACTCTGCAGTACACAACACGACGATGGAGAGTGATGTCTTGCCTTAGCCCAATCAGTTGTCTGTCATCTAATATATTTAGTTGTTTGTTTATTTTTTTATTCTTTTTGATTGTTTTATTTTTTTAATTTTTTTTTAAGTTGTCCACCCTGTCTTATCACAGTCTATACAAGATAAAAACATATAACTGAAGAGCAAAATCAACAGCTTCTTTCCACAGACCTCCCCAGCACAGAGACAATAACAGCAAGATCAGCAAGCAAATGGGCCCCCAGAGTCCTGTGTCTTGCCAGTCACATGAAATTTTGGGATATTTTGGGTCAACCTCCTTCCTCCCTTCTTCTCCCCAGAGTGCCCCCAGACTAATACAGAGAATAAATGGCCTACCTAAACTAAACTTCAATTCCCCTTTATTTTTTTTATATTCTCTCTAGATCAAAAACATGCTACTTTTATCTCTCACAAACACAGAATGGCATGCTGTGAGAGCCTGACACCCTTGTATATGGCTGTAGAAAAGTAGAGAAAACTTTCAAAAGGTGGGGAAAATGTTTTTTTCGCATTGATTTCAATGCAATGAGCTAGGTGAAAAAAGCAGGAAAAAGCAGAAAATGGCACTTTTTGCAGGAAATTATTATCCAAATGGGAAGTGCTATTATTCAGATCTGATTTCAGATTGAGGCAAATATTTTTGCCCATCCCTAGTAATGATGATCCCTCCCTGCCACCAGCTTAGCATATTCTGCAGGATTGAATCTCCTTAGATGCCACTTGATGCCCTGCTTGCGATTCTCTTCCACCACACTGCCTTGTACGGTCAGTGCACCACACAGTGTGCAATGGGTGAACATTAACTGCCACATCCTAACATCATCAGAGTGGTTATCATTTGGCGGTGGTTTTAACAATGAATAAGAGAGTTTGGCAGAAGATAAAGTTACCCTACAGCAAGAAAGTGATGGCGAGCTAGTTGTTTCACTCAAAAACGTTCCATTTGGCCAATTACAGCACAACAGCAGATTTTATTAACAAAGGAGAAGAACTCTTTAAGCAATTCATAGAGAGAGGCTATAAAAATAATAGCATTACATCAGCACAAAATAGGGTGTTAAAATTGGATCACAATAGCTTACTGGTTGCAAAACCCAAACTGAATATAAGGAGACATCCATGCTTAATCACCCAATTCAACTTATCTTCCAATATTATCCGTGATGTAATTAAGAAAAATTGGAACATTCTGCAACAGGACCCTCTATTCAAAGGGATTATCACCAACCAAGCAAGAATCATCTACAAAAAGGCTAAATCAATAAGGGAATATGTGGCCCAGAGCAGACCCAAAACATTATACAAAAGGAAAGATCAAAAAGGGATATTTGGAACAACACTGCCAGTGGGAAATTATAAATGTCTTAAGAACAGATGTTCCAATTGCCAGTACATTTCTAACAAGATTAACAATATTTCTAGCTACAGCAATAAAAAGGATTTTGAGATTACAAGTCTCATTACATGTGAAACCACTTTTATCATCTATGTGGTCTTGTGTGGCTGCGGCATTCAATTAGCGGGCCATACCACAAGAATGCTTAAAGAAAAAGCTCAAGAGCACAGATATCTTATTACTAAAAAGTCTGTGGATCACACTGTAGCAAGATATTTCAAGACTTGTACTCACAGTTCATAAGAAAATTTTAAGATTTTGGGGATCTAGCATATCCCCATAACAAGCACAAATAGGTTTGCCCTTCTATGCTGAAGGGAAGCCTTCTGGAATTTTCATTTGGACACTTTGGCACCCATAGGTCTAAATGAAGATCTTGAAGTTAGCAATTTCTTGTAAAACAGGTCATTTTGTTTATTGATATATTGCATTGCCATGAAATTATTCCTTTCTATTTTAGCTTAATATTTTAATTTTTTTATAAAAACAATTATTTTATTGTTCATATATTTATTATATGAGCACTCAGCATGATATTTTATATTAAGATTCATATCCGTTTTTATATATACATTACATTTTATTCTATGCTGTAGTGTTCTGGACAGACATTGTCGGTACACACATTGCAGAATAGTTTATAGATATCAATTACAAGTTATGTTGAGACCATAATCGATTTATTTACCTTACAGCACGTATCAGGTTGAGGTGTGGAAATTTCTCGGTATTAAGATGCGTTCCATTCCAAAATGATGCATGGATAGCTTTCTGGGCCTCGACATAATTTAACATTCTGTCTTTACTCTGAATGGAACATGCAATTTCCTGTTTGTTGACATACTCCATGTGTTTATAAATGTAATAAAATCAATGTTTAAGATATGCTATCCCCTGACGAAGTGAGAGGTTCTTCTCATGAAACGCATTGGGAAAAGTAAAAATAAATATATACTTTGTTCATCCATCCATTGTGTGCCATTGCGAGGCTGAATAACTCTTTGTCGGCACATGAAACAAGCAAAATCCGGTGAGTGCATTCTAGTCTTTAACCTTAGATGCTCCCTGGTCTTCTTATCCATATAGAGCACTCAGCATTACAGTTTGGGAGACCCAGATTCTATCAGCTGTCATCTACCTGGTAAAGATGTAGAACACGCTATACAATCCAAATTGAGGAATCAAGGACGGATACATCTCTAACTGCTACAATAAGGCTGATTTTCAAGAAGATGAAATGTAAGTGTAACACTGTATAAATATCTACAATATATCAAGAGATTGCTCTCAGCAGCAGCAGGATTTAGAGCAGTTGCAAATTCCACAAATTCCAAAAGCCACTGTTGGTGGTGGTGATGCCCATACCCATCCCTGTCTCCCATTCCTTCTCAGTTTGGGATAAAAGGCCATCAACATCTCTTCCATTCCAACTTCTCCACCATCATAATCATCACCAGCATCACCATTAATCCCTCCATACTGCTGCTGCTCTATTACAGACATCTCACTGCTGGTTGGAGGAGGTGATGAGAAATGTGACAGAGGATCCCCTAATGTAACACTTGCCATTTACTGGTGACCTGAAGTAGGCAGATTGGCATCACTAAGCAGCAGACATAGGCAGCTGGTCTGTGCTCCTGGTGGTAGTGGTATTATTTCTGCTAGGTAACAATTCTGCCTTCTTCAAGATCATGTTCCTCCTGGAAATGTCAAGAGGGGAAGGGAAAGGTGTGGGCTCCCTTGACTGCTAGTCTGGACACTCAACATTGCTTCCCCTACCACTCCCCTAAAGCTAGTTCCACCAGGTGCTTCTCACTCACTGTTACTAACGCCAACCACATCAGTTTCAGTCCCTGAGTCATACTCTTCACAGTCACTAGTAATATGATGATCACCCTCTTCTTCATTCCTAACGCTAACAAGCTGCTTGACCTTCTTAGTAGTAGTACTAGCACTGGGGGGACATCTTAGGAATGGCAAGTGTGACTTGGCATCCCCTGCTGTCACACTTGGCATCATTTTCTCCTTCCTCCCTCATGAGAATTACAAGACACACTGGGAGCAGGGGCATAATGAACCAGAACATCCTATTACCAACATAATTCTAAACACATTGTGATTCATGGTTCTCAGGGGTGGCAATGAAACATTTATTGTGGTGGTGGTGGCACATTTCTGTAGGATTTGCTCCCATAGTATTGGATTGCTACTGATACACAGGAACACAGTGTAGCTCCTAGGTGTGGTCCTATTGTATGTGAGATAGTTTCAGCATATTAGCAGTATGGCTATATTCTCAGTGAAAACAGTGACCCCAATGGACTAATGGTAAACAAACAACGTGTGTGGCTAGCACTGACATGAACAGCCTTGGAAACTCTTAGCTTCCCACAGCAAGCATTGAGTCTGAACGTGTTGTCAGTGCAGTGGGTTATAGTGTAAATGATTGGAGGACATGACTATCAAGCAGCAATGTTGGCAGACTATCATTCTTAGAAATGAACCAACACCTAATACCATCTGAGTATCAGATAGCAGAGGTAAAACCACACAAGAAAGAGAAGGCCAGGGTACATGCATTACAAACAGCAACACAGAAGATGAAGAGAAGGGATGTGAAGAATTTCTACCATCTACCTCTATTGGGATCACTGATATATCCACTGATTAATGTGTGCTAATAATCTGAGAATAATGATAAATTACATTAGGCTCAAAGATTATAACGGTAATAATTGGGAATCATGAATATATATCTATATGTATAGATAGATAATTAGATAGCTAGATATAGATGTATAGACACAGCTATTTACATATAGATATATAAAGAATCACATCACATCAGTCCATCACCACCACCATACATATCTGCCACATTTATTGTAGGTTATACCCTTGTTTGTTTGTTTTTTTTCCTCTCATTCATAGCCAGCATAGCAACATAGAGAGAAATGTTTGCTAAATATTTGTAGTTGTAGGACTCAAGCTAGCCAAACACCACAGTGAACTTTTTTTGGACTCAGGCTTGCCAAAAACAAGCCCAGAGTAAATAATATTTTACAGCACTCAGGATTACAACATATACACAGTTAGATAGTTTTTTTTCTCAGTCAAGAATGTTGTGCCAAAGTGTGTCACATTCTCTCTCCTTTTTCATAAACTCCTCACAAATAGTGCAGAGTACAGTATGATTTAAATGAGGGGAGACGTTGGCTGGGGCAGGTGATGGACATGGATTATTGGTAGCAAGTGGAGCAGGCCCTGGACCCGTATCATGGGTCTGGGGAATGTGGACTCCCAGTTCCTTTAACACTGGTGGTGCCACTGCTATCATTAGCAACTGACTTCTCCTCCTCAGAGTCACTAGCCTCAGGGTCCATCCAGTTTGTTTTATTTTTTCATATTTGATTTTCATATTTCATTTCAAGTTTAGTTTTTTTTTTCTCTCTCCATCACTCTGTTTCCTTCCATTCTTCTTTTCTCCTAAAATATGCCACAAGAAAGTGTAGGGAATTATCTGTTTGTTTAGTTTTGTTTAGTTTATTGGCAGGATGTTTTGTCCCTTTGATTAATATAGGAAGGAATGGAACCATTCTCACAAGATTTTCTTTGGTCTTAGCAAAATGTCACAGAATCTATGGATTTCTCTATGGCCAAAAGTTCCTACTGGAAAAGCAAAAAAAACCCGTGCATTCTTCAAACGTTCTTATGGGAACAAAATGGGAGGTTTCAACCATCCTTGCTAATGACTCCTCCTCAGAGTCACAAGCCTCAGATTCCATGCAGCTTCTCTCACAGTGTCAGCCAGCACTATAAACCACTAAGTAACTACTTTATTTTTTATTTCAATTTTCTCTCTCTCTCTCTCTCTCTCTCTCACTCTGTCTCCTTCCGATCTGCTTTTGTCTAAAAATACACCTCACTAGAGTGCAGGAAATTATAGGTTTGGATAGTATATGAGCAGGAAGCTTCATCTTATTGAGTAACATAGGAGGGAAATGGAAGCATTTTTGCGAAATCGTCTATGTGCCTAGTGAAAATAAGGGAAATCCAAGTTTCTCTGTTAGAAATTTCCCACCAGGGAAAGCAGAAAACCCTTTTTCCCAAAATTTCCAAAATGGGTCTTTTCATCAATCCCTACTCCTGAGCCAAAGACTTCTAATTTATGCAATAAACAGTGGTGAGACACATTAGTCCTTTGGTTATAATATATATATCAACAGCAATACCCTTGTCCTGGTTATAATTTACTCTTTCATAGATTGAAAGTAAATTAGTTTGACATGATCTGTTCTTCATGAAATCATGGTGTCTACTAATAATGGTGTTGCTCATCACATTATAGTCCTGAATATGATTGGATATTAATCCTAATATTTTAGGATTAAAACACATAGGTCTATAATTTGCAGGTTTATATATTGCCTCCTTTTTAAACAATGGTAATATATCTGCTTTTCTCCATTCGCAAAGCACTGTGCCAGAAGAAATTGAATCAATATATATTAAGCATAATGGCCCTGCTGTAACTGAACTAAGCTCATTAAATATCCTTGGGAGTATGTCATTAGGTCCAGGTGCTTTATTCAATATAACATATTACAGTCACATCTGGACTTTTTCCTCGGTAAGCCATGTACATCATGTACATGGCTTACCGAGGAAAAAGTCCAGTAAATTATGTGATTCTCTCTATTTGCCAAAACTTAGTCATTGTTGCTTCCTTTGAATTTATAGAGGGAAAATGCATTTAAGGTGTCAGCAATTACCTTGTTCTGACTAATGCATTCACCTAATTAAAATAACAATCTTCAAGTTTTTTCCAGTAGTATACTTGTAGAATATTTTAGCATTTGTCTTGCTATTTGTTGCAATTCTTATCATTTTTGAAGTTAGCCTAATTGTTTCTGTGCATATTCTAATGAATTCTTTTCATTTTTTAAATGATGCATCTGACTATTCTTAATTTAAAAAATTTGAAAAGTTTGCTTCTTATTCCTCATTTCCATGTGAAGGACTTTGTTAAGCCATATGGTCTTAACTTGTTCCTCTTCTATAAATAGTAACTTGCTTGTAGCAAATGCCTATCAACATATTTGCCACCAGTGTGCATTTCAACCCACGGAGACCCTACATTCTCAAGAGACCATTCAGTAATACCTTAATTTATTTTAGGTGCTAAGGCTTTACAAACAGATACAGCTGTTAGCCATCCTGATTCCTTAACTTATTTTCAAGCCTTCTCAATCTGACATGCAGTTTCCATTGCATGAGAAGTTTTGTTTACTTAACACAAAAAATTGCAAATAGTGAGGATATATGCTGAACAATGAGTAGGGCTACATCTGTATGGTCATAAGCCTTATCCATTTGTATTGATCCTATCCCTCCTAAAAGTGATTATCACTGTTGTTTGAATGCTTAGTCATTTCTATCATACATCCAGGTTTGTGTAATATCTAAATTATACTGTTCATATCCATTCATTGCAATAAGTTCCAAGTCCCAGATCTTACCGCTCAGACTACATATACAACTTTCAAATATATATTTTATATTAGGTATTGAGCAAAAATAATATAATGTATTTAGCAGACACTCTTAAATACCCCACTTATAGAGGATTATATTGCCTTTTGACATAAATTGTCCAGATGAAACATAACTTTTATTGAAATCTTAAAATTGAGAGATGCATTTCAAAGAGAATAAAAACATGTACTAAATTTACCCTGAAGCTATTATAGGGGTCAATATCATGTAAACAGGGCACTCATATGTATATCACACAAATGTCTATCTAACATATGAGAATATTGTAAACTGCGAAATAGAGCCAGTCCATTATGTCAACAAATATTGTCTGGCCTCAAAAGAATACTATTAGTCGTGCTGATGATCTTATATGTGATCCAAACAACACTAAAAAAGTATAATTTACAAACCTATTCTTTTAATAATTTTTACACGGTAGTCCAGTATGAAGCCGGACTAATATTACGTAGAGCATGGTTAGCTAGGTTGCTGATTCTATATTGTAACATGTGTAAGGATGCAACATCAATGATTGTCATGTTTACATTCTAAATTTCCAGAAACCACCTTCATTAGCCTTATTAATCCTATGAAGTGGAATCACAACTTCAGTATAATACCCTGTATAATACCCTGTATCTACTGGTCCCTGACAGCTAAAGCAAGGAATAGCTTTGTCAGAGGCAAATATTGAAAACTTACAAAAAGCCAGTTTAAGAAAGCTCAATAATTCTTCCTCATATTAAAATCAACCAATCCAATAACATATCACGTAATTACGTAGGTGTCCACAATGCATTAACTAAAAAGAACCAATGAGATTCATCCACCACATATTTCACTTGCTACAATTGGTCCTTATCACCTGGAAATGTAAATGACAGATCTCACTAACCACTGAGAGATGTTTGTATATGGGACGAGTCAATGATGTTATGGTAGTATATTGGGCCTCTCTATTGTAATACTGATACAAACACAATAGGCCCATAGAGAATGCACTGTAAATTCCACTTACCCATCTCAGAAATAGTTTGCAATCACTTGGACAGAGAAACACCTCCAAAGTGAGGGGGGCAACATGCTTTTATTTTTAACCCCACATTTAGCTTGCTAATAGAACAGATGTGTCCCATGAGTTATCTCTTGCAAAGTTAGAAGCACATGGTTCAGTGCAGATTTTTGCACCTGTTACAGCATAAATCTTATTTTTATTATGCTTTAATTGTTATATATAATATACTTAATGGGGAAGGGTGAAAAGTTGATTTTTTTCCAAATGGTATTTTCACTGAACTCCAACAATTTGCCTTTTTTCCATGAAACTTCAAGCATAAAGGAAATACATTTTCTCCTTTTCCCCAAACCCAAGAACTTTCATGTTTGAACTTTGATTGTTCCTGCAGTGAGGGGTATATACTCAGCATGTGTGGTTCTGGCTGCACCAGTTCAGTGATTCAAGGCTGAAGGTCAGTATGCGTGGTTATATGGCTACCATGGAACAAGGAGCTGGGGGGTTAGCATATGTAGCTCTATGGCTACCATCCGAAAAAACCCCTGATAGCAGCAGTGGTTGACAATATGAGGCCAACTAGTAACTGCCAGACAACAATCATTTCCCAACAGCCAATGTAAATTGCAGCCTGGCAACTGCTGGGGCACCTCTAATTGCCAGTTTTGGCTACAAGATATAGAGAGAAGGCTGGGTAGTAAGTATGTGGGGTTCTATGGGTCCTGTGGGATTAATCTGGAGGTCAGTATGTGTGATTTTATGGCTACTGTATGGCAAGATTAGTGGGATTAGTATATGGGGTTCTATGGTTATAAGTGCAGTGGGACAAGGCTGGTGGTAAATATGTGTGGTTCTACGGCTACTGTAGGACAAGGCAGTAGGCCAGTAAATGGTTTTATGGTTACTGTGGGAGAAGGCTGGTTGTCAGCATGTGTGATTTTAGTGTAGTGGGACAAGGCTAAAGGAGAAAAAACAGAAAAGGAGAAAAAGCAGAAAAACAATACTTTAAATGAAAATTCCCATGGAAGGGGAAAAGTGCTATTTTTGTCACATTTTGCTAATACTTTATATATTCTATATAGCAAAAACAATGTCATTATATAATAAAATTGTATGATATATTTGCTTTTATATTACTTATTGCATATTACAGGAATATTTTCTACAAAGTTATATTTTTCATTTTAATTCTCTCTAATCTATGCAGTGATTTCCTACTCAAGTTCACAAGCCCCTAATAGACTAAGTTAAATGGTTGTGTCTGCTTCAGTACAGATATAATAACCAAACTGAATGAGCAACTGATTACCCTGATTAACAATACACCTATGCTCAAGCAGAGATAAATTTAAAACCTGATTACTGAAGTGGCCATGAGGACTAGATTAGAAAACTACTGAAAATGAACTTTGTGCAATGCAGCTTAAAATTATGCTAAATTATTTATGTTTTTTTTAAGTGCCAAATGCAGGTAAAGTAATTGTTATAAATATTTTTCAAAACAAATATGACTGGGTATGCATGAGAAATGCATTTTTATTTAAGTAGAATGAAATATACATGCAATTAACAAGCTAATTGTAGCTGAAATGTGTGAGACAGAGACAAGAAAATTATATAAATTCTATTAAGACAAACCTAGGCATATTGTTGTGCAAATGCCAAATTGCTTATCTTCCAGGAGTATTAACTTTGCAGCAACCACAGGATCTTTTCACTGGTGTACTTGTTAACATGTGCAATTTATTAGAATAGCACAATCAATCAGCAACTTGTTCAATATTCCATTCCAAATCATGATGATATATTAAAAACAGAATTTATTGATTAAGTAGCATTAGTATGTAGCTTAGAATAACTAGTATTTAAATCAAGATGTTAAGGAAAATATATATATATATGTTTCTATTATTTTACATGGAAGTGTCTTCATAAACTCTGCTTTCAGATTGTCATTTTTGCTCTTTGTTTTCTACAGATTAAAGCAAATATGAATTTATGTCAAAGTAAAAAAATCAATAGAAATTGAACTCTAAATCTAACTGATGATAAATGTCATCATTAGGGATGGGCTAAAAAATCAGGGAAATTTTCTGTAGGAAAAATCCCACCCATTCAATAAATGTTCCTGTTTTTGCCACTGCCAATAAATTTCCCACAAGAACTTTGTCACTGCAATATTAATTCTTTTGAGCACTGAAGTGAAGAAGAAATACATAGCTGAAAGTAAAAGTTTTGAGTCTAACAGCAATGTATGCCTTGACAAAATTGTTATCAGTTCCTTTGTCCTTTGCCCACAGCACTAACTTCCTACTTAAGTATCATTGGCACAGCCATCCTTGAAAAATAACTATGGCTTGTATTCCAGCAGGGTGCAACACTTGACATCAGTTCTTTAAATCATCTGTTTTGAACAAAGAAAAAAGGGCAGCACATAAACTGCTAGCATTTAAGCAAGTTTGCTATTCCACAGGCATGCTTTTGCATTATTTTTGTGCAGGTTTTGATTTCTTTTTAAAAATTGTGGATGACAGTGCACAGTGGAAGAAATGTGTAACTTTATTGTTTTAATGATATGACTTGTGGAGGTGGTGGGGTGGTGGCAGTAAGTGTGGGCACTCTATGACTCTTGTCATCTCCAAAAACAAACTCAGAGTCCTACTTCTCTGCAGTAGCAGCAGGGAATCTTGACACGGTCTCTAATACATCAACAGAACTACAATTATGTACCCCAGATCGCAGGGACATTTAGGAGTACTTCTGCTGCTTCTGCTAGTTGTGGCACCTCTGACCGGTTGATGGTGTGTCTCCCATTCATACCTGAGGTTATGCTTCAGTTGAGATCTCATTGAAGAGGTGCATAGGTTTGAGCCTGTTTTGCCCCTGCTCACATGCTCTTACATGTAACAGATAGCAACATGCTTTACTTTTGGATCCTTAGTCAAGTATCTCCATACTGTGGACTTCATAGACTGCGGGGTCCTGAGAGCCTGCTACTTCTACTTGGTCTGGATGTTTCTGAAATTGGTGTCAAAATTGCTGCACTTCCAACTGCAGCAGAGGTACTCATAATAGCTGAGGCTGTGGATGCTGATAACCTGTGTTATTGCTGGTTACTCAACACTATTAGTGTGTGTATGTGTGGCTGAGTGGGACTTGGACTTGGAAGCTGTGATGATGCTGATGATGAATGACAGGATGTTTGTGTATTTTTTGGCATCTTTGCTTGTCCATGGTCAGACTTTCCAATTATTTTCTCAAACTGTTTATAGACATGCACAGTGCTCCTTTTCAGTGGTGGAAGACTGAACATTTGCCTTTCAGCTAAGTTTTTGACCATGTCATAATTTCTCTTACTCTCAACTTCATCTGTATCTGAACAAGGAGGAGGATGCTGTATATTCTACATCATCAGTAATTAAGTCATCTTCAGCATTTCCAGTCACTTCTTCCCCGCTACTTTTTATTTCTCTAGGCTCTTAGATGTCTAAAACAATTTCTTTTTACTTTTCACCTTTGAGGGATTTTCACAGCATATGCTACTAATTTCAGGACGACGTGTACCTCAGCTGCCTGTGTCTATTTAGTCACACAACATTTTGAGGTGTTTGGGGTAAACCTCACCCCTAGACTCCCCAATAACAGCCATATCATGAAGAAACTTGGATCACAATTGCCTATATCTTTCCAGTCAGTTACACAGAATGTTGGGGTATTTGAGGTAATTGTCCTTTGTTCCCTTCTCACAACTCCACACTCCTCTAGCACAGACGTAACAGTTAGATCTGGAAGAAACATCAGTCACCTCTGCCTGTGTGTTTCCAGTCAGTCACACAGAATTTTGGTGTATTTAGAGTAATTCTCCTTTGCTCCCTTCCCATAACACTGAAACAGACCCTTCTTGCCCCTGACATAGAGATAATAAACAGATCAGGAAGAAACTTAGATTACCTCTGCCTGTGTGTTCCCAGTCGGTCACACAACATTTTAAGGTATTTGGGGAAAATCTCCTTTGCTTCCTTCTCACACACCCCCAGACTCCCCTAGGACTTCCCGGTTAGTCACACAAAATTTGGGGGCATATAGGGTAATTCTCCTTTGCTCCATTTTCATACCCACAGACTACCCTAGCACAGAGATAACAGCCAGATCAGGGAGGAACTTGGAATATGGCTGCCTGTGTATACTTGTTCACACAAAATTTTTATGGTATTTGAGCTAAACCTCTTTTAATCCCTTCTCACACCCCTGGACTCCCCTAAAACAGAGATAACAGCCAGATCAAAAAGGAACTTGCACCACCTCTGCCTGTGTCTTCCCAGTCAGTCACACAGAATTTGGGGGTATTTGGGGTGAGCAAATGTCTTGTCTATAAGACTCTCGAAACTGAGCTTCAGCTCCACATTATTGGCCTGTGTTCTCTAGCAAAAATATATGCTGCTTTCTGTTCTTCTAACAAACACAGAATGGCATGCTTCAGGAAACTGACACCCCTTTTACATAGTAACATAGTTAGATGAGACTGAAAAAACGTCATGTGTCCATCAAGTCCAGCCCATGCCATGCCAAAACCCCAATTATATCCATTTACAACTAAGCCCCAAGGAGGTAAAAAAAATCCTTTCTGACTCCAAATGGCAGTCAGCTCATTCCCTGGATCAGCAACCTATCAGCTTTGAAGCCAGCTGTCAAAATTCTCAATATTTTTCTGTGCTAGATATGGATCCATTGCATTTTTTGAAGCAGTTGCAGTATCTGCAAGCACAGCATCCCAGGCAAACAATTATAAACCTTTACAACCCTTACTTTAAAAATCCCTGCCTTTGTTTTATTTGAAAGTGCCGTTCCTCTACTCTTAAATGATGACTTCCTATTCTTACTATGCCTGTGGGAAAAGAAGAGAAAATTGCCGCATGGTAGGGTAAAATTCAGTCTTTAACTTGGAGAAAAGTTCAATTTTCTCCTGTTTCTCTTTTGAGGTGAAAAATGTTGCCCATCTGTAACCATCATATAATTGTATAACAGCATTCTAACAGAAAAATAGCAGCACCTCTGATGGAAAGAGCAAATCCTGCCTTGCCCACAGATATTTATTTGTCTGATATTTAATCATTTTTATTTATAGATTACATAGTAACACAATAACATAGTTGATGTGGCTGAAAAAAGACATGTGTCCACCGAGTCCAGTGCATGCCAAAAACACCCCTATTGATCCAGAGGAAGGCAGAAAAAAACCCTCTGGAGCAATTTCTTATTTAGCCGCAAATGGGTAAAAAAAATTCCTTCCTGACTCAAATGGCAGTCAGATATTTCCCTGGATCAACATCCTATCTGCTTTGATGCCATCTGTCATAATTTGCAATATTGTTCTGTGCTAGATAGGCATGCATTTCTTTTTTTGAAAGCAGCTGCATTATCTGCAAGTACAACATGCCAAGGCAAAGAATTCCATAGCTTAACCGCCCTTACTGTATAAAAACCCTGCCTTTGTTTTAGTCGAAAGCACTTTCCTCTAGTCTTAGTGGATGACCTCTTGTTCTTAGCTCAGCTCTTTGTGTAAATAATTAATTGGCTAGTTCTTTGTATTGACTTTGAATGTATTTGTAAATGTTAATCATATCACCCCTTATACATTTCTTTTCTAATGTAAACAAACCCAGTTTGGCTAGTCTCTCTTTATAGCTCAGATCCTCCAATCCATTTATCAGTTTTGTTGCACATCTCTGCACCTTTTCCAGTTCAACAATGTATTTTTTAAGAACTGGCACCCAAAATGGTACTCCATATTCTAGATGGGGCCTAACCAAGGATTTATACAGAGGAAGGATAATATTAGAATCCCTTGCATCTATGCCTCTATTTATGCAGGCCAGTACCCTATTTGCTCTTGCAGCAGCTGAGTGACTCTGCACACTGTTGTGAAGTCTATCTTCTTCTTAACACTCAAATCTAGACGTGCCCTTCACCTTTCTTGCTTAGTACACAACCACTTCTCTGGAAAACTACCAGACTACCTGAGCAGTATGCTCACTCCTGCTCTACATACTAAGTATAACCTCCGCTCCACCGCAAACAACTCGCTACGTATACCACAATACAAGAAAGAAGCAGGAAGAGCCGCCTTCTCCTACAGAGCGCCAAAGGCCTGGAACAATCTGCCTGAAATAACCAGATCTGCTCCCAGTCTAAAATCCTTAAAAGTAAATGCTCCTCTATATCTAAAAACAGAGTGTAACTGTTTATAATTCTAAAATTTCCATATGAATATTAGTATGTATACTTAATAACATGCAATATATAGTGTTTCTCAATTGTATAAATAAGCAACCCTCTACTGTAAACTGTCCAGGACATACTTGAAAACGAGAGAAATCTCAATGTATTCTTCCTGGTAAAACATTTTCTAAATAAATAAAAATAAAATTCTATCAGCACTCCTAAATCTTTCTCTAATGAGGATTCCCCAAGTTGTTTCTCATTTAGTGTATATGTAGCAAGTTTGTTTCTACAGCCCAAATGCATAACCTTACATTTGCCTACATTAAATGTCATCTGCCACTTTACTGCCCATTCACTCAGTTTATCTAAATCCTGTTGCCCAAGAAAAAACATCCAGCTCTGTACGTCTTTCCTTACATAGCTTAGTGTCATCAGCAAAGTTTGAAATGCTACTTTCAATTCTCACTTCTAGATCAGTAATAAACAAATTAAAAAGCATTGGGCCCAGGACTGAACCCTGTGGCACCCCACTTATAACCTTAGACCAATTTGAAAATGTTCCATTTACAACAACTCTCTGCCATCTATCATTTAACCAGTTCTCAATCCCTGTACAGATAACACCACCCGAACCAAAGCCTTTTACTTTATGCAATAACCTGTTGTGAGGCACTGTATCAAAGGCTTTTGCAAAAGTCAAGTATACTACATCTACAGCAATTCCCCTGTCCAAATTACTACTTACTCTTTCATAAGATGCAGGTAAATTAGTCTGACATGATCTATTCTTCATGAAACCATGCTGATTTCTACTAATAATATTGCTTGCCTTCAAATAGTTCTGAATACTGTTTGTTAGCAACCCTTCTAGTATCTTACTCACTATGGAAGTCAAGCTCACAGGTCCATCATTTCCTGGTTTGGATCTTGCTCCAGCTTTCCTCCAATAACAGGGCACTATGCCTGATGAAAGTGAATCAATAAATATTAAGTATAATGGTCTTGTTATTACTGAACTAAGTTCCTTAAGTACCCTTGGTGTATACCGTCAGGTCCAGGTGCTTTGTTCGCCATAACCCTCTCCAGTTTCTTTTGGATCTTGTCCTCAGTAAGCCATGCAAATAATGGAGGGAATTCTGTCATTGTGTCTGTTTGCCCATAACCTATCATTGCTGCTTCCTTTGTATATACTGAAGCAAGGAATGTATTTAGGGTGTCAGCCATAGCCTTATCCTCACTAATCAATTCACCTGCCTCAGTCCTACGAGGATCAATATCAATAATAACATTTTTGTTATTAATATACTTGTAGAATTGTTTAGGGCTTTTCTTGCTCTCATTAGCAATATTTCTCTCATTTTCAATTTTATCTAGCTTAATTGTTTGCAGATTTTATTACATTCTTTATATTTTTAAATGATGCATCTGTCCTGTTTGACTTAAACACTTTAAAAGCCTGTTTTTTATTTCTCATTTCCCTGCAAATCTCATTATTAAGCCACATTGGTTTCCCTTTACTCCTCTTGTGCTTATTCCCCAATGGTATATATTGACGTGTATATTTGTCTAAGAGCATTTTAAATATATTCCATGATTCTTGTGCATTTTTATCTTCGAAAATTCTACTGAATATCCTTTAATACTTATTTTACCTTTGTAAAATTAGCCTTTTTTAAATTGAATGTTTTAGTTAAACCCTTGCTATTGGGTTATTCATAACAAAATTCAAAGGATACCATACCCAATGTTCCCTTACTTGTACATTGTTTATCATGTCGGAATTGTTTGAGAGCACTAGGTCAAGAAAGGCCTCTTTTTTAATTGGATCCTCTACTAGTTGGGACATAAAATTATCATTTATCATACTTAAAAAATTATTTCCTTTTGTTGAGCCGGAGGTCATAATGCTCCAGTCAATTTCAGGATAGTTGAAATCTCGCATTATGCTTACCTTTGCTGATCTAGAAGCCTTTTCCATTTGCAGTAAAAGTTGGGCTTCCTCCAACTCCCCAAAATTAGGTGGCTTGTAGCAAACCCCCACCAATATCTTTTTGTTATGTGTGCCCCCAGTGTGTATTTCAACCCACAAGGCCTCTACCTTTTCATTGGACCCATTTATATCTTCCCTTAAACTAAGTTTTAAGGCATGTTTTACATATAGACATACCCCTCTCCTTTTGTTAACCCTATCCCTCTTAAAAAGTGAATAACCCTCTAGATTAACAGCTAAGGCATATGTATAATCTAACCAGGTTTTAGACATACCAATCAGATCATACTGCTCATGTGTTGCAATCATTTCTAGTTCCCCATATATTTTATCATTTTGCCATCCTGAAAGATTTCCTTCTTTGTCAAATGTATCTGCCTTTTATCAGGCTGTAACAATGGCAACTCCCTATTAGATGATCTAGCCCATTCCCCCTCTCCACCCCCATTCCCCTTCTCTAATCCCATTTCCTCAATCATACTACCCTCCCCATCCTGTGTTGCATCACCCTCTACCCCCCTTTTAATCAAGAAGTAATAAATAGACAAGCATGCTAAGGAGTTTATAGTTGGTTAGATTTGATTGTAGGGGCAATGGAGATTATTCAGATTATTTACCTTTTTTCAGACCTCTGCCCTTTCATCTTTCCTCCATACATTGTTTATATTGAAACCTATCCTCAGTCCCTGTTTTTGCTGTTTGTTGTTTTTCTTACTATGTTAACATATAAAAATTAAAAAGCTGAAAAAGAATAGAAATAGAAACAAAATGAGAGTAAAGATGTGTAATGGAGATATCAAGTTATTGATTGTGATGATAATGATAATTTTTCCTACTGTTCATTTTTGCCACATTTGCTGAGCATATTTTGGTAAATGGGAGTTATACAGGAAAAATATGTTTGGTGATCTAAAGTTAACGGCTGTGTACAGCTTTGAATATGTAGTTAAATTGAGGAATACCTCTTAGGGGGTTATGCACTAATGTTAGATAAGTGAGATAATTAAAATCAATTAGCGAGATCTCTTCAGTTGCTATGCTATTCTATGGAGCCTCCTTTTCAATTTGCAGAGATCTTATTGCATAAGTACCATACAATAACATTAGAATTGAAGAGTTTATAACATTTTTACCCAGGTTTGGTAAAGAGTCATTTCACCTGAAGGACATTTCTCTAACCCTTTAAGGACTGGGAAAATCTGAGGTGGATTTCACTTAAAGGGATAGTAATACCTCGTTTTATCTTTATTTTATTTTGTAAGCATTAAAAAAAACATGAAGAATGATATGTCTCATCTCTCAAACATTTATGGTTTGAGAGATATTCACAAGCAAAGATTCCCCTCCCGCCCCTTTTACCTAGTGTAAGCCATCTCTTCTCAGATGTGGAATCCAGTCCATAGACCAGACAGATAACAGAAGGGGACAATCTTCTTCCTATAAGAACAATGAAAGCCCTGCCCCCCTTGACAAGTTTTTCAGGTTTTTCCCTTATCTTAATTGAAAATTGTCCCTCTCTGCAGTCTACCTGGGCACCTCCCTTTTGATCTGGCTGGACAGTGTTACATCAGTAAAAGGGGCGGGAGGGGGATACTTTGTCTTTGAATTACTCTTGAACTTCAACTCTGACAGAATTGAAATAACACTCTCCAAAGTCCAAATGATGATTAATTAGAGCTGCTTTTATTATGAAACATTACTATCCCTTTAAGGACCGGAGCAATTTTGACTTTTTTTGACTATGTCTTTGTTCAACCATATTTTCTCTTTAATTCCTTTAATACACCCACACAAATTATATACTGTTTTTTAAGCACAAGTAGGGCTTTCTTGTGATACCACAATTATATGAATACCTCATCTTTTAATTTGATTAAAATAGAAAAAATAACAAAAAAAACAACATTTTGCTTACATTTTCCTGTCAGGATTTGTATACTATTCATTACAAGAAAATACCCCTAAATATATTGGTTCTCCTGAATATGAGAGTATCACATATGCCTAGTATTTCAATCCCTTTGTCACACTTGCAAGGTAAATATTACAAGATGGACACCATTATTTACAACCTGTAATTTTTCAACATTTGACATGTGAGTATCTTAGCTTAGTTGACAGTGCCAGACCCCAAAAATGTCCCACAAAGGTATATGTTTCTGAAAAGTAGACAACATAGTGTAAATAATCAGTAGAATTTTAGAGTTTTTTATGAAGCTATTTTTCCAGAAATATGTTCCAAAATTGTGGTGATATTTTGTTTTCTTTGCAGTTTTCACACTTACATTTCAGTTTTGCTGTTGATATCAAGCACAGGAAAGTTGAATATTTTAAAAAATGCATTGATTAGTGTTCAGCTCCTTCTTCTGAGTACGTCAATAACTCATATGCATACGCTTTTCAGGGTTTGGAGTAGCTACGGGGCCCAAATTTGATCATGCACGTTTCCAGTTTCACACTGAATTTTCACAGCTTGAGTCTCTGGTGCCATATCTCATTTGGGGCTATGTAACAGTGCTGCACTTTAAAATTTCCCCCAAAAAGTATATATTTTCGATAGTACACACCCCAGGCTTTCATTGTAGGTGTGTTTTCAAATGCTTTACATAGCCATTTTACCACCACTCCCTTGTAAAACTTGATGTAAGTAAAAAATTCTGCATTTTTCACACTTAGGATAGGTGAAGATTTTATAAACTGCATTGATTAGTGTTCAGCTCCTTCTTCTGAGTACAGCAATACCCCATATGCATAGCTTTCTCATGGTTTGGGGGAACTATGGGGCCCAAATTGAAACATGCGCATTTCCAGTTTCACACATTGAATTTTCACAGCTTGTGTCACTGGATGCCATGTCTCATTTTAGGCTGTTTAACAGTGCTCCACTTTAAAATTTTAACCCAAAAGTGTATATTTTTGGAAATTAGACTCCCCAGGCTTTCATTTTAGGTGTGTTTTCAAATTTTTTGCACAGCCCTTTTACCACCAATCCTGTGAAAAACTTGATGTAAGTAAAAATCATTTTTCACACATATTGCTGTGTGTGTTGCTCTGGATTTCAATCAGATGATATTTGCAGATTTTTAAAGTGCTTTACATTAGTGTTGAGTTACATCATGTGAATATGGCAATGCCCCATATGCATAGGTTTATCAGGGTTTGGGGGAGCTACTGGGCCAGTTGGAACATGTGCATTTCCATTTACAGACATGCCATTTTTACAGCTGGTGCATTGTCTCATTTTGGGCTGTTTGGCAATGCTGCAATGCATTTTACCCACAAAAGTATATGTTGTATAAGAGTAGACAACCCTGGCTTTCATTCTATTTGCATTTCATCAATGTGTTCATTGCCACTCTATCAACAATCCCTCCCAAAACCTGCAGTAAGGAAGAGAAACACCATTTTTTCCATACTTATATTTTATTGTTTCTTTGGAATTCGCAGATTTTCTAAATGCTTTACATTATTATTGAGTTATATCGTCTGAATACAGCAATGCCCCATATGCATAGGTTTGTCAGGTCCAGTTGGAACATGTGCCTTTCCATTTTCAGACATGGAAAAAACTTCAGGTCCATTGCTTCCCATTATATTTTGATAGTGTTAGATCTAAGGTGGGATGTGTTTTGAAAAATAAAAAAAAGACTATTTCGGGGGGAAAGTGGCCAAATGATAAAATAACCTTTATAGCACTACTGCATTGTGCCCAGATGATATTGCTTGAAGCAGTCACCCATGGCCAGATTTGGAAGGGCAATCAGGACAGTAAGTGGTGGTATCTGTCCGTATTCCCTTGCTGTTGCAAACCCTTGTGGGTTTTTCTTTTGGGGGGTTGGGGGATTTTATAAATAAAGTGTATTACCCCGGGTCTTGGTGGAATTATTTTTGTTTACCTTGAAACAAAAATTACGAAATAAAATGGAGCTGAAACTGCAGAAAACCACATTTTGGACTGGAGTTTGACAATTTGAAAATCAAAAAAGAATTGTATATTGCAGTCTGCATCATGTAAATGGCAAGCTTTTTGTACCATGCCCTACACTTTCTCATGGTGAGGTACAGCTGCATGAGTTGATTACCCAGATCAACTCCCCCCATGTGCTTGTTGTAGTCTCTGATGCAGACTGGCTTTCTCAGTATCCCCCTTCTGCCACGAACAGAGACTGCCACAGTTTTGTCCTCATGCATGGTGGTAAGCATGTATACTTCTTTTCTGTCCTTAAACTTAACTGCCAGCAGCTCTTGTTGGCACAAAGCTGAGGACATCCTTTTTTTAAGTTTTTTTAAAGGGATAGTAATACTTAAGTATTACAAATCCCTATTTTAAAGCCCTAGTAAAAAAAAAACATATTGTCCCCAGTGTCATCTCTCAAACCTTTATGGTTTGAGAGATGAACTCTTCTAAAGTTGCTCTCTCCCTCCCCCTTCCCCGTAGTCTGCATTCTAGCTGACTGCAGGGAACAGAGTCGTACGACTTTCAGGCGGCTCTCCAGCACAGCCTGATCGCGTTAACTAAAAAAAAACTTTCACTAAAATGGTCTTCTACCTGTGCTTGGTTTTTTCTAGTTAACGCAATCGTGGCTCTGCTGCAGAGCCGCCTGATGATCTCTGACCTAATTTGGATTGCTTGTAGGGGATGTATTGCTTGAAACCTAACCTGCCTTTATGTTTCATAAGGGATTCATCTATACTTATGTGTTTTTGGGGGTATATACTTGGGCAAACTTTTCCTGTATATGATTTATTAGGGGGCACATTTTGAACAGTCTGTCATACTGGGGTGTTGTTTTGGGAGGCACAGGGTATTATCACTAAAGTGCATAATGCGCAAAATCATTTCATATCTATTCTTGGTCATTGTTTTGGTGAACATATAGGTATCACATATGGGGTATGATCTAATACTTGTTTTGTTTTATTATTCCCATTGTCATTGTCAGAGTCTAGAATTTCTTAAATTCTAAAAGGTCTGTGGGTTGCAATATTTCTTCCTTAGAAACGAACGCTGATGGGTAGGCGTCAATATATTGGATTGTATATTAATTGGTTTGAGACACAATTTTCCCCAAAATGTCTTCCCCCAAAAATAAACAAAACTGGGCATGGGTAAATCCCGCCACATCCACTTGAATTCCTGGGTTGCCTGTTAATTAAGGAATTTGTGGACATAAATTGGGTGGTGATACCCATTCATTAGTGTCAGCGGGAGTGGTATTACTTGTGGAAGGTCTTGGGGCATGTCTTGGGGTATTTCTTAGGTCAGCTCTTGGGGCATTTGCCAGGGCAGCTCTTGGGGCAGTTCCTGGGGCAGCTCTTGAGGCAGTTGCTGGGGCAGCTCATGGGGTAGTGTGTCTTTTTTTTGACAGCATGCCCAGCGTCATCACTAGAGCTGCTCTCACCGAAAACTGAGTGATGTCGAAGTCTGACTCAGTGTCTCTGGCTTCCGAGTCAGATGCCAAAAAATAATATGCCTCTTCTAAACTGTTCCTCCACTGCATTGTATACACCTACTCTAAACTAAATAAAGTACTAACTTCTATACCTAACTATACCTAACTCTCACCCCAAATGGTCACTATTCCTATGATAATTTTTTTTCCCTATGCTACACCTAAACCTAAATCTATCCCTAAGCCTTACCCTGACCCACGTATTCCCTGAACCTAACCAACCCAACTACTTATCTAAACTAGCTTATAATTTAAAATACATTTTTAAATAAAATAAACTTTTTTGGGGGGCGGGTTTTTTTTTTTTTTTTCCAACACTACTCCTAAACTTAAATCTAGCCCTAAGCCTTATCCTAACCCATGTATTTCCTGAACCTACCTAACCCAATTTAACTATGTATCTACAATAACTTATAATATCAATTTTTAAATTAAAAAACTTTTATTTTGTTTTTTTTTGTTTTGTTTTTTTCCTATGCTACTCCTAAACCTAAATCTATCCCTAAGCCTTACCCTAACTCATGTATTCCCTGAACCTACCTAACCAAATTCAATACCTACCTAGACTATAATTATTTATTCCTAAAAATCTTAAAAAAATATTTTTTTAAATATAATAGTTTTATTTGTGTTTTTTTCCTGCTCTACTCCTAAACCTAAATCTAACCCTAAACCTTTCCCTAACGCACATAGACTAAACCTACCCAACTACCTACCTAAACGACCTAAAATACACTAAATAATATTTTTTTATTTAAAAAAATTTAAATAAATTTTTAAAAAAATACAAGGGGGAGGGAAGTACCACAGATCAGCAAAAGCTGATCTGCAGCAATTGATCACTTTTAGAGTGATCAGAGCAGTGGAAATGTATTGATTAGTGTTGAGCGAGCGTGCTCGGCCGATGCTCGGATCGGCTCGAGCATCGCTCTGCTCGGCACATGGCGGTACTCGTACGAGTACCGCCATGTGCTCGCCCGACATGTTCGGGTGAAGAGGATCTGTGCCGGAAGAGGCACAGATCCGAAGACGCTCCGCTGGACCACCAGGGAATGGAGGTACGGGGGCATTGCGGAGATGAAGGGGGCATTGCGGAGATGAAGGGGGACATTGTGGAAGAGGGGCATAGACTCTATGCCCCTCTTCCACAATGTCCCCCTTCATCTCCGCTATGCCCCTCTTCCACAATGTCCCCCTTCATCTCCGCTATGCCCCTCTTCCACAATGTCCCCCTTCATCTCCTATGCCATAGCGGAGATGAAGGGGGACATTGTGGAAGAGGGGCATAGCGGAGATGAAGGGGGACATTGTGGAAGAGGGGCATAGAGTCTATGCCCCTCTTCCACAATGTCCCCCTTCATCTCCGCTATGCCCCTCTTCCACAATGTCCCCCTTCATCTCCGCTATGGCATAGGAGATGAAGGGGGACATTGTGGAAGAGGGGCATAGCGGAGATGAAGGGGGACATTGACCAGGCACCCTCCGCTCATCAGAGCAGGGGGTGCCTGGTTTAATGCTCGAGTGCTCCCATTCATTTGAATGGGGCTCGGGTGCTCGGCCGAGCACTCGAGCATCAGGGGGTGCTCGGTCAGAGCACCCGAGCACCCGAGCATCGGGGTGCTCGCTCATCCCTAGTATTGATCACTGCAATAATAGTGATCAATAGGGTTTAAATGGAATTTTTTTCTTTTTTTTTTACTTTAGAAGTGGAGCTGGAATGATCAAGAAGCAGCAGCAAGATGTCTCTCTGTCTCTCTCCACATCAGCAGTGTGTAAGATAGAGGGAGGCAGAGAGATGTGACAGGGACAGTGTAAATACTGTCCCTGCCATTCTGCTTTTGCAACATGTGATTCACTAATCTAGCAAACACAGGAAGAGATGAATTATCAAGGTAGAATTAGCAAATTTATATGGTGATGCCAACTTATTCCGCAGTGCTGTACAACAGGTAATAGACATACAGAGTTATTAAATAGTAAAAATGGACATGGAAACATAAGAGGGTCATGCTCATGAGAGCTTACAGTCTAGAGGAAATGTGCACTAGATATTACGTCTATTTAATTTTGTCTTTAGTTCAATCACCCTTCCCTTTCTTGCTAGGTATTCTGCTTACTTGATCTTAAAGGGACAGTAATGTCCCAGAAAAATCTGTTCTTGTTTTGTACAGTTTAAAAAAAATACCCAAAGCAAAGCAAATCTACTCTCCTCCATATAAACTATCCAAATAAGAACCCTGTGTAAAGCATATATCATACCACTTCAATAAATTTTGGGGTCTTCATTGCATAGATTGGCCAAAGTATGTCTAAGCCCACCTGCCACATCAAGGCTCCCCAATATCAGGCAAGTTCCTAACTTTTCATACAATCATTCCTATCTAGGTTAAATGATGATGATTCTTGTAGTAATGCGTAGGGTGTATTTAAAAACATTTAACACATTTAAAAACAGTTTCAAACACATTCATGTTAGGACTCACCTTCAGTGACCTGCAGGGAGTGAGCATCTAGCTAGAGGACTGGAACTCTCAGTTCTCTTTATATTGCTTCTCCACCCACCCCCACAGGTCACATGGGGTTTAGTTTAAAAAAATAAATTATGTTGTGCAATACTATCTCTCAAACCTTTATGGTTTTAGAGGTATCCTCTGCTAAAGTTCTGCCTCTCCTGATGTCAGTTACAAAGCTGACAGAAGGAGATCCATGTCAGCCAACATGATGCAGCTCTTCAGTAGAGCCGCAATAGCGATACTGGAAAAGAACTACTTCATTGGAATGGTCTACAAAGTTTGCTTGCAAACCAGGCACACTTTGTAGGCTGTTCCATTGAAGTAATTATTTTCCAATATCACTATTTCGGCTCTGCTGCAGAGCCGCCCGCAGGTCCCAGGACCAGGATCTCCTGCTGTCAGCTAGCCGCTGATGTCAGGAGAAGGGGAGGTAGGGGGAAACTTTAGAAGTGATTATCTCTCAAACCCTAAAGGTTTGAGAGCTGGGATTTGGAAAAGTTAGTTTAATTTTTTTAAACTCTACACAACAACAACAAAAAAATTATGGGACATTAGTGTCCCTTTAATTTATTTAAACTTAGACTTCTTGTCTTGTAATTGTTGTTCTCGGTTTAAATGATGTACAAACTTTTGTATATTAGAGGTCTTGCTCCCATTAAATAGTATACTTGAGACGCATGGAAGGTGCTCCAGTTGGTGACTGTCTCACCAGATGCAACCTTCAGTTACTCTCTCCTCTCATATTTCAAGGGCAAATGTCCCTTTTCTTCATGAGAAAAAGAAAAAAACAAACAGAGGGCACCCCAATAGTGCCTGTTAACCTGATGGATAAAGGTAAAATAGTAAAAGGATGATACAATGGAGTTGGCTGGTAGATGACATATCAAAACCAGCTAATATGCCTACAGGGAAAATCAACCTGTTCCTGTTCAGGTGCCTTTGATGGAATTTCTGAAGCAGGATTTTTCACTAACCAGTAGATATCCAAGTAAACAAAATGCTCAAACTCTGTCTTAATAAAATTGATTTTCAATAAACAATATATAAAAATCACCAATAATCACGCTCAAATTAACTTGAGTATCATCATTTTACTATTTTACCTTTTTATCAGGTTAACAGGCACTATTGGGGCACCCTTTGCTTGTTTTTTCTTTTTCTATACTTCCATACTATATGGTGGATTATTGGAAGGATCAGCCCATTTGACCTGTGAAGTTACAGTTGATACATTCTGTATACTGTTTTTGGGGCAGTTAAAATTCCCTTCAGCTCATATCTCGATGCACACATATGTGTTTCATTGAGCAAGAGAAAGTGTGAGCATAGATCCTTTTGGTGGAGGGAGTGGTGATTAGGGATGGGTGAAAATTTCCACCTCAAACTGAAATCGGCGAAAAATGGCACTTTCCCCTTGGCGGAAAAATTTCCCATGAAAAGTGCTGATTTTCCTCTTTTTTTCTGCTTAGGTCATTCCATTGAAATCAATGGGAACATAGAAGTTACACAGAACACATAGCAAATATTATTTTATTTCTCAAAGGCATAGTATAAAAGGAGCATGAGGGTGCCTGTGTTAGTGGGGTGTGGGGAAACAATCAGTTGAGCAGGGGATGATTTTTTTTTGGGGGGGGATTGTTTACTGGGATTGAGGGGCAGTTAATAAAAAATAAATCCTAAATAAAATAAAATAAAATAAAATAGAAATCATAAGACATGGAATAAAGAGGTCTGAGGAGGGTGCCTGTGTTGGTGAATGAATGAATCATTTGAACAGGGAATTTGTTTTAGGGGTTTTCTTGACTGCTATTGGGGGGACAGTTAATAAAAAATAAAATAAGAAATTTGCAATTAAAGTTATAGAGACAGGAACCCCTTGCCATAAGCTGCCACTGGGGTGAACTGATACTTGACTTGATAGAGTATTTCATAGAGGATGATTTGTTTGATTTGTTGTTAGAGGCCTTTGTAGGACTTAGACTTAGCCCTGAAGAAACACTGATTTGTAGGACTTAAGCCTGTTTGGCACAAGCCCTAAGGAAACATGGATTTGTAGGACTTAAGCTAGTTTGGCACAAGCCCTAAGGAAACATTGATTTGTGGGAATTAGGTTTGTTAGAAACAAACCACAAAAACATTGTTTATTTTTTGTAGGACATTTATTTCTTTTCAAAGCACAAGCCCAGAGAAAAAAATAAAAATGTCCTACTGGCCTAATGCCAGCAGGTAATGTTGGCCAGTGACCACTGTCAAATGTCCTCTTGAGTCCTGAGTTGCAACTGCTGTTTGTACTGCTGCTGCTGAGTTGTTTAAGCAGCAAGATGATTAGGCAGCTGAAAGGGAATGGGATCAACAATAGCAGTAACATGGGTGATGGTTCCACTTGCAGTAGCAGCACAGTAGCCCCCAGTCTATGTGGAGAAAAGAACAAGTTGGCCATTAACTCTTCTCCACCTGCCCCTCCTCCAAAATCATCATGGGTGTATTGTTATTAGAATATATTTTTTCCCTCGAGAGCAGGAACAGCAGGTCTTATCAGCAACTGCAATGTGCACAGTGTGTGGTAAATAACATCTGGGGGCACAACTTTATCCAAACACCATGACACCCGAAACCAAGTACTGCCGCTGACACTGTACCCCTTTTCCAGACCCGCTAAGGACACATAACACTTGCTGACAGTTTAATAGTAATGATGAACCCTCCCTGCCGCCATCTTAGCATATTCTGCAGGATGGACTCTCCTCAGATGCCGCTTGATGCACTAATTGTGATTTTCCCTCCACCACACTGGCATGTGTGGTCAGTGCACCACACAGTGTGCAATGGGTAGAGATGAACTGCCACATCCTAACATCAACAAAGTGGCTATCATTTGGCAAGGGAGGTAACGATGAACTATGTGGATTGGCAGAAGATGTATCCTAGAAGGTGCTGGCAAGCTAGTTGTTTCACTCATCATGGAACTTCCAGTCTCTGCCTGGGTTGTTCTATTTCTCCTCCTCTTTGATCTCTGCCTCGCCTCTTGTTGCCTTTCTGGAGAGTCAGGGACATCAAAAACAGTGTTTGATTTCTGTGGTGGGTGTTTATCTTTAACATGTTTGACGTAAATGTCATGGTGTCTGTGATGTCAGTGAGCTTGTGCCAAGGTGTGATCCCTCCTTTCCTCTTCTCACTGACTTGTCACAAATTGTGCACAGTGCCGTTGCTGTGCCTGCCCCAACAGAAAAATAGTCCCACACCCATGATGACTTCTGGGGGAAGGGAACAGATGGAGACGAATGGCCTCTTTCTTCTTGTCCTCCACATTCCCCTTCATTGATGTGGCAGCGGATAATGTTGCTGCTGTTTCTGCTACTGTCTCAGATTCAGCACTGCAATTAGGATCAGGAGTACTGCTACTGCTGGCAAGTGGAACCTGTCCTAGTCCCGTATCACTTGTTGACCCCACTCCCACTGTGTCCACCATGGTCTTTGGCACAATAGCCTGCTCCTCTGCATCCTGCTGCCCTTGCAACTCAGCATCAGAAGGAATTAGAGCAGTTGCAAATTCCTCTAATTCCAAAATGTCATTGCTAGTGATGGTGGCGATGCCCATCCTCACCCCTGTTTCCCATTCTTCTCAGTTTTCTGCTAAAAAGCCCATCAATGTCTCTTCCACCCCAGCTTCTCCAGCATCATCATCACCACCACCACTAGTCCCTACCTGCTCTATTCCAGACATTTCACTGCTGCTTGGAGGAGGTGACGAACAATGTGACAGAGGGTCCCCTAATGTCACACTTGCAATTTCCTTTTGACCTGAAGAAGAAGGCAGACTAGCACTAGCAGCAGTAGCAGCAGGCACAGGCAGCTGATCTGTGCTCCTGCTGGTGGTGGTGTATTAATTCTGTGCCCGCTCTCCCCCAACACCAGTTAAGGATCATGTTCAACTTGGACACTGTAGTGAAGGGAAGGGGACTCCTAGAGCCAGAGGAATGGTGTGGGCTCCCTTGACTGCTAGTCTGGATACTCTCAAATGTATCCCCTACCATTCTGGCTGCTTCACCATTACTGCTACTACTACTAACACCAACCACATCAAGTTCAGCCGCAGGGTCTTCCTCCTCAGTCTCACAGTCACTAGTTATATGAGGATATTGTTAATACCCCCTCCTTCTCTCCTAATGCTAACAAGCTGCTGGACCTTAGTAGCAGTAGTACTAGCACTGGCAGGACTGCTTGGGAATGGCAAGTGTGATTTTGAGTCCCTTGCTGTCACACTTGGCAACATTTTCTCCTTCCCCCTCCTGAGTACTACAAGAAACACTAGCAGCAGGCAAAGTATTGGTAGCAGCAGGTTCAGCACTGGCAGCAGGTTCAGCACTAGTGGCTGCAGGTACAGCAGTGGTGGCACTGGCAGCAGGGGCAGTATGTCTGGCAGAAGATACAACACTAGTGGCTGCAGGTACAGCAAAGGTGGCACTGGCAGCAGGGGCAGCATGTACAACACTAGTGGCAGCACGTCTGGCAGCAGGTACAACACTAGTGGCAGCACATCTGGCAGCAGGTACAACACTAGGTGCTGCAGGTACAGCAAAGGTGGCACTGGCCGCAAGGGGAGCATGTTTAGCAGCAGGCACAGGCAACTGACTTGTTCTGCTCTCACTAGTACTGCCCTTTTCTCCCTTCCTTCCCATTCCCTTTTCTCCCTCCCTTCTCATTAAATTACCCAAGATCCCTTAGGGTGATTTAGGGGGACTGGACAGAATTGGTTAAGTATTGCTAGTCACTTACTCCTCCTCCTCAAACTTAGTGAACACATAATAAGGGTCTTTTCAGTTCCTCTTTTTTCTGCTCATAGTGATAGGAGTCACTATGAGCCTCTCCTGCCTCAAATTTTTGCAAAATATCACAGCAGAACAGCTCAGCACGTCTATCTCTCTCTGTAGCTGCTTCTATTGTATCTGCCTTCAGTGAAAACATCATGTTTTTATTGCAGAAGTGCAAAAACAATGTAAATCAATGGGCAAAAACTTTCTAGCCATTGATAAAATGGCAAATGGTTTTGGCCAGTGGGTGAAATATGCGAAAATTTTAAGCGCTACTTTTAAAGTGGATTTTCCCACGAAAAAGAAGATAACAACGTGGTTTTTGCAGAATTTCTCGTGGGAACATGGCACCAACTTTAGCCCATCCCTAGTGGTGATATTTGACTACTTACTATATTACACTAGGAGCTCCTCCTTTCTTGTTTGTTTTCTTTTTCTTCACGAGTGCATGGGATCCTGCCTGCTCCAGTTGCATTTATCAATTAATTAGCCATTCAGGTTTGTTCATTTAGAATAAATAGCTCAGAACTATAGCTAACATTGCATTGTACTGGTATCCATTTATAGAATTCAGATTGACAATAGGTGACATATGGAAAGGAACTTGTGGAGCAATATAACAATAACTGCATGTATACCACTGCTGATTGAGTGTATTTTCAGTATTTGCAGGAAGAGTTTGAAAATTAATTTCCTTGCTAGTATGAGAGCTATCAAAATATCTAGTTTTTCCAATAAGGTCATGGAGAAAGATACCTAAAATTAAGTCTGAAATTACACACTAAAACAATAGATTTTATAAAATAATGTGTTAATCTGAAAATTAAATAGATTTTAAGACAAATATCCAGTTATTCATAAATGGCTATTATATTCTACTACAATATGAAAATAAAAATTGGAAATTTTTTCTTATGCAGATTATTCAATAACGAGGAAAAACTAAAGTACAGCTTAAACATCCCACCATAAGAGTGATAGTATACAATTTAACTGAGGGGTTTGCATGAGTTTTCGCAGGTAGTGTCAATTAATGGCTTTCTATATAAATTCCAGTGGAAAAAACTGTGTGTTTCTCATTATCCATAATCTGTTCCCACCTCTATGGTACAATGCTACCTGTTCCAAGCCTATCATCATAATTTTACAATATTGGCAGTTGTGATATTCCTTACAGTGCAGAAATAAATTATAAATTGTTGTCATTCACTTATATACTTTTTTGTCAGGCTTAACTTTACCTTCTCACCCACACCCAGAAAACAACTGACTAATTCTATCTCCAACAATTTTCCCCTTCACTTTATTTATTTGGCTAAGAATCAGAATCTGCTGCATGCTCACTCACTACACGGCATAGACTGACAACCTGTGGGAAGCTGATACTTTTTTATACTAGTGCCACTGAAATATCCACAGTGTTGGGGAGAAATCAGTTGCACCATTAAATTCAATGCATTTCATAGAGGAAATAAAGAGGAAAAATCTGTACTTTTAGTGGAAATATTTCCACTTGGTGGAAAGTGCCTTTGTGAGGCGGGAAGTTTTACCCACCCCTACCCTTCTGTCTCTTGCCTACCCAGTCATACTTCTATTCCTTTACTAAATGCAGTGGCCCTGTAGGACTTTGCATCTATGGATATATGTTCTGCTTGAAAAAATATTTGTAGGAAAATATTTGTTTTCTTGAATGGGATCCATTATTCACGTGGCATTTGCTTCAGCATGGGCCTGTTGGGCCATGGAGGCTTGGCATGACCAGCTCTGCAGAGCCATACAGGAAAATGTAATTGTCAATATGGTGGCTAAATATTTGTTCGCTTCTGTGGATACACAATGTACCCTAAGCCTGAAAATTTAGAATGCAGATATTTCTTCTAAAAATGGATTTACCTTTCTCAAGAAACTTTGCTTTGGTCCAGAACTGGACAGGACTGTAAATCAGATTACATTTGGGAAAACACCTTGCTACCTCAAAACAAGTATATATGTCTAGATTTTTCTTTTAGGAATCGCATACATCATGTTCCATGTTCCTCCTGGCTACAAAGAGGTTTCTTCTAAACAACTTATTTCATCCACGTCATCTTTTTTTATTAGTCAGGATTATCAAATTAAGTTAATCAGATTACCTTCACCTAATTTTTCAGTCCAGGATTCCCAGGGTTTCTGTAATAGCAAAGACCTTTTCCAGACAATACAGTGTCTTCCTGACTCAAGGATTATAATTTCAGCTCCCTACAGACATAAAGGCTTCTATTCATATCTTTTTATAATTCCAAGAAAAGATTAGTTTTTCGACTGATCCTAGATTTGGAGGACCTCAATAAGTAACTACAAAAATCCTGGCACCATTTTTGATAGTGTTTCTCAGGTCCTTCGGTGGTAAACATAACTTACTTGGACAATCTACATATCAAGGCTATGCAAGTCCAGAGGTTATAGGACCATTCTACAGCAACAAGGGTGGATTGCAAGTACACACAAGAAGGGGTGGGTGAAAGTTGCCTCTGTGTTCCTGTGAGAAATCCAATGAAAATCACATTATTGTACATTTTTTCATGGGAAAATCCACTGTTAAAACAATAATTAAAATCGTCATTGTTTTCACCCATTGGCCAAAATTCTCAACCAATTTTTCAATGGCTAGAAAGTTTCTACCCATTGATTTATGTGGTTTTCGCTTTTTCTCTACAAAATGTGACATATTTCAGAAAGTGGAACACAATAGAAGCAGCTAGAGAGAGGTAGACATGCTGTGTTGTTCTGCTGTGATTTGTTTGGAAAATTGAGGCAGGTGAGGCTCATAGGAACTCCTATCACTATGACAAAGTTTAAAAATAATAAAAGGAAGTGGAATGATGCAGCGGCAGCAATACTCCTGGTCCTGTTTGAAGTGCTGAATCTGAGGCAGTAGAAACAACATTATCCGCAGCCACAGGCAGTGAAGGGGAATGCGGAGTACAAGAAGAAAGAGGCCATTCTCAACCTGTGTCTTCCCCCCTGAAGTCATGGGTGTGGGACTATTTTTCTCTTGGGGCAGGCACAGGGCAGTCATCACCAACGGCACTGTGCCCAGTTTGTGGAAAGGAGGGAACACACCTTGGCACAAGTGTCCTGATATCACACATGAATAACAGACACCATGACATTTATGTCAAACATGTTAAAGCCAAACACCCACCGCAGAAATCAAACACCACTTTTGCTGTACCCCATGACTCTCCAGAAAGGCAACAAGAGGTGAGGCAAAGATCAAAGAGGAGGAAGATTAGAGAAACCCAGACAGAGACTGTAAGTTCCCATGATGAGTGAAACAACTAGCTCTTCATCACCATCACCTTCTTCCTCTATGGTAACTACATCTTCTGTCAATCCACCTCATTCATTGTTACCTCCTCCACAAATTGATAGTCACTTTGTTGATTTTAGGGATGGGCGAAAAATTTTGCCTCAAACTGACATGGGTGAATAATGGCATTCCCGCTTGGCGAATAATTTCCAGCGACTAGTGTAGATTTTCCACTTTTTTTCGTTTAGCTCATTCCATTGAAATCAATAGGAACATTGAATTTCAACACAACACATAGCAAATATATTTTTATTTCCCGAAGACATAGTATAAAAGGGACATGAGGGTGTCTGTGTTGGTGTGGTGTGGAGAAAGAATCAGTTGAAAAGGACATTTTTGGGGGGGTTGTTAACTGGGATTGGGGGCAGTTACTACAAAATAAATCCTAAATACAAATAAAATACCCCATATGACATGGTATAATCCGAGTCTGAGGACGGTGCTTGTGTTGGTGGGTGGAGACTGTGGAATAAATCTAGGGAAGCACAGCCTGAGACTAAGAGTTTGATGGAAAGTGAGGCACATGCCATGTCATCAGCTTCTTGGGCTAGGATCCGGGCAGGGCCGGCGCTACCATTAAGGCAGAACAGGCAGCTGCCTTAGGGCGCCGCAATGGAGGGGCGCCGAAAAGAGGGAAGCTGTTTTTTGTTGTTTTTTTTTTAATATATATATCTGCCGTGAGGGAGCGCTGATTTACACTACCAAGCGCTCCCTCTATGTGATACACCACAGAGAGACCCAGGCTCTGTAGTAATACAGAGCGCTGGGAGATGACATCATCTCCCAGCGCTCTGCATTACTGAGAGCAGCGTGCGGGAGCTTTAGCTCTGTGCCGAAGGAGGCACAAAGCTCTAAGTTATGGCACGCCGCTAGACTACCAGGGACTCAAGGTAGGAGATGAAGGGGCAATGTGGAGATGAAGAGGCATTATGGAAGTGGCATTGTGGACATGAAGGTGTGATGTGGAGATAAGGGGGAAATGTGGAGATAAGGGGGCAATGTGGAGATGAAGGGGCATTGTGGAGATGAAGGGTCAGTGTGCAGATGAAGGGAGCATTGTGGAAGGAGCATTGTGAAGATGAAGGGAGCATTGTGGAAGGGACATTGTGGAGATGAAGGGGCAATGTGGAGATGAAGGGAGCATTGTGCAAGGGGCAATGTGGAAGGGGCATTGTGGAGATGAAGGAAGCATTGTGGAAGGGGAATTGTGGAGATGAAGGGGCAATGTGGAGATAAGGGGGCATTGTGGAAAGAGCAATGTGGAGATAAGGAGGCATTGTGGAAGGGGCATTGTGGAGATGAAGGGGCAATGTGGAGATGGAGATGAAGGGGCAAAGTGGAGATAAGGGGGCATTGTGGAAGGGGCATTGTGGAGATAAAGGGAGCATTGTGGAAGGGGCAATGTGGAGATAAGGGGGCATTGTGGAAGGGGCAATGTGGAGATGAAGGGGCATTGTGGAAATGAAGGGGCAATGTGGAGATGAAGAGGCATTATGGAAGTGGCATTGTGGACATGAAGGGGTGATGTGGAGATAAGGGGGAAATGTGGAGATAAGGGGGCAATGTGGAGATGAAGGGGCATTGTGGAGATGAAGGGTCAATGTGCAGATGAAGGGAGCATTGTGGAAGGAGCATTGTGAAGATGAAGGGAGCATTGTGGAAGGGGCATTGTGGAGATGAAGGGAGCATTGTGCAAGGGGCAATGTGGAAGAGGCATTGTGGAGATGAAGGAAGCATTGTGGAAGGGGAATTGTGGAGATGAAGGGGCAATGTGGAGATGGAGATGAAGGGGCAAAGTGGAGATAAGGGGGCATTGTGGAAGGGGCATTGTGGAGATAAAGGGAGCATTGTGGAAGGGGCAATGTGGAGATAAGGGGGCATTGTGGAAGGGGCAATGTGGAGATGAAGGGGCATTGTGGAAATGAAGGGGCAATGTGGAGATGAAGAGGCATTATGGAAGTGGCATTGTGGACATGAAGGGGTGATGTGGAGATAAGGGGGAAATGTGGAGATAAGGGGGCAATGTGGAGATGAAGGGGCATTGTGGAGATGAAGGGTCAATGTGCAGATGAAGGGAGCATTGTGCAAGGGACATTGTGGAGATGAAGGGGCAATGTGGAGATGAAGGGAGCATTGTGCAAGGGGCAATGTGGAAGGGGCATTGTGGAGATGAAGGAAGCATTGTGGAAGGGGAATTGTGGAGATGAAGGGGCAATGTGGAGATAAGGGGGCATTGTGGAAAGGGCAATGTGGAGATAAGGAGGCATTGTGGAAGGGGCATTGTGGAGATGAAGGGGCAATGTGGAGATGGAGATGAAGGGGCAAAGTGGAGATAAGGGGGCATTGTGGAAGGGGCATTGTGGAGATAAAGGGAGCATTGTGGAAGGGGCAATGTGGAGATAAGGAGGCATTGTGGAAGGGGCAATGTGGAGATAAGGGGGCATTGTGGAAGGGTCAATGTGGAGATGAAGGGGCATTGTGGAGATGAAGGGGCAATGTGGAGATAAGGGGGCATTGTGGAAGGGGCATTGTGGAGATGAAGGGAGCATTGTGGAAGGGGCAATGTGGAGGTGGGGAGAGTGTGGAGGTGAATATGTGGGCGGGGCAGGTGATTGTGGCAAGGTCGGGGGGGCATGGGATTGTGTCCGTGCCGGGGGGGGGGCATCAAAATGCACCTTCGTCTGTATATACAAAAATCCTTGCACTGGCCCTGGATCCGGGCACTGGAAGATGTAGTAGCATCTTCTGGTATACCACCTCAGTCATTGTTACCTCCCCCACCAGCTGATAGTGATTCTGTAGATGCAAGCATGTGGCAGGTCATGTCCACCCATTTTACATTGTGTGATGAGCTGATCACATATAGCAGGGTGGTGGAGGATAATCACAAGCATGGAATCAAGCTGTATCTGAGGAGATTCCATCCCACAGAATATGTTAAGCTGCTGGCAGGGAGGATATATAATTATTATTAAGTCTGCTAGCTGTCACATGTCTTTAGCAGGGGTGGGCGAAACTTGTTGCCGTGTTCCTGGGGGAAATTTCGTGAAAACCAGGTTGTTATCCGCTTTTTCGAGGGAAAATCCACTTTAAAACTAACGGTTAAAATTTTTGCATCTTTCACCCATTGGCCAAAACTTTTCACCATTTTTTCAATGGCGATAATGTTCCCTCCCATTGATTTACGCTGTTTTTGCACTTCCGCTATAAAAATATGGCGTTTTCGCTAAAGGCAGACACAATAGAAGCAGCTGGGAAGGAAGGGAGAAAAGGAAATGGGAAGGGAGGGAGAAAAAGGTAATACTAGTGAGAGCAGGACAGGTCAGCTGCATGTGCCTGCTGCAAAATGTGCTGCCCCTGCTGCCAGTGCCACCATTGCTGTACCTGCAGCCACTAGTGTTGTTCCTGCTGCCATATGTTTGCCACTAGTGTTGTACCTGCTGCCAGTGCTGAACCTGCTGCCACTAATACTTTGCCTGCTGCTAATGTTTCTTATAGTACTCAGGGGGGGAAGGAGAAAATTATGCCAAGTGTGACAGCAGGGGACCCTCTGTCGCATTGCTCATCAACTCTTCCAAACAGCAGCGAGATGTCTGGAATAGAGCAGCATCATGTAGGGACTAGTGGTGGTGGTGGTGTTGGAGAAGCTGGGGTGGAAGAGACATTGATGGCCTTTTTATCAGAAACTGAGAAGGAATGGGAGACAGGGATGAGGATGGGCATCACCACCACCACTGGCAATCAGCTTTTGGAATTTGCGGAAATTGTAAGTGCTCTAATTTCTGCTGCTGCTGAGTTGAAAAGGCAGCAGGGTGCTGAGGAGCAGGCTAGTGTTCCCCAGACCACCGTGGACACAGTGGGAATGGGGTCAACAAGTAATGTGGGACTAGGACAGGTTCCACTTGCCAGTGCCAGCAATACTCCCGGTCCTAGTTGCAGTGCTAAATCTGAGGCAGTAGCAGCAACATTATTCACTGCCACAAAAAGTGAAGGGGGATGTGGAGAAGAAGAAGAAAGAGGCCATTCTTCTCCAACTGTGCCCTATCCCTCCCCCCAGAAGTCATGGGTGTGGGACTATTATTCTCTTTCGGCAGGCACAGTGCAGTCATCATCAACAATGATAAGGTGCAAATTTTGTGACAAGTTAGTGAGAAGGGGAAAGGAGAGAACACACCTTGGCATAACCTCCCTGATAACACACATGAAAAACAGATACCTTGACATTTATGTCAAACATGTTAAAGCCAAACACCCATTACAGAAATCTAGCACCGTTGTTACTGTACCCCCTGTCTCTCCAGAAAGGTGGAGATCAAAGAGAAGGAAGAATAAAGAAACCCAGACAGACACTGGAAGTTCCATGATGATCGAAACAACTAGCTCACCATCAACATCATCTTCTTCCTCTAGGGTAACAAATACATCTCCTGCCAATCCACTTCATTCAGCGTTACCTCCCCCGCCAAATGATAGCCACTCTGTTAATGTTAGGATATGGCAGTTCATCGCTACCCATTGCACACTGTGTGGTGCACTGACCACACATGCCTGTGTGGTGGAGGAGAATTGATACCAGGTCATCAGGTGGCAACTGAGGAGATTCCTGCGGAATATGCTAGGATTCTGGCAGGGAGGGTTCATCATTACTATTAAACTGTCAGCAAGTGTTATGTGTCCTTAGCGGGTCTGGAAAAAGGGTGCAGTGACAGCGGCAGTACTTGATTTTGGGTGTCATGGTGTTTGGATAAAGTTGTGCCCCCAGATGTTATTTACCACACACACCCTCTGCACATTGCAGTTGCTGACGGAAGCCACAGTTCCTGTTCTCAAGGGAAAAATATATATTCTAATAACAACGCACCCATGATTTTGGAGGAGGGACAGGTGGAGAAGAGTTAATGGCCAACTTCTTCTTTTCTCCACATATACTGGGGGACACTTATTGTGCTGCTACTGCCTCAGGTGCATCACTGGAGCCAGTTATGGCAAGTGGAACCTTCATCATCCATCTTCCAGGATACTGCTATTGTTGATCCCATTCCCTTTCAGCTGCCTAATCATCCTGCTGCTTAAACAACTCAGCAGCAGCAGTAAGAACGATAGTGGCACCTTAGGACTCAGGAGGACATTTGACAGTGGCCACTGGCCAACATGACCTGCTGGCATTAGGCCAGTAGGGTATTTTTATTTTTTTCTAAGGGCTTGTGCTTTGAAATATAAACAATAAATACATTTAAAAAAAATCATAGTCCTACAAAAAAATAAACAATTTTTGGGTTTGTGCCAAACAAGTCCTACAAATCAATGTTTCCTCAGGACTTCAGGATGCAACATTTTTTGTAAAGTTGATACCTTTATTGGTTAACTAAACAGATTTAAAATGCAAGCTTTCAAGGCTTCTTAGGTCTCTTCCTCAGGCATATTATACAGATAAATATGAAAACTTCTCTCTTAAATACAAGTACACATTACATTGGTTATAATGGAAATCAGATAAGAACATTAGTCCAGATACAAATTCCTTGATCAGTCAATGGTAGAGGATGTGATTTAAATAGCATTCTTCCTCTGAGTCCAGGTATTTATGATTCCAGAGGGACTGTCGTAAAAGTTAATTCACAATTAAGTACCGTGACAGAAAATCTCTGTCTCTATTAAGGCCATAGGTCAAAGAGTCAAATTGTACATTAATTTTACCTCCCATAATTTTCTGTCCCTCTGGTTGCAAAATTGTCCCATTAGTACAGTCAATTTAATGTCCCTGACACTGTGCCCACTTTGGCAAAAATGTTCTCCCACTGGTGTCTCTGTCTTTTTGTTGTTAGTGTGGGATCTGTGGGAATTAAACCTCTTATGTAATTTCTGTCCCGTTTTACCCCACATAAAGAGCTGTTGGGCATTTTGCAGACATGATAAGGTATATTACATTGGATGATTTGCAGGTGAAATTACCATTGATCTTATGGTGTAACTGGATGTTCGGTATGGGTATCTTGTCTGTGGTGTAAATGTGTGCACAGGTTTTACACCTACTTTGTAGGCAGGGTAATGTACCATTTTTTGTACTTTTGTTCAGGGCACTCCTTACCATCAGTTATTTTAAATTGGGAGGCTGTATGAAGGAGAGTAAGGGAGGCTGTGGAAATATGTTCTTAAGTCTTTCATCTGTGTGTAAGGTTGCTTGAAGTTCTATTGATATTTTGCACAGAGCTTCAACCTGGGGGTGGTAAGTGACAACAAGTGGCACACGGTGTCCCTTATTCTGTTCTTTGTAGCTCAACAGATCTTTTCTTGGTATGTGAGTAGGTTTCTGTATCAGACTGTCAATATTCCTTGCACTGTAACCCTGTTTTATAAAGTCTCCTCTGAGTTTCTGGAGGTGCTTGTCACAGTTCGCCATGTCAGAACAGATGTGATTGTATCTGGTGGCCTGGCTGTATATGATGGAGTTCTTTGTGTGTTTTGGCTGAAAGCTATTGTTTTTCAGGTAGGTTGGTCTGTCCGTTGGTTTACGTACAAGGATGTGTGGATGGAGTTGTTCTGAATACTGATAGTTGTGTCTAGGAAGTTAATGTTTGTGTGTGAGTGACTGTTAGATTGATACTGGGGTGGAATGCATTGTAATTCTTGTGGAATTTGAGAAGTTCCTCTTCACTGGCTGTCCAGATGATGAGAACATCATCTATGTAGTGGAGATAGACCAGGGGTTTTGTCTGGCAGTTGGACAGGAAGTCCTCTTCTAACTTTGTCATGAACAAGTTGGCATATTGTGGTGCCATTTGGGTACCAATTGCAGTCCCCATTTTCTGGAGGTAGAGGTCCTGTCCAAATTTGAAGTAGTTGTGGGTGAGTATAAAGTGTATGAGTTTTGTTACTGGTTCTGTCACTCTGTTATTTCTTTCCAGATATTCTTGGCATGCTGCTATGCCATCTGTGTGTGGAATGTTGGTATAAAGGGATTCTACATCCATAGTGGCAAGGATGGTGCTCTCTGGAATGGGGCCCAAATCTGCTAGTTTGTTCAAGAGATCCATGGTGTCTTGAAGGAAGCTGGGTGTTCGTTTTACCAGGGGTTTCAGGGTATTTTCTACTCAGCCAGAGATATTTTCTGTGAGTGTGCCAATTCCTGAAATGATGGGTCTTCCCGGGTTTCCTTCTTTGTGTATTTTTGGTAACATGTAGAAAGAGCCTGCTTTTGGATCTGCTGATATTAGGGGCCTTATCTGTTCTCCAATGTTGGAGGGCAGTTCTTTTATGATCATGTTGAGTTGTTTTGTATATTTTTTTTGTGGGATCCTCTTGTAGGTTCATATAGTATCTTTCATCAGAGAGTTGCCTATTTGATTCTTGAATGTAGTCTGCAGTAATCATAATAACAACAGCTCCCCCCTTGTCCGCAGGCTTAATAATAATGCCTTGGTTATTCTTTAGTGACTGTATGACTTTCTGTTCTTTGTGGGTTAGGTTGGGTGTTGGTTCACATTGTTTCTCCAGTATTTCTGCAGTTACTCTGTTTCTAATACGTAAGGAAGTAACTAAGATGACTGTGAAAGGTGAGGTTATAATTATGGGGCACTTTAATCTTCCTGATGTGGACTGGAAAAACCAAGCAGCAGGTTCAGCCAGGATTAGAGATATCCTAAATTCTTTTCAAGGATTAGCTCTCAGTCAATTAGTAGAAGAGCCGACTAGGAAGGAAGTCACACTAGATTTATTATTTACTAATGGCGACTTGGTATCAGATGTAGCTGTAGGAGAGTGTTTGGGCTCCAGTGATCATCAATTTGTGTGGTTTAATATAAAGACAGAGGCTGAGTTGCACCACACAAAAACAAAGTTTCTAGACTTTAGAAAGGCTGATTTTTCTAAAATGGAAACATTTTTATGTCAGTCTTTAACAAATTGGAGATCTTTAGATGGAGTCCAGGAGAAATGGGATTATCTGAAATGTGTTTTACTAAATGCAACAGAGCATTGCATTAGACATGTCAGCAAGAGTAAAAGAAAAAGAAAACCACTGTGGTACTCAGCAGAAGTGGCAAATATAGTAAAGGAGAAAAAAGAAGCATTTAAGAAATATAAGTTGACACAGAAGGAAGAAGATAGGTATCGGTACAAGACTAGGCTGAAGGAGGCCAAATGCATTATTAGATGTGCCAAAGCACAGACTGATGAAAAAATTGCTCAGTCAATAAAAAAGGGGGATAAAACATTTTTTAGATATATAAGTGAAAGGAGGAAAATGAAACAAGGAATAGTTAGACTGAAAACAAAAAATGGAAACTATGTAAAAAAAAGGGCTAGCTGACTGTCTCAATGAATATTTCTGTTCAGTTTTTAGAGAGGAAGATGAAGGGAAGGGACCTCTGTTAGAAAAACAAAATGGAAAGACATGGGAAACATGCATGTTTACAGAGGAAGAAGTTCTACTTCAACTTTCTAAGGTTAAAACAGATAAATCAATGGGACCAGATGGGATACACCCAAAAGTTATTAAAAGAACTTAAATGTGTTCTGGCAAAACCTTTACCAGAATTATTCAATCAGTTGCTAACAACAGGAATAGTTCCAGAAGATTGGACGTTAGCAAAACCTCTTCACAAAAAAGGTAGCAGGGAAGAGTCTGGTAAATACAGACCAGTAAGTCTTACATCAGTAGTGGGAAAATTAACGGAGACTATGTTAAAGGAAAGAATTGTTGAATATCTGAATTTAAATTTCTTACAAGATACCAAACATCATGGGTTTACAGCAGGGAGATCTTGTCAAATTAACCTCATAGATTTTTTTGACTGGGTAACTAAAATAATAGACCAAGGGGGAGCAGTAGATATAGTTTATCTAAATTTCAGTAAAACATTTGACACTGTCTCTCATAGAAGACTCATAAATAAACTGCAGTGTTTGGTTCTGGATGCAAAAATAGTTAAATGGATAAGGCAATGGCTGAGTGGCAGGAGACAGAGGATGGTAGTCAATGGAGAATATTCAGAGGAAAGGAGTGTTACTAGTGGGGTATCTCAGGGTTCTGTACAGGGAACCATTCTTTTTAATATTTTTATTAGTGATATTGCAAAAGGTTTTCAAGGTAAGGTATGCCTTTTTGCAGATGATACCAAGATCTGCAATAGGGTAGACATTCCAGGGGGAATTATCATGGTGCCTGTGCTCCCTTGTTGTTGGTTTCCTGTCAATTTATCCTGTGTGTGCTCCCATTGGCTGTTCTGTATTGATCCCACCCAGCATGGCCTTTATATACTGGGCTCCAGCACCCACACTGTGCCCTTTCGTGGTGTTCCTGTACCAGTGCTAGTTTTCTGCTCAGTGTTTCCCAGTGTACCGACTTGGCCTGCCTGACTACTCCGCATCAGTTCTCCTGCTCCTGTGTACCAACCCGGATTGCCTGACTACTCTTCAGTGCCTGCTTCTGTGTACCGACCCGGCACGGCTGACGTTCCTGCTCCTGTGTACCGACCCGGTCTGGCTGACGTTCCTGCTCCTGTGTACCGATGCGGCTCGACTGACGTTCCTGTTCCTGTGTACCGACCCGGCTTGATTGACGTTCCTGTTTCTACAGCTTATTGTCGCCTTGGCGACATTCTCAATTTTTAGGCGATCCGGTTCCACTTGCTCTACTGAGCGCGAGAGTCAGTTTCCATTACTGCTCCTGCAGGTTGCTAGTGTCTGCCTCCGTTACTGCTCCGGCAGTTGCCTTTGGCCTGGTTCTCCGTTACTACTCATACTGGTTGCAAAGTGTCTGCCTCCGTTATTGCTCTGGTAGTGCGCCATTGGCTTGTCCTCCGTTAACTGCTCCTGCAGTGCTCTCTACGCTATTCCTGTTGTACTCTGGCAGTTCACATTTGTTCTGCTGGCATTTAGCGTCCAGAAGCTCTCTGTCTGGGAAGTGCTATCACAGTGCTTTCCCACATGGGACTGTTTACACTCCTTGATGAACTTTAACTCTTGCATTATCTGAATCCTGGGAAACATACTCCTTTTGCCTGACCTGTGTCAGTATAGAATGCTTGTACCTTGATTTGTACTGGACCTGTGTGGGCATTTATATTATTATCCTGTCGTGTGCCTGTATTATACTGCCTATATACTACAGGACCTGTGAGGGTTCTTATTCTATTGTGATTTCAATAAAACTGTGTTTTTATCCTAAACCATTGTGTCTGTGTGTCGAACAAACCGTTCCAGGAATAAGCCAAATGACAAATGATTTAGGTAAATTAGAAGAATGGTCAAGAGTGTGGCAGATGCAGTTTAATGTTGATAAATCTAAAATAATGCACTTGGGACATAAAAATTCAAAGGAAAAATATTTTATTAAGGGTACTGTACTGTCAGAGACAACAGAGGAAAGGGATTTGGGAATAATTATCTCTAATGACTTAAAGGTATGCAGGCAATGTAATAAAGCGGTAGGGAATGCAAGCAGGGTACTGGGTTGTACAGCTAGGGGCATTAGAAGCAGAAAAGGGGAAGTGGTCATGCCATTCTACAGATCTTTAGTTAGACCTCACCTAGAGTATTGTGTACAGTCCTGGAGACCCCATCTCCAGAAGGATATAGATACTCTAGAGAAAATTTAAAGAAGGGCTACTAAAATGGTGACTGGATTACAGGAAAATAGATATCAGGATAGACTAAAGGATCTGAACATATACAGCTTGGAGGAAAGAAGAGAGAGAGGGGATATGATTGAAAGATTCAAATACATGAAGGGATTCAACAAAGTACAGGATGGAAGTATATTTCAATGGAATAAAACTGTTAGGACAAGAGGCCATAGTCTAAAAATAGAGGGACACAGGTTTAGATGTAATGTAATGTAAAAAAGTTTTACTTCACTGAGACGGTAGTAGATAAGTGGAATAGAAGTTAATACAGTGACAGAATTTAAGCATGCATGGGATAGGCATAAGGCTGTCCTTAACTTAAGAAAAGACCAAGGACCAAATAAGGTTTGAGTTTTTTTTACTGTAGGAAAACAGGCAGACTAGATGGGCCGAAATGGTTCTTATCTGCCATCAAATTCTATGTTTCTGTGTTTCTAAGTGTAATTTCTGCTATTTTCACCTAGCTCATTCCATTGAAATCAATGGGAACATTGAATTTACAAACAATACATGTTATTTTATTTCCCATAGTATAAAAGGGTATGAGGGTGCCTGTGTTGGTGAAGTGTGGGGAAACAATCAGTTGAACAAGGAATGTTTCTTTGGGGGGGTTGTTGACTGGGATTGGGCAGACAGTTAATAAATAAATAAATAAATAAATAAAATTAAAAAATTGGTATGTAAGGTGACAGAGCAAACTAATACTGGACAGGATACAGTATTCTGTAGAGGATGATCTGAAGGACTTAGATTTGTTGTTAGATGCCCAAGCCCCATGGAAACATTGATTTGTAGGACTTAGTCTTAATTGAGGCACAAGCTCTGAGGAAACATTGATTAGTTGTAGTAAATTAAACTTGTGTTAGGCCCAAACCTTGAGGAAATATGTAGGACTTTGACTTATTAGAGGCACAAGGCCTGAGGAAACATTGATTATTGTAGGAAATTAGACTTGTGTTAAGCCCAAGATTTGAAGAAACGTTGATTTGTAGGACTTAGACTTGTTTGGCACAAGCCACCAAAAATTATTTAATTCTTTTATTTTTTGTTTAGTTTTTTTTTGGGGGGGGGGGTTTAAGGAAAAAGCCCTGAGGGAAAAAAATGCCCTACTGGCCTAGTGCCAGCGGGTCTTGTTGTGTTGGCCACTGGCCTCTGGTGTAATTGTGCAATTTGCTGTTCTTGCTGCTGCTGAGTTGTTTAAAGGGATAGTAATACTTAAAATGGAAAAAGATATGTTCTAGATCTTATCCCCCTGAGTAAACCAAGGGTACTCCTACTGCTAAAAGGTGTTTTATTAAAAAGTTATTACAGCTTAAAGTTGAATTTTTCAGGTGCAATATCACAGTGGCCTGAAATTGTACAGTGGTGCTGTTGCTACACCATCCTATGGAGATTCTCCACTGCCCCGCCTCCAAAATCAGCGGTGTGTTGTTACTATAATATAAATGTTTCCCTTAAGAGCAGGGACTGTGCCTCTCATCAGCAACTACAATGTGCACAGTGTGTGTTGTAAATAACATCTGGCACAACTCTATCCAAACAATATGGCACCAGAAACCAAGTACTGCTGCTGTGACTATACCCCTTGTCCACTCCCCGCTAAGGACATGTGAAAAATTGCAGATAGTTTAATAATAATGAGGAGCCCTCCCTGCCACCAACTTAGCATATTTTGTGGGATGGAATTTCTTCAAATGCTGCTTTATTAAGGATGGGTGAATAGACTTGTGCACAACCAAAAATTTCAGTGAAATTTGATTTTGGACTTTTTTTTGTATTCGGCAACTCCGCATTTCGGATCAGACCTGTTTGACTCGGATGAAATTCAACAACAGTCCGAATTATTTGCCAAATTTAAAATGCTTTAAACAATACAATAAAAAATTAAATAAATGAACCATTTCCAAGGTCTAAATGAAGATGGTGGAACAGGGTAAGATGGAGCTTTAGCCTTTTGGTATTATGGATGAAGTAGATGAAGTATGGATGTAGCCAAATTCAAAGGAAGAAGGAAGACTGAGGATGACTGGTGCAGGGCAGACTAAGGATGACTGGAACACTGTAGATGTAGCCAGCAGCAAACTGCAGAACACTGGAGCAGGCATGTCTCAGTAGAGATACAGCAGAATTTTTTTACAAGAGACTACAAAACTGAGGATGACTGGTGCGAGGTGGACTCAGGATGACAGCAACTCTGTGGATGTAGCCAGCAGCAAACTGCAGAACATTGGAGCAGGCACGACTCAGTAGAGATACCGCAAACCTTTCTTTACAAGAGACTACAAAACTGAGGATGACTGGTGTGAGGCGGACTCAGGATGACAGCAACACTGGAGATGTAGCCAGACGCAATTTGCAGAACACTGGAACAGCCAGCCCAGGACTCAGTTGATAGATACCGCAGCCTTTTTTTTTACAAGAGAAGAAAAACAAAAGAGCCAGACTGAACAACCTGTATAGTGGGACAACAATGTAGAATTTAAATTCCCCCCTGTGTCCCACCAAGTCAGGGGGGGTGTCCTCTACCCAAGCTCCCATGGTTCTTTAGCTGGGTAAGCTGGAGTGCTCAGCTAATTATGGTAATATGGTACTTTTTTTCTTCTAATCTGCAAGGATCTGAGAGCAGGGTAACCCAGCTTTGGCAGGTTGACTTTTAAAAAAGTAATTTGCTTCATGAGCTGGGGGGCCAATTGAGAGCACTGGGGGCTAAGTATATTTCCTGTTACGGAAAATACCCGCTCACTCTGGTTGGGGGACAAAAAAGCAACTCCTGGGCTATCAGGGACAAAGTAGGCCACACATCCCTCTTGTTATCCCAGAAAGTCAAAGGATCTGTACTTGGGGGCAAAGAAGGTTCCGCAAGGTAAGCCTTAACCTCAAACTCAGCACTTTTCCTATTGATGAGGAGCTGTTTGTTTTGTCTGAAGCATAATCTGTCCTTTGCCTCAGCATAAAAAGCAGCAGCTGCTCCACTGAAACACATTTAAGTGTTACTGGCGCTGCTACTGATAGGTCCCAGAAGACCACCACACTCATCCAGCTCACTGTGGAAACTTCTCCCACCTCCTGTGACTGCATCGTGTATTTTTCTTTACCTCTCACGCACCCTCACTATCAATTGATCCCTCCAGGCAGTGAGTGAATTGGAACTAAGTGCCATCTTGCCTTTGATTTGAGGATCGCAAATTGTGGCAAGCATTAACTCAGGACAATTGTCCATGTGCTCTTCCATGCACCAAGTCAGTTCCTTCTTCAGCCTCATTAGAAGGGCAGCAACATTGGGAAGTATATTACCCTCAGCACCAGGCAACTGTTCCCTATGGACAAGGAAATCATCCAATTTTAAGGAGGGGTGTGTGAAGAGGGGAATGACTTTTGCCAGGCTAGTGTTCTTTTTGCTTAAAATTTCCGTCAAAGCACTTAAAGGCGTGGGGACTGTTATTACCTGTTCCATCAGGGCCCAGTCAGCCCTGCCCAGTGTTCTGTTACTGTCAATGAAATGGGGACATGACATTGCATGAATTGCCTTTTCCTGCTCCAGGATACGCTCTAGCATATCTAAGGTGGAATTCCACCTGGTCCTAACATCTTCTTTTAGGTGGTGCTCTAGGAGGTCTGCCTTTTTCTGTTCCTCCCTGAGGAGCTGGCTATTTTTGACCCTCCGATGAAAGTGGCCAGCAATTTGCCAGCACGACTCCAGAAGTGCTGGCAACCTTCCAGTGTTACTGCCATACTCAAGAGCAGTCTTAATTACCAAATGCAGGACATGCACTGAGCAGCGCATGCCCACAAATCTGCCATCCTGGAAAGCCTTTATCATGTTAGCTGCACCATCTGTAACCACAAACCCCATTTGTTCCTGTGTGCCTGCCTGCTACCCTAGCCACTGCACCACCATGTTTTGCAGTGCTTTGTGAATGTTATCTGAGGTGTGCTGCTGATCCATTACCTCAGCATGGAGGAGGACAGAGCTGGAAAGAGCCCCTGCTTGCCTACTGCACCTGAACTTGTTGTTGGTAATGATGTGTCTTGCAACACATTGGGCTGCCAGCAATGCTCCGTCAATGACAGGAAGCCATTCTGGCCACTCCTTAAGTCAGTTATAAAGTGCACTGACTGACCACCAGCCTTTCCTAGCAGATCATTCAAAAGACCAATGCATGACCGGTACAGTGAGGGCACTATAGTTCTACTAAATGTGGTGCGGGATCAAATTTTATATTGGGGTGGGACAGCCTCCATAAGTTGCTGGAAGGGCTCCCCGTCCACCAAAATAAAAGTAGCACCCCCAACGGCTAGAAGCTGTGCAATGAAGAGTGTTATTTTCCTGAACTACTGTCTGCACATCCCCTTGGTATGAAACCCACAAAATCTTCCAGTGGAGCCTGTATTGATTTTGGGATCGGCTGTGACTGTCTGCTGCTCTTATTAGGACCAGATGTGGCATGATCCCCTAACCCTTTCTTCTGACTACTGGTGGTGAGTGTGACACTGGTATATGCAGTAGTGCCACTTTCTGCACTAATCAACACTGACTTGAGGTGTTGGTTCATCCCAGAGGTGGTTAGATGACACAGCACCCTCCCACGGCTGACTTCCCTGCCACACAATTTGCATTTCGCTAGCCAGCCATCACCAAGTGCCACAAAATGGTCCCACGTGGACCATGTGGAGCGGCAGATGACTCTGAAAGGTGATGGAGCAGAAGGAACTGAGGTGACAATTTTTTCATCTTCACATGCTGGAGCAACCTCACTTTGCTTTTTCTTTCTACGTACCGTTACAGGGGTGCCAGTAGACCTAAAGATGGCAGCAGGGATGTTGGAACTGTTATTGGAGGAAAGAGGAAATGCAGGCTGTCTGGGTGTCTGTGTCATATGTCCAACCCCTATCATGAAATGAAGAAGCTAATTGCAATAGAGACAAAGCGGGAATGTAGCACATGAAACAGAGAAGCTAATTGGACTAGAGACATTATCACAGTGTACCTTGGCATCCATTCTGCCAGTTACCCTTGTGCTATTTCACTGTTCTGTCTGGTAGTCATGGGTACAGGCACGCATTTCTGTCTCTGAACGTGGCGCTTGTTTATATGTACGCATTCATTTGACTAATTGATTCCCGCCTCTGTGTGGGCCTATATGAACTTCCCTGGGTCTAAGGCCAGTTGCCCTTACGTAGTGTTTCTGCTATTGCTAGTTACATTTGCTCCTCGTTGTGACCCTGATTTGGCTTCTGTTCTTGCTCCGTGTATGACCCCAGCCTGTCTACCATCCACAACGGTTCTGAGCAGTAGTTCTAGTTGTCTGTCGCTCCGTGTATGACCCAGGCTTGTCTGACTTTCCACTCCGGTTCTCAACTGTGGCTCTGGATTACTACTCGCTCCGTGTATGACCCCGGCTTGTCTGACTATCCACTCCGGTTCTGACCTGTGGCTCTAGCTGACTACTTGCTCCTTGTATGACCCCAGTGTGTCTGGCTATCCTCTCAGTTCTGAACTGTGGCTCTGGCTGTCTATTCACTCAGTGTATCCTAGACTATTGGGCTATTAGCTATAGCGGTACTGTGGCCTGTGCCGTCCTCCACTTCGTTTTCCACTGTCCCCATTCTGTACCGCTCAGTAGTACTCTGATTCCATTGGGCACCTGATACATATCCTGGGAGAGAGAACTATAGGCTGTTTCCCTACTCCTCTATGAGAAGTACAGGCCTCTGCTCAGTATCAGTCTGGGTAGTGGACTAGGCCTGTCTGTTATATATTCTGGGGCATTGCTAGGGTATTCTATTATTGTGTATCTTTAATAAAGGTGGTTTTACTATATATACCTGTATCTGACCTTCATTTTGTACTGGATACCGTGACAGACATGGAGGGAAAGTATGGAGGGCAATTAATCACACATGGGTAGTAGTCGCTGACATTTGGACCAGGGCTGGTCGGATTCAGATTTTTTTTTGGCGAACAACCCTTGCCCGAATATATTGCCAAATTACTGCTTTTTCATCAAATTCCAAATGTCGACAAAACAAATTGCACAAACATTTTCACCCCAAACCAAAATCCGTGAATAATGGCACTTCCTTCTTGAGGAAATAATTTCCAGTGAAAAGTGCAGTTTTTCCGCTTTCTTTGCCTAGCTCATTCCATTAAAATCAATAGGAAAACTGAATATACACACAACACACCCCACTAAGAACACATGACAACTTGCAGACAGTTTAATAGTAATGACGAACCTTCTCTGCCACCAGCTTAGCGTATTATGTGGGATGGAGTATCCTCAGATGCCACTTGATGCCCTGCTTGAGATTCTCCTCCACCAAACTTCCATGTGTGGTTAGTGCACCACACAGTGTGCAATGGGTGGACACAAGCTGCCACATCCTAACATCTACAGAATGGCTATCACTTGGCGGGGGAGGTAAGAATGAAGGGGGTGGATTGGCAGAAGGTGTAGTTACCCTAGAGTAAGAAGGTGATGGTGAGACAGTTGTTTTGCTTGTAATCAAACTTTCAACCTTGTGCTGGGTTTCAATATTTTTCACTGCTTTGATCTCCACCTCACCTCTTGTTGCCTTTCTGGAGAGTCAGGGGGTACAGCAAAAGTTGTGCCTGATTTCTGTGTTGGCGTTTGGCTTTAACATTTTTCACATAAATGTCACGGTGTCTGTTTTTCAGGGTGGTTGTGCCAAGGTGTGTTTTCTCCTTTCCCCTTCTTACTGACTTGTCACAAATTGTGCACAGTGCCATTGGTGATGACTGCACTGTACCTTCCCCAAGAGCAAAATAACCCCCACCCATGACTTCAGGGGGGGAGGTGGAGAAGAATGGACTCTCCTTCACATTCCTCTTCACTGGCTGGGGCAGAGATGATGTTGCGGCTGTTTCTCAACTGCCTCTGAATCAGCACTGCAACTAGGACCAGGAGTATTGCTGCTGATGGCAAATGGAATCTGCCCTTGCCCCACAACACATGTTGACCCCATTCCCACTGTGTCTATAGTGGTCTGTGACACACTAGCCTTCTCCTCAGCATCCTGCTGCCCTTGCATCTCAGCAGCAGCAGGAATTAGAGCATATGAAAACTCTACAAATTCCTAAAACTCACTGCTGGTGGTGGTGGTGGTGATGTCCATCACCATCCCTGTCTCCCATTCATCCTCAGTTTGGGCCATTAATGTCTCTTCCACACAGCTTCTACACCATCATCATCACTACTACCACCAGTCCCTCTGTGCTGCTGCTGCTGCTCTATTACAGACAGCTTACTGGTTGGAGAAGGTGATGTGACAAAGGATCCCCTAATGTCACACTTGCTATTTCTTGTAGACCTGAAGAAGGTACTAGACCTGAAGAAGCACTAGCAGCAGGCACAGGCATCTAATCTGTGCACCTGGTGGTAATGGTATTATTTCTACTAGGCAACAATTCTGCCTTCTTCAGGATAATGTTCAATCTGGATAATGCAGAGAGGGGAAGGAGACTCCCAGGGTCAAGGAAATGGTGTGGGCTCCCTTGACTGCTAGTCTGGACACTCTGCTTTGCTTCCCCTACCACTCCTCTAAAGCTAGTTCCACCAGCTGCTTCCCACTCCCTGTTACAACTAGTAACACCAACCACATCAGTTTCAGTCCCTGACTCATCCTCCTCACAGTCACTAATAATACGATGATCAACCCCCTCCTTCACTCCTAAAACTAACAAGCTGCTGGACCTTCTTAGTTGTATTACTACTAGCGGGACTACTTGAGTATGGCAAGTGTGACTTAGGGTCCAATGCTGTCACACTTGGCATCATCTTTTCCTTCCCTCCCTACTGAGAATTAGAAGACATACTAGCAGCAGATTCAGCACTGGCAGCAGACACAACACTGGTGGCAGCAGGAGCAGCACTGGAAGCAGGCACAGGCAGCTGACCTGTCCTGCTCTCACTACTACCCTCTTCTTCCTACCATGAAATTCATTTTATCAAGAACCCTAGGGGGGATTTAGGGGGACTGGCCAGCACTGGCTGTGTAGTGGTCACTTCCTCCTCCTTCTCTTCAGACTCATTGGACACATAAGGGTCTTTTCAGCTCCTCCTTTTATTATTTGTAAACCTGCTCATAGTGATAGCAGTCACTATGAGCCTCTCCAGCCTCAGTTTTGCTAAAAAAAATTGCAAAGAATTTTTGCCAATCGGTAAAAACGGTGAAGATTTTAGTTTTGGTTTAAGCGGATTTTCCTGCGAAAAAGCAGACAACAACATGGTTTTCACATGTTTTTTGCGGGAACATGACAGGACATTTCTCCCACCTCTATACTTTATACCCTGTTTGCAAGTATCCTCCACCACACTGCCATGTGTGGTCAGAGCACCACAGAGTGTACAGTGGGTGGACAAAAACTGCCACATCCTAACACCTACTGAATGTCTATCAACCAGTGGGGGAGGTAAAGATGAATGAGGTGGATCGCCAGAAGATGTAGTTACCCTAGAGCAAAAGCCTTTGACAAAAATGTCTCCAAGATCTCCAGGGATGATGTAGCGGGACTGGCCCTCATTAGGTGTGGGGAACCAGGGCATCCAGACCCTTTCATGTTTGTGGTAGTGGTATTTCCTCCTCTGCAGACTCACTGGACACATTCCTTCCAACTCCTCCTTTTATTGTTATTAAACTTGCTCATAGTGATAGCATTCACTATGAGCCTCAACTGCCTCTATTTTGCAAACAAACTGACAGCACAACAGCCTAGCGCCTCTCTCTTCCTCTGCAGCTGCTTGTATTGTGTTTCAGTTCTTGGAAAATGGCATGTTTTTATAGAGAAAAGGCAAAAAACATTATTAAAGGGGCAAAAACTTTCTAACCATTGAAAAAATATTTAAATTTTTTAGCCAATGGGCGAAAAAGACGAAAGCTATTTAAAGCAGATTTTTCCCACAAAAAAGTAGACGGAGATAGTAAATAGAGGACCCAGAATAGAGCCTTGAATCACCCCCACAGACAAAGGGATATTAAAGGAGATGTTCTTTCCAGAAGACACAAAAAAGGAGTATTGTGAGAGATAGGAGGTATCTCATGAAGCAGTTTGATTGCGGAAGCCAAGATTGTGGAGAATCTGAGAAAGATAGAATAATTAATTGTATCAAGGAGAGTATAAGTCAAGTAGTATGGATATAGAGAAGTAGCCTTTGGATTTTGCAGCCTGGAGATTATTAGCTGCTTTACAGAAGGCTGTCTCAGTTTAGTGTCCAGACTGCAAAGGGTCCAAAACTTACTTTGAGTTGCAAAATTTGTTTATTTGGAAGAAGACAAGGCATTCTAAGAGTTTTAATGTAGTAGTGGTAGAACTGAGTTAAGTTGATAGAGAGACTGAAGGAGTCAAGGTTAGCCTTCTAACCTAATAAGGAATTTGAACTGAAGAATGTTGAGAGAAGATCAACAAAATTAATTAAGAGAATGGTGGAATTGAAGTATGAAGAATATGTAGCCGTACTTGGTTTAATTATTATTGAATAAATATATGCTGGATCAATTCAATGATCTCTCTAGGGAGATTATCATTCCAGTGCCTGATCAAATAACTAGTTGTCACCCTTTAGGATTACAGGTGTCAACTTCAACAGAGGAAGATGTTCTGTACATTAAGGTCTATTAAATGTTGGAATTATTTGCCCAAGGGTGTGGCAATGACAAATATAATGCATACATTTAAGAGAAGATTATATACTTTTCTAGTAAACAATTGGGGTTATACTGTGTATTGGTAGGTTAAACAGGAAGTTCTGTGAAACTTCCTGTGCAAGCTCAACGATGGACCACTAAGTAAAATTTCAATGAAAGGAATTAGCATGTAAAATTGTATGTCTTGCACATTCCCTCCGAAAATAGTTGAGAATAACCAAATCTCTGGTATTGATAGTCTCAAAACCAAGAAATCAGTGGTAGTGACATTGAAAGAGGAACCGAAATGCAAGTAAAAATCATTATTGTTTGCATAAGTGAAAAATTCTGAAAGTCAACAAAAAGTATTTCCCAAACTAAGAGTAAATTATTGATATAGGGAAAAAATGCAATATTAGAATAAAAAGTATGGGTATGTCCAAAGATGTGGGACTCCTCCCACCACTCCATAAACAAATTAGCATATGATTGGGCACATTGAAATCCAAACAGGGGGTACATAGAAAACTTGTGTTTGATGAGTCTACGATGTAACAAAAACTGACATTCAAGATGGTATACAGTGAGACCTACATTAAGTAGTATAACTAAAGATAATAAAACTACATCTGTTGATGGCTAACAGTAACAGTCTGTCCACTGAAAATCAAGAACAGTACAGCTTTTACTATTTATTTATTTATTTATTTATTTATTTATTTATTTTTTACACTGAAATCAATTATGATATTGTAAATTTCCTCCCAAAGAGTATCCCCCATGTATTCCTGACATAATATAAAAAGGCTTGCTATTTCAATGTGAGAGTACATTTTAGAAGATTCTGGAATCACATAATAAATGTCTATGATACTTTTTACAATAATAAAATATAGTATATTCATATATTAGAATATTTTTTCTTAATATAAGCAAGTTCATTTTAATAAAAGGTAAATTTCATGGCTTATTATTAGTGAAATTATGAAGACTTTCATGCTGGTAACAGCTGGTTCAGTAATGTAATAGAAATATGGTTGTCTAGGAAACAATCCAATTAAAATACTTTTGTCAACACCTATAAACTTTAAGCTTTATTTTTCTCATCTGAAAGGCTAATCAAGCTTTTTTAGTTGCAGATATTTCTAATATGTTATAGGGGAGTTAGATGTAAAAGGAGCCTAAGAAACACAAGACATCATTATAATGAAGAATTAACACTTCCTAATAATATACCCCTCTTACCTAAGAATGGCCAGAAAATCTTAATGTCGCCTATGATTTTTGATATTTTGTGTTATTCAAAAGACATAATCTTACATAATCAGTAAGTCCTCAATGTCATGTAAATGGAGGACGACATGAGAGTTTACTTTAAATTCTACTTACTTTGCATAGTAATCTCAAATAAACACATATAGCCTGCTTCAATTTGCAATAACTCCCAGCAACTGTCATGTTTGCCTCCACGGATATTGCATCCACGACTGGTTGAAAATATTATTTATTGAATGAAGGCACAAGGACAAAATTCCTAAGGGCCATTGGTATTTTCTGGTCACAGTAAATAAAGTGGAGTTATTATGACGAGCTGTTAGATATCCTTAACCCCTTAAGGACCAGGAAAATTTCAGGTGGTTTGCAGTTAAGGACGTGAGCAATTTTAACCTTTTTGACCAAGTCTTTGTTCAGAAGAGTTTTCCCTCTAAGTATTTTCTTCCAGCCACACATATTATATGCCATTTTTTCACACACAAGCAGAGCTTTCTTTTCATACCAAATTTATATGGATAACCCACCATTTATTTTATTAAAATAAAGAAAACAATAAGAAAAAAAATGGAAAAAAATGCAGTTTTTATTGGTTCTCATGCAGGCCCGGACTGGCCATCGAGCATACCGTGCATTTGTCCTGTGGGCCGGTCCAGGCATTTAAAAAAATAACAACGAACGAACACCCGCCACCGCCGCCCTCCCCCATGGGCTGCTCAAAAAATAAAAATGGGCCGCTCAGCCTTAAATGCCCGGGCCTATTTTTTGTCCCAGTCTGGGCCTGGACTGGGGAGCTCACTCGGGTTCCTGCCCAGGCTCAGGCACCCTCCCCAGGCTTTGCTTTGGGAGTCTCCCTTATTCCCTTCTCAAGCTCGCAGCACCCTTACCGGGCAGTCTTTGCAAAGCCTCCCCCTCCTCCTGGAAGACTCTGAGGACTGGGACCTACTCTCAGTGCTGCACCCTGGCCTTTGGGGCAGCCACCCCGGGACTTCTTTGGGAGTCTCTGTAACAGTTTTCTGGACACTCAGATACAGAAGGTTTAGATAAAACACAGTTTTATTGAAAAAACACAGAAATAGAATAACTCTCATGGGTCCTGTAATACATGTATACAATATAATACTGACACAGGACAGGTTACAGTAATCAGTACCCACAGAGGTCCAGTATATATATATATATATATATATATATATATATAACAGCAATAATATAATACTGACACAGGTCAGGTACAGTTCGTGTAATTCCAAAACGAGACAGCAGTGAAATGGTTGCTATTAGGCCAGGAGGACAGACAGGCCCTAATAGCACGAGGCCCACAGGACACTCACTACGCAGACTGTGACACAATAGCGACTAAAGCCACAGGAGTAAACGGAGGCCCAGGACAAGCGGTAGACTGCCGGAGCAGTAATGGAGGACTGCAGCTGTAGGCACAGAATAACCCCCAACTGAGACTGCAATGACTGTGACACAATTTATAATGGCACCAACCCCCAAGGGGTTAAAGAAATGCTCAGACCTGGAGTCAACTGCCAGATAGTGAGAACAGCCTGAGGCACCCAACCTCAGCTTGTAGCAGTAAAAGGTCAAGCGTACCGTGGTGCAACCAGATGGATCTACCACACAGGGGTGTCGGATCACGAGACACAATAGGTGACCGGGTCACAGTAGCAATGCTGCCTGAGCAGCAACGAGGCAACAAAGGATCTGTCCATAGACAGAGAGGACACCGGAGGACAGCCCTTAGCCGGATACTGGATGGAGCAGTGAGCCGGGCCTGAGAGATACACAGAGCAGGAATGTCCACCAAAACCGGTTCGGTACACAGAGCTGGAACGTCAGCCAGGCCGCTTCAGTACACAGAGCAGGAACTTCAGCCAGGCTGGGTCCGTACACAGAACAGGAGCATATACAGGCAGAGTAATCAGGCAGTCTGGGTCATACACAGGAATCACACAAAATACTGAAGCGAGCTCTTAGCAACAGGAACACCACGAAAGGGCACTGGAGAAGTGACAGGGTTCAGTATATAAGGACTAGTACTGGGTGGAGCAAAGCCACACCAACCAATAAAAGGCATCAGGAAGTAGCACTGTCAGAATGTCGCCAGCAATAGCACAGGCACCGTGATAGTACCCCCCTCTCAAAGACCCCCTCCCTGAGAAGAGGGACCTGGCTTCTGAAGGGAATTTGGCATGCAATCTGCGCAGCAACCTAGGAGCATGGAGGTCATTCTGATTAACCCAGGAACGCTCTTCAGAGACATAGCCCTTCCAATGAACCAAATATTGCAATCTCCCTCTGAACCTTCAGGAGTCAATAATATTTTGAACTTCGCACTCATCCTGACCTTGCACCTGAATAGTACCGGGGACCGCAGGAGTGGTAGTATAACGGTTGCATACCACTGGCTTCAGAAGGGATACGTGGAACACATTGTGAATACGCATGGATGCTGGGAGATCCAGGGCATACGAGACTGGGTTAATTTTGCGGATAACTTTAAAGGGACCAACAAATCAAGGAGCCAATTTATTACAAGCAACTTGCAAATTGAGGTTTCTGGAAGATAGCCATACCCTGTCCCCAACCTGAAAGGAGACCGCCAGCAACCGTCTGAGATTAGCGTGATGCTGATAACGCTGGAACGAAGTACTGAGGGTCCTCTGTACCTGTGCAGAAGTGGAGCGGAGTTGCCTGATATGCTCATCCAGAGCTGGAATCTGCTGCGTCTGAAATGAGTCCAGAAACAAACATGGTTGGAACCCGTAATTAATGAGAAATGGGGAGCTCCTGGATGATGAATTAACCGCACAGTTCCTGGCAAACTCTGCCCATGGCAACAGGTCGGCCCAATTGTCATGATGATCAGACATGAAACAGCGTAGGAATTGTTCCAATCCTTGACTGGCACGCTCGGCGGCCCCGTTGGTCTGGGGATGGTAGGCAGAAGAAAAGGACAATTGTATGCCCATTTGATCATAGAATGCCCTCCAAAATCTGGACACAAATTGGCTCCCGCGGTCCAACACCAGAACCCTGGGTACACCATGCAACCGAAATACTTCCCTGGCAAAGACAATAGCCAACTCCTGGGCAGAGGGAAGGCCAGGAAGAGGCACAAAGTGTGCCATCTTAGAGAATCTATCATCCACCATCAGAATAAATGAATACCCCCTAGACACTGGCAATTCTCCCAGGAAGTCAATTGAAACATGGGACCAAGGACGCTCACCATTAGGCACTGGTTGAAGCAAGCCAACTGGGAGGTGTCAAGGGGACTTGGCACGGGCACAAGCAGTGCAGGCCGCCGTGAAGGTGGTGCAATCAGCATGTAAGGAAGGCCACCAGAACAACTGTGAAAGAGACCAAATCAATTGGTCCCTACCTACATGCCCAGTATAATGGTGCCAGTGATTCTCTGTACGACATTCTTATTTCCGGGTTTGTGTTTGGCTGTCTCTTATTGGTGCTAGCTGGCTAGCCCCTCCCAGGGCTAGCCTTTATATACGCCCTCCTGTGACTAGGCTGGTGCCCTTTCGTGGTGTTCCTGACCTTAAAGGGATAGTAATACTTCATTTTAACTTTATTTTATTTTGTAGGCATTAAAAAAACATGAAGAATGATATAAGTCTTATCTCTGAAACCTTTATGGTTTAAGAGATATTCACAAACAAAATATCCCCCCCCTGTTCAACCAGATCAGAAGGGAGATGCCCAGGTAGACTGCAGAGAGGGACAATCTTCAATTAAGATAATGGAAAAAGCTGAAAAACTTGTCAAGGGGGGAAGGGCTTTCATTGTTTTCATACAAAGAAAATTGTCCCCTTCTGTTATCTGTACTGTCATACAACCAGACTCACATCTGAGAAGAGATGGCTTACACTAGGTAAAAGGGGCGGAGAGGGGAACTTTGCTTGTGAATATCTCATAAACCATAAAGGTTTGAGAGATAAGACTTATACCATTCTTCATGTTTTTTTAATGCCTACAAAATAAAATAAAGTTAAAATGAAGTATTACTATCCCTTTAAGTTATTTTGGGCTCCTGTTCCGTGTTGATCCGGTTTTCGTCTGACCTTGTTCCTGTTCCGCTCCTGTGTATTGATCTAGGCTTTGGCTGACTACCGCTCCTGTGTACCGATCCAGGCTTTGGCTAACTGCCACTCTTTGTGTACCGATCCAGGCTTGGGCTGACTAACGATCTCTGTGTACCGATTCAGGCTTTGGCTGACTACCGCTCTCTGTGTAACAACCCAGGCTTTGGCTGACTACCACTCTCTGTGTGCCGATCCAGGCTTTGGCTGACTACCGCTCTCTGTGTACCGATCCAGGCTTTGGCTGACTACCACTCTCTGTGTACCGATCCAGGCTCTGGCTGACTTCCACTCTCCGATACTGATCCAAGCATTGACTGACTTATGCTCCTTGTGTTGCCCTCGCTATTATTGTCAGTCCTCTATTATTGTTGCCTCCTGTTGCGCTACTCGCTGCCTGTATATCTCTGTGGCCTCTGTTACGTACACCCAGTCTGTGCTATCCGGTCACTAGCGGTTACCGTTGCCAATCCATATTACTAAGCTCAGCCTGTGATTCTCTGTGGCCTCCGTTACTATCGCGGTGCCGTGATTGCTGGCTTTTGCTGTCAGTCAATTGTAAGAGCTCTCCGTTGGCTGCCTGTCATTAGTCCTCCCAGCATTGCCTATATAGACTGAGCTCAGGCACCCTTTGGTTGCCCTTTTGTGGTGTCTCTATGTCAGTGGTCACCTGCCCTTGATTACTGTGTTTCTGGGCCCACTTAAGCTACCTATTGCCAGTGTCAGTGTCTTTGCCCAGACGTCAGTGTCACTCCTGAGTGGTACTTGTTTCCGTTCCTGATCCGGTTTGGCTGCCATTCCTGCTTCCATTCCTGATCCGGTGTGGCTGCCGTTCCTGCTTCCGTTCCTGACCCGGTTTGGCTGTCGCTACTGCTCCAATATCCTGTTCTGGCCTGACTGTCGTTCCTGCTCCTGGATCCGGACTGACATTCTCCTTATGACTATGGTTGCCTGGGTGACATTCTGACTACTGGATTCTCCTTAGGTTGCCTTCTGATTCTAGGCTGGGCCTCTGTGTTGTCCAGTACGTGGTACTGGTTTACTCTTTATCACCAGTTGCTAGCTGCCTCCATTACAGCACCGGTAGGGTTTCCGTGCTGTCCAGTATGCGGTATTGGTTTACTCCATATCACCGGTTGCTAGCTGCCACCATTAAAGCACCGGTAGGGCTTCCATGTTGTCCAGTACGCGGTACTGGTTTACTCCATATCACCGCTTGCTAGCTGCCACCATTACTGCACCGGTAGGGCTTCCGTGTGGTCCAGTACACGGGACTGGTTTACGCCATATCACTGGTTACTAGCTGCCACCATTACAGCACCGGTAGGGCTCCCGTGTTGTCCAGTACGCGGTACTAGTTTACTCCATATCACCGGTTGCTAGCTGCCACCATTACAGCACTGGTAGGGCTTCCGTGTTGTCCAGTACACGGTACTGGTTTATACCATATCACTGGTTACTAGCTGCCACCATTACAGCACCGGTAGGGCTCCCGTGTTGTCCAGTACGTGGTACGGGTTTACTCCATATCACCGGTTGCTAGCTGCTTCCATTACAAGCACCTGTAGGGCCTCCCTGGTTGTCCAGTACATGATACCGGTTTGCTCTACAATACCATCTATTGCTGATGCTACCTGAATTACAGCACTAATGGGGCTGTTTCCTCAGTCATTGTGTTAGGCTGCCTTGCCCGATATATTGGCAAGGCCGGTAGAGCCTCATTCCTATTGTTGTGCCATCCTTTAGGCTGCCTTACCCGGTATATTGGCAAGGCTGGTAGAGCTTCATTCCTATTGTTGTGCCATCCTTTAGGCTGCCTTGCCCGGTATATTGGCAAGGCCGGTAGAGCCTCATTCATTTGTTGTGCCATTCTCCAGGATGCCTTGCCCGGTATATTGGCAAGGCTGGTAGAGCCTCAATCATCCTGTGTTGCTAGTTCCAGGCTGCCTTGCCCGGTATTTGGCAAGGCTGATAGAGCCTACTATACTGTATAATTGTATTAGTTACTATTTTGAACCTATCTTGTGTATGTCTCATATATGTATGTTCAGGACCTGTGAGGGTTCTTATTTACTTTTCATTAAAGTTTGACTTTATCTTACTCTGTGTCTGAGAGTCAAAACAAACTGTGACAGTACGAAAGGGCCATGACCTCAGACAATAAGAATGAGGGTAACGCACAAAACATCCATTGGAGGATGGATGTACATGAGCAGAGTTTGGATCAGTTGGCATTGGCCATCCAAACTATTCTTGAGCGAACAATACTTACTGACAAGTCTGTTTCGAGTCCAGTGGTCTCCCCAGTTTTGACTCCAGAGAATGATACCATTACTGCTGTGGCTGCAGTCAAAGGGCTAGCCGCTTCCGCACCATTGCCACTCAGATATGATGGCGAACCAAGTCTGTGCAGAGGGTTTATCAACCAACTTGAGATATTTCTAGAATTAACCTCTCATGCCTTTCCCAATGATCGCAGTAAAGTTGGGTTTATGATATCTTTATTGTCTGGCAGAGCATTGGCATGGGCCAATCCCTTATGGGAGAATGCGAAACCTTGCACAAAGAATTTCAGGGAATTTGTGCAAACATTTCAGAGAGTTTTCGAGATCCCTGGTAGAACCGTCTCTGCTGCTAAACATCTAATGGAGATACAACTGGGCAAGTGGACTGTCGGCGAGTATGCCATAGAATTCCGTACACTAGCAGAAGAGGTAGGTTGGAATAATGAGGCGTTACTGGAAGCCTTTGCTCAAGGTCTGGGCGATTATATCAAAGATGAAACTGCAGCAAGAGAGTTGCATAATGATCTGGACAAATATATTGATTATGCAATTCTAATTGACACTCGGATCCATGAAAGACTTATGGCTAAGGACCGTAGGGTACGGTCAAAAAGCATTGGGTCTAGCAGTTCATTTTGCCCACCCATCCCTCTCTCGTAGCCTAAACCCAATGACCATGTACGGGAACCTGGTGAACCTATGAAATTAAGCTTTACCAGGTTAACCAAAGAGGAACGAGCACACCGCAGGAGGCAGGGGTTATGCTTATACTGTGGTAAAACTGGGCACTTGCTAAGAACCTGTCCCGTACGTCCGGGAAACAAACGCACCTAGGCTACCTTGGGGGACAGGCCCTAGGTGGTGTTCATTGATCCCCAGGTTTGATCATACAGAAACCCACCATCCAGGTGATACTCTCGTGAGCAGATCGCTCAGTGGAGGTTCTGACCCTGATCGATTCCGGCGCAGCCAGATATTTTATGGATAGTCCCTTTGCTGAACGGCACAAGATTCCGCTGGTTGAAAGAGAATCCCCTCTGCCTATTGAGGCCATTGACGACAGACCACTGGAACCTTCCCCGGTTACTTTTGAAACTATGCCACTACCTATGACTATTGGGGCACTTCATAAAGAGGAACAGCAGTTCCAGATAATCAATTCTCCTCACTACGCAATCATTCTGGGATTTCCTTGGTTGCAGTTGCATAATCCACAGTTTGATTGGAAAAAGTGTTACATTTCCTCTTGGTCCCAATATTGTATGGAGCATTGTGTGTCTCACCTGGTTAAGATTCTGTGCACCTCCCTTTCATTGCCAGACGAGTACGAACAATTCAGTAATGTTTTCAATAAGGGGGAGGCTGGCACCCTGCCCCAGCACAGGTCCTATGACTGCGCTATTGAGCTCTCCCCGGGGGTGGTGCCCCCTAGGGGACGTACATATCCATTGTCTTGCGATGAGAACCAAGCTATGGAGGAATATATTTCAGATGCCCTCAAGAGAGGGATCATCAGGAAATCCACCTCGCCGGCTGGGGCTGGGTTCTTTTTTGTGAAAAAGAAGAATGGCGAGCTAAGACCATGTATTGATTACCGTGGCCTAAACAAATTGATGCCTAAGAATGCATATCCGATACCACTCATCACCAAACTAAAAAGGTTCCTCAATTTTTACGAAATTGGACCTACGTGCAGCTTACAACCTGATTCGGATCAGAGCTGGTGATGAATGGAAGACGGCTTTTAACACTAGATCCGGGCGCTATGAATATCTAGTTATGCCGTTTGGTCTCTGTAATGCACCTGCAGTGTTCCAAGAACTGATTACTGATATCCTCAGGGATATGCTGCAGTCTTGTGTTGTGGTTTACCTGGACGATATACTTATTCACTTGGATAATTTGTCACAACACATCAAGGATGTGTCAGAAGTGTTGCTCCGCCTACGTAAGAACAAATTGTATTGCAAATTGGAAAAATGCGAGTTTCATAGATCCAGTGTGCCCTTTTTGGGGTTCGTAATTGCCAAGGAGGGTATTGCCATGGATCAGGAGAAACTTGCGGCAGTTTTACAATGGTCACGGCCTAAAGGCTTAAAAGCAATTCAGCGATTTCTGGGGTTCGCTAATTATTACAGAAAGTTTATTAAGAAGTTTCCATGATTTTTAAACCATTGTCTGACCTTACTCATACGGGAGCCAATCCTTCCCAATGGTCTGAGGCAGCTGAATACGCTTTTGAGACACTGAAATCCGCCTTTGCAGCTGCCCCAGTGTTATCCCACCCCAACCCATCTCTCCCATTTACATTGGAGGTCGATGCCTCAGAGATTGGGGTTGGGGCAGTAATGTCTCAACGACCAGAAAAAGGGGGTACTCTCAGACCATGTGGGTTTTTCTCAAAAAAATTGTCTGTTGCCCAGAGCCACTATGAGATATGTGACAGAGAACTACTGGCTATCATTCTCGCTCTGAAAGAGTGGCGTCATCTATTGGAAGGCACCAGAAATCCTGTGTTGATTCTTACTGACCACAAAAATTTTACTTATCTATCAGAAGCTAAAAGATTGTCCTCTCGCCAGGCCAGATGGGCGTTGTTTCTTTCCCAATTTAATTTTATTGTATCCTACTTGCCGGGTTCCAAGAACGTTAGGGCTGATGCCCTGTCTAGACAATTTGAGCCTGAGACTGACAGGGACGAGGTCCCAGTATCCATTATACAGCCTGATTGTATATTGGCCACGTTACGTACAAGTATCACTTTGCCTCTAGGGGAAGAGATTCTGGCCACTCAGGCTACTGCTACCCCAGAAACCCTAGTGGGCAAGTGTTATGTTGATGAGCCATTCTGCACTCGATTACTTGAAACGTACCACTGCTCTAAAGCTGCTGGGCATATTGGTAGGAATCAATTAATATGGTCACTCTCACACGTTTTCTGGTGGCCCTCCTTGAGGGCAGACTGTGCTGCATTTACCAATGCCTGTGCCACCTGTGCTCGTGCCAAGACCCCTCGACACCTCCCTGTGGGCCTACTCCAATCAGTACCTAATGGCGAACGTCCCTGGTCTCACGTTTCCATCAATTTTATGGGAGAATTGCCAGTGTCTAGGGGGTATTCCTTCATACTTATGGTGGTTGACAGGTTTTCTAAAATGGCTCATTTCGTGCCTCTCCGTGGCCTTCCCTCTGCCAAAGAATTAGCTGTGGTTTTTGCTAAAGAGGTATTCCGGTTGCATGGGGTACCTAGAGTTCTGGTGTCCGACCGGGGAAGCCAGTTTGTGTCCAGATTTTGGAGAGCATTTTGTGAACAGATGGGCATCCAATTGTCCTTTTCTTCCTCATACCACCCTCAGACCAATGGGGCCACTGAGCGTGCCAGTCAGGGACTGGAGCAGTTCCTGTGCTGTTTTGTTACTGACCATCATGAAAACTGGGCCGCCCTTTTGCCGTGGGCAGAATTCGCCAGGAACTTTGAGGTTAACTAATCGTCCGGGAGCTCCCTGTTTCTTATCAACTACGGGTTCCAGCCATGCTTGCTCCTGGATTCATTTCAGTCTCAACAGTTTCCAGCTCTGGATGAGCATATTGAGCAGCTCCGCTCCACATGGGCACAGGTTCAAAGGGCACTCAGTCAGTCTTTACAGCGTCATCAGCGCCATGCTAATCGTAGACAGCTGCCAGTGGTCTCTTTCCAGGTTGGGGACAGGGTATGGCTATCCTCCAGAAACCTCAAGTTACAAGTCCCTTCTAATAAATTGGCTCCCCGGTTTATTGGTCCATACAGGGTGATCTGTAAAATTAACCCTGTTTCGTATGCCTTGGATATCCCTGCTTCCATGTGCATTCATAATGTGTTCCATGTGTCTCTCCTCAAACCTCTTGTATGCAACCGTTATACTACTAACCCTGTGGTGCCAGGGCCTATAGAGGTAATAGGTCAGGAGGAGTACGAAGTTCAGAGTATCATTGATTCTTGCAGGTTTAGAGGAAAATTGTAGTATTTGGTACATTGGAAGGGTTATGGTCCTGAGGATCGATCCTGGGTGGATAGTAAGGACCTTCATGCTCCCAAATTACTGCACAATTTTCATTCCAAGTACCCTCAGAAACCAGGTCCCTCTTCCAGAAGGGGGGGGTCTTTGAGAGAGGGGTACTATCACGGTGCCGTGATTGCTGGCTTTTGCTGTCAGTCAGTTGAAAGAGCTCTCCATTGGCTGCCTGTCATTAGTCTGCCCAGTATTTACTCTTTAGTGGTGTCTCTATGTCAGTGGTCACCTGCCCTTGGTTCCTGTGTCTCTGGGCCCGCTTAAGCTACCTATTGCCAGTGTCAGTGTCTTTGCCCAGACGTCAGTGTCACTCCTGAGTGGTACCTTTTTCCGTTCCTAATCTGGTTTGGCTGCCGTTCCTGCTTCCGTTCCTGATCCTTTTGGGCTGCCGTTCCTGCTTCCATTCCTGACCCGGTTTGGCTGTCGCTACTGCTCCAGTATTCTGTTCTGGCCTGACTGTCGTTCCTGCTCCTGGATCCGGACTGACATTCTCCTTATGACTGTGGCCGCCTGGGTGACATTCTGACTACTGGATTCTCCTTAAGTTGCCTTCTGATTCTAGGCTGGGCCTCCGTGTTGTCCAGTACGTGGTACTGGTTTACTCCTTATCACCAGTTGCTAGCTGCTTCCATTACAAGCACCGGTAGGGCCTCCCTGGTTGTCCAGTACGTGATACTGGTTTGCTCCACAATACCATCTATTGCTGATGCTACCTACATTACAGCACTATTGGGGCTGTTTCCTCAGTCATTGTGTTAGGCTGCCTTGCCCGGTATATTGGCAAGGCCGGTAGAGCCTCATTCCTATTGTTGTGCCATCCTTTAGGCTGCCTTGCCCGGTATATTGGCAAGGCTGGTAGAGCCTCATTCATTTGTTGCACCATTGTCCAGGCTGCCTTGCCCGGTATATTGGCAAGGCCGGTAGAGCCTCATTCATCCTGTGTTGCTAGTTCCAGGCTGCCTTGCCCGGTATTTGGCAAGGCCGGTAGAGCCATTGTATGAGTTACTATTTTGAACCTATCTTGTGTATGTCTCATATATGTATGTTCAGGACCTGTGAGGGTTCTTATTTACTTTTCAATAACGTTTGATTTTATCTTAACTCTGTGTCTGAGAGTCAAAACAAACCGTGATAGTTACGTACACCCAGTCTGTGCTATCCGGTCACTAACGGTTACCGTTGCCCATCCTATTACTAGCTCAGCCTGTGATTCTCTGTGGCCTCCGTTACGTACAATCAGTCTGTGCTATTCGGTCACTAGCGGTTACCGTTGTCAGCTCATTACACTCACTCAGCCTGTGACCCGGTAGAGCCTCCTCTGTTCCTTGTTGCACCAGATACCAGGCTGCCTTACCCAGTATTCGGTAAGGCCAGTAGAGCCTCCTCGGTTCCTTGTTGCATCAGATACCAGGCTGCCTTACCCGGTATTCAGTAAGGCCGGTAGAGCCTCCTCTGTTCCTTGTTGCACCAGATACCAGGCTGCCTTACCCAGTATTCGGTAAGGCCGGTAGAGGCTCCTCTGTTCCTTGTTGCACCAGTTATCAGGCTGCCTTACCCGGTATTCGGTAAGGCCGGTAGAGCCTCCTGTATTGTATTGCTATTTGTATGCCCTGTCCTGTGTCAAACTTTCTTACTGCTGTTTGTAGAGTTTGGACCCGTGAAAGAGCTTGTTGCGCTTTATATTGCCTAATAAAGCTTCTCTATTTTATCCTACCCAATTGTCTGAGTGTTCAATAAAACCGTGACACCCAGCTGCCCGAGATGCGTGATAGGTTTCGAATAGGCGGGAACGGAATGGCTCAGCTACAAAACACTTGATCAGTGGGATATCAGGGGGTGCAACAGCTTGGGTAGCAAGAATCTCCTCCCCCAGTGGAAAAGTGATGCTGGTTTGCAGAGTAGCCAAAATGCGATCTGGATGAATAATGGGTGCAGGAACCTCATCTTTATCCATCTCTGGATCACGTTCCCTGGAAGGGCATCTGCCCTAACATTCTTGGAACCAGGCAGGTAGGATACAATAAAATTAAAACAGGACAGAAACAAAGCCCATCTGGCCTGTCGAGAGGACAACCTCTTCGCCTCAGAAAGATACGTCAGGTTTTTATGGTCTGTCAGGATTAACACCGGAGTCCTTGTACCCTCCAGTAGGTGTCGCCATTCTTTAAGGACTAGAATAATTGCCAGGAGTTCCCTGTCCCCAATCTCGTAGTGACTCTGAGCACAAGACAACTTTTTGGAGAAAAAGCCTCATGGTCTTAGCACACTACCTTAGTCCAGGCGCTGTGACAGTACTGCCCCTACCCCAGTCTCAGAGGCATCAACTTCCAAAGTGAACAGAAGGGAGGGTTTAGGGTGGGACAGCACAGGAGCAGATGCAAAAGCAGATTTCAATGTCACAAAGGCTTGTTCAGCTTCCTCAGACCATTGGGAGGGATTAGCACCCTTGTGCATATGGTCGGACAGTGGCTTTACAATCGTGGAGAAGTCTCAAATAAATTTCCTATAGTAACCTAGGTGCTTCAGTTTCCTGGCCGTATAGGACAGGTACGTAGCAGATGTCCGGCTTAGCCACAATATAGACAGATGAGCCCGTTCCTCCTTGGTCAGCTTGGTGAACCCTAGCTGCATTGGTTCACTATTCTCCTGGTTACACTCAGGAGGCATGGGAGGCAAGGGAGGCATGGGTGGGAAACTTTGACTTGCCTGTCCAAAATTTCTGGCCCGCTGCCTGTGGTCCTTGGCCGCAATTCATTCCCTGATGCGAGAATCAATGAACTCATCCAGATCGTTTGGCAAATCTCTGGCTGCCATCTCATCTTTGATACGATCATAGAGTCCCTGAGAGAATGCTGTCACCAGCGCCTCATTGTTCCAGCCTACCTTATGAAATTCAATAGCATACTATCACAGTGCCTGTAATCTTCTTCTGTCACTCTCGCTTGTGGTATGCTCTGATTTGCTGAGTTGGTTTGGCCCGCCCCTGGTGACCTTTTTATGCCTGGCCGTGACACCTGTCAGGTGCCCTTTCATGGTGTTACAGAGCCAGTGTTGCTGTTGCTGTGTTCCTGTGTTCCGGATTCCTGTGTACCGATTTGGCCTGTTCTGACTACGCTCCTGTGTTCCTGCTCATGTTTGACCCTCTTGTCTGAAAACCACCTCCGTGATCTGACCCGGCTTGGCTGACTTCCCGCTCCGTGACCCAAACCGGCCTGTTCCAGTGACCTGCTTGATCCTGCTTCCTGCTCCTGTTGTCGCCGTAGCGACATTCTGACTTCCATTGCTGCTGCCTGCCAGGCTGATAGTGTGACCTCCTTAACCCTTGCAGTGCCTTCTTCCCAGTGCTGAGTCTCTGTGCTCACTTGCAGAGCTGTGCTTCCGTTACTGAGCCTCCGTGATACTTGCCGAGCTATTTCCTCTATACTGAGCCTTCGATCCTTAAAGCTGCATATTAACCCTTGCTGTGCTGCCACCTCCTCAGCTGAGACTTCTCACTCCTGTACAGAGCCTAAGCTATATCGCACTACTTCTGCTGAGCCGGCCGCGTATATTGGTCGGCGGCTCATCCTGTCTAACTGCAGAGTAGCAGCGTTCGTTAACGCTCCCGGTAGGGCGCCATTGGCTCTTGCTCATAAGTTTGTTAGCTGGTTTGCGCCCGTTGGGGCTAAAGGCTCCAGCTATTGCAGCAAAGGGTGAACTCCAGTGGGAGGCTATTGGCTTCTCCGCTTGTAGCATAGTGTGGTCTCCGTTGTTACTCCCGTGGGGGCTACTGGATCAAGCTCTTGCAGGTTGTCTCCGGTATACGCCCGTGGGGGCTATTGGCTCAAACTACCTCTGTTCAGTTGGTCTCCGTTGGTACGCCCGTGGGGGCTATTAGCCAGCTCTTGTAGTGCAAGCTAGTACCTTTGTTACGCCTGTGGGGGCTACCGACTCACACACTTGCAGATTAAGTTGTATCCGTGGCTACGCCCGTGGGGGCTATTCTGGGCAACTTTACTGCTGATTCTACCTCTGGTCACGTATTGCCTAGCAGCTTCCCTATCTTAAGAACTCTAAGTGTTGCACCATGTACACTTACAGCTGCCTATCTCCACCTTGGGCGTGCCAAACACCATAACTGAGACGGGCTGCTTATTGCATTTAACCCTTGATGTATTTCACTACTATGTGCCTGTCCTGAGAAAGTATATGTGATACTCTGGTTCTGTATACTGGGCCTGTGGGGGCATATCTGTCCATATTTTGCTATTATTTTGTGTTGCCTGTAGAGGGTGATAGTTATCCTAACTCTTCATTTAATAAAACTGTGTTTTATTTTACCAACTGGTCTGAGTGTCTTAAAAAACCATTACACATAATCCACAACCATACGAGAACCTTGCTGGATTTCCATTAATCTTTTGGCAGCAGAGGTGGCTCTTCCTGGGACTTCAGACACTCTACTCTGCTGATTCCCGCTAGGGATTTGCCCATGCCAATGCTCTGCCCATCAGCAAAGAAATCATAAAGCCCACCTTACTTCGGTCACTAGGAAAGGCTTGAGGCGTTAACTACACAGGGTGGGTTCGCCATCATATCTTAGTGGTAATGGAGCGGTGGCAGGTAACCCTCTGCTCAAGCTGGCTTGCATCAGGGATTGAGCTCCCGGTGTCACCGGGGCTTGTACTGGTTTATCTAGATGAGCGGTGCATTCTAATATTGTTTGTACGGCCAGTGCCAACTGGTCCAAACGCTGCTCATGTAAATCCATCCTCCAATGGATACTTTGGCATTACCTTCACTTGTACCATCTGAGGTCATGGCCCTTTCATACTGTAACGGTTTTCTGGACACTCAGACACAGAGGGTTTAGATAAAACACAGTTGTATTGAAAAAACACAGAAAAAGAATAACCCTCACGGGTCCAGTAAAATATGTATAAAATATAATACTGACACAGGACAGGTTACAGTAATAAATACCCACACAAGTCCAGTATATATATATATATATATATATATATATATATATATATATATATATAATACTGACACTGGTCAGGTACAGTTCGTGTGATTCCCAAATGAGACAGCAGTGAAATGGTTGCTATTAGGCCAGGAGGACAGGCAGGCCCTAATAGCGCGAGGCCCACAGGACACTCACTATGCAGAGAGTGACACAATAGCGACTAAAGCCACAGGAGTAAACGGAGGCCCAGGAAAAGTGGTAGACTGCCGGAGCCGTAATGGAGGACTGCAACTGTAGGCACAGAGTAACGCCCAACTGAGACTGCAATGACTGTGACCCAATGTATAATGGCACCAACCTCCAAGGGGTTAAAGAAATGCTCAGACCTGGAGTCGACTGCCAGATAGTGAGAACAGCCTGAGGCACCCAGGAACAGACCAACTTCAGCTTGTAGCAGTAATAGGTCAAGCGTACTGTGGTGCAACCAGATGGATCTACCACACCGGGGTGTCGGATCACGAGACACAATAGGTGACCAGGTCACATTAGCAAGGCTGCCTGAGCAGCAACAAGGCAACAGAGGATCTGTCCATAGACAGACACCGGAGGACAGCCCTTAGCCGGATACCAGATGGAGCAGTGAGCCGGGCCTGAGCAATACACAGAGCAGGAATGTCCGCCAAAACCAGTTTGGTACACAGAGCTGGAACGTCAGCCGGGCCGCATCGGTACACAAAGCAGGAACGTCAGCAAATCCGGGTCTGTACACAGAGCAGGAACGTCAGCCAGGCCGGGTTGGTACACAGAGCAGGAACGTCAGCCAATCTGGGTCGGTACACAGAGCAGGAACATCAGCAAGGCCAGGTCGGTACACAGAGCAGGAACGTATAGGCAGAGTAGTCAGGCAGTCTGGGTCAATCACAGGAATCACACAAAATACTGGAGCAAGCTCTTAGCAATGGGAACACCATGAAAAGGCACCGGAGAAGTGACAGGGTTCAGTATTTAAGGTCTAGTACTGGGCGGAGCAAAGCCAAACCAACCAATAAAAGGCATCAGGAAGTAGCACTGTCAGAATGTCACCAGCAATAGCATGGACACTGTGATAGTCTCCCTCATTCCCTTCCCAGGCTCGCGGCACCCTTACCAGGCAGACTTTGCAAAGCTTCCCCTCTCCTCCTGGTAGACTCGGAGGACCGGGACCTTCACTCAATGCGACTGCCTGGCCTTGGGGCACCCACTCTGGGACCAGGCCTGGACTGGCCATTGAGCATACCTGGCATTTGCTCAGTGGGCCGGTCCGGACGGTTAAAAAAAAATAACAAATGAACGAATGTCCGCTGCCACCCCCCCCCATGGGCTGCTCAAAAAATAAAAATGGGCTACTCAGCCTTAAATGCACAGACCTATTTTTTGTCCCAGTCCGGGCCTGTTCTCATGTGAGAATTTGTGCCCAAGGGGTTAATTTTTTTATGGAGACTGCATGAAAGGTATGACTGGTCATTCATACCTACAAAATGTGCTGTTTTAAGGGGGCACTGTCCCTCTGGGGTGAAAATCCCCATGTCCCTCTTTGCCTCCCAGATTTTCCATTTTTGGTATTATTGTTTGGTGTGTATATAAATGTATTACTTTGCTCCACATTAATAAAACTCACATTTAACTTTAATTTTACTTCAGTATTTGTGGTTTAAAATTAAATGTTTTAAATAAAATGTTTTGATCTTTTGCAACATATTTTTTAAATAATCATAGTGGTGTCAGTAGGTCATAAAGGTCCAAGGACCAGGACTGAAGGGGTTAATACCCCCAACTTTTGCCTCCTTGTGTTTGATATTCAGTCTGCACTTTGCTTCTCTCTTCCTTACTCGCATAAAGAGGCAGAGAGCAGTCACAAAAGCAATGTGTAAAACACATTGCCTTTGTGAATGGAAAAGCCAGTACACATGACCGCTGTAGGAGCGATCACATTTACCGGCAGAAGAGAGAAGGACTGAAACTGAGGTCTCCGGTTCTACAGCGCTCAGCTTCAGCCTGTTCAGTAGCGGGGGAATGAAATCCCTCGCCATGTTCCCGTGTGAAATTCTAGACCTCTTTGTATGGGTTCTGATGCCCCCAACAAGGTCTACACAAAAATATTGGGGGAAAAAGCCCAAAAAAATGCACGTGCCACAGGAGGGGGGTCCAACGCAATGCTTTGTATGAGGGGACATACATTGCACACTAGTAGTCACAGATCTCCCATACACACTATCAGACACTGCCCCACCATCACCACCATCCTTGCTCCTCTGCTCATACCCACACACTGCCTAATCCCTCACCCTCCCACACACTTTGTTACACTTGTAGTCACAGGTCTGCACGTACACCGGCTGACGCCCTAGCTTCTTTCTGTTAGCCATAAAATCACACATACACTGTTTGCTTTCCCATTTCTGTTTCACTGGTAGCTACGCTCCTGTAGCGTAATTTGGTATGTCAACCCACAGCAGTGGGGTACCATTATTCTTAGGCTGGCAAGAAGTCCTCCTAGGAAATCCCACGCCATTGAACCATTTTAGTATCTTTGAAGTGACTGATGTGTAAAACAAAAGTTTGTTTGTTTTTTCCTGTAGCACCACATTCTGGAAATAGCTGTGCCAACTAACTTAGGGGTAAAAAGGCAAGTGACCCCTCATTAGATGCGGCAGGTTGTCTTCTTTCCAAAATGGTATGATGTATCTACCTTTTCTTCAATTCTGAAGGTGTTATAGCCATTTTTGTACAGGCAAATCAGGTTTGAGAAAATGTTAGAAACAAGAGGTTGTAGTAGGTGTAGTTTTCTACTTCTAGAACCCCCTAAGGTAGGTCAACTCATACCAATGTGGTGTCATTTGACTCCTAAGAGCAATAGCTAATGAATGCAGTTGAAAATTCCATGGTTTTTACAGAGCTCCATACATTTGAAGGGGCAGAAATGTAAGAAAATTTTTTTTTTTTCATTAGCACCACCTCCTGGAAGCATTTGTGCATACCAGCCTTTGGGTAAGAAGGCAAGTGACCCCTCATTAGATGAGGCAGGTTGTTTTCTTTCCAAGATGGCATTGTTTTTTACCTTTCCTGCATATCTATAATGGTTATAACCATTTTAGTGCAAGCAGATAATTTAAAAAACAAAAGTGTCAGGTTTACGTACGTGTTCCTAGCACCCACATATTGTATGTTAACCCACACAAATGGGCTACCATTTTTCTCATGTTGGTAGCAGGTACTGAATACAGCAGGAAATGTTATGGTTTTCAAAGATTTTAGTATCTTTGAAGTGGTGGAAATGTAAAAAAACATGTATTTATTCCCATAGTGCCACATTTTGGAAATATTTGTGCACTTCAGCCCAGGGGGTAGAAAGGCAAGTGACCCCTCACTTGATGCGGGAGAATGTCTACTTTCCAAAATGGTATACCTTTTATACCTTTCCTTCATGTCTCTAACAGTTATGAATATTTTAGTACAAGCCGCCATTTTCAAAGAAGCAAACAGGTAGGTGTAGTTATGTGCTTCTGCACCCCTAAGGTAGGTCGACTCATTCCAGTGGGGTGTCATTTTTCTCCTAAGAGCACTAGCTAATGAATACAGTTGGAAATTCCATGGTTTTCACAGATTTCCGTACAGATGAAGGGGCAGAAATGTAAGAAAATGCCTTTTTTTTCCTATAGTGCCACATTCTGGAAGCATTTGGGCACAACAGGCTTGGGGTAAGAAGGCAATTCACCCCTCATTTGATGCTGCAGGTTGTCTTCTTTCCAAAATGGTATGCTTTGTGTAACCTTTCTTCACTTCTGTAGTTGTTATAACCATTTGTGTACAGACAAGTAATGTTTGAGAAAATGTTAGAAAAATTTGAAGTTGTAGTGGGTGTCGTTTTGCACTTCTAGCGCCCCCTGAGGTAGTTAAACTCATACCAATGAGGTATAATTTTTCTCCTAAGAGCACTAGCTAATGAATACAGTTGTAAATTCCATGGTTTTCACAGATTTCCGTACAGATGAAGGGGCAGAAATGTAAGAAAATGCCATTTTTTTCCTATAGTGTCACCTTCTGGAAGCATTTGTGCACCCCAGGCTTGGGGGTAACAAGGCAAGTCACCCATCATTAGATGCGGCAGGGTGTCTTCTTTTCAAAATGGTATGGTTTGTGTACTCTTTCTTCACTTTTGTAGTTGTTATAATGATTTGTGTACAGACACGTAATATTTGAGAAAATGTTAGAAAAATTTGAGGTTGTAGTAGGTGTCGTTTTGCACTTCTAACGCCCCCTGAGGTAGTTAAACTCATACCAATGGGGTGTCGTTTTTCTCCTAAGAGCACTAGCTAATGAATACAGTTGGAAATGCCATGGTTTTCACAAATTTCAGTACATTTGAAGGGGCAGAAATGTAAGAAAATGCCTTTTTTTTTCATTAGCGCCACCTTCTGGAGGCATTTGTGCACTCCAGGCTTGGGGTAACAAGGCAAGTCACCCATCATTAGATGCGGCAGGGTGTCTTCTTTTCAAAATGGTATGGTTTGTGTACCCTTTCTTCACTTCTGTAGTTGTTATAACCATTTGTGTACAGACAAGTAATATTTGAGAAAATATTAGAAAAATTTGAGGTTGTAGTAGGTGTCGTTTTGCACTTCTAGCGCCCCCTGAGGTAGTTAAACTCATACCAATGGGGTGTCATTTTTCTCCTAGGAGCACTAGCTAATGAATACAGTTGAAAATGCCATGGTTTTCAAGCACTTTAGTACATTTGAAGGGGCAGAAATGTAAGAAAATGCCTTTTTCTCATTAGCGCCATCTTCTGGAGGCATTTGTGCACACCAGGCTTGGGGTAAGAAGGCAAGTTACCCCTCATTAGATGCAGCAGGTTGTCTAATTTTCAGAAATATATAGTTTTATATAGTTATTCCACTGTTTTAGGGTAATTTTACCACAAAAACCCTAGAATGTGCATATTAGTTTATAAAGTTGAGAATGTCATTTTGCGCTGCTGGTGATTAGGGCTCTACGCTAGCAATGGACGTAGGTAAAACTATACAAATTTGGTATTTTTTTACTCGGGGGACTCGGGGCTTTTTCAAATAATTGAAACTTTTTCAATCAAGGTAAATGTTTTTGATACATATTATGTGATTTTAGCAAAATGAGTAAATTTTCACTTTTTTTGTCATTATGACATCATAGCTTTTTATACGATGTAAAATTCTCTTCATGTATGGTACCACGAGAAAGCTCAATTCGTTCTGAAAAAAACAATATATAGTTTTCCATATTTAACTAAAAATCCCCAGAGGAAATCAAGCATAAACAGAAGGATAGCAAAAATGCTGAAAAAGTGTCTGGCCTACAGGGTACAGGAAATGGCCCGAGCCTCCAGCACTGAAGGTGTTAAAACTAGTGATTAAAATGTTCAAATTTTTTGCCCATTGGCCAAAATCTTTTGCCATTTTTTCGATGGTTAGAAAGTTTCCATACTTTGATTTACATGATTTTCGCCTTTTTGATATAAAAATGTGACATATTACAGGCAGTGAAACACAACAGAAGTAGCTACAGAGTAAGGTAGACTTGCTGTGCTGTTCTGCTGTGATTTTGAGGCAAAATTGAGGCTGGAGAAGTTCATAGTGACTGCTATCGCTATGAGCAGGATTCAAAATAACAAAAGGAGTAACTGGAAGGACCATTATGTGTCCACTGAGTCTGAGACTGAGGAGAAAGTGAGCACTATAGAAGCAATGTTGGCCAGTCCCTCCAGATCACCCCTAGAGGTTTTGGGGAAATTACTTTCAAGGGTTGTAGTGAGAGCAGGAAAGTTAGTTGCCTGTGCCTGCTGCAAGACATACTGCGTCTGCTGTCAGATGTGCTGTGCCTGCTGTCAGACATGCTGCCCCTGCTGCCAATGCCACCACCAGTGCTGTGCCTGCTGCCAGTACTGCCCTTGCTTCCACCAGTGCTGTGCCTGCTGCCAGTACTAAATCTGTTGCCACCAGTGCTGAAGCTGCTGCTTGTTTGTCTTGTAATACTCAGGAGGGGGGGGGAGAAGATGATACCAAGTGTAACAGCAGGGGACCCTAAGTCACACTTGCCATCCTCAGGTGCTAGTACTACTACTACTAAGGTCCAGCAGCTTGTTAGCCTTAGGAGAGAAGGAGGGGGTAATCAACATCCTCGTTCAGGGGATGAAATTGATGTGGTTGGTGTTAGACGTAGTAGTAACAGTGTGTCACGGTTTGTTATGACTCTCAGACACAGAGTTAAGATAAAAACACAACTTTATTGAAAAGTTTAATGGGAACCCTTGTGAGCAGCATACACATAGAACATTTAGCGACAATACATAGTAGCATGAGTAGTGGTATACAAAATGTAAGACAGGCTCTACCGGCCTTGCCAATACTGGGTAAGGCAACCTTAGGTGGCACAAGATGGAAATGGTTCTACCGGCCTTACCAATATACCGGGCAAGGCAGCCTAGGCTACAAGTACTGGATAGCAGCAATGGTGGCCTCAGTGACTGGCTTAAGGTGTAATAGACCAGTCACATGAGATGGTCGGACTGAGGCCCTCTGAATAGACAGGATGATATAGGCACCCTACATTACAGGAGCGAACCAGTACCCGTGTACTGGAGTACACAATCTCTACCGGTGCAAGAGAAAAGCAGAAAGCAACCGGTTAATACATGGAGCGACCTAGTACCCGCGTACTGGAGTAACAACAACTCTACTGGTGCAGCAGGCAGCCGGTTGAACGAGGAGCGAACCAGTACCTGTGTACTGGAGTAACGGAAACTCTACCGGGCTGTCTAGGACTGAACAGCAACCGGTTATATATGGAGCGAACCAGTACCCTCGTACTGGAGTGACAGAATCTCTGCCGGTGCTGTCTAGGACTGAACAGCAACCGGTCATGCATGGAGCGAACCAGTACCCGCGTACTGGAGAGACTGAACCTATACCGGTGCAAAGAGCAGCCGGTTATTCAAGGAGTAAACCTGTACCCGCGTACTGGAGTGACATAATCTCTACAGGTGAAACAAGCAGCCGGTTATACATGGAGCGAACAAGTACCCGCGTACTGGAGTGACAGAACCTCTACCGGTGCAACTAGCAGCTGGTTATACATGGAGCAATCCAGTACCCGTGTACTGGAGTGACAGAATCTCTACCGGTGCTATCTAGGACTGAACAGCAAACGGTCAAGCATGGAGCGAATCAGTCCCCACATACTGGAGTGACAGAACCTCTACTGGTACAATGAGCAACCGGTTGTGTGTGGAGCGAACCAGTACCTGCGTACTGGAGGGTAACACACAAGTGAATGAAAATGTCGCCAGGGCGACTGGAGGAGAGAGACACACTGCAGGCGATCCAGGAGCAAGAACACAGCCGGTGATGGACAGGAAACAGATCTACAGGCAGTCAACCTGATCAGGAACAGCATCAGGAAACAGCAGAAGGGACAGCAACCCCAATCAGATCAGGAACGGATGCTGGAACCAGGGAAGCTGTCAGACAGGAACTCAGGTGATCATAGATAAGCAGGAACAGAATAACGGCCCAGGAAGCTCAGGAACCCAATGCAGGTGCAGGCAGCATGGAGACAACATGAAAGGGCAACCAAAGGGTGCCCAAGCTCAGTCTAAATAGGCAATACAGGGTGGGCTGAAGGCAGGCAGCCAATGGAGAGCCCCCTAACTGACAAAGAAAGGCAGCAATCACAGGCACCATGATACAGTGATGGTGAAGCAGCCGGTGGGACTAGTGTTAGAAAAGTGGTAGGGGAAGCAATTGAGAGCTTCCAGACTAGCAGTCAAGGGATCCCACGTCATTCCCCTGAACCTGGAAGCCCCCTCCCCCCCATGGCATTTTCCTTGTGCAACATGATCCTGAAGAAGGCAGAATTGTCACCGGAATAATACCACCACCACCAGCAGGATCACAGATCAGCTGCCTGTGCCTGCCAGTCTGTTTTCTTCAGGTTACCAAGAATTAGAGGACCCTCTGTCACATTGCTTGTCACCTCCTCCAACCAGCAGTGAGCATTTGGAAATTTGCGTAATTTGTAGCTGTTCTAATTCCTGCTGCTACTGAGTTGCAAAGGCAACAGGATGCTGAGGAGCAGGGTAGTGTGCCACAGACTACAGTAGACACAGTGGGAATGGGGTCAACAAGTGATCTGGGACTAGGAAAGCTTCCACTTGCCAGCAGCCACACACATATACCAGACATGGTGGGGGCTAGTTAAGGTGCTGCTACTTCCTCAGGTGCATCACTGGAGCTAGTAGTGGCAATTGGAACTTTCATCATGCTGTTGTTGATCCCATTCCCTTTCAACTGCCTAATTATCCTGCTGCTTAAACAACTCAGCAGCAGCAGCAAGAACAGCAGTAGCAAATTCTGCATCTACATTAGGACATTTGACAATGGTCAGTGGCCACTGGCCAACAGGACATCACCTGCTGGCACTAGGCCAGTAGAGAATTTATTTTTTTACTCAGGGATTGTGCATTCAAAAAAATACAACAACAAAAAAATCATAGTCCTACAAAAAAATAAACAATTTTTGGGGGTTTGTTTCTATCCTCTACAAAATACTCTTTCAAGTCAAGTATCAGTCCACCTCAGTGGCAGGTTATGTCACGGGGTTCCTGTCTCTATCACTTTACATATAAATTTCTTATATTATTTTATTGATTTTTTTTTTTTTAACTGTCCCCCCACCAGTCAATACCCACCCCCCCAAAACAAATTCCCTGTTCAACTGATTCATTCATTCATTAACACAGGCACCCCTTTTATATCATGTCTTATGCATTTTTTTACTTGTATTTAGGATTTACTAACTACCTCCCCCCAATCCCAGTAAACAAAACCCCCCCAAAAAATTTCCCTGTTCAACTTATTCTTTCTCTACACCCCACCAACACAGGCACCTCATGGCCCTTTTATACTATGCCTTTAGGAAATAAAAAAATATTTGTTATGTGTTGTGTGTAACTTCAATGTTCCCATTGATTTCAATTGAATGAGCAAGGCGAAAAAAGTGGAAAGTGCCATTATTCATCATTTACCATTTTCGCCCATCCCTACTGTTCAGTATGATAGCAGTGTGCATTGAGGCGTGCTGCTATCATTTAACCCATGATGTACCAGGACTGTCATGGGTCCTTATGGGAAGTTTACCCACGACGGTCCTGGCACTTCATGGATCTTTAAGGGGTTAAACCATTTAAAACTTTTATGGACCTGACGGTTAGGTCTAGGCACCTTTTGAACTTTTTCAAAATTGATCTCAGATAAATTTTATACTGTACATGTTCAACTTTAAATTCGATATACATATATATATATATATATATATATATATATATATATATATATATAGTAATGTGCAATAGTTTTTTCGGAAGGTGTGAAAAAAATGCTGTAAAGTAATTATGCATTCAGAAATAAACTTAATAGTTTATTTTTATCAGTTAAAATGATAGTGAGTGAACAGAAGAAAAATCTAAATCAAGTCAATAATTGGTATGACAACCCTTTGCCTTTAAAAAAGCATCAATTCTTCTAGGTACACTTGCACACAGTTTGCTAAGGAACTCGACAGATAGGTTGTTCCAAACATCTTGGAGAACTAATCACAGTTCTTCTGTGGATTTAGACAGCCTCAATTGCTACTCTCTCTTCATGTAATCCCAGACAGACTCAATGATGTTGAGATCAAGGCTCTGTGGGGGCGATACTATCACTTCCAGGACCCCTTGTTCTTCTTTACGCTGAAGGTAGTTCTTTATGACTTTGGATGTATTTTGGGGTCATTCTCATGCTGCAGAATGAATTTGGGGCAAATCAGATACATCCCTGGTAGTACTGCATGATGGATAAGTATCTGCCTGTACTTCTCAGCACAGAATATACTATTAAGTGTGAACAAATCCCAAACTCCATTTGCAGAAATACAGCCCCAAACTTGCAAGGAACCTCCACCATGCTTTACTGTTGCATTTGGCAGACAAACTGCCTTCTGCTACAGCAAAATATTTCAAATTTTGGCTCATCAGTAGGGAAGGGTGAAAATTTTCACCCAAAACTGAAATTGGCAAAAAACGGCACTTTCCGCTTGGCAAATAATGTCCCACGAAAAGTGCAGATTGTCTGCTTTTTTCTGGGTTTTTTTACCTAGCTGATTTTGCATTGAAATCAATGGGAAGAAAAAATTTTCTCCACCACTCGAAAGTTTTCTACAGCCATATTAAAGGGTGTCAGGCTCTCAAAGCATGCCATTCTGTGTTTGTGAGAGGAGAGAACAGCAAGTTGTTTGAGCTAGAGAAGATAAGGGAATTGAAGTTTGATTTAGGGAATCTTTTAGGTAGGGCATTTGTTCTCTGTATTAGGAAAGTCAGTGGGGCACTCTGGGGAGAAGAAGGGAGGAAGGAGGTTGATCCCAAATACCCCAAAATTCCATGTGAATGATTGGAAAGACACAGGTAGCTGGGGACCTATTTGCTTGCTGATCTTGCTGTTATTGACTGTTTGCTGAGTGGGGAAGTCTGGGGAAAGAAGTTGATGATTTGGTTTTTCAGGTATACATTTTCTTCTATCAGACTGAGGATATGGTGGATAATTAAAAATAAACAAATAAATAAATAAAAAAATAAGAAAAAATTAATAAAAAAGAATAACAAATAACTAAATATATTAGGTGACAGTGACAGACAGCTGACTGGGCTTAGGCAAGAGATCATACTTATCACGGTGCCCGTGCTTCCTGTTCTGACGGCGACATTGTTATCATTGCTGTTCTCTGATTGGCTGGTAATAATTGCTTCTACTAGGGCTTGCCTTTATATACCCTGGGATGTCCTCCCTTAGGCGCCCTTTCGTGGTGTACGAGTTCCTGAGTTTATTTTGTGCTATCGCTTATCGTGTATGACCTGGCCTCCCTGACTACGTTCCTGAGTTCCTGTTGTTGCTGCTCCGTTGCTGACCGTATCTGGCTGAGAACCCGTTCTGTTGCTGACCATATCTGGCTAAAGAACCCGCTCCGTTGCTGACCATATCTGGCTGAAGAACGTGCTCTGTTGCTGACCTATCTGGCTGAAGAACCCGCTCTGTTGCTGACTGTATCTGGCTGAAGAACCTGCTCCATTGCTGACCGTATTGGGCTGAGAACCTGCTCCTTTGCTGACTGTATCTGGCTGAAGAACCCACTCCATTGCTGACTGTGTTTGGCTGTAGAATGCACTCCGTTGCTGATCATAGCTGGCTGTGAACCTTCTCCATTGCTGTCTGCATCTGGCCTTGTACCGCACCATTGCTGACCGTATTTGGCTGTCTACCGTTCTGTGGCTGTTGCCGACCGTGGATCCCTTTCCACGTTATAACCGTGTACGTCTGTGCCACTTGCCACGTGTGCAAGCAATGATGATGAGCCTTCTACTCCAAGGGAGTATTTAGTTTGTCAAAGTCCCAGCAAAACTTGCAGCACCTCCAGTGCCAGTGCAAATAAAGAACCATATAAGAACACTGAAGACTGCAACAAGTCACATTCAAGTGTTGATTATGGCAATAGTATAATAGAGGAAAGTGTAGCAAATGAACCGTCTGCTGCATCAGATAGTTAGACAAACAAGCACCAAAACACCTGTCCTCAAAGTAGTAGTGAACTTTGTTACAGTAAAAGTAAAAATAAATTGTTTGAGACCTCTAAAAGCTTGGAGGAATATAAGGGTAGTGGGCAAGAACTGTCAGGTGATGCTGATGCTGCTGAGGATGAGATGATGCAGATCTAGAATATATGCCGCCAGCATCCTTTTCTTCAGCATCATCAGCATCATCACCTCTTCAAAGTCCAAGTCCCACTCAGTCACACACACCTGTTTTGAGTACCCAGCAGCAGCAACAACAACAGCAACACAGGTTATTAACTTCCACAATGCTAGATATGATGAGTGCTTCTACTGCTGCTACTGTAAGTGCTGCACCTTTGACACCTAGTAGCAGTGGCAGTAGAATTGCATCAACATCTAGCCCCAGTAGTAGCAGTAGCAGCAGGAACCCCTCAGTCCATGAAGTCCACAGTATGGAGATCCTTCACTCAGGATCCTCAAGCTAAGCATGTTGCCATCTGTTGTCTGTGCAAAAGCATGTGAGCAGGGGGAAAGCAGGCTCACACCTAGGCACCTCCTCTATGAGATCCCACCTGAAGCACAATCCCAGGTCTGACTGGGCGACACACTATCAGCAGGCCAAAGGTGCCACAACTAGCAGCAGCAGAAGCATTTTAAAAAGTTCCCAGGGCTCTAGGGCAGAAAAAAAGAAGTAGGGAAATTATTTATGTATAAGAAAGTGTGCTACTGCCAGTGCCAACAGTTAGTTCACTCTTAATAACACCTATGGCTCCTGCTGCAGAGACGTAAGATGACTCTGGCTTTGCTGTAGGAGATGGCAAGAATAATAGACTGCCCACACATGCTGCCTCTACCTCCACCACCTCCTCTATTCATGTTGTTAAAGGGGTAGTAATACTTCAAAATTACTAAAAAAATACTTATGATTTGAGAGATAACCGCTTACAAAGTCAGCCCCTGCCTGACCTCAGCGTTCTATCTGACAGCAGGAAAATCCTCTCCTGGGATCAGCTGGTGGCTCTGCAGCAGAGCCGAGATCGAGTTAATGAAAAAGAAATACTTCACTTAAAAGTTCTTCTACGTGTGCTTGGTTTGCAAGCACACGTAGAAGACCTTTTAAGTGAAGGATTTCTTTTTCAATAACACAATCTTGGTTCTGCTGCAGAGCCTCCAATGATCCTGGGACCGGATTTCCCTGCTGTCACTGGAAAACTGATGTCAGACAGCTGTGAACTTTGTAAGTGGTTATCTCTCAAACCATAAGGGTTTGAGAGAAGCCACTGGGACTGTTTCTTCTTTTTTTAATGGATACAAAACAGGGATTACTAATTTTTGAAGTATACTATCCCTTTAAAACAATAAAGTTCCAGGCTTCTTCTGCCATGTCCTGCCAACCCACACTGACGGAGTTCTGGAAAGGAATGAAAGACTTCACAAAAACAATCCCAAAGTAAACCTCTGGAATGTCAAGGTTGCCAAGATGTTGGCAATGGACATGCTGTCTTATTATTTCATAGAAAACCAAGGTTTCAGAGAACTGATGTTATGTGTAGCTCCACGCTGGAATATCCCAATCCACAGTTATATTTCCCAGACGGCTGTGCCTGAATTGTTCAAGCAGGTGGTTAGTGTGGTGGGCAAAGGGCTGAAAAGTGCATATGGCAAGAAAATCCATCTGACAACAGATATGTGGACAATTGGGCAGAGCATAGACTATATGACTGTGACTGCTCACTTGGTTTCCCTCCCAGCACCAACAGTGGACAACACTAGCTTACAGCATCAGGTGAAAGACAGTAATTGTGCTTCTGGTTGTGGCAGTGTGATTAAAAGGCGGCATCAGCAAGATAGCCATACCATCGTCACCCCACCTTGTGCATGTAGAGTTTGGAGAGACAGTCCCACAAAGCTGTAGATGTTTTAAGTAAGCTAGAGCAGGTGATATAGGAATGGCTTTTACCCCGCTCCTCAAAAGCTGGTTTTGTATCTGCTGTTAACAGCTCCAACATAATTGCTGTTTTGAGAATAGGTGGTATGGTGCATGTGCCCTGCTTTGCCCATGTGCTAAATTTAGTTGTGACCAGATTCCTGTCAGAATCCAAAACCCATAAAGAGATGCTTACTATTGCCTGCAAAATCTGTTCCCATTTTAGTCGCTCCTATGTGCATGCAAAGCTTTATATTCCATACAAATACTTAACAACCTGCCACAGCTGAAAATGGAGGTCCCTACGAGGTGGAATTCCTCAAAGTACATGCTAGGGCATTTGTACAAGCAGAATAAGGCCATTAGCGAGTACACCATGCAAAACTGAAAGGCTTTGTAGAGAGCCTCTTTGTCACCTGACCAATGGCAACTAATGTGCGATAGATCAGCAGGAAATCTCTGAGGAATTGGATTCTGTCAAGCAGCTACATCATCAACCAGAATATCCCATTCGGAACACAGGACAATTCATGGGTCTCAGCAGGGGAGGCAAAAACCCAACATTGGTAGTGGTGGTGGTGGCAGCACATCTCTTTGGGACTTGCTCCCTGAGTATAGGTTCGTAACTGACATACAGGAACACCGTGTAGCTCCTACAAGTGGTCCCACTGCATGTGAAATGGTTTCTGCATAGTTGCAGGATAGCTATGTCTTAGGGAGAAACAATGACCCCATGGACTACTGGCAAACAGAGCAGTGTGTGTGGCCAGCATTGACATGTACTGCAGTGGAAACCCTCCGTTGTCCTCCAGCAAGCATTGAGTCTGAGAGGGTTTTCAGTACAGCTGGTTATATTGTCAATGACCGCAGGACACGGCTATCAAGCAGCAATTTTGTAAGACTAACATTCTTAAAAATGAACCAACATCTCATACCATCTGATTATCAGGTAGCAGAAACCACACATGACAGACAAAGCCAGGACAAATATATTAACAATAGAACAGATGAGTAGGTGGAGGAGGTATGTGAAGAAGGGTTGCCACCATCTACTAAAAGTGACATTGTCAGTATTCTGTGAAGGAGGATAGCAATTTGACGCAAACATGACAATGGTAAAAACTATGAACATACACAAATTACACCATAACAGCCAGTCCCCACCACAAAATAAAAGCAGCTCCAATTAATCTTCATAGTATTTGGGCCACATAGAGTGTTATTTCAGTACTGTCAGAGTTGTAGTTCAAGAACAATTGAATGATAAAGTATCCCCCTCCCACCCCTTTTACCTAGTGTAAGCTGCCTCCCCTCAGATGTGGAATCTGGTCACTTGACCAGACAGCTCACAGGAAGGGACAATCTTCTTACTGTGAGAACAATGAAAACCCTGCCCCCCTTGACAGGTGTTTCAGATTTTTCCCTTATGTTACTTGAAGATTGTCCCTCTTTCAGATCCATCTGGAAACCACCTTGCTGCTCTGAGGTGAGCAGTGTTACATCAGTAAACAGTAGACAGATGCCCTTTTGTGGTGTACCCATACCTAGTGCTAGTTCCTGCTGCTGCTCTGTTCGTGTATGACCTGGCCTGCCTGATGACGTTCATGCGTATCTTGATCTATTCCGATCCCATTGCTGACTGATCTGGCTGAGAACCCGCTACATTGCTGACTGATCTGGCTGAGAACCCGCTACATTACCGACTGGACTGGCAGAGAACCCGTTACGTTGCTGACCGATCTGGATGAGATCCCATTACATTGCTAACTGATCTAGCTGAGTACCCATTACGTTACTGACTCGACTGGATGAGTATTAGCATCCGTTGCTGACCATATTGGTTGAGACACAGCTGACGTGTCTGGCTGTGCTAGCTCTATACCGCTTACATTGCTGACTGTTGAGCTGAGCACTCACTGCTTCAGCCATTCCTACTGGTATCTACCGCCTCTGGCGGTGTGCACGAATGGAGTACTGGATTCTGGGCTGTCTGTAGTTCGGCCGTGTTACTCATTACGTGTCCATCACTACCACTTCCTTAAGCTGGGCTCTCTCCCTGAGGGGAGTTACAGGCACTACTTGGGGTGCATTACCATCCGTGAACCTTGCTGTACCTAGGTATCCTAGGTTCAGTTCACTGCCTAACATCTGCTGTAGCCTTGGGCTAAAGAGCCAGCTGTAGGGTGGTATACCTGGCTCTATACACTCGTACTTGGACACTTGTTGCCTTCCGTGGTCTGTTGCCTCCTATTCACCCCTAGCCTTCTAGGGTCTAAGCTACCAGTAGTTGTTGTCTGGGCCTCCCTATACCCTAGTGCTCTAGGGTCCTAGCTGCCAGTATCTGTGTTCAGGCTTCTGATTGATCCTAGCGTTCTAAGGTCTGTGTTCGCCAGTTGTGAGCCTTGGGACTCCTAGCATTCTAGGGCCCTCATGCCAGTACTCGTGGTCTGTGTACCTTGTCTACCGTAGCGTTCTAGGGTCTAAGTTGCTAGTATCCGTTGGTCTTGGGCTTCCATTCATCCCTAGAGTTCTTGGATCCTTGCTGCCAGTAGTCAATAGTTGTGGGCCTCCGCTATACACTAGGGTTCTAGGTTCCCAGTGTCTACATCAGCAGGTCGCTGCCTACTCCTCACCCTAGATCTCTAGGGAACTTGCTGCTTGTCAGTACACTGTTGTTATACTGTACCTACCTAATATTTGTATATTGCAGACAGTACTTGCACAGTCTTATTCTGTTCTTGTGTAGGTATGAACATTTATTCTGCTTGTACTTTATTTTCAATAAAGTTATTTTAACCTTACAAGTCTTTTCTGAGTGCTCATCAAAAACCGTGACACTGACTAACTGATCCGTGTATGACTCTGGCTTGTCTGACTACCCGCTCTGTATGAAAATATGGCTTGTCTGACCTACGCTCCGTGTTACTTTTGCTCCTGTCTGACTACCACTGTCCCCAGGTACAGCTGAAGTCACACTCTACCTGTCCGGTGCAACTGCTATCTTGCTGGCAGTTTTACTAGTTGTCTTACTCTGTGCAATCCCATTGCCTCCAGGCTCAACCTAGCCTGTACACTCTACCTTGCTGGTAGCATTGTTAGTTGCCTCCTCACTGTGCGATCCCATTGCCCCGGGCTTGTAGTGTTACCTGTATCGTACTACCCGTTGCCTCTTGGTACACTACCTTAGAGTGTTCCCTGCTGTCTCCGCCGGTAATCACTCTGGGTAACATACTGTGCTACTGCAATTCCGTATTGGCAGCCTCCTAGTGTACCTCCACTGTGTTGCCTTCGTTTGGTACCTTCATGGTACATTAGGGGTGCAGTATCATTTGACATCCCTCTCAGGAGGTTGTCCGGGTACTCTCCATTACTATCCTTGGCGTTCCAGGTTCCTATCCATCTGTGAGAGCCAAGTCTTGTTCTGTACCCATGTTATCTACTGCCCAATTGCAATTCAGTGTCAGCTTGAGTAGTGGACTAGACACTGTCCTTATGCCTGTCTCCCCAAGGGTGAGGAAGTGTTCGCTCTTATTATCATTCGTATTATTTCTATTGCTACTATTATTTTCTTCAACAAACTGGTTAAATTTACTTGTACTGTGTTGCTTGATTTTTTGCCTACCGTGACAGTACGAAAGGGCCATGAGTTCAGAGAATTCTAGCCAGAATGCACTCACAGGATCAACAGATCGATCAATTAGATCAATTAGCTTTTGCTAGGCAGACCCTGTTAAATCGTAGCGCACACCTTGGGCAAGCTCCAGCTCAACTGGTGGCCTCCTCAGATTTGGCACCGGCAGTACTTCTGAACCTGGCAAGCAATATCAGTCGAGGGTTGTCAGGTACCGCTCCCCTTCCTCAACGTTATGAAGGAGAGCCTAATCTTTGCAGAGGGTTTTTGAATCAGGTGGACATTTTTTTGGAAATGGTACCACAAGCCTTTCCAAATGACCGAAGCAAGGTCGGTCTGGTGATCTCCCTGTTGTCTGGCAAAGCTCTAGCCTGGGCTAATCCATTATGGAAAACAAGGAAGCTTATTGTAGATAACTTCTCGGAATTTGTGGGGGAATTCTGCAGAGTGTTTGATGTTCCAGCCAGAACAGTATCTGCAGTGAAACGACTCATGACCATACATCAGGGCACAGGCATGGTGGCCGACTTTGCCATTGAATTTTGCACTTTGGCTGCATAAGTAGGTTGGAACAGTGAGGCATTAGTAGCAGCATTTACATAGGTTCTGTGCAACACTATCAAAGATGAGACAGCAGCCCATGAGCTGCTGGGAGACTTAAACAAACTGATTTCCTTTGCAATTTTAATTCATACCAGACTTATAGAGAGGCCTGCGTTCAGGGTCAGAGACACTTGAATTGATTGGCTCCCAGCTTTTCTATCCCACCTTGTCCTCCCTCACCTCCCATACCTCCTGGTTCCATGGCTGGCAGGGGGAACGTATGCAACTAGGCTTTACACCTCTCTAGGGAGGAGAGGGTGTTCCGACTGAGAGAGGGCCTTTGTCTCTACTGTGGGAAGGCAGGGAACCTACTACGCTCCTGTCCTACCCTGCTGTGAAACGCTCGCATCTAGGGTTTTGTCAGGGGTAAACCCTAGGTGGAGTCTCACAGTCCCCTGATTCCCAGCCTGGGAAACCTATTCTTTATGTAGTAGTATCCTGGTCCACATCCTCTATCATGGCTCCAGCCTTGGTGGATTTGGGAGCTGCTGGATTCTTCATGGATGCTGGCTTTGCGGCCCAGCATGATATTCCTTTGTTGCCTCGCTCTTGTCACATGTCACCCACAAGATGGTTCCGGTATCCCTAAGGGTAGGGGTGCTCCACGTGGAGACCCTACAATTTCAGATCATAAAGTCACCACATTATGCGGTCATCCTAGGGTTCCCCTGGCTACAGACGCACAATCCTAGTATAGACTGGCAGACGTGCAACATCATGTCATGGTTTCCTCACTGTAGTGAGACGTGACTTCAACAACCTACCAGAATACTATATACCTCTACCTCATTACTAGGGATGGGCAAAAATTTTCACCTCAAACTGAAATCGGCGAATAATGGCACTTTCCTCTTGAAGAAAAATTTCCAGATTTTTTTCTGTCTTTTCAACCCATTGAAATCAATGGGAAGAAACATTTCTACACCACACAAAAGTTTTCTACAGCCATATAAAAGGCTGTCAGGATCTCACAGCATCCATTCTGTGTTTGTGAGAGGAGAGAGCAGCATGTTTTTTAGCTAGAGGACATAGGCAAATAAAGGGGAATTGAAGCTTAGCTTAGGAAGTCATTTAGGTAGGACATTTGTTCTCTGTATTGGTGAGTCTGGGGGCACTCTAGGGGATAAGAAGGTTAGGAAGTAGGTTATCCCCCAAATACTCCAAAATTCAAGACACAGGCAACCTATTTGCTTGCTGATCTTGCTGCTATTGTCCATGTGCTGGGTCAGGAAGTCTGGAGAATATTGTTGATTTTCTTTTTCAGTTATAATTTCTTTTGGACAGACTATGATAAGACAACAGGGTGGACAACTTAAAAAAATAAAATAAATAAAATAAAAAAAAAACTAAAAAAGAATAAAAAACAGTGACAGACAGCTGACTAGGCTTAGGCAAGGCATCATACAGTACAGCTCCATCAGTTGTGTTGTGCACTGTACAGTAAAAATCACAGTGTTTTTGCAGAATGTCCAGCAAATACACAAGGGGAAGGAGGAGGGGTGGAGCAATGTAGGAATGTGAGAGTAAAGTAGTAGTCTAAAAACCTACTGCAGCAACGGTTGTTGCAGCATATGCAATCAATGATGATGATCCCTTTACTCCAAGGGAGGATGCAGTTTGTCAAGGTCCCAGTAAAACTAGGTCCAGCACCACCAGTGCCAGTAGAAATATAGAACCATATAAGAAGAACACTGAAAACGACAAAACGTCACATTCAAGTGTTGATGATGCTGGCAAAAGCATAATAGAGGAAGGTGTAGCAGCTGAACCCCCTGCTACATCAGACAGTGAGCCACCAAAGTAGTTGTGAACATTTTTTATGGTAAAAGTAAAAAGAAATTGTTTGAGACTTCCAAAAGCTTAGAGGAATATAAGGGTAGTAGTGGACAAGAACTGTCAGGTGATGTTGATGCTGCTGAGGATGACCTAATGATGACTGATGATGATGCAGATATAGAATATATCCCTCAAGCATCCTTCTCTTGTTCAGATACATATGAAGTTGAGAGTGAGGATGATGACAGGGCTATAAGGTTAGCAGAAAGTCAAAGGTTGTATCTTCCACCACTTTTAAGGAGCACTGTGCCTGTCTATAAACTGTTTGAGAAGCCCATTGGAAAGTCTGACCCTGGACAAGTACAAATGTCAAAAAGAACACAGTCACCCAATCAGTCATCCTCAGCATCATTGCCTCTTCAAAGTCCAAGTCCCACTCAGCCACACACACCTGTTTTGAGTAGCCAACAACACAGGTTGTGTTAGATATGACGAGTACCTCTGGTGCTGCTGCTATAAGTGCTGCACCTTTGACACCTATTAGTAGTGGCAGTAGAATTACATCAACATCCAGCTCCAGTAGATGTAGTAGTAGCAGAAACCACAGATAACAGACAAAGCCAGGACAAATATGTATACAGCAGCACAGATGAGGAGATGGAGGAGGGATGTGAAGAAGTGTTGCCACCGTCTACCCCACTTGGGACCACTGCTATGACCGATAAGTAATATGTGTCAATAATCTGAGAAGGAGGATAGAGTATGACAATGGTAAAAATACATACACAAATCACATCATACCAGTCCCCCATCACCACCACTACAATACATATCTGCCACATTGTAGGTTGTACTTTATCTTTTTTTATTACTTGATATCATCCTGAATATGTGCACAGCACAATTATGATAAAGGATTATTACGGGGTTTACAATTTATATTATCAATACAAATCAGCACAGGTAAATTTTTGCTTTTGTGTTTCTTCTAGGTTTTTCCTAAGTTTGGGGGCTTGGGGACAAGCCCCCTCTTTCCTTGCGGTGTTCCATACCTTAATCAATAGGTTCAGTCACATCCTTCACATTAAATATATTAATCATAATGGTTTAGTGCTGTGGGTTTTCTATCTTTGTTTACAATACATATCTGCCACATTGTAGGTTGTACTTTAGTTTTTTTTATTACTTGATATCATCCTGAATATGTGCCAGTGTCACTTAAGCAAGAAAGTGTTGTGGGTAAAGGACAAATGCATTCTGCATTCTAACACATTTTTCAAGCCATATTTTGCTGTAGGACTCACAACTTTGACTTTCAGCCACTTATTTCTAAACTTCAGCCCTCAGAAGAAGAAATATTACAGTGGGAAATGTAGTACCTATAGGAAATATAGTCAAAAAATGTGTTAACATATGTGGAAAATTTGTTAAAATAGGCGAAAAGGAGGAAATTTTTGCATAGGCAGAAAAGCAAAATTTTTTGTGGGAAAAACAAAAAATCGTCACGTTTTCGCGAAATTTTTCGTGAGAAATTTTTCACACTTTTTGCCCACTTCTACTCGTTACCTGCAGTGTACCAATCATTCAAGGAGGTCTTTAACAAGGTAGAGGCTAGTACATTGCCAGCACACAGGCCGTACAACTGTATGATTGATTTAATACCAAGAGCCATGCCTCCGAAGGGACAAGTTTATTCCTTGTCCCTGGAGGAGAATCGTGCTATGGAGGATTATGTGTCTGATGCCCTGGCTAATGGGATCATTCGCAAGTATTCCTCACCTGCTGGTGCTGGATTTTTTTTGTAAAAAATAAGGATGAGGAGTTGAGACCATTTATAGAGGTCTAAATAAAGTGATGGTAAAAAAAATGTATACCCCATGCCATTGATCACCGAACTGTTCGACCGAATCACGGACTCAAAAGTGTTCATCAAATTTGCTCTAAGGGTGGCCTATAATCTTGTGCAAATAAAAGAAGGGCATGAGTGGAAATGCACATTTAATAAAGGTCACATTATTATAGAGTGAGCTGTTGGATCCACAGCTCCCTCATATTTTCACAATGCAGATCCATCGGGGTCTTTTTGTATTAGGTAAGTCCACTATGTACATCTTTTCATTATAATATATGTCTCCTGCTTTTAATTGCACCACACTGGGACCCAGAAGCAATGAAAAGAGCACATTTAAAGGGTCCCTTGCTCTCCAACGTGTTTATAATAACATCTCCTCAGGGAATTCAGGTTTTATTTTAATTTTAATTTTTAGATAGGACATTACAGATGTATAGAGTAGGACTTGCTGTTCAGTGAGAAACCTTGGCGAGGTGGCAAGCTTACCCACAACTTGGCCAATTTGTGAAAACTAAAACTACCCACTCTGTGCTGACCCCAGCTGTGGCTGACTACCCGATCTGGTTCCTGACTGTGGCTTGTCTGACCTACACGCTGGTAGCGTTGCTAGTTGCCTTCCTCTGTGAGATCCCATTGCCTCCTGGCTCAACCTAGCCGGTACACTCTACCTTGCTGGTAGCGTTGTTAGTTGCCTCCGCACTGTGCAATTCCATTGCCCCCGGGATCATAGTGTTGCCTGTATCGCTCTACCCGTTGCCTCTTGGTACACTGCCTTAGAGTGTTCCCTGCTGTCTCTGCCTGTACTCAATCTGGGTAATGCACTGTGCTACTTCAATTCCATATTGGCAGCTTCCTAATGTACCTCTGCTGTGTGGCCTTCATTCGGTACCTTGCTGGTATGTTAGCGGTGCACTATCATTTGACATCCCTCTCAGGAGGTTGTCCGGGTACTCTCCATTACTATCCATGGCGATCCAGGTTCCTATCTGTCGGTGAGAGCCAAGTCTGGTTCTGTACCCGTGTTATCTACTGCCCGATTGCAGTTCAGCGTCAGTGGACTAGACATTGACACCTGTCTCCCCAAGGGTGAGGAAGTGATCGCTCTTATTATCATTCATATTATTTCTATTGCTATTATTTTCTTCAATAAACTGGTTACATTTTCTTGTACTGTGTTGTGTGTTTTTTTACCTGGGCTACTATGACAGACACATGACAAATTGCTGAGAGTTTAATAGTAATGATGAACCTTCCCTGCCACCAGCTTAGCATATTCTGCGGGATGGAATCTCCTCAGATGCCGCTTGATGCCCTGCTTGCAATTCTCCTCCACCACACTGCCATGTGTGATCAGTACACCAACTGTCACATCCTAAAACATACAGAGTGGTTATCACTTGCCAGGGGAGGTAATGATGTACGAGGTGAATCGGCAGAAGATGTAGGACAAGAAGGTGATGGTGAGCTAGTTGTTTTGCTCTCTATCAAACTTCCAGCCTCTGTCTGGGTTTATCTATTCTTCCTCGTCTTTGATCTCCACTTCACTTCTTGTTGCCTTTCTGGAGAGTCACGTGGTATAGCAACAACAGTGCTCGATTTCTGTGGTGGGTGTTTGGCTTTAAAATGTTTGTCATAAATGTCATTGTGTCTGTGTTTCATGTGTGTTATCAGGGAGATTGTGCCAAGGATTGTTCCTCATTCCCCATTCTCACTGGCTTGTCACAAATTGTGCACAGTGCCATTGTTAATGACTGCACTGTGCATGCCCCAAGAGAAAATTAGTTCCACCCATGACATAAGGGGGAGGGAAAAGGGAGGAGAAGAATGGCCTCTTTCTTCTTCTCCTCCACATTCTCCTTCACTGGCTGGGTCAGAGGATGGTATAGCTGCTGTTGCTGCTACTGCCTCAGAATTAGCACTGCAACTGGGACCAGAAGTATTGCAACTGCAGGCAAGTGGAACCTGTCCTAGTCCCATTTCACTTTTTGACCACATTCCCATTGTGTCCATGGTGGTTCGTGGCACACTAGCCTGCTCCTCAGCATCCTGATCCTCTTGCAACTCAGAAGCAGCAGGAATTAGAGCAGTTGAAATTACGCAAATTCTGAAAAGCTCACTGGTAGTGGTGATGCCCATCCCCATTCGTCTCCCATTCCATCTCAATTTGGGCTAAAAAAACCATCAATGTCTCTTTCACCCCAGCTTCTTCACCATCATCATCACCACTACCACTAGTCCTCTGTGCTGCTGCTCTATTACAGACATATCACTCTTGGTTGGAGGAGGTGACTAGAAATGTGACTGATTGTCCCCTAATGTTACACTTGACCTGAACAAGGCAGACTGGCAGCACTAGCAGCAGGTACAAGCAGCTGAGCTCCTGGTTGTGGTGATATTATTGCTGCTAGGTAATAATTCTGCCTTCTTCAGGATCATGTTCCACCTGGACAATGTCGGGAGTTGAACGGGACTCCCAGGGTCAGGGAAATGGTGTGGGCTCCCTTGACCGCTAGTCTAGTCTAACACTCCCCTAACACTAGTCCTACCAGCTGCTTCGCCATTACTGTTACTAGTACTACCACTAACACCAACCACATACATTTCAGCCTCTGAGTCTTCCCCCTCACAGTCACTAGTAATATGATAATGATCACCCCCTCCTTCACTCCTAACACTAACAAGCTGCTAGACTTTCTTAGTAGTAGTACCAGCACTGGCAGGACTGCTAGGGGATGGCAAGTGTGACTTAAAGTCCCCTGCTGCCACACTTGGCATAATGTTCTCCTTCCATCCCCCTCCTGAGAATTACAAGACACACTGGAAGCAGGTTCAGCACTGGTGGCAGCAGGTCCAGCACTGGCAACAGGCACAGAACTTGTGGCAGCAAGGGCAGCACTGTCAGAAAGCATTGAACTGGTGGCAGCAGGGGTAGTTCTGGCAGCAGGCAAAGCACTGGTAGCAGCACAGGCAGCACCTCTGACAACAGGCACAGCACTTGTGGCAGCAGGGGCAGCATGTCTGACAACAGGCAGCTCATGTCTGGCAGCAGGCGCAGCTCATCTGGCAGCAGGCGCAACAAGTCTGGCAGCAGTCACAGGCAGCTGACCTGCCCTTCTCTCACTACTTCCTCCCTTGATATTATTTGACCCAAGATCCCTCAAGATCCCCAGATGTAGGGGGACTGGTTAGCATTGGGTCTGTGGTGATAACTCCCTCCTCCTCCACAGACTCAGTGGACACATAAGGGTCCTTCCAGCTCCTCCTTTAATTATTTTTAATAAATGTTACTATAAAGATCACAGCAGAACAGTAGAGCACATCTATCTCACTATGTAGCTGTTTCTATAGTGTTTCACTTCTGGGAAAATGTCAAGTTTTTATAGTGAAAAGGTGAAAAACAAGTTAAACAATGGGTGAAAGCTTTCTAACCATTGAAAAAATGGTAAAGAATTTTTGCAATGGGCGAAAACTTCTAAGCTTTTAATTTTTTTTTAAAGAGGATTTTCTCATGAAAAAACATGGCTTTCTGGGAATTTTTCACAAGAACAGGAAGGAACTATTCACACACGACTACTTGTGAAAACCTAATATCTTTACCTCCATTAACAGCATTTGTAGATTTGTGTGGCTTATCTTTACTACTTGTACAATAAATTGCTTAAAGAGTGCACTTTTTATCATCGGTTCACTGATTATTTTAACTATTTAGGAATTATGAGCTGTATAATAGTGTATTTCATGCTTATTTATGCCAAAATATATGCTTACAATTTTATAACGTTAACCCTTTGAGTGCCAGAGAGGTATCCAGTGCATTGGATTGCAATGCATTGGATACCTCTCTGGCACTCAAAGGGTTAAGTACTAGTATTATTGTATAAACAGGTCATTTCCTCACATTTTTGTAGCTTTGTTTTACTGTATTTAATCTAATTTTAGAATCGCTCAACTTATATAGGTTTTTCTTGTTTTTGGTTGTTTTTTTTTGCATTGATTGGCACATTTGGGTCAATGAGGATAGCAGCCAGCTCATAACATTAGTATTTTTATATTATATATTGATATTTTCACACAGAGTATTTGAATTGTATACTGCCTGTGACATTTGAGCTCTGATATTTGTCACCATCCTGCTTTGTTGAAAGTAGAATATATTGAGCTCTGGAGACAAATCTGAAACTTAGCCTCCAGTCAATGGTCTGGTGCAAGTTGGAATAACACACACAAATCTTTTTTAAAGTATCCACAGAAGTTTGAATCATGTGGAGACATAGACTGAAGGTACAATAAGCCACCAGAATCTCTTAGAAGGTCTACATGTGATGAGGAAAAGCATGTTGTCTGCAGCTTCAAGAAGCTACTGCATTATGATTCACAACCCACATGCTGAAAGTTAAATATTTTAGAAATAAACAACCCTTTATTGCATTAATTCAGTAAAGGAAGAGGGCTTGCCAGCAGGAGTAGGTGAAAAGTGGGGAAAATTTCCTGCATGACTTTTCGTGAAAACTTGCCGATATTTTGCTTTTTTCACGAGTTTTCTCCTTTTCACCTATTTTAACAAATTTTTCGCTTATATTTCCTATAGGTGCTACATTTCCCACTGCAATATTACTTGTTCTGAGGGCTGTAGTTTAGAAATAAGTAGCTGAAAGACAAAGTTGTAAGTCCTACAACAACATACAGTTAGGCAAAAAATTATTTGATCCCCTGCTGATTTTGTACGTTTGCCCACTGACAAAGAAATGAACAGTCTATAATTTTAATGGTAGGATTAATTGAACAGTGTGAAACAGAGTAAAAAAAAAATCCTGAAAAACACATTTCAAAAAAGTTATAACTTAATTTGCATTTTACTGAGTGAAATAAGTATTTGACCCCTTTGCAAAACATGACTTAGTACTTGGTGGCAAAACCCTTGTTGCCAATCACAGAGGTCAGATGTTTCTTGTAGTTGGCCACCAGCTTTGCACACACCTCAGGAGGGATTTTGTCCTACTCCTCTTTGCACTCCTCTCCAAGTCATTAAGGTTTCGAGGCTGACATTTAGCAACTCGAACCTTCAGCTCCCTCCACAGATTTCCTATAGGATTAAGGTCTGGAGACTGGCTAAACCACTCCAGGACCTTAATGTGCTTCTTCTTGAGCCACTCCTTTGCTGTCTTGGCTGTGTGTTTTGGGTCATTGTCATGCTGGAATACCCATCCACAACCCATTTTCAATGCCCTGGCTGAGGGAAGGAGGTTCTCACCCAAGATTTGACGGCACATGGCCCTGTCCATCATCCCTTTGATGCAGTGAAGTTGCCCTGTCCCCTTAGCAGAAAAACACCTCCAAAGCATAATGTTTCCACCTCCAAGTTTGATGGTGGGGATGGTGTTCTTGGGGTCATAGGCAGCATTCCTCCTCCTCCAAACACTACGAGTTGAGTTGATGCCAAATAGCTTGATTTTGGTCTCATCTGACCACAACACTTTCACCCAGTTCTCCTCTGAATCATCCAGATGTTCACTGGCAAACTTCAGACTGGCCTGTACATGTGCTTTCTTGAGCAGGGGAACCTTGCGGGCACTGCAGGATTTCAGTCCTTCGCGGCATAGTGTGTTACCAATTGTTTTCTTGGTGACTGTGGTCCCAGCTGCCTTGAGATCATTGACAAGATCCTCCCATGTAGTTCTGGGCTGATTCCTCACCATTCTTATGATCATTGAAACTCCACAAAGTGAGATCTTGCATGGAGCCCCAGACCGAGGGAGATTGACAGTTATTTTGTGTTTCCTCCATTTGCGAATAATCACACCAGCTGTTGTCACCTTCTCAACAAGCTGCTTGATGATGGTCTTATAGCCCATTCCAGCCTTGTATAGGTCTACAATCTTGTCCCTGACATGCTTGGACAGCTCTTTGGTCTTGGCCATGGTGGAGAGTTTGGAATCTGATTGATTGCTTCTGTGGACAGGTGTCTTTTATACAGATAACAAGATGAGATTAGAAGCACTCCCTTTAAGAGAGTGATCCTAATCTCAGCTTGTTACCTGTATAAAAGACACCTGGGAGACAGAAATCTTACTGATTGATAGGGGGTCAAATACTTATTTCACTCAGTAAAATGCAAATCAATTTATAACTTTTTTGAAATGCGTTTTTCAAGATTTTTTTGTTCTTATTCTGTTTCTCACTGTTCAAATAAACCTACCATTAAAATTATAGACTGATCCATTCTTTGTCAGTGGGTAAAAGTATAAAATCATAGGGGATCAAATCATTTTTTCCCTCACTGTATGCCTTGAATAATGTATTAGCATGCAGAATGCATTTGTCCTTTGCCCACAACACTAACTTCCTTCTTAAATTACATTGGCACAAATTCATGATGATGTCAAGAGATAAAAAAATACATCCTACAATGTGACAGATGTGTATTGTAGTGGTGGTGGTGGGGGGACTGGCTTGTATGGTGTGATTTGTGCACGTATATAGTTCTTTTCATTGTCATGTTTTGCGTCAAATCACTATTCTCCTTCTCAGATTATTGACACACATTACTTGTCACTCATAGCAGTGGTCTCAAGTGGGAAGATGATGGCAACCCTTCTTCACATCCCTCCTCCACATCCTCATCTGTGCTGCTGTTAATATATTTGTCCTGGCTGTCTGTCATGTGTGGTTTCTGCTACCTGATAATCAGATAGTATGAGAGGTTGGTTCATTTTTAAGAATGTTAGTCTCCCAAAATTGCTGCTTGATAGCCTTGTCCTGCAGTCAATGACAATGTAACCAGTCACACTGAAAACCCTCTCAGACTCAACATTTGCTGGAGGACAACTGAGGGTTTCCACTGCAGTATGTGTCAATGCTGGCCACATACACCGCTTTGTAGTCCACTGCCAGTAGTCCATGGGGTAATTGTTTCTCCCTAAAACATAGATACCCTGCAAGTATGCAGAAACCATCTCACATGCAGTGGGACCGCTTGTAGGAGCTACACAGTGTTCCTTTGTATGTCAGTTACCAACCCATACTCAGGGAGCAGGTCCCAAAGAGATGTGCTGCCGCCACCACCACCAATGTCTGATTTTTGCCACCCCTGCTGAGACCCATGGATTGCCCTGTGCTCCGAATGGGATATTCTGGTTGATGATGTAGCTGGCTGAAATGGTTTGCTGCCTTCCTATTCACTATAATGTCTAGATGTTTGTTGTGCCCTCACTTTCTTCCTCTCAACCCACACAATGCAACCCTCCACTCAATGAATAAGCATGCCTCGATATTCCTTGACACCAGTTCCTCATAGAGTTGCTGCTGATCATCATGACTACTTGTTGTGACAAACTGCTGATGGCCCTTTCTATAATTTTGTGTTTAAAGTGGGGTCCAGTGAAGTGGCAAGAATGTGTTCCTCATGCAAGAATCTTGTTCAAAGCATGCTTACCTGTCCTTTACCAGCTGGTGCATGTCTGTGTTGTCATTATGGTAAGAATCCTCAGCCATACTTCTCTTTTTTTTCTGCAATAAAAACATCAGTGTTAGAATTTCACTAATTCCTGCCCCAATGTGACTCACCAGCATGGTTGCCTCCCCACAGGGTTTCAGTAGCTCACGTACATCGCACATTAGTTGCCATTGGCCAGGTGACAAAGGGGCTCCGTCCAAAACCTTCCAGTTTTGCATGGTGTACTCGTTACTGGCCTTATTCTGCTCGTACAAACTTTCCAGAATTTACATCATGCAATTCCAGCTGGTAGTGACCTTCATTTTCAGCTGTTGATGGGGCAAGTTGTTACGCTCTTGTATGAAATATAGAGTATTGTGTCCACTGTAGGAACTACTAAAATTGGCACATATTTTGCAGGCAATAGTAAGCATCTTTTCGAGGATTTTTGGATTCTGCCAGGAATCTGGTCAGAACTAAATTTAGCACGTGGGCAAAGCAGGGCAAATGTACCATACCACCTATTCTCAAAGCATCAATTATGTTGGAGCCGTTATCACCTGACACAAAACCAACTTTTAAGGCATACTCTAGCTTTCTGAAAACAATTACAGCTTTGTGGGTCTGCCTCTCAAAACTCTGCATGCACAAGGTGACGTGACCATGGTATGGGCTATCCTGCTGCTGCTGCCGTCTTTTAATCACACCGCCACAACCAGAAGCATGATTACTGGCTGTAAGGTAGTGTTGTCCACTGTTGGTGCTGGGAGGGAATCCCAGTGAGCAGTCACAATCATAGTCTGTGTTCTGCCCATTGTCCATGTATCTGTTGTCAGGTAGATTTTCTTGCTATACACACTTTTCAGACCTTTGCTCACCACAATAACCACCTGCTTATACAATTCAAGCACAGCCATCCTGGAAAAATAACTGCGGCTTGGGATATTCCAGCGTGGAGCTACACATGACATCAGTTCATGGAAACCTCAGTTTTCTACAAAAGAATAAGGCAGCATGTCCATTGCCAACATCTTGGCAACCTTGCCATTCCACAGGCGTACTTTGAGATTGTTTTTGTGAAAATTTTGACTCCTTCCCATGAACTCAGTCAGTGTGGGTTGGCAGTACATGGCAGAAGAAGCCTCAAACATTATTGCTTTAATAATATGACTAGAGGAGGTGGTGGCAGTACAGTCAAAGTGTGTGATCAGTCTATGACTGTTGTCACCTGCTACAGCAAAGCCAGAATCATCATACTCTGCTGCAGCAGGTGTTATTTGGACTGAACTAACTGTTGGCACTAGCAGTAGCACAATCTCTGACACATAAATAACTTCACTACTACTTTTTTCTGCCCTAGAGCCCTGGGAACTTTTTAAAGTGCTTCTACTGCTGCCTGTTGTGGCACATTTGGTCTGCTGATAGTGTATCTCCCAGTCAGACCTGTGGTTGTGCTACAGGTGGGATCTCATAGAGGAGGTGCCTAGGGGAGAGCCTGCTTTCCCCCTGCTCACATGCTTTTTGCACAGACAACAGGTAGCAGCATGCTTAGCTTGAGGATCCTGAGTGAAATATCTCCATACTGTGGACTTCATAGACTGAGGGTTTCCTGAGGCTCTGCTGCTACTACTACTACTACTACTACTACTATTGGGGCTAGATGTTGATGCAATTCCACTGCCACTACTATTAGGTGTCAAAGGTGCAACACTTACAGCAGCAGCAGCAAAGGCGCTCTTCATATCTAACATTGTTGATGTTAACCTGTGTTTCTGTTTCTAGGTACTCAAAACAGGTGTGTATGGCTGAGTGGAACTTGGACTTTGAAGAGGTGATGATGCTGATGATGACTGATAGGGTGACTGTGTGCTTTCTGACATCTGTGTTTGTCCATGGTCAAACTTTCCAATGGCTTACTCAAACAGTTTATAGACAGGCACAGTGCTCCTTAACAGTGGTGGAAGATTCAGTCTTTGACTTTCTGCTAACCTTATAGCCCTGCCATCATCCTCACTCTCAATTTCATCTATAGCTGAACAAGAGAAGGCTGCTGGAAGGATATATCCTAGATCTGCATCATCTCCAGTCATCATTAGGTTATCTTCAGCAGCAGCAGCATCACCTGACAAGTCTTGCCCACTACCCTTATATTCCTCCAAGCTTTTAGAGGTCTCAAACAATTTCTTTTTTATTCTTACTGTAACAAAGTTCTCTACTACTTTGAGGACAGGTGTTTTGGTGCTTGTTTGTCTCAATATCTGATGCAGCAGGTGGTTCAGCTGCTATACATTCCTCTATTATGCTATTGCCATCATCAACACTTGATTTCTACTTGGTGTCATCTTCAGTGTACTTCTTATATGGTACGTTATTTGCACTGGCACTGGTGGTGCTGAACGTTTTGCCTGGACCTTGACAAACTGCATCCTCATTTGGAGTAGAGGGCTCATCATCATTAATTGCACCCAATGTAGCAACCATTGCTGTAGTCAGTTTATGAACTACTACTTTATTCTCACATCCCTGCACTGCTCCACCCTTCCCCCTCCCCCTGCCACTTGTGTGGTTGCTGGACATTACTCAACTAGTTTGTGTGGTTTTTAGTCTACACTACACAACACAACTGATGGAGTATGATTTTTTGCCTAAGTCCAATTAGATGTCTGTCACTGTCACCTAATATATTTAGTTCTTTGTTTATATTTTTATTTTTTGTTTTTTTTAATTTGTCCACCCTGACTTATCACTGTTAGAGTCTGTCCAAAAACAAAAATCCTATCTGAAAAACAAAATCAAAAACTTCTTTCCCCAGACTTCCCCACCCAGCAAACAGACAATAACAGAAAGTAAGTAGGTCCCCAGCTGCCTGTGTCTTGCCAGTCAGTCATGTGGTTTTGGGGTCAACCTCCTTCCTCCCTTCTTCTCCCCAGAGCGCCCCACTGACTCTCCTAATACAGAGAACAAATGTCCTATCTAAAAGATTCCCTAAACTAAACTTCAATTCCCCTATCTTCTCTAGGTGCTCTCTCAAACACAGAATGCCATGCTGTGAGAGCATGACACCCTGTTATATGGCTGTAGAAAACTAGAGAAAACTTTCGCGTGGTAGAGAAAAAGTTTTCTTCCCATAGATTTCAATGCACAATGAGCTAGACGAAAAAAGCTTGAAAAAGCAGAAAATCGGCACTTTTCATGGGAAATTATTCTCCAAGCAGAAAGTGCTATTTTTTGCCAATTTCAGTTTGAAGCAAAGATTTTTGACATTCCCTACTTACCATCACTATTTTTATTTTACTGGCTGGACGTGGCCATGTGTAATGATGTCAGTGGTCACCAGCTATATAGCAAACTTGTCTGAATATAAGGGGTCGAAAGACAATGAAGAGCTAATGGAGCCCCCTTTGAGGATGGGTCGTGTCATAATCCCACCTTCTGCAGCCACTATAGTTACATCCCTACATGACTTTAGAAAACCTAACAACAGAAAACTGGTTGAATCATCTTTATACACAACATTATCCAGCTAGGAATTGTCATAACAAATAGTGGCTTTCATAGCTATTTCAGAAATGTACAAAATCTTGCAATATACATCAAAGTGTCTCAGTAAAGTTTAGTTTCAAAAACAAGAAACTACCCGTTTTGAATTTCACATTTTTCTTGAGTACATTGATAGCTAGACTGATGGCAATCTTCCTTACTGTATTCATCTTTCATTCATAGCTCGCTGCTACTAAAATCCTGCTGCAGACTTCATTATATGTTTAACTATTTCTGGTATGTGCTCACTGCAGCTAAAATCTTTTTCAGAATCCATTTTCAATGTAACCCTTTCTGGTATGTGCTTACTGCTGCTAACATCCAGCTTCAGAGTTAATTTTCTGTTTAAGCCTTTCTGGTATGTTTTCTCTGTTTCCCCTGCATCTTTCTTGTATCTGATTGTGCCTGTTTAACATCAGGATCTTGATTCAATCGGTACCAGTAAAATTAGCATTACTGTTAAAATTAGTTCTGAATGGAGCACACAAACATTTTACATAGCTATTCAATTACCTAGCCAGCATCCTCAATACTGAGAGTAGGTTGCATTAACTGTTGTTAATAATCAACATCACAGGTTTTTCACAACCTCATTACCATCATATGTTGACTGGGGGTGGGTGAAAAGTTGGAAAAATTTCCTGCATGACCTTTCGTGAAAAAGCAATGATTATTCACTTTTTTGCACATGGAGGTGAACTATCCATGGGTGAGGAAGAAGGCATTCCACGCTGTCTTCTACTCTGGTCTCGTTCTTGTTATCTCTTGTGCATACATCTATTGAGATCAAGGCACAACATGATAAAATCCTCCAAACCTTCGGATGTGGAGGTGGTGCTTGGTGTAGGGGCTGATTCTGACTGAGCAGTAAAGGCGTGCATCATCCCCAGCATTGCACCCATCTTCCTTTCCAGGCTTTGGAGCTGTGCAGCATGCGATGCCAGGATTTGTTCCTGGGGGTCTTGCCTGGCAGCCAGCCATGACAAGTCAGCGGGATCCATGGGAATGTCTGGCACATTCCATCTGTCACCACGGAATAGGGATCGTCACAGTCTAGGTACTTGTTGATGCTAAGGATCATCGCTTGGGAGTGTTGCTATGGTGCACTGACTGCATGCCAAGTACTCTCTTGCTGCAGCCGAAGCTGGGTAAAGGTGCTTTTCGCGAAACCAGATTGTTCTACCCCAGTTGAGCCGGGGGGCAACCAGGATGGGAGTAGCTGGGAACCGTGTGAACCAGGACCAGGAAGCCAACAGAGGGAAGGGCAGACTAGCCGTAAGGAACCAGAAGGCTATAGAGTGATCAGACAAGCCAGGTCCAGATTCCAGCGAGCCAGAGGTGGTCAGACAAGCCAGGTCAGGATACCAGGGAGTCAAGAGTGGTCAGACAAGCCAGGTCAGGATTCCAGAGAGCCAGGAGTGGTCAGACAAGCCAGGTCAGGATACCAGAGAGTCAGAAATACACCCGAAGCAAGGAACACAGGACAAACTCATGGAACGGGCAAGGATTGAAGGTCATACTGGGAATATATATACCAACTGCTCCCTAGTAGCACAAGGAGGCAGACCTAAGCCCTAATGGGCTACCCGAAAGCCCAATAGGAACAGAAGGGCTGCCAAAAACCCAAGTGGACTTATGAGACGTCCAGTGGGTAAACTGAAAGGTCCATCCTCTCTTATTGGGTACAGGAGAATGCCCAATGAAAGAGAGGGGGACAGAGGAAAGGGAGATGCTGCCCGCAAGTAGAGGACTATACAACAGTAGCATGCTCGTGCTCTTCCGACTTCCCTAGCCGAAGCGCATGTGCCCGTTGTATACTCTGCTGCTTGCGGCCGTCTCACACCTGAACAGAGAGAGGAACCCGGAGGTGGACACGGACAGTGCGGTAGCAGCTGCGAGAGGTGACAGTTTTGAAGAGTATGGTTTGGATGTTTTTTTCTTAGAGGCCCAAGCCCAGAGGAAACATTGATTTATAGGACTTAGACTTATTAGAGGCACAAGCTCTGAGGAAACATTGATTTGCATGGCTGAAGCTTGCTAGTAACAAATCCCCAAAAATGGTTTATTTTTTGTAGGACTATAGGATTTTTTGTATTTTTTGTGTATTTTTTTTTCCAAAGCACAAGCTCTGAGAAAAAAATGCCCTACTGGCCTACTGCCAGATGGTCATGTCTTGTTGGCCAGTGGCCATTGTCAAATGACAATGTGTGGAATTTGCAACTGCTTTTATTACTGCTGAGTTGTTTAAGCAGCAGGACGATTAGGCAGCTCAAAGGGAATGGAATCAACAACAGCCGTAACAAGGGTGATGGATGATGAAGGTTCCACTTGTCACGACTAGCTCCAGTGATGCCCCTGAGGCAGTAGCAGCTCAATAGCTAACCTCCAATATGTGTGGAGAAAAGAAGAAGTTGGCCAATAATTCTTCTCCACCTGCCCCTCCTCCAAAATCATTGGTGTGTTATTATTAGAATAGAAATGTTTCTCTTGAGAGCAGGAACTGCCTTTCATCAGCAACATCAATGTGCATAGTGTGTGTGGTAAATAGCATCTGGCACAACTCTATTCAAACACCATGACACCAGAAACCAAGTACTGCTGCTGGCACTATACCTATTCTCCACACCCCCTAAAGGTACGTGACAACTTGCTGACAGTTCAATAGTAATGATGAACCATCCCTGCCACCAGCTTAGCATATTCTATGGGATGGAATCTCCTGAGATGCTGCTTGATGCCCTACTTGTGATTCTCCTTTGCCACACTGGCATGTGTGGTCCATGCACCACACAGTGTGCAATGGGTAGAGACGAACTGCCGCATCTTAATCAACAGAGTAGCTATCATTTGACGGGGGGAGATAACGATGAAGAAGGTGGATTGGCAGAGGATGTAGTTACCACAGAGGAAGAAGATAATGGTGAGCTAGTTGTTTAGCTCCTCATGGAACTTCCAGTGTCTGCCTGGGTTTCTCTATTTTTCCTCCTCTTTGATCCCCACCTCACCTCTTGTTGCCTTTCTGGAGAGTCACGGGGTATAGCAACAGCAGTGCTTGATTTCTGTGGTGGGTGTTTGGCTTTAACATGTTTCACATAAATGTCATGGTGTCTGTGTTTCATGTTTGTTATCATGGCAGTTGTGCTAATGTGTGTTCCTCCTTTCCCCTTCTCACTGACTTGTCATAACTTGTGCACAGTGAAGTTTGTGATGACTGCACTGTGCATGCCCCAAGAGAAAAATAGTCCCACTTCCACGACTTCGGGGGGGGGGATAGGGAACAGGTGGAGAAGAATGGCCACTTTCTTCTTTTCCTCCATATTCCCCTTCACTGTCTGTGGCAGTGGATGATGCTGCTGCTGTTGCTGCAACTGCCTCAGAATCAGCACTGCAACTAGGACCAGGAATATTGCTGCTGCTGGCAAGTGGAACCTTTCCTAGTCCCGTATCACTTGTTGACCCCATTCCCATTGTGTCCATGGTGGTTTGTGGCACACTAGCCTGCACCTCAGCATCCTGCTGTCCTTGCAACTCAGCAGCAGAAGGAATTATATCAATTGCAAACTCCACAAATTCCAAAATGTCACTGCTGTTGGTGGTTGTGATGCCCTTCCTCAACCCTGTCTCCCATTCCTTCTCAGTTTGGGCTAAAAAGGCCATCAATGCCTCTTCTACCCCAGCTTCTCCACTATCATCGTCACCACCATCACTAGTCCCTCCCTACGTGCTGCTGCTGCTCTATTACAGACATCTCACTACTGGTTGGAGGTGACAAGAACTGTGACAGAGGGTCCCCTAATGTCACACTTGCCATTTCTTGATGATGTTAAGAAGGCAAACTGTCAGCAGTAGCAGCAGGCACAGACAGCTGCTTTGTGCTCCTGGTGGTGGTATTATTGCCACGCCTGCTATCCATCACCAGTTATGGCTTCTTCAGGCTCATGTTCCACCAGGACAATTCCATGGGGGGAAGGGGACTTCCAGGGCCAGGGGAATGGTATGGGCTCCTTTGACCGCTAGGTGTGATGTAGGGGGACTGACCATCATTGTGTCTGAGTAACCAGGCTATCCAGACCCTTTCATGTTTGTGGCAGTGGTCATTTCCTCCTTCTCAGACTCACTGTCATAATGGTCCTTTCATGTCCTCCTTTTATTATTAAACTTGCTTGAAATGATAGTAGTCACTATGAGCCTCTCCTGCCCTAATTTTCCTATTAATTAACAGCACAACAGCCTAACACCTCTTTCTCACCCTGTAGTTGCATGTATTGAGAAAAGGCAAAAAACACATGATTAAAGGGGCAAAAACTTTCTAGCCATTGAAAAAATAGTTAAACATTTTTGCCAATTGCCGAAAATAGCGACGATTTTAATCTCTTTATTTAAAGTGGATTTTCCCATGCAAAAGCAGAAAACCACATGGTTTTCTCAGATTTTTTCGCAGGAACATAATGGGACCTTTCACCCATTCCTAATCATTAGTTCATCCTCAGTATCACCCACCGGCATCTTGCCCACTACATTTATATTCCTTGAAGCTTTTTTTTTTTTTTTTCACTTTAACTTTCATAAAGTTGGCTACTTCTTTGAGGATAGGTGTTTTTGTGTTTGTTTGTCTCACTGTCAGATGCGACAGTTGGTTCAGCTGTTATTCCTTCCTCCATTATGCCATCATCAACACTAGAATGCAACTCATTGTTATCTTCAGTGTTCTTTTTATATGTTTTTTTTATAGTTCTGGCCAGGGCTTAAAATTTGAAGTCCTTTGCTACTAGCCAGACCTGAAAAGTTACTCATCACTGCAAGCCATAACATACCCACAAGGGCTGAATTTCTACTCACCAGGGCTAAATTTTCACTCGCCATTGGCTAGTGGCGAGTGGAAATTTTGAGCCCTGGCTTTGGCGCTGGTGGTGGTGGGAGAAATTTTGGTTTGTTTACAGAATTTGCTATCAGCACCAGGAGAAGGAAAAATGGACATATCACTACAATAATTGTGGATTCCTGGTTATTAATTACAATACATTCAAAACAAAACAGAAAAAGAAAAGAGCAACTATTAGGGCACGCCAAAACATTTCCCTAAATACCCAGTTGGCTAGTCTTTTTTAAAGGTGGAGGGGAAAACCAAAAGAAATGAAAAATAAATAAAATCAGATCTTTATTGGTGATTATTAAAAAAAAAAATAAAGAAAGAGAAACATTATTTAAAACCCTCTTTATGGGAATAATTTGTTGGACTCGACTGGGTCAATGATGTTGAGCTCAACCGGGAGCAGGGTTAGTCAAGGAGAAATACAAGGGTGCAAGATAGAGAAAGGTCGACAGGTCGGGTCAGCAACTAATGGGCAGAGACAGTACTGAGGATGAGGCGAAGAGTCAAACTAGTCAAACTAGTCGGAATACACAGATGAGAAGCCAAATCAAGTAACGAAGGAGTGGTCAGGGATAGCTGGGTCAGGAGCACTGGAAACTCATGGAACAAGACTTGATTCAAGGTAAAAGCGGGAGCACTTAGATCAAGCGCCAATGCAAGGCACCAACGCTAGATAATAACTTAGCAAAAGGTGTCCTCACAGGGCTGACAAAAGGAAAGACCAGCAAAATAGAATACCTAGCAAGAAAAACCCAGAAAACAGGTAAATGCATGAATCATTAATCCTTCTGGACTTTTAGTCTTGGTCAGAGGGTTTAAATGAATCAACAGAGACATCTTTTGTTCAAAGGGATAGTAATACTTAAAATGTAAAAAAAAATATGTTGTAGGGTTTATCCCCCTGAGTAAAACAAGGGTACTTCCACTGCTGAAAGGTGTTTCATTCAAAAGTTATTAATTTTCAAAGTGGAATTTTTTAGGTGCAATATCACAGTGGCCTGAAATTGTACAGTGGCGCTGTTGCTACACGATCCTATGGACAGATCTGATCCCGGGACCATAAATCTCCATAGGATGGTGTAGCAACAGCGTCACGGTACAATTTCAGGCCACTGTGATATTGCACCTAAAAAATTCAACTTTGAAAAGTAATAACTTTTGAATGAAACACCTTTCAGCAGTGGGAGTACTCTGGTTTTACTCAAGGGGATAAACCCTTCAACATATTTTTTTTACATTTTAAGTATTACTATCCCTTTAACAAACCTCTTATTATTTCTTCACATTCACACACATATTTATTCTATTTTTATTTTATTTTTCATGATTTTCATCACTATATTTTATCAATGCATGTCTATTATTTTCAAACTCAATCATCATCCTACATCACCCATCATATCCTTTTAGTTTCTTTAGTTGCTGTATAATTTTTTCCTCAATCACATATAGATGTTTTAATTTATCAGTACACCATTTCATTACACATCACATACCTATTATGAATTTCTTATACCTTCATTTATAATTGCGCTAACTCATCTAAATCGTTTGTAATAATCATGGTACATGAAAGTTAGATTACATCACATGTATTTCATCTCTTTTTATTTTTATGTACACACATGTATCTACAACCCATCTTAAATTGTTTAGAAAAAGGAAATAAGAGAGCACACGCTCTAAGTGTAGACTATCAATACTGATAATGAACCGTCACCGTTTTGAAATCACCTCTTTAGTGCCCAATGGTTCTACTCAATTGTTCCTGAGAAATAAAACTGGCCTCTTGGTGTTATAGCATCCACTGGATCACCCCCAGTGCATATCTGTGAGGTTTGCTCCCCATCTTTGTCCCTTGTTCCTCTAAATAGGATCTCTCCTCCGCTCCCGATGGAATCAGGAATAAGGAATAATCTGTACACCTAGAACTAGTATCCACCGTCGTTCCTGCTCCTTTCTGCACAAAGAAAGCGCTAATCAAGAACAGTAGATGGATGAGGCCGTGATCTTAAATCGGGGCGCCAAATTTCCCCTATGTTCTACCAGGCCAGTGAGAGCATATAGCGTCTCACTGTACAGGCACCGCCCGTCAACACATCACACTGAGTAGAGACTATCAGCATCTTAAATGATTTACTATGAAACAGGGATGTTTTTATATCCCAAGAATCATTTGCTATAGAGGTTCTATGTAGGGGTGGGCGAAAAGTATGAAAAATTTCCTGCATGACTTTTCGTGAAAACTTCACGATTTTTTGTTTTTCTCATGAAAAATTTTGCCTTTCCATCTATGCAAAAATTTCCTCCTTTTCGCCTATTTTAACAAATGTTTTGCCTATGTTAACACGTTTTTCGCCTATATTTCCTAGAGGTACTACATTTCCCACTGTAATATTACTTCTTCTGAGGGCTGAAGTTTAGAACTAAGTGTCTGAAAATCAAAGTTGTGAGTCCTACAGAAAAATATGGCATGAAAAATGTGTTGGCATGCAGAATGCAGTTGTCCTTTGCCCACAACACTAACTTCCTGCTTAAGTGACACAGGCACATATTCATGATGATATCAAGTAATAAAAAAAATAAAGTACAGCCTACAATGTGGCAGATATGTATTGTTTGTAAATGTGACACATAAAAAAACAAACAAAAAGAGAGCGCCCAGTAGTGTAGTATATCATAAAGAGTATTGATAAATAAAAAAAAAAATTTGCACTCACATTTAGTTGTAGTCAGAGGGCCATTACTGACCAATCTGACAATTGGCCTGTGGAGAGATTATCCCCGTCTCCACTCGGAGAAACCGATGTTTAGTAACTGCTCGTACAAATAACTGAATCCAAATAGCTGATTTTAATCAATAAAATAGTATGATAAAAACTCTGAAGGACTATAAAGCTAAAGTGTTTCACAGCTGTAACACTGCTTTATCAAAGCTAAAACACAATAATAAAGGCTAACAGGGACTAGAGTGAGCCAGAAAAAACATAGAACATATAACCTCCCATATGACACCAACTGGATATGTATTGTAGTGGTGGTGGTGGGGGACTGGCATGGTGTGATTTGTGTATGTATTTTTACCATTGTCATACTCTATCCTCCTTCTCAGATTATTGACACACATTACTTATCAGTCATAGCAGTGGTCCCATCTGTCCTCCACCTCCTCATCTGTGCTGCTGTTAATATATTTGTCCTGGTTTTGTCTGTCATGTGTGGTTTCTGCTACAACAACTACTACTACTACTACTACTGGAGCTAGATGTTGATGTAATTCTACTGCCACTACTACTAGGTGTCAAGGGTGCAGCACTTACAGCAGCAGCACCAGAGGTACTCATCAAATCTAACACTGTGGATGTTAACTTGTGTTCCTGTTGCTGGGTACTCAAAACAGGTGTGTATGGCTGAGTGGGACTTGGACTTTGAAGAGGCGATGATAGGGTGACTGTGTGCTTTTTGACATCTGTACTTTCCAAGGTTAGACTTTCCAATGGCTTTCTCAAACACTTTATACACAGGCACAGTGCTCCTTAAAAGTGGTGGAAGATTCAGCCTTTGACTTTCTGCCCACCTTATAGCCCTGTCACTTTCCTCACTCTCAACTTCATCTGTATCTGAACAAGAGAAGGATGCTGGAGGGATATATTCTACATCTATATTATCATCAGTCATCATTAGGTCATCCTCAGCAGCATTAGCATCACCTGACAATTCTTGCCCACTATCCCTAAATTCATCTAAGCTTTTGGAGCTCTCAAACAATTTCTTTTTACTTTTACTGTAACAAAGTTCCCTACTATGGGTGTTTTGGTGCATCTGATGCAGCAGGCGGTTCAGCTGCTACACCATCCTTTATTATGCTATTGCCAGCATCATCAACACTTGAATGTGACTTGCTGTCTATAATGTTCTTCTTATATGGTTCTTTATATCTACTGGCACTGGTGGTGCTGGAACTAATTTTGCTGGGACCTTGACAAACTGCATCCTCCCTTGGAGTAGAGGGATCATCATCATTGATTGCACACGCTGCAACAACCATTGCTGCAGTCAGTTTTGAACTATTACTTTACTCTCACGATCCTGCACTGCTCCGCCCCTCCCCCTTCCCCTTGTGCATTTGCTGGACATTACGCAACTACACTGTGGTTTTTTACTGTACGGTACACAACACAACTGATGCAACTGTATGCCTAAGACCAGTCAGCTGTCTGTCACTGTCACCTAAGATATTTAGTTTTTTTTATTCTTTTTTATTTATTTTTTTGTTTTCTTTTTTTTTCTTTCTTATTAAGTTGTCCACTATGTTGTCTTATCACCCTCTGTTAAAAAAAAATTATAACTGAATAACAAAATCAACAACGTCTTTCCCCAGACTTCCCCACCCAGCACAGAGACATAACAGCAAGATCAGAAAGCAAATAGGTCCCTAGCTGCCTGTGTCTTGCCAGTCAGTCACATGGAATTTTGGAATATTTGGTGGTCAACCTCCTTCCTCCCTTCTTATCACCTAGAGTGTCCCCAGACTCCCCTAATACAGAGAACAAATGCCCTACGTAAATGACTCTCTAAACTAAGCTTCAATTCCCCTTTATTTGCCTATCTCCTCTAGCTCAAAAACATGCTGCTCTCTCCTCTCACAAAATGGAATGGCTGCTGTGAGAGCCTGGCAGGCTTTTATATGGCTGTAGAAAACTTTCCTGTGGTGGAGAAATATTTTTCTTCCCATTGAAAAGGCAGGAAAAAGCAGAAAAAAACAGCACTTTTCATGGGAAATTATTTGCCAAGCGGAAAGTGACATTATTTGCAGATTTTAGTTTGAGGTGAAAATTTTTGCGCATCCCTAGTTCTATGTACACATTTTTTCGTTCCTTTCTTTTCTCCCTTTGAGCTTTGTGCTTTTATCACATTGAACTGATTGTGTGACAACTTTTGAGTTAAATGACACACTCAGAGTGGTGTATATTTCCTGTGGTGGGTCAATGAGATGCCTATGATGGATCAGATTAATATGTAATTTGTTGTTTTATTTACTTGGCTGTGACTAGATTAATGGATTTGCTATAAGTGCTTCACTGGGCTGTGCTGATTGATCTAGCCATGATCAAGCTAAAATATAGTGTTTCTTTTATTTTAAACCAGTTTTCTATATATTGTGCTAATGTGTTACTTGTCTATTTTATCTCTAGAACTATGCAAATGCTATGTCTTGGTGTCAATGTATTTTAGTATCAGACTCATGGAGATGTTCTTTTTGCTTGCATGGTTGAGACTGGATTGACAGAATTGCTCTTAGTATCTTACTGGGTACTGTTGGTTGATCCAGCTACGATTATGCAATCATTTTACTTTTTGCTCTACTAATGTCTGGTACAGGCTATGTTGGTTCTCATAAGCATCCAGTTTTATAACATTTATTTTATTGTTAAAAATAAATCGAGTCCTTATAGGCTGGCCATTTGGGAATCAACATAATCTCCTATACCAGTTAGATGGATACCAGTTATGTAGATAAATATATATTACACATAGTGCCATGGGCTTTGATTGTTCCAGAAGTCGGCAGTTGTTTTTTCTCCTAATACTTATTAGATAGTCTATTGTGCAATACGGGTCTATTTTTGAGCTGTTTGGTGACCTGTCTGCATACAGCGCCGCTTGGACCACTAGTCAGCTCTGAGATCTGGGTATTTATTTCTGGTTCAAATGTTTTTGCTTTATTTGCTTATCTCCTTGATGAAGTGGTGGTGTAACACGGTGAAACAAGTTGAACTTATTTTAGATTTTAAATATACATGTCTGGCATCTTGATCTATATCTGTATTTGCTGAATATAGTGAATTTTTATGTTTTATACAAGTCAATAAATCAATATCTTAGTAGATCCTGAGCCTTTTCTAGTTATTTTAGCATTTTTTTTCCTGGCATACCACCTGTGGATTGGAGTGTAATATTCTATAAAAAACACCTTGTGCTATCTCATGCAGAGACAGGTTAATATCATGCGTCAGGTTATCTAGTTACTGACCATCGATATTGTGAATACATAGCATTTTCTTTTTTATAGCACATATTTAAAGTGTTGCACTATCGGGCGCCCTTGTTGTTTTGTATCTTTCATACAGATGTCCTCTTTGGGAGAGGCCTGTTTCAAACTTATGTTCTCTGTGACTGGGATAGATTAATTTCCAAGTGAGCACTATCGATGTGAGCTACATAAGCAGTGTTACAGCCACCCGTCATGTGAGTACATTCTCACAGGGTGTTTTGTGGGGACGGTAGCAGAACCTTTGATATCTACTCTAGGGGCACTTTTGCATTTCCCCCTGTTTTCTCTCCTCATTAAAAGACATGGGCAAAACATGGAACCATTTATCCAGAGAAATAGATAAAAATATAATGGTTTTGCTATTGGTGAAGTTTCTTGTGAAAAAGCAGAGAACCATGTGGTTTTGGTGAAATATCTAGAAAGAATAAAACTGGACCTTTTGCTCATCCCTTTCTCTGGTATACTATATGCTATTCAAAGGGCTCACATTTAAGTAATTAGCATTCCTTGCTGTTATTCATATTTTGTTATTTTGTTTTCTTTATCTATCTATCTATCTATCTATCTATCTATCTATCTATCTATCTATCTATAGAATAGATGTATATTATGGTGTTTTAGAGCTGTGAGTGTCTTTCCTTGCAACAAACTTTCAAAAATAAAAGTAATGTATAATAAAAATAATGTATATTAAAAGTTCAAATTCTGTGCTTTTTTTATTATATATAGTTATATCATTTTGAAAAGTTAAATTAGAAAAGTTTAGGTACTCTATCAGTCGTATCCTACATAGGTCAGACAAAAATACCGCTACATGCGAACTTAACTACAAATTGCTAACTCGCTGTTATCTCTCCCCCCAACGTCTTGCCCCAAATTCGCCCCAAGCCTTGGCCTGCTGTTGGCGATGCTCAGATGTGACTGGCACCATGCTACATGTCTGGTGGTCATGCCATCTTATTATTCCCTATTGGTTATACATCACATCAACGGAGCCCACAAAATCTCACTCCCAAAGGACCTGCTCTTCTTTCTCTTTCTCTGCTTCCCAGCCATTCACATGTTCTTACCCACATCCACCCTCCCCTGTATCCACACTCTTCTGAACATCCAAATCTCTTATCCCTCTTCATGGGAGGAAAGACACATCACCATTGATTAAGGAATGGTTCTCCAGGAACAAATTCTATTGTGAGATGGAGAGCTTACATGCATTCTCTCTTACCCATACTCCTTCAATCTCCCTCATTGGGAACCGTGGACCAACTATATCGCCGCTCTACCCCCCCACACACTTTTCCTTCACCCACTCACACTCCAGCTTCTCACCCACCGCACCATACTGACCCTTTCATTGAGCCCTATTAACCTCTCCCTGGGTCACTATAATCTCCCTCCAACAACATCTTTCTTTCTTTCTCATATAGGAAGGACCCAGGACAAACTTTCCCTCTTAAAGCTCGGGGGGATGGCCGGGTTCTACTCCCGTCATATCCCATACTGCTCTGATAGATGACTACAGCATACCACCCCCTCCTTTGTTTTTTCTTCTTTCTTGTGTTCTCCCGCAAATTACTCCTCCCATCTTAATAATTCATAATTCCCCTCCTCAACTTTGCTCTACTGCTGTGATAACACATTCACTGCCACCTCGCCCCACTCTCTCCTCACTTTCTTGAAACACTCATTCCTCAAACGACATCCTCCACTGTACACATCACTGGAACATTCTCTTACCTTTTTTACTCAAGTCTACACCACTTACACTACATCTTATCTTCACCTATATACATGACTGCATACTTTCGAACTACTAATGAAGCATCACACCTCTCATCCCACTGTCCATTAACGCTTTCCTCCCTCCTATATAGTGTATATTAGGAATACCTACTGACCTACAATACTTAAGAGCCCTCACTCCAGATTAGATCTTTTTCTGTCACATTTTAAGACTATCATCTTTTTAACAATGGTTACATTTATATGGAATACTTTTCTCTTTGTAACTTTTAATTTGTAAAAATAGTTTTTGAAAGATAAAAAAAATGGAAAAAATTTAGGCACAACTTCAATAAAAGTATACCAATGCAAAATAGATATTAGATAATAAATACTCAATATAATGTTTTTTCCAATTCAAATATATTTTCTATTCATAATCAGAACAATTAATAACTACATTTCAAATAATGACTTCTAATCTTCTAAATCGAATTGGAAAGTTTCAACTACAAACAATTAGAAAAGCAGATATTGTGCTGCCCATTGGAAAAAAGTTAATACAATAACAGTGAGTAGTTCAACAGTTTTATAAGAATGTTAGCATGAAAAGATATTGGGTTTCTCAGCTGCCATGTGAATTAAATGCACATTGTTATTTTTTGTTGTGACTGATATAGATCACTTATGACTAAAACATCTAATTTTGCATTATACTAAGTGGGGAGATATGAAAATGGAAAGAGAAATTGTCTTTGATAGTCCAGTAAAAATGAAGGCAAGTAAGCAAGCTGAAAATTGTTAGATGAGTTGATTTCACTACATGTTTATGTTAATAGGGTATTTGACTTTTGGATGCTTCATAAAGTATGTTATGCTCTGTGCTATTTAAAGCACTAAAACAGCTGGAACAGTGCCAGAAGCCTTAATTGGAATCAGCTTCTCAGTGGCTGACAAATATTGCTTGTATCTGGCTTCCAGCTCTTGTAAAAATGTTAAATTACCGTATTTACATGAATATAGGACTACTATTGTCAATACTTCAGCAGAAAATTAAAAGGTCATTTGAAATTAAAGTAGACACTATTTTTTGTAGATGCCAGATTTTAAAAGGAACTTATCTTCTTTTACAATAAATAGTTTCATTCGAGCTGGTGCCACATATGTCACATCCATCCATCCATCTATCTATCTATATATCTATCTATCTATATATCTATCTAAATATCTATCTATCTATCTATCTATCTATCTATCTATCTATCTATCTATCTATCTATCTATCTTATTAGCTGCTTGTCTATCTTTTTGCCTATCTGTCTGTCTATCTGTCTTTCAAGCTATCTAGCTATATTTTATGTTATATTATTTATTTATTTACCTGTTTTTCTTGTTTTATTAAAGTTATCTAGATGAAACTTTACATTACCTTAGTATGGTCAGAAAAAATTCCTAATGAGAAATATGAATGTTGACCTTGGGGGAGATAAAAAGTTAAAGAAATCTTAGTGCATAAGACTCCATAGAATAACATAGGAATTAGAGAAGTGATAAAATGAAGACATCATCTCCACTTCCATCACCTCTTTATCACCGCTTAGTGAATCTCACCCCTTGTGTCCCTGTTTAAGAGATAACATCTTCAAATATTATTGCTTGCAGTTTACCAGGCTGTACCAGGAACAGCATGTGAGCCTATTTAACTATAGACAAGGGGGTGTACAGTATATTGCTAAGCAATGCATTACACAGTCCCCTAATCTTAAAAGGATTAAATACACCATGGGGGTTATGCACAAAGCCATGATAAAGACGTGCTAAAGCAGAGATGACTTCTCCAGTGTTATTCTGTGGAGCCTATGGACTAAGATTTCTCCAACTTTGGAAATCTTAGTAGGCTCTATAGAATAACATACAAACTGGAGAAGTGATGTCACTGGAGAAGTTATCTCCATGTTATTGCTTTATCACACTTTAGTGCATAAAAAGAAGAAAAAAACAGGAGGTGCTCCTAGTGCATATCAACAAAAAATAGATCACCATCACACCATCACTATAAGGACTCACAAAGACAATGACTGAAACAACACATATGTGTTGATCAGCAATCAAAGCAGTGGGGAAAGAATTTAACCTATTCCCCTCAGGTCGTGGCTCGTAAGGATATCTCACAAAGCAGCATAGGCAGCTCCACTCCCAACATCCACATAATAGAAGATACGCAGAGAAAGAAGACAAGAAAGGGAGGCACCAATAGTGCCTTAACTGATATAAATAAACAAGCTAAGAAGTATGTAAAATATACACTTGCATTAATTATTGTTGAGAAACAGGAATATACTTGCAATCAACAAATAAAGCATGCAGGGGTGCTGTACCCATCCCTGCTTGGTTGTCTTGTCCTTGGTAGCTCTCTCAGGATTGTCCATCCGTCCAGGAGGTTTATTTAGTATAGCATAACTTTACATAATATAAAATCAAATAAAAGGTGTTCCAATCCATTCAGCCTGTTTAAGGATTTTTAATGATGTTTAATAAATATGTGCATTGCATATGTAATGCTGGAATAGCTTTAATTTGAATATATATTTTCTCAGGTTGTGCTATACAATACAGACCTCCTGGAGACATTTTGGATGGATAGACTGTCCTGAGAAAGCTGCCAAGGACAAGACAACCAAGCAGGGATGGGTAAAGTATCCCTCCATGCTTTATTTGTTGATTGCAGATATATATGCCTGTCTCCATTAATAGTTAAATGTGGATGTGTATATTATATAAGTATTAGCTGGTTTATTTATATCAGTTAAGGCATTATTGACATCCCCTTTGTTTTTGTTTGTCTTCAATACACTTTAGTAGGTGGTATTCCTGCTTTAAGCTAATAATGCCATTAGAGACTAGGGCAACATCTAGCTATATTGAGCTTATCAATAAATTAATAGTTATACAGAGAAGTAAAATGAAGTTGAGCAATAAGCCTGGTCATGGAGAATGAGACATATATAGGAAAGAAGAACATAAGAAAAAGAAATCGATGGGATAGCTAAGACGAAAAGGTATGGAAGGGAAGACCAAGTAGGAGCCAGTAGGGTAGATTTCATTTTAGCCTAATAATGTCTCTGAGTGAGGGAGATGAGTGTTACTATAATTGTAGTATCGCTGCAATCTGAAAGTATCCAAGTGAGTTTAGAAACATATGTAAATGTGGGGTGGAGTGTTTAAGGACTCTGTATGAAGAACTGGTATCCTTTTAAAAAGTTATGTTTATATTATCATGAGGCTACACGCCGCATTCACCATGTCGCCGTGATGAAAAGGACAACATGAGAATCTCGCTCTGCATAAAAGCGCACAGCAATTCAACACATTATGGTGACTTACAACCTTACACTAATGCACATTAATATTAAAAATATACACAGCATTAATATGCCCCTTTTGATTTGCACATAATCACAGGAGTGCCTGTCACGGTTAGTAAAAACACTCAGGCAATTAGGTAAGGTTAAGATCAGTTTTACTGAAATTAATAAAACAGCAAGTAAGAATCACCCTACTCAGGTCCAAATAAGGACAGTACCGTGGTATTTTCCAAATCTGACACAGGTCAGGATGAACAGAAATGAAAGGCAAGCAAAATATACAGTAAGAACTAAGTAGCTTGATCCGTCGACTAGACACTGGAACAGAATAAACCACAGCAGTACCAAACCACAGAAAGGTCCTCCTACACTGGTGGTAGGTAACTGCAGGGCAATTCTGCATAGGGGTAGCAGAGGCAACACAGAATGGTCACTGGAAAGTGACAGAGTCCCTAGCACTCTAGGGATAGTGGCGGCAACACAGATAGGACACTAGCAAGTGACCGAGTCCCTAAAATGCCAGGGATAGCTGAGGCAACCCAATTAGGACACTGGCAAGTGACCGAGTCCCTAGAATGCTAGGGATAGCGGAGGCAACCTAGAGAGGACACTGGCAAGTGACCGAGTCCCTAGAACATTAGAGATAGCGAAGGCAACCCAGATAGGACACTGGCAAGTGATCGAGTCCCTAGAACGCTAGGGATAGAGGCGGCAACCCACATAGGACACTGGCAAGTGACTGAGTCCCTAGAACACTAGGGATAGCAGAGGCAGCACCGATAAGACACTGGCAAGTCACCGAGTCCCTAGAACGCTAGGGATAGCAGAGGCAGCACAGATAGGATACTGGCAAGTGACCGAGTCCCTAGGATGCTAGGGATAGTGGAGGCAGCACAGATAGGACACTGGCAAGTGACTGGAGCTACTTGCAACACATTCTCCCAGGTGACCTAGGGAGTGACAGGCCAAGCAAGTGCTGTAGCAGAAGTCACTGTATAGCAAGAGCAAGAGTAACAGAGCACAGGGTATGCACCCAGACGGGTCAGATGCCAGAATGCCAGATCAGTACACACGGAGGTAGTAGCCAGTCCTAGTCAGAAACGGAATTGGATACTCAGCCAAAGCCAGGTCAGTACACACGGAGGTAGTCAGCCAGTCCTAGTCAGCAACGGAGCGGCTTCTCAGCCAATGCCAGATCGGTACACACAGAGGTAGTCAGCCAGTCCTAGTCAGCAACGGAGCGGGTTCTCAGCCAAAGCAGATTGGTACACACGGAGGAGGTCAGCCAGTTTTAGTCAGCAACGGAGCGGGTTCTCAGCCAAAGCCATATTGGTACACACAGAGGTAGTCAGCCAGTCCTAGTCAGCAACGGGGCAGGTTCTCAGCCAAAACCAGATCGGTGCACACGGAGGTAGTCTGCCAGTCCTAGTCAGCAAAGGAAAGCAATAACACAGGAGCGAAGTTAGGGGAGCCGAGTCATACACGGAGCAGGAACAAACAGCAACTCAAACGCTAGGAACAGGTACACCACGAAAGGGTGCTGAAAAGATGACAGGAGTGAGTTTCAAAAGGCTAGCCCTGAGCAGAGCCAGATCCCAAAGACCAATAAGAACCGTGCAGGGAGAAACCCGGAAGTAACAATGTTGCTCTGCAACTAAGATCACAGGCACCATGATAGTGCCGTTCCCTTTCCTCCTCTGATCTCTTTCATCCATTTCATGCCAATGCATTTTTTTCTTGCTATCAATCACCTCCCTAACATCTGTAGAGACTACATTTTAATCTGATGTTCTCCTGTGATGCCCAATGACTCTGGGTCGTACTGCAAAAATGACTACTTTCCGTGACACAATTATATAGTATTATTAACTCGCCACAGACACATTTAACTCCTGCCCCCAGGCTCCTTCAAACAAAATCTACTGTACTTCTAAGAAGATGTAAATAGGAACGAAATGATGATTGACCAGTAGGTGTAATATATCTACAAACTGCAAAGTGTGCAAAGAGCAACATATGTACTGTGAGGAGCATTGTATCTGTGTATCTCACAGAGCAGCATGTATGTGTACAATGAAGAACACTGTGTATTTAAAAACAAATTGCTGTTAATTGAGAAAAGTATACTTCACTTTCCTCCTCCTATCTCTTGCACCCATTTCATGCCGATACATGTCAGTAAGGTGGTTCTTGCAGTCCTGCACTTCATTTCTCAGAAGCTCAGAAATGTGGTTAATGAAGCGACATGAGAATCTCACACTTTTATGCAGGGCAAGATTCTCATGTTGCCCTTTTCATCATGGCGACATGGCTAATGCAGTGTGGAGCTGTACGTTGTTATGTGCCTTTTTAAAAGTTAACCTGAAGAATCCAGGGTTGCTACATGACTTCCAGTTTAGAGTATTTTCCAAAGATTTAAAGTATAAGCTTTCCCACTCTGATTTGTTAGCCTTTTAAGTGACAGAATATACATCTGTTTACACAAAACAGTCAGAGTTCATAATTGCTAAGAGAATTACAGAAGTGTGTTTCATTAGTATGCTAGGGAGGTCTTCAGGATTTTTAAAAAGTACAATGATCCAGGAAGCCAGCATTAAGTTAAGATCTGTGATTTAGGGACCCCACACCATATGTGGACCAAGGCATCTATTTCAGAGCATGCTATCAAGCAGAGTCATCTTGTTGGAAAGTTTGGCTACATTTTGTGTAACCTTGCAGTTAGTAAATCGCAAATAATTCTTGTGGAGTTGTTGTATACCTTTTTTGTATGTAACTATCTATAATTTGTGTACAAACATTATTGTTCTTCATTTTCAAATTTGTAGTTAAGAATGTTAATGTAAATTATAGAGAGGAGCCCAGAGATATGACTGGTACCAGTGCAAGCATGTTCAAACTACTGTAGTCCAAATGGGGTGTCATAGTGAAAACTAGATTGTGCAAATTAGGATATTTGACGAGAGCAGAAATATTAAACATTGGGAGATCCTAATTTAGAATGTATGTCTAAGAAACAAACCTAATTTAGTCAGATTATGTTAGATTTGAGCCATGCACCACAGATGAGAAAGGACAGATTTAGGCATACTGGTGGAAGCATCAGGCTCTGGTCAGCTCCAACTACTACTTCAGAGAGCTCCTTTTCCATACAAGACACATGCCTAAACCCAGCACTATGAGATGTTGGTGTTGCTGTTACAGAAGTTAATGTTGTCACACTTCCTGACAATTCCTTATCACTAATAACAGATGCCCCTCCATTAAGTCCACTTTTAAGAGTGCTTTTACTGCTGCTAGTTGTGACCTCTCTGGTTTACTGCTGGTGTTCTTCCAAATCAGACCTGTGGTTGTACTTCAGATTGGATCTGAATGAGGAGGATGGATCCTGATTCCCCTCTGTTCAATTTTTTTTGTATATACGTATAGATCTTTATAAAAAATTTCCATAACAGAGCAGTCTCAAGAAAGAACATACATTTTTCCTGCAGTATTAAACCAGCAGATTACTTTTTAGTCTAACAAAATCAATAAAGTTAAACATAACAAGATGAATATAGCATTCATTTTCTTCATGAATAATACCATCTGCTTAAAGAACAAGTTAATTAGCTAGTGCTAACAGAATATATGTTAAATAATAAGTCCAATTTAATAAATCAAGCATGCAATATAAAACCAAACATATGAACACACATATCAAAGTATGTGCTATGTATAGACAAACTGAATAGTAAAGTTCTGAAAAGGAGATAATATGGTTCAGAGAGAAGAAATTACTGATATGACTGAGCTCTGAGGACGATCAAGGCAGCTCTGTGTCAAAAAGGCAAAAAAGGTATATGTCTACAATTAAAGTCATGTAATAAAACCATGGTTGTCAAACATCTTCAAAGAGTAAGCCTATATGGTTACTTCTGTTTGTCAATTTCTCCATGGTCATAATATGACATATTCTTTCCTCCCAGTCAGATAATTTTGGAGAATTAGAGTACTTAGAAAAAAACAGTATTAGGAGTTGGCGAAATGTCACGTGGTTGACACGTGGTTGTCCACTTTTTCGTGGGAAAATATGCTTTAAATTAAGCTCTTAAAATCTTTGCCATTTTCACCTACTGGCAAAATGTTCTTGTTATTTTTTTCTAATGGCTACAAACTTCCCTTCCCTTTACTTACATGTACTTTGCGTTTTTGCACAACATAAGCAGCTAGACAGCTGAAGGGCTGGTGAGCAGTACAAGAATGAGTGTCTGCAGGCAACAGTAAAGCATGGTGGAGGTTCCTTGCAAGTTGTGGGCTGCATTTCAGCAAATGGAGTTGGGGATTTGGTAAGAATTAATGGTCTGCTCAATGCTGAGAAGTACAGGCAGATACTTATCCATCATGCTATACCATCAGGGAGGCATTTGATTGGACAAAATCTATTCTGCAGCATGACAATGACCTCACACAGCCAAAGTCATTTTTAGTTTAAAGAAGAACAAGGAGTTCTGGAAGTGATGATATGACCCCACAGAGCCCTGATCTCAACATTCCTGAGTCAGTCTGGGATTACATGAAGAGAGAGAAGCAATTGAGGCTGCCTAAATCCACAGAAGGTTAGTTCTCCAAGATGTTTGGAACAACCTACCTTTTCTTCTCTTCAATCACTATGCATTTTTTTAATTGATAACAATAAACTATTAACATGTCTATTTTTGAAAGCATTCTTACTTTACAACATTTTTTCATACCTGCCACAGATTTCAAAGTTTCGAACGCCCTCTCAGCCTCTGGGCATCACACAGAAGCATTAGCACCCGTATGGGTCATATCTGTGAGCGGTTTCACAATTCTGGAATAATCGCAAATACATTTCCTATAATAATTTGCAAACCCTAAGAACTGCTGTAAGGGTTTGAAGCCCGTGGGGTGTGGCCACTGTAATACTGCTGCAAGTTTGTCCTTATCCATAGCAAAGCCCTCCTTCGAAATTACATATCCGAGTAAAGACACACTGGACCTATGAAAATCACACTTCTCGAGTTATCAGAATAATTTGTTCTCTCTTAGCCTCTGCAAAACTGCTGTGACATGTTTGCGGTGTGTCTCCAGATCAGGAAAATAAATCAAAATATCGTCCAGGTATACAACTACACAAGACTGTAACAAGTCCCTGAGAACATCATTTATGAGTTCCTGGAACACTGCCGGGGCATTGCATAGTCCGAACGGCATTACTAAATACTCGTAGTGCCCTGTTCGAGTACTAAATGCAAACTTCCATATGCTGCCCTCAGGTCCAATTTCATAAAAATGGATGTGCCCTTTAAACAATCAACAGCTCAGTGTTGAGTGGAATGAGATAAGCGTTTTTAACCATTATCTTGTTGAAACCCCTATAATCAATACAGGGTCAGAGTTCCCCGTCTTTCTTTTTGACAAAAAAGAATCCAGCCCCAGTGGGCGAGGAAGACTTGCGGATTATACCACGGGCCAAGGCGTCAGCAATATACTCATCCATGTCCCGGTTCTCCTCACATGACAATGGATAGGTTATACGCCTAAGAGGCATGGTGCCCAGCACAATATCAATAGCACAATCATAGGGGCAATGCGGCATCAAGGTGCTAGCCTCTCCCTTACTGAACACATCACTGAAAGACTGGTATTCATGTGGTAGAGAGGGAGAGGTGCACAAAATCTTAGTAGGCTGCCTTAAGCAGTGAGCCCTACAGTATTCAGACCAGGCCAGAATCTCACACAACCTCCAGTCCATTCTGGGATTATGAGTATGTAACCATGGGAAACCCAGAATGAGTGCAAAGTGAGGACACTGAATTATCTGGAACTGTAAGGTCTCCTTGTGGAGGACTCCAATAAAAATCGATAATGGACATGTCTCCTGGGTAACCTGGGGTGGTACCAATGGTCTCCTATCAATGGCCTCAATGTCCAGTGGGAACTCTCTATTGACCAACGGAATATTATGCAGGATCGCAAAGTCCCAATCCATGAAATATCCAGCCACGCCAGAATCAATCAAGGCAGGGGTATTAACAGATGAGGCAGCCCATGAGACTACTATATTCTCAACGGGTTTGTATAACGTGACCTCTGGGGACTGGTATACACCACCTAGGATCTGTCCCCTACTGGAACCTAGGTGCATTCGTTTCCCGGCTGTACGGGACATGTCTCTAGCAGGTGGCCTGCCTTTCCACAGAACATACACAAAAAGGACCGTTCCTCCTTAGACAAACGTGTGAAGCTCAGTTGCATTGCTTCCGTACTCCTGCTTGCAGAGCCAGGAGGTATGGGAGGAGAGGGAGGCAAGGGTGGGAAACCAGCACTGGTTGCTGAGCCATTCGTTGATTTCAGCCTACGATCCTTGTATAAGCTCCTCTCCCTTATACGGGAGTCAATCAGAGTGGTATAGTCGAAAAATTTATCCAGCTCCGCAGGCAAGTCTCTAGCTGCAATGTCATCCTTTATTTTGTCCTCGAGACCTTGCACAAAGGCTGCCACAAACGCCTCGTCGTTCCACCCTACCTCTGCTGCAAGAGTACGGAATTCAATGGCATAGTCAACAACCGTACATGTGCCCTGTTGGATTCTTATGAGACGTTTAGCAGCAGAGGTGGCGTGCCCTGGAACCTCAAATACACTGCGGAAGGCCCTTCCAAACTCACCAAAGTTTGAGGTGATAGGTAGAGCTTTAGCCTGGGCAAATCTGATTTGGGAGACGGCTAAACCTGTCAGCAAGGAAATCATGAATCCCACTTTACTCCTTTCACTCTGAAATGCCTGTGGTACAAGTTCCAGAAAAATCTCTAGTTGATTCAGGAACCCACGGCAAAGAGTAGGCTCCCCATCATATCTCAGTTGGAGAGGAGCGGTAGTGGACAACCGTTTACCTGGCAGGCTCAGAGTCGAAACCTGTGCCAATGGTTCATGAACTGGGGTGGCCACCGAAGGCTGTCAGATCTTTCAAGGTAGGCGGTGTGCTCCAAAATAGTCTGAATAGCCATGGACAACTGGTCCAACCATTGCTCTTGAGCGTCCAATCTCCAAAGGAGATTCTGGAGCTACCTTCACCAGCTTTGTCTGAGGTCATGGTCCTTTCGTACTGTCACAGTTTTTAAGAACTCACAGACAATTTGATAAGGTAAAAACAGCTTTATTAAGAATAATAAAGAACACAGTTTCCCCTACACAGATCCAGATCCGGACAGTACCAAGGCACTTCCCAAATCTGACACAGGTCAGGGTACAGAAATAAGCAAAACAGGCAATAATATAATAGCAGGAACAGATGACTGGAAGCAGGCATAGAACCTTAACAGTACCACCTAGGAAGCGGCCCACAAGCTGAGGGTAGGTACTGCAGGACAGAAATCCCCAGGATCTGGGGAAGAGAGAACAGGCAACCAGAACACTGAAGAGTGACACAGTCCTGGTAACTGGAGAGCACACTGACTAACACTGGTCTGCCCTAAGTTGGCAGGCAGGATGACAGGAGATAGGACTGACCAGATGGACAGGGAGAATCCCTGAGGATTGGACGATGGAGAGAACTCAGGCAGGCACAGGGCCAGTCCAGAGGACTGATGTAACCACAGGCAATACTAACAGGAACAGACTCAATCTCAGGAGATATAGGTAACCGAAGGCAACACTGACAGGCACTGGCTCAATCTCAGGAGATATAGGTAACCGAAGACAACACTGACAGGCACTGGCTCAGGCTCAGGCAACTGGGGTAACCGCAGACTAAACGGACAGGCACAGGCTCAGGCTCGGGAGACTGAGGAGAGGAGGCTCTACTGACATGCACTGGCTGGGCACTAGCCTCGAAGGCTAGGATAACGGGACTACCACTAGAGCACAGCCACAGCCTGGATTGGTACACAGAGAGTGGTAGTCAGGCAGTCCGGGTTGTCAACGGTAACACGTCAACAGAGAGAGGAGCAAGGTCAGGCAAAACTGGATCATACATGGAGCAGGAATCACAGCAACAAACGCCAGTTCAGCAACACCACGAAAGGGCGCCAAAGGTATGACAGGACTGAGCTTAAAAAGGCAAACACTGGGTGGAGCAGAACCCAGCGGCCAATAAGAACCCAGCAGGAAATAGGCAGGAATTAGCAATGTTGACAGAACATGAGACCACGGGTACCGTGATACTGGGGCAGATGATGCTGCTGCCTCAACACCATCACTGGAGCTAGGACTAGGAATATTGATGGCAAGTGGAACAGACCATGGTTCCATATCACTACTGGAGGAACCCAGTTCCATTGGGGCCACTGTGGTCTATGGCACACTAGGCTTCTTATCACCATTCTACCAATTCTGCCTCTGATGACTCAGCAGCAAGAGTTATAGCAGCAGCAAACTCTGCAGTATCACTGCTGGTGGTGAGGTGATGACCATCTTCATTTGCATCTGTTTCTCCCATATTTTTTGCTTCCCAACAAAAATGCCCTCATGTTCTCCTCCACAACAGTTACTCCACTACCAGCCAGACTCTCATTAACACCCACAAGAGTCTGTAACTGCTGTATTGTGGTGGGTCTACTTGGAGATGACAAGTGTGGCAGAGAGTCTCCTGCTGTCACACTTACCATTACCTCCTCCTTAGAAGAAGGTCCATTGGTAGCAGTAGCAGCAGGCACAAGCAGCTGACCTGTGCTACTCATACAGCTAACTAGTTCTGTCATCTTCAATATTTGCCCCCAGAATACAAGGGATAATGTTGGGATACTGGACATCTTTGTGTTTTCAGGAATGTGGGCTCCCGGTCCCTTTATCACTGGTTTTGCCACTGCTAGTGTTAGAGACTGACTTCTCCTACTTAGGGTCGGTAGTCTCAGGTACATCCAGCTTCTCTTTCAGTGGTGGTGATCATAGTGTCAGCCAGCACTATGAACCACTATAACCACTTTATTATTTTTTTTACTGTTTGATTTCAATGTATCTATTATATACCACACAATACAGTATCCCAATGAATAATATAGGCAGGAAACAAAACCATTCTCAAGATTTTCCTTGCTCTTAGTGAGAAGGCAGAAAATCTTTGGGTTTCCCAATGGGCAAAATTTCCCACGGGAAAATTAGAAAACCATGTTTTTTTCCACAAATTTTTTTCTGTGGGAAAGCAATGGGACTTTCGTTCATCCCCAAACACTCACTCCTTGTCATAGTCTAGCCTGGAGATTACCTTTTGCTGTATATGTGACATGTTCTGGCATTCAGTCCAGCTCTTGTGATCCCTTGGCCTGTCTTATAGAGACACCTCTTTCTTGCGATGGGACTTGGTCAGATCTTCCTGTTTTGCATTGTCCAGTGTATGCTGGTTGCTACTATTCTTCACTATTTTATTTGCAGCTTGTTCTTGCATTGATCCACTGTTTCTGAAGGAGTCCTGTTCGTGACCATGCTATTGTTTGTTGCTTGTTCCTGCACTGATCCTTTGTTGTTAAACTAGTCCTGTTCTAGGCCACAATATTGAGTGAGGCTTGTTTCTGCAGGATCCTCTGTTGCTGACCACACTATTGTTTCCTGTTTGTTCCTACATGGATCCCCTGTTGCTGAACCAGTCCTCTTCCTGCTAATGTTATTGTTTGATTCTTGTTCCTGCACTGATCAACTTTTGCAGAACCAGTCCTGTTCCTGACCATTATTATTTTTATAATTTATTTGCTGCTTTTTCCTGGTTTGATCTTCTGTTGTTGAACCAATTCATGTGGCAATGGGCAGCACATCTGACAGCAGGCACAGTACTGTTAGCAGCAGGTTCAGCACTGGCAGCAGGCACAGCACTGGTGACAGCAGGGCAGCACTGGAAGCAGGGACAGCACTGGTGGCCACAGGGGCAGCATGTCTGACAGCAGGCACAGTCTTGGTGGCAGCAGATCCAGCACTGGCAGCAGGCACAGCACTGGTGGCAGCAAGGGCAGCATGTCTGACAGCAGGCACAACAATGGTGGTAGCAACAGCATGAGCAGCACATCTGACAGCAGGCACAGCACTAGAGGAAGCAGGGGCAGCATTTCTGGAAGCAGGTACAGTAATGGTGCCAGCGGGGCAACACTTCTGGCAGCAGACACAGGCAGCTGTCCTGTCCTCCTCTCACTAGTATTACCCTTCTCTTCCTCCCTTGCCATTCATTTCCCCAAGGTCCCTAGGGGTGATTCAGGGGGACTGGACAGCATTGGTTCTGTAGTGCTCGCATCCTCCTCAGACTTAGACTCAGGGAACACTTAAGGGTCCTTCCAGTTCTTCCCTTTACTATATTTATACCTGCTCTTAGTGATAGCAGTCACTATGAGCCTCTCCTGCCTCAATTTTTCAAATCAATAACAGTAGAACAGCACAGCACATCTACCTAGCTCTGTAACTGCTTCTGTTGTGTTTCACTTCCGCAAATACTTCATGTTTTTATAGCGAAAAGGTGAAAAACATGTAAATCAACTGGTGTAAAATTTCTAGCCATTGAAAAATTGGCAGGGAATTTTTAGCAATGGGTGAAAAACTTGAATATTTTAATCTCTGTTTTAAAAGTGGTTATTCCTGTGAAAAAGCAGACAATAACATGGTTTTCGCAGAATTTCTCATGGAAACACAGTGACAACTTTCGCCCACCCCTAGGAGTATCCTGCATAAAGATGGGTATATATGCATGGGATTCAAATATAATTCTGCTTCTATATAAATCCTTGGTAAGGCCTCATCTAGAATATGGAGTACAGTTTTGGGGAACATTTCTTAAACAAAGAGATTATTTCACTGGAAAAAATGATGAGACATACAACAAAACTGAGGGTTGGAGGATCTGAGGTATAGAGAAAGACTTGACAAGCTAGGCTTGTTTACATTAGAGAAGAGATGTGATATGATTCCCGTTTACAAATATGTATGTATCCTGTATATATATATATATATATATATATATATATATGGAGGCCTGGGGTAAAGATGCAGGAGGATATAATTTTATTTCTATATAAATCCTTTGTAAGGCATTCTCTAGAATATGGGGTATAGTTTTGGGCACCGGTTCTTAAAAAATACATTACTGAACTAGAAAAAGTGCAGAGACCTGCAACAAAACTGATAAAGGATTGGAAGATCTGAGAAGAGATCTGCAAGTGGTGAGTTTACCATTTACAAATAAATTCTAGGTCAATTCAAATAACTCTACAGGGACCTATTTACTTACTGAGATGAGCAAAAAAAACCAAGAGCTCATCCATTAAGATTAGAGGAAATGCGATGATTTTCATTAAAACAAAAGCAGGGATTTGTTTTACAGTAAGGGTAGTACAGTTATGGAATTATTAGCCTTGGGATGCTGTGATAGCAACTAGTGTAGATGCTTTAAAAAAATGGGTGCCTATCTAGCACAGAACAATATTGAGAATTATGAGAGTTGACTTCAAAGCAGATTGGTTGTTGATCCAGGGAAACATCTAACTGTCATTGAGAGTTAGGAAGGACTTTTTTTACCCAGTTGGTAAATGGCTTAAATTTGTTTTTTACTGCCTTTGCATTACCGGGTTGATATGGCATGGTTTGAAGTTGATGGACACGTCTTTTTTCAGCCTCATGAACTATGTTACTATGTTGCAGACTGCTGATCCTGAAGCTAACATGTCTATTCTCCACTTGAACCATACTGTAAAAAAATTATCACTGTAGTTAAGAGAGGAAGAAAGCACTTTCTGAAACTTTGACATTATCTACATGTACAGGCAAATAGCAAAAAGGTGGAGGAGACAGTTGCAGTTTCAGGGACAGTTTATAATAAAAAATTGACTGAGAGGTGACAGAGATAGACAGGGACCTTGACAAATCAGTATATTACCCGCTTAGGTAGGTAGTTCTTTAGTGGGGTGAGAGGCTTGACCTCTATCTATAGAGGCCAGTTATGGTAAGGTTTAGTTGAGGGAGTAAGAGTGGTTGATATCACTAAAATGGGACAAACTGTTATGACACATAAGCTTGGTGTCATTTACTATGCATGTACAATTGAACAACTCTGTAATATGTCAATTTATATGATTTAAGTACATAAATCATTTTTGTCCTTACTAATAAAAATGTTCAATAACAAAAATTGCCTTACTAATAAAAATGTTTACTATAAAAATGTCTATACAGTTAACATATCCTTAGTGATCATCTTTTAAATGCATTTCTATATTGGATGAAAGGTAGATATAAAAGAAAATATGCCCTAACAAAATATCTGGGTCAATATACTAACAAATAATAAACCAAATGAAATTAAACATTTTCCTCTATATGAAGGAACTTTTTTAAATGACTTTGCATGATATGTTCAGGAGCAGAACATGAACAAAGCTAAATTTTCTTTCTGACATTGAGGCATTTACCAAGTTGGTTTTGACCTATATTTTGTATCACTGTAAATTATTTTTCCAGTATCAGAAGTGAAAACAATTTTCTTTTAGGCAACCCATTTTTTAGACATGTGAAGGATTGCAAATGAAAATGACAACATCCTTGTCAAAGTCTCAAACATATGACATATTAAGATAGGAGTGAAGGGACCCATTACTTTGTAAAATCTATAACCTAAGTAACTCCTATTGACTCTAAGGTGAAAATATTTTATTCTCACTTAGGCCTTTAATTAAAAATCAGCAGTACATATTGTGTGTGCATGTGCGTGTCTGTTTACAATTAAAGTATTAAATCCATTATTTCAAGGAACACGGTGGGGATTTGGTGGCAGTGGCCTTTTACAGATGCAAAAAGGAAGCCTTGCAAGGGCTATTATACTACCATGAAATAGTAGAGTGTTAGTTTGGAAAGCTACTTTTCATGGTTTTTATATGTATCCCAAATCGGAAACAGCTACCTGCGCTAATGAAATGTGAAGTCATAAAATATATTTTTCCCCAGATGAACTACCCATGCTGTGTGTGTGTGTGTGTGTGTGTGTGTGTGTCCCTGCTACCACTGGCTGGAAGGTGGAGTTACACAGTTCAATAAAGGTGCCCTGTAATTACCTAACCTCCCAGGTAATCATAGACAAGAGTAAGATGTTATTCATGCACAACATATGATCCCTTGCACTAGTGAATGAATAGCCATAAGAAGGAGTCATGGATCAAGCATGAGTGACCTCTTCTTCCTGTTTGCAGTTGGCTAGGAGGTAAGGTTACTCCAGGGCACATTAATCACATCTCTCAGATAATGGAATGGTGGAAAAATAATTAACCAGGGATTGACCGGGATTTTTTCAAATTTCAAATTGTGTTAAACATGGCAGCAGTTTCTTAGAGACTGTCTTTTGTTTTTTTTAATTTGTTTAGGCATCTGAAGCACCATGGCACCATAAATTCTGATCCATTCTGAATTAGTCAGCCAAATTTAACGAGTTAAATGATAGCAGTCCTCCTCCATTCACGCTGCTATCATTCTTTCCAGACAGGGTGTGCATATAGAAAAAGATCCACCCCAAAAATGGACATTGTCATACATTGCCAGTCTAGGGATGTCACCTCTACTCCAGCATGGGATGCCGGTCACAATCCAAATTGCGCATGTTCGAACATCGACAACCCATGCCTGTCACATTCAATTTAGCATATGGTCGAACATCGAATATCCATGCCTGTCACATCCTACTCAACCCAACAGACAGCCATTTTAGAGAGCAGCAGCCATCTTGAAAGAAAGAAGAGCAGCAATGGCCAGAGGAAGAGAAATACTCTTCAGCATGGAGGAGAATGAGGCACTAGTGGCGGCACTGCAGACCTGTTATTCCCAGCTCTTTGGCCCATTGGCAGCTTCCACCGCAGTAGTGGATAGGAGCGAAATGTGGGATACTGTGGTGGAAGCTGTCAATGAGGTGGCAGTGTTCCCACATACATCAATCAGGTGCAGGAAGAGGGTTTATGACATTAGAAGGCAGGTGCTGTGGAAAAGGGCGAGGATGGAGGTAGCACAGTCATCTGGGGCCTCCAGTAGACCTGTTCAATTCCATCACTATGAACAAGTCCTTGATGGCCTCATTGCAGCATCTGAGGTAGAAGCTGCTCCTGCTTCAGGTGGTGATGAGGCTGTTGCTGGTCCAGCACATGCTGGACCAGCTCCCATCACCCCTGTAGCAGGGCCAGTGGAATCCTTGGATGCTGAAGATGACCATGCTCCTGCATCTTCCCCTGCCCCTATAGCACCTGTCTTCCCTGTCCACGTGCCCGCTCCTGTTCCTGCTGATGTATGTGCCCATTCTCCATCAGCTGGAGAGAGCAAGTCTTCCTCTGGTCTGGTGATTTGCACCAGTTCCACCAGGAGCAGTGGCAGTGATGCCCCCTCCCTGCATGCCTCAGAGTTGGGTACTCCAGCGCCAGACATCTCTGCAGATGAGGAATCAGAACATGCTGGCATGTTTTCTGGTAAGTAATTGTATTCTGATGCATGTGTTCATGTAATGTTGTTAACCCTTTGAGTGCCAGAGGGGTACGCAATGCATTGCATGTGTGTCTCGGTTCCCCAGAATAACCCAGGAGTCAGTACGGTATAGTAAAAATGCAATTTATTAAAATAACAAATAAGGTAGCATACAGAGGTAAATAACAGGAAGAAGTAGTGAGTCACAGCCGGCAAGTGCTACTACCAGAAATAGTATATTGCCAAGGTGGATGACTCTACTAGAGACTAGGCCTAAGCCATTGGTAGTCTGTGCTGGAACTGGCAACAGGAACAGACCAGGAGCACTAACAGGAACACAAAGTCTTGATCCAGGGTAGGGAGGAATCTACTAGACTCACACCTGCAGTCAAAATAGTAGTAGCAGATACTTGACTCACGCCTGCAGTCAGAATGGAGGAAGTGGATACTTGACTCGCACCTGCAATCAGTATAAGAGCTAGTCTATCAGAGTCCCAGGTCCGCACCAGATTGGGTGTCTGCTAGGTACAGGGGACAAACAAGAGAATAGTCAGACAGAGCCACAGGTCAGCACCAGATTTGATGGTCAGAGAAGCCAAGTCATACACAGAGCCCAAGGTAGCAGAACTGCTTTGTACAACAACGCAAGGGCAACTGAGTCAGGACTCAGGCTGCTCTTTAAACCCCATCACAGGAAGTAGGAAAGAGGAGCCCACAGAATGCCTACACTAAAAACAAGACCCTGCGTCATTCTGATGCATCTCATAGCCTTGCGACCATTCTGTGTTGTGTAACCCTCTGGCACTCAGAGAGTTAAATATCTACCACTGAGCAGATAGGTGTGCAATGTATGATAAAGTACTGCAAATCACGCATATCTGCTCTGTGTAACTTAATCCTTTGTAATGCAATGTCCACGTGTGTGTACTGTAATGTAGTACTTTGTTATGCAATGTCCATGCGTGTGTGTAACGTAATATAGTTTGTTATGTAATGTCCATGTGTGTGTAATGTAAATGCAGTACTTTGTTATGCAATGTTGGAGGCTTCAGTCTGGAAGCTGGAGTGCTCTCATTGGCTAGATATCGATCTCTGCCAATGAGACCGCTCCAGCTTGCAGACAGAAGCCTCCATCGTCGGAGGAAGGAGGAGAGCAGAGGCAGAGTGACGGACTGTGGTTACAGAGCAGGTAACTTCAGTCTGTATGGAAGTAGGTAGGAGACAGATTTTCAAAGTTAAATTTACAACAAATTAAACTTAAAAATAAAAAATAAACAATGTTTTAGAAGTATTCGATATGTAGCCTATTTAGGCTATGTTATAAATAGGAGACACATCCACTTTAACACATTTTGTGTGGTGATTATCAGCAATGATCCTGTTGTCTAGGACGCACAATCATGTCCTCTAACCACCACAAAAGTGCATGTTGTCAGTTGAACACAAGTGAATGGCAATACCTCTTGTGTTTAAATGAGCACATCCTGACAACATGCACTGTTGGTGTGGTTAGAGGACATGATTGTGCATCCTAGACAACAGGAACATTGCTGAGAATCACCCTGCTAAATGCAGCAAACATCTGTGTGCCAGAGAGGTGCTCACTGCTTTGCATTTCTTCTTTCCCCACAGCGTCATCTGATGAAGAATAACAGCAGCAGCCCCCTTCCAGCCAGGAGTATGCAGAGGCCCTTGACATCCTATATGGGATCTCAGCTGATATCAGGGGCCTACGGCGTCAGCTGAGAAACGACATGCGCCATCTGGAGACTCTGCTCCAGCATCAGCTCCAGGCTGATGCTGGGCCTCCTGACAGTGCATGTTGTGTGTCCAGGGCCAGCCCCCGCCCCCAGCAGCTCCTCATCAGACAGCAGTCTGGCATCATCTGATGCCCTGCATTCTGCACGTGGTGGTAGGCGCCACCTACCCAAACTGGGGCCTCGCAAAAAGGAGGAAGGAGGCCCCCCCACTGACCCATTCCCTCCAGAGGGGTATTTTTCAAAAATTTTTTTAAGTTTATTATTATTATTTATATTTTTTATTAAATTTTTCAACTTCAGCATTGTTGTTGTCTATTTATTTCAGATACAAACAGGGGGGGAGATACACCAAAGTGTTATGAGGAGGTGATGACCCTTCCAGTGACGATCCCTGCTTCTTCCATCTAGCCATTGAACCGAGATTTAACCAACCTGTAAGTTCTTAGTGCATTGGCTCCATGGGTTAATCAAGGAATCGGAGAGTTTAGCACACTGGAGAAGTTCCTTACACCTCATCACCATTTGAAAACACTTTAGTGCATAACCCCACTGCTGACCCACTGTTCTGTGTGTGTCTCCAACCCTTGTCTGTCTCCCATAGAGATTGTAAAATGGAAGGAGACAGATACGGACTTGCATGAAGGGAAGCTGACAGAGGAGGAGGGTGGCAGAGGGACAGAAAGGGAAGGAGACAGATGGACAGAGAGGGAACGAGGCTGATGAACAGAGAGAGAGAAGGAGGCTGATGGACAGAGAGGGAAGGAGACAGATAGACAGAGAGGGAAGGAGGTGGGCATAGGGAATGAATGTAAAGGAGTGAAAGGGAGATGTGTAGACTGACAGGACTGGATTCAAATCTTGGAGACGGCTGTTTTTTCTGCCGACGGCATTTTTGGGGTGTTAAAATTAAGAGGTATTTTCATCCATAGGAACTAATGAAAACACCGTAAATTGCAATTCAGTTGTCTGCGTTAGCTATGAAGATCTGATAAGTGACTCAATTTATTGCAGGAAAGTTAAGACCTACTTTTTTTCTGACTTTAGTCCCTTATCGCATCGTCAAACAGCTGACCCCGAAACAGAAAGGAAAATAAAGTTAAAAAAACCTAAGACCCCAGTGGGTGTATTGATATGGGGCCCTAAGCCCCACATCAATACATTAAAGTACTCCAAAACAATGTCAAATGTTAGTAGAATAATCCCCATGAGTGCCAGTGGGGTATAATCACCCTGATGGCACACATAAGGTTAACCCAACTAAGTAAAAAAAAAAAAAAAATCACATTACAAGTAACACTTACCATTAATCGTGATGTCCAGCAGAGTCCTCAGTATACCGGTTTTCTTCTGTCCTTCTTTCTTCTCTTCTATCTTCTCCTCTTTCTTCTCTTCTGTCTTCTTTCCTCTTGTTGTAAAAAACAAACCCAGAAAAGTATAAGTCCAAAGCAAGAATATCCAGCACACCAGTACATACTTTAACCCTACTGAGCCCCAGAGAGGTATGCAACACATTGCTTTGCAATGTGTTGTGTAACCCTCTGGCATTGAAGGGGTTAAACTATGTTTTAGTGTGCCAGATATTGCATTGGATTTATACTTTTCTGGGTAGTTTTTACAGCAAGAATACAGAAGCTACAAGACAGTAGAGAAGACAGAAGGAGACAGACAGTGGATGACAGGTAAGTGTAACACTGATTAGTTACGATCAGTGCTTCACAGTATGTCAGGCACAGATTTTTAGATTTTTTCCTTTGAAGTTCCCAATACTGCCACTATTCAGCGGTGTTGAAAATGATTCAAACAAATGACTTCAATTTTTAATATTTTACACTGGGACAAAGGTGACTCTCCATTGTGGTGGCAATAAGCAACCCTGTATACAGACTGTCAGACTGGATGATGTGTCACTCTGAAAAAAATTATTCAGACAAATTATTCCAAATTTTTTAATACTGTCTGTTGCATGTGCCATTTCTGTTGCAGAGGTGGAATACAATATAGCATGAGCATCTGTCATTTAACATCTCTAGTAAAGGTAATACATTGCACAATATGAAGCATGTGTAATTTACTATATGTAGTAGAGGTGTTATATACATATGGATGTGGCTAAATAAGAAGGAAAAAGGAAAAGTGAGAATGACTGGTGCGGTATCCTTTTGAAACGTCAAAAAGAAAAATATTGCATGGCTAGAAGCTGATTTAACCATGTTGCAGTGTTTAAAATAGCAACATGAAAACCTTGCGCTGCATAAAAGCGCTAGGTTGTCATGTTGCATAATTAAACATCCCTATGTACTGGCCACAACTCCCAGCATCCTTACCTTGCATTTCCCAGCTCTCTTTAAAGCAGAACTACCACCTCTTACGAACATGTCCCCAAATAATTACCCATCTGGCAACTAGCTGCTCAGTATCGCTTGTCGCCAGAATTATTACCGAGATAATGATAATTATACACTGCGCCTGGACTGACAAGCAAGAAACAGAGCAGACATCTTTCCATAGTGACATCTGCGCACCTGCGCTGACAGTCCCAGCCTGCTCTAGGAGGCATTTTGTTAGGAGCCATTCCGCTCCAAAAGGGACTGACAGCGCATGCGTGCAGACGTCACTATGGAAAGATGTCTCTGCGGTTTCCTGCCTGTCAGTCCGGGAGCAATGAATAATTTTCATGAACGCGGTAATAATTCTGGCGACTAGCTCTACTGAGCAGCTAGTCGCCAGATGGGTAATTATTTGGGTCCATGTTTGTAAGAGATCGTAGTTCCACTATAATGCAACGTTTCAAAAGGGAACGACCAGTGCAAGGCAAACTCAGGATGACAGCAGCAACACTGAAGATATAGCCAGAACTGCAGAACACTGGAGCAGGCAGGACTCAGTCCGTAAATGTATACAGCAGCAACTGAGGAAGACTGGTGCGAGGCAGACTCAGGATGACAACAGCAACACTGGAGATGTAGCCAGAACTGCAGAACACTGGAGCAGGCAGGACTCAGTCCATAGATGGATACAACAACTGACGAAGACTGGTGAGAGGCCGACTCAGGATGACAGCAACATGGATGATTGTAGATGTCTGAAGTCCTTTTTGTTTTTTAAAACTTCATCGAACCTGAGAGCAGGGTAACCCAGCTTTGGCAAGCTGACTTTTAAAAAAGTAATTTGCTCTAATAGCTGAAGGCCAATTGATAGCGCTAGGGGCTAAGTATATTTCCAGTAACAGAAAATTCCCACTCACTCTGGTCAGTGGTTATGGGGGCAAGAAAGCAAGTCCTGGGCTACCAGGGACAATCTAGGCCACACAGCTCTCTTGATATCCCAGAAAGTCAAGGGATCTGGACTTGGGGCCAAAGAAGGTTCCGCAAGGTAAGCCTTAACCTCAAACTCAGCACTTTTTCTATTAATGAGGAACTGTTTGTTTTGTCCAAAGCATAATCTGTCTATTGCCTCAGCATAAAAAGCAGCAGCTGCTCCACCGGAACAAGATGAAGTGCTACTGGCGTTGCTACTATTAGGTCCCGGAAGACCACCACACTCCTCCAGCTCATCTTCAGAATCTTCTCCCACCTCCTGTGACTGTATTCTAGTTTTTCTTTGCCTGTCACACACCCTAGCTATCAATTGTTCCCTCTAGGCAGTGAGGGAATTGGAACGAAGTGCCATCCTGCCTTTGATTCGAGGATCGCAAATTTTGGCAAGCATTAACTCAGGACAATTGTCCATGCGCTCTTCCATGCACCGAGTCAGTTCCTTCTTCAGCCTCGTTAGAAGGGCAGCAACATCGGAAAGTATATTACCCTCAGCTCCAGGCTGTCATGTGCCTCAGGGTTTTCCCACTTTCCCTTTCCGTATATTCTGTTTTTCTTACCTTGTTTCATTTATCCGCCTTGTTTGAGGCACAGCCTGGTTCATGACCTATATCAAGTACTGATGTGTCAGTGCGCGATCAAAGCGTTCTGTATTCTGTAGTTTGGTGATCATGTTCGAGTGTTTCCTGTGTTCGACCCGGCTTTCCACGACTCTTCCTGTGTGATTAGACCCCGGCCTGTCCTCAACTATACTCCAGTTTTCCTGATTCGGTACCGTGTTTCCTCGACTGGCTTTCGACTCTGGCTTGCCCGACTACTCTCCTTGTCTTTTTTTTTTGTTGCCGCCCATGTGTTACCGACTCTGGTCTGCTGACTATTCTTATTCGAAGCCCTCTGTGTCAAGTGTCGAGTCCCTGGAGTGGTCGACGTTGTGTTGAGTAGTCCGTGGTGTCGTCGACTTCAGGTCGTGGTCATTTATCCGACTCCCAGTCGTACTCCTTCATTTTGACTCGGCTCCCAGTTGAGACCCTTTCTTGCGACTCCTATTGTGCTCTCTGTATTCGACAAAGCATCCATACCAGAGGTAGGTCATTCCTAGTTGTTTCCTGACCTGGTGAGTAGCTGTCTGTCATCAAGGAGGTCATCCAGCCATCAGGCTTCGCAGACTGCTACCTCACCCAGCTCCTGCCACAACAAGGCCTCCTGGGAGCAGCCACCGATAGCCAGCCCCGCTCTGTACTGCACCTAAACTTGTTGTTGCTATGGGTGTGTCTTGCAACACATTGGGCTGCCACCAATGTGCCGTCAATGACAGGAAGCCATGCTGGCTAGTGATGAGCGAGCACCCCAATGCTCGGGTGTTCGGGTGCTCTGACCGAGCACCCCCTGAGGCTCGAGTGCTCGGCCGAGCACCCGAGCCCCATTGAAGTCAATGGGAGGACTCGAGCATTACACCAGGCACCCCCTGCTCTGATGAGGGGAGGGTGCCTGGTCCATAGGAAAAGAGAAGAAAATGATGGAAACACCACAGAAATGGTTCAGGGACAGCATAGGGAGGATGTCTGGATGCATGTTGGACTCCAACATTGCTGCTGGGAACGATCTTTCACCCGTAGTACGCCATTTTTACAGACTGACCGTAAAACACACAAAAAGGAAAATAAAAACGACTTTAGGCGAAAAATTGTTACCAAACAATATTTGCTGTATATTTACTTGTATATCATCTGCAAATTCTCCCAAAAATTTCCTCGATTTTTCTGAACTGAGGCCATGATTAAGAGGGAAACGTGCGCAGAGGCAAATTCTCCCAAAAATTTCCTTGATTTTATTGAACTGAGGCCATGATTAAGAGGGAAACGTGCGCAAAGGCAAATTCTCCCAAAAATTTCCTTGATTTTTCTGAACTGGGGCCATGATTAAGAGGGAAACGTGCGCTGAGCCGACCATCTAAAACATTATGGGTGAGGGTCTGCTGCGGAGCTGACCATCCTAAACATTATATGCGAAGGCCCGCTAGTGAGCTGACGCTATAAAACATTATATGAGAGGGCACGCTAGAGAGCTGACCCAATAAAACATTATATGAGAAGGCCCGCTGGTGAGCTGACCTATATAAAAATTGTCAAACAGGGCCCGCTGGTGAGCTGGCCCTATATAAAAATTATATCACAGGGCCCGCTGGTGAGCTGGCCCTATATAAAAATTATATCCCAGGGCATATGGAAGAGGAGGAGGAGGATGAGAAGATTAAGAGTCAACCATATACCCGTTTTTTGGGTGGAAGGGGTGAATGGGAATACAGAGTATTCCCATCATTGTAAATAACATATATAAAGTGAGTTTATGTTCCCCCAGGGCTTTCCTCCAGTGGAGTGGAGAAGTCAGGGGAAATCTAGGCCTTGTTCATTTTTATAAGTGTCAACCTATCAGCATTGTCGGTGGAAAGGCGGATACGCTTATCTGTTATGATGCCACCAGCAGCACTAAATACCCGCTCAGACAGAACGCTGGCGGCAGGGCAGGCCAGCACCTCCAAGGTGTAGAGTGCCAGTTCATACCACGTGTCCAGCTTGGACACCCAGTAGTTGTAAGGCACAGAGGGATCATTGAGGACGCTGACACGGTCTGCTATGTACTCCTTCACCATCTTCCAAAACTTTTCCCTCCTTGTGACACTAGGCTGCGCATCAGGGTGAGGGTGCTGGCGGGGTGTCATGAAGGTGTCCCACGCCTTGGAGAGTGTTGCCCTGCCTTTGTCGGAACTGCTGTGTGCTCCCCTTTTCTCCCCTTCTCGGTTGGCCAAGGTAGCACGTACTCTGCCGCCAGCGTTGTCAGATGGAAAATTTTGGAGCAATTTTTCAACAAGAACCTTCTGGTATTGCACCATTTTGCTTGTCCTCTCCACCGGAGGAATGAGAGATGAGAAATTCTCTTTGTAGCGGGGGTCCAGAAGGGTGAACACCCAGTAATCCGTGTTGTCTAAAATGCGTATAACGCGTGGGTCACGGGAAAGGCAGCCTAACATAAAGTCAGCCATGTGTGCCAGAGTACCAACAGTCAAGATTTCGCTGTCCTCACCAGGAGGATGACTCTCAATCTTCTCATCCTCTTCCTCCTCTTCTGCCCACCCACGCTGAAGAGATGGAACTAAAGTTCCATGGCTACCCTCTGTAGCGGAGGCAACCGTGTCTTCCTCCTCCTCCTCCTCCGCCTCCTCCAATTGTCGCTGAGAAGACAAAGTGAGGGTGCTCTGGCTATCACCTTGTGTAAGCTCTTCCTCCCGCATTTCCACCTCTTCCACATGCAAAGCGTCAGTTTTAATTGTGAGCAGCGAGCGTTTCAGTAGACACAGAAGTGGGATGGTTACACTGATAATAGCGTTATCGCCGCTCAACATCTGTGTCGATTCCTCAAAATTGCGTAAAACCTCACAGAGGTCTGACATCCATTCCCACTCCTCACTTCTGATTACAGGAAGTTGAACGGAGAGGCGACGACCGTGTAACAGCTGGTACTCCACTACTGCCCTCTGCTGCTCACAAAGCCGGGCCAACATGTGGAAGGTGGAGTTCCAGCGCGTTCTCACGTCACACAGCAGCCGGTGAGCTGGCAATTGTAAGCGCTGCTGCAGCTTCAACAGGCCGGCCGAAGCTGTAGATGACTTACGGAAATGTGCACACACGCGGCGCACCTTGGTCAAGAGATCATGCACATTGGGGTAGGTTTTTAGAAATCGCTGAACCACTAAATTAAATACATGCGCTAGGCATGGTACGTGTGTGAGCTTGCCGAGCTCCAAAGCCGCCACCAAGTTACGCCCATTATCACACACAACCATGCCTGGTTGCAGGTTGAGTGGCGAGAGCCACTGCTCGGTCTGGTGACTAATCCCCTGCAACAGCTCTGAGGCCGTGTGCTGTTTGTCCCCAAGGCAGATCAGGTTCAGCACGGCCTGTTGACGCTTCCCCACTGCAGTGCTACACTGCTTCCAGCTACTGGCTGATGGGGGAGTGGCGCTGCGTGTAGAGAATTCGGAGGTGGAAACGGAGGAGGAGGAGCCAATAACGTAGGTGCTGGCGGAAACCCTGATGGAGGTAGGGCCCGCAATCCTCGGCGTGGGTAGCACCCGTGCCATCCCAGGGTCCGAGTCGCTCCCAGCCTCCACGACATTCACCCAGTGTGCCGTCAGGGAAATGTAGCGTCCCTGGCCACAAGCACTTGTCCATGTGTCAGTCGTTAAGTGGACCTTCCCAGTAACTGCGTTGGTCAGGGCACGGGTGATGTTACGGGACACATGGTGGTGTAATGCGGGGATGGCACACCGGGAAAAGTAGTGGCGGCTGGGGACCGCGTACCGAGGGACAGCTGCTGCCATCAGGCTGCGGAAGGACTCAGTGTCCACAAGCCTAAATGGCAGCATTTCGATGGCCAGTAATTTGGAAAGGTGTGAGGTTAGTGCTATGGCCTGTGGGTGGGTGGCTGGGTATTTTCGCTTGCGCTCAAATGCCTGGGGTAACGACATTTGGACGCTGTGCTGGGACAGGGAAGTGGATGTGGTCGCTGATGGTGCTTCAGATGGTACAGGTGCAGGGCGGGAGGTATGCGGGCCTGCGCCTTCGACAGGCGATTGGCCGGCACCGAAAACAGGGGAAGAGGAGGCAGTGGTGTGGCCTGCAGACACAGATGGGCGATCCAGGCGTTCCTCCCACTTATTACGGTGCTTGGATGCCATGTGTCGGATCATGCTGGTGGTGGTGAGGTTTCTAGTGTTCATGCCTCGGCTCATTCTGGTGTGGCACAGGTTGCAAACTACAATTCTTTTGTCATCCGCACTTTCCTTAAAAAAACGCCATACCGCGGAACACCTACCCCTTGGTAAGGTAGATTTACGCAAGGGGGTGCTCCGTGGAACATTTGCGGGCCGGTTTGGTGCGGTCCGCCTTCTTTCTGTAGCCACACCACTGCCTCTTCCAGCCTGTTGCGGTGCTGCAGATGGCTCACCCTCAGGACTGCTGTCATCGCTCGGCTCTACACCTTCCCAGGTGGGGTCAGTCACCTCATCGTCCACCAAGTCCTCCTCCACTTCCTCAATCTGATCATCCTCCTCATGTCTTGATCCCACCACATACTCAGTCATTGACAACTGTATAACATCCTCCTCAACAAGGTCTTGAGACAGTAATAGTGGTTGATTTAATGGCAACTGTGTCTCATCATCATCATCCACTACTTCCTTTGACCTTAAATGCCGTTCACATCTGTCATCTTCTTGTGATTGGGTACCCTCTAGAGGTTGTGAATCAGGGCATAAGATGTCATGTTCCTCTGCAAGCGTGCTTGGAGAGAGGGTCAAATGAAGGATTGGTGATGAGACGAGCTCCTCACTATATCCCAGTGTGGGATCACTTCTTTGACCAGACCGTGTATGGTGGGAGGAAGGATGATCAGAGTGAGGATTATGTTGACCAGACTCTTGGCTACTGAGAGTGGACTTGGTGGAAGACAGGGTGGTGCTTAACCGACTGGAAGCAGTATCAGCTGACATCCAACCGACCACCTGTTCGCAGTGGTCGGACCTCGAGAGTGATGTCCTGCGACGCCCTGTAAAATTAGACATGAAGCTAGGTATGGTGGATGTCTTTCTTTCTTGTGCTCTGGCACCAGGCACAGTTTCTCCGCGTCCTGACCCGCACCCTGAACTATCAGGATCACGTCCACTTCCCCGTCCCTTTTTACCCGCCTTCTTCATCTTACACGGAATATGTGACTTTGATATTTTAGTTTGAAGACTTAACAGTATTTCTTCCTATTCTGCAACTGTGCAGAGTACACAGAATAGGCTGCTAAACTGCGGTGACGCACACTGAATAGAATATGTGACTTTGATATTTTACTTTGAAGACTTAACAGTATTTCTTCCTATTCTGCAACTGTGCAGAGTACACAGAATAGGCTGCTAAACTGCGGTGACGCACACTGAATGGAATATGTGACTTTGATATTTTAGTTTGAAGACTTAACAGTATTTCTTCCTATTCTGCAACTGTGCAGAGTACACAGAATAGGCTGCTAAACTGCGGTGAAGCACACTGAATGGAATATGTGACTTTGATATTTTACTTTGAAGACTTAACAGTATTTCTTCCTATTCTGCAACTGTGCAGAGTACACAGAATAGGCTGCTAAACTGCGGTGACGCACACTGAATGGAATATGTGACTTTGATATTTTAGTTTGAAGATTTAACAGTATTTCTTCCTATTCTGCAACTGTGCAGAGTACACAGAATAGGCTGCTAAACTGCGGTGAAGCACACTGAATGGAATATGTGACTTTGATATTTTACTTTGAAGACTTAACAGTAGTGATGAGCGAGCGTGCTCGGCCGATGCTCGGATCGGCTCGAGCATCGCTCTGCTCGGCACATGGCGGTACTCGTCGAGTACCGCCATGTGCTCTCCCGCCATGTTCGGGTGGCGGGGATCTGTGCCGGAAGAGGCACAGATCCGAAGACGCTCCGCTGGACCACCAGGGACTGGAGGTACGGGGGCATTGCGGAGATGAAGGGGGCATTGCGGAGATGAAGGGGGACATTGTGGAAGAGGGGCATAGACTCTATGCCCCTCTTCCACAATGTCCCCCTTCATCTCCGCTATGCCCGTCTTCCACAATGTCCCCCTTCATCTCCGCTATGCCCCTCTTCCACAATGTGCCCCTTCATCTCCGCTATGCCCCTCTTCCACAATGTCCCCCTTCATCTCCTCTATGGCATAGAGGAGATGAAGGGGGACATTGTGGAAGAGGGGCATAGCGGAGATGAAGGGGCACATTGTGGAAGAGGGGCATAGCGGACATGAAGGGGCATATTGTGTAAGAGGGACATTGCGGAGATGAAGGGGGCATTCGGAGATGAAGGGGGCATAGCGGAGATGAAGGGGGCATTGACCAGGCACCCTCCCCTCATCAGAGCAGGGGGTGCCTGGTGTCGCCCCATTCATTTCAATGGGGCTCGGGTGCTCGGCCGAGCACTCGAGCCTCAGGGGGTGCTCGGTCAGAGCACCCGAGCACCCGAGCATCGGGGTGCTCGCTCAACATTGCTTAACAGTATTTCTTCCTATTCTGCAACTGTGCAGAGTACACAGAATAGGCTGCTAAACTGCGGTGAAGCACACTGAATGGAATATGTGACTTTGATATTTTACTTTGAAGACTTAACAGTATTTCTTCCTATTCTGCAACTGTGCAGAGTACACAGAATAGGCTGCTAAACTGCGGTGAAGCACACTGAATGGAATATGTGACTTTGATATTTTACTTTGAAGACTTAACAGTATTTCTTCCTATTCTGCAACTGTGCACAGTACACAGAATAGGCTGCTAAACGGCGGTGACGCACACTGAATGGAATATGTGACTTTGATATTTTAGTTTGAAGACTTAACAGTATTTCTTCCTATTCTGCAACTGTGCAGAGTACACAGAATAGGCTGCTAAACTGCGGTGACGCACACTGAATGGAATATGTGACTTTGATATTTTACTTTGAAGACTTAACAGTATTTCTTCCTATTCTGCAACTGTGCAGAGTACACAGAATAGGCTGCTAAACTGCGGTGACGCACACTGAATGGAATATGTGACTTTGATATTTTAGTTTGAAGACTTAACAGTATTTCTTCCTATTCTGCAACTGTGCAGAGTACACAGAATAGGCTGCTAAACTGCGGTGAAGCACACTGAATGGAATATGTGACTTTGATATTTTACTTTGAAGACTTAACAGTATTTCTTCCTATTCTGCAACTGTGCAGAGTACACAGAATAGGCTGCTAAACTGCGGTGACGCACACTGAATGGAATATGTGACTTTGATATTTTAGTTTGAAGACTTAACAGTATTTCTTCCTATTCTGCAACTGTGCAGAGTACACAGAATAGGCTGCTAAACTGCGGTGAAGCACACTGAATGGAATATGTGACTTTGATATTTTACTTTGAAGACTTAACAGTATTTCTTCCTATTCTGCAACTGTGCAGAGTACACAGAATAGGCTGCTACACTGCGGTGAAGCACACTGAATGGAATATGTGACTTTGATATTTTAGTTTGAAGACTTAACAGTATTTCTTCCTATTCTGCAACTGTGCAGAGTACACAGAATAGGCTGCTAAACTGCGGTGAAGCACACTGAATGGAATATGTGACTTTGATATTTTACTTTGAAGACTTAACAGTATTTCTTCCTATTCTGCAACTGTGCAGAGTACACAGAATAGGCTGCTAAACTGCGGTGAAGCACACTGAATGGAATATGTGACTTTGATATTTTACTTTGAAGACTTAACAGTATTTCTTCCTATTCTGCAACTGTGCAGAGTACACAGAATAGGCTGCTAAACTGCGGTGAAGCACACTGAATGGAATATGTGACTTTGATATTTTACTTTGAAGACTTAACAGTATTTCTTCCTATTCTGCAACTGTGCACAGTACACAGAATAGGCTGCTAAACTGCGGTGACGCACACTGAATGGAATATGTGACTTTGATATTTTAGTTTGAAGACGTAACAGTATTTCTTCCTATTCTGCAACTGTGCAGAGTACACAGAATAGGCTGCTAAACTGCGGTGACGCACACTGAATGGAATATGTGACTTTGATATTTTACTTTGAAGACTTAACAGTATTTCTTCCTATTCTGCAACTGTGCAGAGTACACAGAATAGGCTGCTAAACTGCGGTGACGCACACTGAATGGAATATGTGACTTTGATATTTTAGTTTGAAGACTTAACAGTATTTCTTCCTATTCTGCAACTGTGCAGAGTACACAGAATAGGCTGCTAAACTGCGGTGAAGCACACTGAATGGAATATGTGACTTTGATATTTTACTTTGAAGACTTAACAGTATTTCTTCCTATTCTGCAACTGTGCAGAGTACACAGAATAGGCTGCTAAACTGCGGTGACGCACACTGAATGGAATATGTGACTTTGATATTTTAGTTTGAAGACTTAACAGTATTTCTTCCTATTCTGCAACTGTGCAGAGTACACAGAATAGGCTGCTAAACTGCGGTGAAGCACACTGAATGGAATATGTGACTTTGATATTTTACTTTGAAGACTTAACAGTATTTCTTCCTATTCTGCAACTGTGCAGAGTACACAGAATAGGCTGCTAAACTGCGGTGACGCACACTGAATGGAATATGTGACTTTGATATTTTAGTTTGAAGACTTAACAGTATTTCTTCCTATTCTGCAACTGTGCAGAGTACACAGAATAGGCTGCTAAACTGCGGTGAAGCACACTGAATGGAATATGTGACTTTGATATTTTACTTTGAAGACTTAACAGTATTTCTTCCTATTCTGCAACTGTGCACAGTACACAGAATAGGCTGCTAAACTGCGGTGACGCACACTGAATGGAATATGTGACTTTGATATTTTAGTTTGAAGACTTAATAGTATTTCTTCCTATTCTGCAACTCTGCACAGTACACAGAATGTGCTGCTAATCTGCGGCGACGCACACTGAATGGAATATGTGACTTTGATATTTTAGTTTGAAGACTTAACAGAATGTGCTCTAATCTGCAACTTTGCACACTAAACAGAATGTGCTCTAATCTGCAACTTTGCACACTAAACAGAATATATGAAATTTTTTTTTTGTTGTTTTTTTCCCCCCACACAAAATAACCTGCTGCCCCCACACACAGTAGTCCTAAAAAGGACTTTTGGTTCTTTTTTTTTCACAATTTTGCTTTTTTTCTCCCTACACTGACTTTCCCTTCCTATCCTCAGCTCTCCCTGGCTAAGACTGAGCCGAACTCGCTGGTCAGGTGCTATACAGCACCCGACCACGGGTTCTGGCCAGCCAATCAGTGTAATGCCAGCAGCCAACATGGCTGCTGGCATTACACTGATGTCAGAGCCTCCCTGCACGTTTATTGGCTGAGCAGCAGCCGCAAAACGTGCGGGGAGGTGACCCGAACATGGCGGGCGAGCACATGCGGTACTCGTACGAGTACCGCCATGTGCCGAGCAGAGCGATGCTCGAGCAGATCCGAGCATCGGCCGAGCATGCTCGCTCAACACTAATGCTGGCCACTCGGAGCACTCCATAAGTCAGTGGTAAAATGCACTGACTGTCCAGCAGCCTTTCCTAGCAGGTCCTTCAAAAGACCAACGCACGATTTGTACAGTGAGGGCAACTATAGTTCTACTAAATGGAGGGAATACACCTTTGCACAACCTCCCTGATAACACACATGAAACACAGACACCATGACATTTATGTGAAACACCCACCACAGAAATCAAGCATTGCTGATTAAATTATTGCCACCCACCACCAGGAGTACAGAAAGTTAACCCGTTCAGTTGGACCTCTATGATGGCAGCAGGAACAGAACATCTGTCAGCAGGCACAGTACTGGTGGCAGCAGGTTCAGCACTGTCAGCAGGCATAGCAATGGTGGCAGCGGTGGCAGCGTGTCTGACAGCAGGCACAGTACTGGTGGCAGCAGGGGCAGTACTGACAGCAGGGCAGCATGACTGACAGCAGGCACAGTACTGGTGGCAGCAGGGCAACACGTCTGGCAGCAGGCACAGCAATAGTGGTAGCAGTAGCACAGGCAGTACTTCTGACATTAGGCACAGCAATGGTGGTAACAGTAGCAGGGGCAGCAGTCTGGCAGCAGGCACAGCAATGTTGGCAGCAGGGGCAGCACATCTGTCAGCAGGCACAGGCAGCTAACCTGTCCTGCTCTCACTACTACCCTCTTCCTCCCTTGAAATTAATTTAGGGGTCTGGCCATTGTTGGTTCGGTAGTGCTCACTTCCTCCTCCTCCTCAGACTTAGTTGCTTCCCCTAGACCAACTTCTTTTTATGGTATACTCAATGATTTGTTAGCAGTGGAGCAGAGGTTAAAGTTAGTATGGAGCGCTGGAGAGAACATACTGTTCAGGTAGTCTGGCAGATTTCTAGAGAAGTGGTTATAAACCAGACAAGAGAAGTGATGGATATGTCTAGATTTTAACCATAGCAAGAACACACAATGGCAATGCTGGAAGTAAAGTTCTCAAATTACAAAGTATCAAATGGCGTGTAACTCACCGCCAGCTGGTTCCTTGATCGCAGTGCAGTTTCTCATGATTCCCAACCCTTTTATAAAGCTCAAAACATACAAATGAGGACAGCACTCCAGCATAGTGTATAAAACCAGCTCTTTCTTTAACTGCGCTACCAAATATGTTATATACTTAATATCCTGCAAGATGTGTAATGTCCAATATGTGGGAAAGACAGGTAGATCCCTGAGAGAACGTGTGAGAGAGCTCATTAGTAATGTAATCTGTGATGATCATAAAACAGGTGTTGCTCAACATTTTTGTTCAAAACATAATGCATGTCTAGAACACCTCTCAGTGGTTGGTATAGAAAGAGTAGTCTCACCTATACGAGGTGGTGACAGAAAGAGATTACTGTGCCAGAGAGAGGTGTTCTGGATTTTCACTTTGGCGACTAGGATGCCACTTGGACTTAATAAGGTATTTAACGTAAGTCTTTTTTGTTTGATGTCTCATCTTTAGTCCAAAGAAGGAGTTAAGATGAAATAACAACTGATTTTTTTATTCCAATGATTAGTCCAGAGACTCCTGATACATTCATTGTTGATGTTTGGGTGGACATTGCATTAGTTAGCAAATAAAAACTGCATTAGTTGATAGTTAAAATACACATACATGTGTATCTGCCGATTTGATGGATATAGACATATTAGTGTATACTTGGTATGAATTTGTTAACCATTGTAGCACACTGATATGTGTTGTTTCACTTTGGTTGACAAGTCTGCATTCACTTGTGTATGTCTGGGTTTTAAGGTTTTGTATGTGATGTACTTTTAACATTTGTATTTGTTTGATACACACTGTGGGGGTAGACACTCTCCATTCTTGGGGAAGATCATTGATACACACATGGGTTCGGCGCTGTGATCGTGAGGGGTTAATCTGCTGGCAACATTTCTGTGAATTGAGCAGTAGGTTCTCTATCACGGGATTGGTTGCCGCACCTGATAGGTGTGAATCTTGACTTTAAGAGATGGTAGAGGTGGTCATTCCCTTAGTCTATGATTAAGCACTCAGGTGTGAAACGAGTGAGACAGATGCGGCATGTGTAGAGTTCATTGTTGATATTATGTTATAAAGAAAGAGCTGGTTTTATATACTACACTGGAGTACGGTCCTCATTTGTATGTTATGTCTAGATCTTAGACAGTTTAGTACTAAAATGTCTTCATCAGCATCATCATCAAATATTATTCACCACCACCATCCACTTTCACCACATTTATTTCAACCTATTATATTTTGATCTTCATTTTGTTGAACATTGTTGAGAATTAAATTTAATGTCATCACCATTTGTTCAGTATTTTCAAATTACACTATGAAGGGTAATTGCATTGTGCTTTGATTCTAATAGCAATACAGATTAACAATCATAGTAACATATAGTAACAGGGTGGTTGAAGGATGAGGATAGGTGCACTCTTCAGCAGAAACATACTAAATAAGCCATTATAAAAAATTGTTTTGCTTATGGCCCTTGTAACTAAAAGCCATTTACAAGTTAGTCATTATTTCTCAAACTGAAATTAGCGAATAATGGCACTTCCCATTTAGCTAATAATTTCCAGTGAAAAGTGCAGATTTTCCGATTTTTTCACCTAGTTCATTCCATTGAAATCATTGGGAACATTGAATTTACAAACAACACATAGCAAATATTATTTTATTTCCCAAAGGCATAGTATAAAAGGGGTATGAGGGTGTGTTTGTGGGGTGTTGAGAAAGAATCAGTTGAACAGGGAATGTTTTTTTTATGGGGGGTTGTTTACTGGGATTGGAGGGGCAGTTAATAAAAAAATAAATCCTAAATACAAAAAAACCCCATAATACATAGAATAAAAGGGATCTGAAGAGGGTGCCTGTGTTGGTGAATGAATTAATCAGTTGAACAGGGAATTTGTTTTGGGGGGGTTCTTGACTGGTATTGGGGGGACAGTTAATAAAATAAATGAATAAAATAAAATAAGAAATTTGTATGTAGAGCAATAGAGACAGGAACCCCCTTACATAAGCTGCCACATGGGGGGACTGATACTTGATAGAGTATTTTGCAGAGGATGATTTGTTAGAGTTGTTGTTAAAGGTTGTAGGACTTAGACTTATTAGAGGCCCAAGCCCTGAAGAAACATTGATTTGTAGGGCTTAAGCTTGTTAGAAACAAACCCCCAAAATTTGTTTATTTTTTTTTGTAAGACTATGTTTTGCTTTGTTTTTAATTTTTTTTCTTCAAAGCCCTGAGAAAAAAAATGCCCTACTGGCCTAGTGCCAGCAGGTCATGTTGGCTAGAGGCCACTGGCCATTTTCAAATGTCCTCCTCCTGAGTTCATAATTGCAGAATTTTAGACTTGTGCACAACAAAAAATTTCTGTAAAATTTAATGTCGGACAAATTTTTGTTTTCATTCATCGACTCTGCAATTCTGATTCAATCTGTTCGGCTCGGACAAAAATCGGAGACAGTCCGAATTATTCGGAGACTTTAAAATACCTTTAAAAAAAAAAGTAAATTAAATGAATAGAACCATTTCCAGGGTCTAAATGAAGATGATGGAACAGGGTAAGGTGGGCATTTAGCCTTATGGTACTATGGATGAAGTAGATGGATGTATGGATGTAGCAATGAGGCACCCTGACTGCCTACACAATACACATACACAACTGTGAGACTGGCTGATGTGTCACCCTGAAAATTATTCAAACAAATTCCTTTTATTAATTTTAATGGTTAACACAGGAACAAAGGTGACTTTCCCTTGTAGTGGTAATAAGGTACTAGGCCTGCCTGCAGAACTGTGAGACTGACTGATGTGTCACTCTGAAAATTATTCTAAGAAATCCCTAATATTTTTAATTTTTTACACAGTGGCAATAAGGCACTAATGCTGGCTGCCTGCCTACACAACAACTGGACACTCTTTATCTCCTTCTTATCTATCTGAGCTCCAACAACACAATGAGAAAATGCAGTCTGTCTGCCTGTGTGTCTGTGTCATTAGTCCAACCCTCATCATGAAACGAAGAAGCCAATTGGAATAGAGACAAAGCAGAAAAGTAGAGCATGAAATGGAGGAGCTAATTGGACTAGAGACATGGAGGGAAAGTATGGAGGGAAAGTAATCAAGCGCGGGTAGAAGCCACCGCATTTCCGAAAGCTTCGATGACATTCGGACCAGGGCTAGTCGGTTGCATATTTCTTTTGGTGAATGACCCTTGACTGTCGTAAGGTCCGAATGTCGCTGAATGACCCCTTTTTCCAAATGTCGCTGAATAGAATCACACAAATCTACAGAATTTGCAACTGCTGTTCTTGCTGCTGCTGAGTTGTTTAAGCAACAGGATGATTAGGCAGCTGAAAGGGAATGGGATCAACGATAGCAGTAACATGGGTGATGGCTGATGAAGGTTCCCCTTGCCACGACTATCTACAATGATGCTTCTGAAGCAGTAGCATCACAATAAGTAGCCATCAATCTATGTGGAGAAAAGAAGAAGTTGGCCAATAATTCTTCTCTATCTGCCCCTCCTCCAAAATCATGCGTGAGTTGTTATTAAAATATACATTTTCCCTTGACAGCAGGAACTGTGGCTTTCATCAGAAACTGCAATGCACACAGTGTGTGTGGTAAATAACATCTTGGGGCACAATTGCATCCAAACACCATGACACAAGTGCTCAAGTACTGCCGCTGTCATTATACCCCTGGTCCAGGCCCTGCTAAGGTCACATGACAACTTGCTGACAGTTTAATAGTAATGATGAACCCTCCTTGTCAGCATCTTAGCATATTCTGTGGGATGGAATCTCTTCAGATGCCGCTTGACTCACTGCTTGACATTCTCCTCCACCACAATGACATGTTGGGTCAGTGCGGCTCACAGTGTGCAATGGGTAGAGACAAACTACCACATCCTAACATCAACAGAGTGACTATCATTTGGCGGGGGAGGTAACGATGAATGAGGTGGATTGGCAGAGATGTAGTTACCCTAGAAGGTGATGGCGAGCTAGTTATTTCACTCATCATGGAACTTCCAGTCTCTGACTGTGTTGCTCTATTCTTCCTCTTCTTTGATCACCACCCCTCCCCTTTTAACCTATACTTATCATAGAGCTCCAAATAGTACTGAACGGGTTAACTTTCTGTACTTCTGGTGGAGGGTGGCAATAATTTAATCATCACTGCTAGGGAATATAGTAATTCTTCTTTTTCTCTAATTGCCTTTCTGGAGAGTCAGGGGGTACTGGTACAGCAACACAGTTGTTTGATTTCTGTTGTGAGTGTTTGGCTTTAACATGTTTGACATAAATGTCATGTTGTCTCTGTTTCATGTGTGATATCAGGGAATTGTGCCAAGGTGTGTTCCCTCCTTTCCTCGGCTCACTGACTTGTCACAAATTGTGCACAGTGCTGTTGGTGATGACTACACTGTGCCTACCCCAAGAGAAAAATAGACCCACACCCATGACTTCAGCGGAGAGGGAAAAGATGGAGAAGAATGGCCTCTTTCTTATTTTCCTCCACATTCCCCTTCACTGTCTGTGACAATGGATAATGTTCCTGCTGTTGCTGTTACTGCCTGTCATGGTTTGCAAGCAAAGACAAGAGTCAGACAGTAAAGTAAAATTCACCTTTATTAAAGTAAATGTAATAATGCCAATACTCAGGAAGGAGCAGAGGGTAACCAAGAGACAGGGACTCTATCAGAAATAGTAGTATGTCTCCAGATCCCAGAACTGCAGAGACTAAGCCGAAGCCAATGGTAGTCTCTAAGTCAGAGAGGAAGAGTAGGCCAGACGGTTCCCCAGGGTTGGAAATCAGAAGATAATTGACTCGCGCCTGCAGCCAACCTGGAGACGACTGTCACCTGAAGGTGAGACAACCAACGGACCTACTGACTCACACCTGCAGTCAGTATTGTCAGAGTCTGCCAGAGCCACAGGTCTGCACCAGATAGGATATCCGCTCAACAGGAGGAAATGTAGAAGTTAGCTGGACAGAGCCCCAGGTCAGCACCAGGATGGATGGTCAGACAAGCCTAGGACATACACGGAGCAGGTAGTCAGCCAGAGCCACAGGTATGCACCAGATTGGGTGTCCACTATAATGGGGAAATATGAGAGAGTAGTCAGACAAAGCCACCGATCAGCACCAGAATGGATGGTCAGACAAGCCTAGGTCATACACGGAGTGGGTAGTCAGCCAGATCCACAGGTCTGCACCAGATTGGGTGTCAACTACAAAGGGGTAATATGAGAGAGTAGTCAGACAGAGCCACAGGTCAGTACCAGGATGGATGGTCAAACAAGCCTAGGTCATACTCAGAAATCAGGAGCAAAAAGTAGAACTGTATAGAATATCAATATAAAGGTAACTGGATGAAAATCCAGTTCCCTTTAAATACAAGGTGCCAGGAAGTAGATATGAGTAGGGATGGGTGAAACTTTCCACCTCAAACTAAAATCGGCAAAAATGTCACTTTCCGCTTGGCGAAAAATTTCCCGCGAAAAAGTGCACATCTTCTGCTTTTTTCACCCATTGAAATCAATGGGAACATAGAAGTTACACATAACACATTACAACTAATATTTTATTTCCCAAAGATATTGTATAAAAGGGGCATGAGGGTGCCTGTGTTGGTGGGGTGTGGGGAAAGAATCATTTGAACAGGGAATGTTTTTGGGGGTTGTTTACTGGGATTGGGGGGAACTTAATGAAAAAGAAATCCTAAATAAAAGAAAAGAAAAACCATAAGACATGGTATAAAGGTGTCTGAGGAGGGTACCTGTGTTGGTGAATTAATTAATCATTTGAACAGGTAATTTGTTTTGGGGTGCTTTCTTGACTGCTATTGGGGGGACAGTTAATACAAAAATAAATCAATAAAATAAGACATTTTTATTTAAAGTGACAGAGACAGGAACCCCCTGACATAATCTGCCATTGGGGTGGACTGATACCTGGCTTGAGTATTTTGTAGAGGATGATTTGTTTGATTTGTTGTTAGAGGCCTTTGTTGGACTTAGACTTATTAGAGGCCCAAGCCCTGAAGAAACATTGATTTGTAGGACTTAAGCTTTTTTGACACAAGCCCCAAGGAAACATTGATTTCTAGGACTTAGGCTTGTTAGAAACAAACCCCCCAAAAAATTGTTTATTTTTTTGTACGACTAGTTTTTTTCTTTTATTTAATTTTTTTTTCAAAACACAAGCCCTGAGAAAAAAATTAAATGCCCTACTGGCCTAATGCCAGCAGGTCATGTTGGCCAGTGGCCACTGTCAAATGTCCTGCTGAGTCCTGAGTTCCAACTGCTGCTCGTACTGCTGCTGCTGAGTTGTTTAAGCAGCAGGATGATTAGGCAGCTGAAAGGGAATGGGATCAACAATAGCAGTAACATGGAAGATGGATGATGAAGGTTCCATTTGCCACGACTGCCTCCAGTGATGTGCCTGAGGCAGTAGCAGCAGAATAAGTAGCCCTAAGTATTTGTGGAGAAAAGAACAAGTTGGCCATTAAATCTTCTCCACCTGCCCTCCTCTAAAATCATCATGGGTTTGTTGTTATTAGAATATATTTTTTCCCTTGAGAGCAGGATCAGTGGGTCTCCTCAGCTACTGCAATGTGTACAGTATATGTGTGGTAAATAACATCTGGGGGCACAACTGTATCCAAACACCATGACACACAAAACCAAGTACTGCCGCTGTCACTGTACCCCTTGCCTAGACCCCACTAAGGACACATGACAACTTGCTGACAGTTTAATAGTAATGATGAACCCTCCCTGCCTCCATCTTAGCATATTCTGTGGGATGGAATCTCCTCAGATGCTGCTTGAAGGCCTGATATCGATTCTTCTCCACCACACTGGCATGTGTGGTCAGTGCACCACACAATGTGCAATGGGTAGAGACGAACTGCCATATACTAATCAAAAGAGTGGCTATCATTTGGCGGGGGTGGTAACTCTGAACAAGGTAGATTGGCAGGAGATGTACTTGTTACCCTAAAGGAAGAAGGTGATGTTGATGGAGAGCTAGTTGTTTCACTCATCATGGAACTTCCAGTGTCTTTCTGGGTTTCTTTATTCTTCCTCCTCTTTGATCTCCACCTTTCCTGAGAGTCAGGGGGTACACTAACAATGGTGCTAGATTTCTGTAATGGGTGTTTGGCTTTAACATGTTTGACATAAATGTCATGGTGTCTGCATTTCATGTGTGTTATCAGGGAGGCTGTGCCAAGGTGTGTTCTCTCCCTTCCCCTTCTCACTAACTTGTCACAAAATTTGCCTGTACCACTGTTGATAATGACTGCACTGTGCCTGCCGGAAGAGAATAATAGTCCCATACCCATGACTTCTGAGGGGAGGGATAGGGAACAGGTGGAGATGAAAGGCATCTTTCTTCTTCTTCTCTACATTCCCCTTCACTTTTTGTGGCAGTGGATAAAGTTGCTGTTACTGCCTCAGATTTAGCACTTCAACTAGGACAAGGAGTATTGCTGTCCTGTCTTAGTCCTGCATTACTTGTTGACCCCATTCCCACTATGTCCACCGTGGTCTGTGGCACACTAGCCTTATCCTCAGCACCCTGCTGCCCTTTCATCTCAGCAGCAGCAGCAGGAATTAGACCAGTTGCTAATTCCACAAATTCGAAAAGCTAATTGCTAGTGATGCCCATCCTCATCCCTGTCTCCCATTCCTTCTCACTTTCTGATAAAAAGGCCATCAATTTCTCTTCCACTCCAGCTTTTCCAACACCACCACCACCACTAGTCCCTACATGATGCTGCTCTATTCCAGACATCTCACTGCTGCTTGGAGGAGGTGACGAGCAATGTGACAGAGGGCCCCTTGCTTTCATACTTGGTATCAGTTTCTCCTTCCTCTAGAGTACTACAAGAAACACTAGCAACAGGCAAAGTATTGGTGGCAGCAGGTTCAGCACTGGCAGCAGGTACAACACTAGTGGGAGCACATCTGGAAGCAGGTACAACATTAGTGGCTGCAGGTACCGCAATGGTGGCACTGGCAGCAGGGGCAGCACATCTTGCAGCAAGCACAGGCAGCTGACCCGTCCTGCTCTCACTAGTACTATCCTTTTCTCCCTTCCTTCCCTTTTCTCCCTTCCTTCCCATTCCCTTTTCTACCTCTCTTCCCATTAAATTCCCAAAGATCCCTTGGGGTGATTTAGGGGGACTGGACAGCATTGGTTCAGTACTGCTAGTCACTTCCTCCTCCTCCTCAAACTCAGTGGACACATAAGGGTCTTTCCAGCTCCTTCACTGATTATTTTTCACCTTGCTCATAGTGATAGCAGTCACTATGAGCCTTTCCTGCCTCAATTTTGACAAAATATCACAGCAGAACAGCACAGTACATCTATCTCGCTCTGTAGCTGCTTCTATTGTGTTTGCCTTCAGCAAAAACGTCACCTTTTTATAGTGGAAGTGCAAAAACAATGTAAATCAATGAGCGGAAACTTTCTAGCCATTGAAAAAATGGCGATAAATTTTGGCCAATGGGCGAAAGATGTGAAAATTTTAACCGCTAGTTTTAAAGCAGATTTTCCCACGAAAAAGTGGATAACATGGTTTTCGCAAAATTTCCCACAGGAACACGGTGACAAGTTTTGCCCACCACTAGGTAGGAGGAGCTAGACCAGAACCCAAAGTATAAGAAGATAGCCTGCATCTAACACTCCTCTTTGCGCCGTAATTGACATATCTCTCGTCAAGGGAAGGAAATTGTTTTTATGCATAAATCTCCATAGGATTTTTTTTTTACCAGCCCTTCTTCAACCACTTTTTCATGAGTACTGGTGGAGATTGCAAACTCTCCCATTTTGTCTCTCCAGCCTCCTACTTTCATAGCTCTGTCTCAACTATATTTCACAAAAAAGGGGGAATTTACAGATTTATATAGTAGTGGAGCAGGAATTATTTTTTCAGCGGTAGCAGAAATATAGATATTTTTTGAATTTCAGTACATGACAACTTTAACAAATACAGATACAAATTATGTATTTTCCTAAAAAATTCCCATTAAAAATATTGGACTTTCACCCATTCTTAGCTAAAAGAACAGGAAGTCTTTGCATCAAGCAGTGTTTATCACAATTGTGCAGATGGAATTTTGGAGCTTTAGACTTCATCTCATTAGCAGTTAAATGTTAATGATATTCACTGCTGTTTTTTTGCACTGATTTCCACTTATACTTAAATGCCAGTTTTGCATATACGGACATTTAATCTGTTTTATATTTTTTTTATAACTATTTTCCCATGTTTAGTATTTATGCAGTATAGTCATTAAATGATCTAAATTGGACAGTAGGATTCACATTTGTATATCCACCCAATGTCTTGTTTTAAGCATAGATTTTAATTTCACATATTTTTTTATGGAGGTAGGGAGGTTTTACCCACTGCAATGTTTTTTTTTCTAGTCACAGATTACACAGATTACCTGGATTACATTGCAGATGATTCTTATATAAAAATATCATCATAATCTTCAGTAGGGATGTTAGTTAAAGCCAGTGAGAAATGTATCAACTGCAGTGTAATCTAGATCATATTTAGACATTTTTTTCCTTGAACATCTTTTTTTCTTTAAGCTAAAATAATAGACTTCATAGGCCTCTATGCTAGAAAAAAGTGTGACTCCACGGAGATAGACCTGCTCCAATGAATATTTTCCCCTATCACAAATTTTTTATTGTGCCACAGCACAGAAACAGCGCTAGTCCGAGTGTTAAATGATCTCCTTTTGGTGAGAGACAAAGGTGATTACTCCATCCTAATCCTCCTGGATCTCTCAGCTGCATTTGACACCATTGACCATGGGATTGTAATAGAGCGCTTGCAGCACATCTGTGGTCTAGGAGGCACAGTTCTTAACTGGTTTAAATCATTCCTCACTGGTAGATCACAGAGAGTAACATCAGGATCTTGCTCATCGGCACCAACAAAATTAGCCTGCGGAGTTCCACAGGGTTCCATCTTGTCTCCTATGTTATTTGCAATTTACTTACTACCACTGGGAGACATCATCAGAAGAAAATGCCTAAGATATCATTGTTACGCAAATGACACACAACTCTACTTCTCCTTTGCTCAAGATACTAAAGACCCAACATGCCTCATCAACAGTTGCTTAGCAGACCTCAAAGAGCGGACGAATGCTAGTTGGCTTAAAGTGAACACTGACAAAACAGAGTTACTCTTGGTGAGGGGACCCCGGGCAACAAGAATATCTCAGGATCACCCAACTGGCCTGGAACTTGGAGGGTCTTAACTCATTAGTTCAACAGAGGTACAAAGTCTTGGAGTGATGATTGACTCTGGACTGTCATTTAAACAGCAGATTTCTTCTGTAATAAAATCTGCCTACTTTCATCTGAGAAACATATCCAGGATACAACACTTAATTCCACCGGATGGTATGCCAACATTAGTCCATGCATTTGTGTCTTCTCGTCTAGATCACTGTAATGCACTTTACTTGGGCCTCCCAGAAAAAAGAACTCCATCGCCTACAGACAGTACAAAATGCAGCAGCCAGACTACTGACCAATAAAACTCGCTCGTGTCACATAACACCCATTCTCCACTCCCTGAATTGGCTTCCAATGAAATGGCGAATGTATTTTAAAATTGGCCTGCTGACCTTCAAAGCCTTAAATAATCAAGGCCCAAAATACCTGAAAGAGCTCCTAACACCCTATATTCAATCCCACTCACTGTGGTCAGCCAACAGATCCCTCCTGTCAGTGCCCTGAATAAAGACAACCTCAGGTTCCCGGGCATTCAGCCATGCTGCCCCCACATTCTGGAACTCTTTACCGTCCTCAATCAGAGAGGCACCATCATAACAGACTTTAAAAAAAAAAAAGCTAAAGACCCATCTCTTTTATCAGGCATTCAGTCAACTCATGTGACCATAAGGAACCCTTAAATTTTATGTCTGTTTATAGATTTGTAAAGCGCTTTGGGTCTCACAGGGAGAAAAGTGCTATAAAAATCACAAATTATTATTATTATTATCTATTAGAATTTTTTGCATTCAAATTATTCTGTCTCCATACTTTGAGTTGGGGATGAAGATTGTTTGATGAAAAAGTACTGGATGCTTTATTCACCGAATGCATCAAAGAATTTGGCATCTTTATTATTTATATTTTTTATATTTATGAAGAAACAGGATAGGATTTAACATCATACTGGTGATATAACAATGTGTATACATAATACTATATTATATTAGTGCATTTGCTTTCAAAATCCTTTCTTTATACTTGCTTTGGTCTTTGTCATTGATCTTGCATCTTATTGCACAGATCTATTCTTCCTAAAGTGTTTCAGACTTGTCTTTTGTCCATAATGATTTTGCTTTTTATCTTTGTGGATACCTCTTGTTTTCTCTTCTTCTTGATATTTTTAACTTCAGATTGTAATAAAAACACACACACTATTGACACTGATGAGTCTTTTTCTGACATCAATTTGTATAATTCCACATACATAAATAAATGTCTAATGCAACTGTTTTTAAAAAAAGTGTGATGTATTTCAACTATTGTTATAAGAGTATTACTCTAAAATAATCAAACTGAATATATCTATACAATTTTTATAGTCAGGATTAGTTTGACCTTTTCAGTGCAAGAGAGGTATCCAACAGTGTAGTATAATCAAATATAGAGGTTAAATGTAAGGAAAAATTGGTTACTCACAAGTATATTGGTCAGCCAAACGGTCTGCTGACAATCAGGTTATGACATTGCAGGAGGTCTGTTATCCTCTTTTTGTGCTGCTTTTTTATGAGATACATTTTGGGTCCAAGTCTAGAGGCATTAAGAGATTATTGAAACTGGATTCATTCTAGAGGGAAATGATGTAAAATTGTCACTTCATATAGTTTTGCCTTATAAACAAATAGTGTTGGGTTATTGTTAACTGTATATCTCTTTGTGTTGTTTTAGGCAAGTTCAACCACAAAACAGTTGAACTAATTAATTCTGATGTGCGCCCATCTGGGATGGGTAGCCATATTACATTTTTATCCAGTTGTGTACCTTTATAATAAGTATATATAAAGGTCATACAAATAAACTATAACAATATAATGCAGATAAAAGGGAAACCAGTGATCCTTTAAAATAGAAATCACTGTATGATATTCCCCATATGTACTCTTGTAAATGGAAAGTGCTGATTTTCATATGACATACAAATAATTATTACATCCTGTATCTAACTAATATAAACCAGATCTGAGCCTCCCTATACCCTGCAAATATAACTCACATCCTCCATCAAGTATAGATCAAGTATGCAGTGAAATGAAATCATCATCCACCATGTAGTTAATGTTCATTTTGAGGGATTAGCATCATGTAGTGATGGAGATGCATGCAAGCGATATTGGATCAATTTGGTATTTATTTCATTTTAAGAGCACTATACTCAGAACACAATCTAGATACTTTAAAATAAAAAAATATTCAAGCTAAGCAGATGTGTTACTACTGCATTGCTCTTCAACCTTAGAGACAATCTTTTGCAATCTACCATTAAAACTTTGCTTTTGTCCCACAGACAGTACACCACTGCCCCCTCAACATTACAGAGAACCAACTCATGTCCAAATTTGACATTCTGAGGCCAAACTGGCATATTCATCAGGAAAGGAAAAAAACAGCAGCACTTCCAACACTACCTTAAAAAACATTATATATATATATATATATATATATATATATATAAATAAGAATTTTGCAGATGTGAAAACATCAAGCATCAAGTGCACACTTAGGTCTTTCTTAACCCTCTGAGTGCCAGAGTGGTAAGGAATGCATTGCTTTGCAATGCATTCCGTACCACTCTGGCACTCAAAGGGTTAAATATTAAAATACTTTATTCAAAACATTAGCTCTTGTCAACGTTTCGACCCCTCTTGGGGCCTTTCTCAAGACACCAACAAACACAAAACACTGACCTTAAATACAGTTAAAACAGAAATAGCGCCAAGAACGCAGCGGGGCTGTGACGGCAACGCTTCCGTACGATGTGGAACGCAACGGTGACCCGCATGCGAAAATGTGATTTAATTCACTCAATGTATTTGCTCAAAATATATCGGAGAGGCGTTACCAATCTATTCCACTCGCTAACGCTCACACTATCCCAGTTCCACTGTGTTCTGGTAATGTATGGAGACATTAAAATTAAAAAAGCTTGCAAAAGTTACAAACTAACAAATCGAATTCAAATAAATGATACTTCTAAACGATACTTCTAAAAGACACATTGAATCGTTTGTGTGGCCGGGGAAGGAATTGGCATCCAAAGGGGACCCAAAAAAACATGCCCACTTGTCAATCACGCCTCTCACTTCCAATGAGGAGTATATAACACATACATATCTCACATTTCTTAAAAATATTGATGATAAATATTCAGAAGAATACAATTCTCTACGGAGTGGAGCTCCGCATTCAATTGTGAGCATACAATCTTCACCAGTTAACTGGTCATTGTAAGAAATCCGCCTCTTGGCGTAGATGGTAATGTGTAAAGTAAAAAGACACAAAACGTTGCAAGTTCTCATGTCCTTTAAACCTCTAAGCAGATCCATCGTACCTCTTATTATCTTCGTACTTCCTCGATCCTTGGCTCTACGTGTGCTGCTTCATGGCAGTCATCACGGAGTCCTATGGTGGGATATCTTATAGTGTCCGCAACCAGTTAATCTGCAGATGTATTTTTAAGGACAAATGTTCACAACTCCGGCCCCCTGGCTCTACGTGTGCTGCCCAGGCAGACGTCACGGAGACCGATATCAGGGACATATTGATGAAAAGATAAACAAAAATTATTACACAACTGATCAACTTAAATGCATGAAAGATCCCCCGTCTCCGTCCAAGCAGGACACAGCCATCGCATCTAAAAAGCGATTCGTTTGACTGTGCCCATACGAGAACAGAGTACCCTGGACTGCCATACTTCCATCCCCAGCCTGATCGCAATAAAAGGGGTTCACGCACTCCTGGCGACCACCAGGTGCATCTATGTGCATAAATCCCACCAACGATCAATGTGTCAATTTAAAAAATCTCAAAAACGAGTAAAGCTATTTTTATATAGAGAAATGACCTGATGATCTTTAAAGCTATTCATTAACTCTTCCTATACCACACTGAGTTTTGAACACACCCTGGATACTTGATGCCCCGCTGAATCCAATGATTCCAAAAGATTTGATGAGGTCAAAAAGAGGCAAAAATCTGCCCCAGAGACAAAATACTCCTTTTAATTAATAACTGCATGGGCATCAAAATCGATGTGTGTTCACAACAACTTGATGTCAAACAAGGAAATGCATTAACAACCCATCAGCAATTTATAATCTACCTCCCTGGGTTCAAAGTCCAATATCCATGTAATCATATAAACATTTAAAACAAAATACTGTCACAAGATATTATTGGTGTCCTGCTCCAACATCAATGTAACATTTCCTTTAAAGGAAACAATGTAACAACAGTTTGTCATTCAGGCCTCGAGGAGCAACTGTATCAAGAAAATGTATCCACCTAGCCTCTTTTTGAAGAAGGAATTTGCCTCTATCTCCTCCTCGTGACAATGGTGGAACATGCAGGGCTGGATTTACAATAAGGCAGAGTAGGCATCTGCCTACAGGCGCACCCCACAGAGGGGCACCTGTCATTGTGATCACTTTTTAATATTTTTTGTTAATTAGCGCAGTGGCAGAACAATAATTCCCCACCCAGCACCCGCTCCATGTTGCCCTCATATTGCCCCCCCTGTTGCCTGTTTCCTACCTCCCTGGCAGGACAGGTCTGTGCCTCTTTTGGCACAGTCCTGTAGCTGCTGAGCTCCCTCGTCAGCTCTTTAGGAATGCAGAGCACTGGGAGATGACATCATGGAGAAGCGGGAGCTCCACCAGCTTCAGGACTGTGCCAAAGGAGGCACAGATGACAGATCTCCTGCCAGGGAGGTAGGAAACTGACAATGGGGGGGGGAGGCAATGTGAGGGCAACATGGAGATGGTCATGGGAGGGCTGGCCTGGGGGGCAGTTGCCCCCTGGGCCAGTCATATGTCTGGGCTGGTGGGCCACTGCTCCTCACTAAATCTCCCAATTGCTGCTGTAAATGGAGCTACGCTAGTGATACCAGAGAGCTACACAAATCACAAATGGAGCTACACAAATCACACCACAGAGGAACAATCCAAATAGCGCTAAACTAGTAGCATAAACCATTTCCCTTGTAAGCTCTATAGTAGTGGGCTTGAACGATATAGAAATGTGCCACTTGAATGTATTTGCCTCCTTGGCCATAAGTTGCCAGCCCACCCCTGGAGATAGTGGGGGCAAGTTGGAGCCGAAAGGGGGGGGGCAATGTGAGGGCAACATGGAGATGGTGGGGGCAATGTGGAGCTAATGGCAGGCAAGTTGAAGCCGATGGGAGGACAATATGGAGATGGTGGGGGCAATGTGGAGCTGATGGGGGGCAAGCTGGAGATGGTGGGTGCAATGTGGAGCTGGTGGGGGGCAAGTTGGGGATGGTGGCGGCAATGTGAGGGCAATATGGAGATGATGGGGGCAATGTAGAGCTGAAGGGGGACAAGTTGGAATTGATGGGGGACAATGTGGAGGTGCCCAGTGGAGATGGTCGGGGTGGGGGCTTCAGATTTCTGTGCCTACAGGCTCCTGAGATGTAAATCCGGCCATGGGAACATGATCTATTGCCATATACCTCAATGTAGGTAAAGGATGATTATATTGTGCAAAGTGTGCAGCAACCGCTTGATCCTTAATTTTGGAAGATTGTCTTTGGTTGGGGTTTCTGCTAGCTTCCAGCGCAGCTTTGATAGCTGCCCGATGGTTCCCCATTCTCTCCTTAAATGTATTGGTGGTCTTACCCACATACATAAGTCCACAAGGGCATACAATAATGTAAATCACAAACTGGCTGCTACAGCCTAGATGATAGTTAATAGAAATCTTGAAACCCTTATGTGGGTGTTTAAAAGAGGGGCCTACCATCATGTAGTTGCATGTAACACAAGAAACACATTTATAACATCCCTTCTTTAGAACCATTTTGTTTTGATTGTAACAATTTACTGGATCCGTTTTAACCAGCAAATCCTTGAGATTTTTCCCTCTTCTGTAACTCATCATAGGTAATGATTTCGGAACCTGTTTCAAAGCTGGGTCACTGGTGATGATGGGCCAATGTCTTGTGACACTTTTTTAAATGATATTTCAGCTTGTACTGAACGTTGTGGCCAAAGTCATTCTAGGTTCCTTAGTTAATGTTTTCTTAGAAAAACTGTCCATTCGAGATATGCCTTTTGTGGATTTAATACACTCATCAATGAGATCAGATTTATATCCTCTATCAAGAAATCGATCCCCCATTTTATTCAATTCATTGTGTAATGTGTCCTGTTCACTGATTATACGTCTTAGTCTTAACATCTGAGATTTTGGTAAACTTTGGATCAGATGTGGTGGATGGTGACTGGTGGCTTCCAAAATATTATTTCGATCAGTGGGCTTTTTATATAATGTAGTAGTTATTATACCATTGGAGGACTGGACTAATACATCTAAGAAAGGAATCTTCTCATAACTATATGATAAAGTCCATTGAATATGGGGATGGTTCCTATTCAAATCTGCCACTAAGGTCTCAAGTTCAATGGGTGTTCCATTCCACAAAATAAACATATCGTCTATGTAACGTATGTAAAAGACACTTTTAGATTTAAATAGGTCATGTCTTTGCAAGAACTCCATCTCATATGCATGCATATAGGAGTTGGCATAAGCTGGTGCCATACAAGCCCCCATAGCTGTGCCTGTCTTCTGTATATAAAATTTATTTTCAAATCTAAAATAATTTTTTGTGAGACAGAATTCAAGCAAAAGCAGGAAATATTCTACTGGAGGACCTTGATATAAAGGATTTTTGGAGATCAGGTCCCGCACCGCGGCTATACCACCTTGATGTGGAATTACCGTGTACAGTGATCTGACATCCATTGTCCCTAACAATATGTGATTAGCATCAACTTGTAAGGCCATCAACAGTTGAAAAAAAGTACTAGTATCCTTCAAATAGTAAGGCAGATTCTGTACACATGGTTGCAAGTGGAAATCAATGTATTCTCCTAAGAGATGTAACAGTGATCCTATTGCAGAAATTATTGGCCTCCCTAGTGGGGCAGTCAATGATTTGTGAATTTTCGGTAATGTATATAGAATGGGTTTCCTAGGGTACTCAGTGGTAAGATATTGGCTGGTTCTTTCATGCAACCATCCTGCTTCTACCCCCATAGCTATTAATTTATCTAATTCACATTTATAAGAATTGGTGGGGTCAAATGAAAGACACTGTGTCTATGTCAGCTAATTGTGACATTATTTCCTTCCTGTAATCAGAGTAATTCATGATTACAATAGCGCTGCCTTTATCTGCAGTTCTAATGACTATGTTAGAGTCAGCAGTAAGTGTTTTAATGGCTTTGCGCTCCTCTTTAGACAGGTTGGAATAATGTTTATTATTCTGACTGACCCTGTTGCAATCCTGTTCCACCAATCTCTGCAATGTTTTTATAGAAGCATTATTACTAGGTGGATCAAATGTTGATTTTTTCTTAAAAGGAATACTTGTTTCTGTCAAATTTGTTTCTACAGAAAAATGCTCTTTTAACCGTAAATTTCTGTTAAAACGATATAAATCAATTTGTTGGTTGAATTTAGATTGATGAACTGTAGGAACAAATGTGAGACCTCTCTGTAATAATCTAGATTCACCTACTGTAAGAGTATGCGATGATAGATTGTAAATTAAGTTTTGGGAAGAGGGGGTTTCATGGTGCCGTCTGTTTTTGCCTTTTCCCCCCCTCCTCGTCCTCGTCCTCTGTTTGTTTGGGCTCTTGTTGTAATTCCTAAAAAAGGAGTAGCTTGTTTCTGTCTCAGATTCTAATGATGATGAAAAACTGTCCTCTTTATCAGTCAGTCCCTGAACAACTGGTCTTCGTCTCGCACGTCTCCTAGGCTGTATTCTTTTATTTGGCTCTGTGGTACCACTTAACCATCTATACACCCTATGTTCCTTGTAGTCATCTATCACCTTATTGCATTTTTTCTCTTTTATATTTGGCTAATCTGTTTTTGTAGCCCTCAACCTGTTCATCTAACTTTTTTATCCAATCAGTACCTGTATCCCCTTTCAGTGTTTCATTATGTTTATTTTCAAATTCCAAAATATTCTTTCTTACCTCACTGATTTCATGATTTATTTCTTCCACCACCAGTACCATAAGATCAAGGTAACATTGATTGAGCAATCCTACCCATTTTTTACAAAAGGAAGCATTTAAGCGTCCAATTGTTGGAATATTCTTAATGCGAAAACCTCGTGGGATTTTCTTTTCCCGATGGTATTCAGAAAGTGTAATTCCATGTAGAAATAGATCCACCTCACGTTTCTTATGTTTTAAAATTTGATGGTATAATTCCACAGGTGTAGATTGTCCATAGCTAGTAGAAAAATTATCTTTAAATAAAATGGATTCTATTTTGGAATGATCAATCATGTAAGTTTGAGCATCCTGGTCATTTCCTCCTGCTATCTCAAAGAAAGACTCCATAGGTCTTGTAAACCACCACACGGCTTTCTGTAAAAAGTCTGGTCACTCAAAAAAATAATAAATTCAACTAGAAATTCTTCAACAGCAACGATTTAACGTGGGTGCAACCACAAGATATTGAAAAACATCGATATCCAATATATATTTGCAAATAGTGGGCACTCCAAAATACAAAAAAATCCAAAGATAATGCCTGGTGCAACTTGAACACAATGTATAAGAATTTTGCAGATGTGAAAACATCAAGCATCAAGTGCACACTTAGGTCTTTCTTAAATATTAAAATACTTTATTCAAAACATTAGCTCTTGTTAACGTTTCGACCCCTCTTGGGGCCTTTCTCAAGACACCAACAAACACAAAACACTGACCTTAAATACAGTTAGAACAGACATAGCGCCAAGAACGCAGCGGGGCTGTGACGGCAACGCTTCCGTACAATGTGGAACGCAACGGTGACCCGCATGCGAAAATGTGATTTAATTCACTCAATGTATTTGCTCAAAATATATCGGAGAGGCGTTACCAATCTATTCCACTCGCTAACGCTCACACTATCCCAGTTCCACTGTGTTCTGGTAATGTATGGAGACATTAAAATTAAAAAAGCTTGCAAAAGTTACAAACTAACAAATCGAATTCAAATAAATGATACTTCTAAACGATACTTCTAAAAGACACATCGAATCGTTTGCGTGGCCGGGGAAGGAATTGGCATCCAAAGGGGACCCAAAAAAACATGCCCACTGGTGGTGGAAGAAATAAATCATGAAATCAGTGAGGTAAGAAAGAATATTTTGGAATTTGAAAATAAACATAATGAAACACTGAAAGGGGATACAGGTACTGATTGGATAAAAAAGTTAGATGAACAGGTTGAGGGCTACAAAAACAGATTAGCCAAATATAAAAGAGAAAAAATGCAATAAGGTGATAGATGACTACAAGGAACATAGGGTGTATAGATGGTTAAGTGGTACCACAGAGCCAAATAAAAGAATACAGCCTAGGAGACGTGCGAGACAAAGACCAGTTGTTCAGGGACTGACTGATAAAGAGGACAGTTTTTCATCATCATTAGACTAAGACGTATAATCAGTGAAGAGGACACATTACACACTGAATTGAATAAAATGGGGGATCGATTTCTTGATAGAGGATATAAATCTGATCTCATTGATGAGGCATATCTCGAATGGACAGCTTTTCTAAGAAAACATTAACTAAGGAACCTAGAATGACTTTGGCCACAACGTTCAGTACAAGCTGAAATATCATTAAAAAAAGTGTCACAAGACATTGGCCCATTATCACCAGTGACCCAGCTTTGAAACAGGTTCCGAAATCATTACCTATGATGAGTTACAGAAGAGGGAAAAATCTCAAGGATTTGCTGGTTAAAACGGATCCAGTAAATTGTTACAATCAAAACAAAATGGTTCTAAAGAAGGGATGTTATAAATGTGTTTCTTGTGTTACATGCAACTACATGATGGTAGGCCCCTCTTTTAAACACCCACATAAGGGTTTCAAGATTTCTATTAACTATCATCTAGGCTGTAGCAGCCAGTTTGTGATTTACATTATTGTATGCCCTTGTGGACTTATGTATGTGGGTAAGACCACCAATACATTTAAGGAGAGAATGGGGAACCATCGGGCAGCTATCAAAGCTGCGCTGGAAGCTAGCAGAAACCCCAACCAAAGACAATCTTCCAAAATTAAGGATCAAGCGGTTGCTGCACACTTTGCACAATATAATCATCCTTTACCTACATTGAGGTATATGGCAATAGATCATGTTCCACCATTGTCACGAGGAGGAGATAGAGGCAAATTGCTTCTTCAAAAAGAGGCTAGGTGGATACATTTTCTTGATACAGTTGCTCCTCGAGGCCTGAATGACAAACTGTTGTTACATTGTTTCCTTTAAAGGAAATGTTACATTGATGTTGGAGCAGGACACCAATAATATCTTGTGACAGTATTTTGTTTTAAATGTTTATATGATTACATGGATATTGGACTTTGAACCCAGGGAGGTAGATTATAAATTGCTGATGGGTTGTTAATGCATTTCCTTGTTTGACATCAAGTTGTTGTGAACACACATCGATTTTGATGCCCATGCAGTTATTAATTAAAAGGAGTATTTTGTCTCTGGGGCAGATTTTTGCCTCTTTTTGACTTCATCAAATCTTTTGGAATCATTGGATTCAGCAGGGCATCAAGTATCCAGGGTGTGTTCAAAACTCAGTGTGGTATAGGAAGAGTTAATGAATAGCTTTAAAGATCATCAGGTCATTTCTCTATATAAAAATAGCTTTACTCGTTTTTGAGATTTTTTAAATTGACACATTGATCGTTGGTGGGATTTATGCACATAGATGCACCTGGTGGTCGCCAGGAGTGCGTGAACCCCTTTTATTGCGATCAGGCTGGGGATGGAAGTATGGCAGTCCAGGGTACTCTGTTCTCGCATGGGCACAGTCAAACGAATCACTTTGTAGATGCGATGGCTGTGTCCTGCTGGGACGGAGACGGGGGATCTTTCATGCATTTAAGTTGATCAGTTGTGTAATAATTTTTGTTTATCTTTTCATCAATATGTCCCTGATATCGGTCTCCATGATGTCTGCCTGGGCAGCACACATAGAGCCAGGGGACCGGAGTTGTGAACATTTGTCCTTAAAAATACATCTGCAGATTAACTGGTTGCGGACACTATAAGATATCCCATCATAGGACTCCGTGATGACTGCCATGAAGCAGCACACGTAGAGCCAGGGATCGAGGAAGTACGAAGATAATAAGAGGTACGATGGATCTGCTTAGAGGTTTAAAGGACATGAGAACTTGCAACGTTTTGTGTCTTTTTACTTTACACATTACCATCTACGCCAAGAGGCGGATTTCTTACAATGACCAGTTAACTGGTGAAGATTGTATGCTCACAATTGAATGTGGAGCTCCACTCCGTAGAGAATTGTATTCTTCTGAATATTTATCATCAATATTTTTAAGAAATGTGAGATATGTATGTGTTAGATACTCCTCATTGGAAATGAGAGGAGTGATTGACAAGTGGGCATGTTTTTTTGGGTCCCCTTTGGATGCCAATTCCTTCCCCGGCCACGCAAACGATTCAATGTGTCTTTTAGAAGTATCGTTTAGAAGTATCATTTATTTGAATTCGATTTGTTAGTTTGTAACTTTTGCAAGCTTTTTTAATTTTAATGTCTCCATACATTACCAGAACACAGTGGAACTGGGATAGTGTGAGCGTTAGCGAGTGGAATAGATTGGTAACGCCTCTCCGATATATTTTGAGCAAATACATTGAGTGAATTAAATCACATTTTCGCATGCGGGTCACTGTTGCGTTCCACATTGTACGGAAGCGTTGCCGTCACAGCCCCGCTGCGTTCTTGGCGCTATTTCTGTTCTAACTGTATTTAAGGTCAGTGTTTTGTGTTTGTTGGTGTCTTGAGAAAGGCCCCAAGAGGGGTCGAAACGTTGACAAGAGCTAATGTTTTGAATAAATTATTTTAATATTTAAGAAAGACCTAAGTGTGCACTTGATGCTTGATGTTTTCACATCTGCAAAATTCTTATACATTGTGTTCAAGTTGCACCAGGCATTATCTTTGGATTTTTTTGTATTTTGGAGTGCCCACTATTTGCAAATATATATATATATATATATATATAGTCCAATGTAAAACCTTAATAGATATAGTCTATAGTAAAAGAAATGGTCTTTTATGTTGCCTGGGAAAAAAATGTGATTTATTTTTTAAAAGACTGTAGGATATGACTTAACATATCCCAAACGGAACTTGCTGTTTTTAGCACATGTTGGTACATTAAGTTTGTTTAAAAATATGTGATGATATTGAGTCATACATTATCCCCTGACGAAGTGTGAAGTTACACTCACGAAACGCATTGAGAATATATACTAATAATAAATATATTAACTTTATATCCAGAAACAGTGTTCTTTGTTAAGCCTGAGTTACACCTTTGGTGCAAAAACAAGCAATATCTGGTGAATGCATTCGGTGTGGGGTCCTTTGGGTGCATAAATATACAGATTACCCTTAGATGCTCCCCGGTTTGCCCATACAGATCGAGTGTCTGATACTGAAATAGAGGTTCTGCCGGCTACGTATGGGACTAAATAAGCTACAGTGACTTGACTGGGAAAACGCAATCGTTGCCTATAAAAAACAACACGTTATTATGATCTGGCTCCAAGTTCCATCTCTAATTGTTACAATAATGACAACACACAAGAAGAGTGAATGTAAGTGCAACTTTGTATAACTATCGAGTGAATACCAAGAGGTCTCAGATTGCTGCGCTCTGTTGTTCTTTTCTTTGGCATATTCATCAGTTTGAAGCCTACAAGTGGCCGCAAGCCATCGCCTAAATTTCATACTACAGCCATGCAGGAATTTATCAGAGGCTTGGTAGCCATGATTATTTTTTTTCAATCTTTGAAGGAGACTTTCAACCTATACAAAACAAGTGGGTTTTCTTTTGTAGATGTTCTCTGCTGGTGATATATATACACTATAAAACGGCCAAATGTCTGATGCTTTTCTTCCCACTGGGTGCCTGTGATAGAGAGAAGATAGCTAACCTCTTTTAAATCTTACACATTTTATACACTTGATCTGATGCAGTTTTAACATCTCTGATTTCCCCAGCACTCAGCATATTCTTCTTATTTTTTTCTTGTGGAACACAACCTATCACACATACTGTATTTGCATCCTTATTATGGATAAGTTAATAGGCAGATCTAGGACTCCTAGGGGGCAAAATCTGACAAAGGGGTGACAAATCACTCACCTCTTCCTTCTGTGGAAAACTAAATGAAGATTTAGTAATGCTCAGTGGTCAGTGACAAACATTTAACATGCCTTTTACATCTGATGAAACAACCAAAACAGTAGTGGGTATGCTGCTACCACTAATCAATGAAAAGATTACATCAATCAGTAGCTGAGCTGACAGTGTTCTGTTGGAGCTAAAAGCACAACAAAAATGTCTTGATGAGGTGGAATTGAGAATATTTGTGAAAATGACATCTCTTAGAGACAAAATTACCCAGCTTGAAAATAAAACTCAAGAATATACAGTGGAACTTCAAATACAATGAGCTAGGCAACAAAGTTGTTGCTCTGTGAAAAGTGCCATTTTTTTCCCAGTTTTGCTTTGGAAGTGAAAACGTTCACCTATACCGATTTAGCCCTTGATCCACTGCTGAAGACCTTAATATACCTAAATACATTTGAAGGGATATGATTTACATTTTAAATGTAGAATTGTCAAAACAACAAATTTCATGAACTAGAAATGGCAGAACATATATAGCCAATATATATGTATTAATATCCTGAAAGACATTGGCTATATAAATTAGTGTTGAGCGAGCATGCTCGGCCGATGCTCGGATCGGCTCGAGCATCGCTCTGCTCGGCACATGGCGGTACTCGTACGAGTACCGCCATGTGCTCGCCCGGCATGTTCGGGTGGCGGGGATCTGTGCCGAAGGAGGCACAGATCTGAAGACGCTCCGCTGGACCACCAGGGACTGGAGGTAGGGGGCATTGCGGAGATGAAGGGGGCATTGCGGAGATGAAGGGGGCATAGCGGAGATGAAGGGGGACATAGCGGAGATGAAGGGGGCATTGCGGAGATGAAGGGGGCATAGCGGAAGGGGGGCATAGCGGAGATGAAGGGGGCATTGCGGAGATGAAGGGGGTATAGCGGAGATGAAGGGGGACATTGCGGAGATGAAGGGGGCATTGCGGAGATGAAGGGGGCATAGCGGAGATGAAGGGGGACATAGCGGAGATGAAGGGGGCATTGCGGAGATGAAGGGGGCATAGCGGAGATGAAGGGGGCATAGCGGAGATGAAGGGGGCATAGCGGAGATGAAGGGGGACATTGCGGAGATGAAGGGGGACATTGCGGAGATGAAGGGGGCATAGCGGAAGGGGGGCATAGCGGAGATGAAGGGGGACATAGCGGAGATGAAGGGGGCATTGCGGAGATGAAGGGGGCATAGCGGAGATGAAGGGGGCATAGCGGAGATGAAGGGGGACATTGCGGAGATGAAGGGGGACATTGCGGAGATGAAGGGGGCATAGCGGAAGGGGGGCATAGCGGAGATGAAGGGGGCATTGCGGAGATGAAGGGGGTATAGCGGAGATGAAGGGGGACATTGCGGAGATGAAGGGGGCATTGTGGAGATGAAGGGGGCATAGCGGAGATGAAGGGGGACATAGCGGAGATGAAGGGGGCATTGCGGAGATGAAGGGGGCATAGCGGAGATGAAGGGGGACATTGCAGAGATGAAGGGGGACATTGCGGAGATGAAGGGGGACATTGTGGAAGAGCACCCGAGCACCCGGGTGCTCGCTCAACACTAATATAAATAAAATAAACCCCTCCATTGAATACACGTTCTAGATTAGTATACTTTTTAGGCCCCTTTCACACTGGCAACAACAACAGGGAGATACTGGGTAGGTGACGTCACCTTGTCAGTCTCTGAGATGGACAAACACAGAAGTAGTTCAAGACAAGACAGGATGGCCTAGTCGACAAACACTGAAGAAGTTCAAGACAGGGCAGAATGGCCTAGTCGACAAACACTGAAGAAGTTTGAGACAGGGCGGAATGGCCTAGTCAGAGGCTTTATTGACAGAGGATGATGATATCGTAGGCTTAGAGTTGAGAGGCGGAGAGTAAGGGTCATTGACTTCGAGTCGCAAGTCGAGGAGATAGGCCTACACTGGATAGGGTAGTCGACTTGGTGGAATGGTCGACGGACTACAACTACTACTGCTCTCAACTAGTCACAGGTTTAGGAAGGGTCGACCAGATGTCGAGCTTGACCCCGTCGACAGTAGTACAGATGGGAGGCAGGGAATGTCAACTGACCTCAACTAGTCGGAGGTATTAGGAGGGGTTGACCAGATTTCGGGGTCGACCCTGTTGACTAGTTGGACAGGCAGAAGGCAGGAAGATGTCGAGTCCCTACACCATCGACTGACCAGGGCAGTCACCAGAGCAACTGGTGATGGCAATCCGACTCAACCGGTGAGCCTGAAGTGTAGGGTTGATATCACGGTGCCCGTGATTCATGCTGCTCTGTGCCTGTCACTTGCTGAGTATTCGTGATTGGCTGTCTGTAATTAGCCCTCCTCACACAGCCTTTTTAAACCCAGGTTGAGCACTTCCAGGTTGCCCTTTCGTGGTGTTTCTGACTCCACTCTGCCTGACCTGCTTGTCAGATCTCTGGGCCTGTTTCCAGTGTTCCTGTATGCTACATTCCGGTGTTCCAGTGTTCCTGTACGTTAATGTTCTGGTGCTCCAGCATTCCAGTGTTCCTGTATGCTAACCTTCCGGTGTTCCAGTGTTCCAGCGTTCCTGTGTGCCTGTATTCCGGGGTTCCTGTGCTCCAGCACCGTGCGGGTTAACCTGTACGAGTTACTGAGTCTCGTGCTCCAGCTGTCGCTCTGGCGACATTGTTCTCCTCGCTATTGCATACACATTGTTGGTTCCAGGGTGTGGACGCTGGTTTACTCCACTATACCTGGTTGCAATATACATTGTTGGTTCCAGCATGCGGACGCTGGTTTACTCCACTAAACCTGGTTGCAATATACATTATTGGTTCCAGCGTGCGGACGCTGGTTTACTCCACTAAACCTGGTTGCGATACACATTGTAGGTTCCGGCGTGCGGACGCTGGTTTACTCCACTAACTGGCTGCAAGATACATTGTTGGTTCCAGCGTGTGGACGCTGGTTTGCTCCATTAAACTCAGTCGCAATACACATTGTTGGTTCCAGCGTGCGGACGCTGGTTTGCTCCACTAAACCTGGTTGCAATACGCATTGTTGGTTCCAGCGTGCGGACGCTGGTTTACTCCACTAAACCTGGTTGCGATTTACATTGTTGGTTCCAGCGTGCAGACGCTGGTTTACTCCACTAAACCTGGTTGCGATTTACATTGTTGGTTCCAGCGTGTGGACGCTGGTTTACTCCACTAAACCTGGTTGCGATTTACATTGTTGGTCCCAGCATGCGGACGCTGGTTAACTCCACTAAACTGGTTGCGAGATACTTTGTTGGCTCCAGCGTGCAGATGCTGGTTTGCTCCACTAAACCTGGTTGCGATATACATTGTGGGTTCCAGCGTGCGGATGCTGGTTTGCTCCATTAAAACTGGTGGCGCTATTTACCATTAGTCCCAACGTGCAGACATTGGTTTGCTCCTGAACATCCTGTACTGTGGTCAGTCGCTGTCCACTTCCTTGCAGTTGTCCGATTATCCCTGGCAATAGGCTTCTGCAGAGTAAGACCTCTATACTTACGCTCTCTGCTGTCTTAGTCACCTGACAGCTGGTCTACTTGCTCAGGCTGCCCTGCCCGGTATTGGTGAGGCCGGTAGAACCTTGACGATACCATCCTGTAGGTTGCCTCACCCGGTATTGGCAGGGCCGGTAGAGCCTACATTCAGCATTCCATTGGGCTGCCTTGCCCGGTATTGGTAAGGCCGGTAGAACCGGTATACGTCATCTCACGGTTGCCTTACCCGGTATAGGCAAGGCCGGTAGAGCCTGTCATTTAAACTGTCACTTGGGTTGCCTTGCCCGGAATTTAGGCAAGGCCGGTAGAACCTATTGTATGTTCTATTACTGTTGTATTGTTATGTATGTTTACCCTACGGGGACTGCCTTTAACTTTTAATAAAGTTAAGTTATTTTACCAAACCTTAAGTCTGAGAGTCTTCAAAAACCGTGACAGTTGAGCAGACTGGAGTTGGAAAATAAGTTGAGAAGCTAGAGAGTCAGATCTGGATGATAAGATCAGCCTGAGTCGGAGCTTGGGAGCAGCTGAAGGGACTCCTGTTGCGCAGCAGATGGAGTTGCCTCTGAAGTAATGGAACTTTTGCCCCAAGAAAGCCCAATGGAGACTAATGGTTTATCAGTATGAATATCCGGGAACACTGAGACTCCACCAAAGGTCTGTCCCCTATGAGACCTTAGGTGTTGGTGTCCCGGTCATATGGGACAACTTTGCAGCAGATGCCCTGCCTTACCACAGTAAAGGCATGGGCCCTCCCTCCTCCTCAAGGCCCCTTCCATAACTGAAAGATGAGCTAACCCAATCTGCATGGGCTCCACATCGCCAGAGGTTTCGAGACTAGGAGGTGCGGGAGGAGAGGGAGGTACGGGTGGGGACCAAAGGCTTGAAGTTAAATGGATGGGATGCCTCCACAGTCACTCCCTAAAGGAAGGTCTCTCATAGATACGGGAGTCAGTCAGTATACAATATGAGACCAGTACCTCTAAATCACTGGGAAGGTCCTGGGCTGCAGTCTCATCTTTAACCATATCAGAAAGCCCATTAGAGAAAGCAGCCATGAGAGCCTCATTATTTCAACCATCCTTGGCTGCCAGGATACGGAACTCTATGGCATAATCAGAAACCATCCTAGTACCCTGCTGGATGGACATTAGGTGCTTGGCAGCCAAGGTGGAGTGGCCCAGTATATCAAATACCATTTTAAAGGATGCCACAAACTCAGGGTAATTGTATACAATAGGTTTCTGCATCTCCCAAAAGGGAGTATCCCAAACCAAAGCCCTGTAAGAGGGTAAGGAAATCACGAGGCCCACCTTACTCCTATCAGACGGGAAGGATGCCAACCTGGTTAAGAAAGCCTCTGCATTGTTTAAGGTCGCGCCCATAATGCTGGGGAATCGGAGCAGACCCTGTCATACATCTCGCAACATTGGAATCAGCATTGGCAGCCAGAGCGAGAGCGGCAGCAGCTAAAGGGTCCGGCTGCGCTAAGGACCGCTGAGGCTGTGGAATCAGATGCTCAGTAAGGAGCATCAAAGCCTGGAGGGCTTCAGCAAACTCGTCCATGCGCTAGTCTACCTTGTTCAGCCTATAAAAAATATTCAGTGGATTGCTTGCATCTCCTGAGTTCATGGTCCTTGTGTACTGTTAGGGACCAGGAACCAGACAGGACACCTTTATTAGTGCAACAAAAACAGAAGCATGATCTAAGAGCATAAACCAAAAGACAAGCCAGAGTCAGGAACCAAGACAGGTTGTCAGCTGAGCCGGAGTCAGGAAACCAGAAGCTGGCAAAGTCAGGAACAAGCCAAGGGTCAGAAGCACAGAAGACCATGATGTCTGGAACAAGACAAGGGGTCTGGAACATAGCAAACAGAAGCGCAGGAAAATCCACAGCAGCCAGCAGCAAGAGGTCAGCAAACAAAAACAAGGACAATGGGGAAGTGAGCCAAGCTGCTATAAATACCCTGAGGGGGTTGGCTGATAACAGTCAGGTGAGTAATCAGAGAGGTCAGCTGATTCAGCCTGAGCCAGAAACTCAGAAGACAGCAGCAGTGGATAGAAGAGCACTAAATTAGCTCAGACAGCATACTCAATAGGCAGAATGGGAGCAGCTCAGAAAAACCTTGACAACGCCAACACAAAGTGGCGGTGCTTGATAAAGGCTCGTAAAGAGCACCATGCAACAAGGAGGAGAAAAACATACAAGGGAAAAACAGAATATCTGGCAAGAGATATCCACAAAACCCAGAAGGACATTACACAATGTATACATAGTACAAATAGAGTGCTAAATTATGTTAAAAGGCTACAAATATAGTTTCCAAACAGCTGATTTTATACTTTGCTAAATTAAAAAAAAAATATACCTGAGTATGTTTTCAGTCAATTTAGGGGGTCATCCATCAATTATATCTCTTTAAAGTGCAGGTTCTGGAAATAGTTTTGCCCACATCACTGCCTGAAACAAACAGCATCCAAATGACCCTTATATAATCCGAGGAGTACTATAGTTTCTACCCCGAATAACAGGGGTGTACATTATCATCTATTTTGCTGTGTTTCTTAGCCCTTTGAGTGCCAGAGAGGTACCCAATGCATTGCTTTGCAATGTGTTAGATACCTCTCTGGCATTCAAAGGGTTTAGACCAAGTTGCATTTATATTGTAACTTATAGCCGATTAAAAGAACACAGAATATAAAGTAGCTGATATACCATTAATTTGATTTGAAAAACGGTTTTAATAAATAAGAATACATTTATTACCTTGCCAAGATACAGCAATAACAATTGCTCACTGCTATGAAAACACAAGATAATAGACTGAACTGCTAAAGACTACTTTAAATGTGGTTTGAGATAGGATCCCATGTTGATGTATCAGTGACAGGGTTCAAAAGCTTTTTCAAATTGTATTGCCATTCTGACTTATTTAGATAATTTATTAAAATTATACTCTGTTTATGTAGAAGATGAGATATGTAGACCTAGATGGATGTTGGTTTGAATGTTTTTATGCACAGCATATTTGACTATATTATGCTGCATCCTGTTAAGATTTATTATGCTGCTGTGCTTATCACAATCTTGATATAGTTTGATTTAGTCTGTTGGATAAATGTTTTACTTAGTTTAGACTCAAGCAAGATTGTTTAATATTAATTGGGAGAGGCAACCAAGGAGTAAATATGTACTAAATTACAACTGAAACTGAATATAATCTGCTAAATATTATACATCACCAACTACATTTATTATTAATGATACTAATAGAATAATTAAAACATATATTGATATATTGAGAGAGCTTACTATGTCTGTAGAATCTGCTTGTTTTTAGATACTGCACATTGCAGAGCTTGTGATTTTTTTTCTACCTTTGACTGCATAACATATTTCTATGTTTCAGTGAAATAATATAACCAATATGTCCCTTTTGAAAAGTGATAAAATCATATGTTGCAAAAGCAATGAAGAAAATCTTAAGCCAGATTCATAGCAGTCTTAAGCATTATGGCAACACAAGCCTTGAAAACAATTTTAGCTGGCTGTAGACTACAGCAAGGTAAACCAACAAAAAAATTGTTTGCTGGCTGAGTTCTACTGCAAGGTAAACATTTAAAAAAATGGTAGTAGGCTAAGGTGTACATCATAATAAGACAAAAAATATGTTAGCACTTACAGCAGGCCAAAGGCAAGGTAAACTTTGAACATTTTTTGTTCCTAATGTTGGTGTGCTGTTGGAATGACATTTAACAGCGTGTGACTAATGATGGTTATGGTGGGTGACAGACACTTACAGTGGGCCTTGACTCATTACCAATAAGCTAGAAGCGGTCTGAAGACAAACCTATGCTCTGCATCATATTAGTCTCCACCATATTGACATGTATGATAATTGCACCACCCAAAATGCAATGCGTAGGAGACATTATTATTATTATTATTATTATATTTATTTATTTATATAACACCAACTTATTCTGCAGATCTGAATAGTTGCCCATAGTATCACATCTGCAGAGTCTTTTGGTGGCACTGTTAGTGCTTATTTCTGTGCTAGGATAGATCCTGATGATGTCAGGAGGAGAACTGGTATATTTCTACTAGCCTAGCCCTTGACCCTAGAGGAAGATGATAATGTCATTGTTCTAGGCTTGTCTAAACATGCATTTTCATGTGGGATGTTTGAGAAGATCATCATCTTTATTTTTAGGGTAAAAAAATTGGCACAGTGACAGCATCAGCACTGTTTAATTGGTGTGAGGTTTAAAATTGTTAACATACAAACTTAGACATTGGACATATGTAATTAAATCAAACACACCGGGGGGCGTGGCTAGCCGGCGAACAAGATGGCTGCTTGAACCTCTTGCTCCGCTCTGGAGGCCCAATAATTTAGCTTATATCAGCAAGGACTGCAGCCATGGTTAGGCACAAACGGCTGCATAAAGACCAACAGACCCCTGGAACAAGTAGATCATCGGGAGAGCACAATCTGCGCGGTTATTTCACTACCCCGACGCGGATCCCCCAGAGCATGGCGGGACCGGTGCTGGCAACTTCCCCTACGCCATCTGGGGTATCGGAGGAATCCCCGGCCTCGGCTTCACAGAGTTCAGAACAGGAGCATCCACACGCCTTACCTTTGGAGCTGATGGATGTACTCCGGACGATCCCCTCCAAAAATGACTTTACTAATCTGGCGAATGAGATTAAGCAGAGTGTGCGGGAGATACGCGACGACATTACAGGCCTTAAAACGGGCCTAACAGCATTAGATGGTAGAGTTACTACATTGGAACAACGCTCTTCTAGATCGGAGGGTGAGCAAAGGGATCTCTCCGCTGCATTATCCCGTTTGACCCCACAGTTGGCTGAACTGCGACGGCAGTTGGAGGACCTGGATAATAGAGGACGTAGGTCCAATGTTCGAGTGAGGGGCCTCTCTGAGGACATTCTGCCAGGGGACCTTGTGCAATCGCTTACTGCCCTATTCAATACCATCTTGAGCAGACCTGAGACGACACCCATTGGCTTTGAGAGAGCACATAGAGCTCTTCGGCAACAGAGTCTGGCAGGGGGACCGCCTAGAGATGTGATTTGCTGCCTCTCTAGTTTTCGCCTGAAAGAAGATATTATGCGGGGAGCGAGACAGAGAAGAAGTTGGACATTCAGGGGCTCTGAGGTATCCCTGTATCAGGACTTAGCATGGATAACATTGCAGAAACGGAGAGCTCTGCAGCCCCTTACTCAAGCTTTATCTGCCCGAGATATACCCTACAGATGGGGTTTTCCTTTTAGCCTGCAGGCCCGAATTGCCAACTCTATCCATGTGGTCCGCAGTTTCCAGGATGTTCCGCGGTTGGCCAGGGTGGCTAACTTACCTGATATTTCCATACCTGATTGGGATGATCCTGATTTTGTGACCTGATTGAGACCAGTGCGACGGGCCCGTCCTCTGGAGCACCTGGAGGGAGACGGGTTGGCCACTCATCCTGCAAGGGGACGAGATTGGGTGCCTGAAGAATGACCGGATGGCCTACAGGGAGATTGTTTTTTACACCTTATAACTTGCAGGCTTCCCAGAATGGACTGTCCGTTGTTCGGTTCCTGACACTTGGACTCTACCACAGTTGGTGCTGCTCCTGGGACTGTTTTAGCCATTGAGATCTATAGCATGGGGATTGCATTTACATTTTCTTTATTCATCTAGTTTCTATTATTATGGTTAGGATGGGTGTTAAGTGGCGGGCGGGGTAATGGAGTTAGCAGGGGGAGTTCACATGGGGGCCTTAGTATAGACGGAGGGTATCCGGGGAAATATGGGTCATGCTCCTTGATATGGGAAACTGGGGGGGTTTGCTGGGGACGGTGGGCCTCAGGTGGGTGGTCCCTGGGTGGGGGAGGCTGGGGTCGGCTCTAGTGAGCGGTGAAAAATTTTGCGCCGCTTGTTGGATGTGGGCCCTGATCTCTTCTGTTGGGGCTGTTCTCTTGGGGACGGGTCAGTTCCTGCTTCGTTAAGCTGTTACTGTAGCACCTGGGATTTCTCAAATTCCTTTTTTAGCTCAGGGATTATTGCAGTCCTACAATAGTTATTTAGGTCGGTTGGGTTTATCTAGAGCGGTTCAGAAATGTTTGCTTGTATTTTTCTAGTTTTAGTATCACTTGCTTGATTATATATGTGATTGCAAGTTGTTCCTGGCCTGGTTACCTACCCTCGTGGAGTTTTGTGTCTATTTTCGTACACGGTGGGCCTCACCCTGGTGGTGACACCCCTTGTGTTGGGCACGGTGCTCCGCTGGGACGTGGGTCCTAGACCCATATCTAGGGATTTTCCCTAAAAACTTTTTCATTTTTCTTTGTTGTTCTGTGTGTCTCTGTTTATTATTTGTCCTTCTATTCTTTCCCTCCTTCTGTGTTAGGCATAGGCATGTCTCACCAATCAGCTTCTCTCACGTTCTTTACCCTTAATGCTCGGGGACTTAATATACCTGAAAAATGGAGAAATTTGCTGCGGGATTTGCGCTCACATCATGTCTCAGTGGCGTTTATCCAGGAGACACATTTTGTGGCGCGCAAACCGCAATCCCTATCTAATGCCCAGTATCCTATGGCATATTATAGCAATAATGTGCACTCTAAGACTAGGGGTGTGGCGGTTCTTTTTTCCCGTCATACCCCTCTTACAGAGGTGACGACTTTAGGTGATGATGATGGGCGTTATCTGTTTGTGAAGGGCAGGTACATGGATCAGATGTATACTTTTGTAAATATCTACTCCCCCAATGTGCGACAGATTGCCTTTCTTACTAAGGTCCTGACGAAATTACAAAATTTTCAGGAGGGAGTGGTGGTGTTGGGAGGGGATTTAAATGTTGCTATGAATCCTGCGGTGGATCCCTCCTCCGGGGTCTCCCAGATTCCTAATGGCCTTTTGAGGAGATTGGGATCTTCTTTAGCTGACTGTCAGTTGTTTGATTGCTGGCGTACTTTGTTTCCTACTGATCGCGACTATACCTACTACTCTGCTCCACATGACTCTTATTCTAGACTGGACTACTTTTTCATATCTCATAGAGACTTGGACTCTCTTAGGTTGATCTCCATAGAGCCAATGACTTGGTCTGATCACTCTCCGGTTAAGATGCAACTGACTTCCCCCCAGCCGCATTGGCGGGGGAAAACGTGGCGCCTCAATGAGTCTCTCCTACTTGACCCACTGCTTGCCTCGGAGTCTTCCTCTGTGCTAACAAACTACTTCTCTGAGAATCTCTCCTCTGGGGTGCCTCTCCCGGTGGTGTGGGAGGCTCACAAGTGTGTGGTTAGGGGGCATTTTGTGGCACAGGGCGCAGCTCGAAAAAGGGCCCGGATGCAACAGATTCAAAACTTGACTAATGATATCTTGCATTTGGAACAAGTACACAAACGTACTTTGTCAGGTTCTGATTATCAGGCCCTTTTACTGGCGAGAGGCAGATTGGCAGAAATACTTGCCGATCGAAATCGATTTGCATATCAGCGTTCTCGGAAATTCTTTTTTGAACATAGTAATAAGTGTGGACGATTATTGGCTCGCATGCTTCGTAAGAGGGATAAGCTAGCACATGTACATGGGATCCGGAAGCGTGACAATACAATAGTGCACTTACCAACTCAGATTGCAGACGCATTCAGAGACTACTACGCCTCGTTGTATAATCTGCCACCTTCGGATGACAGTCGGGACGCAGCCGCCAGGAAGGCGGCTATCTGGGCCTATTTAGATAAGCATATGCACACCCGTCTTTCCGAATCAGTGGCTGCTTCCCTGGAGGATCCTTTTACGGTGGAGGAACTGTCGGTGGCGATGAAGGCGTCTAGTACGGGTAAGGCTCCGGGTCCTGATGGCCTTCCGCTGTGATATTATTTATGCTACCACAGGGAATTGCAGAACCATATGGTAGACATGTATAATTCTTTGCTTCAGGGTGCCAGTTTACATCCACAGTCACTTCGAGCAACGGTGACGGTCCTCCCTAAAGAGGGTAAAGATAGAGGGCTTTGTTCTAGTTATCGCCCTATTTCATTGTTGAACGCTGATGTCAAATTACTTGCTAAGATGTTGGCGCTCCGACTTGGCCCGCATTTGCCTGGCTTGATACACCCTGATCAATCTGGCTTTGTAATGGGCAGGGAAGCAAGAGACAATACGACTAAAGTCCTTAGCCTCATGAATGCCTTACGGACTACGAAGACGGGGTCGTTGCTTTTGTCTACTGATGCGGAGAAGGCCTTTGACAGGGTAGACTGGGGGTTTATGATGGCGACATTGGATCATGTAGGCCTTGGTCCCAATATGAGGTCATGGATCACCGCCCTATACACTGGTCCTTCTGCATGTGTTAGAGTAAATGGCCTCCTTTCCCAACCGTTCCTTATTAGCAACGGGACCAGACAGGGGTGTCCTTTGTCTCCCTTGTTATTTGTGCTTACCCTTGAGCCCTTTTTAAGCGCGATACGGGCTAATGGGGCTATCCATGGGGTGTCCATGAAGTGTGCGGAGTTTAAGGTGGCTGCATTTGCAGATGATATGTTATTTATGTTAACTCAGCCACTGATCTCCCTACCGTCATTGCAGAAAGAGTTTGCGGAGTATGGCTTCTTAGCCAACTTGAAGATAAATATGTCCAAGTCTGAGGTACTTGACCTATCAGTGCCGGGGGATGTGAGGGTAGGTCTACAGGCGGCTTTTCCGTATAAATGGTGTACACACCAACTGAAATACCTGGGGGTATGGCTGACCCCGGATCTCGGTGACTTATATCGAGCTAACTTTTTGCCACTGCTCTCTCGGGTTTGCACTGATCTTCGAACTTGGTCCTTCCCTCATGTGACTTGGATAGGGAGGATTAATGTGGTGAAAATGAATCTTTTACCCCGCCTCTTATATTTATTTCAGACATTGCCTATCCTGCTTCCTCGTTTGTTCTTTGCCAATCTTCGGTCCGCGGTGCTGAAATATGTATGACTTGGACGGAAACCGCGACAAAAATTTACGCAACTACGGCTACCTAAAGACATGGGAGGGCTTTCTCTCCCTGATTTTCGGCTTTACTATCAAGCTTGCCATCTTACCAGAGTGATAGATTGGATGGCGACGCCACGGGGTAAGCAGTGGGTCAACTTGGACAACTCCCGGACTGGAGGAGTCTTGCCGTATGCTATATGGTTACGTCCCGACCAGAGACCTTCTATTCTAAGACAATGCCCCTTGATTCATGCGACATTGTCAGTGTGCACTGCTACTGTGTTGAGACACTCTCTGACATCTTTTCCTTCTCCACTGACTCCGTTGGTGCATAACTCTGACTTTTCTCCAGGACTTGGGGGGAGGGGGTTGTTCTCTACCTCTACGTTGCCTCGACAGCACTTATATCAAGTTATGTCTGGGGGTGGTCTGCTTCCGCTTTCTGACCTTGTAGGTACTGCTTCCCCGACGTTTCTGGATGTTTTTAGGTACTACCAACTGAAGCACTATATCTCATCTATTGCTCAACAACATCAACTGACTAGACCCCTGACTGTTTTTGAACGTTTGTGTGCGGTCCCTACGCCTCTCCGCCATGGAGTGTCTCATGTGTATTCGCTACTGTTGAGAGATGGCCATACGCAGACCCCTTCTTTTGTGGGGCAGTGGGAGAATGACCTGGGGGTGACGCTCACGACCGATCAATGGGAGCAGATGATGTACCTTACACATCATATCTCAATCTCCTCGAAATTGCAGGAATCCGCTTATAAGCTACTTTCTAGGTGGTACCTCACACCGGTTGCCTTACGGAGGATGGATCCTTCTACAGATGGCCTTTGTTGGCGCTGTGGTGGGGCGTCGGGGAATCTGTTGCACATTTGGTGGGAGTGTCCTTATATAATCCCGTATTGGGAAGGGATCCATGGGGTTGTCCAGCACTTGTCGGGTGATGGTCCGAAATTTGAGCCAGTGTATTATATGCTGCATCACACTACCCTTAGCCCAGCCAGATATAGGGGTACTTTGATCTCTCAGTTACTGTTAGTTGCTAATAGCTTGATATCCCTGTTCTGGAGGAAAACAGAGTCCCCTAGCCTTAGATTGTGGGTTGAATGTGTGGAGGAAATACGGTTAATGGCGGAATTGAGTGCTTCTACGCCAGCAACTATAGCTAGATACTCTAGGATATGGTTTACTTGGTTACAGTTTCTGGAGGACCCGGAATTTGCCCGGCTGGTTCCGTGAGGTGGTTCCATCTCTTCCTGACTCTCAGTACAGTTTCTTTCATTGAAGGGGCTCTATGTTCATGTATGTGGGATATCCTGTTGTGCCTGATGTATATTTTATGCATTTTACTAATGTGCTCTGTTGTCCATTGTCCATTGCAAACCGCAATCCCTATCTAATGCCCAGTATCCTATGGCATATTATAGCAATAATGTGCACTCTAAGACTAGGGGTGTGGCGGTTCTTTTTTCCCGTCATACCCCTCTTACAGAGGTGACGACTTTAGGTGATGATGATGGGCGTTATCTGTTTGTGAAGGGCAGGTACATGGATCAGATGTATACTTTTGTAAATATCTACTCCCCCAATGTGCGACAGATTGCCTTTCTTACTAAGGTCCTGACGAAATTACAAAATTTTCAGGAGGGAGTGGTGGTGTTGGGAGGGGATTTAAATGTTGCTATGAATCCTGCGGTGGATCCCTCCTCCGGGGTCTCCCAGATTCCTAATGGCCTTTTGAGGAGATTGGGATCTTCTTTAGCTGACTGTCAGTTGTTTGATTGCTGGCGTACTTTGTTTCCTACTGATCGCGACTATACCTACTACTCTGCTCCACATGACTCTTATTCTAGACTGGACTACTTTTTCATATCTCATAGAGACTTGGACTCTCTTAGGTTGATCTCCATAGAGCCAATGACTTGGTCTGATCACTCTCCGGTTAAGATGCAACTGACTTCCCCCCAGCCGCATTGGCGGGGGAAAACGTGGCGCCTCAATGAGTCTCTCCTACTTGACCCACTGCTTGCCTCGGAGTCTTCCTCTGTGCTAACAAACTACTTCTCTGAGAATCTCTCCTCTGGGGTGCCTCTCCCGGTGGTGTGGGAGGCTCACAAGTGTGTGGTTAGGGGGCATTTTGTGGCACAGGGCGCAGCTCGAAAAAGGGCCCGGATGCAACAGATTCAAAACTTGACTAATGATATCTTGCATTTGGAACAAGTACACAAACGTACTTTGTCAGGTTCTGATTATCAGGCCCTTTTACTGGCGAGAGGCAGATTGGCAGAAATACTTGCCGATCGAAATCGATTTGCATATCAGCGTTCTCGGAAATTCTTTTTTGAACATAGTAATAAGTGTGGACGATTATTGGCTCGCATGCTTCGTAAGAGGGATAAGCTAGCACATGTACATGGGATCCGGAAGCGTGACAATACAATAGTGCACTTACCAACTCAGATTGCAGACGCATTCAGAGACTACTACGCCTCGTTGTATAATCTGCCACCTTCGGATGACAGTCGGGACGCAGCCGCCAGGAAGGCGGCTATCTGGGCCTATTTAGATAAGCATATGCACACCCGTCTTTCCGAATCAGTGGCTGCTTCCCTGGAGGATCCTTTTACGGTGGAGGAACTGTCGGTGGCGATGAAGGCGTCTAGTACGGGTAAGGCTCCGGGTCCTGATGGCCTTCCGCTGTGATATTATTTATGCTACCACAGGGAATTGCAGAACCATATGGTAGACATGTATAATTCTTTGCTTCAGGGTGCCAGTTTACATCCACAGTCACTTCGAGCAACGGTGACGGTCCTCCCTAAAGAGGGTAAAGATAGAGGGCTTTGTTCTAGTTATCGCCCTATTTCATTGTTGAACGCTGATGTCAAATTACTTGCTAAGATGTTGGCGCTCCGACTTGGCCCGCATTTGCCTGGCTTGATACACCCTGATCAATCTGGCTTTGTAATGGGCAGGGAAGCAAGAGACAATACGACTAAAGTCCTTAGCCTCATGAATGCCTTACGGACTACGAAGACGGGGTCGTTGCTTTTGTCTACTGATGCGGAGAAGGCCTTTGACAGGGTAGACTGGGGGTTTATGATGGCGACATTGGATCATGTAGGCCTTGGTCCCAATATGAGGTCATGGATCACCGCCCTATACACTGGTCCTTCTGCATGTGTTAGAGTAAATGGCCTCCTTTCCCAACCGTTCCTTATTAGCAACGGGACCAGACAGGGGTGTCCTTTGTCTCCCTTGTTATTTGTGCTTACCCTTGAGCCCTTTTTAAGCGCGATACGGGCTAATGGGGCTATCCATGGGGTGTCCATGAAGTGTGCGGAGTTTAAGGTGGCTGCATTTGCAGATGATATGTTATTTATGTTAACTCAGCCACTGATCTCCCTACCGTCATTGCAGAAAGAGTTTGCGGAGTATGGCTTCTTAGCCAACTTGAAGATAAATATGTCCAAGTCTGAGGTACTTGACCTATCAGTGCCGGGGGATGTGAGGGTAGGTCTACAGGCGGCTTTTCCGTATAAATGGTGTACACACCAACTGAAATACCTGGGGGTATGGCTGACCCCGGATCTCGGTGACTTATATCGAGCTAACTTTTTGCCACTGCTCTCTCGGGTTTGCACTGATCTTCGAACTTGGTCCTTCCCTCATGTGACTTGGATAGGGAGGATTAATGTGGTGAAAATGAATCTTTTACCCCGCCTCTTATATTTATTTCAGACATTGCCTATCCTGCTTCCTCGTTTGTTCTTTGCCAATCTTCGGTCCGCGGTGCTGAAATATGTATGACTTGGACGGAAACCGCGACAAAAATTTACGCAACTACGGCTACCTAAAGACATGGGAGGGCTTTCTCTCCCTGATTTTCGGCTTTACTATCAAGCTTGCCATCTTACCAGAGTGATAGATTGGATGGCGACGCCACGGGGTAAGCAGTGGGTCAACTTGGACAACTCCCGGACTGGAGGAGTCTTGCCGTATGCTATATGGTTACGTCCCGACCAGAGACCTTCTATTCTAAGACAATGCCCCTTGATTCATGCGACATTGTCAGTGTGCACTGCTACTGTGTTGAGACACTCTCTGACATCTTTTCCTTCTCCACTGACTCCGTTGGTGCATAACTCTGACTTTTCTCCAGGACTTGGGGGGAGGGGGTTGTTCTCTACCTCTACGTTGCCTCGACAGCACTTATATCAAGTTATGTCTGGGGGTGGTCTGCTTCCGCTTTCTGACCTTGTAGGTACTGCTTCCCCGACGTTTCTGGATGTTTTTAGGTACTACCAACTGAAGCACTATATCTCATCTATTGCTCAACAACATCAACTGACTAGACCCCTGACTGTTTTTGAACGTTTGTGTGCGGTCCCTACGCCTCTCCGCCATGGAGTGTCTCATGTGTATTCGCTACTGTTGAGAGATGGCCATACGCAGACCCCTTCTTTTGTGGGGCAGTGGGAGAATGACCTGGGGGTGACGCTCACGACCGATCAATGGGAGCAGATGATGTACCTTACACATCATATCTCAATCTCCTCGAAATTGCAGGAATCCGCTTATAAGCTACTTTCTAGGTGGTACCTCACACCGGTTGCCTTACGGAGGATGGATCCTTCTACAGATGGCCTTTGTTGGCGCTGTGGTGGGGCGTCGGGGAATCTGTTGCACATTTGGTGGGAGTGTCCTTATATAATCCCGTATTGGGAAGGGATCCATGGGGTTGTCCAGCACTTGTCGGGTGATGGTCCGAAATTTGAGCCAGTGTATTATATGCTGCATCACACTACCCTTAGCCCAGCCAGATATAGGGGTACTTTGATCTCTCAGTTACTGTTAGTTGCTAATAGCTTGATATCCCTGTTCTGGAGGAAAACAGAGTCCCCTAGCCTTAGATTGTGGGTTGAATGTGTGGAGGAAATACGGTTAATGGCGGAATTGAGTGCTTCTACGCCAGCAACTATAGCTAGATACTCTAGGATATGGTTTACTTGGTTACAGTTTCTGGAGGACCCGGAATTTGCCCGGCTGGTTCCGTGAGGTGGTTCCATCTCTTCCTGACTCTCAGTACAGTTTCTTTCATTGAAGGGGCTCTATGTTCATGTATGTGGGATATCCTGTTGTGCCTGATGTATATTTTATGCATTTTACTAATGTGCTCTGTTGTCCATTGTCCATTGCATATTGCCTATGCCTCCCCTCTCCCCTTCCCCTTCTTTTCCTCTTTTTTTCTTCTGTACCCTGTTCCCATCCCCCCTTTTTTTTTTTTTTTTTTTGTTCCTTTGTTCTTTTAATTTGTGTATTGCAAAAACAACAAAAACCCAATAAAACTTTATTGACATTAAATCAAACACACCAAGGTGAGATCACCAATGCAGTTGCTGATAATTGCACAGCACCTTGCCTTCAATAAAAAATAATCTTTCATCTACGATTTCAATGAAGATTGAGGAGAAGAAGGTCAAGATAATCAGAGAGTAAGCAAGTGTCAAATACAAGACTGAGGTTAAAAACAAAAGAATCTGAATCTGTAGTAGTGCACCGAAGGTGAACTCCATAAGTGATCAAGGAACAAATGGAAGGGCTGGCTGAAAACAGGATAACTGAACCAATACTCTGAAGTACATAAGCGGATGTAACACAGAGCTTCCCGATAAATGCAAAGGGAAGAAAAAAGCATTACAAAGGAGCATATCAAAAGGAACAAGAATGAGTTCAAGGTACAAGAAGTGGGATATTATTCCACCCCCTCAAGTGGATCCCTCTAGATTTCCAGGCTTATTAGGGAGAGACATATGAAATTCACAGAACAGTGCAGGGGAGTGAACATCTGACATCTGAACCCACAATAAGGAATGGGCAAAAAAGTTGCACTTTGTTCCAACAGGAATTTTCCAGAAAAAAAAGTTTTTCAGCTTTTTTCTGTGGGAATTACAAACAAGAAACCCATAAATTACCCATACATTTCCTGTGGAAACAGTTCCATTTTCTGCCTATATAAAAGACAAACAAAAGAAAGGGGAGGGCGCCCAATAGTGTAATACTGTCTAATAAATAATTTTAGAATAAAAATGTACTCACAAATGTATATGTCAGCTAAAATCCGAGCTGACAAACGTGCATCCGGAGAGAACAATCCTGTGTCCGTTCAGGGCTGCTTTAATACAGGTACTCCAAATCTCCAGAAATCAAGCTGCTATAGATGGCTCCAAACATTCAATATATATCAAATTTATTTAAAAGAAAAAGCTCAATTATAAATATAAAATCAAATACAAAATCAGCACAGAAGTATTCTAACGCGTTTCGTGGCTATAAACGCCACTTTCTCAAAGAAACAGTGATAAACTTCTGAACTAAAAGAGTGGAGCCGGCGTAACACAAAGATTCAAATACTCCTTGTCGCTCTATGATAGGACCAACGAGACGAACGCTGCAAGCAACATCCACCAATGGGTAAATGAATAGACGACAAGCCTCCAACAATGGAGGCAACGTCATCCAGAAACATACATCACCCAATCGGAGAGAAGCGATCACATGACCGCAACTTTAAACTGTCATGCCCCTCTAGCTCCTACCTCCATGTCCCAGCCATCCTCCACTGCTGGGGGCTTCCCAGATGCTCCACGATCACTGAGTAGGCCGAAGCCACGGCCTCGAGTAGCGGTGTCTGCCCGCGGTTGCGATCGCGAACGCGGCCTAAGCCATGGCCTAAAGTTGAAGGAGTCTCCAGGAAAGGTATCCACAGGGTGCCCAGATCAAACCATGGTGTTGTACACCTGTAGGGGGGAGGTGAAGCCTGCCTCTCTCATCAACTGTCCACCAATAGTGTGCCTCCAGGTAAACAGTGAGACAGGTGCTGTGGTTGCACACCCCTCTGTTGGCCAATCCAGTGAGAGGTTTGTTCAGCAGAGGGGAGGGGTGAAAACCCATGACACTATAAAAACCCCTCAGGCTGTGTCCACTTTGCTTCAGTGTTCCAGAACTTTGGTTCCTGTGTGCTCTAAGCTTCCAGTGCTCAGTGCTTCTTTCCTTGCTGTGCTACAGACCCTCTGCTGGATTTCCCATTGCCTGACCTTCTGCTTGCCTCCTGGACTTCCCTGCTTGCCTGTTTCCTGACCTTGGCTAGTTTTACTGATTCTGCCTGATTGCTGCCTGCCCTGATCTTCTGGACTGTTTTTGACTACGCTTTGCTTAACCCTTGCACTCCCGTGCTGTCACTCCTACCTGGGTGTTCTACCTGTATACCTCTGTGGATCACCTGGTAGGGGTGTCTGGCAAGAGATAGCATTCCCTGCTCCTACGCTCCAACCATATCAAGCCTGACAATACACTGAAGCCTATGGAGCTGACAGGGATGATTGATGCTATCGCGTCACTGACTCAGCAACTCACTGCATTATCCCACACGGTACAAGGTATCCAAGAAAACCAAGCTGCTTTACAAGCCCAGTTCCAGGGGTTACAACCTGCTCCAGTGACACCTCCAGCTATGTATCAACCAACCTCAGCAAATGAAGCAGGACCCCTTGGTATTGGGGCCACTGCCACTCCAGAACCACATGTCAAGCTTCCTGCTTGTTTTTCCGGAGATCATAGTAAATACCGGTCATTCATCACGTCCTGTGAACTGTTGTTCGTCCTGAAACCTAGGACATATGCCACAGACTTTATTAAAGTTTGTACTGCCATATCACTACTCACAGATGCTCCTCTGTCATGGGCGCATCACCTACTACATGCTAACAGCCCTATACTAGACTCCTGGACTGCTTTCTGTCACGCAATGGGTGCCCTTTATGATGATCCCCATAAGAGGGCCACTGCTGAGGCCACTGTGAGATCACTAAGACAGGGGCGCCGTCCTGTGGAGGATTACGTATCAGAATTCCGGAGAGTAGCAGTAGAAACGGAATGGAATGAAACTGCCTTGCGTGACCAATTCCGCCTGGGTCTTGCTGACTCATTAAAGGACGAACTAGCTTGGACTGGCATTCCTGACTCTCTGGATGATCTAGTTGTCCTGGTAACTCAGATTGATTGGAGACTTCGGGAGAGACGCATGGAGCGTACCACTAACCCTCCTCTCCGTTCAACCTCTACACCTCGTCCTCCATTACCTGTCTCCTTGACTCCCGGTATTACTTCAGAGGAACCCATGCAACTGGGTGCTACTCGTGGACCACTCACTGAAACTTAAAAGAACAGGAGGAGACGCATGAACCTTTGTCTTTATTGTGGTGGCTCTGGTCACCTTGTCTGTCTCTGTCCTGAATTGGCAGCCAGAGGTAAGCCAGATCTTGCACAGTACCCATTACTCATGGGTGGAACAGCACCTCATTTATCTCTTCTTGTCTCCCTACAGTGGACGCATAACAAGATCCCACAAGATGCTATCATTGACTCCGGGGCAAGTGACTGTTTCTTGGATTACAAGTTAGCCCAGAGTCTGAACATACCTACACGACTAAAGAAACAACCCCTCACAATACTTCTTATTGATGGCAGCAACATTAACTCCGGACCTGTCACCACAGAGACTATACCTCTCACTGTGAGCATTGGGGCTAAGCATGTGGAGACGCTTAGCTTTAATTTGGTGCAATCTCCTTTGTTTCCCATTATCCTTGGCCTTCCTTGGCTTAAACACCATAACCCCACCATTAATTGGTCCACAGGACAAATCACCTTTGCATCATCCTACTGTAAAGAACACTGTCTCTCTCACACCACAGTTTCCACCTTGCATGCTACTTCTTCTAAGACATTGGAAATACCGATACCATACCGTGATTTCAGCCAAGTCTTCAGCAAACAAGAAGCCAACAAACTGCCCCCACACCGTCCATATGACTGTCCTATAGACTTGCTTCCTGGGGCCCCCATTCCATTTGGTCGTATATTTCCTCTCTCTGAACCTGAATTAAGCGCCTTAAAGGACTATATAGAAGAGAACCTAAGGAATGGATTCATAAGGCCATCCACTTCTCCTGCCGGGGCTGGCATATTTTTCGTGGGGAAAAAAGATGGAGGCCTCCGGCCCTGTGTGGACTATAGAGAGCTTAACAAGGTTACCATCAAAAACAAATATCCATTGCCCTTAATCTCAGAGTTAATGAATCGACTTAGAGAGGCACAAATATATACTAAGTTGGACTTACGAGGAGCCTATAATTTGGTACGCATAAAAAAAGGACATGAATGGAAGACGGCTTTCCGATCCCGGTATGGCCACTATGAATACCAGGTCATGCCGATCGGGCTCTGTAATGCCCCTGCCACCTTTCAACATTTCCTCAATGATGTATTCCGAGATATGTTGGACATATTCGTAGTGGTATATCTCGACGACATCTTAGTCTACTCACCATCACTTACCACCCATCGGGAGCATGTTAAACGTGTCCTTTCTCGGCTTCAGCAACATGGACTTTATGCGAAATTAGAAAAATGTGTGTTTGAGACAACATCTGTTGAATTTTTGGGATTCATATTAACTCCGGGGAATATCAAAATAGACCCCAAAAAGGTATCAGCCATCTTGGATTGGCCTGTTCCTACTTCTGTTAAAACTGTGCAACAATTTGTGGGGTTCTCAAATTTCTACAGAAAATTCAACCACGGTTTCTCTAAAGTTATCGCTCCCATCACCCAGCTAACGAAGAAACATGTTCCGTTTGCCTGGTCACCTCAAGCACAACATGCTTTTGATGAACTTAAACAGAGGTTCACGTCAGCCCCCATTCTTGTACTGCCAGATCCTAAAAAAACATTCTTTATGGAGGTTGATGCCTCCGAGACAGCCGCAGGGGCCATCCTATCACAACGACAAGGAGAAAGTGAGACGCTTCATCCTGTGTCTTTCTTTTCTAGACGATTATCCCCAGCGGAAACTAACTACAGTGTGGGAGACAGAGAATTACTAGCCATTAGAATGGCATTGGAGGAATGGCGTCACCTCTTGGAGGGGGCTAACCATCCAATCACTGTGTTCACTGACCACAAGAATTTAGAGTATCTACGAGGAGCTCGCCGTCTATGTCCTAAACAAGCCAGATGGGCTCTGTTTTTCAGCAGATTCAACCTACATATCACTTATAGACCAGGATCACGAAATGGAAAAGCGGATGCCTTGTCCCGTCTACATGGACCCCATACAGATACAGATACGGATACTATCCTCCAACCTGGTCATTTCTTGGCTACTCACTCTTCACTATTAGAAGCTTTGCAGATCCATTCTCAAGCAGATTCCTACCTGTCTCAATATCCTTGCCTTACCAAAAAACATGGGCTGCTGTACAAAGACACTCTTCTTTTCGTTCCTCCTGAAGTTCGTACCAATGTACTTCATACGGTACATGACCACCCGTTAGCAGGCCATGGAGGTGTTAAGAAAACCACAGAACTCACCCAACGGTCATTCTGGTGGCCTGGTATGAAAAAAGACATTGAACAATACATACAATCATGTGATGTGTGTGGGCGAGCCAAAGGTACTAATTCAAGACCCACTGGGTTACTACAACCGTTACCAGTACCAACAAGTCCTTGGGCTGACATAACTGTGGACTTCATTGTGGAACTCCCACCATCACAATGTTACACCACTATAATGGTGGTTGTAGACCGCCTAACCAAGATGGCACATTTTGTCCCCGTTATCGGATTACCTACAGCTGCCGAGACAGCAGACTTGTTCATCAAAGAAATTTTTCGCCTTCATGGTATTCCACAAACCATCCTCTCTGACCGTGGTGTCCAATTTACCTCTCATTTCTGGTCTGCTTTTTGTCGAGGTTTGGGTATACAAAGACTCTTGGCATCCGCATACCATCCTCAAACTGATGGTCAGACAGAGAGAACTAACCAAACGCTTGAACAATATCTACGTTGCTACGTCACCCATCTTCAGAATGACTGGGTGTCCTTGCTACCAATAGCAGAATTTGCTTATAACAACCATCTACACAGTTCTATAGGCATGTCCCCCTTCAAGGCCAATTATGGTTATCATCCACCTTATATTCCTCAACTACCTGTTACTACCATGGCCCCTCAGGCTACAGACCGTCTTCAACTACTGAACCAAGGTTTTACTCTATTACAAGAAACATTAAAAAAATGCACAACAGTCTTACAAGAACCAAGCTGACCGGCGACGTAAACCTTCCCCCTTATACCAGGTTGGGGATAAGGTATGGCTGTCCTCAGCACATGTTAAAATGTCTTGCCCTACCAAAAAATTGGGACCCAAATTCTTGGGGCCTTTCCCCATCACAAAAATCATTAGCCCTGCTGCAGTTTCCTTACAATTACCTACTACATGGCGCACCCATCCTACATTTCACGTGTCGCTTCTGAAAAGATGGATACCCGACACCACTCAAAGGAGATCACCTACTCCTCCTCTTCCAATAGTGGTGAACGATGTGGAAGAATTCGAGGTTCAAGAAATCATGGACTCACGTATACGTCGAGGAAGACTAGAGTATCTAATACACTGGAAGGGGTATGGACCCGAGGAGCGATCCTGGCAACCAGTCGCCAATATCCATGCCCCAGCATGCCTTAGGGCATTTCACCGAGCCCATCCTGAACGTCCGGCACCTAGACGCGCCCGGAGGTCGCTCTAGCTCCTACCTCCATGTCCCAGCCATCCTCCGCTGCTGGGGGCTTCCCAGATGCTCCACGATCACTGAGTAGGCCGAAGCCACGGCCTCGAGTAGCGGTGTCTGCCCACGGTTGTGATCGCGAACGCGATCGCGATAGTGCGGTAGGCCTAAGCCATGGCCTAAAGTTGAAGGAGTCTCCAGGAAAGGTATCCACAGGGTGCCCAGATCAAACCATGGTGTTGTACACCTGTAGGGGGGAGGTGAAGCCTGCCTCTCTCATCAACTGTCCACCAATAGTGTGCCTCCAGGTAAACAGTGAGACAGGTGCTGTGGTTGCACACCCCTCTGTTGGCCAATCCAGTGAGAGGTTTGTTCAGCAGAGGGGAGGGGTGAAAACCCATGACACTATACAAACCCCTCAGGCTGTGTCCACTTTGCTTCAGTGTTCCAGAACTTTGGTTCCTGTGTGCTCTAAGCTTCCAGTGCTCAGTGCTTCTTTCCTTGCTGTGCTACAGACCCTCTGCTGGATTTCCCATTGCCTGACCTTCTGCTTGCCTCCTGGACTTCCCTGCTTGCCTGTTTCCTGACCTTGGCTAGTTTTACTGATTCTGCCTGATTGCTGCCTGCCCTGATCTTCTGGACTGTTTTTGACTACGCTTTGCTTAACCCTTGCACTCCCATGCTGTCACTCCTACCTGGGTGTTCTACCTGTATACCTCTGTGGATCACCTGGTAGGGGTGTCTGGCAAGAGATAGCATTCCCTGCTCCTACGCTCCAACCATATCAAGCCTGACATAAACTGTCTTAGTAACAAATACAATCAGCGATAGTCTTAATGGACGAACCAGAGCGAAGCAAGAAGAAGCAAATCAAACACAATAAGCAACTAAAAACAATAACAACAACATTACAAGAACACAACATACATAACCACAAAAAAATGGTCCCCTCATGGAGGCGAAGCTGCCCCCACCAGCATTAGCAGCCAACCCAAATAAAAAAAAAAAACACATCCAAATACATTTTCATGCGAAATCAAAACACGCATCTCATCAGTACCAGAAAGACTGATGCGTGTGATACTTCACATAGCAGCTGCACACGCCAGTGACAGGGCCGCACCGCCCCCACTTAAGACACACATCACAAAAAAATCATTAATATTAACATTAATAACCAAAAAAAATGGAATAACAAACTCCTCTTTTGTAAATCAATGGGACTTCCCATCCTCCAAATTGATTTACAAAACATATATAATGTAAAACATCATATAAAATGGTAGTGATATCAATACTAAGAATATATAATTAAATTATTATCATTTATACCACTATATCTGCTATTGATATATAAAATTAAAAATTATGTGACTGAATAATCCTTCCCAATTACTATTACTGTGGTATATTTAACCAATCATTGGTTATACAATTCGAACATTGATTTGTGAAAGTGAGATTTAACAAATATAATCTCAATTATGAAAATGACTGAAAAATATTTTTTTTTAAATATATGTAAATGAAAAGTAAAATGTGTGAAATATAAAATTAAAATTAAGATGAAAATGAAAAAGTGAAATAAAAAATCACTAACAAATTAATATACCAATGAAAAAGAAAAAAAGAAAAAAAAAAAAAAACTATCAAAATTAACTAAATTTCACCTAATATAAAAATAGCCCATATCATCAGGGTACCTGAATAATGGGTCTAAACCCTGACACATAAAGGACGTCACACCATTAAACGGGTTTCTTCCCACATAGAAATGTGGAATTAACCCCATCATCAAAATTACAATATTTAAATATTTAAAAAAACAAAAAATAAACAAACACCTACTCTTGTAGAGTCTCCAAAGTCTCATTCAAGCCATAGGGAACCAGAGTAAATAACCTATAAATCCAATAAGACTCCCGACTTTTCAATCTCTGCTGTCTATCATAATTCACAGAGGAAGGAATATGTTCTATCGGTACTATAGTTATCTTGATTGTGAGATTCTCTACAATGTCTAGATACACAATGTTGTTGAAAACCATTAAACATACTCCTCCTATGTTGTCTAAAATGTGTCCTCAGATGTTGAGTGGTGCGGCCAACATACTGTAGGCCGCAAGGACAGCATATGAGGTACACAACAAACCTTGTATCACAATTCATAAAACTTCTAATCCTAAAGGTCTCCTTAGTAGTCATAGAGGAAAAATGTAAGGCCTTATCTGTCATGAAGGGACAAGTTTGACATCTAGGACCCAAACATCTATATGCACCTAAAAGTTTCTCCAAACTTCCTCTAGTATTCCCTATGATAGTATTCCCCAGATCGGAAGTAATCGGAATACAATCTTGTACAAGTTTCATATCACTTTTATGATGACTAAACCTACTTGGTGCAAGTTTATTTTTCAAAGTATTGGCCTTCTTAAAGACCAGTCTTGGGTTCTGAGGTAAGATGTCTTTAAGCAAGGGATCATTGAGTAGAATCGGCCAATATTTTCTCAGAATTTTATAGATCTCACTTGTGAATAGCCACCAGATATCAGTGATTGAAAGGAAAAAGAAGAAATTACTTAGGTATGAAGAAGATTATAAGAAAAATCTAATTTGTAATTGGGAGAGGAAACCAGTAATGGTGAGAAAGTTTCCCTCCCATAGACCACAAAATAATCGACCTGAGATATCCAAGAATAGAGAAGCAATTCTAGAACCTAAATCAAAATCAGTTGATGGATCAATTATTCCTTGGAGAGGTGATGTGAGGGTATTAGAGACTAGATCACATGGGAATAAGATTAATAAAGTATCTAGTGGGAATCATAATAATAAGAATAGAATTCAGGACCCTATAACACCTATTAAATTACCATCAATAAATAATCAAGTAAGCACTATTGAAACACCTGGAAGTCTCATTGAACCTAATCCCCAGACCAATTCTAGATCTTTGGGAGCAGAGGGTGAACCATCTGCCTCTGCTTCCTCTTCAATTGTTTTGTCTCCTTTTTTGGGGATTGCGACGAGGACCCCGCCCTCCCACTGGATTTGATGTGGTGGAGGGATCTCAATCGCTTTTCCCCTCTAGAAGAAGAGGGAGGAAAAAGGACAAACCCAGAGGACATAGAGATTAAAGATAATGAGAAATTACTTTTAGTGAAAGGTCTATCTTTTTCTCCTTCGGTAGACTGTAATTTGTTTCAACTGTTTGTAGATACAAATGAATTCATCCGGAAGTTGTCTATACAGAGATTCTTTGATAATAAGAAGATCAAATGTATGAATAAAGTTCCAATTATAACTAATGATGCCCTCATTGTCTCCCAAGGTAGGGAACTTCTACCTTTGGTGGATGTTGATAGAGAGACCAAATACATCCTAAAAGGTAGTGTTCCATCAAGTCTTAGGCATACGTTTTTTCCAGTTCAAGCTAAGGGAAAGTTTGTTGAAACTTTTGGAACTTTGGTTCTAAATGATTTCGGAAAAATTGAGAAAAAGAAAAAATTTGTGAGACGATCATCTAACTTGACCAGGGGAGAAATAGAAGCTATAGGTTCATTGAGAAATAATGAAACATTTATAATTAAACCCGCCGACAAAGGGGGAGCGATAGTAATACAGAACAAAGAGGATTATTTAGCTGAAGCAAATTGTATCTTGGGGGATTCTAATTACTACACTGAGTTAAGAAATAACCCTACAGTTCAATTTATGAAGTCTTTTAGTCTTTTGATAGAACAGGCTTATAAAGATGGTGTACTTGATAAAAAAGAAAGAGATTTTCTCTATGTACACCATCCAAAAGTGGCAATTTATTATCATCTGCCAAAGGTCCATAAGGCTTTGCAGTCACCACCGGGTAGGCCCATCATCTCCGGAATTAATTCTTTAACATCCAGTCTGTCTGCTTATGTAGATTTTCTTTTTTTTTCTTTATTCATGTTTTATAACATACATCATACAACAGTATACAAATTATACCTTTACAGTCTCCCCTAAGATCATTCATACTAACTTTCACCCTTCTATTCCCCTATTTCTATTTCACCCCGCTAAGGCACTCCCATTGGAAAATATCCCTCCTAGTTTCCAACTTAACAAAAATCTAAAATCTAAAATCCACAATTCCGAATCCAGACCCCATATCCACTATCCTACATATTCCTACCACGGCAACCAAATACGTTGAAACTTCTCTGTTTGGGTCTTACTATGGTAATACCCTTCTTCCATTCTATACTGGAAATTAATCTGCTTCTTAACTTCCCATATCTCCACTTTACCCTGTCGTTTCCAGCATTTTGCTAGACAGATCTTGCCTGCCAACAAAACCTGGATAACCAGATAAGTGAAGAAGAAAAGAGGGAAAGGGTGGAGTTGATAGGGGAATGAGGAGGGTGATATAGAAGGAAGGGGGGAAAGGGGATAGGCTTTTCTTTTAATTAATATTAGTTCAAGCCAGGATTCGCCAACTGTATAATGTTTTAAATGATTTCCTACGAGATATGTGGGAGTGATCCTAAAGAATATAGGTTTGGGATCAGTGTGAATGAGTTGTGGATGAATGGATTCAAGTTGGTAAGATGTTATAAGAAGGTATGGACGCAAATCCTGGGGAGGGTGTGGGAGGATGAAGATGGGTATGTCCATTAAACTAGTAACGTTAAATGTGCAGGGGTTGAATTCCCCCCAAAAGAGAGGATGCCTTAAGGATTTGTTGATCCAGAATAAAGTAGACATAGCCTTCATTTAGGAGTCGCTCTGGATTGTTAATCCAACAACTTTGTGGAGATTTACAAATTACCCTATGATATATTATGCAAATATGGAAGGGAGGAGGAAGAAACGTGGGGTTGCAATAATAATCTCGGATAAAGTAAAATTTGAGCATATATATGATGAGAGGGACATTAATGGACAATATCAGGTTTTGATTTGTCAGTTGAATGATATCGTGTATACCTTGGTGAATATATATGCTCCTAATGTGAATCCTTTGGGGCTTATGAGGAAGGTTATTAATAGAGTAAATCAAATAAAGAAGGGGGTCGTCTTTTTTGGGGGAGATTTCAATTGTGTACTAAATCCAGACCTAGATAAGAAATTACCGCAGGGGGGTATACTGGATACCCATGTAATAAGTCAGGCCAATTCTTTTCAAGAGCTTCTATCTAGTAATTTATTATATGATGTATGGAGAGTTTATCATCCAAAAGAAAGAGATTAGTGATGATCGAGCACCCCAATGCTCGGGTGTTCGGGTGCTCTGGCCGAGCGCCCCCGGAGGCTCGAGTGCTCGGCCGAGCACCCGAGCCCCATTGAAGTCAATGGGAGGACTCGAGCATTACACCAGGCACCCCCTGCTCTGATGAGGGGAGGGTGCCTGGTCCATAGGAAAAGGGCAGAAAATGATGGAAACACCACAGAAATGGTTCAGGGACAGCATAGGGAGGATGTCTGGATGCATCTTGGACTCCAACGTCGCTGCTGGGAACGATGTTTCGCCCGTAGTACACCATTTTTACAGACTGACCGTAAAACACACAAAAAGGAAGATAAAAACGACTTTAGGCGAAAAATTGTTACCAGACAGTATTTGCTGTATATTTACTTGTCTATCATCTGCAAATTCTGCAAAAAATTTCATCGATTTTTCGGAACTGGGGCCATGATTAAGAGGGAAACGTGCGCAGCGTAAAGCAGGTGTTCAACGTGGTTATGGCCCGGGTAAGGTACAGCATTCAGGAACGGAGGCCGCAGCTACCACAGGTTTTACAACATGTCCGTTTGCCCTTGTTAAGTCCAAAATGTATAGTCGGAACAGTGGGGTCTGATCCATTGAGTAAAAGTGACGAAGTGACTTAGTGGATGAAGCCAAGAACTACCTTCTGCTCTGTCGAACACCCCAGCCCTATTTAATTCAATGGGAGGACCTGAGGCACTCCGATACAACCTGTATATCACAAAATGGAGGGCCTCATTCACATTGTGGTACAATAGTTCAGGTAGTGGTCCAACACTCATAAAGCCTATGCACTAAGTGAAAGGGCTGCCAAAAATTAGACTGAAATGTCACTCCAATACACCCTTTATTACACATCATCATACACACCCTTGAAAAATTAGGATTAATGGCCTGCTGGTGACCCTCTAAAACATTAGGGGCGAGGGCATGCCGCTAAGCTGACCATCTAAAACATTAGGAATGAGGGTCTGCTGCTGAGCCGACCATCTAAAACATTATGGGTGAGGGTCTGCTGCGGAGCTGACCATCCTAAACATTATATGCGAAGGCCCGCTAGTGAGCTGACGCTATAAAACATTATATGAGAGGGCCCGCTAGAGAGCTGACCCAATAAAACATTATATGAGAAGGCCCGCTGGTGAGCTGACCTATACAAAAATTGTCAAACAGGGCCCGCTGGTGAGCTGGCCCTATATAAAAATTATATCACAGGGCCCGCTGGTGAGCTGGCCCTATATAAAAATTGTATCACAGGGTATATGGAAGAGGAGGAGGAGGATGAGAAGATTAAGAGTCAACCATATACCCGTTTTTTGGGTGGAAGGGGTGAATGGGAATACAGAGTATTCCCATCATTGTAAATAACATATCTAAAGTGACTTTATGTTCACCCGGGGCTTTCCTCCAGTGGAGTGAAGTCAGGGGAAATCCAGGCCTTGTCAACCTATCAGCATTTTCGGTGGAAAGACGGATACGCTTATCTGTTACGATGCCACCAGCAGCACTAAATACCTGCTCAGACAGAACGCTGGCGGCAGGGCAGGCCAGCACCTCCAAGGCGTAGAGTGCCAGTTCATACCACGTGTCCAGCTTGGACACCCAGTAGTTGTAAGGCACAGAGGGATCATTGCGTATAACGCGTGGGTCACGGGAAAGGCAGCCTAACATAAAGTCAGCCATGTGTGCCAGAGTACCAACAGGCAAGATTTTGCTGTCCTCACCAGGAGGATGACTCTCAATCTCCTCATCCTCTTCCTCCTCTTCTGCCCACCCACGCTGAAGAGATGGAAATAAAGTTTCATGGCTACCCTCTGTAGTGGAGGCAACCGTGTCTTCCTCCTCCTCCTCCTCCTCTGCCTCCTCCAATTGTCGCTGAGAAGACGAAGTGAGGGTGCTCTGGCTATCACCTTGTGTAAGCTCTTCCTCCCCCATTTCCACCTCTTCCACATGCAAAGCGTCGGTTTTAATTGTGAGCAGCGAGCGTTTCAGTAGACACAGAAGTGGGATGGTTACACTGATAATAGCGTTATCGCCGCTCACCATCTGTGTCGATTCCTCAAAATTGCGTAAAACCTCACAGAGGTCTGACATCCATTCCCACTCCTCACTTCTGATTAGAGGAAGTTGAACGGAGAGGCGACGACCGTGTAACAGCTGGTACTCCACTACTGCCCTCTGCTGCTTACAAAGCCGGGCCAACATGTGGAAGGTGGAGTTCCAGCGCGTGCTCACGTCACACAGCAGCCGGTGAGCTGGCAATTGTAAGCGCTGCTGCAGCTTCAACAGGCTGGCTGAAGCTGTAGATGACTTACGGAAATGTGCACACACGCGGCGCACCTTCGTCAAGAGATCATGCAAATTGGGGTAGGTTTTTAGAAATCGATGAACCACTAAATTAAATACATGCGCTAGGCATGGTACGTGTGTGAGCTTGCCGAGATCCAAAGCCGCCACCAAGTTACGCCCATTATCACACACAACCATGCCTGGTTGCAGGTTGAGTGGCGAGAGCCACTGCTCGGTCTGGTGACAAATCCCCTGCAACAGCTCTGAGGCCGTGTGCTGTTTGTCCCCAAGGCAGATCAGCTTCAGCACGGCCTGTTGACGCTTCCCCACTGCAGTGCTACACTGCTTCCAGCTACCGGCTGATGGGTGAGTGGCGCTGCGTGTAGAGAATTCGGAGGTGGAAACGGAGGAGGAGGAGGAGGAGCCAATAACGTAGGTGCTGGCGGAAACCCTGATGGAGGTAGGGCCCGCAATCCTCGACGTGTGTAGCACCTGTGCCATCCCAGGGTCCGAGTCGCTCCCAGCCTCCACGACATTCACCCAGTGTGCCGTCAGGGAAATGTAGCATCCCTGGCCACAAGCACTTGTCCATGTGTCAGTCGTTAAGTGGACCTTCCCAGTAACTGCGTTGGTCAGGGCACGGGTGATGTTAAGGGACACATGGTGGTGTAAGGCGGGGACGGCACACCGGGAAAAGTAGTGACGGCTGGGGACTGCGTACCGAGGGACAGCTGCTGCCATCAGGCTGCGGAAGGACTCAGTCTCCACAAGCCTAAATGGCAGCATTTCGATGGCCAGTAATTTGGAAAGATGTGAGGTTAGTGCTATGGCCTGTGGGTGGGTGGCTGGGTATTTTCACTTGCGCTCAAATGCCTGGGGTAACGACATTTGGACGCTGCGCTGGGACAGGGAAGTGGATGTGGTCGCTGATGGTGCTTCAGATGGTACAGGTGCAGGGCGGGAGGTATGCGGGCCTGCGCCTTCGACAGGCGATTGGCCAGCACCGAAAACAGGGGAAGAGGAGGCAGTGGTGTGGCCTGCAGACACAGATTGGCGATCCGGGCGTTCCTCCCACTTATTACGGTGCTTGGATGCCATGTGTCGGATCATGCTGGTGGTGGTGAGGTTTCTAGTGTTCATGCCTCGGCTCATTCTGGTGTGGCACAGGTTGCAAACTACAATTTTTTTGTCGTCCGCACTTTCCTTAAAAAAACGCCATACCGCGGAACACCTAGCCCTTGGCAAGGGAGATTTACGCAAGGGGGTGCTCCGTGGAACATTTGCGGGCCGGTTTGGTGCGGTCCGCCTTCTTTCTGTAGCCACACCACTGCCTCTTCCAGCCTGTTGCGGTGCTGCAGATGGCTCACCCTCAGGACTGCTGTCATCGCTCGACTCTCCACCTTCCCAGGTGGGGTCAGTGACCTCATCGTCCACCAAGTCCTCCTCCACTTCCTCACTCTGATCATCCTCCTCATTTCTTGATCCCACCACATCCTCAGTCATTGACAACTGTGTATCATCCTCCTCATCAAGGTCTTGAGACAGTAATTGTGGTTGATTTGATGGCAACTGTGTCTCATCATCATCATCATCCACTTCCTTTGACCTTAAATGCCGTTCCCCTCTGTCATCTTCTTGTGATTGGGTACCCTCTAGAGGTTGTGAATCAGGGCACAAGATCTCATGTTCCTCTGCAAGCGTGCTTGGAGAGAGGTTCAAATCAAGGATTGGTGATGAGACGAGCTCCTCACTATATCCCAGTGTGGGATCACTTCTTTGGCCAGACCCTCTATGGTGGGAGGAAGGATGATCAGGGTGAGGATTATGTTGACCAGACTCTTGGCTACTGAGAGTGGACTTGGTGGAAGACAGGGTGGTGCTTAACCGACTGGAAGCAGTATCAGCTGAAATCCAACCGACCACCTGTTCGCAGTGGTCTGACCTCGAGAGTGATGTCCTGCGACGCCCTGTAAACTGAGACATGAAGCTAGGTATGGTGGATGTCTTTCTTTCTTGTGCTCTGGCACCAGGCACAGTTTCTACGCGTCCTGACCCGCGCCCTGAACTATCAGGATCACGTCCACTTCCCCGTCCCTTTTTACCCGCCTTCTTCATATTACACGGAATATGTGCCGCTAATCTGCGGCTAGGCACACTAAACAGAATGTGACGCTAATCTGCGGCTAGGCACAGTGAACGGAATATGTGACGTTAATTTGTGAATTTGCACACTAAACAGAATGTGACGCTAATCTGCGGCTAGGCACACTAAACAGAATGTGACGCTAATCTGCGGCTAGGCACAGTGAACGGAATATGTGACGTTAATTTGTGAATTTGCACACTAAACAATATGTGCCGCTAATATGCGGCTAGGCACACTAAACAGAATGTGACGCTAATATGCGGCTAGGCACAGTGAACGGAATATGTGACGTTAATTTGTGAATTTGCACACTAAACAATATGTGCCGCTAATCTGCGGCTAGGCACACTAAACAGAATGTGACGCTAATCTGCGGCTAGGCACAGTGAACGGAATATGTGACGTTAATTTGTGAATTTGCACACTAAACAATATGTGCCGCTAATCTGCGGCTAGGCACACTAAACAGAATGTGACGCTAATCTGCGGCTAGGCACAGTGGACGGAATATGTGACGTTAATTTGTGAATTTGCACACTAAACAGAATGTGACGCTAATCTGCGGCTAGGCACACTAAACAGAATATGACGCTAATCTGCAGCTAGGCACAGTGAACGGAATATGTGACGTTAATTTGTGAATTTGCACACTAAACAATATGTGCCGCTAATATGCGGCTAGACACACTAAACAGAATGTGACGCTAATCTGCGGCTAGGCACAGTGAACGGAATATGTGACGTTAATTTGTGAATTTGCACACTAAACAATATGTGCCGCTAATATGCGGCTAGGCACACTAGACAGAATGTGACGCTAATCTGCGGCTAGGCACAGTGAACGGAATATGTGACGTTAATTTGTGAATTTGCACACTAAACAATATGTGCCGCTAATCTGCGGCTAGGCACACTAAACAGAATGTGACGCTAATCTGCGGCTAGGCACAGTGAACGGAATATGTGACGTTAATTTGTGAATTTGCACACTAAACAGAATGTGACGCTAATCTGCGGCTAGGCACACTAAACAGAATATGACGCTAATCTGCGGCTAGGCACAGTGAACGGAATATGTGACGTTAATTTGTGAATTTGCACACTAAACAATATGTGCCGCTAATATGCGGCTAGGCACACTAAACAGAATGTGACGCTAATCTGCGGCTAGGTACAGTGAACGGAATATGTGACGTTAATTTGTGAATTTGCACACTAAACAATATGTGCCGCTAATATGCGGCTAGGCACACTAAACAGAATGTGACGCTAATCTGCGGCTAGGCACAGTGAACGGAATATGTGACGTTAATTTGTGAATTTGCACACTAAACAATATGTGCCGCTAATCTGCGGCTAGGCACACTAAACAGAATGTGACGCTAATCTGCGGCTAGGCACAGTGAACGGAATATGTGACGTTAATTTGTGAATTTGCACACTAAACAGAATGTGACGCTAATCTGCGGCTAGGCACACGAAACAGAATGTGACGCTAATCTGCGGCTAGGCACAGTGAACGGAATATGTGACGTTAATTTGTGAATTTGCACACTAAACAGAATGTGACAATAATCTATGGCTAGGCACACGTTTAAAATGGCCCTTTTTGTCGCTGCGTTGTACAATATTTGTCCCTGTGCACCTAGTACAATGTCACCTTACTAATATCCCACCTTAAAAAAAAAAATGAAATTGTGCCCCCCCAAACAAAATATAAATGCTGCCCCCACACACAACAGTCCTAAAAAGGACTTGGGTCTTGAAATACTACCAACACTTTTATTCTCCCTACACTGACTTTCCCTGCCTGATCGCATCTCTCCCTGGCTGAGAATGAGCAGAACTCGCGAGTCGGGTGCTATACAGCACCCGATCACGAGTTCTGGCCAGCCAATCAGTGTAATGCCAGCAGCCAACATGGCTGCTGGCATTACACTGATGTCAGAGCCTCCCCGCACGTTTATTGGCTGCGCAGCAGCCGCGAAACGTGCGGGGAGGAGACCCGAACATGGCGGGCGAGCACATGCGGTACTCGTACGAGTACCGCCATGTGCCGAGCAGAGCGATGCTCGAGCCGAACCGAGCTTCGGCCGAGCATGCTCGCTCATCACTAAAAGAGATTAAACTTTTTTCTCGCAACCTCACAGATCATATTCTAGAATCGAAATGATCCTAACGGAAGGGGGCACTTTACCCTTGGTAACCCACTCTATGTTGGGTTTGATAACTTGGTTGGATCATGCTCCAGTCTTTATGGGATTTAAAAACAACTCAAACTACAAGATCAGGTCAAGATGGAGATTAAATGAGTCACTATTGGAAAAAAAGGATAATGTAGAACAATTATTATCTTATGCAAAGACCTTTTTGGAAATAAATGATAATGGAGGGACTTCGAACTTGGTACTCTGGAATGCTTTTAAATGTGCTATGAGGGCCTGGTTAATAAAGATGGGAATAATAGAGAAGAAAAAGAAGGGTGTAAGTTGGACTGACCTTTATATTTCTCTACCAAAGCTAGAAAGAATAAATAAACTTAATCCTAATGCAGTAATTAGCCCTGAGATTAATAAAGCTCGGATGGAAATAACAAGTAGGATGCAGGAGGAGATAAATAAAGGATTATTAACCATGAGACAAAAATGGTATTATATTAACAATAGAGTGGGGAAGTATCTAACAAAAAAATTAAATTATAGGCGGAAAAAAGTATTATAAAAAAGATAATGGTAGGGAAGGAGACATATTTATTGCCTGCACAGATAGCAGAAGGATTTAGTGATTATTATAAGTCATTATATAGTACGACTGCATCTTGTGAATCGAGAGAGGAGATAAGAGCATATCTGAGGGATTAAATTTACCCAAAATTAAAGAATCTAGTCTGGAGAAAATTAATTCACCAATATCAGTTCAAGAAATCACTTGTGCAATTAGGAATCTGAAGGTAGGGAAATCGCCAGGACCAGACGGATATTCGGCACGCTTTTATATAGTATTTCAAGAAATAGTCTCTCCATTATTGTTAAGGTCTTTTAGGGAAATAGACAGAGGAGCAGAATTCCCAAAGGAGATGCTGCAGGTTTATATATGTCCTATATTGAAGGTAAATAAAGACCCAAGTGTTATATCTAACTATAGACCAATTTCTTTGTTAAATCTTGATTTAAAAATTTATTCAGAGATAATTGTGGAAAGATTGAAAAAGATATTACCAGAAGTGATACATAATGATCAAGTAGGGTTTACTTTAAATAGGCAATAAATAGATAATACAAGGAGGATAATAAATTTGATAGATATTAGTAATAAAAAAGGATTGGCCACTTTGATAGTAGCTTTAGACGCAGAAAAGGTTTTTTATCGGGTGAGTTGGCCTTTTCTAGCGGTCACTTTGGAAGCATTTGGTATTCAGGGAGTCTTTCAAAAGAATGTATTGGCATTGTATTCAAATCCGACAGCTAAAATAGCAGGACCTTTGTTGGATTAGGAATGGTTTAGTATCCGGTGTGGGACAAGACAGGGTTGCCCTCTGGCACCGTTACTATATGTATTGACAATAGAATCACTGGCTCAGTAAATATGACTGTCACAAGAAATAATTGGAATTAAAACAAATTTTCAAGAGCATAAGATAATGATGTTTGCGGATGATATTCTATTGACTTTGTTTCAACCAGATAAATCTATTTTTGGTGTATTGGGAAAAATTCAGGAGTATAGTTATTTTTGAAATTATAAATTGAATATAAATAAGACACAGGTTATATCATTTAATCTAATTTCGGAGCAGATTCAGGATATGACAGATAAGGTGAATTTTGATTGGGATAATGATTCTTTGGATTATTTAGGGATTGAGTTAAAATTTGATTTATGGTAAATGGTAAGAGTTAATTATTTACATTTATTAGATAAAATTAAAAAAAATTAGGGGATTGGAAGGGATTGGAGATTTCTTGGTTAGGGAGAGTGAATGCGGTAAATGCATATTTATTACCTGAGTTGACATATTTAATGAGAGCGATTCCGTTAAGGGTTCCATACCGGATACTATGTCATTTTCAGAAGTTGATTAATAGATATATTTTGGGGGAAAAGAGACCTAGGATAGCTTATGATTTATTAGCACGGCATAGGGATAGGGGTGGCATTTCGTACCCAAATATTAGGGACACACATGAGGTTATTATGTTGTCGCATGTTCTTGCTTGGTGTGGGGGGCGAGAGTTGGAAATGCCTTGGTATCAATTGGAGAAAGAGACATGTAAAGGATTGCCCCTAAATAACTTGTTATGGATTAACCAGCAGAAAGTTAAATCTCTGGATGGGCAAAATTTGGTTATAAAAAATGGTTTGCAAACTTTGGGTAAATTTAAAAAGAAAATAAATTTGGGCAGCCAGCTCTTACCTTCCACACCGATTGAAGTTTTTAAAATTTATATAAAGGACTTAGATTTAAGGAGATGGAGACAAGCTAGTATACAATGTATACTGGATATACAAGAGGGAGGTTCTATTATGTCCTTTTCTCAGATCCAGGAAAAATATGGCTTACCTGTACAGGAAGCATTTAATTGTATGCGCATTCGATATGTGGTATCTTCTATGGGTATGTCCGAGAAGCCATTTTGGGAGGACCTTATAGCGAAATTCCATAAGTCTAAATTAATTGCCAGAAAAAGGTTCTTTTGGGGCGATTTGACGGTGGATCCTATAGAGGGTAAAGTGAGGAGTTGGGAGTCAGATATAGGTAGAACTTATCCATTGGAGAGTTGGTATCAGGCATACAGACAAATTAGGAATATTGCACATTGCATGGGCATGCATGAGTTATACTATAAGTTCTTTCATAGATGATGCTTATGTAGATTTTCATCTCCAGAGGTTAGTCCTTGGACTCCCCTCCTATCTCCGTGACTCGTCTCATTTAATTGAACTATTGAGGGACTTCATCTGGTCCAGTGAATATCATTGGCTTTCTTTAGATGTAACCTCATTTTATTCTAATATCCCCCATCAAGGGGTATTAGCAGCTGCTAATTATTTTCTTTTGCAGGATGAACTTATGCCTCTGGTCCAGACGGACTTCCTCCTTAGTTCAATTGAATATATTTTGACCCATAATTTTTTTGAATTTAATGGGAAATATTTTCTTCAAGTGAAGGTCACAACGATGGGCACCAAGTTCGCTCCAAGTTATGCAAATTTATTTATAGCCATTTAGAGGCCCAGAAGATTTATGAACATAACCCTTTTGGCGCGAACTTGGTGCTCTATCGTAGATAAATAGATGACATCATAATTATTTGGAGGGGGAGTCACGAGGATATTTTATCCTTTGTGGATTATATGAATGACAACCAATGGAAGATTGATTTTACTTCAACTATTCATTATACTACTATAAATTTTCTTGATCTGGAGATGACGGGCCAACCTGGAAAAGTGATTACAACGAGGACATATTTTAAATCTGTCGATAGAAATAGTTATTTAGACTTCAACAGTTGTCATCATCCAAAATGGCTAAGGAATATTCCTTATAGTCAATTTTATAGAATTAGGAAAAATTGTACAAAGATTGAAAATTATGATGCCCAGTCTAATGTACTGTTTGAGAGATTCTTACAGATTCTTACTGGGCGGGCCAAACTAAGCTCAGCTAATGGGAGCGCACCACACAGAGAGTGACAGACCAGAGCACGGGCACCATGATAATAATTCTGTCTGGTAGACTCTGTGATCGGTCATTTAGGACTCATCATTTCCTTCCAGAATATCATCAGTATTGTTTTATATTTTATATTCTATTCTCCTGAAATTTAACATGGTAACTAATTTATTTTGCCATATGAACTGTAATTGTATGTGCATACAAATTTTGCATCCGATTTATAAATAAGAGTTCACTCAATATGCACACTGTTTATCTCCATACTGTTGATGTCATAGAGTGAGGATTTCCGGATAGGCTACTACCTCTACTGGAGATAGATGTTGCTGCAATTATACTACTACGTGTCAAAGGTGCTGCATTTCCAACAGCAGCAGAAGCACTAATAATACTACTACTAATAATACTAGTTTGTGTGGCTGAGTAGGGCTTGGACTTGGAAGTGATGACAATGCTAATGATGACTGGCACAATGATTGTGTATATTTTGGCACCTTTACTTGGCAAGAGTCAGGCTTTTCAATAGATTTCTCAAACAGTTTATAAACCGGCACAATGCTCCTTTCCAGAGGTGGAAGATTGAGCCTTTGCCTTTCCACTAATCTTCTGGCAATGTTATCATCATCAATTTCACTCGGTACTTCATCTTTATCTGAAGAAGAGGAGGATGCTTGAGGGATATATTCTAGTTTAGTTTATCATCAGCATCACCTGCCTCTTCTTTCCTAATACTTTATTTTCTTCTAGGCTTTTAGAGGTCTCAAACAATTTCTTTTTACTTTTCCCCTTAGAGGGATTTTTACAACGTTCACTACTTTCAGGACAGGTGTTGTGCATGTTTGTCTCACTGCCAGATGCAGCAGTTGGTTGAACTGTTTCACCTTCTTCCACTATGCCATCAACACTAGAATGTGATCTGTTGTCCTATTCAGTGTTTTATATGGTTTATTAATGGTATTGCTGCCGGTAGAACTTTTTCTGTCACTTTGACAAACTGCCTTCTCAGAAGGAAAGGAGTGACCATAAGCTTGTGCACAATTATAGCTGCAGTCAATCCGTGGACTACTTCATTACTCACACATCCTTGCACTGATCCTACTCCCATAGTTAATTTGCTTGATATTATTCAACTACTGTGCATATTTTTACAGTGTCTAGTAGTGATGTCTCCAACGCATTGCTTTGCAGTACCACACTGCACGTATGAAGAAGGTACCATCTAGTTTAAATGAAGGGGCTGCCACTCACTGATCACTGGTGGCTCAACTTTGGTGACTGATTCCCAAAACATATTGAACCTGAATATTTGTATGCCTGCTCATGTACTACAGCAGACATAGTGTTACTGAATATTAAAATCTGAGCATAGATGCCCAAGAAAAGTAGGCTGTATAAATTTATACTCCCTTTTTTATGGGACAGAACCATACAGTACGTACATAAAAAGTAGACACCATTCGCAGATATATTATTTACAATATAGTTGCCAACAGTAAGACAATAAGTGGAATTATAAGTCTTTTTAAATTCATCTGAAAAGCCAGCTTGGCACTTCTCTTTCCATTCTGGTTGTGTTACATGCAGTGAGAACCAGTAAAATGCTAGGAGTTCACTTTCCGAACACTCATCTTTCCATTTGCCACTCTCCCACCTCTCCTCCACTATTTTGCCACTCTGCCACCCCTCCTCCATCCCTTTAACCACTCTCCCAACCCTCCTTTGTCCCTTTCACTGCCTTCTGTCCCTTTTGGCAGCCTTGTCCACATCCTAACCTCCAGCCTGGTTATACTACTCTGGCATATCCAGAGACTCACATGCTTAGTCTAACATCACTCCCACACACACACCACTGTGGAAATGGGAAAAGTTCCAGTGGGAAGTTTCTTAAGGTTAGAAACAGAGAATACTTTCATGGGTTTCTATAGGCTGGAATTTTCAGATGGAACATGACAAATCGCTGGGAAAATTCCTGTAGGAAAAAAATGTGTCTTCTATCTCATCCATAGATCTGAATATAAACAAAAGGTAGCTAGATAGATGGTTAGGTAGTGCCCTATGACCAACACAATGTATGTAGTATATTGAGATATGACACTCTCTGAAAAGCACCAAAATTAATTAATACAATTAAGATACATACCTTGTTAATTATGCAATGCAAGATGCATACCAAGACACATATGATGCAAGTTTGATAAGGCCAGAGTATAGCACATAGTATACAGCACCCTGTTATTACCAATAAAGCAAATATAGGGCCTTGTGGGTGTTTGTGACTAACTATATTCTCACAGGCTACTCATAATAAGCTAATTATATGGTTGAGATCATTCATGCATATAGTTCAAAATGTATGAGCATACCAGTGAAAATACCCTCAGTAAAATAACCTAAGGTTCAGAGTGTCCCCAGAGCAGTTAACTATGCTGTTTCCCTTACTACTCCTCAATTTCTTCTGAATGCAGGACCAGAGAGTCAGTGACACCTTGTGTCCTCTGGAGCTTCTCATCAATTACCTCCATCATCCAGTAAGGTCTGAAAATCTTGAGGGCAAGGTACCATTGCAAGATGTCCTGTTATAACAGAGGAGGAGAGCTCAGAAGGGAGCCAAGCTTTGTGGCTAAATTGTAGTCAAAAAGGGAGTGAGTCATCTGTAGGCAATGTTTTTGGATTCGAGCCAGGAAATAACAGGGAGCGTGGCCTTTTTGGGGTGGCAGAGAAAGATCAACAGACATGGTCTCTGCCTTGCCCTCAAAAGGAGATAACATTTTAGATTTAATTTTATATAATTAATAATTGCTCACCCCTCTGGAACTTAAAAAAGTTTAGGTGTGTTTTCTATTTTTTACTTGAAATAGAGACTTGCATTACTTACAAATTGAAGCAATATGCTAGTACCATAAAAAGAAAAATCTGATTTCAGTGCTACATTCTACAAATATCTGTTATATCTATAATCAAATGAACAATTTACTTAATGCAAACCTTACAGATTATCATCAATCAAAAGTGAAAACTGCTTGACATTACAAAATGTATCTGCATATCATTCATCATGTTTGTCATTTTAGATTATGTAATCCTCTCACACATTCCTCTGAGTTTGTGTGTGCCATCAGTGTAGAATATTCACATCAACTCTGATTGCCATGATATGTAATATGGACACAATCACATATTATAGCTTTATCTTCAAATATGATCAATAGCACAATTCTGTGCAGAAGACTGTACATTCGTTTTGTTTACAGAAAAACTCTAAAAAATAGGAAATTAATAGAAATTAACATCCATCACTCAAAACCTTAAAGGATATTTAACCCTTTCAAAAGACCCTCCCCCTTTTATTCTGTAGAAAAAAATCATAATGGACCCTCCGAATCAATTCTGTACAGATTGGTTTCCCTAAATAATCTTTTGTTATATTCAGATATAATTCTTGTTCACAGAGGCAGACATAATTATTTACTACAAGACCGAAGGACTTTAAACATCTCACACTTTGAAAGGAAGGCTTCAGTGGAAGTAATTAAGACTTGTGAAGTCTGCAATAAAAATTAATGTCCATATTCTTTTATTTGATATCAACTACTAATTAAATGTTACTTTTAGGGAAGCTGGTCACCTGGGTATCAAAGACCAGACTAGGCAGAGGCTGATGGATCCACTGTAGAACTATTCATTGGTTTCTAAACTGGCTTCATAACCTCTGCAATAACCAGGAGGAGAAGATGTGGGAACAAGTACCTAAGTTAAGCTATTAGCACCAGGGATGGGCAAACAGTCATATTTTTTCTTTAGGAATTTCCTTGGATAATTCACAATTTGCCATTTTTTCCTCAGGAATTTCTGTTCATAGAAAAAGCAGAATTTCTTATATTTTGCTAACACCAATGATTTTCCCGCCATTTTCTGCTTGTATTTTCTACGACTGCAAGAATTCCTGCCATCATAATACTGTGCTGCATGGTTACAGATTAGGGAGAGGTGATTCATAAAGAGAGATAGTGTTTGTGTGTGTGTGTGAGAGAGAGAAAAATAAAATATAAAGTTGAGTTCTGTGCTTGCTGGATAATTAATTAGAGGAGTGATACTGATGTGGAGAAATCTAGCAGCAGAAGCAGTAGTGGAAGCCCAGCAGATTGTGCACCTACCCTCATAACATTCCCAGGGACATGTGGTAATATTAGGTTTGGCTGTGTGCCATAGCAGCATAGTACAGCTACCTGTGCTTGGGCCTGCTACTAATGTTGTCTTTGAAAAGTGGGACACAAGGGGCCTCTATGTCACATTTGTCATCACCAAGAGAGGAGAAAGCGACTGGTGATAGGAAAATATATTATAAGAGCTTTCCTGATTCAAACAAATGAATAATGTGAGATATGCAGATAAGTATCTCCACTACAAGTTTGACATTTTTTTAGTTGCTGCCAGTTTACTTCCTACTGCAGAGTTGTCTAATACTGAAGCACATGTCATAGCAGCATATTATCACCAGGCTGATGCATAACTGTCTATACTGACCATGGGTATTAATAGTGTTGATGATGGGAGTAAATGATGATATGGGACAGGTAGTAGTATTAGTGCTACTGTGTTACAGCTTACCTTGGTTTCAGCTTCATCTGCAGATGCGAGGCTTCAAGCATGCAGCAGGCCTCTGTTTTATGTGTTTGCTTCCTGTAGTCTTACCTATTTCCTCCCTCTGAGCTGCTCCTCCTACTTACTTCCTGAGGAGGTGTTTAAAGGGCTGACTGAGTCCTGACTCAGTTGCCCTTGAGTTGTTGTACAATACAGTTCTGTTTCTCTTGGGCTCTGTGTATGACCCGGCCTGTCTGTCCATCCATTCTGGTGTTGACCTGTGGCTGTGTCTGACCATTCTCCTTGTGCGTTTCACCCATCTCCGTGTATGACCTGGCTTGTCTGACTAGCCACTCTGGTGTTGACTTGGAGCTCTGTCCACTGCGCTTCCAGCATACCAACGCTTCAGTGGATATCCTATCTGGTGCAAACCTGTGGCTCTGGCTGACTACCCACTCTGTGTATGACCCAGCTTGTCTGATTATCCTTTCTGGTGCTGACTAGGTGGCTCTGTCTGTTTCCTCTGTGTGTTGGTCCCCGCTCCACAACACCCATCCTAGTGCGGAGCTGGGACTCTATCAGACTCCTAGACTGACTGCAGGCTGAGTCAGTGGTAGTCCTTTGGGCATTCCGAATTTCTGCAAGGCTCCAATCGGCCTAGTCTCAGACAGTGTGGTGGATCTATTGGCAGACTGCTATTTCTGATACAGTGCTTGCCTCTTTGATCACCCTCTGTGTATTATCTGTTTACGTGCATTACTGGTATTATTCTAATAAAAGATTGTTTTACTTTATCATACTGACTCCTGGTTTATTCCTGGGAACCGTCACATAGTGAAACAGTGGTAAGAACAGCTGACCAGCCTTTGCAAGTGCATCTGGTCAACAACATCCATCTTCAGATGCCTTTACCATGAATTCATGGGTATGAAATTATTTTTCATTGGGAGCAGGAAGTGTACAATTGTTGGCAACTTCAATGTGTCCACTATGTGACAAGGTTGTGAATTGGGAGAAGGAGGGGCCACACTTTGGTACATCTGCCCTAAAAAGGTGCATGCAGTACAACCACCCTACAGTAAATATTAAATATGTGTAACCATCCCATGAGAAAAAAAAAGTTGTGTCACTCTCATTATGTCCCTTGCCTCTCCCAATGATGAAAGTAATGTGAGTAAATGTCCCACACAAAAAAAAACAGTGAACCCCTCCACCAACAAAGAAATTTGACAACAATGCCAACAACACTTGTGTCATTCTATCTTATGATCAAGTCCTTGTTGCCAGTAAAACCAGCAGACAGTGAATCTGTAGATCTGGATGTATGCCTCCAAACAATACACATTGTGCAGTGCAATGACCATGCCTGGAAATGTTGTGGAGACCAACCAAATGCTGTGAATAAGCATCAACGGAGTTTCTATCATGCAGAACATGCAAAGTGCATAGCAGGGAGACTAAATTATTTTAATTGAGTGTTGTAAACAATGGGAAATGTCAGTAAACCACCACCACTGCCCAGTGATTTTTACTTTGTGTAGCACAAAAACCATAGTGATTGACACAGCAGCACCAGTTTAAAATTTTTAACATAAACCTCAAGGTGTTGGTTATGTTAGTCCTGTTTAATTGGAGAGCAGGCATGCCAAGTGTGTACTCATTCTTTCTACTGGTTCACAATCTTTTCACACACTGTGCAAACTACATTTGTATATAACTGTATATTTCCTTACTGATCCCAAATAAAAATATTCCAAAAGACATGATTTTAGAGGAGGTGCAAGAGGAGAAACATTACAGTGATGAACTTGTTGTGTTGATGATGTTGCTTCACCACAAGTTCTGGTGTTGGGATGATGACCTCAGTCAAAAAGCAGCAGCCTAATCCTGTGACATTTGGTTCTCAGATGAATCAGCAGCAGGAACTAAATTAGTAAACACCATAATGTAAATTATTTTAAGTGTTCATTTGGCATTTAACATTTATGGGGTTGGTCTACCAACATTTGGCACTGCTGGAGTTAGACCTGTAGGTCTGCAGTGCACATATTTTTTTCAAGACTTGTCTTTTTGAAAGCCTGTAAACCATTTTTCCAAGGCTGGAAAGCCTGCTGATAACAACAACTTTCAAGGTTTGTCATCTGTAAGTCATGGTTAACAATTATTTGCAAGTTGTCTTTATGTAAGCCTGCTGCTAACAATTTTTTTCAAGGCATGTCTTTCTGTAAGCCAATGCTAACCATTATTTGCAAAATGGTAATTAAAGAATAATTGATTAAATTTAATGTGATACATTTGTTTGTTGGTGGTGTATATATGCTGAACAGGAAGTAATGATGCGCAAAATATTTACAGTAACATGTATGATTTCAATATAACCTTACAGTACTGTCATCACAACACTAGTTGCAACTGTGGTAGATGGTGGCAATTCTACAAATACCTGCTACTCAGTGCTGCTGTTATTTCTACATGTTTGCTATGAATCTCTCTTTGTTGTTTCTGTTTTTTCCACCTCTTGTACATGATGCTTCTATAGTATTAGATGCTAGTATTAGATGCTAAATAATTTTTTAAATGTAAGACTTTCAACACTGCTATATTATTAATGGTATAACCATCAACTCTGAAATCATACCCTGACTACATTATTTCTGGTGAGCAACTAAGAGTTTCCACAGCAGGTCACATCTGTGATGGCCACACACACAGTTTTATTACCAATTGTCAATTGGATCATCATTTCTGCCAATGACAAAGCTATCCGGCAAGTGTGTTGTAACTATTTCTCAAATATGGTGGGACCACACTTAGGCGATATATGTAGTTTATGCGCATCAGTTACCATCCCATACTCTAGGAGTAAGTGCCATAGAGATTTGCCACCACCACTCCCACCACAAATGTTAGCATGCCAACCCTGAGACATATGAATTGGCTACTGTGAAGATATTGATGTGGGTTTATAAAAATATTGAGGTATTCTTGTTGATTATGCTGTTGCTGCTGATGGTATTAACCCTTAGCTTACTTCTTTTTATCTTTGAGACTGCATTTCTTGTAACTGCAGACACATGTTTGAACACTTGGAGCAATCGTTCCAGGGGTCATACCGCTGCGCCAAGCATGAGCATATTTTCTTTCTAGAGTCTAAGATATTGGATTTGGAAAGAAATATTGCAACATTGCGAGACATTGGAAACCTGGAAATGAGCGGGTAGTATGTGGGGTTAGTGGTGAAGAGGGTGGAGTTGTAGAAGAGGAGCAACGGGTAGACAGCTGGGTAACAGTAAGGAGGGGAGGAAGGCCAGTTCTGAGTTGACTCAGTCCAACAGATTTGCAAGATTGCATGAAGATGTGGATGAGGATAGCTCAGAATTTGCAACACTGTAGAGGGCTAATTCCTCTAGCAGCCAGGGGAACAGTCCTCCTTCCAGGCTAGATGGGATGCAGAGTAGGCAGAAACCAAGGCAGGTGGTGGTAATAGGGGACTCTATTATTAGGAGGGTAGATAGGGTAATCTGCCACCAGGAACGTGAATGCCGAACAGTATGCTGTCTCGGGTTTGGCGTGTTGCAGACAGGGCTGACAGATTGTTGGGAGTGATTCAGCTGTCTTGGTACATATTGGTACCAATGACAAAGTAGGAGTAAGATGGAAGCTCAAGGCAAGGACCTCTAAGGAAGTATTTTCTTAAATGCTAACTGTGCCATGCACCAGTGCAGGTAGACAGAGGGAGCTCAGGGAGCTTAATGCATGGCTCAAGCAATGGTGTAGGAAGGAGGGTTTTGTGTTCTTAGAGCACTGGGCTGACTTTGCTCTTGGGTACAATCTATATGGAAGTGATGGATTTCACCTAAATAGCAGAGGAGCCTCTGTGCTAGTAGAGCGAATGCTAAGAAGCTTGGAGGAGCTTTTAAACTAGAAAAGGGGGAAAGGTATAGATAGCAAAAATTGGGTAGATAGAGCAGATAGGAACCGGGTCCAAGTAAATGACCAGGGGGGTGGAGAAAGGGTGAGGATAAATGTAGACAATATGGAGGAATTCCTAGTAAATGAAGATGTAGATAAAAGGCATGTAGGGAGTGATATATGCAAAGACTTCAAAATTAATTGTATTCTAGCAAATGCAAGAAGTATGGTAGATAAAATAGGAGAACTAGAATTGCTGGCGGTTAATGACCAATTGGACATAATTGGTATAACAGAAACATGGTGGAATGATGCACATGACTAGGCTGTAAATACAGAGGGCTATTCCCTGCTCAGGAGAACAGGGGGAGGTGTGTGCTTATATTTAAAACCAGAGTTAAATCTAATTTTGAGATGCGATATTAATGAGGAAACTGGCCAAAATGTGGAGTCCTTGTGGGTAGAAATTGAGACTAAATGTGGTGTAAAAGGTAAAAAAAAGATGTTGGTGGGTATATGCTACAAACCACCAAATATTGATGACAATGTTGAGGCCCAACTACTATTGCAAATGAGGAAAGCTGTTCAGCTTGGGCATACTATAATCATAGGAGATTTTAATTATCCAGATATCAACTAGAAAATGAGACCTGTCTGAGTGCTAAGGGTAGCAGGTTTCTGAGCATACTTCGTGAAACCTACATGTCACAAATGGTGGAAGTGCCGACAAAAAATAACAATATATTGGACCTAGTGATAACAAATAACACAGAAATGGTATCCAATATTAAGGTAAGTGAACATTTTGGAAACAGTAATCACAGCATGGTTACATTTGAGATCAGTTTGGCAAAGCAAAACTGTATAGGTTCAACCAAAACTCTTAATTTTAAAAGAGCTAACTTCAAATTATTAAGGGCTTCCATGCAACACATAGGCTGGGATATTTTATTTAAAGGCAAAAATACTGAGGAAAAATGGTCAGAATTCAAATTTAGGTTGCAGAAATGTACCCAACAGTATATACCAATGGGGAACAAATGCAAAAGAAGTAAGTCACATCTATTGTGGTTAAGTGCAAATGGCAAAGAAAAAAAAACATTCAAACTATTTAATTCTGCAGGAACTGAACATTCTTTCTTAAAACACAGGGAGTGCAACAAAGATTGCAAAAAGGCAATTAGGGTAGCAAAAACAGAAAATTAAACTCAAATTGCAAGGGAAAGTAAGACTAGTCCAAAAAAGTTTTTCAAATATATAAATAGCAAAAAACTTAAGAGGGAGTGTGTTGGACCATTCAAAAATGAGATGGGTGAGTTGATTAGACAGGATAAGGAAAAGGCTGATGTTCTAAACACTTTCTTTGCATCAGTATATACAAGGGAGTTGTTGTTACTCAACAAGTAACTAATAAAACAATACAATTATCAGATATTGGGTTAACTCAAGAAGATGTCATGGGTAGACTGAACAAAATGAAGACTGACAAAACACTGGGTCCTGATGGTATACATCCAAGGGTTCTTAAGGAACTCAGTGCAGTCTTGGCAAAACCCCTATATTTACTCTTTAAAGATTCTCTCACCACAGGCTCAGTGCCACAAGATTGGCGAAGAGCCAATGAAGTGTCTCTATATAAGAAGGGAACTAAAACAGAACCTGGAAACTATAGACCTGTGAGTTTGACCTCTGTAGTGGAAAAACTGCTAGAAGGGATAATAAGGGACTATATTCAGGATTACAACACAAAAAATAAGATAATTAGCAGGAATCAACATGGTTTTATGAAGAATAGATCATGCCAAACTAACCTTTACAGCTTCTATGAGGCAGTAAGCAGCAACCTTGATAATGGCAAGACAGTTGATGTAGTATATCTAGACTTTGCAAAGGCATTTGATACAGTGCCACACAGAAGGCTGGTGTATAAAATAAGGAAATTGGGGCTAGGAGATAACCTTTGCAATTGGATACAAAACTGGTTGAAGGATAGGGAATAGTGTGTGGTTGTAAATGGACATTAATCCAATACAGTGGAGTACCTCAGGGTTCAATATTAGGTCCGCTGCTTTTTAACATGTTTATAAATGACCTAGAAATAGATAGAGAAAGCACATTATCAATATTTGCAGATGACACTAAATTATGCAGGTTACTTCATTCAGAACAGTATAATTGTTCTCTACAGAGGGATTTATATAAAATGGCAGATTGGGCAAACAAATGGAATATGCAGTTTAATGTGGGGAAGTGTAAAGTCATGCATTTGTGAGGAAATAATCCCAAGGCTACTTATAAACTTAATGGAATCATTTTAGGGGACTCGTTGCTAGAGAAAGACCTGGGTATTCTTGTCAACCACAAACTTGGAAACAGTGACCAGTGTCAAACAGCAGTAGCAAAGGCAAACAAAATCCTGTCTTGCATAAAAAGAGTTATTGAAGGAAGAGTGGATAACATTATTTTGTCATTTTACAAATCATTGGTAAGACCTCACCTTGAGTATGCAGTGCAGTTTTGGGCACCAGTTCTGAAAAAGGATATACTAGCACTAAAGAGGGTACAGCAAAGAGCAACAAAAATTAAGGGAATGGAGGACTTGACATATGAAGAAGGACTAGACAAACTTGGTTTATTTACTCTAGAGAAAAGACGACTAAGAGGAGACCTTATCACATTGTACAAGTATATGAGAGGTCAATATAAGGATCCCTGCGGTGAGCTATTTATTCCAAGGCCTGATCAGGTGACCAGGGGACACCCCTTGAGATTAGAGGAAAGGAGGTTTAGACTTCAGCAGAGGAAGGGTTTTATTACAGTGAGGTCTGTTAAATTGTGGAATTCTTTGCCCAAGGAGGTAGTTATGGCAGATACAATGGATACATTCAAGAGAAGATTAGATACATTTCTTTCCAAAGGGAACATACAGAGTTATACTGTTTATTAGTAGGCAGCTCAGGAAGGTCTGATAAAGACTAACGTATTTGGTAGCAGGAAAGCTATAAAATTACTGGGGTATGAGGAGAAAGTTGAACTTGATGGACTTTATTCACCCTAATATACTATGTTACACTATGCTTTCTACTAGTTTTTTTAACTCTATCTTATCAACCATGACAGGTTGTTGAGGTCAATGCAGGATCATAAAGTTGTTGATTACTAAAGGTTTTAAGAGGGAGACATAGAAGCAGACAACCAGTGTTTGACTCAAACACAGCCAATTAAACAAGGCTCCACTCTAGCTGAAGGTTGGCAAAGATGAAGTTCTTCATAGATAACAAGACTCTAGATCTGGGAAGATAAGAATGGGCTAAGCAGTGTTGCTGATCAGCCTGAGGTTTGTACTGAGCAGAAGTGTGGAGGAGACATTGACAAACACTTGTCCGGTGAATCTGTTGATCAGAAACTATGTAGTTAGCTGCTGGGATATTGGTGGGATGAAAAGTAGACAAAGAACTAGTAAGATGGCCATTGGCAGCAAAGATCGGATATAAAAAAATGAATTATGGGATAAAGATAAACTCCACAAAGTGTAAGAAATCTGACTAATTTATTTTTTACCCATTAGCATACTGCCAAAGCTACATCTCAAGTGACTGATTGTTCCTCTCCGTCTGCCCATTGCTTGTGGATGGTAATATGATGAGAAGCAGAGCTCAATTCCCAACTGTTGGCAAAAAGCCTTTCAGAATTTTGAAATTAATTGGAACCCTTGATCAGAAATTTATTTGCTGAGAAATTCCATGAAAAATTCTTAAAACAAAAAAAACAGTAAAGTGCAAAAACTTCTCTTAGTAATTATTTCCACATTGGATAACCAGAAATCCCTTTCTTGCTGATGGGTACTCACATTTAAAAGTGGCCTCTCCCATATCTTGGATTTGCACTTTGACTGGGTGAGACCCCAAGTCCAGGTCATTCACCACTGCTTCCTTTCTCCTCAGCTCCAAATCTTTTTACCTCCTGCCATTCCTCTTTTGTAGTTTAGGGACTAGGGTTTGAAATTTCCATATAGTGTAATGATACCTTACCATCCTTTAAAAGGGATAGTAATGTTTCACAACAGACAGCTCACAGCAAGGGACAACCTTCTTACTGTGAGCATAAGGACAACCCTGACCCCTTGACATGTTTTTCCTTATGCTCTTGACAGTATTGCTGCTCTGAGGTGAGCAGTTTTACATCAGTAAAGGGGTGGGGGAGATACTTTATCATTCAATTACTCTTGAACTACAGCACTGCCAGTATTGAAAAAAAACTCTCCATGCCCCAAGTACTATGAAGATTAACTGGAGCTCCTTTTATTGTGAATCATTATTATCCCTTTGAGAGGAGTAAGTGACATATCCTCCCCCTGCTCTGAAGTCTTGGGTGTGGGAATATTTCTTTTTGGGGTCTGAAACAGCACAGGCAACTGAAAAATCTTTATGCACCCTGTGTGAAGCCATGGTAAAGAGGGAAAATAATGGATCCCACCTTTACAAATCTGCATTAGTTATGCATGTGTATCATAGGCATGCTGAGATTAATAATAAAAAAAAAGTACCACTCCACAGCCGCAGCTGCTGCTACTGATCCTGCTAGTACTACCCAACATCAAGGACATGTAGAAAAGAAAACCTCCACTAAGAAGACAAAATTGGCTGCAGAAACTCCGCAACAGTCAGAAGCTCATGTAGGTCACATATTATTTGACATTACCCAAAGCCTTCCAATTTTACACTGTATACTAGCTAATGGCCTTATTTTGCTTGTGCACATACTATAACATGTACAGTGTAAAAATCTACCTGGTAGGGACCTCCATTTTCAGATGGTAATGGGTTAGGTTGTTACTCTCTTGCATATAATGTAACGCATTGCAAACACTGTAGGAGGGTGTAAATTGGCACAGATTTTCAAGGTGATGTTCAGCATCTCTCTGAGGGTTTCAGTTTCTGTGAGGAATCACAACTAAATTTAGGACATGGGGAAAACAGGGTACATGGACCATATCACATATTCTCAATGCTGTTATTATGTTGGAGCTGTTATCAGAAGACACAAAACTAGCTTTCAAGGAGTGGGGGTACAAGCCATTCCTCTATTACCTGCTCTAGTTTATTTAATACATATATGGCTTCGCTGGATTGTATTCCAAGACTCTGCATGTGTAAAGCTGTGTGTCAATGGTATGGGCCATCCTGCTGCAGTTTTTTAGTCACACTGCCAGAACCAGAAACAAGATTACTGGCTATAATCTGATGCTGTAAGATATTAATGTTGACTACTGTTGGTAGGGAAACACAGTGAGTAGTGACAGTCATGTAATCTGTACTCTGCTCATTTGTTCTCATATCTGTTGTCAGGTGAATTTTCTTCCTGTATGAGGTTTCTAGGCTTTTGCCCAACACACTAATCAACTGCTTGCACAATTCTGGCATAGCTATCCTTGAACAATAAATGTGGCTTGGGATATGCTAGTGGGTTGACATAACAAAACATAACATGATATGACATAAGTGCTTTAAAACCTACATTTTCAACAAAAGAATAAGGCAGCATATCAACTGCCAACAACTTGATAACTTTGCGATTCCACAGGATTACTTTGGGATTATTTTTGAAGTGTCTGGCTCTTCCCCAAGAACTCAGAAAGTGTGGGTTGGCAGCACATGTATCCCGATGCCCCTAATTCCTCTGGTTGCGACATTGCTACTTCCTGGTTGTTTCCTTACTGTATTCTTATTGGTGATCAACTCTGATGCCTCCTACTGATTGTCTTTATAATCTTGGTGCTGTCATTATGGTGGCACACTTTCGTGGTATTCCAGTATCTAGTGTTTGTTCCTGTGGTTCCTGGTATCCTGTGTATGACCCGGCTTGACTGACTACGTTGCTGTTTGATCGCCAGCACCTGACTTCCGTTATGACCCGGCTTGGCTGACTATCCTGCTCTGTGTACCGACCTGGCTTGGCTGACTCTCCTGCTCTGAGTACTTACCTGGCCTGGCTGACTACTCTGCTCTGTGTACTGACCCGGCTTGGCTACCTATCCTGTTCAGAGTTCCTACTCGGTTATCTGCTTGTCCTGCTCTGACAGTGCCTGTCCGGCACGGTGTGTCTCTCCTCCCGGTGTACCCGCACCTGTGTTACGCTTGACCCAGCACAGCTTGTCATTCCATCACTACGAGGTTGGCTGTTGGTCCTTGTGAACCTCGTTAGTCTCTGTCTGTGCGGCCTTAGGGCCTGTCTGGGGTCTGAAGTGTCTATTGCCCTACCTTGGGCTGGTGAGTGGGTTAGTGACTACGGTCACGAGCTGGTTGCCTCAGTACCTTCGGTTGGTTCAGTTTTCTCTCCATTTGCTGTCAGTATCACTGTACCACCTAGCGTACTAGGGATTTGGTTACCTTGTCATTTACTGTCAGTATCGCTTTACCACCTAGCGTACTAGGGGTTTGGTTGCCTTGCCATTTTACTGTCAGTATCCCTTTACCACCTAGCGTACTAGGGGTCCGGTTGCCTGGTCACTTACTGTCAGTATCACTACACACCTAGAATACTAGGTGTTCTGTTGCCTCCGTTACAGTCAGTCCTGCTGACCTCCCTAGCGTTCTAGGGATTCTGTTGCCTCAGTTCCAGTCAGTCTTGCTGACCTCCCTAGTGCTCTAGGGATCCTGTTGTCTTCCCCGAATTGCCTACTCCTGTCATACTCCCGAACTTTCTAGGGAGACTGCTGTTGGGGCTCTTCCTCATGACCAGGGCCTGCTAGCCCCAGTAGTTGGTCTACATTCCTGCTACACCCGGTGGTACTCTCAGTTTCAGGACCAGATTCCCCCTGCTGCTGTACTAGTCCAGATCCTGGGTTACTCCGGGGATACCTTTATTGCCTACGCTATTGTTCTTGTATCTGTGACTTGTATTGCATTTACACTATCTACTGTTCTGTATTTACTACAATACTTATTCTTTGCTTAATATAATTGTGTTTTACTAAACCATCCATGTCTGAGTGTTTGAAAACCGTAACAACATGTCAGAAGAAGGTAACTTTATTGCTTTTACAACATGACTTGAGGAAGTGGTTGAGGTGGCAGTGGCATATGTGGGCAGCCTCTGACTCTTTTCATACTCCTCTGCACATGAGCTTTAGGTGTTATTTCAAATGACCAAATTACATTACTCAACTACAGTGTTTTTACAAAGATGTTCATAATAGAACTGATTGTATGTGATACCTTGCCCTTTACAAAACACTCTCTACCTTCTACCACCAGACTGCCTCAATCACAGTTCTTGTCAGTCATCTATCTGTCAAACTATTTTCATTTTTTTTTATTAATTGTCCCTATCACTCTCAACAAAAAGCAAAAAAAAAACAACACTTCCTATTCAACTGCTTCTTTCCCCACCTTCCCCTAGCACAGAAATAACAGCCAGATAAGGAAGAAACTTGAATAGTGGCTGCCTTTCACTTCCCATCCAGTCACACAAAACGTTGCAGTTTTTAGGGTAAATCTCCTTTGCTCCCTTCTCACACCCCCAAACTCTCCTATCATAGAGATAACAGCCAGATGAGGGATGAGCATGGATCACAGCTGCCTGTCTCAGGCGACCAAGATTTGGGGGAATTTTGGGTCAACCTAATTTCACCGTCTCACAGAATCCCCCAGACTTCCCTCCAACACACAGCAACACTGTCACAGTTTGTTATGACTCTCAGACACAAGTTTTAGGTAAAAACTCAATTTTATTGAAATAATAAAAATGATCACTAGAATGGCAATCACATACATATATATATCATGAGTAAATAGCAAAGACAGTATGCAGACTCTACCGGTCCTGTCAATATACAGGACAGGACAGTCTGAGATAATGGAATAATAGGCTCTACCGGCCTTGCCAATACCGGGTAAGGCAACCTGCAGATGGAATAGCGTCAAGGTTCTACCGGCCTTACCTAAATACCGGGCAAGGCAGCCCCAATAAGTACACAGTGTAGGCTCTACCGGCCCTGCCAATACCGGGTAAGGCAACCTCAGATGGAATGTGGCAAAAGGTTCTACCGGCCTTACCAATACCGGGCAAGGCAGCCCAACAACCCTTGATATAGGCTCTACCGGCCTTGCCAATACCGGGTAAGGCAACCTCAAGAGCAACGTGAAGCAAGGTTCTACCGGCCTTACCAATACCGGGCAAGGCAGCCCAGAGGTATCAATAGCTGTCGGATGATAATGACAGAGTGACAGGATCGTAAGCAACCCAGTGTCCGCACACTGAGACCAACAGAGGAATCGTATAGCCGCAAGGCTTAGGAGCAAACCAGTGTCCTCACACTGGACTAACAATTGAATCGGATAGCCGCAAGGCTTTGGAGCAAACCAGCATCCGCACGCTGGGACCAGCTACTGAATCGTATAGCCGATAGGCTTTGGAGCAAACCACTGTCCGCACACTGGAGTAACAAGTGAATCGTATAGCCGCAAGGCTTTGGAGCAAACCAGCGTCCGCACGCTGGGACCAACCACTGAGTAGTATAGCCGATAGGCTTTGGAGCAAACCAGTGTCCGCACACTGGACCAACAGGGAATCGTATAGCCGCAAGGCTTTGGAGCAAACCAGCGTCCGCACGCTGGGACCAACCACTGAATAGTGTAGCCGATAGGCTTAGGAGCAAACCAGTGTCTGCACACTGGACTAACAACTGAATTGTGTAGCCGCAAGGCTTTGGAGCAAACCAGCGTCCGCACGCTGGGACCAACCACTGAATAGTGTAGCCAATAGGCATAGGAGCAAACCAGTATCAGCACACTGGACTAACAACTGAATCATGTAGCCGCAAGGCTTTGGAGCAAACCAGCATCCGCACGCTGGGACTAACAAGCAATGTCGCCGACGCGACCAAGCAGAAGGTCGCCATGATCACAGGAGGCCGGCGAGGAGATGACAGGAACCAGCAGCGATCAGTCAGGTCAGGAAACAGCAGAGAAGAAGGTCAGCAGGAACTGCAACCCCGGAGTACTAGGCCGGAACCAGGACTGAAACAACTCAGCATGCAGGAGACACTGGAACAGTTGTAATCAGGATCACACGAACAGAGGCCCAACCATCACTGGACATAGTGATAGCAAACAGGTCAGAAACAACACGAAAGGGCACTCAAAGGGTGCCCAATCCAGGTTTAAATAGGCAATATGAGGCGGGCTAAATGCAGACAGCCAATAGAAGCCCCCTACTGGTGACAGACAGGGAAATGCATCAATCACGGGCACCGTGATAAACGCTCCCTAAAATACACTCCAATTTTAATTTATTTGCCTAGCTAAACTAGCTGCAAAATTGTGCTGATTTATCTATCTCTCACAAATACAGAAATTGCATTCTGTGGGAGCCTGACAGCCCTTTTGTACTATGCTTTCAGGAAAAGAAGGGAAACATGCCACGTGGTGGGGGAAATTCAGTCTTTCTATAGATTTTAATGCAATAGGCTGGACAAAGCAGAAAATCGTCATGTTTCATAAAAAAATTCCATGCAACGGGAAGTACCTTTTTCTGCCTGTTTCACTTTTGAGATGAAAAATGTTTCCCATTCCTACCTCTGATATATATTGAAATGGATAGTATAAATGGGGTGTAAGGTAGCCAGAGCATGTAGACAAAGAGAAAGAAACACAATTGTGTGAGAAATGAGCAAGGGAGATTTACCTCAAATACCCCAAAATGTCACTTGAATAACTGGGAAGACACAGGCAGCCATGGTGCATATACATTTCTGATCTGGCTGTTATCTCTATTCTAGGGGAGTCTTGGGATGTGTGAAGTGAGCAAAGAAGTTTTACCCCAAATACCCAAAAGTTTTGTGTGACTGACTGAGAAGACACAGGCAGATATGATCTAAGTTCCTTCTGATTTGGCTGTTATCTCTGTATTAGGGGAGCCCGGGGAAGAAGCAGTTGCACAGCAAGTATATTGTTTGTGGACACTGATAGGTACAGGTAGTAAAAAAATAAAAATACTAAGAATAAATTAAAATAGTTTGATATACATGAGAAGGACCCTGATATGAGCTGTAACTGAGACAGGCAGATACAAGAAGAGTTATAGTATTTTGTAAATAGCAAGATATCACACACAGAATCAGTTCTTTTGTTTACTTCACTGTTAGATTATGTCTAGCAAACATACTAGTGTCAGTGGTAGGGCAAATGGAGTAGTAGCAGAACAGGGACTGCTACTAGAGTGCCATTCCAAAAACTGAATGCAGCCATGGATGGTGCTATAGATGAAGGTCCTTCTTCTCCTAAAGAGGCAATTTGGCAAAGTCCAATAAAAAGTTCCACCACCATCATCACTAGTAATATTAATAAATCAAGAGGACAACAAGTTGTATTCTTGTGTTGATGGCATGATGGAGAAAGGTGTAGTAGTTAACCAACTGTTGTGCCTGACAGAGTGAAAATGACAGTCCTCAAAGTAGCAGCACTTAGAAGAAGGATGTTTGGAGGGGGTAATGGCATTGGTGGAGGGATTTGGGGCTAAGTGGGAACACTTTGAATGGGTGTGGAATTTGGGAGAGGAGGAGCCACTGTTGATGGTGACTGCAACAGCTGACTTCTGACTAATGGGGGTGGGGGTCTATTTAGTGAAGGTTTTCTTGTGTCCACAAGGGTAGTAGACTAGGGATGGGTGAAAATTTTCTCCTCAAACTGAAATTGGTGAATAACGGCACTTTCCACTTAGTGAATAATTTCCTGTGAAAAAATGCAGATTTTCCGCTTTTTCCTGCTTTTTCTGCCCATTGAAATCAATGGGAAGAAAAGTTTTCTACAGCCATATAAAAGGCTGTCAGGCTCTCACAGCTTGCCATTTTGTGTTTGTGAGAGAAGAGAGCAGCACCTTGTTTGAGCTAGACAAGACAGAGAGGGGAATTGAAGTCTAGTTTAGGGAATCTTTTAGTAGGACGTTTGTTCTGTGTAAGTCTTTATTAGGAGGACGTGAGAGTAAAGTAGTAGCTCAAAAACTGACTGCAGCAATGGTTGCTGAAGCATGTGCAATCAGCAATGATGATGATCCCTCTACTCCAAGGGAGGATGCAGTTTGTCAAGGTCTCAGCAAAACTAGTTCCAGCACCACCAGTGCCAGTAGAAATAAAGAAGCAAATAAGAACACTGAAGATCACAAGTCTCATTCACGTGTTGATGATGCTGACAATAGCATAGTAGAGGAAGGTGTAGCAGCTGAACCGCCTGCTGCATCAGATAAAGAGACAAACAAGTACCGAAACACCCATAGTAGGGGACTTTGTTACAGTAAAAGTAAAAAGAAATTGTTTGAGACCTCCAAAAGCTTAGGTTAATATAAGGGTAGTAGTGGGAAAACTGGGCAAGAAGTGGCAGGTGATGCTGAAGATGACCTAATGATGACTGATGATGATGCAGATCTAGAATATATCTCTCCAGCATCCTTGTCTTGATCAGATACAGATGAAGTTGAGAGTGAGGATGATGACAGGGCTATAAGGTTAGCAGAAAGACACAGTCTGAATATTCAACCACTTTTAAGGAGCAATGTGTCTGTCTATAAACTGTTTGAGAAAGCCATTGGAAAGTCTGACCTTGGACAAGCACAGATGTCAAAAAGCACACAGTCACTCTATCAGTCATCATCAGAATCATCGCCTCTTCAAAGTCTAAGTCCCACTCAGCCACATACACCTGTTTTGAGTACCCAGCAACAACAACACAGATTAACATGCACAATGTTAGATATGACGAGTGCCTCTGCTGTTGCTGCTGTAAGTGCTGCACCTTTGACACCTAATAGTAGTGGCAGTAGAATTGCATCAACATCTAGCCCCAGTAGAAGTAGTAGCAGCAGCACCACCTCAGGAACCCCTCATTCCATGAAGTCCACAGTATGGAGATACTTCACTCAGGATCCTCAAGCTAAGCATGTTGCTATCTGTTGTCAATGCAAAAAGACTGTGAGCAGGGGGAAAGCAGGTTCACACCTAGGCACCTCCTCTATGAGATCCCACCTGAAGCACAACCACAGGTCTGACTGGGAGACACACTGTCAGCAGGCCAAAGGTGCCACAACTAGCAGCAGCAGAAGCACTTTAAAATGTTCCCAGGGTTACAGGGCAGAAAAAAGAAGTAGTGAAGTTATTTATGTGTCAGAGAGTGTGCTATTGCCAGTGCCACCTATGTCTCCTGCTGCAGAGGAGTATGATTACTCTGGCTTTGCTGTAGGAGATGGAAAGAGTCATAGACTGCCCACCTGCTGCATCTACCGCCACCACCTCTTCTAGTAATGTTAAATCAATAAAGTTTCAGAGTTCTTCTGCCGTGTCCTGCCAACCCACAATGACTGAGTTCCTGGGAAGGAGACAAAAACTTCACAAAAACAATCCAAAAGTACATCTTTGGAATGGCAAGGTTGCCAAGATGTTGGCAATGGACATGCTGCTGTATTCTTTAGTAGAAAACCGAGGTTTCAGAGAACTGCTGTCATGTGTAGCTCCATGCTGGAATATCCCAAGCCACAGTTATTTTTCCAGGACAGCTGTGCCTGAATTGTACAAGCAGGTGATTAGTGTGGTGGGCAAAGGACTTAAAAGTGTGTATGGCAAGACAATCCACCTGACAACAGATATGTGAACAAGTGGGCAGAGCACAGACTATATGACTGTGGCTGCTCACTGGGTTCCCCTCCCAGCACCAACAGTGGACAACATTAGCTTAGAGCATCAAGTGAAAGCCAGTAATTGTGCTTCTGGTTTTGGCACTGTGATTAAAAGGAAGCAGCAGCAGCAGCATGATAGCCCATACCATCGTCACTCCACCTTGTGCATGCAGAGTTTTGAGAGATAATCCCACAAAGCTGTAGATGTTCTGAGTAAGCTAAAGCAGGTGATAGAGGAATGGCTTGTACCAAGCTCCTTAAAAGCTGGTTTTGTGTCTGCTTTGAGAATTGGTGGTGTGGTGCATGTGTCCTGCTTTGCCCATGTGCTAAATTTCGTTGTGACCAGATTCCGGGCAGAATCTGAGATCCTCAAAGAGGTGCTTACTATTGCACGCAAAATCTGTGCCAATTTTAGTTGCTCCTAAAGTGCACGCAACGCTCTATATTCCATACAAGAGCGAAACAACCTGCCCCATCACCAGCTGAAAATGGAATTCCCTACCAGGTGGAATTCTACCATGTACATGCTAGAGCATTTGTACGAGCAAAATAAGGCCATTAGCGAGTACACCATGCAAAACTAGGCGGCTTTGGAAGGAGCCACTTTGTCACCTGGCCAATGGCAACTAATGTGCGATGTATGTGAGCTGCTGAAACCCTTTGAGGAGGCAACCATGCTGGTGAGTCACATTGGGGCAGCAATTAGTGAAATTCTACCACTGATATTTTTATTGCAGAAAAAAATGAGGAGCATGGCTTAGGATTCTTACCAGAATGACAACACCAGCTGGTAAAGGACATGTTAGAGGGCTTTGAACAAGATCCTTGCATAGTGTCCATTAAAAGCAATGAGGAATACATTCTTGCCACTTTGCTGTAACCCCGCTTTAAACACAAAATTTCAGAATTTCTGCCAAAGGGCCATCAGCGGTTTGTCACAACAAGGAGTCATGACGATCATCAGCAACTCTCTGAGGAATAGGATTCTGTCAAGGAATATCGTGACATGCTTATTGATCGAGTAGAGGGTTGCATTGTAGAGGATGAGAGGGAGAAAGTGAGGGCACAACAAACATCTAGGCAGTATAATGAAAAGGAAGGCAGCAAAGCATTTGAACCAGCAGAAGCAGCTACATCATCAACCAGAATATCCCATTCGGAGCACAGGGCAATATATGGGTCTCAGCAGAGGCAGCAAAAACCCAGCATTGGTAGTGGTGGTGGTGGTGGTGGTGGCGCATCTCTTTGGGACTTGTCCCTGAATATGGGTTGGTAGCTAACACACATGAACACTGTGTTGCTGCTGGGAGTGGTCCCACTGCAAGTGAGATGGTTTCTGCATACTTGCAGGATAGCTATGTTCTAGTTAGAAACAATGACCCCATGGTCTACTGGCAAATAAAGCAGTGTGTGTGTGGCCAGCATTGATATGTACTGCAGTGGAAAGCCTCAGATGTCCTCCAGCAAGTGTTGAATCTGAGAGGGTTTTCAGTGCGGCTGGTTATATTGTCAGTGACCACAGGACACGGCTATCAAGCAGCAATGTTCGGAGACAAACATTCTTAAAAATGAATCAACATCTCATCACCATCTGAGTATTAGGTATCAGAAACCACATATGATGACAGACAAAGCCAGGACAAATATATTAACAGCAGCACAGATGAGGAGGTGGATGAGGGATGTGAAGAAGGGTTGCCACTATTTTCCACACTTGGGACCAGTCCACTGCTATAATCGATAAGTTATATGTGTCAATAATCCGTGAGGAGGCTAGCATGTGACAATGGTAAAAATACATGCACAAATCACACCATGCCAGTCCCCCATCACCACCACTACCATACACATCTGCCACATTGTAGTTTGTATTTTATTTATTTTTTATTACATTACATCATGAATATGTGCCAGTGTCACTTAAAGGGATAGTAATACTTCATTTTAACTTTATTTTAATTTGTAGGCATTAAAAAAATATGAAGAATGATATGTCTTATCTCTCAAACCTTTACAAGCAAAGTTTCCCCCTCCCGCCCCTTTTACCTAGTGTAAGCCATCTCTTCTCAGATGGGGATCTGGTTGTAAGACCAGACAGATAACAGCTGGGGACAATCTTCTTACAATGAAAACAATGAAAGCCCTGCCCCCCTTGACAAGCTTTTCAGGTTTTTCCCTTATCTTAATTGAAGATTGTCCCTCTCTGCAATCTACCTGGGCACCTCCCTTCTGCTCTGGCTGAAAAGTGTTACATCAGTAAAAGGGGCAGGAGGGGGACACTTTGTCATTGAATTACTCTTGAACTACAACTCTGACAGAATTGAAATAACACTCTCCAAAGTCCAAATAATATGGTGATTAATTAGAGCTGCTTTTATTATGAAATATTACTATCCCTTTAAGCAGGACGTTAGTGTTGTGGGCAAAGGACAAATGCACTCTGCATGCTAACACATTTTTCAAGGCATATGTTGGACTCACAACTTTGACTTTCAGACACTTATTTCTAAACTTCAGCTCTCACAAAAAGTAATTTTACAGTAGAAAATGTAGTACCTATTGGAAATATAGGCAAAAAATGTGTTAAAATAGGCAGAAAATTTGTTAAAATAGGTGAAAAGGAGGACATTTTTGCATAGGCGTAAAGGTGAAAGTTTTTTTAGCGGGAAAAGAGAAAAATAGACACGGTTTTGTGAAATTTTTCGCTGTAGATTTTTCAAACTTTTTGCCCACCCCTATAGTAGACATACTAGCAGGGTGAGTAGCAGCGGCAGTGGCAAGGGAGTGAGACAATTTATGTTTTTTGGCATACACGTCAAAATGCCTATGATGCATTTGCTGAAGCAATGCAGAAGTGCCAAGATAGGATGTCTGTTTTCTCCTCTTTACGGTTTGATCACACAGGCAGCATAAAACATTTGCAGTTTACTGCACTGGTCCAGACCACACCGAGGACTACAGTGTGGGAGTAGGCAGAGATGATGTTGCTCATGAAATACATGCTGCAGAGCCTGAGTCTGACTCAGCATATGATGAACATTGAGCTCTGCCTCTCTAATTATCCTCGTCAAATGCTGTCACCAATCCCATAACTACATCCTCAGGCACACTCACATGAGCCTTACCCTCTTCCTGCCTAATCACAGGAACCTGCCCCTCTTTCACCCCATAGACAGACAGAACTTGCCCCTCTTCCTCCTGACTGCTCACAGCATCTTGCCTCTCTTTTTGCCCAGTCATAACCAGAACTTAACCCCTCACAGAAACCCATACCTCTTCTTCCTGCCCACTCACAGGATCCCCCACTATATCCTCCTTCTGTACACTGACAAGAGGAGCTCTCTCACCTACTACACCCACCTCCAAGTGTAGTCTGTCTTCTTCATCATCATCCCCCTTTGTGCTTATGCTCCTCTGGTGAAGAAAGATTTGGAGTGCACTAAAAGACTCTGAGGTATCATCATTATCCAAGTTGTTTGGTGACAAGGGTGCACCTGGTATCACAACCACTGTTGATGCAGGTGGCTAGGGCTCCACTGAAATGCTGCTGCTGGTGGTGGTGGTGGAAGTAGCAATGGCAATGCTGCAAACAATTGGTGCCTCTCTTTCCATATTAGCAATGCTAAGAACACCCAGATTTAAGTGTGGCCGATTATCACAATGCCCGTGCTCCCTTGTTTATGTTTTCCTGTCAGTTATCCTGTGTTTTGCTTTCATTGGTTGCCCTGTGTTGAGCCCGCCCAGTATGGCCTTTATATACTGGGCTCCTGCACCCCAACGGTGCCCTTTCATGGTGTTCCTGTACCAGTGCTAACTACTGCTCAGAAGTTCCCAGTGCACTGACTTGGCCTGCCTGACTACTCTCCAGTTCCTGCTCCTATGTACCTACCTGGATTGCCTGACTATTCTTCAGTGTCTGCTCCTGTGTATCAACCCGGCCTGGCTGACGTTCCTGCTCCTGTGTACTGACCCGGACCGGCTGACGTTCTTGCTCCTGTGTTCTGACCCGACCTGGCTGACGTTCCTGTTCCTGTGCATCGACCCGGCTTGATCTTCGTTCCTGCTTCCTGGTTCTTGTCGCCTCAGCGACATTCTTATATCTGGTGCCTTTAGCTTATCTTATACCTCTGCTCCGGCAGGTTGCCAAGTGTTGCCTCAGTTACTGTTCCGACGGAGCTCCTCTGCCCTAGTCCTCCACTACTGTCATACCGGTTGCAAGTGTTGCCTCCGTGATTGCTCCGGTAAAGTGCAATTGGCTGTCCTCCGCTACTGTCATACCGGTTGCAAGGGTTGCCTCCGTGATTGCTCCGGTAAATCGCCATTGGCCTAGTCCTCTGCTAGCCATACCGGTTGCAAATGTTGCCTCCGTGATTGCTCTGGTAAAGTGCCATTGGCTTGTCCTCCGCTACTGTCATAGATTGCAAGTGTTGCCTCTGTGATTGCTCCGGTACAGCGCCATTGGCCTAGTCCTCCGCTACTGCCATACCGGTTGCAAGTGTTGCCTCCGTGATTGCTCCGGTAAAGTGCCATTGGCTTGTTCTCCGCTACTTTCATACCGTTTGCAAGTGTCGCCTCAGTGATTGCTCCGGTACAACGCCATTGGCCTAGTCCTCCGCTACTGTCCTACCGGTTGCAAGTGTTGCCTCCATGATTGCTCCGGTAAAGTGCCATTGGCTTATCCTCCGCTACTGCCATACCGGCTGCAAGTGGTGCCTCCGTGATTGCTCCGGTAGTGTTCTTCTGTCTCAGTTGGACTGGTAGCTCACGGATGTGTGCTGACCGTGGCTTGTTAAAGGATCATTTCAGTACCTTCACATATGGGACTGTTTACCATCAGTGATGAACTTTAACTCCTGCAGTGCCGGATTTCTGTGAACCTACTTCTCTGCCTGACCTGTGTCAGTACATACTGTCTGTACTTCTATATTGTGCTGGACCTGTGTGGGCTTTGAATAAATTACCTGTCGTGTGTCTGTACTATACTATTGTATATTACAGGACCTATGAGGGTTCTTATTGTATTATTGTATTCAATAAAACTGTGTTTTTATCCTAACCCTGTGTCTGTGAGTCAAACAAACCGTAACACTGATGCCCCCCGATGAGTATGATTTTCCAATTCCCGCCCTTCCCTTAAAGTGTTTCTGCAAGACATTGAGAATGTCTCTTATTATAAACTATTTAGATATGTATGTATATATATATATATATATATATATATATATATATATATATATATATATGTATGTATATATATTATATATATATATATATATATATATATATATATATATATATATATACATACATATATATACATATGGCACTCACAGGGTCTTTTTTTTCAAAGCTTGAACATGGGGAAATGTCGGTGTACATATGATACAAAAAACTGATATAAAATACTATTTCTCCTATAGATAGTATGTGTCAGAGAATATAATGCCACAAAGTCCACAAAGAAATGAAAATAAACTGTATGACACTAAAGTCGACAATGGCTGTGATTCTGGTCAAAGGACGTGGGCGTTAAAAACATATGCCCATACGGACTAGAAAGCGGGGTAGTAAACTCCTATACTGGAGCAATAGCGCTACCAATGTGCTCTGGAATTAAAGATACAACACCACAAAGTAAATGTATTATTATGGCTTATCATTTGTATATAAAATAGTAAAGATATAGTTGATTGGCTCCTATCTCACATAGCCGAATATATCTCAAAATAATACTGGAAAGTGTCATATTTAACCAGATCTATAATATGTGGCAATCAAACGGGATCACTCCTACTGGGGCGTAAATAGATGATAAGGTGTATGTCGGATGCCTATTGCCCATTCAGACCGGTAAGGTAGGTCTAAGAGTGGGCCCACATGTATAAGAAAAAGAGTTAAATTGATAGAGCTGAGAAAAGGGGTATGGGTTGGGTGGGTAACACAGAGCTCAGTCAGAGCTCTGCGCAGTCCCGAGGAAAGGATTGAGGTTGGTATAAATGTCTCCAACCGGCCCTCCCACAACTCCAGGCTAACCAATAGCCTTACATTTGTGGTCAGGCATAGAAGAGATTATGATGATAAGGTGTATGTTGGATGCTTATTGCCCATTCCGACCTGTAAGGTAGGCCTAAGAGTGGGCAAAAAAGAACCATGAATCCACAGTGATCATGACCGTAGATCTATATGCAACGTGAATAAAAAATGGGTTCTGTAATAACCTGATACTGGATAACCCCCCGTCTGGTAACCCCTGAAATCTAACAGAAGCCATAAGGAAGGTGGAGCAAATGTAACTAAAAAGGAGGGCTGATAACCGAAGGGTAGTGAGCGGTCTACCCAACTGCTCCATAAAATATACAATCTAAGGTGTCAAGTGAAAGACTACTTACTATACCTCACATGATCAATCGTAGGAGTGTGTGACAGTATAACTTACAGTAGTAGTTGTGTTGGTAATGATGTTTGATACCTGCCAAGGTGGATTAACAAAATAAGATAAAATATGCATAAACTAGTATATAAATGGCCAAAGAGATGTAAAGGCAGAACACCATGTGGCACCCTACCACAGAACAGCTAGCCCAGTCAATAGTTGACGTGTATGGTGGAAACGATGAAAACCTTGAAATACTACCTCCCATACATGGCATACATAATAACATCAGGGCCAGGTATGTAACACATGTACGTCTGAAGGTGTTAGTCTGTCTTACAACGACACCAATGCAATGTCTCTGCCAAAATTAACTCACAACATGGCTGCCTTAGCCCTGAACATAAGGCAAATAAAATCCTTTTCCTCAGACACCCTGTAAAGCCATAGAGCGGTGTCATGGCAGTATCTCACCCGCATGTTCCGCTACCGGATTTGATTATGTAAATTCTTCCGGTAACGCCACTGGTTCCACTGTGAGGGATCTTCCTTACATGTGATGATCCTGTAAACAAAACTGATTCATGATACTTAATATATTCCTATAATGCTGCTGGTTCATGACCCCCTGCCTAGTGAAAAAGAGAGAAAAGAATTAACTTGTATTGGGTGACTGGTGAGTCCCTCTCTAGTGCCAAGCGGCTGATGCGAGACTCTACCTATGATTTGGACCGATGGGCTGAGGGGTGTTGGTCTCGCAGTGACAAATAATCTTAAGCAGTAAAAGACCCTATGTCTATAGAGTGGGTGTGACAGGTGAAGCCCTGTCTATCAAGAAAACTAGGAAGAAGGCTCTGTCTATGAGTTGGGCTGAGGGAAACATGGGACAGGACTAAGCTGTAGCCTTCCCCTAACCATCCTAAAAGACGAACCAGCAGTCTTAAGATAACCTAAACCTAACTCTGCCTCTGAAAGTAACTTGCTCGAGCCTGTATGCGTGTCTCTGAAATGAGGAGACTGAAATGATATACAAGATACCGAGTTTAATGACAAACAGTATCTCAATGTGAGATAAAACCCTTTGGATTTAATTGTGGACTACCTAGTTTAAGAACATACGAGAATGTACCAATATAACCCTAGGAACCTAACCGTAAAGAATGATGATGAAAGACATGAAGAGATCTCCGTGTGTGACTATCGAAGTAGGAGCTTCATAAATGCCAGAGCTCCCTTCCTGCCCCTGTAACCGAAGTAGCTACATCCCCAACTTCAGATTATCTAGATACCTCTGGGATTTGAGACCCGTAGTGCTTGGTCTAGATGCCCTAACCCCAAAAGTCAAAATGTAGAACGTAACTATTAACAATAGGGACCTACTGAACAGGATAAAGATCACACTCAAAGCTGTATGCGTGTCTCTGAAATGAGGAGACTGAAATGATACTCGAGATACTAAGTTGAATGATAAACAGTATCTCTAGGGGAAATACACCTATATGATTCCCTAGTAGAATACCTAGATGAGAACATACAAGAACATAACCAATAATACCCTATAAACCTAAACGGGAAGTATCATAGCAAAATGACTTCAGAGATCTCCGTGAGTGAACTGAACGTAGAAGCTTCCTAAATGACGGAGCTCCATACCTGCCCTTACCCAGAAGTAGCTAAAGCCCCAACTTCTGATATCTTAACACCTCTAAGATTGGGACACCAGATCTGTCCTAAATACATGCTATATCCAGATAGTATATTGGATGACAACATAAGATAGTAATCATACTCATACACACTAAATGGCAACATGAAAGCTTCAAATTGAAATACCTTACCTTTGATGCTTGAGACCGCCTTCGTGTGTCTTAGACAGGCCTAAAAAAGGCAAGATTAACAGACTGCCCCATATGCTAAACCTGAAAAACATCAGATATCCATAATTGAACATAATAGGAGGCACTAAAAATGTAACTGGTAAGTAATATGCTGGCGTAGACAACCTGTCTCGCTCGCGATTATTCAAACGTCAGAAACTAAATACAAAAATATGTACATTACAGTAAGACAAGTGTTTGCCGTCGTAGCGTATGCCTGAGCAGCTGTACAATCAAGATTACATTGTAGTATAAACCAGAGGAATAAGTAGACATATATGAAATCAAACCCGTTCTTGACTGCAGTAAAGTTCAATGCTTGTGGAAGGAAAACCAGCCTGCAAGAGGAGCACTACCTCCTACTGCCTACCACAGATATTCTACATATACATCTATTAAGATATCGAGATGAGGGATATAATTTATCCACATTTATACATATGTAAGGCTATTGGTTAGCCTGGAGTTGTGGGAGGGCCGGTTGGAGACATTTATACTAACCTCAATCCTTTCCTCGGGACTGCGCAGAGCTCCGACTGACCTCTGTGTTACCCACCCAACCCATACCCCTTTTCTCAGCTCTATCAATTTAACTCTTTTTCTTATACATGTGGGCCCACTCTTAGGCCTACCTTACAGGTCGGAATGGGCAATAGGCATCCGACATACACCTTATCATCTATTTACACCCCAAGTGCTCCTCTTCGCATCGATCGACACGAATCTCCTGCTGACAGCTTTACGGTTGTCAGTAGGAGACAGCGAACTTTAAAAGCCTGTATCACTTAAACCATAGCGGGTTGAGAGATATGGGTTTTTGAATATATAGCTCAGCTTTTTAAGCTCTTCTATATGCAAAAAACCTTTTTTTGGACATTATTAACACTTTAAACCTCTTGTCTATAACTGCTATACTTCTGCTCCGGTGGTGCCGGCACCGGTTCGCATCCAAGACCACGATGAGTATGAAGTTCAAAGTATTGTGGACTCACGCAGGGTGCGTGGGCAACTCCAGTACCTGGTTCATTGGAAGGAGTATGGCCCAGAAGAACGTTCATGGGTCAAGCATGCTGACATTCATGCACCAGTATTGTTACGTCAGTTCCATGCCAAATATCCCTCTAAGCCTGGTCCTCCTCCAAGGGGAAGGGGTCGTTGAGAGGGGGGTACTATCATGGTGCCCGTGCTTCCTGTGCGGCGACATTATTATTACTGCTGTTCCTGATTGGCTGGTCTTAATTGCTACTACTAGGGCTTGCCTTTATGTACCCTGGGATGTCCTCCCTTAGGCGCCCTTTCATGGGCTCACTCCCATGCAGTTACTCTCTGGGCGTTGTCCATTAACCCTGTATGTACCTGGAGCTTCCAGGTAATAGCACTACCGTTCCTTACTGCAGAGCCTTGGGCTAAAGAGCCAGCGCTGCAATTTCCATCTTGCAGGTTGAGGGACACTGGTTGCGTTCCAATTACTTACCATATATTGATCCACCCCTAGCGTTCTAGGGTTTTCCAGTAGCAGCTGCCTAGGTCTCCTTTAACCCTTTCAGGGTTGGTCTGAATATACACGGTTGCCTCCTTCCATTGGTCTAGGGCCTAGGCCAGTGTTGCCTCGCTCCTGTTGGGTCAGTGCCCAGGCGTCTGGGTTGTGCCAGTCCTCCACTGTGGGCTTCAAGCCACTGTAGTCCTGTTTCCGTTCCTGGACCGTATACTCTTTTCCTTTCCGGTTCTGCCAGAGTCCTTAACTGTCAGTTGGTTCCCAGTCCATTCCATTTGCCCTTAGGGGTTCCAGTACCCAGACGTCTGGGTTGTCCTGTCCTATTCGTGGACCTCCTGTGTTGGTACCTACCCATCAGTTCTGGGACTGTACGTTGAACCTCACTGGGTTGCCAGATCCTGTCACATATATATATATATATATATATATATATATATATATTTTGTTACCAGTATCCTGATTGTCTAGTCCAGTCCTGTTCACTGTACACCCACCACAGAAATCAAGCACCACTGTTGCTGTACACCCTGACTCTCCAGAAAGGCATCAAGAGGTGAGGCAGAGATCAAAGAGGAGGAAGAACAGAGAAACCCAGACCTAGACTGTAAGGTCCATGGCAAGTGAAACAACTAGCTTTCCATCACCTTGTTCCTCTAGGGTAACTGCATATTCTGCCAATCCACCTCATTTTTACCTCCCCTACCAAATGGTAACCACTCTATTGATGTTAGGATTTGACATTTTGTCTCCACTCACTGCACATTGTGTGGTGCACTGACCACACATGCCAGTGTGGTGGAGGAGAATCGCAAGCAGGGCATCAAGCGGTATCTGAGGAGATTCCATCCCACAGAATATGCTAAGATACTGGCAGGGAGGGTTCATCATTACTGTTAAACTGTCACCAAGTTGTCATGTGTCCTTAGCGGGGTCTGGACAAGGGGAATAGTGACAGTGGCAGTATTTGGGTTTTGGTGTTTGGCTACAGTTATACTCCCATGTGTTATTTACCACACACACAGTGTGCATATTGCAGTTGCTGATGAGAGGCACAGTTCCTGCTCTCAAGGGAAAAAAATTATATTCTCATAACAATACACCCATGATTTTGGAAATGGGGCAGGTGGAGGATAATTATTGACCAACTTCTTCTTTCCTCCACATATACTGGGGTCTACTTATTGTGCTGCTACTGCCTCAGAAGCTTCACTGGAGCTAGTCCTGGCAAGTGGAACCTTCATCATCCATCAACCATGTTACTGCTGTTGTTGATCCCATTCCCTTTCAGCTGCCTAATCATCCTGCTGCTTAAACTGGCTCTAGGCCAGTAGGGAATTCTTTTTTTTCCTCAGTCCTACGATAAACAATAAGCATTTTTTGGGTTTTGTTTCTAACAAGCCTAAGTCCTACAAATCAATCATTCCTTAGGGCATGTGCCAAACAAGCTTACTTCCTACATATCTATGTTTCTTTATGGCTTGTGCCTCTAATAAGTCTAAGTCCTACAAATCAATGTTTCCTCAGGGCTTGGGCTTCTAACAACAAATCTAACAAATCATCCTCTACAAAATACTCTATCAAGTCAAGTATCAGTCCACCCCAGTGGCAGCATATGTCAGGGGGTTCCTGTCTCTATCACTTTACATACAAATTTCTTATTTTATTTTATTGATTTAATGTTTTTATTAACTGTCCCCCCTAATACCAGTCAAGAAACTCCCCCAAAACAAATTGTCTGTTCAACTGATTAATTCCCCAGACTCCACCCACCAACACAGGCACCCTCCTCAGACCCCTTTTAATCCATATCTTATGGGGTACTTTATTTGTATTTAACATTTAATTTGCATTAACTGCCCCCCAATCACAGTAAATCTCATTTGCTCCCTCCTTAGACAAGCTGGAAGGTACTTGGATCACAACTGCCTCTGTCTTATCAGACACACAAAATGTTGGGGTATTTGGGTAGATTCCCTTTTCAGCCTTCATACACTGGCATATTTAGGAGGCTAATGATCATCATCATTTATTAAGCACACTGCACCAACCATGGCTGCAGTAAATTTTTACGCTATCAATTTACTAACGCATGTCTACACGGCTATTACTTCTTTCACCCTAGCCTGCCCCTAGTGTGTTTTCTGGACATTACTAGTGTAGCACAAAGGAACTGTGTGTGTGTGTTGTCTTCCTCTTTACAAAATACTCAGGACTAGATTTAAAGGCTCCCGTTAAACCAGCTGCTAAGTGAAAAAGGCACATCGCTCGCAAATAATACATGAGTTACGGGAGATTCAATAGGTACTCTACGAGAATAGCTATCGAGCGTAGGCACACACAAAACACGTAACACAAATGCACAACGGGCGGCCAAATCACACGATAACATCGCTCAAAACAACATGCAACATAACTGCTGCCGTTGTCTAGCAACCATGATTGATGGAAAAACAAATTCAAACACACAGCCAATCACAAAGCCCCAATGTATCAAATAACTTCAAATACACTTATATATACCCAAAAATAACCGTGACACACTGTCTGTTATCGAGTTCTTCAGAGCCAGATATCAGGACCCAGGAGCGGAGGATAGTGATTAAAGAGAGGGAGACAGGAGCATACATTGGAGGTAGAGGCATTTTGGAGTTTGGAGTTTGGAGAGAGGTGCACTAAATATACACATATCACACTTTTGCACATATTACATACACACATACAAACACATACACATACATACACATAGTCCTTTTATTTTATAACACCTTACACATTTTACATTTTATTTTGACAGTGTGAATCTGTGAGTGAAAGTGTGTGACACAGAGTGAGTGGATCGAGTGTGTCTGTGAGGGCCTGTGGGAGTGCCTGGGTGTGAGTGGGTGAATGATGGCAAGGAGAGGAGGACAGGAGAGAGGGATGGGGAGAGTAGTGGAGGAGGAGGAAGGTCAGGAGGGTATCCCTCAGCAGAGCAGGGGTGGAAGAGGGATATCAGCAGGGCGGAGGGGGACCCGGCCAACGAGAGCAGGCACACGCAGGAAAGGGACAGAACCTGCAGTGGGACGAGGGGTAGTTGCTGGGGAGCACCCCACACAGTCAGGGTCAGACCAGGCAGGGCACTCCGGCTCTGAATCCTCCCATGCCGGAGCTGATGAGAGCAGGATCAGGAATCCGAGATATACTGAGAAGGAGAACACGGCTCTCGTAGAAGCTGTCCTGGAGAGGCAGAGTGTTCTCCACCCTACGGCAAAGGTCCCTGGCCTGTCAGAGAGGAGGAAGGCAGCCTGGAACCAGATCTGCAGCCTGGTGAACGCAGTGGCTACATGCAGGCGGGACGTGGAGTCTGTGAAGAAGAGATGGGGCGACTGCCGGAGGGTGGTCAAGAACAAGCTGTCTGACATGGTTAAGCAAACCCAAGGCACCGGAGGTGGCCCATCTGTGCCCATCACATTCTGAGGCTGGGAGGAGATGGTGCGGCAGACCATGTCCCCGAACCTGATCGAAACCAACACCAGCTGCACACACAGTCACACCTCAACACATGTCCATCACTCAGCCATACAACTGCACCAACACAGCACCCTGAGGGTTAAAAAAAGGACACACCACCAGGACAAATCTCAAGGTCCAACTTCGGACAAACCTGTCAAAGTCCTACTTCAACCCTCCTGTCGCTGTGCTCATCATACACAATACACAAACTGTTATGTTCAAAATGTTGACTGTCATAGATCATCACTGTTCACACACAACGTCACCCATGTCCCCACCCCTACCCTAACCCCTTGAGTGCTAGAGGGATCATCAATGCGTCAACCAACAATGCGTTGACAACCCCTCTGGTACTCAAGGGGTTAACCAGACAACAAACAAGTCAATAGGCCAACGATCACATGCTATACAGGGGACATTCACTAAGCGGTGACAAAGAAATGATGGACACAAAGTAACCCTCACACACCCTCACTTCACCAATACCAGTGTTAGTCTATGGAGAATATGCCAAAACAAGAATCAAGTTCATAGGATCCCATTGTACAGACTCCATGGAAAACACTGGAAATGGGGAAAGGAGATCACTGGAGAAGTCACCATCATGTTCACTTCATCAGTTCAACATCACTGCTTACTGAATCACAAAAAGGGGGCATCAGGTCACACATCACAGTGTCCCACAGAATAAATGCTTGTATGTGCAACACACAGGCTGAAAACTATTTCACAGAATTCAAGCTGGAAAAAGTAGGCATTGGTGTTGTGGCTGCAATCATTTACTCTGAATTGAAATGACATATCCCATATCTGATTCCCACATGGATCCACAGGGGTGCTGATGCCATGGATGGATGGTACACCAGCCGCTCTTTGCAGGATACACATGGGAAACAAATAGAAAACATTGTACCTTGGTCACCAAAAGGCCGTGACTGATGGATATCTAGGATTGAGTACGGTTGCCTCACACAGAAGGATGGATGGGCTCATACACAGAGAAAAAGAACAGGCCTCAATCAAAGATATCCCTCACTACTGGCTGGATTGTTGCCCTTAGAATTCAAATGTTAATAAATATGTTCCAACACGATGTGAACACAGAGATCAGTTAACTGGATGTGATTGCCTTACTGGCCAGATATGTGCACCCATCACAAATCAACCTACATTGCTACCATCCAAATACACATACATAGTATATCACACTCTACGTAGATGGGATATACGAGTTATGTTGATATCCATCATATCAATCCAATGTATTGTTGGATGGGTGCACATATATAGCCAGTAAGGCAATCACACCTACTGAATTGCTCTCTGGATTCACATCTTGGAAGGATATTACTGTATCCATATGAAGGGTACATATTCACATACATATATGACCATTTCTACTTGTGTGTGACTGTAATGGGATAGCAATGGGTAATGTCATCATGATGTCATATCATTGCCATCGTTAAAAGATGTGTCTCCATCTAAGTCCCATCCCTCCAACACTCATGGTTATACAGATATTGCTCTATGTGACAGGTGGAGATATCTACCATTTGACCACACGGAGGCTCTTCAGCAGAGCCAAAGTCACAACATATCGAGATAAATACCTCTTTGGAATGGTCCACAGAGTGTGCTTGCAAACCATGCACACTCTGTACACCATTCCAATTAAGTATTGTTCTCTAAATGGGTCGATTTGGGCTCTGCTGAAAAGCCCTCGTGTGGACAAATGACTGAAATCTACATCTGTTACATAGAGCAATATCTGAATAACCATGAGGGTAGGAGGGATAGGACTAACAGCGAACAACATCTGTTTTCACAATGTCTACAAACTGACATCAAGGTGGACTTAACCTTTGCCATCCCCCTGGAGGGATAGCCATCCCTACAAGTTGTGAGGACAAATATATGTTGTTGGACCCCCCCCCCCCAGTTAAACAATGGTATTCCTACTGCTGAAAGGTGTGTTGATTCAAAAGGCATCACAGCTTAGACATGGATATGTCAGGGGCAATATCCCAGTGGCCTGAAATTGTACAGTGGTGCTGTTACTACACAATCATATGGACAGCTCTGGTACAGGGACCAGATATCTACATGGGAGGGTGTTGCAACAGCCCCACTGTACTATTTCGGGCCACTGTGATATTGCACCTCAAAATGAAACCTTCACCCGTAATAACTCAAACAACACCTTTCAGCAGTGGGAGTACCGTTGTTTACCCAGGGGGATTAACCCAAACACATATATTTTTCTTCACCACATATCAAAGTATTACTGTCTCCACAAACATATGGCTAAGGTCACTAATCACAACATCTTATTTCTCCACACAGCTTACGGCCCTCAAGCCCAGCGGGAGACAGTGGAGGAGGCAATGTCACCTCCCAGTGAGAAGTACACAGAGGAGGGGACCAGCCGGTGGTCACCTTACCCACCATCACCATCCCCTCCAACACAGGCTGCACCACCACCTACTGCATCCCTTCAAGCTGGACCACCACAGGCTGCACCATCCCTTCAAGCTGGACCACCACAGGCTGCACCACCACACGCTGGACCACCACAGGCTGCACCCCTTCAAGCTGCACCTCCCCAGTACAGTGGCTGGATGCCACAGGAGGAGAGGTGGACATATCCATCCACCTCCACCAGCTACTACCCTCCATCAGCAGCACCACCACCGCCAGGGAGGCAATGGCTGCCAGGGACAGTGGCCACCACTCAATATGGGCCATACGCCTCACAGATCAACCCACCCTCCTGGATGGCTCCACAGCATGCCCCAAGGTAGGATCCGAGGTGGGGTCCCAGCACCTATCAGTGGCCACCATATGACCCTTGGCCACTGGACTACCCACACCTGGGCCTGATTGGTGAGCCCTAGCGCCCCCTACCCAGGGACATTTTCACACCTCCACCAGCACACACATCATTGGGCAGCTCAGGATCACTTGATGTGGTGGGCATATGCCCATCATCTGCACCAGCCACTCCAACAGCAGCCACAGCACCCTCAGCAGCAGCAGAGGAGGAAAGCGAACCCTCAGCAGCAGCAGAGGAGGAAACAGCACCCTCAGCAGCAGCAGAGGAGGAAACAGCACCCTCAGTAGCAGCAGCAGAGGAAACAGCACCCTCAGCAGCCGAGGAAACAGCACCCTCGGCAGCAGAGGAAACAGCACCCTCGGCAGCAGAAGAATCAGCACCCTCAGCAGCAGAGGAAACAGCAGCACCAGGGACACCGGGCACATCCACCTCCAGCACTGCACGCCTCACAGGGATGGAGGTGGAGTATATGGCCCTTCAGAGGAGACTACTCCGGTCGAGCAGGAGTACTGACAGCAATATCACCAGGAGCAGGAGAGGAACATTGCCCAATTGGAGACCAGAATCCAAACCCTGGAGTCAGAGGTGGCCAGGGGGAACACACTACTCCACCAGCTCAGGACTGTTGTCATGGACATGTTGACACAGGTCATTGTGGAGTTGAGGGAGATCAACCGCAGGGAGAACCTGAGGATGGAGAGGGAGAACTTGCATTCCACTGAGGGGTCTATTGCAACCACCACCCCCTCCAGTGTTACCGCTGAAGCCACACCCAGGGGGCAGAGGGTTACCAGGAGATCAACAAGGGCATCCACCTAATGCCCTAATGCTAATGCCCCCCGCCCAAAAAGGAAAAAATGAAAGGCCCAACCTGTCAACTTTCCCCTCAATAAAGAAACCTTTTTTTTGGATTCCAGTCTGATCTGTTGTGTCTTCAGCTATGGATTGGGTGGCAGGGTTGTCTCCAATGCATTGCCATACAATGCAGTGAACACAACCTCCGCCTGGGTGAAATGTTTGTGGGATGCTACAACATGGGTTCACACACACACCGTTGTACAAATTCAACTTGAAATATATCCCTGGAGCCATATTACACCACTGTGTTATATGGTGATGTTGTGTGTTGAATTTGAACAACAAAACATACCCCTTAGCACAACAAATGGTACAACATTGAACATTCGTCTACAATCATATGTTGTGTTTAACTCCTTGAGTGCCAGAGTGGTAGGCAACGCATTGCAAAGAAATGCATTGGGGACCACTCTTGCACTCAGTGGGTTAATGGGATAACCAGACAAACAGCTCTGTGACTTAGCGGGGACATAATAAGCAGGACAGATAAATGGGACATGTATCAATATTGTCTTGGATTCAAACACTCATTGTGCAACTTACTTACCGGGGAAGCCAATGTTTTTAACCGAGGATTTCAATGTTTAACACACACATTGATATCCTGGGGTGAGCATTGGAGTCTCCAGTAAGTTGAGTTGCTGTTTCCCTAAGGGTGTAACAGACTTCACCAGTGATAACACATGTCCACTTAGTCTGGTTGTTCGTTGGTATAGCCCATGTACTGAGATATGTCAAAGTGAAGCAAAATCTCAGACCATTGATTATACTGAGCAATACAGATACTGTGGACAGGTATTCACTGTGGAAGTATGGCCCCTGTATCACATCTTTATCACTCCCACAACACATTGGTGCATCACTGCCACCATCATCTGTTTGTATGGATACATCACAGAGTCCACTCACTGGCAAACAAGTGGTGGACTCCTGTGATGTGGGTGATGCCTTTCCATGTATGGGGGATACTCTCTCCTGGGTGTGGTTACGCATTGACAAATGTGTTCTCAAATATATCCTCATACAGACACAGATAGAATGGTGATGGTTCATCTTTACTGTGTCTCAAAGTACATTAGAATGTACATGTGTTTTCTGTGTGTATTGCCTATATGCATTTAACACCTGTATGAGAACACTAAATGTACTTTGAAAATAAATCATACTACTTCAGTAACACTGCTGCCCTGCTCATGTGTTGTCCACAAGGTTTGATAACTCTGTAGCTGAGCATCCTAACTGTACAGGTTATAATACTCAAGAATTAGTGTTTTCTGTGTCTATATGAGAATGTTCCAGTAGAGGTTTGTGTGAACCTCAGGTCAAACATTGCATCACCAACAACATCACCATAAACAGCAGGGGGTGATCTTCATGAAGGTGTTGTCAAGACATCAGTCCAGTCACATGGAAGATCTTCAGTTCAAGGATGGATCATGTTACGGATGCCTGTGGGACAAGAGGACAGGATTTGGAGCAGTAGACCTGAACTTATCATCAAGCAAAAACAATTTAGTCTTTTTAATCCCCTCAATTTTCACAGTTACTGGTGAGTACACAAACCATTGCTTGACAATGTGTTGTGTACTCATATGTAACCAATTCTGTGGGGAACTAAGGACATGTGCACCAGCCCTATGGATATGTGCCCCTGACATGTATACACACATTAACAAGTGTTCTGAGAGCTCCATGTAAGTGACAGTGGCAGCCCAATGTCATTTGTTCCATGGAACTGTTAGGACATATTTGTTGATGTGTGTATTCATGTCGGGGGCACATATGTCTGCACACTCACAGATCAGCATGGAGTCCCTGGTAATCTGATCTACGTTTCATGACCTCTACATTGTGTGACAATACCACTGTACATCCACCCCTCTGCTGCTCTTCTCAGCTCTAGCGCAGTACAGGTCCCATATTGAGTCCAATGTCCCTTTAACACCTGATGTGCCTGAGTATTATCCAATGCATATCATTAGATAATACTCTTTCGCTACTGGGCTAGCATGGTTGCTCAGGCTACGATCATGGCATATCCAGTTAGTTGCTGACAATCAAGCCCTGTAAGGTGATGAACATGGGTGATATGTTGTACCTTGTTTCTCCTGGGGATGTGAGTGATATCCTTGGGGTCTGTATGTCAACGTGGAGAGTGGAATGGAGGATTGTTTTTGAATCCACACACACAATTTGCCACGTCCACTGCCAGTGCAGTGCTGTGTCACTGTTCCTGTGGGGTGAGACAGAACAAAATGTGCAGTGTGATTAGTGTCACAGGACTGATGGGGGACTTGCATGGATTGTTTGCATGCCTGTGTTATACTCACAGGTGAAGTGTTCCGTGATGAGCCTGGTGTCCACTGCGATGTTGTGCAGTATTGCGCACACTACAATGATGTCACACACCTTAGCAGGTGCATACTGCAGTGCTCCCCCAGAGTGGTCCACACATCGAAATCTTGACTTGAGTAGCACAAATGTCTGCTCAATAGCATTCCTCATTCTGGCATGAGCCTGGTTGTACCTTTCCTGGGCATGTGTTTGGGGATTGGCCACAGAGGTCAGTAGCCAGGACTTGCATCCATAGCCAGCATCACCTGTGTAATGTGAGTGACATGGTGACACAGGGAGCACATGTTGTGTGAATGATGTTTTGTGTGGTGGACGTAGCTGTGGGTCAGGTGCATACTGAGCAGTGTTGTGTGTACGCCTATGTATGTGGTGTGATTTTGTTTTGTGAACTCACCCACAAGCCATCCCCCTGTAAAGGCTCCATTCTCAAAATCTCTGTGGACTGAGGAGTTTTGGAGAATGTATGCATCATGTGAGCTGCCAGGATATTTTGCACAGACATTCATTATCCTCATATTGCTGTCACACACCATCTGCACGTTGATGTGGAAGTTCTACCTGTTGATGAATAGCTGTGCGTCACGTGTTGGGGCCTTAATCCGGACATGGGTGCAATCTATAGCACCCATGACCCTGGGCATACCTCCCCTGGCGTAAAAGGCCTACTTGATGTGTATCCAGTCCATGTCGGTTGTGGGAAAATGTATATAGGTACTGGCCTTGCTTTTGAGGGCTGGCAGGACCTGGGCCAGCACTCTGGAGAATGTGGCCTGTGACATGCCAGATGCGTTACCCTCAGTGGACTGGAAGGCCCCGCTTGCCATGAAGTGTATGGCACAGAGTAGTTTCTGCAGGCCAGTTAGGGCATGGTTGTGGATGTAGATGGGATCCACCTGCTCCTTGATGACATACAAGGCAATGATGCTGTCAGGCCTCAACCTGTAGCGATCAATGACCTCATCATCAGTCATTCCAAAGAGGGTGACCCTTGGGCGGTATATCCTGGGCCTTGGTGGTCGTTTATACATCCTCTGCCCTCCAGGTGGGGATGGACTCCTGTGTGGCTGATGAGCCAGAGCCTCCTCACTTGCAACAGGTGAAGGCTGTTGATCAGGCGTGCTGGGAGGTTGCTGATGTTCCCTAGCTCTCTCCCTTGCACACCTTGTCTGCAGTCTTCACAACAATATGTATCCCAACATATATGTATATATTTATTTATTTATTTTTTTAATTAATTGTCCATATCAGTGTTGGAAAAAAAACACTCCTTGTTCAATTGCTTCTTTTCCCCACACTCCCCTAACACAGATATTGGCAATATTAAGGAACTTGGATTACAGCTACCTGTGCCTTTTCAGATACACACCATTTTGGTGCATTTATGGTAAATCCCCTTTTCTTGCTTCACACACCCTCAGACTCTGTTAATACAGAATTAACAGCCAGAGCAGGAAGGAACTTAGATCACAAGTATGCAGATGCTGAGTATCTTCTTCTCATTTGGACAGGAATACTCCTGTCCTTACCTCTGAAGTATCCACCTCAAGAAAAAAGGGTTTGAATGATCAGGAAACTGGAAGGTCAGAGCAGTGATGAAGGCTCTTTTCAAAGTGTGGAAGGTAGCGTAAGAACCTGGTTGCAGTATTGAGGATCAGCACCTTTAGTAGTTAGTGCAGTGATTGGAGTGATAATTTTCTCAAAGCTTCAGATGAATTGTCAGTAGTGGTTTGAGATAGAGGGTTAAGGCCATAAGGTTACTATGACCACCTATCCTGGATCCATGTTGATTCCAGTCTCCAAGATTATGTAAACCAGAAATGTTACCTGAGTAGACTCAAAATGGCACTTTCCTGCTTTAGCATACAACTGATTCCTTCAAAGCTGCTAAAGCACAGTTTGAGCACGCTCAGAGTGCTGTGACTGTTTCAAAGTGGGTGAAAAGATGAGAAGGTCATCCAGGTAAACTATTACTACATGGTTCATTAGCATGTCATGTAAAATTTCTTCATAAAGTACTGAACGGCTGCTGGGGCATTTCACAACCCAAATGGAATCATAAGGTATTTCTAGTTGTGAACCTTGTGTTAAACAGTCTTCCACTCATCACATTGCCTGATTTGTACTAGATTATAAGACCCTTTTGAATCTAATTAGTGAAAATTGTATCACTTTGAAGACAGTCCAAAAACCTAGAAATCAAAGGCAAGGGGTACAGGCTCTTATTAGTAATTACATTTAGACCTATGTAGTCTATATGCAGATGAAAAGACCCATCCTTCTTGCTTACAAAGTAAAATCCCTAATCTGTAGGTGAAGGGGACGGCATTCTAAATCATTTATCCAAAATATTGAATATGTATCACAGTGTACCTCAGCAGTGTTCCTGCCTTCTGCCACCTGTTCTCCTATCCTCTGCTCCATCATGCAGACAGCAGACAGCAGGTACCAGCCGCTTCCGCATTCCTGGTAGTCACTGGCGCAGGCACGCGTATGAGTTGCCAGTGACGTTGCGCTTGCATTTGTAGGCTCTACTCTATTGGCCTAATTGCTTCCCGCCTTGTGGAGGTGTATATAAACTACCCCAAGACTATGGGTATTCGCCCTTACGTGGTGTTCCTGCTAGTGTCTTGTTTGATCTCGTTGTGACAGTGCTTGGCTTCTGAATCTCCTCTCTGTCTGCTTCCTGGCTTGTCTGACTATCCACACTGGTTCTGACTTGTGGCTCTGGCTGATTATTTGCACCGTGTACGACCCTGGCTTGTCTGACTACCTACATCGGTTCTGACCTTGGATCTGGCTGACTATTCACTCTGTGTATGACCTCGGCATCTCTGACTACCCACATCAGTTCTGACCTGTGACTCTGGCTGCCTACTCGCTCCCTGTTGACCAAGGTTTGTTTAAGTTTCTGCTTAGTTACTGATGTTGGCTCTGACAGACCACCTGCTCTGTCCGTCCTCCTGTGTTCTGGGGTTCATGGGGGTTCTTCCTTGTTACATTTATTATTACTAATAAAGGTGGTTTTAACTCACAGTACCTGTGTCTAACTCTCTTTATATTGGTTATTGTGACAATATGGTCTGATAGAGCATATTTTCCAGCTCAAATGAAAGGTACGTTTGCCATAGGGGCAGAATGGTGCCAGGTTATAGGTTGACAGGACAGTCAGAGGGGCAATGAGGCAGAAGCCTATCTGCCTTAATTTGAGAGAATGCATCCAGAAATTAAAAAAAAAACAAACAGTAGGAACAAGGGTTTTAACATTTTCTGAGGCCATAAAAGTTGAAACCACAGGAGATATTTCAAAGAGACAAGACCCACAGCAGGATGTACTTCAGGAAGTGATCTGGTTAGCTGACCAGCAGAATACCATATCATAGACTATATCTAATTTTCTTTTTTCCTCTGGCCCTTTAAGGATTGGGCCTACAGGCCTGTACTAGCTTGCATGCACTGTCTACCTGCAATCATTCACCCCTCACATGACCTGTGGGGGGTTGATATAAAAAGGTACCTTTATGGAGTGGACTGCTGGATTCACAGTCCTCTCATATACTCACTTTGCATACCTATTTAGGTTTTTGCAACAGGTAAGTCCATTTTCTATGTTTTTTTTATATTGTATGTCTTCTGTGTTTAATTGCACCACACTGGGACCCACAAGTATTGCAAAGAAAGTATTTAAATGGTTCCCCTCCAATGAGTTTCCTATAACATCTCTTCCGAGAGTTTTTAAATTTAGATAGGGTTTTTTAAGCTGTATTAGATTAGGACTTGCCAAAAGTGAGATATTGTGGCATGGTGGCATGGTGGCAAGCTTACCCACGACTTGGCCAATTTATGAATACTAAATTCTCACTCATTTTTCTAAGAAATATTCATATATGAACATTATAGGGCACATATTTACTAAGAAACATTATAGATGCACATTACAGGGCACACATTTTATTTTACATAGACGAGCACAGGTTTGTCTTTTTGACAATACCAAATCATGTTTATGAAGCCTGGTCAATCCCAGAATGAGGGGTTCCATAAGGTGATCAAATGACAACCAGAGTACAGGATGAACAGTAGTCAGCTTCAGAAGGTTGGCCTCCTGAGTAACCACACCCAATCCAAGGGTTTTTCTATGAATATATTAAATCAAGATTGGAGCAGTTTTCCCTCATAGAGCCACTTTGTGGTCTCTAAGGGATGTCAATAAAAACTCCAGCAGTGTAGCAGTCCAAAAATGCCAAAGTAGAGGCTTTTCCTGATGACCAACTTAGGTTCAAGGGAACAAGGAATCAATCAACCAGTTTTGCTAGACATCATGGATCTACAGCTTAAAAGTGAGCCTCCACCATCCTTCAAGCTTGGTCTTTTCCTGGCCTGGTAGAAAATTAATGGAACAGATGCCTGAAAAGACTGCAATAGAGATATAGATCTAGGGTTCTTCTATGTCTCTTCTCAGTTTCAGAAAGTTTGGCAAAAGTTCCCACCTCCATAGGTTCTTCAGGAGAGGAGTGAGAATCTGCTGGAATTCTGGGAGGACTACAGTTCCGTACTGAACCTGCTGGGAATGTTCCCTCTCCTTCTGCAGCTCTTGCATGTATCTATCATGATACAAATATATAGCAATGAGATCTTCCAGATCTTCTAGAATGTCCTTGCACATTAGAGTGACATTGAGTATTTTGTTCAATTAAGAAGCAGCTTTCATCATCAGTGACATGAGACAAATGGTAGTACAATGATGGCTATAAAAAGCAACCTCTATTTCAGGTCCGTCTGGTTAGAAGAAGTTGACCAATTTGCTTCTCCTACTGAGCATCTTCTGAAATCATGGGTGTGTTGGAGCATTATTGGGAAACAGGGCTTTGAAGAATGACAATTGGCAAATCTGCTCTGTAACCACCAGCTAAATGTTTATGTCTGTAATATTAAACCATCCCCCAAGAAATCAGACACTGATATTCTGTCACTTTGATCTTAGATTGCTCCACTAAGGGCAAGTGATGAAGAACACTTATTAAAAATAATGAATCCTCCATTTCCCCGGCTTGGAATATTCATCAGGATGGAATGTCTGCAGACTCCCTGATACCCTGTATTTGATTGTTCTCCACTGCATTGCCATGTGTGATCAGTGCACCGCAAAAGGTGCAATGGGTAGAGGAACCACCAGATGCTCACATCTATAGATTCACTATCAGCTGATGGGAGAGGTAATGGAGAGAATGGTGAAACTACCAAGGAGGAAGAGGACCCTGAGGATGCCAGGTAGAAAATGGGTATATTTTCCCCCACCAAGACCCTAGCACAATAAGACAACAATAACACAGGTATTAATGTTGTCATCAAACGTCCATGTTGGTGAGGGGTTTGCCTTGTCATTCTCTGGGATTTACTCCTTCATTTTATTGAAGTTTTACAAAGAAATGCATAAGCAAAGCAACAAAATCCCGAGACATGTCAAACATGTGCCCCTTAAGCATATCCTTTCCCAACCTAAGCCCAACCCTGTAGATCCCAGTGGCATTTCCCCCTTCTTCCCCCTGCTGGACAGAATCCCCAACACCAGTCAGATTAGGAAAGCATTCCAGATGTGTCTAAGGACAGAAGTGTGAAACAGTACATTTATTATTAGGCAACAATGGCATCAGAGGGACTGGCAGCATTCAAACACAGAGTGTATCTAAAGCAGGTATTAAACTGGAATTGGGCTTCTATAGATTCTAATAGGTTCTAATAAAGGGTCCCCAAATCTGCCAAAAGCCTTTACCATGCCTTTTATTACACATGGCTATCAACCAAAACAATTTACAGAATGGCTGGCCCTGTCCAACCATTGCTTTAGCAAACGGTTTAAAGAATCTGTCCATGGTTCTCCTTTTTTTGTGTCCTTAGTGAAGGAAAAGCAGCACATTGACAGAGGTACTCCCCTTTTCACTACCTTATCACTAGTGTTGAGCGAGCATGCTCGGCCGATGCTCGGATCGGCACGAGCATCGCTCTGCTCGGCACATGGCGGTACTCGTACGAGTACCGCATGTGCTCGCCCGCCATGTTCGTGTCTCCTCTCCGCACGTTTTGCGCCTGCTGCGCAGCCAATAAACGTGCAGGGAGGCTCTGACATCGGTGTAATGCCAGCAGCCATGTTGGCTGCTGGCATTACACTGATTGGCTGGCCAGAACCCGTGGTCAGGTGCTGTATAGCACCTGACCATCGAGTTCGGCTCAGTCTGAGCCAGGGAGAGCTGAGGATAGGAAGGGAAAGGCAGTGTAGGGAGGAAAAAAACAAAAATTGTGAAAAAAAAAGAACCAAAAGTCCTTTTTAGGACTACTGTGTGTGGGGGCAGCAGGTTATTTGGTGTGGGGGGAAAAAAACAAAAAAAAAAAAAAAAAATATATATATTCTGTGTAGTGTGCAAAGTTGCAGATTAGAGCACATTCTGTTTAGTGTGCACAGTTGCAGATTAGAGCACATTCTGTTTAGTGTGCAAAGTTGCAGATTAGAGCACATTCTGTTTAGTGTGCAAAGTTGCAGATTAGAGCACATTCTGTTTAGTGTGCAAAGTTGCAGATTAGAGCACATTCTGTTAAGTCTTCAAACTAAAATATCAAAGTCACGTATTCCATTCAGTGTGCGTCGCCGCAGTTTAGCAGCACATTCTGAGTACTGTGCAGAGTTGCAGAATAGGAAGAAATACTGTTAAGTCTTCAAACTAAAATATCAAAGTCACATATTCCATTCAGTGTGCTTCGCCGCAGTTTAGCAGCACATTCTGTGTACTGTGCAGAGTTGCAGAATAGGAAGAAATACTGTTAAGTCTTCAAACTAAAATATCAAAGTCACATATTCCATTCAGTGTGCTTCGCCGCAGTGTAGCAGCACATTCTGTGTACTGTGCAGAGTTGCAGAATAGGAAGAAATACTGTTAAGTCTTCAAACTAAAATATCAAAGTCACATATTCCATTCAGTGTGCTTCGCCGCAGTGTAGCAGCACATTCTGTGTACTGTGCAGAGTTGCAGAATAGGAAGAAATACTGTTAAGTTTTTAAAACTAAAATTTAAAAGTCACATATTCCATTCAGTGTGCTTCGCCGCAGTGTAGCAGCACATTCTGAGTACTGTGCAGAGTTGCAGAATAGGAAGAAATACTGTTAAGTCTTCAAACTAAAATATCAAAGTCACATATTCCATTCAGTGTGCTTCGCCGCAGTTTAGCAGCACATTCTGTGTACTGTGCAGAGTTGCAGAATAGGAAGAAATACTGTTAAGTCTTCAAACTAAAATATCAAAGTCACATATTCCATTCAGTGTGCTTCGCCGCAGTGTAGCAGCACATTCTGTGTACTGTGCAGAGTTGCAGAATAGGAAGAAATACTGTTAAGTCTTCAAACTAAAATATCAAAGTCACATATTCCATTCAGTGTGCTTCGCCGCAGTGTAGCAGCACATTCTGTGTACTGTGCAGAGTTGCAGAATAGGAAGAAATACTGTTAAGTTTTTAAAACTAAAATTTAAAAGTCACATATTCCATTCAGTGTGCTTCGCCGCAGTGTAGCAGCACATTCTGTGTACTGTGCAGAGTTGCAGAATAGGAAGAAATACTGTTAAGTCTTCAAACTAAAATTTAAAAGTCACATATTCCATTCAGTGTGCTTCGCCGCAGTGTAGCAGCACATTCTGTGTACTGTGCACAGTTGCAGAATAGGAAGAAATACTGTTAAGTCTTCAAACTAAAATATCAAAGTCACATATTCCATTCAGTGTGCTTCGCCGCAGTTTAGCAGCACATTCTGAGTACTGTGCAGAGTTGCAGAATAGGAAGAAATACTGTTAAGTCTTCAAACTAAAATATCAAAGTCACATATTCCATTCAGTGTGCTTCGCCGCAGTTTAGCAGCACATTCTGTGTACTGTGCAGAGTTGCAGAATAGGAAGAAATACTGTTAAGTCTTCAAACTAAAATATCAAAGTCACATATTCCATTCAGTGTGCTTCGCCGCAGTGTAGCAGCACATTCTGTGTACTGTGCAGAGTTGCAGAATAGGAAGAAATACTGTTAAGTCTTCAAACTAAAATATCAAAGTCACATATTCCATTCAGTGTGCTTCGCCGCAGTGTAGCAGCACATTCTGTGTACTGTGCAGAGTTGCAGAATAGGAAGAAATACTGTTAAGTTTTTAAAACTAAAATTTAAAAGTCACATATTCCATTCAGTGTGCTTCGCCGCAGTGTAGCAGCACATTCTGAGTACTGTGCAGAGTTGCAGAATAGGAAGAAATACTGTTAAGTCTTCAAACTAAAATATCAAAGTCACATATTCCATTCAGTGTGCTTCGCCGCAGTTTAGCAGCACATTCTGTGTACTGTGCAGAGTTGCAGAATAGGAAGAAATACTGTTAAGTCTTCAAACTAAAATTTAAAAGTCACATATTCCATTCAGTGTGCTTCAACGCCGTTTAACAGCCTATTCTGTGTACTCTGTACAGTTCCAGAATTATAAGAAATACTGTTAAGTTTTCAAACTCAAATATTAAAGTCACTTATTCCATTCAGTGTGTTTCAACGCCGTTTAACAGCCTATTCTGTGTACTCTGCACAGTTGCAGAATAGGAAGAAATACTGTTAAGTTTTCAAACTCAAATATTAAAGTCACATATTCCATTCAGTGTCTTTCACCGCCGTTTAACAGCCTATTCTGTGTACTCTGTACAGTTCCAGAATTATAAGAAATACTGTTAAGTTTTCAAACTCAAATATTAAAGTCACATATTCCATTCAGTGTCTTTCACCGCCGTTTAACAGCCTATTCTGTGTACTCTGCAGAGTTGCAGAATAGGAAGAAATACTGTTAAGTTTTCAAACTCAAATATTAAAGTCACATATTCCATTCAGTGTCTTTCACCGCCGTTTAACAGCCTATTCTGTGTACTCTGCACAGTTGCAGAATAGGAAGAAATACTGTTAAGTTTTCAAACTCAAATATTAAAGTCACTTATTCCATTCAGTGTGTGTCACCGCAGTTTAGCAGCCTATTCTGTGTACTCTGCACAGTTGCAGAATAGGAAGAAATACTGTTAAGTCTTCAAACTAAAATATCAAAGTCACATATTCCATTCAGTGTGCTTCGCCGCAGTGTAGCAGCACATTCTGTGTACTGTGCAGAGTTGCAGAATAGGAAGAAATACTGTTAAGTTTTCAAACTCAAATATTAAAGTCACATATTCCATTCAGTGTGTTTCAACGCCGTTTAACAGCCTATTCTGTGTACTCTGCACAGTTGCAGAATAGGAAGAAATACTGTTAAGTTTTCAAACTCAAATATTAAAGTCACATATTCCATTCAGTGTCTTTCACCGCCGTTTAACAGCCTATTCTGTGTACTCTGCACAGTTGCAGAATAGGAAGAAATACTGTTAAGTTTTCAAACTCAAATATTAAAGTCACTTATTCCATTCAGTGTGTGTCACCGCAGTTTAGCAGCCTATTCTGTGTACTCTGCACAGTTGCAGAATAGGAAGAAATACTGTTAAGTTTTCAAACTCAAATATTAAAGTCACATATTCCATTCAGTGTGTTTCAACGCCGTTTAACAGCCTATTCTGTGTACTCTGCACAGTTGCAGAATAGGAAGAAATACTGTTAAGTTTTCAAACTCATATATATTAAAGTCATATATATCGTGTAAGATGAAGAAGGCGGGTAAAAAGGGACGGGGAAGTGGACGTGATCCTGAAAGTTCAGGGCGCGGGTCAGGACGCGGAGAAACTGTGCCTGGTGCCAGAGCACAAGAAAGAAAGACATCCACCATACCTAGCTTCATGTCTGATTTCACAGGGCGTCGCAGGACATCACTCTCGAGGTCCGACCAGTGCGAACAGGTGGTCGGTTGGATGACAGCTGATACTGCTTCCAGTCGGTTAAGCACCACCCTGTCTTCCACCAAGTCCACTCTCAGTAGCCAAGAGTCTGGTCAACATAATCCTCACTCTGATCATCCTTCCTCCCACCATACACGGTCTGGTCAAAGAAGTGATCCCACACTGGGATATAGTGATGAGCTCGTCTCATCACCAATCCTTCATTTGACCCTCTCTCCAAGCACGCTTGCAGAGGAACATGACATCTTGTGCCCTGATTCACAACCTCTAGAGGCTACCCAATCACAAGAAGATGACAGATGTGAACGGCATTTAAGGTCAAAGGAAGTAGTGGATGATGATGATGATGATGAGACACAGTTGCCATTAAATCAACCACTATTTCCGTCTCAAGACCTTGTTGAGGAGAATGTTATACAGTTGTCAATGACTGAGTATGTGGTGGGATCAAGACTTGAGGAGGATGATCAGAGTGAGGAAGTGGAGGAGGACTTGGTGGACGATGAGGTGACTGACCCCACCTGGGAAGGTGTAGAGCCGAGCGATGACAGCAGTCCTGAGGGTGAGCCATCTGCAGCACCGCAACAGGCTGGAAGAGGCAGTGGTGTGGCAACAGAAAGAAGGCGGACCGCACCAAACCGGCCCGCAAATGTTCCACGGAGCACCCCCTTGCGTAAATCTACCTTGCCAAAGGGTAGGTGTTCCGCGGTATGGCGTTTTTTTAAGGAAAGTGCGGACGACAAAAGAATTGTAGTTTGCAACCTGTGCCACACCAGAATGAGCCGAGGCATGAACACTAGAAACCTCACCACCACCAGCATGATCCGACACATGGCATCCAAGCACCGTAGTAAGTGGGAGGAACGCCTGGATCGCCCATCTGTGTCTGCAGGCCACACCACTGCCTCCTCTTCCCCTGTTTTCGGTGCCGGCCAATCGCCTGTCGAAGGCGCAGGCCCGCATACCTCCCGCCCTGCACCTGTAGCATCTGAAGCACCATCAGCGACCACATCCACTTCCCTGTCCCAGCACAGCGTCCAAATGTCGTTACCCCAGGCATTTGAGCGCAAGAGAAAGTACCCAGCCACCCACCCACAGGCCATAGCACTAACCTCACACCTTTCAAAATTACTGGCCATCGAAATGCTGCCATTTAGGCTTGTGGACACTGAGTCCTTCCGCAGCCTGATGGCAGCAGCTGTCCCTCGGTACGCGGTCCCCAGCCGCCACTACTTTTCCCGGTGTGCCATCCCCGCATTACACCACCATGTGTCCCGTAACATCACCCGTGCCCTGACCAACGCAGTTACTGGGAAGGTCCACTTAACGACTGACACATGGACAAGTGCTTGTGGCCAGGGACGCTACATTTCCCTGACGGCACACTGGGTGAATGTCGTGGAGGCTGGGAGCGACTCGGACCCTGGGATGGCACGGGTGCTACCCACGCCGAGGATTGCGGGCCCTACCTCCATCAGGGTTTCCACCAGCACCTATGTTATTGGCTCCTCCTCCTCCGTTTCCACCTCCGAATTCTCTACACACACCGCCACTCCCCCATCAGCCAGTAGCTGGAAGCAGTGTAGCACTGCAGTGGGGAAGCGTCAACAGGCCGTGCTGAAGCTGATCTGCCTTGGGGACAAACAGCACACGGCCTCAGAGCTGTTGCAGGGGATTAGTCACCAGACCGAGCAGTGGCTCTCGCCACTCAACCTGCAACCAGGCATGGTTGTGTGTGATAATGGGCGTAACTTGGTGGCGGCTTTGGAGCTCGGCAAGCTCACACACGTACCATGCCTAGCGCATGTATTTAATTTAGTGGTGCAGCGATTTCTAAAAACCTACCCCAATGTGCATGATCTCTTGACCAAGGTGCGCCGCGTGTGTGCACATTTCCGTAAGTCATCTACAGCTTCGGCCGGCCTGTTGAAGCTGCAGCAGCGCTTACAATTGCCAGCTCACCGGCTGCTGTGTGACGTGAGCACGCGCTGGAACTCCACCTTCCACATGTTGGCCCGGCTGTGTGATCAGCAGAGGGCAGTAGTGGAGTACCAGCTGTTACACGGTCGTCGCCTCTCCATTCAACTTCCTGTAATCAGAAGTGAGGAGTGGGAATGGATGTCAGACCTCTGCGAGGTTTTACGCAATTTTGAGGAATCGACACAGATGGTGAGCGGCGATAACGCTATTATCAGTGTAACCATCCCACTTCTGTGTCTACTGAAACGCTCGCTGCTCACAATTAAAACCGACGCTTTGCATGTGGAAGAGGTGGAAATGGGGGAGGAAGAGCTTACACAAGGTGATAGCCAGAGCACGCTCACTTCGTCTTCTCAGCGACAATTGGAGGAGGCGGAGGAGGAGGAGGAGGAGGAGGAGGAGGAGGAAGACACGGTTGCCTCCGCTACAGAGGGTAGCCATGGAACTTTAGTTCCATCTCTTCAGCGTGGGTGGGCAGAAGAGGAGGAAGAGGATGAGGATATTGAGAGTCAGCCTCCTGGTGAGGACAGCGAAATCTTGACTGTTGGTACTCTGGCACACATGGCTGACTTTATGTTAGGCTGCCTTTCCCGTGACCCACGCGTTGTACGCATTTTAGACAACACGGATTACTGGGTGTTCACCCTTCTGGACCCCCGCTACAAAGAGAATTTCTCATCTCTCATTCCTCCGGTGGAGAGGACAAGCAAAATGGTGCAATACCAGAAGGTTCTTGTTGAAAAATTGCTCCAAAATTTTCCATCTGACAACGCTGGCGGCAGAGTACGTGCTACCTTGGCCAACCGAGAAGGGGAGAAAAGGGGAGCACACAGCAGTTCCGACAAAGGCAGGGCAACACTCTCCAAGGCGTGGGACACCTTCATGACACCCCGCCAGCACCCTCACCCTGATGCGCAGCCTAGTGTCACAAGGAGGGAAAAGTTTTGGAAGATGGTGAAGGAGTACGTAGCAGACCGTGTCAGCGTCCTCAATGATCCCTCTGTGCCTTACAACTACTGGGTGTCCAAGCTGGACACGTGGTATGAACTGTCACTCTACGCCTTGGAGGTGCTGGCCTGCCCTGCCGCCAGCGTTCTGTCTGAGCGGGTATTTAGTGCTGCTGGTGGCATCATAACAGATAAGCGTATCCGCCTTTCCACCGACAATGCTGATAGGTTGACACTTATAAAAATGAACAAGGCCTGGATTTCCCCTGACTTCTCCACTCCACTGGAGGAAAGCCCCGGGGGAACATAAACTCACTTTATATATGTTATTTACAATGATGGGAATACTCTGTATTCCCATTCACCCCTTCCACCCCAAAAACGGGTATATGGTTGACTCTTAATGTTCTCATCCTCCTCCTCCTCTTCCATATGCCCTGGGATATAATTTTTATATAGGGCCAGCTCACCAGCGTGCCCTGGGATATAATTTTTATATAGGGCCAGCTCACCAGCGGGCCCTGTGATATAATTTTTATATAGGGCCAGCTCACCAGCGGGCCCTGTTTGCCAATTTTTATATAGGTCAGCTCACCAGCGGGCCTTCTCATATAATGTTTTATTGGGTCAGCTCTCTAGCGGGCCCTCTCATATAATGTTTTATAGCGTCAGCTCACTAGCGGGCCTTCGCATATAATGTTTAGGATGGTCAGCTCTGCAGCAGACCCTCACCCATAATGTTTTAGATGGTCAGCTCAGCGCACGTTTCCATCTTAATCATGGCCTCAGTTCTGAAAATCAAGGAAATTTTTGGGATAATTTGCCTCTGCGCACGTTTCCCTCTTAATCATGGCCTCACTTCAGAAAATCGATGAAATTTTTGGGAGAATTTGCAGATGATATACAAGTAAATATACAGCAAATACTGTTTGGTAACAATTTTTCGCCTAAAGTCGTTTTTATTTTCCTTTTTGTGTGTTTTACGGTCAGTCTGTAAAAATGGCGTACTACGGGCGAAAGATCGTTCCCAGCAGCGATGTTGGAGTCCAAGGTGCATCCAGACATCCTCCCTATGCTGTCCCTGAACCATTTCTGTAGTGTTTCCATCTTTTTCTGCCCTTTTCCTATGGACCAGGCACCCTCCCCTCATCAGAGCAGGGGGTGCCTGGTGTAATGCTCGAGTCCTCCCATTGACTTCAATGGGGCTCGGATGCTCGGCCGAGCACTCGAGCCTCAGGGGGTGCTCGGTCAGAGCACCCGAACATCCGAGCATTGGGGTGCTCGCTCATCACTACTTATCACACATTTTTCAAAATGCAGTTGCTGGTGATGTGATAGTCCCACATCCATGATTTTTGTAAGGGTATTTAAAAAATGTCCTTCAGTGATTTGTTGAATTCATGTTTGATATAGGCAAAGGACTGAGGAATCAATATGATTGGTAGGAAGGACAGAGTATTTTATAGAGGATGATATGTGGGACGTAGATTTGTAGGACTTCATAGGCATAAGTCACAAGGAAGCATTTATTTGTTTGACTTAGACTTGTTGTAAGAGACCCAAGCCCTAAGGAACAATTTATTTGTAGGACTTAAACTTGTTAGGCACAAACTCTCAGGAAACATTGATTTGTTGGACTTAGACTTTTTGGGCCCAAGCCCTGAGGAAATATTGATTTGTATAAATAAGGCTTGTTAGAGGCACAAGTCCTGAAAAAACACTGATTTGTATGATGTAGACTTTTCAGGCCCAAGCTCTGGGGAAACATTGATTTGTTGGACTCAGGTTTGTTGCAGACACAAGCCCTGAGGAATCAGTGATTTGTTGGACTCGGGTATGTTGCAGGTGCAAGCCCTGAGGAATCAGTGGTTTGTTGGACTCAGGTTTATTAGAGACACAAGCCCTGGGAAATCAGTGATAATTTGTTGGACTCAGGTTTGTTAGAGTTACAGGCCTAAGGAAACAGTAATTTGTAGGAGCCCTGAGAAGAAAAAAGGTGCCCTTCTGGCCTTGCGCCAGCAGGTAATTTTATGGTGGCTACTGCTGTTATTGTTGTTGCTGCTGCTGAGTTTTTAACCCCTTAAGAACCAGCGGTCCCTGGGTGTGTGGTCCTTTAAGGACCAGATAGGGAAGTTCGACGTGCCACCCCATGTGACTGATCAAGTGTGCTGGAACACCAAACGAAGGAGCGCAGGAGTGCGGTGAGTAAAAGTACGTGACGTGCCAGGACCAACACTGGTCCTTAAGTGCAGGACCAGCGTGACGGACCGGGTACATCATCAGACACGAAGGGGGTTAAGCAGCAGGACATTTTGGCAGCTCCAAGGGAATGGGACCAACAGCAGTGATATGTGACAGGTGATTATCATGGTTCCACTTGTCACTAGATACAGTGATGTGCCAGAGGAATTAGCAGTACCACAACTATCCCCCCAAAAGTTCAGGTGTATCTACAGAAAAGATGTTTGCCGTTAATTCTTCTCCTCCTGCACCTACTCCAAAATCATGGGTGTGTTGGAATACTACTTCTCCCATAAGTGCAAAAAGAAACTATGCCTTTCATCAGCAACTGCAATGTGCACAGAGTGTGTGTGTGTGAACTAGGGGAAGTACTGGGAACAATGGAACAAATGGCACAAAAGAAAGCAAAAACCTTACTGAGTTCTTAGAAACAAGTCACAATACACAAAAATAATCAAAAAATATGCAAACTTCAAGATGTTGGTGGTTGAAAAGCTGTGCTATTATTTTGTTGAAAACTGAAGAAATGATAGCATGTATTGCATATCACCGGACTATCACAAGTGACAGCTGTTTTTCAAGAAAGAATTTGCTAGTGTTATACATGCAGATGGTTAGTGTTGCGGAAAAAGGGGGGGTGATTTAATTTTCATGGCCATAAAAGGAATAGCTGAAAAATTGCATCGTTTTCTTGATAAATACATTTGTAGTAGCCAAAAGGTGAACATGAATATTCACATTTTTGTCTTCATGCAAAATATGGGGCAACCTAAATGGATGTTTGTGGCACACCCAAATGTCATGGTACCCTGGTTGAGAACCACCACAGCAGTATACTGTGCCCTCTGAAAGAAGCCACATGCTGTTTATTAAGCAACTAATACACTTAAAATTGTAGTTATTTACAACTTTCATAAATGATGATGTGTTATCATCATGCTTGAGCATATATGCCTTAACATGGGTGCTTATTCCAGAACACGTATACATGCACATGCCAGAGTGGGTATGCAAATGCTTGTCCATATCTATATGAGTAATGGTCTCCTACCTAGGTAAGTCTGTTACATGCAGTAATAATATAAGTATAACTGATTGCATTATGATGGACTCATTCCTAGGTAAGTTAGGTTACACACAGTAATTATATAGATATACCTGGTTGCAGTATGATGGACTCATTCGTAAGTAAGTCCTATTACACACATGAATTATGTAAATATACTTGTCTGCTGCATGATGTACTCCAATCAAGGTAAGTTAATCTGCTTCACACAGTAATTATATAGCTATAGCAGCGTGCTGCATAATAGTCTCCTTCCTAGGTAAGATCTTCTGTTACACACAGTAATTATAAAGACTTACCCGACTGCTGTATAATGGACTCCTACCTAAGTATGTTCTGTTACACATAGTAATTATACAGACATAACTGACTGCTGTATGACGAAATCCTACTTGTGTAAGTTTTGTTACACACAATAGGCGTATAACATGTGTAGAGGAAATAATGTAATGTAACAACATTGGTGTTACAATCATTCTCTGTAGTGCATACTGTGAAATACAGCTACTGGCATTGAAGCAAATGCAAGTAGAACTGTGGTGGCATATTCGTGCTTTCATCTTAGTATATATATGACATAAAAATATGTTCAGCTTCCATGTCACTCCCAGTTCAGGGAGGCAGCAAGGAGGAGTTATGACACATTCTCCAGACTGACTCTCTGAAACAGCTGGTGGATTGATTTTGCCAGGAGTGAACAGAGAGGCTTCACCCTTCTGACCACTCTTGTCAAAATCACTGCAGTGACTAATTTCCTTTCAACACTTCACCATCCAATCCTACCTTTGACCTGCCCAACTGACCCTCTCGCACAACCTCCTTATCATCATTTCACCATACCTTTCTTCCGCATACATCGCTTTCCAAGCTTTGCACCCTCTTCTGACCCTCCCTCCCACTCTCCCTTTTGCCACATCATCATCCTACCCTCCCTTCTGTGGACACTCTGACATTCTCTCACAACCTCACTTTAACCACCCCATGACTCCCCACCTCCAAACCTCCCTGTCACTTCATTTTCTCACCTACCTACCTACCTTTCCTTACATTGCCTCCTATATAGGCTATCAATCTGAAGGGGTCTGTTAATGTAAAAATTAACAACAGTTTACATTGTAATAATTCTGGAAATATCCTAACTGTGGGAGTATCCTTGTTTTATAAACAAATAAATAAATAAATACATAAAATAATGAACAATCTAGTAAAATATTTTCCCCATTGCTTATTTCAATTTTGCTTGACTGCAAAATGTTCTATTGTATGTTATTAAGTTCCATCATAATTGTAATTTGAGACTTTCTTTGACTTAAGCTTGTAGACACACAGGGTTGTTTCATATTGAAAGTAGGTGCTCAGACAGTTCTGGGACAAAATGTTAATGGATGTACTGTAGTGAAGAGCATGATTATGATTATGTTAGCATTTCATTTAAATTGTTACAGAGTTTAAAGTAGCTCATCAAAAATGTAACTGTTTGTTAAACAACTATGAACAGAAATGGAAAAAGAACGGGGCCTTAGTTTTCAAGCTAAGGACATGCAATTCTAGAGAATCACAGTGTTGAAAATAATATTCTGCAAATTCCCATTGATTTAAATTCCTTCTATTGTTTAGTTGTTTTGCACCTGATTTGCACTTAAGTTTGATGAATAAGGCCAAATATATCCTTTAGTCCCAAGGACTAAAGGCTCGATCCAAATGTTGGAGTAAAAAATGCCTACAGGACAAAATGGATACTGACCGACAAAAGAAAATGTATTGGTCCGTATTCAAATGTCCTACTGGCATTAAGCACAACAGACATTAGGCCACAAAACTGGTGTTGTGTCCAAACGTCTGTTTTGTGCATTATATTCCCAAAACGCCGCTAAATAACGGCAGTTTTGGGAACTTAACAGTAAAAAAGTTGCAAGATATACTGCCAAGCAAGGATCATTAACTAAAGTGTCTTACACTTACCTGCCATCCACTGGCCTTCTCCTTCAGTATTCTCTTCTTTCTTCTATTCCTTCTTTCTGTAAAATAAAAATATCAGTATTACAAAGCATTAACATTAATATCATTTAACCCTTTGAGTGGCAGAAGGGTAGCAATGCATTGCAAAGCAATGCGTTGCGGACCTCGATGGCACTCAAAGGGTTACCGTGTATTGTGCAATAATATTCTACAACATAAATGTCTCCATGTAGTGTCCCAATGTTTAAATATTTCATATAAATATATATATATATATATATATATATATATATATATATATATATATATTAAAGCAGAGAAATAATTAATGCAGCAATGCTAAGTAAATTAACTTAGCTCATATGTAGAAGTTTCTGCCTCTCCGCTTGATGCAGCAGCGGAAGTGGCGGGGGTGGAGACACAGAGCACCCGCACCAATTCCCCCAGTCCTAAACAGGCCGATGCCCACTACATACTGAGGGAATTGGAAGTGAATCTGCCTTTATATATGGGCAGGCTCACTTCCATTTCCTTCACAGCCATTGGCTGGGATGATCTTACGCACATCCCAGCCAATCAGATTTGAGCAGCTGTTCTTTAAACTGATTGGCTGGGATGCGTGTAAGAACATCCCAGCCAATGGCTCTTTGTCTCCGCGTTGCTGCATTAAATATTTCTCTGCTCTCTATATATATTATTTATATGGAATATTTAAACATTGGGACACTAAATGGATGCATTCATGTTGTAGAATACTATGGCACATCACACGGTTACCCTTTGAATGCTAGTGATTAATGTTTATGATTTGTAATACTGATATTTTTTTATTTTACAGGAAAAAGGAATTGAAGAAAGAAGAGAAGACCGAAGAGCAGGACAGAAGAAAGAAGACTGAAGAGAAGGACAGAAGATGACCAGAAATCTGAGGACTCTGCTCGACATCAGGAGGAATGGTCAGTGTTACTTGTAATGCAAATTTTTTTTAACTTAGTAAGGTTAACCCTATGAATGCCGGCGTGGTAATTATACCCCACTGGCACTCATAGGGTTAATTATACTAACTGCTGACGTATTTTTCATACTTTGGATGTATTGATATGGGGCTTAGAGCCCCATATCAATACATTCACTGAGGACTTTGTTTTTTTTGTTTTTTTTTTTAACACAAGTTTCTACATCGGCTGTTTAAACACCCGATAAGAGACTCAAGTTAAATAAAAAGCAGGTCTTAAAGGGATAGTAATACTTAAGTATTACTAATCCCTATAGTAAAGTACTATTAAATAAAACATATTGCCCCCAGTGTTATCTCTCAAACCTTTATGGTTTGAGAGATGATCGCTTCTAAAGTTGCCCTCTCCCTCCCCCTTCCCCGTAGTCAGCATGCTAGCTGACTGAAGGGAAGAGAGTCATACGACTTTCAGGCGGCTCTCCAGCACAGTATCGCGTTCCTAAAAATGAAAACTTTCACTAAAATGGCCTTCTACGTGTGCTTGGTTTGCAAGCACACATAGAAGACCATTTTAGTGAAAGTTTTTTTTTTAATTAACGCGATTGTGGCTCTGATTTATGACCGGATTTCCCTTCAGTCAGCTAGCTTGCTGACTATGGGGAAGGGGGAGGGAGAGGGCAACTTTAAAAGCGATCATCTCTCAAACCGTAAAAGTTTGAGAGATGACACTGGGGGCAATACGTTTTTTTTAGTAGTACTTTCCTATAGCGATTAGTAATACTTAAAGGGATAGTAATACTTCGTTTTAACTTTATTTTATTTTGTAGGCATTAAAAAAACATGAAGAATGATATAAGTCTTATCTCTCAAACCTTTGTGGTTTATGAGATATTCACAAGCAAAGTTTCCCCCTCCCGCCCCTTTTACCTACTGTAAACAATCTCTTCTCAGATGTGGAATGCAGTCCATAGACTAGACAGATAACAGAAGGGGACACTCTTATTCCTATGAAAACAATGAAATCCCTGCCCCCCCTTGACAAGCTTTTCAGGTTTTTCCCTTATCTTAATTGAAGATTGTCCTTGTCTACCTGGGCACCTCCCTTCTGCTCTAGCTGAACAGTGTGACATCAGTAAAAGGGGAGGGAGGGGGACACTTTGTCATTGAATTACTCTGACAGAATTGAAATAACACTCTCCAAAGTCCAAATACTATGATGATTAATTAGAGCTGTTTTTATTATGAAACATTACTATCCTTTTAAGTATTACTATCCCTTTAACTTTCCTACGATAACTTGCGTCACTTATCAGGTTTTCTTGGCTAACGCAGACATCTGAATTGATATTTACAGTATTTTCATCATTTTCAATGGATGAAAACACCTTTTAACTTTTTCACACGACGGCTCTTTTTTTTTTACGGTATTTTTTCACAGCACAGACATTTGCATAACTTACTGTGCTGCAAAAAATGCTGTTGGCAGGAAAAACAGCCATCTCCAACATTTGGATTGAGCCCTAACTTTGTTTAATATGATTGGTCTTTATAAATAAAGACTAAATAATGAATATTGTGCAAACTAGTAAAATATATTCAGCACTATTTGTCAAAAATATTAATTGACTAGAAAAGAGTTTCTCATTTCTATGTATTGATTTCCAACAGAAATTTATTTTGACGCTTTCTTTGACTTAAGGTGGTAGATACACAGCATTACTTCATATTGGAATACAAAGTAGGTGCATGGACAATTCTGGGACAAAAATTAATGGATGACCTTTAATGAAGATTAGGGATGGGCAATATTTTTCCCCTCAAAAGCAAAACAGGAGAAAAATGGCACTTCCTGCAAAAAAAGTACAGATTTTCTGCTTTTTTGCCCCAGTTCATTGCATTGAACTCAATGGCAGGACTGAATTTCACCCTCCCCCACATGTGGCAAGTCTCCATTCATGGGATAATATAAAAAGTCTGACACTCAATAGACAGACAAGTTCAGCTAACACTGACTCCTTCAACAGCCAGGCGAAGAAGGGCCAACATATTGAGTAAGGTCTTTCATCATATTTACATCATCCATACTCAGTGACATTGGGAGAGAGAGAGAAAGAAAACAACAACTGAAATCCCCAAGTTACTACCTACAAGCTGGGAAAAGAAGAAGCAGCTGCACAGGAATTTGTTTTTTTTGTTCATGGTGATAGGGATAGCTAATAAAATAAATAAAATAGTTTGACTGATAGGTGACAGACAGAGGAACCCTGAACCAACCTGCATCTGAGGCAGACATAAACCAGAAGAGATAGAATATTTGTAAAGGGCACACAAAATCAATTCTGTTGTGTATGTCACTGTTAAAATACAAACTAGTCTAATAAAATCTAGCAAACATGCTGGGGTACGGGGGAAAGGAAAGGAGTAGGACATAATAGTAAAGTGATAGTCCAAAAACTGATTACAGCTATGATTGCTGCAGCAACCTATAATGTAAAAGGCTAGATATATGTTTGTCCGCTGCAGTCATGCTCTGTAGAGACTGCCTGAATGTCCGATGCATTCATGCACAACAGACTGCCCGAACTCATGAACACAGGAAATGTAGATGGGCTTTTACACTAGTATGCAATCAATTACGACATTCCTTCTCGTGCTGAGGAGACTACTTGTCAAAATCATTTAAAAAGTTCCACCACCACTAATATAATACTATCTAAGAACACTGAAGATGACAACATGTCACATTCTAGTGTTGATGGCAAAATGGAGGAAGGTGTAGCAGTTTAACCAACTGCTGAGTCTGACAGAGAGATTAACAAGTACAACACCTTTTATGAAAGTGGCAGTGAATGCTCTGAATATCTCTCTAAGGGGAAAAGTAAATACAAAATAGTTTCAGACTTCAAAAAACCTGCAGTAATATAAAAGTAATGGGGAATATGCTTAATTATTGATAACTAGTAGAAAAGCCCGTGTACACAGACCACAGTGCAGGGCAGTTGCAGTGCAGTAATACCCAGTAGAGACTGCCCGTGCCATGGCTGATACAAAACTGGATGCTCCCACTCTGTATCAGCCTCATCATGAGCAGTTTCTACTGCAAATGACTGCAGCATGCACAGCCGTCTCTACTGTGCATGACTGCGTAGTTACAAAATATTTTAGCGAATTATTATATAGGATGATATTGATCTAGACTATATCCCACCAGCATCCTCCTCTTCTTAATATACAGATGAAGTTAAGAGTGACAGAGATGATGGAATGACCAGAAAATTAGCTGAAAGGCATTTTTTCCTACTGTTGCTTTTTTAAGTCATTATCTTGATGGTTTTTCAGTTTATCCTTTTTTTAATTTTATTTTTGAATATTTGGTCAAAAGTGAACTGTATTTTGGAATGTAGCCAATTGCAAATCGTGGAGACACTATACGTGATTAGCTACTGTTGTTGCTGTTGGTGCCTCTCTGATGGCAGAGGTTCCTTTGGATCTGAATATCTAGATGCTCAGATCTACGGCTTTGATCTATATATTATTATTACCTATTATTATATTTTTGTTCTTTTACATATTTCATATTTATATTTGTATCATGCTGTGGTGTTCTGCTGTGATTTGTTTGGAAAATTGAGGCAGGCGAGTCTCAAAGTGACTGCTATCACTATGAGAAAGTTTCCGAATAATAAAACGAGTAACTGGAAGGACCCTTATGTGTCAAATGAGTCTGAGGAGGAGGAAGTGAGCACTAAAGAACCAACACTGGCCAGTCCCCTTAAATCATCACTAGGGTGCTGCCTCTGCTACTGCTGCCACAATTGCTGGGCCTGCTGTCAGATGTACTGCCCCTGCTGCCACCAGTACTGTGCCTGCTGTCAGACGTGCTGCCCCTGCTGCCTCCAGTGCAGTGCCTGCTGTGGGTCCTGAATCTGCTGCCACCAGTGCTGAACCTGCTGTCAGATTTGCTGCCCCTGCTACCACCAGTGCTGTGGATAGCAGGCACAGAAATAATACCACCACCACCAGCAAAAGCACAGCTCAGCTGCCTGTGCCTGCTGCTACTGATGCCAGTCTGCCTTTTTCTCTTCACCAAGAAATGGCAAGTGTGACATTTGAGTACCCTCTGTCACATTGCTCATCACCTCCTCCAGCCAGCAGTGAGATGTCTGTAATAGAGCAGCAGCAGCAGGACATAGGGACTAGTGGTGGTAGTGATGATGATGGTGGAGAAGCTGTGGTGGAAAGGACATTGATGGCTTTTTTAGCAGAAACCGAGAAGGAATGGGAGACAGGGATGAGGATGGTCATCACCATCACTACCACCAGCAGTGAGCTTTTGGAATTTGCAACTGCTCTAATTCCTGCTGATGCTAAGTTGCAAGGGCAGCAGGATGCAGAGGAACATGATAGTGTGCCACAGACCACAATGGACACAGTGGAAATAGGGTCAACAAGTGATGTGGAACTAGGACAGGTTGCACTTGTCAGCGATAGCAATATTCCTTGTCCTAGTTGCAGTGATGATTCTGAGGCAGCAGCAGCAACAGCAGCAACATCATCCACTGCCACTACAGACAGTGAAAGGGAATGTGGAGGACAATAAGAAAGAGGCCATCCCCTATCCCCTAAAGTCATGGGTGTGGCACTATTTTTCTATTGGGGCAGGCACACTGCAGTCATCATTAATGGCACTGTGCATAATTTGTGACAAGTTAGTGAGAAGAGGAAAGGAGGGAACACACCTTGGCACAAGTGCCCTGATAACACACATGAAACACAGACACCATGACATTTATATCAATCATGTTAAAGCCAAACACCTACCACATAAAGCACCACTATTGCTGTACTCACTGACTCCTCACAAAGGCAACTAGAGGTGAGGTGGCGATCAAAGAGAAGGAAGAATGAAGGAACCCAGGCAGAGACTGGAAGTTTCATCATGAGCAAGAAAACTAGCTCTCCATCACCTTCTTCCTCTAGGGTAACTACATCTTCTGCCAATCTACCTCATTCATTGTTACCTCCCCCACCAAATGATAGCCACTTTGTTGATGTTAGGATGTGGCAGTTCTTGTCCACCCATTGTATACTGTGTGGTGCACTGACCACACATGCCAGTGTGGTGGAGGACAATCACAAGCAGGGCATCAATCAGCATCTGAAGAGATTACATTCTGCAGAATGTGCTAAGATGGTGGCAGGGAGGGTTCATCATTACTATTAAACTGTCAGCAAGTTGTCATGTGTCCTTAGTGGGTGTGGACAAGGGGTATAGTGACAGTGGCAGTATTTGGGTTGTGGTGTCATGGTGTTTGGATACAGTTGTGCCCGCAGGTGTTATTTACCACACACACTGTGCACATTGTAGTTGCTGATGAGAGGCATAGTTCCTGCTCTCAAGGGAAAAAATGATATTCTAATCACCCATGATTTTGGAGGAGGGGCAGGTGGAGAAGAATTATTGGCAAAATTCTTCTTTTCTCCACATATACTGGGGGCTACTTATTTTGCTGCTACTGTCTCAGGTGCATCACTGAAGCTAGTTGTGGCAAAAGGAACCTTTATGATCCATAACCCATGTTACTACTGTTGTTGATCCCATTCCCATTCACCATTCAGAACAGCAAGTTGCAAATTCCACTATTTTAGACTCAGGACATTTGACAATGTCCAGTGGCCACACTGGTCAACACAACATGACCTGCTGGCACTAGGCCAGTAGGGCATTTTTTCCTCAGGGCTTGTGCTTTAAAAAAATAGAAAAAAAAATTAAAAATTGCAAAAAAAAAAAAAAAAAAAATTGAACTTTTGGGGGCTTGTTTCTAACAAGCCTAAGTCCTACAAATCAATGTTTCCTCAGGGTTTGGGCCTCTAACAACATATCTAACAAATCATCCTCTACAAAATACTCTATCAAGTCAATTGTCAGTCTACCACAGTGGCAGCTTATGCAGGGGGTTCCTGTCTCTATCCCTTTATATACACATTTCTTATTTTATTTTATTTTTTATTAACTGCCCCCAATACCAGTCAATAACCCCCTCAAAACAAATTCCTTGTTCAACTGATTCATTCTCCTGACTCTGCCCACCAACATAGGCACCCTCCTCAGACCCCTTTCATACCGTGACTTATATTTTTTTTTTATTGTATTTAGGATTTATTTTTATTGACTACCCCCAATCCTAGTAAATAACCCCCCCCAAAAAAATGTCAATGTTTAACTGATTCTTTCCCGAAACTCCACCAACACAGGCACCCTCATGCCTCTTTTATACTATGCCTTTTGGAAATAAAATAATATTTGTTATATGTTGTGTGTAAATTTAATGTTCCCATTGATCTCAATGGAATGAGCTAGGTGAAAAAAATTTAAAAACAGCACTTTTTGCTGGAAATTATTTGCCAAGAGGAAAGTGCCATTATTCACCAATATTAGTTTGAGTCGAAACTTTTCACCCATCCCTAATTCTTTTGGATTTTACATTTTTTTGTGTTCATAGGCTTCTTGCACTGAATTTTTGTTGGCCAAAGTTTTTTCTCTTTCTCTATGAGATTTGTCTCCTTCACCAAATTATGATGTAGGAGTTGTTTGTGTTTTGGTCTGGCTTGGTGCTCTTCCTCTGCTATTAGTAGGGATTAAGTATTCATCTAGTTGGGGGGATGGAATCAAGGAGGGCAGGTTTTTTAAATATTTTCTGGTTAGTATAGTGGCTGGAGGATTCTCCACCCTTGGTCCCAATGGGGGGAGACGATACATGATTGACCTTTTGATACATAATAACACAGAGTATGATTAGATTTATTTCATGGAACATTAGGGGACTGAACAAATCAGTTAAGAGATCTTTAATCTGCACTTAAATAAAAAAATAGAACCCAGACATGACACTAATTATCACGGTTCCCGTGATCTCTCTGTCACTCTTTGCTGTGGTGCGCTCCCATTGGCTGAGCTTGTTTGGCCCGCCTTGTATGGCCTTCATATACCGGGCCTCTGGCACCTGTCAGGTGCCCTTTCGTGGTGTTCCTGTACCAGTGCTACTGTTGCTGTGTTCCTGCATTCCTGTGTACCGACTTGGCCCGTCTGACTACGCTCATTGGTTTCTGCTCCATGATTGACCCGGCCTGGCTGACGTTCCTGCTCCATGATCTGACCCAGCTTGTCTGACGTTCCTGCTCCGTGATTGACCCGGCTTGTCTGACGTTCCTGCTCTGTGATTGACCTGGCCTGACTGACGTTCCTGCTCCGTGACCTGATTCCGGCTATCCTGACATTCTGAGAGTTTTCCAGCTGCGATCCTGACCCTGTGTCGCTTGGCGACATTCTGAACTTTTATAGTAGCAGTGTTTGTGCAGACTGAACATTCCGTTAACTCTTGCAGAGCCTGTTGCCTCCGTATACTGGGCCTTCCGTTAACACTTGCTGAGCACTGTTGCCTCTGTTACTGAGCCTTTCCGTTAACACTTGCTGAGCACTGTTGCCTCGTTATACTGAGCCTTCCGTTAACACTGTGCTTCCGCTTAACCCTTACTACGTGCAGTGTATCAGTTACCGCACCGGGTGGTGCTATTGGGAGATTCCATCAGGTTTCGCAGTGTACAGGGTTACGTTACCGCACCGGAAGGGTGCTATTGGCTCTGGTTCCATTCAGCTCTTGCAGTTTTTGTGACTCCGTTACCACACAGGAAGGGTGCTTTTGGCTCTGGTTCCATTCAGCTCTTGCAGTGTTTGTGACTCCGTTACTGCACCGGAAGGGTGCTAATGACTCTGGTCCCTCAGCTCTAGCAGTGTGCATTGCCTCCGTTCGGCACTGCACGGGTGCCCACGGCTCAACAAGTAGTTCAAGCTCTTGCAGAGTGTTGTGTATCTCCTCTCCTTGCCTGACCTGGGAGTGTGTCAGTTCTGCCTCACTGCTAAGGTGCTTCCACATCTTGCACCACAGTCTCTTGCTACTCTTAACATCTACTGGGCGTTGTCAAACACACCACAACAGAGACTGATTACCTACCTAGAACTTTAACCCATTTGATACTGTTACTTCTTATTTATGCATGTCCTGTGACAGTATTTGTTCTTGCTCTTATACTGGGCCTGAGAGGGCATACATATACCTGTATATTATTTACCTGTCTTTCCATGCTAGCCTGTAGTGGGCAGTGTTCCTTGTCTTTTAATAAAACCTTTATTTATCTTTATTCTAACCTCCTGGTCTGAGTGTCTTACAAAACCGTTACAGTACGAAAGGGCCATGACCTCAGACAGTAAAGGTGAAGGTAATACACAGAACATCCATTGGAGGATGGATATGCATGAGCAGAGCTTGGACCAGTTGGCACTGGCCTTGCAGACCTTACTGGAATGTACGGTACACCTTGGCAAACCTAATCAGAATCTGGTGGTCCCCCCAGTTTCGACACCGGACAATCATTCTGTGGGTCCTGCTGCACCAACCAGAGGCCTAACGGAAGCGGTGCCGTTACCATTGAGATATCTCCAATCAATCAATTGGAGATATTCTTGGAACTGACGCTTCATGCTTTTCCTAACGACCGGAGCAAGGTCGGGTTTATGATATCCTTGTTAACGGGCAAAGCTCTGACATGGGCTAATCCCCTGTGGGAGAATGCCAAACCCTGCACTCAGAACTTCTGTGAGTTCGTAAGAAAGTTCCGCAGAGTGTTTGAGGTTCCTGGCAGAGCCGCCTTTGCTGCCAAGAGATTGATGGAGATACAAATGGGTGATCGTACAGTGGGCAATTATGCCATAGAATTTCAGACATTAGCAGCAGAGGTGGGATGGAATAACAAGGCATTAGTGGCAGCTTTTGTTCAAGGGTTGTCTGACTCCATCAAATATGAAATAGCTGCCAGAGATGTACCCAGTGACTTGGATGAATACATTGATTATGTCATGCTTATTGACTCTCGTATTCGTGAAAGACGCCTGGCTAGAAGGGCGAGATCCAGAAGCTATGGGCATGGTAGTCCTTTAAACCCACCCTTGCCTCCCATTCCTCCTGACCGGTCACCCGAACCTAGTGAACCAATGCAGCTCGGGTTCACCAGACTCACAAAGGAGGAACGGGCGCACCGTAAAAGGCAGGGTTTATGCTTATATTGTGGCAAAGATGGGCACTTACTATGCACCTGTCCGGTACGGCCGGGAAACGGACGCACCTAGGGTACCTTGGGGGACAGGCCCTAGGTGGCGTACAGCAGTCCCTAGACTCATGTACACAGAAACCCACCATCCAGGTGGTATTTTCCTGGACTGATCAGCCTGTGGAGGTGTTTCCTCTGGTAGACTCTGGTGCAGCAGGGTACTTCATGGATTGTTCTTTTGCCGAAGTGCACAAAATTCCTTTGGTCAAAAGGGACACTCCCTTAGCCATTGAAGCTATTGACGGTAGAGCTTTGGAACCTGCATTTATCACTATGGAAACGATTCCTATTATGATGTCTATTGGGGCTCTCCACAAGGAGGAAGTACGTTTCCAAATAATTTGTTCCCCTCATCATGCGGTCATTCTGGGGTTCCCATGGCTGCTATTGAATAATTCCCAGTTTGATTGGCAGAGATGCGAGGTCAGATCATGGTCTGAATACTGTACTAAACACTGTTTGTCGCACCCTGTCAAGATTATGTGTACCTCTCCCTCCGTGCCATCTGAGTATCGTGAATTCAGTGAGGGAGAGGCTAGCGCATTGCCTCAGCACAGACCGTATGACTGCGCTATTGATTTGCCTCCGGGCGTGGTGCCTCCCAGGGGTCATCATGCGATGAGAACAAGGCTATGGAGGACTACACTGAGGATGCCCTCAAAAGGGGAATCATACGCAAGTCTACCTCACCGGCTGGTGCCGGTTTCTTTTTTGTGAAAAAGAAAAATGGCGAACTAAGACCATGTATTGATTACCGTGGACTGAATAAACTCATGTCTAAGAATGCCTACCCCATACCACTTATTACAGAGTTATTTGACAGGTTGAAGGGCTCTTCTATCTTTACGAAACTTGATCTGCGGGCTGCGTATAACCTGATCAGAATTAAGACTGGGGATGAGTGGAAAACTGCATTCACTAGGTCGGGGCATTATGAATACTTAGTGATGCCATTTGGTCTATGTAATGCACCTGCAGTATTTCAAGAGTTTATCAGTGACATCCTCCGTGACATGCTTCAGTCTTGTTTGGTCGTATACCTCGATGATATATTGATTCACTCTGCTAACCTAACCCAGCACATCAAGGATGTGTCTGAAGTCTTGCGTCGCTTAAGCAAGAATAAACTGTTCTGTAAATTAGAAAAATGTGAGTTTCACAGGTCCAAAGTGCCCTTCCTGGGGTTTGTGATATCTAAGGATGGCATTGCCATGGACCAGGAGAAACTGGCAGCAGTCCTACAGTGGCCACGTCCCAAAGGATTAAAAGTTATCCAACGCTTTTTGGGCTTTGCCAATAATTATAGAAAATTCATCCAAAATTTTTCTACAATTGTTAAACCTCTGTCTGACCTCATACATAAGGGCACTAATCCCTATCAATGGTCCAAGGCAGCTGAAAATGCTTTTGAGACTTTGAAAACTGCTTTTTTATCTGCTCCTATACTGTTCCACCCCAATCCCGCCCTGCCATTTACCTTGGAGGTCGATGCCTCCGAAATCGGGGTAGGGGCAGTACTTTCCCAGCGGCCTGTTGGAGGTGGCACCCTAAGACCTTGTGGGTTCTTTTCTAAGAAACTCTCTAGTGCCCAAAGCCATTATGAAATTGGTGACAGAGAACTCTTGGCTATTATTCTCGCATTAAAAGAATGGCGTCACCTACTGGAGGGCACCAGAACCCTTGTGTGAATCCTAACTGACCATAAAAATTTGACTTATCTCTCGGAAGTGAAAAGGCTGTCCTCTCGCCAGGCTAGGTGGGCATTGTTCCTTTCTCAATTTAATTTTGTAGTATCCTACCTACCAGGCTCAAAGAACGTTAGGGCAGATGCCCTGTCCAGACAATTCGGGCCAGACATTGAGAGGGATCCGTACCTATTATTCAGCCGGATCGTATCCTGGCTACAGTGCGTACTAGTATCACTTCGCCACTGGGGGAAGAGATCTTGGCATCTCAGACGAGGGCTCCCCCAGAAACCCCAGTTGGCAAGTGTTTTGTGGATGAGCCATTCCGTACCCGTTTGCTGGAGACATATCACTCTTCTAAGGCTGCTGGGCACATTGGGAGGGATCAATTAATATGGTCTCTCTCACAGGTATTTTGGTGGCCCTCCCTTAGAACCGATTGCTCCGCTTTCACTGTAGCCTGTGCCACCTATGCTCGTGCCAAGACCCCCAGACACCTCCCAGTGGGCCTACTCCAACCTGTGCCTAATGGCGAACGCCCATGGTCCCACATATACATTGATTTCTTGGGAGAGTTGCCAGTGTCTAGGAGGTATACATTTATCCTAATGGTGGTTGACAGGTTCTCCAAGATGGCTCATTTTGTGCCCCTCTCTGGCCTTCCTTCGGCCCAGGAATTGGCAGTAATTTTTGCCAGAGAAGTGTTCCGCTTGCATGGGGTTCCCAGAGTGGTGGTGTCAGACCTAGGGAGCCAGTTCGTGTCCAGATTCTGGAGGGCATTCTGTAGCCAGATGGGCATCCAATTGTCCTTTTCCACTGCCTACCATCTCCAGACCAATGGGGCTGCTGAGCGTGCCAATCAGGGACTGGAACAGTTCCTGCGCTGCTTTGTGACCGATCATCATGACAATTGGGCTGACCTGTTGCCATGGGCAGAGTTTGCCAGGAATTGTGCAGTTAATTCATCGTCTGGGAGCTCCCCGTTCCTTATCAATTACAGGTTTCAGCCGTGCCTGCTCCCGGCCTCATTTCAGTCGCAGCAGATTCCAGCTCTGGACGAGCATATTGAGCAGCTCCGCTCCACTTGGGCACAGGTTCAGAGGACCCTCAGTCAGTCATTCCAGCAACATCAGCGACATGCCAATCGTAGACGGCTGCCAGCGGTCTCCTTCCAGGTTGGGGACAGGGTATGGCTCTCCTCCAGAAATCTCAATTTGCAAGTGCCTTCAAATAAGTTGGCTCCCCGGTTCATTGGTCCGCTCAAAGTAATCCGCAAGGTTAACCCTGTCTCGTACGCACTGGAACTCCCAGCATCTAAGTGCATTCATAACGTGTTCCATGTGTCTCTGTTAAAATCCTTGGTATGTAACCGCTATACTACCACCCTGGTGGTTCCTGGGCCGGTGGACTTCAAGGCCAAGAGGAGTACGAAGTTCAGAGAATTATTGATTCTAGGACGTTTAGAGGGAAATTGCAATATTTGGTCCATTGGAAGGGCTGTGGCCCTGAAGAGCGTTCTTGGGTCGATCAGAAGGACCTCCATGTCCCGAGATTATTGCGCAATTTCCACTCTAAATATCCCCAGAAACCTAGACCCCCTGCCAGGAGAGGGGGTCTTTGAGAGGGGGATACTATCACGGTTCCCGTGATCTCTCTGTCACTCTTTGCTGTGGTGCGCTCCCATTGGCTGAGCTTGTTTGGCCCGCCTTGTATGGCCTTCATATACCGGGCCTCTGGCACCTGTCAGGTGCCCTTTCGTGGTGTTCCTGTACCAGTGCTACTGTTGCTGTGTTCCTGTGTACTGACTTGGCCCGTCTGACTACGCTCATTGGTTCCTGCTCCGTGATTGACCCGGCCTGGCTGACGTTCCTGCTCCGTGATCTGACCCAGCTTGTCTGACGTTCCTGCTCCGTGATTGACCCGGCTTGTCTGATGTTACTGCTCCGTGATTGACCCGGCCTGGCTGACGTTCCTGCTCCGTGATCTGACCCAGCTTGTCTGACGTTCCTGCTCCGTGATTGACCCGGCCTGACTGACGTTCCTGCTCCGTGACCTGATTCCGGCTATCCTGACATTCTGAGAGTGTTCCAGCTGCGATCCTGACCCTGTGTCGCTTGGCAACATTCTGAACATTCCGTTAACTCTTGCAGAGCCTGTTGCCTCCATATACTGGGCCTTCCGTTGCACTTGCTGAGCACTGTTGCCTCCGTTACTGAGCCTTTCCGTTAACACTTGCTGAGCACTGTTGCCTCCATTATACTTAGCCTGTCCGTTAACACTTGCAGAGCACTGTTGCCTTCGATTTATTGAGCCTTCCGTTTACACTTGCAGAGCATTGCAGCCTCCGCTATACCAAACCTCCTGGTTACACTTGCAGAGCATTGTGGCTTCCATTAACACTGTGCTTCCGCTTAACCCTTACTACGCGCAGTGTATCATTTACCGTACCGGGTGGTGCTATTGGGCGATTCCATCAGTTCTCGCAGTGTACAGGGTTCCGTTACCCCACCGGAAGGGTGCTATTGGCTCTGGTTCCATTCAGCTCTTGCAGTTTTTGTGACTCCGTTACCGCACCGGAAGGGTGCTATTGGCTCTGGTTCCATTCAGCTCTTGCAGTGTTTGTGACTCCGTTACCGCACTGGAAGGGTGCTTTTGGCTCTAGTTCCATTCAGATCTTGCAGTGTTTTTGACTCCGTTACCACACCGGAAGGGTGCTAATGGCTCTGGTCCCTCAGCTCTAGCAATGTGCATTGCCTCCATTCGGCACTGCACGGGTGCCCATGGCTCAACAAGTAGTGCTAGCTCTTGCAGAGTGTTGTGTATCTCCTCTCCTTGCCTGACCTGGGAGTGTGTCAGTTCTGCCTCACTGCTAAGGTGCTTCCACATCTTGCACCACAGTCTCTTGCTACTCTTAACATCTACTGGGCTTTGTCAAACACACCACAACAGAGACTGATTACCTACCTAGAACTTTAACCCATTTGATACTGTTACTTCTTATTCATGCCTGTCCTGTGACAGTATTTGTTCTTGCTCTTATACTGGGCCTGAGAGGGCATACATATACCTGTATATCATTTACCTGTCTTTCCATACTAGCCTGTAGTGGGCAGTGTTCCTTGTCTTTTAATAAAACTGTGTTTTATTCTAACCTCCTGGTCTGGGTGTCTTACAAAACCGTTACACTAATACAGGAAACTCACTAACAGGGAGGGAAGATTTTGACACTCAAAAAACAATGGGTAGGTTACCACTATCATACTACATTCTCATCTCACTCCAGAGGGGTCTCCTTATTAAAATGGTAAAAATCCCTAGAGAGATTTGTAAGAGATGTGGTAGAGACAGGGGTACTTTTCTCCACTCGACATGGGAATGTCCATTCGTTCAGGAATTCTGGGAGGAAGTGATGGCTAATATGGTAAGGGCCCTAAATTATCCTGTCCCATTAGAACCTAAATATGTATCCTGTCAATATTCCAAGATCAACTTGCAAAGAGTCCTGGTCAGATATTGCTAAGAGAACTTCTGGTGATGGCGTGACAGGTGGTGTCCATGGATGGCGGACAGTCCCCCACAACTCACTGTCTGGTTGAAATTAATTTCCCATAATATTCCTTTCTACAAGTTATCATATCTTCATAGTGGAGCCCTTCAGAAATGTGAACAAGTGTGGGAACCATGGATATCACATTTCCTGCAACCATCATGTACACATAGTACACATAGTAGTATGAGACATGTCATGTGCAACTGGCCTATGCATTGTTTATATGCTTGACAGAGTCATCCTGATCTTTTATTAATGTAACTGTCATAATAATCACTTGTAATGTCTTACAGTGTCTCTAATAAAAATGTAAACATAAAGGCACTTGACACATTGCACACTAAGTTCCTTCAGGGGAATTTATAACCTTTCCCTTCAGATGCAATAAGATATATGCAAATGTTTATTCAGTCAATCACAGATTAGTTTACTCCTAGCCAGTACTAACAGACTGGGAGTATAGTAAATAACATGGCTCCAATGAATTTTGCAAAGGTGTGTCAAATCGTTAATTTATTTTTACCATACTGTTTTCTTCTGGAACCATGACCCCTCCTTGAACAATTAAAGCTTGTTTATGTGGCCCAGTGTACTATTAGGAGCCTAGACTTTATAATAAACATCACCTCCATTTGCCATACTTTGGGCAAGCTCGTTTAACATTAGATTAACATTTTATTTGTTGCTGATATTCCCAGTTCTCTCCTGACAAAATGGTTGTATAATGACTAGGAAATGTGTTGAGATATTTTACGCTTAATTTTGTATTTCAATGTATTTTTTAATGTGCATATATGTATGTATGTAATGAAGATGCTTTGTTACGTCCTGGTTGTCTGTGTGACTTTAATAAGGAAGAGAATGGTAACTGAAGTTTTGCCTCTTTTGGCCTTCGTGGAAGTAGGTGAGGTGACTAAAAAACCCTTAAAGCTCCTACATATTTTGCCTTGGTGGCGAATAGGCAACTATTATTCAGGTAGATAAACCAAGTCTCACTAATATAAAATTTTCTTGAGATACAAATCATATACATGAGCTCATTTGTTTCTTTATTTTCAGCTAAGGATTCTTCCAAGCTCTCATAACTAGCAATGTGTTTGGTAAGTCTAGCAAACCACTTTCCTTAAGGTTCTTTTTCACTTTATTTTCATTTAAGAAGGGGTCTCAAGACTTATACACAAAATATGGTTCACTAAGTTCTCACATCGAGGATACGACTAAGTGAATAGTAAAATCATCAATTCTTTATTATAATACAAAAACATACAGTCCATACCTCGTATTTCTCAAACAAGCATATGTGAGATAGAGGTGGGCACCACACTGCAGACGTCTCTCAGACCGTTACAATCAAAGCTTTTCGCGTGGAAGCACGCTTAATCATGATCACTTAATCACACTGAAAGCCGAATATTTAAAATGTTGGCAACCAATCACGGCAACAAAAAGTAATTAGCTTAAGTATGGAAGCCTCATAGTGTCAAAAATCTAATATACTATATTGACAATACACACTTACAGCAAACGTAATTAACCCAATCGGGTTCAATAATGTATTATCTCTCATGTTTAAATATTCCACATGTTATATTATGTATATTTAGATATATGTTTATACAAAAAATAATCTTTCTTTTTATTGTTTCAAAGTTGCCGTTCTTAGTATGCCACATCCCCAAACTCGGCATTCGTGTTAGTCATTGATAATCATTACATATGAAAATTTCTTTCAGTGTTACAACAAAATTAAAAACCAATAACGTTAGCTGACTTTTAACTCGGCAAAGAACATCCAATTTGAATAAGATATACCAAAATCGAATAAAATCAACACAATCAAATCAGATTAGGTTAAGGAAAAGGTTAAATGAAATTCAATCTCCATTCAAAACGTCTCATCTAATCGTCTTCTCCTAATATCCGTGTATCATATACATTGATTGATTAGAAAGCAGGATTATAAATACAAAAGTCTTTTGATCTCTATTTGAATTGGTCCCTCTCTCTCTCTCTCTATATATATATATATATATATATACTCTTTGTATGTTGAAAAATAAAAGAATTCCCTTTAATAGGAGAAGACGATTAGATGAGACGTTTTGAATGGAGATTGAATTTCATTTAACCTTTTCCTTAACCTAATCTGATTTGATTGTGTCGATTTTATTCGATTTTGGTATATCTTATTCAAATTGGATGTTCTTTGCCGAGTTAAAAGTCAGCTAACGTTATTGGTTTTTAATTTTGTTGCAATGTTGAAAGAAAGTTTCATATGTAATGATTATCAATGACTAATGCAGAATTTGGGGATGTGGCATACTAAGAACGGCAACTTTGAAACAATAATAAGAAAGATGATTTTTTGTATAAACATATATCTAAATATACATAATATAACATGTGGAATATTTAAACATTAGAGATAATACATTATTGAACCCGACTGGGTTAATTACGCTTGCTATAAGTGTGTATTATCTATATAGTGTATTCGATTTTTGACACTATGAGGCTTCCATACTTAAGCTAATCACTTTTTGTTGCCATGATTGGTTGCCAACATTGTAAATATTCGGCTTTCAGTGTGATTAAGTGATCATGATTAAGTTCTCCGTCTGACTACCCTTTCTGGCTCTGACTCCTGGCTACGTCTGACTACCCGTTCCGGCCCTGACTTCTGGCTATGTCTGACAACCCGATCCGGCTCCAACCACTGGCAACGGCTGACTACCCAATCTGGCTCTGACCTCTGGCTTTGGCTGACTACCCATTCCGGTTCTGATCCCTGGCTGCCTTCGGTTACTCTCCCTCTGTTGCGCTCCGGTTGCAATTACCAGTCTCGGCTACCTAGCCTCGGCTATTGGGATCCTTGCTGCATGTGCCAACCCATTTCTATACTCGCTATGTCTAGCAGAGTTTGTCGGTCAGTCCGTGTACTGACCACCCGTGGTGGTTCCGGTTTCTGTGCTGCCTTACCTAGCCCTCAGTGCCATTTACTTTGCATTCGGTATACCCTAGCGTTAGGGTATAGTTGTGCTTCATTTTCCTGCTGACTCAGATTGTGGTAGTGCTATGCACTGTCCTCCCATCTGTCTGCGAAGGCTCCTAGGGCCATACAGAGACTAGCCACACCTGCCTAGTGAAGGGTTGAGGAAGTGTCTTGCACTGTCCTCACCTGGCCTCGTGGAGGTGGTGGCGTTAGTCACTACTGTGTGTTCCAGTGTCTGGAGCTACTCGATGCCGTTGCCTGACTTACTCTATCGTCTGGGTACACACGTGGGCCTATTGCACTAGCCTAGTGAAGGGTGAGGAAAGTGAGTTCACTGTTCCTCCCTGGCCTTGTGAAAGTGTGTTACTCATTGCTGCCAACTATCATGTCACTCATTGCTGCCAACTATTGTGTCACTCATTGCTGCCTCTGTGTGTCATTCATTGCTGCCACTACTGTGTCATCCTTGCTGCCGCTATTGCATTTAAAATAAAGTTTTATTTTAAGTTCATCTGTACTTGTCAGTGTTGTTATTTCTTAGTCACTCCGTGACAATCATGCTGGATGATATATCCTACCGTTATTATCAACCTAAGCTGTTGCACTGAAAACCTGTAGTGATGGCATGCTTTCTGGCAAGCAATGAAGGGTTTTCACTGCAGTATGCATAAGTGCTAGCCACACACTGCTTTGCTTGCCAGTACTCGTCCTTTCAGCCTAGACCATAGTTATCCTACAGGTATGCATCTCAAACCATTGGAAACTCTGACCTTGGACAAGCAAACATGGAAAAAAGTACACAGTCATCCTGTCAGTCATCATCAGCATCATTGCTGCTTTCAAGTCCAAGTCCCACTCAGCCACACACATTAGTAGCAGCCCCTCAGGAATCCCTCAGTCCATGAAGTCCACAGTATGGAGATACTTCACAAAAGATCAAAAAGCTAAGTATATTGCTCTCTGTTGCCTGTGTCAAAAGTACATAAACAGGGGGAAAGCAGGCCCACACCTATGCACCTACTCAATGAGATACCACCTGAAGCACAACTACAGGTCTAACTGGAAATCACACCATGGACATGTCACAGGTGCCGCTACAAACAGCAGCAGAAGCACTCCAGAAAGTTCCTAGGGATCTTGGGTAGTTAAGAGAATATGTTTTCGTGAGAAGTCATGTGGGAAATTTTTCTGACCCACCCCTGCTGTGATCATAATGATGATGATTGTATACTGCTCAAAAAAATAAAGGGAACACTAAGATAACACATCCCAGTGCTCCAAAAAATAAAGGGAACACTAAGATTACACATCCTAGATCTGAATGAATGAACTGACAACAAAATCACACAAAAATTCTCAATGGAAATCAAATGTATCAACCCATGGAGGTCTGGATATGGAGTCACACTCAAAATCAAAATGGAAAACCACACTACAGGCTGATCCAACTTTGATGTAATGTCCTTAAAACAAGTCAAAATGAGGCTCAGTAGTGTGTGTGGCCTCCACGTGCACGTATGACCTCCCTACAACACCTGGGCATGCTCCTGATGAGGTTGCGGATGGTCTCCTGAGGGATGTCCTCCCAGACCTGGACTAAAGCATCCGCCAACTCCTGGACAGTCTGTGGTGCAACGTGGCATTGGTGGATGGAGCGAGACATGATGTCCCAGATGTGCTCAATCGGATTCAGGTCTGGGGAACGGGTGGGCCAGTCCATAGCATCAATGCCTTCCTCTTGCAGGAACTGCTGACACACTCCAGCCACATGAGGTCTAGCATTGTCTTGCATTAGGAGGAACCCAGGGCCAACTGCACCAGCATATGGTCTCACAAGGGGTCTGAGGATCTCATGTCGGTACCTAATGGCAGTCAGGCTACCTCTGGCAAGCACATGGAGGGCTGTGCGGCCCCCCAAAGAAATGCCACCCCACACCATTACTGACCCACCGCCAAACCGGTCATGCTGGAGGATGTTGCAGGCAGAAGAATGTTCTCCACGGCGTCTCCAGACTCTGTCACGTCTGTCACATGTGCTCAGTGTGAACCTGCTTTCATCTGTGAAGAGCACAGGGTGCCAGTGGCGTATTTGCCAATCTTGGTGTTCTCTGGCAAATGCCAAACGTCCTGCACGGTGTTGGGCTGTAAGCACAACCCCCACCTGTGGACGTTGGGCCCTCATACCATCCTCATGGAGTCTGTTTCTGACCGTTTGAGTGGACACATGCACATTTGTGGCCTGCTGAAGGTCATTTTGCAGGGCTCTAGCAGTGCTCCTCCTTGCACAAAGGCGGAGATAGCGGTCCTGCTGCTGGGTTGTTGCCCTCCTACGGCCTCCTCCACGTCTCCTGATGTACTGGCCTGTCTCCTGATAGCGCCTCCATGCTCTGGACACTACGCTGACAGACACAGCAAACCTTCTTGCCACAGCTCGCATTGATGTGCCATCCTGGATGAGCTGCACTACCTGAGCCACTTGTGTGGGTTGTAGACTCCGTCTCATGCTACCACTAGAGTGAAAGCACCGCCAGCATTCAAAAGTGACCAAAACATCAGCCAGGAAGCATAGGAAATGAGAAGTGGTCTGTGGTCACCACCTGCAGAACCACTCCTTTATTGGGGGTGTCTTGCTAATTGCCTATAATTTCCACCTGTTGTCTGTTCCATCTGCACAACAGCATGTGGAATTGATTGTCAGTCAGTGTTGCTTCCTGAGTGGACAGTGTGATTTCACAGAAGTGTGATTGACTTCGAGTTACATTGTGTTGTTTAAGTGTTCCCTTTATTTTTTTGAGCAGTTTATTTAAGCATGTCTACTTGTATGGAGTTTCTAGATCATGTCTCAAAGAGTTTATAAACAGACATATTGTTCCTTTTCAGCAGTCTAAAACAGATTTTTCTTTTCAACTATTTTAGGGCTAAATTATCATTATCATTCTTACATTCTTCTTTATACATATCTAAAGAGGAAGGGGGTGAAAGTGGAAGGACACTTTCTAAAACTCAGCACTCCCATCATCAACCACATCCTCCTCACTCCCATTACTTCCACATTCTTGTAGCTTTTTTTTAAGTCTGGAACATTCATCGCTATTTTTCCCCTTTGAAGGATTTATAAAAGATTGACCACTACTTTGCAGTATTATGTTACTGTCACTCTTTAATGAAGCACTTGGTCTGAGTTTAAATCCTCTTTCACTATGGCAACAGAACTAGAATACTTAGGTTAATTAGTACTACTACTACTGGTAATATGTACTTTTCTTCTACATTACTTATTGCATAAGCTGCAGTAACCATGGTTGTACACCTTTACCACCAACACATCAATTCACTCTTTTCCCCTTACTCCTTCCTCTAACAGTTTTGGTTGATATAATGGTAGTAGTAGTCTTGGCTTTTACTGAAAAGTACTCCACACAGCTATTAGTGTGTGGACTGACATTTTGAATGTCTGAATGTGAATGTATGATCAATGTCTCTCTGTCAGTCCAGTGAAGAATCTTATGTTTAGCTCTGTCACCTAACAGTCAAAAGTTGTTTGTGTTTTTTTAGGCTGCTCTCTCTTTCAATGTCACAATTGTAAAAAAATCCCACCCACACACCCTGAAACCACAAACAACTTCAGCTTTTTCTTTTGCCTGCCTGTCTTTATAGTACAGTAAGGGCAGACTTCTGTTAGCCTCAGAAACCCCATACCTTGCTCACCACACCTGAGTATATGCTCAATTTTGCTCTTGTGAACGTTGGAGTGAGTGTGCATAAGTAAAACAATATGTCTAGTTGTTCCCTTTCTCTGCTTGTCTTGTCTAGAATATCTGATATATTGTTTTCATATTTAGTATGTCAGTCTGTCTCAGTCTAGTTTCTGCCAAGCTCTGGTAAGAAGGATCACAATGGATCACCTGCCCATCTGTCTGTCACTTATCAGTCAAAATTAATATGTTTTCCTTTCAAACTCTCTCTTCACACTCCCACCCAGAGAACAATTGACAGTAGCTATCACCAACACCCCCTTATAAAGCAAATCCGGCTCACTCTTAATGCTCATCTGCCTACACAAGCTAGCATCTACATTTCAGACATTGATTCTCTCTTTCTCTCTCCTTCTCTTTCTCTCCCTCTCTCTCTTTACCAAGCACAGACTGACAACATGCAGGACATGGGCACCCTTTTAAACTAGGACAGCAGGAATACATGGGGAACATTTTCCACGTGTGTGTGTGGGGGGAGGCACATGATTAGCACAAGTGCAGGTATAGGCCAGTAAAATAAATATTGTTAATGAGTAATGACAGATCTTTTTTAATGTTTTCACACTATTTTGCTCAATAATATTCAAACATTTCAACAACATGTTATTGTAATTATACCCGATCCCAAATTTTCTGAAAGAAAAAGAGAGATAACGATCTTGTGATAATTGAAATCATTTAACCCCCTGAGTCCTGACAGGGGGCATTGTTGAACACTTCTCTAACACTCCAATTGTAAGCTACTTGGATGCCAAAGAGGTTTACAAAGCATTTTTAAGAAAATGTACATAAGTATTACAGAAATCATAAATGTTTGATAACTGATATAATAATCTAATAAGATCTTTTGGTAGAAATAAGAAGTAAGTGAGCAGCTTAGGCTGATATTTGTTCAGAAATTCTCCTGTCAGTACCGAAACTCAAAATTTGTGCTCAGTACATACATATGCATCTCACAACTGTCTTATACAAAAAAACTTTCCACAGGAAAAACCTTACAAAGAATAATTTGCATACAAAACAGTTTTCCATTTTTGGAAATTCTTTCACACAGGAGGGCAGCAGAACATTAAAATACATTTTAAAAAGGCTTTAGAAATTCACAAACACATTATACACAAGGTAGAGTTTAGCAAGAAAAAAATAAATACTTTTCAGGGAACATGTCAACTCACAATGATCAATTGTAGCTGTTGGTAAGAAAGAAAGTTTTGTGGCATGAGATTTTCTGTTATTTTTTTTTTTAAAAAACAATTGTATACATTTTCTTTTTATTGCAATATGTTTGAAGGTTGGGTAAGTGGATATCATAAGCATTTTGAGTCACTGTTATAAGGATAGCACAGAGATTACAGAACATCTGAACAGACTCATACATTTAAGATGGATGATCAGCTTACTTGCAATTCTTTATATCGTTTTTAGTGTCTTTTGTTTCCAGTTTGTATCCAGAAAGAAATATACAATCTATGCCAACTAATGTGTCTTAAACAGGTTGCTCAATATTAATACAAAAATGCTGAAAATAAACCAAAGAAACAATTAATAACTTATCTACTATATTAGATGTCAGGTAACATATGGGTTTATTTTGGACATCTTAGTACATTTTGTGGTAATCCTGTAGTAATATAGCTGTTAAGAGCAGGATTTAACAAATAGTGTTAAATGCAATACATTTATGGCCATTCTAGTGACTGGGAAAAAAGATAACTTACAGTACAGCAAGCAAAGGTAAAGCAGGTCAAGTGTACCATTAAGAATAAATAATATAAATAGACATAATAAAAACTACTTGTAATTCCCAAGATTAAAGCTATATAAAAGCAACAAGGCACAAATAAACTTTAAGGGAAAATCTACAGTTACTATCCAGTGTAAAATGCCAAGCTCATGTCAAGCATAGTGAGTTAATTATATCAACCACTGCCCCCCCAAGTCAACCCCACAACACCACAAACAATAACTTGCTGTTTTCTGTTGGATGGACAAGGGATGCTGACTGACACCATCCGATTTGTTTGGTTAATGGTATAGCCTGTCAAGAAGCTTAATTTGGACAGACAAACCAAAATGTTTGAGAGTATTCATCATTAAGGGTGGGTGAAATGTGAGAAAAATTTCCAGCTCCACTTTTCATGAAAAACGGATGATTTTTCTTTCTTTTTTTTTTTTTTTACAAAAGTTATCTCCTTGTCTCCAATGCAAAATTGTCCTCCTTTTCACGTATTCCAGAAAAGTTTTCACCTATTCAAACACATTTTTCTCATATTCTAACACATTTTTTCTCCTATTCAACACATTTTTTGCCTATGTTTCATATGGTGCAACATTTCCCTGCACAATATTACTTCTTCTGAGGGCTGTAGTGGAGAAATAAGTAGATGAAAATCAAAGTTGTGAGTCCTCACAACACTAACTTCCTGCTTAAGTGACATTGGCAAATATTCATGCTAATGTCAAGTGATAAAAAAAGTCCAACCTACCAACCTACAACCTACAATGTGGCAGATGTGTATGGTAATGGTGGTGGGTACAAGCGGGAGAAAGGTCCTGTTGTGTTCCCCCCAAAAAAATAAGTGAAAACCCGTTTTCCGCTTTTTCACTGGAAATTCCACTTTAAATATAGAGATTAAAATATTCTCCATTTTCTCCCATTGGCAAAAATTCTCAGCTATTTTTTTCAATGGCTAGAAAGTTTTCACCCCTTTATTAAAGCTTTTTTCACTTTTTCACTATAAAAATATGCCATTTTCCTGGAAGTAAAACACATTACAAGCAGCTACTAAGTGAGAGAGATGTGCTAAGCTGTTGTGCTGTGAAATATATAGCAAAGTTGAGGAAGGAGAGGCTCATAGTGACTACTTTCACTATGAGCAGGTTTAACAACAATAAAAGGAGGACCTGGAAGGACCGTTATGCGTCCAGTGAGTCTGTGGAGAAGGAGGTGACCACTACCTTCAACATGAAAGGGTCTGAATGATCTGGTTCCCCAGACCCAATGCTATCCAGTCCCCATACAACACCCCAAGGGATCCTGGGGAAATGTATCTCACGGGAGGAAGAAGAGTGTAGTAGTGTGAGCAGGACAGGTAGGCAGCCTGTGCCTGCTGCCAGGGCTGTGCTTACTGCCAGTGCTGCCCCTGATGCCACCAGTGCTGAACCTGCAGCCAGTGTTGAAACTGCTTCCAGTGTGACTTGCTTGCCATCCCCAAGCAGTCCCGCCACTAGTACTACTACTAAGAAGGTCCAGTAGTTTGTATATAGAGTTATGAGTGAAGGAGTGGGTGATCATATTAATAGTGAGGAGGAAGATTAGGGACTGAAACTGATGTGGCTGGTGTTAGTGGTAGTAATAGTGATGTTCACCATCACCACCCTGGGAGCCCCCTTCCCCCACGGCCTTGTCAAGGTGGAATATGATACTGAAGAAGGCAGAATTGTTGCCTAACAGCAATAATACTACCACCATCACCAGGATAACAGATCAGCTGCCTGTGTCTGCTGCTAGTGCTGCCAGTCTGCCTTCTTCAGGTCAACAAGAAATGGCAAGTGTGACATTAGGGGACACTGTCTCCTCCTTCAGCTGGTGAGATGTCTATAATAGAGCAGCAGCACCACGGTGGGACTGGTGGTGCTGGTGATAATGATGGTGGAGAAGCTGGGGTTCAAGAGACATTGATGGCCTTTTAAGCCCAAAGTGCGAAGGAATGGGAGACAGGGTTGAGGATGGGCATCACCACCACCACCACCACCACCAGTGAGCTTTTGGAATTTGCAGAGTTTGCAACTGCTCTAATTCCTGCTGCTGCTGAGTTGCAAGGGCAGCAGGATGCTGAGGAGAAGGCAAGTGTTCCAAAGACCACTGTGGAAACAGTGGGAATGGGGTCAACAAGTGATGCAGGACTAGGACAGGTTCCACTTGCCACCAGCAATATTCCTGGTCCTAGTTGCAGTGCTGTTTCTGAGGCAGTAGTAGCAACAGAGCAACATCATCCTCTGTCCCACCTAGTGAAAAGGAAGTGGAGGGGAAGAAGACAGAGGACATTCTTCTCCACCTTTCCCCTCTCCCCTGAAGTAATGGGTGTGTGACTATTATTCTCTTGTGGCAGGCACAGTGTAGTCATCAACAATGGAACTGTGCACAATTTGTGACCAGTCAGTGAAAAGAGGAAAGGAGCAGCTTTGCACAACCACCTTGATAACACACATGAAACTCAGACATCATGATGTTTATGTGAAACATATTAAAGCCAAAAACCCATCAAAGAAATTTGTCACTGCTGTTGCTGTACCCCCTGACTCTCCCCAAAGGCAACAAGAGGTGAAGCAGAGATCAAAGAGGAGGAACAATAGAGAAACCCAGCCAGAGGCTGAAAGATGGATGACAAGAAAAACACCTGGCTCTCAATTACCTTCTTTTTCTAGGATAACTACATCTTCAGCCAACCCACCTCATTCATCTTTACCTCCCCACCAAGTTTCTGGTGGGGGATTTCACATTGGGGACCCTAAGCGTCATGGTGTTTGGATAGAGTTGTGCCAGGTGTTTGATGTGAGCGCAGATCTGCCCATTGTTCCCAGTCCTTCCCTTATTTACCACACACTGTGCACATTACAGTTGCTGATATGAGAGGCACAGTTCCTGCTCTCAAGGGAAAATTTCTATTCTAGTAATATAACACCCATGATTTTGGAAGATTACTGGTCAACTTCTTTTTTTCTCCACATATACCTGAAGTGGGGGACCTAGCTGTGGTGCTGTTACTGCCTCAGCCACATCACTGGAGCTAGTAGTGGCAAGTGGAACCATTATTACCATATTCCATATCATTGCTGTTGTTTATCCCATTCCCTTTGAGCTACCTAATCATCCTGCTGTTTAAGCAACTCAGCAGCAGCCGCAGCAGTAGCAAGAACAGCAGTCACAAATTCTGCAATTACATCAGGGTATTTGACAATGGCAGAGGTCACTGGCCAACACGACATGACCGGCTGGCAGTAGGCCAGTAGGTCATTTTTTTTCCTTAGAGCTTGTTCATTAAAAAAAAAACAAATAAAAAAAACAGAGGCCTACATAACAAGCCTTACAAATCATTCTCTACAAAATTCTCTATCACTGCAAGTATAAGTCTACCCCTGTGTCTGCTTACATCAGGGGGGCCCTGTCTCCATGTTGTTATGTACACATTTTTTATTTTATTTATACGGTTTTTTATTAACTACCCCCCAATACCAGTCAAAAAAAACCACCTCCAAAACAAATTCCCTGTTCAACTGATTATTTCCCTAGACTCCACCCACCAACACATGCACCCTCCTCAGAACCTTTTATACCATGTCTAATAGCATTTGTAAATTGTATTTACTTTTTTATTAACTGTCCCCCCAATCCCAGTAAATAACCTACAATGAAAAACCATTCACTGTTCAATTGATTCTTTCCCTATACTTCACTATCACAGGCACCCTCATACCCCTTTTATACTATGCCTTTTGGAAATAAAATAATATTTGCTATGTGTTTTGTGTAAAGTCAATGTTCCCATTGATTTCAATGGAATGAGCTAGGTGAAAAAAAGCAGGAAAAGCAGAAAAACTACACTTTTCGTGTGAAATTATTCACCAAGAGGGAAGTGCCATTATTCGCTGATTTTGGTTTGAGTCAAAAATTTGCACCCATCCCTACTTGTAACACCACCTGCACTGTAGGTAATGTAAGAAGCCATTAACTTAATTAAAATCACTTTAAAATTGCTTTACTGTTGTACACTTAGGTGGACATTCTCTCTCTCTCCTTTCAGAAGCTTTCTACTTGTACCCAATAATATCAGTTTATCTGACAACACAGCTGGCAACATTGCTGCAAGGCACCAGTTTGGCTGGGAAGTGAATACCTACTTGCGTACTGCATTCACCATTTCACCTTGGTACTTAGTATCATTATGCTTTATTACTTTTATACTTATTGTTTCACTGTATATATTTGTTTTTCAATGTTTGTTCCTATGCCTTTTGCTAATAAATAACCAATAGTACAATTAGGGATATATCTGCGCTGTCCTACAAGTTCAGTGCAATGCTCTTTTGCCTTACATTTCGGATAACTCCAAATCTCATGGACACCATTTAAAGATCTCCATAGATTATGTTAAAGAATGACATACATCTGTTTCAATTTTAGAAAATTAGCCTTTCTAAAATCTATAACCTTTGTTTTAGTCTGGTGCATATCTGTCTTTATATTAAACCACACTGATTTATGGTCACTGGAGCCCAAATACTCTCCTACAGCTAAGTCTGATACCAAGTCTCCATTTGTAAATAATAAATCTAGTATTGCTTCCTTCCTAGTTGGTAGGGATGGGCGAAAATGTTTGCCTCAAACAAAATTGGCAAATAATGGCACTTCCCGCTTGGCGAATATTTTACAACAAAAAATGCAATGGGAAGAAAAAATTTTCCCCACTACATGAGAGTTATCTCTACTTTTCTAACTCCATATACAAGGGTGTCAGGCTCTCACAGCATGCCATTCTGTGTTTATGAGAGGAGAAAGCAGTATGTTTTTTAAGCTAGAGAAGATAGACAAATAAAGGGGAATTGAAGTTTAGTTAAGTGAGTCTTTTAGGTATGACATTTGATCTCTGTATTAGGAGAGTCTGGGGCACTCTGGGGAGAAGAAGGGAGGAAGGAGGTTGACCCCAAATACCTGTCAAGGTTTTTCTGAGCAGCTTGGCTCACATCCCCATTGTCCTTGTGTCTGTTTTCTGACCTGTTGCTGATGGCTGCTGTGGATTTTCCTGTGCTCCTGTTTGCTGTGTTCCAGACCCTTGGCTTGTTCCAGAGTTCACTGACTTCTGTGCTTCTGACCCTTGGCTTGTTCCCAACATTGCAAACTTCTGGTTCCCTAACTCTGGCTTGGCTGAGTACCTGTCTTGGTTCCTGACACTGGTGTGTCTTTTGGTTTATGCTCTTGGATCATGCTTCTATTTTTGTTTCATTAATAAAGGTGTATTGCATTTTACCTTTTTGTGTTCGGTCTGGTTCCTGGTCTGTAACAATACCCCAAAATTCCATGTGACTGACTGGCAAGACACAGGCAGCTGGGGACCAATTTTCTGTGCTTGCTGTTATTGTCTCTGTGCTGGGGAAGTCTAGGCAAAGAAGTTGCTGATTTTGTTTTTCAGTTATAATTTTTCTTTTGGACAGACTCTAATAAGATTGGGTGAATAACTTAAAATACTACTACTACTACTACTACTACTACTACTACTACTACTACTAATAATAATAATAATAATAATAATAATAATAATAATAATAATAAAATAATAATAAAGAAATAAATACAACAAAATATATTAGGTGACAGACATCTGACTGGGCTAAGGCAAGACATCACACCCCATCAGTTGTGTAGTGTACTGTAGAGTAAAAATACACATAGTAAATGAGTAATGTCCAGCAAGTGCACAAGGGGGAAGGGGAAAGGTGGAGCAGTGCAGGAACATGAGAGTAAAAAACTGACTGCAGCAATGGTTGATGCAGTGTGTGCAATGAATGATGATGATTCCTCACCTCCAAGGGAGGATGCAATATGTCAAGGTCCCACCAAAATGTCCAGCACCACCATTGCCAGTACAAAAAAAGAACCATATAAGAAGAACACTGAAGATGACAATAAATCTTATTCAAGTGTGATGATGGCAATAGCATAATGGAGGAAGGTGTAGCAGCTGAACTGTCTGCTGTATCAGATGTATCAAAACATCTATCCTGAAGGTTGTAGTGAACTTTGTGAAAGTAAAAGTAAAAAGAAATTGTTTGAATATAAGGGTAGTAGGCAAGAAGTGGGAGGTGATGCTGATGCTGCGGATGACCTAATGATGACTGATGATGATGATGCAGATCTAGGATATATCCCTTCAGCATCCTTCTATTGTTCAGACACAGATGAAGTTTAGAGTGAGAGAGAGGATGATGACGTGGCCAGAAAGTTAGCATAAAGGGAAAGGCTGAATCTTCCACCACTGAAAAGGAGCGCTGCTCCTGTCTATGAACTGTTTGAGAAAACCATTGGAAAGTCTGACCCTGGACAAGTAAAGATGTCAAAAGTACATAGTCACCTTATCAGTCATTATTTTGTCTTCAAAGTTCAAGTCCCACTCAGCCACACACACACTTGTGATGAGTACCCAGCAGCAACAACAACAACATCAACACATATTATTAACATCCTCAGTGTTAAATATGATGAGTGCCTCTGCTGCTGTCGTAAGGGCTGAATCTTTGACACCTAATAGTAGTAGCAGTAGAATTGCATCAACATCTAGCCCTAGTAGTAGTAGCAGCCCCTCAGGAATCTCTCACTCCATGAAGTTCATAGTATGGAGAGACTTCACTCAGGATCCTAATGCTAGGCATGTTGCTGTCTGTTGTCTGTCCAAAAACCAGCTGAGCAGGAGAAAAGCAGGCTCACACCTAGGCACCTGCCCTATGAGATCCCATCTGAAGCACAACACAGGTCTGACTGGTATACACACTATCAGCAGGTCAGAGGTTTCACAACTAGCAGCAGAAGCACTCCAAAAAGTTCTTAGGGCAGAAAAGTAGTGATACATAGTAACATAGTAATTTAGGTTGAAAAAAGACTAGTGTCCATCTAGTTCAACCCTTTTCCTATTCTTGTTTATCATTGTTGATCCAAAAGAAGGCAAAAAACCCCATCAATACAGCAATTTCAAATTATGCCTTGAATGGGGGGAAAAATTCCTTCTTGATTCCAAATGGCAATCAGATTTCTCCTTGGATCAACAAGCACTAACTAAATATTAATCCCAGTACTAACATACATAGCCCTCTATGTTCTGCTCTTTTAAAAAAGTATCCAGACCCCTTTTAAAGGCATCTAATGTGTTCGATAGCACCACCTCCTCAGGCAGTGAATTCCATACCTTTATTGTCCTTACCATAAAGAATTCCTTCCGCTGTTGTAGATGAAATCTCCTTTCCTCAAGTCTAAGCGGGTGACCCCTTGTCCTTTGTACTGTTCGGTTAATGAACAGGTCTTTGGAGAGCCCTTTGTATGGGCCCTGAACATATTTATATAATGTTATCATATCCCCTCTAAGACGCCTTTTCTCTAGTGTGTACAAGTTTAACTTTTCTAGTCTTTCTTCATAACTAAAACTTTCCATTCCCCTTACTAGTTTTGAAGCCCTCCACTACACTTTCTCTAGTACCATAAATAAAAAATTAAATTAAAAAGAAGAGAACACAGGACAGATCCCCTTCCTAGTTTAAAATCTCCTCCAACCATCTAGTCATCCTCTCCCCAAGCACTTAAGATCCTTTTGCATTCAGGTGCAATCCATCCCTACTATAGAGATTGTAGCTCAAAGCAAAATCAGCCCAGTGCTCTAAGAACCCAAAGCCCTCCTTCTTACAACAAGACTTCAGCTATGCATTGAGCTCCCTAATCTCCTGCTGTCTCTCTGTTGTAGCACATGGCACAGGCAGTATCTCTGAGAATACTACCTTGGAGTTCCAGTTCCTAATCTTACTCCCTAAATCCCTAAAATTACCTTTCAGGGCTCTCCAACTATCACGGTTCCCATGATCTGTTCTGTCACTCTCTCTTGTGCTGCTCCCGTATTGGTTGAGCTGTGTTGGCCCACCTCTGGTGACCCTTTTTATTCTGGCCATTGGCACTGGTCAGATGCCCTTTCGTGGTGTTCTTGAGCCTATGCTGCTGTTCGCTGTGTTCCTGATTTCTGGTGTACCGATTTGGCCTGTATTGACGACTCGTCTGTGTTCCTACCCATTGCTGATCCGGCTTGTCTGCGAACCTCCTCTGTGATCCGACCCGGCCTGGCTGACGTTCCTGCTCGTTGCTAATCCGGCTTGTCTGCAAACCTCCTCTGTGATCCGACCCGTCCTGGCTGACGTTCCTGCTCATTGCTGATCCGGCTTGTCTACGATTCTCCACTGTAACCTGTTCTGGTCTGGCTACGTTTCTGCTGCTGTGATACTGGGCGACATTCTGATTCCTGTAGTCGCGCCAGTTGCTCGAGACTGCACCTTAACCCTTGTGCTGCTGTGTTGTCATTAACGCTTGCTGAGCTGTACTACTAGCTGAGTCTCCTTTTAAGCTTGCAGATCTGTACCATCAGGGCGATACCGACTCCGACTCCTTGCTGTGCCTTTCTCCAACCGGTTGCGGTGATTAACCCTGCAGAGCTGTACGCCTACAGTACTCCTGCTGAGCCAGCCGCTTGGGCCCAGATAGACGGCAGCTCATATTGTCCATCCGTAAGCAGAATAGTCGGTTCCAGTTACGTACCGGGTGGTCTCTTGGCTCTCGCACCTTTGCACTGGTGGATTCGTTATACGCCCATGGGGGATACTTGGCTCTAGCTGTCATTTTACGGTTGATTTCATTTAACGCCCAAGGGGGCTAACGATTCACGCTCTTGCAGCTTAGTAGTCTCCGTTATACGCCTGTGGGGGCTAACGATTCACGCTCTTGCCGTTTAGTAGTCTCCGTTATACGCCCGTGGGGCCTAACGACTCACGCTTCCATATTACTAGTGGTCTCCGTTATATGCCCGTGGGGGCTATTCGCTATTGTTCCAAGCGTTCTGGGTCAGTCATTGCCTTTAGTAAGCAGCTTACACTTCTATGGACTACTAGTGCTGGATTTCTCGCACTTATACAGCTTTCTCATCACCTTGGGTGTGCCAACACCACAACAGAGACTGACGAGTTCTAAGTGTTAACTATTGATTGCTTATCTCAAGCTGTATCTGTCCTGCGACAGTATATACACCGTCTGTATCCAGTATATTGGCCCTGTGAAGGTCTATGTACCTATTCCTTGCTTTACACTGTGTGCCTATTGAGGGCGATATTGTTCATTATTTTCTGTTAATAAAACTGTGTTTTATCAAACCTTCTGTCTGAGTGTCTGAAAAACCGTTACACCACCTTACTCTTACTTTGTCATTGGTACCAATATGCAACAAGACAGCTGGATCCTCTCCAGCCCCTCCCAATAATCTGTCCACCCTGTCTGCAACATACCGAATCCAGGCACGATGAGACAGCAAACCATTTGGTTGCTGCGATCAAAGCTACAGATTACCCTATTTGTTCTCATAGAGTCGATATTACTTATGTGTCAAAGAGTGTGCTACTGCCAACAATTAGTCAATTCCAAATAACACTTATGGCTCCTGCTTCAGAGGAGTATGATGACTTTGCTGTAGGAGATGGCAAGAGTCATAGACTGCCCACACATGCTGCCTCTACCTCCACTATCTCCTCTAGTCACCTAGTTAAAGCTATAAAGTTCCAGGGTTTTTCTGTCATGTCTAACCAACCCACACTGACTGAGTTCCCGGTAAGGAGTTAAAAAAAAATCACAAAAACAATTCTGTAGTATTCCTGTGGAATGGCAAGGTTTGCAATACGTTGGCAGTGGACATGCTGCTGTATTCTTTTGTAGAATACCAAGGTTTCAGAGAACTGATATCATGTGTAGGTCCATGCTGGCATATCCTAAGCCACAGTTATTTCTCCAGGATGGCTGTGCCTGAATTATACAGGCAAGTGGTTAGTGTGGTGGGCAAAGGGCTGAAAAGTGCTTATGGTAAGAAAATCCACCTGAAAACAAATATGTGAACAAGTGGGCAGAGCACAGACTATATGACTGTGACTGCTCACTGGGTTTTACTTCCTCTACCAACAGTGGGCAACACTAGCTTACAGCATCAGGTGGCAGCCAGTAATCATGCTTCTGGTTCTGGCACTGTGAGTAAAAGGTGGCAGCAGCAGTAGCAGGATAGCCCATACCATCGGCATGCCATCTTGTGCATGCAGAGTTTTGAGAGACAGTCCCACAAAGCCATAGATGTTTTACGTAAGCTAGAGCACGTGATAGAGGAATGGCTTGTACCCCGCTCCTTAAAGGGATAGTAATGTTTCATAATAAAAGCAGCTCTAATTAATCATCATAGTATTTGGACTTTGGACTTTGTTATTTCAATTCTGTCAGAGTTGTAGTTCAAGAGTAATTCAATGACAAAGTATCCCCCTCTCGCCCCTTTTACTGATGTAACACTGTTCAGCCAGATCAGAAGGGAGGTGCCCAGGTAGACTGCAGAGAGGAACAATCTTCAATTAAGATAAGGGAAAAACCTGAAAAACTTGTCAATGGGGGAAGGGCTTTCATTGTTCTCATAGGAAGAAGATTGCCCCCTTCTGTTATCTGTCTGGTCTATGGACTGGATTCCACATCTGAGAAGAGATGGCTTACACTAGGTAAAAGGGGCAGGAGGGGAAACTTTGCTTGTGAATATCTCTCAAACCATAAAGGTTTGAGAGATAAGACTTATATCATTCTTCATGTTTTTTTAATGCCTACAAAATAAAATAAAGATAAAACCAAGTATTATATTCCTTTAAAAGCTGGTTTTGTTCTTCTGATAACTGCTTCAACATAATCACTGCTTTGAGAATAGGTGGTATGGTGCATGTGCCCTGCTTTGCCCATGTGCTAAATTTAGTTGTGACCAGATTCCTGGCAGAATCCGAAAGCCTCAGAGAGATGCTTATTATAGCCTGTGAAATCTGTCACTCCTACAGTGCACACAACACCCTATATTCCATATAAGAGTGTAATAACCTGCCCCACCAGGTAAAAATGGAAACCCCTACCAGATGGAATTCCACACTGTTCATGCTAGAGTATTTGTTCGAGCAGGATAAGGCCATTAGTGAGTACACTATGCAAAACTGGAAGATTTTGGAATGAGCCTCTTTGTCACCTTGCCATGGCAACAATGTGCAATGTATGTGAGCTTCTTTGAGGAGCCAGACATTGGGTCAGGAATTAGTGAAATTCTACCACTGATATTTTTATTACAAAAAAAAATGAGGAGCATGGTTGAGGAATCTTACCATAATGACAACACAGATATGCACCAGCTGGTAAAGGACATGTTAGCATGCTTTGAACATAATTCTTGCCAATTTGCTGAACCCCTGCTTCAAACACAAAATTTAAGAATTTCTGCCAAAGGGCCATCATCAGTTTGTCACAACAAGGAGTAATGATGATCAGTAGCAACTCTCTGAGGAATTGGTTTCTGTCAAAGAATATCTAGATATGCTTATTGATCAAGTGGAGGGTTGCATTGTGGTGGATGAGAAGGAAAAGGTGAGGGCACAACAAACATCTAGACAGCATAGTGAAAAAGAAGGCACTGAAGCATTTCAAACAGCAGAAGCACCCACATCATCAACCAGAATATTCCATTCTGAACACAAGGAAATTCATGGATCCCGGCAAGGGAGGCAAAAACCCAACATTGGTTGTGGTGGTGTCAAATCTCTTTGGGATTTGCTCCCTGGGTATAGTTTGGTAAATGACACACAGGGACACCATGTAGCTCCTAGAAGTGATCCCACTGCATATGAGATGGTTTCTGCATACTTGCAGGATAGCTACATTGTAGACAGAAATAATGACCCCATGGACTACTGGAAAACAAAGAAGTGTGTGTGGCCAGCATTGATATGGACTTCCCCAATGAGGAAGAGAGGGGCAGAGATTGGGTCTGGATGCAAAAATAGTTAAATGGATAAGGCAATGGCTGAGTGACAGGAGACAGAGGGTGGTAGTCAATGGAGAATATTCGAACAAAAGGAGTGTTACTAGTGGGGTACCTCAGGGATCTGTACTGGGGCCCATTCTTTTTTAATATTTTTATTAGTGTTATTGCAAAAGGTGTTCAAGGTAAGGTATGCCTTTTTGCAGATGATACAAAGATCTGCAGTAAGGTAGACATTCCAGGGGGAATAAGCCAAATGACAAATGATTTAGGTAAATTAGAAGAATGGACAAGAGTGTGATAGCTGCAGTTTAATGTTGATAAATGTAAAATAATGCATTTGGGACATAAAAACCCAAAGGAAAATATACTGTTAAGGGTACTGTGCCGTCAGAGACAACATAGGAAAGGGATTTGGGAGTAATTATTTCTAATGACTTAAAGGTAGGCAGGCAATGTAATAAAGCAGTGGGGAATGCAAGCAGGCTGGTGGGTTGTATAGCTAGGGGCATTAGTATCAGATGAGAAATCACAGCAACGGTATCACTGTGCTTGTGGTCCTAGCTGCAGGGCGACATTGCTACTTCCAGGTTTCACCTTGCACGGTTCTTATTGGCCATTGGGTTCTGGCTCCGCCCAGGGCTAGCCTTTTTATACTGGGTCCTGTCATTCTTTCAGCGCCCTTTCGTGGTGTACCTGTACCTAGTGTTTGAGTTGCTGCATGTTCCTGCTTTGTGTATGATCCGTCTCGCCTGACTTTGCTTCTGTCGCTCCTGTGTTATTGCTTTCCGTTGCTGACTAGGACTGGCTGACTACCTCCTTGTGTACCGAACTGGCTTTGGCTGAGAACCTGCTTTCATTGCTGACTAGGACTGGCTGACTACCTCCGTGTGTACCAAACTGGCTTTGGCTAAGAACACGCTACCGCTGCTGACTGGGCCTGGCTGATTATCTCAGTGTGTATCGATCTGCCATTCTGGCTTCTGACCCATCTGTGTGTGTACCTTGAGCTCCATTTCTCTCGCTCTCTTTACTCAGCTACTTCCGCTACAGCATCTGCTTGGCCTGTCACTCCCTAGGATACCTGGGAGACTGAGTTGCGAGTAGCTACCGTTACTGCCATTCCCTAGTGTGCTAGGGATCCAGTCACTTGCCAGTATCCGGTCGGGGTGTTGCCGCCATCCCTAACGTTCTAGGGATCCAGTCACTTGCCAGTGTCCTATCTGTGTTGCATCAGCTATCCCTAGCATTCTAGGGACCCGGTCACTTGCCAGTGTCCTATCTGTGTTGCCTCTGCTATCCCTAGCATTCTAGGGACCCGGTCACTTGCCAGTGTCCTATCTGTGTTGCCTCCACTATCCCTAGCGTTCTAGGGATTCTATCACTTGCCAGTGTCCTAATTGTGAGTTGCCTCCATACTCCCTAGCGTTCTAGGGATTTGCCCTGCAGTGACCTGCCGCAATTCTTGGTGTGCCTTTCCGCGGTTTTGGTACTGTTGTGGTTTACTCTGTTCCAGTATCCAGTCTACGGATCAAGCCTACTTAGTTCCTGTTGTATTGTTTTTCTTTGCACATTATTTCTGTTTATCCTGACCTGTGATAGATTTGGGAAGTACCACGCTACTGTCCTTATCTGGGCCTGAGTAGGGTGATCTATCCTTACTGATTATTTATTTTCAGTAAAGCTGATCTTAACCTTACCTAATTTGCCTGAATGTTCCTACAAAATTGTGACAAACGGTGACACAAAGTCAGACGCTGCTGATGGTGGTGATACTGCAGTATAACGCTTACACCTTCTAACCCTATATTACACTTCTCTAACAAAGATTCTGATGTTTCCTTACTCTCAGAGATTAATTTATTAATGGGAGGCTTTCTTCATGGCCATGCTCCTTATGCACACTCATTGTGAACATGATGAAATAATAAAATAATTAATACAAATGCAAGCCTTCACCTTTATTTGTTATTATTTTTATTTGTTCATGTACCTTGCTGAAAACAGAAATGGGATGGGGTTGGGGTTGACATGTTGCGTATTCTGGGACAAGTACGGGACCTATTTTTTTATTTGAATGTGTATGTAAAAGGAACCTTTTTCTAATTTGTACCTGAAGCTTGTTTTGACATTTGCAGGTCAACACCATTATTCCTGCTTTGTATGTCTCTCTCTTTTTGGTAATCTTATAATTACAGGTGGGGTGAATTGTCTTACTAGGGGATCAGGCATCAGTCATGAGCTGGTTGAGGAGATCAGAGGATATTCCCTTACTGGCCCACAATTGTATATGAGGAATGTAGCAACTGACTAGCTGGCATCAGTGCCAGTGAGTGACACTAACTGATTCCTCCCACCTCCCCATTTGTTACTCTGGTATCCCTTTACCTACACTAGCCAGCCACACTCCATATGCAGGCTCATATTTGATGTAACTAGTCTCTATGCTTTGAGCCATGATATCACATTCCACATTGTTGTGTGGCAATTTATCAAAGGCTTTTGCAAAATTCAAGTATACTATATCAACAGCAATTCCCTTGTACAAATTACTACTTACCCTTTCATAAAATGCAAGTAAATTAGCTTGACATGATATATTCTTCATAAAAACATGATGGCTCCTACTAATAATATTGTTGGTCTTCATATACTCTAAATACTCTCTGTTAGTAGACCTTCTAACATCTAACCAATTATGGAAGTCAAGCTCACAGGTCTATCATTTTCAGGTTTGGATCTTGCCCCCTTTTTGAACAATAGTACTACATTAGCTTTCCTCCAATTACAGGGTACTGTGCATGATGAAAGTGAATCAATAAACATTGTCATCTATACTTTATTACCTCTTTATCACTCCTTAGTCCACAACCCCCCATAATTATCACATCACCTTTCACTGACATCTTTTTTTATTTCCTTCATCAATGCTTCCCTCTTCCACTCTCCTTCTATTCCCCTTTTGCTCTTTCTCAGGCCTTCTGTCATCTATCTTAGCCTGTCTGAGTCATATCCTCTTTTCTGCCTCTCTCACACCTCTAATAATATCAAACAACCCTCCTCTCATGTTCCCTCTGTTCTTATATGAACTTAACTCTGGCTTTAATATTTAAACAATAATTATAAGAGTACATATTGTGAAAATATAAAGAATGATTGGCATTTTAGAGAGCTATTGTTTTTTTTCAATATACTTGTATTTTGCAGCACTAACTGAAAGCCATTTGGGGGGAGGGGGAGATTGTGAGCAAAGCCACATTCACTAAGTTATAGAAAAAATGTGATAATGCATAAAAAGAAAAAAAAAGTCTGCTAATAAAGACTAGAAAGTGGCAAGCAGTAAATGCTTTTATAGTGCTTTGGCTAGATTTGTAATGATCTATGTACCAATTTCTCCTGCTGCAGGTAATGGTTATCCATGCAATTACTTGCTTTTTGTCTTCACAGGGTTGAAGTCAAGATACATTATTTCCACCTTTTAACAGAGTCCATTTTAAATGAAAGAAGTTTTAGGAAAAATTATTTCTTTTCATGGAAGATGCATAAGCTGTTGCTTCTTCAACCAATTGAGTGAAATGAAAAAAGACTTTCTTTCTGTTTGGAAATCAAAGAGAAATACGTTCCAAACTAGTAAGCTGCATTTATGGTAAGCCATCAACATGCTTCTTGAGCATCTTTTAAAGAGTGAACATTGATATTTTGCTTGTAAAACCTTATTTAATTTATTTTTTGTATATTCAAAATGTCTTGGATAAATTTAGAAGTTCTGAAAGAAAGAAAATTAGATAGCCCAAGCTATTATATTAAGCATTTTACTGATGATTTAATTTGTCCAATAAAAATATACCAGGACAGATCAGAAAATATTTACATCACTAAACTGTATTTATCAGTTTTATTGGGCCTTCTAGCTCTCTTATCATATAGTAATTGTGTATGCCTGGCCTGGCTGTTAAAGTATATTTATCTGCTGCCACACTAACTCTATTGATTTTCTTTTTAAATTGTCTTGTTTTTCAAAAGTGATTTAGCCTGAGCCCAGAGATAATTTTTTAGCTACATTTCAAGAGCCATTACAAGGTGCATCTTGTACAAACTGTTATACTTAATAAGCTGCAAGGAATAAACTATTATCTGAAATGACTTTATTAGATCTCTTAAAAGATCTTTTGAAAAATGAGTAGCAGTTCTAAAAAATATTTCTCTTTCATTAAAAACAGACAATAATTTTCAGCATCAGAAGAAAAATGTTGAATGGCCTAATTTATTAAAAAAGTGATATATGCAGAGACTATAATGTCACCCTGCAAATGACTTTCTATAGAAAATGAATAGATATGTGATATATACATTTTCTTTTATTGAAATTTTTTTTGATTACAAACAATTATAGAACAATACAAAAATGCAAAAGTAAAAAACAAATGGAAAGGAAAAGAAAAAAATAAAACTAATAATAAAATCCTTAGTTTACGTTTTAAACTCCATTAAACATGCTTGCTGCAACATGTTGTGATCAATGCTGTTTTTATGCTTCTTTCTGACACACATGTACTGGCCCCCCCAGCCTTGTCCCACTGCCCTGGTAGCCACGGAACCACCCATACGAAACCCAAGCCTTGTCCCATTGGTGTTGGGAAATGACAGAGTTCTAGCAGACCTAGCAGAAGATGGAGGACCTCATATTGCCCACCACCAACACATACTGACTCAGAGCATTATTCCACTGTAGCTATAAAACCACACATACTGACTCCAAAGCCTTGTCCCCCTGCATTGGTAGCCATAGAAACACATATACTACCCCCTAACCTTGTCCCACTAAAATGGTAGAGATAGAGCCACACATTGATCAATGAGCCTCAGCATTTTTCTACTGCATTGGTTGTCATAGCTCTACACAAATTTCTGAATCTTAAAACTGGAAGGAATTCTTGAGTATAGGTGAAGATTTGGGGTTTAGCAAAAAGGTGGAAATGTTATGGTGTGTCTATGCATGACAAATTGTGGGTTTTCTGCAAAAATCCCTGCAGAAAAAACAGTACTTTTCACCCACCTCTAGCACCAAAATATAATTACTGGTCTTGGGCTCGATTCTAATACCAGAGCTAAAAAAAAACAGGTGCTGTGTTTTTTAAGTCAGGTTTTAGCATCCTATTACCTGAAAACAAAATCATCTGTAATTATACACACCGCCAGTCAAAAAAAGCCCATAGGATACAACTAATAACAACATGCAAGTAGTATCCTAATACCCACACTCAGTATTAGCGACTGTTTTGTTGATACATTTTAAGTTGGAAATCCTGCACCTCAGAGATTGAGGAGTAGAAGCCAGAATGACAGTTTCAAAACTATCATTGTTTGAACAAAAGCAGTGTAGAATACAGTATACAGAATAGAAATCCAAAATAGAGTGCCCTCCTTCAAAATAACCCCCCCATTTAAAATCTGACTTACAGTGCTTTCTTTCACCACATTAATTCATCAGATATTATTCACATTCCACATTTTAACCTGTCCCCTTCAAAATTCGACTTATTGTGCTTTCTTTAACCACATTAATTCGACAAATATTGTACATTCGACATTTTAACCCTTCCCCTTGAAAATTCACCTTACAGTGTTCCCATGACTTTTTTCTCCATTTAAATTCGACATTGTTCTTCTCTTATTTTTTACAACATGCTTTCTTTGTATTTGTATTGTATAATTAACCCTGTGAGTACCAGAGAGGTAGCAATGCATTGCAATGTGTTTGCTACCCCTCTGGTACTCATAGTGTTAATAGACAAGGTGTACAGCTGCATACCTTGCCTGTAGATGCATAAAAAGTTTTTGTTTGTTTTTTAATTATATATTTAATTTTATTAAAAAAATACTTCAGACATCAAGGGGGTATCATGACCCCTCATGACACCCCCCTAGCATGAATAACCTATCCATTAGGATAGGTTATGCATGCAGGCGACAATTGCCCATTTTTAAAATAAAGTGCATATAACCTATGTGTACCATAGGTAATATGCATTTTAATGCGTTAACATTTCAGACCTGGAGGGGGGCACCAGGACCCCTCCTGACACCCCCCTAACATGGATCATCTATTCAAAAGGATAGATGATCTGTGTAGCAACCTTTTAACTAAAGCACATATAACCTATGTTTGCCATGGGTTATATGTGCTTTTTATAGTAACTATTAATGTCAGACCTTGAAGGGGGCACCAGGACTCCTCCTGATAGCCCCCCTATCATGGATCAACTATCCAAAAGAATAGATGTTCCATGGGGTGACCCAAAGGCATTCTATGCCTTCTTTAGTACTGGTGCGGCTGTATAAGCTGCATCCAGTACAATCGCTTGTAGAATGAATGAACCCTGTTACCGGTTCATTCCTAGAAAGAGCAGTGCTGTGCTTTCATCATTGAATCAGTCCCCGGAGTCAGACCGGGTTCTGGTTTTAGTGGTGATGTGGGAAGTGTGTGGCATGTGGGGTTTCATGGGGTGCCTATTGTGCTCATTTTATGTTGTGCAGAACACCTGTGAGTTTCTTGGATTGGGTTGTGAGTTTGATTGGTCTTTGCTGGTGGTTTGGGGCAAGGGAATTAGGTATGAGTGGTCTTGGTGAGCTGGCTATTCCCCTGTCCTAGTTGTGTTTGCTTGGTTGGTATGTTGGTTGCAGTTTTTTTTGTCTTTTGTAGAGTGGATGTGGTACATGGTGGTTTGTCTGGTGTTGTCAGGGTATGTGGGTTTTGGGCCAGTTGGATCTTGGTTTTGAGACCCCCACCTTTTGGCTCTGTGGGTTTGCTTTTGAGATTGCTGTGAGTATAAAGGCACTAAGTGCCTCTAAGAGCGATCTCTTTAGGCAAACCGATTCCTTATATGCTAAGCAGCCCCTTCAAGGTGGGTACTCACTGGATTCTGAGGCTTAACCGGCCTCTTGGTACAACAGCACATCACTTAAAATCCTTGCCATTCCCAAGGTTCTCAGTTCTCGGTACCGGGTTACCACAATTATTAGAGAAGTAGCCTTTATACTTGAACTGGATTGTTTAATTATAAAATATAATCCCTAAAAAAAGATAAGCAGAGCCAGAGCATGGGTACACTACCATAGCCCGTTAACCCTCTCTCTGTCCAAAGGTGACCAGTTCGAAATCTTATTCACACATAATTACATAACATCTATTCATGAGTCGCTAAAACTTAACTTTTAATAAAAAATACAAGATCCAATAAAACTACATGTCCGTAATTTAACCCTTTATTAATCCGGGTAACCCTTAAAATAAATAAACCTCCTGTGGGTAAGTACACAGCGCTGTATCTATTAGAGGTGCGGACCAACGGAAGCACACAGAACAACTAAGTAACACAATAAATCACAATATCTTCGTGGTTCACTACACTCCACCTATTCAGATGTGCTAGTAAATACTAAGCTATTAAGTATCAATCTTCACCTTCGAAGGAGGAAAATCGCCACTAGTAATCTATAAACCTCTAAGTAATAGAAAAAATGTTACTCAACGTTCTATTTGCCACAATCCACCAGTACAATACAAACAAAGTAGCCGTTTACTTGCTATATTAACCCCGCATCTCCCAATAGCAACATCCCAGGCTCGAATTCAGGAAACAAAAATGGCACCATTGACAAGGTATAGGGGCAGTGAAGTCAGTAATCACATCAATCTTCCAAATAATCAAGCGCAATGCTTTATGATACCCTAAACAATACAATAGGAACAGCAAAATGGTGGCTCCCTCAAACTAAACCTCGTGAAAAGCTACAAGAGCCTTCCACAAACTAACCCTACCCTTATCATTGCGACCATATTGCCGAACCTCTAACACTAAATCAAATCTCTTTATTATTATATACAGCTGCTTATGCCCACAGGTAGGCACAACTAGCTTTCCACGAGGTTTAGTTTGAGGGAGCAAGGGACAGACCATACTTTTATTGGGTGGGGAGTGTCCTGACTGATAAGGTATTGACAGTCAGGCCTTGTGGTGGATATTCCTTGCATGGTTTTTAGAGATTGATGTGGTAAAGTTATATGGATTTTATCATTGGGCAAAAGCCCTTTGGGAGTTTTCCCCAGACATAGGTCGTGGATGGGGTGACGTTATCAATTGAAGCTAAAGTGGATGGCCATTGGGGTAATTCCTTGGGAGCCAGCGGTAAGTGTGAAGAATGGTGGAGTCAGCTGTGTGTTGACAAATGTTGTGGCCAGCTGTAGTGATTGAAAAATGTAGTGATTCTAGTATGAACCCATGCAATTTGGCCATGCTTGGTTTCAAAGAATGTGGAATGGTAAGGACTGTCAGTTAATGACTGATTAAGGAGTAATTAATTATTATTATGGTTGAATATGAACAATAATAATAATGTAATTGGAAGTAGTTAATAAACCTGTGGCAAAAAAGATACGTCAGTGTTTAAGTTTAGGGATCATACCCTCTCCTTATGACATGTGTGGTTCAGTGACATTGGTAGGCAACATAAGTGCCTCCAGCTGTGACCACTTTTCTCATTTTAGGAGAATGTTTTTTGCCATCATTACTAGTAATAGAACTTAATTATCTCTTACTTGTAGAAAAAAGCTTGTCTTTGCCTGTAAGTTCAGTCAGAAATCAGAATCTATATTTTTTTTACTTAAAACAGTTAAATGTAACAAAGGTATACTATACAACTGTTTTAGGAGAAAAAATGATGTATTGCTGATAAAATCAAAGAGTTTCCTGTAACTGATTACAGAATAGATATTTTAAATTGTGTATTTGAGCTGTTGCAGGCTGTTATTAATAGCACAATCTCAACAGCACGCATAAGGTTTTCACAGTATATTTTTCATCACTTTTCACAGGGTTGGACAGTCTAAGGACCACCAGCTGTACAGAACTACAATTGCCATCATCTCCAGTCAGTCATTGGATGAAGGATGAAGAGTTTTGTATTACTGAACAGCTAAAGGACCTCATGTTGCTCTAAAATAATTTATCATCAGCCAAGCCACAGAAGCACTGAATCTGTGGACTCTTTTGTGGTATTAATAAAAGTCAGTAGTAATAAATCTGTGTAATAGAAGAAGCACACAGTGCTGATAAAGTCACAGTGTCAAAATTTTGTGGCTAATTATACCATAGATCTTTGAAATAAGGTTTTTGAAACAGTTCTTGCTGTCTGAATGATATTAATAGCATAATCTCAACAGTACACATTGCTTTTGTGTTGAATATCTATGTGATTTTTCCATCATTAATCATAAAGAGAGAGGCTACAGAGACACTTTTCTTACCACAGACAGAACTTGAGTGGTATTTTGGTAATAATAATAAAAGCCCATTACTAGTAACAGAGGTAGCTCTTTCTTGTTTGTATAAATTAAGAAGTAGTACAGTGCTCTCAACAATGCAGTTCCAAAAGTCTTTTTTAAGACTGATGAAATTATATTTCCTTGAATGATAGTATTTTATACAGTAGTTGTCAAGAATTAGTAGAAGAGAAAATATAAATACTTTTTAAACAGGTTTATAGAAGCAACATAACATTTTTGATTCACATTTAAAGGGATTGTAATACTTAAAATATAAAAAATATATATTGTAGGGTTTATCTCCCTGAGTAAAACAAGGGTACTCCCACTGTTGAAAAGTATAGTTATTACAGCTCAAACCTGATTTTTTTTCGGTGCAGTATCACAGTGACCTGAAATTGTATAGTGGCACTGCTGCTACACCATCCTATGGAGATTTATGGTCAACTGACCAGAGTTGTCCATAGGATGCTATAACATATCATAGAATCATAGAATATCATAGAATCATAGAATTTATCAGCAGATAAGAACCATTCGGCCCATCTAGTCTGTCCATTTTCCTACTGTAAAAACCTCAAACCTTATTTGGTCTTATGTTCAGGACAACCTTATGTCTATCCCATGCATGCTTTAATTCTATCAATGTATTAACTTCTACCACTTCTGCTGGTAGGCTATTCCACTTATCTTAGCAACAGTGCCACTGTACATTTTCAGGTCACAGTGACACTGCACCTAAAAAAAAATCAGATTTGATCTGTAATAACTACTGAATAAAACACATTTCAGTAGTTGGAGTACCCTTGTTTTACTAAGGGGATAAACCCTACAACATATTTTTCTTTACATTTTAAGTATCACTATCCCTTTAAGCAGACTCTTTAGACAGAGGAACACCATCTCAACAGAACTTAATTCTTATATTGTATTATTTACAGATTTGAGGGGCATCCTGTCAAGAATGTATAAGGAAACTGTATACTTGCCTCTATCAGTAATATAGGAGACCAGTACAGGAGACCAATAATATTTCACAAAATATGCAACATTATTTTGTATATCTCACACAAAAGTATTATAATAAATTTGAGATAGTTTCACATAGTTGGTTGGATATGTTACTTCACTATAAATACATTGATTAAAATCAATTACTCATACTTGTGTTAAAATATAAAACTGTATTTAAATATAAAATAACACTAAATTATTAAAAATAATACTTTGTGCAAGATTAAAACAGAGGATACAAAAATACAACACATTAATATATCTCACATATATGACAGAGTCGAATAGTAGTGGGTATATATATATATATATATATATATATATATATATATATATACACTAGTATGAACAATCATGTACATGGGCTAAAGTGCCACCCAGTGGCTTTGGCTGCTGCCCTAGAGCTGGGAGCAGAGACAGGCGGTGAGCCGTTCGGATCGCCCCGCTCCGGGTGAGAGCATTTGGCCAGTCTCTACTGCACATGACTGTATAGTTCCAGTAGTCTCTACTGTGCATATGCTGCTACACACACAGGGATCTTCTCAGCCTAGCAATTTATATCTATTGATATACATGTATAACAGTACAGATATATGAAATCACTACCATTCAATGTTCAGTCTTAACATAAATGTATCCAGAGGCTATAGGTTAGCAATACTGAAATACAGCAGTATAGCAAGGGTTAATTAACTATTACAATTAATAATACAGTCGGTGAAGTGTATACAAATACCTGCCCTATCCTGTATATAGCTATATAAAATGTTCAAGTTGGTTGTTAGTTTGTTTTGTGAGATCTGCCACTCTTGGCCAGAATGTCACCAAACAATACACAGTACAATACACAGGTAAAGAGTTGTACTTTATTAGCCATGGAAAAAGCAGGATACAAGTAGAGTAAAGGTGATTCTTTTATTGGTTAACTGAATAGCTTTAGGGTACAAGCTTCAAGACTACAATCAGGTATCTTTCATAGGCATATTATAGAATGAGAGCTGAATATAAAATTATATATAAATACAAAACATAACAGATTTTACAGCAGATTATCATCATCATCACATTCATGACCGTGGGAAATACAAGATCTTGATTAAATTTGAGCCCATTGAAGTGAGAATCTTATCACAATTCTCTATCTAAATTACTCTTACTACTTCAGTAGAGCCATATTTTGCAGTCTGCAAAAAGTAAACCACCTCCCAGTATAAAGTTTAGCCATGTGGAACAAACATTCTCTGCATTTTTAAGTGTTAAGTGTTTTAGAATTGGTCAATGTGTTGAATGTATTGAATGTGTTGTACAGTCAATTTGTGTGTATAATATGTTTATTGTGTGGAATAATGTGACATAAATGCCGTGTTACTGTTTAGGCCACAGATCTGAGTATTAAACTTGATTAGATAACTGATACAACTTGACATCCCGCATTACACATACACTCTTACTCAAATCTACATCACAGCAAGAAAGACAAGCATATACTGTGATTTAGTGGACTCTGGTGCTGAACCTACTTTTGTACTGTATTTGATCCTTTAATGTAATTTTCAAGCAGTGGATTCTGAAGATAACCGGCTTATCCTGTATTTTTCTGTAAAAATGAATATTGAAGCAGCATGGATAATTATGGATAATCTCCTACAGAGTGTGTAAGGAATTGACATTTGAATCTGTGCTGGGGTATTGTAATGGGTTATATCTTTCTTCCCATATAAAGTCTCAGGAGGCAGTTATCCCCTACTCTTAGTACCTCTTATTTTGTATATGTAGAATGGTCTTACGATTCCTTAGAATATAGTGAGTCCAATAAAGAAAGGACGAGAGCTTCAAATATACTTAAACAGGTATATATTTATTTTGCATATATACTATAAATATAAAAAAGCATGTGATTAGCAACAATGTATATAATTAGCAAATCTAGTAAAACATCTGAGAGAGTCTTAATGACACATATAATGATGATCACTAAGTTATGTATGACAAGGAAACGGAAGATATGTGGTAATGTACAATGGAGTGAAGTCTACACACAGACCCAATTTATCTGTAAAATGGGAGAGGAATATTTCAAAAGGAAAGGGCATATAGATAAGTTTCATGAAATATGGGATCCCTGGATGAAAATGATATGAAAGGACCCTTAGCGTTATAGGGAATGTTCACATAGATAGAGGAATAAATATTAAATAAAATCATGAATCTCTATTGTATTGTTATTGTATTTGTTTTATGAATGAGCAAGTGATGTTTTAAATCTGTTTTGTATATTGTGATAATAAAGAAAATGAAAAGAAAAAAAAAAGAGTATAAGAATAAAAATATGCTTGCAATATTAAAAGTATTACATACCATTATTTAGTTAGAAATTATCTTTCTCCCTTTCTTTCTCTGTTCTGAATCTTATCACTTTTATTATTTATATATATATATCTATAATAATTATAATAATCCTTTATTTATATATATATATATATATATATATATATATATATATATATATATATGCAGGGGTTTCGAACCTGCAACCTTGAGGTTTGAACAGGCTCTAGCTAGGCACTGGATATGATTAACTCCATTTCTGTTGGACCACTATATTCAGTTTTGATAGGAGTTACACAGAGATGATCTCATTTAATTTGTATACATTAATCTTCACCTTCAATAGGAGTCAAATAAAGCAGCTCAGGGTCTGTCATTCCTTTATACCCCTTAGGGGATACCGTATTCAACTTGTCAATCCATTGTAACTCTCTTCTCAATAAGATGTTATCCTTATCTCTCCCTCTTGGCAATATGGTCACATTATCAATTATCATGTATCTCAGATCCATTAGTGAGTGGCCTTTCTTTGCACATAAGCCTTTTTCTTTTTTGGGGATCTACCGCCACTGCATTTTTTATAGCATTATGATGTTGTGAAACTCTTTCTCAAATGTTGTTATTATCTTCCAACATAAAGGTGATTACACTGGCACTTCATAACATAGATAATAAATTGACTTGTGAAGGTTACGCGATAGTTCAGCTTGTAGTTTTTTCCTTTTCTTTGGGTGCAAACCCACATCTCCCTTAATCATTAGGGCTGGGCGAAAAGTATGAAAAATTTCCCGCAAGACTTTTCGAGAAACCTTGGTGATTTTTCACTTTTTCCACAAAACTTTTCGCCTTTCCGCCTATTCAAAAATGTCCTCCTTTTCACCAATTTTAACCCCTTAACGACCCATGACATGGTAGTACTATCATGGGTAAACTTCCCTTAAGGACCCTTGACGGTCCTGGCATGTCACTGGTTAAATAATAGCATTTATTACTGGCTGAGACTGAGTGTTCTGGTACCAGAGCGTTCAGTCTCAGTGCTTGTCACTTCTGCCAGCTCATGTGATCGCTGCAGGAGCGATCACATGTACCGCCATTTTAATTGACTAAGGCAGTATATAATGTATGAGGATGGAATAAAAGCCTTAGATGAAAAACACTGTTGAACAAAGACATAGTCAAAAAGGTCAGAATTGCTCCTGTCCTTAACACTTTGAGTGCCAGAGGGGTATGGAACGCATTGCAAAGGGTTAAGTGAAATCCACCTCAGATTTTCCTGATCCTTAAGGGGTTAACACATTTTTCTCCTATTTTAACACATTTTTCACCTATATTTCCTATAGGTACTACATTTCCCACTGTAATATTACTTCTTCTGAGGGCTTAAGTTTAGAAACAAGTGGCTGAAAGTCAAAGCTGTGAGTCCTACAGCAACATATGGCTTGAAAAATGTGCATGCAGAATGCATTTGTCTTTTGTCCACAGCTAGAGGTGGGCAAAAATTGTGAAAAATTTCCTGCATAACTTTTCGTGAAAATGTGCCAATTTTTCACTTTTCCCACGAAAATTGTCACCTTTCTCCTTATGTAAAAATGTCCTCCTTTTCTCCTATTTTAACAAATTTTCCACCTATTTTAACACATTTTTAGCCTATATTTTCTATAGGTACTACATTTCCCACTGTAATATTACTTCCTCTGAGGGCTGAAGTTTAGAAATAAGTGGCTGAAAGTCAAAGTTGTGAGACCTACAGTAACATATAGTTTGAAAAATGTGTTAGCATGCAGAATGCATTTGTCCTTTGCCCACAACACTAACTTCCTGCTTAAGTGACACTGACACATATTCAGGATGACATCAAGTAATAAAAAAAATTAAGTACAACCTACAATGTGGCAGATGTGTATGGTAGTGGTGGTGGTGGGGGACTGGCATGGTGTGATTTGTGTATGTATATTGTTTTTACCATTGTCATATGCTATCCTCCTTCTCAGATTATTGACACACATTACTTATCGGTCATAGCAGTGGTCCCAAGTGGGGCAGATGGTGGCAACCCTTATTCACATCCCTCCTCCACCTTCTCATCTGTGTTCTTGTTAGTATATTTGTCCTGGCTTTGTCTGTTATGTGTCATTTCTGCTACTACTACAACTGGGGCAAGATGTTGATGCAATTCTACTGCCACTACTACTAGGAGTCAAAGGTGCAGCACTAACAGCAGCTGCAGAGGCACTAGTCATATCTAACATTGTGAATGTTAACCTGTGTTGCTGTTGCTGGGTACTCAAAACAGATGTGTGTAGTTGAGTGGGACTTGGACTTTGAAGAGGCGATGAGGCTGATGATGACTGATAGGGTGACTGTGTGCTTTTTGAGATCTGTGCTTGTCCAGGGTCAGATGTTCCAATAGCTTTCTCAATCAGTTTATAGACAGGCACAGTGCTCCTTAAAAGTGGTAGAAGATTCATCCTTTGACTTTCTGCTAACCTTATAGCCCTGTCATCATCCTCACTCTCAAATTCATCTGAACAAGAGAAGGATGCTTGAGGGATATATTCTAGATCTGCATCATCATCAGTCATCATTAGGTCATCTTCAGCAGCATCAGCATCACGTGACAATTCTTTCCCACTACTCTTATATTCCTCTAAGAGTTTAGAGGTCTGAAACAATTTCTTTTTACTTTTACTGTAACAAAGTTCCCTACTACTATCAGGATGGGTGTTTGTGCTTGTTTGTCTAACTATCTGATGCAGCAGGTGGTTCAGCTGCTACACCTTCCTCTATTATGCTATTGCCAGCATCATCGACACTTGAATGCGACTTGTTGTCATCTTCAGTGTTCTTCTTATATGGTTCTTTATTTCTACTTTCACTGGTGGTGCTTGAACTAGTTTTGCTGTGCAAACTGCATCCTCCTTTGTAGTTATCACGGTGCCCGTGATTGCTGCAGTTCCTTGTCTGTCACCAGTAGGGGGCTGCTATTGGCTGTCTGCAGATAGCCCGCCTTTCATTGACTATTTAAACCTGGATTGGGCACCCTTTGGGTGCCCTTTCGTGTTGTTTCTGACCTTCCTGCTATCACTATGATAGTGATAGCTGGGCCTCTGTTCCAGTGTTCCTGAGTTCCTGATCTCATGTGTTCCTGAGTACCTGTTCGCTACCGTTCCAGTGTTTCCTGCCTGCTGAGTTGTTCCAGTCCTGGTTCCGGCCTAGTCTCTGGTGTTGCTGTTCCTGCGGTTCTTCAACTCTGCTGTTTCCTGACCTGACTGATCGTTGCTGGTTCCTGTCATCGCATCACCTGTCTCCTGTATCCTGGCGACCTCTTGCTCGGTCGCGTCGGTGACATTGTTAGTTACCCCAGTGTGCGGTCACTGGTTTGCTCCAAAGCCTATCGGCTATACAGTCCTGTGTTGGTTCCAGCGTGCGGACGCTGGTTTGCTCCAAAGCCTTGCGGCTATACTACTTGTTTGTTACACCAGTGTGCGGTCACTGGGTTGCTCCAAAGCATATCGGCTATACTCTCCTGAGTTGGTCCCAGCGTGCGGACGCTGGTTTGCTCCAAAGCCTTGCGGTTATACGAACACACTTGTTACACCAGTGTGCGGTCACTGGTTTGCTCCAAAGCCTTGCGGCTATATTACTTGTTTGTTACACCAGTGTGCGGTCACTGGTTTGCTCCCAAGCCTATCGGCTATACAGTCCTGTGTTGGTTCCAGCGTGCGGACGCTGGTTTGCTCCAAAGCCTTGTGGCTATACTACTTGTTTGTTACACCAGTGTGCGGTCACTGGTTTGCTCCAAAGCCTATCGGCTATACTATCCTGAGTTGGTCCCAGCGTGCGGACGCTGGTTTGCTCCAAAGCCTTGCGGCTATACAAACACACTTGTTACACCAGTGTGCGGTCACTGGTTTGCTCCAAAGCCTTGCGGCTATGTTTGTTACACCAGTGTGCGGTCACTGGTTTGCTTCAAAGCCTATCGGCTATACAGTTCTGTATTGGTCACAGCGTGCGGACGCTGGTTTGCTCCGAAGCCTTGCGGCTATACAAACTCGTTTGTTACACCAGTGTGCGGTCACTGGTTTGCTCCAAAGCCTATCGGCTATACGATCCTGTGTTGGTCCCAGCGTGTGGATGCTGGTTTGCTCCAAAGCCTTGCGGCTATACAAACACACTTGTTACACCAGTGTGCAGTCACTGGTTTGCTCCAAAGCCTATCGGCTATACTATCCTGAGTTGGTCCCAGCGTGCGGACGCTGGTTTGCTCCAAAGCCTTGCGGCTATACAAACACACTTGTTACACCAGTGTGCGGTCACTGGTTTGCTCCAAAGCCTTGCGGCTATGTTTGTTACACCAGTGTGCGGTCACTGGTTTGCTTCAAAGCCTATCGGCTATACAGTTCTGTATTGGTCACAGCGTGCGGACGCTGGTTTGCTCCGAAGCCTTGCGGCTATACAAACTCGTTTGTTACACCAGTGTGCGGTCACTGGTTTGCTCCAAAGCCTATCGGCTATACGATCCTGTGTTGGTCCCAGCGTGTGGACGCTGGTTTGCTCCAAAGCCTTGCGGCTATACAAACACACTTGTTACACCAGTGTGCGGTCACTGGTTTGCTCCAAAGCCTTGCGGCTATACTACTTGTTTGTTACACCAGTGTGCGGTCACTGGTTTGCTTCAAAGCCTATCGGCTATACAGTTCTGTGTTGGTCACAGCGTGCGGACGCTGGTTTGCTCCGAAGCCTTGCGGCTATACAAACTCGTTTGTTACACCAGTGTGCGGTCACTGGTTTGCTCCAAAGCCTAGCGGCTATATGATCCTGTGTTGGTCCCAGTGTGTGGACGCTGGTTTGCTCCAAAGTCTTTCGACTTTACTATCCCTGTTGGTCTCAGTGTATGTACACTGGGTTGCTTACGATCCTGTCAATTTGCCATTACCATCTGACTGCTGCTATTATCTCTGGGCTGCCCTGCCCGGTATTGGTAAGGCCGGTAGAACCTTATTGTCATATTCCATCTGAGGTTGCCTTACCCGGTATTGGCAGGGCCGGTAGAGACTACATTGTGAATCTGTTGAGGCTGCCTTGCCCGGTAATTTGGTAAGGCCGGTAGAACCGTTATGCTATTCCATCTGCAGGTTGCCTTACCCGGTATTGGCAAGGCCGGTAGAGCCTAACATTCTGCTTCTTCAGACTGTCCTGTCCGGTATATTGACAGGACCGGTAGAGTCTGCATTCTGACTTGTTATATTCTGTATGTATCTGTATACATGTGTTTGCCATCCTACGTTATCAATTTATTATTTCAATAAAATTGATTTTTACCTAAAACTTGTGTCTGAGAGTCATAATAAACCGTGACAGTACGAAAGGGCCATGACCTCAGACAGCAAATGTGAAGGTAATGCACAGAATATCCACTGGAGGATGGATGTGCACGAGCAACGTTTGGATCAGTTGGCAGTTGCAATTCAAACGATCCTTGAACGCACGGTACTTGCTGACAAATCTAGCTCTAGCCCGGTGGTCTCGCCAAGTCAGACACCAGAGAGTGATACCAGACCCCTAGGGGGCACTGTTAAAGGGTTAACAGCTTCTGCACCCTTGCCGCTAAGATACGATGGTGACCCTAGTCTCTGCAGAGGGTTCATCAACCAACTCGAGATCTTTATGGAATTGACGGCACACGCATTTCCCAATGATCGTAGTAAAGTGGGGTTTACAATATCTTTGCTCACTGGCAGAGCTTTGGCTTGGGCTAACCCCTTGTGGGAGAATGCTAAACCTTGTACTAAGAACTTTAGAGAATTTGTGCAATCCTTTCGAAGAGTGTTTGAGCCTCCTGGTAGAACCACCTCTGCTGCCAAACGCCTTATGGAGATACATCAGGGCAGGCGTACAGTAGGCGACTACGCCATCGAATTCCGCACATTGGCAGCAGAGGTAGGTTGGAATAACGAGGCATTATGGCCAGCTTTTTCTCAAGGCCTGAATGACCACATTAAGGATGAAATCGCTGCTAAAGATCTACCTATTGATCTAGATGACTACATTGAATATATTATGATAATTGACTCCAGAATACGTGAGAGATCAATTGCCAGAGATCGTAAGATACAGTCAAAGAATAATGAGCCTAGTGGCATGTTTTGCCCACCCATCCCTCCCCTGGCATTGAAGTCTAGTGAACCTGTACGGGAGACAAGTGAACCTATGCAAATAGGCTTCACTAGACTAACCAAGGCTGAGAGACTTTATCGCAGAAGACAAGGGTTGTGTTTATACTGCGGTAAAAAAGGCCATTTGCTAAATTCCTGTCCGGTACGTCCGGGAAACGCACACACCTAGGGTACCTTGGGGGACAGGCCCTAGGTGGTGTACAATCGTCCCCAGTGTCGGGCACAATGAAACCCACCATACAGGTGGTATTATCTTGGGCACAACGCTCTGTGGAGGTTTTGGCCTTGGTCGACTCTGGTGCAGCAGGGTATTTTATGGATAATACCTTTGCTGAATTGCACGGAGTTCCACGCATTGAAAGAGAAAATCCCTTGACTATTGAAGCGATTGATGGCAGACCCTTAGAACCGCCTCAGGTTATGTTTGAAACTATGCCACTGTCTATGACTATTGGGGCACTTCACAGAGAAGAGCAGCAGTTTCAACTGATTAATTCTCCGCACCATGCGGTAATATTGGGCTTTCCGTGGTTACAGTTACATAACCCACAATTTGATTGGAAAAAGTGTGAAATTGCTGCTTGGTCCCAGTTTTGTATGGACAAGCGCGTCATCCAGCCTGTTAAGGTCCTGTGCACCTCCTCGGCTATACCGGATGTGTACCAACAGTTTGGCGATGTTTTTAGCAAAGGAGAGGCCAGTTTGCTACCTCAGCATAGACCTTATAATTGTTGCATCGAATTGCAGCCTGGGGCAGTACCTCCGAAAGGACGCACTTATCCATTATCTTGTGAGGAAAATAAGGCTATGGAGGATTACATTTCTGATGCCCTTGCTAGAGGGATCATACGAAAATCTACCTCTCCAGCTGGGGCTGGGTTCTTTTTTGTAAAAAAGAAAAATGGCGAATTAAGACCATGCATTGACTACCGGGGCTTGAATAAACTAATGGCAAAAAACGCATACCCAATACCACTCATCACCGAGCTTTTTGACAGGCTTAAGGGCGCTTCGATTTTTACCAAATTGGACCTACGGGCCGCTTACAATCTGGTGCGCATTCGAGCAGGTGATGAGTGGAAAACTGCCTTTAATACTCAAGCTGGGCACTACGAGTATCTAGTAATGCCATTTGGGCTATGTAATGCCCCCGCAGTTCTCCAGGAACTGATAAACGATGTTCTGAGAGATATGTTACAGACATGTGTTGTGGTTTATCTGGACGATATATTGATTTACTCTCAAGACATGGCACAGCACATCAAAGATGTATCCGCAGTATTGCTACGACTCCGTGAGAACAAATTATTTTGTAAACTGGAAAAATGTGACTTTCATAGAACCAGTGTGCCATTCTTGGGGTTCATAATTGGCAATGATGGCATTGCCATGGACAAGGATAAGTTGTCAGCTGTCTTACAATGGCCAAAACCCAAGGGGCTTAAAGTCATACAGCGTTTCCTGGGTTTCGCTAATTATTATAGGAGGTTTATTAAGAACTTTTCTTCCATTGTCAAACCTTTGTCCGATCTTACGCACAAGGGCGCTAATCCTTCTTGTTGGCCGGTATCTGCTGAGAATGCCTTTGAGAATTTGAAGCTGGCATTTGCTGCGGCTCCTGTGTTATCCCACTCCAATCCTCTACTTCCATTTACGTTAGAGGTTGATGCCTCAGATATTGGGGTTGGGGCAGTACTTTCGCAACGACACGATAAAGGTGGTACTCTCAGACCTTGTGGGTTTTTCTCTAAGAAGTTGACTGTCACTCAAGGCCACTATGAGATAGGTGACAAAGAATTATTGGCCATTATCCTCGCTCTTAAGGAGTGGCGTCATTTGCTTGAAGGTACCAAGACTCCCGTATTAATCCTAACAGATCATAAAAATCTGACTTATCTCTCGGAGGCCAAGAGATTGTCCTCCCGTCAGGCCAGGTGGGCACTGTTCCTGTCTCGATTTAATTTCATTGTATCATACTTACCGGGGTCAAAGAATATCAGGGCTGATGCACTGTCAAGACAATTTGAGGCCGACAGTGACAGAGTGGAAGCACCAGTACCCATCATCCAACCTGATAGAATACTGGCTACTATACGCACGAGTATCACTTCTCCTTTAGGGGAGGAGATCCTGGCCTCTCAGGGGTCCGCTCCCCATGAAACTCCAGTGGGCAAATGTTTTGTCGCTGAACCATTTCGTACTAGGCTGCTTGAAACCTACCATTCCTCTAAGGCTGCGGGAAATATTGGTAGAGACCAATTGTTATGGTCCCTTTCACAGTTATTTTGGTGGCCCTCCATGAGAAACGATTGTGCCGAATTTACGAATGCCTGTGCCACCTGTGCCCGCGCTAAGACCCCGAGACATCTCCCTGTGGGCTTGCTTCAACCGGTGCCTAATGGCGAACGCCCCTGGTCTCATGTTTCCATTGATTTTATGGGAGAGTTGCCTATGTCCAAGGGGTACTCCTTTATATTCATGGTGGTGGACAGGTTTTCTAAAATGGCTCACTTCGTGCCCCTCCGTGGTCTTCCTTCAGCGAAGGAATTGGCAATGGTGTTCGCCAGAGAAGTATTCCGGTTGCATGGAGTGCCTAGGGTACTGGTGTCTGACAGGGGGAGCCAGTTTGTGTCTAGATTTTGGAGGGCATTTTGCCAACAGATGGGCATACAGCTGTCCTTCTCCTCTGCCTACCATCCCCAGACCAATGGAGCCGCTGAACGAGCTAATCAGGGCTTGGAACAATTTCTCCGTTGTTTCGTTACTGACCATCATGATAATTGGTCCGACTTGTTGCCTTGGGCAGAGTTCGCCAGGAACTGTGGGGTCAATTCTTCATGTGGGAGCTCTCCATTTCTGATTAATTATGGGTTCCAGCCCTGTTTGCTTCCAGACTCATTTCAGACGCAACAGATTCCAGCTCTGGATGAGCATATCGAGCAACTCCGTTCCACATGGGCACAAGTTCAGAGGGCACTTGGTCAGTCATTTCAGCGTCATCAGCGCCATGCTAATCGCAGAAGGCTTCCAGCGGTTTCCTTTCAGGTTGGGGATAGAGTATGGCTTTCCTCCAGAAATCTCAAGCTGCAGGTTCCGTCTAATAAGTTGGCTCCCCGGTTTATTGGTCCATACAGAGTTATTCGCAAAATTAACCCTGTCTCCTATGCACTAGACCTACCTGCATCCATGCGTCTCCATAATATGTTCCATGTGTCCCTTCTTAAGCCTCTGGTTTGCAATCGCTATACTACCACACCTGTGGTGCCAGGACCTGTTGAGGTCGAGGGCCAGGAGGAGTACGAGGTTCAGAGCATTATTGATTCCCGTAGGCTTACAGGAGGGGTACAGTACCTGGTACATTGGAAAGGGTATGGTCCTGAGGATCGATCATGGGTGGATAGTACAGACCTTCATGCACCTAGGCTAACTAGGGACTTTCATGCCAATTACCCACAGAAACCTAGACCCTATTCTAGGAGAGGGGGTCTTTGAAGGGGGGGTACTATCACGGTGCCCGTGATTGCTGCAGTTCCTTGTCTGTCACCAGTAGGGGGCTGCTATTGGCTGTCTGCAGATAGCCCGCCTTTCATTGCCTATTTAAACCTGGATTGGGCACCCTTTGGGTGCCCTTTCGTGTTGTTTCTGACCTTCCTGCTATCACTATGCTAGTGATAGCTGGGCCTCTGTTCCAGTGTTCCTGAGTTCCTGATCTCATGTGTTCCTGAGTACCTGTTCGCTACTGTTCCAGTGTTTCCTGCCTGCTGAGTTGTTCCAGTCCTGGTTCCGGCCTAGTCTCTGGTGTTGTTGTTCCTGCGGTTCTTCAACTCTGCTGTTTCCTGACCTGACTGATCGTTGCTGGTTCCTGTCATCGCATCGCCTGTCTCCTGTATCCTGGCGACCTCTTGCTCGGTCGCGTCGGCGACATTGTTAGTTACCCCAGTGTGCGGTCACTGGTTTGCTCCAAAGCCTATCGGCTATACTATCCTGAGTTGGTCCCAGCGTGCGGACGCTGGTTTGCTCCAAAGCCTTGCGGCTATACTACTTGTTTGTTACACCAGTGTGCGGTCACTGGTTTGCTCCAAAGCCTATCGGCTATACTATCCCGAGTTGGTCCCAGCGTGCGGACGCTGGTTTGCTCCAAAGCCTTGCGGCTATACAAACACACTTGTTACACCAGTGTGCGGTCACTGGTTTGCTCCAAAGCCTTGCGGCTATACTACTTGTTTGTTACACCAGTGTGCGGTCACTGGTTTGCTTCAAAGCCTATCAGCTATACAGTTCTGTGTTGGTCACAGCGTGCGGACGCTGGTTTGCTCCGAAGCCTTGCGGCTATACAAACTCATTTGTTACACCAGTGTGCGGTCACTGGTTTGCTCCAAAGCCTATCGGCTATATGCTCCTGTGTTGGTCCCAGCGTGTGGACGCTGGTTTGCTCCAAAGTCTTTCAACTTTACTATCCCTGTTGGTCTCAGTGTATGTACACTGGGTTGCTTACGATCCTGTCAATTTGCCATTACCATCTGACTGCTGCTATTATCTCTGGGCTGCCCTGCCCGGTATTGGTAAGGCCGGTAGAGCCTTATTGTCATATTCCATCTGAGGTTGCCTTACCCGGTATTGGCAGGGCCGGTAGAGCCTACATTGTGAATCTGTTGAGGCTGCCTTGCCCGGTAATTTGGTAAGGCCGGTAGAACCGTTATGCTATTCCATCTGCAGGTTGCCTTACCCGGTATTGGCAAGGCCGGTAGAGCCTAACATTCTGCTTCTTCAGACTGTCCTGTCCGGTATATTGACAGGACCGGTAGAGTCTGCATTCTGACTTGTTATATTCTGTATGTATCTGTATACATGTGTTTGCCATCCTACGTTATCAATTTATTATTTCAATAAAATTGATTTTTACCTAAAACTTGTGTCTGAGAGTCATAACAAACCGTGACAGTAGTAAAGGGATCATTATCATTGATTGCACGTGCTGCAGCAACCAATGCTGCAGTCAGTTTTTGAACTACTACTTTACTCTTACATCCCTGCACTGCTCCACCCCTCCCCCTTCCCCTTGTGAGTTTGCTGGACATTACGCAACTACATTGTGTTTTTTTTAACGTACAGTACACAATACAACTGATATAGATGTATGACGCCTTGCCTAAGCCCATTTATTTATTTGTTTGTTTTTTAAGATGTCCACCCTGTACTCTTATTGCAGTCTGTCCAAAAAAAATTATAACTGAAAAACAAAATCAGCAGCTTCTTTCCACAGACTTCCCCACCCAGCACAGAGACAATATCAGCAAGATCAACAAGCAAATAGGTCCCTAGCTGCCTGTGTCTTTCCAGTCAGTCACATGGAATTTTGGAGTATTTGGGGACAACCTCCTTCCTCCCTTCTTCTCCCCAGAGTGCCCCACTGACTCTCATAATATACACTTACACATAACAAATGTCCTACTAAAACATTCCCTAAACTAAACTTAAATTCCCCTCTCTGCCTTCTCTAGCTCAAACAAGATTCTGCTCTCTCCTCTCACAAACACAGAATGGCCTGCTGAGAGAGTCTGAAAGCCTTTTAAATGGCTTTAGAAAACTTTTGTGTGGTGGAGGAAAATTTTTCTTACCATTGAATTCAATGGGTGAAAAAGGTGGGAAAAGTGGAAAAACTGCACTTTTCACAGGAAATTATTCGCTAAGTGGAAAGTGCCATTATTCTCAGATTTCAATCTGACATGAACATTTTTGCCCAATTTTTGTAGGTTTGCAGAACAGGTTGAACTATCATGTAACCTGCACAAGTCAATTTGTTGTCTATGTTGTAAAGTGCCAGTGTGACCTTTATGTTGGAAAGAAAATAACAACATTTTGAGAAAGAACTGGACAACATCATAGTGCTATAAAAATGTACTGGAGTTAGATCCCGCAAAAAAGGAAAAAGCTTATGTGGAAGACCTGGTGGCATCTCATTTTGCAAAGAAGGGTCATTCACTAATGGTTCTAAGATAAATTAGAACTGATCATGTGCCCATATTACCTAGAGTGGTTATCTCTGTGTTAGACAAGTCTGAGCGTGTCAGTGAGAAGGGAGAAAAAGAGGTTGACCCCCAAATCCCCAACATACTGACTGATTGATTTGAAAGCCACAGGCAACTGTGGTCCAAGTTCTTTCCTGATGTTGCTGTAATTATCTCTGTACTGTGGAGTCTGGGTAAAGAGATAGTTGAACAGTTTTTTTTTTTTTTTTACAATGATAGGGATAGCAGGACAAACAATTAAAAAAATAAATATACAGTAAATAATATTATTTTAAAATTGATAGGTGGAAGAGACCCTGATGTGAGCTGTGGGACTGAGGCAGACTGATACCAGATGAGACTGCATATTTTGTTGAGGGCCAAGGCACTCCACCAGGTTTTGGGTACTTTACAGTAAATAACACATACACATAGTAGATGTGTAATGTCCAGCAAATGCACAAGGGGTAGAGGGTGGAGGAAAGCAGTAGGAGAAAGTATGAGTAAAGTGGTAGTCCAAAAATTGATTGCAGCCATGGTTGTTGCAGCATGTGCAATGAATTATGGTGATCCCTCTCCTCCTGAAGAGGATGCAGTTTGGCGTTGTCCCAGCAAAAGTTCCTCCACCACCACTACTAGAACCTGTGTTGTCCCACTGGATCATGAGAAACCTTGGTGTGCTAGCTCTGCAGGGTTATCTTTATTCTTCTTTTGCTATTTTTGCCATGAAAATCCCTGCTGCAGTGCTACTGTTTTGAGTGCTGAAGTCTACAGCTGAATGTAAAAATTTTTTAGCAGGCTGAGAACTACCAAAATGTAAGACTTGGAAAAAAAATGTTAGCATGCTGAGTCCCATTGCCCATGAAAATAACACCCTGCTTTTACAACTCTGGCACATCTGTTCTTGAAGAATAAATACAGCATGGCATGTGCCTGTGTGGTGAAACATATGACATCAGCTCTTTAAAAAGAAAGGAATAGGACAGCATGTCAACTGCCAAATTTTGGCAGGTTTCCATTTCACAGGCACATATTTTTGTGCATTCTTTACTTGTTCCTAAGATCACAATAAGGGTAGGTTGGACGCAAATAGAATAACTATTTTAAATCAATTGTTTTAACAACATGGATAGTGGTGGAGGTGGTATTCCTTGGCTGTGGGTATGGTGACTATGTGTGTTTTTAGTCTAAAGTACACAAAAAAACTAATGGAGTGTGAATACTCTATCTATTCTGCTATCTATCAAGTCTGCCTAATTCATACAGCTTACATCAAGGTCTCAGTCAGCTGTCTGTCCCCTATTTTTTTTAACTGTGCTGTCCACTCTATCTTATCACTGTCCAAACAGAAATTATAACTAAAAAATCAACAGCAGCTTTTCCCAGACTTCCCCAGCCCAGAGATAATAACAGCAAGATCAGCATGGAAATTGGACCACAGCTGCCTGTGTCTTTCAAATCATATCAGTGAAATAGATTGTTGGGGTATTTGGGGTCAACCTCATTTGCTCCCTTCTCACTTACACACCCATACACATCCAACATAGAGATAATAACAGCAAGATCAACAAGTAGCTTGAAACACAGCTGCTTGCGTCTTGACAGTCAGTTGTGGTATTCGGGGCCAACCTCTTTTCTTCCTTCTTCTCCCCAGAGTGCCGCCAGATTCCCATAATAAAGAGAGCAAATGTTCTGCCTAAAAGATTCCCTAAACTAGTCTTTAAATCCATTTTGCCTATCTTCTCCAGCTTAAAAGTTGCAACGTGGTGGGTAAAAATTCAGTATTCCCAAAGATTTCAGTGCAATGAGCTAGGCAAAAAAGTGGGAAAACTGATTTTTCAAAGGAAATTTCCCACTCGGAGGGAAGTGCCATGTTTCTCCTATTTCTGTTTTGAAGGGAAAGCAGTGTTCATCCTTACTTGTCTCCTCCAATTAACTCCATGCTTAGCAGTAGGTGTAAGTGAGGAACTGCACATCAAATAGGAGCAGAAGCACACTATCAAGGTTTGGCTGATCTTCTCTAACTCTGCTGCTTGATTCTGCTGTCTGAGCTAATCTTGTGCTCTGCTATCCATTGCTGCTGCCTTCCCTTTCCTGGATTAGGCTGAATCAGCTGACCTCTCTGTGATTGCTCACCTGACTGTTATCAGCCAACACTCCTAGGGTATTTAAAGCAGCTTGCCTCACTTCCTGGTTGCCCTTGTGTCTGATTCTGGCTGAAAATGCATTATCCTGAATTGCTGATTATCTGTGCATGACCTGGCTTCCTGGCATCCCTTCTGGCTCCTGACTCCTGGATTGTTCCTGACATCATTGATCTCCGTATTCCTGACCCTGGCTTGGCTGAGTACCTGTCTTGGTTCCAGACACTGGCTTGTCTTTTGGTTTACGTTTCTGGATCACAATTTTGTTTACTTTTGTTATTTTAATAAAGGTGTTTTGATTTTACATTTTTGTGTCTGTCTGGTTCCTGGTCCCTAACACACTGTTATCCAAAGTTGTGGGTGTTGACCTGTTTTGCTGCTTAGTCAGTAATAGTGAGAATGACTGGGTGAGGATTGGACCTGAAAATGATGATGATGATGGCCAAGATGATTTGTAAGACCTAATGATGATAATGTTGAATTTCACTGTAAAGCACATGACAGAGTTGTTAGCATGTGAATTTACAATTTATCTGACTAAAAATAACATGATATATGTCTGTCTCGATCTCCCTCACTTTCTGTCTTTGCATAAGTTTAGGAATAGGATCTCATGCTGGTTTTTGTCACCTATCAGTCAAAAGTCAGTGTCACTATCTACAAATCCCATCCACATTCTTTGCAACTATCAAGAAAACTGTCTAGCACCAGAACTTAAATCAAGCATCTTCGGCTCCCCAAATTTGTCTGTCTGCCAGAAAATACTAGTAGCTAATTTCATTATTTTAGTAGCTTTCTCCTCTACTAAGGAATGCAGTGTTTCTTTTTACAGTACAGTACATATCTGTTATCCTCAGTATCAGCAGCAATAAAGAATAAAGCATACATCAGCTGGTGAAGCACTACCACACCACAGTATATGCTTGTTCCTCTTATTCATGTGCATGTAGGTGTGAGTGTGTATAAGTAACACAGTGTGTCAATTTGTACCTCTCTTGAATGAAGGATGTATTTATGATTGTGTTGTATCTGTCACTCACTATCAGTAGAATCTTATAGACTGTACAGAGCAGAGTCAGCCAGCTCAGATAAGAAGACCACTTCTGCCTGTCTGACTGTCCAAAAATGCTCCTTTCTCCTTTCACCCACATCCATGAACATATGGTCGTGACTATCCTCAATTCTCATATCAAACAACTCCAGTTCCCTCAATTTACCTATCTGCACACATTAGCTAGTGTAAAATATTATCCTGCTTTCTCTCTCCCTCCCAAGCACAGACTGACATTAGGCAATAAACTGACACCCCTCTAATATTTTACCACTTTACACAAGGGAAACCTCTTCAAGTGGAGAGAAAGTACATTAGTGCTATTGATTTGAATACAGTGAATAAGGTAGTAAAAAGTGGTAGAGCTGCACTTGTTGCAGGAATTGCCCTGGAAGGTGCATGTTTCCCTTTTGAGGTATAAAGTTTTGCTCATTTAGCAAGCATGTTCAATGGATGCAATGGTCCCACTAATACAGAATTCTTACACAAAGGCAGGTTTTATTACATTTTTACAATATATAGTGTTAGGAATAAGGATGTTGAGTAAGTTTTCATTTTTCAAACAGCTACTAAATTGCATTAAGATTTTACTTCAAATCTGTGTATCTAACCATCCAGCTGCTGAACGACAACAATTTTCCTTAAGTAAAAGTGCAAAAGAGGTAACTGCTGCAATAGCACTCAAGGTACTACCAAGTAAACAATCAAAATCATTATGATAGACTACCTCACAGCAATATGGAATAAAACATAACCTTTATTATTAAAGCAAGTAAAAAAAGCAGTGAATAGTATAAAAATCATTGAAACAGACTGAATTGCAAATAAGTAAAACAAAAGATTGTTATCCAGTGATCTGTACATTATTTGGCATGTGTTACCGAGGTTCATCTGGTTTATTACTTGATAATACTGCAAAGGCATAGTGATCTCTTAATTAAACATATTTTCATAAGAAAGGAAAAAAAAGTGTTTTTATTTGTTAACTAAAAGGGAAATCCAATTCAGCTACAAAAATAAATTACCAGCCTTTTGTTTTACACAGTTATGCCACATATTTTAACAGCAACTATGACACTCAAACAGTTAATAATCAATATACTCAGTCTTACCTAATAAACTTTCCCTTTGTCTTCAGAGTAATGAAAGCATGATATTCCTCACTTTGCAATGACATATTGGTGGCAGGGGACTGTAAAGTAATTGCTCTCTCAAATTTAGGAGAAAGATTTTATTAATCTGTTCTGTATTAAAAAAAAAACAACCCAAGGGTATGTTAGACAAATGATGACACATTTTTATTAATTTGGTGAAGAGTTACAATATGTCTGAATTTGATGGGCTGGCAAAATACACACATATAAGAAAATGCAAAATCTTTCATACTTTAATCATTATAACAATGTATACATAACATATTTTAAAAATGTAAATGTTAAGGTTGTTTAAAATAACATTAGTCTTGGCTAGTTTATAACATTTATCAAATATAAAAATACATTTTTTTATTTAACATCATATTGAAATTATTTAATGATATAACTATGTGAGATTTTTCTGTTACATGGCAATTGGTTCCTCAAAGCAGAGATAAACGTTTGAAAACTTGTCAAACCTGGGAAGGAAGAACAATGCCGATCAAAGATGGCCACTTAAGCTAGAGGCTCCACGTTGTAAGTATTTATAAAGCTTCTTTTATAGCATCCCCCTAATCTCCAACATTTGCAACAGTGGATGGACCAGAACCCACACATCCTGCCCTCCAAACTGCATTCCAGTTAAACTGAAGTGTGATGCCAAGATCACTGAGTATCTTCCAAGGCATCAAAGACCAGTGGAAGAGCTTCTACCACTGGGGAAGGAAGCAACGAGTGGTGCCGACTCTGAGCTAATGGTGACCCCATCGCATGAAAAACATTTTGATAGTGTTGCTCTCACCATTGAAAACCTAAATTGTTCAGATTCTCCTGAACCTCCGGCTATGAAGTCTTGAATGTGATGTGTTATCTGATCAAATAGGACCTTTGCCATCTGTCCACTATGAACAATCTAAAATACCCAGTTACTGAGGTAAAATCTACAATTAAAGATGAAGTCTTGGAACTCAGGAAATAATTTCCTCACTTGGACAACCTATCATCCAGCTGGAGCAAGACAATGAAGACACCCTGCAACTCCAGCATAACATTTAGCAGTTCATTGTGCAACAGGATGAGACCATCAGGCTCCTAACAGCTAAAACAGATGGTATTCAAAATGGGGCAAGTCATAATAATCTCAGTATTTGAGGCCTCCCAAAATCCATACCTGCCAAGGACCTCTTATCTGCGCTAGTTACCATATTTTCCGAGGTTATGGGCCTACAGTCAAACCCCCCAACAGTGCTTGAAGGGGTGCACAGGAATCTTCGACCAAGATGGTCACCTAATAATACTCTGCGCTATGTGGTGTGTTGATTCCTTAACTTTCAAGGCAAGGAAAAATCCTAAAAAGTGGTCAAGAAATGGGGGAGATCAAATATGAGGAGTCCGCATTATCACTCTTTCAAGATGTTTATGTGTTCACTGTACAGCAGTGATGAGCACTCCAACCATTAAGAGGACACTTTGGAGCACTGGCAATTCAATACAAATGGGGCTATCCCTTTTCACGGATAGTGCATCATAATGGCTTTCAAGCAATCTTATGCTCACCTGAGGAAATACCTGAATTTTGTGCTGTCCTGTGCATATCAACTCCAACAATGCTGACCATTGCACAAAAAGCTATATATATTGCATATACCACTGTCTTTCCACAAGGCAAAGAATGGAGGGACTGCTGGAACCAGATACTGGGCCCTAAGCATAAGAGATTGAGGGTCCCCGAGTTTACTCCTCCTCAAGAATGTACATATACTTTCTACATTCTAGTCATATGTTTTCACCTCCTTTCACAGGCCTGATTAGTGATTTATGATTTATCTCACATTCTGTCATGATATCTGGTTGGTTATTTCTTTTGGTTCATCTGTATGATGTTCACTGTTTTCCTTTTCTCTAATAATGTAAGCGGGTGGCCCTCTGGGGACCTGGGGTTTATTGCATATTGGAATGGTTGGGGTGGGGTTTGGTTTGCCTCCCAATAGCTCTGGGCAGGATTTCAGAGATGGAGCACAACCTGCAGCAGACAACTAAGACAGTCACGGGCATCCTGGGGTAGGTTGTCTGCCAAGTTTTTCTCATCATGCTTGGGCTCCTGAGCTTTGTCACTCCATTATGGGGCAGCAGAGTTCCCGGGCCAGGGCATTGAGTTTGGTTGGTTGCCTGATGACCCATGGGGCAACACTCCATCGCCTCTTGATTTACCATAAGTTGCCTTTTATGCTTTTATATTACTTAAACTATGCATAGTGTATGGGTTAGGTTGAGCAAGGAAATCCCCAATGTAATGTGGGGGGATTCCAGGCATACTGCTCATTGGGGCCAATCTTCTGGCGATGGGGGGTGGCCATGAAATATTGTGGTTGGGATGGAACAGATTTGGGTCAGTGGGCTGTTAAAACACTTCTTTAGCTGTTAACAAGCTGGGTTTGGCTGTTGAGGTTTGCAGTTGCCCAGGGCCCTGCCATGAGTTTACCCCCTTACCTCACCTACAGTTAACAGGTGTTCATTCCCAACAGGATAAAGACACTAGCCACCTTTCATACATTTGTCTGCACTTTTCTGTCAGTTGCAACACTATCCAGATAGACACTGTATTGTGAGGGGATTGTGGCACGGTAGAGGAGAGGACTGGTGCAGTTTTTCTTATCATGTTTGGTCCTCCGAGCTCCATCAATGCATAGTGGTTTTATACATCATTCACTAACTGGGTATTCAGGACTCTCTGGTGTAGGGGTGAGTGAAAGTAGGGATGGATGAAAATTTGCACCTCAAACTGAACTGGCAGCAGGCACAGCACTGGAGGCAGCAAGGGCAGCGCTGGCAGCAGGCACAGTACTGGTGGCAGCAGGAGCAACATGTCTGACAGCAGGCACAGCACTAGTGGCACAGGAGCAGCACATCTGACAGCAAGAAAAGCAATGGTGCTAGCAGTGGCAGCATGTCTGGCAGCAGGCACAGCACTAGTGGCAGCACATTTGGCAGCAAATACAGCAATGGTGACAGCAGGGCAGCACGTCTGGCAGCAGGCACAGGCAGTTGACCTGTCCTGCTCTCAACACTACCTCTCTCTTCCTCCCATCCCATTTAATTCTGTAAGATCCCTAGGGGTGATTTAGGGGGACTGGACAGCATTGGTTCAATAGTGCTCACTTCCTCCTCCTCCTCCTCAGACTCAGTGGACACATAAGGGTCCTTCCAATTCATCCTTTTATTATTTTTAAACCTGCCTCAATTTTACAAAAAATTCACAGCAGAACAGCACAGTACATCTATCTCACTCTTTAGCTGCTTCTTTTGTGTTTCACTTCCTGGAAAAGTCGAAAAACATAAATCAATGGGTGGAAACTTTCTAACCATTGAAAAAAATGGCAAAGAATTTTGGCCAATGGGTGAAAAATGTGAAGATTTTGATTGCTTATTTTAAAGTGGATTTTCCCATGAAAAAGAGGACAACAATGTAGTTTTCACAGAATTTCTCACAGAAACACGGTGAGAGCATTTGCCGACCCCTAATGAGCTGCCTGGGCCTGCTGCTAGTGCGTCCAGTCTGCTTTCTTCACCTGTAGAGGCAAGAGTGACTCTCATAGAGCAGAAGCAGCAACAAGGAGGGACTGGTGGTGGAGTTGATGAGGGTGATGATGGAGCAGCTAGGGTGGAAGAGACATTAATGGCCCAAATCAAGAAGGAATGGGAGACATATGCAAATGGGGATGGGTATTACCACCACTACCAGCAGTGAGATTGCAGAATTTGCAGACTTTAATGCTGCTGTAATTACTTTTGCTGTTGCTGATGAGTTGCGAGGGCAGCAGGCTGATGAGGAGCAAGCTAGTGAGCCACAGACCACTTTGGCCACTGTGGTAATGGAGTCCAGTGCTAGTAATGTGAGACTAAGACAGGTTCCTCTTTCCAACAGTACTCCTGGTCCTAGTTGCAGTGCTGATCCTGAGGCAGCAGCAGCACCAGCAGCATCCTCTGCCCCATCCAGTGAAGAGGATTGAGAAGGTGAAGAAAAGTGAGGCCATCTCCATTTTCCCCTCCCCCCGATGTCCTACATGTGGGACTATTTTACACTTGTGGCAGGCACAGTGCTGTCATCAGTGACAGCACTATGCACAATTTGTGACAAGTCAGTGTAAAGGGGAAAGGAGGTAAAGTACCTTGGCGCAGCAGCGCTGATAACCCATATGAAATACATGCATGTTAAAGCTAAATCCCTGCAAAGGAAATCAGGACCTGCTGTTGCTGTACCTCCATATCTTCTCAATGGAGCAAAAAGTCAAGGCAGAAATCAAACGGGGAGATAAATAGAGAAACCCAGCTTGAGCCTGAACGTTTGATGGCTAGTGAAACACCTGGTGCTTGGGTCCAGGCACAGGAAGATGTAGCAATGTCTTCTCATGATCCACCTCTGTCATCGTTACCTCCCCAACCAGCTGATAGCCATTCTGTAGATGTCAGGATATGGCAGTTTGTGTCCACACTGTGTGTTGCAACCAGGGCATCAAGCAGTTTCTGAGGAAATTCCATTACACAGAATATGCTAAGCTGGTTAAAGGGATGATTCACCATTATTATTCTAGAGGGAATCCTATAACAACATATACATAGATGTCTTTTTTGAGGGGAAGGAAAAGGACTAGAGTGGTTTGTGGGGTGAAGAACAATAACAGTAACAAGAAGAAGAAAAATAAAAGAAGCCAAATTAGATATAACAGAAAGGAAAATAGGAAATCCTGAAAAATCTAGAGGGCTTAAAATATGAAGATGGAGATATTGGTAAAACCTTTGTCAAGACAAATTTCAAGCCCTAATCTAATTTTTATCCTTTTCAGAAAAAAGGGCCATATATAGCAAGCTTTTACCAAATGGTCTTGGATAGTAACATAGTAAATTAGGTTGAAGTCCATCAAGTTAAACCTTCTCCTCATACCCCAGTAACTGAAAATTTTATAGCTTTCCTGCTACCAATTAAGTTAGTCTTTATCAGACCTTCCTGATCTGCCTACTGATAAACAGTATAACCCTGTATGTTCCCTTTTGAAAGAAATGTATCTAATCTTCTCTTAAATGTATCCATTGTATCTGCCATAACCACCTCCTTGGGCAATGAATTCCACAATTTAACAGACCTTACCATAAAAAAAACCCTTCTTCTGCTGAAGTTTAAACCTTCTTTCCTCTAATCTCAAGGGGTGTCCCCTGGTCACCTGATCAGGCCTTGGAATAAATAGCTCACCGCAGAGATCCTTGTATTGACCTCTCATATACTTGTACATATACTTGTACAATGTGATAAGGTCTCCTCTTAGTCGTCTTTTCTCTATAGTAAATAAACCAAGTTTGTCTAGTCCTTCCTCATATGTCAAGTCATCCATTCCCTTAATTCATTTTGTTGCTCTTTGCTGTACCCTCTCTAGTTCTAGTATATCCTTTTTCAGAACCGGTGCCCAAAATTGCACTGCATACTCAAGGTGATGTCTTACCAATGATTTGTATAATGCCAAAATAATGTTATCCACTCTTGCTTCGATACCTCTTTTTATGCAAGACAGGATTTTGTTTGCCTTTGCTACTGCTGTTTGACACTGGTCACTGTTTCCAAGCTTGTAGTTGACAAGGATACCCAGGTCTTTCTCTAGCAATGAGTCCCCTAAAATGATTCCATTAAGTTCATAAGTAGCCTTGGGATTGTTTCCTCCCAAATGCATGACTACACTTCCCCACATTAAACTTCATATTCCATTTGTTTGCCCAATCTGATATTGTATGTAAGTCCTTCTGTAGAGAGAAAATATCCTGTTCTGAATTAATGACCTTGCATAATTTAGAATCATCTGCAAATATTGATATTTTGCTTTCTATATCTATTTCCAGGTCATTTATAAACATGTTAAAAAGCAGCGGACCTAATACTCCACTCTCCCCTTTAACTGTATTGGAAAATTTTCCATTTACAACCACATACTGTTCCCTATCCTTCAACCACTTTTGTATCCAAAATTGTATTGTATAAGTATAATAAATCAATCAAAAGCCAAACTTTTGGCCCAAAAGAAGGAGATAACTATTAGAGTCTGGCAAAGGTGGCTCGATAGTCATCCAAAATACTGTTGACTGTCTTCAAGGAGGACACAGACTACTATAAGATCAAGAATATTAGCAACTTTTGAAAAACAATCTGAGGATCTCCTACAAGCAGCACTTCAAAAATAAATGATTAAATCACAAGAATACAAATATATACATTTGGAACAATGAGCATGAGATTTGCCCATTCATATGCCAACCTTTTTATGGGCCATTGGGAGGCACATAATGTGTGGCTTAAAAACATGGGGCAGTCTTGTGTTCTATGACTGGTATATTGACAACATTCTTATCATTTGGAGAGGAACCATATGATATTAGATTTTAATAACACCAGAGGTAAAAAAGTTACAGTACAGATACAGGATAAACAAATATAATCTATGAACCTAACTTTATACTTTGGGGAAAACCATACCATTCAAAGTATAATCTATCAAAAAACAGTGGTGTCATATCAGTATATAAGATCGAACAGTGGGCACTATCATAAGTGGTTCACTAATGTGCCATTTGGAAAGCTACATAAGCTAAGACACAACTGTAACAACCTAAAAGATTTTGAAAAAGAAGGAAATATACTCATTGAACAATTTAAGGAAATGGGGTATGGAGATACATTGCTGGACTTGATGTTCAATAGAGCTGGAGAACTGGATAGAAATGATACTAAAAAAGAAACAATATGGCAAATCAACATCACGATATAGCATTTACAACTCAATTTAATTCATATGGCTACAAAGTCACAAATATTTTGAGACAGCATTGGGGAGTTCTACAACAGGATCTAGTCCTAAAGTAGTATAGGGAAACATCCTCCTATCACATTTAGAAAAAATGTAAATATCCGGTCATACATAGCACCAAGTCATCCCAAAACTCTGGAAACAACAAGAGGTATAAAACCTAAACCGTGGGGGACCTTACAATGTCACCAGCCAAGATGCATAAATTGCAAATATATGACAGATGGCATCAAATCTTTATCTAATGTGGATAATACAGTTTCTTTCAATATATACAAAATATGGATTGTCACGCCCCATATGTTGTTTACATGTTGCCATGTGTTTGTGGTATTAAATATGTAGGCTGTATTACCAGGCCATTGAAACACAGTATCCATGAACAAGGGAAAAATGAAGAAAAAGGATAACAACCATGGAGTCCCAACACACTTCAACAATTGTGAAAAGGGAGGTATAGAGAACCTGAAGGTTCTAATATTCAAGCATATCCCTGAAAACACCTGTGGCAGATATAAGAGGATCTACACCAGAGAGGCCTTCTGGATATTTACCCTAAATACCATAGGTAAATGAGGACTGAATGCATAAATAGATGTGGTCTCATGCTTTTAACAGCACATTTTTTTTATTACTAGATTTTTTTTCTCAAACACATAATGCTACCTGAATGCCAATATGTGGTCCTTCACACTGACACCTTAGTACCCCCTGTAAGTTTACATTATGCTCCAGCATGTCCCCTCTATATATGTGACCTTAGCATGTGCATATCATAGACACTTGATGGCTTTTAGAGAGACACAGTGGATGACAACAGTATGGAGAACCAAGGGTGAATTACCCACTACTATGCGGGACCACCTCCAACTCTTTTTGAGTTTGTGCATGCACACTCTATTCTGTCATATCATCCAGACATATGGGTCTACATCCATTAATCAAGGCACTGCACTCCACATGTGGAACCTAGAAGATGTGCCTAATACTCCCTGGTGGCAAGCCATGCTGTTTGAAGTGGACTAACATCACGGGCAAGAGGAAATTTGGCACAGATGGATGAAGCACTAAATACAGAGACAAACAGGTCAGTTTTTCTAGACTTTTCCTCCTGAAGAAGTGATATCCATATTTTAGTCATGAAACAGGTTGAGCTTACCAGACTCATTGGTATTATTATACATTTTACTATTATTATTATACTTTTTGGCTTTCTAATAAAGACTTATGTACATTTTACTTAACCCTACATACCCTTATACTCCCATTCTATATATTCACCTTTTTATGGATTATATTGTATTATAAATGTTCCAAGTATACTCTAACTTTTGGAGGTTCAGTCTACATATTCTGACCCTATATTTGTGGATTATTAGTGGGAACTATATCCCTTCACATTTGTTATCAGCATTAAGAGCTACAAAGGAAGTAACCAGCCTGGAGTAATGCTTTATATCCAGTGCAGGCTATCTAGACAAATGTAAATAGACTACTTAGAGGGACACTGTTTACATAGTATCGTACCAGTGATTGCTATACTTAGAGGTGTTTTGTTGTGATTTCCTTCTTTTTTGTTTTACTACATTATTTATACAGTAACGTGGATTGTGAATTGTGATATCCATAGGTTATGGTGGCATACAACACCCTGGAGAGTGTGTTCCTTTATGGACATAACTCCTTTCTTTTTTACCCCTATTTTGGATTAAAGCTTCTTAACCATTTGTTCTTATGTCCCAGTTGAAGGGAATATTTGTGCTCCACCAACACTGCTATGTGTTTAGGGGTTTTTATCATGTTCTTATCCATGCAAATGATCAGTACTTTTTTCAGCTTGACTTTTAGACCATCTTTTGCAGTTTGCCGCCTTTTGGACTGGCATTCATTCCTCTAGATTTTACACAGGTCTTGACAGCCTTGTCTGCTCACATTCATTCTCTAGTAATTTCCCTTAAGCATTGTCTGGATGACGTTTTGTTAAAGGTCCCTTCAGCAAAGGCAGTTCACCTTCAGATTCAGACAATCTGAGGACAACAATTTTGGGTACTCCTTTTCCAGAAATGCTCTCTGGTTTTGGTTCAGGTCCATCCCTTTCTCTGCATGAAATTCAACACTCTTCAGGAACAGGCCTTTCTGAAACATAATAAGATTCTAACTTTGTGGTTGCAGGTGTCTGAAGCTTTTCATCCCCTCTCTGCAATGCTGCAGATATACATGATATTTGTAGGATTTCTGGTCTATGTCTTGGATTCAGTCTCCTCTCCTTCATCCAATTACATGCTTGGGAAGATAAGCAGCAGGATATTTTCAAGATTTGGTCCAGACACCAGTGTTATATTTCCTGTGCCATGTATCTCTCTGAATAGATGAAGTCAGATATTCAATGGTGATTTTAGATGGCCTATCTGCCAACTGGAATGTCCAGTGATCATTCAGAATTGGGTGGCAGTCATAATTGATGTTAGCCTGACTGACTGTAGTGCCACTTGCAGATTCTACCCATCAATGAGTGCCAGTCAATTTGTCTAACTTTTTTGCATTGCAGTACCTCCAGAGTTTGCCAGTATAGATTAAGTCTAGCAATACAATGGCTGTGGTCTACATCAATAGCCAATAGGGAGAAGGAGTGCCACCACATAGTCAGATTTTTGTTTGGGTGGAATCTCTTGTGACTCCATCACTGTTTTAGCTCCAGAGGTAGACAATGTTGTTGAAGACGTTCTACGTCATCAGAGGTGAGATCCCAGGATTCAGGAATAGGGATGGACGACAATTTCTGCCTCAAACTGATATCGGCGAAAAATAGCACTTTCTGCTTGGCAAAAAATTTCCTGCAAAAAGTGCAGATTTTCCATTTTTCCGCTTTTTTCGACTATCTCATTCCAATGAGATCAACGGGAACATTAAATTTATACACAATATATAACAAATATTATTTTATTTCCCATAGGCATAGTATAAAAGGGGAATGAGGGTGCCTGTAACAAATATTATTTTATTTCCCAAAGGCATAGTATAAAAGGGGAATGAGGGTGCCTGTGTTACTGGGGTATGGGGAAAGAATCAGTTGAACAGGGGATGATTTTTGGGGGAGTTGTTTACTGGGATTGGGAGCAGTTAATATAAAAATAAACCCTAAATAAAATAAAATAAAAACCATAACACATAGTATAAAGGGGTCTGAGAATGGTGCCTTTGTTGGTGAATGAATGAATCATTTGAACAAGAAATGTATTTTGCGGGGGTTACTTGACTGCTATTGGGGGATAATAAAAATAAATCAATAAAATAAAATAAGACATTTGTATGTAAAGTGATAGAGACATGAACCCCCTGACATAAGCTGCCACTGGGGTAGACTGATACTTGACTTGATAAGAGTATTTTGTAGAAGATGATTTGTTTGATGTGTTGTTAAAGGCTTTTGTAGGACTTTGACTTATTAGAGGCCCAAGCCCTGAAGAAACATTGATTTGTAAGACTCAGGCTTGTTAGAAACAAACCCCCCAAAAAGTGTTTATTTTTTTTGTAGGACTATGTTAATTTTTTGTTTTTAAAGCACAAACCCTGAGAAAAAAATAAAAATGCCCTACTTGCCTAATGCCAGCAGGTCATGTTGGCTAGTGGGCACTGTCATATGTCCTCCTGAGTCCTGAGTTGCCACTGTTGTTTGTACTGCTGCTGAGATGTTTAAGCAGCAGGATGACTGGGCAGCTGAAAGGGAATGGGATCAACAATAGCAGTAACATGGAAGATGGATGATGAAGGTTCCACTTGCCATGACTGGCTCCAGTGATGAGCCTGAGGCAGTAGCAGCTGAATAAGTAGCCCCCAGTCTATGTGGAGAAAAGAACATTGAATCCTCTCCACCTGCCCGCCTCCAAAATCATGGGTATGTTGTTATTAGAATATATTTTTCCCTTGAGAGTAGGAACTGTGGCTCTCATCAGCAACTGCAAAGTGCACAGTATGTGTGTGGTAAATAACATCTGGGGGCACAACTGTATCCAAACACCATGGCACCTGAAACCAAGTACTGCTGCTGTCACTGTACCTCTTTTCCAGACCCATTAAGGACACATGACAACTTGCTGATAGTTTAATAGTAATCATGAACCCTCCCTGCCACCATCTTAGCATATTCTGCAGGATGGAATCTCCTCAGATGCTGGTTGATGCACTGTTTGTTATTCTCCTCCACCAAACTGGCATGTGTAATCAGTGCACCTCACAGTGTGCAATGGGTAGAGATGAACTGCCACATCCTAACATCAACAGAGTGGTTATCATTTGGCAGGGGAGGTAATGAACAAGGTGGGTTGGCAGAAGATGTAGTTACCCTAGAAGGTGATGGCAAGCTAGTTGTTTCACTCTTCCTGGAACTTCCAGTCTCTGCCTGGGTTGTTCTATTCCTCTTCTTCTTTGATCTCTGCCTCACCTCTTGTTGCCTTTATGGAGATTCAGGGACAGCAAAAGCGGTGCTTGATTTCTATGGTGGGTGTTTGTCTTTAACATGTTTTATGTAAATGTCATGGTGTCTGTGTTTCATGTGTGATATCAGGGCACTTGTGTCAAGGTGTGTTCCCTCCTTTCCTCTTTTCACTGACTTGTCACAAATTGTGCACAGTGCCATTGCTGATGACTGCACTGTGCCTGTCCCAACAGAAAAATAGTCCCACACCCATGATGACTTCAAGGGTAAGAGAACAGATCGAGAAGAATGGCCTCTTTCTTCTTGTTCTCTACATTCCCCTTTATTGTCTGTGGCAGCGGATAATGCTGCTGCTGTTGCTACTACTGCCTCAGATTCAGCACTGCAACTAGGATCAGGAGTATTGCTACTGCTGGCAAGTGTAACCTGTCCTAGTCCCGCATCACTTGTTGACCCCATTCCCACTGTGTCCACGGTGGTCTTTGGCACACTAGCCTGCTCCTCAGCATCCTACTACCCTTGCATCTCAGATCAGAAGGAATTAGAGCAGTTGCAAATTCCTGTAATTCCAAAATATCATTGCTAATAATTGTGGTGATGCCCATCCTCATCCATGTCTCCCATTCCTTCTCAGTTTCTGCTAACATGACCATCAATGTATCTTCCACCCCAGCATCATTATCACCACCACTAGTCCCCACATGATGTTGTTGCTGCTGCTCTATTCCAGACATCTCTCTGCTGCTTTGAGGAAGTGATGAGCAATGTGACAGAGGGTCCCCTAATGTCACACTTGCCATTTCCTTTTGACCTGAAGAAAAAGACAGACTAGCAGCAGTAGCAGCAGTCACAGGCAACTGATCTGTGCTCCTACTGGTGGTGGTGATATTAATTCTGAGCCTGCTCTCCTCCCCCAACACCAGTTCTGGCCTCTTCAGGATCATGTTCTACCTGAACACTGTTGTGAAGGAAAGGGGAGGACTCCCTGTCCCAGGGTCTGAGGAATGGTGTGTGCTCCCTTGACTGCTAGTCTGGATGCTGTCAAATGTTTCCCCTACCACTCTGGCTGCTTCACCATTACTGATACTACTACTAACAACAACCGCATCAAGTTCAGCTGCAGAGTCTTCCTCCTCAGTCTCAAAATCAGTAGTAATATGAGGATATTGTTGATTACCCCCTCCTTCACTCCTAATGCTAACAAGCTGCTGGACCTTAGCAGCAGTAGTACTAGCACTGGCAGGACTGCTTAGGAATAGGAAGTGTGATTTAGGGTCCCTTGCTGTCACACTTGGCATCATTTTCTCCTTCCCCCATGAGTACTAGAAGAAAAACTAGGAGCAAAGTATTGGTGGCAGCAGGTTCAGCACTGGCAGCAGGTACAGCACTGGTGGCAGCATGGGCAGCACATCTGGCAGCAGGTACAACACTAGTGGCTGCAGGTACAGCAATGGTGGCACTGGAAGCAGGGGCAGCACATCTGGCAGCAGGTACAACACTAGTGGCTGCAGGTACAGCAATGGTGGCAATGGCAGCAGGGGCAGCACGTCTGGCAGCAGGTACAGCAGTGGTGGCACTGGCAGCAGTGGCAGCACATCTGGTAGCAGGTACAACACTAGTGGCTGCAAGAACAGCAATGATGGCCTTGGCAGCAGGGGCAGCACGTCTTGCAGCAGGCACAGTCAACTGACCTGTCCTGCTCTCACTAGTACTGCCCTTTTCTCCCTCCCTTCCCATTCCCTTTTCTCCCTCCCTTCGCATTAAATTCCCCAAGATCCCTTGGGGTGATTTAGGGGGACTGCACAGCATTGGTTCAGTACTGCTAGTCACCTCCTCCTCCTCCTCAGACTCAGTGGACACATAATAAGGGTCCTTCCAGTTTCTCTTTTTTGCTGCTCATAGTGATAGCAGTCACTATGAGCATCTCCTGCCTCAAGTTTTGCAAAATATCACAGCAGAACAGCACAGCACGTCTATCTCACTCTGCTTCTATTGTGTCTGCCTTCTGCAAAAACATAAAGTTTTTATAGCGGAAATGCAAAAACAAGGTAAATCAATTAGTGGAAACTTTCTAGTCATTGAGAAAATGGCAAAAGATTTTGACCAATGGGTGAAAGATGCAAACATTTTAACCGCTAGTTGTAAAACGTATTTCCCCACGAAAAAGCAGATAACAATGTGGTTTTCACTACATTTCTCGCAGGAACACTGCAACAACTTTCGCCCATCCCTATTCAGGAACTCCACCAGATGGTTTTCAACCCCATGGTCAGTTTGTGAGGTCCTCTAGCCATTGTTTGAACTCTAGGTTTAATTGCCAAGTTTCCCATTTTTTCTCTGGCTGCCTAGACCCTACTCATTCTATTTGTGGAAGTAATGGTCACTTATAAACAAAAAAAGGGGCAAAAAGAAGGACCCAAAAAAAAGTAGATCTCTCAATAAGGGCACATAATGATGTCAAGCATAGTATATTCACATAGATAAGGTGTATATATCTATAAGACACCTTGATATTATAATATGGGAACTACTAATGGATTAATACCACACTATGCAGTTGAGGATTTTCTATCTCGATGAGCTAAGAGTAAAATGCCAAGAATTAGCTATATTACATCACCACAAGCAGAGTGGGAGTCTCAAGGATCTTTGGTATCCCATAACAAAAAGACAAAAGTATTACTTCACATGGAAAAGATGCTTCTATTCAAATCCCAGATACTGTTAAGTATTGGTCTCTCGGAGTAATGTTATATGTGATGCCAATCGACCTATACCTGTCATGGTTTGACTGATATGGTCTAACACTCGGCTATTAATTACTACTGTCTTTCATTCCCTGGTTCAAGCTGAGTAAGCTGATGCTTAACTAACTGCCTTAACCTCTCAGTTTCCATGGTTACTCACCTGACTGTTATCAGCCAACCCCTTCCAGGGCATTTGAAGCAGCTAGGCTCACCTCCTCCTTACCCTTGTGTCTGCTTCTGGCTGCAAGTGCGTTCTTCTGAATTCCTGATTATCCGTGCATGACCTGACTTCCACTGACATCCCTTCTGGGTCCTGACTCTTGGCTTGTTCCTGACATCGCTGATCTCCATATTCCTGACCCCGGCTTGTCTGAGTACCTGGCTTGGTTCCTGACCCCAACTTGTCTTTTGGTTTACACTCCTGGATCATGATTTTGCTTTGTTTGCTTCGGTTATTTTAATAAAGGTGTTTTGCATTTTACATTTTTGTGTCTGTCTGGTTCCTGGTCCCTAACAGTACACAAGGGCCTTATTCTTGTCCCGTTTTAATTATGTGGTCTCGTACCTGCCGGGTACCAAAAATGTTCAGGCTAATGCCCTATCTAGACAGTTCTTGGGCACTAAGGAGGAAAGCCCTGCTAGTCCAAGTATTCCTCCGGACTGAGTACTGGCGGAGAGAATACAGGCCACCCAAATAGATACACCTGTTGAGACTCCCTCTGGGTGCTGTTTCATACCTGTTAACCTCCGTACCAAGGTACTTTCAACCTGCCATAAAACTAAGTCAACAGGGCATCCCGGAAAAAAACAGATGCTCTGGTCAGTTTCCCATCTCTTCTGTTGGCCAGAACTTAACAGAGACATTGCTCCCTTTGTCATAGTTGATAAGATAAGGCTGAAAAAAGACATGTGTCCATCAAGTCCAGCCCATGCCGATAACACCCCTGTTGATCCAGAAGAAGGCAAAATAAAGCCCTCTGGAGCAATTTCCAATGTAGTCCCAAGTGTATGTGTGTGTGGGGGGAATTATTCCTTCCTGACTCCAACTGGTAGTCAAATAGTTCCCCGGATCAATATCCTATTTGCTTTGAAGCCATCTGTCATAATTGTCAATATTGTTCTTTGCTAGATAGGCATCCATTGCTTTTTTGAATGCAGTTGCATTATCTGCAAGCACAACATCCCAAGGCAAAGAATTCCATAACCTTACCGCCCTAACTGTAAAGAATCCCTGCCTATGTTTTAGTCGAAAGCGCCTTTCCTCAAGTCTTAATGGATGACCTCTTGTTCTTAGCTCAGCTCCTTGCATAAATAATTCATTGGATAGTTCTTTGTATTGACCTTGAATGTATTTGTAAATGGTAATCATATTACCCCTTAGACATCTCTTCTCTAATGTAAACAAACCGAGTTTGGCTAGTCTCTCTTTGTAACTCAGATCCTCCAATTCCTTTATCAGTTTTGTTGCATGTCTCTGCACCTTTTCCAGTTCAGTAATGTCTTTTTTTAGAACAGGTGCCCAAAATTGTACTCCATATTCTAGATGAGGCCTAACCAAGGATTTATACAGAGGTAGGATAATATTAGCATCCCTTGCTTCTATACCTCTTTTTATGCAGGCTAGTACTCTATTTGCTCTTGCAGCAGCTGAGTGACTCTGCATACTGCAGTGAAGTCTATTGTCTATCAGTTCTCCTAAATCTTTCTCTAATGAGGATTTCCCAAGTTGTTTCCCATTTAGAGTATATGTAGCAAGTTTGCTTCTACAACCCATATGCATAACCTTACATTTATCTACATTAAATGAGATCTGCCACTTTTCTGCCCATTCACTTAGTTTATCTAAATCCTTCTGTAGGGAAAAAACATCCAGCTCTGTATGTATTTCCTTACATAGCTTAGTGTCATCAGCAAAGATTGAGATGCTACTTTCAATTCTCACTTATAACCCTAGACCAATTTGAAAAAGTTCCATTTACAACAACTCTCTGACATCTATCATTTAACCAGTTCTCAATCCATGTACAGATAACACCGCCCAAACGAAGCCTTTTAGTTTATGCAGTAACCTGTTGTGAGGCACTGTGTCAAAGGCTTTTGCAAAATCCAAGTATACTACATCAACAGCAATTCCCCTGTCCAAATTACTACTCACTCTTTCATAAAATGCAAGTAAATTAGTCTGACATGATCTGTTCTTCATGAAACCATGCTGATTCCTACTAATGATATTGTTTGTCTTCACATAGTTCTGAATACTGTCAGTTAATAACCCTTCTAGTATCTTACTCACTATGGAAGTCAAACTCACAGGTCTATAGTTTCCTGGTTTGGATATTGCTCCCTTTTTAAACAATGAAACTACATCAGCTTTCCTCCAATCACAGGGCACTATGCCTAATGAAAGTGAATCAATAAATATTAAGTATAATGGTTTTGCTATTACTGAACTTAGTTCCTTAAGTACCCTTAGGTGTATACCGTCCAGTCCAGGCGCTTTATTCACTATAAACCTTTCCAGTCTCTTCTGGACCTTGTCCTCAATAAGCCATGTAGATGTTGGAGGAAATTCCATGGTTTTGTCTGTTTGCCCACAGCTTGTCATTGCTGCTTCCTTTGTATATACTGATGCAAAGAAAGTAATTAGGGTGTCAGCCATAGCTTTATCCTCACTAATCAATTCACCCGTTTCAGTCCTAAGAGGACCACTATCAACCTTAACTTTTTTGTTGTAAATATACTTGTAGAATTGTTTAGGGTCCAGACTGTGCGCAGACCAAATCACCCTGTCACCTTCCAGTGAGCCATCTCCAACCCATACCCAATGGTGAGAAGCCATGGGCACACCTTGCCATGGACTTCATAGTCGACCTCCCTCTGTCCAATGGTAACAATGTCATTCTTATGGTTGTCGACCGATTTTCTAAGATGATCCACTGCATACCATTCAAAAAAACTCCCATCCGTTAAAGTGTTGGCTATAGTCTTTATCAAAAAGGTCTATTGGCTACACGGGGTTCCCAAAGACATAATTTCTGACCGGGGTAGCCAGTTTGTCTTAAGATTCTGGAGGGCCTTCTGTGTGAAACTAGGTATCCAACTCGCCTTCTCCTTGGCCTACCACCCACAATCGAATGGGGCTGTGGAAAGGGCTAATCAGGCCTTGGAGCAATTCCTGCAGTGCTACATCTTGGACCATCAGAATAATTGGTTGGACCTGCTAACTTGGGCAGAGTTTACTCATAACACTGCAGTCTCAGCTTCTACCCAGCACTCCTCCTTCATGGTGAATTATGGATGTCAACCCTCCATGATTCCAGATTTGTCACTCCCCAGGGGATTCCGGGACTGGAGGATCATCTCCCACAGATTCATTCCACATGGGTGCAGATCAAAGAGTCACTGCGACGCTCACAACAATCCCAGGAGATCCAGGCTAATAGTAAACTCCTACCCTCAGCCCCCTACCAGGTCAGGGAGACGGTCTGGTTATTCTCCAGAAATCTCCACCTTCGAGTGTCCTTTCAGAAACTGGCTCCCCGTTTTGTGGGGCATTTCCATATCCTCTGATGTGTGAACCTTGTGGCCTATGCCCTAGACCTCCCTCCCAATATGCGTTCCATGTCTCACTGCTGAAACCCCTGGAATGTAATTGTTTTACTACGGTCACTCCTCGATGCCATTTGGTGCCCATTGACGGCTATGAGGAGTTTGAGGTCTGCTCCATAGTCAACTCTCGTAGGTTCCAAGGGAGGCTTCAATATATTGTCCATTAGAAGGGGTACTGTCCAGAGGAGCGCTCTTGGGTTCCGGCCTCAAATGCGCATGTCCTCGCCCTCCATTTATGAAAATTCCTGTGGAAAAAATTAGAATTTTTAAACATCCCTACTGATAAGTTCCATATGTGGTGAAACTGCCAAATTATCACACACAAATGAAGGAAATAATTCAACTATTTTCTCATTTATGAACACTAAAATACACAAAGGTTACTTCTGAATCCTTTGTCTATCACACACCTCTGTTCTCTACCAATTAAGCCTTGTTTTTTTTCTATTATTTATCCCATATTCATTCAATTTCCTTTTATCCTTACTGTAACCCCTTCATTTCCTTTCATTTTCACCTTAAATAGTCCTTTTCTACCCCGCAGGTCTGTTATGCAGCTGGCCAATTCAGCAACGTAACACACAATTTTATTGTAATTGTTTAACCTTCTACATGGGAATTTATATGTGCTAATGTACAAAGAAAACTTTCTTATGCAAATAAATTGATAAATGTATGTTGTGAATTAAAAGTATAATTGGTTTGAAAAACATTTGAGTGCTGCAAACTATTGTCATTTCGTCTATCTAAACTTCATATTTTTATTTAATGTCTGATCAACTTTTAAAAGTAATTCATTGCTAAGATATATATCCCCTACACAAATGCAAACACAAATATTATATATATAACTAGTTGAAGAGCCCGTGTACACGGGACACAGTGCCACCCAGCAACAGCTGCGGTGCAGTCATGCACAGTAGAGACTACCCGCGCCATGGCTGATATGGAGCAGGAGCTCCGAATTCAGACCGTAGTCGAGAACCACGGTCTGAATTCAGAGCCCAGCTCTGTTATCAGCCGCGGTGCGGGCAGTTTGTAGGGTGCATGACTGCAGCGCACACAGCCGTCTCTATTGCGCATGACGGCTTATGACAAACAATTTAGCAAATTATTATATATATATATATATATATATATATAGCATATATAATATAGATTAGTTGAGTAACAACATAACTATGGAATGTACTGTATCACAAATACATTATTAGACTAGTTAACCATTTAAGTGCCAGACAGTTGAGCAACATATTGCTTCGCAATGTGTTATTCACCCTTCTGGCACTCAAATGGTTAAAGACAAAAAAATTATTAATAACCTCAGATACCTAAATCATAGTAGACTTTGCATCCTGCACGTCGTGGGTCCTTAATGTAATGCTGAATTAATTCCCATGCTCCTCATTGTGTCTGCTTGTCCTACCTATGATAGAAGTTTCTTTGAATAATTCATATGCCATGATAATATATCCTCCACTGTAACACTGAGGCATTTAATTTACCGACAAAATCTGAAAGAAGCCTTCTTTTATCAGATGAATGAACTGGCTTGGAATGGAAAATGATCTTGCTTTCTAACTTACAATTTATCTTACTTCCACCCTCAAGATGAGAGAATGGCAACTTTTTCTGCTTATGGTCACTTTTCACTTTCATCCTGGTTAGTGTGCAATAAAATGTAATGAATAATTCAAATGCCATGGTAAAGAATATAATTTCAAGCTCTCTTTTTCCATTTCACCTGTTTTCAACATGTATTCTCTTTCTTTTAAATCCTGTTTATAGAGTACAAAAAATAAATCAACAACATTTTAATAACATTGATATGACTCACCTTTCAAATTTTATCATATGTGTCATTAATTTTCTTTTAGCTTTAAATAAAATATCTCAAGAGGGCCAAAATTAGTATGCATATTTCTTAATTTTCTTTGATTTTGCCTTTTTTTAACATGAACATCTGCACAAGGGACACCCTTCGTTTCTATTTATTTTTTTTCTCATGATTGTATAATTGTACAGATGATTAACTTTTCAGAAATGGAAGTACATTAATCCCAGAGCATGAATAATATTCTTTGATGCTGTCTGTGGCCAAAATGAACCTATGAATCTATTTATTTAAATATCGTAGTAAAATCTGATATATTAGAAAATATTTAAGTCTTATTTGAATGTGTTTATAACAGGTATGATTATAAAGAGCTTTAATCTAAGTTCACTTTTCTAAAACAATATTCAATATTTTTGTACCAGACAAATAAGCATCTTCTTTTAGGGAAAACATAGTACATTATGTTATTCTTATTTAAGGGTGCTGTTTTTGTTTTTAGTTATTTAAGGATCCATTTTCTCCATTTATTGAGGGTCCCTTTTCCTCTATTCATTGATGAGCTTTCCAACCAGAATGAGTTAATAGTAAACAAAGTTGTGTACATGAACTATGGAGGCATATAAACCATTGTAGTAGGATATCTACAAACTGAACCCACTTTTATTACACTATTCTACTGGTGTCAATTATCTAAAGATAAAAAAGTAGTTATAACCCATGTGGTTTATTTTTTCACATTCCACATTAATAAAATAACCTTTTCCTCTTGATTCACTAACAGGTTATTTTTATGATGGTAACAATATGAAAGATATATTTTTATGGCATATTTTAATGCCTGATTTATAAAAACTAACACTAGAGGATTTAATCACTACAGAAGGAGTTCAATGGTGATTTTCAGCTATGCTAGGTTGATGATCCAGTACCTCTACCACCAGCAGAGCAATAAACTAGTTCATGTCCCCAGCAATTCAATACATCATTACAGAATAAAGTGAATGGTACATTTCTTTCTAGAAAATCACATCGAAAGAGTCCATAACAGATGACATACCCTCCAAGGAGGTTGAACTAATCCCAGATTCACAATAGAATGTCTTAGAAACAGGCCTTATCTGTTCCTTCTAAAAGTCCTATTGTGACAGCTAAAACAGAAATATAAAAAATGTATAAGATGTTACAATTAAAATCCATGTGTGGGATATCAGGAATAAAAGAGCATATGAATATAGAGGTATAAGAAAATATAGATGACAAGGTGGACAAAAATAAAAAAGTCCATCACATTTGTCAGAATATATAACATGAATTCACATACTAGACTTCTAAAAATATCTTATATATCAAGAGAAAAATGTCCTTAAAGAACCAAAAAAACTATAGTCTATAAAAACTAAAGACAGTTCTAACAATTATAGACAAGGGAAGAGCTATAATCCTAACTGTACAGTTTACATTGTACTGAGTGCTCTGTATGCTGTAAACAATACACTGGGAAGAAAGAGCTCCCTAAACACTCCATTTTTTTTCAGCATGGTAGATAGTGGTATATTGTAACAATATCCCTGCTTTCACTGATCTGATTCCTGACAATGAAATGCTTGAAAACAGAAAAAAGTATATAGCATCCACAAGGAGTACAAATCTAAAATATGCTTCCTGAGCCAGCCCCCATATTAATCTGGCACCGAGGAAGCAAGCACTCTTGCACTTACATACGATATAAAATCAAAGAATAAGTTGAAATATAAATTAATTCCATCACTTGAAGGATTCAGAAGGGCTAATTATGGTACGTTCAATGGAAATGTATTATTGTTGCAGGTTGTGTCTGCACACTGGTGCAAAAGCTGTCTCTTAGGCATGAGCACAAATAGTTTTGGTTAAGCTACTATGTAGATGGTTTTAAGTTTAATACACAGTACTGTGCAAATGTTTTAGGAAGTTATGAAAAAATCCTGTAAAGTAAGAATGCTTTCAAAAGCAGACACGTTAATAGTTTATATTTATTGATTAACAAATGCATAGTGTGTGAACAGAAGAAAAATCTAAATCAGTGTTCAGAAAGTGGTGGAAACTGAAATTGTCTGTAAATAGAATAAAAAAGTTCTTACTCCATATTCCGTCATTTCTCAGACGTTTCCATCATTTTTTGCATACAATTACACTCTCTCTGTGAAAGGGGAAAAAACTGTGTTAAAAGTGGGTGTGGTTTAATCTACCGTCACATTGTAAGATATTTTCAGAAAAAAATATTTGTTTGAATGCCACTTTTTTGTCTGCTTAACGTAATTTTTCTAGAGAAAATAAAAGTAGTCTAAACTTGGAGAAGACACATTAAAGTGCTGTTAGCAGGAGTGAGAAGCAATTTGTTGTTTCAAAGAGAAAAAAAGTCTTGACTTTTTTTAAAATGTTCCTTTCAAAGACAAAATCAAAGACATTTTTAATATCAGAATTTTTAAGGACAATTTTCATCAAGATCCTCTTACCGTCATTTTTAATTCTTTAGACCCATTTTCAAATGTGACTGATAACTTCTGAAAATATTGTCCTATTTCAACACCAACTCATGATCTGACAATGTTTTCATTATGACAACTTTTTGAACAGCTAGCCCTTACTATAAAGACCCTTTGCTTTCAAAACAGCATCAATTCTTCTAGGTACACTTGCACAAAGTCAGGGATTTTGTAGGCATATATTTAGGTGTATGATTAAACAATTATACCAAAAAGGTGGTAATGATTAGGGGTGGGCGAAAAGTGAGAAAAATTTCCTGCTTGACTTTTCAGGAAGAACGGCCTATTTCTCACTTTTTTCGTGAAAGTTTTCTCTTTTTCTCCAATGCAAAATTTTAGCCTATTCCAACACATTTTTGTCCAATTCTAACACATTTTTCTCCTATGTTTAAGATGGTGCAATATTTCCCAGCACAATATTACTTCTTGTGAGGGCTGTAGTGGAGACATAAGTAGCTGAACGTCAAAGTTGTGAGTCCTACAGTAACATATACCTTGAAAAATGTGTTAGCATGCAGAGTGCATTTTCCTTTGCCCATAACACTAACTTCCTGCTTAAGTGACACTGGCACATATTCATGATAATGTCAAGTGATTAAAAAAAAAAAAATGGACAACCTACAATGTGGCAGATGTGTATGGTAGGGGTGGTGGTGGGGGGAACTGGTGTGGTGTGATTGGTGGGACAATGACAAACTGCATCCATACTGGGAGGAGAGGGATCATCATAATTTATTGCACATGCTGCAGCAATCAGTTTTTGCACTAACACTTTACTCCCACGCCCCTGCACTTCCTTCACCTTCCAACAATCACTTGTATATTTGCTAGACATTACTCAACTACTGTGTGTGTTTTTACTCTGTACAGTACACAAATGATGGTGTGTGATGTCTTGCCTTGGCCTTCAACAAAAGTCTCAATGTAACCTACTGTGTGTCAAGTCTGCCTCAGCCACAGTGCTCCCAGTCAGTATCACAGTGTACCTTAGCATCCATGCTGCCAGTTACCCTAGTGCTATTTCACTGCTCTGTCTGGTGGTCACGGGAGCAGGTGCACATTTCTGTCCCTGAACGTGGTGCATGTTTATACGCATGCATTCAATTTGACAAATTGATTCCCACCTACGTGTAGGCCTATATTAACTTCCCAGGGCCTCAGGTCAGTTGCGTTACGTGGTGTTCCTGTGATTACTTGTTACATTTGCTCCTCGTTGTGACCCTGGTTTGGCTTCCGTTCTCACTTCGTGTATGACCCCGGCCTGTCTGACCATCCACACCGTTTCTGACCTGTGGCTCTAGTTATCTCTCGCTCAGTGTATGACCCTGGCTTGTCTGACTATCCACACCGATTCTGACCTGTGGCTCTGAATGACTACTTGCTCCGTGTATGACCCCGGCTTGTCTTACTATCCACACCGGTTCTGACCTGTGGCTCTGGTTGACTACTTGTGCCATGTTTGACCCCAGCTTGTCTGACTATCCACTCTGGTTCTGACCTGTGGCTCTGGCTGACTACTTACTCTGTGTATGACCCCTTCTTGTCTGACTAACCGCACCGGTTCTGAACTGTGGCTCTGGCTGACTAGTCGCTCCGTGTATCCTATCACATTGGGCTATTCGCATTGGCGGTACTGTGGCTTGTGTTGTCCTCTGCTCCATTCACCACTGTCCCCATTCTGTACTGCGTGGTAGTACTCTGATTCCATTGGGCACCTTATACATCCTTGGGAGATAAAACCATAAGCTGGTTCTCTACTCCTTGCTGAGCAGTACAGGCCCCGGCTCAGTGTCAGTCTGGGTAGTGGACTGTGGTCTGTCGCTTTTATGTTCTGGGGCTTGTCTGGGGAATTATTATTATTGTGTATCTTTAATAAAGGTGCTTTTACTTCAATATATCTGTGTATGACCTTCATTTGTACTGGTTACTGTGACAGTGTCACGGTTTGTTTTGACTCCCAGACAACGAGTTAAGATAAAAACACAACTTTATTGAAAGTTTAAAGAGAACCCTTACGGGTTTGACATTACACATATATCTCAACACGTGATTTGTACAATGCAATGGTGAACAATGGTACGGTGAATAATAGAGAGGCTCTACCAGCCTTGCCAATACCGGGTGAGGCAGCCTAGGACTGGCACAATATGAAAATAGGCTCTACCGGCTTTACCAATATACCGGGCAAGGCAACCTGGAGACTGGCACAATGAGAGAGGAGGCTCTACCAGCCCTGCCAATATACTGGGCAAGGCAGTCTTGAGACTGGCACAACGAGAGAGGAGGCTCTACTGGTCCTGCCAATATACTGGGCAAGGCAGCCTGGAGACTGGCACAACAAGAGAGGAGGCTCTACCGGCCCTGCCAATATACTGGGCAAGGCAGCCTTGAGACTGGCACAACAAGAGAGGAGGCTCTACCGGCCCTGCCAATATACCGGGTAAGGCAGCCTTGCACCCAGAGGCAGCAAGTACTGGTGCAGTAGCGTAAGTGGCCTCAGCGACCAGGATAGTGGTGGAGCAAACCAGTCGCATGTTCTGAAACACACAGAGGCCTACCAGTGCTGTATAGGTGTCAACGAGCAGCCGGTGAATATAGGAGCAAACCAGTACACACGTACTGGACTACACAAAGACACTACCGGTGCTGAATAGGAGGCAGTAAGCAGCCGGACAATATTGAAGCTCACCAGTACCCGCGTACTGGAGTACACACAGCCACTACCGGTGCTGTATAGGAGTCAGTAAGCAACTGGTTAATATTGGAGCAAACCAGTACCCGCGTACTGGACTACATATAGACACTACCGGTGCTGTATAGGCAGCAGCAAGCAACCAGTGATTATTGGAGTGAACCAGTACCCGCGTACTGGACTACACATTGACACTACCGGTGCTGAATGGAAAGCAGCAAGCAATCGGTGATATATGGAGCGAACCAGTACCCGCGTACTGGACTACACATTGACACTACCGGTGCTGTATGGGAGGCAGCAAGCAACCGGTGATTATTTGAGCGAACCAGTACCCGCGTACTGGACTACACATAGACACTACCGGTGCTGTATGGGAGGCAGCAAGCAACCGGTGATTATTGGAGTGAACCAGTACCCGCATACTGGACTACACATTGACACTACCGGTGCTGTATGGAAAGCCGCAAGCAACCGGTGATATATGGAGCGAACCAGTACCCACATACTGGACTACACAAAAGAGCGACGGTACGAAACAAGAGGCAGCAAGCAACCAGTGGGCCGTATGAGGAAACCAGTACTGTGTACTGGATGCACGGAGGCCTTACCGGTGCTACATATGAGACAGCAGGCATCCGGTGTGCATGGAGCAAACCAGTACCCACGTACTGGACTACAAAGTGTCACAACCGGAGCAGCTTAGGAGCAAACCAGTACCTGAGTACTGGACCAACAGATAACACCCAGGGATGAGAATGTTGCCCAGGCGACATGAAGGCAGAGAAACTCTGCATATGATCCAGAGGCAGGAGCAACAGCCAGGCCGGGACATGATGCTGAAACAGTAACGGCAGACAACCGGATCAGGAACGGAAGCAGGAACGTCAGCCCAAACCGGATCAGGAACGGAGGCAGGGACCACTTCAGCAGAGGAGGCTGCCAGGCAGGTAAGCAGGCGGACTCTGGAAAGTAGAGTATGCAGCCAAGGCCCAGGAAACTCAGAAAAACAATGCAGGTGGCTATAGACATAGAGACACCACGAAAGGGCAACCAAAGGGTGCCAGAACCCAGTCTATATAGGCAATACTGGGTGGACTAAAGATAGGCAGCCAATGGAGAGCCTTCACAGATAACTGACAGAAAAAGGCAGCAATCACGGGCACCGTGATAAACAGTCAGCTGTCTAATAAATGTATTTGTTTAGTTATTTATGTTTTTTATTTATTTATTTTTTTAAAGTTGTTTACCATATCTTAACACAGTTAGTACCTCAAAAAATATATAACTAAAAAACAAAATCAACAACCTTCCCCAGACTTCCCCAGCACAGAAACAATAAAAGTAAAATCAGCAAGCAATTTGGACCCCAGCTGCCTTTGTCTTGCCAGTCAGTCACACCAAATTTTGGGGTATATTGTGTAAACCTCCTTTCTCCCTTCTTCTCCCTCATTATGCCCTCAGACTCTTCTACTACAGAGAACAAATGTCCTACCTAAATAACTCCCTAAAACTAAGCTTCATTCCACTTTATTTGCTCATCTTCTCTAGCTCAAAAACATGCTGCTCTCTCCTCTAACTAACACAGAATGGCATGCTGTGAGAGCATGACAGCCTTTTATATGGCTGTAGAAAATTTTTGTGAGGTAGAGAAACATTTTTCTACCCATTGATTTCAAGGCGAAAAAAGCAGGAAAAACTGCACTTTTCGCTGGAAATTTTTCACCAGGAGGAAAGTGCCATTTTTAGCTGATTTCAGTTTGAGGAGAACATTTTCACCCATCCCTACTAATGATTATGAATTTAATATGTGGGTTGAAACACAATCATTAACTGAAACAAAAACAGCAGTGTAGGAGGAAAAAGACTGGATGAAGAACATCCAAACCCACCTAACAAGGAGCGGTTGTTGAAGACAGTTTAATGTCAAAAGTCATACACTGTGGCAATACAGAGCACAGCAATAAGACACAAGGTAGTTATACTGCATCAGCAAGGTCTCTCCCAGGCAGAAATTTTAAGGCAGACAGGGGTTTCCAGATGTGCTGTCCAAGCTCTTTTGAAGAAACACAAAGAAACGGGCAAAGTTGAGGACTGTAGACACAGTGGTCGACCAAGGAAACTTAGTGTAGCAGATGAAAGACACATCATGCTTACTTTCACTTCACAATCAGAAGAAGTCCAGCAGTGCCATCAGCACAGAATTGGCAGAAAACTGTTGTACACCCATCTACAGTCTGGAGAAACCTGGTCAGAAGTGGTCTCCATGGTAGACTTGTCGGCAAAAAAGCCAAATCTCCAATGTGGAAACAAGGCCAAGAGACTCAACTATGCACAAAAACACAGGAACTGAGGTACAGAAAAATGACAACAGATGCTCTGGGCTGATGAGTCAAAATTTGAAATATTTGTCTTTAGCAGAAGGCAGTTTGTGGAGAACAGTAAAAGAATGAGTGTCTGCAAGCAACACTGAAGCATGGTGGAGGTTCCTTGCAAGTTTGGGGCTGCATTTCTGCAAATGGAGTTGTGAATTTAGTTAAAATTAATGGTTTCCTCAATGCTGAGAAGTACAGGCAGATACTTATCCATCATGAAATACCATCAGGGAGACATCTGATTGGCCCCAAATTTATTCTGCAGCATGACAATGACCCCAAATATAGCCAAAGTCATTAAGCACTATCTTCAGGGTAAAGTACAAGGAGTCCTGGAAGTGATGGTATGGCCCCCACAGAGACATGAGCTCAACATCATTGAGTATCTAGGATTACATGAAGAGATAGAAGCAAATGAGGCTGCCTACATCCACAGAAGAACTGTGGTTAGTTCTCCAAGATGTTTGGAGCATCCCTATCTGCCGAGTTACTTAACAAACTATGTGCAAGTGTACCTAGAAGAATTGATGCCGTTTTGGAGGCAAAGGGAGGTCACACCAAATAGTGTTTTGATTTAGATTTTTCTTCTGTTCACTCACTATGCATTTGTTAATTGATAAATATAAACTATTAACATGTCTATTTTTGAAAACATTCTAACTTTAACCCCTTAATGACCGGCCTCGCACGGAGCATTTTTTTTTAATTATGATTCCGGACTCCCTGAATGGGGTGCAGCTGCGGGGGGGGGGGGGGGCTTGGAATTCCATGAAGGTCATAGCACGTCATGGGTCATTAAGTCAAAACAACCCATGATGTACTATGACCGTTAAGGGTCGTTAAGGGGTTAAAACATTTTTCACACCTACCTAAACCTTTTGTACATTACTATATATGTGATTGTCATCTGTATCTGTGCTTGAATTTTTCAAAATGAATTATTTTTAGATCTTCAATTAATCTTTGGTAAAATAAATAACAGGATAGGAGGGAGTTTGGAGTGCCTTGCATATACAAGGCAGGGCTAGTGAGAATGTAATTTGCATATTCAGCTATTGTTTTTGAATAGCTTAAAATAAATATATACATAAAGACATGCAATTCAGAAAAACATCTGTACATTATTTTATTTATTCATTTTTTATTTTTAAACATAATTTTATGCTGTATTCTGTCAACTACTGTGTTCACTGATGTATAAATAAATGTTCAATGCTGCTTCAGCTTTATTTTTCTTCATGATTGCTTCAATGAATAATTTTTTTTTGAGCTTCACTAGATTTAGTCACAAAGAAGTTAAATACTGAACATCACTTTAAAAATAAATTTAAAAACATTTCATGCACATTCTTATTATTTGCAAATATCTTTAATGATGATTATATACTTTTGTTTCATAATCCTAAATTCTGTTTAGGACAAATTTTACTATTCAAGCTCACTGTATAGTCAATAAAGATAAATGTAAATAAATGACCTAAAGCAGCAAATAACTTTTACAGTATTCAACCTAGAAGGTCAAACAAAAAATGCCATTTAGAAAATATTTTAGTATGTTACTGATCGGGGCAACACAGCTGCTTAATTTGCCTTGGGGATCTATGGGAATAAATATGAAATTTACCATCTATTTTCCATAAGTATTGCAATGAAAATGACCTAGAAACCACACTGTATCTGAAATGTGTTTATTAATTACACATCTATTGAAACTATTTTACTGTCAAGTAAATGTATCTAAAAAACAAACACTGCATATATGGTTTTAAATTAAACTTGATGGGCTTTTACTTTTGAAGCAAAACACAATTTTTTAGAGTACCTCTGCAAACTACATATTGAGGTTAATATACAAAGGACAGAAGGACGTGAGAGTTACACAAGCGCCGAAGAGTTAAGAGATGCCCAAGAATACAGAGAGCCGGCTGCAGGTAGTATTCTTGTTCTTTCGGTGCTCAGCAAAATTCCACATCCCAGCGACATTTACAAGGATAGTAATGTTTAATGTTAATATCCTTTAGTATTGTAGGTATTAAAAAAATAATTACATTGATGTAAGCAATGTGTTCCGTACCCCTCTGGCACTTAAAGGGTTAATCCTCCTTCTACTTTTGTTCCATCTATGCACCTGAGCCCACAGTTAAAATGTTTTACCATATGATATATAAAGATATCATGTGTTTACCATCTTACCAAGTACATCCACATAATCTTGGCAGAATGTTGAAGTTATGAAGGCTAACAAAGGAGAGAATGCCATTTTGTAGTCCCATTAAATGTATATTACAGAGGTGCTATCACAGTGCCGTGATTCCTCCATTTGCGACATTGCTACTTCCTGATCATTTCCTTCTAGCATTCTTATTGGCGATCAGTGATTACTCCTCCCACTGGTTACCTTTATATTCTAGCGCTGTCATTATGGCGGTGCTCTTTCGTGGTGTTCCAGTATCTAGCGTTTGTTCCTGTGGTTCCTGGTATCCTGTGTATGACCCAGCTTAACTGACTACGTTCCTGAGAGATCACCTGTTCCTGACTTCCATTGCGACCTGGCTTGGCTTACTATCCTGCTCTGTGTACCAACCCAGCTTGGCTGACTATCCTGCTCTGTGTACCAACCTGGCTTGGCTGACTACCCTGCTCTGTGTACCGATTCGGCTTGGCTGACTATTCTGCTCTGTGTACCGAACCGATTGGCTACTTATCCTGTCCGAGTTCCTACTCGGTCTGTTGCCTGTCCTGCTCCGCCAGTGCCTGTCTGACACAGTGTTTTCCTCTTCCTGAGACACCCGTACCTAGTACGCTTGACCCGGCACAGTTTGTCACTCCATATCTACGAGGTTGGCTGTCACTCCCGTTACGCCTCATTAATCTCGGTCTGTGCGGCCGTTCGGCCTGTTCAGAGGTCTATAGCATCCATTGCCCAACTACGGGCTGGTGCGTGGTTTAGTGACCTCAGTCACTTGGTTGTGGCCTTAGTTCCTAGGTTCGTTCGGTTACCTTGCCTTGTCACTGCCAGTACTGCTATACCACCTAGCGCACTAGGGGTTCGGTTGCCTTGCCTCTGCCAGTACTGCAATACCACCTAGCATACTAGGAGTTCGGTTGCCTTGCCTTGTTGCTGCCAGTACTACTACTCCTCCTAGCGTTCTAGGAGTTCAGTTGCCATACCCTACTGCTGTCAGTACTGTTATACATCCTAGCGTACTAGGAGTTCGGTTGCGTAGCCTTATCTGTCTTTCAGCTATGCTCCTCACCTGGTTTCCTAGTGATTTGCTGCCTTCATTCCTGTCAGTCTTGCTGACCTCCCTAGTGCTCTAGGGATTCTGTTGTAGCTCAGTCTGGGCCTCCTCCTGTTGTTCCTACCACCTGGTGGGATCTGCTGTTTCTGAACCAGAATATCTCTACTGCTGCACTATTCCAGATCCTGGGTCCACAGGAGTACCTCTCTGCCTACATTGCATTCTTGTATCTGTTTCCTGTATTGCCGTGACTATTATTATTGTTTTGCCTATACTACCGTACTTATTTCTTGTTTAATAAAACTGTGTTTTACTAAACCATCCATTTCTGAGTGTCTGAAAACAGTACAAAAAACAGTACAAAAGGGCCATGACCTCAGACAATACTGCTGAGAGTAATTCATGGAATATCCATTGGAGGATGGATTTACATAAGCAACGTATGGACCAGTTATCTTTGGCCGTTCAAACCATTCTAGAACGTACCGCACACCTTGACAAACCAGTGCAAGCTCCGGTGGTCCCTTCTGTTATGATACAGAGAGATCACTCCCTGGCACTTGGAACCACGAACCGAGGGTTGTCCACAACCGCTCCGTTGCCACTAAGATATGATGGGGACCCTACACTATGTCGTGGGTTAGTAAATCAGCTAGAAATTTTTTTTAGAACTGGCATCACATGCTTTCCCGAGCGATAGAAGCAAAGTGGGGTTTATGATATCCCTGTTGACTGGAAAGGCACTGGCCTGGGCAAACCCACTGTGGGAGAATCCTAAACCCTGTACTAAGAACTTAGCCGAATTTCAGCTTGCCTTTCATAGAGTATTCGAAGTTCCAGGAAGAGCCACCTCTGCTGCCAAATGATTGATGGAGATTCAGCAGGGCCCTCGTACGGTAGCAGACTACGCTATAGAATTACATACATTGGCAGCAGAGGTAGGCTGGAATAATGAGGCCTTGGTGGCAGCCTTTTCACAAGGTTTTGATGATAGAATCAAGGACGAGACGGCAGCTCGTGACTTACCTGAGGAACTGGATAAGTTCATTGAGCTAGCTGTCCTCATTGATACGCACATTAGGGAGCACACCCCAGCAAAAGGCTGCAGGCAGCGACCTTTCCATTACTCTCAGGTTGGCTTGGGACTCCCACCCGTGTCTCCCTCTCTATCCAAGCCCCCTGGTTACTAGGAGGACAGCGGTGAACCTATGCAGGTGGGGTTTTCTAAGCTATCCAGGGAAGAGCGGTTCTACCAGCGCAGACAGGGTTTGTGCTTGTACTGTGGGAAGGCCGGATACATCCTGCGCACCTGTCCCGTAAGCCCGGGAAATGCACGCACCTAGGTACCTATAGGGGACAGGTCCTAGGTGGTGTACAACAGTCCCCAGATTATGATAACCATAAACCTACGGTGGGGATTGTGGTTTCTTGGGCCGAAACTTCCGTAGAAACTGCTTCCTTGATTGACTGTGGCGCGGCTGGATTCTTTATGGATAAATCATTCGCTGTATTACATAAGATTCCTCTGGTCGAGAAGGAATCCCCATTGGCTATCAAGGCTATCGATGGCAGGCCTCTTGAACCCCCACATATTACCCAGGAGACGGTACCGTTATCGCTACAGATTGGAGCCCTCCATAGGGAAACGCAATGTTTCCAAATTATACAGTCTCCACATCATACGGTCATTCTAGGGCTCCCATGGCTATGCATGAACAATCCCAGAATGGATTGGCATTCCTGTCAGATTTTGGCTTGGTCTGAGTATTGTATGGAGCACTGTATATCGCAACTGATCAAACTATTGTGTACCTCTCCTTCCATGCCCACTGAATACCAACAATTCAGCGATGTGTTCAGTAAAGGAGAGGCTAGCGCATTGCCTCAGCACCGTGCATATAACTGTGCTATTACTCTGCCCTCTGGTGTCGTGACCCCGCGGGCCGGACTTATCCGTTGTCTTGTGAGGAGAACAATGCCATGGAGTACTATATTGCGGACGCCTTGGAGAGAGGTATTATCTGGAAGTCATCCTCACCAGTGGGGGCTGTTTTTTTTTTAGTAAAACAGAAAAATGGCAAATTACGGCCATGTATCAATTATTGGGGCCTGAATAAGCTAATGTCTAAGAATGCCTATCCCATTCCACTCATCACAGATCTGTTCGATCACTTGAAGGGATCGTCCATTTTCACCAAACTGGACCTATGGGCAGCATATAATGTAATCAGGATCAAGGCTGGTGATGAGTGGAAAACCGCTTTTAATACTCGCTCTGGTCACTACAGGTACCTTGTAATGCCCTTTGGGTTATGTAACGCTCCAGCAGTATTCCACACAAGTATAATACTGACACAGATCAGGTTACAGTAGAAATCAATAACTAACACGGGTCCAGTATATATGCAGACAAATATAATACTGACACAGGTCAGGTTACAGTAGAATTCAATAACCCACACAGGTCCAGTGAGACACAAAGGTACAACACTGCCACGTCAGGTTACAGTTTGTGTGAATCCAAAACGAGACAGTGGAGAAATGTTGCTATTAGGCCAGGAAGTGCAGACAGGCCCTAATAGCGCAAAGGCCCATAGGACACTCACTATGCAGATAGTGACACAATAGTGACTGAGGCCACACAGGAGTAAACAAAGGCCCTGGACAAGTGGCAAACTGCCGGAACAGTAGAGGAGGACTGCAACTGTAGGCACAGAGTAACGTCAAACTGAGACTGCAATTGACTGTGACCCAATGTACAATGGCACCAACCCGCAAGGGGTTAACGAACGCTCAGACCTAAAATCAACTGCCAGATAGTGGGGACAGCCTGAGGCACCCAGGAACAGACCAACCTCAGCTTGTAAGCAGTAACAGGTCAAGCGTACCTTGGTGCAACCTGATTGATCTCCAACACCGGGATGTAGGATCACGAGGCACAAACTCGGTGACCGGGTCACAGTAACAAGAGTGCTGGAACAGCAAACGAGGCAACAGAGGATCTGTCCGTAGACAGAGAGGACACCGGAGGACAGCCCCTAACCTGAGCACCGGATAGAGCAGTGAACCGGGCCTGATCGATACACAGAGCAAGAATGTCAGCCAGGCCAGATCGGTACACAGAGCAGGAACGTCCGCCAAACTGGGTCGGTACACAGAGCAGGAACATCAGCCAATCCGGGTTGGTACACAGATCAGGAACGTCAGCCGGGCCGGGTCGATACACAGAGCAGGAACGTCACCCAATCCGGGTCAGTAATCAGAGCAGGAACATCAGCCAGGTCAGGTCGATACACAGAGCAGGAATGTCAGCCAATCCGGGTCGGTACACAGAGCAGGAACGTATACAGGCAGAATAGTCAGGCGGTCCGGGTCATACACAGGATTCACACAAATATAGGAACAAGCGCTTAGCAATGGGAACACCATGAAAGGGCACTGCAGAAGTGACAGGGCTCAGTATTTAAGGGCTAGCACTGGGCAGAGCAAAACCACATTAGCCAATAAAAGGCATCAGGCAGTAGCACTGGTCATAATGTCGCCAGCGATAACACGGGCACCGTGATAGCTGGTCATGTTGGCCAGTGGCCACTGGCTATTGTCAAATGTCCTCTAATCTTGCTGAGTCCATAATTGTGGAATTTGCAACTGCTGTTCTTACTGCTGCTGCTGAGTTGTTTAAGCAGTAGGATGATTAGACAGTTGAAAGGGAATGGGATCATTCAACAATAGCAGTAACATGGATAATGGATGATGAAGGTTCCACTTGCCATGACTATCTCCAGTGATGCGCCTGAGGCAGTAGCAGCACAATAAGCAGCCCCCAGTCTATGCGGAGAGAGGAAGAAGTTGGTCAATAATTCTTCTCCACTTCCCCTCCTCCAAAATCATGGGTGTGTTGTTATTAGAATAGGTATGTTTCTCTTGAGAGTAGGAACTGTGCCTCTCATCAGCAACTGCAATGTGCACAGTATGTGTTGTAAATAACATCTGAGGGCACAACTGTATACAAACACCATGACTAGGGGTGGGTGAAAAGTGTGAAAAATTTCCCACATGACTTTTCACGAAAACGTGCCAATTTTTCACTTTTCCAGCGAAAAATGTTGCCTTTCCGTCTATGCAAAAATGTCCTCCTTTTTGCCTATTTTATCAAATTTTCTGCCTATGTTAACACATTTTTCCCCTATTTTAACACATTTTTTGCCTATATTTCCTATAGGTACTATATTTCCCACTGTAATATTACTTTTTCTGAGGGCTGAAGTTTAGAAATAAGTGGCTGAAAGTCAAAGTTGTGAGTCCTACAGCAACATATGGCTTGTAAAATGTGCTAGATGCAGAATGCATGTCTCCTTTGCCCACAACACTAAATTCCCTTGTAAATTACACTGGCACATATTCATGATGATGTCAAGAGATTAAAAAAAAAATACATCCTACAATGTGGCAGATGTGTATTGTAGTGGTGGTAGTGGGGGACTGGCTGGCATGGTTGTGATTTGTGCATGTATATAGTTATTAACTATTGTCATTTTTGCATCAAATCTCTATCCTCCTTCTCAGATTTGTGACACACATTACTTGTTGCTCAAAGCAGTGGTCCCAAGTGGGGTGGATGGTGGCAACCCTTCTTCACATCCCTCCTCCACCTCCTCATCTGTGCTGCTGTTAATATATTTGTTCTAGCTTTGTCTGTCATGTGTGGTTTTTGCTACTTCTACTACTACTACTGGAGCTGGATGTTGATTTAATTCTACTGCCACTACTGCTAGGTGTAAAAGGTGTGTCACTTACAGCAGCAGCACCAGAGGTACTTGTCATATCTAACACTGTGGATGTTAACCTGTGTTGCTGTTGCTGGGTACTCAAAACAGGTGTGTGTGGCTGAGTGGGACTTGGACTTTGAAGAGGAGATGATGCTGATGATGACTGATAGGGTGACTGTGTGCTTTTTGACATCTGTACTTGTCCACGGTCAGACTTTCCAATGGCTTTCTCAAACATTTTATAGACACAGTGCTCCTTAAAAGTGGTAGAAGATACAGCCTTTGACCTTCTGCTAACCTTATAGCCCTGTCATCATCCTCACTCTCAACTGCATCTGTATCTGAACAAGAGAAGGATGCTGGAGAGATATATTCTAGATCTGCATCATCATCAGTCATCATTAGGTCATCCTCAGCAGCATCAGTATCACCTGACAGCTCTTGCCCACTACCACCCTTATATTCCTCTAAGCTTTTAGAGGTCTCAAACAATTTCTTTTTACTTTTACTGTAACAAAATTTGCTACTACTTTCAGGACAGGTGTTTTGGGACTTGGTTGTCTCACTGTCTGATGCAACAGGAGGTTCAGCTGCTACACCTTCCTTTATTAATCTATTGCCAGAATCATCAACACTTGAATGCGACTTATCATATTCAGTGTTCTTATAGGGGTCTATATTTCTACTGGCACTGGTGGTGCTGGAACTAGTTTTTATGGGACTTTGACAAACTGCATCCTCCCTTGGAGTAGAGTGGTCATCATCATTGATTACACACGCTGCAGCAACCATTGCTGCAGTCAGTTTTTGAACTACTACTTTACTCTCACATCCCTGCACTGCTCCACCCCTTCCCATTCCACTTGTGCATTTGCTGGACATTACGCAACTACACTGTGTGTTTTTACTGTACGGTACAGTAAGCCCAGTCAGCTGTCTGTCACTGTCAGCTAAGATATTTAGTTATTTATTCTTTTTTATTTATTTATTTTTATTTATAAAAATAACCCAGTTGTCTTATTACAGTCTGCCCAAAAAAAATTAGAACTGAAAACAAAATCAACAACTTCTTTCCCCAGACTTCCCCGCCCAGCACAGAGACAATATCATGAAAATCAGCAAACAAATAGGTCCCTAGCTGCCTGTGTCTTGCCAGTCAGTCACGTGGAATTTTGGAGTGTTTGGGGGTCAACCTTCTTCCTCCCTTCTTATCCCCTAGAGTGCCCCAGACTCCCCTAATATAGAGAAAAAATGTCCTACCTAAATGGCTCCCTCAACTAAGCTTCAATTCCCCTTTATATGCCTATCTGCTCTAGTTCAAAAAACATGCTGCTCTCTCCTCTCACAAACAGAATGGCTGCTGTGAGAGCCTGACAGCCTTTTAAATGGCTGTAGAAAACTTTTGTGTGGTGGAGAAATACTTTTCTTCCCATTGATTTCAATGGGAGGAACAGGTGGGAAAAAGTGGAAAAATGTCACTTTTCATGGGAAATTATTAGCCAAGCGGAAAGTGCCATTATTCGCCGATTTCAGTTTGAGGCGAAAATTTTCGCCCATCCCTAACCTTGACACTAGAACCCAAGTACTACCACTGTCACTATACCCCTTGTCCAGAACCTGCTAAGGACACATGACAACTTGCTGATAGTTTAATAGTAATGATGAACCCTCCCTGCCAGCATCTTAGCATATTCAGTGGGATGGAATCTCCTCAGATGCCGCTTGATGGCCTGATATCGATTCTCCTCCACCACACTGGCATGTGTGGTCAGTGCACCACACAGTGTGCAATGGGTAGAGATGAACTGCCACATTCTAACATCACCAGACTGGCTATCATTTGGCAGGGGAGGTAATGATGAATTAGGTGGACTGGCAGAAGATGTAGTTGTTACCATAGAGGAAGAAGGTGATGGTGATTGTGAGCTAGTTGTTTCTCTCATCATGGAACTTCCAGTGTCTGTCTGGGTTTTTCTATACTTCTTTCTCTTTGATCTCCACCTCACTTCGTGTTGCCTTTCTGGAGAGTCAGTGGGTACAGTAACAGCGGTGGTTTATTTCTGTGATGGGTGTTTGGCTTTAACATGTTTGACATAAATGTCATGGTGTCTGCGTTTTATGTGTGATATCAGGGAGGTTGTGCCAAGGTGTGTTCCCTCCTTTCCCCTTCTCACTGACTTGTCACAAATTGTACACAGTGGAGTTGGCGAAGACTGTAGTGTGCCTGCCCCAAGAGAAAAATAGTCCCACACCCATGACTTTAGGGGGGAGGGAACAGGTGGAGAAAAATGGCCTTTTTCTTCTTAATCTCCGCAATCCCCTTCACTGTCTGTGGTGACAGCAGATGATGTTGCTGCTGTTGCTGCTACTGCCTCCAGATCAATACTGCAAATAGGACCAGGAGTATTGCTGGAGCTGGCAAGTGTAACCTGTCCTAGACCCGCATCACTTGTTGACCCCATTCCCACTGTGTCTACGTTAGTCTGTGGCACACTAGCCTACTCCTCGGCATCCTGCTACCCTTGCATCTCAGCAGCAGGAGGAATTAGGCAGTTGCAAATTCCTCAAATTCCAAAATCTCATTGCTAGTGGTGGTGATGGTGGTGATGCCCATCCTCATTTCTGTCTCTCATTTCTTCTCATTTTCTGATAAAAAGCCCATCAATTTCTCTTCCACCCCAGCTTCTCTACCATCATCATCACCACCACCACTAGTCCCTGCGTGCTGCTGCTGCTCTATTCCAGACATCTCACTGTTGCTTGGAGGAGGTGACGAGCAATGTGACAGAGATTGACCTAATGTCACACTTGCCATTTCTTTTTTACCTGAAGAAGGCAGACTGGCAGCAGTAGGAGCAGGCACAAGCAGCTGATCTGTGCTCCTGCTGGTGGTGGTGGTATTAATTTTGTGCCAATTCTCCCCAACAATAGTTCTGTCCTCTTAGTCTTCAGGATCATGTTCCACTTGGACAATGTAGTGAAGGGAATGGGAGGAGGACTCTCATAGCCAGAGGAATGGTGTGGGCTCCCTTGTCTGCTAGTCTGGATGCTCTCCAATGTTTCCCCTACCACTATGGCTGCTTCACCATTACTGCTACTACTACTACTAACACCAACCACATCATGTTCAGCCCGCAGAGTCTTCCTCCTCAGTCTCACAGTCACTGTTAATATAAGGATATTATTCATTACCCCCTCCTTCACTCCTAACGCTAATAAGCTGTTGGGTGCTGCTAGTAGTAGTAGTACTAGCAATGACAAGACTGCTTGGGGATGGCAAGTGTGACTTAGGGCCCCCTGCTGTTACACTTGGCATCATCTTCTCATCCCCCCTCCTGAGTATTACAAGACACACTAGCAGCAGGTTCAGCAGTGCCTGCAGCAGGTTCAGCACTGGCAGCAGACACAGCACTGGCTGCAAGAGGGGCAGCATGTCTGACAGCAGACACATCACTAGTGGAAGCATGTCTAGCAGCAGGCAGAAGCAGATGACTTGTCCTGCTTTCACAAGTACTACCCTTTTCTCCCTCCCTTCCCCTTCCCTTTACTCCCTCCCTTCCCATTAAATTCCCCAATATCCCTTGGGGTGATTTAGGGGGAGTAGACAACATTGGTTCAGTAGTGCTCACTTCCTCTTCCTCTTCAGACTCAGTGGACACATAAAGGTCCTTCCAGCTCCTCCATTTATTATTTTTAAACCTACTCATAGTGATATCAGTAACTATGAGCCTCTCCTGCCTCAATTTTTCCAAAAGATCACAGCAGAGTACCACAGCACGTCTACCTCACTCTGTAGCTGCTTCTATTATGTTTGATTTCTGCAAATACATCAATTTTTATAGTGGAAAGGCGAAAACAACGTAAATCAATGGTTGGAAACTTTCTATCCATTGAAAACATGGTGAACAATTTTGGCCAATGGGTGAAAAATGTGAACATTTTAATCACTAGTTTTAAAGCATATTTTCCCATGAAAAAGAGGACAACTGAGTGGTTTTCCCAGAATTTCTTTCGGGAACATGGCGAGAGATTTCACCCAACCCTACTTAGTACTGCTACTAGTGGTTGTGATGAAACTTTTCATGATACTTTTACAAACCACCTATACAGGAGAAAGAGGATCTTCATCATTTATTGCACAATCTGCAGTAACCAAGGTTGCTGTCAGTGTTTGATGTACGACTTTCCTGCCACCAACACATTCATTCACTACTACTTTTCCCTTACCTCTGTCCTTAGAATGTTTGCTAGACATAAATCTAAAAGTATTGTTGATTTTGACTGTAAAGTACATCAGAGCTGTTAGCGTGTAGAGTGATGTTTTTTTTTCCATTAGTAAATAATGTATGATATTTCTGTCTCAGTTTAAGTTCTCAGTTTAAGTTGCAACTCAAGTTAAGGACTTATATGCCTGTCATATATCTTTATTTTTTTTTTGTTTTTTGTTTTTCTTAAACTTCTCTATCTGTCAATGTCTACATGGAAATCACACCCACACTTCCTGTAACTGCAAGAAACTCCAGCTTCCTCCCTTTGCTTTTCTTTCTGCCTCTATACATAGTTACTATTACCATTTCAGCAGAAGCTTTCTTTTCTCTCCTAACTTGATTACAGTGTTCATTTTCACAGTATGGCACAGCATGTGGCTAGGCCTGGTCGCTTTAGAATAATCAACTTGCAACAAAGGATAAGACATACCACACAGCAATGGCAGCAGGTATACAGCACTCCATACCTCAGTATGTTTGTCTATCATGTTCTTGTGCATGTAGAAGTGAGTATTTAAGTACAAATAGTATATCTGTCTCTTGAATGTATGCTGCATCTATGTCTGTTTGCAAAATATATTTGTCATTCACAGTCTCAGCAAAGGCACAGCCGACTTAGGTAGGAAATTGGATCACCTGCGTGCCAGATTGTCACTGTCGCATATCAGTCAATTTTTTTTTACATATTTTTTTTATTCTTCTTTATTCCTACACACCATCAAACCCAGAGAGCAACTAGCTACTCCGAGGCTCCTATCAAGCTACTCTGGCTCCTTATCTTTATTTGTCTGTGTCTACCATAAAAATCTCCCAAGCACAGACTGATAACATATGGGAATCTGACAGTCATTTTACACTGTCAAAGCTGTAATTGATGGGAAAACACAGTGGCAGTGACAAATTTTTATCAATATTTTCAATGCAATGAAAATGACTGAAGAAAGAAGAAAAAATTTAAATTTTTGTGGGAACTTTTCTGCATTTTTAAATTAAATGTTTTACCCACCTCTGCTTTGGTTTTTACTCCTTTCATATATGTCACTTAATTGTACTGCTTGGCTCATTGTAAACATTTGGTTTTTCAATGTATTCATAGCTAATGAGTTGTTTCAGAAATTTCAGACATTTTTGAATAAAAAAGTAATTACACTAATTAGATTGCTAATTACTATTACATATTCTTTGAAATATTACTGCTTTCATTTATACTGACATCAGCCTTTGGTAAGGGTGCAAATGCACAATACTTCATTTTCTCCTTATCTCTGATTACTGGAAACATGTTTATATTTTAAATGGATTGAAACTGTAATGAGTCCTTAATTGGTAATCATCATCATTTATTATTCAAGCAATCCAAGCTGTGTTTGTTAAATACTTCTATCACCTTTAGAAACATACAGTGAATGATTTTAACTAAATTACATTTTATAGGTATGGAAACTAAAGATATTAAGTTAATTGCATCTTGGTAAGTTTTTTTCTTGACTGCTTGGTAAAGACATACTCTGAACTTACATTTTACCTCATTGAGCAATTAAAAACCTTATAATGTACAAGATTGTGATGAGTACTAAATACTATGTAATGGGAAACTAAGGTCTTGATTAGCAAATAGTGGTAATGGAGCAATTCAATTGCCCTACCAGCTGAAACCACAATGGACTTTGGGCCACACACAGAAACTGACATGAGATTAAACTTCCATTCTGTGTTTTAAGTTCCCAGAACCCACACTAAATATCATTAGTAATGGGAACATCAAAGGAAAAGAGCTAACTCTCCATGCTTGGCCCACTGTCAAAACACTGAGTGTGGACTCAACACATAGTTACCCTCCCAGACACTAACCCTACACTAACTCCAACAGTGAAGTGCAACAATACTAGCCCTAACACTATCCTAACATCCACAACTGTAACGCTTACCTGTCATCCACTGTCCATCTTCTGCTTTAATCTTCTCTCTTCTTTTTTCTGTAATCTTCCTTCTTCTTTCTTCTAATCTTCTTTCAAATCTGTAGTTTAAAATGAAAAAAAAAATCAAAGAAAGATGTTTTGTTAAAAAATGCCCCAAATATATTCCTGACTTAACCCTCTGAGTGCTAAAGGGGTACCCCTCCAGCACTCAAAAGGTTAAATGCAGTCTGGTGTATCAGCTATAAATAATAAGCAGCAACTCATGAAAAAAAGGCACCCAAGTGTTAAGCTTGCTCCTGTGCCACCACCTTCACTGTCTCCGCTGGAGAGTCAGAATGAGGGAATATTGAACAGAGATTGGCTTTTTATTTGGCCAGTCTCTGTTCAAAATGGATTCCAGCCTATAACTGACTGGGATGTGTGCTTATGCACCTACCAAACAATCAGCTTCTAGGGGGTTTCATCATCTACCACTAGGTTTAATTCTACTAACATTTCACACATTTTAGGAGTGCTTTGGATATACTGATATGTGGCTTAGAGCCCCATTTCAGTGCATCCACTGGTGACTTAGGTTTTTTGGGCCTAGTTTTGCCTTCAGTTCCTGTGCTGGCAGGACTAAACATGCATTAAGGGAGTCTGCCCCCCAAAAAACAACTGGGTGCAGATTTTTACCACGTTCGAGTGGGTCTCTTAATGCATGTTAAGGCCAATGGATGGAATTGAATGGTAAAATGGGCAAAGTTGAAAATATTTTTAATGGGTTCAAATGGGGCATAACGTTAGCATCTGAGGTGTTTTTTTTTGCTGATGTTATTTTTTCATAGCACTGGTAATTTAATTGCTTACAATGCTTAAAAAAATGCCGGCTGGGTTTATTTTTATGTGATGTGGGTATTTAATCGAGGCCTAAAAAAGGTGGTACTTTGTAATTTTCACCAAAAAATATCCGGCATAGGTCACTAACTAGATAATTGCTAATCATTTCATCAGTGATAATGGCATCATGGTTAGCGTAATGTTTTTACCAAATAAATTTAGGACTCGATTCAATTCATTCCAGTAAAATATGCGGTAGGGCAAAATTGGCTACTGACTGAAAAAAAAGTCTAAGTAGGTATTCAATTGCCCTACCAGCTGCATCCACAATGGACATTAGGCCACAGAAACGGACAGCTGCCCGTTTTGTGTATTAAGTTTCCAAAACGCACACTAAATATTGTGAATATCGGGAACCTCAAAGGAAAAAAGTGAACGATCGGTGCCTGACATACTGTCAAGCACTTATCATTAGCGCAAACACAGTCACCCTTCCAAACATTAACCCTACACTACCCCTAATAGTAAAGTGCAAAAGTACTATTCCTAACACTATTCTAAAACCTTGATCTGTGTAACACTTGCCTGTCATCCAATGTCTATCTTCTTCTATCTTTCTTCTTCTGTTTTATCTAATCTTCTTTCTTCTTATTCAATAGAATAAAATGAAATGTTAATGTCATTTAACCCCTTAACAACATATGACTTACCAGGTATGTCCCGCAGAAACTGTCACTTAGTAACAGAGGACGTACCTGGAAAGTCACGGTAGTCCGGGTCTCCGTGCGGCTGCACGCCGTTCGGAAACTCCGGACTTGTTTTAAAAAAAAAAAAAAAATGTTCCTCAGGCGTTAAGGTGACAGCCACGTATGAACGCGGCTGTCACTAATGGGTTAAATAAGAAAAAAAATGCCCCCAAGATATGCCGTAGTTAACACTTTGAGTGTCAGATGGGTACCCCTCCAGCTCTCAAAGGGTGGAATGCAGTGTTGCATATCCTTTAAAGTGGATCTATCACTACTTTACAAGTTTTGTTCAGTATGTAGAATAGTAACTGAATAAATTTCTTTAAAAACTTATTTGCAAGAATATTACATTTTAACCCCTTAAGGACCGGGAAAATCTGAGTTTGATTTGACTTAAGGACCGGAGCAATTTTGACTTTTTTGACTATGTCTTTGTTCAACCATATTTTCTCTTTAATTCCTTTTGTGCACCCACATAAATTATATACTTTTTTTTTAAGCACAAGTAGGGCTTTCTTTTGATACCACAATTATATGAATACCTCATTGTTTAATTTGATTAAAATAGAAAAAAAGAGGAAAAAAATTGAAAAAAAACAACATTTTGCTTATATTTTTGTGTCAGGATTTGCATACAATTAGTTTATGACAAAAAAATACCCCTAAATATATTCATTTGCTTCTCCTGAATATAAGAATACCCCATATGCCTAGTATTTCAATCACTTCCTCACATTTACAAGGTAAATATTACAAGATGGATTCCATTATTTCCAACTTGTAATTTCTCAACAATTGGCATGTGAGCATCATAGCTTAGCTGACGGTGCCAGAACCAAAAATGTCCCACAAAGGTATATGTTTCTGAAAACTACACAACATAAGGTAAATAATCAGGAGAATTTTGGAGTTTTTCATGCAGCTATTTTTCCAGAAAAAAAATTCAAAATTGTGGTAATATTTTGTTTTTTTGCAGTTTTCACACTTACATTTCAATACTACTGTTGATATCAAGCACATGATAGGTGAAGATTTTTAAAAATGCATTGTTTAGTGTTCAGCTCCTTCTTCTGAGTACGGCAATACCCCATATGCATAGGTTTCTCAAGGTTTGGGAGAGCTACGGGGCCCAAATTGGAACATGCGTGTTTCCAGTTTCACACTTTGAATTTTCACAGCTTGCATCACTGGTGCCATGTCTCATTTGGGGCTGTGTAACAGTGCTCCACTCTAAGATTTCCCCCCAAAAGTATATATTTTTGGAAAGTAGACACCCCAGGCTTTCATTTTATGTATGTTTTCAATTTTTTTACGCAGCCATTTTACCACCAATCGCTCGTAAATCTTGACGTAAGTTAAAAAAACAGCGTTTTTCACACTTGCACTTCAATGTTGATGTGAATTTCAAGCACATGATAGGTGAAGATTTTTAAAAATGCATTGTTTAGTGTTCAGCTCCTTCTTCTGAGTACGGCAATACCCCATATACATAGGTTTCTCAAGGTTTGGGAGAGCTACGGGGCCCAAATTGGAACATGCGCGTTTCCAGTTTCACACTTAGAATTTTCACAGCTTGCATCACTGGTGCCATGTCTCATTTGGGGCTGTGTAACAGTGCTCCACTCTAAGATTTCCCCCCAAAAGTATATATTTTTGGAAAGTAGACACCCCAGGCTTTCATTTTATGTATGTTTTCAATTTTTTTACGCAGCCATTTTACCACCAATCGCTCGTAAATCTTGACGTAAGTTAAAAAAACAGCGTTTTTCACACTTGCACTTCAATGTTGATGTGAATTTCAAGCACATGATAGGTGAAGATTTTTAAAAATGCATTGTTTAGTGTTCAGCTCCTTCTTCTGAGTACGGCAATACCCCATATGCATAGGTTTCTCAAGGTTTGGGAGAGCTAAAGGGCCCAAATTGGAACATGCGCGTTTCCAGTTTCACGCTTTGAATTTTCACAGCTTGCATCACAGGTGCCATGTCTCATTTGGGGCTGTGTAACAGTGCTCCACTCTAAGATTTCCCCCCAAAAGTATATATTTTTGGAAAGTAGACACCCCAGGCTTTCATTTTATGTATGTTTTCAATTTTTTTACGCAGCCATTTTACCACCAATCGCTCGTAAATCTTGACGGAAGTTAAAAAAACAGTGTTTTTCACACTTGCACTTCAATGTTGATGTGAATTTCAAGCACATGATAGGTGAAGATTTTTAAAAATGCATTGTTTAGTGTTCAGCTCCTTCTTCTGAGTACGGCAATACTCCATATGCATAGGTTTCTCAAGGTTTGGGAGAGCTACGGGGCCCAAATTGGAACATGCGCGTTTCCAGTTTCACACTTTGAATTTTCACAGCTTGCATCACTGGTGCCATGTCTCATTTGGGGCTGTGTAACAGTGCTCCACTCTAAGATTTCCCCCCAAAAGTATATATTTTTGGAAAGTAGACACCCCAGGCTTTCATTTTATGTATGTTTTCAATTTTTTTACGCAGCCATTTTACCACCAATCGCTCGTAAATCTTGACGTAAGTTAAAAAAACAGCGTTTTTCACACTTGCACTTCAATGTTGATGTGAATTTCAAGCACATGATAGGTGAAGATTTTTAAAAATGCATTGTTTAGTGTTCAGCTCCTTCTTCTGAGTACGGCAATACCCCATATGCATAGGTTTCTCAAGGTTTGGGAGAGCTACAGGGCCCAATTTTGAACAAACATTGAATTTTCACATCTTGGTTAACTGATGCCATTACTCATTTTGGGCTATGTTCCAGTGCTGCACTTTAGAATTTCCCCCCAAAAGTGTATATTTTTGGAATGTAGACACCCCCAGCTTTCATTTTAGGTGTGTTTTCAAATTTTTTACACGGCCATTTTACCACCACTTTCTCATAAACTTGACGTAAGTAAAAAAACAGCATTTTTCACACTTTGCCTTCAATGTTGATGTGAATTTCAAGCACAGAATAGGTGAAGATTTTATAAACTGAATTGAATAGTGTTCAGCTCCTTCTTCTGAGTACGGCAATACCCCATATGCATAGATTTCTCATGGTTTGGGAGAGCTACGGGGGCCAAATTGGAACATGCGCGTTTCCAGGTTCACACTTTGAATCTTCACAGCTTGCGTTACTGGTGCCATGTCTCATTTGGGGCTGTGTAACAGTGCTCTTTTTTTAAGCTTTCCCCCCAAAAGTGTATATTTTTGGAAAGTAGACACCCCAGGCTCTCGTTTTAGGTGTGTTTTCCAATTTTATACACTGCCATTTTACCACCAATCCTGTGAAAATTTGACGTAAGTAAAAAAAATTCAGCATTTTTCACACTTTGCCTTCAATTTTGATGTGAATTTCAAGCACAGAATAGGTGAAGATTTTATAAACTGAATTGAATAGTGTTCAGCTCCTTCTTCTGAGTATGGCAATACCCCATATGCATAGCTTTCTCATGGTTTGGGGGAGCTACGGGGGCCAAATTGGAACATGCGCGTTTCCAGGTTCACACTTTGAATCTTCACAGCTTGCATTACTGGTGCCATGTCTCATTTGGGGCTGTGTAACAGTGCTCTTTTTTTAAGATTTCCCCCCAAAAGTGTATATTTTTGGAAAGTAGACACCCCAGGCTCTCGTTTTAGGTGTGTTTTCCAATTTTATACACTGCCATTTTACCACCAATCCTGTGAAAATTTGACGTAAGTAAAAAAAATTCAGCATTTTTCACACTTTGCCTTCAATGTTGATGTGAATTTCAAGCACAGAATAGGTGAAGATTTTATAAACTGAATTGAATAGTGTTCAGCTCCTTCTTCTGAGTACGGCAATACCCCATATGCATAGCTTTCTCATGGTTTGGGGGAGCTACGGGGGCCAAATTGGAACATGCGCGTTTCCAGGTTCACACTTTGAATCTTCACAGCTTGCATTACTGGTGCCATGTCTCATTTGGAGCTGTGTAACAGTGCTCTTTTTTTAAGATTTCCCCCCAAAAGTGTATATTTTTGGAAAGTAGACACCCCAGGCTCTCGTTTTAGGTGTGTTTTCCAATTTTATACACTGCCATTTTACCACCAATCCTGTGAAAATTTGACGTAAGTAAAAAAAATTCAGCATTTTTCACACTTTGCCTTCAATTTTGATGTGAATTTCAAGCACAGAATACGTGAAGATTTTATAAACTGAATTGAATAGTGTTCAGCTCCTTCTTCTGAGTACGGCAATACCCCATATGCATAGCTTTCTCATGGTTTGGGGGAGCTACGGGGGCCAAATTGGAACATGCACGTTTCCAGGTTCACACTTTGAATCTTCACAGCTTGCGTTACTGGTGCCATGTCTCATTTGGGGCTGTGTAACAGTGCTCTTTTTTTAAGATTTCCCCCCAAAAGTGTATATTTTTGGAAAGTAGACACCCCAGGCTCTCGTTTTAGGTGTGTTTTCCAATTTTATACACTGCCATTTTACCACCAATCCTGTGAAAATTTGACGTAAGTAAAAAAAATTCAGCATTTTTCACACTTTGCCTTCAATTTTGATGTGAATTTCAAGCACAGAATAGGTGAAGATTTTATAAACTGAATTGAATAGTGTTCAGCTCCTTCTTCTGAGTACGGCAATACCCCATATGCATAGATTTCTCATGGTTTGGGAGAGCTACGGGGGCCAAATTGGAACATGCGCGTTTCCAGGTTCACACTTTGAATCTTCACAGCTTGCGTTACTGGTGCCATGTCTCATTTGGGGCTGTGTAACAGTGCTCTTTTTTTAAGATTTCCCCCCAAAAGTGTATATTTTTGGAAAGTAGACACCCCAGGCTCTCGTTTTAGGTGTGTTTTCCAATTTTATACACTGCCATTTTACCACCAATCCTGTGAAAATTTGACGTAAGTAAAAAAAATTCAGCATTTTTCACACTTTGCCTTCAATTTTGATGTGAATTTCAAGCACAGAATAGGTGAAGATTTTATAAACTGAATTGAATAGTGTTCAGCTCCTTCTTCTGAGTATGGCAATACCCCATATGCATAGCTTTCTCATGGTTTGGGGGAGCTACGGGGGCCAAATTGGAACATGCGCGTTTCCAGGTTCACACTTTGAATCTTCACAGCTTGCGTTACTGGTGCCATGCCTCATTTGGGGCTGTGTAACAGTGCTCTTTTTTTAAGATTTCCCCCCAAAAGTGTATATTTTTGGAAAGTAGACACCCCAGGCTCTCGTTTTAGGTGTGTTTTCCAATTTTATACACTGCCATTTTACCATCAATCCCTCGTAAACCATGACGTAAGTTAAAAAAAAAAAAAAACAGCGTTTTTCACACTTAGGGTTGGCGGCAGTATACTGGGCTGCATACAAATTGGTTTGGGAAACAATTTCACCTAAAATGTCTTCCCCCAAAAACAAATCAAAAAAATGATCATGGGTAAATCCTTCCACATCAATTTGAATCCCTGGGTTGCCTGTGAATTCTGAGATTTGTGGGCATAAATTGATACCCATTCATTAGGATCCGGAGTGGCAGGTGTTGGGGCATTTCTTTGGGCAGGTCTTTTGGCAGGTCTTTGGGCAGATCTTTTGGCAGGTGCTGGGGCAGTTGCCAGGGCAGCTCTTGGGGCAGCACTTGGGGCATTTCTTTGGTAGGTTTTTGGGCAGATCTTTTGGCAGGGGCTGGGGCAGTTGCCAGGGCAGCTCTTGGGGCAGCACTTGGGGCATTTCTTTGGGTAGGTATTTTGGTAGGTCTTTGGGCAGTTCTTTTGGCAGGTGCTGGGGCAGTTTCCAGAGCAGCTTTTGGGGCAGTGCGTCTTTTCTTGACAGAAGGCCCAGCGTCATCACTAGAGGTGCTCTCACTTTCTGAAAACTGCGCTATGTCAAAATCTGACGCAGTGTCTGTTGCCTCAGAGTCAGACGCCAAAAAGGCATATGCCTCTTCAACGCTGTACCTGCGCTGCATTTTGCCCACTAAAAAAGCTTTTTTTTTTCTTACGCTATCCCTAAACCTAAATCTAACCCTAAAACTTACCCTAACCTACGTATATCCTGAACCTACCTAACCCAAGTGAACTACCTATCTAAACTGCACTTATATATATATATATTTTTTTTGGGGGGGGGTTGGGGTTTTTTTGGGGTTTTTTTTCTTACGCTATCCCTAAACCTAAATCTAACCCTAAAACTTACCCTAACCTACGTATATCCTGAACCTACCTAACCCAATTGAACTACCTATCTAAACTGCGCTTATTATATATATTTTTTTTTTGGGGGGGGGGTTGTTTTTTTTTTTTTTTTCTCCCCTAAACCTAAATCTATCCCTAAAACTTTCCCTAACACACGTCTACACTAAACCTACCCAACTACCTACCAAAATACCTAAACTATATTTAATATAAAAAAAAAAAAAAAAAATGTAAAAAAAATGTAAAAAAAATTTTAAAAATTTTTAAAAAATCTAAAAAAATTCAAGGGGGATGGGGGGTGTCCCACAGATCAGAAAACACTGATCTGCAGCAAATTGATCACTCCAAGAGTGATCAGATGGGGGGGGGCACTTATTGATCACTGTAGAACAGTGATCAAAGGGTTAATTTTCTTTATTTAAACATTTTTTTTTATTTTTTTTTTTACAGGCACACTGGAACACCATCTCCCTCTGTCTCTCTCCACCTTAGCAGTATGCAAGGTGGAGGGAGGCAGAGAGATCTGACAGGGACAGTATTTACAAATACTGTCCCTGTCATTCAGGTTTTGCAACATGTGATTCGCTTTTGAAGCGAATCGCATGTTGCAACAATGTTTCAGCCGCTTGTTACTAAGTGTCCCGATACCGGGATACTTAGTAACAATTGGCTTGAACTCTTCCATCGCTCCGTGCGGCCGCGATGGAAGAGTTTAACCCTTGACGTACCAGGACCGTCAAGGGTCGTTCGGTCACATTTACCCTTGACGGTCCTGGTACGTCAAGGGTCGCTAAGGGGTTAAAGTATTTCCAGCAGCCTACTTCCGGCTAAACTGCTCTTGCCGCTGTTTGCCGCACAGCCTCTGCTCGTGTCACTTCTCCCAGCATCCTCCGATGACAAAGGCATTCTGTTAGTAAGCTGGAGCGATCTCATTGGCTAGAAATCAATCTCTGCCAAAGAGATCTCACCAGGAGTATGCTAGGGAGAGTGAAAGGAGCAGAGGCAGAGCTGCAAGAGCTGTGTACCCAGAAGTAGGCTGCTGGGCATACTTTAAAATGTAATTTTCTCGCAATTGAGGTTTTTTTTTTTTTTTTAAATAACGTTTTATATTTATTCGCTAACTATATTATATAATGAACAAAACTTGTGAAGTGGAGATAGATCCACTTTAAAAATAACATTCAATCAGTCCCATTTAAATAAATAATATATGTTGTTCCATGATCCAAAAAGCTATTCCCATGCTTAAAGAAAATTCCACTGCTGCTGACTTCACTGGAGGTGGCAGCAATGTCTATTGGCACAGCCCTTCCCTCCTTATGTACCGGGCTGTGCCAGAGTCCCAGTGAGGGAATTTTGAACAGAGACTGGCTTTTTATATGGCCAGTATATTCAAAATGGATGCCAGCCTCCAATTGGCTAGGATGTGTGCTTGCGCACCTCTCAGCCAATCAGCTTCTAGGGGGGATGATGAAACCAGCTAGAAGCTGATTGGCTGGGAGGTGTGTAAGCATAATCTCATCCAATTGGAGGCTGGCATCCATTTTGGCCAAATAAAAAGTCAGTCTCTGTTCAAAATTTCTTCATTGGGACTCAGGCAACGGCCTGGTACATATGGAGGAGCGTTGTGCCAGTTGTTATTGCTGCTGCCACCAGCAGAGCCAGCAGAGGTGGTGGCAGCAGAATTTTATTGAAGCATGAGAATATCTTTTTTAATCATGGGAAAGCATATGTTATTTATTTTAAAATGACTGACTGAATGTTATTTTTAAAGGATATTCAACACTGCATTCATCCCATTGAGTGCAAGATGTTAACTCATGTGACTCCTGGACTGCAGTACTGTAAGCTCTGGTAGAGTCCAGGGGTTACATGAGGTAACATCTTGCTACAAGTTTGATTAACCACAAATTGGTGATTTCCCTATCTCACCACTAGGAGCAGACACCAAGTGTGATGTGCAGTACAGCCAAAGAACAGCACATGGAGGCTCTTCAGCTGTTGCCAGTGTGACCAGTAAGATTGACTTTTCATTTTGTACTTTTTGTATGTGCTATGGCATCATTATTGAATGTATTTAAGTCTGTTTTCGAGCTGCCTATGGTATGCTAAGCTGTGACCAACAGCATTGAAAGGCAGCCAACATAATGACATTCTTTTTATGCTTTAATTTGGCTCTTACACAACTTTTATGATGGACTGGAACAGGCTCCAATGCTCTATCATCTGGTTTACACATCATTTTCTAATGTCGGCTTTCTTCGTTTCAACCCATTCATTGATAAAATGGCTTGAGTAGGTCTGAGCCGCCAAGATTTTTTTGTGCTACTATATTTGTTAAATCAATATTACTTGGTTATATAATTTTTTTAAGCACATTGTGATTATTTCTATACTGTATATATGTTTGCTTGTGATGTCACCTACACTAGCCATGATGGCTAGAGTGTTTAGAGACCACGTGGTTCTTTCTGGGATGTTTAATGACATATAATAAAACATATTTTATTTCAACTAAGTCCTATGCAAGTTTTTCTTTTAAACTACAATACAAATACAATTAAAATTTGTAAAAAACTTTTTACACATATACAGGCAAGGTATGCAGCCGTATACCTTGACTATTAACCACATGAGTACCAGAGGGGTAGAAAACATATTGCAATGCTTTGCTACCTCTCTGATACTGATTGGGTTAATTATACAATACAAATACAAAGAAGGCATGTCATAAAAAATAGGAGAAGAACAATGTCGAATTTAAATGGAGGAAAAAAAAGTCATAGGAGCACTGTAAGTCGAATTTTCAAGGGGAAGGGTTAAAATGTCGAATGTACAATATTAGTCAAATGAATGTGGTGAAAGAAAGCACTGTAAGTTGAATTTTGAAGGGGAAGGGTTAAAATTTGGAATGTGGACAATATTTATCGAATTAAAGTGGTGAAACATAGCACTGTAAATCAAATTTTAAAAGTAGGGTTGAAAATGTCGAAGAGGGGCACTCTATGTCAAATTTCTATACTATATACTGTATTCTACACTGCTTTTGTTCAAACAACGATAGTTTTGAAACTGTCGTTGTGGCTTCTCCACCTCAACCTCTGAGGAGCAGAATTCCTGACTTAAAATGTAAACACTAGTGATGAGCGAGCGTGCTCGGCCGATGCTCGGATCGGCTCGAGCATCGCTCTGCTCGGCACATGGCGGTACTCGTCGAGTACCGCCATGTGCTCGCCCGACATGTTCGGGTGAAGGGGATCTGTGCCGGAAGAGGCACAGATCCGAAGACGCTCCGCTGGACCACCAGGAACTGGAGGTACGGGGGCATTGCGGAGATGAAGGGGGCATTGCGGAGATGAAGGGGGACATTGTGGAAGAGGGGCATAGACTCTATGCCCCTCTTCCACAATGTCCCCCTTCATCTCCGCTATGCCCCTCTTCCACAATGTCCCCCTTCATCTCCGCTATGCCCCTCTTCCACAATGTCCCCCTTCATCTCCTATGCCATAGAGGAGATGAAGGGGGACATTGTGGAAGAGGGGCATAGCGGAGATGAAGGGGGACATTGTGGAAGAGGGGCATAGAGTCTATGCCCCTCTTCCACAATGTCCCCCTTCATCTCCGCTATGCCCCTCTTCCACAATGTCCCCCTTCATCTCCTCTATGGCATAGGAGATGAAGGGGGACATTGTGGAAGAGGGGCATAGCGGAGATGAAGGGGGACATTGACCAGGCACCCTCCGCTCATCAGAGCAGGGGGTGCCTGGTTTAATGCTCGAGTGCTCCCATGCTTTTCAATGGGGCTCGGGTGCTCGGCCGAGCACTCGAGCCTCAGGGGGTGCTCGGTCAGAGCACCCGAGCACCCGAGCATCGGGGTGCTCGCTCATCATTAGTAAACACAAAACAGGCACTAATACTGAGCGTGGGTAATAGAATGCTACTTGCATGTTGTTTTTAGCTGTTTCCTATGGGCTTTTTTTTGACTGGCGGTATGTATAATAACCGCTGATTTTGTTTTCACAAGTCAGATAATAGGATACTAAAACCTCACTTAAAAAAAAGCTTGTTTTTTTTTTTAGCACTGGTAATAGTATCAAGCCCCTTATTTTTTAAAAATAGGTATTAACAAGCAGGTGTTTATTTCAGTTTTGGATGAAAATGTAACTATTAGAGTGCATGAAAGGACATCTCAGGAGATCCAAAAACTTGACTTTTACAAAGAAATACTTCATTGGAACGGTCTACAAAGTGTGCTTGTAAATCAAGCACACTTTCTAGACCATTTCAGTGAAGTATTTCTTCATTAACATCGCATTTTCAGCTCTGCAGAAGAGCCCCCATCTGGTAAAATGACCGGATTCTGTATCTGTCAGTTAGAGCGTAGACATATGAAAAAGGGGAGTGAGGGGGGAAGTATCACGGTGCCCGTGATTGCTGACTTCTGCTGTCAGTCAGGTGTGTGTACTCTCCATTGGCCGCCTGTCTTTTGCCTGCTCAGTGTTGCCTTTATAGACTGGGCTGAGGCACCCTTTGGTTGCCCTTTCGTGGTGTCTCTATGTCAGCAGTCACCTGCCTTGTACCTGTATCTTTGGGCCTCTTTTGCTTCGTTACCAGTGACAGCGTTTCTCCAGTAGTCAATGCCTCTCCTGCATGGTTCCTGCCTCCGTTCCAGATCCGGTTGGGCTGTCGTTCCTGCTTCCATTCCTGATCCTGTGCTGCCGTTGTTCCTGCTCCGTTCCTGACCTGGTTGGCAGTCCTGCCATTCCTGTGGTTGTCCTGACTTGTCTACTGTTCCTGCTGCTGTATCCTGATAGTCATCCGTCTGGCTGCTGGGTCACCTGGGCGACATTCTGATCACTGGTTTACTCCACATTCACCGGTTTGTTGATCCCGCTAGTATAGAACCGGTTGGGCGTCACTGTTGTCCAGTACACGGTACTGGTTTACTCCACATTCACCGGTTGCTGATCCCGCTAGTATAGAACTGGTTGGGCGTCACTGTTGTCCAGTACGCGGTACTGGTTTACTCCACATTCACCGGTTTCTGATCCCACTAGTATAGAACCGGTTGGGCGTTACTGTTGTCCAGTACTCGGTACTGGTTTACTCCACATTCACCGGTTGCTGATCCATCTATTATATAACCGGTTGGGCGATCCGATTGTCCAGTATGCAGTACTGGTTTACTCCACATTCACTGGTTGCTGATCCATCCATTATAGAACCGGCTGGGTGATATGATTGTCTAGTACGCGGTACTGGTTTACTCCATATTCACCGGTTGCTGATTCCTCTGTTATACAACCGGTTGGGCGTTACTGTTGTCCAGTACGCGGTACTGGTTTTCTCCACATTCACCGGTTGCTGTATCCTCCATTATAGAACCAGTTGGGCATTACTGTTGTCCAATACACGGTACTGGTTTACTCCACATTCACCGGTTGCTGATCCATCCATTATAGACCCGGTTGGGCGATACGATTGTCCATTACGTGGTACTGGTTTACTCCACATTCACCGGTTGCTGAGTCCTCCATTATAGAACCGGTTGGGCTACCCTGTTGTCCAGTACACGATACTGGTTTACTTCACATTACCGGTTGCTGATTCATCTGTTATAGAACCGGTTTGCTATACTGTTGTCCAGTGCACGGTACTGGTTAACCCTTCATTCACCGGTTGCTGCTGCCTCCATTATTGCACCGGTTTGGTCTCCCTGGTTGTGATACTGGTTTGCTCCACTGTTCCATCTTATGCTGCTGCTCCATCTATACAGCATTAGTGGAGCTGTCCTTCTGACCTCCTGGTTGCCTTGTCCAGTATATTGGCAAGGCCGGTAGAGCCTGTTTCCATTCCATAATGTCATCTTTCAGGCTGCCTTGCCCGGTATATTGGTAAGGCCGGTAGAGCCTACCATGCTGTATCTTGTAAAGCTACTGATTGAACCCATTATGTACATGTGATATATGTGTATATTCAGCACCCGTGAGGATTCCCATTAAACTTTTCAATAAAGTTTGATTTTTATCTTACTCTGTGTCTGACAGTCAAAACAAACCGTGACAGTACGAAAGGGCCATGACCTCAGACAGTAAGAGTGAAGGTAACGCACAGAACATCCATTGAAGGATGGATGTACATGAGCAGCGTTTGGATCAGTTGGCATTGGCCATCCAAACTATCCTTGAGCGTACTGTACTTACTGACAAGTCTGCTTCAAGTCCGGTGGTCTCCCCAGTTTCGACACCAGAAAATAAAACTATTACCTCTGTGGCTACAGTCAAAGGGCTAACTGCTTCGACACCATTGCCACTCAGATATGATGGCGAACCCAGTCTGTGCAGAGGGTTTATCAATCAACTTGAGATATTTCTGGAGTTGACCTCTCATGCCTTTCCCAATGATCGAAGTAAAGTGGGATCTATGATATCCTTATTGACCGTGCACTGGCATGGGCCAATCCCTTATGGGAGAATGCCAAATCTTGCACAAAAAATTTCAGGGAATTTGTGCAAACATTTCGGAGAGTATTCGAGATCCCTGGTAGAACCACCTCTGCTGATAAATGTTTAATGAAGATTCAACAGGGCAAATGGACTGTGGGTATGCCATAGAATTCCGTACACTAGCAGCAGAGGTAGGTTGGAACAATGAGGCGTTGTTGGCTGCCTTTGCTCAAGGTCTGGGCGATTATATCAAAGATGAAACTGCAGCTAGAGAGCTGCCTATTGATCTGGACGAATATATTGATTACGCAATTCTAACTGAAACTCGGATCCGGGACAGGCTTATGGCTAATGACCGTAGGGGACGGTCAAAAAGCACTGGGTCTAGCAGTTCATTTTGCCCACCCATCCCTCCCTCGTTGCCTAAATCCAATGACCATGCACGGGAACCTGGTGAACGTATGCAATTAGGTTTTACCAGGTTAACCAAAGAGGAATGAACACTTCGCAGGAGGCAGGAGTTATGTTTATACTGTGGTAAACCTGGGCGCTTGCTAAGAACCTGTCCCATACGTCCGGGAAACAAACACACCTAGGGTACCTGGGGGACAGGCCCTAGGTGGTGTTCATCTGTCCCTAGGTTTGAGCATACAAAAACCCACCATCCAGGTGGTACTCTCGTGGGCAGATCGTTCCGTGGAGGTTCTGGCCCTGATTGATTCTGGTGCTGCCGGATATTTCATGGATAATGCCTTTGCTGAACGGCACAAGATCTGGCTATTGAGGCTATTGATGGCAGACCACTGCAACCTGCCCAGGTTATGTTTTAATCTATGCCACTTCCTATGACTATTGGGGAGCTTCACAAAGAGGAACAGCAGTTTCAGAAAATCAATTCTCCTCACCATGCAGTCATTCTGGGTATCCCTTGGTTGCAATTGCATAATCCCCAGTTTGATTGGCAAAAGTGTGAGATTTCTGCCAGGTCCCACTATTGTATGGAGCATTGTGTGTCTCACCCGGTAAAGATTCTGTGCGCCACCCTGTCATTGCCAGATGAGTACCAACAATTCAGTGATGTTTTCAGTAAAGGGGAGGCTAGCACCCTGCCTCAGTACAGGTCCTATGATTGCGCAATTGAACTAACCCCGGGGGTGGTGCCCCCTAGGGGCCGTACTTATCCTTTGTCTTGTGAGGAGAACCAAGCTATGGAGGAATATATTTCAGATGCCTTCAAAAGATGGATAATCAGGAAATCCACCTCACCAGCTGGGGCTGGGTTCTTTTTTGTGAAGAAAAAGAATGGCGAATTAAGACCATGCATTGATTACCGTGGCCTAAATAAGTTGATGCCCAAGAATGCGTATCCGATACTACTCATCACCAAACTATTTGACAGGTTAAAAGGTTCCTCTATTTTCAGACAATTGGACCTACATGCAGCATTGTAATGGTTTTGTAAGACACTCAGACCAGCAGGTTGGAATAAAACACAGTTTTATTAATAAAACAAGGAAGACAGCCCTCTATAGGCAATACAGTATAATAGAGAGAACAGTGGCTTACCGATGCCTTCTCAGGCCCAGTATACAGATGTAATAAATATACATATACTGTCACAGGACAGGCTTAGAAACATAAGGGTACTCAATGGTTAAAGTACAAGTAAAGCAATCAGACTCAGTAGTGGTGTTTGACATGCCCAAGGTGGTAATGGAGCAACAAGTTGTGCTAGATGAAACAACACTGTCAGCCTATTGAACAGAGATTGCTGCTTAGGCAGAACAGGAACTGAGGCCAAGTACTCTGCAGAGATGAGCTAGAGCCAATAGCCCCCACGGGCGTAGCAACGGAGACAAACTACACTGCAAGCGCTAGAGCCAATAGCCCCCATGGGCGTAGCAATGGACACAGACTATACTGCAAGAGCTAGAGCCAATAGCCCCCACGGGGGTAGCAACGGACACAGACTATACTGCAAGAGCTAGAGCCAATAGCCCCCACGGGCGTAGCAACTGAGACAAACTACACTGCAAGAGCTAGAGCCAATAGCCCTCACTGGCATTTAACGGAGACTAATATCACTGCAAGAGCGAAGCTACTAGAGCCAATAGCCCCCACGGGCGTAACAACAGAGACTAATCACTGCAAGAGCTCGAGGCAATAGCGCCTCCCGCAGGCACGGTAACGGAGACTGACTACACTGCCAGATAGACAGAATGAGCCACAGCCTTATACAAAGGCCCTGCAAGGTAACCGGCTCAGTAAGTGTAGCGGAAGATCAGTGCAACGGCTCTGCAAGTTTTAATGGAGGCTCAGTGAATGGAGACAGCAGCTCTGCAAGTGTTAACGGAGGCTCAGTGAATGGAGACAATGGCTCTGCAAGTGATAACGGAGGCTCAGGAAATGGAGGCAGCAGCTCTACAAGTGTTAACGGAGGCTCAGTGAACGGAGACAATGGCTCTGCAAGTGTTAACGGAGGCTCAGGAAATGGAGACACAGCTCTGCAAGTGTAACGGAGGATCTGACACGATCAGCCCTGCCACAAGCACAGCGGAAGTCAGAATGTCGCCTAGGCGACACCAAGCAGCAACGGCAGGAACAGAAGCAGGGTCAGCAGCGAGCCAGTTCAGGTCACAGAGCAGGAAGTCAGCCAGGCAGGGTCAGATCACGGAACAGGATTCTCAGACAAGCCAGATCAGGTCACAAGCAGGAACGTCAGCCGGGTCAGATCATGGAGCAGGAAACAAGAAGCGTCGTCAAACAGGCCAAATTGGTACACAGGAAGCAGGAACACTGGAACGCAGCAACAGCAATACTGGCTCAGGAACACCACGAAAGGGCACCTGACAGGTGACAAAGTCCAGGTATAAAAAGTCCACAATGGGCGGGCCAAACAAGCTCAGCCAATGGGAGCGCCCACAACCAAGAGTGACAGATCAGGATCACGGGCACCGTGATAAGCATATAACCTGATTCGGATCAGAGCTGATGATGAGTGGAAGACGGCTTTTAACACTAGATTCGGGCACTATGAATATCTAGTGATGCCGTTTGGTCTCTGTAATGCACCTGTAGTGTTCCAAGAACTAATCAATGATATCCTCAGAGATATGCTGCAGTCCTGTGCGGTGGTTTACTTGGACGATATACTTATTCAGATGACTTGTCACAACACATCAAGGATGTGTCAGAATTGTTGCTCCGCCTACGTAAGAACAAATTGTATTGCAAATTGGAAAAATGTGAGTTTCATAGATCCAGTGTGCCCTTTTTAGGGTTTGTTATTGCCAAGGAGGGTATTGCCATGGATCAGGAGAAACTTGCGGCAGTTTTGCAATGGCCACGGCCTAAAGGCCTAAAAGCGATTCAGCAATTTCTGGGCTTTGCTATTATTACAGAAAGTTTATTAAGAACTTTTCCTCGATTGTTAAACCATTGTCTGACCTTACTCATAAGGGTGCTAATCCTTCCCAATGGTCTGAGGCAGCTGAATGTGCTTTTGAGACATTGAAGTCTGCCTTTGCAGCTGCTCCAGTGTTATCCCACCCCAACCCAGCTCTCCCGTTTACATTGGAGGTCAATGCCTCAGAGATTGGGGTTGGGGCAGTACTCTCTCAAAGACCAGAAAAAGGGAGTACCCTCAGACCTTGCGAGTTTTTCTCAAAGAAATTGTCTGTTGCCCAGAGTCACTATGAGATAGGTGACAGAGAACTACTGGCTATCATTCTCGCTCTTAAGGAGTGGCGTCATTTATTGGAAGGCACCAGAAATCCTGTATTGATTCTCACAGACCATAAAAATCTGACTTATCTTTCAGAAGCTAAAAGATAGTCTTCTCGCCAGGCCAGATGGGCATTGTTCCTGTCCCGATTTAATTTTATTGTATCTTACTTGCTGGGTTCCAAGAACGTTAGGGCTGATGCCCTGTCTAGACAATTTGAGCCTGAGACTGACAAGGGCTAGGTCCCAGCACCGATCATACAGCCTGATCGTATATTGGCCACGTTACGCACTAGTATCACTTCGCCACTGGGGGAAGAGATTCTGGCCACCCAGGGTACTGCTCCCCCAGAAACCCCAGTGGGCAAGTGTTTTGTCATGAGCCATTCCGCACTAGACTACTTGAAACCTACCATTCTTCTAATGCTGCTGGGCACATTGGTAGGGATCAAATAATATGGTCACTCTCACATGTTTTCTGGTGGCCCTCCTTGAGGGCAGATTGTGCTGCGTTTACCAATGCCTGTGCCACCTGTGCTCATGCCAAGACCCCTAGACACCTCCCTGTGGGCTTACTTCAACCAGTGCCTAATGGCGAACGTCCCTGGTCTCACGTTTCTATTGATTTTATGAGAAAATTGCCAGTGTCTAGGGGATATTCCTTCATACTTATGGTGGTGGACAGGTTTTCTAAAATGGCTCATTTCGTACCTCTCCGTGGCCTTCCGTCTGCAAAAGAATTAGAGGTAGTTTTCGCTAAGGAAGTATTCCAGTTGCACGAGGTACCCAGAGTTCTGGTGTCTGACCGGGGGAGCCAGTTCGTGTCTAGATTTTGGAGAGCATTTTGTGAACAGCTGGCCATCCAATTGTCTTTTTCCTCAGCATACCACCCCCAGACCAATGGGACTGCTGAGCGTGCCAATCAGGGACTAGAGCAGTTCCTGCGCTGTTTTGTTACTGACCATCATGATAACTGGGTCGACCTGGTGCCGTGGGCAGAGTTCGCCAGGAACTGTGCAGTTAACTCTTCTTCCGGGAGCTCTCCGTTTCTTATCAAATACGGGTTCCAGCCGTGCTTGCTCCCGGATTCATTTCAGTCTCAACAGATTCCAGCTCTGGATGAGCATATTGAGCAGCTCCGCTCCACATGGGCACAGGTTCAAAGGGCACTCAATCAGTCTTTTCAGCGTCATCAGCGCCATGCTAATCATAGACGGCTGCCAGCAGTCTCTTTCCAGGTTGGGGACAGGGTATGGCTATCCTCCAGAAACCTCAAGTTACAAGTCCCATCTAATAAATTGTCTCCTCGGTTTATTGGTCCGTATAGGGTGATCCATAAAATTAAAACTGTTTCATATGGCTTTTATATCCCTGCGTCCATGCGCATTCACAATGTGTTCCATGTATCTCTCCTCAAACCTCTTGTATGCAACCGTTATACTACTAACCCTGTGGTGCCAGGGCCTATAGAGGTAGAGGGCCAGGAGGAGTACGAAGTTCAGAGTATCATTGATTCTCGCAGATTTACAGGAAAATTGCAGTATTTGGTAGATTGGAAGGGTTATGGTCCTGAGGATTGATCCTGGGTGGATAGTAAGGACCTTCATGCTTCCAAATTACTGCAAGATTTTCATTCCAAGTACCCCTAGAAACCAGGTCCCTCTTCCTAAGGGGGGGGTTTTGAGAGGGGGGTACTATCACGGTGCCCGTGAGTGCTGACTTCTGCTGTCAGTCTGGTGTGTGTACTCTCCATTGGCCGCCTGTCTTTTGCCCGTCCAGTGTTGCCTTTATAGACTGGGCTGAGGCACCCTTTGGTTGCCCTTTCGTGGTGTCTCTATGTCAGCAGTCACCTGCCTTGTACCTGTGTCTTTGGGCCTCTTTTGCTTCGTTACCAGTGACAGCGTTTCTCCAGTAGTCAATGCCTCTCCTGCATGGTTCCTACCTCCGTTCCAGATCCGGTTGGGCTGTCGTTCTTGCTTCTGTTCCTGATCCTGTGCTGCCGTTGTTCCTGCTCCGTTCCTGACCTGGTTGGCGGTCCTGCCATTCCTGTGGTTGTCCTGACTTGTCTACTGTTCCTGCTGCTGTATCCTGATAGTCATCCGTCTGGCTGCTGGGTCGCCTGGGTGACATTCTGATCACTGGTTTACTCCACATTCACCGGTTGCTGATCCCGCTAGTATAGAACCGATTGGGCGATCCGATTGTTCAGTATGCGGTACTGGTTTACTCCACATTCACCGGTTGCTGATCCATCCATTATAGAACCAGTTGGGTGATATGATTGTCTAGTACACGGTACTGGTTTACTCCATATTCACCGGTTGTGATTCCTCCGTTATACAACCGGTTGGGCGTTACTGTTGTCCAGCACATGGTACTGGTTTTCTCCACATTCACCGGTTGCTGTATCCTCCATTATAGAACCGGTTGGGCGTTACTGTTGTCCAGTGCACGGTACTGGTTTACTCCACATTCACCGGTTGCTGATCCATCCATTATAGAACCGGTTGGGCGATACGATTGTCCATTACGCGGTACTGGTTTACTCCACATTCACCGGTTGCTGAGTCCTCCATTAGAGAACTGGTTTGCTATACTGTTGTCCAGTGCACGGTACTGGTTAACCCTTCATTCACCGGTTGCTGATGCCTCCATTATTGCATCGGTTTGGTCTCCCTGGTTGTGATACTGGTTTGCTCCACTGTTCCATCTTATGCTGCTGCTCCATCTATACAGCATTAGTGGAGCTGTCCTTCTGACCTCCTGGCTGCCTTGCCTGGTATATTGGCAAGGCCGGTAGAGCCACATTCAGACTGTCGTGCTACCCTCCAGGCTGCCTTGCCCGGTATATTGGCAAGGCCGGTAGATCCTGTTTCCATTCCATAGTGTCATCTGTTAGGCTGCCTTGCCCGGTATATTGGCAAGGCCGGTAGAGCCACATTCAGATTGTCGTGTTACCCTCCAGGCTGCCTTGCCCGGTATATTGGCAAGGCCGGTAGAGCCTGTTTCCATTCCATAATGTCATCTTTCAGGCTGCCTTGCCCGGTATATTGAAAAGGCCAGTAGAGCCTACCATGCTGTATCTTGTAAAGCTACTGTTTGAACCCATTATGTACATGTTGTATATGTGTATGTTCAGGACCTGTGAGGGTTCCCATTAAACATTTCAATAAAGTCTGATTTTTATCTTACTCTGTGTCTGAGAGTCAAAACAAACCGTGACAGGAAGTTTAAATGCTACGAACACAAAATCTATGAAGTTTTGAGACATGGGAAGAAGATAATTCAAATTCTATTATTTTTATTTTTTTTTTTTTTTTTTTATGTTTATGAAACCTTTATTGGAAAAAGTAAAGTTTACAACAATAAACAGTAAACAGATACAATAAAATGTAGAAGATCATATTATAAACAGAAGGAAACACATCTGTAGCAAGATCTATGAGATAATCAGGTATAACTGAAAAAAAAACCCATGTTCGGACAAGAAATCTGGACTACGACCCAATAGACAGAGGACCATAGTGTAGGTAGGTCAGACTGCAAGCAAAATATGACAATATATCACACATTATAGTGATCTAAAGAAATATCCCTAATCAGCCTTAGAAGAGGGAGGAGACTGAAAGTACATTCAATGTCAATTCAGAGTGTCAGTATAGAGCGAGTTGGTGAAGTGGAAAGCTATAAGTAGTTCAGAGAAGATAAGGAGAAGAAAAGAAGAAGGAAGGGAGAGAAGGAAGGTAAGCGACAATCGGCAATCGGGTCTGGGAGGGCACTCAATGGGAGATGGACACCACGGGCACATCAAAGGAAATGACAAGTTGTATTGTCAAGCAAGAGACACACAGACCTACAGTTCTATACTCAACTTCAGGATAAATATCACCCAATACAGAAAAACCTCATAGCGTAGTCTAGGCAAGGCTGAGACAGCAGATCGTAAAGGGACTGCAGAAGAGGAAAGGACAAGACGTCCAAAGGGGTAGTATAAATCAGCAACAAGATCTTAACTGATCCAAGCAGCCCACCTCAACTCATATAAAGTCTCTATGTGGGAGGTCCGTGCGTGACATTTATCCATAAGGAGCATCGTATCCACACCTCGCAGCCAATCAGATAGAGTAGGGGCTGTAGTGCTCTTCCAAAAGAGGGGAATGAGAGCCTTGGCCTTGTTAAACAAGAGGGGGAGAATAGCTTGATGTCCACCCATTGGTCGATTGATCAGATGTAATTGGTATGAAAACAGGAAAAGCAGGGGGTCTAGTGGGAGGTATATGGATAGGCTCCTATTAAGACACTTTCTGATCGCTTCCCAGAACGGAACAATTTCAGAACAGGACCACCAAATGTGAAATAAGGAACCAGTGTCTAGCTGGCATCTCCAACATAGAGGGGATGTCAGTAAAAAAGTTTTGGATAATTTGAGGGGGGTGTAGTACCACCTGGAAACCAATTTATAGTTAAGTTCTCTCAATCTCGTGGAGCGTGAATGTTTATATAGGACCATTCCTCCATACTAAGCACAAGATTTAAGTCCTGTTCCCAACTGGAAAAGAAATATGGTTTAGGGGAAGATGATCGAGATGTAACAACAGAGTAGGAGAATGACAGACAATGAAGATTATGCAGAGGTTTAGAAAGGGCTTGTTCAAATGGTGTGAGATCCCTGGGTAAACGATCCAATGAAAAAAATCGTAACCACCAGTTATGCGCCTGTAAGTACGACCACCAGGAGATTTCGAGGTCGGGGTTAAGTGATTGTAAGAAAGCCCTGGAAATCGAATGGGGAAGATTGGCAAGAAATTGTAAATTATCAATTACAGCTGACTTCCATTGATCGAACACCGAGGGTGGGAGGCCTGCAGGAAAATCGGGGCTGCCGACCAAAGATTTAAGAGGGGAGGGGGGCTGCGAAAGCGAACCGGAGCAATTAAGATGGTGACATATAGAGAGGAGGTGTTCCAAAATTATATGATCCCAGCAAGTTTTTTGCACCAATTTCTTATCCACCAACAAAAGCTGTATAGGGTCAAAGAACCAAGCTGAGTCATAAGGGTCGAAGTCCACCATTTAGATCTAAGGGCAGTTAGTTCGAACAATTTGGATACGGCCGAGGCGTGGTAGTATGATAAAATATCCGGGAGGCCAAGTCCACCTTGAGACAGTGGTCTAGTAAGCATGGAGAAGCGCACCCTAGGCTTCTTACGAGCCCAAATAAAGTTATTAATGGCCGCCTGTAGAACTGAAAGCATATGAGAAGGGATTTTAATAGGAAGGGCGGTAAGAACATAAAATATCCTAGGAAGGATAAGCATTTTAGCCACATTAACCCTACCGAACCATGAGATCGGAAGGGAAGTCATTTCGGTAAGTCCTCTAATATAGAATCAGAAAGAGGAGTCATATTAATTTGAGCTATATCATCCAACCTCAGTGAGATATATATCCCCAAGTATTTGATAGCTGAATTCGTCCACTTAAAGGGAAAAAGTTTCTGAAGGGAGTCAGACGTCTCCTCATCGACCGTGAGGTTAAGTATCTCAGATTTAGATAAATTGATCTTAGCACCGGAAACCGAGGAGTACCAGTTAAGTAAGTCCAGTATGCGTGGAAGAGACTCTGCGGGTTGAGTGATGACAAGAAGGACATCGTCCGCAAATGCCACAACTTTGTGGATAATGTTCCCAATCCTGATACCATGTATGTCCCGATCTTCCTGAATAAGCTGTAATAGGGGTTCTAGAGTGAGATTAAACAGAAGGGGCAAAAGAGGACACCCCTGTCTGGTGCCATTACTGATGGGAAATGGATCCGATCAAATGCCATTAACCGAAATGCGAGCAGAAGGTGATGAATAAAGGCTCATGACACTGTTGACAAACAACCGGCCAAGTCCAACATTTTCCAAGACCGCTCGCAGATAAACCCAATTGACTCTATCAAAGGCCTTCTCTGCATCTGTACTTAATAGGATTGCTGGAGTCCCTTCCTTTACTACCTTGTAAGTTAGTGAAAGCACAGCAGAGGTATTATGGTACGCTTGATGTCCGGGAGTAAAACCCCATTGATTATGGTGGAGTAAGTGAGGTAGATGTGGTTTCAATCTATTAGCTAGAATTTTAGAGTAAATTTTAACATCTACATATAGCAAGGATATCGAACGATAATTTCTGCAAAGCGTATTGTCTCTATGTGGCTTGGGGATGACTATGATGTTGGAGTCCAATGACTGTTTGGGGAAAGGAGCCCCATTTCGGACAACATTAAATGCTAAAGCCATGTGAGGAACAAGCAAAGATTGAAGTGCACGATAGTAAGGCACTAAAAAGCCATCCAGGCCCGGACTTTTACCAAGAGGAAGATAGTGGATGACATCCAGAATCTCGCTTTTGGAAAACAGGACTTCTAAGAGGTCACATATCCTGTTGGGTAAAACAGGTACCTTAGCTCTGCGGAGGAAGTCACTAATAGTTTTGTGGTGGGTATCCTCATCAGAGTGTGCAGATGGGAGGTTGTATAAAGAGGAAAAGTAATCCCGAAAAGCCGAGGCTATTTGCGGGTAAGTTGTGAAGGGGGAGCCTGGAGGGTTCTGTATCTGGGACACGTGGGTGGACCGCCGGCGACCCTTAACAAACCGAGCAAGAGCTTTGCCACACTTATTATCAGCTATAAATCTCTGGTATTTGTATCACATGTAGGACTTTTGAAAGGATTCACGCAGCCTAGAGTTAAGTGATTCCCTGGCTACTCTGAGAGTGTCTCTAACATCAAGGAATAGTGAAGATTTATGTGCGGATTCCCGAGTGCTAACTATGGCGAGTAGTCTACCAAAGGACTTGGCTCGTTCTCTTTTTTTACGGGATCCCTGTTGAATGAGGTGTTCACATATAACACTCTTATGGGCTTCCCAAGTCATTGGCTGCGTTACATCTGGGGTGTAATTAGTGGAGAAATACTCCTGTATGACCGAAGAAACCAACTGGAGAATTTTATCGTCCTGTAGAAGGGTGTCGTTCAGCACCCAGGTTTTATTTGATGGTGTCAGGTGGTACAATTTTATTGTAATAGATACTGTAGAGTGATCTGACCAGGATATCGGGTCGATTTCCGCCGAGGTTACTGAGTGTAGCAAATATTCTGGGACCAGAATGTAGTCTATGCGGCTATACGTGGAGTGTGGATTAGAGAAGAAAGTGTAATCTCGAGTCGTGGGATGTAGAAGTCTCCAGACATCCATCATCTGCATGTCATGTAGTGATTTGCGTAATTGAGCAAGGTGCGATAATCGAAAGGGGAATCGACCAGAAGAGGAGTCTATATCGGGATTCAGCGCAAGGTTGAAGTCTCCACCTATGATGAGGGTACCATCAGCCTAAGAATCAAGTCTTTCCAACAACCTCTTGAGGTAAGAAATCTGTGATTTGTTAGGACAGTAAACTTTCGCTAACGTAAAGACTCGGTTGTGGATCTTACCCTTGATGAATATGTAGCGCCCCTCCTCGTCCCTTAACGCATCTAGAAACGTCCAAGAGATCTTAGAGGATATTAGTATCCCCACTCCTCTTCTCTTTTCAGTGGCCGAAGAGAAGTAAGTATGTGTTAAGTGACGATTAGTGAGCGGAGGATGGGATTGGTTTTTGAAATGGGTTTCCTGAAGAAATACTATATCAGAATGGAGCTTCTTGCAATCTCTAAGGACCTGATGTCTTTTTTCTGGGGTGTTAAGTCCCCTGACATTGAGTGACTGTATCTTAAGGTGCGCCATCAAATAGACAGAGTGGAGGATGGTCGTGGGAAACCATACCCGCCGAGTCACCCACCCAGACAGAAACCGATCGAAAGAAGGAGGAAAAGAGGAGAAGAGAGGAGTGAGGAGAGAGAGGAAGAAAGAAGGAAGGCAGAACATCCGAGGGAAGACGGATGACGAAAGTATCCAACAAGTAGATGGAGAGAAAGCATTAAATGCAATAGGAAGGACAAGTGTGACTGTATGTCTTGGGGGAAAGGAACAGTCGCTTTGTGATGCATGAGAGAGAGGTCAAGTACAAAGTCCTGGCATACCCGAGGTTATAGAAGTTGCAAACTAAACAAAGGTCTAGGGATAGACGTTATAGATTGGGGGCAAGGGATGTGGAAGTCGACTAATAGTGAAAGGCATGGTCTATGTTGAGTGTCAAGGGAAGTGTGGGAAGGATGGGAGATAATCGACTGTCCCTATAGTCAAAGAAGACATCACTAAGTACTAGTGATGAGCGAGCATGCTCGGCCGAAGCTCGGTTCGGCTCGAGCATCGCTCAGCTCGGCACATGGCGGTACTCGTACGAGTACCGCATGTGCTCGCCCGCCATGTTCGGGTCTCCTCCCCGCACGTTTCGCAGCTGCTGTGCAGCCAATAAACGTGCGGGGAGGCTCTGACATCAGTGTAATGCCAGCAGCCATGTTGGCTGCTGGCATTACACTGATTGGCTGGCCAGAACCCGTGATCGGGTGCTGTATAGCACCCGACGCGCGAGTTCGGCTCATTCTTAGCCAGGGAGAGATGCGCTTAGGCAGGGAAAGTCAGTGTAGGGAGAATAAAATTGTTGAAACTCTTTCAAGACCCAAAAGTCATTTTTAGGACTGTTGTGTATGGGGGCAGCATTTATATTTTGTTTGGGGGGGCACAATTTCCTTTTTTTTTGTGGGGGGGATATTTGTAAGGTGACATATAATACTAGATGCACAGGAAGTCAGTGTAGGGAGAATAAAATTGTTGAAACTCTTTCAAGACCCAAAAGTCCTTTTTAGGACTGTTGTGTGTGGGGGCAGCATTTAATTTTTTTTGGGGGTGGCAGAATTTCATTTTTTTGTGGGGGGGGACATGTTCTAAGGTGACATTGTACTAGGTGCACAGGGACAAATATTTCACAGTGCAGTGACAAGCTGACATATTCTGTTAGGTGCACAGGGCCAATGATTTTACAACGCAGCAACAAAAAGGGCCATTTTAAACGTGTGCCTAGCCATAGATTATTGTCACATTCTGTTTAGTGTGCAAATTCACAAATTAACGTCACATATTCCGTTCACTGTGCCTAGCCGCAGATTAGCGTCACATTCTGTTTCGTGTGCCTAGCCGCAGATTAGCGTCACATTCTGTTTCGTGTGCCTAGCCGCAGATTAGCGTCACATATTGTTTAGTGTGCCTAGCCGCAGATTAACGTCACATATTGTTTAGTGTGCCTAGCCGCAGATTAGCGTCACATATTGTTTAGTGTGCCTAGCCGCAGATTAGCGTCACATTCTGTTTCGTGTGCCTAGCCGCAGATTACCGGCATATATTCCGTTTAATATGAAGAAGGCGGGTAAAAAGGGACGGGGAAGTGGACATGATCCTGATAGTTCAGGGCGCGGGTCAGGACGCGTAGAAACTGTGCCTGGTGCCAGAGCACAAGAAAGAAAGACATCCACCATACCTAGCTTCATGTCTCAGTTTACAGGGCGTCGCAGGACATCACTCTCGAGGTCAGACCACTGCGAACAGGTGGTCGGTTGGATTTCAGCTGATACTGCTTCCAGTCGGTTAAGCACCACCCTGTCTTCCACCAAGTCCACTCTCACTAGCCAAGAGTCTGGTCAACATAATCCTCACCGTGATCATCCTTCCTCCCACCATAGAGGGTCTGGCCAAAGAAGTGATCCCACACTGGGATATAGTGAGGAGCTCGTCTCATCACCAATCCTTGATTTGAACCTCTCTCCAAGCACGCTTGCAGAGGAACATGAGATCTTGTGCCCTGGTTCACAACCTCTAGAGGGTACCCAATCACAAGAAGATGACAGAGGGGAACAGCATTTAAGGTCAAAGGAAGTGAATGATGATGATGAGACACAGTTGCCATCAAATCAACCACAATTACTGTCTCAAGACCTTGATGAGGAGGATGATACACAGTTGTCAATGACTGAGGATGTGGTGGGATCAAGAAATGAGGAGGATGATCAGAGTGAGGAAGTGGAGGAGGACTTGGTGGACGATGAGGTCACTGACCCCACCTGGGAAGGTGGAGAGCCGAGCGATGACAGCAGTCCTGAGGGTGAGCCATCTGCAGCACCGCAACAGGCTGGAAGAGGCAGTGGTGTGGCTAAAGAAAGAAGGCGGACCGCACCAAACCGGCCCGCAAATGTTCCACGGAGCACCCCGTTGCGTAAATCTCCCTTGCCAAGGGCTAGGTGTTCCGCGGTATGGCGTTTTTTTAAGGAAAGTGCGGACGACAAAAGAATTGTAGTTTGCAACCTGTGCCACACCAGAATGAGCCGAGGCATGAACACTAGCAACCTCACCACCACCAGCATGATCCGACACATGGCATCCAAGCACCGTAATAAGTGGGAGGAACGCCCGGATCGCCAATCTGTGTCTGTAGGCCACACCACTGCCTCCTCTTCCCCTGTTTTCGGTGCCGGCCAATCGCCTGTCGAAGGCGCAGGCCCGCATACCTCCCGCCCTGCACCTGTACCATCTGAAGCACCATCAGCGACCATATCCACTTCCCTGTCCCAGCGCAGCGTCCAAATGTCGTTACCCCAGGCATTTGAGCGCAAGCGAAAATACCCAGCCACCCACCCACAGGCCATAGCACTAACCTTACACCTTTCCAAATTACTGGCCATCGAAATGCTGCCATTTAGGCTTGGGGACACTGAGTCCTTCTGCAGCCTGATGGAAGCAGCTGTCCCTCGGTACGCAGTCCCCAGCCGCCACTACTTTTCCCGGTGTGCCGTCCCCGCCTTACACCACCATGTGTCCCTTAACATCACCCGTGCCCTGACCAACGCAGTTACTGGGAAGGTCCACTTAACGACTGACACATGGACAAGTGCTTGTGGCCAGGGACGCTACATTTCCCTGACGGCACACTGGGAGCTGGCTGGGAGCGACTCGGACCCTGGGATGGCACAGGTGCTACCCACGTCGAGGATTGCGGGCCCTACCTCCATCAGGGTTTCCGCCAGTACCTACGTTATTGGCTCCTCCTCCTCCTCCTCCGTTTCCACCTCCGAATTCTCTGCGCGCAGCGCCACTCACCCATCAGCCGGTAGCTGGAAGCAGTGTAGCACTGCAGTGGGGAAGCGTCAACAGGCCGTGCTGAAGCTGATCTGCCTTGGGGACAAACAGCACACGGCCTCAGAGCTGTTGCAGGGGATTAGTCACCAGACCGAGCAGTGGCTCTCGCCACTCAACCTGCAACCAGGCATGGTTGTGTGTGATAATGGGCGTAACTTGGTGGCGGCTTTGGAGCTCGGCAAGCTCACACACGTACCATGCCTAGCGCATGTATTTAATTTAGTGGTTCAGCGATTTCTAAAAACCTACCCCAATTTGCATGATCTCTTGACGAAGGTGCGCCGCGTGTGTGCACATTTCCGTAAGTCATCTACAGCTTCAGCCGGCCTGTTGACGCTGCAGCAGCGCTTACAATTGCCAGCTCACCGGCTGCTGTGTGACGTGAGCACGCGCTGGAACTCCACCTTCCACATGTTGGCCCGGCTTTGTGAGCAGCAGAGGTCAGTAGTGGAGTACCAGCTGTTACACGGTCGTCGCCTCTCCGTTCAACTTCCTCTAATCAGAAGTGAGGAGTGGGAATGGATGTCAGACCTCTGTGAGGTTTTACGCAATTTTGAGGAATCGACACAGATGGTGAGCGGCGATAACGCTATTATCAGTGTAACCATCCCACTTCTGTGTCTACTGAAACGCTCGCTGCTCACAATTAAAACCGACGCTTTGCATGTGGAAGAGGTGGAAATGGGGGAGGAAGAGCTTACACAAGGTGATAGCCAGAGCACCCTCACTTCGTCTTCTCAGCGACAATTGGAGGAGGCGGAGGAGGAGGAGGAGGAGGAGGAAGACACGGTTGCCTCCGCTACAGAGGGTAGCCATGGAACTTTATTTCCATCTCTTCAGCGTGGGTGGGCAGAAGAGGAGGAAGAGGATGAGGAGATTGAGAGTCATCCTCCTGGTGAGGACAGCGAAATCTTGCCTGTTGGTACTCTGGCACACATGGCTGACTTTATGTTAGGCTGCCTTTCCCGTGACCCACGCGTTATACGCATTTTAGACAACACGGATTACTGGATGTTCACCCTTCTGGACTCCCGCTACAAAGAGAATTTCTCATCTCTCATTCCTCCGGTGGAGAGGACAAGCAAAATGGTGCAATACCAGAAGGTTCTTGTCGAAAAATTGCTCCAAAATTTTCCATCTGACACGCTGGCGGCAGAGTACGTGCTACCTTGGCCAACCGAGAAGGGGAGAAGGGGAGCACACAGCAGTTCCGACAAAGGCAGGGCAACACTCTCCAAGGCGTGGGACACCTTCATGACACCCCGCCAGCACCCTCACCCTGATGCGCAGCCTAGTGTCACAAGGAGGGAAAAGTTTTGGAAGATGGTGAAGGAGTACGTAGCAGACCGTGTCAGCGTCCTCACTGATCCCTCTGTGCCTTACAACTACTGGGTGTCCAAGCTGGACACGTGGTATGAACTGGCACTCTACGCCTTGGAGGTGCTGGCCTGCCCTGCCGCCAGCGTTCTGTCTGAGCGGGTATTTAGTGCTGCTGGTGGCATCATAACAGATAAGCGTATCCGCCTTTCCACCGAAAATGCTGATAGGTTGACACTTATAAAAATGAACAAGGCCTGGATTTCCCCTGACTTCTCCACTCCACTGGAGGAAAGCCCCGGGTGAACATAAAGTCACTTTAGATATGTTATTTACAATGATGGGAATACTCTGTATTCCCATTCACCCCTTCCACCCAAAAAACGGGTATATGGTTGACTCTTAATCTTCTCATCCTCCTCCTCCTCTTCCATATGCCCTGTGATATAATTTTTATATAGGGCCAGCTCACCAGCGGGCCCTGTGATATAATTTTTATATAGGGCCAGCTCACCAGCGGGCCCTGTTTGACAATTTTTGTATAGGTCAGCTCACCAGCTGGCCTTCTCATATAATGTTTTATTGGGTCAGCTCTCTAGCGGGCCCTCTCATATAATATTTTATAGCGTCAGCTCACTAGCGGGCCTTCGCATATAATGTTTAGGATGGTCAGCTCCACAGCAGACCCTCACCCATAAAGTTTTAGATGGTCGGCTCAGCAGCAGACCCTCATTCCTAATGTTTTAGATTGTCAGCTTAGCGGCATGCCCTCGCCCCTAATGTTTTAGAGGGTCAACAGCAGGCCATTAATCCTAATTTTTCAAGGGTGTGTATGATGCCCTCCTTTATGTGTAATAAAGGGTGTATTGGAGTGACATTTCAGTCTAATTTTTGGCAGCCCTTTCACTTAGTGCATAGGCTTTATGAGTGTTGGACCACTACCTGAACTATTGTACCATAATGTGAATGAGGCCCTCCATTTTGTGATATACAGGTTGTATCGGAGTGCCTCAGGTCCTCCCATTGAATTAAATAGGGCTGGGGTGTTTGACAGAGCAGAAGGTAGTTCTTGGCTTCATCCACTAAGTCACTTCGTCACTTTTACTCAATGGATCAGACCCCACTGTTCCGACTATAAATTTTGGACTTAACAAGAGCAAACGGACATGTTGTAAAACCTGTGGTAGCTGCGGCCTCCGTTCCTGAATGCTGTACCTTACCCGGGCCATAACCACGTTGAACACCTGCTTTATGCTGCGCACGTTTCCCTCTTAATCATGGCCCCAGTTTCGAAAAATCGATGAAATTTTTTGCAGAATTTGCAGATGATATTCAAGTAAATATACAGCAAATACTGTTTGGTAACAATTTTTTGCCTAAAGTCGTTTTTATCTTCCTTTTTGTGTGTTTTACGGTCAGTCTGTAAAAATGGCGTACTACGGGCGAAACATCGTTCCCAGCAGCGACGTTGGAGTCCAAGATGCATCCAGACATCCTCCCTATGCTGTCCCTGAACCATTTCTGTAGTGTTTCCATCATTTTCTGACCTTTTCCTATGAACCAGGCACCCTCCCCTCATCAGAGCAGGGGGTGCCTGGTGTAATGCTCGAGTCCTCCCATTGACTTCAATGGGGCTCGGGTGCTCGTCCGAGCACTCGAGCCTCCAGGGGCGCTCGGCCAGAGCACCCGAACACCCGAGCATCGGGGTGCTCGATCATCACTACTAAGTACCATTGCTGAGGGTTCGAGAGGGAGGACCCGAACAGGTCTGGTAGTTTAGAATTAGGCCACGAGTAGGGGTAAACCAAATCTCAAGCTGGCCCATACAAGGGAATAGAGGACAGTATATGGGAGAACTGGGTTGTTCCACAGTGTCCAAGTTGTTGCACATGGCACCAAGCTGGCATCCATAGCCGTACTGTTGGTGAACGGCTATAATATGTAGTCCGTGAGAAGACAGTGTGATAACCAGACTAGGGTGGAGCTAAAAAAGGTTTTGCAACGTGGAGGGAGGATGAGCACACATCTGGGGAGGGCCCAAAGAGAAGGGTCGCTTATAACCCCATAGGTAAGGGCAGGTAGGGGGAGGGAGGACAGAACCCTATAGGTCAACGCGTCTTCCATCATGTACTGTCTAATATAAACTAGTATAGACATATGTGTATACACCGACATATATACTTCACAAACATTTTTTTTTTATATATATATATATATCAGTGTGTGTTACCTTCTCTGTCCCTTTCCTCCCTCTCCTGCCCCCTCCCCTATCAACATACTCAGGCCCGTCACCCCCTTATAAAGTATAGCATAGAGGAGCAACACAGAATGCCCCAATACCTAACACAGCTGGAAGGCCTCAAACGGGACCCGGTTGATCCATCGGTAGATGGCAACCCATCGAACAAGAACAGCAGCACACTGTAGAAAATTGATCCCCTGTGTTATTACCTTCTCACAATGTATGAAGGAGGTGGAGTAAGGACGTAATGCAGTGTTAGGGCCTATAAAATAACAGTGCGTCCAACCTGGGGTGTAGAACGCCCCACGAGGCGTGTAAAGAGCATGGTCAGTTGAGTATATCAAAGGTTCAAGAGTAGATCTCAACACTAAATACTCCATGAATCGTCCCACACCCCAAGGTGGACACAGTCTCCTCAGACTCCATCATCACATGAAAGTACCATCTCTGTAGGCAGGAACTTAGACACTTTGTGAACAATAAAAATAAAAAAATACTGTACCCAGCAGTGAAAGGTCGGGACCCAGAACCCGCCAAAGCGGTCCTCCGGAATCAGAGCCCCCCACACACCATAGTAGCCCCCCGGACATGAAAGCCCCCATCCAATTAAAGTAAATTTACCCATCCCAAACTTGTAAGTAGCTATAAAATTTAGGCTAAATGCCACTAGGTAGAAAACTGAGAATATGTAGATAACAGGAACAGGTTTATTAAAAGTGAGACTCACCGCGGAAGGATGCAGAGGCTCAGGGTCGGGAGAAGCAAATTGGTCCCCCCGTCCCCCAGTCCCAAGCACCCCACCGAAGCCACAGTGAAACAGAAAGAAAATACACTGTACCATAGCCAGACTAGTGAGAATTAGAAACCTTTAAAAGTAGCAGTGGTAAAAACTACTTGAGTGACCAGGAGCAACCCCGGACAAGGTCTCAGTAGGGACCCCGCAGTAAATATAGAGTCCCAGTTCGGTATATGGAAGTCCCAACAATACTGAGAAGTCCAGAAAACATAGTCACCGTATAACATGGTGGGACCAGTGGTGACAGTTGGATCGAACCAACGCCAGAGTTCAGAGACTGCCGCCATCAGAGACATCCAGCGGGAACGAAGGTGTTCTGGACCCAAGAGAAGGTACAGGCTGTGAGCGTGAAGACAGTTCAGGTCCAGGTAGATGTCGCAGGTTCTGTTGCAGGGGTTGGTTGCACCATGTCCAGCCTCCTCTGTTTGGAGCGTTTAGCTGGTGACCCAGGAGACCACTTCAGGCGTTTCTGTGTGCGGTTAGATAGCGGAGTAGACGGGGGATCCACTGTTTGAGGTAGTGAAATGCCCAAGGAGGCGCAGAAAGATGTAACCTCCTCCACAGAAAACAGAGTGGCAGAAGCTCCATTAAAAGTAGCAGACAAAGCAAAAGGGAATCCCCATCTGTAGCGAATATTAAGGCTCCATAAGTGCTCGGTCAGCGGTCGAAGTTCCCTTCTGAGCTGCAACGTATAGGGTGAAAGATCATTAAAGATTAGTGTTGAGCGAGCATGCTCGGCCGATGCTCGGATCGGCACGAGCATCGCTCTGCTCGGCACATGGCGGTACTCGTACGAGTACCGCATGTGCTCGCCCGCCATGTTCGTGTCTCCTCCCCGCACGTTTTGCGCCTGCTGCGCAGCCAATAAACGTGCAGGGAGGCTCTGACATCGGTGTAATGCCAGCAGCCATGTTGGCTGCTGGCATTACACTGATTGGCTGGCCAGAACCCGTGGTCAGGTGCTGTATAGCACCTGACCATCGAGTTCGGCTCAGTCTGAGCCAGGGAGAGCTGAGGATAGGAAGGGAAAGGCAGTGTAGGGAGGAAAAAAACAAAAATTGTGAAAAAAAAAGAACCAAAAGTCCTTTTTAGGACTACTGTGTGTGGGGGCAGCAGGTTATTTGGTGTGGGGGGAAAAAAACAAAAAAAAAAAAAAAAAATATATATATTCTGTGTAGTGTGCAAAGTTGCAGATTAGAGCACATTCTGTTTAGTGTGCACAGTTGCAGATTAGAGCACATTCTGTTTAGTGTGCAAAGTTGCAGATTAGAGCACATTCTGTTTAGTGTGCAAAGTTGCAGATTAGAGCACATTCTGTTTAGTGTGCAAAGTTGCAGATTAGAGCACATTCTGTTAAGTCTTCAAACTAAAATATCAAAGTCACGTATTCCATTCAGTGTGCGTCGCCGCAGTTTAGCAGCACATTCTGAGTACTGTGCAGAGTTGCAGAATAGGAAGAAATACTGTTAAGTCTTCAAACTAAAATATCAAAGTCACATATTCCATTCAGTGTGCTTCGCCGCAGTTTAGCAGCACATTCTGTGTACTGTGCAGAGTTGCAGAATAGGAAGAAATACTGTTAAGTCTTCAAACTAAAATATCAAAGTCACATATTCCATTCAGTGTGCTTCGCCGCAGTGTAGCAGCACATTCTGTGTACTGTGCAGAGTTGCAGAATAGGAAGAAATACTGTTAAGTCTTCAAACTAAAATATCAAAGTCACATATTCCATTCAGTGTGCTTCGCCGCAGTGTAGCAGCACATTCTGTGTACTGTGCAGAGTTGCAGAATAGGAAGAAATACTGTTAAGTTTTTAAAACTAAAATTTAAAAGTCACATATTCCATTCAGTGTGCTTCGCCGCAGTGTAGCAGCACATTCTGAGTACTGTGCAGAGTTGCAGAATAGGAAGAAATACTGTTAAGTCTTCAAACTAAAATATCAAAGTCACATATTCCATTCAGTGTGCTTCGCCGCAGTTTAGCAGCACATTCTGTGTACTGTGCAGAGTTGCAGAATAGGAAGAAATACTGTTAAGTCTTCAAACTAAAATATCAAAGTCACATATTCCATTCAGTGTGCTTCGCCGCAGTGTAGCAGCACATTCTGTGTACTGTGCAGAGTTGCAGAATAGGAAGAAATACTGTTAAGTCTTCAAACTAAAATATCAAAGTCACATATTCCATTCAGTGTGCTTCGCCGCAGTGTAGCAGCACATTCTGTGTACTGTGCAGAGTTGCAGAATAGGAAGAAATACTGTTAAGTTTTTAAAACTAAAATTTAAAAGTCACATATTCCATTCAGTGTGCTTCGCCGCAGTGTAGCAGCACATTCTGTGTACTGTGCAGAGTTGCAGAATAGGAAGAAATACTGTTAAGTCTTCAAACTAAAATTTAAAAGTCACATATTCCATTCAGTGTGCTTCGCCGCAGTGTAGCAGCACATTCTGTGTACTGTGCACAGTTGCAGAATAGGAAGAAATACTGTTAAGTCTTCAAACTAAAATATCAAAGTCACATATTCCATTCAGTGTGCTTCGCCGCAGTTTAGCAGCACATTCTGTGTACTGTGCAGAGTTGCAGAATAGGAAGAAATACTGTTAAGTCTTCAAACTAAAATTTAAAAGTCACATATTCCATTCAGTGTGCTTCGCCGCAGTGTAGCAGCACATTCTGTGTACTGTGCACAGTTGCAGAATAGGAAGAAATACTGTTAAGTCTTCAAACTAAAATATCAAAGTCACATATTCCATTCAGTGTGTTTCAACGCCGTTTAACAGCCTATTCTGTGTACTCTGTACAGTTCCAGAATTATAAGAAATACTGTTAAGTTTTCAAACTCAAATATTAAAGTCACTTATTCCATTCAGTGTGTTTCAACGCCGTTTAACAGCCTATTCTGTGTACTCTGCACAGTTGCAGAATAGGAAGAAATACTGTTAAGTTTTCAAACTCAAATATTAAAGTCACATATTCCATTCAGTGTCTTTCACCGCCGTTTAACAGCCTATTCTGTGTACTCTGTACAGTTCCAGAATTATAAGAAATACTGTTAAGTTTTCAAACTCAAATATTAAAGTCACATATTCCATTCAGTGTCTTTCACCGCCGTTTAACAGCCTATTCTGTGTACTCTGCACAGTTGCAGAATAGTAAGAAATACTGTTAAGTTTTCAAACTCAAATATTAAAGTCACATATTCCATTCAGTGTGTTTCAACGCCGTTTAACAGCCTATTCTGTGTACTCTGCACAGTTGCAGAATAGGAAGAAATACTGTTAAGTTTTCAAACTCAAATATTAAAGTCACATATTCCATTCAGTGTCTTTCACCGCCGTTTAACAGCCTATTCTGTGTACTCTGCACAGTTGCAGAATAGGAAGAAATACTGTTAAGTTTTCAAACTCAAATATTAAAGTCACTTATTCCATTCAGTGTGTGTCACCGCAGTTTAGCAGCCTATTCTGTGTACTCTGCACAGTTGCAGAATAGGAAGAAATACTGTTAAGTCTTCAAACTAAAATATCAAAGTCACATATTCCATTCAGTGTGCTTCGCCGCAGTGTAGCAGCACATTCTGTGTACTGTGCAGAGTTGCAGAATAGGAAGAAATACTGTTAAGTCTTCAAACTAAAATATCAAAGTCACATATTCCATTCAGTGTGCTTCGCCGCAGTGTAGCAGCACATTCTGTGTACTGTGCAGAGTTGCAGAATAGGAAGAAATACTGTTAAGTTTTTAAAACTAAAATTTAAAAGTCACATATTCCATTCAGTGTGCTTCGCCGCAGTGTAGCAGCACATTCTGAGTACTGTGCAGAGTTGCAGAATAGGAAGAAATACTGTTAAGTCTTCAAACTAAAATATCAAAGTCACATATTCCATTCAGTGTGCTTCGCCGCAGTTTAGCAGCACATTCTGTGTACTGTGCAGAGTTGCAGAATAGGAAGAAATACTGTTAAGTCTTCAAACTAAAATATCAAAGTCACATATTCCATTCAGTGTGCTTCGCCGCAGTGTAGCAGCACATTCTGTGTACTGTGCAGAGTTGCAGAATAGGAAGAAATACTGTTAAGTCTTCAAACTAAAATATCAAAGTCACATATTCCATTCAGTGTGCTTCGCCGCAGTGTAGCAGCACATTCTGTGTACTGTGCAGAGTTGCAGAATAGGAAGAAATACTGTTAAGTTTTTAAAACTAAAATTTAAAAGTCACATATTCCATTCAGTGTGCTTCGCCGCAGTGTAGCAGCACATTCTGTGTACTGTGCAGAGTTGCAGAATAGGAAGAAATACTGTTAAGTCTTCAAACTAAAATTTAAAAGTCACATATTCCATTCAGTGTGCTTCGCCGCAGTGTAGCAGCACATTCTGTGTACTGTGCACAGTTGCAGAATAGGAAGAAATACTGTTAAGTCTTCAAACTAAAATATCAAAGTCACATATTCCATTCAGTGTGCTTCGCCGCAGTTTAGCAGCACATTCTGTGTACTGTGCAGAGTTGCAGAATAGGAAGAAATACTGTTAAGTCTTCAAACTAAAATTTAAAAGTCACATATTCCATTCAGTGTGCTTCGCCGCAGTGTAGCAGCACATTCTGTGTACTGTGCACAGTTGCAGAATAGGAAGAAATACTGTTAAGTCTTCAAACTAAAATATCAAAGTCACATATTCCATTCAGTGTGTTTCAACGCCGTTTAACAGCCTATTCTGTGTACTCTGTACAGTTCCAGAATTATAAGAAATACTGTTAAGTTTTCAAACTCAAATATTAAAGTCACTTATTCCATTCAGTGTGTTTCAACGCCGTTTAACAGCCTATTCTGTGTACTCTGCAGAGTTGCAGAATAGTAAGAAATACTGTTAAGTTTTCAAACTCAAATATTAAAGTCACATATTCCATTCAGTGTGTTTCAACGCCGTTTAACAGCCTATTCTGTGTACTCTGCAGAGTTGCAGAATAGTAAGAAATACTGTTAAGTTTTCAAACTCAAATATTAAAGTCACATATTCCATTCAGTGTGTTTCAACGCCGTTTAACAGCCTATTCTGTGTACTCTGCACAGTTGCAGAATAGGAAGAAATACTGTTAAGTTTTCAAACTCAAATATTAAAGTCACATATTCCATTCAGTGTCTTTCACCGCCGTTTAACAGCCTATTCTGTGTACTCTGCACAGTTGCAGAATAGGAAGAAATACTGTTAAGTTTTCAAACTCAAATATTAAAGTCACATATTCCATTCAGTGTCTTTCACCGCCGTTTAACAGCCTATTCTGTGTACTCTGCACAGTTGCAGAATAGGAAGAAATACTGTTAAGTTTTCAAACTCAAATATTAAAGTCACATATTCCATTCAGTGTGTTTCAACGCCGTTTAACAGCCTATTCTGTGTACTCTGCACAGTTGCAGAATAGGAAGAAATACTGTTAAGTTTTCAAACTCATATATATTAAAGTCATATATATCGTGTAAGATGAAGAAGGCGGGTAAAAAGGGACGGGGAAGTGGACGTGATCCTGAAAGTTCAGGGCGCGGGTCAGGACGCGGAGAAACTGTGCCTGGTGCCAGAGCACAAGAAAGAAAGACATCCACCATACCTAGCTTCATGTCTGATTTCACAGGGCGTCGCAGGACATCACTCTCGAGGTCCGACCAGTGCGAACAGGTGGTCGGTTGGATGACAGCTGATACTGCTTCCAGTCGGTTAAGCACCACCCTGTCTTCCACCAAGTCCACTCTCAGTAGCCAAGAGTCTGGTCAACATAATCCTCACTCTGATCATCCTTCCTCCCACCATACACGGTCTGGTCAAAGAAGTGATCCCACACTGGGATATAGTGATGAGCTCGTCTCATCACCAATCCTTCATTTGACCCTCTCTCCAAGCACGCTTGCAGAGGAACATGACATCTTGTGCCCTGATTCACAACCTCTAGAGGCTACCCAATCACAAGAAGATGACAGATGTGAACGGCATTTAAGGTCAAAGGAAGTAGTGGATGATGATGATGATGATGAGACACAGTTGCCATTAAATCAACCACTATTTCCGTCTCAAGACCTTGTTGAGGAGAATGTTATACAGTTGTCAATGACTGAGTATGTGGTGGGATCAAGACTTGAGGAGGATGATCAGAGTGAGGAAGTGGAGGAGGACTTGGTGGACGATGAGGTGACTGACCCCACCTGGGAAGGTGTAGAGCCGAGCGATGACAGCAGTCCTGAGGGTGAGCCATCTGCAGCACCGCAACAGGCTGGAAGAGGCAGTGGTGTGGCAACAGAAAGAAGGCGGACCGCACCAAACCGGCCCGCAAATGTTCCACGGAGCACCCCCTTGCGTAAATCTACCTTGCCAAAGGGTAGGTGTTCCGCGGTATGGCGTTTTTTTAAGGAAAGTGCGGACGACAAAAGAATTGTAGTTTGCAACCTGTGCCACACCAGAATGAGCCGAGGCATGAACACTAGAAACCTCACCACCACCAGCATGATCCGACACATGGCATCCAAGCACCGTAGTAAGTGGGAGGAACGCCTGGATCGCCCATCTGTGTCTGCAGGCCACACCACTGCCTCCTCTTCCCCTGTTTTCGGTGCCGGCCAATCGCCTGTCGAAGGCGCAGGCCCGCATACCTCCCGCCCTGCACCTGTAGCATCTGAAGCACCATCAGCGACCACATCCACTTCCCTGTCCCAGCACAGCGTCCAAATGTCGTTACCCCAGGCATTTGAGCGCAAGAGAAAGTACCCAGCCACCCACCCACAGGCCATAGCACTAACCTCACACCTTTCAAAATTACTGGCCATCGAAATGCTGCCATTTAGGCTTGTGGACACTGAGTCCTTCCGCAGCCTGATGGCAGCAGCTGTCCCTCGGTACGCGGTCCCCAGCCGCCACTACTTTTCCCGGTGTGCCATCCCCGCATTACACCACCATGTGTCCCGTAACATCACCCGTGCCCTGACCAACGCAGTTACTGGGAAGGTCCACTTAACGACTGACACATGGACAAGTGCTTGTGGCCAGGGACGCTACATTTCCCTGACGGCACACTGGGTGAATGTCGTGGAGGCTGGGAGCGACTCGGACCCTGGGATGGCACGGGTGCTACCCACGCCGAGGATTGCGGGCCCTACCTCCATCAGGGTTTCCACCAGCACCTATGTTATTGGCTCCTCCTCCTCCGTTTCCACCTCCGAATTCTCTACACACACCGCCACTCCCCCATCAGCCAGTAGCTGGAAGCAGTGTAGCACTGCAGTGGGGAAGCGTCAACAGGCCGTGCTGAAGCTGATCTGCCTTGGGGACAAACAGCACACGGCCTCAGAGCTGTTGCAGGGGATTAGTCACCAGACCGAGCAGTGGCTCTCGCCACTCAACCTGCAACCAGGCATGGTTGTGTGTGATAATGGGCGTAACTTGGTGGCGGCTTTGGAGCTCGGCAAGCTCACACACGTACCATGCCTAGCGCATGTATTTAATTTAGTGGTGCAGCGATTTCTAAAAACCTACCCCAATGTGCATGATCTCTTGACCAAGGTGCGCCGCGTGTGTGCACATTTCCGTAAGTCATCTACAGCTTCGGCCGGCCTGTTGAAGCTGCAGCAGCGCTTACAATTGCCAGCTCACCGGCTGCTGTGTGACGTGAGCACGCGCTGGAACTCCACCTTCCACATGTTGGCCCGGCTTTGTGAGCAGCAGAGGGCAGTAGTGGAGTACCAGCTGTTACACGGTCGTCGCCTCTCCATTCAACTTCCTGTAATCAGAAGTGAGGAGTGGGAATGGATGTCAGACCTCTGCGAGGTTTTACGCAATTTTGAGGAATCGACACAGATGGTGAGCGGCGATAACGCTATTATCAGTGTAACCATCCCACTTCTGTGTCTACTGAAACGCTCGCTGCTCACAATTAAAACCGACGCTTTGCATGTGGAAGAGGTGGAAATGGGGGAGGAAGAGCTTACACAAGGTGATAGCCAGAGCACGCTCACTTCGTCTTCTCAGCGACAATTGGAGGAGGCGGAGGAGGAGGAGGAGGAGGAGGAGGAGGAGGAAGACACGGTTGCCTCCGCTACAGAGGGTAGCCATGGAACTTTAGTTCCATCTCTTCAGCGTGGGTGGGCAGAAGAGGAGGAAGAGGATGAGGATATTGAGAGTCAGCCTCCTGGTGAGGACAGCGAAATCTTGACTGTTGGTACTCTGGCACACATGGCTGACTTTATGTTAGGCTGCCTTTCCCGTGACCCACGCGTTGTACGCATTTTAGACAACACGGATTACTGGGTGTTCACCCTTCTGGACCCCCGCTACAAAGAGAATTTCTCATCTCTCATTCCTCCGGTGGAGAGGACAAGCAAAATGGTGCAATACCAGAAGGTTCTTGTTGAAAAATTGCTCCAAAATTTTCCATCTGACAACGCTGGCGGCAGAGTACGTGCTACCTTGGCCAACCGAGAAGGGGAGAAAAGGGGAGCACACAGCAGTTCCGACAAAGGCAGGGCAACACTCTCCAAGGCGTGGGACACCTTCATGACACCCCGCCAGCACCCTCACCCTGATGCGCAGCCTAGTGTCACAAGGAGGGAAAAGTTTTGGAAGATGGTGAAGGAGTACGTAGCAGACCGTGTCAGCGTCCTCAATGATCCCTCTGTGCCTTACAACTACTGGGTGTCCAAGCTGGACACGTGGTATGAACTGTCACTCTACGCCTTGGAGGTGCTGGCCTGCCCTGCCGCCAGCGTTCTGTCTGAGCGGGTATTTAGTGCTGCTGGTGGCATCATAACAGATAAGCGTATCCGCCTTTCCACCGACAATGCTGATAGGTTGACACTTATAAAAATGAACAAGGCCTGGATTTCCCCTGACTTCTCCACTCCACTGGAGGAAAGCCCCGGGGGAACATAAACTCACTTTATATATGTTATTTACAATGATGGGAATACTCTGTATTCCCATTCACCCCTTCCACCCAAAAAACGGGTATATGGTTGACTCTTAATCTTCTCATCCTCCTCCTCCTCTTCCATATGCCCTGTGCTATAATTTTTATATAGGGCCAGCTCACCAGCGGGCCCTGTGATATAATTTTTATATAGGGCCAGCTCACCAGCGGGCCCTGTTTGCCAATTTTTATATAGGTCAGCTCACCAGCGGGCCTTCTCATATAATGTTTTATAGCGTCAGCTCACTAGCGGGCCTTCGCATATAATGTTTAGGATGGTCAGCTCTGCAGCAGACCCTCACCCATAATGTTTTAGATGGTCAGCTCAGCGCACGTTTCCATCTTAATCATGGCCTCAGTTCTGAAAATCAAGGAAATTTTTGGGATAATTTGCCTCTGCGCACGTTTCCCTCTTAATCATGGCCTCACTTCAGAAAATCGATGAAATTTTTGGGAGAATTTGCAGATGATATACAAGTAAATATACAGCAAATACTGTTTGGTAACAATTTTTCGCCTAAAGTCGTTTTTATTTTCCTTTTTGTGTGTTTTACGGTCAGTCTGTAAAAATGGCGTACTACGGGCGAAAGATCGTTCCCAGCAGCGATGTTGGAGTCCAAGGTGCATCCAGACATCCTCCCTATGCTGTCCCTGAACCATTTCTGTAGTGTTTCCATCTTTTTCTGCCCTTTTCCTATGGACCAGGCACCCTCCCCTCATCAGAGCAGGGGGTGCCTGGTGTAATGCTCGAGTCCTCCCATTGACTTCAATGGGGCTCGGATGCTCGGCCGAGCACTCGAGCCTCAGGGGGTGCTCGGTCAGAGCACCCGAACATCCGAGCATTGGGGTGCTCGCTCATCACTATTAAAGATCTGTACTTCAGCTCCAGCACAAGTGAAGGTGGGCAAATCTCTGCTCCGTTTAACAATGAGCTCCTTGAACTCATAGCTATGGAGACATAAAACAACATCTCTAAGTGAGTTATTGTCCCTGGGCTTGAGAGCTCTGTGTATCCACTCAATCAGAAGTGGACCCGGGTGCAAGTCGCCCAAGAGGTTGGAGAAAAAGGCCGTAATGACCGGTTTCAGGTCTTGCGGTTGGACTGACTCAGGTAGATTCTTGCTCTCAAATTACACTGTCGTCCCCTGTTGTCCAAATCCATGATGCCGGTCATCAAATGGCGTATTTGTTCCACCTGTGTGGCTGATTTTTGTTCCAACAAGGCAGTACGAGAATCCAGTCTGCCATGAGATACTTCCAGCGAAGTCACTCGTATCTGCATTTGAGCCAAGTCGGACCTGACAGCAGCTATTTCAGCTTGAAATGTGGCTTTGAGGTCCTCAATAAAGCTGCGGAAGTCTTCCCGGAGCATATCAGCTAGACTTCGTAGGTCAGCTTTAGTTGGGTAGTCGATTCCCACCGCTGTGGGCTTAAAAGTGGAAACCATGGTGCTTAGTTCGGTGTCCGAGGTTGAGTCGTCACCAGAGTTAGGCATAACTGCAGACTCCCGCTCACAGGTCTGAGAAGAAGGCGTAGGTAAAGATGGCACGGGGGTTTTCTCAGAGAGGTAGCCCAGTAGAGTTCCTGCGCTCGCAGAGTGGTTCTTTTTAGGTCCCATTTAGCTCTACGTTGAGTATAACACCGTCGACTGCAAAAAAAATCAGTTAAATCAGCTTAGGTGTCAGCAGCTTTTGGACTCCCAACTCATACTTTTATTTCATCTAACAATCTTTATTGTATTTTTCCAACTTGTTAATTTTAAAATCAAATTTGTTCATGTAAGTGATTTTGCTCAATATGTAGGTCTCACTCCACCTAAATTGCAATATTTTCTCCACTTCTAAATACAACTAAATAAGTATCAGGCCAAGGAATTTCAGCTGTTCTCTGGCCTGGTGTTCACATTCAAACATTCAAAAAATTGTAACATAACATACATCTTATGGTAGTTTATTCTGCCTTATAATTTCTGTTATTAAAATCCAACTTGTTTATATTCTTGATATAGTAATATAGATCTTCAGACATTTATTGTAGGTTGGTAGGGAATTGCAATCTCTTTTTATTATAGTTTATATTAGCTTGAATAACTTCTGAAATCGGATCAGTGAACTTCAAATGCTCTGTTGCCTTGGGTTCAAACTCAGTAACAGTTTGTGAAATCACCTGTCTTGTACCTAATATTATATTTAAACATATATTTGTATATTTGTTTTGTCTTCTTACAATTTATTTAATTAAAATACAGATTGTGAGTTTTCTTGTATAGGTTTCTGAAAAATGCAGTATTAGTTTAATATAGTTCTATATTAGCCATGAATCATTTCTCAAATCACAGCAATGTTCTACTGCCTGGTGTTCAAGTTCAAACATTTTGTAAAGTTACACATATCTTGTGCTTAATACAATAATTATATATTTTATTTTTTTCTGCTTTCTTATAATTTATTTAGTTAAAAGTCAGTTTGTTCTCCCTAAATCTATATAGGTCTGTACAAAAATGAAATCTCTCCTCACTACTGTTCTATGCTAGGACAGTGAATTTCATTTTCTCTGCAGTTTGCAGTTCAAACTGAGTGACGGTCTGTGAAGCTATATATATATATATTGCAATTAGTATATATACTAATTAGACAACATTTTTTCTAGTTCTAATTAATGTATTTATTTATAATCCAACTTGTTAATTTTCTTGCTATAGCTATATAATTCTGCAAACATTTGCAATATCTTTTTAGTACAGTGTTATAATAGTTTGATATAGTAAACGTTGGTTTTAGAAAATCTTGTTGTTATATGTGTGGCTCTGGAACCGAGGTGGACATTTGGGACCAAAGAGTGGGGACTGCGGTGCATGATGCCATCTGCCAGGCTGCAGAACCAAATTTCTTTATATGCATTGAATTTGTTGTCTCTTATGTGGTAATAATAAAATTCAATTCATACATACTTGAAAACAAGATAAATCTTAATGTATTCTTCCTGGTAAAAACATTTTCTAAATAAATAAAATTGTAACAAAGGTCCTTGCTTTAGTAAGGGAGTACACAGTGTTCAAAAAAGTCACTGCTCCAAAAGCTTTCTGAGAATCCGAGCAGCACAGTTTTTTCAAATCCTGTTTTTGAAGCAGACATTGCAGTCGGATTGATTTTAGCAGGACAGTTATAACACTTTAAGTCCTGTTTAAACTTAAGTCTGAATTTCTATCTTCAGCCAGGCCACAAAAGCAATTTTTCACACAGGCTTAATTTGTGGGCTCTTTTGTGCTAATAACAATCATCACTAGTAACAGAGGAAGGCTACCCTTGTCTGAGTTGTGTAAGAAGAATTTCATGCTGCTGATAAAATCATAGGTAACATTTTTTGCTCCCACTTAAGGAGAATCATTGGCTGTTTTATAAAAGTGATATTTTACAGAGGAGACTGGTAGTTAAAATCGATACATTTATTGGCTGAATAGCTTTAGAATGCAAGCTTTGAAGACAATTATGTCTCCTAGTCAGGCTTGTTTAGAACGAAGTCTGAATACAAAATACATGACAGGTTATACATTCATGCATATTTCTGGTATATCTGAATTCCACTGGAGGTGAAATTCTTCACTAGTGTCTGTGTAACTTATTTTTAGACTCCAAGGGGGAATATGCCCTATGGTTGATGCTGTGGTGATGTATGTCTGATGATGTGTGTGGGCACATCGCCTTTGTAGTGTATACAAACATTGCCATATAGACTAAGATTTAAGAATGTAAGGGGGTTTGAGTTCAATCATTAGCTAATCAACCTGTCAAACTGCTGGCAATGTGGAAGGGTGCCCTTCATTACAAAACACCCGCAGTTTGACAGCCCTGAAATCTGAAAGCATTCTCTTTGCACCCCCTATTTGTCCACTGGGATCAGAGAATATCCTCTCAGACTTCAGCACTACAAACAGCATCCCTCCGGTAACTCTTTCTGTTCCATTGGGATGTGCATTGCACACATTGGTGGTACTGAAAGGGTTAAAAGTTGCATTATTAACAACATTTTCTGTTATTAATATTTATGTAATTTAAAATTAAACTTGTAACGATTAAAGACAATTGTGACAGCAGCCCTCAGACCCTGGTTTCAGGGAATGTGGAACCAAAATCTTACCCACTAAGCTACAGACAGTGCTCTCCTGGCATTGCTAAACAGGCCCCTTTATCTTTTTTTCTATTAATATCTATTCTATTTTACCTTATTTTCTGGAGCAACCCAACCTTACTACAGGGGAAAATAAACCTTCCCATTGATTAAATAAGACTTATAGCCTCTTGAATGCTAGATAGGTCCTCAGTGCATTGAGAAGCAATATGATGGAGCCCTCGCTAGCATCCTGGGGTTTATTAAAAGCCTATAGTCAGTTGATTTACCCAGGAATTACTACATTTATTTATTTGTAATAATACCCAGTGTCATGTACTACAATGACAATTTGTCTGGTTTTCAGACAGTTATTTTATTGTATTGTGTGGGACAGGTGAGTGACTGGGTACAGTTTGCCTTATAATCTGATAATATCAGCTCCACCACTTTGTGATGGTTTGTAATAACTTTTAAATGAATTATCTGCTAGGACTGGAACTACTCTTGATATACTAAGTAGGAAATGGCATGTAATATATTTTTCATAATAAAGTTTTATTGATTATTTAAGATGATACTTTCCCTTTAAGCCAGTTGCTAGTAACATCAAAATAAGTAGTTTGTTTTCTACAGTTTCTTTATATAGCAGTGATTTGAGTTATATGCTCTCTTGAAAACCAGCTGCATTTTTGCAAGGCATAACAGCATTGAAAACTAAAAATTAATTTCCACCTCATGATATGAAGTGAAGAAAAAGCATGTGTCAGGTAAGAAATGACTTTAAAAATGAAAAGTGTTAGCTTTTCTTTAGATTGAATTTTCACTTTGCTTCTGCAGGGAGGTGTGTAGATAATGAGTTTCTCCACTCCAGCTTGTGTTTCAAAACCTTCAACACAATTCCATTCCACTCCCCCTGGAGTCAGTAGATCCTATTACTTCCAAAAAGTTTACTTTGATAGATGTCATCATGGGAAACAACACAAGTAGATTTTAGCGGGTAGCTGACACTAACATATGGCAAGTTCGAAACAATTAAGAAATTGTAGATCAAATGATTAATTATTTTCAAAATGAAGAAAAAAAATATAACTTTACATAATAAGTGACATATTAATTCAGATTTTGTAGTAGCAATTACATTTTAAGCAAATTGTGGAGCTGGTGTAATGATTTCCTGTGTAATAATTTGCTAGGATGTTTGTCAGAAGCCGTCATGCTCAGTAGAGACTGCCCGTTCGTTTTGCCAATCTCTACTGCGCATGATTGCTTCACGTGAGTGAGGCAACACGAGGCTGCATCATGTGGAGCAGTGAGGTATCAGCCCCTTAACCCTTTGAGTGCCAGAGGGGTATGCAACGCATTACAAAGCAATGCGTTGCGTACCTCTCTGGCACTCAAAGGGTTAACATTACCCGGACCTTGGCCCATGTACACGGGCTTTTACACTATTAAAGAATAATGCAGTTGCAAGTTTCAGATCTAACCTGGTTTGGTTATAGGTCTCTTATGAACAGCCCCAAATTTATTTGTGATAACAGATTGTTACTGGGCTTTCTTTAATCATTTTCTTGAATAAAATAAATATATATATAAAAAATGCAACATCTTAAATAGCGAAATAAACATATTGATCAAAGACAAATTTCAGCAGAAAAAGCACTTATTCATACTTATTTATGGTAAAATTCTATAGGAAATGAAATTGTAAAACACCAGAAAAACAAGAGCTGTATGAGAGGAAGTGTGGGTCCTCCCCTACAGGCTGTAGCCTCCTTGCCCTCTACTCAGGATCACCCTCACAAGATGGCTGAATGCTGATATTTGACATTATTTCTCTACTCTTTTGTCTTTTTCTGTCTATTTCCCTCCTTGTTTTTATTAGATGCTTTATTTAAGTCCAGCTTCAGAAAGGGATCTGATATAAATCTCACTGAATATGTGGAACTATATGTATGATGCAAAACAAACATCATACACAATTTCAGGAGAAAGTGATTTAATCATTAGGTACGTGCAAATAAAATTACTAGCAGTACAATTGCACATATATGTAAGAATGTATATGGGAAGCATGAGTAACAAGAAATTATTTTTTTGAGAGAAAAATGTGCATGACATAATAATTTATTCAGGATTGGGTATGTGAAGCTGACACAGGTGGCTAGACAATGAAACATACAGTCAATAAGAGGGTCATTCATTTCTAGGGGGATGTTAATATATGCAGCATCCACTTAGGCATGTGCAGACCACATATAATAGCTGATATAATATGCCTCTTGAAAGGAATATGCTCACCTTGAATATAGAAACCGGTTATAGAAACAAAATCAGTGAAAGCAAACAGGGAATTAGCATCCACCCGATTAGGAAAATACTCCTCCAAATAACAAAAAATCAGCTGTAGTATATCTCAATCATATTCATTAGCCCCTTCATTTCCAGAGGATTGGGCCATTTCCTGTACCCTGCAGGCCAGACACATTTTCAAAATTTTTGCTATCCTCCTGTTTAGGCTTGATTTCCTCTGGAAATTTCTGGTTACATATGGAAAACTATATATTGTTCTTTTCAGTATGAATTGAGCTTTCTCGTGGCATCTTACATGAAGAGAATTTTGCATTGTGCAAAAAGCTATAATGTCATAATGACCAAAAAAGGGAAAATGTACATATTGTGCAAAAAGCTATAATGTCATAATGACCAAAAAAGGGAAAATGTACATATTTTGCTAAAATCACATACTATGTATCAAAAACATTTACCTTTGAAAAAGCCCTGAGTCCTCCGAGTAAAAAAATACTAAATTTGCATAGTTTTACCTACGTCCATGGCTAGTGCAGAGCCCTAATCACCAGGATAGCAAAAAATGGCATTTTCTTACATAACTGCCCTTTCAAATGTACTGAAATCTGTGAAAACCATGGAATTTACAACTGTATTCAATAGCTAGTGCTCTTAGGAGAAAAATGACACCCTACCTCAGGGGGTGCTAGAAGTGCAAAACAACACCTACTACAACCTCAGATTTCTCTAACGTTTTCTCAAACATTACTTGTCTGTACAAAAATGGTTATAACAACTACTGAAGTGAAGCAAGGGTACACAAACCATACCATTTTGGAAAGAAGGAAACCTGACACATCTAATGAGAGGTGACTTGCTTTCTTATCCCAAGCCTGGTGAGCACTATGGGTTGACCTACCTCAGGGGGTGCTAGAAGTGCAAAACGACACCTACTACAACCTCTTATTTTTCTAACATTTTCTCAAACATTACTTGTCTGTACAAAATAGTGATAACAACTGCAGAAACAGAAGTGAAGAAAGGGTACACAAACCATACCATTTTGGAAAGAAGACAACCTGCCACATCTAATGAGGGGTGACTTGCCTTCTTACCCCAAGCACGGTGTGCACAAATGCCTCCTGAAGTTGGAGCTATTGAAAAAAAGGCATTTTCTTACCTTCTTTCTACCCCTTCAAATGTACTGAAATCTGTGAAAACCATGGAATTTCCAACTGTATTCATTATCTAGTGCTCTTAGGAGAAAAATGACACCCCACTGGTATGAGTTGACCAATCCCAGTGGATGCTAGAAGTGCAAAATGACACCTACTACAGCCTCTAATCTTTCTAACATTTTCTCAAATATTACTTGTCTATACAAAAATGGTTATAACAACTACAGAAGTGAAGAAAGGGTACACAAACCATACCATTTTGGAAAGAAGACAACCCACAGCATCTAATGAGAGGTGAATTGCCTTCTTACCCCAAGCCTGATATGCACAAATGTTTCCAAGGGTTTGCACTGAAGGAAAAAAATGGCATTTTCTTACATTACTGCCCCTTAAAATGTATCGAAATCTGTGAAAACCATAGAATTTTCAACTGCATTTATTAGCTAGTGCTCTCAGGAGTAAAATGACACCCCGTTGGTATGAGCTGACATACCTTAGGTGGTGCTAGAAGCACAAAAATACACACCTACTACAACATCTGATTTTTCTAACATTTTCTCAAACTGGACTTCCCTGTACAAAAATGGTTATAACAGCTACAGAAGTGAAGAAAGGGTAGACAACCCATACCATTTTGGAAAGGTCACTTGCCTTTTTACCCTTAAGTTAATGTGAATAACTATTTCCAGAATGTGGTGCTACATGAAAAAGAAAACTATTTTTTTACTCATCAGTCACTTCAAAGATGCTAAAATGGGATTTCCTAGGAGGACCTCTTGCCAGCCTAAGAAAAATGGTACCCCACTGCTGTGGGTTGACAAACCAATTTGGGTGAAAGGAGCATGGCTACCAGTGGAACAGGGATTGGGAAAACAAACAGTATGTATGTGTGATTTTATGGCTAACAGATGAAAGAAGCTAGGGCACGTGTGGACCCGTGACTACCAGTGTAACAAAGTGTGTGTGGGGGGTGAGAGATTAGGCAGTGTATGTGGGTATGTCTACTAGTGGGTAGCGGAGCAAGGATGGTGGTGGAGGTGGAGGGGGGCAGTATCCAATAGTGTATATGGGGGATCTGTGACTACCAGTGTACACTGTATGTCCCCCTCATACAAAGCTTGATTTCCAGCCTGAATCTAGTTCACACTGGTACTTTCAGTCTACCAGTAGGCTGTGGAAACAGGCTGGGGGTCAGACTGGGGAATGGGACTGCCAGTGGTCTGTGGAACCAGGCAGGGGGATAGGGCATGTGAGGGGGGATTGGAGGCATTTTGTGTGCATGCCACAGGTGTGCCCAATGCACTGCAAAGCAATGCATTAGACCCCTGTTGCACACTAAGAGTTATTTATTTTTTTATCCATACCTCATTGGGGAGGCAGTATTAAGAACATTCCTTGTGCCCCCCCCTCAAGGTCTAAAAAAAAATTAATGAAATAAATGAGTTACAGGGGGCCCAACACATTGCAAAGCACCTGTAGTACGTGCAGTTTTTTTTTTTTTTTTTTTCCCCTAATATTTTTGTGTAGACCTCACTGGGGGCATCAGAACCCCCACAATGAGGGCTGTATAAAAATAAAAGGGGGAAAAAATAAATAGTCCTTTGTGTGCCATAGGGGTGTCCAGTGGACCCCTGTGGCACACAAAGGGTTATTTTTTTAATGTTTACTCTGTATTCAGATGGCCACTAAACAAGCTCTGATTACAAAGTAATGATAAAAAGTGTATGCCACAGGAAGGGGGTCTGCATTGAACCCCTCCCCCCTTTGCACACACATGGTTAATTTTTTATTTCTTTATTTTTCTTTTATAGACCTCATTGAGGGATATCAGAATCCCTCCTGATCCCCCCCAGTGAAGTCTTAGTTAAGACAATATATATCCAAAAAATAAGTGACCATGTGAGTGCCACAGGGGTCTCTAGTGCATTGCAAAACAATGCATTGGACCCTTGTGGCACTCAGAGGCTTAATTTTTTATCAATACTTTGTAATCAGAGCTTGTTGGGGGGCCATCAGGAATGGTCCTGATGGCCCCCCAACAATTTCTGATTACAAACTAATGATAAAAGCCCTGTGTGTTCCACAGGAGGGGGGGTCTGCATTGGACCCCCCCGTGGCACACACAGGGTTTTTTTGTTTGTTTGTTTTATTATAGACATCATTGAGGGGCATCAGGACCCCTCCTGATCCCCCCAATGAGGTCTTAGAAAAAAAAAGTCTGGAGACCCTTGCGGCACTCACAGGGTTACTTTTCTTTTTTTATTTTATCAGACCTTGTGGGGGACATCAGGACCCCTCCTGGTGTCCCCCCAGTTATTGATCTCCCAGACGATAGTGCGGGGAGATTAATATGACTACCGCAGGAGAACAAAAGCTCTTCTGCCCTTCTTTCCTACAACTGGTCGGAGTGAAAGCGATCGTGGAAAGTCACCTAAGGTCACCAGTGTCTATGTCACCAATAATGTTAGGAGGGTTCCCCTGGTCCCGCCCATTCCTACCCAAAACTTCGGGTAGGAGAGAGGAGGAAGGAGAAGCACAGCTTCTCCATTGCAGGTATTGATCTCCCAGCATGATCGGCTGGGAGATCAATAACTGGGGGGGCATGAGGAGTGATCCCCATGCCCCCCATGAGTGCCAGGCTACATTTGATCTAAAAGTCTGTCAGGTGTCCTTAGTGGAGCAGACAAGGGGCACAGTGACAGCCCCAGTACTTGGTTTCTGGTGGAATATTGATTTGATATTGCTGAACTAAGCAACAAGGTGTTTGCTTTCAATTGTGCCAGTTGTTTGATGTGAGTGCATATGTGTACATTATTCCCAGTCCTTCCCCCATTTTCCTATTCACACTGTGCACGTTGTAGTTGCTGTTATTAGGCACAGTTACTTCCTGCTGTAGTGTCCAGGGAAAATTAGTATTCCAACACACCCATGATTTTGGAGGAATTGCAGGAGGAGAAGCATTATTGGCCAACTTCTTCTCTCCAAGTATAACTGAAGTGGTGCTGCTACTGCCGCAGGTGCATCACTGGAGTCAGTGACAAGTGGAACCATGATCATGATGAACACCCATATCACTGCTATTGTTGATATCATTCCCTTGGAGCTGTCTAATCATACTGTTGCTTAAACAACTCAGAAGCAGCAAGAAGAGCAGTCACAAATGCTGCAATGACAATGTGGCATTTGCCAGTGGCCAGTGGCTACTGATCACCATAACATGACCTGCTGGCACTAGGGCAGTAGCGTATATATATATATATATATATATGATATGTTTTTTTCTCATGGCTTGTTCTTTACGTATAGCACAGAGGCCTATCAAAACTAATTTGGGGGGCTGGTTTCTAACAAGCCTAAGTCCAACAAATCACTGATTCCTCAGTGGCTGTGCCTCCAACAAACAATAGTCCAACACATTACTGATTGAGTCCAAAAAAATCACTATTTTCTCAGGGCTTGTGCCTCTAACACACCTGAGTCAAACAAATCACAGATTCTACAGGGCATGTGCCTCTAACAAACTGATCCCAACAAATCATCATTGATTCATCAGGGTGTGTACCTATAACAAGCCTGAGTCCAAATAAATCACTGTTTCCTCAGGGTTTGTGCCTCTAGCAAGCCTGAGTCCAAACAATCACTTATTCCTCAGGGCTTGCACTTCTAACACACTTGAGTCCAATAAATAACTGATTTCTTAAAGCTTGTGCCTCTAACAAACCTGAGTCCAACAAGTCATCACTGATTCCTCAGGACTTGTACCTCTAACAAACCTGAATACAACAAATTACTTATTTCTCAGGGCTTGTGCCTTTAACAAGCCTGAGTCCAAAAAATCATTGTTTCCTTTGGGCTTCTGCCTCTAACAAACCTGAGTCAGATAAATCACCAATTCCTCAGGGCCTGTGACTATAACAAACCCGAGTCCAGCAAGTCATCACTGATTCCTCATGGCTTGGGCCTCTAACAAGTCTGAGTCCAAAAAAATAACTTATTCCTCAGGCCTTGTGCCTCTAACAACCCTGAGTTCAAACAATCACTAATTCCTCAGTGCTTGCACATCTAACACACCTGAGTCCAATAAATCATTGATTTCTTAGTGCTTGTGCCTCTAACAAATCAGAGTTCAACAAATCACTGATTGCTCTGGACAGCTGCCACACTCTTGCCCATTCTTCTAATTTACCTAAATCCTTTGTCATTTGTCTTATTCCCCCTGGAATGTCTACCCTAGTGCAGATCTGTCACAGTGTGCCTTATCTCAGTTCCAGCATCACTTAGTTGTTCGCTGCTGTGTGCCTGGAGCCGGGAATGACGCTTCAGCGTAATTTACTACACCTCTCCTGGCTTGCGGTCTGGCTGCATCTGGTGCCCTCAGCAGTCATCTGTGTCCTTTTCCCAAGCTGCGCAGATTATTCAAGAGAATAGGGTCTGGGTCCAAGTTTTGACACATCTCTCGGTTCACTGCATCACATTTGGGCATGATGCAGTAAAGTGATGCAGGTGTCAGTTTTATACCCTCTGAAGACTCCACCTTCCTACTTCCTGGCTGGGTATAAGAGAGCTCTGGACACTGATTTCATTTGCCCTTATGTTGGTGTTTGATGCAGTTGTGTATTCTTCTTGTGCACTCCACTTATGCCCTAGGCTGACCTGTGGCTCTGTCTGACTATTCTCTCTGTGTTGCCCCCGGGCATAGTGGATATCAAATCTGTGGCAGACCTGTGGCTCTGGCTGACTACGCGCTCCGTGTATGACCTAGGCTTTGTCTAACCATCCAATCTGGTGCTGACCTGTGTCTCTGTCTGACTATTCTCTCTGTATTGCCCCCTGGCATAGTTGGATAACCTATCTGGTGCAGACCTGTGGCTCTGGCTGGCTTCCCACTCTGCTATTGACCCCTGGCTTGTCCTATTAACCGCTTGATCTCGACCATCGGCGCTGGGTGACTATCCGTTCGGTCTTATCCCAGTCAGTGAGCGTCTCCCTTGTTGTCTTATCCTGTGGGAGATCTCTAGGTCCGCTTATAGTGACTGCAGGCGTGAGTCAGTGAGAGTCTCCCTTGTTGCCTTATCCTGTGGGAGAGCTCTGATGCCCAGCATCTGTGGTGACATTGCTCGATTACTCTGAGACTACAATAGGCCATGTGCTTATTCTCTAGCAGAGATGATTCCTGGAAGTGGCCTCCTATTTCTGGTAAGATTCACTGGCTCCAGTTACCCTCTGAGCCTTTCTGTCATTATTGCTATAATTTATTTTTACTGTATAATAAAGGTGGTTTTACCAAATACTGTACTGACTCCTGGTTTACTCTTGAGTAACCGTGACAAGATCTTTATATCATCTGGAGAAAAGGCATGCCTTAATTGAAGACCTTTTTCAATATCGCTAATTAAAAACTTAAAAAGAATGGGCCCCAGTACAGATCCCTGAGGTAACCCACTACTAACACTCCTTTCATCCAAATATTCTCCATTGACTACCACCCTCTGTCTCCTGTCACTCAGCCATTGCCTTATCAGTTTAACTATTTTTACATATAGACCCAAACACTGCAATTTATTAATTAATCTTCTGTGAGGGACATTGACAAATGCTTTACTGAAATCTAGATAAGCTATATCTACTGCCCCCCCTTGGTCTATTATTTTAGTTACCCAGTCAAAAAATCTATGAGGTTAGTTTTACAAGATCTACCTGCTGTAAACCCATGCTGTTTGATATCTTGCAAGCCATTCAAATTCAGATATTCAACAATTCTTTCGTTTAACGTTTTGAGTGCCAGAGGGGTACAGAATGCATTGCAAAGCAATGCGTTCCGTACCCTTCTGGCACTCTAAGGGTTAACATATTCTCAATTAATTTTCCCACTACTGATGTAAGACTTACTAGTCTGTAGTTGCCAGCCTCTTCCCTGCTACCTTTTTTGTGAAGCAGTACTACATTTGCTAACTTCCAATCTACTAGAACTATTCCTGTCCATAGTGACTGATTGAATAGTTCTGTTAAAGGTTTTGCCAGTACACACTTTAAATTATTTTAATAACTTTGGGTGTATCCCATCTCGTCCCATTGATTTATCTGTTTTTACCTTAGAAAGTTGTAAACATGAATGTTTCTCATGTCTTTTTTCTAAAAGAGATACCTTCCCTTCATCTTCCTCTGAAATATGAACAGAAATATTAATTGAGACAGGCAGCTAGCTCTTTATTATTATTTACATAGTTTCCATTTTTGTTTTCAGTCTAACTATTCCTTGTTTCATTTCCCTCTGTCTGTACTTTGGCACATCTAAAACTGCAATTGGCCTCCTTCAGCTTAGTCTTGTACTGATACCTATCTTCTTCCTTCTGCTTCTGCTTATAGTTCTTAAATGCCTCTTTTTTCTAAGAAAGCATTACTTGGTTTTCTAAGGGGTACAGCAGTACTTGGTTTCTAAGGGTGGCATAATTGATTTGACATTGAGGGCCTAAACGTTAAGGTGTTTGTTTGCATTTTTGCCAGTTGGTTGATGTGAGTGCAGATGTGTCCATTGTTCCCAGTCCTTCCCTATTTCACAACATTTCTACATATGCTGTGCACATTACAGGTGCTGATGAAAGACGCAGTTCTTTTCTTTTCTAAAGGGAAACATTTGTATTCCAACACCACACTGATGATTTTGGAGGTGATGGAGGAGAAGCATTATTAGCCAATTTCTTTTCTCCAGAAGTACCTGGTGGTGGGGGCTGGTTGTGGTGCTGCTACTGCCTCAGGCATATCATTGGAGCTAGTGGCAAGTGGAACCATCAACACCTGTATCATATAACTTCTGTTAATCCCATTCCATTTGAGCTACCTAATCATCGTGTTGCTAAGACAACTCAGCAGCAGCAATAACCACACACCAGTGGCAGGTGATGTAATGTTACCACGGCATTTGCCAATGGCCATTTTCTAACAAGTTTAAATCCTACAAATACATATTTAATAAGGGCTTGTGCATCTAACAAGTCTAAGTCCTACAAATCAATGTATACCCAGGACTTGTGTTTCACTAACCTAAGCCCTGCACAGTACACGCACATGATATCCAAAATATCTTTCAGCTTTTTATAAGCAACTGCTATGCTAATATCTGAAATATCTTTCAGCTTTTTAAAGACTGCTGCTATGATGCATAGCCATTGTCTTTAAAGAGAAATAAAGAAATAATTAAATAAAGGGTTACTAAAATCCAAACTGAATGTAGCACATGTGTATAGTGGTGGTGGAACTTTTGATGGGAGTTTGATGAACTGCATCCTCCTCAGGAGATGGATTACCATCATGTATTGTACACCCTGCTGCAACCATGACTGCAGTCAGATTTTTGACTACCACTTTACTCATACATCCATGCACTGCTCCTAATCCTTTCAACCTCCCCCTACCCCTTGTGTGTTTGCTGGACATTACGGTTTTTACTGTGTTTTTACTGTAAGGTACACCATAGAACTGATTGTATCTGATGCCTTGTCTTGGCCCTCTACAAAATACTCTATCTCGTCAAGTATCAGTCTGACCCAAGCACAGCAGCTGGAAGTAAATAGATATCATAAAGTCATTGCTGGTGGTGGTGACACCCATTCCCATCTGCATATCTCTCTCCCACTCTTCATTTGTTTATTCTTAGAAAGTTTTCATACTGTCTTCTTTAACATCACCACCACCACTCTCTTGACAAGTGCAAAATAGGGTCATATGGTGCCACACTCATCACAGACACTGCAGCAGCAGGTTCTGGCACTGGCAGATGAATTGTGCTGCCACTGAACACAGCTACATCTAACATCCTTTTATTTTAAAAATTGCCCCAGATCCCCAGGGATATGAATGGGGGTAAAAGCACTATCTACTGGGCTGCGTATGCTCATACTCTGTCTACAACTGTTACTGCTGATTGTTGATTTCTCCACATCGCCATATCAGCATCCCTCCAACTCCTCTTACCCATATTTCCAACAAGCAATAGTACACAAACTTTATTTCTCTTTCAATCACTTTTGTCTTTGTGTACTACTAGACTACAATCACAATGTTCAGTATGAACTTCCTTGCTATTATAGTATTTGTGACTCCAGTTATCACAGCGTAAGTGGAAATGACAAAGATCTCATGTAAAATTCAATGGTGTTAGAGAAAAGGAAGAGATGCTATGTATTTTGTATGTGTGGGGAAATCCCTCAAGAAAAAGCAGAAACTGTTGGTTTTCTATAGAAAATCTTGCAAAAAAAAAGGTATTTTCAACAATCACCAACAATAATGCTTGCTACAGCTGAAGATGTTATGTAGCAGTAATTTTTCATATTAATGTATGTATCATTGCAAAGGAAAATCCCATATTGTATGTTTTTCTATGTCATTGGCTCTTTGTTGGTTATGTAGCAAAACTTATTCACATCATTAACACATGCTAATGTGATTTATAAAGCCTTATTTAGGAAGCTATAGAGGTTCGATTCTAGAACAAACCATCTTCATTTGTAGAAAAAAAATATCCCTCCTTATTCTCAATGCTCTGGAGAACTCTCTAGCTTTCAGCTGGTTAAAAGTCTCCTTTAGGTGAATTTGAATTTTTATTTGGCCCCTATGGTGCAATTGGTTTGTTCCAGAATTTATCATATTTAGCTTCCTATCCTGAATATGGCCCATAGCATTTGACAAGCAGATTCACTCTACATTAATATAGCATTAGACTCCTCATAAAATTGTGTTCAATAGTTTGTTCATAAGCAGACAATATAATTCAACATCTTGGATTAAATTGGTCTGTGTTTGCTTGCACATACAATAATTTAGTGTGCTAGTTATTCAGATAATTATTTAATTCTAGTTTTGCACCATCTTTTACAACAAGGACACGGATATATACTACCCGAAGATGCATGTGAAAACCAAACTACTAAGACTAATTAAATGATTCATATTTGTATTGTTAAAAATTGTCACAGGAAAACTGACATTTTAAATGATACACAATTTTATGCTGAATACTTAGTATATACTATATCATGTTACAGAATTTTAAATAATTTATTTTGTTTTTGTGCATGTTATAAATTATATTGACTTTGATTTAATTTATAATTGTATATGTGTTTCAGTCTGCACTATAAGTTTCATTAAAATATTGTATGTAATTTGGAACAAAGCATTGAATAGATTTGTGTTTTATGCTATATGTTGCAGAGAGATGCAAGTAATAAATCAATTGCATCGGTACATGCCAGTCACAGAAATTGTGTTTATGTCTATTGCATTGAAAATTGCAGTTGGTTCAGCAAAATCGAGACATCTGGTCATTTTATTTGGAACATTAGCATAACAATAAAGACAGGCAATTTTGGAGTCAAAGCATATTTAGAAAAAACAAGAAAATGATAAAATCCTAGCTTTATGCATCCCTAGTTTTTGAAGGACAATATTTTACATGAAAATTTGGAAGGTAAAGGCACCAAACTTCTGTAACACTTCGATATGCCTAGCATTCATTGAATGACTGTTTCAATTACTTATGTAAATGTATTGAACACAACCCATTGTTTACAGTGAGAGAACAATATTAAGCTTTAAATTCAAGAAACAATATTCACTTGAATATTGAATATATTTAATACTAATAGTCATGATAACAAAAATCCCTTGTGATAAAGATTCATACAGAACAGAAACAATGACATCCGTAAACAATACATGTATTTTATTCAGGCCTGTAGCTGCCAGCTCCTTCTCCACATGAGTATTTCTGTTACAGATGCACCTGAGCCCTGTATTCTTTGTTCGCTGGAGTGTCAAACTTCCACACACATGAGCAGGGGTGCACACAAACAAACACGGACATACACACACAGTTTGCTGGATGAGCTCAGATGTGATGTTCTCTGCCTCTCCACTGAGAGACAACATATGGGTAGATCATATCAAGATACATTATTTAATATATATATAAGAACAATGCAATAAAATACATCAGCCCACAAAGACTGTGTCAGTTGAAACCACAATCAATACCAAAGAAAAGAAAATCGTCACAATAATGAATAAAGTATTCCCAGCGTGGATATATATGTTCTGGTTGAAATGTATATACAGAATCTGCAAACTGCTTTTACAGAACAGTCACAGCAAGCATGGGACTGGCTAACACAAGAAAAAGTGTTAAAACAATTGAATGGTGTCAAGGTAGACAAAGCTCCGGGGCCAGATGGTATACACCCACGGGTACTTAAAGAGCTAAGCCAGACCCTGGCCAGACCGATATATCTGATTTTCAGGGATTCTTTTATTTCTGGTATGGTGCCCATGGATTGGCGTAAAGCAGATGTGGTGCCCATATTTAAAAAGGGATCAAAGTCCCAGCCAGGAAATTACAGACCCGTAAGCTTGACATCTGTGGTAGGGAAGCTGTTTGAAAGGTTGCTAAGGGAATATATTCAAGAATTCTGCTGGAACAGGAATATCATTAGCAATAGCCAACATGGCTTTGTGAAAGATAGGTCTTGTCAAACGAACTTGATCGCATTTTATGAAAAAGTAAGTAATAATATAGATGAGGGAGCGGCGGTTGACGTGATCTATTTAGACTTTGCCATGGCATTTGATACAGTTCCACACAAGAGGTTACTGTACAAATTGAATGAAATAGGACTAGGGGAAAATGTTTGTGTGTGGATTGGAAATTGGCTGAAAGATAGAATGCAAAGAGTGGTAGTAAATGGCAAGTTCTCCAGTTGGATAAACGTGATAAGTGGAGTGCCTCAGGGATCTGTCCTGGGTCCTCTTCTTTTTAATTTGTTTATTAATGACCTCCCAGAGGGCATAGGAAGCCATGTATCAGTGTTTGCCGATGACACAAAATTAAGTAAGGTAATAAAGTCTGAACTTGTTGTGTCTTCATTACAAGAGGACTTGGACAAATTGAGTAACTGGGCAGGCAAATGGCAAATGAGATTCAATATAGACAAGTGTAAAGTTATGCATTTTGGGTATAATAATAAAAATGCAACATATAGTTTAAATGGTGTTTCTCTGGGGAAATCTACTAATGAAAAGGATTTAGGAGTAATGGTAGACAATAGACTTTGCAGTAGCATGCAGTGCCAGCTGGCAGCTGCAAAGGCCAATAAGATATTGGCATGTATTAAAAGGGGTATTGACTCAAGGGAGGAAGATATAATTATGCCTCTTTACAGGTCCATGGTAAGACCCCACCTAGAATATGCTGTTCAATTCTGGGCGCCCTTTCTGAAGAAGGACATTATGGAACTAGAGAGAGTGCAGAGGAGGGCTACAAAACTAGTAAGGGGAATGGAAAGTTTTAGTTATGAAGAGAGGCTAGAAAAGTTAAACTTGTACACACTAGAGAAACGGCGTCTTAGAGGGGATATGATAACACTATATAAATATGTTCAAGGCCCATATAAAGGGCTTTCAAAAGACCTGTTCATTAACAGAACAGTACACAGGACAAGGGGCCACCCGCTTAGACTTGAGGAAAGGAGATTTAGTCTACAACAGCGGAAGTGTTTCTTTACAGTAAGGACAATAAAGGTATGGAATGCACTTCCGGAGGAGGTGGTGCTATCAAATACATTAGATGCCTTTAAAAGGGGCCTGGATACTTATTTAAAAGAGCATAATATAGAGGGCTATGCACGTTAGTATTGGGATTAATATTTAGTTAGGGCTTGTTGATCCAGGGAGAAATCTGATTGCCATTTGGAGTCAGATGCCTTCTTTTGGGTCAGCGATGGTAAACAGGAATAGGAAAAGGGTTGAACTGGATGGACGCAAGTCTTTTTTCAACCTAAATTACTATGTAACTATGTAACAGCCAGTGACCATCATTTTTGTGATAAACAAAACAAATAAGGTTCAACATAATGTGCCTTCTTCTTATTTTAGAAGGTTCTTCAAAACTGTCATAGCTCATCTGTGGTAATTTGACTTCAAATTATTGTATTATTTTTATTAAAATTTGTTAATATGTCAACATATTCCACAGCCATGTACAAAAATTAAAAACCCAATAAAACAAGATACAATGTGGTACAATATATAAGGATATTTATAATAAGACTTTTCCTTTCTGAACTAATGCAACATTTTGTAAAAAATTGCATGTTTCGTAACACTCATATTAAATTGAGAATGCAATTCCAGAAACAAGAATGACACATTCAACAAGTTCATACACTTACATTAACTTCATTCACTCAATCTTTCATTTATTTATTCACATGCATACTTGCCAAGATGTTGGAATTCCAGAGGTGTCCTCTACACCCTGGTCCTCCAGCATCTTTTATTTGTAAACATTGAAGAGTTAAAAAAAAAAAGACTACCCCACCACCAATGTGGCATCCACCGCAATAAATGCCCCCTTAATCTTGCTTTGGCTCTTGCCCAATCCAGAATGAAGAAAAAAATGAACAAGGATTGGATTTTTTTTCTATGATTAAAATGTTTTATTGAGTACAGCAATGAACATTGGTACAAAGGGTGCAATGGGTAAGTGACAAAGATCAATGTAAAGATGACATTACATTGTTACAGAAAGAGGTCATGGCAATACAGTCATCAGGAGGCATATATAAAAACAGTAAAGCAATAAATGATCAAAATGCATCACCACTGCAGTTATGTGATATGAAGGGAGCTGGGAGGGGAGGGAATAGAGAAAGAGGGAAGCATGGAAAGTAAGGGAGAGAAAGATAAGTCAGATTGGGGGCCCAGGGCCGTCAGGGGGGTTGAAGAAGGGAGGGAGAAAGGAAAGGGAGGAGAGGAAAGCAAAAGGGAGGTAGAAGGAGAGCAGAAGACAGTCAAGAGGAAGATGATAGGGAAGCAGGAGGATAGCGGGAGAAAAACACAAGTCATCGGGCTCCATACCCATCCCCTCTGGTCAGTTTAGAAGATCTAGGTATCAAAGATATTGGAGGAATTACAACATGCTAGGTAGAGTATATAGGGGTCTGGAACTGCAGATCTGGCCAATCTGGTGAGCAACAAGATTTCGCCCACCCTTGCGTGCTGGAATACATTGTGACCAAAAAGTTTGAATCTGGGAGCAGGACCACCAGAGAAAAAGATAGGGTCCTTTATGGCATGAACAGCACCAGCACAGGAAGCTTACAGAGGAGGATATTCTATGTAGCCTAGAGGGGTATAGTGACATCTGTTCAAGAATTTGTAGTTGTATTTGAGTATTTGGGATGAAATAAATGAGGATAGCGTGAGTTTAGAGAATTCAGCAAGGGTCCAACTGACCTCAAGTTCCCGTTCCAAAGCAGTGGTGTAATTAGGCGTCAATTATGAGGAGGATTGTAGGAATATACTAAACAGCTGACCAAAGTATCTGTGTTTTGGGCCAGAGGCCAAGCATAGGGATTTTGAATGGCGGCAGGAAGCCAATGAATCCTTGGTTGATCTAAAAAGTGTTTAGATCTTGTAGGTGGGTGAATGAGGGGATCTCAGAGGGGGAGAAAAAGTCAACTAAGCTCAAGCATGGATGAGCAGAACAGCGAGGAAAGTACGCAGTTGGGAGAGTAAACAATGTTGGCTTAGAATAAAACACTTAAGATGGGGGTAGGGAAGGGATATGAGTTGCTTGGTGTTGCTTTGTTTTAATCTACCAATTCCATGTAAGTAGTATTGGGGCAATGACTGCATGGGATTTCAACACCGGGTATTGGAAATAATCAGGAAAGGAGAATTCTGCAAGAACATCTCCCTGGGGGACACGGGAATGCTCTATCTGGACCAAAAGTTTAGTATTTGAGTCTGGAATGGAGTGACAGTAAATTCTGATGTCAGGAATGCAGAGATCGCCTAGACCAAGGTCTGCGAAGAGATTCACGTTTAATCCTCAGGTGATGAGAGTGCAAAATGAAGTTATAAATAATAGGTGTCAGGTTCGCAAACCAGGGAAAATAATATATTGTTTAACAGTATTTGCTCCTGCACAACAAATCTTGATAAACTTGACACTGTATAACTCATTCTGCTGCTTTCTCCTTCAATATAATTACACTACCCATAACTGGAATATGTTTAAGAACTAAGATATAGATGGCAGCAAGGAATAAGAGGGTTCTCAAGTCCCTCAAACATTAGGCCGAAACCCAAAGTCCAAACACAAACAGAAAGACAAACCTGAGCTCCCTTATATGAAGTGCAAATGTGTGCCTAGCATTGGGCATATATAACGGGAATATATAATATCTCTTAGTAAATAAGTGAGATTTTATTTTTGCAAATTGGCCAAGTAGTGTATATGCATGCCACACCTTCAAGGTATCTCACTTAATGGCAAGTCCTACTCTAATACACCTATAAATCCCTATCTAATTAAAAATTCCCTGAGCAGATGTTGTAGTAAATGCGTTGGAGAGGGACCCTTTAAATATAATCTTTGTAATGCTAGTGGGTCCCAGTGTATTGCAATTAAAACAGAAACTATAATAAAAAGATGTAAATGAGGGACTTACCTATGCAGAAAACCCCAATGGACCTGCATTTTGTGAGTGTGTGTATAGGATGGCTGTGGATCCAACAGCCCACCCCATTAGTAAAACATTTTATCCATCCCCATGAGGAATGAATTCAATTTAATGCCAGTAAATGAAAGCGAAATATATGATCACCTCCTCAATCCAAAAATGAAATGCCAATCTAGCCCTGACAAACTACCAGCAATGCTATTAAAGCTCAGTGCTATGGTAATGGCCAAACCGATTGCATCTTTAATTAATACCTCTTTGGCAACAGGGTACATGCCCAAATCCTGGAAGGTGGCTAGAGTTGTGCCTATCCACAAAAGTGGGGATAAAAATGTAGTATCAAACTACAGACCAATATCCCTACTCCCCACTTTATCCCAAATCCTAGAGAAATGTGTAAACGTGCAACTAAATAAATATTACCAACAGACCAGTTTTTTCACCTCTCTTCAATCAGGCTTTTGACCAAATCACTCAACAGTCACTGCCCTCCTAAAAGTAACCAACGATATCCAGAAGGGCATGGAAAATGGTGACCTCACAGGAGCCATTTTCCTAGATTTTGCAAAGGCCTTTGACACAGTAGACCATAATATTCTTATAAATAAACTCCAAAGATTAGGACTGGGTAATAATTCTCTAAACTTGTTCCGATCCTATTTATCAGACAATGCAGTATGTGTCAGTTGCTGGCAATGACTCCCTTCCGCTCAAAGTAACAAGTGGAGTTCTTCAAGGCTCCATTCTTGGCCCTCTTCTATTTTCTCTTTTTATAAATGATCTGCCCAAGGTTTGCAAATCATCATCAGTACACATGTATGCAGACAACACCATTCTCTATACTAAAAACTCAAACATATCACACCTTGAGGCCATATTACAACATGATTTCTGCAAGGTTGAAAGATGGATAGCAAGAAACAAATTGTTCTTAAACACAGACAAAACTGTCACAATGATATTTGGCACAAAGCACAAACTGCGTAATCTCAGCAATACCCACCTATCCATTGTAACGGAGTCTAATCGTAAATTGGCCCCAGTGGACTCCTACAAATATCTTGGTATGTGGCTTGACCCCAACCTCACTTTTGGACATCATATTGACAAATTAACCTCCAAGCTTTATCACAAAATCAGTACTCTTTTTAGACACAAATCATGTTTAAGTCCCCTGGTTAGAAAACGTATTGTGCAACAGATGTTGCTGCCTGTCATAGACTATGGTGATGTAGTTTATGCTCCAGCACCAGAAATCCATCTTAGTAAACTTGACACCCTGTATAATTCAATATGCCGCTTTAGCCTCCAATGTAATTACACTACTCATCGCTGTGATATGTTAAAAGAACTAAATTGGTTAACACTCAAATCTAGACGTGCCCTTCACCTTTCTTGCTTAGTACACAACCACTTCTCTGGAAAACTACCACACTACTTGAGCAGTTTGCTCACTCCTGCTCTCCATACTAAGTAGACCCTCCGCTCCACCGCAGACAACTCGCTATGTATACCACAATACAATACAAGAAAGAAGCAGGAAGATCTGCCTTCTCCTTCAGAGCGCCAAAGGCCTGGAACAATCTGCCTGAAATAATCAAATATGCTCCCAGTCTAAAATCCTTAAAAGTAAATGCTTCTCTATATCTAAAAACAGAGTGTAACTGTTTATAATTTTAAAATTTCCATATGTATGAATATTCGTATGTATATTTAATAACGTAATATATAATGTTTCTCAATTTGTATAAATATGCAACCCTCTACTGAAAACTGTCCAGGACATACTTGAAAATGAGAGAAATCTCAATGCATTCTTCCTGGTAAAACATTTTCTAAATAAATAATTAATTGCAAACAGACAGGGTGCATGCAAGCTAGGACAGGTTGAAAGCCTGTCCTTAAAGGCCAAGGATAAGAAAAGAAGACAGGAAATAGTGTGATAGACTCTTTAGTGCTTTATATTAGTGGTTCAATAGGATAAATGAGAAGCAGCTGGAATGAGCAGTAAAGAAGAGCAAACTACAAGGAGAAAAAAGAAAGCACTCAGCTCTAACTCACCATAACATACTCATATTGTAGATATTGATAAAAATATAAAGATGAAGATATAGATGGCAGCAAGAAATGAGAGGGTTCACCAGTCCCCAAACATTAGGCCGAAACACAAAGTGCAAACAGAGAGACAAATCTGTGCTCCTCTATATAAAGTGCAAATGTGTGCCCTGCATTAGGCATATATAATATCTCTTAGTAAATAAGTGAGATTTTAGTTGCACAAATTGGCCAAGTTGTCTATAAGCTCTGTCATTCAAAGAGTTAAAAGCATGCTGGCATTCCAAAATATAAATACGATGCTAGCATTCCATATAAAAAACCTATGCATGAATACCATATAGAAAAATGATTGTGGCATCCCAAGGGTTAAGTATATGCTGCTGCCACTGCTGCCAGTGGCAGGAATGCAAAGTAAAAATCCCCCCCCTTCCCAAATTATCTTTTCGGCTGTTTCCCGTGCCATTCTGAGAGAAAATTTAGCAGCGACTGGCTTTTATATGACCAATCTCTGTCCAAAATGCCTCTCAAGCTACAATTGTCTGTGATATGTGCTTATGCACCTCCCAGCCAATCAGATTCTAGCAGAGGATGATGAACATTAGAGATAATGACATGGCCAGAATATTAGCTGAAAGACAAAGGTTCAGTCTTCCACCACTCAAAAGGAGGACTTTGCCTGTTTATAAACTGTCTGAGAAATCAATTGGAAAGTCTGATTCTGGCCAAGTAAATATGCCAAACAATGCACAATTATCCTGTCAGTAATCATCAGCATTGTCCTCACTTCAACATCCACAACCCTAGCTATGACGCCTATGCTGCTGTTGGAAGTCTAGCACCTTTTACAAATAATAATAGTACAAATGCAACAAAATAAAGCCCCATTAGTATAAACAACTACTCTGAAACCCCTCAGTCTATGAAGTCTACACCAAAAAGCAAGCTCACCAGTGTCACCACTAGATACCTCCTCACTGAGATCCCACCTGAAGCACAACCACAGCTCTGACTGGGAGACAGACTGGGAGACACACCGTCAACATATCAGAGGTGCCATGACTAGCACTCTTAAATGTTCCCAGGGCTCTTGGGCACATTATAGAATTTCTGTTGATGTGTGAGAGGGTGTAACAAGTTTTAATTCATTCAAAATAACACTTATGACTCCAGCTGCAGAGGAATATTACTTAGAGTTTGTTGTAAGAGATAGATTGCCCACACATGGTGCTGCCACCTCCACCACTTCCTCGAGTCACGTGGCTAAGCCAATAAAGTTACAATTCCCATGTACTGCCAACCTCCCAATATGGAGATCTTGGGATGGAGTCAAGAACTTCACAAAAATAATCCCAAAGTGTGCCTATGGAATGGCAAAGTTGCCAAGATGTTGGCAGTTGACGTAATGCCTTAGTCTTTTGCTGAAAACCAAGGTTTTAAAAAACTAATGCCATTTATAGCACTTCAGTGGTGTATCCCAATCCTCAGTTATTACAACTGTGAAAGAATTGTACAAACAGGTGGTTACTGTAGTGAGCAAACTGATAGAAACATCTTATGGCAAGAAATGAACCTGACAAAATATATGTGAACAAGTGGGCAGAGTACAGACTATACGACTGTCACTGCTCAATGGGTTTCCCTACTACCTCCAGTACACAACAATAACTTGCAGCATTAGGTGATAGGTAGTAATCTTGCCTCGGGTTCTGGAAGTATTATAAAAAGAGAGCAGTATGATACCCACACCATTGACATGCTATTTGGTGCAGGTAGAATTTTTAGAGACAGTTTCACAAAGTTATAGATGTTTTAAGTAAACTAGAGAAGGTTATAGAGGAATGGTTTGTATCCTGCTCCTTGAAAGCTGGTTTTGTGTCTGCTGATAATGACGCCAACATAATAGTTGCATTAAAAATGAATGATATGGTGCATGTTTCTAATGTCAATGTTCTAAATTTAGTTCTGACCAGATTCCTCACAGATTACAAAAGATGCTGAATAATGCCTGCAAAATCTGTGCCCATTTTAGCCACTCCTAAAGTGCTCACAATGCATTATATTCCATAGAAGAGCATAACAACCTCCCCCATCAGCAGTGAAAATGGAGGTCCCTACCTGGTGGAATTCCACATTGTACATGCTAAAGTGTTTCTATAAATACAATAAGGTCATTAGGGAGTATGCAATGTAAAACTGGAAGGCTTTGGAGGGAGCATCTTTTTCACCTAAGCAATATCAATTAATGTGAGATGTGTGGGAGCTTCTGAAACCTTTGGAGGAGGCCACCTTGCTGGCTACTAGCTAGGTGTGTTAAGGCAGGAGTTAATTAAATTCTTCTATATGATATATTTACTTCCAAAAAAAATTAGAAATATGGCTGACAAATCTTACAATAATGTCAGCACAGACATGTACCAGCTAGTGAAGGACACGATAGCATGCTTTTGCAGAGTTCTCACAGTGTCCATTAAAATAAATGAGGAGTATATTCTTGCTATTTCCCTGGACCCACACTTTTAACATGAAATTTTGGAATTTCTCCCAAAACATGATCAGTTTGTGACAAGGAGTGATGATCAGCTCCATCTCTCTGAAGAATTTGATTCTGTCAAGGAATATAAAGATATGCTTATAGATCAAGTGGAGGGCTGCATTGTGGAAAATGAGTGAGTGAAAGTTAGGGCTAAAAAAAATGATTGAAAGCTTATAGAAAAGGAAGTCAGCAAAGGGTTTATATCAGTAGAAGCAGACGCAACAACATTAACATAAACATTTCCACATGGATGAGCTCATGTCATCGTTATCATGGGTCTCAGGGGAGGCAATCTAAAATTTTTTGGTGGTGGTGGTGGCTGCACATTTCTATGGGTCTTGCTCCAGGAGTATGGATTGGTAACTGATACACAGGAGCACTGTGTAGCTCTTAGGAGTGGTCCTACTGCATGTGAGATACCTACAGCATACTTGCAGGATAGCTATATTCTGGGTAGAAAAGATGACTCCATCGACTACTGGCAAACAAAAAAGTATGTGTGGCATCACTTACAGATACTGCTGTTTAAACCATCAGATGCAACTGGTTATATTACAAATGACTGTAGGACATGGCAGTGTTGGGAGCCATACATTTCTAAAAATAAGCCAACATCTAATAACATATGAGTAGCAGGTAGCACAAGGACAAAGTCCCACATGACAGGGAACCCCAAAGCACATGTAACAGCAGCAATGAGGGGGAGAATGAGGGATTTGAAGGGTTGTTATCATCTAACACTGTTGGGCCCACTGCTATGAACACTGATTAATGTTTGAGAACAAAGCAAGGTCTAGCAATCATTCATGATCCATCAATTAAACTTAAAATGAATTTCTCGATGGAAAGTGTACATTTCTTAGACAAAACCATAACTTTCATCAATGGCAAACTACACTTATCTTCAGGTGTAGTTATCGTCACAACCCAGCTTTTACCTAGCTCACACTAAACAAGGCATCATTACGTTCTGTGTGCACCTGGTACATATCGGAATATTGTGACATGGCTGGCTGGTGGGCGGGCAGGGGGGGCTGCGGGTTCGGGGGAGAGAGGACTTGAGGATGGGGGGTACATTAGAGTTTAGTTAGGCTAGATTTTTGAGAGTTGTAGTTATTGGGAGTTGTAATAACAATAAAACCTCAGGTTGTCTCTGTACCTTCTACTAAAGTGACTGTATTCTTTTCATTGTTACAAAAGCTTATTTGTTTTTGCTACATCCGAATGTTACTTTGTACTTTTATGTATTTGAGTTATATATGGAGCAATCTGTAAATAAAATATATTAAAAAAAAAAACAAGGCATCATTCACAGCCAAGCTATCTGATTCCACTACATATGCTTTGATACCAACGACTGCAACAATCATCTAAAACATTGTCTGAATCATTCGAACAGAAAGGCTATAAAACAAGGACAATCACAAAGAAAATAACATCTGCATTGAGAGCACCACATGAACACCTGTTACAATACAAAGAGAAGGAAGTCTTTACACGTAGTGATTGACTACACACATCCCTACACCAGAAGAAAAATGCAAACTCACAAAGAGCTACATCCTCTGCTAACAGATGATGTAGTGTTAAAGGACATATTCCAAACCCCTGTTCTGGTGTTCAGGCAACAACTGTATCTGAAACAAAAACAGACCAAGAGGAATGAATGACCAATGAATAGAAAAACTCTGCTAATGTGGACCAAACCTTGCAATAAGTTTTGCTCTACAAATCATGTCAACACATTTGTGAAAACAATACCGCACAACACAACAACAAGATATACATACAACACATATTCATGTATATGGTGAAACATGCCTACCACTAAATATAAGGATGAATACACACACAGAAAATCTATTGAGAAATATCATAACAAAGAACCATCACCCAGTTGGTCATCATTTTAACCTCTGGAAACCACTCCATCCATAACCTTAAAATCAAAATACTCAGAAGAAACTTAAAAAATACACAGGATAGAAAGACATTTGAAATTAAGATGATCAGTTTTTTCAATACCAAACACACTGGACTAAATAAGGATTTGAGGTTTCTTGCCCTTTACCAACATTTTACATAATATTTCCTTCTATCTGGTACATGTTTAATCAGATATCTAATATTACTTTTCTATTTACATCTAAGTACTATGGTTCTGTCTGTTTCTGAATGTCTCTTGTAGTCCCCCTCTCACATTCCTATGTTAGGTGATTTATAACTTATCAATTATAAGCTTTAGAATTGCTTTTATATACGAGTTTCATTATTTAAAACCAGTATGCTTTAGATTTGAAAAAGAAGCATCGTTCTCAAAAGCTTGTCTGTATAATTAAATGTTAGTCCAATAAAAATGTATTATTACATACTGCAATACTCATTAATTTGGCCTCTACACCACTGGACTAACATGGCTAACCTAAACTGAATATATATATATATATATATATATATATATATATATATATATATATATACACAGTACTGTGCCAAAGTCTTAGGCAGGTGAGAAAAATGCTGTAAAATGAGAAGGCTTTCAAAAATAGACAAGTTAATACTTCATATTTATCAGTACAGAAGAAAAATCTAAATCAAATCAATATTTGGTGTGACCAGCCTTTGCCTTCAAAACAGCATAAATTATTCTAGGTACACTTGCACAAAGTCAAGGATTTTGTAGGCATATAGTTAGGTGATTAAACAATTATACCAAACAGGTGCTAAGAATCATCAATTTTATATGTAGGTTGAAACACAATCATTAACTGAAACAGAAACAGCTGTGTAGGAGGAATAAAACTGGGTGAGGAACAGCCAAACTCAGCTAAAAAGGTGAGGTTGCTGAAGACAGTTTATTGTCAAAAGTCATACACCATGGCAAGACTGGGCACAGCAACAAGACACAAGGTAGTTATACTCAGCAAGGTCTCTCCCAGACAGATATTTCAAGGCAGACAGGGGTTTCCAGATGTGCTGTCCAAGCTCTTTTGAAGAAGCACAAAGAAACAGGCAGCATTGAGGACTAGTGTTGAGCGAGCATGCTCGGCCGATGCTCGGATCGGCTCGAGCATCGCTCTGCTCGGCACATGGCGGTACTCGTACGAGTACCGCATGTGCTCGCCCGCCATGTTCGGGTCTCCTCCCCGCACGTTTTGCGGCTGCTGCGCAGCCAATAAACGTGCAGGGAGGCTCTGACATCGGTGTAATGCCAGCAGCCATGTTGGCTGCTGGCATTACACTGATTGGCTGGCCAGAACCCGTGGTCGGGTGCTGTATAGCACCTGACCATCGAGTTCGGCTCAGTCTGAGCCAGGGAGAGCTGAGGATAGGAAGGGAAAGGCAGTGTAGGGAGGAAAAAAAAAATTGTGAAAAAAAAGAACCAAAAGTCCTTTTTAGGACTACTGTGTGTGGGGGCAGCAGGTTATTTTGTGTGGGGGGAAAAAAACAAAAAAAAAAAAAAAAAAAATATTCTGTTTAGTGTGAAAAGTTGCAGATTAGAGCACATTCTGTTTAGTGTGCACAGTTGCAGATTAGAGCACATTCTGTTTAGTGTGCAAAGTTGCAGATTAGAGCACATTCTGTTTAGTGTGCAAAGTTGCAGATTAGAGCACATTCTGTTTAGTGTGCAAAGTTGCAGATTAGAGCACATTCTGTTAAGTCTTCAAACTAAAATATCAAAGTCACATATTCCATTCAGTGTGCGTCGCCGCAGTTTAGCAGCACATTCTGTGTACTGTGCAGAGTTGCAGAATAGGAAGAAATACTGTTAAGTCTTCAAACTAAAATATCAAAGTCACATATTCCATTCAGTGTGCTTCGCCGCAGTTTAGCAGCCTATTCTGTGTACTCTGCACAGTTGCAGAATAGGAAGAAATACTGTTAAGTTTTCAAACTCAAATATCAAAGTCACATATTCCATTCAGTGTGTTTCACCGCCGTTTAGCAGCCTATTCTGTGTACTCTGTACAGTTGCAGAATAATAAGAAATACTGTTAAGTTTTCAAACTCAAATATTAAAGTCACATATTCCATTCAGTGTGTTTCACCGCCGTTTAGCAGCCTATTCTGTGTACTCTGCAGAGTTGCAGAATAGGAAGAAATACTGTTAAGTTTTCAAACTCAAATATTAAAGTCACATATTCCATTCAGTGTGTATCACCGCCGTTTAGCAGCCTATTCTGTGTACTCTGCACAGTTGCAGAATAGTAAGAAATACTGTTAAGTTTTCAAACTCAAATATTAAAGTCACATATTCCATTCAGTGTGTTTCACCGCCGTTTAGCAGCCTATTCTGTGTACTCTGTACAGTTGCAGAATAATAAGAAATACTGTTAAGTTTTCAAACTCAAATATTAAAGTCACATATTCCATTCAGTGTGTTTCACCGCCGTTTAGCAGCCTATTCTGTGTACTCTGTACAGTTGCAGAATAATAAGAAATACTGTTAAGTTTTCAAACTCAAATATTAAAGTCACATATTCCATTCAGTGTGTTTCACCGCCGTTTAGCAGCCTATTCTGTGTACTCTGCAGAGTTGCAGAATAGGAAGAAATACTGTTAAGTTTTCAAACTCAAATATTAAAGTCACATATTCCATTCAGTGTGTGTCACCGCCGTTTAGCAGCCTATTCTGTGTACTCTGCACAGTTGCAGAATAGGAAGAAATACTGTTAAGTTTTCAAACTCAAATATTAAAGTCACATATTCCATTCAGTGTGTTTCACCGCCGTTTAGCAGCCTATTCTGTGTACTCTGTACAGTTGCAGAATAATAAGAAATACTGTTAAGTTTTCAAACTCAAATATTAAAGTCACATATTCCATTCAGTGTGTTTCACCGCCGTTTAGCAGCCTATTCTGTGTACTCTGTACAGTTGCAGAATAATAAGAAATACTGTTAAGTTTTCAAACTCAAATATTAAAGTCACATATTCCATTCAGTGTGTATCACCGCCGTTTAGCAGCCTATTCTGTGTACTCTGCACAGTTGCAGAATAGTAAGAAATACTGTTAAGTTTTCAAACTCAAATATTAAAGTCACATATTCCATTCAGTGTGTTTCACCGCCGTTTAGCAGCCTATTCTGTGTACTCTGCAGAGTTGCAGAATAGGAAGAAATACTGTTAAGTTTTCAAACTCAAATATTAAAGTCACATATTCCATTCAGTGTGTATCACCGCCGTTTAGCAGCCTATTCTGTGTACTCTGCACAGTTGCAGAATAGTAAGAAATACTGTTAAGTTTTCAAACTCAAATATTAAAGTCACATATTCCATTCAGTGTGTGTCACCGCCGTTTAGCAGCCTATTCTGTGTACTCTGCACCGTTGCAGAATAGTAAGAAATACTGTTAAGGTTTCAAACTCAAATATTAAAGTCACATATTCCATTCAGTGTGTTTCACCGCCGTTTAGCAGCCTATTCTGTGTACTCTGTACAGTTGCAGAATAATAAGAAATACTGTTAAGTTTTCAAACTCAAATATTAAAGTCACATATTCCATTCAGTGTGTTTCACCGCCGTTTAGCAGCCTATTCTGTGTACTCTGCAGAGTTGCAGAATAGGAAGAAATACTGTTAAGTTTTCAAACTCAAATATTAAAGTCACATATTCCATTCAGTGTGTATCACCGCCGTTTAGCAGCCTATTCTGTGTACTCTGTACAGTTGCAGAATAATAAGAAATACTGTTAAGTTTTCAAACTCAAATATTAAAGTCACATATTCCATTCAGTGTGTATCACCGCCGTTTAGCAGCCTATTCTGTGTACTCTGCAGAGTTGCAGAATAATAAGAAATACTGTTAAGTTTTCAAACTCAAATATTAAAGTCACATATTCTGTGTAAGATGAAGAAGGCGGGTAAAAAGGGACGGGGAAGTGGACGTGATCCTGAAAGTTCAGGGCGCGGGTCAGGACGCGGAGAAACTGTGCCTGGTGCCAGAGCACAAGAAAGAAAGACATCCACCATACCTAGCTTCATGTGTAATTTTACAGGGCGTCGCAGGACATCACTCTCGAGGTCCGACCACTGCGAACAGGTGGTCGGTTGGATGACAGCTGATACTGCTTCCAGTCGGTTAAGCACCACCCTGTCTTCCACCAAGTCCACTCTCAGTAGCCAAGAGTCTGGTCAACATAATCCTCACTCTGATCATCCTTCCTCCCACCATACACGGTCTGGTCAAAGAAGTGATCCCACACTGGGATATAGTGAGGAGCTCGTCTCATCACCAATCCTTCATTTGACCCTCTCTCCAAGCACGCTTGCAGAGGAACATGACATCTTGTGCCCTGATTCACAACCTCTAGAGGCTACCCAATCACAAGAAGATGACAGATGTGAACGGCATTTAAGGTCAAAGGAAGTAGTGGATGATGATGATGATGATGAGACACAGTTGCCATTAAATCAACCACTATTTCCGTCTCAAGACCTTGTTGAGGAGAATGTTATACAGTTGTCAATGACTGAGTATGTGGTGGGATCAAGACTTGAGGAGGATGATCAGAGTGAGGAAGTGGAGGAGGACTTGGTGGACGATGAGGTGACTGACCCCACCTGGGAAGGTGTAGAGCCGAGCGATGACAGCAGTCCTGAGGGTGAGCCATCTGCAGCACCGCAACAGGCTGGAAGAGGCAGTGGTGTGGCTACAGAAAGAAGGCGGACCGCACCAAACCGGCCCGCAAATGTTCCACGGAGCACCCCCTTGCGTAAATCTACCTTGCCAAGGGGTAGGTGTTCCGCGGTATGGCGTTTTTTTAAGGAAAGTGCGGACGACAAAAGAATTGTAGTTTGCAACCTGTGCCACACCAGAATGAGCCGAGGCATGAACACTAGAAACCTCACCACCACCAGCATGATCCGACACATGGCATCCAAGCACCGTAGTAAGTGGGAGGAACGCCTGGATCGCCCATCTGTGTCTGCAGGCCACACCACTGCCTCCTCTTCCCCTGTTTTCGGTGCCGGCCAATCGCCTGTCGAAGGCGCAGGCCCGCATACCTCCCGCCCTGCACCTGTAGCATCTGAAGCACCATCAGCGACCACATCCACTTCCCTGTCCCAGCACAGCGTCCAAATGTCGTTACCCCAGGCATTTGAGCGCAAGAGAAAGTACCCAGCCACCCACCCACAGGCCATAGCACTAACCTCACACCTTTCAAAATTACTGGCCATCGAAATGCTGCCATTTAGGCTTGTGGACACTGAGTCCTTCCGCAGCCTGATGGCAGCAGCTGTCCCTCGGTACGCGGTCCCCAGCCGCCACTACTTTTCCCGGTGTGCCATCCCCGCATTACACCACCATGTGTCCCGTAACATCACCCGTGCCCTGACCAACGCAGTTACTGGGAAGGTCCACTTAACGACTGACACATGGACAAGTGCTTGTGGCCAGGGACGCTACATTTCCCTGACGGCACACTGGGTGAATGTCGTGGAGGCTGGGAGCGACTCGGACCCTGGGATGGCACGGGTGCTACCCACACCGAGGATTGCGGGCCCTACCTCCATCAGGGTTTCCACCAGCACCTACGTTATTGGCTCCTCCTCCTCCGTTTCCACCTCCGAATTCTCTACACACAGCGCCACTCCCCCATCAGCCAGTAGCTGGAAGCAGTGTAGCACTGCAGTGGGGAAGCGTCAACAGGCCGTGCTGAAGCTGATCTGCCTTGGGGACAAACAGCACACAGCCTCAGAGCTGTTGCAGGGGATTAGTCACCAGACCGAGCAGTGGCTCTCGCCACTCAACCTGCAACCAGGCATGGTTGTGTGTGATAATGGGCGTAACTTGGTGGCGGCTTTGGAGCTCGGCAAGCTCACACACGTACCATGCCTAGCGCATGTATTTAATTTAGTGGTGCAGCGATTTCTAAAAACCTACCCCAATGTGCATGATCTCTTGACCAAGGTGCGCCGCGTGTGTGCACATTTCCGTAAGTCATCAACAGCTTCAGCCGGCCTGTTGAAGCTGCAGCAGCGCTTACAATTGCCAGCTCACCGGCTGCTGTGTGACGTGAGCACGCGCTGGAACTCCACCTTCCACATGTTGGCCCGGCTTTGTGAGCAGCAGAGGGCAGTAGTGGAGTACCAGCTCTTACACGGTCGTCGCCTCTCCGTTCAACTTCCTGTAATCAGAAGTGAGGAGTGGGAATGGATGTCAGACCTCTGCGAGGTTTTACGCAATTTTGAGGAATCGACACAGATGGTGAGCGGCGATAACGCTATTATCAGTGTAACCATCCCACTTCTGTGTCTACTGAAACGCTCGCTGCTCACAATTAAAACCGACGCTTTGCATGTGGAAGAGGTGGAAATGGGGGAGGAAGAGCTTACACAAGGTGATAGCCAGAGCACCCTCACTTCGTCTTCTCAGCGACAATTGGAGGAGGCGGAGGAGGAGGAGGAGGAGGAGGAGGAAGACACGGTTGCCTCCGCTACAGAGGGTAGCCATGGAACTTTATTTCCATCTCTTCAGCGTGGGTGGGCAGAAGAGGAGGAAGAGGATGAGGATATTGAGAGTCATCCTCCTGGTGAGGACAGCGAAATCTTGACTGTTGGTACTCTGGCACACATGGCTGACTTTATGTTAGGCTGCCTTTCCCGTGACCCACGCGTTGTACGCATTTTAGACAACACGGATTACTGGGTGTTCACCCTTCTGGACCCCCGCTACAAAGAGAATTTCTCATCTCTCATTCCTCCGGTGGAGAGGACAAGCAAAATGTTGCAATACCAGAAGGTTCTTGTCGAAAAATTGCTCCAAAATTTTCCATCTGACAACGCTGGCGGCAGAGTACGTGCTACCTTGGCCAACCGAGAAGGGGAGAAAAGGGGAGCACACAGCAGTTCCGAGAAAGGCAGGGCAACACTCTCCAAGGCGTGGGACACCTTCATGACACCCCGCCAGCACCCTCACCCTGATGCGCAGCCTAGTGTCACAAGGAGGGAAAAGTTTTGGAAGATGGTGAAGGAGTACGTAGCAGACCGTGTCAGCGTCCTCAATGATCCCTCTGTGCCTTACAACTACTGGGTGTCCAAGCTGGACACGTGGTATGAACTGGCACTCTACGCCTTGGAGGTGCTGGCCTGCCCTGCCGCCAGCGTTCTGTCTGAGCGGGTATTTAGTGCTGCTGGTGGCATCATAACAGATAAGCGTATCCGCCTTTCCACCGACAATGCTGATAGGTTGACACTTATAAAAATGAACAAGGCCTGGATTTCCCCTGACTTCTCCACTCCACTGGAGGAAAGCCCCGGGGGAACATAAACTCACTTTATATATGTTATTTACAGTGATGTGAATACTCTGTATTCCCATTCACCCCTTCCACCCAAAAAACGGGTATATGGTTGACTCTTAATCTTCTCATCCTCCTCCTCCTCTTCCATATGCCCTGTGCTATAATTTTTATATAGGGCCAGCTCACCAGCGGGCCCTGTGATATAATTTTTATATAGGGCCAGCTCACCAGCGGGCCCTGTTTGCCAATTTTTATATAGGTCAGCTCACCAGCGGGCCTTCTCATATAATGTTTTATTGGGTCAGCTCTCTAGCGGGCCATCTCATATAATGTTTTATAGCGTCAGCTCACTAGCGGGCCTTCGCATATAATGTTTAGGATGGTCAGCTCTGCAGCAGACCCTCACCCATAATGTTTTAGATGGTCAGCTCAGTGCACGTTTCCCTCTTAATCATGGCCTCAGTTCAATAAAATCAAGGAAATTTTTGGGAGAATTTGCCTCTGTGCACGTTTCCCTCTTAATCATGGCCTCAGTTCTGAAAATCAAGGAAATTTTTGGGAGAATTTGCCTCTGCTCACGTTTCCCTCTTAATCATGGCCTCAGTTCAGAAAAATCGAGGAAATTTTTGGGAGAATTTGCCTCTGCGCACGTTTCCCTCTTAATCATGGCCTCAGTTCAGAAAAATCGAGGAAATTTTTGGGAGAATTTGCCTCTGCGCACGTTTCCCTCTTAATCATGGCCTCACTTCCGAAAATCAAGGAAATTTTTGGGATAATTTGCAAATGATATACAAGTAAATATACAGCAAATATTGTTTGGTAACAATTTTTCGCCTAAAGTCGTTTTTATTTTCCTTTTTGTGTGTTTTATGGTCAGTCTGTAAAAATGGCGTACTACGGGCGAAAGATCGTTCCCAGCAGCGACGTTGGAGTCCAAGATGCATCCAGACATCCTCCCTATGCTGTCCCTGAACCATTTCTGTGGTGTTTCCATAATTTTCTGCCCTTTTCCTATGGACCAGGCACCCTCCCCTCATCAGAGCAGGGGGTGCCTGGTGTAATGCTCGAGTCCTCCCATTGACTTCAATGGGGCTCGGGTGCTCGGCCGAGCACTCGAGCCTCAGGGGGTGCTCGGTCAGAGCACCCGAACACCCGAGCATTGGGGTGCTCGCTCATCACTATTGAGGACCACAGATACAGTGGCCGGCCAAGGAAACCTAGTGCAGCAGATGAAAGACACATCACGCTTACTTCCCTTCGCAATAAGAAGATGTCCAGCAGTGCCATCAGCTCAGAATTGGAAGAAAACAGTGGGAACCTGGTACACCCATCTATTCTCCAAAGAAGTTTGGTCAGAAGTGGTTTTCATGGAAGACTTGAGGCCAAAAAAGCCATTCCTCTGAAGTGGAAACAATGACAAACGACTCAACTATGTACTAAAACACAGGAACTGGGGTGCAGAGAAATGGCAGCAGGTGCTCTGGACTGATGAGACAAACTTTTAAGTATATGACTGTAACAGAAGGCAGTTTGTTTGCCAAAGGGCTGAAGAGTGGTACACCTTTGAGTGTCTGCAGGCAACAGCGAAGCATGTTAGAGGGTCCTTGCATGTTTGGGGCTGCATATCTGCAAATGGAGTTGGGTATTTGGTCTTAATTAATGGTATCCTCAATTCTGAGAAGTACACACATATACTTAACCATCATGAAATACCATCAGGGAGGCATCTGATTGGACCCAAATTTATTCTGCAGCATGACAACAACCCCAGACATACAGCCAAAGTCATAAAGAACTATCTTACATGAAGAGAGAGAAGCATCTGAGGCGGCCTAAATCTACAGAAGAACTGACTGTGGTTAGTTCTTCAAGATGATTGGAACAACCTAACTGCTGAGTTCCTTAAAAAACTCTGTGCAAGTGTACCTAGAAGAGTTGACACTGTTTTGAAGGCAAAGGGTGGTCACACCAAATATTGATTTGATTTAGATTTTTCTTCTGTTCACTCACTATTCATTTTATTAATTGATAAATATAAACTTTTAAACTATTAACATACCTAGTTTTGAAAGCATTCTTACTTTACAGTATTTTTTCACACCTGCCTAAAACTTTTGCTCAGTACTGTATATACAGTATCTCACATAAGTGAGTACACCCCTCACATTTTTGTAAATATTTTTATTTTATCTTTCATGTGACAACACTGAAGAAATGACACTCTGTTACAATGTAAAGTAGTGTGTGTACAACCTATATAACAGTGTAAATTTGCTGTCCCCCTCAAAATAACTCAACACACAGCCATTAATGTCTAAACCTTGGCAACAAAAGTGAGCACACCCCTAAGTGGAAATGTCCAAATTGGGCCCAATTAGCCATTTTCCCTCCCCGGTGTCATGTGACTCGTTAGTGTTACAAGGTCTCAGATGTGAACGGGGAGCAGGTATGTTAAATGTGGTGTTATCGCTCTCACACTCTCTCATACTGGTCATTGGAAGTTCAACATGGAACCTCATGGCAAAGAACTCTTTGAGGATCTGAAAAAAAGAATTGTTGCACTACATAAAGATGGCCTAGGCTATAAGAAGATTGCCAAGACCCTGAAACTGAGCTGCAGCACAGTGGGCAAGACCATACAGCGGTTTCACAGAACAGGTTCCACTCAGAACAGGCCTCGCCATGGTCGACCAAAGAAGTTGAGTGCACATGCTCAGCATCATATCCAGAGGTTGTCTTTGGGAAGCCTCTTCTAAATATGATGCACAAGAAAGCCCGCAAACAGTTTGCTGAAGACAAGCAGACTAAGGACATGGATTACTGGAACCAATGTCCTGTGGTCAGATGAGACCAAGGTAAACTTATTTGGTTCAGATGGTGTCAAGCATGTGTGTCGGCAACCAGGTGAGGAGTACAAAGACAAGTGTGTCTTGCCTACAGTCAAGCATGGTGGTGGGAGTGTCATGGTCTGGGCATGCATGAGTGCTGCAAGCACTGGGGAGCTACAGTTCATTGAGGGAACCATGAATGCCAACATGTACTTGACATACTGAAGCAGAGCAGGTTCCCCTCCCTTCAGAGGAGTATTCCAATATGATAACGACCCCAAACACACCTCCAAGACGACCACTGCCTTTCTAAAGAAGCTGAGGGTAAAGGTGATGGACTGACCAAACATGTCTCCAGACCTAAACCCTATTGAGCATCTGTGGGGCATCCTCAAATGGAAGGTGGGGGAGTGTAAGGTCTCTAACATCTACCAGCTCTGTGATGTCATCATGGAGGAGTGGAAAAGGACACCAGTGGCAACCTGTGAAGCTCTGGTGAACTCCATGCCCAAGAGGGTTAAGGCAGTGCTGGAAAATAATGGTGGCCACACAAAATATTTACACTTTGGGCCCAATTTGGACATTTCCACTTAGGGGTGTACTCACTTTTGTTGTCAAGTTTTAGACATTAATGGCTGTGTGTTGAGTTATTTTGACAGGGACAGCAAATGTACACTGTTATACAGGCTGTACACTCACTACTTTACATTGTAGCAGAGTGTCATTTCTTCAGTGTTGTCACATGAAAGATAAAATAAAAATATTTATAAAAAAATGTGAGGGGTGTACTCACTTATGTGACAGACTGTATATATATATAAATATATATATATATATATATATATACAAACACAAAATACATCGGTACTAGTGATGATCGAGCACCCCGATGCTCGGGTGTTCGGGTGCTCTGGCCAAGCGCCCCCGGAGGCTCGAGTGCTCGGCCGAGCACCCGAGCCCCATTGAAGTCAATGGGAGGACTCGAGCATTACACCAGGCACCCCCTGCTCTGATGAGGGGAGGGTGCCTGGTTCATAGGAAAAGGTCAGAAAATGATGGAAACACCACAGAAATGGTTCAGGGACAGCATAGGGAGGATGTCTGGATGCATCTTGGACTCCAACGTCGCTGCTGGGAACGATGTTTCGCCCGTAGTACGCCATTTTTACAGACTGACCGTAAAACACACAAAAAGAAAGATAAAAACGATTTTAGGCGAAAAATTGTTACCAAACAGTATTTGCTGTATATTTACTTGAACTATCAGGATCACGTCCACTTCCCCGTCCCTTTTTACCCGCCTTCTTCATATTAAACGGAATATATGCCGGTAATCTGCGGCTAGGCACACGAAACAGAATGTGACGCTAATCTGCGGCTAGGCACACTAAACAATATGTGACGTTAATCTGCGGCTAGGCACACTAAACAATATGTGACGCTAATCTGCGGCTAGGCACACGAAACAGAATGTGACGCTAATCTGCGGCTAGGCACACGAAACAGAATGTGACGCTAATCTGCGGCTAGGCACAGTGAACGGAATATGTGACGTTAATTTGTGAATTTGCACACTAAACAGAATGTGACGCTAATCTGCGGCTAGGCACACTAAACAATATGTGACGCTAATCTGTGGCTAGGCACACGAAACAGAATGTGACGCTAATCTGCGGCTAGGCACACGAAACAGAATGTGACGCTAATCTGCGGCTAGGCACACGAAACAGAATGTGACGCTAATCTGCGGCTAGGCACAGTGAACGGAATATGTGACGTTAATTTGTGAATTTGCACACTAAACAGAATGTGACGCTAATCTGCGGCTAGGCACACTAAACAATATGTGACGTTAATCTGCGGCTAGGCACACTAAACAATATGTGACGCTAATCTGCGGCTAGGCACACGAAACAGAATGTGACGCTAATCTGCGGCTAGGCACATGAAACAGAATGTGACGCTAATCTGCGGCTAGGCACAGTGAACTGAATATGTGACGTTAATTTGTGAATTTGCACACTAAACAGAATGTGACGCTAATCTGCGGCTAGGCACACTAAACAATATGTGACGCTAATCTGCGGCTAGGCACACGAAACAGAATGTGACGCTAATCTGCGGCTAGGCACACAAAACAGAATGTGACGCTAATCTGCAGCTAGGCACACGAAACAGAATGTGACGCTAATCTGCGGCTAGGCACAGTGAACGGAGTATGTGACGTTAATTTGTGAATTTGCACACTAAACAGAATGTGACGCTAATCTGCGGCTAGGCACACTAAACAATATGTGACGCTAATCTGCGGCTAGGCACACTAAACAATATGTGACGTTAATCTGCGGCTAGGCACACTAAACAATATGTGACGCTAATCTGCGGCTAGGCACACGAAACAGAATGTGACGCTAATCTGCGGCTAGGCACACGAAACAGAATGTGACGCTAATCTGCTGCTAGGCACAGTGAACGGAATATGTGACGTTAATTTGTGAATTTGCACACTAAACAGAATGTGACAATAATCTATGGCTAGGCACACGTTTAAAATGGCCCTTTTTGTCGCTGCGTTGTAAAATCATTGGCCCTGTGCACCTAACAGAATATGTCAGTTTGTCACTGCACTGTGAAATATTTGTCCCTGTGCACCTAGTACAATGTCACCTTAGAACATGTCCCCCCCCACAAAAAAATGAAATTCTGCCCCCACACACAACAGTCCTAAAAAGGACTTTTGGGTCTTGAAAGAGTTTCAACAATTTTATTCTCCCTACACTGACTTCCTGTGCATCTAGTATTATATGTCACCTTACATATATCCCCCCCACAAAAAAAAGGAAATTGTGCCCCCCCAAACAAAATATAAATGCTGCCCCCACACACAACAGTCCTAAAAAGGACTTTTGGGTCTTGAAAGAGTTTCAATAATTTTATTCTCCCTACACTGACTTCCTGTGCATCTAGTATTATATGTCACCTTACATATATCCCCCCCACAAAAAAAAGGAAATTGTGCCCCCCAAACAAAATACAAATGCTGCCCCCACACACAACAGTCCTAAAAAGGACTTTTGGGTCTTGAAAGAGTTTCAACAATTTTATTCTCCCTTCACTGACTTTCCCTGCCTAAGCGCATCTCTCCCTGGCTAAGAATGAGCCGAACTCGCGCGTCGGGTGCTATACAGCACACGATCACGGGTTCTGGCCAGCCAATCAGTGTAATGCCAGCAGCCAACATGGCTGCTGGCATTACACTGATGTCAGAGCCTCCCCGCACGTTTATTGGCTGCGCAGCAGTCGCGAAACGTGCGGGGAGGAGACCCGAACATGGCGGGCGAGCACATGCGGTACTCGTACGAGTACCGCCATGTGCCGAGCAGAGCGATGCTCGAGCCGAACCGAGCTTCGGCCGAGCATGCTCGCTCATCACATATCGGTACCATGGTGCTCACCTACTACTGTGGTCTCTGAAGGCTGTGACAATATAACAAATATGAAAAATGAGGGACATTCTGTCGTTACAATCACAATGCCCTGTAGTGTACAGGTCAAAAATATGAAAAACAAAGAAAAAAGTCAAAGAAAGTGCCAGACAAATCCCCAATAAATCAAAATATATATACACAAACATTGTTATATTGTATTATCATTATTTATTATCACAATTATTTAAAACACCCCAATGTAGGCATATATTGCTATAATATATAACAATCATACTCAGTGATATCACTGAAAAATTAGCTCAATAGGTTTAAAAAAATCTTTAAAAACTGTCTCTATTCAATAGCAGCCTTCAAGATGCATAGTACCTGATATATCATAATGGTTGTAATCTGGACAGGTGTGTTGACCTATCCAATATGGCTGGTTCCGGTCTGTAATGCAGTAGATGTGGTTGTGTTATATTTGTAGAAGCTAGCAGAGGTCTGGCAATCTGCCGATCTTGGCTGTTAGTTTCTTCCCATTGATATTGCAGCCCCTCTCCTGTCTGTAACACAGGTGAAAGTCCAGTACTTGTCTTAGTCGTTGAACTGTATCTGGAATCACTATAGCCAAACAACTACAACTGTCGTCTATAATAATGAATCAGGCTATGTAATAATTATTGATAAAAGATGCCCACAACTGGGATCCCCCAATCCCAGTTCAGGGATGTATGTGGAGTAAATTTGGCGGATAGTAGTGGAATGTACACGGAAACCATATACTTGCCTCCATCAGCAATATAGGCAAGAATAGAGACCAATAATAATTCACAAAATATGAACCATTAAACCTCGCACAAAAATATAACAATAAATCTGAGATCGTTTCACAAACTTGGTTAGATACATTACTTCACAATAAATAAATTGATTAAAATCAATTAAACATATTTATGTAAAAATGTACGGTGTTATTTAGATATAAATCAAAATGGATTGTTAAGAATAGTAATGTGCAAGATTAAAATATTAGTGGATACAAAAATACAACACATCAATATATCTCACATATATGATATATGAAAAAGACATACAATAGTTTCGTTAATCCCCCCCCCAGAAGTTGATTGACTAGAAGGTGCACAAGCACACTTCCCAGCCAATGGCAGACTGGCATTCATTTGAACAGATTGGCCATATACAAAGCCAGTCTCCCTTCAAAATTCCCTCATTGAGATGCAGGCAACGGCCCAGTATCTAAGGAGGTGGGGGGGGTCTATGCTAGTACACAGTGCTGCCGCTGTCAGACGAGCCAGCAGAGGAGGGATTTTATTTAAGCTTGTAAATGCATTTGGATAAGAAGATTTTACTTTTATATTTTACAAAAACTGGATGAATTTTATTTTTAAAGAATATGACACACTGCATTTAACCCTTTGAGGGTCACTGCCATTTTATTTGATTTCATATGAAAGAAGATTAGAGAAAACAGAAGGAAGATTGAAGAGGACAATAGATACCCAGGGTGCTGAGGACTCCACTGGACATCAGGATTGCTGACGTTTATTGTCAATGGCAATACCGCAATGGCACTCATAGGGTTAATTCTACTAACTTTCACACATTTATTAGGCACTTTGGATTCACTGATCAATTAGTTTTTCTTTCTAGATTTTTACATGTTAAAATGGGTCCTTTTTCACTTAACGGATCTTAGTGGAAATGAATGGCATATTTTGCTGTTTTTTGGGGGTTTTTTTACAATGAGTGAAAACATCAGCACATTTATTGCCCAAGGTGACTTTTTATCCAAATTTTTTTCATAGCACAGATAATTGAATAGCTTACCGTGCTTGAAAAAATGCTGGTGGGTTTTTTATACAAAAGGGGTGAATTGAATAGAGCCCTAAATTCCCCTCAATAGACAAAAACATATTACGTTAAGGAATGTCCCACCATATAATCTAGTCAAAGAAACAGCACTGAAAGGGTTAATCAATCCTATGCAGTGTGTGAATCAATTCAGTGAGGAATTATGCAAATCCAATATGGTGGATGCTTCTTTGCCTGGCAGAATTTTCCCTCCCAATTGGAGTGTTTATACCAACAAACAGCAGCTTCATCTAATCCAAAAATAAACAGCACTAATCTTTGGATAGTATTGTATAATAAACTGCAGTACAATGCACATGCATGAAATTAGATATTTGACATGAACCACAAGATTTCTTAAAGGAACCACACATGAATTTGAAAAACAAAGATGAACGCTCTGGTAGCAACTGACAGGGAGTTAGCAATGAAACACCAAGATCAATGTAATTACCAATGACCACCACAGAATCAAAAGACCCTGTGCATTATATGTCCATAATTGCCATGACCCATGACCTGCCAAATGTCAACATCGTATATCAGTGCATGTTCACATTTATCCTCCTGCACACCCTCACAAGTGTAGGTCTAAACCAAATATTTTCAAATTATTTCAATTTAAACAATTAACATATGATCCTGCATTTACCATTCAATTACTCAACAAGAAAATCTAATCTATCAAAGCATAGAAAGTTAAATTCTCAGATTAACTCTACCTATATTTTCCTCATTGATTGTATGCTAACACACTTATCACACACAAGTCTTCATCTGGCAAATAAATTGTTCTTGTGTAATTTCTGGAAATCTTTACCAGCAATAATGCAGTATAATGCCTGCAGACTACAATTTCTCTGAGAGAGGGCAGTTCTGCAGGAAATTCACTGATCTACTTCAAATAATTGGGTGATAATAGGATCTCCAGAAGTTTTACAAGAACAATAATACCAAAGTGTATTTACCAATCCTTAGATTGTGTCCTGATCTGTGTGTAATGGATATCTGGTTGCATGAAGTCTTTTCTTGATTCCCCTTAAAAGGTCCCCTTGTCTCTCTGCTCTATTATGTTTATCAAATAAATATCCTGCTATCTCAGCACTCCACTCCTGGATTCTGTGATAGGGCAATTGTTATTGATTGTAAGTCTGGGTTTAACTAAGTTTCTAAAGTACTCTGATTAATTAAGAAGTTTCAAGTGTTCTTATCTTTTAATTTTACTAGCCTAAAAAGAAACACATTTTTCACCAATAGATATCACTAATAGAATGCAAATGATTTGAGTAAACATCCCTCAAAAAATCATCCAAATAATAACAATTGGGCCTCTATGTCTAGAAAACATATGGACTAGTAGGAGCCTTGTGGAATCAAAGTCCTTGCCCATATACAAAGGAATACATGTGAAAAACCTCACTTTTTGATACCAGCTCATTAAATTGACTGAGATCATTGTTTGCTCTTATCAAGAATAACAAAACTAACTTCATGTGTCTTTTATAAAATTATTTACAATTCAGCTATGGGACAAACATCTATTTGAGGCACCTAGTGCAAGAATCTGTTATTCTACAGCACAAAGATTTTTAGTCGGCACTTCTAAAAAACTGTAATAGCAGCCCATATTCTGGACTGAGACAAAATGGTTTCAACAGTTTCCATACATCAATCACACCATACTAATCCACCACCATCAAACACATCTGCCACATTCATTGGTTGTACATTCATCTTTTTTTTAAATAATGGTTAGTAAGAATAACAGGATGCTTACACAGACAAAAACTTGAGATTAATCTGTGTTTCCAAGACTCAGGCTAGCAAAACAAAAATCCTGTGTGAATAATTTTCTGGTGGCTCAGGCTTGCCAAAAACAAGCTCTAAGTAAATACTATTTTTGCAGGACTCAGGCTTGCAGAAACAAGCCTTGAGTAAATACTTTTTTTTACATAACCCCGTGCTTACAACATATACTCACAGGTAGAGAAGAATGGCATTACCCACAATCACCTTCACTGGCTGGGGCAGGTAATGCTGCTTCCTCAACATCATCACTGGAGCTGGGACCAGGACTATTGGTGGCAAGTGGAGCATAGCTCTGCTTGAAGAAGCTAATAACACACTTGCCCTTTCATCAAGATCCTGCTGTTGAGACAGATGAAAATCTGCAGCAAATTCCACAATGTCACTGTTGGTGGTGGTTCTGATTCCATCTCCATTTTCATCTTTGTCTCCTATTCCTTTTCTCTTTACACCAAAAATGCCTTAATGTTCCTCTCTACACCACCTGCTTCACAAACACCCTCACTCTCATCAAGACCTCCACCATATGATGGAAAAGGAATGGATTGGATTGCTTCTGATAAGGAAGTGGTTGAAAACTGTCCATGTTTTGTCATAATTCCTCCTAGTATTGGGTGCCATGGCTTAAGCATAATAAAGTTTATCTTGCTCTTCCAGGAATGCAGTGATTTGGATCATCGTGAACAGGTTCTCTAATTAAGGATATTTGTAACATTGTCCAAACTGCCTTCTGCCACCAAACTCGCCAATCTGTTCATTCGCGATGTATATCGCTTGCAAGGGATATCACAGCACAGTGTTTCAGATCCCAATTTGTGTCTCACTTTTGGAGAGCATTCTGTTCCAGATTGGGGATTCACTTACAACATTCGTCTGCATATCATCCACAGAAGAAAGGTCAGATTGAGATTCTAAATAAGAACATGGAACATTTTCTCTGCTGTTATTGTTCCCATAAACATTGGACTTGTCTGCTACCATCTCTGAAATGTTTCCCATTCTTCACAGCACTTGGGTATAATCCTCCTGCCATTGCTCTTTATCCTCCTGCTTCAGAGGTTCCCTCTGCAGAGACCCATGTCCAGGGCTTGGCCAACCATTGGCAATCCATCCAACACACCCTTCTAATTGCTCAAGTACTTCAAAAGGAGGCAGCTGACCATCATTGGTCTTTGGCACTCTGATTTAATCCAAGGGATCTTGTTTGGCTCTCTTTAAAGAACTTCATCACCGATCAGACAAATTGGGCTCTCAGTTTTTGGGGCCCTTCAAGGTTGAGACTCATCTTTCTCCAGTATCTTACTGATTGACCCTTCCATATACCCTCAGGGTTCATCCGGTATTCCATGTATCCCTGCTCAAGCCTTAAGTACAGGCTCATGGTGCTCACCCATCCTTGTCTCCTCTTCCTTCTGTCTCCTTGGATGATTCAGCTGGGTTTGTCATTGACACCATTCTGGTTCCTGTGGTACCTTGCATTATCTGGTGAACTGGAAGGGCTATGGTCCAGAGGAGCGTTCTTGGGTGGCAGCTTCTGACGTCCATAAGCCATCTTTGGTATGGTAAACTGTTTGTGGCCTCCCAGAGGTAGTCCTTTGAGGGAAGTTTAGTGTTATGCTTTTACCTGTTTTCCAGGTTTTACCAGCTATTCTTGACCACCATTTTGTCTTCCGGTTTGGTTTCTGTGTTGAGCTTTGGCTTTGTTCTCCAGACTACTCTCATTCTTGTTCCTCAGTTTATCTGTTTGACTGTCTGGTTCTTGACTCTGGCCTCCTAGACTAATCTACGCTTCTCCCTTTGGTACTGTCCAGCTGCTTAGTTACTGACCCGGCTTGTCGACTTTTCTCTACCAGCACTCTTGTATCTTTCTCTATCCTGCCCCAGTTGAGTCCAACCTGGTCTCCTGGTTCTATGACCTTTGGCTGCCAGTCAAGTTCAACTACACCCCATCTCGACATTGATTGAGTTGACTAGTCATTCACCTCAGTGTTCGACTCTTGGTTGTCGGTTCCTGTATCCTTGTTTGTTGTAGAGTTCCTGCTCAGGCCCCCTAGTGTCCCTCCTATGTTGCTGTGTTTGTTCCTGTGTGACAGAGACAGTTCTAGCTGCGGGTAGGCTTGACTCTCTGTTTCCAGTCTCAGTGAATAGATATTTGTATCTAAAGGTGTCATCCTGCTATCAGACTTTGCAGCCTGCACCTCTAATCCATCCTTGGCCACAGCAAGGCTTCTTAGAGCAGCCTATGCTGCCGAGCTATGCTCCCCATACTGCACCCCCAGCTTCTTGCTCATGGCTTTCCCAGCAATAAAGCCTTTATTGTCTCCTGTTGCTATTTTGTTTATATAGATAGCTGCCTGTCACCTCTTGGTAGAGTCTCTACTCTATCAAGTCTTACCTAGCAGCTTACAAGCATACTTCCTGATCTGAACATTACAAGGCAAGAAAGCATAAGAACATGCATGAGAGTTTCTGATGTAGAGTGAGAGAGGAATGGCTGGATTTTTTCTATATTCCAAATAAAGAAGTAACAGATTTTGGTTACTTCATTAATACAGGTGGAAAAGTAAAGAGAAGAGTCCAAAGTTAACCCGAGGCAGTGTGACTTGTCTACAGGGAAAATTACGGTGCCCTCAACAGTCATAGAAAATGGAGGTATTGTGCAAGGTTTACGAGGAAAGAAGCTCAGTTTTAGACATGTTACGTTTTTAGCAATGATGAGCCATCCAGGAAAATATAGCAGTAAGGCAATCTGAGACCAACTGCTGTATTTCAGGTGATATTGAGGGTGTGGTGAGATAAATTTGTGTATCATCTGTACAGAAATGGTAATTAAAGCCAAAGTATTTTATTATTTGCCCCACTGAGAGGGTATACAGAGAAAAGAGAAGAGGTCCCACAACAGAGCCTTAGGGTATGCCTACTGAGAGGGGGATCAGAGGTAAGGAGGTGTTGGTGTATGTCACAGAGAAAGACCTCTGAGAGAAATAGGATAACAACCAGCAATGTGCCAGGCCACAGATGTCAAGTGATTGGAGAACCTGGGAGAGAAGGGTATGGTTGACTGTGTTGAATGTTGCTAATAGGTCTAGGAGGATAAGAAAAGAGAATGGCTATTGGTTTTTGCAATATGGAGATCATTTGTTACTTTTACAAGGGCAGTTTCTGTAGAGAATGTGGGTCGAAAGCCAGACTTCAGAGGGTCCAGAGTGTTATGGGAGTTGAGGAAGGTAAGTAGAGGCAAAGGGCAAGAGTGATACTGAGTGGTAGTTGGATGTACAAGAGGGGTCTAATGAGCTTTTCTTAAGGATTGGAGTGGTACTTTTTTGACATATACTTCAGCATGGCTATGCTTTATCTCTCTTTTCTTCTCTTTACTGTGCCTTCACACAGAAATCATAAAGCATCTGAAGTTTACAGATGCCAGGGAGAAATATTCCCACACCCAGGACTTCAGGGAAGGAGGAGGAGGATGTTGTTGATGCGGCTGATGTTGTTGCATGTGAAATGTGATGCAGAGCCTGAGTCACCCAGAAAATGATGATCTCTGTGCTCTACCTCTCTGATTCTCCTCCTCAACCTCTACAGCTTCTCCCATCACCACATGCTTAGGATCCCACCCCTCTTTTTACTCACTCACAGGAACATGGCCCTTTTCCTCCTGATCACCCACAGGATCCTGCCCCTCCTTGACCACTTACAGCCAGAACCTGATCCCTGAAATGAATATGAATTGTTTCTTCCTGCCCACTCACAGGATCCTCAACTATATCCTCCTGCTGCCCATTCACAAGGGGATCTATGTGACCTAGTACACCCACCATCCATTCCACTATGTCTTCCAAATTTGAATCCTCACTCACTCATTCTATTTCCTCTCTGTGCCACTCCATGCTAACCTGATGAAGAAAACTTTGGAGTGCACTGAAAGACTCGTAGGAATACTCACTATTTATTGGTTGTTTGGTGACAAGGGTGGTACACCTGGTGTCATCTCATTTGCTGGTGCAAGTTGAACTGGCAGGGGCTTCAATGCAGTGCATTTCTACCTCTGGGGGTGGTAGAAGCAATAACAATGCTGCAAACAATGGTGCCTCTCCTTCCTCCCTAGCAAGTGAGAGAGCACCCCAATTTAGCCATGGCCTACTTCCCCTGATAAGGATGATTCTCCTCCAATTCCTCACCATCCCTCCCAGTCTATCTGGTAGACATTACAGAGCACATTGCTTACTATGAAAAAAATTATGAAGAAAAATAAGTATTAGAAAAATGTATTATAAAATTATTAAAGATAAAAAATAATTTTAAAAAATTATGAACAAAGAACGTCACTTTAACTATCATAACACTAACTCAATTTGAATGACCCTAACAACCCTAACACTAACACTATTTGAATGTGCCTCACTACCCTAACATTAACTTGCACAATATGAATTGCTCTCACTTCCCAAATATTAAATCTCATTTTAATGACCCTCCCTAACTTAACCCTGAGCCACACACACTTCACACACTACAGACATTACAAATTTTATTTTTATGAGCTTTATCCTCTCCTGGAAACAGCTCTACTCCTCTCTATTGACAAAACCCATGCTGACTTGATGGAAATTATTGGCTTTTATAGTGTAGGCTGGCACAAAATTAAGGGGTGTTTTTCTGAGGCAGGAAATTCCTGCTTCATAAAATCAATAGTATAGGATGGCGGAAAAAGTTGCAGGAAATTTCCACTTAAAACAAAAGATAGGTGGGAAATTCACCAGGAAAAGACTTGTGTCAATTTTCCATGGCAAAATGAAAAATCATATACTTTTCATGAAATTTCCCGAAGGGAAAAAATTGAACTTTTTTGCCCATCCCTAGCACTGAATTGATAGAGGGTATGCTGGAAGAGGGAAAATGAGCCAGAACAACTCTGCTTTCCAAGTTTGAGCTAAGTAGGGAATATCTATTTTGTATAGCTAACTTATCCTCTTGGGAACAGTCCAATCCTCTTTAAAAAGTGGGTTGTTTGGAAGAGGAGTAACCAGTGTTGATGGTGTTCCTGGTAAACAGAAGTGTATGGCATCATATAGGCTTAAACTTATAATTCCTACAGAATAAGTAGTATAGAATGGGAGTAAGGAGCAGGAGAGAAAAGTGCCAAAGAGGAAAACAATACACAGCATTGCAATGCACTGGAAAACTCCTCAGCACCCAAAGAGTTAAGAGGAGCAAAGTTATTTTTTTCCTAACCATACCACTATTACTACAAAAAAATCTAAATAGTAGTAGTAAACTGGGATCATCCAGGCAGATAATCCAACTACTAGCCTACCAAGGTTTCCTGAGGGGGGGGCTGAGAGCCATACAATAGGATTAAGCAGCTCCCTCTGGGGATCTAGCTGTTCACTAGGTTACTTATGTTTGAGCACCATGGGGAAGTTGTTGAGCACCCTGGAGGGGGAAGAAGAAGTACAGTGGTGGAGACCTGGCTGCCATAGCAGAAGCCACTGCATGGAGGTAGGGGAGGAAACACACAGCCAGTGTGAAATAGAGTGGGCCAGAAAGGAGATGCTAGAGTAAAAGAAGTGAATGAAGCAAGGAAAAAGTGAATGAAATGAGGAAATTTGAGGGGGCAGAAAGAGATGAAAGGAAGTCAGAGGGGCATAAAATTAAGTATGGATAATTGTGAAGGGTCAGAAAGAGATGAATGGAGCTTAGAGGAGAGAGTGAAAAATTGGCATAAGAAAACAATAGAGGGACTGAAAGAGAGAAACAGAGCAGTGGACGGTTTGAAATTAAGTAGGACGAAACATTGAAGGTACATAAGGAGATTATTGGAGGACAAGGGGCATGAAAAATAAAGTATGGGGAACAGTGGGGGCAGAAGGAAATAAATAGAAAATGGCATGAGAGGGGAGTTGGGAGGGATAAGAAACAGAAGGGAACTGGGAAGAGGAGTGCCAATGAATGTGGGGTAGCATTGTGGAGGAACTGTGGGAAAGATACCTTAAAAAGATAAGTGGATCCATAGTTATGTAACATAATGTAGCCACTAGGGGTGGGTGAAAAGTCAGAAAAATTTCTCACTATACTTTTTTGCGAAAAAGCGATTTCCTTTTTTTGTGAAAGTTTTCACCCATAGACAGTATATAAAATGTGCTTTTTGCCACTGCCAAAACATTTTTTGAATATGTTTTCTATGACTGCAACATTTCCCACCACAATATTACTTTTTCTGAGTGCTGAACTTGAGAAATAAATAGCTGGAGAAAATATGTTGCAAGTCCCACAACAACAGTCTTCATTACAAGAGGATTTGGACAAATTTGGTAATTGAGCAGCCTAATGGCAAATGAGATTCAATATAGACAAGTGTAAAGTTATGCATTTTGGGTATAATAAAAAAAATGCAACATATAGTTTAAATGGTGTTTCTTTGGGGAAATCTACTAATGAAAAGGATTTGGGAGTAATGGTAGACAATAGACTTAGCAGTAGCATGCAGTGCCAGCTGGTGGTTGCAAAGGCCAATAAGATACTGGCATATATTAAAAGGGGTATTGACTCACGGGAGGAAGATATTATTCTGCCTCTTTACAGGTCCATGGTAAGACCACCTGGAATACGCAGTTGAATTCTGGGCAGGCGCCTTTTTTGAAAAAGGACATTATGGAACTGGAGAGAGTGCATAGGAGAGCTACAACACTAATACGGGGAATTGAAAGTTTTACTTATGAAGAAAAGCTAGAAAAGTTGAATTAAAGTTAAATTTGTACACACTTGCAAGGGGTCTTAGAGGGAGATATGATAACATTATATATATATTCAGGGCCCATACAAAGGGCTTACAAAAGACCTGTTCATTAACAGAACGGTACAATGGACTAGGGATGGGTGAAAATTTCACCTTAAACTGAAATCGATGAATAATGGCACTTTCCACTTGGCAAATAATTTCCTGTGAAAAGTGCATCATACAGCTGCATCAGTTGTGTTTTGTACTGTACAGTAAAAAAACACAGTGTAGTTGTATAATGTCCAGCAAAAGCACAAGGGGAAGGGGGAAGGGTGGAGCAGTGCAGGGACATGACAGAAAAGTAGTAGTTCAAAAACTGACTGCAGAAATGGTTGCTGCAGCTTGTGCAGTCAATGATGATAATCCCTCTACTCCAAGGGAGGATGCAGTTTGTCAAAGTCTCAGCAAAACTACTTCCAGTACCACCAGTGCCAGTAGAAATAAAGAACCATATAAGATGAACAAAGACAATAACAAGTCACATTCAATTGTTGATGGTTGGTGTAGCAGCTGAACCACCTGCTGCATTAGACAGTGAGACAAACAAGCACCAAAACACCCTACCTCAAAGTAGTAGGGAACTTTATTACAGTAAAAGCAAAAAGAAATTGTCTGAGACCTCCAAAAGCTTAAAGGAATATATAAGCTTTGAGAATGGGTGTATTACGGTGCCCGTGATTGTTGCAATTCCCTGTCAGTCACCATTAGGGGGCTCCTATTGGTTGTCTGCCTTTATCCCTCCTTAGGCTGCCTATTTAAACCTGGTTTGGGCATACTATGGTTGCCCTTTCGTGGTGTCTCAGACCACTTTAGCTTTGATCATGTTCTAGTATCCAGCAGTACCTGTACCTGTGTTCCTGAGTTCCAGTATGCATCTTGTTCCTGAATCTCCTGTTTGCAGAGTTGTTCCAGAGTATGACGGCCTAGTCCTTTGATGTTGACATTTCCTGCTGATTGCCTTCACGGAACTTTCCAGTACGCTTGGTTTCCTGCGAGTTCCTGTCGTCTCTCGTCCAGCTAGATGTATTCCTGATGTCTGATCGCCTTGGCGACATTCTTACTCCAGTGCGGACGCTGGTTGCTCCCAAAGCCTTGCGGCTATACGTTACTGTTGGTCCCAGCGTGCGGACGCTGGTTTGCTCCAAAGCCTTGCGGCTAGGCATTACTGTTGGTCCCAGCGTGCGGACGCTGGTTTGCTCCCAAAGTCTTGTGGCTACACTTTACTGTTGGCCCCAGCGTGCGGACGCTGGTTTGCTCCAAAGCCTTGCGGCTATACGTTACTGTTGGTCCCAGCGTGCGGAAGCTGGTTTGCTCCAAAGCCTTGCGGCTAGGCATTACTTTTGGTCCCAGCGTGCGGACGCTGGTTTGCTCCCAAAGCCTTGCGGCTACACGTTACTGTTGGTCCCAGCGTGCGGACGCTGGTTTGCTCCAAAGCCTTGTGGCTACCCTTTACTGTTGGTCCCAGCGTGCGGACGCTGGTTTGCTCCAAAGCCTTGCGGCTACACATTACTGTTGGTTCCAGCTTGCGGACGCTGGTTTGCTCCAAAGCCATGCGGCTACACATTATTGTTGGTCCCAGCGTGCGGACGCTGGTTTGCTCCAAAGCCTTGCGGCTACGCATTATTGTTGGTCCCAGCGTGCGGGCGCTGGTTTACTCCTAAGCCTTGCGGCTACACATTACTGCTGTTCCCAGCATGCGGATGCTGGTTGTTCCAAAGCCTCGTGGCTACACATTACTGTTGGTCCCAGCGTGCGGTCGCTGGTCTGCTCCAAGCCTGGTGGCTATTTACATTGCTGTTGATACCAGCGTGCGGTCGCTGGTTTGCTCCAACGCATTGAGGTTTATACATTATTATTGGTCCCAGCGTGCGGACGCTGGTTTGCTCCATGAGCATTCTGATTGTACTCACTGTTGAGCGTCCCTGAGTGAGTACCTTTGGGCTGCCTTGCCCGGTAATGGTAAGGTTGGTAGAACCTGGTACATACTCCATCTACAGGTTGCCTTACCCGGTATTGGCAAGGCCGGTAGAGCCTTTTGTGAGATAATTTGGGCTGCCTTTGCCCGGTATTGGTAAGGCCGGTAGAACCTGGTACATACTCCATCTGCGGGTTGCCTTACCCGGTATTGGCAAGGCCGGTAGAGCCTTTTGTGAGATAATTTGGGCTGCCTTTGCCCGGTATTGGTAAGGCCGGTAGAACCTGGTACATACTCCATCTGCGGGTTGCCTTACCCGGTATTGGCAAGGCCGGTAGAGCCTATTGGATTGGATTATTGGCTGTCTTGCCCGTTATATTGGCAGGACCGGCAGAGCCTGTATCTGTATCTCGCTATTATTGTATGTTGTATGTTATGTTGGAATCCTAAGGGATCACCTTTTAAATATTTTCAATAAAGTTGTGTTTTTACCTAACTTTGTGTCTAAGAGTCGTAACAAACCGTGACAGGGTGGTATGGTGCATGTGCCCTGCTTTGCCCATGTGCTAAATTTAGTTGTGACCAGATTCCTGGCAGAATACAAAAGCCTCAAAGAGATGCTTACTATTGCCTGCAAAATCTCTGCCCTTTTAAGTCGGTCCTACAGTGCACGCAACTCTCTATATTCCATACAAGAGCATAACAACCTGCTCCATCAGCAGCTGCAAATGGAGGTCCCTACAAGGTGGAATTCCACCATCTACATGCTAGAGCATTTGTACGAGCAGCATAAGGCCATTAGCGAGTACACCATGCAAAACTGAAAGGCTTTAGAGGAAGCCTCTTTGTCAATGGCAACTAATTTGCTATGTATGTGAGCTGCTGAAACCCTTTAAGGAGACACCCATGCTGGTGAGTCACATTGGTCCAGGAATTAGTGAAATTATACCACTGATATTTTTATTGCAGAAAAAAATGAGGATTATGGCTGAGGAATTTTACCATAATGACAACATGGTAAAAGACATGTTAGCGTGCTTTGATCAAGATCCTCACATAGTGTCCATTAAAAGCAATGAGGAATACATTCTTGCCACTTTGCTGGACCCCTGCTTTAAACACAATATTTCAGAAATTCTGTGAAAGGGCCTTCAGCAGTTTGTCACAACAAAGAGTCAAGGAGATCAGCAGCAACTCTATGAGGAATTGGATTCTGTCAAGGAACAAAAAACATCTAGGCAGTATAGTGAAAAGGAAGGCAGCAAAGCATTTCAACCAGCAGAATCAGCTACATCATCAACCAGAATATCCCTTTCAGAACACAGGGCAAATGTAAAATCTCTTTCTCCTGCATGAAACGTTCTTCGTGAGTCCATTAGGTTATGTGTCAGGAAAAGCTTATCAACAGCATTTAAAGGGATAGTAATACTTCATTTTAACTTTATTTTATTTTGTAGGCATTAAAAAAACATGAATAATGATATAAGTCTTATCTCTGAAACCTTTATGGTTTAAGAGATATTCACAAACAAAGTATCCCCCCCCTGTTCAACCAGATAAGAAGGGAGATGCCCAGGTAGACTGCAGAGAGGGACAATCTTCAATTAAGATAATGGAAAAAGTTGAAAAACTTTTCAAGGGGGGAAGGGCTTTCATTGTTTTCATACAAAGAAAATTGTCCCCTTCTGTTATCTGTACTGTCATACAACCTGATCCACATCTGAGAAGAGATGGCTTACACTAGGAAAAAGGGGCGGGGAGGGGAACTTTGCTTGTGAATATCTCATAAACCATAAAGGTTTGAGAGATAAGACTTATATCATTCTTCATGTTTTTTTAATGCCTACAAAATAAAATAAAGTTAAAACGAAGTGTTACTATCCCTTTAAGAGAGAATGGCACAGAAAAGATCTCCTGGTGGATCAATCTAGAACAGGGCATAAAGGAATGTCCAGGATGAGCACATACTGTTCCAGGTGACCCAGCACCCTTAGGAGGAATGGAAGTTGGCCCTGGTTTGTACAGTAAATGTTCACAAATGTAACCTCAAATGGTTATCCTTGTTGATCCAAGGAGAAATCTGATTGTCATTTGGAGTCAATAAGGAATACTTTTAGATCAACAGTTTTTCAACCTAAATTACTATGTAACTATGTAACATATGCCTTGAAAAGGTTGTTAGCAGGCTGAGTGCCTTTGTCCTTTGCCCACAACACTAGCTTCCTGCTTATGTTACATTGGGCACAACCATCGTTGAAAAAGAAACTACTGCTTGGGATATTCCAACAGGGTGCAACACATGACATCAGTTCTTTAAAGCCTCTGTTTTCAACAAAAGAAAAGTGCAGCATGTGTGTCAACCGTCAACATTTTGGTAAGTTTACTATTCCACAGACATACTTTTGAATTTGTTTTTTTTGCAGATTTTGACTTCTTTCTAAGAACTTAGTAAGAGTGGGATGGCAGTACATAGTGGAAGAACTGTGTAACTTTATTGCTTTAACCCCATCACTTGTGGAGGTAGTGGGGGTGGTGGTGTTATGTGTGGGCACTCTTGTCACGGATTTGAAGACTCTCAGACTTAAGGTTTGGTAAAATAACTTAACTTTATTAAAAGTTAAAGGCAGTCCCCGTAGGGTAAACATACATAACATACAACAGTAATATAACATTTAATAGGTTCTACCGGCCTTGCCTATACCGGGTAAGGCAACCGTGAGATGACATATACCGGTTCTACCGGCCTTACCAATACCGGGCAAGGCAGCCCTTACAGAATGCTGAATGTAGGCTCTACCGGTCCTGCCAATACCGGGTAAGGCAACCTTAAAGATGGTGAATTACAAGGTTCTACCGGCCTTACCAATACCGGGCAGGGCAGCCCAAAGGAGTACTGGAGTAGGCTCTACCGGCCCTGCCAATACCTGGTGAGGCAACCTACAGGATGGTATCATCAAGGTTCTACCGGCCTCACCAATACCGGGCAGGGCAGCCTGAGCGAGTAGACCAGCTGTCAGATGACTAAGACAGCATAGAGCATAAGTATAGAGGTCTTACTCAGCAGGAGTCTATTGCCAGGGATACTCAGACAACTGCAAGGAAGTGGACAGCGAGTGACCACAGTACTGGATGTTCAGGAGCAAACCAACGTCCGCACGTTGGGACTAATGGTAATAGCGCCACCAGGTTTAATGGAGCAAACCAGCGACCGCACACTGGAACCAACAATGTATATCGCAACCAGGTTTAGTGGAGTAAACCAGCGTCCGCACGCTGGGACCAACAACGTATATCACAACCAGGTTTAGTGGAGCAAACCAGCATCCGCACGCTGGGACCAACAATGTATATTGCAACCAGGTTTAGTGGAGTAAACCAGCGTCCGCACGCTGGGACCAACAATGTATATCGCACCCAGGTTTAGTGGAGTAAACCAGCGTCCGCACGCTGGGACTAACAATGTATATCGCAACCAGGTTTAGTGGAGTAAACCAGCGTCCGCACGCTGGGACTAACAATGTATATCGCAACCAGGTTTAGTGGAGTAAACCAACAAAGTAAGATCAGCAGCGAGAAGAACAATGTCGCCAGAGCGACGGCTGGAGCAGGAGATTCAGGAACTCAGTAAGATTAACCCGCGAGGTGCTGGAACACAGGAACACTGGAACTCAGTAAGATGGAACACAGGATCAGCAAGTACAGCAGGAACAGCAGGAACAGCAGGAACAGGCCCAGAAGCCTGACAAGCAGGTCAGGCAGAGTGGAGTCAGAAACACCACGAAAGGGCAACTGGAAGTGCTCAGCCTGGGTTTAAAATGGCTGTGTGAGGAGGGCTAATCACAGACAGCCAATCCTGATACTATGCAAGTGACTGACACTGAACAGCACCAATCACGGGCACCGTGATAACTCTATGGCCTTAATTCAATCGAGGCCGGTAAAACAAGCAGTAAGACAAGTTTGAATAAAGTCCTGTTAGCAAAAAGTGGTAATGAGCTATTCAATTGCCGTACCAGCTGACAGCACAACAACATAGAAAATGATTTGTAGCCAAATGTCCATTTTGAGCATTAAGTACCCAAAACACAGCTAAATAGTGGCAATAATGGGAACATCAAAAGAAAAAAAAAGCTAACAATCAGTGCTTACGTACTCTCAAGCATTGTTAGCACATGTCTTACCTGTTATCCATCTTCCTTCTTTTTCTCTAATCTTCTTCTTCTCTCATGTCTTTTCCATCTTCTCCATGTTCTTACTTCCTCTGGTCTGTCTTTCTTCCGTCTTCTCATAATTTACCTGTAAAAAAAAAGGTGAGATTTACTTAAATATGCCAAGATAAGAAGCCACACATCTGTACATAGTTTAACCTCTTGAGTGCCAGAGGGGTAGTCAACAGATTGCTGAGCAGTGCGTTGCATACCTCACTGGGACTCAAAGGGTTAAACTATGCATAGATGTGTAAATGAATATTGAAGAACCTGCCCTAAGTCCAAAACATATGTTCCCATTATGATCCAGTAATGTGTGCTATGAAATAGAAGATTCTTATTTTTTAGAAGAAAAATATTTTCTCTTTTTTGATTCTCTGCAGCTATCAGCAATGGTGGTAGAGAAATTGAGAACCAGCAGACCCCCCCCCCTTGTACCTGACAGGTAGATGTCCATTCTACTGTGAGGGAATTTTGTACAGAGACTGTCTTTATATATGGGCAGTCTCTGTTCAGAATGCCTCACAGCTATTGGCTGGGATGTGTGCTTATGCAACTCCCAGCCAATCAGCTTCAAGCAGGGAATTGGAGGAACCAGCTTCAAGCTGATTGGCTGGGAGGTGCATAAGCACACATCCCAGCCAATAGCTGCGAGGCATTCTGAACAGACACTGCCCATATATAAATGCTGTCTCGGTTCAAAATTCCCTCACAGTGAAAGGAGCATCGGCTCATCAGATACAGGGCGGGGGGGGACTGCTTGTTCTCACTTTCTCCAGTGCAGCCTCCAACAGAGGCAAAGAATTAAAAAAGAGAAAATATTTTTCTTCTAAAGTTTTTGCCCCAAAATAATAATTTTCTGTTTCATAGCACACATTACACATCATAACTGGGACATATGTTTTGGACTTGAGGCATGTTATTCGATATTCACTCACCCGTCTATGCATAGCTTAACCCTTTGAGACCCAGAGAGGTATAGAACACATTGCTCAGCAACGTTTTGCGTGCCACTCTGGCACTCAGGTGGATAAACTATGCATAGATGTGTACTTTTCTTTTTTTCTTTTTTTTTTACAGGTAAAGAGAAGAAGAAAAAATACCCTGCAGGATTAATGGTAAGTGTTTGTTCTCAGGGGCTGTTGCTTTGTAAGCATTCCCCACTGGCACTCATAAGGTTAATTCTACTAACATTGGACAGAGTTTAGGAGCACTTTGCATGTATTGATATGGGAGTTAGAGCTCCATGTCAATACATGCACTGGGGACTTAGGTTTTTTTTTAATTTGTACACATTCAATTGATGAGTCAGGGCTTTAACCCTTTGAGTGTCAGAGGGGTATGGAATGCATTGCTTTGCAATGCATTCCGTACCCCTCTGGCACTCAAAGGGTTACAGATGCGTTAAGGAACTCAGCACCCAAAAAAACTGGGTGCAGATTTTCCCACATTAAAGTGGGTACCTTAGTGCATCTTAGCCCTAATGCAGTCAATAGAATTACATATCCCACCATTTGGAGTATGTTTCTATGGGGTCAAATAGGTGCTAGCTTTAGCGCCAGATTTTTTTTTTGTCCTGCATTTCGTCATAGCACAGGTAACTGAATTGCTTCCTGTGCTTGAAAAAATGTCAGCGGGTTTTTTTTTTGTCTAATGAGGACAATTGAATTGAGGCCTGTGTCTCTTGTCATCTCCAAAAACAAACTCAGTCATACTCTTCTGCAGCAGGAAAAGAAAATCTTGGCATACTCTCTAACATATCAAAAACACTTTTATTATGTACTCCAGAGTCCCAGGAATATGTATGAGTAAATCTGCTGATGCTAGTTGTAGCAATAGATATGGGTGAAAATTTTCACCTCAAACCAAAACTGGTGAATAATTTCCCCCAAAATGTGCAGTTTTTCCACCTTTTTTCACCTCTCTCATTGCTTTGAAATCAATGGGAACATTGAATTTACACACAACACATAGAAAATTATATTTTATTTCCTAAAGGTACAATATAAAAGGATATGAAGGTGCCTGTGTTGGTGGAGTGTGGGGAAACAATTGAATAGGGAATATTTTTTGGGGGGGTTGTTGACTGAGATTGGGGGACAGTTAATAAAAAAGATAAAAAAATAAATAAAATAAAAATGACATGGTATAAAAGAGTACATGAAATACAGAAATCAATACTCTAAGATAAATAATATATATATCTTTTATAGTGTAGCAATATTTAGGAACACCACCCTAAATAATTGTCATACAAAATATATAAAAAGTATTAATATATGTTAACCAAAAATGTGTCAAATATGTGTATAAAAATAGAAAAATAATAAATAAGTAACTTATATTTACATTTTACTTATTCTTCCAGGGATCTCAAAAAGAGGAAAAACAGAGAAATATATAAAGAAGTAAATTTTATTGCTTAACCCCACTCACATATGAGGCTGGCACTTAATGCCCGCCAAAACAGTTTTTTTATTTTTTAAAAAGAATCCGGAGTTCCTGAACAGCGTGCAGCCGTGAGGGGACCCGGATTTCCGGGATGTACATGTACGTCCTCTGTCCACAAGGGACATCCGCTCAGAACGTACATGTACGTCCTTCATTTCAGACAATATTGCGTCCAACTGAGGTCCATACATCCAGCAAGTAGTTCTCCCCAAGCATTTAAGGACAGTGCAGTCTGAATATTTTTTACACAGGCACGTTATTAAATAAATAAAAAATGTACTCTCCCAAGTTATTTTTTGTTTTATAAATTGATTAGTAGCAGAAGAATTGCTTGGCGATTAATAGCCTTTTTCCAGCTTTTTACATCTAGGTCATTGAATTTATATTAATGGGAAGAAAAATGTTTCCCCTCTGCCTGAACATTTTCTCTATTTTTCCTGCAGGCATATAACAGGGTGTCAGGCTTTCAGGAGAAAGCAGTACTTTTTTCAGCTAGAGAAGATGGGCAAATAAAGGGGAATTTAAGCTTAGTTTAGTGAGTCTTTTAGGTAGGACATTTGTTCTCTGCATTAGGGGAGTCTGAGGGCTATCTGGAGGATAAGAAGTGAAGGTAACGCACAGAACATCCATTGGAGGACGGATGTACATGAGCAACATTTGCATCAGTTGGCATTGGCCATCCAAACTATTCTTGAGCGTACGGTACTTACTGATAAGTCTGTTTCAAGTCTGGTGGTCTCCCCAGTTTCGACACCCGAGAATGATACTATTAACTCTGTGGCTGCAGTTAAAGGGCTATCCGCTTCCGCACCATTGCCACTCAGATATGATGGAGACCCCAGTTTGTGCAGAGGGTTTATCAATCAACTTGAGATATTTCAGGAATTGACCTCTCATGCATTCCCCATTGAGCGCAGCAAAGAGGGGTTTATGATATCTTTATTGACCGGGTGTGCTCTGGCTTGGGCCAATCCCTTATGGGAAAATGCTAAACTTGCACAAGGAGTTTCAGAGAATTTGTGCAAACATTTCGAAGAGTATTCGAGATCCCTGGTAGGACCACCTCTGCTGCTAAAAGTCTAATGGAAATCCAACAGGGCAAACGGACTGTGGGCGAGTATGCCATAGAATTCTGTACACTAGCAGCAGAGGTAGGTTGGAATAATGAGGTGTTGTTGGCTGCCTTTGCTCAAGGCCTGGGCGATTATATCAAAGACGATATTGCAGCTAGGGAGCTGCCTAATGATTTGGATGAATATATTGATTATGTTATCCTAATTGATATTCGGATCCGGGACAGGCTTATGGCTAAAGTCCATAAGGGATGGTCAAAAAGCACTGGTCCTAGCAGTTCATTTTGCCCACCCACCCATCCCTCATTGCCTACACCCAATGACCATGCACGGGAACCTGGTGAACCTATGCAAGTAGGGTTTACCAGGCTAACCAAAGAAGGACGAGCACTTCGCAGGAGGCAGGGGTTATGTTTATACTGTGGCAAATCTGGGCACCTGCTACGTAATTGTCCTATTCGTCCGGGAAACTAACACACCTAGGGTACCTTGGGGGACAGTCCCTAGGTGGTGTTCATCCGTCCCCAGGTTTGAGCATTCAAAAACCCACCGTCTAGGTGGTACTTTCACAGGCAGATCACTCGGTGGAGGTTCTGGACCTGATTGACTCCGGTGCTGCTGGATATTTCATGGATAATGCCTTTGCTGATCAGCATAAGATTCCGTTGGTTGAGAGAGAAACTCCTCTGGCTATCGAGGCTATTGATGGCCACTGCAGCCTGCCCAGGTGACCTTTGAAACAATGCCACTTCCCATGACTATTGGGACATTACACAAAGAGTAACAACAATTTCAGATAATCAGTTCTCCTCACCATGCAGTCATTTTGGGGTTCCCTTGGTTGCAACTACATAATCCCCAGTTTGATTGGCAAAAGTGTGTATGGAGCATTGTGTGTCTCATCCGGTAAAGATCTTGTGTACCTCTTCTTCATTGCCAGATGAGTACCACTACCAACAATTCAGTGATGTGTTCAGCAAAGGGGAGGCTGGCACCTTGCCTCAGCACAGACCTAATGATTGTGCCATTGAGCTGCCCCAGGGGGTGGTGCCCCCTAGGGGTCGTACTTATCCTTTGTCTTGTGAGGAGAATCAAGCTATGGAAGAATATATTTCAGATGTCCTCAAGAGAGGGATAATCAGGAAATCCACCTCACCAGCGGGGGCTGGGTTCTTTTTTGTGAAAAAGAAAAGTGGCGAATTAAGACCATGCATTGACTACCGTGGCCTAAATAAGTTGATGCCTAACAATGTGTATCCGATACCACTCATCACCGAACTATTTGACAGACTTAAGGGTTCCTCAATTTTCACAAAATGAGATCTAAGGGCAGCTTATAACCTGGTTCGGATCAGAGCTGGTGATGAGTGGGAAACGGCTTTTAACACTAGATCCGGTCACTATGAATATCTAGTAATGCCGTTTGGTCTCTGTAATGCACCCGCAGTGTTCCAAAAACTAATTAATGACATCCTGCGGGATATGCTGCAGTCCTGTGTGGTGGTCTACCTGGACGATATACTTATTCACTCTAATGACTTGTCACAAGACATCAGGGATGTGTCAAAAGTATTACTATGCCTACGTAAGAACAAATTATATTGCAAATTGGAAAAAAGTGAGTTTCATAGATCCAGCGTGCCCTTTTTGGGGTTTGTGATTGGCATGGAGGGTATTGCCATGGATCAGGAGAAACTTGCGGCTGTTTTGCAATGGCCACGGCCTAAAGGTTTAAAGGCTATTCAGCGATTTCTGGGCTTTGCCAGTTATTATAGGAAATTTATCAAGAACTTTTCCTCGATTGTTAAACCATTGTCTGACTTAACTCATAAGGGCGCTAATCTCTCCCAATGGTCTGATTGAAATCCACTTTTTCAGCTGCTCCAGTATTATCCCACCCCAACCCAGCCCTTCCATTTACGTTATTGGTCGATGCCTCAGAAATCGGGGTTGGGGCAGTACTTTCCCAAAGACCAGAAAAGGGCAGTACACTCAGACCTTGTGGATTTTTCTCAAAGAAATTGTTGGTGGCTCAAAGCCATTATGAGATAGGGGACAGAGAATTACTGGCTATCATTCTCGCTCTTAAGGAGTGGTGTCACTTATTGGAAGGTACCAGAAATCCTGTATTAATTCTCACAGACCATAAAAATCTGACTTATTGATCAGAAAAAACACAAAATAGGAGGCGCTCCTGGTGAAGTATGCCAAGATGTACAATGCAATAATCGATACAGATTATACTCACACTCTCAAGTGTTTAGTGTAACATATATATGTTCACTGAGGTATAGGCATCAGGGAACTCAAAACCGTCCCACTGGTTGCCTCTCTCACAGGCACTCTGTAGCTGGGCAGCTCCTCCCAAATCATCCAAAGAAAGGAAGCTCATAGAAGAAAACAGAAAAAAGGGGGAGCGCCCAATAGTGCCTATTATCTACACAAGTCACCCAGTATTGTAAGAAATATAAAATATACTCACAAAGGTAATTGTCAGTTGTTGGCTTATACCAAACACCAGCTTCCAGGCATGTGGGGGAAATAAATCTGCCCCCACTCAGATTTCTTTGGTACCTGGTCCTCCGATAAATAGGTCTCCAACCGATAATTTAAAAGGAATGGCTGCTGATTTTCTTGAAGTTGTCTCAAATGTAGTTTATTGTATAAAGTCAAATAAAATTTAACATACCAATTGAAAAATGATGTAACGTTTCGCGGTATCTAAGACCGCTTCTTCTGACCAACTGGTAATACAAAATGACATTGACAATGACAAGGTCAATGGCACTGTTCCTTTCCCGATTCAACTTCATTGTTTCCTACTTGCCGGGTTCCAAGAACGTGAGAGCCGATGCCCTGTCAAGACAATTTAAGACTGTGTCACGGTTTCTTATGAATCTCAGACACAGAGTAAGATAAAAATCAAACTTTATTGAAAAGCTTAATGGGAACCCCCATGGGTCAGTACGTACACATTTATCAATGATACAATCTGGGTGCAAACAGTAGTAGCAAGATACGGCAGTATAGGCTTTACCGGCCTTGCCAATATACCGGGCAAGGCAGCCAGTAAGATGGTACAACAGAATGTAATTAGGCTCTACCGGCCCTGCCAATATACCGGGCAAGGCAGCCAGTAAGATGGTACAACAGAATGTAAATAGGCTCTACCGGTCCTGCCAATATACCGGGCAAGGCAGCCAGTGAGATGGTAAACTGAAAGAAACTGGGCTCTACTGACCCTGCCAATATACAGGGCAGGGCAGCCAGTAAGGTGGTTCAACAGAATGTAAATAGGCTCTACCGGCCCTGCCAAAATACCAGGCAAGGCAGCCTGCAAGGATAGGAGGAATGTGGAATAGCCCAACCGGTTCTATGCAACAGAGTCTACAACCGGTGATTGGAGTAAACCAGTAACACGTACTGGAGCAAATGGAACGCCCAACTGGTTCATGTAACGGGTCAGCAACCGGTAATTGGAGTAAACCAGTAACACGTACTGGAGCAAATGGAATGCCCAACCGGTTCTATGTAACAGAATCAGCAACCGACAAGATGGAGTAAACCAGTACAGCATACAGAATCAAATGGAATGCCTAACCGGTACTATGCAGCAGGATCAGCAACCGGTATATAGAGTAAACCAGTACAGCGTACTGGAGCCACTGAAACGCCCAACCGGTTCTATGCACTAGGATCAGCAACCGGTAATGGAGTAAACCAGTACCGTGCACTTTAGCTGATGGAACGCCCAACCGGTTCTATGCACTGGGATCAGCAACCGGATATATGGAGCAAACCAGTACCGCATACTGGAGCAAATGGAACGCCCAACCGGTTCTATGCCCTGGGATCAGCAACTGGTATATGGAGTAGACCACAAGATGAGAATGTCGCCCAAGCGACAGGCAGCCAGAAGCAGAGAATCAAGATACAGCACGGGAACAGGTTGCCCTCCAGGACAACCGCAGGAACGGCAGGATGGCCAACCGGGTCAGGAACGGAAGCAGGAACAACGCCAGGACCGGAGCAGAGCAGAATCAGGAACACTGGACAACCAGATCTGGAACGAGGACAGGAACCATGCAGCAACAGCCCTGACAATGGAGAAACGCTGACACTGGCAGAAGATCACAGGCCCAAGGAAACGCCATACAGGTGACTACAGGTACAGAGACACCAAGAAAGGGAAACCAAAGGGTTTCTCAGGCTTGTTTAAATAGGCAGTGCTAGGTGGGAGTTAAACAGGCGGCCAACGGGGAATACACACATCTGACTGACAGCAAGGGCGAGCAATCACGGGCACTGTGATACCCAGCTGTTCCAAGACATGCCTATTGAAAGTAGTGAAGGCCCTAATCACATCTCTGATCTCTTCGCTCCCTGAAGAATACCAAGAGTTCCGAGACATATTTGATAAAAGCCGGGCTGGTGAGCTCCTGCCTCACCGTCCATACAATTGCATCATTGAACTACAACCGGTTGCCATGCCGCCTCGAGGTCGAGTCTACCCTCTTTCTGTAGCGGATAATAAGGCCATGGAGGAGCTTGTTGCAGATGCGCTGTCCCGGGGGTTCATCCGCAAGTCCTCCTCTCCTGCCAGGTCCAGATTCTTCTTCATGAAGAAAAAGAGTGGAGAACTGAAACCCTGTATTGATTACAGGGGCTCAACCATATCACGGTTAAAACCACCTACCCAATTCCAGTTATTACCGAGCTATTCGATCATTTGAAAGGGTCCAAGGTATTTACTAAGATCAACATTTGAGGGGGTGTATAATTTGGTAAGAATAAAGGAGGGTCACAAATTAAAAACTGCTTTTAACACCAGGAGTGGGTGTTATTAATACCTTGTAATGTACTTTGGTCTCTGCAATACTACTGCAGTTTTCCAGCAGTTCCTAAATTATGCCCTCCGGGACATGATCCAATAATGCGTGGTGGTATACTTAGATGACATTCTGATACATTCCACCTCCATGGAAAGCCACCATGAAGATGTAGCCCAAGTTCTGCAAAGATTATAAGAAAATAACCTATTTTGCAAATTAGAGAAATGTGAGTTCCACCGCAAACAGGTCACCTTCTTGGGGTATGGAATTTCAGAGGTAGGCTTCACTATGGACTCTGAGAAACTCTCGGCTGTTCTCTAGTGGCCACGACCCGTAGGTCTCCACTCTCTTCCACGATTCCTTGGGTTCACTAATTACTACAGGAAATTAATTTGAAATTTTTCCTATTTTGTAAAACCCATTACCGACATGACCAAAAAAGAAGATAACGCCTCTTTTTCCTCAGCAACCATTTTGGCACACCCAAAACCCAGCTTCCATTCGTAGTTGAGGTTGATGGGTCTGAGACATGAGTAGGTGCCCTCCTGTCTCAACTTCCTACTCCTAGGAGCCAGTTGAACCCATATGGGTATTTCTCCAAAAAGCTAAGTCATGCGGAGTGCAACTATGACACTGGTAACTGTGACTTGCTGACGATAATAGTCGCTCTCAAAGAATGGAGGTATTTGCTTGAGGGAACCTCGGTGCCATTCCTAATCCTTACAGATCATAAAAACCTCACGTACCTGTCTGAGGCTAAGTGCTTGACTCCAAGGCAGGCCCAATGGGCCTTATTTTTTACCTTGTTTTAATTATGTGGTCTTGTACCTGTCGGGTACCAAAAAATATCCAGGTTGATGCCCTATCTAGACAGCTCTAGGGTCCTAAGGAGGTGAGCCCTCCTAGTCCTATTACTCCTCCGGACCGAGTACTGACGACCATACATACCAGCATAACATCTCCCCTAGGGTACAGAATACAGGCCACCCAAGTAGATGCACGTGTTGAGACTCCCTCTGGGAGCTGTTTCATACCTATTAACCTCCGTACCAAGGTACTTTCAACCTACTATAATACTAAGTCAGCAGGCCATCCCGGAAAAAAACAGATGCTCTGGTCGGTTTCCCATCTCTTCTGGTTTCCAGAACTTAACAGAGATATTGCTGCCTTTGTTGCTTTCTGTCCAGACTGCGCGCAGACCAAATCACCCTGTCACCTTCCAGTGAGTCATCTCCAACCCATACCCAATGGTGAGAAGCCATGGGCACACCTTGCCATGGACTTCATAGTCGACCTCCCTCTGTCCAATGGTAACAATGTCATCCTCATGGTTGTCGACCGATTTTCTAAGATGATCCACTGCATACCATTCAAAAAACTCCCATCCGCTAAGAATTGGCTATGGTCTTTATCAAACAGGTCTATTGGCTACACAGGGTTCTAAAAGTCATAATTTCTGACTGGGGTAGCCAGTTTGTTTCAAGATTCTGGAGGGCCTTCTGTGTGCAACTAGGTATCTAACTCTCTTTCTCCTCGGACTACCACCCGCAATCAAATGGGACTAATATGGCCCTGGAGCAATTCCTGCAGAGCTACATCTTGGAGCATCAGAATAACTGGTTGGACCTGCTACCTTGGGCAGAGTTTGATCATAACAGTGTAGTCTCGGCTTCTATCCAGCTCTCCCCCTTCATAGTGAATTACAGGTATCAACCCTCTGTGATTCCAGATTCGTTCACTCCCCATGGGATTTTGGCACTGGAGGATCATCTCCAGCAGATCCATTCCACATGGAACCCTCACCCTCCTCCCAGCTCAGAGAGAGGGTCTGCTTGTCCTCCAGAAGTCTCCACCTCTATGTGCCCTCTCAGAAACTGGCTCACCATTTTGTAGGGCCTTTCCGTATCCTCTGTCAGGTGAACCCTGTGGCCTATGCCCTAGACCTCACCCCCAATATGCGGATACATATTTTCCATGTCTCGCTGCTGAATCACCTGGTATGTAATTGTTTTACTACTGATACTCCTAGACCCCATTCAGTGCCCATTGACGGCCATGAGGAGTTCGAGGTCTGCTCCATAGTCAACCCTCGTAGGTTCAGAGGGAGGCTTCAATATTTGGTCCATTGGAGGGGGTACGGTCCAGAGGAGTGCTTGTGGGTTCCAGCTTCAGACACGCATGCCCCCGCCCTATTCTGTGTTTTCCATTCATGCTTTCCCCTTAAACCTGGTATCACGGTGCCCAGTGATTGCCTGTGACTGTCATTGCCCTGGAGCAACATTGTTTACTATCTATTCTTATAGGGCACCACGCTGATGAGGTAATTGCTCCACCTACCCATCAGGGTTTTTAAACCTCAGCCTGTGTCACTTCCAGTGCCCTTTCGTGCTGTACCTGAGCTTAGTTCTGTGTGGTGCTTACCGTTCCTGTGTATTACCTGGCTCGTCTGACTACCCATTCCGGTTCTGACTCCTGGCTCGTCTGACTTCCGTTCAGTTCTGACTCCTGGCTCATCTGACTACCCGTTCCAGTTCTGACTCCTGGCTCGTCTGACTACTCGTTCCGGCTCTGACCTCTGGCTTCACCGACTACCTGTTCTGGTTACGACCATTGGCAACGTCTGACTACCCAATCCAGTGTGACCCTTGGCTGTCTCCTGGTTTACCTTTACATTGCGCTCTGTTACCTTCCCGTTGTAGGGGTTGGTTGTTGTTCTGCCTGTGCCTTCTGCTTGTTAACATCACAAGCCTTGAGGAATCACAGATCATTTTTATCAATTTAGCTTGTTATCATCACAAGAAGGGGTGGGCGAAAAGTGAGAAACATTTCCCACATGACTTTTTGGGAAAATGGAGGATTTTTCTCTTTTTTCGTGAAAGTTTTCTCCAATGCAAAGTTTTCCTCCTTTTTTGCTTAATCCAGCACATTTTTTGCCTATTCCAACACATTTTTCTCCTATTTCAACACATTTTTCTCCTATGTTTAATGCTAAATATTACTTCTTTTGAGGGATGTAGTGGAGAAATAGCTGGACGTCAAAGCGGTGAATCCTACAGTAACATATGCTTTGAAAAATGTGACAGCATGCAGAGTGCATTTGTCCTTTGCCCACAACACTTACTTCCTGCTTACGTGACGCTGGCACATATTCATGATGATATCACATGATTAAAAAAAAAAAGTACAACCTACAATGTGGCAGAGGTGGTGGCGGACTGGTATGGTGTGATTGGTGGGACCTTGACAAACTGGGAGGAGAGGGATTATCATAATTTATTGCATGAGCTGCAGCAACCATTGCTGCAATCAGTTTTTGTACTACCACGTTACTCCTACATGTGTTTTTACTGTCTATAGTACACAACTGATGGAGTGTGATGTCTTTACTTGGTCCTCAACAAAATTCTCATGTCAAAAAACTGGAATAAGAAAGAAAAAACAAAACAAAACACAGTAGGACTATAAAGAGCACTCACCCTCCATTATAATAATTACTTGCCAAATCAAAATTGATAATCAAATATATTTATTATTAGTATACATACAATAAATTGCCAATAAAAATATATAAGATTGGGTTCAAAACATTCTGCACACCCTTCCGAGTCCAATGTGGACTACACCCCAAAAGAGAGAACCCACTCAATAAATATCCACCCACCCCTACTAAAAACAAAAAACAATACTGGCACCAGTGTATAAAGCTAATGAGATAAAGCCGTCACATAAATGGAAAAATGTAAATGAGATGATATGATGAATGGACAGTCAATGATAGACAATGGAGATGATAAAGATGATAAGTGATGAAATATTAATACAGTGTTTTGCAACGTTCATCAGATCTATGGTCTCTGTCAGTAATATATTAGCGATTGAGTCTGGCAGATAGCATACATGTAGTGGACATATCATGTCCCGTTCTTCCTCTTAAATCATGTATTTCATACCCACATAGCCTTATAGCTTAACCGGGTACCTTCCGTTTTGTTCCACAGAACACACCGCCACTCACAAATCGCTTTGCATAATCATCCGTTCATATTATGAACATCCTTGTAGCAGAGTCCCATATCATCATCCCCTTAAGCACTTTCTTCCACGTAGACCATTGTTCACAGCACCAAGCATATCCTCAACACCAGGGTCAGTACTTAGTCTCCGGAGTCAACGCGTTTCGTCCGCATATCCGCGGACTTTCTCAAGACTATTCATCATACTGCTTCCGGGTCACTTCCTTATATTCCACTGAGTCCCGGAAGTTTAAGTTTTTAAAAGTGGGTTTCCATAGTAACTATATTAACCTACCTCAATTTATATATTTATAGCTGTAAAGGCATTCCAACTGTTTCAAATGGATCAAAGGAACAAACAGTCCTCCATCTCCACACTTATGATAGGGACCAAGATTATAACCACTCCGTCTGGCATTAATCCTCCATGCGCTGGGACTGAACGGACTGCACCTAAAAGGCGCTATATTCTGTGCACCCCCGGCACACTCAAAGAAGGAGAATTAGCCAGATATCATCATCAAATCAATTAGATAGTAAACATCAATTCCCTCCAACTATTTGCATCATGACAAAAAATACATGTAGTTTCACACACATTAAATTCGGCATAAACCTTCTGTGTACCGGAACCGCACGGACCACATCTAATTGACACACTCCGTGCCCCCCCGGCACACTAAAAGAGGAGAAGCCAGATAAGCACAGAGATCAAATAGAAAGATCAATCATAAATACTTCTTATAGCCCTCCAAGCTATCCCCTCATCATTAAATTCTTAAAACATTTCCAATAACTGAAATAAATACTCAGAACCTTCATCCTCAAAATCAATCAACAAATTATCTCGGTCTCTTCGTATCTCACATATTCAAAGAAATGCATTAAGTTGTAGTTCCTCATTTAGTCCCTGCGGGGACAGAGAGCCCAATGTTTAAATCCATTTGGATTCACATCTCAACAACTTAATATCCAGATTTCCTCCCCTTTTATCATTTTTGATATGTACCATACCAATGGCTCTCAACCCACCAGGGTCACCTTTGTGGAACTCTAAAAAATGCCTAGCTACAGAACTTTCCAATTTTGAATTCTCTATATCGCATTTATGTTCCAATATTCTCCTTCTAAATTCTCTCTTAGTCTTTCCTACATATATCTTCTTACAGGGACATACTAACTGATATACTACTCCTTGAGTTCTGCAGTTGATCATGGACTTTATTTTAAATTTCTTTGTATTATCAAAATTGTAAAAAAATCTGTTTTTTGAACAAACCTACAAGCCATACACGTACCACAGCTAAATGTTCCATGAATTTGTTTTTTATCAAGCCAAGTTTTACTCCCTCTCACTGGATCATAATAACTCCTTACTAGTCCATCCTTTAAATTAGGTGCCCTCCGTGCCACCAGGGCTGGTGTTTCTCCAACAATGTTTTTAATACTTGGATTTTGTGTTAAAATGTTCCAATGTTTCACCAGGATTGATCTCAAAACCTGCCAATGAGTACCATACCGGGTTATAAAGCGAACCCTATTATCCTTCTGTTTTACATCTTTTTTCTGACCAAAGATAAGTGTCTCTCTATCTTTATCTAGGGCTTTCTTATAGCCTCGTTTAAGAACTCCAAAAGAATAACCTCTTTCCAAAAATCTCCTTGTCAGGTCCTTAGCTTGATTTTTATAGTCTGTCAAGTCACTACAATTCCTTCTCAATCGGAGGTATTGTCCATAAGGAATACCACCAATCTGAGAAGGTAAGTGATGACTTGTTGCATGTAGCAATGAGGTAATTTTCCTATAAGTTTTAGTTTTTAATACCTCATTTTCTACATAAATTTTCAAATCCAAAAAATCCACCTCCTTCAGGCTACATGAGCATGTAAGTTTTATGTTTAGATCATTGTGATTGAGATCTTCTACAAATGTATCTAACTCCTCTTTATTCCCCTCCCACACCATGAATATGTCGTCAATGTATCGAATCCATAGGGCGACGTGCTCACCATACCCATGCACCTCCCCCACCACAAACTGCTCCCACCAGCCGAGGTGGAGGCATGCATACGTTGGGGCGCACATCGCCCCCATGGCCACACCGCGACACTGCCTATAGAACCTACCCCCAAACAAAAAATAATTATGATTGAGGACAAATTCTAAAAGCTCAACGATGAACTCATTCTGGTGTGAAAGGTCCCGCCTCCGGGAATCCAGATATGCCTGACACGCTCGTATACCTACATTATTAGGGATGGACATATATAGAGACTCCACGTCTAGTGTAACCAAATATGAACCAACCTGAACATTTAAGCCATTTATACGTCTGATAACATCACCCGTATCCTTTACATAAGAAGGAAGTGTAGATACAAAAGGTTTTAAACGTATATCAATATATCTACTTACATTCTCAGATATACTTCCTATACCAGATATCACTGGGCGTCCAGGAGGATTGTTCATGGATTTGCAAAGCACTGTATTGATATTTCATCACTTATCATCTTTATCATCTCCATTGTCTATCATTGACTGTCCATTCATCATATCATCTCATTTACATTTTTCCATTTATGTGACGGCTTTATCTCATTAGCTTTATACACTGGTGCCAGTATTGTTTTTTGTTTTTAGTAGGGGTGGGTGGATATTTATTGATTGGGTTCTCTCTTTTGGGGTGTAGTCCACATTGGACTCGGAAGGGTGTGCAGGATGTTATGAACCCAATCTTATATATTTTTATTGGCAATTTATTGTATGTATACTAATAATAAATATATTTGATTATCAATTTTGATTTGGCAAATAATTATTATAATGGAGGGTGAGTGCTCTTTATAGTCCTACTGTGTTTTGTTTTGTTTTTTCTTTCTTATTCCAGTTTTTTGATAATACTTGATAGGACTAGAGCACCCTATGTAGGTTGTACATGGTTGTCCCTCACATATGCTACTAGTGGAAAAGTGCCTGTTTCTATTTTTTCTTTGTTAGAAAATTCTCATGTCGTCTGCTGTCTATCAACACTGTAATGTGACTCATTGTCATCTTCAGTGCTATTAGATGTTTTTTAATAGTACTGGTGGTGGAACTTTTGGTGAGACTTTGATAAAGTACATCTTCCTCCGGAGGAGAGGGATTACCATTATTTAATTGCACACGCTGCAGCAAGCATGGCTGCAGGCAATTTTTGGATTATCATTTAACTCACACTTCCCTGCACTGCTCCTAATCCTTTCACCCTACCCCTACCCCTTGTGTGTTTGCTGGACATTACTCAACTGCTGTGTGTGTTTTTACTGTAAAGTATAAAATAGAACTGCTTGTGTGTAATGTATTGCTTTGGATTTCTAAAAAATCTCATCTAGTATCAGTGTTCCTCAGACACAGATCACATTAGGGTCCCTGTCTCTGTTACCTATCATTTTTTTTTTTTAATTAACTATCCTCCTATCACTATCACTGTCAACAAAATAAACACTCACTGCACAACTTCTTCTTTACCCAGACTCCCCTATGAGAGAGATAACAGCCAGATCAGAAAGAAATTTGGATCATGATTACCTGTGTCTTCTCACACCCTTAGACTCTCCTAGCATTGAGATAACAGCCAGATAAGGAAGAAACTTGGACCACAGCTACTTGTGTTTACTTGGTTACACAAAATTTGGAGTATTTGAGGTAAACCTCCTTTTCTCCCTCCTTGCACCCCCAGACTCCTGTAGGACAAAGATAACAGCCACATCAGGAAGAAACTGGGATCACGGCTGCCTGTGTCTTCCTAGTCAGTCACACAGAATTTTTATGGTATTTGGGGTCAAACTCCTTAATCCCTTTCTGTCCCCCAGAGTCCCCAAGTCTCCCGTAATACAGGGAACATATGTCTTGCTTACAATACTCTCTAAATTAAGCTTCAATTCCACTTTATTAGCTTTATTAACTTGCTTTCTCTATATCAAGTGTGCTGCTTTCTCTTCCTCTCACAAACACAGAATGGCATGCTGTGAACACCTGATACCCTTTTATATGCCTGTGGAAAAATAAGAGAAACTCGCCACGTGGTGTGTATAAGTTCTGTCGTTCCATGGATTTCAATGCAAAGAGCTTGGAAAAAAGTGGGGAAAGGTATTTTATGCCAAAAAGTTCCCACTTGTAGCCACATGCTGTTCATTCAGTTCAGTGACATGATTAACCTTGAATGAGTAGATCTGGTAGGTTTAAAAATGCACTCCTACAAGTACAGGCCTTAAAACTGTTTCTATCTATCTTCTGATTTAATTTTGTTTACATCTTCACATACAGAATTCCAATACCTGCAAATGTTTTGTGTTACACAGAATAATTTATGTATATCAACATATCATGCCAGCATAGCCACATTATGTGATGTCATTTGTATGCATCAAAGGTTTCTGCTTCTTTTCAAAGATGAAAGAACAAAACAAATCAAGGAAATCATGAAATGCTGTTCTACTCATCCAAGCTAATATAACTTCTAACTCTACAATACATTTGGTTTGGTTTCCATTTAAATTCAACACGCACAATTTGCATTGAAATATTTGAGAGTAGACTGAACTATTTAGAAACAAACAAAATAATATTTACATGTAATTTTATCATCAGATTAATTTAGTCTTCCTATGCTTTGCATTTGATTTATATTATTTTGCTTTAACTCTGCATCCAGTACTTTTTGAGTTCATTGTATAACATTCCTCTAAAACATTGCTTTAGAAAATAATACTTTATATGAATAACATTATACTAAAGCTTCCCATTCGTTCCTGAATGATTATGTTGCACAAAGTAGCAATAAAGTTTAATTTATACATTGCTTTGTACTTGAAATCCTCTCATTTGCTTCTAATTTGTCAAACTGTGTTAGAAAATTTAAAGAGTTATCTGAATATGAATATTATCTTTTGACTGCTGTTGTATGATTTACCACTGCTACTGGTGTATAGATTTTTTTTTTACATTGACCGTACTGTGAGAGAACTTAAAGCATAGCATGGAAGAGAGATTTAACTTGACTCCTGTTAATGATGCACATACATACGTATTTTAGGATCCACATTCTATTTCATTATTTAAGATCCTCACCTGAACTTGAGTATGATATAAAATTGAATGTTGATTTAAACAACTTAATGCATTTCAACATTAGATTCATTGTCTTCCTTAACCCCCCTGATTGTAAATATAGTCCTAAGTATTCATATTTTTAGCATATTACCCACCTGTTTTCGTATGATTCTTTTTAGTAAATTACTTGCTACATGAGGAGAAAAACGGGAATAGCAGCAACTGTTGCTCAAGTGAACATTCAGGAAATAACATGTAATGATGCACATAGTAACAGCACTTTTTTGAAAAAATCATACTTTATTCAATTTGGCTAAAAAAGAACCATTATTTAAAAACTACTTTGGTTAATTTTTTTTACCACAACTCACCACAATACAATATTTTTGTAGAACCAAATTAGAATGTTTTTCCCCAATCAATGCCACTATGGAGATCACTAAAAATGTTTAATGGCCTTCACCCAAGCATAATGGGTTCACTGCACATTTAAACATCCACTAATTTCACCCATGCTCACTTGCTACCTATATAGGCCATATATATTATGTACACTGAAGAATATGAAATTTGGTCATCTCTGATACATATAAATGCATAGGTCTTAGGATAGAGGTGATAGGCTCTGGCAATCCATGCCCAGTGACCTATAGACTGAGGAGGGTATTCTACACTATCTTGGTTGTTTGTGACAGACACCACCACTTCCAAATGCAATGAAAAATCTTGTAAAATTATAAGGTGGCACCATTTGATCCCCAGATTAATAAAATTAATAAAAACCCATGTTTTAAATATATGTCCTCCCACACTTCTACTCATTAATTCTATCTCTTTCTCTCTCTTTCTCTTTTTAACTCTATGTAGGAAGCTACCTACCTAGACCAGTGCCCCCTTTGATTTCAGGCTTGCCTAGTGCCAGCAGTGCTAGATGGTAGTTGTAAACAACCACCAGAAACACTCTGCCGCCCAATTGCACCCACTTGCGATATTATGGCATTTATTGAAGTGATATTATTTTTGCTGATGAGTCATCCGAGCATCAGGATCAGGTTTCTGAATGGGACTGTTATTATCAACAGTTACATGAGACAGGTGGTGGTACAATAATCATTCCACCTCTCCCTAGCCCTAATGCTACCTAGGAAGCAGCAGTATAATAACAAGCCCTAACCACCTCTCCTCCTGCACCCAGTTTAAAATCATGGGTGCGTTAAAATATTATTTCTCTTGAAAGCAGGAAGGCCAATTGCAGGTGTCATTTACAACTGCAATGTTCACAGTGTATGGAAACATTGTGAAAGAGGGGAAGGACATGCGAGAATCACATTTGACATATCTGCTATCATATCAAGCAATAAACACAAATGTAAGTACCTCCTTGATATTTTTGTCAGCAATGCTAAACTCTCCCTCTATGGTATATCTAAATTAAGGTAGCACAATTTTGGAAGATGTGGGCAAACCCTATTCAAGCAGCCAGAACTATAAAATCATTGCTTCTCGATTCCAAACAAATGCAAAAAAACCAAACTATTCAGCACTTCAGGATATGGGTTGAGCATGATATAAATGCAATTCAAATGGTAAACTATGTAAACCCAACAAAATATATATATGCACAATGAATAAATGACACTCAAAAGACCATAATATAATTTTAATGTCTTAGATTCAACATAAAGTGTCATGCGTCCATGCACACAATTTGAAACAAAATAGATATAAATATATATTGTATAAAAAAGGAGAGATCACAAATAAAAAGGCAAGTTAATATATTAATAATAAAAATGATGGGAAAAGAACCAAGTGACACCCAATCCACTTATAAAGAAAAGGCATTAAACCTGAATCCAAATATTACTCTGTTATATGTTTCACCACAAATGGACACCAACAATAATGGTATACTCATTGTCTCTCCTAATGAGCCAGTTTACACTGTAACCCCATGGGATGACCAATGGAAAACCTTTCCTTCTGTATGATGCACTCCCAGAATAGTCTAGGGGAACAAGTCAATGACACCTGTAAAAACTCCAGGACATACTTGAAAATGAGAGAAATCTCAATGTATTCTTCCTGGTAAAACATTTTCTAAATAAAAATAAATAAATAAAATAAACACAGAGGAAACAAGTCTAAAAATTCCTAACGTAACTCCTACCTACCCTATATGCCGGTATATATACAACAATGTCATATATAGAGAGACAAAGAGGTCAGCACCTAACCCCTTAAGTGCTAGAGGGATGCATCAATGCATTGTTTGACAATACATTGGCTAGTCCCCTGACAATCAAAGGTTTATCAGAGGGTAGCAAGGAGGGGAGTTGTACATCTAGTTATTTTGTCCAAGTAGAATAGACAAGGTTCAGCTTTCTGTATTGTATGTAGCATGAAGAGTGTGGATGGGCAGAGACATATGCAATTCCCAAGGCTCAACCAGATCAGGAGGGATATTCACTAAGGGGTAAGAAAGAGGTGATAATGTGTAATATTTAATTCCTGTGTTAGTCTGTGGAGCCAATGCATTAAGATTTCACCAACTTTGGACATTTTAGTGCTTAAGCACCCTAGCATAACATAGGAAATGGAGAAGTAATCTCCAATTCTACTGAATAACCCCCCATGTTTAATGTGTTTTTGTTTTTTAGCTATCCTGGGGTGTGTTCAATGTGTCATCCTGCTGACTGGGTTGCTGTGTTCCACAGTTGATGTTTATTGGTGTGATTGCTGTGTCTTTTTTTGTTTCTGACATAGTTGGTTGGACTCCGTAGTCATCGTTCATCACTGGTGCATTGATGTGTTCAGAGGCCCTAGTGTGTTTGCTGTCGAGGTCTAGGTGTTGTTCATGGAGTGGGTTTGTATCACTCAAGGTGTGATGATTCAGTTTTGTCCACCACATGTATCCTGATGTATTTTGGAGAGCAAGGAGGTATGATTTGCCATCCTCACTCCTCAGGATACACATGATTAGGGATGGCTGAAAAATTTTGCCTCAAACTGAAATCGTCGAATAATGGCACTTCCAGCTTGGCAAATAATTTACAGTAAAAAGTGCTGGTTTTCTGCTTTTTTCGCCTAACTCATTCCATTGAAATCAATGGGAAATTTGAATTTACACATAATAAATATAATTTTACTTATTTCCAAAGGCATAGTATAAAAGGGACATGAGGGTGCCTGTGTTGGTGGGGTTTGGGGAAATAATCAGTTGAACAGGGACTTTTTTTGGGGGAGTTGTTTACTGGGATTCGGGGCAGTTGATAAAAAAATAAATCCTAAATATAATTAAAAAAAACCCATAAGATATGGTATAAAAGGGGTTTGAGGAGGGTGCCTGTGTTGGTGGGTGGAGTCTGGGGAAAGAATCAGTTGAACAGGGAATTTGTTTTGGGGGGGTTCTTGACTAGTATTGGGGGACAGTTATTTAAAAAAATAAATAAATAAAATAAGAAATGTGTATGTAAAGTGATAGAGACAGGAACCCCCTCACATAAGCTGCCACTGGAGTGGAATGATACTTGACATGATAGAGTATTTTGTAGAAGAAGATTTGTTAGATTTGTTGTTAGAGGTCCAAGCCCAGAGGAAACATTGATTTGTAGGACTTAGTCTTATTAGAGGCACAAGCCCTGAAGAAACATTGATTTGTAGGATTAGGTTTGTTAGAAACAAACCCCCAAAAATTGTTTATTTTTTTTTTGTTGGACTATGTTTTTATTTATTTATTTTTCTAAAGCACACCCCCTGAGAAAAAATTCCCTACTGGCCTAGTGCCAGCAGGTCATGTTGCCACTGTCAAATGTCCTCCTGAGTCCATAATTGAGGATTTTCAACTTCTTGCTGCTGAGTTGTTTAATCAGCAGGATGATTAGGCAGCTGAAAGGGAATGGGATCAACAATAGCAGTAACATGGGTGATGGACGATGAAGGTTACACTTGCCACAACTATCTCCAGTGATGTGCTTGAGGCAGTAGCAGCAAAATAAGTAGCCCTCAGTCTATGTGTAGAAAAGTTGGCCAATAATTCTTCTCCACCTGCCCCTCCTCCAAAACCATGGGTGTGTTATTAGAATAGACATTTTTCCCTTGAGAACAGGAACTGTGCCTCTCATCAGCAACTGCAATGTGCACATTGTGTGTGGTAAATGACATTTGGGGGCACAACTGTATCCAAACACCATGACACCAGAACCCAAGTAATGACTATGTCACTATACCCCTTGTCCAGAACCCGCTAAGGACACATGACAACTTGCTAACAGATTAATAGTAATGATGAACCCTCCCTGCCAGCATCTTAGCATATTCTGCGGAATGGAATCTCCTCAGATGACTCTTGATGCCCTGCTTGCGATTCTCCTCCACCACACTATCATGTGTGGTCAGTGCACCACACAGTGCAATGGGTAGAGACGAACTGTGACATTCTAACATCAACAGAGTGGCTATCATTTGGTGGGAGAGGTAACAATGAATGAGGTGGATTGGCAGAAGATCTAGTTACCCTTGAAGGTGATGGTGATTGCGAGCTAGTTGTTTCACTCATCATGGAACTTCCAGTCTCTGCCTGGTTTGCTCTACTCTTTCTCCTTTTTGATTTTTTCCTCGCCTCTTGTTGCCTTTCTAGAGAGTCAAGGGTGGTACAGCAACAGCAGTGCTTTATACCTGTGGTTGGTGTTTGGCTTTAACCTGTTTCACATAAATGTCATGGCGTCTGTGTTTCATGTGTGATATCAGGGTGTTTGTGCCAACGTGTGTTCCCTCTTTTCCTCTTCTCAGTGACTTGTCACAAATTGTGCACAGTGTTGTTGGTGATGACTGCACTGTGCCTGCCCTAAGACAAAAATAGACCCACACCCATGACTTCAGGGGGGAAGGAACAGGTGGAGAAAAATGGCCTCTTTCTTCTTGCCCTCCATATTCCCCTTCACTGTCTGTGGCAGCGATAATGTTGTTGCTGTTGCTGATACTGCCTCAGATTGAGCACTGCAATTAGGACCAGGAGTATTGCTGGTTCTGGCAAGTGGAACCTGTCCTAGTCCCACATCACTTGTTGACCTCATTCCCATTGTGTGCACAGTGGTCTGTGACACACTAGTTTATTCCTCAGCATCCTGCTGCCCTTGTATCTCAGCAGCAGCAGGAATTAAAGCATTTTCAAATTCCTCAAATTCCAAAATCTCACTGCTATTGATGGTGGCAATGCCCATCCTCATCCCTGTCTCCCGTTCCTTCTCAGTTTCTGCTAAAAAGGCCATCAATGTCTTGTCCACCTCAGTTTCCCCAGCATCAACATCAACACCACCACCACTAGTCCCTATGTGCTGCTGCTCTATTACAGACATCTCACTGCTGCTTTGAGGAGGTAATGAGCAATGTGACAGAGGGTTCTCTAATGTCACACTTGGCATTTCTTTTTGACCTGAATTAGCAGCAGGCAAAGGCAGGTGATCTGTGGTCCTGTTGGTGGTGGTGGTATTAATTGTGCACCTGCTCTCCCCCAACAACAGTTCTGGCCTCTTAGTCTAATTATATAGATTCTCATAGATCAATATCAGACATATTTCTATTTGGATGAGCTTTCTTTAATATGGTTTACAATACAGTAGAGCATCAATATGTAATAATTGTACCAGGAAGAACTGAAGCTAACACCTGGCCACAGACGAAACATATTACAGATGCTCATAGGTTATAAATAACAAATAACAACAATGGGTGATCTTCATGGATGTGGAATCAACATGTCACCGGGACATTCCTCTGTTCCATGAGGGGTCATGCCATGACAGAAGTGATGACAGGATTTGAAACTGCACTGTAAACAAAACATCCGTACATTGATTGAATGGAGGTTTCTCCTGTTGATGTACAGAGGTGGCTCTTGTGCTGAAGCTCTTATCCACACATGTGTGCAATCTATGGTACCCATGACCTTGGGCACTCCTCCCCTAGCGTAAAAGGCATGTTTGACACATTCCTACTCCTTGTCAGTTGTGGGGAAGTGTATGTAGATACTGGCCTTCCTCTTGAGTGCTGCCAGCACCTGAGCCAGTGCCTTTGAGCAGGTGGACTGGGACATTTCAGACACATATCCTTCTGTGGACTTGTCACAGTACCATGTAGCTCCACCATTTCTGGCGATGCTCACTATGACACTCTGTCGTCATTTAAATGAACAGTTGGACGCATCAATGCCAGATGCGTCATCTGCAGGAGCGAGGCTTCAAGCATGCTGCAGTCCTCTGTTTTATGTGTGTTTGTTTCCTGTAGTCTCCGCCTACCTACTTCCTCCCTCTAAGCTGCTCATGTGGAGGGGTTTAAAGGGCAGACTGAGTCCTGACTCAGTCATCCTTACATTGTTCTTCTGAGCAGTTCATTTTCTAGTATTCCTGATTCATGATCCAGCTTGTCTGTTCATCCATTCTGGTGATGACCTGTGGCTCTGTCTGACTATTCTCCTTGTGCGTTCCGATTTGGCTCAGATATCCTTTCTGGTGAAAACCTGTGGCTCTGGCTGACTACCCTCTCCGTGTATGACCTAGGCTTGTCTGACTACCCACTCTGGTGTTGACCTGGGGCTCTATCCACTGCGCTTCAGCATTCCATCGCTTCAGTGAATATCCTATCTGGTGCAAACCTGTGGCTCTGGCTTACTACCTGCTTCGTGTATGACTTTGGCTTGTCTGACTATCCTATCTGGTGCTTACTAGTAGCTCTGTCTGTTCACTCAGTTTGTTGGTTCCGTTATTCAGACATCCTTCCTAGTACTGACCTGGGGCTCTAGCAGACTCCTAACTACTGACTACAGGCTTGGGTCAGCAGCTTTCTTGTTTACATACGATTGAGACTCCACTCCTAGACTGACTGCAGGCTGAGTCAGTATCTCTTGGGCGTTACCTTACCATGAGACTCCAGTTGGCTGAGGCCTAATCTCAGATGGTGTGGTGCTATCACGGTCCCCGTGATTCCCTGTCAATCTCTGTGATGTTACCTGTGCATTGGAGGAGGCTGGTTGGCCCACCCAGGATGTTCCTTTATATACTGGGTCTATGGCACCTTTCAGATGCCCTTTCATGGTGTTCCTGATCCTGAGCTTTTGTTGCTGTGTTCCTGCGTTCCTGTGTACCGACTCGGCTCTCCTGACCATTCTGCTGATCCTACTCATGATTGACCCAGTTCCGGCTGATGTTCCTGCTCCGTGATTGACCCGGCTGTGGCTGACGTTCCTGCTCCGTGATTTGACCCGGTTCCGGCTGACGTTCCTGCTCCGTGATTGACCCAGCTCTGGCTGACGGTCCTGCTCCGTGAATTGACCCGGTTCCGGCTGATGTTCCTGCTCCGTGATCGTATCCTGTGTTCCCGTGTGATCTCGGTCACCTTCCGGCGACATTCTGAACTGTGCTGTTTGTGTCGCTCTGGCTAATCACTTCTCTGCTAAACTGAGCTGTTGCCTCCGTTACCGAGCCAGTCCTCATAGCCCTGCTGAGCTGTAGTCTCCGTTACCAAACCTATACTAACCCTTGCTGTGCTGGTTGCCTCCGTTATTGAGCCTGTATCCGTACACTTGCCAAGCCTGTGTGTTCCATCTGAGCCAATTAACACTTACTGAGCCTATGCCTTCTAGACCTAGCCTATCCATTCACACTAGCAGAGCAGTTTCCGTTCCGGTGCTCGGACAGCACCGTGGTTGCGCCGCCCGGCGCTGGTACCTTATGTTTGCTCTTGCAGTGTGTGTGCTTCATGACGGCACCGGAAGGGTGTCTCGACTCTGGTCTCCTAGTGCTCATTGTGTTACCCTATCTATCGCACTACCAGTGCTTTGGCTCGCTGATCGCTTGTGCAGTGTTGCTCCGTTGTGGCACCCAAGGGATGTTCTAGGCTCCTGTCCCGTTAGCACAAGCAGGGTTTCTTCCTTGAGAGTGTTGAGGGTGTTTCAGGTTCTGGTCCCATTAGCTCCTGCAGTGGCTTTCCTCCTTAATATCCCACTAAGGTGGTATTGGCTCAGCTCTGGTCAATCCTTGCTGTTCATTTGGGCGTTCTATTGTACAGCTATCTGAGAGTGATTCAGTTCAGTCGCCTACTACACCTTCCTCTGCCCCATCAAGAGACTGATATTACCTGCTGGGCGTTGGCTAATTACCTTCACAGAGACTGTTCAGTTACTCTACATTAACCCCTGTATATACGTTTATCCGGATCAGTATATTTTTGCTACTACATATTTGGGCCTGTACTCTGTCACTACCGTTCATACCTGTCCTGGCCCCCAGGGGCACTGTTCTTTAACTTTATTTCAATAAAACTGTGATTTTACTTTTAACCTGTGTCTGAGTGTCAGAAAACCGTAACAGGTGCAGAGATTGGGAGACTGCTATTCCTGATTCATTACTCACCATTTTATCACCCACTGTGTGTATAGAAATAGATATATATATTGCATTTCTGTCATTATTCTCATAATAAAGGTTCTATTAACTATACAGTCTGAATCCTGGATTTTGCTTGCCAACCATAACAGGACTGGAATGATCCACTTGCCATAAATGGATGGCACACACTAGCTTCTGCAATCCAAATATGACATGGCTTGCAGTGTAAATGAGGTCTATGTCATCCTTAATGACCTCATATAGGTATATGATGCTTTGTGATGTCAATCTGTAGCAGTCCCTGACTTCAGCATCCCTCATTCCCAGCAGTGTGACCCTTGTGGGGTATATTCTGGTCCTTGGCCGTTGTTTCTCAGCCCTTTGCTACTCTACAGGTCCCTGTTACAGCTGTGGGAGCTGGGGCCCTCCTGTTGCGGCAGCAGGGGTCCTCCTGTTAAGGCAGCTGGGGTGTTGCTGGCAGGTGCTGTCTTCCAGATGAGGATGGTCTTCTACGTGGCTCTTCAGTCAGAGCATCATCACTTGGAACAGGTTAAGGCTATTGAACAGGTGTGCTTGGGGAAGGATGGTGATCCGTATCCCTTGCACACCTTCACCTCCGCTGTCTTCACAGATATAAGTATGTGAACATACTAGTTGTGTTCTCTCTCTCTGTCTGTCTTACTCTCTCTGTCTCCCTGAGTGGTCTCACTTTCACACTATGTCTGGGGAGGGTGAACTATCCATTTAAACAGTAGTAAGGTGTTGTCCAGTAGCAGTCATGTGATCGGAATTGACCAATGGGAAGGTGTGTGTTATCCAGGTAAGTGTTTGCTGGTGTGTCTGTGGTTAGTTGTGTGATTTGTTGCAATTGGTATGTATCTGTTAGGTGTATGTGTATATATGTGTGACATTGTGAGGTGCATGTTGTGTCTCCATTGGCTGTTGATGTTGCATAGGTGAGATTGATTTGTTGGATTTACCGGTGTGCATGTTGTATTGTGTGTTAACCCCTGTAGTTCCAGGGTATGTAGGGATGGCTTATGTTGTGATGCTTTTTGTTACTCTTGTCCCTGTGGGGTTGCTGGGTTCTTGTTGTTTGTCTGTGACTTGCTTGTATAATCTAGGCATTGTTGGTGTGTTTGCTTGTCTTTGCAGAGGCTCGATTGTTGAAGATATACAGGAAATGGTTAAAGAAAAGACCAAATTAGGTTGTATATCTTCACATAAATAGATAAAATAATAATATTAAATTAATTTGAGAACTTTACACAATACTGGGTATTAACACTCTTCACAGTAAAGAATTGATTGAAATAATCAATTGCGCATATTTGTGCAAAAATATATATATTTTATTTAAGTAAAATAAACTATATATAAAATGTAATCAGCAATTATATAAATTTGTGAACACCAACTGAAATAGACACACAGTAACTCAAGAACCAATATCACAAAACATCATCCATCAACCACAGAGTCCTACAAAAAAGGCAAAATTTATACCATGTCTTACGGAGTTTTTTATTTGTATTTATGATTTGCAGTTTATTTTGTATTAACTGCCCCCCAATCCCAGTAAACAACCCCCCCAAAAAAAATTTGCTGTTCAACTGATTCTTTCCCCACATTCCACCAATGCAGGCACCCTCATGCCCCTTTTATACTATGCCTTTGTAAAATAAAATAATATTTGCTATGTGTTTTGTATATATTCAATGTTCCCATTGATTTCATTGGAATGAGCGAGGTGAAAAAAGCATAAATTGACATTTTTTGCAGGAAATTATTCTCCAAGTGGGATGTGCCATTATTCACCGATTTCAGTTTGAGGCAAAAAATTTCACCCAGGCCCACCATGCTGACCTGTTTGTGTGTGTGTGGCACAGTGTTAATGCTAGTTAATTTCTTGGCAAGTGTTGTCTAGCCATCCTGAAAACAGGAGGTTTTGAGCAAGGAGATGGCAAGCAGACATATGTATGTGTGACTGGGACGCTGAGCACACACATCATCAGTGGGTCTATTTCATGGGTTTTGATTCACATACTGATGATGTGTGTGCTCAGTGTCCCAGTCACACATACATATGTCTGTTTGCCATCCCGTTGTTCAAAACCTCATGTTTTCATGATGGCTACACAACACATTGCCAAGCAATGCATAGTCTACTCCTTTTAAAATCCAAAAAGTTAACCTGTTGAGTGCCAGGTCTATAGCTATCCTCCTTTCCTGGGTCCTGTGATCTAGCTCGCAAAAACTCGAAAAAGACAAAGGTGCGTCGGTTATTTTGGGGCTATACATAGATTATTTGAATGCACTTGATACTTTGGGGTGCTGTGATTGACTGTGGCACTAGATAACGTTGGCAGTTCACTTTTTCCTTTAATATGGACATATCGTATATTACTTATCATGTGTTTTTACACAACGATGAGGTCAAATTTATATGCAAAGCAGGTTTAAGGTGTACGTGTATTTTGGGGGCCTTCACTTGTTAGCCATTCTGGTGAACGGAGATTTGAATCTCTCGTTAATCGGTCTTGGCTAAGTGGTGGAGGCCTTTTTTTCTTTAACGTCGGTTTTAACGTGAACATTTGCATCAAGGCCTATATGAGGTGACCTTAATGTGGGATATCATGGGTCAAGTGGCATCCAGGAAAATAGGAAAGGGATTGGGGTGCTGGGAGAAAAAAAAGGGGAGGGGGTAGTAGACAGAGGAGAAAGAAAAAAGAAGCTTCATTCGGTATACACCAATACACAAAATACCTATGTCGAGGCTCATGTATGCATACACAATGAACAACATAATACATCCAGCCTATTAAAAATATTGCGTCCTGGAAGGTTCAAACACAACAAGCTACAGGGCTCCCCAGGAGTAATACAGGAGGAGGACCCATAGGCCTAGGGGTAGAAAAACCAAGTAAGATTGATACGTGAAATCAGATGAACATGAGTACCAAGGTATAAACACAGAATAATCTCATATAGAGCAAAACATTGTAAGTGAGCACCGTGTCCAGGAGTTATATGGCCCTATCTTTCATCTTCTCCGGGAAAACTGTAGGGCACTAACTGGAGTTTCTGTGGAGTAGGGAAGGTACCAAGCAAAGGTCAGGGAAATGATTATGGAACATCTAGAGGTGTGCCCAGAAACAGTCATCCTACCCAGGACTTTAGCTATGGAAGACCTTGTTGTCAGTGGTCAAGAAGCCAAGAACAACCTTGTTAGTCAACCAGGTCCCCACCAACTGAACGGATACCCCAGAGACCCGTGAAAGCAAGGGGCACAGCTGTGTTGGGAGCATCTAAGGGTGCAATATCCCACTGGGAACTGTTTCCCACATAGTGTGTACTTAGCGCAACATATAACACCTAAGTGAGAGGGCTACTGTAGTGGTGTCACAGTGGCAAGGAAAAATGTTTATATACAATCCGTTACGTATGCCCTACCCCATACGTTCACAAGACACAGGTGAGGAATAAGTAGGAAAGAGGGAGAGGGGGGAAAATGGGTCAATCTGGTGCCGGGCTACATAGATCCCAGTATATATTGACAAGGATTTAACAGTATTCCATTTTGAAATTTTGAACAGACAGCAATATTTAGAAAACAGAAGACATGAAATGCAGCATGAGTATTGCAAATTAAAGCAAAGTAAAGACAACAAGTCAGAAGACATGGGTACCTAGCGACTAAAGCAGAAAGTCCATGGGTCTCAGGTAGCCTCCATTTCCACCAGGACATGCGGACTGTCTGGGGACTGCTTGTTCCTCCTTTGCTCTGGAGACAGTTCTCCAGCAAGATGCCATCTAAGTCTCTGGTTGTCTACCAAGGTAATCTGTGGAGATCCATTTTAGTCAAGCGGTGGAGGAGGGACAGAAATGTCCAGAGTAGTGCAGGTAGCCAGAATTTCTTCAGGATGCCGCAACAAGATAGTATCAGCAGGTGAAAAGGGAAGCACCATTTATACTTGATTTGCAGGTTCCTGAGGTGATCCAGAGGCAGTTCTAGAATATGGGCAAAAAACGTTTGCAGGAAGGAAATCAGGTTCTTAGGTGGAACAGACTCTGGCACATTCCTGAGTCACACATTGTTCCTACAGCTCCTATTCTCTAAGTCATCCAGTTTGTACTGGAACTGGGATAGTCCTGGTGCTCTGCCATAACTCATTCCACATTGTGGACCTGAGACTGCAGACTGTCCACAGACTCCTCCATTGAATGGATTCTATGTTCCAACAACTGGCCCTCTGACATCAGGGCTACGGTGTCAGTTTTTAGCGCCTTTTTTATATTGAGCTACAAGGAGTGGAGATCAGCTTTACTCTGTAGGAGGAGAAGCTCTTCCTTAGTAACAGGTTCCATGGGTCGATTGTTCAGTCTAGATGTGACAGTCTGTGTAGTAAATGGAGTAGTCGTAAGGCTCGGAAGTGCATCGAAGGTCTGGCTAGTTGGCATCTCAGGCCTCATCTCCTGTTGGGCTTGACGTAACATGGAGGCTATGACCTCATTCTGCGCGGGAAGTGCGGATCGTTGTTTACGGGTTTTTTTAGTAGCTGATCACCATCAGTGCAAGCAGAGCTACATCCAGACTCCTGGTATACTATAATAGTATAAGAGAAAAGGATAGGATAGGAGTGTTTACAAGTAGATAGGTGCTCAGGAGAGAGTTCAGCAAATGTCCATTTTCAGACGCAATAGCTATGCCCCTCTGACATCACTGTTGGATGATGCTTCACTTGGCCCTATTCTCATCAAGCATGCCCTATCCCTGTCAGGAAAAACTAATTAAAACATAAACCCTGCTCACATAATTATTTCAAAGAACAAACAATATGACAGCACCACCAATAACTTCAACATCCGAACAGCATTTAAAATCAACAGAACTATCTTTACTTCTTCATTTAAAAAAATCACATTTTCCAAAGGAGAGTGAGCTATATGGCAGGGCATCTTCACAACAGGTGTATATGTCAAGTGGTGTATTTTAATTGATCTTGTTCAAATACACCTCTTGACATATACACCTGTTGTGAAGATGCCCTGCCATACAGCCCACTCCACTTTGGAAAAGGTGACTTTTTAACTGAAGAAATAAAGATAGTTCTGTTGATTTCAAATGCTGTTTGGATGTTGAAGTCATTGGTGGTGCAGTCATATTGTTTGTTCTTTGATGTTACAGTGGGATAGGAGGGTCCCAGAACGGCACACCTCTGTTACTATAACCATCACTATGTACAATACAATATTTTATATATTTACAGTCCTAATAGACTGGAGCTGCATGATTTGTTTATATGTGCATGTTCAACTACTTATTTCCCCAGACTCTCCCAGCACAGAAATCATAACACATCAAGATCAGGAAGGAATATGGACCACAGATGCCTGTGTCTTTCCAGTCAGGAACACAGTCACACAAAAGCCTAGCACCTTCTCTCTATCTAGCTGGTTGCATTGTGTTTCACTTCCTGGAAATTGTCTCTTCCACCCCACCTTCTTCACCATCATCATCACCACCACAGTCCCTACTTGCTGCTGGTGCTCTATTACAGATATCTCATGTGTTGAAGGAGGTGATGAGAGGGTCCCCCACTGTCTCACTTGCCACCTCTTGTTCAGCTGAAGAATGCAGACTGTCAGAACTAGCACAGGCAGCTGATCTGTGCTCATGGTGGTAGAGGTATTATTGCTGCTAGGTAACAATTCTGCCTTCTTCTGGATAATGCTTCATCTGGACAATGCTGTAAGGCTAAGGGGACTCCCAGTGTAAGGGGAATGTTGTGGGCTCCCTTGACCACTAGCCTGGCTGCTCTGCAGTACTTCCCCTACCACTAGTGATGAGCGAGCATGCTCGGCCGAAGCTCGGTTCAGCTCGAGCATCGCTCTGCTCGGCACATGGCGGTACTCGTACGAGTACCGCATGTGCTCGTCCGCCATGTTCGGGTCTCCTCCCCGCACGTTTCGCGGCTGCTGCGCAGCCAATAAACGTGCGGGGAGGCTCTGACATCAGTGTAATGCCAGCAGCCATGTTGGCTGCTGGCATTACACTAATTGGCTGGCCAGAACCCGTGATCGGGTGCTGTATAGCACCCGACCAGCGAGTTCGGCTCAGTCTTAGCCAGGGAGAGATGAGGATAGGAAGGGAAAGTCAGTGTAGGGAGAATAAAAGTGTTGGAACACTATATCAAGACCCAAAAGTCCTTTTTAGGACTGTTGTGTGTGGGGGCAGCATTTATATTTTGTTTGGGGGGGCACAATTTCATTTTTTTTTGTGTGGGGGGGATATTTAGGTGACATTGTACTAGGTGCACAGGGACAAATAGTGTACAACGCAGCGACAAAAAGGGCCATTTTAATAGTGTGCCTAGCCGCAGATTATTTTCACATTCTGTTTAGTGTGCAAATTTTAAAATTAACGTCACATATTCCGTTCACTGAAAATAGCCGCAGATTAGCGTCACATTCTGTTTAGTGTGCCTAGCCGCAGATTATTTTCACATTCTGTTTAGTGTGCAAATTTTAAAATTAACGTCACATATTCCGTTCACTGTGCCTAGCCGCAGATTAGCGTCACATTCTGTTTAGTGTGCCTAGTCGCAGATTATTTTCACATTCTGTTTAGTGTGCAAATTTTAAAATTAACGTCACATATTCCGTTCACTGAAAATAGCCGCAGATTAGCGTCACATTCTGTTTAGTGTGCCTAGCCGCAGATTATTTTCACATTCTGTTTAGTGTGCAAATTTTAAAATTAACGTCACATATTCCGTTCACTGTGCCTAGCCGCAGATTAGCGTCACATTCTGTTTAGTGTGCCTAGCCGCAGATTATTTTCACATTCTGTTTAGTGTGCAAATATTAAAATTAACGTCACATATTCCGTTCACTGAAAATAGCCGCAGATTAGCGTCACATTCTGTTTAGTGTGCCTAGCCGCAGATTATTTTCACATTCTGTTTAGTGTGCAAATTTTAAAATTAACGTCACATATTCCGTTCACTGTGCCTAGCCGCAGATTAGCGTCACATTCTGTTTAGTGTGCCTAGCCGCAGATTATTTTCACATTCTGTTTAGTGTGCAAATTTTAAAATTAACGTCACATATTCCGTTCACTGTGCCTAGCCGCAGATTAGCGTCACATTCTGTTTAGTGTGCCTAGCCGCAGATTATTTTCACATTCTGTTTAGTGTGCAAATTTTAAAATTAACGTCACATATTCCGTTCACTGAAAATAGCCGCAGATTAGCGTCACATTCTGTTTAGTGTGCCTAGCCGCAGATTAGCGGCATATATTCCGTGTAATATGAAGAAGGCGGGTAAAAAGGGACGGGGAAGTGGACGTGATCCTGATAGTTCAGGGCGCGGGTCAGGACGCGTAGAAACTGTGCCTGGTGCCAGAGCACAAGAAAGAAAGACATCCACCATACCTAGCTTCATGTCTCATTTCACAGGGCGTCGCAGGACATCACTCTCGAGGTCCGACCACTGCGAACAGGTGGTCGGTTGGATGTCAGCTGATACTGCTTCCAGTCGGTTAAGCACCACCCTGTCTTCCACCAAGTCCACTCTCAGTAGCCAAGAGTCTGGTCAACATAATCCTCACCGTGATCATCCTTCCTCCCACCATAGAGGGTCTGGCCAAAGAAGTGATCCCACACTGGGATATAGTGAGGAGCTCGTCTCATCACCAATCCTTCATTTGAACCTCTCTCCAAGCACGCTTGTAGAGGAACATGAGATCTTGTGCCCTGATTCACAACCTCTAGAGGGTACCCAATCACAAGAAGATGACAGAGGGGAACGGCATTTAAGGTCAAAGGAAGTGGATGATGATGATGATGAGACACAGTTGCCATCAAATCAACCACTATTACTGTCTCAAGACCTTGATGAGGAGGATGATACACAGTTGTCAATGACTGAGTATGTGGTGGGATCAAGAAATGAGGAGGATGATCAGAGTGAGGAAGTGGAGGAGGACTTGGTGGACGATGAGGTCACTGACCCCACCTGGGAAGGTGGAGAGCCGAGCGATGACAGCAGTCCTGAGGGTGAGCCATCTGCAGCACCGCAACAGGCTGGAAGAGGCAGTGGTGTGGCTAAAGAAAGAAGGCGGACCGCACCAAACCGGCCCGCAAATGTTCCACGGAGCACCCCCTTGCGTAAATCTCCCTTGCCAAGGGCTAGGTGTTCCGCGGTATGGAGTTTTTTTAAGGAAAGTGCGGACGACAAAAAAATTGTAGTTTGCAACCTGTGCCACACCAGAATGAGCCGAGGCATGAACACTAGAAACCTCACCACCACCAGCATGATCCGACACATGGCATCCAAGCACCGTAATAAGTGGGAGGAACGCCCGGATCGCCAATCTGTGTCTGCAGGCCACACCACTGCCTCCTCTTCCCCTGTTTTCGGTGCCGGCCAATCGCCTGTCGAAGGCGCAGGCCCGCATACCTCCCGCCCTGCACCTGTACCATCTGAAGCACCATCAGCGACCACATCCACTTCCCTGTCCCAGCGCAGCGTCCAAATGTCGTTACCCCAGGCATTTGAGCGCAAGTGAAAATACCCAGCCACCCACCCACAGGCCATAGCACTAACCTCACACCTTTCCAAATTACTGGCCATCGAAATGCTGCCATTTAGGCTTGTGGAGACTGAGTCCTTCTGCAGCCTGATGGCAGCAGCTGTCCCTCGGTACGCAGTCCCCAGCCGCCACTACTTTTCCCGGTGTGCCGTCCCCGCCTTACACCACCATGTGTCCCTTAACATCACCCGTGCCCTGACCAACGCAGTTACTGGGAAGGTCCACTTAACGACTCACACATGGACAAGTGCTTGTGGCCAGGGACGCTACATTTCCCTGACGGCACACTGGGTGAATGTTGTGGAGGCTGGGAGCGACTCGGACCCTGGGATGGCACAGGTGCTACCCACGTCGAGGATTGCGGGCCCTACCTCCATCAGGGTTTCCGCCAGTACCTACGTTATTGGCTCCTCCTCCTCCGTTTCCACCTCCGAATTCTCTGCGCGCAGCGCCACTCACCCATCAGCCGGTAGCTGGAAGCAGTGTAGCACTGCAGTGGGGAAGCATCAACAGGCCGTGCTGAAGCTGATCTGCCTTAGGGACAAACAGCACACGGCCTCAGAGCTGTTGCAGGGGATTAGTCACCAGACCGAGCAGTGGCTCTCGCCACTCAACCTGCAACCAGGCATGGTTGTGTGTGATAATGGGCGTAACTTGGTGGCGGCTTTGGAGCTCGGCAAGCTCACACACGTACCATGCCTAGCGCATGTATTTAATTTAGTGGTTCAGCGATTTCTAAAAACCTACCCCAATTTGCATGATCTCTTGACCAAGGTGCGCCGCGTGTGTGCACATTTCCGTAAGTCATCTACAGCTTCAGCCGGCCTGTTGAAGCTGCAGCAGCACTTACAATTGCCAGCTCACCGGCTGCTGTGTGATGTGAGCACGCGCTGGAACTCCACCTTCCACATGTTGGCCCGGCTTTGTGAGCAGCAGAGGGCAGTAGTGGAGTACCAGCTGTTACACGGTCGTCGCCTCTCCGTTCAACTTCCTGTAATCAGAAGTGAGGAGTGGGAATGGATGTCAGACCTCTGTGAGGTTTTATGCAATTTTGAGGAATCGACACAGATGGTGAGCGGCGATAACGCTATTATCAGTGTAACCATCCCACTTCTGTGTCTACTGAAACGCTCGCTGCTCACAATTAAAACCGACGCTTTGCATGTGGAAGAGGTGGAAATGCGGGAGGAAGAGCTTACACAAGGTGATAGCCAGAGCACCCTCACTTCGTCTTCTCAGTGACAATTGGAGGAGGCGGAGGAGAAGGAGGAGGAGGAGGAAGACACGGTTGCCTCCGCTACAGAGGGTAGCCATGGAACTTTAGTTCCATCTCTTCAGCGTGGGTGGGCAGAAGAGGAGGAAGAGGATGAGGAGATTGAGAGTCATCCTCCTGGTGAGGACAGCGAAATCTTGCCTGTTGGTACTCTGGCACACATGGCTGACTTTATGTTAGGCTGCCTTTCCCGTGACCCACGCGTTATACGCATTTTAGACAACACGGATTACTGGGTGTTCACCCTTCTGGACCCCCGCTACAAAGAGAATTTCTCATCTCTCATTCCTCCGGTGGAGAGGACAAGCAAAATGGTGCAATACCAGAAGGTTCTTGTCGAAAAATTGCTCCAAAATTTTCCATCTGACAATGCTGGCGGCATAGTACTTGCTACCTTGGCCAACCGAGAAGGGGAGAAAAGGGGAGCACACAGCAGTTCCGACAAAGGCAGGGCAACACTCTCCAAGGCGTGGGACACCTTCATGACACCCCGCCAGCACCCTCACCCTGATGCGCAGCCTAGTGTCACAAGGAGGGAAAAGTTTTGGAAGATGGTGAAGGAGTACGTAGCAGACCATGTCAGCGTCCTCAATGATCCCTCTGTGCCTTACAACTACTGGGTGTCCAAGCTGGACACGTGGTATGAACTGGCACTCTACGCCTTGGAGGTGCTGGCCTGCCCTGCCGCCAGCGTTCTGTCTGAGCGGGTATTTAGTGCTGCTGGTGGCATCATAACAGATAAGCGTATCCGCCTTTCCACCGAAAATGCTGATAGGTTGACACTTATAAAAATGAACAAGGCCTGGATTTCCCCTGACTTCTCCACTCCACTGGAGGAAAGCCCCGGGGGAACATAAAGTCACTTTAGATATGTTATTTACAATGATGGGAATACTCTGTATTCCCATTCACCCCTTCCACCCAAAAAACGGGTATATGGTTGACTCTTAATCTTCTCATCCTCCTCCTCCTCTTCCATATGCCCAGTGATATAATTTTTATATAGGGCCAGCTCACCAGCGGGCCCTGTGATATAATTTTTATATAGGGCCAGCTCACCAGCGGGCCCAGTGATATAATTTTTATATAGGGCCAGCTCACCAGCGGGCCCTGTGATATAATTTTTATATAGGGCCAGCTCACCAGCGGGCCCTGTGATATAATTTTTATATAGGGCCAGCTCACCAGCGGGCCCTGTTTGACAATTTTTGTATAGGTCAGCTCACCAGCGGGCCTTCTCATATAATGTTTTATTGGGTCACCTCTCTAGCGGGCCCTCTCATATAATGTTTTATAGCGTCAGCTCACTAGCGGGCCTTCGCATATAATGTTTAGGATGGTCAGCTCCGCAGCAGACCCTCACCCATAATGTTTTAGATGGTCGGCTCAGCAGCAGACCCTCATTCCTAATGTTTTAGATGGTCAGCTTAGCGGCATGCCCTCGCCCCTAATGTTTTAGAGGGTCACCAGCAGGCCATTAATCCTAATTTTTCAAGGGTGTGTATGATGCCCTCCTTTATGTGTAATAAAGGGTGTATTGGAGTGACATTTCAGTCTAATTTTTGGCAGCCCTTTCACTTAGTGCATAGGCTTTATGAGTGTTGGACCACTACCTGAACTATTGTACCACAATGTGAATGAGGCCCTCCATTTTGTGATATACAGGTTGTATCGGAGTGCCTCAGGTCCTCCCATTGAATTAAATAGGGCTGGGGTGTTCGACAGAGCAGAAGGTAGTTCTTGGCTTCATCCACTAAGTCACTTCGTCACTTTTACTCAATGGATCAGACCTCACTGTTCCGACTATAAATTTTGGACTTAACAAGGGCAAACGGACATGTTGTAAAAACTGTGGTAGCTGCGGCCTCCGTTCCTGAATGCTGTACCTTACCCGGGCCATAACCACGTTGAACACCTGCTTTACGCTGCGCACGTTTCCCTCTTAATCATGGCCCCAGTTCCGAAAAATCGATGAAATTTTTTGCAGAATTTGCAGATGATATACAAGTAAATATACAGCAAATACTGTTTGGTAACAATTTTTCGCCTAAAATCGTTTTTATCTTCCTTTTTGTGTGTTTTACGGTCAGTCTGTAAAAATGGCGTACTACGGGCGAAACATCGTTCCCAGCAGCGACGTTGGAGTCCAAGATGCATCCAGACATCCTCCCTATGCTGTCCCTGAACCATTTCTGTGGTGTTTCCATCATTTTCTGACCTTTTCCTATGAACCAGGCACCCTCCCCTCATCAGAGCAGGGGGTGCCTGGTGTAATGCTCGAGTCCTCCCATTGACTTCAATGGGGCTCGGGTGCTCGGCCGAGCACTCGAGCCTCCGGGGGCGCTCGGCCAGAGCACCCGAACACCCGAGCATTGGGGTGCTCGATCATCACTACCTACCACCTCAGCATCAGTAGGAGGATCTACTTTAGTAATGCTAGTCCTCTAATGCTAGTTCCACCAGCTGCATCACTGTCACTGTTACTACTACTAACACCAACCACACTGATTATTCCTCCTCACTAGTAGTATGATAATCACCCCCTTCTTTACTCCTAACACTCAATCCCTCACTCCTAACAGAACCTGTAGCTGCTGGACATTCTTAATACTAGTAGTAGTGATGGGAATGCTTGGGGATAGCAAGTGTAACTTAGAGTCCCCTGCTGTCACACATTCTATTATCTCTTCCTTCTCCCCCCTGCTGAGAATCACAAGACACCCTAGCAGACACAGCACTGGCTGCAGGCACAGGCAGCTAACCTGACCTGCTCATACTACTACCCACTTCTTCCTCTGCCCATGAAACAAATTTCCCCCAGATCCCTAGGTTTGATATAGGGGGACTGGCCATCATTGGGTCTGGAGAATATGGGCATCCAGACCCTTTCATGTTGGTAGTGGTCACTTCCTCCTCCTCAGACTCACTGGACACATAATGTTCCTCCCAGCTACTCCTTTTATTATTAGTCCATTTGCTCATAGTGATAGCAGACATTATGAGCCTCTTCTGCCTCAATTTTGCTATAAACTCACAGCATAACAGCCTAGCACTCGCTCTCTCTCTCTCTTTCTCTGTGGCTGCTGGGATTGTGTTTCACATCCTGAAAATGTAATTTTTACAGAGTAAAGGTGAAAACTCTGTAAATAAAGCTGCAAATAGTTTGTAGCCATTGAAAATATAGAGAAACATTTTGGCAATGGGTGAAAATGGCTAAGAATTTAATATCTTTATTTAAAGAGGATTTTTACACGAAAAAGTGGACAGCCACATGTTTTGTGTGGATTTTTTCACAGCAAAAATCTTTACCCCATGGATCCTGTGTACATGGACTAAGAGGAAAAATATTTATTGGTAAGTACACAAAAATACTCTTTTACAAATGGTAAACAAAATTACAACTTTTGTTATGCAGCTTTTAAATTATTGTAGCAACTGATGCTTCCATAGATTTCTAGTACATTACCCACCAATATGCTGTATGTTATATGTTGACCAATAAAATTGCCTTGATTCTTCACTTCAGTAGAAGTTCCATAAGTCTATGGATGCTTCCGGGCAACATAGTTACATCATTCAAGAACCGTGAGTGCTCTTCCACAATGTATATTTTTTTAATAGAAAAATAATGTCACTGATAGAAGTTTGCCAAAGGTTAAACTGGAAATAGAATTTTATGTTGTGTTATCTTTTTTACTTGTCTCAGTAAAATGGAAGATGTGTCATATTGGTAATTTTTGTCAATTCACTAAAATGTCACAAGGAAGATAAATGTTAAGATAGTCTGTTACTAGAGTAAATGTGTTCGTAGGCATTCCCATTAATTTTTGTAACATATTTGCTAAGTTTATAAATTACAAAAGTAATATTACATTTGATGCCTCTTGGAAGAGTGATGTCTCAAAAGTATTTACATTTAACCCTTTCAGAAACAGGTAATTTGTTTGTACACCCTTCTGGTCCTTAAAATGTTGTGTAAAAATCTAAAATGCCGCAATGAAATATAACTTCTGACAGTTACATACAGTTTTAATATATACTGTTAAACACTATATATATATTTTCAAAGTATAATATTTAGACAATGTTTAAACAGGGAGTTTGATGTACTAAAGCATAGTGGATCAATCCTGGTGTAAACCAATAGCAGCATAATGGACTAATACATATTTTACTTACCTGACAATCCCTTTCCTTCATGATCTCCAATCTTAGCATATAAAGGAGAGACCCACCTCCAAGATATGAGTGAAAAAAAGCTTGAACCCCTAGAGTGGGAGGTGGGTACAACATATGAGCTTGGACAGGTGTACCTGCTGTGCCAAGCTCGTACAAAGTACCACTTAAATGTGGTCACTGCATAAGCAGGTATAACTGGCATGCAGTGGCCACATTAAAAAAAAAACATTGCCCAGCACTATTGCAATGCCCCAGTTATTGATCTCCCAGAGACTCTTGCTGAGGAATCAATATTTACAACATAGAATTGGAGCTTCTCCTTTCCCTTCTCTCCTGACGAAACTTTCAGGTAGGAATGGGCGGGATCTGGGGAAGCTTCCTAAAGTCATCAGTGACATGGTCACCGATGACTAGGGATGGGAGAGAATTTTTGCCTCAGACTGGAATTAGTGAATATTAGCACTTTCCACTTAGTTAATAATTTCCAGCAAAAAAGTGCAGTTTTTCCATATTTTTTTCCTAGCTCAGTTTATTGAAATCAGTGGGAACATTGAATTTACACACAACACATAGCAAATAATATTTTATTTCCCAAAGACATAGTTTAAAAGGGGCATGAGGGTTCCTGTGTTGGAAGAGTGTGGGGAAAGAATCAGTTGAAAAGGACATTTTTGGGGGATTGTTCTCTGTGATTGGGGGGGCAGTTAATAAAAAATAAATAAAATTAAAAATACCCCAAAAGATATGGTATAAAAAGGGTTTGAGGAGGGTGCCTGTGTTGGTGGGTGGAGTCTGGGGAAAGAATCAGTTTAACAGGGAATTTGTTTTTGGGGCTGTCTTGTCTGGTATTGGGGGGACAGTTAATAAAAATTAGTATAAAATAAAAAATTTGCATGTAACTTGTTAGAGACAGGGACCCTCTGACATAAGCTGTCAATGGGGTAGACTGATACTTGATGTGACAGAGTATTTTGTAGAGGAGGATTTGTAAGAGTTGTTATTAGAGGCCCAAGCCCTGATGAAATATTTATTTAGAGCAAAAATTAAAATTTTGGGGTGTTTGTTTCTAACAAGCTTAAGTCGGCTTGTTAGAAACAAACACCCCAAAATTTTAATTTTTTTTAGGTCTATAATTTTTTTTTTAAAGCATCCTGAGGAAAAAAATGCCCTACTGGCCTAGTGTCAGCAGGTCCTTGTTGTGTTGGCCTGTGACCACTGGTCATTGTCAAATGCCCAGATGTTGATGTGGAATTTGTGACTCCTATTCTTTGCTGCTGCTGCTGAGTTGTTTAAGCAGCAGGATGATCAGGCACGGGAATGGGATCAACAACAGCAGTAACATGAATCATGGATGATAAAGGTTACACTTGCCACCACTAGCTCCAGTGTTGCGCCTGGGGCAGTAGCAGCAGCATAACTAGCCGCCATCACTTTAGGTATATGTGGAGAAAAGAAGAAAATGGCCAAGATGTTACGGAAATCGCATAACCACGGGGGGTGGTCCTGAGTGAGAAACCTCTAGTAAAACGCAGAAGAAGGTCAGCCTCCTCCAACAAAGGATAAGGGAGCAAGATGCTAGGGTGCGTCGCTAGGGTGCGCAGCGGTTGCCTATATGGAATTGTGCTGCAGCTAAGCCGGTTAGAGGTGCTGGCCGCGAAGCCAGATTCGGTTGAGCCAAAGGGGGCCCGCGATAACTCTGTACAGCCAAACCCTATTACCTAATCCCCAGGGAGGAACAAGCTCCAGAAAGAAAGAACAGTTAGGTACTCACTCAGGCCTTGCAGAAGTCACTGAAAAGCTGGTATGGAAGTCACCAAGCTGGGTCATCCACAGACAGACACATAGTACAGAAGCTGGTAACAAGTGGGTAGTCAAGAAATCTGGCCAGGTCATACAGGTCATACAGCAGGAGGTACCAATTCAGATAAGCAGAAGAAAGGTCAGGAAGCTGAGCAGAGTCATACACTGGAAACCACAGATAAAAAGCAAGGTACAAGGGATCAGAAAAGAGCTTGGTCAGGAGGAAAGCCAATTCATACACAGGATACAAGTACCGGAACACACTACTAACTGAATACTGGATGCTATACTAATGTGTCTGACAGTGGAAAGCGGCATCCACTTATAGCCACAAACCGGAAGTGAGTGTGGTGTCCCTAGCAATGGGAAACAGACACGCAGCTAGGCAAAACGTCACAGCCGTCAGAGAGAGCGAGGTGGAGTGAGCGAACGGTAGGAAGGCACAAACAAGGAGAGCAACCCCGGACGTGACACAAGAATTTTTCTCCACCTGCCCCTCCTCCAAAGTCATGGGTGCTTTGTTACTAGAATTAAAATGTTTTCCTTGAGTTCAATAACTTTGCCTTTCATCAGCAACTGCAAGGTATACTTTGTGTGTGATAAATAACACCTGGCACAACTCTATCCAAACACCATGACACCAGAAACCAAGTACTGCTGCTGTCACTATGCCCCTTGTTCACACCCTGCTAAAGACACATGACAACTTGCAGACAGATTAATAGTAATGATGAACCCCCCCAGCCACCAGCTTAGCATGTTCTGTGGGGTGGAATCTCCTCATATGTCACTTAATGCCTTGCTTGCGATTCTCCTCCACTACAGTGCCCTGTGTGGTCAGTGCACCACACAGTGTGCAATGAGTGGTCACAAACTGCCACATCTTAACATCTACAGAGTGGCTATCACTTGGCGGTGGGAGGTAATGATGAACGAGGTGGATTGGTAGAAGATGGAGTTCCCCTAGAGCAAGAAGGTGTGGAGAGTTAGTTGTTTTGCTTGTTATCGAATTTCCAGCCTCTGCCTGGATTTCACTATTCTTCCTCTTCTTTGAGCTCTGCCTCGCCTCTTGTTGCCTTTCGGGAGAGTTAGGAGGTATAGCAACAGTGGTGCTCGATTTCTTTGGTGGGTGTTTGGCTTTAGCGTGTTTGACATAAATGTCATGGTGTCTGTGTTTCATGTGTGGTATCAAGGCACTTGTTCCAAGGCACGTTCCCTTCTTTTGTCTTCTTACTGACTTGTCGCAAATTGTGTGTAATGCCGTTGTTGATGACTGCACTGTTCCTGCTCCAAGAAAAAAAAATTGGTGGAGAAGAATGGTGTCTTTCTTCTTCTCCTCCACTTTCCCTTTCACTGGCTGGGGTTTGAGGATGATGTTGCTTCTACTGCCTCAGAATCAGCACTGCAACTAGGGCCAGAAGAATTGCTGCTGCTGGCAAGTGGAACCTGTCCTATTAGTCCCACGTCACTTGTTGATCCCATTCTCACTGTGTCCATAGTGGTGTGTGGCACAATAGCCTGCTCCTCAACATCCTGCTGCATTTGCAACTCAGCAGCAGCAGAATTAGAGCAGTTGCAAATTTCAGACTCTCACTGCTGGTGGTGGTGGTGAAACCCATCCCCATCCCTGTCTCCAATTCCTTCTCCGTTTGGGCTAAAAAGGTCATCAATGTGTCTTCCACCGCAGCTTCCACACCACTATCATCATCACCACCACTAGTACCTCCTACTGCTCTGTTACAGACATCTCACTGCTGGTTGGTGGAGGTGACAAGAAATGTGACAGAGGGTCCCCTAATGTCACACTTTCCATTTCTTGGCATCATCCCCATCCCTGGGGCAGGCACAGGCAGCAGCAGACACAGGCAGCTGATCTATGCTCCTGGTCGTGGTATTATTTCTGCACCTGCTAGCCACTAGTTCTGGCTTCTTCAGGATAATATTCCACCTGGACAATGCCATGGGGGGAAGGGGACTCCCAGGGTCAGGGGAATGGTGTTGGCTCCCTTGACCACTAGTCTGGACACTCTCAATTGCTTCCCTTACCACTCAACTAATGCTATTCCCACCAGTTGCCTCACAATTATGGTTACTACTACTAACATCAACCACATCAATCTTATCCCCTGAGTCTTTGTCCTCACAGTCACTAGTAATATAAGGATTAACCCCTTCTTCACTCCTAACATTAAGATGCTGCTGGACCTTCTTAGAGGTAGTACTAGCACTGGTGGGACTGCTTGAGGATGGCAAGTGTGATTTAGGGTCCCCTGCTGTCACTCTTGACATCATCTTCTTCTCCACCTCCTAATACAAAACACACTAGGAGCAGGTTCAGCACTGGTTTCAGAAGGTTCAGAACTGGCAGCAGGCACAGTACTGGTGGCAGCAGGTTCAGCACTGGCAGCAGGCACAGCACTGGTGGCAGCAGGCACAGTGCTGGTGGTAGCAGGGGCACCACGTCTGACAGCAGGCACAACAATGATGGTAGCAATAGCATGGTCAGCATGTCTGGCTGTACAGCAATAGTGGCAGCAGTGGCAGCACATCTTACAGCAGATACATACAGCTGACCTGTCCTGCTCTCACTACTACCCTCTTCTTCCTCCCTTGACATTTCCCCAAGATCCCTATGGTTGATTGGTGAGCATTGGTTCAGTTGTGCTCACTTCCTCTTCCTCCTCAGACTCAGTGGACACATAAGGGTCCTTCCAGTTCCTCCTTTTATTAGTTTTAAACTTTCTCATAGTGATAGCAGTCACTATGAGCCTCTCCTGCCTCAATTTTGCAAAACAATCACAGCAAAACAGCACAGCACATCTACCTCACTCTGTAGCAGCTTCTATTTTGTTTCACTTCCTGGAAAAAGCCATGTTTTTATAGTGAAAAGGCAAGTAAATTGATGGGCGGAAACTTTGTAACCATTGAAAAAGTGGTGAAGAATTTTCGTCAATAGGCGAAAAATTAGAAGATTTTAATCACTGCTTTTAAAGCATATTTTCCAGCAAAAAAGCAGACAACAATGTGTTTTTTGTGGATTTTTTCACTGGAACACAATGGGACTTTTAGCCCAGCCCTACCGATGATGTCAGTAAGCTTTGCCCAATCCCATCAACTCCTACCAGTTGAATTAGAGCTTTTGCTCTCCTTCAGTTGCCATATTGATCTCCCATCACAATGGTCTGGGAGATCAATAAATGGGGGGCTGTAGGAAGGGTCTTGATGTTCCCCACTAGGGGTGGTGTAAAGTGAGAAAAATTTCTAGCGTGACTTTTCTCAAAAACTGGCATATTTTTCTCTTTTTTCGCAAAAGTTTTCTCATTTTCAACAATGCAAAATATTCTTCCTTTTTGCCTATTTTAGCACATTTTCAACTATATTTCCTATGAGTACAACATTTCCCAATGCATTATTACCGCTTCTGCTGGCTGTAGTGGAGAAAGAAGTAACTGAAAGTTAAAGTTGTGAGTCCTACAGCAACATATCCTTGAAAAATATGTTAGCATGCCAAGTGCCTTTGTCTTTTGCCCACCACACCAACTTCCTGCTTAAATTACACTGGCACATATTCTTCCCATACCTCCTACTCCTCATCTGTACTGCTATTAATACGTTTGGCTTGGCTTTCTGTCATCATGTGTGGTTTCTGCTACCTGATGCTCAGATGGTATGAAATGTTGGTTAATTTCTAAGAATGTTAGTCGCCCAACATTGCTGCTAGATAGCCGTGTCCTGCAGTCATTGACAATGTAACCAGCTGCACTGAAAACCCTCTCAGACTCAATGCTTGCTGGAGGACAACTAAGGGTTTCCACTGCAGTAAGTGTCAATGCTGGCCACACACACTGCATTATTTGCCAGTGGTCCATGGGGTCATTGTTGATGCCTAGAACCTAGCTATCCTGCAAGTATGCAGAAACCATCTCACATGCAGTAGGACCACTTCTAGGAGCTACATGGTGTTCCTGTGTGTGTGTCAGTTACCAACCCAAACTCAGGGAGCAAGTCCCAAAGAGATGTGCCTCCACCACCCCCACCAATGTTGGTTTTTGCCATCCCTACTGAGACCCATGAATTGCCATGTGTTCAGAATGGGATTTTCTGGCTGATGATGTAGGTGCTTCTGTTGGTTGAAATGCATCAATGCCTTCTTTTTATCTATGCTGTCTAGGTGTTTTTTATGCCCTCACCTTTTCCCTCTCATCCTCTACAATGCAACTCTCCACTCGATCAACAAGCATGTCATGATATTCCTTGACAGAATACAATTACTCAGAGAGTTGCTGCTGATCATCACAACTCCATGTTATGACAAACTGCTGATGGCTCTTTGGCAGAAATTCAAAAATTTTGTGTTTGAAGCGGGAGTCTAGCAAAGTGGCAAGAATGTATTCTCATTTCTTTTAATGTTTGTCCTTCTGATGAAGTGGTTTGTAACCACGAAACATGTCGAGGAATTTTTAAAAAATTTAAAACAAAAAACGCAATTGTTTTTTACTTCTACTGGTCTACCTGGATATTGTCCATGATGAACACAACAATAGATGCTGCCTAATTGGGTTCTGTAGCGTGGAGAACCAGCATCACGATTCCCCACCAGCTTCAAAACCGGGATCCAAGGTTTGGATCCAGTTGAATAATAAGTACCGACACACGTTAAATTTTACTAACAAGTTATTATCCTGTGATAGTGCCTCTCTCCTCACATCCTTGTTCTCTTTTGTATATTTAAGCCCCACCTGAAGGTTGGGGTGTCTGAGTGATTGAGAGTTTGACTCCCCAGCTATTTGTGTAGAAGTAGAGTTAATATCCTCCACAGGTGTTATTGGTAATCATATATTGCTGATGACACATGTAATATGTGAGTATATCTCCATTTAAGTAGGTAATAATTAAGAACTTGAACATACTGTACAATTAATCTCTCCCCATCTCTTTTGCCTTTTGATTTTAATGGAGGCTATTCTCAAGGAAGAGATTATGTTGGAGCAGTTATCAGCAGACACAAAACCATCTTTTAAGGAGTCAGGTACAAGCCATTCCTCAACCACCTTCTCTCATTTACTTAAAACATTTACAGCTTTGTGTGACTGCCTCTCAAAACTCTGCATGCTTAAGATGGCATGCTGATGCTATGAGCTATCCTGCTGCTGCTGCCTTTTAATCACTGCCATGTGGTGAGACAAATTTGGCCTTCCCATTGATTTCAATGCAAGAAGCTAGGAGAAAACGTCATTTTTCACAGGATAATTTTCTCCAGTTGGGAAGTGACATTTTTGCGCCTATTTTGTTTTGAGGCAAACATTTTCACCCATACATACTAACCCCTACTAATGGATATGAAAATAAAAATAATTAAATCATAAGGAATTTAGTATAATGTGAAATTGCTATTTTTGCATTTTATTTTTTTTAACAAATCAATGGCAATGATCTTGAACTGTAACAAATTATTTGCCATACTTTTATATGATTTAAATAATTTATTCCAATTTTGCACATGCACTGAACTTAGTAGATTATTGTTAGTGTGATATTTCAAAACTCAAAATCAATGTTATACACACATTTTAAGATAAAATCACAATTTAATTTTTTTAATTTAAACTAAAAATATATTATTATTTGTACGCTTTTATCATGACACATTTTATACCTATAAATAAGTATCAATTTTCAATTGTTTGAAATCAAAGTTGCCCAAGCAATATAGCTACAGGATGCATGAAGCTCTACTTTGAATCTCAATGCAGTCACTGGTGTGGCATATAACGCTGACTAATGATCCTAATTTTAATGATTTATATCTTTTCATTAGTAGTGTTTATAACATTTCACAAGTTCCACTTCTGTTAAGGTGTACATTAAGATTTATTGACCCTACATGTTAAAACTGCCTGGGTAAACATTTCCCTAAGTAAACATTAATCACAATGTGCAGTAGAACAGAAGTAAATACCTTTCTGAGTTTAGGCATGAGTCACAATCTTTAGTTTACTGGACTGGAATAAGTTATTTCGATATTACAGCACTGCAGTTTAGGATGCATTTAGAATAATAATAAAAATTGAGCCTAGTTTTAATTTTATATATTGTATATATACACTATATATAATATAATATTCAGCCTTTTCGATCCACTGCAGGATGAAGGCCTCCTTAGCAAGTTTCCAACAACTTCGGTCTTGTGTATTTTGTTGCCACTGTGTACCAAGAAATTTTGTAATTTCATCTATCCATTTTGTCATTGACTTTCTTGGGTGTTTAGTATTGTGTGGAATCAATTTCAAAATAAATTTTGTCCATCTGCCGATGGGTCTTTTTGCTATGTGGCTTGTCCTGCCTATTTCCATTTTAGGTGCATTACTCTTACACTTGTATTAGGCACAAGCCCTAGGGAAACATTGATTTGTTCGCCCATTGTCAAAAAAAAATTCACTATTTTTCAGTGGCTACAAACTTTTTCCCCTTTACTTACATGTTTCTCTTGTTTTCACTATAAAATCACTATAAAATCATTAAGTTTCCAGGAAGCTAAACATAATACAAGCAGCTAGAGAGAAAGATAGAGTGAGAGAGGGTGCTAAGCTGTTGTGCTATGAGGCATTTAGCAAAATTGAGGTAGAAGAAGCTCATAGTGACTGCTATCACTATCAGCACCTGGAATACAACTAAAATTAGGAGTTGGAAGGACCGTTATGCATCCAGTGAGTCTGAGGAGGAGAAAGTGACCATTACCAACATTAAAGGGTCTTGATGCCCTGATTCCCCAGACACAACTATGGCCAGCCCCCCTATATCACAACTAGGTATCTTGGGGAAATTTGTGTCAAAGGCAGAGGAAGAAGAGGGTAGTAGTGTGAGCAGGACCTGTGCCTGTAGTACCTGTATCTGCTGACAGGGTGTCTTGTGATTCTCAGAAGGGGGGCAGGAGGAGATACAATGTGTGACAGCAGGGGACCCTAAGTCACAATTGCCGTACTCAAGCAGTCCCGCTACTACAACTACTACTACAAAGATCCAACAGCTACAGATTCAGAGTGTTAGGAGTGAGGCAGAGAGTGATACTAGTAGTGAGGAAGACTCAGATTGAAATTGATGTGGTTGGTATTAGTAATAGGGATGGTGAAGCAACTGGTGGGACTAGTCTGATTGCAGTAGATCTATCTGCTGATGCTGAGGTGGAGGGAAGTAATTTGGAGTGGACAGACTAGCGGTTTATGGGAACCCACAACATTCCCCCGACCCTGGGAGTCCTCTTTCCCCAAAGGGAATTGTCCCTATGGAACATGATCCTGAAAAAAGCAGAACTGGTGGCTTGCAGCAATAATACCACCACCATGAGCACAGATCAGCAGCCTGTGCCTGCTGCTAGTGCTGCCAGTCTGCCTTCTTCAACTCAACAAGGGAGTGTGACAATAGGGGACCCGCTGTCACATTTTTCATCATATCCAACCATTGAGACATCTGTAATAGAGCAAGAGCAAGGAGGAACTGTTGGTGGTGATGATGATGGTGGAGAAGGTGGGGTGAAAGAGACAATAATGGCCTTAATAGCCCAAACCAAGAAGGAATGTGAGACTTATATGGAAATGGGAATGGGCATCACCACCACCACCAGCAGTGAGAATGGCGAAAGATTAGCAGATATTAAGAGGCCATTCTTCTACACTTTTCCGGTCCCCCTGAAGTTCTGTGTGTGTGAAACTATTTTTATCTTGGAGAAGGCACACTGCTGTCATCAGCGACAGCACTGTATACAATTTGTGAAAATTCAGTGAGAAGACGAATGGAGGAAACACATCTTGGCACAACTGCCCTGATAACACACAAGAAACACAGACACTATGACATTTATGTGAAACATGTTAAAGCCAAACCCCACCTAAGAAATCAGGCACCACTGTTGCTGTATATATCCCCTGACCCCCCAAAAGCCACAAGAGGCAAGATAAAAATGAAAGAGGAGGAAGAACAGCCAAAGCCTGAAAGTTCAAAGATGAGTGAAACACTTGGCTCGCCATCAACTTCTTGTTCTAGGGTCCAGCCACAGGAAGATGTAACTACATCTTCTGGTGACCCACCTTATTCATCTTTACCTCCCCTACCAGCTTATAGCCATTCAGGAGATGTCAGAATGTAGCAGTTCATGTCCATAAGAGGCCATTCTTTTCATATATATATATATATATATATATATATATATATATATATATATATATATATATATATAGAGAGAGAGAGAGAGAGAGAGAGAGAGAGAGTATCATAGTAAATTAGGTTGAATAAAGACACAAGTCCATCAAGTTCAACCTTCTCCTCATACCCCAGTGATTGAGAATGTTATAGCTTTCCTGCTACCAATTAAGTTAGTCTTTATCAGACCTTCCTGATCTGCCTACTAAAAAATAGTATAACTCTGTAGGTTCCCTTTTGAAAGAAATGTATCTAATCTTCTCTTAAATGTATCCATTGTATCTGCCATAACCACCTTACTGTAAGAAAACCCTCTCTCTGTTCCTTTCCTCTAATCTCAAGGGGTGTCCCCTGGTCACCTGATGGGGCCTTGGAATAAATAGCTCAATGTAGAGATCCTTGTATTGACCTCTCACATAGTTTACAATGTGATAAGGTCTCCTCTTAGTCGTCTTTTCTCTAGAGTAAATAAACCAAGTTTGTCTAGTTTTTCCTCATACGTCAAGTCCTCCATTCCCTTGGTTAATTTTGTTGCTCTTCGTTGTACCCTTTCTAGTTATAGCATATCATTTTTTAGAACTGGTGCCCAAAACTGTACTGCATACTCAAGGTGAGGTCTTTCCAATGATTTGTATAATGGCAAAATAATGCTATCCACTCTTGTTCGATACCTCTTTTTATGCAAAACAGGATTTTGTTTGCCTTTGCTACTGCTGTTTGAAACTGGTCACTGTTTCCAGGTTTGTAGCTGACAAGGATACCCAGGTCTTTCTCTAGCAACGAGTCCCCTAAAATGATTCCATTAAGTTTATAAGTAGCCTTGGGATTATTTTCTCCCAAATGCATGACTTTACACTTCCCCACATTAAACTTCATATCCCATTTCTTTGCGCAATCTGACATTGCATGTAAGTCCCCCTGTAGGGAAAAAATATCCTGTTCTCAATTAAATACCTTGCATAATTTAGTGTCATCTGCAAATATTGATATTTTGCTTTCTATATCTATTTCGAGGGCATTTATAAACATGTTAAAAAGCAGAGGACCTAATACTGAACCCTGAGGTACTCCACTGTATTGGATTAATGTCCATTTACAACCACACACTATTCCCTATCCTTCAACCAGTTTTGTATCCAATTGCAAAGGTTATCTCCTAGCCCCAATTTCCTTATTTTATACACCAGCCTTCTGTGTGGCACTGTATCAAATGCCTTTGCAAAGTCTAGATATACTACCTCTATTGCCTTGCCATTAGCAAGGTTGCTGCATACTTCCTCATAGAAGCTGAAAAGATTAGTTTGGCATGGTCTATTCTTCATAAAACCATACTGATTTGTGCTAATGAGCTTATTTTTTGTGTTGTAATCCTGAATATATTTTCTTATTATCCCTTCTAGCAGTTTTCCCACTATAGAGGTCAAACTCACAGGTCTATAATTCCCAGGTTCTGTTTTAGTTCTCTTTTTAAATAGAGACTGCATTGGCTCTTCGTCAATCCTGTGGCACTGAGCATGTGGTTACAGAATCTTTAAAGAGTAAATATAGGGGTTTTGCTAACACTGCAATGAGTTCCTGAAGAACCCTTGAATGTATACCATCAGGACCCGGTGCTTTGTTGGTCTTAATTTTGTTCAGTCTTCCCATGACACTTTCTTGAGTTAACCCAATATCTAATAATTGTATTGTTTTATTTGTTACTTGTTGAGGTTTTTCTACCATTCCTTGCTCCCTTGTATATACTGATGCAAAGAAAGTGTTTAAAACATCGGCCTTTTCCTTATCCTCACTAATCAACTCACCCATCTCATTTTTGAATGGTCCAATGCGCTCGCTCTTAAGTTTTTGCTGTTTATATATTTGAAAAACTTTTCTGGATAGTCTTGCTTTCCCTTGCAATTTGAGTTTCATTACCTACTTTTGCTACCCTAATTGCCTTTTTACAATCTTTGTTGCACTCCCTATATTTTAAGAAAGATTTTTCAGTTTCTTCCGACTTAAATAATTTGAATGTTTTTTTTTCCTTGACATTTCTTTCTCTACATGTGCAGTTAACCACATTGGCTGTGACTTACTTCTTTTGCATATGTTCCCCATTTGTATATACTGTTGGGTACATTTCTACAACCTAAATTTGAATTCTGGCCATTTTTCCTAGTGTTTTTGCCTTTAACCCCTTAACGACCGGACACACAGGCATGCGGCGGTCACTAAAGGACCACGGAGCATTTTTATTTTTATTTGCCAATCTGACTCAGGGCTCCCCAAATGGCATGCAGCCACGCAGGGAGCCCTGAAATCCCTGACGGTCCTGAGTCATTTAGCCACTTTTACCCATGACGTACCAGGACCATCAAGGGCCATTAAGGGGTTAAATAAAGTATCCCAGTCTATGTGTTGCATTGAAGCCCTTAACAATTTGAAGATAGCTTTTTTAAAATTAAAGTGATAGTAATGTTTCACAAAAACAGCAGCTCCAATTAATCTTCATAGTATTTGAGCCATGGAGAGTGTTATTTCATTACTGTGAGCATTGTAGTTCAAGAGTAATTGAATGATAAAGTTTCCCCCTCCCGCCCCTTTTATCTAGCGTAAGCCCCCACTCCTCAAATGTGGAATCCAGTCCATAGACCAGACAGCTCACATCAAGGGTCAATATTCTACTATGAGAACAATAAAAACCCTGTCCCCCTTGACAGGTTTTTCAGTTTTTCACTTATCTTAATTGAAGATTGTCCCTCTCTGCAGTCTACCTAGACACTCCCTGCTGCCCTAAGCTGAGCACTGTTACATTAGTAGAAGGGGCGGGTAGGGGATACTTATCATTCAAATACTCTTGAACTACAGCTCTAACAGAATTGAAATAAAACTCTCCAAGGTCCAAATACTATGAAGATTAATTAGAGCTGCTTTTATTATGAAACATTACTATCCCTTTAAGAGTTTTGGGTGAACCTATACAGTTTTGCTTTGCCAAATGTTCTCTTACCTTAATATCGGATACTGTTTCTGCGTTATTTGCTATCACTAGGTCCAAGTGTTTTTTTTTTTGTCAGCACTTCCACCATTTACGAGATGTAGTTTTCTCGAAGCATGCTCACAAACCTTCTTCCCTTAGCACTCTGACAGGTCTCATTTTTCCAGTTGATATCTGGATAATTAAAATCTCCGATAATTATAGTATACCCAAGCCGGGCAGCAATAGCAGTTGGGTCTTAACATTGTCATCAATATTTGGTGGTGTGTAGCATATACCCACCAACACCTTTTTTACCTTTTACACCACATTTAGTCTTGATTTCTACCCACAATTTGGTCAGTTTCCTCACTAATATCACCCCACAAAACTGGATTTAGCTCTGGTTTCAAATATAAGCACACACCTCCCCCTTTTCTATTAATTCTGTTTCCTCTAAACAGGGAATAGCCCTCTATATTTACAGCCCAGTCATGTACATCATTCCACCATATTTCTGTTATACCAATTATGTCCAACTGCTCATGAACCACCAGCAATTCTAGTTCTCCTATTTTTTCTACCATACTTCTTGCATTTGCTAGCATACAGTTAATTTTGAGGTCTTTACATATATTACTCCCTACATGCCTTTTTGCTACATCTTCATTTATTATGAGTTCCTCCCTATTGACTAAATTTATCCCCACCCTTACTCCACCCTCCTGATCATTTACTCGGACCCGGTTCCTATCTGCTCTATCTACCCCATTTTTGCTATCTATACCCTCCACCCCTTTCCTAGTTTAAAAGGTCCTCCAAACTTCTTAGCATTCTCTCCCCTAGCACAGAGGCTCCTCTACCATTTAGGTGCAATCCATCACTTCATATAGATTGTACCCAAGAGCAAAGTCTGCCCAGTGTTCTAAAAACACAAAACCCACATTCCTACACCATTTCTTGAGCCATGCATTAAGCTCCCTGAGCTCTCTCTGCCTACTTGCGCTGGCGCATGACACAGGTAGTATTTCAGAAAACACTACCTCAGAGGTCCGTGCCTTGAGCTTGCAACCTAAATCCCTGAAATCATTCTTTAGGGACCTCCATCTCCTTCCTACTTTGTCATTGGTACCAATATGTACCAAGACAGCTGGACCGCTTCCAGCCCCTCCCAATAATCTGTCAGCCCTGTCCGCAATATGCCGAACTCGAGCACCTGGGAGACAACATATTGTTCGGCATTCACGTTCCTGGCAGCAGGTTGCCCTATCTACCCTCCTAATAATAGAGTCCCCAATTACCACCACCTGCCTTAGTTTCTGCCTACTCTGCATCCCATCTAGCCTGGAAGGAGGACTGTTCCCCTGGATGCCAGAGGAATTAGTCCTCTCCAGTGTTGCCAATTCTGAGCTATGCTCATCAACATCTTCACACAATCTTGCAAATCTGTTGGACTGAGTCAACTCAGAACTGGCCTTCCTCTGCCCACTACCTCCCCTCCTTACTGTTACCCAGCTTCCTACCTGTCACTCCTCATCTACAACTCCACCCTCTTCACCACTAACCCCACATACTACCTGCCCTGTGAGTTCTAAACTCCTTTCCAGGTTTCCAATGTCCCATAATGTTGCAATATTTCTTTCCAGATCAAATATTTTAGACTCTAAAAAGAAAATATGCTCACACTTGGCACAGAGGTATGACCCCTGGAATAATTGCTACAAGTGTTCAAACATGTGACAAGATGTGCAATGCGTGAGATTGTCTAACCTGTTATCACTCATGCTTGGTTTTACAATTCAAATAGATTTATATTGTCCTCTAATTCTCACTCTAAGGTAAGTAACCAACTTTAAATCTGAATGCAGTAAATCCCTTTAAATTACTGTCACCTCAGAGCTCTGATGATTTCCTACCCCTGCTTCTGTTCTAACTCCAGATTCCTTCTAACTCTTCACTTGTATGCAGTCACTTGAATGCAGTCTCAATGAGCCTTTGGACTGTATTTATAGTAACACTGCACTCAGGTGACTTCCCTTAATAATCACCCCTAATCACATAGCCCAGAGAAAAACCCAGTAAACAGTTTTTTAATTCTTTCAATACCCACACAAAATGAATATTTTTTTAAATTTATTTTAAACCTTAATAAAACACCAATTTTTTTATATTTTGTTTTGCTAAAATGATCCGTGTACAAATACAACTTTAGAAAGTCAGGTTAAGAAGTAACAGAATAAAACATGCAAAATGTCAGTCAGTTCAAATAGAATCATGTCCTGCTGGCTTCATATAAGTCTTCACAGTAGAGACAGATGCTTTCATACCCTTTTGGCTAAAATATGTTGGAAAGTTATTATCTGCAGATGGGAAGGAGGTACAGAAGAGACTAGTGTCTGGCATTTGTATCTATTATTTTATACTTTTGTATAGTTATTGTTTAAATACTGTATAAAATTGAACAAAAATATAAAATGTGTTGAAAACATAGTTCAGTTATATTTTTAGTTGTGCACAATATTTAACATTGCAATTTCTGATTTACATAAAATAAAATGCCTGGGATTATACAGATGCAGCTGAATTCATTCATTAGTGCTCTTTGTAGAGAGTACTTTGCAAGCAATTTTTACTGCTTTTTTTAATGTATATTTCTGTATAAATATAAATTTAAAAAGTAAGGGAACGATTAGGTGCAAACCTAATATGAGTAACTTTAAAAAAAGTGCTGCTTTGTTGAACAGTCTCTTCCTTATGCTAAAAAGTACATCTTGAATGGTGTTTAGGATCTACAGATTTTGTCTTTCTTAAAAGTTTTTTGTTTCTTGTACTTGCTTGAATTGTCAGCATATAAGCACTTAACAAGCCTTAACTTGAGCAAGGTAACTTAAGTAAGTTGTGATTATCAGCTTATAGTCCCTTTAATACAAAAGATTCACAGTGCATTTTGTTTTAATTTTAAAAACTTGGTGCTACTTCCTCTATAAATTAATGGGTACAAAAAAATTGTTTAACTACCCAAAGTGAAAAGAAAGTGATAATAACTCACATTAAACTGCTTCAACCTAAAAAAGGTTCCCTCTGGTCTCCCTAGTGATAAGGCCAGATTAATGGGAAAAATGTAGGCATGTAGTGTAATATAAACTTTGAGAAGCAAATGCAGTTAAATTATGATACATATTGCTCTCACAAACTGATCATGGATGTGGGCTTGCAGTTGTTATGTGCTTCTTGTTCTTTGTGTATTCTTCATCTGTTCATCACCAATGACATAGGAAACAAAAAAACTTAAAAAATAATAATAAACATTAATATTTAGAAAACACTTAAAAAACATTAAAGTGAAAACAAATCAGTTAATGTAGTATACTCAAAATTAATGTAGCCCACTTGAGAAGACACAATTTGCTGCCCCCACTGTCCAATAAACAGTAAAAGCTGTGTCCACGCAGAGGCTTGCAGAGTCACTGGGGCTCTAGGGCACATAATAGAAGTGATATTGATGTATCAAAGAGTATGTAAAGATTTTGCTCATTTGAAATAACACCAATGCTCCTGTGGCAGAGGAGTATGACTCTGAGTTTGTTGTGGGAGATGACAAGAGCCATAGGTTGCCCACACAGATTTGTCAGCTATGTTCTTCATTTTTTTTCTGCAGTAAGAATGAAAACATTTCTCTCTTACAGAACTAACCAGCATGACTAGCTAGTATGTATAATGTGGAATTCCACATTGTAGAGACTTGAGACTTCCATTTACACTTGGTGATGGGGCAGGTTATAACTCTCTTGTATGGAATATAATGTGTTACATGCACTGTAGGACAGATGGGCAATATTTAACATCTATGTGAGGGTTTAGGATTCTGCCAGGAATCTGCTCACAACTAAATTGGAGATATGGGCAAAGCAGGGTACATGCACCATATTACCTATTCCCAAGGCAGCTATTATGTTGGAGCCATTATCAGCAGACACAAAACCAGCTTTCAAAGAGTGGGGTACACCTGCTCTAATCTATTTTATACAATTCTGGTTTTGTGGGACTGTCTCTTAATGCTGTCCGTGCAAAAGGTGGCGTACCATTGGTATGCGTTATCCTGCTGCTGTCTTTTAATCATACTGCCATAACCAGAGGCACGATTACTGTCTGATGCTTCAAGCTAATGTTGTCCACTGCTGGGAGGGAAACCCAGTGAACAGTCACAGTCATATAGTCTGTGCTCTGCCAACTTGTCCACATATCTGTTGTCAGGTTGATTTTCTTGCTGTATGAGCTTTCCATCCCTTTGCCCACCACACTAATCATCTACTTGTACAATTCTTGAACAGCTGTCTTTGAAAAATAACTGAGATTTGGGATATGCCAGTGAGATTTTTTGAAACCTAGATATTTAATTAAAGAATAAGACAGCATGTGAATATATTGCCAACTTTGCCATTTGAACAGAAGAAAACTTTGCCATTCCACTGGTGTACTTTGGGATTATTTCTGAGTAGTCTTTGACTTCTTCCCAAGAACTCAATAAGTGTGGCTTGGCAGTAAATGGAATAAGAACTGTGCAACTTTGTTGCTTTAACAACTAGACTGGAGGAGGTGGTGGGAGTGGTGGAAGCATGTCTGGGCAGTCTATGACTCTTGTCATATCCTACAACAAACTGTGAGTCATACTCCTCTGCAGCAGGAGCCATGGGTATTATTTCAAATGATCAAAATCTTGGCACACTCTTTGAATTACTTTTAGGAGTGCATCTGCTGCTGCTAGACGTGACACCTCTGAGATGTTGATGGTGTGTCTCCCAGTCAGACCTGTGATTATGATTCAGGTGAGGGCTCATTGGGGAGGTGCCTAGTTGTAAGCCTGCTTTCACATGCCTCTTACACAGACAACACATAGCAACATGTGTGAAATATCTCCATACTGTGGACTTCTTAGCCGGAGGAGTTCCTGAGGGGCTACTACAACAACTGGGATAGTTGTTGCCACAATTGTACTATTATTAGGCATCAAAGGTGCAGCACTTCCAACAGTAGCAGAGGCACTCATCATAGCTGGGGTTGTGAATGTTGGATTGTTGACCCTGGTTACTCAACACTAATATGTATGGCTTGGTGCTGGTTGGACACAAAAGTGATGACAATGCTGAAAATGACTGACCAGTGAAGCCTGCCATTCAGAAGATGTCATAATTTAGAAACAGAAACCAAAAAAGTAAACTGTAACATAAAATAAAAGTATTTAAATTAAGAGGGTGAAATGAAAAGAATCCAGGTGGAGGCAAACCGAGCAGAGTATCCCATTTAAAGCCCACTGAGAGGTAAAGGCTTGCATTCTCCCAGTGGCAAGGGCTTGGTTGAACTCTGCTCGGATACTGGAGCACACTAGTGCCTGGAACATCTCTTCAGAATTACTTGGAGCCTCCTCTGCCAGTACCTGCTCCAAATATCAAATATGATTCTGCCTCCAAAACTGATAAAACTGAGGACCAGATAGGTGAATATTTAAAGGCCTGTGAGCTTCCCGTTTTGTCTGAAGATTATAGGCGTATGTTGGATTCACCTATCATGTTGAGAGAGGTGGTGGAGGCAGTTCAGGCTTTATCAATGGGTAAATCTCCGGGTAGAGATGGCCTTCCAGTGGAGTGGTACCACTCTTTTATTGACATCCTGGGACCTCATCTGCTTAACACTTTCTATGATTCCCTTGATTGGGGGGCTCTTCTAGGCTCTCTTACCAAGGCTACAATTATAGTCTTGCCTAAGCTGGGTAAGGACCTGAGATTTTGTGAATCTTATCGCCTCATTTCACTGCTCTCTACTGATATAAAAATTTTGGCTAAGATCCTTGCTGCTCGTCTTAATATTGTAATCTCGGCCTTAATACACAGGGATCAGTTGGGATTTATCCCAGGGCGGTCTACCTCTCATAACTTAAGGAGACTTTATCTGCATATGCAACTCACGCATGATAACGCTGGCAACAGGGTGCTGGCGTCTCTTGACGTTTCAAAGGCATTCGACTCGATGGAATGGAATTACCTGTGGGGGGGTGCATCATGAGTTTTGGTTTGGGCCCACATTTATAGACTGGATTAAACTGTATAAATCCCTTACGGCTAGGGTGTCTCCAGGGGACCCGGGATCAGGGGACTTCTCACTGCATAGGGGCACGAGGCAGGGGTGTCCTCTCGCTCTTGGCCTGTTTGCTTTGGCCATTGAGCCGCTGGCCTCATTGATATGACAAAGAAGGGATATTGTAGGTTACCAACTTGGTGACAGAGAGGAAAAAATTGCACTATATGCGGATGACATTCTCTTGTTCTTGGGTGACTCTAATGATTCTCTCTCTATTGTACTTCATCTCATTGACACCTTTGGAACTTTTTCAGGTTTAAAAATTAATTTGGAGAAGACCTCCTTGTTGCCTGTTGACAGACTAGAGGCGGATACACCTGTAGCGGGAACGCAAATGAAATGGGTGGACAAGTGCCATTACTTGGGAGTTATGATTGGGGCATCTGTTCATTTTTTTATTGAAGCTAACTTAATACCTCTTATTAACACTTTCAGAGGAAAAACAGCTGTCTGGATGAACCTTCTGCTGAACTTGATCGGTTGGCTCCAACTTAATCAAAATGATTTGCCTCCCCAAGTTCCTTTATACCTTTATAACTTTCTGCCTCAAACTGAAATTGGCAAAAAATGGCACTTTCCGCTTGGTGAAAAATTTCCAGCGAAAAGTGCTGATTTTCCGCTTTTTTCAGCTTTTTTCGTCTATTGAAATCAATGGGAACATAGAAGTTACACACAGCACATTACAAATAATATTTTATTTCCCAAAGGCATTGTATAAAATGTGCATGAGGGTGCCTGTGTTGTTGGGGTGTGGGGGGTTGTGTTTTTGGGGGGTTGTTTACTGGAATTGGGGGGCACTTAATAAAAAAGAAATCCTAAATAAAGAAAAGATAAACCATAAAACATGGTATAAAGGGGTCTGAGGAGGGTGCCTGTGTTTGTGAACGAATTAATCATTTGAACAGGGAATTTGTTTTGGGGGGGTTTCTTGACTGCTATTGGAGGGACAGTTAATAAAAAAATAAAATAAGAAATTTGTATTTAAAGTTATAGAGACAGGAACCCCTTGACATAAGCTGCCACTGGGGTGGACTGATACTTGACTTGATAGAGTTTTTCGTAGAGGATGATTTGTTAGATTTGTTGTTAGAGGACCAAGTCCTGAGGAAATATTGATTTGTAGGACTTAAGCTTGTTTGGCACAAGCCCTAAGGAAACATTGATTTGTAGGACTTAGGCTTGTTAGAAACAAACCCCCAAAATTGTTTAATTTTTTGTCGGAATATGTTTTTTTAATTTATTTAGTTTTTATTTTTCAAAGCACAAGCCCTTAGAAAAAAATAAAAATGCCCTACTGGCCTAGTGCCAAAAGGTCATGTTGGCCAGTAGCCACTGGCCATTGTCAAATGTCCTCCTGAGTACTGAGTTGCAACTGCTGTTCTTACGCTGCTGCTGAGTTGTTTAAGCAACAGGATGATTAGGCAGCTGAAAGGGAATGGGATTAACAATAGCAGTAACATGGAAGATGGATGATGAAGGTTCCACTTTACAACACTGGCTCCAGTGATGCGCCTACGGCAGAAGCAGAATACGTAGCCCCCAGTATATGTGGAGAAAAGAAGAAGTTGGCCATTAAATCTTCTCCACTGCCCCTCCTCCAAAATCATGGGTGCGTTGTTCTTAGAATATATATTTTTCCCTTGAGAGCAGGAACTGTGGCTTCCATCAGCAACTGCAATGTGCACAGCGTGTGCATTCTAAATAACATCTGGGGGCACAACTAGATCCAAACACCATGACACCCGAAACCAAGTACTGCCACTATCACTGTACCCCTTGTGCAGACCCCACTAAGGACACATGACAACTAGCTGACAGTTTAAAAATAATGATGAATCCTCCCTGCCTCCATCTTAGCATATTCTGCGGGATGGAATCTCCTCAGATGCCGCTTGATGGCCTGATATCGATTCTCCTCCACCACACTGGCATGTGTGGTCAGTGCACTACAGTGTGCAATGGGTAGAGACAAACTGCCACATCCTAACATCAAAAGATGTCAATCACTAATCTCACTTATAATACCTTTGGCCGTACCTACATTAAATGTTATTATTTATGCATAGTTACATATATATCATTTATTTCTAAAACAAAAAAAAATAAATACATTTCGTTAGAGATGAATCGAAAAACATGGAATAATCCATAAATAAAGTACTCAAGCTTGGAAAAATAATACGATTATAGACAAAATTGTACAGTCATTATATACTTTAAAAGTAAAGAAAATGCCTGTTAAGGGACAACATACAGTTAGAGACATCAGGTGTGTCTAAATTCGTTCAAACCTAAATAAAAAAGCATAAAACTAAAATAACATTTGCATAATAAAGCATGTAGATTGTAGAATATGTGCTTATAAAGCTTACGCAACTAAGAGCCATTAGCTTAACCCGTTAGGAGCCTTTAACCCTTTTAGTGCCACAAGGGTACGGAATGCATTGCTTTGCAATGCGTTCCGTACCCTTCTGGCACTCAAAGGGTTAACCTGTTGGGTGCAGTGCACAGTGTATTGTAGACCAATGCACCATGTACTCCCATAGAGGCAATAATCCTGCATACATACAAATAAAGAGACATACAGAACTTATATATCATCTCTTCTTTTACTAACTAATATTGGTATAATAAGCTTATTTTTCATTAAAAAAAATGAAACACATGATAAACAACACCAAGCAGTGCAAAAAAGGTACACAAATATTAATTTAATTATTGCTAAAACATGTACTTACTAGTTGAACAGCCCGTTACACGGGACACAGTGCTACTGCCACCCGTCGTGGGATAGTCACGTGCAGTAAAGACTTCGGAGCGCCCAGCTCTGTATCAGCAGCGGTGCGGGCAGTCTCTACTGGGCACGAGTGCAGCACGCGCAGCAGTGTCTACTGCGCATGTCGCGACGTCACACATGGTTTACCAAATTATTATATAGGATAAGGGCAATTCTACAACATGATATAATGATATATATAATCAATATATTTGTATATGTATCATGACTGACCTTAATTGGTGTAACAAATAAGTTTACAAAATCTTGGTAACTTATTCTTGACCTGATCTATATCCTATAGAACTTTGTCCTAAGACAAGAAAAGAGAAAGTGCAATGTAGTCAAACACCGAGAGAAATAACAAAAATGATTAAATAAAACATTGAAAATTGTATTCTTCATTAAGATTCATAGGTGCTTTGGTACAGAGTTTGTCCATCCATCTTAACTCATGTTGTAATAAAACACTTCCTATATTGCCACCCTTTTTGGGGATTTTTACTGTTTCTAGCATGCACCATCTTAATTATGAGACATTGTGTCCAGAATCTTTAACCCCTTAAGGACTGGCGTGAGCACACGTGGCCGGCACTTGCGGACCACGGGGCATTTTTTTTTTTATTAGCGCTTCCGGTTCAGAACTTCCGGAGCGGCGCGCAGCCGCGACGGGAGCCCTGAATGCCATGCCGTGCCAGGACCGTCATTGGTCCTTAAGTGCTGGACCGCCGTGACGGTACTGGCACGGCAATGGTCCTTAAGGGGTTAAAGTGCTTGCTAACTGGTGTGACAGAAATATTTTTACTTATGTCACAATTCAGGATAGATCTTTTGTGTTCATCATCACTAATCCGAATTTTGACTGGTCTGGATGTTTTTTCCAATGTAGGCTAAGCCACACCGGCACTTTCATGTGTATATAACATTTTTAGTGTGGCATGTGGCCTAATTTTGTAACTTAATAGTATATCCTTTAGATGGGTGATAAATGTGTTAACCTCCAATTATGTAATTGCAATGCATGCAAATCAAACATGGAAAAGTGCTCTTTTGTGGGTAGCCAAATAATGTTTTATCTGATTTAAGCTCTGGATTTCTGTCAGTACGAACAAGGTGGCCCCTAAATTCTTAGATCTTTTATATGAAAAAAGTGGATTTAAACAACAACATACTGGCTATCCTTCTGAATAATTTTCCAGTAACATTTAATTATTTTTTGTATCTGTATTGAATTGGAGTTGTAAGTACTGACCAGTGGGATTCTAGTTGGTTTGCTTTTCTTCACTTTGCCATTTAGCGAAGTAGCTCTGTTTAATGTCAGAGTTTAGAGTGTTACAATTATATCCCCTACTGACAAATCTGTTAATCATTTCTTCCATCCTTTTTATACACAAGTCTACATCAGACATGATTATTTTCACTCTCAACAACTGGCTATATGGTAAGCCTTTTATTGTAGAATGATGATGGAAGCTACTAGCTAATAACAGATTATTATGGTCAGTGGTCACTCTTAACTTTCCATAAGAGAGAGTGATTTTCAATGTTGGATGTACAGTATTAATAAAACAGCTCATGTCATGTTCAGGTACATGCCAGGTAAAGAAAATATCATCCACAAATCTAAAATAATTTTTCAGAAAAGTGGAAAATTGTGTATCGAAGAATATTTTATGTTCCATAAAAGAGACAAAAATATTGGCATATGTAGGGGTATGTTGGATCCCATTAATGTTCCCTAGGTTTGTAAATAATATTTACCATCAAACCTAAAATAGTTTTTAGTCAGTACAAATATCAACAATTGTATTAGGAAAATTAATTTCTCAGTTGAGTAGCCATGTTGGTACAAGACTTCCTCTGTACATTCAATGCCCTTCCTATGCAGGATTGATGTGTACAATGACTGTATGTCACAAATGCATAAAAAAAGAACAGTATTGTATGTCTTGTATGTATGTATATATGTATATCTTTATTTATATGGCGCCACACAGTGTACGTAGCTCCTTACAATAGACGTAAGTTACATTAAATAAGAGGGGATAAAATTCATAGAAACACTAGGAGAGAGGTCCCTGCTCCAAGGGCCTTACAGTCTAAATGGGTAATAGGAGACAGATAACAGGGTATGAGGGTATCAATGCTCAAGTTACAAGTGCTGGCTTTGTTGAAAGGTAGTGCATGGTCCTAGTGTTCCAGAAGATATGATTTGAGGGTAGACTTACAAACAGAGGGGGATTGTTCTAGATGTAGGGAGACGGGTATGGAGTTCCATAGGTAGGGAGCAGAAAGCGAGAAAAGTTTGAGACAGGAAAGGGCAGAGGGTGTGCATGGTGCAACAAGAAGGGCATTGTGTGCTGAGCAAAGAAGGCAACCGGGAACATAAGAGGAGATAGTAACATAGTAACATAGTAATTTAGGTTGAAAAAAGACTTGCGTCCATCTAGTTCAACCCTTTTCCTATTCCTGTTTACCATCGTTGATCCAAAAGAAGGCAAAAAAACCCCTCAATATAGCAATTTCAAATTCTGCATTGAATGGAGGGGAAAAAATTCCTTCTTGATTCCAAATGGCAATCAGATTTCTCCCTGGATCAACAAGCCCCAACTAAATATTAATCCCAATACTAATGTACAAAGCCCTCTATGTTATGCTCTTTTAAATAAGTATCTAGGCCCTTTTTAAAGGCATCTAATGTATTCGATAGCACTATCTCCTCAGGCAGTGAATTCCATACCTTTATTGTCCTTACTGTAAAGAAACCCTTCTGCTGTTGTAGATTAAATCTCCTTTCCTCAAGTCTAAGCGGGTGGCCCCTTGTCCTGTGTACTGTTCTGTTAATGAACAGGTCTTTGGAGAGCCCTTTGTATGGGCCCTGAACATATTTATATAGTGCTATTATATCCCCTCTAAGACACCGTTTCTCTACTGTGTACAAGTTTAACTTTTCTAGCCTTTCTTCATAACTAAAACTTTCCATTCCCCTTACTAGTTTTGTAGCCCTCCTCTGCACTCTCTCTAGTTCCATAATGTCCTTTTTAAGAAAGGGTGCCGAGAATTGAACAGTATATTCTAGGTGGGGTCTTACCATGGACATGTAAAGAGGCATAATTATATCTTCCTTCCTTGAGTCAATGCCCCTTTTAATACATGCCAATATCTTATTGGCCTTTGCAGCTGCCAGCTGGCACTGCATGCTACTGCTAAGTCTATTGTCTACCATTACTCCCAAATCATTTTCATTTGTAGATTTCCCCAGAGAAACACCATTTAAGCTATATGTTGCATTTTTATTATTATACCCAAAATGCATAACTTTACACTTGTTTATATTGAATCTCATTTGCCATTTTCCTGCCCAGTTACTCAATTTGTCCAAATCCTTTTGTAATGAAGACACATCCAGTTCAGACTTTATTACCTTACTTAATTTTGTGTCATAGGCAAACACTGATACATGGCTCCCTATGCCCTCTGGGAGGTCATTAATAAACAAAGTAAACAGAAGAGGACCCAGGACAGATCCCTGAGGTACTCCACTTATCACGTTTATCCAACTGGAGAACTTGCCATGTACTACCACTCCTTGCATTCTATCTTTCAGCCAATTTCCAATCCACACACAAATATTTTTTTCCCTTAGGCCTATTTCTTTCAATTTGTACAGTAACCTCTTGTGTGGAACCGTATCAAATGCCTTGGCAAAGACTAAATAGATCACGTCAACCGCCGCTCCCGCATCTGTTTTATTACTCACTTTTTCATAAAATGCGATCAAGTTAGTTTGACAAGACCTGTCTTTCACAAAGCCATGTTGGCTATTGCTAATGATATGCCTGTTCCAGCAGAATTTTTGAATATATTCCCTTAGCGACTTTTTAAACAGCTTCCCTACCACAGATGTCAAGCTTACAGGTCCATAATTTCATGGCTGTGACTTTGATCCCTTTTTAAATATGGGCACCACATCTGCTTTACGCCAATCCATGGGCACCATACCTGAAATAAAAGAATCCCTGAAAATCAAATATAACGGTCTGGCCAGGGTCTGGCTTAGCTCTTTCAGTACCCATGGGTGTATACCATCTGGCCCCGGAGCTTTGTCTATCTTAACACCATTCAATTGTTTTAACACTTTTTCTTGTGTTAGCCAGTCCCATGTTTGCTGTGACTGTTCTGTAAAAGTAGTTTGCAGATTCTTGTCCATTGGGTCTTCCTTGGTAAAAACAGAAGAAAAGAAATTATTTAAAATATCTGCCTTCTCTCTGTCCCCCTTGACCATCTCACCCTTTTCAGATAACAAGGACCCAACATTATCAGACTTTAATTTTTTGCCATTAATGTATTTAAAGATTTTTTTGGGGTTGCTCTTGCTCTCCTTAGCAATATTTTTTTCATTCTCCAGTCTAGCTAATTTAATATTTGCAGAAAAAAAGACAATGTAGAGTACATCGTCAATGCACAAAGGAAAAATGCCGTGAATGGGATGGAGCGAGAGATAAGAATGAGCACCAGGCGAAAAAGAAACACACCTCTAAAAATTAGGAGAAATGAATCAAGAGCACCTGGTGATCAAAAGACACTATATGTAAATGAGTGTCAAAAAAAGATTGAGGGGGAAAAATTTGGGAAACTTTCCCTAAAATTATTCCAGTCTCAAAAGAAGAAGGGAATAGGGGTGGACAGAGCAAAAATATCTCTAAGTGTAGTAAAATTATTGGGTTAAGCAGAGCAAATATGAATATTTAAAATTATTTTTTCCAAAATGGTGAGGCAATATAGAAAATATACTAAAACAATATCTCCTATAAAAAAGAGAAGTGTTGGTATATATAACGTACAATAAAAGATGATCTGTAACCTAATTGCAAAATGATCACAGTATAAGATGCTTATACTGATAGTATAGACAAGGGGAATCGCTATATGGAGTGACTCTGCAAGCAATGATAAAGCAATCCCACTAGTAAAGTGATACCTAGGTGTTCGGATGGTACGCTTACTAGATACACAGCATTAGTGTGACATATCCTTAAACAGTAAGTGTTTCTGCTTACTAGACGCCCAGAACAAGTGCGCTCGTCTGGGTATTGCTGCACAGTCTCTCTAGTCCTCTGCGAATCCCGGCAATCTTCTGGAGTGTCGCTCGCATCCACGTCTCCTCAAGTGACTCTGGCCCCTTCGGGTGCTGGCTGTTTGGAGTTCTGGTTGCGTCCGCGTTTCCTCCTCTGGCTGACTTTTAATCAGTGCTGCTTCTTTTTCTCGAACACTCGCACTGACAATATCTCAAGCAATTCGAAAAACAAAGTGTGGTGTTGGCTTTTCGGCCTGACCACGTGGCTCAACGCATTTCAGCGCGTAAACAGCACCTTCGTCTGGAGAAAGCTTGCTGATCCCTTAGCTTTGTAATGTTTAAATGCTGCTTTCTTGTTATTTATTTCATGAATTATTTTACTGGTTAGCCACATTGGTTTTAATTTGCTTCTTTTGTATTTGTTTCCAACAGGGACAAATTTATATGTGTATTTTTGCAATGTCATTTTGAAGGCATTCCACTTACCTTCTGTGTTTTTTCCTGAAAATATTTTATCCCAATCAACAAGACCAAGGGATGAATTAAACCTGCTAAAGTTGGCCTTTTTAAAATTCAGTGTTTTAGTGGAACCCATACCAAATAGCTTTTTTGAATTAATCTCAAACGATACCATGTTATGATCACTATTCCCCAAGTGCTCCCTAACTTGGATATTAGAGATAAATTCTTCATTGTCAGTTATTACCAGATCCAGACATGTATTCCCTCTGGCTGAGGTCTGCACTAATTGAGACAAAAAATTGTCATTCAACAAGTTCAAAAACTTGCTGCTTTAAGCAGAATTAGCTGTTCCATTTTCCAGTCTATTTCTGGATAATTAAAATCCCCCATAATTAAAGTTCTCCCTATTTGAGAAGCCTTTTCTACTTGCATTAATAGGTTTGATTCTTCAAGGTCACCAATGTTTGGTGGTTTATAACAAATACCCACTAATATTTTCTGGGCAGTTTTACCCCCAGTGACTATTTCAACCCACAGGGATTCCACATGTTCACTACGGTCATCACATATATCTTCCCACAAATGAGGCAATAATGCTGGTTTGACATACAGACAGACCCCGCCACCTCTTTTGTTTGACCTATCTTTTCTAAATTACATGTAGCCCTCCAAATTGATTGACCAATCATGTGTCATCCCACCATGTTTCTGTTATGCCTATCAAGTCATAGTTTTCGATTTCAACTACCAGCTCCAGTTCCCCTATTTTACCAGTTAAACTTCTGGCATTTGCAAGCATACAATTTATGCCACTGCTATATTCCATTTGTGATTTAATTTTTATGTGGTTTGTAGCTTCTCCCTATCATCTATACTAACCCTGCCCCCAGATCCACCCATCTGGTTATTAACTACATCACCTTCCCTTTCTATACTATCTAGCCCAGTATTTATTGGCCCCTCCCCCCCTTCCTAGTTTAAAATCTCCTCCAACCGTCATCCTCTCCCCAAGCACTTGAGACCCTCTTGCATTCAAGTGCAATCCATCCCTACTATAGAGATTGTACCCCAAAGCAAAATCAGCCCATTGCTCTAAAAACCCAAAGCCCTCCTTCTTACACCAAGACTTCAGCCATGCATTGAGCTCCCTAATCTCCCGCTGTCTCTCTGGTGTAGCACATGGCACAGGTAGGATCTCTGAGAATACTACCTTGGAGGTCCATTTCCTAATCTTACTCCCTAAATCCCTAAAATTACCTTTTAGGACTCTCCACCTTCCTCTTACCTTGTCATTGGTACCAATATGCACCAAGACAGCTGGATCCTCTCCAGCCCCTCCCAATAATCTGTCCACCCTGTCTGCAACATGCCAAACCCGGGCACCCGGGAGACAGCAAACCATTCGGTTGCTGCGATCAGTATATTACAGCCACGTGCATTGGCAATGGGTAATAGAGATGGATTGCATGTATTTCAAATGAGGAAAAGTGCACAGATGGTGGGATTGAGAGGGTCTGGAAGTGGCAGTGGGAGGAGAGAAGGAGAACTAATCCCTCACCCGACCACTAGAGAAAGGGGTGTGTGAGAAGCAGAACCCTCCATAAGAGAGTGCAGCCTTCACCGCTGTGTCCTGTGCAGAAAACCAAGTTTGTGTGAAAGCAAACAACTGCAGTGATTGCTGACAGAAACAGTCATGAATGGGGGTTGTCTTGTTAACTATGGAATGGGTGTTCAGCAAAGCACAGGAGAAGGGGAGAAAGGATGGTGAAAGGCGAGGAATGTTTATGAGATTTGAGGGGTTAGAACTCCTCAGGTAGCGGTGGGAGGATATGGTAAACCGTGGTTGATAACAGGTAGGTATGGGATTTGGGCCTGGATTGGGATCAATATCCCCTGCAGCAAGCAGAAGGATAAAACAAAGGGAAGAAATATGGAAGTGGGACTTGTATTATTGTTTTAGAATAGGGAATGCAGAGGGAGAAGGGGTTAAAATCAGGAGAAATGTGTAAGAACAGACAGGTGTGATGGGGAGGAGAGAGGGGGAGATGTGGATGTAGTTTGGAAAGTCAAAGGGAGAGTTGAAGCTGATAAGAATCCTGGGGAGCACTGAACATATAACAACAAGGTAAATAGCAAATGTGAACATGGTAAATCAGTTCCTGGTGTCAGAGGAAAAATGTATTTGCTGATTATCTTCCTACAGCTGCTCTTTACAGGTAATGCAGGATTTCTGGTGCCTTGTGAGTTGCATTGTGTGTTTTCTTCGTTGTTGAAGTCAGTTGTTAAACTCTTGCTGGCACTTAGGAAGAGGGGCATCAATGCTCTACCCCCAGCAAATGCTCTCCCCCAGAATGTGTCCAGATATATAGGCCCCAAAACAGTGATTAGCAATCAAACTATCAGCATATTAAAGGAGTATAAGGCTGAAGGGAAATGGAAGGTGTGACAGGAAATTAACTCCTCTTCAGGGGAATGCAGTCAGATAGTCTATGAATTAGCAATGTTGATAAATTAGATACACAGGATGTTAATATATGTCCATACCCAGTTTAATTGCTCCAAATGCACCAGGCACACAAAGGTTAAAACAAGGCAGATAGACTGTTCAGACTTTTCATACCCAGATTAATTGCTACAAATGCACCAGACACACAAGGGTTAAAACAAGGCAGCTAGACTGTTCAGACTTTTCATACCTGTGAATGAAAAGAGAAGAGATATGTGTCACCCAATAACTCAGTTGTTATACTCTTGCTGGTACTTTAGAAGATGGGAACTTAGAAAGAGGGGCATCAATACTCTACCCCCAGGTTGTAGATCTTTCAACCTGATTAGGAAATCAGTAGTGTATCTCAGACAAACCTTTATGTCTGATGCAAGTGGTTGTAAAATTAGACGGACTCTGCACTTCTCTGTAGGTACTAGGTACTCTGCAAAAGTAGACAGGGTTGGGGAGTACCTAGTATCTACAGAGAAGAGACGCTAAAGGACTTAGAATAGAGTGCAGTACTTGAGATCAACTTAGCTGTGGTAAAGGTATTGGCCATGAAGCCAGATTTCTGACCCAACTTGAGCCAGGGCTGAGACCAGGATGGACACTCCTCAGGTTTAGAAATCAGGGTGTAGGTACTAGAAGTGGAAGGACCTGTTACGCTTACCAAGTCAGACGGTATAGTTAAAATTACCTTTATCAGAATAATAATTTGTAGGCAAATAATGAAGATACTATAAGCAGAGGGTGACTGGAGAGGCTAGAGACTCTATTAGGAATAGGAGTCTGCTGACGGGTGAACCCCAACTGCTGGAGACTAGGCCGAAGCAAACTGGTAATCTCAGGGTACGGCAAATAGGTGGAACGCAACACAGAACCTACAGTCTCCCGTAACAAAGCAACAAGGGAGACTACTGACTCACGCCTACAGTCAGCAAGACCAGAGTCTGCCAGAGTCCCAGGTCTGCACCAGGATGGATGTCTATGGGGAATGGAGCCACACAGCGGAGTAAACAGACAGAGCCACAGGTCAGCCCCAGCTAGGATAGTCAGACAAGCCAGGTTCATACACGGAGCGGGTAGACAGCCAGAGCCACAGGTCTGCACCAGATAGGATGTCCACTAGGAGTAGGTAATGCTGGGAGGATACTTGGACAGAACCTCAGGTCAGCACCAGAATGGATAGTCAGACAAGCCAGGGGCATACACGAAGCAGTGAGTCAGCCAGAGCCACAGGTCTTCACCAGATTGGATGTCTAAGACAAATGGAGCACACAGAGAGAATTGTATTGTATGTTTGTATTGTATATTTTATTTATATAGTGCCAACCAGTGTACTTGGCACTTTACAGTTTACATTTGATAGAGAAGAGGTACAATAAGTGCAGTGATTAAGTACTTATAAAGACAATCATAAGGGGAACACCAGGTGAGTATGCATGAGGATGAAAGGTCCCTGCCGCTTAGAGCTTACAATCTAAGTATAGGATGGGTAACACAAAGATAAGATCTGGTAGAGTAGGAAGTGCAGTTTTTGGCATATGAGATACTGTTTTCATATTACACTGTTGCTATATATAAAAGGTGCTCTTTTAGTTTGGATTTAAAGTTGTTGAGGTGTTGACGCTTGGTGAGTACTGGGTGGTAGGGCGTTCCAGAGGTAGGGAACAGCAAGGGAGAAAGCCTTCAGTCCTGAAACAGTGATAGTGGTTAAAGGGGCAGAGAGTTGTCTCCATGAGTGGTGTGTAGCGGACATGCAGGAATATGGCGGGATATCAAAGATGAAATATAAGGTGGGGACAAGTGTTGGAGAGCCTTGAAGATAATGAGAAGGATTCTGAATGCGATACACTGCTTTATGGGAAGCCATGACAGTGATTTTAAAAGTGGTGGGGTGAATACTGTTCTGGAGGAGAGGAAGAGTGTTCTGGTGGCTGAATTAAGAACTGATTGAAGAGGAGTGATATGGTTAGTAGGAAGACCAATAAGTAAAGAATTGCAGTAGTCGAGGCGAGAAAGGATAAGAGCATGTATGAGGGTTTCTGTTGTAGAATAATAGAGGAATGGCCGGATTTTTGCTATATTCCAGAGAAAGAAGTGACAGGTTTTGGTTACGTCATTAATGTAGATGGAGAAGGAAAGAGAAGAGTCCAAAGTTACCCCAAGGCAGTGGGCCTTGTCTACAGGGTAAATTGTGGAGCCTTTGACAGTTATAGAATGGAGGTATTGTGAATGATTTAGGAGGAAAGATAAGGAGCTCAGTTTTGGACTTGTTAAGTTTTAAGCAACAATGAGCCATCCAGGAAGAGACAGCAGTAAGGCAATCTGAGACCCACTGCTGTATTTCAGGTGATATTGAGGGTGCAGAGAGATATATTTGCTTATCGTCTGCATAAATATTTTATAAGTTGCCCCAGGGAGATTGTATACAGAGAAAAGAGTAGAGGTATCACGGTGCCCATGCTTTGCTGGCGACATTTTGACAAGTGCTACTTCCTGATTCCTTTTTATTGGCTAACATTATGTGGCTCCTCCTAGTGACAGCCTTTAAATACTCAGCCCTGTCACTTCTGCAATGCCCTTTCGTGGTGTTTCCGTTGCTAGTGCTAGTTCCGTTATTTCGTATGATTCCAGTGTATGACCCGGACTGCCTGACTACTCTGCCTGTTGATGTTCCTGCTCTGTGTACCGACCCGGCTTGGATGACGTTCCTGCTCTTTGTACCGACCCGGATTGCTGTGTTCCTGCTCTGTGTGTCACTGCCCGGTTGCTATGCAGTGAATTAACTAGTTCACTGTGGAAGGTTGCCAATCCAAATATGGCGAATGCGTCTTTGTCTGTGTAATGATCGGACAGACTGAGTGCCCAATATAAGCTACCTGGTAGTCTCTGTGAAGTGTTTTCCCCCAAATATGTGAGAGGCTGCTATTTGATGTAAATACTAAACACAACAACAGACAATACAGGATTACTGCAAGGCAGTCCCCAGTGGGCCAGATGCTAGAGACTGAAGACTAGAGTACAAAGCTGGCTGGCAGTGACTGCTCTATGGGTTGCCTTGCTGCAGCTAGGCTGAGTTAGAGATGCTGGCCACAAAGCCAGATTAGTGCTGACTGGAGAAGCTGGCCTACACTCTATATGACAACCCAGATAACAGCAGCTACTCAATGGGATTGCAGTATAGTTGTAGTTGTTGTACAGGACACTGAGGCCTGGAGCTCGACTGAGAAGACAGAGAACAGGATAGTCGAAGTCTGACAGGGTGGCCGACAGAAAGAAGCCCACCAGGGTCAAGGCAAATGAGAAGTCAGACAAGCCAGATCAGGAACTGATGGGCAATGTAGTACAAGGCAGCAGACGGAAGGATGGTTGAATCAATAGAGCTAAGGTCAGTAACAGGATATCAGATAAGCATGGTACCAAATTGCAAAACAGGAGGGATGTTGCAGGAAAAGCCAGGTCAGTACACAAGATAACACTCAGGAACAGGACAGAAAACTCAGGGTCATGAACTGGAATGCTTTTCTCATGCCCCTCCAAAAGCAAAGAGGCTCTATAAAGCAGCGCCCGGGTGCTGTCGAATGGCAGTAGATGTGTGAGGAGAGCGATCGAGGCACTCATGGGACTTCCAGAGTAAGGAAAAACAAATTTATTAAATCAAGATCAACATTTCGGCCAGGCACAGCTGGTCTGCCAGCTGTGCCTGGCCAAAACGTCAATCTTGATTTAATAAATCTGTTTTTCCTTACTCTGGAAGTACCATGAGTTCCTCGATCTCTCTCCTCACACACACACACATATATATATATATATATATACATATATGTAATTACTATGACGAGCCAAAATCTCGTATAATAGCACATACACATATATCCTACACATACTCACAAATGCAGCTCTAATACCTATATCACTCAAATTACTTCAATTCAAATAATGTCAAATGATCTTGCATTCACCATTAAACTACTCAGTAAGAAAAACTGACTTACGACAGCACATAAAGTTAAATTCTGAGATTAACTCTACCTGTACTTTACTCATAGATCTTATGCTGACACACCCTACATCTGAACAATAAATCTTCTTGTGCAACCTCTGAAAATCAAGATAACAATAACGCAGTGTAATACATGCAACTACTGTATAATTTACTTTAGAAGTGCCAATTCCACAGAAAATTCACTGACCTACTCCAAATGAAATGGTGATAATAGGGTATCCAGAAGTTTTACAAGAACATTAATAACAAAATACATATGGTCTGGGATCCCTGTAGATTTTCAATGTTATCCCTTATTTTTTTCTATTGTCTATTTTGTGTGTTCATTTTTTATCCAATACAATACCCTGCTATCTGAGAACTCCACCCCTGTAGTTAGTGATATGGCAATTGTTATCTATTTTAATTCTGGGTTTAACTAAGTTTTAAAATACTTTCATTGGTTAAAAAGATTTAAGATTCCTTTTTAATTTACCAACCTTTCTAAAAAAATCTATTTTTTTTACCAATATATGGTGCTAAGAGGCTGCAAATGATTTAAGTAACTTCCCTAAAAAGTCATCCAATTAATAAATAATTGGGCATCTACACCCAGGTAAAATCTTGAACTAGCTTGAGTAACTTAAAGGGATAGTAATGTTTCAAAATAAAAGCAGCTCCAATTAATCTTCATAGTATTTAGCCCATGGAGAGTGTTATTTCAATACTGTCAGAGTTGTAGTTCAAGAGTAATTAAATGATAAAGTATCCCCCTCCCGCCCCTTTTACTGATGTAACACTGCTCATCTCAGAGCAGCAAGGTGGTGTCCAGGTGGATCACAGAGAGGGACAATGTTCAGTTAGCATAAGGGAAAAACCTGAAAAACCTGTCAAGGGGGGCAGGGCTTTCATTGTTCTCACAGTAAGAAGATTGTCCCTTGCTGTGAGCTGTCTGGTCTTAAGACCAGAATCCACACCTGAGGGGAGGTGGTTTACACTAGGTAAAAGGGGAGGGAGGGGGGTACTTTATTATTCAGTAACTCTTGAACTACAACTCTCCATGACCCAAATACTATAAAGATTTATTGGAGCTGCTTTTATTTTGAAACATTACTATCCCTTTAAGGTCAACACTTTGTCTACATAGAAATTAATGCATGTGAAAACAAAATGCATACATTATTCCAAACAGGAAATTTTAATCAATCTTTAAAAATGTGTGGGCTTTGATATTCTCAACTGAGATAACACTGTAATTTTCATCTTCTAAACATCCCAAGGTTGAGAGAAATATTTGTTAAAATAGAGCAAAAAACTGTTTTGCATGTTTCCCAGTGGATTTTAAAAGCAAAGTAAATCAAGGAAAATGAAAACAAAGAGAAGGGAAAATGTTAAATGTTTAATATTGTATGAACATTGCCATGCATAACATTCAGAGGGGTTGCATCATAATCATTGTTCATTTTTAAAAATTTTCTTAATGAAAAGAAATGTATAACAAATATAACAAAGGAAAATATGATAAATACAATGGTCTCACTGAACTGTGCAGCATTTAATGGAGGCCTCGGCCTTCTTACTCTGTTGGTTCTACATTGCTCACATGAACAATAACCTCCAAAGGGTAGAGGGCATTTGGTGTAGCTAAGGTAACACAATGTTGAAAGGCTATGTTGTGAAACATAAACCAAACAGAAATCACATTCTTACTTGGATAAAATTGGATGGAAAAATTATTTGGGCAGGCATTCCAGCAATGTTAAAAAAGGTCATACCGTGTCTGACACCTAAAACTTCTGTCTAATGATAATGGCTCTCTGTACCTACTCTAGAAAATGATGTTGTTAATAGAAATGCTGTTGCAAACAGTTTAAGCAAGCTGTGGCTTATTTCAGTCAATCACACATAAAGCCAGGATCATCTTATGGATGAGTCCATTCAACTAAATGCTATCATGCTTAGAAGTAGGGGTGGGTGAAAAGTGAGAAAGATTTCCTTCATGACTTTTCACGAAAAAACTGCAGATTTTTCGCTTTTTGCACAAAAGTTTTCTCTTTTTCTCCAATGCAAAAATGTCCTCCTTCTCACCTATTCCAACACATTTTTCGCCTATTCAACACATTTTTCTTCTATTCTAACACATTTTTAGCCTATTCCAACACACTTTTTCCTATTCCAACACATTTTTTCCTATGTTTAATATGGTGCAACATTTCCCAGCACAATATTACTTCTTCTGAGGGCTGTAGTGGATAAATAAGTAGCTGGAAGTCAAAGTTGTGAGTCCTACAGCAAAGTATACCTTGAAAAATGTGTTAGAATGTAGCGTTCCTTTGTCCTTTGCACACAGCACTTAGTTCCTGCTTAAGTGACACTGGCACATATTCATGAATTGTCAACTGATAAAAAAATAAAGTATAACCTAAAATGTGACAGACGTGTATGTAGTGGTGGGGAACTGGAGTGGTGTGATTGGTGGGACCTTGACAAACTACATCCACCTGGGTAGGAGAGGGGTCATCATCATCATTTACTGCACATGCTGCAGCAACAATTTCTGCGGTCAGTTTGTGTACTACCACTTTACTCCCATGTCCCTGCACTTCCCCCACCTTTCCCCCTTCCGCTTCTGCATTTGCTAGACATTACTCAACTACTGTGTGTGTTTTTACTCTCTACAGTACACAACTGATGGAATGTGATGTGTTGCCTTGGTCCTCAACAAAATTCTCAATGTCGTCTGCTGTCTATCAAGTATGCCTCAGTCACAGAGCTCCCAGTCAGCTGTCTAATATATTTATTTGTTTAATTATTTATGTTTTTTATTTGTATTTATTTATTTATTTACTAGTTGAAGAGCCCATTACACGGGCCACAGTGCCACTGGCAGCCGGTCACGGGGCAGTCATGTGCAGTAGTTACTGCCCGCGCCGCAACTGATACAGAGCAGGGCACTCTGAAGGAGTAGCAGTCTCTACTGCGCATGACTGAGGCGTTACGCACATTCTAGTGAATTATTATATAGGATTTTTTAAGTTGTCCACCATATCTTATCATAGTTAGTCCCCCCAAAAATATAACTTAAAAAACAACTTATTTCCCCAGACTTCTCCAGCACAGAGACAATAAAAGTAAAATCAGCAAGCAATTTGGACCCCAGCTGCCTGTGTCTTGCCAGTCAGTCACACCAAATCTTGGGGTATTTTTGGTCAACCTCCTTCCTCCCTTCTTCTCATTGTGCCTCCAGACTCCCCTAATAAAGAGAACAAATATCCTACCTAAATGACTTCCTAAAACTAAGCTTCAATTCCCCTTTATTTTCCTGTCTTCTCTAGCTCAAAAATATGCTGCTCTCTCCTCTCACAAACACAGAATGGCATGCTGTGAGAGCTGCCTGGAACTAGTTTTGCTGGGACCGTGACAAACTGCATCCTCCCTTGGAGTAGAGGGATCATCATCATTGATTGCACACGCTGCAAACCAGCAACCATTGCTGCAGTCAGTTTTTGAACTACTACTTTAATCTCACATCCCTGCAATGCTGCACCCCTCCACCTTACCCTTGTGCGTTTGTTGGACATTGATCAACTACACTGTATTTTTTTTTTACTCTACTGTAAACAACACAACTGATGGAGGTGTATGATGCCTTGCCTAAGCCCACTCAGCTGTCTGTCACTGTCCCCTAATATATTTGGTTCTTTATTCTTTTATATTTATTTATTTTTTATTTAAGTTTTCCACCCTGTTGTCTTATCACAGTCTGTCCAAAAAAAAGTATAACTGAAAAACAAATTCAGCAACTTCTTTCCCCAGATTTCCCCCACCCAGCACAGATACAATAACAGCAAGATCAGCAAGCAAATCCCCAGCTGCCTGTATCTTTCCAGACAGTCAATATGAATTTTGGGGTATTATTTGGGGTCACCCTCCTTTCTCCCTTCTGCTCCCCAGAGTGTCCCACTGACTCTCCTAATACAGGGAACAAATGTCTTAACTAAAAGATTCACTAAACTAAACTTCAATTCCCCTATCTTCTCTAGCTCAAACAAGGAGCTGCTCTCTCCTCTCACAAACACAGAATGGCTGCTGTGAGACCCTGACAGCCTTTTATATGGCTGTAGAAAACATTTGTGTGGTGGAGAGAAATTTTTCTTCCCATTTATTCAATGGGCGAAAAAGGCATGAAAAAGTAGAAAAACTGCACTTTTCGCTGGAAATTATTCACCAAGCAGAAAGTGCCATTATTCACCAATTTCAGTCTGAGGTGAAAATTTTCACCCATCCCTACTTAGAAGCAGAGATGGGTGAACATTTTTTGCCTCTAAACAAAATCAGTGAATAATGGCTCTTCCTGTTTTATGAAAAATTTCCTGGAAAAAGTGCAGTTTTTCTGCTTTTTTCCGCTAACTCATTGCATTGAAATCAATGGGAACATTGAATTTACACACAATACATAATAAATGTTATTTTATTTCCAAAAGGATTAGAATACAAGGGTTATGTGGGTGCCTGTGTTGGTGGAGTGTGGAGAAAGAATAGTTTGAAGAAGGAATTTCTGGAGGGGGTTGATGACTGGGATTGGGGGGGCAATTAAAATAAATAAATAAATAAATAAAATAAGGAATTGGTACTTAACATGACAGAGACCCCCTGATATAACCTGTGACTGGAACATACTTATACTTGATGGCATAGAGTATTTTGTAGAGGATAATTTGTAGGACTTGTTGTTAGAGGCCCAAGCCCAAGCCCAGAGGAAATTTTGATTTGTAGGACTTAGACTTATTAGAGGCACAAGCCCTGAGGAAACATCGATTTGTTGTAGGACTTAGACTTGTGTTAGGACCAAACCCTGAGGAAACATTAATTTATAGGACTTTGGCTTGTTAGAGGCACAAACACTGAGGAATCATTGATTTGTAGGACTTAGGCTTATTAGAAACAAGCTCCCCATTTTTTTGTTAATTTTGTAGGCTTCTGTTTTGTGTGGAACAAGCCATAAGAAAAAAAAAAGTATGCCCTACTGGCCTAGTGCCAGTAGCCAGTGGCTACTGACCATTGTCAAATGCCCTAGTGTCATTGCGGAATTTGCGACTGCTCTTCTTGCTGCTGCTGAATTGTTTAAGCAGCATGGTGATTAGGCAGCTCCAAGAGAATGGGATCAACAACAGCAGTGATATGGGTGATAGATGATCATGGTTCCACTTGCCACTACTAGCTTATCACAGTGCCCGTGATTGCTGCTTTTCTTAGTCAGTTACCTGAAGGGGGCTCTCCATTGGCTGTCTGCCTTCAGCCCGCCCTGCATTGCCTATTTAGACTGAGCTTGGGCACCCTTTGGTTGCCCTTTCGTGTTGTCTTTATGCTGCTCGTTCCTGCATTGAGTTCCTGAGCTTCCTGGGCCCTGTCTCCTTCCTGCTTGTTTGAGATCGTCTAGTCCCTGCTCACCAGATACCCTGGTTCCTGCATCCGTTCCTGATCCAGTTGGGGTTGCTGTCCTGCTGCCGTTTCCTGCTGCCGTTCCTGATCCAGTTGACTGTCCGTAGTGCTGTTTCCTGTCCATCCTCGACTGGGTTCCTGCTCCTGGATCTCCTGCAGTGTGCCTGTCTTCCCCAGTCGCTCTGGCGACATTGTTACTCACTTGTTGTTTCCCAGTACGCGGGTACTGGTTTGCTCCACATACTCCCGGCTTCTGTTGCACCAGTAGAGATATTGGTTATCCCAGTACGCAGGTACTGGTTCGCTCCACTACCAACTGGCTGCTATTTCACCTGTAGAGATATTGGTTATTCTGGTACGCGGGTACTGGTTCGCTCACTGCCAACCGGCTGCTGTTGCCCGGTAGAGTTATTGGTTACTCCAGTACGCGGGTACTGGTTCGCTCCACAAACAACCGGTTGCTGTTGCACCGGTAGAGTTATTGGTTATCCCAGTACGCGGGTACTGGTTCACTCCACAAACAACCGGCGCTTTTGCACTGTTAGAGTTATTGGTTATCCCAGTACGCAGGTACTGGTTCGCTCCACATACTACTGTCTGCTGTTCCATCGGTAGAGTTTTTGGTACTGGTTTGCTCCACTGTCAACCGGCTGCTGTTGCACCGGTAGTGATATTGGTCTCCCCAGTATGCGGTTACTGGTTCGCTCCTCAAACGACCGGCTGCTGTAGCTCCGGTAGAGATCTTTGTTTCTCCAGTACGCAGGTACTGGTTCGCTCCATGTTTAATTGATTGCTGTTCAGTCCTAGACAGCTCTTGTAGTCCTCTTGTCACCCCAGTACGCGGGTATTGGTTTGCTCCTTGTTTTGCCGGTTGCTGTTCGGTCCTAGACAGCACCGGAAGATTGGTGGTTTTCTCTAGTACGCGGGTACTGGTTCGCTCCCTGTATATATATCAGTTGCTTGTTGCAAGATCTGTTAGCACTGGTAGAGACTGTGTCTCCGCTGCACGATTACTGGTTTGCTCCTGCACTTCTCGCTGGCTATGCCATACTGAATATCCATTAGGCCTCTGTCTGTCATACTATGTGACTGGTCTATCCAACTAGCCAGTCACCGAGGCCTTAGTTGCTGCCATCCTGTTCTGCAGTCCAGGCTGCCTTGCCCGGTATATTGGTAAGGCCGGTAGAACCTATTCATCTCTATACCATCTTGGGTTGCCTTACCCGGTATTGGCAAGGTCAGTAAAGCCTCTATACTTGCTGTCTCAGTCTCAGGCTGCCCTGTCCGGTATTTTGGCAGGGTCGGTAGAGTCTACATTATTTCATTGTACCAATATCCAGGCTGCCTTGCCCGGTATATTGGCAAGGCCGGTAGAGCCTATACGAGTTCTTGAACCAGTCTCCAGGCTGCCTTGCCCGGTATATTGGCAGGGCCGGTAGAGCCTACACTATTCATTGTACCAGCCTCCAGGCTGCCTTGCCTGGTATATTGGTAAGGCCGGTAGAACCTTTTCCATCTTGTACCACCTAGGTTGCCTTACCCGGTATTGGCAAGGCCGGTAGAGCCTGTGTCTCATTCCTTACCATCGCTTATGCTGCTATGTAAATCGCTACATATATATACTACCCAATAGGGTTTTCTTTAAACTTTTCAATAAAGTTGTGTTTTAACCTAACTCTGTGTCTGAGAGTCTTAACAAACCGTGACATAGCTCCACTGATGCATCTGAGGTAGTAGAAGCACAACAACTAGTGCCCACAACATCAGGTATATGTGGAGAAAAGACGTTGGCCAATAATGCTTCTCCATCTGCCCCTCATCCAAAATCATGTTGTTGGACTATAAATTTTCCCTTGAGAGCAGGAAGGAACTGTGCCTCTCATCAGCAACTGCAATGTGCACAGTTTGTGTGGTTAATAAGGGAGGCACTGGGAACAATGGGCACATCTGCACTCAAATCAAACACCTGGAACAATTCTAACCAAACACCATGATGCTTAGGGTCCCCAATGTGAAATCATCCCACCAGAAATCTAGTACTTGTCCACTCCCCTCTAAGGACATGTGGCAACTAGAAGTTTAAATAGTAATGATGAACCCTCCCTGCCACCAGCTTAGCATATTCTGGTGAATTCAATCTTCACAGATACTGCTTGATGCCCTGGTTACAATTTTCCTTCACCACATTGCCTTGCGTTGTAAGCGGACCACACAGTGTGCAATGGGTGGGCGTGAACTGCCACATCCTGACAGCTACACAATGCCTATCAGTTGGTGGGGGAGGTAATGATGAACTAGGTGGATCCCCAGAAGCTGCAGTTAGATCTTCCCATGACTGGACCCTAGATCAAGAAGTTGATGGTGAGCCAGGTGTTTCGCTCATCATTGAACTTTCAGGCTCTGGCTGGGTTTCTCTATTCTTCCTCCTCTTTGATTTACACCTTGCCTCATGTTGCCTTTAGGGGGAGTCGGGGGAACAGCAACAGCTGTGCCCAATTTCTTTGGTGGGGGTTTGGCTTTAACATGCTTCACAAAAATGTGATGGTTTCTGTGTTTCATATGTGTGATGAGGGCGGTTGTGCTAAGGTATGTTCCCTCCTTTCTCGTTTTCACTGACTTGTCATAAATTATGGACAGTGCCATCACTCATGACTGCATTTGCCTGTCCCAGGAGAAAAAAAGTCCCACACTCAGGACCTCAGGGGGGAGGGGAAAGGTGAAGAAGAATGGACTTTATCTCCTTCTCTTCCACATTCCCTTTCACTGAATGGGTCAGAGGATTATGTTGCTGCTGTTGCTGCTACTGTCTTTGAATCACCACTACAACTAGAAGCAGGAATATTGCTGCTGGCAAGTGGAATCTGTCCGAGTACTGCATCACTGGACCCCATCTGTACTGTGTCCAGAGTGGTCTGTGGCACACTAGCCTGCTCATTAGCATCCTGCTGCCCCTGAAACTCAGCAGCAGCAGGAATTAGAGCAGTAGCAGACTCTACAAATTCCAAGTTTTCAATGTTGGTGGCGGTGACGCCAATCCTCACCATGTCTCCCATTCCTTCTCATTTTGGGCTAAAAAGGCCATTCATGTCTCTTCCACTCCTTCTTCTCCACCATTATCATCACCATCATCACCTGTCCCTCCTTGCTTCTGTTGCTCTTTTAAAGACATCTTACTGGTTGGAGGAGATGATGACAAATGTTACAGACAGTCCCCTACTGTCACACTTGCCAGCACTTGTTGAGCTGATGAAAGCAGACTGGCAGCACTAGCAGCAGGCACAGACAGCTGCTCAGCCCTTATGGTGGTGGGGGTGGTATTATTGCTGCTAGCCACCAGTTCTGCCTTTTTTCAGGATCATGTTCCATAGGGACAATGTCATTGGGGGAAGGGGACTCCCAGTGTAAGGGAATGTTGTGGACTCCCTTGACTGCTAGTCTGGCCACTGCACATCACTTCCCCTACCACCTCAGCATCAGCAGGAGGATCTACTGTGGTCACACTAGTCCCACTAGCTGCTTCACTATCAATAAAAGCAACCACATCAATTAAAGTATCTGAGTCTTCCTCACTACTAGTATCACCCCCTCCCTAACACTCTGAGTCTGTAGCTGCTGGATCTTAGTAGTAGTAGTAGTAATAGTAGTAGTAGAAGTGGGACTGTTTGGGGATGGCAAGTATGACCTAGGGTCCCCTGCTATTATTCTTGGCATGCTCTCCAGTCTCCACCCTCCGAGAATCACAAGACGCACTGTCAGGAGCAACACTGGCAGCAGGCACAGGTAGCTGACTCCTCCTGCTCATACTACTACCCATTTCTTTCACAGCTCTTGACACAAATTTCCCCAAGATCCCTAAAGGTGATGTAGGGGGACTGGCCATCACTGGGTCTGGTGAATCAGGGCATCCAGACCCTTCAATGCAGGTAGTGGTCACTTCCTCCTCCTCAGGCTCACTGGATGCATAACGGTCCTTCCAGCAAATTAAAACCAATGTGGATAACCAGTAAAGAAATTCATGAAATAAATAAGAAAAAAGCGGCATTTAAACATGATAAAGCTGAGGGATCAACAGAGGTATTTGCAAAATACAAGGATGTCAACAAAACCTGTAAAAGGGAGATTAAATTAGCTAAACTGGAGATTGAAAAAATAATTTCAAAGGAGAGTAAGAGCAATCCCAAAAAATTATTTAAATACATCAATGGCAAAAAATTAAAGTCTGACAATGTTGGGTCTTTGTTATCTGAAACAGGTGAGATGGTAAGTGGGGATAGAGAGAAAGCAGATATGTTAAATCATTTCTTTTCTTCTGTGTTTACCAAGGAAGACCAGATGGACAAGAACCTGCAAACTGCTTTTATAAAACAGTTACAGCAAGCATGGGATTGGCTGACACAAGAAAAAGTGTTAAAACAATAAAATGGTGTTAAGGTAGACAAAGCCCTGGGTCTGGATGGTATACACCCACAGGCACTTGAAGGGCTAAGCCTGGCCCTAGCCAGACCATCATTTTTGATTTTCAGGGATTCTTTTATTTCAGGGATGGTGCCCGCCGATTGGCGTAAAGCAGATGTGGTGCCCATATTTAAAAAAAAGGGATCAAAATCCCAGCAGGGAAATTACAGACCTATAAGCTTGACATCTGATCGGGAAGATGTTTGAAGGGTTGCTAAGGGAATATATTCAGTAATTCATCTTGAATAGGAATATAATTAGTAGGAACCAACATGGCTTTGTGAAATACAGGTTTTGTCAAACTAACTTGATTGCATTTTATGAAAAAGTGAGTACAAATATAGATTTGGGTGCAGCGGTTGATGCAATCTATTTAGACTTTGCCAAGGCATTTGATACGGCCCCACACAGAAGGTTACTGTACAAACTGAATGAAATAAGCTTAGGGGCAAATGTTTGTGCTTGTATTGGAAATTGGCTGAACGACAGAATGCAAAGAATGGTTGTAAATGGGAAGTTCTCAAATTGGACACATGCGATAAGTGGAATAACTCAGGGATCTGTCCTGGGACCTCTTCTTTTTAATTTGTTTGTTAATAATCTCCCAGTGGGCATAAGGAGCCATGTCTCAGTGTTTGCTGATATCACAAAATTAAGTAGGGTAAAAAAGCCTGAACTGGATGTGTCTTCATTACAAGAAGATGTGGACAAATTGGGTAACTGGGCTGGAAAATGAGATACAATATAGACAAGTGTAAAGTTATGCATTTTGGGTATAATAATACAAATGCAACATATAGTTTAAATAGTGTTTATTTGGGGAAATCTACTAATGAAAATTATTTGGGAGTTATGGTAGATAATAGACTTAGCAGCAGGGTGCAGCGCCAGCTGGCAGCTGCAAAGACCAATAAGATATTGGCATGTATTAAAAGGGGTATTGACTCACGAGAGGAAGATATTATTCTCCTTTTTTACAGGTCCATGGTAAGACCCCACCTAGAATATGCTGTTCAATTCTGGGTGCCCTTTCTGAAAAAGGACATTATGGAACTAGAGAAAGTGCAGAGGAGGGCTACAAAAGTAATAAGGGGAAATGAAAAGTTTTAGTTATGAAGTTATTGAAAAGTTAAACTTGTACACACTTGAGAAACGGCGTCTTAGAGGGGATATGATAACATTATATAAATATGTTTAGGGCCCATACAAAGGGCTCTCCAAGGACCTGTTCATTAACAGAAGAGTACAAAGGACAAAGGGCCACCCGCTTAGACTTGAGGAAAGGAGATTTCATCTACAACAGAAGAAGGGTTTCTTTACAGTAAGGACAATAAAGGTATGGAATTTACTGCCTGAGGAGGTGGTGCTAATGAATACTTTCGATGCTTTTAAAAAGGGCCTGGATACTTTATTAAAAGAGCAGAACATAGAGGGCTATGTACGTTAGTATTGGGATTAATATTTAGTTAGGGCTTGTTGATCCAAGGAGAAATCTGATTTGGAATCAAGAAGGAATCCTCCCCCCATTGAAAGCAGAATTTGAAATTTCTGTATCGAGGGTGGGTTTTTATGCCTTCATTTGGAACAACAACGTTAAACAGGAATAGGAATAAGGTTGAACTTGATGGACGCAAGTCTTTTTTCAACCTAAATTACTATGTAACTATGTACTATATTCCAGGTGCTCATACTGATATCACCCTCTCCTGCCTCAATTTCACTATATAAATCAAAGAACAACATCCTAACACCCTTCTTTCCTTCTTGAGCTGCTTGTGTTGTGTTTCACTTCCTGGAAACATCACATTTTTATAATGAAAACATGAAGAACGTGTGAGTAAAGGTGCACAAAGTTTGCAATTGCTGACACTGAAAAAAATAGCAAAAAATGCTGGGCAAATATTTTAATCAATTTATTTAAAAAGTGGACAACTACATAGTTTTCATGGGACTTTTCTCCCACTCATACTCAGAAGGCTTATCCAGAACAGTCTTCATTCTAAAGGACCTAAGCATTTTGATACAGTTTGACAGGGATTTTTTTCAATCTTCTTTTCCTTCTTCTTGCTCTGTCTTGCCTTTACAAGCTTTTTGCAAAAGCCACTGCCTCATTGCACCTAACAAAATTGTTCATGTTGGTTAATTTTCATGCAGAGGTAGAATAGGGAAAAAAAGAAAACGTAACTTTAAGGTAGTATTCTCTGTCAGGAAATGTAATTATAATGAGAGATTTCAACTATCCTGAAATTGACTGGAGAAATATGACTTCTAGCAAAACAAAGGGAAAACATACGTTTTATAAGATTTTCTGTCCCATCTAGTAGAGGTGCCAACTAGAAAAGGGACACTACTTGTCCTAGTGCTCTCAAACAATTCTGATATGACACTGACAGTATAGAGGTAAAGGAACATTAAGGCAGTAGTGACCACAATATAGTATCCTTTGAAATCTTTTAATGAAGACCCAATAGCAAGGGTTTAACTAAAACATTCTATTTCAAAAAGGCTAATTTTGCAAAGCTAAAAAGCAGTATTAAAGGATATTCAATGTGATGTAACTTTCAAAGATAAAAGTGCACAAAAATCATATAATTTGTTTAAAATGCTCTTAGATAAATATACACATCAATATATACCATTATAAGAGAAGACCGATGTGCCTTAATAATGAGGTTTGCAAAGAAATTAGAAATAAGAAGCATACTTTTAAAGTGTTGAAGTCAGATGGGTACGCTGCATCATTTAAAAAAAATAAAGAATGTAATAAAATCTGCAAACAAGCTAATAGGCTGGCTAAAATTGAAAATAAGAGAAATCTTGCAGAACAGAGCAAGTCAAATCCTAAACAGAATATAAATCAAAAAGCTTAAGGTTGATATTGGTCCTCTTAAGGCTGAGACAGATGAATTGATCAGTGAGGATAAGGCTATGGCTGACATCTTAAACATATTATTTTATTCAGTATATACAAAAGAAGCAACAATGACAGACTATGGGCAAACAGCCAAGCCACACAATTTTCACCATCATGTTCATGGCTTACTGAGAAGGTCCAAAAAGACTGGAAAATGTTATGATGAATAAAGCACCTGAACTTGATGGTATAAACCCAAGGGTACTTAATGAACTTATTCAGTAATGGTAATACCATTATACTTAATATTTATTGTTTCAATTTCATTAGTAGGGGTGGACCACTTTGTCCGCTTTAAAACCTGCAATTAAAATCTTCACATTTCTCGTCCATTTGCCAAAATTGTTTGCCAATTTTTCGATGACTAGAAAGTTTCCACCCATTTATTTAAGTGGTTTTCACCTTTTTTCCATAAAAACGTGACATATTCCAGGAAGTGGAACACAATAGAAGCATCTACAGAGTGAGTTGGACGTGCTCTGCTGTTCTGTTGTGATCTTTGAACAAATTTGAGGCAAGAGATGGCTGCTATCACTATGAGCAGGTTTAAAAATAATAAAAGGAGGAACTGGAAGGCTCATTATGTATCCACTGAGTCTGAGTCTGAGGAGGAAGTGAGCACTACAGCAACAATAATGGACAGTCCCCCTAAATCACCCCTAGGGTTTTTGGGGGATTAGTGTCAAGGGAGGAACAAAAGGGTAGTAGTAGTGAGAGCAGGACAGGTCAGCTGCTTGTGCCTGCTGCCAGATTTGCTGCGCCTGCTGTAATATGTGCTGTGCCTGCTGCCAGTGCCACCACCAGTGCCGTGCCTGCTGCCAATACTGCCCCTGCTGCCACGAGTGAGGTGCTGGCTATCAGACGTGATGCCCCTGCTGCCAGTGCCACCTCCAGTGCTGTGCCTGTTGCCAGTGCTGAACCTGTTGTAACCAGTGCTGAAGCTGCTGCTAGTATGTCTTGTAATACTCAATAGGGGGAGAGGAGAATATGACACCAAGTGTGACAGCAGGGGACCCTAAGTCACACTTGTCATCCCCAAAGCAGTACCACCAATGCTAGTACTACTACTACTAAAATCCAGTAGCTTGTTAGCATTAGGAGTGAAGAAGGTGGTAATCAATATCTTCCTATTAATAGTGACTGTGAGGAGGAAGACTCAGGGTACTGAAATTGATGTGGTTGGTGTTAGTAGTAGTAACAGTGATGGTGAAACAGCCAGTGGGACAAGAGTTAAGTTAATGGTAGGGGAAGCAATTGAGAGCATCCAGACTAGCGGTCAAGGAGCCCACGTCATTCCCTTGACCCTGGGAGCCCCCTTCCCCCCACAACATTGTCCATGTGGAACATGATTCTGAAGAAGGCAGAATTGTTACCACCACAATAATGCCACCATCACCAGGAGCACAGATCAGCTGCCTGTGCCTGCTGCTACTGCTGCCAGTCTACCTTCTTCACATCACTAAGAAATGGCAAGTTTGACATTAGGGGACCCTCTGTCACATTGCTTGTTACCTCCTCCAACCAGCAGTAAGCTTTTGGAATTTGCTGAATTTGCAACTGCTCTAATTCCTGCTGTTGCTCAGTTGCAAGGGCAGCAGGATGCTGAGGAGCAGGCTGGTGTGCCACAGACCATCAAGAACACAGTGGGAATTGGGTCAGCAAGTGATGCAGGATTACTACAATAGTTTCCACTTGCCAGCAACACATATACCATACTACTTATGGTGCTGCTACTTCCTCAGCCGCATTACTAAAGCTAGTCGAGGTAAGTGGAACCTTCATAATCCATCACCCATGTTGTTGCTTTTGTTGATCCTATTCCCTTTCAGCTGACTAATCATCCTGCTGCTTAAACAACTCAGCAGAAGCAGCAGCAGCAAGGACAGCAGTTGCAAATTCCACAATTGTGGACTCAAGAGAACGTTTCTGAACGTTTATTATGACTCTCAGACACAAGTTTTAGGTAAAAATCAATTTTATTGAAATAATAAATTGATAACGTAGGATGGCAATCACATACATACAGATATATTAAGAATATAACAAGACAGAAAGCAGACTCTACCGGTCCTGTCAATATACCGGACAGGACAGTCTGAAGTAATAGAATGTTAGGCTCTACCGGCCTTGCCAATACCGGGTAAGGCAACCTGCAGATGGAATCGCATAACGGTTCTACCGGCCTTACCAAATTACCGGGCAAGGCAGCCTCAATAGATTCATAATGTAGGCTCTACCGGACCTGCCAATACCGGGTAAGGCAACCTCAGATGGAATGTGGCAAAAGGTTCTACCGGCCATACCAATACCGGGCAGGGCAGCCCAGAGATAGTAGCAGCAGTCAGATGGTAATGGCAAATTGACAGGATCGTAAGCAACCCAGTGTACACACACTGAGACTAACAGGGGAAGCGTAAAGCCACAAGGCCTTGGAGCAAACCAGCGTCCGCACGCTGGGACCAACACTGAATTGTATAGCCGATAGGCTTAGGAGCAAACCAGTGACCGCACACTGGTGTAACAAGCGAGTTAGTATAGCCGTAAGGCTTAGGAGCAAACCAGCGTCCGCACGCTGGGACCAACACAGAATTGTATAGCTGATAGGCTTTGGAGCAAACCAGTGACCGCACACTGGTGTAACAAGCGAGTTTGTATAGCCGCAAGGCTTTGGAGAAAACCAGCGTCCGCACGCTGGGACCAACACAGAATTGTATAGCTGATAGGCTTTGGAGCAAACCAGTGACCGCACACTGGTGTAACAAGCGAGTCTGTATAGCCTCAAGGCTTTGGAGCAAACCAGCGTCCGCACGCTGGGACCAACACAGAATTGTATAGCTGATAGGCTTTGGAGCAAACCAGTGACCGCACACTGGTGTAACAAGCGAGTTTGTATAGCCGCAAGGCTTTGGAGCAAACCAGCGTCTGCACGCTGGGACCAACACAGGATAGTACAGCTGATAGGCTTGGAGCAAACCAGTGACCGCACACTGGTGTAATAAGCGAGTTTGTCTAGCCGCAAGGCTTTGGAGCAAACCAACGTCCGCACGCTGGGACTAACACAGGATTGTATAGCTGATAGGCTTTGGAGCAAACCAGTGACCGCACACTGGTGTAACAAGCGAGTTTGTCTAGCCGCAAGGCTTTGGAGCAAACCAGCGTCCGCACGCTGGGACCAACACAGGATTGTATAGCCGATAGGCTTTGGAGCAAACCAGTGACCGCACACTGGTGTAACAAGCGAGTTTGCCTAGCCGCAAGGCTTAGGAGCAAACCAGCGTCCGCACGCTGGGACCAACACAGAATAGTATAGCCGATAGGCTGTGGAGCAAACCAGTGACCGCACACTGGAGTAACAAGCAATGTCGCCGACGCGACCAGGCAGGAGGTCGCCAGGATACAGGAGACAGGCAATGCGATGACAGGAACCAGCAACGATCAGTCAGGTCAGGGAACAGCAGAGAAGAAGTTCAGCAGGAACTGCAACACCAGAGACTAGGCCGGAACCAGGACTGGAAGTACTTCAGCATGCAGGAAACACTGGAACAGTAGAGATCAGGAAGTCAGGAACACTGGAACAGAGGCCCAGCTATCACTGGCATAGTGATAGCAAGAAGGTCAGAAACAACACGAAAGGACAACCAAAGGGTGCCCAATCCAGGTTTAAATAGGCAATGAAAGGCGGGCTATCTGCAGACAGCCAATAGCAGCCCCCTACTGGTGACAGACAAGGAACTGCAGCAATCACGGGCACCGTGATAGTACCCCCCCTTCAAAGACCCCCTCTCCTAGAATAGGGTCTAGGTTTCAGTGGGTAATTGGCATGAAAGGCCCTAGTTAGCCTAGGTGCATGAAGGTCCGTACTATCCACCCATGATCGATCCTCAGGACCATACCCTTTCCAATGTACCAGGTACTGTACCCTTCCTCTAAGCCTACGGGAATCAATAATGCTCTGAACCTCGTACTCCTCCTGGCCCTCGACCTCAACAGGTCCTGGCACCACAGGTGTGGTAGTATAGCGATTGCAAACCAGAGGCTTAGGAAGGGACACATGGAACACATTATGGATACGCATGGATGCAGGTAGGTCTAGTGCATAGGAGACAGGGTTAATTTTGCGAATAACTCTGTATGGACCAATAAACCGTGGAGCCAACTTATTAGACGGAACCTGCAGCTTGAGATTTCTGGAGGAAAGCCATACTCTATCCCCAACCTGAAAGGAAACCGCTGGAAGCCTTCTGCGATTAGCATGGCGCTGATGACGCTGAAATGACTGACCAAGTGCCCTCTGAACTTGTGCCCATGTGGAACGGAGTTGCTCGATATGCTCATCCAGAGCTGGAATCTGTTGCGTCTGAAATGAGTCTGGAAGCAAACAGGGCTGGAACCCATAATTAATCAGAAATGGAGAGCTCCCAGATGAAGAATTGACCACACAGTTCCTGGCGAACTCTGCCCAAGGCAACAAGTCGGACCAATTATCATGATGGTCAGTAACGAAACAACGGAGAAATTGTTCCAAGCCCTGATTAGCTCGTTCAGCGGCTCCATTGGTCTGGGGATGGTAGGCAGAGGAGAAGGACAGCTGTATGCCCATCTGTTGGCAAAATGCCCTCCAAAATCTAGACACAAACTGGCTCCCCCTGTCAGACACCAGTACCCTAGGCACTCCATGCAACCGGAATACTTCTCTGGCGAACACCATTGCCAATTCCTTAGCCGAAGGAAGGCCACGGAGGGGCACGAAATGAGCCATTTTAGAAAACCTGTACACCACCATGAATATAAAGGAGTACCCCTTGGACATAGGCAACTCTCCCATAAAATCAATGGAAACATGAGACCAGGGGCGTTCGCCATTAGGCACCGGTTGAAGCAAGCCCACAGGGAGATGTCTCGGGGTCTTAGCGCGGGCACAGGTGGCACAGGCATTCGTAAATTCGGCACAATTGTTTCTCATGGAGGGCCACCAAAATAACTGAGAAAGGGACCATAACAATTGGTCTCTACCAATATGTCCCGCAGCCTTAGAGGAATGGTAGGTTTCAAGCAGCCTAGTACGAAATGGTTCATCGACAAAACATTTGCCCACTGGAGTTTCATGGGGAGCGGACCCCTGAGAGGCCAGGATTTCCTCCCCTAAAGGAGAAGTGATACTCGTGCGTATAGTAGCCAGTATTCTATCAGGTTGGATGATGGGTGCTGGTGCTTCCACTCTGTCACTGTCGGCCTCAAATTGTCTTGACAGTGCATCCGCCCTGATATTCTTTGACCCCGGAAAGTATGATACAATGAAATTAAATTGAGACAGGAACAGTGCCCACCTGGCCTGACGGGAGGACAATCTCTTGGCCTCCGAGAGATAAGTCAGATTTTTATGATCTGTTAGGATTAATACGGGAGTCTTGGTACCTTCAAGCAAATGACGCCACTCCTTAAGAGCGAGGATAATGGCCAATAATTCTTTCTCACCTATATCATAGTGGCCTTGAGTGACAGTCAACTTCTTAGAGAAAAACCCACAAGGTCTGAGAGTACCACCTTTCTCGTGTCGTTGCGAAAGTACTGCCCCAACCCCAATATCTGAGGCATCCACCTCTAACGTAAAGGGAAGTAGAGGATTGGGGTGGGATAACACAGGAGCCGCAGCAAATGCCAGCTTCAAATTCTCAAAGACATTCTCAGCAGATACCGGCCAACAAGAAGGATTAGCGCCCTTGTGCGTAAGATCGGACAAAGGTTTAACAATGGAAGAAAAGTTCTTAATAAACCGCCTATAATAATTAGCGAAACCCAGGAAACGCTGTATGGCTTTAAGCCCCTTGGGTTTTGGCCATTGTAAGACAGCTGACAACTTATCCTTGTCCATGGCAATGCCATCATTGCCAATTATGAACCCCAAGAATGGCACACTGGCTCTATGAAAGTCACATTTTTCCAGTTTACAAAATAATTTGTTCTCACGGAGTCGTAGCAATACTGCGGATACATCTTTGATGTGCTGTGCCATGTCTTGAGAGTAAATCAATATATCGTCCAGATAAACCACAACACATGTCTGTAACATATCTCTCAGAACATCGTTTATCAGTTCCTGGAAAACTGCGGGGGCATTACATAGTCCAAATGGCATTACAAGATACTCGTAGTGCCCAGCTCGAGTATTAAAGGCAGTTTTCCACTCATCACCTGCTCGAATGCGCACCAGATTGTAAGCGGCCCGTAGGTCCAATTTGGTAAAAATCGAAGCGCCCTTAAGCCTGTCAAAAAGCTCGGTGATGAGTGGTATTGGGTATGCGTTTTTTGCCATTAGTTTATTCAAGCCCCGGTAGTCAATGCATGGTCTTAATTCGCCATTTTTCTTTTTTACAAAAAAGAACCCAGCCCCAGCTGGAGAGGTAGATTTTCGTATGATCCCTCTAGCAAGGGCATCAGAAATGTAATCCTCCATAGCCTTATTTTCCTCACAAGATAATGGATAAGTGCGTCCTTTCGGAGGTACTGCCCCAGGCTGCAATTCGATGCAACAATCATAAGGTCTATGCTGAGGTAGCAAACTGGCCTCTCCTTTGCTAAAAACATCGCCAAACTGTTGGTACACATCCGGTATAGCCGAGGAGGTGCACAGGACCTTAACAGGCTGGATGACGCACTTGTCTATACAAAACTGGGACCAAGCAGCAATTTCACACTTTTTCCAATCAAATTGTGGGTTATGTAACTGTAACCACGGAAAGCCCAATATTACCGCATGGTGTGGAGAATTAATCAGTTGAAACTGCTGCTCCTCTCTGTGAAGTGCCCCAATAGTCATAGACAGTGGCATAGTTTCAAACATAACCTGAGGCGGTTCTAAGGGTCTGCCATCAATCGCTTCAATAGTCAAGGGATTTTCTCTTTCAATGTGTGGAACTCCGTGCAATTCAGCAAAGGTATTATCCATAAAATACCCTGCTGCACCAGAATCAACCAAGGCCAAAACCTCCACAGAGCGTTGTGCCCAAGATAATACCACCTTTTTGGTGGGTTTCATTGTGCCCGACACTGGGGACGATTGTACACCACCTAGGGCCTGTCCCCCAAGGTACCCTAGGTGTGTGCGTTTCCCGGACGTACCGGACAGGAATTTAGCAAATGCCCTTTTTTACCGCAGTATAAACACAACCCTTGTCTTCTGCGATAAAGTCTCTCAGCCTTGGTTAGTCTAGTGAAGCCTATTTGCATAGGTTCACTTGTCTCCCGTACAGGTTCACTAGACTTCAATGCCAGGGGAGGGATGGGTGGGCAAAACATGCCACTAGGCTCATTATTCTTTGACCGTAACTTACGATCTCTGGCAATTGATCTCTCACGTATTCTGGAGTCAATTATCATAACATATTCAATGTAGTCATCTAGATCAATAGGTAGATCTTTAGCAGCGATTTCGTCCTTAATGTGGTCATTCAGGCCTTGAGAAAAAGCTGCCAATAATGCCTCGTTATTCCAACCTACCTCTGATGCCAATGTGCGGAATTCGATGGCGTAGTCGCCTACTGTACGCCTGCCCTGATGTATCTCCATAAGGTGTTTGGCAGCAGAGGTGGTTCTACCAGGAGGCTCAAACACTCTTCGAAAGGATTGCACAAATTCTCTAAAGTTTTTAGTACAAGGTTTAGCATTGTCCCACAAGGGGTTAGCCCAAGCCAAAGCTCTGCCAGTGAGCAAAGATATTGTAAACCCCACCTTACTACGATCATTGGTTGGTTGATGAACCCTCTGCAGAGACTAGGGTCACCATCGTATCTTAGCGGCAAGGGTGCAGAAGCCGTTAACCCTTTAACAGTGATCCCTAGGGGTCTGGTATCACTCTCCGGTGTCTGACTTGGCGAGATCACCGGGCTAGAGCTAGATTTGTCAGCAAGTACTGTGCGTTCAAGGATCGCTTGAATTGCAACTGCCAACTGATCCAAACGTTGCTTGTGCACATCCATCCTCCAATGGATATTCTGTGTATTACCTTCACCTTTGCTGTCTGAGGTCATGGCCCTTTCGTACTGTCACGGTTTATTATGACTCTCAGACACAAGTTTTAGGTAAAAATCAATTTTATTGAAATAATAAATTGATAACGTAGGATGGCAATCACATACATACAGATATATTAAGAATATAACAAGACAGAAAGCAGACTCTACCGGTCCTGTCAATATACCGGACAGGACAGTCTGAAGTAATAGAATGTTAGGCTCTACCGGCCTTGCCAATACCGGGTAAGGCAACCTGCAGATGGAATTGCATAACGGTTCTACCGGCCTTACCAAATTACCGGGCAAGGCAGCCTCAATAGATTCATAATGTAGGCTCTACCGGCCCTGCCAATACCGGGTAAGGCAACCTCAGATGGAATGTGGCAAAAGGTTCTACCGGCCTTACCAATACCGAGCAGGGCAGCCCAGAGATAGTAGCAGCAGTCAGATGGTAATGGCAAATTGACAGGATCGTAAGCAACCCAGTGTACACACACTGAGACTAACAGGGGAATCGTAAAGCCACAAGGCCTTGGAGCAAACCAGCGTCCGCACGCTGGGACCAACACTGAATTGTATAGCCGATAGGCTTAGGAGCAAACCAGTGACCGCACACTGGTGTAACAAGCGAGTTAGTATAGCCGTAAGGCTTAGGAGCAAACCAGCGTCCGCACGCTGGGACCAACACAGAATTGTATAGCTGATAGGCTTTGGAGCAAACCAGTGACCGCACACTGGTGTAACAAGCGAGTTTGTATAGCCGCAAGGCTTTGGAGCAAACCAGCGTCCGCACGCTGGGACTAACACAGGATAGTACAGCCGATAGGCTTGGAGCAAACCAGTGACCGCACACTGGTGTAATAAGCGAGTTTGTCTAGCCGCAAGGCTTTGGAGCAAACCAACGTCCGCACGCTGGGACTAACACAGGATTGTATAGCCGATAGGCTTTGGAGCAAACCAGTGACCGCACACTGGTGTAACAAGCAAGTTTGTCTAGCCGCAAGGCTTTGGAGCAAACCAGCGTCCGCACGCTGGGACCAACACAGGATTGTATAGCCGATAGGCTTTGGAGCAAACCAGTGACTGCACACTGGTGTAACAAGCGAGTTTGCCTAGCCGCAAGGCTTAGGAGCAAACCAGCGTCCGCACGCTGGTACCAACACAGAATAGTATAGCCGATAGGCTGTGGAGCAAATAGTATATAACAGAATATTTGCCAAACATACTGTAGAGCAAGTGCAGATGAATAATACTCTGCTACCCTACGCGTTTTGTGGGCTATGTCACTTAAGTAGGAAGTTAGTGTTGTTGGAAAAGGTCAAAGGTCCTCTGCATGCTTACGCATTTTTCAAGGCAGGAGGAGACAACTTTCGTGAAAAAAAGCTTTTGCAAAAAAGTCATGCAGGAAAGTTTTCTCACTTTTCTCCCACCCCTAGATACAGTGCCTCACAACAGGATACTGTATAAATTAAAAGACTTCCATTTGGGAGTTGATATTTTTAAATGGATTGACAACTGGTTAAATAATGGATGGCAGAGAGTTGTTGTAAATGGAACCTTTTCAAGTTGATCTAAAGTTTTAAGTGGGGTGCCACAGGGTTCAGTTCTAGGGCCAATGTTTTTTAACTTGTTTATTAATAATCTAGAAGTGGGAACTGAAAATAGTGTCTCAGTCTTTGCTGATGACACTAACCTGTGTAAGGAAACATATACATAGCTGGATGTTTTTTCTGTGCAGAAGTATTTAGATAAATGGTCAGAAGAGTGGCAGATGACAGCCCTCGATTCAATTCATGCCAGTAAAACAGCTGACAGGGCAATACTGGCTAACGATCCATTACCAAAAAGTGCTAGAGAGCTATTCAATTGTCCTAGCAGCTGAAATCACAAAGGATGTTAGGCCACACCGCTAAATAGCGGCAATAGTAGGAACATCAAAGGAAAAGCTAACGATCGGTGCCTGACACACTGTCAAGCTCAGACTGATAGCTCAAATACATAGTCACTCTCCCATATAATAAACTTACACTACCCCTAACAGTGCCACAATACTATCCCTAACACTAGATTAAAACCCAGATCTGTGTTACACTTATCTGTAATCCACTATCCATCTTCTGTCATGTTCTCTCATCCTTCTTCTCTTTTCTTTCTCTCCATCTCCTTCTGTCTTCTTCTGTTCCGTCTTACATTCACATTCCTGTAAAAGAAAGAAAAACACAAATATCAAATATGTGCCACAAACATAACTCGATATATGTGCAAGTTCCTTCAATCCCCTGCTCAAAGCTGAAAGCAAACATCCTTGACAATGGCTGAGTCATTTTGAACAGAGACTGCCCATATAAAAAGGCAATGTCTGTTCAAAATTACCTCACACTGGAACGGCATCATCCCATGAGGTACTTGGGGGGGGCTGTCTTCTATAGCTGCCACTAACGCCACCGACAGAGGCGAAGAACACAAAGGGGGCTTTTTCATAATAATCAGTTTTTCGCACACAAGTTTAGTTTTCTCTTAGAAAATGTAGATTGCATATTATCAAAAAAAAAAAATGAGGAAATTATTTTTGTTGTTTGCCAACAGCTACGCTTTTAACTTGGACATTTGTGCATTGCTTAACCCTTTGATTACCAGAGAGGTACGCAATGCATTGCTCTGCAATGTGACGCTTATCATGTTATGTTTGTGGCACATCCTATATAATAATTCGCTAAATCGTGTGCTGCGCGTGCTGCAGTCATGCGCAGTAGAGACTGCCCACGCCGCAGCTGATACAGTGCTGGGCGCTCCAAAGGAGAGTCCAGCTCTGTATCAGTCGTGGCTCAGGCAGTCTCTACTGCGCGTTACTGCCCCGCACTGTGGCCCGTGTAACGGCCTGTTCAACTAGTATTTGATATTTCTGTTTTTCTTTCTTTTACAGGAATGTGAATGTAAGATGGAACAGAAGAAGACAGAACAGAAAAAGAAATAAAACGTAGAGAGAGAAATGAGAAGAGAAAAGATAGCAGATAGAAGAAGAAGAAGGACAGTAGGGTGATGAATTTCTTTTCAGGGGCTGTTGTTTTGTACTTGGTCAGATTAACCCTTGAGTGCCAATGGGGTAGGCAATCATAGGGTTAATTCTACATTTGAGACATTTTGGGATTTGCATTGGATGTATTGATATGGCTTTGGGGCCCTATATCAATACATCCACTGGTGACTTAGGGTTTTCTTACGAGTTTTTTGCACATTCAATTCATGCGTTGGCTGTTTAATGGTGCTATAAGGGACTCTGCACCCAAAAAAACTGGATGTAGATTTTTCCATGTTAAAGTGGGTCTCTTAGCGCATCTTACTGCCTAACGCATTTAATTGAATGGCAAATTTAGCACAGAGGTGATTTTTTTTTCTGCTGGCATTTCTTCATAGCACAAGTAATTGAATAGCTTACCTTGTTTGAGAAAATGCCAGCTGGGTTTTTTTGGGGATAACCAGGGCTAATTGAATTGGGGCCAATTGAATCGAGCCCTCACTTGGCTGCTGTAAGAGCAAATTGTGTACTATCTGGCATAAAAGAGGTATAGATGCACAGAATGCTAATATAATTATACCTCTATTTAAGTCTTTGGTAAAGCCTCATCTAGAATATTGAGTACAGTTTTGGTCACCAGTTCTTAAAAAAGACATTACTCAACTGGAAAAAAATTCAGAGATGTGAAATAAAATTGATAAAGGAATTGGAGGATCTAAATTATAAAGACTGTTCAAACTGTTTTTTTTTTTTACATTAGAGAAGCGACATATAAGGGGTGATATAATTGCTATTTACAAAATATATTTGAGGTTCATACAAAGAACTCTCCATTTATTTGTTTACTCAAAAGGCTGAGCTAAGAATGAGTGGTGATCCATTAAGACTAGAGAAAAGGTGCTTTTGACTAAAACAGAGACAGAGATTTTTTACAGTAAGGGTGATAAAGCTTGGGAATTTGTTCCACTGGGATGCTGTGCTTGCACATACTGTAACTGCTTTCAAAGAAGTAGTGAATAGCCACCTAGCATAGAACAATATTGAGAATTATGATAGTTGGTTTCAAAGCAGATAGTTTGTTGATCCAAGGAACTATCTGACTGCTATCTGGTGTCAGGAAGGAATTTTTTTACCCACTTAGGGCTTAATTTGGAAATGGCTTAAATATTTTTTTGCCTTCCTCTGGATCAACAAGGGTGATTTGGCATGGGCTGGACTTGATAGATGGATGTATTTTATAGCCTCAACAACTATGTTACTATGATAAGCAATCATATCACAAGACAATAATCAGTAATTTCACTAACTCTTAAAATGGCCATAAAGGATTCCTTTTAATTTGTACTTGTATGTGCAAGGTAAATCTTCATGTGTATCCTTTTTTTCCAGAGTCAGAATATGTACTTTAGGAAAAGGGCACTGTGTCAGACTCGGGCATGCAGGACCTACCACGGATTGAACCTGTAAAAGCCCACTAGATTTGAAGAGTGAAACAAAAGAAAGAAAGCAAGCCATTGTATATGTATATAAAAAAGTTACACAGATACTTTTTCTCCTGGGCAGTTATGTGATCTAGTGTCAGAGGTGATTCAATGTACCATATAGAGTGACAACTTAACATTTCTAACTGATGTTGGGAAGCTTGTAGACTGATAGCATTTTAGTGGCAAGCATGGCACATAGTTCAAATAGGACAGGGTGAGGGGAGGTAAAATAAAAATGTAAAACCAGGGACAAAAACAGGGAGAGCAAGAGTGCTAGAGAGTGAGCCACAATCAGTGACTGTCCCTTTATAATAGGGATGGATGAGAGATGGCAGATGTCTGTGTGTATGTATATCAAATGGTTATTTTAACATGCATGTGTGTTTTCTACATGTACACATCTAACTAATATTTGTATGAAACACACTTCGATTGATCCCTTACAGTTTAATTGCTTAGGCAGATGGGAAAATATAATTTGTACTCATAGTTGAGCATATAGCGTTTCACAAAGGAGAGTACATGTTGGTACATTATAAAGGTAGAAGTACAGATAAAGCTAACCCTTTGAAAACTTGTACAGCAAAGACTTACATAATAAAATGTCCCTTGCTGGGTTATAGTTAAGGAATACTAAGGTGCATTCTTATTTATAGAACTTACATTGTCTTGGTAATTTCTGCAAGGGTGGAGCACAGAGAGATAGAGCATATCCCTGGAGCTTAGCTGATCACACATCAAGACCTGTTTGAGGCAAGGTGTAGCTGTAAGCAGACAGCTCTTCTTTCCCTGTCATTGGCTGTCTCTGGCCACATGGAAAAGAAAGAGAGACTTACCCATGCAAACATATCCCTTATGCATATCACTGGTTCTTCTGTTACACAGGATACAGTAATGCAAGATTTGATGCACAGTATTGCCTAAGGCTGGATGTCCATGGACTGAACGACCAAAGAGAGTCATAGAGGCCGATAAAACCTCCTCTCCTCCCTCACAAATAAGCTTGCATTTGTGACTAACCGCCCTTCTCTGAATCTAATGGGATCTGCTATGACAGTCAGCACCACTCTCAGTTCATTCGCATGCATTTAACTAACAAAACTAATAACAATTATTAAAAAAATAATTTGGCCAAGGAAGCCTTAATGTGTCCCTAATTATATGGTGTTTGCTCATCTCTTGCAGGAGAAATCTGAGCTGACTAAAATAGTAAGCAATGCATCATACTGCTTATCAGTATCCTCACTTACTGGAAGTGCACTTTAGCCCACAAAAAGATACAGCTAAAACTATATTTTTTAATCTTATTAGGTCCCCTGGATACAGAAACACATCTGAACTGTATGTGTGCCCAGCAAATAAAGCAATACTGCAAATCTCATTATCCTCTGCCATATGTTGAAGATGATGAGTGTTGTAGTAGAGGTTCCTTTTCAGAGACAGATAGTGTTTGGGACAAAACAGAGTAGCAGTACAAATAGTCGATTGAGAGAGAAAGAAGGTATTTAACCCATTGATTCTCTCACTTTCATAGAATGAAAGAGTGCGGGTCCCTTTCCACAGCTATTTGTAAGCTATTTTGACTTCTATACACTGTTCTGCATGGTTTGTAGCTTCCTGCAGTGGCACATTTCACAGTTTTAGTTATTAGCATCTAGCACATGGACACACCTTGATCTAGGACATCCTAGGAAATCTCCCAGGAGCCAATCCTACCATCAACAGGCTATTGTCATCCTAAAAAGAACAACTTTGCTTCTGTCAAATTAAGGGCTCGATTCAAATGTTGGCGTCGCCAGAAAAAACTGGCGACGCTGCTTTTAACGTCAACTGAGCAATGCAAATGTTCTACTAGAAACAAGCGACGCCAGTTCTGAAACAGACGTCGCCCGTCGCCAGAACAGCAAGATCTCACCCATAGAGGATAATGTACAAGCGACGCCAAAAGCGATTCAAATGTTGGAGTTAGGGCTAACGCGAGTTAAATTGCAACATTTCACGCCAGAAATCTAACGCCTACTTTTTTTGGCGAATAGCACAGGAGGCAGTGTTAAAAAACCCACGTCTCCAGTTCTGAACAGCATTCTCTGTGCTTTTCCCTACCCAGCTACTAGGGGAACACAGAGATGGCTTTCAGCACCATAGACAGCTTTGAATGCCATAGGGATGTGTACTGCTCACCCCTGTGGCATTCAAAGGGTTACAATAAAGAAAACTAGTACACCAAGCACTACACAATGCCCCCTTCCACACACCCCTTAATATGTCACATATATTGCATATATGGGACATACTAACCCCATCCACATCCACCTCATGGACTTCCATGTAGTGGACAAATCTGTCTTTTACTCCACAATCAACCCTTTGATTACCAGAGAGGTAGGAAAGCATTGCACAGCATGTCTCCCAGCCCTCTGGTTCCCAAAGGGTTATTAGGCAAGGTATGCCTGTATGTGTGTGAGTGGGTGTGTTACATACATTGTATAATATAAATACTATCATGAAACGTAGATTGACTTAGATCCATTCATTTGTAATGCCCACCACCTGTGTCCCATTGCTATCATTATTTTTGCTCCACTCTCCTTCCAATGCAGAGTGAAGCAAACACACAAATAACAATGGGACACAGTAAGTAGGACATTATTAACCCCTTGAGTGCCAGAGTGGTATGCAACGCATTGCAAAGGCGTGCGCTGCATTCCACACTGGCACTCAAAGGGTTAAATACAATTAAGGAAGCAGGCTGCACTCTGACTGCAGCGCTTCCCTTCATTCATAAAAGTGCCATTGCTACGGGTGGCTGTGAAGCCCGCAGCATAAGAAAAGGCTGGGGACAAGAGAGACATCGGAGGAAGCGGGTGGCAGGCTTGTATTTGATGCCCGCTTCCTCCAATACCTCTCCTCTCCTCACACGTCGCCATTGTCCCCTGCCTGGCGTCGCCTATTCTACAATTCGCAGACGCGTTGGCACAATGCCAACGCGTGAGGAGAGGAGAGGTATTGGAGGAAGCGGGCACAAGGGAATACCCAAATAAAAAAAAACATATGGCCAGCATCAGGTACCACTTTGTCAATGGCAATGAGGAGGAATAGTGCTTCAAATGTCCCATACACACATCCCCCCAAAAATGTGTAAAGTCAATATTACCAATCACCAGTGCAGAACATAGCAACATGGGAAAAGTGATGCATCCTGAGCTGGTGCACATGGGGCATCAACATCACATGACACCCTCATACCTCCCAAGTGTCCCTTCTTAGGAGGGACAGTCCCTCTTGGAGATCCAAATCCCTCTGTCCCTCTTTTCTACCCTTTTGTCCCACTTTTTCGGACATCAGAATGAGTGATGTGTATTACATTGGTCCACAGCAATAAAACATACATAAATGTGTTGTTAATTGTCAGTATATGTGTTTATCCAGTAATATGGGCAACTAAAATACTTTGTTCTTTTTCTAAATCATCCATCAGTTAAACAAAGAGGTGCAGATGGGTCAAGAAATAACTTAAATATTCTTGGCAATGCCTCACCTACCAGACGTGCCCCCAGAAACGCCACCTAAAACAGAAGTGTCCCTCTTTTGCCATTTGAAATGTTGGGAGGAATGCACCCTGGTTGGGAACCACCGCCCTACACAGACAAACCATAAGAATCAAGCAACCCAACAGGGACCAGGGGAACACAAAGCAGCACAACATAAGCCATCTAAAATCACCTCCGAACAACAGGGGTTAACACACAACACCACATGCACATCTGTCACTCCAACAACATGTCAAGCTCACCTATGTAACCTCAGCAGTCCATGGAGACGAAACACACACCTGGCAGGTACATACCACTTACAACACATCACACCACTAACCACACACCAGAAAATAATTACCTGGATAACACACACCTTACCATTAGTCCATCATAACCCACATGACTGTTCATGGACAACACACCATATATATATATATATATATATATATATATATATATATATATATATATATATATATATATATAAATATTTATATGAGAGAGAGAAAGAAAATATGATGGCAAAGGAATAGCATGACTGTTGTGTTCATAGTGCACCTTCAATCTTGTTTCCACCCTCTGCAGGCATCCAGGCCATGATTTAATATGGTCCAGAAGTTTGTTCCGGTGACATGTTTACTCCACATCCATGAGGATCATCTGTTTGTTAGTGTTGATATCAATAAAACATATGATCGTATATAACTATCTATCTTGTGTCATTGATTACTTCTCCCTCTTCATGTTCTTTGAAAAGATGATAGTAATACATTGAATGTTTGAAAATCCATGCAGTAGAGTTTATCACCCTGAGTGAAACAAGTGATCTCCCACTACTGACAGGTGTTGAATTCAAAAGTTGTTCCAACTCCAAGTTTACATTCATAGATTGAATATCCCAGTGGCCTGAAAGTGTCAAATGGCACTGTTACTACACCATCCAATGGACAGCTCCGGTCCCTGCACCATGGATCCCCATAGGATGATGTAGTCACAGTGCCATTTGACACCTTCAGGCCACTGGGATATTTGTTATATGACTTCAAGTGTTGAGCTGGGAAAACCTTGGAATGAAACACCTTTCAGCAGTGGTTGTTCCCTTTTTCAATCAGGGGGGTGAACCCAACTACATATGTTTGGACACATCCTAAGCATTACTATCCCCTTAATTGTGATCATGTGGTTTATCTGTTGAGATATCTAATGTGTTCATGTTGTTTAAGTTCAAGTCACATCATGGAACAACACCCTGATGTTGTTCGGCTTTCAGATGTCTGTGAGTTGAACTTGGACAAACATGTCTGATTGTGATGTGTGTGTTCACCCTGCTGTAAAAGCTTGTGACACCATTCATTGTGCATGAGATGTGTTCAATGCATAGCTTTGCAATGCATTGGAGACAACTCATTACTTGACCCCCATGTTAGATGTGCATGAGTTGAGTTCAATGCATAGCTTTGCAATGCACTGGAGACAACTCTGCCCCTCTAACTGTATCATCTGAATAAAACACAGACATTGATATGTTCTCAAGCAACAACTGCACATTTATTTTCTTTTTTTGGGGGGTGCTTTGGGCGGGGCTGCAGGGGTGGCTTCCTGCACTTGATGCCGTGAGGCTCTAGTGGTTCTGGGGGCTGGGGGTGCCACTGGTGGAGTGCTGGCAGGGGTTGAGGCACTGGAACTGGAGGCCTGGGCCTGGCGGATGGTCTCCAGCCTGTTACTCTCACGGAGCTCAGCAACCACCTGGTCAATTGAAGCTGTCACCCTGTTGGTGTGGGTGACCAGGTGGTTGCTGAGAGTAACGTGATGGGCCTCCAGTGCCCTCATGCTGTCCAGGAGGTGTGCCATATGTTGCTCAAGCCTGTTGAGTGAGAAGGCACACCTCCTGGCCACCCTGAGTTGCCTCCTTTGGAGTACCAGACACTCCTGATCCATCACCATGGTGTTGTCAGGAGTGTGTGGTGTGGAGGGGGAACGGGACAGTGGTGGGGATGCCCTCTGGCTGTCCTGTGGCTCCACCACAGGTGTTGGGGGAGATGGGGTGGACCCATGGGTCCGGATGTGGAGGGAGCATGGGGAGCCCATCACTGCATCCCCAGATGAGTGACCCCCTGGGGATGTCACAACTGCCATATGTGTGGCTAGCATGGTTTGTGGGGGTGTTGTGTGTTGGGGCGGGGATGGTGTGGTGACCACCACCAGGGCCTGTGGCCGTTGTGGCTGGCCAATGAGGCCAAAGTGTTCATAGTCCATAGGCCACTGGCTACTGTCCCGCGGCTGTGGCCTGGTGGCTGCCTGCAGTGGCCCATGCTGTGGCATCCCCACGATGTCGGGCATCCGGTGCCTCCCCATGGCTGTCGGCACATCCTGCAGGGGAGTGTACCGGTGCTGGACTGTGGGAGGTGGGGCCTGGGGGCCATGCTGTGGCCACTGCTGCTGCTGCTGCTGCTGGTGGGGTGAAGCCTGGGGGCCATGGTATGGCCACTGCTGCTGGTGGTGCGGTGGGCCTTGGGGGCCATGCTGGGGCCACTGCTGCTGCCACTGCTGCTGGTGTGGTGGTGGGCCTTGGGGGCCATGCTGGGGCCACTGCTGCTGCCACTGCTGCTGGTGGTGCGGTGGGCCTTGGGGGCCATGCTGGGGCCACTGCTGCTGCCACTGCTGCTGGTGGTGCGGTGGGCCTTGGGGGCCATGCTGGGGCCACTGCTGCTGCCACTGCTGCTGGTGTGGTGGTGGTGGTGGTGGTGCACTGGAGGTGCTGGCCTCCTCAGTGGAGGAACCTCCTGTGTCCTCTGCTCCTGCTGTCTGGTGTGCTGTGTGGGGAAATGACATGATGTAATCAGTGATGTGAACTATGACAGGAGTGCTGCAAGACTATTACACTGACACGCAAACCGTTGAGTGGCAGGATGGTATCCATTGCATTTCTTTGCAATGCATTGGTTACCATCCTAACACACTTTGCTAGGTTTGACGTGATCACATACATTGATTACAGTAACCTGCAGTGATGTGATTTGGTCATCATGTGTATCCTGAGCAATGGGGATGGCAAGGCATATACCTCCTTGCTATCCCCATTCATCAGGATCCATGTGGTGAGCAACACTGAACTATCACACCTTGAGTGACACAAACCCACTGCACATTCTTCACCTAGGCCTCAACAGCAAACACACCAGGACCTCTAAACACAGAAATGCACCAGTGAGGACCTATGACTACAGAGGCCAATCAATCAGTAAATGATGTCGGCAGCAGGAATAACCACACCAAGCACGCCAACCAACATGATCTGTGGAACCCAGGAACCCAAACAGCTGGAGGACACACAAACACACCCCAGGACCGCTAAAATCCTAACACACAGCAAACAAGTGCATTGTTAGAATGTACTATTGGAGGTTGTTTCTACCTTTTCACATGTTTGTTATGCTATGGAGCCTAAGCACTGGTATGTCACGTGTTGTTTAGATCTCAGTGCACTGGCTCCACAGAACAACACAGGGATTTCAGGTGTGATGACACTGCAGTTGTCATGTACACATTGTCACCTCTTTCTGACATCCTAGTGAATGCCCCCCCCCATCATGGTTGAGTCCTGTGGATCACATATGTCCTGCAGAGTGGGGATGGCGGGGAATGCCCCCTGGCCATCCCCACTCTGCAGGCTACATATGATGCAGAAAGCTGAACCTTGACTATTCCACTTAGACTAACTACCTACATGTACAACGTCTAGCCCTGACATGCAGTAACAATACAATAGGAAACACACCAAGTCCCCTCCTTGCTATTCTCCGGTAACCCATTGGGTGCCAAGGGACTAGCCAATGTATTGTCAACCAACGAATTACTTATCCCTGTGGCATTCAAGGGGTTGTGTGCTGACCTCTTTGTCACTATGTGTATGACATTGTGGTACACATAACAGTTGGATCTGTGACTGACACATGACATTGTGCATTGTTTTTGTGCTGTGCATGATGTCGTTTTGGACAGCATAAAGGGGGTTCAACAGGGACTTGACCATTACCATTCAGGCTAGGTTGGTCATGTATTCTGTCCTTGTATGACGTCCCTCCAAGCTGTGTGACTGAATTGTGTTGTGTAATGCTGTCCATGTGTCACTGTGTTGGCCTCTGCCTGGTGGGTGTCAGGATTGGTGTGATGTGTGTGTGGGTCTTGATGCACTTACCAGTGGTCTGGAGGCTACTTTCATCCCCGGTGTCACTCCATCCAGGGATCCCACACACCATGATGGAGGAGATGGTCTGACGCACAGCCTCCTCCCACTGGCTGTATTCCACCCGCAGGGGAGGACCACCCCCTGTGCCAGCAGCGTGCAAGGCCTGCTCGCCCATCTTCTTCTTCACCTTCATAATGGTAGACAAAAATGGGAAAAGGGTTGAACTAGATGTATACAGGTCTTTTCTCAACATTGATTACTGTGTTGCTATGTTACTGTCTTACCTTAGCCTTGCAGTCTGCCCATCTTTTCTTCACAGAATCCAACGTCCGGCTGCGGCAGGACACTGCATTCACAGCAGCCACAACCTCCTTCCAGGCTGCCTTCCTCTTTGCTGACAGGCCAGCTTTAGGCCCCTTGGGGAAGAGGTACCTGTAGTGGGCAACCACAGCCTCACAGAGGACCAGGTTTTCCTCCTCTGTGTATTTGGGCTCTCTAAACCTCTCCTCCTCCTCACCCCCAGAGGTTGGTTGAGAGCCCTGGCTGTGGCTCCCCAGCCCTGCCTGCACTGGCCCTGTCTGTGTGTGGTGCAGGGGGACTACCCCTCGTCCCACTGTGTCTGCCCCTGCACTAGATGTGCCTGGTCTTGGGTGGCTGCCCCTCCGCCCCAGAGATCTCCCTCTCCCTCCCCTACCCTGACCAGGGTTGCCCCCCTGAATCTCCTCCTCCTCTCCTCCTACACTCCCCACCCCTCTCTTCTCTCCTCTCCTCTCCATCTCTCTCACCCACTCACACCCAGGCACTCACTCAGGCCCTCACACACTCACTCACTCACTCACTTGCACTCACAGACTCACACTGTCAAAATAAATAAAAAAAGTGTGTGTGTGTTTTACAAAAAAAAAAATGGGCTATGTGTATGTGTGTATGTGTGTTTGGATGCGTGTATTTGTATGTTCAAAAGTGTATTGTGTCGCTTTGTGTGCTGCCAAACTCTCCTTCTACCTGTCTGTGTGTGTGCGCCGCCTAAACTCCCTTTCTCTGAAAAACTAACCTCCGCTCCTTGGGTCCTGATATCTAGCTCTTGGGAACTCGATAACAGACAAAGGTGCGTAGGTGATTTTGGGTCTATTTATAGTTTATTCGACTCAACTTGGTACTTTGGGGTGCTGTGATTGGCTGAGACTGGGTCACGTTGGACGTTTCGCGTGTTTGGTTTTTTTTGGAGACGTTTCTCCCGTTTATCGTGTATTTGGCGTCGACGATGAGGTCAAATATTTGGCGACTCCAGTTTTGTAGTCTTCGTGTGTTTTGTAGGCCGTCGCTCGTTAACTCTTCTGGGTAACAAAGATTTGAATCTCACGTTACCTGGTCTTGCTTAACGAGCGAAGGCAGTTTTTTTCTTCACGTTGGTTTTAACGCCAACATTTGAATCGAGCCCTAAATCTGATAAATTTGCTAACACTCATTTACAGCTTAATATAGACTCAATGTTATGCAACATTTTTATACTAACCCTTGGCACCACAAATTCTGGATAAAGCATCTTGCTTATATTCTTCTTAGGTGTGTCTCTTAATGTGAGACCACAACTTATATTTACAAAGTTACTGGTAAGCAGAAGTTCTGCCATATGTTCACAGACTTTCCTCTGTTCTCTATAAACATATTATTGGTATTGAAAGGCTCCTGAAGTTCACCCATTAAACATACTCTTGTAATATTGTTTGTCTAACTCCTGTCTATGGAGAGCACAACCAAAATGGATAGCACCAATGCAGCCTATTTACCAAAACACAAAATATTACTATTCCCTTAAATATTAAATGTTGTTAAAGCAGGTTCTTAGGTTATGTCATATTGACTTTTAAATATGTTCACAGTTCTCTCTGCCTTTTACATTTCTTGTTCATCAATGTATAATCCTACAGATTTCACCATAATGCTTTGGGGATGTCTGTATGCATCTTTAATATTCATGGCCACTGAAATGGTCATGTCTACCCTTTTAGTGAACTCTCACTATTGGCTCCATATCAAACTCTTCGACAATGTTTTTCAGCCTCTCAGCAAAGTTTGCTCCCTTATCTCTCTTTAAATATCAAATTTACATTTGAATTGTTTTAAATCCTTCAATAAAATAGCAGCATGTTTCTTATCAATGCATTATTTTTGCATTCAGTTTTACATTATAAAAATACCATTAGGTTTTAAACACATTTTATATTCATTAAATTAGACAAGCAATACAATTGTAATGCTAAGTTAATTAGCATGGTATTACATGTAGCATGATGCCATGGATATTGTAGGAGATAATTAAGCATATTAAGAATAGTGTTTCATTACTTATCATTTATTTATATATGCTATACCAATAATCCCTATTTGTGATTTCCTATCAGTTATCTCTCTGGCTGACTTTTGCTATAAACCTACTCCCATTCTGCATCTCTCTGATGGAACTACTAAACCAAACAATTTGGGAAACATCCTTTTTAAAAAAATCAGTAACCTTCAGCAAAGGCATTCAGTGGAACAAGACAAAGTTTTGATTTAACCTAGAATGATTCTTAAAAGTTTAGGTAATCAGACACAAACTGAATTTGCTTTAATCCAGTGATATATCCTAAATAGAACTTTCAACAGCACCTTACGAATAAGCATGTTTCTAAACAACTCAGTGGATCACAGATTGTCTATCAAAAATAGATTGTCAATCACAGATGGTTAACACTTCTTCAGTGATTTAAATGGCTCGTATTACAGTTTATTGACAATATTACTATAGGAGTGTGAGTTTGCCTACACTGTTGCAATCATAAAATACAATATGTCTAAAGTTTTATTTTGTTTACCTTTCATAAAAACCATATAAAATTATGTGCTCTGTTCTTTAAGCCTATTTCAACAAAATAAATATAAAATTTGCTCTTCATGTTGCATGAAAGGAGCTACAATCTTATTTGTTATTGGTTTTGCATAATAACACACATAATTAATTGGGAGAATAAAACAATTCCTGTTTTAGCAACTATAGGGTCAGCGTAACACATGGACAGGTGGAGCTGAAGTTCCAGTCCAATTGGAAAAAAAAACAGGCCCATCTGTGATGAGAGATAATCTTCAACGGTCCTCTGTTGACTGAAAAATCTCACAGCAGCTTGGCTGCTGCAGTAAAAGAGGTTATCTGGCATGGGGGTTAGGAGGAAAATGCCACCCTTGCCACATAATACTTGATGGTGTTCTTACAGGTTTGTAAGTTGACTCCTTTGGCAGTCACTTCCTTCTTGTTCAGCTGCTCAGCCTACATCATAAAATGTGGGCCATGCAGCTGCAGAGAGAATATAATGCCAAGGTGGTGGTGGCATGTGTATGTGTGTGTGTGTGTGTGTTGGAGGGGCTAGCCTACATCTGTAACATCAAATCCGAGTTTATTTTCATCAAAGTCTGTTGGGCTAATGTTCCTTAGTTAATGCACCAACATGGTAAGCCTAGGTATATTGGGTCTGAATTGTTTAACCCGCTGCATGGAAGTCTCCAATGCACTGCAGTGCAATACATTGTAAAATTATTTGGGGTCCAATGTGTTACTAGACTGATTAGTATCTGTTTCTGCTGACATTTCCACAGATAGTAGTGGGCTTTACTATCTTTGAGGGAAATAATAGCTGGGGGCATCTTCTTTCCCTTTCACAGGGTGCTGTGCTCTGTGAATTCTGTTCCACCTAACCCTAAGCATGTAAAAGGAAAAGGAAACCAAAAATACATGGGAATGTTTTGGCTTGCAGCTCTGACCAAATAAGAGCAGCAGTGGCTGTGCCTGACGAGTCTGTATTTCAGTTGAAGTAAGTCCTGGGTAATTTTCACCTTTTAATACATGAGTGGATTGTAAGTATGTGTGGAAACCTAGGATTGGGACATGTCCAGCACTGTGAATCTGTAATAGTAATATTGGTGTGAGTGTGGACTAATTAACTGTGGGGTAATTCATGTATTAAGGCAATGGATGGCAGGTTTCGGTTGGAGAACTGAAGTAGAGCATTTTGGGATATATTGTGGATGAGTCAGAAGACACTGACGGTCTATGTGGGTAATCAGGCAGTGACCACTGGGGATCTGTGTGAATAGTAAGGTAGTGTCCAATATAGATCTATATACATACTACTACAGTCGCTACTTGAAGTTTATCTGGGGACTGTCATTTCTTGGGTTCTGAGGCAGTATTTACCACTGGGGGTCTGTCTGGATAATGAAGCAGTGGTACTGTAAGTCTTGGTGTGGGCAGGAGCAATGCGTGCTAGAGTTTCTGAATACTGGGGAACTTTGATCACTGAACGTAAGCCATGTGACCAATACAGACAACATAATGGTTAAGTGCACAATACAGTGCTCGATTTCTGGTCAGGGTAGGGGAACATAAATACATAAATTATGGATGTATTAAGTCAGTGCCTTCCAACTTGTTGAAGCCTTGTTGATGATGTGTAATTTTAGGAGAGACTTGATGACCTCAAGAAAAGGGCAGTGGCATTCCATAGATAAGGAGCAATAAGGGAAAAGGGTTTGATACAATATAAATCTGTAGACATGAAAGGAGCTGAAAGAAGAATGTCATTGGCTGATCATAGGAAGTGGGATGGGGTATAGAGGGAGATCAGACTGGAAATGTAGGAAGGCGTAAAGGAGAGAAGGGTCTTGAATGGGAGAAGCAGTATTTCATAAGATAGCTAAAGTTTGATGAGCAGCCATTGGACTGAGTGGGGGGCAGGGGCAAACCTAGGTGACAGTAAGGTAACTTCTGCTGCAGCATTCTGTATGGATTGAAATGTATGGAGTTGGGAGGCAAGAAGACCAGAAAGAAGACATTTTCAGTAGTCCATGTGGCATAGGATGAGTGCTTATTCAAGAATTTTAGGTGTGGGGGAACAGAGAAAGGGATGGATTATTGCTATGTTACAAAAGAGAAATCAGCAAGATTTGCAAATAGCATTAATAGGAGGAAAGAATGAGATGACAGTGTCAATTATCACCCTTAGGCACTGTGCTTCTGATACAGGATTTATGGTAGTGTCATTAACTGTCACCTGGAAGTTCTCTACTGGTCCAGGTCTAGCTGGAATAAAGAGTAGCTCATTTTTTCAAATGCTGAGCTAAAGGTGCCCATAAGCCATCGAGTCTGTGATAGCCAAGATGCAATCTGGGACTTTAAATTGAACACTATGAGTAATTTGTGGTGCAGATAAGTAAAGCTGGTTGACATCTGCACAGAGGTGGTATTTGAGCCCAAAGGAGTTAATAAATTCACATAGTGTTATTGTATATAGAGAGAACAGGAGTGGTCCTAGAACAAAGCCTTGGGGAAGACTAACAGAGAGGTGGACCTAAGAGGACAAAGAGGTGGCAGTGGAACCACTGAAGGATCAGTTAGTTAGAGTAGAAGACAGCCACTTCAGGGACTAAGGAACTTAGAGGAGGAGAGCATGGTCGACAGTGTCAAAACAAAAGAACCTGAGGGATGAAGCAGGATAAGTATTGATTCAATGGGTACTGATGCATTGGATTTGTAGGTAGCTGGGTAACAGGTACTGGATATCTGTTTGGTTTACTAGAGTATTGAGACATAGGGCAATCTGAGACTACGTAGGTTACTGTGGCAGGTGGAACTGGGAGTAGGCATTGGGGTCTGTATGGGTACTGAGGCAGATGGCACTGGGGTCTCTCTGGGTTCCATAATCAGCTGGCCTTGGGTGTTTGTAACGGTTTTATTTGACACTCAGACACAGTAGGTTAGATAAAACACAGTTTTATTGAATAGATACAGAATAATAATAACCCTCGCGGGTCCAGTAATATATGTACACAATATAGTACTGACACAGGACAGGTTACAATAGTCAATACCCACACGGGTCCAGTATATGTATAAATCAGCAGCAATAATATACTGACACAGGTCAGTGTGAGATAGCAGTGAATTGGTTACTATTAGGCCAGGAAGGCTGACAGGCCCTAATAGCGCAAGGCCCTCAAGACTCTCACTCTGCAGAGAGTGACAGAATAGCGAGTAATACTACAGGAGTAAACGGAGGCCCAGGACAAGCTGTGGACTGCCGTAGTAGTAACGGAGGACTGCAACTGTATGCTCGGAGGAACACCCAACGGAGACTGCAATGACTGAGATCCAGTGGAAAATGGCACCTTCCCCGAAGGGGTTAACGAACGCTCAGACCTAATGTCGACTGCCAGATAGTGAGAGCAGCCTGAGGCACCCAGAGTAAGACCAACCTCAGCTTGCAGCAGTAAAAAGGTCAAGCGTACCGTGGTGCAGCCAGATGGATCTATCACACCGGAGTGTCAACCGCGAGACACAGCAAGTGACAAGTTTACCGTGACTAGACAGTGTAGGAATTGTTCCAATCCCTGATCGGCACGCTCGTCGGCTCCGTTGGTCTGAGGATGGTAGGCAGACGAAAAGGACAACTGTATGCCCATCTGGTCACAGACTGTCCTCCAAAATCTGGACACAAATTGGCTCCCGTGGTCCAACACCAGTACCCTGGGTACCCCATGCAACCGAAACACTTCTCTGGCAAAGGCAATAGCCAATTCCTGGGCCGAGGGAAGGCCAGGAAGAGGCACAAAGTGTGCCATCTTAGAGAATCTATCAACCACCATCAGAATGAAAGAGTAACCCCTAGACACTGGCAGTTCTCCCAGAAAATCAATAGAAACGTGGGGCCAAGGACACTCGCCATTAGGCACTGGTTGAAGTAACCCATCTGGGAGATGTCTAGGGGACTTGGCATGGGCACATGTAGTACAAGCTGCTGTGAATGCAGCTCAGTCAGCACGTAAAGAAGGCCACCAGAACAATTGTGAAAGGGACCAAATCAATTGGTCCCTCCCTATGTGCTCAGCTGCCGAGATGAGTGATATGTTTCAAGTAGGCGGGTACGGAATGGCTCAGCTACAAAACATTTGCCCACTTGGGTATCAGGGGGTGCAGCATCCTGGGTAGCAAGAATCTCCTCCCCCAGTGGCGAAGTGATGCTGGTTCGCAAGGTAGCCAAAATGCGATCTGGCTGAATGATGGGAGCAGGGACCTCATTATCACGGTGCCCGTGATTGCTGCAGTTCCTTGTCTGTCACCAGTAGGGGGCTTCTATTGGCTGTCTGCAGATAGCCCGCCTCTTATTGCCTATTTAAACCTGGATTGGGCACCCTTTGAGTGCCCTTTCGTGTTGTTTCTGACCTTCTTGCTATCACTATGCCAGTGATAGCTGGGCCTCTGTTCCAGTGTTCCTGAGTTCCTGATCTCATGTGTTCCTGAGTTCCTGATCTCTACTGTTCCAGTGTTTCCTGCATGCTGAGTTATTCCAGTCCTGGTTCCGGCCTAGTCTCTGGTGTTGCAGTTCCTGCTGAACTTTTTCTCTGCTGTTTCCTGACCTGACTGATCGTTGCTGGTTCCTGTCATCGCATCGCCTGTCTCCTGTATCCTGGCGACCTCCTGCCTGGTCGCATCGGCTACATTGCTTGTTACCCCAGTATGTGGTCACTGGTTTGCTCCTAAGCCTATCGGCTATACAATCCTGTGTTGGTCCCAGCGTACGGACGCTGGTTTGCTCCAAAGCCTTGCGGCTAGACAAACTCGCTTGTTACACCAGTGTGCGGTCACTGGTTTGCTCCAAAGCCTATCGGCTATACAATCCTGTGTTGGTCCCAGCGTGCGGACGCTGGTTTGCTCCAAAGCCTTGCGGCTAGACAAACTCGCTTGTTACACCAGTGTGCGGTCACTGGTTTGCTCCAAAGCCTATTGGCTATCCAATCCTGTGTTGGTCCCAGCGTGTGGACGCTGGTTTGCTCCAAAGCCTTGCGGCTAGACAAACTCGCTTATTTCTCCAGTGTGCGGTCACTGGTTTGCTCCAAAGCCTATCGGCTATACAATTCTGTGTTGGTCCCAGCGTGCGGACGCTGGTTTGCTCCTAAGCCTTGCGGCTAGACTACTCGCTTGTTACACCAGTGTGCGGTCACTGGTTTGCTCCAAAGCCTATCGGCTATACAATTCTGTGTTGGTCCCAGCGTGCGGACGCTGGTTTGCTCCAAAGCCTTGCGGCTATACAAACTCGCTTGTTACACCAGTGTGCGGTCACTGGTTTGCTCCAAAGCCTATCAGCAATACAATTCTGAGTTGGTCCCAGCGTGCGGACGCTGGTTTGCTCCTAAGCCTTGCGGCTATACTAACTCGCTTGTTACACCAGTGTGCGGTCACTGATTTGCTCCAAAGCCTATCGGCTATACAATTCAGTGTTGGTCCCAGCGTGCGGACGCTGGTTTGCTCCAAAGCCTTGTGGCTTTACGATTCCCCTGTTGGTCTCAGTGTGTGTACACTGGGTTGCGTACGATCCTGTCAATTTGCCATTACCATCTGACTGCTGCTACTATTTCTGGGCTGCCCTGCCCGGTATTGGTAAGGCCGGTAGAACCTTTTGCCACATTCCATCTGAGGTTGCCTTACCCGGTATTGGCAGGGCCGGTATAGCCTACATTATGAATCTATTGAGGCTGCCTTGCCCGGTAATTCGGTAAGGCCGGTAGAACCGTTATGCGATTCCATCTGCAGGTTGCCTTACCCGGTATTGGCCGGTAGAGCCTAACATTCTATTACTTCAGACTGTCCTGTCCGGTATATTGACAGGACCGGTAGAGTCTGCCTTCTGTCTTTGTTATATTCTGAATATATCTGTATGTATGTGATTGCCATTCTACGTTATCAATTTATTAGTTCAATAAAATTGATTTTTACCTAAAACTTGTGTCTGAGAGTCATAATAAACCGTGACACTCATCTTTATCCATCTCTGGAACAAATTGCCTGGACAAGGCATCTGCCCTAACATTCTTGGAACCGGGCAGGTAGGATACAATAAAATTGAAGCGGGACAGAAACAAGGCCCATCTGGCCTGTCGAGAGGACAACCTCTTACCCTCAGAAAGATAAGTCAGGTTTTTGTGGTCTGTGAGGATCAACCTTCCAGCAGGTGGCGCCGTTCTTTAAGGGCAAGAATAATTGCCAGGAGTTCCCTGTCCCCAATCTCGTAGTGACTCTGAGCACTAGACAACTTTTTGGAGAAGAACCCACACTCCCTGAGTCCGGACGCTGTGACAGTACTGCCCCTACCCCAGTCTCAGAGGCATCGACTTCCAAGGTGAATGGAAGGGAGGGGTTAGTGTAGGATAGTACAGGAGCGGATGCAAAGTCGGGCTTAAGTGTCACAAAGGCTTGTTCAGCTGCCTCAGACCATTGGGAGGGATTAGCACCTTTGTGTGTAAGGTCGGACAGTGGCTTAACAATCGTGGAGAAATCTCGGATAAGTTTTCTATAGTAATTGGCAAAACCAAGAAAGCGCTGAATAGCCTTGAGTCCCTTGGGTCATGGCCATTGCAAAACTGCTGCGAGCTTATCGTTATCCATAGCAATGCCATCCTTAGCAATCACAAAGCCCAGAAAAGGCACCATAGACTTGTGGAACTCGCATTTCTCGATTTTGCAGAATAATTTGTTCTCACGTAATCTGAGCAGAACTTCAGACACGTCCTTGATGTGTTGTGACAAACTAGACGAATGTATGAGTATATCGTCAAGATAAACCACTACGCAAGACTGTATTATGTCACGGAGGATGTCGTTAATAAACTCTTGGAACACTGCGGGAGCATTACATAGCCCAAAAGGCATCACCAGGTATTCATAGTGACCCGATCTGGTATTGAACGCCGTTTTCCACCCATCCCTGGCTCATATTCTGATCAGGTTATATGCAGCCTGTAAGTCTAACTTTGTGTAAATAGAGGAGCCTTTCTACCTGTCAAACAGTTCAGTGATAAGAGGTATCAGGTAGGCGATTTTTGGACATGAGCTTATTCAGGCCATGATAATCAATCCAAGGTCGTAACTCGCCGTTTTTCTTTTTTACAAAAAAGAAACCAGCCCCTGCGGGCGAGGTTGACTTCCTTATGATACCCCTTTTGAGGGCATCTGAGATATATTCCTCCATGGCCCGATTCTCTTCGCACGACAACGGCACCAGGAGGCAAATCAATAGCGCAATCGTATATCCGATACTGAGGCAAAGCGCTAGCCTCTCCTTTACTGAAAATGCCGCTGAATTGACGATATTCAGCTGGCACGGAAGGAGAGGTACACATGATCTTAGTAGGATTGTGAAACACAATGTCCCATACAATATTCAGACCAAGACGTTATCTCACAAGTCTGCCAGTCAAACCTAGGGTTGTGTAAATGTAACCATGGAAACCCCAGGATGACTGCATGGTGAGGAGACTGGATAATCTGGAAGCGCTGTTTCTCTGTGTGGAGCGCCCCAGTACTCATAGATAGCAGTACAGTTTCCATGGTGATCTGAGCTGGTATCAATGGTCTGCCATCAATGGCCTCAATAGCTAAAGGAGATTCCCTTTCGACCAGCGGAATCTTGTGTAGCGCAGCAAATGATTTGTCCATATAATATCCGGCTGCACCTGAATTAACCAGGGCCAGAACCTCCACCGAGTGTTCTGCCCAACAGATTACAGCCTGGATAGTGGGTTTCTGATTAACTGGGTTTAGGGACTGCTGAACGCCACCTAGGGCCTGTCCCCCAAGGTAACCTAGGTACGTCTGTTTCCCGGCCATATAGGACAGGTACGCAGCAGATTTCCAGCTTGGCCACAATATAGACAGAGACCCTATCTGCGGCGATGAGCCCATTCCTCCCTGGTCAGCTTAGTGAAACCTAGCTGCATTGGCTCACTATTCTCCTGGTTATTCTCAGGAGGCATGGGAGGCAAGGGAGGCATGGGTGGGAAATTTTGACTCGCCTGTCCAAAATTTCTGGCCTTCTGCCTGCGGTCCTTGGCCGTACTTTGTTCTTGGATGCGGAAATCAATTAGTATAGCGAAATCAATGAACTCATCCAGATCGTTTGGCAAATCTCTGGCTGCCGTCTCAACTTTAATACGATCAGCGAGTCCTTGAGAAAATGCTGCCACCAGCACCTCATTGTTCCAGCCTACCTCTGCTGCCAATGTACAAAATTCAATAGCATAGTCAGCCACCGTATGAGAACATTGTTGGATCTCCATGAATCTTTTGGCAGCAGAGGCGGCTCTACCAGGGACTTCAAACACTCTACGAAAGGCACTCAAGAACTCTCTGAAGTTCTTTGTGCATGGTTTGTCAGATTCCCACAAGGAGTTGACCCATGTCAGGGCTCTGCCCGTCAGTAACAAAATCATAAAGCCCACCTTACTTCGGTCTCTTGGAAAGGCTTGAGGAATTAGCTCCAGGAAAATCTCCAATTGGTTGATAAACCCTCTACACAGGGTGGGTTCGCCATCATATCTTAGAGGTAGTGGAGCTGTGGCGGTTAACCTTTACTCGAGGCTACTTGCATCAGGGATTGAGCTCCCAGTGTCATAACGGGGGAGACCACCAAGGCTTGTACCAGTTTATCTAAATGAGCAGTGCACTCTAATATAGTTTGTATGGCCAATGCCAACTGGTCCAAACACTGCTCATGTAAATCCATCCTCCAATGGATTCTTTGTGCATTACCTTCACCTGCACCGTCTGAGGTCATGGCCCTTTCTGTAACAGTTTTGTAGGACACTCAGACCAGTAGGTTAGAATAAAACACAGTTTTATTAAAAGACAAGAAAGACTGCCCTCTATAGGCAATACAGAATAACTGAAATGAACAGTAAAGTACAGATGCCCTCTCAGGCCCAGTATACAGAGAAATAAATATATACTGTCACAGGACAGGGATAAGTAACATACAGGGTACTCAATGGTTAAAGTACATAGAAATCAATCAGTCTCTGTTGTGGTGTGTTTGACACGCCCATAAGATGGTAAAGGAGCGATAAGTGGTGCTAGATGAGAAAACACCAGTAATAGAGCAGGACAGAGACTACTGCTTATGCTGAGCAGGGAACTGAGGCCAAAATATTCTGCAAGAGCTTAATGAGCTAGAGCCACTAGCACTACAACCGGTGCATGAACGGAGAGCAAGTGCACTGCAAGAGCTGAGGATAATAGAGCCAATAGCCTCCACAGGCGTTGTAACGGAGACCAATTAAACTGCAAGACTTAGTTGTATAGAGCCAATGGCACCCACCCGGGGCGTTTAACGGAGATCAAGGACACTGCGAGAGCTGAGGATAATAGAGCCAATAGCCCCCACGGGCGTAGTGTGAGGCCCTCAAGACACTCTGCAGAGAGTGACGGAATAGCGAGTAATGCTACAGGAATAAATGGAGGCCCAGGACAAGCGGTGGACTGCCGTAGCAGTAATGGAGGACTGCAACTGTATGCTCGAAGGAACACCCAACGGAGACTGCAATGACTGAGATCCAGTGGAAAATGGCACCTTCCCCGAAGGGGTTAACGAATGCTCAGACCTAATGTCGACTGTCAGATAGTGAGAGCAGCCTGAGGCGCCCAGAGTAAGACCAACCTCAGCTTGCAGCAGTAAAAAGGTCAAGCATACCGTGGTGCAACCAGATGGATCTATCACACCAGAGTGTCGCCCGTACGACACAGCAAGTGACAGTTTTACCGTGACTAGACTGCTTGAGCGGTAATGAGGCAACAAAGGCTCTATCCAAGGACAGAGGAAACACCGGACACCGGATGGGACCACAGGCAGGCCCTGATACACGGAAAATGTAGCCCAAACCGGTTCGGTACACAGAACAGGAACCTCAGCCAGACCAGGTCGGTACACAGAGCAGGAACGTCAGCCAATCCAAGTCGGTACACAGAGCAGGAACGTCATCCGGGCCGGGTCGGTACACAGAGCAGGAACGTCAGCCTATCCGAGTCGGTACACAGAGCAGGAACTTTAGCCGGGCCGGGTCGGTACACAAAGCAGGAACGTCAGCCAATCCGGGTTGGTACACAGAGCAGGGACGTAGATAGCAGAGAAGTCAGGCAGTCCAGATTGGTACACAGAGCAGGAACAGATATGGCAGAGTAGTCAGGCAGTCCGGGTCATACACAGAGATCACATGAATAACTGGAACAAGCGCTGGCAACGGAAACACCACGAAAGGGCACCGGAGAAGTGACAAGGCCCAGTATTTAAGGACAAATACTGGGCGGGGCAAGCCATATCAACCAATAAACGGCAGCAGGAAGTAAAACTGACAGAATGTCACCAGCAATAGCAAGGGCACCGTGATAGTGTTTGTACAGTTTATTGAGCTAGGGGGCACTGAAGGTCTGTATGGGATACTGAGGTAAAGGAATGGGGAATCTGTGTGACTTTCAGAAACACTGGGAATGGGTCTTTTGTGGAGTGCTGATTCCTTGAGTACTGGGGTAGAGCACAGTGGACATTGGAATAGTTACTAAGGCAGAATGCACAAGTGGTCTATATGGGGCCCTGAAGCAGCGGGCATCGGGAGTCTGCCTACGTATTGGGGTAGTAGTCACTTATGGGCTGAGGGTACTGGGCCAGTATGTACTGAGGCAGTGGGCACTGAGTAACTGGGACAATGAACAGCTGGGGGTCTGAGAAATGGTGTTCGTATGCATACAAAAGCAGAGGGCCATTATGAGAGTACTGGGGCAAGGCACACTGTACATTTCAGATGTATATGGAGACTGGAGGTCTGCCTGGGCATTAGGGATCTGTGATTAGGCTGATCATACTGAAGACACTTATGAAAAAGTCATACTGCAGGGCTGATTTGATGTCATGTAGCCCTAAAATATGCATATTTTCTATTTGTCCCTGGTTAAAGGTGAGATCTTTTCAGCCTATCTGTAAAGGCAATAGGAAGCTGGGGAGAGAGGATCTGATTGGACACTGGGGTATTGACCTTTTTGAAGTTAGTCTAAAGTTGTAAGCGTCAGGATTCAGTCTGTTTTAATTTGTTTCTAAATGATCTTTATGTGGGTACTGATTGTAACATCTCAAACTGCTGTTGATGCTAAAATATGTAAGGGAGTATATGCAAAACAATGTGTATTTTCTCTGCATAAATATCTGAATAAACTGAGTGAATTGGAGGAAAAGTGACAGATGAGGTTCAATACAGATAAATGTAAGAATAACTTGGGTTGCAGAAAGAAGAATGTTATATGTACACTAGTGATGATCGAGCACCCCGATGCTCGGGTGTTCGGGTGCTCTGGCCGAGCGCCCCCGGAGGCTCGAGTGCTCGGCTGAGCACCCGAGCCCCATTGAAGTCAATGGGAGGACTCGAGCATTACACCAGGCACCCCCTGCTCTGATGAGGGGAGGGTGCCTGGTTCATAGGAAAAGGTCAGAAAATTATGGAAACACCACAGAAATGGTTAAGGGACAGCATAGGGAGGATGTCTGGATGCATCTTGGACTCCAACGTCGCTGCTGGGAACGATGTTTCACCCGTAGTACGCCATTTTTACAGACTGACCGTAAAACACACAAAAAGGAAGATAAAAACGATTTTAGGCGAAAAATTGTTACCAAACAGTATTTGCTGTATATTTACTTGTATATCATCTGCAAATTCTGCAAAAAATGTCATCGATTTTTCGGAACTGGGGCCATGATTAAGAGGGAAACGTGCGCAGCGTAAAGCAGGTGTTCAACGTGGTTATGGCCCGGGTAAGGTCCAGCATTCAGGAACAGAGGCCGCAGCTACCACAGGTTTTACAACATGTCCGTTTGCCCTTGTTAAGTCCAAAATTTATAGTCGGAACAGTGGGGTCTGATCCATTGAGTAAAAGTGACGAAGTGACTTAGTGGATGAAGCCAAGAACTACCTTCTGCTCTGTCGAACACCCCAGCCCTATTTAATTCAATGGGAGGACCTGAGGCACTCCGATACAACCTGTATATCACAAAATGGAGGGCCTCATTCACATTGTGGTACAATAGTTCAGGTAGTGGTCCAACACTCATAAAGCTTATGCACTAAGTGAAAGGGCTGCCAAAAATTAGACAGAAATGTCACTCCAATACACCCTTTATTACACATAAAGGAGGGCATCATACACACCCTTGAAAAATTAGGATTAATGGCCTGCTGGTGACCCTCTAAAACATTAGGGGCGAGGGCATGCCGCTAAGTTGACCATCTAAAACATTAGGAATGAGGGTCTGCTGCTGAGTCGACCATCTAAAACATTATGGGTGAGGGTCTGCTGCGGAGCTGACCAACCTAAACATTATATGCGAAGGCCCGCTAGTGAGCTGACGCTATAAAACATTATATGAGAGGGCCCGCTAGAGAGCTGACCCAATAAAACATTATATGAGAAGGCCCGCTGGTGAGCTGACCTATACAAAAATTGTCAAACAGGGCCCGCTGGTGAGCTGGCCCTATATAAAAATTATATCACAGGGCCCGCTGGTGAGCTGGCCCTATATAAAAATTATATCACAGGGCATATGGAAGAGGAGGAGGAGGATGAGAAGATTAAGAGTCAACCATATACCCGTTTTTTGGGTGGAAGGGGTGAATGGGAATACAGAGTATTCCCATCATGGTAAATAACATATCTAAAGTGACTTTATGTTCACCCGGGGCTTTCCTCCAGTGGAGTGGAGAAGTCAGGGGAAATCCAGGCCTTGTTCATTTTTATAAGTGTCAACCTATCAGCATTTTCGGTGGAAAGGCGGATACGCTTATCTGTTATGATGCCACCAGCAGCACTAAATACCAGCTCAGACAGAACGCTGGTGGCAGGGCAGGCCAGCACCTCCAAGGCGTAGAGTGCCAGTTCATACCACATGTCCAGCTTGGACACCCAGTAGTTGTAAGGCACAGAGGGATCAGTGAGGACGCTGACACGGTCTGCTACGTACTCCTTCACCATCTTCCAAAACTTTTCCCTCCTTGTGACACTAGGCCGCGCATCAGGGTGAGGGTGCTGGTGGGGTGTCATGAAGGTGTCCCACGCCTTGGAGAGTGTTGCCCTGCCTTTGTCGGAAATGCTGTGTGCTCCCCTTTTCTCCCCTTCTCGGTTGGCCAAGGTAGCACGTACTCTGCCGCCAGCGTTGTCAGATGGAAAATTTTGGAGCAATTTTTCGACAAGAACCTTCTGGTATTGCACCATTTTGCTTGTCCTCTCCACCGGAGGAATGAGAGATGAGAAATTCTCTTTGTAGCAGGGGTCCAGAAGGGTGAACACCCAGTAATCCGTGTTGTCTAAAATGCGTATAACGCGTGGGTCACGGGAAAGGCAGCCTAACATAAAGTCAGCCATGTGTGCCAGAGTACCAACAGGCAAGATTTCTCTGTCCTCACCAGGAGGATGACTCTCAATCTCCTCATCCTCTTCCTCCTCTTCTGCCCACCCACGCTGAAGAGATGGAAATAAAGTTCCATGGCTACCCTCTGTAGCGCAGGCAACCGTGTCTTCCTCCTCCTCCTCCTCCTCCGCCTCCTCCAATTGTCGCTGAGAAGACAAAGTGAGGGTGCTGTGGCTATCACCTTGTGTAAGCTCTTCCTCCCCCATTTCCACCTCTTCCACATGCAAAGCGTCGGTTTTAATTGTGAGCAGCGAGCGTTTCAGTAGACACAGAAGTGGGATGGTTACACTGATAATAGCGTTATCGCCGCTCACCATCTGTGTCGATTCCTCAAAATTGCGTAAAACCTCACAGAGGTCTGACATCCATTCCCACTCCTCACTTCTGATTACAGGAAGTTGAACGGAGAGGCGACGACCGTGTAACAGCTGGTACTCCACTACTGCCCTCTGCTGCTCACAAAGCCGGGCCAACATGTGGAAGGTGGAGTTCCAGCGCGTGCTCACGTCACACAGCAGCCGGTGAGCTGGCAATTGTAAGCGCTGCTGCAGCGTCAACAGGCCGGCTGAAGCTGTAGATGACTTACGGAAATGTGCACACACGCGGCGCACCTTCGTCAAGAGATCATGCAAATTGGGGTAGGTTTTTAGAAATCGCTGAACCACTAAATTAAATACATGCGCTAGGCATGGTACGTGTGTGAGCTTGCCGAGCTCCAAAGCCGCTACCAAGTTACGCCCATTATCACACACAACCATGCCTGGTTGCAGGTTGAGTGGCGAGAGCCACTGCTCGGTCTGGTGACTAATCCCCTGCAACAGCTCTGAGGCTGTGTGCTGTTTGTCCCCAAGGCAGATCAGCTTCAGCACGGCCTGTTGACGCTTCCCCACTGCAGTGCTACACTGCTTCCAGCTACCGGCTGATGGGTGAGTGGCGCTGCGTGTAGAGAATTCGGAGGTGGAAACGGAGGAGGAGGAGGAGGAGCCAATAACGTAGGTGCTGGCGGAAACCCTGATGGAGGTAGGGCCCGCAATCCTCGGCGTGGGTAGCACCTGTGCCATCCCAGGGTCCAAGTCGCTCCCAGCCTCCACGACATTCACCCAGTGTGCCGTCAGGGAAATGTAGCGTCCCTGGCCACAAGCACTTGTCCATGTGTCAGTCGTTAAGTGGACCTTCCCAGTAACTGCGTTGGTCAGGGCACGGGTGATGTTAAGGGACACATGGTGGTGTAAGGCGGGGACGGCACACCGGGAAAAGTAGTGGCGGCTGGGGACTGCGTACCGAGGGACAGCTGCTGCCATCAGGCTGCGGAAGGACTCAGTGTCCACAAGCCTAAATGGCAGCATTTCGATGGCCAGTAATTTGGAAAGGTGTGAGGTTAGTGCTATGGCCTGTGGGTGGGTGGCTGGGTATTTTCGCTTGCGCTCAAATGCCTGGGGTAACGACATTTGGACGCTGCGCTGGGACAGGGAAGTGGATGTGGTCGCTGATGGTGCTTCAGATGGTATAGGTGCAGGGCGGGAGGTATGCGGGCCTGCGCCTTCGACAGGCGATTGGCCGGCACCGAAAACAGGGGAAGAGGAGGCAGTGGTGTGGCCTGCAGACACAGATTGGCGATCCGGGCGTTCCTCCCACTTATTACGGTGCTTGGATGCCATGTGTCGGATCATGCTGGTGGTGGTGAGGTTGCTAGTGTTCATGCCTCGGCTCATTCTGGTGTGGCACAGGTTGCAAACTACAATTCTTTTGTCGTCCGCACTTTCCTTAAAAAAACGCCATACCGCGGAACACCTAGCCCTTGGCAAGGGAGATTTACGCAAGGGGGTGCTCCGTGGAACATTTGCGGGCCGGTTTGGTGCAGTCTGCCTTCTTTCTTTAGCCACACCACTGCCTCTTCCAGCCTGTTGCGGTGCTGCAGATGGCTCACCCTCAGGACTGCTGTAATCGCTCGGCTTTCCACCTTCCCAGGTGGGGTCAGTGACCTCATCGTCCACCAAGTCCTCCTCCACTTCCTCACTCTGATCATCCTCCTCATTTCTTGATCCCACCACATACTCAGTCATTGACAACTGTGTATCATCCTCCTCATCAAGGTCTTGAGACAGTAATTGTGGTTGATTTGATGGCAACTGTGTCTCATCATCATCATCCACTTCCTTTGACCTTAAATGCCGTTCCCCTCTGTCATCTTCTTGTGATTGGGTACCCTCTAGAGGTTGTGAATCAGGGCACAAGATCTCATGTTCCTCTGCAAGCGTGTTTGGAGAGAGGTTCAAATCAAGGATTGGTGATGAGAAGAGCTCCTCACTATATCCCAGTGTGGGATCACTTCTTTGGCCAGACCCTCTATGGTGGGAGGAAGGATGATCAGGGTGAGGATTATGTTGACCAGACTCTTGGCTAGTGAGAGTGGACTTGGTGGAAGACAGGGTGGTGCTTAACCGACTGGAAGCAGTATCAGCTGAAATCCAACCGACCACCTGTTCGCAGTGGTCTGACCTCGAGAGTGATGTCCTGCGACGCCCTGTAAACTGAGACATGAAGCTAGGTATGGTGGATGTCTTTCTTTCTTGTGCTCTGGCACCAGGCACAGTTTCTACGCGTCCTGACCCGCGCCCTGAACTATCAGGATCACGTCCACTTCCCCGTCCCTTTTTACCCGCCTTCTTCATATTAAATGGAATATATGCCGGTAATCTGCGGCTATGCACACGAAACAGAATGTGACGCTAATCTGCGGCTAGGCACACTAAACAATATGTGACGCTAATCTGCGGCTAGGCACACTAAACAATATGTGACGTTAATCTGCGGCTAGGCACACTAAACAATATGTGACGCTAATCTGCGGCTAGGCACACGAAACAGAATGTGACGCTAATCTGCGGCTAGGCACACGAAACAGAATGTGACGCTAATCTGCGGCTAGGCACACGAAACAGAATGTGACGCTAATCTGCGGCTAGGCACAGTGAACGGAATATGTGACGTTAATTTGTGAATTTGCACACTAAACAGAATGTGACAATAATCTATGGCTAGGCACACGTTTAAAATGGCCCTTTTTGTCGCTGCGTTGTAAAATCATTGGCCCTGTGCACCTAACAGAATATGTCAGCTTGTCACTGCACTGTGAAATATTTGTCCCTGTGCACCTAGTACAATGTCACCTTAGAACATGTCCCCCCCCACAAAAAAATGAAATTCTGCCACCCCCAAAAAAAATTAAATGCTGCCCCCACACACAACAGTCCTAAAAAGGACTTTTGGGTCTTGAAAGAGTTTCAACAATTTTATTCTCCCTACACTGACTTCCTGTGCATCTAGTATTATATGTCACCTTACAAATATCCCCCCCAGAAAAAAAAGGAAATTGTGCCCCCCCAAACAAAATATAAATGCTGCCCCCACACACAACAGTCCTAAAAAGGACTTTTGGGTCTTGAAAGAGTTTCAACAATTTTATTCTCCCTACACTGACTTTCCCTGCCTAAGCGCATCTCTCCCTGGCTAAGAATGAGCCGAACTCGCACGTCGGGTGCTATACAGCACCCGATCACGGGTTCTGGCCAGCCAATCAGTGTAATGCCAGCAGCCAACATGGCTGCTGGCATTACACTGATGTCAGAGCCTCCCCGCACGTTTATTGGCTGCGCAGCAGCTGCGAAACGTGCGGGGAGGAGACCCGAACATGGCGGGCGAGCACATGTGGTACTCGTACGAGTACCGCCATGTGCCGAGCAGAGCGATTCTCGAGCCGAACCGAGCTTCGGCCGAGCATGCTCGCTCATCACTAATGTACACTAAACTGGAAGCTATTTGTGGAATCCTTGTTAGACATTTATTTGAGAATACGGATAGGCAACTGTATGCAGTGTTACACAGCTGCTTCAAGAGCCAAGAGTGCACTATAATGTATAAAAATGGTTACAGGCAAATGGGATTGGAATATACTTATACCTTTTTTAACAATCCTTGGAAAGGCCTAATTTAAAATATGGAGTACAGTTATTGGCACCAGTTCTTAAGACATTATTGAAGTGGAAAAAGTACAGAGAAGTGCAACAAAACCGATAAGAAAACTGGATTCTCTGCATAAATATCTGAATAAACTGAGTGAATTGGAGGAAAAGTGACAGATGAGGTTCAATACAGATACATGTAAGAATAACTTGGGTTGCAGAAAGAAGAATGTTATATGTACACTAAACTGGAAGCTATTTGTGGAATCCTTGTTAGACATTTATTTGAGAATACGGATAGGCAACAGCATGCAGTGTTACACAGCTGCTTCAAGAGCCAAGAGTGCACTATAATGTATAAAAAGGGTTACAGGCAAATGGGATTGGAATATACTTATACCTTTTTTAACAATCCTTGGAAAGGCCTAATTTAAAATATGAAGTACAGTTATTGGCACCAGTTCTTAAGACATTATTGAAGTGGAAAAAGTACAGCGAAGTGCAACAAAACCGATAAGAAAACTGGATTCTCTGCATAAATATCTGAATAAACTGAGTGAATTGAAGGAAAAGTGACAGATGAGGTTCAATACAGATACATGTAAGAATAACTTGGGTTGCAGAAAGAAGAATGTTATATGTACACTAAACTGGAAGCTATTTGTGGAATCCTTGTTAGACATTTATTTGAGAATACGGATAGGCAACAGCATGCAGTGTTACACAGCTGCTTCAAGAGCCAAGAGTGCACTATAATGTATAAAAAGGGTTACAGGCAAATGGGATTGGAATATACTTATACCTTTTTTAACAATCCTTGGAAAGGCCTAATTTAAAATATGGAGTACAGTTATTGGCACCAGTTCTTAAGACATTATTGAAGTGGAAAAAGTACAGAGAAGTACAACAAAACCGATAAGAAAACTGGAAAATGTTAGCTAAAAAAAACTAGGCAAACAGGGTTTATTTACAGAAGAGAAGGGACATATATATGGGGATTACCATACACAAATAGAAAGGCTAATGCAAAGCTCTTTCTGGGGAACAAAGAACTGAGTAAGAATCAATGAATCAATCTTTAAGACTAAAGTAAAAACAGTTTCAACAAAAACAAAGCCAAGGTTTTTTTTAACAGCAATAGCACTAAGGTTGTATAATACTTTTCAGAAGGCTGTATTTGCAGATACTGTAGATGTTTTAAAAAAAGTATTGGTTACCTTTCCAGCTCAGAACAATATTGAGAATTGTGACAGTTTCAATGAAGACATGCTTTGAATGTGGGGAGATATCCAACTTTATTTTAACTGGAAATGGCTTAATTAAGATTATTATTATTATTATTATTTATTCATATAGTACCACTTATTCTGCAGCACTGTGCAATAGGGAATAGACATACAGAGATATTAAATAGTACAAATTCTAATATGGAAAGCAAAAGGATCAGAGGGCCCTGCTCATAAGAGCTTACAGTCTAGAGGAAGGTAGGTTAGACACAGAAGGAGTAACGGATATGGGCTGTGAGTGCCTCTTGCCACATGAACTGCTGGTCAGTGGGTGGAACAAAGAAGTGCAGTGGTCCAGGGAAGGGGTGGTTCTTGGTGCTAAAGGTTATGGAGTAGTTGATAAGCTTCCCTGGAGAGGTGAATTTTCAGGGAGCGTCTGAAGATCTGAAGGCTGGGGGAAGTCTGATAGTATGGGGGAGGGAATCCTAGAGCTCAAGTGCAACCCAGGAGAAGTTCTGTAGAGGATTGGGCAGATGTAATAAGAGAAGTAGAGAGGAGAAGATAATGTGCAGAGTGAAGATGGGAGTGTATTTGGAAATGAGATATGAAATATAAAGGGATGCAGTGTTAGTAAGGGCTCTGCAAGTTAGCATCAGAATTTTGCATTTAATTCTATATGCTAATGGGAACTAGTTTAAGGATTGGCAAAGGGTAGTGGTGTTAAAGAAACGATGAGTGAGGTAGATTAGTCTTACAGAAGAGTTAATTACTGTAGTGCGGTTAGTCGGGTGAGAAGAAGGTCAGTAAGTAGTGAGTTACAGTAGTCAAGACGGGATATGATAAGTGTTTGGATTAGAATTTTAGTATTGTCTTCAATAATTTTGTTGTTGCTGTTGTTTTTGCCTTCCTCTGCATCAACATATAGCTCAGGCTAAACTTCATGGATGCATGTCTTTTTTCAGTTTCATCAGCTATATTGCTATACTATAATAATGTGGTAAATAGTTCATCATTTTATATACCTTGCTTTAAATGGCTAAACACATTTTTAAAAAGCTAGATGCATCATGCAATATACAATAGATTGCTAAGAATTTCAAACAATTGCCAGATGTTGATGCCAAAACGTCTATAGCAAGAAATAAAATATAACCCTATTAGACAATGTAAGAGCATTTACTCTTGGCTTGTGAAAAGGCTAATGCTAACTGACCTTTGCTTGTATTAACATTATAGAGTTCTTCAACTCTATACATTCAGTTGGATACATTCAGCATATGTAGGAGATTGTTGAGCAAAAAGTTTGAAGGCAAGACAACAGAGGATATAAACAAAAAACAAACTATTAACCCTTTGAATGCCAGAGGGCTACAGAACCCTCTGGCACTCAAAGGGTTAACCCCTTCAGGACCAGAGATTAATACAATGCATTGCGTTGCAATGTGTTGTATATCCCACTTGTCCTCCAGGAGTTAAGTAAAGAAAATATTTGCAGGGAAAATTCATCATTATTTGTTTTAATTATCTTTAATTAATGTTGCATATGCAAAATTATTTTTGAAGTCCAATACAAAGCATGATTTAATAATGTAAATATTTTGCTCATGCTAGCTTTTTGAGTCTTTATTTAATGGTTTTAGAAAACCATTAAAGTCATTTTTACAAGGCATAGTGATTTGCAGTCCAACTTAACAAAAAATGACAAATGGACATCACTGAAGTGAAACTACACTGCTAAAAAATTGCCCCCCAATAATTCCCCATGTGGCGACTAGCTGCTCAGTAGCGCTAGTCACCAGAATTATTACCGCGTTAATGAGAATCATCCATGGTTCCCGGGCTGACAGGCAGGATGAAGCACAGACATTTTTCCATAGTGACAGAGCAGGCGTGCAGACAACACATGGAAAGATGTCTGCTCTCCGTACTGCCTGTCAGCCCAGGAACAATGGATAATTCTCGTTAACGTGATAATAATTCTGGTGACTAGAGCTACTGAGCAGCTAGTCGCCAGAGGGAGAATTATTGGGGGGCAAGTTTTTTAGTAGTAGTTCCACTTTAACTAAATTTGAATTCCTTTACTAAGCATATTTTTGTTACGTTGCATAAAAAATAGAAAAAAGTAACATTTCATATATGAAATAATTATACAATCCAATGGCAGAAAAAGCTCCAGTATAAAAATCCACCATGTTCTGTCATCCAGTCATCCAGTGTGGCTATACCACACTTTAGGAGAGAGACAAGAAGCAGGTAGAGTGAGAGAAAGGGAGAAAAAAACTGCCTGTGACTGCTTTTATGCTGCCAGTGTGCCTTCTTTTGCTAAAGGAAATTGCATGTGTCACAGGTATCATCCCCAACCAGTCCAAAACAGCAGCAAGCAACTGGTGGTGTTGGTGCAACTAGGGGGTGCTGGAGGTGCAGCTGGCCTGGGGGGAGTTTTGAGAGAAAGCAATAAAGAATGAGAGAAAGAGATGCAAAATGGAAGGGGCATCACCACCATCAGTAATCATAACAGTGGTTCCAACAGTTGTAGATGGTAGCAACCCTCCTACTCATCCTATGTGCTGCTGTTAATAGAACATGGTTTTGTCCACTTTTGCTACCTGATACTCAGATGGAATTTGATGTTGGTTCATTGCTGTTTGGTAGCCATGTCCTACCGTCATTTACAAAATAACCAGCTGCACTGAAAACTAGGAATTCTGGTAATGAGCGCTAACATTTAACCCTTTGAGTGGCACAGTGGTACGCAATGCATTGCTATACAACACGTTGTTTACCCTTCCGGCTCGCAAAGAGTTAAGTGACCGAATATTGTATGTTTAAATTAAAAATAAAAAAAAGCTTTAAAATATTTCAGCATATGCAATACCCCTTTTAATTGAAATACAAATAAATTATCCCGTTTCAGTGAGACTACAGTGTTGAAACTGTGTTTTTAATAGTGTTTTTATTGGTTTCTGTATAAAAATGGTGCCAAAGAACTTTGAAGCATATATTAGCATATAAGGATATGCATTTTCTTGCAGAGACATACTTAAAGGAAGATAGAAGACAAAAGTGCTGTTATAGACATTACAATTGTCCTTCAATGATTATTATTATTAATAATAATAATAATAATAAATGAAAATAAACTATATATTCCACATAAAGTACTTAAATAGGTATAATGATCTGTCCTTTATTAGATACATTCAGAATTAGAGTTCAAATAGAGGTGTCCGGAAAGCGTTACCAGTCGCTGTAGTTAACTGGCATGTGGAGGAGACAGATAGCTCTCTCAGTTGCCTCTCAGGTCTGCCTCTCAGATCAAGACAAGCAGACCAGAGAGGACTGAGAGGTGGACCTGGCACTACCTGCCAGCAGAAATACCTGGGTTTGATTTTGCAGATTCCCTTAATAACATTGGACTGTTGAGAGCTAACGATCTCTACATACTTCTTCCCTTGTGAGATATATCCCATACACAGTAATTATTGTTTCTGTAATATATGCGTGTGTGTGTGTGAGAGAGAGAGGTGTCTCCCCTGTTGTGATATTGTGGGGTTGTGAGGTTTGTTTGTTTTTTTTGTTTGTTTGTTTTTATGTGGGGACCTACCGGTGGGCTACATAACATCTGTCCCCTTCGTGGGGTTACTAGTATGTTCCTTGTGATTGCTAATGATTAGGGGGATGATGGGTGGAAATTAAACTATAATATTAAGTATATGTCTTTATCTGGTACTGGTTCATGGGCCCAGTCATCTAGGGGTCTCCATACTTTGGCATAATGGTGGGTCCTCACACAGCTTTGAAATTTGTAGAATGCAATTTGATCTTTATGGTTGATTGTGACCGCACAGATTGCCTTCATCCCATTGGATCTTTAAGAGTTAGTGCTCTCTACATATTTCTCCCCCTGTGAAACATGACCCATACTTCTGGAATACACAGTAATTACTGCTTCTATAATGTATGTTTGTGGAGTGTCTCCCCATCATTGATATGGTGAGGTTGTGGGTGCTGTTTTTTTTGTTTGCTTTTTTTTGTGTAGGGGGGAAGGGACCTACTGGCAGGCCACATAACAAATACCCCATTCATGGGATTCCTAGTATGTGCCTTGTGTTTGTACCTGATTGCAATTTGCCACTTAAGTCTCTTTGCTAATGATTCGGTGGGTGAGCGGTAGAGCTTAAACTGTACTATAAAATATATGCCATTAGTTGCTACCTTACTCACAATGGGGAAATGACCTATGGATGGAGAGTGATGGGTATCACACATGGTGCCAGCCTACAGGTTGTGTACTGTCTTTGACAATGCTCAGTGGGGCATGAGATTTACAATTGGGGATGTATATTGGGTGGGAGGGTATAGGGCAGAGAGGAACGATATGCTATATATCTTTCTGTATTGCCATTTATATCTAATACAGTTAAAGTGCGATAGAGCCGACATTTGTGAGACTATGGTTATGTGTTTAAACATATCTGGTTCATTTTGAATTATGTTACAATGCAGGGTTTGTCCTGGGTCCGGCTTGGGGTATCCTTTAAACTTTTATTTAGGGTAGAAGTTCTCATAGAATTGGGGCTGGATGGGGGCGGGGTGGGAAGGGTGGTATTTGTTCTGCCAATGTTAGACAGGGTTTCCAGGTATCAGGTGCCTCCTCTCCTCCAGGGTGAGCTGTGGTCCATTATTATAAAACCATTATTATACATGTCGGATGACTTAATCTCATTAAATGTTAGAGGTATGATTGATCCTATTAAAAGAACTTGACTCTTACTCATATTAAAAAACAGCATAATGCACTTAGGCTGCAAGAAACCCATTTGTTTGCAGGCAAAATCATGTTGCTCAAAAAGCAATGGGTTAGTTTCCATTACCATTCTAATTTTTCTACCCATGCTAGGGATGTCTCAATACTGATACATAAATCATCACAATTTGAATTTGTAGATGTCCAGACAGATCCAAAGGGTAATTATGTATTTCTGACCTGTAAACTTTGGGACATCTAATATATTCCCCCTCCTTTCGAGCCAAGCATTATACAACAAGCCTTGACGTATATCTCTGATAGACTGTACCACCTAGTATTCTACTCAGGGGATTTCAACATGATCCTACATGCCACAATGAACAGACAGGGTGGGGTGGGAGAAGACAATAAGCAGGCAAGAACCAGATTCCAAAGTCTACTAACAGACATGGGTCTTATAGATACCTGGAGAACTTTACTCTCCTCCGACCTGGAATATTTTTTTCACTCTGCTACTCATAAATACTTGTCTCGCATAGACTGCAACTTTCTCTCCACTTCAACATTAAATAAAGTGACTGACTGCTACTTCTTGCCAAAGTTTGCCTCTGACCACTCCCCTTGAGTCTCCACTCTTTGCCTGGGCAATTTTCATCCGTCTCACAAATGGTGGCTCAACCCCATGTGGTTAGACACAGGGAATATTTCTTCGAACCATGAAAATGATCTTAAGCTACATTTTGAGGATAACTCAAATTATGCCTCGTTAGAGGTGGTAAGGGATGCATCCAAGGCTGTATCTAGGGGTTCCCTCACTTGTGTTATATATGGTCCAACAAAAAGAAATCTAGAGAAGAGTCAGCACAGATAGAGATGGAAATGGAAAATGCAGAAAAAGATTTGTGGCTAATGCCGATCCTGAATCATACATTACTTTTCAAAATGCCTCAACAGATTATGGGCTCGATCTAAGTGTTAGTGTAAAAAGCAACGGTAAGCAAAAAAGGCCTTCACGACTTAACCAAGAATGGGTAACAAGAGATTCAAATCTCCTTTACCCAGAATGGCTAACGAGCAATGGCCAACAAAATACACATATACTTTAAAACCTGCGTTGCATAAAATTATGACCTCATCACTGTCTTAAAACACATAACTAAGCTGCAATATGTCCATATCAAATAAATAAGCTAACATCCAACATTACCTAGCACCTCAGCCAATGACAGCACCCCAAAGTATTAAGTTAATTAGAAAAACCTATATATAGACCCAAAATAACCAACGTACCTTTGTCTGTGTATCTCGTTCCATGAGCTAGAGCAGAGGACCCAGGAGTGAAGGCTAGTATAGTGAGGAAGAGAGGAGATTAGCACATCAGTTAGAAGGAGTGTAAAGCGACACATAATACACTTTTGCACATACCCAATACACGCATCCAACCACAACCACACATACACACACACATTTTTTGTAATACATTACATATACTTTTATATTTTCTTTTGCCAGTGTGAGTGCAAGTGAGAGAGTTAAAAAAAAAAGACAGAATACATGACAAACCTAGAACAAATGAGAATGGTCAAGTCCCTGTTTAACTCCATTGATGCTGTCTACATCAACCAGACTCACAGCACTAAATCAATGTGCATCATCATGTTGGAGGCAACCACAATGTAATACAAAGCATTGTTGGACAATACATTGTCTAGTTCACTGGCACTCAAAGGATTACAGAGGATAGCAGTGGAATTGGTGTGTTTCTTGGAGTATTGTGAGTTTGTCCATGTGGAATAGTCAAGGTTTGGCTTTCTATATCATATGTAGCCTGAAGAGTGTGGATGGTCAGGGACATTCACCGTCATTGCTACACTGCAGGACATTTGTGATTCCCAAGGCTCAACCATGCCAGGGGGAATACTCACCAAGGGGCAAGAAAGAGGTGACAATGTGTACATGACTACTACTGCAGTGTTATCACTTCTGCAATCCCTGTGTTAGTCTATGGAGCCAGTGCACTGAGATTTGAACAATTTGGGACATATCAGTGCATAGGCTCCATCGCATAACATAGGCAAAAGGAGAAGGAACCTCCAGTACTCCTGAATAACCCCCCATATGTTTGCTGTGTGTTTGGTTTTTAGCTGTCCTGGGGTGTGTCCAATGTGTCCTCCAGCTGATTGGGGTGCTGGGTTCCACAGTTCATTTTTGTTGGTGTGCTTCCTGTGTCTTGTGTACTGGTATGTAAGAGAGATGCTTTCATATTTATCTGTATAACATGTCTGAGGAAGAGACCTAAATTTCTTGAAAACTTGCATCCTTAATCTGTTTAGTTAGCCTCCTGTATTTCTACTGCTAACACAGTGCCAACTCTCACTTGCTGTGTCTGATAGTGTTGCTGACCTCACTATTTGGAGTCCATAGTCATTGGTCATCACTGTTCATCATTGGTCATCACTGGTGCATTGATGTGTTTAGAGGACCTAGTGTGTTTGCTGTTGAGGCCTAGGTGTTGTACATGCAATGGCCTTGTATCACTCAAGGTAACATAGTAAATTAGGTTGAATAAAGACACAAGTCCATCAAGTTCAGCCTTTTCCTCATACCCCAGTAATTTTATAGCTTTCCTGCTAGCAAATAAGTTAGTCTTTATCAGACTTTCCTGATCTGCCTACTAATAAACTGTATAACTCTGCATGTTCCCTTTGGAAAGAAATGTATATAATCTTCTCTTGAAAGTATCCATTGTATCTGCCATAACCACCTCCTTGGGCAAAGAATTTCACAATTTAACAGACCTCACTGTAAAAAAAAACCCTTTTCTTTTTGTTTATTTCTTGGGTTTGAGTCTCTACTGAAAACCATATACACAATGGACCTTATAGAAGTGTGACTTTATCTATTTAAGGTTTATACATAATTTGATGTCTGATTAAGTATTTAGAAATGCATTAAGGAGTGATTTTTGAATGATGAACACTTTCTCACTCTTATTTGCATGACTCATTTGAGTCAGGAAGATTTATTCCAGATATATGATTGTATAAACTTTTGGCTATGTCGTTGTCTGATATATATTGTTTATAGCCCTGCTGTTGGTTTATTATTTGTTTATTTATTTTTTATAGTTATTTTTATTTATTTTTTGATATTTTGTGTCTATGTATTGTATCTATGTATCTATGTACTGTAACATAGTAATATAATACATTAGGCTGAAAAAAAGACACAAGTCCATCAAGTTCAACCCTTTCCTCATAACCCAGAGAGATAAGAATTATTTATGAGCTTTCCTGCTACCAAATAAGTTAGTCTTTATCTGAACTTCCTGTTTTGCCTACTATTACACAGTATAACCCTGTATGTTCCCTTTTGAAATAAATTTATCTAATCATCTCTTAAATGTATCCGTCGTATCTGACTTTACCACATTCTTGGGCAAGGAATTGCACAATTTAACATACTTTACTGTTAAAAAAAAACCTTCCTCTGCTGAAGCTGAAGCCTCCTTTCTTGTAATCTCAAGGTGTGACCTCTGGTTATTTAATCAGGTCTTGGAATGAATAGCTCACCAGAGAGGTACTTGTATTGAAGTCTAATATACATGTACATTGTGATAAAACCTCCTTTTAGTCATTTTTTCTCTAGAGTAAATAAACCAAGTTTGTCTAGATTTTCCTCCTGCATCAAGTCTTCATTGCCTTAATTAATTTTGTTGCTCTTCGCTGTACTCACTCCAGTTCTAGAATATTCTTTTTTGCAATGGTGTCTAAAACTGCACTGTACATTTGAGGTGAGGTCTTCTTACCAATGAATTGTAAAGTTACCAAATTATGTTATCCACTCTTGCTTCAATACCCCTTTTTTATGCAATACAGGATTTGTTTGCTTTTGCTACTGCTATCTGACACTGGTCACTGCTTCCAAGTTTGTAGTTTTCATGGATTCCCAGGTATTTCTCTAGCAATGAGTCCCCTAAAATGATTGTATTAAGCTCATATGTAGCATTGGGATTTTTGTCTTCCCAAATACATGACTTTACACTTTCATACATTAAATGTCATATTCCATTTGTATATCTAATCTGCTATTTTATATAAATCCCTCTGTAAAGTACAAATATTCTGTTCTGAAGTTATTACCCTGCATAATTTAGTGTAGTCTGAAATGTTGCTTTCTATATCTATTTCCAGGTCATTTATAAACATGCTAAAAAGCAGAGTCCCAAGTACTGAACCATGAGGTACTCCACTCTCAACTTTAACTGTATTGGAGAATTTTCCATTTTAAAGAACAAATTGTTCACTATCCTTTATCCAGTTTCCTATCCAATTGCAAAGGTTATCCCCTCCCTGGCCCTAATTTTCTTATTTTATAACCCGCCTCATGTGTGGTACTGTATCAAACGCCTTTGCAAAGTCTAGATATAATACATCTACTGCTTTATCATTATCTAGGTTGCTACTTACTTCTTTATAGAAGCTCAAAAGATTAGTTTGGCATGATCTATTTCTCATAAAACCATGTTGATTTCTGCTAATAATATTACTTTCTGCAGTGTAACCCTGAATATAATCCTTTAATATCACTTCTAGCACTTGTTAACAGTGTACTGAGTTCCTGAAGAACCCTTGGATGCATACCATCAGAACATGGTGCTTTGTCAGTTTTAATTTTGCTCATTCTCCCCATGACCTGTTCTTGTGTTAACCCAAAATCTGGTAATGTTATGGATTTATTTGTTACTTTTTTAGATTCTTCCACCATATATATATTGATGCAAAGAAAGTTTTTAGAACATCAGCCTTTTCCTTATCCTCTCTAATAAACTCATCCATCTAATTTCTGAAAGATCAAATGCACTCCTTCTTATTTTTTTTGCTATTTATGCATTTTGAAAAACTTTTCAGCATTAGTCTTGCTCTCCCTTGCAATTTGAGTTTCATTACCTATTTTTGCTTACATAATTGCCTTTGTAGTCAAGAAATAATTTTCTGTTCCTTCAGACTTAAATGGTTTATATTCCATTTTTCCTTGCCATTTGTTTCTTTACGTTTGCAGTTAACCACATTGGTTGTGATTTACTTCTTTTGCATGTGTTCCTCACTAGTATATACTTTTGAATACATTTCTGCAACCGATACCTAAATTTTGACAATTTTACCTCAGTATTTTTGCCTTTAAATAATTTATCCCATTCTGTGTGTTGCATTGATGCTTTTAACATTTTGAAGTTAGCTTTTTTAAAATTAAGAGTTTTGGTTGAATCTATACTGTTTTGCTTCGCCTAACTGATCTCAAATGTAATCATGTTCTGATCACTGTTTCCCAGATGTTCATCTACTTTAATAATTTACACCATGTCTATGTTATTTGTTATTTCTGACCCAATACATTGCTATTTCATATTGGCACTTCCACCAGTCTTTACATGTAGCTATCACTAAGCATGCTCACAGTCCTGCTTCCTTAAGCAATCTGACAGGTCTCATGTTTTCAGCTGATATCAAGATAGTTAAAATCTCCCATAATTATAGTATGCACAAGATGTGCAGCTTTCCTCATTTGCAAAAACAGTTGGGCCTCGACATTCTCATCAGTATTTGGTTGTTTGTAGCATATACCCAACAACACTTTATTTTACCATGTATGCCATAGTTAGCCTCAATTTCTACCCTCAAAGACTCCACATTATTGACAGTTTCCTCAAAAATATCACCTCTCAAATATGAACACACATCATCCCTTTTCTGTTAATCCTATCTCTCCTAAACAGAGAATAGCCCTTTATATTTACAGCCCAATCATGTGTATCATCCCACCATGTTTCAGTTATATTATTATGTCAAAATTCTCATTAACCTCTAGCAATTCTAGTTATCCCATTTTACCTACCATACTTATTGTATTCTACAACATATAATTAACTTTGATGTCTTTACATATTTTACCTACTACTTGCCATTTTTTCTACATCCTTTTTATTAGGAGTTCATCCCTATTGGCTAAATTTATCCCAACCCTTCTCCACAGCCAAGATCCTTACTTTGGACCCAGTTCCTATCTACACTATCTACCCCTTCCTACACCAATTCTTAAACCATGCCAATCCACCTCGTTCATCATTACCTCTCCCGCCAAGTGATAGCCATTCTGTAGATATCAGGATGTTGCAGTTTGTGTCCACCCATTGCACACTGTGTAGTGCACTGACCACACATGGCAGTGTGGTGGAGGAGAATCGCAAGCAGGACATCAAGCAGCATCTGAGGAGATTCCATCCCACAGAATATGCTAAGATGGTGGCAGGGTGGGTCCATCATAGCTATTAAACTGCCTGCAAGTTGTCATGTGTCTTTAGCAGGGTGTGGGCAAAGAGCATAGTGACAGCAGCAGTACTTGATTTCTGGTGGGCAGATTTCACATTGGGGACCCTAAGTATCATGGTGTTTGATAGAGTTGTGCCAAGTGTGTCATGTGAGTGCAGATATACCCATTGTTCCCAGTCCTTACCTTATTTACACTGTGCACATTGCAGTTGCTGATGTGAGAGGCACAGTTTCTATTCAAAAGGGAAAAATGTCTATTCTTAACATACCCATGATTTTGGAGGAGCAGCAAGTGAAGAAGCATTAGTGGCCAACTTCTTTTTTTCTCCACATATACCTGAAGTGGTGGAGGCTAGTTATGGTGCTGCTACTGCCTCAGGTGCATCAATGGAGCTAGTCCTGGCAAGTGGAACTTTCATAATCCATGACCCATGTTACTACTGTTGTTTAGCCCATTCCCTTTCAGCTGCCTAATCATCCTGCTGCTTTTACAACTCATCAGCAACAGCAACAAGAAGAGCAGCCTCAAATTCCACATCTACTTTAGGGCATTTGACATTGGCCAGTGGTCAATGGACAACACAAGCTACCCTGCTGGCAATAGGCCAGTAGGCATTTTTTTTCTCAGAGCTTGTGATTTAAGAAAGAAAAAAAAAGATCCAAAAAAAACACACAAACAATTTTTGCCTTGTTTCTAGCAAGTCTAAGTCCTACAAATCAATGTTTCCTCAGGGTTTGGGCCTCTAACAACAAATAATCCTCTACAAAATACTCTATCACGTCAAGTATCAGTCTTCCCCTGTGCCAGCTTATGTCTGGGGGTCTCTGTTTCTATCACTTTACATACAAATTTCTTGTTTTATTTAATTAGTTAAATAAATCCAAAAAACCTCAAGAACAGCGCAAACACAAAAAAACATAAATAGCATCTAAGTGTAGTAGTCTTTAATAAAACATCTCACGAAACATAAAAAGAAATGCACTTACAATAGCCCTTCTTGGGCTTTATGCGTTGAATATAGGTCCTTATCCTCGTAGCCCCAGGCTATGTTCTCCGTTGCTCCTATGTGCCTCTCTGTCCTTAGGAACTCCGTCTTCTGTTCGTCTACGCACAAATGACAGCAACAGTTGTATAGCGAAGAGAAAAATGAACAAAGCAAAGGCGGATGAAGGCTGCCGGTGATGCAAACCTTTTATCGGTGCACAGAAGACGGAGTTCCTAAGGACAGAGAGGCACATAGGAGCAACGGAGAACATAGCCTGGGGCTACGAGGATAAGGACCTATATTCAACGCATAAAGCCCAAGAAGGGCTATTGTAAGTGCATTTCTTTTTATGTTTCGTGAGATGTTTTATTAAAGACTACTACACTTAGATGCTATTTATGTTTTTTGTGTTTGCACTGTTCTTGAGGTTTTTTGGATTTATTTACTACAACGGTGGACAAGGCCACCTGTCGCATCTCATCCTGCAGCAAGCACCAGTGTACCTTCAGTTTCCATCCATTCTTCATCATCCATCACTCATCCATTATCATTGAATCATCAATTGTGTCTATACTAACGGACTATTAAGTTCATTCATTTCCATCCATCTGTATGTACTCTAACCTCCATTTTATCTATCTCTTTTGTATCTGCTGTGTTTTAATTACTGTCATTTTACTAATTGTGGTTTTAGGCTATTAGGCAGTGAGCGCTATTTTGTTTAGAATTTGCTCTAGTTTATATTATTTAATTAGTTAATTTTTTTTATTAACAAAAAAATTCCCCGTTCAACTGATTCTTTCCCCAGACTCTATCCACCAACCTTCCTCAGTCCTCTTTTATACCATTTCTTATGGGGTTTTTTTAAGTATCTTTCATTTCAGTTTTTTTTATTAACCGTTTCCTCAATCCCAGTAAACAACCACCCCTCCAAAAAAAACCCCTTTTCAATTATACTTTCCCCACACCCCACCAACACAGGCACCCTCATACCTCTTTTATAGTATTCCTTTGGAAAATAAAATAAAATTTGCTATGTGTTGTGTGTAAATTCAATGTTCTGATTGATCACAGTGGAATGAGCTTGGTGAAAAAGAGCAGAAAAATTGCACTTTTTGCTTATTGCAGAACCCCCTGTCTCTACATAAAGAAATGCATTATTGTCAATTACTTTTTGTTTGTTTTTTTCAATGAAAAAAACATGAGTATAAAATAAAACTTTTCAGACTTATTGTGCTGACCTTTTGGTCAAGGAGTGCTACCCCTTTCAGGTAGCTCATTGTGTCTTTCAGATTGAGCATGGGTCCTTTTGGCATGGCCTCCCCAACAGGAAGTTGTGATCACTGTAAATAAACTATAAACACACTGAAGCATGTTTATCAAGGTAGTTTGGCAACTGTGGACCAAACAACGGAGTATGTAGTTTACAATAATTATAGTGTAATATATTTTAGAGATTTGTGAAATTGACTTGAGAAATATTTTGAATATTATATGCACCATTCTCTGACATGTTGTAAATCAGTAGGGGTACAAGTTAACATACCTGGAGGTGGCCAAAACCATCTAACAGCTGCTCAGATCCAGGAGTACTCCCTTTAGTTGCATTTATTAGTGTGTTCTAAGCTGAGAAATGTTACACTGACATACTTTATAGGATATTGATCATATCACAATTCCTAATTGTTTAAATGGAACTTAATTTCTGTAATCTCATCAGTTTATCGGATGAACTGTGATCAATGCCTTTGGAGAAAACAAGATGTAGCACTTAGTAAATGCTGCAGGTTTGAACAAAATAAAAACATAATTGCCAAGAAAAGAAGTATGCAATGAGAATCCACCATTTTCACATAATTGTCAGACATCATGTAGATATACCTAGATGTATGTTTATTCATCATGTGCTTACTCATAGGAATTTTTTTGAGACACGTTTTATTATTTTTAAACATTTTTTTAAATAAAATAACTAAAAAATGACATACATGGCATTAAAAATTCTAAACAAAGTTCATACAATTTTGCAATTACACTAATAATCAATAGTTAACAGACACACTCTACACCATCTTAGTCTTTACCATTTTCCAGATATTATTTGGTAAATGCTTAATCAGAATGAAATTCAAGATCATAGACTTCATGAAATGTAGTCATTTTACATCTGTGTTTGTATAGGAATATTTTAAATTAAATCATAGTATTATTAAATTTGTTCTATGAGCACAATAATGTAGCTTTGCCAAACCTCCAACCTGTTGTAATTAATTTTTTGGCATAGAACAAGTCTTTATGCAAAAATATCTGTTGTGTCTCATGTTCCAAACTTTATGCAAGTACACAGAGAATACATATTCTTTTTTTTATTAATCTGGACAGAAAATCAAGTACCTGGAGCCAAATTTTTTTCAGTGTTAAAATCACTCTAAAATTACTAAATGAACCGGTACACTAATACACTTCAGAGAATTCAAGGTGTGTTTATATATATAGATATATATATATTTATATATAGATATATATATATATTTATATATATATATATATATATATATATATGCATATCTCCTCTATTTGGGCTGATGGAGCTAAAGGAGACTGAAGTAGCTTGTTTCTCATATTTAAAAAAATCAGCAACAGATAAACTTGACCTCCAGAAACTGTTTATGAGGGTCAAAAGAGAAGCATGCCTCTACCCAAATTATTTAACTTCCTTTAAATAAGTCAGAGATAAGTCAACTAAACTTAATATAAACCAAAAAATAAAACCAAAAAATCCTACATGTGTAAATTTGTCTTTCAAAATCTTGGCAGCCTTCTTTGGATAGGATGTCTCAATCAAAAACTAAAAACTACAGTGGCACACAAAATCTCTCTGAGTAAAGTATTTAAGATATTATAGGTAGGGATGGACAAAAGGTTCCATTGTGTTCTCACTAGAAATGCAGCAGTTCTGTGATTTTTTGCAAGTAATTCCTCCCTTAACAAAATCCTTGAAAAGTTCTCAATTTTTCCTACATCGAAAAATATTTTGCCTTTGTCTTTGTCACATATGCCCCCTTGTGCTTTGCATCATTGTGGCAGCTTTCTGTTATCTCCTGGGACACTGTGATCTGCCTTGCCGTATACGTGGTGTGCAGCCCCATTTTGGAGCCGCACTTCTGGTTTCTGCCTTTAAGAGGATGGTCTCAGGTCTCCCTGCCACAGGATTATAATGTTCCTTGTATGTGATTTGGCTACAGTGTCTAACTCCTCTCTTGGCCCATTCCTTCTATTTAACCTTGCTTGATCTCTGGACTACTCTTCTTGCTCACTTCTTATACCTATCCTGCAAGCTGCTGACCCTGCCTGTAACTGTAACTTTGCTTGCTGATTTAGTACCTTGTATCCTGACAGTTGCTGACCCTGCCTGCAGCTGACTATTCTTTGCCTGTTTATTTAGTACTGTGTAGCCTGCTGTTTGCTGACCCTACCTATACCTGAATTATCCTTTGCCTGATGATTTGGTACTGTGTAGACTGCTTGTTGTTGACCCTGCTGGTACCTGGATTATACTTTGACTGATGATTTAGTACTGTGTAGCCTGCCTATTGCTGACACTGGTCGGTTCCCAGACATTTTTGTGCTGATCCTTGGGGTGGCTTCTCTTGTTCCTGTTGATGAGTCTGCTATTCATGTATTATTATTGTTATAATCATTCTCCCTGGAGTTGGTAGAATTAGATGTTTTGTGATGGGTTATCCTGGGCCTTCTTCAGCTAAACTGAAGTCATCTGGCATTGCGGTTAGCAACTTCACATGGCCCTGGCAGCAGCACAACACACCACAGGTGGCCTACGTCAGTGAGCTCTGATCTCTAGTGCCACACACTAGCCTTTACCCTACCAACCCTTGCTGGAGGAGCCTGTCTTCTCTTGATCATCATCCTGGGATATGAGGGGCTTATCCCTGCAGTTGATGCCTGGCTTTCTGACAGTCTTTCAATGGGTGCAAACTTCCCACCCATTTATTAGGTATATCTCACATTTTTGCACCAAAAATGTGACATAACCGGTAAGGGAAACAGAGAAAAAAGCAGCTAGAGAGAGAGATAGGGCAGAAGGCAATTTCCTAGAAATTTAGTTAGCAAAATAATGCTAACAGACACTCACAGTTTTGGCTACCACTATGAGCAATCATATTAAAAAATAAAAGGACTAGTTTGCAGGACTGTGATTTGTCCAGTGACTAAGAGGAGGAGTCACCACCATAAGCATGGGAGGGTCTGGTATCCCACATTCCCCAGACCCAATGATGCCCAGTCCCTCTACATCATCACTTGCCATCTGGGGTTAAATTGTAACAAAGGCACATGCCAAACTAAGTAGCAGTAGCAGTGTGAGCAGAACTGGTCAGCTGCCTGTGCCTACAGCTACTGCTGCCAGTGTGCCTTGTCATTTTGAGGAAGATGAGGACATGATGGCAAGTGTGACAGCAGGAGACTCTAAGGGCTAGATTTAAAGGCTCCCGTTACTCTACGAGAATAGCTATCGAGCGTAGGCACACACAAAACACGTAACACAAAAGCCGTTGTCGCTCATGTTAATGCTCAAAACAAAATGTAACATAACGGCTGCCGTTGTCTGGCAACCATGATTGATGCAAAAACAAATTCAAACACACAGCCAATCACAAAGCCCCAATGTATCAAAAAACTTCAAATACACCTATATATACCCAAAAATAACCGTCACACACTGTCTGTTATCGAGTTCTTCAGAGCCAGATATCAGGACCGAGGAGCGGAGGATAGAGGGAGACAGGAGCGTACATTGGAGGTAGAGGAGTTTTGGAGTTTGGAGTTTGGAGAGAGGTGCACTAAATATACACATATCACACTTTTGCACATATTACATACACACACACACAAACACATACACATACATACACATAGTCCTTTTATTTTATAACAACACCTTACACATTTTACCTTTTATTTTGACAGTGTGAATCTGTGAGTGAAAGTGTGTGACAGAGAGTGAGTGGATCGAGTGTGTCTGTGAGGGCCTGTGGGAGTGCCTGGGTGTGAGTGGGTGAATGATGGCAAGGAGAGGAGGACAGGAGAGAGGGATGGGGAAAGTAGTGGAGGAGGAGGAAGGTCAGGAGGGTATCCCTCAGCAGAGCAGGGGTGGGGGAGGGAGATCCGCAGGGTGGAGGGGGACCCGGCCAACAAGAGCAGGCACATGCAGGACAGGGACAGAACCTGCAGTGGGACGAGGGGTAGTTGCTGGGAAGCAACACACTCAGTCAGGGTCAGACCAGGCAGGGCACTCTGGCTCTGAATCATCCCATGCCGGAGGTGACGAGGGCAGGATCAGGGACACCAAATACACAGAGGAGGAGAACACGGCTCTCATGGAAGCTGTCCTGGAGAGGCAGAGTGTTCTCCACCCGACAGCGAAGGTCCCTGGCCTGTCAGCGAGGAAGAAGGCAGCCTGGAACCAGATCTGCAGCCGGGTCAACGCGGTGGCTCCATGCAGGCGGGATGTGGAGTCCATCAAAAAGAGATGGGGTGACTGCCTGAGGGTGGTGAAGAATAAAATGACAGAGCTCGCCAAGCACACCCGAGGCACTGGAGGTGGACCAGCCATCCCTATCACCTTCTGCGGCTGGGAGGAGATGGTGCGGCAGACCATGTCCCTGACCCTGATCGAGGGGGTCATTGGAGGAACTGACACTGGGGATGAGAGGAGCCTCCACACTACCGGTAAGTGCAACACTACAGAACAACACACTACAGCAACCAACACCAGCTGCACACACAGTCACACCTCAACACATGTCCATCACTCAGCCATACAACTGCACCAACACAGCACCCTGAGGGTTAAAAAAAGGACACAACACCAGGGCAAATGGCAAGGTCCAACTTGGGACAAACCTGTCAAAGTCCTACTTCAACCCTCCTGTTGCTGTGCTCATCACAAACAATAAACAAACCGTTATGTTCAAAATGTCATCTGTTAAATATCATCACTGTTCACACACAATGTCACCCATGTCCCCACCCCCACCCTAACCCCTTGAGTGCTAGAGGGATCATCAATGCATCAATCAACAATGCATTGGCAACCCCTCTGGTACTCAAGGGGTTAACCAGACAACAAACAAGTCAATAGGCCAACGATCACATGCTACACAGGGGACATTCACTAAGCGATGACAAAGAGATGGTGGACACAAAGTAACCCTCACACACCCTCACTTCACCAATACCAGTGTTAGTCCATGGAGAATATGCAAAAACAAGAATCAAGTTTATAAGGACCCATTGTACAGACTCCATGGAAAACACTGGAAATGGGGAAAGAAGATCACTGGAGAAGTCACCATCATGTTCACTTCATCAGTTCAACATCACCGCTTATTGAATCACAAAAAGGGGGCATCAGGTCACACATCACAGTGTCCCACAGAATAAATGCTTGTATGTGCAACACACAGGCCGAAAACTATTCCACAGAAATAAAGCTGGAAAAAGTAGGCATTGGTGTTGTGGCTGCAATCATTTACTTGAAATGACATATCACATATCTGATTCCCACATGGATCCACAGGGGTGCTGATGCCATGGATGAATGGTACACCAGCCGCTCTTTGCAGGATACACATGGGAAACAAATAGCAAACATTGTACCTTGGTTACCAACAGGCCATGACTGATGGATATCTAGGATTGAGTACGGTTGCCTCACACAGAAGGATGGATGGGCTCATACACAGAGAAAAAAACAGGCCTCAATCAAAGATATCCCTCACTATTGGCTGAATTGTTGCCCTTAGGATTCAAATGTTACTAAATATGTTCCAACACGATGTGAACACAGAGATCACTTCACTGGATGTGATTGCCTTACTGGCCATATATGTGCACCTATCACAAATCAACCTACATTGCTACCATACAAATACACATACATAGTATATCACACTCTACATAGATGGGATATATGAGGTATGTTCATATCCATCATATCAATACAATGTATTGTTGGATGGGTGCACATATATAGCCAGTAAGGCAATCATACCTAATGAACTGCTCTCTGGCTTCACATCTTGGAAGGATATTACTGTATCCATATGAAGGGTACATATCCACATACATATATGACCATTTCTACTTGTGTGTGACTGTAATGGGATAGCAATGGGTAATGTCATCATGATGTCATATCATTGCCATCATTAAAAGATGTTGCTCGATCTAAGTCCCATCCCACCAACACTCATGGTTATACAGATATTGCTCTATGTGACAGGTGCAAACCATGCACACTCTGTACACCATTCCAATTAAGTATTGTTCTCTAAATGGGGCGATATGGCCTTTGCTGAAAAGCCCTCGTGTGGACAAATGACTGAAATCTCCATCTGTCACATAGAGCAATATCTAAAAAACCATGAGGGTAGGAGGGATAGGACTAACAGCGAACAACATCTGTTTTCACAATATCTGCAAGGTGGACTTAACCTTTGCCATCCCCCTGGAGGGACAGCCATCCCTACAAGTTGTGAAGACAAATATATGTTGTTGGATTCACCCCCCGAGTTAAAAAATGGTATTCCTATTGCTGAAAGGTGTGTTGATTCAAAAGGTATAAAAACTCAGACATGGATATGTCAGGGGCAATATCCCAGTGGCCTGAAATTATACAGTGGTGCTGTTACTACACTATCATATGGACAGCTCTGGTACAGGGACCAGATATCTACATGGGAGGGTGTTGCAACAGCCCCACTGTACTATTTCAGGCCACTGTGATATTGCACCTCAAAATGAAACCTTCACCCGTAATAACTCAAACAACACCTTTCAGCAGTGGGAGTACCTTTGTTTACCCAGGGGGATTAACCAAACACATATATTTTTCTTCACCACATATCAAAGTATAACTGTCTCCACAAACGTATGGCTAAGGTCACTAATCACAACATCTTATTTCTCCACACAGCTTATGACCCTCAAGCCCAGCAGGAGACAGTTGAGGAGGCAATGTCACCCCCCAGTGAGGAGTACACAGAGGAGGGGACCAGCCGGTGGTCACCGTACCCACCATCACCATCCCCTCCAACACAGGCTGCACCACCACCTACTGCACCCTTACAAGCTGGACCACCACAGGCTGCACCCCTTCAAACTGTACCTCCCCAGTACAGTGGCTGGATGCCACAGGATGAGAGGTGGACCTATCCAGCTACCTCTACCAGCTACTACCCTCCATCAGCAGCACCACCACCGCCAGGGAGGCAATGGCTGCCAGGGACTGTGGCCACCACCCAATATGGGCCATATGCCTCCCACATCAAAACACCCTCCTGGATGGCTCCACAGCATGCCCCAAGGTATGATCCCAGGTGGAGTCCCAGCACCTACCAATGGCCACCATATGACCCTTGGTCACTGGACTACCCACACCTGGGCCTGATAGGTGAGCCCCAGCGCCCCCTACCCAGGGACATATTCACACTTCCCCCAGCACACACATCTTTGGGCAGCTCAGGATCACTTGATGTGGTGGGCATATGCCCATCATCTGCACCAGCCACTCCAACAGCTGTCACAGCAGCCACAGCACCTTCAGCAGCAGCAGAGGAAACAGCAGCTCCAGCAGCAGCACAGGAAACAGCACCCTCAGCAGCATCATTCGAAAGAGCACCCTTGGCAGCAGCAAAGGAAACAGCACCCTCGGCAGCAGAGGAAACAGCACCCTCGGCAGCAGAAGAATCAGCACCCTCGGCAGCAAAGGAAACAGCAGCACCAGTGACACTGGGCACATCCACCTCAAGCACTGCACGTCTCACAGGGATGAAGGCGGAGTGCATGGCCCTTCAGAGGAGACTACTCTGGTTGAGCAGGAGTACTGACAGCAACATCACAAGGAGCAGGAGGCAATCCAGGAGGAACATTGCCCAATTGGAGACCAGGATCCAAGCCCTGGAGTGGGAGGTGGCCAGGGGAACACACTACTCCACCAGCTCAGGACTAGTGATGAGCGAGCACCCCAATGCTCGGGTGTTCGGGTGCTCTGACCGAGCACCCCCGGAGGCTCGAGTGCTCGGCCGAGCACCCGAGCCCCATTGAAGTCAATGGGAGGACTCGAGCATTACACCAGGCACCCCCTGCTCTGATGAGGGGAGGGTGCCTGGTCCATAGGAAAAGGGCAGAAAAAGATGGAAACACCACAGAAATGGTTCAGGGACAGCATAGGGAGGATGTCTGGATGCATCGTGGACTCCAACATCGCTGCTGGGAACGATCTTTCGCCCGTAGTACGCCATTTTACAGACTGACCGTAAAACACACAAAAAGGAAAATAAAAACGACTTTAGGCGAAAAATTGTTACCAAACAGTATTTGCTGTATATTTACTTGTATATCATCTGCAAATTCTCCAAAAAATTTCCTCGATTTTTCTGAACTGAGGCCATGATTAAGAGGGAAACGTGCACAGAGGCAAATTCTCCCAAAAATGTCCTTGATTTTTCTGAACTGAGGCCATGATTAAGAGGGAAACGTGCGCAAAAGCAAATTCTCCCAAAAATTTCCTCGATTTTTCTGAACTGGGGCCATGATTAAGAGGGAAACGTGCGCTGAGCCGACCATCTAAAACATTATGGGTGAGGGTCTGCTGCGGAGCTGACCATCCTAAACATTATATGCGAAGGCCCGCTAGTGAGCTGACGCTATAAAACATTATATGAGAGGGCCCGCTAGAGAGCTGACCCAATAAAACATTATATGAGAAGGCCCGCTGGTGAGCTGACCTATATAAAAATTGTCAAACAGGGCCCGCTGGTGAGCTGGCCCTATATAAAAATTATATCCCAGGGCATATGGAAGAGGAGGAGGAGGATGAGAAGATTAAGAGTCAACCATATACCCGTTTTTTGGGTGGAAGGGGTGGAGTATTCCCATCATTGTAAATAACATATATAAAGTGAGTTTATGTTCCCCCGGGGCTTTCCTCCAGTGGAGTGGAGAAGTCAGGGGAAATCCAGGCCTTGTTCATTTTTATAAGTGTCAACCTATCAGCATTGTCGGTGGAAAGGCGGATACGCTTATCTGTTATGATGCCACCAGCAGCACTAAATACCCGCTCAGACAGAACGCTGGCGGCAGGGCAGGCCAGCACCTCCAAGGCGTAGAGTGCCAGTTCATACCACGTGTCCAGCTTGGACACCCAGTAGTTGTAAGGCACAGAGGGATCATTGAGGACGCTGACACGGTCTGCTACGTACTCCTTCACCATCTTCCAAAACTTTTCCCTCCTTGTGACACTAGGCTGCGCATCAGGGTGAGGGTGCTGGCGGGGTGTCATGAAGGTGTCCCACGCCTTGGAGAGTGTTGCCCTGCCTTTGTCGGAACTGCTGTGTGCTCCCCTTTTCTCCCCTTCTCGGTTGGCCAAGGTAGCACGTACTCTGCCGCCAGCGTTGTCAGATGGAAAATTTTGGAGCAATTTTTCAACAAGAACCTTCTGGTATTGCACCATTTTGCTTGTCCTCTCCACCGGAGGAATGAGAGATGAGAAATTCTCTTTGTAGCGGGGGTCCAGAAGGGTGAACACCCAGTAATCCGTGTTGTCTAAAATGCGTATAACGCGTGGGTCACGGGAAAGGCAGCCTAACATAAAGTCAGCCATGTGTGCCAGAGTACCAACAGGCAAGATTTCGCTGTCCTCACCAGGAGGATGACTCTCAATCTCCTCATCCTCTTCCTCCTCTTCTGCCCACCCACGCTGAAGAGATGGAACTAAAGTTCCATGGCTACCCTCTGTAGCGGAGGCAACCGTGTCTTCCTCCTCCTCCTCCTCCAATTGTCGCTGAGAAGACGAAGTGAGGGTGCTCTGGCTATCACCTTGTGTAAGCTCTTCCTCCCGCATTTCCACCTCTTCAACATGCAAAGCGTCAGTTTTAATTGTGAGCAGCGAGCGTTTCAGTAGACACAGAAGTGGGATGGTTACACTGATAATAGCGTTATCGCCGCTCACCATCTGTGTCGATTCCTCAAAATTGCGTAAAACCTCACAGAGGTCTGACATCCATTCCCACTCCTCACTTCTGATTACAGGAAGTTGAACGGAGAGGCGACGACCGTGTAACAGCTGGTACTCCACTACTGCCCTCTGCTGTTCACAAAGCCGGGCCAACATGTGGAAGGTGGAGTTCCAACGCGTGCTCACGTCACACAGCAGCCGGTGAGCTGGCAATTGTAAGCGCTGCTGCAGCTTCAACAGGCCGGCCGAAGCTGTAGATGACTTACGGAAATGTGCACACACGCGGCGCACCTTGGTCAAGAGATCATGCACATTGGGGTAGGTTTTTAGAAATCGCTGAACCACTAAATTAAATACATGCGCTAGGCATGGTACGTGTGTGAGCTTGCCGAGCTCCAAAGCCGCCACCAAGTTACGCCCATTATCACACACAACCATGCCTGGTTGCAGGTTGAGTGGCGAGAGCCACTGCTCGGTCTGGTGACTAATCCCCTGCAACAGCTCTGAGGCCGTGTGCTGTTTGTCCCCAAGGCAGATCAGCTTCAGCACGGCCTGTTGACGCTTCCCCACTGCAGTGCTACACTGCTTCCAGCTACCGGCTGATGGGGGAGTGGCGCTGCGTGCAGAGAATTCGGAGGTGGAAACGGAGGAGGAGGAGCCAATAACGTAGGTGCTGGCGGAAACCCTGATGGAGGTAGGGCCCGCAATCCTCGGCGTGGGTAGCACCCGTGCCATCCCAGGGTCCGAGTCGCTCCCAGCCTCCACGACATTCACCCAGTGTGCCGTCAGGGAAATGTAGCGTCCCTGGCCACAAGCACTTGTCCATGTGTCAGTCATTAAGTGGACCTTCCCAGTAACTGCGTTGGTCAGGGCACGGGTGATGTTACGGGACACATGGTGGTGTAATGCGGGGATGGCACACCGGGAAAAGTAGTGGCGGCTGGGGACCGCGTACCGAGGGACAGCTGCTGCCATCAGGCTGCGGAAGGACTCAGTCTCCACAAGCCTAAATGGCAGCATTTCGATGGCCAGTAATTTGGAAAGGTGTGAGGTTAGTGCTATGGCCTGTGGGTGGGTGGCTGGGTATTTTCGCTTGCGCTCAAATTCCTGGGGTAACGACATTTGGACGCTGCGCTGGGACAGGGAAGTGGATGTGGTCGCTGATGGTGCTTCAGATGGTACAGGTGCAGGGCGGGAGGTATGCGGGCCTGCGCCTTCGACAGGCGATTGGCCGGCACCGAAAACAGGGGAAGAGGAGGCAGTGGTGTGGCCTGCAGACACAGATGGGCGATCCAGGCGTTCCTCCCACTTATTACGGTGCTTGGATGCCATGTGTCGGATCATGCTGGTGGTGGTGAGGTTTCTAGTGTTCATGCCTCGGCTCATTCTGGTGTGGCACAGGTTGCAAACTACAATTCTTTTGTCGTCCGCACTTTCCATAAAGAAACGCCATACCGCGGAACACCTACCCCTTGGCAAGGTAGATTTACGCAAGGGGGTGCTCCGTGGAACATTTGCGGGCCGGTTTGGTGCGGTCCGCCTTCTTTCTGTAGCCACACCACTGCCTCTTCCAGCCTGTTGCGGTGCTGCAGATGGCTCACCCTCAGGACTGCTGTCATCGCTCGGCTCTACACCTTCCCAGGTGGGGTCAGTCACCTCATCGTCCACCAAGTCCTCCTCCACTTCCTCACTCTGATCATCCTCCTCATGTCTTGATCCCACCACATACTCAGTCATTGACAACTGTATATCATCCTCCTCAACAAGGTCTTGAGACAGTAATAGTGGTTGATTTAATGGCAACTGTGTCGCATCATCATCATCATCCACTTCTTCCTTTGACCTTAAATGCCGTTCACATCTGTCATCTTCTTGTGATTGGGTACCCTCTAGAGGTTGTGAATCAGGGCATAAGATGTCATGTTCCTCTGCAAGCGTGCTTGGAGAGAGGGTCAAATGAAGGATTGGTGATGAGACGAGCTCATCACTATATCCCAGTGTGGGATCACTTCTTTGACCAGACCGTCTATGGTGGGAGGAAGGATGATCAGAGTGAGGATTATGTTGACCAGACTCTTGGCTACTGAGAGTGGACTTGGTGGAAGACAGGGTGGTGCTTAACCGACTGGAAGCAGTATCAGCTGACATCCAACCGACCACCTGTTCGCAGTGGTCGGACCTCGAGAGTGATGTCCTGCGACGCCCTGTAAAATGAGACATGAAGCTAGGTATGGTGGATGTCTTTCTTTCTTGTGCTCTGGCACCAGGCACAGTTTCTCCGCGTCCTGACCCGCGCCCTGAACTATCAGGATCACGTCCACTTCCCCGTCCCTTTTTACCCGCCTTCTTCATCTTACACGGAATATGTGCTGCAAATCTGCAACTGTGCAGAGTACACAGAATATGCTGCTAAACTGCGGTGACGCACACTGAATGGAATATGTGGCTTTGATATTTTAGTTTGAAGACTTAACACTATTTCTTCCTATTCTGCAACTGTGCAGAGTACACAGAATATGCTGCTAAACTGCGGCGAAGCACACTGAATGGAATATATGACTTTGATATTTTAGTTTGAAGACTTAACAGTATTTCTTCCTATTCTGCAACTGTGCAGAGTACACAGAATATGCTGCTAAACTGCGGCGAAGCACACTGAATGGAATATGTGACTTTGATATTTTAGTTTGAAGACTTAACAGTATTTCTTCCTATTCTGCAACTGTGCAGAGTACACAGAATATGCTTCTAAACTGCGGTGACGCACACTGAATGGAATATGTGACTTTGATATTTTAGTTTGAAGACTTAACAGTATTTCTTCCTATTCTGCAACTGTGCAGAGTACACAGAATATGCTGCTAAACTGCGGCGAAGCACACTGAATGGAATATGTGACTTTGATATTTTAGTTTGAAGACTTAACAGTATTTCTTCCTATTCTGCAACTGTGCAGAGTACACAGAATATGCTGCTAAACTGCAGCGAAGCACACTGAATGGAATATGTGACTATGATATTTTAGTTTGAAGACTTAACAGTATTTCTTCCTATTCTGCAACTGTGCAGAGTACACAGAATATGCTGCTAAACTGCGGTGACGCACACTGAATGGAATATGCGACTTTGATATTTTAGTTTGAAGACTTAACAGTATTTCTTCCTATTCTGCAACTGTGCAGAGTACACAGAATATGCTGCTAAACTGCGGCGAAGCACACTGAATGGAATATGTGACTTTGATATTTTAGTTTGAAGACTTAACAGTATTTCTTCCTATTCTGCAACTGTGCAGAGTACACAGAATATGCTGCTAAACTGCGGTGACGCACACTGAATGGAATATGTGACTTTGATATTTTAGTTTGAAGACTTAACAGTATTTCTTCCTATTCTGCAACTGTGCAGAGTACACAGAATGTGCTGCTAAACTGCGGTGACGCACACTGAATGGAATATGTGACTTTGATATTTTAGTTTGAAGACTTAACAGTATTTCTTCCTATTCTGCAACTGTGCAGAGTACACAGAATATGCTGCTAAACTGCGGCGAAGCACACTGAATGGAATATGTGACTTTGATATTTTAGTTTGAAGACTTAACAGTATTTTTTCCTATTCTGCAACTCTGCACAGTACACAGAATATGCTGCTAAACTGCGGTGACGCACACTGAATGGAATATGTGACTTTGATATTTTAGTTTGAAGACTTAACAGTATTTCTTCCTATTCTGCAACTCTGCACAGTACACAGAATGTGCTGCTAAACTGCGGCGAAGCACACTGAATGGAATATGTGACTTTGATATTTTAGTTTGAAGACTTAACAGTATTTCTTCCTATTCTGCAACTGTGCACAGTACACAGAATATGCTGCTAAACTGCAGTGACGCACACTGAATGGAATATGTGACTTTGATATTTTAGTTTGAAGACTTAACAGTATTTCTTCCTATTCTGCAACTGTGCAGAGTACACAGAATGTGCTGCTAAACTGCGGTGACGCACACTGAATGGAATATGTGACTTTGATATTTTAGTTTGAAGACTTAACAGTATTTCTTCCTATTCTGCAACTGTGCAGAGTACACAGAATATGCTGCTAAACTGCGGCGAAGCACACTGAATGGAATATGTGACTTTGATATTTTAGTTTGAAGACTTAACAGTATTTCTTCCTGTTCTGCAACTGTGCAGAGTACACAGAATATGCTGCTAAACTGCGGTGACGCACACTGAATGGAATATGTGACTTTGATATTTTAGTTTGAAGACTTAACAGTATTTCTTCCTATTCTGCAACTCTGCACAGTACACAGAATGTGCTGCTAAACTGCGGCGAAGCACACTGAATGGAATATGTGACTTTGATATTTTAGTTTGAAGACTTAACAGTATTTCTTCCTATTCTGCAACTCTGCACAGTACACAGAATGTGCTGCTAAACTGCGGCGAAGCACACTGAATGGAATATGTGACTTTGATATTTTAGTTTGAAGACTTAACAGTATTTCTTCCTATTCTGCAACTCTGCACAGTACACAGAATGTGCTGCTAAACTGCGGTGACGCACACTGAATGGAATATGTGACTTTGATATTTTAGTTTGAAGACTTAACAGTATTTCTTCCTATTCTGCAACTCTGCACAGTACACAGAATGTGACGCTAAACTGCGGCGAAGCACACTGAATGGAATATGTGACTTTGATATTTTACAGTTTGAAGACTTAACAGATTGTGCTCTAATCTGCAACTTTGCACACTAAACAGAATGTGCTCTAATCTGCAACTTTGCACACTAAACAGAATGTGCTCTAATCTGCAACTTTGCACACTAAACAGAATGTGCTCTAATCTGCAACTTTGCACACTAAACAGAATATATGAATTTTTTTTTTTTTTTTTTTTTCCCCCCACACAAAATAAACTGCTGCCCCCACACACAGTAGTCCTAAAAAGGACTTTTGGGTCTTTTTTTTCACAAATTTGCTTGTCTTCTCCCTACACTGACTTTCTCTTCCTATCCTCATCTCTCCCTGGCTAAGACTGCTATACAGCACCCGACCACGGGTTCTGGCCAGCCAATCAGTGTAATGCCAGCAGCCAACATGGCTGCTGGCATTACACTGATGTCAGAGCCTCCCTGCACGTTTATTGGCTGCGCAGCAGCCGCGAAACGTGCGGGGAGGAGACCCGAACATGGCGGGCGAGCACATGCGGTACTCGTACGAGTACCGCCATGTGCCGAGCAGAGCGATGCTCGAGCCGATCCGAGCATCGGCCGAGCATGCTCGCTCAACACTACTCAGGACTGGTCTCATGGACATGTTAACACAGGTCCTTGTGGAGTTGAGGGAGATAAACCGCAGGGAGAACCTGAGGATGGAGAGGGAGAACTTGTGTTCCACCGAAGGGTCTACTGCAACCACCACCCCCTCCAGTGTTACCCCTGAAGCCACACCTAGGGGGCAGAGGGTTACCAGGCGTTCAACAAGGGCATCCACCTCTGGCACCCAGGGTAAAGCCTCCCACCCAAAAAGGAAAAAATAAAAGGCCCAACCTGTCAACTTTCCCCTCAATAAAAAAACCTTTTTTTTGGATTCCTGTCTGATCTGTTGTGTCTTCAGTTATGGTTTGGGTGTCAGGGTTGTCTCCAATGCATTGCCATACAATGCAGTGAACACAACCTCTGCCTGGGTGAAATATTTGTGGGATGCTACAACATGGGTTCACACACACACACAGACACACACACACACACACTGTTGTACAAATGCAACTTGAAATACATCCCTGGAGCCATATTACACCACTGTGTGGCAATGTTGTGTGTTGAATTTGAACAACAAAACCTACCCCTTAGCACAACAAATAGTACAACATTGAACATTCGTCTATATCATATGTTGTGTTTAACTCTTTGAGTGCCAGAGTGGTAGGCAACGCATTGCAAATAAATGTGTTGGGGACCACTCTTGCACTCAGTGGCTTAATGGGATAACCAAACAGCTATGTGACTTAGCGGGGATATAACAAGCAGGACAGGTAAATGGGACATGTATCAATATCGTTCGTGATTCAAACACTCATTGTGCAACTGACTTACTGGGCAAGCCAATGTTTTTAACCTAGGATTTCAATGTGTAGCACACACATTGATATCCTGGGGTGAGCACTGGGGTCTCCAGTAAGTTAAGTTGCTGTTTCCCTAAGGGTGTAACGCACTTCACCATTGATAACACATGTCCACTTAGACTGGTTGTTCATTGATGTAGTCCATGTACTGAGAAATGTCAAAGTGGAGCAATATCTCAGAACATTGATTATACTAAGCAATACAGATACTGTGGACAGGAATTCACTGTGGATGTATGTCCCCTGTATCACCTCTTTATCACTCCCACAACACATTAGTGCATCACTGCCACCATCATCTGTTTGCATGGATACATCACAGAGTCCACTCACTGGCAAACAAGTGGTGGACTCCTGTGATGTGGGTGATGCCTTTCCATGTATGGGAGATACTCTATCCTGGGAGTAGTTACGCATTGACAAATGTGTTCTCAAATATATCCTCATACAGACACAGATAGAATGGTGATGATTCATCTTTATTGTATCTCAAAGTACATTAGAATGTACATGTGTTTTCTGTATGTATTGCCTATATGCATTGAACACTTGTATGAGAACACTAAATGTACTTTGAAACTAAATCGTACTACTTCAGTAACACTGCTGCCCTGCTCATGTGTTGTCCATAAGGTCTGACAACTCTGTAGCTGAGCATCCTAACTGTACAGGTTATAACACTCGAGAATTTGTGTTTTCTGTGTCTATATGAGAATGTTACAGTAGAGGTTTGTGTGAACCTCAGGTCAAACATTGCATCACCAACAACATCATCATCAACAGCAAGGGGTGATCTTCATGAAGGTGTTGTCAAGACATCAATCCAGTCACATGGAAGATCTTCAGTTCAAGGATGGATCATGTTACGGATGCCTGTGGGACAAGAGGACAGGATTTGGAGCAGTAGACCTGAACTGATCATCAAGCAACAACAATTTAGTCTTTTTAATCCCCTCAATTTTCACAATTACAGGTGAGTACAAAAACCATTGCTTGACAATGTGTTGTGTACTCATCTGTAACCAATTCTGTGGAGAACTAAGGACATGTGCACCAGCCCTATGGATATGTGCCCCTGACATGTATACACACATTAACAAGTGTTCTGAGAGCTCCATGGAAGTAATGACATTGTGCTGCCACTGTAAAAGTGACAGTGGCAGCCCAATGTCATTTGTTCCATGGAACTGTTAGGACATATTTGTTGATGTGTGTGTTCATGTCAGGGGCACATATGTCTGCACACTCACAGGTCAGCATGGAGTCCCTGGTAATCTGATCTACGTTTCATGACCACTACGTTGTGTGACAATACCACTGTATATCCACCCCACTCTGCTGCTCTTCTCAGCTCTAGCACAGTACAAGTCCCATATTGAGTCCAATGTCCCTTTAACCCCTGATGTGCCGGAGTATTATCCAATGCATAACATTGGATAATACTCTTTCGCTACTGGGCTAGCATGGTTGCTTAGGCTACGATCATGGCATATCCAGTTAGTTGCTGTCAGTCAAGCCCTGTAAGGTGATGAACATGGGTTATATGTTGTACCTTGTTTCTCCTGGGGGTGTGCGTGATATCCTTGGGGTCTGTATTTCAATATGGAGAGGGGAATGGAAGATGGTTTTTGAATCCCCACACACAATATGCCACGTCCATGGTATTGTTGATGTTTGGGGCCATGCTGCTGCCAGTGCAGTGCTGTGTCAATGTTCCTGTGGGGTGAGACAGAACATAATGTGCAGTGTGGTTAGTGTCACAGGACTGATGGGGGACTTGCATGGATTGTTTGCATGCCTGTGTTATACTCACAGGTGAAGTGTTCCGTGATGAGCCTGTCTCTGATCTGTGCCCCTCTCAAGGTCTCCTCCACATGCCCGATGTCCATGGGCACTTCATGTATGGGGGGGTCCTGGATGTGATCCAGCAGCCTGGTGTCCACTGCGATGTTGTGCAGTATTGCACACGCCACAATTATGTCGCACACCTTAGCAGGTGCATACTGCAGTGCTCCCCCAGAGTGGTCCAGACATCTGAATCTTGACTTGAGGAGCCCAAAGGTCCGCTTAATAGCATTCCTCATTCTGGCATGAGCCTGGTTGTACCTTTCCTGGGCATGTGTTTGGGGATTGGCCACAGGGGTCAGTAGCCAGAACTTGCATCCATAGCCAGCATCACCTGTGTAATGTGAGTGACATGGTGAGACAGGGAGCACTTGTTGTGTGAATTATGTTTTGTGTGGTGGACGTACTAGCTGTGGGTCAGGTGCATGCTGAGCAGCGTGGTGTGTACGCCTGTGTATGTGGTGTGATTTTGTATTGTGAACTCACCCAAAAGCCATCCCCCTGTAAAGGTTCCGTTCTCAAAATCTCTGTGGACTGAGGAGCTTTGGAGAATGTATGCATCATGTGAGCTGCCAGGATACTTTGCACAGACATTCATTATCCTCAGGTTGCTGTCACACACCATCTGCACGTTGATGGAGTGGAAGTTCTTCCTGTTGATGAATAGCTGTGCGTCACGTGCTGGGGCCTTAATCCGGACATGGGTGCAATCTATAGCACCCATGACCCTGGGCATGCCTCCTCTTGCGTAAAAGGCTTGCTTGACATGTATCCAGTCCATGTCGGTGGTGGGAAAATGTATATAGGTACTGGCCTTGCTTTTGAGGGTTGGCAGGACCTGGGCCAGCACCCTGGAGAATGTGGCCTGTGACATGCCAGATGCGTAACCCTCATTGGACTGGAAGGCCCCACTTACCATGAAGTGTATGGCACACAGTAGTTTCTGCAGGCCAGTTAGGGCATGGTTGTGGATGTAGATGGGATCCACCTGATCTTTGATGACCTCATACAAGGCAATGATGCTGTCAGGCCTCAACCTGTAGCGATCAATGACCTCATCATCAGTCATTCCAAAGAGGGTGACCCTTGGGCAGTATACCCTGGGCCTTGGTGGTCGTCTATACATCCTCTGCTGCTGTGGAGCATCCTGTTGCTGCAGCTGTGCATCTGCAGGCAGGTGCTGCCCTCCAGGTGGGGATGGACTCCTGTGTGGCTGCTGAGCCAGAGCCTCCTCACTTGCAACAGGTGAAGGCTGTTGATCAGGCGTGCCTGGAGGCTGCTGATGTTCCCTAGCTCTCTCTCTTGCATGCCTTCTCCGCAGTCTTCGCAACAATCTGTAACCCAACATACTGTTTGCTCTATCTCTCTCTCTATCTCTCTCTCTCCCTCCCTGAGTGGAAAACAAGCCACAAGTGAGTGTGTTGAATTGTCCCTTTAAGTACTTGATAGGGCGTTGTGTAGGTGTGGTGATGAGGTGAGTGCTGACCAATGGAGAGTTGTTTTTGTCCAGGTAAGTGTTTGCAGGTGTGTGTGTTATAAGATGTGGTGTGTTGTGCTTGTTATGTGTCTGCCATTTGCAGGTGTGCAATAGTGGGGTGCAGGTCGCGTGTTGATGTAGCACAGGTGAGCTTATATTTGCAGGTGTCATGTTGTGGTGTTGTTTTTTTGGGTGTCGTTGTCCCTGTGGTGTTGCTTGTTGTTGTGTGTGAGAGTGATTTGTGTTGTGTGTTCATGTTTTTGTGTTGTTTTGGCATCGCACGGGTTAATTTTTCCATTTACATGTTTGTGCGGTAAGCATTTTGTGTATTTTCCTATGTAACGCGTGTTTTGTTTTGCCCATTAAGGGGTAGATTTAAAGGCAGCCGTTAGCAAAAAAAATCACTAACGGGTGCGTTAAGTGACATGTTGCAATTCAAAGATACGTCTAAAGAACAGCTAACGGCAGTTGTACAATCCTTACGGCCGATACACTTACGTGCATTCAGACGCATGGAAAAACATACCCCAGAGCTATTCAAAGGCTTGCGGTACTGATAACGGCTGAAAAAAAGACACACCTAACGGCTAAAAGTTAAGACCCACTTTTTTTAGCCGTTAGACACTTAACGGCCAAAACAAAACACCTGTTACATAGGAAAAGACACAAAAGGCTTACCGCACAACCATGTAAATGGGAAAATTAACCCGTGCAATGCCAAAACAACACAAAAACATGTACACACAACACAAATCACTATACACACAACAACAACCAACACCACAGGGACAACGACACACAAAAAAACAACAACACAACATGGCACGGAACAATGGGGGTCATCACACAAAGCGGACACCTGCAAATACAAGCTCACCTGGGCAACATCAACACGCCAACTGCACCCCACAACTGCATGTCCGCAAATGGCACACACAGAACAAGCACAACACACCACATCTTATAACACACACACACCTGCAAACACTTACCTGGACAAAAACAACTCACCATTGGTCAGCACTCACCTCATCACCACACCCACACAACGCCCTAGCAAGTACTTAAAGGGACAACTCAACACACTCACTTGTGGCTTGTTTTCCACTCAGGGAGGGAGAGAGAGAGAGAGAGAGAGAGAGAGAGAGAGAGAGAGAGGTAGAGAGGTAGAGAGAGAGAGAGAGAGAGAGAGACAGATAGAGACAGATAGAGAGAGCAAACAGTATGTTGGGTTACATATTGTTGCGAAGACTGAAGAGAAGGCGTGCAAGGGAGAGAGCTAGGGAACATCAGCAACCTCCAAGCATGCCTGATCAACAGCCACCACCTGTTGCAAGTGAGGAGGCTCTGGCTCAGCAGCCACACAGGAGCCCATCCCCACCTGGAGGGCACAGGATGTATAGACGACCACCAAGGCCCAGGATATACCGCCCAAGGGTCACCCTCTTTGGAATGACCGATGATGAGGTAATTGATCGCTACAGGTTGAGGCCTGACAGCATCATTGCCTTGTATGAGGTCATCAAGGAGCAGGTGGATCCCATCTACATCTACAACCATGCCCTAACTGGCCTGCAGAAACTACTCTGTGCCATGCACTTCATGGCAAGCGGGGCCTTCCAGTCCACAGAGGGTTACGCATCTGGCATGTCACAGGCCACATTCTCCAGGGTGCTGGCCCAGGTCCTGCCAGCCCTCAAAAGCAAGGCCAGTACCTATATACATTTCCCCACCACCGACATGGACTGGATACAAGTCAAGCAGACCTTTTACGCCAGGGGAGGCATGCCCAGGGTCATAGGTGCTATAGATTGCACCCATGTCCGAATTAAGGCCCCAGCACGTGACGCACAGATATTCATCAACAGGAAGAACTTTCACTCCATCAACGTGCAGATGGTGTGTGACAGCCATATGAGGATAATGAATGTCTGTGCAAAGTATCCTGGCAGCTCACATGATTCATACATTCTCCAAAACTCCTCAGTCCACAGAGATTTCGAGAATGGAACTTTTACAGGGGGATGGCTTTTGGGTGAGTTCACAATACAAAATCACATCACATACACAGGCGTACACACAACGCTGCTTAGCATGCTCCTGACCCACAGCTACTACGTCTACCACACAAAACATCATTCACACAACATGTGCTCCCTGTCTCACCATGTCACTCACATTACACAGGTGATGCTGGCTATGGATGCAAGTCCTGGCTACTGACCCCACTGGCCAATCCTCGAACACATGCCCAGGAAAGCTACAACCAGGCTCATGGCAGAACGAGGAATGCCATTGAGCGGACCTTTGGCCTCCTCAAGTCAAGATTCCGATGTCTGGACCACTCGGGGGGAGCACTGCAGTATGCACCTGGAAAGGTGTGCGACATCATTGTGGCGTGCGCAATACTGCACAACATCGCAGTGGACACCAGGCTGCTGGAGCACATCCAGGCCCCCCCCATACAGGAAGTGCCCATGGACATCGGACACGTTGAGGAGACCCTGAGAGGGACACAGATCAGAGACAGGCTCATCACGGAACACTTTACATGTGAGTATAACACAGGCATGCAAACAATCCATGCAAGTCCCCCATCAGTCCTGTGACACTAACCACACTGCACATTTTGTTCTGTCTCACCCCACAGGAACAGTGACACAGCACTGCACTGGAAGCGGACGTGGCAAATTGTGTGTGTGGACTCAAAAACCATCCTCCATTCCACTCTCCACGTTGACATACAGACCCCAAGGATATCACGCACACCCTCAGGAGAAACAAGGTACAACACATAACCCATGTTCATCGCCTTACAGGGCTTGATTGACAGCAGCTAACTTGATTTGCCATGAGCATAGCCAGAGCAACCATGCTAGCCTTGTAGCGAAAGAGTGTTATCCAATGCTATGCATTGGATAATACTCCGTCACATCAGGGGTTAAAGGGCCATTGGACTCAATATGGGACCTGTACTGTCCTACAGCTGAGAAGAGCAGCACAGGGGTGGATGTACAGTGGTATGGGCACACAATGTAGAGGTCATGAGACGTAGATCAGATTACCAGGGACACCATGCTGACCTGTGAGTGTGCAGACATATGTGCCCCCGACATGAATACACACATCAACAAATGTGTCCTAACAGTTCCATGGAACAAATGACATTGGGCTGCCACTGTCACATTAACAGTGGCAGCCCAAATTCATTACTTCCATGGAGCTCTCAGAACACTTGTTGATGTGTGTATCCATGTCAGGGGCACATATCCATAGGGCTGGTGCACATGTCCTTAGTTCTCCACATAATTGGTTACAGATGAGTACACAACACATTGTCAAGCAATGGTTTGTGTACTCACCTGTAACTGTGAAAATTGAGGGGATCAAAAAGACTAAATTGTTGTTGCTTGATGATCAGTTCAAGTCAACTGCTCCAAATCCTGTCCTCTTCTTCCACAGGCATCCGTAACATGATCCATCCTTGAACTGAAGTTCTTCTATGTGACTGGATTGATGTCTTGACATCACCTTCATGGAGATCACCCCTTGCTGTTTATGTTGATGTTGTTGGTGATGCAAAGTTTGACCTGAGGTTCACACAAACCTCTACTGGATCATTTTCATATAGACACAGAAAACACTAATTCCTGAGTTTTATAACCTGTACAGTTAGGATGCTCAGCTACAGAGTTGTCAAACCTTGTGGACAACACATGAGCTGGGCAGCAGTGTTACTAAAGTACTATTTTTTTGTTTCAAAGTACATTTAGTGTTCTCATACAGGTGTTCAATGCATATAGGCAATACACAAAAAACACATGTACATCCTAATGTACTTTGAGACACAATAAAGATGAACCATCACCATTCTATCTGTGTCTGTAGGAGGATATATTTGAGAACACAGTTGTCAATGCGTTACCACACCCAGGGTAGAGTATCCCCATACATGGAAAGGCATCACCCATATCACAGGACTCCACCACTTGTTTGCAAGTGAGTGGACTCAGTGATGTATTCACGCTAACAGATGGTGGCAGTGATACACTAATGTGTTGTGGGAGTGATAAAGAGGTGATAAAGGGGACATACTTCCACAGTGAATTCCTGTCCACAGTTAATGTGTTGCTCAGTATAATCAATGTTCAGTGATATTGCTCCACTGGGACATATCACAGTACATGACTAAGTGGACAAGTGTTTTCACTGGGGAAGTCTGTTACACCCTTAGAAAAAACAACAAGTCAACTTACTGGAGGCCCCAATGCTCACCCCAGGATATCAATGTGTGTGCTACACATTGAAATCCTAGGTTGAAAACATTGGCTTCCCCAGTCAGTCTGTTGCACAATGAGTATGTGAATCCAAGACAATATGGATACATGTCCCATTTATCTGTCCTGCTTGTTATCTCACCGCTAAGCCGTTTGTTTGGTTATCCCCTTAACCCTCTGAGTGCCAGAGTGGTACCCAACGCATTTCTTTGCAATGCGTTGCCTACCACTCTGGCTATCAAAGGGTTAAACACAACATATGATGTAGATGAATGTTCAATGTTGTACCAAATGTTGGGCTAAGGGGAATGTTTTGTTATGCAAAATCAACACACAACATTGCCATATAACACAGTTGTGTAATATGGCAACAGGGATGTTTTTACAGTTGAATTTGTACAACGATGTGTGTGTGAACCCATGTTGTAACATCCCACAAACATCTTACCTAGGCAGGAGTTGTATTCACTGAATTGTTTGGCAATGCATTGGAGACAACTCTGCCACCCAAATCTATGACCAAATTCAAAGCAGATCAGACAGGATTCAAAAGCACAATGTTCCTTTATTCAGGGGAAATTTAACATGTTGGGCATTTTATTTTTTTTTCTTGGGGGGGGGGCTTAGACTGTGTGGCAGAAGTGGATAACCTGGATGATCTCCTGGTCACCCTTTGCCCCCTAGGTGTGGCTTCGGGGGTCACATTAGAGGGGGTGGTGGGGGCAGTGGATCCCTCTGTGGAGCGCAGGTTTTCCCTCTCCAAACGTAAGTCCTCCCTGCGGTTCAGCTCTCTCAACTCCACCAGTAGCTGTGCAAGCAGGTCCATCACCCCCGTGTGTAGCTGATGGAGTTGAGTGTTGATCCTCATGACCTCCGACTCCAGGGCATGGATCCTTGCCTCTATCCTGTTAGTGTTTATACGGAATTCCCTACGGCTCCTGGTGATGTTGTCATTGGTGCGGAGGCTTGACCTGAGTAGTCTCCTTTGCAGAGCCATACACTCAGCTTCCATCCCCGTGGGCCGTTCACTGCTGGTGATGCTTGTGCCTGGTGAATCAGCTGCTGCTGTGTCCTCCTCTGCTGGTGCTGTATCCTCCTCTGCTGGTGCTGTATCCTCCTCTGCTGGTGCTGTGTCCTCCTCTGCTGGTGCTGTGTCCTCCTCTGCTGCTGCTGTGTCCTCCTCTGCTGGTGCTGGTTGTGCTGCAGATGGGTATGTGCCCACCACATCAATTGACCCACTGCTGCCCACCGATGTCTGTGCTGGTGGAGGTGGTGGGGTAAACACGTCCCTTCGCATAGGCTGTTGGGGCTCCCCAAGCAGGCCCAGGTGTTGGTAGTCGAGTGGCCAAGGGTCAAACCTTGGCCACTGGTATGTGCTTGGCCCCCACCTAGGATCATACCTGGGGCCATGCTGGGGAGCCATCCAGGAGGGTAGGTCAATCTGTGGGTATGGCCCGTATTGGGTGGTGGCCACATCACCGGGCAGCCATTGCCTCCCTGGTGGTGGTGGTGCTGCTGCTGCTGCTGGGGGATAATAGCTCCTGGAGGTGGTGGGGGGCATCCAGTCACTGTAATAAGTCGGTGCAGGCAGAGTTGGTGCAGGCAGAGTTGGTGCAGGCAGAGTTGGTGCAGGCAGGGTTGGTGCATCCAGCTGGCCAAGAGGTGTGGATGTCGTTGGGTACGGTGCCCACTGGCTGGTCCCCTCCTCCAAATACTCCTCACTGGGTGGTGAGGTGGCCTCCTCCATGGGCTCCTGATGTGCTGGAGACACATAACCTGTGTGGAGGATTGAGATTGTGTGATCAGTAAACTTAGTCATGATGGTGTCAAATTGATATTAATACTTGAAATGTGTAAAGGAACATATATGTTGTATGGTGTATCCCCCTGTGTGAAACAACGGTACTCCTACTGGTGATGGGTGTTGTATTCTACATGTATTGCAGCTCAGAGTTGAATTCCTTTGGTGCCACATCACAGTGGCCTGAAATTGTACATTTGCGCTGTTGCCACATCATCCTTTGTGGATATCTGCTCCCTGGACCAAAGCTAGCCAGAGGATGGTCTGGCAACACTGGCATAGTACATTTTCAGGCCACAGTGATATTGTCCCTGGAATATTCAACTTTGAGCTGTTATACTCTTGTGATGAAACACCTTTCAGTAGTGGGGATACCCTTGCATTACCCGGTGGATCAATCCTATGACATGTATTTTTCCTTTCACATTTTAGGTATTACTATCTCTTTAACAGGATAGCAATGGTTAATTTCACCTTGATGTAACATTGCAGGCATCATAGAGAGATGTTTAGAAAGATGTTGCTGTATGTGACAGCTGGAGATGTCAGTCATTTGACCACACGGAGGCTCTTCAGCAGACTCCACATTGACCCATTTGGAGATAACTACATCTTTGCCATTGTCTACTAAGTGTTCCTGGTTTGTAAGCACGCTCTGTGGACCATGTCAATGATGGATCCATCTCCAATTGTTTCAATTTTGGGTCTGCTGAAGAGCCTCCGTGTGGTCATATGACTGACATCTCCAGCTGTCACATACAGTAACATCTTTCTAAACATCTCTTTATGATGCCTGCAAGGTTACATCAAGTGAAATTAACCATTGCCATGCCAAGGTACACAGTGAGGAATATGGTCTGATATGTGTGTATATGTACCTTTCATACGGGTACAAACATATCCTTGATAGATATGAACCCAGAGATCTGTTCAGAACATGTGATTGTCTAACTGCCTATATATGTACAGCCATCACAAATGAACTTTCATAGATACAAGTGATACCCATCAAAGTAGGTGTAATATACTGGGTATATGTACTCTGATGATGATATCAATATGAGTTACTTTGTTGAGGGTGCACATATATGGGCAGTTGGACAATCACACGTACTGAACCGAACTCTGGGTTTACATCTTGTTGGGACCTATTTGTACCCATTTGAAAGGGACATATCCACATACAAATCTGGTTGTTTTTCTTTCTGTACATATCTTTTTTGAATAGATCTGCAGTGTGATTCAAGTAGTATTCATCCCTATGTTATCAGTTCATCCCGTACAGTGCTGGATTTTGTCAGATTAGACATGTCCCTCTCTGGTTGTCATGATGGTATCCTATGCATAGCATTGTGATGCATGGGATACCACCGTGGCAATCAGGGATTGATGTACATTACAGGATTCTGTCCATGAGGTCTGTTCAAGTTGAATCCTGAGGGGCAACAATCAAGCCAGTATTGAAGGATATCATTGATTGAGGCCTTTTTTTTACTGGATCAGCCCATCCATCCTTCTGTGTGAGGCAGCCAGACCCGATCATAGATATCCATAATCCCTGGCCTGTTATTGACCAAACCTCAATGGTTCATATTTGGTTCCCATATGTATCCTGCAAATAGTGTCTGGTGTACCATCCATCCATGGCATCAGCACTCCTGAGGATCTATATGTGAATCAAATGTGAGCTATGTAAATTGAAGTTAGAGTAAATGATTGCATACACAACACCAAGGCCAACTTTTTCACCTTTACTTATGTGTGATAGTTTTTGGCCTGTGTGTTGCACATACAAGCATTTATTCTCAGTGGCACTGTGATTTGTGACCTGATCCATCCTGTTGGTGATTCAGTAAGCGGTTAAGTGGACCTGATGAACTGATTATGATGCTGACTTCTCCGCTGACCTCATTTCACCATCTGCAATGTTTTCTATGGAGTCCACACAATGGGGCCTGTGCAGCTTGAATACTGTTATTGGATGTTCTCCATAGACTAACATTGTAATTGGTAAAGTGAGGGTATGCAAGTGTCAAATTCACTACATCAGCTCTTTTTCACCGCTTAGTGAATGTCCCCTATGTGTCATGTAATTGTTAACCTATCGACATGTGTTTGTTGTATGGTTAACCCTTTGAGTACCAGAGGGGTTGCCAAAGCATTGTTGATCGATGCATTGATGATCCCTCTCGCACTCATGGGGTTATGTGCTGGATTCCCTGTGTGAACATGGGTAACACTGTGTGACAACAATTGTGATGTTTGACATACAACACTTTACTGAGCATGGTTTGTGTGTATTGTGTGTGATGAGCACAGCAACATGAGGGTTAACCAGGGAGTTGGACAGGTTTTGGCCTTGTTGAACATTGACATTTGTCCTTGTCTTGATCCCTGTTTAAACCCTCAGGGTGCTGTGTTGGTGCAATTGTGTGGTTGAATGAAGAGCAGATGTTGGGATGTGAGTGCTTGTTTGTGATGGGTGTGTGGTTTGGGGTGGTGTGTGGTTTTGGGGTGATGCACTTACCGGTGGTGTGGAGGCTCCTCTCCTCCCCAGTGTCTGATCCTCCAGGGACCCCCTCAATGAGGGTAGACGACAGTGTCTGCCGCAGCCTCTCCTCCCATGCGCTGAAGGTGATGGGGACAGGTGGCCCACCTCCGGTGGCTCTGGCGTGCAGGGCGGCATCCCCCATCTTCCTCTTCACCTGCCTTTTGCAGTCGCCCCATCTCTTCTTTATTGAGTCCACATCCCGTCTGCAGGTGGCCACCACATTAACTCTGCTGCAGATTTGACTCCAGGCAGCTCTCCTCCTCGCAGACAGGCCAGGGAGTCTGTCCCCCGGGAAGAGGACACTCTCCCTCTCCAGCACAGCCTCCACGAGGGCCGTGTTTTCTTCCTCGGTATATCGGGGATCCCTGAGCCTGTCCCCCTCAGCTCCGGCATGCGAGTGTCCTGCCTGCTCTGCCCCTGCCTGTGTGTGGTGGTCCCCAGGCACTACCCCTCGTCCCACTGCAGGATCTGTCCCTCTTCTTCTTTGTGTGCCTGTTCTTGTGGGCCTGGTCCCCCTCCGCCCTGCGTATCTCCCTCTCCCACCCCTGCTCTGCTGAGGGATCCCCTCCTGACCTTCCTCCTCCTCCTCCTCCACTAGTCTCCCCATCCCTCTCTCCTGTCCTCCTCTCCTGGCCATCATTCACCCAGTCACACCCAGGCACTCTCACACGCCCTCACAGACACACTCGATCCCACTCACTCTCTGTCACACACTTTCACTCACGGATTCACACTGTAAAAATAAAGTTTAAAATGTGTAAGGTGTGATGAAAAAAAAAAGACTATGTGTATGTATGTGTATGTGTTTGTATGGATGTATGTGCTATGTGCAAAAGTGTGCTATGTGTCTATTTAAATGTAACTCTCTCCTCTCCAAAATCCTTCTACCTTACTCCTCTGTATGCTTCTCTCTCTCTCTCTCTCTCTCTCTCTAAATGCTATCCTCCACTCCTGGGTCCTGTGCTCTAGCTTGCTGAAACTCGAAACACAGACAGGGTGTAACCGTTATTTTGAGGTATATATAGGTGTATTTGAACATTTTTGATACTTTGGGGCCTTGGGATTGGCTGTAGGTTTGAATTTTGTTTGTGCATCTATCAGGGTTGCTAGACAACGGCAGCCGTAATGTAACATTTTGAGTTAAGTTGTGTTTTAACGGGTGTTTGGGACGCACGGTGATGCAAAATCAGGTGCGACGCTGGTTTTTGTTTAACGTGTTTTTGTAGTGCCTACGCCCGATAGCTATTCTTGAACGCTTACCTTTGAATCTGCCGTAAACCATGTGTTCTTTGCGGCCGACGTGCCTTTTTTACTTAGCGGATGGTTTAACGGCTGCCTTTAAATCTAGGCCTAAGTGTCTAACATTACCAGTACCGCAAGCCTTTGAATGGCTCTGGGATATGGTGTTCCATGCGTCTGAATGCACGTAAGTGTATCGGCCGTTAGGATTCTGCAACTGCCGTTAGCTGTTCTTTAGACGGATCTTTGAATTGCTACATGAAACTTAACGCACTCGTTAGTGATTTTTTTTACTAACGGCTGCCTTTAAATCAAGCCCTAAGTCACACTTGTCATCCCCAAGCAGTCCCACTACCACACAGCATCTAGGTGGTGGGGGTGGTGAGGCAGCTGCTGGGCCTAGCTCTAGTATAGACCCTAATACTGATGTTAAAGGGGAAGTGACAGTGACCAGTCAAACTAGCAGTCAAGGGAGCCCACATACCCCTGATCCTGGGATTCTATTCCCCCAGCATTATGTGGGAAGTTTGTTACTCTGGCCATCTCCTACAGACACCTCAGTGTCATCATACTCCTTTACATCAGGAGCCGTAGGTACTATTTGAAATTAATTAACTCATGGCATATTCTCTGATACATCAATAACATCAATACTTTTATTATGTGCCCCTGAGTCCCAGGGACTTTCTGGAGTGCTTATCCTGCCGCTAGTTGTGGCACCTCTTAAATGTTGATAGTGTGTTTCCCAGTCATACTTGTAGTTGTGCTTTAGGTGGGATGTCATTGAGGAGGTGCCTGGAAATGAGCCTGCTTTTCCCCCTGCTCATGTGCTTCTTACACAGACATGACCCATTTGGGGAGATATGGAGAGGTGAGATATCTGAATGCAGCCCAGAGGAATGGAAGTCAGTGGGAATGGGGGAATGTGAACTCACTGAGAAGAAACATAAGGGGGGGGCCATTTGCCAGATTTACGCAGAGAAGGGGACACAGGTATTGGAAGTAGGTTCTCAGTCTTTGGTTGATGATGTTTCTATGGCAAATGGGAATATGGAAGATGTTACATGCAATATGGTAGGAGAGGTGTTGATTATGGGACTTGGAAGAGGTGGGAGGAGGTTTAGAGGTAAAAGGGGAGGGAGACGCCTTCAGAAGAAAACGATAGTGTTACCAATAGAGGAATCCATATACTCAGGGATTTATAACTTAAGTGGTCATACTTTGGATAAGAATCAAATGAATGTTTTGAGTAGAGGCATGAAATTTGCACCTAGTACCCCGTTGAATAAATTCCACACATATGTAGGGATGCAAAAGTTTAAGAGGAAACTTTGCTTGAAAAAATATTTTTGTAAGAACAAAAGGGAAGAAAATATGGACGTGGTGGAGAGTTTGTTTGTCCATACTGAGTTTAAAGTGAAGTCATCTTTTTTTCCTAGGAATGAGATTAGTGACCAAATGACACAGTTTATGGGTTTAGTAGAGAGAGATATTAGGAGGACTAGGAATAAAAAGAAGACATTTTATAATATGTCCTTTGAGGAATATCAGGCGATGAGAAGCATACAGCGGAATGAGGAGTTGGTTATACGCCCCGCTGATAAAGGCGGAGGGGTGGTTATTATGAATTACCAACAGTATAATGAAGAAGCCATGAGAATTCTATCGGATGAGGTCACATACAGGAAACTGTGTGTTGATCCCACATTGAAATTTGGGGAGGAACTTAAGAATATTTTACAGGTAGGGTTAGAAAAGAACATACTATATAAAAAAGAATTTGATTTTATTTATAATCATTATTCCAGGCTACCTGTTTTTTATTTCCTCCCAAAAATACACAAAAACCCCCAGGCCGTCCTATTATTTCGGGGATTGGCTCTTTAACGGCCAATTTGAGTAAATATATTGACAATTACTTACAAAGTTATGTTAAAGAGTTAAGAGCCTATCTTAAAAATACGACTCATATTATTAAAATATTAGAAAATTTAGAATGGCAAGATCATTATATATTGGTGACAGCAGATGTTACATCATTGTATACAATCATTGATCATGAGAAAGGGGTGAGGGCAACTCGCTACTTTTTGGAGAAAAAATGTCTGTTGACCACTTTACAGATTGATTTTCTGTGTGGCCTCATTATGTTCATCTTGACTCATAATTATTTTTGGTATGGAGGTGATATTTTCCTGCAGTTGCAGGGCTCAGCCATGGGCACCAGGTTTGCGCCTAGCTACGCTAATTTGTACATGGGGTTTTGGGAGGACCAGTACATTTGGGGTGAGGGTAGGTTTGGCGCAGACCTGGTGTTATGGCGAAGATACATCGATGATGTGTTTTTTGTGTGGGGAGGAACTGCCGAATCTCTCAATCAATTTATTGAGTATATTAATGATAATCAGTATAACCTTAAATTTACAGTGAAGTCAAGTAATAGGGAAGTTGAGTTTTTGGATTTAATGATTTATATAGAGGAGGGAAAGGTTAAAACTAAAACTTTCTTTAAACCTGTGGATTGTAACAGTTATATTGCTTTGAACAGTTGTCATTTTCCCCCTTGGCTCAATAACATCCCGAAGGGAGAAATGATGAGGATTAAGAGGAATTGTACAGACAATTTGGTGTTTGAGGAACAGGTTGGAATCATTAAAAATAGGTTTTTGGAAAAGAAATATCCAGAGGAAATGCTTGAAGAATACTATACACAAATTGAGAGGTTGGACAGGGGCTCTCTATTGGAAGAAAATTTTAGGGAGAAAAGGGATGAAAAGATATCTGTTGTCCTTCCTTTTAGTATAGATTACTTTAAAGTTAGACAGAGTATTAATAAACATTGGGATGTATTGAAGGGAGATAGAATGTTGATGGATTTGTTGCCTGATAGACCAACTATTGTGTTTACTAAGGCAGCTAGTTTAAGTACCATGTTGGCTCCTACTGTACAGAACAACATTGGGAAGACTGCCTCTAGGAACTGGTTGACCAATGGCTCCGGTTTTTTTAAGTGTGGTAGGTGTTTAGGTTGTACTTCTTGTCGTGAAAATAAAAATGAGAAGCATTTTATGTCGAATACAACTGGTGAGAAATTTAGGATTAGACAGACCATCACTTGCCACACAAAAGGAGTGATTTATTTGATTCAATGTCACTGTATGAAACAATATATTGGAAGAACGAAACGTCCGTTGAAAGAGAGAATAAGTGAACATATTTACAATATAAAGATTGGTTTCACTAAACATAGTTTATCATCTCATTTCTTGCAGTGTAAAGATGCTAATATTAGTAATATGAAATTCTGTGGGATTGACATTGTGAAGAAAAATTGGAGAGGGGGTGATTTTATTAAGGAAATGTCTAGAAGGGAGAGCCAATGGATTTATTATATGAACACAATGGCTCCCCTAGGATTAAATGCTGAATTGGAAATATTTGGATTTTTATAAAGTTTATTTTAAGTTTATGTGGTAAGATATATTTTTTTACTTATATATTTTCCCAAACATTCCATGACCTTTTTTTGGAATGAGTGGGAAATGATAGGTGGATTAGATCTTTAGGGGTTAATGTTTGCTATTCATGTGTGTTATTACACATAAATTCATAGTTCATTTATTTGTCTCCTCTTATGCTTCTCCATTTGATCCTATGTATATAATTAAGTGATGATCACTGTTATATATAGTGATGGAAGAATGTTAAAGGGTTAATATACGGTCACAATAAACGGGTGTATGTGTGTTAGGGAATAGTTCATTATAGGTGTATAAATATTTGTATTTGTAACATTATGAACATTACAGTGAGGATGGGGTCAATTATAATTATATTACATTTGGTGTAGAATATTATGTTGTATTAGATTAGCAATAGAGCTGTGTTCAGTTTATTTTTATTTTCACGTATTTGTTGGAGGATCCACACCCTAATTAATTAGGGAGGGAGTTAGGTGATGTGTTTTTGTATTATGGGTGGGGAGGAGCATAGGGGTATATAGGGACATTGAGGATGTTGCTTTATATATACATTAATTCCCTGAAGAAGAAACCCGGGTGGTTTTGAAACGCGTTGGAATGAGCATGGAATGAGAGCCCGACTTGTAATACAAGTCGGTGGTGGAAGAGTGATCCTACCGTAACACTGGACGGAAGCGGAAGAAAAGAGGTCTGAATTATGACCGCTGTTAACACGTCGATTGATGGTTAAAGCCAACCGGCAGAAATGCTGTGAAGCTGATAAATGAGGATCGAGTACTCAGCAAAGAGAGGCGGTTCAGCTGTTTATGGAGACTAGCCTCTAAGGATATCAGATAAGTGTAACTTATTGTAAGAGCATATGTTTAAGCAATAAATGCCAACAACGTGGTGTATTGGAACATTTCGATCTTTTAATATCCATTGCTGTGCATTGTACATGTTAACCGTGTGTCGAGTTATTACACTGGTTTGAAAGACGGAGTGGATTGGCTATACACCAGAGAATTGTGTGAGGAAGGAATATGGATTGCCGTTTATATCATATGCAGTTACACTTTTGATCAGAATATTATATACAGCGACAAGGATCTTATTGCTACTTTGTAGCGTGACGACTAGTGTTGAGCGAGCATGCTCGGCCGATGCTCGGATCGGCTCGAGCATCGCTCTGCTCGGCACATGGCGGTACTCGTACGAGTACCGCATGTGCTCGCCCGCCATGTTCGGGTCTCCTCCCCGCACGTTTTGCGGCTGCTGCGCAGCCAATAAACGTGCAGGGAGGCTCTGACATCAGTGTAATGCCAGCAGCCATGTTGGCTGCTGGCATTACACTGATTGGCTGGCCAGAACCCGTGGTCGGGTGCTGTATAGCACCTGACCAGCGAATTCGGCTCAGTCTTAGCCAGGGAGAGATGAGGATAGGAAGGGAAAGTCAGTGTAGGGAGAAAGAAAGCAAATTTGTGAAAAAAAAAGAACCAAAAGTCCTTTTTAGGACTACTGTGTGTGGGGGCAGCAGTTTATTTTGTGTGGGGGAAAAAAAACAAAAAAAAAAAAATTTCATATATTCTGTTTAGTGTGCAAAGTTGCAGATTAGAGCACATTCTGTTTAGTGTGCAAAGTTGCAGATTAGAGCACATTCTGTTTAGTGTGCAAAGTTGCAGATTAGAGCACATTCTGTTAAGTCTTCAAACTCAAATATCAAAGTCACATATTCCATTCAGTGTGCTTCGCCGCAGTTTAGCAGCCTATTCTGTGTACTCTGCACAGTTGCAGAATAGGAAGAAATACTGTTAAGTCTTCAAACTCAAATATCAAAGTCACATATTCCATTCAGTGTGCTTCGCCGCAGTTTAGCAGCATATTCTGTGTACTCTGCACAGTTGCAGAATAGGAAGAAATACTGTTAAGTCTTCAAACTCAAATTTCAAAGTCACATATTCCATTCAGTGTGCTTCGCCGCAGTTTAGCAGCCTATTCTGTGTACTCTGCACAGTTGCAGAATAGGAAGAAATACTGTTAAGTCTTCAAACTAAAATATCAAAGTCACATATTCCATTCAGTGTGCGTCACCGCAGTTTAGCAGCATATTCTGTGTACTCTGCACAGTTGCAGAATAGGAAGAAATACTGTTAAGTCTTGAAACTAAAATATCAAAGTCACATATTCCATTCAGTGTGCTTTGCCGCAGTTTAGCAGCATATTCTGTGTACTCTGCACAGTTGCAGAATAGGAAGAAATACTGTTAAGTCTTCAAACTAAAATATCAAAGTCACATATTCCATTCAGTGTGCGTCACCGCAGTTTAGCAGCATATTCTGTGTACTCTGCACAGTTGCAGAATAGGAAGAAATACTGTTAAGTCTTCAAACTAAAATATCAAAGTCACATATTCCATTCAGCGTGCTTCGCCGCAGTTTAGCAGCATATTCTGTGTACTCTGCACAGTTGCAGAATAGGAAGAAATACTGTTAAGTCTTCAAACTAAAATATCAAAGTCACATATTCCATTCAGTGTGCGTCACCGCAGTTTAGCAGCATATTCTGTGTACTCTGCACAGTTGCAGAATAGGAAGAAATACTGTTAAGTCTTCAAATTAAAATATCAAAGTCACATATTCCATTCAGTGTGCTTCGCCGCAGTTTAGCAGCCTATTCTGTGTACTGTGCACAGTTGCAGAATAGGAAGAAATACTGTTAAGTCTTCAAACTAAAATATCAAAGTCACATATTCCATTCAGTGTGCGTCACCGCAGTTTAGCAGCATATTCTGTGTACTGTGCACAGTTGCAGAATAGGAAGAAATACTGTTAAGTCTTCAAACTAAAATATCAAAGTCACATATTCCATTCAGTGTGCGTCACCGCAGTTTAGCAGCATATTCTGTGTACTGTGCACAGTTGCAGAATAGGAAGAAATACTGTTAAGTCTTCAAACTCAAATATCAAAGTCACATATTCCATTCAGTGTGCTTCGCCGCAGTTTAGCAGCCTATTCTGTGTACTCTGCACAGTTGCAGAATAGGAAGAAATACTGTTAAGTCTTCAAACTCAAATATCAAAGTCACATATTCCATTCAGTGTGCTTCGCCGCAGTTTAGCAGCATATTCTGTGTACTCTGCACAGTTGCAGAATAGGAAGAAATACTGTTAAGTCTTCAAACTCAAATTTCAAAGTCACATATTCCATTCAGTGTGCTTCGCCGCAGTTTAGCAGCCTATTCTGTGTACTCTGCACAGTTGCAGAATAGGAAGAAATACTGTTAAGTCTTCAAACTAAAATATCAAAGTCACATATTCCATTCAGTGTGCGTCACCGCAGTTTAGCAGCATATTCTGTGTACTCTGCACAGTTGCAGAATAGGAAGAAATACTGTTAAGTCTTCAAACTAAAATATCAAAGTCACATATTCCATTCAGTGTGCTTCGCCGCAGTTTAGCAGCATATTCTGTGTACTCTGCACAGTTGCAGAATAGGAAGAAATACTGTTAAGTCTTCAAACTAAAATATCAAAGTCACATATTCCATTCAGTGTGCGTCACCGCAGTTTAGCAGCATATTCTGTGTACTCTGCACAGTTGCAGAATAGGAAGAAATACTGTTAAGTCTTCAAACTAAAATATCAAAGTCACATATTCCATTCAGTGTGCTTCGCCGCAGTTTAGCAGCATATTCTGTGTACTCTGCACAGTTGCAGAATAGGAAGAAATACTGTTAAGTCTTCAAACTAAAATATCAAAGTCACATATTCCATTCAGTGTGCGTCACCGCAGTTTAGCAGCATATTCTGTGTACTCTGCACAGTTGCAGAATAGGAAGAAATACTGTTAAGTCTTCAAATTAAAATATCAAAGTCACATATTCCATTCAGTGTGCTTCGCCGCAGTTTAGCAGCCTATTCTGTGTACTGTGCACAGTTGCAGAATAGGAAGAAATACTGTTAAGTCTTCAAACTAAAATATCAAAGTCACATATTCCATTCAGTGTGCGTCACCGCAGTTTAGCAGCATATTCTGTGTACTGTGCACAGTTGCAGAATAGGAAGAAATACTGTTAAGTCTTCAAACTAAAATATCAAAGTCACATATTCCATTCAGTGTGCGTCACCGCAGTTTAGCAGCATATTCTGTGTACTCTGCACAGTTGCAGAATAGGAAGAAATACTGTTAAGTCTTCAAACTAAAATATCAAAGTCACATATTCCATTCAGCGTGCTTCGCCGCAGTTTAGCAGCATATTCTGTGTACTCTGCACAGTTGCAGAATAGGAAGAAATACTGTTAAGTCTTCAAACTAAAATATCAAAGTCACATATTCCATTCAGTGTGCGTCACCGCAGTTTAGCAGCATATTCTGTGTACTCTGCACAGTTGCAGAATAGGAAGAAATACTGTTAAGTCTTCAAATTAAAATATCAAAGTCACATATTCCATTCAGTGTGCTTCGCCGCAGTTTAGCAGCCTATTCTGTGTACTGTGCACAGTTGCAGAATAGGAAGAAATACTGTTAAGTCTTCAAACTAAAATATCAAAGTCACATATTCCATTCAGTGTGCGTCACCGCAGTTTAGCAGCATATTCTGTGTACTGTGCACAGTTGCAGAATAGGAAGAAATACTGTTAAGTCTTCAAACTAAAATATCAAAGTCACATATTCCATTCAGTGTGCGTCACCGCAGTTTAGCAGCATATTCTGTGTACTGTGCACAGTTGCAGAATAGGAAGAAATACTGTTAAGTCTTCAAACTCAAATATCAAAGTCACATATTCCATTCAGTGTGCTTCGCCGCAGTTTAGCAGCCTATTCTGTGTACTCTGCACAGTTGCAGAATAGGAAGAAATACTGTTAAGTCTTCAAACTCAAATATCAAAGTCACATATTCCATTCAGTGTGCTTCGCCGCAGTTTAGCAGCATATTCTGTGTACTCTGCACAGTTGCAGAATAGGAAGAAATACTGTTAAGTCTTCAAACTCAAATTTCAAAGTCACATATTCCATTCAGTGTGCTTCGCCGCAGTTTAGCAGCCTATTCTGTGTACTCTGCACAGTTGCAGAATAGGAAGAAATACTGTTAAGTCTTCAAACTAAAATATCAAAGTCACATATTCCATTCAGTGTGCGTCACCGCAGTTTAGCAGCATATTCTGTGTACTCTGCACAGTTGCAGAATAGGAAGAAATACTGTTAAGTCTTCAAACTAAAATATCAAAGTCACATATTCCATTCAGTGTGCTTCGCCGCAGTTTAGCAGCATATTCTGTGTACTCTGCACAGTTGCAGAATAGGAAGAAATACTGTTAAGTCTTCAAACTAAAATATCAAAGTCACATATTCCATTCAGTGTGCGTCACCGCAGTTTAGCAGCATATTCTGTGTACTCTGCACAGTTGCAGAATAGGAAGAAATACTGTTAAGTCTTCAAACTAAAATATCAAAGTCACATATTCCATTCAGTGTGCTTCGCCGCAGTTTAGCAGCATATTCTGTGTACTCTGCACAGTTGCAGAATAGGAAGAAATACTGTTAAGTCTTCAAACTAAAATATCAAAGTCACATATTCCATTCAGTGTGCGTCACCGCAGTTTAGCAGCATATTCTGTGTACTCTGCACAGTTGCAGAATAGGAAGAAATACTGTTAAGTCTTCAAATTAAAATATCAAAGTCACATATTCCATTCAGTGTGCTTCGCCGCAGTTTAGCAGCCTATTCTGTGTACTGTGCACAGTTGCAGAATAGGAAGAAATACTGTTAAGTCTTCAAACTAAAATATCAAAGTCACATATTCCATTCAGTGTGCGTCACCGCAGTTTAGCAGCATATTCTGTGTACTGTGCACAGTTGCAGAATAGGAAGAAATACTGTTAAGTCTTCAAACTAAAATATCAAAGTCACATATTCCATTCAGTGTGCGTCACCGCAGTTTAGCAGCATATTCTGTGTACTGTGCACAGTTGCAGAATAGGAAGAAATACTGTTAAGTCTTCAAACTCAAATATCAAAGTCACATATTCCATTCAGTGTGCGTCACCGCAGTTTAGCAGCATATTCTGTGTACTGTGCACAGTTGCAGAATAGGAAGAAATACTGTTAAGTCTTCAAACTAAAATATCAAAGTCACATATTCCATTCAGTGTGCTTCGCCGCAGTTTAGCAGCCTATTCTGTGTACTGTGCACAGTTGCAGAATAGGAAGAAATACTGTTAAGTCTTCAAACTCAAATATCAAAGTCACATATTCCATTCAGTGTGCGTCACCGCAGTTTAGCAGCATATTCTGTGTACTCTGCACAGTTGCAGAATAGGAAGAAATACTGTTAAGTCTTCAAACTAAAATATCAAAGTCACATATTCCATTCAGTGTGCGTCACCGCAGTTTAGCAGCATATTCTGTGTACTGTGCACAGTTGCAGAATAGGAAGAAATACTGTTAAGTCTTCAAACTCAAATATCAAAGTCACATATTCCATTCAGTGTGCGTCACCGCAGTTTAGCAGCATATTCTGTGTACTCTGCACAGTTACAGAATAGGAAGAAATACTGTTAAGTCTTCAAACTAAAATATCAAAGTCACATATTCCATTCAGTGTGCTTCGCCGCAGTTTAGCAGCCTATTCTGTGTACTGTGCACAGTTGCAGAATAGGAAGAAATACTCTTAAGTCTTCAAACTAAAATATCAAAGTCACATATTCCATTCAGTGTGCGTCACCGCAGTTTAGCAGCATATTCTGTGTACTCTGCACAGTTGCAGAATAGGAAGAAATACTGTTAAGTCTTCAAACTCAAATATCAAAGTCACATATTCCATTCAGTGTGCGTCACCGCAGTTTAGCAGCATATTCTGTGTACTGTGCACAGTTGCAGAATAGGAAGAAATACTGTTAAGTCTTCAAACTAAAATATCAAAGTCACATATTCCATTCAGTGTGCTTCGCCGCAGTTTAGCAGCCTATTCTGTGTACTGTGCACAGTTGCAGAATAGGAAGAAGTACTGTTAAGTCTTCAAACTCAAATATCAAGGTCACATATTCTGTGTAAGATGAAGAAGGCGGGTAAAAAGGGACGGGGAAGTGGACGTGATCCTGATAGTTCAGGGCGCGGGTCAGGACGCGGAGAAACTGTGCCTGGTGCCAGAGCACAAGAAAGAAAGACATCCACCATACCTAGCTTCATGTCTCATTTTACAGGGCGTCGCAGGACATCACTCTCGAGGTCCGACCACTGTGAACAGGTGGTCGGTTGGATGTCAGCTGATACTGCTTCCAGTCGGTTAAGCACCACCCTGTCTTCCACCAAGTCCACTCTCAGTAGCCAAGAGTCTGGTCAACATAATCCTCACTCTGATCATCCTTCCTCCCACCATAGACGGTCTGGTCAAAGAAGTGATCCCACACTGGGATATAGTGAGGAGCTCGTCTCATCACCAATCCTTCATTTGACCCTCTCTCCAAGCACGCTTGCAGAGGAACATGACATCTTATGCCCTTATTCACAACCTCTAGAGGGTACCCAATCACAAGAAGATGACAGATGTGAACGGCATTTAAGGTCAAAGGAAGTAGTGAATGATGATGATGATGATGAGACACAGTTGCCATTAAATCAACCACTATTACTGTCTCAAGACCTTGTTGAGGAGGATGTTATACAGTTGTCAATGACTGAGTATGTGGTGGGATCAAGACATGAGGAGGATGATCAGAGTGAGGAAGTGGAGGAGGACTTGGTGGACGATGAGGTGACTGACCCCACCTGGGAAGGTGTAGAGCCGAGCGATGACAGCAGTCCTGAGGGTGAGCCATCTGCAGCACCGCAACAGGCTGGAAGAGGCAGTGGTGTGGCTACAGAAAGAAGGCGGACCGCACCAAACCGGCCCGCAAATGTTCCACGGAGCACCCCCTTGCGTAAATCTCCCTTGCCAAGGGGTAGGTGTTCCGCGGTATGGCGTTTTTTTAAGGAAAGTGCGGACGACAAAAGAATTGTAGTTTGCAACCTGTGCCACACCAGAATGAGCCGAGGCATGAACACTAGAAACCTCACCACCACCAGCATGATCCGACACATGGCATCCAAGCACCGTAATAAGTGGGAGGAACGCCTGGATCGCCCATCTGTGTCTGCAGGCCACACCACTGCCTCCTCTTCCCCTGTTTTCGGTGCCGGCCAATCGCCTGTCGAAGGCGCAGGCCCGCATACCTCCCGCCCTGCACCTGTACCATCTGAAGCACCATCAGCGACCACATCCACTTCCCTGTCCCAGCACAGCGTCCAAATGTCGTTACCCCAGGCATTTGAGCGCAAGCGAAAATACCCAGCCACCCACCCACAGGCCATAGCACTAACCTCACACCTTTCCAAATTACTGGCCATCGAAATGCTGCCATTTAGGCTTGTGGACACTGAGTCCTTCCGCAGCCTGATGGCAGCAGCTGTCCCTCGGTACGCGGTCCCCAGCCGCCACTACTTTTCCCGGTGTGCCATCCCCGCATTACACCACCATGTGTCCCGTAACATCACCCGTGCCCTGACCAACGCAGATACTGGGAAGGTCCACTTAACAACACATGGACAAGTGCTTGTGGCCAGGGACGCTACATTTCCCTGACGGCACACTGGGTGAATGTCGTGGAGGCTGGGAGCGACTCGGACCCTGGGATGGCACGGGTGCTACCCACGCCGAGGATTGCGGGCCCTACCTCCATCAGGGTTTCCGCCAGCACCTACGTTATTGGCTCCTCCTCCTCCGTTTCCACCTCCGAATTCTCTACACGCAGCGCCACTCCCCCATCAGCCAGTAGCTGGAAGCAGTGTAGCACTGCAGTGGGGAAGCGTCAACAGGCCGTGCTGAAGCTGATCTGCCTTGGGGACAAACAGCACACGGCCTCAGAGCTGTTGCAGGGGATTAGTCACCAGACCGAGCAGTGGCTCTCGCCACTCAACCTGCAACCAGGCATGGTTGTGTGTGATAATGGGCGTAACTTGGTGGCGGCTTTGGAGCTCGGCAAGCTCACACACGTACCATGCCTAGCGCATGTATTTAATTTAGTGGTTCAGCGATTTCTAAAAACCTACCCCAATGTGCATGATCTCTTGACCAAGGTGCGCCGCGTGTGTGCACATTTCCGTAAGTCATCTACAGCTTCGGCCGGCCTGTTGAAGCTGCAGCAGCGCTTACAATTGCCAGCTCACCGGCTGCTGTGTGATGTGAGCACGCGCTGGAACTCCACCTTCCACATGTTGGCCCGGCTTTGTGAGCAGCAGAGGGCAGTAGTGGAGTACCAGCTGTTACACGGTCGTCGCCTCTCCGTTCAACTTCCTGTAATCAGAAGTGAGGAGTGGGAATGGATGTCAGACCTCTGTGAGGTTTTACGCAATTTTGAGGAATCGACACAGATGGTGAGCGGCGATAACGCTATTATCAGTGTAACCATCCCACTTCTGTGTCTACTGAAACGCTCGCTGCTCACAATTAAAACTGACGCTTTGCATGTGGAAGAGGTGGAAATGCGGGAGGAAGAGCTTACACAAGGTGATAGCCAGAGCACCCTCACTTCGTCTTCTCAGCGACAATTGGAGGAGGCGGAGGAGGAGGAGGAGGAGGAGGAAGACACGGTTTGCTCCGCTACAGAGGGTAGTTCCATCTCTTCAGCGTGGGTGGGCAGAAGAGGAGGGAGAGGATGAGGAGATTGAGAGTCATCCTCCTGGTGAGGACAGCGAAATCTTGACTGTTTGTACTCTGGCACACATGGCTGACTTTATGTTAGGCTGCCTTTCCCGTGACCCACGCGTTATACGCATTTTAGACAACACGGATTACTGGGTGTTCACCCTTCTGGACCCCCGCTACAAAGAGAATTTCTCATCTCTCATTCCTCCGGTGGAGAGGACAAGCAAAATGGTGCAATACCAGAAGGTTCTTGTTGAAAAATTGCTCCAAAATTTTCCATCTGACAACGCTGGCGGCAGAGTACGTGCTACCTTGGCCAACCGAGAAGGGGAGAAAAGGGGAGCACACAGCAGTTCCGACAAAGGCAGGGCAACACTCTCCAAGGCGTGGGACACCTTCATGACACCCCGCCAGCACCCTCACCCTGATGCGCAGCCTAGTGTCACAAGGAGGGAAAAGTTTTGGAAGATGGTGAAGGAGTACGTAGCAGACCGTGTCAGCGTCCTCAATGATCCCTCTGTGCCTTACAACTACTGGGTGTCCAAGCTGGACACGTGGTATGAACTGGCACTCTACGCCTTGGAGGTGCTGGCCTGCCCTGCCGCCAGCGTTCTGTCTGAGTGGGTATTTAGTGCTGCTGGTGGCATCATAACAGATAAGCGTATCCGCCTTTCCACCGAAAATGCTGATAGGTTGACACTTATAAAAATGAACAAGGCCTGGATTTCCCCTGACTTCTCCACTCCACTGGAGGAAAGCCCCGGGGGAACATAAACTCACTTTATATATGTTATTTACAATGATGGGAATACTCTGTATTCCCATTCACCCCTTCCACCCAAAAAACGGGTATATGGTTGAGTCTTAATCTTCTCATCCTCCTCCTCCTCTTCCATATGCCCTGGGATATAATTTTTATATAGGGCCAGCTCACCAGCGGGCCCTGTGATATAATTTTTATATAGGGCCAGCTCACCAGCGGGCCCTGTTTGACAATTTTTATATAGGTCAGCTCACCAGCGGGCCTTCTCATATAATGTTTTATTGGGTCAGCTCTCTAGCGGGCCCTCTCATACAATGTTTTATAGCGTCAGCTCACTAGCGGGCCTTCGCATATAATGTTTAGGATGGTCAGCTCCGCAGCAGACCCTCACCCATAATGTTTTAGATGGTCGGCTCAGCGCACGTTTCCCTCTTAATCATGGCCCCAGTTCAGAAAAATCGAGGAAATTTTTGGGAGAATTTGCCTTTGCGCACGTTTCCCTCTTAATCATGGCCTCAGTTCAGAAAAATCTAGGAAATTTTTGGGAGAATTTGCCTCTGCGCACGTTTCCCTCTTAATCATGGCCTCACTTCAGAAAAACCGATGAAATTTTTTGCAGAATTTGCAGATGATATACAAGTAAATATACAGCAAATACTGTTTGGTAACAATTTTTCGCCTAAAGTCGTTTTTATTTTCCTTTTTGTGTGTTTTACGGTCAGTCTGTAAAAATGGCGTACTACGGGCGAAAGATCGTTCCCAGCAGCGATGTTGGAGTCCAAGATGCATCCAGACATCCTCCCTATGCTGTCCCTGAACCATTTCTGTGGTGTTTCCATCATTTTCTGCCCTTTTCCTATGGACCAGGCACCCTCCCCTCATCAGAGCAGGGGGTGCCTGGTGTAATGCTCGAGTCCTCCCATTGACTTCAATGGGGCTCGGGTGCTCGGCCGAGCACTCGAGCCTCCGGGGGCGCTCGGTCAGAGCACCCGAACACCCGAGCATTGGGGTGCTCGCTCATCACTAGTGACGACTCTTCCTGGGACTACACTTTGTTTCTCAACTCTGCTCACATACATTTGTATGTTTTTTTATATATACCGGTATATAGATAGGGCTAGTTAGTGGAGGTTTTTTATATAATTTTGATTGGGGGTTATTTGAGGATGTGGATGTAATTTATACCGCATTTGGGATTGCCATATGGTGTATACGTTTACCGTGGTGGCTTTCTATATGCTGTATGCATACTATTAGGGAAGCATCTGTGGCATCGTGACTTCTTTGGTGTTTGGGGTGTCCCAGAGTTGTATTCCTTCAGTATTTTATATATTTATCTGTGGCATTATAACAGAGGGAGTGTTTGAAGTGCTTCAGATTATTATATTGTTATATATCATGGAATATTGAAATTGTATTTTTTGTGTTTAATTCATCTCTGTTTGGAAGATTGGATTAAAAGAACTTTGATTTTTAAGATTTCTGTGTACTGTTCTGTGTATATTTGCACAACGTAATTCCCACAAATACTTGAAGCGCCAGATCATGTTTTGGAATATATTGATTTGCGAACTGGTGGAGTAGTGGTTCTAGGTCCGGCTGCTGAGGATTTGTTATACCTCTCTGTTTCATTTGTGCGCCACCACAGTTGTATCTATTTTAAACAGTTAGAAACATGCTTACCATTTGGATCATGAGTGAGGTATCTCCTGCTGTGGACTGTGGGGTTTTTGAGTGGCTGCTCCTACTACTGGATCTAGTTGTTGATTGAATTGTACTTGTAGTGGTCCTCAGTGCTTGTTCCATCCATGGCAGTAGTTATACTTGCTTCAGGGTGGTAGTGAGCATGTGCGGGTTTGTGCATATGTGTGGTGTGTGGTGGATGACATTTTGGTGTTGCGCCATCATCAGGGATGCTCCTCCACCTTCATAAACCAGTAAGTACTGGGATTCGGCTCTAAGTTGTAGCTCAAGTTCCAGGCATTAGGTTCTTCTGCTTTCTGCTGTCCAATGTGTCTTGTCCCAGACCTTGCCAATATCCCAGCAGCTATTGACCAGTGTCCTTCTGGATCTCATTCTTCAGGCCTGCTCCTTGAATCTACAGTGGCTCTGACTTTCAGGCTGGTTTCCTGGATCAATTTAGAACTGACCTGCAGGTACTGACCTCGGGCGTGTTATAGTGGACTTGCACCATATCAATCTGCCCTGGCCTCTGGCATGTTATACTGGACTTGCATCTTATCAGCCTGCCCTGACCTCTGGCCTGTTATACTGGACTTGCATCATTACAGCCTGCCCTGACCTCTGGCTTGTTATACTGGAATTGCATCCCTTACATCTGGCCTGTTGTACTGGACTTGCATCATTTCAGCTTGCCCTGACCTTGGCTTGTTTTCTGGACCTGCATCTATCTGATTTTGGTGTTTGCTGGACTTGTCTTTGACCTTCAGGTGTTAATCCCCTAGTTACCCTGCATTTTGTGATTCCTACCTGTTTTCTACAGACTAAACAGCTTCCTGCTAACTTCTGAGCCACTCCATCCACTCAGAGATAAGCTCCAGCAAGCTACCATTCTCAACAGTAACAACTGAGCCAAACTCTCTGGGTAGTCGCACATCTGCCCTTACTGCTTCAGTTCAAGTGTTACAGGCTAATCAAGCCCATCTGCAACAACAACTACAGGACCTTCAACCAGGCATAGCCCAGGCAGCAACAGTTTTTGAAGCAGTAGGACCCACGCCACCACTCCCTGTTAGTGAGGCTAATATTACTTCTGAACCTCACGTTCCCCTCCCTGAAAAATTCAATAGGGATAGTGTTACGGTTTACAGACTCTCAGACACTGGAGGTTTGGTAAAACACAGTTTTATTAAACAAGCAATGATCATGTGACCCTCTCGGGTCCAGTACACTCTGTAATCCAGACACAGGACAGGTACAGGAGTAATATAATCACAGATAAGTCAAGTATGTACAGAAGTATATCACTGACGCAGGTCAGGTCACGGAGATAGGTATAACCCACTCAGGCCCAGCAGGTACCCAATGTACTGTACTGGCACAGGTCAGGTTACACGGAGAGCAACAACCCACTCAGGCCCAGCAGGTACCAAAGGTACTGTACTGGCACAGGTCAGGTTACAGTTCGTGTGAAGCTGTGCCACAGTGAGCACTAATGTCAAGATCAGTAACGCCAACAGGCACCAATAGTGCCACCAATAACGGAGGCTCCCTACGCAGGGAGTAGCCAAGGTAGATCACCCTTAGGTGACTAAAAGGAGGACTCATATCACCCTATGGAGAGACTAGACAACAAAGCAACTTAGGCCTGGACAGGATACTAGAGGACAAAACCTAGCAGCCTTAGGAAGGCTACAGACTGAAGGGTGTACAGGCAGTACGGTAGACTGCACTGTAATGAGGAAAAACGGTACTGACAATGGTGAGTCTCGGGAATGCTTCCGGACGACAGGGCAGAGCTATGACCCTGAGCGCTGTAGCACCAAACTTTAAGGTAGATGGACGCCCAGACCTGGACTGTGGGTCTTAGAACCAGAGGCAAACCGAGGAGCAAAGTAGCCACCCAACCTCGGTAAGTGTAACAAGCAGGTCAAGCATACTGGGTGCAATACAACACCTAACACCGTAGTGAAAGGATAACAACGCAAATATCTACAGGGTCGAAAGCAGTGCTACCTGAGATGGTAAGGAGGCACAGTGACTGACAGGGACCTCCGAATGGCAGGCAACCGGTTCAGTGGTACCGGGAGGTACACAAAGCAGAAGCAAGAGCAAAGCTGGATCGGTACACAGAGCAGGAGCAACAGCAGTACAGAGAGCAGGAACGTCAGAAGAGCCGGGTCGGTACACAGAGCAGGAATGTCAGTAGAGCTGGATCGGTACACGGAGCAGGAATGTCAGTAGAGCTAGATCGGTACATGGATCAGGAACGTCAGTAGAGATGGATCAGTACACGGAGCATGAACATCAGCCAAGCTGAGGTACACAGAGCAGGAACGTAGATCAGGCAGAATAGTCAGGCAGTCCGGGTCATACACAAGAATCACACGAATAATCAGAACAAGCCCTGGCAACAGGTACACCACGAAAGGGCAGCTCTCCAGTGACAGAGCTCAGTATAAAAAGGCTAGGACTGGGTGGAGACAATACACGATAGCCAATAAGAGGGAATGAGGAAGTGAATAGACTTAACAATGTCGCCAGTGAAAGCACGGGCACCGTGATAGATAAGTCCCCTTATAGGTCCTTCATCAGTGCATGCAAACTCTTGTTTGCAATCAACCCACGTACCTATGCTACTGATTTTCCCAATGTATGCACTACCATCACTTTGTTAGGAGCAGAACCACAGGGTTGGGCCCATCATCTACTGCAGACCAGTAGTCCTCTGTTAAACTCACGGCATGCTTTCCATCAGGCAATGGATTCACTGTATGATGATACCTTTAAGATGGCCTCTGTCCAAGTAGCCTTGAGTCTCTGACTCAACGTAGACGCCCTACTGAGGACTATGTCACTGGCTTCCGCCTCCTTTCAATCACCTCCAAATGGAATGAGGCTGCACTTATGGACCAGTTTTGTCTAGGTCTGTCTGAGAGTCTAAAGGATGAACTAGCTTGTGTGCCTATACCAGTGACACTGGAAGATCTTACTTACCTCTCCATACAAATCAACCATTGCCTGAGGGAACACCGGCGTGAACTTTCTGCTGTCACTTCTCCTCCTCGTCATACTCCAGCTTTTCTTCAGGTGCCTTCCCCGTTACTTCTTCTGAGGAACCTATGCAATTAGCAGTCCTATGGGGACCCCTGTCCAAGGCTGAAAAGGATCATTGATGGCTTCTCAACCTCTGTCTTTATTGTGAAAAAGGAGGATCATCATCTTAGGACCAGTGATAATAGACCTAGGCCTTCTCAAGGTAGGCATCTCTTACCTGTACTGTCACCAGTTTCTATCCTTTTGTCTTCTCCTCCTTACATATCTTTCCAAGTCATTCTACAGTGGAACATACAGCAGAGTGAAGTGTCAGCCATCATAGACTGCGGAGCCAGCAGTTGCTTCCTCAGTCAAGAGACAGCACAATGTTTGGGTATACCCATTCAATGCAAGACACAGCCGCTCATGCTCCAAATGGCTGATACAAGTTACCTACAAACTGGTCCTATGCTTTATGAGACACTTCCTATCTCCTTTCTGCTGTACATCATAAAGAAGAAATTAAATTTGATGTCATTCTGTCTATTTTGTTTCCTTTCATTTTGGGCCTTCCTTGGATACAAACTCATGACCCTCATATAGAGTGGTCCTCTAAGACCGTGCCCTTTCTCTCCCCCTATTGTAAGGAGAAATGTCTCCTCATGACCAGACCCACACTTCTGGTCTGTACCAAAGCCTTGTCTGTACCCACGGCCTATCAAGATTTTTTGGATGTCTTTGACAAGAAGGGGCTGATCTCTTGCCTCCTCATAGACCTTATGATTGCCCCATCGAATCTCTCTCTGGATCAGATATACCCTATGGACATATTTATCCTCTGTCTGGACCAGAATTACAACATCTTAAAGAATACATATCTGAAAACTTAGAGAAAGTGTTTATTCAACCTTCCTCCTCTCCAGCTGGAGCTGGGATTTTCTTTGTACACAAAAAGGATGGTGATCTGTGCCCCTGCATAGACTATAGGGAACTTAATGCCATCACCATCAAAAACCATTATCAATTACCACTGATTCCGGAATTGTTTGAACTCGTCAACTGCCAAGGTATTCACAAAAATCGATCTACAAGGGGCCTACAACTTGGTTCATTTCAGAAAAGGGAATGATTGGATGACCGCCTTCCAAACCAGATACGGGTATTTTGAGTACACCATCATGTCCTTTGGATTATACAAAGCCCCTGCAATGTTCCAGCATTTTGTGAACAATGTGTTCCATGATCTACTAGACCAATTTGTCGTCAAATATTTAGACAACATCCTCATATTCTCACCTTTGTTACAGGAACATCAAATTCATGTCAGGAAGGTGTTGTCACAGCTTTGCACATATGACCTCTACGCTAAATTCGAAAAATGTTCCTTTGAGGTACCCTAAATCAAATTCCTAGGCTTCCTTATTTCTCCTGGGCAGGTAAAAATAGATCCCTGTAAGATAGCAGCCATCCTGAAATGGCCTATACCCTCAGACAAAAAGGAAGTCCAGAGATTCACTGGCTTTTCCAATTTCTACTGGGCGATTTATCCGAGATTTCTCAAAACTGGACTCACCACTTACCTGCCTAACTAAGAAAGATGTCAGTTTCCACTGGATTTCTGAGGCACAACAAGCCTTTGATCGTTTAAAAACCCTCTTTATACTGGCCCCCATTCTACAAAAATCAAATGTCAATAAGCATTTATTTTCAGAAGTAGACACTTCTAACATTGCCACATAGTCAGTTCTTTCCCAACTCATGGGTGACAAGGACCAATTACATCCAGGGCCTATTACTACAGACACTTTACCGCTTCTGAACAAAATTATGACGTAGGAGATAAGGAATTACTTGCCATCAAGTGCGCTCTGGAAGGATGGAGACATCTACTTGAAGGGTCAGAATATCCCATTACCATATATACAGATCACAGGAAACTAGAATATCTCCGATCTGCACATAGACTGGGTCCTCATCAAGCCATGTGGGAACTGTTCTTTGCACGATTCCAGCTGCACATAACTTACAGGCCTGGATCAAAAAACCTAAAGGCAGATGCATTATCCAGGATGTATACTTCGCCATCCAACTCTCCCACTCTTCCGGATACCATCCTACATCCACACCAATTTCTACTCACCAGCACAGATTTACTGGAACGTATTCGACAAGCCACAACACCTTCTCCATGTTTGGTACAGTTATACGCCTTAACCTTCACCGATGGAATATAGTACAAACAAAATACAGTTTTCTTCCCTGATTCCATCCGTCAAGAGGCTTTCCACCTGTTTCATGACCTCACTGATGCTGGTCATGGAGGAACACAGAAAACTCTGGAGGCTATTCAGTGGTACTTCTGGTGGTCAGACTTAAAGCAAGATGTCAGCAGTTTTGTATCCTACTGTGATACATGTGCTAGGGCTAAAAGCAAACATACCAAGCCATCTGGTTTGCTTCAGTCATTACCTGTACCAACTGGTCCTTGGAGAGAAGTGACCATTGATTTTATTGTGGACCTGCCTTACTTAAATCTTCATAACATCATTATGGTAGTGGTCAATCGACTTACTAAAATAGCTCATTTTGTCACTGCCAAGGAATTACCTACAGCTAGTCAGACCGCTTCCTTGTACCTACACAATATCTTCCATCTTCATGGAGTAACACAGTCCATTATTTCAGATAGAGGTCCCAAATTCACCTCCAAGTTCTGGAGGGTGTTTTGTTCCAGTCTCCAAATTACCAGCAACCTTTCCTCATAATACCATTCGCAAACCAACGGACAAACAGAGAGGATCAACCAAACAATGGAACAATACTTGCGTTGCTTCTCCTCAAACCCACAGGATAATTGGTACCACTTACTTCCTATGGCAGAGATCTCTTATAATGGTCTTTATCATAACACTCTAATGATTCCATCTTGTAGCCTTGCTGGGACTTACTCCTACTACTTGAGTCCCAGAGGCTAATCAACAAATACAACAGTTACAACAATCTCATATTGAGTTACGTCACATTCTAAGGTCCACACAACAGGAATATAAATGACATGTGGATAAGCATCGACAAAGGGGACCTGAGCTGCAGGTGGGGGACAAAATATGGCTGTCATCCTCAAATGTCCATCTTTCTTGTCCAACCAAGAAGTTGGGTCCTCACTTCTTGGGACCATTTCCTATTACTCAAGTCATTAATCCTGTTACCTATCGTCTGTCTCTACCAATCTCATACCAAAGTCATCCAACGTTTCACGTATCCAACAAAAACAGGGAAAAGAAAATGGGCAAAAGGAAGAAAGTAGATTCTTAACTGGCACTCAGACTAAATAATATATAAATATACTTGTCACGGTTTGTTATGACTCTCAGACACAGAGTTAAGATAAAAACACAACTTTATTGAAAAGTTTAAAGGGAACCATTGCGGGTTAGCATACACATATAACATATAATCTCAATACATAGTCATAGTGAGTAGTGGTACACAGAATGTAGGACAGGCTCTACCGGCCTTGGCAATACGGGGTAAGGCAACCTTAGGCTGGCACAAGATGGAATAGGTTCTACCGGCCTTACCAATATACCGGGCAAGGCAGCCTGGGAGGCTAGCAACAGAGGAGAAGGAAGCTCTACCGGCCTTGCCAATATACCGGGCAAGGCAGCCTAGAGACTGGTACAAAGGGGAGAAAGGCTCTACCGGCCCTGCCAATATACCGGGCAAGGCAGACTTGAGACTGGTACAACGAGTAGTGAGGCTGTACCGGCCTTGCCAATACCGGGTAAGGCAACCTTTGACTGGCACAAGATGGAATAGGTTCCATCAGCCTTACCAATATACCGGGCAAGGCAGCCTGGAGGCTGCAAGTACTGGAACACAGCCAAAGATGGCCTCAGCGACTGGCATAAGGTGTAACTAACCAGTCGCCTATGATGGACAGACTGAGGCCTGCTGGGCTGTCAAGAAGTAGTGAGCACCCAATGAATAATGGAGTGAACCAGTACCCGCGTACTGGGTTACACAATCTCTACCGGTGCTGTAAGGAACGCAGCAAGCAACCGGTTATACATGGAGCGAACTAGCACCCGCGTACTGGAGTTAGGCAATCTCTACCAGTGCTGTAAGGAACGCAGCAAGCATCCGGTTATACATGGAGCGAACCAGTACCCACGTACTGGAGTACACAATCTTACCGGTGCTGTAAGGAACGCAGCAAGCAACCTGTTAACTTGAAGCAAACCAGTACCTGCGTACTGGAGTTACACAATCTCTACCGGTTCTGTCAGGGACGCAGCAAGCAGCCAGTTACATACGGAGCGAACCAGTACCCGCGTACTTGAGTAACATAATCAAGTGAATGAAAATGTCACCAAGGCGACTGGAGGAAGGATACACTCTGCAGGCGATCCAGGAGCAGGAACACAGCCGGTACAGGACAGGAAACAGAATCATCAATGGCAGACAACCGGAGCAGGAACAGCAGCAGGAACAGCAACCCCAACCGGATCAGGAACGGAAGCTGGAACCGAGGAAGCTGTCAGACAGGAACTCAGGCGATCACAGGAGAGCAAAGATAGAGTAACGGCCCAGGAAGGTCAGGAACACAATGCAGGTGCAGGCGACATAGAGACACCACGAAAGGGCAACCAAAGGGTGCCCAAGCTCAGTCTAAATAGGCAATACTGGGTGGGCTGAAGGCAGGCAGCCAATGGAGAGCCCATTCAGGTAACTGACAGAAAAAGGCAGCAATCACAGGCACTGTGATAATACTCTACAAATAGCACAAATATAAATAGTAAATTTCAGATAACAAAATTCTATTTATTAAACACACATAGCAGCAATGGAATTAAATCATGAATGATATAATGCCAGGATTGATGAGATGTATCAGCCGCTATACAGATCCATGATCTGAAACAAGATACAATATGGAAACCTGACACAGTTGTTCTGCCTTAAGTGACCGCTATTAATCCTCCGCTATTTAACCCTACTGACTTTGACCATATGATTATGTATGTAGTACGTCTAGATCTCTGATTTATATTTGTTGCTTTGAGACCTTGACAAAATTACCAACAGGATGATCGTTTTATATTCCATATATATGCTGGCTATTTACCCCTGCTTCACTAACAGCATGGTTTAACATTTATAGTTACACTAGCAATTTGGGACAGCGTTGCCCATCATATTATGTAGGGAATTAAAGCACACAGACAGATGCAAGACATGTAGACACAGAGAAACATATAGCTGCACACACAGAAACACACACATATGCACTCAGATACACAAAGAGTGAAACACACATACATACATGTAATTAACAATGTGGGCCAGCGTTGGCCATCATATTATGTAGAAAATTAAAGTACAAACATGGATGCAAGAGATGTATACACAGACATACACATAGCTGCACACACAGAAAGGCACACATGTGCACTCAGATACATAAAGAGTGAAACACATATACATGCATACATACATGCAAGGTACTGCAGAAAAATAGTGTGATAGACACATACAACACACACAGTGAGAGACAGACATGTATACACAGATTGAACACAGGCCTCTCCAGCCTTAATCTTACCACACACACAAACTCTCCTTGACTACTCACTTCCATCTTCTCCGGATTGTTTGACAAGTAGTTCTGTTCTTGTAGAACTCGCCTCCATGTGCTGAAGAAAATTATTATTTTTTTTTTTTACTCTGGTGGCCCAAAGTTTTATTGCAGATGTACTCGGAGGCGGCTGCCTGTCCCGGAGGCTTTGCCTTGCTTTGTGCTGGAGATGTACACTGAGGCAGCTGGAGCACCTCCGTGTGCTGAAGAAAGAAGAATTGTAATGAGGGGTTTATAGGAAAAGTGCTTTCCAGCCTGCTAGCATGCATAGTCCGAGACGGGGGGCCGGCCCTTTTTGATACACATCCCCATTAGCCGCATTCCTCCAGTCTCCTTATGTTTTTTTTAAAAAAAAGATGACAGCCAGCAAGCACGTTTACAAAAGCTTCTGGTCTGCACCACAGCCTGCAGTAACTACCGCTGGCAGCGCGCGGGCTGGGGAACAATTGACCCCAGCTTAAAAAAAAATAGCTCTGTGTAAGAGGCACTCTACAGGGACAGGGGAGAGCAGAGAGGACACCAGCTGTACTGAGGAGGAGAGCCTGGAGCAGAGCATAGAGGGTGCCGATGGGATGAGACAGTAGTTGCTGGTGTACTTATTTTGCTATTGGTATGTAATGTATTGAAGGCATTTACAAGCTTGTGAAATCCATTTCGTCAGCGCTGCTCCTGCCTCTCTCTCCCCTTCCCAATAAGAGGGTGTACCCGAGCATGCACAGAAGGGGAGAAAGGCAGGAGCAGCGCTGACAAAATGGACTTCACAAGCTTGTAAATGCCTTCAATACATTACATGCCAATAGCAAAATAAGTACAAGACAAACTACAGTCTCGACCTCGGCTCTTGCCAGAGGTATGTCTTCGGTTTGCAAACGGGGAGAATAGAGCCTGGACAGCTGGAGGGAGAGCCAGGGCAGACATGACTGCTTCAACAGGTCAGCTATATCAGTGCAGAAAGAGCTTTCTCACTTTCGGGCCTTTCCGCTGCAGCCTGACTCGGAAACAGGTCGAGGTGGTTGGCGTTCCAGTGGGTAACCCTTTGAATGCCAGAGTGGTAGGCAACGCATTGGTTTACAATGCATTTAGTGCCACTCTGGCACTCAAAGGGTTAATGTCAGTCATTCCCCAAAATGCGTTTCCTTTCCTATATGTTTCAATCAATACAATACTGTGTGTGTGTGTGTGTGTGTGTGTGTGTGTGTGTGTGTGTGTGTGTGGCTTGAGTGCATGTCTGTGGTGTGGCAGTGAATGGCAGCCATTTTTTTTTTCTAACTTTGATAGTGGTGGGCGGGCTGGATAATGGGGGTGGGCCAACTCCCTGTATGATTTTCACACCTCCATTGAATCACCCAATGGGAGCAGTAACTCCTCCTTACTGCCTACCCTGGGTCTGTTTTGCCAGGCACAAAGTCTTCTTTTATATATATAGATAGAAGTGCACTTCATAATATAACCATTTGTGACATCATATCCTGAGACTTTATTTTACATCTATTTTTGCCATGCATGGTCGAAGTAATCAGTGTTTCTGTCACGGTTTGTTATGACTCTCAGACACAGAGTAAGATAAAAATCAAACTTTATTAAAGTTTATTAAAGTTTAATGGGAACCCTCACGGGTCCAGTACATACACATATGTCAAATATACAAGATGGGTACAAACAGTAGTAGCAAGAAATGGCAATATAGGCTCTACCGGCCTTGCCAATATACCGGGAAAGGCAGTCTGCAGGATGACACAATAGGAGCAAAGTGGCTCTACCGGCCTTGCCAATATACCGGGCAAGGCAGCCTGGAGGGTACACAAGCACTGGATGTGGCTCTACCGGCCTTGTCAATATACCAGGCAAGGCAGCCAGGAATATAAGGACAGCTCCACTAATGCTGAGTTTATAAGGCAGCAGCCAAGAATGGAAAGTGGAGCAAACCAGTCTCACAGTCATAGACAATAAATATAGCCCAACCGGTACTATGCAACGGAATAAGCAAGCGGTAAATGGAGAGACTCACAGTATGGCATACAGCACACTGGTATAGCCCAACCGGTTCTATACAGCGGAATCAGCAACCGGTATGTGGAGTAAACCAGTACCGCGTACTGGAGCAATGGAACGCCCAACCGGTTCTATGCAACAGAGTGAGCAACTGGTATGTGGAGTAAACCAGTACCTCGTACTGGAGCAATGGATCACCCAACCGGTTCTATGCAACGGAGTGAGCAACCGGTATGTGGAGCAAACCAGTACCTCGTATTGGAGCAATGGAACGCCCAACCGGTTCTATGCAACGGAGTGAGCAACCGGTATGTGGAGTAAACCAGTACCTCGTACTGGAGCAATGGAACACCCAACCGGTTCTATGCCACGGAGTGAGCAACCGGTATGTGGAGCAAACCAGTACCTCGTATTGGAGCAATGGAACGCCCAACCGGTTCTATGCAACAGAGTGAGCAACCGGTATGAGGAGTAAACCAGTACCTCGTACTGGAGTGATGGAACAGCCAACCGGTTCTATACAACGGAATCAGCAACCGGTATGTGGACTAAACCAGTACCGCGTACTGGAGCAATGGAACGCCCAACCGGTTCTATACAATGTGATCAGCAACCGGTATGTGGAGTAAACCAGTTCCACGTACTGGAACAAAGGAATGCCCAACCGGTTCTATACAACGGGATCAGCAACCGGTATATGGAGTAAACCAGTACCGTGTACTGGAGGGATGGAATGCCCAACCGGTTCTATACAATGGGATCAGAAACCGGTATATGGAGTGAAGCCTGAGGTAAGAATGTCGCCCAGGCGACTAGGCAGGCCAGACAAAGATAGTCAGGATACAGCATCAGGAACAGGTTGCCCTCCCGGACAACCACAGGAATGGCAGGACGGCTACCCAGGTCAGGAACTGAAGCAGGAACAACGCCAGTACCAGATTAGGGATGAGAGATGAACTAACGGCAGCACCGGATCAGAAGCAGAAGCAGGAACAACAGCCCAACCAGATCTGGAATGATGACAGGGACCTTGCAGCAGCAGCTCTGACTGTGGAGAAACGCTGACACTGGTAGCAGATCAACAAGCCCAAGGATACTGTAAGGCAGGCGACTGTAGATGCAGAGACACCACAAAAGGGCAACCAAAGGGTGCCTAGGCCCAGTTTAAATAGGCAGTACTAGGCAGGCGTTAGACAGGCGGCCAATGGGGAATACACACACCTGACTGACAGCAAGGGTGAGCAATCACGGGCACCATGATGGACCATTTATAACATATTTCTATTTGTTATAAATGGTCCATCATTTTATGAAACACTGATTACTTCGACCATGCATGGCATATCGACCATGCATGGCATATGGTAATCCTTTTGGATGATTGTTTATGATCATACGCATAGACACCCTTATACACACTGGTGTGTTCAGTAGGTTTGGGGTTGCTTTTATTGAAATGTTGCTTTTTTAATCGATTAAGACTTTATGTCTTGGTGATACAGGGGGGTTTGTGGTTTTTGTACTGTGCTATTGCTGCTATGTGTGTTTAATAAATAGAATTGTGTTATCTGAAATGTACTATTTATATTTGTGCTATTTGTAGAGTATATTTATATATTATTTTAGTCTGGGTGCCAATTGAGAATCTACTTTCTTCCTTTTGCCCATTTTCTTTTCCCTGTTTTTGTTGGATAATATGATTGGATATATGGCACCCCACATGTATTACATGTGGATATGGCTATATTTAGTATCTGTTATATATATATATGTGCTCCCTATTATATATATATGCATTTGTAACATTTCACGTATCTCAACTAAAAAAGTGGATCCCCAGTCCATTTCCCAACAGGGAATCTGCTCGGCCTCCTCCCATTTCCATTTCTGATCCTGCTGAGTTTGAGGAAGAAGAGATTCTGGAATTGCGTCTCTGTTGTTGCTGCCTGGAATACCTGGTGCATTGGAAAGGTTACAGCACAGAAGACTGATCCTGGGAGCCAGCTGGTAACATCCATGCTCCCTCCTGTCTTCATGCCTCCCATAGAGCACACCCAGATCACTCTGCTGGCTCGGCCTCCCTGAGGTTGCCCATAAGGGGCGGGGGGCTGTTGCGGTCCTCGGCATTTGTCCATCCATGCCAGTAGTTAGATGGGCTTCAGGGCAGTAGTGCGCATGCTTGGGGTTATGCGCATGCAAGGTATGCGGCAGATGATGTCGGGCATTGTGCCATCATCATCAGGGATGCGCCTCCACCTTCATAAGCCGGTAAGGACCGGACCTCTGCACTCAGTTGTAGCTCGAGTTCCAGGCATTAGGTTCTTCTGCTTTCTGCTGTCCCATGTGTCTTGCCCCAGACCTTGCCAGTATCCCAGCAGCTATTGGTGACCAGTGTCCTTCTGGATCTTGTTCTTCAGTCCTGCTTCTTGAATCTACAGTGGCTCTGACCTTCAGGCTGGTTTCCTGTATCACTTTAGGACTGACCTTCAGGTACTGACCTCTGGCATGTTATACTGGACTTGCATCTTATCAGCCTGCCCTGACCTCTGGCCTGTTATACTGGACTTGCATCATATCAGCCAGCCATGGCCTTGGTTTGTTTTCTGGACCTGCAACTATCTGATTTTGGCCTATGTTGGACTTGTTAATCCACTAGTTACCCTGCATTTTGGGATTCCTGTTTTCTACAGACTAAAAAGCTTCCCCCACATTCCTATCTCTGTCAAAAAAAAAACAATTAAACAAAAAACGCTATTCAACTACTTCTTTCCCCAGTATATCCCAGCACAAAGATAATGACAGCAAGATCAGGAAGGAGCTTGGATCACAGCTGCCTGTGTCTTTCCAATTAGTCATATAGAATTTTGGGATATTTGCTTAAACCACCTTTGCTTAACCTCAGACCCATCTAACACAGAAATAATTATAACCAGATCAGAAACAAACTTTGATCACAACTGCTTGTGTCTTCTATTAGTCACACAAAAATGTTGGGGTATTTGGGTTAATACTCCTTTGCTCCCTTCTCACTCTCCCACACACATTTAACACAGATAATAGCAGCAAGGCAGGGTTAACAAGCCAAGGCAAGGTTCACAAAATAGCGGAGCAAGAAGCACGAGTATAATCCAAGCAAAAAAAAAACTGGGCCTTAAAAGGAGAGGCAGCTCAATGGGTGAGATGGAGAATGACACTTATAATAAATGTATATGTTTATTACCAGGGATGACCTGTCTTATATATTTAGGCGTTCTACTACCTTAAGCCAAAAAAAGTGCATGAATACATCATCTACCACACCCTCATGTTATATGGCCCCTGCCCTTTAAAGAAATATACATTTGTGAATATGTGATTGCATATGTGTGAATGCTTTTGTGTTAGCATATTAGGTGTGTGCGTGTGTGTCCCCCTATGTCTGCAACTGTGTAGGCAAGATAACTGTTTTGGCAACCATGTAGATGCTGCCATTGATTAAAAACATTTATCCATGCCCTTCAGTGAATTAATTTATTAGATTTCCCCTTTTATTTTATTGTGGGTGCTGCTGCTCAAGGCCAATTTGCTGTGGTCTATGCTATGTCGGAGTCTGCCCATTGGTTTCCGGACCTTGACAGACCGTTCTTATACTCTGGTTATAAAACTGGACACTTTCTTCTGCTGGCAATTGGATAATTTGTGCATTTGTTTACTAAGAATACTAATGGGATCCGTGAATGAGAGTATTATGTGATGATTTTATTTAATTTGTTTTAGCCTGGGTTTAGAAGTTAAGCTGTACAAGTAAAAGATTGATATTAATTCCTTTCCTATGTATTAATGTGTGTATTTTAATATCCAATTTTTTTTCTCTTTTAATTGAGAAATGTGATTGTTATATTTGAGGGATTTGTATACCGTAAAATCTCAGGTAAAATGCGCACCTGTGTATAATACACAGGTGTATATTATGCCCAAGATTTTAGGGGAAAACAAAGAGTGCCTGTGTATAATACGCATCCTTGTTTAAGCCTTCCAGATCCCTTCCCTCCCTCCCATGGAGCTATCCGCTGCTAAAATACCATTTACTTACGTCAAAATTCAAGTCCCTGCATTTTCCCCATTAGCAGGCAACATATAACCCATGTCAATTTTCCCTGAGGACGGCATGCTTCCATTTGCCGCCCGCTTCCTTCCGGCTATGGTATTGCCCTGTAAGGACCTTCAGATCCTCATAGAGTATTATCATTGGCTGGAGTAGTAGGTCCTGAAGGAAGCAGGCGGCGAATGGAAGCATGCCGCCCGCAGGGAATATTGACCTCTATTATATGTTGCCTGCTAATGGGAAAAATGCGGGGACTTGAACTTTGAAGTAAGTAAATGGTATTTTAGCAGCAGACAGTGCAGCGAGAGGGAGGAAAGGGATCTGGCAGGCTTATTTTTTTTTTATAAAAAACTCTCTGGTATAATACGCACCCCCGACTTCACACAAGGTGAAGTGGGGTAAAATTGTGCGTACTACACCTGAGATTTTACTGTAATTATATATTTACAATTTTATGATGGGGCCCATTCAGCTGTATGACCTATATATCCCTTTTAAGTAATTCAGGTTCTTTTGAGAGTTTAATTGAAGGGGAGGAAATCACTTGACCAGCCATATATCCATCAGTCTGATTGCTGAGGGATATATGGCTGGTCGGCATGAGCGCCTGCACAAATACATTAGTTTTATCTTTTCCCCTGAGGAAGTACGTGTTGGAAACTAGAGCACTCTGAAATACCATTTACTTGAAGTAAGTAAATGGTATTTTAGCAGCAGATAGTGTTGGGAGAGGGAGGGAAGGGATCTGGCAGGCTTAATTTTTTTTTAAATAAAAAACTCTCGGGTATAATACACACCCCCCCACTTCACATAAGTTGAAGTTGGGTAAAATTGTGCGTATTATACCCAAGATTTTACGGTAATTATATATTTACAATTATATGATGGGGCCCATTCAGCTGTATGATCTATGTATCCCTTGTTAAGTAATTCAGGTTCTTTTGAGAGTTTAATTGAAGGGGAGGAAATCACTTGACCAGCCATATATCCATCAGCCTGATTGCTGAGGGATATATAGCCGGTGGGCATGAGCGGCTGCACAAATACATTAGTTTTAACTTTTCCACTGAGGAAGTACGTGTTGGAAACTAGAGCACTCTGAAATACCGGTCCCCTAGCTTGGCCCCCTGTGAGAAACTCTCATATGCTTTATGAAGCAAATATTGCTGAAGTTGAACTTTCTATAGCTGGTGTTGCTAACAAATGATATAGCTCATTAGACCTTACCCTACAGCCCCATATCACTCTTGCTCTTTGCCTCAAAACTTATTGAGTGCATTCTGCCTAGTATACTCTTGTCTACTTAACTTTCTCAACTCCCATAACATTCTGACCTGCTGCAATTTTGTTTTTGGTCCACTTTCTCTACAGAAATTACCCTTATGAAAGTAACAAATGATCTCCATTTTGAAATAAAACAATGGACATTTCTCTCTTCTTATCCTCCTTGACCTATCAGGCACATTCAACACAGTCAACCATACCTTCCTCTCCCAGGTCCTCCAGTCTTTTGGCATCTGTGATCTGGTTCATTCCTGGTTTCTATCCTCTCTCTCTTAGTGATATTTCTCTGTGTCATAAACCAACACCTCTTCACCTCCTACCCCCCTCTTAGTAGAAGTACCTCAAAGTTCTGTTCTGGACCCCTTTCTCTTCTCTCTGTATACCCTTTCTTTGGGGCAACTAATAAAGTCCTTAGGCATTAGCCTCCACACCCACAATATCACCAGAGATACAGCAGCAGGTTTTAGAATGCCTTACTGCTGTCTCTTCCTGGATAGCTCATCATCACTTATAACTTAATATTTTTAAGATTGAGCTACTTCTATTTCCACCTAAATCCTGCACAATACAATACCTCAGTTTTCTACAACTGTCAAGTGCTCCATAATTTTCCCTGTGGACAAGGCACACTGTCTCAAGGTAATTTTGGACTCTTTTCTTCACCATCCACATTAATGAAGTAACAAAAACCTGTCGCTTCTTTCCTTAATATATCACAAAAATCCTCCCATTTCTTTCATGAGCTACAACAGACATTCTCAAGCACGCTCTTATTCTTTCCCATCTGGATTACTGCTACTCTTTCCTTATTGGTCTGCCTCCTATCCATTCGCTCCTCTCCAGTTGATGCTTAACTCTGCCGCCAGAATAGTAATTGACCCTACACTTTAAACATCATATATTTTGTTTCTCATAAAGTAAAATATTACATTAAAAATTCCCTTAATTACCTTACTTGTTCCTACTTTATATTTTTTCATTGATATCGATGCACATCCTCTGATTACCATTCATGGTGGACAACTCTTAGCACTCGCTAAGCATCAACCCTTAACAACTTCAAATCCAAGCTAAAAATCACCTTTTAACCCCTTAACTACTGGTCGATCTGCACGGTCAGTTAAGGACCACGGAGCATTTTTTCTTTCTTCCGCTTCCAGACTCCCCAAACAGCGTGCAGCCACGGGGGGAGCCCAGAATTCCATGACGGTCATAGTATGTCATGGGTCGTTCAGTCAGTTCGACCTTTGACGTACTATGACCGTCAAGGGTTGTTAAGGGGTTAAAGGTAACACAACTGTAATATCTAAACCATACCAGAACTGTCAAAAAAGTAGCTTCCTCCTCTACCTGCTTGTATCTGTACTTCACCAATCTTGTAGTATGTAAGCACTATGGGGCAGGGACCTTCTATCCCAATGTATGCTCCCCTAGTGTTTGCCTATATAACCACTTAATTAATGCACATATACCCCCTCTATACAAAATGTAAACTGTAACGTGCTAAGTACACCTGTTGGTGCTATAAAAATAAAAACATACATATACATATATAAATTGTTTGTTTGTTTGTTTATATTTTTAGACGTCCTTTGCCCATCCATTTCCATATGGATGCATTACCTTGGTTGGCAAAGTTTTGCAGCAAGTTATAACAACAGGTGATGTGTGGTTGCTCTGGGGCAGTGTGGAAAGCTTTGTGTAGGATGTCAGGGGAGTTTAACTCTCTTTTGCCTAGCAGTCACAATGGAGAATAGACAAGCATGTTGAAACTAAAACAAGCAAACAAATCTGAAAAGTAACACCATACTTTATTTTAAAATGATTTAATTCACCTATGTGCTGTTAGTCTGCTGACATGAATGTTGATAAACATGGTGAAATAATTGTAAAAATAAAATAAAAAAAAATAAAAAAGGATAGAGATTTCAACCTTTGATACATTCCCTTCAGAATCCCTGTTTGATAAGCAACTGTGCTGCTTATTATTCAATTCACAACTTTATATTAAACATTGCTAGTCTGTGTTTATGGTTAGAGATATGCCATTTGTGACAAAATCAATAAAGCAGTTCATAATCTATTTTATCCCTTTCATAGCTAAACAATACAATAAAAACAAATATAGTAGAATAATAGGGCCTAAAATTATTGTTCATCAAATTAAGCAATTGTACAATATATATATAAAATATAAAAAATATTTGAAATCAATATTTTTTGTTTGGTATCTATAACTCAATTTCAATTACAACCCAAAGTGTTTTAGACATGTTTTCATAAATTTGGCTTTACATAGGTTCAAAAAAACTGGAAATACAAGAAAAAAAAGGAATGTCAAAGAATATTCAGAATGCAATAAATACACATTTATGAAGTTTTGAGACCCTAAAGGCTTTTTTTTAAACTTGTGTCAGCTTCAATAGTTAGCGTTTTCTAGCTATACATAAAAAGTGTCACTTTCTCTAGTTTATATGTTATTTTGCTGACTGTTACACCTTTTTCTCTCTGAACTGTATCAAAGGAAAGAAGATAACAAAAGCAAAGGAAAAGAAATGTATAAGAATCTTATTGAACTGTTGGATACAGCACATTTTAACAAAAAATAATGTTCATTTTCTTTTGAATGTGCAAGATATTTTGCCAAGACATTACTATGCTTTTCTACTATTAAGTTATAACACAATAAAGAAGCTGCCAATGCAAAAGAAAAAAAATGAAAGTAGTAACAAATGTTCCATGCATTGTGTATTGCTCATATTTTTGCATCTACATGTAGTAGTTACAAAACAACTGCTTATACAATAACTTATGTCATTCTCTGATATGTATTTAAATTGACTGGTTTTCATAAAAGTCTCAAATTAATTAAACATATTTATGGTATGCCTTTTTAGAGCATTGTTTTATTTATTTAGTTTTTTTAATATATTGTTTTTATTGAAGACCAAAAAATGTACATCTATACCATGTACATACATAGCAATACAGTAGCAAAACACACAGATATAGCTGAGTATTCAGAGTGCAATGGCAGTTAACAATAGTGCAAGAAAATGAACCAACATATGGTCATCACATTTTATCATGAATCCTATAACAAAAACAAAAAGAAAAGAAAAAGGGTGGGGAAAGGGAAAGTGTGAGGGCAGTGAACAATGAAGCAGAAAAATTAGTTGTGCTCAAAGTGCGATTACGCCCGCATAAAACACCAGGAAGATCATGTAACACAGCATGCAACACATGCCTTCCCCATTTACAAAACTGGTATCTGAGACTCCCTGGACACAAGGTCTTCATAGACAAATCTAGGCCCAGTGATGCCCATGATGACTAAGAGGAGAGTGAAAAAAGGGGGAGAATCAGACAGAGGGCAAGAAAGAAAGAGAGCACCTCTCCCACTGTCCATCACTCTATTTGTGACAACCAAGCACCACAAATCCTCTTGAATCACACGACACAGACACTATGTAAAAAGAGTAGCCTATAATGTGGATTAGTTTGACTGACAAGGCTCAGCCTGCCAGCAAGCCATGGGGACATCGACAGCCACAAGTACTCTATGAGTGAGAACCAATGTTTCATGAAGAAAGAATCTTGTAAAACCACAGTATAGTTCGTCAGAGGTAATGTATAAGAGGGCTGGCTTGAGGGATGGCAAAATATACCTTCCCATCTGAGCGACAAGCCATGAAAGACCTGGGACCAGAATGTCATCTGAACAGACCCATATCATATGAAGGAAGTTACCGCACCACCACAACGTAAGCAGAGATCGGAGTACTATATCCCCATTAGATGAAGTCAAGAGTGAGTATAATAAGCTTTATGTAAAATCTTCAGTTCAATAGTTGGTTTTTGACATGTGGAAACTGTGGATGGACTCGTCAAGGCAATGTCCCACTCCCAATTAGGGATGATTGAAAATGTTCACCTCAAACTGAAATCGGCATGTAATGGCACTTCCCACTTGGTGAATAATTTCCCGTGAAAAGTGCAGTTTTTCTGCTTTTCCCCTAGCTTATTGCATTGAAATCAATGGGAACATTGAATTTACACACAACACATAACAAATATTATTTGATTTCCCAAAGGCATAGTATAAAAGGAGCATGGAGGTGACTGTGTTGGTGGAGTGTGGGGAAAGAATCAGTTGAACAGGGAATTATTTTTGGGGGGGTTGTTTACTGGGATTGAGGGGCAGTTAATTACAAATAAATCCTAAATACAATAAAAAAAACATAAGATACTATATAAAAAGGGTCTGAGGATGGTACCTGTGTTGGTGTGTAGAGTCTGGGGAAAGAATCAGTTGTACAGGGAATTTGTTTTTGGGGGGTTGTTGACTGGTATTGGGGGCACAGTTAATAAATAAAATTAATAAATTAAATAAAATAAGAAATTTGTATGTAACGTGATAGACACAGAGACCCCGTTACGTAAGCTGCCACTGGGGTAGACTAATTCTTTACATGACAAAGTATTTTGTAGAGGATGATTTGAAAGATTTGTTGTTAGAGGCCCAAGCCCTAAGGGAACATTGATTTGTATGACTTAGATTGTTAGAAACAAACCCCCAAAATTATTTATTTTTTTGTAGTGGTATGTTTTTGTTGTTTTTTTTTAAGCAGAACCTCTGAGAAAAAAATGCCCTACTGGCCTAGTGCCAGCAGGTCATGTCATGTTGGCCAATGACCACTGGCCATTGTCATATGCCCTGATGTAGATGCAGAATTTGCAACTGTTGTTCTTGCTGCTATTGCTGAGTTGTTTAAGCAGCAGAATGATTAGGCAGCTCAAAAAGAATGGGATCAACAAAAGCAGTGTAAGATGGGTGATGGATGATTAAGGTCAACTTGCCATGACTAGCTCCAGTGATGTGCCTGAAGCAGTGGCAGCACCATAACTATCCGCCAGTATATGTGGAAAAAAGAAGAAGTTGGCCAATATTTTTTCTCTAAAGTACAAACAAACAAATACAGGGCAGACCAAATAGGAAAAAGTTCATCAGTAGTGGCTAATAAGTTTTCCTGAATATTAAGTGGCAATAAAAAAGAACCTTGGTACTCAAACCGGGTAGAAAGAAACACAAAAAGACAGTATATTCTTGGGCACACTTTTCAGGAAATCTTAATATCTAATACAGTAAAATAAAGAGAAATAAGATACTTGATAGCCATAAAGTAGTTGATCTCTCAAATTGTATAAAAATGGTATTGGGCCAAAGTGATCTAAAATATCCCAAATAATCCTCACATAAATCTGAATATGGACATACTATACTTCACAAGATAACAATAATAAGAGGAAAAAGATTTTGTACCTTTCTAATAGGGAATTGTACTACATGAAGAGAGAAATTTTCATACATACACACACACACATATATATATATATATATATATATATATATATATATATATATATATAAAAATCTTAGGTGTAGCTATCTTAGATATTCACAGTATCCTGTAACAGCACTTTGAACTGTTGAACTAATGGATAAAATCTTTCACAATCACAAATCGTTCAGCTACAGAGTCCCATATACTGAATAAATAATAAATTCAATCTCAGCTCAGATTCAACTTAGAAACAAACTTCTTACAACTTAGGATACAGGTCCCAGAGAAACTGATCTAATTAATTACTAATTGATCTTACTAATCAAATAGAATCAGTTACAGTTAATCTTACTTTAGGACGCTCTTCTCCACAGGAATAGTCCAATAAATATACTTTGCTGACAAATGAAATATAATTTTCTAGATGTTTCTTTCTTTCAACCACTAGATTACTCCAAGTTCATCGACAAAAGGATATAGTGCAGTATCCTTCGGTCAGGGAAACCCTCCCATCCCACTTGTTTACTCACACTATAGATCTTTATGGTAGGTGTATCTCAAGTGCATGATAGATAAAATCACCAACTCAAAAGGGGTCCAAAGAATATATACTTTATTCTAAAAGCAAATATTAAAAACACATATGAGCAGAATCAGTGAGTGTTAATAAAACCTTAAACCCACAGTATATTACCTTGTGAACAGGTAAAGTGCAACCCAAAGGTATAATCCACGTTTGAGGTCACTACTTTTTTACAATATTTTTTCTCCACCTTCTCCAAAATCATGGGTGTGTTGTTAGTAGAATAGAAATTGTTCCCTTGAGAGCAGGAACTGTGCCTCTTATAAGCAACTGCAATGTGCATGGTGTGTTTGTGGTAAATAACACCTGGGGGCACAACTGTAACACCATGCCACCAGAAACCAAGTACTGCCACTGTCAATATACCCCTTGTCCAGACCCTGCTAAGGACACATGACAACTTCCTGACAATTTAATAATAATGATGAACCCTCCCTGTCACCAACTTAGCATATCCTGTGGGATGGAATCTCCTCGGAACTGGATGACACTTGATGCCCTGATTGTGATTCTCCTCCACCACACTGCCATATGTGGTAAGTGCATCACACAGTGTGCAATGGGTGGACACAAACTGCCACATCCTAATATCTACAGAGAGGCTATCATATGGTGAGGGAGGTAATGATGAAAGAGGTAGATTGGCAGAAGATGTAGTTATCTTAGAGGGAGTAGGTGAAGGCTAGCTAGTTGTTTCGCTCGTCATCGAACTTCCAGCCTTTGTCTGGGTTTCTGTATTCTTCTTCCTCTTTAATCTCTGCCTCGTCTCTTGTTGCCTTTCTGCAGAGAGAAAAATAGTCCCAGAGGGTAGGGAACAGGTGGAGAATAATGACTTCTTTCTTCTTCTCCTCCACATTCCCCTTCACTGGCTGGGGCAGAGGATGATGTTGCTGGTGTCGCTGTAACTACCCAAGACTCAGTAGCAACTAGAACCAGGAGTATTGCTAGCTCTGGCAAGAGGAACCTGTCCTAGTACTGCATCACTTGTTGACCCCATTCCCACTGTGTCCACAGTGATCTGTGGCACACTAGCCTGCTCCTGAGCATATTGCTGCCCTTGCAAATCAGCAGCAGCAGGAATTAGAGCAGTTGCAAACTCAGAAAATTCCAAAAGCTCAATGCTGGTGGTGATGGTGATTATGGATGAGTGATAGTTATCACCATGTTCCCTTGAGAAATTCCGCAAAAACCACGTTATTGTCCTCTTTTTCGCGAGAAAATCCACTTTTCAAACAGCGAATAAAATTTCCACATTTTTTGCCCATTGGCCAAAGTTCCCCACCAATTTTCTGCCCATTGAATTATGTTGTTTTAGCTTTTTCACTATAAAAAGGTGATGTAATTGTGGAAGTCAAACAAAATATAAGCAGCTACAAAGCGAGGTAGACATGCTGTGCTGTTCTGCTGTGAATTATTTCTTAAATTGAAGCAGGAGAGGCTCATAGAGACTGCTATCACTATGAGCAGTAAAAGGAGGAACTGGAAGGACCCTTATTATTTGTCCACTGAGTCTGGAGGAGGAGGGAGAGTCTAGTGGTACTTTACCAATGCTGTCTAGTCCCCCTAAATCACTCCAAGGGATCTTAGGGAATTTAATGGGAAGGGAGGGAGAAAAGTGAATGGGAAGGAATGGAGAAAAGGGTAGTACTAGAGAGGGCAGGAAAGGTCAGCTGCCTGTGCCTGCTGCAAGATGTGCTGCCCCTGCTGCCAGTGCCACAATTGCTGTACCTGCAGCCACCATTGCTGTACCTGCTGCCAGATGTGCTGCCCCTACTGCCACTAGTGCTGTACCTGCAGCCACCATTGCTGTACCTGCTGCCAGATGGGTTGCCCCTACTGCCACTAGTGCTGTACCTGCTTCTAGACGTGCTGTACTTACAGCCACCATTGCTGTACCTCCTGCCAGATGTGCTGCCCCTGCTGCTTCCAGTGTGTACTAGCTGCCAGTGCTGAACCTGCTTCCACCAATACTTTGCCTGCTGCTAGTGTATTGTAGTACTCAGGAGGTGGGGGAGGAGAAAACGATACCAAGTGTGACAGCAAGGGACTGTAAATCACACTTGCCATCCCCAAACAGTCCTGCCAGTGCTAGTACTACTACTACTAAGGTCCAGCAGCTTGTTAGTGTTAGGGGTGTAGGAGGGGGTAATCAACAACAATATCCTCACATTACTAGTGACTGTGAGACTGAGACTCTGCAGATGAACATGATGTGGTTGGTGTTAGTAGTAGTAGTAATGGTAAAGCACCCGGATTGGTAGGGAAAATATTTGAGAGAGTCCAGACTAGCGGTCAAGGGAGCCCACACCATTCCTCTGGCTCTGGGAGTCCTCTTCCCCTTCCCTTCACTACAGTGTTCAAGTGGAACATGATCCTGAAGAGGCCAGAACTGGTGTTGGGGGAGAGTAGGTGCAGAATTAATACCACAGCCACCACCAGAAGCACAGATCAGCTGCCTGTGCCTGCTGCTACTTCTGTCAGTCTGCCTTCTTCAGGTCAAAAAGAAATGCCAAGTGTAACATTAGGGGACCCTCTGTCATGTTGCTCGTCACCTTCTCCAAGCAGCAGTGAGATGTGTGTAACAGAGCAGCAGCAGCACGTAGGGACTTGTGGTGGTGGTGATGATAATATTGGAGAAGCTGGGGTGGAAGAGACATTGATGGTCTTTTTAGCAGAAACTGAGAAGTAATGGGAGACAAGGATGAGGATGGAAATCACCACCACTTACAGTGACATTTTGGAATTTGAGAAATTTGCAACTGCTCTAATTCCTTCTGATGCTGATTTGCAAGGGCAGCAGGATGCTGTGGAGCAAGATAGTATGCCACAGACCACCATGGACAGAGTGGGAATAGGGTCAACAAGTGATGCAGGACTAGGGAATAGGGTCAACAAGTGATGGTGCAGGGCTAGGACAGGTTCCACTTGCCAGAGCCAGCAATACTCCTGGTCCTAGTTGCAATGTTGACTCTGAGACAGTAGCAGCAACAAAAACAACATTATCTGCTGCCCCAGACAGTGAAAGTTAATGTGGAGGACAAGATGAAAGAGGCCATTCTTCTTCACCTGTTCCCTGTCCCATGAAGTCACAGGTGTGGGGCTATTTTTCTTTTAGAGCAGGCACTGTGCACAATTTGTGACAAGTCAGTGAGAAGAGGAAAGAACGGAACACACCCTGACACATGTGACCTGTAGCACACATGAAACGCATACACCATGACATTTATGTCAGACATGTTAAAGCCAAACACCCACCACAGAAATCAAGCACCACTGTTGCTCTACCCCCCGACTCTACAGAAAGGCAACAAGATGAAAGGTGGAGCTCAAAGAGGAGGAAGAATAGAGAAATGCAGGCAGAGACTGGAAGTTCCATGATGAGTGAAACAACTAGCTCCTCATCATGACCTTCTTCCTCTAGGGTAACTACATCTTCTGCCGATCCACCTCATTCATTGTTATCTCCCCAGCCAAATGATAGCCACTCTGTTGATGTTAGGATATGACAGTTCGTCTCTACCCATTGCACACTGTGTGGTGCACTGACCACACATGCCAGAGTGGTGAAGGAGAATCACAAACAGTGCATTAAGCGGCATCTGAGAATATGCTAAGATGGTGGCAGGGAAGGTTCATCATTACTATTAAACTGTCAGCTAGTTGCCATGTGTCCTTACCGGGGTCTGGACAAGGGGTATAGTGACAGCGGCAGTACTTGGTTTCTGGTGTCATGGTATTTGGATAACGTTGTGCCCCCAGATGTTATTTACCACACACACTGTGCACATTACAGTTGCTGATGAGAGCCACAGGAAAAGTAAAAATATTATATTCTAATAACAACACACCCATGATTTTGGAGGAGGGGCTGGTAAAGATGAATTAATGGCCAACTTGTTATTTTCTCCACATAGACTGGGGGCTACCTACTACTGCCTCAGGCACATCACTGGAGATAGTCGTAGCAAGTGGAACCTTCATCATCCATCACCCATGTTACTGCTATTGTTGATCCCATTCCCTTTCAGCTGCCTAATCATCCTGCTGCTTAAACAACTTAGCAGCAGCAGTAAGAACAGCAGTTGCAAATTCCACAGTTATGGACTTAGGAGGACATTTGACAATGGCCAGTAGCCACTGACCAACATTTGCTGGCACTAGGCCAGCAGGGCATTTTTATTTTTTTTCTCCTTCAAAAAAATAAACAAAATTTTGGAGGTTTGTTTCTAACATGCCTAAGTCTTACAAATTAATGTTTCCTTAGTGCTTATGCCAAATAAGCTTAAGTCCTACAAATGAATGTTTCTTCAGGGCTTGGGCCTCTAAGTCCTACAAAAGCCTCTAACAACAAATCTAACAAATCATCCTCTATAAAATACTCTTTCAAGTCAAGTATCAGGCCACCCCAGTGGCAGCTTATGTCAGGGGGTTCCTGTCTATATCACTTTACATGCAAATGTCTTATTTTATTCATTTATTTTTTATTAACTGTCCCCCTAATGCCAGTCAAAAAACTCCCTAAAACAAATTCCCTGTTCAACTGATTCATTCATTCAGCAACACAGGCATCCTCCTCAGACCCCTTTATACCATGTCTTATGAGGTTTTTTTAAATTTTATTTAGGATTTCTTTTTTATTAACTGCCCACCAATCCAAGTAAACAACCCCCCAAAAATTGTTCCCCGTTCAACTGATTCTTTCCCCACACCCCACCAACACAGGCACCCTCATGCCCCTTTTATACTATGCTTTGGGAAATAAAATAATATTTGCTATATGTTGTGTGTAACTTCAATGTTCACATTGATTTTAATGGAATGAGCTAGGCAAAAAAGAAAAAGCTGAAAACTGACACTTTTCGCTCAAATTTTTTCGCCATGCAGAAAGTGCCATTTTTCACCAATTTTAGTTTGAGGCAGACATTTTCACCATCATGCCAGTCATCGTCCCTGTCTCCCATTCCTTCTCAGTTTGGGTTAAAACTTCCACCCCAGCTTCCCCATCATCATTATCACCACCGATACTAGTCCCTCTGTGCTGCTGCTCTATTACAGACATCTCAATGCTAGTTGGAGGAGGTGATGAGAAATGTGACAGAGGGTCCCCTAATGTCACACTTGCCATTTCTTGGTGAGATGAAGAAGATAGACTGGCAGCACTAGCAACAGGCACAGGCAGCTCCTGGTGGTGGTATTCTTGCTCAGCCTGCTATCCATCAGTCTTGGCTGCTTCAGGATCATGTTCCACCTGGACAATGCCATGGGGGGAAAGGGACTCCCAGGGTCAGGGGAATGGTGTGGGCTCCCTTGACCGCTAGTCTGGATGCTCTCAATTGCTTCCCCTGCCACTCCCCCAATACTATTCCCACCAGCAGCTTCAACATTACTGTTACTATTACTAACACCAAACACATCGTTCTAAACTCCTGAGTCTTCCTCCTCACAGTCACTTGAATACCCCCTTCTTCACTCCTAACACCAACAAGATGCTGGACCTTTTTTGTAGTAGTACTAGCACTGGCGGGACTGCTTGGGGATGGCAAGTGTGACTTAGGGTCTCCTGCTGTCATACTTGGCATGATCTTCTCCTTCCCCCTTCCTGAGTATTACAAGACACACTTACAGCAGGTTCAGCAATGGTGGCAGCAGGCACAGCGCTGGTGGTAGCAGGGGCAGCACTTTGGGCAGCAGACATAACAATGGGGGCAGTAGGAGCAGCACATCTGGCAGCAGGCACAGGCAGCTGCCCTGTACTGCCCTCACTACTACCCTCTTCTTCCTCACTTCACATTAAATTCCCCAAGATCCCTAAGGGTAATTTAAGGGGATTGGCCAGCATTGGTCATATAGTGTTCACTTCCTATTCCTCCTCAGAATCAGTGGACACATAAGGGTACTTCCAGTTCCTCCTTTTATTTGTTTTAAACTTTCTCATAGTAATAGCAGTCACTATGAGCCTCTCCTGCCTCAATTATGCAAAATAAATCACAGCAGAACAGCACAGCTCTGTAGCTGTTTCTATTGTAGCTGCTTCTATTGTATTTTACTTCCAAGAATACGTCACGTTTTTATAGGAAATAGGGGAAAAACACATCAATTAATGGGCGGAAACTTTCTAGCCATTAAAAAAATGGTGAAGAATTTTGGACAATGGGAGAAAAATGTGAAGATTTTAATCACTGTTTTTAAAGTGGAATTCCATTTTCACTGATTTTTTTGTGGGAACATGGTGGGACCTTTCACCTACCTCTACTCCCAATCCTCCACAGCACCCAAGTCTGCCTACCATTTAGCACGTAAATGTGAGTTAGGAAAGGAAGAATGTTTCTGTAATCATCCATAAAGAAAGGAAAACATAAGTCTCAGTCAGTGGATTCTGAGTTCTGTTGTCAGCTTAAACTCCTCGACCACCAGGGCACCCCCTGGCCACTGCAACCTAAGAGCATGATGAAGGCACAAGTAGGTAAAGTATAAAGAGTTATGAATTGAAAATTCATTCCTAAGCTGCTGGAAGGATTTAAGAAGATTACCACTGTACAAGTGTTCTACAGTAGAAACACCATGCCTATTCCATTGAGACCCACAGTCCAGCATGAAGTGCCCCAAGGTGGCATTATCCCAGAGGTGAGTTGCTGGATCCACAGCAAGATAACCTGTAAGAAAATGAATTTTTTTTTTACTCCTTAAAGGTGGTAGTTGCTACAGTGGTTAACTAAGAACCCCACCAGCAGCCCCAGAATAGGTATCTGTGCAGAAAATATGTCATCACGTAATGTAGAACTGTCTAGCTCCTGAGCAGTCTACAAAAGGGCGCCAATTTGATCTTGAACCTCCCACAACTCCAGAAGAAGATGGATGTAAGCTCGTCCAACTACCAAAAATTTGATTTAGGGATATCCACAGGGGAGCTCTGAAAGACATAGAGAAACTTTTCAAGGATTATCATTTTTTTTTTATTTTATTTTATTTTTAAGTAAGCTTTATTCAAGATAAAGATCATATAGCAAATGACATGAACAATTTAAATGACAGACAAAGTATGATTTGCAATTTAAGTGAAACACAGATGGTGAGGTTAGAAATACCATAACAAGAAGCAATCATCAGCCTTAATAAAACCTTAAGGGAGAACTATTTTAACAATATAATATGTTAGGGCTATGAGTATGGCATAATATGGTGATTGTAGTTTAGAAGGAAGTTAGGAGATAGAAAAGATAAGGGGAAAGATAAGTGGAAGATGAATTGAGTAGGGGTGGGCAAAAAGTGTGAAAAATATCCTGCATGACTTTTAGTGAAATCTTGCAGAATTTTCGCTTTGTACACGAAAGATTTCACCTGTCCGCCTATGCAAAAATGTCCTCCTTTTCACCTATTTTAACAAATGTTTGGCCTATTTCAACACATTTTCAGCCTATATTTCCTATAGGTACTACATTTCCCACTGTAACATTACTTCTTATGAGGTCTGTAGCTTAGAAATAAGTGTTAAAGTCAAACTTTTGAGTCCTACAGCAACATATGCCTTGAAAAATGTGTTAGCAAGCAGAATACATTTGTCCATTGCCCACAACACTAACGTCCTTCCTCAGTGACACTGGCACAAATTCATGATGATACCAAGAAAAAAAAAAAAACAATCCTACAATATGGCAGTTGTGTATCGTAGTGGTGGTGGTGGGGTATGGCTGGTATGATGTGATTTGCATATGTATATAGTTTTTCTATTGTCATGTTTGCGTCAAATCTATATCCTCCTTCTCAGATTAGTGACACACATTACTTGTCGCTCATAGCAGTGGTCCCAAGTAGGGTAGATGGTGGAAACCCTTCTTCACATGCCTCCTCCATCTCCTCATCTGTGCTGCTGTTAATATATTTGTCCTCACTTTGTCTGTCATACTCCTCTGCAGCAGGAGCCATAGGTGTTATTTGAAGGGAACTAACTGTTGGCAATGGCAGTAGCACACTCTCTGACACTAACTTCACTAATTCTTTTTTCTGTCCTATAGCCCTGAGAACTTTATAAAGTGCTTCTTCTGCTGCTAGTTGCGGCACATTTGGCCTGCTGATAGTGTGTCTCCCAGTCAGACCTGTGGTTGTGCTTCAGGTTGGATCTCATAGAGGAGGTGCCTAGTGAGCCTGCTTTCCCACTGCTTATGTGCTTTTTGCGCAGACAACAGATAGCAACATACTTAGCTTGAAGATCCTGAGTGAAGTATCACCATACTGTTGACTTCATGGAATGAGGGGTTCCTGAGGTGGTGCTTCTGCTTCTTCTACTGCTACTGGGGCTAGATGTTGATGCAATTCTTCTTGAACTACTACTAGGTATAAAAGGTTCAGCACTTACAGCAGCAGAGGCGCTCGTCATATCTAACATTGTGGATGTTAATAACCTGTGTTGCTGTTCCTGGGTCCTCAAAACAGGTGTGTGTGGCTGAGTGGGACTTGGACTTTGAAGAGGAAATGATGCTGATGATGACTGATAGGGTGACTGTGTGTTTTTTTTTGACATCTGTGCTTTTCCAGGGTCAGACTTTCCAATGGCTTTCTCAAACAGTTTATAGACAATTGTTGCCCACAGCCCATATATTCATCTAGGTTTTTGAAGGTCTCAAAAAATTTCTGTTTAATTTTACTGTAACAAAGTTACCTACTACGGGTGTTTTGGTGCTTGTTTTTCTCACTATCTGATGCAGCAGGCGGTTCAGCTGCTACACCTTCCTCTATTACGCTATTGCCAGCATCATCAGTACTTGAATGTGACTTGTTGTCATCTTCAGTATTCTTCTTATATGGTTCTTTATTTCTGCTGGCACTGGTGGTGCTGGAACTAGTTTTGATGGGACCTTGACAAACTGCATACTCCCTTGGAGTAAAGGGATTATCATCATTGATTGCTGCAGTCTGTTTTTGAACTACTACTTTACTCTCATGTCCATACACTGCTCCACCCCTCCCCTTTCCCTTTCCCCTTGTGTGTTTGCTGGACTTTACACAAACTACACTGTGTTTTTTTACTGTACGGTACACAATACAACTGATGGAGCTGTATGATGCCTTGCCTATGCCCAGCTATCTGTCACTGTCACCTAATATATTTAGTTCTCTATACTTTTTGTTTATTTATTTATTTTAATTTGTCCACTCTGCTGTCTTATCATAGTCTGTCCAACTTGATGGAAATATTACTACTATAACTACTATAAACTGTACCATCCCAGCAGAGCCAGCCTAGCTCCATATACACATACAGTAAGTATGGTCCATGGATAAACAAAAAAAACAGAGAAATTGGCGCTATGTATACCAAGACAACTGATACTGTTAATAAGAGAACACACTAGATCAGCCCAAATAAACTATTATACTCAAATAGAAACAAAAAAACACACATATATACATACGTATACAATCGGGCGATTCCGTTATGATCTCTCTTAACTTATATTTGTACACAATATATAACGGCCACAATAATAAATCTTCTCCAATTTTCAGTGCAAGTCCCAGGGGAATACGTGTCACTCCACAATGTATATAAAGGATATAAAGAGGAAAGAATCCAATCAAGTATTGATACTATATAATATATGTAATAAAGTAGCATCCACTTACAATCATGCTGCTCTCATCCAGCTCCAAGGAACGTATGTCACTCGATCTCCACTCCCCGTTCTCTTTGGTACGTTTCAAGACTCCTCCAAATTAATATAAGCTCCCAGATCACTTCCACATAATCCTCATATGTTTGCATAAAATGCCGTTATATCCTAGAGATCCTTTCTTCCCATATAACTGACAAGGTATATGCCTCACGTATCTCAAAGGGAAGTCTCCAAATCTCCCACGTTCCACTTCTTTCCTCTCCGATATTAGCGTGATAAGTGGAAATATGATAATGAGTATAATATTCTCATGCACGGACATAAACAATTAAGATCCACTCACTTTATAAATTTTCTCCATCCAGCGTAGTCAGTCACCAAATCATCAGATAATCACACTTGTATCTTATATCCAAAGGATGTGTAAAGAATATATAATATATCACTATATATTTAGTGATTTCAAATCCTTTTATTTTTAATCAAAAGCTACACATCAGTATATGAAACAAACAATAAAATAAATTAAAACAACACATCGGTATTGTCCCGGCCCAACAGCAAACACACCGATACTTAAACACACCTGCAGTGACCCGCACCACACTGTGTAAATCTACCACCGAACGTTGAGTCCGATATATTCAAAATCTAATACCCACGTATGTGTTTGCTATCTGGACAGGCACTCACCAACATAAGCTAATGGCCCAACGCGTTTCGTACAAAAAGTACTTCCTCAGGGGAAAATCATTCGGCTAATCCTCCAAACCGTTATTTAAAGGATGAATCTTGGCGTCAACGAACACAGACGCAAACAACCTCAACCTATCAAGCTTTATCAATTTAGATTCAGCATCTCACACTCTTGAAAATTAACCCCTCATAGTTACTACATTACATTATTCATCTCATGATGATAAATATTCATTTAAGACATCTATCATTCAACTAACACACATATATATATATATATATATATATATATATATATATATATATATATATATGTCATATCACTTAGAAAATTCAAAACATAAATTTCATAGAATAAAATACATTACAAAAAAATAAATACAGATACAAATATAAAAATTATTATATATATATAAATTTTTCTTAATTACTCCTAATGTTTAAAATAGATAATGAATATTAAGTTTCTCCCAATGTTTAAAATTTATAAAATGAGCCACAATGTATATATATAAGGAAACAATATATAAAGTAACTGAATTTGTATATATTACTTCAGGAAACAATTCAAATCTATACAGATGTTCAAACCCATAGGGGTTAGGGTTTTAAGATGATAGATCCATTCTGTTTCTTTCTTTGAAATCTTCACTATCATATCCTCACCCCTCCAGTTTTTACACATCCGCTCTATCCCTACAAACTTCAATAAAGTAGCGTCTCTATTATGTACCTTATTGAAATGTTCAGAGACACTATGTGTTTCAAGACCTTTTTTAATATTACGTATATGCTCTGCAATTCTTATATGAAGACACCGTGATGTACGCCCCACATATTGGAGTCCACATGGGCATTCCAATAGGTAGATTACATTGTTACTATTACATAATACCACCTCTTTAATATCATATACTTTTTTGGTTTGATTACTTGAAAACTGTGTTATATTCCGAATCTTATTCTTAGAAGTCCTACATGCTATACATCTATTACATCTTATAAAACCTTTAAGGTCTTTCTTGAAATAAGAGATGTTAGTAATCTTATAATTAACAAAACTAGGTACTAAATGTTGTTTCAAATTCTTTGGGCGTTTATAAATTATTTTTGGCTGTTCTGGTAAGATCATCTTCAACTGGGGATCCTTCAAAAGGATAGGCCAATATTTTTTTAAAAATAACTTCCATACTTCTATGATCCCTATTGTATGTGGTAATAAATTTTGGACAATCCATACCAATATATCTTTTCTCTTTTGATTTTACACTCACTTTTGATTTTTCACCATCTAACACCAACTTCTTTGCTTCCTTCAAAATTTCTTTATTGTACCCCTTACCTAAGAAAATATTTTCCGAATGTTCTATTTGTTGTTTGCACACATTCTTATCTGTACAAACTAAACCTTTATCATTTTCATTTATATAATTTAGAAATCCTTGTAGAGACTCCTCTGTGCCTCTCCAGATACACAGACAATCATCTATATATCGTTTCCATAATATAATGCCTTTATTCTTCTCATTTGGATAATTAATGAATTCCTCCTCCCAGTCTCCCATAAAAATATTAGCGAAACTGGGAGTAAACCAACTCCCCATTGCTGTACCGAGTAATTGAAGGTTTAGTGTTTACATCAGTTACAAGTAAAGAAACTGTTAATTTTTTGGATTTAAAAATATATGTAGAGAAGAATCAGCTTAAAACATGTACATATCGGAAACCTACTGATAGTAATAACTATATAAATCCTACAAGTTGCTATCATCGATCTTGGATAAGAAGTATCTCTCGAGGAGAATATACTAGGATTAATAGTAATTGTACAGATAAGAATGTGTGCAAACAACAAATAGAACATTTGGAAAATATTTTCTTAGGTAAGGGGTACAATAAAGAAATTTTGATGGAAGCAAAGAAGTTGGTGTTAGATGGTGAAAAATCAAAAGTGAGTGTAAAATCAAAAGAGAAAAGATATATTGGTATGGATTGTCCAAAATTTATTACCACATACAATAGGGATCATAATATCGGAGAGGAAAGAAGTGAAACGTGGGAGATTTGGAGACTTCCCTTTGAGATACGTGAGGCATATACCTTGTCAGTTATATGGGAAGAAAGGATCTCTAGGATATAACGGCATTTTATGCAAACATATGAGGATTATGTGGAAGTGATCTGGGAGCTTATATTAATTTGGAGGAGTCTTGAAACGTACCAAAGAGAATGGGGAGTGGAGATCGAGTGACATACGTTCCTTGGAGCTGGATGAGAGCAGCATGATTGTAAGTGGATGCTACTTTATTACATATATTATATAGTATCAATACTTGATTGGATTCTTTCCTCTTTATTTCCTTTATATACATTGTGTAGTGACACGTATTCCCCTGGGACTTGCACTGAAAACTGGAGAAGATTTATTATTGTGGACGTTATATATTGTGTACAAATATAAGTTAAGAGAGATCATAACGGAATTGCCCGATTGTATACGTATGTATATATGTGTTTTTTATGGTCCACGGATAACAGTACTGTAATATGTTCGAAATACTAAGCAATAATAATATTATTATTATTCTTTATTTATATAGCTCCAACTAATTCGGCAGCGCTGTACAACTGGGAATAGACATACATAGGTATTAAATAGTACAATCAGATGTGGAGAACAGAAGGATCAGAAGGCCCTGCTCATGACAGCTTACAGTCTAGAGGAAGGTAGGTTTGACACAGAGGGAGTAAGTGCTATTGGGTTTAAGTGACTCCTTCCACATGAAATGCCAGTCAGTGGGTGGGAGTGAGAAGTGCTGTTGATTGCAGTGGTCTGGGCAAGGGGTAATTTTGGTGATAATGTTTATGGATGCAGTTGATAGGCTTTCCTCAAGATGTGAGTCTTCAGGGAGCATCTGAAGATTTGAAGGCTGGGGGAGAGTCTGATGGGGCATGGGAGAGAATTCCAGAGCTGAGGTGCAGCACTGGAGAAGTCCTGTAGGCAGAAGTGGGAGGATGTGATAAGAGCTGTGGAGAGCAGAAGGTTGTGTGCAGAGCGAAGATGGCGGGTGGGAGTGTATTTGGAAATGAGAGATGAAAATAGGGGGTTGCTGTGTTAGTGAGGGCTCTATAAGTTAGCACCAGAATTTTGAATTTAATTATGTATGCCAATGGTCAGTGTAGGGACTGACAGAGGGTTTTGGTGTTAGAGAAGCGATGAGTGAGGTAGATTAGTCTTGCAGCAGAGTTCATTATGGACTGTCGTGGGGTTAGTCGGGTGACAGGAAGGCCAATTAGTAATGCGTTACAGTGTTCAAGACGGGACAGGATGAGTATTTGGATTAGAATTTTGGCAGTGTCTTGTGTGAGAAAGATTCTAGAGATGTTGCGGAGGTGGAGGCGGCATGAGTTGGAGATTGACTGGATGTGAGGAATGAAAGATAAGGCAGAGTCAAAAAACATATTTGAGTGTCATCAGCATAGAGATGATGGTGAAACCGCACGGAGTTTATTAGCTTTACAAGGGATGCAGTGTAGATTGAGAAGAGCAAGGGTCCCAGTACTGATCCTTGAGGCACTCCAACAGACAGTGGGAGGGGTGGGAAAGTGGAGCCAGAGAAGCGGTTGCAGAGATAAGATGAAAACCAGGAGAGTGCAGGGTCACAGAGACCTAGGGAGTGGAGGGCTTGGAGGAGGAGTTGGTGATCTACTGTATCAAAGGCATCTGACAGGTCCAAGAGAATAAGTAGGGAGTAGTGGCCTTTTGACTTGGCAGAGAGCAAGTCATTGGCCACTTTAGTGAGGGCGGTCTCAGTGGAGTCATGAGGGCAGAATCCGGATTGCAAGGGATCGAGCAGGGAATGGGAGCAGAGGAATTTAGTGAGACAGTTATATGCAAGACGCTCAAGAAGCCTGGAGGCGAATGTGAGTAGAGAAATTGACCGGTAATTTGACAGTGAGTTTAAATATAGCAAGACAACATTCTTTTCCACCACCTCGGCTATGGCACACTGCAAGTCCCTTTTCATATACAAAATTGCTGCCAGCTGAATAGATCACATGGCTGGGTAAGTTGCCCAATGGCCCTTCATTCCTCATACCTGAGTCTCATCCCCCAATCTCCCACCCACATTCCAATGATAAAATATTAGAGACTGCATAGAAACACTTTGTCCCTCCCTCTAGCAGGCAGTACCATCTTGCAGTTTCCCTATAGAGAGCTAGAGCAAATAAGTTTTAAGGGATCAAAAAGTCTACTTCATATAGGATTGCAATTTTCTGATTGCAAAGGTTACAACATATTTTCACTTTCCACTCACCTTCCCTAAAGCTCCCCCAACTGCCCTAAGAAGCAACATGAGCACTGTGAGTTTCACAGGGCCTGCACAGCCACTGTTCATCCCCCTCAGTACTTTCGTGAGCCCATACACCAGCCCAGGCCTCCATCAAGCCTCCAATGAGTGGGAACTTTACTACAACAGGTTGTACCCAGCCTTAGTGCATGAGCTCACTTCCCCGTATCAGCTTTCCATTGTCAAGGTTTTGCTGAGCTGCTCCCATTCTCCCTATTGATTCTGCTGTCTGAGCTAATCTAGTGCTCTGCTATCCACTGCTGCTGTCTTCTGAGTTTCTAGCTCAGGCTGAATCAGCTGACATCTCTGATTACTCACCTGACTGTTATCAGCCAACCCTCCCAGGGTATTTATAGCAGCTTAACTCACTTCCCCATTATCCTTGTGTTTGTTTGCTGACCTGTTGCTGCTGGCTGCTGTGGATTTTCCTGCACTCCTGTTTGCTGTGTTCCAGACCCCTTGGCTTGTTCCAGACATCGTGGACTTCTGTGCTTCTGACCCATGGCTTGTTCCTGACTTCTCAGACTTCTGGTTTCCTGACTCTGACTCTGCTAAATACCTGTCTTGATTCCTGACTCTGGCGTGTCTTTTGGTTTAAGGTCTTGGATCATGCTTCTGTTTTTGGTGCACTAATAAAGGTGTATTACATTTTACCTTTTTGTGTCCTGTCTGGTTCCTGGTCCCTAACACCCACCATCTGGACATCAGTGGTAGTCCACATCAAGTACAGAATATTAAGCATGTAAGCAACACAGAGTAGAAGCCCTTGGGAGTCACTCTGCAAAGGGATCCCAACTCTCATGAAGTAGCCTGACTGTAACGGTTTTCTGACACTCAGACCAGGGTATAAAGTAAAAACACAGTTTTTTGTATCAAGGATGTAATACAATGCCCCTAGGGACCAGCACAGGAATAACAGTCACGGCAAACACAGACAAAGTGAATGCAATACAGCAATAGAATAATGGGCAATGAATAGATGGGGAATAACCCCAAAGGGTTAACAAGTGCAAGAGGAGAAACTCAGTCCTAGTTTGGCCAACGCCCAGGATATATAGCAGTCTCTGGAACACAGTCCTTGAGTAGCAAAGCTGGAGTAAAGTGTCTGCACTGAATTCACTCTCAAGTTTGACTAGGAAGGCACACAAGTGCCAGAGTTGAGCCAATACCACCGCCGTGGGCTATAGAGAAATGCTATTGCCAAGCTGAAGTACAAGAACCAGAATCGCCCTTAACTGAGAGTAGAAGTTAACCCTGCGTGCGCCCAATGGATAGTGCCCTGACACCCCTTGAATGTCAATACTGATAGCGAATGCACAAGCTACTAAGAGTCGAAGCACTGGATAGTGCAAATGGATAGTGTACCCTCTGAACGTATGTAGGCCGGAGCCAGGACACCCCTCCGGTGCCGTACGTAACTTTCCCAGCAAGAGCGAACGGATACCAGCGCCAACTGGCGCGGTCACGGTGCACACCGGACAGGCAATGCTCTGCAGAAGGTAGTGAGGAGTATCAGAGGTACTAGAGTAGCGGCTCTAACGGATAACCGTATGCTTGGCAAGATAACGGAGGCACAAGACCGGAGACTACAAGGCCCTGCAGGGGTTAACAGGTTCTGTACAGGAGAGACAGCAGCAACCAGCGGATGGCAAAGCAACCTCAATCTCAGCTAGAGCAGTGAGAGGAACAGTGAGTCACTAACTGATCAGAATGTAGTGGGAGCGACCGGAGCAATGCAGGAACACCGGAACAGCAGGCTGGAACAGGGCGATAACCGGAACCAGAGCACAGCAGGAACAACAGCCGAAGAACAGGATCAATCACGGAGCAGGGTCGTCAACCAGAGCCGGGTCATACACGGAGCAGGATCATCAGCCAGAACCGGGTCAATCACAGAGCAGAGTCGTCAACCAGAGCCGGGTCATACACGGAGCAGGATCATCAGCCAGAACCGGGTCAATCACGGAGCAGAGTCGTCAACCAGAGCCGGGTCATACACGGAGCAGGATCAGCAGAAGAGTCAGACAAGCCGGGTCGGTACACAGGAGATACTGGAACACAGCAACAAGGCGCAGATACTGGAACACCACGAAAGGGCAAATCACAAGTGCCCAAGCTCCAGTGTATAAAGGCACATCCTGGGCGGGCCAATCAGCATCCTCCAATGCACAGGTAATTCAGCCAAGATTGACAGAATAGCACGGGAACCGTGATACTGACCCAGTAAATATTTAAGTTTAGGCAATGTAACAAGGCCTGGATTATTCTCCATTCATCCACACCCTTATGAATCTTTCGTCCTAAACCACATCCCTCCCACCATGACCCGTAGCAGCGTGCCATCCCCCCCCATGGACCTGCCACAATAAAATTATATATATATAGAAAAACAACAAAAGAACGGCGCTCAGTAAAATGTTACGGTTTAAGAGATACAGTTTTTTGCATTTAGATCATCTTTTTAAGCTCATCTAAAGGCAAAAAAACTTTTTTTTGGACATTACTAACCCTTTAAGCAGCAGGATGATTAGGAAGCTGAAAGGGAATGGGATCAACAATAGCAATAACATGGAAGATGGATGATGAAGGTTACTCTTACCACGAATGGCTCCAGTGATGTGCCTGAGGCAGTAGCAGCACAAGAAGTAGCCCCCAGTCTATATGGAGTTGCGGTTCAGCTGCTACACCTTCCTCTATTATGCTATTGCCAGTATCTATATTTCAACTGGCACTGGTGGTGCTGGAACTAGTTTTGCTGAGACCTTGACAAACTGCATCCTCCCTTGGAGTAAAGGGATCATCATCATTAATTGCACACACTGCAGCAAACATTGCTGCAGTCAGTTTTTGAACTACTACTTTACTCTCATGTCCCTACACTGCTCCACCCCTTCCCCTTATGCTTTTACTGGACATTACGCAACTACACCATGTTCTTTCACTGTACAGTACACAACACAACTGATGGAGCTTTATGATGCCTTGCCTAAGCCCAGTCAGCTGTCTGTCACTGTCACCTAAGATATTTTGTTTTAAATTCTTTTTTATGTATTTATTTATTTATTTATTTTTTTAAGTTGTCCACCCTGTTGTCTTATCAACTAAATCAACGTCTTTCCCCAAACGTCCCCACCCAGAACAGAGTAGGTCCCTAGCTGCCTGTGTCTTGCCAGTCAGTCATATGGAATTTTGATGTATTTGGGGGTCAACCTCCTTCCTCGCTTCTTATCCCCTAGAGTGCTCCTAGACTCCCCTAATACAGAGAGCAAATGTCTTACCTAACTGACTCCCTAAACTAAGCTTCAATTCCCCTATATTTGCCTATCTCCTCTAGCTCAAAAACATGCTGCTCTCTCCTCTCACAAACAGAGAATGGCTGCTGTGAGACCCTGACAGCCTTTTACATGGCTGTAGAAAACTTTCCTGTGGTGGAGAAATATCTTTCTTCCCATTGATTTCAATGGGCTGAAAAGGCGGGAAAAAGTAGAACAAATTCACTTTTTGCGGGAAATTATTTGCCAAGTGGAAAGTGCCATTATTCGCTGATTTCAGTTTGAGGCGAGAATTTTTGACCATCCCTAGTCCAGACCCCGCTAAGGACACATGACAACTTACTGACAGTTTAATAGTGATGATGAACCCTCCCTGCCAGCAACTTAGCATATTCTGCGGGATGGAATCTCCTCAGATGCCACTTGATGCACTGCTTGTGATTCTCCTCCACCACACTGGTATGTGTGGTCAGTGCACCACACAGTGTGCAATGGGTAGAGACGAACTGCCACATCTTAACATCAATAGAGTTGCTATCATTTGGAGGGGGAGGTAACAATGAATGAGGTGGACTGGCAGAAGATGTAGTTACCCTAGATGGTGATGGCGAGCTAGTTGTTTCACTCGTCATGAAACTTCCAGTCTCTGCCTGGGTTGTTCTATTCCTCCTCCTCCTCTTTGATCTCCACCTTGCCTCTTGTTGCATTTCTGGAGAGTCAGAGACAGCAAAAGCGGTGCTTGATTTCTGTGGTGGGTGTTTGTCTTTAACATGTTTGGAGTAAATGTCATGGTGTATGTGTTTCATGTGTGATATCAGGGAGCTTGTGCCAAGGTGTGTTTCCTCCTTTCTTCTTCTAACTGACTTATCACAAATTGTGCACAGTGCCTTTAGTGATAACTACACTGTGCCTGTCCAAAGAGAAAAATAGTCCCACACACCTGATGACTTCAGGGGGAAGGGAACAGATGGAGAACAATAGCCTCTTTTTTCTTCTCCTCCATATTGCCTTCATTGTCTGTGGCAGTGGATAATGTTGCTGCCGTTGCTGCTACTGCCTAAGATTCAGCAATGCAACTAGGACCAGGAGTATTGCTGCCACTGGCAAGTGGAACCTGTCCTAGTCCCGCATCACTTGTTGACCCCATTCCCACTGTGTCCACGGTGGTCTGTGGCACAGTAGCTTGCTCCTCAGCATCCTGCTGCCCTTGCAACTCAGCATCAAACGGAATTAGAGCAGTTGCAAATTTCTCTAATTCCAAAATCTCACTGCTAGTGGTGGTGGTAATGTCCATCCTCATTCCTGTCTCCCTTTCCTTCTCAGTTTCTGCTAAAAAGACCATCAATGTCTCTTCCACCTCAGCTTCTCCAGCATCATCCTCACCACCCCCAATAGTCCCTACATGCTGCTGCTCTATTCCAGACATCTCACTGCTGCTTGGAGGAAGTGACGAGCAATGTGACAGAGGGTCCCCTAATGTCACACTTGCCATTTCCTTTTGACCTGAAGAAGAAGGCAAACTATCAGCAATAGCAGCAGACACAGGCAGCTGATCTGTGCTCCTGCTGCTGGTGGTGGTATGTCTGAGCCTGCTCTCCTCTCCCAACACCAGGTCTGGCCTCTTCAGGATTATGTTCCACCTGGACACTGTAGTGAAGGGAAGGTGAGGCGGACTCCCAGAGCTAGAGGAATGGTGTGGGCTCCCTTGAAAGCTAGTCTGGAGTTGGATGCTCTCAAATGTTTCCCCTACCACTCCGGCTGCTTTATCATTACTATTACTACTACTAACACCAACCACATCAAGTTCAGCCGCAGAGTCTTCCTCCTCAGTCTCACAGTTAATAGTAATATGAGAATATTGTTGATTAATCCCTCCTTCACTCCTAATGCTAACAAGCTGCTGGACCTTAGTAGCAGTAGTACTAGCACTGGCAGAACTCCCCCCCCGAGTACTACAAGAAACACTAGTAGCAGGCAAAGTATTGGTGGCAGCAGGTTCAGCACTGTCAGCAGGTTCAGCATTGGCAGCAGGTACAGCGCTGGTGGCAGCAGGGGCAACACGTCTGGCAACAGGTACAACACTAGTGGCTGAAGGTACAGCAATGGTGGCACTGGAAGCAGGGGCATCACATCTGGCAGCAGGTACAACACTAGTGGCTGCAGGTACAGCAATGGTGGCAATGGCAGCAGGGGCAGCACGTCTGGCAGCAGGTACAACACTGGTGGCTGCAGGTACAGCAGTGGTGGCACTGGCAGCAGTGGCAGCACATCTGGCAGCAGGTACAACACTAGTGGCTACAAGAACAGCAATGATGGCCCTGGCAGCAGGGACAGCACGTCTTGCAGCAGGCACAGGCAACTGACCTGTCCTGCTCTCACTAGTACTGCCCTTTTCTCCCTCCCTTCCCATTCCCTTTTCTCCCTTCCTTCCCATTCCCTTTTCTCATTCCCTTCCCATTAAATTCCACAAGATCCCTTGGGGTGATTTAGGGAGACTGGACAGCATTATTTCATTACTGATAGTCATTTCCTCCACCTCCTCAGACTCAGTGGACACATAATAAGTAGGGATGGGTGAAAATTTTCACCTCAAACTGAAATCAGAGAATAATGGCACTTTCCTCCTGGTGAAAAATTTACCGTGAAAAGTGCCATTTTTCCACTTTTTCCTGCCTTTTCCGCCCATTGAAATCAATGGGAAGAAAAATATTTCTCCACCACACAAAAGTTTTCTACAGTCATATAAAAGGCTTTCAGGCTCTCACAGCAGCCATTCTCTGTTTGTGAGAGGAGAGAGCAGCATGTTTTTGAGCTAGAGGAGATAGGCAAATATAGGGGAATTGAAGCTTAGTTTAGGGAGCCATTTAGGTAGGACATTTGTTCTCTGTATTAGGGGAGTCTGGGGACACTCTAGTTGATTAGAAGGGAGGAAGGAGGTTGACCCCCAAATACTCCAAAATTCCATGTGACTGACTGGCAAGACACAGGCAGCTAGGGACCTATTTGCTTTCTGATCTTCCTGTTATTATCTCTGTGCTGGGTGGGGAAGTCTGGGGAAAGACGTTGTTGATTTTTTTTTTCAGTTATAATTTTTTTTTGGACAGACTGTGATAAGACAACAGGGTGGACAACTTAAAAATAAATAAATAAAAAGAAAAAAAAAGAAAAAAGAATAAAAAACTAAATATCTTAGGTGACAGTAACAGACAGCTGACTGGGCTTAGGCAAGGCATCATAGAGCTGCATCAGTTGTGTTGTGTACTGTACAGTAAAAAAACACAGTGTAGTTGTGTAATGTCCAGCAAATGCACAAGGGAAGGGGGAGGGGTGGAGCAGTGCAGGGACTTGAGAGTAAAGTAATAGTTCAAAAACTGAATGCAGCAATGGTTGCTGCAGTGTATGCAATCAATTATGATGATCTCTCTACTCCAAGGGAGGATGCAGTTTGTCAAGATCCCAGCAAAACTAGTTCCACCACCACCAGTGCTAGTAGAAATAAATATCCATATAAGAAGAACACTGAAGACAACAACAAGTCGCATTCAAGTGTTGATGATGCTGGTAGGAGCATAATAGAGGAAGGTGTAGCAGCTGAAGCGCCTGCTGCATCAGACAGTGAGACACACAAGCACCAAAACACCCATCCTCAAAGTAGTAAGGAACTTTGTTACAGTAAAAGTAAAAATAAATTGTTTGAGACCTCCAAAAGATTAGAGGAATATGAGGGTAGTATAGGGCAAAAACTGTCAGGGGATGCTGATGCTGCTGAGCATGACCTAATGATGAATGATGATGATGCAGATCTAGAATATATCACTCCAGCATCCTTCTCTTGTTCCGATACAGATGAAGTTGAGAGTGAGGATGGTGACAGGGTTATAAGATTAGCAGAAAGTCAAAGACTGAATCCTCCACAACTTTTAAGGAGCACTGTGCCTGTCTATAAACTGTTTTAGAAAGCCATTGGAAAGTCTGACCCTGGACAAGCACAGATGTCAAAAAGCAAACAGTCACCTTATCAGTCATCATCGGAATCATTGCCTCTTCAAAGTCCAAGTCCCACTCAGCCACACACACCTGTTATGAGTACCCAGCAACAGCAACACAGATTAACATTCACAGTGTGAGATATGACGAGTACCTCTGGTGCTGCTGCTGTAAGTGATGCACCCTTGACACCTAGTAGTAGTGGAAGTAGAATTACATCAACATCTAGCTCCAGTAGTAGAGTAGTAGCAGAAACCACACATGACAGACAAAGCCAGGACAAATATATTAACAGCACCACAGATGAGGAGGTGGAGGACAGATGGAACCACTGATATGACCGATAAGTAATGTGTGTAAGTAATCTGAGGAGGATAGAGTATAACAAAGGTAAAAATACATACACAAATCACACCATGCCAGTCCCCCACCACCACCACTAAAATACATATCTACCACATTGTAGGTTGTACTTTATTTTTTTATTACTTGATATCATCATGAATATGTGCCAGTGTCACTTAAGCAAGAAAATTTTGTGGGTAAAGGACAAATGCATTCTGCATTCTAACACATTTTCCAGGCCATATTTTGCTGTACGACTCACAACTTTGATTTTCAGCCACTTATTTCTAAACTTCAGCCCTCAGAGGAAGTAATATTACAGTGGGAAATGTAGTACCTATAGGAAAAATAGGCAAAAAACATGTTAACATAGAAGGAAAATTTGTTAAACTAGGCGAAAAGGAGGACATTTTTGCATAGGCAGAAAGGCGACATTTTTTGTGGGAAAAGTGAAAAATCGGTTTGTTTTCGCAAAATTTTTTGTGGGAAATGTTTCACACTTTTCACTCACCCCCTATAATACAGGTAGTTCCAGTTCCTCCTTTTGCTGCTCATAGTGATAGCAGTTACTATGAAACTTTCCTGCCTCAATTTTGACAAAATATCACAGCAGAAAAGCACAGCACGTCTATCTCACTCTGTAGCTGCTTTCTTTGTGTCTGACTTCCGCAAATACGTTACGTTTTTATAGTGTAAATGCGAAAACAGCGTAAATCAATGGGTAGAAACTTTCTAGCCATTGAAAAAATGATTAAATATTTTGGCCAATGGGTGAAAGATGTGAACATTTTAAGTGCTAGTTTTAAAGCAGATTTTCCCTCAAAAGAGTGGATAACAACATGGTTTTCGTGAAATTTCTCACGGCAACACAGCGAAAACTGTTGCCCATCCCTAGTATTGGGCCAATTTTTTTTCACTTGATTGGAAAGTAGTGTGACGACTTGAAATATGTGCATTAATTTAACCCTTTGACTGCAAGAGAGATACGGAACACATTTCTCTGCAATGAGTTGTGTACCTCTCTGGTAGTCAAAGGGTTAAACAATGCACATATATCCGTGTTATGTTATTGATCTAATGATTTATGTTGTTTTTCCGTTTTACAGGAAAATGTTTAAACAAGAAAAGAAGACAGAAGAGATGAAGACAGAAGAGAAGATGAAAGAAGTTGAAGAAAATTAGGAAGACGGAAGATAGAAGAGGACAGAGGAAGACAGTGGATGACAGGTAAGAGTTACAGATCTGGGTGTTAGGCTAGTGTTAAGGGTAGTATTGATGCATTTCACTGTGAAGGTGAGTGTAGGGTTAAAGTTTGGGAGGGTGACTGTGTGTTGACCGTTCCTTTGTTGTTTCCATAGCTCACACTATTTAGCATTGAATTTGGGAACTAAAAACACATGAAGGACATTTTGGCCTTAAGTCAGTTTCTGTGGCCCAGCGTCCACTGTGGTTTCAGTTGGTAAGGCAATTGGATATCGACTTAGACATTTCTTTTTTTTGGCTGCTAGTCAATTTTGCTCTACCGCAAGTTTTAGCAGGATTCATTGGATCAAGGCCTAAGTCTAACAGACTTAGACAAAAACTACAAATCACAGAAAAATGCCAACACTTGTGCAGATATTTCAGCTTGTTTATTAAAGTAAATAAAACTTGTTTCTCGATAAAAGTTTCCTTCTCATTAAGCAGTGAAGAGCATAGCGTAGTTGATACGTTTGTTTTAAGGAAATTTACATATCTAATGCACCTAATGGAAGCATTGTGTGTACTTAATAGTACATTGTTTGCTTACATTGAAGCAATTGAGCATAAAAATGAGAGCATAATAGATACATGAATAGGAGCTCAGAATACAATAGAAAACTGAGCAGGCATACACTATGCACATCAATGAAAGGCTTTATATAATAGACATGAATAGAATATAATGAGAGAATTGTAGAAATCTACCAGAGAAGCTCAATTTATTCACTTATACATTGGTATAAGAATTTTGTGCCTACACCTTTTGGCTAGGTACAAGAGTGTAATTATTGTTTTAACGTATACTGGTAGACACAATATGCCATGCTTCACTTTAACGCAAGCAATCATTGAACATCACCCCTATAACATGCACATGAAAAGCTATTTTACACAAATTTTCTCTGTGCTATTTTAGATGGAGAAAAACAAGATGCAGAGCAACAGAATGTCAAAAATGCCAATCCACACCTACACTGCCATCCCTTTGGGGCAAATGGCTTAAAGAGGACATTTCTGGAGCAGTAATAGCACAATACACAGAAGTTGGGCCATGCACACAAATCAGTTACAGCATCGTTTTGGTGCAACATTGTATTAGTGCATGAACCCAAAGTGTGCCTGGTTTGTTTCACAGTAAAGGAATATCACTTTATTTTTTTTTTTCTGTGAAATTGCGAATGAAATAATAGCAAATGCTAACTCTCTACAATAAACTTTCTTTTCTCAAGGACCTTCTTATTATTATTCTATTGATTCCTAACAATTGGGCATGGGTGAAAAACCCTGGTATGCTCCCTTGGGACATGCCATAAAGAAAGCAAGGTTATCTTCTTCCCAGAGGAAAATTCTTCCTATAAAGAAACAATTAGATTTTTGATTTTCACTAGGAGTACAGAAAAATATTATTAAATAAATTAAATAGTTAAAAACGTAATAGTTAAATCTGGAACGACGATGGCAGGAATTTGATAAAAATTAACAAAATATGAGACATCAGAAAAAGAATGTCTAAATTGCAATGCTCAACTAATTCTAAAGAGACTTTTTTTATGAGTGTAAATAAATAAATAAATAAAAACTGTGCACCTGTACCCTTTAGTGTCTGTATGCTTACAGTGTGCAAAAATTCTTCCTGTAAAATATGTATGAGACTAGGCAAAATGTAAGTTTCTACATTTTCTAAATATTTCTACCCCCTAAAATATATTTTTGGCATAATAGGATTCATTCTTGGAGTGCAGTATGCTGCACATCTAGGATCGATACTATTACCAGCTCTAAAAAAAAAACAAAAAACAGGCATTGTGTTTTTTTAAGTCAGGCTTTAGTATCCTATTACCCGAGTTGTGAAAACAAAATCAGCCAGTCAAAAAAAAGCCCATAAGAAACAACTAAATACAACAAGCAAGTAGCATTCTATTGCCTACGTTCAGTATTACACTTTGTGGTTACATTTTCTGTTGGCAATCCTGCTCCTCAAACTTTAGAAGTAGAAGCCACAACAATGGTTTCAAAACCATTGTTGTTTGAACAAAAATAGTGCAGAATATAGTATACATAATAGAAATCCAACATAAAGTGCCTGCCCCCCTTCGGCATATAAACCATCCCTCTGAAATTCGACTTATAGCACTATGGCCTTCTTCTCCATTTTAATTCAGCAAATATTGCCCCCCTTTGATATATTAACCCTCCATTTTGAAAGTCAACATATAGTGCTTCTATGACCTTCTTCTCCATTTTCATTTGACAAATATTGCCCCCCTTCAACATATTATCCCTCCCTTTTGAAAGCCGACATATAGTGCTCCAATGACCTTCTTCTCCATTTTTATTCAACAAATGTTGCCCCCCTTCGACATATTAACCCTCCCTTTTGAAAGTCAACATATAGTCCTCCCACAACCTTCTCCAATTCGACATACACTGCTCCTTGTATATTTTATTTTCCATAGAATTGCCTGTATAACTGGTCCCTCTTCACTGCAAGTAACATTGCAATGTGATGTCAATGCTCACTTTAATTTGCACCTAGATCACATTAATATTTACTTGGATCAGATGTGTCAGAACTTGAATTGTCTCCCCTTTGAAGCTTTCATATAGATAGTTGAGTGTAACAACTTTGCTGTATATTTTGTCTTTGGCAAGCTGAATGGTGTCCTGGCAACACTTAGGGTACAGATGTCACAGTTTTGCTTTATTTAATAACGTTTCTGTCCCTTTTTAAGTTCATAAATAAAAGTTACATTTATTTCCATTGTATATGCTAATATCCACGTGTGATTGATGGGGTTGATATACGCTTGTTGAGTTCAACAGGGAAATATTCTTATTCCTTACAATCTACTTTGTGGGACATTGTCTGTGCATGTCTACTCCAGCATGGGTTGCCTGTCACATTCTACATGGCATTTGTTCGAACATTGACCCATGTATGTCACCTCCTACCCTTCATAGTTTGTCAAACATAACCAACCCATCTGTCCCCGCCTACCCTGCATAGTTTGCTGAAAATAACCAATCAGTCTGTCCCCGCTTACCCTACATAGCTTGTTGAATACAAATGAAGTTGAACATCACCAATCCATGTCTGTCACTTCCTGCCCCTGCTTACTTTGCAACTTCACGTCGTATTTTCTTGACTTTGTATTAGCTACTGAAATGTCATCACCCATTCCAGTTCCCCGCATTTGACTGCAACTGGCCCAAATTTAGAACTCTTACAATTCCTATTGCTAGTTGGCCAGGTGCCTTTGTAACAAGGCCAAAAAGTTCAAGATGACCCGATGACCTGAAAAAAGGTGGGGAATCCCAAAGAAGAACCATCACCCAACAGAGAGTCAGCCATCTTAAGACAGCCATCTCAGGAGGACATCAAAGACATCAGAAATGGCCAGAAGAAGAGAAATACCCTTCAGCATGGAGGAGAATGAGGCACTAGTGGGGGCACTGCAGGGTTGTTATTCAGAGATTTTTGGCTCATTGGCAGCTTCCACTGCAGTAATGGATAGTAGGGAAATGTGGGATACTGTGGTGGAAGCTGTCAATGAGGTGGCAGTGTCCCCCCGCATATCACACAGGTGCAGGAAGAGGGTGTACGACATGAGAAAGCAGGTGCTGCAGAAAAGGGAGAAGATGGAGGTAGCGTGGTCATCTAGGGCCTCCAGGTGACCTGTTCAATTTTACACCTATGAACAGGCCCTGGATGGTCTCATTTCAGCATCTGAGGCAGAAGCTGCTTCTGCTGCAGGTGGGGATGAGGCTATTTATAGTTCATCACATGCTGGACCAGCTCCCATCATGCCTCTAGCAGGACCAGTGGAATCCTCAGATACTGAAGATGACTAAGCTCCTGCAACTTTCCCTGCCCCTCCAACACCTGTCTTCTCTGTCAACATGCCCGCTCCTGTTCCTGCTGCAGATGTTAGTGCACATTCTCCATCAGCTGGAGGGAATGACTCTTCATCTCATCTGGTGATTTGCACCAGTTCTGCTAGTGGCAGTGACGCCCCCTCCCTCCACACCTCAGAGCTGGGTACTCCAGCACCAGACCTCGCCTCAGCTGAGGAGTGGTATGTTTTCTGGTAAGGAATTGTATTCTGATGCATGTGTTCATGTAATGTTGTTAATCCTTTGAATGCCAGAGGGGTATGCAATGCATTGCTTGTGTTGTGTAACCCTCTGGCACTCAAAGGGTTAAGCATCTACCACTGAGCAGATAGGTGTGCAATGTATAGTAAAGCATTGCAAATCACATGTATCTGCTCCATGTAACTTAATCCTTTGTTATGCAATGTCCATGCATGTGTGTACTGTAATGTAGTACTTTGCTATGCAATGTCCATGCATGTACATATTTTGCACTTTTCTCATTACAGATGATGTTGATGGAGTACACAGCTCTGGCAGGGAAGGGGAAGAGTTCTTCAACCTGAAGCTGCAGCAGGTTGCTACCACTTCTCCTGCCAATGCGGAGGAAGAGGTGGCTGTTAAGTTATTTTCTTACTGTTGCTCAGGTACACACACGTTTTTAGTCATGTTAAATTGTTCCATATGTGTATTAGCAACCCCAGCTTGCTTTGGCCATATCATTATATAAGTATTACATTGCCACAGGGGTGAACAGTACATTGCTAAGCTATGCTTTTCTCACTATTCTGGTACTCCAAGGTTTGCATATCCACTAATGCACATATGGATTGCATGTAAGAAATGTTTGCCATGCTCCTGCCAATCAGATGATGACATTATAGGCATGATGGACACAAGCCAATGCACCATGATGGATGTCTTGGTATGTTGAAGCTCTGCCATGCATTGCAGTGATGCTTTATAGGCCAAATTTGCTTCTCTGTTGTTGAGTAAATCCTGATAACTAGGTTATTCCACCTTGGTGCAGTTGTTGTGAACCTGAATGCTTACATATGTTAAATTAAACTGAAGCATTTAATGAAGTCAGTGTTTCTCAACACATGTTCATTCTTTCAATATCCAAATTAGGTGCAGCTGACATTCCAGAAGTGGAGTAGGAGGAAGGACAGGCTGATGGTGGAGAGCAGGCCCCGTTAGTGTGCCTAGGGACCACCAAGTGGCAAGGGCAGGTGAGGATAGTTTGAAATATGTCCTCCAATCAAAACATGTACATCCGTTCAATGTCTGTGTGTGTGGGAAGGGTTCTGAGTTTTGTGTTTCTGATTATTGTAACCATTTCAATGGCAGAGGGGTATGCAATGCATTCTCCAAAAAATGTGTTACGCACACCTCTGGCACTGAATTGGGTGAAGGCTCCATACAATTATCTAGTGAAAATGTTCTATATCTCCTCAGGGTCATCTCAGGCTATATCCGGTGAGGAGGCTGAAGAACCATCTCTGGAGGCATCTGCATCTGCTCCTGAGGCTATTGAAGGGGAAGAGCATGGTTAGTACAATCCTAAATCTGCTGTACCATGTGTGTTCCACTTGTCTCCCCTTACAAAAACCCCAAAGTCCCTGTAGTAATCTGTGTTCTTGTCACACATGCATGTGACAGTATCATGGTATGAACAAATATCATTATGTTATTTTTGTTCACATCATGATCTTGTCACAAAAGTATCCTTGGTTCCAGGCCATAGCACACATCTACAGTTCCCATTTGCAGGCTAGCACTAAGTGAGCTTGGGTGGATCAATCACAATGACAGTGATGATCCACCTGTGCCCAATCAGGGCTAAAGGGCAAACCTGACCTATCAGTTTGTACATAGCAGGGGTGGTCAATCCTGTTCTCAGGTCACAACAATGGCACGTTTGCTGCATCTCATCAAATTAACACATTTTGTGAGGTGATTCTCAGCAATGGTCCTGTTGTCTAAGATGCCCGGTGCATGTTGTCAGGATGTTCTCACTTAAACGCAAGAGGTATTGACATTCACTTGTATTCAAGTGACAACATGCATTGTTGGGTTGGTTAGAGGACATGATTGTGCATATCAGACAACAGGACCACTGCTGAGAATCATCCCCCTAAATGCTTTGACCATCTGTGTGCCAGAGAGGTGCTCACTGCTTTGCATTTCTTCTTTCCCCCCACAGCTGCATCCGATGAAGAGCAGCAGCCCTCTTCAAGCCAGGATCATGCAGAGACCCTGGACGCCCTAGATGGGATCACAGCTGCCATCAGGGGCTTACAGCTGCTGCTGAGATACACAATGTGCCATCAGGAGGCTTGGGTCCAGCAACTGGTGGAGCTGAACAGGCTGATCCAGAGCCTACAGATTGCACTTGGCATGCATTCAAGGCCAGCACCCTCCTCCAGCAGCTCCTCATCCAATAGCAGCCTGGCATCATCTGATGCCCTGTCTGCTGCACATGATGGTTGGCACCACCTAGGCAGACGGAGACCTCGCACAAGGAGAGGAAGGTGACCCCCCACTGACTCCATTTCTGGAGGAGGGAGATTTTTTTGTTCCATGGCAATTCATCAAGTCACCTGTCAAGCACACAACATCACATGTGACATACTGAAGGGATCAAGAACATAAGCAGTTTTGGAATGTTTAAGATGCAGTTTGGGGAATACAGACTCGGTGATTGTTACCTCGTGCTAGTGTGCTTGCATGTGTCCCAGATGTCAATTGGCATGCATATTGCAATCCTGTCATCATGTTTTGTAGTCCCTACACTGTCCCAATGTTAGAAATCTGAAAATGCATGGACCCATATGTAGGTAACAATCTGTGTGTCTGTCAGTTGTTGTTGACCCACAGCTTACATGAGACCCATCTCTGTCTCCCATATTGAGGAGTCCCAGGTAATATGAAGGTCAGCAATAGCAGAGAATTGTTTGTTGCATTGATGCAACACTCATTAACCCCAAATGACTGTGGAGTGCCAGAGTGGTGTATTTCTTTTCAATGCATTGGATACCCCTCTGGCAATCACAGTGTACAACCAAAATGAAAAACACAGACACCATCTTGCCAAGGAAGGGATGTTTATTTGCTTTTAAAAATAATTTCCTTCCCATTTTGTGGTCAGATGGCCGCAGCTTTGCAGATCACCTTGGGGGCACACTCTGTGTTGGGGGGGTCTGTGCTGGTGTTTTGGTGGAGGATGAGAGTGTGGAGGCTGATTATTGGTGAGTGAAGAGCAGGGTTTGGATCCGGTTGTGTTCCCTCATCTCCATGACTGCATGACCCAAGAGGGCCCTGAATTCCCACAGTTCCTGGGTCAAAGCGGTCATCTGGCCTTCTAGCTGCTGCTGATGCTGCCTGTTGTGCCGCATCATCTGCCACTGAAATTGTAAAAATTCCCTATCCAGGGGTAGCACACCAGGAGGTGGCTCAGTCAGCAGCGGGGAAGGCAGCGATGGTGCAGCAGGCAATGGTGCAGCAGGAGATGGTGCAACAGGAAATGGTGCACCAGGAGGTTGTGCAACATGGAGTAGCCCATGATTCTGCCCCAGATGAATGTCCTTTCACAGCAGGCTGTGAATCTACCTCACCTGTGGATGATCCTCCACCCCCCACAATCATCTGGCCTGTATTTGTTGGCTGAATTGATCCTGTGGCCACTGGGGCACACCCAAAAGCCCAGTGTGGGTATAATCCAGTGGCCACTGACTGGTCTGGGGCCTATTCCATGCTGTACAGTGGTGGAGTAGGAGGTGGTGGAGGGAGCCAGGTTGGGTCCATTGGCCCCATGTAAGACCCATATGTGGGGTAGAGGGGCATATGCTGTGGCAGCTAAGGGTATCCATAGGTCATACCCCACTGTGATGTTGCAGGGATGCAACCAACCAGATGACCACTTGCCTCAGGGATGGGCAGGACCTGCTCCTGGAGGCCTGGCCATGCCACATTCAGTGGCTGGTCCACCTGCTGGGACTGGGGATGTTGGACAGGGGCAAGTCTCTCTTCAGGGTCTTCCTCCCATTCTGGCAGCTCCTACGCTGCTCCCTGGATCTCTGACTCAGACACTGCAAATGGAGGATGAAAAAGGGAATTAGTTGCAATTACAACACAGTCTTCTGTGACATACATCAAATACAACTGCACCCTAGCCTAGACATATAGAAATCCTATTTTAGCCTATCTCAAGTTTAATCCTTTAAGTGCCAATGGGGCATGCAAATCATTGTTGCATACCCCCTATGGCACTCAAAGGGTTAATATCCTTTAAGCTCCATCTACTCATTTGAAGGTTTCAAAGTGTACTCCCACTGTTGCTTATGTGATTTGACACTGACTGATTCTCCTGGAGGTGCATTTTGTGGGTGCATCACTACCTTCACTCAGCATTGTGAAAGTGACCACAAATTGCAAAAGAATTGGTTATTGTTTTTACTTTTGCACAACTGTCTGGCACTAGTTCAGTCTTTGTAACCTGTCACACATTATACGTGTCAATCACTACATGATGGGTCTGACTGTCACAAATGTAAATAGCATGTATGAGCAACGTGAAACTGAAGGGGTTAACAACATGCTACATCCTAATGAGTGTCAGAGGGGAAACCAATGCATGACAGGGTTGAATATCTCTCTGGCAATCAGAAGGATGAACTGAGCTGGGATGTGTGGTCTGTCACTGTTCGGGGCTTGGATCCAGATATAAATATCTATGTACTAAGAGCCCAGTTTTTACAACACTGAAACAGGGAACAATACAGCTGATATGTGGAACTAATGGTATGACAATAATCTCTAAGAGGGTGTTGGTTGGGGGACAGGGGGAAGAGAGATGGTTGCTTACCAGGATCCTGTAGGCTACTGTCATCTTCTGTGTCCAATCCTTCAGAGATGCCCTCTACCACAGTGGTAGACAGGCTACCACGGAGCAGCTCCTCCCATCCATTAAAGGTGATGGAGGATGGAGGTCCACCACCTGTTCCCCTTCGGTAGGATGCAAGGTCTCTCAACTTGTTCTTGACTTTCCACTTGCAATCCACCCAGTGTTTTTTCAGCCCATCAATGCTCCTCCTGCAGACTTCCATGCCATTGACCCGGTCAGTCACCTCCTGCCATACCTGCCTCTTAAGGGCAGAGATACCCCTGACCTTCTGAGATGAACACAGGATCCTCTCCCTGTCAAGGATCCCATGGACCAGAGCCATGTTCTCCTCATAGGTGTACTTCACCTCCCTGAATCTGTCCCCATCACCTGCAGCCTCAACATGTTGTGACGTGAAGGCCTTTCCTCATCTGAACATGGATGTGTGTATGTCCCTGACACCCACACCCCGTTCCACTGGCATGTCTCTCCCTGCACTGTGTGTGCCTGCCCTCCTCCCACCTGGTCACCCTCTCCCCATCGTTTCCTGCCTGGGGGCACACTTTCCTCAACTCCCTCGCCTCTCTCTCCAGTCTCCACTCCTCTCCCTGCCATCTCTCCTCTCCCTCGCACCGACTCACACAGTCACTCAAACAGACACTCACTCAAGCACTCAATCAGAATCACCCTCTAGCAGACCCTTGCACTAACTCAATCACACTGTGTAACTAAAAAGAGAAATGTGTCTAGTGTTAATAAATAAAAAATGTGTGATTGTGTTTGGATGCGATGTGTGCAGTAGGTACAAAAGTGTAATGTGTGTTTAATAATAGTGCAGACCTCTCCTAAATACTCTGCCTCTACCTCTCTCACCACTGTATTGCACCTCTCTCTCTCTAATATCCTCCGCTCCTGGGGCCCTGTGCACTAGCTCATAGAACGCGATACACAGGCAGTGCTTGGTGGTTTTTTGGGCCCTTTTATACATTTTGGGAGTAACCTTGATACTTTTGTGGCTTTTAATGGCTTGGGCTTGGATTTTGCCTTTTTTTTTTTTTCAATTTCAAAAGCTTTATTGAAAAAATCCAGAGTACAAAATATTCATACATATTAAGAGTAACAGTAATTGAAAAAAGACATTACTGAATAGGCTATACATAGACAAAACAAAAGTAATTTTTGAATATAACAATAGCACCTTAAACAATAAGGAATACACATAGCCAATTTTTCTGAACGAAGTAAATAGCTCTCGAGCTCAGAGAGAAGAGATAGGAGGAGGAAAGAGATAAGAAAGAAGAGAAGAGAAAAGAAAAAAAAGGAAGAAGAAAAAGAAGAAGGGCCGAACAGAAAATGGGTATCTAGAAATATCAAAAAGAATGGAGAGGTGAGGGGATATGAGGGGTGAGAGGAGAGGGAAGAGGAGTATATGGTATGGAGTCAAAATTACCGTATTAGTCATGTGTTGGGGACACTTGGTAAAATAAGTTCTGATTTAGATGTTAAAAGTGTGAAGATAGAAAGAATCTATCTACATTGTCTGGATCCTCGCCATGTGTGGCAACATGTACACGCAATAATGAGATATGAAGTCTCACTGCAGTTGCCCATTCCTGTACTGTGGGGGGGGGGTTTGGATTTTGCCTTTTTAACTCTTCACAAGCATTGTGAAGCAATACTGTTGAGCCTTATCTAGCATTCAGTGGTTTATAAATCACATTGAAAGCAAGGTACAAAAAAGACAAAACAATGTGTTACTACCACTCTGGTACTCAAAGGGTTATGAATGCAATACATATACAAGGAGGGCAGTGTATGTTGAAAAAATTGGAGAAAGAAGAATGTCGGATGGGAGCACTATATTTCGAAATACAAATGAATAAAGTTAGTATGTTGGATGGGAGCACTATATTTTGAATCACAAAGGCAGGGGGTTAATATTTCAAAGTGGGGCATTGTATGTCAGATTTCTAACATGTTGTGCAGCATGGGGAACAACACCATTGTGTTGGGAAGCAAAAAGGACAAAAAAATCACATATGGCTTGTCTTGGGTTCTAGCATACTTTGGTGGGATTGTAGAACCCCTTTACTCTTTGCTGCTATCTATATTTTATATTTTATTTACTTATTGGAGTTTACACTTTCATACATAGTGATCTAGCTCTGCAAGTGTTTTTTGTCCTTTTTGCTTCCTAGCAATCTCTTCCTCTTTTTAGCTGCTTTATCACTATATCTTATTTAATTATATATATTATATAGCACAGAACACATGTTTTTTGGGATACTGGCCTGGCTGCTTGCACTATGTCTTTAAGTAATCAAGGTGATACAACAACCATATGTGGCCTGTGGGATTGGGTAGGGAAAGAGGCTGATGTTGTTTCAGTCTTCTTGGCTTTCCACTAACTCATTGCAGTTTCACATTGGTTTCAAAGTAAGTAAGTCCTTTTATTAAGACATGTTGTGTTTAGATTGTTGTTTCAAATTGTTCACAGTGATTATCCACATTGATATTTCACATAGAGGAGAACAGGCCCAACATGTTAGAAATCAGACATATAGTGCCCCCCTTCGACATATTAACCTCCATGTTAGTTATTCAACATCTATTGATCCCATTCAGCATATTAACTATCTCCATTTGTATTTTGACATTTAGTGCTCCCATTCGACATTCTTCTTTCTCCGATTTTATTAGACATTCACTGTATATTAGTATATGAAATGTCGATATGTTTCGAGTACATGGACAAAATCATATTGCCACAGCATTGACCTTTAGTGAATGTAGGCCATCTAACACTTAACTTGACCTTTCTGTCATCATACACCTATTTCCTTGGTCTTTGACATTTTGCACGTTTTTTGTAGACGTTAGTTGAGTAGAAGCAGACAGCTCCAGTTTTGTTAGTTCGTAGAAATGTGCTGTCTACGCTAGTTTTGTTTTACCGTGGTCCTGCAATAGAATATCGGTAAAACACATGTTTGCAAAATAAACGTTGCTTGTTTTTACTGAAATGCCGGTTTTAGCGCAGGTAATAGAATCAAGCCCCTAATATGGGATTGTTAGGGCTTTTCTTAATTTTCCCTACTGCTTTTAGTGGATGCGGTGGTTGTCAAAGTGGCATTTTTCTCATCTGTAGGAGATTCCCTGTCATGCTGTCTGTACTGAAGTTCCTGAAGTTCTATCCCTAGATCTTAGATCCCCTCACCCCTGACCAAATTTATCAGGTGTTCTAATAATAACCTCTCCTGTGAAGTCTTTACCTACAGTATAATACTATAAGTATTCTTAATTATTTCTGCTATCCTGGTGTAATAGTTTAATAACCTTGTCCTCTAATAAGAAATGTAAGGCAGCCTCAAGCTATTTCATGATTATTCTTGATAAATCTTAATCTCAGAGAATAAGATGACAATATACCTCTGGCTTTATTTACTTGACTTAAATTATCAGATAAGGAGGCAATAGTTACTTTTCCAAGGGTTTATTTATATACACGGATCTGATTACAAAATCTCAACTTGCTGCTTCTTCCACAAGGGTAATAGATAACCAAGGGTTGTAATAAAGCATTCTCTAGGGCTCTGTTCTCTTAAGCAGAAGGAGTAGGATACACTCCATCTAAAAAGTGTATCCTGTCATTTAGCCGAATTGGTATCCTTTTTAAATAAGTTTGACCATCTGCAGGTACAATAGGTGTACGTCTAGAGCTTGACACTGACACTGATCTTACTTGAGCTTACTTGAGCTGTAACAGAGTATTGCGCTCCAGAATGCTTTAAAGGGCTATGCCACTTTACGGAATAAAGATATTCAGTGGCTGTTAACAGTATCATAATATTTATATTAACAATATTGTGTCTGACAGTATAATCTATATCTTGAAATGTATAGGTAGGGGCTACAGCAATATTATTCGCTATAAAGTTAACCTGTATTAAACAATAACTGGCATCTTGTCCCCAAACATTAAATTATATTTCAAGTGCAAGAACTTCACCAAAATGATATCTCTACCATGCTGTGTTTGCATAATATCATTCAGTCTCTGCATATTGGAATAATCATGATATGAGTGTACCTTAGAAAAATTAAAAGGAAAGAGCACTCACAAAATAGTGAAAATCTACACTATGGTACTATAACAATCCATGGGTGCGCACCCACACGGACACCCACACATACATAAATATATAGGAGTGTACAGTCTCCACCTAGCAAGGAAAACTCCCTGTAAAATAAACCACAAGGATATTCTCCTGGTAAATACAATAATAATGAGACAATGAGGCAGACAACCCAAATAATGTGTTTTGTATAAAATTATAACAATACAGTTTATTCAACAATGACAAGGTTGCGTATAAATATGTTAATACATAAAATTGTATCTATTAAAATTCACAAGGATCACATCCAAATGTGTACTGATATGTATGTGTATCCCTTTAAAATCAGCATCCAAAGAGAGACTGCAATGAGTTCATACTAAACTGGGAACTTTGAAATGTTATAGATTATGTTCTAAAGCTGTTGGTATGGGAAGAATGTAACTTTCCTGTCTTTAAAGGCTGCTCTGAGTCCACAATACTCACCACCACTTAGCTGTAGTATATGGCTTTGTGTGGGGAACCTGCGTTGATGGTTTCCTCCCAGGCTCTGGCTCCCCTGTGCTGAAGATCTGGATCAATGAAGTACCTCTACACATCCATGGTGTGGGTTATCAGCACCTTTCTTAGCCCGCAATAATAATTAAGCCAGGTTTTTATCCACTACAGTGACCCAGTATGTGGTCCCCAACCACTCCACTTCCTCCTCACTGCTGTGGTAGTCTGGCGTTGTAGGTGTTCTTGGTGGTGGGGTGTGAACGAAGATGTAATCAGCAGTCACAGGAAAAGGTGTATGCATTCCCAAAGATGTTAAAATGTGTTGCTTTTAAATTACACTCTGTTCTCTTTTAGCGCTCCTTTGGACAAATTAAAATATTGACCACTTAATAGCTTTTCTGATGCTTTTTGTACTAAACATTACTTTCTCAAGGAGTTTGATATTAGCTGAGCAAATTATTATTGTATTTACCAGGTGCAGAATATCCATGTGGGTAATTTTAAGGGGAGTCTTCTTTGCTAGGTGGATAATGTACAGTCGGCTGGTGAGGACACCATAAGTACGAGCACACACATACAAGCCTATTTATTTATCCAGGACATACTTGAAAAAAAGAGAAATCTCAACGTATTATTCCTGATAAAACATTTTCGAAATAAATGTACGTGTGTGTGTGTCAGTGGGGGTGCACACCCTGGATTGTTATAGTACCACAGTATACATTTTCATTTTTTTTTAGTTTTTCTTGTGTATGTTTGTAGGCTTTATCACTCCTACAGGGATAGTAGCAGCTGTTACAGGCCAATCCATATTGACCCCTCTTCAACTATTTGGTATAGAGAGGCAAGCACCTCACTATAGTCTAGTATGCATGTACCTTCCCTTACTCATAAGGTGTCACGGAATAAAATATATATGGGTAACATGAAGATTACTTAAAATAAACTCTCAAGCCCCATGTTGGGCAATAAATTCTAACAAGTAAAAATAGAGAAGAGGTGCTTCATTGTGCGATATCTTCAGGCAATTCACAACACCTCACCACCACCAGTGAAACAATACTGTCAAGTGTATAGGCTGGGCAGACAGTTATGTGTAGACCAGTGAACAAAGCTCCGGGAGTTTTAAAGCTGTCCCTCAAACAGGTATCTCTGAACTTCTTAAAGGAAATTGGCCGCTCTCCTGAATATCTCCACTCAAAAAGGACGAAACATGTAACCAAAAAACAAAGAACAGGAGGCGCCTTAATGCTAGCAGATTTTGCACTCACATGTATAAATAGCTGTGTACATTTATATGCATAGACACAATGTACAAGGCATGCAGGGAACCTCTTACCATCCCTGTTCGGTACAACAGATGTTAGTGCTTGACTCCTGTCTGATGTAGATCCCAAAACAGTCACGAAAAGTAGAAAGAAATCTGTTGGAGAGGTTTCTGATTTTGTATATGTAGAATGACCCCCCAATTCCTTAAATTTAGTGAGTACAATAAAAAAAGGGGCAAGTGTTTCAAATATACTTAAACAGTGATATATATATTTATTCAAAAATAGGAATGGACGAAACTTTTCATCTCAAACTGAAATTGGCAAAAAATGGTACTTTCCACTTGGTAAAAAATTTCCCACGAATCAATGGGAACATTGAAGTTACACACAAAATAAAAGAAATATTATTTAATTTCCCAAAGGCATAGAATAAAAGGGGCATGAGTGTGCCTGTGTTAGTGGGGTGTGGGGAAAGAATCAGTTGAACAGAGGATGATTTTTTGGGGTGTTGTTTACTTGAATTGGGGGGCAGTTAAAAGTTAAATCCTTAATAAAATTAAGGGAATGAAACAGCTGAACAAGGAATTTGTTTTGGGGCACAGCACTGGTTTTGACAGGGGCAGCAATGGTGGTAGCAGTGGCAGCATATCTAGCAGCAGGCACAGGCAGCTGACCTGTCCTGCTCTCTCTAGTACTACCCTTTTCTCCCTCCCTTCCCATTCCCTTTACTCCCTTCCTTCCCATTCCTCCCTCCCTTCCCTTTTCTCCCTCCCTTCCTTTTAAATTCCTCAAGATCCCTTCGGACTGAACAGCATTGGTTCAGTAATGCTCACTTCCTCCTCCTCCTCAGACTCAGTGGACACATAAGGGTCCTTCCAGCTCCTCCACTGATTATTTTTCAACCTGCTCATAGTGATAGCAGTCACTATTAGCCTCTCCTGCCTCAATTTTGACAAAAAATCACAGCAGAATAGCACAGCACGTCTACCTTGCTCTGTAGCTGCTTCTATTGTGCTTGATTTCCACAAATATGTCACATTTTTATAGCGAAAAGGTGAAAGGCACATAAAACAGTGGGCAGAAACATTCTGGCCAATGGGCAGAAAATGTGAAAATTTTAATCGCTAGTTATAAGGAGGATTTTCCTGCGAAAAAAGCTGACAACAATGTGGTTTTCACAGAAATTCTTGTGGGAACACAGGGACAACTTTCGCCCATCCCTATTCAAAAACCATAAATTACACAGAAATATAAAAATTATGATTAGCAATCATTAGTAAATCCAGTATAAATAGCAGAATATAAGGAAATAATATATGCTTGCAATATGAAAAGTATTACATACATTAGTTTTACATAGATATAATCTCTCTCTCTCTCTTCACTGTTTTGTAAATTATGGCTTGTATCATTATACATACACATGAGAAAGGTCCTTCTGGGACTGAAATGCTGACCTGTTATTTTGCCACTTTATCTTTGCAAAAATTTACTAGTCAAGTCCCATGGGTGCTTCCCATTATTTTGACTTTATCCAATCACATATTGGGATTGTGTACATGGGCATTTGCTTTCAAGTTGGGAATGAATTTCTTATATATTGCGAGTAAGCTTTGGCACACTTTTTTCTTTACTTGTAGTATAAAATGTCCACTTGTATTCTGTTACCCTGTTAGCATAATATTACTAAAGGTTAGCGCCAAGCATGCAACAACAAATAATGTAAAAACAAACAGGCCTCGTTTACAATGCAGAGGAATTTCTATAAACAAAAGATAAGGCTGTAGACAGACACTAGAAGCCTGAAGTTTAACCAACATTTCACATTCTGAAAATGACCTTGTGTACACAGTGCTATAATAAGAAATAAGTAGCAAAATGGTGAATTGTGTTTCAACCATTAGATACCCAGAACTTAGTTTATTGATCCCAATACCAGACTAATCAAAATCAGCAATTACCCATGACAAAATCAATAACATCACTACTTCTATTATATACAGTATCTCAGAGCCTCAGGAACTTTTTGTTCTTCTACAGCTGCTGTTGGCACCTCTGACATTTTCAAGGCGTGTGCTTTCAGATGGGATCTCATTGATGAGGCGCCTAGGTGTGAGCCTGTTTTTCCCCTGCTCACATGCTTTACAAAAGATATCAGTATGCTTAGCTTTTGGATTGTGAGTGAAGTATCTCCACGCTGTGGAACTTCATAGACTGAGAGGATTCAGATGAACTGCCACTGGGGCTAGATATTGATGGAATTTTACTACTACTGGGTGTTAAAGGTGCTGCACTTCCAAAAGCATCAAAGGTAATCATCATAGTTAAGGATTTGCATGTTAATAACCTGTGTTGTTGCTGCTGGTTACTTAACACTAGTGTGTGTGTGGCTGGGTGGGGCATGGACTTGGAAATGGTGACGATGCTGATGAAGACTGACAGAATGACTGTATTTTTTGGCATCTTTACATGTCCACAGTCAGACCTAAAAAAAAATTTTCAGATGTAAAATAACCAACAAAATAAGTATCTTGTAATATCTTTTTTTATTGGACTAAGAATTTTGGATTGACAAGCTTTCGGGAGAACCTCCCTTTCTCAAGTCTAAAGCATTTCTGACTAAAAGGACACAGAATTCACAGTGATACATAAAATTCAAAGTTTGGCTGTGTGTAGGTTTAAGAAAACATAACAGCAGATAAGGCCAGAGGATCTACACTCTGTAGAAGGTCGTAAATACCTTTTGTAAAGATCAGGGTGGGGGGAGAGGGAAAAAAATGCAGGAGATGATAATGGAGTGGGGAGAATTAAAAAAGTTTGCACGTGTTAGGAGTGCTAGAATTGCCATCCAACAATTTTTTTCAAGTAGATTAGACAGACAGTGGTGGAAGACTGACCCTTTGCCTTTCAGCTAACTTTCTGGACATGACATCATCTCTCTCACTTTCAAATTTATCAATATCTGAAGAAGACAAGCATGCTGGAGGAATATATTCTAGATCTTCATCATCATCATCAGTCAACATTATGTCAACATCAGCATAGCCACTGTTTCTTGCCTGCTACTTTTATATTCCTTTAGGCTTTTAGAGGTCTCAAACAATTTTTACTTTTTATTGTTACAATATTCACTACCACTTTCACAATTTTTATTTTTGTGTTTGATTGTCCCACTGTCAGATGCAGCTGATGTTTGAGCTGCTACACCTTCTACCATTATCCCAATACTAAAGTGAGAATCATAGTTGTCTTCAGTGTTCTTACATGTTTTTTTAATAGTACTGGTGCTGGTAGTTGAACTTTTGGTAAGACAAACTGCATCCTCCTGTAGAGGAGAGGGATCACCATCATTTATTGCATGAGGTGCAGTAACCACGACTGCACTCAGTTTTTCAACAAACACATTACTCAAACAATCCCTACACTCATTCTACACCTGTCCTTTCCTTTACCCCTTCTGTTTTTGCTGGACATTACTCAACTGTGTGTGTTTTTATAAGTGCATAGTTCAACTGATTGAGTTTGATGCCTTGCATTGGACCTCTACAAAATACTCAATCTCATCTATTATCATTCTGCCTTAGTCACACAACTCATGTCAGGGAGGGTCCCTCCAATCATCTCTCTCTCTCTCTCTCTCTCTCTCTCTATATATATATATATATATATATATATATATATTTTTTTTTTTTTTTTTTTTTTTTTTTTTTTTAATCTGTTTTTTCCCACCTTATCCCTAATACAGCGAATAAGAAACAAATAATAAAAAAAAAAAACAGTTCAACCAATAAATGTGTAACATAGCTGCCTATATATTTCCAATCAGGCACATATCTAACAGAGATAAAAACAGCCAGATCAGGAAGGAACTTGAATGAGAGCTACCTGTGTTTTTCTGATCAGTCACACAAAATGTTGGGGTATTTGGGGTAAGCCTGCTGTGCTCCCTTTTCACACCCCTAGACAAATCTAACACAGAAATAATGAGAGCCAGATCAGGAAGGAAATTGGATCACAGCTGTCTGTGTCTTTCCAATCAGTTACACAAAATGTTTGTGTATTTGGGGTTAATCTCCTTTGCTCACTTCTCACACCCCCAGACTCCAACAGCACAGAGATAATAACAGCCAGAATGTTTAAGTATTTGGGGTCAACCTCCTTTTCCTCATCCTGTCCCTCACAGTCCCCTAATATAAAGAAAAATGTCCTGCCTACAAGACTCCCTAAATTAAGCTTCAACTCCTTTTTCTTAGCCTTTCTTCTCTAGCTCAAAATGTGCTGGTCTCTCTTCTTCTTACAAACACAGAATGGCATGCTGTGGGAACCTGTCTCCTTTGTTATACTATGCCTGTGGGAAAAGAAGAGAAACTTGCTATATTGGGGTGAGAAATCAAGTCTACCCCTTGATTTAAATGAAATATGCTAGGCAAAAAAAGCATAAATACTGCACTTTGGGAAAAAATTGTTGCTCTCCTGTTTCGCTTTTGATGTGGAAACTTTCACCCATACCTACTAACAATCTAAAGGGTTTTATTTTAATTTTTCTAATTAAAAGGTTTTAGAAGAAAAACTACTCTTCCTTTTCTCTTTTTTACTGAAATTTGAAATTGCTTAAATAGAAAATGATTAGTTATAATCTTGTGAATAATGTAAGTTTAAAATCCATGCTATTTTACTGAACATACTGAGCTGAATATATTTTATCTGATGTAATGTATGTTCACATTGTGATTATATATTTAAAAAAGCTGGCACATTTTACTTTACCAGAAGTTGTTTTTACTTGATGACTTTTAAAAGCAGCAGACAATATGTTCTGAATTTCGGTTTCAGGTTTGTTTTTAAGTCCTAGTTATTTAGAACCCCTGGGGATGTCTTCAAGCACTTTCAACTCATTTTAAAAGAATTTAATAAAACTGTGAATTTATCTTGAACACATCAGTTATGCAGAATCGTGTTTTTTGCAATCAACTAGTTATCTTTTCTCTCTGAACAAAGGAACATTTAAGTATTATAAAATAGCATTAGTTTATTACATTTTATCAAATTGAAAATGTGCGTGTCAATTTGTATTTCATAAATGTATATAAGAGCAAATCGGAATAGAAATATTATGTTGCCAAATGATATCAAAGTAGTCAAGCTAGGCTCAAATTGAGATTGGGCTGGTTGGGAATGATGGAAGTTGTAGTCTCCAACAGTTGGCATGATGAATACAAATGGGCAAAAAGTATTGTTTTAATCTGCAGTTATTATTGAAGAAAAACACAATTTTTCACTTTTTCCATGGAAATTCATATGCATAAAACATATTATTTTATTTCCCAAAGCCATAGTATAAAAGAGGCATGAGGGTGCCTGTGTATTACAGCTTCCCTTAGACCCAGTGCTGCTGCTTCGGGCGACTCTGGTAATTGACGTCACGAAACTACACTTTGGCGTCATCCCATGCATCACTTCTGGCATTGGGCCTGGGCTCGGTCGGCATATGCAGCGGCCGACCGTGTCCTCTGGCTAGGAGGACCGGTTGGTCAGTATGATGCTGGAGTGGTGCAGGGGTTTGACGCATCTTGGCAAGATGCCTCACTTACTATCACGGTGCCCGTGATTTCCTCCAGTGGATAATTGCTGTTGCAGTGACATTGTTACTTCCTGGCTGTCGCTCTATGCAAGTCGCTGTTCTTATAGGTCAGTATGCTTGAGATGTCATCTCTCTGCCCACCTGTCAGGCCTTTTAAACCTCAGCATGTCCTATTACCTTTGCCCTTTTGTGGTTTACCTGAGCCTTGTGCTGTGTTGGTCCATTGCTGTTCCTGTGTATTACTCCTGCTCCATCTGACTACCCGTTCCGGCTCTGACTCCTGGCTACGTCTGACTACCCGATCCGGCTTCGACCACTGGCGACGTCTGACTACCTGATCCGGCTCTGACCACTGGCTTTGTCTGACTACCCGTTCCGGCTCTGACCCCTAGCTGCCTCCAGTTACTCTCCCTCTGTTGCTTTCCGGTTGCGATTACCAGCCTCGGCTACCCAGCCTCAGCTATTTGGATTCTTGCTGCCTGTGCCTACCTATTACAGAGTTCACTACCTCTGGCGGCGCTTGTCGATCAGTCCGTATACTGACCTCCCGTGGTTGTTCCGGTTTGTGTTGCCTTGTCAGTCAGTCCATGTTACTAACCTCCCGTGATCGTTCTGGTTTGAGTGTTGTCTCACCTAGCCCTTAATTGCCGTTTACCTTGCCTTTGGTATACCCTATCGTTAGGGTATAGTTGCACTTCATTCTCCTGCCAACTGAGATTGTGGAAGTGTCATGCACTGTCCTGTTCCTAGGGCCATTCGGATACTAGCTACACCGGCCTAGTGAAGGGTTGAGGAAGTGTCTTGCACTGTCCTCACCTGGCCTCGTGGAGGTGGTGGAGTTACAGTCGCTACTGTGTGCTCCAGTGTCTGGAGCTACTTGCTTCCGTTGCCTGAGTTACTCTATAGTCTGGGTACAGATGTGGGCCTATCACACTAGCCTAGTGAAGGGTGAGGAAAGTGAGTTCACTGTTCCTCCCTGGCCTTGTGAAAGTGTGTCATCATTGCTGCCACTATTGTACTTAAAATAAAGTTTTATTTTAAGTTCATCTGTACTTGTCAGTGTTGTTATTTCCTAGTCACTCCGTGACACTTATGGGTAAAAGGCTGCATATTGACACAGGCCTCAACTTTATTCTGCATGACCTGGTCAGTCTCCTTCTATCTACTTCCTGGCTTCTTTATTTAAGGGAACTGGAGCCTTAGCCAGTTATCCTTACATTGTTCTATGCAGTTCTGTTCCTGTTCCAGTTATCCTGTGTATGACCTGGCTTGTCTGACCATCCATCCCAGTGCTGACCTCTGGCTCTGTTTGGCTATCCTCTTGTGTGCTCCCTGACCTAGTGGACATCCCATCTGGTGCAGACCTGTGGTTCTGGCTGACTACCCTTTCCGTATATTACACTGGCTTGTCTGACTATCCGATCTGGTGTTGACCTGGGGCTTTGTCCATCTGTCCTGTCTGTGCTGCCTTCTGACTAGTGGACATCCCATCTGGTGCAGACCTGTGGCTCTGGCTGACTACCCGTTACATGTATGACCCTGGTTTGTCTGACTATTCTATCCATCCCAGTGCTGACCTCTGGCTCTGTTTGGCTATCCTCTTGTGTGCTCCCTGACCTAGTGGACATCCCATCTGGTGCAGACCTGTGGCTCTGGCTGACTACCCTTTCCGTATATTACACTGGCTTGTCTGACTATCCGATCTGGTGTTGACCTGGGGCTCTGTCCATCTGTCCTGTCTGTGCTGCCTTCTGACTAGTGGACATCCCATCTGGTGCAGACCTGTGGCTCTGGCTGACTACCCATTACATGTATGACCCTGGTTTGTCTGACTATTCTATCTGGTGCTGGCCTGGGGCTCTGTCCAACTATCCTCCCGGTGTTGCCTTCTGACTAGTGGACATCCAATCTGGTCCAGTCTCCTTACTGACTGCAGGTGTGATTCAGTAGTCTCTCTGGTTGCCATTCCTTTAGGGAGATCGTTGTCCCTCTCAGATACTCCAGGGCATCTGAGACTCCATTGGCTATGGCCTGGTCTCTAGCAGTGCGTTTGACATTGAGGTAACCTACTATTTCTGATCGAGTTACTAGCCTCTCTTGTCACCCTCTGCCTCTTCTGTATCTGCTACACTGATTATTCCAATAAAGGTGGTTTAACTGTACCGCCTGACTCCTGAGTTTTCCTTGGTCTCTGTGACACTGTGTTGGTGGGGTGTGGAGAACGAATCAGTTGAACAGTGAATTTTTTTGGAGGGGTTGTTTACTGGGATTGGGGGGGCAGTGAATAAAAAAAATCCTAAATACAATTAAAACCCCCCATAAGACATGGTATAAAAGGGGTCTGAGAAGGGTGCCTGTGTTGGTGGGTGGAGTCTTGACTGGTATGGGGGGGGGGCAGATAATAAAAAATAAATAAAATAAAATTTGAAATTTGTATGTAAAGTGATAGAGACAGGAACCCCCTGACATAAGCTGACACTGGGGTGGACTGATACTTGATAGAGTATTTTGTAGAGGATGAGATGTTAGATTTGTCATTAGATGCCCAATCCCTGAGGAAACATTGATTTGTAGGAGACTTCTTAGAGGCACAAGGCCTGAGGAAACATTGATTTGAAGGACTTAGGCTTGTTAGAAAATATCCCCAACATTTTTTATTTTTTTTTTGTAGAACTATTTTTTTTTCAAAGTACAAACCAAGAGAAAGAAAAATGTCCTACTGGCCTAGTGCCAGCAGGTCATGTTGAGCAGTGGCCACTGGCCATTGTCAAATGACCTCCTGAGTCCATAATTGAGGAATTTGCAACTGCTGTTCTTGATGCTGCTGCAGCTGCTGCTGAGTTGTTTAAGCAGCAGGATGATTAGGCAGCTGAAAGGGAATAGGATCAACAATAGCAGTAACATGGGTGATAGATGATGAAGGTTCCACTTGCCATGATTAGCTCCAGTGATGTGCTACAATAAGTAGCCCACAGTCTATGTGGAGAAAAGAAGTAGTTGGCCAATAATTGTTCTCCACCTGCCCCTCCTCCAAAATCATGGGTGTGTTGATATTAGAATATACATTTTTCCCTTGAGAGCAGGAACTGTGCCTCTCATCAGCAATTGCAATGTGCACAGTGTGTGTGGTAAATAATTTCTGGGGGCACAACTGTATCCAAACACCATGACACCAGAAACCGTGTACTGCCACTGTCACTATACCCCTTGTCCAGACCCCACTAAGAACACATGACAACTTTCTGACAGTTTAATAGTAATGATGAATCCTCCCTGCAAGCATCTTAGCACATTCTGTGGGATGGAATCTCCTCAGATGCTGCTTGATGCACTGCTTGCGATTCTCCTCCACCACACTGGCATGTGTGGTTAGTTCATCACACAGTGTGCAATGGGTAGAGATGAAAAGCCACATCTTAACATCAACAGAGTGGCTATCATTTGGTGGGGGGAGAGTAACGATGAACGAGCTGGACTGGCAGAAGATTTATTTACCCTAGAAAGTGATGGCAAGCTAGTTGTTTCACTCATCATGGAACTTCCAGTCTCTGCTGGGTTGTTCTGTTCTTCCTCCTCTTTGATCTCCACCTCACCTCTTGTTGCCTTTCTGGAGAGTCAGGGGGTAGAGCAACAGCAGTGCTTGATTTCTGTGGTGGGTGTTTGGCTTTAACATAAATGACATAAATGTTGTGGTGTCTGTGTTTCATGTGTAATATCAGGGAGGTTGTGCCAAGGTGTGTTCACTCCTTTCCCCTTCTCACCGACTTGTCACAAATTGTGCACAGTGCCATTGGTGATGACTGCACTGTGCCTGCCACAAGAGAAAAATAGTCCCACACCCATGACTTCAGGAGGGAGGGAACAGATGGAGAAGAATGGCCTCTTTCTTCTTGTCCTCCACATTCCCCTTCACTGTCTGTGGCAGCGGATAATGTTGCTGCTGTTGCTGCTTCTACCTCAGATTCAGCACTGCAACCAGGACCAGGAGTATTACTGGTGCTGACAAGTGGAACCTGTTCTAGTCTCACGTCACTTGTTGACCACATTCCCACTGTGTCCACCTTGGACTGTGGTAAGCTAGCTTGCTCCACAGCATCCTTCTGCCTTTTCAACTCAGCAACAGCAGGAATTAGAGCAGGTGCCATCCTCATCCATGTCTCCCATTCCTTCTCAGTTTCTGCTAAAAAAGCCATTAACCCCTTAAGGACCGGGAAAATCAGAGGTGGATTTGACTTAAGGACCGGAGCAATTCTGACCTTTTTGACTATGTCTTTTGTTCAACAGTGTTTTCCCTCTTAGGCTTTTATTCCACCCCCATAAATTATATACTGTTTTTTTTACAAACAAATAGGGCTTTCCTCTGATACCCCACTTATATGGATAACCCACCATTTACTTTATTAAAATTAAAGAAAAATGTAAAAAAAAAAAAGTAAAAAACCCACCGTTTTTGTTTTTTCTTGGGATCAATTGGGCACAAAGGGTTAAATTTTTATGGAGACTGCATGAAAGGTATGACCAGTCAGTCATACCTACAAAATGCACAGTTTAAAGTGGACACTGTCCCCCCTGGGTGAAAATCCCCACTTTTTTATTCATTACATTTGGCGGTGTGTGTAAGTGTATTACATAGCTCCACAACAATCACACTTCCTATTTTGTTTCTTGAGATGTTTTGTTTTTTAAATTAAATATTTTATTTGTAAAAAAAAAGTGTATTTAGTAGGTCAGAAATTGACCTGCATCTAGCCATTCTCCTGCACCAGCAGTGAAGGGGTTAACACCCCCAGCTGCTGTATTTTTTATTTCCACTAGGTGTCTCCTCTCTGCTTCTCTGTCCCTTACTTTGAAGTAAGGGACGCATTGGTAGAGAGGAGACACTAGAGGCAGTAAATAGCACTGCCTCATTCATTGCTTTAGAATGCCAGTACATGTGATCGCTGACAGAGCGATCACATGACCTGGCACAACCGACAGAGGCTGAGACTGAACGGTCCGGTACTGGACCGCTCAGTCTCTGCCTGGAATGAATGGTAGCAGCGTGCATGGCGGCGCGCTGCTACCATTTAACACTTGACGTACCAGGACCGTCACTGGTCCTTAAAGCAAATTTACCCTTGACAGTCCTGGTACGTCAAGGGTCTCTAAGGGGTTAATGTTTCTTGCACCCCAGTTTCTCCAACATCATCATCACCACCACCACCACCACTAGTCCCTACTTGCTGTTGCTGATCTATTCCACACATCTCACTACTGCTTGGAGGAGGTGACGAGCAATGTGACAGAGGGTCTTTACAACATCCAGTGTCACTAGGTATCTTTTTCCTTGCCATTAAATGTATCTTATGTTAATTATTGGCGTATTGGGATGCACAGTGAAGTGAAAAAAGATGTGCAGCAGGTTTTTGAGTTATGTGGATTTGTTGGGCCTACACTTGTTAGCCATCCTTGCAGACTATGTATTGAATTTGACATTGAAGTAATTCAAATGTTATTAACGAACATTGGCCTTTTTTGCCTTAATGGCAGTTTTAACTGACTCAATTGAATTGAGGCCTAAAATGTATAACAATTGTCAGTCACACAATTTTCTAATAATATCAGTACTATAGTGTCACAGATTTGTTTTTAAATAAGATTTAAGAAAGCTTGAAAAAGTTAAGTAACTCATGATAAAACTGTATAATACAACAAATATTAGGCAAAAGAAGTAATATAAAGTTCATTTTTGAAAAAATCCCTTTAAAGAACAGTGTTTTTTTTCTACAGCTATAAAAAATGCACTTAGCATCATGAAATGACTCATTAAACTACATGAGTTATAATGCATCTGTTAAATTTTAGCCGGTAATTTTTTTTTAGATTAATATGCTCAAGAATTTCCTGATCATTTAGAGAATTTAAAATGTATGAAGCAGACAGAAGAAATAACATACAATATCTATGTATAATTCAGAGTCAGTAATGCATATTATTTCTACATCACTAGTAAATGAACTATGTGAGTTTTTGTGAATATAATGTTGAGGTTATTTAAACCTACTCAAACACTGCAAAGAGTTTACAAAGCCATTTTATATATATACAGATAGGTATATATAGATGTTGTGGTCACTGAAGCACATGATAAAGTACAGATAAAATCAATAAAGTTCAGGTATCACTTGCTACATTTTTTTAAAATAACGTTCCCTTAGTGGGAGAGTCATATAACACTCACAAAATGTGTGCATGTGAGCTTGGACTGGGAGAGTTCGCAACCCCTGATACTACTCCATTCTCTCTGCAGTTGGGTGGAGTAACTAAAATGCTATAGAGGCCCATTAGATTCTTAATATGTATACATTTGCTGAAAACTTGATATATGGTCGGCTGACTTTGCTTTTTCTACACTTCTTGCATTTTGGAGGTGTTTGGAATTACAAGAACCCCAATCATCATCCAGCACACATTTCTGTAGTGCATACTGAGAATTTGTAAGACCTCTGCCTCTTGAGTTTTCAGTTGAAGGGGATTATTAACCCTAACCCTAAACCATAGTTTTGACCATTCAACCTCCATCCCTGCCTTTGTTTAGGTATGGAGGTAGAAACATTGAAACATATTATTCGTCCTTACCACTATTACTTATTCTAACAATGGTAAAATTATACCAGTACATCTCCTAATTCCATTACATCATTTTGTCTTGAATTATGTAAAACCCTACAACCCTATGTGTGAAGACTTGGAGGTGCACCATATATGCAATACTATACCCTCCATATTCTTTCTACATATAATTATTTATTTTGCCATTGTTACATGAAATAGGTATTTACCAAGAAGGACCCAGACACCAAGAAGGACTCTTCAGATAGGATGATTACAATACAGCAAGGAGATCAGTGTACAATAAGGAGAAAAAAATGTCAGTTATTCTAAAATATTGCAGTTTATAAACTCCTAAACAGGAAGGCACAATCCAGTCAGTTGTAAGTGAAAGAGCATAAGCATATTTAAGTACAGGATCACACTAATTCTGTGCAACAAAGTATGTATCCTGAGGGGGACAAGGCTAGATTATATTTTCCTTCATAACAAAATCATAATACATGGCTACATGATAAACAGTAATTTAACCCCTTAGTATAATAAAGGAGATACTTAAGTCTAGCCATTCCCAACTTTCCTATTGTATTGATATGAGAGAAATAGCCCCTTCTTATATTCAGTCTCTTGAAAAGAACAGGCTGCATCTAGTTGTGATTCAAATTTCAGGGGTACTAGCAATATAAGTGATGGGATTACATACTTCTATCTGCTGGTGTTTGAGTCTAGGGAATTAATTATAGACAATACTGATAAGAAAATTCACTGCCAGTAAAATTAAAATGTTAAAATAATTTTCATGAGTGTTTGACCGGCTATCATGTATTGTGTGTTCAACCTTCAATCTTATTATGCCTGAAGAAGTGACCTAAGTTGTCTTGAAATTTGCATCCTAGAGCCACTCAGACAATAAAGGTAAAATTTTACTCTACAAGTCTCCTTTTTTTCTATGGCTAACATGGTACCACCCTATCCCCAAATGTCTGTGTTGTCATTATTGTAAGATTCATCATCCATGCTCTTCAGTTTTTTCTGCAATAAATATATCAGTGGGAAACGCACACTAATTCTTGCTCCTACAAAACTAACCAGCAAGATAGCCTCCTTAAAAGGTTTCAGCAGCTCACACACATCACACATTAGTTGGAACTGTCCAGGTCATAAAGATGCTCCCTCCAAACAAAGCCCTCCAGTTTTGCATTGTTTATTATGTAATGTCCTTATTCTTTTCCTTCAAATGAATAGAATATAATATAAAAATAGAATATAAAAAAGTTGGATTACACCTTGTAGGGACCAACATTTTCAGCTGGTGATGGGGCAGCTTGTTAATCTCTCATGTATGAAATATAAAGCATTGTGAGCACTGTATGAGTGACTAACTACATTTAGGACATGGGAAAAGCTGGGTACATGCATCATATCCCTTTTTTCAAGGCAGCTATTATGTTGGAACCAGCATTATCAGTAGACACAAAACCGGCTTTCTAGGAGTGGGGTACACAGTTTATTTAACACATCTATGGCTTTGTGGGATTGTCTATCAGAACTCTGCATGCACAAGTGGTGTGCTTATGCTATGGGCTATCAAGCTGCTTTAATTAATAATGCTGCCAGAACCAGAGGTAAGATAAATGGCTGTCACCTGATGCTGCCAGCTATTGTTCCACACCGCACTGGTGAGATGGAAACCTAGGAAGCAGTAAAAGTCATACAGTCTGTGCTCTGCAGACTTGTCAACATATCATCTGTCAGGTGGCTTTTCTTGCCGTTTGATGTTTTCAGCCTTTTACCCACCACACTAACCAACTGCTTGTACAGTTGTGGCACATCCATCCTTGAAAAATAACTACAGCTCGGGATATTCCAGAGGGGTGCAACACATTACATCAATTCTGTAAAACCATGGATTTCTACAAAAAAATACTGTAGCATGTCAACAGCCAACATTTTTGCAGTTTTGCCATTCCAGAGGCATACTTTGGGATATTTTTATGAAGTTTTTGACTCCTTCCCAATAACTCAGTAAGTGTGGGTTGGCAATATATGACAGAAGAACTTTGCAACTCTATTGCTTTAGCAACATGACTTGTGGAGATGATGGGATTGGCATGTGTGAGCACTCTACAACTTGTCCTTTTATACAACAATGAAGAGTCATACTCCTCTGTAGCAGGAAGAGGGCAGCAGTGTGAGGACAGGTCAGGTGCCTGTGCCTGCTGTCAGTGCTGAGCCTGCTTCCAATGCTGGCCCTGCTGCCAGTGCTGCACCTGCTGCCAGTGTGTCTTGTAATTCTCCAGAGAGGCCGCCGGAGGAGATGATACAAAGCGTGACAGCAGGGGATCCTAAGTCACACTTGCCATCCGCAAGCAGTCCCGTCCAAAGGAGGGGGTGATCAATATATTACTAGTGAGGAGGAAGACTCGGGGACTGAAATTTATGTGGTTGGTGTTAGCAGGAGAAAAAGTGATGGTGAAGCAGCAGGTGGGACTGGCTGTGGGGGATTGGTAGGGGAAGTAATGCAGCACATCCAGACTAATGGTCAAGGGAGCCCACACCATTCCCCTGCCCCTGGGAGTCCCCTTCCCCCCATGGCATTGTCCAGGTGGAACATGATCCTGGAAAAGGCTGAAATGTTGACTGGCAGCAATAATACCACCACCACCAGGGGCACAGATAAGCTGCTTTTGCCTGATGCTTCTTCAGCTCGACAAGAAATGGCACGTGTGACATCAGGGGACCTTCTATCATGTTTCTCACCACCTTATCCAACCAGTGAGATGTCTGTAATAGAGCAGAAGCAGCAGCAAGGATGATGATGGTGGAGAAGCTAGGGTGGAAGATACATTAATGACCTTTTTATCCCAAACTGAGAATGAATGGGAGACTGGGATGGGCGTCAACACCACCACCACCACCAGCAGTGAGCTTTTTGGAATTTGTGGAGTTTGCAACTGATCTAATTCCTGCTGCTGCTCAACTGAAAGAGCAGCAGGATGCTGAGGAGCAGGCTAGTGTGCCACAGACCACTGTATTGTATTGTATTGTATTGTATCAGGGCTCAAAATTTCCACTCGCCACTAGCCAATGGAGAGTGAAAATTTAGCCCTGGCGAGTAGAAATTCAGCCCTGGTTGGTATGTTATGTCTTGCAGTGGTGAGTAACTTTTCAGGTCTGGTTAGTAGCAAAGGACTTCAACTTTTAAGCCCTGATTGTATATTTTATTTATATAGCATCAACCAGTGTACTTGGCACTTTACATTTGATATAGAAAGGTTACAATAAGTGCAGTGATTAAGTGCTTATAAAGACAATCATAAGGGGAACAACAGGTGAGTATACGTGAGGATCAAAGGTCCCTGCCCCGTACAGCTTACAATCTAAGTGATAAGTAATAGGTCTAAGTCCTACAATTCAACGTTTCCTCAGGGCTTGGGCCTCTAACAACAAATCTTACAAATCATCCTTTACAAAATACTCTATTACGTCAAGTATCAGTCCACCCCAGTTGCTGCTTACGTCAGGGGGGCCCTATCACTTATTTTATTTTATGTATTTTCTTTTTTATAATTATTATCTGTCCCCCAATACCAGTCAACAAAACTCCTCCAAAACAAATTCCCTGTTCAACTGATCCTTTCCCCAGACTCAACCACCAACACAGGCACCCTCCTCAAACCCCTTTTTTTAACCATTTCTTATGTTTTTTTTTTTTAATTGCATTTAGTTTTTATTTTATTTTTTTACTAACTGTCCCCACAATCCCAGTAAACCCCCCAAACAAAATTCCCTGTTTGACTGATTCTTTCCCCACACTCCACCAACACAGGCACCGTCATACCCCTTTTATACTGTTCCTTTGGGAAATAAAATAACGTGTTATGTGTAAATGCAATGTTCCCATTGATTTCAATGAAATGAGCTAGGCGAAAAAAAACAGAAAAATGGCACTTTTAGAGGGAAATTATTCGCCAAGCGGGACGTGTCATTATTTGCTGATTTTGGTTTGAGGTGAAAATTTTTGTCCATTCCTACCCATCATGTTCCACCTTAGTTCCACCTTAGTCAAACCTCAAAGCTATTTGTATTTGCAGTTGGATATCTACCTGGATTAACATCCTATCTGCATTTATAAGCTGTTAAAATTCTTTGTATTGTAGAAAGTATATACAGGATCAGTCAACAAGGCCACCCAAGGTGAAGAATTCCACATCCTTCATGCCTTTAGTATAGAAATCCATGATTTTGTTTAAGTTGAAAGCATTTTTAATGTAGTCGTAAAGGCTACCCACTTGATTTTTGAGTAAAGATTTTCCTCAGCACTTTATTTTGACCTTGAATATGTTTCTAAATAGTAATCATATCCACCTTTAGACACCTTTTGAGCAATGTAAATAAACCCCAGTTTGGCTAGTCTTTCTTTATAATTAAAATCTTGTGTCGATGTATGAATCTCTACTTTTTCCTGTCAGTAATGTATTTTTTAACAACATATGTCCAAAGCTATACTCTATATTTTAGCTGGGGTCTTACCATTGATATATAAATATGTTATATTGATGTCCTGTGAATCTATTCCCCCTTTATACATGTTAGTCCCCATTGGCTCTTGTAGCAGCTAATTAACACTGCACATTGTTGTTTAGCCTATTGTCAACAAGTACTCCTAAATCATCATTCTCTACTACTGATTCCTCAAGTAGTTTCCCATTTATTGTGTATGTAGCATGCATGTTTCTGCAACCCAAATGAATAAACTTAGATTTATCTAAAATTCATCTTTGACTTTTCCTCCCATTCAATCAGTTTATACCAATATGCACGCAGAAAAGAAACACCTGGTTCAGAGTGCATTTCCTTACATAGTTTATGGTCATTAACAAAGACTGAGACATTGCTTTCAATAGGCATTTCTTGATTATTAAAAATCAATTTAAAAGTTTGACCCATAACTGAACCCAGAATCACCCAGAATCACTCAAAATTTAAACTATGGTTTAATTTACAAATTTTTTCTGCATTCTATCAGTTAACAATGTTTCTACTCACACACAGATATTGTCTCCCAAGACAACCGTTTTCCCTTTATACATTAATCTCTTGTGAGGCAGCATATCAAAGTCTTTGGCAAATTCCAAGTAAATTAACAGTAGCATCCTTGTCCAATTTATTAATTATCCTTTCATGCAAGTAAATTAGTTTGACATGATTGGGGGCAATCTTTAAAGTCGAGATTGCAACTTAGCAGAAGGGGGCCACAGTACTAGGTGTTTGGATGGTAAGAGGGTTGGGGGCACCAGTTCTTAAAAAGACATTATTGAACTGGAAAAAGTGTAGAGATGTGCACCAAAACTGATTAAGGGACTGGAGGATCAGAGTTATATAGTGAGACTAGCCAAACTGGGTTTGTTTACATTAGAGAAGAGACATCTAAGGGGTTATATGATTACAAATTTCATATATATATATATATATATATATATATATATATATATATATATGTGTGTGTGTGTGTGTGTGTGTGTGTGTGTGTGTGTGTGTGTGTGTGTGTGTGTGTGTAACTATCCACTGACTTATTTACACAAAGACCTGAGCTAAGAACTAGAGGTTATCCATTAAGACTAGAAAAGGCTCTTACGCCTAAAACAAAGGCAGGTATTTTTTATAGTAAGGGTGGTAAGGCTATGGAATTCTTTGCCTTGGAATGTTGTGCTTGCAACAGAACAATACTGAGCATTATGGCAGATGGCTTCAATGCAGATAGGTTGTTGATCCAGGGAATGATTTGACTGCCATTTGGAGTTAGGAAGGAGTTATTTTTACCCATTTGGGGTTTAATTGGAAATGGCTTCAATTTTTTTTTGTTGTTTTTTTTTTTTTGCCTTCCTCTGGATCAACAGGGGTGACTTGGCATGGGCTGAACTTTATGTATGCATGTCTTTTTTTAGCCTCATCAGCTATGTTACTATGAACTCCAAGAATTCTTGAAAAACAAAGTCAGAGAAAGGGGAAAGAATATATATGTTAAGAAGTATAGTAGGAAGGCCTTCTAGATTACGTTAAGAAAATATATCTGCCCTCTCTGTCAGATTCAAGGTCAAGGAACTTAACTTGTAAACTAGTACTTAAACTCCCCTCTCATGGGTGGAGAAAGTGTAATGGTAATGGCAAGCTATTCATGTTTTTTTAGACTTTTGTACCCCACTAAGTCCATCTCCTGTAGTAAAAATTCAGTTATTTTATCATTTTTATATATTTTTTGTTACACTATCTTTATTATTCATTTTTCTTGTTTCAGTAACTAACACTCTACTGCTTTGTTTCACTTTCATGGGAAGGTTGGATGTTAGTTGATAGGGTTATAGGACTCTTTACTATAGCAGTTGATTACACTTATGTTTTATAATAGCACCAGTTACATTATAGATTAGTTAATTTAGAGACCACAACACTTTTTACATGTTGTGGATTATACACTCTCTAATTACCATTTTCCTACCTCTTGTAGGTTTCTGCCACCTCTAGAGAGACAGTTTTTGAGCTGTTGTAACAATTTTTTTTTATGTCGGGTTATATGTACTTTGTAGTCTGAATCCGGATCCGGATCTTTATCTGAATCCATATCCATATCCGTATCCAAGTGGGTCTGGTATTTAAACATTTTTAGTGATTTATGTTTATATCTGTATATAGGTGGATGTATTATATAGTCATCACCTACATCATTCATTATATTTTGTTGTGATTATTATTTTGTAGATTTATGTATATGTGAATATTTCATATATATATATATATATATATATATATATATATATCCATATATATATATATATATATAGGGCTCAAAATTTCAAGACCTGAGCTACTAGCCAGGCCTGAAAAGTTACTCACCACCAGTTTCTATGCTTAGCCCCACCCATATCCCTGCATTTAACCCCACCCATCTCAAGTGAAATTGAGCTACAGTAGTGATTCCACAGAATGAATAATTGAATTGGAGCTACACTAGTGATACACAGAAATTTCATCTGAAATAGTGATACTACATAGCTGCCAACTGAAATATAGATACACTATTGATACCACAGAGCTTACAAATACATGACTACCAATGGGTTGTCATTTAAAGGGATAGTAATACTTAAAATGTAAAAAAAAATATGTTGTAGGGTTTATCCCCCTGAGTAAAACAAGAGTACTCCCACTGCTGAGAGGTCTTTCATTCAAAAGTTATTAATTTTCAAAGTTGAATTTTTTAGGTGCAATATCACAGTGGCCTGAAATTGTACAGTGGCGCTGTTGCTACACCATCCTATGGAGATTTATGGTCAACTGACCAGAGTTGTCCATAGGATCGTGTAGCAACAGCGCCACTGTACAATTTCAGGCCACTGTGATATTGCACCTAAAAAATTCAACTTTGAAAATTAATAACGTTTGAATAAAACACCTCTCAGCAGTGGGAGTACTCTTGTTTTACGCAGGGGGATAAACCCTACAACATATTTTTTTTTACATTTTAAGTATTACTATCCCTTTAATAGAAAGCTCTGTGGTATCACCAATGTTGATATGTTTCAAATGTGGGAAAAGAGTGGACATAAGGGGGAGAGGAGGAAAATGAGGGAGAAAAATTGGAAAGTGGGTAAAGAAAGGGTAAGTGGGATGAAAAGGCACAGTGGGAGAAGAAAGGATGGGAGGAAGATGGGTCTGTGCCAGTACCTACCATAACTGAGAGCAACTAATACCTTAATATTATGTTAAAGGAGGAGAGAGATAAAGTGTGGGGCTAGTATACTAACACAAGCAGCACAATTCTGGAGAAAATAAACTGCACCATAGGGAAAAAATAAAAATGCACTAATTCCCCCTTCATATAAATGGGACCTTTAACCCTTTGAATGCTAGAGACATTTCTGGAGAGCCATCTAGCATTCACTCAGTTACAATCCCCATTTTCTCTTTCCCTATGGGGTATTTGATTTGCTCCTGAATTGTACAACATTAACCTAGTATATCAGCCCTAGTGTGAGTACATAATAATAATTTCATTGTTAAGACACCCCTGCAAAACTAGCACTCAAATACAGGCTAACTCCAAAAATCCAGTATACTGAAAAGGAGGAGAGTCCCAAAACTTAAATGGACAGTAATGTCCCATAATTTTTTTTCTAGTTTTGCAGATGTTAAAAAATGCAAGTATATGCCACAAATCCTATCTCTCAAACAGTTATGGTCTGAGAGATATTCACATTCATGCTGAAGAGATCATGTTATGTGTTTTATTGTGCAGGGCCTCTCTGGTCCTACACAATAAAAAGTATTCCAGTGGCCCTTACTGACCACAATAATACTGCTGGAATGGTGCTCCAACAGTAGAACAACAAAGTACTGGCCATTTACATGTGACTAGTGAAAAGGTTACCCCATTACCTTAACCAACAGAGTGTATACCTGTTTACTGGGAGCAGAAAAGTGTACGATAAAAGTGGCACTGCATAGCACCCCATTATATAATATTAGGGGCTGGGGAAATGAGATTGAAGAAGAGATGGGAGAATTAATTGGGCTAGACCTAAGGGAGAAAAGGGAAGGAAGGACTGTAAAAGTAGGAAAAGAAAGAAGGAGGGTAAGTGGTAGGAGAAAAAGAAGCTTCAGCTGCAATAGAAGAAATAGTGTGAGGAGAGGGTGAGCTAAGAGCAACATGAGAAAAGTTGAAGGTGGAAGGGGAATGAGTTATAGAAAATGGAGATGTATACGAGAAGGAGAAGGTAGCTATATCTCTTGCTATCTCTCTCTCCACTGACCCTCAGCTGCAACAGTATCATGGCAGAAGTTGTGACAAAATGTAAAGGAAAACAAGAGGTAAAAAGAGAAGGCTAGAAGTGAGAACTGAAAACTTGGGAAGGAATGGGTAACAAGAGTGAGGATGGAAGCAGCAAAAGGGTTCATATATTTTATTTTACTGCTACTGCCATTTTTTTTTTTTAAGAACTTCATCCCCCTATGCAGACAAGATCTGGAGACTACTCTGCTGAAACGCACTGAGAGCCATCACAAAATTATGAAATTGCCACAGTTTCTCTGAGGAGCGTCATGCCCTTAACCCTTTGAGTGCCAAAAAGTTATCCAATGCATCGCTTTGCAATGCATTAGATACTTCTCTGGCTCTGAATAGGATAGAGTCATGAGTCCTCATTGTGGAGCTTGCTCCCTTATCAGTTGCACTTAACCCTTCTTCCTCCCTCAGAGGCTCCAGACCTGCTCACAATGGGACCTGTATGTGAGGAACCCAGGGACAATGGGCTTTCTTTCGGAGAGACATTTTCAAACTTGTTTGAGGACACAGATTCTCAGTGCAAGTGTCAACATGCCATGCCAACTGATGAATACAACCCCAGCATGCACTGTGTTACTGTTTGTGACATGGATCTTCACATGTCCCCTAATCCTCGAGATCCCAGTAGGCCAGTTAGACCCTGCCACTCGGGGCTGCCCCCCCAATTACATCCCTGCATCATACTCAACATAGATTCACAATAGTCATACCATTTGACTGTGCATCTGCTTATAGTGGTGATCGGATGCAGTACCGATGGCCTCTTTGGAAACATTTACTATTAATCTGTTTTTTTTCTCTATTGGGATTGTGTGCAGCTCTAATGCATTGCAAATTTTTCCCCATAGTTGTAGAGTGCTCGTTTCCATGGCATTGCGTTCTGCTTTGCTTTAAGTACTTTAAGTTGGACTCCTATATGACTAGCATTCAGGGGGTTAACCCTTTGAGTGCTAGAGTGGCACTCAAAGGGTTAACCCCTTGAATGCTAGTCATACAGGAGTCCAACTTAAAGTACTTAATGTGACGCCAAGGAAACGAGCAAAGTATTAGAGCTACATATAATCCTGATACAGAAAAAAAGCCTATTAATAGTAAATGTTTCCAAACAGTTCATCGGTACTGCATCCAATTACCACTATATGCACATGCACAGGCAAGTGATATGAACATTGTTAATCTATGTTGAGTATGATTTGATCCACCTGGGGTTTTATAAATTATATTTATATGATTTGCAGAACATCCATTGACAGCCATCTGCTGTTAACTGTCCAATCAACATTAAAGGTATGCCATTTTCATACAGGGCTTCAATTTCTCTATTTCACCTCGCCAAATGCGAGGAGGTGAGTGGAAATTTTGAGCCCTGATTTATATTTATATATATATATATATATATATATATATATATATATATATTTTTTTTTTTTTTTTTCTTTAATTAGTTCTATATGTTGATGTAGGTCTTTACGGCACTGTTTACCTATGTGCATTCTGTGGGCTTATGCCCCTTGTTTGTATTGCGGGGTCTATGTAGTTTGGACCTTCTTTTCTTTTATTATTACTTACATATTTTTTTGTTTAAATTATGTGCGCAATATTAGTTTTTTGCAGTATGTATGTTGAAGGCTTCTAGTACCCTAGAGTTGCAGAATATGTGGGATCCCTTGACATTTATTTAGCATTGGTCATGCTTTTATTATACGGACATTGATTTATTTATTCTAGTAAACATTTTACTTATTTTAGAACATAGCAGCCTCTGATCCATTGGTTGAAGAGGCGGTGAGACCCAGAAAGACAGGGTAAGATCTTTTTATGTATGACATGTCAGATATTCTGACCAATAATAAATGTGAGTGCATTTCTACTTTTGATTTGTATTTTAATACTACAGTAGCATTATTACACTATTGGGAACCAGCTTCTTGTTTTATATACTACCAGTCTGGGACATGTTTTTGGTGGAGAGGAGCAGCCCAAGTATAACAGCAATACAACCAGGTATTGCATAAGCAAGAACATGGCATCTAGAATTGTGAATACCCATTTGGAGGTTCTGAGGTGGTGGCTCATACTCACTGGATCTTATCTGAACTAGGGGCACCTCTGTTTTTCTCCTTTTATCTCCACAGCCATAGACGTATTAAGTATCCCTCTCCTTAAAAGTTGGTTTTGTGTCTGCTGATAATGGCTCCAACATAACAGCTGCATTGAGAATATAGTCCATGTTGCCTTCTTTGTCCATGTGATACATTTAGTTTTGACCAGATTCTCAGAAATATGTTGAATAAGGCCCACAAAAGCTGCACCCATTATAGCTCCTCAAGCAATGCTTTATATTCAACACGAGAGCTTAACAAACTACCCCAGCACCAACTGAAAATGGAGGTCCCTGCCAGGTGGAATTCCACGCTGTACATGCTAAAACGCTTGTACAAGCAGAACAAAGCCATTAGTGAGGACACAATGCAAAATTGAAAGGCTTTGGAGGGTGTCTCTTTGTCACCGGAGCAATGCCAACTAATGTGTGATGTATGTGAGCTGCTGGCTAGTCACGTAGGAGCAGGAATTTGCAAAATTCTTCCACTACTGTATTTATAGCAGAAAAAAATGAATACACATGCATGCACCAGCTGGTCAAGTACATTTTAGCATGCTTTGAGCAAGATTCTCACATAGAGTCCAGTAAAAGCAATGAGGAATACTTTCTTGCCACTTTGCTGCTCCTCATTACCCTGCTTTAAACACAAAATTTCAGGATTCCTGCCAAAGCTTTTGTCAAGGAATATGATCAGCAGCATCTCTCTGGTGAATTGGATTATGTCAAAGAATATAAACATATGCTTATATAGCAAATGGAGGGTTGCATTATGGAGGAAGAGGAGGGGGAAAGTTAGGGCCAAAAAACTGCAAGACAGCATAGTGAAAAGGAAGGCAGCAAAGGCTTTATATAAGCAGCAGCAGTTTCAGGAGAGCAATCACATCAACCACAACATCCCATTTCCATCATATTTCTGAACAGAGGGCAATTCAGGGGTCTCAAGGTAGCAATCCAACATTTGTGATTGTGGTGGTGGCGTATCCCAGAGTATGAGTTAGTAACTGATACACAGGATTACAGTGTAGCTCCTAGGAGTGGTCCCACTGCATGGGAGATGGTTTCAACCTACTTTAAGGAAAACTTCATTCTTAGCAGAAACAATGACCCCAAAACAAAACAAAGTGTATTGCCAGTAGGGATGTGCAAAATGGCCAAATATATTAACAGCAGCACAGATGAGGAGGAGGAAGAATGTGAAGAAGAGTTGCTACCCTTAAAATTGGCAAATAATGGCTCTTCCCACCTGGCATATAATTTCCCACAAAAAGTCCCATTTTTTATCATTTACTTTACACACAATACAAAGCAAATGTTATTTTATTTCCCAAAGACATAGTATAAAAGGGGTATGAGGGTGCCTGTGTTGATGGAGTGTGATTTTTTGGGGGGAAGGGTTGTTGACTTGGATTGGAAGGGACAGTTAATGATAAAATAAATACAATAAAAAAACCCATAAGACATGGTATAAAAGGGGTCTGATTATGGTGTCCCTTTGTTGGTGGGTAGAGTCTGTGGAAAGTTGAATAGGGAATTTTTTTGGGGTGGGGGGTTTGTTGACTGGCATTGGGGGGATAGGTAATAAAAAATAAATAAATAAAATTAGAAATTGGTACATAACATGACAGGGACCCCCTGATTTAAGATGTGACTTGTGTCCTGAGGAAGCATAGATTTATTAGAGGCAAAAACACTGTGGAAACATTGATTAGTTGTATGTAATTAGACTTGTGTTAGGCACAAGCACTAAGGAAATGTTGATTTGTAGGACTTAGACTTGTTAGAAACAAGCCTAAGTCATTAGGCTGTTAGAAACCAGCCCACCAATTTTTTTTGTACGCTGCTGTTTTCTTTTTTAAAGAACAAGCCCTGAGGAAAAACTTCCCTACTGGCCTAGTACCAGCAGGTGATGTTGTGTTGGACAGTGCTCACTGGCCATTGTCAAATGTCCTGAGATAGATGCGGAAATTGCGACTGTTGTTCATGCTGCTGCTGCTGAGTTGTTTAAACAGCAGGGTGATTAGGTATTGTTCTGTGCTAGATAGGCATCCATTGCTTTTTTGAAAGCAGTTGTATTATCTGTACAACATCCCGAGGCAAAGAATTCCATAGCTTTACCACCCTTACTATAAAGAATCCCTGCCTTTGTTTTCATTGAAAGAGCCTTTCCTCTAGTCTTAATGGATGACCTCTTGTTCTTAGCTCAGCTCTTTGCTTAAATAATTCATTGGATAGCTCTTTGTATTGACATTGAATGTATTTGTAAATGATAATCACATCTATTTAATGGTATCAACAGTAGGGGTGGGCGAAAAGTGTGAAAACATTTTTGCATAATTTTTCTTGAGAAAAGGCTAATTTTTCACTTTTTTGTGAAAGTTTTCTCTTTTTCTCCAATGCAAAATGATCCTCCTTTTTGCCTATTCCAGCAAATTTTTCTCCTATTCCAACACATTATTCTCTTATTCTAACACATTTTTCTCCTATTCAAACACATTTTTCTCCTATTTGAACACATTTTTCTCCTATTCTAACACATTTTTTCCTATGTTTATTATGGTGCAACATTTCCCAGCAAAATATTACTTCTTCTAAGGTCTGAAGTGGAGAAATAAGTAGCTGGAAGTCAAAGTTGTTAGTCCTACAGCAACATATACCTTGAAAAATGTGTTAGCATGCAGAGTGCCTTTGTCTTTTGCCCACAATATTTACTTCCTGCTTAAGTGACACTGGTACATATTCATGGTGCTGTAAAGTGATTAAAGTATGATTGGTGGGACCTTGACAAACTGCATCCACCCCGGGCAGAGAGGGATCATCATCATTGCCTCGGGATGTTGTGCTTGCAGATAATGCAACTGCATTCAAAAAAGCAATGGATGCCTATCTAGCACAGAACAATATTGACAGATATGACAGATGGCTTCAAAGCAAATAGGATATTAATCCGGGGAACAATTTGACTACCAATTGGAGTCAGGAAGGAATAATTCCCCCCCCACACACACACTTGGGACTAGATTGGAAATGGTTCCAGAGGGCTTCATTTTTGCCTTCATCTGGATCAACAGGGGTGTTTTTGGCATGGGCTGGAAATGATGGACGCATGTATTTTTTCAGCCTTATCTACTATGTTACTATTTATTGCACATGCTGCAGCAATGATTGCTGCAGTCAGTTTTTGCACTAACACTTTACTCCCATGTCCCTGCACTTCCTCCACCTTTCCCCCACTCGCTTGTGCATTTGCTAGACATTAATCAACTACTGTGTGTGTTTTTACTCAAAATTAATGGAGTGTGATGTCTTGCCTTGGCCCTCAACAAATGTCATCTGCTGTCTATCAAGTCTACCTCAGTCACAGAGCTCCCAGTCAGTGGCCTAATATATTTATTTGTTTAATTATTTATGTTTTTTCTTATTTATTTATTTATTTTTAAGTTGTCCACCATATCTTATCACAGTTCCCAGACTTCCCCGGCACAGAGACAATGAAAGTAAAATCAGCAAGCAATTTGGACCACAGTTCTCCTCTCACAAATACAGAATTGTATGCTGTGAGAGCATACTTTCGTGAGGTGGAGAAAAAAATTTCTACCCACTGATTTCAATGCCATGAGCTAGGCGAAAAAAGCAGGAAAATGTTTGTGGGAAATTTTTCGCTAAGCGGAAAGTGCCATTTTTTTATTTCAGTGTGAGGCGACAATTTTCGCCCATCCCTAATTAACAGGTGGGGAGGTAAAGAAGAAAGAGATGCATAGCCAGAAGATGTAGTTACCCTAAAGCAGTGGTTCTCAACTCCCGTCCGCAGGACCCACTAACAGGCCAGGATTTGATGATTTCCTTGTTAGAGCACAGATGAGTTAATCAATGTGAATGAGCCTCTGATCACCACACCTGTGCTCTAGCAGAGAAATCACTAAGTCCTGGCCTGCTAGTTGGTCCTGAGGACAGGAGTTGAGAACCACTGCCCTAGAGGAAGAAGGTGATGGTGTGCTAGTTGTTTCACTCAAACTTCCAGTCTCTGCCTGGGTTTCTCTCTTAGTTGCCCTCCTGCAAGAGTTGTGTCTGACCGTGTTTTCAGTGCACTGGGTTATGTTGCTAAATAAAGTAGGACACATCTATAAGCAGCAATGATGGGAGACTTACAATCTGAAAAATTAACCAACATCTAATACCATCTTAGTATCAGGTATGAAAAGTGGAGAAAAGCAAAAATGACAGAGAATGTCAGGGAACATGTATTATTAACAGCACAATAGGGGTTGAGGAGAAGGAATGTGAAGGATTGCGACCATCTACCACTGTTGGGACCACAGCTATGACCATTGATGTGTCAATAATCTGAGAATGATAGCTTACATTTGACACTAAAATGATAATAGCAATAATTTCTGTAACATCTAGAAATTTAATCAAATATGAGAGTATTGAAGGTCTTTAATAATGAAATCATTTTGTAGAAGAAAAAGATAGATAGAAAGAAACTGGGTAATAACCCTAAGGGAACAAGACCAGTTCAATACTGTATTGAATGATGCCACTGATATCAAAAGACTAACTAATCACACCATAAAACAGACATTTTATTGAATACACTTAGTAACATAGTAATTTAGGTTGAAAAAAGACTTGCGTCCATCTAGTTCAACCTTTTCCTATTCCTGTTTACCATTGTTGATCCAAAAGAAGGCAAAAAAACCCCTCAATTAGCAATTTAAAATTCTGCCTTGAATGGGGGAAAAAAAATTCCTTCTTGATTCCAAATGGCAATCAGATTCCTCCCTGGATCAAGAAGCCCCAACTAAATATTCATCCCAATACTAACGTACATAGCCCTCTATGTTATGCTCTTTTAAATAAGTATCCAGGCCCCTTTTAAAGGCATCTAATGTTTTCGATAGCACCATCTCCTCAGGCAGTGAATTCCACACCTTTATTGTCCTTACTGTAAAGAAACCCTTCCGCTGTTGTAGATTAAATCTCCTTTCCTCAAGTCTAAACGGGTGGCCTCTTGTCCTGTGTACTGTTCTGTTAATGAACAGATCTTTGGAGAGCCCTTTGTATGGGTCCTGAACATATTTATATAGTGTTATCATATCCCCTCTAAGACACAGTTTCTCTAGTGTGTACAAGTTTAACTTTTCTAGCCTTTCTTCATAACTAAAGCTTTCAATTCCCCTTTCTAGTTTTGTAGCCCTCCTCTGCACTTTCTCTAGTTCCATAATGTCCTTTTTCAGAAAGGGCGCCCAGAATTGAACAGCATATTCTAAGTGGGGTCTTACCATGGACCTGTAAAGAGGCATAATTATATCTTCCTCCCTTGAGTCAATACCCCTTTTAATACATGCCAATATCTTATTGGCCTTTGCAGCTGTCAGTTGGCACTGCATGCTACTGCTAAGTCTATTGTCTACCATTACACCCAAATCCTTTTAATTTGTAGATTTCCCCAGAGAAACACCATTTAAACTATAAAAAATATATTGATATATTAAAATATATTCGATCTTGACAATATTATTTTGTCAGACTGGAAAAACGTCACTGTATGGAGTGACTATGAGACTGTCCATTTGTATTTTAACCCTACGTAACTGGATATTTAATATAAATCCGAGATGTAGTGAGTTTAACAATAGTCATCTAGCATGTGCAGTAGCTCCCTGTATCATTGATGAGCTTCTATTTGGGTAGACACAGACCAACAATCATGTGTCCAACCAGAGGTCATAAATAATGGTATTTGGTATTATCACCAGTTTGATACAACTTATAAAAGTATCCATCTCTGACAGTCCAGAGAAGCTAGTGCTGCTATATATAAAAGACCAGAATTGTTCTGCTTATTTGCATTTACATCCAAGGAGCTAGTTTGTAGTTCAAACACTGTTCTCTGAGCCCTGAATAGAAATGCAGGAGTGAGCACTATATTGCTTGTAATAGATAGACACTGGGTGGACGGAGGCTACTTGCAAACTTTCCCACTAGAGTCCTAACTTCTAGTGATGTTAAATAATGAAAGAAATCCAAAACTACTGGTTCTAGCTATAGCGGCTCTATTCAGCTGGATTGGGTGCCATCGACCCACATCATGGCGGAGCCAAAAAATGAAAATGCAGTAACCTAAGAACGAAGGCTAATTATCAAAGGACTAACAGTTACAGGGCTGTTACATAGACTTGTTACTCATTTGTAGTTCAAACTCTGATTTCTCCAGAAGTCCTAAAGTAAGCATTATTTATCTGTCGGCTCTGTTTGGTTAGATTGGATGTACTAAACCCACATCAAGGTGGAGCCATACAGTAAATGTATCCCATCCTTAAGGTAAATACAATCATTGGACTAACTGTAGGTTTCTAAGCTCTTAATTAGCCTGAGCTACTTTCCAAATATAGAGCAGGAGTTCTGGACTAAACTTTTTCTGTCGGCTCTGTTCAGCTGAATTGGGTATCATAGACCCACATCGAGGCGGAGTCATACAGTTCACCTAAATAGCTTTGTAGTTCGAGTGCTGCTATCTGGAGCAAAAGTGACTCCAGTAAGCACTCTCTTACTGTCAGTTCTATTCGGCTGGATTGGGTGTAATAAACTCACATAGAGGCGGAACCATACATCAAAGGTATTCTAACCTAAGGGTAAATACTTTTTTTAAGCGGGCTTTAGATCTCAAAGCTGCTAAATAGCCCTACAGTTTCTTAGGACAAGACCGACTTCATCAGGGGCACATTTATATGAGTGGTGAGTGTTAGAGTTACATGTTATATACCCTAAACACGATAGGGATTGGTTCTTTCAAAAATTCATTGCAAACCTGCAATTGGGTAGTATACTATGTATCGCGAGACTTGATACTTAGGGTTTTCTGCCTGCAAGTCAGATGTATCTCTTTTGATAATATCTCAAATGGTGGCTTTGTGGTGAAGTGGCAGTACTTTGCTTCACATTATATGAGTCTCAAATATAAGTTTATGCCTTACAGGAAGAATAATAAATAAAATATAATATTGTTTCAAATCAATTCTGATTGTGACTGGGAGTCGGTGTCACTAGTAATGTCAGTACCACTTCTAGTTGATCTGGTTTTGTATTTCCTATTGGAGGTGAAGTGTCTTTCATTAATACCAAGGAGCCAGGGGTAAACACGTAATTCTTTATAATCTAGTTGTACTTGTTTTAGATTCTCCTTTTTTGAGGAAGCAATTCTATCTTTATAGACTGTGATAGAATTAGCAAGTTTGTCAACTAGTTCCTTGGTTTTGTCACTATTAAACACCTCTTATGTTTCTGCTCAGTTTCCAAAATTGCAGATTTCGTTTTTTTCAATTTCCTTAGCCGATAAATCTATTACCAACAACATCAACTCTAAGGAACATTTATTTAATACAGTAGACCACTTCTGGCAGAAATCTGTGTTACCTCTTCCAATGGTTGGCTTGTTCTTGATCCTAAACCCACGTGGTATAATTTTTTCTTTACAATAATGAGAAAGAGTGACACCATGAAGGTAAAAGTCAACTTCTTTCTTTTTTAATTTCAGTAGGTAATTAAAAATATCTTTGTGTTTAACAGGGCTAATGGGCAGTTCCAAGTTATCACGGAAGAGGGTAACACCAGATTCAGTAGTGGATAGTTCAGTCAAATACTGTATATCTGGAGTAGTTTCTTCCACATTTCTATCCATACTCATGTGTTTTTAACCACTTGTGAGTAAGATGCACTAAATATAAAGTAAATAAGGAGTAAGAAAAAAGTGTAGAACAGTTTGTAAAATGGTAGTGCTCAATAGTCATACAAATAATTAATATATACAAAGATAGGCAGTGGCACACACCTGAATAATATAGCTATACCAAAATCAAAGGTTGTAGGTGCACGTCCCATAAAAAAGATAATACAAGTGAATAAATATACTCAGCCTGTATTATCTTTTTTCAGCTAATGAATCTTTGTGTCAACCACTATCCCAGTATGTGGATTTCTTTTTACAGAATTATATCTCCAAGTTTAATTCTTTCATCACATATTCCTAAGACTTTATACATCAATTACCTGAGATGATAGCTGACAACACCTTGTTAGTTACTCTAGATGTCAGTAGTCTGTATACTTATATTAAAAGTCAGAGATGCTCAACTAGGAACGAGCCTGCAATACAAATTTGCAGGCTGTATAGGAATGGTGTCCTATGATTTTCGAAAGCATATCATATTGGTCCTGTATACTAACATACTCCATAACCAGGGGAAAGAGGCAGTGCGAGCGCTTTTGAAATCTGATAGTGAATATGATGGCCCTCCAGTTGATTATTTACTATTACTGATTGATATAATTCTCAAAAAAGCTATTTTAAGTTTGAAAATAAATTTTATCTCCAGTTACAAGGGACCACAATGGGGTCTAATATGGCTCCATCATATGCCTCCATAGTCATGGAGTATTACGTTTTGCTCAATATATTGGCTTCTTCAAGAGGTTTATCAATGACATCTGATTTATTATGTGAATTCATTGATCAATTAAACAGTATTCCATAAACCTTCAGGTTTACCTTAAACTATGACGCCAATACGATAAACTTCTTGTATATGATTGTTTATAAGAAGGGGAATCACCTGAAGACATGTATCTATACTAAAACAACTGATAGCAATACTTTATTGCGTGCTGATGGCCATCACCCTGTCTTTTTGATAAAAGGTCTACCTTATTCCCAGATGATCAGGGTGAAGGATACTTCTGATCCCCTTCTGAAACAAATTATTCTACAAACCATGAAAGATAAATTGAGGTTATGATAAAAAAAAGTCTATTTCACTAGAAAAAGCTAACAAATTAGACCGTGAGGAACTTCTTTCACAATAGGTCCAACTGAATAAAAAAGTTTACAGGTTTCCTATACAAATGCAATATAACTCACCATCACCGGCCTTTAAGAAGGTTTTTCAGAGAAATTGGCACATCTTAACAGGAGATAAAACACTAGGCAAAGTTTTATGTAATCCTCCATTATTCTGCTATAGAAGAAGGAGAAATATTGGTAACTGGCTAATCCAATCTGACCCCTTTGATAAGAATGACACTGGAACAACCTGACTAACACGTCTGGTATGAGTGTTTAAATGTAGTGGATGCTCAAATTGTGAGCACATTATTACCAGTAAAACCTACACGCACCCACAAAAAGGGATCCCGGTACAAATTAAAAACTTTCTTAACTGTGAAAGCAGATATGTTATTTATATGATTATTTGTCCTTGTGGCCTATACTTAAAAACTATTATATTGAACCCAGTGTAAAGCTGCAAGTAAGGAAGAATATTGAACCAGCGACTGATGGAAGGCTGTGATAAGAGCTGCAACATGCGCTCACTATGAAGACAGCACAGGCAAGGATCGTCCTGTGGCTGCAAGATACTTCAGTTGATTATTGTGGGATTATTTGGAACACTTTTGCACCAGATTCAGCGTTAAGTGCTGACATCATCCTTGGCTGATGCTGCAGATGGAACATTGATCAAGACCTAAAGTGCGTCGCGATGTTAATAGTGATGAGCGAGCACCCCAATGCTCGGGTGTTCGGGTGCTCTGACCGAGCACCCCCGGAGGCTCGAGTGCTCGGCCGAGCACCCGAGCCCCATTGAAGTCAATGGGAGGACTCGAGCATTACACCAGGCACCCCCTGCTCTGATGAGGGGAGGGTGCCTGGTCCATAGGAAAAGGGCAGAAAATGATGGAAACACCACAGAAATGGTTCAGGGACAGCATAGGGAGGATGTCTGGATGCATCTTGGACTCCAACGTCGCTGCTGGGAACGATCTTTCGCCCGTAGTACGCCATTTTTACAGACTGACCGTAAAACACACAAAAAGGAAGATAAAAACGACTTTAGGCGAAAAATTGTTACCAAACAGTATTTGCTGTATATTTACTTGTATATCATCTGCAAATTCTCCCAAAAATTTCCTCGATTTTTCTGAACTGAGGCCATGATTAAGAGGGAAACGTGCGCAAAGGCAAATTCTCCCAAAAATTTCCTCGATTTTTCTGAACTGAGGCCATGATTAAGAGGGAAACGTGCGCAAAGGCAAATTCTCCCAAAAATTTCCTCGATTTTTCTGAACTTAGGCCATGATTAAGAGGGAAACGTGCGCAAAGGCAAATTCTCCCAAAAATTTCCTCAATTTTTCTGAACTGGGGCCATGATTAAGAGGGAAACGTGCGCTGAGCCGACCATCCAAAACATTATGGGTGAGGGTCTGCTGCGGAGCTGACCATCCTAAACATTATATGCGAAGGCCCGCTAGTGAGCTGACGCTATAAAACATTATATGAGAGGGCCCGCTAGAGAGCTGACCCAATAAAACATTATATGAGAAGGCCCGCTGGTGAGCTGACCTATACAAAAATTGTCAAACAGGGCCCGCTGGTGAGCTGGCCCTATATAAAAATTATATCACAGGGCATATGGAAGAGGAGGAGGAGGATGAGAAGATTAAGAGTCAACCATATACCCGTTTTTTGGGTGGAAGGGGTGAATGGGAATACAGAGTATTCCCATCATTGTAAATAACATATATAAAGTCACTTTATGTTCCTCCGGGGCTTTCCTCCAGTGGAGTGGAGAAGTCAGGGGAAATCCAGGCCTTGTTCATTTTTATAAGTGTCAACCTATCAGCATTGTCGGTGGAAAGGCGGATACGCTTATCTGTTATGATGCCACCAGCAGCACTAAATACCCGCTCAGACAGAACGCTGGCGGCAGGGCAGGCCAGCACCTCCAAGGCGTAGAGTGCCAGTTCATACCACGTGTCCAGCTTGGACACCCAGTAGTTGTAAGGCACAGAGGGATCATTGAGGACGCTGACACGGTCTGCTACGTACTCCTTCACCATCTTCCAAAACTTTTCCCTCCTTGTGACACTAGGCTGCGCATCAGGGTGAGGGTGCTGGCGGGGTGTCATGAAGGTGTCCCACGCCTTGGAGAGTGTTGCCCTGCCTTTGTCGGAACTGCTGTGTGCTCCCCTTTTCTCCCCTTCTCGGTTGGCCAAGGTAGCACGTACTCTGCCGCCAGCGTTGTCAGATGGAAAATTTTGGAGCAATTTTTCAACAAGAACCTTCTGGTATTGCACCATTTTGCTTGTCCTCTCCACCGGAGGAATGAGAGATGAGAAGTTCTCTTTGTATCGGGGGTCCAGAAGGGTGAACACCCAGTAATCCGTGTTGTCTAAAATGCGTGTAACGCGTGCGTCACGGGAAAGGCAGCCTAACATAAAGTCAGCCATGTGTGCCAGAGTACCAACAGGCAAGATTTCGCTGTCCTCACCAGGAGGATGACTCTCAATCTCCTCATCCTCTTCCTCCTCTTCTGCCCACCCACGCTGAAGAGATGGAACTAAAGTTCCATGGCTACCCTCTGTAGCGGAGGCAACCGTGTCTTCCTCCTCCTCCTCCGCCTCCTCCAATTGTCGCTGAGAAGACGAAGTGAGGGTGCTCTGGCTATCACCTTGTGTAAGCTCTTCCTCCCGCATTTCCACCTCTTCCACATGCAAAGCGTCAGTTTTAATTGTGAGCAGCGAGCGTTTCAGTAGACACAGAAGTGGGATGGTTACACTGATAATAGCGTTATCGCCGCTCACCATCTGTGTCGATTCCTCAAAATTGCGTAAAACCTCACAGAGGTCTGACATCCATTCCCACTCCTCACTTCTGATTACAGGAAGTTGAACGGAGAGGCGACGACCGTGTAACAGCTGGTACTCCACTACTGCCCTCTGCTGCTCACAAAGCCGGGCCAACATGTGGAAGGTGGAGTTCCAGCGCGTGCTCACGTCACACAGCAGCCGGTGAGCTGGCAATTGTAAGCGCTGCAGCTTCAACAGGCCGGCTGAAGCTGTAGATGACTTACGGAAATGTGCACAAACGCGGCGCACCTTGGTCAAGAGATCATGCAAATTGGGGTAGGTTTTTAGAAATCTCTGAACCACTAAATTAAATACATGCGCTAGGCATGGTACGTGTGTGAGCTTGCCGAGCTCCAAAGCCGCCACCAAGTTACGCCCATTATCACACACAACCATGCCTGGTTGCAGGTTGAGTGGCGAGAGCCACTGCTCGGTCTGGTGACTAATCCCCTGCAACAGCTCTGAGGCCATGTGCTGTTTGTCCCCAAGGCAGATCAGCTTCAGCACGGCCTGTTGACGCTTCCCCACTGCAGTGCTACACTGCTTCCAGATACCGGCTGATGGGTGAGTGGCGCTGCGCGCAGAGAATTTGGAGGTGGAAACGGAGGAGGAGGAGCCAATAACGTAGGTGCTGGCGGAAACCCTGATGGAGGTAGGGCCCGCAATCCTCGGCGTGGGTAGCACCTGTGCCATCCCAGGGTCTGAGTCGCTCCCAGCCTCCACGACATTCACCCAGTGTGCCGTCAGGGAAATGTAGCGTCCCTGGCCACAAGCACTTGTCCATGTGTCAGTCGTTAAGTGGACCTTCCCAGTAACTGCGTTGGTCAGGGCACGGGTGATGTTACGGGACACATGGTGGTGTAATGCGGGGATGGCACACCGGGAAAAGTAGTGGCGGCTGGGGAAAGCGTACCGAGGGACAGCTGCTGCCATCAGGCTGCGGAAGGGCTCAGTCTCCACAAGCCTAAATGGCAGCATTTCGATGGCCAGTAATTTGGAAAGGTGTGAGGTTAGTGCTATGGCCTGTGGGTGGGTGGCTGGGTATTTTCGCTTGCGCTCAAATGCCTGGGGTAACGACATTTGGACGCTGTGCTGGGACAGGGAAGTGGATGTGGTCGCTGATGGTGCTTCAGATGGTACAGGTGCAGGGCGGGAGGTATGCGGGCCTGCGCCTTCGACAGGCGATTGGCCGGCACCGAAAACAGGGGAAGAGGAGGCAGTGGTGTGGCCTGCAGAAACAGATGGGCGATCCAGGCGTTCCTCCCACTTATTACGGTGCTTGGATGCCATGTGTCGGATCATGCTGGTGGTGGTGAGGTTTCTAGTGTTCATGCCTCGGCTCATTCTGGTGTGGCACAGGTTGCAAACTACAATTCTTTTGTCGTCCGCACTTTCCTTAAAAAAACGCCATACCGCGGAACACCTACCCCTTGGCAAGGGAGATTTACACAAGGGGGTGCTCCGTGGAACATTTGCGGGCCGGTTTGGTGCGGTCCGCCTTCTTTCTGTAGCCACACCACTGCCTCTTCCAGCCTGTTGCGGTGCTGCAGATGGCTCACCCTCAGGACTGCTGTCATCGCTCGGCTCTACACCTTCCCAGGTGGGGTCAGTCACCTCATCGTCCACCAAGTCCTCCTCCACTTCCTCACTCTGATCATCCTCCTCATGTCTTGATCCCACCACATACTCAGTCATTGACAACTGTATATCATCCTCCTCATCAAGGTCTTGAGACAGTAATAGTGGTTGATTTAATGGCAACTGTATCTCATCATCATCATCATCCACTTCCTTTGACCTTAAATGCCGTTCACCTCTGTCATCTTCTTGTGATTGGGTACCCTCTAGAGGTTGTGAATCAGGGCACAAGATGTCATGTTCCTCTGCAAGCGTGCTTGGAGAGAGGTTCAAATTAAGGATTGGTGATGAGACGAGCTCCTCACTATATCCCAGTGTGGGATCACTTCTTTGACCAGATCCTCTATGGTGGGAGGAAGGATGATCAGAGTGAGGATTATGTTGACCAGACTCTTGGCTACTGAGAGTGGACTTGGTGGAAGACAGGGTGGTGCTTAACCGACTGGAAGCAGTATCAGCTGACATCCAACCGACCACCTGTTCGCAGTGGTCGGACCTCGAGAGTGATGTCCTGCGACGCCCTGTAAAATGAGACATGAAGCTAGGTATGGTGGATGTCTTTCTGTCTTGTGCTCTGGCACCAGGCGCAGTTTCTACGTGTCCTGACCCGCGCCCTGAACTATCAGGATCACGTCCACTTCCCTGTCCCTTTTTACCCGCCTTCTTCATATTACACGGAATATGTGCTGCAAATCTGCAACTTTGCACAGTACACAGAATTTGCTTCTTAACTGCGGCTACGCACATTGAATGGAATATGTGACTTTGATATTTTACAGTTTGAAGACTTAACAGAATTTTTTCCTATTCTGAAACTGTGCACAGTCAACAGAATTTGCTTCTTAACTGCGGCGACGCACAGTGAATGGAATATGTGACTTTGATATTTTACAGTTTGAAGACTTAACAGAATTTTTTCCTATTCTGAAACTGTGCACAGTCAATAGAATTTGCTTCTTAACTGCGGCGACGCACAGTGAATGGAATATGTGACTTTGATATTTTACAGTTTGAAGACTTAACAGAATTTTTTCCTATTCTGAAACTTTGCACAGTAAACAGAATGTGCTGCTAATCTGCAACTTTGCACACTAAACAGAATGTGCTCTAATCTGCAACTTTGCACACTAAAAAGAATGTGCTGCTAATCTGCAACTTTGCACACTGAACAGAATGTGCTCTAATCTGCAACTTTGCACACTAAACAGAATGTGCTCTAATCTGCAACTTTGCACACTAAACAGAATATATGAAGTTTTTTTTTTTTTTTCCCCCACACAAAATAAACTGCTGCCCCCACACACAGTAGTCCTAAAAAGGACTTTTGGGTCTTTTTTTTTTTTCACAATTACTTGTCTTCTCCCTACACTGACTTTCCCTTCCTATCCTCATCTCTCCCTGGCTAAGACTGAACCGAACTCGCTGGTCAGGTGCTATACAGCACCCTACCACGGGTTCTGGCCAGCCAATCAGTGTAATGCCAGCAGCCAACATGGCTGCTGGCATTACACTGATGTCAGAGCCTCCCTGCACGTTTATTGGCTGCGCAGCAGCCGCGAAACGTGCGGGGAGGAGACCCGAACATGGCGGGCGAACACATGCGGTACTCGTACGAGTACCGCCATGTGCCGAGCAGAGCGATGCTCGAGCCGAACCGAGCTTCGGCCGAGCATGCTCGCTCAACACTAGATGTTAAGGAGACTAGCAGTACGAGTAAGTGACTTGACTTAGTAAGAGACTTTATTTGCAATATACACATGCCGACTATATGGAAGATGCAGCTTTTCCATGATCCATAAGAGCGCTGCGATGTGCTTCTATGACACTATGTTTCTTTGATTTTTATTCCCATCACTTGTCTGACACATTGTTACCAACTAGCCTGCCAGTCTCAGTTTGAGTTTGATTTTGACAGGCCATGCACTCAGCCTGCATGGCATGTCATGCGAATAGGATATATTGTATTTCTTTTGTTTTTGATTGCTGCTTAGCAACTATTTGTGTGTACCCCTATGACGTTATTACACTGTACTGATAGAGACGCCACATTTTGGCACCTTCGGCACAGGAGAATAGTGTTCAAGGGCAATTGTGTATATTAGAACTGTGTGCACCTTGTTGTAACCATTTGCCTTGAGGAAGGTCCCTAAATGGACAGAAAACATTCGTTATGGATGCAATAAATTGATTACTTTTTTTTCTACTCTTCTTGATTCCAGTGTGCTCTCTCAATACGAAGCGCCTCAGTCTGAGTATATTTATTCACTTGTATTATCTTTTTTATGGGACGTGCACCTATAACCTTTGATTTTGGTAAAGGTATATTATTCAGGTGTGTGCCACTGCCTATCTTTTTATATAATTCCTAGCGATAATACCAAAAACAATAAAGATTCCTATATTTAGTGAGTATCTCTAATCACTAAGTTAAACAAATGTTTTCTTTATTTTATTTATCTATATAACCTTATGCTTACAGTTTCCCCAAGAGACCAGCACTCACGGGACTTATCACAGAAATATATTTTTTAATAGTTGACGCTTCGGTCCTACACGACCCTTTATCAAGAACACAATAACATAACATTTAAAAACTGAAGCTTTACATACCTTTACCCATGCGGTCATTCCCTCGTGTCAAACAACTGTGACGTGCACTTCCGGGTGATGTTAAAACATGCCGCTGGCATACAATGATGTGAACAAGAGAACAAAATGCTTTGTGAGCAAAATTAGTTAAATTAAAGTGACCATACGATTAAAATCACTCAGTCTGTGTAGAGATGTTCTATGTCTTAACTATTAAAGTGCACCTAATCATGCATACTATCTGTAAACATTTAAAAAATACAATGTGACAAAAAGTGCAACTTTGTTGCTGCCCACAACATCCTACTGCAAATCTCTCATGGCGGAGCAAAATATTAATACAGTGACCGAGCGTGTGTGACGGTGAAAACGTGCAACCATGCAACAAGCCGTGAATTACAAATGTAACTCTACTTTCAACTTCATAAAAGCTGATCATTAAAATTAAAACAAATATTTTACATCAATTATGTGGATTACAGCTAAATCTACTGGGATTAAAAAATGGTTTTTCACAAAATCTGCAAAAACATAATAGCTTTATGCACTGCCTTGTATAATCTTCTCCTAACAAAATACAATCTAACTCATGAAAAAAAATCTATATATATCAGACTACCTAAAAACATATTTGATGAAAAACAAAAAATACAAAAATGAATAAAAAAAATAATCCAAAATGGAAAAATAAAAAATGAAAAATGAAAAAATGATGGAAAGGGTCAAACACTTCAATAAACACTTGTATTCTTGACCCGAGTTTCCAAAAAACTTTATGCTTATTTATTGAAAAAAATTGTCACAATGTATTTTGGGTCATATATTAACCCCATCCTGACAATGGACTTACTAGGTACATCCCGCAAAAACTGTCACTTAGTGACAGAGGACGTACCTGGTAAGTTCTGGAAGTCCGGGTCTCCGTGTGGCTGCACGCCATTTGGGGACTCCGGAATCATTTAGAAAAAAAAAAAATATTAGCCGGGCGTTAAGGTGCCAGCCGTGTACGCACGCGGCTGTCACTAAGGGGTTAAACGAAATAGAAAATCTTATTATTGGACTTATTTTGGTACTTTCTCTAGGTTTTAGATGTATTGGAAGTATTTTAAAATATGGAATGGAATAGCTTGTAATATCCAGTTCTATTCTAGCCCGAGATCTCTAAAAACTTTCTATTTATTTTGGGATTATACAGAGAAATAAATAATCTAAAAACAGATGAAAGGCATCATAATTGGTATTTTTCTTATGATAAGATATTGAGCCTTTAGGTAATTCTTCTAGTTTCCGTTTTAGATAAATCCACTTGTATCCTATATTTTTCAAAAGCTTCTGAGAAACTGGGGTACAATATTATTCACATTATTGGTCCTAATTCACTGGTGAGATGTGTGATATATGTATGAATTTTACTATCCAAAAATAATATTTTCTATTATTTTTTATTATTTGTAATTTTCTATTATAAACTTTTACCATTCTGATGTAATTTTAAAGATATTAATGGTGATAAGTAATCTAAGTGACATTAAATATTTATTATTTTTTATCATGAATAAATCTTTTTATTGAAAACTTTGATGGTTATACCTTAATGGAGCTTGTACTGTTCAGGTGCCACTACATATATATTTCCTCATTTAATCCCCCTGGTGACATAGATTGTAGTTTGAAGATCCAGAAAGTCTCTCTTTGTGCCAAACAGTTAAATATTTCTCCCCCTCGTATGTGGGGGGGGGGATATGATCTATCAACTGAAGTTTGATGTTAAGTTGATCATTTTGATGGTATTTCTTGTAATGCCTTGACACTCAATGAGTGGTTGATTGCTTGGAGAGATTGTTTTGATACTCCCTAAATCTCTCCTTTATGGGTCTTGTAGTCCTGCCTACGTATCGGCGTTTTCACGGGCATTCCAAAAGGTAGATGACATATGGGGTATTGCAATTTGCAAAATGTTTTATTTGAAAGGTTTCATCTGTGTTATGAGAATTGAAATGAAAGTCAGTAATATTTATGTGTGAACATGTGACACATCTGGTATGTCCACATCGGTAGTTACCTGTTACCTTTGTGTTTTTCTCCAACTTGCAAGGAACTTTCAGATTTTCTTAGGGTACTTTTGTGCATTTCTCTGTTTAGTTTCTTTTCCTTCTCATACGCACCCTCGATGATTTCCATTCTGTATCCTTTTTCTTTACATTTCTTTTTGAGATCTCCAACTTGTTTTCTGAAGATTTCTTTCCTGCTACAATTTTGTTTTAATCTCTGAAATTGGCCCAAGGGCACATTGTTTAACCAAACTTTCCGGTGATTACTGGTAGCTTGGATACAGCTATTTTCATCATTGTGGTGGGTTTTGGTTTCCATCTTTAAATCTTCTCCTATATATATATTTCAAAATACAAAACACTATGGAGGTAGTGCTGCAGGTGGCTGTGAAGGATATGCCCATAGTGTTGTTTTTTATTTCTTTCAAAAAGGTTTATAGTGATTCCCCTGTGTCCTTCCATATGATCGGTATGTCATCTATGAAGGGCATATACAATTCTAATTGGGTAGCATAAGTATTACAGATGTGTTTTTGTTCCCAATATCCCATAAATAGATTTGCGTATCTAGGAGCGAAGCGCTTACCCATAGCCGTCCCACACTTTTGGATATAATGATCTTCTTCAAACACAAAATGATTATGGTATTGGATAAATCTTATTCCCTCCAAAATGAATTCTCTCTGTTTTGGTGTCATTTCTCTGCCTTCTTTCAAAACGTGTGAGACAGCCTGTAATCCTAGTTCATGGGTGATGTTGGTGTATAATGCTGTGACATCACAGGTGACAAGAAAGAAGCCCTCTTCCATCTGATTTTTTGTAGTTTCTCCAGCACGTTTCCAGTGTCTTTTGTGTGTGACGGTAATGTGACCACATAATGTTGTAGATGAAGATCGATTAACTGTGAAAGGTTGCTTGTGAGCGAGTTTATACTTGAGATAATGGGTCTACCAGGGGGATTCTGTATATTTTTGTGTAATTTTAGAATATGATAGTAAATTGGGATGCTGGGATGATCTACTTTCCGGAACATGAATTCTTGCTTAGTGATGACTCCCTCTTCGTATGCTTCCTTGATTAGATGTGGGTAACTTTCTTGTAATTTTTCCAATGCATTTGAAGATAATTTCAGATGGAATTTGTCATCCTCTTTGTGTTATTCTTTTTGATTTTGACTGGTTTTTCGAATTCTTTATTGATATCTTTCTAAACTAATTCCATAAAGGATTCAATGAAATGGACTCTTGATTCAGTTGGATAAAATTTAGATTGTGCTCTGAAATCACAATGGATGACCTTAGATTCTCCTGGTATGAGGTTTTCATCTTTAGATGAATCAGTGTGTCCTTCTTCCCATAAACTTTCCAAAGCAGTTAGTACTTGATTTTTTAAATTCTTTGGTATTTTTTTATTTAGAGATGATTCTTCTGCTACAGTATAGTGTCTTTCTAGTGTTAATTTTCTGATAAATTTTTGGGCGTCAACATATATTTCAAAATGATTAGGTTAGCAACTTGGGGCAAATTTGAGGCCCTTTTGTAATAGTTGAAGGTCCTCCTTACTGAATAGATATTGTGCTAGATTATAGATTCCTCCAATGTTTGGTTCTCCTTCTCCTGGTGTCTCCTTTTTATGTTTCTTACTTATCACGGTCCCCGTGATTTTCTGTCAATCTGGCCTGATTTGCCTGTGCATTGGTGGAGACTGATTGGCCCGCCCAGGATGTGCCGTTATATGCTGGAGCTTGGGCACTTGTCAGTTGCCCTTTCGTGGTGTTCCTGTTGCTGCGCCTTGTTGCTGTATTCCTGTGTCTCCCATGTACCGACCCGGCTAGTCTGACTCTTCTCCTGCTTCTGCTCCATGATTTGACCCGGTTCTGGCTGACGACCCTGCTCCGTGATCTGACCTGGCTCTGGCTGACGACCCTGCTCCGTGATTTGACCCAGTTCTGGCTGACGACCCTGCTCCGTGATTTGACCTGGCTCTGGCTGACGACCCTGCTCCGTGATTTGACCCGGTTCTGGCTGACGACCCTGCTCCGTGATCCATACCGGTCCTGCCTGCTGTTCCGGTTGCCGTTCCGGCCTGCCTGCTGTTCCAGTTGTCGTTCCGGTCCTGCCTGTTGTTCCGGTTACCGTTCCGGTCCTTCCTGCTGTTCCAGTTACAGTTCCGGTCCTGCCTGCTGTTCCAGTTACTGTTCCTCAGGGAAGCGGAGAGTATTCTGCGAAAACGTTTGGGATAGTCTGTATGTTCAACAGACAACGGGACTTTCTCCACGCCCCCTGTGATTATCCATTGCTCCACCCTCTATCTGAGTATCCCGCGGCTCCGTGATGAACTGAGCCGCCGCCGCGTCCTAACAAGAGCAGCGTGCACAAGGCAGTCAATTCGCAACATTGTATACACCTCTCCATCTTATGGTTACATTGTTTCCCTTCATCGGAGAGATCATATCATTTTATTTGAACAGCTGCCATATACATGTGCCCCGTTTATCGGGTTAACAACTGAGCTCTCTGGGACTAAGGACCGGGAGATACAGACAAGAGTTCAAGGATACCAAGCACGTCGGCTGACGGGAGAAAGACCCTTTTGAAGTGCATAAAGCCCAAGATGGACAAAATGTGAGTGAAATACCTCTTATTTTTAATCTACTGTTAATTTAATAAATTACTACACTTAGACCTTGATGGTAATACAGATGGGCGACCGCACTGTGGCAGAGTATGCTATAGAATTTCGTATTCTAGCAGCAGAAGTAGCCTGGAATAATGAGGCACTCCTGGCAGCCTTCGCACAGTGTCTATCCAACTCCATTAAGGATGAGATTGCTGCCAGGGAGGTACCTACTGATCTAGATGAGTATATAGACTATGTGATACTCATTGACACCCGCATGCGTGAGAGGCGTTTGACTAAAAGGGCTAGTTCCAAGACCTATGGGCACGAGAGGTCTTTTAACCCACCCTCTCCTCCCATTCCTCCCGACCGGGCACTTGAAACAGGGGAGCCTATGCAGATTGGCTTCACCAGGTTGTCTAAGGAGGAGAGGGCCCACCGCAAAAGACATGGGTTATGCCTATATTGTGGTAAAAAGGGGCATTTATTAAGTACTTGCCCGGTACATCCGGGAAACGCACGCACCTAGGGTACCTTGGGGGACAGGCCCTAAGTGGTGTACAATCGTCCCCAGATCCTGATTACAAGAAATCCACCATTCCTGTGAGTTTTCTCCTAGGCGACCAAGCTGTGGAGGTACTAGCCCTGGTAGATTCTGGCGCAGCAGGCTATTTCATGGACCGGGCATTTGCGGAAAGACACAACATTCCTTTGTCTAAAAGAGATACTCCGCTAGCCATTGAGGCTATTGATGGCAGACCTCTCGAACCAGCTTTTGTCACCATGGAGACTACTCTCCTTGTTATGTCTGTTGGGGTCCTCCATAAGGAGGAGGTTCGTTTTCAGATTATTCATTCACCCCATCATGCGGTCATTCTGGGGTACCCTTGGTTAATGCTGCATAATCCCCAGTTTGACTGGCAAAAGTGTGAGATTAAGTCATGGTCCAACCATTGCTCTGGTAATTGTCTATCTCGTCCTGTCAAGATTATGTGTACCTCTCCTTCTGTGCCAGCAGAATATAGCAAATTCTGTGACGTATTCAGTAAGGGTGAGGCCAGCGCATTGCCACAGCATCGGGCATATGATTGTGCTATTGATCTGCCCCCGGGAGTGGTGCCACCGAGGGGTAGGACATACCCATTGTCCTGTGAGGAGACTAGGGCTATGGAGGAGTACATTGAGGATGCCCTCAGACGAGGGATTATTCGTAAATCATCCTCGCCGGCAGGTGCAGGGTTCTTTTTCGTGAAAAAGAAGAATAGCGAGTTACGACCGTGTATTGACTACCGTGGACTCAATAAGTTAATGTCCAAAAATGCTTATCCCATTCCGCTCATCACAGAGTTATTTGACAGGTTGAAAGGCTCCTCTATCTTTACGAAACTTGATCTACGTGCCGCCTACAACCTAATAAGAATCAGGGCCGGTGATGAGTGGAAGACGGCATTCAATACTAGGTCAGGCCACTACGAATATCTAGTTATGCCATTTGGGTTATGTAATGCACCTGCCGTATTTCAGGAGTTCATTAACGATATCCTCCGCGACATGTCTTGTGTGGTTGTGTATCTGGACGATATATTGATCCATTCTGCTAGTTTAACCCAGCACATCCAGGATGTTTCGGAGGTAATACTCAGATTACGCAAGAACAAATTGTTCTGCAAACTAGAGAAATGTGAATTTCACTGTTCCCAAGTACCCTTCTTGGGTTTTGTCATATCTAAGGATGGCATAGCCATGGACCAAGAGAAGTTGGCTGCAGTCCTACATTGGCCGCGACCCAAGGGGTTAAAAGCTATTCAAAGGTTTCTAGGCTTTGCCAACTATTACAGAAAATTTATTCAGAACTTTTCCACCATTACTAAACCTTTGTCTGACCTGACGCATAAGGATGCAAATCCCTCTCAATGGTCTGAGGCAGCTGAGATGGCCTTTGAAACCCTCAAGAAGGCGTTTGCATCCGCACCTATATTATCCCACCCTAACCCCACGCTGCCATTCACACTAGAGGTCGATGCCTCTGAGTTTGGGGTAGGGGCAGTTCTCTCCCAACACCCTAAGGAAGGGGGTAACCTGAGGCCGTGTGGATTCTTTTCCAGGAAACTGTCTAGTGCCCAGAGCCATTACGAAATTGGTGATAGGGAGTTGTTTGCTATCATCTTGGCATTAAAGGAATGGCAACATCTTCTGGAAGGCACAAGGACCCCAGTGTTAATCCTCACGGACCATAAGAACTTGATTTACCTATCCGAGGCCAAAAGGCTGTCATCTCGCCAGGCTCGATGGGCTCTATTTCTGTCCAGATTTAATTTCATAGTGTCGTACCTGCCTGGGCCCAAGAATATTAAGGCAGATGCCCTGTCTAGACAATTCTGCACAGACATTGAGAGGGATGAGGCCCTGGTCCCCATTATTCAGCCAGATAGGATCCTGGCTACTATTCGAACCAGCATCACTTCGCCACTGGGAGAGCAAATCTTGGCATCACAAGGGCGTGCACCTCCGGAAACCCCAGTTGGCAAGTGTTTTGTGGACGAGCCTTTCCGTACCAAATTACTTGAGACCTATCACTCATCTAAGGCAGCTGGGCACATTGGCAGAGATCAGTTGGCATGGTCATTATCACGAACATTCTGGTGGCCTTCACTGAAGGCCGACTGCTCTGTATTTACTGCTGCTTGTACCACCTGTGCCCGTGCCAAAACTCCCAGACATCTCCCAGTGGGACTGCTCCAACCGGTGCCTAATGGTGATCGTCTTTGGTCCCACATTTCTATAGATTTCTTGGGAGAACTGCCTAGTTCTAAGGGCTATACATTTATCCTAATGGTGGTGAATAGGTTCTCTAAAATGGCTCATTTCATGCCCCTCTCTGGCCTTCCCTCGGCCCAGGAATTGGCGTTAATTTTTGCCAGAGAAGTATTCCGCTTGCACGGGGTTCCTAGAGTGATAGTGTCCGACCGGGGGAGTCAATTCGTGTCGAGATTCTGGAAGGCATTCTGTGGCCAGATGGGCTTTCAATTGTCCTTTTCCTCCGCCTACCATCCCCAGACCAACGGAGCCGCCAAGCGTGCCAATCAGGGACTGGAGCAGTTTTTACGCTGCTTTGTGACTGATCATCATGATAATTGGGCCGACCTGTTGCCGTGGGCAGAGTTCGCCAGGAACTGTGCGGTTAATTCATCATCTGGGAGCTCTCCGTTCCTTGTTAATTATGGGTTCCAACCCTGTCTACTCCCAGAATCATTTCAGTCCCAACAGATTCCGGCTCTGGATGAGCACATGGAGCAGCTCCGCTCCACTTGGGCACAGGTACAAAGGTCCCTCAGTCAGTCCTTCCACAGACATCAGCGGCATGCCAGTCGCAGATGGCTGCCAGCGGTTTCCTTCCAGGTTGGGGACAGGGTATGGCTATCCTCCAGGAATCTCAGCTTGCAAGTGCCCTTGAAAAAACTGGCCCCCCGGTTCATTGGGCCATTTAAGATTATTCGCAAAGTCAATCCTGTGGCATACGCATTGGAACTTCCTAACACTATGCTTATTCACAATGTGTTCCATGTGTCATTATTAAAGCCCTTGGTTTGCAACCGCTATACTACCACTCCGGTGGTTTCTGGGCCGGTGGATGTGCAGGGCCAAGAGGAATACGAAGTTCAGAGCATCATTGACTCCAGGAGATTTAGAGGCAAGTTGCAATATTTGGTCCACTGGAAAGGGTATGGGCCTGAGGAGCGCTCTTGGGTTGACCACAAGGACCTCCATGCTCCACGATTGTTGCACAACTTTCACTCTAAATTTCCGCAGAAACCCAGACCCCCCAGCAGGGGAGGGGGTCTTTGAGAGGGGGATACTATCACGGTCCCCGTGATTTTCTGTCAATGTGGCCTGATTTACCTGTGCATTGGTGGAGACTGATTGGCCCGCCCAGGATGTGCCGTTATATGCTGGAGCTTGGGCACTTGTCAGTTGCCCTTTCGTGGTGTTCTTGTTGCTTCGCCTTGTTGCTGTATTCCTGTGTCTCCCGTGTACCGACCCGGCTAGTCTGACTCTTCTCCTGCTTCTGCTCCATGATTTGACCCGGTTCTGGCTGATGACTTTGCTCCGTGATCTGACCTGGCTCTGGCTGACGACCCTGCTCCGTGATTTGACCCGGTTCTGGCTGACGACCCTGCTCCATGATTTGACCCGGTTCTGGCTGACGACCCTGCTCCGTGATCCGTTCCGGTCCTGCCTGCTGTTCCGGTTGCCGTTCTGGCCTGCCTGCTGTTCCAGTTGTCGTTCCGGTCCTGTCTGTTGTTCCGGTTACCGTTCCGGTCCTGCCTGCTGTTCCAGTTACAGTTCCTGTCCTGCCTGCTGTTCCAGTTACCGTTCCGGTCCTGCCAGCTGTTCCGGTGTTCCTGTATCATTCCGGTAGCTCTGGCGACATTTTGAACTGTTTAAGTGACTCACTGTTCCTCTCATTAATCAATAGCTGTAGCCTGAGGTTGCTTTGCCTTCTGCTGGTTGCCAAGGTGTTCACTCCTGTACAGAACCACATAACCCCTGCAGTGCCTGTAGTCTCCGGTCTAATGCCTCCGATATATCTTGCCAAGCCTACGTTTACCGACTTGAGCCTTTACTCTGAGTGCTTCTGTGTGTCTCTCATCCACCCTCAGAGCCTTGTCTGCTCTGTGCTCGTATACTGGTAGCCTGTTCGCTCCCACTGTGATCATTTGGAACGGCACCAGAGGGGTGTTCGGGCTCCGGCCCACGTACGCTAGAAGTTACATTTCCCATTGCACTTCAGAGGGCGCCGGCTCTATTACAGCTTGTGCAGAAACCATCTGAAATAGCACCCAAGGGGTGTCAGGGCACAATCCAAGTGGCACACGCAGGGTTACTACTTTTCCCAGTTAAGGGCGATTCTGGTTCTGATCACTTCAGCGTTGGCAATAGCATTCCTCTGTAGCCCACGGTGGTGGTATCGGCTCAGCTCTGGACATTGGGGTGCCTTCTATACCAACTTGAGAGTGTATTCAGTGCAGTCACTTACTTCTATCCAGCTATTGAGAGACTGTGTTCCAGAAACTGCTATTTATCCCGGGCGTTGGCCAATCTGGTTTATAGCTCTCCTATTGCATTTGTTAACCCTTTGGGAGAATATTCCCTATCCATACATTGCACCTGTTAACCCTTTGAGGGAATATTCCCTATCCATACATAGCACCTATCACTACCATTGTGTGCATTCACCTTGCCAGTATTGTCACTACTGCTATTCCTGTGCTGGCCCTTAGGGGCATTGTTTTATTTTCAATAAAACTGTGTTTTTACTTCATACCCTGGTCTGAGTGTCAGAAAACCGTAACATTACTTCCTCCTTTGGTTGCTCTTCTCTCCCCTCTTTTCTTTTTCTTCATGTTGATTGTATCGTTCTTTTGGTATGGCATCAACTCCATTGTTCTTTTACCCATTTCTGTATAGGGGTCGATGGACCTTCGGACAAAACATGTGGGTTGAGTGGGTTTGTATTCTTTAGAATGGCTCACTTATGTTGCATACTGAGAGTAGGTGGTCTTGATATAGATGGTTTTGGTGTAGATGAACGGGATGGAGCTCATTCCTGAGGTAGATGGTTTGATAGGGTATAGATGTAGATTGGATAGGAGTAGGGTTAGTATATATGATCCTTTCATTCAGTAGAGTGTTAGATTGTGTATTTATTTCTTGCTGGTTCATAGAGGGATTTATCATCTGATGTTTTGTTCTATTTTGCTTTTGTTGTTCTGTCGATATCTTGTTTGTTTCTTTTCCTTTTGATTGTATTTGTAATTTCTTTTCTTTATTTTCAAGTTGCCAACTATTTGGATCTATCGATAGAGGTGTGGAAATTGCCCCTGGAGTGGCTGATATTGGAGTGGCTGGTATTTCTTCCCCCAACATTTGGTATTTATTGAATAGTGATAGGGAATACTTATCCTTTTCAGTGGTTCATATTGTTGGCATCCTGGGATTATTTGTTCTCTTCTTATATTGACTGTTCCAATATTGATGGTGGTTGTTTTGGTGGGAATAGTTTCTATTGCTCCTTTGTTGGTTATTTAAATAAGGTTTCCAGGCACCTCTAATGCATGGTTGTTATTTTTCCAGTTGTGCACTCTGTTTTGTTCATAATCTTTTTTGTGCAAGTATACATACAAGAATTGATGCTGTTTTGAAGGCAAAGGGTGGTCACACCAAATATTGATTTGATTTAGATTTTTCTTCTGTTCACTCACTATATATTTTGTTAATTGATAAAGGGACAGTACTATGCTATGGATATACCTTATTACCTTATTACCTTATTACAATATACCAGATAGTTGTTGCTATATACTATGTGAGTTAATGGTGAAAAAGCATAAATGTATATATATATATATATATATATATATATATATATATATTGGAGTATGGGGAAGCATCTGTCTGTACGCCATGCTGATATACTAATAATAATATAGAACCTGTTATTAGAATTCATTTTAACATGTGGATACATTTGAGGAGTAAGATACTGATAGAGGGGTCATGTGAAATTTTGATAGTGGGACAGGAAACCCAAATCAACATTTAGTCCTCTGTTCTTGCTGTTAAACAATATGATCATTCTGGATTGAAAAGTTTTTCTTTCTTGGGTATTTCTAAAGTTCCCTTTGAGCACTTTGATTTTTAGGTCCTTAACTGAGTGGTCGGGCTGGGTAAAATGGTGTCCCACAGGGGTGCAGTAGGATCCTTCTTTGTGATGTTTGATGGAGTGTCTGTGCATGTTCATTCTGCCATTTAATTGCTGTGTGGTTTCCCCAAATGTAGCACCCTAGTTGGCATTTGGTGCAGTGTATCATATATACCACATTGCTAGATGTGCAGGAGTATGAGCCTTTAATGCTGTAGGTTTTGTTGTTGTGGGTGGCTTTGTTGTCTGGGCATATGTGCTGGTACAGTTTGCAGTGAGGTTTCTTGCATTGCCTAGTACATTTTTCTGTATTCTTCTCATCAGTGTGTAGTTTCCCGTTGATTAATTTTTGTTGGTTTGGTGGTTGTCTAAAGGCCAAAATAGGGGTTTCAGAGAAGATATTTTTCAGAGTCTTATCTTCTGTTAGCATTGGTTGTAGATCTTTAATAATTTTCCATATTTCTTCCAGAGTTGGGTTGTAGGTGACAACGAGTGGTACCCGTGTAGAGATTTTTTTCTCCCTGTACTGTAGCAGGTGGGTGCGTGGTGTTTTTAAAGAAGAGTGGATTTGTTTGGTAATAATCCTTGATTTGTAGCCTGTCTCATAGACTGGAAAAGTACATTTAGATGTGCATTACGGTCTTTAGGGTCAGAGCAAATTCGATGGTACCTAGTGGCTTGGCTGTAGATGATGCCCTGTTTAGTATGGGGGGGTGGAAGCTGGAGCTGTGAAGGTAACTGCAACTGTCTGTGGGATTTTTGTAAAGCGAGGTGTGGATTGTGCCATTGGTACATGACACTGTTGTGTCCAGAAAGTTTACACATTTTGTAGACTATTCCATTTAAAGTTTGATTGAAGGGTGGTATGAATTAAAAGAATCATGGAATTGTATAAGTTTTTCTTCGCTTTTTGTCCAAATGATGAAAATATAATTGATGTATCTGTAATACTTGTATGGTTTGGTATGTTGTGTGTCTAGGAATTTCTCATCTAGGTCTGCCATAAACAGGTTAGCATATTGGGGTGCCATCATAGTGCCCATGGCAATGCCCGTGGTTTGTAGGTAGACCTCATTGTTGAAACTGTAATAATTAGGTGTGAGGATGAATAGTGTCAGTTCTGCGATAATTTGGGGGCTGTATTTTTGGTTGTCAGTGTAGGAGAGAAAGTTGAGGCAAGCGTTGATGCCATCTGTATGTGGAATGTTGCTGTACAGATATTCCACGTCCATAGTTACTAGGATCGTGTTGGCAGGGAGATTCGTGATTGGGCTCAGTTTGTTGAGGAAGTTGGTGGTGTCTTTTATGAAGCTGTTGGTATTGGTGACAAGAGGTTTTAGGATATCTTCTACGAGTCCTGAGATTTGTTCTGTAAGTGTTCCCTTTGCTGTAATTATGGGTCTGCAAGGATTATCCTTTTTGTGGATTTTGGGAAGCATATAGAAGGTGCCCATGTCGGCACTGGTGGGTATAAGTGATTCCAATTCTGGTTGTAGCTTCTTAGGGAAGGATTTGATGAACTCCCTAAGTTCCAATGTATATTTCTTGGTGGAATATACAAGGAATATACATTGCAACTTAGGGAGCTATTTGTATATCTATCTATATATATATATATATATATATATATATATATATATATATATATTTGTATGTGTGTGTGTATGTACACATATGGGTGCATGTTGTATATAGGCCTGCATGCACATGCTGGATTGTTGGATGGGAATTCTAGCATTCTTAACATGTGCAAACTTTTTTAATTCTCCCCACTCCACTACCATCTCCTTACAAAAGGTATTTATGAGCCTCTGCAAGAAGAGTGTAGTTTCTCTTGTCTGCAGTCATTTTTTTCTTAACCCAAAACACAGCTAAACTTTGAATTGCATGTATCACTGTGAATTCTTGAGAAAGGGAGGTTCTCTCGAATGTTTGTCAATCCAAAATTCTGTTAGTTCAATAAAAAAGGTATTGCAAGATACGTATTTTGTTTGTTATTTTACATATATATGCTTAAAGTACAAAACCACAGCTGCACATTTACAGATAGATCTTCCCACATTAAAAAGTCCAGCTGCGACAGTTTAAAATTACATTCTTTATGTCTTTATTTCTTTAATAATACATTTACTTTATTAGAATTGTTCTGAAAACCCATTGTTAGTAGCAGTGCTACCTTTCTATAACTAAAATGTTTTTCATTTGTCATTATTTTTTTTTCATCGCACCCAGCATTTTCCAAACTTCTACTGAAGTACACCTACATACTTACAGATGGATCTTTCAATTCAATGTCAATTCACTACATTTGTCATTTATTGTTAGAACTTCTTTGTCAGAGTATGAATCATGGAACACTCTTAGATGAAAAACTGGACATGCAATAGTTTTTCAATATGATAGTATGTGTCTTTATCATGGTGCCGTGATTGCTGGCTTTTGCTGTGAGTCAGTTATAAGAGCTCTACATTGGCTGCCTGTCATTAGTCTGCCCAGTATTGCCTATATAGACTGGGCTCATGCACCCTTTGGTTGCCCTTTCGTGGTGTTTCTATGTCAGTGGTCACCTGCCTATGGGTCCTGTGTCTACTGGGCCGCTTGAGCTCCCTATTGCCCAGTGTCAGTGTCCTCACCCAGACATCCAGTGTCACTCCAGAGTGGTACCTGTTTCCGTTCCTGATCCGGTTTGGCTGCCATCCCTGCTTCCTTTCCTGATCCAGTTTTGCTGACGTTCCTGCTTCCGTTCCTGACCCGGTTTGGCTGTTCCAGTATCCTGTTCTGGCCTGACTGTCGTTCCTGCTCCTGGACTCGGACTGACATTCTCCTTCTGGACTTGGTAGCCTGGGCGACATTCTGACTACTGGATTACCCTTACGTTGCCTTCCGTTACCAGGCTGGGCCTCGGTGTTGTCCAGTACGTGGTACTGGTTTACTCCATATTACCGGTTGCTAGCTGCCTCCATTACAGCACCTGTAGGGCTTCAGTGTTGTCCAGTACGCGGTACTGGTTTGCTCCATAACACACCGGTTGCTAGCTGCTTCCATTACAGTACTTGTAGGGCTTCCGTGTTATCCAGTACGCGGTACTGGTTTACTCCATATCACCGGTTGCTAGCTGCCTCCATTACAGCACCGGTAGGGCCTCCGTGTTGTCCAGTATGCGGTACTGGTTTACTCCATCTCACCGGTTGCTAGCTGCCTCCATTACAGCACCAGTAGGGCTTCAGTGTTGTCCAGTACGCGGTACTGGTTTGCTCCATAACACACCGGTTGCTACCTGCTTCCATCACAGTACCGGTAGTTCTTTCGTGTTGTCCAGTACGCGGTACTGGTTTGCTCCATAACACACCGGTTGCTACCTGCTTCCATCACAGTACCGGTAGTTCTTCCGTGTTGTCCAGTACGCGGTACTGGTTTGCTCCATAACACACCGGTTGCTACCTGCTTCCATCACAGTACCGGCAGTTCTTCCGTGTTGTCCAGTACGCAGTACTGGTTTACTCCATTTACACTGGTTGCTTACATTACCAACTTTACAGCTCCGGTAGGGCCTCCCTGGTTGTCCAGTACGTGATACTGGTTTGCTCCACATTACCATCTATTGCTGATGCTACCTAAGTTACAGCACTAGTGGGGCTGTTTACTCAGTCATTGTGTTAGGCTGCCTTGCCCGGTATATTGGCAAGGCCGGTAGAGCCTCCTTTAATCCTGTGTTGCCAGTTCCAGGCTGCCTTGCCCGGTATATTGGTAAGGCCGGTAGAGCCTACGTCTTCTCATTGTGCCAGTCTCCAGGCTGCCTTACCCGGTATCTGGCAAGGCCGGAGGAGCCTAATATACTATATCATTGTATGAGTTACTATTGTGTACCTATCCTGTGTATGTTTCATATATGTATGTTCAGGACACATGAGGGTTCTTATTAACTTTTCAGTAAAGTTGTGATTTTATCTTAACTCTGTGTCTGATTGTCTAAACAAACCGTGACAGTCTTGTCTCCTTGGTGAGTTACTTTCCACTACCACTTAAGCGCCCCTTTTGAATATTGATAATTACAGTAGTAACATTGTTGTGTAGATTACATTTGAATCACAGTTTTATACATTTACTTTTCATTCTAGGCTTTTAAATTCATTCATTATGTCATTACATTTATTTCAAACGTATTACAAAACACAACTGAAATCAGTGTGTAACACGTTCCTTTGGATTGTAAATATAAATCAAATCTTAAAATTTCCACATTTTCACAGACTTGAAGTAAAGAAATGTTATATAACAGTATTTTATTTCTCTCCTGGAAAATAAATTATGCAACTTTTCATTGAATGTGCAAGATTCAATTTTCTTATCTTTTTCTATGAATGGATTTTATATTAGCCCCTAAAGTAAAATCTTATTGTAAAAGGCCAGGGTAGTACATCCTGCAAACGATTCATGGATCCACAAATTTTCTTTAGTGTCAAACAAAGCTGGTTATGAAAAAATATTTAGTGAACACCTCTAGGCTATTTAGCTTAGGTTATTTGCCATTTTTTCAAAATGCTTCTTTTTCCCCTACCATTTATATGTCTAATCCTGTAGAAAGCCTCCAACTATAAATGTTTTACAAGACACTGCAGTAAACAGACTGGAATAACAACACAGATCATACGACTCCCACTGTCTAGGGGAAGAGAATACACCATGTGGTTGACAGGGGCAGTGTTGATTTTTCTTTATAATGTAATACTGGTAGCTATGTTTACCAGAAGTGTGTCCATCTCATAATCTAACTACTTTGATTTGGTTAATAAATGTTCTATTCATCTGTACTAACATTTATATCAGGTGATAAAATAGCAGCAATTCTGGGGTTTTCAACACTAAAGGATTTATCCACAATACATACAAGGATAAAATATGGATCAAACCAACTGCACCATAAGGGAGAACTTATTTTTCCCATTGATTTAAATAATGATTTAACAACATTATTACTACAGCCCACTTATGCATTACCCCAGTTTTTGCATGGAGGCCCTGCAGTTTTTAAAGTACGGACTCCGTTGGCAATAGCTTTACATGAGGCGTGGGTGGAGTTAAAAATACTTATGAGATTCTCTGCCATGGACTCGGATACCCCCTTGTGGGGCGCCGCGGGGATACAACATTTACTTGGTAGTGATTTTGGTCCTTTATGGGCTAGATTTGGGATTAATACTCTTGGTCAGTTATATCAAGATAATCAACTAAAGTCCTTTGCACAATTGCATGACGAACACCATATACCGCACAATCTTTTTTACTCATATTTATGTATCAGACATGCTCTCCGAGCTCAGTGGGGAGATTTAGCCCCAATGATTTCTACATTCCCGCTTCTTACTAGATTGATGCTTATTGAGCCTTTGAGACCGCTTTCTTTTATTTACCAGTGGCTGGAATCTCACATGGGGTACTAGGAGTTCCCTTCACAGAACAAATGGGAAACAGACGTGGGTCCTTTAGAGAATTGGGAGCGGGATTTGGCCAAGATGGGACCAGTATTGGTGGCGACATCGACTAGACACCAAATGATACAGCTTAATATTTTACACAGGATTTACTATATGCTGGTCAGGCTGCATAGGATGGGGAGTTCTATTACCGACTATTGCCTTAGATGTGATAGTGTTCAAGGCACATACTTACATATGATTTGGGAATGTCATGGAGTCAGGGTATTCTGGAGAGAAGTAATGCGTATTGTAGCCCTAGTGTTGGAGAGACCTGTTCCTATGACTCCAAAGTTTTGTTTGTTATTTATCTTTCCTGATGAGATTGAGGATGCAACTGAGAAATCTCTATTGAGTGAGCTCTTGGTGATGGCGAGAAAAGTGGTGGCTTTGAAATAGATGTCGAGTAGAGCCCCTAATTGTAGGGCATAGATAAACCTAGTTTTACAGTGCGTTCCACATTATAAACTGGTTTATTTACACTGGGGTAACCCAAATAAGTTTGATAAGATCTGGGGTAGATGGCAGAATTGGTGGATGAATGAAGCAGATGGTATTGTAGCTCCTAATGATATACATTTTACTGGTGCTGTTTGATTGAGGTCATTACCGCTTGCTGAATGGATGGCTGCGATGAATAATTGATGATGTACTTCATAGAGAAAGCTTTTGGTGTACCGGGGACATATATATATATATATATGGAAAAAACAAACAAACAAACAAACAAAAAAAACACTATATATGAACCCTGTCCATGCTGAGACCTTAAGAACTTACTGGCGGTTGGGCGGGTGGGGGGTGCTGCGGGCTCGGGAGGGAGAGGAATCTGGGAACAGGGGTATAGTGAGTTTTAGGTTAGGTTATATTTTAGAAGTTTGGGTTGTTGGAGTTTAAAATAATAATAAAAGCTTCAGGTTGGCTCTGTACACTCTACTGATATGCATATGTTCTTTTCATTGATACAAATTACTATATACTCTTGCTGTACTTGGATGTTACTACATGTACTTTTCTGTATTTGAGATGTGTCTGGAGCGATCTGATAATAAAATCTATTTAAAAAAAAATAATAATAATAATGCTTTAACATGTTGGTTGCAGTAGACATCTCCAAAACATTTTAGAGCAAAATGATGGAGACCTATCTGGGACTAAAAAAGTTGAAAGTCAAGTTTAAATTAATGATTATTTTAACCATTCTAAATTGTTTCTTATATTGCATTTAGTTGGATCAAGATTATTTACCTTTTGTAAACATAAAAAAGTGCACATCATATTGATGGGTAGATAGATAGATAGATAGATAGATAGATAGATAGATAGCTGCTGAGAAAGTGAAAACTTAAGATGATTTCTTGTAATTCAGATAGATATACAAGAGATTACTGCTAAAGTAAGTCAATAGAAACCAAAATAAGTCAAGTTAAATAGATATGTGGAAAATGGACATCAAAGCAAAAATATGATGGCTAACAATCTTGACAAGTAGTTATAGGTACAGATGAGTATTAATAAAATATCCTTTACAGATCGATATACCTTTTTACAATATACCAGATACTTGTTGCTATTTGCTATGTGAGTTAACGGTGAAAAAGCATATATATATATATATATATATATATATATATATATATATATAAACATGCTTAAAGTACAAAACCACAGCTGCACATTTACAGACAGATCTTTCCACAATAAAAAGTTCAGCTGCTACAGTTTAAAAGTACATTCTTTATGTCTTTATTTCTTTAATAATACATTTACTTTATTAGAATTGTTCTGAAAACCCATTGTTAGTAGCAGCGTTTCCTTTCTATAACTAAAATGTTTTTCATTTGTCATTATTTTTTTTTCATCGCACCCAGCATTTTCCAAACTTCTACTGAAGTACACCTACATACTTACAGATGGGTCTTTCAATTCAATGTCAATTCACTACATTTGTCATTTATTGTTAGAACCTCTTTGTCAGAGTATGAATCATGGAACACTCTTAGATGAAAAACTGGACATGCAATAGTTTTTCAATATAATAGTATGTGTCTTGTCTCCTTGGTGAGTTACTTTCCACTACCACTTAAGCGTCCCTTTTGATTATTGATAATTACAGTAGTAATATTGTTGTGTAGATTACATTTGAATCACAGTTTTATACATTGATTTTTATTCTAGACTTTTAAATACATTCAGTATGTCATTACATTTATTTCAAATGTCTTACCAAACACAACTGAAATCAGTGTGTAACACGTTCCTTTGGATTGTAAATATAAATCAAATCTTAAAATTTCCACATTTTCACAGATTTGAAGTAAAGAAATGTTATATAACAGTATTTTATTTCTCTCCTGGAAAATAAATTATGCAACTTTTCATGGAATGTGCAAGATTCAATTTTCTTATCTTTGTCTATGAATGGATTTTATATTAGCCCCTAAAGTAAAATCTTATTGTAAAAGTCCAGTGTAGTTCATCCTGCAAACGATTCAATGATCCACAAATTTTCTTTAATGTCAAACAAAGCTGGTTATGAAAAAATATTTAGTGAACACCTCTAGGCTATTTAGCTTAGGTTATTTGCCATTTTTTCAAAATGCTTCTTTTCCCCCTACCATTTATATGTCTAATCCTGTAGAAAGCCTCCAACCATAAATGTTTTACAAGATACTGCAGTAAACAGACTGGAAAAACAGCACAGATCATACGACTCCCACTGTCTAGGGGAAGAGAATACATAATGTGGTTGACAGGGGCAGTGTTGATTTTTCTTTATAATGTAATACTGGTAGCTATGTTTACCAGAAGTGTGTTTAAACTTGATAGCAGCAAACTGTCCATCTCATAATCTAACTACTTTGATTTGGTTAATAAATGTTCTATTCATCTATATTAACATTTATATCAGGTGATAAAATAGCAGCAATGCTGGGGTTTTCAACACTAAAGAATGTATCCACAAAACATACAAGAGTAAAATATGGATCAAACCAACTGCACCGTAAGGGGGAAATTAATTTTTCCTATTGATTTAAATAATGCTTTAACATGTTGGTTACAGTAGAAGTCTCCAAAACATTTTAAAGCAAAGTGATGGAGACCTATCTGGGACTCAAAAAGGTAAAAGTCAAGTTTACATTAATGATTATTTTAACCATTCTAAATTGTTTCTTATATTCCATTTACCTTTTGTAAACATAAAAAATGCACATCATATTGATGGGTAGATAGATAGCTAGATAGCTAGATAGATAGATAGATAGATAGATAGATAGATAGATAGATGCTAAGAAAGTGAAAACTTAAGATGATTTCTTGTAATTCAGATAGACATACAAGAGATTACTGCTAAAGTCAGTCAATAGAAACCAAAATAAGTCAAGTTAAATGAAAAACAGATATGCGGAAAATGGACATCATAGCAAAAATATGATGGCTAACAATCTCTTTTCTGTTTCACAAGTAGTTATAGGTACAGACGAGCATTAATAAAATATCCTTTACAGATGTGGTATGTGTTCTCTCTATCTACAAATATATTATGCCCAAAATATGAGCTGAGTAAAGGGTGTTGGACAGGTGCATTGCATTATTCATATGTTCTGATGTTGATAGTAAGAAGCATTAATCTTTTGAGTGCCACAGGGGAAAGAAACACATTGCTTTGCAATGTGTTGCATTCACCTCTGGCACTCAAAGGGTTAAAGAGAGGTGTCAGTGCAGAACTGCATAGTTTGAAAGATAGAGGAAGTGTATATATGATAAAGGAATATGTCAGAACAACAGCAATAACAGTAAATAAAGTAAATACATAAATAAATAAATAAATAAGACATTGTATAAAGGGGTCTGAGGATGGTGCATGTGTTGGTGAATGAATGAATGATTTGAACAGGGAATTTGTTTTGGCGGGGTTTCTTGACTGCTATTGGGGGGACAGTGAATAATAAATCAATAAATAAAATGAGACATTTGTATGTAAAGTGATAGAGACAGGAGTCCCCTGACATAAGTTGCCACTAGGGTGGACTGATACTTGACACGAGAGAGTATTTTGTAGAAGATGATTTGTTAGAGGCACAAGCCCTGAGAAAACATTGATTTGTAGGACTTAAGCTTGTTTGGCACAAACCTTAAAGGGATAGTAATACTTCGTTTTAACTTTATTTTATTTTGTAGGCATTAAAAAAACATGAATAATGATATGAGTCTTATCTCCCAAACCTTTATGGTTTAAGAGATATTCACAAGCAAAGTATCCCCCTCCTGCCCCTTTTACTGATGTAACACTTTTCAGCCAGGGCAGAAGGGAGCTGCCCAGGTAAACTGCAGAGAGGGACAATCTTCAATTAAGATAACAGAAAAACCTGAAAAGCTTGTCAAGGGGGGCAGGGATTTCATTGTTTTCAAAGGAATAAGAGTGTCCCCTTCTGTTATCTGTCCAGTCTATGGACTGCATTCCACATCTGAGAAGAGATTGTTTACAGTAGGTAAAAGGGGCGGGAGGGGGAAACTTTGCTTGTGAATATCTCATAAACCATAAAGGTTTGAGAGATAAGACTTATATCATTCTTCATGTTTTTTTAATGCCTACAAAATAAAATAAAGTTAAAACGAAGTATTACTATCCCTTTAAGGAAGCATTGATTTGTATGACTTAGGCTTTTTAGAAACAAACCCCCAAAAATTGTTCATTTTTTTTTTGTAGGACTATAATTTTTTTTTGTATTTTTTTTAAACACAAGCCCTAAGAAAAAAAAAATGCCCTGCTGGCCTAGTGCCAGCAGGTCCTGTTGTCCAGTGGCCAACGGCCATTGTCAAATATCCTCCTCCTGAGTCCGTAATTGCGGAATTTGCAACTGTTGTTCCTGCTGCTACTACTGAGTTGTTTATGCAGCAGGATGATTAAGCGGCTGAAAGGGAATGGAATCAACAATAGCAGTAACATGGGTGATGGACGATGAAGGTTCCACTTACCACGCGACTAGCTCCAGTGATACGCCTTTGGAAGTAGCAGCACCATAACTAGCCCACCACCAATTCTGGTAAATGTGTTGCTGCTGCTGGCAAGTGGAACCTTTCTTAGTAATCCCACATCATTTGTTGACCCCATTCCCACTGTGTCCACTGTGGTCTGTGGCACACTACCCTGCTCCTCAGCATCCTGCTGCCCTTGCAACTCAGCAGCAGCAGGTATTAGAGCAGTTGCAAATTCTACAAATTCCAAAAGCACACTGCTGGTTGGAGGAGGTGATGAGCAATATGACAGAGGGTCCCCTAATGTCACACTTGACATTTCTTGGTGATGTGAAGAAGGAAGACTGGCAGCATTAGCAGCAGGCACAGGCAGCTGATCTGTGCTCCTGCTGGTGGTTGTGGTGTTATTGCAGTGGTGACAATTCTGCCTTCTTCAGGATTATGTTCCACATGGACAATGTTGTGGGGAGAAGGGGACTCCCAGGGTCAGAGGAATGGTGAGGGCTCCCTTGACTGCTAGTCTGGATGCTCTCAATTGGTTCCCCTACCACTCTCCTAACACTAGTCCCACCGGCTTCTTCACCATCACTACTACTACTACTAAGACCAACCACATCAGTTTCAGCCCCTGAGTCTTCCTCCTCACAGTCACTATTGATCGGAAGATATTGATTACTCCCTCCTTCACTCCTAACACTAACAAGCTGCTGGACCTTAGTAGTAGTAGTACTAGCACTGGAGATACTGCAAGTGTGACTCAGGGTCCCCTTATCACGGTCCCCGTGATTCCCTGTCAATCTCTGTGATGATACCTGTGCATTGGAGGAGACTGATTGGCCCGCCCAGGATGTTCCTTTATATACTGCGTCTATGGCAACTGTCAGATGCCCTTTCGTGGTGTTCCTGATCCTGCGCATTTGTTGCTGTGTTCCTGCGTTCCTGTGTACTGACTCGGCTCGTCTGACCATTCTGCTGTTCCTGTCCGTGATTGACCCGGTTCCGGCTGACGTTCCTGCTCCGTGATTGACTCGGCTCTGGCTGACGTTCCTGCTCCGTGATTGACCCGGCTCTGGCTGACTTTCCCGCTCGTGATTGACCCGGCTCTGGATGACGTTCCTGCTCCATAATTGACCTGGCTCTGGCTGACGTTCCTGCTTCGTGATTGACCCAGTTCCGGCTGACGTTCCTGCTCCGTGATTGTTTCCTGTGTTCCCGTGAGATCTTGGTCGCCTACCGGCGACATTCTGAACTGTGCTGATAGTATCGCTCTGACTAATCACTTTTCTGCAAGCTGAGCTGTTGCCTCCGTTCCAAAGCCTGTCTGCTTGGGTCTTGCTGAGCTTTTGCCTCCGTTACCGAACCAGTCTGCATAGCCTTGCTGAGCTGTTGCCTCCGTTACCAAACCTGTCAGATACCCTTGCTGTGCTGGTTGCCTCTGATATTGAGCCTGTATCTGTACACTTGCCAAGCCTGTTGTGTTCCATCCGAGCCATTTAACACTTACTGAGCCTGTGCCTTATTGACCGAGCCTATCCGTTAAACACTAGCAGAGCAGTTTACATTCCGGTGCTCATTCAGTTCCGTTGTTGCACCACCCGGTGCTATTGGGCATTCTGTTAGCTCTTACAGTGTGTTACTCCGTGGCGGCACCGGAAGGGTGTCTTGGCTCTGGTCTCCAAGTGCTCACTGTGTTACGCTACCTATCGCACTACAAGTGCGTTGGCTCTCAGATCGCTTGTGCAGTGTTTCTCCATTGTGGCACCCAAGGGGTGTTCTTGGCTCTGGTCCCGTTGGCACATGCAGGGTTTCTTCCATTGAGAGAACTAAGGGTGTTCCAGGTTCTGGTCCCATTAGTCCCATTAGCTCCAGCAGTGGCTTTCCTCCATTATATCACCCTAAGGGGGTATTGGCTCAGCTCTGGTCAGTCTTTGCTGTATCATTGGGTGTCCTATTGTACAGCTATCTGAGAGTGATTCAGTTCAGTCGTCTACTGCACCTTCCTTTGCACTAAGAGACTGATTATACCTGCCTTGCATTGGCTAATTACCATCACAGAGACTGATCAGTTGCTCTAAGCATTAACCCTTGTTCCAACATGTATTCTGATCATTGCTGTTTGCTCCTACATATTTGGGCCTGTATTTCTGTCATTACCTGTTTATACCTGTCCTGGCCCCCAGGGGCGCTGTTCTTTAATTTTATTTTTAATAAAACTGTGTTTTTGCTTTTAACCTTTGTCTGAGTGTCAGAAAACCATAACACCCCTGCTTTCACACTTAGTATCATCTTCTTCTTCTTACCCTCCTGAGCAATACAAGAAACACTAGCAGCAGCTTCAGCACTGGTGGCAGCAGGTTTAGCACTGGCAGCAGGCACAGTACTAGTGGTGACAAGGTGTCACAATTTTACTGAACACTCAGACAATTTGGTTAAGGTAAAACAATGAAGCTTTATTAAACAAATAAATAAAGAACAGAGATGCCCTTCACGGGTCCAGACCCAAACAGAGGATAGCACTATTGAATCTGACACAGGTCAGGGCATAAACAGATATGAAATACTACAGCACAGTGGCTCAGTGGTTAGCACAGTGGCTCAGTGGTTAGCACTGTTGCCTTGCAGCGCTGGGGTCCTGGGTTCAAATCCCACCAAGGACAACATCTGCAATGAGTTTGTATGTTCTCACTGTGTTTGCGTGGGTTTCCTCCGGGTACTCCGGTTTCCTCCCACACTCCAAAAACATACTGATAGGTGAATTTAGATTGTGAGCCCCAATGGGGGACAGGAACCGATATGAGTGTAAAGCGCTGCGGAATCTGTGTGCGCTATATAAATAAAGGATTATTATTATTAAATGCAAAAAATGACTGGAACAGGAACTGGAACAAAACCTCAGCAGTACAGGTCTGTAGAAGCCCTTAGAGGGGCTGGTACTGCAGGGCAGACACCCCAATAGATTGGGGAGTAGATAGGCTCTACCAGCCTTACCTATAACCGGGTAAGGCAGCCCACATGACGGTACAAGTGATTATACTGAGGAGATGCCTGGAGGCAAGCAGAGTAGGCACAATCTGCACTGAGCGCAACCGGAGGTGATAGTAGGCAGACTGAGTCTAATGCGCCCGGAGGCAATAGGGAGAGCAGCGGTACAGCAACGCAACCTGAGACAGCTAATAGGTGCAAACGTACAGGTCGAGAAACCACAAGTACCCAGTGAAGCAAGGCAGAATAGAGTGTAACGGGGGTAACAGTGAGTCACTGACCTAAGTAGCGTAACCGGAGGCAATGAGAAAGAGTAGACTGACAAGAGAGCCACCACTAGTGACCGTTAAGGCAGGTTCTATAGTAACAAACGGAGGCTACAGTGAGGCACAGGCTGTAAGGTAGCGCAACCGGAGGCAGCGGTTAAGTGCAGACTGACAGGTGGTAAAACGGCTAGTGACCATAAAGCACAGGCTGTATCATATGCAAACGGAGGCTGCAGGGAGGCACAGGCTGAAAGGTAGGGCAACCGGAGGTGACTGATAAGTACAGACTGGCAGGCAACCGTAATGCAAAGGCAATAGACACAAGACTGGGACAACAGAAGCACTAGTGACAAGCGGACGCTAGGCGAGTAACCAAAGCCTGGAACAGTACACAGAAAGCAGAGTCAACCCAAGCCAGAATCGGTGTGCGGAGAGCGGTGGTCAGCCAAAGCCTGGATCGGTGCACAGACAGCGGTAGTCAGCCAGAGCCTAGATCGGTACACAGAGAGCGGTAGTCATCCAAAGCCTGGTTCGGTACACAGAGAGAGGTAGTCAGCCAAGCCTGGATTGGTACACAGAGAGCGGTAGTCAGCCAAGCTGGGTACGGTACACAGAGAGCAGAGTCAGCCAAATCGGTCATGGAATTGTAGTCAGGCAAGCCGGGTCAAAAAACAATACGGGCAGCGAAGACAGGTCAGACGAAACTAGATCATACACGGAACAGGAACATAGCAACAAACGTCAGGTCAGGAACACCACGAAGGGGCACTGGCATAGTGACAGAAGGGCGTATATAAAGGCAAGCCCTGGGAGGGGTTGAAAACCCAGAGCCAATAAGAAGCAGCCAAAGCAAACCCGGAAGTAGGAATGTCACTCAGGCAGAATCACGGGCACCATGATACAAGGGCAGTACTGGCAGCAGGAACAGCACTGGTGGTGGCAAGGGCAGCAGGGGCAGCATGTCTGACAGCAGGTACAGCACATCTTACAACAGGTGCAGCACTTCTGGCAGCAGGCGCAGCACATCTTGCAGCAGGCACAGGCAGCTGACCTGTCCTGCTCTCACTAATACTACTACCCTTTTGTTCCTCCCTTGACAGTAATTTCCCCAAAACCCTAGGGGAGATTTAGGGGGACTGGACAGAAATGGTTCTGTAGTGGTCACTTCCTCCTCAGACTCAAACCAGTCGACAAATAATGGTCCTTAGAGTTCCTCCTTTTATTATTTTTAAACCAGCTTTTAGCGATAACAGTCACTATGAGCCACTTCTGCCTCAATTTTGCCTCAAAATCATAGCGGAACAGCACAGCACAGCACATCTACCTTTCTTTGTAGTTGCTTCTATTGTGTTTGACTTCCACAAATATCGCTAGTTTTAAAGCGGGTTTTCCTGCGACAAAGCGGAATTTCCCGCGGGAACACGGCGAGAAATTTCTCCCACCCTGGGACTAAACAGCATTGGTTCTGTAGTGCTCACTTCCTCCTCAGACTCAGTGGACACATAACGGTCCTTCTAGTTCCTCCTTTTATTATTTTTGAACCTGCTTTTAGCGATAGCAGTCACTATGAGCCTCTTCTGCCTCAATTGTGCCTCAAAATCACAGCAGAACAGCACAGCACATCTACCTCTCTCGGTAGTTGCTTGTATTGTGTCTGACTTCCACAAATATCGCCAGTTTTAAAGTGGATTTTCCTGTGACAAAGTGGAATTTCTTGTGGGAACACGGTGAGAGATTTACTGCGTGAAAATGGCGAGAGATTTCTCCCACCCTTAGTCAGTTATGCATTTACCAGTGCTATGACAAAGCAATGAAAAGATGTTGAATGTGTGATTCAATTCCATACGTTGTTTAGTAACATTCGTTAAGGGATTCCACTTTATTGTCAAAAATCTGCACCTACAAAAAGTATGTGTTGAGTACCCTAACACATGTTAAATGCCACCTAAGAAAAAAAGCTAAGTGACCCATGGATGTATTGATATGGGACCCTAAACCCCATAGCAGTACATCCAAGTATCTAAAAACATGTGTGAAAAGAAAAGAAAATGAACCTCTTGATTGCCAGTGGGGTATGCAAAGCATTTCAGAGTGTTGCATACTCCACTGGCACTCACTGGGTTAATCCCCCTAACATTAACAACATCCAATGAAAATAAACACTTATCTGAAATCCTGATGTCCAGCGGGTCTTCAGCACCCTGGTTATCCACTGTAAGTCTTCATTTGTAAGCTTCTTTCTTCTTATCATCATATATTTCTTCTTCTCCATCTTCTAAAATAAAATATAATATTCTGGATGTGTGAATAAAAGGTGGCGGCAGCAGCAGCAGCAGCAGCAAGATAGCCCATACCATTGTCATACCACCTTGTGCATTCAGAGTTTTGAGAGACAGTCCCACAAAGCTGTAGATGTTAGAGGAATGGCTTGTACCCCACTCCTTAACCCCTTCGTGACGGCCGCGTGCAGACGCGGCCGTCACTTAACGCCCGTCTAACATTTTTTTTTTTTTCTAAAAGAATCCGGAGTCCCCGAACGGCGTGCAGCCGCGCGGGGAGCCGGATTTCCGGGACGTACATGTACGTCCTCTGTCACTAAGTGACAGCCACACAGGACGTACATGTACGTCCTGTGTCGCGAAGGGGTTAAAAGTTGGTTTTGTATCTGCTGATAATGGCTCCAACATAATGGCTGCTTTGAGAAAAGGTGTTATGGTGCATGTGCCCTGCTTAGCCCATGTGGTAAATTTAGTTGTGACCAGATTCCTGGAAGTATCGGAAACCCTCGAAGAGATGCTTACTATTGCCTGCAAAATCTGTGCCTATTTTAGTCGCTCCTACAATGCACTCAACAAGCTATATTCCATACAAGAGCATAACAACCTGCCTGATCACCAGCTGAAAATTGAGGTCCCTACCAGATGGAATTCTACCATGTACATGCTAGAGCACTTTAATGAGCAGAATATGGCCATTAGCGAGTACACCATGCAAAACTGGAAGGCTTTGGAGGGAGCCTCTTTGTCACTTGGCCAATGGCAACTAATGTGAGATGTATGTGAGCTGCTGAAACACTTTGAGGAGGCAACCATGCTGGTGAGTCACAGTGGGACAGGAATTAGTGAAATTCTACCACTGATATTTTTTATTGCAGAAAAAAATAGGAGCATTGCTGAGAATTCTTACCAGAATGACAACACAGTCATGCACCAGCTGGTAAAGGGCATGTTAGCATGCTTTGAACAAGATTCTTGCATAGTGTCTATTAAAAGCAATGAGTAATACATTCTTGCCACTGTGCTGGACCCCTGCTTCAAACACAAAATTTCTGAATTTCTGCCAAAGGGCCATCAGCAGTTTGTCACAACAAGGAGTCATGATGATCAGCAGCAACTCAGAGGAATTGGATTCTGTCACGGAATATCGAGATATGCTTATAGATCGAGTGGAGGGTTGCATTGTGGAGGATGAGATGGAGAAAGTAAGGGCACATCAAATATCTAGACAGTATAGTGAAAAGGAAGGCAGCAAAGCATTTCAACTACCAGAAGCAGCTACATCACCAACCAGAATATCCCATTTGGAACACAGGGCAATTCATAGGTCTCAGTAGCGGTGGCAAAAACCCCAAATTGGTAGTGATGGTGGTGCACATCTCTTTGGGACTTTCTTCCTGAATATGGGTTGGTAACTGACACACAGGAAGACTGAGTAGCTCCTAGAAGTGGTCCTACTGCATGTGAGATGGTTTCTGCATACTGCAAATAAAGCAGTGTGTGTAGCCAGCATTGACACATATTGCAGTGGAAAGCCTCATTTATCCTCCAGCAAGTGTTGAGTCTGAGAGGGTTTTCAGTGCGGCTGGTTACATTGTCAATAACCGCAGGACACGGCTATCAAGCAGCAATGTTGGGAGACTAACATTCTTAAAAACAACCAACATCTCATACCATCTGAGTATCAGGCAGCAGAAAACACACATGACAGAGAAAGCCAGGACAAATATATTAACAGCAGCACAGATGAGGAGGTGGAGGAGGGATGTGAAGAAGGGTTGCCAGCATCTACCCTACTTGCGTGTCAATAATCTGAGCAGGAGGATAGTGATCTGACACAAGCATGACAATGGTAAAACTATATAAATACATATATACACACAAAAATCACACCATACCATGTCACATTGTAGATTGTACTTTATTTTTTATAACTTGATATCATCATGAACATGTGTCAGTGTCACTTAAGCAGGAAGTTAGTGTTGTGGGCAAAGGACAAATGCACTCTGTATGCTAACACATTTTTCAAGGCATATGTTTCTGTAGGACTTACAACTTTGACTTTCAGTTACTTATTTCTCCATTACAGCCTTCAGAAGAAGTAATATTGTAGTGCAAAATGTAGTACCCATAGGAAATATAGGTGAAAAATTTAGGAAATATAGGTGAAAAATTTGGTAAAATAGGCAAAAAGGAAGAACATTTTACATTGGAAAAGGGAGAAAACTTTTGAGAAAAGTCATGCAGGAAATGGTTCCCACTTTTCTCCCATGCCTAGTCAGCACTTCACACAATGTGCAATGGGTGGACACAAACTGCCATATCCTCTGATCTACAGATTCTCTATCAGCTGGTGGGGGAGGTATCGATGACAGAGGTGGATCACCTGAAGGATTAGCTATGTATTCCCACACCCGGACCCTAGAGTCAGAAGGTGATGGCAAGCAAGGTGTTTCGCTCGCCATCCAACCTTCAGGCTCAAGTTGGGTTTCCCTATTCCCTCCCTTTCCCTTTTCACTGATTTATCACAGATCATGAACTCTAAGCTTTTGGAGGTGTGAAACAATGTCTTTTTACTTTTACTTTCACAGAGTTTGTTACTACGTTGAGGACGGGTGTTTTGGTGCTTGTTTGTCTCACTGCCTGGTGCAGCAGTTGGTTTGACTGCTACACCTTCCTCCATTATGCCATTATCATCTTCAACACTAGAATGAGACTTGTTGTCATCTTCAGTGATCTTCCTATATGTTTTTATTTTGTACTGGCCCTGGTGGAATTTTTGGTGTGACTTTGACAAACTGCATCCTCGCTGGGTGGAGAGGGATAATCATTTATTGCACACAATGTAGCAACCATGGCTTCAGTTAGTTTTTGAACCACCACTTTACTCCCACATCCCTTCACTACTCCACCTTTACCCCTCCCCTTGTCCTTTGTGCTTTTGCTGGACATTACTCAACTACTGTGTGTGTTTTTACTCTCTCCATTACACAACTGATGGAGTGGGATGTCATGACTTAGCCCTCAACAAAATTCACAATGTCGTCTGCTGTTTATCAAGTCTGCCTCAGTCACACATCTCACGTCAGGCTCCCACTCAGCTGTCTGTCACCTTATATATTTATTTGTTTATTTATTTAGTTGATATCTTTATTTTATACTTTAATACATTTTTATATATTTATTATTTTTTATTTTTTGAAGTCATCCACCCTATATTATCACAATCTGTCCAAAAAGAAAAAAAAAATTATAACTGAAAAACAAAATCAACCACTTACTTCCCCAGCACAGAGACACTAACAGCAAGATCAGCAAGCAAATTGGATTCCAACTGCCTGTGTCTTGCCAGTCAGTCACACTGAATTTTGGGATATTTGGGGTTAACCTCCTTTCTCCCTTCTACTCTCCCAGAGTGCCCCCAGACTCTCCTAATACAGAGAACAAATGTCCTACCTAAAAGACTCCCTAAACTAAGTTTAACTTCCTGTTATTTGCCTATCTTCTCTAGCTCAAAATCATAGTTACATAGTTACATAGTAATTTAGGTTGAAAAAAGACTTGCGTCCATCCAGTTCAACCCTTTTCCTATTCCTGTTTACCATCGCTGACCCAAAAGAAGGCATCTGACTCCAAATGGCAATCAGACTTTTCCCTGGATCAACAAGCCCTAACTAAATATTAATTCCAATACTAACGTACATAGCCCTCTATATTATGCTCTTTTAAATAAGTATCCAGGCCCCTTTTAAAGGCATCTAATGTATTTGATAGCACCACCTCCTTCGGAAGTGCATTCCATACCTTTATTGTCCTTACTGTAAAGAAACCCTTCCGCTATTGTAGATTAAATCTCCTTTCCCCAAGTCTAAGCGGGTGGCCCCTTGTCCTGTGTACTGTTCTGTTAATGAACAGGTCTTTTGAATGCCCTTTATATGGGCCTTGAACATATTTATATAGTGTTATCATATCCCCTCTAAGACGCCGTTTCTCTAGTGTGTACAAGTTTAACTTTTCTAGCCTCTCTTCATAACTAAAACTTTCCATTCCCCTTACTAGTTTTGTAGCCCTCCTCTGCACTTTCTCTAGTTCCATAATGTCCTTCTTCAGAAAGGGCGCCCAGAATTGAACAGCATATTCTAGGTGGGGTCTTACCATGGACCTGTAAAGAGGCATAATTATATCTTCCTCCCTTGAGTCAATACCCCTTTTAATACATGCCAATATCTTATTGGCCTTTGCAGCTGCCAGCTGGCACTGCATGCTACTGTTAAGTCTATTGTCTACCATTACTCCCAAATCCTTTTCATTAGTAGATTTCCCCAGAGAAACACCATTTAAACTATATGTTGCATTTTTATTATTATACCCAAAATGCATAACTTTACACTTGTCTATATTGAATCTCATTTGCCATTTGCCTGCCCAGTTACTCAATTTGTCCAAATCCTCTTGTAATGAAGACACATCCAGTTCAGACTTTATTACCTTACTTAATTTTGTGTCATCGGCAAACACTGATACATGGCTTCCTATGCCCTCTGGGAGGTCATTAATAAACAAATTAAAAACAAGAGGACCCAGGACAGATCCCTGAGGCACTCCACTTATCACGTTTATCCAACTGGAGAACTTGCCATTTACTACCACTCTTTGCATTCTATCTTTCAGCCAATTTCTAATCCACACACAAACATTTTCCCCTAGTCCTATTTCATTCAATTTGTACAGTAACCTCTTGTGCGGAACTGTATCAAATGCCTTGGCAAAGTCTAAATAGATCACGTCAACCGCCACTCCCTCATCTATATTATTACTTACTTTTTCATAAAATGCGATCAAGTTCGTTTGACAAGACCTATCTTTCACAAAGCCATGTTGGCTATTGCTAATGATATTCCTGTTCCAGCAGAATTCTTGAATATATTCCCTTAGCAACCTTTCAAACAGCTTCCCTACCACAGATGTCAAGCTTACAGGTCTGTAATTTCCTGGCTGGGACTTTGATCCCTTTTTAAATATGGGCACCACATCTGCTTTACGCCAATCCATGGGCACCATACCAGAAATAAAAGAATCCCTGAAAATCAGATATATTGGTCTGGCCAGGGTCTGGCTTAGCTCTTTAAGTACCCGTGGGTGTATACCATCTGGCCCCGGAGCTTTGTCTACCTTGACACCATTCAATTGTTTTAACACTTTTTCTTGTGTTAGCCAGTCCCATGCTTGCTGTGACTGTTTTGTAAAAGTAGTTTGCAGATTCTTGTCCAATGGGTCTCCCTTGGTAAAAACAGAAGAAAAGAAATTATTTAAAATATCTGCCTATTCTCTGTCCCCTTTGACCATCTCACCCGTTTCAGATAACAAGGACCCAACATTATCAGACTTTAATTTTTTGCCATTAATGTATTTGAAGAATTTTTTTGGGTTGCTTTTGCTCTCCTTAGCAATATTTTTTTCATTCTAATTTAATAGCCTTTTTACAGGTTTTGTTGACATTTTTGTATTCTGCAAATGCCTCTGCTGATCCCTCAGCTTTGTAATGTTTAAATGCCGCTTTCTTGTTATTTATTTCATGAATTACTTTACTGGTTAGCCACATTGGTTTTAATTTGCTTCTTTTGTATTTGTTTCCAACAGGGATAAATTTATATGTGTATTTTTGCAATGTTATTTTGAAGGCATTCCACTTACCTTCTGTGTTTTTTCCTAAAAATATTTTATCCCAGTCAACGAGACCAAGGGATGAATTAAACCTGCTAAAGTTGGCCTTTTTAAAATTCAGTGTTTTGGTGGAACCCATATCAACTTGTTTTTTTGAATTAATCTCAGACGATACCATGTTATGGTCACTATTCCCCAAGTGCTCCCTTACTTGGATGTTAGAGATAAGTTCTTCATTGTCAGTTATTACCAAATACAGACATGCATTCCCTCTGGTTGAGGTCTGCACTAGTTGTGACAAAAAATTGTCATTCAACAAGTTCAGAAACTTGCTGCTTTTAGCAGAGTTAGCTGTTCCATTTTTCCAGTCTATTTCTGGATAATTAAAATCACCCATAATTATAGTTCTCCCTATTTGGGAAGCCTTTTCTATTTGCATTAATAGCTGTGATTCTTCAAGGTCAGCAATATTTGGTGGTTTATAACAAATACCCACTAATATTTTCTGGCCAGTTTTACCCCCAGTGACTATTTCAACCCACAGGGATTCCACATGTTCACTACTGTCATCACATATATCTTCCTGCAATTGAGGCAATAATGCTGGTTTGATATACAGACAGACCCCACCACCTCTTTTGCTTGACCTATCTTTTCTAAATAACATGTAGCCCTCCAAATTGATTGACCAATCATGTGTGTCATCCCACCATGTTTCTGTTATGCCTATCAAGTCATAGTTTTCAATTTCAGCTACCAGCTCCAGTTCCCCTATTTTATCAGTTAAACTTCTGGCATTTGCAAGCATACAATTTATGCCACTGCTGTGTTCCATTTGTGATTTAATTTTGATGTGGCTTATAGGCTTCTCCCTATCATCTGTACTAACCCCGCCTCCAGATCCTCCCACCTGGTTATTAACTACATCGCCTTCCCTTTCTATACTATCTATCCCAGTATTTATTGGCCCCTCTCCCCCCTTCCTAGTTTAAAATCTCCTCCAACCGTCTAGTAATCCTCTCCCCAAGCACTTGAGACCCTCTTGCATTCAGGTGCAATCCATCCCTGCTATAGAGATTGTAACCAAAAGCAAAATCAGCCCAGTGCTCTAAAAACCCAAAGCCCTCCTTCTTACACCAAGACTTCAGCCATGCATTGAGCTCCCTAATCTCCCGCTGTCTCTCTGGCGTAGCGCATGGCACAGGTAGTATCTCTGAGAATACTACCTTGGAGGTCCTGTTCCTAATCTTACTGCCTAAATCCCTAAAATTACCTTTTAGGACTCTCCACCTTCCTCTTACTTTGTCATTGGTACCAATATGAACCAAGACAGCTGGATCCTCTCCAGCCCCTCCCAATAGTCTGTCCACCCTGTCTGCAACATGCCGAACCCGGGCACCCGGGAGACAGCAAACCATTTGGTTGCTGTGATCAGAGCCACAGATTACCCTATCTGTTCTCCTAATAATGGAGTCCCCTACCACCACAACCTGCCTAGGCTTCACTTTCCTCTGGATCCCCTCTGTGCTAGAGGAGCTGTTCTCCCGGCTGTTAGGGAGAACAGTCTTCTCCAGCAATTCCACTTCTGGGTTTGCCTCCCCAACATCTTCACTTAAATGAGCAAATTTGTTTGGATGGAAAAACTCAGGACTGGCTGCCCTCTTCCTCTTCCCTCCCCCACTGCAACCACTTCTAACTGTCACCCAGCTATGTGCCTGGTTCCCTTCTAGCTGATCTCCTCCCTCTTTGCTAGGTGACCCAGCTAGACTCTGCTCAGTTAGCAAGAGACTCCTCTCAAGGTTGTCAATGTCTCTCAATGTTGCAATATGACTCTCTAGAGCTCCAATCTGAGCTTCTAGAAGGGCCACTTGCTCACATTTGCCACAGCGGTATGGACCCTGGAACTGCTGTTCAAAGCATGCATACATATGGCATGATGTGCACTGAGTGAGATCTCCAAACTTGCTCATCATGTATGGTGCAAATGTGAGTTCCTAAAATGTAAGCAATTAATTTACCTGTGTTGCACTACCTCCTGTGTTGCATTAACTGCTGTGTTTCACAAACTGTACACTTATTTCAGAGCACTTAGGAAAGAGCACGCTCTATTTGTGAGCAAGCTCTGTGAGCCCTGTACCTAGATTTATACAGGCCTTCACAGGGGATTGATCACAAACCCCTCCCTTAATTAATTACACACACTCCCAGAGAAAAGCACAACCTTTTAAACTTTAACCCTTTAACCTTCTTACTGCAGGTTAGGATGTAAACACAAAAACACTATTTCCAATGCTGGGATGTCCAACTGTTCACTTAATCCAGAGCACACTTCAGTTTGTCATGTTGATTATTCCTCTCACAAACACAGAATAGCATGCTGTGTGAGCTTGACACCCTTTTCTATGTCTGCAGGAAAAGTAGAATACACTTTCTTGTGATGGGGAAAGTCAAACAACAGCAAGCAAATAGGTTGCCTGTGCCTTGCCTGTCAGTCACATAACATTTTGGAGTATTTGGGGGACAACCTCCTTCCCCCCTTCTTATCCCCTAGAGTGCCCCCAGACTCCCCTAATACAGAGAACAAATGTCCTACCTAAATAACTTCATAAACTAAGTTTCAATTCCCCTTTATTTGCCTATCTCCTCTAGCTAAAAAACATGCTGCTCTCTCCTCTCACAAACACAGAATGGCTGCTGTAAGAGCCTGACAGTCTTTTATATGGCTGTAGAAAACTTTTCTTCCCATTGATTTCAATGGGTAGAAAAGGCAGGAAAAAGCAGAAGAATGGCACTGTTCTCGGGAAATTTTTCACCAAGCAGAAAGTGCAATTATTCACTGACTTCAGTTTGAGGCGAAAATGTTCACGCATCCTTGCCCCAAATGGGCAATTATTATTTTCCTAATTCAAATTTCAGTTGAATATTTCCCTTTGGATCAACATCCTATCTACTTTGAAACTAACTGTTATTTTAATTCTTGTTCAAAAGGTATCTATTATTTTTTTATAGCAACTACAAAGTTCAAACATATTCTTGAAATGTTTATGCCTCAATAAATTATAAATGAGAATGATAAATCATAAGATAAGGAAAAGGAAAAAAAAAAGAAAATATTAATTAGATGAGTGACTCCTCAGTGATTTGTTATTCAATATAATATCAGTTACACAAAGTAAAGTCCATAATGGATGGTGAATATAAACTGCTATTTGCCCATAATATTGGAAAGCAGATTTTCCTAAAGTGACACGATGATCAGAATGTTGAAGATTCAATTATAAAACAATATTTTTGCAATCAATTACTTTCAAGCCCAGCCTGCTGTAATGTTTTGAAAGTTTCACTTTCAGCAAGCCTGTCAAAAATATTATTCAGGCTTTTATTTCTGTAATTAAGCTGCCATGCTATTGCTAACCATTATAAAGAGATAAAAAAATAAAATAATGATTTGGCTGCACTGAATGTAGCAGATGTGTGTGGTGATGTTGGGGTGGAGTGATTAATGTATATATCTTACCTAATCATAGGAATGAATGGAAGAACATGATTTGCATTATCCTCTTTGTAGCTACATTTCCTTCCATTATTACAATGCTATTCATAAACATTAATATTTGGTCTTAGCAGTGGTCCCAACAGTGGTATATGGTAACAACCCTTCAAATTCCTCATCATCATCCTCATTGCTGCTGTTAACAATACATTTGCCATGGGTTTTCCTGCTACCTGAAACTCAGATGGAATAAGACTGCTGCTTAATAGCCTTGTCCTACAGTCTTTTACAATATAACCAGCTGCAGAAAACCCACTCAGACTGCATTGTTTTGATTACCAGTAATCAATGGGGGGTGTCATCATTTCTGCATAGAATATAGCTATCCTGTGCATATGCTGAAACCATTTTACATTCAGTGGAACTATTCCTAAGAGCTACACAGTATTCATCAATTAGCAACTTGTATTCTGGGAGCAAGTCCCATAGAGATGTAACAACACCGCCACTCAGCAACATTAATTGCTTTCTGTAATGAGGATGACAGGTGTTCTGAAAAAATGTGGAATGTTTTTGCTGATGTTGTAGCAGCTGCTGAGGAGATAAACCCCTTGCTTTTGTCTTTTTTCACTATGCTTTCTGTTATTTTTGTGCCTCTACCTAACTCTCACTCATCTTCCACAATGCATACCACTACTCTGTCTGTCAGCATATCTTTATGTTGTTTCATAGAGTCCAAATTCCTCAGAGAGATGCTTCTGATGATCACACCTTGGCAGAAATTCATACATTTTATATTTAAAGTGGGGTAAAGTAGCAAGAATATACTTCTTGTTGATTTTAGTGGGCACTATGCCAGGATCCTGGCCAAAGCATGCTAATGTGTCCTTCAATAGCTGGTGCATGACTTTGTTTCATTATCGTATGAATCGTCGACCATTCTCCTCCATTTTTTCTCCAGTAAATACATCAGTGGGAGGATCTCACTAATTCCTGCTCCTAATTAAACAGGTGCACTGAAAACCCACTTAGACTGCTCAATTGATTGTGTGCAACTAAGGGTTTCCTCAGCACTACATGTCACTGGTGGCCACACACATTGTTTTGTTTCACAGTAGCAGGGGAGGGCAAAAGTTCCTGTCATGTTCCCGCTAAAAAATATGGAAAAACCTCAATGTTGTCTTCTTGTTTGTGGGAAAATCAGCTTTAAATAAAACTATTAACATCTTTGCTATTTTCACCTATTGGCCAAAATTATTCCCCAATTTTCAATGGCTATAAAGTTTTTGCCCCTTGATTAATGTGTTTTTTCACCTTTTCACTGTACAAGTGTGCCTTTTTCCAGGAAGCAAAACACAATATATATGCAGCTTCAGAGCGAGAGAGATGTGCTGTGCTGTTCTGCTGTGTCTTAGAAGGAAAATTGAAGTAGGAGAGGCTCATAGTGACTGCTATCTCTATGAGCAAGTTTACAAACTATAAAAGGAGGAGCTGGAAGGACCCTTATGTGTCCAGTCTGAGGTGGAGGAGCAAATGACAACTACAGACCCAATGCTGGCCAGTCCCCCTAAATATCCCCTAGGGATCTTGGGGAAACTAAACTCAAGGGACAAAGAAGAGGGTAGTAGTAGTGAGAGCAGGACAGGTCAGCTGCCTGTGCCTGCTGCCAGATGTTCTGAGCCTGCTGCCACCAGTGCTGCGTCTGCTGCCAGTACGGAACCTGCTCTCAATATTGAACCCGTTGCCAGTGCTGAACTTGCTGCCAGTGTGTCTTGTAATTCTCAAGAGGAGAAAAGGATGTTCCCAAGTGTGACAGCAGGGGACCCTAAGTCACACTTGCCGTCACCAAGCAGTCCCTCCACTAGTACTACTACTAAGAAGGTCCAGAAGCTTGTTAGTGTTAGGAGTGAAGGAGGGGGTTATCATCATATTACTAGTGACTGTGAGGAGGTGGTAGTAACAATGATGGTGTAGCAGCTAGTGGGACTAGTTTTAGGGGAGTGGTAAGGGAAGTAATGTTGAGTGTCCAGACTAACTGTCAAGGGTACCCACACCATTCCCCTCACCCTGGGAGTCCCTCCACTCTATTGTCCAGGTGAAACATGATCCTGAAGAAGACAGAATTGTTGCCAAGCAGCAATAATACCACCACCACCAGGAGCACAGATCTGCTACCTGTGACTTCTGCTATTGCTGCCAATCCGCCTTCTTCAGGTCACCAAGAAATGGCAAGTGTCACATTAGGGGACCCTCTGACACATTTCTCTTCACCTCCTCCAACTGGTTAGAGGTCTGTAATAGAGCAGCAGCAGCAGTACAGAGGGACTGGTGATGATCATGATGATGATGGTGGAAAAGCTGGGGTGGATGAGACATTGATGCCTTTTTAGTCCAAACTGAGAAAGAAAGGGAGACAGTGATTAGGATGGGCATCACCACCACCAGCAGCAGTGAGCTTTTGGAATTTGCTGAGTTTGAAACTGCTGAGTTAAAAGGGCATAAGAATGCTGAATAGCAGGCTAGTGTGCCACAGGCCACTGTGGACACAGTGGGAATAGGGTCAACAAGGGATCTGGGAGTAGGAAAGGTTCCACTTGGCAGCAGCAGCAATACTCTTGGTCCTAGTTGCAGTGCAGATTTGGAGGCAGTAGCAGCAACACCATCCTCTGCCCCAGCCAGTAAAGGGAAATATGGAGGACAAGAAGAAAGAAGACATTCTCCTTTTTTCTCCCCCCTGAAGTCATGGATGTGGGACTATTTTTCTCTTGGTGCAGGCACAGTGCAGTCATCAACAATGGCACTGTGCACAATTTGCGACAAGTCAGTGAGAAGGGTAAAGGAGGGAACACACTTTGGCACAACCATTCTGATAACACACATAAAACACAGACACCATGACATTTATGTGAAACATGTTAAAGTCAAACACACACCACAGAAATCAAGCACCTCTGTTGCTGTACCCCCTGACTCTCCTGAAAGGCAACAAGAGAGCGAGGCAGAGATCAAAGAGGAAGAAGAATAGAGGAAGAATAGAGCAACCCAGCCAGAGGCTGGAAGTTTGATGACGAGCAAAAGAACTAGCTTGCCATCACCGTCTTCCTTTAGGCTAACTACATTCTCTGCCAATCCACCTCGGTTATCATTACCTACCTCACCTGATATCCACTCTGTAGATGTTAGGATGTGGCAGTTCGTGTCCATCCATTGCACGCTGTGTGGTACACTGACCACGCATGGCAGTGTTATGGAGGAGATTCGCAAACAGGGAATCAAGTGTCATCTGAGTAGATTGCTAAGCTGGTGGCAGGGAGGGTTCATCATTACTATTAATCTGTCAGCAAATTGCCATATGTCCTTAGTGGGGTGTGGACAAGGGGCGTAATGACAGCAGCAGTACTTGGTTTCTGGTGCCATGGTGTTTGGATAGAGTTGTGCCAGGTGTTATTTACCACACACACTGTGCACATTACAGTTGCTGATTATTAGGGACTAGGAACCAGATAGACACAAAAATGTGAAGTGCAAAACACCTTTATTGAAATAACCAAAGCAAACAAAGCAAAATTGTGATCCAGGGGGGTAAACCTAAAGATGAGCCGGAGTCAAGAACCAAGACGGGTACTCAGAAAAACCAAGGTCAGAAATACAGAGGTCAGTGATATCAGGAACAAGCCAGGATTCAGGAGCCAGAAGGGATGGCAGAGGAAGCCAGGTCATGCACTGATAATTAGGAACACAGGAGAATGCACTTGCAGCCATAAACAACGCAAGAGCAAGGAGGAAATGAGCCTAGCTGCTTTACATAGCCCGGGGATGGTTGATAACAGTCAGTTGAGCAACCATGGAAACAGAGAGGTAAAGGCAGTTTGTTAATCATCAGTTGAGTTAGCCTGACACAGGGAAGGAAAGGCAGCTAGTATACAACAGAAGAGTGTTAGAGCAGTTCAACCACACCTGCATTGTGTAAGTACCCTGGCACAAAAAAAATACATGCCGCACTATAGCTGCTCCAACAACACACACCATCCCTGCTCCAACCACACACACCATCCCTCCTCATAACATAAACCCTACTACAATGACGGGCAACGCCGTCACATATTGCTAGTATATATATAAATGTATATATTCTCCAGAACTGGTGGGAGAGCCTGCTAGATTACACACCAAACATATATATCTGCCCTCCCTGTCAGATTTAAGTTCAAGAAATTCAGACTGTGTAGATTTCTTAACCAGTATTGAGACTCCCCTGGCATGGGTGGAGAATTACAGTGTTCGTGTCAAACCAACCACTTCTTAAGAAAAATTATTTTGGAACCCACTAAGTAAGCGTCCAGTAGCAAAACAACATCAGGGGTCTGTCGCTTAATGTATGGTAAGATTAGGGATCATTTGATTTTGTCATGCAGGCCCTGCACATTCCATCACAGAAATGTACACACTTGTCTAGCCATTAGTCCACAAGTACCATAAAATCATGCCCACTGGGGAGGCAAGGAGTAATAGCCCTCGACCCCAGAAGGCAACAGTTAGTCACAGTGGGCCAAAGGCATGAACAAATGCCTCCCCATCTGAGTGCATGGCTGAAGGGGAAAGTATCAGTACCTGGCCCAGCCAGGATATAAAATACAAGATAATAATCACATTATACATGAATGAATGTCTTACCCACTAAAACTAGCAAAGGCACAATCTTGCAGAACACCGCAGGAAGAAAATGCAGCATTGACAAGAAGGATCAGATCCTATCTAAGCACCACCAACCAACAGCACGCCCCAGGAGGAGTCCATCAAAATCCGTAATTAACTAATTAACAGAAAACCCACTGCAGGATAACCTCCCGTCAGAGACATAGAAGTGACTCCTAACCCATAAACTGAATAATGTTGTTACCTGCCAGAAACGAGGCTCATCCATAACCTGACAATTAAAGGGATAGTAATACTTAAATATTACTAATCCCTATATTAAAGTCCTATTAAAAATAAATGTATTGGCCCCAGTGTCATCTCTCAATCCTTTATGGTTTGAGAGATGATCGCTCCTAAAGTTGCCCTCTCCCTCCCCCTTCCCCGTAGTCAGCGTTCTAGCTTACCGCAGGGAAGCCAGTCATACAACTTTCAGGCGGCTCTTCAGCACAGCCGCGATCGTGTTAATAAAAATGAAAACTTTCATTGAAATGATCTTCTACGTGTGCTTAGTTTGCAAGAACACGTAGAAGACCATTTTAGTGAAAGATTTGTTTTTATTAACGCGATCGCGGCTCTGCTGCAGAGCCACCTGATGATCTATGACCTTAAAGGTTTGAGAGATGACACTGGGGACAATACATTTATTATTAATAGGACTTTACTATAGAGATTAGTAATACTTAAGTATTACTATCCCTTTAAGTGGAACTCCCCAGTGAGAGAGCAGATGATTGGTGGTGCTAAGCCCCAGCCAAGCCCCAATGCATTGACAAGCAAAATGATACATGATACCATTCACATTATACCCACGACTTGTAGTGTAGTGTAGCCCATGGCATAAACCAGTGCTGTGCCTGCTGCCAGTGCTGACCCTGCAGCCACCAGTGCTGAACCTACTGCTAGTGTGTCTTGTAATACTCAGGAGTGGGGGAAGGAGAAGATGATACCAAGTGTGACAACAGAGGACCCTAAGCCACACTTTCCATCCCCAAACAGTGCCACCAGTGCAAGGACTATTTCTACTAAGAAGGTCCAGCAGCTTGTTAGTGTTAGGAGCGATGGAGGGGGTAATCATCATATTAATAGTAACTGTGAGGAGGAAGCCTGAAATTGGTGTGGTTGGTGTTACTAGTAGTAGCAGTACTGGTGAAGCAGCCTGTGGGACAAGTGTTAGGGAAGTGGTAGGGGAAGCATTTGAGAGCATCCAGACTAGCGGTTAAGGGAGCCCACACCATTTCTCTGTCTCTGGGAGTCCTCCCCTTCCCTTCACTTCAGTGTCCAAATGAAACATGATTCTGAAGAGGCCAGAACTAGCATTGTGTGAGAGCAGGTGCAGCATTAATACCACCACCAGCAGGAGCTGCTACTGCTGTCAGTCTGCCTTTCTCAGGTCAAAATGAAATGGCAAGTGTGACCCTCTGTGACATCGCTTGTCATCTCCTCCAAGCAGCAGTGAGATGTCTGTAATAGAGCAGCAGCACATAGGGACTAGTGGTGGTAGTGATGATGATGCTGGAGAAGCCAGAGTGGAAGAGACATTGATGGCCTTTTTAGCAGAAACTGAGAATGAATGGGAGACAGAGATGAGGATGGCAACTGCTCTAATTCCTGCTGCTGCTGAGTTGCAAGGGCAGAAGGATGTAGAGGAGCAAGCTAGTGTGCCACAGACTAAGGTGGGCACAGTGGAAATGGGGTCAACAAGTGATGCAGGACTAGGACACATTCTACTTGCCAGCATCAGTAATACTCCTGGTCCTAGTCGGAGTGCTGATTCTGAGGCAGTAACAGCAACAGCAGCAACATCATCCGCTGCCACAGACAGTGAGTGGGAGTGTGGAGGAGAAGAAGAAAGAGACCACCTGTTCCCTATTCCTATCCCCTGAAGTCATGCATGTGGGACCATTTTCGTCTTGGGGCAGTCGCATTGCAGTCATCACAAACAGCACTGTGCACAATTTGCGAGAAGTCAGTGAGAAGAATAAAGGAGGGAACACACCTTGGCACAACCACCCTAATAACACACACAAAACACAGACACCATGATATTTATGTCAAACATGTTAAAGCCAAACACCCACCATAGAAATCGAACGCAGCTGTTGCTGTACCCCTGACTCTCCACTAGCTCGCCATCACCTTCTTCATCTAGGTTAACTACATCTTCTGCCAATCCACCTTGTTCATCATTACCTCCCCCGCCAAATGATAGCCACTCTGTAGATGTTAGGATGTGGGTTCTGGTGTCATGGTGTTTTTTCATATAGATTTTATTATCAGATTGCTCCATATACATCTCAAATACAGAAAAGTACATGTATAATCGTTCAAGTACAGCAAAAGTATGTAGACATTTGTAACAATGAAAAGAACATATCCATATCAGTAGGGCGCACAGAGTCAACGTGAGGTTTTTATTATTATTTTAACCTCCAATAACCAAAACTCCCAAAATCTAACCTAACTTAAATTTCACTATACCCCCGGCCCCGATTCCTCTCTCTCCCGAACCCACAGCACCCCCCACCCGCTCACCAGCCAGCAGTTTCACGAGATCCCGGCATGCACAGGGTTCATACACAATGTCTTTCATCAATTATACATCACAGCCATTCATGCAACAAGCAGGTGTGACCTCAATCAAACATCACCAGTAAGCTGTACATCAACAGGTGCCACAGTATTGTCTGCTCTATTCGTCCACCAGTTCTGCCATCTACCCCAGATCTTTTCAAACTTATTTGGGTTACTCCGGTGCAGGTAAACCAATTTATAGTGTGGAATGCATTGTAAAACTAGCTTTATCCATGCCCGACAATTAGGGACTCGATTTGACATCCAGTTCAAGGCCACCACCTTTCTCACCATCCCCAAGAGCTCACTCAGTACAGATCTGTCAGTTGCATCCTCAATCTCATCGGGAAAAACAGACAATAAACAAATCTTTGGAGTCACAGGAACAGGTATCCTCAACACCAGGACTACAATACGCATTACTTCTTTCCAGAACCTCCTGACTCCAGGACATTCCCAGATCATATGTAAGTATGTGCCCTGAACATTATCACATCGAAGACAACAGTCGGTATTAGAATTCCCCATTCTATACAGTCTGACCGGCGTATAATAAATTCTATGTAGGATATTCAACTGTATCATCTGGTGTCTAGTCGGCGTCGCCACCAGAGCTGGTCCTGCCTTAGCCAAATCCCATTCCCAATTCTCCAATGGACCCACATCCATTTACCATTTGTTCCATGAAGGGAACTCCTGAGATCCCATGTGAGATTCCAGCCACTGGTAAATGAAAGAAAAAGGTCTCAAAGGCTCAAGAATCATCAATCTATTAAGAAGCGGGAATGTAGAAATCATCGGGGCTCAATCACCTCACTGAGCTTGAAGAGCATGCCTAATACATAAATATGAGTAGAAGAGATTATGCGGTATATGGTACTCATCATGTAATAGTGCGAAGGATTTCAGTTGATTATCCTGGTATAACTGTCTAAGGCGCCCCATAAGGGGGTATCCGGGTCCATGGCAATGTATCTCAGTAGCTTTTTCAACTCCACCCACGCCTCATGTAGGGTTGTTGTCAATGGAGTCCGAATTTTAAAAACCCCGGGACCTCCATGCAAGAATTGGGGCAGTGTATAAGTAGGCTGTAACAATAGTGTATCTATTTGAGTAGTCTGGTAGCAAGGTTGGGGAGAAACAAAATCTAACGCATATAGACATTGTGCTGCTAAGTAGTACCTATAGAAATTGGGCAAGGCAATTCCCCCCTTATGTTTGGGTCTCATGAGAGTAGTTAGTTTAAGTATAGCCCAACCCCCCGCCATATGAAATGCAAAATAATTTTGTCTATTTGTCAGAAATATTTTTTAGGAATAGGGACCAGCGTGTTTTGAAAAACGTACAAAAATTTAGGCATAAAAATAATTTTAATAAGACAACATTTAAGGGCAGATGAAGCCATGCAGTTGTTTTGTCATTAAAGTACTGAATAATAGGTATCAAATTCATCTCCAAAAAGGAGTCCGTCGTTGCTGCCACCCTAATCCCCAAGTATGTACACTCAGCCACATACGAAAGCGGGATGTCAGTTGGATAAGATTCCAATAGATTACTATCAATCAGAATCAAAGAGGACTTAGTCCAATTTATTAGAAATCCGGAGTATGTACCAAAATCGTCCACCAGCTGTAATGTGGTCTCCAAGGAATTCCTATCATCACCTAAAAAAAGCAGGATGTCATCAACATATAGTGCAAGCTTTTCCTCTCTACCTTCTACACTAAGTCCCCTAATCAATGGATTTGCACGAATTAGAACAGCTAGGGGTTCTAGGGCCAAAGCAAACAGGCCGGGTGAGAGTGGGCAGCCCTGCCTAGTGTCACAATGCAAGGAGAAGGACTGTGAGTTCAGTCCACCCGCTACCACATAAGCCTTGGGATTACTATATAAAATATGTATCCATTTGATAAAGGACGGGCCAAACCCAAATCCCCAGAGTACATGCCAAAGATATGGCCTCGTGACAGAGTCGAAGGCCTTAGATGCATCGAGAGATGCTATCACCCGAGACCCCATGGTATCGTGAGGAAGTTGCAGGTGCATAAATAACCTTCTAAGATTGTGTGATGTCGATTTACCTGGGATAAAGCCAGTTTGATCTTTGTGTACTGTGGTTCCCAGCACCATATTTAATCTGGTAGCCAGGATTTTCACCACAATTTTAGCATCCGTAGTCAATAAGGAAATGGGCCTGTAAGAATCGCAAATCCTTTCCTGGTTTGGGTAATACAATAATGGAAGCATTATTCATAGAATCCGGAAGATGTCCATTGTCAATAGCAGCATAAAAGGTATTTAATAAATGGGGTGCAAGATATCCTTGAATTCTTTATAGTATTCCGCAGGAAGACCATCTACACCCGATGCCTTGCCTGCCGGCAAACCACGAATAGCTTCCATCACCTCTCTCAGAAGAATAGGAGCATCCAGCATTTGTCTATGCTCGAATGAGAGCTGTGGAAGGTCACATTGATCAATAAAACAAGAAATTTGAGAGTCAGAGCGGGTCAATCAAGATTCATAAAGACAAGAGTAGAAACACTGAAATCGCAAGTTAATCATCTGTGGGTCTAGTACCAGATCACCCCGAGGATCTCGGAGTGAAGAAACTGAAGGAGTCCCCCTGTTTTGACAAACAAGATGAGCCATTAGCTTCCCTGCCTTATCCCCATTTTCAAAAATAGTTTGTTTCAAGTAAAAAACACTATGGGCACTCAGTTCAGACAATTTTATAGAATATTTTAAGGAGCAAGAAACAAAATTAGCATAAAAGACAGAATTCCTTTTTTCCACAAAATGTTTTTCTGCCTCAGCAGCATCCGATTCCAATATCTCCACCTCCGTAGATTTAAGTCTGTTTTGTGTAGATATAAGAGATATTAAGGAACCCCTTGCAGTCGCCTTGGCAGCCTCCCAGACAATACCCTGAGCAGCAGTGTTAGCATTATTGACAAAATATTCACATAAATCTTCTCTACGTTTAGACACCAGATGCGTATTAGTCAACCATACGGAACTAAGCCTCCACACCCTAGATTTAGGTCTCTGGTCTCGCTGTAGCATCAGTAATAGCGGGGAGTGGTCGGAAGCTACCTTGGTCAGAAAACAACAATCTGTAAACCAATTCAAAGTCAACTGGTTAGCGAACACATAATCTATTCTAGATAAAGTTTTATAAGTGGCCGAGTGGCATGAGAACTCCCGAACCTGCGGATGGAGAGTCCGCCATACATCTATGAATCCCATGTCACCTATGAGACTGAGGAAGGCATCTCTATGCAATTTGGAGTCAACTGCCATCCCACCTAATCTGCCCAAGTCAGAATTGGTAGCTTTATTAAAGTCACCCATACATACTATATGGTGATGTGGCTTGTCAGAAATATATATGAGTATATCTCTAAGAATTGAAGGGCCGAAAGGCAGCGGGATATACACATTCAGTAAAACAAACAGAGTTCCCTGTAATTTACATGTTAAGAATATGTGGATCCATCTTGAGGTCAATGAATTCAAATGAAACTAGTTTAGTAATGAGAATGGAAACACCTCTGGCATACGTGGAATATGTGGCATGATAATGACCCTGTGTCCATTGCCTTCTAAGAGACAGAACTCTGCTTACAGTAAGATGGGTCTCCTGCAACATGACCACCCCTGGAGTCTGTTTCCTGACGTGGTTTAGGTGTCATGGTGTTTAGATAAAGTTGCACCCCCATATGCTATTTAGCACACGCACACTGTGCACATTACAGTTGCTGATGAGAAGCACAGTTCCTGCTCTCAAGGGAAACATTTGTATTCTAATAACAACATATCCATGATTTTGGAGGAGAGAAAGGTAGAGAAGAATTATTGGCCAACGTCTTCTTTTCTACACATATACTACAGGATACTTATTGTGATTCTACTGCCTCAGGTGCATCATTGGAGCTAGTTGTGGCAAGTGGAACCTTCATCATCCATCACCCATGTTACTGCTATTGTTGATCCCATTCCCTTTCAGCTGCCTAACTCAAAAGCAGCAAGAAAAGCAGTTGCAAATTCTGCATCTACATCAGGGCAGTAAACAGAGACAGAAAGCAATCACAGAAGTCTGGAACCACTGACTGGTGGGGTCATAGAACAAGTGCTGGCTTAAAGATGGTGCAGGCATTTAAACTTGCAGTAGCAATTGAACATGATGACAGGATCAGATGATCAGGAAAGTAAGGGAAAAGGGAGCACCTGACAGTACCCTCCCAAAATGAGAGGCAAACTCCAGGCATCCTGGCTTGAGTGGGTGAGCATGATGAAATACATTGACCAGACCTGGACAGTGGAGATCAGCCAGAGGGACCCAGGATTCATCCTCTGGGCCGTAGCCTTTCCAGTCCACTAAGTACTGCAATGAAATTCGGACCAGACGGGAATCCAAACTATGCCATATTCCTGGTGACCATGCACTAGAAGAGGCAGGGGATGTGGAGAAGTAACAGTGAACCTAATGGAGTTAACGGGGTTCAAGAGGGAGACAATGAAGGTACAACCAGAGAATATATGGCTGGAGACAGTGTTTCATTTGGAATGGACAAATAAACTGGGGCCACATTCTCTGGGAAGACTGATGAAAATGCAAGTACTTTTTAGACAATCAGCCTTTGGATTCAAGCAGAAATGAAGGTGCAAGACAGCACCTTTGATCTGCTTGTTTTTTGTAGTACTGAGCTGAGGTCCAATGCGTACTGATTTCCAGTGTGCCTGCAGGTTGGATAGCAGAGCATCTGTGGCTGAAACCCCAGTTGCCCAATAGGTTGGCTGGGAACTGGGGTGATTATCAGAGGCAGCATAGAAAGAACAAAACAGGGATTCGTGAAAGGTGTTATTGAAGGTGAATTCAGCCAAGGGAAGAAGAGACACCCAATTGAACTGATGTCCATTGACATACTGCCGGAGGTAGATCTCAAGGGATTGGTTGGTTGGTCCTCTTCATCTGTCCATTCATCTGGTAATGATAGGCTGAGGAGAAACATAATTCCCAGACACTGACAAAATGCCTTCCAACAATGTGAGAAGGCAGACCAGAGTGAGGCATGAAATGTGCCTTTTGGTGGGAGCTATCCACTATTACTAATATAGTGGTGTGACACTGAGAAGCAATCAGGTCAGCAATAAAGTCCATAGCGTCAAGAGACCATGGCCAATGAGGCACTCATAAAGGTTGTAAAAAAATCATAAGGTTGTTGTTTAGATGATTTATTTTTGGCACAACTGTCACAAGCTTGCACATACTCTGCAAGATTTGTCTTGACTGTGGGCCACCAGAATTTCCAGAGCATAAGTTCCAATGTTTTGGCAATGACAGAATGTTCAGAGACTGGAGGTGTGTGAGCCCAGGACAGGATAGCTACATGAGGTCTGGGAGGTATTACCAGAAGTCGGAGGCCAAGAGTTCTGGAATAAGGATATCTGCTCAAGCATGGCAGTGGAGAGGGCAGAAATCACCCAGTCAGGTTGGAGAATTTCATCAGGAGGAGCATCTGGATGAGAAGAAAACTGGTGTGACAGTGCATCTGCTTTTTTATTCTTACTGCTAGGAAGGTATGTGATAGTGAAGTTGAATCTGGTAAAGAATAATGTCCATCAGTCTTGCTGAGGATTGAGATATTACGCTGCCTTGAGGAACTGGAGGTTTTTTATCAAAAGTTCTCTATTACCTTTTTTTTCAGACATGGTAAACTGCTTGGAGAAGAAAGAACAAGGCTGTAAGGAGAGAGTTCTCTCATCACGTTGATACAAAATTGCCCCAGCCCCAACTTCTGATGCATCAACATCAACATAGAAGGGTCTGGAAGGGTTCAGGAAATGGAGAATTGAAGCTGTGGTAAAATCCCTTTCCAAAGTGCAAAAGGCAGAATGAGAAGCAGGAAACCGTAGGCAAGGATTAGCCCCTTTATGACATAAGGCTGTGATGGGACTAATTACTTTAGAAAAAGTACGTATGAACCTCCAGTAGTAATTTGCTAAGCTCACTAATTGTTGGATGGGCCATAGACTGAGAGGTTTGGGCCATTCTGATACTGCCTGGGAATCCATGTCTATCCAGTAAGATGAAATGATGTATCCTAGGAAACTTACTCAAGAAGACTTGAAGTTACATTTTTTTTAGCTTTGGCATAAATATGATGCTGACAGAGTCATTGAATCACAGTCTTGACATGTTCTTGGTGTTGCTCCAAAGACAATGAAATTATTAGAAGGTCGTCTACATAGATGACCAAGAAACTCATCAGAAGATCTAAAAAAAGCATAATGTAAGACTAAAGACTGCAGGGCCATTGCACAACCCAAAAGGCTTTACAAGGTATTCATAGTGTTCTAACCTTGTCTTCACCACAGTCTTCCACTCGTTGCCCTGTCAGATATGGACCAAGCTGTAGTCCCCTTGCAAGTCTACTTTAGTAAAAGCTGTGGCCTTTTGTAGTCGGTCTAGTAGTTCTGTAATCGATGGTAAGGGGTATCTGCTTTTTCACAGTGATTCAGTTTAGCCCTCTGTAATCTATGCAGGGGTGGAGAGATCCATCTTTCTTATGCACAAAGAAGAACCAGGCTTCCACGGGCAACATGAAAGCTCTGATGAAAGCTTTCTTCAGGTTCTCTCTAATATATATTCAGCCAGTTCTTTCTTTACTGGTTCTGATAGCAAGTAGGTTCTGCCTTGAGGGGCAATAGTACCAGTCAGAAACTCAATAGGACAATTTAAAGAGAGATGAGTTGGCATTTGATTCACCTTATTTTTTGAGAAAGCATAGAGTCCCAGTACTCAGAGGGTACCAAGGTCTTTATGTCTCCTGGAGCCACAATGCAATGGTGAGGCTGATATCAGGAAGACAGTTCGCATGAAAGGATGTACCCTACAAAACAATTTGATTGGTAGACAAACTGATGATTGGGTCATGCTTCTTAAGCCTGGGTAACTTGAAGATGATGTGCACAGGAGAGCTGATAGCATCCAGACAGAGAGTTTCAGATTGTAAGATTCCATTGGTAAACTAGAGAGGTTCCATCTCGAGAGTAATTACGCCAGAAACCAAAGGAATGGAAGTCTCATGTCTGTAGCTTGAAGGTGAGCCTCTTCCAACCTTTAAGCTTGATCTTTTTCTGGCCTAGTGGAACATTGTCAGAGAAGGTGCCCTGGAAGACCCCGATATAGACAAAGTCTTAGACTGTGTCTATGCTGTTTCTCAGAATCTGTAAGCTTGGCAAAGGCTCTTAACTCCATCGGCTCTTCAAGACAAGACTGCTGTCTGACAGGGAGTCCTGGAGGTGATATGGGTCCCCACTGACTCCTTCTAGTGTGTGCTTGCTTTTGTTGCCATTCTTGCATGCACCTATCCCAGTGCAATGGGAGCCTCTAAATCTTCAGGGATCTCCCTGCAGGTTAAGGAATCTTTAAGATCATTTAGTTCCCAAAGAAAGGCAGCCTTCAAGGCCTTGGGATTCTAGTTGGTTTCCTGACCAAATTTTGGAATTCAATGTCATATTGAATGACTGGATGGGCCCCTTGCCATAGTCCCAGTAATGAGGTTTCTGTTGCAGGTTGTCTACCTAGCTGGTCAAATACAGAAGAGAAGGCTATGATGAAGGATTCTGAATTCTCCAACAGAGGTGATTACTTCTACACTAGAGGTGATGTCCAGGCTAGGCCTCATCTTTCAACAATGACATGATAAAGGCTACCTTAGCTGAGTGAGTGCTGAAGGTTCATGGAAGTGTTTGAAAGTGCAGTTGGCACAAATTCAAAAAACTTTGGCAATCATAGGCCTTGCCAGAATATTGTTTGAGCAATGTTATCTTGGGGAGTTAGCTCTTGGTTCCCTAGAGGGACTGCTAGAATAGTTGTGTCTGCATGAGCCAAAGAGGTAGCACCTGGTGACGGGGGAGACTGGGTCAACATGGATGACTGTAGTATTTTTAGGATGGAATCCAACTTATTATTTAGGGACTGTAAATGTGTACCATGAGCTTCCAGGATTTGATCCTGCTGCTCTTGACTAAACGGTCTGGAAAGCTCAGTGGGATCCATGTGGCTCATACTAACTGCCAGGATTGAAATATCTACCATACAGAACATTCAAAGGTGTAGCTGGAGAGAAATAAGTAGTGAGAGTTGCTGGGTATTGGAGAAGCTGTCAGAAGTATCTTTGCTGCAGCCTAGACTGTGGTTAGAGGTGTTGGCCATGAAGCCAGATGATAGAATAGACACTTTCTTCAGCCGGTTTCCCTGGGAGGTTCTGAAGGTTGGGTCCAATGCAAGGATGATGGGACTCAGCACGAATTAAGTTGAACACCCGTGCTCTACCAGTAGAGGGAATAAAGGTAGGAGAGTAAAAATAGAACCAACTAATGCTGGAGGGGGTCAGATCTTCCAGTAGTGAGATGAAGCAGAGTCGGACTGGAAGCAAGGTAGTTGTAGCAGGGTCATACCAGGAGCAGGGTAGTCAGACATAACAGAGTCATGCCAGGAGCAGGGTAGTCGAACATAGCCAGGCCATCCACGGAGATCCATGGAGCAAGATACCAAATTAAAAAGCAAAAAGGAAGGTCAAAGGAGAAGCCAGACCAGAGGCAACAAACAATAATATAAGACTGAAATTACTGACTGGAGGGTTCATAGAATGAGTAACAGCTGGATGATGATGCAAGCATTCAAACTCCGAGTGGCCAATGGACATGATAACAGGATCAGATGATCAAGAAAGTGAGGGAACAGGGAGCAACTGACACTAGGGCTACCCTATATTTTAGCCATATGTGCTTCTCTTCCCTATAGCTTATAAATAAATTAGCATAACTAAGGGGACCCTACTTCCTATAGTTGATCCACATGTTTGCAGGTAATGGTGTCATTCAAAAATAACATTATTATGAGGGAGTATAAAATTTATACCTTCTAGGCTAAATTTCCCCAGATTAGCAGGCATTTTATAAACCTGTTCAAAGAAATGTGCTAGTTCCTGATGTGTTGTATTGGTATATACTGCTTTATCATCACAAGTTACCCACTGGTATTCTTTTTTTCATTTTCATTTTTATAATTTATTTAACACTTCCTTAATATATGATGTTAATGTTTTAACATATCTTTGAAGGTGAAAATCTATTAACTGAGATAAATTGCTGGTAAATGAATTAATTCCTGATATTTTTGGTCTTCCGGGGGGCAGGGGGTCACCAATGTTCTTATGAATTTTTCATATGGTAATATATGTCTGTATTTGGGAATTCATTCTTTAAAAATGTAAACTCTTGTTTTGTGATTATTGCTTTTGCCAAAGCCTATTTAATGAGATGATCATATTCTGCTTGGAATTCCAGTGACAAATTATTCCTGTGCTGTTTAGAGAATTTTTCATCCCCTAAAATACTTGAGGCTTCCTTTAGATATTTATCCCTTCATGTCCTCCAATGGGGATGGGTGAAAAGTTATGTTTTTTCCCGTAGAAAGTTTCATGATTTTTGTTGTTTTTCACATTAAAAATGTAAAATTCTTATGAAACTTTTGCAGACAAATTTCCTCTTTATCATTTGTTTTTTTGTCAGAAATTTCCTGCAACTTAGAATTTTCCACCTCCCTGTACTATTGATTTTTGGAGGTGGGAATTTCCCACCTCATAGAAAACACACCTTCATTTTTTGCCAGCTTTTACAATAAAAGCCAAGAATTTCCCACAGTTTAATTTTTCAAGCTTTTCTTTCTGGAAGCCTACCTCTATGCTAACAATTATTTTGAAAGAGATAAAAGAAAAACTAAAAATAAGGTTACACTGAATGTAATAGATGTGTATGGTGGTAATGTGTTTCTTATTATCAAACATTAATCAGTGGCCATAGCTGTGGTCCCAACTGTTGTAGATAATAGAAGCCCTTCAAATCATTTCTCCCCCCCCCTCCTCAGTGCTGCTGTTAATAGTGGATGTGCTCTGGGTTTCCCTGTCATGTGTGGTTTTGTCCACTTCTGCTACCTGATACTCAAATGGTATTAGATGCTGATTCATTTTTAGAAATGTAAGTCTACAGCACTGCTGCTTGATATCCATGTCATACAGTCAGTGCCAATATAACCAGCTGCACTGAAAACCTGCTCAGATTGAGAACTTGCGGTTGGCCAATAAGGGTTTCCATGGCAGTGCTCATCAGTGCTGGACATACACACTGTTTTGTTTGCCTCCTGTAACCATTTCACATGCAGAAGGACTACTCCTAAGAGCTACACAGTGTTCATGTGAATCAGTGCCCAACTCATACTCTGTGAGAAAGTACCATAGAGATATGCCACCACCACAAATGTTAGAGTGCTGCCCCTTAGACACATGAATTGCTTTTTTTGATGACAATGACATATGTTCAGAAAGATGTTGGGATGTTCTTGTTAATTGTGTTTCTGCAGCTGCTGCTTGTGGTATAAACCCTTTGCTATCCTCTTTTTCACTATGCTTTCTACAATTTATGTTGTCCTATATTTCTTTTTCTCCTCCTCCAAAATGCCACCCTTCACTCGATTTATAAGTATATCTTTATAATCTGACAGAAATCTGATTTCTCAGATGTTGATTATCATGCCTCAGCACACATTAAGTGAACTTGAATCACCTGGCTATCTCAGTCAAAAAAGGTTTTAGAGTATTTAGGGTAAATCGTATTTCTCACTTCACTCCCCCCTCAGACTCCTCAAACACCATTAATTTTTTTCCTCTCACAAGACTTCATAAAAAAAACTCCAACTTTACTTTATTTGCCATTTTTAAGAAGCTCTAAAATGATGCTTTATTTCTCTCTCTCTTGCTCTCTTTAACAAACAAATAGTGACATGCTGTAGGGAAATGACATCCCTTTTATATTATCATGTGGGAAAAGAAGGGATACTTGCAACACGGTGGGGAAATTCAATATTACCATTGCTTTCAATGCAATGATCAAGGAGGGAAATTCAAAATTATCACTTTAAGTGGGAAATTTCCAGCTCGGCGGGAAGTGCAATTTTTCACCTGTTTCACTTTTGAGGGTAACTATTTTGCCCATCCCAATATTTAGGCAAGAAAGGGGGAGTCAGATTGACATTCAACAGAAGTTTCTCTCCTGCTGCTCATTTTGTGCTAGGCTGCACTCTAAAACAACCTTTTTTTCTCTCTCTTTCTCTCTGTTTTCTCTGTTATTCTCTCCTATTCTACAAAATAATGCGTGGCACCAAGTTCTTGGAACTTACACCACCATTTAATACAAAGGTGAAAAATGTAACCATCCTCTCTGGAAAATCTGTGGTGTTAGATAAACCGCAGAAAATCTATGGGCTTCTCTATGGGTGAGAATTCCCCTGGATAAAGTAGAAAACAAGACAAAGAAAGTCTCACCAAACTAGAGAAAAAACAGCATCAGAGGAGATATTGTTACATTTTACACATATATAATGTTAATACAAGGATCTCTCGTGAACTTTTCATTTCAATGTCAAATCAAATAACTTTGGGCCACCCAAAGTAAGATGTTTTTTATAATAAGCTATGTTAAATTGTGGAATTATTTGCTTAGAGATGTGGTTTAGCAAATACAATGGATACATTTAAGATATTAAATACATTTCTATCAGGGTAAAGGGTGTTAAAGGAATGAACTAAGTCAGGAAGGATTCTGTAATTCTTATTGCATGGGATATACTGTAGAAAATGTTTTAACTGATGAAACTGTGTCATTTTCAAACTAGTTTACTATTTAACTATGTAACTATATATGCCTCAACCACACCATGCAAGCTTGAACAAAATTTGGTTAAACTTTGCAGCAAAAACCTCAGTTTGAAAGAAGTGAGTTAATATGTGGGTGTTTTGAACAGTAATACAGTATATGCTACTGTATACACATGTTCATGTGCTATATGAATTAGCACAGATTGGTTTCCTGTTATCATTGGATCTTTTTATTATTTGTAGTTGTATCTGTTCAGTGTTCACGTGAATGATTTTCTAACACCACTGCCAAGAAATGAACCATTTGAGTGCCAGGAGGGTACGGAACATATTACAGAGCTATGCGTTCCGTACCCATTTGGCACTCAAAGGGTTAATTCAAGGAGCAGTTGAACAAGGCCACATTTTTATTCTCACTTCCCAAGGTTAATATAATAAAAATACATCATACTTCATGCACATACAAATTAGAAGAAAAATTTGTACATAAGTAAATAACTCCCTATGAGACAGACAATGAACACAAATAAGCAGATCTAATTAAATGTCATAATATGTAAATAGTCAGATGTATTCTTATGAACTTGCCATATAAACCTAAAGAACGAAAGAAGTAGAAATTCCAATTTCATCTCTATATTGTGGTGAGAAAATACATAATTGCTTTTCATTTTATTCATTATGATGCATCCCTTGGGAAGTATTGTAAATGCACAAAGCAGAGTTTCTGGCATCACCTAAGGGTATAAATTCAATTATACCTTATTCCATATGTCATGTTCACTTTTGCATTAACATGCATGCTTGCTGTTCACCAAAATAAGCATTTCTCTGATTGCTTTGAAATCAGAAAATCTAATATTAGAATAGTCTGAATTTTGTAATTTCCTTTTAATGGTGTACCAGATGTCTGTTGATATTTCAACAAGACATTGATGCTGCAAATAAAGAATTTTGCTGGTTTAATGAAAAAGTCAGAAAAGCTGTGCTTTTTCTACATTACACACTGGAAAAAACAATCACAGCAGGACCAACTGTATATTATGCCATAGTATAGCAACATGTTTTTTCTCTTTAAGAAAAATAACTGTATTTGCAAGCGGAAATTATGTATTCTTAACCATTTCGCTTCAAGTGGAATTAGTGATAAATTCAAAACACCTCTAGTATCAAATATTTAAAGGGATAGTAATACTTTGTTTTAACTTTATTTTATTTTGTAGGTATTAAAAAAACATGAAGAATGATATAAGTCTTATCTCCCAAACCTTTATGGTTTATGAGATATTCACAAGCAAAGTTTCCCCCTCCCTCCCCTTTTACTGATGTCACACTCTTCAGCCAGATCAGAAGGGAGGTGCCCAGGTAGACTGCAGAGAGGGACAATCTTCAATTAAGATAACGGAAAAACCTGAAAAGCTTGTCAAGGGGGGCAGGGATTTCATTGTTTTCATAGGAATAAGAGTGTCCCCTTCTGTTATCTGTCCAGTCTATGGACTGCATTCCACATCTGAGAAGAGATTGTTTACAGTAGGTAAAAGGGGCGGGAGGGGGAAACTTTGCTTGTGAATATCTCATAAACCATAAAGGTTTGAGAGATAAGACTTATATCATTCTTCATGTTTTTTTAATGCCTACAAAATAAAATAAAGTTAAAACAAAGTATTACTATCCCTTTAAAATACTATGTACTGTATACAATAAGCTAAAGACAAGACGTGCACTTTTTGAGTAAATCAGCTACTCCATAGGGTACACATTCCCTCATTTCACATGAATTTTAATTGGGCTTTTATCCGTTTGGATGCCAGATAGATCTCCTATACATTGCTTTGCAATGTGTTGGGGACCCCTCTATCATTCAAGGGTTTAAAACCCTTATTTAAGTCCTTGATAATTTTAATTTCTACATTATGGTGCTGCTGATTGTGCAGCCTTAGCTTATTATATCTTGCTTAACCCTGGAAGTGCCAGAGGGGAATGAAATGCATTGCTTAGCAATGGTTAGATATGCTGTCTTGCACTCAATGAACCTTATGAACCTCGGTGGGTGAATTAAAAACTTCTCATTTCCTCACAATGCATTTGGGAACTCTTTAACTCTAAAGGGATTAAAAGTTCAATTTAAATAAATGGGAATATGGGGCAGTTTTATTCCTCCTCTATAGTGTAATTAGTATATTCCAGAATTGCTCATATTTTGTTTTCAGTATAAGGTCCTCAGTGCCATATTCAAAAATCAAATAAGGAAAAATTCTAGAGCAAACTGTGTACCATAGGTGACAAATTAAACTTACCAATTATTTAATGGGGATTTAACCCCATAAATGCTAAATGGGCATTTAACACATAGTTTACAATCTGCTGAGAATTGTCTAGCAATCAAGGGGTTAAAGGCCTCATTTAAGTCAGTGAGATGTTTATTTCCCTTTATGGTGCAGCTGGTTGGTTCCAGTATTGCCCTTGTTTTGCTTGATGCTAAGTCGGTGGTTTCCAGTCCTCTCCTCAGGGATGCCTAATAGGCTATGCAGGGCCGGATTTTCATCTCAGGTGCCCCTAGGCACAACACCCTCCGGCGCTCCTAGTCCTGCCTTTGTCCCATCGCTAGCCACTCCCCTCAGTTAGCCACACCTCTCCATTAACCACACCATCTTGTGGTAACACCCATTTTTAGATTTTTTTTTCATTCTTCACAGTACTGTGGCAATTTTCCCAGAGCTAGAGGAAAATGTTAACTATTGTGAGGTGCAGGCCTGGTGGGGGTATATATACAGACAGCATAATTAAATCACCTTTATTAGATATGTAACCTGCCCTTATTAGATATGTAACCTGCAAATAGGAATCTGACTTTTTATGCTGAAATGTTAAAATCATATTTCCATTGCAGGTTTAGAAAATCCAACCCAAAGGATTTTTTTTTTTTTTTACTTGAAAAGAGGATCATCTGTCTATTATATTCACTGCAGGTGACTGACGGATGAGATAGTACACACACACTACATTGCACTACAAGTGATTTGTACAGCCAAGTCGACACATACATTGAATTCAACTTCAGGGCAGGCGATTATACTCAGGCCATATACCATCACCTCTTTATACTGTCATTTACTGGACAGAGCAAAGGGCACATATGCCCTTTGTGGTGCCCTCTGTACCGTGGTCCACACCAGCGCAGCGCACACACACACACAAAAAAAAAAAAATAATAATAATAAAAAAAGGGGCGTGAATGGGCCACTGCCAGGCACCTCAGATAATTGGGCGCCCTAGGCCAGTGCCTAGTCAGCCTCTTGATAAATCCAGCCCTGAGGCCATGGGCTCGATTCTATCACCCATGTAATTTTAAAAACCTCAGACGGGTGTTTTGACAGCACAGTTTGCTATTGTATTAACTGCATTGTCAAAAACCACCACCACAAAAAATATCCCACAGGCACAAATTTTGCCCCCATTGGACACCACGTAAAATTAGTTGAATTTCGTATTCCATTACTCACGTTCTATCAACTCACGTTAAGTAACGCATACTTTATCACTAAAAAACTGCTCCATGAAATGGAGGCTCAGAGTCCCTAATGTGAGGTGAAAACACCAGTGTGTGTTAGAAAAGTGGTTTCCAACAGGCACTTGTGCTTACAAACAAAAGAAGATTAACCCTATGAGTGCTAGTGGGGTATGCAACACATTGTACAGCATTGCATACCTCACTGGCACTCACAGGGTTAATATCACTACAGTTAACACATCTACTGAAAAAAAAAAAAAAAACTGACCTGCAATCCTGATTTCCAACAGGGTCTTCAGCATCCAGGTCTTACCATCTTCTTCTTTAATCTCTCTCTTATTTCCTTCTTCTCTTCTTCATTCTTCTGTAAAATCTGTGTTAAAAAATATCCAATGAGAGTTGATTTTAAAATAACAAAAATGCCCCCAAGAGATGCCACAGTTAACCCCTCCAGCACTCAAAGGGTTAACTGTGGCATCTCTTAGGGGCATTTTCTTTTTATTTTAATATCAGCTCTCATTGGATTATTTTTTAAGCAGTTTTTACAGAAGAAAGAAGAAGGAAACAAGAAGACAGAAGAGAATATTCAAGAACACAACAGACTGCGGATCACAGGTAAGTGTTACATTTCTAGGTGTTAGAATAGTGTAAGGGGTAGTGTTATTGTCATGTCAAGTGTCATGTTAGGGGAAGTGTAAGGTTAGCGTATGGGACGTAGGTGGGTGAATGTGTTTTGCACTCACTGTCATTGTTGGACACTGTGTCAAACAACGAGAGTTGGCTTTTTCCCTTGATGTTCCCACAATTCACCCTATTTATAGTTAGTTGTGGGAACAAAAATCAACAATGAGCATTGGGCCACAAAGTGGGTTTTGGCCCCTGTACTGGTCCAGCTATAGAATAGCTGCGGAACACAAGTGGGTTTCTTTCTCTGTGTTTTTTTTTCCCCTTACTGGTTGTTTTACCGGAGGTGATAGAATCAAGCTCCATGTCTTTTGGATTCCCCTGCTTGAGTACAAATGAGTTAATAAGAGGCATGGTAATTTAATTAACTCATCTGTGCATGGCAGCAGGAATTACTGCACCATTACTTTCCAAAATGGACACATATTCCCATTACTTTTTTGTGCTGTACAGCTCACACAATGCAGTGTGTTGAATGGAACAATTCTGGTGAAACAAACCACACTTTAGGGGACACTTAAACATTTACATTGTCAGTTTTGTCCTTTAACCCTATGAGTGCTTTGCAAAGGGTCAGTTCCATGAATGCTTAAGGGGTTTCCAGTGTGAAATAATGCATTTAAAACCTCTATAGAATCAAAAGTTTTAAAATCCATTTAAATCATTGGGAATTGTAGAAATGTATATCTGCTTCATATGGCATGGCTAGTTTGCCACATAATTGCTCCAATTTTCCTGTGCATATGGCTCAGTGGCCACATGAATAGGATCAAGGAATACAATGAATGGCTGAAAAGTGTACAGTGTGCGCCTAAATGGAAGCAGAATCTGCAAATTAATAGGTACACAGACTACAAATTCAGGTGTTCATCATGGATCCATTTTGTAGTAAGCAAAACAACATCCAGTTATACATAGAGTGTATATAATACCTTGGTAGATTATGTGGATTTTGGGAGTTTTGTAAGATACTGTAGATGACAGCAGGGCTCAACATTTCCACTCACCACTAGTCAATGGTGAGTGAAAATTTAGCCCTGGCGAGTAGAAATTCAGCCCTGGTGGGTATGTTATGGCTTGCAGTGGCGAGTAACTTTTCAGGTCTGGCTAGTAGCAAAGGACTTAAAATTATAAGCCCTGGGTGACAATATATCTTTGACATCAAAATAACATAGTTACATAGTATATTACATTGAAAAAGACCATCAAGTTCAACCTTTTTGATAGTATAACCCTTAAAATAAGAATTAAAATTAAAATAAGATTATTAATATGCATAAATCATTGGTCATAGCAGTGGTCCCAACAGTGGTAAATGATGGAAACCCTTCACATCCCTCCTTCTCCTCCTCCTCATCATACGTGCTGTTGTTAATAAAACATGCGCCCTTGCTTTCTCTGTCATGTGTGGTTTTGTTCACTTCTGATACTCAGATGGTATTAAATGTTTGATCATTTTTTAAGAATGTTAGTCTCCCAACATTGTTGCTTCATAGCATCTCCTAATGTAATTTACAAAATAACCCACCCCTGAATACCTGCTCAAACGCAATACTTGTTAAAGAGCAACAAAGGATTTCTATGGCAATACATGTCAGTACTGGCCACACACATTGTTTTGTTTGAAGTAGTCCATGGGGTCATTGTTTCTTCTGAGAATATAGCTATCCTGCAAGTATGCTGAAACCATCTCATATACAGTGGGACCACACCTAGGTGTAGGTGTGGGCGAAAGCTCTCTCTCTGTTCCTGTGAAAAATCCTGCAAAAACCACGTTGTTGTCTGCTTTTTCATGGGAAAATCTGCTTTAAAACCCATTGAATCTTCGGATTTTTCGCCCATTGGCCAAAATTCTATGCCATATTTTCAATGGCTAGAAAGTTTCTTCCTATTGATTTACGTGTTTTTTGCCTTTTCGCTATAAAAATATACGTATTTGCGGAAGTGAAACACAATAGAAGCAGCTACAAAGTGTGGTAGATGTGCTGTGCTGTTCTCCTGTGATCTTTTTTAAAAATTGAGGCATTAGAGGCTCATAGTGACTGCCATCATTATGAAATAGTTTAAAAATAGTACAAGATGGAACTGGAAGGACCCCTAGGGATCTTGGGGACTTTCATGGGAAGGGAGGAAGAAAATGGCAGTAGTGAGAACAGGACAATTTATCTGCCTGTGCCTGTTGTCGGATGTGTTGCCCCTGCTGCCACCATTTCTGTTCAAGGCAAAAAGAGAAGGGCGCAGACCCTCTAAGAGCAAATCTGTATATTTACAACAGTATTAAACCCCTTTATTTTTTATGCTCACCAGAACCACGGCAATGCAATAGTGTATCTGGGATCAATTATTCATCTTTGGGATCTCCTCCGTTTGAAGACAATACTCACAGTAGTAGAAAATAATATTAAAAATCTTTATTCTTTAAGAATTAGTATTAAAATCGAATGTACAATATATATATGCTAAAAAATAACGCCCCGATGCGTTTCGTATCAACAAAGATACTTTCTCAAGGGTAAAATAACAAATATATATTCTATAAATCAAAGTTTCCTCAGGGCTTGGGCTTCTAACAACAAATCTAACCAATCATCCTCTACAAAATACTCTATCAAGTCAAGTATCAGTTCACCACTGCGGAAGCTTATGTCAGGAGGTGCAAATTGCTTGTTTTTTTTTAATTAACTGTCCCCCCAATACCAGTCAAGAAACCTCCACAAAACAAATTCCCTGTTCAACCGATTTATTCCCCAGAATCCACCCACCAACACAGGCACCATTCTTAGACCCCTTTTATGCCATGTCTTGTGGGTTTTTTTTAATTGTATTTAGGATTGATTTTTTTATTAACTGCCCCCAATCCCAGTAAACAAACCCCCCCAAAATTTCTTGTTCAATTGATTTTTTCTTCACACCCCACCAACACAGACACCCTCATGCCCCTTTTATGCTATGCCTTTGGGAAATAAAATAATATTTGTTATATGTTGTGTGTAAATTCAATGTTCCCATTGATTTCAAAGGAATGAGCTTGAGGAAAAAATGGCACTTTTTGCCGGAAATTATTCACCAAGCAGGAAGTGCCGTTTTTCTCTGATTTCAGTTTGAGGTGAAAAATTTCACCCATCCCTACCTAGGACATAAATGGTTTTCTTGTGTATCTGTTACCAACCCATTCTGAGATGTGCCTCTACCAGTGCCACCACCACCACCAATGTTGGATATTTGCCACCCCTGCCAAGACCCATGAGTGACTTGCTAATGTCCTTATTCTGTTTATACAAATGCTCTAGCATGTACAGTGTGAATTTCCACCTGGTAGGGACCTCCATTTTCAGCTTTGATGGGGCAGGTTGTTATGCCCTTCTATAGAATATAAAGTGTTGTGTGCACTGTAGGAGTGGCTAAAATGGGAACACATTTTGAAGGCAATATTCAGCATCTCTCTGAACATTTTAAATTTAGCACATGGACAAAGCAGGGCACATGCACCATATCACCTATTCTCAATGTAGCTATTGTACAGGGCCTATTATCAGCAGACACAAACCAGATTTTAAGGAGCAGGACAATCTATTCCTCTATCTCTGGTCTAGTCTACTTAATACATCTATGGATTTGTGGGACTATGTCTAAAAACTCTGCATGCATGAGGTATTATGCTAATGGTATAAAATAGCCTGTTGCTGCCTTTTAAACTAAGTGACAGAACAAGAAGCAAGATTACTGGCTGTCACTTGATGCTATAGGCTAGTAGAATTTCCCACTGGTGGTGGTGGAATGGATGCCCAGTGCACAGTCACAGTCATATAGTCTGTTCTCTACCCACTTGTCCAAATGTTTATTGTCAGGTGGACTTTCTTGCCAATCAAGCCTTCCACCCCTTTGTCCACCACACCAATCAAGTGCTTGAGCAATTCTGGCACCTTCAGCCTGGTTTGGAATATGCTAGTGAGGAGCTACCTATGGTATCAGTTCTCTCAGTCCTGGGTTTTCAACAAAAGAATATGGCTGCATGTCCGCTGTCAACATATCGAGAGTCCCAGGAATATTATAGAGTGTTTATATTCTTGCTAGTTGTGGCACCTCTGATCTGATGATTTATTGTCTCCCAGTAAGACCTGTGTTTGTGCTTCAGGTGAGATCTCATAGAGGAGATGCCTAGGTATGAGACTGCTTTCCACCTATTTACATATATTTTACACAGGCAACAGATAGAAATATGTTACATGTTATATATATAGCTTTTGGATTGTGAGTGAAGTATCTCCGTACCATGGACTTCACTGACTGAGGGATTCTTTAGGGGCTGCTACTACTACTGGGGCTAGATGTTGCTGCAATTGTACTACTACTGTGTGCCAAAGGTGCTGTACTTCCAGCAGCAGCTATTAGAAGATCACCACAGTGAGGGAGGGGCAATGACCAGGGTTTTCATATCCATGAATCCATAACAGCTCCTAATTAACAGAGGAACCCCTGAGGGGCCTACTGAGGATCAATAATAAAAGTGAAATAAATAATTTATTACATGCAAGCATACCTAAATAAATATAAACAGATTTTCCATGCATATAAATACATGCAGAGTCTCCAAGAAAAGAAGTACAATGTACCCTATGGAGTAGTTCACACTGGGTACTGTAATTTATGCTGAACCTTCATAGTGACTAGCAATGTTGTTGTGCAGATGACTTGGTGAAGGTATGCATGAATTCCTATGTGACCATGTTGCAGGCCGTTAAGAGGTGAATAAATTGTTGTGATTCTCATTGAATTGCGTGATCTATGATCTGTTGTTGACATCCACATGGGGCTGCCCTTCTCTTTGCAGTGTAGATACGCCCCTGTGTTTATTTATTTATTTATTTATTTATTTATGTTTTGCAGAGGTGGAACACTGCAGTGATAGTTTTTTTTCTAATCCATTTTTAGTGTTCTTGGTTATCTCCATGAAAATGTCAATCATAAGTACTGTTACTAATTTTTGTCCCCAGAGGACAAGATACATATGTGCACTTGCACAATCTGGGTATCATTGTACTGAGGAAATATGTGACATTCATGTTTCACACTTTTTTGTTTGTTACACCAAGCTTGTGTGAGACGCTGTGTTGCAAATTGTGATTTTTATATAATTTTTTTTTTTAAAAATATGAAAAATACTTTATTCAAGTAAAATTGTTTGCATGATAGTTTTCTATAAGAAGACACACAAGACCGCTTTTATTTGGATTTTATTTTTTAGAAATCTCATTCTTTAAATGAGCTATTTTGATTTTATGGTTGAGCAAGGCCTTCCAAATTATGTTAACTGTAATTTAGTTTTATCCTTGAAAATGTAAATTATAAGTTATGTTACATGCAGTTACCAATATGAAGAAGATACACATAGGTGCACTAATGCATATTTGGAATGATTGCACTCAGGTGATATGTGGCATAACTGGCATTCATATTTCATATGTTATTGTGTTTGGAAATTATAACTTTAGTGTATGTTTTGTAAACATTTCTGAAAACCCCTATTTCTAAAGAAATATTATTGGTTGATAGTTTTTTGCATTAATACAGTTCTGCCATTTTCTGCTTCTGTTGGGTTTCTGCTTTCAGGAAATATGTTAATTATATGGTTATTAAACTGTGATAGAGTAGTTTTACCAATGAATCAATTAAATGTGCATTTTTCATTGGTAAACTTGAAAATATCCTTTCCGCATCTGTTAATCTGGGGTCAGTACAGACAGTGAATGTATAATTGGGGGATGAAAGGTTTTTTAAAATAATTTAACATTTCTAAACAAACATAATTGCTTGATGTATATTGTACGATACTAGCAGAACAAATATTTGTTTTTCATATGATACACATCTTTTCGCACAATGCATCATTTAGTTGCTTTTTAGAAATTTTAACATTGCTATATTTTACATTCCTTGGACATAGACACAAAATTAACTGCAGTTAATTGCATTACTTGATAAGCACAGGCCTTTGTGCAGAGTAAAAAAAGCAGGCACATTCTGATTCAAGTGCATATTTTTTAGTATTTAAATTTAGATTGAAAAACACAGAGTTAATACACATTATTTTGAGATTCACGCGTAGGACTGTAGAAACAGTCATGGCTGGGAATGAGCAAAACTATCCTGTAATGTTAGTATTCAAATGAAAGCAGCTGTTTTGCAAAACCCAAAATGTTTTATGGAACAGCTATTTTGTTCATGTATTCTTTTTCTGTTTTAACCAATCATTCTGAAGTAAAACCAATCATGAGATGCTTAAAAAAAACAAAAAGAACAGGTTGTATGTACTTAATGTTATTCAAAATAGGTTCCTCTAAAAGTCACCAGTCTTGGGAACAAAGAAAGAGAACTGCTGAAGTGAGTTACTATAACTATTCTTTTTCTCTCGGTCCTGCTTTCAATTTCTGTCTCTCTCTTTTACCCAGATTAATTTCAAATTAATTAGAAAGCAACCAGAATTGTTCCAGTAATTGCAGAATCAATTCAGAAACTGAAAAACACTAGTTTTACTGATATCTACTCAAATCTATTTTCTGTGTTTCTTCTGGAGTCAGCAACAAGTAGGGTATGTTTGTATGCAATAGCATATGAACCCACACTCAAAAAGAGGTCTAGAAGCAGTAACAATGAACACACTGGGCAGTCTGGTCCCCTGAAACAGAGAAACACAGTCATGTATGTTGAGATACTGATATCATGTTTTACTAGAAGTGATGTTAGGTAATGGCAGAGATTAATCCTGTGAGTGGCAGAGGTGTATCTAATGCATTGATTTGCAATGTGTTATATAACCCTCTGACATGCAGAGGGTTAAATGTGTTTAGTCATGTCAAAGCCCCAAATCTTGCTGCCATCTTGGGGCATGTATTGTTGTTATACGGTTCTGATATCCCTCACAGTATTGGTTCAATTGTACTATATGTTTTGTGTAATCTGTTACTCTTTATTCACAAATGTAATTATTTTTCTCTGCTGAGAAAATCATCCTTATAATTCTTTAGCTGGAACAAAGTCATATATCTACTGGGAAAACAGATATTCCCCAGATATTGGCTTCCACTACTGTGAACTAGTTAGAAAGATAATAAACCCCCAATAACTGAGCATTTCTGAGAGCATGGGAACTGTGTGTATCTGTATGATGTGTGTGTGAATGTCTGAGTAGTAAGAAGGGGTATGGGGATTAAGGGAGTAAGGTGCCTTGTATATAGGAGTGCACTGCCAGTAGTGAGAAATGAAGTGTTTGACCAGGGGTAGCCAACCGTGGTTCTCAGAAGCAATCAGCAGGGCATTATCAATTAATTAGTTCAGTTGGACTGATTAAAGAGCCTAAGCAAAAGTAAGGAGAGAAAGTAGTGCGCAATGAGGATGTGTGGCAAAATGATATAAGCATTGGTATGCCTCTCAGGGTTATGTGAGGCTTCGGCTACTGGAAGACTGAACAGTAAAGAGCAAGACCACAGATTTAGTGGAATACAGCAGATAAAAAATTTGAAGGCAAGAGATGGTTACCAAAATTTTAATTTGTCCTAATTTTGGGCTGCATTTAATTGCTGATGATGTCTTTATCACTGACTTTGTCTCCAATGTTCCTATAGTTGTATATAGTAATCTGTAAGACAAATCCAGGGATATCTTTATCATATGCAATTACTCAAATTCCCATGGATTTAAATCGGGATTTTAGAAGCAAAGCAATATGTTGGAGACCACTTTAGCACCTAAAAGGTTAAAATGATCATTTAAATGAATAGTTTTTTGGGGGTATTTTTATTTGCTTTCATGGTGCAGTTAGCTTGCCCCAGAATTTCACATCTTTAGTTTGATGAATAAGGCCCCCTGATGTATTCAGGTAAAAGTTAAGCTATTTCTGGGCAAAACAAATTGCACCATATGTATGAAAAAAGTCCAGCTAAAATCCGTGCTTTTTCATGGAAATGCTCCTGTTTATTTTGACATATTAGTGCATTGTTGTCCTGAATTTGAGCTAGAATTGCACAAAGTGGACTTTAGTACATAGCTCTCAGTATGTCATTGTGAAATACATAAGCAGAAATGTAAATGATTGGCATATTTTGAGCCAATCAAAGGCTTGTTCTTAAGAGATGCAGTATATAGAAAGTTGGTAAACATATGAAACATAAACTGTGAGAAGAGATAGGTTGGCAGTCAAAGAACAGGTCATATACGCTACTGTAAAACTGGACAGGGATTAAATTAATATTATTCACATAGGGTAGTTTTAGCGAAACTAGAGATATTCTTATATGAAGAACCATTTTTAAAGGGATAGTTCATGACCAGGGTATAAATTCTGCTAATACAGACAGTGAAAGGCAACATGGGTCAAGAGAAAAAAGGAGCTCATTGAGGATGCACTCAAATTACCCATTTTCCTTTTATATGGGCAATTAAATTAAATATTTACTGTGGGGACTGAAGACTAAAACTAAATAGAACACCTAGCATAGCAGACAAAGCAGAGTTTGTGACAGTGTATGATAAAGTTCATCTCCAGGTTCACCATTCAGTAGAGTGATAGGGAGTAGCATGGAGTATGGGGGAGCCACAGCAATATGCACCTAACCCATGCCTGATATGAAGCAAATACAAGCTGTGTGACTACCTTCAAACAGAAGACCTATTCAAATGAGGCACACACACTAATGTATCCAAAAATAGAAAAAAGCTTTATTCAAAATATAAATATTAGGAACAGCAAGCAGTACATAAAATACGTAAAAACACCCACATAGGCGGTTAATAATATAACAAAAGAGTGTAAGGACACAAACCCTACATCACCTAACTTCAAAAGGGGACAAGCATATTGTGAAAAAATTGTAACATAAATATCCTACAAAGTACGTGTGCATGAGGAAAATAATAAGCAATTATACACAACGTACTTGTCTCCTAATATAATAAATGGAGCAATAGGAAAAGAATCCAAGGTCTGACTTGTCTGTGCTCCCAAATCCAACACATATCACCACCCAAGTGGCTTCGTCAGGGGTTATTGGGGTTACTAGCAGAGAGTGGGTAAAATGTATACAATGACCAATCACTGTAAAGTATTCAGTAATGTGAAGGAACAATGGAGGATTATAGGCGCATAATAAAAATCATCTCAAGGTTATATACCACATTGGTATCCTTACATGATACGGATATAAAGTGAGGACAAAAAGAGAGCTGACAGCATTGATATATACTGAATAGGCCTGCATAGACCACACATAATAAAATAGCAGAGAAGGTACAAAGAAATAGTCAATATATAGATATGAATAGAAGCACCATACACACCAACCCCTATAGGATGAAATCTAAATAGACAGACATACAAGGGATATAACCCAAAAATCCCTTCTCAAAATATATGGTGTACCTTGACAACATCAGCATCAGATTAGATATAAGACACCGATTGCCTAAAAAGCAAAAATAGCTGCACTTATGTCTTTAAGTTTTCGCCTATTCACTATAAAAACGTGACATATTCCAGGAAGTGAAACACAACAGATGCAGCTACAGAGCAGTCTCTTCAGTGCTAGTACTACTTCTAAGAGGGTGCAGCAGCTTGTTAGTGTTAGGAGTGAAGGAAGGTATAATCATCATATTACTAGTGACTGTGAGTAAGAAGACTCAGGGGCTGAAACTGATGTGGTTGGTGTTATTGGTATTACTAGTAACAGTGATGGTGAAGCAGCTGGTGGGACTAGTGATAGGGAAAGCAATTGAAAGTGTCCAAACTAGCTCTCAATGCAGTCCACACCATTCCCCTGAACCTGGGAGTCCTGTTCCCCCCACATCATTGACAATGTGGAACATGATCCTGAAGAAAGCAGAGTTGTTACTTAGCAACAGTAATACCACCACCAGGAGCACAGATCAGCTGCATGTGCCTGTTGCTAATGCTTCCAGTCTGCCTTCTTCAGGTCACCAAGAAATGGCATGTGTGACATTAGGGGACCCTCTGTCAAATTTCTCATCACCTCCTCCAACCAGCAGTGAGATGTCTGACTCTGGAGCAGCACCACAGAGGGACTAGTGGTGGTGGTGATGTGTATGGCGCCCCCTGTAATAGGGACCGTACAGGGAAGAGAATAACACAAAACCCCCCCTAACCAGACTGAGGAGTAGGAGAAGGTCAGACTCCAACAAGGGATAGGGGAACAAGGGGCTAGAGGACAATGCTAGGGTATGATGCTAGATAGTGGTGGTTGCCTAAAGGGGATCGTGCTGCAGCCCTGAGCTGTGTAAAGGTGCTAACAGCGAAGCTTGTTTGGCCTCCTTCAGTTGAGCAAAAGGGGTCCCGCGATAACCCCCCCAAGACAATCTATACAACCGTTATTCCCAGGGAGGAAACACACTCCAACTGAAACAGTACTCACTCTGAAGGTCAGGTGGGTAGTGATGAAGCTCTCCTACAGAACGGTGGTATAGGAGTAGCTACGGTCATACACAGTACAGTAGATCTAGAGAGGTCAAACAGGCAAGGTAAGGAGAACAGAGAAACCAGCAAACCATATAGCAACACTGGAAACGCTATACTAACATGTCCCAGTGTAAAACTTACCCCCTTAAGAGAAGGAGAAAACAGGAAGAGGCAGGGCTGGAAGACCAGAACCAGCAGAGCCGAGACGCACTAAACGCCACTGCACATGCTCCGGAAATAGACAGCCAGAAGACATGGCGCATCATACTGCTGTGCCACCAAATCCAGAAGAGGACAGAGATGGCAGAAAAGAGCTGCGATGGGCCGGGAATCGTAGGCCCGAGGGAGGCAGGACACTGCCTACTCCTTAACGGCCAACTCCGGAGGTCGTCAAGCGGGTCTGCCAGGATGCCGCAAGTGGAAACGGTGGGGTGTGGATGCCCCGCAAGGGCACCCAGGACCATTCCTCAGGTCTGTAACCCGCCAGTTCACCAGGAATTGCAGGGGATCACGGACACGATGGGAATCCAAAATGTCGTCGATGAATACAGGTGCAGGTGCCGGGACAAGGGTGTAACGATTTTATTGACACTCGGACACAGTAGGTGAAATAAAACACAGTTTTATTGAACAGACTTAGAGAATATAACCCTCACAGGTCCAGCAGTAAATGTAACACAATACAGTACTGACACAGGACAGGTTATGGCAACATATATATATATATACCCACACGGGTCCAGTATATGTACAATACAGAATTTACAATATAATAACACAGGTCAGGCTATGTTCGTGTGAACTCAAACCAAGGCAGCCCTAATAGTGCGAGGCCCTTGAGACTCCAACTCTGCAGGGAGTGCTTAAATAGCGAGAAAACGCCCAGTAGACAAAGGAGGCCCAGGATAACTTAGGGTTGCCTTAGCAGTATGGAGTACTGAGACAGTATGCCCGGAAGGGTGTCCAACGGAGACTGCACTGAGAATAAGCGGTGATAAGTGACACCTTCCCCGAAGGGGTTAACGAACGCTAAGACCAGAAACAACTGCCTGATGGAAGCACAGGCTGAGGCGCCCAAAGTAACACCAACCTCAGCTAAAGGCAGGAAGGAAGGTCAAGCGTACCGTGGTGCACTGCTGGAATAGACAACGGAATGTTGCCTGCTCGACAGTGACCGAATTGAGACTACACAGAATGAGTGGCACTGAGGCTCAATGGAATAGTCCGGAGACAGAAGCCTGGAGGAGGACCCCAAACCGAGGACCGGAATGGGACTGCAGGCCGCAACGAATACACAGGAGCAGTAGCCCTACCGGGCCAGTACACAGAGAAGGAAGGTCAGCTGGGCCGGGTCGATACACAGCAGGAACGTCAGCCAATTTGAGTCGGTACACAGAGCGGAAACAGATACAACAGAGTAGTCAGGCAGTCCGGATCGGTACACAGGCAGGAACAGATACAGCAGAGTAGTCAGGCAGTCCGGGTTGGTACACAGAGATCACACAAAAACTGGAACAAGTGCTGGTAACGGAAACACCACAAAAGGGCAACAGCGAAGTGACAGGACCCAGTATTTAAGGACAAATACTGGGCGGGACAAGGCCACTGCAACCAATAAGAGTTAGCTGTGAGTGAGACTGACAGAATGTCGCCAGTATAGCACGGGCGCCGAGATAAAGGGTTTGAGGAAACCGAGCAGGAACCCAAGGCTTAAGCCGGGAAACATGAAAGACTAGATGTATCTGTAGGGTATGTGGTAAGTCCAGGTGATAAACCACAGGAGAAAGATGTTGGGACACCTGAAAAGGACCTAAAAAACGAGGACCCAGTTTAGCAGAATGCTGCCTAAGATGGGTGTCCTGAGCAGACAACCAGACCCGGTCACCAGGACAAAAGAAGGAGCCATGGAGCGGCGACGGTCAGCGGCTTCCTTCTGGTGCATCTGGGCAGAAAGAAGAGTAGCATGAAGAGACCACCAATGACCCACCATGGAACGAACACAGGTCTCGGCTGCAGGAACCAAAGCGGATCCGGGAGCCAGAAACAGGATGAGTGGATGATAACCAAGGGTGGCAAAAAGGGAGAACAGCCCAGAGAGGTCTAGAGGAGTGAATTGTAGGAAAGCTCAGCCAAGGGAAGTAAGGAAACCCAAACATCCTGCCGGTTGTTACAGTGGGTATGGTTTTAAGGGACTGGTTCAGGCGTTCGGTCTGACCGTTGGTTTGTGGGTGGTATCCAGAGGAGAACTAGAACTGGATACCTAGTCGAGAACAAATGGCCCTTCTGGTCGGAAGTTATGTGTAAGGGGATGCCTTGAAGTCGTACAACGTGTTGCAGGAAAAGGTCAACCAGAGCAGAAGAGGAAGGCAAGCGGGGTAAAAGAATTAAGCTTAATTGCTTAGAAAGACTATCTATGACAACCCAAATGACCAAAGGTTCGTGGGACAGGCCAGTCTTTGACTGCAGTGACCTTAGTGGGGTCTATGAGAAGGCAATCAGGAGTGACCACGTGTGCCAAAAATGGTATGGATGTTTGATCAAACGAGCATTTCTACAATTTGGCGTAAAGATGATTAACATACAGGTGTTCCAGGACAGTAACGTGTACTTGGTGTTCAGCGAGAGTCCTGGTGAAAATGAGAATGTCGTCAAGGTATATCAAGACGAACGATAACAGAAGATCCCTGAACACATAATTGATAGGGGTTGGAAAACCATTGGGGCATTCCTGAAACCAAAGGGCATTACAAGGTATTCGAAATGTCCGAATCTGGTATTGAAGGTGGTCTTCAACTCCTCGCCCTCACACATAACTCAGGGATAAGAGGAAGTGAGTAACAGTTTCTGATTGTTATGGTGATCAAGCCTCTATAATCAAAACAAGGTCTCAAAGACCCGTCCTTTTTAGATACAAAGAAGAATTCAGCCTTGGCAGGCGAGGTGGAGGGATGGATAAACCTATGAGCTAAGTTGTCTTTGATATATTCTTCCAAGGAGCCATCTCTGGAATAGACAAAGGGTATGTGATTCCATAAGGTGGTATTGAGCCGGGTACCAGATCTATGACACAATCATAGGACGATGAGGGGGCAGAGCACCTGTCTTAGTCTTACAAAAGACGTCTGCAAAAGGCCTATACAGAACCTGTATGGAGTCCAGCCAGGGAGAACAAATTGCGGTGGAGCCCAAGGTGAGAGGATCTACTTCCGTACCCACAGGAAAGGTTACCGAACCAGAGGACCAATCTATAGTCAGGTTGTTTCTCCGTATCCAGGGGTACCCCAGAACCACAGGAGTGAGAGGGGAGGAGAGTGATGTCAAAGACGGCCGTTTCCGGCCAGTTCTGGCCTACCTGTATACCCAGAAGAACAGTAGACAAGAATATGCGGCCAGTACAAAGAGGCAAACCGTCCACAGCAACGACCCTCATAGGAGTGAGATGATTCTGGAGAGGGATACGATGCCTCTTGACAAAGTGTGAGTCCAGAAACAAGCCGGCAGCCCCGGAGTCCACAAAGGGAAACACTAGTAAGGAAGATGAAGACCAAGAGAGAGATACAAGAACAGTGAGCTGATGATCAATAGAGATGGGGACAGATGCATGACTTAGAAGTGGTCCCCTACCTTCTAAGTCCCGAAGTTTTCCACCTTCTTGGGACAGAGATGAGAGATGTGACCGGTATCCCCACAGTACAAGCATAACCCCTGGTTCCGATGCTGGTTCTTCTCCTCGTCGGAGAGGCGGAACACCCAACCAACCTCCGTAGGCTCAGGAACTGGAACCTGCCTGCCAGAACAGCAGACTGAAGAGGAGTCAGATACCAAGCCGAGTCAAACACGGAGATGATCTGGAGGCACAAGGAGTACAGAGATAATCAGGGTATAGGAGTAGCCACGGTCATACACAGGTCAGGTGATCTACAGAGGTCAGGCAGGCAAGGTCAGGAGAACAGAGAAACCAGCAAACCATACAGCAACACTGGGAACGCTATACTAATGTGTCCCAGTGTAAAATTTACCCCCTTAAGAGGAGGAGAAGACAGGAAGCGGCAAGGCTGGAAGAACAGAACCGGCAGAGCCGACTGCGCATGTGCCCAGCAGAGCTGGAGGCCAAAGAGGGTAGTGCATGCACCAAGATGCACTAAACTCCACTGCACTTGCCCTGGAAACAGACGGTCAGAAGACACGGTGCATCATAGCACTGCGCCGCCAAACACAGAAGAGGACAGAGATGGTGGAAAAGAGCCGCAACGGGCCAGGAATCAGAGGCCCGAGGGAGGCATGACAGTGATGATGGTGAAGAAGCTGGGGTGGAAGAGACATTGGTGGCCTTTTTAGCCCAAATTGAGAAGGAATGGGAGATAGGGATGGGTATGGGCATCACCACCACCACCAGCAGTGAGATTCTGGAATTTTCAGAATTTGCAGCTGCACTAATTCCTGCTGCTGCTGAGTTGCAAGGGCAGCAGAATGCTGAGGAGCAGGCTAGTGTGCCACAGACCACAGTGTACACAGTGAAAATGGGGCCAACAAGTGATGCAGGACTACTAGGACAGGTTCCAGTTTGAAGCAGCAGTAATACTCAAGTCCTGGTCATAGTTGCAGTGCTGATTCTGAGGAAGTAGCAGCAATAGCAGCAACATCGTCCTCTGCCCCTGACAGCGAAGAGAAATGTGGAGGAAAAGAAGAAAGAGGACATTCTTCTCCATTTTTCCCCTCTCTCTGAAGTCATGGGTGTGGGACTATTTTTCTCTTGGGGCAGGCACAGTGGAGTCATCATTGATGGCACTGTGCACAATTTGTGACAAGTCAGTGAGAAGAGGAAAGGAGAGAATGCACCTTAGTACAAGTGCCCTGATAACACACATGAAACACCGACACCATGACATTTTTGTCAAACATGTTAAAGCTAAACAGCCACCACAGAACTCAAGCACCACTGTTGCTGTACCCCTGACTCTCCCAAAAAGCAACAACAGTTGAGGCAGAGATCAAAGAGGAGGAAGCACAGAGCAACTCAGGCAGAGGATGGAAGTGTGATGATGAGCAAAACAACTAGCTCACCATCACCTTCTTGCTCTGAAGTAACTACACCTTCTGCATAAACCACCCCTTTCATCGTTACCTCCCCCACCAAATGATATCCACTCCATAGATGTTAGGATGTGGCAGTTCATGTCCACCCATTGCACGCTGTGTGGTGCACTGACAACACATGGCAGTGTGGTGGACGAGAACTGCAAGCAAGGCATCATGCGGCATCTGAGGAGATTCCATCCCACAGAATATGCTAAGCTGGTGGCAGGGAGGGTTCATCATTACTATTAAACTGTCAGCAAGCTGTCATGTGTCCTTAGCAGGGTGTGGACAAGGGACATAGTGGTGTTTGGATAGAGTTGTGCCAGGTGTTATTTACCACACAGACTGTGCAGATTTCAGTTGCTGATGAGAGGCACAGTTTCTTACCTCAAGGGAAAAATTTATATTCTAGTAACAACAGACCCATTATTTTGGAGGAGGGGCAGGTGGAGAAGAATTATTAGCCAACTTCATCTTTTCTACACATATACCTGAAGTGGCACGGGCTAGTTATGGTGCTGCTACTGTCTACTGTCTCATACGTATCATTGGGGCTAGTCATTGTAAGTTGAACATTCATAACCCATGTTACTGCTATTGATCCCATTCCTTTCGCCTAAAACTGAAAGCGTCAAATAATGGCACTTTCCGTTTGGCAAATAGCTTCCAGCAAAAAGTGCAGTTTTTCTGTTTTTCCCCGCCTTTTTCTCCCATTGAAATCAATAGGAAGAAAACTATTTCTCCACCACACAAAAGTTTTCTACAGCCATATAAAAGGCTGTCAGGCTCTCAAAGCATGTCATTTTGTGTTTGTGAGAGGAGAGCTAGAGAAGATAGAGAGGGGAATTGAAGTTTAATTTAGGGAATCTTTTAGGTAGGACATTTGTTCTGTTAGGAGAGTCAGTGAGGCACTCTGGGGAGAAGAAGGGAGAAAGGAGGTTGGTCCCAAATACTCCAAAATTCCATGCGACTGACTGGCAAGACGCAGGCAACTAGGGATCTATTTGCTTGCTGATCTTGCTGTAATTGTCTCTGTGCTAGGTGGGGAAGTCTGGGGAAAGAAGTAATTGACTTTGTTTTTCAGTTATATTTTTTTTTGGACAGACTGTGATAAGACAACAGGGTGGATAACTTGAAAAAAAAAATAAAAAAAAAATAAAAAAGAATAAAGAACTAAATACATTGGGTGACAGTGACAGACATCTGACTGGGCTTAAGCAAGGCATCATACAGCTCGATCAGTTGTGTTGTGTGCAGAAAAAAACACAGTGTAGTTGAGTAATGTCCAGCAAACGCACAAGGGGAAGGGGGAGGGGTAGAGCAATGCAGGGACATGAGAGTAAAATAGTAGTTCAAAAACTGACTGCAGCAATGGTTGCTGCAGTGTGTGAAATCAATGATGATGATTCCTTTACTCCAAGGGAGAATGCAGTTTGTCAAGGTCCCAGCAAAACTAGTTCCAGCACCACCAGTGCCAGTGGAAATAAACAATCATATAAGAAGAACACTGAAGACGACAACAAGTCGCATTCAAGTGTTGATGATGCTGGAAATAGCATAATAGAGGAAGCTGTAGAAACTAAAACACCTGCTGCATCAGATAGTGAGACAAACCAGCACCAAAGCACCCATAGTAGGGAACTTTGTTACAGTAAAAGTAAAAAGAAATTGTTTGAAACCTCCAAAAGGAAAATAAGGGTAGTAGTGGGCAAGAACTGTCAGGTGATGCTGATGCTGCTGAGGGTGACTGTCATGGTTTATTATGACTCTCAGACACAAGTTTTAGGTAAAAATCAATTTTATTGAAATAATAAATTGATAACGTAGGATGGCAATCACATACATACAGATATATTCAGAATATAACAAGGCAGAAGGCAGACTCTACTGGTCCTGTCAATATACTGGACAGGACAGTCTGAAGTAATAGAATGTTAGGCTCTACCGGCCTTGCCAATACCGGGTAAGGCAACCTGCAGATGGAATCGCATAACGGTTCTACCGGCCTTACCAAATTACCGGGCAAGGCAGCCTCAATAGATTCATAATGTAGGCTCTACCGGCCCTGCCAGTACCGGGTAAGGCAACCTCAGATGGAATGTGGCAAAAGGTTCTACCGGCCTTACCAATACCGGGCAGGGCAGCCCAGAGATAGTAGCAGCAGTCAGATGGTAATGGCAAATTGACAGGATGGTAAGCAACCCAGTGTACACACACTGAGACTAACAGGGGAATCGTAAAGCCGCAAGGCTTTGGAGCAAACCAGCGTCCGCACGCTGGGACCAACACAGAATTGTATAGCTGATAGGCTTAGGAGCAAACCAGTGACCGCACACTGGTGTAACAAGCGAGTTAGTATAGCCGTAAGGCTTAGGAGCAAACCAGCGTCCGCACGCTGGGACCAACACAGAATTGTATAGCTGATAGGCTTTGGAGCAAACCAGTGACCGCACACTGGTGTAACAAGCGAGTTAGTATAGCCGTAAGGCTTAGGAGCAAACCAGCGTCCGCACGCTGGGACCAACACAGAATTGTATAGCTGATAGGCTTTGGAGCAAACCAGTGACCGCACACTGGTGTAACAAGCGAGTTTGTATAGCCGCAAGGCTTTGGAGCAAACCAGCGTCCGCACGCTGGGACCAACACACAATTGTATAGCTGATAGGCTTTGGAGCAAACCAGTGACCGCACACTGGTGTAACAAGCGAGTTTGTATAGCCGCAAGGCTTTGGAGCAAACCAGCGTCCGCACGCTGGGACCAACACAGGATAGTACAGCCGATAGGCTTTGGAGCAAACCAGTGACCGCACACTGGTGTAATAAGCGAGTATGTATAGCCGCAAGGCTTTGGAGCAAACCAGCGTCCGCACGCTGGGACCAACACAGGATAGTACAGCCGATAGGCTTTGGAGCAAACCAGTGACTGCACACTGATGTAACAGGCGAGTTTGTCTAGCCGCAAGGCTTTGGAGCAAACCAGCGTCCGCACGCTGGGACCAACACAGGATTGTATAGCCGATATGCTTTGGAGCAAACCAGTGACCGCACACTGGTGTAACAAGCGAGTTTGCCTGGCCGCAAGGCTTAGGAGCAAACCAGCGTCCGCACGCTGGGACCAACACAGAATTGTATAGCCGATAGGCTGTGGAGCAAACCAGTGACCGCACACCATGCCAGTCCCCCACTGCCATCACTACAATACACATCTGCCACATTGTATGTTGTACTTTATTTTTTTATATTACTTGATATCATCATGAATATGTGCCAGTGTCACTTAAGCAGGAATTTAGTGTTGTGGGCAAAGGACAAATGAATTCGCATACTAACACATTTTTTAAGCCATATGTTGCTATAGGACTCACAACTTTGACTTTCAGACACTTATTTGTAAACTTCAGCCCTCAGAAGAATTAATATTACAGTGGGAAATGTAGTACCTACAGGAAATATAGGTGAAAAATTAGTTAAAATAGGCAGAAAATTTGTTAAAATAGGTGAAAAGAAGGACATTTTTGCATAGACAGAAAGGCAAAATTTTTCATGGTGAAAAGCGAAAATTCAGCAAGTTTTCGCAAAATGTCACGCAGGAAATTTTTCACACTTTTAGCCCATCCCTAACCATTCCCTTTGAGCTGCCTAATCATCCTGCTTCTTAAACAACCTAGCAGCAGTAAGAACAGCAGTCTCAAATTCTGAATCTACATCAGGGCATTTGAAAATGTCCAGTGGCCACTGGCCAACATGACATGACCTGCTGGCACTAGGCCAGTAGGGCTTTTTTTCCTCAGGGCTTGTGCTTCAAAAAACAAAAAAAAGGGCTACAAAAAATAAAACATTTTTAGGGGTTTGTTTCCTCAAGGCTTGGGCCTCTAATAACAAATTTTTCAAATCATCTTCTACAAAATATACTATCATGTCAAGTATCAGTCTACTCCAGTGCAGCTTAAGTCAGGGGGTCCCTGTCTCTCATATTACATAAAAATGTCTTATTTTATTTATTTATTTATTTTTTAATTAACTGTCTCCCAATATCAGTCAACAATCCCCTCAAAAGAAATTCCCTGTTCAACTGATTCTTTCCCCAGATTCCACCCACCAACACAGGCATCCTCCTCAGACCCCTTTTATACCATGTCTTATGGGGTATTTTTAATTTATTTTTTTTTATTAACTGTCCCCCAAACCCAGTAAACAACTGCCCCCAAAAACATTCCCTATTCAACTGATTCTTTCCCCACACCCCACCAACACAGGCACCCTCATGTCCATTTTATACTGTGCATTTGGGAAATAAAATAACATTGGCTATGTGTTGTGTGTAAATTCAATGATCCCATTGATTTCAATGGAATGAGCTAGTCGAAAAAAGCAGAAAAATTGCACTTTTTGCAGGAAATTCTTCGCCAAGCAGGAAGTGCCATTATTCTCCAATTATGCTTTGAGGCAAAATTTTTCAAATATCCCAATTTATAACCTCTCTGTGCTAATAATCCCGATAACTGCAGACGAAGCCACTTGGGTGGTGATAAGTGTTGGGTTTGGGAGCACAGACGAGCCAGACCTTGGATGCTTTTCCTATGGCTCCATTTATTATATTTAGGAGATAAGTATATTGTGTATAATTGCTTATTTTCCTTATGCACATGCATTTTATTGGATATTTATGTTATTATTTTTTCACAATATGCTTGTCCCCTTTTGAAGTTAAGTGATATAGGGTTTGTTTCATTACACTTTTTGTTATATTCTGCCATACCGGTGTGGGTGTTTTTATATATTTTATGTACTGCTTGCTGTTTTTGAACATTTGTATTCTGAATAAAGCCTTTTTCTATTTTTGGATATGTTAGTGTGTGTGTCTCATTTGAATAGGTCTTCTGTTTGAAGATAGTTACACAGCTTTTTGTGTGACTTCTCCTTCTTTATTTATAGAGGTGCTTTGCTGACCCAAGAGTGCACCCAGGGCATTAGTGCCTTCATAAAAGGTGTGCTCACTTTGAGCTAGTGCCACTACATCTTTCTTTAATAAAGACATCTCTCTCATGCATCATGATTCAGAGTCCCTTTTTAGTCTGAATGAACCATCCTATGCTTTGCCTTGCTTTCCCTGTGCTGATGAGAGCATGTCTTGGACACAGAGGCCCTGTCTTGTCTGTCCCATTTCTGACTGGACTAGTTCCTGTATGTTCACCCGAATTGCACTTACACACCATGGGGGAGGTAAATATATATTTTCACTCTTCTCCCCTTCAATCTATTTATATATCTGAACTATGACCAATGGGCCCATCATCCTATAGCAGAATATCAACTTTGCTACAATTATTCATTTGAATGCCAGAGGAGTGTCCAGCACATTGAAAAATAAAGCATTGGACCCCACTGTCATTCAAAGGCTTAAAACAAGAATATGTTACTTTGCAAGTGAGAACTCTTGCACATATACTTGCATACAATTTGCTGGTCTCATACAGACTGTCTATAAACCTGTATAGCATCTCACACATTCAACAACAGATTATTAGTTAGGGCTATCAGAGTGGTCAAGCAAGCATGGGGATGGTGGGGAGGTAAAATGATGTGTGTTGATGGAGGAAATTCCACTAATGTGGCACAACAACAGTTTAGCATTTCAAGATATCTTTATTTCATTACAGGTAGATAATCAGTGGCTCAGTGCCACAGAATCCTCACATTTTGAAAGTGAATTAACACATTCATATAATATGTCCTTTATATAGGGTTCATATTTGGGTAGTTTGTATGGGGCAGCCCATGATTGCTTTTTGTTTTTGCTCTTGCTTTATTTTTTCCTAGTTTGGAGCTTAGTGAATCACTAAATTCCTTGCTGGGCTCCATGCGTTACTAACGTTGATTTAAATATGCAAGAACATTTGAGACATTCAAGTTTTTCCTGTGAAAAAACTTGCAGGAATTTATTTTTTTATTTTCACCCATCCTTACCCATCCCTACTGGAAAGACCTGCAGAAAGGGGCTTGTGGAGGTGTTACAGTCCCCCCCCCTTCACTGCAAATTATTCCTTTTTGAAAGCAGTGCATGAAGATTTTATATATATATGATTCCTTTATGAATAATGTATCTATTTTTAAATCCAGTGAGTTTCCATACAAGAGAGTTCATAGGAGGTAATTTTAAATTTGTATGGTGCAGTGCAGGATATTTTGTTTTTGATATTGACTGATCTACCTGTGCTTAATCATGTTTGTTGTATTCCAAGGACTGGAACTGAGACATTCCATCCCTTCATCCCTGCTCCCTTTCACACTAATATTAACTCTGTCTTACCAGAACCTTTAATATATTAATCACTCCTACCTCTTCTCTCTCAACCCCTATTCAACACCCTTTCTCACAAACCTTTACTTTTAACTCTATAATTTCCTCTCTCTTAAGACCAATAACCCATTCCTATTTTTTTCATATTTCTCTTTAGCCTATAACTATGTCCCTTGCCTCTCTTTCTCATCATCCTGTGCCTTGGACTACAGAAACAGAAAGAAGTTGCACACAGAAGGTAAAATCTTCCCTTATCCACTCAGTAAAAATAAAATAATCTCAAGTATATTGCATATTCTGAAAGCAAGCAAAGGGCACAGGAATGTTCATCTTCAAGATACAAGTCACCTTGTACTGGAATGTCTAAAGAAGCTTTGAAACCTGCATGCATCTTTCTATTGTCTTCAACAAGGTTTTAGCTTATGTTTTAAAGATTCATTTAGTTTATGTTTATATAATGAATGGGGGATGTATATACCTATTGAGGCTGTGGTCCATTAACAGATGGTCTCTTATAATGATACATTGCCTATCTGCAATGCTCTGCTATATTTTTTGATGATGCAGTATATTGCTATGCTGGTCTCAATTAAGGATTTAAGAGTACATTACCCTGCTGCAGATGTTGTTTTCTGCTTTATATATATATCTAGTTCATTTTCTTGTAGAGGGGCCCCAAAATTGTTTTGACCTACAGCCTTTCACTCCCTAGCTATGACATGGAATTATTTTAATAAGATTTCCCTTACAATGTTATCTTGTAATCATTCCAAGTTACCTGAGTAAATGAAAAAAATGAAAACATGTTGGAAAGTTATATTACTCAGATTAAATGCAGTTAATAGAATGGGCTGACCTCTCTAGAAATAGGCTATGTTTCAAAATGGTGGACACATTCTATATTTTGAGGCAGGTCAGAGTTTTAAAAGCATCAGACAGAGATGTTAATGGAAAGCAATCTGTGAGCAGTAAGATATGATAAAACGTACTGGAAAAGACTTGCCTAAATGGGGTGCCTTGGCATGGAATACACGCTTAAACATATATTGGGCAAGGTGTGGAACCAAAAATTTCAACTTGAAATAAATGAGTTAATGTGTTGCTGTTGTGGGCAGTGATGTATGCTATGCAAAGCTTCACTTTAAGCAGTTTATAGGAGGGAGTGCAAATTTGTGTCTCTTTCTAAGAGATTAGTTTTAATTAAGAACTTAAAAAGGATGATTTTAATCATAGGGTTCATCTCTTTTTTTTGTTTTATGTTTTTTTTTTCTTTAAAGCAGCAGTATGATTTTTTTTAAATATAAGTTTGTTTGTTTTTTATTGAAGAAGGGAAATTGACAAGTAACTGGCCAGAAGACAAATTATAGAATGAGCACCCATATAGATGTGTATATGGTTACATCTATATGCCAATTCAATAAAGAAACCTGTCTATGTTCCTAGCATAACAATGTAGTACCGTGTTAAAATATATATATAGCAATACTAACTTATTGGTCTAGGATTCAAAATTCTTTAATTGTCATGGAATATCCAGGCATCTCAAGTGTGTTGACATTTTGAAGGGGAACCTCTATGTAGTTAAAGACCTTTACAGTGAGGGAGATTGTGGCTAACCAGTTTAATCCAACTTTCAGAGCCAGGGGTCTCTCCAACATCCACATAAGTGCCACCACCTTCTGCACCATAACCAGCAGCTCTCTGACCAGGGCATTGTTAGTAAATGGGTGTAGCTGATCTGGTAGAGTACCCCCTGGCACTCAAAGGGTTAACACCACCTGGACCTTGGCCCGTGTACACGGGCTTTTACACTAGTAGTTTATATAAAAAAAGCCAATTCAGGCATTGTGTAGTGAATCAGCAGATAAGGAGGAATGAGTATAATAAACTATACTGATGTCAGCATTATTAGTGAATTAGAAGAACAGACCATGAATAAGTTACAACAGCCATGAAATGACAATATGACTGAGTTAATAGATTCTTGTTTTGGTAAAAGATCAGGTATAAAAGTGTTATCAAAGCAAACATATTAGGTGGAGATATGAGAAATGTAGATACGTCAGAAGAACATATGTAAATATTTTTAGCAAGGGTCAAAGACAAGAACCAAAAGTGTTTATTAGTTTTAACCCTATCAGTGCGAGAGGGGTATACAATGCATTGAAAGGGTTAAATTAACTAGCCTTGGAGAAAGGAAGGGCTGGGGGCACAGTACCAAGACTAATTGAGCTTTTTAAGCGTGTATAAAAGGTAAGAGACAACAACAGACACTTGGGGACTTCTCCTCCTGCTGTGTCAGCATTGACTTCACTACAATTAATTTAACAAGTTCAATAAACATTATACACTTTATAATATATGCATACAACCTCTATCTAACTGACACTGATATATTGCTGTTAAATAAATACAATATGGAAATGATGCCAAGCTGATCACATCATTTAATGTCTAAATGCTGCTGAAAATACTAAGGCCTTAAAGCCTTTTCTCCCCTGCCAAATAGCAGGAATATGATTGGCACAGGTCCAGTAAAAGTCTCACAAGTAAAGCACCAAATAGCGTGGTGCACTCTGAGGCTCAAAACCAAATGAGAAATACACATGCGGATTCAAGAAGGACACCACAACGGGGCGCACTAACTAGAATCTACAAAAGGAGACCCATAAATCAGGCACTCAATTGTAAAGACCTTAGTAGAATACAAGTACAACTTTATTGGGACAAAAATAATTATTACACACAATGACCCTACATCATAAAAACACATGAAAACATACAAAAATGAGGGATATGAAATGCCATTCAATAATTGATAAATTGCCTAAGTAATCAGTTCTCCGAGTACCGAAAACGCCAGATAAAGGCAATATCACACAATTAAGTATCCCACAGAGAAAAAAATAATTTATACATATATATATATATATATATATATATATATATATATATATAGTTCAGAATTACTAAGTGAGAACTATTAAATAACATACAATCATGAAAACATGCAACATAAATATGGCACAAAATAATGAAATAATACTAATACTTATCCAAATCAAAATGAGAAAAAAGATGAAGCCACGATGGGAGAATGCATCAACACTACTCTCCACCCTAAAGCCCAACATGTATCACCAGCAAGTGGCTTTGTCAGGGCATATTCACTCATATAAATATCTTAATTTTTTCCTTTGAGAGACTTAATTGTGTAATATTGCCTTTATTTGGAGTCTTCTAGGGACTTGGAGGACTTATTACCTAGGCAACTTATCTATTATTGAATGGCATTTCATATCCCTCATTTTTGTATGTTTTTATGTGTTTTTATGATGTAGGGGGCTAGGCAGTGTACATTGGGTTCTATGGCTACCAGTGGGCATGGGAGCAAAACTGGGGGGCAATTGGTAGCTACAAATCCCCATGGACGCTGTCTGACCCCCAGTCTTGTTCCCTTGGGAACACGCAGCAAATATGACTATGAAAAGTGATACAGAGCTGAGGGGATGCTTGTGTACTGATTGGTGTAATTTTCTAACCCTTGGAGTGTCACAGTGGTATGCAATGCACATCCCTATGACACTCAAAGGATTAAGGGAATAATGGATCCACTCTACTCCCCTACTGACCAAATGGGGAAGCAGAGCAAATGCTCTCTGACTTCTGTCTACTGCTTGTGATGTGCAAGGGATGCATCGCTTCCACATCGCCAGCAGCTCAACAACCCTGCATACTAATGGTGAGCTAGGCATCTATACAACTTGATGACCTTAAACTGACATTATAACAGCATAGCTATAGAGATGATGAACTGCATAGACACGTGCATAGTGCATTGCAATAGACACAACAAGATCTTCTATGCAATAAGAAGAACACAATGCCCCTCAATAGATTGGTATTCCCTATGACATATACCACAGCATCCAAAAGGATCATAAAATCCATCAGAACATACTGGGATGCATTATCAACTGATCTGCCCCTTCCTGAAGTATTTAGGTTTCAACCATTTGTGAGTTACATAAAATGTGTCAATCTCAGAGACTTGTTTGTTAAATCTGATCCCACACACTGCTATGCAAAATCTCAAAAGACTTGGCTTACAAAATCCAAACTAGGATGATACAAATGCCCTGGTTGTGTCACTTGCAGGAGTTTAATCACTGGCCCTGATTTCATCAATCTGTTGGACGGCACAACTATACATATTAAATTCAGATTAATATGCACCAGCAATCATGTTATTTATACATTAAGATGAAGTTAAGAGGCGTTTTCAGCCATAGCAAATAATGAAAACACCATAATTATCAATTCAAATGTCTGTGTTAGGCAAAGATCTGATAAGGGACTCAGTTTATTGCAGGAAATTTAAGACCCAGTTTTTTGGGGACTAGGGTCCCTTATCGGATCTTAAAATAGCTGATGCAGAAACTGAAAGTAAAAAAAAAAGTTAAAAAACCTAAATCCCTAGTGTATGTATTGATATGGGGCCCTAAGTCCCATATCAATCCATCCAAAGTATGAAAAATGTGTCCAAAGTTAGTAGAATTAACCCTATGAGTGCCAATGGGATATAATTAACCCTGCAACATTCATAGGGTTAAACCAACTAAGTTACAAAGCAACACCACATTAAAAGTAACACTTACCATTAATCCTAATGTCCAGAGGAGTCCTCAGCATGCTGATCATCTGCTGTCCTTCTCTTCAGTCTTCTCTTCAGTCTTCTTGCTGTAAATAAAATAAAAGTATTAACACAATGCAGAAATATCCCGCACAATAATACAAAGATTATCCCCTTGAATGCCAGAGAGGTACGCAAAGCATTACAAAGTAATGCATTGCATACCTCTCTGGGTCTCAAAAGGGTTAAAGCATGTATTACTGTCCATTTGGAAATATAAATATGCCTCCATTTATTCAAATATGTCTTACTTGTTAGAAAATAATATATCTAGAAAAGCCATAATTATCTGTATGCAGCAATAAAATACTTACCTTATTGTTTTCATGTCTCTGCCTCTGTGTGCAGCCGCGGAGGCAGTGGAGACAATGATGAGTGGCACAGTCCCCAGTCCTGTCCTGCATGGGCCGATCCCTGTTACACACTGAGGGAATTGGAACTATGACTGCCTTTATATATGGGCAGCCTCAGTTCCAATTCCCTCACAGCCATTGACAAACCCAGTCAATCAGATTTGAGTGGCTTTTCTTTAAAGTGATTGGCTTGGATATGTGGTAACACATCCCAGCCAATGGCTGTGAAAAGCAAACAATAAGCTAAGTATTTTATTGAGGCATACAGAGAATTATGGCATTTCTGGATGTATTATTTTCTAACAAGTTGGACATATTTAAATAAATGGAGGCATATTCATATTTCCAAATGGACAGTAATACATACGTTAACCCTTTTGAGCCCCAGACAGGTACACAACACATAGCTTTGCAATGCATTGCATACCCCTCTGGCACTCAAGGGGTTAAACTATGTATTATTGTGTCGGATATTTTTGCATTGTATTAATACTTTTATTTATTTTTTTTACAGAGAGAAGACTGAAGAGAAGACAGGTAAGTTTAACACACATTAGTTAACGATCGGTACTTGACAGTATGTCAGACACCGGTAATTAGCTTTTTCCTTTGAAATTCCCAATACTGCCAATATTTATTGGCGTTTTTGGAACTCAATGCACAAAACAGATGTTTGGTCACAAGACCTTTTCTGTGGCCTAATGTCCGCTGTGCTTTTAGCCGGTAGGGCATTTGAATACCGACTTAGACATTTTCTTTCGTCGTTCGGTATCTAATTTTGCCCTACCAGCTTTTTTATCGCCAACATTTGTATCTAGCCCTAAATGTATTTGCAGTAAACTATATCTGGGACTCACCACCACGATGTTAAAGGATAACCAATCATAGAGCTTCTATTGCTAGGGTTTTCACTGATAACAAAAGTAACAAATCTGTAGCGAGACATTGGCTTGAATTTATACGCCCTCCATATTTACTTAAACGTATGGCATTTGACCATGTACCAGCACCACCTAGGGGTGGTGATCACACCTGAATATTGCACCAGGAAGAGTTCAAATGGATTTGTAGGTTAGAAACACAGTCTCCTAAAGGATTAAGGGTAGTGTTGAGCGAGCATGCTCGGCCGATGCTCGGATCGGCTCGAGCATCGCTCTGCTCGGCACATGGCGGTACTCGTACGAGTACCGCATGTGCTCGCCCGCCATGTTCGGGTCTCCTCCCCGCACGTTTTGCGGCTGCTGCGCAGCCAATAAACGTGCAGGGAGGCTCTGACATCGGTGTAATGCCAGCAGCCATGTTGGCTGCTGGCATTACACTGATTGGCTGGCCAGAACCCGTGGTCAGGTGCTGTATAGCACCTGACCATCGAGTTCGGCTCAGTCTGAGCCAGGGAGAGCTGAGGATAGGAAGGGAAAGGCAGTGTAGGGAGGAAAAAAAAAAATTGTGACAAAAAAGAACCAAAAGTCCTTTTTAGGACTACTGTGTGTGGGGGCAGCAGGTTATATTGTGTGATGGGGGAAAAAAAAAAAAAAAAAAAAATATTCTGTTTAGTGTGAAAAGTTGCAGATTAGAGCACATTCTGTTTAGTGTGCACAGTTGCAGATTAGAGCACATTCTGTTTAGTGTGCAAAGTTGCAGATTAGAGCACATTCTGTTTAGTGTGCAAAGATGCAGATTAGAGCACATTCTGTTTAGTGTGCAAAGTTGCAGATTAGAGCACATTCTGTTAAGTCTTCAAACTAAAATATCAAAGTCACGTATTCCATTCAGTGTGCGTCGCCGCAGTTTAGCAGCACATTCTGAGTACTGTGCAGAGTTGCAGAATAGGAAGAAATACTGTTAAGTCTTCAAACTAAAATATCAAAGTCACATATTCCATTCAGTGTGCTTCGCCGCAGTTTAGCAGCACATTCTGTGTACTGTGCAGAGTTGCAGAATAGGAAGAAATACTGTTAAGTCTTCAAACTAAAATATCAAAGTCACATATTCCATTCAGTGTGCTTCGCCGCAGTTTAGCAGCCTATTCTGTGTACTGTGCAAAGTTGCAGAATAGGAAGAAATACTGTTAAGTCTTCAAACTAAAATATCAAAGTCACATATTCCATTCAGTGTGTTTCACCGCCGTTTAGCAGCCTATTCTGTGTACTGTGCAGAGTTGCAGAATAATAAGAAATACTGTTAAGTCTTCAAACTAAAATATCAAAGTCACATATTCCATTCAGTGTGCTTCGCCGCAGTTTAGCAGCCTATTCTGTGTACTGTGCAGAGTTGCAGAATAGGAAGAAATACTGTTAAGTCTTCAAACTAAAATATCAAAGTCACATATTCCATTCAGTGTGTTTCACCGCCGTTTAGCAGCCTATTCTGTGTACTGTGCAGAGTTGCAGAATAATAAGAAATACTGTTAAGTTTTCAAACTCAAATATTAAAGTCACATATTCCATTCAGTGTGTTTCACCGCAGTTTAGCAGCCTTTTCTGTGTACTCTGCAGAGTTGCAGAATAATAAGAAATACTGTTAAGTTTTCAAACTCAAATATTAAAGTCACATATTCCATTCAGTGTGTTTCACCGCAGTTTAGCAGCCTATTCTGTGTACTCTGTACAGTTGCAGAATAATAAGAAATACTGTTAAGTTTTCAAACTCAAATATTAAACTCACATATTCCATTCAGTGTGTTTCACCGCCGTTTAACAGCCTATTCTGTGTACTCTGTACAGTTGCAGAATAATAAGAAATACTGTTAAGTTTTCAAACTCAAATATTAAAGTCACATATTCCATTCAGTGTGTTTCACCGCCGTTTAACAGCCTATTCTGTGTACTCTGTACAGTTGCAGAATAATAAGAAACACTGTTAAGTTTTCAAACTCAAATATTAAAGTCACATATTCCATTCAGTGTGTTTCACCGCCGTTTAGCAGCCTATTCTGTGTACTCTGTACAGTTGCAGAATAATAAGAAATACTGTTAAGTTTTCAAACTCAAATATTAAACTCACATATTCCATTCAGTGTGTTTCACCGCCGTTTAACAGCCTATTCTGTGTACTCTGTACAGTTGCAGAATAATAAGAAATACTGTTAAGATTTCAAACTCAAATATTAAAGTCACATATTCCATTCAGTGTGTTTCACCGCCGTTTAACAGCCTATTCTGTGTACTCTGTACAGTTGCAAAATAATAAGAAATACTGTTAAGTTTTCAAACTCAAATATTAAAGTCACATATTCCATTCAGTGTGTTTCACCGCCGTTTAACAGCCTATTCTGTGTACTCTGTACAGTTGCAGAATAATAAGAAATACTGTTAAGTTTTCAAACTCAAATATTAAAGTCACATATTCCATTCAGTGTGTTTCACCGCCGTTTAACAGCCTATTCTGTGTACTCTGTACAGTTGCAGAATAATAAGAAATACTGTTAAGTTTTCAAACTCAAATATTAAAGTCACATATTCCATTCAGTGTGTTTCACCGCCGTTTAACAGCCTATTCTGTGTACTCTGTACAGTTGCAGAATAATAAGAAATACTGTTAAGTTTTCAAACTCAAATATTAAACTCACATATTCCATTCAGTGTGTTTCACCGCAGTTTAGCAGCCTATTCTGTGTACTCTGCAGAGTTGCAGAATAATAAGAAATACTGTTAAGTTTTCAAACTCAAATATTAAAGTCACATATTCCATTCAGTGTGTTTCACCGCAGTTTAGCAGCCTATTCTGTGTACTCTGTACAGTTGCAGAATAATAAGAAATACTGTTAAGTTTTCAAACTCAAATATTAAACTCACATATTCCATTCAGTGTGTTTCACCGCAGTTTAGCAGCCTATTCTGTGTACTCTGCAGAGTTGCAGAATAATAAGAAATACTGTTAAGTTTTCAAACTCAAATATTAAAGTCACATATTCCATTCAGTGTGTTTCACCGCAGTTTAGCAGCCTATTCTGTGTACTCTGCAGAGTTGCAGAATAATAAGAAATACTGTTAAGTTTTCAAACTCAAATATTAAAGTCACATATTCCATTCAGTGTGTTTCACCGCCGTTTAACAGCCTATTCTGTGTACTCTGTACAGTTGCAGAATAATAAGAAATACTGTTAAGTTTTCAAACTCAAATATTAAAGTCACATATTCCATTCAGTGTGTTTCACCGCCGTTTAACAGCCTATTCTGTGTACTCTGTACAGTTGCAGAATAATAAGAAATACTGTTAAGTTTTCAAACTCAAATATTAAACTCACATATTCCATTCAGTGTGTTTCACCGCAGTTTAGCAGCCTATTCTGTGTACTCTGCAGAGTTGCAGAATAATAAGAAATACTGTTAAGTTTTCAAACTCAAATATTAAAGTCACATATTCCATTCAGTGTGTTTCACCGCAGTTTAGCAGCCTATTCTGTGTACTCTGTACAGTTGCAGAATAATAAGAAATACTGTTAAGTTTTCAAACTCAAATATTAAACTCACATATTCCATTCAGTGTGTTTCACCGCAGTTTAGCAGCCTATTCTGTGTACTCTGCAGAGTTGCAGAATAATAAGAAATACTGTTAAGTTTTCAAACTCAAATATTAAAGTCACATATTCCATTCAGTGTGTTTCACCGCAGTTTAGCAGCCTATTCTGTGTACTCTGTACAGTTGCAGAATAATAAGAAATACTGTTAAGTTTTCAAACTCAAATATTAAAGTCACATATTCTGTGTAAGATGAAGAAGGCGGGTAAAAAGGGACGGGGAAGTGGACGTGATCCTGAAAGTTCAGGGCGCGGGTCAGGACGCGGAGAAACTGTGCCTGGTGCCAGAGCACAAGAAAGAAAGACATCCACCATACCTAGCTTCATGTGTAATTTTACAGGGCGTCGCAGGACATCACTCTCGAGGTCCGACCACTGCGAACAGGTGGTCGGTTGGATGACAGCTGATACTGCTTCCAGTCGGTTAAGCACCACCCTGTCTTCCACCAAGTCCACTCTCAGTAGCCAAGAGTCTGGTCAACATAATCCTCACTCTGATCATCCTTCCTCCCACCATACACGGTCTGGTCAAAGAAGTGATCCCACACTGGGATATAGTGAGGAGCTCGTCTCATCACCAATCCTTCATTTGACCCTCTCTCCAAGCACGCTTGCAGAGGAACATGACATCTTGTGCCCTGATTCACAACCTCTAGAGGCTACCCAATCACAAGAAGATGACAGATGTGAACGGCATTTAAGGTCAAAGGAAGTAGTGGATGATGATGATGATGATGATGATGAGACACAGTTGCCATTAAATCAACCACTATTTCCGTCTCAAGACCTTGTTGAGGAGAATGTTATACAGTTGTCAATGACTGAGTATGTGGTGGGATCAAGACATGAGGAGGATGATCAGAGTGAGGAAGTGGAGGAGGACTTGGTGGACGATGAGGTGACTGACCCCACCTGGGAAGGTGTAGAGCCGAGCGATGACAGCAGTCCTGAGGGTGAGCCATCTGCAGCACCGCAACAGGCTGGAAGAGGCAGTGGTGTGGCTACAGAAAGAAGGCGGACCGCACCAAACCGGCCCGCAAATGTTCCACGGAGCACCCCCTTGCGTAAATCTACCTTGCCAAGGGGTAGGTGTTCCGCGGTATGGCGTTTTTTTAAGGAAAGTGCGGACGACAAAAGAATTGTAGTTTGCAACCTGTGCCACACCAGAATGAGCCGAGGCATGAACACTAGAAACCTCACCACCACCAGCATGATCCGACACATGGCATCCAAGCACCGTAATAAGTGGGAGGAACGCCTGGATCGCCCATCTGTGTCTGCAGGCCACACCACTGCCTCCTCTTCCCCTGTTTTCGGTGCCGGCCAATCGCCTGTCGAAGGCGCAGGCCCGCATACCTCCCGCCCTGCACCTGTAGCATCTGAAGCACCATCAGCGACCACATCCACTTCCCTGTCCCAGCACAGCGTCCAAATGTCGTTACCCCAGGCATTTGAGCGCAAGAGAAAGTACCCAGCCACCCACCCACAGGCCATAGCACTAACCTCACACCTTTCCAAATTACTGGCCATCGAAATGCTGCCATTTAGGCTTGTGGACACTGAGTCCTTCCACAGCCTGATGGCAGCAGCTGTCCCTCGGTACGCGGTCCCCAGCCGCCACTACTTTTCCCGGTGTGCCATCCCCGCATTACACCACCATGTGTCCCGTAACATCACCCGTGCCCTGACCAACGCAGTTACTGGGAAGGTCCACTTAACGACTGACACATGGACAAGTGCTTGTGGCCAGGGACGCTACATTTCCCTGACGGCACACTGGGTGAATGTCGTGGAGGCTGGGAGCGACTCGGACCCTGGGATGGCACGGGTGCTACCCACGCCGAGGATTGCGGGCCCTACCTCCATCAGGGTTTCCACCAGCACCTACGTTATTGGCTCCTCCTCCTCCGTTTCCACCTCCGAATTCTCTACACACACCGCCACTCCCCCATCAGCCAGTAGCTGGAAGCAGTGTAGCACTGCAGTGGGGAAGCGTCAACAGGCCGTGCTGAAGCTGATCTGCCTTGGGGACAAACAGCACACGGCCTCAGAGCTGTTGCAGGGGATTAGTCACCAGACCGAGCAGTGGCTCTCGCCACTCAACCTGCAACCAGGCATGGTTGTGTGTGATAATGGGCGTAACTTGGTGGCGGCTTTGGAGCTCGGCAAGCTCACACACGTACCATGCCTAGCGCATGTATTTAATTTAGTGGTGCAGCGATTTCTAAAAACCTACCCCGATGTGCATGATCTCTTGACCAAGGTGCGCCGCGTGTGTGCACATTTCCGTAAGTCATCAACAGCTTCAGCCGGCCTGTTGAAGCTGCAGCAGCGCTTACAATTGCCAGCTCACCGGCTGCTGTGTGACGTGAGCACGCGCTGGAACTCCACCTTCCACATGTTGGCCCGGCTTTGTGAGCAGCAGAGGGCAGTAGTGGAGTACCAGCTGTTACACGGTCGTCGCCTCTCCGTTCAACTTCCTGTAATCAGAAGTGAGGAGTGGGAATGGATGTCAGACCTCTGTGAGGTTTTACGCAATTTTGAGGAATCGACACAGATGGTGAGCGGCGATAACGCTATTATCAGTGTAACCATCCCACTTCTGTGTCTACTGAAACGCTCGCTGCTCACAATTAAAACCGACGCTTTGCATGTGGAAGAGGTGGAAATGGGGGAAGAAGAGCTTACACAAGGTGATAGCCAGAGCACCCTCACTTCGTCTTCTCAGCGACAATTGGAGGAGGCGGAGGAGGAGGAGGAGGAGGAGGAGGAAGACACGGTTGCCTCCGCTACAGAGGGTAGCCATGGAACTTTAGTTCCATCTCTTCAGCGTGGGTGGGCAGAAGAGGAGGAAGAGGATGAGGAGATTGAGAGTCATCCTCCTGGTGAGGACAGCGAAATCTTGACTCTGGTACTCTGGCACACATGGCTGACTTTATGTTAGGCTGCCTTTCCCGTGACCCACGCGTTGTACGCATTTTAGACAACACGGATTACTGGGTGTTCACCCTTCTGGACCCCCGCTACAAAGAGAATTTCTCATCTCTCATTCCTCCGGTGGAGAGGACAAGCAAAATGTTGCAATACCAGAAGGTTCTTGTCGAAAAATTGCTCCAAAATTTTCCATCTGACAACGCTGGCGGCAGAGTACGTGCTACCTTGGCCAACCGAGAAGGGGAGAAAAGGGGAGCACACAGCAGTTCCGAGAAAGGCAGGGCAACACTCTCCAAGGCGTGGGACACCTTCATGACACCCCGCCAGCACCCTCACCCTGATGCGCAGCCTAGTGTCACAAGGAGGGAAAAGTTTTGGAAGATGGTGAAGGAGTACGTAGCAGACCGTGTCAGCGTCCTCAATGATCCCTCTGTGCCTTACAACTACTGGGTGTCCAAGCTGGACACGTGGTATGAACTGGCACTCTACGCCTTGGAGGTGCTGGCCTGCCCTGCCGCCAGCGTTCTGTCTGAGCGGGTATTTAGTGCTGCTGGTGGCATCATAACAGATAAGCGTATCCGCCTTTCCACCGACAATGCTGATAGGTTGACACTTATAAAAATGAACAAGGCCTGGATTTCCCCTGACTTCTCCACTCCACTGGAGGAAAGCCCCGGGGGAACATAAACTCACTTTATATATGTTATTTACAATGATGTGAATACTCTATATTCCCATTCACCCCTTCCACCCAAAAAACGGGTATATGGTTGACTCTTAATCTTCTCATCCTCCTCCTCCTCTTCCATATGCCCTGTGCTATAATTTTTATATAGGGCCAGCTCACCAGCGGGCCCTGTGATATAATTTTTATATAGGGCCAGCTCACCAGCGGGCCCTGTGATATAATTTTTATATAGGGCCAGCTCACCAGCGGGCGCTGTTTGACAATTTTTGTATAGGTCAGCTCACCAGCGGGCCTTCTCATATAATGTTTTATTGGGTCAGCTCTCTAGCGGGCCCTCTCATATAATGTTTTATAGCGTCAGCTCACTAGCAGGCCTTCGCATATAATGTTTAGGATGGTCAGCTCCGCAGCAGACCCTCACCCATAATGTTTTAGATGGTCGGCTCAGCGCACGTTTACCTCTTAATCATGGCCCCAGTTCAGAAAAATCGAGGAAATTTTTGGGAGAATTTGCCTCTGCGCACGTTTCCCTCTTAATCATGGCCTCACTTCCGAAAATCAAGGAAATTTTTGGGATAATTTGCAGATGATATACAAGTAAATATACAGCAAATATTGTTTGGTAACAATTTTTCGCCTAAAGTCGTTTTTATTTTCCTTTTTGTGTGTTTTATGGTCAGTCTGTAAAAATGGCGTACTACGGGCGAAAGATCGTTCCCAGCAGCGATGTTGGAGTCCAAGATGCATCCAGACATCCTCCCTATGCTGTCCCTGAACCATTTCTGTGGTGTTTCCATCATTTTCTGCCCTTTTCCTATGGACCAGGCACCCTCCCCTCATCAGAGCAGGGGGTGCCTGGTGTAATGCTCGAGTCCTCCCATTGACTTCAATGGGGCTCGGGTGTTCGGCCGAGCACTCGAGCCTCAGGGGGTGCTCGGTCAGAGCACCCGAACACCCGAGCATTGGGGTGCTCGCTCATCACTAATTAAGGGCTCGATCCAAATGTTGGAGTTAAAACCAATGTGAAGAAAAAACTTCCTTTGTGAGTTAACCAAGACCAGGTAACGTGATATTCAAATCTTCCTTACCCAGAAAGGCTAACAAGCGACAACCAACAAAATACACGTTCACCTTAAACCTGCGTTGCATAGAACATCTTACCTAAAAATACATGATAAAAACGTTACCTAGCTCTACAGCCAATCACAGCACCCCAAAGTATCAAGTTCAGTCAGATTTCTGGAGGTAAATGTTGCAGCTTAACTCCTGTTTTGTTGCAATTTAACTCCTGTTTTGTTTTCCTTTGCGGTGGTTTTCTACTCTGAGTTGTGTGCTAACAATGTAGGTTAGATTCTAGTCGGAAAATGTTGCAATTTAACTCCTGTTTTGTTGCAATTTAACTCCTGTTTTGTTTTCGTCTACGGTGGTTTTTACTCTGAGTACCTGTGTATAATACGCCTCCCCAAAAAACAGTCGCCCTCACTTCAATATTAGTACTTGTTCTGGAATAAGTGGACAGTTGGTGAAACACAGCATTGGAAAAGTGTTATAATATACTGATTTTGGGTTCACATCCTAACCTGCAGTAAAAAGGTTAAAGGGTTAAAGTTTAAAAGGTTGTTTGTTCTGGGAGTGTGTGTAATTATTTAAGGGTGTGGGTTTGTGAACAATCCTCTGTGCAGGCCTGTATAAATCTTGGTACAGGACTCACAGAGTGTGCTCACAAATACAGTGTGCTCTTTACTAAGTGCTCTGGAATAAGTGGACAGTTGGTGAAACACAGCATTGGAAAAGTGTTATACTATACTGATTTTGGGTTTACATCCTAACCTGCAGTAAGAAGGTTAAAGGGTTAAAGTTTAAAAGGTTGTTTGTTCTGGGAGTGTGCGTAATTGTCACGGTTTGTTAAGACTCTCAGACGCAAAGTTAGGTAAAAAAACAACTTTATTGAAAAGTTTAAGACAATCCCATAGGCTCTCATACATATACATACACATACATAGAAATGACAGGAAAGCGGTAAAAATAGCGAGTAAGGCTCTACCGGCCCTGCCAATATACCGGGCAAGGCAGCCTGGACAAGCAATGAGAAATAGGTGGCTCTACCGGCCCTGCCAATATACCGGGCAAGGCAGCCTATCGGAATACAAGGAGTATACAGGCTCTACCGGCCCTGCCAATATTTCCCGGGCAAGGCAGCCTGGGCATGCAACAAAATATAGGTGGCTCTACCGGCCCTGCCAATATACCGAGCAAGGCAGCCTATCGGAATACAAGGAGTATACAGGCTCTACCAGCCCTGCCAATATACAGGGCAAGGCAGCCTAACGGAACACAATATGTATACAGACTCTACCGGCCCTGCCAATACCGGGTAAGGCAACCCAAGATAAAAATGAAAGGAAGGTTCTACCGGCCTTACCAATATACCAGGGAAGACAGCCTTAACGGAGATGGTGGCAACCACTGAGGCCTCAATGACCGTCAGATGACAACGACAGTCATAGAGTTGATATACGGAGGCTAAATGAGCATAAGTGGTAAATCATAGCATCACAGGAAACACCAGTACCCTCGTACTGGGCAAACAACTAGCTGTCTAGGACTTGACAGCAACCAGCGTAGAGCGAACCAGTACCCGCGTACTGGGAACCAACAGTATCACTGCAATGTAAGCCGTGAGGCAGTGGAGCGAACCAGCACCCGTGCACTGGGAACCAACAGTATCAATGTAATGTAAGCCGTGAGGCAGTGGAGCGAACCAGTACCCGCATACTGGGAACCAACAGGAGCAATGGCAATGTAGGCCGTGAGGCCGTGGAGCGAACCAGCACCTGCGCACTGGGAACCAACAGTATCAATGCAATGTAATCCGTGAGGCAGTGGAGCGAACCAGTACCCGCGCACTGGGAACCAACAGTATCAATGCAATGTAAGCTGTGAGGCAGTGGAGCGAACCAGTACCCGCGTACTGGGAACCAACAGGAGCAATGGCAATGTAGGCCATGAGGCCGTGGCGCAAACCAGTACCTGCGTACTGGGAACCAACAGTATCAATGGCAAGGTAGGCCATAAGGCCGTGGAGCAAACACATACCCACGTACTGGGAACCAACAGTATCAATGCAATGTAAGCTGCAAGGCAGTAGAGCGAAACAGTACCCGCGTACTGGGAGCAATCACATGAATGTAAGACAGCCGGATGGCTTTGGAGCGAACCAGTACCCGCGTAGTGGGAGCAACAGTATCGGGCAGCCGTAGCTGTACAGTAGTGGAGCCAACCAGTACCCGCATACTGGGAGCCAGCAAGAGTAGAAATGTTGCTTGGGAGCCTGGAGATCAAAGCATCCACAGATGAGCAGGAAACTGGACGCTGCAGACGAAACAGGAACCAACACTCCGATGGTCAACCGGATCAGGAACGCAACGAGGACTGGCAGCAGGAAGCAGCAACGTCGGGCGACTCAAACCGGATCAGGAACGGAACCTGGAACCGCTGAACAGGAGACTCAGGAACTGGACGATCTCAGGATAGCAGGAACACAGCTATGGCCCATAGAACTTCAGGAACATGATGAAAATACAAGCAGCCTAGAGACACCACGAAAGGGCAACCAAAGGGTGCCCAGACTCAGTCTAAATAGGCAAAGTGGGGTGGGCTGAAGGCAAACAGTCAATGGGAGCCCCCTACAGGTGACAGACACACAAAGGCAGCAATCACGGGCACAGTGATAGTAATTAATTAAGAATGGGGAATTGTGAACAATCACCTGTGTAGGCCTGTATAAATCTAGGTACAGGACTCACAGAGCTTGCTCACAAATAGTGTGTTCTTTACTAAGTGCTCTGGAATAAGTGTACAGTTGGTGAAACATAGCATTTAGTGCAACACAGGAGTTAGAGGAACAATGGTAAATTAATTGTTTACATTTTTAAGAACTCACATTTGCACCATACAGGATGAGCAAGCTTGGAGATCTCACTCAGTGCACATCTTGCCTTATATATGCGTGCTTGGAACAGCAGTTCCAGGGTCCATAATGCTGTGGCAAGTGTGAGCAAGTGGCCTTCCTAGAAGCTCAGATTGGAGCTCTACAAAGTCATATTGCAAAACTGAGTGATACTGGCAACCCTTAGAGGAATCTCTGGCTAACCGAGCAGAGTCTAGCTGGGTCACCTAGCAAAAAGGGAGGAGATCAGGTAGAAGGGACCCAGGCACATAGTTGGGTGACAGTTAGAAGTGGTTGCAGTGGGGGAGGGAAGAGGAAGAGGGCAGCCAGTCCTGAGTTTTTCCATCCCAACAAATTTCCTCATTTAAGTGAAGATGTTGGGGAGGCAAACCCAGAAGTGGAATTTCTGGGGAAAACTATTATCCCTAACAGCCAGGAGAACAGCTCTTCTAGCACAGAGGGCATCCAGAGGAAAGTGAAGCCTAGGCAGGTCCTGGTGGTAGGGGACTCTATTATTAGGAGAACAGATAGGGTTATCTGTTGCTCTCATCGCAGCAACTGAATGGTTTGCTGTCTCCTGGGTGCCCGGGTTTGGCATGTTGCAGACAGAGTGGACAGATTATTGGGAGGGGCTGGAGAGGATCCAGCTGTCTTGGTGCATATTGGTACCAATGACAAAGTAAGAGGAAGGGGGAGAGTCCTTAAAGGTAATTTTAGGGATTTAGGGAGTAAGATTAGGAACTGGACCTCCAAGGTAATATTCTCAGAGATACTACCTGTGCCATGTGCTACGCCAGAGAGACAGCAGGAGATTAGGGAGCTCAATGCATGGCTGAAGTCTTGGTGTAAGAAGGAGGGCGTTGGGTTTTTAGAGCACTGGCCTGATTTTGCTTTGGGGTACAATCTCTATAGTAGGGATGGATTGACCTGAATACAAGAGGGTCTCAAGTGCTTGGGGAGAGGATGACTAGACGGTTGGAAGAGATTTTAAACTAGGAAGGGGGGAGGGGCCAATAAATACTGGCTATAACTGACAATGAAGAACTTATCTCCAACATCCAAGTAACGGAGCACTTGGGGAATAGTGACCATAACATGGTATCGTTTCAGATTAATTCAAAAAAGCAATTTGGTATGGGTTCCACCAAAACACTGAATTTTAAAAAAGCCAACTCTAGCAGGTTTAATTCATCCCTTGGTCTCGCTGACTGGGATAGAATATTTTCAGGAAAACACACAGGTAAGTGGAATGCCTTCAAAATAACATTGTAAAAATATACATATAAATGTATCCCTGTTGGAAACAAATACAAAAGAAGCAAATTAAAACCAATGTGGCTAACCAGTAAGGTAATTCATGAAATAAATAACAAGAAAGAGGCATTTAAACATTATAAAACTGAGGGATCAGCAGGGGCATTTGCAGAATACAAAAAATGCCAACAAAACCTGTAAAAAGGTTATTAAATTAGCTAGACTGGAGAATGAAAACAAAATTGCAAAAGAGAGCAAGAGCAACCCAAAAATGGGTGAGATGGTCAAGGGGGACAGAGAGAAGGCAGATATTTTAAATAATTTCTTTTCTTCTGTTTTTACCAAGGAAGACCCAATGGACAAGAATCTGCAAACTATGTTTACAGAACAGTCACAGCAAGCATGGGACTGGCTAACACAAGAAAAAGTGTTAAAACAATTGAATGGTGTTAAGATAGACAAAGGCCGAGGCCGGATGGTATACACCTATGGGTACTTAAAGAGCTAAGCCAGGCTCTGACCAGACCATTATATTTGATTTTCAGGGATTCTTTTATTTCAGGTATGGTGCCCATAGATTGGCGTAAAGCAGATGTGGTGCCCATATTTAAAAAGGGATCAAAGTCACAGCCAGGAAATTACAGACCTTTAAGCTTGACATCTGTGGCAGGGAAGCTGTTTGAAGGGTTGCTAAGGGAATATATTCAAGAATTCAGCTGGTACAGGAATATCATTAGCAGGAGCCAACATGGATTTGTCAAACTAACTTGATCGCATTTTATGAAAAAGTGAGTAAAAATATAGATGCGGGAGCGGAAGTTGATGTGATCTATTTAGATTTTGCCAAGGCATTGATATGGTTCCACACAAGAGGTTACTGTACAAATTGAATGAAATAGGCCTAGGGGAAAACATTTGTGTGTGGATTGGAAATTGGCTGAAAGATAGAATGCAAAGAGTGGTAGTAAATGGCAAGTTCTCCAATTGGATAAACGTGATAAGTGGAGTACCTCAGGGATCTGTCCTGGGTCCTCTTATTTTTAATTTGTTTATTAATGACCTTCCAGGGGGTATAGGGAGCCATGTATCAGATATTATACCTCTTAAAGGTCCATGGTAATACCCCACCTAGAATATGCTGTTCACTTCTGGGCGCCCTTTCTGAAAAAGGACATTATGGAACTAGAGAGAGTGCAGAGGAGGGCTACAAAACTAGTAAGGGGAATGGAAAGATTTAGGTATGAAGAAAGGCTAGAAAAGTTAAACTTGTACACAGTAGAGAAACGGTGTCTTAGAGGGGATATAATAGCACTATATAAATATGTTCAGGGCCCATACAAAGGGCTCTCCAAAGACCTGTTCATTAACAGAACAGTACACAGGAGAAGGGGCCACCCGCTTAAACTTGAGGAAAGGAGATTTAATCTATAACAGCAGAAGGGTTTCTTTACAGTAAGGACAATAAAGGTATGGAATTCACTGCCTGAGGAGATGGTGCTATCGAATACATTAGATGCCTTTAAAAAGGGCCTAGATACTTATTTAAAAGAGCATAACATAGAGGGCTATGTACGTTAGTATTGGGATTAATATTTAGTTAGGGCTTGTTGATGCAAGGAGAAATCTGATTGCCATTTGGAATGAAGAAGGAATTGCCCCCCCCATTCAAGGCAGAATTTGAAATTGCTATATTGAGGGGGTTTTTTGCCTTCTTTTGGATCAATGATGGTAAACAGGAATAGGAAAAGGGTTAAACTAGATGGACGCAATTCTTTTTTTCAACCTAAATTACTATGTTAATATCATTATGAAACAATATATGTTTATATAAAAATTAATGAAAGTGACTGTGAATGACTCCTGAAAGTGAATTACTACCTAATTACATAATCATTAACTGAGAGATTAAAAAAAAAAAAGATTTTTTAATTCAACTTCTACTCTTGTGGAGATTCCAACATCTCATTAAGGCCATAAAGGACAAGAATAGACAATCTATATATCCAATAGGATTCACGGCTATTTATCATAATTCCTAGAAGGAAAGATATATATTCGATTGGTACCAAAGTCAATCCTTTGGCATCTCCATTATGATATTTCAAAAAGTGTCTTGATACACTATGATGTTTAAAACCACTGGTGATATTTTTCCTATGCTGCCCAAAATGAGTCCTAAGATGTTGAGTAGTGCGACCCACATATTGTAGGCCACAGGGGCAGCACAGGAGATATATCACAAATTTGCTATCACAATTCATTAGGCTTCTGATCTTAAGTCTCCCCAGTAATATTAGTGGTAAAATGTGAGGCCTTATCTGTCAAGAAAGGACAAGTCAGGCATTTTGGGCCCAAACATCTATATGATCCCTGAACTTTCTTAATCTTCCCTACCTCCCTAGTGTCCTTCACTGTAGTGTTGGAAATACAAGTTTGTACAGATCTAACTCTACTCTTCACCCCACCAAATCTACTGGGGGCCAATTTATCCATTGAATTTAATCAAGAATTCTTATGATAGGGCCAGAGAATCAATCGGGTTTAATAAGCAATTGAATTCAGGAAGAAATTCCAATTTTCTTGAATGTCCCCTGTTTATTACAAAATTTGGTAGTACGTCAGTGGAAGTTTACTAAATATTGAGGAAACATTGGCCTATACTAAGAGGTGTTTTTCCACAAAATCCAAGATTGGTTTTTAGGAGAACAAATACCCTGAAAAATAAATTGGCCCCCAGTAGATTTGGTTGGGGGAAGAGTAGAGTTGAATCTGTACAAACTTGTATTTCCACCAATACAGTGATAGACACTAGTGAGGTAGGAAAGATTAAGAAAGTTCAGGGATCATACAGATGTTTGAGCCTAAAATGCCTGACTTGTCCTTTCTTGATTGATAAGGCCTCACATTTTACCACTAATATTACTGGGGAGACTTTTAAGATCAGAAGCCTAATGAATTGTGATAGCAAATTTGTGATATATCTCCTGTGCTGCCCCTGTGGCCTACAATATGTGGGTCGCACTACTCAACATCTTAGGACTCATTTTGGGCAGCACAGGAAAAGATCACCAGTGGTTTTAAACATCATAGTGTATCAAGACACTTTTTGAAATATCATAATGGAGATGCCAAAGGATTGACTTTGGTACCAATCAAATATATCTTTCCTTTAGGAATTATGATAGATATAATAGGCTAAATAGCTGTGAATCCTATTGGATATATTGATTGTCCTCAATGAGATGTTGGAATCTCCACAAGAGTAGAAGTTTAATTAAAAAATCTTATTTTTTTTTTTTTAATAGTTTTTGTATGGGGACTTAGAAAAGACTAAAGGGAAACAGAACTTCTTTTGTGTCCTTGATTTTAGATTCTCTTATGAGATTAACCCTAACCAAATATTAATTATTTAATAATTTATATCATCCTGTTTGTTCTATGAACACTGTATATAATTGAGTCTATTGTTGATTGGATATATATATACTTTATCAAATACTTTTTTGTATATATGATATATGTAGTGCAATTGGATATAAGGTATTTTATTTGATATTTGATATTGTTTTGTTTGTATATCTTTTTTGTGTTTTTTGTATATGTTTGTTAGCCCCTTGGTCCTTTTAGTGGGTCGATTAGGATTGGTGTTGTTTATGGTCGAATCACGTGATCACTGCATTGTAGTTCGGTCATGTGATCGCCACTCCAGTATGATGTAGTCTGGGAATTTCCTTTACCTGTTGCGGATTGGTTTTTCCAGACACGTCAATTTTCCTCTTCTGGAGGTCCGATATTAGCCATCGTAGATTGGTTATTATGTATTGTGACTCCTCTGCTGTTGGCCTAGTGAATAGTAACCGAGAGGTATTTAAACCTTGTGATTTTGTCAGCTCCTCTCTTTTATGTACAGAAGTTATCATTATCTCTTTGATAAAGTGGCGTGTGTTGCCACGAAAGCTAGCTTGAGGAAGGTCCCATTGAGAGAACCGAAACGTTTTGTATGATGTAATTTAATACATTTTTTACATGGTGTACCGTGAGTGCGTTTGTTTCTATTCCAAATGTCATTACATATTTTTTGAACTGCACCCAGATCTAATGAGATGTAAGGAGATATGTGAGTGCAGGCATAATATATGTATATATATATATATATATATATATATATATATATATATATATATATATATATTTATATATACATAATATATATAATGTGTGCACTTTAATTTACTTTTATTAATATATGCTATTTATATTTGTTGTAATTTTTGACAAATCTGCGTCCATTACATGGTGAAATGTTGCAACATTTTTACGGCTACATTTGCGCCTATTTTTATGTTTCTATGTCCTAAAAACCACACTAGGTTTCAGACTACCAGGCAACCATTTTAACAAACCCTTTCCCTGGTTTCTTTGTCTGTTTTGGTGGGAAAAAGTCAAAGAGAAGACCAGTTCCCTTTCTTTCTTTTGCTGCTAGGGGGAAAGGAGGAGGGGCTGTTCAGGGCAGGTAAAGTGGGCTGGTGAGGGGCGGTGCTTGCAACAATAAAATAAACAGCCTGGGAGAGCTGGGCAGAACTCTTCCAGAAGCCAGACCCTGAGAGTAATTTTTGGATGCCTGACCTCCTCCAGTTGACGCAGCCGAGTGCATCGCCCATGCAATCAGTTGCCCTTTGCCTATGTCCTTTCCTGCTGCACTGTCCTCATAAGATTGTCCCAGGATAGCTTCCCAGAATAGCTAAGTATAGAACTGTATCACTTTCTGCTTTCTTTTTATACTATATTTCTAGGAAACACCCTAGTAACCAACATATGGAGAATTCTGCCCAAATTGTTGCATATTGTGTTTTAATTGCATTGCAGTAAGTGTCTAGTTAGTATTATTAGGTGCTTAACTAGAATATATTTGATAATATACAGTGTATTGTTCTAATATTATTGTTTTTTATTAAATGTTATTGCTTATTGCTAGTACTGGGGTGTTATTGTGTTAATTGTGGTATTAGTCATTAGAACAAACTTCTCTGGGTATATTTTGGTAAGTCATCCGCGTGCCACACAAGCTCCATTTAGGGCCGTGACTGCGTGGACTTTTGCACATATATTAATCGGTTGGCTTATGGGGTATTATGTAATTGCATTTAGTTCCAACAGCCTGTGTCTTTTGTTCATTGACTCCATTTTGGATTCAGCACATGATGCCATCTTGGAAATCTCAAGCTACATTGTTAGACTCCATTTTGGAACTAAGCACATGGTATATGGGTTTGCAGTTCTTTTCACACTCACATTTAGATTTAATTTTAACGCAGCAGTTATTGTGAAATCCTTTGAAATAATTAATTCACCCAAAGCCATGAACCACAACAGTATTTTAATAAAAATGTTTACTTTTAGTGAGTAAAACCATGTAAAAGTCTGAATTTTAACACTTTGCTTTATTGCTAGAACACTAATAGGATGCTGTTATTATTTTATATTTATGTCTTCAATTATATACCTTAGTGTCTGATAGACTGTATATTGAATTAGCATTTTCTTGTTGATGTTTATATGTGCCCTTCTCAATTGAAACTACAGTACAATCATTATGGCACATTAGTTTTCAGGCCAAGTACTGTAAGAAAAACTAGTGTAAGACATTTTATTTTGTAAATTACAGTAATTTTGAAAATGTATAATTTAGTTTCCTCTTTCCTAAGAAAAATAAAATACATTTGACAGACTGTAGATATACTGTTACAGATTCTTGAAAAATGCATCAGTCAAATGGGCTATTTTATGATGCACTTTATTGCAAGGACTCCAAATTTGCTTTTAGTTATAAACAGCTTGATAACACTGGCCATAAAGTAGTACAGTATACAGTAAGTATGCAAGTTACATTCAGTTATTAACCATAGAGTACTGTAAATGTGGTGATTTAAAATTCTCTAAAACATCCCAATGTTTCTTAATTTTTTTTTTATTAAAAATAGAGTGATATACATATTTTCATGCCAAACACAAAGAAAATTGTTTACCGCAGTATGTCAAGCACATATATGATAGGATACAAAATAAAAGGGATATATCTCTGTCTAGTTTTTTTCCAATAAAGAAAGAAAAAAAAAAATGAAAACCTCCATCTGGGAGGGAGAAATTAAGAAAACTATCCCACACCCAGGGCCAATGTAGACAAGTTGGTTCACCACCTCACCCACCGAGCACGAAGGAGTCAAGCACCAACCAATGAGAACACCAATATATATTGGTATGCAGATATGCCGGGAGAGACAGGGAGGGACCCAGTGCCACAAATATTAAGCATATAGACAAACTTGCATAGATTGTTATGATAGTAGCATTCTCATAGTAAGTGGGCACCTCAAATCATCCTCCTCCCACCCTCAGTCTATATGGACAAAAGCCCCGGACTCAGCAAACACCCTTATCGTTTTCAGCATGGGGAGATATTTTTTTTTCCCCTCAATTATTATATCCCGTTAAAACATCAAACTTTTTAAATTCTATAATATGAATATACACCACTTTTATGAACTATGAACATTAACTATTTTACATTCCGAATATGTTATTAACATTTATTTAATTTGAACTATAACAAAAACATTGCTCCAAAGGATCTCAGATTCTGAAATATCATAAAAAAACTTAATTTTATGCTTCATTCAGTTGTTACCCTATTTCTTCCTAATTTGTGACTCCCAATTCAAAACTGCCTTTTCCGTATGTAAATGGTATGATTGATGTATGTTTATTTTAAGGATAGTAACAATTTGAGAATTCTGGAATTATTGTTTCATACTGTTATATGAAGTAAAATTGAAGAATCTGAGAGCTAAAATGTATGCACCTAAGGAGATGTATATGGAAACTTATAAGAATAATATCAGTTGTGACACATTGCTATTTCCAGGTGCTGTTACAGCATAATACATTCACAGTACACAGATATGAGGGAAGAAATTATCTATCTAATCTGGATTAACAAGTGTTTCACATGTTACACCATAGTGAATAAAAAAACAGACTTTATATGTAATTTACAACATTATTATATTTATATTTTCTATAAAGCGAAATGCAGTACAACCACTAGCAAGAGATGTTCAAATTATGTGAGCAAACAGAATTCTAACCTCTATATTAGTTGGAATATGGGTTTTTATGTCTTTGTGCCAATCATGGATGAGAGAAATGATTCTGTAAGTTTGGCATTTGTATTGTGCAAAAAATATTGTTAACAAGGCCAGAATCTGATTGTATGACAGGTGTTTTGTTTTTGCATATCATTTTCCAATTTAGGCAGATTTAAAAGCGTTCATGTGATATCCTTATTAAAAAAAAAGTAGGGTTGCTTACCTTGATACATCAATCACACTGTGTTCCTGTGTGGGTCACGAATCTTAACAAACTAGAACTTTGTCAGGGGTCCCCCTGCTTGACGGAAGTCCATGGCCAAAGAGAAATTGGGAGGCAACTTAGACTTTAATCGGACTGTCCATTAGAGTTAACACATGTATAGACCCAAATTGTCTGGGATTGTCCTTTATTTTATTTTCATGTCCCTCTTCTCGGGGAAACCCATTCTGGGACTATAGCAATGTCCTGGAATCATTGTCCTCCCTCCTGGCATCAATGAACATATGTTTTGGCAAGGCAGAGGCATTGCTCACGCTATCTAATAGGTGAACTGTTGCCATTCATCCTGCCTGCCCATGGGCTGTCCAGGGCATCTGGCCATCAATCAGCACCACCAGCTAGCCAGTAGAAGAGGAATTTGAATGTTATACTCCTCTTTCATTGGCTATCTGATGGTGCTGCATGATAGCAGCACTTAGATAGGGAAACTGAAGTCTGTATCAGAAAATAAATATTAGGAGGGACTACAAAATGGACTCCCTACAAACCCTGCAGGTCAAGCAAAGTAACAGGATACAGAGGAAGAGAGAATACATGTGAAGTGGGGATTCCAAAATTCATCAGGTCAGCTTCTTGTATGAGGAGAGTAGTGCAGTGCTGTTTGCCTGGGTATGTGAGTGATGATTGTAGATGGAAGCCACTGGAAGGTAAGGGAGCCCACTGTAGCAGTCATTCTCCTCATGCTCAGCCTTAGATGTTCCTGGACTGAGTGAGCATGAGTACTGAGTGTGACTGAGACACACACACTACACCCAGCACAGGAGCAAAACAATCATGCGGTGTATTATTTATGTCAGGAGGTGTTTATTGCTGGATAATGCACATCAAGAAATATGGAAGCATACGTGTAATTATAAAAGTTGAGCAAGTTTGGGGCAAAATAATTGCAGAATATTTAATAGAAATAATTACTGGAGAGGTCTCCAATGCATCAGAAACCATGCAAGGGGTTAAAGCATGTCAGTCCTCTGCAGGGTCAGTTCTCCTAGTACCAAGTTGTTTTGATGCAGTAGTGCTGAGGGCTGTCTCTGACCTCTGCACTAGGTGCTTCATCATTGCTCTCCTCCCCCTGTTCTCCTATTGGCCCCGGAGGGTATTTCAGTCCTGAGCGAATGCTTCCCCTTGCCCAATTCTTGAGCTTTGCTCTGTGCTGTGGCTTGTTACCTGTGTTCTGACCTCGAATTGTTTAGTTTGGCTTCTCTGGTTCCGTGAGCCTTAGCTCCATCTGACGCTGTCTCCTGGTTCTCTCTGCTGATCCTGATGTTCCTGGCTTGACCCTCTGGCTTCAGACCTTGACTCTGCCTTATTTTGTGGTGTGCGTTTATTGTCTGTCTTCCTTTGCAGCCTGTGTTTTCCGATTTGCTGACCTCGCTCGTGACCCTTGTCTCCCCGTGGGAAGGAGAGCGGTGCTCAGTGCCTCTGGTTGGTTTGGGACCTTGGGGATTCGGAGCTACTTAGGAGGCCTGACTCGGGTATGGTGTCAGAGCCCCTTACTTTGTGTACAGCCCTTGGTAGGAGCGAGTGTCTGCTCACCTCATCAGTCAGGCAGTTGTATCCTCAGCTCGGCGTGTCTGCTTTTTGCTATTCCTCACCGCTTCTTCATTCTCTCCCATCTGGGGCATCCGGTCCTGTCAGCTGGATACTAGTGCTGAGGGAGCTGGCCCATTCTGGGAAAGACATGATTTAACTTTTCCAGGGGTTATCCAGTACTACAACTCACACATTTAGGTTCTCTATCTGGAGCCCCCCTTTGTTAGGTCTGCTGTCATCCTGTTCTGGCCTAGGGGGTGAGTTTTGTTGAGGATGGCCATGGTGATTGTTAGCTTCAGGTTGCCTTCACTCCTGCTGCTTGATACCTGTGTTCCATCAGATTGGTGGTTGGGGTTTCATGTCCTCTGGGTAGTATTATCCTGGCTACCCCTGTGGCGGTGCGGTGCTGCAGTGGGGTTACAACCCATATCTGGTGCACGGGTTTCAGCCTTAGTTGTTCCCTGGATTCTTTCCTCAACTGGTGCAGGGGTCCTCTCTGGGGTCCCATTCTATTCCTCTCTACCTGTGGCCTGTATTGGGGTTGCGAGCATTTCTCAGCCTCCCCTACTTCTATCCTGGTTGCACCCTGGCTCAGCTGGGGTGTAACAATCTGGCTTTGCGGCCAGCATCTTTAATCCAGCCGTTGCTGCAGCAAGGAAGTAGTGGAACTGACTTTGCTCCCTAGCTTCGCTCGCTAGCGCCGCTCCCCAGCTTCGCTTGTCTGACCCCAGTGGGATCCTGACAAAGCCACATTTGAATCAATTGCACCCTGTGTGTGTTCCATGTGGTGCAGTTGTTGCTCCACAATTGCTCCTCTTTTGTCTTTCAATTTATATTTCCCATTCAGTTCAAATGTAAATAGGTTACTTGTGCAATGCATTGCTTCTCAATTTGTTTCACACTCCTCAGGTCCGCAAGCAGTACTACACAAGAATGGTAGCATTCTGATATCTTCAAGTGTGTACTATAAAATGCAAAGTGCAGGGCTGTGTTGTTTTCACCCCTTGGTTGTCACAAAGGTACACAATGCACTGTGACACCTTTATCATCCAAGGGCTTAATTTTATACTAGAGAGAATTTGAGGGAATTATATAAATTCCCTCAGAAATGACAGTCTGGTTTTACTTCAGTGGTACAATATATAAAGACAAACATTAAAAAATTCTGAGGCAAACCACAACCACACAATATATATCTAATTAGTATAAATGCCCGTGTATACAGGCCAAAGTGCCACCCAGTGGCCTCGGCTGCTGCCCCGGACCCGGGAGCGGAGACAGGTGGTGGGCAGTTTGGAGCACTCTCTACTGCACATGACTGCATCATTTGGGCAGTCTCTACTGCGCATGTGGTGTTACGCACACAGGAAGTGATGCATTCTAGCAAATTATATATATTTATTAACCCGCTGGAAGCTATAAAGATTTGCAATGCCTTTCTTTGCAAGGTCTTGAATACCTCTACCATGCCCAAGTTAAAAATCTGATTTTAATCAAACTTAATAAAATTGACTATTAAAAAGGATGAGACATGCATTAATAAAAAGAGTATATTGTCATTGTATGAGGGACACGCATGACCCTACCAGATGTGTCAGCATACATAGCACAACATAGTTTATACCACAAAAGAATTTTTATTTTGGGACTAGCATACATCAATTCCTGATACTGCTCAGAAATGCATTGTTCAATGAGTATGAGAGGAACTGTAGGGCTAAGACAGGAAATGTCTGCAAAGTTTGCATTATCTATAGATCTAAATAACTCAAAAACTTGTTGTCTTCACAGGCATGGCTATATACTATCTAGCATATACCTGTGACCCAGGATACCCAGGGGAGTTATAACAGCTGGCTCTAAACATTTACAAATCTGTCTTAAAAATCAATATCTACCTGCTCTTAAACATAAAGATGCCCAGGGACCAGAAGAGAATAAAATCAGAAGAATCTAACTTTTTTATTCACAAGCTTCAGAAGCAAAAACATAGTTAAGATATAGCGACACAAGAGACCAGGGCCATGCTGACTCACCTCAGATGCCTGTGAAAGAGAGCTACATCATTCCAGCAAGATGTTGAGGATCTGAAGAAGTGCATGGGCATTTTGCAAAATAAAGTTGCTGAATATAAAACACTAAGAGTACATTAGTATGTTCTGCAGAAGAACATAGAGCTCATACACAAAATCACTGATCTAGATGACCATTACTACATTTGAGATAAATATAAAATTATTAGCTAACCAGGAAAAAATAGATAATGTGAGGGAGATTGTATGTGAGTGTCTCTCACAAAATAAAAAATGCTTCCATCACTGATATCCTCTGTAGTGTGAACAGTGGACAGAGTAGTCCTTAGATTATAAAATGACCAGAAAGCCAAAATACCTTAATTTCTATGTTATGTAGATTTTTAGTGTTAGTTAACCATATATGTTTTTAGCTCATCTGTATATAACCCTGCTGCATTCTTCAATGACACCCTCTAGTAGGGGATCCTGTAAAATATACCCCAATGTATGGAAATAATATTGTGAATAACATTTGCAGAGACATTATATTGGGTGATCACTATTGGGAGGTTTCTTGTTTTCCCATCAAATTTGACTTTGGGGATGAAGAGTTGTTCCCTATCTAACTTCAGGGTTTTATTCATGGCTGCTTGCACCACAAATATGGGATATCCCCTTTCTAGAAAATTATTTTTGAGTATTTCTCCTTTTTCCTTTGAAGTCTTCTATATCACTACAGTTATTACATAGACAGTGAAATTGTCCAAAAGGTATGTTATCTACCCTCAGGCATTGATTCCTACTAACATCCTTTTTGAAGATGAAACTGGTGATAGATTCAGAATCTGAACCAGCAAGAAGTGAGTCCAAATAGTCAATCCAATCTTTTGGATTAGGGAAGAGAATTTAAGACGCATATTATTGGAATTTAAGTCCTCTATAAGCTGATCTAAACTTTTTCTTCACTACCCCATATAATGAGGATCTCATCCATATATTGGCCATAGTACATGAGGTAACCTTTTAAAAAGTCATAAATAAAATATTGTGCGGCTAGTAGACGCATTATCCATGTCGACCATGGGGACATGACAATCTCGCCCTGCATGACAGCACAAGATTGTCATGTCGCCTACTGTAAGGTCGCATCCCAAAATGTACTGTAATGTAATCTTGCACAGCACTGCTTAAAACAAAAAAAAAAGGGAAAAAAATGCAATGTACTGAACTTACTGACATGGAAAACTTTAATTATTCAGACCACCCTGGGGGGACATCAAGACTCTTCTGACGCCTTTTCCCTCCCTTGCACAGCACAACACCGGTTCTCTCTCCCCGCTCTGCCTGTCATTCTGGTCTGTCTTTCTCTCCCTACTCCGCCTGTCATTCTACAGGCAATCCACGGACCACAATTTAGGGTCCTATGGGAGCTCTAGGTTCTAGGAGCTAACCTCGGAGCAGGGTAGACAGACAGCCCAGAATCACAGGCAGAGTGAGGAGAGAGAACTGATGCGGAGCTGTGCAAGAGAGGTGGCCTGAATAATTAAAGTTTTTTAGTACAGTACAGTTCAGTACATTGCATTTTTTTTACTTTTTTTGGTTTGAGCAGCACTGTGCAAGATTACATTACAGTACATTAAGGCATGCAACCTTACAGTAAGAGACATGACAATCTTGTGCTGTCATGCAGGGCGAGATTGTCATGTCGCCATTTTGAAAAGGGTGACCTGGTAACTCTATTATTTGGTTGCACGCTCTTTCGTGTGCGACCATTTAAAAGTAAACCAGTACATGAGGATGCCCCCCACCTACTTCCAGGCCATACAAAAAAACCTCCTCCCATAGCCCCATAAATAAATTAGCATAGGAGGGGGCAAACCTGATACCCAAGTTTTTATCCCATAGTTGGAGACAGAACACTTCCTGAAAAAAGCTAAAACATGTGATGTAAAATAAAAGCCATGCAATATAATATAAACTCTACTTGACCAGGGACTATATTTCCATCTGACTCAAATTTGCTTAGAGGCCCAGTACGTGATTTATACATGTGTATAATAATAATAATAATAATGAAACATTCGTGGTAGCACAAACAAAATTCCTTTTCTATTGTATACATGATAATTTCTTTAGAATATTCTGAGAACTGCCGATATATGAAAACAGGCAAGTAACATACCTTTGACCAAAAAAGTCTATGTGGATACATTCATTGTGAAAGAGTTGATACCTTCTATGATGGGTCTTCCAGGTGGAGTGACACCATTCTTATGTATTTTTGGAATATGGCAGAAAAAATGCACTTCTGGATGGGTTAAGTAAAGAAAACAGAATTCTTTAGTAAATAAATGTAGCTGTTTTTTTATATATGATATTTTTATTTGTTTAATTATGTTTATTTCATTATAACATTTTCTGTTTAGAGGCAGAGCTGTTGTTTAATGTTTGCTCATTTCTTCTAATAGGGTGAAATACCACTCTATACAATAGTTTCTTTTATAGGATTTATGTTTTGTATGCATTTTAATATATTGTTTCTAGAGAATATGTCATTTTAAGCTATGTGATTTTTTTTGAAAAAATGCTATATGATTGAGAACTGCATTAAAAAGAACTAGAGTTATTCTTTAGCTCATCATCGTCTAACCCAATACGTACACAACTTACCTTGACCAGCTTTTTAAGCCTGAATGTTTATTGCGTGTTCTACCATAGTATTGTTTTACTCAATAAGTTAATTGTTCCTCTACTCTAAAATAATTCTAATGTGACTCTTCATGTAAGTCAGTTATATTTTCTTTGTCTGGAGCTGTATGCACTGTAACACCAGACACCATATGTATCTAATGTTATTGTAAAGCTTTTTTACTTATTAAAACTCTATTAAAAAAACCAAAAAAAAACAACTATAGTTAAAGGAACTCTCATTATAATAGATATCTGGGTAAAGACTGAGTCCTAGAAAGGCTTCACTCATCCGAAAGACCACCATATTTGAATCAATATGTCTGTATCAATATGTCTGTATCTCCAGGAAAGATTAGCTACTTTAGGGTAAAACTTTTAAACCGTTCCAGAGTTCTATATAATCAGTGCAAAAGTTTATAATTTGTCTCAATCATCAGCACTTCTCTGGAGCTAGCGATCATGTTGACAGCTGCCGTAGACCACAGAGGGTCACGGAGGAAGAGTCAAAATCCTCTCTCTCATGTACAGTAGTGGCCAAAGGTTTTGAGAATGACACAAATATTAATTTTCACAAAGACTGCTTGCTCAGTTTAGATGATGGCAATTTGCATATACTTAAGAATTTTATGAAGAGTGAACAGATGAATTGCAATCAATTGCAAAGTCCCTCTTTGCCATGAAAATGAACTTAATCCCATAAAACATTTCCACTGCATTTCAGCCCTGCCCCAAAAGGACCAGCTGACATCATGTCAGTGATTCTCTCATTAACAGAGTTGAGAGTGTTGATGTGGACAAGGCTGGAGATCACTCTGTTATGCTGATTGAGTTAGAATAACGGACCGGAAGCTTTAAAAAGAAGGTGGTGCTTGAAATCATTGTTCTTCCTCTGGTAACCATGGTTACCTGCAAGAAAATACTTCCTGTCATCATTGCTTTGCACAAAAAGGTCTTCACATGCAAGGATATTGCTGCTAATAAGATTGCACCTAAATCAACCATTTATCAGATCATCAAGAACTTCAAGGAGAGAGGTTCAGTTGTTGTGAAGAATGCGTCAGGGTACCCAAGAAAGTCTAGCAAGCGCCAGGACCATTTCCTAAAGTTGATTCAGCTGCGGGATTGGGGCGCCACCGGTGCAGAGCTTGCTCAGGAATGGCAACAGGCAGGTGTGAGTGCATCTGCACGCACAGTGAGGGAAAGACTTTTGGAGGATGGCCTGGTGTCAAGAAGGGCAGCAAACAAGCCACTTCCAGGGACAGACTGATATTCTGCAAAAGGCATAGGTATTGGACTACTGAGGACTGGGGTAAAGTTATTTTCACTGATGAATCCCCTTTCCTATCGTTTGGGGCATCCGGAAAAAGGATTATACGGAGAAGACAAGGTGAGCGCTGCCATCAGTCCTGTGTCATGCCAACAGTAAAGCATCCTGAGACCATTCATGTATGGGATTGCTTCTCAGCCAAGGGAGTGGGCTAAGAACACAGCCATGAATAAAGAATGGTACCAACACGTTCTTCAAGAGCAACTTCTCCCAACCATCAAAGAACAGTTTGGTGACTAAAAATGCCTTTTACAGCATGATGGAGCACCTTGCCATAAGGCAAAAGTGATAGCTAAGTGGCTTGGGGAACAAAACATTGAAATTTTGGATCAATGGCCAGGAAACTCCCCAGATCTTAATTCCACTGAAAACTTGTGGTCAATCCTCAAAAGGCGGGTGGACAAATAAAAATCCACAAATTCTGACAAACTCCAAGCATTGATTATGCAAGAATGGGCTGCCATCAGTCAGGATGTGGCCCAGAAGTTAATTGACAGCATGCCAGGGTGGATTGCAGAGGTCTTGAAAAAGAAAGGTCAACACTGCAAATATTGACTCTTTGCATAAACTTAATGTAATTGTCAATACAAACCTTTGACACTTATGAAATGCTTGTAATTATACTTCAGTATACCATAGTAAAATCTGGCAATAATATCTTAGAACACTGAAGCAGCAAACTTTGTAAAGACCAATACTTGTGTCATTCTCAAAACTTTTGGCCAACACTGTACTGTTGTCAGAGTCAGTATGGTGTGTGGGTTAACTGAGTAAGAGATGTTACAATGATTAAATGTTTCAATGCTTCATGTTGCTGTTTAGGCATACTGAGGCTATCAGGCTGCTTAGTAGGGATGGGTGAAAAATTTTGCCTCAAACCAAAATCGGCAAATAATGGAACTTCCCGGTTGGTGAAGAATGTCCTGAAAAAAGTGCAGTTTTTCTGCTTATCCCCATTAGATGAAGTTGAGAGGGAGTATAATAACTTTATGTAAAATCTTCAGTTAAAAGAGTTGGTTTTTGATATGTGGAAACTGTGGATAGACTTGTCAAGGCAATGTCCCACTCCCAATTAGGGATGGGCTAAAACTTTTGCCTCAAACTGAAATCGGTGAATAATGTCACTTTCCAATTGGCGAACAATTTCCTGTGAATAGTGCAGTTTTTCTGGTTTTTCGTCTAGCTCGTTCAATTGAAATCAATGAGGACATTGAATTAAAAAAAAAACAACTATAACAAATGTTATTTTATTTCAAAAAGGCATAGTATAAAAGGGCCAAGAGGGTGCCTGTGTTGGTGGAACGTGGGGAAAGAGTCAGTTGAACAGGGAATGTTTTTTGTGGGTTTGTTTACTGGGATTGTGGGTAGTTAATAACAAAAAAATCATACATACAATTAATATACCCCATAAGACATGTATAAAATGGGTCTGTGTTGGTGGATGGAATCTGGAGTAAGAATCAGTTGAACAGGGTATTTGTTTTGATGGGTTTCTTGGGGAACTGATAATAAAAAAATAAATGTAATAAAATAGGAAATTTGTATGTAACATGATAGAGACAGTGTTACGGTTCAGTACACTCAGACACGGTAGATGTTGGTAAAAACACAATTTTATTAATGCACACAAGGAATGAGGTAACCCTCATGGGTCCAGTAACAACAGTAGTAACTGACACAGGACAGGTTACAAGCAAATTAACCCACACGGGTCCAGTATGTATAATACAAACAATACTGACACAGGTCAGGTAAACGAGTTTGATACAGTGTACGAAAGTCCACTGTGACCAGTGGAACCACTGGTGAAGTATGAGTACAACGAAGGCCCAATGTCGCCGGCAAGGGGAGGCGACAATGACAGGACTGCAACAACAGGCACGGGACACCTGTAGGAGGATGCAACGGTGGCCGCCCACCAACGATTACACAAGGCTGGTCAGAGCTCGTGCCAGAACGGAGGTCCTACCAGAGCAGCCCACCACTGTGTGCACGTACTACCTTAAAGGATTAATGTGTGATAGTATAAATGGATGGCAACCGGAAGCACACAGCAGAACCAAATGGAGACTCAATCGCACAGAGTAACGGAGCCCAACAAACCCAGAGTGGTAGTAATGGAACAAGGCCCTTCCCCCGAAGGGGTTAAAAGCTCTATGGTCTGGATAACAGCAACCACCCAGTAAAGCTGAAATGGTACCAGGCAGGCAGCAGCAGGAACAGTCCGGAGGAGCCCAACCGGGCACAGGAGAAGCAGGAACCACTGTCAAGTCGATTCGGTACACATCGCAGGAATGTCAGCCAAGCCAGGTCGGTACACAGAGCAGAATACTCAGACAAGCCGGGTCGGTACACAGAGCAGGATCGTCAGTCTCGCCTGGTCGGTACACAAAGCAGGAACGTCAGCCAGGCCGGGTCAGAACAGGAAGCAGGAACGTCAGCCAATCCAAATCGGTACACAGAATCAGGAACAAGACAATGGTGTGGTCAGGCAGTCTGACGTCATACACTGGATCAAAACAGCAGAACTAGCGTTAGCCATCAGGTACACCACGAAAGGGCACTAGCAGAGTGACAGCCCAGGGTATAAAAAGGCTGTCACAAGGAGGAGCAGTACAGTGCAGCCAATAGGAGAGCAGTAATAATGAGATGGACAGAATGTCGCCCAGATCACGGGCGCTGTGATAGACAGGGATGTAAGCTGCCAATGGAGTTGACTGATACTTGACATGACAAAGTATTTTGTAGAGGATGATTTTTAAAATTTGTTGTTAGAGGCCCAAGCCCTGAGGGAACATTGATTTGTAGGAATTAGGTTTGTTAGAAACAAGCCCCAAAAATTGTTTATTGTTTTGTAGGCCTGTGTTTTTTGTTATTTTTTTTAAAGCACAAGCCCTGAGAAAAAATGCCCTACTGGCCTAGTGCCAGCACGTCATGTCGTCTTGGCCAGTGGCCACTGTCAAATGCCCTGATGTACATGTGGGATTTCTGACTACTGTTCTTGCTGCTACTGTTTAGTTGTTTAAGCAGCAGGATGGTTAGGCAGCTCAAAGGGAATGGGATCAACAACATGATGATGAAGGTTTCATGACTAGCTCCAGTGATGTGCCTGAGGCAGTAGCAGCACCATAAATAGCCCCCACTAATTCTGATATATGTGGAGAAAAGAAGAAGTTGGCCAATAATTCTTCTCCACCTACCCCTCCTCCAAAATCATGGGTGTGTTGATACTAGAAAATATTTTTTTTTTATCACTGCTGGGGGTGTTGGTGGTGATACCCAGCCCCATTTATATCTCTTCCTCCCATTCATTATTGCTTTCCACCAAAATTTTTCTCATACTCTCATTCATACTGGCTTTTCCACCATCGCCCTCACTCTAATCATCACTACCATCACAAGTCTCTTGCTGCCTTTTGGGACTAGTTGGGTATGAAAAGTTTGACAGAGGATCTACTGCTGTCACACTTGTCATTTCCTCAAAAGAAGGCACACTGGCAACAGAAGAAGCAGGCACAGACAGCTGACATGTTGTGATGATCATACTGCTAGCCAGTTCCATCTTCTTCTATATACTTCCCAAGAGGGACACTCCTCTGGTAATCAAAGCATTTGAGTCAAATGTTTACATGTTTTACCCTTTGAGTGTCAGATAAGAATGCAAAGTTCATTGCACAGCTCTTTTGCAATCAAGGTGTTAACCGCAATGGATACTCTACAGATTTTTTTTAATGAGTGGGAGGGAGACAGGGTGTTTCTCTAACAATTAGAGTAAGTATTCCCTATGTTAACAGCACAATGGTACATTCTTTTCTCACATAAACATAGGTATTTTTAACTTTGTATAAAGTTTTTAAATTGTAGTTAGGTATTTTTCTGTAAATGTTTTAAAATTGCATATGTTGTTTTTTAACGTGACAGTTCTACTTTAAGCATCTCAACTAAAGCTTTCAGATCACATAGTTACAAAAGTCTGGATTATATGTCCTATTCAAACAACTCATTTATGCCAAAAAATTATTTTATTTCATAAAGCCAGAAATTATGTTATCACACTTTGTAGTATTGTCTTAAAGATCCTACAAAGAATTTTTTTACTTCTGCTGCCTATTTACAAGTGAGCCTATTAATTAATATACTCATTATTATTTTTGCTGCAGAAAGAGATTCTTGGCCTTTTGGCCTGGCAGGGCTTCTTTAACCCCTTAACGACCCTTGACGGTCCTGGTACATCATTGGTTAAAAGTGACTGAACGACCCATTATGTAGCAGGACCGTCATGGATTTCAGGGCTCTCCATGCGCCTGCACGCCATTAAGGGAGCCCTGAGTCGGATCAGCAAATAAAAAAAAAATGCTCCGTGGTCCTTTAGTGACTGCCGCGTGCCTGCACGGCCGGTCGTTAAGGGGTTAAATGATAAACTAAATGAACAGTGGGAAAAAAACAGCAGATTGGTCAGAGAAAACCACATGGTCCTGGAAAGTAAAGAAAGACTTTAGAGGCAATAGGCGGGAAAGAGGGCAGTCATCACACACAAGGATGTTTGGCAATCACCTGTGAACTACAGAAAAAGGAGTAAGCCTAGCGAGACCATACCTATGTATCAGCATGCCTTGGCCTCAGTTCAATGACGTGTGCTAATTCCAGACTTTTATCCAAAGTAATTAGGACAAGTTAAATAAACATGCAGTGCAGTGCTATTTCATGGAATTTTCTAGCTTCTGCATAGCATAAGCTAAATGCTAGTCCCCACTGCCTGCATGCAACAACAATGCATATTAAGCTTAATGGAAGCACCCAATATAAACACATAAAAAGGTCACACCTTGCCTTAGATATATATAGTTCCACACCACAAGGTTTAGACATGGAGTATAGTCATAGTGACTGACAGGAGCACACATGAGAGGCAGCAGAGAGCCGTGAGAGTAAGGGGGAGTGAGTCACATTACCAAGAACAAATAAAACACCTTTTATGCATACCCCGCACACTGTCCACTGTCAGAAATAATTACAACACATTTTGTTTTAAAAAAAACACAACTTTTTTTCTACAGTGTGAGTGACCGAGTGCGAGAGACTTTTTGTTGGCTCTGATGAGATTGACTGAGTGGAAATGTGGTGTGTGACAGTGAGTGGGAAGAGAGGAAGTAGGAAGGCAGGATGTAGGAGAGATGGCAGGAAGGGAAGTGGAAGGATGTGGTGTGGTGGGAGCAATGGGGAGAGGAAAGGGACTGCAGGGAAGGAGGCAGGGGTCCTGTTAAAGAGGAACTACCATGTCACAAAATGTTTAGCTTAACTAAGTCCCCTTCTGGCGACTAGCTGCTTAGTAGCGCTAGCCGCCAGAATTATTACCTGATTTAATAGATATATGCTTTATTCCCCAGCTGTCAGTAGCACGGAGCGTGGACATCTTGCCAGAATGATGTCCGCGCACCTGCGTTGTCAGTCCCAGCTGGGTCTAGGAGGCGTTCCTAGGAGCCGGCTGGCTCCAGCTGGGACTGACAGTGCAGGCGTGTGGACATAATTCTGGAAACATGTCTGCGCTACGTGCTACTGACGGCTGGGGAATAAAGCATATATCAATTAAATCAGGTAATAATTCTGGCAACTAGCGCTACTAAGCAGCTAGTCGCCAGAAGGGGACTTAGTTAAGCTAAACATTTGTGACATAGTATTTTTGCTTTAAAGTAGGTAGGAGGGTAGGAAGGTAGAGGCCTTGGGGGAGAGGGGGTAGGGATGAAGACAGGAGAGTGAAGGAAGGCAGACAAGAGGGTGGGGAGGTGATGGAAGTGTGACAAGGGGAAGGGGTTGTAAGGACACATGCAGGGAGAGCAGGGAGGGCTTCAGTTTCAGTAAGCAGCAATTGAATAACTTACCCAATGCCAGAGGAGGAGGTGGAAGAGCAGGCGGAGGTGGATGAGTATGTAGTAGCTGCTGACAATGACAGATTGAGAGGACCCACATTCTCCTTTTTGGCCAAAGTCCAAAACAACATGCAACGTGAGGACATCTTTTTCAAATCTGAAAGGTGTGACTGGCCAGAAGAGTATAGCCTGGAAAAAATCAAGGAGGTAATCAACAGAGTCGCTACTATCTGCAGGACACAGGAGGCCATCCAGAAATGCTGGGACAACTATAAGAAAGTAGCGAAGAGGAAATGGTAGGAAGAGCTATAGATTTACATAGGGATTAAAGAACCAGAAACTAATTTGTTAAGGAAAGGAATTATTGGAAATAAAACACATTGTTTTATTATTTTGGATTACAGAGGAGCTAAGTAATAAAATGTTCAGTAGTTAGAAACATTTAGATTTATGTAATATATAAGCAATTGTTTATAGAGCTGTTGAATAAATACATAACATCCAAATCTATTAATTATACAGGATAATGGTAAAACATGTATTTTTAATAATTATTTTTTTAAGGTTTGAATCTTAATAAAAGTGATGTTTTAATTACTTTCTCCAGACACATGTTCAGGAACTTGCTTCAAAACATTAGTCATTATGTGCCCCATGAACTATCTAATTTAACTCTGCAAATTAGGGAACCCACTTTTTTTTGTTTGATAGAATGAGCTAAGCGCATGAGGAATATGGGTGGAGATATTTCTATCTCTCTTTGTATAAGCTAATCAGCAAGGTTAACACTGAATTGTGGCCTGAACAGTGACATTATTCTACTCAATAAACAAATTTTAACTCCCAAATAAAATATTTTTGGTCATTTTAACTGCATATTAAACCTTTCAAAATGGATGGACTTCTTGTACCACTGGAGCAATTAACCTTTCAAAAGAGAGGAGATATTGTGGCCACAATACATATTGGGAGGTGGATTAAATTGCAGACTACAAAAGGATGCCTCTTCTGAAATCTAGACAATTATTTAGACAGACTGTTGATAACATTCTCACTTCTAGTGGAATAGTACTCAAGAACTTGCATTTCCCACTTATATAAATGTGTGCGATTATCTGCTGTACAATCTATGTCATGTGTTGTGTGTATATGTGTGATGTATTAAGTTTCCATTCTTTGACATGGCTTAAGAAGAGACCTAAGTAGTCTTGAAAGCTTGTACTCTAAAGGTACTCGTTGTCACGAGTCTTGCCTCTACTCCCGTGTTTGTTCCTCCGTCTGTCTCCTTGTCCTGTCCTGTTGGGCGTTCTTGCCTGTTATCCGCATTGCGGTTCTTGCCCTTATCCTTCCCCATGTCTCCGTTTGCCTTCCCTTGCCACTCCGGTCTTGTCCTGTTGGGCTGTTCTGTCAGACGCCCCTGCACTTCCGGTTTCAGCGCCATCTTTCCTGTGATGTCATCTTCTGGCGTCCATATCTGCCATGCTTTCCTTGTCTCTGGTGCACTCTCACAGAGTTCTGTGCATCACTGTTCGTGTCCTCCAGCTTGAACAGCATCCTGATTCCTGTGTACCGAACTGGCCTGATCCTGACTACTTTTTGCCGTATCCTGATTCCTGTGTACCGAACTGGCCTGATCCTGACTACTCTTTGTCTGCTCCCATTACATCTTCAAGTATCCGGACTCCTGTGTACCGAACTGGCCTGATCCTGACTACTCTTTGTCTACTCCCATTACAGCTTCAAGTATCCTGATCTCTGTGTACAGAACTGGCCTGATCCTGACTACTCTTTTGCCTGCTCCTTCTAGCTGTTCTACTCTGGGTTCCGGCTAGCGGTTCTCCTAGTCACCAGGAGTCCGCTCCAGTATCTGTACTCCAGGTCAGTGTCTTTTATCCTGGTTGTTCCTTTCCCAGGTGTCTAGGTTTTATGGGAGTTTCAGCTACTTGGTGGCCTCCTCTCTCCAGCCATGACCTCTACCCTTCACACCCCAGCCTTCACTCCCCCCTGCAGGGGAGCTTGTACTGTTAGTAGGGTAGCCATGAATTTCCAGGTCCCGGCTCAACCAGGATCAGATATCTGGCGTCGCGGCCAGCAACTCTATCTGGCTACAGCCACAGCAAGGCTCTGCTACTAGCAGTCCCCGTCCTCGAGCACTGAACTCTAATGACGCTCTCCAGCACTCCCTTCCCTGCAGGTAGACGCCTGTGCCGTACTGTGCGCAGGTCCGAGTCATGACAGTCATTCCCTACAGACATAAAAATAAATTTTGAAAACAAAATTCATTGTTAAATGGGTCTCCTGAAACTGAATCCAGGAGATGGATTTTTTTTAAAAAGTAATTATAGGCTGCTACACTACTTCAGTTACATTTTTTCTACTTTGCTGTAGGAACCTGAATGGACTCTTTATTTTACATAGACAATTTAAGTACATTATTATTAGGGTTGGGTGAAAATTTTCGCCTCAAACCAAAATCGGCTAATAATGGAACTTCCCGCTTGGCAAATAAATTCACATGAAAAATTAAATTTTTCCACTTTTTTCTCCTAACTCATTCCATTGAAATGAATTGGAACACGCAATTTACACATTATACATAGCAAATGTTATTTTATTTCCCAAAGGCATCATTTTAAAGGGGTATGAGGGTGCCTGTGTTGGTGGAGTGTGGGGAAATAATCGGTTGAACAGGGAATCTTTTCAGGGGGTTTTGTTGACTGGGATTGGGGGACAGTTAAAAATATATATATATACAATGAAAAAAAGCCCCATAAGACATGGTATAAAATGGATCTGAGGAGGGTGACTGTGATAGTGGGTGAAGTCTGGGGAAAGAGTCAGTTGAACAGGGAATTTTTTGGGGGGTTTCTTGACTGGTATGGGGGGGACAGTTAATAAAAAATAAATAAAATAAGAAAGCGGTACGTAACGAGACAGAGACAGTGACTCCCTGACATAAGCTGCGCCTGGGGCAGACTGATACTTGATAGTATAAAGTATTTTGTAGAGGATGATTTTGTAGGACTTAGACTTAATTGAGGCACAAGCCCTGAGGAAATATTGATTAGTTGTAGGAAATTAGACTTGTGTTAGGCTCAAGCCTTGAGGAAAGATTGATTTGTAGGACTTAGACTTATTTGGGAGTTAAAGATGAACAAGATAGATCGCTAGAAGGTGTAGTTACCCTAGAACAAGAAGGTGATGGAGAGCCAGGTATTTCACTTGTCATCAAACTTTCAGCCTCTGGCTGGGTTTCTCTATTCTTCCTTCTCTTTGATCCCCGACTCACCTCTTGTAGCCTTTGGAGAGTTTATGTTGTTGCTGTTGCTGTTGCTGCTACTGCCTCAGATTTCTCACTGCAACTAGGATCAGGAGTATTGCTGCTGCTGGCAAGTCGAACTTGTCCTATTCCCACATCACTTGACCCCATTCCCACTGTGGCCATGGTGGTCTGTTGCACACTAGCCTGCTCCTCAGTATCCTGTTACCCTTGCAACTCAGCAGCAGCAGGAATTAGAGCAGTAGCAAACTCTGAAAAATTCTAAAAACTCACTGGTGGTGGTGGTGCCCATGCCCATCCCTGTGTCACGCCGGTCCAAGCGTCTCCTCTAAGAGTAGGGGGCTGAGGTTCCGGTAGGAGACCTGATGGAGACGTAGATGGGCAGATCTCAACCAAGCTGAAAAACTAGTGACGATCACCTCCAGCAAGGAAGAGATACCCTGGTAGATAGCAGGTTGGAGACTGCCAAGTTCTCCAGTAGGGATGCTGATCAGGAGCCAAACCAAAGACGCACTGCAAGGAAATCCCAGATACAAGCGATGGGTCGAAAACTCCAGACACTAAGAACTAATGATCAAGTGGAATCGAGTTCTTGCCTTGAAACAAAGTAGCTCCGCCGGTCGGATGATCAGATGAATGACTCACCCGGGCAGAAGCATAGAAACACCGCGAGCCGGTGATCAGATGAAATCTGCACTCCGCTGAAACTCTGCTGGCCAGTTGATCAGATGAACTGCATCCTAGCTTGAAAACGTGTAGCACCACTGGCTGGTGATCGTGCTCAAGTCTTGATACAATGTAGCTCCGCCGGTCGGATGAACAGATGAATGACTCACACTGACAGAAGCACAGAAACACCACGAGCCGGTGATCAGATGAAATGTACACCGCTGAAACACTGCTGGCCAGATGATCAGATTAATTGCTTCCTAGCTAGACCCAGTGTAGCACCGCTGGCTGGTGATCAGATGGAATCGTGCTCAATCCTTGATACAATGTAGCTCTGCCAGTCAGATGATCGGATGAATGACTCACACGGGCAGAAGCACAGAAACACCGCGAGCCGGTGATCAGATGAAATGCACACCGCTGAAAAACTGCTGGACAGATGATCAGATGAATTGCTTCCTTAGCTAGACCCAGTGTAGCACCGCTGGCTGGTGATCAGATGGAATAGTGCCCAGAAAACCACTAGAGAGGAATAGAGCTGACTCGAGGAATGCGTCGGAATGCCCCGGAGAAACAAGATCGGCAGGGATGAGCGATGCCGGGTACCGGGAGGGAGGACGCCGGGAGAGAAGTCGTCAGAAGGAAGCCAGGCCGGGAAAAACCAGGAGATCCACACAGAACAAAAGATCCAAAATCGCACAGGAGGATGGTCAAAAATCCGGGTCAAGAACCAGAAGACTAAGATGCAGTCAGAAAACTCCAACGAACAGAGCTCAATAATCAAGCACTGGAAGAAAGTGACGCCAGGAATAAAAAGGTACAGTGACCAATGAGCTTGGAGGTCAAAGTTCAGATCGAGCCTAAGGTTGTGACACCCTGTCTCCCATTTCTTCTCAGTTTGGGCTAAAAGGTCATTAATGTATCTTCTACCCCAGCATCTCCACCATCATCATCACCAACACCAGTCCCTCCTTGCTGCTGCTGCTCCATTACAGACATCTGTCTGGTTGGAGGAGATGATGAGAAATGTGACAGAGGGTCCCCTAATTTCACACTTGACAGACTGGCAGCACTAGCAGCAGGCACAGACATCTGATCTGTTCTCCAGGTGGTGGTGGAATTATTTCTTCTAGCCATCAGTTCCGGCTTCTTCAGTATCATGTTCCATCTGGGTACTGCTGACTGGGAAAAGGGGACTCCCAGGTCCATGGGAATGAGGGCTCCCTTGGCTCTGTATTACTTCCCCTACCACTCCTCTAACACTAGTCCCACCAGCTGCTTCACCATCACTGGTACTACTACTAACACTAACCACATCAATTTCAGCCCCTTAGCCTTCCTCCTCACTAGTAATATAATCACCCCTTCTTTCACTCCTAACACTCTGTACAAGCTACTGGACCTTCTTAGTAGTAGTACTAGTGGCGAGACTGCTTGGGGATGTCAATGTTGGCTTAGGGTCCTCTGCTGTTACACTTGACATCATCTCCCCCCCCCCCCCGAGAATTACAGGACATTCTGGCAGCAGGGTCAGCACTGGCAGCAGGCGCAGAACTGGCAGCAGACAAAGGTATCTGACCTGTCCTGCTCACACTGCTACTACTCTCTTCATCCTCCCAGGAAACAAATTTCCCCAAGATCCCTAAGGGTGATATAGGGGGGACTGGCCATCACTGGTTCTGGGTAACCAGGGCATCCAAACCCTTTCATGTTGGTGGTAGTGGACGCTTCCTCCTCAGACTCACTGGACACATAACAGTCCTTTCAGTTCCTACTTTTATTGTTATTAAACTTAATTTGAGGTGAATAACATTTGACTAAAAGGGTGAATACTTTCTAGCCATTGAAAAAGATAGTGAAAACATATTAAATATTTTTGATTTTATAAAATTATGTTGTGTTTATTAATTTTTTCTAGTATGTACATTTAGTGAAAAACTAAATATATATTTCATACATTCTTTCCCTTCTCTGCCAAACACTATTTAAAGATATTTTATTTTAGTGTAATATCCCTCTTATTTAAATAAATGTTATAGTGATGACATAGTCCCCTTTTTTTCTCAGGATGAAGTGATCACACCATGATATGTTTGTATTGTATGCCTATTTTCCTACATCCGCCTGATACTTTATTGTTTCAGTTACCAGAGTTGGCATTATGGAATTACACAGATAGAACACTTTTATTCAGGTGTAACTAGAAGCCTGATCCATTGATATATTTGATGCTCACCTATCCCTGTGATTGCATACTTTAATAGAGTAGTACGTTACACAAAATGGGATTTTTTCAGACAATGTGTTCACTTCACCTGTTTTATCTACTTTGTTTACTCTATAAAGGACCCCTAGAAACACCACTGTTAAAGTTGTTTATATAATTCTTATGGAAAAATTTGACTGGTCACTTTAAACAAATAATGGAATAACAGATACCTTATGTATAAAGAAAAGCAGAGCTATTCTGGGATAAACCAACAGTTTATTATATAATTTTGGGAATCATTCTATTGGATTCATATCTATATACAGCATGACTAAGGATGCTGAGATGTATGTGTAAGTTCAGCTGTGAGATGTGAAATTGTCCCGTTACTCTTATGATCCTAACCCACAATATAACTGTATTTGGGCACTTTTAAGCATAAAACTAAGGGGATTGCTTTCCTGAATAGACTATGGCACCTCCTTAGCAAGGATCTAGGAACAGCCACACTATTGTCCATTTATGATCTTCTACACTTGTGATTGCTTTGGGATGCACAGGAGTCCCACAGTCAAAAGGCAGAGAATTCTTCTGCATGGTTTCCTATTACATACATATCTCTTACAACATTTTTCAGGAGCGACTATGTTCAATCCATCTGCCTGAAAGTGCATATAATGAAGTATGAGGATATCCTGACATCCAGGTGTGAGATATGATGTGATCCAGTCATTTTCCCATTTCATGAACATTATGATATATGAAAGAGACTTAACCTGGAAATATTTATCTCATTACTTCATGTGAATCACCTACCTATTTGGACATCATCACTCCATTAATGAGGCTTACAACTTATTACATTTATTGGTGCTATGGGATGCAGCGGAGTCCCATGATTCCCATACAATGAATCGTATATAGATTTAAATTTAGTCCTCTGATTTAGGCACTCCACCGGTGGTACACAGACACACTCTAGCACCTGTCTGGGTGCCTTTCTATCTCCAGTGGGGCATCAGGGTGTTCATCGCTCTTCCCTTCAGCTGGCAAGAGGGATATTGCTGTGGTTTGTATACATAGGTTGCTTAGCATCCTTCTGTAGCCTGATGACTTCATCTTTCCCTGGGGTGTCTACACTCACCGATGCATTTTGATATAATCTGGACCACGAGGATGAGGAGGTAGGAGGCGTATTTTTGTATATATATATGTGACTTTCTCTATTGCAAACCATATTCCCTGAGAGGACAGAAAGTGTTTGGCTTGATGGATGCAATAAATTAACTATTTTTCTTCATCATTTCTGATTGTGCACTATCTCTTACGACGCTTGGAGCAACCTTGGCTGAATATATTTGGAGATTACCTATTTTTTATGGGACATGCACCAAGTAATATTGATTTTGTTGTTTGTCTGGTGTGTGCCACTGTCAATTTGCACAGATATTTTTATATATATAATATAGTCAAAGGGTAGAATACCACAGAAATGGTAAGAGTCTGCAGTGTCTTCATGGTTTTTCCCAAATCACCTTCTACTTCATCTACTATAGTAAAACTAAAAGAAAAAAGATGTTGCTGGACAATCTGAGAGCAAAATCTGTATATGCACCAAAAAAGCAGACAACCATGTGATTTTCGAGAATGTTTTTGCAGGAACACAACAGGACCTTTCACCCACCCCTACTAATAGCTCCAATGGAGTTAACAGGCCCAGTAGATACAATGTAAGTGGATAGCCATCAGTTTTAATCACAAGATTGATGGTTCTATCAGTTCCAGATAAAAGTTTCACTTCTTTAGGTCAGTCTCCAAATCTGCACAAGAGATAAAAGCACAAAAACGGCATGCAAGCCTTCTAAGGGTAATATCTTCATAACCAATGGCCCTACAGACTTCCCAGTACCCCACTTTCCAGAAAGTGGTGAAATATAAGCCTGAAATTTATTGCATGTGTCGCCAGTGGATGCCGACAGAAGATGAAAACCAAAAAGTCAAGATCAAATGCAATAAAGGAGGTATATATATAATGTAATAATTTAATATAATATCAAAATAAACACTTGAAACAATGGTCCCTACACTTTTCATGGGTAAACCTTCCCACCTCCTCAGGAGAAATGATCATTATAAAAACAATGGTAACTGAAATAAAGATGGAACATAACATTTTAGTTGGTAATCATGTGTCTCATCAGCCAAAACCAAATCAGTCTGAAGCTTTCTGGACCACATCGATACCCACACCTTACTCCCATGCTATACATGCAGGCAACATGCATATAGCCATAGCACTCCCCATTGATGGGTGGTGTAGCTATGTATAATATCCATGAGCCTCAGATTGTTTGTATAGACTAAAACAATGATCAGTAAAATTAAAACAAATAAAATCCCTATATGCAACAAGAACTTGTATAGTAATCAAAAACAAAACAAACAGGGACACATATCACATTTCAATATAAGACCTGTGTTGTCCCCGTATAGATAGCAAGACTATGCTCACAGACAGAAATCTTCAACTAGCTATCAGAAAATATGAACTTCCTTATATTCCATAGAGAGAGATATTCTTCCAAGGTTATTAGCCCTGGAGTAAAAGTCATTTATGGAGATGAGTTGTTAAAAATATCATAGGATTTAGAATAAATTGCTTACTTTCAATTCTTCATATAACCCTTTTGGTTCCATAGTTTACATATGGTAGCTTCAGAATACATCTCTTCTATAGAGATTACTAAATCTGTTTACTAAATCTATTCCAAGAATTCTGTAATTATTCAGACCGTCTAACTCGCAAGTGTTAAAATGTTTGGGGACAGTATGGCTCTGTGATCTTTTAGCTAGTAATCTATGATGTTCTTAAAAAAACGAAGATATAAAAATTAAATTTTATTGGTTTTTTTGTATTGTATATTTTATTTATAAAGTGCCAACCAGTGTACTTGGCACTTAACAGATTACATTTAATATAGAAGGAGTACAATATGTGCGGTGATTAAGTGCTTATATAGGCAGTCATAAGGGGAACAACAGGTGAGTGTACATTAGGATAAGAGGTCCCTGCCTCGTAGAGCTTACAGTCTAAGATTGTAGATGTTAGAGATGTTAATGACTATGCTACAGAGAGAAAGGAAAAAGATAAATCAAAAGTTATGAAAAGTCTAATATCCACTTAGAAAGAAACTTTAGTTGATAATATGGGTAAGAAAAATCAAAATGAGATAACATTTGCCCAGAAGGATGATTTGGAAAGTATTTCTACAAATATAGCTGAAGTAGAAAGGGAAAGTGTTATATATAGAACTAGATTACCTTCCCACCCACTGCTATCACTGAAGAATTCCTGTGAACACTTTTAGACAATATTCATAAATAAGGGGCTATTCCATAGGAACAAAAAAATCATCACACACTAATTTTTTAATGATGGAACAGTCCAACAAAATGAAGGAGAAAGAAACCACATTAAGTAAGGAAATGAAACAACGAAAAAGAAATTCAAAAGAGGATACAGAAGGAAGCAAAGGAAGAAGAGGAAACAACAACAAAAAAAGCAAGAACTAGACATCCCAGAGGGTCAAAATGGAGGGTCTACATTTAATTTGTCCAGTAGAACCATCTCTAAAAATGAGGTGGCTGTTCTGGTGTTTTGGAAAAGGGTTTAAAATTTGCCCCAGCAGTCACATCGGATGAATTTTCCTTTTTTCTTGATTTGAAAAGATTTGTAAGAAAGTTGTCTATGAAAAGATTTTTCAAAAATAAGGAAAATTCAGTATATGATTTCCACCAGTGACTCCATTTTAAACACCCAGGAAGCTCTAAAAAGTTTAATAACTTTCCAATACTTACTTCTGGAAAATAAGAAAGTAAATTGCCAAAAAACTACTTCTGATGAAAAAACATTTATACAACATAGTCCTCTGAAAAAACAATCTGAATTTTTTCCTTATCAATATAAAGGATCAAACTGGTCATGAATGAATACCAAGAGGGTAAAAAACAACTCAGTAAAAATTAATGATAATTTAGGTGTTTCAGAAAGAAAGGCTTTAAATAGATTATCTAAAGATCCCACCATGGCAATCAGGGAAGCCGATGGGGGAAATACAGTGTGCTCTGATGTAAGTGAACAGTTGGGACATCACAGCATTGGAAAAGTGTTATAATATACTGATTTTGGGTTTACATCCTAACCTGCAGTAAGACTGCTAAAGGGTTAAAGTTTAAAAGGTTGTTTGTTCTGGGAGTGTGTGTAATTAATTAAGGGTGGGGGTTTGTGAACAATCACCTCTATAGGCCCGTATAAATCTAGGTACAGGACTCACAGAGCATGTTCACAAATACAGTGTGCTCTGGAATAAGTGGACAGTTGGGACATCACAGCATTGGAAAAGTGTTACAATATACTGATTTTGGGTTTACATCCTACCCTGCAGTAAAAAGGTTAAAGGGTTAAAGTTTAAAAGGTTGTTTGTTCTGGGAGTGTGGGTAATTAATGAAGGGTGGGGGTTGTGAACAATCATCTGTGTAGAGTGTGCTCACAAATACAGTGTGCTCTGGAATAAGTGGACAGTTGGTGAAACACAGCAGTTAGTGCAACACAGGAGTTAGAGAAACAAAGGTAAATTAATTGCTTAGATTTTTAAGAACTCACATTTGCACCATACAGGATGAGCAAGCTTGGAGATCTCACTCAGTGTACATCTTGCCAAATGTATGCATGCTTGGAACAGCAGTTTCAGGGCCCATACCGCTGTGGCAAGTGTGAGCAAGTAGCCTTTCTGGAAGCTCAGATTGGATCTCTGGAGAGTCATATTGCAACACTGAGAGATATTGACAAACTTCAGAGGAGTCTGTTGCTAACTGAGCAGAGACTAGCTGGGTCACCTACAAAGAGGGAGGAGATCAGCTAGAAGGGAAAAAGGCACATAGTTGGGTGACAGTTAGAAGGGGAGGGAAGAGGAAGAGGGCAGCCAGTCCTGAGTTTTTCCATCCCAACAAATTTGCTAATTTAAGTGAAGATGTTGGGGAGGCAGACCCAGAAGTGGAATTGCTGGAGAAGACTCGTCTCCATAACAGCCGGGATAACAGCTCCTCTAGCACAGAGGGCATCCAGAGGAAAGTGAAGCCTAGGCAGGTCGTGCTGATAGGGGACTCTATTATTAGGAGAACAGATAGGGTAATCTGTGGCTCTGTTCGCAGCAACCGAATGGTTTGCTGTCTCAAGGTGCCTGGGTTCGGCATGTTGCAGACAGGGTGGACAGATTATTGGGAGGGGCTGGAGAGGATCCAGCTATCTTGGTGCATATTGGTACCAATGACAAAGTAGGAGGAAGGTGGAGAGTCCTTAAAGGTAATTTTAGGGATTTAGGGAGTAGGATTAGGAACTGGACCTCCAAGGTAGTATTCTCAGAGATACTACCTGTGCCATGCGCTATGCCAGAGAGACAGCAGGAGATTAGGGAGCTCAATGCATGGCTGAAGTCTTGGTGTAAGAAGGAGGGCATTGGGTTTTTAGAACACTGGGCTGATTTTTTTTGGGGGTACAATCTCTATAGTAGGGATGGGTTGCACCTGAATGCAAGAGGGTCTCGAGTGCTTGGGGAGAGGATGGCTAGACAGTTGGAGGAGATTTTAAACTTTCTAGATAGTATAGAAAGGGAAGGAGATGTAGTTAATAACCAGGTGGGTGGATCTGGAAGCTGGGTTAGTACAGACGATAGGGAGAAGCCTATAAACCACATCAAAATTAAATCACAAATGGAACATAGCAGTGGCATAAATTGTATGCTTGCAAATACCAGATGTTTAACTGGTAAAATAGGGGAATTGGAGCTGGTAGCTGAAATTGAAAACTATGACTTGATATAACAGAAACATGATGGGGTGACACACATGATTGGTCAATCAATTTGGAGGGCTACATGTTGTTTAGAAAAGATAGGCCAAACAAAAGAGGTTGTGGGGTCTGTCTGTATGTCAAACCAGCATTATTGCCTTATTTGCGGGAAGATATATGTGATGACAGTAATGAACATGTGGGATCCCTGTGGGTTGAAATAGTCATTGGGGGTAAAACTGCCCAGAAAATTTTAGTGGGTATTTGTTATAAAACACCAAACATTGGTGATCTTGAAGAATCACAGCTATTAATGCAAATAGAAAAGGCTTCTCAAATAGGGAAAACTATATTTAAGGGGGATTTTAATTATCCAGAAATAGACTGGAAAAATGGAACAACTAATTCTGCTAAAAGCAGTAAGTTTCTGAACTTGTTGAATGAAAATTTTTTGTCTCAACTAGTGCAGACCTCAACCAGAGGGAATGTGTGTCTGGATCTGGTAATAACGGACACTGAAGAACTTATCTCTAACATCCAAGTAAAGGAGCACTTGGGGAATAGTGACCATAACAGAATATCGTTTGAGATTAATTCAAAAAAGCAATTTGGTATGGGTTCCACCAAAACACTGAATTTTAAAAAGGCCAACTTTAGCAGGTTTAATTAATCCTTTGGTCTCCTTGACTAGGATAGAATATTTTAGGAAAAAAATACAGAAGGTAAGTGGAATGCCTTCAAAATAACATTGCAAAAATATACATATAAATGTATCCCCATTGGAAACAAATACAAAAGAAGCAAATTAAAACCAATGTGGCTAACCAGTAAAGTAATTCATGAAATAAATAACAAGAAAGCTGCATTTAAACATTATAAATCTGAGGGATCAGCAGAGACATTTGCAGAATACAAAAATGCCAACAAAACCTGTAAAAAGGTGATTAAATTAGACTGAAGAATGAAAAAAATATTGCTAAAGAGAGCAAGAGCAACCCAAAAAATTATTTAAATACATTAATGGCAAAAAATTTAAGTCTGATAATGTTGGGTCCTTGTTATCTGAAACGGGTGAGATGGTCAGTGGGGACAGAGAGAAAGCAGATATTTTAAATAATTTCTTATCTTCTGTTTTCACTAAGGAAGAATCTACAAACTAATTTTACAGAACAGTCACAGCAAGCATGGGATTGGCTAACACAAGAAAAAGTGTTAAAACAATTGAATGGTGTTAAGGTAGACAAAGCCCCGGGCTGAATAGTATACACCCCCGGGTACTTAAAGAGCTAAGCCAGGCCCTGGCCAGACCGTTATATTTGATTTTCAGGGATTCTTTTATTTCAGGTAGGGTGCCCACGGATTGGCGTAAAGCAGATCTGGTGCCCATATTTAAAAAGGGATCAATATCACAGACAGGAAATTACAGACCTCTAAGCTTGACATCTGTGGTAGGGAAGCTGTTTGAAGGGTTGCTAAGGGAATACATTTAAGAATTCAGTTTGAAAAGGAATACCATTAGCAAGAGTCAACATGGCTTTGTGAAAGACAGATCTTGTCAAACTAACTTGATTGCATTTTATGAAAAAGTGAGTAAAAAGATAAATGTGGGAGTGGCAGTTGATGTGAACTATTTAGACTTTGCCGAGGCATTTGATACAGTTCCACACAAGAGGTTACTGTACAAATTTAATGAAATAGACTTAGGGGAAAATGTTTGTGCGTGGATTGGAAATTGGCTGAAAGATAGAATGCAAAGAGTGGTAGTAAATGGCAAGTTCTCCAATTGGATAAACGTGATAAGTGGGTTACCTCAGGGATCTGTCCTGGGTCCTCTTCTTTTTTTTTTTTTTTTAAATATATTTTATTATCAGATCACTCCATATACATATAAAGAAAAAAAGGTACATGTAAGATCTTTCAAGTACATCAAGAGTATGCAAACATTTATAACAATAAAAAGAACATATGCATGATAAAAGGGCGTACAGAGTCAACCTGAGGTTTTTATGATAGTGTCAACCACGAAAAAACCCAAACTCCAAACATCTAACCTAACTAAACTAAGACTAGACCCCTCGATCCCAGTTCCTCTCACCCCCGAGCCAGCAGCACCCCCCAACCCCACCCACCAGCCAGTGATGCCACAGGATCCCTTTATGTACAGGAGTCATACACAAAGGTGCACATCAAATATATGTCACAACTATCCACACGGTAAGCAGACATGATCTCAGTCAACCATCTCCAGAGAGTTGCACAACGTCGGGAGTTACAGTAGTATCTGCTCTAGTTGTCCACCAGGTCAGCCATCGTCCCCATATCTTATCAAACTTAGCCGGAGTACTTTGGTGTAAGTAAACCAATTTATAATGTGGAAAACATTGTGAAACCAAGTTTATCCACGCTCTACAATTGGGAGCCCTGTTTGACATCCAGTTTCTTGCCTTTACCAGAAGCTCACGCAGAAGAGATTTATCATTTGCGTCCTCAATCTCATCGGGGAAGACAGACAGTAGACAAAGCTTTGGAGTCACAGGTCTCTGACCAAAACCTACCGACTTCAGGACACTCCCAAATCATATGCAAGTATGTGCCTTGAACATTGTCACATCGAAGACAATGATCAGTGCCAGAAATCCCCATTTTAAACAGTCTGATTGGCATATAGTAAATTCTATGTAGAATATTCAGCTGTATCATTTGATGTATAGTCGATGTCACCACCAGTGCCGGCCCCTCCTTAGCCATATCCCATTCCCAATCCTCCAGTGGACCCACATCCATTTCCCATTTAGTCCATGAAGGAAATTCCTGATATCTCATGTGAGATTCTAGCCACTGATAAATAAAAGAAAGAGGTCTCACAGGCTCAAGAATCATTAATCTAGTAAGAAGCGGGAACGTAGCAATCATCGGAACTCGATCACCCCACTGATCTCTAAGTGCATGCCTGATACATAAATATGAGTAAAAAAGATTGTGTGGAATACTGTACTCATCATGTAATTGTGCAAAGGATTTCAACTGGTTATCATTGTATAATTGTCCAAGGGTACTAATCCCAAATCTAGCCCACAAAGGACCAAACTCACTTCCAAGCAAATGATATAACCCTGCAGAGCCCCATAAAGGTGTGCGCGGGTCCATGGCTATGTATCCCAGCAACTTCTTCAACTCCACCCACGCCTCGTATAGGGTTGCAGCTAATGGAGTACAAATTTTAAAAACTGCAGGGCCGCCATGTAAGAATTGGGATAGCTCATAAGCAGGCTGCAATAACAGTGCATATACTTGGGTAGTTTGATAACAAGGCAGGGGAGAAACAAAATCAAGCGCATATCGACATTGCGCTGCCAAGTAATACCTATAAAAATTGGGCAGGGTAATTCCCCCCTCACGCTTCAGCCTCATGGGAGTAGTTAACTTGAGTCTAGCCTGATTTCCCCACCATATGAAATGTGAAATAATTTTGTCTATTTGTCGGAAATATTTTTTAGGAATAGGGACGGGTGTATTTTGAAAAATATACAAAAATTTGGGCAAAAAGATCATTTTAATAAGATTCAATCTACCAATAACATTTAAGGGCTTCACTTGCCAGTAGAGATACGTTGTCAAACATCTGTAATACTTTCATGCAAATTTTGTTGGTCCGCACGTAGGAGATTAATCTCCACCTGTACTGTGTCAATTTTGTTGGTCAGGACTGCCTGGCAAGTAGCAATCGCAGACATTATTTCTGTAAATTGGGACTTGGAATCATCTTTCTCTGAAGCTGAGGACTGTGCCGGTGAAGCCACAGCAGAAGGGGCCTCCATCATGACCATGACCTCCTCCACCGCCATAGCTCTTCTAGCAAACTTACTTAGTTTCTTCCTATATTCTGATGACTTTTTAACCATAGAGGCATCTGGAAATCAAGTATAGGTCAGATCAACACAGGCCAAATTCAACGGCGAGTGGACAACTGCCACTAAGGCAGGTATGTGCAGACGGGACCTCTCAAAAGTTCAAATAGCATGCATATTTGGATTCATATCTTCACATCAGGTATTCAAGTACCACATATACCATGGACCGAAGCATCATGTGTGGCTCATTTAGATATACATGGGGCAGAGGAGGGAAACATATAGAGGAAAGGTAATAAACAAACAGGGGGAGTCCGTAGCAATTTAGTGATTTAATTGGAGAGTGGTATAGCAACTAGAAATCTTCCAATAATTCTTGTAGCCTTTAATCCATAGACCCTGGAGGTACCAGGGATAAATCACAAGAAAAAAGTGTCTTCCAGTATCCTGCATCAGTGTATTCAACCCTGGACCCTAATGCACAGGATTCAGCCGTAGGACAGAAGATGCACAGGGTCATATGTGTGAATTGGAATAAGCAAGCAACAGTCAGCAGCTGGAGCTTCAGTGCTCAATTAAACATGGGGTAGTAAGGTATAGCATATGCAGGAAAGAGGACAGACAGGGGAGTGTTGCAGCATATGAGGGTTGTTAGCCACAATCAAGCAGTAATACAGCAACAATAGGCTCTCCAGCCGCCCCTGTGTCACCAAGACAGTCCCACTAGATGTATAGCTCAGAGCTTAAGTGGATAAATATACACGGGCAGAGGGGGAACAAATATAGGAAGAACGACAAACAGGGGAATCCCCAATCCAGAGACACACAGGGGGCCCCACTGTGAAGGCAACAGGCTCCCCAGGGGCCGCAGTAGGTAGCAGGTCAGTCAAATACACCTATTGGCAAGGAAAGGGGACTATGGAAAAAAACAATAAACAGAAGGTGCACTAGTAAGTTGTAATTAAAAGGGGCAGTAGATGGCAAGCTTATGCCCTCTGGGGCCAGAAGCAGCAGCAAAATCAGGCACTTACTGCATTTAATGAAGAATCAGGCCATGTACAGTAAACCCAGCAGGGCCTCCACGTTATCGTCACACCACCATCTCACGCTGCTCTTCTCCAGCAGGGTGCGCTCAAACAGGCATGGGTGTCTCTAAGCAGTGTCTCCAATCGACAAGGGATTGATGAAAAATAAAAAAAATCAACTGCCGCTTCTCGCAGTCGTCCGGCTCCCTGCCGGGTGTAAGTGGTACGTAAGGCTGCAGCTCCAGGCCTAAGAGTGTCGATGTCGTTGCGTCCTGTATAAAAAAGAATTAAAGATTCTCCCAGAGAGCTCAGCAGCTGGACAGTCAGAATCAGGGAGAGATACTGCAAAACGCTGGCTATAAAAGCAGGATGGCAGCGGACAACAAAAATAGCTGAGCCTCTCCAACAAACGTCAGCTCAGTATGGCTGCCAGGCCATGCCCCCGGGTCCTCTTCTTTTTAATTTGTTTATTAATGACTTCCCAGAGGGCATAGGGAGCCATGTATCAGTGTTTGCCGATGACACAAAATTAAGTAAGGTAATAAAGTCTGAACTGGATGTGTCTTCATTACAAGAGGATTTGGACAAACTGAGTAACTGGGCAGGCAAATGTGATTCAGTATAGACAAGTGTAAAGTTATGCATTTTGGGTATAATAATAAAAATGCAACATATAGTTTAAATGGTGTTTCTCTGGGGAAATCTACTAATGAAAATGATTTGTGAGTAATGGTAGACAATAGACTTAGCAGTAGCGTGCAGTGCCAGCTGGCAGCTGCAAAGGCCAATAAGATATTGGCATGTATTCAAAGGGGTATTGACTCAAAGGAGGAAGATATTATTATGCCTATTTACAGGTCCATGGTAAGACCCCACCTAGAATATGCTGATCACTTCTGGGCACCCTTTCTGAAAAAGGACATTATGGAACTAGAGAAAGTGCAGAGGAGGGCTACAAAACTAGTAAGGGGAATGGAAAGTTTTAATTATGAAGCAAGGCTAGAAAAGTTAAACTTGTACACATTAGAGAAACGGCGTTTTAGAGGGGATACGATAACACTATATAAATATGTTCAGGGCCCATACAAAGGGTTCTCCAAAGACCAGTACATTAACAGAACAGTACAAAGGACAAGGGGCCACCCGCTTAGACTTGAGGAAAGGAGATTTAATCTACAACAGCGGAAGGGTTTCTTTACAATAAGGATAATAAAGGTATGGAATTCACTGCCTGAGGAGGTGGCGCTATCGAATACATTAGATGCCTTTAAAAAGGGCCTGGATATTTATTTTAAAGAGAAGAACACAGAGGGCTATATACGTTTGTATTGGTATTAATATATTTTTTTTTAAATAAAATTTATTATCAGATCACTCCATACACATACAAAGAAAAAAAAAGGTACATGCAAAATCTGTCAAGTACAGCAAAAGTACAGAAATACTTTTAACAATAAAAGGAACAGATGCATATGAATAAGACGTACACAGTTAACCTGAGTTTTTGTTTTTTTTTTGTTATAAAAAATTAACCCAAACTCCGAACATCTAACCTAACTAAACTCAGAATATACCCCTCGATCCCAGTTCCTCTCTCCCCCGAGCCCACAGCACCCCCCAACCCCACCCACCAGCCAATGATTTCACATAATCCCGTTGTGTACCAGAGTCGCACACAAGATACCCAACAAGATACGTCACAACCATCCACACGGCAAGGAAATATGATTCCAATCAGCCAGCCCCAGAGAGTTACACATCGTCAGTAGTTACAGTAGTACTTGCCCTATTTGTCCATCAAGTCTGCCATCGTCCCCAGATCTTATCGAAACTAGTCGGAGTGCCTCGGTGTAAATAAACCAATTTATAATGTGGAAAACTCTGTGAAACCAGGTTTATCCATGCTCTACAATTGGGAGCACTGTTTGACATCCAGTTCAAGGCCACCACCTTTCTCACCATCACCAAAAGTACACGCAAGAGAGATTTGTCAGTTGCATCCTCAATCTCATCGGGGAAGATAGACAATAGGCAAAGCTTTGGAGTCACAAGAACAGGTCTTCCACACCAGGGTCACAATACTCATTATCTCCTACCAAAACCTCCCAACCTCAGGACATTCCCAAATCATATGCAAGTATGTGCCTTGAACACTGTTGCATCGATGACAATGGTCAGTGCCAGAATTCCCCATTTTAAACAGTCTAATTGATGTATAATAGATTCTATGTAGAATATTCAGCTGTATCATTTGATGCCTACTCGATGTTGCCACCATTGCTGGTCCCTCCTTAGCCATATTCCATTCCCAATCCTCCAATGGACCCACATCCAATTCCCATTTATGCCGTGAAGGAAATTCCTGATACCTTATGTGAGAGTCTAGCCAAAAAAGAGGTCTCAGAGGCTCAAGGATCATCAATCTAGTGAAAAGTGGGAACGTAGTAATCATCGGAACTCGATCACCCCACTGAGCTCTAAGAGCATGTCTGACACATAAATATGAATAAAAAAGATTGTGTGGAAGACGGTACTCGTCATGTAATTGTGCAAATGATTTCAGCTGATTATCATGATATAATTGTCCAAGGGTATGAATCCCAAATCTAGCCCACAAAGGACCAAACTCACTTCCAAGCAAATGATGTAACCCCGCAGTGCCCCATAAGGGAGTGGCCGGGTCCATGGCTATGTAATCCAGCAACTTCTTCAACTCTACCCACGCCTCATATAGAGTTGCAGCTAATGGAGTCCGAATTTTAAAAACTGCAGGGCCGCCATGTAGGAATTGGGATAGCTCATAATCAGGCTACAATAGTAGCGTATCTACGTGGGTAGTTTGATAACGAGGCTGGGGAGAAACAAAATCAAGCGCATATCGACATTGCGCCGCCAAGTAATACTTATAAAAATTGGGCAAGGCAATTCCCCCCTCACACTTCGGTCTCATGAGAGTAGTTAATTTGAGTCTAGCCCGACGTCCCCACCATATAAAATGTGAAAGAATTTTGTCGATTTGCCAGAAATACTTTTTAGGAATAGGAACCGGTGTATTCTGAAAAATATACAAAAATTTGGCCAAAAAGATCATTTTAATAAGATTTGATCTACCAATAATATTTAAAGGTAAGTGAAGCCATGCCATTGTTTTATCATTAAAAGATTGAATAATAGGTAACAAATCCATCTCCAAAAAGGAGTACGTCGTTGCTGCCACCCGGATCCCCAAATATGTACATTCAGCCACATAAGAGAGTGGGATGTCCGTTGAGCGGGACTCCCGTAGACCACCATCAATTGGAAGCAGAGAGGACTTAGTCCAATTGATTTGAAATCCAGAATATGTACCAAAGTCATCCACCAATTGTAATGTGGTCCTCAGGGAGTCTTCATCATCATCTAGAAAGAGTAGAATGTCATCAGCATACAGTGCAAGCTTTTCCTCTCTGCCCTCAATACTGAGTCCACGAATCAGCAGATTAGCACAAATCAGAACAGCCAAAGGCTCCAGGGCCAAGGCAAACAAGCCAGGTGAGAGCAGGCAGCCCTGTCACATGCCACGATGCAAAGAAAAGGGCTGTGAACTCAGTCATCCTGTCACCACAGAAGCTATGGTATTACTATATAAAATATGTATCCAATTAATAAAGGATGGACCAAATCCAAAACCCTGAAGCACGTGCCAAAGATATGGCCACTCGACAGAGTCAAAGGCCTTAGATGCGTCGAGTGACGCTATCACCCTAATTCCAATGGTATCGTGTGGAAGCTGCAAGTGCAGGAACAGTCTTCTAAGGTTGTGTGACGTCGATTTACCTGGGATAAAGCCAGTCTGGTCCTCATGTACCATGGTTCCCAAGACTTTATTTAATTTGGTAGCCGGTATTTTCGCCACAATTTTTGCGTCCGTGGTCAAAAGGGAAATGGGCCTGTAAGAGTCACAGACCACCGGATCCTTCCCTGACTTAGGCAATACAATAATGGAAACATGATTCATGGAATCCGGAAGATGGCCGTCGTCAATGGCAGCGTGAAAAGTATTCAAGAGATGGGGGGCCAAGATGTCCGCAAATTCCCTATACCACTCTTTAGGAAGACCATCCACACCCGAAGCCTTACCTGCCGGCAAACCACGAATAGCCTCCATCACTTCTCTAAGAAGTATGGGAGCATCTAGCATTCGTTTGTGTTCTAAGGAAAGTTGTGGGAGGTCACATTGGGCAACAAAAGAGGATATCTGAGATTCAGAGCGGGTTAATCGAGACTCATATAAATGAGAGTAAAAGTGTTGGAACCGCAAGTTAATCATCTGCGGGTCCAATATCAGGTCACCCCCGGAATCTCGGAGCGAAGAAAGCAACGGAGTACCCCTGTGCTGGCAAACAAGATGAGCCAGTAGGTTCCCCGCCTTGTCCCCATTTTCAAAAATATTTTGTTTCATATAAAAAACATGACAGGCATTCAGTTCAGAGAGTTTTACAGAATATTGTAACAAGCAGGAAACAAACTTAGCATAAGAAGCCGAATCCCCACTTTCCACAAACTGTTTCTCCGCCTCAGCAGCCTCCGACTCCGTAGCCTCCATCTCCCCAGATCTGAGTCTATTTTGCACAGATGTAAGAGATAACAGAGCACCCCTAGCAGCTGCCTTGGCAGCTTCCCAATCAATGCCCAGAGCAGCAGAATTGACATTATTAGCAAAATATTCACATAAATCTTCTCTATGCTTAGACACCAGATGCGTATTATTCAACCAAACGGGACTAAACCTCCAGACCTTATACCTAGGGCTCTGGTCTCGCTGCAACGACAATAATAGCGGGGAGTGGTCAGAGGTCACCCTGGTCAAAAAACAGCAATCTGTAACCCAATTCAATGTTAACTGGTTAGCAAGCACATAATCAATTCTAGATAATGTTTTATAAGTGGCCGAATGACATGAGAATTCCCTGTCCTGCGGATGGAGAGTCCTCCATACATCCATAAGTCCCATGTCACCTACAAGACTGAGGAAAGCATCTCTATGCGATTTGGAATCAACCGCCGTCCCACCAAATCTATCCAAGTCAGGATTAGTAGCTATATTAAAGTCACCCATACAAATTATATGGTGATGTACCTTGTCAGAGACATAAATAAGCATGTCCTGAAAAATTGAAGGGTCAAAAGGTGGTGGTATATAAACATTCATTAAGACAAACAGAGCTCCCTGTAGCTTACATGTAAGGAAGAGATAACATCCCTGTGAGTCAGTCTTAAGGTCAATAAATTCAAAAGAAACAAATTTAGAAATAAGAATGGAAACACCCCTGGCATACGTGGAATACGTGGCATGGTAATGACTCTGTATCCAGTGTCTCCTAAGAGACAAAACTCTACCTGCAGTAAGATGGGTCTCCTGCAACATGACCACCCCTGGAGTCTGTTTCCTGATGTGGTTCAAAACTAAAGAACGTTTTATAGCATCATTCAGACCATGCACATTCCAGGATAAAAATTTACAAAGTAATGGTGTCATCACAAAGATAAGTAGAATGAGTACATCCCTGGCCACACGGAGGGATCCGACAGAAGCAAGGAGCGCCCAGCCCAGAAGAAAGAGGAAGAGGGATCTCTAAACTAACAACTAGCATAATCCTGACCAAAACATCCCACCCTATCTCCATCACCCCGAACCCTACAGAGATTTTTTTACCTGAACCAACCCATTCCTGCGGCCTGGCAGCCAAAACTTCTGTCCCTTCCCTCCCACCCACCACACATAAACCAATCAACTAAAAATTAAACTGAGCACGTATAGTCCCATCCGCCCCCAACGGCGGTAAGATGATGCCGAATTAAGCACATCACCATTTCACAACATCTAGTAACAGAGAACTCGATAAGCGTGCCATCATGAACAGCCCTGAACCAAAACAGTATTGGGATTAATATTTAGTTAGTGCTTGTTGATCCAAGGAGAAATCTGATTGCCATTTGGAATCAAGAAGGAAGTTTTTTCCCCCCATTCAAGGCAGAATTTGAAATTGCTGTATTGAGGGTTTTTTTGCCTTCTTTTGGATCAACGATGGTAAACAGGAATAGGAAAGGGGTTGAACTAAATGGACGCAAGTCTTTTTTCAACCTTAATTACTATGTTACTATGTTATAATTCAGGACACCATATTTGTCAAAGGTCATGAGGTTGTTGCCAGATGAAGTATCATGTAAGAGACTCATTTATAATCCCTCTCAAGTGCACAATGATTCTCTAAAGGGAATTCTATCTAATAGACTATCAGATGGTATTCTAAGTAAATAGGAATTTGCTTTTCTTTACTCACGTTACCTCCAGGTGCCGTTCTTCTATCACATTCTGAAAATCCATAGATCAAAGTAATCCCCAGTAGACCTATTATAGCAGGGATTAATTATTTTACTGCTCATCTATCTGCCTATGTCAATTTCTTTTTACAAAAACATGTGGTACAATTTCCTTCATACATCAGAGATTCCCATGATGTCCTGAATAAATTATCTGATACACAATGAAAAGAGTGATATATATGGGCAACCCTGGATGTTACATCATAGTACACATGTATTGATCATTTATTGGGACTTCAGGTGATAAGATTTTTTTTTGGAAATGGATACAAAGATGCCACCCAATCAGGCTGAATTTATTTTGGAGTGTTTTGCTTTCATCCGGCAGCATAACAACTTCATATTCCAGGATGTTTACTATTTTCAAATTCAGGGAATGACCATGGGTACCAGGTTTGCCCCATCATATACCAATTTATTTATGGGCCTATGGGAGAAGGTAGCTGTATGACCCAAGGGCAGGTGGGGGGGGGGCAGCCTGGTATACTATGGCAGGTACATTGACAATATCCTGTTCATATGGAGTAGTACAATGGAGGACCTTAATTCTCTCATTGATAACTTCAGTTCAGATCATATGGGGCTAAATTTACATAATCAATCAAGATTTATGTCTAATGGGAATGACTTCCTCTAACATCAGAAATACCATCTAACAAAAACCTGTAAATAGAAATTAAAACTTAATGGCTGACAGTTGTCACCATTTCAAATGGATTAACAACATGTCATTTGGACAATTTCATCTCCTTCTTAGAGAGAGGATATTCAGAACATCTAGACCAAACAGCTATTGATAAAGTATTAAACTGAATAGGAAAGAACTTCTAATCCCAAGAACTAGGAAACATTCTAAAAGATTCCCAGCACTGGTCACATAACATAGCACCTCAGCTGGTATTATTCATAATATCGTTTGTAAACATTGAGGCATATTGTTACAAGATCCACTATTAGAAGGGGTCATTGAACACCAAGGGAAAGTAATATATAGAAAAGCAAGGAGTATTCCTGGATTTGTGGCTCCCAGTTGACCAAAAGAGTTAATTCAACTAAAAGTGAGAAGTAATTTTTGGTACCACAATTCCTGTGGGAAATTACAAATGACTAATACTGAGATTTGTTTGTGTTATTTTTGTTTACTATATAACTTCTTGTTACATATAGGGATTTTATTTGTTTTTAATTTTACTAATCATTGTTTTAGCAGATATGAATGGTCTAACTCTCATGGATACTTTAGATAGCTACACTGCCCATCAGTGGGGAGCGCTATGGCTATATACCTGTTCTGTGCACATATAGCATGGGAGAGAGGTGTGGGTAGCGATGTGGTCCAGAGAGCTACAAACTTATTTGGTTCCTGCTGATGAAACATGATTACAAACTAACATGGTATGTTCCATATTTATTTTAGTAACCATTGTGTTTTTAATGATCATTTGCCTTGAGGAAGTGGGAAGGTTCCTAATCATTCCCTTATTTGTCACACATACTGTACACATTGCAGTTCCTGATGAAAGGCACAGTTCCTGCTCTCAAGGGAAAAATTTATATTCTAGCAACACATAATTTTGGTGGAGGGACAGTTGGAGAAAAATTATTGGCCAGCTTCTTTTTTTCTCCACATATACCTGAAGGGGTGGGGCCTAGATTTAGTGCTGCCATTGCCTCAGGTGCATCAATGGAGTTAGTAGTGGCTAGTGGAACCTTCATCATCTATCACCCATGTTATTTCTGTTGTTGATCCCATTCTGTTCTATAAAAAAGTCACAGGGGGTCCTTGTCTCTTTCATGTTTCGTACCAATTTCTATGTTTTTTAATTAGTTGTCCCCCCAAAACAGGTCAACAACTTCCCCATAAGAAAATCCCTGTTCAGCTGATTCTTTCCGGAGACCCCACCCAGCAACACAGGCACCCTCCTTAGACCCATATTATACCATGTCTTATGTATTTTTTTAATAGTATTTATTTATTTGTTTTATTAACTATCCTCCCAATTCCAGTCAACAAACCCCCTCAAAAACATTCCTTGTTCAACTGATTGTTTCCCCACACGTCACCATCACAGGCACCCTCATACCACTTTTATACTGTACCTTCAGGAAATAAAATAACATTTGCTATGTGTTGTATATAAATTCAATGTTCCCATTGAATTCAATGGAATGAGCTAGGCGAAAAAAGAGGAAAAACTGAACTTTTCATGGAAATTATTCACTAAGCGGGACGTGCCATTATTCAACGATTTTGGTTTGAGGGGAACATTTTTGCCCTTCCCTACCTGTTAATACAAGCCCATCAGGTAGGATTGGTTCATATACAGACTTTGCTCTCAGATTGTCATGCCCTTTTCTTTTTTCTTTTAGTTTCAGTGTCTCAGTGTCCATCCAGATTTTTTTGGGCAGTGGCCATAGTGTCAGCCTGCACTATGAACCACTAAGTATTCACTTTATTTTGTTAATATTTGATCAAAATGTTTCTCTCTCTCACTCTTTCACTGTCCACTCTGCTTTTCTCCTAAAATGCATCAGTACTACTAAATTATGTATATGGGCAGGAAGTTTCACCTCATTGAGTAACATAGGAGGCAAATGGAAACATTTTCGCAAATATTTCTGTGTTTCAAGCAAAAAATAAATCTGTATGTTTCTATATGGGCAAAATGTCCTGCTGGAAAGCAAACAAAACTTACTTTGTCACAAAATGTCCTACAGCAACACAAAGGGACTTTTTTCCCATTCCTAGTAGCAATGTTTTCAGTCTCTCTCTCTCTCGCTCTCTCTCTTTGCCTCACAATCAGAGTGAGGAAAGAGGCAAAGACTGAGAAAGGCAATGAATCAAAACACTGCCTTTGTCATGTGGCTCCACTTGCAAATGTAGCAAAAATCACATCTGCAGAACCTTAATGGATTGGAGAATATTGACATTCAGCCACAGCTTTCCCATTCAGATCACAGATTGCCTTGAGGTGAGGTATGATTTTAACACATGACAAGCCAGGACTGTAATCTTCCCTCAGATATTGGATTTCTGTGATGTTCCTGGCACTTGATCTTGTGTTAAGGGCTTAAGGGCTCGATCCAAATGTTGGAGTAAAGAAATGTCAGTAGGGCAAAATGGATACCGACAGACAAAATAAAATGTCTTGGTCAGTATTCAAATGTCCTACCGGCATTAAGCACAACGGGCGTTAGGACACAAAACTGGTGTTGTGTCCAAACATCCGTTTTGTGCATTAAGTTCCCAAATCGCCGCTAAATAACGGCAGTTTTGGGTACTTCAAAGGAAAAAACTAACAATCAGTGCCTGACATGCTGTCAAACACCGATCATTAAATAATCTGTGTTACACTTACCTGTCATCCACTGTCTGTCTCCTTCGATCGCCATTCTTTCTTCTATCGTCTATCTTCATTGTATCTTCTCTCTTCTCTTGTCTCTTCTGTCTACTTGCTGTAAAACAAAAAAAAGTTTAAGTTAAAAGCATGCATATCCGGCACACTAATAAATAGTGTAACCCCTTGAGTGCCAGCCAATCAGTTTAAAGCACAGCTGCTCAAACTGATTGGCTGGGAGGTGCGTAAGCATATCCCAGCCAATGGCTGTGAAAGAATTAGAAGTAAGGCTGCCCTTATATAAGGGCAGATCCAATTCTAATTCCCTCAGACCAGAGCAGGCATCGGCCCATGGACAAGAAGACAGGAGGATTGTGGAGCATTATTCTGTCTCTGGCGTCACCTCAGCGGCCTCAGTCAGCAGCGGAGACAGTGACAAATCTATGCTAAGTATGATTTTGGACATTTTACTTATGGCAATACGAGTGGCTCGGGATACATTTAGAACATTTAAAATACATGGGGGCATTTATATTTTAACTGGCACACGACTACATAATTTAACCCTTTGGGCCCTAGAGAGGTACGCAATGCATTGCTACCCCTCTGGCACACAAGGGGTTAAACTATGTATTAGTGTGCCGGATAAGTATTCTTTTAATTTAAACTTTTTTTGTTTTACAGAAAGAAGATAGAAGAAAGAAGACAGAAGGGAAGATAGAAGAGAAGAAAGAAGGACAGAAGATAGAAAAGAAGGAAAGAAGATGACCAGGAAGCGTAGGACTCTGCTGGACATCAGGATTAATGGTAAGTGTTACTTGTAATGTGATGTTTTTTAACTTAATCGGGTTAACCCTATGAATGCCGATGGGGTAATTATACATCACTGGCACTCATAAGGTTAATTCTACTAATGTCTAACACATTTTTCATCCTTTGGATGTACTGATATGGGGCTTAGAGTTTAGTACTGATATGGGGCTTAGGCTTAGAGCCCCATATCAATATATCCACTGAGGACTTAGGTTTTCTTTACTTCAAGTGTCTGTCGGCTGTTTAAACAGGCGATAAAGGACTCAAGTTAAAAAAAATAGTTGTTAACTTTCCTGAGATAACTTGAGTCCCTTATCGCCTTTTCTTGGCTGACTCAGACATATGAATTGCTAATTACATTGTTTTAATCATTTTTAATGGATGAAAACATCTTTTAACTTTAACACACAACGGCTCTTTTTTTTGCAGGTATTTTTTCACAGCACAGACATTTGAATAGCTTACTGTGCTGGAAAAAATGCCGTCTGCAGAAAAAATAGCCGTCACTAACATTTGGATTGAGGCCTAAATTACTTGAATTCTAGAAAGGTGTCAAAGATCTGGCTTTGAGGCTGATTGATTCTCATTGCAGAGCAAAGCAGTGGGTTCTCACAGTTAAGGGTGGGAGAAAAGTGAGAAACATTTCAAGCATGACTTTTCACAAGAAAAGGATGATTTTTCTCTTTGACAAGAATGGCATTGGAGATTGATGAGATTGAATTCGGGTCACTGATAGTGACCGTTTGAAGTGTTTTTGTTATTACCTGATGCAGATGCATTAGCTTCATGAAGTTGGTGATTGGAGAATAAGTGGACACCATTGGAATTGCAGTAACCTGTGAGTGGCTAGATCGAGTGTGTATGGATGCGGAACTATGTATTGCCCATGAGATGGGTGAAGATGGGTGAGAGTTCCCCGTTATATATGTTCCATCCCATTACACCTATATATGTATGGCCAGACTCAGTTACTAAATGGAAGTCATGATTATATGATTATTCATGTTATTACACCAGTATAATTCCATCATCTTCATACTTCATGTAACAACTTAAGTAATCTTCATTCTATTACATCAGACATTTTATTACCATATGGATTCATGAATCTATATCATCTACATCATACTATATTTTGAGATATATTTACCGGTGTTGTTATATATTGCTGGGGATATGTCTACTCAAGTGTGAATTTGAGGGAGGGGTTCTGTCCTGGGGGTGTCCTTTAGCATCTTATAATATAATTTTAGTGATATAGTGACATTTGTCATAATACATTTTTGATATTTTTGATATTTATTTTGTTTATGAGTATTATTGGTTAAGTGCCTCATTTAACCTTTTTCTATTTTTCTTCTATTTTGTTTTTGGCATTATTAATATAGGATTGAGTGCACCCCATACTAGGTTTCGTATGGTATACCACTTAGTGTATCTATGTATCAGTGTTCTCCTATTGAATCTTTTTTGTTTTTACAACACTAGTGGCTGCAGGTACAGAAATGGTGGCACTGGCAGCAGGGGCAGCACGTCTGGCAGCAGGTACAACACTAGTGGCTGCAGGAGGAACAGCAATGGAGGCACTGGCAGCAGGGATAGCACGTCTGGCAGCAGGTACAACACTAGTGGCTGCAGGATGAACAGCAATGGTGGCACTGGCAGCAGGGGCATCACGTCTTGCAGCAGGCACAGGCAACTGACCTGTCCTGCTCTCACTAGTATTACCCTTCCCCCCCCCTTCCCATTCCCTTTTCTCCCTCCTTTCTCATTACATTTCCCAAGATCCCTTGGGGTGATTTAGGGGGACAGGACAACATTGGTTAAGTACTGCTAATCACTTCCTCTTCCTCCTCCTCCTCAGACTCAGTGGACACATAATAAGGGTCCTTCCAGCTACTCTTTTTGCTGCTCATAATGATAGGAGTCACTATGAGCTTCTCCTGCCTCAATTTTTGCAAAATATCACAGCAGAACAACACAGCACATCTATCTCGCTCTGTAGCTGCTTCTATTGTGTCTGTCTTCAGTGAAAACGTCACATTTTTTATAGTAGAACTGTGAAAACAATGTAAATCAATGGGAGAAAATATTATAGCAATTGAAAAAATGGCAAAAGATTTTGGCCAATGGTTGAAAGATGTGAAAATTTTAACCGCTAGTTTTAAAGGCGATTTTCCCATGAAAAAGTCGATAACAAAGTGGTTTCCGTGAAATTTCTCGCAGGAACACAGCGACAATTTTCGCCCATCCCTACAGCTGTCTATCAAGTCTGTCTCAGTCACAGAGATCACATAAGGCTCCCAGTTAGTTGTTACCTAATATATTTATTTGTTTAATAATTTATTTATTAATTTTTGTTTTACATTTTTTTTTTTTTCATTTGTCCACCCTATCATTTAAAAAAAAAACAAAAAAAAACAGCACACACACATATATTACACACACATGTATAGCTAAAAATCAAAATCAACAAATTATTTCCCCAGACTTACCCAGCACAGAGACAATAAAAACAAAATCAGCAAGTAATTTGGACCCCAGCTGCCTTTGTCTTGCCAGTCAATCACACCAAATTTTGGGGTATTTGGGGTCAATCTTCTTCCCACTTCTCCCCCAGAATGCCTCCAGACTCCTCTACTACAGAGAACAAATGTCCTACCTAAAACACTCCCTAAACTAAGCTTCAATTCACCTTTATTTGACTATCTTCTCTACCTCAAAACATGCTGCTTTCTCCTCTCACAACCACAGAATGGCTGCTGTGAGAGCCTGACACCCTTGTATATGGTATATGGCAGAGAAAACGTTCATGTGGTGGGGAAAACATTATCTTCCCATTGATTTCATTGGAATGAGCTAGGCGAAAAAAAGCAGAAAACTGCACTTTTCAAAGGAAATTATTTACCAAGTGGGAAGTGCCATTATTTACCGATTTTAGTTTGAGGAGAACATTTTTTGATATCTGTAGCATTCAGGGGGTTAAAAGTTTTTTTGTTTGCTCCCCTATGTGCAGTTGATTGTCCTAGAATTGATCCACATTGCTTTGCACATAAGGTTTCGTGTATTTAACTCTTTAAGTGCCAGAGAGGTATCCAATGGAATGCAATGCAATGCTTTGGATACCTCTTTGGTTCTCAAATGGTTAGATTAAAAACCTTTTAGAACAAGAGGTATTTTGATTTCACATTCTTTAGAATCAGTATATTCATTTTACTTTATGCAAACAACATGACAATGTCCTGTTTCAAATATTTGTATATATTTATTATATTTTGGGTTTACGCATGGTTTAGAAAAAAAATGCTCCTAATTAAAAAAAAAAAAAATATATATATATATATATATATATATATATATATATATAGGTAAATAAGTAAGCAAAACAAATTGAATTTGTGATTTGTTATGCAAGTCGTGTAACTTTCCTCAATAGACGTAGAGCATAAAATACCTTTATATTTGATAGTCTCACTTATAAAATTCAAAAATACCTATATCTAAAAGGCATGACATTTGTTTATAGCATGAAGAGAGAGAAAGAGACATTTAAAAGTGAAGATGTTCAACTAACACTTAAGTGACAAGATTTCATTTTTAAGCATGAATTTCTCGTCGTTCTAAATGACTTTTTAGTTGGCCTCTAAATCTTACATATTGTCCTTTTCCCTGAAGGATGAAAAACTCTGATACTTTTGCCTCTGTCATTAAGTTTTATAGCTCAGTGATAATAAAATACCCAAAAAGCTATTTCATAACCTTTTAGAAAGATGAATAGATGGATTTTGAACAGAGAAATGTATTTGGTCATGGAACTTTTGTAACATATGTCCTAACATAATTGGTGACAGATCTATTAGCGGTAATATGCAATCCTGAAAATTGGCTTTGTACTGTTATCCTAGTTAAAGCTTCCTTTTTAAAGAAAAGCACACATTCAATTAGAGGACATACAGAGGTTACAAATGTGTAAGCAGGAATATTGGTAAATGTATGAACAACAGATGGCTAGATAAAATGATGGTTGCACAAGGGATTTGCATCTAACTGGCGTCCATATTATATAGATGCGTAATGTTATGAAAGTACATATTTTATTGAAGTGCTACTTCATATACAAGGTATGGGTCTATTTGGCAGCATTATAGTTATTTTAGAACACCGCCAACATTTAGTATTTTGTTATACTGGATTAAGGAATGAATGCTATTTTTCTTTATGTTATTTTACTTTGTATGTTACACATAACTGCTCAGTGTACTATTAATCTTACAATCTAAATTGATATATTGTTGAGTATATATTATTATTTAATGTTATGCCTTATAGTCAATAATGCATTAAGCAAATATTATATTCTGTTACTTTCCTCAGTATATTTCTCAATAGAATTAAAAGAGAGTATTTAAAATATATTTCAGAATGTATAGTTGCAGCTTCCCATTGCAGCCACAACACTGGTCTTCAGTTTACAAACTTGTTTGAGGCAAATGCTTCTTAGTCCAAAATATGAATCATTTAACCCTTTAATATTAGAAATGTATGCAACACATTTGGGGAGGAGAGCTGTTAAGAGATGTAGTTAATACATTTTCTCTTCTTATATAAACTAACCCTCTGGGTGCCAGATGGTATGTAATTAATTGCTTCGCGATGTGTAACACACTACTCTGGCACTCATAAAGTTAGTTGATATATAATATCATAAGTTCAGAATATATTTTCTCTCTAAAATAAGGATACCAGTAAAGTCCATCTGCTGATTCCTACAATGAGCTCTTATTACACAGGATTTTGGGGAATTTCCACTTGAAATGATTGTCATGAAACATCTACTTTGTTGTGTTTGTGTTTAACTTCCAGCTAGAAATAGCACTGAATGTTAGAGCTTGAGATATTGAGACTTTAAAAGCATTGGACAGCATAGGACTTCTATCTATCTTTATTTATCAACTTAAGTAACCTGTCACATACCTATGGAATCCCAATATTCCTCACAATCTGTAATAAAAAATCTATAAAGTCCTTTTTGTTGCTGTCAGTAACTCATCCTCCAAGAAAATATATTATTTCCTAATAATTTTTCTTGCATTCAACCAACTCAGGGATTTCACATCTAATCACCTTAACCTGTCACAGATTTTCATCCTTACATTTCTTGGAATCTTTAAAGAAATAGGTTAGGCAGAGGGGAAAATCCAGTCTCACACCTACAATTCAGTTTCAACACCATCATGTTTGCCAATCATTCATATATTATAGGCAGTTTGTAAAAGAAGTAAAAATGTATCCTGTCCATGAGGTTAATTCAATATTAACAACGAGCATACATATGGAGCTGGTGTGTTACCACAAACCTTCTACTGGCAATTTAGTTTTGGCAATAGTAGCAACTGAGCCTGTGGGTCCACCCCACTCACTGACACTCTATTTTTCTTTCTCAGAATGAGAGGCAATTGCCAGGTGCATGGCTGAAGTGAGGTGTGTTCTTCTCCTTCCACTTCTCTCCCACCTAACCTTCTTGAGTAGAAGTAGATGCTGCCAGCAATGCCAACATGATTGCAAACAAATTTCAAATTCATTTGGTTTAGTGGATGATCTTATTTCCAAAACGACATGTATTAACTACCATTTCTTCATATCTGTAGTAGCTACAGCAATTTTAGTATAGGCAGTTCATATTTGAATAATGTAGGGTAGTTTTGTGCCTCTATAACAGTCTATAGAATATAAGCTCTTACCAATGAGGTATCATTTCTCTCTACCTTTGAATGGGTAGAAATGTAAAAATAATGCATATTTTTTTTCATTTAGCACCACATTCTAAAAACATTTGTGAACTCCACGCTAAGGTATAACACAGCAAGTGACTCCTCGTTTATTTTTATTTTATTATGCCATTAACACCTGCTATAAGAACAATTGTAACACCTAGCCCCTGTAGTAGTAGTAGTAGTGACTCAGGAATGCCTCAGTCTATGAAATCTATAGTTTTAGATACTCAGTCAAAGTCCATAAGCTAAACATGCTGTTATATGTAGTCTGTGTAAAGAAACATGTCAACAGCAGGGATAGGCAAAACGTTTGGCCTGAAAAGAAGAACAGGTGAAAAATGTCACTTCCCTCCAAGCAGGACATTTTTCATGGAAAGTGCTGATTGTCTGCTTTTCCCCACCTTGCGAATTGCATTGAAAACAATGGTAAGACTGAATTTTACCACCATGGGCATGTTTCCCTCCTTTTCCTGCAGAAATAGTATAAAAGGGGGTGTCAGGTTTCTGCAGCATGCCATTCTGTGTTGTAGCACAAATTTGCAGATAGTTAGGAAAAAAAATCAAAGTTCTAGGGTAGTTTATGGAGTCTTCTAGGCAGGAAATTATGATCTCTATGTTAATGGAATCCTGGGGACTGACTGTAGGGGACCTTGAAGGAAGAACAGAGATTTACCCCAAAATCTTCGTTGAATGAAATAGGCAGCTGTGATCCAAGATACTTTCTGTTCTGGCTGGTATGTCTGTGTTAAAGGAGTGTGGTTTTGTGTGTGAAGGGACTAGGGAGCAAAGGAGATTTACTCCAAATACATTGAAATGATATTTGACTGTATGAAACTAAAAAGTGTGCAGAGGAAGAAGAAAGAAAAACAAGCCCTGTGTGTATCAGTAATATTAATGCTGGACCATCACCATACACCCTTTTGTGTGCATTCACACTTGTAGTAGCTGGTTACTGACATACCTCAAAGCCAGCAATAGGACATCTGGGGTTAATTCCTGACCCCAGTCACAGGGTCACTGGATAGAATAATCTGCTGTTCTCTTCCAAACCACACTTCCCAAAAACGGTACAGATATCTCCAAAATAACCAAAAAGAAAAAAGAAGAGGTTGCCCAATAGTGTAACACCGTTGCAGAACACAAATACAATGTGAATAGATATAATATTACTCACAAATAAATTGGTTAGGCTGCTGCTACCAGTGAGTCTAAAACATGTGCATATGGAGAATATACACCCATCTCCGTCTGGGTCTACCTTCGATGTCTGGCATGTTTCCAGATGAATAAATACAATATTCGTAGGCAGAGGTTCTTCTCTGTAGAAATATATTTATTAAAAACATTTAAAATACAGGGGCTTAAAAGCTTCATGCCATGTAAGCTCATCTCGGGCAGCCTTTTAGTTGCGGAGAGGTAAATACATGGGATTGAGCATCTTTAGATATGTATTTAGGTTGTTTATATACTTATGCATATTTATTGATTGTACATTGCAGTATGTTGTACTACATGGTATATTGCATTGTGTTTATAGTGTACGGCAGCGAGATGTATGGGATATGGTTGAGGTGTACGGAGGGGGTTGCATGTGTTGATCCGTTCTGTGCTTCCATCCCTTGTAGTGACATAACACCGCTATACACTATGATTATTGCTTTTAATTATCTATTCATTGTTTAACATTGTTCAATGTGAGATATTCATGTATGCCAACTATTATTATCAATAACATCCCCTTTAAAGGGCTGCCAATTGGATAAACAAATCGAGCCAATTAGACATGAATAGAAGGTTATATGGGAGGTTACTCTTGTGGCAGAGGTAATCTTTTCTTTGTAGTTTTTTGGGCTTGTGGAGCTTTGAGAAAGAGGTGGTAAACAGTGAAATGCGAGTTTTTAAGCCCCTGTATTTTACATTTTATAATAAATATATTTATACTGAGAAGAACCTCCACCTACGAATATTGTATTTAATCATCTGGAAACACGCTGGATGCCTGAAGGTAGACCCGAACGGAGACTGGAATATATTCTCTGTATGCATATGCGTTAGACTGACTGGTAGCAGCAGCCTAACCAATTTATTTGTAAGTAATATTATATCTATTCACATTGTATTTGTGTTCTGCAACAATGTTACACTATTGGGCGAGAGACTCTAAAAATGAACATTTGGTATTAACAAACCATTAAAATACCTTTTATCCAATTGGGCACATATTGTCACAGGAAAAAACCTATAAAGATGTGTTTATTTAATTTTTCTCTCATCTTTTATTATTATCAAATTAAATGGTGGGTTAAACATATAAGCCTTATGTAAAAAATGGTTTATAATTTGGGTGTACTAAATGAATTAGAGAAAAAATATGGTTGAACAAAGGCACACTAAAAAGGTTAAAATTGCTTTTGTCCTTTAGTTTCATAAAGCTTGAAGATGACCACAAGTTACATTCTAGTTGATGGCATGATATAAGAAAGTGAAGTAGTTCAACCAACTACTGCATCTGACAATGAGACAAACAGGTAGAAGACTTGTTTTGAAAGTAGTAGTGTACATTGAGAAAATCCCTGTAAGGAGAAAAGTAAAAATTAATTTTGTGAGACTTAAAAAACCTAGAGGAATATAAGTGTACTGGATATGAAGCCACGGTGATGCTGAGGGGGACCTAATTACTGATTATGATGATGTTGATATAGATTATATCCCTTCAGCATCCTCCTTTTCTTCAGATACAGATGAAGTTGAGAGTGAAAGAGATGCTGACATGGCCAGAAAATTAGCTGAAAGGCAAAAACTCTTCCACCCATAAAAAGGAACAATGTGCCTGTTTACAAACTGTTTGAAAAAAACTATTGGGAAGTCTTACTCTGGCAAGTAAAGATGCCAACAAATACAAAATCATCCTGTCAGTCATCATCAGTATTGTCACCACTTTCAACTCCAACCACCAACAAGCCACACACATTAGTATTGCGTAATCAGCAGAAAAACAGGTTATCAACGTCTGATCCAGTCCTAGCTATGATGAGTGCCTCTGTTGTTGTTGGAAGTGCAACACTTTGGACAACTAGTAGCAGAACAATTTCAGCCCCTTAGGAACCCCTCGGTCTACGAAGACCACAATACAGAGATACTTCACTCAGGATCCAAAAGCTAAATATGTTGTCTATGTAAGAAGCATGTGAGAAGGTGAAAAGCAGGCTCATATAGGCACCTCCTCACTGAGATCCTACATGAAGCACAACTACAGGTCTGATTTGGGAGACACATCAACAACTTGCCAAAGATGCCACAACTAGCAGCATCAGAAGCACTCCTAAAACTTCCAAGACCTCTGGGACAAATAATAGAAGTGATGAAGTTGATGTGTCAGAGAGTGTGCCAAGATGGTTCCTGCTGCAGAGGAGATGTTGTAGGAGATGACAAGAGTCATAGACTGTCCATATATTCCATAGCCCCCCTCCACCTACTCAAGTCCTATTGTTAGGGCGATAAAGTTACTCAGTTCTACTGCCATGTACTGCCAACCCACACTTACTGATTTCTTGAGAAGGAGTCAAACACATAAAAAATAATTATAACAATCAAAAAGTACACCAGTGGAATAGCAAGGTTGCCAGAATGTTGACAGTTGACATGCTATTCTTTTGTTTAATATCATTATTTATAAGAAATGATGTCATGTGTTGCATATCCCAAGCAACAGTTATTTTTCAAGGATGGCTGTGCAAGAGTTGTTCAAGCAGGTGGTTACTGTAGTGGGAAATGAGTGGAAACCTCATACAGAAGAAAATACACCTGAATACACTTATGTGAACAAATGGGCAGAATACAGAATATCTGACAGTCCCTGCTCATTGAGTTTTCCATCCAGAGTTTTGAGAGACAATTCCATGCAACCATTGGTGTATTAAATAAAATGGAGCAAGTGATAGAAGAATGGATTGTACCCCACTCAGTAAAAGTTGTTTTTGTGTCTGCTGATAATGGCTCCAGCATAACAGCTACCTTGAGATAGGTGACATGGTGCATGACCATGCAGGATAGTCCTTTATATGTAAAATGGCACAATATATAGGGGACAAGGGAAGGAATCTGTTACAGAGGGTAGGATCAGAGTGTGTAAAAATACCCTTGCACATTCACAGAAACATATCCACTTCATCAGGGGGTTCATACCTGTTTCTGACCCTCTTGTTTTCCATTTCTGTGTGCTTTACAGTCTTCAGTTTCCATATTCTCTACAAAGGCTAACAAAATAGCTTGTATTGAAGCGGCTGCAGGAAGGATTTTTCTATTGACTGATTCCTAGGTGAACTTCATTTTTCAGTCACTTCAACGTCATCGCCTTCTCATTTAACTCATACATGGACCATGTATCCTCCAGGTTGTACTACATTATACATTTGTGATTGCTATGTCTTCCTTTTTATCCATGTCCATTCATGATGAGGATTTTTATTAGATTTACATTTATTTTATCTGATTTTTAGTATTTTTGGTATTATTTTATTCTGAAAATTTTAGCACATTTATTTTTTATTAAATATTTTATTCTATTCTTTTAATGTTTTAGGTCATTTTTGACCTGCTTACCACAGTTTCAAAATGTTTTATTATTTCAGTATCCTTATTTCTCCATAGCTACAGCACCACTTGATTCTTTCTCCTTTTGAAATGGTTTCTGTACCCTGATTTGCCCATGTCCTAAATTCATTTTAACCAGATTCTAGCAGATGTTGAAATCAGAGAGATTCTGAATATCACCAGCAAAATCTGTGCCCCTTTTAATCCACTCTTACAGTGCTTGCAGCACATTATTTTCCATACAAGAGCATAACAACCTGCCCCACGCAAAATAAATTATTTAGAAAATTATCAAATGATTTAATTTACACATAATAATTTATAATCATATACTACATTTTAAACAAATATTAAAGCATGCTATATTACTGTGGAGCAATGTGATATACTTCATAAAAAGTAGAACACCACAATAGGAAAGAGGGATTTGAGTCTCAGTGGGACTGTCCCTCTTAAAAAGGGACACTTGAGAGGGTTGAGCGAACCATCATACTTTGTATACAGTCCTTTTAGAAGATACATAAATTGAGTACAACTATTCACAGGAAAACCTATAAAACTGTGGTGTTTTAATCCTTTGAGCTCCAGAGGGGTATCCAAGGCATTGCTTTGCTTTTCGTAGTAAGGTACCTGGTTTACCACCTTAAGGACTATGGATGTATTTGTATGTCACGGGAAAAATGTGCGTTAACACCCCATGATGTACATGTGCGTCATGGAATTCAGGTGTCCCCATGCATCTGCATGCCATTTGAGGACCTCTGATTCGATTAAAGAAAAAAAAAATGCCCTGTGGTCCTTAAGTGCTGGCCACGTGGCTGGTCCTTAAGGGGTTAACATTATTACTAACCCTTAGATGATCTATCAGCAAGGCAGTACAAAGTTTTAAGAGAAATCTAAAAACTGTATTCATGATTTTAACCCTTTAAAGAGAGGTGTGAAACAGATTGCTTCTCTGGTCTATAAAGGGTTAAATAATTCCCAAACTAGACATTATTTCTATACATTTTGCAGTCAAACTATCCTGGTATACTCTTAAATGTACTGATTATTTGAAGTCTGTACAAAAGTTAAAAGCAAATGTTTAAAATAGCAAGGAATTATAAAAACAAGTTCAGTCTGAAAATATGATTTGATTTTTTGCACATATCACTTTATATATTGTCAATTTTTTCTTAGAACACTCAAAATGCTTGTTTCTAATGCTTTAAAATATAAAAGAATAATGAGAGATATTTGATTGCACATCAATGATTTTGATATTCATTGTGTGAATTGTTAGTCCAGAAGATACTATTTATATTGTTACCTGGATGGCAGCAAGCCTTTTGTATATGTCAACTTTGTGTTATTTTTCTTAATTGGAATAAAATATTGGTCTTTCAACAAGAAACTTCAAGCAATATTAAGCTTGCAATGGCACTCATAAAGCTTCTTTTATTTGTAGTTAATGATGTAGAACTTTGCAATAAGTTGTTTGTGGTGTTGATTACCTATGGACTGTATCAAATTACATCAACTCCACTAAATAAACATCTTTGGATATGTAGGGCATTCATGCAATTATTAGCATTGTGGGAATCCACATTAATTGCTATCATAATGTCATTAAATAGGCTAGATTTAGTGTGCATTCATTTTATAAAGAGTACAGGTGCATACATTCTGCCACCATAGACATTAGGTCCACAAACAAGGAAGACACAATGACAATATATATGTAACATTATCATATCTTAGATTAAACAAGTTATATACATTTTACATTATGTAAATTGATACCATTTTACATGAGCTGTGATTTTTGCATTTTCATATGGTAAAATGATTTGGCTAGGGTGTGTGGGGTTATGCAGGGCACGGAATGTGACTTGCAGTAACCACACCTCCCAGTCAATTAGCTTCTAGCTAGATGCATGACTAAATGCGCTAGAAGATGATTGGATGGAAGGTGTGGTTACAATAGGGCATGCCCTGTGTAATACCTCATCCTAGTCAATGGGAGCATAGGAACAATTTAAAATCATATTAAAAGGCAGTCACTATTCACATTTCCCTCAGTTGGGATTGATCAATGGCCTGAAAGGTACAAAGAGGTAGGGGGTTTGGTATATTTTACTACTGCTTGGCAGCAGCTACGTAAGTTTAAGCTAAGTTTTAATTTTAATAACAATATTTAGTTTTATTGGGGCAACACTAAGTTTAAAGAAGATGACTAAAGAAGAGCACAGATGAAGAAAAGAGTAAAGAAAAAAGATGACAGATGAAGAAGAAGAAAAAGATAGAAGATTGCAGAAGAAGAATTGAACAGGACGACTAGGGTGCAGAAGACCCCACTGGACATCAGATTTACAGGAAAGTGTTTATTTTAATTGGATTGTGTTGGCTTTCGGGGGATTAACCCTTTGAGTGTCAGTGGGGTATGCAGTGTTGTGCATTGATTTGCATACCACACTGACTCTCAAAGGGTTCATTTATTTTACATTTACACACATGTTTGTGGTATTTACACTTCACTTACATGTTGGTGGTTAGGAAGGTGTTAGGAGACTCAACTCTAAATTTTCTCAGCAGTAATGTTTGGCAATAACAGTTAGTCCCTTAATGAGTGTTACTAACCACCACATGTAATTGAAAGGTATTTTGATGCACTTTGTCATTGCTTCCCATAGGTATAAATTTAGCACCTGAAGTGCATTTTTACCATTCAGCAGTGTTTCAATTATTCCTTTTCTCACTCAAGTTCTTACAGGTAGGGCCTCTCAATCAATTGCATCAGTTTGTAAACTTGTAATATGTTTATAATGCATATTCCATAATTGTACAGTTCTAGAGAATATGCTGGAGCTTTATAGATGAATAATGATGATGATAATGATGATGATAATAATAATAATAATAACAAATGATTAATAATGGTGCCTAAAATAATATATGTTTTCAGTTGCTTGTCAGTGAATATGTTTGTTTTCAAGATCTCTATTAGTTGCTTGTCAATACGTATTCATCAGAAAAATATGTCCATCTTTGTAGTTGTATATTTTCAAATGTGGGTAGACAATGAGTTGGGTAAAAAGTCAGATATTTTTTATGGGAAATTTCAAATAAAACACAATAAATAAAACACAATGTCCTGCTTTTTCTGCACCATTTCAGGCAATTGACATTTCAAAACATTTCTGCATTTTCAATAACACCAATGAGAATTTTGACATGTTCCACCTATGCCTAATAATTTCTGCCACAGTGTCTGTGGTTCTGTGGCTACTAGTGCAGTGGGGCAATGCTGGGACTCCTGGGAGGTCAATGTGTGTGTTTCTCTGACTGCCTGCATAGTGGGACAAGGATGTGGAGTCAATTTGTGTGGTCTATTGTTACAATGGGACAAGGTTGGAACTGTTGGCGAGCAAGGCCCTCCAGCTGCTTCCAGACTACAACTTCATCATTCCTGCCAGGTGACTGCTGTTAGGAGAAGATAAAAGATGCATCAGGCAACATCTGTAGGGCCTCTTATTACCCAGACTAATGTGGGGTTATATGCTGCCAATTCAGGGAAACGCAGATGGGGTCAGTATTTGTGGGTCCGTGGCTAAAAGTGCAATTGAGGATCATTGTGGGAAAAAAACCCACCACCAAATGTGAAAATTCAAGTTTTAGTACTCTTTTCTTTTGAGGCAAAACATTCCACCTATCTCTGACAATGATACAAATGAAAGCCTGTATGATAGGTAAGTGTCTCAAACCTTTAGTTTCTACATTTCAAGAATAAACTCTAGGGTACTATTTCAAGTGCGTAAACAAGTTATACATTTGTTGAATACAGGTAGGTGTTTATGCAAACTTTTTAACAGTGTTATACTTGACTAACAGATCCTGTACATGTTTCCTGTTTTCAGTTTGAGAGAAAATTAATAAAGGCATAATTAATTATCATTTTATATGACCTACAGTATAAAAAAGTAACAAAGGATATTTATTAGAGAAACACATTTTCTTTGTTTTTCTACTGGAATATCCTCTTTCAGTATGTCTGGATCTAATTTTCTGCAATGCCTATACAACCAAATCAGAATCACTAGCTGTCTTACTTGGAGGAACTAAGAATATTGCAATGCTTCCCTCTGTGTGGGTGGATACTTATTTAGCCATGGAAATAGAATATTCTGATCTATAATTTTTCTGACTGTACTATTCATTATTATTTAAAAACATTGATCTCAAATTCTATAAAGCTGATATAGAATTGATAAGGGATTACAAATCATAAAACATAATCCATAAAATCCATATGGTTTTTATAATCACAACAAAAATAAATTGTCTTCATATCAACTGTAAATTCATATTTATCTGCCAAATTTTATTTTTCATAGAGGCACATGAATATGTTGGCATATGATGAGGTTTTTGCTGACTCTCTCTGTGTTCCTTGTTGCTGTAGAAATAATACCCTTTCTAGAATATAACATGGGTCTTGTGAACGCTAAAGTCTTTTTTCAGTACTTCTAACACACAAACCACTGGGGTATTATATAGTTCTAAAAATCAATTATTCTTTCACTCACAAGATTCTTTGACAGTCTGATGTGCTTTGTCTTCAGATCTGGAGTGGTATGGTTTGTACATCTGATAAAGGTGAAATATATGTTCAGACTGGATATGACCGAGGAAAACAGGAGACAGCACATGATGTGAACAATGAGAAAGATAATTATTAGGGCCTCACAATTTGACCTAACATTTTAGATCTTTCATGGAGCTATCATCAGGGTTACAGAGAATGGATCAATCGATGGTTTATACATAAAAATTAATGTTGTGGCACTTAGTATTTCAGACTGACCCAACTGAAATAGGTTATCTACAAATTATTAGTGCGCTAGTTTTTGGAAAAGTAGGAAAAAGCAGGAAAAAATAACATTAAGAGAAAGTTAGATGAGGTTTAAAATGACACTAATGCTAACATTAAACGTGTTGTAACTATCACAAAATGTCCATCTCTGAGATATTGTTTCTACTGCTAAAGGTAGATCAAAAGGAACAAGTAAAACAAGTTTCCACTTTGTTGTTCTTACTGGTGGTCATCAGAAAGAAAGAAAGAAAGAAAGTGTGTCGTAGCTGTGATTTTATGGTTGTTGTATATCTGCTGCTGGCCCTTACTGTAACCTCTGTTGCAAAGCTAATGATCATTGTGAGATTTTATTTAATTGATCTTAAATGGGCTAATAAACTTTGTTTAAAGTTGGTCTTTTGGCCAATTTGGTAGGGGCATGAGAGCTCATAATTATGTTTGTAATCTTATTGTTCTCACGCTCTAGTATGAAATACATCAGAATAATCTACTATTGTTCAAGTTTTTACCCCATATTTTTGGGGATTATCAGTAATTGGCTGTTTAATTGGGTGGTTATTAGAGACTAAGGACATTTTACAATTATGAATGGAAATTTATGTTGCTAACCAAACTAGAAGAAGTTTTGTTCCGATTATCAGGGGAAGAACATTTGCTCAGATAATGTATTGTATAGAACCCACAATCTGTGTTCAGGGTTGGACTCTTTCATTTCCAGAAATTAATCATTCTTTCTTGTTTGGGCTTCAAATGAGGGCATTTAGCTGTTGATTTACCTGTCTGTGAGTGTTTTTTTTAAGGGAGTTTATTTAGGATCCCATCTCATTCGCACCATGCCATCTCTATGATTAAGTCTTGGGACAAAATGTGTCAGTATATATATATATATATATATATATATATATATATATATATACTCACACTATGCTTGAAAAAAAGAGGTAAAAATTGCTACAAGTGAATCCAAGACACAGCTTTATAAGCAGCTTGAGGATGTAAAAAGTTCACAAGAATAACCCGTTTGTAATCAGTGTGGACACTTGTTTGCTGTGGGATTCGGTGGAAATATCTGTCCGGAGCATATGACCTCTGTTGAACACTGAGTTTGACAAAGGTGTGCTTATTTCAAACTAATGATATTGGTTTGCATGGCTGTGTGTGAGTAGATAAATTTACACTTATTTTTAAATATTTTATTAAAACATATTTCACTACATATTTTTTTCTATAGCCTTCTTTTTGAGGTCCTTCGGAGGAGGGAAGATTTCCAACATAAGGCTTCATTTACATATATTTTTGGTTACTGTTGTATATTTATAACACTGTTTGAGTGGTGTTCCTATATTGCTACAGGAGTATATATATTGTATATCTTAGTGCCGTAAGTTTTATTTCTATATATCGCTTTTTTCTGTTATGATGGGTAGGTGGGTGATCTTAGCATGTGCTGCCTGGAATGGCAGGGAAAAAAAGAATTCACCGGGAGCTTTTAAACTCTTGAATATTAGACATGCCACTCTCCAACACAACTCAAAGGAATGCATTGAGACTTCTCTAGTATTCAAGGGGTTTAGCGCTCCATTTAAATAAATCAGAATTTGGAGAATTTTTTATTAATCCCCTAAGTTACATTTGGGTTATATATAATTGCTCCCTTTTTTGTGCATAAGGATCACTATCGCTGCCATTAAGCCCTGAATGTAGGCGCAAAACATTTGATATCCTTTTTCAGTTGAATCACTGAATGCCATGGCTAAATTGCACTAAGGAAAAAAATGTATTCGTCAAGTAAAATGATCAAAATAACAAGCACACATAAAGTAATAAAAATTGTACATTCAATATACTAATTGTGTTACTTATCATATAAACAGTAAAATAAATCCTATGTATAGTTATGCAATAAATATTGGGGGACATCATTACTGAAATCATTATTGCATTTTTGAAATCTCATATAATTGCAAAAGTTTTGTTAAAGTTACTTTATATTGATAGCTGTTTCAATGCCTTAATTCATTTCAACTCTCCTCCGTGATAGACATTAGTCTATTAATGAGAGTGGAGGAGTAAAAAGTACTACATATATATCTACTGCTGTAGGAAAACCGCATACTAATTTTGCATACCACACACTCTCAGACAAGTAATGAATCTAGCCTTCCTAATAACTTTACTTCATGCATAAAATGATGTGCTTCCTCACCTCAAAATGTTAAAATTCATTTCACCACAACAAATAATCAAAATATGGCCATAAATATGTCAACAAAGACTAAGAGATCATATCCTACTTATATATACTTTCACCATGCAGATTTATACAATTATACATCTTAATGTTGAATAAAAGGAAGGAGGCAAATGCATTAAGAAGAACTGAAATAATTATTGGGCAAATTCATTGCACCATAGGGGAGAAATAAAACATGTTAAACCTCTGCATGCCAGAGAGGTATCCAATTCATTGGAATGCAATGTGTTGGATACCTCTCTAGCACTCACAATTCCAGAGTAAGTACTCATCTTGTATACTAGTATTGATTAGCTACAAAAATGCCTATAAATATGTTTATGTAATACATGTGTGCCAGGAGAAAATCTACAAATACTTATTATCTATATACATGTTTTTTTTATGTTTCTATTGTGAAGATAAGTTGGAAGAATAATTTCTTTATAGCTTTGCTGATTTCACAATTATTACTTTTAAAGATTCCTTTCCCTCAATAGATGATAGTAACCCTTTGAGTGCCAGAGGGGTATGCAACGCATTGTAAAGCAATGCGTTGCATACCCCCTGGCACTCAAAGGGTTAAAGGTGGAATTTTTTTTGATTATCTACAAGCCATGTTTGTTTGCATTACTTTGTGCTTCTTATGCTTTCAGTTTCTTACACTGGTTCCATTCCCAGTGGATCTCTTTCTTGGCAGTACATTCCCTTATTGAATTCACTTCCAATATCTTATTTAGTAATTTTGTTTGTATACTATATAATAATCTGCTTTTCATTCAGTTCAGCAGAATTAGTTTTGTCTAATATACTTTCTGTCATACTTTACACAGTTGAGTACAGCAATGTGATCTGAAAGTTGTGAGAAAAAGTTGCTAAAAAAGTGCACATTTCATTCAACATATTTTAAGTTAAGATTTGGAAACGTTTTTATCTATTTATCTATCTTGTGATTGCTACAAAGCATGTTTAATGTTAGCATTAGTGTCATTTTAAAGGGATAGTAATACTTAAAATGTAAAAAAAATATGTTGTAGGGTTTATCCCCCGAGTAAAACAAGAGTACTCCCACTGCTGAAAGGTGTTTTGTTCAAAAGTTATTAATTTTCAAAGTTGAATTTTTTAGGTGCAATATCACAGTGACCTGAAATTGTACAGTGGCGCTGTTGCTACACCATCCTATGGATAGCTCTGGTCCCAAGACCATAAGTTCTGGGAATGTCTCTCCGCCATGTGGAGAGTTTCCCATTTATTCCTGTATGGATAATTTAAAAGTTTCCCAAAGCTTGTAATTCCATGTATGAGATAAAGTGAGAAAGCAGCATATATTTGGAGCTAGAGAAGATAGGCAAAATATTTGAAGTTTTAGTTTAGATTTGGGAGCAAGCAATTTATTCCTCGAGTTTGGGAAATCTGAGAACTCGGGGGGGAGGGGGTGAAGCGAGAAAAGAGATTTAACCGAAAAAAAAAAAAAAAAATCTTCTTTGACTGAAAAGAGACAGGAGGATGATCCAGTTTCTTCCTGATATGACTGAGTCTCTATGACTGACCAAGATACACTTTACAGGCTGAATTCCAAAAGATAGGCAAGTAAAAGTAACATTCATTCCTACAAGGGCCAGAACACTTTTTTCTCCTTTTTTAACAAATTTTTCTCGTATTCTAACACATTTTTCACCTATTCTAACAATGTTTCATATGGTGCAACATTTCCCAGCACAATATTATTTCTTCTGAGGTATGTAGTGGAGAAATAAGTATCTGAAAGTCAAAAATGGGAAATGTGTTAGCATGCAGAGTGCATTTGTCCTTTTCCCACAACACTTCCTGCTTAAGTGACACTGGCACATATTCATGATGATTTCAAGCACTAAAAAAGAAAGTACAACCTACAATATGACAGATGTGTATGGTAGTGGTGGTGGGGGACTGGCGTGGTGTGATTGGTGGGACCTTGACAAATTGCATCCACCCCGGGAGGAGAGAGATCATCATCATTTATTGCACATGCTGCAGAAACCATTGCTGCAGTCAATTTTTGTACTACTACTTTACTCCCACATCCCTGCACTGCTCCACCTTTCCCCCCTCACCTTGTAAGTTTGCTGGACATTACTCAACTACTGTGTGTTTTTACTCTCTACAGTACACAACTGATGGTGTGTGATGTCTTGCCTTAATCCTCAACAATATCCTCAATGTTGTCTACTGTCTCTCAAGTCTGCCTCATTCACAGAGATCACATCAGGCTCCCAGTCAGCTGTCTGTCCCCTAATATATTTATTTTCTTAATTACTTATGTATTAACTTTTTACATTTTTCATTTTATTTATGTATTTATTTTTTTTTAAGTTGTCCACCCTATCTTATCACAGTTAGCCCCCCCAAAATTATATATATATATATATATAAATAAAAAACAAAATCAACTTCTTTCCCCAGAAACAGAGACAATGAAAGCAAAATCAGCAAGCAATTTGGACCCCAGCTGCCTGTGTCTTACTAGTCAGTCACACTGAAATTTGGGGTATTTTGGGTCAACCTCCTTCCTCCTTTCTTCTCCCCCAGACTGCCCCCAGACTCCCCTAATTCAGAGAACAAATTTCATATCTAAAAAACTCCCTAGAATAGGCTTCAATTCCCCTTTATTTGCCTATCTTCTCTATTTCAAAAAATGTACTGCTTTCTCTTCTCACAAACACAGAATGGCATGCTGTGAGAGCCTAACACCCTTGTATATGGCTGTAGAAAAGTCAAGAAAACTTTCATGTGGTGGGGAAAAATGTATCTTCCAGTGATTTTAATGAAATGAGAAAGGTGAAAAATTTGGAAAAACTGCACATTGCAGTTGCTGATGAGAGGCACAGTTCCTTCCTGCTCTCAAGGGAAAACAATATATATTCTAGTAACAACAAACCCATAATTTTGGAGTAGGGGCAGGTGGAGAAGCATTATTGGCCAACTTCTTCTTTTCTCCACATATACCTGAAGTAGTCGGGGCTAGCTGTGGTGCTGCTACTGCCTCAGATGCATCACTGGCAACCTTCATCATCAATGACCCATGTTATTGCTGTTGTTGATCCTTTTGAGCTGCCTAATAATCCTGCTTCTTAAACAACTCAGAATCAGCAGCAAGACCAGCAGTTGCATATTCCGCAGTAACACAAGGCATTTGACAATGACCAGTGGCCAGCGGCTACCACAACATGACCTGCTGGCACCAGGCCAGTAAGGCATTTTATTTCTTGTTTTTTTCTTGTTCTTTAAAAAAAACGAAAAAAATTGTGAGATTGTTTCTAACAAGCTTAAGTTCTACACATCACTGAATTCTAAGGGCTTGTGCCAAACAAGTCTAAGTCCTACAAATAAATGTTTCCTCATGGTTTGGGCCTAGCACAATACTAAATCCTACAACAATTCAATGGCCTAGATTCACTAAAGGTCAATGCTGTGGCGATATGATTTTGTTGATGTGTTTGAAACACTTAAAAATTTTGATGTACACACTAGTGTTGAGCGAGCACCCCGATGCTCGGGTGCTCGGGTGCTCTGACCGAGCACCCCCTGAGGCTCGAGTGCTCGGCCGAGCACCCGAGCCCCATTGAAATGAATGGGGCGACACCAGGCACCCCCTGCTCTGATGAGGGGAGGGTGCCTGGTCAATGCCCCCTTCATCTCCGCTATGCCCCCTTCATCTCCGAATGCCCCCTTCAGCTCCGCAATGTCCCCCTTCAGCTCCGCTATGCCCCTCTTCCACAATGTGCCCCTTCATCTCCGCTATGCCCCTCTTCCACAATGTGCCCCTTCATCTCCGCTATGCCCCTCTTCCACAATGTCCCCCTTCATCTCCTCTATGCCATAGAGGAGATGAAGGGGGACATTGTGGAAGAGGGGCATAGCGGAGATGAAGGGGCACATTGTGGAAGAGGGGCATAGCGGAGATGAAGGGGCACATTGTGGAAGACGGGCATAGCGGAGATGAAGGGGGACATTGTGGAAGAGGGGCATAGAGTCTATGCCCCTCTTCCACAATGTCCCCCTTCATCTCCGCAATGCCCCCTTCATCTCCGCAATGCCCCCGTACCTCCAGTCCCTGGTGGTCCAGCGGAGCGTCTTCTGATCTGTGCCTCTTCCGGCACAGATCCCCGCCACCCGAACATGGCGGGAGAGCACATGGCGGTACTCGACGAGTACCGCCATGTGCCGAGCAGAGCGATGCTCGAGCCGATCCGAGCATCGGCCGAGCACGCTCGCTCATCACTAGTACACACGCATTAACATATTCACTAAAATGTATGCAACAAGTGGAGTGGCAGAGTAGGTCCCTATTAGCAAACAGGACTGTCGAAGTGCTGTCAAGGTGGAAGGGCTTTCCTCCCTTCCCATATCACTAACACTACGACAATTCAGAAGATTAAGAGCATTCTCTCTGCTGTCACACTAATTCACTAAGGGAATGGTCATCATCCTTTATTCCTTTGAGTGCCATAGGGATGTGCATAGCTCACACCTGTGGCACTCAAAGGGATAAAAAAGTATACTGAGCACTACATTATTATCACCTTAGCTCTGTATCACATATGATCCATGTTGTACACTGCAAAGGAAATGAGGCAGAAGGTCAGGCAGCATCTATGGGGATTTGTTGCTACTACTTACCCCCAGGCTTGTTCCTTTGCCCACTAGTAACCATAGAACCCCATATACACTGCTTGGACCCAGACTTGTTTTCTTGTCCACTGCTATCCACAAATTCCAATGGGAACTGCTTTGGTAAGGGAAGAAGGCTAGGGGTGTCAATCAGTGTACGTGGAGCTAATACACAATGATGTTCCCCATGCTGCCCAACATTCTATAAATCTGACATACTGTAGGTAGGCTGGATGGAGAGAGAGAGTGATGTTTGTCTACGGCTGCTTTATACAACTGAGTTTGGGCTAGGGTGCATTGGAGAGTATTGTGACAGTCCTGTAGTTGCTGTATCGGTTGTCAAGCATCTGGTATAGAGGTGTTGGGTGGAAGGCCTGTAGAGCATGAGGGTGGTAGCCATAAAGGGCATGAAATGAAGATGTTCTGATGGATTGGTGGTGCTGATTATTGTATGCAAATTCCAAAGTGGAAGGAGATCAGACCAGGTATCTTGGAGATGAGAGATGTAGCAGCATAGATATTGTTCTAGTGTCTGATTTGTACATTCTTTTTGACCATTTGTTTGTGGGTGGTAGCTACAGTAGAGGTTTCTCTGTATGTGAAAATTGACACAGAAAGCAGTCCAGAACTTGGAGGTGAACTGTAACCTCTGTCGATATACAGAATCGGGCACACCATGCAGGCAGAAAATGTCTTTTACAAACAAGGAGGCAGTTTGTGCAGCTGTTGGAAGGCTAGATGTGGGGCTGAAATGAGCCATGTTAGTGAAGCGGTGCACCACCACTAAAATGGAAGCATGTCCACAAAACGGGGGCAAGTCCACTATGAAGTCCATGGTCACGTCTTTCCTTTTTTCTAATACAAGTGTCACACTCACAAGTAGACACACAGGCTTGTATGTCCTGAGATAAAGAAGGCCACCAAAAAAGGTGTTGAATGCTTCCTTGGGTCGTGCTATAACCGCTGTGACCTGCGGTTGGGTTATCATGCCAAAGATGCCATATCTGAGGACGGAGGTTCTAATGGACATACACCGGATTCTCCTTGTATAACAGTCCATGAGAAAGAGTTAAGGAATGCTGCTGCATAACGGATGGATCAGCAGTAGTGTGTTGTCGTATGAGCTCCAGTATGAAGCTGATATCAAAAGGAAATGCTGTGGTTGGAGTATATTGTGTCTTGCCTAGCTTGTTGTTTTGTGGGAGCTGGATATCTGTACAAGAAATCAGCTTTTATGTTTTTTGTGCCAGGCCTGTAAGAGATATGAAGTTGAAAACAGGAGAAGAACAGAGCCCATCTGGATTGTTGGGGGTGTAAACATCATGCTGACCACAGGTATTCCAGGTTAATGTGGTCCATATACACAGAGATGGGATAAACAGACCCCTCAAGCAGATGGTGCCACTCCTTCAGGATGCGCTTAATCGCTAGGAGCTTTTTCTTACCGATAGTGTACTTTCATTCAGCAGAGGACAGACGTTTCGATAAAAAGGAGACTTGATGTAATTGCTCCTTGTCTCCGAGTCTTTGGGACAGAATAGCTCTGATGGCCAGATCAGAAGCATCAACCTCAAGGAAGAAGGGTTTTTGCATGTCAGGTTGTAGAAGAATAGGAGTAGAGGTGACATGTTCTTTTAAGAGGTCAAAAGCCTTATGTATAGCAAGGGTCCGCAGGAAATTGGATGTGGACTTGGTAAGGGATGTAATCACAGCTGCAATCTTAGAAAAGCTGCATATGAAAAGAGGGTAAAAATTGGCAAAGCCAATGAACCATTGTACCTCCTTTTGTGATGAAGGCGTAATCCTGCCAGTACTATACATACTTGTTGATGAGTCCGCAGGTCAGAAGAGAGGATGAGTATGTGATCAATATAGATAATGATGAACTGGTCCAGTAAGTCATGGTACACATAATTGATGAAGTGCTGGAAAGTCACAGGAAGGTTGCACAAACCAAAAAGCATCATTCAATATTCTAAGTGCCCGTAGCAGGAGTGAAAGACCGTCTTCCACTCATCCCCTGTTATGGACCAGGAACAAGACAGGCCCAAAAATGTAAAATGCAAAACACCTTTATTAAATTAACCAAAGCAAACAAAGCAAAATTGTGATCCAGGAGTGTAAACCAAAAGACAAGCCGGGGTCAGGAACCAAGGCAGGTATTCAGACAAGTTGGGGTCAGAAATACGGAAATCAGCAATGTCAGGAACAAGCCAGGAGTCAGGAGCTAGAAAGGACATAAGAGGAAGCCAGGTCATGCATGGATAATCAGGAACTCAGGAGAACGCACTTGCAGCCAGAAGCAAACAGAAATGTAAGGGGGAAGTGAGCCTAGCTGCTTTAAATAGCCTGGTCAGGTGAGTAACCATGGAAACAGAGAGGTCAAGGCAGTTTGTTAATCCTCGGCTGACTCAGTCTGACACAGGAAAGGAAAGGCAGCAGTAATCAACAGCAGAGTGTTAGACCAGATCAGCCAAACCATGACATCCCTTTCTCTGATACGTACTGGATTGTACTCTCCTCAGAGGTCAATCTTGGTAAAGACAGTGAGAGTGGTTCTAAGTGCTTTGGTATTAAGGGTAGTGGGTAGCAACTCCTGATTGTGATGAAATTGAGTTCCTGATAATCCACACAAGGCCGCAGACTGCCATCTTTCTTTTCCACAAAGAAAATGCCTACTCCTGCAGGAAACATAAATGGCATTATGAACCCTTTTGCAGGTTCTCTGTGATGTAGCTCTGCAAGTGATGCAATTCCAGACCAGAGAGGGGATAGATACACCAGAATGGTATAGCAGCTTCAGGAAGGAGGTCTACAGGTCAATCGTAGGATCGATGTGGTGGTATGAGGTCTGCACTCTTTTTATCAAACACATCACAGAAGTAGGGATATGCTTCATGTACTTGAGAGGAAGCGACTGACAAGAGCAGGTACTGTGATGACTGGGGGCACTGAGATCTATATAAGGAAGAAGAGAAGGAAATGGAACTGGAAGCCCAATTAACAAAAGGGTTATACCATTGGAGCCATGGGAGGTCCAGTATTAGAGGAACAATGGTAAAAGATACATCTAACTGGATGTATTCTAGAATCAGCCTCCCAATAAGGTGGTGTCTCCTGGGACACGGGGCCCAGTTGATGATTTCGTCCATCTGCCATCAGGATATGAAGGGCTGTATCTTGGATGGCATGGAATGCCTAACTGTTCTGCCGTGGCAGAATCAAGAAAACAACTTTTGGCCCAGGAATCAATGATGGCAGTCATAGAAGCTTGTTGGTCAGTCCACTGCAAGAAGATTTGGATAGTAAGGTGAGAAAAATGAGGAGTAGCAAGTGTCCTTAAAGAAGGACAGAAGGCACTAGCTTACTTCTGGATGGTTCAGGCCATTTTGGGCAGGCCCGTAGGAGAGGAATATTGCTTCCGCAGTATAAGCAGAGGTTCAGCTGTCTCAGCCAGTGCCATTCCATCTCTGACAGGGGTCGGCACACTAACCCCAGTTGTATGGGTTCTTCTGGGGACCCAGAAGCATGTGAGACTAGCAAGTCCTCACTAGGTACTAGCGGGCATTGCACAGAAGGTGAAGTGGACAACTGCTTCCTGCATCTTTCTGTAGCCTACAGTCAATCTGGATGGCTAGGAGGGTGAGTAGGTGGCAGACCCACATGAGCCAGCTCATCCTTCAGGCCCTCAGATAGCCATAAACGGAGCTGATTGATGAGAATAGACTAATTCCAACCAGTCTCTGATGCCAGACGGCAGAACTCTGTTACATAATCCTCAGCAGGACAGGTCATCCATGGCCTGTCGCTAGGACGACCATGAATCCATGAGAGGACTCTTGTCATGGAGAAGGTGGTACGCCCAGGTCTGGGGTTCTCCCTTAAGCAAGGTGATGACAGAACACACCTTGGCATAATCAGTTGCATAAGTATGGGGATTTAGGGTGTAACAGGAATTCACATGCTGTCAAAAAGTTTTGACTTTTTCTTTGCTTTTTCACACCTTTTTTGCCCATTGAAATCAATGGGAATAAAAAATTTCCTCCACCACAGGAAACTTTTATACAGCCATATAAAAGGATGTCAGGCTTTCACAGCCTCACGTTCTTTCTTTGTGATAGAAGAAAGAAGCACATTGTATGAGCTAGAGAAGATAGGGGAATTGAAAATTAGTTTAGGGAATCTTTTAGTAGGACATTTGTTCTGTGTAAATGTGTATTAGGAGAGGCAGTGGGGAACTCTGGGGAGAAGAAAGGAGGAAGGAGGTTGACCCCAAATACATCCCCAAAATTCAGATTGGCTGGCTGGCAAGACACAGGCAGCTGGGGACCTATTTGCTTGCTGATCTTGCTGTTATTATCTATGTGCTGGGAGGGGAAGTCTGAGGAAAGAAGTTGCTGATTTTGTTTTTCAGTTAAAATTTTTTTGGACAGACTGTGATAAGACAACAGGGTGGACAATTTAAAAAAAAAAAAAAAAAAAAAATGAACTAAATATATTAGGTCACAATGACAGACACCTGAATGGGATTAGGCAAGGCATCATACAGCTCCATCAGTTGTGTTGTGTACCATAGAGTAAAAAAACACAGTGTAGTTGAGTAATGTTCAGCAAAAGCACAAGGGGAAGGGGAGGGGATGGGGTGGGGCATTGCAGGGACGCGAGAGTAAAGTAGTAGTTCAAAAACTGACTGCAGCAATGGTTACTGCAGCATGTGCAATCAATGATGATGATCCCTCTACTCCCAGAGAAGATAGGCAAATAAATGGGAATTGAAGCTAAGTTTTAGGTAGTCATTTAGATAGGACATTTGTTCTCTGTAGTCTGGGGGCACAATGGGGAGAAGAAGGGAGGAAGGAGGTTTACCCAAAATAACCCAAAATTTGGTGTGACTGACTAGCAAGACACAGGCAGCTGTGATCCAGATTACTTTTTACTTTTATTGTGTCTGCACTGGGGAAGTCTGGGGAAAGAAGTTGTTTTTTAGTTATATATTTTTTAGGACTAATTGTGATAAGATATGGTGGACAACTTAAAAAAAAAACATGAATGATTAAACAAATAAATATATTAGACAGCTGACTGTGAGCTCTGTGACTAAGGCAAACTTGATAGACAGCAGATGACACTGAGAATTTTGTTGAGGGCCAAGGTAAGACTTCACACTCCATCAGTTGTGCACTGTAGAGAGTAAAAACAGTCACAGCAGTTGAGTAATGTCCAGAAAAAGCACAAGGGACAAGGGGAGGGGGAAAGGTGGAGCAGTTCAGGGATGTGGGTATAAAGTGGTAGTACAAAAACTGACTGCAGCAATTGTTGCTGCAGCATGTGCAATAAATGATGGTGATCCCTCTCCTCCTGGGGTGGATGCAGTTTGTCAAGGTCCCACCAATCGCACCAGCCCAGGCCCCCACCACCACTACCATACACATCTGCCACATAGTAGGTTGTACTTTATTTTTTTAAAATCACCTGACATAATCATGAGCAGGAAGTAAGTGTTGTGGGCAAAGGACAAAGGTACTCTACATGCTAACACATTTTTCAAGGTATATGTTGCTGTAGGACTCACAACTTTGACTTCCAGCTACTTATTTTTCCACTACAGCCCTCAAATGAAGTAAAATTGGGCTGGGAAATGTTGCACCATATTAAACATGTAAAGATAACAACGTGTTGGAATAGGAAAACGTGTTTGAATAGGAGAAAATGTGTTAGAATAGCAGAAAAATGTGTTAGACTGTGATAGAATAGGAGAAAAATGTGTTGACTAAGTGAAAAATGTGTGCAAAAAAAGGGAAAAATCATCCGTTTTTTGCGAAAAGTCATGCAGGAAAATGTTCTCACTTTTTGCCCACCCCTAGTCTCCAGGACCTGTGGCGGGTTATGCACCAAGGCAAGCAGGGTATTCTTGCCACTCATCTATATATAGAACTTTGTCATGCATCGAACATGCATTTGGGTCTGAATGTGTTAGACTGAGGGGGAGGGATTGCTGCTTTCTCCCCAGGGTGGCCTCAGCTGAGCCTCGGATGATATAGTCTTGGAAACATCCAAGGCATTTGCAAGAGGGGTCTCTCATGTCCCTCACGTCCTCCTTTAAAAAGGAAAAGAAACTACTGGACTCCATCCTTGAGGAGAGGGCCTTGGAGGCTGAACGAGCATATGTTGATCATGCCCCAGTTGCAGCATATGATACTTTCCAGGCTGCCACCTTGAGTCTCTCTGATCTTAAAGTGATCCATATGATCTACAAAGCACAAATTATATTTGATCATGGTGCTAAACCAGGCAGGATGATGGCCCACTTGATTAAATTCAGGTAATCAGGTGATTGTGTCATCCAACATGGCCACGGCCTTTGACTCAAAGGAATGGAAATATCTATGGAAGGTCCTCTCTTTGTCTGGCTTTGGTCTGATGTTCATCCAATGGGTCCAGATTATCTGTGCTAAACTACTGGATGCTATATCCACTAGCTGGGGATGCTTCCAATCTTTATAGGGGGACTCAGCAGGGGTGTCCATTGTTACTGTCTTTATTTGACTTAGCACTGGAGCCTTTTGCATCAGTGGCCCAGAGGGATTCCAAGATCTTGGGCTTCTGGCTTTGGGGAATGAAGGAGAAGATTGCTCTGTTTACTGATGACATGGTTTGGTTTTTGGCCGCTCTTTGAGGCAGTTGTTGGAGTTGGAGGACCGCATTGGCCTTTTTTTCTGGTCTGCTGGTCAACTGGGCTAAATTTTCTCTTTTTCTCTTGGACCCTCTTCCTACCACAGTGCCACTGGTCTCCTGTCCATTGCAGGCTGTTGACTACATCAGGTACCTGGGCATCATGGTATCGCCTCGCTACACAACTTCCTGAGTTTCAACCTGGTCCCGATTATTAGCTGCTTTAGGGACAAGATGGATGCATGGTGTGGACTTCTTCTTTATGTGGTTGGACACTTGAATTTAATTAAGATGATATTAATTCCAAAGCTCCTCTATGTCTTTTGGAGCCCCCTGTGTATATCCCTAAGTCATGCTTTTTGGGAGTTGGATGGGCTCACAGTGGTTTGAGGGCCATGATCAAATTTGTTAATTTGCATGGACTGCATTTGGAAGGTGGTATAGTCCTTCTGGATTTTTATTTCTACTATCTTGCCACTCAGGCACTTTTGTTACTCTAGACATTGTTACACTTCATGATGATGTATCCATCTAGCAGATACCTCTCCTGGGGTGCAGGTGGGGTCCTTATTGACCACTGAAGCAGCTACTACCCTTAGAGCGTGGAAGAATGTTCAGCATTTTTGCAGGCTATCTTGCTGTGGACCCAGCGACTCCCCTCTGGAATAATGTCACCTTCGTGCGGCTCATACGCCTAGACTTTGGATCTGTGTGGAACATGCATAGTGTTTCTACTGTGGACACTTGTTCAGTGGTAATCTTCTTAAATGCTTTCAGCAGCTTTGGGATGAACTTGGGATCCCTAACTCTTTAATTGGGAATGGGATATGGCATTGATTGAATAATGGCACTTCCTGTCTGGCAAATAATTTCCAGAGAAAAGGGCAGTTTTTCTGCTTTTTTTTTCGTGTAGCTCATTCCATTGAAATCAATGGGAACATTGAATTTATACACAACACATAGCAAATATTATTTTATTTCCGAAATGCATAGTATAAAAGGGGCATGAGGGTGCCTGTGTTGGTGGAATGTGGGGAAAGAATCAGTCGAACAGGACATTTTTTTTGGGGGGGTTGTTTACTGGGATTGGGAGGCATTTAATACAAAATAAATCCTAAATACAAATAAAAAAACCCATAACACATGGTATAAAAAGGGTCTGAGGAGAGTGACTGTGTTGGTGGGTAGGGTCCGGGGAATTAATCAGTTGAATAGGGAATTTGTTTTTTGTTGGGTCCTTGACTGGTATTGGAGGGCCAGTTACCGTAAAATCTCAGGTATAATACGCATCTGTGTATAATACGCAGGTGTATATTATGCCCAAGATTTTAAGGGAAAACAATAATGCCTATGTATAATATGCACCCTTGTTTTCCCCTTTTAAGAAAAAAATTAAGCCTTCCAGATCCTTTCCCTCCCTTCCCCGGCGCTATCCGCTGCTAAAATAGAAGCATGCAGCAAATTGAAGCATGCCGCCCACAGGGAATATTGACATCTGTTACATGTTGCCTGCTAAAGGGGAAAATGCAGGGACTTGAACTTTGAAGTAAGTAAATGATATTTTAGCAGCAGATAGTGCTGGGAGAGGGAGGGAAGGCATCTGGCAGATTTAATTTTTGTTTTTTGTAAAAAACTGTCGGGTATAATAGTGACATAAGGTGAAGTGGGGTAATATTGTTTGTATTATACCCAAGATTTTACGGTAATAAAAAAAATCCAAATAATGTAATAAAATAATAAATTTGTATGTAAAGTGATAGAGACAGGAACCCCCTGACGTAAGCTACCACTGGGGTAGACTGATATTTGACTTGATAGAGTATTTTGCAGAGAATGGTTTGTTAGATTTGTTGTTAGAGGCCCAAGCCCTGAGGAAACATTGATTTGTAGGACTTAGACTTATTAGAGGCCCAAGCCCTGAAGAAACATTGATTTGTAGGACTTAAGCTTGTTTAGCACAAGTCCTAAGGAAACGTTGATTTGAGGCACGTAGGCTTCTTAGAAACACACCCACAAAATTGTTAATTTTTCTTTTTGTATCCCTGAGGAAAAAAATGCTCTACTGACCTAGTGCCACTGGCCATTGTCAAATGCCCTGATGTAGATGTGAAATTTGTGACTGCTGTTCTTGCTACTGCTGCTGGGTTGTTTAAGCAGCAGAATGATTAGGCAGCTGAAAGGGAATGGGTTCAACAACAGCAGTAACATGGGTGATGAATGATGAAGGTTCTACTTGCTATTTCTAGCTCCAGTGATGCGTCTGAGGAGTAACAGCACAATAAGTAGCCCCCAGCATATGTGGAAAAAAGAAGTTGGCCAATAATTCTTCTCCATCTGCCCATCCTCCAAAATCATGGGTGTGTTGCTACTAGAATATAAATTTTCCCTTGAGAGCAGGAGATGTGCCTCTCATCAGCAACAGTGTGTGTGATAAATAACATCTGGGGCACAGCTGTATCCAAACACCATAACGCCAGAAACCAAGTACTGCCGCGGTCACTATAACCCTTGTCCAGACCCACCAGTATTGGTGGCAGCAGGTTCAGAACTGGCAGCAGGCAGAGCACTGGGGGAAGCAGGGGCAGCAATCTGACAGCAGGCACAGCACTAGTTGCAGCCGGCTCAGCTCTGGCAGCAGGCACAGAACTGGTGCAAGCAGGGGCAGCATGTCTGACAGCAGGCACAGCACTAGTGGCAACAGGGCCAGCAATGGTGGCAGCAGGGGCAGCTAGTCTGGCAGCAGCAGCTGACCTGTCCTGCTCTCATTAGTACTACCCTTTTCTCACTCACTTCCCATTAAATTCCCTAAGATCTCCTGATTTAGGGGGACTGGACAGCATTGGTTCAGTTGTGCTCACTTCCTCCTCCTCAGACTCAGTGGACACATAAGGGTCCTTCCAGTTCCTCCTTCTATTAGTTTTAAAACTGCTCATAGTGATAGCAGTCACTATGAGCCTCTCCTGCATCAATTTTTCCAAAAGATCACAGCAGAACCACACAGCACATCTACCTCACTGTGTAGCTGCTTCTATTGTGTTTCACCTCTGCAAATACATGTCATTTTTTATAGCTAAAAGGCGAAAACTTTCTAGCCATTGAAAAAATGGTGAATAATTTTGGTCAATGGGCAAAAAATGCAAAGATTTTAATTACTGGTTTTAAAGTTGATTTTCCTGTGAAAAAGCAGACAACAATGTAGTTTTCGTGGAATTTCTGGCAGGAACATGGCAAGAGCTTTCACCTTCCCCTACTGATGAGCCCATCCACAGTTTCAACACATGTTAAAAAAACAACTCTTTTAATTGAAGATTTTACACAGTGTTAATTATACTCCATCTCAACTTCATCTAATGGGGATAAGGGACTCCGATCATTGCCCCCGCTGTAGTGAGAGGGAGGGTATCTTCCTTGATATGATATGGGACTTGTCAGAGGTCCAGACATTTTGGTCCCAGGACCTTAATAACTTGTGGTGTCAGTTGTACACCTTGCTAGCATTGGAGGAGTTAAAAAGCCCATTAAGATCAACTGGAAGTTTGTCTGCTACGGAGCAGTTGGTTTGCTTTAAAACTGGCCATTTTTCATTTGTACACAAGACCCAATGTGCATTGAAGATGAATTTCAAACAAATATTAGGTTTAAGGGAGTGCAATTATCTCACAACAATACCACCAATACTGTATGTTCACATCACAAGTTGTAAATGAGTACTTATGTTTCTGGATGATAGTAACATGCATGTGCACAGACTGACAAACTAGGCAAATGCACATCCCTAAAAACCACAGATCTGAGTCCTAATTTACTATTTGTTATTAAGGTGAACTTTTAGTGCAACATAAAAGTATGGCTGTGATTTACAAAAGAACCAGTTTATTAGTGATCCACAAAACAGGTGGACTGGCAAAACGGTTTCTTTATTTTCCTAATTTTTGTTTGTCTCAATTAGATGCAAATACAGTATTAGCCTATGGAAAAAGTTATGTGAATTCTAGCTTGAGTGAAGGCAGTACAAACAAATACTAAGCAACATATTGCTCATAATAGCTATAAAAGTGTTTCTCACAAAACATATATGTGAACTGATGTGTAGGTTTAATTCATTCACAGAAATAACACAGCGGGCCTTCTTAAAAGTAGAAATTCATTTTGTGTTCAAAAAGATTACTGCAAAGTAACCTTTCTATAACATTCAGTAAACTAACAGCAGAGAAAGGTATTATCTGCCCATAATGAGCCAGCTCTGAGGTTAGTCTACCACCTCCCCCATCATGTATGGATATTGCTTTTGTTATATTATGTTTTCATGATTCATCTTTTCCTTATGCCTTGACCCCAATTACAAAACACCATGACCTCTTCAGGAAGCCTCATTCTTTGATATCTATAAAGCTACTTTAAGAAACTTAAAGCAAGCGTTATTTTTATATGGAAGATACTTGCTTCCTTTTCTCCAAGAAATGTAATAACTCATTTTTTTTTTTTTAATGATGGTTTACCTATGCTCCTCAAAAAAGAGTGGGTATTTGATTAAATAAATACCTACCCTGGATACCCTTTCTAATTTATTCAGATATATTTATTTATAAAAAGTGTCATAAATAATTACAATTTCAGCTTAGCTAATCAAGCAAATCATTTGAGTTAAATGGGTTAATTCATGTTTAAAGGGGATCTTTCACCCCATTTACAACTTTGCCTAAATAGTTTTGTCATAGGTCATAGATAATGAAAAGTGTATACATTTAAAAAAAAAGCTTGTTTAGTAAAATTAAAAGAATAAATACAGCACTTTACCTTCTTCAAGGCAGACTGCAGTTATCTGATCTGTACTGAAGTCTGCCACTCTGCTTCCTTCTAGCCAGCCTCCTCCGATAACAGAGGCAATCTGTCTGTAAGCTGGAGCGCTCTCATTGGCCAGAAATCAATCTCTGCCAATGAGAGCGTCCAGCTTAGAGACAGAAAGCCTCCATCATCGGAGGGGGCTGGACAGAGAGAGGCAGAATGACAGACAGGGGTACAAAGCAGGTAATCGCAGACTGTCCGGAAGTAAGTACAGAGCTGTAATTATTCTTTGAATTTCACTAAACAAGCTTTTTTTAAAAAAAAAAAAAAAAAGTATACAATTTTCATTATCTGTGATATATGAAAAAACTATTTAGGCAAAGTTGTAAAGGGATGAAAGATCCCCCAATGAAAACAGAATACAAGAAGTTGGTACTAGGGATGGGCGAAAGTTGTCGCTGTATTCCTGCGAGAAATTTCACGAAAACCATGTTGTTATCCACTTTTTCACAGGAAAATCCACTTTAAAACTAGCTGTTTTCGCATCTTTCGCTCATTGACCAAAATCTTTCGCCATTTTTTCAATGGCTAGAAATTTTTGCCCATTGATTTACTTTGTTTTCGCACTTCCGCTATAAAAATGTGACATTTTCTCTGAAGGCAGACACAATAGAAGCAGCTACAGAGCGAGATAGATGTGCTGTGTTTTTCTGTTGTGATATTTTGCAAAAATTGAGACAGGAGAGGCTCATAGTGACTCCTTATCACGGTTCCCATGATCTCTCTCTGTCACTCTTGCTTGTGCTGCTCCCCTATTGGTTGAGCCTGTTTGGCCCTCCCCTGGTGACCTTTTTATACCTGACCAGTGGCACCTGTCAGGTGCCCTTTAGTGGTGTTCCAGAGCCAGTGTTGCTGTTGCTGTGTTCCTGTGTTCCTGATTTCCTGTGTACCGATTTGGCCTGTTCTGACTACGCTCCTGAGTTCCTGCTCCGTGATCTGACCCGGCCTGGCTGACGTTCCTGCTCATTGCTGATCTGGCTCGTCTGAGAATCTCCTCCGTGATATGACCCGGCCTGGCTGATGTTCCTGCTCGTTGCTGATCTGGCTTGTCTGAGAATCTCCTCCATGATCTGACCCGGCCTGGCTGACTTCCTGCTCCGTGACCTGCACCGGCTTGCTACAGTCTCTGCTACCGTTCCTGCTTCCAGCTGCTGTTGTCGCTCTGGCGGCATTCTGATTCCTGCTGTGTTCATGTCAGAGCTGATCGAGACTGCAACCATTAACTCCTGCTGAGCCGTGTCTCCCGAGCTGAGCCTCTCTTTGCACTTGCAGAGCTGTACTACCAAAGCTGAGTCTTCCTTGGCACTTGCAGAGCGATTCCTTCACACGCTGAGCCTCCGATTGTACTTGCAGAGCTACATATCCTACCGTGGTGCTGTTGTTAACTCTTGCAGAGCCGTTGCAGTTATCCGCTGCTCCTACTGAGCCGGCCGTGTTGTGGGCCTTGGTTAGACGGCGGCTCATATTGTCAACTAAACAGAGTAGTCGGTCTCCGTTAACTCACCTGTGGGAGGCGCTATTGGCTCTAGCTCCTTCTGAGTTCTCTCCGTTACTGCCCGGTGGGGTTATTGGCTCAAGCACTTGCAGCACAGGTGGTTTCCGTTACTAACGCCCATGGGGGCTACCAGCTCAAACTCTTGCTGTACCCAGAGTCCGTTGTTATGCCCGTAGGGCTATTGGCTCACGCTCTTGCAGTGCAAGTTGTCTCCGTTATACGCCTGCGGGGCTATTGGCTCAAGCTATCACTGTACGGTTGGTCTCCGTTATACGCCCTTGGGGGCTATTGGCTCAAGCTATCACTGTACGGTTGGTCTCCGTTATACGCCCTTGGGGGCTATTGACTCACGCTCTTGCAGTACCAGTTGTCTCCGTTATACGCCCGTGGGGGCTATTGGCTCACGCTCCTGCATTACAAGTTGTCTCCGTTATACGCCCGTGGGGGCTATCTGCTAACTACTCGGCAGCGTTCTGCGTCAGCCTCTGTACTGCCGAAGCAGCTCTCTACATCTATGGACTTAAGGTGTTGCGAAATCTAGCACCTATTGCTGCCTCTTATTCACCTTGGGCGTGCCAAACACCACAACAGAGACTGACGATTCCTTTGTATTTAACTATTGATTGCCAGTCGCTATTCTGAGCCTGTCCTGTGACAGTATATGTATTATCTGTACTTCTGTATACTGGTCCTGTGAAGGCCTATGTAGCCTATCTAACGCTATTTACTGTGTTGCCTATTGAGGGCGATCTTTGTTCTTTATTTTTTTAAATAAACTGTGTTTTATTCAAACCTGCTGTCTGAGTGTCTGAAAAACTGTTACACTCCTGTCACTATAAGCAGCAAAAAGATGAACTGGAAGGAACCTTATTATGTGTCCACTGAGTCTGAGGAGAAGGAGGAGGAGGAGGAAGTGACTAGTAGTACCGAACCAATGCTGTCCAGTCTCCCTAAATCACCCCAAGGGATCTTGGGGAATTTAATGAGAAGGGAGGGAGAAAAGGGAATGGGAAGGAAGGGAGAAAAGGGAAGGAAGGGAGAAAAGGGTAGTACTAGTGGGAGCAGGACAGGTCAGCTGCCTGTACCTGCTGCCAGATGTGCAGTCCCTGCTGCCAGTGCCACTATTGCTGTACCTACAGCCACTAGTGTTGTACCTGCTTTCAGATGTGCTGCCCTATTGCCAGTGCCACCATTGCAGTACCCACAGTCACTAGTGTTGTACCTGCTGCAGACGTGCTGTCTCTGCCACCAGTGCCACCATTGCTGTACCTACAGCCAATAGTGTTGTGCATGCTGCCAGATGTGCTGCTTCTGCTGCCAGTGCCACCATTTCTGTACCTGCAGCCACTAGTGTTTTACCTGCTGCCAGACGTGCTGTCCCTGCTGCCAGCGCCACCATTGCAGTACCTGCAGCCACTAGTGTTGTACTTGCTGCCAGACATGATGCCCCTGCTGCCAGTGCCACCATTGCTGTACCTGCAGCCACTAGTGTTCTACCTGCTGCCAGTGCTGAACCTGCTACCACCAATACTTTGCCTGCTGCTAGTGTTTCTTGTAGTACTCGGGGGGAAGGAGAAAATGATGCCAAGTGTGACAGCAAGGAATCCTAAATCACACTTGCCATTTACAAGCAGTCCTGCCAGTGCTAGTAGTACTGCTATGAAGGTCCAGCAGCTTGTTAGCATTAAGAGTGAAGGAGGGGGTAATCAACAATATCCTCATATTACTAGTGACTGTGAGAATGAGGAGGAAGACTCTGCGGCTGAACTTGATGTGGTTGGTGTTAGTAGCAGTAGCAGTAATGGTGAAGCAGCCAGAGTGGTAGGGGAAACATTTGAGAGCATCCAGACTAGCAATCAAGGGACCCCACACCATTCCCCTGGCTCTGAGAGTCCCCTTCCAAGCTGAACATGATCCTTAAGAGGCCAGAACTGGTGTTGGGGGAGAGCAAGCTCAGAATTAACACCATCACCACCAGCAGGGGAACAGATCAGCTGCCTGTGCCTGCTGTTACTGCTGCTAGTGCTAGTCTGCCTTCTTCTTCAGTTCAAAAGTAAATGGCAAGTGTGACATTAGCGTACCCTCTGTTACATTGCTTGTCACCTCCTTCAAGCAGCAGTGATATGTGTGTAATAGAGCAGCAGCAACAACAGCATGTAGGGACTAGTGGTAGTAGTGATGATGATGCTGGAGAAGATGGGGTGGAAGAGACATTGATGGCCTTTTTAGCAGAAACTGAGAAGTAATGGGAGACAGGGATGAGGAGGGGCATCACCACCACCACTAGCAATGACATTTTGGAATCAGTGGAATTTGCAACTGCTCTAATTCCTTCTGATGCTGAGATGCAAGGGCAGCAGGATGCTGAGGAGCAGGCTAGTGTGCACAGACCACCGAGGACACAGTGGGAATGGGGTTAACAAGTGATGAGGGACTAGGACAGGTTCCACTTGCTAGAGGTAGCAATAATCCTGATCCTAGTTGCAGTGCTGAATCTGAGGCAGTAGCAGAAACAGCAGCAACATTATCTGCTGCCACAGACAATGAAGGGGAATGTGGAGGACAAGAAGAAAGAGGCCATTTTCCTCCATCTATTCCCTTCCCCCTGAAGTCATCATGGGTGTGGGAATATTTTTCTGTTGGAACAGGCACAGTGCAGTCATCAGCAATGGCACTTTGCACAATTTGTGACAAGTCAGTGAAAATAGGAAAGGAGGGAACACACCTTGGCACAAGCGCCCTGACATATGAAACACAGACACCATGACATTTACGTCAAACATGTTCAAGACAAACACCCACCGCAGAAATCAAGCACCACTTTTGCTGTCCCTGAATCACCAGAAAGGCAACAAGAGGTGAGGCGGAGATCAAAGAGAAGAAGGAACAGAACAACCCAGGCAGAGACTGAAAGTTCCAGGACGAGTGAAACAACTAGCTTCTAGGGTAACCATATCTTCTGCCAATCCACCTTGTTCATTACCTCCCCCGCAAAATGATAGCCACTCTGTTGATGTTAGGATATGACAGTTCGTCTCTACCCATTGCACACTGTGTGGTGCACTGACCACACATGCCATTGTGGTGGAGGAGAATCGCAATCAGTGCATCAAGTGGCATTTGAGGAGATTCCATCCTGCAGAATATGCTAAGATGGTGGCAGGTAGGGTTCATCATTACTATTAAACTGTCAGCAAGTTGTCATGTGTCCTTAGCATGTCTGGAAAAGGGGTACAGTGACAGCAGCAGTACTTGGTTTTGGGTGTCATGGTGTTTGGATACAGTTGTGCCCCCAGATGTTATTTACCACACACACACTGTGCACATTGCAGTTGCTGATGAAAGCTGCTGTTCCTGCTGTCACGGGAAAAAATACATTCTAATAACAACACACCCATGATGGTTTTGGAGGAGGGGTAGGTGAAGTAGATTTAATGGCCAACATCTTTTTTTCTCCAAATATACTGGGGTCTACTTATTCTGCTGCTACTGCCTCAGGCACATCACTGGAGCCAGTTGTGGCAAGTGGAACCTTCATCATCCATCTTCCATGTTATTGCTGTTGTTGATCCCATTCCCTTTCAGTTGTGCCAAACAAGCTTATGTCCTACAAATCAATGTTTCTTCAGGTCTTGGGCCTCTAATAAGTCTAAGTCCTACAAAGGCATCTAACAACAAATCAAACAAATCATCCTCTACAAAATACTCTATCAAGTCAAGTACCAGTCCACCCCAGTGGCAGCTTATGTCAGGGGGATCCTGTCTCTATCACTTTACTTACAAATTTCTTATTTTACTTTATTGATTGTTTTTTTTATTAAATGTCCCCCCAATAGCAGTCAAGAAACCCCCCCGAAAACAAATTCCCTGATTAGATGAGTCATTCATTCACCAACACAGACACCCTCCTCAGTCCCATTTATACCATGTCTTATCGTTTTTATTTTATTTTATTTAGGATTTCTTTTTAATTAATTGACCCCAATCCCAGTAAACAACCCCCTCAAAAATCATCCCCTGTTCAACTGATTCTTTCCCCACACCTCACCAAAACAGGCACCCTCATGCCCCTTTTATACTATGCCTTTTGGAAATAAAATAATATTTGCTATGTGTTGTGTGTCACTTCTATGTTCCCATTGATTTCAAAGGAATGAGCTAGGCAAAAAAACGGAAAATCTTCACTTTTCGCAGGAAATTTTTCACCACGCGGAAAGTGCCATTTTTCACTGATTTCAGTTTGAGTCGGAAATGTTTGCCCATCCGTAGTTGGCACTCACCCAAATAAAATATTTATTTCAGTAGAAAAACTCTATTAACAAGACAGACAAGGAGGTGGATGGTAATCCTCAAAAATCGAACCGACAGCTGTTTTGAGCCTTACCAAGTAACTGGTAGTTTGTCAATATAGAATATAGAACTAAACAGCTGTCGGTTCGATTTTTGAGGATTACCAGCTAATCTCGTCTGTCTTGTTAATGCAGTTCTTCTCTTGAAATGAAGATTTTAATTGGGGAAGTGTTGGCTTCTTCTGTTCTGTGCTCATTGCCTGTTCTAAAACTGCCTTTCTGATAAACACCAGGAAATTATGAGGAGTGTTCACTCATCTCCTATCACTGGCATGGTAGAGAGATAGGAGATGAATGTATTCCCAATCCCAATAACAGTGTTACTGCACATCTTTATTTTTATTTCATGCAATGTGATTCAGGGAGTGCAAGAGACTAATTGTTAAAGAGTACCTCTGGGAGTGGCTGCTTGTGAGTGTCTGTGTGAGGGAGCTAAGAGAGAGATAGGCAGATGGAAGGGAGAGGAGTGGAGGCTAAAAGGATGTGGTGAGGTGCAGGAGATGAAGAAAGCGAGCAGGGGATTCCTGGTCAGGGAATGAGGGGGAGATGGAGAACAGGTGGGCAGAGAGGTATTGAGCAATGGTTAGGTATACAGCAGCTATGGACTGACAACCCAGTGGGAACCGGAGGGGATGTGTGACAGGAACATACACATCCAGGAACAGTGCAGGCAGGGCCTGACCACCAAACTTCCTCATATAGTTCAGATACTTCCCAGACTGGATTGGATTAGGACAGACTGCAGGACCCTATGCACTCCCTCTAGGAGAAAATGGCCCTGGTGTAGAGCATACTTAAGAGGAAAAACATACTGTTCACCACTGAAAGGGCCAGAAGGATTGGTACTATGAAGAAGTTCATCTGGCTTCAGGTCCTAGATGCATTCAACAAGGTGTCCAGATGTCTCCAACAAGAAGTGCTGGATAGACTGCAAGTGCAAAGTCAAGAACAAGATGGGAGACATGGCACTGCATGCAAGACGCAATGGAGGTGTTCCACGTACGAACATCACCTTCAATATCTGGGAGTAGATGCTCCAAAACAACCTCTCCGAGGTCCAAGTTGGCAGTGACACAGGAGACGACAGAACTCTCCAGACTTTATAGTGCAAGAAGTAATTCAACAGCTCTTACTGCTGATATCTAGGACTTCAATAGACAAATGTTTCATATCAACACAATATGTCACAGACTGAATTGATCCTGAAGCCTTCTGGAAAACAAGATAGCAAGTGACTATTAGTGTGATATCAGAGTATCCCCATATACTCCAAAGCAAAACATCAAAAAACAAAAAAAACACACATTCGAAGCAACTGCAGAATCCAAATAAAAACAGTAAAGCTTTATTGTAGTTTAATATTAAAAATATAGATACCTAAGCAACATCCTTGGATATTAGAGAACAGGAGGAGAGACTTGTGGTGTATACATATAACCAGCAAATGTAGATGATCGGTACCTCACAGATCAAGAGTTTTATGTTTCTCACACTTAATCATGACCCGAGGTTCCGGCAGTGACCATTTCATCTTTTGAATCAACCTAAGCCAATCACTAAACTTATCAAACCGTGAAACATGGGATTGGTGCTAGAGAAATTGGCACTTCATTTTCTTCATCCACATACAAGGATTAACCCTTCACAATGCACTTCATCCACAAGGATTATCCCTCTGTAATGCACATCATGATCTCCATATACAAAATCTAAATCTCTGTGGAGAAAAGATGTGTGCCAAAAGACACAATCTCCACAAAGGGAGCAATAAACAATAATGCAAGTCACCATATGTTAAAACTAGTATCTCTTAAAGAAAACAAGAATAACCTATTTGCCTCACACACCATTACCACTTTGCACTGCTGATTCCAATTATCCCCTTACTGTAAAGGCAAACTTAATGTGTATTGGCAAAGGTCAGTTCCAAGACCAAAGTCATCTCTTCTACATTGTCTATATGGCTGGCAAAAAATTAAGAGTTAAAACCATATTAATAACAATAATTGACAACAAAAATATAGACAACATAACCTGAACATTTAGGAATGAATATAATGTGTTCACAGTGATACAGTATCCAACTTCATCATGAAGATCTAAATAAACAATGACATTGCCTTATAAGGTAGCCTTCAGCTGAGACAATGTACCCATGGGAACACATAAAAGTATCTTATAACCATGAGTTGTAATCATAGTGGCAAATCTTTCGCACTTAAATCAACACACAGATTGTCACAATTAAAAGGGACATCCCATGGGTCTGACACAAAAACCCAGAGGATATGAAACACAGCTATCCTATGTAAGATTCAGCATTCCATAAACCATTTAAAGAAGCACCCCATCCTGATGCAAAATGTTTCTGATGATAATTAAACATAGCATGTAACATCATATTCTCTATTTAAGCCACCCGGATTTCTTTTACCCAACTCAAAAATCCAGAAAACTTCATGTCTGTTTAATTTGTCAACCAGGCTGCCTTTTTGCATTCCCAAATTAACCCTTTCTATACCTTGCACCCTAAAGCTATAGGTGTTATAATTGCCTGTTTTAAAATGAGAGGATACATCAGAATGAAGCTCCAAGTTTCAAATATCACTCAGGTGTTCATTCATTCTCTCCCTCATGGTTCTGGTGATCTTACCAACATACTGCATTTTACATGCAAGACTGTCATGCTGCTCCTGACTGCTCCTCCTACCTATAATCCTATTGGCGGCTGTAGGCTTTATGTACCTGGATCTTCCATCAACCCTTGCTCGATTTTAGCGCCAAAGTCTGAGAGAAACCTTTGTCGTGAGTTCCTGTGTTTGCTGATTCCGTGTACCGAACCCTGCCTGAATACCGACCTAGTCTTGTCTTCTGCCCGTGGATCTTGACCCCAGCTTTGCCTGACCACGTCTTTGCCTGCTCCTTTGGTTACTGATTCGATTCCGGCCTGACCCAGTATTCTCGGACTACGCTTTCCATTCGGAACTTTCTGCCTCGCAACGAGAGTCCCTCCAGCTGCTCTCAAGGTTGTTTCCAGTCTTCCGTTCCTTCACCTCTGGGGCTCCGACTGGTTTGGGTTGCCATCACCGGCCGCTCCGGTGACTGCCCCGGCCAGTCGAGGGTGTAGGAACTCGAATTCCCCTTACCTGCTTCCAGTTTCCTGGGCCGCGAGTCCAAACCCGATTCAAGCAGAGAATAGAGGATTCGTAGTTCATAAACCTCGAACCTGCCTCGAACCTTATCGATACCCCAAGACCTCGAACCTGTCTCGAACCTTATCGATACCCCAAGACCTCGAACCTGTCTCGAACCTTATCAATACCCCAAGACCTCGAACCTGTCTCGAACCTTATCGATACCCCAAGACCTCGAACCTGTCTTGAACATTATCGTTACCCCAAGACCTCGAACCTGCCTCGAACCTTATCTTGACCTCGAGGCCTTCGATTAAAGGGAACTCTGTCCTGCAGTCTGACTACGGTCTTGAACCTTCCCGAGCCTCCTAGTTCCTGTTGATCCAGTCTCGAACTCAGAGGAGCAGTGAACTGGTTAACCTGAGTCCTTTACCTTGCTTGACCCTACTCAGAGACTGACAGTAAAATCGAGCCAGTAAAATGGATGCTGCTGAGGCTTCCCTCATAGCCTCCAGACAGGAACAACAGGAGCAAGTTCTGTCTACCCATGCAGCACAACTACAAACCCTCAATCATAAGCTGGATCCTATGATAGAAATGTTGCAAACATTCTCTCCATCTACCCCTGCTCAAGCTCCACCACAGCCCCCTGGGGCCACAGGGTCTACAGGAACCCCCTCAGGGTACAAGCCACCCAAGATACCCTTACCAGAGAGATACTCTGGCCGACCTGAACATTGTCGTGGATTCTTGAACCAGTGCCAATTACATTTTCAGATCTTGCCTCATTCGTTTAACTCTCATTCTACTAGGGTGGCATTCATAATCTCTCTATTGACTGATAAGGCCCTCGCTTGGGCTTCCCCTCTGGTGGAGAACAGATCTTCTCTTCTTGATGACTCCAATGCATTTATCGCTGCCTTTAAGACCGTATTTGATCTACCTGGAAGACAGGCATCTGCAGAAGCCAGTATACTGGGTCTAAAACAGGGCACTCGCACGGTGGCTGAATATGCAGTAGAGTTCAGAACACTTTCCTACGCAACCGACTGGAACAATGAAGCCTTGCGAGCCGCCTTTCGCAGGGGTCTGAGCGAACGCATCAAAGACGCTCTAGTTAATCAAGACATTCCGGAGGATCTGGAGGGTCTGATATCTACCTGTTTAGAATTAGATCGTTGGCAAATTGAGCGACAGCTTGAGAGAGATCGCTCCCGCCACCATAAATCTGATTTTGTTCCTCGATTATCCTCTCCCACCGAGACATTACAGACCTCTGTTGAACCTATGGATATTGGGTCTGTGACTAAACTCCCTGAGGAGGAGAAACGCCGGCGAAGACGTCAGGGACTTTGCTTTTATTGTGGCCTCAAGGGCCATCTCCTACGCCAGTGTCCAACCCGTCCGGGAAACTTCCAAAGTTTAGGGAACCATGGAAACAACTCCCTAGGCGTAATACACAAAATCTCTCCGTCTGACACAAACCGTTTGATGGTTCCTGTTCGGTTAAGTTGGGCGGAGGGCTCAGTCTCCACTAAAGCCTTCTTGGACTCAGGTGCGGCAGGGGTCTTCCTTGATGCTGGATTCGCTTCCAGGCACTCTATACCGCTTGTCCAGAAAACCAAACCCCTGCGGGTCTCTACCGTGGGTGGGGGTCCTCTGGGAAAGGGCCTCGTTACCCATGAAACCCAATTACTACTCCTTCGGACTGGCACCCTTCATTCAGAGACAATTCACCTCGACATTATAGAGTGCCCTTCCGTTCCAGTGATTTTGGGCCTTCCTTGGCTTCGCCGCCACAATCCAGTAATTGACTGGAGCTCTGACCAGTTGACGAATTGGGGTTCTTCCTGTTACTCTAACTGCCTTTCTGAGATACCTGTACCAGGCCTTGTGGGTTGCATAACCACTCCTGAGGAATCTGTTCCTAAACCCTGCAGAGACTGTCCTATTGACTTCTTACCCGGAACCGTGCCTCCTAGAGGAAAACCAATTCTTCTATCTGAACTGGGACCTAAGAATCTGAAGGTGGATGCCTTGCCTCCTCTCTTCACTCCTGAACCAGAACCTCCTCCTGAACCCATAATTCCTTCTAATCATATTGTGGCCTCTCTATCATTGTCTATAGTACAAAGGATCAAGTCCCTCCAACATCATTTAGTGGACGTTTTCAAGGAAAACCCGCTCATCTGCTACTTGTCCCCAAGCGATTTCGTTCCTCTCTCCTAAAATGGTCACACCGTTCTACTATGGCCGGTCACCCAGGCATTACAAAAAATACTGAATTTCTTCTTAGACGCTTCTGGTGGCCTTCCTTGAAACAAGATGTGGAAGCCTACGTCAAAGCTTGCACGCTTTGTACACAAGTTAAACCATCCAATCAGAGGCCTGTTGGGCTTCTTCAACCTTCGCCAATCCCTCAGACGTTGCCCAACCTTCCAGTTTCCAATGTTCCCGAAGTTGATAATAGAGTACGAAATCTTTGTCTTCATTGGACTTATGTTCCTCGCTCTTTGACAGCCGCTTCTTCCAGTTACAAGTCCATGGCGGATAAGAAACGGCAACCTGCTCCTTCATACCAGACTGGTGACCAGGTCTGGCTTTCCACCCAACACCTTCGCTTGAAGCAGCCCTCTGGTAAATTGGGTCCCAGGTTCATTGGACCTTTTCCTATCAGGACTCAACTCACTCCTGTCACCTATTTTCTTGATTTACCATCCACCATGAAGGTGGCCAATTCCTTTCATGTCTCGCTTCCACGTCCCTGGGTCAAGAACCGTTTCTACCAACCGGCCACTCCTCCTGCTCCTGTTCTGGTGGACGGTCATCCAGAATATGAGGTCTGCAAGATTCTGGATTCTCGGCTATCTCGGGGCCGATTACACTATTTGGTCGACTGGAAGGGCTGTGGTCCTGCTGATCGTTCCTGGGTGCCAGCTACTGAGGTCCATGCTCCGGTCCTTGTACGGACCTTTCATCGCCTGCATCCTGATGCTCCAGGCCATCCGGAGGTCAGCCGTTGAAGGGGGGGCACTGTCATGCTGCTCCTACCCATAATCCTATTGGCGGCTGTAGGCTTTATGTACCTGGATCTTCCATCAACCCTTGCTCGATTTTAGCGCCAAAGTCTGAGAGAAACCTTTGTCGTGAGTTCCTGTGTTTGCTGATTCCGTGTACCGAACCCTGCCTGAATACCGACCTAGTCTTGTCTTCTGCCCGTGGATCTTGACCCCAGCTTTGCCTGACCACGTCTTTGCCTGCTCCTTTGGTTACTGATTCGATTCCGGCCTGACCCAGTAATCTCGGACTACGCTTTCCATTCGGAACTTTCTGCCTCGCAACGAGAGTCCCTCCAGCTGCTCTCAAGGTTGGTTCCAGTCTTCCGTTCCTTCACCTCTGGGGCTCCGACTGGTTTGGGTTGCCATCACCGGCTGCTCCGGTGACTGCCCCGGCCAGTCGAGGGTGTAGGAACTCGAATTCCCCTTACCTGCTTCCAGTTTCCTGGGCCGCGAGTCCAAACCCAATTCAAGCAGAGAATAGAGGATTCGTAGTCCATAAACCTCGAACCTGCCTCGAACCTTATCGATACCCCAAGACCTCGAACCTGTCTCGAACCTTATCGATACCCCAAGACCTCGAACCTGTCTCGAACCTTATCGATACCCCAAGACCTCGAACCTGTCTCGAACCTTATCGATACCCCAAGACCTCGAACCTGTCTTGAACATTATCGTTACCCCAAGAACTCGAACCTGCCTCGAACCTTATCTTGACCTCGAGGCCTTCGATTAAAGGGAACTCTGTCCTGCAGTCTGACTACGGTCTTGAACCTTCCCGAGCCTCCTAGTTCCTGTTGATCCAGTCTCGAACTCAGAGGAGCAGTGAACTGGTTAACCTGAGTCCTTTACCTTGCTTGATCCTACTCAGAGACTGACAAAGACATGTTATCAACTAAATAATACCTTTGGTGACACAACAGGTGTATCCTTTCATTTTCTGTGACTTGCCCATAAGAAACAAAGGTTTTAGATACATCTATTAATTTTCAACACCCACATCTCATGCTACCACATCTATATGTACCTACTGTATCAATCCAGTTTACCTTTTTATTCTTGGTAGAAAATAGACCAGGAGATATTCGAGTAGAGATAGTGGGGGCTCTCCAAGAGACAAGTTTGAACCCTTTGGCTAAAGTGTCATATAAAGTAGAATCTGCATACAGTGTAGGTAAATGTTTTATTATTTTGATGATTGCATTATACTCCATACTGTAGTCAGTTGCAAAGATGACTTTCTCAACAGGTGAAATGTCTGTGTTCCCTCCCAGTGAACCCTTGACTGATGATTGTTTTTGAAAAAGGTCAGTTCTATTCTTATTTCTGGCCCAGACCAGAGCTTAATCCAAAGCCCAGTGTGGGTACCTATCACGGTGCCCGTGCTCTTTTTGCGACATTCTGTCAGTCTACACTCCTGCTCTACTCTAATTGGCTAGACTGTGCTTGTCCCGCCCAGTATTGACTTTAAATACTGGGTTCTGGCACCTCTCCGGTGCCCTTTAGTGGTGTTCCAGTACCAGCGTTTGTTCCTGACCTCAGTTGTTCTCAGTGTATCGACCCGGCCTGCCTGACTACTCTGCATCTCGTCTCCTGCCTGTGAACTGACCCGAACTGCCTGACCATTCTGCTTCTCCTGTCCCTGTGCACCGACCCGGCTTGGCTGACGTTCCTGCTCCGTGTACCAACCCAGCTTGGCTGACGTTCCTGGTCCGTGTACCGACCCGGCTCGGCTGACGTTCCTGCTCCATGTACCGACTTCGATAGGCTGATGTTCCTGCTTCGGTTGCCTCTGTGTCGCCTCGGCGACATTCCTATTGGCTTGTCATTCTAGACGCTCCTGGTTGGTTGCCACCTCAGGGCGAGTTGCTCAGTTGTTCATTCCGTTACTGTCACGGCAGTGCTCAGTTGCGCAGTCTCCATTACTGCCACGGCAGTCTCCAGTCGCTTAGTCTCTGTTACTGCTATGGCAGAGGGCAAGTGGCCTGGTCTCCGTTTACTGCTACGGCAGAGCACAAGTGGCCTAGTCTCCGTTACTGCTAAGGCAGAGTGCAAGTGGCCTAGCCTCCGTTTATTGCTACGGCAGAGTACAAGTGGCCTATTCTCCGTTACTGCTACGGCAGAGTGCAAGTGGTCTAGCCTCCGTTTACTGCTACAGCACAGCAGAGTGCAAGTGGCTTTGTCTCCATTTACTGCTACGGCAGTGTACAAGTTGCCTGGTCTCTGTTACTGCTACGGCAGTGTCCACGTCTCTCAGTATCCGTTACTGCTACGGCAGTGATCACGTGGCCTAGTCTCCGTTACTGCTCCGGCAGTGCTCTATGTTGCTCAGCCTCCGTTACTGCTCAGGCAGTTCACCATTGTCTGCTAATCTATTACTGGGCATTACTCGTATTTAAGCTCTCTATCCTAGGTGAGCTTCTTAACAGTCCTTACCTCACATGGGACTGTTTACACTTGCTGAAGGCCATTAACCCATGCAGTACCGATACACTGGGACTCCTTCAAATTCTGCCTGACCTGTGTCAATATATCGTGTTATGTTTATACTAGACCTGTGTAGACATATGTAACCTGTCTTGTGTCTGTATTATACTGAGAACATACTACAGGGCCTGTGAGGGTTGTATTGCTAATTGCTTAATAAAACTGTGTTTTATCCAAACCTACTGTGTCTGTGTGTCAAACAAACCGTTACAGTACGAAAGGGCCATGACCTCAGACAGTAAAAGTGAGGGAAATGCACAGAACATCCATTGGAGGATGGATGTACATGAGCAGCGTTTGGACCAGTTGGCACTGGCCATACAAACTATTCTTGAGCGAACGGTGCATCTCGATAAACCAGTTCAGAGTCCGGTGGTCCCCTCAGTTTCGATACCGGAGACTCAATCCATGACAGCTGTGGCCTCAGTTAAAGGGTTAACCGCTTCTGCTCCGTTACCGCTCAGATACGTTGGTGGACCCACCCTGTGCAGGGGGTTTATTAATCAGTTGGAAATTTTTCTGGAACTAACCCCTCACTCCTTTACTAATAACCGCAGTAAGGTGGGGTTTATGATATCTCTATTGACTGGCAGAGCCCTGGCGTGGGCCAACCCCCTGTGGGAGAATGCTAAACCGTGCACCAGGAACCTCAGGGAGTTTGTGCGCACTTTTCGGAGAGTATTTGAAGTTCCTGGTAGAGCTGCCTCTGCTGCCAAATGATTGATGGAGATACAACAGGGCAATTGTACTGTGTGCGATTATGCCATAGAATTCCATACATTGGAGGCAGAGGTAGGTTGGAACAATGAGGCGCTGGTGGCAGCTTTTGCTCAGGGACTTGCTGACCGTATTATGGATGAGACGTCAGCTAGAGAAGTGCTTAGTGATTTGGACGAATACATTGACTTTGTTATTCTAATTGATTCTCGTATTCGTGAGAGACTTATGGCTAAAGACTGCAAGCTACGGCCCAGGAACGCTGGGCAAACAGTTTTTTGGTCCCTCCCATGCCTCCCATGCCTCCTGAACGTACACAGGAGACCTGTGAACCAATGCAGCTTGGGTTCACCAAACTATCTAAGGAAGAACGGGCACACCGCAGGAGGCAGGGGTTATGTCTGTACTGTGGCAAAGCTGGGCACCTATTACTTACTGCCCTGATATTGTCTACCAACAATATCAGGGCAGTACTAGATGCACCCACTACCAATGGGACACTACTGGATGCCCAGCTGGTCAGTACCCATAATATGGGCCATAGGGCCCCACACTATGACCACAGCCATACAAATGTATACAATCCCAGCAAGAGACCAGCCTTCAGTCACAGCTTAGGTGGGATGGGAACGCATCCCAGTTGCCACATTATGACCCATGGCCACTCACTACTACTAGCATCTTGGCCTCATAGGTGAACCACAGAGACCTGACGATTCACCAACTTCACACCACCAGAACAGATTGAACCTGGGAAACAAGGATCAGCAGTCAGTGAGCAGACCATAGATGTGGTGGGGAGAACGTTCTTCCTCTAATGAATCGCATGCTGGCCCCCTCACACCTGTCTACATATTTGCCTTACCATCAGCTGCAGCATCATAGGAGACACACTCAGACCATAAGGGAACCAATGGCCAAGTGACAGAGACAGACCAAGAAGGAGAGGCATCAACAGCACCTCCATGTGCACCATCCAAGTCCTCATCATGTGCCACAGCTACCTTAACCAGCAGGATGGGGAATGCATTCTCACCCAGAGGGGGCTACTGAGGGAGACAAGGCACTGTGCCAGAAGGTGTCAGTGCAACATGGAGAAAACTGCATTCACTGCCTGCAGTATGGAATCTCAGGATGCTCTCCTACACACAGAAATACATATTAACATAGTAACATAGTAAATTAGGTTGAAAAAAGACACAAGTCCATCAAGTTCAACCTCGCCTCATACCTCAGTAACTGAGAATTTTATAGCTTTCCTGCTACCAATTAAATTAGTCTTTATCAGACCTTCCTGATCAGCCTACCAATAAACAGTATAACTCTGTATGTTCCCTTTTGAAAGAAATGTATCTAATCTTCTCTTAAATGTATCCATTGTATCTGCCATAACCACCTCCTTGGGCAATGAATTCCACAATTTAACAGACCTTACCGTAAAAAAACCCTTCCTCTCTTGAAGTTTAAACCTCCTTTCCTCTAATCTCAAGGGGTGTCCCCTGGTCACCTGATCAGGCCTTGGAATAAATAGCTCACCGCAGAGATCCTTGTATTGACCTCTCATATACTTGTACAATGTGATAAGGTCTCCTCTTAGTCGTCTTTTCTCTAGAGTAAATAAACCAAGTTTGTTTAGTCGTTCCTCATATGTCAAGTCCTCCATTCCCTTAATTAATTTTGTTGCTCTCCGTTGTACCCTCTCTAGTTCTAGTATATCCTTTTTCAGAACCGGTGGCCAAAATTGCACTGCATACTCAAGGTGATGTCTTACCAATGATTTGTATAATGGCAAAAAAATGTTATCCACTCTTGCTTCGATACCTCTTCTTATGCAAGACAGGACTTTGTTTGCCTTTGCTACTGCTGTTTGACACTGGTCACTGTTTCCAAGTTTGTAGTTGACAAGGATACCCAGGTCTTTTTCTAGCAATGAGTCACCTAAAATTATTCCATTAAGTTTATAAGTAGCCTTGGGATTGTTTCCTCCCAAATGCATGACTTTACATTTCCCCACTTTAAACTTCATATTCCACATGTTTGCCCAATCTGACATTGTATGTAATGTATGAAAATATCCTGTTCTGAATTAATGACTTTGCATAATTTAGTATGATCTGCAAATATTGATATGTTGCTTTCTATATCTATTTCCAAGTCATTTATAAATATGTTAAAAAGCAGCGGACCTAATACTGAACCCTGAGGTACTCCACTCTCCACTTTAACTGTACTGGAGAATTTTCCATTTACAACCACACACTGTTCCCTATCCTTCAGCCAGTTTTGTATCCAATTGCAAAGGTTATCTCCTAGCCCCAATTTCCTTATTTTATACACCAGCCTTCTGTGTGGCACTGTATCAAATGCCTTTGCAAAGTCTAGATGTACTACATCTACTGCCTTGCCATTGTCAAGGTTGCTGCTTAACTCCTCATAGAAGCTGAAAAGATTAGTTTGGCATGATCTATTCTTCATAAAACCATGTTGATTCATGCTAATGATTTTATTTTTTGTGTTGTAATCCTGAATATAGTCCCTTATTATCCCTTCTAACAGTTTTCCCACTACAGAGGTCAACCTCACTGGTCTATAATTCCCAGGTTCTGTTTTAGTTCCCTTATTAAACAGAGGCACTATGTTAGCTCTTCGCCAATCCTGTGGCACTGAGCCTGTGGTAATAGAATCTTTAAAGAGTAAATATAGGGGTTTTGCTAACACTGCACTAAGTTCCTGAAGAACCCTTGGATGTATACCATCAGGACCTGGTGCTTTGTCGGTCTTAATTTTGTTCAGTCTTCCCATGACATCTCCTTGAGTTAACTCAATATCTATTAAATCTATTGTTTTATTTGTTACTCGCAGAGGCTCTTCTACCATTCCTTGCTCCTTTGTATATACTGATGCAAAGAAAGTGTTTAAAACATCTGCCTTTTCCTTATCCTCACTAACCAACTCGCCCATCTCATTTTTGAATGGTCCAATGAACTCCCTCTTAAGATTTTTGCTATTTATATATTTGAAAAACTTTTTTGGATTAGTCTTGCTTTCCCTTGCAATTTGAGTTTCATTGTCTATTTTTGCTACCCTAATTGCCTTTTTGCAATCTTTGTTGCACTCCCTGTATTTTAAGAAAGATTGTTCAGTTCCTTCAGACTTAAATAATTTGAATGCTTTTTTTTCTTTGCCATTTCCTTCTTTACATGTGCAGTTAACCACACTGGCTGTGACTTACTTCTTTTGCATTTGTTCCCCATTGGTATATACTGTTGGGTACATTTCTGCAACCTAGATTTAAATTCTGACCATTTTTCCTCAGTATTTTTGCCTTTAAATAAAATATCCCAGTCTATGTGTTGCATTGAAGCCCTTAACAATTTGAAGTTAGCTTTTTTAAAATTAAGAGTTTTGGTTGAACCTATACAATTTTGCTTTGCCAGACTGATCTCAAATGTAACCATGTTGTGATCACTGTTTCCCAAATGTTCTCTTACCTTAATATTGGATAGCATTTCTGTGTTATTAGTGATCACTAGGTCATTGTTATATACATTGTTATTTCTTGTTGGCGCTTCCACCATTTGTGACATGTAGCTTTCACTAAGTGTGTTCAAAAACCTGCTACCCTTAGCACTCTGACAGGTCTCATATTTCCAGTTGATATCTGGATAATTAAAATCTCCCATAATTATAGTATGACCAAACTGGGCAGCTTTCCTCATTTGCAATAGCAGTTGGGCCTCATCAGTGTCATCGATATTTGGTGGTTTGTAGCATATGCCTACCAACAATTTTTTTTTACCTTTCACACAACATTTAATCTCGATTTCTACCCACATGGACTCCACAATTTGGCCAGTTTCCTCACTAATATCACCTTGCACACACCTCCCCCTTTTCTATTAATTCTGTCTCTTCTAATCAGGGAATAGCTCTCTATATTTACAGTCCAGTCATGTGCATCGTTCCACCATGTTTCTGTTATTCCAATTATGTCCAATTGCCCATTAACCACCAGCAATTCTAGTTCTCCTATTTTATCTACCATACTTCTTGCATTTGCTAGCATACAATTAATTTTGAAGTCTTTACATATATTAATCCCTACATGTCTTTTTTCTACATCTTCATTTACTAGGAGTTCCTCCCTACTGACTAAATTTTTCCCCACCCTTTCTCCACCCCCCTGGTCATTTACTTGGACCCAGTTCCTATCTGCTCTATCTACCCCATTTTTGCTATCTATACCCACCCCCCCTTTCCTAGTTTAAAAGCTCCTCCATGTTTCCTAGCATTCTCTCCCCTAACACAGAGGCTCCTCTACCATTTAGGTGCAATCCATCTCTTCCATATAGATTGTACCCAAGAGCAAAGTATGCCCAGTGTTCTAAAAACCCTCCTTCCTCACCATTGCTTGAGCCATGCATTAAGCTCCCCGAGCTCCCTCTGCCTACCTGCACTGGTGCATGGCACAGGTAGTATTTCAGAAAATACTACCTTATAGGTCCTTGCTTTGAACTTGCACCCTAAATCCCTGAAATCATTCTTTAGGGACCTCCATCTTCCTCCTATTTTATCATTGGTTCCAATATGTACCAAGACAGCTGGATCACTTCCAGCCCCTCCCAATAATCTGTCAGCCCTGTCCGTAACATGCCGAACCCGAGCACCCGGGAGACAGCATACTGTTCGGCATTCACGTTCCTGGCGGCAGATTACCCTAACTACCCTCCTAATAATAGAGTCCCCTATTACCACCACCTGCCTTGGTTTCTGCCTGCTCTGCATCCCATCTAGCCTGGAAGGAGGACTGTTCCCCTGGCTGCTAGAGGAATCAGCCCTCTCCAGTGTTGCCAATTCTGAGCAATTCTCATCAACATCTTCACACTATCTTGCAAATCTGTTAGACTGAGTCAACTCAGAACTGGCCTTCCTCTTCCTCTGCTCACTACCTCCCCTCCTTACTGTTACCCAGCTGCCTACCTGTCGCTCCTCATCTACAACTCCACCCTCTTCACCACTAACCCCACATACTACCTGCTCTGTGAGTTCTAAACTCCTTTCCCGGTTTCCAATGTCTTGCAATGTTGCAATATTTCTCTCCAAATCCAATATCTTAGACTCTAAAGAGAAAATATGCTCACACTTGGCACAGCGGTATGACCCCTGGAACGATTGCTCCAAGTGTTCAAACATGTGACAAGATGTGCACTGCGGGAGATTGGCTAACATGGTATCACTCATGCTTGATTTTACAATTCAAATAGCTTTATATTATCCTCTAATGCTCACTATATGGTAAGTAACCAACCTTAAATGTGAATGCAATAAATCCTCCTGCTTATATTCTAACTCCAGATTCCTTCTAACTCTTCACCTGGAACCAGTCACTTGTAATAGCAGTCTCACAGAGCCAGCTCCACAGAGCTTATGGACTGTATTTATAGTAACTAGCAGCCAGGTGAAATCCCTTAGCAATCAGCCCTAATCACACAGGCCAGAGAAAAACCCAGTAAACATTTTTTTTAACTCTTGCAATACCCACACAATTTTTTTTTTAAAACCTTAATAAAATACCAATAAAACACCAAACAGACTCTTATGTACTTAACCAGATTCCTTCTAACTCTTCACTTGGAACCAGTCACTTGTAATAGCAGTCCCCTGTGTAATCCCATGAGTTTGAATTCCCCTGTTTTAAATTCCTGCACTTACCACACTTCTGCACTTGAATTCCCCTGTTTTAAATTCCTGCACTTACCACACTTAAATTCCTGCACCTAACAATACGCCATATTGGCACTGGACTCTGTGATTTTTATGGCCAGATGCTCATTGAATTGCATGAGCAAAATTGCATCCAGAGGCTACTGTTAGTGAGAGATCAACAGTCAACTGAGGGGTCAACTGCAACAACCTCCCCCTCAAGTGTGACACCCACAACAACCCTAAGACCCACAAGAGTCACCAGATAGTTAGTGAGGGCATCCACATGTGCACCCCCTTCCAAACTCTTCATAAAATAAAAAAGCTCCATGTGTAATGTTTTCCCTAAATAAAATGACAGGTTTTTCAGCTTTTTCCCTTATCTTAATTGAAGATTGTCCCTCTCTGCAATCTACCTGGGCACCTCCCTTCTGATCTGACTGAACACTGTTATATCAGTAGAAGGGGCGGGAGGGGGATACTTTATCATTCAATTACTCTTGAACTACAACTCTGACAGAATTGAAATAACACTCTCCAAGGCCCAAATACTATGAAGATTACTTAGAGCTGCTTTTATTATGAAACATTACTATCCCTTTAAAACTATCAAAGTTACTCTTTTTTACTGGTGGCAACTCGATCAAGCCCTTAAAGTGTAGAATGTAAAATGCTTTATTTTTTTCTAATCCATTAAATTCAGAAAATACATAGTAACTGGCATCAAAATTTGCAGTAATATGTCAAGTTTAATTTTGTTCACTGCAGAGGCTGTGTTAATTTCGTTTCACTTAGAAAATCAACAACTGTATATTATTTGTTTTCTTAATTATAATGTACTTATCCTTAACAAATGACAGCTTGCATTATAAAATATTTCTTGCTAAATGAGTATTTGAGTAATTATTAAAGGGGATCTATCACCCCTATACATGTTTGTCTAAAATGTTAATTTATAGCGATTAGATTGAAAACTATTTTTATTTTTTATAAAGATCATTATTTTGTCCAAATTAAACATCTAAAGATTACCCTGTGGATTCCTTCCTGACAGACTGCTGTTACCAGCTCTGTACAGCAGTCTGTCACTCTTCCTCTGCTCCCCCCTTCCCCAATCCAGCCTTCTCCAACGACAGAAGCTTTCTGCATGTAAGCTGGAGCACTCTCATTGGCCTGAGACCACTTCAGCTTACATGCAGAAAGTCTCCATCATCAGAGAAGGCTGGATAGAGGGAGGGGAGCAGAGGAAGAGTGACAGACTGCGGTACAGAGCTAGTAACAGCAGTCTGTCAGGAAGGAAGCCGCAGGGTAATCTTTAAATGTTTAATTTGGGCAAAATAATTTTTTTTTAATGAAAACAGTTTTCAATCTAATCTCTATATAAACTAACATTTAGACAAACATGTGATAGATCCCCTTTATACTTTATCTGTTAAAAACATTATATCACTTTTAAATCTTAACCCCTTAAGGTCTGTGCGGCACTTAAGGACCACAAACCTTTTTTTTCTTTCTCTGCTTCCAGTTCCAGGCTTCCTGAATGGAGTGCAGCCGCGCGGGAAGCCCGGAATTCCATGACGGTACTGACATGTCATGTGTCCTTAACCCATAACAACCAATGATGTGCCAGGACCGTCAAGGGTCATTAAGAGGTTAAAATGATTTTCTTACAGCCTTAACCCATAACAACCCATGATGTGCCAGGACCATCAAGGGTCATTAAGGGGTTAAAATAATTGTCTTACAGCTGATGTTCCACATTATATAGAATAATGTATACTTGTGAGTGAGAGGACAGCATTATATGAAAATATCACCTTATTCTACATATAAACAGTTGAGTGTGTCTGATATTTTGTATATCTGTTTATTGGTCAGACCATGGTGCCATTATGAATTAAATTTACATTTCTAATTGCAATTATAATCTTCCCCCCATGGAGAATGAACATGTCTTTTTCAATAGAAAAGTGGAGAAATTCTGGGACAAACCAATTGCAATCTAGGGGAGAACTAAATGATCCCATTGAGTTAAATGGGGATTTTAACCCCTTGAATGATAGAGAAATCTGCAATGCATTGCTTTGCATTGCTTCTCAATTAGTTGGAGACTAGCATTCAAATGGTTAAAAATCCATACTTATATATTTGTGCATTTGGGAGAGTCTTATTTTCGCCTAACGTTTAGTTGGTTTGCCCTCACATTCCTCCACTTCTGTTTTGAACATGTGGCACTAAGACACTTTGATGATATATGTAATGTACACAAGTTTCAAGCAGGTGTGAAAAATGCTGTAAAGTAAGAATGCTTTCGAAAATAGAAATGTTAATAGTTTATTTTTGTCAATTAAAAATGTATAGTGAGTGAACAGAAACAAAATCTAAATAAAATCAATAATTTGTGTGACCAGCCTTCATAACAGCATCAATTCCTCTAGGTATACTTGCACAAAGACAGAGATTTTGTAGGCATATAGTCAGGTGTATGATTAAACAATTCAGGTGCTAATGATAATCAATATAAAATTTAGGCTGAAACACAATCATTAATTGAAAAAGAAACAGCTGTGCAGGAGGAATAAAACTCAGCTAACAAGGTGAGGTTGCTGAAGACAGTTTAATGTCAAAAGTCAAATATTTGGCTGTAGCAGAAGGCAGTTTGTTCGCTGAAGGCCTGGAACACAGTACAAGAATGAGTGTCTGCAGACAACAGTGAAGCATGGTGGGGGTTCCTTGCAAGTTTGGGGCTCCATTTCTGGAAAAGGAGTTGGGGATTTGGTCAGAATTAATGGTCTACTCAATCTGAGAATTACAGGCAGATACTTATCCATCATACAATCGGGGGGCATCTGATTGACCCCAAATGTATTCATCAGCATGACAACAACCCCAAACATACAGCCAAAGTCATTAAGAACTATTTTCAGTATAATAATGGGATTAAATGAAGAGAGAGAAGCAACTGAGGCTGCCTAAATCCACAGAAGAACTGTGGTTAGTTCTCCAAGATGTTTGGAACAACCTACCTGCCGAGTTCCTTACAAAACTATATGCAAGTGTACCTAGAAGAATTGATGCTGTTTTAAAGGCAAAGGGTGGTCACACCAAATATTGATTTAATTTAGATGTTTCTTCTGTTCACTCACTATTAATTTTGTTAATTGTTAAAATAAACTATTAATGTCTATTTTTCAAAGCATTCTTACTTTACATCATTTTTTACACCTGCCTAAGACTTTTGCTCAGTACTGTAAATGTTTATCCTAAAATTTAGAGGAAGAGTCTACTATTACGAGTTATGCCTGCCTAACACATTTGCTCCTTTGCACCTCATCTCCTCTATTATACATTGTACTAACATAAAGCAGAAGGAATCAGTGTACAATTAATCTGTTTTTCTTTCCCCTGCGATATAGGTGACATTAAAGTCTTGTGCGGAGTGTGTGTACTGCTATGTACTAAAGACTTCTGTGTTTAAGCACTACATGTCAACTAAAACTGAAGTACTACAGATCAAATAAAGCATAAAGTTACATATATAGGTAGATAGATAGATAGATAGATAGATAGATAGATAGATAGATAGATAGATATGCGTTCTGTACCCCTCTGGCACTCAAAGGGATATATAATAAATAAATGTTGCTTGAAAAATAAATATGTAGAAATAAGATACTAGACGGCCACGATTTAGAGAGGCTCCGACAAAGTGTAGGATTATACATTGCCATCCTTGCAACGAAGAGGTTTTTTTGAACCTTGATTTGCATCTCCTGCACTGCCTGACAGGGTCATTATTTACGTTTTTTGAAGACCCCAGTGGCACTCGAGTTTTGGGCCTACGGCCGCGGCCTGGCGTGCTGCTTCCGCCCGGCGGAGCACCGGACGCGAGCCTAGAAATTTATTGCAACTCCAACTCCGTGTGGGAGCGTAGTGCCTGTGCACCTACCTGTGGCTGTGGAGGAGGTGCGGAGGGTTCTGTGGTGCGCTGCGGGTGGAGGTTCGGGCGGACGGCTGCACACCTGCGGCCTGGAATGTCTGCTACCGAGACTGCATTGTGGGTGCGGTGGATGTCCAGCTGGAGAGCATTGAAGATCTGCGGAGAGCGATAGGGGAACTGGCTGTCCTTCTGCATGCTGAATTGATTAGGGAGTTTTGATTCGCCTGAAGGTGAGCGCTCCTGCCTGGAACTAAATTGCATTACTGTTTGTGCCCTTTGCCAGTCTTGCTAGTGCACCTGCCAATTTGTTATTTTCCATGGTTTGTTTTGATGAATGTCTATATACCGCTGCCTTTTGACCCCTCCATACTTAGGGATATGCTTCTGTACGTCTCTGATAAGTCACAACACCATATAGTCTGTATGGGTGATTTCAATATAGCTACTAATCCTGACAGATTGGGTGGTTCAGTGGTTGATTCCAAATTACACAGAGATGCCTTCCTCAGTCTCATCGGTGACCTGGGCTTTATAGACGTTTGGCGGACTCTACACCCGCAGGACCGCGGGTTCTCGTTCCACTCGGCTACGCATAAAACACTATCAAGAATTGATTATGTGTTTACTAATCAATTGACCTTGAATTGGGTATCTGATTGCAGTTTCTTGACTAGGGTGGCTTCCGACCACTCCCCATTATTGTTAACCCTGCAGCCTGACCGGAGACCTCTTTCTAGAGGTTGGAAATTTAATCCCATATGGTTGACCAATACATTTTTGGTGTCTAAGCATAGAGAGGATCTTGCTGAATATTTTGTCAACAATCTTGACTCGGCTTCTCAGGGTGTAGTCTGGGAGGCTGCCAAGGTGGTGGCAAGGGACTCCTTGATCTCTTTCATATCTACGCAAAATAGACTTGGATCTAGAGAGGTGGAAGTATTGGAATCTGCTGCAGCGGAAGCGGAGAGACAGTTTGTGGAGAAGGGAGACGAGGCTACTTATGCTAAGTTCGTCTCTTGCTCGCTTCGATATTCTACGAAATTAACTGAATTGAATGCTTGTCTTTTATTGCAAACAGAATATTTTTGAGAATGGAGATAAAGCAGGCAAATTAATGGCTCACCTTGTCAAGCAGTAAAGGGGGACTCAGTTGGTTTCTGCACTTCGGGATGCTGGCGACATAATGATTCTTGATCCGCAAGTGATTAACTCGCGATTTTGGCTCTTCTACTCCCATTTATATGAATCTCGACTTACCCGCTCTGAGGCACAGATTTCCTCCTTTATTGCTCATTGTGATCTTCCGCAACTTTCAATTGAACATAAGCAAATGTTGGATGCTCCTATACTTCTTAGAGAGGTGGTGGAGGCTATCCGTGGATTGCCGATGGGCAGGGCGTCGGGGGTGGATGGTCTTCCAGCGGAATGGTATAAGGAATTTGCGGACGTCTTGGCCCCCCATCTTTTGAACACCTTTTATGCTACTATTGATGATGGTTTTCTTCCAGATTACATGAATAATGCTTCCATTATAGTATTGCCTAAGCCAGGTAAGGATCCGGGGCTTTGTGACTCTTACAGACCCATCTCTTTGCTGACAACGGATGTGAAGATTGTGGCGGAAATCTTGGCCACCAGACTGAATAAAGTATTAGGGTCCGTCATTCATGAGGATCAGACCTGATTTATTCCTGATAAATCGACGTCACATAATCTTAGGCGATTATTCATGCACCTTCAGCTTCCTCATGATAACATAGGACATCTGGTGATAGCATCTCTTGACGCAGCAAAGGCTTTTGACTCCATTGAGTGGCCATACCTTTGGCATGTTCTTTGGGGTTTTGTATTTGGTCCCTCCTTTATTAAATGGATCCATATCTTGTATAGTAAGCCTCTGTGGTGATGAATGGGCTGAGTTCACCGCCATTTTCTTTGCACCGTGGTACTAGACAGGGCTGCCCTCTTTCGCCTGGCATGTTTGCTTTGGCCTTGGAGCTCCTGGCTGTTTTAATTCGTGCTAATCCGTTGATCCGGGGATTTAAGATGGAGGGTAGGAAGGAAAAGCTTGCATTATATGCTGATGACATCTTACTCTTTTTGGGTGATGGGGGGGACTCCTTGCGAACTACATTACAGCTGGTAGTTGATTTTGGCACATACTCTGGGTTTCAAATAAACTGGACTAAGTCCTCTTTGATTCCAATTGACGGTGGTCTGTGGGGCTCTCCTCCACCTGATATCCCACTTTCTTGTGTGTCTGAGTGTTCATATTTGGGGATTCGGGTGACGGATGCGGCGGACTGCTTTCTGGAGCTGAATTTGGTTCCTACTATCCAATACTTTAGCGAAAAAACGATGGCATGGCTTCACTTACCTTTAAACGTCATTGGAAGATCAAATCTTATTAAAATGATTTTTTGCCCAAATTTTTGTATATTTTTCAAAATACGCCACTCCCTATTCCTAAAAAATATTTTCGACAGATAGATAAAATTATTTAGCGATTTCTATGGCGGGGGAATCGAGCTAGACTTAAATTAACTACACTTATGAGATTGAAAAGCGAGGGAGGAATTGCCTTACCTAATTTTTATAGGTATTATTTGGCAGCGCAATCTAGTTATGTGATTGATTTTGTCTCTCCCCGGCCTCGCTACCAGACTACTCAAATGGATGTACTTCTATTGCATCCTGCTTACAGACTATCCCAGTTTCTACATGGTGGTCCTGCTGTTTTTAAGACTCGGATTTCTATGGCAACAGCCCTATACGGGGCGTGGATGGAGCTGAAACAGCTGCTGGGATATGTAGCCATGGATCCAGATACTCCCCTGTGGGGCGTTGCAGGGATACAACATCTACTTGGTAACGACTTTGGCCCTTTCTGGGCTAGGTTTGGGGTTGATTCTATTGGACAATTATATCGGGATAATCAATTGAAATCTTTTGAACAATTGCATGAGGAATATCACATACCACATAATCTTTTTTATTCATATTTGTGTATTAGGCATGCTCTCTGAGCCCAGTGGGGTGATCGTGTTCCGTCAGTCTCTACGTTTCCTCTTCTTACTAGGTTGATGGTCTTGGAACCGCAGAGACCCCTTTCTTTCATTTATCAGTGGCTAGATTCACATATATGGCATCAGGAGCTTCCTTCTAGGACTAAATGGGAAAAGGATGTGGGTCCGTTGGAGAAGTGGGAATGGGACCTCGCTAAGATGGGACCAGCCCTAGTGGCGACGTCGACTAGACATCAAATGATTCAGCTGAACATTTTGCATAGAATTTATTACACACCAGTCAGACTGTTCAAAATGAGAGGTTCTGGTTCCGATCATTGTCTTCGGTGTGATACTGTTCAAGGTACTTACTTGCATATGATTTGGGAATGCCCTGGAGTCAGGGGGTTTTGGAATGATGTGCTGCGCATTGTAGCCTTGGTATTGGGAAGACCGGTTCCTGTGACCCCAAAGATATGTCTGCTGTGTATTTTTCCCAATGAGATTGAGGATGCAACTGATAGGACTCCCTTGAGTGAGCTCCTGGTGATGGCAAGGAAGGTAGTGGCTCTGCACTGGATGTCGAACAGGGCTCCCAATTGTAAAGCTTGGATAAATCTAGTTTCACAGTGCTTTTCACATTATAAATTGGTTTACTTGCATCGAGGTATTCCGGCAAAGTTTGATAGGATTTGGGGGCGTTGGCGGGCTTGGTGGGCAGCTAGGGAGGATGCTGCTGATAATCCTGATGGTGTGCAACCTATTGGAACTGATTGCTTGTGATTATATTTGGTTGTTGTGTGACTGGTGGCGATATGTATTCACTGTGTACGGTTTGGGTGTGAATCCTGTCTCTATTGGGTCTTTGAGGACTTGTTGGCAGGTGGGTGGGGTCGGGGGGTGCCGTAGGCTCGGCAGAGAGAGGAACTGGGAATGGGGGTTGTAGGTTAGTTTAGATAGGTTATTTGGAGTTTGGGTTGATTCATTATAACAAAAACCTCAGGTTGGCTCTGTACATCTCTTTTCATATGTATCTATTCTCTTTACTGTTGTGCGTGCTTGCATAATTTTACTGTATTTGACAGTTATTCCATGCACCTCTTTTGTTATATATGTATGGAGTGATCTGATAATAAAAATATATTTAAAAAAAAAAATATGTAGAAATAAAAAATATAAAATATAAGAAAAATAAGAGCATCTCTCTCGCTCTCTCTCTCTCTATATATATATATATATATATAAACAAACATGGTACGACCTCATCTCTTGTCTACATAAATAATGACTGATCCAAATAGGAGTACTAAATGTGTATATTTGAAATGGCTGCCTCAAACTGAGGACAGCTGCTAAAAGCAAAAGGACTACAGTGCAGATGAACAAAGATCAATGTTACTAAAATCAAATGAGAGTTGGTACCGTGTTAGCAGTGGAAATACAGGAGGCAAATATGGTTGTTGATATCTTTATTGGCTAACTAAGCAGATTTAAGATGCAAGCTTTCAAGCCCTCTTAGGTCTCTAAGGTATCAACAACTATATTTGTCTACTAAAATCAAATGCGCCAATCACACTAAGAACTGAACATCAATGTCCTCATTTAGACCCCCCCTGGATGCAGGGTGCCCAACTTAAAAATTTGAAAGGATTCACGGCTCCATAGTTGACTCATATGATTGGGGATATTTGGGTCAATCTTCTCAATGCCCATGACTTTAAAACCCTTCACTAGGGCAATAGGTAAAATGTCTGGGTACCCCAAGATCTAGTTTTTTATTGACTATGCCTCTCCTATGATCCCCTAGTCTTTCTTGTAAAATATGTGTGGTTCTTCCCAATTATATATCCTTCCACAGTCATATATAATGACATAGACTACTTACTGACTTTCACAATAAATAAACTGTTTTATTCCACAGCTTTATTGATTATATGTTTACAGTGGAAGTTTCCCACCACTGCAAGAGATTTGAAAATACCCTTGCGAACTGTGAGATCTTTGGGTTTACTAGGAGCCACATGATTTTGTAAGTTCTTATTCTTTTTGGAAATCATCCGTGGTTTAACTCCTATTTGGTCTTTTAGGAGGGGATCCTGTTATAAAATACTGCAGTGTCTATGAAAGATATTTTTGATATCCACATATAGTGCATTGTACTGAATTATTATTAGGGTGTCTTCACTCTGCATTTACCCTTCACTGCACCATTTATTAGAACTCAAGGTCTTGGATTTCTATAGTAGTGTTCTATAGTGAAACCTGCTGCTCTAGCTGATGCCTGATCAATTATTTTGGAATTATATCCTCTCTCAGTAAATTGATTTTTAAGGAACTCTGCCTGTCTAGAGTATTCATCGATGTCGCTGCAATTGCAGCTCAAGTGGTGAAACTAGTCGTAAGAGATATTTTCTATCCACTTTCTATGGTGGCAGCTCTCTGTCCTTAGGTAAGGGTTAGCACTGACTTCTTTCCTGAGGAGAGTACTAGAGATTTGACTATTTGGGGTAGCGCTGAGTTCCAGTTCCAAAAAGCAGATCATTTTTGCTTCAATGTTATGTGTAAACTGTATGCCTACTGTGTTATGTTCAAAATGTTGAATTAAGGACTCCAGCTGTTTTTTGTCTCCCTGCTATACAATGAGTATATAATAAAGGAATCTTCCTTAATATCCCAGGCCCACCCCCCACCTATGGCCACTCCAAAACAGATTCCTCTTCCTACAAAGCCATGAAGAGGTTGGCATATGAGGGGGCAAACCTAGTGCCCATGGCAGTTCCCAGCACCTCTAAATAATACTCATTTCTGGAATACAAAAAATTGTGATTCAGTATGAAATTAATACATCATATGAAAAGGCAGTCTCTGTTCAAACAGGAATGGGCATCAGCCCGTGAGGTAGTTTCGGGGGGTCTTTCTACTATTCCATCCGCACCCGCTACCATCGCTGACAGTGGCAGAGAACACAAAGGGGGCATGTTCATTGTGATCAATTCTTTGCACAAAAGTTTACTTTTCTATTGGGACACATATATAGCTTATTAGTGGGAATAGAGGGAATTGTCTTTATTTATTTGGCATCTTCTACTTTTTTAACTCTGACATATGTGCAATGGTTAACCCACTGAATGACAGAGAGGTACGCAACACATTGCTCTGCAATGCGTTTTGTACACCTCTGTCACTCAAGGGATTAAACTATGCACATATGTCTGAGTTATGTTTGGGGCACAGATTTGAAATGCAACTTTTTCTTTCTTTTACGGAATGAGAGAAGGAACAGAAAAACATGGAACAGTAGAAGAAAAAACAGAAGAAGAAAAACGATGGTGAGAAAGAAGAGATAAGAAGGAAGAGAGAAGATAGAAGAAGAAGATGGACAGTGGATGACAGGTAAGTGCTACACTGATCTGGGTGCTGCTAGGCTAGTGTTAGGGGTAGTATTGTGGCACTTTACTGTAAGGGGTAGTGCATGGTTAGTGTTTTGGAGGGTGACTGTATTTGAGTTATTAGTCTGTGCTTCACAGTGCTTCAGGAACCGATTGTTAGCTTTTTTCCTTTGATGTCCCCATTATTACCACTATTTAGCAGTGTTCTGGGTACAAACCGGACATTTGTCCACAAGTCCCTTTTCTGTGGCCTGATGTCTGTTGTGCTTTCAGCTGGTAGGGCAATTGAATAGCTCCCCTAACACTTTTTGCTAACGAGCCTTTATCCAATTTTGCCCTACCAGCTGTTTTAGCAGGGACATTTAAATTGAGCCCTTAATGCTTTCTCGTCATCATTTTATATACAGAATTATAGACCTTTATTAGTCTAGTCTTATTTTTGAAGCATTGGGTATAAAATCAAACTGGGCAATTCTGGAGCGAACAAAATTAACCAAAGGGGAAAATAAAAAATCTCAAACTGTCATTGATTTCAGTAGAGCTTTTTAACCTCCTGTCACGGTTAGCAAGAGTACACCAGGAGTCAGTACTGTATTGTAAAACCACCTTTATTGAAGAGTAATAAATATAGATAGTAAAATAAAGCAATCGCTGAGGGTACAGAGAAAGCCAAAAATTCCTATCAGAAATAGGGTGTCAAGGACTGACTTGGAATGAAGACACTGAGAAGTACAGATAAAGTAAAATAATAACTTTACTGAGAATCAGCATAAAATAAAATATGATAGCACTTCCCCTACTCTCACAGGACCAGGTTTAAGGACAGTGCCTGAGCACTTCCCCAACCCTCACTAGCCAGGTATGGAGACAGCACAGTATCACCCGACTGTAAGGAGGCAAACACCACTCTGACTGAATATATATGTATAAATGCTAGTAGCAAGGATGGTAGCAGCTACTAGTGCAGGAGCAGCTGTGAAGCCCATATGAACAGAGGGAAAATCCCCTAGAACGCTAAGGTTGTTCAGCTCAGGTACAGATGTCCCTAGAACGCTAGGGTGTACAAACAGGAAGCAGTGACTGAGAATCTATAGAACGCTAGGGTAAACCAACAGGCAGCAGTGACATAGAATCCCTAGAATGCTAGGGTAACAGAGCAGGCAGTGGTGACTGAAAATCCCTAGAATGCTAGGGTAACTAACAGGCAATGGTGTCTGTGAATCCCTAGAACGCTAGGGTAACCAACAGGCAGTGGTGACTGAGAATCTCTAGAACACTAGGGTAAACCAACAAGCAATGGTGACTGAGAATCCCTAAAATGCTAGGGTACCCAATGGCCTAGAGTGGAACAACAGAAAGCAGGAAGGCCAGTGACACGGACTGACGCAAATTGAGCACCACTTGAATGTAGGCAGCGATAGGGCATGGAGAGTGCAAGCAGACACAGTAGGCCACAGAAAAAGGATGATCGGAAGTCAGCCGGAGCAGGGGTCAGCACGGAGCGGGTAGTCAGCCAAAGCCAGGAGTCAGACTGGAATGGAAGGCAGCTAGTCAGGGATCAAACAGAGCTGAAGTCAGACCATAGCCAGGAGTCATACACAGAAATGGAGCATCAGAATCACAAGACCTATACCGCACAGGTACACCACAAAAGGGCAAATGAGTAAAGGCAGGCTGAGGACTATAAGGCCTAGCACGTGGGTGGAGACTCCATCTGGCAATTAGCAGTGGCCAATAAGAGTAGCATATGTGCTTCAGTGTGACAACCAGGAAGTACAGCAATGTTGCCTGCAAGCACAGCATTGCTAAAGGCAATCACGGGCACCGTGATATAGGGTGCCGCTTAGAGTGATCTCTTTGCTGAAGACTAAGCAGCAGCCAATGGTAGTCTCAGAATGGTAATCATGGAAGCCAGAGGGAACATCTGCCAGAGCCACAGGTCCGCACCAGATTGGGTGTCTACTATGTAGAAGTGTATGGCAATAAGGCTAGTCAGACAGAGACACAGGTCAGCACCAGGATGGATGGTCAGACATGCCTAGGTCATACTCGGAGCAGGTAGTAAGCCAGAGCCACAGGTCTGCCCTGGACTGGGTGTCTGCTAAGCCAAGGGAAACGCAGGAAGAGTAGTCAGACTGTCACAGAGTGACTAGGAATTGAACACACTGACAAGTACAATTGAACTAAATATAAAACTTTATTGAGTAGTATGAAAAGCAGTAGATAAGGCAACAGGCAAATGGCAATAAATGACACACGGTAGTATAACAATGAGACAAGTGACAATAGATAGTGGCACGTCTTTCAGGTGACAACGGTGGCAGCAGAGAGTGGCACACCTTCACAAGACCAGGTAAGAACGCAGGAGGTGCTTCCTTACCCTTCACAGGACAGGTGGTCAGAAACGGAATGGCCCTTAGACTCCACGGAGATAAGGGTACAGTGCAGAGCACTCTCATACCAGGATCGGATGACACACCTCATGAGACGAGAGAGGAACAGTGTAGGCACTTTCTTCCCCCTTCACAGGACAGGTGGTCAGAAATGGAATGGCCCTTAGACTACACGGAAATGTGAGAGGGCAGTGCAGAGCACTCCCAAACACAAAGTCGGCAAAGAGTGTAGTAGACCAGTATCCCCGCAAGCGATACACTAGGCGGTAGCCAGGTGGAGACAGCTAGGCAACACAGTCCAGCATGGCCATGGGAGGTTAGACACACGGAAATGACCGACAAGCGCCGCTTCATGGAAGCGAGCGCTAAGCTGAAGACACGAGGCAGCACGGAAACCAAACCATAAAACTAAATGGTCATGGAACGCAACACAGAGGGTAAACCGGGAGGCAGACAAAGGTCAAAACCGGATCGGATAGTCAGACGTCGCCAATGGTCGTAACCGGAACGGGTAGTCATACAAGTCAGAGGTCAGAACCAGAACGGGTAGTCAGACGAGCCAGGAGTCAGAACCGGAACTGTAGTCAGACGAGCCAGGAGTCAGAACCGGAACGGGTAGTCAGATGTAGCCAGGTAATACACAGGAACGGTAATGCACCAACACAGAAATAAGCTCAGGTACACCACGAAAGGGCACTGGAAGTGACACAGGCTGAGGTTTAAAAACCCTGATGGGTAGGTGGAGCAATGACCTCATCAGTGTGGTGCCCTATAAGAATAGCGACTCAGCAAGAGCGACAGTTAGATAGCAAACAATATCACTCCAGGGCAATGTCAGTCACAGGCAATCACGGGGCACCGTGATACAGACAGAGCCACAGGTCAGCACCAGGATGGCTGGTCAGAAAAGCCTAGGTCATACACGGAGTGGTTAGTCAGCTAGAGCCACAGGTCTGCACCAGATTGGGTATCTGCTAAGCCAAAGGGTAACGCAGGAAGAGTAGTCAGACAGAGCCACAGGTCTGCACCAGGATGGATGGTCAGACAAGCCTAGGTCATACACGAAGCAGGTAGTCAGCGAGAGCCACAAGATCATACACGGAGCGCTACAAAGAAAATAAACGACTGCACAACACCAACGTAAGGGCGACTGGACTAACCGTCCATCGCCCTTTTAACCTCTACAGGAAGTAGCAAGAAGGAGTCTCAAGTCCGGTACTTGCGTCATACATAAAAGCCCGCTTGCAAGTGACGCCGCTGACTGAGGAGATGCGTCACCTCCAGCGAAATATTGCACTACAGCATCAATTGGGGAAGGGACGCGGCCAGCTGCGGGAGACACAAGACACTGCCAGGCAGCAGGCCCAGAGAGACGTGGGTAGTGATGCCAGAGCACCACTCCCGCCGCTAGTACTCCAGCAACGACCAGCCAGACGACGCTGGAACTAGGGTAGGTGCTGTGACACCTCCTCATAAGGCACTGGTGACCTTGCTAGCATTCAGGGTTCAAAAGTAACTTTTAACTCAATTGGGAAATTTATGGATTACCCATGGGAAGTTTGTTTGCTCAAGAATTGCTCTTTGTTGCTTTTATATGTATGGGCCATATATGATTCTATATGCCCTCATTGATACACTGTGGTAACTAATGTAGTTACTACATTTGATTATCTGTTTTTTTTTATTTTCTTTATCAACAAAATGTTTAAATAAATAAACATATAATAAATAAAAAATTAAATACATTGTATGCCGCCTTCCATATTCCAATAATTCAAATGTTCTGCATAGTGATGCAGTAGACTGTTGTGCAAATATTTAAAACTGCATCTTTAACCCTCTGGGTGCCAAAGGGGTATACAGCAAATCGGAAAGCAGCAAAGGAACACCTTTGTGGCATTTAGCTGTTTAACACAATGATACAATCACCTGTGAGCATTATCAAACTAGTAGCCAGCAGTTATATTTTAGGGAAATCAGTGAAAAGATAGGAAAACAGTGTTAATGTCACCCCTATTTCCTGAAATAATTTAAGAGCATAGAAAGAGAAGTTAATTCAGGCTTCCATACACTCTACCTATTTCCAACTGATTACACCTCATGTGGCTTGCTGGGGTGGTAACATGCTACCTATGAAGGCTGAGAAAGATTCAATTATTTTGTATGGGCATTCACTCCATGCAGGCACACAGGGCAAGTACTCCTCTAAACCTTTTTTAAACATTGTTTGTTATATATTTTTAATTTCATACATGGGGACCCTCATGCATTCAACAAAATAATATATCAAAGGGTCCTTCCCACTTCTCCAACGTTTTACTATAACATCTCCTCAGGGATCATTTTTTATTTTATTTTGTCTATATAGGGATCTCAAGTGTTTAGAACAGGTACTTGCCACACTTGTGGTACCTTGGCGGAGTTGGCAAGCTTACACCTCTTTTTTGGCAAAAATATGGGCACTAGAGCCTCAAATTTATCAACAGTATTATTACATATGCCCAATACAGGGCACACGATTCCTAATTAGGCTGGAGGAGTGCAGGTTTGAAGTTTGTTTTGTAATTTATGAGCATGCCTAAAACCTCTCCCTGTCTGCAAAATGGGTGTTGTTTTTCTCTCTTTCTTCCCATGTTCCCTGTAATTTTCTATTCAGTGCTGAGCTACATTAAGTTCAACTGCAATGTGTTTATTTTGTTAAATGGGGCAAGCAGGTAATATAATTGGCATTAATTTATTATGCCTGTGCCAGTTCATTTAAAAGAATTGATAGAGAGAGACAATGCAACTTAATTATTAGTAAATACCTATAATTGAATTGGACAGATTATGTCTTTGTCTGATTTAGTGCTTTATCTTATTCTCCATTCTATGCAAAATGCTCATAATATGGTTAAGCAGATAGCATTATATAATATGAAAAAACTATACTGCAGAGTTTAAAATACAATAAACATCCAAAGACAGCAGATAAAACTTACTATATATATATATATATATATATATATATATATATATATATATTCCAATACCTTTAAGAATAAAGGTTCCGATATATAAGGATATAGGTCATGAGTTTTGTAATTCAAAATTTGACATATCATTTAATAGGATCACAGAGCACCCTTACGTTAATTCCAAATAAGACCAATATTACATTTCTATTTGATCTTTAGGGTGGAGTGTATTTGATGGCCAGCCCACGTGACCTTTCATGTGGGTCTGCCACCACGAGCACAGCAACCCGCAACACCACTAGTGTGAAAGGTCTGTCAGTGACCCCACAGACCGATGTGCAGACTCTCCTTACTGCATTTTTACTGTAAAAATAATAAAGATGAAGCTTGCTGAATATTTGCTCCTTTGATGAGAAAAGGATAGCTCTCTCATCTGAAAGGGACCTAAATTATACACAGTAGCTGATCAAGTCATAAAACAAACAAAAAGACTGTGTAGAAGACTACATTTAAAATGGTACTATGAATCTTTAACATTGTATTATACTTCCCTTCTTGCTTCCACTCATGCAAGACAACTCTCTCAGACTCCACTATGGATGCATTTCGGGGGAAGCACTATGGAATATGATCACTTTAGTGTATACTGTCACACACACACATTCTTTCATCTTAAGACTTTCATGAAAGTAAGCTGTTCAGATTCCATTGACAATCATAGTTACATAGTAGTTTAGGTTGAAAAAAGACTAGCGTCCTTCAAGTTCAACCCTTTTCCTATTCCTGTTTACCCCTGTTGATCCAAAAGAAGGCAAAAAAACCCTCAATACAGCAATTTCAAATTCTGCTTTGAATGGGGGAAAAAAATTCCTTCTTGATTCCAAGTAGCAATCAGATTTCTCCTTGGATGAACAAGAACTACATAAATATTAATCCCAATACTAACATACATAGCCCTCTATGTTCTGCTCCTTTAAAAAAGTATCCAGGCCCTTTTTAAAGGCATCTACTACTATTAAATAGCACCACTTCCTCAGGCAGTGAATTCCATACCTTTATTGTCCTTACCGCAAAAAAATTATTTCCGCTGTTGTAGATGAAATCTCCGTTCCTCAAGTCTAAGGGGGTGATCCCACATCCTTTGAACTGTTCTGTTAATGAACAGGTCTTTGGAGAGCCCTTTGTATGGACCCCGAATATATTTATATAATGTTATCATATCCCCTCTATCAATTGATCGGTGAGTTTCAATAAGACCCAGAGTAAAGGTGTGTAGGTTTTGTGTCCTTTTGTCCTTAGTATCAGGCATTATATCACAGGCTCCTATTTAAGAATTTTGCAAGTTGTCTTGACTTTTACAAGGAATATCCCACAATGCAACATGAGGGTCTCTTAATGTAATGTACAACAGTTTATTTTTAGCCAGCTGTTGGACATCCAGCTATTGGGGACTACTACTTATATAAATCCTAAAAGAAGGCACTTTTACTTATTCTTTAAAAAAATGTAAACAAAAAAAAACTGATTATATCATCCGGATTTTCAAACTCCCAGGATGGATAGTGGGTGTAACAAGGTTACTGGTTGTTACAGATTTAGGCCTTGACTCAATGGCCAGCGTTTTTTCAAGCAAGGTAAGTAATTCAATTACCTGTGCTATGAAGAAATGTTGGCAGAAAAAAAAGCATCTCGGTGCTAAAGTTAGAGCCCATTTGACACCATAGAAACATACTTCAAACATTGGAATCTGCAATTCAATTGAGTCCATTTGCAGTAAGTAATATGTTTTTTTGGGGTGCAGAGTCCTTCAACACAACTTTAAACTGCTGACGCATCAATTGAATGTGTAAAAAAGTTTTAAAAAAGCCTAAGTCCCCAGTGGATGTACTGATATGAGGCCCTAAGCCCCATATCAATACATCCAAAGTACAAAAATGTGTCCAATATTAGTGAAATTAACCCTATGAGTGCCAGTGGGGTTTTCTTACCACACATGCACTCACAGGGTTAATCTGACTAAGTTACAAAACAACAGCCACAGAAAAGAAACACTTACCATTAATCTTGATGTCTAGTGGGGTCTTCAACTCCCTGGTCAGCTACTGTCTGTCTTCTTTTTCTATTTTCTCTCTTCCTTCTTCTCTCTTCTTCCTCTAATCTTCTTTCTTCTGTTCCGTCTTCTATTCACATACCTGTAAAAGAAAGATAGATATTAATACTGTGCCTTAATAAGAACCTGTACATATGTGTAGGGGTGGGTGAAAGGTCTTGCCTTGTTCCCACAAGAAAATCCATGAAAACCACACTTGCCATCCTCAAGCAGTCCCACCAGTGCTAGTACTACTACTAAGAAGGCCCAGCAGCTTGTTAGTTTTAGGAATGAAGGAGGGTATAATCATCATATTACTAGTGACTGTTAGGAGGAATACTCAGTGGCTGAACTTGATGTGGTTGGTGTTTGTAGTAGTAACAATAATGGTAAAGCAGCTAGTGGGACTAGTGTTAGGGGAGTGGTAGGGGAAGCATTTAACCCTTTGAGTGTCAGAGTGGTATGCAACACATTGCAAAGCAATGCATAGCGTACCACTCTGGCAGTCAAAGGGTTAAGAGCGACCAGACTAGCAGTCAAGGGAGCCCAGACAATTCCCCTGACCCTGGGAATCCCCTATCCCTTCATAGCATTGTCCAGGTAGAACATTATCCTGAAGAAGCCAGAACTGGTAGTGGATAGCAGTTGCAGCAATACCACCACCACCACTATCACCACCAGGAGCACAAAGCAGCTGCCTGTGCCTGCTGCTACTGCTGCCAGTCTGCCTTCTTCATGTCACCAAGAAATGGCAAGTATGACATTAGGGGACCCTCGGTCACATTTCTCCTCAACACCTTCAACCAGCAGTGCAATGTCTTTAATAGAGAAGCAGCAGCACGTAGGGACTAGTGGTGGTGGTGATGATGAGGGTAGAGAAGCTGGGGTGGAAGAGACATTGATGGCCTTTGTAGCCCAAACTAAGAATGAAATGGAGACAGGGATGAGGATGGACATCACCCCCACCACTACCACTAGCAATGCACTTTTGGAATTTGCGGAATTTGCAACTGCTCTAATTCCTGCTGCTGCTGAGATGCAATGGCAGCAGGATGCTGAGGAGCAGGCTAGTCTGCCTCAGACCACACAGTGGGAATGGACTCAACAAGAAGGGAACTTAAGCAGAACCAGGGAATTATAGACCTATGAGTTTGACCTGTGTAGCGGGAAACCTGTTAGAAGGAGAATAAGGGATTATATTCAGGATTATACCACAAAAATAAGATTATTAGCAGGAAGCAATATGGTTGCTGCTTTTATGAGGAATAGATCATGCCAAACTAATATTTTTAGTTTCTATGAAGACCTAGATAATGGTAAGGCAGTTGATATAGTGTATATATATTTTGCAAAGGCATTCGATACAGTGCCACACAGGAGGCTGGGGTGTAAAATAAGGAAATTGGGGTAATGGGCCAACCTTTGCAATTTGATAGAAAACTGATTGAAGGATAGGGAACAGTACGTTGTTGTAACCGGACAATTCTCCAATACAGTTGAGAGTAGATTACCTCAGGGTTCAGTACTTGGTTCACTGCTTTTTAAGATGTTTTTAAATTGCCGTGAAATAGATATAGAAAGCAAATATTTGCAGATGCTTTTAAATTATGAATGGCAATAAATTCAGAACAGAATATTTGTTCTCTGCAGAGGGATTTACATAAAATGGCAGATTGGGCAAACAAATGGAAAATGAAGTTTAATATGGGAAAGTGTGAAGTCACATGCATTTGGGAAGAAAAATTCCCAATGCTACACATGAATTTAATACAATCATTTTAGGGGACTCATTGCTAGAGAAAGAACTGTGAATCCTTGTAAGCTACAAACTTGGAAACAGTCACCTTTGTCAAATAGCAGTAGCAAAAGCAAACAAAGTCTTGCATAAAAATGGGTATTGAAGCAAGAGTGGATAACATCATTTTACCATTGTACATATAGTTGGTAAGAGTAAGACATCACCTCGAAAATGCGGTGCAGTTTTGGGCACCAGTTCTGAAAAAGGATATTCTAGAACTGGATAGAGAACAGCGAAGAGAGACAACAAAATTAATTAAGAGAATGGAGGACTTCAGGTATGAGGAATGAATAGACAAACTTGGTTTATTTACTGTACAGAAAAAGATGAGTAAGAGGAGATCTTATCACACTGTACAAGTACATTGGAGGTAAATACAAGGATCTTTCTGATGAGCTATTTATTCCAAAACCTGATCAAATAACCAGGGGGCACCCTTGAGATTAGAGAAAAGGAGGTTCAGCTTCAGCAGAGGAATGGGTTTTTACAGTAATGTCTGTTAAATTTGGGAATTCTTTGCCCAAGGATGTGGTTGTGGCAGATACAATGGATACATTTAAGAGAAGATTAGATACATTTAGTTCAAGAGGGAACATACAGGGTTATACTATGTATTAACGGGCAAAACAGGAGACCTATATAATTCCCATTTCTCTGTGTTATAAGGTATAAGTTGAACTTGATGGATTTGTGTTTTTTTCAACGTAATTTACTATGTTATTACAGACTTAACATATTTGTGTAACCATCCTGCATTAATGAACTACAGGTTCTGTTTGTTAACCAGGTATATATGTCATTAAGGATGGGCAAAAATTATTGCCTCAAGCCAAAATCGATGATTAATGGCATTTCCCGCTAGCCGAATAATTTCCTGCGAAAAGTGCAGTTTTTCCACTTTTTTGCCTAGCTCATTGCATTGAAATAAATGGGAACATTGAATTTACACACAACACATAACAAATGTTATTTTACTTTTTAAAGACATAGTATAAAAAGGGTATGATGGTGCCTGTGTTGCTTGAGTGTGGGGAAAGAATCAGTGTTTTTTTGGGGGGGGATTTACTGGGATTGGGGGGACAGGTAATAAAAACTAAAAACTAAACACAATTAAAAAACACCATAAGACATGGAATAATGAGGAGGGTGCCTGTGTTGGTGGGTGGTATCTGGGAAAGAATCAGTTGAAAAGGGAATTTGTTTGGGGGGGTTGTGACTGGGTTTCTATATTCTTCCTCCTCTTTGATCTCCTGCTCGCCTCTTTTGCCTTTCAAGTCAGGGGTTACAGCAACAGCAGTGCTCGATTTATGTGGTGGGTCCTTGGCTTTCACATGTTTCACATAAATGTCATGGTGTCTGCGTTTCTTGTGTGTTATAAGGGCAGTTGTGCCAAGGTGTATTACTTGCTTTCCCTTCTTAATGCGGATTTGTCACAAATGATGCACAGTGCACTTGTTGGTGACTGCACTGTGCTTGCCCTAAGAGAAAAATAATCCCACAACCATGACTACAGGTGTTAGGGAAAAGGTGGAAAAGAATGGCCTCTTTCTTCTTCTTCTTCTCCACATTCCCCTTCACTGGCTGGGACAGAGGATGATGTTGCTGCTGTTGCTGATACTGCCTCAGAATAAGTACTGCAACTAGGATCAGGAGTATTGCTGCTGGCAAGTGAAACCTGTCCTAGCCCCGCATCACAGTGTTCTCACTGTGCCCACGATGGTCTGTGGCACACTAGCCTGTTCCTCAGCTACCTGCTGCCCTACTCAGCAGCAACAGGAATTAGAACAGCTGCAAGTTCTGCAAATTCCAAAAGCGCACTGCTGCTGGTGGTGGTGGTGGTGATGCTCATCTACATCCCTGTCTCCTATTCCTTCCCAGTTTGGGTTGAAAAGGCTAATAATTTCTCTTCCACCCCAGCTTCTACACCATAATTACCACCATAACAGGTCCCTCTGTGCTGCTGTTACTCTATTACAGACATCTCACTGGTTGGAGGAGGTGATGAGAAATGTGACAGAGGGTTCACTAATGTTACAGTTATCATTTCTTGGTGACCTAAAGAAGGCAGACTGGCAGCACTAGCAGCAGGCACAGGAAGCTGATCTGTGCTCCTGGTGGTGGTGGTATTATTGCTTCTAGGCAACAATTCTGCCTTCTTCAGGATCATGTTCCACCTGGACAATGCTGAGAGAGCAAGGGGACTCCCAGGGTCTGAGGAATGGTGTGGGCTTCCTTGACTGTTAGCCTGGACGTTTTCCATTGCTTACCCTACTTCTTTCCTAACACTAGTCCTAGCAGCTGCTTCGAAGTTACTGTTACTACTACTAACACCACATCAATTTCAATTGGCAATTTTTTCTAATGGGTGAAAACTGCAAAAAAATTAATTGTTGTATTTAAAGCAGATTTTCCCACAAAAAAAGGAGACAACCATGTGGTTTTAACGGATTTTTCTAGGGAATATGATGAGACCTTTAGCCTACTTTTTTCCTCTTAGCTCATTCCATTGAAATCAATGGGAACATTGAATTTACACACAACACATACAAAATGTTATTTTATTTCCCAAAGGCATAGTATACAAGAGACATGAAGGTGCTTGTGTCGTTGGAGTGTGGGGAAAGAATCAGTTGAACAGGGAATATTTTTGGAAAGAGGTTGTTTACTGGGATTGCAGGGCAGTTAATAAAATATAAATACTAAATACAATAAAAAATATTTTCCTGACATCCTATTACTGCAGGAAAAACATCTGACAAGCAGTAAAGTATTAGCACTTAAGAAACCAAGGGTGGAATATCATTACCATGCTACCTATTCTACTCATTCTTGTGGGGTCTCCATTTTAATTCGAAAACAGATCCCTTTTGAATTAATTGAACTTAAAACTGACTCAAAGGGCAGGTACATTTTTTTGTATTGTAAAATACGTAACATTGCGTTTGTTATTATTGTTCTGCATATGCCGCCACCTTTCGTGCCTGATATCCTGCAGGAAGTGTTGTCATATATAAGCACTAGAGCTGACCATTACGTGCTCTGTATGGGGGACCTCAACATGACTTTGCATCCAGACTTGGATAGGCTGGGGGGCGGTGAATCTGATTCTAGGGGCTCTAGGGCTAAATTGTTGGGATTTTTAGACGATGCTAATTTAGTGGATGCATGGTGTACATTGCACCCGGACACTAGGGAGTACTCTTGTCACTCGGCCACTTATGGATCATTATTGAGGATTGATCTTGTATTTGTCTCACAATGTATCCTTCGTAGAGTCTTATCCTGTAATTATTTACCCAGAGTTGCTTCAGATCACTTTCCTCTTCTCCTGACAATTCAGTTGGGGGTTGACCGACCAAGTAAAACTTGGAGGCTATGACCCTTCTGGCTTTCCATTGACTCTATTGCTAAGGCACATGAAAGGGATTTGTTAAGCTATATACATGAAAATATTGGTACCTCTTCCCAAGGCATATTCTGGGACGCTGCCAAGGTAGTTGCCAGGGGATCTTTTATTTCCCATATATCATCCTATAAAAAGAGCAAGGGAGAGCTGGGTCGGAAGCGGGAAGAGGAGTTACGGGAAGTTAAGCGCCATTACATGAATGAAATCACCATGGAGAATCATGCTAAGCTCCAGCTGGGTACTTCTCAATTGCATGTTGAATTAGCTACCAAGAATATTGCCCATGTGTTTTTCAAAAAACAAAACTATTTTGAAAATGGTGATAGATCAGGGAAACCCCTGGCACATCTGGTAAAGTCTGGGGAGGGAAGACAAGAAATTACCTCTCTTACATCCGAACGTCAATCGTTGATTATTGATGCGAAAGGTATCAATAAAGAATTTATGACTTTTTAGTCAGATCTCTATAGGGCATGATCCTCAGCGACTAGTTTAGACTTGGAGGAGTATCTTGCAGATTGTGATGTCTCCACTTCATCTCTATAAGATCACCAAATGATGGATTAGCCTATTACACCTTGGGAGGTCATGGAGGCGATAGGGGCGCTTCCTTTGGGCAAGTCTCCTGGAAGTGATGGTCTTTCGGTAGAATGGTATAGGAGGTATATGGAAATTATTGCTCCGCATTTGTTAAACACCTTTTGTGCCGCACTTGATGACCTTACTTTAACAGCCTCGTAAAATGAAGCGGTGATCATTGTTCTGCTGAAGCCAGGTAAGGATTTGCATCTATGTGATTTGTACCAGCCTATTTCCATGCTCCCGGTGGACACTAAAATTTTAGCAAAGATCCTTGCAATCCGCCTTAATAAAAGTATTTCTAAGCTGATCCATTCCGACCAGACAGGCTTCATTCCTGGTAAATCAACTTTTCACAATCTTCGTTGCCTCTTTCTCCATATCCAGTCCACATCTGCAAGACAGGGCTAGGGGGTGGTGGTGTCTCTGGACGCCGCTAAAGCGTTCGATTCGGTTGAGTGGAACTATCTCTGGGCTGTACTACATAGATTCAATTTTGGACCTACGTTCCTGAAATGGATTCAGGTACTTTATGCTGTGCCATGCACTAGGGTGTCGGCAGGAGGTTTACTATCAGACTCCTTTCCATTGAACAGGGGTACGAGGCAGGGGTGCCCCTTATCTCCAGGTCTCTCTGTTCTGGAGGATTAGGGCTGATAGTGATATCAAAGGACTTTTTGCAGGGGATCGAGAAGAGAAACTTGCATTATATGATGACGATATTTTGGTGTTTCTGAGTGATGCGGATGCCTCGCTTCGGAGGCTTTTGGCTGTGGTTGATCATATTGGCCCACTTTCTGGTCTTAAGATTAATTGGACTAAGTCTACTTTAATGCTACTGAACCAGATGGATGACTATGTGGTCTCTCCGGATGTCCCTCTCTCTTGCTGCATCTCGTTCAAGTATCTTGGTATTGTAGCATCTCTCACGAAATGTATATTAGGAACAACCTAGAACCGGTAATTACACAATTCAGGGACACAACTTCCTCCTGGATTAATCTCCCCCTGAATCTTATCGGCCGTGCAAACTTGATCAAAATTATTTTCCTACCTAAACTGTTGTATGCCTTCCAGGGGGATCCAGTTCCTATCCCTAAATGCCTTTTCAGGGAACTTGATAAAATTGTTACTTAGTTTCTATGGTCGGGAGGGTGACCCAGGCTTAGGCTGTCTACTCTACAACGATTCATGGAGGAGGGAGGTATTTCACTTCCCAACTTCTACCACTATTATTTGGCAGCTCAGACCCAATATATGTTGGCCTATGTAGCGCCCCAGTCTGTCCACACTTTCCAGCAAATAGAGAACTCATGCTTAAAGGGATAGTAATACTTCATTTTAACTTTATTTTATTTTGTAGGCATTAAAAAAACATGAAGAATGATATAAGTCTTATCTCTCAAACCTTTATGGTTTAAGAGATATTCACAAACAAAGTTTCCCCTCCCTGTTCAGCCAGATCAGAAGGGAGGTGCCCAGGTAGACTGCAGAGAGGGACAATCTTCAATTAAGATAATGGAAAAAGCTGAAAAACTTGTCAAGGGGGGAAGGGCTTTCATTGTTTTCATACAAAGAAAATTGTCCCCTTCTGTTATCTGTACTGTCATACAACCAGACTGACATCTGAGAAGAGATGGCTTACACTAGGTAAAAGGGGCGGGGAGGGGAACTTTGCTTGTGAATATCTCATAAACCATAAAGGTTTGAGAGATAAGACTTATATCATTCTTCATGTTTTTTTAATGCCTACAAAATAAAATAAAGTTAAAACGAAGTATTACTATCCCTTTAAGATCAGAATACTGCATTGAACATTTTGCAGCTGTAGATGCAGGAATATATTCTTCGCCAGTTCTGGCTACTAGGTCCCTATCCTGAGTTTGGACACAGTTGCAGAGTATTGCGGGGTACTCGGGACTGGCATCTGTGTACCCTTTATGGGGGGCCGAGGGTCTCTCCCATTTGCGTACTTTGGTCCAGTGTGGACCAGGTATGGTATTACTGAGCTGGGACAGCTTTGAACAACTTCACGTAGAATTTGGCATTCCTCATAGGCTTTTCTATACCTATCTGAGGCTGCGACATGCTCTGTCTCATTTGAGATAATGGAATTTTCACTTTTGAAGCTGGCTGATAGCCGATCTTACCATAAACCGATTTCTCTTATTTATTCGTGGCTGCGTAGAGCTGTACATACAGATCTTATCGCCCTTAGAGCCAGATGGGAGGTGAACATGGGTAGACTTGAAGACTGGGAGTGGGACGTGGCTCTTAAAAGTCCTAGATTGGTATCCGCCACAGCTAGACATCAACTCATACAACTAAAAATCTTACACCACGTCTATTACACACCCTCTCGCTTATTTAAAATGGGCAACCTGTCTCATAATAAATGTATTAAATGTCAGAGGGACGATGCTGATTTCTTTCATCTTATTTGGCAATGCCCCCCTGTTCAACAATTTTGGAGGGATGTAGCTAATGTTCTGACCCAGTTGCTGGGGTGGGAGCTTCCCTTTGTTCCTAATATATATTTGCTTTCCGTCTTACCTGATCAACTACATATAGCTGGCGAACATGCTCTTCTGAGGGAACTATTGGTCATGGCGAGAAAGGTGGTGGAATTGCAGTGGATGGCTGTGGATCCACCCACTAAGTTATGTTGGATTAACTTGGTTAATTCTAATCTTCGACAGTATCAAGGTGTATATTTGCACAGGGGTAACCAGAATAAATTCAGACTGATACGGGGACACTGGGTGACCAGGTTCCTCTCCTGGGATGAGTATAATAGATCACAGTAGGGGCTGTTGGAGTTCCCCCTTTTTAAATCCTTGCTCTTTAGACATAGTCAGTACTTTATACTAGATGTAGAGGTGACTGCTGATTATGCCTTGTGGGTCTATTTCACGTGCAGAGGCTGTTCTTCTTGTCTTGTCATTCACGAATAAACATGTATCAGCCATCTCTTTGGGGGGGGTTGGCTCCTGGCCGGTGGAGGGGGGGTCTGCTTGTCCGCATGGTTACGAGGTTTGGGGATTCGGGGGGGGGGGTGTTGCTCTTTTTGTTTTTGAAAATGGAAAACGTGGGTGGAGGAGGGTGTACGGGCACACGTCTTGTAATATGGTGATAAGCTGGATTCTATACTGTACTTATGGAATATGCTCCTGTTGTTTTGCTACTTTGTTATTGTAACATGTTTATTCCTTTGTTGTAATGTTGTACTACACATCCTATACAATAATTTGCTAAGTTGTGTGTAACGCCCGACATGCGCAGTAGACACTGCTGCGCATGCGGCAGTCATGCACAGTACAGACTGCCCACGCTGCGGCTGATACAGAGCTGGGCGCTGCGAAGGAGCATCCAGCTATGTATCAGCAGTTGCGCGGGCAGTCTCTACTGCGCGTGACTGCCCCGCGACCGGCTGCCAGAGGCACTGTGGCCCGTGTAACGGGCTGTTCAACTAGTTACCTTATATTTTAATTGGTCTTACTGTATGATTCATGTGCTCGTGTGCATCCAATAAACATATTAAAAAAAAAAAAATACAATAAAAAAAACATAAGACATGGTATAAAAAGGGTCTGAGGAGGGTGCCTGTGTTGGTGGATGGAGTCTGGGGAAAGAATCAGTTGAACAGGGAATTTGTTTTGGGGGGGTTGTTGACTGGTATTGGGGGGGACAGTTATTAAAAAAATAAAATAAGAAATGTGTATGTAACATGATAGAGATAGGACTCCCTGATGTAAGCTGCCACTGGGGTAGACTGATACTTGACATGACAGAGTATTTTGTAGAGGATAATTTATAAGATTTCTTGTTAGAGGCACAAGACCTGAGGAAACATTGATTTGTAATACTTACACTTATTAGAAGCACAAGCCCTGAGGAAACATTGATCTGTAGAACTTAGACTTGTTTGGTAAAAGACCTAAGGAAACATTGATTTGTAGGACTTCAGCATGTTAGAAACAAGCCCCCAAAATTGTTTATTTTTTTGTAGGCCTATGTTGTTGGTTTTTTTTTTGTATATTTAAAGCACAAGCCCTGAGAAACAAATACCCTACTGGCCTAGTGCCAGCAGGTCATGTCGTGTTGACCAGTGACCACTGTCCATTGTCAAATGCCCTGATGTAGATGCGGAATTTGTGACTTCTGTTCTTGTTGCTGCTGCTGAGTTGTTTAACCAGCAACATGATTATTAGGCAGCTCAAAGGGAATGGGATCAACAATAGCAGTAATTTGTAATGCAGTAGCAGTACCATACTTAGCCCCACCACTTCAGGTATATGGGGAGGAGTTCACCCATAATTCTTCTCCACCTGCTCCTCCTCCAAAATCATCGGTGTGTTATTACTATATTAGAAATATACTCCTGGGCATTGAAGGGGAATGTGGAGAAGAAGAAGAAAAAGGACATTTTTCTCCACCTTTTTTCTCCCCCCTGAAGTCATGGTTGCGTGACTATTTTTCTCTTGGGGTAGGAACAGTGCAGTCATCAACAATAGCACCGTGCACAATTTGTTATAAGTCAGATAGAAGGAGAAAGAAGGGAACGCACTTTGGCACAAGAGCCCTGATAACACACATGAAACACAGACACCATGACATTTATATCAAATATGTTAAAGCCAAACACCCACCACAGAAATTGGGAACCAATGTTGCTGTACCCCCTGACATTCCCCAAAAGCAACAAAAGATGAGGCAGAGATTTAAGAGGAGAAAGAATAGAGCTACCCAGGCAGAGACTGGAGGTTCAGTGACGAGCGAAACAACTAGCTCGCTATCACCTTCTTACTCTAGGGTAAATACATCTTCTGCCAATCCACCTCATTCATCGTTATTTCCCAAATAGCCACTCTGTAGATGTTAGGATGTGGCAGTTCGTGTCTGCCCATTGCACACTGTGTGGTGCACTGACCATACATGGCAGTGGGGTGGAGAAGAATCACAAGCAGGGCATCATTCGGCATCTGAGGAGATTCCATCCCACAAAATATACTAAGCTGGCGGCACTGTCAGCAAGTTGTAATGTGTCCATAGTGGGGTGTGGACAAAGGGCATAGTAACAGTAGCAGTACTTGGTTTCTGTTGTCATGGTATTTGGATAGCATTGTGCCAGGTGTTATACCACACACACTATGCACATTGCAGTTGCTGATTAGAGGCACAGTTCCTGCTCTCAAGAGAAAAAAAATTATTCTGGTAACAACACACCTATGGTTTTGTAGGGGGGAAGGTGGAGAAGAATTATTAGCCAACTTCTTCTTTTCTACACATATATACCTGAAGTGGTGGTGGCTAGACATGGTGCTGCTACTGCCTCAGGTGCATCATTGGAGCTAGTTGTGGCAAGTGGAACCTTCATCACCCATGTTACTGCTGTTGTTGACCCCATTCCCTTTGAGCTGCCTAATCAGCCTGCTGCTTAAACAACCCAGCAGCAAGGACAGCAGTCACAAATTCCACATCTACATCAGGGCATGGCCTGCTGGCACTAGGCCTACAGAGCGTTTTTTTCCTCAGGGCTTGAGCTTTAAAGACAGCAAACAAAAACAAACAAACATAGGCCTACAAAAAATAAACAAATTAGGAAGGGCTTGTTTCTCACAAGGCTAAGTCCTACAAATCAATATTTCCTTTGGGCTTGGGCCTCCTAACAACATAGTAACATAGTAGATAAGGCTGAAAAAAGACATGCGTCCATCAAGTCCAGCCCATGCCAATAACACTCCTGTTGATCCAGAGGAAGGCAACAAAAAAGCCCTCTGGAGCAATTTCCAGTGTAGGTGTGTGTGTGTGTGTGTGTGTGTGTCAAATAGTTCCCCGGCTCAATATCCTATTTGCTTTGAAGCCATCTGTCATAACTGTCAATATTGTTCTGTGCTAGACAGGCATCCATTGCTTTTTTGAATGCAGTTACATTATCTGCAAGCACAACATCCCGAGGCAAAGAATTCCATAGCCTTACCGCCCTTACTGTAAAGAATCCCTGCCTGTGTTTTAGTCGAAAGCGCCTTTCCTCAAGTCAACAAATCTAACAAATCATCCTCTACAAAACACTCTGTCATGTCAAGTATCAGTCTACCCCATTGGCAGCTTATGTTAGGGGGTCCCTGTCTCTATCACATTACACACAAATTTCTTATTTTATTTATTTATTTATTTTTAAGTTTTTAAAAGTTTATTGAGAAAAAACAAAAGTACAAAGAAGGCAAGTCAAGAATTATACAGAATATAATGTGAGGAATGTGACAGAAATGCACGCCTCATACCACAAGGTACACAAAAATAAGAGGTATGGACAAGCATTATGAATTTGCATTCAGTCAGTTATATAAAATTGGCATGGCATTTGAAAACATATGAAAAAGGAATGGAAAGGCACCTGAGCAGAAGAAAAACAAACAAGAAAGAGAAAAAGAAGTGAAGGAGAGAGGAAGAAGGAAGGAAGAAAACAAGAAGAAAAAGGGAAAGAAAGAAACAGGAGGAACAGTAGTGGAAAGCAGAGAAGGGAATGAAGGAAAGGTAAGGGGGGAGGAGTGGGGGGGAGGACAGTTGGGAGCCATGGGAGAGATCATAGAAGGGAGCAGAAGAAGCAGCTTCAATCTGAGATTAAACACCGCCAAGCAACGTAGTTTGTCTGGAAGACTAGAAGAGATCCTAAATATGAATAGTATGAATGTTCCATTTCTAGTATAGTACTAAATCGAGACTTCCAATCAGGGAGAGATGGTGAAGTAACCGACTTCCACTATTGAGGAATGCAAGCTCTAGCAACTGAATCCATAGCTAAACCTGGTGACTAGGTGGAGTAGGGGTTACAGGGGGCAAAAGAGAAAGCAGGAGAGATTGTGGGGTGTGTCACAGTTTTTGATGAACACTCAGACCAGATCTGTAAGGTTAAAATGACTTTATTATGATAAAGTACATACACATAATTAGGCCCTTAGACCCACACAAACAGAACATAAATATATACAGATATGTGCAGTAATAACAAGCCAGTATTAGAAATGTATGATGGAATGGAAACAATCACTGGCAATGGAGGTTCTACCTTGAACCGGAAAGGCAGAAGGCAATGCAGTCCAGTAACTGACAACAGGACTTTGGTGACAGGTAGTTCAGAAGTAGATGATTGGCACAAACCCAGATGCCTGGGTGGCACAGAACCCAAGCAGAGCGAGGCAACACTGACCCTGGCACTGGGATCACAAATAGACTGAAGCAACTGCTTAGTAGGCAGCACTGACCCTAGGGTTAGGGCCACAGGAAGACCAAGGCAACTCTCAGTAAGCAAACCCTAGAACGCTAGGGGTGGATCGTAATATATATATATATATATATATATATATATATATATATATATATATATATATAAGGCAACCAGTGTCCCCTCACTCTGAAGGATGGTACAACGCAACGCTGGTTCTACCCTACATGGTAGATCCAGGCACACAATGGGTCAACAGGTAACGCCCAGTGAGATACTGCAACTCCCAAAGGGAGTGAGCCCAGCGCTGAAAGGGAGGTGGACACAGAGAGATCAGAGTAACACAGTCAGTGCTATGAACACTGTACTGGTACTTCGCGTGTGCACACCACCTGAGGAGGTTAAGAGAGTAGCTATAGCACAAATGCTTAGCCAACGGTAGCCAGAATAATAGCGCCATGTGGCACACACCAACTTGTGTAACAGAAAGGCCACAGCGGGTATCGCTGGACCAAACGGAGGCAACCAAGCGGTATAGCCAGGCACGGATGGCAACAGAGTGGTAATCAGCCTGACACGGTCAGTAATGGAATTGGTACTCAGCCAGGTAAGGTCAGCAACGGAGCGAGTTCTCAACCAGATACAGTCAGCAACAGAGCAGGTTCTCAGCCAGATACAGTCAGCAACAAAGCAGGTTCTCAGCCAGATACAGTCAGCAACGGAGCAGGTTCTCAACCAGATACGGTCAGCAATGGAGTGGTTTCTCAGCCAGATACAATCAGCAACGGAGCAGGTTCTCAGACAGATACAGTCAGCAAAGGAGCGGGTTCTCAGCTAGATACGGTCAGCAATGGAGCGATTTCTCAGCCAGATACAATCAGCAACGGAGCAGGTTTTCAGCCAGATACAGTCAGCAACGGAGCAGAAGTAATATAGGAAACTTAGGAACGTCGTCAGGCAGGCCAGGTCATACACGATCTACAGTATACAGAACAAACGTCAGGAACTAGTACACCATGATAAGGCACCATAGTGTAGACCTGACAGAGGTTATAAAGGCTATCACTGGGCGGCGACAAAGATACTTGGCTAATCACAGCAAAGTAGTGAAATTAGGAAAATCAGAATGTCGCCGCCATCAGCCAAGAGCACGGGCACCGTGATAGTACCCCCCTCTCAACGACCCCCTCCCCGCGGAGGGGGACCAGGCTTAGAGGGAAACTTAGTGTGGAATCTACGCAGCAATAGAGGTGCATGGATATCGGAATGCATGACCCAGGAACGTTCTTCCGGCCCGTAGCCTTTCCAGTGCACCAGGTACTGGAGTTGACCATGCACTCTGCGTGAATCCAATATACTCTGAACCTCATACTCATCGTGGTTACCAATGCGGACAGGACTAGGAACCACCAGAGCAGTGATATAACGGTTACAAATCAGAGGTTTGAGTGGAGATATGTGAAAGACATTATGAATACGCATGCTTGCGGGAAGTTCCAAAGCATACAGTAAAAAAACACTGTGTAGTTGTGTAATGTCCAGCAAACACACAAAGGGAAGGGGAAGGGGGAGGGGTGAAGCAGTGCAGGGACGTGACTGTAAAGTAGTAGTTCAAAAACTGACTGCAGCAATGGTTGTTGCAGTGTGTGCAATCAATGATGATGATCTCCCTACTCCAAGGGAGGATGCAGTTTGTCAAGTTACATGCAAAACTAGTTCCTGCACCAGTAGAAAGAAAGAACCATAAAAGAAAAACACTGAAGATGACAACATGTCACATTCAAGTGTTGATGATGCTGGCAACAGCATAATAGAGGAAGGTGTAGTAGCTAAACTGTCTGCTGCATCAGACAGTGAGACAAACAAGCACCAAAACACCCATCCTCAAAGTAGTAGGGAACCTTGTTACAGTAAACGTAAAAAGAAATTGTTTGAGACCTCTAAAAGCTTACTGGAATATTAGGGTAGTAGTGGCAAGAACTGTCAGGTGATGCTGATGCTGCTGAGGATGACCTAATGATGACTGATGATGATTCAGATCTAGAATATATCCCTCCAGCATCCTTATCTTGTTCAGATACAGATGAAGTTAAGAGTGAGGATGATGACAGGGCTATAAAGTTAGCAGAAAGTCAAAGGGCGAATTTTCCACCACTTTAAAGGATCACTGCGCCTGTCTATCAACTGTTTGAGAAAGCCGTTGGAAAGTCTGACCCTGGACAAGCATAGATGTCAAAAAGCACACAGTCACCCTATCAGTCATCAAGCAGCAATGTTGGGAGACTAACATTCTTAAAAATTAACTATCTCATACCATCTGAGTATCAGGTAGCAGAAACCACACATGACAAACAAAGTCAGGACAAATATATTAACAGCAGCACAGATGAGCAGGTAGAGGAGGGATATGAAGACAGGTTGCTACCATCAACCCCATTTGGGACCACTGCTATGACCAATAAGTAATGTGTGTCAATAATCTGAGAAGGAGCATAGTGTATGACAATGGTAAAAATACATACACAAATCACACCAATGCTAGTCCACCACTACAATACACATCTGCCACATTTTACTTTATTTTTTTAATTACTTGAAATCATCATGAATATGTGCCAGTGTCACATAGGCAGGAAGTTAGTGTTATGGCAAAAGACAAATGCATTCTGCATGCTCACACATTTTTCAAGCCATATGTTGCTGTATGACTTTGACTTTCAGTCACTTATTTCTAAACTTCAGCCCTCAGAAGAAGTAACATGACAGTGGGAAATGTAGTACCTATAGGAAATAAAGGCGAAAAATGTGTTAAAATAGGCAAAATATCTGATAAAATAGGCAAACAGGAGGACATTTTAACCTAGGTGGAAAGGCAACATTTTTGCGGGAAAAGCAAAAAAAAAGCAAGTTTTTGTGATAGGGCATGCAGGAAATTTTTCACACTTTTCCACCACCCCTAACCATGATTGCTGTGCCTGCTGTCAGATGTGCTGCCCCTGCTGCCACCAGTGGGGTGGAGAAGATGTTGCCAAGTTTGACAGCAAGGGACCCTAAGTCACACTTACCATGCCCAAGCAGTCCCTCCAGTGCTAATACTACTACTACTAAGGTCCAGCAGCTTGTTAGTGTTAGGAGTGAAGGAGGGGGTAATCAACAATATCCTCATATTACTAGTGATTGTGATGAGGAAGACTCTGAACTTAATGTGGTTGGTGTTAGTAGTAGTAGTAGTAATGGTGAAGCAGCCGGAGCGGTAGGTAGGGATGGGCGAAAAATTTTGCCTTAAACTGAAATCGGCAAAAAATGGTACTTCCCACTTGGCAAATAATTTGCCATGAAAAGTGCAGATTTTCTGCTTTTCCTGCCTAGCTCATTCCATGGAAATCAATGAGAACATTGAATTTACACACAACATATAGTAAATATTATTTTATTTCCCAAAGGCATGGTTTAACATGAAGGTGCCTGTGTAAGTGGAGTGAGGGGAAAGAATCAGTTGAACAGAGAAGGCTTTTTTAGGGGGTTTATTTACTGGGATTGGGGGCAGTTAATAAAAGATAAATCGTAAATACAAATAAAATACCCCATAAGACATGGTATAAAAGGGGTCTGAGGAGGGTGCCTGTGCTGGTGGGTGGAGTCTGGAGACTGAATCAGTTCTTGATTGGTATTGGGGGGACAGTTAATAAAAAAATAAGAACTTTGTATTTAAAATGATAGGAACCCCCTGACATAAGCTGCCACTGGAGTAGACTGACACTTCACTTGATAGAGTATTTTGTAGAGGATGATTTGTTAGATTTTTTGTTAGAAGCCCAAGCCCTGAGGAAACATTGATTTGTAGCACTTAGGCTTGTTAGAAACAAACCCCCACCCCAATTTTTTTTTTTGTAGAACTATGTTTTTATTTATTTACGTATATTTTTTAAAGCACAAAAAATGTCCTACTGACCTAGTGCCAGCAGGGGATATCTTGTTGGCCAGTGGCAACTGGCCATTGTCAAATGCCCTAATATAGCTGCTGAATTTGTGGCTGATATTTTTCCTGCTGCTGCTGAGTTGTTTAAGCAACAGGATGATTAGGCAGCTGAAAGGGAATGGGATCAACAACAATAGTAACATTGTTTATGGTTGATGAAGGTTCCACTTGCCACCCATGACTAGCTCCAGTGATGCATCTGAGGCAGTAGCAGCACAATAAGTAGCCCCCAGTCTATGTGGATAAAAGAAGAAGCTGGCCAATAATTTTTCTCCACCTGCCCCTCCTCCAAAATCATGGGTCTGTGGTTATTAGAATATAAGATTTTTCCTTGAGAGCAGGAATTGTGACTCTCATCAGAAACGTCAATGTGCACAGTGTGTGTGGTAAATAACATCTGGGGGCACAACTGTATCCAAACACCATGACAACAGACCAGAACCCAATTACTGCCGCTGTCACTACACCCCTTGTCCAGACCCCACAAGGATACATGACAACTTGCTGACAGTTTAATAGTAATGATGAACCCTCCCTGCCAGAATCCTAGCATATTCAGTGGGATGTTATCTCCTCAGATGCCACTTGATGCCCTGCTTGTGATTCTCCTGCACCACACTGGCAGTGCACCACGCAATGTGCTATGGGTGAAGACAAACTGCCACATGTTAACATCAACAGAGTGGCTATCATTTGGCGGGGGAGGTAACGATGAATGAGGTGGATTGGCAGAATATGTAGTTGTTATCCTAGAGGAAGGTGATGGTGAACTAGTTGTTTCACTTGTCATGGAACTTCCAGTCTCTGCATGGGTTTCTCTATTCTTCCTCCTCTTTGATCTCCACCTCACCTCTTGTTGCCTTTCTGGAGAGTCAGGTGGTACAGTAACAGCAGTGCTTGATTTCTGTGATGGGTGTTTACTTTAACATGTTTGACATAAAAATGTCATGGTGTCTGTGTTTAATATGTGATATCAGGGAGGTTGTGCCAAGGTGTGTTCCCTCCTTTCCTCTTCTCACCGACTGCACAAATTGTGCACAGTGCCATTGGTGATGACTGCACTGTGCCTGCCCCAGTAGAAAAATAGTCCACACCCATGACTTCAGGGGCTAGGGATAGGGAACAGGTGGAGAAGAATGGCCTCTTTCTTCTTCTCCTCCACATTCCCCATCACTGTCTATGGCAGCAGATGATGTTGCTGCTACTGCCTCAGAATCAGCGATGCAACTAGGTCCAGAATATTGCTATAGCTGGCAAGTGGAACCTGTCATAGTCCCACATCACTTGATGACCCCATTCCCACTGTGTCCACGGTGGTCTGTGGCACACTAGCTTGCTCCTCAGCATTTTGCTGCCCTTGCATCTCAGCAGCGGAAGAAATTAGAGCACTTGCAAATTCCAAAAGCTCATTTATATTGGTGGTTATGGTGGCGATGTCCATCCTTATCCCTGTTTCCCATTTCTTCTTCGTTTCTGCTAAAAAGGCCATCATGTCTCTTCCACCCCTGCTTCTCCACCATCATCATCACATTCACCACCGCCACTAGTCCCTATGTGCTGATGCTGCTTTATTACAGACATCTCACTGCTGCTTGGAGGAGGTGACAAGCAATGCGACAGAGGGTCCCCTAATGACACACTTGGCATTTCTGTTTGACCTGTAGAAGGTAGACTGGCAGCAGTAGCAGCAGGCACAGACAGCCGATCTGTGCTCCTGCTGGTAGTGGTGGTATTAAGTTTGAGCCTGCTCTCCCCCAACACTAGTTCTGGTCTCTTCAGGATCATGTTTCACTTGGACACTGTAGTGAAGAGAAGGGGAGGAGGACTCCCAGAGCCAGAGTAATGGTGTGGGCTTCCTTGACCATTAGTCTGGACTACCACTTCCCTAACTCTAGTCCCACAGGCTACTTCACCATTACTGTTACTACTACTAACACCAACCACATCAAGTTCAGCCTCAGAATCTTCCTCCTTACAGTCACTAGTAATATGAGGATATTGATTAACCCCTCCTTCACTCCTTCACGCTAAAAAGCTGCTGGACCTTCTTAATAGTACTAGCACTGGTGGGACTGTTTGGGGATGGCAAGTGTGACTTAGGGTCCCCTGCTGTCACATTTGGCATCATCTTCTCCTTCCCACCTCCTGAGTATTACAAGACACACTAGCAGCTTCACCACTGGTGGCAGCAGCTTCAATACTGGCAGCAGGACAGTACTGGTGGCACAAGCAACAAGGGCAGCTCATCTGACAGCAGGCACAGTATTGGTGGCAGCAGGTTCAGCACTTGCAGAAGGCACAGCACTGGTTTCAACAGGGGCAGCACATCTGAAAGCAGGCACAGAACTAGTGGCTGCAGGAACAGCAATGGTGGAGGCACTGGCAGCACAGGCAGCTGACCTGTCCTGCTCTCACTATTACTACCCTTTTCTCCCTCCCTTCCCATTAAATTTCCCAAGATCCCTTGGAGTGATTTAGGGGGACTGGACAGCATTGGTTCAGTAGTGCTCATTTCCTCCTCCTCCTCAGACTCAGTGGACACATAAGGGTCCTTCCAGCTACTCCATTTGTTATTTTTCAACCTGCTCATAGTGATAGGAGTCACTATGAGCTTCTCCTGCCTCAATTTTTCCTCAAGATCACAGCAGAATAGCACAGCACATCTACCTCGCTCTGTAGCTGCTTCTGTTGTGTTTGATTTCCGTGAAATGGTGAAAACCACATAAATCAATGGGCAGAAACTTTCTAGCCACTGAAAAAATGGCAAAAAATTTTTGGCAAAAAAATGCGTAAATTTTAATCACCAGTTTTAAAGTGGATTTTCCTGTGAAAAAGCCAACAACAATGTAGTTTTCATAGAATTTTTCGCTGTAACAAGGCAAACGATTCCGCCGACCCCTAATGGTAGGGGAAACATTTGAAAGTGTCCAGACTAGCAGTAAATGGAGCCCACACCATTCTACTGACCCTGAGACGATCCTCTCTTTCCCTTCACTAAAGCCTCCAAGTGGAACATAATCCTGAAGACTAAAAAGCCAGAATTGTTATTAGGAGAAACAGCAGCCGCACAATTAATACCACCACCGGAAGGAGCACAGATCAGCTGCCTGTGCCTGCTGCTACTGCAGCCAGTCTGCCTTCTTCAGGTCAAAAAGAAATGCCAAGTGTGACATTAGGAGACCCTCTGTTGCACTGCTCTTCATCGTCACCTCCTCCAAGGAGCAGTGAGATGTCTGTAACAGAGCAGCACACTTAGGGACTAGTGGTGGTGGTGATGATGATGGTGGAGAAGCTGGGGTGGAAGATACATTGCTGGTCTTTTTAGAAGAATCTAAGAAGGAATGGGAGACAAGAATGAGGATGGGCATCACCACCACTATCAGTGTGCTCTTCGAATTTGCGGAATTTGCAACTGCTCTAATTCCTTCTGCTGCTGAGATGCAAGGGCAGCAGGATGCTAAGGAGCAAGCTAGTGTGCCACAGACCACATTCTAAGGTCTGACTTTATATCTGTGTCTAGGGGAATATGGGCATGGTTAGTATGGTTGTAGGTAAAAAAAAGTAGATGAGAAATGAAAAAACGTCCTTGTGGTATGATTCTCATGGTAAAACTAAGGTATCCTAGCAGGCTCTGAAGTTTGGGCAGTGATATGTAGTCATAGTCAAGGTGTTGTGAAAAAATATTATTGATTCTAGAAAGTTTGTCTAAGGGAAGGCTGGATTCCATCTTGATAGTGTTGAGTTGGATACCTAAAGATTTTAGACATTTATTTGGACCTACAGTCTTTATTGTGGATACGGGTACTTTAAGAGTCTGAAAAAGGGATAGAAGTGAATCTAGATCTGAAGAGTGGGGTGCTCTATGAGGAGAAAATCATCCAAGTAATGGATGACTGAACGGCAGTGGTAGGAGTTGGTTAATATCCAGCATACTGCTTCTGTGACTTTATTAAAAATAACAGGGCTGCTTTTTGACTCGAAGGCTAATTTTGTAGTGAAATAATATTGATTTTCCCATTTAATACCTTGGAGGTGCCACAGAGAAGGATGTACTTGGAGCAACTTGAAAGCATCGGTAATAATGGTCTTGGAGAGCCAGCAGCAGGGACCTGCCAGCTGGATTAGGGAAATCCCTTCATCTATAGAGGTATATTTGAGAGATCACTCTTCTGAGGGAATGAGCGAATTTATGCTGGGGATCGGGGATGAGTGTGGAGTGGAAAAATCTTTTTGTCTGAGAATTTTCGGTAAGAAATGCCTATAGAATTAATTCTCCATGTAAGGAAAGGAGGGGTGGGGAAAGGATCTATGAGATAACCTTTTTTATTTTCTTTTGTGAGTAAACTAGATACTGTGCGAGAGTTATCTGAGACTGAACGTAACCTAGGGCAGAATACTGAAGTACAAGGGGAAGCTATAATACCCGTGTGAAAACCTCTGGTCATTCCTGAGACTAAGAACTGAACTAGGTGGGAATCTGGATGCAGAAAAATTAAACACTCATAGACACTGACATAGAAGGAACTGTGTCCTTTATTAGCAGACATATTCTTAGGGCATATGGTCTTAGAATGGGCTTTGGAGCACAAAGTACAAATTTGAAGTAATCTGCATCCACTGAAGAAGCAAACTTTAATAATTACAAATTGAGGACGAGCCCAGGTAATGGATGGCCCACCCCAATTTGTCGCAGGAAGGGAGAGGTGAGAGGAATACTTGCGGAGGATATTGAGAAGTGGATGATATAGAAAGGCTTGGTCTACTGGCTGATGTAGACTGTAACACTGGACAGAGGTTGGGTGGATGGTAAGAACTTTGACACATACTACAGACTGGAGCTTTAATACACGCGAAATGGCGGCAGAATATTTAGTTATCAAGAATACTCCACTGTGTAGAAAAATTAAATTGAGCAATACTTGCTGCTGCTTTGGCTGAAAATGCTTTATGATAATCATAAAAACCAACCCTAAAACTGTGTAAAGATAAAGACCAAGCTCCTGACTTCTTTGTGGGGAAAGCCGAGCATAGGACATCACGGTACATGCTAAAGGCTAGAACGAATTCTCTATTAAAATGATTTTTTTTGCCCAAATTTTTGTATGTCTTTCAAAACATGCCGATCCCTATACCTAAAAAATATTTCCAACAAATAGATAAAATTATCTTACATTTCCTATGGTGGGGGGGTCCGACTAGGATCAGGCTGACTGCCCTCATGAGATCTAAACGTGAGGGGGGAATTGCTTTGCCCAACTTCTATAGGTACTATTTAGCAGTGCAATGCCGATATGCGTTGGATTTCGTTTCTTCCCAGCCTCGATACCAGACTACTCAGATAGATACATTACTATTGCGACCTGCCTATGCGCTGTACCCGTTCTTGCACAGAGGCCCTGCGGTTTTTAAAATTCGAACTCCGCTGACGGCAACCCTATACGAGGCGTGGGTGGAGGTGAAAGGGCTGTTGGGATATGTCGCAATGGACCCTGATACCCCCTTATGGGGCGCTGCAGGGGGGTACATCACTTATTTGATTGCGACTTTGGTCCCTTATGGGCCAGATTCGGGATTACCAACCTTGGACAGCTGTATCAGGATAGTCGGCTGAAATCTTTTGCACAATTGCATGATGTATACCATATACCTCATACTCTTTTTTTATTCATATTTGTGTATTAGACATGCTCTTAGTGCTCAGTGGGGTGATTGGACCCCGATGATCTCTACATTCCCGCTTTTTGCCAGATTGATGCTTCTTGAGCCTTCGAAACCTCTTTCTTTCATTTACCAGTGGTTGGAATCTGATGTAGGATGTCAGGAGTTCCCTTCCCGGAATAAATGGGAAATGGACGTGGGTCCATTAGAGGACTGGGAATGGGATATGGCCAAGGTAGGACCAGCAATGGTGGCAAAGTCGACTAGACACCAGATGATACAGTTGAATATCCTACATTGAATTTATTATACGCCGGTCAGACTGTATAGAATGAGGAACTCTCGTACCGACAGCTGTATCCAGTGTGATAATGTTCCGGGCACATACTTTCATATGATCTGGGATTGTCCTGGGGTTGGGAGGTTTTGGAAATAAATAATGCATATTGTGGTCCTGGTGCTGGGGAGATCTGTTCCTGGGACTCCAAAAATTTGTTTATTGTCTATTTTCCCTGATGAGATTGAGGATGCAGCTGACATATCCCTGCTGAGAGAGCTCTTGGTGTTGGCAAGAAAGGTGGTGGCCATGAACTGGATGTCAAACGGAGCTCCCAATTGCAGGGCTTGGATTAATTTAGTTTTACAATGCATCCCACACTATAGATTGGTTTACTTGCATCGGGGCACTCCAAACAAGTTTGACAAGATCTGGGGATGATGGCAGAAGTGGTGGACACATAGAGCTGACACTCATGTGGCACTTGATGGTGTGCAACTTGACGGCACTGGTTGATTTGGGTCTTGCTTTCTGGTTGCGTGAATGGATATGAGGCATGGTCGATGCGTGGCATTGTGTTTGAACCCTGTACTTATTGAGATCTTACGGCTTTGCTGGCCGGTTGGGCGGGTGGGGGGGGGTGCTGCGGGTTCGGGAGAGAGAGGAATCGGAAATGGGGTTGGGGAGTTTAGCAAAGTTAAGCTAGGTTAGTTCTTTTGGGGGTTTTGGTTTTTACATAACAATAAAACCTCAGGTTGGCTCTGTACACCCTATTGATATGTTTATGTTCTTTTCATTGTCACATCTGTCTGCATATTTTTCCTGTATCTGAATGATTTTATATGTATTTTTCTGTATTTTGTATGGAGCGATCTGATAATAAAATATATTTAAAAAAAAAAAAAAAAGGCTAGAACGAATTCAGGAATCTTCAATTTTTTTAGCTAGATGAGGATCTTTTGAGCTTAGCGTAACTGAAACTTCCCCACAATTAACTGTCCTATGCTCTGCTAGATCTTGTGACTCTGTTAGGAGAGATACTAAATTAACATCTTTCCCTCTATGATATCCCTTCTCAGATGCGCAGGAATCATATGAGCTGTCGTGATATGGGGAGAGAGTGGGTATGATGTACCTGGTTGAGGGGAAGAGGAAGTTGATGACATAGCTGAGTTATTTGATGAAGAGGCTCTTTTTTGAATGTCCTCTAGAGCTGAACCCATCCCTGCTTGAGCTGGTTGGATTGGTTGTTGAGCTTGGGGGGGGGGAGGTAGAGACTGGGGTGAGGCAGATGTTGAGGGAATAATGGCCTAAATATTTCAACCTTACTAGCAATGGCTGGATAGTGTATAGACTGTCTGCTGAGTTTGGTCATAAGTCTTGCGACTGTCCAATCCCTGAAAGATAGACTTTGAACTCTAGGCATAAAAGGAGCATCTTCTGGAATTACTTTCTAGATTCCTTCTGAGGCCTCCATCTTGCACCTGTGAGAAGGAATTCACTTTCTCAGGGGAATAGACTAGCAGATGAAGAGAAGATAACCGGGAGATAGACTGGATGGGATGGAGTAAATAATAAGCTATATAGGTGAGGGATAGTGCTCACTGCATCTAAGCCAAGGAGGGTAGGAATGCACTGAATCTGCAAAGAGGAGGGAGGAAAAATCTACTGCTGCGGAAAAGAGGGGTGAGGGTAGTGAGAGTGAAGGATAGGGTTCTTCCAGCTATACGTGATACAAATGTCATATTCTTACAGAAAGGATATAATATACATGTAGGTTCTAATGTTAGATTTCAGCAGGGGCAGTGTAAATAGCTTAAATTCTTGAAGTTGACCAATGGCTTAGGTGCCACTTCTTCTTTGAAGAGGCAAGGCAATACTGCCAGTACCAGAAGCAAGATTATCTGTTACCTTATGTTGCATGCTGTTGTTGCCCATTGGTGTAAGGGAAACCCAATGAGCAGTGATAATCATATGGTCTGTACACAGCTTACTTGTCCACATATCTGTTGTCATGTGAATTTTCTGTCTCCAGTTATTTTCCCACCACACTAAACACCTGTTTATTCATTTCTGGCACAGCTGTCCTCAAAAAATAACTGCAGCTTGTTATATGCCAGCAGCATTCAGCACATGACATACATTCTTTAAATACTATGTTTTCTACAAAAATTAGGGAGACATGTCAACTGATTCATCATGATACTCAGTTTTTCTGTGGGAAAAGAAGAGGAAGGGGGGATTCATTCTTACTATTAATTTAAATGCAATAATCAAGGAGGGAAAAAAGTGGAAAATCCGCATTTTTTGTGAAAACATTTCCAACCATTTGGTAGTGCCATTTTTCTCCTGTTTTAGTTTTTAGGTTAAATATTTAGCCAATCCCTACTGAGCAAACACAGCACACTACAGCTGTAATGGAATATCTGCCTATTCTTACTCATATTCTATTAAGAAAATAGTATGATGCCATAATTTAGCAATTTTCTAAATACCACCTGTATGCTTAAAGAGTTTATGTAGTGGCACAGAGGCAGTTCACATGAAAACGTTTCCCATTTTCTTTTTTTAATAATAGAATAAAAATCATACTTCAGTGATGTTTAAGTGTGGATATATTTGTTTTGCACTGTAGACATTAGCACATAAATATTTATTTAACAATACTGGCTCAAAAATAGGTACATTTCTATATTGAACAGATAATAGAACAAAGCCTGTATGCAAGAGACTAATCTGATCAGGCAATTGGCACTAAAATATTGGCAAACTGGTCAGTATGTGAATCTTTTACAGCTATAATCTCCCATACGACACACAGTCATTGTGTACATGGCTATGCTCCTACTAGGCAGTTGGCATCAGAATGGTAATTAGGGAGCTGGCAGTTGTATGTTATCACATAACAAGGAGAAAACACAGAAATATACAGTTTATAATATTATTTAACATTATTTAATTTTTGATTCCTTGCTGACATCTAAATTTATCAATAGACGATAAAATTAAAATTTTGGACACAGTTATATTCTAAGCAAACTTTAAGTTAATTTATCAAGAAACAGTTTTACTAAAACTATCATTGATTGGAAGATTAATTTTTCTTTTAGATTATTACATGCTTGATCGACAAAATGTAACCAAACTGGCTTCATGTATAATCACACTGCCTAAAGACTAAGGATGGGTGAAAGTTTTTGCCTCAAAAATGAAGCAGAAGACTGATTTGATTTGAAATACACAGGCAGCTGCAGTCCAGATTCCTTGCTGATCTTGCTGTTATTTTCTCTGTGTTAGACGTGTCTGGGAGTGTGAGAAGGGAGCAAAGGAGGTTGACCCTAAATACCCCCACATTCTGTCTGACTGATTTGATTTGAAAGACAAATGCAGCTGTGGTACAAGTTCCTTCTGATCTTTCTGTTAATATCTATGTGCTGGGGGAGTCTGGGGAAAGAAGTAGTTGAACAGGTGTTTTTTTATTGTTGTGTTTCTTATATGTTAACTAGTTGAACAGCCCGTTACACGGGCCACAGTGCCACTGCCACCCGGTTTGCAGGGCAGTCACACGCAGTGGAGACTGCCCTTCGGAGCGCCCAGCTCTGTATCAGCCACGGCGTGGGCAGTCTCCACTGCGCATGACTGCAGCACGCGCAGCAGTGTGTACTGCGCATGTCACGGCATTACACACAATTTAGTGAATTATTATATAGGATTTTTTTGACAGTGATAGATAGGAATAGGGGGGATAAACAGTTTAAAAAATTGGGATTGTGCACCTGGGCAAGATTTATTTTTTGGAGCGAGTGCTTTCTTCTATACTATATATATATATATATATATATATATATATATATATATATATATATATAATTGATAGGTAACAGCTGACAGGGAACCTGATGTGACTTGTGTGACTGAGGGAGACTGATACCAGATGAGATTCAGAATTTTGTTGAGGACCAAGACATCACAGGCCATCAGCTCTATTGTGTACTTTACAGGAAAATACACACACACTGTAGTTCAGTAATGTCAAGCAAACACACAAGGAACAGGGGGAGGGGAAAAGGAATAGGAGCAGTGCAGGAATGTGTGAGTAAAGTGGCAGTCCAAAAACTGACTGCAGCCATGGTATGGGTTTATTAAATGATAGTGATCCTTCTCCTCTGGAGGAGGATGCAGTTTGTCAACGTCACACCAGAAGTTCCACCAACACCACCAATACCAATGTCAGTACTATAAAAAAAATGTAAGAACAATGAAAACAACAAATTGCATTCTAGTGTTGACAGAATAATGAAAGAAGGCTTATCAGCTCAACCAACTGCTACATCTGAAAGAGAGACAAACAAGCACCAAAACACCTGTCCTCAAAGTACTAATGAACTTAAAGTAAAAGTAAAAAGAAATGGTTTGTGTCCTCTAAAAGCTTAGAGCAATAGAAAGGTAGTGGGCAAGAAGAGGCAGGCATTGTTGAGGATGTCCTAATATTAACTGATGATGATGATGTAGATCTGGAATATATCCCTCCAGCATCCTCCTCTTCTTCAGATACAGATAAAGTTGAGAGTGAAAGAGATTATAGAATGGCCAGATTGAGAGCTGAAAGGCAAATGCTCAATCTACAACCACTGGAAAGGAGCACTGTGTTTGTTTATAAAGTTATTGAGAAAACAATGGGAAAGTTTGATCCTGGACAAGCAAAAATGCCCAAAAATACACAGTCATCCTGTCAGTCATCATCAGCATCATCACTGATTCCAAGCCCAAGTCCCATGCATCCACCCACACACTACTAGCACTGAGTAACCAGCAGCAACAATACAAGTTATTAACATCCTCAGAAGTACTAGCAGTCCCTCGGCAACCCCGCAGTCAATGAAGTCCGCAGTATGGAGAATCTACACTCACGATTCAAAAGCTAAGCATGTTCCTATCTGTTATAAAAATACACAAAGAAGTGCACCTCTGCCTGCACCAAAGAAAAAATGGGAAGATACCCAATAGACAGAACAGAGTGATTGATTTAAGTTAAAAATAAATGAATGAATGGGCACTATAGATGTAAAACAAATATACCAATAGTGGTTCCAAAATATATCCAGCAACAGATATACCAATAGTAGTTTGAAAATTAAATACCCAGTGAACCTAGACGAAATGTAACTGTTCCAAAAGGTATACACATAAATGTAAAAAATACCACTTGTTAAAGAGTTCACTATAAATATGGAGAAATGTTAGTATGATGAGGATGAAGTTCCTATAGTTCACTTATCTGTAACAAACATATAGTCTATAGAGGATGGTTAGTCATAGAAGAACAAACAAATGAACGAATGAATGAATGAAGTGATGAGATGAGTAATTAGTTTATGATGATGAAGATGATGATATCAGATCCTTGACTCCGCTTTAGACAAACACCTTGTTGCTGCACCTTGCAAATGGCCTCCTCCACACATGCAAATTGAATTCTAAAACTCAAGGGTGAAAAACACAAAAGAGATCCATCTGAAAGCAATGTATTTATTCTTTAAAAAACGTTCTGTGCATATAGCATATACACATAAAAGACTAAAATGAAAGAATTTCTTATATGTCTCCCAGCTTTTTAGTCCTCAATGCTCATTTCCACTTTGTTTTTATAGCTTCTGTCCAATGTCCAGGAGTCCTGATAATGTTTATAGCAGGAACTTATCCACTGTTCACTGTGGTGTTTAAGATATTGACTACCAATACAAAGGGCATTACGGGGGTGCAAATTCTCACAGGAAGACTAGTTGAGAGATGATAAGTTATTAAAAAACGTGTATCAGTGACTGCACTGTCTGCTTTTTCAAGGCTATAAAAACAGAGTGGAAGGGACACAGTAACAAGGGCTAAAAAAGCTGGGAGACAAAAAAGCTGTTGTCTGTGTAAGAAGCACTTGAGCATTAGGAATCTGGCTTACACATAGACATTTCCTAAATGAGATCCCACTTGAAGCAAGACCACAGGTATGACCTGGAGACACACTATCAAAAGGACAGGAGTGTCACAACTAGCAGCAGCAGAAGAATTTCAAAAAGTACCTGGGGATATGGTGCACAATATACAGGTAATGTACCACGATTCACTAAAGGTTGATGCTGTTGCAGTATGATTCTGTTGATGTGTTTGAAACACTTGTACATTTTGATGTACACACATTGATATGTTCACAAAAATTTACAGATGCAAGGGGAAGGAGGATAAAGTCCCTATTAGCATATAGAATTGTCAAAGTGCTGTCAGTGTGGAAGGGCTTTCCTCCTTTCACACAGCACCAATATTATGACAATTCTGAAGTTTAAGAGCATTCTCTTGGCTGCCCCCTTTATTACTAGGGGAATGGAGAGAAAAAAGTACACCAAACACTAAACAATTATTCCCTTAAATCGGTATTACGTATGATACATGTTGTGCACCCCCAAGGGAACAAGACTGGGGGTCAGGCAACATCTATGTGTGGCTACCACTTGCCCCCCAGGCCTGTTCCTTTGCCCACTGGTAGCCAAGGAACCCCATATACACTGCTTTGTCCCCAGACATGTTCCCTTGCCCACTGGTTAGCCACAGATCCCCATAAGCATTGACTGGACAATGGAAGAAGGCTGGAGCTGTCATGCAGTGCATCCAGGCCTAACACATAATGGTGATGTTCCCCATGTTGCCCAATATTCTATAATTCTGACATGCTGCCCTCCACTAGTAAAATCCAAAATATGATGTAATTTAAATGACATGTTGCCCCCTGCAAAATCTGAAATGTAGTGCCATTTAAAGCTGACATATACTGCCCCTTAGCTAAATCTGACATGTAATGCCATTTAAATCCAACATTCTACCCCTCCCAGTTAAATCCGACATATAGTGCCATTTAAATCTGACATATACTGCCCCCCCCAGCTAAATCTGAGGTATAGTGCCATTTAAATCCGACATGCTGCCCAACAATTTATACACTGACATGCTGCCCCCCCAAGTAAAATCCGACATATCCTGCATCCACACAGTTAACCCTTTGAGTGCCAGAGGGTTATGCAATGCATTGCTTTGCAATGCGTTTGTGTACCCCTCTGGCACTCTAAAGGTTAATAGGAGACATATGCAGCCACATAACATTTGCCTATAGGTTAAAAATATGTACATTTTTGAAAATATAATTTAGACCTTGCTAGTATGGGTAGGAAAAAGGTCCAGTCATGTTCCCATGAAAAAATCTGTGAAAACCACCTGGTTGTCTGATTTTTTGCAGGAAGATCCGCTATACCAATAGTAATTTGAAAATTAAATACCCAGTGAACCTAGATGAAATGTAACTGTTCCAAAAGGTATACACATAAATGTAAAAAATACCACTTGTGAAAGAGTTCACTATAAATATGGAGAAATGTTAGTATGATGAAGATGAAGTTCCTATAGTTTAGTTCACTTATCTGTAACAAATATGTAGTCTATAGAGGATGGTCAGTCATAGAAGAACAAACGCGTGTATGAATGAATGGATGAAGTGATGAGATGAGTAATTATGTTGCTGCACCTTGGAAATGGCCATCTCCACACATACAAATCAAATTCTAAAACTCAAGGGCTCAAAACACAAAAGAGATCCATCTAAAAGCAATGTATTTATTCTTTAAAACCCATTCTGCACATGTAGCATATACACATACGAGAATAAAATGAAAGAAATGCTTATCTGTCTCCCAGCTTTTTAGTCATCAATGCTATGGAACTTATCCACCGGTCACTGTTGGGGTCAGGCAGCATCTATGTGTGACTAGCACTGATTTGCCCTCAGACTTGTTCCCTTGCAAACCTGTAGACACAGATCCCCATGTACACTGTCTGACCCTCTCCAGACTTTTCCCCTTGCCCACTGCAAGCCCCAAATCCCCATGGGCACTGACTGGTCAAGGGAAGTAGGCTGGAGCTGTCAGGCAGTGCATGCAGAGCTAACACATAATAGTGATGTTCCCCATGCTGTCCAACATTCTATAACTCTGACATCTGACATTCTTAGGAGGGGGAAAGGAGGAGATGATTCCAAGTGTGACAGCAGGGAACCCTAAGTCACACTTGCTATCCCCAAGCAGTCCCACCACTTGTTCTACTACTAATAAGCAGCTTGTACAGAGTGTTAGAAGTGAAGAAGAGGGTGATCTTATTACTAATGAGGAGGAAGACTAAGGGACCAGTGATGGTGAAGTTGCTTGTGGAGTAAGAGTTAGGGGAGAGCATCCAGACTAGTGGACAAGGGATCCACACCATTCCCCTGACCCTGGGAGTCCAGTTCCCCTCACGGCGTTGTCCAGGTGGAATGTGAACCTGAAGAAGACAGAATTGTTGCCTACTAGCAATAATAGCACCACCACAAGCAGCACAGATCAACCCTCTGTGTTGTGCCTGTTGCTGTTGCTGACAGTATGCATTCTTCAGGTCACCAAGAAATGGCAAGTGTGAAATTAGGGGACCCTCTATCACATTTCTCATCACCTCCTCCAACTGGTGAGATGTCTGTAATAGAGCAGGTAGTGGTGGTGATGATTATGATGATGGTGGAGAAGCTGGGGTGGAGGAGACATTAATGGCCTTTTAAGTCCAAACTGAGAAGGAATGGGAGTCAGGGATAGGGATGGGCATCACCTCCACCAGCAGTGAGCTTTCAAATTTGCGGAGTTTGCTCTAATTCCTGTTGCTGCTGGGTTGCAAGGGCAGCAGGATACTGAGGAGCAGGCTAGTGTGCCACACACCACATGGAAACAGTGGGAACGGGGTCAACAAGTGATGCGGGACTAGGATAGGTTCCACTTGCCAGCAGCAGTAATACTTCTGGTCCTAGTTGCAGAGCTGATTCCGAGGCAGTAGCAGCAATAGCAGCAGCATCATCCTCTGCCTCAGACAGTGAAGGGGAATGTGGAGGAGAAGAAGAAAGAGGCCATTCTTCTCCATCTTTTTCCTACTAATTGAAGTCATGAGTCTCTTGGGGCAGGCATAGTGCATTCATCAACACAATGGCACTGTGCACAATTTGCGACGTCAGTGAAAACAGGGAACACACCTTGGCTTAACTGCCCTAATAACACATATGAAACACAGACACAATGACATTTATATGAAAAGTGTTAAAACCAAACACCCACCACAGAAATCAAGCACCGCTGTTGTTACAACCCTTGACTTTCTCGAAAGGCAACAAGAGGACAGGCAGAGATCAAAGAAGAGGAATAATAGAGAAACTGGCCAGAGGCTGAAAGTTCGATGACAAGCAAAACACTTAGTTAGCCAATCCACCTCCTTAATCATTACCTTCTCCGTCAAGTGATAGCCATTCTGTAGATGTCAGGATTTGGCAATTCGTGTCCAACCATTGCACACTGTGTGGTGCATTGATCACACGTGGCAGTGTGGTGGAGGAGAATTGCAAGCGGGTCATCAAGTGGCATTTAAGGCGGGTAGCCCCCACCTGCTTAGGTTCACTACCCACTGAGTCAGAAACAGGAGGCAAGGGAGATGTGGGAGGACTGGGTGGGCAAGTTATGTGAGAGGTCATTCGGGCAGGATGCCTCCACAGATGCTCCTTAAATGACGGTCTCTCCCAGACCCGAGTATCAATCAATAATAAAGGATATCACTTCATCCAAACTTTTAGGTAAATCATGGACAGCCACTTCATCCTTCACATAATTACAAAGCCCTTGGGAAAAGGCCTCCTTGTTCCACCCCACCTCTCAGCTGCCAAGGTTTCGGAACTCAATAGAGTACTCCACCATAGTACAACTGCCCTGGCGGATGGTCATAAGGTGTTTCAAAGCCGAGGTTGCGCGACTTGCCACATCAAATATGTGTTTAAAGGAGGCCACAAATTCACTGAAGTTACATTATGGGTTTGTCCGTCTCCCAAAAAGGATTAACCCATGCCTCATTGTTCCACCCCACCTCGGCTGCCAAGGTTTCGGAACTCAATAGAGTAGTCTGCCGCAGTACAACTGCCCTGGCGGACGGTCACAAGGTGTTTCGAAGCCGTCGTTGTGCGACCTGGCACATCAAAAGGAGGCCACAAATTCACTGAAGTTATATTATGGGTTTGTCCGTCTCCCAAAAAGGATTCACCCATGCCAATGCCTTGCCAGAAAGTAGTGAAATCATCAGCCCAACCCTACTGCGCTCATTAAGGAAGGCATGAGGAAGCATTTCTAGCTAAATGCCCAACTGGTACAGAAATCCTTGACACTGCTCAGGCTCCCCACTATAGAATTGTGGGAGCAGAGCAGATCCAGACAACCCTCTGACCATCCCTGCATCAAAGAGGTAGAAACTGCTGGTGCCAAGGAAGGAACTGGGGCAGCTAGTGGTTGTGGATTAGAGCGTTCTAAGTGAGCAGTTCGATTGAGCAGTGTCTGCAAAGCCAGTGACAAATGATCAATACATTGATCTTGGACCTGCATCTTGTCCAATATTTTCTGTAAAGGAGGATCACTATCACCGTCTGTAGTCATGACCCTTATGTACTGTTACGGTTTGCAAAACAAGACAGGGAGTCAGACGGTATAGTTAAGAACACCTTTATTAATAACAAAAATAATAATAAGCAAATGTAAGTAAGTATGCCAGTAGAAGCAGAGGGTGACTGGAAAAGCTAGAGACTCTATCAGCAATAGGAGCCTGCCGACGGGTCAGCCACACTGCTGAAGACTAGTCCGAAGCCAGCTGGTGGTCTCAGGAATAGAAGGGAATGCAACACTGAACCTACAGTCTCCTGTAAGGGGTAACAGAGGAGACTACTTACTCAAACCTGCAGTCAGTCTGGAAGAGATCGTCTCCAATAAGGATGGCAACAATGGAGACTACTGACTCACGCCAGCAGTCAGTAATAAGTGTTCCAGAGCCCCAGGTCTGCACCAGTATGGGTGTCTGTAGGTAGCAGAGCCACAGCGGAGTAAACAGAAAGATCCACAGGTCAGCACCAGCTAGGATAGTCAGTCAAGCCAGGTTCATACACGGAGCAGGTAGTCAGCCAGAGCCACAGGTCTGCACCAGGTAGGATGTCCACTAGGAGTAAGTACACTGGGAGGATAGTTGGACAGAGCCCCAGGTCAGCACCAGACTGGATATCAGGACAAATGAAGCACACAGATAGAATGGTCAGACAGAGCCCCAGGTCAGCACCAGAATGGATAGTCAGACAAGCCAGGGTCATACACGGAGAGGTTAGTCAGCCAGACCCAGAGGTCCACACCAGACTGGATGTCAAGACAAATGGAGAGCACAGAGAGAATGGTCAGACAGAACCACAAGTCAGCACCAGAATGGATAGTCAGACAAGCCGGGTCATACACAGGATTCAGGAACAACTGGAACTAGAACTGCTCAGAACAACAACGTAAGGGTAACAGAAACACAGGCCCATAGAGGTTTATAAAGGAGTAGGAGAAGGCAGGACCAATTAGGTCCCCCAGGCCGGGCCTATAACAGTCGTCTAGGCAAGTGCCTGATTCACAATGCCAGTAACAATGAAACAGATGCGACCAGGCCGCAGACAGAGAGGGATGCGGCTAGTGATGCCGGAGCATCAGTCCAGAACCCTGCTCCCGGCCGAATGACGCAGGCCGAGGTAAGGCGCTGTGACACAATCCTGCAGAATATGCTAAGCTGGTGGCAGGGAGGGTTCATCATTACTATTAAACTGTCTGCAAGTTGTCATGTGTCCTTACTGTGGTGTGAACGAGGGACATGGTGACAGTAGCAGTACTTGGTTTCTGGTGGGGGGGTGGTTCACACTGGGGACTCTAAATGTCATGGTGTTTGGTCTAACAGCAGGCACAGTATTGGTGGTAGCAGGTTAGCACTGGCAGCAGGCACAGCACTGGTTGCAACAGGAGCAGCACATCTGACAGCAGGCATAGCACTAGTGGCAACAGGGTCGGCAATGTTGGCAGCAGGGGCAGCATGCCACAGGTAACTGACCTGTCCTGCTCTCACTAATACTACCCTTTTCTAACTACCTTCCCATTCCCCTTTCTCCCTCACTTCCAATTAAATTCCCCAAGATCCCTTGGGGTGATTTAGGGGGACTGGACAGGATTGGTTCAGTAGTGCTCACTTCCTCCTCCTCAGACTCAGTGAGCACCTAAGGGTCCTTCCAGTTCCTCCTTTTAATATTTTTAAACTTGCTCATAGTTATAGCAATCACTATGAGCCTCTCCTGCCTCAATTTTTCTTCAAGATCCCAGCAGACTAGCACAGCACGTCTACCTTGCTCTGTAGCTGCTTCTATTGTGTTTGATTTCTGCAAATACGTAATGTATTTACAGCGAAAAGGTGAAAAGCAAGTAAATCAATGGGTGGAAACTTTCTAGCCATTGAAAAAAATGGCGAACAATTTTGGCCAATGGGCAAAAAGTGCGAAAATTTTAATAGCTAGTTTTAAAGTGGATTTTCCTGTGAAAAAGTGAAAAAACAACGTGGTTGTCTCTGAATTTCTAGTGGGAACACGGCAATAGATTTCACCCACCCCTAATCCTGAAGCCCTCCTTGAGATCTAAATTATATTTTTTAAAAAATGAGATATTTTTCAACATATAAGCAAATGTTATGTGGCTGCATATGTCACCATTTAACCCATTGAGTGCCAGATGGGTACACAAACGTATTGCAATGCAATACATTGCGTAACTCTATGGCACGCAAAGGGTTAACTGTGTGGGGGCATTATATGTTTTTTTTCTAAATAACTTTTTTTATTGAGAACCTAAGAGGATACAGCTACAGAGTATACACAATAGGAGCACTGCATTACAATATACAACAAGGCATGTAACAGTGACCAAGCACAGGAACTGTAATTGATAGTGCAAAGGTATGCATCCATTGTTGGCCCTTTGAGTTTTTTTATAAACCACAAACACCCGAGCAAAAACAAAAACATCCCCCAAAAAAGGGAGAAAAGGGGGAGGGGGAGAAAAGGAATGTTAAGAAAGCAGAGAAGAAGGGAGGGGATAAGCCTCCCCGTTACCTAACACCCAGGAGGGGCTATCCAAGGACACCAGATTTTCTCAAACTTTCGGAGGCAGCCCCGATGCTAGAAGACCAGTTTATAGTGTGGGACATGTTGACCAACTAGGCTTAGCCAGTCAGTGTGCGAGGGGAGCTGATTAGACATCCACAACGTTGCAAGCAGAACCAAAGTTTCACATAGGAGCCCTTGAACAGAATTGCCATGAATGTCATGTGAAAAAAGAGATAAAAGCTCCAGCTTCAGAGATGGCTGAATATGCCTCCCCAATTTCTGTGACAGTGTTGCAAAAACCCTAGACCAGAAAGTTGTAGCATGGAAGAAGGCTCAAATCATATGGAAAAAGGATCCCTCAGTCTCCCCACAGCACTGCCAGTTATCCGTGTCTCAAGGCCCATGATGCAAAGTCAGGAAGGAGTATAGTGGACCCTGTGCAGAACTGTCAGTTGTAAGAGTTGTTTTTTAAAATGGGTGGAGACTCTGGTCAAGCTGGCTAGAGCCATGTCTCACTCCCATTCCTCCAAGGGGCCCAAATCAGCCTCCCACGTGGACCATAAATGAGAACCCAATGGACAAGAATGCTTCAGCCTCCAATTGTACAAAAAGGAAGCCATCCACTGTGGCCAGTGGGCCCTGAGCTGCAAGGTCACAGCAAATTCCCCGATTTCCAAAGTGTGATCCGTCCATTGCAAGAGCAGTGCATGCCTAAGACATAAGTAGGTATAAAACAGCATATTAGTGATCCTTAATTCAGCTCTAAGCTGTTGAAAGGATTTAAGAACATGATCGCAGTATAAGTGCCCCAATGCGGTGATCCCATACCGAGACCATATGGAAGCAAAATTTAATTGATACATGTGTTTCAGTGCTGCATTGCCCCACAAAGGGGTCCTGGATCCACTGCTCGATGGCCCACCACATGTCATAAGCCTTCCCATGCTCCAAAGGCTGTGACCACCACCATGGTTAGCCCAGATCCCCTTAGTGGCCCAAGAAAGGGATCTGGGCAACTGTGACCCCACCAGAAAGCGCGGTGGCATCCAGAGCCACATAATTGAAGGATGTATTTGGATTAGACCACACCACTGCCTATCTTGCTTGTGCAACCAAGTAGTAGAAGAAAAAGTCGGGGGCACTATACCCCCGCCCCGAGCATGGTCGTTGAAAAGTCTCTAGATGAATTCTAGCCCTCTTCCCGTTACACAAAAAAGCAGAAGCCAACCGATCCAGCAACCAAAAGTAGCACTTGGGAATGGACACTGGGGAGCTCTGGAAAACATAGAGGAGCTTAGGGAGAAGGATCATCTTGATCAGATTCGAGCAGCCTATTATATTGAGAGGAAGCCCACTCCACACGGCTGTCTTGTTTCAAAAATAATCAAGGACTGGAACCAGGTTAAGACTTACGAAGTCTCATAAGGAAGCTGATACATTAACAGCCATCTTTGGCTGCAATCATAAACTCTCTAACCTTACTGGAGCTATTCACACATCAAAAGAGGAAATACATTTGTACCACTTGGCCAGATGCAAAGATATGCCTTTACTGGAAATTAAGGAATAATTTACACAGACAATGATGATACAATTTCCACCTCTAGTGGATTTTAACTGAATGTAGGAATGAATGAATGTATAACCGGTTATGTATTTTGTATTCAGCCTTCATTCAAAACATGCCAAAAGACGAAACCTAAGTTGTCTTGAAAGGTTGAATTGTAAAGCTACTCAGTTAGCCAATAAAGGTATCACTTTTATACCAGTGTCCTGCTTTTTCTATGGCTTACATAGTACCACCTTTTACCTAGCTTGACTTCAGTGTTATTTGTTTACAGTACTGTTGAGTTCATGATGAGCTTAGACCTTTTTGCTTCAGGATCAGCAGTTTGCAATAAACACGGAAGCTGCTTCATGAGTGTAGAACCACAACAACTCACTGCATGTCTGTCCCTCTTTTTTTGTAATTGTAGGAGTGTCATGTTGTACTTGACTGTCATTTTGGTGTATGATGTTCTTTTCTCTGTCTGCAAAATACAACTCTCTAAGTCATTCACAGTAGATGCTCAGCCAGCTCAGGTCATGACTTGGATCACCTGCCGTACTGACTATCTCATCATGAAATGTATTTTTTTAATCTCCTTTCTCCCTTCACACTTACCACATACTTGGCTGCCACCAAGAAAGCTGACACCTCCTTATGCTAGCATGGCAGGAATACATGAGGAAACTTTCCACATGGGGAGAGGAATTAATTCTTATCATTGATTTCAAAGCAGTGACAACGGCAATAAAAAGTGGCAAGGCTCAACTTTTTGTAGAATTTTTTCTATATGGAGAGAAATGCATTTTTCTCTTGTTTCTCTTTTGAGATGAAGAATTTCGCCCATCCCTAACCATGCCCTGTGTTTTCTGTATTGGAAGCCTATGACAACAAATTTAAGGTGGAAGCAAATATTCTGGCTCATCCTTCATCACCTGATATTAAGTCCCTATCTATATCAGATATCTCTGACTCAGAAAATACAGTGGCGTATTGTTTCAGATATCTAAATAATTTGTTGTATTCTTTCAATTGTTTATAGCTTTGGCAGAATAATCAAATGAGTCACAATGAAAATAGACATCATCTTCTTGTATTTGTATTTGTTATAACCACTGCATTTGGGTTCACTTATTTTGCTTATATTAGTAATATTTTAGTTTTACTGTTTTACCAAAATGTTTATTTGCCCATTGTATTTCATTTCCATCTCAACAGTCAAATAAATATTATATTAAATGAACATCTGAACCCTCCTTTTGATCCTTGACCCCTGAACAAAAACAAGAAAGGGTTAGAGGTTAAAGATATAGTGACACATTGCTTGTTCTTTAGGTAAGGTAGGAATTAACAGGAAGTAATGGGAGGGGGATATTTATTTGTGAATGTGTTAACCATTATAATATGTTAGCAGATGCAAAAAAGAATTGTTCTGAACTGCTCTGTAGACCCTTAAGACAATGGACACATCATGGGAGCTGCTAACAAACCTATAGCTCTCTATTTTTCAGCTTCCTAGTGTAAACACCAGCTGTACAAAGGGAAAATAAGTCACAGAGCAAGAACTGATGATGCTACAACCCTGGGAAGCAATGGGACACATTTATAGTAAATGTAATAAGCAGAAGACATGGATAAATATCACATGATTAAATCATAGGTATTCTGGTAGTGAGCTGGACTTTGGCATGGCCAGTGTAGAGAGGAGATCTAGTTTGTTTATATCCTGGAAGAGGACCTAGATAGTATCAAGAGACACAAAAATCTGTTCCATGGGGCAACCCCTTTTTGCAGTGACAGCATAGAGGTATTGCTATTTACTTCTGGATGGCTTTATTGGAATCCAGGTTATTTTTTTTTCCTCAGTTTCTAGTAAATTTACTGAATCCATTCAGTCCGCCTCTTTGTTTGATTCATACTGGAAACCAATTAGAAGAGGACATAGAGGGAATATTTTGGCCATGGGTAGCATTCATACTTATGTGAGTGGTGACTTAACTTAGAAGTATATTGATTATAATTGGTGTTGTACCTTCTACACTATGTATTTCTTCCTCTCTTTGCACGTCATATAAATAAGGTGAAAGTTGGTATTGCTCCCAAAACAGATGTATCATGTTTATTTCCAAGTATGTGATCACCTGAACTTAGAACATGAACACTGAAAGTGTTTTCTAGTAATGGGTGCGAATGCTCTGTAAAATGTGGTATGCAATACAGCTACTTTTATTATTTAATCTAACATTAAAAAAAATTAATCTGCATTTGTTTGAAAGGTTTTATTTATTTTCTGTTCACAGAAAAAATATCAGTTAGTTGCAGATTCCATCCTACTATTGTATACAGATAATATACTTCAAGGGTGTGGAATGTAAAGCCTTATTCCTGTATCATCTTCACTTGTAGGCTAAGGGTCAGGCGTGTAGTCCAACAAAAGCCTGGAGGCTATAGTTTGCTTAGCACTGATCTAATTCTTTCTTTACACATTTAAAGAACAATTTCTCAAAATTACATAGTTATAACATGTATCAAATATTTTGTGCAACAAATTAATATTTTTTAGTTTTGGTCTTTTATACACATTTATATTGTCTTTATACTCCCTGAAGCATTCAAACTCATGTTCATTGTATTCTGGTTTCATATATCTTCTTTCATGATAAAGCATCTGCCAGTTAGGCTGAAACTGCTGGCACATATTTGTGTTTTGCCCAAAGCACATTACATCTGACTCTGTTATCACTGATAATGGTATTCGGGTATACTTTAACATTTTCAGCAGTAGACAGATCCTTTCTTTGTCTAGTTTTAAAAACATACCAATTTAACAGATCAGGAAGATGGGAAGATTATCATTCCAATTTAATGTTAATTTCTCTTAATTCCATTGTTTTTGACATTATCAGGCGAGCCACTACTATTAGGTGTCAAAGGTGTAGAAGTTACAGCAGCAGCAGAGGCACTCTTCATATCTAACATTGTGGATGTTAACCTGTGTTGCTGTTGCTGGGTACTCAAAACAGGTGTGTATGGCTGAGTGCGGCTTGGACTTTGAAGAGGCGATGATGCTGATGATGGCTGATAGGCTGACTGTGTGCTTTTTGACATCTGTGCTTGTCCAGGGTCAGACTTTCTAAATGGCATTCTCAAACAGTTTATAGACAGGCACAGTGTTCCTTAAAAGTAGTGGAAGATTCAGCCTTTGACTTTCTGCTAACAGTAAAGCCCTGTTGTCATCCTCATTCTCAACTTCATCTCTGTCTGAACAAGAGAAGGATGCTGGAGGGATATATTTTAAATCTGCATCATACTCATCAGTCATCATTAGGTCATCCTCAGCAGCATCACCTGACAGTTTTTGCCTACTACCCTTATATTCCTCTAAGCTTTCGGAGGTCTCAAACAATATCATTTTATTTTTACTGTAACAAAGTTCCCTACTACAGGTGTTTTGGTGCTTGTCTGTCTCACTATCTAATGCAGCAGGTGGTTCAGCTGCTACACCTTCCCCTGTTATGCTATTGCCAGCATCATCAACACTTGAATGTGACTTGTCGTCTTCAGTGTTCTTCTTATATGGTTCTTTATTTCTACTGACACTGGTGGTGCTGGAACAAGTTTTGCTGGGACCTTGACAAACTGCATCCTTCCTTGGAGTAGAGGGATCATCATTATTGATTGCACACACTGCAGCAACCATTGATGTAGTCAGTTTTGGAACTACTAATTTACTCTCACGTCCCTGCACTGCTCCACCCCTCGCCCTTCCCCTTGTGCATTTGCTGGACATTACACAACTACACTGTGTTTTGTTACTGTAAGGTACACAGCACAACTGATGGAGCTGTATGACTCCTTGTCTAAGCCCAGTCAGATGTCTGTCACTGTCACCTAATATATTTAGTTCATTATTCTTTTTTATTTATTTTTTTTTAGGTTGTCCAATCTGTTGTCTTGTCACAGTCTGTCCCAAAAAAATTATAACTGAAAAACAAAATCAACAATGTCTTTCCACAGACTTCCCCACCAAGCACAGAGACAATAACAGCATGATCAGCAATCAAATAGTTCCCAAGCTGGTCTTGCCAGTCAGTCACATGGAATTTTGGCGTATTTGGGGTCATCCTCCTGTCTCCCTTCTTCTCCCCAGAGTACCCCACTGACTCTCCTAACAGACTAAATATCCTATCTAAAAGATTCCCTAAAATAATCTTCAATTCCCCTCTCTCTCTCTCTTCTCTAGCTCAAAAAATGTACAGCTCTCTCTCCTTTTTATATGGCCTTTTATATTGCTGTAGAAAACTTTCATGTGGTGGAGAAATATTTTTCTTCGGATTGATTTCAATGGGTGAGAAAGGAGGGAAAAAGCAAAAAAAAAAAACCTGCACTTTTCATGGGAAATTATTCACAGAGCGGAAAGTGCCATTATTCGCCTATTTCAGTTTGAGGCAAACATTTTCGCCCATCCCTACCCTAGTGCTGAGCTCTCTCAGGCAGATTAATCCACTCCAGTACAAGTTTGATAGCAAGATGTTCCTATTCACAGATATTGTAATGTCTTTCAGTTAGTGAGAGTTTGCAGAAAAACTCCAAAGGGTGAAGTAGGCTTTTGAGACTGTTGTTGAGGGCACCAACTGCTGTCTCAAGAAAGAAGAAAGGGGCTTGAAGCAGGAGGTTCAGGGAAACATTTCTTAAGAACTTCAAAAGCCATTTGTGCATGTTAATTCCACTGGAACTGGGTTGAAAGGTTGAGAAGTGACACAATATTTGAAAAGTCCTGAAATAATCTTCTGTAAAAGCCTAATGAAGTCCTGGAATGCTTTGTTGAAATGAAGACATAATAAAACAAAAAACATACAGGGCACCCAATAGTGTAAATCAATTATGCACCCGGCTAATGTAACTCATAAAATGGTACTCACAAATGTGATGGTTAGAATACAGTCTGACTAAACATGCATGTGGAGATATTCACGCATCTCCACTCAGGTACCTTGGCATGTTCTCTGGTTACTGGATATCCTTATAACATGTACCAATATATGGATGATGATCACAAAAATAAAATGATAATAATGACCAAAATTATGAAAAATAAAGATGAATAAAAATGTAAACAAAAAAACCCCACAAAAATGACAAAAATGGTTGTATATCTAGAAAATATTTATTGGATAAGGTCCATATGGAAGGACCTATACAGTAAAAACCATATATATGGTATTAAAATAATAGTCTATCACGTTTCACAGTGTAACCCAGGGGCAGATTGTGGTGCAATACCAGCCTGGGGGATTTTTTTATTTAATTGTCCCACTAGCTGGTATTTGAGTGCCCGGGGTGGGGGGTACACAGGGCATTGCTCAGTATAATAGTATAATTATCTATTAACCCATGAACCTACTGTATGCAATAAAGTATCAGTTATTAACCCCCTGCATGCCAGAGAGGTGTACAGTAACATGTTCTGCAATTAACCCATTGATTGTTCCATAGGTACATAACACATTGCACAGGAATGTGTACCTCAATGAATAACCCCTTGTGTGCTAAAGAGGCATAATTCATTAGTAATTAACATCTTTATTCACCTTTCTGGTATACAAGGGGCCAGTTATTCATGAATCATGCCTCTCTAGCATACTAGGGGTTAAACAGTGAGGCACTACACCTATGAGGAATTCAGTTGGTTAATAGCAGAATTAAACATTGTTGTAATCTTCTCTGGCATGCAAAGGGTTAATAACTATACCTATCTAAATCATGCAGGGGATTGAAGGATTAATAGATTATAAATAAGCCTCTCTAGCAACAGTACAGTTAAGAAAAATTAAATAATACCATTTAAAACTGCAATCATGCAATGCACCAGGACACATACACACTGCAGGCAGAGCAGGGCCAGCTAACTCAGCCTTGGGGGCGGGACAGTTACAGACCAGAGGACCCCATCTTCACTGCTGCACTTCTCTGCTGAGTTGTGCTTTACTTCCACAGAGTTGTGGACTGGAGAGGTGAGAGCATGTGATCTCCTTACGGTCCATAACTGGGCAGTCCACTGGGGAATGCCCGAACCTTGATACTCCCCTGGCGTAACCTCACTGCTTTATCAAAGAATAATTGAAAAAAGGTTTGGAGAGAGCAAGTTTTTGAAGGTGCAGCCCCATTTGTAGTGTTCCAAGTATTGTTATTTGTGGGATAGAAGAATCCCCAATCAAGGCTTTTGTGCTGAGTACTACATATATAGATCCATATAATTTTTTTCTTGTTAGTATATACCCTTGGGCGATTCCTTGTGGTAGTGGAATATGTATATTGATATACTACACTAGGAGGCACCTTTTGTTTGTCTCTCTTCTCTTTTATCATGGACTGCTTTGTTGTCAGTGTGTATAGACCAATTAGTAAGACAGAAACTTGAGAGGATTCATCATAATCACTTCAGAGAGGATAACAGTCCCAAAAGTTGAGCTTTCAGTCATACCCTTCTTGGCCTTGGAATAGAGGTGATGTAGACAAAAGCAGGCTAATACCTTCTTGCAATCAGGCCGCCATCAGAAAATATAAGTCCCAGAGCAAGTGCAATGGGCAGGGCTTCCCATTATGTGTAATTATCCATTCATTCAGTGATTCCATTCAAAGTCATTAAACTAAAATAAAAAAGCAGAACTAACCTATAAACATATCACTTCCATTAGTACACTTTGGTCCGTGACTGACCCATGAGGCCAAGTCTAGTGGGACAGAGGTTTATATGTAATGGAATAAGGTTTTACTTCACTGAAAGTGTAGTAGATAAGTGGAATAGACTACCAGCAGAAGTGGTAGAAGTCAATATAGTGACAGAATTTAAGCATGCATGGGCTACGCATAAGGCTGTCCTGGACATAAGAAAGGACCAAGGACCAAGTGAGGTTTGATGTTTTTACAGTAGCAAAATGGTTACGTTAGATGGACTGAATAGTTCTTATCCACCGTCAAATTCTATGTTTCTATGACTGCTGCATAGAAATGTTACAGATGAAAGGCAGGAAATAACAGATGTGCACAGGGCATTCTACAGTTCTGAGAGAATAGAACTGTAGAATGGTGAGCAGATTGAGTACTAAAGATAGGAATGGAGGAATGCAGGTACAAGAGGGGGCATTGGAGAGGCAAACGGGGCAAAAGAGAGGTACAAAAGTGAGGAAATATGAGCACAAAAGGGTCAAATTTGGACACATGGAGGGTAAGTGGAGAGGAAAAAGAAAATAGGAGACACAGAGACATCAGGAAGGGTAACATGGCAGCATAGGGGGCCTACCAGAAGATAAAAAAAAGCATAAATATATTGCATATATTTTTAGTCTAGGAGGGGAGACAGCTGGGCACCAAAGCAGTATCAGGAGTACTTATGCCTATAATGACCAGAGGGTATGCAAGGCATTTACAGGTTAAAGACATTGCAAAAGAAGTCGCCTACTCCCTATGTCTTGTGAGTTGAGCATGCTGCTGTCTGACTACATGAAGGGGGCCCAAGAGGGAAGTATATACATTATTTGCATTGCACAAAAGTTATTACAGCTAGCCAGGCTTTTAAAAAAAATATGTGGCGTGGACCCCTGTCTATATCCTCTATATCAATCAGAAAAGGCAACAGGGAGGACAGGGGGCACTTATTATTGCACTACACAAACACAGGTAGCAATGTTATTCATAACATTGAATAGCCCTTTGCCTATAACCTATAGACAATATTGAAGGTGAGATGACTGGGCACAGTAGCACTAACAGAGTTGGATTGGGCCTAGCCTCATACTGTCTCCTGTTTGTCTGGCACTGGTAGTAGATACATCTTGTGCCTCTTGTCTACAAAACCAGAGGCAGTATGATGCTTGGCCCACCTCATCACAGTTAGCATTACCCTGCCCAGTCACCTCACATTCAACATTGCATATGGGTTACAGGCAGTGGGTCATGCTGAAGCTTTTATAAATAGCCTGGCTGCCTGTGATAGTTTGGTACATCCTGTTCCTCATTTTGGTGGTTCTGATTGCTATAGAGGATACAGGCAGCATGCTATACCACAGATATTATTAAAAGCCCAGCTGCCTGCATTAACTTATGTGCAATGCAGATTATGTTTTATTTCCCTCCCAGGCCCACCTTCTTGCCATGGCCTGAAACACCATTCCCCAGTCTCCCTTAGTGGCAGCCGTGCTTGAAAATGCAACAGTGCTCTTCCTGGAATATTGAGATGTCATGGAGGTATACAACAATAAATATGTACAGCAGGTCAGGGAAGATATCATTGACAAAAATCTGGAAGGTAGCAGGGGTCTTCCTCAGCCCAAAAACATATTGCCAGATACTCAAAATGACTGTAGCATGTATGAAAAATGGGTCTTCCAGTCACCCTCTTTCTCATCACAAAACTTTCATTAAAATCACTGAAGGAAGACAGGGTGTGTTTTAGATTCAAGGACTTGATGCCTTGAGAAAGGCAATCTTGAAGCAGAAAAAAGAGATGAAAAGGAAATAAGCCTTATAACCCAGTCAATGCTAGGATTATGAAGGCACAATCAAGGGATCCCAAACACCTATTGAAATAGAGGAAACTGAACCACATCAAACTGCAGCTACTCACCGAGTTTATTAACAGAGAACTGCAGAAGGACAGTTTTATTGGTTACTAAACCAGAGTTCAATGATACACCATAGAAACCTAGTTCTGAAAAAGAAGGGTTGAGAACCAACAGCAGATGAATGGACCCAATGAACTGAAGACCCATGGGGCAACTCATGGCTCCATAATAAATCAAAGCCAGCAGAAGTATTTCTATTTAGATCTACTATAACAACATAGAACAGTCAGTGGAGAGAGTGCATGGAACTTCCAAAGGAGAGGGATCAGGTTTATACGGTCCTTCTGTATACCTTGACATGGCCTCACTACACTACAAGAGGTGACTTTAACCACCACAGTACAAACAAAGGTTCAGACTGTGTCATCTTGCATGTTCCTCAGGTGTCAATGTAGAGCACACCAAACCAATCTGTATAGCTTCAAAAGAGGACTGAGGTGTAGCGACAGATCCCACAGAAGTGGAGAGGGTTTGCCAGCTGGGACCAATTTACAAGTCCTCTCCTTGCATATTTCATCCAGCCATTTAAATCAAGCTGAATCAGGAGTGGATCACTTTTTCAAGGGAGTCAGAAACCCCTACCTGTACTGGCTTATCTTTGAAAACCTCAACAACTCCCAGACAGAATCAGTCCTTTAATGTGAGGTCATTCCAAATTGTTTAAAATGGTGAAGCTCTGCAGGTTATTCCTCTCTGAGTGTCTACCTCAAAGCAAAGAAAAAAACACTCTCTCAAAAGTTCAATGAGAATTATCATAAAGGGCTATACCCTTAAAGAAGCTGATGACCCCAAGTAGTAGGTTCCATTGAGGTGAAAATGATCACCATTCAAATTTCATGTCAGAAGAAAAAGTTACAGAATAGCTTTCTATCATTAGGAAATGTATCTGGAAAGGTCATCTGGGGTTTATCAAACATTATTATCAAGAGGTTGAGCGTCTCATATTTACCAGACACTAGGGAACACTAAGTTGTGATGAAAATAGGACCATGCCACATAGAGAAACACCCACTTACTCCAAGACATTGAGCCCCGAAGGTTGTGAGAGCACCAGTGGTCACAGGTAAAATCCAAGTCTAGATACTGGAGATGCCAAAAGTGTGAGGGGTAGGCTGATATTGAATAGAATGAGTTCATGTATAGAGGGAAATCACGCAGATGATAAGGGCAGGTGGCATTCAGGTCAGAAGGTGGGCAGCAGTTAGAAACAAAAAGCTGTAGACAAAATAAGGAGCAAGAGCACAAAGGAATAATGACTAGGACAAAAAAATACTTAAATTGTTCATACTCGCATTCACTGCAAACTCAGAAGCAGAACTGCATGTGCCTAAGCAACTAGGAGTGTGCATAAAAAGATGGCCACAAACTGGATTGATAACAATAGTGTACATGTGCACACCCAGAAACTGGATGAAGATCAAAAATGTACTCATACAGCATGTACAAAAGAACACTGGCATCACAATGCCACAAAGCTATAACACATATCTAAATTATGTGATCATAGAAATAAACGACCATTAAAAACTTTATTCATAAATATACTTTCTCTCAAATTCCCTTTCCAGAATAAGATATTTGACAGTTTTAACATATTTTCTAGAGATACAGCCTCCAGACAATCCATTAAGGACCAGAAGCAATGTTTTACAAATTCCTCTGTCATTGTCATGATAAGATTCTGGATTCACTCTTCTCTAATGTACTTTTCAATATCTGGTGAACTAAAAGGGTTATGGCCCAGAAAAGCATACCTGGGTTCCAACTTCTGATGTTCATGCTTCTGATTTGAAGAGCGTGTTTCATTGGGAATTCCCTTCTAAGCTCTGTTTTGGTTAAGACCACCAGTGGGTATCTGCTCTTGGTCTATTCTTATCTGCAGTTTTGCCTGTTTAGACAATCCCACTCCATTCACTCCAGCTCTGCTATTACCTGTCTTGCAGTCTGTTCCCAGGACACACGCTTTGAGGTTTATATCAAGAAGCCTTACAGACACTTCAGCCCACCTGTACAGTGTCTTACTAAGTGTTCCAGTGCTGAGTCTCCTGTTTCCTGTGTATGAACTTGACTTTGTATTCTGACTAGGCTTGTTTGCTGTCTGTCCTGACTAGGGATGGGTGAAAGTTGTCGCTGTGTTCCCGCAAGAAATTTTATGAAAACCATGTTGTTATCCACTTTTTCGGGGGAAAATCCTCTTTAAAACTAGTGCTTAAAATTTTTGCATCTTTCGCCCATTGGCCAAAATCTCTCACCTTCTCTTCAATGGCTAGAAAGTTTCCGTCCATTGATTTACGTTGTTTTCGCATTTCCGCTATAAAAACTTGATGTTTTTGCGGAAGGCAGACACAATAGAAACAGCTACAGAGCGAGATAGACGTGCTGTGCTGGTCTGCTGTGATATTTTGTCAAAACTGAGGCAGGAAAGGCTCATAGTGACTGCTATCACTATGAGCAGGTTTAAAACTAATAAAAGGAGCAACTAGAAGGACCCTTATTATGTGTCCACTGAGTCTGAGGAGGAGGAGGAGGAAGTGACTAGCAGTACAGAACCAATGCTTTCCAGTCCCCCTAAATCACACCAAGGGATCTTGGGGAATTTAATGAGAAGGGAGGGAGAAAAGGGAATGGAAAGGAAGGGAGAAAACTGAATGGAAAGGGAGGGTGGGAGGGAGGGAGAAGTACTAGTGACAGCAGGACAGGTCAGCTGTCTGTGCCTGCTGCAAGACTTGCTGCCCCTGCTGCCAGTGCCACCATTGCTGTTCCAGCAGGCACTAGTGCTGTACCTGCTGCAACACATGCTGCCTCTTCTACCAGTGCCACCATTGCTGTACCTGCAGCCACTAGTGTTGTACCTGTTGCCAGATATGATACCCCTGTTGCCATCAGTGCTGGACCTGCTGCCAGTGCTGAACCTACTGCTAGTGCTGAACCTGCTGCCACGAATACTTTGCCTGCTGCTAATTTTTCTTGTAGTGCTCGGGGGGAAGGAGAAAATGATGCCAAGTGTGACAGCAAGGGACCCTAAATCACACTTGCCATTCCCAAGCAGTCCTGCCAGTGCTAGTACTACTGCTACTAAGGTCCAGCAGCTTGTTAGTGTTTGGAGTAATCAACAATATCCTCATATTACTAGTGACTGTGAGACTGAGGAGGAAGACTCTGTGGCTGAACTTGATGTGATTGGTGTTAGTAGTAGCAGCAGTAATGATGAAGCAGCCGGAGTGGTAGGGGACAGCATCCAGACTAGCAGTCAAGGGACCCCACACCATTTCTCAGCTGCCTGTGCCTGCTGCTACTGCTGTTAGTCTGCCTTCTACTTCTACTTCAGGTCAAAAGGAAATGGCAAGTGTGACATTAGGGGACTCTTTGTCACATTGCTCATTACCTCCTCCAAGCAGCAGTGAGATGTCTGGAATAGAGCAGCAGCAACAACAGCATGTAGGGACTAGTGGTGGTGGTGGTGATGATGATGCTGGAGAAGCTGGGGTGGAAGAGACATTGATGGCCATTTCAGCAGAAACTGAGAAGGAATGGGAGACAGGGATGAGGATGGGCATCACCACCACCACTAGCAATGACATTTTGGAATTAGAGGAATTTTCAACTGCTCTAATTTCTTCTGATGCTAAGATGTAAGGGCAGCAGGATGCTGATAAGCAGGCTAGTGTGCCACAGACAACCGTGGACACAGTGGGAATGGGGTCAACAAGTGATGCGGGACTAAGACAGGTTCTACTAGCAGTAGCAATACTCTGAATCCTAGTTGCAATGCTGAATCTGAGGCAGTAACAGTAACAGCAGCAACATTATCTGCTGCCACAGACAATGCAGGGGAATGTGGAGGACAAGAAGAAAGAGGCCATTCTTCTCCATCTGTTCCCTTCCCCCTGAAGTCATCATGGTTGAGGGACTATTTTTCTGTTGGTGCAGGCACAGTGTAGTCATCAGCAATGACACTGTGCACAATTTGTGACAAGTTAGTGAAAAGAGGAGAGGAGGGAACACACCTTGGCACAAGTGCCTTGATATCAAACATGAAACACAGACACCATGACATTTATGCCAAACATGTTGAAGACAAACACCCACCACAGAAATCAAGCGCTGCTTTTGCTGTCCCTGACTCTACAGAAAGGCAACAAGAGGCGAGGTGGAGATCAAAGAGGAGGAGGAGGAGGAACAGAACAACCCAGACAGACTGGAAGTTCCATGAAAAGTGAAACAACTAGCTCGCCATCACCTTCATCTTCTTCCTCTAGGGACTAGGGATGGGTGAAAATTTTGGCCTCAAACTGAAATCGGCAAATAATGGTACTTTCCGCTTGGCAAGTAATTTCCCGCGAAAGTGCTGTTTTTCTGCTTTTTCCCACCTTTTCCACCCATTGAAATCAATGGGAAGAAAAATATTTCTCCACCACAGGAAAGTTCATCATTACTAATCAACTGTCAGCAAGTTGTCATGGGTCCTTAGCGGGTCTGGAAAAGGGGTACAGTGACAGCGGCAGTACTTGGTTTCGGTTATCATGGTGTTTGGATACAGTTGTGCCCCCAGATGTTATTTACCACACACACACACTGTGTACATTGTAGTTGCTGATGAGAGCCACAATTCCTGTTCTCAAGGAAAAAAATATATTCTAATAACAACACACCCATGATTTTGGAGGTGGGGTAGGTGGAGAAGATTTAATAGCCAACTAGTTCTTTTCTCCACATAGACTGGGGGCTACTTATTCTGATGCTACTGCCTCAGGCGCATCACTGGAGCCAAGTGGAGAGTGGAACCATCATCATTCATCTTCCATGTTACTGCTATTGTTGATCCAATTCCCTTTCAGCTGCTTAATCATCCTGCTGCTTAAACAATTCATCAGCTGTACAAACAGCAGTTGCAACTCAGGACGCAGGAGGGCATTTGACAGTGGCCACTGGCCAACATGACCTGCTGGCATTGGGCCAGTAGGGCATTTTTATTTTTTTCTCAGGTCTTGTGCTTTAAAAAGAAAAAAAAACATAGTCCTACAAAAAATAAACAATTTTTGGGGTGTTTGTTTCTACCAAGCCTAAGTCCTACAAATCGTTGTTTCCTTATGGCTTGTGCCAAACAAGCTTAAGTCCTACAAATCAATGTTTCTTCAGGCCTTGGGCCTCTAAGTCTGTCCAACAAAGGCCTCTAACAACAAATCAATCAAATCATCCTCTACAAAATATTCTATCAAGTCAAGTATCAGTCCACCCCAGTGGCAGCTTATGTCATGGGGTTCCTGTCTCTATCACTTCACATACAAATGTCTTATTTTATTTATTTATGTTTTTTTGCTAACTGTCCCCCCAATAGCAGTCAAGAAAAGCCCCAAAACAAATACCCTGTTCAAATTATTCATTCATTCAGGCACCCTCCTCAGACCCCATGTCTTATGGTTTCTATTTTATTTTATTTAGGATTTATTTTTTATTAACTGCCCCCAATCCCAGTAAACCACCCCCCAAAAACTCATCCCCTGTTCAACTGATTCTTTCCCTGTTATACTATGCCTTTGGGAAATAAAATAATATTTGCTATGTGTTGTGTTTAATTTTTTTGTTCCCATTGATTTCAATGGAATGAGCTAGGTGAAAACAGCAGAAAAAAGTAGAAGATTTGCACTTTTCTTGGGAAATTTTTCACCAAGCGGAAAGTGCCATTTTACTCTGATTTCAGTTTGAGTTGGAAATTTTCTCCCATCCCTAGTCCTAACATCTACTGCATTCAGGACCTGATAGCTAATTTGGATCCTATTTCCTTGTTTGTTTGTAAGACCCTAGTCTACTTGCCTTTGACACTGCACCATAGCTTCACTCTCTAGCAGCTCTCAGTAGGATCAACTGGAGAGCTAGCATTTTCTGCCAACCCGTGGCCATCTATTATCCGCTTTTTATCTGCGAGTGAGTTGCATTTTTCCCTGTTTCCTAATACTAAGTGACTGTTTCTATTTGTTGTTTCTGCATCTATTCTACCTAGTAACCCCCCTCCATCTGCCCTGTGTGTCTGCCTCCTTTCCTGTTATCCAGGGTTCACTGTCAATATGGCATCTACTTTTTGGAGTCAAACAAAATGTTGCATTAAAAATGACGCCTGCGTCAATGTTGATGTCAGACCACCACCGAACTATCTGCCTTCTGGTCCACTGGATGCCATTGGACCTCTGCATTTTGCAGGCCATTTTATTTAAAATTTGCCTGCGAAATACAGAGTCCACCTTGTCCCTTATTCTGTCTGGAAGATACTTATCCATGTAATGGACAAGTATCTCCAGTTCTGGCTGAGTGAAAGGTGGCTCTCTGAGTATGCTTCTTCTTGTATATGACCTGTGTCTCACTGTTATCACAATGTTAGTGTACTTCCTGTTTTGTTTTTAGCAGTGATGCACTTCCTGTTTGGATTGGGGCAAAAACTATGTAGTTTTGATACAATCGATGCACTTATGACTAGGGATGGGCAAAACTTTTTGCCTCAACTGAAATTGGTGAAAAATGGCATTTTCCGCTTGGCGAAAAATTTCCTGTGAAAGGTGCAGATTTTACATTTTTCCTGCTTTTTTTTTCTCCTAGCTCGTTGCATTAAAATAAATGGGAACATTGAAGTTACACATAACACATAGTAAATATTATTTTATTTCCCAAAGGCATAGTATAAAAGGGACATGACAATGCATGGGTTAGTGGGGTGTGGGGAAAGTATCAGTTGAACAGATTTTTGGGGGGTTGTTTACTGGGATTGGGGGGCAGTTAATACAAAATAAATCCTAAATAAAATTTAAAAAAAAAACCCATAAAACATGGTATAAAAGGGGTCTGAGGGTGGGTGTAGTCTGGGAAACTAATCAGTTAAAAAGGGAATTTGTTTTGGGTGGGTTTCTTGACTGGTATTGGGGGGGCAGTTAATAAAAAATAAATCAATAAAATAAAATAAGAAATTTGTATGTACAGTGATAGAACCCCATGACATAAGCTGCCACTGGGGTGGACTGATATTTGACTTGATAGAGTATTTTGTAGAGGATGATTTGTTAGATTTGTTGTTAGAGGCCCAAGCCCTGAGGAAACATTGATTAGTGGGACTTAGACTTGTTAGAACCAAACCACAAACTCCCAAAAATTGTTTATTTTTTTGTAGGTCTATGGTTTTTTTTTTTTTTCTTTTTCAAAGTCCTGAGAAAAAAATTGCCCTACTGGCCTAGTGCTAGCAGGTCATGTTGGCCACTGGCCATTTGTCAAACATCCTCCTCCTGAGCCTGAGTCCATAATTGCTGCTGCTGAGATGTTTAAGCAGCAGGATAATTAGGCAGCTCAATTTGCCATGACTATCTATCTCCAGTGATGAGTCTGAGGCAGTAGCAGCCCAATATGTAGTCCCCAGTCTATGTGGAGGAAAGAAGACATAGAACAATAATCCTTCTCCAAAAAAGACAGTCCTGCGCTCCTCTATATACTGTGAACATAAGTGCCCTGTATTTAGCATATGTAATAACTCTTAGTAAATCTAAGTGAAAATAAGTAAGAATTTTGTCCCACAAATTGGCCAGTCCGTGTGTAAGCTTACCACCATGCCAAGGTATCTCACTTTGCGGTAAGTCCTACTCTAATACACCTATAAAGACCCTATCTAAATTAAAAACAGACATTCTCTGAAGAAAGATGTTATAATAAACACGTCAGTGGGGACCCTTTAAATGGCATTTTGATGTTTTTATTTCTTGTGGGTCCCAGTGTAATGCAATTAAAAACAACAGACATACAAAAAAAATAGGTGTAGAGGGAGGACTTACCTGATGCAGGGCCCATAAGGGCCTGCTTTGAAAAATGCTTCCATTTATATCCTTCCCCACAAGTCATGTGAGGAATGGATGATACCAAACCGGCAAGGGGGATTGCATACTGGAACAGGCCAAAAAGCCTTGTTCTTAAAGGGATAGTAATACTTTGTTTTATCTTTATTTTATTTTGTAGGCATTAAAAAAACATGAAGAACGATATAAGTCTTATCTCTCAAACCTTTATGGTTTAAGAGATATTCACAAGCAAAGTACCCCCCCCCCCGTTCAGTCAAATCAGAAGGGAGGTGCCCAGGTAGACTGCAGAGAGGGACAATCTTCAATTAAGATAAGGGAAAAAGCTGAAAAACTTGTCAAGGGGGGAAGGGCTTTCATTCTTTTCATACAAAGAAGATTGTCCCCTTCTGTTATCTGTCTGGTCTTACAATCAGATTCACATCTGAGAAGAGATGGCTTACACTAGGAAAAAGGGGCAGGAGGGGGAAACTTTGCTTGTGAATATCTCTTAAACCATAAAGGTTTGAGAGATAAGACATATATCATTCTTCATGTTTTTTAATGCCTACAAAATAAAATAAAGTTAAAATGAAGTATTACTATCCCTTTAAAGGCCAAGTGAGAAAGAAAAAAGAATGGTGAAATGAAATGAAAGTAGTCACTTGTTTTTATCTTTGTGAGTAAATAGGATAAAATGAGAAGCTGCTTAGTTGAGCTAAAGGAGATATGTGTAAAACAAAAGCAGAAAAAAGAAGAAAGCTCACAGCGCATATTCACCATAAAATATCCATATCATATTATAAATTAAATATAAGAATAAAGTTAGAAATATAGATGGCAGCAAGGAATGAGAGGGTTCTCCAGTCCCCCTAACATTAGGCCTAAACCCAAAAGTGAAACACATACAAAAAAGACAGTCCTGTGCTCCTCCATATACTGTGCACATAAGTGCCCTGTATTTAGCATATGTAATAACTCTTAGTAAATCTAAGTGAAAATAAGTGAGAATTTTGTCCCACAAATTGACCAGTCCGTGTGTAAGCTTACCACCACACCAAGGTATCTCCACCTGCCCCTCCTCCAAAACCATGGGTGTGTTGTCATTAGAATATACATTTTTCCATTGAGAGCAGGATTTGTGGCTCTCATCAGCAACTGCGATGTGCACAGTGTGTGTGTTGTAAATAACATCTGGGGGCACAACTAGATCCAAACACCATGACATCAGAACCCAAGTACTGCTGCTGTCACTATATCCCTTGTCCAGACCCCACTAAGGACACATAACAGCTTGCAGACAGTTTAATAGTAATGATGAACCCTCCCTGCCAGCATCCTAGCATATTCTGCAGGAGGGAATCTCCTCAGATGACGCTTGATGACCTGGTATTGATCTCCTCCACCACACTGGCATGTGTGTGGTCAGTGCACCATACAGTGTGCAATGGGTAGAGATGAAGTGCCACTTCCTAACATCAAATTAGTGGATACCATTTATGAACAAGGTAGACTGGAAGAAGATGTAGTTGTTACTGGGGTGGGCGAAAAGTGTGAAACATTTCCTGCATGACTTTTCATGAAAATGTGCTGATTTTTCACTTTTCCCGCGAAGAAATGTTGCCTTTCTGCCTATGCAAAACTGTCCTCCTTTTCGCTTATTTTAACACATTTTTCACCTATTTTAACACATTTTTTTGCCTATATTTCCTATAGGGACTACATTTCCCATTGTACTATTACTTCTTTTGAGGGCTTAAGTTTAGAAATAAGTGGTTAAAAGTCAAAGTTGTGAGTCCTACAGCAAAATATGGCTTGAAAAATGTGTTAGCATGCAAAATGCATTTTTCCTTTGCCCACAACACTTTCTTGCTTAAGTTACACTGGCACATATTCATGATGATATCAAGTAATAAAAAAAATAAAGTACAACCTACAATGTGGCAGATATGTATTATAGTGGTGGTGGTAGGGGAGCGGCATGGTGTGATTTGTGTATGTATTTTTACCATTGTCATACGCTAACCTCCTTCTCTGATTATTGACACACATTACTTGTTGGCCATAGCAGTGGTTCCATCTGTCCTCCACCTCCATCTGTGCTGTTGTTAAAATATTTGTCCTGGCTTTGTCTGTCATGTGTGGTTTCTGCTACTACTACTGCTGATGCTAGATGTTGATATAATTCTACTGCCACTTCTACTAGGTGTCAAAGGTGCAACACTTTCAGCAGCAGCACCAGAGATACTCATTATATCTAACACTGTTTTGCTGTTGGGGGGTACTCAAAACAGGTGTGTGTGGCTGAGTGAGACTTGGACTTTGAAGAGTCAATGATGCCGATGATGAATGCTTGGTTTTTTTACATCTGTGCTTGTCCAGGGTCAGACTTTCCAATGGCTTTCTCAGACACTTTATAGACAGGCACAGTGCGCCTTAAAAGTAGTGGAAGATTCAGCCTTTGACTTTCTGCTAACCTTATAGCCCTGTCACCATCCTCACTCTCAGCTTCATCTATATCAGAACAAGAGAAGGATACTGGAGGGATATATTCTAGATCTGCATAATCATCAGTCATCGTTAGGTCATCCTCAGCAACATCAGCATCACCTGACAATTCTTGCCCACTACCCTTATATTACTCTAAGCTTTTGGAGGTCTCAAACAATTTCTTTTTACTTTTACTGTAACAAAGTTCCCTACTATGGGTGTTTTGGTGCTTGTTTGTCTCACTATCTGATGCATGGGGTGGTTCAGCTGCTACACCTTCCTCTATTATGCTATTGCCAGCATCATCAACACTTGAATTTGACTTGTTGTCATCTTCAGTGTTCTTCTTATATGGTTCTTTATTTCTACTGGCACTGGTGGTGCTGGAACTAATTTTGCTGGGACCTTGATAAACCGCATCCTCTCTTAGAGTAGAGGGATCATCAACATTAATTGCACACGCTGCAGCAACCATTGCTGCAGTCAGTTTTTGAACTACTACTTTACTCTCACGTCCCTGCACTGCTCCACCCTTCCCCCTTCCCCTTCTGCATTTTGCTGGACATTACACAACTACACTGTGTTTTTTTTACTGTACGGTACACAACACAACTGATGGAGCTGTATGATGCCTTGCCTAAGCCCAGTCAGCTGTCCACCCTGTTGTCTTATCACAGTCTGTTCAAAAAAACGATAACTGAAAAACAAAATCAACAACGCAGACTTCCCCACCCAGCACAGAGACAATAACAGCAAGATCAGCAATCAAATAGGTCCTTAGCTGACTGTGTCTTGCCAGTCAGTCACATGGAATTTTGGAGTATTTGGGGGGGTCAACCTCTTTCCTCCCTTCTTATCACCTAGAGTGCCCCCAGACTCCCCTAATACAAAGAACAAATGTCTTACCTAAATAACTCCCTAAACTAACTCATAAACCTGCTGCTCTCTCCTCTAGCTAACACAGAACGGCTGCTTTGAGAGCCTGACAACCTTTTATATGGCTGTAGAAAACTTTCCTGTGGTGTAGAAATATTTTTGTTCCCATTCATTTCAATGGGAGGAAAAGGCGGGAAAAAGCGGAAAAACAGCACTTTTCACGGGAAATTATTCACCAAGCGGAACGTGCCATTATTTGCCGATTTCAGTTTGAGGCGAAAAGTTTCACCCATCCCTAGTTGTTACCCTAAAGGAAGAAGATGATAGTGATGGTGAGCTAGTTGTTTCGCTCGTCAAGGAACAACTGTCTGGGTTTCACTATTCTTCCTCCTCTTTGATCTCCAGCATTGTCTCTTGTTGACTTTCTGGAGTCAGGCGGTACAGTAACAGCGGTGCTAGATTTGGGTGTTTGGCTTTAACATGTTTGATGTAAATGTCATGGTGTCTGTGTTTCATGTGTGATATCAGGGTGGTTGTGCTATGGTGTGTTCTCTTCTTTCCCCTTCTCACTGACTTGTCACAAATTGTTCACAGTGCCGTTGGTGATGACTGCACTGTGCCTGCCCCAAGAGAAAAATAGTCCCACACCCATGACTTCAGGGGGAGGTGAAGAAGAATGGCCTCTTTCTTCTTATCCTCCACATTCCCCTTAACTGTCTGTGTGGGCAGCGGATGATGTTGCTGCTGTTGCTGCTACTGCCTCAAAATCAGCACTGCAACTAGGACCAGGAGTATTGCTGCTACTGGCAAGTGGAACCTGTCCTAGCCCCGCATCACTTTTTGACCCCATTCCCACTGTTTCCACGGTGGTCTGTGGCACAGTAGCCTGCTCCTCAGCATCCTGCTGCCCTTGCTTCTCAGCAGCAAGATTTAGAGCATTTGCAAATTTCACAAATTCCAAAGTCTGACTGCTAGTGGTGGTGGTAGTGGTGATGCCCATCCTCATCCCTGTCTCCCATTCCTTCTCAGTTTCTGATAAAAAGGCCATCAATGTTTCTTCCACCCCAGCTTCGCTACCATCATCATCATCACCACCACCACTAGTCCCTACACGCTGCTGCTCTATCACAGACATCTCATTGCTGCTTGGAGGAAGTGACGAGCAATGTGACAGAGGGTCCACTAATGTCACACTTGTCATTTCTTTTGACCTGAAGAAGGCAGACTGGCAGCACTAACAGCAGGCACAGGCAGCTTATTTGTGCTCCTGCTGGTGATGGTGGTATTAATTCTGAGCCTGCTCTCCCCCAACACCAGTTCTGGCATCTTCAGGATCATATTCTACTTGGACACTGTAGTGAAGGGAAGGGGAGGAGGACTCCCAGAGGAATGGTGTGGGCTCCCTTGACCGCTAGTCTGGATGCTCTCAAATGTTTCTCCTAACAATCCCCTAACACTAACCCCACCAGCTGCTTCACCATCACTGTTACTACTACTACTACTACACCATGCACATCAAGTTAAGTCCCAAAGTCTTCCTCCTCACAGTCACTAGTAATATGAGGATATTGATTACCCCCTCTTTCAGTACTAACACTAACAAGCTGCTGGACCTTCTTAGTAGTAACAGTACTAGCACTGGCAGGACTGCTTGGGGATGGCAAGTATGACTTAGGGTCCCCTGCTGTCACACTTGGCATCATTTTCTCCTGTCCCCCCTCCTGAGTATTACAAGACACACTAGCAGCTTCAACACTGGTGGCAGCAGCTTCAACACTGGCAAGCACAGCACTGGTGGCACTGGTGGCAGAAGGTTCAGCACTGTCAGCAGGCACAGCACTGGTTTCAATAGGGGCAGCAATGGTGGCAGAAGAGTCATTACGTCTAGCAGCAGGCTCTCACTAGTACTACCCTTTTTTCATTCCCTTCCCATTCCTCCCTCCTTTCCATTTTCTTCCTCCCTTGCCATTAAATGTCCCAAGATCCCTTGGGGTGATTTAGGGGAACTGGATATCATTGGTTCAGTAATGCTCACTTCCTCCTCCTCCTCTGACTCAGTGGACACATAAGGGTCCTTCCATCTCCTTCATTTATGATTTTTAAACCTGCTCATAGTGATAGCAGTCACTATGAGCCTCTCCTGCCTCAATGCAGCACAGTCTGCCCTCAAGGAGGGCCACCAGAAAACTTGTGAGAGTGACCATATTAATTGATCCCTACCAATATGCCCAGCAGCTTTAGAGGAGTGGTAGGTTTCAAGTAATCGAGTGCGGAATGGCTCATCAACATAACACTTGCCCACTGGGATTTCTGGGGGAGCTGTAGCCTGAGTAGCCAGAATTTCTTCCCCCAGAGGCGAAGTGATACTTGTATGTAACGTGGCCAATATACGATCAGGCTGTATAATGGGTGCTGGGACCTCGTACCTGTCAGTCTCAGGCTCAAATTGTCTAAACAGGGCATCAGCCCTAACGTTCTTGGAACCAGGCAAGTAAGATACAATAAAATTAAATCGGGAAAGAAACAAAGCCCATCTGGCCTGGCGAGAGGACAATTTTTTAGCTTCTGATAGATAAGTCAAATTTTTGTGGTCAGTAAGAATCAACACAGGATTTCTGGTGCCTTCCAATAGATGATGCCACTCTTTCAGAGCGAGAATAGCCAGTAGTTCTCTGTCACCTATCTCATAGTGGCTCTGGGCAAAAGACAATTTTTTGGGTAAAACCACATGGTCTGAGAGTACCCCCTTTTTTTTTGTCGTTGAGAAAGTACTGCCCCAACCCCAATCTCTGAGGCATCAACCTCCAATGTAAATGGGAGAGATGGGTTAGGGTGGGATAACACTGGGGCAGCTGCAAAGGTGGATTTCAGTGTCTCAAAAGCATGTTCAGCTGCCTCAGACCATTGGGAAGGATTGGCGCCCTTATGAATAAGGTCAGACAATGGTTTAACAATCGTGGAAAAGTTCTTAATAAACTTTCTGTAATAATTAGTGAAGCCCAGAAATCGCTGAATTGCTTTTAAGCCTTTAGGCCGGGGCCATTGAAAAACTGATCCATGGCAATACCCTCCTTGGCAATTAAGAACCCCAAAAAGGGCACACTGGATCTATGAAACTCGCATTTTTCCAATTTGCAATACAATTTGTTCTTACGTAGGCGGAGCAACACTTCTGACACATCCTTGATATGTTGTGAAAAATCATCCGAGTGAATAAGTATATCGTCCAGGTAGACCACAATACAAGACTGCAGCATATCCCTGAGGATGTCATTAATCAGTTCTTGGAACACTGCGGGTGCATTACAGAGACCAAACGGCATAACTAGATATTCATAGTGCCCGGATCTAGTGTTAAAAGCCGTCTTCCACTCATCACCAGCTCTGATCCGAACCAGGTTGTAAGCTGCACGTAGGTCCAATTTCGTAAAAATTGAGGAACCTTTTAACCTGTCAAATACTTCGGTGATGAGTGGTATCGGATATGCATTCTTAGGCATCAGTTTATGCACCTGTGTATAATACACATATGTGAACTAGATTTTATGTTCTTGTGTATCATACACACCCACAATTCCAACTCTCTTCCAGCAGTACTTCTCTCTATCCCTCCCAGTTGTAGGTCTCTAGTTCCCTGCAGTAGCTCTCATGTCTCTGCATCTTCAAAACCTTACAGGCCCTGCCAGAACCTTACTTTCAATGCATAGACTCACTATGCATATTAAAAGACAAGTCCTGATAGAACCTGAAAAGACCTGGAGATGTAGGCAACAAGCAAGTGTCAAATTTGAACATCACATTTCTTCTTTGCTTTTGTCAGACAGTACTAAAACTTTTTTTTTTAATCTTGAGTATAATACATCCCCCACTTCAACTTATTTGAAAAAGGGGAAACAATGTGTAATATGCCTGAGATTGTATGGTACTCTACATTGAATTTCTTAAAATAATTCTGAAAACATATAATTAAAAAAATAAAATTGATAAAGGTGTTCCTCTCTAGCCTTCAAAGGCTTACTAAATATACTTTGTTTCTGAAAACATCTTAGGATTCAGGATTTACAATGCTTGGCTGGTAAAATGGTTAAAATGTTTACTGCAGTATTTTTATAGGATTGCTTTACTGTATAAGAAAACATTAAGAAACATTAAGAACACTCTCATATAACCCAATGTTTAATCTCTGGTATCAGAATATTAATAAAGTATGAAGATCATCAATACTTGGCAAGGATATAGCCAGAGTACAGGAAAGGCTAACACGAATGAAAAGAACATGAAAATAACATCCTTGTGGGACAGAAAGAAGGTAATTGTTGTTTTAATATCACAACTGGCAAAGGGCTCAGGTACTGGTGTCTGTCAATCAATAGTGCTAAGGTCACTGTTGAAACCAGGAATTTAAGTTTGTGTTCAGCAAGAGAAACATTGTTTATAAAAAAATCATAGTGAAACAGTTAAATATAAACATGAAGACAGCAACTGGAAATGAAAAAAATTGTCAAAAAAGTTTTAGGAAAATGGGTCAAATATGCATGCATTTAACCACATGTCGGAAATGAAGAGCAGAAACTTATAGAGGATTGCTTTAAGCCAACAATTAAACATGGAGGTTCATGCAATGTTTTGGGGTACATATCCTTAAGCGGAGCTGGGCAATTTCTGAAACTCGAAGGAATATTGACAGTAGCAAAGTACAAACAAATATTTATAAGTCACACTATTCCCAATGGAACAGTATATGTTGGCCAAAATGTTTGCAATGCATTGGATACAAAGGGAACCAGAAAAATATATGCAAAAGAAAGATGTTGGAAGAATCCATATAAAAGTCCTCTACGTAGGTATGTTATTCTGTTAAACAAAATAAATTATGTTGGAGGGTATAAGAGAAATATCCACCTTGGTTGAGGTCCAGTAAAAACAAGTCATTATTAGTGTTGAGCGAGCATGCTCGGCCGATGCTCGGATCGTCTCGAGCATCGCTCTGCTCGGCACATGGCGGTACTCGTACGAGTACCGCCATGTGCTCGCCCGACATGTTCGGGTGGCGGGGATCTGTGCCGAAGGAGGCACAGATCTGAAGACGCTCCGCTGGACCACCAGGGACTGGAGGTAGGGGGCATTGCGGAGATGAAGGGGGCATAGCGGAGATGAAGGGGGGCATTGCGGAGATGAAGGGGGCATTGTGGAGATGAAGGGGGCATAGCGGAGATGAAGGGGGACATTGTGGAAGAGGGGCATAGCGGAGATGAAGGGGGCATAGCGGAGATGAAGGGGGACATTGCGGAGATGAAGGGGGCATTGCGGAGATGAAGGGGGCATAGCGGAGATGAAGGGGGACATTGTGGAAGAGGGGCATAGCGGAGATGAAGGGGGACATTGTGGAAGAGGGGCATAGCGGAGATGAAGGGGGACATTGTGGAAGAGGGGCATAGCGGAGATGAAGGGGGACATTGTGGAAGAGGGGCATACCGGAGATGAAGGGGGACATTGTGGAAGAGGGGCATAGCGGAGATGAAGGGGGCATAGCGGAGATGAAGGGGGACATTGCGGAGATGAAGGGGGCATTGCGGAGATGAAGGGGGCATAGCGGAGATGAAGGGGGACATTGTGGAAGAGGGGCATAGCGGAGATGAAGGGGGACATTGTGGAAGAGGGGCATAGCGGAGATGAAGGGGGACATTGTGGAAGAGGGGCATAGCGGAGATGAAGGGGGACATTGTGGAAGAGGGGCATAGCGGAGATGAAGGGGGCATAGCGGAGATGAAGGGGGACATTGCGGAGATGAAGGGGGCATTGCGGAGATGAAGGGGGCATAGCGGAGATGAAGGGGGACATTGTGGAAGAGGGGCATAGCGGAGATGAAGGGGGACATTGTGGAAGAGGGGCATAGTGGAGATGAAGGGGGACATTGTGGAAGAGGGGCATAGCGGAGATGAAGGGGGACATTGTGGAAGAGGGGCATAGCGGAGATGAAGGGGGCATTGCGGAGATGAAGGGGGCATAGCGGAGATGAAGGGGGACATTGTGGAAGAGGGGCATAGCGGAGATGAAGGGGGACATTGCGGAGATGAAGGGGGACATTGCGGAGATAAAGGGGGACATTGTGGAAGAGGGGCATTGCGGAGATGAAGGGGGCATTGCGGAGATGAAGGGGGCATAGCGGAGATGAAGGGGGACATTGTGGAAGAGGGGCATAGCGGAGATGAAGGGGGACATTGCGGAGATGAAGGGGGACATTGCGGAGATGAAGGGGGGCATTGACCAGGCACCCTCCCCTCATCAGAGCAGGGGGTGCCTGGTGTAATGCTCGTGTCACCCCATTCAATTCAATGGGGCTCGGGTGCTCGGCCGAGCACTCGAGCCTCCGGCGGTGCTCGGTCAGAGCACCCGAGCACCCGAGCATCGGGGTGCTCGCTCAACACTAGTCATTATCTTATATTTGAGTTCCCTAAAAGAAATAGCAGAGGATAGAATGAATATCATGTAAAGCAGCAGTACAATCAGTCTGAGATGGGGAAGAGGGAAAGTCAGCACCCCAAGCTCTTATAAAAGAGGATGCGCCTCGCATGGCACAACTTTGAAGAAAACCATAAATCATGGAGATGTCCCAAGCATCCTTTGCTCAATAACAATTCAAATTCTGAGCGTTCTGTATGAACAGGACCCGATGTAATAAGAGATGTAAGAAAGTGATGTACCTGACTATATTTCCAGCACTCCCAAATTTAGAATTATTGATCTTTACAGAGCAATTCAAAGGTGATGATAGTGTTGCCAGACACTAGCCTTCTAAAGATATGCATATTATCAGAGACAGTTGTAAAATGAGAAGTTACTCAATCCAAGGGGGAGTTGGGGATCCCGGTGATGGGGGTAAGGGGAGCCGGATAAAATGATTACAAACAGAGAGCATTTGAGTCATACCAGAAAACCAGAACATTTCCTAGAATTATTTGTGAACATACTCTGGAAGGAATGCTCGAAATATGAGACCAAAAGAGTTAAGGGGGTCTTCTCCTGGAACAACAAATCTGAGTCCACTTGGCAGACATGGAATTGTAAATGCAGTGAAACAACATGGCCTGATTACTAGCAAGAAAATAGTGATGACTATTCAGAAGTGTGAAGGGAGAGTAGAGAGTACCTATGTCTAGGGAGCTTAGCCTCACCCAATTAAGTTCTTATGCTACTGTTCTATAGCAACATTACAACAGAGGAATAGAGGGTGTAACGGAAGCTGAGAAGGGACCGTGTCGCCTTCCGCCGTCGTTCCCGGGTCTCTCCTTCTTGATGCAGATAAGAGCCGTCGGATGCACCAGTTGAAGTAGGGGCAGTCACTGGAAACAGCTGCAGGATCACTGGAAGCAGGGAAGCAGGGAAGAGTCCATGTCGCCGCCTGACAGTCCACGAAGTTAGGTCGCAGGAAACTGGCAGCAGGCGGTCGACGATTTAAGATACTTGGCGCAGATGGGTATCAGAGTGGATACTTTAGACCATAAGCAATACAAGACTCCAGGACTCCTTGTTCACTCCAAAACATAACTCACTTTATTGACACAGACTACAGATATTTATACAGAAATCTTTACATTGAACTTATGGGTGAAACAGATACAAAAGGGCTTAATCCAATCATGTTACATGAGACAAAAGGCCAACAGCATATGATCTTAACAGATACAATAACTTAGACAGGATTACATTTCAGACACAAAAGGGTTTGATTGAACAAAGACTTGAGGGGCGTGAATGGATTAACACACAGCAGGGGGTCTCAGGACAGTTCTCACTACAAGGACTTGAGTGGCTAGAATATACATTCCCTTAACAATGGCCAGGGGTTAAATAATTAAGCAAAAGGCTTGGGAGTCTGCAATACATATTGAAATAATTAACCCCTCACTGCCTATTCCCTTGGAAGCAAGCCATAATAATGTCCATGTCCTCATTCACATACAGCGTACAAAGTATTTTTAGAACATAACCAGGGAAAAATGTCCACAGTTTTTGGATAAATAGTTCTAGGGCCAGACAAGGGTTCAAGTAATGGGTAGGGACTGTTACAGTGGGAGTATGTGTTTATTCAATTGTCTCTTCCTCTGAGTTGTGAAATAATGAATTAAGCTTTTTAATCATATATATGTGATATTAGAATTAAAATAGGAGCAGAAACTGGAGTAAGTTTGGGCAAACATATTACACCATAGGAGTAAATTCCCCAAATTCCCATTGATTCAGATGGGCTCTACATATTTTAGCAATGTCCAAAGAAATCTCTACAATTCACTGGTTTAAAAGGCTTCTTAAAGTGGAAGTTGTACTTGTTCATTATGGCACAGCAGATTTGCACCAAAATGAACCCAGTTTTCTATCGAACATAGAGCCTTTATTTTTGCATGGCTGTCTTTTGCAAAGTATGTATACTTGATCTACAAAGGCTGCAAAGTTGATGGTTGCCTTCACTTTATCAGCGCTTGGTGAATCTTCCCACTGGTATAGTCTAAGTTACTATGCAGCACTTAACCATAATACAGTAAGTAGAGAAGTGAGCTGGTGATTTGGTTTGTAAACCTACATATCACCTAGTATACCTACAAGATCTTAAATGCATATTAACACCTGATAGTCACCCCTCCCCATCCTGGCAAAACATTGTGTTTGCTGCATTTTAGCCCTAATTCAGACATTTTATTTATTTAACATTCTGAATATAAATGGATATGAATGATGTAACAATTCTTGTTTTCTCATAAATCCCCCAGGATTAGGGATGGGCAAAAATGTTCTACTTGAACCAAAATCAGTGAATAATGTCACTTCCCGCTTTTTCTCGAAAATTAAATTTTTTCATTTTTTTCTCCTAGCTCATTCTGCTGAAATCAATGTGAACATTGAATTTACACACAATACATAGCAAATGTTATTTAATTTCCCAAAGGCATAAAATAAAAGGTGTAAGAGGATGCCTGCGTGGGTGGAGTGTGGGGAATGTTTTTTTGGGGGGGAGTTGTTTACTGGGATTGGGAGGACAGTTAATAAAAAAATAAAATAAAAACTAAATGCAATAAAAGAAAAAATTAGACATGGTATAAAAAGGGATCAGAGCATGGTGCCTGGGTTGGTGGGTAAGGTCTGGGGAAAAAATCAGTTGAACAGGGAATTTGTTTTGGGAGGTTTGTTGATGGTATTGGGGGGGGATTAATATATATAAAAAAAATTAAAATATAAATAAAATAAGAAAGTCTAGGGAGCTTAGAGGACCAAACAAAGTCATTAATGATGACCGGAAGTTTATGAAAGAACCATTTAGGTATAACAATGGGTATTGTTTGAAGAAGGTAAAAATGTGAGGAAGAATGGACATCTTGATCAAATTGTCCCTCTCAAACCAAGAAATGAAGAGCTGCCACAGCTGTTTATTTCTTTCCAAATCGAGATTAAAAAGGGATAAAATGAGCCTTGAAGGTTTCCTTAGGCTCATCCATCAACTGAATGCCCAGATATTGGATGTGGGAGGAGGAACTCTGAAAGGATAAAGACTGTTTTAGGAGATTAGAAACACTCACAGGAGTGTTGATATTTACAATTTCAGACTTAATTTTGGCTTGAGAAACAGATATATAAAGTCTGAGAGTTTCATATAAAGATGAAAGAGAAGTAGAGGGGTCCATGAGAAAGAAGAGGATATCATCTGTGTAGCTGGCGATTTTTGTTTGGTTTGGACCCCAGCTTATTCCAGTTATCTTGGGGTTAGATCTAGCTAGATTAAGTGGTGGTTCGGGAGTTATAATGAATAAAATAGGGGAGAAGGAGCAGCCCTGAAGGGTCCCATTAGAAAGAGGTAAGCAAGAAGAAGAGACTCCATTATTAAGGACCTTGTTGGCGGGTTTACTGCACAAAGCTAGTATACCATATGAAAGACATGGCCTGAGGATGATCAGTTTGAGAACTGCAAGCACGTTATCCCAGCTCAAACAGTGGAAGACTTTCTCTATCCATATCAAAACAGTGAGCATAGGGGTGTTTATAGAGATAGCCTGAGAAATGAGAGAGCTTTAATGGAGATATTTATAGAGCAATGCTGATGAACAAAGCTGACCTGATGATCACCATGCAACAACACAAGCAAGTGGGCTTTAAGATAATCATCAATCATTTTAGCAAGAAACAAGTTTAGGGAGCACCACAATATAGGCCTCTAAAGACTGAAGGGGGGAAAATACACTCAAAAGGATAGTATTAAATGTTTAGAGCACGTAAGGTAGATGAATATCTAGGAATTTTTTTAGAGTAGATAAGAGCGAATGTGTCCAGTTTTGGGCTTTTGCCTAAAGGGGAAGATTTAACTGCCGATGACAGTTCAGAAGAGAAAAAAGAAGATTCTAAATCTTCAATAATATTCTTGCTGAATGATGGGATATCAGCATTAGAGGGAAAGGTTATAAATGTGTTGGTGTCCATGCTTCCACTATGGACTCCACTTTGATCTGAGTTGATCAATGTTTATCCTTAACCTGGGAAATGAAATACATTCATAATAATGTACATCATGAAGGATGTGTTTATATTTGTACCACATGAAGGATTTCAATGTTTAGTTACAAACTTTTTACACCATAGTAGTAAATTCCCAAAATTCCCATTGATTCAAACGGGATCTATATATTTGGATGCTAGCAATGTCCAAAAACATCTCTACCAGTCACTGGTTTAAAAGGCTTTTCAAATCAAGTGAAAGTTGTACGTGTTCATTATGGCACAGCAGATTTGCCCCAAAATGAGCCCAGCTTTCTATTGAACATAGGGCATACTTGATCTCCAGAGGATGGAAAGATGATGGTTACCTTCATATTATCACATCATTATCACCACTTAGTGAATCTTCCCCCTGGTGTAGTCTAGGTCAGGGCTTAAAATTGGAAGTCCTTTGCTACTAGCCAGACCTGAAAAGTTACTCACCACTGCAAGCCATAACATAACCACCAGGGCTGAGTTTCTACTCGCCAGGGCTAAATTTTCACTCGCCATTGGCTAGTGGCAAGTGGAAATTTTGAGCCCTGGTCTAGGTTACTATGCAGCACTTAACCATAATACAGTAAGTAGAGAAGTGAGCTGGGGATTTGGTTAACCTATTTATTATATATAAGATCCTAAATGCATTTTAACACCTGATAGTCACCCCTCCCCATCCTGCAAAGCATTGTGTATACTGAATTTTAACCCTAATTCAGACATTTTTATTTATTTAACATTCTGAATATAAGTGTGTATGTACCTGTTCTCAACTCCCTGCTTTGGCTTCCAATTAAATGGTGAACATATTTTAAAATTGGCCTGTTGACCTTCAAAGCTTTAAATAATCAAAGCCCACAGTACCTGAAAGAGCTCCTGACACCCTATATTCAATCCCGCTCACTGGGGTGAGCCAACAGATCCCTGCTGTCAGTGCCCAGAATAAAGACAACCTCAGGTTCCTGGGCATTCAGCCATGCTACCCCTACATTCTGGAACTATTTACCGTCCTCAATCAGAGAGGCACCATCATTACAGACTTTAAAAAAAAAGAAAAAAATGCTAAAGACCCATCTGTTTTATCAGGCATTCAGTCAACTCATGTGACCATAATGAACTCTTACATTTTATTTCTGTTTATAGATTTGTAAAGCCCTTTGAGTCTCACAGGGAGAAAAGCTCTATAAAAAAAATTACAAATTATTATTATTATTATTATGTAACAATTCTTGTTTTCTCATAAATCTCCCAGGATTAGGGATGGACAAAAATGTTCGCCTTGAACCAAAATTGGTGAATAATGTCACTTCCCACTTGGCAAATAATTTTCCTCAAAAAGTGCAATTTTTCGCCTAGCTCATTCCATTGAAATCAGTTTGAACATTGAATTTACACACAATGCATAGCAAATGTTATTTTATTTCTTAAAGCCATAATATAAAATGTATAATATAAAAAGAATCAGATGAACAGGGAATGTTTTTTGGGGGGGGAAGTTGTTTACTGGGATTGCGAGGACAGTTAATAAAAAAAATAAAAACTACATGCAATTTAAAAAAAAAAACATAAGACATGGTATAAAAGGGATCTGAGGAGGGTGCCTGTGTTGGTTGGGTGGGGTCTAGGGAAAGAATCAGTTGAACAGGGAATTTGCTTTGCATGGTTTGTTGATGGTATTGGGGAGACAATTAACCCTTTGAGTGCCAGAAGGGTACACAACGCATTGCAACACAATGTGTTGCGTACCCCTCTGCTATTCAAAGGGTTAATATTAAATAAATAAATAACATTAAAATACAATAAGAAATTGGTACATAATGTGATAAAGACAGGGACCGCCTGATGTAAGCTGTGAATGGGGTAGACTGATACTTGCCGGGAAGAGTATTTTTTAGAGGAAGATCTGTAGGAAATTAGTCTTGTTAGGCCCAGGCCCTGAGGAAACATTGGTTTGTAGAAATTAGGCTTGTTAGCAACAAGTCCCCAAAAATTTTTATTTTTTGTAGGCCCCTGTTTTTCGTGTTTTCTTAAAGAACAAGCCCTGAGGAAAAAAAAATGCCCTACAGCTCAAAGGAAATGGGATCAACAATAGCAGTGATAAGGGTGATGATGATCATGGTTCCAGTTGCCACTACTAGCTCCGCTGATGTGCCTGAGGCAGTAGCAGCCCCACAAGTAGACCCCACCACTTCAGGTATATATGGAGAAAAAAGTTGGCTAATAATGCTTTTCCAGCCTAGGGAATCCATCTGTACCTCCCTGATGAGGCCCAACAAGGCCGAAACGTGAGTTGGGGGTTAGCTGGTGTTTCCATGCAGAGAAGACTTGCCCGTCATTGTAGAACTGGACCGCCCTTTTGGGCGGGATCAGTCTAATATGTAAGTGGAAATTTCTCCTCTGTATTGGCATTAGAGAGCTAAAACGTGATGCGTGAGTGGTGACTAGACATAGAACAGGCCATTGTGCCGCTGGTTCGTCCTCAGAAGCCTCTCTCATCTTGTATGCATATTTTAAATATTCTTAGGGTGTTTCCCTAAGAGTAAAAGGTAATCCAGACTTGGGGCCCCTTGCTCTCAGTGCCCAGGGAATCCATCTGTACCTCCCTGATGAGGCCCAACAAGGCCGAAACGTGAGTTGGGGGTTAGCTGGTGTTCCCGTGCAGAGGAGACTTGCCCGTCATTTTGGAACTGGACCGACCTTTTGGGATGGGATTAGTCTGATATGTATGTGGAAATTTCTCCTCTGTAATGGCACTAGAGAGCTGAAACTTGATGCTTCTGAGTGGTGACTAGCCGTAGAATGGGCCATTGTGCCGTTTGTTCATCCTCAGAAGCCTCTCACATTTTGCATGCATATCAGGGTGGTTCTGCCAAGATGTGTTCTCTCCTTTCCTCTTCTCACTGACTGACTTTGTTGATAACTGCACTGTGCCTGCCCCAAGAGAAAAATAGTCCCACACCCATGACTTCAGGGGGGAGGGAAAAGGTGGAGAAGAATGGTTGGGTCAGAGGATGATATTGCTGCTGTTGCTGCAATTGCCTCACAATCAGCACTGCAGATAGGACTAGGAGTATTGCTACTGCTGGCAAGTGGAACCAGTCCTAGTCCTGAATCACTTGTTGACCCCATTCCCACTGTGTTCATGGTGGTCTGTGGCACACTAGCCTACTCCTCAGCACCCTGCTGCTCTTGCAACTCTGCAGCAGCAGCAGGATTTAGAGCAGTAACAACAAATATTCCAAAAGCTCACTCCCGGTGGTGGTGGTGGTGATGCCCATCCCATCCGTGCCTCCCATTTCTTCTCAGTTTGGGCTAAAAAGGACATTAATGTCTCTTCCACCCCAGCCTCTTCACCATCATCATCACCACCACTACCAGACCCTCAGTGCTGCTGCTGCTGCTCTATTACAGACAGGTTGGAGGAGGGGATGAGAAATGTTCCCTAATGTCACACTTGCCATTTCATGTTGATCTGAAAAAGGCAGACTGGCTGCATTAGCAACAGGCACAGACAGCTCATCTGTGCTCCTGTAGTGGTGGTATTATTGCTGCTAGGCAACAGTTCTGCCTTCTTCAGGATCATGTTCTACCTGGACAATTCCGTGGGGGGAAGGGGACTCCCAGGGTCAGGGGAATGGTTTGGGTTTCCTTGACCGCTGGTCTGTACACTCTGCATTACTTCACCTACCACTCCCCTAATCCTAGTTCCACCAGCTGCTTCACCATCAATCATACAAGTACTAATACCAACCACATCATTTCCTCCTCACTAGTAATATGATGATCATCCCCTCCTTCATACCTAACAGTATGTACAAGCTGCTGCACATTATTAGTAGTAGTACTAGTGGCGGGACTACTTGGCGATATCAAGTATGACTTACGGTCCCCTGCTGTCACACTTCGTATCATCTCCTCCTCCCCTCATGAGAATTACAAGACACACAGACAGCAGGTTCAGCACTGGCAGCAGGAGCAGCACTGGTGGCAACAGGGGCAGCACTGGCAGCAGGTGCAGCACTGCAGACAGCAGGGGCAGCCACTGGCATCCCTACCCAGGATAAGAGGACAATCATCTAACATGAAAACATATTATAATATGGTAGCTTTGTGGTTCCTACAGTGAACAATGTATTCCTTTTGACTTGAGTGTTTTCATTGCAAGGACCTACATATTAGAAAAAATAAACACCAGGTAATAAAAATAGAGGTTAAAGATTAGAATTATGCATTCTGTTTTTTTGTATCATATAAAATAGCTTGTCAGTTACATCATTAGAGCACTGAATTATTTAAAACCATTTAGCAAGTGTATTTATCCTTTATATTGAGACCTCTGCAACATACTAGCTTGTTTATTTTGTTGAGAATGAAAAAAACTCAGTCCATCAGGTTCACCCTTTGTCACGTAATGTTTTCGCTGATAAAGAAGAAGACTAATAAATACAATACTGATATTATATCAAGAACTCCCTCTAATGGAAGATAATCCATATACATTTATTCAATGATGATATTCAGATATTCTTATAGATCAATATCTTATGCATGTTTAAATTATTTATCAAAATTATTTAAGTTCATTTTAGATAAAAAAATATATGTTGCCATACATGTTGCATTTACTATATCTGATAATACAACATCCCTTTAGACTGAATGCCACATAATTATAGCCTACAAAGTATGCTATAAAGAACCTCATCTCTTCTTGGCAATGAATCATTACATCCTTCAATCTCAAGTAATCGCATTAAGTTATCAGTAGATCACGTGAGTTGATTAGATTCAAGAAAATTCTTTATAGTATCTTCTACATATTTGTATATTCTTAAATATTATTTTAGACGTATTATTTATAAAGTTAACAAATCCAGTTGTTCTAGTCTTTCCTCATAACTAAATACTTCAACTTTACTGTAGTATCTGATTTATTTTATTCTATTATTAAGAAAGTCAATAAATATAGATTTGAAATAAACCAAATATATAAATCCAAATCTCTTTTTGTCTAAAAAAAAATGCTTTGATTGACACTGAACATTATTTTGAAATTGTCATTAACTTATCAAGTCAGCAATCTTATCCAAATCACTTTGTTATAAGATTATTGAAGATTTTTTTTATATTTTTATTCAGGAAAAAGCTGAGAATGTACAGTACAGTGCTGCAATATACAATTATTATGTCACAAAGATATTGTTGTGACAAAACAGCAATGAGTCATAAGCAAATTATAGATTCAGCTTTCTCTAGTTCTTGTTTTTTCCCCATAACAAAGAAGAAACACCCAAGGCAAAACCTTAAAGCCCAGAGCTAGAACTACAGCTACACTTCTAATCCCCCTAAGGAGGCAAAGCATCCCCCCACAGGAGTAAGCCGAAGATACTACTGTAATAGTATAAAGTAGCAAAAATGTTAGAGAGGAGAGTCAAGGCTCGCAAATCTCATGGTACTGCCGAGGATAACTTCTATGAATTTAGGTCAGCTTGTAGTGGGGGATATTTTGGTTAACAAGATGTATCCAAATAGTATATGAAGGGGCTTTGTCTGACAGCCATCCCATCACCACAATTTTTGAAGCCATAACCAGGTGCACTCAAATAAGTTTCTTTTGTGAAGTTGGTCCAAAGTCGTTATACCAGAATGCCTTCAGGGCATGGCAAAGTATGAGAATAATAGGGGATATTATATTGCAGGTGGAGCTGTAATAATTGTTTAACGATATCATCCTGATAAATCTGTCCGAATACGGTTATTCCATATATTTTCCAATGAGGTCCAAAGTCCAAGTCTCTTAAGTGATCCATCCTGACCTCCTTCCCACAAAGGTGTGTTCGGGTCAAGTAATTAGAGGAAGTTTTAATGTTCTTCCATACTTTGAACAAAGTTTAGGTGGTGGCGGGAGGGAACAGACTAATTTTATCCACCAAGTGAAGAAAATGGGCAGCCTGGTATCCCTGATGGGGTAACAGTCTGCCAAAGTTTGGAAACTCATGTGTAGTATCTGAAGTTGCATAAGCGAAACAAATTGTCCTTGGGCTGATAAGTAGTATTTTTAAAAGTCGGGTAGGGCAATTCCCCCCCCTCCCAACAGGGAACTTGAGAGCTGAGAATTTGATTCTGGATTTCTCACCACCCCACAGAAAAGATGACATAATTTTAGTTTTAGTCTGGAATTTAGCAAGTAGGGGGTCTAAATTGTTGCATAAGAAGTCACCTGTCATCAAGTTTCATGCCTTGTTTGTCTGCTTGCAGCAGATTGTATTCCACCTGAACTATTTTGATCTTATTTGTCAGAACATTTTGACAATTAGTGATGGCAGCCATGAAGTCCATGAAGTGTGAGTTAGCAGTCTTCTCTGGCTCTGATGAGTGAGCAGATGCAGATGGCATTTCCGTGATGGCCTCAACTTCCTCCTCTGTCATCTGTTTCCTAGCAAACTTGCTTAGTTTGATCTTGTATTCACCCAATTTCTTCCCCATGGTAGGAAACTATGGAGGTATAAAATTACATAAAAGTAAGATAGAAGAGGGGCAACTACATGAAAAGAAAAGCGACACCCTGGGACACCATAGTGTTAGATTGGCATCATATAGGTATTAATGGAAGGTATGGAGAATGCTTTTAGGCCATGTTATGGTAAGTATGGTCAGTGGATAGCAGTGATATATCTACCATAACAACAATTTATACGTATCAAATGCCGTGATACAATGAGAAGCACTGGACCATTTAGGGGTGTAATAATATTATGCTGTTGTAGGGGGAGTCAACATGATACTTTAGTTGGGCAAGATGCTAGGTAACTTCTCTCCTCTCTTCTCTTTCCCTCTCCTCCCTTTTTTTCTTTTCTTTCTCCTTCCCCTTCTTTAATAAATATATTTTTCCTTTCAATGAGGAAGTAGTGGCACTCCATTTGTATGGGATTTATGTTGACTCCAGTCAGCACTCCCCAAGAGATTGTTGACTTGGGGCTTACCACCACAACTCCAAGGATGTCACATTGTGCTGCTTCTCCTCTTGGGCACAGTGCAAGGTAGCCAGTATGACATATTTTCAGGCCTGCTTGTCCAGTTTGCAAATGTTCCTTTTATAATAATGAATTTTCTTTAATCCAGTTTTCTTTCCAAGACAAATACTTTCCCCTAGTAAGATTCTGTGTTGTACTGTCTGAAAAAAAAAAACGGTTTGTGATCTGCTAGTTTGCTAAAATGTTATAAATAAATGGGTCATCAATACAGACTATGATATCAAATATTTTAACTTTGTTGACTTTCTTTATATAATTCTGCCATATTATATATAGGAGACAAATTTGGCTAGGGAACACAATAGTGCATGTACTAATACAATAACTGATTTACTAGTGCTTCACCTGTCAATCGCCTATTTACTATTTTTTTCTGCAAATACTTTTCCCCTTATTGCTTCTTACACCAAAGAGAGGGTTGAATGAGTGTATATTGGAGTTTTATAGCATTCTGTACCTTTGTGGTTTGCACATGCTTTGTTTAACCATTTACCTGCTAAGTATTTTCACTCCCCAGTGTTAAGCACATTTTCACACTTTTGTTGCAGTGAGATGATTTTCGGTGCTTTTCCTTGAACAACCCACATACTGGGTCATACACTGTTTTTCCAGCAGTCCCTGAACTATTAAAATATACCTATGGTTTGTAAATACTCCATAATTTGTCAAAATATTTGTGTCAAAATGCAAAATTAAATTCCTATTTAGTGAATGACTAAAAAGTTCATGGAATATATTCTTCCTACGTTCCACTAGTAAATGCTTATGATTTTATTATTAACTTACCTTTTTAAAACAACCAAAGTCTTGTTTTATGTGTAGGTCTTCCTATAAAAATAAGTAATTCACTTTTTTCATTTTGCACCATTCTTAATTTCAAGGATGATTTGCTATAAAATTTCCAGTAAAAAAAAATCATAATAAAAAAAATCTTCTCACATTTATGCTCTTTCAAATATATTGAAATTCCTAAAAACCATGGAATACCTCCTAAGCAATCCAGTACCCAGTATATCAAATATGGGTTTGCTTGTCTTTTTACCTTTAGCCTGGCATATACAAATAATCCTAGAAGGTGATGCTATAGGAAATACTATGAACTGCTTTAACATTTCTATCACTTCAAAGGTACTTAAAGCTTTTAAAAATATGTAAATTCCTACAGTATTCCTTAGCAGTTCCTCTAATGGGAGATGTATACCCTGCATTTTCTCCACTTCAAATGTAAAAAAATCTTTGAAAATCATGGATTTTACTACTGTAGTCACTACCTATCTCAAGCTTGAGAATATTTTTTTTCTTCAAATATGAATGTATTTGTACTTTGATGGGTGATCAAAAGTACATATCTTTGGGAATGGACGCATCTTCACCCTGCTCCACTGAAGCGATTTATATCTGCCTCCATCAGGCCCCTTGATTCACCCAAACATGGCTCAAACCTTCATGGGGGTGTTCCCCTATATAATAGTTACCTGCAGATACCTTCATGTTGTAAATCCCTGCCCCCCCCCTAGGGGTCACGTTCCAAGCCTGGACCCCTCATGGCTGGAGGCCCAGAGGGCTGCGAGTGTGGGGTGATCCTATGAGCCTGAGCTGTGTGGTGAGAGCGGACCAGCAACTTGTATTGAAGACACCAAATTTGACACAGCCCTGAAACATACACCCTCCATGGAGAGAGCTGCACCAGCCCATTGATGCCTGCGGCTGTTCCAAAGGTGAGGTATTCGCGCCCAGGAGGAGGAAGGCCTAGGAGAGCAGTGTTGGTGGATTGGCCTCCTCCCTTGGGCCTGTGAATAGTACACCTCCAAACAATCTGATTCTTTTGGTTTTGTGAGCTGGCATCTATTGTCAGTCTTACCAGGAGGAGCAGCAACAATGTGTTTGTGTCACTGGAGGCTGTTTGATGTGGTAGATCATCCTGGGGATTGTGGAGGAGGCTGGAGTGGGGGATGCAAGGCTCAGAGGCCTACAGGTAACCAACATTAATGCTGACAATAGCCTGTGCTGGTTGTTTGAGACCTGAGCTATTGAGAGTGGAAATGAAGGGACTTTGAATATCTTCACTTGTAGTGTATTCATCAACTGCCTACTCAGCTGTGTTTGAGAGTCCTGCTTGACTGGCTGGTCCATCTAGATATGTCACCTTGTTTGTTGTTTTATACCTTTAAGTATCCATTTCCCCCCTCACCTGAGATATGAGTGCCCCTGAACCTCACTCTGTGTGAAGAGGTCCCTGATATATACCTACTTTTGGGTCCTAATATTGGTGACAAGAGATGGGAAGATCTAGAGTACCTCATTGCCTGTGATGTATGGGTTCCAGTGGTTGCCATTTCCTCATGGGCACCATATGATAGAACAGGGTTCCTTAATCACAAATATGTGTTCTCACATCTATGTCAACAGTCCCATCAACACCCTGTACTGGGATAAACACATTGTAAATGTCTGCCTCAATTTCTCATATCTGTGCACTGACTACCGCTGCGCCCATACAGTATGTGAAAGAAAAGTGGGGAACATAAAGCTAAACTCAATAAATTTTTCAGGAGGAAAATGCTGGAGTGTGAAGTAGAAGCCATCATGGAAGTGTCTTCAGAGCCAGCTTCTGCAACATCCACGGATCATGAGAAAGCGTCATTTTCGCATTTTATTGAAATAATGACAGCTATCAGCAATTGCCAAACCATTCTGACTACCAAATTTGATTGAGTCCAAATGGAGCTTAACCTCCTAAGAGCAGACCACCAACTTATAAGAGAGTAAATAACTAACAATCAACATAGAGTTACGGAAGTGGAGAACTCTATACTGACCATGACCGAATCTCTAGAAACCTTAAAACAACAAGTTAAAGTGCTGCCAAGGAAAATGGATGACTTGGTGAATACAAGCAAAAAATAAGAACTTAAAGAGAAGAAAATTTGCCTTAATTATCCTAATTTTACAGTCTCATTGGCTAACATAGAAACCCATTCAGTGCTAATGCCCGTATTATACAAGTAAATAACTTGGATGCACTCCTAAAACATAACCTTTATTAAGTATACTTAGACTATTTTGTCTTAAAAACAATATATCCTTAAACAGCTGTCAGTAATGCACTGCTTGTGCAGAGCTAATTCTTATAAAATCGTATTGCCTTGTGAGTTTCAGCTCTCTGCCATACTGAATGTAGGGCTCTCAAGTTTTAGCTCACATGCACACACCATATTAAAAACAATAACAAATAGTAGGGGTTCTGTCTCTTTGAATAATAGTCATAGCTGGACTTATAAATATCTTCAGATTTCTTATAGTGTTCAAAGCAACCTGATCTGAAGTGCTTTGAACACTCAAAAGTACTTTGAACTGAACACGGTTCAGTTAACTTCACTTGAACTGTATCCAGATTGTGTATCATTTGAAATATTATACTCCAACCATCCTTTCAGTGGTGGTTATAGTGTATTTAGTTCCCAAAGTTTATCCTTTGAATATTACACTGACTATCCGTATGTGTACACAAATCAGTTAACTTCACTTAAACTGTGTATACAGATCGTGTATCATTTAAATATTAATCACTAACCATCCTTTCAGTGGTGGTTAGTGTATTTAGTTCCCAAAGTGTATCATTTGTATGTTACACTGACCATCCTTTCATGGTGGTTACAGTGTACTGGAAATACATATCTTTTATGTCTCCATTAGGTCGGCTGAGTGTTGCAATGTTAGTATATAGGCAGCCATTTTCAAAGTCTTAATCTTTACTTGACTGTGCAAAATAGTTTTGGCTTTAACTGTATCAGTTTACCAATCCAATTCGATCAGCGTTTTTTAGTGCAAATACTTTGTATCCCACATAATGGTTTCAGCCGCCATTCCCCGCTTACAGCAACGTGGTTAGTTATGGCTGTTTCACCTGATTATTTCAAAGCCAGGTGTGGGATAGTTTTAGCAACCTCAGTGAAGAGTTCCCTATGTTGTAATACAGCCTAAGCGAGTACGCAGATTTTCTAGTCATGCTTATTAGAAATAGCTGATAGTATAATTAGTAATGCTGATCTGAATTTTGTTAATTTTTCAACCAATCTGTTAGTAACTTAAGAGACAGAGTATTCCCCCTTCCCAATGGCCCTATGCATTTCACAGTGTTAACTCACGGCTTATCAGGGGCTACTATGATCATATGTATTTCTAATACACTGTAACCATGAAATGATGGTCAGTGTAACATACAAACGATACACTTTGGGAACTAAATACACTAACAACCACTGAAAGGATGGTAAGTGATTAATATTTAAATGATATACAATCTGAATACACAGTTTAAGTAAAGTTAACTGATCTGTGTATACAAAACGATGGTCAGTGTAATATTCAAACAATAAACTCTGGGAACTAAATACACTATAACCACCACAAATGATACACAATCTGGATACACGGTTCAAGTGAAGTTAACTGATCCGTTTATATACACTTCAAATCAGGTTGCTTTGAACACTATAAGAAATCTGAAGATATTTATAAGTCCAGCTATGACTATTATTCAAAGAGACAGAACCCCTACGATTTGTTATTGTTTTTAATATGGTGTGTGTCTGTGAGCGAAAACTTGAGAGCCCTACATTAAGTATGGCAGAGAGCTGAAACTCACAAGGCAATATGATTTTATAAGAATTAGCTCTGCACAGGTAGTGCATTACTGACAGCTGTTTAAGGATATATTGTTTTTAAGACACAACAGTCTAAGTATACTTAATAAAAGTTCCAATATAGGAGTGCTTCCAAGTTATTTACTTGTATAATACAGGCATTAACACTAGGGATGGGCAAATATTTTCACCTCAAACTGAAATTGGTGAATAATAGCACTTTCCAATTGGAGAAAAATTTCCTGCGAAAAGTGCAGTTTCTCAGCTTTTTTCTGCCTTTTCCACCCATTGAAATCAATGGGAAGAAAAATATTTCTACACCACACGAAAGTTTTCTACAGCCATATAAAAGGGTGTCAGGCTCTCACAGCAGTCATTCTGTGTTTGTGAGAGGAGAGAACAGCATGTTTTTGAGCTAGAGAAGACAGGCAAATAAAGGGGAATTGAAGCTTAGTTTAGGGAGTCATTTAGGTAGGACATTGGTTCTCTGTTTTAAGGCAGTCTGGGGGCAGTCTAGTTGAAAAGGAGGAGGAAGGAGGTTGACCCCCCAAAATTCCATGTGACTGACTGGTAAGACACAGGCAGCTAGGGACCTAATTGCTTTCTGATATTGCTGTTATTATCTCTGTGCTGGGTGGGGAAGTCTGGGGAAAGACACTGTTGATTTTGTTTCAGTTATAATTTTTTTTGGACACACTGTGATAAGACAACAGGGTGGACAACTTAAAAAAACATAAAACATAAATAAAAAGAAAATAAAAAAAATAAATAAAAAAGAATAAAAAAATAAATATCTTAGGTTACAGTGACAGACAGCTGACTGGGCTTAGGCAAGGTATCATAAAGCTGCCTCAGTTGTGTTGTGTACCATACAGTAAAAAACACAGTGTAGTGTAATATCCAGCAAATGCACAAGTGGAAGGGCGAGGGGTGGAGCAGTGCAGGAACATGAGAGTAAAATAGTAGTTCAAAAAGTGACTGAAACAATGGTTGTTGCACTGTGTGCAATTAATGATGATGATCCCTCTACTCCAAGGGAGGATGCAGTTTGTCAAGGTCCCAGCAAAACTAGTTTCAGCACCACCAGTGCCAGTAGAAATAAAAAACCATATAAGAAGAACACTGAAGATGACAAAAAGTCGCATTCAAGTGTTGATCAAGCTGGCAGTAGCATAATAGAGGAAGGTGTAGCAGCTGAACCACCCCATGCATCAGATAGTGAGACAAACAAGCACCAAAACTCCCATAGTAGGGAACTTTGTGACAGTAGGAGTAAAAAGAAATTGTTTGAGACCTCCAAAAGCTTAGAGGAATATAAGGGTAGTGGGCAAGAATTGTCAGGTGATGCTGATGCTGCTGAGGATGACCTAATGATGACTGATGATGATGCAGATCTAGAATATATCCCTCCAGTATCTTTCTCTTGTTCAGATACAGATGAAGTTGAGAGTGAGGATGGTGACCGGGCTATTAGATTAGCAGAAAGTCAAAGGCTGAATCTTCCACCACTTTTAAGGAGCACTGTGCCTGTCTATAAGGTGTTTGAGAAAGCCATGGGAAAGTCTGACCATGGACAAGCACAGATGTCAAATAGCAAACATTCACCCTATCATTCATCATTGGCATCATCGACTCTTCAAAGTCCAAGTCTCACTCAGCCACACACACCTGTTTTGAGTACCCAGCAACAGCAAAACAGTTTAACATGTACAGTGTTAGATATGACGAGTACCTCTGGTGCTGCTGCTGTAAGTGCTGCACCTTTGACACCTAGTAGAAGTGGCAGTAGAATTATATCAACATCTAGCATCAGTAGTAGTAGTAGCAGAAAAAACACATGACAGACAAAGCCAGGACAAATATATTAACAACAGCACAGATGAGGAGGTGGAGGACAGATGGGACCACAGCTATGACCAATAAGTAATGTGTTTCAATAATCTGAGAAGGAGGATAGAGTATGACAATGGTAAAAATACATACCGCCCCACCACCACCACTATAATACATATCTGCCACATTGTAGGTTGTGCTTTATTTTTTTTATTACTTTATATCATCCTGAAAATGTGCCAGTGTCACTTAAGCAGTAGTGTTGCGGGCAAAGGAAAAATGCATTCTGCATGCTAACACATTTTTCAAGCCATATTTTGCTGTAGGACTCACAACTTTGACTTTCAGCCACTTATTTCAAAACTTCAGCCCTCAGAAGAAGTAATATTAGAGTGCCAAATGTAGTACCTATAGGAAATATAGGCGAAAAATGTGTTAAAATAGGCGGAAAATGTGTTAACATAGGCAGAAAATTTGTTAAAATAGGCGAAAAGGAGGAAATTTTTGCATAGGCGGAAAGGTGAAATTTTTCACAGCAAATTTTTCACACTTTTTGCCCACCCCTAATTAGCACTGAATGGGTTTCTATGTTATCCAATGAGACTGTACAAGTAGGATATTTAAGGCTAATTTTCTTCTCTTTAAGCTCTTAGTTTTGCTTGTATTCAGCAATAAACCTGAGGTACAACTTCTACTAAATAAGGGGTACTAAGTTCCATCACTACTATTTGTAAATTTCATTCCAGAAGAAGAAATATTTGTATTCTGGGAATGCCAGAGGGATGAGAGGGAACAATCCAACTCTATTTCTGGAGACTTGGATTAAGGACATGCTGGGATCGGAGAGGCTGTTGAGCATGTTTCTGTTGGAGCAGGCTCATCACAACCCAGAGACTCCCCCTCCACCTGGAGCACCAGTGAGGCCACTGGAAGCTAAGATCCTTAACTTCAGGGATAGGGATGCTTTCCTTTACTTGCATCTCAAGGGCTCTTTGGAATATGAAAACAACAGAGTGTCCTTTTTTCTCCCTTAGAGACTAGGTGTTCCTATTAGTTACTCTTGTATTCCGTTGTGACCTGTACTTATCTGAGAATCCGCTCTGTGTATGACCCCGGCTTGTCTGACTACCCACATCGGTTCTGACCTGTGGCTTTGGCTGACTAACTCACTCCTCAAGGCAGTACGGGAGTGGAATTCACTGGGAAGGGTTGGTGCATGGTGATCTCTCTTAGCGACCCAGGAATGTTCCTCTGGTCCATATCCTTTCCAATGCACCAAATATTGTACCTGGCCTCTGACCCTGTGAGTATCCAAAATACTTTGTACCTTATACTCCTCATGGTCCCCCACTTGGACAGGTCTGGGAAGGACAGGAGCAGTAGTATATCTGTTACAGACCAATGGTTTAAGTAGCTAAACATGGAAAGCATTATAGATGTGCATATTAGCAGGGAGTTCAAGGGCATAGGTTACGGGGTTAATCTCGAAAGGGGCCCACAAATAGGGGAACCAGCTTTTTACAAGGCACCTGGAGATGGAGATTGCATGAGGATAGCCATACTCTCTCTCCCACCTGGAACACTGGAGCCGGTAGACATCTACGGTCAGCTTGTCTCCTATAGCACAACGTGGAACTCTGCAGGGATCTCTGAACCCATACCCATGTGGAGTGGAGCGCTCTCAAGTGCTCCTCCAGAGCAGGAATATTCTGAGCATCGAAAGTCTCTGGCAGCAGCGAAGGTTGGAACCCATAGTTAATCAGAAAGGGTGAGTTCCGAGAAGAGGAATTGACTGCACTATTTCTGGCCAGCTCCGCCCACGGTAACCGGTTCACCCAGTTGATTAGACCTCTCTGTGGCACCGTTAGACTATGAATGATAAGCGGAAGAGAACAAGAGCTGGATCCCCATATGACCAGAAAAGTCTCTCCAGAAACGTGACACAAACTGGCTCCCATGATCCGAGCCCACCACTTTGGTAATACCATGGAGACGAACTCCCTCCTTCACAAAGATCTTGGCCAACTCCTTGGAGGAGGGGAGTCCCTTCAGTGGCACAAAATTGGCCATTTTGGAAAATCTGTCCACAATCATAAGGATGACCGTGTAACCCTGCGAGACAGGCAACTCTACCATAAAGTTTATTGACAAGTGAGACCAAGAATGCTTCCCATTAGGGATGGGCTGCAGGAGGCCAACCGGCAGGTGTCTAGGAATCTTGGTCCGTGCAAAAGTGGAACATGCGGCAACAAATGCGGAACAATCTGTCCTCTAGCTGGGCCACCAAAAGAGTCTGGTCATAGACCATATCAGCTGATCTCTAACAATGTGTCCTGCAGCCTTAGAGGAATGGTATGTCTCTAGTAATCTGGTAAGGAGGGATTCGGGCACTAAACATTTCCCAATAGGCTTCTCCATCTGTGCGGAAGCTTGAGCAGCCAAACTCTCCTAGTCCTAGTAGTCAGGATGTGGTTAGGAGGAATAATAGGCACCAGAGGAGACTCCTCCTGGAACTCAGCCCCAAATTGTTGAGAGAGAGCATCCGCTCTAATATTTTTGGTGCCAGGCAGGTAAGAAACCACAAAATTAAACCTCAAAAGAAATAAGGCCCATCGTAGCCTCTGACAAATATATGAGGTTTTTGTGATCGGTCAGTATCAGGATCAGAACAGTTGTGCTCTCCAACAGATAATGCCATTCTTTCAAGGCCATGATGATAGCGAGTAATTCACGATCATTCACATCATATACGCTCTCAGTCTTTGACAATTTCTTCGAGAAAAAAACGCAAGGCAGCAAAGTCCTCCCAGGGCCCGTGCTCTGGGACAGTAAAGCGCCTACACCAGATTCCGAGGCATCCACCTCCATGGTTAACGGTAGGGTAGGATTCGGGTGGGACAGTATCGGAGCCTTCGCAAAGGTGGGCTTCAAGTCCTCCAAGGCCTGAAGTGCAGCAGGTGCCCAGAATGAAGGATCTAAGCCCTTCTGAGTCATATCTATGAGTGGGTTCACAATTGAGGAAAAGTTTTGTGTGAATTTCCTATAATAATTAGTGAAGCACAGGAACCTCTGTATGGATCGTAGCCCCATGGGAAGAGGCCACTGCAAAACAGCAGACAGTTTTTGAGGATCCATGGCCAGGCCAGTGGATGAAATCACATATCCCAAGATGGTCATCTGCAATTTGTGGAATTCACACTTTTCAAGTTTGCAGAACTTGTTCTCTCTTAGCAGTTGTAGAACTCCGTGCTATATCTGCTCCATGTACCTCCAAGGTGGGAGAATGGATGAGTATATCATCCAAACATACTATAATGCAACTCTGAAGTAGGTCTTTTAAAACATCATTAATTAACTCCTGGAGACAGCGGGGGTGTTGCACAATATGAAAGGCATTACCAAATACTCATAGTGACTGATCTGGGTGTTAAATGATGTCTTCCATTCATTGTCCTCTCTTATTCACACCAAATTGTATGTGGCCCTCAAGTCCAGTTTCGTGAAAACAGTTGAGCCTTTGATACGATCGAATAGCTCTGTGATCAACATAGTTGGATAAGTGTTCTTTACCATCAGCTTATTTAGGCCCCTGAAATCAATACATGGTCTAAGATTCCCATCATTTTTCTTAACGAAAAAGAAGCCTGCACCCGCAGGGGAGGAAGACTTCCAGATAATGCCCCTGGCTAGAGCATCCTCCACATAATCCTCCATGGCCTTGTTCTCCTCCACCCACAAGGGATAAACTCAGCCCCAAGAAGGTCTGGCCCCCGGTACCAAATCAACAGTACAATCATAAGGCCTGTGTGGCAGCAATGTACTGGCCTCTACCTTATTAAATACCTCTTTGTAGTACTGGTACTCAGTAGGTAACGAGGTAGAGGTACACAATATTCTCGTAGGCTACTGGAGGCAAGATTTATTACATAGAGGTGACCATGACAGAATATCACAGGTCTGCCAGTCAGTTCTAGGGTTGTGATTCTGCAACCAGGGAAAACCCAGAATGACGGCATGATGGGGAGAATGTATCACCTGAAACTGCTATGCCTCCATATGGAGTGCCCATTCCCTTAGAGACAAAGGGTGAGTCACATGAATAACGTGTGCTGGCAGTAGGGGTCTGCCATCAATAGCCTCAATAGCCAATGGAGCAGAGCAAGGCAGCAAAGCAATAGCATGTTTGATCGGATGTCCGCATCAGTGAAAACCCCCACGGCCCCTGAGCCCAGTAGTGCCAGAGCCACCACTGAAGACGCGGCCCAAGATAGTACAACTTTGAGAATAGGTTTGTCCAGAATTATCTCTGGGGACTGTGAAATGCCACCCTGGGTCTGTCCCCTACTTGACCCTAGATGCGAGCGTTTTCCCGGCGGTACAGGGCAAGCACGCAACACATGACCTGACTCTCCACAGTATACGCAAAGGCCCCTCCTCCTTTGCATTCCACAAGCTTGTCATGGGCCTCCTTTTACTTCTGTGGCATTACTCGCTATTTGTGCACTCAATGCAGAGTGAGAGTCTTAAGGGCCTCGTGCTATTAGGGCCTGTCAGTCTTCCTGGCCTAATAGTAACCCATTCATTGCTGCCTCATTTGAGTATCACATGAACTTTACCTGACCTGTGTCAGTATATTGTTGTTGCTGAATTGTACATATACTGGACCCGTGTAGGTATAAATTACTGTAACCTGTCCTGTGTCAGTACTATATTGTGTATATATATTACTGGACCCGTGAGGGTTATTGTTTTTCTGAGTTTGTTCAATAAAACTGTGTTTTACCTAACCTACTGTGTCTGAGTGTCAAATAAAACCATTACAGTAATCATGTGTCTGCATTTTTTAATTGTGTGACGCTTGCGCACATATACTATTTAGACACGCCTGCACTGTTACTAAGGTGTTTGCTAATGCCACCAAAAATATGGTGAATATATCCATCAATACAGCGACCATTACTTCCTTTAACATATTTACCCCTCATTTGAACATATAATACATAATAATCATGGATGTTATATATCAAATCAGTCAATATGTAAAAAACTACAATATTGGATATTCCAAACCTCATATTGTTGTCATTATGATGATGAGTCCAGACCATTACGTCCTGAAAAAGGATGCAATTAAGAATTCATATATATATTACATATCATAAAGTGAATTGAAGTCACTACAATTGACAATAGGGGTATCAAGTCATCACTGGCCCATAAAAAAAGAACTGTGACCTTTATCATTAATATACATAATAACCAAATTTCATGCAAAGTATTTTTGTGTTATTCACATGTAGATCTATTATTTTAATCCTCTGCTATTCCGGTTCAAAGGTTAATAGCCAATACATACAAGTACACCTAGACTTATGACATTTAACAGTTGAAGGAGATGAAAAAGAGTAAAAAATGAGTGGTCTCATAGTATCGTATGTACAATATACTCCGGCATCGTGATCAACCACCTTATTACATTATATCAATACCTATATACTTTTTAAAAATACAACAAGCATAAACAAATACAATTTGTATATATTTTTGATCCTGTGGCTTTGCTTGAAACATCCTAAAGTCTCCAGAAAGTGCAAATGTAGAATAATGGTTCAGAGATTATCCAACTCAGAATCAGTCTCTTTGTGATTAACTACATGTATGTCATACAGGAAAACAGAATAGCAATATCCCCTTAGATATCAACATGTATTTGCGGATTAAACAATGTCCACATGGGTAACTCCCAACACATTTTTGACCTTCCATGTTTGAAAATGACTATGGACTAGTCTATCAGCCATATTTCTACATCTTCTGGCTATTATAGAAGGAGGTAATGTAAAACATTTCTCCAACGTTTCATCACTACATAAAATGAGCCAATGTTTCTGAAATAACTTGATTATGTTGCTCCATTATACATTAAAGGTGGTGATCGGTTGTATCCATTTCAGTGATGTACATATATCCTTACCTGTATTAAGTAATTCTTGTCTGTTAGTTGATTTGGCTCCTTTTGATACAGGACTTCGGATATCCTCTGTCATTGAATTAGTTTTGAACTTCTCGTGCCTGATCTTTGAACTATTGTTCTGTAGAGCAATTACATGTAACTCAAAGGTATTGGAGTGTGATGGATGAGCACTAGAAAATTGTAATAATGAATTAACAGCTGTGCTTTTATGGAATAAAGTTGTTCATTGTTTATGATCTATGTTAATCAACAGGTCCAAACATTCCACCTCTGTTGATGAGCAATGTGATGTTAAATAAATATTCAATTTGTTATTATTCAAAACATGTATGAATTTTTGACATAATTCAATTGATCCCTGCAAATGATAAAGATATCGTCAATATATCAATACCATAATGTCATAATGGTCTGTATATTCCGTAAGTTCATCTGAAAACACAAATTCCTGTTCCAACCATCCTAAAAAAGGTTAGCAAAAGAGGGGGAACACATGGCACCCATTGATGTGCCCACCAATTGGAGAAAAAACTCTGAATTGAATAAAAAATTGTTATGGCATAATACAAATCTTACAAATTCAACATGAATTGACAGATCATCATATGAAGAATGAGAAGAACATCTCAAATGAAAATCCACTGCCTGGAGACCCTGAGTGTGAGCTATGCTGGAATGCAAAGCTTCCACATCACTGGTCACGAGAAAGCCCCAGTCTTCAAATGCAATTCCTGCAATTTAGATAACAAATCTGTGGAATCTCTCAAGTATGAACTCAAATTTCACACCAAAGGTTGCAAGAAATAATCGATGAAGGCACATACATGTTCACGGAGACCTCCAATTCCTGCCACAATTGGTTGACCCGGTGACTTGTTGGCTTTCCGCAGAATGTAAAATGTGGGAATAACCAGAAAGTCCCCTAACAAAAAGTCATGTTCCTTTTTAGTTATAACATTGTCTTGCAAGGCATCCTTCAACATTGGTCCAGTTTGGCTTTATAAACATCTGAAGGATCCAATAATAAACCTTCATAAGCCTCTTTATTGAGTAATTGATGATGAACTTCTGTAATGTACATCTCTACATCTGTCCAGCCATTGAGTTCATTGAGGGCTGTTTTCTCTGCCCTTGATATATTCTGTCCATATGGTAAGCATGTAGGTAAGGATAAAATATCCTGACACATTAAATTGTAGAATATTTTTACCTGAGGACAGATTTGCATGGCTGCTGTGAAATCATAAGACAATCTAAAGGGGCACCCGTTACTTTGTTTTTGTTCCCTGACGAAGACAGTTACAGCAATATGAGTTGGGATAGGTATTTGTTGAGAGGGATTGCAATTCTGGACAATTTCTGATTGTCTCACTATGTCTTTCATTGTTTACTACAGGATAAGTATTCCTATCACTCAGTTATTGGTTGATATTTGTCTAAAGCACATGATATTTCTACTTTGGTTTGGTAGGATTTAATTTGCTGATGCCACGCTATTTTGTACTGGTATCACTTATGTATCATTATTATTTTCCTTTGCAGCAAGTATTCTATGCAGAAATACTTTTAACCTGTAGTTGTATTTTTTAACATTATTATATGATTTAGTGAGCTACCGGTATATTTGCTTTACATATGATATTATATGGTGGACCTCAACTTAGATTATGTAGAGTGTTTCCTCCCCATTTATATTTACATGTGTAGAGGATATTATATCTTCTAGGAAGTGCATATATCTCTATATATATCTCATATCATTCTTTTGATATTTTATTTCAATAAATAAGCATAATTGTTCTTACATTCTTTGTCCTTATTAGAGTGCCTCATTTATAAGACTCTCTGTTTAGAAGGGTTTTGGTGATATTTCTCTTTTTTTTCCTTCCTTTTCCCTTTTTCAAGAGTTTACTTAGACTTGTTGAGTCTTTGAGAGCACCGTACTATCTTAGTATTCTTCATTTTTTTGCCCAGGAAGTTTATGTAGAATAGGAAACGGAAGGATCTCTAATATATTGTATAGTGGTATAAATTAAGCAGGGTGGTTTATTGTCTAATTCTCATCAGCCATTTGTGCCAAGCTTTCTCATTTTGTTTGGTAGGATTTAATTTGCTGATGCCACGCTATTTTGTACTCGTATCACTTATGTATCATTATTATTTTCCTTTGCAGCATTACCATTTGTAATAGAATTTGTGTGGTAAGCGTGACAATTATTCATTTTTGAGCACTATTATACTCACCAGTGCCTGTCCGTTTCTGCGTATGTGATATGAATTGGATGATGGACAGGGCTCCAGTACACAAGGCATGGTTAAACTTGGTGTCTCAAAATATGCCTATAGACTATAGAATATAGACTAGCCCATCTACATAGGGACACCTCTCAAAAATTCAATAAGATATTGGGGGGAGTGGAAGGCCAAATGGACACATGTACTGCTTCAGCAATAGTTTGGGTGCCATATGGGGGTGGCTGGACATGGAGAGGGAGAGTGGGGGGTGCTGAATATGCTGGGGAGAGATGGGAAGAATTGGGGTTATGTTGGGTGTTGGGAGGGGTTAGTATCTTGATACTGTTAAAAAATTAAAGACATGATTTGTGTTGACTTGATAACCCTATTTTGACATTTGTATCGTTTAACCAAATTGTCATTATTTCACTGTCATTCCACTTATGTTATATATCTATCTTTGCCCATTTTTTTGGAGTCAATTTGACTTGTCAATAAAAAAAAATATTTTTTTCAAAACGTACATGTCTTTTGTATGTGTATATACGTAGTTACATGCAAGTCTGTAAATATAAATGTATATATGTGTATTTATACATGCATGTATGTGTGTATGCATGCATGTATGTTTTTATAAATGTGTGTGTGAGTGTTTGTGCATGTATATGTGTGTTTCATACATATGTGCCCATGGGTATGTGCTCATGTGTCTAAGTGTGCTTGTGCATATATATGAGATCTTTGTCCTACCACACACACACACACAGAACATCAAACATATTCAATATTAAAGAGTACTATTGAATGAAAGAGTGAAGCATCCACCATGAAGGAAAGTGTGTGATCATCCCTCATAAGCATATTAAAGGCTACCCTTGTTTGAAAGAGGAGGTTCTATTTTAAACAAGGGCACTCCCAAATTTGTAAGTGAAAGGGGGCAGTATTGAATTGTAATTAGGGGTGAGCAAAAGGTCCTGACGTATAAAAATCAATTTTAAAAACAGTGATTAAAATCTTCATAAATCTTCAAGAACTTTTAGCTCCACATAGTCTATTGTACTCTAAAATGAAAAAACATCATCCAGTGGTTGTGTGGAACTTCAATCACATCATCATGTGCGTAAGCAATGTCGTCAGCACCTGGGGATAAGGAGTAAGTAGAGGAGGTCCTCTTTGGTTCATAGGCCTGCATGGACGAAAGTCTATAGTTCCACTATTAACCCTTTTACTGTCTCACTGCAAAGGATATGATGAGCCATGCCCATGCCAGATTTAGGCAGCATACAGAGAACGTGACCTATCATGTCCTTAGCAGTGAAGTGATTAACACCATGTACTACATTTTATGATATTGGCATAACTTTACTCCATTTCCCTGAATATGCAGTACGGGAGGCCTTCAGGGCTTGCTGGCAATAACATTAATAATTCACAAAAGAAATAACATGCTTAAGTGCATACCCTCGTGCAGAGGAAGCCAATGTTTTACTATGTAAAATGAGCCATACTGGCTGACCCATTAAAAAATTTAAACAAAACAGACTACCATTTAAACATGTGCAAAATTTAAATTGTTATTAATGTTTTTATTTTTCAAGGGGAAAAACAAATATCAAAAATAAAATAAAGCATCTCTCCAAAGTTACAAAGTCATAATGAAAAAGTTATAAAAGGACATAATCAAAAGATTTAAACATATCACTGTTTAGTATACCCTATATATATCGATCATAAAAAATTATTTGGAATGAGTTAATAAATGCTTAAACAAATTGTTTTCTTTTCTTTTCTTGCAACTATAATTTAAATTGATGATCTCATTATTGGCTACCTTTCAAGACAAACATGTTTTAGTCCAAAGTGTTCAAATCAGATCTTCCGGTTTATTGTAATTAGGCTTTCTCTTTTTCTGATTAACACAACATGCAATGATACTCTACTACGGGTCTAAATAATATCAATTTGTGATGACAATTAGAAGCAGCTGTTATGTTGTGAAACTAGTATGGACCAGTGCGAAGTGAATTAGGGCTGACCTCCAGGCTAAATGCTAATGATGGACTTCTTTCAGTTGGGTCAATCAAACATATGCAAATAGATTTACTTTAGTGGAAAACAGTTAAGTGATTTTTGGGTTTCTTCCCTTTTCCTTCTTTTCTCTATTAAATATGTACTATTTTATAAAGAAATAAAACAACATAAAGGACAGGCTGCATGCAATCTTAGGAACATCTGTTGCTTTTCACTAGTCTATTTGCTGAGGACAATATCTTTTGAGACTAGTACTGACATTTTGTTGAAAGAAAATAAGGTTTAAATAGAGCAACATTTGGGCATGTTTCCCAACATTCACAGTTGAATCTTTTTGTAGCTGTCAGTCAGAATACATTTTAATAGACATTTTTCTCTCTAATGAAATAATCTGAAAACAAATCTTCAGCTGATTAAATATCTTAATAAACTTAAACTAGTTAAGAAATATTACTTCTGATTTCAATTTTTGTTCTTAAGAGTTCTTGACAGCAGAAAATCAGAACTGAAGTTAAAAGAAGTGTTAAGGAATTTATGCTTTAGAGTTTTCACATCTGTTACTTTTTAAATTTACTCTCTAATTTACATTCTGTACATATTGAAAACAGCCTTTGAAAGACATTTAAGAATATTAATATTGTAACAACAGTTTTTATTTTACCATTTCATTTATTATATATTATAGCATTTAACCCTTTGAGTGACAGATTGTTATGCAGTGAATTGCTTCACAATACATTACCCCTCTGGCACTCAAAGAATTAAAAACCATGCAAATACAGAGGTACCCCTAACAAATTTCACTTTGCTCGTGGTGAATGGCTGTCCCTTGCCTTCTCACAATAACTGATTGGAAGGCTAAATAGGAGGAGGTGGTGAAGTTTGCTACGAGGTAACAAGATGAGAATAAGCTCATATAAGAATTTAAAAAATTAGGGGGGTTAGGGGAGAGAATATATATTATAAAAAAATATCTCCCATTATTCCTAAGATGTGCTCTGTGTGTTATGCTCCAGTACAATAACTGGTTGCTCGGCTCCTGTGGATGGGATCGGGGGGGCACTCTACAGCCTGTAGTAGTTCTTGGGTATAGTTTGAGAATTTCTTGGGGTTAGTTCTTGTTTTCCCCTCCACAGTTTGGAGCCTGAGGTTTGTTTGCTTGTTTTTTTCTGTCACTTATTAGAAAATTGGACAGAGATACCATCATTCCCTTTCAGTTCATGTTCCTGTGTATTATGCTGTATATGTCCATGACATACTTCTGCCTTTTAGATTGATTCTTGTATCTTTGTCATACACTGATATATCAGAGAAGGATGGTTTGTGCCTTTCTGATAAGAAATTTTTTGTATAAAAAATTTTTGCAGAGAGGAATTTTATTTTTGTCTTCACTTTCATGAAGTAATCAACCTGTGCCAGAGCTGACAAAACCTGAAGCAACCACACCTTGATCTGGATTGATAACTATACGTTTTCTTTATAACTAATCCTGTAGAGCCCTAGGTTTATTATTATCATCCTCTATATTTGGGGATAATAGTTTCTTATAATTATTCTTAGCTAGAACTGACCATAAAGGAATTACAATTCCTTTATGGAACAATCCATAATGGAATTATTATACCAAGTAGTACCGTAAAATCTCGGGTATAATACGCACAATTTTACCCCACTTCACCCTATGTGAAGTGGGGGGTGCGTATTATACACGAGAGATTTTTTTTTATGGCTGTCAGTATCTTCCCTCCCTCCACCAGCACTATCCGCTTTCCAAATAAAGCTTACTATGTTCCACTGAGCTCCCCATTGCAGCCAAAAGAAGAGAAGGCAATTTCTATCTGTGTAAATCTTCCAAGCGGGCGGCATGCTTGCATTTGCCGCCCGCTTCCTTCAGTTGGCTTGCAGGACCTTCAACCTCCAGCCAATGGTAATGCCCTGATACACACATAGTAAGCTTTATTTGGAAAGTGGATAACGCCGGGGGAGGGAGGGACGATACTGACAGCCATACATTTGTTTTTTTACGTAAGGGGGAAAACAAGGGTGCGTAATATACATAGGCACTCTTGTTTTCCCCTAAATCTTGGGTATAATGTACACCTGTGTATTATATACAGGTGCGTATTATACCTGAGACTTTACAGTATTGTCTTTAATTTATTCTTGGGAAACTAATACGTTTTTTTATATAATTTGTCCAGATAAGTGTGAGATACATTCATAGCAATTTAGATCAAATAAGAAGTTAATACATTAGTTTTAGCTCTAATTATTAACACCTACAGAGCCATATGTGTTTGTGTTTCTGAGAAAGTCATTGTGTGTGTATTGATCTGGGGATTTTATTATTAAACCTTGCTTTGCTATCTGGCAAGTTTTCTATCTGTTTCTATTTTGGGGTGTGTTTCCTTTCAGGGGTTCTTTGTTTCATGTGTGTGGTTTTAATTGCTTGATCGTGGTGTGGGGCCTAATAATCTATTGTGGGATAGTCACATGTGGCAATCCTGACAAAGAAATGCCTGCCATCTTGGGTTGGGTAACAGTTTTTCTTTTATAAGCCATAGACTCAGATTAACCCTTGCAATGCTCTATTGTGTAGCAAACACAATGTTGTTATTATAATCTTAATAGCAATATTGCATTGAATTTATTAATATTGTCTTTGTTTTCTAAATAGTTATTATTTTATTGAAAACAGTAGATAAATATTTAGATAAATAGTTTCTAACTCTTGCAATAATTTGCACTTGGTTTAAATAGGGCTGTCATGAAATATGTGGCCATACTGAGCCCATCTCACATAACAGTATCATCTCCACCTAAATTCATAGCTTAATACAGTTTTTTTGGGGCATGTATTTATATATACTGTAGTCAACCATATCCCCTTAAGGACCGTTAACATGCCAGGACCGTCAAGGCGGTCCGGCACTTAAGGACCAGTGACGGTCTTGACATGGCATGGAGTTCAGGGCTCTAGGTGCGGCTGCCCCGGAAGCCCTGAACCGTAATTAAAAAAAAAAAAAAAAAAAAAAAAAAAAGTCCTGTGGTCCTCAAGTGCCAGCCGCACGTGTGCGCGCCAGTCCTTAAGGGGTTATTATAATTAATTGTAAGGAAAAATTAACCTTTGGCTTGCTGCTTTGTTCAACTACTGCTATCTTAAAACTCTGGATACACACATATGCAAGGTTTAAACTTAGATCTTAAATATTCTGGGTATGTTACTTTGTGATTTTAACTGATAGTTTACCAGATATATCTTAGTATATGACTTATTCATATTAGAAGATATATCCTTGAGTCATCTTGAGTTAACTTATATTCCAGTCACAATTATTGATTATTTTATATATAAATAAAATATATAAATATTGATTTATTTTATATTTAAATAAAATTATATATATTTTTGCACAGTTATGCAGAATTGATTAACTCATTAACTAACTGGCTTTCCTCTCACCGACTAACCCCGCTACAGTCCATAATGAACTCTGCTGCAAGACTAATCTATACTTGCTCCCATTAGCATACAGAATTAAATTCAAAATTCTTGCTAACTTATAGAGCCCTCACTAACACTGCACCCCTTTATATTTCATCTCTCATTTCCAAATACACTACCACCCTCCATCTTTGCTCTGCACATGACCTTCTGCTCTTCACAGCTCTTATCACATCTTCCCACTCCTGCCTACAGGACTTCTCCCGTGCTGCACCTCAGCTCTGGAATTCCCTCCCCCACCCCATCAGACTCTCCCCCAGACTTCAAATCTTGAAGACTCACCTCTTCAGGGAAACCTATCAGGTGCCTCCATAAACATTATCACCAAGATTCACCCCTTGCCCAGACCACTGCACTCAACAGCACTGCTCACTCCCACTCACTGAATGGCAGTTCATGTGGCAGGAGACACTTAAACCCAATAGCTCTTACTCCCTCTGTGTCAAACCTACCTTCCTCTAGACTGTAAGCTCTCAAACCTACCTGAAAAAATCAGATCTTCTCCCAGTCTAAAATCCTTAAAAATAACTGCTTTTTCAATATCTAAAAGCAATATGCAACTGTATTTAACAATTTTAGTATATGTGTGTGTATAAGTATTATGTCTCTGTAATTGTGCAAATACGCAACTCTTGCTGTAAACACTCCAGGACATACTTGAAAATTAGAGATACCTCAATGTATTCTTCCTGGTAACACATTTTCTAAATAAAATAAAAATCTGTTCTGTGAAGTAACCTGTCAATACCTAGTTTGTGGAAATATATAAAATTATTTAATTACCTATTAATTAACTTTAATTACCTATTTTTATTTATTCCTGTGAGGTAAACAGTATATTTAGGGATCTCCTGCACATCCTTTCCTTGCATATATCCTGAACATTTACCACAATGCTTGTATAAATGGGATTTAGCATCCCGCAAGTTGATGCACTTAGAAGTGACAGAGTGGGTATGGGTGATAAGAAGAGAGAGCTCATTCTTTCCCTAAAAAGCAGCACTGCAATACATTTCACAATAACTAGAGGGGCAAGGAAAAATATAGCTAGTTGTGTATGAGTGTGTGACTTGTATATTGTGACTGTGACAGACACTGGTACAATTAAGTGCTCATCTTATTCCCCAGCACCTGAACAACATTTCGAGCACCTGAAAAAAATCTGGGGGCTGTGGTGATCGGGGAAGTGGAGAGGTGGCTCTCATGGTTTGTGGCTTACCCACTGATGTAGTCCGGAGCCCCTGTGAGTGGGGAGCCTACATTGTGAAGTTGCCATCAACCTACTTAGTGAGTTCCTTTCATATTCTACTAACTGTATAAGACGAGAGAGGAGTGACAAGGTGGTCACGACTCAAATTAATATATTAACTAGTGGGGCACAACTAACTGGACAGTACAGAACAAGTGAGGGAGTGCACAGAAGATATGGAGTGCACAGAAGATATAGACGGGGAAATTGTTTAAGAGAGAAATCCCATGTACTGTTGTAGGTGACTGAGATATATATGAATAAATGTGCAACTCTATGTGGGCCTATCATACTTTCACAATGAGGTCACTGAATATCCTGTGGGAGTTGTAATTGACCCCTGCTTGCACAAAGTGTAAAACTGCTCCTATTCATCACTGCTTCTGCATGCTTACCCAGCAGATTGTAGAGGCCTTCCCAGAATAGTGTATTCTGTTATCTATATTCCCTGGTGCCTGGGGACTCACTTTTGTCCCATGGTCCTGTGATGTGCTCCTGGGCCTTGTGTAATCCCCATCCGCATGGATCTAGCATGGGTCTCATTGGAAGCATGCCCTTCTTGGAGTGTATAGAGTGGGAAGGCTACTGCAACAATCCCATCTCCTAGGGATGCAAGTCTCAGGCCTGATAGGAGGTATTAATCACAACTAACTCTGACATACTCCAAGATTTCACCTCCCCAACACATTTATTAAACACAATAAAGAGAATCAACTGGAATAGAGGGGATAGCTTAACAGTGCTTCATAGTGCCTTGGGGTCTCTCTCCCTGATCCCCAATGTGCTCCTACACTCTGTATACTTCTTCTCTACGTACAACACAATTAAAATAACCCTGCTAGATATGCATGGACTGCATGGAGTCAGGCCTTGCAGCCGATAATGCTGCTGTGGCTGTCAGTCTTCAGCCTGATTGGGGAGCCTGCCAATTCATCATCCCTGAAGATGGTAAATAAATAAATATGATACTTTAAATGTCATAACTCACACTGAGCTTGTCCAGCCTATATCCTGTCTATGATATCACTGCCAGTGTTGCACACCACCTCTAATCTCAAAATGTCAGTACCTGATTTGTGCTTTTTTAAATCCTGTCACTATAGGCAAGAAGACTAGAGAGTATAGATCTAAGTTAAGCAAATTTGCACACCGACAGATGGTGGAAGATGATATAGAGGAGATAATGGAATCGCCGTCCACGTCAAATTCACTGGAACACTTCTGAACAGGATGATACAGTAAACTGACATTTTTCCTCAGCTGATGGTGGCCATAACAAACTGCAAAAACATCTTAACCATCACACTTAATTCAGTCCATGCAGAGCTGAACTTACTTCGTACAGACCAGCAGGCGATAAGGGAGAAAGTTCTAGACATGCATCGCAGGGTGTCCACTGTCAAAGATTCCATACCACCTATGACAGAATCTATTGCATCACTCTGATAACAACTGAAAACTATCCAATGGAAAACAGATGACTTAGAAAACAGGTCTAGAAGTTGTAATATACGCCTATTGGGTTTTCCAGAAAAAGTGAAGGAGCGCAAAATGGAAGAGTTTCTGGAAAAATGGATCAAAGATACCCTGGGTGGAGATGGCCTATCACATACATTAGTGATTGAGAGAGAACACCATGTACTGGCAACACATTTGCTATTGGGAACTGCACCCAGACCAATCATTGCCAATATATTAAATAACAGCTTCAAAGACAGTTCCATATGCCATGTTATTTCCAGAGAAACTGCTTGTGATATATGGTGGCAATATGCTCTTCTTCACATCTTCACATCAACATTGGCTTGATACTATTTAAATTACTTGTAAGCTGATACTCAAGGGGGAGGACTGGAGCCACCTCTTCATGTAACACCTGAACCACTATACTCTGGACCCTTCATGAAAATGAAATAGGCCGAATGGATCTCATGCTTGTCTCAAATCGATGATCCGATGATCTCACGCCTCGGGACTAAAATTGGTGAATAACGGCAGTTTCCACTTGGCAAATAATTTCCCACAAGAAGTGCAGTTTTTGTGCTTTTTTTCAACTAGCTTATTCCAATGAAATTAATGGGACATTAAATTTACACACAGCACATAGCAAATGTTATTTTATTTCCCAAAGGCATAGTATAAAAGGGGTATGAGGGTACCTGTATTGGTGGAGTGTGAGGAAAGAATCAGCTGAATATGGAATGTTTTTAGGAGAGGGTTGTTTACTGGGACTGAGGGGACAGTTAATAAGAAAATAAAAACTAAATATGATAAAATACCCAATAAGACATGGTATAAAAGGGTTCTGAGGTGAGTACCTTTGTTGGTGGGAGGAATCTGGGGAAAAATTAGTTGAACAGGGAATTTGTTTTGGGGGGATAAGTTCTCTCCAGGTATTAGGGGGAAGTTAATACAAAAATAAATAAAATAACATAACATACAAATATATATATATATATATATATATATATATATATATATATATATATATATATATATATATATATATATATATATGAGAGAAAACCTGCGTCTCTACGCACACCCAGGGGCCGGCAGTAAGGAGGAGTTACTCAAAGCTCCTCCCTAGTGCCATTCCTGGAGATATGAGAGGGGCGTGATTTTGACAGGAGTGGGCAGGGGACTCTGCAAGGAGTTTCCACCCACTCAACTTCCTCCTGAACATGAAAAAGAGGCTTGGACTTCAAGGAACTGATTGAGAATGCACACAACATGATAAAAAGAGGCTTGGAATATAAGGTATTTAGTACCCAGAATCCTACACAGCCTCTACCTCTCCACCTATCCCAATTAGCAGGTTTAGCAGGCTGTACAAAGAAAATGGAGTTTAACTTGCTGTGAGCAACAAGTGTCGAGAAGAGCAGTGAAAGAAAGCAGGACTTGAAAAGGTTGGTTAAACCTGTGCTATTTTTGTAGAACCTTGAAGTACAAATGGAACGTTTTCATTTTGTTTTGTAAAACACTGCCTGCTGATTGTATTTGCTGCAATGTCAAAATAAACCTGCAAATCTTTTTTAACTCCTTGAGTGCCAGAGAGGTACGCAACACATTGCAGAGCAATGTGTTTTGTACCTTTATGGCAGTCAAAGGGTTAAGAACTGTTGACTGTGTGTGATACCCTAGAAGACTGTGCTTACTGACCACCCAGGGGCAGCCCGCTTATGGTTTATCACAGTGTGTTTTGTGCATGTGTGTTGCTGTGTATTGTGTGTATGTTGTGCGTGTGTTTGTGTATTGTGTGTGTGTGTGTCTGGCACTCAAAAGGTTCACTTTCTCTAACACAGTGCACCTGCTTCCTCCTCTGCTGCCTGCATTACTTTTACAATTACTTTTGCTAAGTGCTTACTGGGAAATAATCCTTGCACCTTGATTCTCTTTTTCTTAACCCTTTCATTGATATAGCGTTATGCAACACATTGCTTTGCAATGTGTTGCATACTCGTCTGGCACTCAATGAGTTAAAGGGATAGTAATGTTCATATATATATATATATATATATATATATATATATATATATATATATGAGAGAACCTGCGTCACCTGCCCCACACTGCCAGGGGCAGCTATAAGGAAGAGTTAGCCCTCCCCCAACATCAGTCTTAACCCTTTGAGTGCCAGAGGGGAACGCACACATTGCAAAGCAATGTGTTGTGTACCCCGCTGGCACTCAAAGGGTTAACCCTCTCCTCCACAACTCACCTACTCTGCTACATCACTTCTTTCGACTTACAACTCCTACAGCAAACAACTCATGGCACAATAATATAATCCACCAACCATCAGCTCCCATTTTGCTATTCACTTTTTAGGAGGGACAGGGTTAATAAAAGGGGAGGAGGGGTATGCCTATATGTAAAGCAGGCCTTAAAACCTAGTTTAAGGGAAGATATAAATGAAGGGTCCAATGAAAAGGTAGAGGCCTTGTGGGTTGAAATACACACTGGGGGCACACATAATAAAAAGATATTGGTGGGGGTTTGCTACAAGCCACCTAATGTTGGGGAGTTGGAGGAAGCCCAGCTTTTACTGCAAATGGAAAAGGCTGCTAGGTCAGCAAAGGTAATTATAATGGGAGATTTCAACTACCCTGAAACTGACTGGAGCAATATGACTTCAGGCACAACAAAGGGAAATATTTTTCTAAGTATGATAAATGATAATTTTATGTCCCAACTAGTAGAGGAGCCAACTAGAAAAGAGGCCTTGCTTGACCTAGTGCTCTCAAACGATTCTGACATTGTAAACAGTGTGCAGGTAAGGGAACATTTGGGCAGCAGTGACCATAATATTGTATCCTTTGAAGTTTGTTATGAGAAACCCAATAGCAAGAGTTTAACCAAAACATTCAATTTCAAAAAGGCTAATTTTACAAAGTTAAAAGAAGCTTTAAAGGATATCCAGTGGGATGTAATTTTCAAAGAAAAAAATGCACAAGAGTCATGGAATGTATTTAAAATGCTCTTGGGCAAATATACACGTCAATATATACCATTGGGGAATAAGCACAAGAGAAGTAAAGCAAAACCAATGTGGGTTAATAATGTGGTTAGCAGGGAAATGAGAAATAAAAAGCAGGCTTTTAAGGTGTTTAAGTCAAATGGGTCAGATGCATCATTTAAAAAATATAAAGAATGTAATAAAATCTGCAAACAAACAATTAAGCTAGCTAAAATAGAAAATGAGCGAAACATTGCAAACGAGAGCAAGAAAAACCCTAAACAATTCTACAAGTATATTAACAACAAAAAAGTTAAGGTTGATATTGGTCCTCTTAGGACTGAAACAGGTGAATTGATTAGTGAGGATAAAGCTATGGCTGAGACCCTAAATACGTTCTTTGCTTCAGTATATACAAAGGAAGCAGAAATGACAAGCTATGGGCAAACAGACAAAACCATGGAATTTCCTCCAACATCTACATGGCTTACTGAGGACAAGGTCCAAAAGAGACTGGAAAGGGTTATAGTGAATAAAGCGCCTGGACCGGACGGTATACACCCAAGGGTACTTAAGGAACTTAGTTCAGTAATAGCAAAACCATTATACTTAATATTTATTGATTCGCTTTCATCAGGCATAGTGCCCTGTGATTGGAGGAAAGCTGATGTAGTTCCATTGTTTAAAAAGGGAGCAAGATCCAAACCAGGAAATTATAGACCTGTGAGCTTGACTTCCATAGTGGGTAAGATACTAGAAGGGTTATTAACTGATAGTATTCAGAACTATGTGAAGACAAACAATATCATTAGTAGGAATCAGCATGGTTTCATGAAGAACAGATCATGTCAGACTAATTTACTTGCATTTTATGAAAGAGTGAGTAGTAATTTGGACAGGGGAATTGCTGTTGATGTAGTATACTTGGATTTTGCAAAAGCCTTTGACACAGTGCCTCACAACAGGTTACTGCATAAATTAAAAGGCTTCGGTTTGGGTGGTGGTATCTGTACATGGATTGAGAACTGGTTAAATGATAGATGGCAGAGAGTTGTTGTAAATGGAACTTTTTCAAATTGGTCTAGGGTTATAAGTGGGGTACCGCAGGGTTCAGTCCTGGGCCCAATGCTTTTTAATTTGTTTATTAATGATCTAGAAGTGGGAATTGAAAGTAGCATCTCAATCTTTGCTGATGACACTAAGCTATGTAAGGAAATACATACAGAGCTCGATGTTTTTTCCCTACAGAAGGATTTAGATAAACTAAGTGAATGGGCAGAAAAGTGGCAGATGTCATTTAATGTAGATAAATGTAAGGTTATGCATTTGGGTTGTAGAAACAAACTTGTTACATATACTCTAAATGGAAAACAACTTGGGAAATCCTCATTAGAGAAAGATTTAGGTGTACTGATAGACAATAGTCTTCACAGCAGTGTGCAGAGTCACTCAGCTGCTGCAAGAGCAAATAGAGTACTAGCCTGCATAAAAAGAGGTGTAGAAGCAAGGGATGCTAATATTATCCTACCTCTGTATAAATCCTTGGTTAGGCTTCATCTAGAATATGGAGTACAATTTTGGGCGCCTGTTCTAAAAAAAGACATTACTGAACTGGAAAAGGTGCAGAGACGTGCAACAAAACTGATAAAGGGATTGGAGGATCTGAGTTACGAAGAGAGACTAGCCAAACTGGGTTTGTTTACATTAGAAAAGAGACGTCTAAGGGGTGATATGATTACCATTTACAAATACATTCAAGGCCAATACAAAGAACTATCCAATGAATTATTTATGCAAAGAGCTGAGCTAAGAACAAGAGGTCATCCATTAAGACTTGAGGAAAGGCGCTTTCGACTAAAACACAGGCAGGGATTCTTTACAGTAAGGGCGGTAAGGCTATGGAATTCTTTGCCTCAGGATGCTGTGCTTGCAGATAATGTAACTGCATTCAAAAAAGCAATGGATGCCTATCTAGCACAGAACAATATTGACAGTTATGACAGATGGCTTCAAAGCAAATAGGATATTGAGCCGGGGAACTATTTGACACACTCACACACACACACCTACATTGGAAATTGCTCCAGAGGGCTTTTTTGTTGCCTTCCTCTGGATCAACAGGGGTGTTATTGGCATGGGCTGGACTTGATGGACGCATGTCTTTTTTCAGCCTTATCTACTATGTTACTATGTTACATTGACCACTTGTTTCAAAGAGCATAAAAACTTCTGTTTCCACCCCCTGTCCCATAATGCACTGGACATTCAGAGGCAGATTGGAATCAGGTGAGTGGAGTAAGTTGGGGAATAGGTTAGAATGTTACTTCCTGCTTGGGAGAGACTCAGGAACACATAGATCTTCAGTTTACATGGTAAGAACTGTGGCAGGTGGACTCACTTATTTTCAGTTTAACCCTTTGAGTGCTGTTACAATGCCTTGGATACCTCTCCGGCACTCAGAGGGTTAAGACCATTAACCCTTGGAGTACCAGAGATGGCATGCAGCACATTGCCCTGTGTACCTCTCTGTCACTCAAAGGGTTATTATCTGTTTGAGAAGCTTCCACATTTGGGTACTGTGCCGCCCACTCCTTCCTTACAAGCTGCCCACAGGGTTAAACTGATTTCTTTGAAAATGTCCATTGATTTCAATGAGGCCATTAATCCCATAAATGCTACAGAGAATGCAAACACATTGCCAAAGCAATGTGTTAGGGACCATTGTAGCATTTAAGGTGTTAAAGCCCCATTTATGTCAACACGAATTTCCAATTCAACCCTATGGTGTCAGTTTTTTTCAGAGTTGCACCCTTTTATCTTGATACATAAGGCCCATACAGTTATACTTTTACCCCATTAATCCAAACCCCATTTATACATTTGGCTCTTGCAGCAGCTGACTGTGCACTGTGAACTGTGAGGCTGATGTACTAACACAAAGAGGAACAATTCAGGAGCAAAACATTTGTCCCATACAGAACAAATAAAATGCTTTGCTGACCTCTCTAGTGTTTAAGACCTTAAAACGCTCATTTAAAGGGATAGTAACACTTCGTTTTAACTTTATTTTATTTTGTAGGCATTAAAAAAACATGAAGAATGATATAAGTCTTATCTCTCAAACCTTTATGGTTTATGAGATATTCACAAGCAAAGTTCCCCTCCCCGCCCCTTTTTCCTAGTGTAAGACATCTCTTCTCAGATGTGGATCAGGTTGTATGACAGTACAGATAACAGAAGGGGACAATTTTCTTTGTATGAAAACAATGAAAGCCCTTCCCCCCTTGAAAAGTTTTTCAGCTTTTTCCATTATTTTAATTGAAGATTGTCCCTCTCTGCAGTCTACCTGGGCATCTCCCTTCTTATCTGGTTGAACAGGGGGGGGATACTTTGTTTGTGAATATCTCTTAAACCATAAAGGTTTGAGAGATAAGACTTATATCATTCTTCATGTTTTTTTAATGCCTACAAAATAAAATAAAGTTAAAATGAAGTATTACTATCCCTTTAAGGTTACTTTTCCACAAAATTCTACCACTTACTTATATGAGCCTTCCTGTTTTGAAGCCTATTCGCTGTTAGGGGTCCCCGTATTGATACCTTGCCTAGGGCATATGGATATATAATCAGACTCTGTCCCAGCCGACCACCACGGACCACTAATGCAAGGAGTGCCAAACACGTGTCACTTAACCCTTTCACTGCCAGAGGCCTATACAAAGCATTACACATCAATGCATTCCATACCTCTCTCGCACTCAAAGAGTTAAAGTGCTTCAACCAACTGCTACACTAGGTCTATATAATGCAGTAACCCTATACAGCCCTGTATTTCATGTCTACTTTACTGTCTATGTATAGTAATTTCTCCCCCTCACCCATTACTTTACTTTAATACTTCACTGTCCCTCTTCTCTTCACTCTCTCATCTCATCCTCCCTTGTCACCCCCACTCGCCTATCCCCTTACCATTCATCCATAGTCCCAATCTCACCATTTTACTCCCACATCACTATTACATTATCTATCACTGCATCTGTCACTTAACCCTCTGTCTGCCAACCTATTTCTTCAAATGTACTGTAAAAAAAGTACTGTAAGATTATACTTGGGGACCCTATTTGATTGTCATCAAAAGTTTGCCGCATATAATTATTATTGCAAGATCAAGGCATATTTATATTGAGCACCAGAGATCTACTATTTGCCCCATACTAAAATATCTTTTGGACATTTACCATCTTTTTGTTCATCACCAGGACATATACATTTTTCAGTGGTTTATGGTACCTATCGCACATTAGGAATTTATAAAAGTGTAGTGTGAGACTCCTTGTGATTTGTTATATATTTATATGCTTTATTTTAGATATATATATTTATGCATAATAAATATGTTTTTATTTAGAGGTGCTGCGCTTTCCTATATTGTTGTTTTCTTTTTTTGGTATTTTATTCTAACTGGCAGAATATTAGGAGAGCAGCAGTTGATACCTCTTTGTATATAAAAATCTCTTTGCTTTAGAGCAGCGGTTCTCAACCTATGGGTCGCGACCCCTTCAGTGGTCAAATGACAATTTGCCAGGGGTCGCCTAAAATCATCAGAAATTTTTTTTTTTTTGTCTGTTTTAATCTGTAAAACTTGTAATTTTCCAGGAGACTGGGACTGACAGCACAGGCGCGCAGACAAGATGTCTGTGCTGGTGCCTGGCTTACGGCCTCGGAACAGTAAGGATTTCTTTATTACAGAGTAATTCAGTAATTACAGAGATGAAGGAGCATCAAAAATAATTTTTATATTTGTTTTATAATAAACTTGCTATTATTAATTTTTAACCAAAATGCCCACTTATTTATCTGCACAAGGATTATCATTCAATTCAACTGTGGATTCAACTCTTTAGACCCCGAATGGTGATGGGTTGATTATTTGCATATGCCTGATGGTCCGACTGTGTATAAACACAGATCTGAAATTAAACAAATGTGAATACCCAAATTATTAATTTCTCTTCAGTATTTAGTGTTACAATATTATTGGGCACTTTCCCACTCTCCTCAGAGAATAGATACATAGAAACAAGAAAAAAAGGGAGTGTGAAGAAAGCAGCCCTATACTAATTTGAGAGAATACATCCGGAAACTGTTACTGGGAACAGTAGATACCCAGATGTCTGTTCTGACATAAGTAACCAGCAAATTTACTTGTGAGTATATTCCTTTGGGGGTGATTCTGGGACTAACATCCATTTGATTGATACACACAGGGGCACCTTCTGTGTAGGGGTGGGCGAAAGTTGTCTCTGTGTTCCCGCAAGAAATCCTGCAAAAACCATGTTACTGTCCACTTTTTTGCAGGAAAATACGCTTTTAAAACAGCGATTAGATTAAAAAGTTTTGCCTTTTTCACCCATTGGCCAAAATTCCCTGCCAATTTTTCAGTGGCTAGAAAGTTTCCACCCATTGATTTATGTGGTTTTCACCTTTTCGCTATAAAAATGTGAAGTATTCCAGGAAGTCAAACACAATAGAAGCAGCTACAGAGCGAGGTAGATGTACTGTGCTGTTCTGCTTTGAACTGTTTGTTAAATTGAGGCAGGAGAGGCTCGTAGTGACTGCTATCACTATGAGCAGTAAAAGGAGGAACTGGAAGGACCCTTATTATGTGTCAACTGAGTCTGAGGAGAAGAAGGAAGTGAGCAGTACTGAACCAATGCTGTCCAGTCCCCTTAAAGCACCCCTAGAGATCTTGGGGAAATTAATGGCAAGGGAGGAAGAGAAAGGTAGTATGGGTGGGTCAAAATCTCGTGTTCCTGCCAGAAATTCCATGAAAACCATGTTGTTCTCTTTTTCACAGGAAAATCCACTTTAAAAATAATGATTAAAATGTTAATATTTTTTGCACATTGACCAAAAGTTTTTGACATTTTTTCAATGGCTAGAAAGTTTCTTCCCATTGATTTACATTATTTTCACATTTTTGCTATAACAAAGTGACATATTTGCGGTAATCAAACACAGTGGAATCAGCTACAGAGCGAGGGAGATGTGCTGTGCTATTCTTTTTTTTCCAAAATTGAGGCAGGAGAGGCTCATAGTGACTGCTATCACTATGAGCAGGTTTAAAAATAATAAATGGAGGAGCTGGAAGGATCCCTATGTGTCCACTAAGTCTGAAGAGGAGAAGGAAGTGAGCACTACTGAACCAATGCTGTTCAGTCCCCCTAAATCACCCCAAGGGATCTTGAGGAATTTAATGGGAAGGGAGGGAGAAAAGGGAATAGGAAGGGAGGGAGAAAAGGGTAGTAATAGTTAGAGCAGGACATGTCAGCTGCCTGCACCTGCTGCTAGACATGCTGCCCCTTTTGCCAGTGCTGAACCTGCTCCTACCAATACTGTGCCTGCTATCAGACATGGTGTGCCTGTTGCCAGTGCTGGACCTGCTGCCACCAATATGTGCCTGCTGTATGATGTGCTGCCCCTGCTGCAACCAGTGCTGTGCCTGCTGTCACCAGTGCTGAAGCTTCTGCTAGTGTGTCTTGTAATACTCTGGAGGGTGGGGAGAGAAAATGATGCCAAGTATGACAGCAGGGGACCCTAAGCCATCCCCAAGCAGTGCTAGTACTACTACAAAGAAGGTCCAGCAGCTTGTTAGTGTTAGGAATGAAGGAGGGTGATAAATATCCTCATATTTCTAGTGACTGTGAGAAGGAAGACTTTGGGGCTTAACATGATGTGCTTGGTGTTAGTAGTAGTAGTAGTAACAGTGATGGTGAAGCAGCTGGTGGGACTAGTGTTAGGGGAATGGCAGGGGAAGCATTTGAGAGCATCCAGACAAGCCGTCAAGGGAGCCCATACCATTCCTCTGACTCTGGGAGTCCTCCCCTTCCCTTCACTTCAGTGTGCAAGTGAAACATGATTCTGAAGAGGCCAGGACTGGTGTTGTGTGAGAGCAGGTGCAGTATTAATACCACCACCAGCAAGAGCACAGATCAGCTGCCTGTTCCTGATGCTACTGCTGTCAGTCTGCCTTCTTCAGGTCAAAAAGAAATGGCAGGTGTGACATTAGATCATAATCTGTCACATTGCTCTTCACCTCCTCCAAGCAGCAGTGAGATGTCTGAAATAGAGCAGCAACACATAGGGACTAGTGGTGGTGGTGATGATGATGATGTTAGAGAAGCTGGGATGGAAGAGACATTGATGGCCTTTTCATCATAAACTGAGAAAGAATGGGAGACAGGAATGAGGATGGGCATCACCACCACCACCACTAGCAATGAGCTTTTGGAATTTGTTTAATTTGCAACTACTCTAATTCCTGCTGATGATGATTTGCAAGGGCAGCAGGATGCTGAGAAGCTAGTGTGCCACAACCTCCCTGATATTACACACATAAACACAGACACCATGACATTTATGTCAAACATGTTTAACACTTTGAGTGCCAGAAGGGTATACAATGTGTTGCGTACCCCTTTGGCACTCAAAGGGTTAAAGCCAAACACCCAAATCAAGCACTGCTGTTACTATACCTCCTGACTCTCCAGAAAGGCAACAAGAGGCAAGGTGGAGATCAAAGAGGAGGAAGAATAGAGAAACCCAGACACAGACTGGAAGTTCCATGACGAGTGAAACAAGTAATTCACCATCACCATCACCTTCTTCCTCTAGGGTAACAACTACATCTTCTGCCAGTTCACCTCATTTGTCATTATCTCCCCTGCCAAACAATAGCCACCCTGTTTATGTTAGGATGTGGCAGTTTGTCTCTAGCCATTGCACACTGTGTGGTGAACTGACTGCACATGCCAGTGTGGTGGAGGAGAATCACAAGCTAGGCATCAAGCCCAAGTTGTCAGCAAGTTGTCAGCAAGTTGTCATGTGTCCTTATTGAGGTCTGGACAAGGGGTATAGTGACAGAGGCAGTACTTGTCTTCGGGTGTCATGGTGTTTAGATACAGTTGTGCCCCCAGATGTTATTTACCACACACACTTTGCACATTGCAGTTCCTGATGAGAGGCACAGTTCCTGCTCTAAAGGGAAACATTTCTATTCTAATAACAACACACCCATGATTTTGGAGTAGGGGCAGGTGGAGAAGAATTATTGGTCAACTTTTTTTCTCCACATATACTTGGGGCTACTTATTGTGCTGCTACTGCCTCAGGTTCATCACTGGAGCTAGTCGTGGCAAGCTGAACCTTCATCATCCATCACCCATGTTACTGCTATTGTTGATACCATTCCCTTTCAGCTGCCTAATAATCCTGCTGCTTAAACATTTCAGCAGCATCAGCAAGAACGGCAGCTGCAAATTCCTCAGTTATGGACTCAGACTCAGAAGGAGGACATTTGACAATGGCCAGGGGCCACTGACCAACATGACCTGCTGGCACTAGACCAGTAGGGCATTATTTTTTCCCCAGGGATTGTGCTTTTAAAAAAACTAAAAATCATAGTCCTACAAAAAAAAATGGGGGGGTTTGTTTCTAACAAGCCTAAGTCCTACAAATCAGTGTTTTCTTAGAGCTTGTGCCACACAAGTTTAACTCTTACAAATCAGTGTCTCCTCAGGGCTTGGGCCTCTAACACCAAATCGAACAAATCATCCTTGACAAAATACTCTATCAAGTCAAGTATCAGTCCACTCCAGTGGCAGTTTATGTCAGGGGGGTCCTATCTCTATTGATTTATTTTTTTATTAACTGTCCCCCCAATACTAGTCAACAGCCCCCCCAAAACAAATTCCCTGTTCAATTGATTCATTCCCCAGACTCTACCCACCAACACAGGAACCCTCCTCAGACCCCTTTTATACTATGTCTTATGTTTTTGTTTTTTATTTTATTTAGGATTTATTTTTTATTACCTGCCCACCAATCCCAGAAAATAACCCTACAAAAATCATCCCCTGTTCAACTGATTCTTTCCCCACACTCCACCAACACAGGCACCCTCATGCCCCTTTCATACTATGCCTTTGGGAAATAAAATAATATTTGCTATGTGTTGTGTGTAACTTCAATGTTCCCATTTATTTCAATGTAATGAGCTAGCCTAAAAAAGCGAAAAACAATTTTTCAGTGTTTCCTTAGGACTTGTGCCAAACAAGCTTAAGTCCTACAAATCAATGTTTCTTCAGGACTTGTGCCTCTAACAACAAAGCTAACAAATCATCCTCTACAAAATACTCTATCAAGTCAAGTATCAGATCACCCCAGTGGCAGCTTATGTCACGGGGTTCCTGTCTCTATCACTTTACATACAAATTTCTTATTTTATTCTATTGAACTGATTCATTCACCAGACTCCACCCACCAACACAGGCACCCTCCTCAGACCCCTTTTATACCATGTCTTATAGGTTTTTTTTAATTTATTTAGGATTTATATTTTATTAACTGCCCACCAATTTCAGTAAACAACCCCCCCAAATAAACCCATCTCCAGTTCAACTGATTCTTTCCCCACACCCACCAACACAGGCACCCTCATGCCCTTTTTATACTATGCTTTTGAGAAATAAAATATTTGCTATGTGTTGTGTGTAACTTCTATGTTCCCATTGATTTCAATGGAATGAGCAAGTCGAAAAAAGCAGTAAATCTGCACTTTTCGTAGGAAATTTTTCACCAAGCAAAAAGTGACATTTTTTGCTGATTTCAGTCTGAGGTGGAACTTTTCACTAGTGATGAGCGAGCATGCTCGGCTGAAGCTCGGTTCGGCTCGAGCATCGCTCTGCTCGGCACATGGCGGTACTCGTACGAGTACCGCATGTGCTCGCCCGCCATGTTCGGGTCTCCTCCCCGCACGTTTCGCGGCTGCTGCGCAGCCAATAAACGTACGGGGAGGCTCTGACATCAGTGTAATGCCAGCAGCCATGATGGCTGCTGGCATTACACTGATTGGCTGGCCAGAACCCGTGATCGGGTGCTGTATAGCACCTGACCAGCGAGTTCGGCTCAGTCTTAGCCAGGGAGAGATGAGGATAGGAAGGGAAAGTCAGTGTAGGGAGAAGAAAAGTGTTGGAACACCATATAAAGACCCAAAAGTCCTTTTTAGGACTGTTGTGTGTGGGGGCAGCAGTTATATTTTGTTTGGTGGGGCACAAATTTAAAAAAAAAACGTCACATATTCCGTTCACTGTGCCTAGCCGCAGATTAGCAGCACATTCTGTTTAGTGTGCAAAGTTGCAGATTAGCAGCACATTCTGTTTAGTGTGCAAAGTTGCAGATTAGCAGCATATTCTGTTTAGTGTGCAAAGTTTAAAAAATAAACATCACATATTCCGTTCACTGTGCCTAGCCGCAGATTAGCAGCACATTCTGTTTAGTGTGCAAAGTTTAAAAAATAAACGTCACATATTCCGTTCACTGTGCCTAGCCGCAGATTAGCAGCACATTCTGTTTAGTGTGCGAAGTTGCAGATTAGCAGCACATTCTGTTTAGTGTGCAAAGTTTAAAAAATAAACGTCACATATTCCGTTCACTGTGCCTAGCCGCAGATTAGCAGCACATTCTGTTTAGTGTGCAAAGTTTAAAAAATAAACGTCACATATTCCGTTCACTGTGCCTAGCCGCAGATTAGCAGCACATTCTGTTTAGTGTGCAAAGTTGCAGATTAGCAGCACATTCTGTTTAGTGTGCAAAGTTTAAAAAATAAACGTCACATATTCCGTTCACTGTGCCTAGCCGCAGATTAGCAGCACATTCTGTTTAGTGTGCAAAGTTTAAAAAATAAACGTCACATATTCCGTTCACTGTGCCTAGCCGCAGATTAGCAGCACATTCTGTTTAGTGTGCAAAGTTGCAGATTAGCAGCACATTCTGTTTAGTGTGCAAAGTTGCAGATTAGCAGCACATTCTGTTTAGTGTGCAAAGTTGCAGATTAGCAGCACATTCTGTTTAGTGTGCAAAGTTTAAAAAATAAACGTCACATATTCCGTTCACTGTGCCTAGCCGCAGATTAGCAGCACATATTCCGTGTAATATGAAGAAGGCGGGTAAAAAGGGACGGGGAAGTGGACGTGATCCTGATAGTTCAGGGCGCGGGTCAGGACGCGTAGAAACTGTGCCTGGTGCCAGAGCACAAGAAAGAAAGACATCCACCATACCTAGCTTCATGTCTCAGTTTACAGGGCGTCGCAGGACATCACTCTCGAGGTCAGACCACTGCGAACAGGTGGTCGGTTGGATTTCAGCTGATACTGCTTCCAGTCGGTTAAGCACCACCCTGTCTTCCACCAAGTCCACTCTCAGTAGCCAAGAGTCTGGTCAACACAATCCTCACCCTGATCATCCTTCCTCCCACCATAGAGGGTCTGGCCAAAGAAGTGATTCCACACTGGGATATAGTGAGGAGCTCGTGTCATCACCAATCCTTGATTTGAACCTCTCTCCAAGCACGCTTGCAGAGGAACATGAGATCTTGTGCCCTGATTCACAACCTCTAGAGGGTACCCAATCACAAGAAGATGACACAGGGGAACAGCATTTAAGGTCAAAGGAAGTGGATGATGATGATGATGAGACACAGTTGCCATCAAATCAACCACTATTACTGTCTCAAGACCTTGATGAGGAGGATGATACACAGTTGTCAATGACTGAGTATGTGGTGGGATCAAGAAATGAGGAGGATGATCAGAGTGAGGAAGTGGAGGAGGACTTGGTGGACGATGAGGTCACTGACCCCACCTGGGAAGGTGGAGAGCCGAGCGATGACAGCAGTCCTGAGGGTGAGCCATCTGCAGCACCGCAACAGGCTGGAAGAGGCAGTGGTGTGGCTAAAGAAAGAAGGCGGACCGCACCAAACCGGCCCGCAAATGTTCCATGGAGCAACCCCTTGCGTAAATCTCCCTTGCCAAGGGCTAGGTGTTCCGCGGTATGGCGTTTTTTTAAGGAAAGTGCGGACGACAAAAGAATTGTAGTTTGCAACCTGTGCCACACCAGAATGAGCCGAGGCATGAACACTAGCAACCTCACCACCACCAGCATGATCCGACACATGGCATCCAAGCACCGTAATAAGTGGGAGGAACGCCCGGATCGCCAATCTGTGTCTGCAGGCCACACCACTGCCTCCTCTTCCCCTGTTTTCGGTGCCGGCCAATCGCCTGTCGAAGACGCAGGCCCGCATACCTCCCGCCCTGCACCTGTACCATCTGAAGCACCATCAGCGACCACATCCACTTCCCTGTCCCAGCGCAGCATCCAAATGTCGTTACCCCAGGCATTTGAGCGCAAGCGAAAATACCCAGCCACCCACCCACAGGCCATAGCACTAACCTCACACCTTTCCAAATTACTGGCCATCGAAATGCTGCCATTTAGGCTTGTGGAGACTGAGTCCTTCCGCAGCCTGATGGCAGCAGCTGTCCCTCGGTACGCAGTCCCCAGCCGCCACTACTTTTCCCGGTGTGCCGTCCCCGCCTTACACCACCATGTGTCCCGTAACATCACCCGTGCCCTGACCAACGCAGTTACTGGGAAGGTCCACTTAACGACTGACACATGGACAAGTGCTTGTGGCCAGGGATGCTACATTTCCCTGACGGCACACTGGGTGAATGTCGTGGAGGCTGGGAGCGACTCGGACCCTGGGATGGCACAGGTGCTACCCACGCCGAGGATTGCGGGCCCTACCTCCATCAGAGTTTCCGCCAGCACCTACGTTATTGGCTCCTCCTCCTCCTCCTCCGTTTCCACCTCCGAATTCTCTGCGCGCAGCGCCACTCACCCATCAGCCGTTAGCTGGAAGCAGTGTAGCACTGCAGTGGGGAAGCGTCAACAGGCCGTGCTGAAGCTGATCTGCCTTGGGGACAAACAGCACACGGCCTCAGAGCTGTTGCAGAGGATTAGTCACCAGACCGAGCAGTGGCTCTCGTCACTCAACCTGCAACCAGGCATGGTTGTGTGTGATAATGGGCGTAACTTGGTGGCGGCTTTGGAGCTCGGCAAGCTCACACACGTACCATGCCTAGCGCATGTATTTAATTTAGTGGTTCAGCGATTTCTAAAAACCTACCCCAATTTGCATGATCTCTTGACCAAGGTGCGCCGCGTGTGTGCACATTTCTGTAAGTCATCAACAGCTTCAGCCGGCCTGTTGAAGCTGCAGCAGCGCTTACAATTGCCAGCTCACCGACTGCTGTGTGACGTGAGCACGCGCTGGAACTCCACCTTCCACATGTTGGCCCGGCTTTGTGAGCAGCAGAGGGCAGTAGTGGAGTACCAGCTGTTACACGGTCGTCGCCTCTCCGTTCAACTTCCTGTAATCAGAAGTGAGGAGTGGGAATGGATGTCAGACCTCTGTGAGGTTTTACGCAATTTTGAGGAATCGACACAGATGGTGAGCGGCGATAACGCTATTATCAGTGTAACCATCCCACTTCTGTGTCTACTGAAACGCTCGCTGCTCACAATTAAAACCGACGCTTTGCATGTGGAAGAAGTGGAAATGCGGGAGGAAGAGCTTACACAAGGTGAATGCCAGAGCACCCTCACTTCGTCTTCTCAGCGACAATTGGAGGAGGCGGAGGAGGAGGAGGAGGAAGACACGGTTGCCTCCGCTACAGAGGGTAGCCATGGAACTTTAGTTCCATCTCTTCAGCGTGGGTGGGCAGAAGAGGAGGAAGAGGATGAGGAGATTGAGAGTCATCCTCCTGGTGAGGACAGCGAAATCTTGCCTGTTGGTACTCTGGCACACATGGCTGACTTTATGTTAGGCTGCCTTTCCCGTGACCCACGCGTTATACGCATTTTAGACAACACGGATTACTGGGTGTTCACCCTTCTGGACCCCCGCTACAAAGAGAATTTCTCATCTCTCATTCCTCCGGTGGAGAGGACAAGCAAAATGGTGCAATACCAGAAGGTTCTTGTCGAAAAATTGCTCCAAAATTTTCCATCTGACAACGCTGGCGGCAGAGTACGTGCTACCTTGGCCAACCGAGAAGGGGAGAAAAGGGGAGCACACAGCAGTTCCGACAAAGGCAGGGCAACACTCTCCAAGGCGTGGGACACCTTCATGACACCCCGCCAGCACCCTCACCCTGATGCGCAGCCTAGTGTCACAAGGAGGGAAAAGTTTTGTAAGATGGTGAAGGAGTACGTAGCAGACCGTGTCAGCGTCCTCAATGATCCCTCTGTGCCTTACAACTACTGGGTGTCCAAGCTGGACACGTGGTATGAACTGGCACTCTACGCCTTGGAGGTGCTGGCCTGCCCTGCCGCCAGCGTTCTGTCTGAGCGGGTATTTATTGCTGCTGGTGGCATCATAACAGATAAGCGTATCCGCCTTTCCACCGAAAATGCTGATAGGTTGACACTTATAAAAATGAACAAGGCCTGGATTTCCCCTGACTTCTCCACTCCACTGGAGGAAAGCCCCGGGGGAACATAAAGTCACTTTAGATGTTATTTACAATTATGGGAATACTCTGTATTCCCATTCACCCCTTCCACCCAAAAAACGGGTATATGGTTGACTCTTAATCTTCTCATCCTCCTCCTCCTCTTCCATATACCCGGTGATATAATTTTTATATAGGGCCAGCTCACCAGCGGGCCCTATGATATAATTTTTATATAGGGCCAGCTCACCAGCGGGCCCTGTGATATAATTTTTATATAGGGCCAGCTCACCAGCAGGCCCTGTTTGACAATTTTTCTATAGGTCAGCTCACCAGCGGGCCTTCTTATATAATGTTTTATTGGGTCAGCTCTCTAGCGGGCCCTCTCATATAATGTTTTATAGCGTCAGCTCACTAGCGGGCCTTCGCATATAATGTTTAGGATGGTCAGCTCCGCAGCAGACCCTCACCCATAATGTTTTAGAGGGTCACCAGCAGGCCATTAATCCTAATTTTTCAAGGGTGTGTATGATGCCCTCCTTTATGTGTAATAAAGGGTGTATTGGAGTGACATTGCAGTCTAATTTTTGGCAGCCCTTTCACTTAGTGCATAGGCTTTATGAGTGTTGGACCACTACCTGAACTATTGTACCACAATGTGAATGAGGCCCTCCATTTTGTGATATACATGTTGTATCGGAGTGCCTCAGGTCCTCCCATTGAATTAAATAGGGCTGGGGTGTTCGACAGAGCAGAAGGTAGTTCTTGGCTTCATCCACTAAGTCACTTCGTCACTTTTACTGAATGGATCAGACCCCACTGTTCCGACTATAAATTTTGGACTTAACAAGGGCAAACGGACATGTTGTAAAACCTGTGGTAGCTGCGGCCTCCGTTCCTGAATGCTGTACCTTACCCGGGCCATAACCACGTTGAACACCTGCTTTACTCTGCGCACGTTTCCCTCTTAATCATGGCCTCAGTTCAGAAAAATCGAGGAAATTTTTTGCAGAATTTGCAGATGATATACAAGTAAATATACAGCAAATACTGTTTGGTAACAATTTTTCGCCTAAAATCGTTTTTATCTTCCTTTTTTTGTGTTTTACGGTCAGTCTGTAAAAATGGCGTACTACGGGCGAAACATCGTTCCCAGCAGCGACGTTGGAGTCCAAGATGCATCCAGACATCCTCCCTATGCTGTCCCTGAACCATTTCTGTGGTGTTTCCATCATTTTCTGCCCTTTTCCTATGGACCAGGCACCCTCCCCTCATCAGAGCAGGGGGTGCCTGGTGTAATGCTCGAGTCCTCCCTTTGACTTCAATGGGGCTCGGGTGCTCGGCCGAGCACTCGAGCCTCCGGGGGCGCTCGGTCAGAGCACCCGAACACCCGAGCATTGGGGTGCTCGATCATCACTACTTTTCACCCATCCCTACTGCTAGCCTAGTCAAGGCCTTAACTGCTTTGGGCAACCAAATCTCAGCCTCAGCAGCTTCAGTTCAGGAGTTGCAGACCAACAAAGCCTCTTTGCAACATCATCTCCAGGATCTGCAGTCTGGTCACCAACATCCTCAGCTAACAGTCGACCCAGAACCTAGGTTGCCACTGCCCGACAAGTTTTATGGGGGCAAGTACAAACATTTTATTACCGCTTGTGATCTCTATTGTCTATATAAATCCATGTACTTATGCTTCTGATTTTATTAAGCTATGCACTGTTGTTACCTTGGTGTCTGGTGAACTCCACGCATGGGTCCATCACCTTACGGTCCAGTAGCCTACTTCTGTCAAGTGATGGATATTTTATATGATGATCCTCACAGATGCATTTCAGCACAGGCTTCCCTTCACCAGCTGACCAGGGACATCAGCCAGTGGAAGACTACATGTCTCTCTTCATTGAGATGGAGTGGAATGAGGCAACCCTCTTAGACCAATTCTGTCCGGGCCTCTCTGATAGTCTTAAGGATGAACTTGCCTGGACAAGGGTTCCAGCAACTGTGGAGGAACTCATCTTATTGTCCATAGAGAATGGTCATTGTCCATTAGGAACAGTCATTCACTGTGCAATGGTCTTTTTCTCCCTCTCCTGCTCCATCTCTTGCAGCGGCTGAGGGAGTGGCCAATTAACCCATGCAACTGGGTCTTTCAGAGTTCCCTCGCTGATGCAGAACATCGATGTCAGAGACAGCACAACCTATGCCTCTGTGGTAGTGCTAACCACCTTCTGCGTTCATGTCCCCATCACCCCAGCCTTGAGAAGAAAACCGTGATCGCGTATCTAGAGGTAAGCCTGACCAACATTTCCTAATTGTGGGAACTTCTTCCCATGTCATGCACGACATTGTGGATTTGGGGACCAGAGGTTGTTTCATTGATCAAGAGCTTGCTTCATTCCTCGATGTTCCCATGATAACCAAGGTACAGCCCCAGTGTATCCAAATGGCAGATGGAAGATCTCATCATCTTGGCCCCGTAACTTGTGAATAAGAACCTTTTCAGTTTTTTATTGGTACGCAACATCTGGAGACCATACAATTTGACATTATCCCCTCACCGTTGTTCCCTGTCATTTTGGGACTTCCCTGGTTACAATGGCATAACCCATCCATAGAATGTAACTTGTACACAGTGTCTTTTGCTTCAATCCACTGTCTGGAGCATTGCCTCCAATCTACCCCCCAGAGGCTTTGCACAACCAACACCACAAATTCTTTGCCGGCTCCATACCTGGAGTACAAGGACATCTTTGATAAGAAAGGGGCTGACATATTATTTCCCTTTGATTGCCCTATAGTACTGAATCCAGGGGCTCCTATTCCATAAGGCTGGATTTACCCCTTATCTGGACCCTAATTGCACACCGTGAACCTTACATCTCAGAGAACGTAGAGAAGTGCTTCAAAAGGTCTTCTACTTCAACGACCAGAACTGGTATCATTTTTGTGGGGAAAAATGATGGTGGTCTCCATTCCTGTATCAACTTTTGGGAGTGTAATAACATCACCAACAAAAATCTATACCTTCTACCTCTTATTCTGGAATTGCTGGAATGGCTTTCCTCAGCTGCCATATTTACTAAGATAGACTTGAGCCTATGATCTTTTGGAACACTAACTCCTGTCCTGGTAATCCAGAGTCTCAGAAAATACTCCTAGTATGCCAAACTGGAGAAGTGCTCCTTCGAAGTCTCTCAGCTCAAGTTATTGGATTTCTCATCCTCGCAAGGTGTCAGCAGTCCTGGACTGGCCAACCCCTACCTTCATGAAGGACATTCAGCTCTTTTTGGGAATCACCAATTACTATAGGCATTTCATCCCAGGGTTTTCCAGAGTAATAGCTCCATTACAGCACTTACCGGGGTCAAGAGTCAGTTCTTTTGGTCTGTTAGTAATTGCCTAAAGTAGGAGAGATTCAGCTCATAAGACAAAGCATATTAAGGTTAGGTACTTGCCAAAATGAGGCACCTTGGCGTTGGTGGCAAGCTTAGCATTCTATGGCCATATAATGTAACTAAATACTCATCTTTAATATAGTAGTGATATGCAGGCACAATGCCGCAGAGTAAAGGGTTAATGGAGATGAAAATATGGATGTGCACCAATACTTTGTGTGTGTATATATATATATATATATATATATATATATATATATATATATATATATATATATACACTAGCAATGTGGGACAGCGTTGACCATCATATTATTTACACAGAGAGACATTGTGTTACAGACACGCACTTAAAGAGGCAGAGCATGTCACACACTGTGAAATGTATACATAGAGAGAGACACACATACATGGACATATGTAACATATGTAGACAGTGTGTGACAGACGCAGTGGGGATGTAGATATGCTGATCAGTGTTGTAAAAAAGGTTTTAATTGCAGTTCTTCTGGTTGATGAATAAGGCCCTGTATCCTTTTGTACTTGAAAAGCTTACAGTTGAAGTGAGTGTGCTATGTTACTTGTTGAAGGTCACAGTGAGAAGATGTTTGTGAGTAAAGGAATAATTTAGATTACAGCAGTGGATACTGCAGTACATTTGAAGAAATAGGTTGGCAGAGAGAGGGTTAAGTGGCAGATCCAGTGACAGATAATGTAATAGTGGTGTGGGAGTAAAATGGTGAGATTGGGACTATGGATGAACGGCAAGGGGATAGGCGAGTGGGAGTGACAAGGGAGGAGGAGATGAGAGAGTGAAGAGAAGAGGGACAGTGAAGTATTAAAGTTAAGTAACGGGTGAGGGGGAGAAATTACTATACATAGACAGTAAAGTAGACATGAAATACAGGGCTGTATAGGGTTACTGCATTATACAGACAGTGTAGCAGTTGGTTGAAGCACTTTAACTCTTTGAGTACAAGACAAGTATGCAACTCATTGATGTATAATGCTTTGTATAGGCCTCTGGCAGTGAAAGGGTTAAGTAACATGTGTTGGGCACTCCTTGCATTAGTGGTCCGTAGTGGTCAGCTGGGAAAGAGTCTGATTATATGTCCATGGGCCCTAGGCAAGGTATCAATATGGGAACCCCTAACAGCTAATAGGCTTCAAAACAGGAAGGCTCACATACTAAGAAAGTAGTAGAATTTTGTGGAAAAGTAACAGCAGCACAGGGAACAATACCCTTTTATTTAAATGAGCGTTTTAACGTCTTCAACGCTAGAGAGGTCAGCAAAGTATTTTATTTGTTCTGTATGGTACAAATGTTTTGCTCCTGAATTGTTCCTCTTGGGCTTAGTACATTAGCCTCACAGTTCACAGTGCGCAGTCAGCTGCTGCAAGAGTCAAAAGTATAAATGGGGTTTAGATTAATGGGGTAAAAGTATAACTGTATGGGCCTTATGCATCAGTGTTATGCAATGTGTTGCATAACACTGTTGCAATGAAAGGGTTAAAAAAAAGAGAATCAAGGGGCAAGAATTATTTCCCAGTAAGCACTTAGCAAGTAATGCAGGCAGCAGAGGAGGAAGCAAGCGCACTGTGTGAGAGAAAATGAACCCTTTGAGTGCCAGGCACACACACAATACACAAACACATGCACAGCACACACACAATACTCCGCAACACACATGCGCAAAACACACTGTGATAAACCATAAGTGGGCTGCCCCTGGGTGGTCAGTAAGCACAGTCTTTTGGGTATCACACACAGTCAACAGTTCTTAACCCTTTGAGTGCCATAAAGGTACTAAACACATTGCTCTGCAATGCGTTGCATATCTCTCTGGTACTCAAGGAGTTAAAAAAGATTTGCAGGTTTATTTTGACATTGCATCAAACACAATCAGCAGGCAGTGTTTTACAAAACAAAATGAAAACATTCCCCTTGTACTTCAAGGTTCTACAAAAATAGCACAGGTTTAACCAACCTTTTCAAGTCCTGCTTTCTTGCACTGCTCTTCTCGACACTTGTTGCTCACAGCATGTTAAACTCCATTTTCTTTTTACAGCCTGCTAAACCTGCTAATTTGGACAGGTGGAGGGGTAGAGGCTGTGTAGGATTCTAGGTACTAAATACCTTGTATTCCAAGCCTCTTTTTTCATGTTCTGAGCATGTTCAATCAGTTCCTTGAAGTCCAAGCCTCTTTTTCATGTCCAGGAGGAAGCTGAGGGGGTAGAAACTCCTTGCAGAGTCCCCTGCCCACTCCTGTCAAAATCACGCCCCTCTCATATCTCCAAGAATGGCAGTAGGGAGGAGCTTTGAGTAACTCCTCCTTACTGTCACCCCTGGGTGTGTGTGGGGATGCAGGTTTTCTCTCTCTCTTATATACACACACTATATATATATATATATATATATATATATATATATATATATATATATATACATTTTTAAAAAATGACAGCTGACAGGGACCCTGATGTGAGCTGTATGACTGAGGAAGGCTTGATTAATACCAGAGGAGATTGAGTAATTTGTTGAGGACCAAGGCAAGACATTATACACCATCAGTTCTATTTTGTACTCTACAGTAAAAACACACACAGTAGTTGAGTAATGTCCATCTGTCACAGAGTGACTAAGAAATAACAACACTGACAAGTACAGATGAACTTAAAATAAAACTTTATTTTAAATAAAATAGTGGCAGCAATGATGACACAATAGTGGTAGCAATGAATGACATAACAGTAGCAGCAATGAGTGACACAATAGTTGGCAGCAATGAGTAACACACTTTCACAAGGCCAGGGAGGAACAGTGAACTCACTTTCCTCACCCTTCACTAGGCTAGTGCGATAGGCCCAAATCTGTACCCAGACGATAGAGTAACTCAGGCAACGGAAGCGAGTAGCTCCAGACACTGGAGCACACAGTAGTGACTTTAACTCCACCACCTCCACGAGGCCAGGTGAGGACAGTGCAAGACACTTCCTCAACCCTTCACTAGGCAGGTGTAGCTAGTATCCGAATGGCCCTAGGAACCTTCACAGACAGATGGGAGGACAGGGCATAGCACTTCCACAATCTGAGTCGGTAGGAGATTGAAGTGCAACTATACCCTAACGCTAGGGTATTCCGAATGCAAGGTAAATGGCACTTGAGGACTAGGTGAGGCAACACACAAACAGGAATGACCACGGGAGGTCAGTAACACGGACTGACCGACAAGGCAACACAAACCGGAACAACCATGGGAGGTCAGTACACGGACTGACCGACAAGTGCTGCTAGTCATAGGGAGCGTTGAAATGGGTAGGTACAGGCAGCAAGGATCCCAATAGCCGAGGATGGTAATCGCAACCAGAGAGAAACAGAGGGAGAGTAACTGAAGGCAGCCAGGGATCAGAGCCGGAACAGGTAGTCAGACAAAGCCAGAGGTCAGAGCCGGATCGGGTAGTCAGACGTAGCCAAAAGTCAAAGCCGGAACGGGTAGTCAGACGTAGCCAGGAGTCAGAGCCGGAAAAGGTAGTCAGACGGAGCAGGAGTAATACACAGGAACAGCAATGGACCAACACAGCACTAGGCTCAGGTACACCACAAAAGGGCAAAGGTAATAGGACATGCTGAGGTTTAAAAGGCCTGGCAGGTGGGCAGAGAGATGACATCACAAGCACAGTGACCTATAAGAACAGCGACTTGCATAGAGCGACAGCCATGAAGTAACAATGTCGCTGTTACAGCAATTACCCACTGGAAGCAATCACGGGCACCGTGATAGCATCAAATGCATCAGAGGCAGGGGAAGGGGGAAAGGATTAGGTGCTGTGCAGGGACATGAGAGTAAAGTGGTAGTCCAAAAACTTAATGCAGCCATGGTTGCTGAAGTGTGTGCACTGAATGATGGTGATCACTCTCCACCCAAGGAAGATGCAGCTTGTCAAGGTCCCACCAAAAGTTCCGCCACCACCATCAGTCCCAGTACTTAAAAGAAAAAAGCATATAAGAACACGGAAGATGACAAAAAGTCACATTCTAGTGTTGATGATGGCATAATTGAAGAATGTGTAGCAGCTCAACCAACTGCTGCATCTGACAGTGAGACAAACAAGCACCAAAACACCTGTCCTCAAAGTAGTAGCAAACTTTGTGAAAATAAAAGCAAAAATAAATTGTTGCAGACCGCTAAAGGCTTAGAGGAATATATAAATATAGTGGGCAAGAAGCTGTCGGTGATTCTGAGGATGATCTAATGATGACTGATGATGGTGATGCAGATATAGAATATAACCCTCCAGCATTCTCCTCTTATGAGTGGGCAAAACTTGTCTCCGTGTTCCCGTGGGAAATTTCGCAAAAACCACTTTGTTATCCACTTTTTCGCTGGAAAATCTGCTTTAAAACTAACGGTTAAAATTTTTGCATCTTTCACCCATTCGCCAAAGTTTATCTCCATTTTTTAAATGGCTATAAAGTTTCCAGCAACTGATTTACATTGTTTTCTTACTTCGGCTATAAAAAGGTGACATTTTCGCTGAAGGAGGACACAGTAGAAGCAGCTACGTGCTGTGTTATTCTGTTGTGATATTTTGCAAAAATTGAGGCAGGAAAGGCTCATAGTGACTGCTATCACTATGGGCAGGGTGAAAAATAATCAATGGAGTAGCTGGAAGGACCCTTATGTGTCCACTGAGTCTGAGGAGGGGGAGGAAGTGACTAGCAGTACTGAACCAATGCAGTCCAGTCACCCTAAATCACCCCAAGGGATCTTGGGGAATTTAATGGGAAGGGAGGGAGAAAAGGGAATTGGAAGGAAGGGAGAAAAGGGAATGGGAAGGGAGGGAGAAAAAGGTAGTACTAGTGAGAGCAGGACAGGTCAGCTGCCTGTGCCTGCTGCAAGATGTGCTGACCCTGCTGCTAGTGCCACCATTGCTGTACCTGCGACCACTAGTGTTGTACCTGCTGCCAGATGTGCTGCCACTAGTGTTGTACCTGCTGCCAGTGCTGAACCTGCTGCCACCAATATTTTGTCTGCTGCTAGTGTTTCTTGTAGTACTCAAGGGGGAAGGAGAAAATGATGCCAAGTGTGACAGCAGGGGACCCTCTGTCACAATGCTCGTCACTTCCTCCAAGCAGCATTGAGATGTCTGGAATACAGCAGCATCATGTAGGGACTAGTGGTGGTGGTGGTGGTGGTGTTGGAGAAGCTGAGGTGTAAGAGAAATTGATTGCCTTTTTATCAGAAAGTGAGAAGGAATAGGAGACAGGGATGAGGATGGGCATCACCACCACCACTAGCAATCAGCTTTTGGAATTTGAGGAAATTGAAACTGGTCTAATTCCTGCTGCTGCTGAGATGAAAAGGCAGCAGGGTGCTGAGGAGCAGGCTAGTTTGCCACAGACCACCGTGGACACAGTGGGAATGGGGTCAACAAGTTATGTGGCACTAGGACAGGTTCCACTTGCCACTGCCAGCAATACTCTTGGTCCTAGTTGCTGTGCTAAATCTGAGGCAATAGCAGCAACATTATCCACTGCCACAAAAAGCAAAGGGGAATGCGGAGAAGAAGAAGAAGAAAGAGGCCATTCTTCTCTACCTGTTCCCTATCCCATCCCCCCAGAAGTCATGGGTGTGGGACTATTATTCTCTTCTGGCAGGCACAGTGCAGTCACATCAATAGTGGTACCGTGCAATATTTGTGACAAGTTAGTGAGAAGGGGGATGGAGGGAACACGCCTTGGCTCAAGCTCCCTGACAGCAGACATGAAACACAGACACCATGACATTTATGTCAAACATGTTAAAGCCAAACACCCATTACAGAATTCTAGCACCGCTGTACTCTCCAGAAAGGTGGAGATCAAAGAGGAAGAAGAATAAAGAAACCCAGACAGACACTGGAAGTTCCATGACGAGCAAAACAACTAGCTCGCCATCAACATCACCTTCTTCCTGTTGGGTAACAAGTACATCTCCTGCCAATCCACCTTCATTGTTACCTCCCCCGCCAAATTATAGCCACTCTTTTGATATTAGGATGTGGGAGTTCATCTCTACCCACTGCACAGTGTGTGGTGCACTGACCACAAATGCAAGTGTGGTGGAGGAGAATTGATACCAGGTCATCAGGTGGCATCTGAGGAGATTCCATCCCACAGAATATGCTAAGATGCTGGCAGGGAGGGTTCATCATTACTATTAAACTGTCAGCAAGTTGTCATGTGTCCTTAGCTGGGTCTGGACAAGGGGTACAGTGACAGCGGCAGTACTTGATTTCAGGTGTCATGGTATTTAGATACAGTTGTGCCCCCAGATGTTATTTACCACACACACTCTGCACATTGCAGTTGGTGATGGAAGCCACAGTTCCTGTTCTCAAAGGAAAAATATATATTCTAATAACAACACACCCATGATTTTGGAGGAGGGGCAATGGAGAAGATTTAATGGCCAACTTCTTATTTTCTCCACATATACTGGGGCCTTCTTATTCTTCTCCTACTGCCTCAGGTGTATAACTGGAGACAATCATGATAAATAGAACCTTCATCATCCATCTTCCATGTTAATGCCATTGTTGATCCTACTGCCTTTCAGCTGCCTAATCATCCTGTTGCTTAAACCACTCAGCAGCAGCAGTACGAACAGCAGTTGCAACTCAGGACTCAGGAGGACATTTGACAATGGCCAGTGGCTACTGGCCAACATGACCTGCTGGCACTAGGCCAATAGGGCATTTTTATTTTTTTCTCAGGGCTTATGCTTTGAAAAAAAAAAAAAAAAAAATTAAAAAACCATAGTACTACAAAAAAAAAAAAAACAATTTTGGGGGGTTTGTTTCTAACACGCCTAAGTCCTACAAATCAATGTTTCCTCAGGACTTGTTCCTCTAACAACAAATCTTACAAATCATCCTCTACGAAAAACTCTATCAAGTCAAGTATCAGTCCACCCCAGTGGCAGCTTATGTCAAGGGGTTCCTGTCTCAATAACTTTAAATACAAATTTCTTATTTTATTTTTTATTAACTGTCCCCCCCAATAGCAGTCAATAAACCCCCCAAAACAAATTCCCTGTTCAAATGATTCATTCATTCACCAACACAGACACCCTCCTCAGACCTCTTTATACCATGTCTTATGGTTTTTATTTTATTTTATATTATTTAGGATTTCTTTTTATTAACTGACCCCCTATCCCAGTAAACAACCCTCCCAAAAATCATTCCCTGTTCAACTGATTCTTTCCTCACACCCCACCAACACAGGCACCCTCATGCACCTTTTATACTATGCCTTTGGGAGATTAAATAATATTTATTTTATGTTGTGTGTAACTTCAATGTCCCATTTTATTTCAATGGAATGAGCTAGGCAGAAAAGGCAGAAAAAAGCAGAAAATCTGCACTTTTTGCTGGAAATTTTTCGCCAAATAGAAAGTTCCATTTTTCACCAATTTCAGTTTGAGGCGGAAATTTTCGCCCATCCCTACTCCTCTTCTTCAGATATAGATGAAATTTAGAGTGAGAAAGAGAGATGATGACATGTCCAGAAAGCTGCAGTCAAATTTCTTGGTGAGCTTGCTGTTATCTCTGTGCTAGTGAATTCTGGGGAAAGGAGTTGTTGATTTTGTTTTTTAGTTATATTTTTGGACAGACTATGATAAGATAGGGTGGACAACTTAAAAAATAAAATACAAATAAATAAATATATTAGGTGACAGAGAGATGACTGGCAGCCTGAAGTAAGCTGTATGACTGAGGCTGACTTGATATATAGCAGATTACATTGTGAGTTGTTTTGTATACTGTAGAGTAAAAACACAAACAGTAGTTGAGTAATGTCCTGCAAATGCACAAGAGGCAGGGGGAAAGACGGTGCAGTGCAGGGATGTGGGAGTTCAAAAAACTAACTGCAGCATTGCTGCTGCTGCAGTGTGTGCAATAAAGAAGTTGTCAAGGTCCTAACAAAAGTTTCAACACCACCAGTGTAAGTACAAAAAAAAACATATAGGAGGAACACGGAAGACAACAAAGAGTCACATTCTAGTGTTGATGTTGGCAGTGGTGTAATGGAAGGAGGTGTAGCAGTTGAACCCAACTGCTGCATCTGACATTGAGACAAACAAGTACCAAAACACATGTCCCCAAAGTAGCAGAAAACTTTGTGAAAGTAAATATAAATTGTTTGACACCTCTAAAAGCTTAGAGGAATATAAGGTTAGTGGGCAAGAAGAGGTGGGCGAAGCTGATGCGGAGGATGACCTAATGATGCCTGATGATCATGCAGATATAGAATATATCCATCCACCATCCTTCTCTTGTTCAGATACAGATGAAGTTGAGAGTGATAGAGATGATGACATGGCCAGAAAGTTAGCTGAAAGGCAAAAGCTCAGTCTTCCATCACCGAAAAAGATCACTATGCCTGTCTATAAACTGTTTGATAAACTGAAAAGTCCGACCTTGGACAAGCAAAGATGCCCAAAAATATGCAATCATTATGTCAGTCATCATCAGCATTGTCACCACTAGGATGGGAGAAAATGTTCACGTAGCACCAAAACAGGTGATAAATGGCACTTCGCTCAGTGGGAAATTTTCCTGAAAAAGTGTTGGTTTTCTTTTTTTTTCTGCCTAGCTCATTGCATTGAAATTAATAGGAAGACTGAATTTATGCAAAACACATAGCAAATGTTATTTTATTTCACACAGGCATGGTATTAAAGGGGTCTGAAGTTGCATGCATTGGTCGCTGACTGGGATTGGGGGAACAGTTAAAAACAAATAAATAAACAAATACATAAATTTAAAATAATAAAATAAAAATTGGTATGTAACATGGCAGAGACAGGGACCCCCCAATGTAAGCTGTGACTGGGGCAGACTGATACTTGATGGAATAGAGTATTTTGTAGAAGATGATTTGTAAATGGCTGCTCATCCTCATAGCCTCCAGTCTGAACCTCTGCTGTCCTTATTTTGTGTTTCAGTTCCTGGAAACATCACATGCAAAGCACATGTAATTAAAGGGGTATGAGTTTGTAACCTTATAGCAAAAACATTTTGGCAGTAGGTGAAAAAGTCAAAGATTTTAAGGACTTTGTTTAAGGTGAATTTTCCTATGGAAAAAAAGGACAACCATGTGGTGTCTGCACATTTTTTTCTTGGGAACACAACTGGATCTTTCAACCACCCCTAGTCACCACTTCCAAGTACAAGCCCACTCAAGCCACATATTACTTGTGTTGAGTAACCAGTAGCAACAACAGTATAGGTTATTAACATCCTCAACCCTAGCTATGCTTATTGCTCCTGCTGGTGCTGGAAGTGCTGCACCTTTGACACCTAGTAGTAGCTGCAGTAGAATTGCATCAACAGCTAGTCCCAGTAGTAGAAGTAGCTCCTCAGAAACCCCTCAACACATGAAGTCCACAGTATGGAGATACTTCCCTCAGGATCTAAAAGCTAAGCATGTTGCTATCTGTTGTCTGTGCAAAATGAAAATGAGCAAGGTGAAAGCAGGCTAACTACTAGGCACATCTGCAATGAGATCTCGTCTGAAGCACAACCACAGGTCTGACTGGAAGACAAATTATCAATAAATCAGAGGTGCCAGAACTAGCAGCATCAAAAGTACTCCTAAAAGTTCCCAGGGCGCTGGGGCACATAAGAGAAGTAGTGATGTTATTGATGTGTCAGAGATTATGCCAACAGTTACATAAAAAAGAAGAAAAGGGACCTCTAATAGTGCATAATATCAATTGGTAAAAGACTCCCATACAAATTCCAGATCACTTACTAGGTTCAGGTCATTTAATAACGGGCAGCAATAGCAGATGAAGGATTCAGACTGCCTTCACTCAGTCAAAGTATTAGTGTTGCTACGCCCCACCAAAATGAGACTCCCGCAGGCTCCTCGAGAAACAGACACAACGCACAGTTTGGGGGACAAAGGGCTGGAAAGCTCATATATCAAGAAAAAAAATACAAGAACAGATATGTGGAGAAGTGTAAAAAGCACATATTATATGACTGTGAATGCTCACTGGGTTTCCCTCCCACCACAACCAGTGGCCAACACTACTCGTTTACAGCATCAGCTAACAGCCAGTAAACTTGCCTCTGGTTCTGGCAGTGTGACTAAAATGCAGCAACAGGATAGCCCATACCATCGTGCATGCAGAGTTTTGAGAGACAGTCCCACAAAGCCACAGATGTGTTAGGTAAACTAGAGCAGTTGATAGAGGAATGTCTTGTACCCAGCTCCTTAAAATCTGTTTTGTGTCTGATGATAATGGGTTGAATATAACAGCCGCATTGAGAATAAGTGAGATGGTGCTGGTCCCCTGCTTTTCCCATGTGCTAAATTTAGTAGTAACAAGATTATTGGCAGAATCTGAAACCCTCAGTGAGATCCTAAATATCACCCACAAAATCTATGCCCATTGTTTTGCTCATGCAACACTTTATATTCCATACAATAGCATAAAAACATGCTCCATTACCAGCTGAAAATGGAGGTCTCTACCAGGTGGAATTCATACTCTACATGCTAGAACATTTGTACAAGCAGAAAAAGACCATTAACGAGAACACAATGCAAAACTGGGAGGTTTTGTGGGAGCCACTTTGTCACCTGAGCAATGGCAATTAATATGTGAAGTATGTGAGCTGCTAAAACCCTTTGAGGGGGCAAACATGCTGGTGAGTCAGGGGCAGGAATTGATGACATTTTACCACTGATATATTTATTGTAGAAAAAACTCAGGATTATGGCTGAGGAATCTTACATGACAACACAGACATGCACCAGCTGGTCGAGGACATGTTTGTGTGCTTTGGACAAGATCCTCATACAGCATCCAATAAAAGCAATGAGGAGTACATTCTAACAACTTTGCTGAACCCCCACTTTAAACAAACACTTTCAGAATTTCTGCCAAAGCATCATCAGCAGATTCATGATGATCAGCAGCATCTCTCTGAGGAATCAAATTCTGTCAAAGAATATAGAAATATGCTTATTGATTGAGTGGAGGGTTGCGTTGTGGAAGATAAGAGGGTTGCGTTGTATTGAAAGTACTTTCTGTGTAGTATATGACTGTCACGCTCATTTGAGTCTCAGACTTGATCAAAACAGGTAGAAAGGATCACGGGTAGGGATAGGTAAAACTTTTTTGCCTCAAGAGCAAAAAAATGGAACTAGCCTCTGAAATTTTCCACAAAAGTGAAGATTTTCTGCTTTTTTTCAGCCTAGTTTGTTGCATTGAAAGGCTGAATCCCACCACCCATGTGGCAAGTTTCACACACAGGGATAGCATAAGGTGTGTCAGGTTCCCACAGCATGCCATTCTGTGCTTGTGAAATAGCAAAAGCAGCACACAGCTAGAATATCCCAAGCTGCAGTTATATTTCAAGGACAGCTGTGCCAGTCTTACACAAGAAGAAGGTTAATGTTGTGAGCAAAGGACAAAGGCATTCAGCCTTCTAACATTTTTTTCATGGCAAATGTTGCCATGGGGCTCACAGCTTTTACTTTGACCTGTTTATTTCTCCACTTTGGCCCTCAGAAGAAATCGTATTGTGATGTGAAATCTAGCAGTCATAGAAAACAGATGAAAAATGTCAAGGTTCTCTCTGGAAATTTATTGGCAGTGGCAAAAAAGTGGAAATTTTATCTATGTTGGATGGATTGTGATTTTCACACAAAAAGAGGAAAATAGTCATTTTTCTGCTAATATTCCAAAGGGAAATGGTTTTTACTTTTCAAACATCCCTAGTCACCTGACTATCACTTTCAAAGTTACCATTCAGTCAGTACTTTTCAGGATTTTTTTGCTTTTTTTTTTTTTTACAATTTTTAAAATGCCTTTACACACACACACACACACACACACACACACACAGACACACACGTGCTGCCAATACTCTGTCCAAACAACAAATGGCTGCCACCTTTACACCTTAAATCAAGCAACTCCAGTACCCTCTCTTTAACTGTGTGCCTACAGTAGTAGCAGTCACCAAAATTTTAGCAGCTTTCCCTCTGACAATTATAGACTGACAACATACAGTAAACTAACATCCCTTTTATCAAGTGTGATTTAGCACACCAGGAGGACACTGGGGAAACTCTTTACATGGGGGAGAAAAATCCTGAAAAGCTGCACTTTTCACAGGACATCCTGCATAAAGTGACACATTTTTAAGTGTTTTGCTTTTGATTTGAAAACTGTCCATCATCCCTATTCAACACCTCTTTTTAAAATAAAATTTATGATTTTTCTACTAAGACATACATGGTAAATGGCACTGCTTTCTCAAAAGGCATTGTATACTTAACCTGTCTGTTCCAAAGTGTTTGAAAGCACCCTTTTTGCTTGCTGTGCTTCTTCCTGAGAAGAAATCATGCACTAGAATTTTATACCTGATAACACAGCAGGATGTAGAATATACAGAAGCGAGGACAGTGGAACTAGGGCACTAAGAAGAGATTGAAAGGGCAAGACTATAAAGCAACAAAACTCTAAGTTGTGATTCGTTTTATGGCTTTGCCTTCATGCCTCAGGAGCTCAATTGATCATGGCTTCTAATGACAAGCTAGAAAAAAAAATGTTAAACTCTCTCCTGAAGCTCTGTGCTTTCAAATGCAAATACCTCACCATGAGATAGACTGGCTGCAGCCCCACCTCCTCTCATAGCCCTTTCTGATTTTTATAGCAAGGACTCCATCTGTACCTCCTGTCAGAAAAGATGGTTTCGTTTTGGATTTCCTTTTCATAGCGATTGTGGTATCCAGGAGGAACAAAAAGTCACTGTGCTGCCTTTTCATCCTATCAGATAAAGTGGTACTAGTCAGGGGGCACAGAACATGTTCTCACAGCAGCAGTTCAGCACCCAAGAGACCCTCATATCTCTGAGCTACTGCTTGGTGAGCTTTTTACAAGTGCACAGGCTGCCTAAACCAGACCTCCACTAACTTATCACTGGAGCCAACGCAGCACAGGCACATGTCTGAAGGAGCAGTTACTAGCTTAGCAGCCCAGCGCACAGGGGATTTACATAATTATTTTTTGGCTACACAAGAAGAAAAATAAGGTAAGAGCAGGATGCTATTTTGGAATCTTTTATGCAGTGGATTATTTGTAAGCAATTCATTCCAGGGAATTGTATCCTAGGTTTCTGTGCAGTATCACAGAAAGATGTATCATTTGCATCCAGCATCAATGACATTTAGAAGTTACTTTCATTCTAATCAGAGGTTGCTTTTGAAAAGAGATAAAAAAGACCTGCTGCCAGTAAGCACATAAAAAGGCAAGTCTGCAAAAAACATGCTTGAAATAAGAACGTGCAGAAGGGAAGGAGGGATAGAAAGGAATAGAAAGCAGGAGAATGCCTTTCAGGCAGAGAAGCCAATTTAGACAAATCTTGCAGGCAACTAAAATTCACAGTAAAGGTAAATATTAACTCTAATGTACAGAACTAATGACATAAGGTAATGGGTTTTTATCATTCTGAACTGGCATAAAGATTCCTGCTTATCATATTTAAATGTCAATTGAAAATATAAAGACCAGGGAATTTACAAAGATATCTGCATTGATTGCACTTACTGACTGAGTAATTATGTCATTTTCATCTTCTGTTAGCTAAATGTTAAATTGTTTGCAGCTACCTGGTTGTATACTATAGGATAGGTGAGCATGCTGGATAACTTACTGTTATGATTCATAAGTGCAATGATTGGCAGAGGCTGATGTACAAAGAGCAAACCAAATGTACTACACAGGACAAATAAGGCTTATCATTGATTTAAATGGAGCTTTTTACCCCATCAATGCTAGAGAGGTCTCCATGCACTGATTCGTGAACTGCTGGAGACCTCTCTAGCATTCAAGTGGTTAAAAGACCTATTTAAATCAATGGGAATTTGGGGATTTTTTCAACCTATTCGGTACAGTTGGTATGCTTCAATTCCTCTTAGTACAGCAGCCTCAATCTCTGAGGTATAGTACTTTATCACTGTGTTCTTGACAATTGCTGCTGCAGCTAAGGTCAGTGAGGGTTATGTTAAGCATGACTTCACAAGCAAGTGTCAGGATGCAAGCTATTCACTGTAATGTAAAATTATGATCTCAGCAATCACCTTACCAATTCAATGATGTTCTTACTGCCACTATTGATGCCAGTTAGAAAACAGAAAAATACTTATCTTCTACTGTTTTCTATAATAAATATGAAGGTCAGTATGAATATGCTCTCACATGTTGTGTTTATGGGGAAAACAATCACCCTAAGCCTCACACAAAATACTTTCTATGAAAAAGTACTTTCAGTTTGAAGTTTGATAAATTTGACAGCGTTTATTTGACTTAATTTTGTAACAAGGTAACTGTGCTATAAAATGCCAGTAAGGCTGATGTACTAAGAAAGTGGTGTGATTCTGGTGCAGGTTGGAATTACAGCTGGAGACTTTCCCAGCATTTAATAAGTTAAAAGCTATATTTAAATCAATGAGAACTTGGGGGTTTTATTTGTAATCTATAGTGAACATTATTTGCTCCATAATTACACTAAATCTGCTTGATATATCAGTATTTATATTATTTTCCTGAAACATCATAGGCATAATTATTTTTTTTTTAGCCTTAGATAATTACTGTTATCAAAAGTATACCTAGTTTAACCCTTTAAGGATCAGAGGCGTGAGAAACATATTGTAATGGAAAGCAAGACACAACCTTTGATTCTTAAAGGATGAATACAGTGTGTGTGAGAGTAAAAAAAACTACTTGCTGCTGAATATTTTAATTCTTTGAGTGCCATAAGGATATGGAACACATTGCTTTGCAATGCATTCCATACCTCTCTGGAACTCAAAAGGTTATTAAATTAGACACTGGATATAGTTCATAAGAGGCGACAAAAGATCAGTGTTTCATTCTTTACAAATATGTTATGATTGTGACAAGAACTTGAGAAGTCTATTGATGCTGTAAGTGAACTTGCTATTGTTTTTAAACTGTTGCTTGCATTAAAATTGCATTTATTGATCAGCTAGTAAGCTTCAGCCTTTCATTTTACTCTAACAATGGTAGAACTCATTATTTTACTTAAGGATGTACAACAGTTCACAGGTAACAAAATAATTGATATGGATTCTATGAATGGGTGATGATTTTAAAGTGTTAAAATTATTAGGGCTGCATGTCTCTAAATGTTATTTTGTTAACTCCACAATATTACTTGTTAACCCCTGGAATTCTGGAGAGCTATCTAATACATTGCAAAGCTGTGCAACTGACACATCTCTGGCATCCAAGTTGTCATATATACATGCACCTCTCTAGAATTCAAGATGTTTAGATATACCTATATATTCACATCCATACACTCAAGGTTGGTTACAAGGGTACTTGGCACCTTAGGCAAACATTCACATTGGTATACATCTCTCAAAATAACCAGTTACAGCCACTCCCTCTTAACCAAATGAGTACCTGAAGTGTGACACATTTTCTGGCAATCCACTTACACTCCATTTGCACTTAAAGGGTTAATGAGCTTTCAAAAACAAAAATACTTCAATAGCAATTTCATTTATTTAACCTGATAATTATAAATATGAGATAAATGGAGCATGAGAGCAGAAATGGCCCTGCTGCCCTTGTTGTCTGCCTGTCCGCCCCTTTAACCCTATGAGTAATAGCAATGTCTTCAAAATATTGCTTTGAAATGCATTGGAAACATCTCTATGATTCAAGCGCTTAAAGTGTTCATTAGTATTTCATAGAATTTCAAAATGAGCAAGGATATATTTTCTCTTCATAAATTCATAGGTAGAGGAAAATCACACGTCGTCATAGTTCATCCACTGTCCACCTTTCATTTTCTTTTCTCTGCATGTCAGGTCACTGGTCAAAATATTTTCTATGAATAAAAAAGACAAGTTCATAAAATGAATGCATTTTGAAATGCAGGATTGTATAAATAGGCACTCCAGATCTCATTAGCTACTGTTGATATGAATTTCTACTTCCAACAAATTAGCTGATGCTGACCCAGCTGCTAAGTGTCATAACCTATTAATCATCAGCTATTAACATAGAAGTGCTAACCTGATTACAGGACCATGCTTGCAACACTTCTCATGCATCATACTGCTCTACACCAATCTTTTTTGAAAATTAAGAGCTTTATTCAGAATAGAAATGAGCAGCAAATCTGGAACAAACCAACTGCACCACAGGGGAGAAATAAATATCCACAAACTCACAATGGGTTAGAGACCTCTCTAACATTCAAGGTGTGAAAATCATCATTTAAACCTTTGAGTGCCATAGGGGTACGGAATGCATTGCAAAGCAATGCATTCTGTACCCCCTCTGGCACTCAAAGGGTTAAATAATTGAGAGGTTTTATTTGTTCCCTGTGGTAAATTTGCTTTGCACCCAAATTGCTTCTCAACTCTAAGGGCCTTTTCCAGAAACAAAATAGGTGAGCAATTCTGGAGAAAACTAACTGTACCATAAAACTGGACCCCTATTGTACAGTTGGTATACTCCTGAATGTATTTTTATTTTGTCTATCTGCATTCACAAGGCTAAACATAGGCAGATAAAATGCATCATAGGGGACAAATATTCAATTTAACCCTTTGAATGCTATATCCCTTTGAGTGCCAGAGTGGTATGCAACACATTGCAAAGCAATGCGTTGCATACCACTCTGGCACTCAAAGGGATAAAGGTCTCCAACATTTTACATATGAAGTCTTTGGATATATCTTAGCATTCAAGAGTTTTAAAGCCCCATTTAAATCAATGGGCATTTTCATTTTGCTCCTGTTCTGCAATTGGTTTGTTCCAGAGCTACACCTCTTTAGCTTACTGAATACAGACCTAAGTGTGTTTTAGATTAGGTTGTCATTTGTCATGTGCTTTCCTGTTAACGGTTTGTACCTCCTGCTGCAGCTCTTCTTCTGGCTTGAGCTATACAGTTATGCATATATTTTAAACATCTTGCAGCACTGCTACCTTTGCACGCGAAACAATAAATTGCTGCTGGCCAGCTGGCACATCATGCATCATGCACCATCCCACATCTTCACAACTACAGTATAGGCATAGAATTCTGTGTATGACTAGACTACTTATTCCATCTTTGTATATGACTCATACAGTACTTTGATTTTCTTGTAACTTTAATTTTCATTACAATAAAAATACATTTAATACATTTCCAAAGCTTCTTATATAACATTTGCTCAGATTTTGTTATCTTTTTTAAGTATACCACAAACTATGAGCAAATTTCTATTTCACCAGATAATGAGCTGAATGTACTAATACAATTCAGAACCAAAACAAGAGCTGGAAAACATTTTTGAGAGTTTCTCCTCCCTAACTTCTATTTAGTAAGCCATTTATGCTGAAAATGCTTTTCTCTACATCTCTTTCTCTAAGGAATGGGCAGTGTGAGAGTGGAGTCTCTGGGTATTCCACGCCTTGCCTTGTTTGTCACTATGTACTAACAATGCATAGTGGAAATTGGCATATAGTTTTCCCTGAGGTGAAATTCAGGGCCTGCTCACATTAAGGGATTGAAATGCATTGCTTTGCAGTGTGTTACACTTCTTTCTGGCACTCATGGGGTTAAAGTCTTATTGATGATATGAGTATGTCTGGCACTATGCACTAAAGCAATCATACATACCCATAGGCACAGGATCATATTTTTCCCCTAACATACAAGCCCACAAAAATAAAATGCACTGGCAGATTCATACCTTCCCCCCACTGTATGTCTGTATACATACAGAGAAGTTGTTTTATCTCCAAGGTCTAATAAATATGTATTACTTGTCTGTCAGTGTTTCACATTCTTTTTGTGTACATTCTGAACAATATCCAAAATATAGTATTGGAAAGTGAATAGAAATGTTTATAGAGTAGTCAATGTCAAAGTTTGACTTTAAGCACTTCATTTTTACTCCAGACAAGTTCTACGGAGGCTAATGCATTAAGTGGGATTGGAGCAATTTTTGGAAAAACACACTGCACCATAGGAGACAAATAACAAACTCCATTGAGTTAAATGGACCCATTGCTAGGGTTCTCCAATGCATTTCGTTGCTGCAATGAATTGGAAACCTCTGTAAAGTTAAGGGGTAATATTCCCAATTTAAACAAAAGGGAATTGTATGAATTTGTATTTAACTGAGATGGTGTACTTGGTTTTCCTCAGAATTTTCCCACTTCCTCCTTGTAAATCTACCTCATTAACCATCTGAGTGCCAGAGGGGTACGCATGCAATGCTGTGCATACCCCTATGACACTCAAAGGGTTAACTGTGAAACCTGCTTATTAGGTTGTTTTACAAATGTTACATTTAAGATCTTATAGTTTCAGTATAACTACATGGTATAAATTTACCAAGGTAAGGATATAAACATATGGATTAGCTGTTCTATCACTTTTATTGTTGTGAGAGTTAAATATGAACCCCTTGGATGCTGGAGTGCAAAGCAATGCATTCAAGACCTCTGTGTCACCCGCTAGCTTAATTGTAATTATTATAGTAGTCATCACATCCTCTGATTAGTTCAGAATGTATTTTTTTTTAAACAAGAATATAACACAAACCCTAACTTCATTTCACACATTATAACCCACTAGATATTGATGTTCTACTGTTTATGGGAGAACTGTTAATTTTTCCCTAACCTAGATATGCAGTACAATATTGAGTTTCTCACAGTCAGTAGCAAAAATAATTCAATAACATGATGTTTAGTTTTTGAATTGTTGGAACACACAAAAAAAAATAGAAATGAAGAAATTAATTTGTGTTTATCCAGCAACTGCAACACTGCTTTCTCTCACTGTCACTGTCACTGTCCCTGCAGGGAGTCTTTGGCTGATCATAACTGTCATTGTTAACCAGCGGGGGTCACTGTGGTATTTTAAAAGAGACACAGTGAAAAGAGTGGAAGAAAAAGGGGTAAAAAAAATAATGAAAGTTATATTGTCTCTTTTAGTAAATTGATGCTCTGTATTTGTTAAAAAACAAAAAAACAAAAAAAAAAAAAAAAAACATACATAGGGCCTTATCCTGCACACTAAATAGGCGCAATGCTAGAGTAAATTAAATACACCACTGTGAATAATGATGATAACCAATAATTTAAATGATTCTTGACTTTTAACCCCTTGAATACTAGAGAGGTCTCCAGTGCATTACTTTGCAGTATATTGGAGCCCTCTTTAGCATTCAAGGGGTTAAAAGCTCCTTTAAATTAGGAGGAATTTGCAGAATTTTCTTTTCAACCCTATAATGCAGTTGGTTTGCGCCAGGATTGTACCTATTTAGCATGATAAATAAGGTGCATCATTCAATGACAGGAAATACATATCTTTACAAGACAAGTTTATAGCAAGAATGACTGCTCTTAATTTTTTTATGTTGTGTTAGAAATTGACTTCACAAATAAAATCTAGGAATTACTGACTATATAGATATACAATATATTATGGGCAATATATGAATCTGCCTCATCTGCTGAGGTTAGGCATTAGAATAAAAATCACTCACCTGCACTTTTGGGTATGTATTAGAGCAGGGGCACTCAAATCTGTCTTCACTCCTCACATAGTGGTACAGGTTTTCTGGATCTTGTGATATGAACACAATCAATTAGTCAGTGAACCAGTTAGTGGAATACTCATTCTGAAGGATCTGACTTGGTTAACAATATTCACTTGTGTATAAATGAGACGATCCTGAATATATGGACTGTTTTGGGGGCCTGACAGGTTTGAGCAACTGTGCACTAGAGCATATGATCTCTTTAGTGCATACTATCAAGGATTTCATGCAAAGTCTGACATCATTAAGACTTTAATGCAAGTGAGACCAGAATGCCTACCCTATTGCATGTACATTTAAACTCCTTAATTTTAAATTAAAACTAGTGACTGGTGCACACAGAGCTGACCATTTGATCGGGAGAGCCATGCATTTTGGGGACCCTCTGCACTGTTGCAGGGTGAGACTAGCTGCAGCGGTTTTCATGGTGTGAAGCCCCACTGCCCACTCCTGTGGAAATCGTCACCCCTGATTTGCTGCGTATAGCTGACCTTCACCCCCTCCTACCCCAGGGCGGGATGGAGAGCTAAGCAGAAAGAGTTAAATGTGTATATATCTATATTTCATATATATATATATATATATATATATATATATATATATATATATATATATATATAAAACAGAGAAGGAAGGCAGCACCAGTGGGTCTTATTAAAAAAATGATTAAATGATATTTAAAGTGAAAAACAGGAGGTCAATGTTTCAGTCCTACATCGGACCTTTCTCAATACCTGAGATGTAGGACCGAAAAGTTGACCTGTTTTTCACTTTTTTTTCTGTTATTCTGTCTTCTGTTATTATTCAACTGAGGATAGTGCACCTGGGCAGAAGATATTATAAGAGTGAGTGCTTCCAACCCCCATAAGACTATATATATATATATATATATACTTATAGAGAGAGAGAGAGAGAGTGCAGAAGATTGGAATGCCACTAAACACCATACACCACTCCTGATTTTCTGCATGTAGCAGATTTCCACCCCCTGCTACCCCAGAGTGGGGCAGATAACTAACATGAAACAGGTAGATTATTACATAGATCTAAATTATCTATCTATCTATCTATCTATCTATCTATCTATCTATCTATCTATCTACCTATCTATCTGTTTATTGTTATATATATATATATATATATATATATATATATATATATATATATAGGTAGAGTGGAGATTGTAGCCATATTAGTCCAGTGATGCAGATGTAAAACCTTTTTTTATTGGACTAACAGAATTTTGGATTGACAAGCTTTCGGGATAAACTCCCTTTCTCAAGTCTATATATATATATATATATATATATATATATATATATATATATAATGTATAAATATTGATATATATATTGATATACATAGTTACATTATATGTGCCTTGTTAGAACAAAGGGAAAAATAAAGTGCAGTAGATTGGGATGCCCATGAAACACCCATACACTCACACACAACTCTCTCCTTGGCAAAAGAGGTATAAAGCAGAGAAAAAATTGATGAAGTGAGCTAAGTACATTGAGGTTAGGCAGGAGCAGTGCACAAAAATGGTTCCAGGTCCTACTTTAGAGTGGCATCATATTAGTGTACCCTCCTATTATCTCATCATTTTATCGAATTCACATTGAGGTAAATGTATGAATTCTTCAGTGTAGTTATACTAGCATTAGCCACTTAATCTCTAAGTAGCTGTTACTAGGGTATTTGCTACAGCAGTGTTTCTCAAATGGGATGCATCAGCCCTTTTATATCTATGTATTATTTTTAAATGGAGCACCTAACATTGCATACCAAAACATGGTCTGTGTGTCCATCAGGGCACTTTGTGTGCTTAGCAATAGGAATAGAATATAGACAAGTCTGCCAACTCCATGAAAGCCATGGAGGCGTTTCCTAATTGGAGTGGTGGATGGAGGAAGAGTCCACCATGATTATATGGCACATTCCCACTTCTGTTTTTTATTGGTGGCAATCCCCGTCACATGCTCACACACCACTGAGGGACAGTATGAGCGAGTGGAGTGTGGGATTTCTTCAGGGCTGTACATTGGTACAGTGAAATAAACATGTAAAATCACACTAACCTTTTAGTTAACCCTTGTGCCCCTTTATTTCAAATATCCAATGAACAACACTAACTGTCCTCCACTGATGCCCTTGAATGGCCTATTTGTAGCCTAGTGCCTCTATAATGCCCTACTAAGACCCAAGAGGTGTGCATCTGTGCCCCAAAGTAGGGTCAAGTGAGTACATCCGGGGACAAGTTGGGCTCATCTGATGCCCTAATGTAAATCAGTGGGACATTATAGGGGCACTGGGTGATGAATGTGCTACCTAAGGGTATTAGTGGGGCATAACTGTTCCTATATGGTGCCCTAATGTAACATATAGACTTACAAGTTTAATTTAAAAAAAAAAGTGTTAACTGTGAATTATTTCCAGTCCTCCGTCTCTCTGTCTCTCCCACTGGTGCAGATGTACTAAGAGGAATTGGAGTAAGTCTGAAGCAAACCAGATGTACCATTGGGAGCAAATGAAACTTCCCAAATTTTCAACATATACTGGAATACAATGATTCCTTCTCTAACACTCATGAGATTAGACGTTCCCATTGCATTCAATGGCAGTTTTTTTTATTTGTCTCCTCTGTCTATTTGTTCTTCTTTCTCTTTTTCTTCCTCTCTTTCTGTCTCTATGTCTCTCTCTATTGTTGTTTCTCTTTCCCATTCTGTCTCTCTATTTCACTCTTTGTCTCCCCCTTTGTCTCATTCTCCATCTCTCTCTCTTGCTGTCTTTCATTTTTAATCTGTATAAAACTAAGTTTACGATAATTTGTATGAATATAATTTTCATAAATAAAATATTGTTTAAAGTTATTAGATCACAAAGTAAGGATTGCAGAGGGAGCGAGGAAGTAGATGCAGCTGTTGGGTTAATATACTGGGGAAAAGAGAAGGCTATATGGATTAGGAGGCAATAAAATGGGGAAAAGGGAAAGGGAATAGCAATTATATTTTCTTCTCTGTATAACTGTTTTTTTTCTGCTGAATTATGCTATTCTGATTTTAGGACCTAAAAGTAACTACTGAACTAAATATCCTTTTCTTTATCCACTATTAAAGGACCTATAAGAGGTGCCCTGGGAATTCCAGACAGTGTGTAGGTGTGTTGTGAGTGAAGAAAGGTTGAGATCCACTGCACTACAGAGTATGAGTGCTGCAGTGCGCACTAGTGGACAAAAAATGTATTGAAGCAACTGATTTGGCACTGAATCACCATGGTACATATTCTCTATTGAGGACGATTCTGGTGAAAACCACCATGTATAGTGCATATAGGGCACAACAAAAATTTCTCAAAACTTTCCTTGATTTAAATTTGGTTTGAATGTTATAGACATCTCCACTGCATTGCTGCATAAAGAATAGAGACTTCTCTAGCAATAAAGGGGTTAAAAACATCACTGGGAATATTTTGTTTTCCCCTATGGTACACTTGTTATAACCCAGAATTGCTCCAGTTGTTCTTAGTACCTCATCCTTTTTGGCTCTGCTTTGGTTCAACTTTCATCAAAAGGAAAGAGAAGAGAGCTATTAAAATATTAATGTCAAATGAGCTACATCATATGTTTTTAGCATCTGGTACTGTTCTCTTTTTTTGTAAAATAGAATGAAACAAGGCTTTTAGGCAATTAAGCTCTCTGAACGTGTATATTATGTATATATAGATGTAGTACAAGTTATTTTCTCACAGAAGAGTCACATATGTGATTTTCCTTGCTAGCACAGCCCATTAGGTATATTAGCATTTTTCTTTAACACATTGAGGACCATAAATGTGCAACGCATTGTGAAGCAGTGTTGTACACCCTCTGTTCCTTAAAGTGTTAAGCACAGCATTTTTATGCCAGATAATTCATTACTTAAGGTTAAATACTAAGAAGCGACACAAACCAATTGCCTCATTGGGTACAAATAAAAATTCCCCAGATTCCCACATATTATAATTTAAATATCTGTCCCCTATGATGCAGCTGGCTCATCTCAGAATTATTTCAATAAATCTTAGTATATCAGTTTTGGTAGATACATCTCTGGCATAAACATGGAATGTTTAACCTTTTGAGTGCCAGAGAGGTATCCAAAGCATTTGATTGCTCTCTGGCACAAAAAGAGTTAACTCTTTGAGTGCCAGGGGATGTGCAACTCATTGATTTCTATCCAATGTGTTGTGCACCCCGCTGGCACTCAAAAGGGTTAAAGTCACATTATGACATGCAGTGTTAATTACTTTCAAATATTGTATTTTGGATATTGAGATTACAATATCTTTTCTAAACTATAAATGCATTTTTATTATTTTAGTGTTACTTTTGTTTTTATTTCAACAGCCTGTAGCTCTCAACCTGAGACGTGAATGAGTGCATGTATCTGTCTCATTAAATGTGGGTTCTGTGTCTTTTACACATATAACTCTATCACACTAATGTTAGTATTGTTCAGAATCATGGGTGATACAATGGGGGCGTGATTTTCACACACATGCACAGGGGCATCATTTTCACAGGAGTTGCATGGGCCCAAAGTGCCCATGCTACTCCTGTGAAAATGTCTGCATTGAATCATACACATCTGATTTTTGCTTGTTCTCCAAATTACTTTCTTGCTTCACACATTCACAGGGTTGGGCCCATGTTTCACCTGTGAAAATGTCTGCAGACTCACACAGCTTCAATTTGCATGTTCTTCCACTCCTTTCTCCTCACCTTCACATGATCATGCCTATTCAGTATTAGGATGATGGTGTATTGTAGTACAGGTCGACAGGATATGGCAGACAGAGAGCCAAGGTGCCAACCATGCAGCTGGACACTATTCTTCCACACCCCATTGACAGCTCTGGAACCCAGGACAAATCCCCACAGGAGGTGGTTGCCGCCGATCACCATAAGCACCAACAGCACTGGATGCATGCTTTCATTGCATTACAACTTTCATAATCCTTAAACCTCTTCAGTGCATGCAATTAAAACAGAGATTTTATAACACTTCATTGCTGTTATGACATACAGTACGTAATGAAGGCTGTGAACTCTCCTAAAATTGCCGTTTTCATCGTGCCCACTGAAGAGGTCTAAGGATTATGGGAGTTGTAGTGCAATGAAAGCATGTGTCCTGTGCTGTTGCTACTTATGGTGAGCAGCTGCTACCACCAACTGCGGTGAGTCGTCCCAGGTTCACTGCACTGTCAATAGGATACAGTGTTTGAACTGCAAAGAAACAGGGGAAGCATACATTCAAACAGGACGCTGTGAGGAATATGACAAAGCTACAGGCAGAGGACTAATGGCACATGCAAAATGCGAGAAAGGCAGAAGTTGTACAAATGAGTAGTAGTCCAGGAAAACTGAAGCGTGCTGGCAAAAAGCAGTTGCGTCGTATCGACAACAGAGACACCCTTATGCTGTCTTCTTGTTAATCGTGAGTGATATATGAGGTGCCTGAGGCTGTTGACTACAGGTACAGGATGGGGGAAAGAGCGAACAGTAATATCTGAATTAACCCTTCGACTGGCACTGTCCTTCCTACACTTGAAGGGTTAATTCAATGATTGTTCCATGGATGAGAGGCAGTTAATAGGCTGAGATGGGTCTAATGTACATGCCTACCCCTCTGGAACTGAACAGGTTAACTGTGCAACGGAAGAACATGCATGTCGGCTGTGCAGTAATTGCTGAGCAGCACAGAGGACACTTAAGATGTGACTGTTTTCCTTCTGGCAGCATACACACACACTTCACATTTATTAACCCTTTGAATTCCAGAGGGGTATGCAACGCATTGCTCAATGTCATACGTACCCCTCTGGCACTTAAAGGGTTAACACTGCCTTGGAAGCCTCTTTGCAACAGCCACATTTAGTAGATACTAGTAAAAGGGCCGCGGTGTTGCCAGTGGGGATGAAGTGAGTTCAGTGTTTCAGAGGTATTGAGCACATTGACAATGGTTTATGTGCATTTGCAGCACTGAAATGATTAAGTGTTTGACACACAAATATGTAGCCATGCAGTGGGATGTGTTAAATACCTCTTTCACACTGAAGGAAACAAACACAATGCACTTTTACCAAACAGGTATCCAACACATTCCACTGCATTGATGCCTCTTTGCTTGTGAAACGCTGAAACCTTTCACTGCCACAAACTTACAGAAAACATTAATAATCAATACATTCAATATCCCTCAAGCACTTAATCTCCATGGGCAACACCCTGCCCCTTTTGCTAATATATAGCTCTCTCGATATATATATATATATATATATATATATATATATATATATATATATATATATATATATATATAGCAAGTAGTGTACCCCTGCACCCTTCCTCATTGAGATCCATCAGATTTCAATGAGTTAATTTTAAAATACAGGGGGAACTGAGCCTACTAATTGCCTTTCTTCACTGCCAGGAGACTCCTGCTGGTTGAGACACTGGACCTAAATACACGAAGGTGTGATGCAGCATGATACAGTAATATCAGCACTTTCACATGCACTAAACAACATTCACTATTGCTTGCTGAATAATCAGTGGCATTGTGCCACACAAACATGAACCTAGCTTCATGCCCATATGCATAAGCAAACAAGAATGAATATGCAAATGCCTCCAAATTATTGAAACGTATATATGCACAGGTAACTTCATACTTATAAGTAGTGGTGTGGCACGATTCATTATGCTTTAAATGGCAAGATGGAGCAAATAGTTGAACAATTATGGCAGACAAAGGCAGGCATGATACAGGTGTGAAAATGTTTTTTGAACTAGCCATCAAAAACAGACATATAGTTGTGTCCATCAGGTTCCCAATTGAGAGAGTTAGCTGTAAGGCTGTCAAAAATACCTTCTTTGATCCCCATTGTTATAGAGGCAATAGACTGCCTTCATTCGCATTGCCTTTCCCCATGGTCAGGAGCAGATACACAGGGACAGGAAAGGTGACCATTCAGTTAATGTGATCTGTGCATGGAGTGTATATATATACTTTGCTTTACTTGGCAGTGCATATGATTCTTATATCTTGGCCCAGGCATCTATCCATAGTGGCTTTGAGACATGTGCACTTAGTGGTATTTGGCTGTTTTTTTAAGTGATACAGCAAACAATGGTAATGTTTGATTTAAAGGGAGAGGAATGGATGTAACATTCAACTCACTGAACAATTCATGGTTCTGACAATAATACCCTTATGATGTCATTGCTAACTAAACATTGTTCATAGGGGATGTGGACAATTCATGTCACTCCTGGCTGCAAACTCCTGTCAAGAACTCACATACCACAGCAGAGCAAGCCTGCAATGATGCACTTGCATACACCTCTCCTCAATACAACATACATTCGACCTTTTAAATAGTAGGTTTAGCTGTTTAGATGTTGATGGTGATGTGAAGTGGCAGATATCATAGCTGTATTCTGCATTTACTCCAGGTTGAAGAGAATGGGCCTGAAATTAGAGGCAGAATCATACAGTTTTAGTTTGTGTGTAAGCATATTTTATTGTTTATACAAGATAATATCTACAGCACAGCTGTACTCAAATAGGACAAATTATATAAACCATGAACAATAACATGTTGTTAATTTTTGTCTAGAGACCTTGGTTTGGGAGCACAACCTGCACTGTTATGGGTTTGTTTCCAGTGTGTGGGGTTGATGGAGCAGGCTGTGGGGAACACACTGAAGAACCTGGACTTTTCTGTTGTGCAATGGCTCCCAGGGATTTGGTCACTCGTTCCAGCAAGATGTTGTGTGTGTGTGTGCTTGTGGACATGGGAATTAAGCACCCACATCTCAGACAGACATTCTGCATTCATTCACTGGTTCAGACTCAGCAGCTGCTGCTTAATTGGAAATGTATTCATTGTTTTTTGTTGTTGTTTTTTTTTTTTTTACTTCCTCAATATCAAAAGGGATTATATGGCATGGGCTGAACTTGATGGATGCATGTCTTTTTGCAGCCTCATCAACTGAGTTACTAAGTTACTATGAATCAGTTAATGTTCCTAAAATAAATAGGTATTGGTAATGATGAACTTGTCTCATGTGTATAATTATTTAGGGCCTATACCTTCTGCTTATAAACCTAACAAAACATATAGTGAAATAATTGTGAAATATAACTGTAAATATATATATATTCAGCTTTGGCCTGTGTCCGTCCAATTTCTGGAGTCTGTGGCTCCTAGTATCCAAGTGATGATCACAGGATATAGGGTCAGATGGTAATATTTAAGTCCTGTCTGCCACATGTTCTCCTCCAATGTTTTGCTAAAGTTACCATCTTAGCTTATGATGTTAGTGGCTCTTATTTTTTTTTCAGTTGAGTGATATCCTGGGATGCTGGGAAACAGCATTGACAGAGGTGACTGTGTACCTCCAGATAGCATTCTTCTCAGAGATAGATGTTCTACTTACCAATCTACATGAGAAAATATATATATGAATGTTGTATGGAAAGGTAATCCATCTGTTGCTGAACTACAAAGAACAGGATCTTCATCATCCATTTGGACAACTATTGCTTGCTAAGGAGTTTTAATCCACTGAGTGCTCAGGATCATATTTGTATGCATTACTACAAGTGGCATAGTTTAACACCTGACAATATATGTGATCATGAGTCTTGGTATTGAATACCTTTAAAAATATATGTTGTTCATGCTCACCTGCCATATAGCGTATCCATAATTGATTCTTATAGCATTCCTGAGATCATCATTCTCCTCCTCACTGAATCTGGCATTCTTTGAAATGGCATTCCATATTACCCTACAGTCTGACCCCCTCCTGTCACATAAGCGGCACACACATTGCATGTCCCTTTAAATGCTTTGCAATCACAATGCATTCGCACCCGTGTATGATTTATGCTCCATTTATGCCACAATTGCACGTGTGCTGTGAACACACAATGGTAATATTGTGTTAATCAAGTGATAAGTCTCAACCCCACCATGAATATCTATTTCTAGTGCATATGGTGTTATATGGTCACACCACACTACATATATCACTCCTCATGCTATTTACAATTTTTTGCCAGGTTAAGACCCCTTTGAGCATCTAGCCCCTGCTCTTAGTCTCCAGGTACAGACATTGAGTGATGTCACAACAATATCTCGCTAGAGTCACTCTTTGGGAGGTACAATTCCTCTTTGAGACCCAAATCCCTCTTGTACCTCTTTCCCACTATGGTGTCCCTCTATTTATGAGATCAGACAATGTGGTGGGTATGTAAGTGTATCACATTGTTTCACAGCAATAAAACTCACATTAATGTTTGTTTAAACTTCACTATATGTGTTTATAAATTAGTCTGTGTAAATAAAATACTTTGGTCTTGCTCTAATTCATTTATTCAGTTACACAAAAATAACCTAAAAATTTCCCCCCAGCAAAACCACCTAAAACTAAAGTGTCCATCTTTGTTCAATTGAAATGTTGGAAGGTATGGCCACAACTGACTGCTCTTCCAGCCCCTTAAATGAATTAAGCCACGCGTAAATGACCTTATCCCTTATGGCACAAAAAGGTTGTCATATATATATATATATATATATATATATATATATATATATATATATATATATATACAGTCAAACCATGTTTGACATGGGTATGCCAGTATTGTATGCAAAATGTGTATACATATCTTCACTGAAGAACCCCTTTGATGTTAATAAGACTAAGACAATCATTTTGCATTCTATGAGTAAGCATAGGCATACATGTAAGAAGAGTTTGAAAGTATCATTGTTTTGCAGTGTGTTAACCTGCCTAGCATATGCTAGATAGAAAAATACTGTTCATACTTCATAAACACCCAGTCTACTTAAAAAAAAGTGTTCTTAGGCATCATTTACACTGGTGACTGAATCACAGAGCATAAACAAAATGCATTAAACTGTTGACATTATATCACATGAAACTGTTCGCACTAGGTCAAATTAAAGCAGATTTCTGCAGTTTTCCTGCATTCATTTGTTGAATTCAAGGTAGAGAATAGCAGATCTTCACTGTGACCTATGGGCTTTCATTTATTGATGTGAACACTGTGTTGTGTAAAACCCAATGACTGGCTGATCCATGTGGTTGTCAGCAAATTATATATGGCTGACACCCATGTGGGCCACCCATGTCATAGCTGTACTATACTAACTTAGTGAAGGGATCATCGGGGGGAACACAGAGACAATGCAGGTAAGTATACTGAGGGATATCACAGCTACATTGCAACACTATTCCAATCACCAGTAAGAATGAGGCGTTAGAAGTTAGAAAGTGGGCATTTTAACTTTTTAAATGCCAGAGGAATATCAAATGCATTGTGAAGCAATTCATTAAACAACCATCTGACATTCAAAGGGTTAATGTATGTTAAACTTTTAAAGCAAAATGAGCATGTTAGAGGATAGGTATTAAAAGACATACTCAATGAGCTGAATTGAGTAATTCTGGAGAAAACCAACAACTCCACATGGGAAAAATAAAATTACTCAATTTCCCATTAATTTCATTGGGGAGTTTTAACCCCTAGAATGCTAGAGAGGTTTGTAATATATTGTATAGCAATACATTGTAGACTGTTCTAGCATTCAAGGAGTTTAAAGCCTCATTTAAATTCATGCAACCCTAAAGCTGAATGAAAAAGTAATTCTGGGGGAAATCAAATTCCCAACTATCTTAATTGAGCTTTCAAAAGCCCAGATCAATTAGATTTTTATTTGTACCCTATAGTGCCTTTGGTATGCTCGAGGATTTGTGCATAACATCCCAAATGCCATACGATTTAACCCTTTGAGTGCCAGAGGGTCACTGATTTTTCTTGATCAGAGTAGCATCCTGATCTGTATAGCCCTAATGTTCAAGCCTTTCATGAACTATTCTGCTGTTATCAGTTTGGCTGAAACATGACTGGAGAGGATTCATCAAACTAAGCATTTCTTTAATTTAAGTAGTCCATATTATTTTATCAAGTGATGTCAAGATGTCATATGAATTTGTACATGACCTTTGCATTGATATTTGTATGTTTTGTGCTTCATACACCAATAAAAAAAGTGTAAACAGATGAGGCTACAAAAGACCAGTAAGTCTATGGGGGAGTATACAGACCTGCCAGTGCAACTCATTTTCTCCTCTTATATGTTGGATTAGAACTCACGTGGCTGCACTGGGGAGTATGTAAGAACGCTTATTATCACTTTAGAGCATAATGAGGCACCCACTTTAATGTGAGCAAGCTCACAATTCCTTCTGTATAGCATGTACAGGAATAGGCATGGGATAAAAGTTTTTGACTCAGACTGAAACAGGTGAAAAATTGCACTACGCTCAGAGTGGGAAATTTTTCGCGGAAAGAGCAGTTTTTCAATCTTCCCACCTAGAATTATCACAAATACCACTACATTCTGTGTGACTGAGAAGACACTGGCAGCTGAGATCCAGGTTCCTTTATACTGACTTTTATGTGTTAGAGTCTGGGGGAAGAAGCAGTTGTAAGAGGAGTGTTTTTTCTTTTTTTTTTCAAAATTGATAGAATAGAATAAAATAAATATATAAAATAGCGCTATATATTTATTAGTAATTTTGCATGTACTGTTGATGATCTGCCTGGGAAGATTGTATGTGTTTAATCTGATTAAACCATTGCACTGCTTGTCTTTTGATGCTCTGTATGTATCTTTCTATTTTTAATAAAAAAAAAAATAAAAGAAAAAGATTAATTTTCCTATGTCTTATTTTTCTTAAGTACTTTTTCCTAACAGCTTTGTTACAATAGTAATTATTGATTGTGTTTAACCTAATAAACTAATGGAGGCACAGACCCCCAAACAAAAGACAGTGTTATAATTGAGGCATAAAAAGATCACAAATATATCTAGAGTTCTAAAGTATTTAATTGGTGTCAAAAAACAAGGACAATTGTATTAAAATCAAGAAAAACAATATGCCTTTTTATCTTATAACTAGTTGAAGAGCCCGTATACATGGGCCACAGTGCCACCCATCAATGGCCGCGGTGCAGCCATGCACAGTACAGACTGCCCGCGCCAATGCTGATACAGAGGGTGGGTCTTTGAATTCAGATCATAGTCCTGTCTGCGCACCAAAGGTGGGCAGAGAGGACTACAGTCTGAATTCATAGCTCCCTGCTCCATATCAGCCGCAGAGCGAGCAGTCTGTAGTGCGCATGACTGCAGCGAGTGCAGCCGTCTCTACTGCGCATGACAGCTTCTGACAAACACACAGTTAGAGAATTATTATATAGGATATAGATGCATTTTATAGGGGATTACACACCAACTTATGGAGTCTTTTTCTCAATATTCCATATGTTATGTTCACATTTTGTTGTTATTGAGTATAATGTATCCTCTTGTGTACCTATTGTGTGGCTTTGCTTACTGACCTCTCTGTGTTTGTTTTACTTGATTTTAATACAATTGTCCCTGTTTTTAGACACAAATAAAATACTTTAGAACTCTAGATATATTTGTGATCATTTTGAGTGCCTCAATTATAAGACTATCTTTTGTTTGGGGGTGTCTTTGACGCCATTAGTTTATTGTACTGTCTTTGGAGTCTTAGCGAGCACCACACTATTTTAGTGTTTTGTTGGTCCCTTGATTTACATACCAGTGCTCTCCTATTTTTCTGAGTATTAGATTGTATTTAACCCAACACTAACAAATTTAACTAGATCGCTGCAACATAAATATAATTTTCTTAAATGAAGGATATTCTTGCTTTGTCTGCTGCTTGTGATTTGTATTCTAACACTTTTTTCACATAATGTTTTACCCAATATCAGTATGTACTTTAGGTAATCCTTGGGATTTATTCATATTTACTCCTGCATACATAGCCACTTAGTAAAACAGGAATGCAGTCACAGTATTGATCGCTCAGTACTGATGTCATATCATGTTAATATGGATACAGTGATTGCTTCCATAATGTAAGTTACCTGATAAGTGTGTGCTTGTGTGTCTGTCTTGAAATTTCAAAATTTGGATTAAATTGCTTTCAGCAATTGTACAACAGTTGTAAATGTATTGAAAATATTTTAACCCACATGGCAACTTACACTAAAGAAACTGATTCCTGATAAACAGACCTTAAGATCCACATATGAATGTTAACTGATGCTAAAAGAACAGGAGGAGGAGAAGAAAGAATCAGTTTTAATAATAATAACATCTAATATTTCAGCTGCCGATTTGGTTAATTCTGAGAGTGTGCGCCGATCTGCGCTTTGAGTCCCACTGGGAGAAAGGCGCTATATAAATACTAGTTATTATGCTTATTATTATTATTATTATAGCCTATTCCACACTGACAATTCAAATTCCTCCTAACAATCATTATTATCATCCAGCTACCAATAATCACTTAGAATCCATACATGTCAACATATGAATGTCAAGGATCAAAATACATGACCGTGCACATTACTAAATTTCTTTGTATATGAGAGAACACACACACACAATCAGTTTATTGTTAGAACAAACCCAGGTCAGGGAAATATGGAGAATTCTCATTCCAGTAACAATACTGTGCAGACTCTATGGCATGATGCTTCTAACTACATGTGTAGGCATGTGGCTAGCTATGCCCATGTTCAGCAAAGGGTGCTTACAATAGAAACTATTGGAAACTGAAATCCATTAAAGCTGATAGTTACAGATAAAACGATTCGGGGGAGATTCACTAAGCAGTTATAAAGAGGTGATAAAGTGGAGATGACTTCAACCGTTTATCACTTTCCAGGCCTATGTTATTCTATGGAGCTTATTCACAAAGATCTCCAAAGTTAAAGAAATCTTAGGTCATAGGCTCCACAGAGTAACATAGGAATTAGAGAAGTGATAAACTGGGGAACTCATCTCCACTTTATCACCTCTTTATCGCCTCTTAGTGAATCTACTCCTTTGTTTCCATGCAGAGATCAATCACTTATGGTACTTTTCATTAATCTATAAGTATATGTTACCACCTACACTACAAACTGATGCAGAGACTGTTTTATAAAGGCTTACTCACACAGGCTATATTACTGCAACAATATTCTGCACTGTTGATCAAAATATAAAACTAATGACCCCATATGTTGAACTACTCTCTCTCTCTCTCTCTCTCTCTCTCTCTCTCTATATATATATATATATATATATATATATATATATATATATATATAGTAATGTGCAAAAGTTATAGGCAGATGTGAAAAAATGCTGTAAAGTAAGAAAGCTTTCAAAAATACACATGTTAAATTCATCAATTAACAAATGCATAGTGAGTGAACAGAAGAATAATCTAAATCAAATCAATATTTTGTGTGACCACCCTTTGCCTTCAATACAGCATCAGTTCTTCTTGGTACACTTGCACAAAGTCAGGAATTTTTTAGGCATATAGTCGGGTGCTAATGATCATCAATTTAATATGTAGGTTGAAACACAATTATTAACTGAAAAAGAAACAGCTGTGTAGGAGGAAAAAAACTGGGTGAGGAACAGCCAAACTGAGTTAATAAGGTGATGTTGCTGAAGACAGTTTAATGTTAAAAAGGCATATACCATGACAAGGGTGGGCACAGCAACAAGATACACGGTAGTTATACTGCATCAGCAAGTTCTCTTCCAGGCAGACATTTTAAGACAGACAGGGGTTTCCAGATGTGCTGTCCAAGCTTTTTGAAAAAGCACAAATAAATGGGCAATGTTGAGGACCATAGACGCAATGGTAGGCCAAGGAAACTTAGGTCAAACAGATGACTGTAAATGGCACTACCATAAATCCAGTGTCAGAAGCACTGTGCCTAAGGTGATAATTGACACTGCTCTCTCATTCTCTCCTCTTATTAACACTATTGCTAAAGCCTGCTACTTTCTCTTGCAGAACATAGCAAAAAGCCATCCCATCTTCTGTTCATCCACAATTCTTACACAAGCACTCAGCCTTTCCCTCATGGACTACTGTAACCTTCTTCTCTCTGGTCTTTCTGCCTCCCAAATACATCCACCTTTCCACTTCAATCCATATACAGTGCTGCAGCATGAATTACCTTATTGTCAATTAGATTTTTCCCAGTCCCTCTCCTCCTCAAATCTCTCCAATGGTTGCCTATCTCTCATTCAGGACCATTCTCTCCTCTTCTCCTCATACATTTCCGCTCTGGTCACCCTCTATACCCCATCCCACCACTTAAATCAGCCAATGACAATCTTCTCTCAGCTCACTTTGTGTCTAAAGCCCTCTAACATATCAAAACTTTTTTCTCTCATTGCTCCTTATCTGTGTGATGATCTACCTCCAAACCTGTGCCACTGCATCTCCCTTATGGTTTTCAACTTACATTTAAAATTACACCTTTTTAAAAAGCCTTAAGGAAACTAGAAGACACTGACTTTGTACAACTAAGGCTTTTATAATTTATTTACTTTATTTATGTGTTCCCTATTCTAACAAGAACTCTAGCACTGTATTCAGCACTTAACTTTTACGTACTCTGTATGTCTCCCATTACCAATTTAAATTGTAAGCTTTTGGACAAGGACCTTAATTCTAGTGTTTCACTTTCCAAATCACTTGCAATGCTAAACCATTAAATTGTAAAGCCCTGTGTACACGTGTGGCACTATATAAAAATATTAATTCATTCATATGCTACTCTGTTGATTGGTATCCTATTACTTCACTGTGTTGCAGAAATCTTGGGCATTTAATAGACTGGACAGTTTGACACAACAGGAAAACTGGGATGTATAGGATTCCTAGGTATACAAGCTTAAATGGGGAAAACACTGGGACTATATTAAATGAGGACTATACTGAAGGAATAAGTAGTTTATTTACCTGGGTAGTTCCCTTTGTATAGTGATCTTTTCTAACGTTTTCATTCAATTCACATCTCCTGAAAAATAGACTTAAATAGCTCATAAGAAGTGACATTAATCTTTTTTCAGATTGTAAACTGAAATAATTACAGGAGAGGTCAAAGGCAACAAATATATATGTAAATATCACTGATCTAGTTGCATTCTTCTGTTAAATTAAGAGCCACCACTTTCTAGGGCACAGATTAACTCTACTTTAAGCAGTAATACTTTACTAAAAATATTGTTGCAAAAGAATATAGTGATATGAATGCAACTATTCCTTAATTCTAATAATGTGATTGATACACCATTACACTACACTAGTATTCTCTCTATATTTTTTTAAACAAAATCATCATATTTTTCACAAACCAATACTTTTCTACTAATTCAATCAGCTTAAGGTTCTGTTTTATATTATTTGTGCTTACAAATCTAAAAATTTAGACTCAACTGTAGTATTTAATTCCCTGTGTAACGTAAATTGTTTGTATTATCAAATATCAACAAAATCTACTAATATTTAGCTGTGAGAGCCCCGTCTTCTAAGTCCTGTGCTATACTTATGTGCTCTCCTGTCAGTTCTCCTAGGCTCTCTCTTTTCTCCTATTTCATGCCACTACAACCATGCTCTAGTGAGTGTAGAAAATGACTGCACTGAGTAGGTGATCAGTGTCAAGTCACTATCACCTCCACCATTCATGAACCTTGTATTCTACAGTTCCCTGTCAATGAATTTTGCCTTTCCTGCTACCTGCTAATGGCCCTTACCATTTTAAATGACTACTGCTCATCTGCATCTGCCAAGAACCCTTGCCTTGCTAAATAACCACTGCTCTGTTTGCTGCCAGCCTACAGTGCTGATTGTCAGAAACATCACTCTGGTTTCCCAATGACCTGGGTTGTTTTGTTAGGTTGGCTCTGATTCCAAGCAGTGTATTGGGTGGTCTAGTGTATTGTCAACTATGTTCACTAGTATTTCTGTTCCTGTCTTTCATGATCCCAATGGCTTTCAAGTAAGAGCCTAGCAATTTGTTGGCTCTCCTCCCAGTCCATTTCTAGTCCTTCAGTTTTATATCCCTTTGCAACAGCTGAAATCTCAAGCTACAGATCTGTATTCTGTCAGTCCGGTATTCTCCCTTTGCTCTGTTGATATAACACCTTGTCCATTTAACCTTTTAAGGACCAAGAGGTCCGGAATGGACCACACCATTTTTTTTTCATGTAAAGATGTGCAAGGACCGTCATCAGTCTTTAAAGCCCAGACAGCCGTGATGGTCCTGGCACATCACATTAATGGGTTAATCACTGTAAGCAGGGATGGGAGAAAAGCTCAGTTTTCTCATATTGACAAATTTTTCATCTGTAGAGCAAATTTCCTCTTTTCCCACAGATTTCTGCCCTAATGGTTATTGGAGGCAGGAATTTCCCACAACATAGAAACAACCCATAACCCTCCGAGTACCAGAGAGATATCCAACACATTTAGTTGAAATTCATTAGATACCTCTCACTGGCACTCAAAGGGTTAATTTCCCACCATCCTATGGTATAAAAGCCAAGAACTGTTAGCAAATCAGCATAAGTTTTGTTTGTAGACAGGTGTTACAGAGCAGTAGAGAGTGGTTACTGGCAATTTGTGACTGATAGTGATCATTGAGTGACTTAATATTAGGACAATGAGTTTGTGAAGTATGTGAAGTTTGTAAATCTTATGTTTGTATAACTCTGGCACAGCTATTTTAGAGGAAAAAAAATCTGCGCTTTGGAATTTGAAACCTCAGTTTTCAACAAATGTAAAGGGCAGAATGTCAACCTCCAACATGCTGACATGTTTGCTTTTCCAGTATAGTAATTTTGGATGACTTTTATGGAATTGTTTAGCCCTTTTTTAGTCTTTTGAAAGCATTCAGAAAATGTGGTTTGGTAGGATATTGGTCTGTGTAGGAACTTTATCTAAGCACATTATCATGATGCCCATTAGTCATTGGTGTACTAGTGATAATGGGCAGTGCACAAGTGGGGTGGAGGTAGGGTTGCTGCTCTCAGTAGTGGTGGAGGTGATGGTGACTTGATCACCCTCCCAGATCTCTACCGTATCATCAACGTGGGTTATAACAGTAGGAGGAGAAATGGGTGGCTGGGATAATAATACTGATTAAAAAGAAACCTCACTCCCTGCAGATATATCTAAAACACTATTACCAGCACTATGCCCGACCAGGCAATGTTTGGAGTCCTCCTTCCAATGCTCACACCACTGATATTTTGGAATGTATCCCACTCACACTTATGGTTGTGCTTCTTGTGTGACTTTAAACAGTATGTGCCTAGATGAGATCCAGATTTACCCCTGCTCAAACATTTTCAACTGGTACAACAGATTGCAATATGTAATGAAGTATCTCCAGTTTAGAATGATTGAGTCCTAAGCCTGTCATTGAGTATTTATCACGGTGCCTGTGATTTGTGCTGTTCTGTGTCTGTCACTTGCTGAGTATTCCTGATTGGCTGTCTCCTATTAGCCCTCCTCACACAGCCTTTTTAAACCCAGGTTGAGCACTCCCAGGTTGCCCTTTCGTGGTGTTTCTGACTTCATTTGGCCTGACCTGCTGTCAGGCTTCTGGGCCTGCTGTTCCTGCTGTTCTGACTGATTCTGCGTTCTGGTGTTCCAGTGTTCCTGTATGCTAGTGTTCCGGTGTTCCAGTGTTCCTGTACGCTAGTGTTCCGGTGTTCCAGCACCTAGCGGGTTAATCTTACTGAGCTCCTGAGTCTCCTGCCTGCCGCTTCTCCAGCCGGTTCGCTCTCCACCTGTGGTTCCGGTGGTTCCGGTCATCTGCCAGTGCTTCAGCCTCGCCCCGGTGGACTCCCCGTTGGAGTGTAGGGCTCCTGCTCTAGCCCATCACTCCAGCAACATTGTTCTTTTCGCTGCTGCTTATCACTGTTGGTTCCAGCGTGCGTACGCTGGTTAACTCCATTGGACCTTGGTGGCGACGTTTGCTGTTGGTCCCGGCGTGAGGACGCTGGTCTACTCCATTAAACCTGGTTGCGATATACACTGTTGGTTCCAGAGTGGGGACGCTGGTTTACTCCATTGGACCTGGTTGCGATGTGCACTGTTGGTTCCAGCATGCGGACGCTGGTTTACTCCATTAAACCTGGTGGCGACATTTGCTGTTGGTCCCAGCATGAGGACGCTGGTTTACTCCATTAAACCTGGTTGCGATATACACTGTTGGTTCCAGCGTGAGGACGCTGGTTTACTCCATTAAACCTGGTTGCGATATACACTGTTGGTTCCAGCGTGCGGACGCTGGTTTACTCCATTAAACCTGGTTGCTATATACACTGTTGGTTCCAGCGGACGGACGCTGGTTTACTCCATTAAACCTGGTGGCGACATTTACTGTTGGTCCTAGTGTGAGGACGCTGGCTTACTCCATTAAACCTGGTTGCGATATACATTGTTGGTTCCAGCGTGCGGACGCTGGTTTACTCCATTAAACCTGGTTGCGATACTCTGTTGGTCCCAGCGTGCGGACGCTGGTTTACTCCATTAACCTGGTGGCGATATTTATTGTTGGTCCCAATGTGCGGACATTGGTTTGCTCCTGATCTATCCAGTACTGAGGCCAGGGCGCTGTCCACTCCTATGCAGTCATCCGAGGTTCCCTGGCCATAGACTTCTGCTGAGTAAGACCTTTGTTCCTATTCTTCTCTGCTGTCATAGTCATCTGACAGCTGGTTTACTCGCTCAGGCTGCCCTGCCCGGTATTGGTAAGGCCGGTAGAACCTTTGTACGTTACCATCCTTAAGGTTGCCTAACCCGGTATTGGCAGGGCCGGTAGAGCCTACTACAGTGTTCCTCAGGCTGCCCTGCCCGGTATTGGTAAGGCCGGTAGAATCTTGTACATTACCATCTTTAAGGTTGCCTTACTCGGTATTGGCAGGGCAGGTAGAGCCTACGCTCAGTACTCCTTTGGGCTGCCTTGCCCGGTATTGGTAAGGCCGGTAGAACCGGTATACGTCATCTCACGGTTGCCTTACCCGGTATAGGCAAGGCCGGTAAAGCCTGTTATTGCTACTGTCACTTGGGTTGCCTTGCCCGGTATTTTAGGCAAGGCCGGTAGAACCTATTGTATGGACTATTATTGTTGTATTGTTATGTATGTTTACCCTATGGGGATTGCCTTAACTTTTCAATAAAGTTACGTTTTTACCAAACCTTAAGTCTGAGAGTCATCAAAAACTGTGACAGTATTATTAAAATTATTGTCAGCAGTATACAACAACACTAGTAGAAGTGCTAGATGTTCTTCTCATGAATACAGAAGCTCAGTTTGACCTCTGTGTCATTTGCTGTTACTGGCTGGAGTTAGAAGAAAGAGGGAGTGACGAGGATTATGTTAGATACATGCATAGTACATGTATACTTGCAGTTACTCAGGCATTTTGCTCTTTTCAGTGATGGAACATTGACCTTGGACCTCTCAGGTACAACAGATAATTTTGAACATTTGATAAATACTACCAATGTAATAGTTATCAACAAGTCAATAAGCAGCAAAATCCCTACCAGATTTAGAAACTATATAAAAACTATGTCAAAATAAGAAATCTATTTTTGAGGGATATTTTTTTTAGGGGGGGGAGTTAAAGAAATCTCATAACTGTTGTGAATGTACCTAGTTAAAGACAAGGTTACATAAGTGATATAACATAGCCTAGTATGTAGCACGAGGATGCAGCACATAAACAACAGCTAGGCGGCCCCTAAGAAACATCCAAGAAAAATGGAAGATAGTGATATATAATGGGCATATCTACCGCGTATACTATCAATGAGATTTGTACAAGCAAAACTCGATGGTAATTTCTAATAAATAGTGTCCTTTCCTTATCAAGTCTAGATTTATGTATAATTAGTAATACACATAAATACACTCGTTCAAAAAAATAGACGAAGATAGTACATATAATCAGACTTAGAAATGAATGTTTAAATCTTATATACAGTGATTATTGATAAAATCCAAAAAAATGGTTTACATGGAAATTATAGCAAGATGGATGACATATAATCAGACTTAGAAATGAATGTTTGAGTCATATATACAATAATTATTGATAAAGTCCAAAAAAAATGATTAACATGGATATGATAACAAAATAGATGATGGTTAATACTTGTTAGTTCCTCATGGGATGGAATGGATGGAATGAATGAAATGTCAGATGAAGATTAGATTGATAGTGAAACTCAGACTTGCTTGTGTTAGTCATACACTGTAGAACAATGAGATCTGGCAGCTGTCTTATTTCCACATAGTCCATGGTTCTCCATCTGGATCGGTTACATATATACTCGTTCCACTCCAGTATTATCAATTGTCAGTATAGTACTTAAAATTTAAACAATACTTATAATATCAATATATTGTTTAAATTTTAAGTACTAAACTGATAATTGATAATACCAGAATGGAACGAGTATATATGTAACCGATCCAGACGGAGAACCAGGGGGACTGTGTGAATATCGGGGACACCGGACCTGCCACCGAGGTTTATAAACTACGGGTCCAGTACAAGAAATCTTCTGGTGAGCGCATATTATTATCTATTCGCATATTTGATCCTTTTTGGATTGACAACATGACATATTGTCTATTTTACCAACAGTAATTATAATAATCTATTCCCAGTAGCACATATCCCCTATGAATAGGTCCCGCTCAAGGTTATTTTAGAATTTTGCCATTTTGGCAATATCCTATGTGTTGGGGACTTATAAGGGTCCCAGATTCCATCATTTTTATTGTTTCCATATTTTAATGGCCAAATTATTTTGATTTTATTGATTCAATAAAGAATAACATTTTGATTTTATTGATGCTTCTTTGGACTTTATAATACGTACTACACTTAGGAGCCTCTGTGCGCTGTCTTCTGCTTTTCTTTTTTATAGCCCCTAAGAAACACCTGCACAGCTCCAGCACTCTTCCTATATGCTATCCTACCAGCTGTTAGTCCTCTAGTTATTTTCTCTTCCTAGCACACACTGACCATTCAGTCATTCCACAGCAACCTTTTATATTATGGTGGGGAGGGAAAGATTTTGTGGAAATGTGAAAAAAAAAGATGAAAATGACAAAGATTAGTAAAGCTTATATGAAATGGCCCATGGTCTTACGTTCCCACTCCCCACCACTCCCCACCACCACATATAACTTTTTGTAATGGGCAAATGAATGGGCATATTGGAGCATTTATTTTCTCTGCTCCTTGTTTTTCTTGCTGTGCTAAGAAGTAAGGATGGGAGAAAGTTTTTTCTTCAAAATAGAAAAAGAAGAAAAATGGCACTTTTCATACAGCAATACATTTTTCACAAACAGTGCAGTTTTTTATTTTTTTCACCCATCCCTTTGCATTGAAATCAATAGGAAGACTGAATTTCTCTCCTCCACATGACAAGTTTCCCCTTATTTTCCTGTAGGCATTGGGTAAAAGGGATATCAGGTTCCCACAGCATGCCATTCTGTGCTTGTGAAATGAAGAGAAAGCAGCACATTTTTTAGCTAGACAATAGACATGGGTGAACATTTTCACATCAAACCAGAAATAGCAAAAAATGGCATTTCCCAAGAAAAGTACAGTTTTCCTGCTTTTTTTTCGCCTAGCTCATTGCATTGAAATGAATGGAAGAAACATTTTTCTGAAACACATGAAAGATTTCTCTACATTTTCTGCAGGCATATAAAAGGGTGTCAGGCTCTCACAACATGCCATTCTGTGTTTGTGAGAGGAGAAAGCAGCATGTTTTTGAGAAAATAGGCAAATAAAGAGCAATTGAAGCTTAGTTTAGGGAGTCTTTTAGGTAGGTGTCATGGTTTTTGATGAACACTCAGACAGAACAGTAAGGTTAAAATGACTTTATTGAGTAAAGTGCATACAAGGAATGAGGCCACAGGCCCACAATACAAAACCACACTATATGGAGGATATATAGGCAGTAAGCAATGACTGTAAACAGAATGACTGAGATGGAACACAGGTAATAGAGGTATCTTAGGCAGGCAACCCTCCACTAGAGAACCTGGAGCGATCAGGCTACTGGACCCCGGCTGACAGCAGGACAGAGGATGGCAGTAAGTCCTGGAGATGGTAGTAGGCACGACACCCAGACGCCTAGGTGGCACAGAACCCAAAGAGGCAACGCGGCAACACTGACCACGGGACAGGGGTCCCAGAGTGACCAAGGCCACCACTTACAAAGGCAAACCCTAGAGCACTAGGGGTGGATCGAAGTGAACACTGGAAGGCCACAGATGTCCCCTCATAGGACAATGGAACAAGCGCAAATGCTGACTCTCGGCCCTAGGCCACTAGACAGGAATATGAGCTCAGGGTCTCCACACACCCAGTAGTGCATGCCAATGCAAGTGTTGGCCCTCACAGAGGCACTGCAACACGAAGGAGCACATGGTAGCTTAGATAGTGTTAGGCACTGAACAGTTAACAGGATACACCCAGAGATACATAGGAACTCCCACAGGGAGTGAGCCCAGCAATTAGCGCAGAGGGAGGCACAGAGAGATCAGAGTAACTGAGTCAACACTTGGTAGCACTGTACCGGTACTTTGCACATACACACTGCTGCAGGCAGTAGGAGTAATTGGCGATAGCAAGAATGCTATGCCTATGACAGAATAAGATTAGCGCCCAGCGGCGCACCCCAACTGGAAACTGTTGAATGTAATGCTGGCCAGTTAGACAACGGAGGAGGCACAACCATACACGGATGGCAACAGAACAGTGGCTCAGCGGAACAGGTTACAACCAACTGGAAGAGCAGACTGGTCAGGTGCACAGGCAAGGCTCAATAGCCAGGCAGACTATGGCAACGGGGGTGCACAGCCAGATCAGTACAACAACGAAGTAGGTTCTCAGCCAGATCAGTTCAGCAATGGAGCGGGTTCTCAGCCAGATCAGTCGGTAACAGAGCAGGTTCTAAGCCAGATCAGTTCAGTAATGGAGCAGGATCTCAGCCAGATCAGTCGGTAACGGAGCAGGTTCTCAGCCAGATCAGTTCAGCAACGTAGCGGGTTCTCAGCCAGATCAGTCGGTAATGGAGCAGGTTCTCAGCTAGATCAGTTCAGCAACGGAGCGGATTCTCATCCAGATCAGTCGGTAACGGAGCAGGTTCTCAGCCAGATCAGATCAGCAACGGAGTGGGTTCTCATCCAGATCAGTCGGTAATGGAGCAGGTTCGCAGCCAGATCAGTTCAGCAACGGTGCCATACACAGGAAACACAGGAACGTCGTCAGGCAAGCCGGGTCATACACGAACAGCAACACAGTAGCAAAATGTCAGGCTCAGATACACCACGAAAGGGCGCCTTAGAATAGATATGACAGGATATAAAAAGGCAAGCCCTGGGTGGAGGAAAGATGACAGGCCAATGAGAAGGCAGCATGGAAATTAGGCACAGTAACAATGTCGCCGTCAGAGCAGGAACACAGGCACTGTGATAGTAGGACATTTGTTCTCTGCATTAGGGGAGTCTGGGGGCACTCTGGGGGAGCAGAAGAGAGGAAGGATGTTGACCTACAAATACCCTGGGAAGACACAGGCAGCTGGGGTCCAATTTGCTTGCTGATTCTTCTGTTATTGTCTCTGTGCTTTGGACATCTGGGGAAAGAAGTTCTTAATTTTGTTTTTTAGTTATAATTTTTTTTTTTTGTTTTTTTAAAGACTGCAATAAGATAGGGTGGACAATTTAGAAAAAAATTAAATAAATAAAATAAAAAAAAAGTAAAAAAATATAAATAAATAAATAAACAAATATGAATAAATTAGGTGTCAGACAGCTGACTGGAAGTCTACTGTGAGCTGCGTGACTGAGACAGACTTGATAGACATCGACAACATAGAAAATTTTGTTGAGGGCTAAGGCAAGACATCACACTCTGTCAGTTGTGTACTGTAGAGAGTAAAAACACACACAGTAGTTGAGTAATGTCCAGCAAATGCATAAGAGGAAAGGTGGAGCAGTGCAGGGGCGTGAGAGTAAAGTGGTAGTTCAAAACTGATGCCATGGTGGCTTCCGCATGTGCAATAAATAAATCCTCCAAGGGATGATGCAGTTTGTCAAGGTCCTTACACAAGTTCCACCACCACAAACTCTAGTACAAAAAAAATATTACATATAAGAACAACACTGGAGATAATAACAAGTAACATTCTAGTGCTGATAATGGCAATAACATAATGGAGGAAGGTGAAGTAGCCCAACTGCTGCATCTGCAGTGACACAAACAAGCATCAAAACACCTGTCCACAAAGTAGTAATGGACTTTGTGAATGTAAAAGTAAAAATACATTGTTTTACACTTCTAAAAGCTTAGATGAATATAAGGATAGTAGGCAACAAGTGGCAGGAGATACTGATGCTGAAGATGATTAAGGGTGGGTGAAAAGTGAGAAAACTTTCCCTCATGACTTTTCATGAAAAACTGATAATTTTTCTCTTTTTTTACCAAAGTTTTCTCCTTTTCTCCAACGCAACATTTTCCTCTTTTTCGCCTATTCCAGCAAATTGTTCACCTATTCCAACACATTTTTCTCTTATTCAACACATTTTTCTCCTATGTTTAATATGGTGCAACATTTCCCAGCACAACATTAATTCTTCTGAGGGCTGTAGTAGAGAAATAAGTAGCTGGAAGTCAAAGTTGTGAGTCATACAGCAACATATACCTTGAAAAATGTGTTAGCATGCATATTGCATTTGTCCTTTGCCCACAACACTTACTTCCTGCTTAAGTGACACTGGCATATATTCATGATGATGTCAAATGATTAAAAAAAGTACAACCTACAATGTGGCAGATGTGTATGGTAGTTGTGGTGGGCGACTGGCGTGGTGTGATTGGTGGGACTGCAAACTGCATCCACCCTGAGAGGAGAGGGGTCATCATCATTTATTGCAAATGCTGCAGCAACCATTGATGCAGTCAGTTTTTGTACTACCACTTTACTCCCACGTCCCAGCTGTCATCTACTCCATAAACTAAGCTTCAATTCCCTTTTACTCTCCCATTAGCTTCTCTAGCTCAAAAATATGCTGCTCTCTCTTCTCACAAACACAGATTAGCATGCTGTGAGAGCCTGGGACACTTGTATATAGCTGTAGAAAAATAGAGAACACTTTTTCGCCCATCTCTACTAATCTCTACTAATGATAACTGATGATGATGATAATGATGCAGATCTAGAATATATCCCTCCAGCATCTTTCTCTTCTTCAGATACAGATAAAGTTGATAGTGAGAGAGAGAGGTGGTGACATGTCCAGAAAGTTAGCAGAAAGGCAAAGGCTCAACTGAAATGGAGCACTGTGCCTGTTTCTAAACTGTTAGAGAAAACCATTGGAAACTCTGACTCTGAACAAGCAAAGCAGCAAAAAGTACGTAGTCATCCTATCAGTCATCATCAACATCATTGCCACTTCCAAGTCCAAGTCCCACTCAGCCACACACACTTTTGTTGAGTAACCAGCAACAACAACTACAACAGCAACACAGCTTATTAACACTCATGACCTTAGTTATGATGAGAGCCTCTGCTGCTGGTGTAAGTGCTGCACTTTTGACACCTAGTAGAAGTAGCAGTATAATTGCATCGGCATCTATCCTCAGTAGTAGTAACAGCACCTTTGGAACCCTTCAGTCCATGAAGTCCACAGTATGGAGATACTTCACTCAGAATCCAAAAGCTATGACAGAGAAAGTCAGGCCAAATGTATCAACAACAGCACAGATGAGGAAGCGGAGGAGGAGGGATGTGAAGAAGGGTTGCTTCCATCTACCAGACTTGGGACCACTGCTATAACCAATAAGTAATGTGTATCAGTAATCTGAGAAGATGAAGAATAGCTTACATTTGACACAAACATAATAATGGTAAAAAACTGCTTTAGGAATATATATATATATATATATATATACATACATATACACATCAATCACACAATGCTTGTCACCACCACCTCTACCATACACATCTGCCACATTGTAGGTTGTACTTTTTTAGCTCTTGATATCATCCTGAATATGTGCCAGTGTCACTTAAGCAGGAATACATTTTTCAAGGTATATGTTGCTTTAGGACTCCCAACTTTGACTTTCAGATACTTGTTTCTCCACTGCAGCCCTCAGAAGAAATAATATTTTGGTGGGAAATGTTGCACCAAAGGAAGCATAGGTGAAACATTTGTATGAATAGGTGAAAAATGTATTGGAAAGTGCAAAAAGGAGGAAAATATTGCATAGGTGTAAAAGCAGAAAACTTTCTCAAAAAAAGGGATCCAAGTTTCTTCCTGATTTGACTCTTATATCTGTTAGGGGAGTCTGGGAGGGGGGAAGGGAGCAAAGAGGTTTACCCTAAATACACCAACATTTTTGTGTAACTGAATAGACAAATGCGACTGTTATCCAAGTGCCTTCCTGATCTGTCATGTTATCAGATGAGTCTGTTGAATGAGAACAGAGCCCCACATTTCTATGTAACTGACTGTGAAGACACAGATAATCCAAGTTCCTTCCTGGTCTGGCTGTTATCTGTGTGCTAGGGCAATCTGTGGAAAGAAGCAGTTGGACAGGAAATGTGGCTTTTTTTTTTTGTTAACAGCGATAGGGATAATTGCATAGAAAACTAGAGTAAGTTTACACTATTTTACTGTGTGTGCTAAGGTGCAAGTGTAAGGGGCTTGTTGGAATTAAAGGGATAGTAATACATCATTTTATCTTTATTTTATTTTGTAGGCATTAAAAAAACATGAAGAACGATATAAGTCTTATCTCTCAAACCTTTGTGGTTTATGAGATATTCACAAGCAAAGTTTCCCCCTCCCGCCCCTTTTTCCTAGTGTAAGCCATCTCTTCTCAGATGTGAATCTGGTTGTAAGACCAGACAGATAACAGCAGGGGACAATTTTCTTTGTATGAAAACAATGAAAGCCCTTCCCCCCTTGACAAGTTTTTCAGCTTTTTCCCTTATCTTAATTGAAGATTGTCCCTCTCTGCAGTCTACCTGGGCACCTCCCTTCTGATCTGGCTGAACAGGGGGGGGATACTTTGTTTGTGAATATCTCTTAAACCATAAAGGTTTGAGAAATAAGACTTATATCGTTCTTCATGTTTTTTTAATGCCTACAAAATAAAATAAAGATAAAATGAACTATTGCTGTCCCTTTAAAGTCCTAAAGTCTGTACTTTGGTATGTTCTATAAAGATTATATGCTCTAGTCTATGTATACCCCTAAGTGGAGCCACCGGAAAAACAGGCTAGTGCTGAGCTGTCAGATTTATACATATATTTTAATCTCAAATAAGCACAGACATATCACTGGTAGATTTTACATGTAAGAAATTAAAACATTAAGGAAGAGGTCCACACATTTCACCTTGTATGCATTATTTAGCGTGATTACCATAAAACCCTGGAGTTATACGAGGTTAGTTCCCTGTAACAAATGTTATTTCTGTCCTAATATCATTGCAGGTACACTGTTCCTTCCTATACTGATTGCCTTATAATAACAGAAACAGAACTGTGTAGGCAGAAAAGCAATGCTTGGTATATAATTGACAATATGCTTGCACTAAAAGCCTAAAAGCTAAAATGAATAAAATAGAATGACTAGCACATAACTGTGATATTGATCTCATCGTTGTATTAGAAACAGTGGAAAGAAGAAAATCAATTGCTAGATAAAAAGGAAAATAATACTTAGGAGCACAATTTGTATAAATAATCAATCTTATTAGTTTGTGTTTCACAAAAAAAGCATCACTTAATAGAAAACACTGTATTGTATGACATAGGCATTTGAAAAAAGGGTGATTATTGCTCTCTTGATACAACTGCAAGTATAATTTAAAATATTTAGCTTTAGACCTATTTTAACCATTATACGAGAGGGAAGGAGAAAGACTTAGAAATTTGAAATTAGAGGTAATGTACATTATAATATTGAATATAATAAGAATAATTTAGTCTGATACATTTCTTGAAAAATTACTTAACAGCAGGGAGGTGAAACTCAAAAAAAAAATAAAAAAATTAAACAGTTACCTCTGGAGCTTACAAGAATAATGACACTTTTTTTAACCAGTTCTGAATATATCAGTAACATTATTTGAATTAACCCTTTCATTGCCACAGTGGTACGCAACACATTGCTTTTCAATGCATTGTGTACCCGTCTGGCACTCAAAGGGTTAAATTCCACAACAGTAAAATAGCAATAGTTATATGGAAGCTGAAAAGATAAAGTTAAAGGGATAGTAATACTTAAAATGTAAAAAAAATATGTTGTAGGGTTTATCCCCCTGAGTAAAACAAGAGTACTCCCACTGCTGAAAGGTGTTTCATTCAAAAGTTATTAATTTTCAAAGTTGAATCTTTTAGGTGCAATATCACAGTGGCCTGAAATTTTTTGGTGGCGCTGTTGCTATACCATCCTATGGAGATTTATGGTTCCGGGACCAGAGCTGTCTATAGGATCGTGTAGCAACAGGCCACTGTGATATTGCACCTAAAAATTCAACTTTGAAAATTAATAACTTTTGAATAGAACACCTTTCAGCAGTGGGAGTGCCCTTGTTATACTCAGGGGAATAAACCCTACAACATATTTTTTTTTACATTTGAAGTATTACTATCCCTTTAATGTTTTAACCACTTCACTGCTGTAATGTACACATCATATTACGGTTTCTCAGCAGGCCCTGCACTTTGAAGAGATGCTTTCTCTTTATACATATCCCCTAACATGATCATTGAAATTCCATTAATGGGGATGGCAAACAAACTGTCCTGCAGTATATTTTTTTCTATGTACAGCTAGCAAATACTTCTGTTTCTCAGCAGTGTATTCACACACCTTTTTCAAATAACAAACATCATTTTTATGCATTTGAAAAACATACTTTTTCCATTTACCACCATTTAGCTCTATAGCCATTCACACTCTTTTGAATTGAAATAACTGAAAATCATAAAATACCATATTAGGTTAGCAGCTATATGCCTCTGTCCTGAATGAAATGATATTCCACTGGTGAGAGTTTACATATCATAGTGGGTGCCAGGAACACAAAACTGCATTGACCATAACTTGTCAGTTTACTTGCTTTTTTATGACATACTGTTACTGCACTTAAAGGAATAGTAATGTTTCAAAATAAAAGCAGCTCCAATAAATCTTCATAGTATTTGGGACATGGAGAGTGTTATTTAAATAATTTCAGAGTTGTAGTTCAAGAGTAATTGAATGACAAAGTATTCCCCTCCAGCCCCTTTTATCTAGTGTAAGCCACCTCCCCTCAGATGTGGAATCTGGTTTTAAGACCAGACAGCTCACAGCAAGGAACAATCTTCTTACTATGAGAATAATGAGAACCCTGCCCCCAGCTCTGGTCCCAGGACCATAAATCTCCATAGGATGGTGTAGCAACAGCGCCACTGTACAATTTCAGGCCACTGTGATATCGCACCTAAAAAATTCAACTTGGAGCTGTAATAACTTTTGAATAAAACACCTTTCAGCAGTGGGAGTACCCTTGTTTCACTCAGGGGGATGAACCCTACAACATATTTTTTTACATTTTAAGTATTACTATCCCTTTAAATTGAAATCAGTGAAATAGAATAAAGTGATTCACCCTTCTACATGAGGAGTTCCCCCAGGTATTACTACCATCCAAACTGAAGCTGCTGAAATTTTGACACGGGGCGGGGGGGGATTATTCACTAAGGCATGATAAAGAGGTGATAAAATGAAGATTACTTGTCCTGTGGTATCACTTCTCTAATTGTGCATAGGCTCCATAGAATAACATAGGAACTTTATTATGCCTTAGTGAATAACTCCCTAGGTATTGTAAAGGCAGACAGGTAAAGAGGAGGGGCTGGAGTTGTTTAACTTAAGTAGTACTGGTGATAGCCAGTTGTTCACTGGTCATCACTCCATTCTCAGACAAGAAAATAGCAATCTTATTTTGTTGTAGAACTATTGAATGATGCTCTTCACCTAATTATTGAGGATTTTAATTTAGAATATGTTCTTCCCTGCTCCTCCCCTTCTTCTTATACAGATCAAGTGGAAAGGAATAATGAAATGACAACAAAAGTTACATCTGAAAGGAAAAGGCCCAATTTTCCATCACTGAAATGGAGAAAAATACCTGTTTATAAACTCTTTCGGAGACCAAGTGAAAAGTCTTGACAAGTATACTTGCCTAAAAATACACAGACATCCCAGACATCATCATCATAACCTCCTTAGATGCAACAGCCATACACTAACTTTATTGACTAAGCAACAAAACAGGTAAGTCAACAATCCTGTTTCTGTTTAGGGCACATCACCACTGGTCCCTACTACTAGTATTATTGCATCATTTAGACCCTGTAGTAATGATGATGTAATAATAATTTGTCATCGTACAGGAACCTTTAAATCTATGAATTATCAAGTATGGTGATATTTTGCACATGATCCAGAGCAAAACATGTTGTTATCTATTGTCTCTGTAAAAATGTGAGCAAGGAAAAGCAGGATCACATATAGGTGTATCCTCATTTATATCACACTTTAATCACAACTACTGGTCTCATAAGGAAACACACCTGTTGCATGTCAGAGATGGAATAACTAGTAGCAGTAACAGCACTTCTAAGGGTGCTTGAGGAAACTGAACACAACTTTCCTCAGTAACAATTACACTCTTGTTTCCTACTGTTGTTGTGCAAAAGCATATCACAGAGGAAGAAGATTCTGAGACTGAGTTTGTGTAAGTGTCCTGCTTACCTGTTCTAGAGACAGCCGCAAATACCTGATGAGCGGCCGGTCTCTAGTGGCGTCGTCGCGGGGTTGTGTGCTGCCTTGTCGGGAGAACCGGTGTGCCCTGATACGCGTGGGTGACCGGTCTCCTTACTGCTCCCCCTGGCGGCTCCTGCCTCATCTGAGTCGGGCACGTGTCACAGGTATTCCCTGGTGACATCGCGACCTGGCTTTTTTAAAGGCACAGTCAATTATCATCCACCTCTCATTGGTGGAGCAATCAGTATTTAAACTGCCTGGATACCACTTCAGATGCCCTTTCATGGTGCTCCAGTGCAGTTGTTGTTTGGGCTCTGTGTATTACCTGGCTTGTCTGACTAACCGATCTGGTGCTGACCTGTGGGTCTGTCTGACTACCTGCTCCGTGTATGACCCTAGGCTTGTCTAACAACCAATCTGGTGCAGACCTGCGGCTCTGGCTGACTAACCACTCTGTGTATGACCTGGCTTGTCTGACTATCCGATCTAGAGCTGACCTGTGGCTCTGTCTGACTACCTGCTCTGTGTATGACCCTATGCTTGTCCGACAACCAATCTGATGCAGACTTGCAGCTCTGGCTGACTATTTGCTCCGTGTTTGACCAGGCTTGTCTGACCATCCCATCTGGTGCTGTCCTGTGGCTCTGTCCGGCTTGTCTCTTGTGTACCCTCTCTCCCGCGGACACCCATCTGGTGCAGACCTGGGGCTCTGGTAGACTACCATCTGTACTGACTGCAGGTGTGAGTCAGCTATCCTTTCCTTCTAGACTGACTGCAGGCATGAGTAAGTATCTTCTTGTGTTCCTGGTCGGAGTTAAAATGTTCCAGTTTCAGTTCGTGTGCAGCAATAGATCATCAGTGGTTGATCTGGTTCCTGTTCCAGTCCAAGTTCCAGCAGAGACTTCCAGTGACTTTGGCCTAATCTCAGCAGAGAGGTCTATCCTAGGCAGCCTACTATTCCTGATAGTAGTGCTAGCTTATCTGTTGACCTACTGCCTGTTGCTATTTGTCCGCTGTTATACCTTATTCTGTGTCTTGAACAAAGGTTGTTTATACTATACGTTCTGACTCCTGAGTTACCTGGGTTACCGTGACAGTTTGTTGGAGGTGGCAAAATGTTAGTGAGTCTTTCGAAGTGCTACACCTGCTTCCACCATCTCCACCACTAATAGGTATGTTAAAGGGATTAAGCAACATAGTTTTTTAATATGCTATCAAGCCACACTTACTGGGTTCTTGGAAAGAAGAAGTCAAAAAATGCACAAGAATAATCTAAAAGTGCACCTGTGAATGGCAGATTTACCAAAATGTTAGTGTTTGAAATGTTGCCCTATTATTCTGTAGAAAAAAAAAAGGTTTTGAAGAATATACTAAGCCACAGTGTTTCAGAAATGGTTGTGCCAGAGTTGTATAAATAAGTAGTTAGTATGGTGGTCAAATGGCTGGAAACATCATACAGTAAGAAAGTTCACTTGACCACAGATATGTGGGCAAGTAGCCACAGTACATACTTTATATACTTACAAGATGTGTACAGAAAGTATACAGAGTACTTAAACCTTGCAGCATTGAGGGAAGTTCTGGGTTTTTATAATATTGCAGAAGGAACTCTTACAGCCATGGAAAGCATACTGTAGGAGGAAATTGCCAGGTTCTCATGGGAATTTTATTGGCAGTAACAAAAAGGAAGACATTTTAATGTATGTTCTAGCTACAATAATGTTTGCAAAAAAGACAAAAATTCCCATAATCAAATTAAACTGTTTGTTCATCCCACTGACAAACTTGCTTGTATACTAAGACCGATAATAAGAACTACAATGACAAACCCACCACCAATCAATGTATTGTGAATATATCATAAGCTCCAAATCATATGTGTAGATTTTCATTGTCTATGGGAGGGGTGGGCAAAGCTGTCCTCATGTTGTCACCCCCCATATCCTCAGTTAGTTGAGAATAGGTTTGAGAAGCTATGGTATTTGGAGTGAATACAGTGTACACATATTGCACATATAATCACTCCCACATTCATGAATGAAAGGTGCATATTTTTAGCCCAAATTTGCATATAATGAGGAGATCAGTTGCACCTTCCTAACTATAATAAAGTATTTAATCTCTCTGATTTCTCTCAAGCACCATCCCATCTTCTATTTATGGCATTTCTGACTGGGTTAAGAATGGGCAAGTTGAGGCTCATCAGCTGTTTAGGAATACTGAGATGATGATAATGATTATGGGAGTTGTAGTCCACAACAGATGTGGAGCCTCAAGCTGTAACAAACAAGGGAAGGTATAAATAGACCCCAATGCTAAATTAAAAGTCATAAGATCTTCTATTTTGCACTATACATGCTTAACACCTATATAAAAAGCTTTTTAAATTACAAAATGGGCACTTTGACCTACTTGAGCCATGGTGTGGTTAGTGAGAAAGTGTATGGACATTTCAGGGCATGTTATCCTCTGTGCCTTGTTTAACACCATGTACTAACAGATTTTGTAGGCATCAAAGTTCTAATACAGACACATAGAATTTGATGGCAGTTAAGAAACAAATTGTCCCATCTAGTCTGCCCATTTTTAATACTGTAAAAACCTCAAAGCTTATTTGGTCCTTGGTCTTGTCATATGTTCAGGACATCCTTAAAGGGATAGTAATGTTTCCAAATAAAAGCAGCTCCAATTAATCTTTTTGTAATGTACTTCCTTAACAACAGTGGAGTGTGTCCACCCATATGTAGTTCTGTAATCATACACCTTAGTGCATATCCTGAAGTGCAGTCACTAGCACTGGAGGCCAACACCAGTGGAGCTTTTCTGGCAGATTCATACATTCATCTCAGTATCACCAATAGCTGAGTATTTTGACTATAGTCCAACAGTTAAAATTTTCACAGGATAACAATTGGTTTTCATCTATACAACCTGCGATGCTGGAGATTTTTGAACACTGACTTTGTGTACATCTATGACCTGTACTTTGCCCTGATTGGCTCATCAATTGCTCAGATTAAAACAATAGATTTTAATTTTAACTTAGGAACCCCCCCCAAAACTGTCTTCTAAATTTGACAATCCATCTATCTGTAGAACATTTGCTTTGCTTTTATGCTATAGACTTCCCTCTTTCTTATACATATTTCTGAACACAGTTACATACTACTGCATATTAGTGAGCTCAATGATTACATGCAAACACTTCCATGTAGATGTGTATCTTACAAATAAAGGAATGTAGAAATGGCATTCAATGCTGTCACAAAAACTAACATTTGAAAAATGTACCCCATTATGTAAATTGATTATAAGAAAATTAGATAGTAAGGAATTAGATCTTTCTGGACTGAGAAACTGGATGATTTAATGACAATCAATGCTGAATATTAGCAAATGTAGAAAAAATGTATTTGCATACTCAGGATAATTCCAGATTCTGAGACACATTGATTAGACATGCTAATGGTAATTCATTAAAAGTATTGACCTAATGTGCAACACCACTAGAAAGTCACATTTATATTAGTAAATAAAGTTTTACAGATAGAAACAAATCATATAAAATACAACTAATATTGCAACTGATTTAATGCATATATTTGGCATCAGTTTATACTCTGATCATGAGCTACATTCACGTTACATAACATTAAAACATATTTGAAATAAGATACAACAATTATAGAGAAGCATAAATATGGACGATGAGACACGCCTATTCAGAAGCCAGAAATCTGGAAAACTGTGCCACGTGGTTTACACAAATAAAATCAAATAATATGCACTTTTCGGTGCTTTGAACAGGAAGACTGTATAGATATATATCTGGACTGAATACGCTATTTGCAATTACACCAACCAGATTGGTAAATAAATAGAAAATATTTATTTAAAAAATATCAAATAAAATATAAAAACTAAAGTCTCTCATGCGTCCTTGAGAGACTAATATAAGTATACACAGTATCTATACCAAATGGAAATGATGGGGATTAACAAATCTTATGTCACGTTGTCTACTCTTCAAGACAATGTGTTACTGGTCTAATATAGTCTAATCATCAAAAATCCAAAATTTAGCATAATATAAAGAACACAAACCAACCTGAAGTGGCACCCAAATACAGAGTCTAACAAAGCACAAGTACTGACCAAGGAAGACCACACCATCCGCTCATGGACTACAAAAAATATATGTATAATCCAATGGTCTACTCTTCAAGACAATGTGTTACATCCATGTCCCAAAATATAACCTATATATCAACACCATAGATGGCCTTACTCCATCCTTAAAGACAAAAACAAGAATAGGAGAAACAAGAGGGAAAAGTACCAATGTCCCCTCAAGATTAGACAGAAAAATTAACTGTCCGGTCATAGAGGGAGATCACTGCCTCTAATAGTCAGTCCTGTAGAGACCAGTTCAGTATTGGTCGGAGACTATTGACCGTAAAATTTACCTTTATTTATAGCTTTAAAATATACATATAACATCACACACACAAGGAACCATTGCTACTGTCATGATTCCTTTAAAAACACAGTGTAGCTCTTCAAGTATTAAGAATCCTTAATTGATTCGATTAATGTGCTCTGGCTGCATGATATAGTTTAAAGTACTCGGGTAGTCTCAGATATAGTGGGGTTTAAGTACAAGCTAAATGCGTCTTATGAGACATCTGCAGGCTCCCTGCTCTGTTACCAATCAAGATTAAACAAACATCTATCTCTGGACTCCCATATAGAGTGAGATAGCAGATGCCCTTTTTGAACAATGGAACTACATCAGCTTTCCTCCAATCACAGGGCACTATGCCTGATGAAAGTGAATAAGTGTTTAATAAGCATCAAAATGTACCTTGTAAACAAACATCGGGATATCAATATCACCCAGCTCTCTGTCCTGATGAGATGAGGGAGAATTTGAAAAAATAGGGGCTTTGGTAGTCCCAAATGTTTTAAGTGCAAGAATGTTAAATATCTATATGAATTTAAGAAAGTTGGACAGGGCCCCCTGGACTACTTCCATCACTCCCAAACCCTAGGTATGGTGTGTGGCAAAAGCACATACTCACCTGTCTGAGGTCAAGTGGTGTCTGTTCCTCCACATCATTCACCTACACAAATGAAAGAAAAAAGATCTAAAAACTTTGATCACATTTGCCACTGGTAAAAAAGAAAATAAACCCTTCTCATCCCTGCCTGGTTTGTTGCCCAGCTCACTGTGAGAGAAAAAACAAAGACTGGCTTACGTATATCTTGTTTGTGATTGACTGGGACGTGCCCTAGTAAACTCACCTTCCAGCCAGTGGGTCCATGGGAAAAAAGTAAACAGGGATTTTTTTTAAAGTTCTTTTATTTGTGTAGGTGAATGATATGGAAGATGTTGTGGACCAGGACACTGTGGACACCTCTGGGCCCCCGGCATCAAGATGTTTTTAGCACATCCACCATATCTAGGGTGGAGGTGGTACAAGGTGTCCTGGTGGGGACCCTTTCCAGGGCTCTGGATAGACATATAATAATTTTTTTTTTTTGTATTAGGGTAGGAAGAGGAAGGGGTCTACTTCATCTGCTATTCTGTGGATTGATATGGGGGTTTCTTATCCTGAACTATTATTATAATTTTACAATTTTTTAGAGTGTACAACATAGTTCAGTATGGGAAACCCAAGCCCATTACAGATTTCATTGTTGGGTGACATAAAGGAAGTAGGGGCAGGTTAACATTTTGATCAAATTAATCAGACCAATAAAGGATATAGGTAATCTTTTCCAGTTCTATGTATAAGGATGTGGACATTAAATTATTTGATGGAATCAGATACCCAATTGAATGGACTGGTACAAAGTCATTCTGATATAAGACTGGTGTGTAGTCATAGCTTTTCAAATTCTATCTTATCCATAAGTTGGCGGTTTTGTTAATTTACTGTCACAACAAAAGTTGCTGCTGTAAAGACTGGATGTCTATTTTATAGGAATCAGTCTTTTGTTCTAAGGAGTGCCGTCTGTCATCTTGTGCTTTCAGTTTCAATAGAACATCAGCTGCAGAATACTGGATATCATCCATTTTTTTATTGATAATAAGGGAAAAGGGCAAGCATTACTTACTTATAGTGATGAGCGAGCGTGCTCGGCCGATGCTCGGATCGGCTCGAGCATCGCTCTGCTCGGCACATGGCGGTACTCGTCGAGTACTGCCATGTGCTCTCCCGCCATGTTCGGGTGGCGGGGATCTGTGCCGGAAGAGGCACAGATCCGAAGAAGCTCCGCTGGACCACCAGGGACTGGAGGTACGGGGGCATTGCGGAGATGAAGGGGGCATTGCGGAGATGAAGGGGGACATTGTGGAAGAGGGGCATAGACTCTATGCCCCTCTTCCACAATGTCCCCCTTCATCTCCGCTATGCCCGTCTTCCACAATGTGCCCCTTCATCTCCGCTATGCCCCTCTTCCACAATGTGCCCCTTCATCTCCGCTATGCCCCTCTTCCACAATGTCCCCCTTCATCTCCTCTATGGCATAGAGGAGATGAAGGGGGACATTGTGGAAGAGGGGCATAGCGGAGATGAAGGGGCACATTGTGGAAGAGGGGCATAGCGGAGATGAAGGGGCACATTGTGGAAGACGGGCATAGCGGAGCTGAAGGGGGACATTGCGGAGCTGAAGGGGGCATTCGGAGATGAAGGGGGCATAGCGGAGATGAAGGGGGCATTGACCAGGCACCCTCCCCTCATCAGAGCAGGGGGTGCCTGGTGTTGCCCCATTCATTTCAATGGGGCTCGGGTGCTCGGCCGAGCACTCGAGCCTCAGGGGGTGCTCGGTCAGAGCACCCGAGCATCGGGGTGCTCGCTCAACACTACTTACTTACATACTTTCTTAATGGTGTTTGATCTAGAGTACATGGCTGAAAAAAAACTATTACAAGTTTGGAAGCAAAAAAGACTCACCAGGTTAGAGACAATGCAATACACTGGCAATACATTTTCACCAATGTTTTCTATGACTACATTTCCCACCACAATGTTACTTTTTTCTGAGAACTGAAGTGGGGAGATACATAGTCGAAAGTAAAAGTTGTGAGTCCCACCACAATGTTACTTTTTCTGAGGACTGAAGTGGAGAAATAAATAGTTGAAAGTAAAAGTTATGAGTCCTACAGCAACTTATGCCTTGAAAAGATTCTTATCAGGCTAAATGCCTTTGTCCTTTGCCCACAACACTAACTTCCTGCTTATGTGACATTGGCACAACCATCCTTGAAGAATAACTGCCTCTTGGGATGTTCCAGCAGGGTGCAACATATGACACCAGTTCTTTAAAGTCTCTGTTTTCAAGAAGAGAAAAGGGCAGAATGTCAACCAATAACATTTTGGAAAGTTTACTATTCCATGGGAATACATTTACATAATTTTGGTTAAGATTTTGACTTCTTTCTAAGAACTTAGTAAGTGTGGGATTGCAGTACATAGTAGAAGAACTGTGTAAATGTATTGCTTTAAAGTCATGACTTCTGGAGGTGGTGGTGGTGGTATGTGTAAGCACTCATGACTCTTGTCATCTCCAAAAACAAACTCAGAATCATATTCCTCTGCAGCAGGAGCAGAAAATATTAGCACACTCTCTAACACATCAACAGCACTTCTATTGTATACCAGAGAGCCCCGAGAACATTTAGGATTACTTCTGCTGTTGATAGTTGTGGCATCTCTGACCAGTTGATGATGTGTCTCCCAGTCAGATCTGTGGCTGTACTTCAGTTGGGAACTCATTGAGGAGGTGCCTAGCTGAGAGCCTCCTTTCCTCTTGCTCACATGCTTCTTTCACAGACAAAAGATAGCAACATGATTAATTGTGGACTTCATGGACTTAGGGGTTCATAAGGGGCTGCTACTACTACTGGGGCTATATGTTGCTGGAATTGTACTACTACTGCCTCAGCAGGTTCTGCAATTCCAACAGCAGCAGAGGCACTAATCATAACTAAGGTGGATGTTGATAACCTGTGTTGCTACTGGCTACTGCTAATTAGTGTTGAGCGAGCGTGCTCGGCCGATGCTCGGATCGGCTCGAGCATCGCTCTGCTCGGCACATGGCGGTACTCGTCGAGTACCGCCATGTGCTCGCCCGCCATGTTCGGGTGGCGGGGATCTGTGCCGGAAGAGGCACAGATCTGAAGACGCTCCGCTGGACCACCAGGGACTGGAGGTACGGGGGCATTGCGGAGATGAAGGGGGCATAGCGGAGATGAAGGGGGACATTGTGGAAGAGGGGCATAGACTCTATGCCCCTCTTCCACAATGTCCCCCTTCATCTCCGCTATGCCCCTCTTCCACAATGTCCCCCTTCATCTCCTCTATGCCCCTCTTCCACAATGTGCCCCTTCATCTCCGCTATGCCCCTCTTCCACAATGTCCCCCTTCATCTCCTCTATGCCATAGAGGAGATGAAGGGGGACATTGTGGAAGAGGGGCATAGCGGAGATGAAGGGGGACATTGTGGAAGAGGGGCATAGCGGAGATGAAGGGGGACATTGTGGAAGAGGGGCATAGCGGAGATGAAGGGGGCATAGCGGAGATGAAGGGGGACATTGCGGAGATGAAGGGGGCATTCGGAGATGAAGGGGGCATAGCGGAGATGAAGGGGGGCATTGACCAGGCACCCTCCCCTCATCAGAGCAGGGGGTGCCTGGTGTAATGCTCGTGTCGCCCCATTATATTCAATGGGGCTCGGGTGCTCGGCCGAGCACTCGAGCCTCAGGGGGTGCTCGGTCAGAGCACCCGAGCACCCGAGCATCGGGGTGCTCGCTCAACACTACTGCTAATGTGTGTAGCCGATTGGGACTTGTACATGGAAGCAATGACAATGCTGATGAATGACAAGATGAATGTCTATTTTTCACTATATTTACTTGTTCTGGGTCAGACTTTTCAATTATTCAATTCAAACAGTTTATAGACAGACGCAGGATGGAGAAGAGGATGCTAGAGGGATATATTCTAGATCTAAATAATCATCAGTCATTGGGTCATCCACAACATTGCACAACTCTTCTTCCCCACTACTTTTATATTCCTCTAAGCTTTTAGAGGTCTCAGACAATTTATTTTTGCTACTACTTTCAGGACAGGTGTTTTTATGCTTGTTTGTCTCACTGTCAGATGGAGCAGTTGGTTGAGCTGGTATACCTTCTTGCACTATGCCATCAGCATTGGAATTTGACTTCAGTGCACTTTTCATGAAAAATTTTGCTCTTGGTGAAAAGTGCCGTTTTCTTTTGTTTCTTGTTTGAGTCGAAAACTTTAGCCCATCCCTATTCCCAGAGTACTGGCATATGTGTATGTTAGCACAAATGGTTCAGTGACTCATAAAGAAGGAAGTGATTACTGATAAATGTCCCTCTTAAATGAATGATACTGCAAGTGAGCCAAGATATGGAAAAAAAGTGTACGTAGCTGTCAAGTTCAGAGCTGCACTAGAGATGTTTGTATTTGAGCATTAAAGCACTTAAATGCTTAAACAGTATTCAGAAGGACATTGCAGTAATAGTAGTATTAGTAATTACACTAAAATTTCTGATTTGCTTCTATGACATTGTTATGTTTCTTATATTGATTGGTTACTGAGTTTTTAAATCTGGGGGAATTCGTGAGATTGCTTTTACCATCATTATTAAGCAATGGAGATGCGAAAGATGTAGCTCAAAAGAGCAATAGAGAACTAATGTATTTGAAGCTTGTGAGTTCTCTTTTTGATCTGCCTCATGCTATGTACGTTTTTAATTATTGCTAATGCACTTGGAAGTGATTTTACTTGGCTGCTTTTGGAGTCGGCACAGAATTGAGTAACTCACCTGTTGTTTAAATATGTGTGAGTTAGATCAGGATAAGATTTTATCAGACTCAGTCAATGGGTCAAGCATTCATTTCCTCCACATCTCCATCACAGAAACAGGCCTCACACATGACAGCGGTGAGTGGGTTCAAGAAGGGTTATCTGGGTGCATAATAGGTCACAGAGGGTATAGTAAAATGGTTCTATAACCTGAGTTCCCTGATTCCCAGATGTGGTCAGACATTCTTGTCCTGGATATCTCACAGTGAGTAGATATAGATATAGATATAGAACTCTTCTGTGAAATTTGCCATTTCTCCAAATGTGTGGCTCATCCAGGTATATATGATGGCCCCCTGGCTTCATCCACAAAGCTAGGCCATGTCTAGTCCTGAGGCCTGGATTAGTTGGTGAGAGATCATCAAGGGCTTTACAAAAAAATTTAAAGTATTCCACACATGGCAGGAAAACCTTGTGGTGAGAGTATAATCTCCAGGAATTCAGAACTCTATAGTAGTGCCAGAAAGGGAGAGAGGAAATCCACCGGAACAATACAGAGTGCACTGCTGGTGAATCAAATATCAATAAAAAATCTTGTTGCAGTGCATATGCTTATATTCATGGTATGATATTGTGGAATAACAGCAAGGAAATATCAGCTATTGAAACTGGTATTTGTAGCAGACTAAAGAAAATGTCTGCCTGTGTTGCAATTCAATATATATGGCATCCAAACAGGAAATAATAAAAAATGTTTGATGCTCAGAAAGAAAGCCAGGCTGCAGTTTGACCTCATGGATAGGCCTGAAGGCCTCAGAACCTCAGGAGTGCAAACTGAGTTGCCAAAAAGGTAGTAACAGAATCTTCAGAAGATAATCTCTCATCCATATGTGCCAAATTCTTATCAATATTTTAAATTGTAAATAGGGTGAGTGGAGCAATGTTGTGTACGTCTGCAGTTCTTAGAGGTTAGTCACGCTCCCCAACTTTTAACCCCCCTGTTGAATTTCTTTGATTTCATTGCATTCCCAGTTAGTCTGGAAATGGAGGGGTTAAAGATGGGCCTGCTTAGGCTAGTGAGGGTGTGCAAGCTGCTTTGTATTGGAGGGCCAAGGCTGCCTTACCCTTGTTAGGCCTCACCTGGAATATAGAGTACTGTTTTGGGCACCAATTCTTAAAAGAAACATTATTGAACTGACAAAATGTGCAGAAAAAATGCAACAAAAATGATTGCAAAGGATTGCAAGATCTGAGTTATGAAGAGAAATTAGTCAAACTGTGAATGTTTACATTAGAGAAGAGATTTCTAAGGGATGATTTAATTGCCATTTGCAAATATATTCAAGGTCAATAGAAAGAACTCTCTAAGCAACTATTTATTTTAAAGTCATCCATTACAACTAGAGGAAAGGTACTTTCAACTAAAAAAGGAAGGCAATGTGCTTGCTGATACTGTAGTTGCTTTAAAAACAGGAGTGGATAACTTCTGGGATCAATTCAGAACAATATTGAGAATTATGACAGTTGGTGTCACAGCAGATAGAAGGTTGATCCAGTAGAATATCTGACTGTCATTTGGAGTCAGGGGTATGATTGCACATAGCGACACTGGGGGCTATGGTGGCCATAGCCTTTTGAGGCTGAATATTCCTTTTCTCAGGCTATGGAGCCCTAAGCTGCCAAACCTGGGAAGACCGGTTTGGCAGCAAGGCCATTTTGTTACAATGGGAGAGGAAAATTGCCATTTCCAATGCCTTTTGGGCATTTTTTTATAGGTATACAGAATTACAATATTCAGTATACTTACCACCCCAATGGAATAGCAAGAGTACGAAAAAGGCTAAAAATAGCCTTTTACTAACTCTAGCCTGTCAAATTTTGATCTATATTTATTCTTGTATAGTGCTTCTCATTTATACATAGAGTACACAGCATTTTCTGGCACAGACAGCCTCTGACCTGTAGAGTAGACCTTTTAAACTAACTGTCTGAGGCACAGGGAAATAAAATAACTTGCCCAAGATCACAAGGAGCTGACGCTGACACAGAAAATTAGTCAGGTTTCCCCTTTTTTCACACACAGTGTCTTGACTTCAAAGGCCACCACTTAAAAGAACACTATCATCTAAAAAGTAGATGCAGAAATCAATGTTTTGCTTATACCTACCATAGGAATTATATTGAAGGGACGTGCATTGTAAATGATGTGCACTGGATATGCTGTGTGCTAAAATGCAGTAAGGTAGTTTTAGTATAGATATAGTCCTTTTGCACAATCATTCCTTATGCTTATGACCTCTTGATTTATATCAATATAGTCTTTATTTTCAAAATTTCAAAAGAGGCATGTATTGTTATGGTAATTGTAACTAAAAAAAATCTCCAGATGACAAGTATTTTTAGAGTCATGTTGCAGTGTCTGCTTTGCCTTCTAACTAGGTGTGACACTGGAGTGCATGTAAAATTAATATGGATAATCATGTTATTATCCAATAAATTATAAGAAATGCCTCACAATATTTATCTATGAAGATTAAGTACAATTCAACCACAGCTTCTTTGGTCCATATTCCTAAAGAAATAAGTCTTCTAATGCATGTATGAATGTTCTCCTAATGTGCTGTTTGCACTGATCATAGGGAGAAAAAGGAATTAAAATCCATAATAATTTCTAATTCTGTATGAAGAACAAACCCATCAGGTTTGAAAATGTAACATTTCAGCCATATGATGGTCATATAAAAATGTCATGTACTCCATCTCTCTACATTCACATTACTTAAAAAAGTAATACTGTTCCTGATGAGAGTGAATCAATAAATATTAAGTATAAGAGTCTTGCTTTACTGAACTGAGTTCCTTAATTAACCTTGTGTGTATGCCTTCAGGTTCTGGTGCTTTACTCTCCATAACTCTTTCATGTCTGTTTTGAACTCTGTCCTCAGTAAGCCATGTACCTGATGAAGGAAATTCTGTGACTCTCTCTGTGTGCCAACAGCTTACCATTGTTGTTTCCTTTCTATATACAGAAGACAAGAATGTGTTTATGGTGTCAGCCAAAGCCTTGTCCTCACTAACATTTCCTCTGTCTCAGTTTTAAGAGGGCTTAAACCATATGAGTGTCAGAGAGGTATCCAATGCATTGCAAAGCAATGCATGGGATACTTCTCCAGCACTCAAAAATTAAACTTTTGTTAAAATGTATATACTTGTAGAACTGTTTAGAATTTACACAGATTTTTTTTGCAATAGATGCTATATTTTTAACCCCTTATGGGCTGATGCTGAGCTAAGACCATCATTGGTGAATTTGACATAAGGACCAAGGATGGACCTGTCATGTTATGTTTTTTTTTTGCTCATAGCACTCCTGCAGGAGCACTGTGAACACTAGTCTGAAACTGAGCTCTCTTAGACTGAAGTGGTCAGTATCAGACCCTAGTTCAGCAAATCTGGCACATGTGATCAGTCACGTGTGCCAGCTCATCAAATCAAATCAAAGTGATCCTTAAGGATAATCCAGTGGCCAGGACGGCCATCAAAAAGGAATTAAATTATGCCTTTGACTAGGGATGTGCGAAAATTTCTGCCTCAAAATGAAATTGGCGAAAAATGTCACTTTCAGCTTGGAAAAAAATGTTGTGAGAAAAGTGCCGATTTTCCACTTTTTTTGCGCTTTTTTCACCCATTGAAATTAATGGGAACATAGAAGTTACACACAACACATTATAAATAATATTTTATTTCCCTTAGGCACAGTATAAAAGGGGCATGAGGGTGCCTGTGTTGGTGGGGTGTGGGGAAAGAATCAGTTGAACAGGGGATGATTTTTGGGGGGTTGTTTACTGGAATTGGGGAGCACTTAATAAAAAAGAAATCCTAAATAAAATAAAAACCATAAGACATGGTATAAAGGGGTCTGAGGAGGGTGTCTGTGTTGGTGAATGAATGAATCATTTCAACAGGGAATTTGTTTTGGGGGCTTTCTTGACTGCTCTTGGGGGGACAGTTAATAACAAAATAAAATAAGAAATTTGTATTTAAAGTTACAGAGACAGGAACCCCTTGACATAAGCTGCCACTGGGGTGGACTGATACTTGACTTGATAGAGTTTTTCATAGAGGATGATTTGTTAGATTTGTTGTTAGAGGACAAAGTCCTGAGGAAACATTGATTTGTAGGACTTAAGCTTGTTTGGCACAAGCCCTAAGGAAACATTGATTTGTAGGACTTAGGCTTGTTAGAAACAAACCCCCAAAAATGTTTTATTTTTTTTGTAGGACTATGTTTTTTAATTTTTTTTAAAGCACAAGCCCTGAAGAAAAAATGCCCTTCTGGCCTAGTGCCAGCAGAAAGAGAACACAAAAAGGAGGCGCTCCTAGTGTAGTATGTAGGTGATTCTCAGTAGAATATAACCAAATGAAATCTACTCACAAATATGAAGTTCAGTGTAAAACATATGTCTCCACTGAAATTCAAACTTTAGGGGAACTCAGACCGTCCCAAAGGTCCACTCCAACTCAGAGTGCTCAATTTAGTGGCTGCACCTCTTCTTCATCCACATCAGGGAAGTACATAGAAGAAAAAACACAAAAACAGAGGGCGCCAAATAGTGCCTGTAAATGCCACAAAAAGTCAGTAACCAAACAAAATAAGGAATGTACTCACAATTGGAGTTGCTGGTTAACGGCTTATACCCAAAACCAGCTCTCAAGCCTGTGGAGAAATTCAAATCTGTCTCTCCTCAGATGAATTTGAAATATTGTCCAATGATGACCAATGTCCAGAGGTATGATGTTATTTCAGAGGGTAAAAAATGAAAAAGGAGGCTGCTAAATGTCTAAAAACATATTCATTTAATAAAAATATATATATAAAACAACAAACCAGTTGTAGAAAGAAACAATAAATCCAACATTGTGACGTTTCGCAGCACTAGGGCTGCTTTCTCAAACCAACTGGTTGTGTAAAAATGCAAAATACAAAAGACAAACATGGCAGCCATGATCATTTTTTAAATTTCCCTCGCTTAATTTCATTGGATAACCTCATGATGAGTCATTAGTTGACCATAAATCACCTCACTTATCTGACCTTATTTCAAACAGTATATAAATGAACTATAAAAAACTAAATATAGTTTCATACAACATATATTTCAATGCATATTATTATAGTTATAAGATTGTCAAAATTTAATTTGATATCAAAGAAAAAAACCAATAGAACAAGCTTTATTTAAAACTATGTTCAAACTATTAGAATCATTATTAAAATAATCTCTTTTAAACCCCTATATAGATGAACCTTCTATCTAATAAGCATCTCACTATAGAGTGATATTTTGGTTTTGTCCCTCTGTGAGCATAAATATCTGTGTAGACTGAATATAGATTTATTTGATCTTACCAAAAATTAGGTAACCGAATAAGGAAGTAGATCTTACATTATGCGTTTCAATGTTGCGGTAAGCTTGCATTCCACCGCAACGGGGATCACAAGGAATGTAAACACAGTAAAAAAACAGAGAGTTAAACGGTCCAGTTTCAATCATCAGACAGTAAAATGGTGTAAACTGAATATAGGTTTATTTAATCTTACCAAAAACTTAGATGACTGAATCAGGAAGTAAATCTTACATTATGCGTTTCAGTGCTGCGGTAAGCTTGCGTTCCACCGCTACAGAGATCACAAAAGATGTAAACACAACGAAACCCCCCCAAAAAAAAAAAAAAAAAAAAAAGTTTTACTATCATGGGAACTAACATCCGCTCACAATAAATGAATACAAGGACCAAGAATATCCATATCTATATCCATGGCAAACTCACTCCGCAAGATCTTACATAACCATGAACGGAAGTTAGTCCATAATGTAAACAAACATTACCGTGAGCCCACTTGTTTCACAAAAAGGAAAACTAAAAGATTGAAAATAAGAAATATTCATACAAAAAAAACACTATAAAGGCACATACTACATATGTCATTATATTAAAAAGCAAATGCAATAATAAATTATTTAGCACTGTTACCCGTGACAAATACACGGGTCAAATAGCTCTATCTGTAACCAATAACTAAACTAAAGATATAAACAAGAAAAACATAAAGTAAAATAAAAAGACAATAACGAACCAAATATAAAGTTGGAGAATAATGAAAAATCGAACACATCAAAATATATCAATAATCCCTATTCTGAGCCACAACAAAATGGAGAAAGAATACTAAAGAATGATAATAATGATATAAATAAAGATATAAATAAGTGAATTCCAATCAAATCAAATAAACTAAACAATACTAAATGAAATAACAAAGTATAATATATATCTCTATACAAAAAAATATATAAGAGCACATATAAAATGCCTATAAAAACTGAAATAATAAGAAATATCATATGGGAGTGATATCTAACAATAGTTATGTGAACTAATAAAATTGTGTTATATACATGAAATGTAAAAGTGTAATAATGAATAAAGTGACTAAAATATAATACTAAATCATATCTATATACTCATTTATGAGCGTATGTGAGAAATGTCAATAGATACCTGAACAACCTTAAGGTGTGTGTGATATATGTAAAGAATAAATATAAGAGTGTATGGTATACTGAGTGCAATATGTGATGGTATATGAAATATGTTCTTATTAAAATAAATATAAATGATAATGAGTGTACTACATGCTATGTGTAATGTCAAAAATATATGTTTATATATGTACGATATAACACTTGAATCACCAGGCTACATCGCAAGCTTCATTCAGACCCCTCGGCACCATAGTGTCCAACCTAAAAATCCAGTAGGACTCTCTCACGATTAATTTTTGGAAGGAATTTTGTCCTATGATAGATTTAACATGTTCAATAGGAAAAATATGTAGGCCCTTTGGATCCTGGTTGTAGTATCGAAGGAAGTGCCTTGAAATGCTATGTAGGAGGTGTCCTCTCCTGATATTGTATCTATGTTGGGTGACCCGATCTTTGAAGCTCTGAGTGGTTCTGCCCACATATTGTAAATTACAGGGACAACTAAGTAGATAAATAACATATTTAGTATCACAATCTAAAATGCCATTGATAGCAAAAGTCTCCCTAGAAGAGGTAGAGGTAAACATCTTTATGTCCATTGGCAGAATAGAACATGTGATACATCTCTGAGCTTTACATTTATATAACCCATTGTTCTTGTTTTTATTCTGACGTATGTTTTCAATACTTACACCCAACAATACAACTTGATTTTTATTTTTATAATTGTCTTTATTTTTATTTCTGCTTTGGCTTTTATCTTGTTTATCCTCAGCTTTCTGATGATTTCAGTTCTTCAAACTGCTTGAAGCTAAAATGTTTTTCAAAGTTTTAGATCCCTGAAAGTTACTTTCGGCCTTTGGGGAATATTTCTCTTTAATAATGGATCCTCTTTTAGAATATTCCAATGTTTAGTGAGGATTTTCTTAATGTTGTTTCCCTTAACATTAAAATTAGTAATAAAGTTTGGAAATTGGTTGCATGGGTCAGTTTTACACATTGATCCCTTCTCATCCAGCTCCTTAAACTCTTTAGCCTTAGAATATGAATCCTCTATGAGTGTTCTCGGATATCTTTTGTCTTCAAATCTCTTCTTTAAAATTTTGGATTGGGCCTCATAGTCTTTTTCATTCTAACAGTTACGTTTAATCAGTCTAAACTGACCATAGGGCACATTATTAAGCCAAGGTTTATAATGGCAACTCCTATAGTCAAGGTTGGCATCTACTTTTTTGAAAAATGTGCGAGTGCAAATATAAGATTAGTTTTCACCTATGAGGTCGAAATCCAAAAATTGGATCTGTCTCTCATCTACAGAGCTAGTAAACTCTATATTCCATCAATTGTTATTCAAATACCCTACAAATTCCATACAATTAGGATATCATCAATATATCTATGATATAGTACCAGGTTCGCGCCAAAAGGACAGTTGTTATAAATCTTGCTATGTTCAAGATAACCTAAAAATAGCATAGCTTGGGGCGAACCTGTTACCCATCGCCATACCTTTGACTTGCAAATATAATTGATCATCAAATACAAAATAATAATGTGTGAGCATAAACCTTGTAGCTTCGATCAAAAAATCTGTTTGTCTCTTGGGCATAAGGGGATCCTCATTCAAAAAGAACCTTGTTGCTTCTAAACCTCCTTGGTGGGGGATATTGGAATAAAGCGATGTAACATCCAAAGTTATCCAAGTGAAGTCATCTTGCCAAACGAAACCCTTTAACAGAGTTAAAAGGTGGCCTGTATCCTTTAAATAGGAAGGGAACCCTATCACTCGTCTCTGTAGGTGATAGTCTATATATTCTGACAAATTGCTGGTGAGAGAATCGATACCAGAGATGATAGGTCTGCCTGGGGGACTATCCAAGTTTTTATAAATTTTTGGCAAATGATAATATATAGCCAGTTTTGGATTCCTAGGAATAATAAAGTCTGTTTCTTGTATCCCAAGCAGACCTTCATCCACAGCTTTATTTAACACAAATCTTAGTTCACATAAAAATTCTGCAGTGGGGTCTGATTGTAATCGATCATAATGAGAGGTATCTGATAGTATCCTGTTTGCTTCACATATATACTCTTTCAGGTCTTGTTTTACCAGGCCACTTCCTTTATCAGCTTGTTTTATAATGACTTCATGGTTTTTAGTTAAACTTTGTATCGCTAGTCTCTCTTGTCTATTCAAATTATCTTGTTTCTTGTTCTTTTTCTTAATAAGATTTCCAAAATCCTCCATCACAACTACAGAGAAACTTCTACATGTTTCCCAATAGACTCCACTGGGAAAAACTGAGATTCCAGATTCCAGATTCCAAAAAAGAAGGAGTTGAAGAGGTGGATATTGTTGTTATTGTATTTGGGGTAATATTTCCACTAGAATGATATCTATTTTATGGCCCTTCATCTGGATCATCATGTATATCTCTATTTCCCATACCAGATTCAGAAAATTTGGATGAAGTTTGAATTAAACTAGTGGAATCCCTAGGCACCACGGTGGTGGCAGTATTGGTATCTGGCAGTCCATTAATAGTAACAGTGGTATTGGGTGGTCTATTAGACATCACTATTTCATTTATTTTACCACCTCCAGTAGAAATTACTTTATCATTATTTCTATTACCCATAATGGGTCCATAGCTGCTGTTGTATTTAGAATGACCACTCTGTTGAGATTTATTTGCATTGTTGTTAAATCTTTTGGGCCAAGTGCGCACTAGCAACTCCAATTGTGAGTACATTCCTTATCTTGTTTGGTTACTGACTTTTTGTGGCATTTACAGGCACTATTTGGTGCCCTCTGTTTTTGTGTTTTTTCTTCTAGTGCCAGCAGGTCATATTGGCCAGTAGCCACTGGCCATTGTCAAATGTCCACCTGAGTCCTGAGTTGGAACTGCTGTTCGTACTGCTACTGCTGTGTTGTTTAAGCAGCAGGCCGATTAGGCAACTCAAAGGGAATGGGATTAACAATAGCAGTAACATGGAAGATGGATGATGAAGGTTCCACTTGCCATGAATGGCTCCAGTGATGTGCCTGAGGCAGAAGAATAAGTAGCCCCCAATATATGTGGAGAAAAGAACAAGCTGGCCATTACATCTTCTCTACCTGCACCACTTCCAAAATCGTCATGGGTTTGTTGTTATTAGAATATATTTTTTTCCTTTGAGAAAAGGAACTGTGGCTTCCATCAGCAACTGCAATGTGCACAGTGTGTGTGTGGTAAATAACAAATGGGGTCACAACTATATCCAAACACCATGACACCCGAAACCAAGTACTGCTGCTGTCACTATACCCCTTGTCCAGACCCTGCTAAGGACACATGACAACTTGTTTTGATGAACCCTCAAAAGATATATAGTATAAGATAGGAGCACACCTCATTTAAACATATAAATGGTAAAACCACGCCATCCACACGAGGGGTGCACCCAATTCTCTAAAGTACTACACATAGCATTTAAAAAGAAACAAAAGATGAGGATTAATTTGAAGCACTTTACCAATAGTCCATCACACAAATAATCTAGAAAATAGCTAAATTTATTAATGACAAAATGTCACAATATATATTAAAATTAAAGATAGGTGGTAGAAAATAGGTCCCCCATCACCCACAATATGTCACCCATCCCCCACTAAGTAAAATAATCTAAAAAATACCCCTACTAGTAACACTAGACAATATATATAAAACCAGCCCACCCCAGACTGGCGCCAGCCCCCTCAAAAATGGAGCAAAAATATACTATAAATGGCCTTGTATAAGTGTGATATTCAATCCAGATGTTGCTCAAAAATAGACTGTGAATCAAAAATTGATGATCATAAATAAGTCCACAGTTTGCACATCCACAAATATAGAACCACAGATGATAACAATGTCATTACGATGACACATTCTTATGATGATAGTTCCACTTCCATACTGCTATTCATCAGATGAAAAAATTAAATGATGATATAATGAAGATGTGCACATTCATTCTCAGTACCCATCCAGCAACTGAGTCTGGCTAGTTAAGGAATCACCAGCTTCAAGAGGTGTATGCAAATAAACAAAGATACTCTCACCAAACTTCGCCCCACACAAGGGCCTTTGAAGTCTCTCAACCTCCAAGCACCAATCCTACCGCCACTCACAAGTTGCAGTCATATTGATGGTATTGACACATTGTCATCTTCATAAACTTTTAGCTCCACATAAATTCAGAGGCTCCGTCAGTTGGTAGATAATATATCAATCTCCAATTTTATCCATACACTGGCAGGTATCAAATATGTCTCCAATTCTGTTAACGCGTTTGATCTGTCCTTACGTGGACTTTTTCACGACATACAGTTCCAACTTCAAATAACCCGCCCCATTTCCTACCTTTTAAACTTCCTAAACCGGAAGTTACTTCAATCGCCATAGTGACCAAGTGCATATAATTAACATTAAATCAAGAATAAACATTGTCACCCATCGGAATTTCCAGACTGCCCTTACCCTGCATATCTCCGCCATCCGATCCACAATAGATCCTGCCCCCATATGTCCCGACGGCCTCCTCACATCTGATCTCTCTCCCCAGACGATGATCGGTCCCAGTGAATGCGCGCACCACACCTGATAATTTTGCTGCTACTGCCTCAGATTTAGCACTGCAACTAGGACCAGCTTTATTGCTGGCGCTGGCAAGTGGAACCTGTCATAGTCCCGCATTACTTGTTGACCCCATTCCCACTGTGTCCACTGTGGTCTGGGGCACACTAGCCTTATCCTCGGCACTCTGCTGCCCTTTCATCTCAGAAATTAGAGCATTTGCAATTTCCGCTAATTCCAAAAGCTGATTGCTAGTGGTGGTGGTGATGCCCACCCTCATCCCTGTCTCCCATTCCTTCTCACTTTCTGATAAAAAGGCCATCAAGTTCTCTTCCACCTCAGCTTCTCCAACACCAGCACCACCACCACTAGTCCCTACATGATGCTGCTCTATTCCATACATCTCACTGCTGCTTGGAGAAAGTGACAAGCAATGTGACAGAGGATCCCCTGCTGTCACAGTTGGCATCATTTTCTACTTCCCCCCCCTGAGAACTACAAGAAACACTAGCAGCAGGCAAAGTATTGGTGGCAGCAGGTTCAGCACTGGCAGCAGGTACAACACTAGTGGCAGCACATCTGGCAGCAGGTACAACACTAGTGGCTACAGGTACAGAAATGGTGGCACTGGCAGCAGGGGCAGCACGTCTTGAGCACACACAGGCAGCTGACCTGTCCTGCTCTCACTAGTACTACCCTTTTCTCCCTCCCTTCCCATTCCCTTTTCTCCCTTCCTTCCAATTCCCTTTTCTTCCTTCCTTCCCATTCCCTTTTCTCCCTCACTTCCCATTAAATTCCCCAAGATCCCTTGGGTGTTTTAGGGGAACTGGACAGCATTGGTTCAGTAGTGATCCCTTCCTCCTCCTCCTCCTCCTCAGACTCAGTGGACACATAAGGGTCCTTCCAGCTCCTCCACTGATTATTTTTTTCTCTGCTCATAGTGATAGGAGTCACTATGAGCCTCTCCTGCCTCGGTTTTTGCAAAATATCACAAGAGAACAACACAGCACGTCTATCTCGCTCTGTAGCTGCTTCTATAGTGTCTGCCTTCAGAGAAAATGTCACTTTTTATAGTGGAAATGCGAAAACGTAAATCAATGGACGGAAACTTTCTAACCATTGAAAAAATGGCAAAAAATTTTGGCCAATGGGCGAAAAATTAGAAAATTTTAACTGCTAGTTTTAAAGCAGATTTTCCCACGCAGATTTCCCGCAGAAACACGGAGACAAGTTTTGCCAACCCCTACCTCTGACCCTTCTGAGTTTATAAGCCTGCTTCTTACATCGCATTTCCCAGCAACCTCTTTATTAAGCCACATTGGTCTTAATTTACTCCTCTTGTATTTATTCTGCAATGGTCTATATAGTGACAAGCATATTTATCTTAGAGCATTTTAAACAAATTCCATTTTTTATGTGCATTTTTATATTTTTACATCCCACTTAATATCCTTTTTTACTGCTTTTAGCATTATCAAATTAGACTTTTAAAAGTTCAGTGTTTTGGTTAAACCTTTGTTATTGAGTGTCTCCTGACAAATTCCAAAGTATATGACATTGTGGCCTGTCTAATTGTTCCCTGACCTGTACATTGTTTACAGTTTCAGAGTTGTTTGAGACTATTAGTGTCACGGTTTTTGATGAACACTCAGACAGGAGGGTAAGGTTAAAATGACTTTATTAGAACAAGAGCATACAAGGAATTAGGCACTGGGGCCCACGAGGCAATCAAACAGTAATAGATCAATACACAATAGGATGCCACCCGCAGGACCAGAATAGGTGGACTGGCTTAACAGAATACAAGCTGGTAGTACAGATTCTGGCAGAATCAGAGAGGTTGGAGGTAACCCGTACGAGAGCTGGCCACAGGAGAGCATACACCAGAGGTGCACGTGTAGGAGGACTGGCACAACCCAGACGCCTGGGCACCGAACCAGAAGGAGCGAGGCAACACTGACCCAGGCTGTATGATATGGTAACGAGGCAAATCAGACCCAGACTGTATGATATGGCAACGAGGCAACTCTGACCCAGGCTCAGACCGAGTATACCGGGCAACCGTGGAATGGCAACACTAATGCAAAGGAAGGGTTAACGGAGACCAAGGCAGCTGCTAGAGACAAACCCTAGAACACTAGGGATGGATCGAGGCAACTCTAGGAAACTGTAACACAACCAGTGACCACTCAACCTACAGCATGGTACGTACAACGCTGGCTCGAGGTTACTGCAGTGAACAGTATACGCCCTTACCTGGACTAACCCACAGGGTTAATGGTCAACGCCCAGAGACTTATTGAAAACTCCCAGAGGGAGTGAGCACAGAGTGAAAGGTAGGGAGGATACAGAGAGAGAGATCAGAGTAACACAGTCAGTGTAAGAACACTGTACCGGTACTTCGAATGTACACACCTCCAGCAGCAGTTATAAGAGTAGCTTAAGCCCAAGCTTTAGCCTTTGGTCGACAAGGAATAGCGCCATGCGGTGCACAATGATAAAGAATACAAGGCCCAGTAACCACGATGACCACACGGGGTCGCCCAGGGCACAAACAGACACGGTCAGTACCGGAGCCGGTAAACAGGCAACAGGAGACAGCAACGGAGCGGAACAGTGCCACCAGCGGTCAGCAATGGAGCGGGTCCTACAGACAGCTACTGGCAGGAATAGAGCCGGCACACAGCCAGATGCGGTCAGCAACGAATTGGGTTCTTCAGCCAGATACAGTCAGCAATGGAGCGGTACTCAGCCAGATGCGGTCAGCAATGGAGCGGGTTCTCAGCCAGATGCGGTGTGCAACAGCCAGATACAGTCAGCAATGGAGCGGGTTCTCAGCCAGATACGGTCAGCAGCAGAGCGGGTTCTCAGCCAGCCACAGTCAGCAACGGAGTATAACGGTTTGTACGACACTCAGACACAGTAGGTTAGAATAAAACACAGTTTTATTAAAAGACACAATGAAAATACCCTTAGCAGGCTTTACGTATCACAGCGGAATAGACAGGAAAATATAGGTCATAGACATATGCCCACACAGGCCCAGTATTACAATGAGTTGGATGGTACAGATACTGTCACAGGTCAGGCATAACAAGGCAAACTCAGCACAGCATGGGTTAAAGTCCAATGATATAATCAGTCTCCAATGTGGTGTGTTCAGTAATGCCCAGTATGATGGATAACAGCTATCAGGAGACTGATATGGAGACAAGCACCTAGATCTGCAGAGCAGAGCTGAGACTTATACCCTCTGCCGTAGCAGTAACGGAGGCCGCACAATACTATGCAAGAGCTGAATGGACTTGAGCCACGGGCACCCGACCGGTGCAGTAACGGAGGTAACAGTACTCTGCACGAGCTTAGTTAATTTGAACCAATGGCACCCGACCGGTGCCGTCACGAAGGCAACAGTACTCTGCACGAGCTTAGTTAAGTTGAGCCAATGGCACCCGACCGGTGCCGTCATGGAGGCAACAGTACTCTGCGAGAGTGGTTAGAAATGAGCCAATGGCACCCTGCCGGTGCAGTAACGTTGGCAACAGTACTCTGCAAGAACTGAATGGAACGCAACCACGGGCACACTGCCGGAGCAGTAACGGAGGCAACAACAGCTCTGCAGGAGTTAACGGAAAGCTTAGCAGTAACGGAAGCAACAATAGCACTGCAAGAGTTAACGGAAGGCTCAGCAGTAATGGAGACAACAATAGCTCTGCAAGAGATAACGGAAGGCTCATCAGTAACGGAGGCAACAATAGCTCTGCAAGAGTTAACTGAATGCTCAGCAGTAACGGAGGCAACAGTGGCTCTCTGTGTGGCAGGCCCAGACTAGGCGGAAGTCAGAATGTTGCCCAGGTGACACGATGAGCAGGAACTGGAGAGCTGGGCCAGATCTTAAAGCAGGAACATCAGACAAGCCGGGTTGGGTCACAGAGCAGGAATGTCAGCCAGGCCGGGTCGAATCACGGAGCAGGAACCTCAGACAAGCCGGGTCAGGTCACGGAGCAGGAACGTCAGCTAGCCTGGGTCGAATCACGGAGCAGGAACCAGAAGCGGAGTAGTCAAACGGGCCAAGTCGGTACACGGGAACACAGCAACACAAGTAAGCACTGGTACAGGAACACCACGAAAGGGCACCAGACAGGTGCCAGAGGCCCAGTATATAAAGCCCATACTGGGCGGGCAAAACCAAGCTCAGCCAATGGGAGCGCAACACACAGAGACTGACAGGAAAAAGCACGGGCACCGTGATACGGAGCGGCAGAAACAGGAACTCAGGAATGTAGTCAGGCAGGTCAGGTCATACACGAATAAGCGATAGTACGGATACACTGTCAGGAACTTGTACACCACGAAAGGGCGCCTTAGAAATGACATACCAGGGTATATAAAGGCAAGCCCAGGGTGGAGCAAAATGATCAGCCAATCAGAGTGTGGTACAGCATAACAATGTCGCCGTCAGAGCAGGAAGCACGGGCACCATGATAATTAAGTTCTGTAAGACTCTTTTCTAGTTGGCTTCTCTAATAGTTTGGATTTGAAATTGTCATTAACTATACTCAGAAAATTATTTTCCATTGTTGTGCTGGAAGTCATATTTCTCCAGTCAGTTTCAAGATAGATGAACTATCCCATTATAATTGCATTTCCTGACTGAGAAGACTTTTCCATTTGTATTAATAGATGAGCTTCTTCAATGTCTCCAATAATATGTGGCTTGTAGCAAACGCCAATTAAAATATTTTGTTATATATGCCCCCAGTGTGTATTTCAACCCACATGGCCTTTACATTCTGACTGGACCTATCATTAAAATCTTCCCTTTTACTGTGTTTTGACTTGAGGCATGCTTTACATCTAGGCATAGCCCACATCTTTTATTAACCCTATCCCTCCTAAAAAGTAAATAACCCACTAGGTTGACCATCCAGTAATGTTTATCATCTAACCAGATTTCAGTCACATCAACTAGATCATACCTCTCATTCCATGCTTTCAGTTTCAGTTCCCCATCTTACCAGCCAGAGTGCAAAGATTTACATTCGTACAGTTTATGCTACTGCTATTCTGAAGCATTACATTCTTTGAAATATATATTTGCTTTTTTACAGGTGTAACATAGCACCTCCCTTTTAGATTAACTAGCTAATCCCCCTATCCACCCCATGCCCCTTCTCTAATCCCATTTCCTCATTTACAATGTCTTCCTCATCCATTGCCTTTCTTGTGTAGCACATGACACAGGTAGTATTTGAGAAAATACTACGTTAGAGGTCCTTTGCTTAAGCTTACAACCTAAATCCCTGAAAGCCTTAACAGATCTCAATTTCTCACTGACTTTGTCATTGATAACAACAATATGTACCATAACAGCTGGGTCATGCCCTTCCCAACACTCTATCAATCCAAGCAACTGGGAGACAGCAAACTGTATTTGTAGAATCCTGGTGACAGGTTAGCCTATCTGTCTTCCTAATTAGGAAATTCCCCACCATCATCATCTGTTTAGGGCTGTCTGAGTTCTAGATCCCATCAGCACTAGAGGAGCTGTTCTTTGGGATGTTAGAGAGAACAGTGCTCTCTAGCATTCCTTTGCAAACTCAATGTAGGAAATCTGTTTGGGTGAGTAAACACAGGAGTGTTCTCCCTATTCTTCAGCCCCTCCTTTCTATGTCTAACTGTAACCCAGAAAGCTACCTGCTCCTCGTTTGTGTCCCCCTCCAGTACTTCGCATGTCAGCTTCCTTCTGCTTAAAGAGGAACTACCACCACACAACATCTTTAGTGTAATTAAGTCCCCATCTGGCTTAGTAGCGCTAGTTGCCATGAAAAACCAAGGCCTAGGATAGTAAACTGAATAAAATTTAAGTTTTATTAAGATCCCTATATAACATACCGGGGCACAAACTGGTGTGCCATTGATTAAAGAAACAAAAAATAATAAAAAAAAACTCATACAAAAAGTAATAAACAGAAGAAAAGGAGGACATTTGAAGAAAGTGACTAAAAATTCTGCTTTCTACCTAACAGAGGACTCTGCAGTAGGATATAATCTGTATTAGTAGATCACAGAGATTTCAATCCTATTTATTGTTCTGAATTGCAAGCTTGCTGCCTGCCTAAACCAAAATACAGCAAACACTGAGTATCATTCACTTTAGGTAGATACATTCTGTAGTCTGCAACTACTTGTATTTAAAATAAAAAAAATGCTCTTAGCTCAATGTAGTTTGTTAGAGCAATGTGGAGGTTAGAGCAATGTGTATTTAAAATAAAAAAATGCTCTTAGATAGCTCAATGTAGGTTATTAGAGCAATGTGGAGGTGTATTTGTACACAAATACAAGCTTGACGTGCATTTCGAGATTGCCTTCATCATAGGCAGAGTATCAGACGCATTGGTATTAGTTCTAACGAGTGGGCGCTGTACTAGCTGGCCAGTGAATTCAAACTAACAAACATCTCAATGGTGCATCGACTGGCAATGCAATGTCATATACCCATGAACAAATTTGTAGGGAAGCACTCCCCGGCATCATGCAGCACCATAAGGATTGTAATATACAATAAATGTATGAGAAAATATATGAAACAATGTCTAATATTACAGATGAAGCCAAAACATACTAGCTGACATCTAACTGGCAAAACATCTCCTATGCAGCAGTTACATTCTTTGTTGATGCCAAGAGTGATACTCCATAACATCGCACAGCACATGTATGAAACCTATTATCACTAGATTGAAAGGATGAATATTATAGTTGAATGTGGCCAGTCCTAATTTTATGTTTTGATGCTGCTGAGAAGACAAGAATAATGATTCTCAAACACACTCAGTTCAGCAGTGTCTCTTTATACCTGGTTCATAGGAAAATTGATGGAAATGTCTCCCCAAAAAGTCAAAAGCATAAATAGTATACAAATACATACATTCTATAAATTTCAATAGCATAAAATAGAATTAATAAAGCTGATCATTAATTGAGATTATTGGGTTACAGCAGATGTATTCCTAAATTCCACTCCACATTGAGGCCAGATGGGGAAAGGGAGTTAAGTAAAAGTGCACAGTCTTGATCAACACCTCTTATTCCCAAGTATAGTCTTTCAAGACTCCATGCTCTAAGACCTTTGGGATTGGATTGGTGTACTTCCAGAAAGTGTCTTGCAACTGATTTGATTTGCCTATCAGAAATAGAAGAAAACTGTGAGGCTTTCAGGATGCTATTAAAATGTTCTCTCACCCTGGTTTTGATCTTTCTTATTCTCTTTCCAACATAAAGGCAATCACAAGGACATTAAAGGCAATAAACAACTGAAGATATTTGGCAGGTAATGTAGTCCTTAATGATGTGAACCTTGTCAAAACGGTCAGTGATATTTTTCATTGCAGCCATGTTAGAGCATGCTGTACAATGACTACAAGCATGAGACCCTTTCACTGTCATCCAGTGTGGCATGTGTAGATGACTGTGGAGTAGCTTGTCTTGCAAATTTGGGGCTCTTCTAAAGCACATCTGTGCCTTAACAGTCTGTAGGTCATTGTCACTCAAAAGTACATGCCAGTGTTTGTTGATAATATTGACAAGATTGTACCACTGGCAATTGTAAGTCGAAATAAAGCGGATATGTTTGTCATTGTTTTGTTGCTTATGTTTGAACAAAAGATATGGTCTAGAGGTATATAGTACTGGCTTATAAGCTTTCTTCAGCACACTACTGCTGTAACCTCTATTGATAAATCTATCAGTTAATTCAATGGCTCTTATTTTGTATGTGTCAACATCACTACAGTCATGACCATTTTGGCAAAGTTCACATCATTAAGAACTACATTACTTGCCAAACATTTTCAGTTGTGTATTGCCTTTAATGCCCCTGTGATTGCCTTTATGTTGGAAAGACAATAACAAAGCTCAAAACCAGGGTGAGAGAACATGTTAACAACATCCTGAAAGCCTCACCGGATTTTTCTATTCCTGGTATGCAAATCACATCAGTGGCAAGACACTTTCTGGAAGTACACCAAAGGTCTTAGAGCATGGGCTCTTGAAAGAGTTTACTTGGGAGTAAAAGGTGGTGATCAAGACTGTGCACTTTTACGCAGTGAAAATCAGTAGATTTTTTTACTTAACTTGGTTTCCCCATCTTTCCTCAATGAGGAGTGGAGCTTAGGAGTGCATCTTCTGTAACCCCCACAAACAAAAATACTTTTTGTGGCGCAATGGATATCCTAATTATGTATCACAGGAAAACAGCTGCCAACACGCGAAGCAAACAAACGCAGGTGTTAAGGTGCTGATTGAAGTAAACAGTGGAGAGCTGTGAGTCACATGTAGCAACACGCCAAGATAACCAACATTGGCGTCGAGTGAGCAGCACGGCAACAGCGGTCAGCTACAAGGTGCAATATATGAAGTAAACAAACGCAAGTATTTAATGAGCACCAGTATAAAAGAGATGATATATATAAGAAAGGAAGACCAATAAGGAAGTATGGATTATTAAATTCTGGGAAATGGTGCATTCCTAAATATTTTTTGGATTTTAATAAGAGGTGAATGGGGACTGATATTGCGAATATCCAGGCTATTAGCAGTAATAAAGTTCTTGAAATCTAAGATTTTGATATGTATATATCATTATTGAAGCAAGAGGATCTAATATAAGGCTGCAACAAAGTTCAGGAATACATCTTCAATTAAAGGGGATGTGTGTGTATAGAGGAGAAGATTCTTTTCTATAGTTTTTTCATTTTTTGCTATGGACTGGATTTAGCATATTGTGATCACAATAAGTGTATACACATCTGTTTTTATGTATGTTTTTATATTTTTAATTTTAGAAGTACACATTTTTGAGAGGGATGATCATCCTGGTACTACATTTTGATATTAGAATTTTGATGGCAGGTGTGTGACATTTCACTGACAGACTTCCGCAGTTGGATTCTCTGTGGGTGAATTATTGTAGTTCACAGAGAAACTTATGGGCATTTTGAAATAACAAGCTGAGAATATATTCACAGTATTGTTTTTCAATGGGTTATGTTATTTTCTAGGGGTGTTACTAAGTTACATTTGTCTGACATTGTATATTTGCCTATGTTTTTACAAGAGGTCTGTTGCAATTGTGTAATATGTGGCTAATGTATATTCCCTAGTTGGATACTAGGTACCTCCCAGTAGGACTACGTAGGGTTCATTTCTGTGGCTAGCAGACGTGAGTGTGTATCTTATGCAGGTAGATTGCGAGAGGAGACTGTCCATTGAGGGGAGGACTCTAATCGGAACATATTTGTTGTGACATCCGGATCGCGTATGTGGTTTACAGTGAGCTCTGTGAAACGAGTCCTGGGGGAAAGGTGTCGTGATATCCAACTGTGAGGAATGTGTAGAACGCAATAATTTTCTGTCATTGTGATTATTTGTTGATGATTAAACAATTGAGTTTTTAAATGGATTATCATGTCCTCTATGATATATAGGAGAACATAGCGCCGATTTGATAGTACAAAATCTTCTGTAACCCAATAATCTCAATTAATGACATGTTTTATTAATTCTATTTTATGCTATTGAAATGCATGTTTCTCAGCTGCCGTGATGCTTTATTAATTTTTAGACAGGATGTATGTATTTGGATACTATTTACCCTTTTGAGACATTTCAATCAATATTCCTAAACCAGTTTTAAAGACTCTGCTGAACTGAGTATGTTTGAAAACCATTATTCTTGTCTTCTCATTAACATCAAAACTCAGTATACTGCCATACAATTAGGATTGGCATCAACTAAGAGCGTAACTGCTGCATAGGAGATGTTTTGCCAGTTAGATGTTAGCTAGTATGTTTTGGGTTAATCTGTAATATTAGACATTGTTTCATATGTTTTCTCATACATTTCTTGTATATTATAGTCCTTATGGTGCTGTGCTATGTTGGGGAGTGCTTCCCTACATATTTGTTTATGGGTGTATGACATTGCATTGCAAATCAATGTACCAAGGACCTATCACCATTGACATGCTTGTTACTTTGAATTCATTGGCCAGCCAATACAGCACCCGCTCATTAGAATGGATACCAATGTAGGTATTTATAGGAGTGGTTTGTTAGCCATTGCATCTGATACTCTTTCTCTGATGAAGGCAAGCTCGAAATGAGCGTCAGGAGTATATCTGTGTAATCTGCACCTACACGTAGCTCTAACACATTACATTGAGCTATCTAAGAGCATTTTTTGTTTTAAATACAAGTGGCCATATTGTTCCTTGAAACAATGTTGCAACCTACAGAATATATCTACCTAAAGTGAATGAGACTCAATGTTTGCTGTATTGTAGGCAGGTAGCCAGTTTATAATTCAGAACAATAGATAGGATTGAAATCTCTGTGATCTTCTGATACAGATTATATCCTACTGCAGAGTCCTCTGTTAGGTACAAAGCAGAATTTTTAGTCACTTTCTTCAAACTTCCTGCTTTTATTTTCTTTATTACTTTTTGTATGAGTTTTTTTTAATTATTTTTTGTTTCTTTAATCAATGGCACACCGTTATTTTCCCCAGTATGTTAGATAGGGATCTTAATAAAACTTAAATTTATTCAGTTTACTATCCTAGGCCTTGGTATTTCATGATCTGTATATAGAGTAGCTATGGTGGTTTAGTGTCACCGTGTTGATCCTTACCTTGCGGTTGGAGGTGGAGCCAGCCGAGGTCCTGCTAATTAGCGGGTCATCCACCTTTGACACCACACAACTGAGCCACCTTTGCTGCCTGGCAGCTCCGGCCGCGTCCTTTGGCTCCGGCGGCTCCATCCGCACTTTCTGTTGCATGGGTGCATGTCATTAGGAGGGATGTATGCACTGTAATTATTGGCTTGGGCCCCATTGCGGGGCTTCTACTCCCAGGACCTTGGGCAGTATATAAACTGCCAAGACACAGGGTTTAGTTGCCCTTTCGCTGGTGTCCAGTGAAATACTTTGGTTCTTTCTCCTGATCACCATGTTCACCAGGCTTGTCTGTCCATTCCATCTGGTGCTGACCTGTGGCTCTGTCTGACTACTCTTCCGGTGTTGCCCCCCACTAGTGGGCACCCAATTTGGTGCAGACCTGTGGCTCTGGCTGACCACCCGCTCCGTGGATGACCTAGGTTTGTCTGACCATCCAATCTGGCGTTGACCTGTGGCTCTGTCTGACTACTCTCTCTGTGTAGCCCCTAGTAGTGGACACCCAGTCTGGTGCAGACCTGTGGCTCTGGCTGACTAACCAGGCTTGTCTGACCATCCTATCTGGTGCTGACCTGTATCTCTGTCCGGCTTGCTCTCTGCGTTGCCTCCTTCCTGCGGGCATCCATCCGGTGCAGACCTGGAACTCTGGTAGACTAGTGTATATACCGACTGCAGGTGTGAGTCCGGTATCTGATTCCAGCTGTACTCAATGCAGGCATGAGTCAGGTATCAGCTTCTATCTTGCTGACTGCAGGCGTGAGTCAGTATCCTCCTTGTTTGTTCCTGGTCGGAGTTATCCTGTTCCTGTTCCATTTCCAGTTCCAGTGGAGACTACAAGTGGCTTCGGCCTAGTCTTTAGCGGTGTGGTTCATCCTGGGCGGCCTACTATTTCTGGTAGTAGGGCTGGCTTATCTTGTGACCCACTGCCTGTTCCTGTTGTCCTGCTGATACTACTAAAACTTAATCTTATTCTGAATAAAGGTAGTTTTACTTTTACGTACTGACTCCTGAGTTATTCTGGGTTCCTGTGACAGCTAGTTAGGCAGGGTTATCTCTCTGTTCTTTAAAGTTGTAATACTATAGAATAAGTAGAATGCATGAAGAAATAGCAATTCTCTAATGGATGCAAAAGCAAGTTTTTGAAAAATCCTGGATCAATTAACAGGTTGTATTCAATACAGCATTACAGGTTGTTGCATTAAAATATTACTGAGGCATGGTTTAGCTACTAGACTTCATTTTGAAATGCATGTGTATGTTTGCATATTCGAATTATACATTAATTCATGAGTTGTGACTCTTTTACCAGTGTTTCTAAATAGATAATGAAGTTATTCAACTAAATGTAAAATTACCCATCATTAATATTTTTCACAGTCATCCTCAAGTAATAATAAGATGGCATAGTCTCCTTTTAACAACACTTACTGTCTTTTTTATCCATAGGTTCCTATTACTTTTTCAGTGGATAAACACCTCAGAGGTAACCTTATTTTTTCAAGGCTCTACATAATATTGTGCACCTGTTGAGAGTTATAAGTTGAAACTTTTGGGACTGTCACTCTTGTTTTTTAAAGAAAGAAACATGAAGATGGGAAAACATGAGTTGTGTCATTATCTTCAGATTATAGCTATTTTCTTTTGTCTTTCTGGAATAAGCCAAGCTGAGCTTTCAATGTCAACATCCAAGCCTTACATTCAACCTGGGAAGTCAAGAACAAAGCGCAGCTGGGTGTGGAATCAGTTCTTTGTATTGGAGGAATATACAGGTACTGATCCTCTGTATGTGGGAAAGGTAAGAAATGTTTGCCAATATATATTTATATAAAAATGTAGAGTTAAGATCGTAGCCGTATTAGTGCAGTAATGTAGATGTAAAATAACAACCAAAATTAATATCGTGTAATAATTTTTTTATTGGACTAACAGAATTATGCTGAGAAATGCTTTAGACTTGAGAAAGGGAGTTTATCCTGAAAGCTTGTCAATCCATAATCCTGTTAGTCCAATAAAAAAGGTATTACAACATATTAATTTTGTTAATTTACATCTATAAAAATGCATAAATATATCAATTAAAACAGCAGTTATGTAAAGACGAAAGACATTGAATTTTACAAAAGTATTATTTTTTTCAATAGTTCCAGAGACTCTAGAATTGTAGTGATTTCTTTTTTTTCTTACTTAATTGCTTAACTTTTGGATAAAACTGAGTCTTTAATATTTTTGCTCTATGGATGATATTTAAGTAAATATTATTAAACCTTACACATTTGTAATTATTTGTTACATTATTGAATGTACTTGTTTTAAACAAAAATATCTTTCAAATTCTAGTTTCATATTTTTGGTAATTAAAAACACAATTTAGTATTAAGAAAACATTCAATGGGGGTGTGCAACTTAATACAATGAGAACTGCATTTATTGTTACACTTTAAACTTTGAGTGCCAGAGGGGTATCCAACACATTGCTTTTCAAAGGGTTAAATATGGTGTACTACATAATACAGTGACATGATAGAGAAATGTATGTATCCATATATATAGCATTTAATTATAATAACATTATGTCTGGGCTCTCCAAATCGGAGAACGGTCCATTTACGTGAGCAAAGACGGCTTTCTTTCCTCTCATTTAAAAAAATATTGCACAGTCTTTATCACTTGGAATAAGAAACAAACAGTAAACCTGTACTCCTCCAGTCTAGTTGTGAATTGTGTGCCCTGTATTAGGCATATATTATAATACAGTGAATAGGTTTGAGCCATTCGTGCCTACATTTTTGGCCCAAGAAAGAGGTTTAAGCTTACCAACGGTGCCAAGGCCTCAAGTGTGGTAAGTCCAACTCTAAACACTTAATCCCTTTCTTCATGCATAAAAAAAGAAAGTAAAAAGGGTCGCTCTGCTCTACACGTTACTATAACATCTCGTCAGGGGTCATTTTTATTTTATTTTTTTTATTTTTCTTGGATAGGGACTTCAAGTAATATATGCCTAAAACAGGGCACACAATTCACAACTAGACTGGAGGAGTGCAGGTTTACTGTTGTTTCTTGTTTGCACTTTGGGCTCTTGCCTAATGTTTGGGGGACTAGAGAACCCTCACATTCCTTGCTGCACACTTCAGTAACCCCAATTTTTTCAATGGACACTTCATGGAAAATAAAAAATTAAAATGTAATATACAGATATACACCTATATTGCAATCACTAAGGTGAGTTAGCGCTGTAAGCTGTTGCTTTTTCTTTTATCACTTGGAATGCATGCCTAGTGTAAACCAGATTTGTGAATTTTTTTGTGTATTTTTATGCATAATTTATGTGTAAAAGTTAATGCTAGCTTCTCCATGCATGTTTCAGTGCATCAGTACAAGTTTAAAAACATTGTATGTATGTTATGATAAAACATACTGCTATTATAGGGAGTTGTAATCATTTTGGAACTGGACCACCCTTTTGAGCAGGATAAGTCTAATAAGTATGTGAAAATGTATCATCTGAAATGGCATAGATAGCTGGAAAGTGATGCTTCTGAGAAGGTTTATTGTAAATTTACAAATATCATAAGATCTTGACAATTATAATCTACATTTAGGTTACATGGGGAATAATATGGTGATTGTTAATGTTTTTGCATTTTTTTTTGAAAATACATTATTTAGGATTTGAAAGTTAAAAGACTTGAACTGGATTTATGTAGGAAAACACAATTAAAAGCTGATCTTGAATACTTTATTTGTGTTTAATCATTTTCAGTGTTTGATAGTGTGCTGCATTATATAAGTAACATCTATATACATTTATTGATGTATTTATTTTAGCTTGTGAGCAAAACATTAATTGTTCTTCACATACTTATAATATCCAATTCCTTCTGGTTTTTAATATCTCGATATGGCAAATCCAAAACCAGCTCATAAGGTGGGGGATGTACAAATGGAATGCCATGCAAAAATAATCACACTATGCACTATCTGGACCAGTCTCTGTCTAACACTAATGTCTAAATCATTTTGCATGAAGAATGGGCTTTATTCAAGAGAAAAGATTATTTCTTACATCGTACACCAAGTACATTTCCAGATTTCTATTTAAATGGACAGTAACACTTTAGAAAATTAAATATTCTTTAGCATTTTTTTATATTGAGAAACGCAAGGGTGCTCAAACCAATGAGAAACACCCCACTGAAACATCATTACAGGATAAACTGCAATTGTTTATGTTGTGACTTGATTTTTATTGAGTTTTTAATAAAACCAAAGGAGATATACAACAAATTGAAAGATCAGATACAGAAATGGAGAACAAATGATTATGAATGCAAAGACTACCAGATGCATAAATATTAGATTAAACAAGACATTTGTGGTACATGGGAAAATGGACATCAGCATGTGCAAAATATCTCTATGGAGCAGGACTTCCAGTAGTGTGGAGTCAGTCTTCTCCCAGTAATGTGTTGTTACTCAAATTCTGCATCATCTTTCTCAGATGTCTTCTCTTCATGGTCTACGTCCACCATGATGGAATCTTCTAGCGGCATGCTCTTCACTTGTTTCAGGGTGAAAAACTTTTGTAGAGCTACCTCTCTGCATTGCAGTTTGCTTCTGGCAATAATTATGGACCTGTAAAGCATCTATTTCAACAGAAAAAATCAGGTTAAAGAGGGAATAGAGGCAAGAGAATGGTTCCGAGGATGTGGAGCACTCAGTTCATGCATCCATTCAGTTTGGCAGCCAGCCCAAGTACCTGCATTTTTTTTGTGAAAATGAGAGCAGCTTTCATATGTGTGTGTTTGGTCTTTCCATTTGAGAATATTTTAATAAAAAAGTCCTAAAAGAAGGACCAAAATATTTGTATGTGTGCATAGCTAAAGGTATAGTTCAAGTGAAGGTTCTTTGTTAAATGCTTATGGCTTTTGAACTATTTGACAAACTAAGATAAAATATGTGTCAGTCCAAAAGGTGTCTAATTTCCCACCTACCTCAGATGTTGAATATGAGATCTTCAGTGAGTATCACTGTGACATGGCAAATGCAGTGTATAAGGAGTGGGGGAAGCTGCAGGTGGTGGTGGGCTGGAGGGGTCGGACTCGTGACCCATTCACCCCATTATGGAATAATTTAAACCTGAAGCACCTGTTCAGCCAGTACTTTGGGCCTACCTTGTTTTTCTATTCGTAGCTCTGGCTGCACCATGCACTTCAGGCGCAGTGGAGGGGGTGAGATCTCGTAATTGAGCAGTATCGCTTACTATCCTCAGTGATGGCTTTATGGCTGGGAAGGCCAGTATCCTTTATCAACAGGTGGCTTGATGCTCGCACCATGTAGGGTGATCTCCCCCAGAGGCAGAGGTGGGAGGAGGACTTGGGGTTGTTGGAGGAGTGGGAGTGGTCCATGACTAAGACTAGTTCACATGGGGCATCTCTACATGCCCAACATCAGCTCATCCAACTGAAAATGATTTACAGTGTATACATTACCTCAGTAAGATGAATGAATGAATTAATGAATATGTTTATTTACATAGTACCACAAGTGTATGCATTGCTTTACAATTTAAGGGTTTGGCTCAAAATTTCCACTTGTCACTAGCCAATGGCGAGTAGAAATTCAGCCCTGGTGGGTATGTTATGGCTTGCAGTGGTGAGTAACTTTTCAGGTCTGGCTAGTAGCAAAGGACTTCAAATTTTAAGCCCTGGTTTAGACAATACAGGGTTACAAGTGGTTTGCAAAGTGAACATTGGAAGTGAGGTCACTGCTCAAAAGCTTACACTCTAAAGATTATATTAGATGGGTTCTAGAGACAGTGAATTGTGTGATAGAATCTCTGCTATAGTTGGTACATTTCTGTACCTTCTGTGGGGATGTCCAAAGGTCTTCCAATTTTGGGAGTTGTACTATTCCTCTCTATCTGCGGTCTTGGACAGACAAATTCCCATGATCACATAGTTGGATATTCTGTCAAATATCCCTGACAACCTAGACAGAAATAAGATAATGCCATTACAAACTGCTCTTTAGATTTGATCCAATTAATCATAGAAAAGAAAAAGAACAATTGGAACAAATGATCAGTAAAGTGGGACAAAATCTAAAAAATCTATTGGAGAAAAAAGAGCATCCAAAATTTGCACAATTAGAAACCACCCTGAAAGAATATATAGATAAATTGGTTAATTAATGAAAAAAAATTAAAATATAGGAAATTTAAACTTGATAAAAACATTTTTGAAGAAGGAAGAGTATAGAAAAAACAGTTAAAACACCAACACAAACATATGATAACTGAACGGAATCAGAAACTAACACTGACATATCAGATACTGAGACCACATCCAGTTCACAGACCAATAGAAAAAATAGGAGAGGTCTCAATATACACAACAAAAATAAACTCTTTTAGACAAAGAACAGACACCGGACTGTGACAAGCAATGGATGTCTCCAGACCTCAAACATCAAACAATATGGGTTTACAAAGACAAGAAGAACCAAGAAGAGACAGCCTCAAAATTAGAAATATATCTAATTCTGAACTAACAAAAAAACAAATAGAGGTACTTGAAAATGGTTTAACCTTTTCCCTATCCAACAATATAAAACTATTTGACTGAATATTTTCCTTAGTTCACAACAAAGATTAGGAGTAAAATCTAAAGCAGATCATAATTAGAACATGTATTGTTCCTTTTAGATGACAATGAAGTTTCAAAAGAAACTGTAACGGGACCCTTCACAGACCTCAAATGTAATTTAAAATTTATGCTTCAGATTACAACATCACAGATATTCTTAGAAAAAGTAACCAAAGAACTACAAGATCTATCTGTACTTTCCATTAACAAAACTTATAGAAATTAGAACTTGACTAAAGACCAACAAAAATCTCTCAGAGAACTTACTAATAACAAAGACATCATAATCAAAAGTTCAGATAAAGGTGGAAATATACTAACGATGAACACCAATAAATATGAACAGGAGTGTCTGAGACAACTGTTGGACAAAAATGCTATTAAAAATTAAATAGCAGAACCTTTTGAGAAAGATTTGGCAAGAATACTGAAACACGTTCTAATTGATAATTTAATCAATAAAGATGAATATGATTTCTTAATACAAATAATCTGGTAGTTCAAACTTTCTACATAATGCCAAAAGTTCATAAAAGTCTAACAAACCCACCAGGACACCCCATTGTTTCAGGCATCAGAAGCCTTACAGAAAATATCAGTAAGTACAAAGACATAATAATACGACCATTTGTCTCAAGTCTGCTGTCTAGAGATGGGCTAAAATTTCCACCTCAAATTGAAAACGGTGAAAAATGGCACTTTCCGCTTGGTGAAAAATTTCCCATGAAAAGTGCAGATTTTCCACTTTTTTCCCACTTTTTTCACCTAGCTTATTCCATTGAAATCAATGGAAACATAGAAGTTACACACAACACATAGCAAATATTATTTTATTTCTCAAAGGCATAGTATAAAAGGGGCATGAGGGTGCCTGTGTTGGTGGGGTGTGGGGAAAGAACAGGGGATGATTTTTGGGGCGGTTGTTTTACTGGAATTGGGGGACTAGACTTATTAGAGGCCTAGCCCTGAAGAAACATTGATTTGTAGGACTTAAGCTTGTTTGGCAAAAGCCCTAATGAAACATTGATTTGTAGGACTTAGGTTTGTTAGAAACAAACCGCCCAAACATTGTTTATTTTTTGTAGGACTATTTTTTTTATTTTATTTATTTATTTATTTCAAAACACAAGCCCTGAGAAAAATAAAAATTCCCTACTGGCAGCAGGTCATGTTGGCCAGTGGCCACTGTTAAACGTCCTTCTGAGTTGCAACCGTTTTTTGTACTGCTGCTGCTGAGTTGTTTAAGCAGCAGGATTAGACAGCTGAAAGGGAATGGAATCAACAATAGCAGTAACATGGAAGATAAATGATGAAGGTTCCACTTGCCATGACTGGCTCCAGTGATGCACTTGAGGCAGTAACAGAAAAATAAGTAGCCCCCAGTCTAGGTGGAGAAAAGAAAAGGTTGACCATTAAATCTTCTTCACCTGCTCATCCTCCAAAATCATCATGGGTGTGTTGTTATTAGAATATATTTTTTCCCTTGAGAGCAGGAACAGCGGGTCTCATCAGCAACTGCAATGTGCACGGTGTGTGTGGTGAATAACATCTGGGGACACAACTGTATCCAAAAACCTTGACACCTGAAACCAAGTACTGCCACTGTCACTGTACCCCTTTTCCAGACCAGTTAAGGACACATGACAACTTGCTGACAGTTCAATAGTAATGATAAACCCTCCCTGCCACCATCCCTGCCATTAGGAAGGGAACAGATGGAGGAGAATGGCCTCTTTCTTCTTGTCCTCCACATTCCCCTTCATTGTCTGTGGAAGCGGATAATGTTGCTGCTGTTGCTGCTACTGCCTCAGATTCAGCACTGCAACTAGGATCAGGAGTATTGCTACTGCAGGCAAGTGGAACCTGTCCTAGTCCCACATCACTTATGGACCCCATTCCCACTGTGTCTGTGGCACACTAGCCTACTCCTCAGCATCCTGCTGCCTTGCATCTCAGCATCAGAAGGAATTAGAGCAGTTGCAAATTCCTCTAATTCCAAAATGTCATTGCTAGTGGTGGTGGTGGTGGTGATGCCCATCCTCATCCCTGTCTTCCATTCCTTCTCAGTTTCTGCTAAAAAGGTCATCAATGTCTCTTCCACCCCAGCTTCTCCAGAATCATCATCACCACCACCACTAGTCCCTACATGCTGTTGTTGCTGCTGCTCTATTCCAGATATCTCACTGCTGCTTGGAGGAGGTGACAAGCAGTGTGACAGAGGGTCCCGTAATGTCACACTTGCCATTTCCTTTTGACCTGAAGAAGAAAGTACACTAGCACTAGCAGTAGTAGCAGCAGGCATAGGCAGCTGATCTGTGCACCTGCTGATGTTGATGGTATTAATTCTGAGCCTGCTCTCCCCCAACACCAGTTTGGACCTCTTAAGGATCATGTTCAGCTTGGACACTGTAGTGAAGGTAAGGGGACTCCCAGAGCCAAAGGAATGGTGTGAGCTCCCTTGACCGCTAGTCTGGATGCTCTCAAATGTTTCCCCAACCATTCCAGCTGCTTCACCATTACTGCTACTACTAACACTAACCACATCAAGTTCAGCCCCAGAGTCTTCCTCCTCAGTCTCACAGTCACTAGTAATATGAGGATATTGTTGATTACTCCCTCCTTCACTCCTAACACTAACAAGCTGCTGGGCCTTAGTAGCAGTAGTACTAGCACTGGCAGGACTGCTTGTGAATGAGATTGTGTGCAAGTGTGATTTAGGGTCTCTTGCTGTCACATTCTCTACAAGTACTACAAGAAACACTAGCAGCAGGCAAAGTATTGGTGGCAGCAGGTTCAGCATTAGCAGCAGGTTCAGCACTGGCAGCAGGTTCAGTACTAGAAGCAGGTTCAGCACTGGCAATAGGTTCAGCACTAGCAGCAGGTTCAACACTGGCAACAGGTACAGTGGTGGTGGAAGCATGGGCAGCAGTCTGTCAGCAGGTACAACACTAGTGGCTGCAGGAACAGAAATGTTGGCATTGGCAGCGGGGGCAGCACATCTGGCAGCAGGTACAACACTAGTGGCTGCAGGAACAGCAATGGTGGCAATGGCCGCAGAGGCAGCATGTCTTGTAGCAGACACAGGCAGCTGTCCTGTCCTGCTCTCACTAGTACTATGCTTTTCTCCCTCCTTTTCTCCCTTCCTTCCCTTTTCTCTCTTCCTTCCCATTCCCTTTTCTCCCTCCCTTCTCATTAAATTCCCCAAGATCACTTGGGGTGATTTAGGGGGACTGGACAGCATTGGTTCAGTACTGCTAGTCACTTCCTCCTCCTCTTCAGACTCAGTGGACACATAATAAGGTTCCTTCCAGTTCCTCTTTTTGCTGCTCATAGTGATAGGAATCACTATGAGCCTCTCCTGCATTACTTTTTGCAAAGTATAACAAGAGAACAGCACAGCACATCTATCTCACTCTGCAGCTGCTTCTATTGTGTTTACATTCAGTAAAAATGTCATGTTTTTATAGCAGAAGTGTGAAAACAATGTAAATCAATGGGCAAAAAAATGGCGAAAGAGTTTGGCCAATGGGCGAAAGATGCAAAAATTTTAACTGCTAGTTTTAAAGTGGGTTTTCCTGCGAAAAAGCAGATAACGTGGTTTTCACTAAATTTCGCTCAGGAACATGGCGACAACTTTTGCCCACCCCTACAGCCATCCTATATAAAAGACTCCTTAGACACCATATAATTATTGGAAGGTGTAACTTTTTAGAAAAATCATTTATTAATATCTCTAGATGTAGAATCTTTATACACAAGTATAAAGTATACATTAGGGACTGAGGCAGCAAACTATCTCCTGAATATAAGGGGAATACAATAAACTGGTGATTGATTTTCTCACATTCATATTAAACCACAATTATTTTGTATTTAATAACCTTTTATCATCAAAAACAAGGAACGACAATGGAAAGTACCTGTGCCCCTAGCTATGCAGATCTTTATCTACATTAATCTTTGGATCCGATCATAGTTGATGCATTCCTTATTCAGAATGGTCCACTGGACAGTTTTCATTCTGTCATCTCCAGAATTAATGACAATCGAATTAAATTAAAAGTCACAGCCACTAAAAGACTAGACTTTACATTTACAGATCTGAAAACTGATCCCAAAGGGAGGTTTATTTTTTAACCTGTAAGATCCACGATATTTTGTGTGTGTTGTTGAATATATATGTTCCGCCACCTTTCGAGCCATCTGTCCTTGGACAAGCCCTAGAATATGTTACAGATAAACCTGATCATCTAACTGTATGTATGGGGGACTTCAATGTTGTTCTAGACAATGCCCTGGATAGACTGGGTGGGGGTTCGGGGGATAGTAATACTAACATTCAACTGTTTTCAACTTTATTGAGGGATATGGGGTTGTTGGACTCCTGGAGACTGCTGCATCCTTTGGAGAAGGGCTATTCGAGTCACTCAGCTACTCATAAAACCCTGTCCCGCATTGATTTTGCACTAGTGTCTGACTTGGCTTGGCGGGTCACAAAATCTTGTGATTTTTTGCCACGAGTAGCTTCTGATCATGCGCCTTTGGTGCTTACCTTGGATTTGGGAGGACAGTGGGCGAATAGATCCTGGAAACTTAATGCATCCTGGCTGTCGGTTGAACAGATTGATAGGAGACACAGAGAAGACCTGTCCGTCTTCTTTGATATTAACTCTGGCACTGCTTCACAAGAAGTGGTATGGGAGGCAGCGAAGGCGGTGGCTAGGGGTTCCCTTATCTCCCATATAACGACATTTAGGAAAGGGTCGGAGAGGGAAATTGCAAATTTAGAAGAGGATGTTAGGAGGACAGAAAAGCAATATATTACTGATGGAGATGACCAATCTTATGAGGCCTTCACTTCTAGTTCTTTAAAACTAAATTCTAGGCTGACAGATATTTCCTCTAGGCAATTATTTTATAGAAGACACAACTTATTCGAACACAGGGATAAGGCGGGCAAGCTTTTGGCACACTTGGTGCGGAAAGACAGGGGTTCGTCCACTATATCTTCTATCTTCTCTAATGATGGCATCTTGTTAACATCTCCGACTGCTATTAATGAGCAATTTGAAATGTTTTATAAAAATCTATATAGTAGTGCATTGACGTGTGATACCTCCCAAATAGCTGATTACTTGAATCAATGTAACCTTCCGACTTTGTCTGCTGAACAGAAAAAAATGCTGGATGCACTCTTGAGAGACATTGTTGAGGCCATTGCTGATCTCCCATCTGGGAAAACTGTGGGGGGGGGGGATGGCCTGCCGGCGGAGTGGTATCGGAAATACTCGGACATACTCGCCCCTCACTTACTTAACGCATATTATGCGGTCTTTGATAGTGGCAGTCTCTCTGAGTCCCTTGTTACGGCCTCAATTATAGTCATCCCTAAACCTGGAAAGGATCACAAACTTTGTGATTCTTACAGACCCATATCGCTTCTCACAACTGACGCGAAAATCTTAGCTAAAGTTTTAGCCAAACATTTGAACTCGGTCATCACGTCCATAATACATCCGGATCAGGTGGGTTTTATTCCTGGCAAATCCACGTCCCATAATTTGAGGAGGCTGTACACCCACCTCCAAGTCAGGCATGACAATGTGGGCCGTAGGCTGATAGCCACTTTGGATGCATCAAAAGCTTTTGATTCGGTTGAGTGGCAATATCTCTGGGGTGTCCTCGAAAGATTTGGCTTTGGTCCTATCTTCGTGAAATGGGTTCGCACACTATATCATGCTCCTAGGGCTAACTTCGAAGGATTTTATACTTGCTAGAGGGACGAGGCAGGGATGCCCTCTGTCTCTGGGTTTATTTGACGAGCTGATTGTAACATACAAGGATTTCGCATAGGTAACAGGGAGGAAAAGATAGCTTTATATGCAGATGATGTCTTGCTTTTTCTGGGCGATCCAGATACTTCGTTTAATAGACTCCTTACTGTTGTGAATACGTTTGGGGATTTTTCGGGTCTGCGAATTAATTGGTCCAAATCCTTCCTTATGCCAATTGATGAACCGGTTCCAAAGGGAAGACCTCTTGACACTCGAATGAAGTATGTACAGGTCTGTGACTATCTTGGAATAAAGGTGACGGTGGAGCCTAGAAAATTTATTGAATACAACTTGGTTCCTCTTGTGACCAGACTGAGAGATAGAGTCGCATCGTGGCAGACGTTGCCTCTTAATGTAATCAGTAGATCTAATTTATTTAAAATTATCTTCCTTCCCAGTTTTCTTTATGTATTTCAGAATTCCCCGACTCACATTCCTAGTTCTTATTTTAAACAAATCGATAGTATCTTAACGACTTTCTTATGGGGAGGTGGTCATCCCAGGATTAAGAGGGCGATGCTTACTCAGAACTCCAGGCACGGGGGCATAGCTCTTCCACATATGTACAGATACTACTTAGCTGCCCAGGGTCAGTACGCATTGGCTTATTTAGATCCCCTGACGTCCCATCAGTTTATTCATGTTGACAAATCTTTACTACTACCTCCTTATGAACTGAAACATTTTTTGACTGCTGGTCCGACTATGAGCAGGTGTCCTGTTCCATTATATACTTTAATGTATAATACCTGGAATGCCATTAAGACCATTTCCAATCATAAAGCCCTTGATCCGGATACCCCGCTATGGGGCCCGGCTGGCTTAGCTCCGCTACGCACGCTAGACTTTGGCCAATTATGGACGAACTATGGAATAACAACAATAGGTCACCTTTATGATAACAATGTATTGAAATCTTTCGAACAATTGCACTTAGAGTTTAATATTCCTAACTCCTTATTTTATTCGTTCTTATGCCTCCGACACGCCTTACAGGCGTATTGGCGTGGCCGTAATGTCTTGATTTCTTTGTTTCCCCTGCAGCTACTGTTGTCTGACAAAAGGCCTGTGAAACCTCTGTCTTTTCTTTATATTTGGATGCAGACTGGGGTTGGGTGTGCTGGTGTCTCGCTTAGGACCTCTTGGGAGGTTGATGTGGGGAAATTGACGGATTGGGAGTGGGAGACGGTAAAAATGAGCCCAAAACAAGTGGCTATGAATACACGTCATCAACTTATACAACTAAAAATTTTACATAGATCATATTACACCCCCCTCAGAATATTCAAAATGGGTAGATTGGGATCATCAGATTGTCTAAGATGTGCTGGAGTTGAGGGTTCGTTTATGCATCTTATGTGGGACTGCCCTCATGTGCCGAAATTTTGGGTTGAAGTGACAGGAGTCCTTTCGGAGGTGTTGGGGCGAAACCTTCCCACGTCTCCAAGATTGTGTGTCCTCTCGTTGCTCCCCGAGGATATCCATAGGGCTGACGATAAGACTGTACTTAGGGAGCTATTGGTCATGGCTCGGAAGGTGGTGGCTATGTGTTAGATGACTGTTAGGGTTCCTGAACAGCGTACTTGGATTAATTTGGTTACGTCCAATATCCCCCATTATAAACTGGTTCATGTACATAGAGGATCGGAATCTAGGTTTGCAAGTGGTTCCAAAAATTTAGGACTGTGTGTTAATTACAATTGGTGAGGTGGACGTATCATTCCATGTTTGCACTACTTTCTTTCTCCTAGGATTATATGCTCTGCTTTTTGCGGAGGGTGGGGGTCTCTTGGGGGGGGGAGTGCCTTGGGGGGAGTTGAGTTGGGGGGTGGTCCGTTTGGGGAATTTGGTTTATTTTATATTGAAAAACTGCAAATGGATTGTATTACGCTGCTATTATATAACTTACTATGTATATGATCTGTCCTTTTCTGTATTATCCTTTTTGTATACATGCTAACGATGTGAAAGTACAGTGTAACCTTTTTACTGTCCATTTGTCAATAAATACTGTAACGGAAGGTAGGAAGGGACCGCGTCGCCTTCCGCCGTCGTTCCTGGGTCTCTCCTTCTCAACGCCAGATAAGCACCGTCAGGTGCACCGGTTGGAGTATGAACAGTCACTGGAAACAGCCGCAGGATCGCTGGAAGCAGGGAAGAGTCCACATCGCCGTCTGACAGTTCACGAAGTTAGGTCGCAGGAAACTGGCAGCAGGCAGTCGGCGATTCAGGATACTTGGCGCAGATGGGTATTAGAGTGGATACTTTAGACCATAAGCAATACAAGACTCCAGGACTCCTTGTTCACTCCAAAACAGAACTCATTTTATTGTCACAAACCACAGATATTTATATACAGTACAGTACATTGGATCACATGGGGAACGTGATACAATAGGGAACTTGATTAAATCAAACACATCAGACAAAAGGCAAGGGCTGACACCATGAGAGCATTCACAGAGGTAATCAACTCACAGCATATAATACAAAGGGCTGGCAACAGAGTTTCAGGCTATACAATAGGTGACTCACAGACTGAGGGGTGTGAATGGATTAACACACACAGCAGGGGGGTCTCAGGACAGTTCACACTCCAAGGACTTGAGTGGCCAGAATATTCATTTCCTTAACAATGGCCAGGGGTTGAATAATTAAGCAAAAGGCTTGGGAGTCTGCAATACATAATGAAATAATTAACCCCTCACTGCCTATTCCCTTGGAGTAAACCCTCAACATACTATATACAATAACTAAAACGTTCGCCATACATTAAACATACTATGTGATCCAAAGTCTATGAATTTAAGTCTTTCTCTTAGGGAATAGCTGGCCAGTTTGTATGCCAAGGCACAGCACAGAGTCCAAACAGTAATAAATGTCCATAGTCTTTGGATAAATAGTTTGAGGTCCAGACAAGGGCTCAGTAACGGGTAGGATCCGTTACAAATACATTTTCAAAAAAAAAAAGTCACAGCCACAGAAAACCGTGAGAATATATCCTTTTTTGATACATAAATCTATAGAGGTTAAGCGAATATGATTGAAACCACAGTATTCAGAAAGGACACAACAATGAAAACACTTCTTGTTCCCAGTTCCTCTCAAAAAGTATACTTATAGGGCAATACCTAAGAATACGAAGATTATGCAGCACAATTACAGAAGTTCAAGGTGAGGCCAGGAAATTACAGGAACATTTCTTGGCCAGAAGATACAGTAGGAAACTTTGAAAATAGCTTATGAGAGAGCTCTTGAAGCCAAAAGAGATGAATTCTCAATCCTAGCCCAAAACATAATCAGTATAAGGTGATAAGACTGGTGGGCAATTCTGATACACAACATATGGAAATTAAAAATATCCTATGCTGACATTACCATATACTGCAAAAAGGTCAGGATTTAGCTCAAGTAATATCAAGACATCCAAATGTCACATATGGAAAGGGTCAAAATCTAAGAGACTTATTAGTTCACAGTCATTTTCAAAAAGACAAATAGTCTGTTTGGCTTTGTAATGAACTGAAGGGCACCTATGAGTGTGGTAAATCAATAAAGAAAATCTTCTCCAATCAAGTAGGGAATAAACATTATGATATCACCACAATTTTCGACCTGCAACTCAGTTTGTAAAGTATACCTTTTAGAGTTCCACTGTGGCAAGAATATGTTAGAAAAGGAAACATAAACTCAAATGATGTATTCCAGAACATATTTGAGACATAACGAAACAAAAGTGACAAAACTGTGGTGAGACATGGTAGAAAATCATTCTGTTGATACATCAGTAGTGAGCTTCAAAGTGATACAAAGAATTAGTCCCACTACATGAAAAGAAGATATTGATTTACCATTTAGGTACAAAGAATCTCTATGGTTTAACCCTTTGAGAGGGTTACGCAACGCATTGCTCTGCAATGTGTTGTGTACCCCTATGGCATTCAGTGGGTTACATGAAGGTTTTACCTTTAATCCTTATATCAAAGAATAAGATGCAACAGTATCAATTAAATAGTCACAACTATTTGAGATGAAAATTTATCATTACAAAATCATTGGTGCTGTAATATGATTGTAATTTAAGACAGACTTGATTTATTATACTGATACGGATATAATATATAACTGCATTTTTTGCTTGGCTAAAAGAAAAATCTTCATCTATTGTGAAAGAGAATGTTAAAAGCATGTGACCTAAAAGGTGTTTCAAATAAACTATCCACACTTCTAGCGCTCATCGATCTTAATACAATAGATCCCCAGCTGATCCAAAGATATTGTAACCTGGGAAACAAAAGCTTTTAAATAAAATCATTCATGCATAATCAATGCTTAATTCAATACCAGCCTATGGCAAATTCAATATGTTTCTCATGCAAAAAATTTAAATAAAAATAGCATTGAAAACGACCGTCTTAAATTACAACTTCTTGTATATATTGTATTAAAGGATATACCAATATAAATACTTGAGTCCTTATAAACAAAGTATGTTCTTAGATCTCCACCCAATCTTGGAGCTTGCAGCTTTTCTTATGGGCCGGCAGATTCTCCCTCCGCATACATATACAGACAGAAACAGAAAAAGATAGAACAGCGCAAAGCTCCTCTAAGTTTAATCCAGATTACAAATGGTAATCAATACATTTGTCTCCCAATCTCCCTTATATTAGGGTACTCACAAGCACTCACAAGCAGAGAGGCTGCTGCCTCCAGGTTATTTGCCTCATCTGAATCAGACCTCCAGTCACGGTCTCCAATTACGGTTTCTTCTCATGCCCGTCCGCTAGACTTTCACCTCCCACTCCTTCAATCTTCTCTTCCCCACCTGGTCATTACAGACTTTGATTTGATAATAGAACTTGTTTGGATACACATCCAAAAATCTTTTAGAGGCTTAGGGGAAAATATGTAGCGCTCCAAGGGAATTCAGGGCACCCATAATTAGAAAATGAAGCTTTAATAAATAAATTCAAAATAAAATATTTGACATGGAACACATATAAATATAAAAATGATAATTAAACACAGTGAAAATACTACCCAAAATGTTTTGCGATTTTTATATTGCTTCGTCAAGGGCATCTGGAGGTCTGATCTAGCCGAGGCAAATAACCTGGAGGCAGCAGTAGCCTCTCTGCTTGTGAGTACCCTAATATAAGTGAAATTGGGAGACAAATGTATTGATTACCAATTGTAATCTGGATTACCCTTAGAAGAGCTTTGAGCTGTTCTATATTTTTTGGTATTTTAAATAAAGCAAACTATTGAAATCAATATAGATCCTGATAGTGCAAAAAAGTTTCAAAAGTATTGTTTCAACTAGAAATAATAATTATTATAGTGTTTGAAAATCTACACAATGTACATTCATTTTACAAGAGGATTTGATCAAGCTATCTATGGAACAAGGTTAGAATAATAAAAACAATTTATGTGTAAATAAAACTAAAAATAGTGTTCTTCAAAATACTACAACCAACATAAAAATTGATGCATTTTACATATTACTTTATTGATTTAATATAACGGAGATATCACATAAAAAATTATACAATGCATCATTATGAACATCAGATTAAATCCTCGACCAATATAGGGTGATGATCCCGTCACTCTTTTCATGTAGCCACGAAAAACACGTCTCCCAGATAACGTAGGTCATGATGATATCAAAATTACGGCAACAACACATACCCACGAAATAAGGGGGTGGTATAAATATGGCCATGGACTCAATACCTGGCTATTAGTGAAAAATAAGAGAAGACTTTTTAAGTCAATTTAAGCCTCCTTTGTCTTCGGTGAAATTAATGCTAACAGAGTTAGGATAAAATAAGGAACACTCTGAGCAGATAGCCACCAGGGTTTAGTATCAGCAACAACCATTTGACTGCTTCAAAAGAGTTACAATATTAGATACTTAAGTATCCAATATTAAGCACGTACTTCTCAATAAGGAATTCAGTAATTGAGATAAATGTTTTGAAAATGTTGACAACATGAATCCTGTGGTTGATTAAGGTCGCAAAGAAGGACTTGTTAATCTAAGCGATTCAGACTGGTCTGTATTACCTTGAAGGAATTGTGGCATTTTCTCTACTGTACTGAATTAAAGATTTACAACATACAACCCTAATGTAACTGACTTACTAAATGACTCATGTCTGCTGTAGGTAGGATGTGCTACATAGCCCTAGGTTGAACAAAGACTTTATGTTTAACCACAAGGTGACTGCTCTCTAATATTTGAATTGGTTGATGGACTACAAGGGCACACAGTATAAGTAATAAGCCTTGTGCCCACTAAACTGACAGGGGGTATACTAACAACAGTAGATACCAACAGTCTGCATTATACACACAGGTTATTTGATATTTGCTTGACAGGGTAGTATGCTTTGTAACCTTAAAGGTATAGTAATGGTTAAAAAAAAACCAGCTCCAATTAATCTTTATAGTATTTGGGCCATGGAGAGTGTTATTTAAAACTGTCAGAGTTGTTTTTAAGAGTGAGTGAATGATAAAAAATCCCCCTCCCACCCCTTTTACTGTTCATCTCAGGCAGACAGGTGGTGTCCAGATGGCTTGAATAAAGGGACAATCTTCAATTAACATAAGGGAAACAACTGAAAAAACTGTGATAGGGGCCAGGGTTTTCATTGTTCTCACAGTAAGAAGATTGCCCCTTACTGTGAGCTATCTGGTCTCAAGACCAGATTCTACATCTGAGGGGAGGTGTCTTGCACTAGGTAAAAGGGGTAGGAGGGAGGATACTTATCATTCAATTACTCTTGAGCTACAACTCTGACAGTACTGAAAAACACTAATGAAACAAAGCCTCACAAAAAGATGCACATGAACACATGAAGTATGCTCAGTCAAACAAAAGACTACAAAAAAATTTTGGAAATCACAGTTACAGTTTGCAGAGAGAACTTTAACTCCATAATGCCCTTGTGGTTTGATCTCATGAATTACATACTAAATAAACAATAAAGCACAAGGGGATGTGGAGTGAAAGTTCTCTTTTCTGGACTATAACAGTAATTTTCATATCATTGATCACTTGGGGTGAAATTACAATGTCACCTTGAGTTTTATTTTATGTATTATATATATTGGTCATCAAGAAGAGAAATAAGCCAGTAAAAATATGCACAATATATTAAAATTATATTATTTAATTAATTACATAGCCTAGAGCATTAAGATATTGTTAACAACCATTTTTCACAAATGCATCTAGCCCATTTCCTGGTGGTTTATTATTTATGGTTTATTATTTACCATCTTCATTTTATAAAATCAGTACAGAATATTTTGGATCAGTTTATGATATATGATTTTTTAGGGATATTATCATATAAGTAGACCGTGTAAACCCTTTTTGTCAATTTTAAGTAGCCTTAAATGTCAGCAGCTCATAAACTACCATTTTACTTATTATCTTTAAAATAATGTTTAATTTACTTTTCTTTTCTGCAGTAGGAATGCGCCCTACAAATGCTCTAGGGAATTTTAAATAATTAATGTATTCTATTATCTGGGTAAGGAGATGCTTCCATTATTTTTATATAAGGACCCTCTATTATTGCATTTTAAGTGTTTCCCCATTTATTCCAACCATGCTTAAATATAAAAGGGGTGTTAGTATTCCATTTTGTCAGTCTGTGCTTGGGAGAGAGAGAGAAATCAGCTGAATACTTGATGACAGATAGCCTAAGCAGACAGACAAAGAGAGGGAGCTGGAGGAATATTGGTGGCAGTCATTACCAGTCATTCAACTACAACTCTGACAGTATTGAAACAACACTCTCCATGGCCCAAATACTATGAAGATTAATTGGAGCTGCTTTTATTTTGAAACATCACTATCCCTTTAAGTAGCAATGTTTTCCTTAACTTGAAACTATGACAGTCAGTATAAGTTCAAGGTAACATACATGGCCACCAAAAATAAAAAAGTACACACTGATTTTGCACTTCTAGCTGTGTACTACATTAAAAGCATGGCAAAAATGTTAGTTACAGGTCAACATTACCAGATGCCCTTACATGAAAGACACACAAAAAAAGAATCTCACTGTCATGAAATAAATAAATCCAGGAGCTGGAACTGCAGAACTTCACACACACACACAATGAGCCCCAGGTTACAAACGTCATGTGTAGAGGAAAACTTCCTATAAGTAAGAGATTTGTAGTCAGAGCATAGGTTGATTAATCAGAGATCAGAAATTAAAGGTAGTCAGGTTGTGCAGAAATCCCAACCAAGAGTGAAGAGCAGTTTTAGATAAACACCGCTAGACAAAGGTCTTGTTAGTGGGGACTAGAGAACAGCTTTTCTTCATAAGAAAAGAAATGCTACAATTCTGGTTTAAACTACAATAAGGCAACAGGAAGTGCACAGGGCTAGCTTATAAATAAAATCAGGGTTTTGTCAGAAGGTTCTGGAAAATGTTAGACTGTGATTTATCCCAGGACTAATCAGGATAACATTTTCTTTTTCTTACTTTCTTTCTTTCTTCTTTCTTTCTTTCTTTCTTTCCACTACACAGGTTTATTAAAAAAATGTTGCTTTAGTTCATCAAAATGTGAAAGAAAATCTTGCTAAACTGGTGAAGGATCTAAGTGCCAACAGATGCAAACAAGTGATTACATTGCTTAGCAATATAATTAACTTCTGAGATGATTTTTCCTTCAGTTGTTAAGAAAGCAATATGTTGGTATGGGTAATAGAGCTTATTTTGTGCCTTCTTTTCAATGCAAATGTTGTGTTTCTTAAGTGGAATAGCTTTTGATAGGCTTATTAAGTGAATGGCAAAGTTTCCAATGATAAACAAACTTTTCTCGACTAGTCTTATATACATTAAGAATACTAAGTTTTAGACATGTAAAGTTTATCCTACAGATATATATTTCTCAAACAGTTGTTTATCTTACATTATTGGGTTAATGCTAAAAATTTGTTCCCATTTTTGTCATTAATTATGTGTATGTTACAGGCCTAAAATATAATCTTAAACTTTCTTTTTTAATGCATGTATATAAATTGTTCCATCCGGAGGGTATTATTTCATGTTGTTTGTGCTGTTTATATTGGACAAACAGATCATTTTTACAGATGCATTCTTGAAGTATAAAGTATTGAAGTTTATATAAATCCAGTTCATTTTTAGGTGCTAGTCCTCCCAATGCTAGTGCTTTTACTCATTCCTGGCCTCCTTCACTGCATGCATGGTTTATTGGAGCGAGTTTGTCTTATTAATCTGATCCCAATTTGACCAATGAGCTCCCCTTTGCATTTAATAATTTATTACACTTAATCCTAATTTCTTGGGGTCTAGAAGTGGGGTCCAGGGTTCCCATTTATACTATTAAAAATCATTTATTGGGATAAAGTGTGATCAGACCTTTAAATAATAACAAAAAATCCTCTATTTTATCCCGTAGGAGAGTGTTGTTCTTCAGTACCCCAATAGGAAATATCATTTAACATGGAATTTTATGGATCTTTTCCTTTTGAGTGCCAGAGGGGTATGCATTGCATTGCATTACAATGTGTTGCGTACCGCACTGGCATTCAAAGTTATGCATCTGACAGTGAGACAAACAAGCACAAAAACCCCTGTCCTAAAAGTAGTAATGAATGTTGTGAAAGTAAAAGTAAAAAAAAATGGTTTGAGACCTGTAAAAGCCTAGAGGAATATAAAAATATATAAACGTAGTAGACAAGAAGTGGCTGGCGATGCTGAGGATGAACTAATGATGACTGATGATAATGTATATCTAGATTAAATCCCTCCAGCATTCTCCTCTTGTTCAAATACAGATAAAGTTGAGAGTGAGTGAGATGATTACATTGCCAGAAAGTTAGCTGAAAGGCAAAGGATCAATTTTCCACCACTGAAAAGAAAATCTGTGCCTATCTATAAACTCTCTGAGAAAACAATTAGAAAGAATGACCATGGAAAAGCAAAGATACCAAAATATACACAGTCACCCTTTCAGTTATTATCAGCATCATCACTTCTTCCAAGTCCAAGTCCCACTCAGCCACAGAAGCTACTAATGTTGAGTAACCAGCAGCAATAACACAGGTTATCAACATCCCCAACCTTAGCTATGATGTGTGCCTCTGCTGCTGTTGGAAGTGCAGCACCTTTGACACACAGTTCTACAATTGCAGCATTATTTATTCCCAGCAGTAATAGTAGCAGCTTGGCTAAGGTATCTTACCAGAATGAAACACAGACATGCACTTGTTAGTCAGGGATATGTTAGCATGCTTCAAGCAAGATCCCCACATGCTTATAGATTGAGTGGATGGTTGCATTGTGATAGATGAGAGGGAGAAAGTTAGGGACAGAAAAGCTAGCATTCATACTGAAAATCAAGGTAGCAAGAGTTTATACCAGCAGCAGCAGGAGCAGCAACATCAACCAGAACATCCCATTGCCAACATATTTCTGAACACAAGATGATTCAAGGGTCTCAGGGGTGGCAATCCAAAATTGATGGTGTTGGTGGTGGCACATCTCTGTGGAACTTGCTCCCAGAGTATAGGCTGGTAATTGATACACAGGAACACAGCGTAGCTCCTAGGAGTGGTCCCTCTGCATGTAAGATGGTCACAGCAAACTTTCAGGATAGCTATGTTCTAGGCAGAAACAAGGAGCCTATTGACTACTGGCAAACAAAACAGTGTGTGTGGTCAGCACTGACACGTACTATAGTGGAAAACCTTAGTTTCCCTCCAGCAAGTTTGAGTCTGAGCTGGTTTTCAGTGCAGCTGGTTATATCGTAAATGACTGTAGGACACATATGTCAATCAGCAATGTTAGGAGACTAACATTCATAAAAATGAACCAACATCCAATACCATCTGAGTATCAGCAGGCAGAAGTAGAAAAAACACGCATGCATGTGTGAATAATCTGAGAATAATAATAGCCTACACTGGACTCAAACATAATAATAGTACATACATATATAAATACCACATCTGAGTTACACTTACCTGTCATCTACTGTTCTGCTACTTCTATCTTCCTTCTTCTTTTTTCTTTAAACTTCCATCTTCTTCTGTTCCATTGTCTTCTGTTCCTTACATAGGCTGACCATACCTCACCTTTAAAAAGGGACACGTAGGAAATAGGCATATTTCAGGAGTGCACCAAAATCAAAGCAACCCTGTAGTATGCATTTTTCATGTATGTCCCTTTTTAAAGGTGAGGTATGGTCAGCCTATCCTTACATCATTCTTGTAAAATAAAGATAAAAATAAATTTTAAATGTGTGACCAAAACATAACTCTGACATATGTGCATAGTTTAACCCCTTTAGTACCAGAAGGTTAAGCAACACATTCCAGAGCAATGCGTTGCTTACTCTCTGGCACTCAAAGGTTAAGCACTGAATGGATGTCAGAGTTAAAAATGTAGAGAATGTCAAAAGAATAAAATCATTGCACCATAAATCTTCTGAGAAGTAATATATTTAGTCAATATATTTAGTCCAAAACAAAGGTGAACTTTAGTGTCAAAAACCCATGGAAATAATCATGCCCCCTTTGTCTTCTCTGCCCCTGTCGGCAGCAGTGGCAAAAGGAAAAGTAGGCAGACCTCTCCCTTACTACCTCAAGTGCTGATGCCCGTTCCAGTGTGAGGGAAATTTGAACAGATACTGCCTTTGTATATGGGCAGCTCTGTTCAAAATGACTCACAGCCATTAGCTGGGATGTGTGCTTACGCACCTCCATGGCAATAAGCTTTGAGTGGGAGATTGATCAAACCTGCTTGAAGCTGATTGGCTGGGAGGTGCATAAGCACACATCCCATCCAATGGCTGCAAGTCATTTTGAACAGAGACTGCCCATATAAAAAGGCAGTTTCTGTTCAGAGACTGCCCATATAAAAAGGCAGTTTCTGTTCAAAGTTCCCTCACAGTGGAATGGGCATCAGCTCGTGAAGTAGTAAGGGGAGGTCTGCCTGCTATTCCTTTCTCCGCTGCTGCCACCACCATCTACAGTGGCAGAGTAGACAAAGGGGGCATGATTATTTCCATGAGTTTTTGCTAAAGTTCACTTTTTGTTTTGGACTAAATATATTACTTCTCAGCTGATTTATATGATAATGATTTTATTCGTTTGGCATTCTTTACATACTGTGTTTATGGTGGATGTCTTTCATTTTGATCGCTGGGTTGCAAGTGGTGGCAATCTGCTATACAAAGTAGAGTGAGAATGAATATTTGAATGTTTGAATCCTGCAGCAGTGTTTGTAAGTGCAGTAGAAGCGTAAGTGCTCAGTATTTAATCAACATGGAATTCAAACACATTGGATTAAAAATGCAAACAATTGACTTCTTAAAAAAAGACATTATTGAACTTTAAAAAGCGCAGATATATGCAACAAAACTGATAAAGGGATTGGAGGTTCAGAGTTATAAAGAGAGACTGGGTTTGTTTACATTAGAAAAGAGATGTCTAAGGGTGATATGATTACCAATTACAAATGTATTCAAGGTAAATAAAAATAACTCTCCAATGAATTATTTACTCAAATAGCTGAGCTAAGAATGAGTGGGCATCCATTAAGACTAGAGGACAGGAATTTTTGACTAAAACAAAGGCGGGGATTTGTTTACAGTAAGGGTGATAAAGCTATGGAATGATTTGCCTTGGGATGCTGTGCTGCAGATACTGTAAGTGCTTTCAAAAAAGTAATGGATACCTATCTAGCTCAGAACAATATTCAGAATTATTACTGTTGACGTTAAAGCAGATGTTGTTGATCCAGGAAACTATCTTAGGGTTTAATTGAAAATGGTTTCAGTGGGGTTTTTTTCTTGCCTTCCTCTGGATCAACTGGGATGATTTGTCATGGGCTAGACTTGATGGATGCATGTCTTTTTTCAGCCTCATCAACTATGTTACTATAGTTAGTTCTGAGGATGGAAAATGTGCAAAAGAGGAGAATGTTGCTTTTTACAGTTAGGCAATGCAAGGAGAGGGTGAGAAACAGGGTGAGAACACTCCGATGTTTGTGCATCCTAACATAATTGTCACATTGAGTGATGTTGGGGTGCTGGACGACATTATAATCCTACCACTATATGCTTGCTAAAAATATGGAATGCAGTTTTCTGTACCTTTTCTTAAAAAAAGACATTACCGAATTGGAAAAAGTGCAGAGATATGCAACAAGAATTATAACAGGATTGAAGGATCTTAGTTGTAAATAAAGAATTGCCAGACTGGTTTTGATTACATTAGAGATGATATCTAAGGGGTGATATGATTACCATTTGGAAATATATTCTAATTCAATTACAAAGAACTATCTGATAAACTATTCACAGAAAGAGCTGAGTAATAGCAAGAAGTAACCCATTAAAGCTAGAAGAAGTATAGATTCTAACTAAAACAACAACAAAAAAAGTTATTTACAGAATGGGTAGTAAGGTTGTGGAATTATGTGCTTCAGGATGGAAGCTGTGCTTGCAGATAATTTTAATACTTTCAAACGCATATTGGATTATTTTCAAGCTCAGACCAGTATTGAGGATAGTTTTAAATCAGATGTTGATGCAGGGAAATAACTTAATGTCTTTTGAAGTCAGGAACAAATGTTTTACACACTTGGGGCATAATTGGAAACAGACTTCAATATTTATTTTATCTTTTTACCTGCCTCTGGATTAATGTGTGATAATGGCAAAGGCTGAACTTGATGGACGCCTGTCTTTTTCCAGCCTTATAAACAAAATAATCTCAAACTGATGCAGAACAAATTTTTGATATTCTCCACAACACCCCTGACTTACACTGATCAAGCAGAGATTTCCCACTGTTTGCAGGATTTCCTAATGCTTTTTTGCTTATCCACGACCTGTATAGACAGATGGCGTATATTTTCTCACTGAGAACTTGATCACTGTGGAATGGGATGCATTGCATAGCATCCCATGAGACATAGAGTAATATGAAAAAATCCACCAGCACAGCTGACTTCTGTGCTTACACAAATGCCAGAATTAAAATGTTGTGCCTTCATTTTATTTGGGGTAAATATAAATGGGTATGATTACTTAAGTGTATAATGGCACACACCCTCCACCATCATTGAACATTTAATGCAAGCAAATCCTGAATTCCTCCACTGTATCATGCAGAGGAAAATATACTAGTTTTACATTGATTTTCTCTGTCATTTGTTAGTATATTGCATAAAACAAGATGCAAAGGACTGTTATGTCTAGACATGCCCATACATCCCCCTACAGCCACACTCCCTTGAAACAAATATGAGTATTTGCAGTGTAGACTACATAGTGAATAGCCAATAGGCAGGCACAAAATACACATGTATTGTTTCAGTGACTATTTTAGCATAGGATTATATTACATAAGTACAACATGATCAACTGTGGCCTTTAAAGGATACAAGGAGGATTGACAATATTGCGGGACTTCCCTAAGCAAGTGAGATACCTCTACTAGCCTGGGGTCACACTGAAGAGACTATATTATTGGTCTTGGTGTTGTTACAGCTTACCTTGGTTTCAGCGTCATCTACAGGCATGAGGCTTCAAGCATGAAGCAGGCCTCTGTTTTATGTGTTTGCTTCCTGTAGTCTCTTCCTACCTACTTCCTCCTACCTACTTCCTCCCTCTGAGCTGCTCCTCCTACCTACTTCCTGTAGAGGGGTTTAAAAGGCAGACTGAGTCCTGACTATATATATATATATATTCCTACAGCAGTTTTTACCATTTCCTGTTTGTGTCATATCGCTGTCCTCCTCAGATTATTGACAGACATTCCTTATCAGTCATAGCAGTGGTCCCAAGTGGGGTAGATGGTAGCAACCCTTCTTCACATCCCTCTTCCTCCTCCTCATCTGAGCTGCTGTTAATAAATGTGTCCTGGCTTTCTCTGTCATGTGTGGTTTCTGCTACCTGATACTCAGATGCTATGAGATGTTGGTTCATTTTTAAGAATGTTAGTCTGCCAACATTGCTGCATGATAGCCGCATCCTGCGGTCTTTGACAATGTAACCAGCCACACTGAAAATCCACTCAGACTCAATGCTTGCTGGAGGACAGCTAAGGGTTTCCACTGCAGTATGTGTTAATACTGGCCACGCACACACAGCTTTGCTTGCCAGTAGTCCATGAGGTCATTTTTTCTGCCTAGAAAGTAGCTATCCTGCAAGTATGCAGAAACCATCTCACATGCAGTTGGACCACTTCTAAGAGTTACATGATGTTCTTGTATGTCAGTTACCAACCCACACTCAGGGAGCCAGTCCCAAAGAGTTGTGTCGCTACCACCACCAATGTTGGGTTTTTGCTGCACCTGCTGAGACCCATGAATGGCCCTGTGTTCAGAATGGGATATTCTGGTTGATAATGTAGCTGCTTTTTCTGGTTAAAATACATTGCAGCCTTCCTTTTCGCTATGCTGTCTAGATGTTTTTTTGTGCCCTCACTTTCTCCCTCTCATCCACCACAAAGCAACCTTCCACTCGATCAACAAGCATATCTCATTATTTCTTGACAGAATTCATTGCTGCTGTTCATCATTACTCCTTGTTGTGACAATCTGCTGATGGCTCTTGGCAGAAATTCTGAAATTTTGTGTTTGAAGTGGGGAGGGTCCAGCAAAGTGGCAAGAATGTATTTCTCATATGCAAAGATCTTGTTCAAAACATGCTAACATGTCATTTATCAGCTGGTGCATGTATGTGTTGTCATTATGGTAAGAATCCTCTGCCATAATCCTCATTTTTTTCTGCAATAAAAATATCAGTTGTAGAATTTCACTATTTTCTGCCCCAATGTGACTCACCACCATGGTTGCCTCCTCAAAGGGTTTCAGCAGCTCACATACCTCACACATTAGTTGCCATTGGCAAGGTGACAAAAAGGATCCCTCCAAAGCCTTCCAGTTTTGCATGGTGTACTCATTAATGCTTTTATTCTGCTCGTACAAATTCTCTAGCATGTACATTGTGGAATTCCACCTGGTGATGGGGAAGGTTGTTACACTCTTGTATGGAATATAGAGTGTTGTGTTCACTGTAAGAGTGACTAAAATGGGCACAGATTTTGCTGGCAATAGTAAGCATCTTTCTGAGGGTTTCAGATTCTGCCAGGAATATGGTCACAAGTAAATTTAGCACATGGGCAAAGCAGGGCGCATGCACCATATCACCTATTCTCAAAGCAGAGATTTTGTTAAAGAAATTATCAGCAGATACAAAACTAGCATTTAAGGAGCAGGGTACAAGCCATATCACTTCTATGACTTTGTGGTCATATAGTCATATAGTATGTGCTCTGCCCACTTGTCCACATACCTGTTGTCATGTGGATTTTCTTGCCATACACACTTTTCAGCCCTTTGCCCACCACACTAACCACCTGCTTGTTCTGCTCAGGAACAGCCATAATTGAAAAGTAACTGCGGCTTGGGATATGCCAGCATGGAGATACACATGACATCAGTTCTCTGAAACCTCAGTTTTCTACCTTGCCGAAAGCATACTTTAGGATTGTTTTTTGAAGTTTTTGACTCCTTCCCAGCAACTCAGTGACTGTGGGTAGGCAGGACATGGCAGAAGAGCCCTGTAACTTTATTGCTTTAACAAGATGATTAGAAGAGGAGGTGGAGGTAGCATGAGTGTGCAGTCTATGACTCTTACCATCTCGTTCAGCAAAGCCAGAGTCATCGTACTCCTCTGCAGCAGGAGCCATATGTGTTATTTGGAGTGAACTAACTGTTGGCAGCAGCACACTCTCTGAAATGTTTAGAGTGGTTCTGCTGCTGCTAGTTGTTGCACCTTTGACCTGCTCATAGTGTGTCTCCCAGTTAGTCCTGTTGGTTGTGCTTCAGGTGGGATCTCATAGAGGAGATGCCTAGGTGTGAGCCTGATTTTCCCCTGCTCATGTGCTTTTTGCACAGACAACATATAGCAACATGCTTAGCATTATTATCCTGAGTGAAGTATCTCCATACTGTGGACTTCATGGACTGAGGGTTTCCTGAGGTGCTGCTTCTATTACTGCTGGGGCTAGATGTTGATGCAATTCTTCTGCTACTACTACTAGGTGTCAAAGGTGAAGCACTTCCAGCAGCAGCAGAGGCACTCATCATATCTAACATTGTGGATGTTAATAACCTGTGTTGCTGTTGTTGCTGCTGCCACTGGGTACTCAACACAGGTGTGTATGACTGAGTGGGACTTGGACTTTGAAGAGGAGCTGATGCTAATGATGACTGATAGGGTCACTGTGTACTTTTGGCATCCTTGCTTGTCCAGGGTTAGACTTTCCAGTGGTTTTCTGAAATAGTTTATAGATAGGCACAGTGCTCCTTTTTAGTGGTGGAAGATTCAGCCTTTGCCTTTCTGCTAACTGTATGGCCATGTCATAATCTGAACAAGAGAAGGATGCTGAAGGGATATGTTCTAGATATGCATCAGTATCAGTCATCATTAGGTCATCCTCAGCAGCATCAGCATACTTGCCACTTCTTGTCCACTACCCTTATATTCCTCTAAGCTTATGAAAGGTCTTAAACAATTTCTTTTTATTTTTACATTTACTGTAACAAAGTTTGCTACTACTTTCAGTATAGGTGTTTTGGTGCTTCTCTGTCTCATTATCTGATGCAACAGGTGTTTCAGCTGCTGCATCTTCCTCTATTATGCTATTGCCATCATCAACACTTGAATGTGACTTGTTATCATCTTCAGTGTCCTTGTTATATGGTTCTGTTTTTGTACTGGCACTGGTGGTACTGGAATTTTTGGTGGGACCTTGAAAAACTGCATCTTCCCTTGGAGGAGAGATATCATAATCATTTATTGCACACACTGCAGCAACCATTGCTTCTGTCAGTTTTTGAACTACTACTATACTCTCATGCCCCTGCACTGCTCCACCATTCCCCCTCCCCCTGCCGCTTGTGTGTTTGCTGGACATTACTCTGTGTATGTTTTTACTCTTCAGTACATAACACAACTGATGGTGTGCAAAGTCTTGCCTTAGCTCATTTAGCTAATATATTTAGTTGTTTATTTATTTATTTTTTTATTGATTACTTTCTATTTATTATTATTATTATTATATATTTTTTAAATTGTCCATCCTTCTTATCACAGTCTATCCAAAAACAAAATATATAGCTGAAAAACAAAAACAATAACTTTTTTCCCTAGACCACCCCAGCACAGAGACAATAACAGCAAGATCAGCAAGCAAATGGGTCCCCAGCTGCCTGTGTCTTGGCGGTCAGTCACACCAAATTTATGGGTATTTAGGGTTAACCTTCTTCCTCCCTTCTGCTCCCCAGAGTGCCCCCAGACTCTCCTAATACAGATAATAAATTTCCTACCTAAAAGACTCCATAACCTAAACTTCAATTCCCCTTTATTTGCCTACCTTCTCTAAATCAAAAAACGTGCTGCTTTCTCCTTTCACAAACACAGAATGGCCTGACAACCTTGTATATGGCTGTAGAAAAGTTGAGAAAACTTCTCATGTGGTGGTGAAACATTTTTCTTCCCATTGAAGAAAACTGCACTTTTTGCGGGAAGTGCCATTATTCGCCGATTTCAGTTTGAGGTGAATATTTTTGCTCACTCTACTAATTATTGACAAAAGCAAAAAAATGTTGATTTAGAATATATATGCCTCCACCACCATTATATTCTTCTAGAACAGATGAAGTAAATATAGTGCTTAAATTGAATGCTTTGGAGGGGCTTCGTTGTCACATGGTCAATTGCTGCTAATGTGAGATGCATGTGATCTCCTGAAGTTGTTTGGGGAGGCATCTTTGCGGGTTTTTATTTCTTTTTATTTATTGCATTGAGATTCTTCTCATTATCAAGTATGTCCGGGTGAGATTTTATAGTACAAGTCACAAATTTACATCAGTAGAAAAGCAATGTATACACACAGACTTATACACATAGACATACATAAGAAAAATTGTATACAGTTACATGTTGTTTTTAGATACCATGTTTATACATAATATTTTAAGTTATAACAACTTTCTTTTCCATATAAAAACATAATTTCCACCTAAATAAATAAAAAATTAACAAAATATGCCAAACCAGCTATTTTTCACTTTTTTAATGTTTATATATGTATTATTCATCTTTTCATTGGTGAATTCTCACTTTCAATGTCCATAACTTTAATTTGTGTTAAGGTGCAAATTTTCTTTGTTATAACACTACCACTATTTTGCATTTTTTATCTTTTTTTTCTGCAGGATTGCCCATAATTAAATTAAATCTTTTTCAACTAAATATAATATTTAAAAATAGAAAGCAATTGTGAAAATAGGAAAATATTAGTGTGGATTAAAGAATGAAAATTATATAAACCAGGATTCACATTTTAATAAATGTTCTCCATATTATTTTATTACCATTATAGCTTCATTATTTTAACATATTATGGACAAACGAGCATAAATCATATTAAAAAAATGCTCATGGCTAGACATTTTTTATGAGTTTAATGTTAGCTATCCTGTTACTCAAGGGAGTTTCCAATAAACTGCTAATATATTATCATGTCAAAATAACTGAACTTTTTTCCTGACATCTATAGCAGTCATGACTTAACCTAAATGTTATATATTTACTTTAGTCTTTTAAACAATTATGTTTGAGCTTCAATTTTTGTCAGGAAAAGTTGTTTGTGTAATTTATCATTTTGTTCAATTCTTTAATGCTCTTTAGTGTGTCCTAATTCAGTTTTGGTATAAGAAGCTTCAAGTCAAATGAGAATCCAAGATTTTAAAAAAATTAGCTAATGCATTAAAAAAGTTTCACATGTTCAAATAAATATTTAATAAATAGAATTTATGAATTTACAAAAAATCTGACATGCTATAAAACACATTTTCAGTCATATTTTATCATATTTTAACTGTGACTGAGATGGGGATGTGCTTAGTGGTTGGAGTACTGATTTGGACTTGAGAGCAATGTCAGAAATTGTGGTGATTTTGGCTTGAAGGAAACAGACATACATGCACACATGAATGCATGCACACACATATACCCCTTTCGTTAAATTACCTGTTACTTTCCACTGTCTCTAATATAACAGAATTTGTACTTTGATTCCTGTGTAAAAAATTATTTTGAGAAATGAAAAAATGTCCTCCAAGCCATATCCAGCCTGTGTCTACTACCACCATATGAATGTTTTCAGTCGGTGCTTGTCCACTCTTAGCTCTTTGTTTGCCAAAGGTGTCTCCAGCGCATTACTCTACAATAAGTTGGATACGTCTTTGCTCAAAACATGTCAGCTTCATTGGGAAAATATTGTCCATATCCTTAGTTATTATCATACCCTGTTTCATTATTATTATTATTATTATTCACTCTACTCTTAGAGCCTCAGTCTTACCTTTCTTTCAAGACTCCCTCGGCAGAGTATATGTCTCTGGTGCTGCTCTGCTTTGAAGTGGGAGGAGATTCTGTGTAATGTGATTTAATACATTGCTTTCTCATGAGAGACAGAAAGTAGTGTATTACTCCAAGTCTCTTACTACTTCAAAGCAGAGCAGAACATGGAGAAGATATCTACAGTGCCAAGGGACACTAGAAAGGCAGTGAATGACAGGGGACCATATTGAAGACATGGGTCTCTAACACTAGATCACATAATAATCAGATATGGGTAAAAATATATTGGTGGTTATGGGCACTATCACACAGATTCAGCTCATACATTATTAACCTTTTGAGTGCCAAAGGATTGCCCAACTCATTGCTAAGCAATGTGTTGGACATCACTTTGTCACTCAAAAGGTTAACATGCTTTTTCTCACATGTCTATCCTCTCTCTCTCCCCCTCCCCATGCCTCCTTCATGTCTCTACCTCCCATGTCTGTGCATGACACAGCTGTTGCATCATAGGTATATGTACTTCTGTATGCTTATCTGTGTATGTGTATGTGTTTCTCTTAATGACTATTTGTACGTGTGTCTGGTTTGTATGAGAGAATGTGTAGACCTGTCTGTGTTTATATCTGTATATGTGCTTCTGTGTGTGAAGAGGCCACATCACATAACAAAGCTCACACAGCCTGAAATGGAAGGGTCTGCAAGCAGGGGAGGGTAAAAGCTGGTAGCATGGGCAAGAAGCTGGAATCAAGAAAAGGGAGAGGCTGAGAGCAGGGGAGAAAATGGAAGAAGGGGGAAGATGCTGAGAGGGGGTGTGAGAGCCCATGAGCAGTGCCATGATTTGATTGCTGGTAAAAAAAAAGCAATGAAATAAAACAATGACATATACAGTAGCTTTGTCTAAGATATCTCACTTGGTTAACGCACCAGCTGTATCATCTGTTCAAACCTCAGGATTGTAGGTTCTAGTCCTGGCAAGGTCAACTCAGCCTTTCACCCTTCTGGGGTACATAAAATTAGTTCAGGTCATACTTGAAAACTAGAGACAATCTCAATGTATTCTTCCTGGTAAAATACTTTCATTAAAAAAAGACCCCAAAACAATTAAAATGACATTGATGCATACATAGATTAGGTACTTGAATTAGCAATGAATACATGAGCATGGACCCTAAATATAAAAACGTACACATTAGTAGATACGTTTTATTGGTATTATGCAGAAAACATAAGGGGAGATTTTAATAGTCCACAAGGGTGCAAATGTTATGTTCCAGAATTGCTCATTTCTTGCTTTCAGCTTAAGGCCTTGTTCTCTTTAAGGGGTATATATCAATAGATGATATCCTAGTGAATGATCTCAGAGCTGAAATACATACTCTGTAAAAAGCCCTAGGCGCAGCTCAAATAGTAATAGTGAGCTTCAATGCTCAAGTTTTATGTCACAGTTATTCAGTTTTGCTCATAGATTGTCTCCTGCAAACACAAAATGTACTTTAAAGAAGGAATGATGAGCAGAGACAGACAGATCAGTGAAAGATCAGTCAATGATCAATTATTGAAAAGTGAATGTCATGTTGAGGTGTATATCCTTTTTTTAGCTGTAAACTAAGTTTAAAAGACACTAACACACCGTCTAACAAAAATGTTCCTATTTCTTTAAAATGCATATAAACAAGCCCTAGAGCTACCTGGGGGGGCACCAAGCATCAAATGGACCTCCACTCCAGTCCTTGTTTGATAGGCTCTCATGCTCCCTTTACAGTCATCTGGCAGTCGTCTGGCAAGCTATAGAATTGCTTCCAAAAGCCGTTGTACTTCCAAGAGTTCGGACCACATTCCTTTTTTTTCATTAAAAAATGTCTGCCTCATAGTAAAGTTAGGGCTGTAGGGTCCCAGTGGCCCCAGAAAACTTGTGTTTCTCCTTATTTTGAGGTAATAGGCACACCTTAGTTAGAATATCTTAGTTACTTTAAATACCCCCAAAATAATCTACCACCCGGAAGGGAAAAAGGGAAATGATAACAGGAACCAGCTGTGTGCATTCAGAGCCAAGATTGTATGCACATAAGTACCCATAAAATATGCTAAGTGATGAGCTTAACCTCTTGCTACAAACTTTCCACATTTCGATTACTGTAATGTGCTTTCAAAAATCATAGTAGCACCTGCTATAAAGAAGCCTACATCCTTCTTCCTCTACTACAATTGAAAAACACAACTTGAGGACTTACCAAATAGAGGACTTACCAAAATGTGTGATTTTTTATTCCTGAATCCATTATCTTTACCTTATGGTAAGCTATAAAATGTAACAATTAGTAAAAAACATATTCAAAATAGTTGTCTGTCAGGCCTGCTGATCCTCTTTATGCTAAACCCTCCCCACCTCAGTGATAGCAAATAAGGATAATGTTAGTGTCCCAGCTTTATAGCTTGTAGGAATCTTGTCACCATACATTGCCATCAAATTTGACAAGGAGTTGTTGTTCCTTACAGCACATACCATTCAAACTGTACACATACTCTATATATTTCCTACTTTGGTCCTCCCCTACAACACTTAACGTCTATAGATGAGTGAACATTTTCACCACAAAAGCAAAACATGCCCAAAATGGCACTTCCCACCTGTATCAATAATTAATTATATAGTCCAGTTTTCCAGCTTTTTCATTGCATTGAAATCAGTAAGAATAATGCAATTTTACCCCATGTATTCAAAAATATATCTCACCAGTAGAACAGGGGTGTCAGTTTACAGAATGTTGTCACTCTCTGTTAAAGAAAGAGAGAGAGAAAGGGATTTCAAAAACTTTTTAGTTCTATCTTGGGTAGGTAGACAAAGAGTGGGAGCTGGAGTTGCTTGATTAAAATTGTATTGGTGGTAGACAGGTTGGTTGTGGGGAGTGTGGGCATGAAGGAAGAAATGGGAGTTCAAAAACTTTTAAAAAATTGTATCCATATTCACACAGGCAAGAAAAAGAGGGAGAAACATATACTGTGGTTAGGTAGATTCTGGTGCTGCATTTGCTGTTGTGCTGTGGTTTATTCTTTATTGCAATTTGCAAGCCATTAATTCTGAAGCTAATAAATCTATCCTGTACTTTATTGTATAAATGAACACTGCAGTGCTTGGGAGATAAAGAGAAAGTGTTGTAGAATTTGTTAACTCTGTGAATGCAAGTTTACTGGAACTTACTCTAAGAGATGGCTTCACAGAATTATAGCAGAAAGCTTTTTTATTCTAGAAATGGTGTAAGATAATGGAACCCAGAGAGATGGCTGTTTAGGTATTAGTAGTGGATACAGAGTAAGACTGAACAACAGGTGATGGCAGGAAGTAGAGGTACACTAGGTATATAACTTATACAGGTGTATGGCTTGTATAGGGTTAAAGGGACAGTAATGTCCCAAAAATAAAGATATCCAGTTTTGTAGCTTTTTAAAATAAATAAATAAATATGCTCCAAACCCAATCTCGCAAACTGCTATGGTTTGAGAAATTTAGGGATTCAAAGTTTCCCCCTCCCTCACTTTCTCCTGCTGTCAGCTAGATGCTAACATCAGGAGATCCCGGTCAGGGGACCAGCAGGCGGCTCTGCAGCAAAGCCGAGATTGCATTATCTATAAAGAATTAATTAATTGGAAATGTCTACAAAGTATGCTTGCAAACCAGGCACACTTTGTAGATCTTTCCAGTGAATTAATTCTTTATAGATAACACAATCTTGGCTCTGATGCAGAACCTCCTCAAGTCATACGACTCGATTCTCCTGCTGTCAGCTTTACAGCTGACATCAGGAGAAGGGGAGGGGGAACTTTGAATCCCTATATCTCTCAAACCATAGCGGTTTGAGAGATTGGGTTTGGAGAATATATTTTTTTTTTAAAGTCTACAAAACTGGATATATTTTTGGGACATTACTGTCCCTTTAAAGCTGAACAGCCTGCTGAAGGTGGGATACAGAGGTGCACAGTTTTACAGGTGAATATCTTGTATAGGGTTAAATAAGCAGGGGTACACAAGAGTATAGCTTGTACAGGGTTAATGCTGAACAGTTCCTTGTAGGCAGAGGTAAATAGCTGTATAGCTTGTACAGGGTTAAAACTTGAACAGTGTGCTGAAGCAGTAGGCAGAGGTACACAGGTGTATAGCTGTATGGCTAGATGAGACAAAAGTCCAACAAACAAAATCAAAGGAGGAAATCCAAGAGAGTGGTCAGACAGTCAAAGGTCAAGGACAGGCAGCACAGGATCAAGATAAAAATGGAAACCAAGGATCAGGAACAGAGAAGAGGAATCATTAATAACACTACTAAAGGTCCAGGACAACTCAACTCTGAACTCCTGGCAGCTTCCTCAATAAAAGTTATGGAGTGTTATGTCATCATGTGTGCAACGTGATTGATAGTGTGTGATGAAATCATGTGTTGAACATAATAGACAGAAAGTTGCTGAAAGTTAAGACATTAACTAGTGTAGAAACAGACATGCAAAGGGAAAAAGGAGTTGCTAAGGAGTATTGGTGCTAGATGGTTGAAGAGAGTGTAGTTAACAATTACAGACAGTGACACTGAAACTAAGAGAGACGGTTTGAGAAGAAAATTAAAGGGATAGTCATACTTTGTTTTATGTTTATTTTATTTTGTAGGCATGAAAAAAACATGAAGAATGATATAAGTCTTATCTCTCAAACCTTTATGGTTTAAGAGGTATTCAGAAGCAAAGTTTCCCCTCCCTCCCCTTTTTCCTAGTGTACGCCATCTCTTCTCAGATGTGAATCTGGTTGTAAGACTAGACAGATAACAGCAGGGGACAATCTTCTTTGTATGAAAAGAATGAAAGCCCTTTCCCCCTTGACAAGTTTTTCAGCTTTTTCCCTTATCTTAATTGAAGATTGTCCCTCTCTGCAGTCTACCTGTACTTACAGTGCAGGTTTAGGATAGACCTTAGTTAATAATATACTGGACTCTCTTCTGGCTGTTGTAGGAATCAATGGCAGTTGCACTTGAATGTCTCTTGGGTGTCAGTCTGTAAAGTATTTCTGTCACTGTCAGTCACAGAGGCTCAGCCAGCACAGGAAGGAATTTGTATCTGTCACGCCTCCTTACCTGTGGCCATGCCTCCAGAAGCCTCCCATTTGTCATGGTGCTCAGATCCCTACTTGATCTTCTCATCTAGTTCCTGAGAGTCATTGCTACCTCAAGTTCTGCGTTACCTGATCCTAATTCCCATGTTCGAACTTTGGCTCCTTTTCCTGACCTCGATATCCATCTGCCAATTCCTACCTTAACCTGTTTCTGGCTCTTGACCTGGCTTCCTCACCAACTATGATTACAGTCTCATCTTTTGGCTCTACTTTGCTCGACCAGTTCTGACATTGGCTTGATCCTGACTACCCTTCCGACTTCTGTGACTCCGCCTTCCTGGAAGACACCACAAGTCAGTGCTCGCCAATGCCTCGGGATTACCTACTAGTCACAGCCTACATCCTGAATCCTCCGACAATCCCCCCTTAGGCCTTCCAACTTGTTGTTATAATGAAGGCTCTGTGTTGCAGGGAGTGGTTTGGGATGCAGCAAAGGCTGTGGCTCGAGGTTCGCTTGGCTCACTGATTGCTATGCACAAAAAACGTACAAGAGGTAAAATTAATCAATTGGAGAAAGAAGCTAGTGAGGCAGAAAGACTATATGATAAAGGTAACACCATCTCATACGATTCCTTCCTACTTGCCTCCTCTGTATACAATGCCACGTTAATGGAGCAGAATATAACTTTTATGATGTTCCAGAAACAGACATTATTTGAAAATAGAGATAGAGCAGGGAAACTTATGTCCCATTTGGTGGGAGCCAGGGAGGGCAGACGCTGCATAACAACTATATATAATAAAACTGGGGATCTTATACATGATGAAATGGGTGTCAGTGATGTATTTGCAGACTTTTATTCTACTCTCTATAAAACACAAACCAATTCTACCCCTCGGCAGGTAGAGAAATATTTGGCAGGAATCTCTCTTCCGTCTTTATCAGTTGACCAGCGATGGATGCTTGATTCTCCCATCCTGCTGGGTGAGGTTATGGCGGCCATTGCCTCTCTCCCCATGGGCAGATCCCCTGGGGGTGATGGACTGCCGGCTGAATGGTACAAGAGATATGCTGATACATTAGCTCCGCATTTGCTCAACACTTTTTATGAAGCTTTGAAAGTGGGCAGGCTTCCATTCTCTCTTACTGAAGCAAGCATAGTAGTACTCCCTAAACCGGGTAAAGACTTGACTAGATGTGATTCATATCGACCTATCTCTTTGCTTACATCGGATTCAAACATCTTGGCCAAGGTGTTGGCAACTAGACTTAACGTAGTGATCTCAGATCTTGTTCACTCGGATCAGGTGGGATTTATACCTGGGAAATCAACATTTCATAATCTAAGCAGACTATTTTCCCATCTACATACCAAACATGACAACACAGGTCATAGGGTGGTGGTCTCATTGGATGCGTCCAAGGCATTCAAATTCATGGAGTGGGGTTATCTTTGGTGTACACTACACAGGTTTGCTGTGGTCTTGACAGTGGAGAGATTTGTGATGGGTAGTAGAGAGGAGAAATTAGCATTATATGCAGACGATATACTATTGTTTTTGGGTGAGGCTTCCAGATCTCTTCCACTTGTTTTAGATTTGGTAAATACCTATGGTAATTATTCAGGATTGCGAATAAATTGGGCTAAATCATCTATTCTCCCTGTAGATCCGATTATGCATGGGGGCCCCGTACTGTCTACTCCTTTAAAATAAAAAAAAACTCAGTGAAGTATCTAGGACTTATAGTAACTGCCTCCGTGGACGATAATGTGAGAGATAATTTGGAGCCACTAATTAATCAACTTCGGTGTAAAACCACATCTTGGCTTACACTACCACTGAATGTTATTGGTTGCTCTAACCTGATTAAAATGGTGTTCCTTCCGCGATTTTTGTATATTTTTCGAGGTTCTCCTGTACCTATCCCTAAGCTGTACTTTACCATAATTGACAAGATCGTTAAGAACTTTCTCTGGTCAGGCGACCCATCTAGGATTAAGTTATCTACTCTCAAGCGTTCAGTGAATGAGGGTTGAATAGCCCTCCCTGACTTCTATAATTACTACTAATTACTGCACAGGGACAATTTGCACTCGCATATGTTCTGCCGGATACCCTACACACCTTTCACAGAATTGATGAATCTCTGCTCAAACCAGGATATTCTTTGTTGCACATCCCTTTGCTGGGTCCAGGAGTGCTTGGGGATGCCCCTATCACCTCTCGGATGACCTGTAGTGTATGGTCGACTATTCAGTCTATTTCAAACTTTGAGGCAAAAGACCCTGAGACTCCTCTCTGTGGGTTAGACGGATTGGTGCATCTTCAGCAATTGGAGTTTGGTCGATCATGGATGATATACGGTATTTCTACACTTGGTCATTTGTATCAAGGCAATGTTCTAAAAACTTTTGATCAACTGCGTGAGGAATTTGATATTCCTCCTACCTTTTTACACTCATATATATGGCTGAAACACTCTTTGAGTGCCATGTGGGGTACTACTACCACAAGTATAAAAGAATTCCCATTAGTTACATTGGCTAAGAAGAGACAATCTCTTAAACCTGTATCATTAATATATACATGGCTTGCTAGGGCTTCTGTTGTGGCAGAGGATGAACTCAGGCTTAAATAGGAGGCCGATGTGGGTGCCTTTGAGAATTATGAATGGGAAATGGCTCTGAGAAGTCCGGAATTGGTGGCTTCTACAGCCAGGCATCAGCTGATCCAGCTCAAGATTTTATACAGATCTTATTACACTTCTGTGCGTCTTTTTCAGATGGGTAGGGTGGATAGTGATCTTTGCAGGAGGTATGGGGGGCAGGCTCCACCTTCTTGCACCTCCTGTGGGAATGTCCCCCGGTCCGAAGATTTTGGGTGGACGTGTTTCGTACTATATCAGCTGTAGTACAGTGGGACGTGTCACTCTCCCCAAAGACGTGTATTTTCTATTCTCCCTGATCAACTTCACTTAAATTTTCACACTGTACTGATTATGGAACTGTTGATTATGGCGCGAAAGGTTGTGGCACAGTTGTGGATGTCAGAACATCCCCCCAGGCATGCCCAATGGATGAACTTAGTGACCCATCATCTTCCTCATTACAAGGGACTCTACCTACATAGGGGAACCCCGAACAAATTTCATCAAATATGGGGTCTATCGACCTCTTACTGTAATTCTAGAATACTCTACCAATGAGCGTTATATGATGAATAATTGATAATCTATATTTTGCATGCGGTGACCCTGGAGTATCTGGCTGTTTCTTTACTTTCTTTACTTCTTCATTTATATATTTACCTGCTAATTGACGCTACGCTGTTTCCTGTCGCATTTGATGGTGTTTTAAGTGGGGGGTGCTGTGCTTGTCTCGCGGGGAGTGAGGGAGGGTGGGAGGGTTTAGTATTGTTAGAGATATGGTTAGGATAAAGGGATGGGTGGGGGAGGGTTCAGTTTTTTGGTCTGGTTTGGTTGAGTTCTTTCAAATATAAAAGCTAAAATGAGACAGCTGTACTTTCATGTTATAATATTTACCTGACTGTCTACACTGTATCTCTTATTTGATTAATGTGTGCATTATTTTTGATTTTGTAATGTATTATTACTGAACTCTCAATAAAAATGTTTAAAAAAAAAAAAAAGGTGGTGTGTGGCCAAAGTACCTTACAAGTGGCTCTAAAATCAATGCTGTTTTGAGCAAAGTACATAAAAAACATGCTTTCATTGCTGAATTTTATAGTCCACTATAAAACTCCCTATGATGGGCTGAAGTTCACTTGCTATGCTTGTTCACAAAGTGAATCATGCCTTTAACATGAAGTGATAATTTTTTCTTTGAAATAGGTCCTGTCACAGAGAATGACAGCCAACAGAGAGACAAAGTTCAATATTAATCTCAGTTGCATGCAGCCATAATGAAATCAGTGCTGTGAAGATTTTCACAATTCTTACTGTATGGGTTTTATTTTTCACTGCATCTCCATGTACATGTTTTTAGGCACATTATAATAGGTCCTATACTGGAATGACCACAGATCACAACAATTCTATATAAAACCAAAGTGGACAGCCTGTGGAGCCCATCCTCAAGATGATTTGAGTTGTAGTCTAAGGACTAAAGAGCCACAGGTTCCCTACTTCAAAGAGGAATACAGCAGGGGTAGGAAACATTTGTCTTTCAGCTGTTGAGGATTACAATTCCCATAATCTCAAACCAGTCATTGAATGGTTGAGGGTGATGAGAGTTGTAGTCTCCAACAGCTGGAGAGCCAAAATATGTCTACACTGAACTACAGTAACTGCTATAACACAATACATAATATACAGTGGAACACAACAATAACAGGTAAGTCCGGACAGCAAGCAAATAGAATGCAGCGTGAGAAATAAAAATGCTGAACAAAAGACGCACAAGAAAGATCAGTCAAAGTTCACCAGTCCTGGGAGCAACATGGGAATATGTGCCAGCTCATGCCTATTACCCCTTCACAAAGTGACCCCCAAGTGTTAAACAGAATGTTTGTGCATTTGCCAAATGTTTGTGAGCAATGTGTGTGTCCCTGTTGTGCCAGGATCCCATGTTTTGTAGCAATGTATGAATGAAGTTGTGCTTCTTTGTGGAACTGCTGCTTCAACTTATCTTACACACATCAGCGTTAATTATGTGACAGTTCAAGCAGTTATGAGTCATGGAAAGTACACTTGTGTGCTTGTCCAAGAACTAGTGTGTCCCAGGGTATTGTGTATTATCCCTTTGAGTGTCAGAGAGAAATGAAACGCATTGCAACTCAACTCTGACACACAAAAAGTTAAAGGAGAGAGGTGAAATTGTGGAGCAAACTGACTAAACCATAAAGAACATATAATAATAACAAAAAATAATCTCCTGAGTGCTATAGAGGTCTATTCACAATGTATTGGAGACCACCCTAGCATCCAAGGGAATTAAAAGCCACAGTTAACCCTCTGAGCATGAGAAAGGTAACCATGCTTTGAGCTGCAATCCATTAGATACCTCTCTGACACTGAAATGGTTAAATCAAGGGAAATTCATATTTGTTCTTTATGGGGCCATTGGCTTGCCCCAGAATTGCACCACTTTGTACAACAGGATTGGGCAGTCTGCAGTCCTCTTGTTTTGTTGGGATGCAATTTACTTCATCTTCAAGTAGTCCAGCAATTGTTGGAGGGTCACTGGTTGCCCTATCATGACTTTATTACCTGGATATGTATATGAACACTAATGTGTATTAACAATACTTGTGTGCTGTGTGTATGAACATTAATGTCTAGAATCATTACTAATGTGTATGAATATTAGTGTCATAAAACATACTTGTGTCACTCTGTGTATAAAACTATGAGCATCAGTTATGTCAGTACACATGAACTCTAGTATCCTTGAATAATTGTTTAGTGTCACAGTTTGGATTAACACTGTCTAAAAATATTAGTTGTGTGCCTCTGTGTTTAGTACATGAATACTGTGCTGTAGGTGTTTGTCAATGTGTTATAAGCACCATATGTATATGTATAGGATATATGTATGTTTGTAGTAATATGTCCTGTATCACTATGTTTGAACACTAATTTCATTGTTGGACCATTCTCAGTGGTTATGTAATCATTTGCTGCAGTAATATGCTAATGTGTGTAGTCTTAGGCCCGCCACACTGGTTACATGGTCACTAGTTTCAGTCCTAGGCCACAGAGTATGTACACTAGGTGCACCCTTGCGTCACTGTGTGAGTACATGAACCCTAGTTGTAGTCCAGTATCCTGGATGTCTGAATATTAGTTGCAGTCATTGCAGCTCTATCTGTTTAGATGAAAACGAAGAGTGGTCCTATGCCACCATATATATTCAAGGACATTAGTTATGTGACATTCTGCACTAGTTGTGTGTTTTCTGTGTTTCACATGTCTGGCTGAGTTATTATGGTTGTGTCCCACTTTCTGTGCTCTCTATTCTGTTGCTTGCTTTGGTATTTACCTCTTGTCTTGCTTAAGTCCAGGGCTTTTATCATCCTCACACTACACCCAAAAGATGACCCTGTGGGCAACCATTGAATCTCAATACCACTCAGCATACAGTTTCTCCAGGGAGAAACCCCTTCTCAATGCACAGTTCCTACATAATGGGGGAAGAAGGGACAGACTGGAAGTTGTGGAAAATAGTAAGTGAAGGGAGCAAATAGTTCAGGGTGGGCAATTTGTGAATCTCTAGCTGTAGTTCAGCTTCTATGAGGAAGTAAGCAGCAACCTTGATAATGGCAAGGCAGTTGATGTAGTATTTCTAGAATTTGCAAAGGCATTTGATACAGTGCCACACAGAAGGCTGGGGTATAAAATAAGGAAATCGGGGTTAGGAGATGACCTTTGCAATTGGATACAAGACTGGTTGAAGGATAGGGAACAGTGTGTGGTTGTAAATGGACAATTCTCCAACACAGTTAAAGTGGAGAGTGGAGTACCTCTGGGTTCAGTATTAGGTCCGCTGCTTTTTAACATGTTTATAAATGACCTAGAAATAGATATAGAAAGCAAATTATCAATATTTGCAGATGACACTAAATTATGCAGGGTAATTAATTCAGAACAGGATATTTTCTCTGACTTACATACAATGTCAGATTGGGCAAACATATGGAATATGAAGTTTAATGTAGGGAAGAGTAAAGTCATGCATTTGGGAGGAAATAATCCCAAGGTTACTTATAAACTTAATGGAATTATTTTAGGGGACTCATTGTTAGAGAAAGACCTCGGTATCCTTGTCAACTACAAACTTGGAAACAGTGACCAGTATCAAACAGCAGTAGCAAAGGCAAACAAAATCCTGTCTTGCATAAAAAGAGGTATTGAAGCGAGAGTGGATAACATTATTTTGCCATTGTACAAATCATTTGTAAGACTTCACCTTGAGTATACAGTGTAATTTTGGACACCAGTTCTGAAAAAGGATATACTAGAACTAGAGAGTGTACAGCGAAGAGCAACAAAATTAATAGGGTAATGGAGGACTTGACAAACTTGGAGATCTAAGAAATCTAAGAGACTAAGAGGAGATCTTATCACATTGTACAAATATATGAGAGGTCCATACAAGGATCTCTGCGGTGAGCTATTTATACCAAGGCCTGATCAAATGACCAGGGGACACCCCTTGAGATTAGAACAAAGGAGGTTTAGACTTCAGCAGACGAAGGGTTGTTTTACAGAGAGGTCTGTTAAATTGTGGAATTCTTTGCCCAAGGAGGTGGTTATGGCAGGTACAATGGATACATTCAAGAGAAGATTAGATACATTTCTTTCCAAAGGAAACATACATAGTTATACTCTTTATTAGTAGACTGATCAGGAAGGTCTGATAAAGACTAACTTATTTGGTAGCAGGAAAGCTATAAAATTACTGGGGTATGAGGAGAAGGTTAAACTTAATGGACTTGTGTCTTTATTCAACCTAATTGACTATGTTACTATGTAGTTGAACACCAGCTAGAGAGTAACAGGTTGTCCACCCTTGTTACAGTGCATGAGAGGAAGCAAAATATGTAGGGTCATACTGATGTTGGGAGTAGTTATGATTAAGACTGGGAGAGGTATCAGTGCTGAGGAGTGAGTCATGTAGGGAGTCATTATGGAGGAAAATAGTATTAAAACCTGGGGTAATTATTGTCACAGAAGGGTTGTTGGGTTAGTGCATTTAAAAAGACAACACTGGTAGTCATTGAACCATACATACAATTCCTGGTCCTACTTCTCCAGCCTTGTTCCACTGTCCCACTGGTAGCCATACAACCAAACATACACTGCCTGCTTCCTCTTCAAGACTCCCCTTCTCCCCACCACTTCCCTCCTAGGCACTTTCACTGCCTTGTTCTGTGCTCCTCATGTCAATATGTCATATGATCTGAGCTTTTTTGGGGAGAGCACATTCGGGGCTGTGGTCTGGATGCTCTCTCTGACCCATGCATATGCTTTACAACATTATGGACAGAAATGTTCCTGATTTTTCTTTTAACATAAACATCTAATATATCTGGCTGTACACCATCCTCATTCTACACAGACTGGAGGGCACTGCTCTTGAACTGTATTGTAAACTTAAACTGTTGGGGGCATTGTTGTTATATACTATTCTATCTGTGGTGGAGACTGTCCAAGGAGGACACTATTCTCATTCGTCAACTGCTTTAGAGCACTGCTCTTAATTTTACGTTATTAGTGTCATGGCTTTGCATTGTACACCCTTCTTATGCTCAATGATCATTTAACCTCTGACCTGTTAGGGAAGACAGCAACTCCTCATTAATGCACTTCTCCAATTGTCTACGGTGTCCTGAACAACTTCTCTTACAGAGCTACTGAACTTTATCCCGTCTTTATTATATGTACAATTTTTGTAACACTAGATGCCTGTGGAATGTGATATACTACTTCTTTTTGAAAATGTCAAAAGTAGCAGGCTTCTAGCAGCTGCTGGTGAGACCTGTCTGTGTTTATCATCTTTAATTGTGTTTATTATTTGATTATGTCTCCAGTGATAGATACCCTGTACTGCTCCTGTCAGACTACGCTCATCTATTTCAATTACAACAATGCACATATTGAAAGAGGGGTGCATAATTAATTAACAGTGATTACAAGAAGCGGCAGTATTTATTAAGTATTTATTATTTATTAATAATGAGAAGAGTTAAAACAAATATTTTTCTTGAAATGGAAAGTAAAGAGTTACAGCATTACGGGAAAGTGAACGGGTGGGTGGTAAAAGAGATGGGGAATGGGTAAGGGATCCAGGCTAGAGATAGAAAAGTAAGTTGGACAAGAAAGAGAGAGGGATGGGTAAGAGATAAAAGAGAAAGACACATGGTGAGTGGTACAAGCAACAGAGAGGCACATTAGATGTAAAAGAGACAGAGGGACGTTTGAGAGGTACAAAAGACAGAAGGATACATAAAAGGTCCAAGAGACTGACAAAGTCTCTGGAGTCAGATGGACAGGAAAGAATTAAAAGATAAACAGGAGACAGGTACAAGAGACATTCAGCTACAAAGGTGAAGTAATGTATCTTTGGATGGGGTACCAAAAACCATGCACCAGTACAGGATCTGTGAGTGTCTGAACAGTTCCTGACAATATTCAATGAGATGTGTTGCTCCAAGTGCTGAGCCTGATAACTTCCAGTCAGATTGGTAGCATTCTCGACCTGTCATGATAGATTGTTAGCTTAGTCTGACCTGATGATTTTCACTGTATTTTGGAGTAAACCACCTGCACCTCAGGGAAAAATAAAAAATCCTGTTGATTTAATTGGGACTTTTAACCCCTTGAATTCTACAATTATATCTATCTATCTATCTATCTATCTATCTATCTATCTATCTATCTAATAAAAAAAGAAGAGGGCAGCACCAGTGGGTCTTTTTAAAATACTCAAAATATTTATTGGCAAAAAATAGGACAATGTTTCGGACCGCTCAGGGACCTTTCTCAAGATGCTAGTAAAAGGTATTACCTCATGTTATATCCCCTCATCCGTCCCAGTGTCGTCACTGGCACTAATGATGTCATCACCAGGAGCTCGTTCACTGAATGGCTCATGGTGGACGAATCACAACGGTTGTAACCTTACCATCAGATAAAGATCGAGCTGATATCAAAAGAACATATCATCCTATACTCTGGTTCTATGAAGAGTTGTTCAGACATTTAAATGGTACTGGGAATGTTCCCCTAGTACCATTAGGCACATACACAATTAATGAACAAAATGGAATAAAACAAGAGCTACTGACCAATCTCATTGATGTGCTACGCAAAGCAAGGTGGATCCGTTATGCCGTAAGGACCCTTCTCGCCCCTCCTCCGTCAGTCTGTCTCACGGGATGCTGGATGGATGCGTCGATCGTGGTCCACCGCCACTGCACCCCCCCCACATTGCAAAACCCTAAAGAACACTACTTTATACCTTTGCCTCCTCTATATCATCCTCTACTGAAGTCATTAAATCACAATAATACATATCGTCGATTGATAACTGATAGTGTATTAAACAAATACGTAACCACTAATATATGCAAAAAGTCATTGTATGGGAGGTATGGTCTGGAGCTCTGTATCCCAATAAATGGCCATATCTCATCTTAAGACAGGCCCTAGTCCACAGTAGTGCATAGCCCCCAAATGTCCCCTCCTGCCATCAAAGGTGCTTGGGTAATATCTCATATTGGTGGGTAATGTAAAAAGAATCAACAGAAGAAATGTCATTAATCTATAGAGCCAACTCACTCAGATACCTAGGCACTGAACATTTTTATCCTTCTTCGTTGTGAGAGATAACGTCCTTCTTCCACATAAGGGTTCTCATGTTTTATTGTTTTATGGGTTCAGAAGTTCCAAAAGAGACCCCTGTATACCTTCATGTAGGATAATGCGAACAGCCTCGGAGTTAGCATATTTAGGAAAGTAACAAACACCATATTAACGATGTTAGGCCGATGTTTGATGTAACAACTCCTCTCAGCTGAGGGGTTCTATGCCCATCGGACCCTGGAGAAGTGTCACGTTCAAAAAAATCAGAGCGAAGTGATATGACATACACATAGCAATACATATCAGTGACATCACAAAATATAACATTAGTAGCATTATTTTTATAAGCTGTAATGTCAGTGCTGGGTGATGTTGTGCAGTTAGTAACTGTAGTGTAATTTTGCTAATGGGTGACAAGATTCAGTTTTGCTAGATAAGCATTTTATTGAACTGTATGTGCTTCTTGGCAGTGTGAGTATTGAATGGGGAAATACTGTATTTTAGTGTTTTTCTATACTTCTAGTTTAGCATTACATTGAGCATTTACAGTAGTACTGTTTTGCTGTTTGGTAAAGAGGTGCAGTGTTCTACTAGAAGTAGAGTGGGGGTAATTCCACTGCAGTGTCATCAATTTCCTCATGAGCATTCTTCCACTTTGTTATGCTAAACATTTAAAAACAGAGCTCAGAATAATCTCTCTTACTGACAGTGTTGCTATAATTATATTTACCCTTAATGTCAACAAATCTGTCATAATACTGACCTCCCAGACCTACTGCCTGTCACTCCACCTTCTCCTTCATTCTCCACATACAAAAAATTAGGTCAATTCCTCATCATATCATGATTTAAACTCTGTATTACTTATAAACTGGCCTTCTCCTCCTCTCTGCTCCAATCAGTCCTGAAGCTACCCAGACGAGTTGCTTGTCTTATGATGCCCTAGTTTGCTAGTCATTAAACTGTATCCTCATAGCCTTCAAAATCAAACACAAATTATTAACATTAACCATTTGAGTGCCAGAACAGTATGCAATGCAATACTTTGGAATATGTTGCATACCCCTTGGCATTGAAAGAGTTAACCTACAAAATATTTCACAAATTTGCTCTCTTTAAATAGCTACCATCTAATTACCCTTATACTTTACCAGTGTAATGATATCATGCTATCAACTTTCTCTCTCTCTATCTGAGACTTTTCAAGAGTTGGATTTTATGTCTACAATTCACTTTCTGCTCTTAAGCATCACAGCTTTCAAGTACTCCCCTAACCATTTCACTGCAAGGATGAGTTGGCTGCTTTATGGTCAAGACAAATTTCTGATTTTTCAGAAGACTTCCTTTGAACAACATTCTTCAACCCTGTTCAAATTACACATTATGTAGTTTTTAGAGCAAACTGACCATTTTATAGATGGATCAAAAATGAAGAATCAAGATGAGGTCATAGACACGAAGAAAAATGAAAATAAAGTTTTACTTTACCTCTAATAAAATGAATTGTATTCAAAATATGTATTATGTTGCCTTGTCTGTTGAACTTGATGTGTTGATTTAGCTTTCTGTTCATAACGTACTTTCCCAAAGCAAAAAAGTAACTTCTTGTATTGGCTCAATAAAATTCTTTAAAACATAAAAATATCCAAGACACATTGTATATTTTCTAAAAGTAGATACTTCAAAGAGTTTAGAAATTGGGGAAATGTGGCACATAAAATGTCAAGCTTGAATTTATCTTCAGTAAAACAGATCAATATAACAAACAAAGAACAGAAATATTACTGGCATACACACGTTTAGTTCCTAACACATGCAAAACTTTTATCCAGTACATTATATAACATGTCCCTTTATAAATGCTAATATCTTTGTAAAACCCGGAATATAATGTTGGATGACATACTCTCCTTGATTGCTGACACCTCCAAGATGTAGATATAGTGATTTAATTCATACTAGAGGAGTTCCACTGAGAATTAAAAGAAGTCAAAGAAGCAGGATTCAGACCCCTTCTAAGCCAGGTCAGTCTTGTAAGAAGAATAAGATCTCCCACCCTTTAATGCCACTCCGCATATGAAGGAGGAGAACCATCGCTCCAGTGCGCTAGAACAAATGATTTTGCATCAGACAAAACAGACAACAATAAACATCTCTTCAGAGGAGTGTCACGGTTCCCCAGAGATGATCAGGAGTCAGTACGGTATAGTAAAATGCAATTTATTAAACAACAATAAGGTAGCAAACAGAGGAAAATAGCAGGAACAAGCAAAGGGTCACAGCCAGCCAGTGCTACTACCAGAAATAATAAACTGCCTCGGAGGACCACTCTTTTAGAGACTAGGACGAAGCCACTGGTAGTCTCTGCTGGAACCAGGAGCTGGAACAGGAACCGGAACTCGAAGTCTTGATCCAAGGTAGTGAGAAAATCTGACTCATGTCTGCAGTCAGAATGGATCGGATCTCTGGCTCACGCCTGCAGTCAGTATTTGGAAGCAATACTTGACTCACGCCTGCAGTCAGTATCAAAGTTAATCTGCCAGAGCCCCAGGCCCGCACCAGATAGGGTGTCTGCCAAGTACAGGGTAAAATCAAAAAAATAGTCAGACAGAGCCACAGGTCAGCACCAGATTGGATGGAAGACAAGCCAGGTCATACACAGAGCCCAAGGTAATAGAACTGCTTTGAACAACAACGCAAGGGCAACTTGTATAGACTCCACTCTGCCCTTTAAACTCCTTGACAGAAAATAGAAGGGAGGAGCAATAGAAATGTAAGGCATAAAGCAAGGTCTGCGACATTCTGGCGCTTCGCACCCTTAATTGAAGCACCCATATGTCCTGCGTCATTCGAGCGACCATTGCCTGTAAATGACGCATCTTGGCGATGCGCCCAAATCCTGCATCTCCTCAGCAACTGTTGTCGTGGTACCACCATCCTGCCCGAGGACACGAGCGACACATAGTTCCCTACAGTGCGCCAAGACCCGGCGCCCAAAAAGACTCCAGAAACGCTGCTGCACCATTTGCCAGGAGGCTCCTTATCCAGCGGTGCCTGGAGAGTGAAGCTGGATGCTAGGTACTGTAATAAGGAGGAAGACTAGAGAAATCTAAAAAGAACAAAAGTGGGAGTGGTTCCCTTGCTAATTTGATCCCTAAAGATGTTTCCATATGAGATAACCATATCAATGGACAGGACCACCATAAATGAAGATAAGTACCCTTCTGTAGATAATAATCTCAACAAAGAGAACTCTCAGATGGAGAGAAGCTATGTAATCTAGGAGGGGTGTAATACCATCTATATAAGAATTTATAATCGGATTCAAGAACTTGTGATATATGGAGGAAGATGCAGTAAGATTTGAGATTTTTGCCAAAGATAGGACCGTACCTAGTTCTTTTTCCCAAGAATTGGCATAGGTAGGTAATTGTAGCAATGAAACCTTAATCAATATATAACATATTTTACCTAAAAATCTGTTAGTTGAACCTGTAGGTAAACATAATTTCATGAATGAGTTTAGATGACACGAAATTCCTTGGCAAAAAAAAAAAAAAAGAAAGCCCTCAAACATAGTTGGAATGAGTCAACCATCGAGGGAAAAAGGTAGCCGGGAGAGTGAATTGGGTAGATTTGGAATAGAAAAGTCAAGAAAGGGGTGAGGCAAAAGACAAAAAAAGATTGTTTTTACTCCATAAGTTCCAAATACATAAAATAGGTGACAGGACAGGATGGGTTTTTAAAAATGAAGATCTGACATATTCTGGGAGAAAGAATTCTGTAAGAGTGTCACCAACAGGTAAAAGGAATGTTCCATTTGAACCCAAAGTTTAGTATCACTATTATGAATATGTATAATTTAATATCAAGAAGTCCAAGACCCTAGCTGCTTCCCCATCTAGTGCCCATATTATTAACAGCATATTAAGCCTAGATATTTAACCCTTTGTATTCCAGAGGGGTGTCATGGTGTTTTGTGAAGCAATTCATTAAATAACCCTCTGGCACTCAAATGATTAAACAGTGGTGATGATACTATGGTGGGTTTGGAAATGTTACGGTATACAGTGAGGCTGATGTATTACGAGGAATTGGAGTAATTCTGGTACAAACCAATTGACCTATAAGGGAAATATATAAGTTATAAATATTTAAATTGGTTATTTAAACTCTTGAATACTGGAGTAGTCTGCACTGTATTGTGATGGTACATGATGGAGACCTCTTTATATTTTGAAATCCATATTTAAATTATTGAGATTTGAGGAAGTTTTATTTGTTCCCTTTACTGTTGCTGTTTTGTTTCAGTCCTTCTTAGTCCATCAGACTATGTGTATGTATTGTTTGATTTCATTGATTTGAGTATGTTCCTGGACTTTAATTTTAAATCATTTAATTGTGTCCCCCACATAAAGTCTGCCACATGTGTATTCCAAAATACATGAAAAATAACCAAGGAATGCACACCAAAACTGAATGATAATTTTACTGAGAACATGGAGAAGTATTCATAGTTCAACAGTGCAGTAACAGTAGCACGCAAAGCAAAGTTTCACAAAAGATTTACAGCATATATAATGGAGAGGTGGGCAAAAAAACAAACAAACAGTTGTTATGATGTCACACAGTTTAGATGTGGTGACACATTCTGGACATCACCATAGCAATGTAGCCAACAAAACATTTGTATAAAGGCATTCATAACTACAGTGAAAATAAATATGTACATGAAAAACTATATCTGGGCTGTACTTTACAGACCAAACTGAAAATAATGTTCATTGATCTCTCTTATTTTGCCATCCAATGACAAATGGAATAATTGGAAATTCTTTATTAAAAATATGAGTTAAACCTAAACCTAAACCTCAAATGGCTAAATGCCTCATTTAGTCAATGGGAATGTTTGCTCTCTATAGTGCAGTTGATTTGTCCCAGAATTATTCCATACTTCTTTATTACATCATTCTCAGTGTGTTCAACTCATAAATCCATTTTAGGGCAAAAATCCATGAAAGAAGGATTTACATTTTTGTAGCAACAGTAAAAAAAAAAAGGCTTATATATACTGAATTTTGCAATTTGGTACACATACAGAAAGCCCCAACAAAGGATTACAGATAGCCATCCTTTCTGCTATCACATTGTAGCAGAATAGACTTCCAATGATCTTATTTGCAGTCAGACAGCTCTGAGCTGTGGAGCATGGGAAAATGCATTAAAAGGCCATGATCATCACCGTCTGTCTCTCATGGCATCATGTGCAACCTAACACAATCAAACAAGTCCCCTTAAAATCCCCTGATGTCAAGCAGCTTGCAGTACATAGGTGTGCAATGCATTGTAATCTGGCACTGGAGGGGTTAACTGAACAAAAAATAAATATACATTACCCCAGCACACCCCGTTAGCCTAATCAGGCCCCCCATAAACTTCTCCAATGCCAGATTGCCTAGGAAAGAATTTCAATTAAGACATTCCAGTTTGTTAGGCAAATTAGAGGCTGGATATCCTAGAACCCCAATCATATATTTTAGTTAAAAGGAAGTTGCTTTCATTCCCTCCTTTGAGTTACAAATCACCCCACTTTTTGTTGAAAGTGGAAATACAATTAACTGCATTACATATACCCCAAAATAATGCACTGAAAAAATGTACAGAAAGAACACAAATGAAAGACAAATAATTAAATCAATATTGGGCTTGGGGTCTCTTATTGAACCATGCACACTTAAATAAAAAAAAAAAAAAAAAAAAGAAAGATTGATACAGGGACTGGAGACCCCATGCCAATCATAATTATTGAGGAAGAGATCTAAGGGAGAGGAAGTAAAAAACAATGATTAATACGGAATTGGGATTATCTATATTAATCCACAGAAGCTCATAGGATGGGGAACGTGGACCAGTTCCTCTGCCCCCCCTTAGGGAGATGTGTAAGAAAATAATAAGATGGGGTCCATAGTCTTCCACCCTTCTGGCATGCAAATTTGAGTTGCATCTGAGATTCTCCACATCATCCACCTACAAAAAAATAAATACATAATATTTTATATATATATATATATATATATATATATATATATATATATTTTTTTTTTTTTTTTTTTTTTTTTTTTTTCCCCTAAAACAAACTGTCACAGTTTTATTTTATACTAATTAAACCTGCCCTTACAATTGAGGCTACTTGAAGCTACCATGGCAACAGAGGGATTAATTGTATTTTGGGATTGGAGGAGTTTTGGGTGGTAACTGGTAACTAGTGCTTATGTAGTTTTTTTGATTACTGGGGGTTAGACCTTTGTTCACATTTCAATGATATTGCTGTAATCCAAGCAACAGAGGGAGAAACCATTTCTGTGGTTAGGGATGGAAGACAATTGCGTACATGCAGAATGATTCCAGGGATCATGCAGAAGATGAGTTAATAGCAGGTGGTGGGAATGTGGGGATGTTGCTTAGGTACATGGGAGAACAGGCAGAAGTTATTTCCGCCTCTAGTCTCCCCTGACTGATCCAACCCAAGGAATGTGGCTGAAAACTGACCAATTTACTTGGGTTTCTCAGCCTCCTTTTGGAACCATTTTGGAACATTTATCAGATTCAGTGCTTAAAAAGGTTTCCAAAAAGGCCTTTGCTGCAAAAAAATTGCAATTCAACAATCCAGTTATAACCTTCATTCAGCGGTGATTGCAGAAATGAGCAGCTGGAAATATCTACAGAACATAAATATATGTTTCCGACTGCAATGTAATCTCTAGTTTGTATTTATGAATAAAAGACAACCTGTAACCAGCACTCCAACATCTTTAGGTATGTAATATGGGTACCCTATCAATTATTTTGTATTTAATTTGGTTGGCATTAATATATGTCCCAACTTCTCAAACATCTAAACATGGGTGGGTGATCATAGATCTCTGATTTGTTTGGCTCCCTTGTGCATTTTAAATCTGAATTTTGCACTTACGGCTTTTTTCTCCTGCATACAAAAAGTCAAAAGGTCATAATATAATCTAAATGGCAAAACGAAAAACACAATTAAAGTATTTCTTTATAAATAAATTATGTAGCTATGTTTTCCAGTCTAGGATGTACAAAGAATTTACCTTTCTTAACACGTTAGACTTGCAAACACCCACCATATTTCTACATTACCATAGTTTGTATCTTGGGTCTGTTGAGATAAAACCTTTACAATGCTATGCATTTTTTTTTTAATATATTTTATTATCAGATCACTCCATACATTTACAAAGAAAAAGAATACATGTAAAATCTTTCAAGTACATGAAAAAAATATGTATACATTTATGTCAATGAAAAGAACATAAGCATAATAATAGGGCGTACAGAGTCAACCTGAGGTTTTTATGATTATTTCAACCTTCAATAACTCAAACTCCTAACATCTAACCTAACGGAACTTATACTATACCCCTTGATCCCAATCCCCCCCCCTGAGTCCGCAACACCCCCCCCCCGTCCACCAGCCAGGAAATATACAGAATCCCATTATGTACAGGAGTCATACAGAACAATGCAGAGCAAGTATACGTCACAACCACCCACACGGCAAGCAGGTATGATCTCAGCCATCCATCTCCAATAAGTTATACGTCATCGGATGCCATAGTAGTATCTACTCTAGTTGTCCACCTGGTCTGCCATCGTCCCCAGTTCTTATCAAACTTAGTTGGACTACCTCGGTGCAAGTAAACGAGTTTATAATGCGGAATACACTGTAAAACCAGATTTATCCATGCTCTACAATTGGGAGCCCCGTTTGACATCCAGTTCAGGGCCACCACCTGTCTCGCCGTCACCAAGAGCTCACTCAGAAGAAATCTGCCATTGTCCTATTCTTTAAATTTCCTAAACAGACACCTCACGAGAAAGGGGAAGTGCAGTCCGAAATCTTGGGTTCTTTATATGTTTCTATTATACAAGCTGTTATGGATCATTTCAAGTGTTTTATAAAATTATATTCTGCCCTGTATTGTCACTGTTTTGTTCTATGGTGCATTAAAATACTTTAAAATACTTCACTTTACTTCCAGTAGAGTTTTCATGTGACTTTCAAAAAACTTATTTTGTGCACCTTCCCTGTGGGTTTTTATGATCTACATCCCTCTTTCAAAGAAAGAATATTTGGTATCTTTCCATCTATTTAAAAAACAGTGACACTGTCATAGCTTTTATTTTAATCAGTTAAAATGTCTTCATCCCAGACAATGGTGTGCTTTTATGACTACTTTTGGTATGTGCATGTGTAAGTCTCAGTGGCTTTTGAAGAACTTTGCATATACTATTGATTGATTTTCATTTCTCATTTTCTGTCAAACAATACAATTTCTTACGCTATAACAGCATAGGGAATGAGAATGTCTGAGGACAAAGCTGTTTTCCTAAAATGCTCAACAAAAGTGCGCATTAGAAAATACATTTTCAAATTGGTCTTTTCTATATTAAATGCCACAAAACTATCATATCATGAATGGTTTGTTTCAGTTTTGCAAGTGCCATATAACAAATCTGTAATACTCATTCAAACATTATTCCTGTTAGCTTTGTGTATATTGCCTTAAAAGGATAGTAATGCCAGAAAAAAGTATTCACTATATGGTAGATACAATTAAAATCGAGTACTTGCACTTATTTGCACATAATGGTTTGAGAGATATAGGAAAATAAAGTTCTCCACTCCCTCCCCTTTCTGCTTAACGAGCTGTAAAGCTGTCAGAAGTAGATTCTGGTCACTTGACCAGAAGCGTCTCTTCAGTAGCGCTGATATAACAATATGTAAAGATTAGTGTTGAGCGAGCATGCTCGGCCGATGCTCGGATCGGCTCGAGCATCGCTCTGCTCGGCACATGGCGGTACTCGTACGAGTACCGCATGTGCTCGCCCGCCATGTTCGGGTCTCCTCCCCGCACGTTTTGCGGCTGCTGCGCAGCCAATAAACGTGCAGGGAGGCTCTGACATCGGTGTAATGCCAGCAGCCATGTTGGCTGCTGGCATTACACTGATTGGCTGGCCAGAACCCGTGGTCAGGTGCTGTATAGCACCTGACCAGCGAGTTCGGCTCAGTCTGAGCCAGGGAGAGCTGAGGATAGGAAGGGAAAGGCAGTGTAGGGAGGAAAAAAACAAAAATTGTGAAAAAAAAAGAACCAAAAGTCCTTTTTAGGACTACTGTGTGTGGGGGCAGCAGGTTATTTGGTGTGGGGGGAAAAAAACAAAAACAAAAAAAAAAAAATATATATATTCTGTTTAGTGTGCAAAGTTGCAGATTAGAGCACATTCTGTTTAGTGTGCACAGTTGCAGATTAGAGCACATTCTGTTTAGTGTGCAAAGTTGCAGATTAGAGCACATTCTGTTTAGTGTGCAAAGTTGCAGATTAGAGCACATTCTGTTTAGTGTGCAAAGTTGCAGATTAGAGCACATTCTGTTAAGTCTTCAAACTAAAATATCAAAGTCACGTATTCCATTCAGTGTGCGTCGCCGCAGTTTAGCAGCACATTCTGAGTACTGTGCAGAGTTGCAGAATAGGAAGAAATACTGTTAAGTCTTCAAACTAAAATATCAAAGTCACATATTCCATTCAGTGTGCTTCGCCGCAGTTTAGCAGCACATTCTGTGTACTGTGCAGAGTTGCAGAATAGGAAGAAATACTGTTAAGTCTTCAAACTCAAATATCAAAGTCACATATTCCATTCAGTGTGCTTCGCCGCAGTGTAGCAGCACATTCTGTGTACTGTGCAGAGTTGCAGAATAGGAAGAAATACTGTTAAGTCTTCAAACTCAAATATCAAAGTCACATATTCCATTCAGTGTGCTTCGCCGCAGTTTAGCAGCACATTCTGTGTACTGTGCAGAGTTGCAGAATAGGAAGAAATACTGTTAAGTCTTCAAACTAAAATATCAAAGTCACATATTCCATTCAGTGTGCTTCGCCGCAGTGTAGCAGCACATTCTGTGTACTGTGCAGAGTTGCAGAATAGGAAGAAATACTGTTAAGTCTTCAAACTCAAATATCAAAGTCACATATTCCATTCAGTGTGCTTCGCCGCAGTTTAGCAGCACATTCTGTGTACTGTGCAGAGTTGCAGAATAGGAAGAAATACTGTTAAGTTTTCAAACTCAAATATTAAAGTCACATATTCCATTCAGTGTGTTTCAACGCCGTTTAACAGCCTATTCTGTGTACTCTACAGAGTTGCAGAATAGTAAGAAATACTGTTAATTTTTCAAACTCAAATATCAAAGTCACATATTCCATTCAGTGTCTTTCACCGCCGTTTAACAGCCTATTCTGTGTACTCTGTACAGTTGCAGAATTATAAGAAATACTGTTAAGTTTTCAAACTCAAATATTAAAGTCACATATTCCATTCAGTGTCTTTCACCGCCGTTTAACAGCCTATTCTGTGTACTCTGTACAGTTCCAGAATTATAAGAAATACTGTTAAGTTTTCAAACTCAAATATTAAAGTCACATATTCCATTCAGTGTGTTTCAACGCCGTTTAACAGCCTATTCTGTGTACTCTGTACAGTTCCAGAATTATAAGAAATACTGTTAAGTTTTCAAACTCAAATATTAAAGTCACATATTCCATTCAGTGTGTTTCAACGCCGTTTAACAGCCTATTCTGTGTACTCTGCAGAGTTGCAGAATAGTAAGAAATACTGTTAATTTTTCAAACTCAAATATTAAAGTCACATATTCCATTCAGTGTCTTTCACCGCCGTTTAACAGCCTATTCTGTGTACTCTGTACAGTTCCAGAATTATAAGAAATACTGTTAAGTTTTCAAACTCAAATATTAAAGTCACATATTCCATTCAGTGTCTTTCACCGCCGTTTAACAGCCTATTCTGTGTACTCTGTACAGTTCCAGAATTATAAGAAATACTGTTAAGTTTTCAAACTCAAATATTAAAGTCACATATTCCATTCAGTGTCTTTCACCGCCGTTTAACAGCCTATTCTGTGTACTCTGTACAGTTCCAGAATTATAAGAAATACTGTTAATTTTTCAAACTCAAATATTAAAGTCACATATTCCATTCAGTGTGTTTCAACGCCGTTTAACAGCCTATTCTGTGTACTCTGCAGAGTTGCAGAATAGTAAGAAATACTGTTAATTTTTCAAACTCAAATATTAAAGTCACATATTCCATTCAGTGTCTTTCACCGCCGTTTAACAGCCTATTCTGTGTACTCTGTACAGTTCCAGAATTATAAGAAATACTGTTAAGTTTTCAAACTCAAATATTAAAGTCACATATTCCATTCAGTGTGTTTCAACGCCGTTTAACAGCCTATTCTGTGTACTCTGCAGAGTTGCAGAATAGTAAGAAATACTGTTAATTTTTCAAACTCAAATATTAAAGTCACATATTCCATTCAGTGTCTTTCACCGCCGTTTAACAGCCTATTCTGTGTACTCTGTACAGTTCCAGAATTATAAGAAATACTGTTAAGTTTTCAAACTCAAATATTAAAGTCACATATTCCATTCAGTGTCTTTCACCGCCGTTTAACAGCCTATTCTGTGTACTCTGTACAGTTCCAGAATTATAAGAAATACTGTTAAGTTTTCAAACTCAAATATTAAAGTCACATATTCCATTCAGTGTGTTTCAACGCCGTTTAACAGCCTATTCTGTGTACTCTGCAGAGTTGCAGAATAGTAAGAAATACTGTTAATTTTTCAAACTCAAATATTAAAGTCACATATTCCATTCAGTGTCTTTCACCGCCGTTTAACAGCCTATTCTGTGTACTCTGTACAGTTCCAGAATTATAAGAAATACTGTTAAGTTTTCAAACTCAAATATTAAAGTCACATATTCCATTCAGTGTCTTTCACCGCCGTTTAACAGCCTATTCTGTGTACTCTGTACAGTTCCAGAATTATAAGAAATACTGTTAAGTTTTCAAACTCAAATATTAAAGTCACATATTCCATTCAGTGTGTTTCAACGCCGTTTAACAGCCTATTCTGTGTACTCTGCAGAGTTGCAGAATAGTAAGAAATACTGTTAAGTTTTCAAACTCAAATATTAAAGTCACATATTCCATTCAGTGTGTTTCACCGCAGTTTAGCAGCCTATTCTGTGTACTCTGTACAGTTGCAGAATAATAAGAAATACTGTTAAGTTTTCAAACTCAAATATTAAAGTCACATATTCCATTCAGTGTGTATCACCGCCGTTTAGCAGCCTATTCTGTGTACTCTGAACAGTTGCAGAATAGTAAGAAATACTGTTAAGTTTTCAAACTCAAATATTAAAGTCACATATTCCATTCAGTGTGTTTCACCGCCGTTTAGCAGCCTATTCTGTGTACTCTGCAGAGTTGCAGAATAGTAAGAAATACTGTTAAGTTTTCAAACTCATATATATTAAAGTCATATATATCGTGTAAGATGAAGAAGGCGGGTAAAAAGGGACGGGGAAGTGGACGTGATCCTGAAAGTTCAGGGCGCGGGTCAGGACGCGGAGAAACTGTGCCTGGTGCCAGAGCACAAGAAAGAAAGACATCCACCATACCTAGCTTCATGTCTGATTTCACAGGGCGTCGCAGGACATCACTCTCGAGGTCCGACCAGTGCGAACAGGTGGTCGGTTGGATGACAGCTGATACTGCTTCCAGTCGGTTAAGCACCACCCTGTCTTCCACCAAGTCCACTCTCAGTAGCCAAGAGTCTGGTCAACATAATCCTCACTCTGATCATCCTTCCTCCCACCATACACGGTCTGGTCAAAGAAGTGATCCCACACTGGGATATAGTGATGAGCTCGTCTCATCACCAATCCTTCATTTGACCCTCTCTCCAAGCACGCTTGCAGAGGAACATGACATCTTGTGCCCTGATTCACAACCTCTAGAGGCTACCCAATCACAAGAAGATGACAGATGTGAACGGCATTTAAGGTCAAAGGAAGTAGTGGATGATGATGATGATGATGAGACACAGTTGCCATTAAATCAACCACTATTTCCTTCTCAAGACCTTGTTGAGGAGAATGTTATACAGTTGTCAATGACCGAGTATGTGGTGGGATCAAGACTTGAGGAGGATGATCAGAGTGAGGAAGTGGAGGAGGACTTGGTGGACGATGAGGTGACTGACCCCACCTGGGAAGGTGTAGAGCCGAGCGATGACAGCAGTCCTGAGGGTGAGCCATCTGCAGCACCGCAACAGGCTGGAAGAGGCAGTGGTGTGGCTACAGAAAGAAGGCGGACCGCACCAAACCGGCCCGCAAATGTTCCACGGAGCACCCCCTTGCGTAAATCTACCTTGCCAAGGGGTAGGTGTTCCGCGGTATGGCGTTTTTTTAAGGAAAGTGCGGACGACAAAAGATTTGTAGTTTGCAACCTGTGCCACACCAGAATGAGCCGAGGCATGAACACTAGAAACCTCACCACCACCAGCATGATCCGACACATGGCATCCAAGCACCGTAGTAAGTGGGAGGAACGCCTGGATCGCCCATCTGTGTCTGCAGGCCACACCACTGCCTCCTCTTCCCCTGTTTTCGGTGCCGGCCAATCGCCTGTCGAAGGCGCAGGCCCGCATACCTCCCGCCCTGCACCTGTAGCATCTGAAGCACCATCAGCGACCACATCCACTTCCCTGTCCCAGCACAGCGTCCAAATGTCGTTACCCCAGGCATTTGAGCGCAAGAGAAAATACCCAGCCACCCACCCACAGGCCATAGCACTAACCTCACACCTTTCAAAATTACTGGCCATCGAAATGCTGCCATTTAGGCTTGTGGACACTGAGTCCTTCCGCAGCCTGATGGCAGCAGCTGTCCCTCGGTACGCGGTCCCCAGCCGCCACTACTTTTCCCGGTGTGCCATCCCCGCATTACACCACCATGTGTCCCGTAACATCACCCGTGCCCTGACCAACGCAGTTACTGGGAAGGTCCACTTAACGACTGACACATGGACAAGTGCTTGTGGCCAGGGACGCTACATTTCCCTGACGGCACACTGGGTGAATGTCGTGGAGGCTGGGAGCGACTCGGACCCTGGGATGGCACGGGTGCTACCCACGCCGAGGATTGCGGGCCCTACCTCCATCAGGGTTTCCACCAGCACCTACGTTATTGGCTCCTCCTCCTCCGTTTCCACCTCCGAATTCTCTACACACACCGCCACTCCCCCATCAGCCAGTAGCTGGAAGCAGTGTAGCACTGCAGTGGGGAAGCGTCAACAGGCCGTGCTGAAGCTGATCTGCCTTGGGGACAAACAGCACACGGCCTCAGAGCTGTTGCAGGGGATTAGTCACCAGACCGAGCAGTGGCTCTCGCCACTCAACCTGCAAGCAGGCATGGTTGTGTGTGATAATGGGCGTAACTTGGTGGCGGCTTTGGAGCTCGGCAAGCTCACACACGTACCATGCCTAGCGCATGTATTTAATTTAGTGGTGCAGCGATTTCTAAAAACCTACCCCAATGTGCATGATCTCTTGACCAAGGTGCGCCGCGTGTGTGCACATTTCCGTAAGTCATCTACAGCTTCGGCCGGCCTGTTGAAGCTGCAGCAGCGCTTACAATTGCCAGCTCACCGGCTGCTGTGTGACGTGAGCACGCGCTGGAACTCCACCTTCCACATGTTGGCCCGGCTTTGTGAGCAGCAGAGGGCAGTAGTGGAGTACCAGCTGTTACACGGTCGTCGCCTCTCCGTTCAACTTCCTGTAATCAGAAGTGAGGAGTGGGAATGGATGTCAGACCTCTGCGAGGTTTTACGCAATTTTGAGGAATCGACACAGATGGTGAGCGGCGATAACGCTATTATCAGTGTAACCATCCCACTTCTGTGTCTACTGAAACGCTCGCTGCTCACAATTAAAACCGACGCTTTGCATGTGGAAGAGGTGGAAATGGGGGAGGAAGAGCTTACACAAGGTGATAGCCAGAGCACCCTCACTTCGTCTTCTCAGCGACAATTGGAGGAGGCGGAGGAGGAGGAGGAGGAGGAGGAGGAGGAGGAAGACACGGTTGCCTCCGCTACAGAGGGTAGCCATGGAACTTTAGTTCCATCTCTTCAGCGTGGGTGGGCAGAAGAGGAGGAAGAGGATGAGGATATTGAGAGTCAGCCTCCTGGTGAGGACAGCGAAATCTTGACTGTTGGTACTCTGGCACACATGGCTGACTTTATGTTAGGCTGCCTTTCCCGTGACCCACGCGTTGTACGCATTTTAGACAACACGGATTACTGGGTGTTCACCCTTCTGGACCCCCGCTACAAAGAGAATTCCTCATCTCTCATTCCTCCGGTGGAGAGGACAAGCAAAATGGTGCAATACCAGAAGGTTCTTGTTGAAAAATTGCTCCAAAATTTTCCATCTGACAACGCTGGCGGCAGAGTACGTGCTACCTTGGCCAACCGAGAAGGGGAGAAAAGGGGAGCACACAGCAGTTCCGAGAAAGGCAGGGCAACACTCTCCAAGGCGTGGGACACCTTCATGACACCCCGCCAGCACCCTCACCCTGATGCGCAGCCTAGTGTCACAAGGAGGGAAAAGTTTTGGAAGATGGTGAAGGAGTACGTAGCAGACCGTGTCAGCGTCCTCAATGATCCCTCTGTGCCTTACAACTACTGGGTGTCCAAGCTGGACACGTGGTATGAACTGGCACTCTACGCCTTGGAGGTGCTGGCCTGCCCTGCCGCCAGCGTTCTGTCTGAGCGGGTATTTAGTGCTGCTGGTGGCATCATAACAGATAAGCGTATCCGCCTTTCCACCGACAATGCTGATAGGTTGACACTTATAAAAATGAACAAGGCCTGGATTTCCCCTGACTTCTCCACTCCACTGGAGGAAAGCCCCGGGTGAACATAAAGTGACTTTATATATGTTATTTACAATGATGGGAATACTCTGTATTCCCATTCACCCCTTCCACCCCAAAAACGGGTATATGGTTGACTCTTAATGTTCTCATCCTCCTCCTCCTCTTCCATATGCCCTGGGATATAATTTTTATATAGGGCCAGCTCACCAGCGTGCCCTGGGATATAATTTTTATATAGGGCCAGCTCACCAGCGGGCCCTGTGATATAATTTTTATATAGGGCCAGCTCACCAGCGGGCCCTGTTTGCCAATTTTTATATAGGTCAGCTCACCAGCGGGCCTTCTCATATAATGTTTTATTGGGTCAGCTCTCTAGCGGGCCCTCTCATATAATGTTTTATAGCGTCAGCTCACTAGCGGGCCTTCGCATATAATGTTTAGGATGGTCAGCTCTGCAGCAGACCCTCACCCATAATGTTTTAGATGGTCAGCTCAGCGCACGTTTCCCTCTTAATCATGGCCTCAGTTCTGAAAATCAAGGAAATTTTTGGGAGAATTTGCCTCTGCGCACGTTTCCCTCTTAATCATGGCCTCAGTTCTGAAAATCAAGGAAATTTTTGGGATAATTTGCCTCTGCGCACGTTTCCCTCTTAATCATGGCCTCACTTCAGAAAATCGATGAAATTTTTGGGAGAATTTGCAGATGATATACAAGTATATATACAGCAAATACTGTTTGGTAACAATTTTTCGCCTAAAGTCGTTTTTATTTTCCTTTTTGTGTGTTTTACGGTCAGTCTGTAAAAATGGCGTACTACGGGCGAAAGATCGTTCCCAGCAGCGATGTTGGAGTCCAAGGTGCATCCAGACATCCTCCCTATGCTGTCCCTGAACCATTTCTGTAGTGTTTCCATCTTTTTCTGCCCTTTTCCTATGGACCAGGCACCCTCCCCTCATCAGAGCAGGGGGTGCCTGGTGTAATGCTCGAGTCCTCCCATTGACTTCAATGGGGCTCGGGTGTTCGGCCGAGCACTCGAGCCTCAGGGGGTGCTCGGTCAGAGCACCCGAACATCCGAGCATTGGGGTGCTCGCTCATCACTAGTAAAGATAAATACTTCATTGGAACGGTCTAAAAAGTGTGCCTGGTTTGCAAGCACACTTTGTAGACTGTTCCAATGAAGTATTTATCTTTAGATATCGTTATATCAGCGCTGAGGAAGAGCCTCTGTCTGGTCAAATGACTGGACTCTTCAGCTGTCAGATAGATGGCAGACTTCAGTGAAACAGCCAGGAAAAGGTAACGTTAGCAATTTGTATTTATCAAACCATAAAGGTTTGCGAGATTAGACTTACATCGATGTTAACCTTTTTTAATGTCTACCTTATTTAATCAACTTAAAATTAACCATTACTATCCCTTTAAATAACATCAATATGTATAGAACTACACCTAGATAAAAACTCCTATTAGTTTTTGTTTATTTTATTCAATCATATTCACATTCAATAGTTAAATTTCCTGATGCAACGACACAATTTAAAACCCTTGGACACTTGCCTAGATTTCATGCAAATTATTTTAGGCCAGATGCCTTAAGCTTAATTTTCCCCTTAGACATATTCAACCTTACTACAGTAACTGCAAATTTGTGTAATATAACTCTCACTTAAAATATGTGGAACTAGCCCATCCATGTTTCTGTATCTGACTTTGTAAAGGGCACTCTTACATCTGGGTAAACAAAACAGGTAGGATTATATCTAGCACTGTAATGTCCCATCCATCTGAAGTGATATTTGCAGTTCAAAAATTAAACATTTATCCTCTTGTTGACCAACTTGATATAATTAACTCCTGCACACATACAAATATAGAGCTACAAAATTGCAAGTGACTTCACCCTTTATAAGGGATAGTGGCTGTCTAATGTGGCAGATAAACATATGACAGGACACTGATAAAATACAGACACATTTATATATATATATATATATATATATATATATATATATATATATATATATACAAGATATAATACATATTTATATATATAAATATGTACAAGTATATATATATATATATATATATACAAGATATAATTCTTTATTAATAAATAGATTATTCTTAACTTCTTCTTGCAAACTCAAACCGAATAAAATAAGTTTGACTGCATCACTTGGTAACAAGGCAGTAGGTTCTGACTTAAAGTTTATACATTTACCACACCATAACCTAATCTTTCCACACAGAGGGAAACTGGAATTATGTTTGAGGGTGTGATTTTCTATGAGATCTGGTGAGTGAAGTTCAGCAACCTTTAACCCTTTTAGTTACAGATATTCAAAGCATAGCAACACAATGCATTGGATAGCTATATGACACGCAAAGGATTATAACATTTACATAAAAGCTCATGTGTTCCTTACAATTTACGTAGTCCTGTTAAATTAGCATCTCTTTTATTTGACTACAATGAGACTTAATTTTAAAAAATAATCATTGTTCTTAACTGATCATTTCCCTTCTAAAACACCTTGTTTGATTTACTCAGTATTATTGAGAGAATACTAGCTCAAGATCATGATACTTTTACCATCCATTTACCCCCAAAGTATTGAATTATTAAATTCTATTGTATAACTAATTTCCTATTTAATGACATATCTACTTTTTAATTTTGGTTTTTTCTCTGGGAAAAATAATAATCAAGGGAAATCTAATGTTACTTGAGATAGCGTCTTCTATTATGTTTCAGAACTATATTCCCTGGTATAATTTTGTAATAATTTAACAGAACATACAACTTTTATTTACTTTTATAAACAAGTGTGATAATACTGGACTAAAATCACATACTGTAGGATCTTACCTGAATTTGAATTGGTGTCCTATATACCATGTACATATGTAAATAACTGACATTTAGAGTGTTTTTCATTAAATGAGGTATATTCTATAGCCATACTGCAAGTTAATATAGCCACTTTAATGAGGGTAAACTGCAAGAACACTCAGTCGATTGAAAAAGCTGTCTAGCGATCTAGCATTATGATTCATGTTGTATTACATGTACAGTCAGGATTTTCTTGTGACTGAAACTTTGGACTCCTGTTGTTATACCCAAACATGTATCATAATGTTTGATCAGTAATACCTTCTAGAACTAGCTCATCGCTGAATTTGTAACAGACCCGAATAATAACTTCATTAACATCAATAGTATTTCTAAATCAATTACATTTGTAGTAAGAGTTATAGTTCATTTTCCCAATTCTCCACTTTCTGAATGGATAACAATGAGAGGAATTTGCCAAAAGGGATATTGTAGTACTGTGAGCTTGAGCAGTCAGAGTATTTTCCCTATAAGATTCAGAGACTACCATTATACTCTCTGAAACCTATTGGGAGCATACCCTGTGTGGATTGATTTTGAGAAATTAATATATAATTAGATACAGAGTGTGGGGCTAATGAGGCATTCATTATTCTCACTACAGTAGGAAAGTGGCATTTATAGCAACTATTCAGTCCCTTATTGTTCAGCAATGGCCTCCCAAAAACGCACAAAAGTTATTCTGTCTAATCTAGATAGCATGATATCGAGCATTTATGTTTTTATTTTATTACTCAAGAACAGGTGACATTCTTGCTTCTTCTATATTTTGGTGTGTTGGTAAAAGGAATGGAAGGAAGAGTTTCAACTAATATTTTAACATACTATATGGTAATATATTTTTAGTGGGATTAGGTTTCACCAGCCACACTATGGCCTGTAAATATTCTAGTTAACCAGAGAAAGGCTGAAATCAGCAGCTTATTTTGTTTAGAGGTGCTACTAGAAATAATAATTATAAGATACACTGGAGATTACATACTTTTATGTCCAAAATTCTGCCACAAAAGAGATTAACAAAAGTGTGCAATGGCCTAGAGGGGTTTGCAAGGCATTGTGATACAACTGACCCAATTGCTTTTATGCAATAGTAATCTTTAGAATCATTTTCAAGGAAGGCAAGTTTTACTATTTTTGAAATACATTGGGGTAACAAATGTTATATTAGCTGACTGATATGAGTTATGTCAAGAATATTACTAAAATACTGGCAAAATATTGGCAAAATACTGAAAGCATAATACTAAAAACTGGACCAGTTACCTTTAGATAACTACCGTCAACATTAAACCTAATTAATAACTACCTATATGTTGTGCTAACATTTTATTTGTGAGAAATTAACCTATATTTGTTGGTGGAACAGTCTGGCACATTATACTAATTAGTGTGTGCTAGGTTAAAATTACCACTCACTGTGGTACAAATTAAGCTAGACAGAGCCTACACAATGGGGGAATTTCTAAAAGATTGATGCTTTTAGCCTCAAAAAGAACTATTGGGTTACAGCAATAATGGTGCCTGATTTCTTTGGTGGGGTGTTGGCTTTAACATGCTTCACATAAATGTCATGGTGTCAGTGTTTTATGTGTGTTATCAGGATGGTTGCTCCAAGATGCATACTCTTCTTTTCCCTTTTCACTGATATATCACAAATTATGCACAGTGCCATCGCTGATGACGGCACTGTGCCTGTTCCAGGTAAATAATAGTACCACACCCAGGACTTCTGGGGGGAGGGGAAAGGTGGAGAAGAATGGCCTCTTTCCTCTTTTCCTCCACATTCCCCTCCACTGGCTGGGGCAGAGGATGATGTTGCTGCTGTTGCTGCAACTGCCTCTGAATCAGCACTGCAACTAGGACCAGGAGTATTGCCACTGGCAAGAGGAACCTGCCTTAATCCCGCATCACTGTACCCCATTTCCACCATGTCCAAAGTGGTCTGCGGCACACTAGCCTGCTCCTCAGCATCCTGCTGCCCTTGCAACTCAGCAGCAGGAATTACAACAGCAGCAAACTCCACAAGTTCCAAAAAACTGACTGGCCATTAATTAATCTTCCACTCCAGCTTCTTCACCATCATCATCACCACCACCAGTCCCTCCTTGCTGCTGCTCTATTACAGATGTCTCGCAGTTGGAGGAGGTGATGAGAAATGTGACAGAGGGTTCAGTACTGTCACACTTGCCATCTCTTGTTGAGCTGAAGAAGGTCAGCCCTAGCAGCAGCCACAGGCATCCAATCTGTGCTCCTGGTGGTGATGGTGGTATTGCTGCTAAGCAACAATTCTGCCTTCTTCAGGATTATGTTCTATCTGGACAATGCCATGGGGGGAAGGGGAGCCCCAGTGTCAGGAGTATATTGTGGGCTTTCCTTGACCACTAGTCTGAATGATTTTCAGCACTTCCCTTACTACCACAGCATGGTAGGAGAATCTACTGTGGTAACACTAGTTCCACCAGCTGATTCACCATCACTATTACTACTACTAACACTTACCACATCAATTTCAGCCCCTGAGGCCCACCAGCTGGAGAACGAGGCCCAGTGTGCGGAATAGGTGTACATTGCCAACGTGGGGGGGGGGTGGACTCCTACGCAGCATATGTATCTGAAATGCTGAACCTTAACCTCTGTCTCTCGGAGCTCAACTGCACAAGAATGTTTCACATTGTTTCAAACAACGTGTTTTTGAACATAGTGATAAGGCAGGCAAGATGTTGGCCTATGCGCTACAGTCTTGACAAAACACAGATCTATTGCTTTCCTCAGACAAGGACATAACACTCAATTTGCAAATTTCTTACAACGACTCTATCAATCCTGACTGACTAAATCAACAGAAGATATCAAGCTGTACTTATTGGAATGCCCCTTGCCGATGCTGTTTTGTGAAGACAGACAATTTATGGACTCCCCTATTCTCTTGAGAGAAGTGGTTGAAGCTATTTGGGCCATACCCAACAGCAAATTTCCGGGTTTGGTGGCCTACCCATAGAGTGGTACAAGAAATACATTGATGTCCTTGGGTCTCAACTTCACATTGCTTTTCTATTGGTCTTAGAAACTTGTGCTCTTCCTTCCTCAATGAACAAGACAAGACTTCCATCATCATACTCCCTAAACCAGGAAAGAACACAACTCTCTGTGAATCATGTTGTCCCATCTTGCTCTTAACTATGGTTGTCAAAATACTGGCTAAGATCTTGGTGACTCTGGTGAACTCCATTATTTCTAAGCTAGTGCAGTCATATCAGACTGGGTTTATCCCAGGTAATTGATGGCTCATAATCTTCAGACATTGTATACCCATCTTCAGATCCTGCACGATAATATAGGTCATAGGGCAATAGCCTCTCTTGATGCACCCAATGCCTTCAACTCCATGGAGTGGGAATACATATGGGCCATACCTGACAAATTCTGTTTTGGCAAACTTTCATCCATTGGATCTGCACTCTCTACATGCAGCCCGTTTGCTCGTTCTGTATGGAAGCATCTCTTCCCCGGATTTTGTTCTTATCAAGGGCACCAGGCAGGGCTGCCCATTATCACGGATGCTCATTGCTTTTGCAATAAAGCCCCTGGCAGCCGGTATTCAAGAGAATCCTAACATTATCGGCTTTTGTGTGGAAGATCAAGTTGAAAGACTAGCTCTTTATTCGGCAACATGCTCCTTTTTTTGGGTGACACGTATTCATCAATGCTGGTCTTATTGGACCACATAAACACTTTTGGGCTTTACTCAGGGCTCTACCTCAGTTGGTCAAAATCCTCTCTGTTTCTCCTGGACTAAACATTGGATATCAGTGATCTACCCTACAGCAACGTGCTAATCTTAAACTCCCTCAAGTACCTAGGGATTTTGCTCTCTGTCTCCCCTTCTGTGTTCATTAGGTATAACCTTATTCAGATAGCAGACCGATTTCATGATAAGACTACTGCCTGGCATACCTTGCCACTTAATGTTATTGGATGAGCTAACCTTATTAAAATGCTCTTGTACCCAAATTTCTATGTTTTTCAGAACTCGTCAATTCACATTTTAAAAAGTTTTTCCTGGAATTAGATTTGTTAACCTAGCAGTTCCTCTGAATGTGGGGGACCCATAATCAGGCTACCAACACTGCACAGGGCTAGGTCGGAGGGAGGTATTGCTTTGCCTGACTTTTTGTCACAGACTCAAGAACGACAACTGGACCAGTACTGAAGGTAACACAATCTTTATTAAGGTACACAACGTACAGAACAATGGTAACAGCAAGAACACCATGCAGTGTAGATGATGTCAGGAAGGATAGTGCTGCTGTAGTGGTACTGACTGAGTCCCAGAAGGCAAAAGGAGAGAAACCGTCTCAGGTCTGTCCCTGAGGATCACTACAGGTCTGCACCTGAACAGACAAGATCCTGAGTAGGGTACTGCGCTACAGGTCTGCACCTGTATAGACAATGTACCCAAGGAGGCCAGCTGCGCTACAGGTCTGCACCTGAATGCCGCAGATAAGAACAGAACTGAGAGGAAGTCCGACAGAACCACCAAGGGCACCCACTAAGTTATCCACTGGAGCATTGGTATGCTGGGTGCACAGTGGACAACCCCAGGCAACGCCAAGGTGGGTAATCAGACAAGCCAGAATGGGACAGAGCAAAACGTAACCCCTAGCCGCAAGTCTGTACCAGATTATTTATCAGACTAGCCTGACAGAGCCACAGGACAGCACCAGATGGGATGGTCAGACGCACCTGGTCATACACAGAGAAAGTAGTCTGCCAGAGCCGCAGGATTGCACCAGACTGGATGTCAGACAAACCAAGGATCATACACGGAGCGTATAGTCAGACAGAGCCACAGGTCAACACCAGATCGGGTACTCAGACAAGCCTAAGGTCATACACGGAATGGTTAGTCAACCAGAGCCACAGGTTTGCACCAAATTGGATGTCAGACAAGCCAAGGGTCATACACGGAGCATGTAGTCAGACAGAGCCACAGGTCAACACCAGAATGGATAGTCAGACAAAACCCTGTAATACACAGGGCAACAGAAGCACAACTGCACTGGAACACCACGAAAGGGCAACTGAAGTGGTGTCCAGGCAGTTTATATACAAATTGCTCCACCCCAAGAGGTGGAGCAATAATTGTGATGTCCCTTTAAGAACCGGGTCACAATGTCATCAGGGAATCCCTGTGACTCGCGCCCGAGTTCCGATGCGGCTGGAGCCACCAGGGGGAGCAGCAAGAAGACCGGTAGCCTGGAAGAACACCAGGGTGCACCGGCACTCCTGACAAGCGTGGCAAGCTGCGAGGACACAGAAGCCGGCCGCCTACAGGGTCTGCGAGGTAAGCAACCTCTTACACTTTTACTACTACCATGGCAGTTATAGTGTATGGGGCATGGAGGGAGATGCAGACAATGCTGGGCTGGAGGGATGTGAACCATCCACCCCATTGTGGATTAATATCATCCTGAATCACCTGTCAGGTCTTGACTTTGGACCTGTTTGAACCAGATACAGAGTCATGAATCTAGGACACATTTATGAAGGCAACAGTTTGAAACTGTTTGAGCAGCTCCACAGAGAGTTTGGTATACCACATAGTTTTTTCTATTTCTATCTCAGATTGTGTCAAGCTTTTCAGATACAATGGGGGTATGTGATCCCATTATTGAATGGTTTTGCTTTCTCTCCTCTATGTTGACTAGATGGCTGGACAGGCCTGTATCCATTATTTACAAGTGGCTCAATTCTCATGCCCCGCAGGGTGATGGGAACTAGGGACAATGACCTGTGTGACAGATGCTCCATGGCAGAAGTGACATTCTTACACCTTGTATGGGAATGTCCTGAGGTCCTCCGATTTTGGAAGCAAGTCTTCTCTCTGTCTCTTGGGGGTCCTGGACAGGCAAATCCCTCCGACCCTGAAGTTTGGTTAACCTATTAATTTTCCCTTATGATCTGGATGCTAACCCTGTTATATCTCTTCTAAGGGAGACCCTGGTTATGGCGTGTAAAATAGTTACCATGGCATGGATGTCTGCCTCTCTGCTCTCACATGAACACTGGGTGAATCTGGTGGCCCAAAATGTTCTACATTATCACTTAGTGTACACTCATAGTTGGACCCCGCACAGATTCCATGGGATTTGGGATGCATGGTTTTCGTACTTAAGGACGAACTCCTCTCACTAGCTGAGTGGAGCTGAGATTTATACTCTGAGTGTCATGCTCGATCTGCCTGATCTGGTGCTGGGGTTGCTGCACCTGGGGTCTGTTGGGGGGGCCTGATTGGGGAGGGAGAGACCTTCCCTCCCTTTTTTCTTTCTCTGTTGTTGTGGTATATGTTTACAAAATATGAAAAATTCTGAACACTTTGAGATGCTTGACCTGTATTGCATATTGCATTATCTGTTGTCTCATCTATCTGTGTCTGGTAACTGTCTTGAATTGCCATCACTGATTTATTTCATGCATTGTTCTTTGTTCTGCGCTGTATCTTGAAGCTGTCCTTAATAAAAATATAAAAAAAAATGTTGTAAGATTAATCACCCTGAGTAAAACAAGAGTATTCTCAGTGCTAAAAGATATTTTATTCAAAAGTTATTATAGCTCAAACTTACATTTTTTAGGTGCATGATCACAGTGGCCTGAAATTGTCAGTGCCGCGGATGATAAACCATCATATGGAGATTCATGTTCAAATGACCAGAGCTGTCCATAGGATGATGTAGCAACAGTGTCACTGTACACTTTCAGGTCAATTTGATATTGCACCTAAAAATTCAAATTAGTGCTGTAATAATTTAGAACATATTTTTTTTAATTTTAAGTATTACTACCACTTTAAAGTTTCAAAACATTAACTATGTTTAGCTACTTGCTTTGCAAAAAATATCTTATTTGTCATGAAATTATGTCAGTCGGTAAAAAGGTTTCTCTCACCCCTATTTCACAAATAAAATGTCTATACACCTCTCCTAATGTTTCACTTAGTTTTTTTCTTTAAGGATTTAATGCCTATCAAGTTGAAATATATTTTTTATTTAATAAAAGTAGGTTAGCGACAATGCATGTGCTGGTTAAAACTTGATTTTTACTCTTCAGGGAATAAGTGTCAGTACATTTATTTAATTGGTCCCTCAGTGTTGCAGTATAACCTATACAGCTGATGGCTATCACCTATTAAATGCCACATGAGTAAGTTTGAAAAGTTTGAGAACAGAAATGTAGCCTTTGTTGATTTTATATGACAATACATTTCGTAAAGCAGCAGTAAATGGAAAGGGACATTTAAATGTATATCAAAACAGAGAAAAAGTTTGTAAACATTATCATTTATATAATGCATTATGATGTTTTTGCCATTAAATATTTATACTAATTGTAGCATATTTGGTCTTATCATATTATCAATTATCACAGTATAGTCATAGTAAATAACTAATTTAGCAAAGTATAAACTTTTGTTAGGTATAAAACTATGTTTTAGGATAACCTAGTCTACAAATAATGTTTTATTATACAACAGAGTAAAATGTCATTACTTTTTCTTAAAACAAGTGTTGCAGTTCATTATCACAGTATATTTAAAATGTCTATTTCCTTTTGTAGTAGCAAAGTTGTTTTACACTATAATGTACAGGAATGTCATGGCACACTCCTGGTTTGCATTGTGGCCATGCCATGCTTGCCCTCCACTGGGTTTAAACATGTGGCCATACAACTGTGAGCTCTATGTTTTTCAGAATTTGCAATAAAGGGAGCTGTTATAGCAGTACTATACTCAGTCCTCTTGGCCCTGTACCTGACACTCAGTTTTTTCCTGTAATGAGACTTATCTGTATTAACCTATATTTCATTTGGACTTCCTTATGTTGTCTTTCCTGTTCACTGATATTTGCTACCTGCCTTGATCTGGTTTGCCTGGCCTTGCTTTTTTCCTGATGATTTTGTACTAAGTCTCAGACTTGCCAGTTCCCTGATTTTCTTCCACACAAACCAGGGGGTTCCACTGTTGGGGGAAAGCATTTGCTTCTCTCGTGTACAGTGCCCAGCATCTACTCCACTATCACAGTTACTGCTGGTATCCTGCCTGTTTGCTTCAGGTTCTGCTCCAATTTGTACTTGGTTATATTTCTGTCACAACTACTTCTATCATGCCTGTCTTCTCAAGCTTGTACCCAGCAACTCTCTTATCCTGCTCCTATTTTACTAGGCCGCTACACCTCCTCAGATACTGGTAATGCTACAGATGCACCCAGCATGACCCAGACCAATGGTAGTTACACAAGTAAGGACAAGGGCACATGCAGGGTAAGTCAAAATTCTGATGACTACGGTGGTGGCAGCGGTTTGGATAGTGATGGTTGCTTCCTTAAATCAAATTTCATGATCCAGATCCCATTCCCAAGGAGAAAATTTCTCATTTAGTGCATAATAATATAAACCCTTTTTTACTGCAAATCTAAAAATTATTTATCTGCTGCACATCACCAGATGAACCCTCTTGAACACCGACAAGCTAAAATAAATACTTGGCCTGAACAGGATAAATTTGCTATTCACATGTTTCATTGTCCTTCCTTAACCAAACATGTTGTTTTAAAGGTTGTTTGATTGTTGCTGCAAGAGAAATCATTACAGCTAGGCAATGGAATTTGACTTACAGAGTGGCAATACTAAATGTTTCAAAAGTGAATCTGGGTTAGATAAAAAGAATATCTGAGGCCCTATCAATTCAAGTAGGATTATTAATTATGCTAATCTAATATCAAACTGTATTTTACTATATTGGATGGTGTATGTCAGACAAGAGAAAGTACACTGACACATTTTCTTTTTATTGACTTCTCCTTCCAACATTTTTACCAGATAATTTCATTATAGATATACACACTGATCATTTGAGTTACAGTGTGTGTGTGTGTGTGTGTGTGTGTGTGTGTGTGTGTGTACAGTAATACTCATCTAGCTACATATGCAGATTTACATTTCTATAGTTTTCAAATATTTCAGTACCTCTTTAGCAGTGAAGTAATAAAAACAAAAAACAAAAACAATTTTTCTGCAGTGTTATCTTCTAATGTTGTGAAGTAACAAAAATAACAATCAGTAATTCAATGCTGTTTTGAATAATTTAAACAGATACACATTTTGAGTAGTGCAGCATTGCAGTGTAGTGGGCTTTTCTCATTTAGCAGATAGTTAAGTGATAATATGGCAATCTGCTAATTCACTTTGGATTATTTTTAATATTCAACATAGTTTTGAACTACACAGAGATTACTGTTGAAATGGATCTACTCTAGGGATATCACATACCTTACAATTGAAATGGAGCTACACTAATAATACCACAGTATGTGTGTATTCATCTAACTGCTCTGAGAAATGGGGGGAGGGATTGTTGGGCAGTGTGTCTAAATGTCCAGCTCTTAATGCTTAAAATCTATAGGAAGGCTAACTCAGAACACTGCTGATTCTTACATAGATTGGTAGCTCAGATGGCCACTTTCAGTGCTGGAATTAAGAGGATGGGCTACATCTGCATCACATTTCAGCATAAAAATTGAACCCTTGATTAACCCCTTGACAGGAGCTGGAGACCTCTTTTGATATTTAAGTGATTATGTCCCAGTCAACAGAGTTAAACAACATAGGGCAGACCATCTTTTTGTTGAACTACAATTCCTATCATGGTCAACCCTTCATTGGCCAGATTAGGATAATGGGGGTCATAAGTCAACAGCCATTGGACACCCAAATGTTAACAACTAATCGAGAGTAGAGTTTAAATATATGTTTCACTTTTGTGGCAAAAATGTACACTCATTTATTTGTTTTATTTAGGAAATGTTTTACCAGGAAGAATACATTGAGATTTCTCTTGTTTTCAAGTATGTCCTGGATGGTTTTCAGTGAAGGGTTATATATGGAATGGATATGAGTCATTTGGTGACATAGAGTGGATATTAGAATGGATATGGGTAATTTGGTGTACTGACTTATTTATTTACACTTTTAATTGATAACTGTAAATATGGGGCAAGCAGTACAATGGTGTTAACAGAGGGATGGAAGAACTGAATGAACAGGCAAAGGACAGGCAGACTGACTTTTGCCCTTGCACCTTCCACTGAGCACCTGACTATAACAGGTGTAAGGAAACAGGCAGTATTTGCATGTATTTCTTTTGTTCCCCATGTTCTGCTGGATTTTTTATGTTTGCTAGATATTAGCTAATCTAAATTATCCTGTCATAGGTAAATGTCTAATGCATTACAATGCCATTTATGTCACTGTATTTGTGTCTAAAGTGTTTAATATATTGCTGAAAATCAAGTCCAAACCTGTTATACCCACTAAGGTGTTTTTATCTGAGAGTCAAACTTGGGCATAGCAGCCTTGGTACATGTGCCCCATTTTGGTAGTGAGTTTTGTTTTGTTCAAGAAATGTATATTAAGTTAATGTTGATGGAATCAAAAGTTAAAAGTAAAAAAAAAAAAAAAGAAAAAAAAAGAAAAAAACAACACCCAATAAATAAAGCTCACATAAGAAACGTTATTTAATCTCAGGGCTGGATTTACATCACAGTTGTCTTTAGCTCTGCCCATGTCTACTCCCCCTATCCTCACATAACCCCACCCGTAGTCCCAGCCACAAAAAATAAACGTAACATATAATAAGCTTTAACCTCTTGGCTAGAGCATCCATGGGGTTAACAAATAGCCTGTTATGGGTTATAAAACTAGTTCAGATATAATGTGATTTCTCTGACCTCACCCTAAATTCAGGATGTTTGTGGGAACCACAGCTGAGGAGCCCCTCACAATATGAAGCGCTAGGTAGTTGCCTGTTGGAAAACCCAGCCTTGATAAATCTTTTTACATTTATGGTCAAGGGGATTGTTTTGCTTCATATGAGAAAAATATATACTGAGGTATTTTTCCTGATGAGTAAAATAAGAATACTCTGATTCCTAAAAGATGATTTATTCAAAAAGTATACTAGTTTAACTTTGAGCTTTTGGTTGCATTACCACAATGTCCTGAAATGTTGTACTAGTGAGAATAATTATCCATAGTGTACTGGAGCTAGTAGCTACAACACCACAATCACATTTTAGGCCAGGATGGTATACCAAAAATACAGCTACACTAACTTTTGATTAAACATCACATGGTAGTGAGAATACCTATGTTTTTACTTATCAAGATAAACCCTGCAATATTTTTTTTCCATATTATGTGACCTTATCCTTTTAAGAACATTACTTTCTTCTTCTTTGAAAAGATGAATAATAGTCTCATGTATCTCTTTTGCATACTACGCTGACTTATCATTTATAGCTCTAAAGAGCAGTTACATTGCATAGATCTGCTTTGCATGTTGAAACTACATAATGCAGTAGATAATATTCATATAATAATAGTTAAATATAATGAAGCTTTGCACATATAGTGATAATCCTGTTGTGACCAAATAATCTGGAAATAATTGTATTGACTGCAGGTATTAATCCTAGAGATTGCATAAGAAAAAAAATCAAATATAATTCTTCATATGGCATAGAAATCTACTGTTTTATGGTTTTCTTAATGAACTTATGTAAATATTTTTGACAGTTTCTGCATTAAAGAGGATGTAGTGTACATTTCAGTTTTTACCTTCTATTCTACAATAAACTGCTTTACACTTATGTTAACCACTGCTTACAAAATGTAGCACGCTATAAAACATCTTTAAAAAAGTATCAATAAAATTTAATATGAATTCTTCCAAGGAAGCTAGAATTAACTTTGCACATTACCATAAAGTTTAACACCAACGTAAAAACTCAGAGAAAAATAATCAATATTTAAAGTGCACTGTTTTTACCTGCTATATCTTTATAAATAATCCATTATATATAGTTAATGAAAATTCCTTCCTACTGCCATCTATAGGATCCAGTTTCATTCCCAAGTCATTTTTAGCGCATCCATAGCTGGTGGATGCTTTTAAACATAGAAATGCAACAACAGGAAATTTATGGGATTCACATTAAATCACATATTTGAATGAAAGACAACATGAGAAGTAATGTTTGAGACAAACATGGATAAAACAGTACATTGTAATCACTAACAAGTATGGGTGTCTGTGGAGCAGGGATGCATGAAATATCTAATTTGTTTGTGGGAATTTTCCCAAAGATAGAAAACATGTCATAAATGTCTACATTTTTGCTAACGCCAATGAAACTCCCATGATAACTAGGCAATTTTCCATCTATGCCTTTTGTGGTTGCAAGAGTTCCCACAGCAATGCCATAAAATCCCAGAACCACCATTCTATGAGGTTTTTGTGCTCTGTATGCTATTTGTGTATATGCTGTCTGTGTATATATTTTGTATTCTGCACAACTTTCCAGATATCTGCTATCAAATGAACTTTCTTGTGTATGATGTTTCCAGCCCTTTACCCTTAAAACATAACACTAACCACTTACAACTCTTGAAAAATGACTGGCTTGTGATATACTAGCAGGGTATAATACAGGACATCAATTCTTCAAAAACTTATGTTTTCTGCAAAAGAATGGGGGTAGCATATCAGCTACCAACATTTGTCAAGTCTGCCATATCATAGGCATACTACTGGATTATTTCTGCACATGTTTTACTTTTCTAAGAACTCAATGGGTTGGGACCACATAAAAGAATAGTGTAATTTCATTGTTTTAACATGGCTAAAAGGGATGGAAGTGAAGGCGGTGGGTGTGGAACTTGTGGGGATTCTATGACTCTTTACACCTCCAAATAACTGAATTATCCACTCCCGTGCCTTGAATTTTCACAATTACATTAGGAGTAGGGATGGGTTAAAATGTACGCCTCAAACCAAAATTGGTGTATAATGGCACTTTATGCTTGCTGAATAATTTTCTGTGAAAAGTGCCTTTTTAATTTTTTTTTTGCCTACCTCATTGCATTGAAAGTTTTCTTTACTTTTCTACAGCCATATGCAAGGGTGTCAGGCTCTCACAGCATGCCATTCTGTGTTTGTGAAAGGAGAAAGCAGCACATTTTTTGAGCTAGAGAAGATAGGCAAATAAAGAGGAATTGAGGTTTAATTTAGGTAGTCTTTTAGGTAGGACATTTGTTATCTGATTTAGGAGAGCCTGAGGGCACTGGGGAGAAGAAGAGCGGAATGAGCTTGACTCCAAATACCCCAAAATTCCATGTGACTGACTGGCAAGACACAGGCAGCTGGGGACCAATTTGCTTGCTAATCTTGCTGTTATTGTCTCTGTTCTGGCGAAGTCTGGGGAAGGAAGTTGTTGATTTTGTTTTTCAGTTATAATTTTTTTTTGACAGGTGGACAACTTAAAAAAAAATAATAATAAATAATAATAATAATAATAATAAAAGAATAATAAAGAGATAAACAACCAACTAAATATATTAGGTGACAGACAGCTGACTGGGCTAAGGCAAGACATCACATTCCATCAGTTGTGTTGAATACTTTAGAGTAAAAACATAGTAGTTGAGTAAGGGCCAGCAAATGCACAAGGGGCAAAGGGAAGGGGAAAGGTGGAGCAGTGCATGTACATGAGACTAATGTAATAGTTCAAAAACTGACTGCAGCACTGGTTGCTGCAGCTTGTGCAATAAATGTTGATGATGCCTCTCCTCCTAGGGAGGATGCAGTTTGTCAAGGTCCCAGCAAAACTTCCAGACCCACCAGTGCCAGTGCAAAAACTAACCATACAATAAGACATATATAAAGAACACTGACAATGACAACATTCAAGTGTTGATGATGGCAATAGCATAATGGAGGAAGGTGCAACAGCATAACCATTTGCTGCATCAAATAGTGAGACAAACAAGCACTAAAACAAGTTTGTGAAAGTAAAAGTAAAAAGAAATTGTTTGAGACATGTAAAAGCTTAGAGGAATATAAGTGTAGTGGGCAAGATGTGGCAGGTGATGCTGATGCTGAGAATGAGCTAATGATGACTGATGATGATGATTATGCAAATCTAGAATATATCCCTGCAGCATCCTTCTTTTGTTCAGATACAGATGAAGATGATAATGAGAAAGAGGATGATGACATGGTCATAAAGTTAGCAGAAAGGCAAATCTTCTACCACTGATAGGGAGCACTGTGCCTGTCATTGGAAAGTCTGACCCTGCAATGCTGGGAGACTATCATTCTTAAAAAAGAACCAACATCTAATATTATCTGAGTATCAGGTAGCAGAAACCACACATGACAGAGAAAGCCATGATACATATATTAACTGAAGCACAGATGAGGAGGAGGAGGAGGGTTGTGAAGAAAGGTTGCTACCATGTACCCCATTTGGAACCACTGATATGACCAATAAGTAATGTGTATCTATAATCTGAGAAGGAGGATAGCAATTTGTCTCAAACATGACAATGGTAAAAAGTGCTGTAGTAATATATATATATATATATATATATATATATTTATATATATATATATATATATATATTTATATATATATATATATATATCCTATATAATCCTATATAATAATTCGCTAATTTGTGTGTAACGCATGACATGTGCAGTAGACACTGCTGCGCGTGCTGCAGTCATGCGCAGTAGAGACTGCCCGCGCCGCGTCTGATACAGCTGGACGCTCTGAAGATAAAAATGGAGATAAAATTAGCACCTGCATTTGAATCCAGCCCTTAATCGTCTATGATAGTATATGTGCTCTCTTACTAAGAAACTGAGTTAAAAAATCAGGTTTTCAGAACACCTTAGAAACGTTCAAAAGGGTGTGAAAAACATGAAGGCCTTGATTCAATTGTGTGTATTGTAAAACAGCTGGTAGGTCTAAATTGTACACTGACGAACAGAAAAAAATGTCTAAGTCGGTATTCAACTGTCCTACCAGCTAAAACACAATGGGCATTAGACCACAGAAAAGGACTTGTGGCCAAATGTCAGTTTTGTGCGTTGTTCCTATAATGGGAACATTAACGGAAAAATACTAACAATCGGTGCCTGACACACTGTCAAGGACAGATCATTAGCTCATCTGTGTTACAATTTCTTGTCATTCACTGTCCGTCTTCTATCTTCCGTCTTTTTTTTTTCTAACCTCATCTTTTATCTTCTCTCTTCTTTCTTTCTCTCCATTCAGCCATGCCTGTGAAAACAAAAAGAAATCCATATTAATGTACCCAAACAAAACCCTGACATCTGTGCTTAGTTCAACCCCCTACAGTGCCAGAGGGGTATGCAATGGATTACAGAACAATGTGTTGCACACCTCACTGGCACTCAAATAGTTAAACAATGCACATATGTCAGGGTTAAGTACATAGAGAATGCCAACAGAATACAATAATAGACACATATATCTGGTGATAATTCAAATATGTGGTCCAAAAAACATTAACTCAAGTGCCCAAAAAATAAAGAAACTAATATAGCCCCACTGCATTCTCCGTCAGTGGAGGTGGTAGCGGTGGAGAAAGGGCAAGTGAGCAGAACCCCCTCCCCCTTAGTACCTGATGGGCCAATGCCCTTTCCACTGTGAGGGAATTTTGAATAAAGACTTCCTTTATATATGGGCAGTATCTGTTCAGAATGACTCATAGCCATTGAATGGGATGTGTGCTTATGCACCTCCCAGCCAATCAGCTTCAAGCCAATGGCTGTGAGACTGCCCACATATAAAACTCCCTCACAGTGGAACGGGCATTGGCCCATCAAGTACAAGGGGTTGGAGGGTGATTCTGCTTATTTGCCCTTTCTGTGCCACCACCACAGTTACCGACAGCAGCGGAGAAGACAATTTTGGGCACTTGAGTTAACTTTTGGACCACATATTTGTTTTTTCACCAGATTTATTTATGGGGCTATTAATGTATTCTGTTGGCATTCTCAATGTACCTAACCCTGGCATCTGTGCATTGCTTAACCCTTTGAGTACCAGAGAGGTATACAATGCATTGCTGAGCACAACTATGCACCACTATGCACAGATGTCAGGGTTATGTTTGGGCACACATCATTTAATATGTCTTTTCTCTTTTTTGACCAGGAATCATGTGTGTTTTATTCACCATTTTTTTATATAGTAAATACTTTTTTTATTTGGCAAGTTACATTTTAAACAAGAACTTTCTTTTTCATATATACATTTTTATTAAGGGATAAAGAGCAATATCTAGCACAGAACAATATTGAAAATTATGACAGGTGGCTTCAATGCAGATATCTTATTGATCCAGGGACCTATCTGACTGCTATTTGGAGTCAGGAAGGAATTTTTTTACCCACATGGGACTAAATTGGAAATAGCTTTTTTTTTGCCTTCATCTGGAACAACAGGGGTGTTTTGTCATTGGCTGGACTTGATGGACACATGTCGTTTTTCAGCCTTGTCATCTATGTTAAAATGTATGTTACTATGTTTTCTCAAAAATATAAAATTGTGTAAATGTCATTATATACCTTTTTCTCATTTTTTTAATCCTGCATATGAAAAACCCAACTAAGATGATAACAAAAGTTGAATAAGGCATATAAACACATAAAAAATTGTGCATTGTGATATTTTAAATGGCATACATGCATGCAATGAACAGTCCTAAGTGACTCATACTTATAAAACTATATTTTGAAACTTTTATTTTGTGAATGAATAATTGATGTATCATTGAATTAAACCCTATTTTCTATGTAATACATCTTCTATCATTTAATTGATAATACCTTGCCAAGTTTGTTGAAGAGTAACAGACCAGTAGCTTATAATGTGATGTAGTGACAGTTAGTCACAGTTATTAGTTTAGCTGGTTTACATCTTTACCTTTTAAAGTTCTCAACTGCTTTATAGTGGTAATTATTCTTTCTACTGGCCAGAGAGTTAATGTAAAATAGAGAAATACATTATCATTAGGACTTGCAACTGAACCTTAGATGGTTAGAATATGAAAGCAATAACCTTCAGGAATCCAATTCTAAGTATTAATATTATACATTTAAAAATATTTTATGAAGCAAATGCTTGAAGAAAATTTAGACAAGTCTAAAAGAAAATAACACCATTAGTCTATATGTGTGTTAAAGTGTATGCCGTAAACCAGAAGGCTCTAATTTAAATCCTGATGTAGATCTGTAGAGGATAAAATTACTTGGCTTACATTATACCTGGATTAGTTGTTTAAAAAAACCCTCCTGTCCTTCTCTTATATCCATTTTGATTTACTTTGTTTCAATGTTAATGTGATTCTCATTCCAGCTGCCTGTCAATGGCTTCTTCTCTATCATTCTCACTTTCCTTATGGTTGATGCCTGCAAGCTACTTACCGCAAACACTCTAACAACTTGTGTGTTACTGGCTATTGCCAGTGCTGCTATCTGCCACTTTTGGCATAGAATAGCCAGTAACACACAAGTTGTTAGAGTGTTTGCGGTAAGTAGCTTGCAGGCATCAACCATAAGGAAAGCGAGAATGATAGAGAAGAAGCCATTGACAGGCAGCTGGAATGAGAATCACATTGACATTGAAACAAAGTAAATCAAAATGGATATAAGAGAAGGACAGGAGGGTTTGTCTTTATCTTGTCTTGATAAAGGTATTAAAATACCAAAACATTAAAATACATAGCTTTTTCAGTGTGTTTAAATGTATTTTTTATCAAGACAAGATACCATGAACAAAAATTCCCTAAAATACCCCATCAGCAAATAATAAATAAATATATATATATATATATATATATATATATATATATATATATATATATATAGATAAGTAAATAACTGAATGTCCAAAGTGAGCACTGATTTGCTCAAACCAGGGTTAGTTCACTTCCAGGGATGACTTCATCAAACTCTCTCCTGGAGCACCACCAGAAGATAAATACATATCAAGATCCCCATTTAAATCAATAGTAAAAATATACTGTTACAAAAAAGTGCATTCTATATTCTGAAGAGACATAGTGGATCTGTCACCTTAAAATACCTTAAGCAATTGTAAAACATCTTGCAAAATGTGTATATGTTGTGTTAGATGTATTTTATTTACTAACATCGTATTCAAGCTATGAACATTTTTCTTTTTTGAGCTATGTAGTCCCTTGACTTCTCCACCTGGTCCCCACCTGCTCAGTCTTTTCCCTCCCATGTCCAGCTCAAGTGCAACTTTAGCCCTTTGCATTTCATGTATGTGTGCTATGCATAGTAAGGCATTTCACATAACTTCCACACTCAGTAGGGATAGGCAATTTGTTTGTTAAAAATGGCACATTTCACTTTCCACTGGAATTCCTATAAAAATTCTAAAATTCTGCTTTTCTTTTAAGTTTTCCACCCAGCAAAAAATTGCATGATAACTTGAAAGATTTGCAAAACCATGTCAAAAGGCAAATTTTCAGTCTTTTGATTTCTATTTCCTCATACTTTTTCCCTCCCTGCCTCAGTATAAAAGTTGTACTAAGCAAGCCTCCAGCCACAGCCAGTGGGTGAGCACAGAATGCACTGAGACTCACCAGTGGAGGGGAGAGGTAAAACCAACACAGTGAAGCATACTGCACTGTTTGAAGGCCCCCAGTGCCTCAATATAACATTACAGCCAACACTTTCTGGGGGCCCCTGAATCCAGCACAAACTCCTACACCACAGAAGCTCTGTGGACCTCCATTATGACATTGATAATTAGGTTAGCAGCAGAAGCATTATTTCCTTACTCACCAACACTATCCCCAGATTCCCCATGTCCACTACATTCATATTCTTGTAGCTTTTTCTCAAACACTTTATTGTCATGTTTTCCCTATGGGTAGGGATGGACAAAATATTTTGCCTCAAAAGAGAAACAGGCAATAAACAACACTTTTTGCCAAGTGGGAAATATTTTGTGAAAAGCGCAGTTATTTCACTTTTTTTTGCCAACATAATTGCATTGAAATCAATAGAAAGACAGAATTTCTCCCCACCACATGGCAAGTTTCTCTACTTTTTCCACAAACAAACAATAGGTTGTCAAGTTCTCAAAGCATACAATTCTGTGTTTGTGAGAAGAAGAGAGAGCAGTACATTTTAGTTAACCCCTTAAGGACCGGGAAAATCTGAGTTTGATTTGACTTAAGGACCGGAGCAATTTTGACTTTTTTGACTATGTCTTTGTTCAACCATATTTTCTCTTTAATTCCTTTTGTACACCCACATAAATTATATACTGTTTTTTTAAGCACAAGTAGGGCTTTCTTTTGATACCACAATTATATGAATACCTCATTGTTTAATTTGATTAAAATAGAAAAAAAGAGGAAAAAAATTGAAAAAAAACAACATTTTGCTTATATTTTCGTGTCAGGATTTGCATACAATTAGTTTATGACAAAAAAATACCCCTAAATATATTCATTTGCTTCTCCTGAATATAAGAATACCCCATATGCCTAGTATTTCAATCACTTCCTCACATTTACAAGGTAAATATTACAAGATGGATGCCATTATTTCCAACTTGTAATTTCTCAACAATTGGCATGTGAGCATCATAGCTTAGCTGACGGTGCCAGAACCAAAAATGTCCCACAAAGGTATATGTTTCTGAAAACTACACAACATAAGGTAAATAATCAGGAGAATTTTGGAGTTTTTCATGCAGCTATTTTTCCAGAAAAAAATTTCAAAATTGTGGTAATATTTTGTTTTTTTGCAGTTTTCACACTTACATTTCAATACTACTGTTGATATCAAGCACATGATAGGTGAAGATTTTTAAAAATGCATTGTTTAGTGTTCAGCTCCTTCTTCTGAGTACGGCAATACCCCATATGCATAGGTTTCTCAAGGTTTGGGAGAGCTACGGGGCCCAAATTGGAACATGTGCGTTTCTAGTTTCACACTTTGAATTTTCACAGCTTGCATCACTGGTGCCATGTCTCATTTGGGGCTGTGTAACAGTGATCCACTCTAAGATTTCCCCCCAAAAGTATATATTTTTGGAAAGTAGACACCCCAGGCTTTCATTTTATGTATGTTTTCAATTTTTTTACGCAGCCATTTTACCACCAATCGCTCGTAAATCTTGACGTAAGTTAAAAAAACAGCGTTTTTCACACTTGCACTTCAATGTTGATGTGAATTTCAAGCACATGATAGGTGAAGATTTTTAAAAATGCATTGTTTAGTGTTCAGCTCCTTCTTCTGAGTACGGCAATACCCCATATGCATAGGTTTCTCAAGGTTTGGGAGAGCTACGGGGCCCAAATTGGAACATGCGCGTTTCCAGTTTCACACTTTGAATTTTCACAGCTTGCATCACTGGTGCCATGTCTCATTTGGGGCTGTGTAACAGTGCTCCACTCTAAGATTTCCCCCCAAAAGTATATATTTTTGGAAAGTAGACACCCCAGGCTTTCATTTTATGTATGTTTTCAATTTTTTATGCAGCCATTTTACCACCAATCGCTCGTAAATCTTGACGTAAGTTAAAAAAACAGCGTTTTTCACACTTGCACTTCAATGTTGATGTGAATTTCAAGCACATGATAGGTGAAGATTTTTAAAAATGCATTGTTTAGTGTTCAGCTCCTTCTTCTGAGTACGGCAATACCCCATATGCATAGGTTTCTCAAGGTTTGGGAGAGCTACGGGGCCCAAATTGGAACATGCGCGTTTCCAGTTTCACACTTTGAATTTTCACAGCTTGCATCACTGGTGCCATGTCTCATTTGGGGCTGTGTAACAGTGCTCCACTCTAAGATTTCCCCCCAAAAGTATATATTTTTGGAAAGTAGACACCCCAGGCTTTCATTTTATGTATGTTTTCAATTTTTTTTACGCAGCCATTTTACCACCAATCGCTCGTAAATCTTGACGTAAGTTAAAAAAACAGCGTTTTTCACACTTGCACTTCAATGTTGATGTGAATTTCAAGCACATGATAGGTGAAGATTTTTAAAAATGCATTGTTTAGTGTTCAGCTCCTTCTTCTGAGTACGGCAATACCCCATATGCATAGGTTTCTCAAGGTTTGGGGGAGCTACGGGGCCCAATTTTGAACAAATATTGAATTTTCACATCTTGGTTATCTGATGCCATTACTCATTTTGGGCTATGTTTCAGTGCTGCACTTTAGAATTTCCCCCCAAAAGTGTATATTTTTGGAATGTAGACACCCCCAGCTTTCATTTTAGGTGTGTTTTCAAATTTTTTACACGGCCATTTTACCACCACTTTCTCATAAACTTGACGTAAGTAAAAAAACAGCGTTTTTCACACTTTGCCTTCAATGTTGATGTGAATTTCAAGCACAGAATAGGTGAAGATTTTATAAACTGAATTGAATAGTGTTCAGCTCCTTCTTCTGAGTACGGCAATACCCCATATGCATAGCTTTCTCATGCTTTGGGGGAGCTACGGGGGCCAAATTGGAACATGCGCGTTTCCAGGTTCACACTTTGAATCTTCACAGCTTGCGTTACTGGTGCCATGTCTCATTTGGGGCTGTGTAACAGTGCACTTTTTTTAAGATTTCCCCCCAAAAGTGTATATTTTTGGAAAGTAGACACCCCAGGCTCTCGTTTTAGGTGTGTTTTCCAATTTTATACACTGCCATTTTACCACCAATCCTGTGAAAATTTGACGTAAGTAAAAAAAATTCAGCATTTTTCACACTTTGCCTTCAATTTTGATGTGAATTTCAAGCACAGAATAGGTGAAGATTTTATAAACTGAATTGAATAGTGTTCAGCTCCTTCTTCTGAGTACGGCAATACCCCATATGCATAGCTTTCTCATGGTTTGGGAAAGCTACAGGGGCCAAATTGGAACATGCGCGTTTCCAGGTTCACACTTTGAATCTTCACAGCTTGCGTTACTGGTGCCATGTCTCATTTGGGGCTGTGTAACAGTGCTCTTTTTTTAAGATTTCCCCCCAAAAGTGTATATTTTTGGAAAGTAGACACCCCAGGCTCTCGTTTTAGGTGTGTTTTCCAATTTTATACACTGCCATTTTACCACCAATCCCTCGTAAACCATGACGTAAGTAAAAAAAAAAAAAAAAAACAGCGTTTTTCACACTTAGGGTTGGCGGCAGTATACTGGGCTGCATACAAATTGGTTTGGGAAACAATTTCACCTAAAATGTCTTCCCCCAAAAACAAATAAAAAAAATGATCATGGGTAAATCCTTCCACATCAATTTGAATCCCTGGGTTGCCTGTGAATTCTGAGATTTGTGGGCATAAATTGATACCCATTCATTAGGATCCGGAGTGGCAGGTGTTGGGGCATTTCTTTGGGCAGGTCTTTTGGCAGGTCTTTGGGCAGTTGCCAGGGCAGCTCTTGGGGCAGCACTTGGGGCATTTCTTTGGTAGGTTTTTGGGCAGATCTTTTGGCAGGGGCTGGGGCAGTTGCCAGGGCAGCTCTTGGGGCAGCACTTGGGGCATTTCTTTGGGTAGGTATTTTGGTAGGTCTTTGGGCAGTTCTTTTGGCAGGTGCTGGGGCAGTTGCCAGAGCAGCTTTTGGGGCAGTGCGTCTTTTCTTGATAGAAGGCCCAGCGTCATCACTAGAGCTGCTCTCACTTTCTGAAAACTGCGCTATGTCAAAATCTGACGCAGTGTCTGTTGCCTCAGAGTCAGACGCCAAAAAGGCATACGCCTCTTCAACGCTGTACCTGCGCTGCATTTTGCCCACTAAAAAAGCTTTTTTTTTTCTTACGCTATCCCTAAACCTAAATCTAACCCTAAAACTTACCCTAACCTACGTATATCCTGAACCTACCTAACCCAAGTGAACTACCTATCTAAACTGCACTTATTATATATATATTTTTTTTTTTTTTGGGGGGGGGTTGGGGTTTTTTGGGGTTTTTTTTTTCTTACGCTATCCCTAAACCAAAATCTAACCCTAAAACTTACCCTAACCTACGTATATCCTGAACCTACCTAACCCAAGTGAACTACCTATCTAAACTGCACTTATTATATATATATTTTTTTTTTTTTTTTGGGGGGGGGGGTTTGGGGTTTTTTGGGTTTTTTATTTTTCTTACGCTATCCCTAAACCTAAATCTAACCCTAAAACTTACCCTAACCTACGTATATCCTGAACCTACCTAACCCAATTGAACTACCTATCTAAACTGCGCTTATTATATATATATTTTTTTTTTGGGGGGGGGTTGGTTTTTTTTTTTTTTTTTCTCCCCTAAACCTAAATCTATCCCTAAAACTTTCCCTAACACACGTCTACACTAAACCTACCCAACTACCTACCAAAATACCTAAACTATATTTATTATAAAAAAAAAAAAAAAAAAATTTAAAAAAATTAAAAAAAAATTTAAAATTTTTTTAAAAAATCTAAAAAAATTCAAGGGGGATGGGGGGTGTCCCACAGATCAGAAAACACTGATCTGCAGCAAATTGATCACTCCAAGAGTGATCAGATGGGGGGGCACTTATTGATCACTGTAGAACAGTGATCAAAGGGTTAATTTTCTTTATTTAAACATTTTTTTTTATTTTTTTTTTTACAGGCACACTGGAACACCATCTCCCTCTGTCTCTCTCCACCTTAGCAGTATGCAAGGTGGAGGGAGGCAGAGAGATCTGACAGGGACAGTATTTACAAATACTGTCCCTGTCTTTCAGGTTTTGCAACATGTGATTCGCTTTTGAAGCGAATCGCATGTTGCAACAATGTTTCAGCCGCTTGTTACTAAGTGTCCCGATACCGGGACACTTAGTAACAAACGGCTTGAACTCTTCCATCGCTCCGTGCGGCCGCGATGGAAGAGTTTAACCCTTGACGTACCAGGACCGTCAAGGGTCGTTCGGTCACATTTACCCTTGACGGTCCTGGTACGTCAAGGGTCGCTAAGGGGTTAAAGAAGACAGGCTTGTAAAGTGGAGTTGAAGCTTAATTTAGGGAGATTGTTAGGCAGGAAATCTGTTCGCTGTATTACGGGAGACTATGGGAATCAGGAGGGACAGGAAGGGAGAAAGCAGTTTGTCCCCAAGTACCCCCAAAATTTGGTGGGACTGATGAGAAGACACAGGCAACCTTGTTCCAAGTTTCTTCCTGATCTGACTGTTATCTCTGTCTTATGGGAGTCTGGGGGTTTGAGAAGGGAGCAAAGGAAAATTACCCCAAACACCCCAAAATTCTCTGTGCCTGATTGTCCTACGGGAGTCTGGGGAAAGAAGCAGTTGAACAGGGAGTGTTTGTTTTTTTATTGACAGTGACAGGGGAGCTAGCAGGCCGTTAATTGAAGTAAATAAATAAATGATATGTAGGGATTGTTGAATATTTTTGCCTCAAAAGTGAAACAGGAGAAAAATTTCATTTTTTTTTATCAAGCTGCATCTTTTTTTTTTTTTTTAAAAGGGCCATTATTCCGCTTTTTCCGCTTTCCTCATTGCATTGAAATCAATGGGAAGTGTGAAATTCTACCAATCATATGGCAAGTCTCCTTTATTTTCCAGCAGGCATACTATAAAAAGAGTGGCACATTACCATAACATGCCATGGTGTGTTTGTGAGAGAAAGAGTAATCAGGTAATTTTTGTTATAGAGAAGACAGTTGCATTGAAGATTAGTTTAGGAAGTATTCTAGACAGGACATTTTTTCTCTGTATTAGGGTAGTCTGAGGGACAGGAAGGGAAAAAGGAAGTTGACCCTAAATCCCCCAACATTCTGTCTGACTGATTTGATTTGAAAGATACAGGCAGCTGTGGTCCAAGTTCCTTGCTGATCTTGCTGCTACTACCTCTGTTTTATAAGTGTTTGGGTGTGTGTGTGTGTGTGTGTGTGTGTGTGTGTGTGAGAAGGGAGCAAAAGTGGTTAAACTCAAAAACCCCAAGTTTCTGTCTGATGGATTTGATTTGAAAGACAGAGGCAGTTGTGGCCAATTTCCTTGCTGATTTTGCAGTTATTATCTCTGTGTTATGTGTGTCTGGGTTTAAAAAAACAAAACAAAAACAATTTAAATAAATAAATAAATAAATAAGAAGGTGACAGCTTATTGGGCTCCTGATGTGACTGAGGCAGACATGATTTATACCAGATAAGATTGAGAATTTGTTGAGGGCCAAGGCAAGACATCACACTTCATCAGTTCTGTTGTGTACTTTACAGTAAAAACATGTACAGTAGTTGAATAATGTCCAGAAAATGCACAAGGGGTAGGGGGAAAGGAGTAGGGCCAGTGCAGGGCCATGTGAATAAAGTGGGGGTCAAAAAATTGACTACAGCCAGGGTGGGTGTAGTGTGTTCAATAAATGATGATGATCCTATTCCTCCTGGGGCCTTGAGGAGGATACAGTTTGTCAAGGTGCCACCAAAAGTTCCACCACCACCATTGCCATTGCAATATAAAAAAAACATGTAAGAAGAACACTGGAGATGACAACACATTCTAGTGTTGATTATGGCATAATGGAAGAAGGTGTATCAGCTCAACCAACTGTTGCATCTGACAGTGAGACAAGCAAGCACCAAAACACCTGTCCTTAAAGTAGTAGTGAACTTTGTGAAAGTAAAAGTAAAAATAAATTGTTTAAGACCTCTAAAAGCTTAGAGGAATATAAAGTTGGTGCACAAGTAGTGGTGGGCTATGCTAAGGATGACCTAATGATGATTATGTAGATCTAGCATATATCCCTCCAGCATTCTCCACTCCTTCAGATACAGATGAGAAAAATGATGACATTGCCATAAAATTAGATGAAAGACAAAGGCTCAATCTTTCACCACTGAAACAAGCACTGTGCCAGTTTATAAACTTTGAGAAAACAGTTGGAAAATCTGATCCTGCACAAGCAAACTGCCCAAAAATACACACTCATCCTGTGTTACTAGGACCACCCAATATATGCTACCTGAAACTATACTCTATACTATATATATACAGAGTACACAGGGACACAATATGGCAACACATGTAGCAGTAAAAGGCACACAACATTTTACCCAGTAGTTGAGATGCTTTGGTTCGTAGAGTTGGGTTCGAAGCTGACTGGCGTTGGTTACCCCATAGGCAGTCTTGCTGTGGCCAAGGTCAAGTTAAAGGTGCTGACTGCAAGGCCAGTTCAGTGCCAACCCGGAGGAGCTGTCCAGCACCCCTGATGACTGCCTCTACCTACTGGGACCAAGGGAGAGAAAGATACAGATAACACCTGCGTTACCAGTCATATGTGGTTTACAGGAGCAGGAAGTATAGAAGGACTGGATGCACCGACCTCCAACTTTAAGTTACGACTATTAGTCAAAGGAGTCAAAGCTCAACTATTTGAGTTGAAATCTTACAGCCAAACAACAGTACAGAACAAACAAAACTTGTATAGCACAAGCTAAAAATAAAAATAAATTGCATATAAAGACTTAAATAGACCAGGTGCTCTCTGGGTCAAAGCAACAACAAACACATAAACTAATGGAGAGCTCAAAATGAGAACCAGATGAGCCCCCCAAAAAAAGAACCCAAATAAAGTGAGGCACACTAGATTTAGCCAAAAAAATAAGAAAAATATATATTTTATTGATACAAAAATAATCATCATAGGCACACATAAAAACAATTAAAAACAGATCTGGAGAGTCCAAACAATAATATAAAGATGCTGCTAAATGACCACTGATGAAGCCACAGTCGGTGGCGAGACACGTTGGGTCCCTATGTTCTGGGGAGTCTGACTGCTATCTTTTGCCTCTGGGGTCCATGGTCTTACAGATTTGTGCTGGATAAGTATTCCTGTTTCTTATTTTCAAATGTTCATTTGCTCCATTGTTTGTGCTATATACATTTGTGTAGTATATTTGTAGGTTTACTTATCTGATTCTCAGGTCTCCCAGCATTTAGCAGCAGTCAGGTAGGAATGTCAGGGTGAATAAACGATAATCAATCAAATCAGAAAGCAAAGCCAAGGTCAATACATAAGATGCACACTGGAGGAAGGGCAAGGGAGCTCAGGAACAGGACTAGGATCAACTGAATATGCAATGCGACACTTTGATTACACACCAGCACTGAGGAACTGGTGTTTGATAAAGGCTCAGAACTGAGCAGAAAACCAAGGAAACAAGGATCCAGAAAACATAAAGAGCAAAGAAGAAAACCAGGCAAGTAATAAGAAAAAAGAGCAAAAAAAGGGCAGACATGACATCCTGTCAGTCATAATAAGCATTGTCAACACCTTCCAAGTCCCACTGAGCCACACACACACTGGCAGTATTGAGTAAGCAGCAGCAGCTACAACACAAGATATTATCATCCACAACCTTAGCTGTGATTAGTGCCTCTGCTTCTGATGAAAGGGTAGCACATTTGACACAGAGTAGTAGTAGAATTGTATCAACAATAGTAATTGAATGAAATCCCCCTCCCACCCCTTTTACCTAGTGTAAGCCATCTTCTCTCAGATGTGGAATCTGGTCTCTTGACCAGATGGATCACAGCAAGGGACAATCTTCTTACTGTGAGAACAATGGAAACCCTGTCCCCCTTGACAGTTTTTTCAGGTTTTTCCCTTGTGCTAATTGAAGATTGTCCCTCTCTGCAAATCATCTGGACACCACCTTTCTGTTCTGAGGTGAGCAGTGTTACATCAGTAAAAGGGGCGGGAGAGGGATACTTTATCATTCAATTACTCTTGAACTACATCTCTGACAGTAATAAAATAACACTCTTCATGGCCTAAATACTAGGGATGGGCAAAAGTGGTTGCCATGTTCCCGAGGGAAATTTCGCTAAAAACACGTTATCCGCTTTTTTGCTGGAAAATCCACTTTAACACTAATGCTTAAAATTTCCACATCTTTCACCCACTGGCCAAATTCTTTCGCCATTTTTTCAATGGCTACAAAGTTTCCGCCCATTGATTTACATTGTTTTCTCACTTCCACTATAAAAACGTGATGTCTTTGCTGAAGGCAGACACAATAGAATCAGCTACAGAGAGAGATAGACTTGCTGTGCTGTTCTTCTGAGATATTTTGGCAAAATATCACAGCAGAACCGACTGCTAGTGTTTCTTGTAGAAATCACAGGGGGAGTAAAAAATGATGCCAAGTATGACAGCAGGGGACCCTCTATTACATTGCTCGTCACCTCCTCCAAGCACCAGTGAGATGCCTGTAATAGAGCAGCAGCACTAGTGGTGGTGGTGGTGGTGTTGGAGAAGTTGGGGTGGAAGAGACATTGATGGCCTTTTTATCAGAAAGTGAGGAGTAATGTGAGACAGGGATGAGGATGAGCATCATTACCACCACTAGCAATCAGATTTTGGAATTTGCAGAAACTGCAACTGCTCTAATTTCTGCTGCTGTTGAGATGCAAGGGCAGCAGGATGCTGAGGAGCAAGCTAGTGTGCCACAGACCACCGTGGACACAGTGGGAATGGGGTCAACAAGTGATGTGGGACTAGGACAGTTTCCACTTGCCAGTGCCAGAAATACTCCTGGTCCTAGTTGCAGTGCTAAATCTGAGGCAGTAGCAGGAACATTATCTGCTGCCACAAAAAGTAAAGGGGAATGTGGAAGAGAAGAAGAAAGAGGCCATTTTTCTCCACCTGTTCCCTATCCCTCCCCCCAAAAGTCATGGGTGTGGTACTGTTTTTCTCTTCCAGCAGGCACAGTGCAGTCATCATCAACAACGGTAAAGTGAAAATTTTGTGACAAGTTAGTGAGAAGGGGAAAGGAGGGAACACACCTGGCACGACCTCCCTGATAACACACATGAAACGCAGACACCATGACATTTATGTCAAACATGTGAAAGCCAAACACCCATTACAGAAATCTAGCACCGCTGTTACTGTACCCCCTGACTCTCCAGAAAGGTACCAAGAGGTGAGGTGGAGATCAAAAAGGAGGAAGAATAAAGAAACCCAGACAGACACTGGAAATTCCATGATGAGCGAAACAACTAGCTCACCATCAGCAACACCTTCTTCCTCTAAGGTAACAAGTACATCTCCTGCCATTCCACCTCTTTCATCATTACTTCCCCCACCAAATGATAGCCACTCTGTTAATGGATATGGCAGTTCTACCAGTTCTCTACCCATTGCACACTGTGTGGTGCACTGACCACACATGCCAGCGTAGTGGAGGAGAATCAGTACCAGGTCATCAGGTGGCATCTGAGGAGATTCCATCCTTCAGAATATGCTAGGATTCTGGCAGGGAGGGTTCATCATTACTATTAAACTGTCAGAAAGTTGTCATGTGTTCTTTAGTGGGGTCTGGACAAGGGGTATAGTGACAACAGCAGTACTTGGGCTCTGGTGTTATGGTGTTTGGATACAGTTGTGCCCTCAGGTGTTATTTACCACACACACTGTGCACATTGCAGTTGCTGATGAGACCCACAGTTCCTGCTCTCAAGTGAAAAAAATATAATCTAATAACACACCCATGATGATTTTGGAGGGGGGCAGGTGGAGAAGATTTAATGGCCACCTTCTTTATTTCTCCACATATACTGGGGGCTACTTATTATGCTGCTACTGCCTCAGACGCATCACTGGAGCCAGTCGTGACAAGTGGAACCTTCATCATCCATCTTCCATGTTACTACTATTGTTGATCTCATTCCCTTTCAGCTGCCTAATCATCCTGCTGCTAAAAACAACTTAGTAGCAGCAGTACAAACAGCAGTTGCAACTCAGGACTCAGGAGGATTTGATCGTGGCCACTGGCCAACATGACCTACTGGCATTAGGCCAGTAGGGCAGTTTTATTTTTTCTCAGGGCTTGTGCTTTGGAAACAATAACATAGTCCTACAAAAGAAATAAACAATTTTGGGGGTTTGTTTCTAACAAGCCTAAGTCATACAAATCAATGTTTCTTTAGGGCTTGGGCCTCTAATAAGTCTAAGTTTTACAAAGGCCTCTAACAACAAATCAAACAAATTATCCTCTATAAAATACTCTATTAAGGATCAGTCCACCCCAGTGGCATCTTATTTCTGGGGATTCCCGTCTCTATCACTTTACATACAAATGTCATATTTTATTTTATTGGTTTATTTTTTTATTAACTGTCCCCCCAATAGCAGTCAAGAAACACCCCCAAAACAAATTTCCTGTTCAAATGATTCATGAATTCACCAACACAGGCACTCTCCTCAAACCCCTGTATACCATGTGTTATGGTTTTTATTTTATTTTATTTAGGATTCATTTTTTTTTAACCTCCCCCAATCCCAGTAAATAACCCCCCAAAAATCATCCCCTGTTCAACTGATTATTTCCCCACACTCCTCCAACACAGGCACCCTCATGCCCCTTTTATACTATGCCTTTGGGAAATAAAATAATATTTGCTATGTGTTATGTGTAACTTCTATGTTCCCATTGATTTCAATGGAATGAGCTAGGTGAAAAAAAGCAGAAAATCGGCACTTTCCGCAGGAAATTTTTCGCCAAGCGGAAAGTGCCATTTTTTGCCGATTTCAGTTTGAGATGGAAATTTTCACCCATCCCTACTAAATAATATGAAGATAAGTTGGAGCTGCTTTTATTTTGAAATATTACTATCCCTTGAATGAGATTCCACCTGAAGCACAACCATAGTTCTGACTGGGAAACACACTATCATCAGGTCACAGGTGCAACAACTAACAGCAGCAGAATCACCCATAAAAGTTCCCAGGGCTCTGTGGCAGATAAGAGAAGTAACAAAGTGATGTTATTGATGTTATTAATCCCATTCCCTTTGAGCTGCCTAATCATCCTGCTGCTTCACTCAGCAGCAACAGCAGCACAAACAGCAGTCTCAAATTTCGCAATGGCCACTGGCCACCATAACATCACTTGCTGGTACTAGGCCAGCAAGGCATTTTTTTACCTTCAGGGCTTGTTCTTTTAAAAAAAAAAAGCAAGAGGGAAAAAAATACTAAGTCCTAAAAATCACAGATTCCTCAGGGCTTGTAACACTAACAAGCAGAGGTAATAAAAATGATCTGTGATTTCTCAGGGCTTGTGATGCTAACAAGCCAAAGACCTACAAATCAATGTTTCCTCAGGGCTTGAGCCTAACACAAGTCAAAGTCCTACAACAATCCCAGTCAACAAATCCCCTCAAGAAATGTCCCTGTTCAACAGATTGTTTCCCGCACTCCACAAACAAAAGCACCCTTATACCCCTTTTATACTATGTCTTTGGGGAATTATATAACATTTGTTATGTGTTGTGTGTAAATTCAATGTTCCCATTGATTTTAAATCAATGAGCTAGGTGAAAAAAGTGGAAAAACTGAATTTTTCACAGGAAAGTATTCACCAAGTAGGACATACCATTATTTGCAGATTTTTGTTTGAGGCAAAAATTTTCACCCCTCCCTTGTTCCTTCCTACATCAATGGGAAGACCATCTCAATGATAAAGGGTGCTAAGAACTACTGGTTCTATCATGCTTCCTCTGGTCTTAAGACATTGGAATGCTTAACATTCTATCTATTAGTACGGTTTCATTCTTAGAGGAACTCATATAAGAACTAAATCACATCAATTGAGACATCATCAGCTTATGTGAGACTTGTAAGAAATAACATTAGAACATGGACACTAAGTTATATTATATAGAAACCAATGGCAGATGATGTGGTAGGAATCTGATTCTCAGTCATAAAAGTATACAGCATTTCTGAAAGAATCACTTCCTGTGGAATCAAACTAAACAGTTACTATGTTCTTCAAATCATTCACTTTTACATCCCTACAAGTAGCAACAGTGATGGTGAACTTAAAGCATTTTATGATGATTTGTTACACCTCTATAAACAGGAAATCACCACTAAAATGTATAATGGGAGATTTCAATTCCAGAATTGGTATGATCCAAAATGGCAAAAAATTAAATTGGACCACATGGAACTGGGAAAAGTAAGGAAAGAGTCAACCACCTGCTCAGATTTGCAAAAGATCAACATTTGTACATCATGAATTCATTCTGTAGGGAAAAGACCCAGAGAAAATGGACATAGAAAAATACTAATGGTAATACAAGTGAAATTGACTGCAAATAATAAAAAGACTGCTCAGTCTTAACTCATTTTAATCAAAACTGACTATAAGAAAGAAAAGGATTAAGTCAACAAACATGAAGATCGACTAGCCAGCTATTAAAAATTCAGAAGAATTTTGAGATAACATTGATCTCTTTGGTGTGTTGCAAGACCTTCCAGACACAGACATTTCAACTCACGATTAAAGAGTTACTGAGACTATCATAAATACTGCCTATGCTCTTGCACCTACTGAAAAACAAGAAAAAAACAGAATATCAAAAGAAACAGTTGTCCTGATTAAAATGCAAGAAGAAATAAAGCAAAACTGTAATACTAGAAACAGAGTAGAATATATAGAAATGTTCAAGACAATAAGGATGTGCATTAAAGAAGAATCTAGCCAGTTCAATGTTAAGCTCATCAAAAGGAAACTGAAATAAAATCATGGCTAAAGAAAGCAAAACAAAAAATGGCCACAAATAGGAACCAAATATTTCCATTGAGGGGATAGTAATACTTAAAATGTAAAAAAATATAAGTAGGGTTTATATCCCTGAATAAAACAAGTGTACTCCTACTACTGAGAGATATTTTATTAAAAAATTATAACAGGTCAAACTTGGACTTTTTAGGTGCAATATCACAGTGGCCTGAAAATTTACAGTGACGCTGTTGCTACACCATCCTATGGAGATTTATGGTCTACAGACCAGAGCAGTCCATAAGATGGTGTAGCAACAGTGCCACTGTAAATTTTCAGGCCATTGTGATATTGCACCTAAAAAATTCAAGTTTGAGCTGTTATAATTTTTTCAATAAAATATCTCTCAACATTAGGAGTACCCTTGTTTTACTCAGGGGGATAAACTCTGCAACATTTATTTTTTTACATTTTAAGTATTACTATCCCTTTAAAGCTTGAAAATGGTACAACAGCAACAACAAATACCAAAACGAGTGGAAGAATGTTGTTCAAGTGCTTATACTGAAGAAGGACAACAACTAAATGCAGTGTCTGCTGCTCAAGCTGTGCCAGAAGTTTTGGCAGAAGAAGAAGAAGCTACAATAAAATCAAAATGAAAAATGGCAAAGCAGCTGGATCTGATAAAGCTACTATTGAAATGTTGAAAGCTGCAGGCCAACCCTTATTCAAAGCCCTAGCTTAATTATTTTGATAATGCCTACTACTACCTAACATGGAAAAATACAGAATCATCCTACTTCACAAAAGTGATAAGGATGATCTAAAACACTACAGACCAATAAGCATATTGCCAGTGGTCTGCAATATATTCACAAAGGTAGTATCAAGAAAAATTGATACAATACTTAATTTGGCACAACCTAAGGAACAAACAGGATTCAGGAGGGGTTTCAATGGACAGCATCCAGACAGTACAACAAGTTATAGAGTGACATAATGAATAAAACCTTCCATTATGTATTGTCTTGATTGACTACGTAAAGGCCATTGAGTCAGTGAAAAAGCAAGAATAATCAATTCCCTGATAAGCCAAGGAATAGATAGAGCTTACATCAACATCCTCCAATCAATATGTGTAAATGCAACTGCATCAATACAGATCAACAATGATAAACTCCAGATCAACATAGAAAAAGGGTTCTGACAATGACACAATCTCCCTAAAACTATTTTCTGCATGTTTACAATACATTTTCAGCAATCTAAATTGGGACATAAAAGGAATTACGATCAAGTGAAACTACCTACATCACTTACGTTTTGCAGACAATATCATACTCTTTGCAAGTAACATAGTAGCATAGTTACTATGTTACTTGCAAAGAGTATGATATGGTAGTCCTGCAGAATGGCAAGAATGTATTGAAGAGCTAGAACAGGAAAGCAAAAATATGGTCTGAACATGAATTTCAACAAAGTTTGATTAAAAAAAAGTTATATTAAAGAAATTTACCATACCAAAAAACCCCACAGTAGAGGGAGAAGAATTAGAAGAAATTAACAAGTATGTTTACCTGGGACAGAAAATATGTCACGGTCACTCAGGCAAATAATCACACAACACAGTACAAGTAAGTTTAACCAGTTTATTGATGAAAATAATAGTAGCAATAGAAATAGTATGAATGATAATAAGAGCGAACACTTCCTCACCCTTGGGGAGTGTCACGGTTTTCAAGACACTCAGACCAGTAGGTGAAATAAAATGCAATTTTATTAAGAACAAAATAAATGACAAAGAACGCCCCCTATGGGTAGCACTGCGTAACAGCAGAAAGGCAATAGTATGATCAGTGTACAATATAGTAGAACAGAGTACAGGCAACTGAGAGACACTGAGTACTGATATACAAAGGGTTAATGGAATAATCAGTCCATCTCAGTTGTGTTGTTTGGCACGCCCAAGGTGTTGAAGGTGGAGAATGGTGGAGAAGACTCAACACCAACAGTCTGTATACTGAGGAAACTGTCCAGCAAAGAGGAACCTGCCACCCAGAGCCTGCTGTAATTGAATGGTAGCCCCCACGGGCGTATGAACAGAGCAAGAAGACTGCCAGAGCTAGAGCGAATAGCCCCCACGGGCGTAATGGAGACAACTGAGTTACCAGAGCTGGAGCCACTAGCCCCCACGGGTGAAGTGGCAGGAACTGGATTGCAAGAGCTTGGACCAATAGCCCTCACTGGCGTAACGGAGACAACTGAGTTACCAGAGCTTGAGCCAATAACCCACACATGCGTAATGGAAGGAGCTGGATTGCAAGAGCTTGAGCCAATAGCCCCCTCGGGCGTAATGGTAGTGACTGAATTGCAAGAGCTTGGACCAATAGCCCCCATGGGCGTAACCACAGAGACGTGCACAGAAGCAGCCAGAGCCGTGCGCCACCGGGCGTGGTAATGAGCTACACCGGACTTCAAGGAGAGGAATGGCTCAGCACAAAGCAACTCGCTGTATAGACTGAATGCCCAGAACCAGGACACAGCTCTGCACGGTTAACGGCTCGATAGTTGGAACACAGCTCTGCACGGACAGACAGCTCGGTAGTTAGGACACAGTTCGGCACGGGTTAACAGCTCGAAAATAGGAACACAGCTCAGCAGGAAGCGGCTCAGAGGCAGGAACCAGCACAGCACGGCAACCGCTGCAGCTGCTCAGGACAGCAAGTGGAACAGTCACAATGTCGCCGTGGTGACAGGGCAGACAGGAACGTAGACCGGGCCGGAGTAACTGGACCAGGTCACAGAGCAGGAACGTCAGCAAGCCGGGTCGAATCACGGAACAGGTTCTCAGACAAGCAGGATCAAGATACAAGCAGGAACGTCAGCCAGGCCGGGTCGAATCACGGAGCAGGTTCTCAGACAAGCTGGATCAGGAAACGAGCAGGAACGTCAGCCAGGCCGGGTCTAATCACCGAACTAGAACACAGGATCGTAGTCAGAGATAGCCAAGTCGGTACACCGGAGATCAGGAACGCAGGAACACAGCACAGCAAAACTGGCTCAGGAACGCCACGAAAGGGCACCTGACAGGTGCCACTAGCCCAGTATAAAAAGGTCACCAGAGGCGGACCAAATAGGCTCAACCAATCGGAGTGCAGCACAAGCGAGAGTGACATGAAGTGAAACTGCACCATGATAGGGAGACAGGCTTAAGGACAGTGTAGTCCACTAATCAAGCTGACACTGAACTGCAATTGGAAAATAGGTAACACGGGTACCGAGCCAGACTTGGCTCTCACCTGGAACACCAGGAATAGTAATGGAGAGCACCCGGACAACCTGCTGAGAGAGATGTAGATGACAGTGCACAGCAACGTACAGCAAGATTCCGAATGAAGACACACAGCGGAGGTGCACTAGGAGGATGCCAAATATGTAACAGCAGTAGCACAGTGCGAACCCAGAGAGAGGCAGGTAGGGACAGCAGGTAACTGGTATAGCGAAATAGGTAACACTACAAGACCTAGGGCAATGGGATCGCACAGTGCGGAGGGAACAAACAACGCTACCAGCAAAGAGATTTGTACCGGCTAGGAAGTTCCCTGAGACAAAGGAACCGTAGAGTGCGGAGGCAACTAGCAATGCTACCAGCAGGGTAGCAGATGCACTAAATAGGTAAAGAGCACTTACAGCTATACCTGGGGACAGTGGTAGTCAGACAGGAGTGAGAGTAGCACGGAGCATAGGTCAGACAAGCCACAGTCAGGAACCGAATCAGGTAGTCAGCCACAGCCCGAGTCAGTACAGAGTGGGTAGTCGGACAAGCCAGACTCATACATGGATCAGACGGGGCTAAGGTGATACACCAGATCAGATAGTTAGACAAGCCAAGGATCAAGAACCAGGAGATATTGAACTCCAAGCAATGGTCAAAACAAGCAACACTGGAATTCGCACAGAAACACCATGAAAGCCGCCAAGGGTGGAGCAAACTAGGCCACACAGACAGGAAACTACAAAATAGCAAGAGTGGCATCAGAGACACACTTCTGCCGATAGTGGCAGACCAGAAACTGCATCCAGAACTCATCACCGGATAGCAGAGCAGGCAAGGAATCATGAGTATCGTGATAAAATGTCAGCAGATGGAAAAACCATGATAGAAATTGAAATGACAAGCATTTGGAAAATGTAGTAGCACTTTCTTTAACCCTATGAGTGCCAGAGGAGTATGCAATACATACTGTTGCGTACACCTCTGGTGCTCAAAAGTTTAAGACAAATTTACCACTCTGCCTCAAGTAAAAGGTTTTAGACCAGTGTGTCCTCCCAGTCTTTACATATGGCTGTGAAACATGGACACTGAATGCCAAAACCATGCAAAAATTTAAGGTTACAAAGATAAAAGTATGGAGTAGCAGGTTCTAAGCATAACAAAAAGAAACTGAAAAATTTGTACATGGATTCATCAGCAAGCAAAGTTCTATGATGTAATTCAAAGCATAAAGCACCTGAAATGGAAATGGGCAATCCACATATCAAGTAGACCCAATGGTAGATGGGCCAAACACATTTTGAAATGGATTCACTCGATACTTGAGATGGGTAAAATTTTTTGCCTCAAACCAAAATCGGCAAATAATGGCATTTCCCACTTGGCGAATAATTTCCGTGAAAAGTGCAGTTTTTCCATTTTTTCGCCTAGCTCATTTTATTGAAATCAATGGGAACATTGAATTTACACACAACACATAGTAAATGTTATTTTATTTCCCAAATGCATAGTATAATAGGGTTATGATGGTCCTGATGTAATTGCAGAATATTGACTCCTGTTTTTGCAGCTGCTGCTGCTGAATTTTTTTAAACAGCAGTATAAGTAGGCAGCTCCAAGGGAATGGGATCAACAGCAGCGATAACATGGGTGATGGATGTTGAAGGTTCCACTTGCCACCACTAGCTCCAGTGATGCACCTGATGCAGTAGCAGCACCATAACTAGCCCCTAGCCACTTCAGGTACATGTTGAGAAAACAAGAAGTTGGCCAATAATGCTTCTCCACCTGCTCCTCCTCCAAAATCATGAGTGTGTTAAGAATATACATTTTCCCTTGAAAGCAGGAACTGTGCCTGTAACATCAGCAACTGCAATGTGCACAGTGTGTATGGTAAATAAGGGAAGGACTGGGAACAATGGGTACATCTGCACTCACATGAAACATCAGATACAACTCTATCCAAACACCATGACACTTAGATTCCTCAATGTGAAATCCTCCAACAGAAAGCAAGTACTGCTGCTGTCTCATTGCCCCTTATCTGCTCCCTGCTAAGGACACATGACAACTTGCAGACAGTTAAATAGTAATGATGAACCTTCCCTGCCACCAGTTTAGCATATTCTGAAGGACTGTAATCTCCTCAGATGCCGCTTTATGCCCTGTGGTGATTCTTCTCCAACACACTGCTTTCGGGAAGAGTCATGGATACAGCAACATCGGTGCCCAATTTCTTTGGTGAGTGTTTGGCTTTAACAAGTTTCACATAAATGTCATGGTGTCTGTGTTTCATTGTGTTATCAGGGTGGTTGTGCCAAGGCCCGTTCCCTCCTTTCCCCTTTTAACTGATTTGTCACAAATTGTGCACAGTGCCGTTGTTGATGACTGCCCTAAGAGAAAAATGGCCCCACACCCATGAATTCAGGGGAGAGGGGAAAGGTGTGGAAGAATGGCCTCTTTCTTTTTCTCCTCCTCTACATTTTCCTTCACTGTCTGGGGCAGAGGATGATGTTGCTGCTGTTGTTGCAACTGCCTCAGAATCAGCACTGCAACTAGGACCAGAAGTATTGCTGCTGCTGGCAAGTGGAACCTGACCTAGTCCCGCATCACTTGCTGACCACATTCCCAGTGTGTCCACGTGGTCTGTGGCACACTAGTCTGATCCTCAGCATCCTGCTGTTCTTGTCACTCAGCAGCAGCAGGATTTAGAGCAGTTGCAAACGCCACAAATTCCAAAAGCTCATTGCTGGTGGTGGTGATGTCCATCCCTGTCTCCCATTCCTTGTCAGTTTGGGCTAAAAAGGCTATTCATGTCTCTTCCACCACAGCTCCTCCACCATCATCATCACCATCACCACCACCATCAGTCCCTCCATGCTGCTACTGCTTTATTACAGATATCTAACTGGTTGGAGGAGAAATGTGACAGAGGGTCCCCTAATGTCACACTTGTCATTTCTTTTTGACCTGAAGAAAGCAGACTTGCAGCACTAGCAGCAGTCACAGGCAGCTGATCTGTGCTGCTGGTGGTGGTGGTATTATTGATGCTAGGCAAGAATTCTGCACTCTTCAGCATCATGTTCCACGTGGACAATGCTGTGGGGGGAGACGCCCAGGGTCAGGGAAATGGTGTGGACTCCCTTGACTGCTAGTCTGACCACTCTGCATTGCTTCCTCTACCATTCCCCTAACACTAGTCATACCAGCTGCTTTACGATCACTGTTACTACTACTAACACCAACCACATCAATTTCAGTCCCTGAGTCTTCCTCCTCACTAGTAATATGATGATCATCCCCTCCTTCACTTCTAACAATCTATATTAGCTGCTGCACCTTATTAGTAGTAGTACTAGTGGCGGAACTGCTTGGGGGTGGAAAGTGTGACTTAAGGTCCCCTGTTGTTACAATTACGATCATCTCCTCCCCCCCAATGAGGATTAAAAGACACAATGGAAACAAGTTCAGCACTGGCAGCAGGCACAGGCAGCTGACCTGTCCTGCTCACACTACTACCCTCGTCTTCCTCCCGAGAGATAAATTTCCCAAGATCCATAGGAAGGATGTAGGGGGACTAGCCAGCATTGTGTCTTAGGAAACAGGGTATCCAGACCCTTTCATGCTGGTGGTAGTGGTGTCACTTCCTCCTCCTCAGACTCACTGGACACATAACGGTCCTTTCAGGTCATCATTTTACTGTTATTAAACATGCTCATAGTGATAGCAGTCACTATGAGCCTCTCCTACCTCAATTTTGCCATAAATTTCACAGCACAACAGCCTGGTACCTCTCTCTCACTCTGTAGCTGTTTGTATTGTGTTTCACTTCCTGGAAAATGGCACATTTTTATAACGAAAAGGTGAAACACATATTAATAAAGGGGTGAAAACTTTCTAGCAATTGAAAAAATAGTGAAGAATTTTTGCAATGGACAAAAGCGGCAAAGATTTTAATTGCCGCATTTATATCGGATTTTCTTGCAAATAAGTGAAGAACAACGTGGTTTTTGAGGGAACACGACGGGACCTTTCGCCAACCCATACTCTATACTAAATGCCCAAGAAGAAGACCAAAAGACAAGATGGGTAGATGAAATTATCAAATTTATTGGTACACAGTGGCAACAAAAGGCACAGGACCAAAGTTGTTGAGGCTTGCTGAGGAGGCTCTCATCCTGCAGTGGATTGACGATGGCACCCTTTTTTTCTCTTTTATCTCTTTTAAAACAATGTTTAGCCAGCATAGCAGTAGGCAAGACAAGAGTCATAGAGTGCCTACACATACCACCACCACCTCCACAAGTCATGTAGTTAAAGCAATAAAATTACATAGATCTTCTACTATGTACTGCCACGATGCCACCCCATAAAACTTGCACAAAATAGTGAAAAAGTACACCTATGGCATGGTAAATTTGCCAAAATGTTGGTTGTTGACTTGCTGCCTTTTCTTTTGTTCAAAACAGAGCCTTTAAAGAACTGATGTCATGTGTTGCACCCTGCTGGAATATTCAAAACAGAAGTTATTTTTCAAGGATGGTTGTGTCATTGTTAGTTAAAGGGTTAGTAACGTCTAAAAAAAACTATTTTTCATTTTGAAGTGGTTAAAAAGTTGACCATTCCAATGAAGTCATTCGTTGTCAATAACGCGATTGCAGCTGTGCTGCAGAGCCTCTGTGTTGGCTGACACGGATCTCCTGCTGACAGCTTTACAGCTGAAAGTAGGGAACATCGGACTTTGAATGCATGTATCTCTCAAACCATAGTGGTTTGAGAGATATGGCTTTTTGCATTCAAGCTGACTTTTTAACCTCTTCAAAATGAAAAATAGTGTTTTTTAGACATTGCTAACCATTTTTTAGACATTACTAACCATTTAAGCTGGAAGTTGGTGTTGTTGACAAAGGCACTCAGTCTTCTAACACATTTTTCAAGGCATATGTTGCTGTTGGACTTGCAACTTTTACTTTTAGCTATTTATTTCTCCTCTTCAGCCCTCAGAAAGAGTAATATTGCTTCAGGAAATCTTGCATCTTGTCACAGAAAAAATAGGCTGAATATGGCAAATGTTTTGTGGGAAACTTAGTGGCAGTGGTGAAAATGCAAAAATATGTATGTATTGTATGGATCTGCATGTGGGAATGTATCTGACTTTTCTCCCATCCCTAAAGATAGGAGACAGAAAGAGGGACCCTTATGTGAGCTGTGACTGAGTCAGGCTGATACTAGATGAGATTCTGTATTTTATATAGATCCAAGGCAGTACATTACACACAATCAGTTCTATTGTGTACTTTTTCTGTAAAACCACATGTACAGTAGTTGAGAAATGTCCAGTAAATGCAGGGGTAGGGTGAAAGGATTAGCAGCAGTGCAGGGATGTGTGAGTCAAGTAGTAGTCCAAAAACTGTGACTTCACTCATGTATGGCAATTTGATACAGTGCTCATCTGATATCCTGTTACTGACTTTGGCTCCATTAGCTTGACCATTTCTCTGTCTGCTGCCTTGCACTGCATTGCCCATCCATTCCTGATCTGGCTTGTATGACTTCCTGTTTGCCTCCCTGGTGGGCTTCTTCCTCTCAACCACCCTTTTGGACTTCAATTATCATGTTCTCTGTCTATTCATTTGAGCTCCAGGCCTCAGTGTCCTGTACAACAACTACAACTATAATGCAGGTGGGTTATATGTTCAGTATTCTCTTTGATCCCAGTGGGTAGCTGCTGTTATCTGGTTTGTCATCTATGATGCAGGCCAGCTTCTCTAGCCAGTCTTTGCTTCCTAGCATCTGTCCCACTGGGGCCTGCCTTTCACTATACCCATGTTTCTGTTGTTGTGCTTTTATTATAGCATTTACATCAAATAGCAGCTGTCACATCTTTGTGGAGAATCTACCTTACAGAGTCTACCAGGCAGCTTACATTGAGCACTTAGACTGTCAGATCATTACACAAAGGTACTCAGCCAACTAACAAGGCATATGTTGCTGTAGGGCTCACAACTTTTACATTCAACTTTATATTTCTACACTTCAGCCCTCAGAAGAATTAATATTGTGGTGGGAAATCTTGCAGTCATAGAAAACATAGGTGAAAAATGGCAACGTTTTCACAGAAAATTTATTAGCAGTGGTGAAAATGTGGACATTTTATATGTTTTCTATGTCTGGGAATTTTGAATGAATGAATTAATATGTTTATTTATATAGCGCCACAAGTGTATGCAGAGCTATACAATTTCAGGTTTTAAACAATACAGGGTTACAGGTGCTTTGTAGAGTGAAACATTGGGTGTGAGGTCCCTGCCCGAAAGCTTACAATCTAAAGTGGTAATGGGAGACATACAGAGTACATTAGGGTCAAGTGCTAAATACAGTGCTAGTTTTCATGATAATAGAGGACATCAGTAATGTAAATAATTTATAAGAGCGTTCATTGTACAACATCAGTGCCTTCTAGCATGTTGAGATTTTATCCATGAGGTGCATTTTTAAGTGAGATTTGAAGGTTATCAGAGAGGTGCAGTGGCGCAGGTTGGATGGTAGAGCATTCCATAGATACGGAGCAATAAGAGAAAAAGTTTTGATACGTGACATAACTGTATAGACAAAAGGAGCTGAGAGAAGACAGTCATTGGCTGAACGTAAGTGGCGGGATGGGGTAACGGGAGATCAGAGTGGAAATGTAAGAAGGAGTAGAGGAGAGAAGTGTCTTGAAAGAGAGAAGTAAGATTTTGTAAGATATCCGAAGTTTGATAGGCAGCCATTGGAGAGTTTTGAGGAGGAGTGGGGCAGGGACAAACGTAGGTGACAGAAGAGTAATTCGTGCTGCAGCATTCTGTATAGATTGAAGTGGTTGGAGATGGGAAGCAGGAATGCCAGACAGAAGAATGTTGCAATAGTCCATGCGGGAGAGGTTGATTGCGTGTATAAGAATTTTAGCTGTGGAGGAACAGAGGAAGGGACAGATTTTTGCAATGTTATGCAAAAGAAAGCGACAGGATTTAGTAATGGCATTAATATGAGAGGAAAATGTGAGAGAGTTGTCAATTATCACCCCTAGACACCGTGCTTCTGATACTGGATTTATGGTAGTGCCATTTACAGTCACCTGGAAGGGTGCTACAGGGCCAGGTCTAGGTGGGATGAGGAGCAGCTCAGTTTTGGACATATTGAGTTTCAGGTGCCTATGAGCCATCCAGTCTGAGATAGCTGAGAAGCAATCTGTGACTTTAGCCTGGATATCAGAAGTGAGTTGAGGTACAGATAAGTAAATCTGGGTGTCATCTGCATAGAGGTGATATCTGAGACCAACTGAGTTAATAAGATCACCAAGTGTTATTGTGTAAAGAGAAAACAGAAGCGGTCATAGAACAGAACCTTGAGGAACCCCAACAGAGAGTTGGATGGGGGAGGATGAAGAGGTAGCAGAGAAGGCACTGAGGGATCTAGATAGATAAGAGGAGAGCCAGTCCAGTGCTGTGTTGCGGATTCCTAAAGAGTGAAGAATGCGAAGGAGGAGTGCATGATCAACAGTATCAAAAGCTGCTGAGAGATCAAGCAGGATAAGAATTGAAAAGTGACCTTGAGATTTGGCAATGTGAAGATCATTGAAAACTCTTGTAAGAGCAGTTTCAGTGGAGTGAGAAGTACGAATTCCAGATTGTAAAGGGTCGAACAGGTTGTATGCATTGAGGAAGACAAGCAGGCGTGAGTAGGCTAAGCTTTCCAAGAGTTTAGAGGCAAAAGGCAGAAGAGAAACTTGTCAATAGCTAGAGGGTGTGTTACTGTCAGAAGAGTTGTTCTTAAGGATAGGTTTTACTAAGGCATGTTTGAAGTCATCAGGAAAGGTAGCGGTGGCAAAGGAGAAGTTAAAGATTTGTAATAGGATAGGCATTAGTGTGGGGGAGAGGGACTGGATGAGGTGATAGGGGATTTTTTTCTTTCACCCATCTTTGTTTGCAACATATTACTGATCAGACATATTGGCTGAGAGCATGTGAGGTAACAATACATATCTTGATCAATCCATTGGTTGTACAGGGATGTAAACAGCTAATTTCTTTTAACAATGACTTGAACCTCCAAGATTCAACATACAAAAATATCTTCACCTCAAAGCTTAAAGCATAATTAATCACAGCAATAATTATGGTCTAAAATCACAGTAATTCCGCACTTATCATTTGGAAAAATTACTTTTGAGGGAGAGGGGAGTTAGAGAGATATCAGGTGGAAGATTCAGGGTTGTTATGTATTTTTTGATGTGCAGAATGGAAATCAGTATATTGAAATATTTATATGGCCATAGACAACATGGAAAAAAACCCACAGAAAACAAGAAATGTTCCTAAAACTTACATTAACCCTTCAGAGTGTCAGTAATGATTCTTAATCAAAACTATACAGAATGTTTCTGTGTCCTGAAGCATGGAATTGCATTTTCTTTTGCCATTCCCTACTTTAACTTTAAACAAAAAAATAGCAAAATGTAAAAATTGCACTGTGTGATCTTTGAGGCCTTGAGGGTTATTATCTAAGGCTTGGTTAAGAGGTGATAAAGCAGAGATGAGTTCTCTAGTGAAATCACTTCTCCAGTTCCTATGTAATACTATGTAGCCAATGCGCTAAGATCTCCAAAATTGCCTCATTATCTTGATTTTACATGATGAAACAGACACAAAATGAAGCATGTTTGAAGAAGCTGAAACATAAAATATAGTAAATTACATAAAAGTAGACCTTTGAAATGTGATTGTGATAATACTGAAACAATTACCTCAGTGTTAAATTATTTTAACTTAAAAGTTTCATATCATGATTTTTGCAATGGCTCAATATTTTAACTGATACTAAGACTCTGTGTAGTTCTCAAACGGTGTTCCACAGAACAATTTTAAGTAATTATGGATAGAGGAATAAGTATGGGGTGACAGGGTTTACTATTTAAATGTTGTCCTCTATTTGGAGAGTACATAATGTCTCCTGTACCAAAAGGGCAACATCAGAATGTAGCCCGCATCAAAAGGGTGACATTATGATATTGTTTGCTTAAAGGGATAGTAATATTTCACAATAAAAGCAGCTCAAATTGATCTTCATAGAATTTGGGCCATGGAGAGTGTTATTTCAATACTGCCAGAGTTTTAGTTCAAGAGTAATTGAATGATAAAGTATCCCCCTCCTGCCCCTTTTACTGATGTAACGCTGCTCATCTCAGAGCAGAAAGGTGATATCCAGGTGGATCGCAGAGAGGGACAATCTTCAATAAACATATGGGGAAAAACACAAAAAACCTGTCAAGGTGGGCAGGGTTTTCTTTGTTCTCACAGTAAGACGATAGTCCCTTGCTGTGATCTGTTTGGTCAAGAGACCAGATTCCACATCTGAGGGGAGGTGGCTTACACTAGGTAAAAGGGGTGGGAGGAGGATACTTTATCATTCAATCATTCTTGAACTACAACTCTGACAGTATTGAAATAACAATCTTCATGGCTCAAATACTATGAAGATTAATTGGAGCTGCTGTTTTTTTTAAACATTACTATTCTTTTAAGGGTCACCAAATAGAGGGCAACATTTAAGTAGGATACCCTCTCACTCCCTCATCCCACACTGCATGTGTCTGAGCAACATCAATATGACAAATATTAATAATCAGCACTATACATTCAGTGTTAAGAGTAACATATTATAGCTTTGTATTGTGGGTAAATTCTTAGATGGCATGTTCTTGTATATGATGGTCACACATGCACACTTACATTTGTGCACATATACACTTCAAACACTCAGACACACATGCACAGTCATACATATTTGCATACACATGCATGTGTGCACACATATTTTCATGCACACACACAATCCTATACCCATGGGCATGCACACTTTTGCACATATGTACATACACGTACACAAACACATCCATATGAAAATATGCATTTTACAGCCACATTCAGAGACACATCGACACATACCTGTCAAGAACAGTCTATAAATATATATAAAACTGGAAATGTAGCAAGGAGGGAGGGGTGTCCTCATGGCAGAAGAAAAGCAATAAAGTGATCTGCTCTACATACATCTTCAGCTTATTCAAATAGTCAGTTTGTGCTGTGAATTTATTATCTGCTTATTTTGAAAAAAGTAATAAATATACAGGAAAAAGTAATTTTTTAAAAAAGATACTTTCTGAATTTATTATTCAACTAGTAAAAATTATATTTAGTGAAAATTAAAATAGGAAAAGGATGACATGCAATAGGAAAAGGATGACACTTATTTAAATTACCAGCAATAACTAGTATTCAAATACATTTGCTTCTGATACAATGTTAACTGATTAGGTGTTAGACAGGTCTCCAATGCATTGTGAAGTTAGTGTTGGAAACCTCTCTATAATTGAAGCGGTTAAAATGTTTCAATATTAGGGTTCTATGGAGATTCGAGTGACACAAAAGGGAATCAACAGATAATTATTTTGCGAAACACTGGTAAGGAGAATGTCTGAACCCATCACATATGTGCTGTACATGCATACACATTTTCTAATGGAGCATCATACTGTTGCACACAGCTCTGCAAATATACAAGCTCAATGGTGGTTATGTACTAAGGTGTGATAATGAGGTGAAAAAGTGCAGATAACTCCAGTGATATCACTTCTCCAGCTCCTATATTAATCTATGGCACCAATGCATAAAGATTTATCTTTGGAGATCTTAGTGCATAGGCTCTATATAATTACATAGGAAATGGAGATGTCATATCAATGGAGAAATCATCTCCAATTTGTCACCTCTTTATTACATCTTAATGCAGAATCCCCAATTTGAACATGTTTTAATAAACCTCTATAGCAGTTGTAATTAAAACTAAAAACATTTTTCTGATTTCCTCTGCACAGTTAGTATATAGTACAGAACAGAGTGCAGAGGAACAGCATTCCCCAAAATACTAATGCAATGCCGAACTGCCCACTCCTTGGTGCCATTAGAGCAAATAGGCCTGTTTATTGTACACCTAGCTTAGTACTTTTGCATTAGGCACACAAAGTGCAAACTAAGCAATAACTTTGTCTTATTTTATTGTGAAGGTCTGTTCGTACATTTCTCTTTCTATGAACGTGTTGGTTTTATTATGCCTACAGCATTTCCTTTTTAAATACTAGCATTTCTTGCAGTGCAATGTAATGAGAATGCTGCATATACAAAAACATCCAAATGAAACCAAGTAAAATTTACTAATACAATCTTGAGAGTTCCCACTCTAATGGGATGAATGATTAGATGTATATAGTAATCTTTTACTATCACTATCACCAAAAAACAAAGCTAAGGAATTCAAAAGATCTTTCAAAATCCTCTACATGTATTAGCCAATTTTTATTTGTCAAACATGTATTTGATTAATTTACAATTCTATATTATGCTAATAAAGGCATGCTGTGAAGACACCTCTTTATTTAGCCCTATATTATCTTCCAACTCACAATGCATTGCTCACCTCCCCTAGCTTAAAAGAGTTTAGTGTAATTGAGTAGAGAAGATAATGAAGTGCTCCAACAGCGAGTACCTGCATGACCTGCCTTAATTATCATACTCTATACATTTAAATAACAAAAATATTTTTCTAGATAAAAATGCAAAATACAATCTGAAAGTCCAAAGAAGAAATCACTTGGTGTAAACTTTCCCAGAACTTACATATATATCAGTCCCATGAGTTGATGCCTTATCATGGCGGGAGTGTTTGTATATGTCAGTGAAGCCGAGAACAATGCCATTGGGAGAATATACTCCTGGCAGGGTCACCCAACGTGGTCAGATAAAAGCTAAGACACCAGACTAAATCTATCCAAAACCCACAAAGGACCTGAGTGGCAGATTTTGGGCTATACCCTCAGCATGGCTTCAAAACATAACAAAAAGACCCTCATTCCCCAGAGGCTTGTGAGCTACTTCCAGCCTCAGAGAAAAGACCAGCTGAATAGCAGTGGGTGTCCAGAATTACTAGTTCTATCAGGCGCCTTTGGTATTTAGACATTATAACACTTAACTTTAGACACTAGATACTGAATGCCAAAGCCATACAAAAAATAAAGATTACACAGAGAAGTATGGCGTAGCAAATTCCAAACATAATATAAGACCGAAAACGTGTGCATGAATTAGTCAGCAAACAAAGGTATATGTCACCAGGCTGCATAACAAGTCATGACAGTAGATAGACAAAACAATTTCGAATTAAACACCCAAGAAGAGAGGAACATTTTTTTATATACATACTCCCATTGGGTGATTCAATGCGGACATTACTGCTCCCATTGGGTGATTCAATGGGGGCGTGTTTATCATACAGGGAGTTGGCCCGCCCCCTCCAGCCCTCCCACTACTATCCAACTGACAAAAAAAAATATAGCTGCCACTCGCTCCTGAAGTAGGGATATCAGTAACTTCTCCCGGTCCACTCATACTCTCACTCAGGATCATGACCCCACAAACACACTGTTTCACCTCCCACAGATAACTGTAACCCTCCATACACTCTGTGTCAGTACGAGGGTATAATGTTTCCATAAAATACAAACTCAGGGATAAACTTAATAGCAACTCTTTTATTTAACCCTTTCAGTGCCACATGCCTCCCAACATTTCAAATTGCCAAAGAGGGACACTTTTTTTTGTTTTAGGGGGTGTTGCTGGGGGCATGGCTGGTGGAAGGGACATTACCGAGAATTTTTAGGCTATTTCATGACCTATTGACACCTCCTTGTGTAACCTAATAAATGATTAATAACAAGACCAAAGTATTTTATTTGCACAGATTAATTTTTAAACACATATACTGAGGTTTACACAAACATTAAGATGAGATTTATTGCTGTAGAGCAGTGTGATACACTTATATACACACCACACAGTCTGATCTCCTTAAAAGAGGGACATCAGGGTGAGAAAGAGGGACAGAGGGATTTAGGTCTAAAAGAGGGACTGTACTTCCTAAAGAGGGACACTTGGGAGGTATGGTGCCAGAGGGGTACGCAACGCATTGCTTTGCAATGCGTTGCGTACCCCTCTGGCACTCAAACGGTTAACTCTTTTCATCTCTTCAGTCACCTCACTAACTGTCTGTTTTCAACTGTCACTCCTCCACTTCCTGCTTCCTGATTCCCGCCCTTTCTCCTTAAAGGGATAGAGATGCTTTGCTGTATGTTACAGAGGGCAAGCCTCAAACAACACTTTCTATTTGATCCCTCAGCATATTGCTACGTTGCCTCAACTGAAGAGCCACTGTGTGTTATATTGCTATGCTACCTCAGCTTAAGTAAGGAGTTACTGTTCCCATTGGGTGATTCAATGGAGGAGTGATTTAAATCATTCAGGGAGTTGGCTTGCCCCCACTATCCAGCCCACCCACCACTATCCAAGTGACTGAAAAAACAAAATGGCTACCACTTGCTCCTATACCATAGACTCACACACAAGCCACACACACACAAGCCACACACACACACACAAGCCACACACACACAAAAGCCACACACACACACACACACACACACAGAGTCTCCAGTGGTCCCTCCACCAACCTGAGGCACACAATGAGCTGATCCAACAAAGAGAGGGCAGGATCGGCTCCAGTGTACCTTAATTTCTAGTATCCGCAACACAACAATGCTTTCGGCTCCTGGTGCACAATGTGCTTCTGCTGCAGGAAGCCCAGCTGCTTCATGTAGCTCGGAGGCAGGCAGGCCCAGTCCCAAATCCTTCATGTTCCCCCTTCATGAAGCACAACACTCCACCCCACAACAGTCCGGTCATGCTGCCCTTCAAGGAGCTCTCTACAAGCAGCAGCTGGATGCGGCTATTACCCGTGGCTGAGGGGCTGGAGACAGACCATGCTGGGGCCACTCTGTAGTACACACTCTTACACACAAGCTTGTTCTCCGCCGCTCTCTGCCCGCTGTCACACACCTGCATTGTGTAAGTACCCTGGCACAAAAAATATACATGCCGCACTATAGCTGCTCCAACCACACACACCATCCCTGCTCCAACCACACACACCATCCCTGCTCCAACCACACACACCATCCCTCCTCAGTTCCTGCTCTCAGTGCCCGGGCTGCGTCCCTAGTAACGCTCTTGGCTGAGGCCTGGGGCAGGAGGTGTATTCCTGTCCAGGCAGCCGGGCTGGCGGTTGTCTGGCAGCCTCTGAGTGTGCATGTACAGAGTCCACTTCAGGGACTGTGGACTCCATGACTCTCGCTACATACTGGGACAGCTGGTTAACCCCTTCAGTGCCAGAGGATAAAACAACACAATGAGCAATGCCTTGCCTACCCCTCTGGCACTCACAGGACCGTAATAATATCTGTATGTGTGTGTATGCGTGTACGCATGTATGTCCGTGTGTATGTATGATCAATGTATGTATATGTCACTGTATCTGTGTGTGTCTATGTATGTGTGCAATATGATTCTTTCTGCTTCACACAATACACAAAAAAATCATCAGTCAATACAGCTAAATGAAATGTACAATACAAACAAACACAAAAAATTCTTACAAAATACTTTGAACATGCCACCTACAACATTTCAAACAAAAAAATGCTACATCACACATACCCTACAACAATGATGGGCAACGCTGTCACATATTGCTAGTATATATATATATATATATATATATATATATATATATGTATGCACCAGCCAGTACATGGTTGAAGCCAGTCTATAGCTTGTGGTTTGCATTTGCACTCTATGAACATGGACGTACACAGAGCTCGGTATACTTATGTTGCATTTCCCACGGGTTTGCAGAATCACACACCTTTTCCAAGCCAGATTCACTCAGTTACCAATCGCTTGCTGCTACTTAGTCTTTCCAGCACAGTGATTTCATGAAAGTTAGTCTAAAGGGTACATTTATTCCCACAGTAATTTTGCAAAAAAACCTCAGTTTGCCTCTTTTTCCCTGGAAATTCTCACTCATAGAAACTCCATAAAATGTCCATCTTTTTGCTATCCCCCATAAATTTTCCATGATAACTTTCCTGGATTCTGTCTATATCCAAGACATCTGCTAGGGTTCAGACTCAGCAATATGGGCAGGTCTGTAGCTGCCACTGCAGTGGGACAAGGCTGAGAAGTCAGTATGTGTGGTTCTATGACTACAATGGACAATGCTGGGGATCAGTAGTATGTCCAATTCTATAGCTATCAGTGCAATGGGATAAGGATTGAAAGGCAGTTTGTGTGGATCTGTGCTGCAGTGGTGGGCAACATGAGGCTACCAATGCCGTACGACAAGGCTTGGGAGGGCAGTATGTGCGTGGAGCAAAAAATTTAAAAGAAAACAAAATATAATTTTTCTCCTTCAGTGGGAATTTCCTTCTTACTTTTTTCTTTGTAGGTTAAATTTTTGGTGCCTCCATACTTCCATGGAGTACAGGTTTAAATATTGTGACCGAGAGCAGGAAAGATGAAAGCCCATGCATTCAGCAGAGTAAAACACATATACTTTACTATTTCCTTTTAAGAACTTACATCACAATATACCACACTGTAGAGTACTCGGAAGACTGAAGAAACATCCCAAGTTCTCCAAAACAGAAAAAGAATAAAGCAGCAAACAGCCAACTGCTGGTTCATGTCTCACAAGATACTTTGTCAAAGCTAACCTTGATCTAAGTCTTAAAAAGGAAACAATAAAGCATTGGACTTTCATCTTACCTGCATTCAGCCACAGTATATGTGATTTTGAAACTTCTTTCAAAATTCCCAACCTGATTTTTAGGTGAAAGTGTTCCTTTAGATGATAGTGTACAGAACATTGCTTCACATTGAGTTTCACACCCCTCTGGTCCTAAATGTGTTAATTAATCAAAGTACAAGGGTTTCCACTGGATACATTTAAATACCAACACTGGTGTGGCATATGGTGTATGTTTGTTTCTTTAATATTTTATATGCATGCATGTATGTGATGTAAGAGAGGTCTTCAAAGCATTGCTTCACATTGAGACAATGTTTAAACAAGACTGGGAGCAACTCTGTGGCATGAAAAACACTACAGGGCGCAAATGAAACTGACCTTTGATTTAAATGGGGCTTTTGACCCCTTAAATGAAAAAGAGCTGTCAAACACCCCCTTAGCATTCAAGGGGTTAAAAGCACCTTTAAATAAATGGAAATTTTGATGAGCACCTATGAAGCATAGGGATTTTATCTGACTACTAAAGGATTCTACTGCAGCAAAATGTTTAATAACTACTTTAACCCTTAGAGTACCAGAGGGGTACACAACGCATTGCAAAGCAATGCTTTGCATACCCCTCTGGAACTCAAAGGATTAAACTTTTGATTGCCAGGGAGGTACCTGCTATTCAAATGGTCAAAACATAAGGGTTAATGCATAAACACAAATGCAAACTAACCGTGGCACATGGGACAAATAAAACATTGCATTGTTTTAGATGGGGCTTTAACTCCTTGAATGCTGCAACGTTCACATACTCAATATAATGCAGATATTAAAGCTCCTATTTAAATCACTGCAGATTTTAGAAATGTTTATTTGTCTCCTATGTTGCAGCTAATACATCCCAGATTCAATGTGCTTTGTCTGTATACATAAGGCCTATATTTCCTAAACAAGTATAGTCATAGTACTGTGTAAGGAATCCACTGTATTTACACAGCATTTAAGTGCATCAAAATTGCTACTGCAACTTTATTGCTTTATAAATCAGTTGACAAATGTTAAGCATGTTTAAAGCTGTAAACAAGAAATTTCAGCATATCCTTTTAAGAACAAAGACAAAAGCATGTTTAAAGCTGTAAACAAGAAATTTCAGCATATCCTTTTAAGAACAAAGACAAGTCATGCTTTCTTCTTTGACACAATGATTATTTTTGCTAGCTCTATATCACTGACTTTTAAGTTAATAACATTTCTTGTCAATTTTTCAACAGCTTCACTCAGATGTGGATAAAGGAGAAAGTTCCATCAAATATGTCTTGACAGGAGAAGGGGCAGGCTCCATTTTCAATATAGATGAAAATACTGGGGATATTCATGCTTCAAAGAGGTTGGACCGTGAGGAACAAGCCTATTACACTCTGCGGGCACAAGCTCTTGACAGGATAACAAACAAACCAGTGGAGCCTGAATCTGAATTTGTCATTAAAGTACAAGACATAAATGACAATGAGCCAAAATTTTTGGATGGCCCTTACACAGCTGGTATACCAGAAATGTCTCCTGTTGGTAAGAGTCATATGTTTATATATTGAGGAATTCTAAAAAAAAAAATCTAATATTCAATTTGATTGAACATTGCAATATAATAATTTTACACCTTATCTCCTGACAACATCACACATTAATTTCAAATTATTTTAACTTTGTATGACTCAGTTTTAAAAAATATTTCTAAAACCCTTAATGTAAAGTAGGAAGACAACAGCTACAGCATGAGAATCAAGCATCTGATTGTATTTGCATATGCAAGCACATTTTTTCCTATTCTAAGCTAGATAAATGCACACCAACAAGATATTGCTATTATATTAAAGTGAAGGTAAAACATCCTAATAATCACCCACACACACACTTACCTAACTATATTCAGAAAATCCTAATGATGTCTATGATTTTCCTTGCTCCTTAATTCAAAATATATCATTATCAATCAGTCTGTGACAGGTATGGCCAAAAAGTAATTTTTTCCCATGGGATTGTTTGCAGAAAACTGTCAATTTGATGCTTTTTCCATGAACATTCCCATATATACAAATACCCAATATATCCTCTTTCTCACAAAACCCAAGAAATTTTGTCAGTTCCAGCAGGATAGGGATTAGACACAGTAAGGGAGGTTTTGGCTATACCAGTTCAATAGTACAAGGCTGGAAGTCAGACTGTGTGTTTCCATGGCTACCAGTGCAGTGGGTCAAGGCTGGAGATCAATATGTGTAGTTCTATGGTTACCATGAGACAAATCTGGGGAGTTAGTATGTGCAGATCTATGGATACCATGGGAATGGTTGGATGGAGGGGACTGAACTGAGTTTGTAATCTGACAGCAGCTAGAAGGCCTCACATTGACCATTCAGGCTACCAGACTGTGGGATAAGACTGGTGGGACAATATATGTGGTTCTATGGCTACCCTGGTTCAAGGCTGGAAAGCCAGTATGTGTGGTTTTCTGTCTAGCATGGGACAAGGCTGTGGAGTTAGTATGAAGGGATTGTATACATACCATTGCACTGAAACAAGGCTTGGGGTCAATATGTGTGGTTCTTTGGTTACTGTGGGACAAGGCTAGAGGCCAGTAGGTATTGTTCTATGGCAGTGAAACAAGGCTGAGGGATGAGGTGGAAAAATGGAAAACTGCACTTTTTGAAGGGATTGCCACAGATTGCAAAATGTACTGGTTTTCTTACTTCTCTCCTTTTTGGGCAAACATTTTCACCCATCCCTAGTCCTTTTCAAACAGAAGCAGGCAGAATACATGAATCTATTTAACCCTCTCAAGACCAAAGGTGTGTTCAACACATTGCCAAGCAATATGTTGCACACCCTCTGGTCCTTAAATGTTTAAGGTTACCATCTGCAATGGTCTGAGTTAGCATCCTTTGGTCCTGCTAGCAACCGTCATGTCCTCCTCCATGAACGTGACATCCAGGACTAATTGATGATGTTATAATTTAAATCAATAAGCACAGAAAGAAATGAGTGGCTCTATTAGGAATTTCTGTTTATAGTAAGGTAAAAGGGAATTATTATTAGAAGAAATTACTTCTCCTTTAAAAGTTAAAACTTATATATGCAACAAATATATGCATGAAAAGTTTCAAAAAAAAAAAAAAATTACAAATACACATCAGAGACACAAATACATTGATTTATGAAGAGCTGGAGTAATTCTGGAGCACACCATACGGAGGGAAAATACTACAGTTCATTTCAATTAGGTTCTTAACCCCTTGAATGCTAGCAACACTGGATGGGCCAGATGGTTCTTTTCTGCCATCAACTTATTTGTATCTACATAACACATTGTGCATGGCAAACAGCTTTGACATTCAGTTATCTCAATGAGAATTTTTCCCCTTTAGTGCAGCTGGTTTGCTCCAGAATAATTGTATTTCTTCTTAGTACAGTCTAATGGTGTAAGATAACACTTGTAATTGGCAGATACTGTGTGTACCCTGTGTATAAAGATAACTCGGACCAGTTCTGTAGTGTAGGGGTCAAGTAAAAATTACAAAAATGGCAACTGATTTAAATGGGGTTTTAAACTCTTTGAATGTTATTGAAGTATCCAGTGGATGGCTTTGCAATAAATTGGATTTATCGCTAACATTCAAGAGGTTTCAAAACTCCATTTAAATCAATGGGAAGCTTTATTTGTTCCCTGTTTTGTAGTTGGCTTCCCCAGTTTTGCTCCACTTTGCATTTAGACATAAGGCCCTAAGAGTTCTCAAAAGGAAGGGCCAGAGGCTGTTAAAACTTCTTCCAAAGTGCATTCAGTCTGGAATACATTGACATTAATATATCAATACTGCAAAAATCCTTTAACTGGCTAAAGGCTTTGAAACATATGTTTATGATAAAGAGAATACAGATGATTTTATTAATAGAGCAAAACACCAAAACAAAATAATGAAAATTAAGTGTCACTCTACTTTGAATCTTCTTTCAGGGAAGAGTAAAATATTCACTATATGTATGCAGATTGATTCTGACGACCTTGTAGGTAAATTTGGAGAAAATTCCAGATCTATCTGCATTGATCCAGCACAAATCAGTGAGAGAGAGGCAGAAAGAATGACAGTGTTTGAGAAGGATAAGTGGGTGAACAAGAGCTTGAAAATAAAGGATTAGAGAGGGGAGATATGGAAGCATGCTGCTAGTGAGGAGATGGGTGCATGAGAGTGATAGATGGGAGAGGAAGAGGGAAAGGATAAGAGAGTCCTGCTTGCCAGCATGTAACTGGCACAAAACATTTTTACGATGATCAAATGAGTTACCTGGGTAGGAACCTTTTGTGAATGATGTTTGAAGGTAAGTAAGCCTCTATTATCTACCCTAGACATTAAATTATTGCTTTTATTGCTATTTGATTAGTTATAATAGCAAAAGCAACACAAAAAATGAAATGCCTATTTTGCACAATTCATTTTGAGTCTTATGAAAAAGCTGATTTCATATAGATGCTAATTTTACTGAATAGTTCCTGTTGCAGAACAGGTTAATTCTGTGAATGAAGAGATGACTTCACAGACTTATAACAGAAAGCTATGGCAGGGTACAAATCCTGAGAGATGGCTGTGAAGGCAGTAGTAGTGGATACAGAGTAAGACTGAGGCACAGGTGATGAAAAGAAGAGGAGATAAACCAGGTATATAACTTATACAGGTGTATGGCTTGTATAGGGTTAGACTGAACAGACTACTGAAGGCACGATACAGCGGTACACAGGTGAACAAGTGAATAGCTTGTGTAGGGCTAAACCTGAACAGTCTGCTGAGGGCAGTAGGCAGAGGTACCAGTTGAACAGCTTGTGCAGGGCTAAAGCTGAACATTCTGCTGATGGCAGTAGGCAGAGGTGCACAGGTGAATAGTTTGTGCAGGGCTAAACCTGAACAGTCTGCTGAGGGCATTAGGCAGAGGTACACAGGTGAATAGCTTGTGTAGGGCTAAACCTGAACAGTCTGCTGAGGGCAGTAGGCAGAGGTACACAGTTGAATAGCTTGTGCAGGGCTAAAGCTGAACATTCTGCTGATGGCAGTAGGCAGAGGTGCACAGGTGAATAGTTTGTGCAGGGCTAAACCTGAACAGTCTGCTGAGGGCAGTAGGCAGAGGTACATAGGTGAATAGCTTGTGTAGGGCTAAACCTGAACAGTCTGCTGAGGGCAGTAGGCAGAGGTACACAGTTGAATAGCTTGTGCAGGGCTAAAGCTCAACATTCTGCTGATGGCAGTAGGCAGAGGTACACAGGTGAATAGTTTGTGCAGGGCTAAAGCTGAACAGTCTGCTGAGGGCAGTAGGCAGAGGTACACAGGTGAATAGCTTGTGTAGGGCTAAACCTGAACAGTCTGCTGAGGGCAGTAGGCAGAGGTACACAGTTGAATAGCTTGTGCAGGGCTAAAGCTGAACATTCTGCTGATGGCAGTAGGCAGAGGTACACAGGTGAATAGTTTGTGCAGGGCTAAACCTGAACAGTCTGCTGAGGGCAGTAGGCAGAGGTACACAGGTGAATAGCTTGTGCAGGGCTAAACCTGAACAGTCTGCTGAGGGCAGTAGGCAGAGGTACACAGGTGAATAGCTTGTGCAAGGCTAAAGCTGAACAGTCTGCTGATGGCAGTAGGCAGAGGTACACAGGTGAATAGCTTGTTACCACAGTGCCCGTGATTCTATGTCGACATTCTTACTTCCGGGTTTGTGCCTGGCTGCCTCTTATTGGTGCTAGCTGGCTAGCTCCTCCCAGGGCTAGCCTTTATATACGCCTTCCTGTCATTGGGCTGGTGTCCTTTCGTGGTGTCTCTGTCCTTACGTTTTCCTGCGCTCCTGTTCTGTGTTTGATCCGGTTTTCATCTGACCTCGTTCCTGTGCTGCTCCTGTGTACCGATTCTGGCTTTGGTTGACTACCGCTCTCTGTGTACTGATCCAGGCTTTTGGCTGACTACCGCTCTCTGTGTACCGATCCAGGCTTTGGCTGACTACCGTTCTTGTGTACCAATTCAGGCTTTGGCTGACTACCGCTCCTGTGTACCGATTCAGGCTTGGGCTGATGACTGCTCTCTGTGTACCGATTCTGGCTGTGACTGACTACCGCTCTCTGATACTGATCCAGGCATTGTCTGACTTACGCTGTTTGTGCTGCTCCCGATATTGTCAGATTTGTTTCCCCGATTACACTATGCCTGTGTATCAGTGTGGCCTCCGCTACATACGTTCAGTCTGTACTGTCCAGTTACTAAGCGGTTAACGTTGCCTATCCATTATATGCCCAGCCTGTGCTTCTCTGTAGCCTCCGATACGTACACCAGTCAGTGCTATCCAGTCACTAAGTGGTTAACGTTGCCTATCCATTATACGCCCAGCCTGTGATTCTCTGTGGCCTCCGTTACGTACACCCGGTCAGTGCTATCCAGTCACTAGCGGTTACGTTGCCAGCCTATTACTTCCTATCTGCCAGTATCACGGTAGAGCCGCTCAAGTCCTTGTTGCACCAGATTACAGGCTGCCTTACCTGGTATTCGGTAAGGCCGGTAGAGCCTCCTCAGTTCCTTGTGGCATCAGATACAAGCTGACTTATCCGGTATTCGGTAATTTTGCTATAATGCACAATATTCCGTTGGTATGCAGAGACTCCCCGCTCGACATTGAAGCCATTGATGGTACCACCTCAAGTCATGCAGGAGACATGTCCTTTATCTATATGCACTGGAGCTCTTCACAAGGAGACAATACAATTCCAGATCATCCAGTCCCCCCATTTTGAGGTCATTTTGGGGTTTCCATGGCTACATAAGCATAATCCCAGACTGGATTGGAAAAATTGTGAAGTATTGTCATGGTCTGAGTACTGTAAAACCCACTGTCTGAGTCAGCCTACCAAAATCTTGTGTACCTCTCCCTCCATACCGCTGGAATACCAGTCATTCAGCGATGTGTTCAGTAAGGGTGAGGCTAGCGCTTTGCCGGTACATCGTCCCTACGATTGTGCTATTGATCTTGTGCCAGGCACTATGCCCCCTAAGGGTAGAACATACCCATTGTCTAGTGATGAAAACGGAGCCATGGAGGAGTATATTATTGACGCCCTGGCTCGAGGTATTATTCTCAAGTCTTCCTCGCCTGCGGGAGCTGGATTCTTTTTCATTAAAAAGAAGGACGGGGAACTTAGACCCGATATTGATTATAGGGGTCTTAACAAAATTATGATAAAGAACGCTTATCCAGTTCCACTCATCACTGAATTGTTTGATCGTTTAAAGGGAGCTTCCATTTTCACCAAGCTGGACCTGAGGGCGGCATATAATTTAGTTCGGATTAAAGACAGTGATGAGTGGAAAACAGCTTTGAATACTCGTACGGGGCATTACAAGTATTTAGTTATGCCATTTGGCCTGTGCAATGCCCCGGCTGTATTTCAAGAATGTATCAATCATGTCCTACGAGATTTTACAATCTTCTGTGGTCGTGTACTTAGATGACATTTTTATTTACTCTCCCAACCTGGAGACTCGCCGTGGTCATGTCTCTGCGGTCTTGCAGAAATTAAGGGAGATCAAGCTGTATTGCAAACTCGAAAAGTGCGAGTTCCATAGGTCTAGTGTGGCCTTTTTGGGGTATGTGATCTCTAAGGAAGGGTTCACTATGGATAAGGACAAACTTGCAGCTCTACAACAATGGCCACGGCCCACAGGCCTCAAACCCTTACAGCGATTTCTTGGATTCGCAAATTATTACAGGAAATTTATTTGCGACTATTCCAGTAATGTTAAACCACTATCCAATATGACCCACAAGGGTGCCTCCGCATCAGAATGGTCCCCAGAAGCTATTGAGGCATTTGAGACTCTGAAAGTGGCATTTTCTACTGCTCCAGTTCTGTCGCATCCTGTTCCTGGGTTGTCATTTACTTTAGAGGTGGATGCTTCTGAGACTGGAGTCGGGGCAGTCTTGGGCCAAAAACCAGGTCCGGATAAGACTTTGAGACCATGTGGGTTCTTTTCAAGAAAATTGACCAAGGCGCAGAGTCTTTATGATATTGGAGACTGGGAGCTCCTAGCAATCATTCTGGCCTTACGTGAATGGTGACATCTGTTGGAGGGCACTAAGGTACATATCTTGATTCTGACGGATCATAAAAACCTCATATATCTCTCAGAGGCCAAAAGGCTTTCTCCGAGGCAAGCAAGGTGGGTGCTATTTTTGTCTCGTTTTAATTTCATTGTCTCATACTTGCCTGGCACTAAGAATGTACGTGCGGATGTCCTATCCAGACAATTTGGCTCTGATCCTGAAGCTGACTCTATCCCTGTGCCTATTATTTCTCCTAACCGTATACTTGCCACCCTACGAACCAGTATCACTTGTCCCTTAGGGGAGGAGATTTTGGCATCCCAGGCCGGTGTTCCTCCAGAAAAGCCTGTGGGCAAGTGCTTTGTGGGCGAGCTTTTCTGGGCTAAACTAATGGAGACCTACCACTCCTCCTGAGCGGCCAGTCATGTTGGGAAGAATCAATTGATTTGGTCATTGTCCCGTATGTTTTGGTGGCCTGGCATGAGAAATGATTGTGTGGCATTTACAGCAGCCTGTGCCACTTGTGCCCAATCCAAGGTCCCCAGACACCTTCCTGTGGGTCTTTTACAGTCTGTTCCTAATGGGGACCGGCCTTGGTCACAAGTATCCATTGATTTCTTGGGAGAACTGCCGGCCTCCAGAGGATTTACTGTAATCCTAATGATAGTTGACAGGTTCTCGAAAATGGCTCATTTTGTGCTACTCCCTGGCTTGCTATCTGCTAAGGAGCTTGCAATTGTATTTGCCAGGGAGGTATTCCAACTCCACGGGGTACCCAAGGTGCTGGTCTCAGATTGTGGGAGTCAATTTGTCTCGAGATTTTGGAGGGCCTTTTGTGACCAGATGGGGATTCAGCTGTCATTCTCCTCAGCATATCATCCTCAGACTAATGGGGCCGCTGAACGTGCCAACCAGGGATTGGAGCAGTTACTGCATTGTTTTATTTTCAATCATCACGACAATTGGGCTGACTTGTTGCCATAGGCAGAGTTTGCCAGGAACTGTGCGGTATGCAGCACGTCTGGGAGCTCACCCTTCCTGATCAATTACGGGTTTCAACCATGCTTGCTCCCAGACAACTTTTGGGCACAGCTGATTCCGGCTCTGGATGAACATATTAGGCAGCTCCGCTCTACATGGGCACAGGTCCAGAGTACTCTACGTGAGTCTTTTGCGTGTGCCCAGCGATATGCCAATAACAGACGTCTACCAGCTCCTGTATTCCAGGTAGGGGACCGGGTCTGGTTATCCTCGAAGAACCTCAGGTTGCAGGTGCCTTGCCTTAAGTTTACTCCTCGGTTTGTGGGTCCGTTCCGGGCGCTTTGTTGAGTTAACCCTGTTTCCTATGCTTCAGAATTGCCTGCTTCCATGAAAAAACATAATGTATTCCATGGGTCACTCCTTACGCCATTGGTTTGTAACCACTATACTACCACTCCTGCTGTCCCCGGTCCTGTGCGCATACAGGATCTTGATGAATATGAGGCGCAGAGTGTTCTGTACTCTTGTAGATTCCGTGGACAGGTCCAATACTTGGTACATTGGAAGGGTTATGGTCCAGAGGAATGTTCTTGGGTTAACCACTCTGATATTCATGCTCCTATTCTGTTGCACAGATTCCATGCCAAGTTTCCTAACAAACCCAGACCCCCTCAAGGCAGAAGGGGGGTCTTTGAGAGGGGGGTACTATCACGGTGCCCGTGATTCTATGTCAACATTCTTACTTCCAGGTTTGTGCCTGGCTGCCTCTTATTGGTGCTAGCTGGCTAGCTCCTCCCAGGGCTAGCCTTTATATACGCCCTCCTGTCATTGAGTCGGTGCCCTTTCATGGTGTCTCTGACCTTATGTTTTCCTGCGCTCCTGTTCTGTGTTTGATCCGGTTTTTGTCTGACCTCGTTCCTGTGCTGCTCCTGTGTACCGATTCTGGCTTTGGTTGACTACAGTTCTCTGTGTACCGATCCAGGCTTTGACTGACTACCGCTCTTGTGTACCGATTCAGGCTTTGGCTGACTACCGCTCCTGTGTACCGATTCAGGCTTGGGCTGAAGACCGCTTTCTGTGTACCGATTCTGGCTGTGACTGACTACCACTCTCTGATACTGATCCAGGCATTGTCTGACTTATGCAGTTTGTGTTGCTCCCGCTATTGTCAGATTTGTTGCCCCAATTACTCTACGCCTGTGTATCAGTGTGGCCTCCGCTACGTACATTCAGTCTGTACTGTCCAGTCACTAAGCGGTTAACGTTGCCTATCCATTATACGCCCAGCCTGTGCTTCTCTGTAGCCTCCAATACATACACCAGTCAGTGCTATCCAGTCACTAAGTGGTTAATGTTGCCTATTCATTATACGCCCAGCCTGTGATTCTCTGTGGCCTCCGTTACGTACACCTGGTCAGTGCTATCCAGTCACTAGCGGTTACGTTGTCAGCCTATTACTTCCTATCTGCCAGTATCACGGTAGAGCCGCTCAAGTTGCACCAGATACAGTCTGCCTTACCCGGTATTCGGTAAGGCCGGTAGAGCCTCCTCAGTTCCTTGTTGCACCAGATACAGGCTGCCTTACCCGGTATTCGGTAAGGCCGGTAGAGCCTCCTCAGTTCCTTGTTGCACCAGATACAGGCTGCCTTACCCTGTATTCGGTAAGGCCAGTAGAACCTCCTAAGTCCTTGTTGCATTTGCCTTCAGGCTGCCTTACCCGGTATTCGGTAAGGCCGGTAAAGCCTCCAGTATTATACTGCTATTTGTATGCCTTGTCCTGTGTCAAACTTGCTTACTGTTGTTGTAAAGTTTGGACCCGTGAGGGGCCTTGTTGCGCTTTATCTTTGTCTAATAAAGCTTTTTAAACTACCCAATTGTCTGAGTGTTCAATAAAATTGTGACACTTGTGCAGGGCTAAACCTGAACAGTCTGCTGATGGCAGTAGGCAGAGGTACACATATGAATAGCTTGTGCAGGGCTTAATCTGAACAGTCTGCTGAGGGCAGTAGGCAGAGGTACACAGATGAATAGCTTGTGCAGGGCTAAATCTGAACAGTCTGCTGAGTGCAGTAGGCAGAGGTACACAGGTGAATAACTTGTGCAGGGCTAAAGATGAACAGCCTGATGAGGGTAGTAGGCAGAGGTACACAGGTGAATAGCTTGTGCAAGGCTAAAGCTGAACAGTCTGCTGAGGGTAGTAGGCAAATGTACACAGGTGAATAACTTGTGCAGGACTAAACCTGAACAGTCTGCTGAGGGCAGTAGGCAGAGGAACACATGTGAATAGCTTGTGCAGGGCTAAAGCTGAACAGTCTGCTGGGGGCAGTAGGCAGAGGTACACAGGTGAATAACTTGTACACGGTTAATGCTGAACAGTCTGCTGAAGGCAGTAGACAGAGTTAAATAGATACAGCTTGTACAGTGTTAAAGCTGAATAGTCTGCTGAAGGCAATTAGGCAGAGGTAAACAGGTAGAGCTTGTACAGTGTTAATGCTGAACAATCTGCTGAACACAATAGGCAGAGGTACACAGGTGTATAGCTTGTTCAGGGTTAAAGCTGAACAGTCTTCTGAAAGCAGTAGGCAGAAGTACACAAGTATAATTTGCACAGCTATATAAGTCTTACTCACAAGCATAGCAGACACAAACAAAAGTTCAACAAACAGAGTCAAAGGGGAGAAATCCAAGGGAGTGGTCAAAATATCCAAGGTCAGGGACAGGTTTAAGGTTAAAATGGAAGCCAAGGATCAGGAACCAGCAGAGAACATATATCACTGTTAACACCATTAAAGGACATCTGAGCATTGGACTACTGGCAGCTTCCTCTATAAAAAGATATGTCATGTGATGTCATCATGTGTGTAATGTTATTGACAGTGTGTGATGTTATCATGAGTGCAACGTGATTGGCAGGCTTAAAGAGATGTGGATCTCCAGAGAGAACACCCAAGACCTATCTTCAGGACCATAGCCTTTCCAGTGTGCCAGATATTCTAAGCGACCCCGGCGATAACAAGAATCAAGTATCTCCTGTAACTCGATTGCCTCAGCTCCAGCAACCATCAGAGATGGCGGGCAAACAGTTTCCCATCCAGAAAAATAATCCTTTTCCAAGGTTGCAGCTGTGAGACATGGAAAATAGATCTTCAGGGATGAAAGCAAGGCTAGTAGAAAAGCAGCAGGGTTAAAGTGGATCTCTCACTTATATACAAGTAATGCTCATTAGTTAGAGCATTTAGCGAAAACGTTTAAAATGTTATTCATTTTTAAAAGAAAAGTAATGTAACCAAGGCATGCCCAAAATAAGAGGTTGTAAGGGTGAAGGGATGGCATTAAACTGGATCTGCTGTTGATGAACCATTCCAATAAGGAGGTGAATCTGATGAGCCTCCCAAACAACAGGACTGGACTGGGTACTCCTCCCATCTGCCATTTGAAGCCATAGTGGTTGAGCTTTAGGATGTCTAGAAATATCCAACCGAGCAGCCAAATCTTGATCCAGAAAACAGCCACTAGCTCCTGAGTCTATAATAGCCTGGAGATTATATTGTTGATTTCTCCACTGTAGACAAACAGGTAGAGAGAGATGAGTAGAGGGTGGAACAATAGGGATTCCATGAGTGTAAGAAGGAGAGTCATAATTATCTCCTGGAGTAGTATAGACACAGTATAGACTCAGATTCAATTGCCTATGGCAAGTTATCTCAGCATCTGTGAGGGGTCCTCGAACCAGACCTATCTGCAAAGGTGTCACTGATGTTCAAGAAGCAGGAGTTATAGTGATATCTTGAGAGGAGCCAGATGAATACCAAGGAGATGCTAAAGAGGACTGATGCTCTTTGCGGTGCTCTAGAAGTCATTGCCCAGTGAGGAAGGAACACCTGTCCTAGCCAGTTCATCCTTAAGGGCCTCAGAGAGAGACAGAAAGCAGAATTGATCCAAGAGAGCAGCCTTATTCCAACAGGTTGGAACTCAGCAACATAAACTTCCACAGGACAGAGCCCCTGAAACAGAGCCCTAATAGCTGACTGAGCAGATGAGGACCTCATGGAGTCTTCATACAGAGAGTCCATAGCTTGGCATAAAGTATTCCTAGAATTTAGTATTGGATCATCATCCTGTATCAGATGATAGGCCCATGCTTGGGACTCTCCAGATAACAGAGTGATAGTGGTACGTAAGTTCACATAATCCATGGCATAAGTATGTGGATTAATGGAAAACAATAGTTCACAGAAGAAATAACATCTTTATACTGTTTTCTGTCACCAAAGAATTTTTCTAGAAGAAAGAGACTGTTGAGAACCAGAAGGCGTAGAGCTAGCTGAAGTAGGAGTAGTAGATTGAAAGTTACTTGTCATTACTCATCAGAATGTCTTGCAAACACTGCTGCAAAACAGCCTGATTGGACTGATGTTCCTGTACAGTGGAGGCTAATGCAGAAATTTATTAACAAGGGCTGAGAGAGCCGCTACTAACCTTGATGGCTGTATATATGTGGCTCAGTTGGTCTGTCACACAACAGGTTAACTCTGTAAATGTAAGCTTACTGGAACTTACTCTGAGAAGAGATGGGTTCACAGAGTTATAGCAGAAAGTGTCTCTATTCAGGAAATGGTGTGCAGATAATGGAGCTAACCCAATGGCAGGGTACAAATCCAGAGAGATGGCTGTGAAAGCAGTTGTAGTGAATAAAGAGAAAGACTGAGCAACAGATGATGGCAAGAAGCAGAGGTACATCAGCTATATAACTTATACAGGTGTATGACTTGTAAAAGATTAGGCTGAACAGTCTGCTGAAGACAGTAGGCCGAGTTACACAGGTGTATAGTTTGTACAGCTAGATGAGACTTACTCAGAAGCATAGCAGACAGAGACAAGAGCCCAATGAACAAAGCCAAAGGGGGAAAATCCAAAGGGGTGGTCAGGCAGTCTAAGGTCAGGGGCAAGCAGCACAGGATCAAGGTCAAATGGTAACCAAGGATCAGAAACCAGGAACAGAGTAGAGGAATCACAGTTAACACCACAAAATGAACTGAAAACTGTACTACTGGCAGCTTCCTCTATAAAAAGAAATGGAGTGTGATATCATCATGTCTTTGACATGATTGAAAGAGTGTTATGACATCATGTGTGTGACGTGATCAAGAGTTCCCTAACCTCTTTGGTATCCAGTACATACTTGATGGCTTTGGCTGAGCAGCCACTAACTAAAACACCCTGACAGATAACTTAAAAGTAGAACTAACACCTCTTAATAATAGGCCCCTACTTTCCTGACTATGATCAAAAATGTTAATGGCTTCATTTAGGGTGACTACTCGGAGTTAGTGCTTCTTTAAGGTAGGTTCTTAACCCTTTGAGTGCCAAGTGGGTACATTGTACGAGTTTGGACAGCTGTACCCGCTGTGCCAAGCTCGTACAATGTATCCACTAAAATGCGGTCACTGCATGAGCCAGTATAACCGGCATGCAGTGGCCGCATTTAAAAAAAAAAAAAGCTGGGAAATCGTGGGGGGACATGAGGATCACTCCTCATGTCCCCCCTGTTATTGATCTCCCAGCCGATCACGCTGGGAGATCAATAAAAGCAGAGGAGAAGCGCAGCAAAAGCGCAGCTTCTCCTCTCCTGTCTCTCCTACCCGAACGTCCGGGTAGGAGTGGGCGGGACCGGGGGAAGCCTCCCAACGTCATCGGTGACATGGTCACCGATGATGTTAAGGAAGTTTTCCAGGTCCTGCTCACTCCTACCGGTGGTAGGAGAGAAGGGCAGGAGAGCTTTTGCTCTCCTGCAGTCGCCTTATTGATCTCCCAGCCTATCGGCTGGGAGATCAATGACTGAGGGGACACCAGGAGGGGTCCTGATGTCCCCCACGAGGTCTGAAGAGTCAAAAATAAAAAATGAGAAAAAAATAAAAAAAATAAAAGTAACCCTGTGAGTGCCACAGGGTCCCCAGCACATTGCTTTGCAATGTGCTGGAGATCCCTGTGGCACTCACAGGGTCACTTGCTTTGGGTTTTTTTTTTTTTTCTAAAGACCTCACTGGGGGGATCAGGGGGGGTCCTGATGCCCCTCAATGAGGTCTATAATTAAAAAAAATATATATAAAAAAAATTTAACCCTGTGTGTGCCACAAGGGGGTCCAATGCCCCCCCCCTTCCTGTGGCACACACAGGGCTTTTATCATTACTTTGTTATCAGAGATTGTTGGGGGGTCATCAGGATTGGTCCTAATGGCCCCCAACAAGCTCTGATTACAAAGTAATGATAAAAAAAAATTAACCCTCTGAGTGCCACAAGGGTCCAATGCATTGCTTTGCAATGCGCTGGAGACCCCGGTGGCACTCACAGGGACACTTTTTTTGATAACTTTTTTTTTTTTTTTTGGTAAGACCTCATTGGGGGGATCAGGGGGGTTTGTATACCCCTCAATGAGGTCTATAATAAAAAAAAGTAAATAAAAAAAAATTAACCCTGTGTGTGCCACGGGGGGGGGGGCAATGCAGCCCCCCTTCTGCGGCACACACAGGGCTTTTATCATTACTTTGTTATCAGAGATTGTTGGGGGGGTCATCAGGATTGGTCCTGATGGCCCCCAAACAAGCTCTGATTACCAAGTAATGATAGAAAAAAAATTAACCCTCTGAGTGCCACAAGGATCCAATGCATTGCTTTGCAATGCGCTGGAGACCCATGTGGCACTCACAGGGTCACTCCGTTTGTGGACATATATTTTTTTTTTTACTAAGACCTCATTGGGGAGGAATCAGGGGGTCCTGATGCCCCTCAATGAGGTATATAATAAAAAAATATTAAATAAAAAATTAACCCTGTGTGTGCCACTGGGAGGGGGGTTCAATGCAGAACCCCTTCCTGTGGTACACACAGGACTTTTTATCATTACTTTGTGATCAGAGCTTGTTTGGTGGCCATCTGAATACAAAGTAACGATAAAAAAATTAACCCTTTGTGTGCTGGACACCCCTGTTGCACATAAAGGATTTTTTCCCCCTTTATTTTTTATTTAGACCTCATTGTATGGGTTCTGATGCCCCCAACGAGGTCTACACAAAAATATTGGGGGAAAAAGCCCCAAAAAATGCACGTGCAACAGGAAGGGGGTCCAACGCAGTGCTTTGTATGAGGGGACATACAGTGCACAATGGTAGTCAGAGATCTCCCATACACTCTATCAGACACTGCCCCACCATCACCACCATCCTTGCTCCTCTGCTCATACCCACACACACTGCCTAATCCCTCACCCTCTCACACATTTTGTTAGACTTGTAGTCACAGGTCCGCACGTACACCGGCTGACGTCCTAGCTTCTTTCATCTGTTAGCCATAAAATCACACATACACTGTTTGCTTTCCCATTTCTGTTTCACTGGTAGCTACGCTCTTGTAGCGTAAATTGGTATGTCAACCCAGAGCAGTGGGGTACCATTTTTTTTTGGCTGGCAAGAAGTCCTCCTAGGAAATCCCACGCCATTGAACCATTTTAGTATCTTTGAAGTGACTGATGTGTAAAACAAATGTTTGTTTTTCTTTCCTGTAGCACCACATTCTGGAAATAGTTGTGCCAATTAACTTAGGGGTACAAAGGCAAGTGACCCCTCATTAGATGCGGCAGGTTGTCTTCTTTCCAAAATGGTATGGTTTATCTACCTTTTCTTCAATTCTGAAGGTGTTATAGCCATTTTCGTACAGGCAAGTCAGGTTTGAGAAAATGTTTGAAACATCAGAGTTTGTAGTTGGTGTAGTTTTCTACTTCTAGCACCCCCTAAGGTAGTTCAACTCATACCAATGGGGTGTCGTTTGACTCCTAAGAGCACTAGCAGTTGAAAATTCCATGGTTTTCACAGAGCGCCATACATTTGAAGGGGCAGAAATGTAAGAAAATGCCTTTTTTTTCATTAGCGCCACCTCCTGGAAGCATTTGTGCATACCAGCCTTTGAGTAAAAAGGCAAGTGACCCCTCATTAGATGCGGTAGGTTGTTTTCTTTCCAAAATGGCATTGTTTCTCTAACTTTCCTGCATATCTATTATGGTTATAACCATTTCAGTGCAAGCAGATAATTTAAAAAACAAAAGTGTCAGGTTTACGTACGTGTTCCTAGCACCCACATGTTGTATGTTAACCCACACAAATGGGCTACCATTTTTCTCATGCTGGTATCAGGTTCTGAATACAGCAGGAAATTTTATGGTTTTCAAAGATTTTAGTATCTTTGAAGTGGTGGAAATGTAAAAAAAAATGTATTTATTCCCATAGCGCCACCTTTTGGAAATATTTGTGCACTTCAGCCCAGGGGCAGAAAGGCAAGTGATGCGGGAGAATGTCTACTTTCCAAAAAGGTATACCTTTTATACCTTTCCTTCATGTCTCTAACAGTTATGGACATTTTAGTACAAGCAGCCATTTTCGAAGAAGCAAACAGGTAGGTGTAGTTATGTGCTTCTGGCACCCCTAAGGTAGGTCGACTCATTCCAATTGGGTGTCATTTTTCTCCTAAGGGCACTAGCTAATGAATACAGTTGGAAATTCCATGGTTTTCACAGATTTCCATACAGATGAAGGAGCAGAAATGTAAGAAAATGCCATTTTTTCCTAAAGTGCCACCTTCTGGAAGCATTTGGGCACAACAGGCTTGGGGTAATAAGGAAATTCACCCCTCATTAGATGCGGCAGGTTGTCTTCTTTCCAAAATGGTATAGTTTGTGTAGCCTTTCTTCACTTCTCTAGTTGTTATAACCATTTTTGTACAGATAAGTAATGTTTGAGAAAATGTTAGAAAAATTAGAGGTTGCAATAGGTGTAGTTTTGTACTTGTAGCGCCCCCTGAGGTAGGTGAACTCATACCAATGGGGTGTCATTTTTCTCCTAAGAGCACTAGCTAATGAATACAGTTGGAAATGCCATGGTTTTCACAAATTTCAGTACATTTGAAGGGGCAGAAATGTAAGAAAATGCCTTTTTTTTCATTAGCTCCACCTTCTGGAGGCATTTGTGCACTCCAGGCTTGGGGTAACAAGGCAAGTCACCCATCATTAGATGCGGCAGGGTGTCTTCTTTTCAAAATGGTATGGTTTGTGTACCCTTTCCTCACTTCTGTAGTTGTTATAACCATTTGTGTACAGACAAGTAATGTTTGAGAAAATGTTAGAAAAATTAGAGTTTGTAGTAGGTGTCGTTTTGCACTTCTAGCGCCCCCTGAGGTAGTTGAACTCATACCAATGGGGTGTCATTTTTCTCCTAAGAGCACTAGCTAATGAATACAGTTGGAAATGCCATGGTTTTCACAAATTTCAGTACATTTGAAGGGGCAGAAATGTAAGAAAATGCCTTTTTTTTTCATTAGCGCCACCTTCTGGAGGCATTTGTGCACTCCAGGCTTGGGGTAACAAGGCAAGTCACCCATCATTAGATGCGGCAGGGTGTCTTCTTTTCAAAATGGTATGGTTTGTGTACCCTTTTTTCACTTCTGTAGTTGTTATAACCATTTGTGTACAGACAAGTAATGTTTGAGAAAATGTTAGAAAAATTAGAATTTGTAGTAGGTGTCGTTTTGCACTTCTAGCGCCCCCTGAGGTAGTTAAACTCATACCAATGGGGTGTCATTTTTCTCCTAAGAGCACTAGCTAACGAATACAGTTGGAAATGCCATGGTTTTCACAAATTTCAGTACATTTGAAGGGGCAGAAATGTAAGAAAATGCCTTTTTTTCCCATTAGCGCCACCTTCTGGAGGCATTTGTGCACTCCAGGCTTTGGGTAACAAGGCAAGTCACCCATCATTAGATGCGGCAGGGTGTCTTCTTTTCAAAATTGTATGGTTTGTGTACCCTTTCTTCACTTCTGTAGTTGTTATAACCATTTGTGTACAGACAAGTATTGTTTGAGAAAATGTAGAAAAATTAGAGGTTGCAATAGGTGTAGTTTTGTACTTGTAGCACCCCCTGAGGTTGGTGAACTCATACCAATGGGGTGTAATTTTTCTCCTAAGAGCTCTAGCTAATGAATACAGTTGGAAATGCCATGATTTTCACACATTTTAGTACATTTGAAGGGGCAGAAATGTAAGAAAATGCCTTTTTTTTCATTAGCGCCATCTTCTGGAGGCATTTGTGCACACCAGGCTTGGGGTAACAAGGAAAGTCACCCCTCATTAGATGCAGTAGGTTGTCTACTTTCCAGAAATATATAGTTTTATATAGTTATTCCACTGTTTTAGGGTAGATTTACCACAAAAACCCTAGAATGCGCATTTTAGTTTATAAAGTTGAAAATGTCATTTTGCGCTGCTGGTGATTAGGGCTCTACACTAGCCATGGACGTAGGTAAAACTATACAAATACAAATTTTTTTACTCTGGGGACTCGGGGCTTTTTCAAATAATTGAAACGTTTTCAATCAAGGTAAATGTTTTTGATACATAGTATGTGATTTTAGCAAAATGAGTAAATTTTCACTTTTTTTTGTCATTATGACATCATAGCTTTTTGCACGATGTAAAATTCTCTTCATGTAAGGTACCACAAGAAAGTTCAATTCGTTCTGAAAAAAACAATATATAGTTTTCCATATTTAACTAAAAATCCCCAGAGGAAACCAAGCCTAAACGGAAGGATAGCAAAAATGTTGAAAAAGTGTCTGGCCTGCAGGGTTCAGAAAATGGCCCGAGCCTCTGGCACTGAAGGAGTTAAAGGCCCTTGAGAAAGACAGTGGGTAATTCCTTTCAAAGCACAGTATATTTTTTTCGGCCTAAAGTTGCAGGGAATCTGTCTACAGCTTGGTCAAGCATAAACTCTTTTAGGTTTCCTTTGAAGTCTGCACACAGCAGCAGTTTAAACAATTGTCTGGTGCATGTCTATGAATGTTACCTACTCACTCTCAATAAATGGACAGCATTCAATCTGCAATATTCCTTAGTTTTATACATTTGTACTTAGAGTAAAAATGCTTACATATGAGGTCAGCAGCTTCATTTCAGCGTTTGGTAATATATAGTAGGACTGGATTTCCTCCCCAGTAATATACAGAATATATGTGAAACAGAAAACCAATATCACAAGTACATTTAGCATGGATTCAATCACAAAGGAAATCAGACCTGGACAATATTCAAGATTCATGCCTCCATGATACATAGGGCAGAATACAAGAAATGTGTGCAGTCACTATTTACAGTGTATTTTTGATGTTAAAATGATTAGCACCAAAAAGATACTGGAATGTGGATGTTTTTTCAGAATTTGTGAAAATTTGCAAATGCATTTCAAAAAAGTGAGCATGGGTAAAATGTCTGCCATTTTATGAGAGTATTAGCGATTCCACCTAATTCAGCATATCAATTAGCACACATTTTTATACATTTAACTAATTTTGCCGTTACTTTAGGCCCACGTTCTAACTTGGCAATTCATTTAGGAGCATGTTGTATTCAGCTTCAAGTACTTAGTGTGTTTCTTTCATCAAAATGTGAACAAACTCAGATAGACCCTTAATTTATGCTCCAGTTTTTTGCATTTTACCCATAGTATCCAGTCTTTTAATCCATGGATCCTTTTCCCTTTGGGTATAAGTTGTGTGGTTGTATGCTCTGCCTCAGCAAAGTTCACAGCAGCAGGTAATTTATCCAATACAGCCATTACCTAATTTTTATGTTCCTGAACTTACCCCGTTACAGGGCTTGTAGTTACATACATGTACCCTTTGCCACATGGGCATTTTAGTAAATAAACTACATACTAGTTTGTGCAAGTATAAAAAGCAAATCTTTTGAAATGAGCACCCTTTATAGGGTACTCAAAAATATCCCCACAAATAGAGCTGCTACATTGTGATAGCTGAGAGATGGATAGGTATCAAAATCCAGTGGTCTTAAAATGTTTGCTTAGGTGTATATCTGCCCTGAGCAATTTATCTTTAATATTTGTTCTGTTGTATATCATAACAGTAGGATTTAAAAATTCTGGCATAATCAGTAGTTGTATAATACTCCAGTGTCCAAGCACAATCCTACCAATTTTAGATGAAAGTGAATTATACTTCCACTGTAATGATATAAGTTTCAAATATGTTGTTAGTCATTTGTTTTAATAGGGAAATCCTACCACTCTCCTCAGCCATATCAAGTGTTACTTGTGGTGTGGAACTACATCAGAACCCATTAAAGTCTCTTTGATCTGTTTGTAAAAGTTATACCCAGGCATGAAATATGACTTGCAACAAATCAATTATGAACAGTTTTGCTGAACAGAATAATCAGAATCCCAAAGAAATGTCTAACACCCCCCAAATACCTCTAATTAAATATATGGTGCAGAGATTAGTGACATCACATTTGATCAACCACTTCTCCATAAAGACCACGTTTTATACTTTCTTAATACATTATTTAGTATCCTTCTAAATATATGCTCAGATAGAAATAACCTCTGCATGTAAAAGTTGATCAAGAAACCTGGTTGAAAGACTAGGGAAAGGTGAAAACTTTGCCCAAAAAGAGAAAACTGAGAAAATGACACTTTTAGCCTTCACTGAAATTCCTGCTAATAGTTTACCTTTTCTACTTTTCTGTGATGTTAATGCCTCCCAGGCATGTTCCACTGTATCCATAGGAACCACACATACAGACCCCCAGCCTTGTCCCTCTGCACTGGTAGCCATAGACCAACATATAATAACACCCCAGCCATATCCCACTGTAACCCTAAATCCACAAATACATCTTGTCCCACAGTAGTCATAGAGCCCCCCACACATACTGACACCCCGTATCCTTTTGAATTGTTGCACACTTATGGACATTTAACAAAAGGGTGCATTAAAAATGCTGCATTGTTCAAAAGAGTGCAATGAAAATACCATTTTACAAATGTTGCATGATTGGAAATGTCATATTGTTGAAAAGGGCGTATTGAAAATGGCACTTTACAAATGTTGCATGGACAAAAATGTTGCATGGTTGAAATAAGCATCATTCTGGCTTAAGTGTGAAGACATCAGAATGATGCCTGCGTAAGTATTGAGTGCTGTTCCCATCGCTACCACTTTTGTCCCTGTGAATGAATTACTACAGCATCAATAACTCCCCATTCATTACTTAGCATACAATGACTCCCCATCTATTACCTGGCATAAATTCTACCACTTATGAATGAATTACTACAACATCCATAACTTCCTATCGATTACCTGGCATAAATGTGGCATGGTTGAACATGTTTCTACAGCATCCATGACTTTCCATCCATTACCTGGAATACAATGACTCCCCATCCATTACCTGACATATACATGCATGGCTGAAAATGTCTAACTCACATGACATTTTGATATATGAGTCACCCTCCTTCACTGTGTTGGAGCAATCACTTGATGTACCACAATGGAAATCCCTCACTGTAAGTACCTATCACATGTGTCTCAGCTGAGATGGGCAATAGTACAACTCACTCCGAGGTGACACCATCACATCGCAATGCAGTGATGTAAGGTTAATCTGCCCATCACCTGTGAGCATACAATCAAGATATGTATACACGGCCACAACTGAGACCCACGTGGTAGGTACTCACAGCAAGTGATTTCCATCATGGTGCGCCAAGCGAGGGCTCCTGCACAATGAAGGAGGGTGACTCATATGTCAAAAAGCCATGCAACATTTTCAACCATTCAAGTATATGCCAGGTAATGGATGGGGAGTAATGGATGCTGTAGTAATTAATTCACAGGCACATAAGTGGTAGCATTTATGCCAGGTAATGGATGGGGAGTCATTGTATGCCAGATAATGCAAGTGTATGTGCCAGGTAATGGATGGAGTCACTGTGTGCCAGGTAATGGATGGGGAGTCATGGATGCTGCAGTAATTCATTCAGAGGTGCATAAGTGGTAGGAATGGGAATGGCACTTGACACTTATGCGGGCAGCATTCGGATGTCTCAGCACTTAAGTCTTCGAGATGAGAATGACGCTCATTTCAACCATGCAACATTTTCGACCATGCAACATTTGTAATGTGCCATTTTCAATGTGCCTTTTTTAACAAATGTAACATTTGCAACCATGCAACATTTGTAATGCCATATTTTCGATCTGCCCTTTTCAACAATGCAACATATTTAATTGTCCCTTTTGCTGAACTACCAATATTGTGCAACAATTCAAAAGTGAACCCTAACACCCCAACCTTGTCCCGCAAAAGCTATAGACACACACATACTCATCCCCAAGCCTTGTGTCACTACACAGAACCACCCACACTGAGTCTAATCCCCCCAAAACACAGACACAAACACACACACACACACACACACACACACACACACACACACACACACACACACACATGTAGGAACAGGCAAAGTTTCTGTAGGAAATTTCTTAGTTTTAGGAAAAAATTAGCACATTTTGTATGCAGGAATTTCCACAGAGAAGGCATCAAACTGCCAATTTCCTGGTAATATGGTCACAGTAAAATGTGTGACTTTATGCCATTCCCTACCTAAGCAGGGCTAAGCACAGAATCTATAGCTGCCACAACTGGCCTTTCAGTTAGAAAAATCGGTCTTTGTGGACCATAGAGATAGGGTGTTATCCACCACCCCTTGTTCTCTTGTTGCCTCTGTCAATGATATAAGCTTAGATATTCTGTCGGTAGGTTCTCTTTCAAGGGTAAGATAAGCTGAATTATTAGATAACTATCAAATATCTCACTTGTATAAAACCATAATACTCTCCTGGTTTCGAAATAATATCATACCTAGAAATCATTGAATCTAAAGCATTTTTTTCTTCTTTAGATACATTTAATTAGATCTTGCCACTTTTCTTTCAAATAACCTGTTTCCTAGCTTCTCAGTATCTTTTTTTCACTAAATCAATATATATTTCCAGCAGGGCAGAAACAGCAGGAGGCATTCATCTACTAGGTAATGATAAGCCTACGTATGACAATTTAAATGATTGAATATATTGTCTTACTTGTCTTATACTGTAAAAGTAAGGTAGTCTTACTTGTCTTACTCTGTAAAAGATGAAGTTCAGGATCTGAAAAAGAAGCAGAAGATGGGTTAAGCACTACTTCTATTGTTGTGATGGAGTTAGCATCAGTTCCTTGGGAATAGTTGATTCTGTATCTCTCATATGCATGCCTCATCTATGTATTTATCTTCTGTTTTTGTTTGTTTAAAGAAAAAAAAAAACCTGTTTAACTGATGCAGATTATTCTCTGTGTCTTGATCTCCCAGTGAATCTACATGAGCATTTGCTCTTTAATATACATACATGTTTGATGTCAAAAGGATATCTGTCATTTAACCCTTTGAATGATGGGTGTTTGTTGCAATTTTCCCTTCAATGAGGCCAGGCACTTTGTGAACATTTTGCTATCCATCTGTGAAGGTTTGATGTCTGTAAATAAACTTCTACTTATATATAGAAAACCATATACTATTGTTTTCAGAACAAATTCAGATTTGTCAGTGTGACTCACATGAAGTAGATTTTGCATCACACTACAAGCTGTGATGTCATAAATATAAAATATACTTAATTTGATATATCATACATTATAGATCAAATATATTTACGCTGCTTGTGAACATTTCAATTATGTTCAAAAGCCTTGAATCCCCAAAGTTCACCAATAACTATTATTCTTTTTTTACCTACATGCATAGCCTGTACATAGTCCTAATTAACATGAATTCAGAACAGGTATTTTCAGGGTTTTTTTTAACTGACATGCACATTTCATTGGTTTATTGGTAAAAGTAACCTAAAATGACTCAATAATATAAAAGCAAACAATTCCTGGAAGTAAACTAACTTACGATTGATGTTTCTTCCAATAAGAAACAACAAAACAATGACGCAAATACATTTTTTTAAAAATAGTGGTTTTCAGAAAGGTTCCAGAAATGTGTACTAAAGTTAAAACTTCAAAGAAGCTTTGCATAATAAGCAAAAAATATGAATTATGAATGCCACTGTTATAGTCCGGTCCTGAGTTTACCTGTTACTTTACCTGTCCAGCTCTTGTGACCACCTGGAGCTTTGAAGCCGTAGTGATATGTGACTGAGGATAAGTGGTGAGCACACTGTCTTGGAGGCACACATTGCCATATGCATTAAGAATTAGGGCTACAAGGGGAGAAGGGAAGAATCCTCTCACTTGTGTTGTGGTAGGGATGCTGTCCCTTAAACATCACCAGCAATTCAATAACCATGAATTTCTGAGTGCTTTCTCTCTGCTCCCCCTTTGGGGGAGCGGAGAGGGTGTGCTCAAACTTTAGCTAAACAAACCCTTTTAGTGCTATAGGGATGTGCATTGCATACCCCTGTGGCACTGAAAGGTTTAGCCAATGTAATGCCTCCCATTACCACTTTAGCACGTATAACCCTGTATTGTCTAAAACAATAAATTGTAAAGTACACTTGTGGCACTAAATAAATAAACATAATTCATTAATGAATGCATTCATTCATAGTGTCAGAAACAATTAATAAAAACCAATACTTCATAATGTATAATGACTGTATAATGATATAACAATATACTCTATAATTATATATTCTGTAAGTGTCTGTATGGTCCTGTTGCTTGGTCAGTTTGCACAGTGTGTCTGGTGATGTGAGTGGATGTGCCTTTGTCAAGTTGTGTAACACATACTTCTTCCTGTCCTTTGCACTATCACCCTCTTCCCACTCACCCCAGTCACTCCCCCCATTTAATAATGTTCCTTACACTGTCAACTTCAGTGCCCCAGCTGTGCTCTCCCTCCCAACTTGGTCTCTCCTTCTAATACACAATGATTTGTTACAAAGGTACTATTTACCATAGACAGTTGGATGAAATACAATAAAAAAGAATATTAATGTTACTCCAAACGTATAGCACTATATATCAATACTGGAGGAATGCTATCCAGAATCTAAGTGGAATGTTGATATGTCCCACTAATAGATAACTTTGAACTTACACTTTGACAAATGCATATAAATAGGAAACAAATGTAGTCCCACTACTTAGCGCTCTGAGATGCTCTGTCTATACACATTCATCAAAATGCAAATTCAAAGTCATCTATTAGCAGGATATATCATCATTCCACATACGTTCTGGATCACATTCATCCAGTATTGTATATAGTGATCTACATTTTGAGTGTCAATAATATTTTTAATTTATTGTATTTCAAACAATTGACTATGGTAAATACTTTTATAATAAATCATTGTGCATTAGAAGGAGAAACAGAGGTGGGAGGGGGAGGACAGGTGGAGTGGTGAAGGGGACAGTGTATAATTAAATGGGTGGAGGGTGGAAGGAGGGTGAAGGGGCATCCCCTCACATCACCAGAGACACTGTGCAAACTTGCTGAAGTTAGCAGAAGGCAGCTGATTCTTCACTGAGCTGGGTTCTACAGGACCATACAGGCATTTATAGAGTATGCAAATCTTTCATTATACTATCATTAACCCTTTAAGTGCCAGAAATTTATCACATGCATTGTAATATGTTATATCCCTCCCTGGCACTCAAAGGGCTTATCAGTATGAAGTATTGATCTTTATTAGACATTTCTGACACTGTGGCATCGCTCTTCCTGCAGTTCTATTGATTAATCCTTTCAGTGCCACAGGGATATACAATTCACATCCACATGGCAATGAAAGGGTTACGGGACAGCTGCTGTTTTTCTCTGCTCTTTAGTAGAGAAAGCAAACTGTCCTCTGGCTCCATAGAGAGCTACAGGGAAGTCCCAACATCTCCAGCCTCATGTTGGCGATGTTGAGATAATGAACTCCAACAGCAGAGGCTGCTATTGGAGTTTAGTTCTCGTGGCAAACAACTACACCCTCATGAATATCACAATGACTCATTAACCTGCATTTCCAAATGGAAATGAGCCACTGTTGATGTGGTCAGTGCAAAACTGTAAACTTGAAAGCAAGGCAACTTCATTGCGATGAGGGTGGATTGGTGGCAGATTGAGAGGATATGATAGTGAAGACATGTCTGTGTATTTTGCAATGAGCGTTCAACACAGATCCAACAAAGCATTGCCACCCTGAGCCCTTATTGAACTTTAATGCATCTCCTCCTTGGTCTCTGTTATAGAGCCGCCCCTTCCTTGCAATAGTGCTTGCTCAAAGCTTCCTCTTTTGCCTTATCCAGTGTCTGCTGTTTTCTCCTACTGCTTCTAAACCAGTCCTTTTCCTGACCCTACTATCTGTTGACACCTGTTCCTATTTTGATCTGTTGTTGGTGTAACAGTCCTGTTCCGGACCTCACTATTGTTCACTGCTTATTCCTGTATTGATCTGCTGTTATTATACCAGTCTGTTCCTGAATACACTATTGTTTGCTGCTTCTTCCTGTATTGTCTGCTGTTACTAAACTAGTCCTGTTCATGAACACTCTACTCTTTGCTGTTTAGAACTATATGGCCTTTGATATATACCAATATCCTAAAATGAAATTCCCAGTCAGGAAGGATATGTGAATGTTAATAAACTGAGAAGAAGAAAAAGGGAAGGGGGGTATAAAGGGGGTATAAATAAAATAAATAACAAAATTATAAATACATTTTAAAACATCAAAAAGTGCCCAAAAATCCAAGTAAAACAGTATGCTGCTAAAGTGAAGTAATGGAATAATTCATCCTTAAGAGAGTCAGGTCCAATGTCCAATTGAAATGAATAGTCATTGTAATGACATGAACTGACATGAACTGATGAAGATGGATGAAAATGGGTTGATGAGATGAAGGGTAATGAAGCAGAGCTGTCTATCACAATCACAGTCTATTAGAGGATCCCCTCTCTCCCTCATGCTGCCTGGAAAAAGTAGCCTTGCATACGAATGCAATGCAAGTGTGACAAACCAATGCTCAGAGGAAGATCAAGAGAAAAAATAAAAACAAAAATAAAATAAACTAAATGTACAAATGTATTCAATAACACTGAAAGCTTAAAATAGCCAACTTTCTACTCACATGATACAAAATGGCAGCACACCTCTCGGAGTCCCTTAACAATCATGAGCCATGTCCACTGCAGCTACTCCTTGAAAGAAAGTGTTATATGTTCAACGAAGCTTCAAACACTGATCGTCATCAGCTGTGTCTATATGGCCTTGTCAGCTTATATGCTTCAGTAATGATAATAACTGGGGCAGTGAGGGAAACCTCACTGGGGATATAGGTCATGACCAGCACAGCAGACATAAGGAGTAGCTGAAATGGACATGGTTCATGATTGTTAAACGGGTATGGAACCCTTAAAGGCCAGCTATCATTTTGGTATCATGTGAGTGGGAATTTGGCTGTTTTGAACATTCAGTATTATTAGGTTATTTTATTCTTGTTTTATTTTTTTCCTCTAGTTCTCCTTCACAGTTCCGGTTTGTCACCTTGTTTGCTGTTTGTTCCTGTATTGATCCACTGTTGCCGAACAAGTCATGCTCTTGACCCAGCTATTGCTTGTTGCTTGTTCCTGTATCAATCTGCTCTTGCTGAAACAGTCCTGTTACTGAGCATGCTATGGTTTGCTTCTTATTCCTGCATTGATCCACTGTTGCAGAACCAATCTTGTTGTTGAATCCCTGTCCCTGCCCTAATCTGCAGTTACTAAACTGAACCTGTTTTTGTTTTGCCGCAATAGAGAAAAGTGTGAAAAATTGTATTTTTCACATTTTGTGAGAATTCCTGAAAAAAGTACTGTTTTTTTATTTGTCCTGCTGCAACTCCCACTGCACTGACAGAGGCTTAACTAGAATTCACTGGACCCTGGTGCAAAAATTGCCATCACCCCCAACCACATTGCCCCCATTGGCCACCTCCACATTGCCCCCAGTGTCCATGTCCACATTGCCCCCAATTTCCATCTCTTCACACATTGCCCCAGTGTCCATCTCCTACCTCCCTGATGGTCCCGCAGTGTGGCAGGAGAGGTCTGTTCCTCCTTCTGCACAGACATCTGTTAGAAGCTGGAGCTCCCACGTGGTCCTTTCTCCAGTAATGCAGAGGGCTGGGAGATGATGTCATCTCCCAGTGGTCTGCATTACTAGAGTGCCGAAGACAGAGAGGGTGCTCAGCTGCTAATAGAGGTCTGTAGCCAAATAAATACATAAACACACATACTAACCCCAAGCCTTGTGCCGCTAAACTGGTAGCCATAACCATGCATATGTACCCCCAGCCTTGTCTCTGTCAGTGCAGCTTACTTGAGCGGTGGCTGGGAGTCGGCCACTTCCGTGTCCCCAACAGCTGTCTCGCTGCAGGCGGCTCACTTTCACCTTCCTCTTCTCCCTCAAGTGGGTGTGTGTCAGCTGGTAGTTCCCAGAGATGTTGCACATCACTCTTAAAGGTGCAGGGGCTTGTTGTGTGCTCCACCTTCCCTGCCTTACTCGGGTACATAGCTCCCGAAGAATAAACATAGGTTTCATAACACGTAGAGTGTTCCATTTGTCACAGCATTTTAATATATTTTAAATAAGATTTTAATCTTTGTTATTGTGATACTAAATAACGGCAAACATTTGTCTACCTAAGCCCGAGTTCTATAATGTTATTATTATTACAAATACCCACTTAGTGTGCTCCTGTTGGATGTGTTGGGTAGTTGTTACATCCGCTTGGGTTTATACCCATAGCGTGAGACTACTTAGCCCTAAATATATTCTGTTCCAGAAGACTTGGAGGAGAGTCCCGTGGGAATAACCTACCTGGGGTTAATAACAGGTGTGTGATTACGATCTAGAGGTGATCTATCTAAGCCTTAATTATATGTAACATTTTTTGAGCACCGGGTGATGGTGTTGGCACACGTTTAAACAACCTGCTAAGCTTAGAAGACCCTTTCTGCACTGCTGTTCTTTACTTTACTTGGGTACATAAACTGCCTGGACACCATCTCATTTGCCCTTACGTTGGTGTACAGTGCAGTAGTTATTAGTTCCTGTGTCTGATCTTGTGCTGACCCTTGCCTGGCTGACTCCCTGCTCCGTGTATGACCCTTGGCTGTCTGAATATCCATTCTGGTGCAGACCTGTGGCTCTGGCTGACTACCCACTCTGTGATTGACCCCTGGTGTAGTCTGAATATCCATTCTGGTGCTGACCTGTGGTTCTGACTGACTAACTACTCCGGTTTGACCTTAGGCGAGTCTGACAATTTGTTGGGGTTCTGTTGCCATCTAGATTATCAGGGTCTGCTCTGGAGTAGCATTTCTGTCTTTGTGGAAATTTCTCTCTAGCTCTGACACCTGTATACCTGAGGATCTTATTGGGGATCTGTTTGCTATCATACTAGCTCTATTGTTAAATAAAGGGGGTGTTCACTAAACTGTACCTGTGTATAGTCTTGTTTATACTGCTACTGTGACAGTCCCTTTGCATTGTAGGCATATAACCACACACATAAGCCCCCAACCTTGTGTCACTGCACTGGAATCCATGCAACCTCACATATCGATCCCCAGCCTTGTCTTACTGCACTGGTAGTAATATAACCAAACATATTGCAACCCTGCCTTATCCCACTGCTCTGGCAGCCATGTAACTACACATGTTGACCCCCAGCCTTGTCCTACAACACTGATAGCCATAGAGTCACACTTACTGACCTTTAGGTTTGTCCCACAGTAGTCTGGAGCATGATGGACAGAAGAAGGCCCTCCAGCTGCTGCCAAGATTACAATGCCCATCAGCTGGCAGGAAATTATAGGCATTGTAGACTGAAAGCTTCTGGAGGGTCTCCTGCTGCCCACCAACATACTGACCCCCAGCCTTGTCCCACTATACTGGAGAAACACACAAACTGACAGGAATCCAAGCAATGTCACACTGTACTGGACACAAAAAAAAACACATACATTGAGACTGTAGAGCAGAGGAATTTTTCAGTAACCCAGTAAATATTCTTACAAAATATTTAGTGGGTTATTGAAAAGACAGACATTTTACGAATTTTCAGTGTGTGGGAAATTTCATGGAGAAAGTGGTAAACTTCCTGCGAGGAAAAAAATGGATTTTTCACCAATCTCCAGTTCTAAGTCCTTTTCAGGTAGGTCTCCAGCCATGCTGCTCTTGCTGTTTTTCACCTCAACACAGAAATAGGCAAAAAAATGTCACTTCCCCTAGGTGGGAATTTTCCAAGCACATATGCTATTTTCTTGCTTTTTTCACCTAGCTCATTACATTGAAATCAATGGTAAGAATTTCTCCCCATTACATGGCGATTTTATCTTATTTTCCTGCAGGCATATAAAAGAGTGTCAGGTAGACGTGAGTGAAAGGTCCATGTGGTTGTCCACTTTTTCGCAGGAAAGTCCGTCTTAAACAAAACCTGTAAAAATCTTTGCAATTTTCGCCTATTGTCAAAAAATGTTCACAATTTTTTTAATGGCTACAAACATTTCAGCCCTTTACTTACATATACTTGAGTTTTTGTGCAAAAAATGTGACGTTTCCAGGAAGTGAAACACAACAGAAGCAGTTAGAGATGGAGAAAGGGTGCTAGGCTGTCTTGCATTGCTTCGTTTAGAAAAAGGCAGCAGTGGGTCATAGTGTGCTATCACTATGATCACCTGGATGAAAAAGAAAAGGAGGAGCTGGAAGGAGCATGATGCAACCAATGAGTCAGAGGAGGAAGTGACCACTACCAGCATTGAAGGGTCTGTAAGCCCTGATTCCCAAGACCCAATGATGCTCAGTCCCCCAACACCATCACTTTGGATCTGGGGGAAAATAGTGGCACAGGCACAGGAAGAAGTGTGTAGCAGTGTGAGTAGTACATGTCAGTTACCTGTACCTGCTGTTACTGCTGCCAGTGTGCCTTGTTGTGATATACAAGAGGGGGGATGATGTCAAGTGTGAGAGCAGGGGACCCTTTGTCACACTTGCCATCCCCAAGCAGTCCCACTACTACTATGAAGCAGTAGCTAGAAACAGAGTGTTGGGAGTGAGGTAGGCAGTGATGGTGATGATGATTCTGAAGTTGATGTTGTTACTCTTAGTGAAGCAACTGGTGGGACTAGAGTGACTATTGTTGATCATCCTGCTAATTCTTAAGTTGAAGGTGAAGTGAAGACGAGCAGGCAGACTAGTGATCAAGGGAGCCCACAACATCCCCTTTACCCTGTGATCCACCTCACCCATGCATTATGACTCTGGGACATGATACTGGGGAAGGCAGAAGTGGTGGCTAACAGAAGTAATATCACCATCAGCACAGATCAGCTGCCTTGCCTACTTCTAATGCTGTCAGTCTCCCTTCCTCATCTCGAGATATGACAAGTGTGACAGTATGGGACCTCGGTCACATTTGTCATCACCTCCAACAAGTAAGATTTTAATAGAGCAGCAGCAAGGAGGGACTGGTGGTGGTGATGATGAGGGTAATGGAGGAGCAGCTAGGATGAAAGAGACATTAAGGGCCTTTTTAGCCCAAAGATAGAAGGAATGGGAGACTGAGATACAAATGGGGATGGGCATCACCACCATTAGCAGCATGATGACACTGGTAGCTAATGTCAAAACTTCAGCAACTTTCTCCTTTTCTCCCAAGGACATCAATAATAAGTTTATAGTACAGTACAGGATAGGCATGTTAATGTCAGAATCAACAGCTTGCAATAAAGGATAAAAAGCACAGTAACTGGTGAAGTACCACCACACCCCAGTTTATGCTTGTCTCTTTTGTTCTTATGGTGTTTAACCCTTTGAGTGCCAGGGGGTATGCAATGCATTGCTTTGCAATGCGTTGAGAACCCCTCTGGCACTCCAAGGGTTAAGTTGCACTGTGTGTCAAGTTATGCCTTTTCATGTTGTGTTAAATATATGCTGTATTTACTATTATTCTTTATTTATATAGCACCAACTTATTCCACACAGCTTTATGTGTAGTATCTGTCACTTAGTTTGAATATAGTCCCAGCCACAGAACATACAAAGCATCACTTCCCCTGCTGCTTGGACTCTATCACTGACTCTGTCATTTATCAGTCAAAGTGTTTATTTTTCTTTTTAATGCTTCACGCCCATATACAGAGAACAACTGGTAGCAGCTATCACCAATACTGAAGCACTTCCAACTCCTTCTCTTTACCTGTTTGCCTACACTAGCTAGCATAACCCCCCCTCAATCTCTCTCTCTCACTCTCTCCATCTCTCCCAAGCACAGACTGATTGTCATGATTACCAGAGAGCAGAGCTATGGAGTGATTCTTTGTGATCCCATCCAAAATAACATATCCAGTTGAGATAATAGAGATTGTAGCTAGAGAGCTAGAGTGTCCAGTCTGACTACAGCATAAGCTGAACTAACGGTGCAGACCAAAATGTCATATACCCATCCACCCACTAAGCCAGCGGAAAGTCAGAATGACTGGACTAGGGACAGGTAGGAGGTGATGTACAGAATCTCAGAGCAGTGATAACTTACAAGTACAATAAATAGACTAGCAAAGTATGGGATTAAGTATAAAGCACACTAGTGATACAGATACAGAGACTAAATCCAGGCAAAAGATGAAAACAATGCAGCACAGCAGTACCAGCCAGTGCCCAGATATCTTCTATAGGCTAAAACAAAAACTCAGACTAAGACAAGAAAACAACTGGAAAAAATATATAATCTTGCACCTTGAAATTAAATAGGATTAATGGAGCCCTGCAGAGTATGATACTTTGTTGGAATACCATGGAGTTAGAGAAGACACTGAGAAGTAGTTAAAATTATACATACTTCTGCTAGCACAACTGGAATTCTGGGTAGATGCTGAATAGTGGATGAGCAGCTGAACCTGAACAGTTTCTGGTAGCTACAGCAGTGCACTTGAAGTCACAAGCTTGGTCAAACTTAACACCACAGAGACTCTGTCTGGACATTTCTGAGTGGAGAATAATGTAGGCACATGTACAGTTACTAAAAGCTCAGCAGAACACAGAAGGATGCAATCAGCTCGACTGTCAGCAAACACTGGAATGATACTGGATGCAAACAACAACAAAGATACGCTTAGTCTAAGGAGACGACTTTCAACACATGCCAAAGAACCAGAAAGGGAATAACTGAAAGGTTCAGGGCAAACCACAAAAGTAGGCAAAAACAAGGGCAAAAGGACAAACCTGGAGCCTGACACTGACAATATGCAGTAAACTGACACCCCCTTTTATATTTAACTCCTTAAGGACCATTGACGTACACGGACCATCATGCTGGTCCGGCACTTAAGGACCAGTGACGGTCCTGGTACGTCATGTACTTTTACTCAACACGCTCCAGCAGGAGTGCGGTGAGTAATACCGGGGACTGAAGTTGATCGTGATCTCTTTCAGTTCCTCGTTCTGCGTGCCGGCACACGTGATCAGTCATATGGGGCGGCACGTAGAACTTCCCTATCTGGTCCTTAAAGGACCACACACCCTGGGACTGCTGGTCCTTAAGGGGTTAACATGATGGGAATGCATGCAGAAAACTTTCCACTAGAGGGAAATACATTATTAACATTGATTTCAATGCAATGAAAAAGCATAAAAATTGTGGAGAAAAGTGCATGTTTCATTAAAATTCCCAAGAAAGGTAGGAAGTGTTTTTTTTCGCATGCTTCACTTTTGAGCTAAAAGTTTTTCCGACCTCTTCCAGTGACTAATAAAAAAAAATATGAATTGTATACTAATAAAATCTATGTGTATGTAAACACTGTACATCTTTCTGTTACAGTGAACAAAAGAGGTACAAATAATACAGATAATCAAGCCAGATATAAGTCCTCTTGAAAAAAACCTAAGCAAACATTTTAAGAGCTACTACAATTTTGTACCATCTATGTTTCACCTGATTACAATGTGGTGGCTGTATTTGTGGAGATATCTTTGAGAACCCTATTAAGAGTGCTTTTTTCAAAACCTATGATTTTTATACTTTCATGAATGTGTACATAGTTTATTTGCTAAAATCCCCATGCTGCAAATGGTGTGGACTAAAGTACACACCCTGTAAAATGTAGAAATATACAAATGTTATGAGAAATAAGGATTATATCAAATAAAGTCCTGTTTCTGCTCACAGTGCTGAAACAGAGCATACATTGTCTCAGTTGCATTATCAGGTAATTGATCATATAGACTGTGTCAACTGTTAGCATTCTGGTACTAATTACAAATACATAAAAATAAGCTAGTATAAGAAGGGTCCATTATTCATTGGTAGACTGAGAAAGGGTATTTCCTGAAATGTTCCTGGTATACCACTAATATTATTATTATAATAATACAAGTAAAAGTTTATGTTTAATCTGGATGGATCATTTACACATAAAGCTGTTCAAATGCCCCTGCCAAGGTAACATTTTGCAAAAGGTATCAACACATCTTTGCACATACTCACAAATGTAAAAGCTGTGTAAAAGCTATCCCTGGGGCTTAAGTGTTTAGTGCTAAATACTATGAGTAAACTATTCAAAACAGATCAGGTGCATGTGGCAGCTCTTTAGTATGGTTCATGACTTCAGTACTTTCCAGATGGCATTAAGTAAGCTGCAAAAGAACCGTAACAAAGCATGCCAACTATAAATTTGCATTTATGAAAATACTAAAGAATAACAATAAAGAAGACAACTTTGAAGCATATTTACTTAGAACAGTTAAAGGAGTTCTGGAGAAAACCATTTTCACCATGTATATTGTATATATATTGTATTCTTTTTAATTTATATAGCTCCAACCAGTTTACTTGGCACTTTACAGTTTACATTTAATATAGAAGGAGTACAATAAGTGCAGTGATTAAGTGCTCATAAAGATAATCATAAGGGGAACAACAGGAGAGTATATCCTATATAATAATTCGCTAAATGTGTGTTTGTCATGCGCACTACAGACTGCCTGCACCGTGGCTGATAAAGGAGCGGGGCTCTGAATTCAGACCGTAGTGCTCAGAGAGGACTACGGTCTGAACTCGGAGCGCACCACACATGTATCAGCCGCATGACTGCACCACGGCCATTGCTGGGTGGTACTGTGGCCCGCGTACACAGGCTCTTCAACTAGTATTAGGATAAGAGGTCCCTGCCCTGTAGAGCTTACAATCTAAGTATAGGATTATGTGATCTAAATATATATTTCCAGAGTTTCCATTGGTGTTAGAGAGACTTTTAATTAACCAACTGAATGCTAAGGAGGTTGAAGACCTTTCTACTAATTAAAGGGGTTAAAAGTCATATTTAAATCAATGACTATTTTTATTTTTCCCAATGGTGTAGTTTTAGGGATATCCATAAGCAATCCTCAAGATCTACCTACAGTCCATGATTTAAGGGTTTTCCTGTTTAAGCACAGGTGGGCCAGTCAGATTTCCCTATACATAATTAGGGAAATCATTAAATCATGGTCTGTTTGTGACCCCTGAGGACCAAAATTGCACTTCCGCTGTGTAGTTGATTTGCCCCAGAATTGTTCCAGTTCTTCTTAGCATATCAGCTTCAGTGACTCAAGAATCAAGAAGAAGAACAAGCAATATATTTACACAATGAAGGGGGCAGGAGGTGATAGTCATAGTGGTGTCCTCTTCCTTAAAAAGACTCTTATGTACATATATCTTAAAGTGTCAAGAAATAATTTCAGCAGATGAATACAATGTTGTGGTAATTGTTTATTGCCTACTTAAGAAACATGGTAAAAAATATAAAATGAAAAAAGTGAAGTAAAAACATAAAATGCAACTTCACCTATCAAACAACAACAATGAATAAAAAATAAAAAATGGGAATAAATTAACTTATCAGCACATATGACATATAATCCAACATTTTAATTTAATGGGTTGTTAATGTTCTGTGGCTAAAACACAGTTATGACACTTTTCTTTGTAATATTTCTTTACCTCACTATTTTAATATAAATATATTGTTACTGGGTGCATTTATCATGGATGTTTCTTTTTATGGTTCAGCTACTTCAAATATGGAGTCTGGTTGCTTGGATCTTGGCCTGGATGGACATAAGGGAGAACTAGGTCAATAATTAGGGTGACAGATAGATTTACAATTTTGAGCAAAATTATATGGTTATTTTTTCCTTATGGAAAAGAAAAAAAAAAGCATCTGACTATGACCTAATAATAAATCTGTTTCCAAATGTTGAATAACATATATGTAAATTCTGTTAATAAAAATGTTCTTTGTTTGACAAATTCAATTACTGGAGATATTAAAAACCCGCAAAGTCTGTAAATGGATTTTAATCTGCCTTCAATTCTTGATCTCTAGGTTTAATGTGTAAAATAATATGTAGAATGTTTTTGTTATATACATACATCTACACACACACACACACACACACACACACACACACACACACAATCTGTGGTGCATCTGTAAGAATTAGCAGTGTAAAAAAGTAATGTAATTTTAAATTGTATACGATTATAATTGTGTATAGAAGAAACACAAAAAAATTGTAAGTGCTACACTACTATTATTCACTTTTATTATAATTTTTTTGTGGTTATAAACTTTTGGCATTAATGTCAGGTGCCTAAATGGCTTGGATCCTAGGAATGTCTCCAGTGCACTGATTAAAAATATCTCCAACACATTGCAGGTGTGAATGAAAATATCAATCATTTGAGTGACTGTACAGCGTAAAATACTTTGGCACTCCAAGGGTATAAGTATGTAATTAAATATTCAAGCTATCTTACTATCTATAAAGTTGTAATTAGGAGGAGGATTTATCAAAGGTTAGATTGTTCCATGGAGATCTATCCTACCTTTCTGTAATTATGTATATTTATTAAAATATCTCTCTTTCACACAGTGGAGAGGAACTGTCTTCTTAAGCATAGAGTAAAATTTTAAATTGTAACTGCATTTTGCCTGTATATTCACCACAAGATCAATTAACTACTTACTCTAATCTAACAGCAGCTCCAATTAATCTTCATAGTATCTGGGCCATAGAGAGTGTTATTTCATTACTGTGAGAGTTGTAGTTCAAGAGTAATTGAATGATAAAGTATTCCCCTCCCTCTCCTTTTACCAAGTGTAAGCCACCTTCCCTTAGATGTGGAATCTGGTCACTTAACCGGACAGGTCTCAGCAAGGGACAATCTTCTTAACATTCAATTACTATTGAACTACAACTCTGACAGTATTGAAATAGCACTCTCCATGGCCCAAATACTATGAAGATTAATTGTAGATGCTTTTTTCGTGAAACATTACTAAGATAACTGGAGCAATCCTGGGGCAAACTTACTGCACTATTAGTAACAAGTACAATTTCACAAAACTCACATGAATTTAAATGGAAATTTTAATCTCTCTTGAACACTAGAGGTCTGCAACACATAACAAAGTAATGTGCTGCAAACCTCTCCATCATCCAAGTGATAAATTAAATAAAGTATAATTTTTATTTTTCCCCTGTGGTGCTTTATGTGTGTGTTCTTTTTTATAATAGTTATATGCAGCCACAATAACAGTATTAATAAATATAGTGCTGCATGTTGTAACTCTCTTAACTAAATGCCAATATGATTTTATTAAGGAACATCAGTGCTCCAAGTAACAGCAACAGATGCGGATGATCCGACGTATGGAAGCAGTGCTCGGGTTGTCTATAGCATTCTTCAGGGTCAGCCCTATTTTTCTGTAGAGCCAAAGACAGGTAAGTTGAAAAAAAAAATATTGTATGACTTTTCCTGCTGAGTAATACAAGGGTACTTTCACTGCATTATTCCAAAGTTATCACAGTTTAAACAGACAAACAACTTTTCTATAATACCATTCTATATAATAATTCGCTAGGATGTTTGTCAGAAACACTCATGCACAGTAGAGATTGCCCGAACGCACAGAATGCTGGGAGTTCTGTGCTGGGAGCATTCTGTGCTTTTGTGCAGTCTCTACAGTGCATGACTGCGTTGGCGGCAGGACACAGAGCAGGACCGGCCTATTAACCCTTTGAATGCCAGAGGGGTATGCAAAGCACTCAAAGGGTTAACATCACCCGGACCTTGGCCCGTGTACATAGGCTTTTACACTAGTTGAATTATACTGGAGAAGTGAGTCACTGACTGCAGTTCTTCATAGAATGTAAAAATAACAGCTCCATCACTGTGTAACAGTTTGAACAGTTTCAAATTCTGAAAAGTGCGATTTATGCAACACATTCAGTAATAATTTTTGCTTGCAAACTTAGATTAATCAAACAGGTTTTCATGTTTTTCAAATATAATGTAAAAGCTGGCACAAGACCTACATCTTATGTCAGTATCCTTGAACACATTAATTCTTACTTCCCACACTGTTCATTGTAGCAGGAATTAGGTAAACATAGCTAATAGATGAGTGAAATAACTGGCCAAATTATGTTTTGCTGTAAAATTAAACAATTTCTCTAATAGTTATATATTTTCAAATATTAGGATGGTATTGTTCCATTACTGTAGTCTTTGGAAATTTTCAATTAAAAAAAACAAAATATTTCTATGTTCCACATTTTTAATTTGGAAAAAAAACACATTGTTTGTAAAAATATAATACACAGCTTTTCTTCCTTCAGCCACCACCTAATTCCATTATTCCAATTATCAAAATATAAGCAAAGCAATTTATTTCAACCTTTACATTTTAGAGAACATTTTTTTAAATTCACAAAATTTTTCTATATTTATATGAACGAGTTATGTAATTGGAGCTGGCATTCTCTAATTCTCAATTCAAATAAATTAAAATATATATTATCCCCTCCACATCAATTTGTGGGTGGTACTGTATAGATGTTATTGTTGGCTAATGTACTTAAAGCATAGCATATTTAAATGGAGGAAATGTGCTACTTTTTATCCTATGGTATCGGCGATCAATTTAACATCTAAGGACAACAGGTATGCACAATGCATTGTGGCCCACAAGAGCTTAAAGTAGGGTAGTAGGGTTCTTGACTGGATACACTACAGGTGTCTGCTCAGAATAAGGGTGTTGCAATTCATTCCTATCCTAACTTGTCATGCTCTCACCCATACAGAACTTGAGTAATAAGGAAAAAACTCAAATGATGTGTATTTTGATAAATCTGATAATGTAACTGTTGGATTAGTACTGTATAATTGTGCAGGTGTCATAATAATAATCCTTTATTTATAATAATCCTTTATTTATATAGCGCACACAGATTCCGCAGCGCTTTAAACTCATTGCAGATGTTGTCCTTGGTGGGATTTGAACCCAGGACCCCAGCGCTTCAAGGCAACATTGCTAACCACTGAGCCATTGTGCCATACAATGCAAACTGTAAGCACAATAATATGCTTACAGTATTTAAATTACCTGAACATTTGAAACATGATAAATGAGGCACTTTCACAGATGTCTGCTAAAATCCAGTGATAATATGAACACAGATAATTTAAAAAACACATAAAAGTTACACTTTCAGCTGGTCTGCTCTGCTGGAATCCCCATATATTCTTTAGATAATTTAGACTAAACTTCAAGATTTGAAGTCTCACAGTCAGTGGTGCAAAATTTGTGCTAGGATATACTCGAGGGGTGTTATGCACTAAAGCATGATAAAGGGGTGATAAAGTGGAGATGACTTCTCTAGTGAAATCACTAAATCTCCAAATCTCCAAATTCTCCAAATCTTAGTGCGTTGGCGCCATAGAATAACATAGGAATTGGAGAAGTGATATCATTTGAGAAGTCACCTCTACTTTATCACCCCTTTATCATGCCTTAGTGTATCTCCCCCCTTGTCTTTATATACATTTACCAACCTCTCAGAGGTCCTCAAAAATGACTTGCAAGTTACAATAATTATTACTTTCATTATTCATAATCTATTCGAACTGAGAATCTACCCAGCTCTTGTGATATGATATGCCTGAAATATAGCTTACAAAGCAACTTCAAATTAGAACAGAATGGGTTCTAAGACCTACATGTCAGCCTCAACTGGGTGACAAACAATAGAAACAAACACACTAGTAACAATTATTGTTACAAAAAAAAACAAAAAACAGAAGAGGTAGAGAATAGGGATGGGCGAAAATTTTCATCTCAAACTGAAATTGGTGAATAATGGCATTTCCTGTTTGGGGAATAATTTCCCACAAAAAGTGTCATTTTTCAGATTTTTCATCTAGCTCATTCCATTGAAATCAGTGGAAACATTGAATTTACATACAACACATAGCAAATATTATTTTATTTCCCAAAGGCATAGTATAAAAGGGGCATGAGTGTGTCCGTGTTGGTGGGGTGTGGGGAAAGAATTAGTTGAACAGAGGATGTTTTTTGGGGGGGTTGTTTACTGGGATTGGGGGGCAGTTAATAAAAAATAAATCATAAATACGATTAAAAAAGCCCATAAGACATGGTATAAAAGGGGTCTGAGGAGGGTGCCTGTGTTGGTGGGTGAAGTCTGGGGAAAAAATCAGTTGAACAGGCAATTTGTTTTAGGGGGTTCATTGACAGGTATTGGGGGACAGTTAATAAAAAAATAAAAAAAATAAAATAAAATAAGAAATTTGTATGTAACATGATAGAGACAGGGACCCCCTAACGTAAGCTGCTACTGGGGTAGACTGATACTTGACATGACAGAGCATTTTGTAGAGGATAACTTGAAAGATTTGTTGTTAGTGGCCCAAGCCCTGAGAAAATATTGATTTGTAGGACTTAGACTATTAAAGGCTCAAGCCCTGAGGGAACCTTGATTTGTAGGACTTAGACTTGTTTGGCACAAGCCCTAAGGAAATATTGATCTGTAAGGCTTCAACTTGCTGACAGTTTAATAGTAATGATGCACCCTCCTTCCCCCAGCTTAGCATATTCTGCAGAATGGATTCTCGTCAGATTCCTCCTGATGCCTTGCTTGTAATTCTCCTCCACCACACTGCCATCTGTGGTTAGTGCACCACACGAACTGCCACATCCTAACATCTACAGAGTGGCTATCATTTGGCAGGGGAGGTAATGATAAATGAGGTGGATTGGCAGAAGATGTAGTTACCCTAGGGGAAGAAGGTGATAGCGAGCTAGCTGTTTCACTCATCATGGAACTTCCAGCCTCTGCTTGGGTTTCTCTATTCTTCATTCTCTTTGATCTTTACCTTGCTGCTTGTAGCCTTTCTGAAGAGTAAGGGGGTACTGTAACAGTGGTGCTCTGTTTCTGTGGTGGGTGTTTGGCTTTAACATGTTTGACATAAATGTCATGGTGTCTCATGTGTGTTATCAGTGCAGTTGTGCCAAGGTGTGTTCCCTTCCTTTCCCTTCTCACTGACTTATCACAAATTGTGCACAGTGCCATTGATGATGACTGCACTGTGCCTGTCCCAAGAGAAAAATAGTCCCACACCCATGACTTCAGGGGGTAGGGAACAGGTGGAGAAGAATGGCCTCTTTCATCTTCTCCTTCACATTCCGCTTCACTGTCTGAGGCAGAAGATTATGTTGCTGCTGTTGCTGCTATTGTCTAAGAACAAGCACTGCAAATAGGACCAGGATTATTACTGCTGCTTGCAAATGTTACCTATCCTAGTCCTAGATCACTTGTTGACCCCCTTCCCACTGTGCCCACAGTGGTCTGTGGCACACTAGCCTGCTTCTCAGCATCCTGTTGCCCTTGTAACTCAGCAGCAGAAGGATTTAAAGCAGTAGTAAACTCTGCAAATTCCAAAATCTCACTGATAGTGGTGGTGGTGATTCCCATCCCCATCCATGTCTCCCATTCCTTCTCAGTTTGGGCTAAAAAGGCTACCAATGTCTCTTCTACACCAGTTTCTCCATCATCACCACCACCACCACTAGTCTTTCTCTGTTGCCTCTGCTCTATTATAGACTTCTCACTGCTGGTTGGAGAAGGTGACAAGAAATGTGACAGAGTCACACTTGCCATTTTTTGTTAACCTGGAAAGGTGGACTGGAAGCACTAGCAGCAGACTGTGCTCCTGGTGATGGTGGTATTATTGCAGTGGTAACAATTTTGCTTTATTCAGGATCATGCTCCACATGGACAAATCCGTGGGGGGAAGGGGACCCCCAGAGTAAGGAGAATGGTGTGGGCTCCCTTGAGCACTAGTCTGGACACTCTCAATTGATTCCCCTACCACGCTACTAGCACTAGTCCCACTGGCTGCTTCACCATCACTGTCACTACTACTAATACTACTAACACCAATCACATCAATTTCAGCCCCCGAGTCTTCCTCCTCACAGTCACTAATAATATGATGATTACCCACTCCTTCACTCCTAATCCTAACAAGCGGCGGTACCTTCTTAGTAGTAGTACTAGCACTGGTGGGCCTGCTTGGGGATGTCAAGTGTGATTTAGGGTCCCCTGCTGTCAAACTTGGCATCATCTTCTCCTTCCCCCCTCCTGAGTATTACAAGACACACTTGCAGCAGGTTCAGCACTGGTGGCACCAGGTACAGAACTGGTGGCAGCAGGGTCAGCAAGACTGACAGCAGGCACAGCAATGGTGGTAGAAGGGGCAGTACTGGCAGCAGGCACCGCACTGGTGGCAGCAGGCACAGCACTGGTGACAGCACTGGCAGTAGGCACAGCATGGTGGCAGCAGGGGCAGCACATCTGACAGCAGGCGCAGCACGTCTGACAGCAGGTGCAGCATGTCTGGCAGCAGGCACAGGTAGCTGACCTGTCCTGCTCTCACTATTACCCTTTTCTTCCTCCTTTTAATTAATTTCCCCCAAAGCCCTGGTAATTTAGGGAGACTGGCCTTCATTGTTTCTGTAGTGCCCACTTCCTCCTCAGACTCAGACTCAGTGGACACATAAGGGTCCTTCCATTAACTCCTATTATTACTTTTAAACTTTCTCATAGTGATAGTAGTCATTATGAGCATCTCCTGCCTCAGTTCTGCAAAAAGATCACAGCAGAACAGCACAGAATGCCTACATCACTCTGTAGCTGCTTCTATTGCGTTTCACTTTCTGGAATACGTCACATTTTTACAGCGAAAAAGGCAAAAAAACACGTATATCAGTGGGTAGAAACTTTCTAGCCATTGATAAAATGGAAAAGAATATTGGCCAATGGACGAAAAATTTTAAGATTTTAATCATTGTTTTTAAATAAGATTTTGCCCACAAAAATGCGGACAACAATGTGGTTTTCGCAGATTTTTTAGGCGGGAGCACGGAGGGACCTTTTGCCCATCCCTAGTACAGAGGCTTCTGCTCAGAACAACTTACAGTTTGGAGGATGACATTAAGGAGGCATATGTAAAAGGTGGTACCGTTAATATCACGGTGCCCGTGATTTGCTGCAGTTACTTGTCTGTCACCAGTAGGGGGCTTCTATTGGCTGTCTGCAGATAGCCCGCCTCTTATTGACTATTTAAACCTGGATTGGGCACCCTTTGAGTGCCCTTTCGTGTTGTTTCTGACCTTCTTGCTATCACTATGCTAGTGATAGCTGGGCCTCTGTTCCAGTGTTCCTGAGTTCCTGATCTCATGTGTTCCTGAGTTCCTGATCTCTACTGTTCCAGTGTTTCCTGCATGCTGAAGTACTTCCAGTCCTGGTTCCGGCCTAGTCTCTGGTGTTGCAGTTCCTGCTGAACTTCTCTGCTGTTTTCTGACCTGACTGATCGTTGCTGGTTCCTGTCATCTCATCACCTGTCTTCAGTATCCTGGCGACCTTCTGCCTGGTCGCGTTGGTGACATTGCTACTATTCCGTGTTGGTCCCAGCGTGCGGACGCTGGTTTGCTCCCAAGCCTTGCGGCTATACTAACTCGCTTGTTACACCAGTGTGCGGTCACTGGTTTGCTCCAAAGCCTATCAGCTATACAAATCTGTGTTGGTCCCAGCGTGCGGACGCTGGTTTGCTCCTAAGCCTTGCGGCTATACAAACTCACTTGTTACACCAGTGTGCGGTCACTGGTTTGCTCCAAAGCCTTTCAGCTATACAAATCTGTGTTGGTCCCAGCGTGCGGACGCTGGTTTGCTCCTAAGCCTTGCGGCTATACAAACTCGCTTGTTACACCAGTGTGCGGTCACTGGTTTGCTCCTAAGCCTATCAGCTATACAATTCGGTGTTGGTCCCAGCGTGCGGACGCTGGTTTGCTCCTAAGCCTTGCGGCTATACAAACTCACTTGTTACACCAGTGTGCGGTCACTGGTTTGCTCCAAAGCCTTTCAGCTATACAAATCTGTGTTGGTCCCAGCGTGCGGACGCTGGTTTGCTCCTAAGCCTTGCGGCTATACAAACTCGCTTGTTACACCAGTGTGCGGTCACTGGTTTGCTCCAAAGCCTATCAGCTATACTAATCTGTGTTGGTCCCAGCGTGCGGACGCTGGTTTGCTCCTAAGCCTTGCGGCTATACTACTCGCTTGTTACTCCAGTGTGCGGTCACTGGTTTGCTCGCTAAGCCCTACGGCTATACTATTCAGTGTTGTTTCCAGCGTGCGGACGCTGGTTTGCTCCAAAGCCTTGCTGCTTAACGATTCTGCTAATTTGCCAGTTCCATCTGACTGCTGCTATTATCTCTGGGCTGCCCTGCCCGGTATTGGTAAGGCCGGTAGAACCTTTTTCCACATTCCATCTGAGGTTGCCTTACCCGGTATTGGCAGGGCCGGTAGAGCCTACATTGTGTATCTATTGAGGCTGCCTTGCCCGGTAATTTGGTAAGGCCGGTAAAACCGTTATGCTATTCCATCTGCAGGTTGCCTTACCCGGTATTGGCAAGGCCGGTAGAGCCTAAAGACTGTCCTGTCCGGTATGTTGACAGGACCGGTAGAGTCTGCCTTCTGTCTGTGCTATATTCTGTATATATATATATGTATGTTATTGCCATCCTAAGTTATCATTTATTATTTCAATAAAATTGATTTTTTTTACCTAAAACTTGTGTCTGAGAGTCATAATAAACCGTGACAGTACGAAAGGGCCATGACCTCAGACAGCAAGGGTCAAGGTAACGCACAGAATATCCATTGGAGGATGGATGTGCTCGAGCAACGTTTGGATCAGTTGGCAGTTGCAATTCAAACGATCCTTGAACGCACGGTACCTGCTGACCAATCTAGCTCTAGCCCGGTGGTCTCGCCAAGTCAGACACCGGAAAGTGATACCAGACCCCTAGGGGGTACTGTTAAAGGGTTAACGGCTTCTGCACCCTTGCCGCTAAGATATGATGGTGACCCTAGTCTCTGCAGAGGGTTCATCAATCAACTCGAAATCTTTATGGAATTGACGGCACACGCATTTCCCAATGATCGTAGTAAAGTGGGGTTCACGATATCACTGCTCACTGGCAGAGCATTGGCCTGGGCTAACCCCTTGTGGGAGAATGCTAAACCTTGTACTAAGAACTTTAGTGAATTTGTGCGTTCCTTTCGAAGAGTGTTTGAGCCTCCTGGTAGAACCACCTCTGCTGCCAAACGCCTTATGGAGATACAACAGGGCAGGCGTACAGTGGGCGACTATGCCATCGAATTCCGCACATTGGCAGCAGAGGTAGGTTGGAATAACGAGGCATTATTGGCAGCCTTCTCTCAAGGCCTGAATGACCACATTAAAGACGAAATCGCTGCTAAAGATCTACCTATTGATCTAGATGATTACATTGAGTATGTTATGATAATTGACTCCAGAATACGTGAGAGATCAATTGCCAGAGATCGTAAGTTACGGTCAAAAAATAATGAGCCTAGTAGCATGTTTTGCCCACCCATCCCTCCCTTGGCATTGAAGTCTAGTGAACCAGTACGGGAAACAAGTGAACCTATGGAAATAGGCTTCACTAGACTAACCAAGGCAGAGAGACTATATCGCAAAAAACAAGGGTTATGTTTATACTGCGGTAAAAAAGGGCACTTGCTAAATTCCTGTCCGGTACGTCCGGGAAACGCACACACCTAGGGTATCTTGGGGGACAGGCCCTAGGTGGTGTACAATCGTCCCCAGTGTCGGGCATAATGAAACCCACCATACAGGTGGTATTGTCTTGGGCACAACGCTCTGTGGAGGTTTTGGCCTTGGTTGACTCCGGTGCAGCAGGGTATTTTATGGATAATACCTTTGCTGAATTGCACGGAGTTCCACGCATTGAAAGAGAAAACCCCTTGACTATTGAAGCGATTGATGGTAGACCCTTAGAACCGCCTCAGGTTATATTTGAAACTATGCCATTGTCTATGACTATTGGGGCACTTCACAGAGAAGAGCAGCAGTTTCAACTGATTAATTCCCCGCACCATGCGGTGATATTGGGATTTCCGTGGTTACAGTTACATAACCCACAATTCGATTGGAAAAAGTGTGAAATTGCTGCTTGGTCCCAGTTTTGTATGGACAAGTGCGTCATCCAGCCTATTAAGGTCATGTGCACCTCCTCTGCTATGCCGGATGTGTACCAACAGTTTGGCGATGTTTTTAGCAAAGGAGAGGCTAGTATGCTACCCCAGCATAGACCTTATGATTGTTGCATTGAATTGCAGCCTGGTGCAGTACCTCCGAAAGGACGCACTTATCCATTATCTTGTGATGAACATAAGGCTATGGAGGATTACATTTCTGATGCCCTTGCTAGAGGGATCATACGTAAATCTACCTCTCCAGCTGGGGCTGGGTTCTTTTTTGTAAAAAAGAAAAATGGCGAATTAAGACCATGCATTGACTACCGGGGCTTGAATAAACTAATGGCAAAAAACGCATACCCAATACCACTCATCACCGAGCTTTTTGACAGGCTTAAGGGCGCTTCGATATTTACCAAGTTGGACCTACGGGCCGCTTACAATCTGGTTCGCATTCGAGCAGGTGATGAGTGGAAAACTGCCTTTAATACTCGAGCTGGGCACTACGAGTATCTAGTAATGCCTTTTGGGCTGTGTAATGCACCCGCAGTTTTCCAGGAACTGATAAATGATGTTCTGAGAGATATGTTACAGACATGTGTTGTGGTGTACCTCGACGATATACTGATTTACTCCCACAACATGGCACAGCACATCAAAGATGTATCCGCAGTATTGCTACGACTCCGTGAGAACAAATTATTTTGTAAAATGGAAAAATGTGAGTTTCATAGAACCAGTGTGCCATTCTTGGGGTTCATAATTGGCAATGATGGCATTGCCATGGACAAAGAAAAGTTGTCAGCTGTCCTACAATGGCCAAAACCCAAGGGTCTTAAAGCCATACAGCGTTTCCTGGGTTTCGCTAATTATTATAGGAGGTTTATTAAGAACTTTTCTTCCATTGTCAAACCTCTGTCCGATCTTACGCACAAGGGTGCTAATCCTTCTTGTTGGCCGGTATCTGCTGAGAAAGCCTTTGAGAATTTGAAGCTGGCATTTGCTGCGGCTCCTGTGTTATCCCACCCCAATCCTTTACTTCCATTTACGTTAGAGGTTGATGCCTCAGATATTGGGGTCGGGGCAGTACTTTCGGAGCGACACGAGAAAGGTGGAACTCTCAGACCTTGTGGGTTTTTCTCTAAAAAGTTGACTGTCACTCAAAGCCACTATGAGATAGGTGACAGAGAATTATTGGCCATTATCCTTGCTCTTAAGGAATGGCGTCATTTGCTTGAAGGTACTAAGAATCCTGTCTTAATCCTAACAGATCATAAGAATCTGACCTATCTCTCGGAGGCCAAGAGATTGTCCTCTCGTCAGGCCAGGTGGGCACTGTTCCTGTCTCGATTTAATTTCATTGTATCATATTTGCCAGGGTCAAAAAATATCAGGGCTGATGCACTGTCAAGACAATTTGAGGCCGACAGTGACAGAGTGGAAGCACCAGCTCCTATCATCCAACCTGATAGAATACTGGCTACTATACGCACGAGTATCACTTCTCCTCTAGGGGAGGAGATCCTGGCCTCTCAGGGGTCCGCTCCCCATGAAACCCCAGTGGGCAAATGTTTTGTCGCTGAATCATTTCGTACTAGGCTGCTCGAAACCTACCATTCCTCTAAGGCTGCGGGACATATTGGTAGAGACCAATTGTTATGGTCCCTTTCTCAGTTATTTTGGTGGCCTTCCATGAGAAACGATTGTGCCGAATTTACGAATGCCTGTGCCACCTGCGCCCGCGCTAAGACCCAGAGACATCTCCCTGTGGGCTTGCTTCAACCGGTGCCTAATGGCGAACGCCCCTGGTCTCATGTTTCCATTGATTTTATGGGAGAGTTGCCTATGTCGAAGGGGTACTCCTTTATATTCATGGTGGTGGACAGGTTTTCTAAAATGGCTCATTTCGTGCCCCTCCGTGGTCTTCCTTCAGCGAAGGAATTGGCAATGGTGTTCGCCAGAGAAGTATTCCGGTTGCATGGAGTGCCTAGGGTACTGGTGTCTGACAGGGGGAGCCAGTTTGTGTCTAGATTTTGGAGGGCATTTTGCCAACAGATGGGCATACAGCTGTCCTTCTCCTCTGCCTACCATCCCCAGACCAATGGAGCCGCTGAACGAGCCAATCAGGGCTTGGAACAATTTCTCCGTTGTTTCGTTACTGACCATCATGATAATTGGTCCGACTTGTTGCCTTGGGCAGAGTTCGCCAGGAACTGTGCGGTCAATTCTTCATCTGGGAGCTCTCCGTTTCTGATTAATTATGGGTTCCAGCCCTGTTTGCTTCCAGACTCATTTCAGACGCAACAGATTCCAGCTCTGGATGAGCATATCGAGCAACTCCGTTCCACATGGGCACAAGTTCAGAGGGCACTTGGTCAGTCATTTCAGCGTCATCAGCGCCATGCTAATCGCAGAAGGCTTCCAGCGGTTTCCTTTCAGGTTGGGGATAGAGTATGGCTTTCCTCCAGAAATCTCAAGCTGCAGGTTCCGTCTAATAAGTTGGCTCCTCGGTTTATTGGTCCATACAGAGTTATTCGCAAAATTAACCCTGTCTCCTATGCACTAGACCTACCTGCATCCATGCGTATCCATAATGTGTTCCATGTGTCCCTTCTTAAGCCTCTGGTTTGCAATCGCTATACTACCACACCTGTGGTGCCAGGACCTGTTGAGGTCGAGGGCCAGGAGGAGTACGAGGTTCAGAGCATTATTGATTCCCGTAGGCTTAGAGGAAGGGTACAGTACCTGGTACATTGGAAAGGGTATGGTCCTGAGGATCGGTCATGGGTGGATAGTACGGACCTTCATGCACCTAGGTTAACTAGGTCCTTTCATGCCAATTACCCGCAGAAACCTAAACCCTATTCTAGGAGAGGGGGTCTTTGAAAGGGGGGTACTATCACGGTGCCCGTGATTTGCTGCAGTTACTTGTCTGTCACCAGTAGGGGGCTTCTATTGGCTGTCTGCAGATAGCCCGCCTCTTATTGACTATTTAAACCTGGATTGGGCACCCTTTGAGTGCCCTTTCGTGTTGTTTCTGACCTTCTTGCTATCACTATGCTAGTGATAGCTGGGCCTCTGTTCCAGTGTTCCTGAGTTCCTGATCTCATGTGTTCCTGAGTTCCTGATCTCTACTGTTCCAGTGTTTCCTGCATGCTGAAGTACTTCCAGTCCTGGTTCCGGCCTAGTCTCTGGTGTTGCAGTTCCTGCTGAACTTCTCTGCTGTTTTCTGACCTGACTGATCGTTGCTGGTTCCTGTCATCTCATCACCTGTCTTCAGTATCCTGGCGACCTTCTGCCTGGTCGCGTTGGTGACATTGCTACTATTCCGTGTTGGTCCCAGCGTGCGGACGCTGGTTTGCTCCCAAGCCTTGCGGCTATACTAACTCGCTTGTTACACCAGTGTGCGGTCACTGGTTTGCTCCAAAGCCTATCAGCTATACAAATCTGTGTTGGTCCCAGCGTGCGGACGCTGGTTTGCTCCTAAGCCTTGCGGCTATACAAACTCACTTGTTACACCAGTGTGCGGTCACTGGTTTGCTCCAAAGCCTTTCAGCTATACAAATCTGTGTTGGTCCCAGCGTGCGGACGCTGGTTTGCTCCTAAGCCTTGCGGCTATACAAACTCGCTTGTTACACCAGTGTGCGGTCACTGGTTTGCTCCTAAGCCTATCAGCTATACAATTCGGTGTTGGTCCCAGCGTGCGGACGCTGGTTTGCTCCTAAGCCTTGCGGCTATACAAACTCACTTGTTACACCAGTGTGCGGTCACTGGTTTGCTCCAAAGCCTTTCAGCTATACAAATCTGTGTTGGTCCCAGCGTGCGGACGCTGGTTTGCTCCTAAGCCTTGCGGCTATACAAACTCGCTTGTTACACCAGTGTGCGGTCACTGGTTTGCTCCAAAGCCTATCAGCTATACTAATCTGTGTTGGTCCCAGCGTGCGGACGCTGGTTTGCTCCTAAGCCTTGCGGCTATACTACTCGCTTGTTACTCCAGTGTGCGGTCACTGGTTTGCTCGCTAAGCCCTACGGCTATACTATTCAGTGTTGTTTCCAGCGTGCGGACGCTGGTTTGCTCCAAAGCCTTGCTGCTTAACGATTCTGCTAATTTGCCAGTTCCATCTGACTGCTGCTATTATCTCTGGGCTGCCCTGCCCGGTATTGGTAAGGCCGGTAGAACCTTTTTCCACATTCCATCTGAGGTTGCCTTACCCGGTATTGGCAGGGCCGGTAGAGCCTACATTGTGTATCTATTGAGGCTGCCTTGCCCGGTAATTTGGTAAGGCCGGTAAAACCGTTATGCTATTCCATCTGCAGGTTGCCTTACCCGGTATTGGCAAGGCCGGTAGAGCCTAAAGACTGTCCTGTCCGGTATGTTGACAGGACCGGTAGAGTCTGCCTTCTGTCTGTGCTATATTCTGTATATATATATATATGTATGTTATTGCCATCCTAAGTTATCATTTATTATTTCAATAAAATTGATTTTTTTTACCTAAAACTTGTGTCTGAGAGTCATAATAAACCGTGACAGTTAAGGAGGCAGACACATACATACATAGTGCCTAGCACTATTTTTAACTATTCCCATTGGAGCAGAATTAGTAAAATTAATCAGCTGTCATTAAACCTTTTAGTGACCTGAAAGTCGTGCAACACATAACAAAGCAATTCATTGCACAATCTCAGGTTAATCAATATGTGCTTTGTTCTATATTAGACTGTGGTGGTTATGCTCTCAGGTGTGCTAAAGAGGTTATCACTAGAGGAGAAGGTGATGAGAAATGTGACAGATGGTCCCCAAATGTAACACGTGCCACCTATTTTGACCTAAAGAAGACAGACTGGCAGCACTAGCAGCAGGCACAGACAGCTGACCTATGCTCCTTGTGGTGGTGGTATTATTGCTGCTAGGTAACAATTCTGCCTCCTCCAGGAACATGTTCCTCCTGGACAATGCCATGTGGGGAAGGGAACTTCCAGGATCAGGGGAATGGTGTGGACTCCATTGATCACTAGTCTGGATGCTCTGCATTACTTCCCCTACCACTTCCCTAATGCTAGTTTCACAAGCTGCTTCAGGATCAGTGTTACTACTACTAACACCAACGACATCAATTTCAGTCCCTAAGTCTTCCTCCTCACTAGTAATTTGATCACCCCCTCCTTCACTCCTAACACTCTGTACAAGCTACTAGACCTTTGTAGTAGTGTTACTAGTGGAGGGACTGCTTGGGGATGGCAAGTGTAACTTAGGGTGCACTGCGACCACACTTGACATTCTCTCCTTCCCCCCTCCTAAGAATTACAAGACACACTGGCAGCAGGTTCAGCACTGAGAGCAGGGGCAGAACTGGCAGCAGGTGCAGAATTGGTAGCAGGCACAGGCAGCTGACCTGTCCTGCTCACTCTATTACCCTCTTCTTCCTCTGCCTCTGACAAACATTTCCCCAAGATCCCTAGGGGTAATGTATGGGGACTGGCCAGCATTGGGTCTGGAGAACCAGGGCATCCATACCCTTTTATGTTGGTGGTAGTGGTCACTTCCTCCTCCTCAAACTAACTGAATGCATAACAGTCCTTCCAGGTCCTCCTTTTATTGTTATTAAACTTGATCATAGTGAGATCAGTCACTATGAGCCTCTTCTGCCTCAATTATGCAAACAAACTCACAGTACAACAGCCTAGAACCTCTCTCTCACTCTGTAGCTGCTTGTATTGTGGTACACTTCCTGAAAAACTGCTTGTTTTTATAGAGAAAAGGTGAAAACCCTTGATTAAAGGTGTGAAGGGGTAAAAACATTCTAACCATTGAAAAATTGTATATAGCATTTCTGAGTTTATAGTCATTGTAAAATTGATAATAGCTAGTCTAGGACTAAGACTCTATACAATAAGTGATGCTCAAGCAATGGTCCTTTGCAGCAGATTCATCAGCTTGCGTTCTGCTTCAAGTGTTCCATTTATCATTGTGTGATGACTTGTATCTCAAGAGAGTGCATATTACAAAGGGTCATTGTTCTCTGGCATTAGATGGGAAGGCGAAACTGGAAATGCTCTCATATGAGAATTATCATTGCCTACAATATGGAATCATTTTATTCAAAGTGTTAAAAATAAAATGAAAAATAGGTTAAGTAGAGAAAAATATTTGATCAGTGTGTGTGTATGTGTGTGTGTATGGATAGATAAATAGATGGATAGATAGATAGATAGATAGATAGATAGATAGATAGATAGATAGATAGATAGATAGCACTAACAAAACAGAGAGAGACAGGCACACTCATGTTCCTAGAAATGTACGAAAAAATGAATTAGATCAGAGTGAGTCAATGTTTTGGCCCTTCATCTGAGCCTTTATAAAAAGCCTCACTATGGAGGGCTTAAACACTGCCTCACTCTGATCTAAAAATTATTTTCGTACAATTATAAGACCACAAGTACCCCTGACCCTTGAGTATGCATGTGTATATGTATATATTTATATACAGATAGATATATAGATGTAAATATATAAATAAATATATATATATATATATATAGAGATATTCATCCAATAACAAAATCTTCTATTGCAATACTTGATCAACACTGTTGTTTGCCCATCAGATAGCTGTTGTCTGCTGAGAACACCTTACTACTTAAGAACCAGAAGAAATTGACCCATTGAATAAAATCCTCCACTATGTGCTTTGTGCAAAGTGAGCATAATATGCTCTATATTTTTGATAGATATCATTGTGAAAGTAAGTTGGGAAGAACAGAAATTTCAACACACTTAGGGTAGCTTTCTGTTAGATTTAGGAATAGGTGTGGCCACAGACGCTAGTGAAAATAACAAAGAACACAATTTCTTAAAATCGGATTGTTTAATTTTTTTTTTTTTTTTTTTTTTAACTTTTTGGTGCAATATACCTTTATAAATGGATATAATTCAATTTCAACATAATTCATTATAAAGATTTTATGGAATTTCATACTGGTAATAATATAATCCTGAACCTTTCCATCTTTCACACATCTTACTTTGACATTAATAGCTTTTTTTCCTGCTAAAAAGTTTTTAGATATTTATCTTTAAGTATGATGATATGTTATTTTAACTGATTTCTCTTCTTTAAAATTGATGTAAAATATACACAGTTGTTCATATGAAGTATTTTCTAACTACTACTTGTACAAAGCATATTAATGCTTATACAGGCAACATAAATAACCAGTAATCACTAAGTAAGCCTCAAGAGATTAAAATAGACAAATAAAACGAGTACTTAAATGACTGGATTAGTCAAAATGAATGAGTCACTGAGGCTGATGAACTTAAGAAAGTGGAAACATTTTGGAGCAAACCAAATGAACATCAGGGAAAATATACCCATTAATTTAAATAGGAATTTCAAGGGATTACAAGCCCCATTTAAATAAATGACACCTTTGGGATTCTTTTTTATGTGTCCCCTATCATGCAGTTGGTTAATTCTAGAATTGCACCACTTTCTTAATATATTAACCCTGCATATATAACAAACATGTTTAATTGGGGATATTCTTAAATCATGGCCTGTTTGCAGTCCTTGAGAAATGAGATTCAAAACCCCTTATTTACAGTAACTACACCTATAAACCATCCATAGAATCAGTTTAACAAGTCCCATGGTCCGTGAAGTGCTGAAAAGGAAATAGTTCTATAGCTCTGAACCAGCCATTCTGCAGACTCCTGCAACCTACATGATTCCTAATATAAATACCCTCCCCTCTACTAACACCACCATTGACCTAATTATAGTTTCTGTGCACCCAAAAGGAGGAGTTCTCATTTAGCTATGTCCTGTCAAGCCCAGCATACTCTCAAGACCCCTTCTACAATCTCTCCTTCTCTACACACATGTAATTTAGGGATAGTTTTGGTTACTAACAGTAATTACTATGGTGAAAAGTAAGAACAATTTCCTGCATGACCTTTTGCAAAAAACTGATTATTTGCTTTATTCTTTAAAGTTTTCTCCTTTTCGCCAATTAAAAATTTTCTTCCTTTTCACCAATTCTAACACATTTTTTGTCTATGTTGCCTATGGTACTGTCTTGGAGAAATAAGTAGCTGAAAGTCAAAGTTGTAAGTCCTACAGCAACATATGCCTTAAAAAAATTGTTAGCAGGTTAAGTGTCAGTGTCCTTTGCCCACAACACTTACTTCCTGCTTAAGTGACACTGGCACATATTCATGATGATGTCTAGAGATATATAAACATCTGCCACATTGTAGGTTTCACTTTTTTATCTCTAGACATCATCATGAATATGTGCCAGTGTCACTTAAGCAGTAAATAAGTGTTGTGGGCAAAGGACAAAGGCACTTAGCCTGCTAACAATTTTTTTCAAGGCATATATAAATATATATATATTCCTACAGCAGCTTTTACCATTAATATGTTTGCATCAAATGTAAGCTATCCTTCTTTTCAGATTACATACACGCATTACTATTGGTCATAGCAGTGGTCCCTAGTGTGGCAGATGGTAGCAACTCTTCTTCACATCCCTTCTCCTCCTCTTCTGTGCATCTGTTAATACATTTGTCCTTGTCATGTGTGGTTTCTGTTACCTGATACTTAGATGGAATGAAATGTTGGTTCATTTTTAAGAATGTTAGTCTCCCAACATTTCTGCTTGATAGCTACATTCTAAGTCATTCAAATGTAACCATCTGTAGTGAAAACCCATTCATACGCAACACTTGCACGAGGGCAACTAACGGTTTCCACTGCAGTATGTGTCAAGACTGGCCACACACACTGCTTTGTTTACCAGTAGTCCAAGGGGTAATTGTTACTGCCTAGAATGTAGCTATTCTGCAATTATGCAGAAACCATCTCACATGCAGTGGAACCACTCCTAGGAGATACACGGTGTTCCTGTGTTTCGGTTATCAACCCATACTCAGGGAGAAAGTCCAAAAGAGATGTGCCACCACCAGTTCTGGACTTTTGCTGCCCCTGCTGAGATCCATGAATTGCCCTGTGTTTAGAATGGGATGTTCTGGTTGATGGTGTAGGTGCTCCTGCTTCTTCTGCTGATGCTGGTTGAAATACTTTGCTGCCTTATTTTTCACTATGTTGGTTTTTGTGCACTAAATTTCTCCCTCTCATCCTCCAAAATGCAACCCTCCACTCAATCTATAAGCATATCTCTATATTCCTTGACAGAATCTGATTCCTCAGAGAGATGCTGCTGATCATCATGACTCCTTGTTGTGACAAACTGCTGATGGCCCTTTGGCAGAAATTCTCAAATGTTGTGTTTTATTTTTTTAAAGAAATGCAATTCATGGCATGTGAGGCACATACATGTTACACAAGACAGCAGGATTAGGCATATAGTTCAAATATGGTAAGTACAAAATTTAAATGGCATAGGTAACAAGAAGTTCAAACAGAGCAATGCAGGATCCCCCCACCACCATCCATTTTCTTTCTATTTTACCTCCACAAACAACCAACCTCAACCTAATCCTAATACCAAACAAACCAACCCAAACCCTCCCCTCAACCAGCCCCCCCACCATAAACCCACAAACCCACTCACTGGACCAGGAACCCAACCCCCCCCGGCTTCCAGGCACGTCAATGCAGACTCCACCTCTCCAATCTGCCAAACCACAAAGTGTGTTAACCATGTTTCAGGCCTCTTATATAGATTAAGTTACATGGTAAGTGACCGTGGAATGTGATGGGCCATCAACCATTTGTCCCATATCCTATGAAAAGTGTGAGATGTCCCTCTGTGAACAAATACTAATTTGTAATGTGGTATAGTATATCTGACTAGTTCCAGCCATTGAACTTCAATTGGAGGAGCTTCAGAGAACCAGTGTTGGGCCACCACCCTTCTCGCCAATACCAGGAGTTCCAAAAGGAGGATTCTGTCAAAGGATGAGTCGAGTTTGAGAGGGACTATAGTAAGGAGGCACATCTTAGGGGACTGGGGGAGGGGGTGCTGGAGAACTCGCTCCATGTGATGAAGCACTGAATTCCAAAAGACTGTGACATCAGAACATAACCATATCATGTGCATTAAGTTTGCCCCCGATCACCCACACCTGGGACACATATCGTCAACTTGACTCCCATTTTATATAATCTTATCAGGGTATAGTAAATTCTATGGAGGATTTTAAGTTGAAGGAGTTGGTTCCTAGTAGAGATGGCAATTGTTGCTGGACCATACAGGGCCGTCGTCCATTCCCAGTCCTCCAAGGCACCCAAGTCTCTCTCCCACTTTGCTCTAAGGGAACCCGGTGGTGTTTTAGAGTGTCTGAACAACCAGTTATATATATAGGATACCATTCCCATCACACGCAGGGAGGCCAGGGTCCAAGGAAATTTCAGGATATGTGGCCCATCAGCCCTCAAAGCATGCTTCAATCTCAGGTTGGAATAGAAAAGATTGTTAGAAATATTAAATTCTTGATGTAACTGTTGGAATGATTTCAAGGTGCCTCCATCATATAGTTGACCAAGTGTGTTGATGCCATGCATGCCCCAAATGGGTGTAGATGGGTCAACCCCATCATCGCCCACCAAGCGCTGCATTGCATTCCATGCATTGCATACTGATTTAGTTACTGTAGTCGAATTCCGATTAATTGCTGGGCCCATGGACAGATAATGAGCAGTATCATAAGAAGGGTGCAAGGAAAAGGCCTCCAAGCGCATGAACTCAAAAGTAGTATCATTCCAATCCTAGGCCAGGGCCAACAAGCCACGCAAGGCCAAATAGTATTTGTAGAAGTCTGGAAGTGCAATGCCTCCTGCGTCCTTGGGGCATTTCAGAGTTGCTAACCCTATCCTAGGTCTACCACCACACCAGATAAAGAACAAAAGAATGCTATCTATCTGTTTAAAATACCGTTTGGGAATAGCTACAGGGAAGTTACGAAATACATACAGGAAATTTGGGAGGAAGATCATTTTTAACAAATTGGATCATCCAATTACATTAAGGGGTAGCGCGAGCCATAAGCGGGATTTCTCATGGAGCAATAATATCAAACGTTCTAGATTGAGTTTTAGAAAAAGGAGTGGTCGGTAGCTACCTCCACGCCCAGGTATCTAAACCGGGTAGTACAGAGTAAGGGCACGCAGGAGAGCTCAAAAGCCTCCAGCAGGGGATCTATAGGAATCATGGAGGACTTCAACCAGTTAATGGACAGGCCAGAATATGCCCCAAATTCATCTACGGAAGAGAGAACTCTATGTAGGGAGTCACGCATATCACCCATAAACAGTAGTATATCATATGTATACAATGCCAATTTGTCCTCCCTGGGCCCCAGTCTGAGTCCCCGGATCTAAGTATTGCTCCGTAGCTGAATGGCCAGAGGCTCCAGAGCCAGGGCAAAGAGGCCCGGCGACAGAGGGCATCCCTGTCTTGGACCCCTAGATAATGAAAAGACCTTGGAGGTCATTCTACCTGTCGCAACCCTAGCCACCAGAGCTGCATATAATACCTTAACCCAACTGATAAATCAAGGACCAAATCCAAACCTCTCCAAGGTCCCCCACAGGTAACTCCATTCAATAGAATCAGTGACGTCAAGATAGAGCACTGTCCTGTTACCCCCATTGTCATGCATCACCTGCAGGTGCGTGTATAGCCTGTACAAATTGTATGACATGGATCTTTGGGGCATGAAGCCCTTCTGACCCATATGGATAATGCAGGATATCACTTTCCTGAGTCTATTAGCCAGAATTTTGGCTAGTATTTTCACATCTGTAGTTAGGAGGGATATGGGCCTATAGGAATCGGTTTTCAGTGGATCCTTACCTGGCTTTGGAAGCACAATAATTGTGGCTTTGTTCAGAGATGGGGTAAGGGAGCACTTGTTATATGCAGTATAATACATATTCAACAAATGGGGAGCCAAGACCTCCTCGTACATTTTGTACCATTCAGCCGGAAGGCCATCCCCACCCGGAACCTTACCACTAGGCAAGTCCACTATTGCTTCGTGCACCTCCCGGAGCAATACCAAGGAATCCAGCATGAGCTTATCCTCCTCCACCAGCCAGGGCAGTTCCTGTGTCCGGAGGTAGTCCTATACTTAAGAAATGTATTTGGTGCTCCGAGAGGAGTACAGTTGCGCGTAGTACTCAGCAAATCTGTCGTTAATATCGGTCGAGTCAAGGACAAGGCGTAAGTCCTCATCCTGGATACACGTAATATTGGCAGTCCCAGTATTATTTTTAACCAGATTGCCCATTAGCTTACCTGCCATATCTCCGTTTTCAAACATATTCTGACTCTTTAGAAAGACGCTAGCCGCGGATATTTCAGCTGCCGCTGTTTGAAATTGAACTGAGGCTTCCAGAAATCTTTGTCTGTCATACTCCTCTGTAGCAGGAGCCATAGGTGTTATTTGGACTGAACTATCTGTTGGCACTGGCAGTAGCACACTCTCTGACACATAAATAACGTCACTACTTCTTTTTTTTGCCCTAGAGCCCTGGGAACTAAAGTGCTTCTGCTGCTTCTAGGTGTGGCACCTTTGGCCTGCTGATAGTGTGTCTCATAGTCAGACCTGTGGATGTGTTTCAGGTGGGATCTCATAGAGGAGGTGTCTAGATGTGAGCCTGCTTTACCCCTGCTCACATGCTTTTTGCACAGACAACATATAGCAACATGCTTAGCTTGATGATCCTGAGTGAAGTATCTCCATACTGGACATCATGGAATGAGGGGATCCTGAGGTGGTTCTGCTGGTACTACTACTACTGGGGCTAGATGTTGGTGCAGTTCTACTGCCACTACTACTAGGCATCAAAGGTACAGTACTTACAGCAGCAGAGGCACTCATCAAATCTAGCATTGTGGATGTTAACCTGTGTTGCTGTTGCTGGGTACTCAAAACAGGTGTATGTGGCTGAGTGGGACCTGGGCTTTGAAGAGGTGATGATGCCGATGATGACTGATAGGGTGACTGTGTGCTTTTTGACATCTGTGCTTTTCCAGGGTCACACTTTCCAATGGCTTTCTCAAACAGTTTATAGACAGGCACAGTGCTCCTTAAAAGTGGTGGAAGATTCAGCCTTTGACTTTCTTCTAACCTTATAGCCATGTCATCATCCTCACTTTCAACTTCAACTGTATCTGAACAAGAGAAAGATGCTGGAGGGATATATTCTAGATCTGCATCATCATCAGTCATCATTAGGTCATCCTCAGAAGCATCAGAATCACCTGACAATTCTTTCCCACTACCCTTATATTCCTCTGCAGCAACCACTGCTACAGTCAGTTTTTGAACAACTACTTTACTCTCATGTCCCTGCACTGTTCCCATCCTCCCCCCCTTCCCATTATCCTTGTGCATTTGCTGGACATTGCGCAAGTACACTGTGTTTTTTAACTGTACGGTACACAACACAAATGATGGAGCTGTATGATGCCTTGCCTAAGCCCAGTCAGCTGTATGTCACTGTCGCTTAATATATTTAGTGCTTTATTCTTTTTTATTTTATATTTATTTATTTATTTTAAGTTTTCCACCTTGTTGTCTTATCACATTATAACTGAAAAACAAAATAAACAACTATTTTCCCCAGACTTCCCCATCCAGCGCAGAGACAATAACAGCAAGATCAGCAAGCAAATAGGTCCCTAGCTGCCTGTGTCTTGCCAGTCACTCACATGGAATTTTGGAGTATTTGGGGTCACCCTCCTTCCTCCCTTCTTCTCCCCAGAGTGCCCCAATGACTCTACTAATAGAGAGAACAAATGTCCTGCCTAAAAGATTCCCTAAACTAAACTTCAATTCCCCTTTCTGTATTCTTTCTCAAACAAGGTTCTGCTCTCTCCTGTCACAAACACAGAATGGCATGCTGTGAGAACCTGACAGCCTTTTATATGACTGTAGAAAATGTTTGTGTGGTGGAGAAACATTTTTCTTCTCATTGATTTCAATGGGCGAAAAAGGCAGGAAAAAGTGGAAAAACTGCACTTTTCGCAAGAAATTATTTGCCAAGTGGAAAGTGCCATTATTTGCCCATTTCAGTTTGAGTCGAAAATTTTCACCCATCCCTAGTCATCATACCCCTCTGCAGCAGGAGCCATAAATGTTGTTTGGAATCAACTAACTGTTGGCAGTGACACACTCTCTGACATATAAATAGCAACACTGCTTCTCTTATCTGCCCAAGAGCCCTGGGAGCTTGTTGGAGTGCTTCTGCTGCTGCCAGTTCGGGTACCTCTGACCTGCTGATAGTGTATTTCCCAGTAAGACCTGAGATTGTGCTTCAGGTGGGATCTCATTGTGGAGGCGCCTTGCGTAAGCCTGCTTTACCCCTGCTCGCACGCTTTTTGCACAGACAACAGATAGCGACATGCACCTTTGACATGTAGTTAGCTTTTGGATCCTGAGTGAAGTATCTCTCTACCATGGACTTCATGGACTGAAGTGTTCCTGAGGGGCTACCACTACTTCTATTAGGGCTAGATGTTGATGCAATTCTACTGCTACTTGGACTACATGTCAAAGGTGCAGTACTTGCAGCAGCAGCAGAGGCAATCATTATATCTAAGTTTGTGGATGTTTTTAACCTGTGCTACTGCTGCTGTTTTTGCTGCTGGTTACCCAACACAAGTGGGTGTGGCTGAGTGGGACCTGGACTTGGAAGAAACGATGATGCTTCTAATCACTGACATGATGACTGTATACTTTTTGCCAACTTTGTTTGTCCAGGGTGAAAGTTTCCAATGGTTTTCTCAAACGACACATATAATGCTTCTTTTCAGTGATGGAAGATTGAGCTTTGCTTTTCTGCTTTCTGGCTATGTCATCATCTCTCACACACTCAACGTCATCTGAATCTGAACAAGAGGAGGATGCTGGAGGGATGTATTCTAGATTTGCTGCATCATCGTCAGTCATCATTAGGTCATTCTCAGCATCAGCATCTCCTGCCTCTTGTAGTGGGACTATTAGTGGGACCTTGTGTCACGGAGTGACTAGGAATTGAACACACTGACAAGTACAATTGAACTAAATATAAAACTTTATTGAGTAGTATTAAAAGCAGTAGATAAGGCAACAGGCAAATGGCAATAAATGACACACGGTAGTATAACAATGAGACAAGTGACAGTAGATAGTGGCACGTCTTTCAGGTGACAACGGTGACAGCGGAGAGTGGCACACCTTCACAAGACCAGGTAGGAACACAGGAGGTGCTTCCTTACCCTTCACAGGACAGGTGGTCAGAAACGGAATGGCCCTTAGACTACACGGAGATAAGGGTACAGTGCAGAGCACTCTTGTACCAGGATAGGATGGCACACATTCATGAGACCAGAGAGGAACAGTGTAGGCACTTTCCTCACCCTTCACAGGACAGGTGGTCAGAAACGGAATGGCCCTTAGACTACACGAAAATGTGAGAGGGCAGTGCAGAGCACTCCCAAACACAGAGTCAGCAAAGAGTGGAGTAGACCAGTATCCCCGCAAGGGATACACTAGGCGGTAGCCAGGTGGAGACGGCTAGTCAACACGGGCCGGTACGGCCACGGGAGGTCAGACACATGGAAATGACCGACAAGCACCGCTTCACGGAAGCGAGCGCTAAGCGGAAGACACAAGGAAGCACGGAAACCAAAACATAAAATGGAATGGTCACGGAAAGCAACACAGAGGGTAAACCCGGAGGCAGCCAAAGGTCAAAACCCAGATCGGATAGTCAGACGTCGCCAATGGTCGTAACCGGAACTGGTAGTTAGACAAGCCAGGGGTCAGAGCTGGAACGGGTAGTCAGATGAGCCAGGAGTCAGACCAGGAATGGTAGTCAAATGGTCAGGAGTCAGAACTGGAATGGGTAGTCAGACGAGCCAGGAGTCAGAGCCGGAACGGGTAGTCAGACGTAGCCAGGTAATACACAGGAACGATAATGCACCAACACAGAAGTAAGCTCAGGTACACCACGCAAGGGCCCTGGAAGTGACACAGGCTGAGGTTTAAAAACCCTGATGGGTAGGTAGAGCAATGACCTCATCAGTGTGGTGCCCTATAAGAATAGCGACTCAGCAAGAGCGACAGATAGTAAGCAATGTCGCTCCAGGGCAATATCAGTCACAGGCAATCACGGTGTAACGGTTTGTACGACACTCAGACACAGTAGGTTAGAATAAAACACAGTTTTATTTAAAAGACACAATTAGAATGCCTACCACGGGCTATAGAATATCACAGGAAAATATCAAACATGTACATATGCCCTCTCAGACCCAGTATACAAAGGTAGAGAGTTAGATACTGTCACAGGACAGGCATATACAGGTTATTTCAGCACAACATGGGTCTCTGATGTGGTGTATTTGACAATGCCCAATATGATGGTAAAGGTAGCAAGAGACTGTGGTGCGAGGTGGAAGCACCTAGTTTGTAAAGCAGGACTGAGACTCTACCTTGTACTGAGCAGAAACGGAGACCACAATACTCTGCTAGAGCTAGCACTACTGTGAGCCACGAGCACCCGACCAGTGCAGTAACGGAGATACTGACACTGCAAGAGATGAGGGACTGGAGCCAATAGCACCTGACCGGTGCGGCAACGGAGACACTGTGCACTGCAAGAGCTGATGGACAAGAGCCAATTGCACCTGACCGGTGCGGTAATGGACCCAACAGTGCTCTGCAAGGGTTAACGGATGGCTCAGTGTTAATGGAGGCAACAGTGCTCTGCAAGTGTAAACGGAAGGCTTAGTGTAACGGAGGCAACAGTGCTCTGCAATTGTAAACGGAAGGCTCAGAGTTAATGGAGGCAACAGTGCTCTGTAAGTGTTAACCGAAGGCTCAGAGTTAACGGAGGCAACAGTGCTCTGCAATTGTAAATTGAAGGCTCAGTGAACGGAGGCAACGGTGCTCTGCAAGAGTTAACGGATGGCTCAGCGGGTTGGAGGCTACAACACTCAGTCTGGGTGCCACCCAGAGCTGGGCGCTGGGAAAGTACTGCCCCTACCCCTATTTCGGGGGCATCGACTTCCAAGGTAAACGGCAGAGCAGGATTGGGGTGGGACAGTACAGGAGCAGATGCAAAAGCAGACTTCAAACTCTGAAAAGCGTTTTCATCTGCCTCGGACCATTGAGATGGATTAGCACCCTTGTGCGTAAGGTCAGACAGAGGTTTAACAATTGTAGAAAAGTTCTGGATATATTTCCTATAATACTTGGAAAAGCCCAGAAAGCGTTGGATAGCTTTTAACCCTTTGGGAAGTGGCAACTGTAAGACTGCTGTGAGTTTCTCCTGGTCCAAGGCAATGCCATCTTTAGAGATCAAGAACCCCAGGAAAGGCACTTTGGACCTGTGAAACTAGCATTTTTCCAATTTACAAAATAGTTTATTTTTGCGTAAACGAAGCAAAACCTCAGACACATCCTTCATGTGTTGATCTAGGTTAGCGGAATGTATAAGTATGTCATCGAGGTATACGACCACACAAGATTGAAGCATGTCACGGAGGATATCATTGATTAACTCTTGAAATACCGCAGGTGCGTTACAGAGGCCAAATTACATCACTAGATATTCATAATGCCCAGACCTAGTATTAAATGCCGTTTTCCACTCATCCCTAGCCTTAATTCTGATCAGGTTATAAGCGGCCCGTAGATCGAGTTTCGTAAAGATGGAGGAGCCCTTTAACCTGTCAAATAGTTCAGTAATAAGTGGTATGGGGTAGGCATTCTTAGACATGAGTTTATTCAGTCCACGGTAATCAATACAAGGTCTTAGTTCGCCATTTTTCTTTTTTACAAAAAATAAACTGGAGAAGTAGACTTGCGTATAATTCCTCTTTTGAGGGCGTCCTCAATGTAGTCTTCCATAGCCTTATTTTCATCTCAAGACAATGGGTACGTGCGACCTCTGGTCTGTGCTGAGGCAATGCTCTAGCCTCTCCCTTACAGAATTCGTCACTGAATTCACGGTATTCAGCTGGCACGGAGGGAGAGGTACATAAAATCTTGACTGGGTGCAACAAACAGTGCTTCATAAATAATCAGACCTTGATCTAACCTCACATCTCTGCCAATCAATCTGGGGATTATGCAGATGTAGCCATGGGAACCCCAGAATGACCGCATGATGAGGGGAATTAATTATCTGGAAACGTAATTCCTCCTTGTGGAGAGCCTCAATAGACATAGTAATAGGAATAGTTTCCATAGTAATCAATACAGGTTCCAAAGGTCTGCCATCAATGGCTTCAATGGCTAAGGGAGTGTCCCTTTTGACCAAAGGAATTTTATATAATTCGGCAAATGAACAATCCTGAAGTAACCGGCTGCGCCAAAATCCACCAGGGCCAACACCTCCATGAGCTGTTCAGCCCAGGAAAATACCACCTGGATGGTGGGTTTCTGTGTACTAGGATCTAGGGGTTGCTGTACACCACCTAGGGCCTGTCCCCCAAGGTACCCTAGGTGCGTTCGTTTCCTGGCCGTACAGGACAAGTGTGTAATAAATGCCCAGCTTTGCCACAGTATAAGCATAGGCCCTGCGTTCTGCGGTGTGCCCGTTCCTCCCTTGTGAGTTTGGTGAACCCAAGTTGCATAGGTTCGCTAGGCTCAGGTAAGCAGTCAGTAGACATAGGAGGCGAGGGTGGATTCAAAAGGCTGCCTTGCCCATAATTTCTGGATCTCGCCCTTCGATCTTTAGCCATGCGTCTTTCACAAATACAAGAGTCAATTAGCATGACATAATCAATGTATTCGTCCAAGTCACTGGGTACATCTCTAGCAGCTATTTCATCTTTGATAAGGTCAGCCAGACCTTGGACAAAAGCTGCCACTAACGCCTCGTTATTCCATCCTACCACTGCTGCCAATGTCCGAAATTCTATGTTGTAATCTCCCACAGTACGATTACCCTGTTGTATCTCCATCAATCTTTTGGCAGTAGAGGCGGCTCTACCAGGGACCTCAAACACTCTCCGGAACCTACGTATGAACTCACTAAAGTCCTGAGTGCAGGGTTTGGCATTTTCCCATAGAGGATTAGCCCAAGCCAGGGCTCTGACCGTTAGCAAGGATATCATGAACCCGACCTTGTTCCAGTCGTTAGGAAAGGCATGAGACATTAGTTCCAGGAATATCTCTAATTGATTAATAAACCCCTTGCATAGGGTAGGTTCTCCATCATATCTTAGTGGTAACGACGCCACCGCCGTTAAACCCCTGGTTGGTGCAGCAGAAACCATGGAATGATTGTCCGGTGTCAAAACTGGGGGGACCACCGGATTCTTATTAGGTTTGTTAAGGTGTACTGTACGTTCAAGTAATGTCTGCAAGGCCAGTGCCAACTGGTCCAGGCGCTGCTCATGTGCATCCATCCTCCAATGGATGTTCTGTGAATAACCTTCACCTTTACTGTCTGAGGTCATGGCCCTTTCATACTGTAATGGTTTGTACAACACTCAGACACAGTAGGTTAGAATAAAACACAGTTTTATTTAAAAGACACAATTAGAATGCCCACCACGGGCTATAGAATATCACAGGAAAATATCAAACATGTACATATGCCCTCTCAGGTCCAGTATACAAAGGTAGAGAGTTAGATACTGTCACAGGACAGGCATATACAGGCTATTTCAGCACAACATGGGTTAAAGTTCATAGAAAGTAATCAGTCTCTGATGTGGTGTGTTTGACAACGCCCAATATGATGGTAAAGGTAGCAAGAGACTGTGGTGTGAGGTGGAAGCACCTAGTTTGTAAAGCAGGACTGAGACTCTATCCTGTACTCAGCAGAAACGGAGACCACAATACTCTGCTAGAGCTAGCACTACCATGAGCCACGAGCACCTGACCGGTGCAGTAACGGAGACACTGACACTGTAAGAGCTGAGGGACTGGAGCCAATAGCACCCAACCGGTGTGGTACCAGAAATACTGTACACTGCAAGAGCTGATGGACTTGGAGCCAATAGCACCCAACCGGTGCGGTAACGGACCCAACAGTGCTCTGCAAGGGTTAACGGATGGCTCAGTGTTAACGGAGGCAACAGTGCTCTGCAAGTGTTAACTGAAGGCTCAGAGTTAACGGAGGCAACAGTGCTCTGCAAGTGTAAACGGAGGGCTCATTGTAACGGAGGCAACAGTGCTCTGCAAGTGTAAATGGAAGGCTCAATGAACGGAGGCAACGGTGCTCTGCTAGAGTTAACGGATGGCTCAACGGGTTGGAGGCCACAACACTCAGTCTGCTAGAACAGCACTTGCGTAAGTAAGAATGTCGCCCAAGCGACACGGAGAACAGGATCAGGATCGCTGGCCGAATCACAGAGCAGGAACGTCAGACAAGCTGGGTCAGGTCACGGAGCAGGAACGTCAGCCAGGTCAGGTCAAATCACGGAGCAGGAACATCAGACAAGCTGGGTCAGGTCACGGAGCAGGAAGTCAGCCAGGCCGGGTCGAATCACGGAGCAGGAACCAGTAAGAGTAGTCAAACGGGCCAAGTCGGTACACAGGAATGCAGGAACACAGCAACACAGTAGCACTGGTACAGGGACACCACGAAAGGGCACCTGACAGATGCCAGAGGCCTGGTATAAGAAGGCCATACTGGGCAGGCCAAACAAAGCTCAGCCAATGGGAGCGCACCGTGATACCTTGACAAACTGCATCCTCCCTGGGAGGAGAGGGATCATTGTCATTTATTGCACACACTGCATCAACTATGACTGAGGTCAGTTTTTGAACTAATACTTTACTCCCAAATCCCTGAACTGCTCCACCTTTCACTCTCTCCCTACACCTTGTGTGTTTGCTGAACATTACTCAACTATAGATGGAGTAGGATATCTTGCTTTGGCCCGCAACAAAATTCTCAATAGTGTTTGCTATCTATCAAGTCTGCCTCATTCACAGGGGTTACATAAGGGTCCCAATCAGCTGTCTTTCACCATATATATATATATATATATATATATATATATATATATATATATATATATACACACACACACACACACAAACACCACAGGTGTCAGAGAGGCAGTAAATGAAAAATGTGCTGGAGGTGATAACAGCACTCTTCGGACTTTCAAGAAGACAAAAAGACAAAGAGTTTGTCTTTAGAAAAGAGGCTGTTGTTGCCACCGAAACATTGATTCATTAAACTTTTCAACACATATTTCTTTGCCTTTTTGTCTTCATGAAAGTTCAGAGAGTGCTGTTATCACCTTCAATATATATATATATATATATATATATATATATATATAAAATTAATTTTTTAAGCAGTTGACCACCCTGTCTTATCACTGTACAAAAAATAAATTATAACTAAAAAACAAATTCAACAATTTCTTTCCCCATGCTTCCCCAGCCCAGAGATAACTGCAAGACCAATAAGAAAATTGTTTGGACCGCCACTGCCTGTGTCTTTCATATCAAATCGGTCAGACAGAATGTTGGGATATTTGGGGTCAACCTCCTTACTTCCTTCTCACACCCCCGGACACATCTACCTCAGTGATAATAACAGCAGAATCAGCAAGCAAATTGGACCCCCTGAAGCCTATTTCTTGCCAGTCAGTCACCCCAAACTTTGGGGTATTTCGGGTCAACTTCCTCCTTCCTCACTTCTTCTCCCCCAGAGTGCCCCCAGTCTTCCCTAATACAGAGAACAAATGTCCTCCCTAAAAGACTCCCTAAACTAAGCTTCAACTCCACTTAATATGCTTATCTTCTCTAGCTCAAAAACATGCTTCTTTCTCCTCTCACAAACACAGAATGGCATGCTATGAGCCTGACACACTTTTATATGTCTGCAGGGAAAGTAGCGAAAACTGCCATGTGGTGAGGAAAAATTCAGTCTTCCCACTGATTTCAGTGCAATAACCTAGGCATAAAAAGCAGGAAAATGGCATCTTTCACATGTAATATTTTGCAAAACTGGAAGTGCCATTTTTCGCCGATTTTGGTTTGAAGCGAAAATTTTCACCCATCCCTAGAGAGCAGGGAAATAACAAATATGTTCTTGATTGAGTTTTTATGAAATATCTGAGCAACAATTTTTCTGACTGTTTTTTACGACTGATTATGATTGGCCATTTTTTTTTACTTTATTTGGTTGGCGTGATCAATCCTGCTTTGTGTAGTTGATCATTTATTCTGTTGTTGTTCATGCGTTTGATCAAGTGCCCAAAAAGTATGTCTATCTTGTCCTCCATTATCTCGACAGTCAGTGGTTTCAGTTATTATTTATCATGCATACTTTGAGAGCCTAATAGATGTTAATCTTCTGCGTGTTCTTATAAATTTTCTTCTTGACTTTTTTGTGAAAATATACTGTGTATGAATGAAGCCATAACTTTAAGCCTAAATATCTCAGGAAATTGGCACCTTTTATGTAGTAAACAAAAGCTTAATTTACCTCATACAATATATCTGTGTGAAACTTGGTGTAGATTTTGCAGTAATGTAACAAAATATTCTTGATAGCATCAGCATTTATAGTGGTAACAGTATTTTCCTAGGCCTTTGGATGTTTGAATGGGTTATGGTAACTGTCACTGACTCATAGTTTCCTAAATTTCAGGTTACTTAATGATTAGTCCTTTTGATTAAATGTTATAAGCATTTTGAAAAACAACATTCAGCATTAAGGCGCGGTTTGTATTCTGTGACTGCTATCCTGAAGTCATTGGATATGGCGATAGATAGATAGATAGATAGATAGATAGATAGATAGATAGATATAAGCAACTGAAAGTGGGTTTCTTTTTCTCTAGAAAGTTCAGCACCCTACACCCACATACTTTCATATACACTGATATTCTTCACATGCCAAAGACACATGTACACAGACACATTTACAGTGATATACATATACATGCACACACTAAATTGTTGACTGAAAAAAACAGGAACACACTTCTTACACCCCCCCCACACAGAGAAACTCTTCCAGTGTTAGACATACAAAGACATCCTTTCACAGCCAGATAAATAGATGGAAGGGTTTTTATTACTATAGTTAAAATGTTTTACTATCATGATCATTGTTAATGACAGTTTTATTTATTGCTGTTTACTAACTTTTTCATTGGTATCTTATTTTTCATTTGTTTGTCTTTACATAGGAATCATTCGAACTGCCTTACCTAACATGGACCGAGAAGCCAAAGATCAGTATCTGCTTGTAATACAAGCAAAAGACATGGTGGGACAAATGGGAGGATTATCAGGGACAACCTCAGTCACAGTAACACTTACAGATGTCAATGACAACCCACCCCGGTTTCCTCGCAGTAAGCCATTTTAATTATTTGTCTCTGCTATTTTGCTTTTTAACATTACTGTTTTATGTACAATTCTGAAGGTAGATTAAGGGTATTTTTTAAGAAGAGTATCTAAAGTACAATGTTGGACAGAACTGATTCAGAGCATAACATACTTAGCTCAACCAGAAGAGGTCATCCAGGGAACCATTGGAGGAAGGTGGTTTGCCTTGTACAGGTCAGCCATGACCAGCTCTATCACACAGGTTGCATTGTCATAAACTCCCAGAGCAGACTGCTTACCTGTGGTTTTATGGTGCATATTGGCTTAGGATGAAGGGGTAAGGAGGAGACCAATATGTTATGAGGAGGATTATGAGAAGGAGGAAACATGGGAGGATTCAGCCCCCTGTGTTCTCTTGGTGTGTTCCAGCTGGCTGAGGAGGCAGTGGGATTCACCCCCTACCTCCTACTGACCCAATCACCCTATACAGTGTGGAAATTCTTTCTCCAGACAGGCTGCCTTCACATCCCACTCAATGCAGAAAGGGTTTTTTGCATAAATCCACCTTTCTGACATCCCGGGGTGTGACTGACAGTGAAACAACAACACCAAGAATCGTATATGCATAATTATTATTTACAAATTATTCTTTTTTTTATTGGCTTGAGTAATGATGATGTTAGTTGTATAGACAAATGGCAGTCACTGTAACAGAAAATCTCATCTTGGGTAAAAGTTCAATGAGATAAGTTGACTATATTAAAGATCTGATATAATTCTGTATATCAACACGATCAGGTTTAACACACGGATATCTTGTTTCTGTTGTGATATAATATGTTTACATAGATATAGCTGACAATGTAGTAGAATTTGTTATCCAAAATCCCAAAGCATTTTACATGAAATGTGAAAAGAGGAGCCTTTCTGAGGAAACCAGCTGCACCCTTGGGAACAAATAAAAATTCTCAAAATTCACATTGATCTAAATGTATGTATGTATTTACTTAGAGCTTTACAGTTTACATTTAGTGAAGAGGGGATACAATAAGAGCAGTCGTTAATATGCATACATTTGGACTGGTGGTTCCTGCCCCATAGGGCTTACAATATAAATTAGGTTTTAACCTCTTGAATTCTAGTGGAGTCTGGGATACACTGATTTGCAATACATTGCTCAGCATTCAAGTGGATATATTTGTTCCTTGTGGTGCAGATAGTTTTATGGTCTAACATGTATATATTAATTATATTATAGAATAATTAACAGCAAAAGTGCTGAGTGACTTTAAGTCAGTTATTATATAGCTTTCCTCAATAGTGATATGATGTGTCATCTATTTTTTGCAGTTTTTAAAATGAAGCACATTAACCGTCTAAGTACCAAAGGGGTATACAAAGCATTGCAAAACAATGCATTGGATAATCCTTTAGTGCTCAAAGGTTTAAACATACATAGAACATGTGCAAACACTAAAATAATTCCGTTTAAAAGTTTCCTTTCAGAAACTTCAATCCTGACACATTTACAATGACTCAAAATAACCTAAACCTGTAGCATCTTTTAAATTGAAACATTCATTTTATGTGATTTTATTTGATTATCCCTATGCACATTATTGGTAGGATAAAATATTGTGTTTATGAAAGAATATACAATGACAATAAGGATTATTGTAAAATATAATACAAAACTAAAGTAGTTTTCATTTCCAAAGACCTTAGAGTTTGCTGATATGAACCTGCATGAGGAAGATCTATTTGTAAAGACTAAGCTACATTTAGAATTTAGCGGTTCAGACTGACAAATTTTAAATCACTAACTTTTGGGCATCAAAATCTGGAAGAGACATAAATAATTATTTTAAAATGTGTTTTATATGTTATTTGTAATTAGATACTCATTTACCACACCTCAGTAACTGGGGAATGATGGAGGGGCAAGGTAGAGACATTGGGGGACAAGGTAGAGAAATCTCTTAAGTCTGCTTCAATAACACGGCTCTTTTTTTTTTTTTTTTTTTTTTTTTTTTTAACAGTTGCCCACCTTATTTTATCACTGGGGTATTTGAAGTTAAGCTCATATGCTCCTTCTCACAACCCCAGACACGTCCAACACAGATATAATAATAACAGAAATATCAGCATGCAAATTGTACCCCACCTGCCTTTCTCTTGCCTTTTATTCACACAGAATTTTGAGGTATTTTTGGTCATCCTCCTTTCTTTCTTTTTCACCCCCAGATTGCTCCCAGACTCCCCTAATAAAAAGAACAAATATCTTATCTAAAATACTCCCTAAATACTCCCTAAACTAAGTTTCAAATCCTTGTCAAACTAGCCACATAGATTTTTGACTGGAGCAGTAGATATAGCTTATCTAGATTTCAGTAAAGCATTTGACAATGTCCCTCATAGAAGACTCATTAATAAAATGCAGTGTTTGGGTCTGGATGAAAAAATAGTTAAATGGATAAGACAATGGCTGAGAGACAGGAGACTGATAGTCAATGTAGACTATTCGGACAAAGGGAGTGTTACTAGTGGGGTACCTCAGGGATCTGTACAGGGGCCCATTCTTTTTAATATTTTTATTAGTGATACTGCAAAAGGTCTTCAAGGTAAGGTATGCCTTTTAGCAAATGATACAAAGATCTGCAATAGGGTAGACATTCCAGGGGGAATAAGCCAAATGACAGATGATTTAGGTAAATTAGAAGAGTGTGTCAGCTGCGGTTCAACAAAGTGCAGGATGTAAGTACATTTCAAAGGAGTAAAAATGTTAGGACAAGAGTCCATAGTCTAAAACTAGAGGGACACAGGTTTAGAAGTAATGTAAGAAAGTTTACTTCACTGAGAGGGTAGTAGATAAGTAGAATAGCCTACCTGCAGAAGTGATAGATTTTAATACAGTGACAGAATTGAAGCATGCATGGGATAGGCATAAGGCTGTCCTGAACATAAGGCAAGACCAGGGACCAAATAAGGTTTAAGGTTTTTTGTAGTAGGAAAATGAGCAGACTAGACTAAATTCTATGTTTCTTTATTTGCCTATCTTGTCTAGCTCAAAAATGTGCTACTTTTTCCTCTGACAGACACAGAATGGCATTTTGCGAGAGCTTGACACCCTTTTATATGCCTTGTGTTGCCATTTGGTGGGCAGAAATTCAGTCTTCCCACTGAATTCAATGTAATGACCTAAGCGAAAAACGTAGGACAATGACACTTTGCATGTGAAAATTTTCACTAGGTGGGAAGTGCCATTTTCCACCTATTTTGTTTTGAGGTGAAAATTCATGCCTATCCCTACATATGTGTAAAATAGTTTGCTAATTATTGGATCCGAAATGCTTCAGTGGGGAAAGGCGAATTTTATGAAAAACCTCTATGGGTTGAAAATGTATGCACTGATATGTTCATGTGGATTAAAGCATTGATTTAGAATGACAGTGGGAATTTAAATGCAGAAATGTGGAAAGAGTGAACAGTGTTATCCCATAGGGGCAGTGCAATACTTTTAAAATAGTAAGACTGGTCTGTACATTGAAACTTGGTTGAAGATGAGAAAAGTATGTGGCCCATTGGCAGAACGCTATATGTGGGTAGGATTACAGTACATTTTACAGTACAAAGGAAAGCAGCTAAAATATTCTGAATGTTGGAAATGGAAGACAGAATGGCTATAATGAAAACAGCTTTTAAGTCAACAAATAGGAAAACTATAGACTCAGAGCAGTGGGTTAACTGTAACAGGATACTTAACAAACTTACAGAAAAGTGGAAAAACAAAACAAAAATAATATTATTTAAATGTAAAAGTCAAGTTGGCAAAGGAGACAATGTAATACAAATGCTACTGAAGCAGATGGAAAAGAAGCAGTAGCAAATATTTTTCAGAATTATGTAACTAAGTAGAGAGAAAGTAATATCAAACGACCAAGCTGTGGTACTCAAAATTATGTTTTGGATGTATCAATAAATGAAACAGAAATAGCCAGTACTACTGTTCAGATTAATGTGTGGTGGTATGATGAAAATTATTTTATATGTATTGAAAATTTGTTTTTTGTTGCTTATAATATGGAGGTTTACTTACATTTGTACATTTTGTTTCCTTTAATCTTAGGGTCTGATCAGTATTATGTTCCAGAATCTTTGCCCATTGGCTCAACAGTTGCTAAGATAAAAGCTGCCGATGCTGATGTGGGACAAAATGCAGAAATGGAGTATAAGATTGTGGATGGTGATGGTCATGGTGTTTTCAATATCTCTGTTGATAAAGATACACAAGAAGGCATCATTACAATTCAGAAGGTATGTATATGTTATTTTTATAACTCATTTATAGAATATGTAAAACTAAATGCTAGATATGAAAGAATATATAAGCCATGGTAACTATTTGATTAAAAAATGAAGATAACGATTAATTAAATGGTAATTATTACAAGGAGCATACACATGCACACACACATACACACATTAGTTTCTGATCAGTAATGCTTATTCTCACATTTCTTCACACAGTATTATTTTAAGTCTGATATATAAAATTATCTAAAATAACAAATTGGTCAAAAGCAAACAATTCTCAGATTCATCAATGTTCTCAGGTTAATATGCACAACAACACTTTTGTATTTGCATTCATTACATTTATTAAAGACAATTTGGATTAATTCCAACTAACATTTATAAAATGTTAATTCACTTGTGGCTTCGATCATACACCAAAAATAAAAGCTCAAATAAATATATTTACAGTGCTATTCCAATGACACATCTTCCTGACAATACATTACACTATAAATTCAAAATGCAGGACTAATTAGCTGCCCAATGGGGATGTAGCTGATAAAGGACATTCAGTTAGAATCTTTGAATGTGAGGCAAAGTTTATATGTGAGAGACTAGTAGAATAAAAAAAAGACCTTTATTGGTGAGATGGCTCAGTTGGTTAATGCACCAGCTATAGAATCAGTTCAAACCTCAGGACTGCAGGTTCTAGTCCTAGCAGTATCAACCCATCCTTCTGAGGTAGATAAAATTAGAACAATTAAATTGGGTAATAATAACATAATTATCTGAGGATATACTTGAAAATGAGAGACAATCTCATTGTATCCTTCCTGGTAAAATATTGATATTATTATTGGCTAACTGAGTGGCTCTAGGATGCAAGCTTTTGAGACAAATTAGGTCTCTTCCTCAGGTATAAAAAGTTTTTTAAGAGACCTAAGTTGTCTTGAAAGCTTGCATCCTAGAGCCACTCAGTTATCCAACAAAGGTATCATTATCACTCTACTAGTCTCCTGCTTTTTCCATGGCTAACACTGTACCACACTTTACCCATATTTATATGTGCTAATTGCAGTACCGGGGTTCCACCCTTGAAAAAGCCAACATATAAAAGTGGTCAGGTTATGAAAGGTCCTAGTGACCAAACTCAGCAAATGTACAATAAATATAATCTCTGGGGTTCAAGGGGAACCAGAAATAATGCACCGTGCATGGGAATGATCGTAAGATATTAGTTGCTGCACTGTAATCATTATAATTGTCCAACATGATGCTGCCTCAACAAATGTTAGAACTAGATAGTTAACAGTGAGACAACTAATTTAATAGCGTAACACCATTATAATAGGCAGAATAAAATTAAATTGCTTCCCAAACACTTTTTCAATAAGCATTGTCTCGCAATACCATTTACTTCTGAGACAATTGTAAAATGATCAGTCAGTACTGCATACCAATTTGTCACCACATGGCATCATTATCCTATAATATAAAAGGCCAGATGTATGTTTGTCCGAAGCAGTCATACTCAGCAGAGACTGCCAATGCAGTCATCTACAGTAGAGACTGCCCGAGCGCACATAAATGCTGGCCCATGTACACAGGCTTTTGCAGTTATGCACAGTAGATGCTGCAGATGCAGTCATGCACAGTAGAGACTGCCCGAACGCACAGAATGCTGGCCTGTGTACAAAGGCTTTTACACTAGTATTACATAATATACCTAAGAGACTATTGTAATGGTTTAACATTTCATGTCACCTTCAGCTGTTTTAGGCAGTGGAAAAAACATATCAGATAATACTCAGTCAACCATGAGGCAATATCTGGTGCAGCTAAGGTAGCTTACAAATGATATACATCATACTCCCACACAAGCTGAGACAATTTACTTAATAATTAGCTTTACTTTACCTCTTATTTCCAGTACGTAAAGGAACTAGTTTAGTACACTAAACTATTACGAGTCCCATTCACAAGACTCAATCTTCTTTTCCAATATTAATTATCACACATAGACAAGTGTATTGTTTTAGCTCTTGAAAATTTTAATGAGTTTTTAAAAAAAGTTAAGTTTTACAGTTAGCCCATGTTGGCTTTTACATGTTTAGTGGAAGTCAGAGATGCTTATCTAGGAATGACAACACTCTTTAAATGTATCAGCGCTCACTATTGAAAGGCCTATATACCCAAAATATACCTCTGAACAAATGAAAAACAATAATAAAATACAAATAATAATAATAAGAATAATAAATAAATAATAATAAAACAATAAAAAAGAAAAAACCAAAGTCTCTAGTCCAACCTTCTTCAATCTTCTCTTTTCACTTTCACTGTGCCGCTTCCCAATATCAGTCGCTGGTATTCGACTTCCAATACATGTAGACAAAAAACATAGAAGAAAGAAGCACACACGATCTAAGTGTAGACTGTAATACCAATATATGGAATCCTCCACCAAGTAATCACCTGTGAGCTAGCAGAATGTCTACTCACATTTACATGAGGCTAAACCGGCCTCTCAGTGAATAAACCTTCACTGGATCACCCCCAGTGCGGGTATCTGTGTCACTCCCTTCTGGATCGTCCACCGGTCTCCCCAATGTGTCCCAGTATTCCGCCTCACCCAGAGTTGATGGAGATGATGTAATACCTCAAAACCTCCAACCTATGCTCTATATCTAATGAGGACTGGTATATAAAAAAGGGGGGTACTGGATTGGAGTAATAAGATCCCAAAAATGACTGGGGGCCACTAATTTGATTAGCAACCACACACTATACCAAAAGGTTCTCTATTAAAACATTTTTATTACTAAAAAAGATAAATCACATAAAACACACATATATATGCATGTACATGCACTTAATAGTGCTAAAAATAAGTAAATAATCAATATACAATGATCTCCAAAAGAAATAAAAACAATACTCTCACCCTACGCGTTACGTGATATACTATCACTTCCTCAGGGGTCTATCTGCAAATCCCACATTGCATCTTGACCTTTTATATGCTCATATAATCTATTTGGCGCCAAAAATTCAAAGGGATACAAACATACAAACACAACTTACCTCTAACCCTTACTTCCGCTCTTCTCTCCCCACTTCCTCCTCTTGGAACGCACACTAAATCCATACACCAATTTCCCTAATCTCCAACTCCTCCCCCAAAACTTATCACTTCTTCTACCTACGAACATATACTCAAACAACGTCACACCGGATGTCTCAATCTCCACTGAAACTCAAACATCCCCGACACACCACACACTTCCTTTACCTATCATTAATCCACAAACATATCAAATCTTAGTATCCCCCTAACATCTCAACATCAAACTACCCTTACACACTCAATCCCACTCCGCCTCAACCCCAGCTCACTCCAAACAACCCTGCACCAAACCCCCCCCATACCCAACATACAAACTAACCCCCCTCAAATTCACACCACCCACAAGCAACCAAAAAAACCCACACGCCGGCACGGACCGACCACAACGCCGGACCCACATCCGACCCAAAAAAACAACAAAAAACTCCACACCCGCCAAAACAAAAAACTCCTCTCACAACAACATCCCCTCCGCACCCGCTCCCAACTCACCTGCCGCATCCCCCCAAATGCACAATCCCACCCCCACATATACCCCAAACCCACACATACCCAATCCCTCACCTCCACATCCCGTCCCCATCCACAATGTACACAACGCCGTCCTCAAATAGCACAGTCCAAAAGTCACAAAAAAGCGACCATAAAGGCGCCATGCAACAATGCGGACAGGCCACAACCACGGACGGACACCCGGTGCAAAAAACAAGAGGGGACTCCACAAACATCAGGAGGCTACCAAGCCACCACACAACACAAACACCACCATCCAACCCACTCTACACACACATCTCACCATTCAAATATTCACATCACACACCCACTCATCCACCCCTCACAACTAAACTCTTCCACCCATACACACCTCAGTCTATCTACCCCCACCCCCCATTCTAGCCTACTCCATACACACTCCTCCTATTCCCCTTCCATACTTCACCCCAACCCTACTATCCACCCCACAAAAAAAAAAAAAAAAAGGGGGGAGGGGGAAAGGCCAGATGCATGTGAAACTAGCAAATAAACACTACAAAGTAGAAAAAATTACAGACATTCAAAATTATCACCACAAAAAATACCCACTTCTGTCTCTTCATTGAGTCCCTCTGGAACCATAACACCTAATTTATGTATCCAGAGGGACTCTTTTCTACACAAGACCTGAAATCTATTATGAACAGTTATTGGTATTTGTTCTATTCCTTGAACTGTAAAACCATATTTTTTCCCAGCTTGACACAAATTAAAATGTTTAGCAACACTTTTATCCATTTCTTGTTTCCGTATACTTCTTCTATGTTCTCCTATTCGTATACGGAGGGCTCTACTTGTTCGACCTACATATTTTTTGCCACAACGGCAAGCTATCATATGTATCACAAAGTCACTATCACAATTAATAAATAGTTGTACTTTGTATTTTTGTGATATTTTCACACTCCCCTCAAAAGTTAACGCTTTATGTAACATATTATTACAACACAAACACCTCTTTTTTGCTCACTTATAACTGCCTACCACTTGTGGCAAAAAACTTTTTTCTTTCTTATAGACCTCTACAAGGCTTTTTGGTTTACTTTTCGCTATATATCCTCTCAAATTCTTACACCTTTTATATACAATTGAAGGACGCTTTCCTACCGAACCCTGCAGTAGATCATCCTGCAACAATATGCCCCAATGTTTCTGAAGAATTCTCCGTATATCTCTAGCAAAAACATTATATTGGGAAATAAAAGGAACCTTATCATTTCTCCTATTTTTCTGTTTCTTGTTTTTATTTATTTTCAATATTTCTTTTCTTTTTAATTTTCTAGATTTTTCAAATGCCCCAATAATAACTCTTTTATCATACCCTCTATCTTCAAAATCTTTCTGTAGTGCAATACCTTTTCTTCAAAATCTTCATCCTTACTACAATTTCTCCTCAGGCGGTGAAATTGCCCATAGGGCACATTATGCAACCACCTGGGTAGATGACAACTATCAAATTGAATATATGAATTCCTAGACACCTCTTTTCTATAGATAGAGGTGACAATGTCACCCTGATCCGAAAAAGAAATGTCTAGATCTAAAAATTGAATCCTCTGGGCACTAATCTGATACGTAAACAATATACCTCTATCATTATTATTTAATTGTTCTATAAATATTTCCAGTGATGAATGTGACCCCTCCCAAATGATAATAATATCATCAATATACCTCCCATAGAGCGCCAGGCTACCCCCTCCCGCGCTAACCCCCAAACCACTCTCTTTCTCCCAGTATCCCATAAAGAGGTTGGCGTAGGAGGGGGTAAACCTGGCGCCCATGGTAGTCCCCCTAATTTGTAAATAATATTTAGATTGAAATTCAAAAAAATTATGTGTAAGTGCAAATCGAATACATAGTAAAATAAACTCCTTTTGTGACTCTACCATATCCTTATCTAACTCCAAAAAATATTGAACTGCTTCTAACCCCAAATCATGTTGAAAACAAGTGTATAATGAGGTAACATCCAACGTAGCGAATATATATATTGCCCTTTTCTCTTATGAAATGTATCCAATTTCTCCAAAATGTGCTGCGTATCTCTAATATATGAAGGAAGTTGCACCACATATTTTTGTAAAAATACATCAATAAAGGATGATAAATTCTACAACAGTGAGTTAATGCCCGATATGATGGGGCGCCCAGGAGGATTAACTATAGATTTATGTAATTTTGGAATATGATAAAAAAATGGTATAGAAGGATTGTAAATATTAATAAATTTATATTCTTCTTTTGTAATAATATTCCTCCTGAGCACCCCATCAGTCAGCTCCCTCAACTGCTGCCGATATTTTTCATTTGGACATTCTACCAACTTTTTATATGAAACAGAATCTTCCAATAACCGTTCCCCTTCTTTTAAATAATCTATTGTATCCTGTATTAAAATCGCTCCCCCCTTGTCCGCTTCCCGGATCGTGATATTAACATTTTTGGATAACTCATACATAGCTTTCCTTTCTCTCCATGTCATGTTGTATTTTCTACATTTCTTTTGACTAATATATTTAGTATAGTCCTCCATAACTAATTTGGAAAAAGTCTCTACATATTGGCCCTTCCATTGGGTGGGATAAAACGTGGATTTGGTTTTAAGTTTGGAATTAATAACTCTCTTTCCTTCTTCAACTATCTGATTTTCTTCTTTTAATTCTTCTAATAAATGTAGAGTCTCAAGATCTTCTCCTTCCCATTCTATATCTGGATTATAATTCTTTATATTTTTACTATCATTATTTCTAAAATATCTTTATATTGCTAACTTCCTAACAAACTTCTGTAGATCTATAGAGAACTCTAAATCATTAGCTATTGCCGTAGGAGCAAATTTAAGTCCTCTCCTTAAAACCGCAAATTGAAACATATCCAGATCATAGCTAGAAATATTATATATTCCTTCTCTACATTCTTTAGATCTTAATCCTTCATTCGTTCCTTGCTCTTTTTGACTCCTCTTCTCCCTCTTCTACACTTCCTGCTCTTTTTCTTCTCTGAAACCCCCCCACCACTTCCACTTCGACTTGTTCAGTATCCACCACTCTTCTCCCTGTGCATCCCCCCAAAAAAGGAGAAGAAGAAGACAAGAGATTCCTCTCCTGAGAGGAGGACCCACCAGAAGAGGAAGATATCTGAGACAGTGGTGGAAATTCCACCTCATCTTGAAGGGCCAAAAATTTATTTTGAGTGGGTATATTTATCTTTGGTGCAGATGCCATATCCAACTTTTCCAACTTATCATCTGTATTAATTAAACATTCCTTTGTAGTCAACACAGTATGGATTGGTTTTGCTGATTTCTTTGACTTTAGATCTTCTCTTTTATTCATATTTTATTTCTATTATCTATTTTATATCTATTGTTGTTATGTCTCTGATAATGATTTTTCTGATCCTGATCTCTTTTCTGATGCTTATCTACTTTATCATCTATATAATCATCCTCATCTCTTCTCATCTTTTTTGCTTTCTTTCTTTTAACTCTAATTCTATCTTATTAATTTTACCATTAATCAGCTTATCCATCTCCTTAAACTGTGTAGTATCAGAGTAAGGTTTTAACTCCTCCTGTATCACGTATATATCTTTTTCAATTTGTTTAAGACACCTTTCTCTATACATAATAATATGATCTATCAACCTAAAAGAACAATCATCTAGTATTGTGTTCCATCCCATTTCAAAATCAGCATCTGGAAAGGTTGTTTTTTTATTAATTCTTAATCCCCTAGGGATAATTTTCCTTTCCCGATACTGATTCAACAACAATAAATCCCACTTGGTGGTGGAGGATTCCATATATTGGTATTACAGTCTACACTTAGATCGTGTGCGCTTCTTTCTTCTATGTTTTTTGTCAACTAGGAATGAACCTGCAATACAAATTTGCAGGCTCCCTAGGAATGGTGTCCTACCAGGGTGCAGTCTCTTTTAGCCCACTAGTGCCTTTCACAAAGAGGAAATATCCTAAAGCATATCATATTGGTTGTGCCATAACAACAGTCCAACCACAAAATGACAGGCAATTCCTCTTTGAACAAGAGAAGCAGCCAACCCCAGATGTATGTTTCAGCCTTATTGGGTCTCGTCAGTGAGGTGTAGCTGATCTCTCTAGGCACTGCAAGCAAGTGGTCCAATATGATGTGTTTTAGAATATTTCCTTTCTGTGTTGCACTAGTGGGCTAAAAGAGATTGCACCCATGGGTAGGACACCATTCCTATAGAACCTGCAAATTTGTATTGCAGGTTCATTCCTAGTTGAGCATCTCTGACATTTAATATACATATGCAAATTACCCATGGGATTAGCCACCCCAAGGGTAATAGGGGGAATCCAGCATTGGTCCCCTTGCTCACAGTGCTTAGAGAGATCACCTCACTGATGAGGTCCAACAAGGCAAAAATGTACTTCTGGGGTTTGCTGCTTCTCTTGTTGTCACGGTTCCCAAGAATAAACCAGGAGTGAGTACGGTAAAGTAAAACAATCTTTTATTAGAATAATACCAGTAATGCACTTAAACAGATAACATACAGAGGGTAATCAAAGAGGCAAGCATTGTATCAGAAATAGCAGTCCGCCAATAGATCCACCACACTGTCTGAGACTAGGCCTCAGCCCACTGCAACCTTAAGGTAATTTGGAACGCCCAAAGGACTAGCACTGTCTTAGGCTGCAGTCAATCTAGGAGTCTGTTAGACCCCCAGGTCCGCACTAGGATGGGTGTCTGTGGAGCGGGGACCAACACACGGAGGAAACAGACAGAGCCCCCTAGTCAGCACCAGAAAGGATAGTCAGACAAGCCAGGTCATACACGAAGCAGGTAGTCAGCCAGAGCCACAGGTTTGCACCAGATAGGATATCCACTGAAGAGTTGGTATGCTAGAAGCGCAGTGGACAGAGCCCCAAGTCAACACCAGAGTGGGTAGTCAGACAAGCCAGGTCATACACGGAGTGGGTAGTCAGCCAGAGCCACTGGTTTGCACCAGAAAGGATGTCTAAGCCAAATTGGAACGTACAAGGAGAATGGTCAGACAGAGCCACAGGTCAAAAGCAGAATGGATGGACAGACAGGCCGGGTCATACACAGTTCAGGTAGTCAGCCATAGCCACAGGTCCGCACCAGATTGGGTGTCCACTACACAATGGGAGCAGGCAAAAGAGTAGTCAGACAGAGCCACAGATCATCACCAGAATGGATGGTCAGACAAGCCAGGTCATACACAGAGCCTAAGGGAAACAGAACTGTATTGTACAACAATGCAAGGGCAGCTGAGTCAGGACTCAGTCAGCCCTTTAAACCCCTCCTCAGGAAGTAGGTAGGAGGAGCAGCTCAGAGGGAGGAAGTAGGTAGGAGGAGACTACAGGAATCAAACATATAAAACAAAGGCCTGCTGCATGCTTGAAGCCTCACGCTTGCAGATGATGCTGAAACCAAGGGAATCTGTAACACTTGTTCAGAGAGGAATTGCCTGGTTTTTCCTGGTAGGACTGTTGTAATGGCAGGACCAATATGATGTGCTTTAGGATATTTCTTCTCTGTGAAAGGAATTAGTTGGCTAAAAGAGATTGCACCCTAGGAAGGACACCATTCCTATGGAGCCTACAAATTTGTATTTCAGGTTCGTTCCTTGTTGAGCATCTCTGACCTCACTGACAAGGCCCAATAAGGCCAAAACGTATGTCTGGGGTTGGCTGCTTCTCTTATTCAGAGAGAAATTGCCTGGCATTTTGTGGTTGGACTGCAGTAATGGCAGGACCAATATGATATGATTTAGGATATTTCCTCTATGTGAAAGGCACTAATGGGCTAAAAGAGATTGCACCCTGGGTAGGACACTATTCCTATAGAACCTACAAATTTGTACTGCAGGTTTGCTCCTAGTTGAGCATCTCTGACTTCAAACATACGGCTTTAACATGTTTGACATAAATATCATGTTTTCTGTGTTTCATGTGTGTTTTCAGGTTGGTTGTGCCAAGTTGTGTTTCCTCCTTTCCCCTTCTGATTGACTTGTCACAAATTGTGCACAGTGCACTTGGTGATGTCTTCAGTGTGCCTGCCCCATGAGAAAAATAATCCCACACCCATGATTTCAGGGGATATGGATAGGGAGCAGGTGGAGAAGAATGGTCTCCTTCTTGTATTCCACATTCCCCTTCACTGTCTGGGGCAGAGGATGATGTTGCTGCTGTTGCTGCTACTGCCTAAGAATCAGCAATGCAGCTAGGACCAGGAGTATTGCTGCTGCTGGCAAGTGGAATCTGTCCTAGTCCTGCATCACATGTTCACCCCATTCCTACTGTGTCCACCATGGTTGGTGGCACACTAGCTTGCTCCTCAGCATCCTGCTGCCCTTGCAACTCAGCAGAAGCAGGAATTAGAGCAATTGCAAAATCCAAAAGCTCACTGCCTGTGGTGGTGTTGCCCAGACTCATCTCTGTCTCCCATTCCTTATTAGTTTCTGCTAAATGGGCCATCAATGTCTCTTCCACCCCAGCTTCCCCACCATCATCATCACCACCACCACTAGTCCTGCTGCTCTATTATAGATATCTCACTGCTGGTTGGAGGAGGTGATGAACAATGTGACAGAGGGTCTCCTAATGTCACACTTGCCATTTCTTGGTGACATGAAGAAGGCAGACTGGCAGCAGTAGCAGCAGACACAGGCAGCTTATCTATGCTCCTGGTGGAGGTGGTGGTATTATTTCTTCACCTGCTATACACCAACAGTTCTGGCCTGGAACACTGTAATGAAGGGAAGGGTACTCCCAAGACCAGAGGAATGGTGTTGGCTCCCTTTTCCGCTAGTTTGGATGATCTCAAATGTTCCCCTACCACTCCCCTAACACTAGCCCCACCGACTGCGTCACCATTACTGCTACTACTACTAACACCAACCACATCATGCTCAGCCCCAGAGTCTTCCTTCTCACAGTCACTAGTAATATGAGGATATTGATTGCCCCCTCCTTCACTCCTAACACTAACTTGACCTCCTTTGTAGTAGAAGCACTAGCACTGGCAGTACTGCTTGGGGATGGCAAGGGTTCCCTGCTGTCACACTTGGCATCATCTTCTCTTCCCCCTCCTAAGTATTACAAGACACATTAGCAGCAGCGTCCCCACTGGCAACAGGAACAGCACTGGTGACAGCAGGGGCAGCAAGTCTGTCAGCAGTTTCAGCACTGTTGGCAGCAGCTTCCCCACTGGCAACAGGAACAGCACTGGTGACAGCAGGGGAAGCACTGGCATCAGACACAGAGCTGGTGGCAGCAGGGGCAGCACGTCTGGCATCAGGCACAGCAATGGTGGCAGCAGGGGCAGCACATCTGACAGCTGGCACAGAAATGATGGCAGCAGGGGCAGAACTTCTGGTAGCAAGTACAGCAATGGTGGAAGCAGGGGCAGCACGTCTGGCAGCAGGCACAGGCAGCTGACCTATCCTACTCTCACTACTACCATTTTCTTCCTCCCTTTCCATTAATTTCCCCAAGATTCCTAGGAGTGATTTAGGTGGACTAGACAGCATTAGTTCTGTAGTGCTCACTTCCTCCTCCTCCTTGGACTCATTGGACACACAAGGGTCCTTCCAGTCCCTCCTTTTATTATTTTTAAACGTTTTCATAGTGATAGCAGTCACTATGAGCCCCTCCTGCCTCATTGTTTGAAACAAATAACAGCAGAACAGCACAGCACATCTAACTCGCTCTGTAGCTGCTTCTATTGTGTTCCACTTCCTGGAATATGTCATGTTTTTATAGTGAAAAGGCAAAAAAACACCTAAATCAATGGGCAGATATGTTCTAGCCATTGCAAAAAACGGTGAAGAATTTTGGCCAATGGGTGAAAAATGTGAAGATTTTAATTACTGGTTTTAAAGCAGATTTTCCCAGATTTTCCCATGAAAAAATGAACAATAATGGGGTTTTTGTGAGATTTCTCATGGGACACGGCGAGTGTTTTTGCCCACCCCTATTTAAGAGAGAGCCATGTTGCCTTACAATAATTTGGTTATCACGAAATATCCATGTGTTTCTCATGGTTTTACTTTTTTATACAAAGTATAAACTAGTATTTAGCAATTCCAATTAACCCTTTGAAAGCCAAAAATGTATGTTATAAGTCAGTGTTTGTCAGACTGAGAGAAAGCAGCTGAATTTCTGACACTAGAGGAAGTCAGGCAGACAGGTAGCTGGAATTGGTTTACATAAGTCTTGGTGATAACCTGTTTTTCTGTGTGTGTTTGTTTGTATGTGTGTATGTGTGTTTGTTTGTATGTGTGTATGTGTGTGTGTGTGTGTGTGTGAAGAGAGATAAAATGTTAACAAATATTACCTTTATGACTGACAAGCAGGTAATCCAAGTTTGTAACTGAGTTGGCTGAGCCTGAGGCTCTACTGATACTGATTCACAGGTACTTTGGAGACAGACATAAGCAAATCATGCAATCAAGACAAATAGACAGGTACAACTTGCAATGCTGTGTGTATATATATACATACTCACTCTCATATGTCTGCAAGAGCCAGAGGAACAAGCATATTTTGATGTGTGCAATCTCTGTATGCCTAAAACAGCTGCAGTGCTGTTTGCTTCATCCTTTATTTGAGCTTCTGATTCTGAAGCTAACAGGTCTATTATTACTCTGTACTTATTGTAAGAGATGTACACTGCAGGTTAGCTAGTTGAGGAGAAAGCAAGCTGCTGATTAAGTTTTGACATTAAATATATGTAGAAGTAGACAGACAAAGAAGAGAGCTGGAATAGCTCATAGTAATAGTTAAAAAAAAAAAAAAACCTTTTGCCTGATCGGTGACTGAGACACCAAGGAGATATTGTTGGCCTGAATTGAGATTGAGACTGACAGTAACAGATACTAAAGACAAAACATACATCATGCATTATTTTCAGATGGACAGAATGTCACATAACAGCTCTGTTGTGTACTTTACTGTATACAATCATTACTACTACTACTACTATTATACCCACAAATATGCTAAGTGGCAGGGGTAAGGGAAAAGAAGTAGGAGGAGTGCTGGTGGTAGTAAAGTCATACTACAAAAATTGACTGTGACTCCAAATGTAGAGATGGGTGAAAATTTTCACCTTAAACCAAAATCAGCAAATAATGGCACTTCCAGCTTGGCGAATAATTGACTACGAAAAGTGCAATTTGTCTGTTTTTTCACCTATCTCAATGCATTGAACTTGTTGTCAGAGGCCCATTCCCCAGGAAACATTGTAGGACTTAGACTTAATTGAGGCACAAACCCTGAGGAAAGATTGATTCATTGTAGGAAATTAGACATTTGTTATGCCCAAGCACTGAGGAAACATTGGTTTGTAGAACTTAGACTTGTTTGGCACAAGCCCTAAGGAAACATTGGTTTGTAGGACTTAGGCTTGTTAGAAACAAGCCCCTAAAAATTGTTTTTTTGTACGTCTTTGGTTTATTTTTTTTGCAAAAAAAAATAATGCCCTACTGGCCCAGTGCCAGAAAGTCATGTGGTGGTATGTCCAGATGTGTTGTTTAAACAGCAGGATGACTAGGCAGCTCAAAGGGAATGGGATCAAAATAGCAGTAACATGGGTGATGGATGATGAGGGTTCCATTTTCCACAACTAGCTCCAGTGATGTGCCTGAGGCAGATACAGCACTGTAACTAGACCCCACCACTTGAGGTATATGTAGAGAAAAGACGAAGTGGGCCAATAGTGATTCTTCGCCTGCCCCTCCTCCAAAATCATGGGTATGTTGTTAGAATAGAGATTGTCCCCTTGAAATCCAGAAATGTGCCTCTCATCAGCAACTGCAAAGTGCACAGTGTGTGCATGTGATAAATAAGGGAAGGACTGGGAAAAATGGACACATCTGGACTCACCACATACACCTGGCATAACTGTCACCAAACACCATGACACTTAGGTTCCCCAATGTGAAATCATCCCATCAGAAAATAAGTACTGCTGCTGTCACAATGCCCTCTTTGTCCACTCCCCGCTAATGACATGACATGAAACCATTTAAAAATAATGATGAACCCTCACTGCCACCAGCTTAGCATATTCTGTGGTATGTAATCTCCATAGATGTCACTTTATGCCCTGGTTGCGATTATCCTCCAACACACTAGCATGCGTGGTCAGTGCACCACATAATGTAAAATGGGTGGAAACAAACTGCTACAACCTGACACTTACTGAATGGTTATCAGCAGGTGGGGGAGGTAAAGATGAATGAGGTGGATCACCAGAAGTTGTAGTTACCCAAGAGCAAGACAGTGATGGTGAGCCAGTTGTTTTGCTCACCATCAAACTTTAAGGCTCTGGCTGTGTTTATAAATTATTCCTCCTCTTTGATCTCTGCCTCGCCTCTTGTTGCCTTTGGGGAGTCATGGGGTACAGCAACAGTGGTGCCCTATTTCTTTGGTGGATGTTTGGCTTTAACATGTTTCACAGAAATGTCATGATGTCTGTGTTTCATGTGTGTTATCAGGAAGGTTGTGCCAATGTGTGTTCTCTCCTTTCCCCCTGTCACTGACTTGCCACAAATTGTGCACAGTGCCCTCACTGATAACTGCAGTGTGCCAGCCCCAAGAGAAAAATAGTCCCACGCCCAGGACCTCAGGGGGAAGGGAAAAGATGGAGAAGAATTACCTCTTTTTTCTTCTCCTCCACATTCCCCTTCAGTGGTTGGGGCAGAGGATGATGTTGCTGCTCTTGCTGCTACTGCCTCAGAATCAGCACTGCAGCTGTCCAACAATTCTGCCTTCTTCAGGATCATGTTTCACCTGGACAGTGCCATGGGAAAGGGGTCTCCCAGGGTCAGGGGAATGATGTGGGCTTCCTTGACTATTAGTCTGGATGCTCTGCATTACTTGCCCTACCAATCCCCTAACACGAGTCCCACCAGCTGCATTACTGTTACTACCACTAACACAAACCATATCAATTTCAGCCTCTTGAGTCTTTCTCTTCACAGTCTCTAATAATATGATGATCACCCCCCTCCTTCACTCCTAAAACTTACAAGCTGCTGGACCTTCTTGGTAGTTGTACTAGTGGCAGGACTGTTAGGGTCCCCTGCTGTCACACTTGGCATCCTCTTCTTCCCTGCATCCTGACAATTACAGGAATTACAGGTCACTTCCTCCCCCTCCTCAGACTCACTGGACACATAAGAGTTCTTCCAACTTCTCCTGTTATTGTTTGTAAACCTGCTCATAATGATAGCAGTGACTATGAGCCTCTCCTACTTCAATTTTGTTAACATTATCACAGAACAATAGCACAACACTTATCTGTCGCACTGTAGTTGCTTGTATTGTGCTTCACGTCCTGTAAAATTGCACTTTTTTTAGTGAAAAGGTGAAAAACACAGTAATAAAGGGACAAAAACTTTCTAGCCATTGAAAAATAGAGACTAATTTTTGCCAATGGACAAAAACGGAGAATATTTTTGTTGCTGTATTTAAAGCAGCCTTTTTGCCTTGAAAAAAAAAAAACAGCGTGTTTTTTGTGGATATTTCCACGGGAACACAATAGGGCTCTTCGACCACCCCTACCATAGAGTCCGCACTAGTGCCACATCTGCTGCCATCACCTCCATCACCATCACTAGCAACAGTCACATTGTTAAAGCAAATAAGTTACATACTTCTTTAATATGCTGCCAGCGTGCATTTACAGATTTCTTAGAAAGAAGTGCAAACTGCACAAAAATAATTGAAAAGTACAGCAGTGGAATGGCAAAGTTGCCAAAATGTTGGCTGTTGACATTTCGCTCTCAGGTGAGATGCACTAAAGCTTGATAAAGTGGAAATAACAACTCCACGGACACCAATTCTCCAGATCCTATGTTATTCTTCAGCTCTTGTGTACTATGATTACTCAAGTTGAAGCGATCTAGGGCATACTTGAAAACTAGAGAAATAGCAATGTATTCTTCCAGGAAAAATATTTTCTAAATAAATAAATCTTAATCCATAGGTTTCATAGAATAGCATAAGAATTGGAGACATGATCTCTGCTTCATCACACCTTTATCGTGCCTTAGTGCCCTTCCCCACTATATTAAGTGTTGCACTCCACTAGTGTATCACAAACCACAGTTATCTTTTTAAGAATATGTATTCCGCAGTTGTACAAAAAGGTGGTTAATGTCATGGGCAAGAGACTGGAAACAGCATAGGCAAGACATTTTACTTGGCCACAGATATGTCGACAAATACCCAGAGTACAGACTATATTATTGTAAGTGCACATTGGGTATCTTTTCCATCAGTGGGAAGCAGTGGCAGGTCATTGCCAAGGTTTCCTTTGACTCTGACACTCGTAGTAAAGGCCACCTGCAAGTAGCCCTGCCACGGTTTCCCAAAGATAACTCAGGAGTTAGACCTGTATAGTAAAAATATCAATCTTTATTAAGACCACTATAAACAGCGTATACACTAAATAGAAATAACAATCAGGCAATGACCATGGAAAGGCAGTAGAGATCCCACTAGAGGACAGCAACTCTATCAGTAATAGGAGTCTGCCTGAAAGAGGGAACCTTTATCAGAGACTGGCACATGCCCCTGTAGTCTCTGTATACGGGAATGAACAAGGATACGCAGCAAGAGACCACCTGACTCACACCTGAAGTCAGTGGGTAGGCCCAGGGATCTTCCCAAAGGTGGTAGAACTTGGGAGAACTAACTGACGCAAGCCCGCCATCAGTTCCAAGAAGGAGACCTCCCCCAGGGAACACTATGGGGAAGAGAATCCAGTCTCAATCCATGGAATAGAAATGAACGTCTTAACCAGAGCCAGAGGTCTGCACCAGATTGGGTGTCTAATATGAAAGAAATCAGCAGGAAAAAAATTAGACAGAACCACAGGTCAGCACCAGGTTGGATGGTCAGACAAGCCAGGTCATACAAAGTACAAGTAGTCAGCCAGAGCCACAGGTCTGCACCAGATTGGGTGTCTTCTATATACAAGAGATAGGCAGAAGAATAGTCAGACAGAGCCACAGGTCAGCACCAGAATGGATGGTCAGACAAGCCAGGTCATACACAGTACAGGTAGTCAGCCAGAGCCACAGGTCTGCACCAGATTGGGTGTCCGCTATACACAAGGGGTAAGCAGAAGAATAGTTAGACAGAGCCACAGGTCAGCAAAAGAATGGATGGTCAGACAAGCCAGGTCATACACAGTACAGGTAGTCAGCCAGAGCCACATGTCTGCACCATATTGGGTGTCCTCTACACACAAGGGGTAGGCAGAAGAATAGTCAGACAGAGCTTCAGATCAGCACCAGAATGGATGGACAGACAAACCAGGTCAACACAGAGTCCAAGGAAATTAGATGGTGTAAGTTCCTGTGTCCTTTTCCTCCAACAAGCAAATTGGGGACAATGAATGGTAGCGGTGGTACAGTATGTGACTCACATTTCCCATGGGTCATTAGTACACTTAACAAAAATAATGTACCCTCCTTGATATGCGACTGGCATATTCTACAAGGTGGACAGTCTGCATATGTTCCCTTGCGTTCTTTTGGTCTCCACTACATTGCAATGTAATTTCACCACACGTGCATATCACCAGATCCTTACATCTACAGGATGTTTGATGGTAGCACTGCTGGCAAATTTTTCAGTGACAGTGACATGGAGGAGGACTCTGAGGATATTGGAATATTGGGAGTATCCTGGTCCCAGACTATAGACTCTAGGTAAAGATGACACAGGTGATACTGTCAACTTTCTGGGCAGTTCGGGGGAAGGGGTTGTCTCATGCATATTTTATGGAGTTTCTTTTGCCACATTCTTGTTTTTGTGATGCACTGCATTTGCAGCCTGCTTCTCATATCCCCCTGTGAGGACCTGTGTTAATTCAAGATAATTGTAATGCCCTTTGAGGACATGAAGGTCATTGCAAGGCACTACTGTACATCCAATGCAATGAAATTACAGTAGTGCCTTGCGAGGACCTTCAGGTCCTCTGAGGGCACTACCATTATCTTGAATTAACACAGGTCCTCACAGGGGGATACGGGAAGTGGGCTGAAAATGCAAGAATGATGCCCACTGCACAGATATCCCAAATGCCTCCAGAAGGGATGAGCAGGGGGAGGGGAAGGTGACAGCATACTGAGGTGGGTGGAGGGAGAGAAGCAGACAAATTAAATGTTTTTGGTGGGTAAAAGGAGGGAAAACAAGGATGTGTATTATACATAGATGCTTTTTCCCCCCTAAAATCTTGGTTTAAATTTACACCTGCGTATTATACAAAGGTGCATATTATACCCAGAATGTTACGGTATATAAAAATTTGGTATAATAAGATCATAGCTCAACGTGTTTCATACCTAACTGGCTATTTCTTCAGGGACAAATTGTAAAATAACAAAGATGTTATTGAGGTCTCTGGCACGTCTTCACAAAAGGTTAAAAGAGTAATTTTAATCCATGGGATTTTTTTATGTGTACCCTGTGGTACAGTTTCTTTGATACAGCAATTATCTTTTTTTATTGTGTATAAAGCCTTACAGATAAAGTATAGACCACTCGCATCTTACCTGTTCGTCTATAATTAATTCAATGTTACTAAAAATTTGGTTCTTTAGTCTTTACGATTTACCAGTTACTTTAAGAAAAGTAATTAACCTTAAAGAGGATTAATAACAGCCTGTGTTTTGTACTAGACATCTGTGTGGATTCTATTTTTTTCAGAAATAACCCTTTTTGTTTGTGGAATAGTTTGGCACTGTAGACACTTATAAGTTGTACTGGGCCTATATATAACCATGGGCTGTACTATGAATGCATATTGACATAGGGTAAATCTAAAATCTTAGCAGTGGTACAATTGGCCTAAGTAATTAGAATAGTGTCCATGTAATTGCAATAAAGCACCATACTTTGCCATGCAAACATAAGGTTCATTTCTAAAAAATGTACTTTATAGACAAATAGTACAACAACAATATAAACTTGAATTACGGTGATAGTTCCACTTTGAAAGAGTAAATGCTTGCTGTAATGTTGTTTTTTGCAGGAATTGGATTATGAATCAAAGACTAGCTATACGCTAAGGATAGAAGCATCAAACAAACATGTTGACACTCGATTTCTCAGTGTAGGCCCCTTTATGGACACAACAACAATAAAAATTACTGTAGAAGATGTGGATGAACCTCCTGTATTTTCTTCACATGTATATTCAATGGTGGAATCTGAAGCAGCAAAAGTAGGCACTAGTATTGGGACAGTGACAGCACATGATCCGGATGCATCAAATAGCCCTGTGAGGTAACAATATCCTCTGTAATGTTTTACTTATGCTAGGCACAATGAGGCATATGTATAAAGACAAAAATACTGCAATTCTAGAACATACCAAAGTACCCACTGATTTATAAGAAGCTTTCACGTCTTAAAGGGACAGTAATGTCCCAAAAAAATTGTATCCAGTTTTGTACAGGTTAAAATAATAAACAATATGTTCCAAATCCGATCTCTCAAACCGCTATGGTTTGAGAGATATAGGCATTCAGAGTCCATCCCCTTCTCCTGATGGGAGCTGTAAAGCTGACAGCAGGAGATTTGAGTCGTACAACTCGAGGAGGCTCTTTAGCAGAAGCAAAATCTTGTTATTTAAAAAGAATTACTACATTGGAATGGTCTACAAACTGTGCTTGCAAACCAGGCACACTTTGTAGACCTTTCCAATGAAGTAATTCTTTTGAAATAACAAGATTTCGTCTCTGCTGCAAAGCCGCAGGCTGGTCCCCAGACTGGGATCTCCTGCTGCGAGCTAGATGCTGAGGTCAGGACAAGGGGAGGGAGAATGGAACTTTCAATGCCTATATCTCTCAAACCATAGCCGTTTGAGAGATAGGGTTTGGAGCATATTGCTTATTATTTTAACCTCAACAAAACTGGATACCATTTTTCCTCAACATTAGTGTCCCTTTAATTAATTTGTAATGCAATGGAGTCCTGTCAGAAAAGAACTTTCAGTTTATACATATCCTATATAATAATTTGCTAAAGCTTGTCAGAAGCCATCATGCTCAGTAGAGACTGCCCGAAAGCACAGAATGCTGGGAGGCGCATTTGGGCAGTCTCTACTGCGCACGACTGCATCGGACAAACATATTGCGCACTACTGGCTGATGGTGTGAATAATTTTTAACCCCTTCAGGACCAGCGGCAGAGTGGATGGCAGTTAAAGACCATGAACTGAACAGGGTGCAGCAGCACAGGGAGCCCTGAATTCTTCCACTGTAACCCAGCCCTGCAGAGCATTCCTCCACCCTCACCCAGCCCAGCAGAGCATTCCTCCACCCTCACCCATCCCTGCAGAGCATTCCTCCACTCTCACCTGGCCATGCAAAGCATTCCTCCATCTTCTCCAAGCCCTGCAGTGTATTGCTCCACCCTCACCCAGCCCTGCAGACCATTCCTCCGCCCTCAACCAGCCCTGCAGAGCATTCATCCACCCTCACCCAGCCCCACAGAGCATTCTTCAACACTCACCCAGCCCTGCAGATCATTTCTCCACCCTCACCCAGCACTGCAGAGCATTCCTCCACTCACACCCAGCCCTGCAGGGCATTCCACCACCCTCACCCAGCCCCGCAGAGCATTGCTCCATAGTAACCCAGCCCTGTAGAGCATTCCTCTACCCTCACCCAGCCCTGCAGAGCATTCCTCCACTCTCACCCATCCCCCAGAGCATTACTCCACTCTCACCCAGCCCTGCAGAGATTCCTCCACTCTCACCGGGCCATGCAAAGCATTCCTGCATCTTATCCAAGCTCTGCAGAGTATTGCTCCACCCTCAACCAGCCCTGCAGACCATTCCTCCACCCTCAACCAGCCCTGCAGAGCATTCCTCAACACTCACCCAGCCCTACAGATCATTTCTCCACCCTCACCCAGCCCTGCAGAGCATTCCTCCACACACACCCAGCCCTGCAGGGCATTCCTCCACTCTCACCCAGCTCAGTAGAGTATTCCTCCACCCTCACCCAGCCCCGCAGATCATTCCTCCAGACTCACCCAGCCCTGCAGAGCATTCCTCAACACTCATCCAGCTCTGCAGAGCATTTCTCCACCTTCACCCAGCCCCCCAGAGCATTCCTCAACACTCACCCAGCCCTGCAGATCATTTCTGCACCCTCACCTAACCCTGCAGAGCATTCCTCCACTCACACACAGCCCTGCAGGGCATTCCTCCACTTTCACCCAGCTCTGCAGTGTATTCCTCCACCCTCACTCAGCACTGCAGATCATTCCTCCACCCTCACCTAGCCCTGCAGAGCATTCCTCAACACTCACCCAGCCCCGCAGAGCATTCCTCCACCCTCACCCAGCTCTGCAGACCATTCCTCCATCCTCACCCAGCCCTGCAGAGTATTCCTCCATCCTCACCCAGTACTGCAGAGCATTCATCCACCCTCACCCAGCACTGCAGAGCATTCCTCCACCCTCACCCAGCACTGCAGAGCATTCCACTATTCTCACCCAGCCATGCAGATCATTCCTCCACCCTCACCCAGCCCTGCAGAGTATTCCTCCACCCTCATCCAGCCCTGCAGACCATTCCTTCACCCTCACCTAGCCCTGCAGAGCATTCCTCAACACTCACCCAGCCCCGCAGAGCATTTCTCCACCCTCACCCAGCCCTGCAGAGCATTCCTGCACCCTCACCCATCCCCACAGAGCATTCCTCCACCCTCACCCAGCTCTGCAGACCATTCCTCTATCCTCACCCAGCCCTGAAGAGTATTCCTCCATCCTCACCCAGTCCTGCAGAGCATTCCTCCACCCTCACCCAGCACTACAGAGCATTCCACTATTCTCACCCAGCCATGCAGATCATTCCTCCACCCTCACCCAGCCCTGCAGAGTATTCCTCCACCCTCACCCAGCCCCTCAGAGTATTCCTCCACCCTCCCCCAACCCTGAAGATCATTCCTCCACCCTCACCCAGCTGCACAGAGAATTCCTCCACCCTCACCCAGCCCTGCAGAGTGGCCGGCAGTTAAGGACCACAGGTTTTTTTTTTCCGGAATTGATTCAGGGCTCCCCGAGCGGTGTGCAGCCACAGCCCTGAATTCCAAAATGTGCCAGGACCGTCATAGGTCCTTATGGCAAGTTCTCCAATGACGGTCCTAGCACGTCATGGGTCCTTAAAGGGTTAAAATAAGTGCCAAGGTCTTAGCCTGTGAATGAAGGGAGGAGGTATAGGTGCAGGGAGGTAAGGAGAGAGGTAATAATTGAGAGGAGATATTGTGGGTTGGAGGGAAAAGTAGATCAGGTAGGAAAAGTAAAGTTGTTGTAAAGTAAAAGTGTAGTTCATGCAGTAGTGCACAGTATGTTTGTCCGATGCAGTCATCCGCAGTACAGACTGCCCGAATGCACCTCCCAGCATTCTGTGCACCTCCCAGCATTCCTACACCTCCCAGTGCTCCTATACCTCCCAGCACTCCTATGCCTCCCAGCATTCCTACACCTCCCAGTATTCCTACACCTCCCAGTATTCCTACACCTCCCAGCACTTCTAAACCTCCCACCATTCCTACACCTCCCAGCACACCTACACCTCCCAGTATTCCTATACCTCCCAGCATGCCTACACCTCCCAGTGTTCCTATACCTCCCAGCATTCCTACACCTCCCAGTATTCCTACACCTCCCAGTATTCCTACACCTCCCAGCATTCCTACACCACCCAGCACTTCTGCACCTCCCACCATTCCTATACCTCCCACCATTCCTACACCTCCCAGTATTCCTTTATCTTCCAGCATTCCTACACCTCCCAGCACTCCTACACTTCCCAGCACTCCTACAACTCTCAGCATTCCTACACCTCCCAGCATTCCTAAACCTCCTAGCATTCCTACACCTCCCAACATTCTGTGCTTTCAGGCAGTCAGTACTGTGCATGACTGCATCAAGCAAACATACATCTGGCATTTTATGTTATTTGATGATTCTTCATTTATGTTTTAAACGTGATTTTACTTTAATTTACTTTATATTATGATCTCATGTCTACTGTATACATTTTTAATTCTTTATTTTGAGAAAAAATGTTTTTCTATTAACATAAATTAAAATATACAACATAATATATTAACACTCTGAAAATTTCTTTACTCACTTTGGCCTCTGTACACGGGCTTTTACACTAGTACCTTAATATTCCCTCAAAGTCTGAGACTAATTTGCACCTCTAGAAATGTCACAATTTTTTATATGGCTGTTAAATAAGGTTTATTTAAAAAATAAACCTTATTTAACAGACATATTCCTGTGCAACCTATATATCTTTTTCAGAACAATCTATCTTTTGTTGCTATATTTAAATATATACCCCATATATTTCGAGGAGCATGTATAAATGTGTGACCCTTCCTATGATTGCACAAAATTAGTGCAGTTTAATAAAAATTCTCTAATCAAATTTATCTAGCCCTCCCATTTATGGAAACACCACAATGCATTTATATGTATTTTGCCATTGAACGGGTTGAAAGTATGAGATTCACCTTATCTTTTTCAGAAAAAGATGTGTTTACTTTTATATCTATTGCTCTTGTTTGCACCTCATGTTCATGAGGGGTACAGACTGCTAGCAATAGCTTGCTTCTCAATCAGGACATTCGTAAGCACATACCCCTATCCTTTAAACTGGAGAATCTGTGAAATGTATTCAGAGTTTGCATTTTGGTCACAGGAGGCAATTGTATTACCGATAAACATTCACAAAATTATCTATGGTAAGAAGAGACACAATATCTTAAACAGCATTGCATACTCATGGGAGCATGCTGCCACTGATGACAGAGCACCCAGTGTACTTACTCTTTGCTGTCTGTTGAATTGCAATGAGTTGAATTTAAGTGATCAGATCAGCTACATTTACTTTCAGGAGGCTTTGGCTATTACTGACAACCACATTTGGTCTCCTACAAACAGGCAAGGAGTTCTGTCATCTAACAAATACATACAATTTTATAGTCCTTAATCGAATGTTTTCTTACTTGGGTTTGATAATGGGTCTCCACTGATAAATCTAAAAACCAAAAAGCAAATAACTTTTCTTAATCATGATTTATGAAGTAAATATGTTTCATTTTCAGTTAATAAACCACAAAATCATTATTCAGGCTGATCTTTTCAGCTTAGTAAATGTTGGTTATTATTTCTTAGTTAGCCCCTTGAGTGCAGATGATGTTTTGTAGGTAAGTCATGATGTTTCATCTGTTGAATGCAAATGATGTATTTTAAATTGCTTACTTAATGAAGAGTTTGAGAGAGACTTAAAATAAGATATCCTGCTTTAAAGGCACCCATCAGTGCATATACGTCTCTGTTAAAACATTGATTTTATTATTTATTTAAAATAAATGAAAGAAATGGGGGGAGGGGTAAAGAAAGAACTAGCATACCACCTTTAAGAAATTTATCTTAGCATTCACAATGACGTAAGGGGAAAAGGGGTGTGTGTGTGTGGGGGGGGGGTTTGAAATTCATGTCCAGCGGCAATTAACCCCTAAGCTACCACTTATCATTAAGTCTTAGACCCTCAATGTATGTAGATATAAACATAACTTTTTACAGTAACAAAATACTTAATCTTAATCCCTCAATACAGGAGACAGTTGCATATGTCATTTTTTCAAGTATAGGTATAGTTTTATTGTTGTAAACCACTTTATCTAAAGTGGTTGTCTTAATCCCTCATAATAATTAGTCATCACAGGCATCTCTTTACCAAGTTAATATATTCAGCATGGAAATTATACTCAAGCGCTCTACTTGTTGCAAGGAGTTAATGACGTTACTTTATTAACAAGGCTTCCCTTATCTATTTTGTAACTTCAGTATACTGACAATCAGCAAAAAAATAAAGAGGTTTAGGTCTTCTGATAATTGGCCATCAAATGTACCTCTGTACCACTGGATCGAGATTGTATTCAAGCACTACTAAAGGCATTTTAATACCACCACGTAAGTGTGCTTAGTGAGAGTTTTACTTAAATGCTTAGTCATAATGCAACAACTAGTGTTGAGCGAGCATGCTCGGCCGATGCTCGGATCGGCTCGAGCATCGCTCTGCTCGGCACATGGCGGTACTCGTACGAGTACCGCATGTGCTCGCCCGCCATGTTCGGGTCTCCTCCCCGCACGTTTTGCGGCTGCTGCGCAGCCAATAAACGTGCAGGGAGGCTCTGACATCGGTGTAATGCCAGCAGCCATGTTGGCTGCTGGCATTACACTGATTGGCTGGCCAGAACCCGTGGTCAGGTGCTGTATAGCACCTGACCAGCGAGTTCGGCTCAGTCTGAGCCAGGGAGAGCTGAGGATAGGAAGGGAAAGGCAGTGTAGGGAGGAAAAAAACAAAAATTGTGAAAAAAAAAGAACCAAAAGTCCTTTTTAGGACTACTGTGTGTGGGGGCAGCAGGTTATTTGGTGTGGGGGGAAAAAAACAAACAAAAAAAAAAAAAAAATATATATATTCTGTTTAGTGTGCAAAGTTGCAGATTAGAGCACATTCTGTTTAGTGTGCACAGTTGCAGATTAGAGCACATTCTGTTTAGTGTGCAAAGTTGCAGATTAGAGCACATTCTGTTTAGTGTGCAAAGTTGCAGATTAGAGCACATTCTGTTTAGTGTGCAAAGTTGCAGATTAGAGCACATTCTGTTAAGTCTTCAAACTAAAATATCAAAGTCACGTATTCCATTCAGTGTGCGTCGCCGCAGTTTAGCAGCACATTCTGAGTACTGTGCAGAGTTGCAGAATAGGAAGAAATACTGTTAAGTCTTCAAACTAAAATATCAAAGTCACATATTCCATTCAGTGTGCTTCGCCGCAGTTTAGCAGCACATTCTGTGTACTGTGCAGAGTTGCAGAATAGGAAGAAATACTGTTAAGTCTTCAAACTAAAATATCAAAGTCACATATTCCATTCAGTGTGCTTCGCCGCAGTTTAGCAGCACATTCTGTGTAGTGTGCAGAGTTGCAGAATAGGAAGAAATACTGTTAAGTCTTGAAACTAAAATATCAAAGTCACATATTCCATTCAGTGTGCTTCGCCGCAGTTTAGCAGCACATTCTGTGTAGTGTGCAGAGTTGCAGAATAGGAAGAAATACTGTTAAGTCTTCAAACTAAAATATCAAAGTCACATATTCCATTCAGTGTGCTTCGCCGCAGTTTAGCAGCACATTCTGTGTAGTGTGCAGAGTTGCAGAATAGGAAGAAATACTGTTAAGTCTTCAAACTCAAATATCAAAGTCACATATTCCATTCAGTGTGCTTCGCCGCAGTTTAGCAGCACATTCTGTGTACTGTGCAGAGTTGCAGAATAGGAAGAAATACTGTTAAGTCTTCAAACTAAAATATCAAAGTCACATATTCCATTCAGTGTGCTTCAACGCCGTTTAACAGCCTATTCTGTGTACTCTACAGAGTTGCAGAATAGTAAGAAATACTGTTAATTTTTCAAACTCAAATATCAAAGTCACATATTCCATTCAGTGTCTTTCACCGCCGTTTAACAGCCTATTCTGTGTACTCTGTACAGTTGCAGAATTATAAGAAATACTGTTAAGTTTTCAAACTCAAATATTAAAGTCACATATTCCATTCAGTGTCTTTCACCGCCGTTTAACAGCCTATTCTGTGTACTCTGTACAGTTCCAGAATTATAAGAAATACTGTTAAGTTTTCAAACTCAAATATTAAAGTCACATATTCCATTCAGTGTGTTTCAACGCCGTTTAACAGCCTATTCTGTGTACTCTGCAGAGTTGCAGAATAGTAAGAAATACTGTTAATTTTTCAAACTCAAATATTAAAGTCACATATTCCATTCAGTGTCTTTCACCGCCGTTTAACAGCCTATTCTGTGTACTCTGTACAGTTCCAGAATTATAAGAAATACTGTTAAGTTTTCAAACTCAAATATTAAAGTCACATATTCCATTCAGTGTGTTTCAACGCCGTTTAACAGCCTATTCTGTGTACTCTGCAGAGTTGCAGAATAGTAAGAAATACTGTTAATTTTTCAAACTCAAATATTAAAGTCACATATTCCATTCAGTGTCTTTCACCGCCGTTTAACAGCCTATTCTGTGTACTCTGTACAGTTCCAGAATTATAAGAAATACTGTTAAGTTTTCAAACTCAAATATTAAAGTCACATATTCCATTCAGTGTGTTTCAACGCCGTTTAACAGCCTATTCTGTGTACTCTGCAGAGTTGCAGAATAGTAAGAAATACTGTTAATTTTTCAAACTCAAATATTAAAGTCACATATTCCATTCAGTGTCTTTCACCGCCGTTTAACAGCCTATTCTGTGTACTCTGTACAGTTCCAGAATTATAAGAAATACTGTTAAGTTTTCAAACTCAAATATTAAAGTCACATATTCCATTCAGTGTCTTTCACCGCCGTTTAACAGCCTATTCTGTGTACTCTGTACAGTTCCAGAATTATAAGAAATACTGTTAAGTTTTCAAACTCAAATATTAAAGTCACATATTCCATTCAGTGTGTTTCAACGCCGTTTAACAGCCTATTCTGTGTACTCTGCAGAGTTGCAGAATAGTAAGAAATACTGTTAATTTTTCAAACTCAAATATTAAAGTCACATATTCCATTCAGTGTCTTTCACCGCCGTTTAACAGCCTATTCTGTGTACTCTGTACAGTTCCAGAATTATAAGAAATACTGTTAAGTTTTCAAACTCAAATATTAAAGTCACATATTCCATTCAGTGTCTTTCACCGCCGTTTAACAGCCTATTCTGTGTACTCTGTACAGTTCCAGAATTATAAGAAATACTGTTAAGTTTTCAAACTCAAATATTAAAGTCACATATTCCATTCAGTGTGTTTCAACGCCGTTTAACAGCCTATTCTGTGTACTCTGCAGAGTTGCAGAATAGTAAGAAATACTGTTAAGTTTTCAAACTCAAATATTAAAGTCACATATTCCATTCAGTGTGTTTCACCGCAGTTTAGCAGCCTATTCTGTGTACTCTGCACAGTTGCAGAATAATAAGAAATACTGTTAAGTTTTCAAACTCAAATATTAAAGTCACATATTCCATTCAGTGTGTATCACCGCCGTTTAGCAGCCTATTCTGTGTACTCTGAACAGTTGCAGAATAGTAAGAAATACTGTTAAGTTTTCAAACTCAAATATTAAAGTCACATATTCCATTCAGTGTGTTTCACCGCCGTTTAGCAGCCTATTCTGTGTACTCTGCAGAGTTGCAGAATAGTAAGAAATACTGTTAAGTTTTCAAACTCATATATATTAAAGTCATATATATCGTGTAAGATGAAGAAGGCGGGTAAAAAGGGACGGGGAAGTGGACGTGATCCTGAAAGTTCAGGGCGCGGGTCAGGACGCGGAGAAACTGTGCCTGGTGCCAGAGCACAAGAAAGAAAGACATCCACCATACCTAGCTTCATGTCTGATTTCACAGGGCGTCGCAGGACATCACTCTCGAGGTCCGACCAGTGCGAACAGGTGGTCGGTTGGATGACAGCTGATACTGCTTCCAGTCGGTTAAGCACCACCCTGTCTTCCACCAAGTCCACTCTCAGTAGCCAAGAGTCTGGTCAACATAATCCTCACTCTGATCATCCTTCCTCCCACCATACACGGTCTGGTCAAAGAAGTGATCCCACACTGGGATATAGTGATGAGCTCGTCTCATCACCAATCCTTCATTTGACCCTCTCTCCAAGCACGCTTGCAGAGGAACATGACATCTTGTGCCCTGATTCACAACCTCTAGAGGCTACCCAATCACAAGAAGATGACAGATGTGAACGGCATTTAAGGTCAAAGGAAGTAGTGGATGATGATGATGATGATGAGACACAGTTGCCATTAAATCAACCACTATTTCCTTCTCAAGACCTTGTTGAGGAGAATGTTATACAGTTGTCAATGACCGAGTATGTGGTGGGATCAAGACTTGAGGAGGATGATCAGAGTGAGGAAGTGGAGGAGGACTTGGTGGACGATGAGGTGACTGACCCCACCTGGGAAGGTGTAGAGCCGAGCGATGACAGCAGTCCTGAGGGTGAGCCATCTGCAGCACCGCAACAGGCTGGAAGAGGCAGTGGTGTGGCTACAGAAAGAAGGCGGACCGCACCAAACCGGCCCGCAAATGTTCCACGGAGCACCCCCTTGCGTAAATCTACCTTGCCAAGGGGTAGGTGTTCCGCGGTATGGCGTTTTTTTAAGGAAAGTGCGGACGACAAAAGATTTGTAGTTTGCAACCTGTGCCACACCAGAATGAGCCGAGGCATGAACACTAGAAACCTCACCACCACCAGCATGATCCGACACATGGCATCCAAGCACCGTAGTAAGTGGGAGGAACGCCTGGATCGCCCATCTGTGTCTGCAGGCCACACCACTGCCTCCTCTTCCCCTGTTTTCGGTGCCGGCCAATCGCCTGTCGAAGGCGCAGGCCCGCATACCTCCCGCCCTGCACCTGTAGCATCTGAAGCACCATCAGCGACCACATCCACTTCCCTGTCCCAGCACAGCGTCCAAATGTCGTTACCCCAGGCATTTGAGCGCAAGAGAAAATACCCAGCCACCCACCCACAGGCCATAGCACTAACCTCACACCTTTCAAAATTACTGGCCATCGAAATGCTGCCATTTAGGCTTGTGGACACTGAGTCCTTCCGCAGCCTGATGGCAGCAGCTGTCCCTCGGTACACGGTCCCCAGCCGCCACTACTTTTCCCGGTGTGCCATCCCCGCATTACACCACCATGTGTCCCGTAACATCACCCGTGCCCTGACCAACGCAGTTACTGGGAAGGTCCACTTAACGACTGACACATGGACAAGTGCTTGTGGCCAGGGACGCTACATTTCCCTGACGGCACACTGGGTGAATGTCGTGGAGGCTGGGAGCGACTCGGACCCTGGGATGGCACGGGTGCTACCCACGCCGAGGATTGCGGGCCCTACCTCCATCAGGGTTTCCACCAGCACCTACGTTATTGGCTCCTCCTCCTCCGTTTCCACCTCCGAATTCTCTACACACACCGCCACTCCCCCATCAGCCAGTAGCTGGAAGCAGTGTAGCACTGCAGTGGGGAAGCGTCAACAGGCCGTGCTGAAGCTGATCTGCCTTGGGGACAAACAGCACACGGCCTCAGAGCTGTTGCAGGGGATTAGTCACCAGACCGAGCAGTGGCTCTCGCCACTCAACCTGCAAGCAGGCATGGTTGTGTGTGATAATGGGCGTAACTTGGTGGCGGCTTTGGAGCTCGGCAAGCTCACACACGTACCATGCCTAGCGCATGTATTTAATTTAGTGGTGCAGCGATTTCTAAAAACCTACCCCAATGTGCATGATCTCTTGACCAAGGTGCGCCGCGTGTGTGCACATTTCCGTAAGTCATCTACAGCTTCGGCCGGCCTGTTGAAGCTGCAGCAGCGCTTACAATTGCCAGCTCACCGGCTGCTGTGTGACGTGAGCACGCGCTGGAACTCCACCTTCCACATGTTGGCCCGGCTTTGTGAGCAGCAGAGGGCAGTAGTGGAGTACCAGCTGTTACACGGTCGTCGCCTCTCCGTTCAACTTCCTGTAATCAGAAGTGAGGAGTGGGAATGGATGTCAGACCTCTGCGAGGTTTTACGCAATTTTGAGGAATCGACACAGATGGTGAGCGGCGATAACGCTATTATCAGTGTAACCATCCCACTTCTGTGTCTACTGAAACGCTCGCTGCTCACAATTAAAACCGACGCTTTGCATGTGGAAGAGGTGGAAATGGGGGAGGAAGAGCTTACACAAGGTGATAGCCAGAGCACCCTCACTTCGTCTTCTCAGCGACAATTGGAGGAGGCGGAGGAGGAGGAGGAGGAGGAGGAGGAGGAAGACACGGTTGCCTCCGCTACAGAGGGTAGCCATGGAACTTTAGTTCCATCTCTTCAGCGTGGGTGGGCAGAAGAGGAGGAAGAGGATGAGGATATTGAGAGTCAGCCTCCTGGTGAGGACAGCGAAATCTTGACTGTTGGTACTCTGGCACACATGGCTGACTTTATGTTAGGCTGCCTTTCCCGTGACCCACGCGTTGTACGCATTTTAGACAACACGGATTACTGGGTGTTCACCCTTCTGGACCCCCGCTACAAAGAGAATTTCTCATCTCTCATTCCTCCGGTGGAGAGGACAAGCAAAATGGTGCAATACCAGAAGGTTCTTGTTGAAAAATTGCTCCAAAATTTTCCATCTGACAACGCTGGCGGCAGAGTACGTGCTACCTTGGCCAACCGAGAAGGGGAGAAAAGGGGAGCACACAGCAGTTCCGAGAAAGGCAGGGCAACACTCTCCAAGGCGTGGGACACCTTCATGACACCCCGCCAGCACCCTCACCCTGATGCGCAGCCTAGTGTCACAAGGAGGGAAAAGTTTTGGAAGATGGTGAAGGAGTACGTAGCAGACCGTGTCAGCGTCCTCAATGATCCCTCTGTGCCTTACAACTACTGGGTGTCCAAGCTGGACACGTGGTATGAACTGGCACTCTACGCCTTGGAGGTGCTGGCCTGCCCTGCCGCCAGCGTTCTGTCTGAGCGGGTATTTAGTGCTGCTGGTGGCATCATAACAGATAAGCGTATCCGCCTTTCCACCGACAATGCTGATAGGTTGACACTTATAAAAATGAACAAGGCCTGGATTTCCCCTGACTTCTCCACTCCACTGGAGGAAAGCCCCGGGGGAACATAAACTCACTTTATATATGTTATTTACAATGATGGGAATACTCTGTATTCCCATTCACCCCTTCCACCCCAAAAACGGGTATATGGTTGACTCTTAATGTTCTCATCCTCCTCCTCCTCTTCCATATGCCCTGGGATATAATTTTTATATAGGGCCAGCTCACCAGCGTGCCCTGGGATATAATTTTTATATAGGGCCAGCTCACCAGCGGGCCCTGTGATATAATTTTTATATAGGGCCAGCTCACCAGCGGGCCCTGTTTGCCAATTTTTATATAGGTCAGCTCACCAGCGGGCCTTCTCATATAATGTTTTATTGGGTCAGCTCTCTAGCGGGCCCTCTCATATAATGTTTTATAGCGTCAGCTCACTAGCGGGCCTTCGCATATAATGTTTAGGATGGTCAGCTCTGCAGCAGACCCTCACCCATAATGTTTTAGATGGTCAGCTCAGCGCACGTTTCCCTCTTAATCATGGCCTCAGTTCTGAAAATCAAGGAAATTTTTGGGAGAATTTGCCTCTGCGCACGTTTCCCTCTTAATCATGGCCTCAGTTCTGAAAATCAAGGAAATTTTTGGGATAATTTGCCTCTGCGCACGTTTCCCTCTTAATCATGGCCTCACTTCAGAAAATCGATGAAATTTTTGGGAGAATTTGCAGATGATATACAAGTAAATATACAGCAAATACTGTTTGGTAACAATTTTTCGCCTAAAGTCGTTTTTATTTTCCTTTTTGTGTGTTTTACGGTCAGTCTGTAAAAATGGCGTACTACGGGCGAAAGATCGTTCCCAGCAGCGATGTTGGAGTCCAAGGTGCATCCAGACATCCTCCCTATGCTGTCCCTGAACCATTTCTGTAGTGTTTCCATCTTTTTCTGCCCTTTTCCTATGGACCAGGCACCCTCCCCTCATCAGAGCAGGGGGTGCCTGGTGTAATGCTCGAGTCCTCCCATTGACTTCAATGGGGCTCGGGTGTTCGGCCGAGCACTCGAGCCTCAGGGGGTGCTCGGTCAGAGCACCCGAACATCCGAGCATTGGGGTGCTCGCTCATCACTACTTGTTAGTTATGCGATTAAATAGAAAAAGTTAAAAGTTCCTGATACAGAGCATTACCTCCAATTTCCTCTTAATACCACATAAGTAGTGGTGAGTGAAAGGTGCTGTTGTGCTCCCTTGAAAAAATCCAGGAAACCCATGTTGTTTTCTGCTTTTATTGCAGGAAAATCTGCTTTAAAAAAAAGCAATTAAAATCTTAACATTTTTCACCCATTGGCAAAAATTCGTCACCATTTTTTCAATGGCTAAAAAGTTTTCACCCATTGATTAACATGGTTTTTGCCTTTTTACTATAAAAGCATGACGTTTTCCAGGAAGTCAAATACAATAGAAACAGTTACAGAGCGAGGTAGATGTGCTATGCTGTTCTGCTGTGATTCTGAGGCAAAATCAAGGAAGGAGAGGCTCATAGTGACTTCTATCAATATGAACAAATTTAAAACAAATAAAAGGAGGAACTGGAAGGACCCTTATGTGTTCACTAAGTCAGAGGAGGTGGAGGAAGTGATCACTACAGAACCAATTCTTGCAAGTCCTCCTAAATCACCCCTAGGGAACTTTGGGAAATTAATATCAAGGGATGAAGAAGAGTACAGTAGTGAGAGCAGAACAGGACAGCTGCCTGTGCCTGCAGCCAGACATGCTGCCCCTGATGCCATCATTGCTTTGCCTGCAGTCAGACGTGCTGGCCCTGCTGTCACCAGTGCTGTGCCTGCTGCCATTTTTGCCCCTGCTGCCACCAGTGCTGAGCCTGCTGCCAGTGCTACCCATGCTGCCACCAGTGCTGTGCTTCCTGTCAGATGTGCTGCCTCTGCTGCCACCAGTGCTGTGCCTGCTTCCAGTGCTGACCATGATGCCACCAGTGCTGAACCTGCTGCCAATGTGTCTTGTAATACTTAGGAGGTAGTAGGAGAAGATGATGCCAAGTGTGACAGCAGGGGGCCCTAAGTCACACTTGCCATCCCCAAGCAGTCTCACTAGTGCTAGTACTACTATTAAGAAGGTCCAGCAGCTTGTTAGTGTTAGGAGTGAAGGAGGGGTGATCATCATATTACTAGTGACTGTGAAGAGGAAGACTCAGGTTGGTGTAAGTGATAGTATTAGTAACAGTAATGGTGAATCAGCTGGTGGAACTAATGTTAGGGAAGTAATAGGGGAAGCAATTGAGACATCCAGACTAGAGGTCAAGGGAGTCCACACCATTCCCCTGACCCTGGGAATCCTGTTCCCCCCACGTCATTGTCCAGGTGAAACATGAGTCTGAAGAAGGAAGAATTGTTACCTAGCAGCAATAATACCACAACCACCAGGAGCACAGATAAGCTGTCTGTGCCTGCTGCTAGTGCTGTCAGTCTGCCTTCTTCAGGTCTTCAACAAGTGGTGAGCTTTTGGAACTTGCAACTGCTCTAATTCCTTCTGCTGCTGAGTTGCAAGGGCAGCAGGATGCTGAGGAGCAGGCTAGTGTGCAACTGTGTCACAGTACCTTGTTTCCAGCGCTGACGATTCACCGATGATCAACGCCTTTCCACGCGTCATCTGCAGGCAAGAGGCTTCAAACATACTGCAAGCCTCTTTTTTTATGTGTGTTTGTTTCCTGTAGTCTCCTCCTACCTACTTCCTCCCTCTAGCTGCTCCTCCTACCTACTTCCTATGGAGGGGATTTAAAGAGCAGACTGAGTTCCGACTCAGTCACCCTTACGTTGTTGTTCTGATCAGTTCATTTTCTGGTATTCCTGATTCCTGTGAATTATCCGGCTTGTCTGTCCATCAATTCTGGTGTGGACCTGTGGCTCTGTCTGACTATTCTCCTTGGCATTCCGATTTGGCACAGATATCCTTTCTGGTGCAAACCTGTAGCTCTGGCTGACTACCCGCTCCATGTATGACCTAGGCTTGTCTGACTACCCACTTTGATGTTGACCTGGGGCTCTATCCACTGCACATCCAGCATTCCATCGCTTCAGTGGATATCCTTTCTGGTGCAAACCTGTGGCTCTGGATGACTACCCGCTTAGTGTATGACTTTGGCTCTCCTGACTGCAGGCTGAGTCAGTATCTCTTGGGCGTTACCTTACCATGAGACTTCAGTGGGCTGAGGCCTAGTCTCAGGCAGTGTGGTGCAGAGATTGGGAGACAGCTATTCCTGATACAGTGCTTGCCGTTTCTATCACCCACTGTGTGTTTATTTATATATTGCATTACTGTCATTATTCTCATAATAAAGGTTCTATTAACTATACCGTCTGACTCCTGGTTTTGCTTGCCAGCCATAACACACAGACCACAGCGGGGACAGTAGGAATGGGGTCAACAAGTGATGCAGGTCTAGGACAGGTTTCATTTGCCAGCAGCAGAAATACTTCTGGTCCTAGTTGTAGTGCGGATTCTGAGGCAGTTGCTGCAACAGCAGCAACTTCATCCTCTGCCCCAGACAGTGAAGGTGAATGTGGAAGACAAGAAGAAAGAGACCATTCTTCTCCACCTGTTCCCTATCCCTATCCCCTGAAATCATGGGCGTGGGACTATTTTTCTCTTTGGGGCAGGCACACTGCAGTCATCACCAACGGCACTGTACAGAATTTGTGACCATGAGAAGGGAAAAGGAGGGAAGACACCTTGGCACAACTGTCCTGATAATACACATGAAATACAGACACCATGACATTTATGTCAGTGAAGGGTGATGTGGAGGAGGTAAAGAAACAAGCCATTTTTCTACACCTGTTCCCTACCCCCTGAAGTCATGGGCGTGGGATTATTTTTCTCTTGGGGCAGACACAGTGCAGTTATCACCAACGGTACTGTGCACAAATTGTCATAAGTCTGTGAGAAGGGGAAAGTTGGGAACACACCTTGGCACAACTGCCCTGATAACACACATGAAACACAGACACCATGACATTTATGTCAAATATGTTAAAGCCAAACACCCACCACAGAAACTGAGCACCAATGTTGCTGTAACCCTCTCATTCTCCTGAAAGACAACAAGAGATGAAGTGGAGATCAAAGAGGAGGAAGAATAGAGAAACCCAGACAGAGGCTGGAAGTTCGATGAAGAGTTAAACAACTAGCTCTCCATTACCTTCTTGCTCTATGGTAACTACATCTTCTGCCAATCCACCTTGTTCATCATTACCTGCCCTGACAACTGATAGCCACTCTGTAGATGTTAGGATGTGACAGTTCATGTCCACCCATTGCACAATGTGTGGTGCACGGACCACACATGGCAGTGTGGTAGAGGAGAATTGCAACCAGGGCACAAAGCAGCATCTGAGGAGATTCCATCCTGCAGAATATGCTAAGCTGGTAGCAGTGAGGCTGCACCATTACTATTAAACTGTCAGCAAGTTGTCATGTGTCCATAGAGGGGTGTGGAAAAAGGGCATAAAGAAAGCAGAAGTACTTGGTTTTTGGTGTTTGGATAGAGTGGTGCCAGGTGTTATTTACCACATACACTGTGCACATTGCAGTTGCTGATGAGAGGCACAGCCTAGCAATAACACACCCATGATTCTGGAGGAGGGGCAGGTGAAGAAGAATTATTGGCCAACTTCTTCTTTTCTCCACATATACCTGAAGTGGTGTGGGCTACTTATAGTGCTGCTACTGTTTCAGGTGCATCACTGGATCTAGTTGTGTCAAGTGGAACCTTCATCATCCATCACCCATGTTGCTGCTGTTGTTTAACCCATTCCTTTTGAGCTGCACTAGGCCAAAAGGGCTTTTTTTTTCCTCAGGTCTTGTGCTTTAAAGAAAACAAACAAACAAAAAAAACACGTAGGCCTACAAAAAATAATCTTAAAAAAATATGCTTACAAAAAAATAAACAATTTTTGAGGGTTTGTTTCTAACAAGCCTACGTCTTACAAATCAGTGTTTCCTTAGGGCTTGTGCCAAACAAGTCTAAGTCCTACAGATCAATGTTTCCACAGGGTTGAGGCCTCTAACAACAAATCTTACAAATTATCCTCTACAAAATACTGTGTCGCGTATCAGTCTATCCCAGTGGCAACTTACGTCAGGGGGTCCCTGCCTCTATCACGTTATATACACATTTATTTTTTTTTTTATTAACTGTTCCCCCAATACCAGTCAACAACCCCCCCAAAACAAATTCCCAGTTCAAATTATTCTTTTCCCAGACTCCACCCACCAACAGAGGCATCTTCCTCAGACCCCTATTATACCATGTCTTATAGGGGATAATTGTATTTAGTAATTTTTTTCTTATTACCTGCCCCACAATAACAGTAAACAACCCCCCCCCCAAAAAAAAACAATCCCTGTTAAACTGAGGTGCCTTTGTTGGTGGAGTGTGGGGAAAGAATCAGTTGAACAGGGAATGCTTTTTGGAGGGGTTTGTTTACAGGGATTGTGGGCAGTTAATAAAAAATAAATCCTAAATACAATTTAAAAAAAAATAAGGCATGGTATAAAAGTGATCTGAGAAGGATGCCTGTGTTGGTGGGGGGAGGGAAAGATTCAGTTGCACAGGGAATTTGTTTTGGGGGGTTGTTGACAGGTATTGGGGGGACAGTTAATAAAATAATAAATAAAATAAGAAAGTTGTATGTAAAGTGATAGAGACAGGGACCCCCTGATGTAAGCTGCCACTGGGGAAGACTGATACTTGACATAACAAAGTATTTTGTAGAGGATGATTTGTAAGATTTGTTGTTAGAGGTCCAAGCCCTGAGGAAACATTAATTTGTAGGACTTAGGCTTGTTAGAATCAAACCCTCCAAATTTGTTTATTTTTTTGTAGGCATATAGTTTTAGTTATTTATTTATTTATATTTTTAAAGCACAAGCCCTGAGAAAAAAAATGACCTAGTGCCAGTAGGTCATGTCATGTTGGCCACTGGCCACTGGCAGTTGTCAAACGCCCTGATGTAGAAAATTTGCCACTGCTTTTCTTGCTGCTTCTGCTGCTGCTATTGAGTTCTTTAAGAAGCAGGATGATTAGGTAGCTCAAAGGGATTGTGATGAACAACAGCAGTAACGTGGGTGATGGATGATGAAGGTTCCACTTTGCCATGACTAGCTCCAGTGATGCGTTTGAGGCAGTAGCAGCACCATATCTAGCCCCTACTACTTCAGGTATAGGTTGAGAAAAGAAGATATTGGCTAATGATTCTTCTCCACCTGCCCCTCCTCCAAAATCATGGGTGTGTTTTTACTAGAATAAAACATTTTCCCTTGAGAGCAGGAACTGTGCCACTCATCAGCAACTGCATTGTGCACAGTGCGTGTGGTAAATAACACCTGGCACAACTGTATACAAACACCATGGCACCAGAAACCAAGTACTTCTGCTGTCACTATGCCCCTTGTCCACACCCCGAGAAGGACACATGACAACTTGCTGACAGAATAATAGTAATGATGAACCCTCCTGCCCACCATTGTAGCATATTCTGCAGGATGAAATCTCCTCTGATTCCACTTGATGCTCTGCTTGCGATTCTCCTCAACCACACTGCCATGTGTGGTCAGTGCACCACACATTGTATGTGGCTAGCATTTGCTGGGGCAGGTAATGATGAATGAAGTGGATTGGCAGAAGATGTAGTTATCCTAGAGGAAGAAGGTGATGGTGAGCTAGTTGTTAAGCTCTTCATCAAACTTCCTCTATTCTTTATCCTCTTTGATCTCGTCTCTTGTTGCCTTTCTGAAGAGTCAGGGGGTACAGCAACAGTGGTGCTCGATTTCTGTGGTGGGTGTTTAGCCTTAACATGTAACAATGAACAAGGTGGATTGGCAGAAATGTAGTTACCCTAGAGGAAGAAGGTGATGGTGAGCTAGTTGTTTCCCTCATCATGGAACTTCCAGTCTCTGCCTGGATTTCTCTATTCTTCCTCTGCTTTTATTTCAGCCTTGCCTCTTGTTGCCTTTCTTGAGAGTCAGGGGGTATAGCAACAGTGGTGCTTGATTTCTGTGGTGAGTGTTTGTCCTTAACATGTTTGACATAAATGTCATGGTGTCTGTGTTTCATGTGTATTATCAGGATGACTGAGCCAAAGTGTTTTCCCTCCTTTCCTCTTCTCACCAAATTGTCACAAATTTTGCACAGCGCCGTTGTTGATAATTGCACTGTGCCTGCCACAAGAGAAACATAGTCCCACACCCGTGACTTCAGGGGGTAGGTAACAGGTGAAGAAGAATGTCCTGTTTCTTTTTCTCCTTCACATTCCCCTTCACTGTCTTGGGCAGAAGATGATGTTGTTGCTGTTGCTGCTATTGCCTCAGAACAAGCACTGCAACTAGGACCAGAAGTATTGCTGGCACTGGCAAGTGGAACCTTTCCTAGTCCCACATCACTTGTTGACCACATTCCCACTGTGTCCACGGTGGTCTGTGGCACACTAGCCTGCTCCTCAGTTTCCTGCTGAGCAGCAGCAGTAGGAGTTAGAGCAGTTGCAAATTCTGCAATTTCCAAAAGCTCACTGCTGGTGGTGGTGGTGGTGGTGGTGCACATACCCATCCCTTCTCAGTTCGGGCTAAAAATGTAATCAATGTCTCTTCCACCCCAGCTTCTCCACCATCATTACCACCACCACTAGTCCCTCTGTACTTCAGCTCTATTACAGACATCTCACTGCTGGTTGGAGGAGGTGACGAAAAATGTGAGAGAGGATCCCCTAATGTCAAACTTGTCATTTCTTGTTGACCTGGAGAAGGCAGACTGGCAGCACTAGCAGCAGACACAGGCAGCTTATCTGTGCTCCTAGTTGTGGTGGTGATGATATTATTGCTGTGCCTGTTAGCCACCAGTTCCGGCTTCTTCAGGATCATTTTCGTCCTGGAAAATGGGAGGAAGGGGACTCCCAGGATCAGGGGAATGGTGTGTGCTCCCTAGACTGCTAGTCTGGATGCTCTCAATTGCTTCCCCTAACGCTCCCCAAATGCTATTCCCAGTAGCTGCTTCAACATTACTGTTACCTCTACTAACACCAACCACATCAATTTCAGCCCCTGAGTCTTCCTCCTCACAGTCACTAGTAATATGATGATTACCCCCTCCACTCCTAGCACTAACAAGCTGAACTACCTTCTTAGCAGTAGTAGTACTAGCACTAATGGGACTGCTTGGGGATGACAAGTATGACTTAGGTCCCCTGTTGTCACGCTTGGCATCAGCTTCTCCTTCCTTCCCTCCTGAATATTACAAGACACACTGGCAGCAGGTTCAGCACTGGCGATAGCAGGCACAGCACTGGTGGCAGCAGGCAAAGCACTGGTGGCAGTAGGGGCAGCACTGGCAGCAGGCACAGCACTGTTGGCAGCAGGGACAGCACATCTGACAGCATGCACACAACTAGTCGCCGCAGGGGCAGCACTTCTGATTGCAGGCACAGCAATGGTGGTAGCAGTAGCAGGGTAGGCACATTCGGAATCAGGCACAGAAATTGTGCAGCAGGCATAGTGAGCTGACCTGTCCTGCTCTCTCTACTACCCTCTCCTTCCTCCCTTGACATTAATTTCATAAAGATCCCTAGGGTTGTTTTAGGATGACTGACCAGCATTGGGTCTGTAGTGCTCACTTTCTCCTTCTTCTCCTCAGACTTAGTGGACACATAAGGGTCCTTCCAGTTCCTCCTTTTATTTGTTTTAAACTTCCTCATAGTGATAGTAATCACTATTAACCTCTCCTGCCTCAATTTTGCAAAAAGATTACAGCAGAACAGTACAGCACTTCTACATCACTCTGTAGCTGCATCTATTGTGTTTAATTTCCTCGAATTCTTCACATTTTTATAGAGAACAGCAAAAAACACATAAATGAGTGGGCGTAAACTCTCTAGACATTGAAAAAATGGCAAAGAATTTTTGCCAATGGGCGAACAAATGAGAAGATTTTAATTTCTGGTTTTAAAGAGGATTTTTCCATGAAAAGCAGACAACAGCGTATATTTTGCTAATTTTTTTTACGGGAACACGACAGGACCTTTCACCCACCCCTACTGATCACTACACAGATGCTATCACTAAAGTGGCCAGTGACTTGCTCTCCACTAATTCAAAAGGCCACTACTCCCTACTTTTTCTCCTATATCTGTCAGTGAATTTGACAGTGAATCACCAGCTCCTCTTCCAAGTTTTTCACTCCCTAGGCTTCTGTGACACCGCCCTCTCTGGTTCTCATTCTACCTCTTCAACTGGTCCTTCAGTGTTTCCTATTCTGGTTCCACTTCTTCTCCCCTCTCACTGTCTGTTGGAGTACCACAGGGTTCAGGGTCCCTTGGCAAACTTATAAACTCTTTGAGTTTCAGAACCATCTCTATGCTGGTGACATCCAAATCTCTCATTCCTCCCTAGATTTCTCCCCTTCCCTCCAGTCCCATGCATCTAATTATCTCTCTGTTGTGTCTTCCTGGATGGCCACACATCATCTAAAATGTAAGAAAAACTTAGAATTTCTCCTCCCTCACTAACCAGCCTTGCTCTAGATACTTACCTCACTGTTAACGCCACCTTCACAACAACCTTCAAATCATACTGCCTTGGGGTCACCTTCAGCTCCACCCTTTCCTTTATTCCCCACATGCAGTCAATCTCCAACTCATGCCACCACCATCTAAGTAACATCTCTAGAATTCAACCTTCTCTCATTCAATAGACTACCAAAATACTTATCATGTCCTGTCTTGACTACAATAACTCACACATAGTTTCTCTAATACCTCTTCTCTCTGCCAATCCCTACACAGGCTCCTATTAGAATTTAGAGTTACATTAAAAATACTGATGCTAATTTACCAAGCCCTTGCTAGCAAAGCACCCTCTGCATTTCATCTCTTGTATACAAATACACTTGCACCTGCCATCTTCACACCGCACTGGATCTTCTTTTCTCTGCATCTCTTATTACATCCTTCCATTCTGCTACAGGACTTCTCCCTTGCTGCATGCCTTACATCCCATCATACTCTATCCAGCCTTCATATCTTCAGACACATCCTGAAAACTCACCTCTTCAAGGAAGCCTATCAACTACCACCATAACTGTTATGAACAAGTCTAGATCAACAACCTGTTCAACTTCTACTCACTCTACCACTTACATTCCTCTCCCACCTACAGCCTCATCACAACCTCATTATTTACACAGATTTTTGTTCTCCTAAACATACCCTCTACTTGACTGGACCGATGCACTGAAAAGCGCTTATTTCTCCCACCCAGTGACTGTCAATTTATGTTTAGCTGGAGTTTACACCCCATAGCCCTTACTCTTTGTGTCTCACCTACCTTCCTCTGGATTTAGGACATGAAAAAAGGGTGCATGTTTTGACTGGGGAAAAGGAGATATTCTACTTAGTACAAAATTAGAATGTTTCTGAAGATTTTGAAATAATATATTTTTTTCCAATTGAGCCATTTTTTGGCTCGGGGTAAAAAGTCAAGCAATCACTCATTTGATACAATTAATGACATTCTAAAAATCTATGCCTTCCTACCTTACATTCATGACTGAATTTGTTCTGACTATTTTAGTGCTTGCATAGCTTTTAAAAAAATAAAAAGTGTGAAGGTGTATCATCTTCTTATTGAAGTATCATGATTAAAAGATATGTATAACAGTACTGAAAAATATTAACTCTGATAGGTTCAGTTTTGTACTTATGGAAATTTCTCTTTCGACCATAAACCCTAATTTGATACAGGATTTTTCTACTTTACAAAATGGTATGTCTTTTTTTTTTTTTTCAAAAGTTTTATTGAAGGAAAAGGCAAGTACAACCATAAGATCATAATTCAATGGAATATAACAAATTATACATCATGGAGTACAAATACCAGAAAATACAGAGTGAATTGGGAAGCATTTTGCGATGTTTTGTAAAGACATTATATGACAGCTTAGGTAATAACGTATTAAGAGCTAATGAACTGTAAGACAAATAAGGCAGAGGAAAAAAAACCCTCGAGATCTCTCCTCAGCCCAGTGAATAAAGAAGAAGTCTAGCTGTTAATGCACTTACCAAAAAAAAGATTCTGGTCAGCACTAGTATAGTAAAGACTCTATAAATCAAGACTACCAATAGTCCGGTGCACTCTAGGTCTAAACAAAAATCAACACACCACTAAACAGAGACAAAAGAAAATCCCCAAAAAGCAAAACCTTTGACAGAGGCACTCAAACAAGAGTCGAAATAATATACAAATATATTTATCTTTATTCATTATATTCCAAACGGACACATATTAAAACAAGGTTAAAAACAAGAGGTGCCGTATAGCAGGTTCATTAATACAAACAGCTCACATATAAATAATCACAGAAATATCAAATTGTAATATACAGCATAGCTGTTAATGCAGACATCATGATCTGTAAGAAGACACCCAATGCAGGGGACTCAAGTTCCCTGTGTTTGCCTATAGGTGAACCACTTGATCCATTTCGTGTGCCTCAACCACATCTATTGTGATAGCAAAGCATTTCTCAATCTCCAAAACATAATCTACTCTACAATGTCTGAATGAGTGGAGGTTCTTGAGATCTCCAAAAAAGAGGGATAATAGCTTTGGCAGCATTAAGAAGAGGTTGTATGCAGGGCCATAGAGCTCTATTTTCAGGGGGTGTTCAGAAAAAGACATATCAATGGATGTAAAGGAAGGGAAAAATATATATCAGTTTAATTTGTTCTAGAATCATACTCCAAAAAGGTTGTATTTTGGGACATCCCCACCATATGTGAAACATGGTACCTTGTCCTATATGGCCTCTCCAACATGTGGAGGAAATGTTATGATTGTACGAAGAGAGACGTTGAGGTGTCATATACCAGTGCATTAAAAGCTTATAATTCATGAGTCTAATGGATGAAGCTTGAGAAGATCTGAACAAGCAACTAGAAATAGAATGCCACTCAGATGTGTTAAAGGAGACAGAAATTTCCTGTTCCCATTGTCTCCAGAAGTAATATTTACTGACGGGAAACACATTAAGCAAAAGTGCATAACAAAAGGAAAGTATGGGAGGAGTAAGAGTCAGACCCGGTGGAAAATCAGGGTTACCTACGACAGACTTCAGAGGTGAAAGGGATGAAGGTAAATAAAATAATCATCTTAATAACGTTTATGCGTCCTAACCAAGATAAAGGAAGGGTCTGCCATTTAGATATAGAGTCTTTAACCTGTATTAAAAGCGGATTTAGATTCAAAGCGGAGAGGGAATCAACATTAAAGGGCAAGTGAATTCTCAAATAACAAATGGATGATGTTGAGCATCTGAATTTGAACTTGCAAGTAAGCCTGATCTGCTCATCCTGAGCTAAGCCAAAGCATAGGGCCTCCGATTTATTGTAATTAATGAGAGAGTTAGATAAGTAACAGTAATTTTCTAAATCAGTTACTAAAGGTGGGAGTGAGGTGAAAGGATGTGTCAGAAAGAAGAGAGCATCATCCGCGTAAGCAGCTGCTTTGAAGGAATGTGGAATCCCCTTTATATCCGGGTTCAATTTAATTGTTTGCAAAAGAGGTTCCAAAGCCAGGACAAAAATAAGAGGGGAAAGACGGCACCACTGTCTCATTCCGTTAGTGATACGGAAGCCCTCCGACAGGGTCCCATTAACATGATTTCTTGCAGTGGGCTTGGAATAAAGGCTTAGGATGCCATTTAGCATGACTGGGCCCAAGCCCGTATGTTGTAACACCGCCCTAATGTATTCCCATTGCGTCCTGTTGAAGGCCTTCTCCATGTCAGTTGATAAAAAGATGCTTTATGTGCTTCCCAAATATTAGGATTCGAAACATTAGGGGTAATGTTCAATATGAAGTATGTTTCAATATTGTTTTTTAAAAGATTGGACACTTTTGGGTCAGAGAGGAGGGGGTCATTCATCCTCCAGGAAGAGAGGTTTGACAAGATGTCGGGAATCGAAAGGCTAATGAAAACTGCTGAGTGATCAGTCCAAGAAATTGGTTCTATCCATGAATCTGTGAGGGATTGGACCAGAAATAATGATAAGAATAGGTGATCAATTCTGCTATAAAATCAGTGGAGGGACAAGAAAAAAGTGAAGTTTTTAGTTGAAGGGTTAAGGATTTGCCAAGCATCATGAAGTTGCAAATCACCTAATTTGGATGGAAGGTGTTTGATATGTGAAAGTCTGAAAAGTGATGTACCTGTGGAGGAATCTAAGAGGATTCAAAGGGATGCTGAAGTCTCCACCTACTATCACACTGCTGTCCAATTCTTGGTCTAAGAGGGAAAGTGATTTATTTATGTAACTAATAGTATTAGGGGCATAAATGTTCAGTATAGCATATGGTTTATCAAATCCTTGAGTAGAAGAAATCTGGCATCACGATCTGCGGTACAAGATAATAATTTCCAAGGGATAGAGGCTCTGATTAATATGCCCACATCTCTTGTTTTTTGGGGGGGGGCAAAGCCCAGTAGAAAATGGGAAACTTGTGATTATGAAATTTGGGAGTAGCATTATGTAGAAAATGTGTTTCCTGCAACAGGATTATATTAGCCTTAAGCCTCTGAAACTCCTTAAGAGCAATTGATCTTTTTTCTGGAGAGCTGAGTCCCTTAACATTTAGTGTCATGATATTAATACCTGACATGAATACTTGTTACCAATCTCATAATAACATTGAGCATAAGGAAGAGGCCCCGGGGAAAAAAAAAACAGGGGAAAGAAAGAAGAAATAAAGCCGAAAAATTAAAGGATATCATCAAAGCAGAGAGTGTGAGAGCAATGATGAGGCAAGTGCCAAGTGGCTACTGGGGTATCCAGATACTGCTGGCAGACTAGAGTGAGAAGGACGAAGACCCAGACCAAGAAATAAAAAGAGCTATATGGAGTGAGATAAATGAGAAACAAATACAATGAGCCGTACAAAAATTTAAATTTGGGGCATATGTGATATGACTAACAGATCATGGTGAAATCAGGTTAGTTTACTGGTACTAAATTATGAGAACAAAGCAAATGATATAACCTATATTTGTTCTGGAGGGAAAAGAGAGACTTCTTCATGTGTTAACATTTCAATATGATTGTCTGAGGGACATAAAAAATACATGTATTGTTGAAGGACAAAGGATGTCCACATTCAAGAGTTATTAGAAAAGTTCGGAATAGTATGGAATGTAGTCAAGCCTGTGATATCAACACATTTAGTGTGAAACGAGTATGGAGAAATATTTAATGATTAATCACAGCATTGTTATAACCCCACTAAAGACTTGTTTTCTGCAATTAATGAGGGGGTATATGAAAAGGGGAAAAAGTATAGAAGGGGGTGGACATTATGAAACTGTGCACCTCAAGTTTGGTGATGGCCTAAGGAAGGCTATGCATATTGACAACAATATAATGGAAGTACTATGAGAAAGAATAGCACAGATCGCATAAGGAGCATAAAATGATTGATATCCCAGGCATGCAACATATTTTTAGGTAAGAATCATTAATAGCTGAGAAAAAAAAATCCTGTCTATATAATGATCATTAACTAAGTTAAAAGAAGAACGATACCCAAGAGAATCGCTCTACAGGATATCTGACTCATGAAATAGTATGAGGAAAGTCCAATCTAAGCGGTGGAGCCCAGTAGCAGAGCAAACAATTTAAAATAAGTAAATTTATGATAAAGCTAGTAGTGCAGAGATGGCAATGCTGTATTTAGACCAGTAGGGAGCATTAATAGTGTAAGCTATAGGGGTGAGCTAAGGTTCTACCCAAAGAACCTCCCCTTATATTGGACTCATAGAAGTGCTCACACTAAAGAAAGGGGAAGGAGGTCACAATTAAGAAATGTAAGTTAAACAGTAATCCTAATCATCTAGTATACAAAGGAGCAGCCAAAAGAATTGAAAAAGACCTTCCAGATTCATGTTGCTAAATCCCTGCTGTAACGTTTCATAGAATGAGAGAGATAAACTTAAGAAAGGATCAATATATATAAAAAACTAATAGTGTGGGACCTCTAGAATCATTCCCGAAGCAATGAGTCTACATTTTCCCCTAGACCTCCAGGTTCTTCCCATGCGTCTCACAAATAGCAGGACACCTGGGAGGAAGGGGACACCCAGGAATGTTGAGAAAGGAAAATGGTCATACCACAGGAATTACCATTAGGTAAATCAAATGTATTTGATCCTATAACTTAAGCAAAGTAAATGGTGTCAAGTACAGAAGACCATGAAGTAATGCCAGATAGAGCAACATGTATTAGGCAAAATCTTAATTACAATTAGCAATGTTAATCTGTAAAACATTATTCTCGTTAAGGAGCATCACAATCCAGAGGAAGGAGTCTCTAACAATTTATAAACCTGAACTTCAAGTAGTTGAGGATCCAGTATGATATAGGAAAACAGTTCAAGTCTAGGCTGAGTTGGATGGTTGAGCAGAGTCTACTTGGTCATCAGATCTTTGTTGTTGTTTTTTTTTTGATTCGGCGAACAAGGAGACCATTCAAGTCTTCTTTGCAATTTAGGAGGAGGTTGTGTGGATGCCATTGGTTGCGGGGGGGGGGGTGCAATCCCCAAAGAGGTACAAAAGGCTGGTATTTCTTCTGGGAATCTCAGAGAGTAAACTGACCCTTTATGTGAAGATTGTAAGGCAAATGGAAAGCACCATTTGTATTTAATCTGTAGATGATGTCAAAGATCAGTAAGAGGCTTGTGATTACGGCGTAAATATAATGTATGTGGAGACTGGTCTTGATAGATCTGAATATTTGCTCCCCAGCATGGTGGTAGATTGCCCTCTCTGCTCCTTTTTAAGATCAGTTCCTTAACTTCAAAATGGTGGAAGCAAATAATAATGTCACGAGGCGCGCCATCATCTCTCTGTCTTAGAGCCCTAAGAACACGTTCTATAAGGATTGGAGTTGTATGATGTTCTGGTAACAAAGAGTTAAAGTAGTTCTGTAATACATCCCTTAATTTACTCAGTGGGATTGTTTCAGGGACATTTCTTTTTCTTAAATTGGCCATTCTTCCTCTGTTGTTTAGATCATCCATCTTAAGGGTCAGTTGAGAAATTGTATCCTGTTGTTGAGAGATAATTTGCTCAAGATGAGCTGTATGTTCATTAGCGGCAACCTTTTCTTCTTCAAGGAATGACACTCTCTGTGACAGTTGCTTTAAGTCCTCTCTGAAAACAGCGAAGTCCGCCATGAGCGCTAGCTTCATCTCCTCCATGATTTTGTAGATATCATGTTTATAAGGGATATCTGATTTAGAAGGAATGTTTTCCATAAAGGCTGCCAAGTCTTCCTTGCGTAAAGGGTAGACATGTTGTGAGACGTATTAATAGCACCCTCTGATGATGTACCAGGATGAGACTCAGTCAAGGAGTCATTCAGTGAGCTGGAAGAGATCAAATCCGCTTCAGTAGACAAATGCGTCACAGCTTCAGCCGGGAGATGGGAGGATTCAATGGCGCTAGGCCCAGATTTTAAAAAATGGCATTTCGGGTGTAAAACGCTTTCTGATTTTTTCTTTCTGCCTCACATCTGAAGTGCTTGTAGAAGCAGAGTAAAAGAAGTAAGATTGTAAAGACTTAGGAGACTCAGAAATCCCCAACTTGAATAGAAGAACAAGGTCAGGTCCGGAGCTCAGCTCTCATGCATCCGCCTCCATAGACATCCAGGCCAGGCCCCTGGTATGTCTTTTCTAATGTTTCTTCATGCCTTTAAATCCTATGCTTGGCTTATTGCATACATGCCATATCAAAAAAGGAAACTATTAGATCGGGGTAGGTGTAGTTTAGTGCAACTGATGCCCATTTTATATATCACCTCACATCATTTGGGTACCATTGTTATTGAGTAAGTAGTACTTACTGATAAGGTTTTAAAATATTTAAGTATTAAAGTGAAAATATAAAAAGGTTGCTTTTCATATATTGCCATGTTCATTAAATCTATATGTGCACCTGCTTAGAGAAATTAACACAAGTAACACCTCACCTTGTTTGAGCCAGTTAGCTGCTTTTCAAAATGATGCACTTTTATCTATGTGTCTTCATTTGATATGACCATTTTAGTACAGGCATGTAACTTAACAAATCAACAAATTAACTGACTAGCTAAATAATTACACGTGCTAATAAAGTAACATTATTTTGGGGGAGGGGCACTACCTATTAAATAACCTATCAAATTCCATGTCAGTATCTTTGATAGGTAAACAAATGTTGCAAGCAGAAAAATATATGCAGCAGAGCATATTCTTTTACCCAGGTTTATGCATCATTGCATACACAGCATGTTTTAGGAATACTATATTTTCCAGCATATGGTAAACATAAAGCATTATTAAAATTTTAAAGTTTTAAAACTAATATGGAATAGTATTACCATCATACTGCACAATGGTTTGAAAACAAGGCTTTAAGGGGCTTTTCTCTATATAAAAGTATATTAGACATGTTTTTCTGACCATGTTCATTTGATCTGATGACAAAGATCAGTGGAGCTTACAAGAATACATCCACAAAATTGATATACTGCAGTGCGGAAAGTTCTTGGTATAGAAAAGTTATTCTAATGCTCAAAAAAAATAAATAAAATGATTGCTTAAAACAAAAATAAAGTCTTTCTTTCTTACATTAAACTGCTATATAGTGAAATATAAATAAGGAAGCTTGAGAAAATGTTATATGCATCCATAATTTTTGGTATATTAAAGACATCTGCTGTTCATACATCAATTTGTGATCATCAGTTTGTGATACAGCATACTATACAACACAATATTTATTTTGCATGTGTTAAGACATATTGTAAATGTTTATGGGCTTTATTTCTAAATACTGTATTTTTATAAGTACAAATAGTTTTACAAGGAAGGAAACAATTTTAAAATTAAAAACATGTTAACCCTTGAGTGCTAAATATATCTCCAAGGTATTTCAAAGAAATGCATTGGCGATGCCTTTAGCATCCAAAGGGTTAATATTCCAAATCAGCATTAGCTTAGAGAATGTGAAGTCAGTGTTCTGATATTCAACCATAACAGCACTGGCTAAAATATAAATGTAATTTTTTATTACCTCTGTATTGCATGCTTGGTGTAGCTACAGGTTTTTCATATGTGGCTAAAAGAGTAGTGAATGTAGATTGCACTTTGAGCTTTAAACATATTATCACTGTTATTGAGGTCAAATAAAAAAAAAAACTTACAGCCAGTGCTGTGTTGATCATTGTATTATCCCACCCTTATGAAAGTTGGTGTACTCCAGAATTACTCCGGGGGGGATTCACTAAGTGGTGATAAATAGTGATGGGTGAATATTTCCCACTCAAACTGAAATTGTCAAAAAATGTCACTTTATGCTTGGCGAAAAATTTCCAGTGAAAAGTGCCAATTTTCAGTTTATTTCTGCTTTTTTCACCTAGCTCATTCCATTGAAATCAGTGGGAACATAGAAGTTACACACGACACAAAGCAAATATTATTTTATTTCCCAAAGGCATAGTATAAAAGGAGCATGCCTGTGTTAGTGGGGTGTCGGGAAAGAATCAGTTGAACAGGGGATGATTTTTGGGGGAGTTGTTTACTTGGATTGGGGGGCAGTTAATAAAAAATAAATCCTAAATAAAATACAATAAAAACCATAAGACATGGTATAAAAGGGGGTCTGAGGAGGGTGCCTGTGTTGGTGAATGAATGAATCATTTGAACAGGGAATTTGTTTTGGGGAGTGGTTCTTGACTGCTATTGGGGGGCAGTTAATAAAAAAATAAATCAATAAGATAAAATAAGACTTTTGTATGTAAAGAGATAGAGACAGGAACCCTCTGACAGAAGCTGCCACTGGGGTGGACTGATCCTTGACTTGATAGAGTATTTTGTAGAGGATGATTTGTTTGATTTGTTATTAGAGGCCTTTGTAGGGCTTAGACTTATTAGATGCCCAAGACCTGAAGAAACATTGATTTAAAAGACTTAAGCTTGTTTGGCACAAGCCCTAAGGAAACATTGATTTGAAGGACTTAGTCTTGTTAGAAACAAACCCCTCAAAAATTATATATGTTTTTGTAGGTCTATGTTTTTTTTAAAAGCAAAAGACCTGAGAAAAAAATAAAAATGCCCTACTGGCCTAATGCCAGCAGGTCATGTTGGCCAGTGGCCACTGTTAAATGTTCTCCTGTGTCCTGAGTTGCAAGTACTGCTCGTACAGATGCTGCTTGGTTGTTTAAGCAGCAGGATGATTAGGCAGCTGAAAGGGAATGGGATCAACAATAGCAGTAACATGGAAGATGGATGATGAAGGTTCCACTTACCACTCTCCAGTGATGTGCCTGAGGCAGTAGCAGCACAATAACTAGCCTCCAGTCTATGTGGACAAAAGAAGAAGTTGTCCAATGATTCATGGGTGTGGTGTGTTGTTATTAGAATACACATTTTTCCCTTGAGAACAGGAACTGAATTTTTTCCAGAGTATCCAGTCTCCAGTACTGTACACAATACTCTAGGTGAGGTCTAACTAGAGATCTGTAGAGTGGCATGGCCACTTCCCTTTTTCTGATATTAATGCCCCTAGCTATACAACCCACCAGCCTGCTTGCATTCCCCACTGCTTTATTACATTGCCTGCCTACCTTTAAGTCATTAGAAATAATTACTCCCAAATCCCTTTCCTATGTTGTCTCTGACAGCACAGTACCCTTAACAGTATATTTTCCTTTGGGTTTTTATGTCCCAAATGCATTATTTTACATTTATCAACATTAAACTGCAGCTATCAAACTCTTGTCCATTCTTCTAATTTACCTAAATCATTTGTCATTTGGCTTATTCCCCCTGGAATGTCTACCTTACTGCAGATCTTTGTATCATCTGCAAAAAGGCATACCTTACCTTGAACACCTTTTGCAATAACACTAATAAAAATATTAAAAAAGAATGGGCCCCAGTACAGATCCCTGAGGTACCCCACTAGTAACACTCCTTTTGTTCGAATATTCTCCATTGACTACCACCCTCTGTCTCCTGTCACTCAGCCATTGCCTTATCCATTTAACTATTTTTGCATCCAGACCCAAACACTGCAATTTATTATTGTGTCTGCCTTCCGCAAATACGCCGCATTTTTATAGTGGAAATGCAAAAACAGCATAAATCAGTGGACGGAAACTTTCTAGCCATTGAAAAAAGGTGAAAGATTTTGGCCAATGGGTGAAAAATGTGAAAATTTTAAGTGATAGTTTTAAAGAAGATTTTCCCGTGAAAAAGAGGATAACAACGGGGTTTTCGCAAAATTTCTTGCGGGAACACGGTGACAACTTTTGCCCATCCCTAGTGATGAAGAGGTGATAAAGTAATTATAAGGTGGAGATGACTTCTCCAGTTTATCACTTCTCCAGTTCCTATGTTATCCTATAGAGCCTATGTACTAAGATCTCAAAAGCATAGGCTCCATAGAATAAAATAGGAATTGGAGAAGTGATGCACTAGAGAAGTCATCTCCAGATTAGCATTGTTTAGTGAATCTCGCACCCACCCCAGTTCTATTAAGAACATAATCCTTAAGGTGTTGGAGACTTTTCTAGTACCCAGTGTCTTAAGAAAGACTGATACATGCACTAATGGTAGATAGTGTAATCAAAGACTCTTTTACATTACAAATAACACAATTTAATGGACAAAAGTATTTCAACAATTCATAGTATACACACTTTTTAGATACAAGAAAGACTTGTTTCTTATAGGATTGGAAATTTTCTTTTTGCCTCATTTACCATGTTCTCATGGAGAAAATTGAATTATTTCTCATGGAGAAATGCTTGATCCTTCCTACAAAATGGCAGAAACATTGCCATGTGAAATTGAAAGAGTTACCAACTGTGCATCCTTTTTCACAATGTCATCCATACATTTTAGGTTGATGTCTATTTAAAATATTCAGTTGTAGGGCAGGATGACTGGCAAACCAAAAAAAGCTCAGAACATTAATTGCTGAGATATGTATGATCCTATGAATATTAGATGACCTTAATAATACTGTATTGCAAATTGCTTTAAAGGGATAGTAATGCCAAAAAGAAGTATTGACTATATGGTAGATACAATTAAAAGAGAGTACTTGCCCTTATTCGTACCTTTCAAACCATTATGGTTTGAGAGATATAGAAAAATAAAGTTCTCTTCATTCCCTCCCCTTTCTGCTTGATGAGCTGTAAAGCTGTCAGAAGCAGATTCTGGCCATTTGACCAGATGCAGCTCTTCAGCAGCGCCGATATAACGATATCTAAAGATAAATACGTCATCAGAATGGTCTACAAAGTGAGCTTGCAAACCAGGCACACATTGTAGACCTTTCTGATGAAGTATTTATTTTTGGGTATCACTATGTCGGCGCTGCTGAAGAGCCTCCTTCTAATCCAGGAACCAGAATCTGCTTCTGACAGCTTTACAGCTCATCAAGCAAAAAGGGAGGGATCAGAGAACTTTATTTTCCTATATCTCTCAAATCATAACGGTTTGAGCAATACGAATAAGTGCAAGTACTCTCTTTTAATTGTATCTACCATATAAATAGCATTTCTTTTCTGGCATTACTATCCCTTTAAAAAAAAACACTATCACCTAAAAATAACTTTTTGCTAAATTGCTAACTATTGCCTAATGATATGACCTGCTACTATGTTTAATTCTCCCTCTTCTGGTGGGTCAAGGGTTTCCATTTGTATACAAAAACTTTTGTATCCATCCCTACTTGCTATCTTTGTCTTTGTATTGTATGTTTATTCTTTCAATAAAGCTTTTGAAATTTGAAAAAAAAAAAATAACTTTTTGAATGCTAGACAGCTCTCCAGTGTATTGAGAAACAAAGCATTGGGAGCTGCTCTAGCATTCAAGAGGTTAAAACCTTTTATCTCCAAGGTAGACTTTGTAAAATGATCCACTGCCAATGTCAGCTGCCAACAGCATTGTTACACACTTATTCAGTTGGTCAACTGCAAATAAAATGTAAACCTTTTATAAACGTTTAGATTTAAATGCATTACATGTCATATAGGCGCATTGATATGGAAGCACAGCAGGTAGGAAACATACATGATCCACTATCTAATAAGAAAGCATAGACTATGGTCCATTCATCATGGCATTTCATTTATTAGCTATTATACTGATTGGGCCTCTTCCATTCTTTATGTCTGTCTCCCATATCACTTTTACTGCACCTTCCATCAGCTCGGCTCCTTTCTTGCCACTGCCCTCTCTATTCGTATTCCTGACCCCCTCTTAACACTGTGGGTTTCCAATCCTCCCTTTATGCCTCATTCCCCCTTCCTCTCCACCCTTTGTTCCTCTACTCCCCAATTTTATATTTGGTTTCTCTCTCTCTCTGTCTCTATCTACCCATCTCAAGAACAGTGATACCACCCAATTTCTTCTATTTTCTGTCACCTGTCTCTCTCAATGTATCTTTCTAACTCATCTCCTCCACTGTATCTGTCACCCTTTCTACTTCACCCACTAGCCTGACCCACATGTTCCCCACTCTCTTCTTATATCCATCTTCTTAAATGTTATCTACTCGCATCTGCCCAGTGTCTATTTCCAAATTAGGTTCTTCCTCCCTCTCCCTATTACATATGTACCCCTCACTGTCTTTGCTCATTATCCCGAAATGTATCTTCTCCTACACTCTTATTGTTTGTTTCACCCAGCTCCCTCCCTTTTTCTAGTTCAAAATTGGGTCCTTCCCTAGAAACTCATTTTTGTGGTGGCTATAGCAGCATTAAAGGGATAGTAATACTTCATTTTAACTTTATTTTATTTTGTAGGCATTAAAAAAACATGAAGAATGATATAAGTCTTATCTCTGAAACCTTTATGGTTTAAGAGATATTCACAAACAAAGTATCCCCCCCCTGTTCAACCAGATAAGAAGGGAGATGCCCAGGTAGACTGCAGAGAGGGACAATCTTCAATTAAGATAATGGAAAAAGCTGAAAAACTTTTCAAGGGGGGAAGGGCTTTCATTGTTTTCATACAAAGAAAATTGTCCCCTTCTGTTATCTGTACTGTCATACAACCAGACTCACATCTGAGAAGAGATGGCTTACACTAGGAAAAAGGGGCGGGGAGGGGAACTTTGCTTGTGAATATCTCATAAACCATAAAGGTTTGAGAGATAAGACTTATATCATTCTTCATGTTTTTTTAATGCCTACAAAATAAAATAAAGTTAAAACGAAGTGTTACTATCCCTTTAAATTAAGATGTCTAGACCAGAGGTTCTCAACCCGTGCACTCAGTGGCTACTAACAAGCCAGGACTTAGGAATTCCCCTGCTAGAGCACAAATGTGTTGATCAGAGGCTCATTCACACTTATTAACTCACCTGTGCTTTCACAAGGAAATCCTCAAATCCTGGTCTGTTAGCGGCCACCAAGAATCACTGGACTAGACTGTTTCTATCAACTGAGGAGTATAGACACACTCACATTTACTACATTTTCCAGTTGTGAAAGGATTAATTGTGAGCATGCCCCCAAGCTGATATTTAGCAAAATGGTATCCTCTGTGTTTAATATAAAAATGTACAGGGCTCCATGGCTTCTATTAAATGAGATTTGTGGAAACAGCGAATGACTTCAACAGTAGAAATACACAAATTAAATGTGTTTTGTGATTCAAAAGATGTGTCACAAAAACACTTTAACCCTTGGGTTTAGAAAGAAGCATGTATCATGTCATTCTAGGATAACTTGTGATGAGTGGAAATAATTTTAATATATATATATGTTATTACAGTATTATTAAAAAAATAAACAAGGATAAAAACCAATGTTAATTAAAAGGACGTAAAGTGATAGAAACTTTTAATTTTGACTTTGCATATTTTGTAAATATACATTATATGTAAAGTCAGCTTTTGTATATTTTTTATTTTTTGTCTTCAAATTCACCTTTTTTTAGACTTTTATATCACTGACAGTGAGATCTCAGATCTCTTTTTCTAGTGATATAATGTAACATTATGCTTGCATAAGTGCCCTGTATGCTTTAATTAATAGATTGGAGGTAGTCCACTCTATATGGTATCACTAGCTTTTTTACATTGTATCACTATCCCTGCTTTCACAATTCCTGACAGAAAGATCTCTCCACAGAGGCCAATTTCAGGGACAAAAAGTTATAAAAAATAGGTTAACATGAAATCCTATATAATAATTCACTAAAACGTGTGTAACGTCAAAGTCATGCGCAGTACAGACTGCCCACTGGAGCATCCAGGTCTGTATCAGCCGCAGAGCGGGCAGTCTCTACTGCGCATGACTGCTCCACAACCGGATGGCAGTGGCACTATGGCCCATGTAACGGGCTCTTCAACTAGTACATAATAAAAAGAAATAAGCAATTTAGCTTTTAAGATGTTGATATACTGATAAGAACTGGAGCAATTTGGGACCATCTGTACCATAGATCAAAATGAAAATTAAAAGTCCCCTAGTCCCATCAATTTAAATGGGGTTTTTAACTTTTCAATGATACAGAATTAATATATTACTTCACAACGCATTGAAGACTTCCCTGACACTTAATGGGTTAAAACCCCCATTTAAATACATTTTTGTGTCCCGTATGACAAAGATAGATTTCCCCAGAATTTCTCCAATTCTTCCTAGCACATCAGGCTTGTAAAATTCATGTGAGCTTTACTTTGTGGGCACTAGACACATACCAAGTGAGATAGGTGATGGGTTGCTCTTGTTCCCTTAGACTGCTTTATGACGAGGGACCTTGGATTGCCATCATACAATCAGTTGTGATAAACTGGTGGTTAAGCCCTCAGTGTGCTTATACTTACCTTTATATACAGGGACTGTAACTTTGAGACAAACTTTACATTTATTCAGTCACTTTTACATGCAGGGAATCTAATTAAGATGCTTTCAAAGCTGGAGATTAATGTCTCAGGTTATTACGTTTTATGAGAGTTTATGAGCAGAAACTATTTAAATAACTCTAGTTTACCCTAGTTTAGAGACACTCTTAAATGATAGTTACAGGTCATCTTCAAAATAAACCAGAAATTGTACTCATTTAGTGTCCTTGATTTGTTCAGACTATGAGACTGATTTAACAAGAAGAATGTAGCAATTCTGGTGCAATCAATCTACACCATGGGAGGACAAACACAAATTAAAAAATGCCCTTTTGATTTAGTGAGGCTTTTAACCCTTGACTGTCAGAGTGGTCTACAACATATTATAATAAAATATGTTGGAGAACTCTCTAGAAGTCAAGAGGTTAATAGCCTCTTTTATAATTATGGTAATCTGTATTTGTCTTATATAACTGGCGTGTGTGTATGTATATATATATATATATATATATATATATATATATATATATATATATGCATACAGTAATGTGCAAAAGTTTTAGGCAGGTGTGAATTGATGTAAACTAAGAATGCTTTCAAAAATGAACATGTTAATGTTTTATTTTTATCAATTAACAAAATGCGTAGTAAGTGAACAGAAGAAAAATCTAAAAAATCTAAATCTAATACATGCTTAAAACATTTACACATTACTGTGTGTGTGTTTTTTTTACTGGGAATTTGTAGGTTATTTTATGACCTATTGAAACCTCTTTGTGCAACTGAATAAATTATTTAGAAAAAGAAAAAAGCCTTTTATTTACACATACTAATTTGTAAATACATACACTGAAGTTTAAAAAACATTAAAGTGAGTTTTATTGATGTGTAGCAATGTGATCCACTGATATACACACTGCACAGTCTGATCTCCTAAAAAAGGTGGGACAGAGGGACTTGGGTCTCAAAGAGAGACTCATAAAGAGGGACACTTCGGAGTTATATATATATATTTTTTCCTTCTTCTTAGACAAGCCTCAAAGATTTGGTAATCAAATGAATAAAATTACTATTTCCCTGTAGTTAAACTAGTATTAAAAGCATAATGTATCTAAAACTAAAAAATGTTTCCTTTAAGGACCCATGATGTGCCAGGACCATCATGCTGGTTCTGGCACTTAAGGACCTGTGAGGGTCCTGGAACATCATGGAATTCTGGGATGGCAGCATGGTTTCATGCCACTCTGCCATCTCCAAATTCAAATCAATTAAAGGGTTAAAGACAAAGACATCTAATTAGAGCTGTAAAAATTAAAATGAGCAGAACACGATTGCTCTAAAATCTGTTGGAGGTTAATTGCTGACCGTTAGAAACTAGTTCAAAATTCATATTATGAACTGACAGTATTTAGAACTATGTGAAGACAAACAATATTATTAATAGGAGTCAGCATGGTTTTATGAAGAATAGATCATGTTAAAGCAAATTATTTTTATTTTACGAAAGGATAAGTAGTAATTTGTACAGTGGAGTTGCTGTTGATGTTGTATACTTGGATTTTGCAAAAACCTTTGATACAGTGCCTCACAACAGGTTACTGTATAAATTACAAGCCTTCATTTAGGGAGGTGATATCTGTACATGGATAGAGAACTGGTTAAATGATAGAGAGTTGTTATAAATGGAACTTTTTCAAGTTGGTTTAAAGTGACACAGGGTTCAGTCCTGGGCCCAATGCTTTTTAATTTGTTTATAAATGATCAAGAAGTGGGAAAAACATCGTGTCCCATTCTTTGCTGATGATAATAAGCTATGTAAGGAAATACATACAGGGCTGGATGTTTTTTCCCTACAGAAGGATTTAGATAAACTAAGTGAATGGGCAGAAAAGTGGCAGAATACATTTAATGTAGGTAAATGTAAGGTTATGCATTTGGGCAGTAGAAACAAACTTGCTACGTATACTCTAAATGGGAAACAACTTGGGGAATCCTCATTAGAAATATTTAGGAGTACTGATAGATGATAGACTTCACAGCAGTGTTCAGAGTCACTCAGTTGTTGCAAGAGCAAATAGGTTACTATCCTGCATAAAAAAGGCATACGTGCATTGAATGCTAATATGATTCTACCTCTATATAAATACTTGGTAAGACCTCATCTAGAATGTGGATTACAGTGTTGGGCACCAGTTCTTAAAAAAGACATAACTGAACTGGGAAAAAGTGCAGAGATATGCAAGAAAACTGATAATTGGATTAGAGCAGGGCTTAGTGGCCACTGAGGGCACGGGTTGAGAACCACTGGATTAGGGGATCTAAGTTATAAAGAGCAACTAGCCACACTGTTTTTTTTTACATTAGAGAAGAGATGTCTAAGGGGTTATATGATTACCATTTACAAATATATTCAAGGTCAATACAAACAACTATCCAATTAATTATTTATGCAAAGAGCTGATCTAAGAATGAGAGGTCATCCATTAAGACTGGAGGAAAGGCACATTTGACAAAAATATATGCAGGGATTTTTTTACAGTAAGGGTGGTAAAGATATGGCATACTTTGCCTCAGGATGTTGTGATTGAAGATACTGTAACTCAAAAAAAAGCAATGGATACCTCTCTAGCATAGGCTGTCTGGCTTCAATGCAGGTAAGTTGTTGATCCAGAGAATTATCTGGCTATCATTTGAAGTCAGGAATGCACTTTATTACCCACTTGGGGTTAAACTGGAAATGGCATCAATGTTTGTTTTCTCATTCCTCTGGATCAACAGGGGTAATTTGGCAACTGGTAATTTTTCCCTTGTATCATAGTGTCTGGTAATTAGAAAACTATTTGAGAGGCAGGATGCCTTAAAATATTGCAAAAGTCTGTCAAAACATATAACACATGTACTATATAGTTATTAAGATCCCTTGATATATTTGTCCCACATGAAGCTTGTCTCTATCGATAGGGTGTTTAAATGGCTGCCTGTCTGTAGGAGTGGTTCTCAATTTTTTTTCTGCTAATGGCACCCCTAACACATTGTAGGATTAGCAGAGCACTACTACCATTCTTCAGGACATTTGTCAACAGCTATTAACCCACTGCATGCCAGAGGGGTCTACAACGCATTGGGGGATATTTCAAAAAGTGTTGATAAATAGGTGATAAAGTGGAGATGATTTCTCCATTTCCTATGTTATTCTATGAACCCTATTCACTAAGATATCCAAAGTTGAAAAAATCTTAGTACATTGGCTCCTTAGAATAACATAGGAATTGAAGAAGTGATAAACTGGAGAAGTCATCTCCACTTTATTACCTCTTTACCACTGCTTAGTAAATCTCCCCCATTGTGTTGCAATGCATTGAACACTCCTCAGGGGTTAAAGAATATAAACATTTTATTTGTATTTCCTGCAATTAGCCTGAAAATGAACATCATATCATGCAAAATAATTTCCATTAACATACAGCTGCAACTCAATATTTGCATTAATTGTTATTTATCATACAAAAAAGGGTACTCTTAGAGGAGATCCACAGCACACCAAAGTAGTATGATACACAGCTTGAGACCAATGGTCTATAGTACCATGCCATGGTTATTTTCATATTCCTGAGGGAATGTTTATATGTTTGTGTGAGTATTTGACGTGAGCACTAAGGGTCAATAGCTGGCAATGCTGTTAGAGGTCATTTAAAAAAATCTTGCCTCCCATGGATGGAGGAATTATAAAATAGCTCACATGTAATATTAGTATATTGGAACAAAGATCTCCATATTTGAAAGTTCTTCAAATTTGTTCTCCAATTTCACAGTTCTCCAAATTTCAAAGGTATGCGTAGCTATCTAATGTGGAACCTCGCCTAAGAATGAACTTGTATTTGCCCATTGTTGTACAATTGTTTTTCTCCAGAATCATTCCATTTTGCTTTTATAAATATTGGCCAATATGTCTATCCAGAGTGACACTTACATACTTAATTCTTTATAAAAATGAATGTATATAGGTTTGTAGAAAGTTGTTCAAAGGAGACCTTGTGAAGTAAAATAAGAACAACATTTAGAAAATGTTCATGCAGTAATCAATTACTTCTGGCAGTGAAAAGGCTAATGCTACTTACAGTAAATAAGACCTATCCATTAGCGCATATGTTTTGCTTTCTTGAACCATTTCCAGATGGGTGCACAACACATTTCTTTGTGTAACTCTCTAGTGTTCACAGAGTTAAACAAAAATGCAAATCAAGATAGAGGTGAAAATAGTATGACAAATTTTTTACTTGTTGAGGACCAGAGGTGTGTTCAATGTGTTGCTTTCAACGCATTTCACACTCACACCCCTCTGGGACTCAAGAGATTAAGATTGGGGTTGTCTCTTTTCACATATCTGCACATATTTCTATTTAGGATATGGTTGGTGGAATCATCTGAATTGTACTGCACTTTTCCAAGAAGGCTTGAGGTGTAATTTGTAACTAACTATACTCTGAAATTCTCCAGCCAATTCTGATCTACTTTTTTTCCTACTAGCAATGTTTCTTCTTGGCCTTGCTTTAGGTGATATGGATATCTAGTCTGGATTAATTAGCATATATTGCTTCAGGGCTTGATACTTTAAGTTATAATGAATACAAACTGAAAAATATATTTTCAGCAGGTTTAACATCTTATGTACCAGAGAGAAGCAAAATGCAACCCTCTGATTCTTAAGGGGTTAATAGTGTATAATAATCAGAAAGATCTCAGATATGATAAAGTAATACTCTTTTCTAAGTTAATAAAAGCCAGACCTAAGGCAGAATATGTACATTTAAAAGAGAAGTATGACTATTACTGTTTTATTTCATTTCACTGGACTTATTTCTTTAAGAGAATTATAAAATGACATTACTGCATAAATTAGATAATTATTTTATAATGATGTAATATGATGTAATATTGCATAGATAGCTCTGTTCCATGAGTTTGAATTCCTAAATTAAATGTAACAATAAGTATGTAGTTTTACCAGATCATAATTTTAAGGAGTTATTTTACGAGACCTTATAAATTTACATTAATTAGGTACCTATACTACATATGTATGTGTGTGCATTTACATATATAAACAGATCAGAAAACCTGTCTGCAGCAAAATGAAAAAAACAAACCTTATAATGTTTCATTGCATTCCCAGACTTCCACGCGGAAACATGAAAATGAAGGCACCCAATATAGACACCTTTTAGATTTCAAACCCATATAAATGTAGGGAATGTAGCTTATTCTTGCAGTTTTCAAAGCTAATAAAACTATTGATCTATCCACAGACAACTATTTTGACAATCTGTGTGTCATCAGAGTAGGTCTAGTGGACTGATCCTTCAACTTCCATTTGATGTTTTCACAAGTGGAAGGTGCTCCACCTGTATTTGTGGGAGGGGCTGCAGGCCTTAAATACAGGTAGCAGCCCCTTCCACTGGAGCTCAATTCGTGTTGAGCTCACCTCATGTTGCACGTCCGACGTACCTGTACGCCATCGCTTTCGCCACTACCATTGACCACATCTTAGCCTTCGCCACTCACTGCCATGACAATCTCAAATTGAGCCCATCAACCATCAAATTATATATCACAGGCATTCAACACCACCTAGCTATGATATATCCCATCTCTCCCTCCTTGTCCTCAAATTACAGGATCAAAACCTTGCTTAAGGATATTTCCAAAAATCATCCTCTCCCGTCACACACACGTCTTCCCATCACTGGCACCATTTTTAAGCAAATGTACGATTTTCTCCAGTCCAACCCCTTCGACCCTCTGACTAACATTACCCTCTTGGCAGCTATCAATCTGGCCTTCTTTGGCTTCCTTAGACCAGGATAATTCACTGTTAGGAACAACTCCTCTATCTGTTTGTCTAAGAAACATCTATCCTTCCACCACGATCATTTTGTACTGCATCTTCCCTCCTCCAAAACTGACCAGTTAAAAAAAGGCACTTATCTACCTTTTTATCCCACGCATGATAAATGGTGCCCCGTATTGGCGCTACAAGCATTAGTCCGAGCTAACTCGCACCTTCCTGACAATAGCCCTCTACTTCCACTCCAGGATGGCCCTCTCTCTGCCAACCATTTCACCAGTTATCTTTGCACCATTGTTACATGTTTGGGTTTCAATCCAGAACAGTACACTGGCCATTCGTTTAGAATTGGTGCTGCTTCAGCAAATTCAAGTAATGGTCTACAAGCTCACATCATTCAAAAATTGGGTTGCTGGCGCTCTTCATGCTACACCCGCTACATTCCTGACCCGCAATCTGAAATTCAACATGCCCTGGTATCTTTGGCTCGTAATGATGTTTCTTAATAAATGATTCTGATTAATTTTTGCCTCCTTCTTTTGGCCTCTTACAGGTTAACCATATCATACTCCTCCCGGGGCCCCGAGAGACCCTGGGGGGACAGGCAACCCTTATTACATATCCCAACCCTACACTTAGTATCCCCTCAACATGCCACGGCTGTAAGCCCCTACCACAAGTGGAAGGTGCTCCATCTGTATTTGTGGGAGGGGCTGCAGGCCTTAAATACAGGTAGCAGCCCCTTCCACTGGAGCTCAATTCATGTTGAGCCCCCCCTTATACCCCCCCTTCCTTTCAGGGGTTTTTCTAATCAGGTTGGCCCTCTTACTGGTTAACCATATCATACTCCTCCCGGGGCCCAGATAGACCCTGGGGGGACAGGCAACCCTTATTACATATCGCAACCCTACACTTAGTATCCCCTCAACATGCCGCGGCCGTAAGCCCCTACCACAACTTACACATCAGCAGCACACATTCTGATCTTGCATGAGCCAGTTAACCTACCCACATGCAGCTGTTTCACTTACTAGGTCAGTGTGAGGCAATTGACTGGCTCATTCTAGTATCTATTGTAAAAGGCATGGCATGCATCAGTAATGGTATGAAGAACTATTGGAGTTGCTCATTCAGAAAAACTTTCAGGTAAACAAGTATAACTAAGTTTATTTCCAGATGTAGCGTATGACTGATTTCGTTTTGTCACTGAAAAAATAAAACAAAAGTCAATAGGCAGTTTGCTTCTCCACATTTTTTTCTATAGACAATTTCCTGACGTGCTAGTCAGGGGAACTGATGTAAATGTGATATAAATGTGAACCATACCCTTATACCTTCTTTTAAATAAAACTTACTACAATGTAAAATAAACCAGTGAATTGTTAACTCTAAGGGAAATTGCTGTATTTTAGAGAGTGTTTCTAGATCTTCCTTTGATAATGTAGTGACTTTTTGTGCACTTTATTGAGGAATGTGGAATAGAGCAATTGGAAATCTCCATGTACTGTATGACCATTCATTGTTTTTAACGCAGTTCGGTTTAACCTTTTGAGTGCCAGAGAGGTGTCCATCGCGTAGCAATGCAATGTGTTGGTTCCCTCTCTCAAACAAATTTATTCTGTTGTAAGCATGTGTAGTGAATGACGGTGGGCATGCATATTAACAATGACTACTTCTATAAGGACCAAAATTCTGAGTAAAATGTTAAATTTTATGTTTAATCATAGATATTCAATTGATCGCAATACAGACCTGGAAAGATTTTTCAACATTGATGCCAACAGTGGACTTATTACTATAGCAAAACCTTTGGACAGAGAGACCAATGCTGTTCATAACATAACAGTCTTAGCAATTGAGAGTCGTAAGTTATCCATTTTTGTGTGTGTGTGTGCTATGCAGCTTTTTTATATAAATATCTATATTTACTCATGTTTTCTCTCTTATTAACAAAATTCGTTATCAATTTTAAATGGATTTTAGCTATAATCCTCATTGTTGCTGTATTGTTTATTGTAACTTATGTTACTAGAAGATACTATATTAATTTATCATGAATTAGAGTGAGTGCCAAGGCACCAAAGCTTGCATGCAATCAGACACTAAGCACACAATTGCAAGAATAATTATCCTTACCTTAATTCACTCATACGCTATTATCGTATTATTTTGCTCAGTAATTACTTTTTATGATTATTGCAACACAATGTAATATAACATTAATTACTATCATGTTTTTATATATATATATATATATATATATATATATAAATATTTTTTTTTTTTTTTTTTTTTTTGTGACAATCTAAAGATAGTATGTTAGTAGGGGTATAAATAAGAATGCTAGATTAACACTGGTGAGCTGAAAAGCTCTGTACATTTGGCATTCATATTAAACCAATTGATTTGTAAGACCTCAAGCCCATTTGGCAAAACAAGGACATCATCTCTAAAAAAAATCAGAAACAGTGGGTTCTCAATGTTTTTCAAAACAGGTTCCTAATCAAGACACTTTTTCTACACATCTGAAAAAGGTAACAGATGAGAGTTGGTACTGTGTTAGCCGTAGAAATACAGGAGGCAAATATAGTTTTTGATACCTTTTATTGGCTAACTAAGCAGATTTAAATGCAAGCTTTCAAGACCTTAGGTCTCTTCCTCAGGCATGTTATACAGATAAATATGAAAACATCTCTCTTAAATACAAGTACACATCACATTGTTTAGCATGGAAATCAGATAACAGAATGCAGTCCAGATCCAGATATCTTTGATCAGTCAATGGTAAATTGCACTCTTCCTCTGAGGCTTTAGAGGTATTTACGATGCTCTTGGGTCTGTTGGAAAGGTCAATCAACTAAATTGTATTTTGATAGAAATACCTTATCCCTGTTCAAACCACTACAAATTGCATTAAATTTTAACATTCATTTTACCTCCCATACCTTTCTGTCCCTCTGAGTGTGGAACAGTCCCATCAATACAGTTAACTTAATATCCTTGACACTGTGCCCATTTTGGCAAAAAATGTTCTCCCATTGGTGTCTCTGTCTTTTTGTTATTAACACTAGATCTGTGGGAATTAAACCTCTTATGTAGTGCTTGTCCAGTTTCTCCCACATACAGAGCTGTTGGGCATTTTGCACACATGATAAGGTATATTACATTGGATGATTTACAGGTGAAGGTACCATTGATCTTATGGTGTAAAATAGGGGGCCTATGTATAACAAGGGCTACACTGTTTATGGTTAGTAGATGTAAACACCCTCATATTAAAGCTGAGATTGTCATTGTGCTGGTGTAGAGTAGAGTAAAAACAACAAAACTTGTGTCACTGTCTAAATAATTCTGGACTACACTGTATGTATGTTAGTCAGAGAGCTAACACAGGTCTAGTTGATGCTGCAGTTGATAAGTTGTATCAATTATTTTTATCTAACAGATTCCCACTGAAGTATGTGGAAAAAGCTTTTTATAACACCCTTGATAAAATTAGGAGAGGAGATTAACAAAACAATTGTCGTGCTATTCAAAACCATTTGGCTGGTTCACAAAATTCTTAGCTTTTCCTAACCTTGTGAAGGAAGTCAGGATTTTATTAAAGACACCGAGGCGAGCATTATGCATTAAATCTCCATCTTTACTACTCAGCAGCAATTAAGGAAAAAACTTTTTGAACAATGAAAGAATAATAAAGTTAATAACCCACGTCTTAAACAGGTGACCAATCATAATATGCGCAGGTGTATAATTGCATTCACAGGTAACATTACTTCCTCTTTCTTTGGTGTAATAAAGTAACTCGAAAACTGTAAACTTTCAACCAATCAGATTCTGTGTGGAGTTATTCAATGAAATCTTGAAGTTGTTATCTCTTATAGGAACAGTTAGCCTAAGGATAAAACAAATAGTAGGGAGGGTTAGCATGGGGGGGATAATACTCGCCTCTGTGTCTTCAATAAAATCCTGACTTTCCTTCACAAGGTTAGGAAAATCTAAGAATTTTATAACAAGACACGGAGACTCCTATTATGCAAGTTTAAAGCTGTTAAATGACTTTATCAGATAAATATTTGATAGGTTTAAAATAAAAAGATTTAAAGGTAGATTCCCTGGACCAATCTGCTGCTTTGAGGATATTCTCAAGTCTACCACCAGATAACAAGGATTTTGAAACCATCTCCCCTTGACAGGAGTGTGATCCATAAAGCGTAGTATCAATACCAACAGCTTTCATGATCCATCAGATCCATCTAGCTAAAGTAGTCAAAGTTACTGGAAGGTAAGGTTTTACAAAAGGAGATTAGTAATTGATGAGATTCAGAATTTCTTAACTTAACAGTAATAGATTCATATATCTTAAGGCATTGTACCACACAGAGTTGGGGATTGTGAGGAAAACTGTGGTAAAAAATGTCTTTAGATAAAGATTTAGTGCATCTAGAGATCAGAAAATGAACTCTGTATGGTTAGTAACGTCTACTGGAAATATCCAATGCATGGACATTGGATACTCTGCGAAAAGATTTAAGGCATAAAAGCATGGTTAGTTTAGCCGAAATTTGTTTAAGAGATAATTCCTCATTAATGGGCCAGGAGTTTAGAAAAGAGAGAAGTGAATTAACATCCCACAAACTTGAATATTTGGAGAGAGGTGGTCTAGAGATTCTGATACCCTTCATAAGTTTACAAACTAAGGGGTGTTGACCAGAAGGAAAACCATCGATAGAAGAGTGATACTCCGAGATAGCGGATCTATAACAGTTAAGGGTTCGGTAAGCTTTTCCTTGTTGGAAGGAGTCAGAAAGAAAGTTTAGAATCATGCTTAAATCAGAAGATATGGGATCAAGGTCCCGTTCCAAGCACTAACGTAACCAGAAATTCCAACATGATTGGTAATGTGATCTGATGCCTGGTACCCAAGCCTCAGAGATGAAGAATTGAGCCGAATCTGAAAGGCTTGTGATAAGCCATCTATTCCTGATATTTGCCAGGCTAGAAGATATAGTTGATTTTGGATTAATACATTGTGAGAGTTCCCTAGTGTATCCTGTAATAGGTGGGGGAATGGAGTTAGATACCGCAGAATGTCCATCACCATTTCGAGCAGTGTGGGAAACCAAGGTTGAGCTGTCCAAAATGGGGTAATGAGGACTAGAGTGATCTTCTGTTTCCTGGTATAGAGAAGAACTCTCGGTATCATGGCAAATGGTGAAAAGGCGTACGTCCTGTGTTTGGACCATTTTTGGTGAAAGGCATCCAGACGTAGAGCTTCTGGATCTGGTCTCCAACTGAAAAAAAACTGGGTATTTAGTCTGGAAGCGAAAAGATCCATTTGTAAGGGTCCCCAAATTTAATTCAACTGAGCGAAAATTGTTAGATGCCTGGAGTGCCAATCCGCAACTGTGTAGGATAGGCCTGGAAGGTATTACGCTTGGATTTAAATATTTTTGTCTAGGAAAAAGTGCCAGAGTTCCTTTGCTAAGACTGAAAGTGTTTTCAATTTTGTGCCTCCTAGTTGATTGATGTATCATACTGCCAATACATTGTCCATTTTCTACAATTTGCTAAAAAATTTGAAGTTTCTTTAGTGAAGCTTTTTATTGCAAAAGAACCTGCCAATAATTCCAAGTAGTTGATATGCATGTTTCTCTCTGTGAGGGACCATTTTCCCCCCGTGGATAGATCTCCGCATCTCGCTCCCCACCTCAAATTGCTGGCATCGGATAATTATTTCTGGGGACATTCCAAAAATCACTCTCCCATTCCAAGCCTCCATGTGGTTCAACCACCATAGGAGTTTCTCCCTCGCGTCTGAGGATAGGGGAATGAGGTCTGAATAACCGAGACCCTTGTGAATATGTATAATGTTCAACCTTTGAAGGGCTCGGTAATGAAGCGGGGCCGGGAAGATAGCCTGGATTGACTCTGATAAAGACCCACGATCCTCACAATTGTGCGTAAAGAGATGAGATCCTTCTGCAATACGGATTTTATTTCCCTGCAGATGTTCTTCCGTTTGTTGCGGAGTAAATGAAGGGTTGAGTGTATAGAATCTACTATGAAACCCAGAAACTCGATGTTTTGAGTCGGACGTGTTATGGATTTTTCCCAATTTATGAGAAAACTGAGTTTCATCAAAGTCTGAATTGTCAATAGTAATTGTATGTTGTCCAAGTAAACTAGCATACGTATCCCTGTGCTTCTTAAATAAGAGACCACAGGTTTCATCATTTTTGTGAAACACCATGGGGCCGAGGATAGGCTGCAAGGAAGGCATATGAACTGCCATCTTATTCCTTTTCACAGAAATTGAAGACATTGTTGGTATCGGGCAATGGGAATCGTCAAATAAGCATCTTTTAAATCTAGTTTGATCATCCAGTCTGAAGATAAAAGTAGCTCTATCAGGCAATTAATGCCTTCCATTTTGAAATGTCTGTATTGGATAAAAGAATTTAGTTCTATCAAATTTATGACCGGGCGAACCCCAGAATTTTTTTTTTGAACCAGGAAAATGTTGCTTATGAAACCTGGTATGTGAGGAGAAGCCTAAATAATGGTGCCTTTTTTCTGAAGCTCTAGAACTCCTAAATCTATTAAGTGGGAATCTCCTTTTGAGAAATGGATAGAATTGGGAGTTTTGATCTGGTGAAGACTGGAATAAAACTCTATTTGTTATCCCCTGACAGTTTGGAGTACCCATTGGTCCGAGGATATTAGGGACCAAGCTTGCCACCCACTTTTTCTTCACAAGGGGGAAAAAGAAAGGTACTTACCTGTAAATGGCCTTGAACGAGGGAAACCTCTCGTGTATTTTGACCGACAAACTCTGCCATGTGGGGGATAGAAAGGAGGGGGCTGTCTGGATTCCTGTGAATAATTTCCTGTCCTAAACTGTAAAGGGTCTTGTGGATTCCCATATTGGCTTCTGGAGGACCCTGATGGTCGGCCCTGAAAAAAACCCTTCTGTTGAACACCTTTTTTTTATAGAGGTCTGGGCTTTGTCAAGAGCTGTGAGTGTGTTCACAAATTTACCCAAGTTTTTAATGAAAGAGTCTCCAAACAAGAGACCATTGCCTTCAGGGCCTACTTCCTTGGAAGCCATATCTGAGAGTTTGGGATCAATGTGTAAAAGAATGACTCTACGCCTTTCAGTTGATAGCATGGTATTGGCGTTGCCAAGAAAACAAAATGCTCTTTGGACCCAACCAGGTAGTGCATTGATATCAATATGAGAATGTTTAGTAAGAACTTCTTCAGTTAAATTAAATATTTTATCCAGGAGACCTACAACATCTAAAAGCTTCTCCTGGCATAATTTTAGGGATCTTTAACACCTTTTCTAGGATCCCTTCTGGATTTTGCAATATATTTAGCCATCTGAGGATCCATCATAGGGGTGTCACATTCTGATCAGAGCTTATTTCTAGATTTGGGATCTAAAGCTTTACGGATCCACAGATCAATGTTTCTGGCTACATGGTCTTTGGGTACCCATTTGGAAGACCTCGGGTGTTTGATGGCACCCGGGTCAAACAAAGGTTGACCTTGCTCATTCAAAATAGTGTTATCATCTGCAGTTTTGTCATCCCCATCGACACTGGATTCAACAGAGTCATATACACTTTCTGAATCATGTTCAGAATCAATGCAAAAGGATGGATTTATCAGGCCTGTCAAGGTGAGAAGCCCTAGGTTCTCCTTCGGAGGAACAATGTTTAGTTTTTCTCTTTCTCCCCTATTTTTATTTGGGGTTCACTCTCAGGGGAAGACTTAGGTAATTCTTTAAGTCTTGAGGGATGGGACTTATCAATTAAATCAGTATTGTTCACTTTATTCTGATGAAAAACTGCGTTAAGTGATTTAGCCAAATGCTCCATCATTTGATACATACATGATGAAGTGGCATTAGAGAGTGTTTTATTCATAATCTGGTCCATGATATTTATAATATTGTCCTCCTGATTTTTTGAGGCTAATTCCATTGCCTCCTGAGAATCAGAATGAATGGAATTATCATCGCTAAGATGAAAATGATGTGGAATTTTGTTAACATTTAAGGGTGTATACTAGGGGGAAGTAATTTTCTGTGTGACATGAAAAAATAACTTAAATATGGATCATGCAATTTAAATGAAATTATTGAGAACTGAATTACTATGCATTTGTGTCTGACAGGAATTAAACCCAGAAGTACTGAATGAAAGGTATGGGTTTAAACTACTAGGCTACAGAAGCATTAGTTAAAGAAAGCCAAAATAAAATAAAATTCACCACAGGAATAGGAAATAATTTGTATGTAAGGCACAGAACAGCAGAGGGCGTCCGACGACAAGCAGAACAGCTGAAGAATGAGGCGCCGTTCTGAGAGAAGACCGTGCATGCGTGGTGAGACCCAGAGGCTAGAAAGCAGGAACCAAGATGACCACTGCAACTCAGTTACGCGGAGAAAGGAACAAGGGGAGCCTAGGTAACTTAACGGCACTGAGGTGAGAACAATCGATGCTAGGGTACAAAATACAAAAAGTAAGTATAAAAAACATAAGGCACAAAGAGTTAAATCATATTTAAGCTGATGAAAGTCTGAGTATGAACACAAAGGCAGGAAAGGGTTAAGGGCAGTGAGACTGAGTAAAAGATATGGAACATGAATTGAATAAAGTGCAAGAAATGTGGAAACAGTACTATAGTTTTACATTATGTAAATCAAATAATATTAGGTATATGTAAAAGAAGATAATTATAAATATAATCCATACTATGGACTTGACTCATACAGTACTTATCTCATGCTTGATTAGCAAAGAAAGAGGAAGTAATGTTACCTGTGAATGCAATTATACACCTGAGCATATTATGATCGGTTATCAGTTTAAGGGGCGGGTTATTTACTTTATTGTTCTTTCATTGTTCAAAAAGTTTTTTCCTTTATTGCTGCTAAGTAGTAAAGATGGAGATTTAATGCATAATAGGAGCCTCTGTGTCTTGTTATAAAATTCGGTATGTCTGGATGAGAGTCAAATTAAAGGGAAATGAACACCTCCTAATAATAACACTGTGCTTATCTTACTATGGCCAGACAATTCTGATGAGCCCTATGAATTTTGCCCTTGTGTCTTTGTTCAAGAGAGAATACCTTCAGTCAGTCCTGTATGTCATGTTCATAGAGGTAGACATAACAGTTACTGACAGTTTATTTATTTTCAAATTGAAGAAGACAGAATTAACCTAATTGCACCTAAATAACCTTTTGAGGACCAGATTGTTGCACAATACATTGTGAACACCAGACTGATTGTTAAAGGGTTAACCTGTGCAGTGGGTGAAGTTATTGTTCTGTGGTCCTGTTAGAAACTGTCATGTCCACCTCCTTGGACAAGACTTGAATAACTGAGTGAAGATGTTATCTCTTAAGTCAAATAACAAAGAAAAAATCCAATGGGACCATGAAGATTTTCTTGGCATTGTAAGGTAATTAGAGAGTTATCATTAGGAGTTGTTACTTCATCTTCAAGTTCAATTAAATGAAATAATGAAACAAAAACTGTTAAACTTAAAAATAAAGCAACCTGTTTGGGATGAGCATCCAAGAGGTAAGCAAGCCAACACCCAAACTTGGATTACTGATAACAGTAAGATTACCTTATAAAGCTCCAAGGTCCTACATATTTCACAGTAAATAATTAAGGGATTTACTCATATAAAAGCTTTAATCAATTCACACAGAAACAAATGTGGGCACTATGAAATGTAGGGTAGCTGTAGATTTGTGAATCAACCTTTTATTTAAGATTGAAGACCAGTGTTTAGAATCACTGCTCTGAGTTGTAAACAGAGGACCCCCAGAACAATATGCATTTAAACAGTATGCAAATAAAGCTGAATAGGGCCATTACTCTTTAAATTAAATGCAGATTTTCTTTCTTTTCATGTCTTTTACAATATGTGTCAGCAAATCTCTGTTAATATTTACAAACATTTTTATGACTATATGCACTGAAAGGGAATATCTAAAGAAACAGAGCAACTTAATAAGAAATGTTACTAAGATAAATGTCAGAGAAAGCTAGATCAAGGTAACTTGTTCTACTAAATGAGAGTATCAAAGTCATTGCAACAATGTGCTATGGTGAGACAGGTTTCCCATCTATAAAATGATCTATAGTAATAATTGACAGAGTCAACAACATGGTTTGCTAACTTTTTAAGAACACTATATTTAAAATAATGAATTTATATTTTTACAGAAAATCCTGCTCAGATTGGTAAAGGATTTGTTGCTATACGCATACTCGATATAAATGATAATGCCCCTGAATTTGCAACTGAGTATGAAACTAGTGTTTGTGAAAATGCTTCACCTGGTCAAGTAAGTAAGTTTTTATGAATCTGAATATGTTATTCACCCTTTGATGGAGGCATATCTAACATTTAAGGGTTTAAAATCATGATATCCTATATAATAATTCGCTAAAACGTGTGTAACGCCGCGTCATGCACAGTAGACACTGCTGCGCGTGCTGCAGTCATGCTCAGTAGAGACTGCCCGCGACACGGGCATGACTGCCCCGCGACCGGGTGGCAGTGGCACTGTGGCCCGTGTAACGGGCTCTTCAACTAGTATGTTATAAGAAACAATGCTATTTATTTGGAATTTAATTGAAAAATGTTTATTTTAACTTCATAACAATAGTAATTTGTATTATGTTCAGTTATATCAATGTGATTCCATGCAGCCAGACTCCAGAGTTACTAAATCCTTCCCTCTCTTGTGCTTAAAGGGATAGTAATACTTAATTTTATCTTTATTTTATTTTGTAGGCATTAAAAAAACATGAAGAACGAAATAAGTCTTTTCTCTCAAACCTTTATGGTTTGAGAGATATTCACAAGCAAAGTTTCCCCTCCTGCCCCTTTTACCTAGTGTAAGCCATCTCTTCTCAGATGTGAAATCCAGTCCATAGACAAGACAGATAGCAGAAAAAGACAATCTTCTTCCTATGAGAACAATGAAAGCCTTTCCTTCTTGACAAGTTTTTCAGGTTTTTCCCTTATCTTAATTGAAGATTGTCACTCTCTGCAATCTACCTGGGCACCTCCCTTCTGATCTGGCTGAACACTGTTATATCAGTAAAAGGGGCGGGAGAGGGATTCTTTGTCACTGAATTACTCTTGAACTACAACTCTGACAGAATTGAAATAAACTCTCCAAAGTCCACATATTATGATGATTAATTAGAGCTGCTTTTATTATGAAACACTACTATCCCTTTAAAGGGGAAAAAGGTATCTGTCTAGCTACATTAACTAATAAACTGTGGCTGCCTGTATATCTCACCTTTCTTGGAGATTCAGAAATATGCTTTTATTCTTTAGTTCTTAGAAAAAGTTTGCATGGATTTATCTATATATAGAATGGTTACATCTGTAATCCATTTGGTTTTCATGTACTGTCTCCCTCACTTTTCAGCTTCTCATAGCACAGCACAGATAGAAATGTTTTCTAACTTGAATTAAAACCTTGACTTTATTTTAAACTCTTGATAACAATGTCTATCCCAACATTCTTCAAGACATTTTGCGTACATGCTTCCAAGATGAAAAAACAGTCAGGAATAGAATATTACAATACAATGTACAACTATTTTTGATAATATACTGGGGTTGCTACAATCCTAGTGCAAAGAAGCACAATTTTTTTCAACCCTTTAAAGTTGACATATCAGCCACACAGTGTACAGTCTCATTAAAATGCCTGCACATTGTGCTTTTTGTTTCACAAAATGTAAAAAAAAAGTTGGTTTAACTGTTGGAGAGTTTAATCTTACCAGAGTTTTATTCTCTGACATGTCTATTAATTGTTTATATTTCCAGTATACATTAATGATGTAGAATAATCACCAAAATACTTTAAAAAAGAAGACTTCCACTGAGGAGGGAGGGGATTTGGAAAGAAGTTCTCTTCAAGGACCAGAGGTGGGTGCAATGCATTCTACACCTCTCTGGTCCTTAAGGAGTTAAAGCTAAAACATTTCTGTATTAAAAATAATAAAGTGAATAGAATAAAAAAAAGAAAGTGAATTTAGAAGAAAATTACTAGTTAGTTTATATGATTTTCCCTTTTACATTGTGATGTTATTCCATGCATACTACATAATTTCTTTAACCCCTTAAGGACCCATGACAGTCCTGGACCAACATGGAATTCTGGGCTCCCTGCACGGCTGCATGCCATTCTGGGAGTCCAGAATCCAATTCTGAAAAAAAAGGTCCCTGGTCCTTAAGTGACCGCACCATGCATGCGTGGACGGTCGTTAAAGGGATAATAATGTTTCATAATAAAAGCAGCTCTAATTAGTCATCATAGTATTTGGACTTTGGAGAGTGTTATTTCAATTCAGAGTTGTAGTTCAAGAGTAATTCAATGACAAAGTATCCCCCTCCTGCCCCTTTTACTGATGTAACACTGCTCAGCCAGATCAGAAGGGAGGTGCCCAGGTAGATTGCAGAGAAGGACAATCTTCAATTAAGATAAGGGAAAAACATGAAAAACTTGTCAAGGTGGGCAGGGCTTTCACTGTTCTCATAGGGAGAAGATTGTCCCCTTCTGTTATCTGTCTGGTCTATGGACAGCATTTCACATCTGAGAAGAGATGGCTTACACTAGGTAAAAGGGGCGGGAGGGGAAACTTTGCTTGTGAATATCTCTCAAACCATAAAGGTTTGAGAGATAAGACTTATATCGTTCTTCATGTTTTTTTAATGCCTACAAAATAAAATAATGATAAAATGAAGTATTACTATCCCTTTAAGGGGTTACTGTACTGTTTATGCCTATTACTGGCAATTGCTTATTAATGTACAATTGCCCCTCTTCTTTTAATTAACATCTTTCTATGAAATGTGTTTCTCGTACATATCTTAATATCTATCTATCTATCTTACCATATGGTTGAAGGGAAATTACCACCATAAGAGGGTCATACATTTTTCCTAAATCCACACTTTTTTGTTTTGATGAGAAGGAAAAGGGAGACATGGGCCCATTCTCTTATTATTTTGCTCCAAGTTTAGTATGCTCAGGTTGTGCTCTGGCTATCTTGTATCTATTTACTGCAGCAGGTAGCATTATTGTTTCAGGGCATTATCTATACATTATATATAGATAATATATATATTTATGTGTATAAATTGGCACTCATGTAAAATGGATGTCTTGTATCAAAGTTATGTAATTTGAAAGTTAAACAAATACACACTCACAAGTTAAGTATCAAAATGTAAAAAAAAATATATACAGCACCATGTGGAAACAAGATAGCCCTGTGCTTTTTGTTGTCACTGTGTACCAAAAATTTGGTAATATGATCTATCTTGACTTTGGTCTTCTGCTTCGGCATTTAGTAGTGAGAGAAATGCATTCCAAAATTCATTTGGGTCATCTACTGTCAGGTCTTCTTGCTGTGTGGCCTTCCCATTTCCATTTCAGGCTCATTACTTTTTCAGCAATGTCAGAGACCTTTGTTTGCTGATGAATCCATGCACACATTTTTGGTCTCTTTTTGTTGGAATCTTCGTAATGAGGCCTTCATCCCTCGTAGATCAATAATTGCTAAATATTATATATTTAGGCAGGTGTGAAAAAATGCTGTAACGGAAGAATGCTTTCAAAAGTAGACATGTTAATAGATTCAAGAAAACTCTAAATCAAATCAATATTTTATGTGACCACCCTTTGCCTTCAAACAGCATCATTTCTTTTAGGTACACTTACACACAGTTTTTAAAGAACTCAGCAGGTAGGTTGTTCAAAACGTCTTGGAGAACTAACCACAGTTTTTCTGTGGATTTAGGCAGCCTCACATGCTTCTCTCACCACATGTAATCCCAGACAGACTCGATGATGTTGAGATCAAGGTTCTGTGCCAGTCATACCATCACTTTCAGGACTCCTTGTTCTTCTTTACTCTGAAAATAGCTCTTAATTACTTGCATGTTTGGGGTCGTTGTTATGCTGCAGAATAAATTTGGGGGCAATCAGATGCCTCCCTGATTGTATTGCATAATGGATAAGTATCTGCCTGTATTTCTCAGAACTGAGGAATGATGATACCATTAATTCTGACCAAATATCCAACTCCATTTGCAGAAATCAAGCCCCAAACTTGCAAGGAACCTCAACCATGTTTCACTGTTGCCTGTAGACCTGTTGTACCGCTCTCCAATCCTTCGGAGAAAAAAACTTTCTTCTGCTACAGCCAAATAATAAACATTTTGTCTCAGTCTAGAGCACCTTCTGCCATTTTTCTGCACCCCAGTTCCTGTGTTTTCATGCATAGTTGAGTCACTTGGCATTGTTACCACATCGGAGGTATGGCTTTTTGTCTGCAAGTCATCCATGAAGACTGCTTCTGACCAAACTTCTCCAGAAAGTCCATGGGTGTACCAGGATCCCACTGTTTTCTGCCAATTTTGAGGTGATGACAGCCCTGGACATCTTCTGATTCTGAAGGGAAGTAAGTGGTCGGCTGCACTAAGTTTCCTTGACCGACTACTGTTTCTAAGGTCCTCAATGTTGCCTCTTTCTTTGTGTTTCTTCAAAAAAACTCGGACAGCACATCTGGAAACCACTGAAGAGACCTTGATAATGCAGTATAACTACTTTGTGTCTTGTTGCTGTGCTCAGTCTTGCCATTGTGTATGACTTTTGACATTAAACTTTAGCAACCTCACCTTGTTACTTGAGTTTGGCTGTTCCTCAGCCAGTTTTATTCCTCCTACTACACAGCTGTTTCTGTTTCAGTTAATGATTGTGTTTCAACCTATATAATAAATTGATGATCATTAGCACCTGCTTGGTATAATTGTTTAATCATACACCTGACTATATGCCTACAAAATTTCAGACTTTATGCAAGTGTATCTAGAAGAATTGATGCTGTTTTGAAGGCAAAGGGTGGTCACACCAAACATTGATTTGATTTAGATTTTTCTTCTGATCACTCACTATGCATTTTGTTAGTTAACATATCTGTTTTTGAAAGTATTCTTGCTTTACAGCATTTACACCTGCCTAAAACTTTTGCGCGCGCGCACACACACACACACATACATATATATATGTGTGTGTGTGTGTGTGTGTGCAAAAGTTTTAGGCAGGTGTGAATGCTGTAAAGTAAGAATACTTTCAAAAATACGTGTTAACAATTTATTTTTATTAATTAATTTATATATCTATCTATATCTATCTATCTATCTATCTATCTATATATATATATATATATATATATAGTGTGTATATATAAAGGTGAATTTAAAAAGACTTGCTCCATGGTGATACTCTTCCTCTAACCTGTGACTATAATGTATTATTCAGTCCATTAGTAATTTAACGTTTGCATTTTTTAATGTACATGGGGTTGTATTCAGAAAGCATTGCAGTTAGAGAGTAAAGCAACTGTGCCACAGTAGACCAGTAACATTTCCTCATGTTCCATTTGATTTAAACAGGGCTTTTAACCTCTGGAAAGCTTGAGATATGATCAACACATTGAGAAACAATGCATTTGAGAGCACCCTTTTCATTCAAAGGGTTAACCAATTCATTTAAATTGAGGGGGGTGGGTAATTTGACCCCTATGGTGCATTTGTTTTCTACCCTTTAGCTTATTGAATACAGCTCATGTTTCCTACTTAAAATTTGCTGACACAGAATCTCATAATGAATATTTAAGACATAATGGATCCATGATATTACATTCATTTTTCAAATAAATCTAAAGAAAGATCCACCAGTCTCATTTTGTTGTCAGGTTTGATGAATGTTCATAACATATTTCTGACACTAAAACATTGCAGTATCATAACTAAAATCTTCTTTTCTATGGGAAATTGCAAATCATAAGGGTGATGATTGTTTTTATTTTTTAAAGGTTATTCAAGAAATTAGTGCAGTGGATAAAGACGAACCATCAACAGGACACTGGTTTTATTTCACTGTACCTTCAGAAGCAAATAATGTTAATTTTACATTACAAGACAATAAAGGTAAATATTACACTAATATGGTGCTATAATCACAGTTTAGAGCTACTTTGAGCTTCCTAGTCTGAAAACCTGAGGTGGGCAATACATACAGATAATGGAATATAAATCTGTTATACACCATCCCTGTTTTCCCTATTTTGATGTGCAGATGATGTATTCTGGAATATATTCTGCTTCAAAAGAACTTTTGTCTGGATTTGATTAAGCTCATAAAATCTATAGGTAAATATAGCGTATTACCTGGGAAAACTGATCATTAACAGCACTTGGTTATAGTATTAAAATATTATGGTAAATTACCTTTGAGTTATTTAAAAGATGTTTTGATAAAATTATTTGAAGTTAGTTTGAATGGTAGATCTTTGCATAAAGTGCATTTCTTAAAGGAGACATATAATATTTGCTTGTTGTAACTACTTACTGCCCCTTCCAGAAACCCATCGTTATCAACTTAAAAATACAATGAGGTTACCATTTAATAAAAGTCCCTCAGTGTCACAGTCACAGACTCAACACTAATATCCTAATTAACTATACCACTTAATCTTAGGTAAGATACTCTCATGCTACACTTTGATATGAGGGACAGTTTTTTTTTTATGGCATGTACTCAATGAGGAGCAGGAAGTCCAATAATCCACTCTTTGGAACATGGTGTATTATATTGCTGCAAATAACCATTAGTCAATGTAAGTATTACTGTATCTGCTCTTGCCGAATATTTATATCTGATGGTTGTGGAATCCAGGGAGATCATCAGCTATTATGCCACACCCTTGATAGGATTTAAAACTTTGTATTTTCCAATATGCCCACTTGCATACTACTGTTTTAGTTTCAGTTGACCAATTGTGGCCCATCTGTTAGGCCTCGTGATATTTTTCCATCCTCATGTGCTGTCTCACATCAACAAGCTGCCTCTGACCATAGGGTTGCTGCTAACTGAATGTTTTCTGCTTGTTGGACAATTCTAGGTATACTTTAGATGCTCATTTGCATGAGCATCCTAAGAGGGAGGCGGTGTCCATGATACATAGATTATCCCATCTTGTATCAATTATCATAATAAACTCAATGTCACATGTTTTTGATGTAAATCAATTCTTTTTATAAAATGCACGTACGCATGGGGGCATGCACTAAAATGATTCTTAATAACAAAAGTACTGGGACTGATTTGTTAGTGCTACTTCTGCCTATAACCAAATTACTAAGATAAAAATAACACAAATTCTCCCCTTAACACCAAGTTAAGCCTATGCATTATAACCTTTGTTGATCACAAGGAAGGCCAAAAACACCTATTGCTGTCATTTTCAATTAAGCTGCAAATAGGCAAAAAAAAAAATTCCTGACTCTCAAAGGCAATTGAATATTCATCTGAATCAACATCCTATCTGCGTTGAAACCAACTGTCATAATTCTTACTATTGTTCTGTGCAAGAAATGAATCCCATATATTTTGAAAGAATGTGCAATATCTGTAAACAAAGCCCCCTGAGGCAAGCAATTCTACAACCTTACTATACTTGCTATAAGAAAAATCCCTGACTTTGCTTTAGTTGAAAGCCCATTCTTCTAGTCTTAATGTTTTTTTTTCTCCACTCTTTGAGCAAATATTTGCCATAGATTTTTTGTATTGGCCTTGAATATAAAAAAATGTTGAGAGTCCTACTGCAACATATGTCTTGAAAAAATTGTTCGCAGGGTGATTGCCTTTGCCCACAGCACTTCCAGCTTAAGTAATTTTGGCACAACCATCCTTGAAAAATAACTGCAGCTTGGGATATTCCATCAGTTCTTTAAAGCCTCTGTTTTTAACAAAAGAAAACTATTCCACAGTTGCACTTTTGCATTATTTTTGTGCAGGTTTTGACTTCTTTTAAGAACTTGGTAAATGTGAGATGACAGTATATAGTAGAAGAACTGTTTAACTTTATTGGTTTAATGACATGACTGGTGGTGTTTGTGGGGGTGAGGATGGTATATGTGGGAACTCTATGACTCTGCATCTTCAAAAACAAACTCAGAGTCATACTTCTCTCTGAATCTTCAGCAACACTTCTATTTTGTACCCTAGAGTCCTGGGAATGTTTAGAAATATTTCTGCTGCTGCTGCTAGTTGTGGCAACTCTGACATGTTGCTGGTATGTCTTCCACTCAGACGTGTTGTTGTGATTCAGGTGGTATCACTGTATCCCTAGGAGGCCTAGCAATCCTGTGTTTCCTTTTGCTGTGTTGCTGTTAGCCGGCATGGAGGTCGGCCACTTCCTCATTCCTGATGTCTATGGAGCAGGCGCTGTTACATGAGCTTGTTTATGGGTCTCTTACTGATTTGCGTTATTGGTTACCACCTTTGTCTGCTCCTTTATAAACTGCTCTGGGCCTAGGAGTCATTGCCCTTACGTGTGTTTCTGCTAGTAGCCCTTGCGTTCTCATTGTGACCCGTTCCTGACTTTCAAATCTGCTCTGTGTATGAACCTGGCTTGTCTGACTCCAATAAACATTCTCTGGAGCACTCACCGAAATGCCTTGAGACTTGAAACAGGGTGTACTGAACAGGCCGGTACAATTGAATAAAAAGCAAACTTTATTGATCCAAAAGGTTATAAAAAGATACCATCAGTCAGATGCTTTAGATGACAGAAGAAACATGACACATAAGTATCAAAATACCATGATCCACCAGAACTTGTCTGACATGTTTTGCGCAAACCAGCGCTTAATCATGTCTAATAACCTTTTGGATCAATAAAGTTTGCTTTTTTATCTATTCAGTACACCCTGTTTCAAGTCTCAAGGTGTTTCGGTGAGTGCTCCAGAGATCGTTTATTGTTGCCACTGAATTGCAATATGCAGTGTTGGAACGCTGCTTCGGAATGCACCCCTTCACTGCTGGTGAGTTTTTCATGTTGTATTTATCGTAGCAGTCTCCATATGTCCAATGAGTAGCACTGCAACTGTGATTTGTGGCTTGTCTGACTACCCACATCATTTCTGACCTGTGGCTTTGGCTAACTAACACGCTCCATGTAGACCCGGCTTGTCTGTGGCTCTGGCTGACTAACTCTCTCCGTGTAGACCCCAGCTTGTTTGACTACCCACGTCAGTTCTGACCTGTGACTCTGGCTGATTAACTTGCTCAGTGTAGACATCGTCTTGTCTGACTTTCCACATCGGTTCTTACCTGTGGCTCTGGCTGACTAACTTGCTCCATGTAGACACCGGCTTGTCTGACTACCCACATCGGTCCTGAACTGTGGCTCTGGCTGACTAACTTGCTCCTTGTAGGCCTCGGCTTGTCTGACTACTCACATCAGTTCAGACCTGTGGCTCTCGCTCCTTGTTGCCTACAGTTAGCAATACCTTGGGTGAAGACTTGCTATCGAATACTGGTTCTACCAGTGCTCACCCAAACCTATTTCCAATATCCTCCGGTATCTTGCAGTAGTGCAGTGCACAGCACAGTGTGCAGCTCCGGGTAGAAGCCTGGAGCCTAATGTCCAGTGGACTGGGGTTATGTGGGCTACATTATTATTACTGTACATCATAAATAAAGGTGGTTACATTTTATTACTTTTGACTGTCCTTCTTTGCCTGAATACCGTGACAGGTGGGAACTCATGAAGGACGTGCCAAGGTGTGAGCCTTCTTTCCTGCTCCCATGCTTCAAACCCAGACAACAGATAGCAACATGCTTACCTTTTGGATCCTGAGTGAGGTATCTCCATACTGTGGACTTCATAGACTGTGGGGTTCCTGAGAGGCTGCTACTACTACTTCTACTGTGGCTAGATGTTAATGAAATTGTACTTCAAACTGAAATCGGTGAATAATGGCACTTCCCTCTTGGCGAATAATTTCCCACGAAAAGTGCCATTTTTCCACATTTTTTTGCCTAGCTCATTCCATTGATATCAATGGGAACATTGAATTTACACAATTATTTAACAAATATTATTTTATTTTGTAAAGGAATAGCATAAAAGGGGCACGAGGATGCCTGTGTTGGTGGGGTGTGGAGCAAGAATCAGTTGAACAGGGAATATTTTTTTTGGGGGGTTATTTACTGGGATTGGGGGCAGTTAACAAAAAAATATCTAAATGTACTGCTACTTGTCTTGATAGAGTATTTTGTAGAGGATGATTTGCTAGATTTGTTGTTAGAGGCCCAAGCCCAGAGGAAACATTAATTTGTAGGACTTAGACTTACTAGAGGCACAAGCCCTGAAGAAACATTGATTTGTAGAACTTAGGTTGGTTAGAAACAAAACCCCAAAATGTGTTTATTTTGTTTGTAGGGCTATGTTTTTTTTTTTATTATTATTTTGTCTTTTTTTAGAGCACAAGCCTAGTGCCAGCAGGTCATTTTAGCCAGTGGCCACTAGCCATTGTCAAATGTCCTCCTGAGTCCATAATTGTGGAATTTGCAACTGCTGTTCTTGCTACTGCTGAGGCAGCTCTAAGAGAATGGGATCAACAATAGCAGTAACACTGGTGATGGATGATGAAGGTTCCACTTGCAGAGACTAGCTCCAGTGATGTGCCTGAGGCAGTAGCAGCACAATAAGTAGCCCCCAGTATATGTGGAGAAAAGAAGAAGTTGACCAATAATTCTTCTCCACCTGCACTTCCTCCAAAATCATGGCGTGTTGTTATTAGAATAGAATTTTTTCCCTTGAGAGCAGTAACTGTGCCCCTCACCAGCAACTTTAATGTGCACAGTGTGTGTGGTAAATAACACCCGGGGGCACAACTGTATCCAAACATCATAACACCAGAAACCAAGTACTGCTATTGTCACTATACCCCTTGTCCACACCCAGCTAAGTACACATGATAACTTGCTGGCAGTTTAATAGTAATGATGAACCCTCCCTGCCAGCATCTTGGCATATTCTGCGGGATGGAATCTCCTCAGATGCCACTTGATGCCCTGCTTGAGATTCTCCTCCACCACACCGGCATGTGTGGTCAGTGCACATGAAATGTCATAACCTAACATCAAAAGAGTGGCTATAATTTGGCGGGGGAGGTAGCGATGAATGAGGTGGATTGGCAGAAGATGTAGTTACCCTAGAGGAAGACGGTGATGGTGAGCTAGTTGTTTCACTGGTCATTGAACTTCCAGTTTCTGCCTGGGTTTCTCTATTGTTCCTCCTCTTTTTTATTGCCGCCTCGCATCTGTTGCCTTTCTGGAGAGTCAGGGGGTACAGCAGCAGTGGAGCTTGATTTCTGTGGTAGGTGTTTGGCTTTAACATATATAACATAAATGTCATGGTGTCTGTGTTTCATGTGTGTAATCAGGGCGGTTGTGCCAAGGTGTGTTCCCCCCTTTCCTCTTCTCACACCCATGACTTCAGGGGGTAGGGAACATGTGGAGAAGAATGGCCTGTTTCTTCTGCTCCTCCACATCCCTCTTCACTCCCTGGGGCAGAGGATGATGTTGTTGCTGTTGCAGCTACTGCCTCAAAATCAGCACTACAACTAGGACCATTAGTATTTCTGCTGCTGGCAAGTGAAACCTGTCCTAGACCCACATCACTTGTTGACCCCATTCCCTCTGTGTCCAATGTGGTCTGCGGAACACTAGTCTGTTCCTCAGTATCCTGCTGCCCTTGCAACTCAGAAACAGCAGGAATTAGAGCAGTTGCAAATTCCAAAAGCTCACAGCTGGTTGTGGTGATGTCCATCCTCATCCCTGTCTCTCATTCCTTCTCAATTTGGCATAAAAAGGCCATCAACGTGTCTACCACTGCAACTTTACCACCATCATCATCACAACCACCACCACTAGTCCCTATGTACTATTGCTCTATTACAGACATCTCACTGCTGGTTGGAAGAGGTGATGAGCAATGTGACAGAGTTTCCCCTAATGTCACACTTGCCATTTCTTGGTGACATGAAGAAGGCAGACTGGCAGCAGTAGCAGCATGCACAGGCAGCTGATCTGTGCTCCTGGTGGTGGTGGTCTTATTTTTTCTGTGTCTGCTATCCCCAACAGTTCTGGCCTCGTGGATCGTGTTCCACTTGGACACTGTTGTAAAGGGAATGGGACTCCCAGGGCCAGAGAAATAGTGTGGGCTCCCTTGATCGCTAGTCTGGATGCTCTCAAATGCTTCCCCTACCACTCTCCTAACACTAGTCCCACTGGCTGCTTCACCTTCACTGTTACTACTACTTCCAAACACATCAAGTTCAACCCAAGGTCTTCCTCCTCACAGTCACTATTAACATGAGGATATTGATTACCCACTACTTCACTCCTAACACTAACAAGCTGCATGACCTTAGTAGTAGTACTAACTTTGAAAAAATGGCAAAGAATTTTGGGCAATAGGTGAAAGATGCAAATATTTTAATCACTGGGTTTTAAAGCAGATTTTTCAGCAAAAAAGTGGACAATGTGGTTTTGGTGGGATTTCTTGAGGGAACACGGAGAGAGCTTTCACTCACCCCTACATGGAAGGAGTCACTCAGAGCCAGAGAAGAGATCACGTGGGGGATTATAGCACGGCCGCAACCTGCCAAGGAGGACACAGTTCGGGACTGGAAGGCACCCTTACCTCAGGCCCCAATCCATTGGACCAAGGAGGCAATGAAAATGACTATCAATAAAGGAGCCATAGAGGTGACAGGGCACCACACATACTCTCATTTCCCTGCTTCTTTAACCTTTTAACCCTTTGAGTGCCAGAAATGCAAAGCATTGGATGACTCAGATTAAGTGCAAGAGTGCGTACAATGCAATGTGAAGCAAAGCATTTTATACCCTCTCCGGTCCTTAAAGGGTAAAAGGGAAAAAATGTGTTATGATGAATTAGATATTTCTCTTTCACTCAAAGGGTTGGCAGCAGCATGTGCAGGCTGCCTATGACTGCTGTCATACTCCTCTGCAGCAGGAACCATAGTTGATATTTCAAAGAAAGGAAATCTTGGCACACTGACACATCAACATCACTAATATTATGTGCCCCAGAGTACCAGTAACTTTTAAGAGTGCTTATGATGTTGCTAGTTGTGACACCTCTGATATGTTGATGGTGAGTCTACTAGTAAGACCTGTGGTTGTGCTTCAGGTAGGATCTCAGTGAGATGGTGCCTAGGTTTGATCCTGCTATCCCTCTGTGCACAAACAACACATACCAACATGTAGACTTCATAGACTGTGAAGTTCCTGAGGGGCTACTACTACTACTACTACTACTACTATTACTGTTTCACTGGCTAGATGTTGCTATTGCACTAGTTGGTGTCGAGGTTGCTGCACTGCCAACAACAGCAGAAGCATTCATCATGTCTAGGGTTGGATCAGATGTTGATTACCTGTATTGCTGCTGGTTACTCAACACCAGTCACAGTCAAAGCATTTATTTTCAGTGCTAGAAAATCACTCCTTTTGCCTTTCAGCTACTTTTCTCTGCATGTCATCATATCTCTCACTCCCAACTTCATCTGCATCTGAAGAAGAGGAGGACACTTGAGGGATATATTCTAGATCAATGTCATCTTCAGTAAATAGGTAATCTCTCCAAACACAGAATGACATGCTACAGGAACGGGTACCACTTTTATATCATCCCTGCAGGAAAAAAAAAGGAAAGCTTGCCACATATGGTGAATTTCAGTCTTACCATTTATTTAAATGCAATGAGCTAGATGGGGAAAAAGTGGGAAATATGCACTTTTTTAAAAAATGTCCAACTCTGCGTGTTTCATTTTGAGACAAAACATTTCACCCATCACTAGTGTCAGTTTCTCAGTCCCACATGTTGTTAGTCTGTTCTTGGTTGAAAAAGATAAAGCAATACAATTTTAATTCTAGAAAATATAGGCCAAGATAATAAACCTGTAGTAGCTTTTTAGAAGTTTTGGTGGTAGCCAAGTTATTCTCTTTGTGTGGGAAATGTAAGTGTAGAGTTAAAAACAACCTTTTTGACTGATAAGTCAGTAACAGTTAAAGAAGCAAATGGTCCAAGTTCCTACCAAGTTTTACAGATAGATAAAACAACATTATAAACCAAGAGACAGACAAGTACAAATTTCTCGATAGTCATTCCCACACAACCACAAGCAGAAGATGTAACAGCATATAAGGAGATGTAGTGATGCTGTATGTCTAACTGCTGTGCAGTGAGTTTTTCAGTTTCTGAATGTAACATGTCTATCCTTATCCTGAATTGTACTGTTAAATCTAACACTCTGGTCATGTCAAAGAAAGCTGCTGATGAAATTCTAACATTACCTATATATACAGACAGAAAGACATGCAAAGAGTAGAACAAGGAGTCATTTGTATTTGCATCAAGTGTGTATATGATTTCATTATAGACTGTGACAGACAGGGCAGTTTGTAAAAAATAAAATAAAATAATGTTGCCTGAGGTGACAGAGACGCACAGGGATTTTGACGTTATCTGTGACTGATATTGATGTGACGAGTCAAAGAGTACATCATATATTATTTTAAAACTTGAAAAAGAGATATGCATAGATAAGTAAGTATATATATATATATATATATATATATATATATATATATATATATATATAGACACACACACACACACACATACAGTAGATCTTTAGATATAATCATCTCTAATCTGAAGAGATATCCCTGACTCCTGACTATTTGGTATCCCTACTTATAATCTTCTGTCTGTCAGGTTCTATCAATACGTGCATATAATTTTTTTTATTTGTAAAATTTTATTAAAAGATTTTACAAGGAAGAAACAAAAGAAAACAGTTAGGATTAAATGTATTCCAAAAATATATATAGTGAACCTTATAATACTAAATGAGGGGAAGCAATGAAAATTCATCAGGTACTTATCAAATCACAGAATTACAATAAAGAAAAATTAATGGATCCAGTATGACAGAAGCTTATGGTATGAGTTACAATTTTTCAAAATTTAAAGTGAAAAAAGAAAGCCAATACTGTGAAGTGTTAAGAGGAAGGGGAAGGAGAGGGTGAGTAAGGGGGAAAAAATGTTGTGCACATAATTTTAATAGTCCTCTTACAAATATACTTTTTCATGAATATCTCCAAAGTCATTATATTTCACTGACCTAGCTTTGGATTAATCTGTTTCACCATATTTGATAAAGTTAGAAACATTGACTGAAGCTTTGTATACTTACATTAAGTCCTAATGTAAGGATGGTCCATGGAGCTGAGGAAATAATAAGCAATGATCAAAATCTGCATGATACTAATCAGAGTAGCACGTGAGTAGGATATCCACATCAGGAAAGAAGTAAGGGATAGCACTACTGCTACACATATGATATAAATTGTTTCTTTCTCCCAATCTCTTTATGTTTCTAAATGATCAGAATGCTATAATTTTGCTGTTCAGCATATTGTTAGTGTGCCAATACTGGTGTCAGATTTTGGTTGCAGTTGCTACCAGATTGTATCAGCTACAAGCTTATCCTAGTGTGAACACTGGGCTGAACTTGTACCTGATAGGAGCGTGGCACTTAAGGTGTACCTTCCATTTCTTAACCTCTTAGCTGAGTAGAATTGAAAATATGAAGCTTTCAGATGAGTATGAATGTGATGAAGCACAGCAAATGCAAATTAATAGCTATTACAGATGATGTGCTTTAGGTCCACCAGGACCAAAAAAACTACTATACAAAATTTCATGCAGATAAAAATGTAATTTGTTACTGTAGCAGAACAGATTACTGGTCATTTTCTATGTGTAAATGACCGAACATTACAAATAATATTCAGTAGTGCAAGATGTATTTATGACTAATGACATGAAACAGTACTTTGCTTACAGATTAGTGAGTTGTAGACTTGTAGACAAAAGTCAGTATACAAGGCACAAAGGTTTATTTATTACATTATTATATGCAAACAATACTATATAATAATTTGCTAAGGATGTTTCTCAGAAGCCATCATGCGCAGTAAAGACTGCCCAAATGCACAGAATGCTGGGAGCAAAGAATGCTGGGAGCACAGAATGTTGGGAGCACAGAAAGAATGTTAGGAGCACAGAATGCTGGGAATGCTTGGAGCACAGAATGCTGGGAGTTCTGTGCTGGGAGCACAGAATGCTGGGAATGCTTGGAGCACAGAATGCTGGGAGTTCTGTGCTGGGAGCACAGAATGCTGGGAGTTCTGTGCTGGGCGCATTCTGTGCTTTTAGGCAGTCTCTACAGTGCATGACTGCGTCGGAGGCAGGACCCAGAGCAGGACCGGCCTCTTAACCCTTTGAGTGCCAGAGGGGTATGTAACTCATTGCAAAGCAATGCGTTGCATACCCCTCTGGCACTCAAAGGGTTAACATCGCCCAGACCTTAGCCCGTGTACACGGGCTTTTACACTAGTATATTAATATTTAGTTAGCTTTAAAGTGCATTTATAGGAAAATATGCATAGGTTTCCTGTTTAATAAGGTGGCATTATTCTTCTGAAAAATTTTCTAGTAAAACATTTCAGAAGCAATTTTATCAAAGAATGGTGTCAAAACAAATTTTGAACAATCTTTTATATTTTCATGCAATATCTTAAACACCAAATAGCCATGACAGCATACAATTATTTAATCAAAAGTGCAATACATTTTTATTGTGTTCTTCAAGCTGCTTAGCTAACCTTTCCAAAACTCCCTTTTTCCAAACAACAGTCTGCTCAGCCATATCATAAAGCAATGTCATGGTAACTGTTTTCAATGCTACGACAGATCAACTCTAGCATATTACATCTTCAAGGACATCATCAGGAGAAAACAAATTACTGTTCCTTTTCAGTAGTAATATTTACTTTTTTTATTTTTATACTTTTTATTTCTACAAAACAAAATGATCAAATGAAATAGGGAAAAAACAAATATTTATGAACAAGGAATATCTTTTAACAGAAATATGTAATTTTCATATTAATAAGATTCACAGGGTTTAGACACGTTTGTGGTCTATGATTAAGCATGGGACTGCCTCATGAAATGTGATGGATCTAAACCTTTACACAGGTATTAACTGAAACACTGTCACATTAAATCTGTGTTTTTAAATCTATATCCAAGTGGAATCTGTGTTTATTCTTCCACAAAACAATTTTTTTAATTTAAATTTTTATTTTGAAGATTTGCAATTACAAATGGTAACCAGTAAAAATAAAAAGGAAGAAGGACAAGGGAGAGCGAAGAAAGAGAGGATAGAGAAGAAAGAAAAATACAAAGAAGGAAGGGTGAAAGGGTTTTCTGGCTGGGGTACAGAAAGATGGCTCCTCAAGAGGAGAGATGGTATAGAGGAAAGAGGAGAATTCATCAGCAAGGAATCCAATCAAAGATTTGAAAGTCTAATATGTGAGGAAAATATGTATTAATATAGGTTATCTTAAATAGAGGGATCACCTTATTGACTAAATTTAGGTGGTAGGATAGAGTTGGGAGAGGGGTATGGTCCTTTCATTTCATGATGGGCATAAAATGAGTATAAAATAAAAATATATGGGTGAATGACTTCTCAGAATTTGTGGGGGGATAACATCATCCATCAGGCCCAGGAGGGCAGCTAGGGGGTCTAAGATGTGGGAAAAGCCCAGCTTATTATTCATTGAGGATAATTTTTTTTAACCGTAACTGGGATGTTACCAGACAGGACCATCCTAAAGAGATATTGTGGTGTATAATGCATCAGTTGCAGAATGAACAACTGAATCACGGGGACTCTGACAGAGATCACAGTTTTGGGAATGGCCAGCAGGATAGTATTACAAAGGATATGGAAAAAGTTCCATTTTGTTCCCATGGGGATCTTCACAAAAATTGCATAATGTTCCACTTTTTTCTGCAGGAATTCCCACACACAGAGAAACCCATAGATTTCCCACCATTTTCTAACACCACATATTTTCCAATAAGAACAGTTAAATTTGCTGCCTTTTTTCAATGGTGGTTAAAGCTCCCGCTTCTAACTTGAAAAACTTCCCACCATGTTTCATGTTGTAGAACAGGAGAGAATAAGAGAGGAAGTAGAGACAGAGAGAGAGAGAGAGATAAAAGATAAAAAAAGGAAAACATGTTTGGAGTGCTGGCTAGCACAATAAACAGGAGAAGCTGGAGGGCTGCTGCTGTTGACTCAGAGGAGGAAGCCATCATAACACGTTGTCATCTTCAGTGTTCTTCTTACATTTTTTTTGTACTGGTACTGGTGGTGGTGGTGGGACTTTTGGTGGGACCTTGACAAACCTGGGAGGAAAGCGATCATCATCATTTATTGCACACCCTGCAGCAACCATGGCTTCCATGTCATTTTTGAAATACCACTTTATTCCTTTGTTCCTGCATTGCTCCACCTTCCCCCTCTCCCCTTGGCCATTGTGCATTTGCTGGACATTACTCAAATACTGTGTATGTTTTTACTCTCTCCAGTACACAACTGATGGAGTGGAATGTCATGACTTAGCCGTCAACAAAATTCTCAATGTTGTCTGCTGTCTATCAAATTTGCCTCAGTCAAACAGCTTTGGTCAGGCTCCCAGTCAGCTGTCTGTCACTGTCACGGACTCTCAGTAAAGAAACACAAGAAACAGTACAAGTGAATTTAAACCAGTTTATTGAGCAATAGATAATAACAATACTACTAGTAATAATGAACACTTCCTCAGTCAGGGGGGAGATACACGTGAGGACAGGGTCTAGTCCACTACCCAGAAGCTGACGCTGAACCACCGTAGGTATATGGTACTGAGTCTTTTGAACCAGACTTGGCTCTACCACAACAGGAAGGAATGATAAGACTAGTACAGTAGCATATCCAGCGGAGGCACACAGAGTGAATAGACCACTGATACCAATAATGTAACTGGTAGCACCACTCGAGGCAGCAAAGTAGGTGCTTAGATAGATGCAACCAGATAGGAGCGCACTACCGAGGCAAGGAGCAAGCCAAGCTGTACTCTATCTTACCGAAGGCATCTAGGAGGCACAGAGCATAGGTAGCAATACAAGTGCTAAGCCAGGCAACAGGTAAGGGTAAGAGGCGAGTGCCTAGGAGCAAGACTAAGTTGCACTAGCTGCCTGGAGGCAAACAGAAAGCACCAAGCAAAGGCAACCTGAAAGCGACCAGCTGCTGGCTGAGCTACTAGGTAAAGGAGCGTGCCCTGGATCGGCCTAGTGGTAGTCAGACAGGAGCGAGGCACAAATGGAGCATCAGTCAGACAAGTCCTGGTCAGGAACCGGGTCTGGTAGTCAGCCACAGCAAAGGTCAGCACAGAGAAAGTAGTCGGATAAGCCAGAGTTATACACAGATCAGGGAGTCAGCCACAACCAAGGTCACAACTGGAGAGAGTAGTCAGACAAGCCAAGGATCGAACACCAGGAAACAACGTAAGCCAAGCAAGGGTCAGAGGAACAAACTAGATGCGCACAGGAACACCATGAAAAGGCAACAAGTCCTAGCCTCAATGAGCTTTATAAAGCAGCAAAGGAGGCGGGAACCAATTAGGACCAACAGAATAGGCCCATTAACAGGCGTCCGTGCCAGTGCCTGAAAAATGACTATAGCAATGAGAAAGTGGCCAGAGGCCATACTGAGGTAAAAGCACAGGCTCGCCTCAAAGGGAGACTGTGATAGTCACCTAACATGTTTATTTATTTATTTTATTTTATTATTTAATTTATTTTCTTTGTTTAAATGTATTTTTTTTAAGTTGTCCACCCTATCTTATTGTCTGTCAAAAAAAAAAAATTATAACTATAAAACAAAATCAACAAGTTCATCGGCCCAGAGACAATAAAAGCAAGATCAGCAAGCAAGTTAGACTCCAGCTGCCTGTGCCTTGCCAGTCAGTCATACACACCAAATTTTGGTGTATTTCGGGTCAACCTCCTTCCTCCCATCTATGCCCCAGACTCTCCTAATACAAAGTACAAATGTCCTACCAAAAAGACTCCCTAATCAAGGCTTACATTCCTCTTTATTTGCCTATCTTCTCTAGCTCAAAAACATGCTGCTTTCTTTTCTCACAAACACAGAATGGCATGCTGTGAGATCCTAACACCCTTTTATATTCCTGCAGGAAAAGTAGAGAAAATTTTTTCTTCTCATTGATTTCAATGCAACGAGCTAGCTGAAAAAAGAAAGAAAGTAGTACTTTTCTCTGGAAATTATTCACCAAGCAAGAAGTAACATTTTTCACTGATTTTGGTTTGAGGTGAAAATTTTTGCCCATCCCTATTAGCAACCATGACTGTAGTCAGTTTTTGTACTACCACTTTCCTGCACTACAACTACTCCTTTCCCCTTACCTCTACCTATAGTAAATTTGCTAAACATAATCAATATAGTGAGGATTTTTACAGTGCACAGCATATCTCTTTGCATGTGATGTCTTGCCCTTCTCAAAATACTGTATCATGTATATCTTTGTCTCCACCATCTGTCACTTTCAGCTTTATTCATAGCTCATATCAAGGTCCTTACCTGTCTTTGTCACCTGCCAGTCAACATTTATTTATTTATTTTTAATATTTTTTTATTGGAGACAAAGATCACAATACATATCAATGATCATTCATGTATAGTTGGTACAAAAAGAGTGTTACATGGATAGCAGATAAACAATTACTGATAACAGATATGAGTTAGCTTGTCTCCTTGTTTTTATTTTTATTTTAACCTTGAAAATGTAGGAGCCTATCTAGGCTATACTTACAGCCTGAAGATCCTAAACAAATTAAACCAAGCCCCTCAATCCCACGGCTAACAAGCTGAGCTCCTCGACCCCCTACCCCAGAAAGCAGCCTCTGTAGTCAACATGGCACCATACCAAAAGGCCAGCCACAGCACGGCGAGCAGCTAGTCCTCACACTAGGTAGTCACATATATGTGGTCAGGATGTTTTGTGACACTGCGAGGAGGAGGCACTTAATGTCCAAACATTCCAGATTTGATGGAACCGTGCTGGGGACCCTCTGTGTATGTGTAATAATTTATAGAAGTGGATGGTGCGGTTGAACAGCTTGATCCAGGTATCAAATTGTGGGGGACGGTCAGCCATCCAGCCTAGTCGTGCACATTCATCCAGGAGTCGCTCGGTCTATACCGGTCCTGCATAGTATGCCACAGTCGTTGAATTAAAAGAATTGTGATCACCCTCCCGGTATAGGGTTGGAAAGCACAGGGCCAGGGGTGCCAGCAACAGATTGTGTCGGAAAAGGCCAGTTTGTTCTGGAGCTCCACTCATGCATGTCCACTCTCGCTGCCAGCCAAGCCATGCCCACCAACATTTATTTTTTTAATAAACTGTTCTTGTCTGTCACTATCTATATAAAAATGAACACACTCTCCATGCAAGACTGTAACTCTGATCCGTCTCCACATGTTTGCCTGTCTATCTACCTTTAGCTAGTTTCAACATTTCAGGAGCTGCTTCTCTCTCTCCCAAAGCCATTGCAGTCTTCAGTTTTTACAGTACAGGATGAGGATAGACCTGTTAGCTTCAATTAGATAAATTGTGCAGCATCACCACCCCCAATCAATATCCTGGTCACTCATCTCTTCTGGTGCTTGTTAGAGTCAGTCATTTCTACTTGTTTGTCTCTTGGGTGTCATTCTGCAACATATATTTGTCAGCCAGTCATAGAGGCTCAGCCAGCTTAGGAATGAACATGGATCTCATTTTACCTCAAATGGAAATCAGCAAAAAATGCCACCTTCCGCTTGGCGAATAATTTCCCGTGAGAGTACTAATTTTTATTTTTTTCCGCTTTTTTTGTCTACCTCATTCCATTGAAATCAAGAGAACATTGAATTTGCAAACAACACATAGCAAATATTATTTTACTTCCCAAAGGCATAGTATAAAGAGGCATGAGGGTGCCTGTCTTGGTGGGGTGTGAGGAAAGAATCAGTTGTACGGGGATGATTTGTTGGGGGGGTGTTTGCTGACTGGGGCAGTTAATAAAAAATAAATCCTAAATAAAAAAATAAAAAAATAAGACATGGTATAAAAGGGGTCTGAGGAGGGTGCCTGTGTTGGTGGGTAGAGTCTGGGGAATGAATCAGTTGAAAAGGCAATTTGTTTTTTTGGGGGGGTTCTTGACTGGCATTGAGGGGACAGTTAATAAAAAAAAATAATAAAATAAGAAATTTGTATGTAAGGTGGTAGAAACAGGAACCCCCTGACATATGCTGCCACTTGACTTGATAGAGTATTTTGTAGAGGATGATTTGTTAGATTTGTTGTTAGAGGCCCAAGCCCTGAGGAAGCATTAATTTGTAGGACTTAGGCTTGTTCGAAACAAATCCCCCCCCCCCCCAATTTTTTTTCTTGTAGGATTGTGGGTTTTTTTTTTTTTCCCAAAGCACAAGCTCTGACAAAAAAAAATGCCCTCCTGGCCTAGTGCCAGCAGGTCATGTTGGCCAGTGCCCACTGACCATTGTCAAATGTCCTCCTCCTTCCTGAGTCTGAGTCCATAATTGGGGAATTTGCAACTGCTGTTCTTGCTGCTGCTGCTGAGATGTTTAAGCAGCAGGATAATTAGGCAGCTGAAAGGGAATGGGATCAAAAATAGTAGTAACATGGGTGATGAATGATGAAGGTTCCAGTTTGACACAACTATCTCCAGTGATGTGCTTGAGGCAGTTGCAGCACAATAAGTGGCCCCCAGTCTATGTGGAGAAAAGAAAAAGTTGGCCAATTCTTCTTCACCTTCTTCACCTGCCCCTCCTCCAAAATGATGGGTGTGTTGTTATTAGAATAGAAATTTTTCCCTTGACAGCAGGAACTGTGCCTCTCATCAGCAACTGCAATGTGCACAGTGTGTGTGATAAATAACATCTGGGGGCACAACTGTATCCAAACACCATGACACCCAAAACCAAGTAGTGCCGCTGTCACTATACACCTTGTACAGACCCTGCTATGGACACATAACAACTTGCTGACAGCTTAATAGTAATGATGAACCCTCCATGCCAGCATCTTAGCATATTCTGTGGGATGGAATCTCCTCAGATGCCTCTTGATGACCTGGTTTCAATTCTCCTCCACCACACTGACATGTGTGGTCAGTGCACCACACAGTGTGCAATGGGTAGAGACAAACTGCCATAACATCATCAACTGAGTGGCTATCATTTGGCGGGGGAGGTAACGATGAAGGAGGTGGATTGGCAGAAGATATAGTTACCCTAGAAGGTGTTGGTGACACTGGAACTTCCAGTGTCTGTCTGAGTATCTTTATCCTTCTTCCGCTTTGATCCCCACCTCACCTCTTGTGGCCTTTCTGGAGAGTCAGGGGGTACAGTAACAGCAGTGCTATATTTATGTAATGGGTATTTGGCTTCATCATGTTTGACATAAATATCATGGTGTCTGTGTTTCTTGTGTGATATCAGGAAGGTTGTGCGAAGGTGTGTTCCCTCCTCTCCCCTTCTCACTGATTTGTCACAAATTGTGCACAGTGCCGTTGGTGATGATGACTACACTGTGCAGTAGAAGGCAGACTGTGTGAAGAAGGCAGACTGTCAGCACTAGTAGCAGGCACAGGCAGCTCATCTGTGCTCCTGCTGGTGGTGGTGGTATTAATTATAAGCCTGCTCTCGCCCAACACCAGTTCTGGCCTCTTAAGGATCATGTTCAACTTGGACACTGTAGTGAAAGGAAGGGGACTCCTAGAGCCAGAGAAACGGTGTGGGCTCCCTTTACCACTAGTCTGGACACTCTCAAATGCTTCCCCTACCACTGCCCTAACACTAGTCCCACCAGCTGCTTCACCATCACTGTTACTACTAACACCATGCACATCAAGTTCAGTCGCAGAGTCTTCCTCCTCTCAGTCACTAGTAATATGAGGATATTGAATAGTATTTCCCCCATCCTTCACGCCTCTCCTTCACGCCTCCCTCCCTTCCCATTAAATTCCCCAAGATCCCTTGGGGTGATTTAGGGGGAGTGGACAGTATTGGTTCAGTAGTGCTCACTTCCTCCTCCTCCTCAGATTCAGTGGACACATAAGGGTCCTTCCAGCTCCTCCAATGATTATTTTTCAACCTGTTCATAGTGATAGCAGTCACTATGAGCCTCTCCTGCCTCAATTCCCAGTAGAACAGCACAGCATGTATACCTCACTCTGTAGCTGCTTCTATTGTGCTTGATTTCCACAAATATGCCAGGTTTTTATAGCGAAAAGGTGTAAACCACATGGTTTTCACTGAATTTGTTGCAGAAACACGGCGACAACTTTCGCCCATCCCTAGTTTCTTATATCTCATGTTTCACATTATTTTTTTAGTTATTCTAACATGCATATGTGTATCCTATAATATATATTTATATTGGTCATGGAGACAATAGACTGTAACTGAGTTGGGGTGGGCGAAAGGTCCCGTTGTGTTCCCATGAAAAAATCTGCTTTAAATCTTCAAATTTTTTTCGCCCATTGACAAAAATTCTTTCTGCCCATTGATATATGTGTTTTTCGCCTTTTCTCTATAAAAAGTGATGTATTCGAGGAAGTGAAACACAATAGAAGCAGCTACAGAGCAAGGTAGATGTGCTGTGCTGTTCTGCTGTGATCTTTTTAGCAAAATTGAGGTAGGAGAGGCTCATAGTGACTGCTATTACTATGAGAGAGTTTAATACAAATAAAAGGAGGAACTAGAAGAATCCTTATGTGCCCACTGAGCAGTGGCGACTCTATGAATTCTGTTTAGGGGGGGCGCACATGGGGCCAGAGGAAAAAAATGGAGGGGCCCCCATTTAATGAGCAATGTGAATGCCCTACACTTAAAATAATGACATTCACGTTCGTGGGTATGTGTGTACACACATTAATGAATGGAAAATGTTAATAGACTAGTAAAACACAGATTTGTTTTCCTAGTTATATGTCACACCAGAGGATTACATATATCCCACCAGTCCAGCAATTCAGAGTTATATGCCACCAGCACAGCAATATAGTTATATATCACCAGCAGAGCAATGCAGAGTTATATGCCACCACCAGAGCAATGCATTTATATGACACTAGAGTAATACAGAGTTATATGCCACAAGCAGATAAATACATGTTACCACCAGAGCAACATGCCACCAGCCCAGCAATACAGAGGTATAGGCCACCACAAGAGAATACATATATGCCACCAGCACAGCAATACAGTTATATGTCACACCAGAGGATTACATAAATGCCAACAGCCCAGCAATACAGAGGTATATGTCACCACCAGAGCAATAGAGAGTTTTATGCCACTAGAGAAATACAAAGTTTTATGCCACCAGAGAAATACTCCATTATATGCCACTAGCAGAGCAATACAGCATGATATGCCACCACAGTGCCTCACTACCTCCCACAAAAGCATTCTAATTCACAATGGATGCCAAAATTGGACATTTTATACACATGTTGGTACATTTGGCAACAGCAGTGGGTTACTTGTGTAACTGATTTGCCACTCCATTTACATGTGTGCCCATTTGGTACCCAGATTTATACTATGTATAGATGATGATATTTCAAATAATTTGGCCCACATTATTCTAAATATCAACATCCATACCACACTATTAATCCTGACTGGGCATACAACATGTAAATATAGTAGCAAATTAGTTATGCAGTGTGACCACATTTGAACCATACCTCCCAACATTTCAAATGAACAAAGAGGGACACTTGTGGTTTAGGGGTGTGGCTGGTAGGCAGGGCATTACCAATCATTTTTAGATTATTTCATGATCTACTGACACCTCTTTGTGTATCTTATGTTTTTTTAACCCTGCAAGAAAGTGGTATCTTTTTGAAAGTATTTCTCTTCATTGGTTGCCTGGTTTAAAATGGCGACAGCCGACATGACATTATCTTCAAACCACCACACCCTCAGCCCAGTCTCACAATATAGCACTAGAGAACTTTAATGCTCGTAATACTTATCTATCTAGAACAGACAGTCCAGAAATACTGTATATCATCAGGCATTGCTTTTCTGGGTGGCATCAAAGGAGCATCCAATTTAACTGTTTGCATGCCAGAAGCATGTGCAATGCATTACACACTGATCTGTTGCTCAAGGGGCTAACAGGAGGCCTCTTACCATTTATGGTGTTAAGAATGATAATGGACGTCTATGCCCCTATGTTCTGCAGCAGCTGTGGTCTTTTAGTTTGCTAAAGCAGGTGTAAATAGCTGATGTTTATAAGTAAAGCTTAAAACAATAGCTGGTATTTAAATATAATTTTTCCTACTCCAAAACCAATGGTTTACTGACTAGATGCAGCGGCAATAGACACAGACAGATGATCAAAGTAAATCAGCCATTAACCTTTCAGTGCCAGACGGCTTTTCCTATGCAACGCGATGCGTTCAATACCTGACAGAGGGTTAATAACTGCAAAATGGTGACATTAAACACACCATTTACTCACTATATTATATAGATCTAACAGGTCAGGATTATATTTATAAGTAACAAAAATACTTATTTGATCATGTAGGCATTTATATAAAAAGAATGTAACCCTTTCGATGCCAGATGGTTGTGCAACAGATGGACATCCTAGAGGTTTAATATATGGATTAGTTTCACCAATACTGAACACTGTATTGAGGCAGTGACTATATATCAGATAGTATTGTAAAAAAGCCCCAGTTATTTCCATAGAGGATGTATCAGTGCCAGTGAAGGGTTAAGGGTGGGTCCATTGCTCTTCACCATATTTCCATTCAGCAGAAAGACAGAGGACACATGGTTGGCTCAGTGTGATGCCAATATACAATCTAGAGACTAGATTTACTGTAGGGGCCTAAAAACTTTTTTTATTTTTAACCCTGCAAGAAAGTGGTATCTTTTTGAAAGTAATTCTCTTCATTGGTTGCCTGGTTTAAAATGGCGACGGCTGACAATGACAGCTGCTAAAGTGGTATATTATGTTTTTTTAACCCAAAGAAACACACCACGGTGGAAAATGATAATGTTGACTCATCAGACAACAGCAAATACTGTCAATGTCATGATTAATCATTTAAGTTAGTCAAAGGACTTAGAAGAGGCTCAGTGGTCTCACTAACCAGTGATGGACTGCACAACAGTCGCTACTGTCACTGCTTTGCTTGCTGAGGCTGCTCCCAGTGCCCACTGCCCCGCCTCTGGCCTTGCGCTCACCGCTCCTTCCCGTGCATGTCCTCCTCTGGGTTTGGCTGCAGCTCTTCTGGTGGCTAGTGGTGCGCAGACGCAATGTTCTTAAGTTACGCTGCTTCGTCTGACGTCACCAGATAACGCTGGAAATTGCAATGAAGTCCGCCCCAAAGCAAGCAAGGAAGAACTAGCACTTAATGGAGGACAGGGGAACTGGACATGAACGCGAAAGCAAACGCGATCGCGGAGTGAAGAAAATTGGGGGGGCACAGTGGAATGTTGGGGGGGCATTGGCCCTCTCTGGCCCCCCTGGCAACACCACTGCCACTGAGTCTGAGGAGGAAGTGAGAACTACAGAACCAATGCTGGCCAGTTCCCCTAAATCACCCCTAGGGATCTTGGGGAAATTAATGTCAAGGGAGGAAGAAGAGGGTAGTAGTGAGAGCAGGACAGGTCAGCTGCTGTGTCTGCTGCCAGATGTGCTTCCCCTGCTGCCACCATTGTTGTGCCTGCTGCCAGATTGATTTAATAATTTGTACTCATCTTTGAAATACACTGTGTATTGGAATTGTCTTATATCTGGATTTGTCAGATATTTTCATGCATCAAATAAAATGTATATCATACTTATCAACAAAAGTTAAATGCTAATTTTTCCACAATGCTTATGTAACATATACCACATCTATTCTATAACAGTAGATGGAACTTAATGTGGGAAATATACAACACCTCCTCACCCTTATTTTTATCAATTTAAATACAGATAATATTTAATAATTTGTATTTGCCTTTGGCATGAAAATGGAACTGCATTTATACAGCACACTCCAGAATAAAACGTATACATTACTTGTTTTTTAGTAACCTTGTATTATGATTCATGTTATTTGTTTTCATATTAAAGTCATGTAATCCATATATTAAAAGGTTTCATATATATGCCAACATGGTAAATTATATATATTTATTTATTTTTAACAACAGATAACACAGCTTCCATTGTAACAAGAAGAAATGGATTTCGAAGGCAGGAACAGTCTGTATTTTATTTGCCAATTGTTATAGTAGACAATGGATCTCCATCACTTAGTAGCACCAATACCTTGACTATAAGAGTTTGTGACTGTGATGCAGATGGTATAGCTCAAACATGCAATGCAGAGGCATACACTTTACCCGCTGGACTAAGCACCGGAGCTCTAATTGCAATATTAGCCTGTGTCCTGACATTACTTGGTAAGTGTATAATTCTTTTGGATAATTTCATACAGTTACCAGTGTCATGTGTGGCATATGCAGGTAAATAACATGCCAAAAACTCAACCTAATTATAAAGAGCATGCTGTTTAATCAAATGGTACACCAGTATGGACAGAAAAAGCATGTGAATCAATGTAGCCATAAGTTACTGAATCTATTTGAACTGACTGTTCTAGTGAAGAATCCCTGACTGTGAAGGTTTGGTGGGTGGCTCATGGTTAAGTAAATGTACTTCTGTTCAGCTGGAGTTAAAAATTACTTATCAGCTATAGAGTTGCAGCACTTACATTTAAGTACATTTGATTTCTATATACTTGTAAAGATAGTGGAGACCTGTCCAGTACATACATTTTATTACATCCCTTGTTGTGTAACCTAACATGATAATGTTGTTTTTTAATTTTTATAGTTTATTCTAACTGTTTATGATTATTCATGAAACGTTGAATAGGAGAAAAGAAAAGAAAACAGAGACTGAATGGCAGAAGTTCAGTTATCATTACATTTAATTAATGACACAAATATTTTATTTTGTATTAATTTAGGGTAGATTACGTTGTATTTGATTGGGTTATTACTGGTTTTATCTCATATAATTCCACTGGAGTCTATGGAGGCATTTCTAGATAAAAAAAAATAATAATAAAGTTATCAGATATAATGGAATCCAGGCCTTTGTATGTTAGCTGAAATTAGTAATTACTAAATAAGCATGGAACTAACTGATGGAAAATCTACTATGCATTTAATATATGCATATAAGAGAAAAAAAAACAACGATAGATATAGTGCAAAGTTATCATGGGTATAGTTTTACTCAGGACGAATCCCACTAGAAACATGGAAGGGATAAGGGGAAGTCATGGCAAGCACCCAAGGGTTCTACATAGTGAGCTAAGCTCAGAAATAGCAAAATCACAAGAGTTACTATTTATTGATGATTCAACATAGTGCCCTGTTATTGAAGGAAGGTAGTTGTACTACTATTTAAAAAAAATACATACCTGGAAATTTCTTCACAGAGTGTAAGATACTAGAAAGGTGAATGATAGATTAATTTATATCATTATAATATCATTAGAAAGTGTGAATAGTTTTATGCAGTGTAGGACATGTGAAACACATATATGCTTTGATGGTAAAGTTGTCACTCTGACAAGGGTAATGAGTTGGCTGTAGTATAATTGGATTTTGCAAAAGACTTTGATACAGTGCTTTAAAAGGGTTCAGTTTAAAAATGCTGCACACAAAACAGCATGCAACTACACCACTCATTAACCATATCACCGTGATTAAAAGAGTGAGTATTGATGCAGGGCGAGATTCTCATGTTGCACCATTAAACATCGCTCAAGATATCTCAGTGATGTGATAGACAGCATTTCTCATGTCTATATCTCCTTGCCAACCTCAGACTGAACGGAGAACAAATACCAAATCAGGACTGATATGTTCCTCTGCCTGAACTGAGCCCAAATTCTATGGGAATCTTATGTGAAAAACCAAAACCCTCAATGAGTCTAAGTTTGACTGGTTCCAATGTAAAAGGCAGGTTGTAGCTGCTGACTCGTGCCATGTTAAGTACAGTTGGTGCTCACTGGTTTATGCTGAGAACTGCTCCGGGATCTCTCTCCCCTTCTCTGCATGCAGAATGACAGGCTAGAGTGGAGAAGGGGGAAGAGAGATCCTGGAGCAGCGCTCAGCATAAACTAGTGAGTGCCAACTGGACTTAACATGGCATGAGTTAGACTCATTGAGGATTTTGTTTTTTCACATAATATTCCCATAGGATTTGGGTTCTGTTCAGGCAGAGGACCATATCTAATCAGTTCTGATTTGACATTTGCTCTCCAATCAACAGGAGGGAGTCAAGGAGATATAGACATGAGAAACACTGTCTAGCACAACATTGACATATCTTATAACGATGTTTAATGGCGAGACACCTGCATCTTGTGTTTTGATGCAGGGCGAGATTCTCATATCACCCTTTTAATCACTGTGACATGGTTAATGATATGTGTAGTCATGACATTTTTAAAGGTTACCCTTTAAAAGCATACCTGGGAAAGCTCAGAGTTTGTCCCTGAGACTCAGAGTTTTAACTAATATTTCAGGGTCTCAGGATGAACACCCCATTTCTCAGAATGAGATAGTCCAGTGTGTTTCTTACTACAACAAAACACTTTAATAACTGTGTGCAGTGTTAGTCAGCTAGTTGAACAGTCAACATGATACCGTCACTTATAAAAAAAGTTTATAGATGAATGGGATGAGAAAATAATTTGACCTCTTTATAAATCCATGGTAAAACCTTTTCTAAAATATGCTGTATAGATTTGGACACCTGTTCTTAAATAAATACGTTATTGGACTGGGAAAGTACAGAAATATGCAACAAAATTGATAACTGGATTAGTACATTTTAGTTATAAAGGGAAATTTCCATTAGAGAAGAAGTGTCTGGGGGGGTTATAATAACAATTTACAAAATGTTACAAAAAACTATCAAAGAGATGAGCAAATAATAAGTGGTCTTGCATGAAGACTAGACTTAAAGTGCTCTCGACTACAGCAAAATCAAGGATTTTTTTATAGTTATCACAGTAAGGGCTAGATCCAATTATTTACACTAAAACTTGCTTGAATAATGGGAACATTAAAGGAAAAAAGAGAGATCTGTGTAACACGTACCTGTCATCCACTGTCCATCTTCTTCAATCTTCTCTCTCTTTTTTCTGTTCTCTGTAATCTTCTTCTTTCTTCTTATCTTTTTTCAAATATGTCATGTAAAAAAAGAAAATGTCAATGAAAGTTTTCTTTCAAAACATGCCCCCAACATATGCCTGACTTAACCCTCTCAAAGGGTTAAATTCAGTCTGGAATATGTGTTAAAACAATATGTTTACATTGTATTTTAGATAAAATTTAAGGCTTTAGTTATGTTAAAAAATAAAATGTGCATACACAATGTGAGAGGCTTCTGAGGACAAACAAACAGGACACTGGCATGTTCTACGGCTAGTCACAACTCAGAAGCATCAAAGTTTAGCTCTCTAGTGCCATTACAGAGGAGAAATTTCCACATACATATCAGACCAATCCTGCCCAAAAGGGCGGTCCAGGGCTAAAATGAATGGCAAGTCCCCTCTGCACGGGAACCTCAGCTAACCCCCAATGTACGTTTCAGCCTTGTTGGGCCTCGTCAGGGAGGTGCAGTTGGATTCCCTAGGCACTGAGAGCAAAGGGTCCATGTCTATATACCCTTCACTCTTAGGGAGACCCCCTAAGGTCTTAAGGATTAATAACGTTTTTGCTTCTGCCACCTCCACCAACGGCAGAAGGAGTGCGGATTGACACAGCCCCTTCCTTTTAATGTGGCCAGTCTTTGTTCAAAATGGAATCCAGCCTGCCATTGGCTGGGATGAGTGCTTATGCACCTCCCAGCCAATCAGATTCTAGTGGGTTTCCTCATGCCCCCCACTGTAAGCTGATTGGCCAATTTCAATTTAGATAGGATGTTAATTCTGGAGAAATTGGATTGACTTTTGGATTCAGGAAGGAATTTGTTTTACCAACATTGGGCATTATTGGATATTGTTTCAGTGAGGTTATTGCTTTCCTTGGGATAAACAAAAGAGTCCTGGCAAAGGAAAATATTGATGTCATGTCTAGGGATGAGCGAAACTGAAATTGGTGAAAAATGGCTCTTTCATCTTGGCAAAAAATTTCCAGCAAAAAGTACAGTTTTTCCCGCTTTTTCCTACTCCTGCAGGAGCGCTGTGAGTAAAAAGTTTGTGACGTGCCAGGACCGTCACTGGTCCTTAAGTGCTGGACAGCTGTGATGGTCCTGGCGCATCACTGGACATGAAGGGGTTAAACAGGAAGTAAGTGTTTTGGGCAAAAGATAAAGGCATTCTGCATGCTAACACATTTTTTAAAGTATATGTTGCTGTAGGACTCACAAAGTTGACTTCCAGCTACTTACGTCTCCACTACAACCCTCAGAAGAAGTAATATTGTGCTGGGAAATGTTGCACCATATTAAACATAGGAAAAGAATGTGCTGGAATAAGAAAAACATTTTGGAATAGGAGAAAAATGTGTTGGAATAGGCGAAAATTTTGTTGGAATAGGCGAAAAGGAAAATTTTGCATTGGAGAAAAAGAGAAATCTTTGGTGGAATAAATTGGTGGAATAAATTGATAAGGAAGAACAATCATGCAAATCCATTCAAAATGGAAGTTCCCTCTGAAGTGAGGATTTTGAAAAGTTATGCATCTTATGTCCTCCAGTTTTCAGACATTGTGGAGCCCCTTTCAAAAGCTTACCAAGAGTCAGTAACACATATTAGTCTTCTACTTCAGGTTTACTTTGCATCATAATAGACATCTAGCTTGTTCTTAGTTGAGACAGATACCATTTTTTAACAAGTGTCCCTTGGATTCAGTGAATACAATTAAACCATGAGCTCCAGTGTCAGGCACAAACTAGGAAGTATTTTGATGTCATACAGTTTATATGAATGGAAATGTTTTTAACTTAGTGCTACCTTATAAACTAGGTAGTTTTTTCATTTTTATAGTAGTAGATCTCCTGCAGAGGTAATCAGTTAGAAAACGAAGGTTGTGCAGATTGAAGAATGATGCACTTTTATTAAACCAAATTATTTTCATTTGCTTCAAACTTCAAAATCTTATTTAATATGGTACTAGTTATATTAATATAACTGGCTATACTTTCATGGGAAATTATCTATCATTTATTTATAATTGATACTGCTTCTGCTTATTTAAACAATATAAAAACATTTAAATGTCATTTAAAGGTCATAGTTTATTTATTGTCCTTGAAGCTCATTTCAAAATGTGTGTTAATATGCCTGAAACTGCCAGCTGCTCTGTTTAATTTAAGAGTGAACTACTGTTTACATTATATTTGATATAAACATTAAGGCTGATCTAGCAATATTTTATATTTGCAAGACATCTACTAATAGATGTGTCATTAGAGAAAAGCCTAGTAGCTACTACATGACAAGCAATTTATTGCTTATTATATGTGTCAAGGGAGACAGCAGGAAAAAATGTGCTTCACCCTATTACAAAGAGAAAGCAATACTTTAAAAGTTTTCCCCATGGGCTGAATTATAGAAAGACAAATGTTTCAAAAGAGTATACAGAAGGCAAAGTGGAATAAATTAGATTAATGTATCTTCCAATATTCAAATTGAATTTGCAAACATATATTTAATACTATTTCAGGATTGCTTTACATATAAAAGTTATCATAGCTACTTCTTGTTGGAAATGAAAACAAAATGACTTTTAATAAGATAACAGATATATTAATAGAAACACATATGAGATGGGAAAGTTGATTAGTGATGAAAAACATGGGCAGATCATAGGCCAAATCTTGCCCACCTGACCCCAAGGTGCAGCCCACCTGAGATTTTTAAAAACTTTTTATGCCTAATTAACTAGCACACATGAACTAATATACCAGTAAGATCAGTAATTTCCTTCTTACCAGTAATGAACAGTTCAAGAATAAATGTTAAATATCAGTATTGTCACTGACTTAATTAATAAATAAATCCATATTTATAATTCACCATTGTTATATTCACCATATTCACTATAATTCCCCATAGTTATCAATAAAGAAAATAATGTGGACCTCTGATAAGGTGGACCACAGCTGAAAACTTGGACACCTCAGTAAAAAAGAAAATGTTTTGTGTAAATTATTTTCATTGGTACATCCAAAGAACAACCAGTATTAGAAGAGCCTCAACAAATAACAAAAAAAATCCACACACATTACTTAATGCAGTATTAACATTACATCTTTAAACTATTTAAAGACTCAATCTCCACAAAGTCAATGCTGCATGACTGGCATACAGCAAATGTCTTGCTCTTATTTAAAAAGGGAACTGAAACAGATTCTGGGAATTATAGGCCTGTGAATCAGTGGTCGGGGAAATTGAAAGAGATGTAAATGAATTATATTCAGGAGTACATTTCAAAAACACAATTATAGTTGAAATCAATATGTTTTTTTTTAAGAAATAGATTTTGCCAATCAAATGTATTGACTGTGTATGAATACATAAGTAGGAACCAAGGTGTTGGTCCAGCAGTATATAGTGCATCTAAACTTTGCAAAAGCATTTTATATAGTGCCTCACAGGAGGCTGACCTACAGTATAAAGTAAAACAATTATGTCTAGGAGATAACATTTATGGTTGGATAGAAAATTGATTGAAGTATAGAGAGACGTGTTGTTGTGAATGGGATGTTCTCATATACAGCGAATGGTGAGAGTGGAGTATGTCAGTGTTCAGTACTTGGTCCACTGATTTATAGCGTGTATAAATGACCTAGGAATAGAAAGCAAAAGTTCAAGATTTGCATGACGCATCATTTTTTTTTTATATTTTTTTTATTAAGGAGAAAGCTGAATATTGACAGTACAACACTGCAGCATATAATTATTACATCACAGGGATATTAGCATATGATAGTATCAATAGAACATGCACATATATTAGAGCCAGCCTTCACCAAATTTTCAGTAGAACCTAAAAGAAGAAAAGAAAGAGAACATTAGGGGTAACTCTGTGGAAAAAAAATACATATACCCCATAATACCCATAGAAGGTTGAGCACCCCACACACACACACTGCCAAGTGCAAGCCAAAAGTAGGAAATTCAAAAGTAGTCAGGTTTTGTTAAGGCAACATAGAAATCCAAGGCCCCCATATCTCATAGAACCATAAAAGATGTCCTCTATGGTTGTAGGTCAGCTTATAGTGGGGGATATTTTGATTGACAAGGATTAGCCAAGCAGAATATGAAGGGGCTTTTTCCAACATCCATACTATAGTCACAATCTTTCTAGCCATAACCAGGAGTTCTCTTCTAGACATCATGGCTAAAGCAGACCCAAAGCCATCAGGTAGAATAGAAAAAATACAGAGTTTCGGCAGGAGAGATATTTGTCTACTCAAAACTTTAGAGATTTTCTCAATGACCTGATACCAAAAGATTTACAGGATTGGGCATGCCCACATTAGGTGCCAAAACATACCCAGATCATTGCCACAATTAATGCAAGCATCACAAGGTAATTTACCCATTTTATGGAGTCTTACAGGGGTATAATATATTCTATTGAGGATTTTTAGTTGTATCAGTCGATATCAGTTGATATCTGTAATTAATAGAAACTGCTCAAGGGCTCGATTGTGCCTCCGACCATTCCCCCATTAAGCCTAAATCTCCTGCCCAAAGAGCTCTAACAAAATCATCCTGTACAGAGGATGTTCTATCTAACCATTTAAATCTAAAATAAATGTTTTGAGAGTTTTTTCATGAAAACCATAGAGAGTAATTTGAAGGTCTCTATTTGTGGTGGGTGGTCACCCCAGAATGTCTGTAGATCATGACTGACCTGCTTGTATGAAAATAAATATGTATTTGGAATATTATGTTTTGAGTGAAGTTGTTGAAATCGTTTGAGGATATTGTCTTGGTAGATGTCCCCAAACATACTAACTCTGTATGCTGTCCACTGTGCTCCAAAATCTAAGTCCTTCATATTATCCACCCCAGTTTCTCCTCATGGGGGGTATTCGGATCAATAGCCAAGTAATCAGAGGAGGATTTGATGTTGGACCATATCTTACACAAAGTTCTGTTGTGAGTGGCAGGGAATAGACTAATGTAGCCCCCAAATAAAGAAAAAAAAAGAGAGTGGGACGTCTAATATCTTGGATGGAGTAATGGTCTCTCAATTTTTGGAAACTTATGTGTAGTGTCTGGGCATGCATATAATAAAGCAAATTCACCCATAGCTTATAAGTAATATTTATAGAAGTCGGTCAAAGAAATCCTACCCCTTCATTGGCAGAGAGCTTCAGAGTTGATTATTTGATTCTAGATCCCCCCCATAGGAAGAATGTCATAATTGTGTTGATTCGTTTGAGATTAGGGGTGGAAGAAATCTCTCGCCATGTTCCCATAAAAACTTCTGCGAAAACCACATTGTTGTCCGCTTTTTCGCTGCAAAATCCGCTTTAAAACTAGCAATTAAAATTTTCTCATTTCACCCATTGGCCAAAATTGTTTGCCATTTTTTCAATGTTTAGAAAGTTTACCCCCGTTTTTTGCTATAAAAACATGATGTATTTGCGGAAGTCAAACACAATAGAAGCAGCTTCAGAGCGAGGTAGACGTGCTGTGCTATTGTGCTGGGATCTTGAGGAAAAATTGATTCAGGAGAGCTCATAGTGACTGCTATCACTATGAGCAGGTTTAAAAATATTAAAAGGAGGAACTGGAAGGACCTTTATGTATCCACTGAGTCTGAGAAGGAGGAGGAAGTGACACTACTGAACCAATGATGTCCAGTCCCCCTAAATCACCCCAAGGGTTCTTGGGGAATGGGAAGGGAGGGAGAAAAGGATAGTACTAGTGAAAGCAGGATAGGTCAGCTACCCGTGGCTCCTGCTAACATATTGCCCCTGCTGCCACCATTGCTGCCCCTAGTGCTGTGCCTGCTGTCAGACATGCTACCCCTGCTGCCACCAGTGCTGTGCCTGCTCTCAGACGTGTTGCCCTTGCTGTCACCAGTGCTGTGTCTGCTGCCACCAATACTGTGCCTGCTGCCAAACGTGCTGCCACTGTTGCCAGTGCCACTAGTGCTGTGTCTGCCACCAGTCCTGAAGCTGCTGCCACCAGTGCTGAAGATGCTGCCAGTTGTGTCTTGTAATACTCAGGAGGGGGGAAGGTGAAGATGATGCCAAGTGTGACAGCAGGGTACCCTAAGTCACATTTGCAATCCCCAAGCAGTCCCACTAGTGCTAGTGCAGCTTGTTAGTGTTAGGAGTTAAGGACAGCGTAATCAATATCCTCATATTACTAGTGACTGTGAGGAAGAAGACTCTGCAGCTGAACTTGATGTGGTTTGTGTTAGCAGTAATGGTGCAGAAGCCTGTGGGACTAGTGTTAGGGGAATGATAGGGGACGCATTTGAGAGCGTCCAGACTAGTGGTCAAGGGAGCCCACACCATTCCTCGGGATGAGGATGGGCATCACCACCACCTCCACTAGCTTTTGGAATTTGTTGTATTTGCAACTGCTCTAATTCTTTATGCTGTTCAGTTGCAAGGGCAGTGGTGGGAATGGTCACAGTGGAAATGGGGTCAACAAATGATGTGGGACTAGGACAGGTTCCACTTGCCAGCAGTAGCAAAACTCCTGGTCTAAGTTGCAGTGCTGAATCTGAGGAAGTAGCAGCAACAGCATCAACATCATCCCCTGCCAGCACAGACAGTGAAGGGGAAGGTGGAGGAGGAAAAGAAAGAGGCCATTCTTCTCCACCTGTTCCCTATCCCCTGAAGTCATGGGTGTGGGACTATTTTTCTCTTGGGGCAGGCACAGTGCAGTCATCACCAATGGCACTGTGCAGAATTTGTGACAAGATAGTGAAAAGAGGAAAGGAGGGAAAGTGCCTTGGCACAACCACCCTGATATCACACATGAAAAACAGACACCATGACATTTATGTAAACATGTTGAAGACAAACACCCACCACAGAAATCAAGCACCACTGTAGAAATACCCCCTGACTCTCCAGAAAGGCAACTGAGACAGAGATCAAAGAGGAGGAATAATAGAAAAACCCAAACAGAGACTGGATGTTACCTATAAATATAAAGAGACACAGAATTTTCTGTGATGTGAGCGCTCCAATACAAAAGATCACTGAATCAAGTAATAAAAGACAAATATATGCAAGCAGTAGATAAAATACTATATAAAATAAGTTAAAAAATGAAAAATTTCTATTGAGAATAGTGATCAAATGTACATATAATTATAGCTCATAAAAGGACTTATTAGGAAATATAATGTCTGGCATAGCGATGTAAATGAAAGGTACCAGACCTTATAGGCAGTTCCAACAAAAGATGCAGATGAAATGAATGAAATGAATTCTTGTTAGTGATGAAATGAAGATATAATGGGATGAAATGAAGTCACGATGAAATGATAATGGGTGATGAGCTGTCTTGGAAAATGCTGCAGGATGAGGTGTAGAGTGGCCTTGTCCACTATAGAGAAGCAATTGGTCTGGAAGAACCTCAAAAACAGCGCATGAGACAAAGACAGACAGGGAAAAAAAATAAAAAAATCTAAGTGTAGTATTTATTACAAAAGAAATATATAAGAACAATTGATTGCACTTACAAGAGCCCTACTTGGGCTTATAGCGTATAACTGGTCCTATTCCGTGTAGCCATCGAACTGTGTCCACTCGAAACACCCGCCTCCCAGATGTGCTCTCACCAGTCGGCTTAAGGATGGAAAGTTTGTATAATTCCAATAAATTAGCCTTATATACGATGGAGAAGGTGATTTCTTCTAAGAGTGAAGAGAAGTTAGCGTTTTTGCAGATGGTGATGGTCAAACCTCGTGCAGAGGTAGATTCGTTCCTTCAGCGTCGTGAATCCACTGATGATAGGGGCGGGGCGGGGAAACTCACAGGGGGCGTGGATAGGACCTGTTCTCGAGTAGGTGTCAAAGTGGCTCAAACGTTTTCGCAGGCTTACTGTCTGCTTTTTCCAGAGCGTATAGAGGGGAGCCGGGAGAATACTCACCCTTATAAATAGTTTTTCCGGGGTTAAAGGGTACATATAATAACAACCAATTAGTATTTGTGTAAAAGCACAATAATTATGCATAGGGACATTAGAACAATCATATCTATAAAATAAATGTATGTAACAAATGATATTAATAAAAAAATATATAAAAATGGTATTAATAAAAAAATATAAAACTGGAATTGAAACCAATTGTACTTGTCTTGTTGAATATACTTATTAAAAATATTATTAGTCCCAAAGTGAGAACTGAACCATAATAAAAGAATTATATTGTGATGCACTGAATTCGGAAAACAGTCTAAAAAAAATCCAAAACCTTATTCTGATAAAAAGATCCATGATGAACAGTGTGAAAGAAATATAAGAAATATATGGTGCCGTGGAGTTTTTACAAACGATATATTGTCACCGTTCAATGCCGCTTGTTAGTGGAAACTAAAATCACCAATAGTGAAGTAGAAATAATATGATGAACAATAATTGAGGGTTAAACTGTATGGTAAGAAAGAGATGTATTTGTAGATGGAAATGTAACAGATAACGTGAAGGTGATGTGAGTGTGAATAGATTCGGAATTGTTAACATGATAACTCGTGGTGCAACATAGTAACTTATGGTCTTTATATCACAGTTCTGCAGAATTCATAGTACAAAGACCATAAGTTACTATGTTGCACCACGAGTTATCATGTTAACAATTCCGAATCTATTCACACTCACATCACCTTCACGTTATCTGTTACATTTCCATCTACAAATACATCTCTTTCTTACCATACAGTTTAACCCTCAATTATTGTTCATCATATTATTTCTACTTCACTATTGGTGATTTTAGTTTCCACTAACAAGCGGCATTGAACGGTGACAATATATCGTTTGTAAAAACTCCACGGCACCATATATTTCTTATATTTCTTTCACACTGTTCATCATGGATCTTTTTATCAGAATAAGGTTTTGGATTTTTTTTAGACTGTTTTCCGAATTCAGTGCATCACAATATAATTCTTTTATTATGGTTCAGTTCTCACTTTGGGACTAATAATATTTTTAATAAGTATATTCAACAAGACAAGTACAATTGGTTTCAATTCCAGTTTTATATTTTTTTATTAATACCATTTTTATATATTTTTTTATTAATATCATTTGTTACATACATTTATTTTATAGATATGATTGTTCTAATGTCCCTATGCATAATTATTGTGCTTTTACACAAATACTAATTGGTTGTTATTATATGTACCCTTTAACCCCGGAAAAACTATTTATAAGGGTGAGTATTCTCCCAGCTCCCCTCTATACGCTCTGGAAAAAGCAGACAGTAAGCCTGCGAAAACGTTTGAGCCACTTTGACACCTACTCGAGAACAGGTCCTATCCACGCCCCCTGTGAGTTTCCCCGCCCCGCCCCCATCATCAGTGGATTCACGACGCTGAAGGAACGAATCTACCTCTGCACGAGGTTTGACCATCACCATCTGCAAAAACGCTAACTTCTCTTCACTCTTAGAAGAAATCACCTTCTCCATCGTATATAAGGCTAATTTATTGGAATTATACAAACTTTCCATCCTTAAGCCGACTGGTGAGAGCACATCTGGGAGGCAGGTGTTTCGAGTGGACACAGTTCGATGGCTACACGGAATAGGACCAGTTATACGCTATAAGCCCAAGTAGGGCTCTTGTAAGTGCAATCAATTGTTCTTATATATTTCTTTTGTAATAAATACTACACTTAGATTTTTTTATTTTTTTTCCTTGTCTGTCTTTGTCTCATGCGCTGTTTTTGAGGTTCTTCCAGACCAGAGACTGGATGTTCCATGACAAGTGAAACAACTAGCTAACCATCACCATCACCTTCATGCTCTAGGATAACTTCATCTTCTGCCATTCCACCTTGTTCATCATTACCTCCCCTGCCAAATGATAGCCACTCTGTTGATGTTAGGATTTGGTAGTTTGTCTCCACCCATTGTACATTGTGTAGTGCACTGACCACACATGCCAGTGTGTGCCAGAATATGCAAAGCTGGTGACAGGGAGGGTTCGTCATTACTATTAAACTGTCAGCAAGTTGTCATGTGTTATTAGTGGGGTGTGGACAAGGGGTTTAGTGACAGTGGAGGTATTTGGGTTTTGGTGTCATGGTGTTTGGATACAGTTATGCCCCCAGATTTTATTTACTGCATACACACTGTGCACATTGCAGTTGCTGATGAGAGGCACAGTTCCTGCTCTCAAGGGAAACATTTATATTCTAATAACAACACACCCATCATTGTGGAGGAGGGGCAGGTGGAGAAGAATTATTGGCCAACTTTTTCTTTTCTCCACATAGACTGGGGAGTACATATTATGGTGCTACTGCCTCAAACGCATCACTGGAGATAGTCATGGCAAGCGGAACCTTCATCATCCATCAACCATGTTACTGCTGTTGTTGATTGAATTCCCTTTCAGCTGTCTAATCATCCTGCTGCTTAAACAACTTAGCAGCATCAGCTTCAAGAACAGCAGTATCAAATTCCACATCTACATCAGGGCATTTGACAATGGGCAGTGGCCACTGGCCAACAGGACATCAATTGCTGACTCTAGGCCAGTAGGAAGTTTTTTTTCTCAGGGCTTGTGCTTTAAAAAATGTAAAATAAATAAAAAACCCCATAATCCTACAATAAAAAATAAATAATTTTTGGGGGGTTGTTTCTAACAACCCTAAGTGCTACAAATCAATGTTTCCTCAGGGCTGAGGCCTCTAACAACAAATATAACAAATCATCCTCTACAAAATACTCCATCAAGTCAAGTATCAGTCCACCCCAGTGGCAGCTTATGTCAGGGGGTTCCTGTCTCTACCACTTTACATGCAAATTTCTTCTTTTATTTTATTGATTTATTTTTAATAACTGTCCCCCAATACCAGTCAAGAAATCCCTTAAACAAATTCCCTGTTCAACTGATTCTTACCTCAGACTCCACACACCAACACAGGAACCTTCCACAAACCCCTTTTATATCAAGTCTTATGGGTTTTTATTTTTTTTTTAACTGCCCCCAATTCCATTAACCAAACCCCCCAAAGAAATTCCCTGTTCAACTGAGTCTTTCCCCACACCCCACCAATGCAGGCACTCTCATGTTGCTTTTATACAATGCCTTTGTGAAATAATATTTATAAGGTGTTGTGTGTAAATTCAAAATTCCCATTGATTTCAAGCACCGCTTTTCGTGGGAAATTATTCACAAAGCATAAAGTGCAATTATTTGCCAATTTCGGTTTGAGACAAAATTTTTCGCCCATCCATATACAGCAGTGAACTATTTTACATTTTATCTTAGTGCTTCTATTATATATATATATATATATATATATATATATATATATATATATATATATATATATATATATGTATATTAACATCCATAGTACATACATAGTGCACAATCTCATGTAGGGCCTTAGTCAGCATGTCAAGGTGGAGTATTTCTTTGACAAAACATCTTCACCATAAACTCAGATAAAATAACTTTGATTAAAAAGGGGATTTTAACTCTCTTATTTACAAGGGATTAAAAGCTGCTTTTAAATCAACTGGGAACATTTAATTTATCCCCTGTAGTGTGTTTGGTTTGCTCCAGAAATACTCCACTATAGACTGCTAAATAAAACCCTCAGGGCTCTATTCAACTGAGACCAGTAAAACTGCTGGTAGGGCCATATTGGCTACCGACTATACAAAAAACATGTATAAGTCAGTATTCAATTGTAGGCATGGACGAAAACTGGCACTTCCCGCCTGGGAAGTGCAATTTTCCCTCATTTTTTCACCTATTTCATTGCATTGAAAGAAATGGGAAGAACATTTTTCCCAACCTCATGAAAGTTTTCTCTACTTATAAATGGGTGTCAGGCTCTCACATCATATGTGTGTGAGAGGATAAAGCTAGAGAATATAGGCAAATAAAGGGGAATTGAAGCTTAGTTTAATGAGTCTTTCAGGTAAGAAATTTTTTCTCTGTGTTAGGGGAGTCTGGGAGAGAAGAAGGGAGGAAGGAGCTTGATCCCAAATACCCCAAAATTCAGTGTGTCTGACGTGCAAGACACATGCATCTTGGGTCCAATTTGCTTGCTTATTTTGCTTTTATAGTCTGTGCTTGGGACGTCTGATTTTGTTTTTTAGTTATAATTTCTTTTTTGGGACTAACTGTGAGATGATAGGGTGGACAACTTAAATATATATTAAAAAGATAAAATAATAATATAAAATGAATACATAAATAATTAAACAAATAAATATATTAGGTGACAGATAGCTGACTGGGAGCCTGATGTGAGCTCTATGACTGAGGCAGATTTGATAGACAGCAGAGCAGACGACATTGAGAATTTTGTTTAGGGCTATGGCAAGACATCACACTCCATCAGTTGTGTTCTGTAGGGAATAAAAACACACAAAGAAGTTGACTAATGTCCAACAAACGCATCATAGGAAATATAGGAGAAAAATGTGTTGGAATAGGAGAAAAATTTTTTGAATAGGAGAAAAATGTGTTAGAATAGAAGAAAAATGTTTTGGGATAGGCAAAATATTTGCTGCAATAGGCAGAAATGGAGGATATTTAGCATTGGAGAAAAGGAGAAAAGTTTAATGAAAAAAAGAGAAAAATCATTATTTTTTCACTAAAAGTCATGCAGGAAATTTTCCTCACTTTTCACCCACCCCATTCACTTGCACTACCAACTTAAACCACAACGGGAAACAGAAAATGACTTGTGGCCAAACATCCGTAAGTTTTGGGATAAATAGCGTGAGTAATGGGAACATCAAAGGAAAAGAACTGTCGATCTCTAAAGACATAGGGCTCGATTTAAAGGCAGCCGTTAACCAAAAAAATCACTAACGGGTGCGTTAAGTGTCATGTTGCAATTCAAAGATCCGTCTAAACAACAGCTAACGGCAGTTGCAGAATCCTTACGGCCGATACACTTACGTGCATTCAGACGCATGGAACAAGATACCCCAGAGCTATTCAAAGGCTTGCGGTACTGATAACGGCTGAAAAAAAGACACACCTAACGGCTAAAAGTTAAGACCCACTTCCCACACCCTCCCAAACATTAACCCTGCACTACCCCTAACAATGAAGTTCAACAATACTACCCCTAACACTAGCCTAACACCCAGAGCTGTATAATATTTATCTGTCATCCGCTCTCTGTCTTCTTCTCTTCTGTCATCTTCTATCTTCCATCTTCAGCAATCTCTCCATCTTCTGTGTTCTTCTCTTCCGTGTTCACCTCTTCTGTCTTTGTCTCTTCTGTCTTCTTATCTTCCTTGTTTCAAATAGTTTCCTGAAAAGAAAAAAAAATGAAACATTATATTTTGGCCAAAAACATAACTTGGAAATAGGTGCATTGTTTAAACCTTTGACTGCCAGAGGGGTATGCAACACATGTATGCATGTATTGCATATCTCTCTGACAGTCAAAGGGTTAAGTAATGCACATATTCAAAGGCATCACCCTATATCTCCCTAACTGAAAAAACATTGTTCCAAAAAAATGAATCTTCTCTCTCAATAGAAAGATGAAGGCTAATGCGCAAATATTGTTTGTTTTGAGAAAAAACAAGCTCTTGGCTCTGCCACTGTCACCGGTGGTGGCGGCAGAAAGTGAGACTAACAACTCCCCCCTTGGTACCTTTTAGGACGATGCCCGAGTCAGTGTGTGGGAAATTTGAACAGAAATTTTTATATGGCCAGTTTCTGTTCAAAATGTCTCCCAGAGGTCCTTTGGTTTGGATGCGTGCTTATGAACCTGCCAGCCAATCAGCTCCTAATGGGATTCTTCTTCCCCACAGCTAGGAGCTGATTGGCTGGGATGGGCATAAGCACACATCCCAGTAATTGGACTTCTGGGAGACATTTTAAACAGACACTGGACATATAAAAGCCAGTCTCTGCTAAAATTTCCCACACACTGACTTGGGCATCGGTCCAAAAGTACCAAGGGTTGATTTTATCTCTCACTTCCTGCCGCCGGCAACAGTGGTGGACCCAATAACTTTTTTTTTTTTTCTCAAAATAAACAATATTTGCACATTAGCCGTCATCTTTCTGTTGAGAGCGAAGATTCATTTTATCCGAAATTTATAGGAAATTTATCCGAGATTTTTCCACGATTGTTAAGCCGCTGTCCGAGTTGAAGCATTAGGGTGCTAATCCCTCCCAATGGCCTGTGGCCGCGGAACAGGCATTTGTGACACTGAAGTCCACTTTTGCATCTGCTCCTGTACTAATCCACCCTAACCCCTCACTTCCATTCACTTTGGAGGTTAACGCTTCTGAAACTGGGGTAGGGGCAATTTTGTCTCAACGTCTGGTGCCTGGGAGCATACTAAGACCCTGTGGGTTTTTTTCTAAAAAATTGTCTAGTGCCCATAGTAACTACGAGATTGGGGACAGAGAACTTCTGGCCATTATTCTTGCTCTTAAAGAATGGCACCTTCTGCTGGAAGGTACTAGGACTCCCGTGTTAATCTTGACTGACCGTAAAAATCTGACGTACCTTTCAGAAGCTAAGAGGTTGTCCTCTCGACAAGCCAGGTGGGCCTTATTCCTGTCTTGCTTTAACTTCATTGTATCCTACCTGCCTGGTTCCAAGAATGTTAGGACTGATGCCCTGTCCAGGCAATACGGTCCAGAGATAGAGAAGGATGAGGTTCCGGTACCTATCATTCAGCCTGACCGCATTTTAGCTACTTTACGTACCAGCATCACTTCGCCCATGGGGGAAGAGATTCTCGCTAACCAGGCTGCTGCTCCTCCTGACACCCCAGTGGGCAAGTGTTTTGTAGCTATGCCATTCCGTACCCGTCTACTTGAAACTTATCACGCATCCCGAGCAGCAGGGCACATAGGGAGGGATCAATTAATCTGGTCCCTGTCGCAGTTATTCTGGTGGCCTTCTATACGTGCTGACTGTACCGCATTTGTAGCAGCTTGTACTACTTGTGCCCGTGCCAAGTCCCCTAGACACCACCCAGTGGGGCTACTTCAACGTGTGCCTAATGGTGAGCGTCCCTAGTCCCACGTCTTTATTGATTTTCTAGGGGAACTGCCAGTATCTAGGGGCTATACGTTCATCCTGATGGTGGTAGACAGATTCTCCAAGATGGCACATTTTGTGCCCCTCCCTGGTCTCCCCTCGGCCAAAGAGCTGGCTGTTGTCTTTGCCAGAGAAGTGTTCTGGTTGCATAGGTTACCTAGGGAACTGGTGTCTGATCGCGGGAGCCAATTTGTGTCCAGATTCTGGAGAGCATTCTGCGATCAGATGGGCATACAGTTGTCCTTTTCGTCTGCCTACCATCCCCAGACCAATGGAGCTGCCGAGCGTGCCAATCAAGGATTTGAGCAATTCTTGCACTATTTTGTGTCCGATCATCATTATAATTGGGACGCCATGTTGCAGTGGGCAGAGTTCGCCAGGAACTGTGCGGTTACTTCAACATCTGGGAGCTCCCCATTCCTCATTAACTACGGGTTCCAGCCGTGCTTGCTCCTAGACTCGTTTTAGACGCAGCAGATTCCAGCTCTGAATGAGCATATCAAGCAGCTCCGCTCCACTTGGGCACAGGTACAGAGGACCCTCAGTAACTCGTTCCAGAATTACCAGCGCCATGCTAATCGCAGATGGCTGCCGGCGGTCTCTTTCCAGGTTGGGGATAGGGTATGGTTATCCTCCAGAAACCTTAATCTGCAAGTCCCTTGTAATAAGTTGGCTCCCCAGTTCATTGGACCCTTCAAGGTCATCTGCAGAATTAACCCAGCCTCGTATGCCCTGGATCTCCCTGCATCCATGCGCATTCATAATGTGTTCCATGTATCCCTTCTGAAACTATTGGTCTGCAACCGATACACTACTACTCCTGCGGTCCCCAGTCCTGTTCAAGTTCAAGGACAGGAGGAATATGAAGTGCAAAACATTATTGACTCACGAAGGTTCAGAGGGAGATTGCAGTACTTGGCCCATTGGAAGGGCTATGGCCCTGAAGAACGCTACTGGGTTAACCACAATGATCTCCATGCTCCCAGGTTATTGCGCACATTTCATTCTAAATACCCTCAGAAACTAGGTCCCTCTGCTGGGAGAGGGGGCCTTTGAGAGGGGGATACAATCACGGTTCCCGTGCTTCCTGGCGAAATTCTGTCAGTCTCCCACACTGCTATTCTCTTTGGCTGCAGTATCTTGTCCCGCCCAGTATTTGTCGTTAAATACTGGGTTCTGTCACTTCGCTGTTGCCCTTTTGTGGTGTTTCCATTGCCAGCGCTTGTTCCAGTTCTCTGTGTGAAGCTCTGACTACTCTGCTGATCTGTTCCTGCCTGTGTACTGACCCGGATTATCTGACGACTCTGCTGTTCTGTTCCTGCCTGTGTACCGACCCGGATTGCCTGACTTCTCTGTGCATCTGTTCCTGCCTGTGTACTGACCCGGCCCGGCTGACGTTCCTGCTCTGTGTACCGACTCGTATTGGCTGACGTTCCTGCTTAGTGTATCAACCCGGATTGGCTGACGTCCCTGCTCTGTGTACCGACCCTGCCTGGCTGACGTTCCTGTTGGTGTACCAACTGTTTGACTCATTCCTGTTCTGCGTACCGGCCCAGTTGGGCTACTGCTCCTGATCCAGGAGCTACTGGCAGGCCCATTCCGGCCCTTGGTTTGGGGTTCCGCTGTCTACCTCAGTCTCCGGACTACCCTGTTGGCCTCAGAGTCTCTTGTGTCTAGTCTGTGTTGCGCAGCCGACATTCCCATATTTGGCACTCCACTGCACCACAGTATGCTCGACCCTCCGTTCTGCCTACGGCTGAGGCTGGTGTTGCATAGGGCGCCTCTAGGTGCGTTACTATCAGGCAGTCTAGGTTGGTTGTGGTGTTCGCTAACCCCTTCGGCGAAGGTGCCATTTGTCTCCGGTCAATCACTGTGCAGTCTCCGTTGGGCATTCAATTGGGCATACTGTCTCAGTCCTCCGTTACTATAGAGACAGTTCTGTATTCAGGGCCTCTGTTTTCACCTGGGCATTCCTCGCTATTTATCACTCCCTGTACAGAGTGGGAGTTCCTAGGGTCTCGCACTATTAGGGCCGGCTCGCTGTGTGGCCTAATAGTAACCCGTTCCTGGCTGTCTCGGTTCGAGTTCACACGTTCCCTACCTGTTCTGTGTCAGTATTCTGTATGATCTGTTTTACATATACAGGATCCGTGTGGGTAGTTATTGTAATTTTTGCCATAACTTGTCCTGTGTCAGCATTGTATTGTGTCACCTATACTGCTGGACCAGTGAGGGTTAATGTTGCTAAACCTGTTCAATAAAACTGTGTTTTATTCCATCTCCTGAGTCTGAGTGTCATTTAAACTGTAACAGTAATGTCTAACATTTACTAACCCTAATATTGAAGGTATTAAAAAGATAATATTAATGTGCCAAGTCATATCTCTCAAACCTTTACGGTTTGAGAGATATAAGCGCTGAAAGTCTCTCCCTCCCTCCCCTTTTCCAGGCGTCAGGAGATCCCGGTCCCACACCAGCCTGTGGCTCTTTAGCGGAGCTGAATGAGCGATATCGAAGAACAAATACTTCAGTGGAATGGTCTGCAAAGTGTTCTTGCTATCCAAGCACACTTTGTAGACCGTTCCAGTGAAGTATCTGTTTTTCAATAGCACTCATTCAGCTCTGCTGAAGAGCTGCCAAGTCGATCGACTCAGATTCACTGCTGACAGCCTTACAGCTCATCAGCAGGAGGGGGGAACTTTCAGCGTAGGCTGACCACACCTCACCTTTAAAAAGGGACACACATGAAAAATGTGTTGCTTTGATTTTGGTGCACTCCTGAAATATGCCTATTTCCTATGCATCCCTTTTTAAAGATGAGGTATGTTCAGCCTATTTCAGCGCTTATATCTCTCAAACCTTTATGGTTTGAGAGATACGACTTGGCGCATTAATATTATCTTTTTAATACCTTAAATATTGGGGTTAGTTAATGTTAGACATTACTAACCTTTTAATGGTAAATGTTCATTGTCAGGGGCTGTTTTTTTTTTTAACTTAGTCGATTGACCCTGTTAGTGCCAGTGGGATAAGCATACCCTACTGACACATATAGGATTAATTCTATGAACATTTCACACATTTTGGATGCATTTAAATGGGGTTTAGGGCCCCATATTAATACATCCACTGTAGGCTTTTTTATTATTATTATTATATAGCGCCAACTAATTTCACAGCACTGTACAATTGGGAATAGACATACAGAGTTATTAAATATTATAATCAGATGTGAAGAACAGAAGGATCAGAGGGCCTTGCTCGTGATAACTTATATTTTTTCAATTTCAGTTCCTTCTTCTGCTCTTTTAAGACGCATTATGAGACTCTGCGCCCAAAAAAACTGGGTGCAGATTTTCACCCATTAGAGTGGGTCCCTTAATGCATCTTAATGCCTAACGCATTCAATTAAATTGCAAATTCCAAAGTTTTACAATGTGTTTCTATGGGTTCAAATGGGCTCTATTAGCGCCCCATGTGTTTTTCTCTGCTGGCATTTTTTCATAGTGCTCATAATTAAATTGCTTACCCTGCTTGAAAAATGCTGGTGGGTTTTCTTTTTGACATCAGACTTAACTAAATCGAGGCCTCAGTGTCTTCATTATAGCATGCCAAATACATAATGCTTTCATCAGCATGGATATAAAGTATGATATATTAATTATTTATTTTATATTTTAGTGCTTGTTCTACTAATTGTCACAATGAGAAGACGAAAGAAAGAACCAATGATTTTTGATGATGAAAGAGATATCAGAGAGAATATTGTGAGATATGATGATGAGGGCGGAGGTGAAGAAGATACTGAAGCATTTGATATGGCTGCATTAAGAAATCTCAACATCATTCGAGAGAGCAAAACAAGGCGAGATGTGACTCCAGAAATTCAATTCTTGAGTCGACCATCTCTCAGAAGTGTTCCAGACAATGTCATGTTCAGGGAATTTATCTGGGAAAGACTAAAAGAAGCTGACGTAGATCCATGTGCCCCACCGTATGACTCCCTACAGACATATGCTTTTGAAGGAAATGGGTCAGTTGCAGAGTCACTAAGCTCACTAGAATCAAACAGCTCAAACTCTGAACATAATTATGATTACCTGAGTGACTGGGGCCCTCGTTTTAAAAGACTTGCTGATATGTATGGTACTGGAGCAGACATTTTGTATTCATAGCATTGGAAAAAATATACTTAATGCACTGAAGAAAAACTCAGCATTGACATATACAATGTACATTTATTTTCATATTTTAACATTTTAGGATTTTTGTTCTGTGAAACATATCTTCATTACTCATGTTCTATGGAGTGCCCTGACCAGAATTTTTTTTATAACATTAAACCATATGTAAATATATATGTCAAGTAATTATTTATATATTAAACTACAGGTAACATCTCAAACATAAATAATAAGATTAAGGGCTGATTCTGGTAGCTGTAAATTTAAAGTGTGTATTATTACATGATAACATTCACAATAAGAATATTATTAAGAGTGTTTAATTGAATTTTCACTATAAAATCCCCACTGGAATATCATATTTAATCTCAAGTTCCCTTTTGCAAGGAAAGCAAAGACATTGTGCAATATTGCTCTAAAAGGACAGGTATACTAAATTAGAAGTTGCAGTTGTATGAAAGGGTAAGTAACTTAAAATAAAGGAATGGAGGAGAGCAGAGTAGCTTCTCCTAGCCTGCTGAAAAACAGCAGACAGAATTTTAGAATTTGATCTATATATATATATATATATATATATATATATACATATGTTAGAGTAATATTATTATAAAAATTGCATATAATGCACTTTCCATTTTGTATTTTTTAATTCAGCTACTTTAAACATTATTCTCAGTGTGAAGTACTGTAGTTACTAAAATCAGACTTCAGCACATTTTTATGAAGGCCCATATTCTTCATCAAGTAAATGTGATGGAGCAATTGAGAATGTGGCTGTCTTATACGACCAATTTGGAGAAAAATATTAATTTTCCCATCTCAAGAACTGGACAAGTTCAGTACTAGTTTCTATATTAAATCACTATTAACTATAGCTTGTCTTTTCTGTCTGTGCTTTCATAGAACTTTTACTTCAATAAGTTTCTCTAAAAAGCTTTAACACAATATGATCAGTACATTTTTGCATACAGAATAGTGCTATAAAGCTCATTGGTCCTTTTATACACAATCACTTGGTATATGTGAAATAAAGTAAAATCCCCACAGTAGTTGCAAATATGTTATTGCAATGAAGATCCATTTTGTCTTTATCTCCACATATCCATTATATTGGTCATAAAATATATACCTCCAGGTCCTATCTCAGGAGTTACTGCTGATGTCTGCTGTGCTCTCCTCACAAACCAATTATCTTTATATGTTAAAAAATGATAAAATGATGATAGTACATATGTTATTTAGAGCAATATGTTTAAAATGCACTTGCAAACACCCAAATGTTTCAGGCATAGCTTAAGTTCTTTATTTTCTACCCCTCGGGAGGCTCCCAAAGCCTTGTTTGATCACAATATGTAACGTTTTCATAGGGGTTGGACTGAAATCAAGCTAGTCTTCTGAATCCACCTGATGGGTAAAGAATAAGGATCTTGTGATATGCCTGACATATTTATATGCATGTGATTGCATGTTTATTAAAGTATTATATGTACTATTACCAGGTACTTTTATTTTTCTATGAGTTTGGGTCATTGAGGTCTAGACCTACCGAGATATGAATGTTTAACAATGACCAGCTTATTAGTAAAAGTAGACCTTAATTGAAAAATGGGAAGCAAAAATCTGCAAATAAGTATAACTGAATAATTGAATAAATGAATTATAAATCATAACTTACCCTTTCAATGTATATTAATAAAAACTGCAACACATACTCAAAATTGTTACAAACTGGAAAAGTTAGCAAAATACCATTTTGCACAGAAGCAAATTTAAAATGAATGTAGGTATACATATGCATTGCAGTTTTGCCTAAATGGAATAGGATAATTAGCAAGCCTTTTCACACTTTTGTTTTACTACTACCTATATCAGCTCTGATATATATATATATATATATATATATATATATATATATATATATATATATATATATATATACACACACACACACACACACACACACACACACACACACACACACACACACACACACAATTCAAACATACTTTGTGACTTATGAAAAAGCAATAGTGTTGTATGGGAAATGTTTTTATTCTCAACTGGGGCCTTGATAAACATTATTGTTTTTTCATACATCCCAGTGAGCGATTGAGCTCTTTTAATATTGTAGAGAGTCTTTTGTTTTTTTTCATATAACACAGGCAATTGAACATGTAATGCAACCTCCTTCAATTATATATAATATATGGGGGTTGTGCACATACACATACTTTAACACAGAGCAATCACTCAACTTTAACTTTCAAATTACAACTCAGTGCATTGAAATTCATTTCAGGTACAATTATTGATTTTAGGGATGAAGAGCTGTTTTAATTGCCTACATTAGGCATGTTAAGGAATCACATTTATACTATGACTGCCACACTGCTGCTTGCCTTATTTACAAAGTGTTTGTAAAGGATATCCTAAGGCATTTCATAATGCTAATATTAGTTTGCTGGTGTTTATGAAGGTTAGTAAAATAGTGGCAATTTTATTTGTTTTTTTTATTTTATAATTTGTACTGGAGATTTTACATTTTTACTTGGTGTGCAGTGCTTCATTTCATTGTCTTGGAATTCTGATCTTCACTAAATTCAGGTCCATTTTGCTGCCTTGCAGTATAAGACTCACCAGAACATGCTGATTTTCCCAAGACTGCTATATGGATGCAATGAGCCATGGGAAATGAGAAAGTACTCTACAGCAATTGAATGGCATTGATACAGAAAGAAACACAGTTACAAGGACATTTGATTTTGAACCATAAATATGTATGAGGCATTTGAATAAAATAATTGTACACCATTTTTTCCAGAGAAACGAAAGATGTTTATGTATTGAAATATGATTCGCAAAAATATGCTCTACAATTGTTAATATTACTGACTTAACTTCTGCATTGCCAGTGATACAAAAATGGGCTGTTTTGCATTAATGCAGATGTTATAAATTGACTCAAACAAATTCATGCACCCGTTCACGTGATAATTTATTTAAATATAATTTATATACAGGGTTATTAAGATTATTAAATGGATCTGAAGTACTTCAAACTTCTAAAATACATTTTTAATTAAATAACTTTTCTAAGGACTTGGATCTTTATGTATAACACCTCCATATTGTTTTCATACTAGTGTAAGATACATGAATAAACTGATCAAATATTTAATTTCTCTGAGTTATTTAGTCATTTTGTTGTGTCATTTAAGTTTTTTATGTACTGTGAATATGTGAAAAGAGGATTTTAGAGTAAACTTACCGTTAAATCTATTTCACTTAGTCCATGTGGAACATAGGAATCATAGGGTAAAATTCTGCTCCACAGGTGGGTGGGACACTTAAAAAAAGGCTTTGCCCTCACCTACTGAGTTTCAACATATTACAAAAAGTGAAAGGAAAGAAGGAGACCCCCCGAACAGTGATATGAAGAGGACCCCTCTGCCTGAGGGCTTGAACTACATGTTTTTTCTCCAGGTGGTAGTCCTGTGTTTCACATGGACTAAATGAAATTCCACTAAAATCCTCTTTTCTCTTTCATCCGATGTGGAGCACACAAAGCATGGGGATATACCAAAGCATCCATCAAGATTCCTGGGAATGAAAAAGAGAAAAAAAAAACTCCGCTGCAGACCGGTATGCCACAGAATTAACTGGTACAGTATAAATGGACACCGAGCTTGCACACTAAACAACTGAATAAAGAACAAGAACCAGAGTAGATCCTTAAACATGCACCACAAATTTAAGGACTTTCTAGCCATAAATGGTCTCATGCAATAACCTTACTTTCAGGATGGATTTTAGATCACATTGTGCAATAATAAGAATGAGTGGTTGTTACTGATTGCACATGCCTTCCTTTTATGTTACTTTAAGATCTAATGTAGACAAAAAAAAATAAAGCATACTTGCCAGTATCTAAGATGGAGTCTAGTAAAAATGACTGTGATTATGAGCGCCTGGGATGGAATGCAAATGTGTGTATATTATTTACGTTGTATTCGTTGTGCAAAGATTAGGTGTATATAGGTCATCGCATAATTGCCAGTTTTTGAGACACTTATTTCTTAAGCATGCACTGTTGGATCTTACCTCTCCACCAATAATATATTTCTGGGGGAGTTAAAAGGATTAGGTCTGTATATGTTATAATTGGTATAATTGGCACATTTTGAGATACCTTATCTTTCTGCGCATGCGCCTTTGGATCTTACCTCTCCGGTAACAATATCTTTCTGTAGTTTTTTTGATATGTAATTACTCTGTTTATATTCTAGGATATTTACATTTAACTTATTTTATTTTGAGCCGAGTGATAGGTTCTATTCATTTATTTGTTTATATTATCAATACCTGGCCTTGTGTATCATGTGATTCCTACAGAGCCCACTATTGGGGGACTACACCTTTATATACCGGACCAACACTACACATAATGCATCTCCTGATGAAGCCTTTTGGCAAAATGCGTTGGGTTGTGTGGGTTTGAGGAGGTGCCCGATAATACTGTTGTATCTCTACTTGAGACCGGCTTATCTTGTACTTAGATTCTGATAGGTATTATCACTTGATTGTTTGTTGTGTGATTTGCAGTTGGCACTTTACTATATGTACTTTCTTTTTGAACTTTGGACATCAGTTTGCACATAGCCTGTATTTGTACACTTATTTTTTGTTTATGTAGGATTGTTATTCAGGTCTTGGTAGCAGTATACTTTGCAACTCTCTTACTTGTATCTATTTTGATTTACTGATATATTGTTTAGAGATATGAGCTTCATAAATACTGGACCTCCCCAATTAGTTTTAAGTATGTTTTATATGTGTGCTTATTTGTGATATATTTGATCTAATAAACTATTGTATTTTTTGTATTGTAGTTTGTGGTCGAGTGCCTCTTTAAGGGTTTGCTTTCTTTGGGTGTTCTTTACTCCCTATATATGTATTTAATGTCTTTTGACCTTGAGTGCACTGGATATATTTTTTGGTCTAGATTTGTCACGGTTACCAATAACATTCAGAAGTCAGTACGGTATAGTTAAATGCAAACTTTATTAATAATAGAAAAGTAGAGCACACTATATACACATGTAACAAGCAGAGGGTTACAAGCCAGCGAGCACTGCTATCAAGAATAGTAGGCTGCCAAGCTTGACCACTCTGCTGGAGACTAGGCCTCAGCCACTGTTGGTCTCTGCAGAAACAGGAACAGGAACACTGGATCTTGATCTGATGAAGCAAGAGTACTGACTCACACCTGCAGTCAGTAGGGAGTAATATCTGACTCTCGCCTGCAGTCAGAATGAGGAAATGGATAACTGACTCACGCCTGTAGTCAGTATAAGAAAATAGATAACTGACTCAAGCCCTCAGTCAGTATAAGGAAAGGGATACCTGACTCATGCCTGCAGTCAGTATCGGAGCTAGTCTACCAAAACCCCAGGTCCATAGTAGACTGGGTGTCTGCTAGGGACAAGGAACTATCACGGTCCCCGTGTCTTTCTGTCAATCTATCATGATGTACCTGTGCATTGGTGGAGACTGATTGGCCTGCCCAGGATGTGCCGTTATATGCTGGAGCTTGGGCAATTGTCAGTTGCCCTTTCGTGGTGTTCCTGTTGCTGCGCCTTGTTGCCATATTCCAGTGTCTTCTGTGTACTGACCCGGCTAGTCTGACTCTGCTCCTGATTCTGCTCCGTGATTTGACCCGGCTCTGGCTGACGACCCTGCTCCGTGAATTGACCCGGTTCTGGCTGATGACCCTGCTCTGTGATTGATTCTGGCCTGTCTGCTGTTCCAGTACTGCTCCGATCCTGCCTACTGTTCCGGTTGCTACACCGGCCTGTCCGCTGTTCCTGTACTGTGCTGGTCTTACCTACTGTTCCGGTTGCTATTCCGGCCTGCCTGCTGTTCCAGTGCTGTTCCAGTCCTGCCTGCTGTTCCGGTTGCTGTTCCGGCCTGTCTGCTGCTTCCAGTTACCGTTCCGGTTCTGCCTGCTGTTCCAGTGTTCCTGCGTCATTCCAGTCGCCTCGGCGACATTCTGAACTGTTTAAGCGACTCACTGTTCCTCTCACTTGTCAGTAGCTGTAGCCTGAGGTTGCTTTGCCTTCTGTTGGCTGCCAAGGTACTCGCTTGTGTACAGAACCATTTAACCCTTGCAGTGCCTGTAGTCTCCGGTCTGGTGCCTCCGATATATCTGGCCAAGCATACATTTTCTGACATAGCCTTTCCTCTGAGTGCTTCTGTGTGTCTCTTATTCCATCAGAGCCTTGTCAGTCCGTATTCATCCTCTGGCTCAGGGCCACAGACATTGAAGGTACATTCCCATTGCACTCCAGAGGGCATTGGCTCTATTACAGCTTGTGCAGTCACCATCAGTACAGCACCCAAGGGGTGTATGGGCACAATCCTAATGGCACCTGCAGGGTTATTACTTTTCTAGTTAAGGGCGATTTTGGTTCTGATCATTACAGCGTGGCAATAGCACTCCTCTGTAGCCCACGGTGGTGGTACCGGCTCAGCTCTGGACATTGGGCTCTAGTATATCAACTTGAGAGTGTATTCAGTGTAGTTACTCCACTATCCTGCTATTGAGAGACTGTGTTCTAGAGACTGCTATTTATCCTGGGCGTTGGCCAATCTTGTATATCTCACCCATTTAATTCATTAACCCTTTGGGGGAATACTCCCTATACATCCCAGCACCTGTCATTATCTTTGTGTGCATTCACTTTGTCATTATTGCCATTGTTGCTATTTCTGTGCTGGCCTCTAGGGGCCTTGTTTTATTTTCAATAAAACTGTGTTTTTACTTCATACCCTGGTCTGAGTGTCAGAAAACCGTTACAGGAACAAACGTAAGAATAGTCAGACAGAGCCACAAGTCAGCACCAGAGGGGGTAGTCAGACAAGCCAGGTCATACACAGTTCAGGTAGTCAGCCAGAGCCACAGGTCTGCACCAGGTTGGGTGTCCACTATAGGGATAGACAAAAGAATAGTCAGACAGAGCCACAGGTCAGCACCAAGTTGGATGGAAGACTAGCCAGGTCATACACAAAGCCCAAGGTAATAGAACTGCTATGAACAAAAGCACAAGGGCAACTGAGTCAGGACTCAGTCTGCCTTTTAAATCCCTCCACAGGAAGTAGGTAGGAGGAGCAGCTCAGAGGGAGGAAGTAGGTAGGAGGAAGTAGGTAGGAGGAGACTACAGGAAGCAAACACATAAAACAGAGGCCTGCTGTATGCTTGAAGCCTCGTGCCTGTAGATGATGCTAAAACTAAGGTAAGCTGTAACAAGATTATACCACAATTAATATGAGTTACTAGTGCTGACCAGTTCTTTCTTTGCTTACAAGACAATTATAGTGTAACTGTACCCTAGGAATAATTTATCTTAATTTGTTTCACAAATTCACCAATCGTAAATCAGTCCAGACCAATATATATATCTGTGTGCAGTTTCATTAGTCCACCTTTGAATCACATCTCATAAAATAAACAATGGGTATAGTCCCATGTGTTTTAATCATTTATGTTCACCTGTGAGGGAGCCCTTCTGAAGCTATTTCATCCTGACCAGATGTTTCAGTGGTGCTTATGTACTTCATGGCTAGCTTTGGGCCATGTACTTTCAGCATTCTGTCATCTTGCTTTATTTCTTTTTTCCATCCATTGGAGAAGTCAGATGAGTGTATATTTGTCCTCACCTTCATGTACTATAGCTAAGGTGTGCAGCTTTAGTTTCATATGCTTGTTTGTGGGTGATCTATTTGGTTGCACTGTGCGCAGGTACCTTGAGTTATCTATTGGTACATGTACATGCTATGTCTGCATTGGGCTTAGATGAATGTGTACATGCTATGGCTGCATTTGCATATGCGTGTATGTACTATTGATGCACTTCGTGCTATGGCTGAATTTGGGTGAATGTGGACATTCTAGGGCTTTTCTTGTGTGTTGTGGCGTTGTGGTGCATGTACCATGGTGGTTCTGTGCTCTCTTGTTTTCTGTGGCTCTGCTGTGATTCATGTGCTCTTTTATGTTGTAGCTTTGCTGTACATATGTGCTTATGCTGTTGTCACTCTGTGGTGCACAAGTGCTGTTGCCATTCTGTGGCATGCACTGTTTTTCTTCTGTTGCAGACGGTGTTGTCATGATGTGGCCCACCTTGTTGTTTCGCTGTTAGCATGTGGGAAATTAATGGTACACTGGTGCATGTGCAAGCTGTGGACATGCCATAGTGCACTGGTGCTCTGGCATGCTGTGGCTGCGCTGGTGCTTGGCCACTGTTGCCTCATTGTGAGTGAGTGCTGTGGCAATGCTGGTACATGGGTGATGTTGTCGCATTGTGGGTGAGCACTGTAGCTGCACTGTGGTGTGTGTGTATGTGGGGGAAGCATGTGTCCTCACGGTAGTGCACGTGTGGACAACTGTTTTGACCATATTGAGTCACACGTGTATACTCAAGCCCAGCTGTCGCACTATGGTGTGCATGTATATGCAAGCTCAGTTATCCCACTGTGGTGCACATGTAGACACAAGCTCTGTTGCTCCACTATGGTGCACTTGTAGATGCAATCTTGGTTGTTCCACTGTGTTGCACATGTATATGCAAGCTTGGTTGCACCACTGTGGTGTGCGTGTACATGTAAGCTTGGTTGCCACACTGTGGTGCGTGTCAGTTTGAGCACTGTTGCCACCTGTGGCTGCCTATGTACATGAGTAGGTTTGCATTTGAGAATGCTGTTTCCACTCTGTAGGATTATTGTGTGCAAATGCTGTCTCTGTTCTGTGGATTTGCATGTGCAAACACAGTTGCTGTCCTATGGGCATTCACTCATTAGGGCTACACCCAGCTTGGAACGCTCTGTCATTAGTGCCTTCACAGGGTATGGCCATGCTTGGTACATGCAAGTTGGCTATGGCCTTTCTATGGATGCACTGTGATGCGTGTGGGCATCCACTGGGGAGCACTGTGAGGCATCTGAACATGAACTGTATCTGCACTGTGGCGCATGTGAGCACAATCTATGGTTACAGTGTGGTGCTTATGCACACATGATATGGTATACTGGGGTGCATTAAGGCCCACTATAAGCTATCTTTGCTTTATGGTATTTGTGTTTTGCTGCTGTATTGAGCATTTGGTTCACAATATGGCACATGCATGCTGTTGTGCTCATTTGCATTCCTGGTATGCATGCTGCTGTGAGATGCAAGTATGTGTCCCATTATGCACTATGATACTTATGTACACAGTCTTTCTATGTAGTATTTTGTGTGATAGTGCTCTAGCTGCAAGGCCATGTGCGTGTACTCTATTGGCCTCTCATGGTAGGGGTATTCTTGTTATCTTGTTACTGATAACAGTATAATTGTGATTTGCTGCATAAAGAGAGAGCTTGCAAACAATATGCTGTGCCATGCTGTGGGATGTGGTACACCTTTTTACATGGACTTTGGGAGCACTGTAATGCTCTTGTTCTGGTGCGCACTTTGGATGCACTGTGGCTATCTGCTGTTCAAATGTGTACTTTGGATACATTGTAGTATGCCCATGTGTATAAACTCTGAGTTGCTGAAATTCTCTTCTCTGTACTCTATTGCCAGCTGGTAAACCTCCTGTGTGGATTGTTTGATATGCTGTGTTCACTTATCTTGGGGTGCAGTCCTAATTCTTTGTAGTTTGCCAGTGCACATTTATGATTTGCTTGAATGTGTATATACATACATTGGATATAAATATGGTGTGCTTTAATGGGCATGTAGATGTTTTTGTCTAGTGTGGTGGTATTTGTGCTTGTGTTTTTGGCACTGTGTGGTTTGCCTATTTGTATTGTTTGTTGAGCCAGTACTGTCTGCTGCTCAGTGGTGCTCCAGCACTCCTGCCACACTCTGGCATCGCCATTCTATTGCTGCATCATAAGTATACTTTTCTATGCATTTTTGATGCTCCTCTGTGTAATGTTGCTTCTGTGCTCATGGGAGCGGTGGTAGTTATGTGGGCATTTTTTCATGAATTTAGTCTCTTTAGGACGTTATAATTTCTGTTGGAAGTTGTGATCTGTTTCCTTTTTACCCAGTTTTTGGGTTTATGCTGCCTGATAAGAGATGTTCTTTTGGCAATGCTTCTAGGCTTAGTGTTTTTGGTATCCATTTCCCTTTAAGCAAGCCAGGGTTTTTAGTATGGCATTTTCCTCCTCTTCTCCAAACAAAAGTACTGAACAGATAGTAGGTAAGCCTCCAGGTAATTTTTTTATTTTAAAAGAGTGACAGGGTACACATGATGACAATGGTCAGAACCTGTGTTTCTCATACGAGTCTCAAAATAGGAAAGCTCTGTGAGAGGACTGCCTACAGAGTATGGGTGCATTCTAGAGCCAAGCCAATCATTTTTGCTCCATTATTGGGATTCTCTGCCTTATGATTTCCAGAATTTCTGTCCTACAGATACATGAAGACATCCTAATCTCAAGATTTGACCAAGCAGTTGAGAGAAACACTCCTAGACTGATTAACTGCCATCCAGAAGAATACATCTTCAGTTGTAGAATGTAATGTTATTTGATCATATTTCCTTCTTCTTTTGGTGAATTATGCCATATTCTGATCACTCCTTTATCCGGTAAAAGCCAGACTAATAGACATACTATGCATCCACAGAGGAGTGAAGGTTGTGGGAGCTTTTATGATGAGAGAGGGATCCCCTCATATAGAGATCACTTTTTAGGAATAATTGGGGTTTTTTTCAGTTCAATACCAAGCCTTTAATTGGTTGGAAGATGATTGTTGGTTCTCTGTTTATTTATTGAGAAATAATTTCTTTATGCATGTTTTGGTCTTTCCCTTTCTCACTGCTTGGGTACTTACCCATCTGGTGAATGCTGCCAAGGATGTCCTGGAAAATGGAGAAATATATTATACTTCCCAAAATTCTCTTTTCCTACACATAACATGGCAGCATTCACCAGTTTCCCATCCCTTGTTTAGATTATAACTTTTGGACTAAATAATTGGTGAAGGAGTCTCTTATACTGTTTGAATTTATTTAACTTTTTCTCTGCCCTATCAGCTGAAAGGGGAAAGCCTAACCCCATCTGGTGAAGGCTGCCATGGTTATGGCCAGGTAAGTATGGTAAGTAATTTTGGTAAGTATGATAAAATTCTCTATTAACCCGCTTGGCGAAAAGTGCCATTTTTCTCCTGTTTTTGAGGTAATAACTTTTGCCAAACCCTAGGCAAATGTGCCACATACACCCCAAAGATATGTCCATTCAATAGAATTTAATGCATTAGGGGCATCTAATGATAATACAGCCAGATCGCGAGACACCTGCATATGTGTAAGCAGTCTTTTAAGATTATGCAATGTTGTTTTCCCTGGTAAAAAGCCAGTTTGATCCGAATGTATTATTTTGGAGACAACCAATTTTAGTCTGGAATCAAGTAATTTAGCTATTATTTTATCATCAGTGGTAAGAAGAGAAATAGGTCTATATGATAACAAATCTTTACCAGGTTTTGGAAGGACTATACTTGCTACCCCTCATATGGAGGGTGGCAGCTCCCCCTGTTCAAATGCCTCATAACAGGCATTCAGCAGTTGTGGGGCCATATCTGAATATTTTCTGTACCATTAAGCCCATACATAGGGATGGGCTAAAACTTTCACCTCTAACCAAAATGCCATAAAATGTAACTTCCCACTAGGTGAATAATTTCCTGAGAAAAGTTCTGTTTTACTCTTTTTTTCACCTAGCTCATTGCTTTGAAATCAATGGGAAGAAAACATTCTCTCCACCACATTAAAGTTTTCTCTGCTTTTCCTGCAGGCCTATAAAAGGGTGTCAGGCTTTCCAAGCATGCCATTCTGTGTCTGTGAGAGGAGAAAGCAGCATGTTTTTGAGCTAGATAGGCAAATACAGAGTTATTGGAGCTTAGTTTAGGAAGTCTTTTAGGTAGGACATTTGTTCTCTGTATTAGGGTAGTCTGGGGGCACTCCTTAGGAGTAGAAGGGAGGAAGGAGGTTGACCCCAAATACCCCAATATTCAGTTTGACTGACTGGCAAGACACAGGCAGTTGTGGTCCAATTTGCTTGCTGATCTTGCTGTTATTTTCTATGTGCTGGGGAAGTCTGAGGAAAGAAGATGTTGATTAGTTTTATATATATATGTATATATTTTTTTTTTACACACTGGGATAGTATAGGGTGCACAACTTAAAAATAAATAAATAAAAAACCAATAAACAAACAAACAACTGACTGGAAGCCTTATGTGAGCTGCGTGACTGAGGTAGACTTGATAGACAGCAGACAACATTGAACATTTGTTGATGGCTAAGGTAAGACATCACACTCTATCAGTTGTGTACTATAGAGAGTAAAACACACACACAGTAGTTGAGTAATGTCCAGCAAATGCAAAAGGGGAAGGGGGAGGGGAAAGGTGGAGCAGTGCAGGGATGTGGGAGTAAAGTGGTAGTTCTAAAACTGAAGCCATGGTTGGGCAGCATGTGCAGTAAATAATGATGATCCCTCTCCTCCCAGGGAGGATGCAGTTTGTCAAGGTGCCACCAAAAATTCCATCACCACCAACATCAGTACAAAAATAAAAAAAATATAAGAAGATTAGAAAAATCACATTCTAGTGCTGTTGATGGCAATGGCATAAGGGAGGAAGGTGTAGCAGCTGAACCAACTTCTGCATCTGACAGTGAGACAAACAAGCACAAATACACCTGTACTCAAACTAGTAGCAAACTTTATGAAAGTAAAAGTAAAAATACATTGTTTGACACCTCTAAGAGAAACTCTGACCCTGAACAAGCAAAGATGGCAAAAAGTACACAGTCATCCTGCCAGTCATCATCAGCATCATAACCACTTCATTCATTCATTCATTCATTCATTCCAAGTCCAAGTCTCGCTCAGCCATACACACTTGTGTTGTGTAACCAACAGCAACAACAACAGGAACACAGGTTTTTAACATATACAACCTTAGCTATGACAAGTGCCTCTGCTGCTGCTGGAAGTACTGCACCTTTGACACTGAGTATTAGCAGTAGAATTGCATCAACATCTAGCCCCAGATGTAGTAGCAGCCCCTCAGGGACCTCTCAGTCCATGAAGTCCACAGTATGGAGATACTTCACTCAGGTTCTAAAAGTTATGACAGAGAAAGCCAGGGTAAATGTATTAAAAACTGCACAGATGAAGAGGAGGAAAGGTATGCTACCATCTACCAGACTTGGGACCACTGCTATAACCAATAAGTAATGTGTATCTTATATATATATATATATATATATATATATATATATATATATATATATATATATATATATAAATCTAATGACCCAGTTGCACAATCCCATAAAATGAGATGTGACTTGTAGAAATAAAGGGCAGCACCATGGGATTTGTAATTTAGAGAGTTTAATAAAGCAAAGTTACAGGTCAATGTTTCAGTCCACTAAAGGACCTTTCTCAAGACAACTGTAATGGAGTTTTACCTCATGTTATATGCTCCAGTCTGTCCTGGCAGTGCTCGTGTCACTAGATACATCATCATTCTAAGCGTTATGATAGGTTAGCCTTGAGTAGATGCACCATGTAGGTCACACTCACGAATGGGGAAAGGACTGACTGCATAAAGTTGAAAACAAATGCAGGAAACACAGTGAATAAGAAATAATGACTCAAAAGAATAAAATACAATAAAATGGCTAATCATAAATGTTGTGTCTAAACGCATAATGGAGAACACAGTATTGGAACCTCCAGCTCGGTTCAATGTGTATGGAGGCATCTAAAGAGTCCAGTGATCCAGCACAAGCATAGACAGTCTCTCAGTGAATCGGAGAGCCATCCCTGCTGAAAGCCGGTGCGAGGTTCAGTGTGCACTCCAGCACATCACGTATCAATAAGTTGTTTATAGTTTCCCAGTTTGGGAACGCATTGATCTCCAGCCAGAAACAAAGATTATGTGTAACATACACTATGTTATAGAATTCAGTGCTGTGAACAGTCAATACCATAGCCAACTGCAAAAGAGACTTGTAGCAGTAAGACAGTATATATAATCGAAGTGAATACAGTCCCAAAGGGTACGAATCATGGGAGCATCCAACATATCAAATATGGGACTACATTGCTGTTAATCTCATGGGGGATTGATGAACTGGGTTGATTAAGTAATAAGGTGATTTATCAAATATAGAATTGTTTCTGCTCAGCCAATGTGGAAAGATGGTATGGACTAAAATCCATTAAGTGATAAGGTCTACTGCACCCAGAAAGCCACACGAGTGGGACAAATGAAATAATTTGGGAAAAGAAAAACCATAGATAATATAGAGTAAGGTGCCACATCTTATTATGGGTAGATGTTCGCGTTAGCAACTCATTACTATTTTGTGAGATTCTGATGTGAGTTAGCAACTCCCTGAGATCAGGGTTCTGGCTTGTACAATATATATATATTATTTATATATATATATATATATATATATATATATATATATATATATATATATTTATTATATGGAGCCCCGTTTGTACTACTCAATAGATATAAATATATTCCACTACCTTTTGAGCCATCAGTACTTCGGAAAGCATAAGCTTATGTTTCAACCAGACCAGGCCGCACAATTTTATGCAGGGGAGATTTTAATATGGTCCCTGATCCTAGTCTTGATAGGACTGGGGGAGCACACACATACATATATTCCATAGCTTGGTGGATGATATGGGACTTATAGATTCCTGGACATCCTTGCAACCCAGCATGAAGAGTTTCTCATGTCAGCTGGCTACCTACAAAACACTATCACATATATATTCTGCATTAATTTCTACATCTGTCTGACATCTTGTGAGGGACTACTGATTCCTTCTCAGGGTGACTTCAGACCACTTATCCCTGTTCTTAGTGACTAATTTGGGTGAATAGATACAGCCTAGAGAATGGAAGCTCAGCCCCATCTGGTTGTCAAATGCCCAAATCGCCAACAAACACTGCGCAGATCAACAATAATTTTTTGATCTCATTGTGGGCTCAGCCCCGTAGGAGATGGTATGAGATGTTGCCAAAACAGTGGCAAGGGAGTCTTTCATCTCACATGTAGCCTTGTACAAAAAACAGAGGGGACAGGAAATCACCAGATTAGAAAAAGAGACAGAACAGGTCGAAAAACACTATATTGAAATGGGAGACTCCACATCCTATGCAAATTTTAACTTCAAATCCATGCACCTGGCAACAAAAATGTCTGAACTGAATGCACAAAGTGTATTTTATAAAAAACAAATTATATTGGAAAACAGTGATAAGGAGGGCAAGTAGTAAGGGGGTGCCAACTATTGCTTCAGTATTCAGTGAGCAAAATTACCTTATTGTGAGTCCATGGGAAATCCTTGACCAGTTTACAATCTTTTATACCCAACTCTATGAGACTAGGGCCTTGATACTATTGCCAAGTCAGGTTTTAGTATCCTATTACCTGTGTTGTGAAAACAAAATCAGATGTAATTATACACACTGCCAGTCAAAAAAAGTCCATAAGAAACAACTAAAAACAATGCTCAAGTAGCATTCTATTACCTACTGTCAGTATTACTGCGTGTTTTGTTTTTCAGTTTCAGTTATAAAGTTGAGGCATGGAAGCCACAATGACTATCGTTGTTCAAACAGCAGCAGTGCAGAATACAGTATGAATCATAGAAATCTGACATAGAGTGCCCCTCTTTGACATGTTAACCCCCCCTTTAAAATTCAACTTATAGTGCTCCCATGACCTTCTTTCTCCATTTTAATTCAACAAATATTGCCCCCTTTCGACATATTAACCCCCCTTTGAAATCAACTTATAGTGCTCCCATGACCTTTTTTCTCCATTTAAATTCAACAAATATTTCCCCTCTTTGCCTTTTTTCTAAAGGGATTAAAATGTATTTTAAAGTATGATGAACTTTACGTGTTTAAGTTATAAAAGTATCCACATAACTAAACCATTAGAATAAAATATTTACTAGTGATGAGCGAGCATGCTCGGCCGAAGCTCGGTTCGGCTCGAGCATCGCTCTGCTCGGCACATGGCGGTACTCGTACGAGTACCGCATGTGCTCGCCCGCCATGTTCGGGTCTCCTCCCCGCACGTTTCGCGGCTGCTGCGCAGCCAATAAACGTGCAGGGAGGCTCTGACATCAGTGTAATGCCAGCAGCCATGTTGGCTGCTGGCATTATACTGATTGGCTGGCCAGAACCCGTGATCGGGTGCTGTATAGCACCTGACCAGCGAGTTCGGCTCAGTCTTAGCCAGGGAGAGATGAGGATAGGAAGGGAAAGTCAGTGTAGGGAGAAGAAAAGCGATTGTGAAAAAAAAAAAGACCCAAAAGTCCTTTTTAGGACTACTGTGTGTGGGGGCAGCAGTTTATTTTGTTTGGGGGGGCAGAGATTTAAAAAAAAAAAGTCACATATTCCGTTCACTGTGCCTAGCCGCAGATTAGCAGCACATTCTGTTTAGTGTGCAAAGTTGCAGATTAGCAGCACATTCTGTTTAGTGTGCAAAGTTTCAGATTAGCAGAACATTCTGTTTAGTGTGCAAAGTGTAAAATATCAAAGTCACATATTCCATTCACTGTGTCTAACCGCAGATAAGAAGCACATTCTGTTTAGTGTGCAAAGTTTCAGATTAGCAGAACATTCTGTTTAGTGTGCAAAGTGTAAAATATCAAAGTCACATATTCCATTCACTGTGCCGAGCCGCAGATAAGCAGCACATTCTGTTTAGTGTGCAAAGTTGCAGATTAGGAGAACATTCTGTTTAGTGTGCAAAGTGTAAAATATCAAAGTCACATATTCCATTCACTGTGCCTAGCCGCAGATAAGAAGCACATTCTGTTTAGTGTGCAAAGTTTCAGATTAGCAGAACATTCTGTTTAGTGTGCAAAGTGTAAAATATCAAAGTCACATATTCCATTCACTGTGTCTAACCGCAGATAAGAAGCACATTCTGTTTAGTGTGCAAAGTTTCAGATTAGCAGAACATTCTGTTTAGTGTGCAAAGTGTAAAATATCAAAGTCACATATTCCATTCACTGTGCCGAGCCGCAGATAAGCAGCACATTCTGTTTAGTGTGCAAAGTTGCAGATTAGGAGAACATTCTGTTTAGTGTGCAAAGTGTAAAATATCAAAGTCACATATTCCATTCACTGTGCCTAGCCGCAGATAAGAAGCACATTCTGTTTAGTGTGCAAAGTTTCAGATTAGCAGAACATTCTGTTTAGTGTGCAAAGTGTAAAATATCAAAGTCACATATTCCATTCACTGTGTCTAACCGCAGATAAGAAGCACATTCTGTTTAGTGTGCAAAGTTTCAGATTAGCAGAACATTCTGTTTAGTGTGCAAAGTGTAAAATATCAAAGTCACATATTCCATTCACTGTGCCTAGCCGCAGATAAGCAGCACATTCTGTTTAGTGTGCAAAGTTTCAGATTAGCAGAACATTCTGTTTAGTGTGCAAAGTGTAAAATATCAAAGTCACATATTCCATTCACTGTGTCTAACCGCAGATAAGAAGCACATTCTGTTTAGTGTGCAAAGTTTCAGATTAGCAGAACATTCTGTTTAGTGTGCAAAGTGTAAAATATCAAAGTCACATATTCCATTCACTGTGTCTAACCGCAGATAAGAAGCACATTCTGTTTAGTGTGCAAAGTTTCAGATTAGCAGAACATTCTGTTTAGTGTGCAAAGTGTAAAATATCAAAGTCACATATTCCATTCACTGTGTCTAACCGCAGATAAGAAGCACATTCTGTTTAGTGTGCAAAGTTGCAGATTAGGAGAACATTCTGTTTACTGTGCAAAGTGTAAAATATCAAAGTCACATATTCCATTCACTGTGCCGAGCCGCAGATAAGCAGCACATTCTGTTTAGTGTGCAAAGTTGCAGATTAGCAGAACATTCTGTTTAGTGTGCAAAGTTGCAGATTAGGAGAACATTCTGTTTACTGTGCAAAGTGTAAAATATCAAAGTCACATATTCCGTTCACTGTGCCTAGCCGCAGATTAGCAGCACATTCTGTTTAGTGTGCAAAGTTGCAGATTAGCAGCACATTCTGTTTAGTGTGCAAAGTTTCAGATTAGCAGAACATTCTGTTTAGTGTGCAAAGTGTAAAATATCAAAGTCACATATTCCATTCACTGTGTCTAACCGCAGATAAGAAGCACATTCTGTTTAGTGTGCAAAGTTTCAGATTAGCAGAACATTCTGTTTAGTGTGCAAAGTGTAAAATATCAAAGTCACATATTCCATTCACTGTGCCGAGCCGCAGATAAGCAGCACATTCTGTTTAGTGTGCAAAGTTGCAGATTAGGAGAACATTCTGTTTAGTGTGCAAAGTGTAAAATATCAAAGTCACATATTCCATTCACTGTGCCTAGCCGCAGATAAGAAGCACATTCTGTTTAGTGTGCAAAGTTTCAGATTAGCAGAACATTCTGTTTAGTGTGCAAAGTGTAAAATATCAAAGTCACATATTCCATTCACTGTGTCTAACCGCAGATAAGAAGCACATTCTGTTTAGTGTGCAAAGTTTCAGATTAGCAGAACATTCTGTTTAGTGTGCAAAGTGTAAAATATCAAAGTCACATATTCCATTCACTGTGTCTAACCGCAGATAAGAAGCACATTCTGTTTAGTGTGCAAAGTTTCAGATTAGCAGAACATTCTGTTTAGTGTGCAAAGTGTAAAATATCAAAGTCACATATTCCATTCACTGTGTCTAACCGCAGATAAGAAGCACATTCTGTTTAGTGTGCAAAGTTGCAGATTAGGAGAACATTCTGTTTACTGTGCAAAGTGTAAAATATCAAAGTCACATATTCCATTCACTGTGCCGAGCCGCAGATAAGCAGCACATTCTGTTTAGTGTGCAAAGTTGCAGATTAGCAGAACATTCTGTTTAGTGTGCAAAGTTGCAGATTAGGAGAACATTCTGTTTAGTGTGCAAAGTGTAAAATATCAAAGTCACATATTCCGTTCACTGTGCCTAGCCGCAGATTAGCAGCACATTCTGTTTAGTGTGCAAAGTTGCAGATTAGCAGCACATTCTGTTTAGTGTGCAAAGTTTCAGATTAGCAGAACATTCTGTTTAGTGTGCAAAGTGTAAAATATCAAAGTCACATATTCCATTCACTGTGTCTAACCGCAGATAAGAAGCACATTCTGTTTAGTGTGCAAAGTTTCAGATTAGCAGAACATTCTGTTTAGTGTGCAAAGTGTAAAATATCAAAGTCACATATTCCATTCACTGTGCCGAGCCGCAGATAAGCAGCACATTCTGTTTAGTGTGCAAAGTTGCAGATTAGGAGAACATTCTGTTTAGTGTGCAAAGTGTAAAATATCAAAGTCACATATTCCATTCACTGTGCCTAGCCGCAGATAAGAAGCACATTCTGTTTAGTGTGCAAAGTTTCAGATTAGCAGAACATTCTGTTTAGTGTGCAAAGTGTAAAATATCAAAGTCACATATTCCATTCACTGTGTCTAACCGCAGATAAGAAGCACATTCTGTTTAGTGTGCAAAGTTTCAGATTAGCAGAACATTCTGTTTAGTGTGCAAAGTGTAAAATATCAAAGTCACATATTCCATTCACTGTGCCGAGCCGCAGATAAGCAGCACATTCTGTTTAGTGTGCAAAGTTGCAGATTAGGAGAACATTCTGTTTAGTGTGCAAAGTGTAAAATATCAAAGTCACATATTCCATTCACTGTGCCTAGCCGCAGATAAGAAGCACATTCTGTTTAGTGTGCAAAGTTTCAGATTAGCAGAACATTCTGTTTAGTGTGCAAAGTGTAAAATATCAAAGTCACATATTCCATTCACTGTGTCTAACCGCAGATAAGAAGCACATTCTGTTTAGTGTGCAAAGTTTCAGATTAGCAGAACATTCTGTTTAGTGTGCAAAGTGTAAAATATCAAAGTCACATATTCCATTCACTGTGCCTAGCCGCAGATAAGCAGCACATTCTGTTTAGTGTGCAAAGTTTCAGATTAGCAGAACATTCTGTTTAGTGTGCAAAGTGTAAAATATCAAAGTCACATATTCCATTCACTGTGTCTAACCGCAGATAAGAAGCACATTCTGTTTAGTGTGCAAAGTTTCAGATTAGCAGAACATTCTGTTTAGTGTGCAAAGTGTAAAATATCAAAGTCACATATTCCATTCACTGTGTCTAACCGCAGATAAGAAGCACATTCTGTTTAGTGTGCAAAGTTTCAGATTAGCAGAACATTCTGTTTAGTGTGCAAAGTGTAAAATATCAAAGTCACATATTCCATTCACTGTGTCTAACCACAGATAAGAAGCACATTCTGTTTAGTGTGCAAAGTTGCAGATTAGGAGAACATTCTGTTTACTGTGCAAAGTGTAAAATATCAAAGTCACATATTCCATTCACTGTGCCGAGCCGCAGATAAGCAGCACATTCTGTTTAGTGTGCAAAGTTGCAGATTAGCAGAACATTCTGTTTAGTGTGCAAAGTTGCAGATTAGGAGAACATTCTGTTTACTGTGCAAAGTGTAAAATATCAAAGTCACATATTCCATTCACTGTGTCTAGCCGCAGATAAGAAGCACATTCTGTTTAGTGTGCAAAGTTGCAGATTAGGAGAACATTCTGTTTAGTGTGCAAAGTGTAAAATATCAAAGTCACATATTCCATTCACTGTGTCTAGCCGCAGATAAGCAGCACATTCTGTTTAGTGTGCAAAGTTGCAGATTTGCAGCACATATTCCGTGTAATATGAAGAAGGCGGGTAAAAAGGGACGGGGAAGTGGACGTGATCCTGATAGTTCAGGGCGCGGGTCAGGACGCGTAGAAACTGTGCCTGGTGCCAGAGCACAAGAAAGAAAGACATCCACCATACCTAGCTTCATGTCTCAGTTTACAGGGCGTCGCAGGACATCACTCTCGAGGTCCGACCACTGCGAACACGTGGTCGGTTGGATGTCAGCTGATACTGCTTCCAGTCGGTTAAGCACCACCCTGTCTTCCACCAAGTCCACTCTCAGTAGTCAAGAGTCTGGTCAACATAATCCTCACCCTGATCATCCTTCCTCCCACCATAGAGGGTCTGGTCAAAGAAGTGATCCCACACTGGGATATAGTGAGGAGCTCGTCTCATCACCAATCCTTAATTTGAACCTCTCTCCAAGCACGCTTGCAGAGGAACATGACATCTTGTGCCCTGATTCACAACCTCTAGAGGGTACCCAATCACAAGAAGATGACAGAGGGGAACGGCATTTAAGGTCAAAGGAAGTGGATGATGATGATGATGAGACACAGTTGCCATTAAATCAACCACTATTACTGTCTCAAGACCTTGATGAGGAGGATGATATACAGTTGTCAATGACTGAGTATGTGGTGGGATCAAGACATGAGGAGGATGATCAGAGTGAGGAAGTGGAGGAGGACTTGGTGGACGATGAGGTGACTGACCCCACCTGGGAAGGTGGAGAGCCGAGCGATGACAGCAGTCCTGAGGGTGAGCCATCTGCAGCACCGCAACAGGCTGGAAGAGGCAGTGGTGTGGCTACAGAAAGAAGGCGGACCGCACCAAACCGGCCCGCAAATGTTCCACGGAGCACCCCCTTGCGTAAATCTCCCTTGCCAAGGGGTAGGTGTTCCGTGGTATGGCGTTTTTTTAAGGAAAGTGCGGACGACAAAAGAATTGTAGTTTGCAACCTGTGCCACACCAGAATGAGCCGAGGCATGAACACTAGAAACCTCACCACCACCAGCATGATCCGACACATGGCATCCAAGCACCGTAATAAGTGGGAGGAATGCCCGGATCGCCAATCTGTGTCTGCAGGCCACACCACTGCCTCCTCTTCCCCTGTTTTCGGTGCCGGCCAATTGCCTGTCGAAGGCGCAGGCCCGCATACCTCCCGCCCTGCACCTGTACCATCTGAAGCGCCATCAGCGACCACATCCACTTCCCTGTCCCAGCGCAGCGTCCAAATGTCATTACCCCAGGCATTTGAGCGCAAGCGAAAATACCCAGCCACCCACCCACAGGCCATTGCTCTAACCTCACACCTTTCCAAATTACTGGCCATCGAAATGCTGCCATTTAGGCTTGTGGAGACTGAGTCCTTCCGCAGCCTGATGGCAGCATCTGTCCCTCGGTACGCAGTCCCCAGCCGCCACTACTTTTCCCGGTGTGCCGTCCCCGCCTTACACCACCATGTGTCCCGTAACATCACCCGTGCCCTGACCAACGCAGTTACTGGGAAGGTCCACTTAACGACTGACACATGGACAAGTGCTTGTGGCCAGGGACGCTACATTTCCCTGACGGCACACTGGGTGAATGTCGTGGAGGCTGGGAGCGACTCGGACCCTGGGATGGCACAGGTGCTACCCACGCCGAGGATTGCGGGCCCTACCTCCATCAGGGTTTCCGCCAGCACCTACGTTATTAGCTTCTCCTCCTCCGTTTCCACCTCCGAATTCTCTACGCGCAGCGCCACTCACCCATCAGCCGGTAGCTGGAAGCAGTGTAGCACTGCAGTGGGGAAGCGTCAACAGGCCGTGCTGAAGCTGATCTGCCTTGGGGACAAACAGCACACGGCCTCAGAGCTGTTGCAGGGGATTAGTCACCAGACCGAGCAATGGCTCTCGCCACTCAACCTGCAACCAGGCATGGTTGTGTGTGATAATGGGCGTAACTTGGTGGCGGCTTTGGAGCTCGGCAAGCTCACACACGTACCATGCCTAGCACATGTATTTAATTTAGTGGTTCAGCGATTTCTAAAAACCTACCCCAATTTGCATGATCTCTTGACGAAGGTGTGCCGCGTGTGTGCACATTTCCGTAAGTCATCTACAGCTTCAGCCGGCCTGTTGAAGCTGCAGCAGCGCTTACAATTGCCAGCTCACCGGCTGCTGTGTGACGTGAGCACGCGCTGGAACTCCACCTTCCACATGTTGGCCCGGCTTTGTGAGCAGCAGAGGGCAGTAGTGGAGTACCAGCTGTTACACGGTCGTCGCCTCTCCGTTCAACTTCCTCTAATCAGAAGTGAGGAGTGGGAATGGATGTCAGACCTCTGTGAGGTTTTACGCAATTTTGAGGAATCGACACAGATGGTGAGCGGCGATAACACTATTATCAGTGTAACCATCCCACTTCTGTGTCTACTGAAACGCTCGCTGCTCACAATTAAAACCGACGCTTTGCATGTGGAAGAGGTGGAAATGGGGGAGGAAGAGCTTACACAAGGTGATAGCCAGAGCACCCTCACTTCGTCTTCTCAGCGACAATTGGAGGAGGCGGAGGAGGAGGAAGACACGGTTGCCTCCGCTACAGAGGGTAGCCATGGAACTTTAGTTCCATCTCTTCAGCGTGGGTGGGCAGAAGAGGAGGAAGAGGATGAGGAGATTGAGAGTCATCCTCCTGGTGAGGACAGCGAAATCTTGCCTGTTGGTACTCTGGCACACATGGCTGACTTTATGTTAGGCTGCCTTTCCCGTGACCCACGTGTTATACGCATTTTAGACAACACGGATTACTGGGTGTTCACCCTTCTGGACCCCCGCTACAAAGAGAATTTCTCATCTCTCATTCCTCCGGTGGAGAGGACAAGCAAAATGGTGCAATACCAGAAGGTTCTTGTCGAAAAATTGCTCCAAAATTTTCCATCTGACAACGCTGGCGGCAGAGTACGTGCTACCTTGGCCAACCGAGAAGGGGAGAAAAGGGGAGCACACAGCAGTTCCGACAAAGGCAGGGCAACACTCTCCAAGGCGTGGGACACCTTCATGACACCCCGCCAGCACCCTCACCCTGATGCGCAGCCTAGTGTCACAAGGAGGGAAAAGTTTTGGAAGATGGTGAAGGAGTACGTAGCAGACCGTGTCAGCGTCCTCAATGATCCCTCTGTGCCTTACAACTACTGGGTGTCCAAGCTGGACACGTGGTATGAACTGGCACTCTACGCCTTGGAGGTGCTGGCCTGCCCTGCCGCCAGCGTTCTGTCTGAGCGGGTATTTAGTGCTGCTGGTGGCATCATAACAGATAAGTGTATCCGCCTTTCCACCGAAAATGCTGATAGGTTGACACTTATAAAAATGAACAAGGCCTGGATTTCCCCTGACTTCTCCACTCCATTGGAGGAAAGCCCCGGGGGAACATAAAGTCACTTTATATATGTTATTTACAATGATGGGAATACTCTGTATTCCCATTCACCCCTTCCACCCAAAAAACGGGTATATGGTTCCATATGCCCAGTGATATAATTTTTATATAGGGCCAGCTCACCAGCGGGCCCAGTGATATAATCTTTATATAGGGCCAGCTCACCAGCGGGCCCTGTGATATAATTTTTATATAGGGCCAGCTCACCAGCGGGCGCAGTTTGACAATTTTTGTATAGGTCAGCTCACCAGCGGGCCTTCTCATATAATGTTTTATTGGGTCAGCTCTCTAGCGGGCCCTCTCATATAATGTTTTATAGCGTCAGCTCACTAGCGGGCCTTCGCATATAATGTTTAGGATGGTCAGCTCCGCAGCAGACCCTCAGCCATAATGTTTTAGATGGTCGGCTCAGCGCACGTTTCCCTCTTAATCATGGCCCCAGTTCAGAAAAATCGAGGAAATTTTTGGGAGAATTTGCCTCTGCGCACGTTTCCCTCTTAATCATGGCCTCAGTTCAGAAAAATCGAGGACATTTTTGGGAGAATTTGCCTCTGCACACGTTTCCCTCTTAATCATGGCCTCAGTTCAGAAAAATCGAGGAAATTTTTGGGAGAATTTGCCTCTGCGCACGTTTCCCTCTTAATCATGGCCTCAGTTCAGAAAAATCGAGGACATTTTTGGGAGAATTTGCCTCTGCACACGTTTCCCTCTTAATCATGGCCCCAGTTCAGAAAAATCGATGAAATTTTTTGCAGAATTTGCAGATGATATACAAGTAAATATACAGCAAATACTGTTTGGTAACAATTTTTCGCCTAAAGTCGTTTTTATCTGCCTTTTTGTGTGTTTTACGGTCAGTCTGTAAAAATGGCGTACTACGGGCGAAAGATCGTTCCCAGCAGCGATGTTGGAGTCCAAGATGCATCCAGACATCCTCCCTATGCTGTCCCTGAACCATTTCTGTGGTGTTTCCATCATTTTCTGACCTTTTCCTATGGACCAGGCACCCTCCCCTCATCAGAGCAGGGGGTGCCTGGTGTAGTGCTCGAGTCCTCCCATTGACTTCAATGGGGCTCGGGTGCTCGGCCGAGCACTCGAGCCTCCGGGGGCGCTCGGTCAGAGCACCCGAACACCCGAGCATTGGGGTGCTCGATCATCACTAATATTTACAGAAATACACACTCCCTCAATTCATAGCTGACAGACAAACTTCCCAGTTAAAAGCTTATATCTCTATAGAAGTTACAGGGTGGTGTATATAGACAAAATGGTAACACATGCCAAGGGGGGTTAGAAATACTGATGGGAACATAAGACCTATAATATTTAACACTGTGAGAGTCAGAGGGGAAGCAGCACATTGTAATAAGTTGTGCACCCATCTTTCACTCTGTGGGTTAAAATTCAGAATCTCATGTGCAGGACACCCTTAACAGATCCAAGTTAAGTTTATACATTTCCTTTAGCAGGAGGTACTCAGTCCTGTCAAAAGCCCACCCCCCATAATATTACATGGGTTTTCATAATCGTTAACCTATATTGAGATTTTGGTAGCACATATAGAACATTGTAACCGTGGCATGATTCATCTGTCCTTGTGAGGAGATATGAAATCCTGCACTGTTTGGGGGGCTGTGCTAACGACCGGTTTGAGCATTCCTGGCTCATAAAGGTTAAACTGGAAGTGAGTGCATACCCATCTAGCAATTGGGCTCATTTGTTTAACCAAAAGGATTTTGCAGAGAGCAGGTATTTGCAGTGTAACTCTGCTATGACCCAACTGCATGGAACATATTTAGAATAGTTGCATGGTGTCTTGGCTACAGCATAGACCAAATCCCTCCATGCAACTTAAGTTAACTCTCTGGAGTGTCAGGAGTATACAACACAATGCATACCACCACTGGTTAAGTGACCATTTGTGGTTAGGCTAACAGTTTAACCCCCTTGAGTGCCGGAGGGTACAGAATACACTGCAAAGCAGTGTGCTCTATACCCTTCTGGCACCCAAAGGGCCTGCAGAACTGTAGAAAGGACACCAAGCTAAGCATGTCTGTCTGATAATCCCTGGAGGACCAAAGGTCTGTGCAACACTCCAGTCTATTAATCCCTTTAGGGGAGGGGTGCAACACCACCCCTCTTATCCCCTAGAGGATTAACAGACTCAAGAGCCACATATTCCAATGTTATAATTCCCACCAAACTGCAGTCTGTGGGTCAATGTTGTACTGTACAGTTTAAAGTGTTTTCCACTAAAGTACATCTACACATGAGTTTCTGCTTTTATCACTTGACCACAATGCAAGTTAGTGAAATAGTTTTCATAAAGGAGGCAGGAAGGAAGTTTTTGGCCCATAATACAGGTCTGCTCACACCCACTGTGTTAACCCCAGGGCTGTGGAGGGTGAGAAAGCAGGGTGTGGGGGAAGGCTCAATGGACAGAAGTCTTTGTGGTGGGCTTTTCTTCCCCCTACTCCTCCTGCTTTTGTGGCTCAGCAGGAGGTTCTGTGCTGTGGTCAAACTCTGTATGCTTGGGAATTTTCTCAGGAGGTGATACATCAGCTGGATAGAACTGTACAGCTAAAGCTACTTCTGTTGCTGGCTCTTCATGAGCTTATGCAGTATCAGGTTCTTCAGCATCACCCTTCACTACGGCAGGAGGGTTGGCGTTGTCAGCCTTGGGGGACTCTGCCTACTCAGCGGGTGTCTCTTCCGCAGCAGCTTGCTCCTTATTGTTTTTCTGGAACAAATTGCACCCAAGCTTCAGCTTCTTGAAAAAAAAGCCTTTTTCTTCCCATGTTTACCCTGGGTTCCTCTGGTTTAACGTCGCCATAAGTGGAAGGAGTTGACTCAATGACCTCCCCAGATGCTTCATTTTTGGGTACAGACTCCACCATTAGATGGAGCAGTGTCTCCTTTTTGTTTCATAGCTGTATCCCCATTTTGTGTGGGAAGGGACTCCCCATTTTGCTTTGCAGCCACATCCCTATTGGTCTTCAAATGACCATTCTTCTGTTGATCTACCGCCTTGCTTGTGGTGATGTTAACACTCTTTGACTTGGATTCCTGGCTATCCATCTTCTCATTTTAAATTTAGATGCACAAAATCAGGTCTCCTATAAAGCTTACACATGTGTGTCTTATCGCTAATCTCTGTGCTTTCAACCAGCTCTGCCATACACCAATGCCTGTCCCCTTCGTCATAGTAACCTCCCTTTGAAATTCGACATATAGTGCTCCCTTCTGAGCTTCTTTCTCCATTTTAATCCAAAAATACTGCTCCCATTCGACATTGTTTATTCTCCAATTTTATTCAACATGCCCTGTTGTATATGTGTTGCATGATTAATTCTTTGAGTACCAGAGGGGTAGCAAACACAATGCATTGCTACCTCTCTGGTACTCATTGGGTTAATTATGCAAAACATATACAATAAGGGCATGTCAAATTAAATTGGAGAAAGAAGGTCATGGGAGCACTACAAGTCAAATTTCAAAGGGGGGTTAATATGCCGAAGGAGGGGCACTCCATGTCGAATTTCAATAATGTGGGGAACACATCTAAAGCTAAACTTGATCTTTCTGTTGGCAAGCATATGCCTATTTCCTTTGACTTTCATGTTTGTTAGGCAGTAGTTGAATAGATGCAGACAGAAGCACTGAGAAATGTGCCATCTATGCCGGTTTTGTTTTACAAAATACACATTGCTTGTTTTTAACCCCTTAGTGACAATGGACGTACATGTACGTCCTCTGTGGCTGTCACTTAGTGACAGAGGACGTACATGTACGTCCAGGAAATCCGGATCCCCGCGCGGCTGCACGCCGTTCGGGAACTCCGGATTCTTATGAAAAAAAAAAAAAAAAATGTTAGACGGGCGTTAAGTGACGGCCACGTCTGCACGCGGCCGTCACTAAGGGGTTAATGTAACAAGGGTTTTGGCATGGGTAATAGCATTGAGCACTAGATCCACCAAGACCGAGGCCCAGGTAGGGATGGGTGAAAATTGGGAAAAATTACACTTTCCTCTTGGCAAAATATTTCCCGCGAAAAGTGTTGATTTTCTGCTTTTTCCCACTTTTTTCACCTAGCTCATTCCATTGAAATCAATTGGAACATTGAAGTTCTACACAACACATAGCAAATATTATTTTATTTCCCAAAGTCATAGTATAAAAGGGGCATGAGGGTGTCTATGTTGATGGGGTGTGAGGAAAGATTCAGTTGAACAGGGGATGATTTTTGGGAGGATGTTTACTGGGATTGGGGGGCAGTTAGTAAAAAATAAATCCTAAATACAATTTAACCCCCCCCATAAAACAAGGTACAAAAGGGATCTGAGGAGGGTACCTGTGTTGGTGGGTGGAGTCTGGGGAATGAATCAATTGAACAGGGAATTTGTTTTAGGGGGGTTCTTGACTGGTATTGGGGGTACAGTTAATAAAAAAAATAAAATAAGATATTTGTATGAAAAGTGATAGAGATAGGAACCCCCTGACATAAGCTGCCACTGAGGTGGACTGATATTTGACTTGACAGAGTATTTTGTCAAGGATGATTTGTTAGATTTGTTGTTAGAGGCCTTTGTAGGACTTAAACTTATTAGAGGCCCAAGCCCTGAAGAAACATTGATTTATAGGACTTAAGCTTGTTTGGAACAAGCCCTAAGGAAACATTGATTTGTAGGACTTAGGCTTGTTAGAAACAACCCCCCCCCAATTGTTTTACTTTTTTTTTTTTTCTCAAAGCACAAGCACTGAGAAAAAAATAAAAATGCCCTACTGGCCTAGTGCCAGCAGGTCATGTTGGCCACTGGCCACTGGCCATTGTCAAATGTCCTCCTGAGTCCATAACTGTGGAATTTGCAACTGCTGTTCTTACTGCTGCTGCTGGGCTTTTTAAGTTTAAGTTTAAGATTAGGTAGCTGAAAAGGAATGGGACCAACAATAGCAGTAACATGGGTGATGGATGATGAAGGTTCCTCTTGCCACGACTAGCTCGAATGATGTGCCTGAGGTAGTAGCAGCACAATAACTAGCCTCCAGTCTATGTGGAGAAAAGAAGAAGTTGGCCATTAATTCTTTTCTACCTTCCCCTCTTCTAAAATCATGGGTGTGTTGTTATTAGAATATATTTTTTCCCTTGAGAGCAGGAACTGTGGCTCTCATCAGCAGCTGCAATGTGCACACAGTGCGTGTCTGTGTGTGTTCGTGTGTGTGTGGTAAATAACATCTGGGGGCACAACTGTATACAAACACCATGACACCCAAAACCAAGTACTGCCACTATCACTATACCCCTTGTCCAGACCCCTCTAAGGACTCATGAAACTTGCTGACAGTTTAATAGTAAAGACGAACCCTAGCTGTCACCATCTTAGCATATTCTGCAGGATGGAGTCTTCTCAGATGTCGTTTGATGCACTTTCTGCAATTCTCCTCCACTACACTGACATGTGTAGTCACATGAGTGGCTATCATTTGGAGGGGGAGGTAACGATGAATGAGGTGGATTAGCATAAGATGTAGTTACCCTAGAAGGTGATGGTGAGCTAGTTGTTTCACTTGTTATGGAACTTCCAGTCTCTGCCTGGATTGCTCTATTCTTCCTCCTGTTTGATCTCCGCCTCACCTCTCCTTGCCTTTCTGAAGAGTCAGGGGTTACAGCAACAATGGTACTTTATTTCTGTGGTGGGTGTTTGGCTTTAACATATTTGACATAGATGTCTTGGTGCCTGTGTTTCATGTGTGTTATCAGGGAGCTTGTGCCAAGGTGTGTTCCCTCATTTCCTCTTCTCACTGACTTATCACAGATTCTGCACAGTGCCGTTGGTGATGACTGCACTGTGCCTGCCCCAAGAGAAAAATAGTCCCACACCCATGACTTCAGGGGATAGGGAACAGGAGGAGAAGAATGGCCTCTTTCAACTTGTGCTCCACATTCCCCTTCACTGTCTGTGGCAGCGATAATGTTGCTGCTACTGCCTCAGATTCAGCACTGCAACTAGGACCAGGAGTATTGCTGGCACTGGCAAGTGGAACCTGTCCTAGTCCCGCAACTAGAACCTGTTGACCCCATTTCCACTGTGTCCAAGGTGGTCTGTTTCACACTAGCTTGCTCCTCAGCATCCTGCTGCCTTTGCAACTCAGCATCAGAAGGAATTAGAGCAGTTGCAAATTCCTCTAATTCCAAAATCTCACTGCTAGTTGTGGTGGTGGTGATGCCCATCCTCATCCCTGTCTTCCAAAAAGCAAAAACAATGTAAATCAATGTTCAGAAACTTTCTAGCCACTGGAAAATTGGCAGGGAATTTTGGCCAATGGTCAAAAAATGCAGAAATTTTAAAAGGCGAATTTCTCGCAATAAAGGGGACAATAAAGTGGTTTTCGCTAAATTTCTCTCGGGAACACAGCAACAATTTTCACCCGTTCCTAGGGCCAGGTACCCAGATTTCTTTTGAACTGTGATATGCCTCAGCTGACGAAAGAAAATAAACTTATGTTGGAATCCCCCAATTCTTCTAAGAAAAGTAATGGAGACCATTTGGAGTCCGCCAGCTGGTAAAGGTCTGAGCAGGGATGGACTCCCTTCCGAATGGTATCAGACATTCACGGATGTTCTCTGTCCACATTTGCTGAATACTTTTTATGCGGCAATGGATGAGGGTGCTCTTCCAGATTCCCTCACAAGTGCCTCAATCATAGTGTTACCCAAACTGTGAAAAGATCTTATATATTGTGACTCGTACCGACCAGTCTAATTGCTAACAACAGGTGCTAAAATCCTATCAATAATAGTTGCCAACAGGCTAAATTCAGTGATAACAACCCTGGTACATGATGATCAAGTGGGGTTATACCAGAAAATCCACCTCACACAACCTTAGATGACTCTATACACATTTGCAAATAACTCATGACAACTCTGGTAATGCATCATAGCATGTCTGGATGCCTCTAAGGCATTTGATTCAATTGAGTGGCAATATCTTTGGGGTGTGATTGAGGGGTTGAGCTCTGCGGACTTCCCCTTGAATATGGGCATGAGACAGGGGTGCCCTTTATCCCCTGACCTATTTGGTCAAGCAATAGAACCACTCACCAACCTTATAAATGTGGCAAAAGATGTTCAGGGATTTCAGGTGGGATCTGAAAAGAAAAGATCACCCTCTATGCAGATGATATCTTACTGTTTCTGGGAGATACCAATAGGTCCCTCCTTAAAATATTAAGTATAGTAGAACTCATTGATTCCTTTTCAGGTCTACAATCAACTGGTCCAAGTGCTGATTGCTTCTCATTGTTAATCTATCCCAGGGTCTACATTTAGCGGACAACACAATGAGATGTGTGGAGGAGTGTGGTTATCTGGGCATTAAGACAGCTGCTTCTCCGGGGTTCTTTCTGGAGTGAAATCTGTCACCGGTTATAAGACTTTTTCAAGAGAAATTATCCTCTTCGAATTCAGTTCCTGTTGAATGTAGTGGGCAGAGCTAATCTTGTAAAAATGATGTTTCTACCCAAATTTTTGTATAGATTTAAAAATATACCAATTTGCATACCTAAATTGTACTTTAAACAAATAAACAAGATTATGAGTAATTTCACTTGGGGGGAACATCAACCTAGGATTACATTTACAACTCTTATGGAACAGAAAAGAGGTGGGGGGGATCTCTTTGCCAAATCTGTAATGATTATCTGGTAGTGCAAGGTCAATATGTGAAAGCTTCTATAGTCCCACAAACTACTCACCAATGTATTCACCTTCATGCAGCTTTTCTGTATCCTGGCTATGATGTGGTGTAGTTTTTGCTTGGAGGGCCGTCAGTTAGAAAGACAGTGATGCTGATGTCCCAGGCCATTTTTGAGGCTTGGACTGCCATGCAGGTGGCTACCAGGTATAGGGCTATGCATCCTAACACTCCTCTGTGGGGATCAGAGGGATTGAAACAGTTACTTGATTTGGACATTGAGCATACATGGGCTCTATAGCAGTAGGTCAACTATATAATTTGAACAGTTACGCTAGTAATATCGAATCCTGAATACCTTGTTTTATTCATATCCATGCCTCAGACACACTCTCCGGGCACAGTGGTGGGGCATTAACCTGACATTCCTTCATTTTCACTTCTTAAGAGACCAAAGAAACTCATTTATATATAGGTGACTACAGATGGAAATGGAGGGGAAAGACTGTGTGGAAAAGATGGGAGTGTGATATTAGCCCTTTGGAAGATGGGGAATATTTTGCAATACAGGCTTGTCTATTTACATAGTGGTTCCCCACAAACGTTTGAAAGAATTGTGGAGAAATGGCAGTCCTGGTAGTTTGTGGATGGCCCTTCTTGCACATAATACCTGCTTGAGTGAAGGTGGGTCTATTTTTAGGTTTGAGTCTGATGTACTGATTGGGTTGGTGGCGTCTGGGTTGGTGCCTGGTTGAGGGGTTGGTGCACTGTGTGGAGAGAGGTAATAGGTCTGGGATGATAAATTGTTAATGAGGGTAGTGGGTTATTTCTGTTATTTAAAAACCCAATTTGGTCTAGAAAATGACACGTACTTTCTAAAATTATATGGTTGTTTAAAGTCTTGGATATTATCATGATGCCTGGTTACTTTTATACCTATCTTGGATAAATATAAAAATGCTGGACTGACATGTTAATAAAACATTTCACAAAAAAAAGGTTTATCAAAACTCCTGGTAAGAAAAATATCACATATAGGGAAAGATAGGCCCCTAAAGGTATAGTAATGTTTCACAAAAACAGCAGCTCCACTTAATCTTCATAGTATTTGAGCCATAGAGAGTGTTATTTCAATACTGTCAGAGTTGTAGTTCAAGAGTAATTGAATGATAAAGTTTCCCCCTTCTTCCCCTTTTACCTAGTGTAAGCCACTTCCCCTCAGATGTGGAATTTGGTCCACAGAACAGACAGCTCACAGCAAGGGACAATCTTATTACTGTGAGAACAATGAAAGCCCTGCCCCCATTGACAGGATTTTCCGTTTTTTTCCCTTATATTAATTGAAGATTGTCCCTCTCTGTAAGCCACTTGGACACCGCCCTGCTGCTCTGAGGTGAGCATTGTTACATCAGTAAAAGGGGAGGGAGGGGGATACTTTATCATTCAATTACTCTTGAACTACAACTGTGATAGTACTGAAATAACACTCTTCGTGGCCCAAATGGTATGAAGATTAATTGGAGCTGCTTTTATTATGAAACATTACTATCCCTTTAAGGAAGTAAGTTCTAATTCATATCTTATAATAAAGAGTAGGAAGGGTGAAAAGTCAGAAAAGTTTCTCACAGGACTTTTTGCAAAAAAAAAAAAAAATATTTTTTGTTTTTTTCACAAAAGTTTTCACCCAAAGAAAATACATAAAATGTTCGCCACTGCCAATAAATTTCTCGCCAGAACTTTACATATTTTGCCTATGTTTTCTATTACTGTAGGATTTCATACCACAAAATCACTTCTTGAAAATATTGGCAGCAGACTGAGTGCCTTTGTCCTTTGCCCACAACACTAACTTCCTGCTTAAGTAACATTGGCACAAACATCCTTGACAAATAACTGTGGTTTGGGATATTGCAGCAGGTTGCAACACATGACATTGGTTCTTTAAAGCCTCAGTTTTCAACAAAAGAAAAGGGCAGCATGTCAACCACCAGCATTTTGGCAAGTGTACTATTCCATAGTTTTGAATTCTTTTTGTGCAGGTTTTAACTTCTTTCTAAGACCTTACTAAGTGTTGGATGGCTGTACATAGTGTAACTTTATTGCTTTAACAACATGACTTGTGGAGGTGATGGGGGTGGTGGAGATATGTGTGAGCACTCTATGACTCTTGTCATGTCCAAAAACAAAATAAGAGTAATTTTCCTCTGCAGCAGGAGCAGAAAATCTTGGCACACTCTCTAACACATCAATAGCACATCTATTATGTACCCCAGAGCCCCGGGAAAATTTGAAGTACTTCCGCTGCTGCTAGTTGTGGCACCTCTAACCTGTTGATGGTCTGTCTCACAGTTAGACCTGTGGTTGTTCTTCAGGTGGAAACTCATTGAGGAGCTTTCTAGTCAAGAGCCTACTTTCCCCCTGCTCAAAAGTTTCTTATGTAGACAACAGATAGCAACATGCTTAGCTTTTGGATTCTGAGTGAAGAATCTCCAAACTGTGGACTTCATAGGCTGTGAATTCCTGAGAGGATGCTACTACTAATACTACTACTACTGGGGCTAAATGTTGCTGAATTTGTACTACTACTTGGTGTCTAGATAATGCACTTCCAAGAGCAGCAGAGGCACTCAAACCTAAGGCTGTATATGCTGATAACCTGTGTCAGTTTCTCAACAATATTAGTGTATGTAGCTAAGTGGGACTTAGAAGCGATGATGATGCTAATGATGACAGGTGACTGTGTACTTTTTTGCCATCTTTGTTTTTCCAGGGTCAAACTTTCTAATTGTTTTATTAAACAGTTAGTAGACAGGCACAGTGCTCCTTTTCACTCTCAACTCTGTATTTAAAGAAGATGAGAATGCTGGAGGGATATATTCTAGATTTACATCATTATCATCAGTTATTAGGTCATCCTCAGCATCGCTTGCTGCTTCTTCTCCATGACTTTTATATTCCTCTAGACTTTTAGGGGTCTCAAACTATTTATTTTTACTTTTCCCCTTTGAGTGTTTTTCACAACTTTCACTACTTCTTTCAGGACAGGCGTTTTTGTGGTTGTTTGTCTCACTGTCAGATGCAGCAGTTGGTTGAGCTGCTACGCCTTCTTGCATTATGCCATCAACCCTGGAATGTGACTCATTGTCATTTTCAATGTTTTAAGATGGTTTATTAATAGTACTTGTTGGCAGTGGTGGAGTTTTTGGTGGGACTTTGACAATCTGCATCCTCCTTGGGAGGAAAACCATCACCATCATTTATTGCACACGCTGCAGCAACCATGATTGCACTCAGTTTTGGACTACCACTTTAATCACACATCCCTACACTTCTTCCATACCCCTTGTGCATTTTCTGGACATTACTCAACCACTGTGTGTTTTGTCTTGGATCTCTACAAAATGGCCTATAGCATCTAGTATCAATCTGCCTCAGTTCCAGATCACATCAGGGTCCCTGACCCCTAGCAATTTTTTAAATGTTGTTTATTTATTTAAACTAATTGCTCCCCCGATCCCTATCAATAAAAACAAAAAACATACTCCCTGTTCAACTGCTTGTTGCCCCAGACTCCCATAGGACAGAGATAACAGCCAGATCGGAAAGAAACTTGGATCACGGTTGCCTGTGTCTTCACAGTAAATTTTGGGGTAATTCTCCTTTGCTCCCTTCTCATATCTCCAGACTCCCCTGACAGAGATGACAGCTAGAGAAAAAAGTAACTTGGATCACAGCTGCCTGTGTCTATTTGATCCCATAAAATCTTGGGATATTTGGGGTAAAACACCTTTGCACCTTTCTCACACCCCAGACTCCCATAGGACAGAGATAGCAGCCACATCAGGAAGAAGCTTGGAACACAGCTGCCTGTGTCTTCCCAGTCAATCACACCAAATTTGGAGGTATTTGGGGTCCAACAAACTCCCCAAATACAGAGAACAGATCTCCTGCCTAAAAGACTCATTAACTAAGCTTCAACTTTACTTTATCAGCTTGTCTTCTGTAGCTCAAAAATATACAGCTTTCTTTTCCTTTCATAAACACGAAATGGCATGATGTGAATACCTGACACCCTTTTATATACATGTAGGAAAAGAAGAGAATATTCCATGTGGAGGGGATAAACTTTGTCTTTCCATTGATTTCAATGCAAGTACTAGGCAGGAAAATTGCACTTTTTGTAAAATATTTCCCGCTTGGCAAAAATTGCCATTTTCTCTTGTTTCTCTTTTAAGGTGAAGATTTTCACACATCCCTAATAACCCTTTGAGCACTAGAGGGGTATGCAATGCATTGCAAAGCAATATGTTGCATACCCCTCTGGCACTAAAAGGGTTAAGAGTTCAGATTCAGGTAGGAGTGTGTCACGGTTTGTTACTGTTTGTAAAAGAACACTCAGACAGTTCGGTAAGGTTAAAAGCATTATTGAAAATAATGTACAATAGCCCCACTCAGGTCCAGATACGGTCCGTACCGAGTACTTTTGCAGATCTGACGCAGGTCAGGGAGAAACTACACACACTGTAGTAGGCAGCAAACAGAAATAATGATCTTGGACTTGTAGGCAGATTCCCAGCAAGGTTTAGGAACAATAATATCCTCGACAGCCCCACACCGCAATAGGTGACACAGGCGATGGGTGACTGAAGGGCAATCCCTAGTGGACTAGGGTTAACGAAGGTGGCACAGATAGGGTACAGATACACAAAAGGTCCTAGACTTCTAGGGTTAACGGAGGCAACACTGGCAGAGAATTGACCCTAGGAGAGTAGGGTAGACAGAGGCAACATGGGCAGGACTCTGGCAGTAACGAGACCCTAGAACGCAAGGGTTAACTGAGGCAACACAGGTAGTGCTCTGGCAACAGCTGAACCCTAGAACACTAGGGTTAACGGAGGCAAGACAGAATGGACTCAGGCAGCGACTAGGCCCTAGCACGCTAGGGTTAATGGACGCAACACGGCTGTGGCACTTGTAGTGACTGAACCCTAGAACACTAGGGTAAGCGGAGGCAACACGGACCTGACTCGGGCAGTGACGGGACCCTAACAAGCTAGGGTTAACTGAGGCAACAGACACCAGATGCTGGTGAGATAACGACCTTAGGTCACTAGGGTAAACTGAGGCAAAATGGGCAACAGTGTGGTATTGGCTTGACCCAGGTATTTTAGGGTTACCGGAGGCAACACAGACACTGGTGAGTGCAGGGACTCCCACAGGCTCCAGGAGACAGTAGGAGCGGCAAGCGAGTGGGAGATAGGCATGTAATATAACCGGTCCTGGACTGGTGTCTCCCTGTTTGGTATTCGGAGGTAATAGGCTAGTCAAGTAAGTGACGGAGCTAGCAGCACCACCAGGTTGGCACACACGGACTTCACAGTCAGTTAGGAGGACCACCAACACTAGCCCAGCCAGACTGGTGTAAATGGATAGTCAGCCAGTCCTAGTCAGTAATGGAATCAGATACGCAGCCACGCCGGTTCGGTACACAAGGAGTTAGTCAGCCAGTCCAGTCAGTAACGGAATCAGATACTCAGCCAAACCAGTTCAGTACACAAGGAGTTAGTCAGCCAGTCCTAGTCGGTAACGGAATCAGATACTCAGCCAAGCCAGTTCGGTACACAAGGAGTTAGTCAGCCAGTCCAAGGTCAGCAACGGGATCGGATCACAAGAGCATCGGGCACAAAGCGTAGTCAGGTGAGCCGGGTCATACAGGGAAACAGGAAACAAGAGCTACTAGTCAGTAGGTACGGGTACACCACAAAAGGGCACCGGTATAGTGACAGGAGGGCTTATTTAAAGGCAAGCCCTGGGAGGAGCAATAACCCAGAGCCAAAAAGAATGCAGCCAGTGTAAACCCGGAAGTAACAATGTTGCTCAGGGATCACGGGCACCGTGATAGAGTGTCATTGTGATGGATACAACCTCAAAAAACAATAAGAGAGCGCCACATGGTACAGTATATAGAGAGCAATCTTAAATCCAAATTTTTAGAATCTCACTCACATAGATCGTAGTCAGTGAGCCGATATCGGACTTCACTGACAATCACACATACGGAGAGATTTCACCCGTCTCCGTTCAGGTTACTCACGAAACTCTTCCACGTCAGGTTCTGGATATTGACATCACAAGGCGGGGTATTTTCGATAAAAAATTTATATTTATTACATTACATATTAATAAATATATATTTTTTATCGAAAATACCCCGCCTTGTGATTGTCAATATCCAGAACCTGACGTGGAAGAGTTTCGTGAGTAACCTGAACGGAGACGGGTGAAATCTCTCCGTATGTGTGATTGTCAGTGAAGTCCGATATCGGCTCACTGACTACGATCTATGTGAGTGAGATTCTAAAAATTTGGATTTAAGATTGCTCTCTATATACTGTACCATGTGGCGCTCTCTTATTGTTTTTTGAGGTTGAATCGTTTGTATACCGCTGGGGGAGAAGCGTGTTTTAGAAGAGCTGCCGTGATATCTTCGCATTTATGCACTAGCTCAATTTGTCGGTCTGGTGTATACCGTCTCTGACACACAGTATATTGTGAGTGCACACCTTAGGGTGATTTGGTGGTGGTCAATTTAGATCTACTGATATACACAGGGGCGCCCTGTTTTTTCTTTTTTTCTTTTTTTCCCATTTTTCATATCAGATATTGTGATGGATAGTTCTTATTATACAAATGAGGCTTTATAACCATTCCAAGACACTTCCACCTATGTTCAAATCGGAACTATTCCATCTTCAGCTTATTGCAATGTACTCAAACATATTGTTGAGCTTGGAGGGAAGGCCAGAGTATTGAAATTCTAAACAGGTTGATTTTCTATTAGTGGAGTTTCCTGTTACTCTGATATTTCACTACCCTCGTAAGACTCCTGTTATCATCCCATTATCAGGGAATTGACTCTTTTAATTAACTTCTGTCTGAGTTGGTGAATTGTTCCCTCCAAACCATTAGTTGTTATCTTGCCTGACCTATTAAACAATACCTCTCATATTCTAAAATAGCTTAAATATTTGAAATCAGAGAGTGCTTATTCTTGGATTTCTGCAGAGGTAATACTTCGTATTCCTCAAATAGATATTCTAGGGGATATAAGAAATTGCATGTTTTTTAAATGTGTTCTCTACATAAAGTGAGTCATTGAAACAGTATTTGATTTTGTCTATTTCATATCTTTTTTTTTTTCTTTTTATCTCCAAAGGTGTGGAGCATCGTCATGTGCCCCAGGGTTATAAAAGTTCAGTTCTTAAGGGCTGTCAACAGGCCAGGATATAAGGATTTCCCTGATTAAGCAAAAATAAGTTAATCAGTGGATGATTAATTTTGACTGACTCACCTGTGCTTAAACAGGGAAATCCTTACATCCTGGCCTGTTGGCAGTTCTTGAGTACTGAACTTGGACAGCAATGTTTTATCCTTTTTCTAACCTTTATATGGGTTCATGGGTAGGGGTGGGCGAAAAGTGAGAAAAATTCCCTGCATGACTTTTTGTGAAAAACAGCAGATTTTTCTATTTTTTTTGCAAACGTTTTCCCTTTTTCTCCAATTCAAAATGATCCTGCTTTTTGCCTATTTCAGCAATTTTTCACCTATTCCAACACATTATCCTATTCTAACACATTTTCTCCAATTCTAAAACATTTTTCTCCTATTCCAACACATTTTTTCTATTCCAACACATTTTTTCCTATGTTTAATATGGTGCAACATTTCCCAGCACAATATTACTTCTTCTGAGCACTGTAATGGAGAAATAAGTAGCTGGAAGTCAAAGTTGTGAGTCCTACAGCAACATATACCTTGAAAAATGTGTTAGCATGCAGGGTGCATTTGTCCTTTGCCCGCAAAACTTGCTTCCTGCTTAAGTGACACTGGCACGTATTCATGATGATGTCAAGTGATTAAAATAAAAATAAATTACAACCTACAATGTGGCAGATGTGTATGGTAGTTGTGGTGGGTGACTGGCGTGGTGTGATTTTTTGGGGATCTTGATAAATTGCATCCACCCTGGGAGGAAAGGGATCATCATTTATTGCACATGCTGCAGCAATAATTGCTGCAGTCAGTTTTTGCACTAACACTTTACTCCCACATCCCTGCACTTCCTCCACCTTTCCCCCTCCCACTTGTGTATTTGCTAGACATTACTCAACTACTATGTGTGTTTTTACCCTCTATAGTACACAACTGATGGAGTGTGATGTCTTGCCTTGGCTCTCAACAAAATTCTCAATGTAGTCTAGTGTCTATCAAGTCTGCCTCAGTCACAGAGTTCCCAGTCAGCTGTCTAATATATTTATTTGTTTAAAGGGATAGTAATGGTTAACAATAAAAGTAGCTCAGATTAATTTTTACAGTATTTGGGCCATGGAGAGTGTTATTTCAATGCTGTCAGAGTTGTAGTTCAAGAGTAATTGAATGATAAAGTATCCCCCTCCTGCCCCTTTTACTGATGTAACACTGCTCATCTCAGAACAGAAAGGTGGTGTCCAGATGGATCGCAGAGAGGGACAATCTTCAGTGAGTATAAGAGAAAAACCTGTCAGTGGGGGCAGGGTTTTCCTTATGCTCACAGTAAGAAGATTGTCCCTTGCTGTGACCTGTCCGGTCAAGAGACCAGATTCCACATCTGAGGGGAGGTGTTACACTAGGTAATAGGGGTGGGAGGGAAATACTTTATATCATTCAATTACTCTTGAATTACAACACTGACAGTATTGAAATAACACTCTCTATTGCTCAAATACTATGAAGATTAATTGGAATTAATGTAAAACATTACTATTCCTTTAATTATTTATGTTTTTTAGTTTTTATTTTTATTTATTTATTTATTTAATTATTTTTAAGTTGTCCATATCTTATCACAGTTAGTCCCAAAAAAATATATTTAACTAAAAAACAAAATCAACAACTTATTTCCTTGGACTTACCCATCACAGAGACAATAAAAGTAAAATCAGCAAGCAATTTGCACCCCTTTTGCCTGTGTCTTGCTAGTCAGTCACACCAAATTTTGAGGTATTTTGGGTCAACCTTCTTTCTCCCTTTAGTCTCCCCCATTATGCCCCCAGGCTCTTCTACTACAGAGAACAAATGTCCTACCTAAATGACTCCCTTTATTTGCCTATCTTCTCTAGCTCAAAAACATGCTGCTCTCTCCTCTAACAAACACAGAATGGTATGCTGTGAGAGCCTGACACCCTTTTATATGGCTGTAGAAAACGTTTGTGTGGTGGAGAAAAATGTTGCTACCCATTGATTTCAATGCAATGTGCTAGGCGAAAAAAGCAGGAAAAACTGCACTTTTCATGGGAAATTATTCACCAAGAGGAAAGTGCCATTTTTAGCTGATTTCAGTTTGTGGTGAACATTTCTGCCCATCCCCATTCATGGGAACTGATCCACATGATAGGAGATCGAAAATTACCAATTATTTTTTTTATATTGATCATTTGATTTTTGCTTGGAAACATGATGCCTTTTCAGCACCTGATTTTGTTTGATATTTGAATGAGAACTCATTTAATCTTACATTCACTCATAATTATGATATCAGTTCAGTTATATATCTGGAGTTGTTGTTACAGAAACTAATAGACAGTGAGTAAATACTAGAGTATATGGAGAAAACAGCATGAAGGTAATTCTCTGCTAATTGCTTCTTTTTATCCTTTTGCATACTACCAATGCCATGCCACAGGGACAATTTCTTTAAATCAGATAAAACTACTTAATTGATGATATCTCTTTAAAGGTAGTAGTTTCATTATGCCAATGTTTTGCAGAGAGGGGGAATCCATCTGATGTCACTGAAATTGTCTTGGAAAACAGAATTGTTGATCTTAGTTGATCCCTAAAAAGCAGAACATTTGATATGCTAAAATCTGCTAATAAGGTTAGATGTATTCCTACATATAGTGTTCGTAAGTATAGAGAGGAATGGAGCATTGTTAGTTGTTTATTCCACTTTTGCATGTAGATCAATATTTGTCTAAGTTCTTGGGAGGGGAAGTACAGTTTAATAATAATTATGGTCCCATGAAATACATATCATACACTCATTTTTCAACTAATGAAAATGACCCATTATATATGCCAATTCTGTGAGATTCAAAAATAGAATAACATATTAAATTGTATAAATGATGAAATAACTCAACAGAAACAGGATGCAAGTTTCTACATGCATTTAATATAATCTTCCCATATAGTCAAAGAACTTTCTTAAATGCACTTAATAGCACCCTAATTGGGCTAAGGTGCCTCAGTTGTCCCTTCCTCAATCAGCCTTGTGATGTGCCCTTCAAACTGCTGGTTAATGTAGTCCTCTTTCTGGTTCAATAGTCCCAACAAATGGTGATAATATTATATCTGTTATTCATTTAAACTTTTAATGAATTTTAAGACTCAGTATAAACAAGGCAGTATCTGAAAAAATATTATAAATATTGTTGATATTCATATGAATATTTTTTGTGTGCCGGAAAGACACTTTTTCATTTTGTTATTTGGTGTTCCAAGAATTATTTGTATTCCAATTACTAAATAATCAAGCTAGATTAAGATAAATCGTGACTCTCTAAGGAATAAAGAAAATATATAATTTTAGAAGAGTATGATTACCTTGCAGAAAGCATTATTATTTTGGAGACTTTAAAATGTTTTATAGCTAAAAATGTTGCATTTTACCTGATGTTTTTATGAGCAAAGCTCAGGAAATTTACAGACTGTGAAACACAAATTGTAAAATATATTTGGGGCAGATATTTCAAGGAAGAGAAGCACTAAGCAATCATGGCAATTTATCAAGGAATTACAATGTGTGCACTGCAGGTTCACTGTGTAGCATCATTCTCTTGCCAAGTTTATGTTCCAGAAACAGAGAGCGCAGTAATGTCAGGGCTCTGTCAAATTAGCTCCCTGCCAAGATTTTATCTGGCAGTGATAGGTCCGTGTACTGCTCTTACCTACAAGTTAACCTCACAATATGGAAAGCTTTATGACATCTTAGTATATATTTCTTCCTTGTTCTATAGTTTGATATAAAATAAAACATTACCAATTCTCTTTTGAAATAGTAAGCCACAGATTTCTCACATGAAAAAGCACATCATATGCAAGAAATCCATTTTGTAACTGCATTCTTTGACCTTACAGCATAATATAACAGCAAACCAGCAACAGGAAAGTTATAAAGGTGTAAATGGCAAATGCAAAATGAAATAAGCTAATATTTCACTGGTTGCCTTTTGCACATTTTTTACATGCCTTGCTTGCACATACATGTGTAGAACACAACACAAACACAAGCACATTTAGCAACCATGTGCAATACACTAATACTTCATTCTATATGACAGTGTTTCTTCCATATCTATAAAACAAAATTTTGTGGTCCAAATATTTGTGAATGTTTGTGAAATAATAACCAAAGAAATTAGAATTAGCATCTTAGAAAAACTGGAATTGGCTGCAGTTTTTATAGCCTGCACAAGATGCTGGTCATCTCGTTGTAAAAGCACAAATATTAATAGTATCCATATTTTTCTAAAGCTTGTCAGTGCACACAAACAAGAAAGGAAGGAGATCATAAAATAATGTCTAAGTGTAGTATTTATTAAAAGAGAACAATAAAAACAGGATAAATATACACTCACTTGATGCCCATCTTGGGCTTTGTATGTGTAACAAGGTCGCTTCCCCTATAGCCAACGTTCTGTGTCCGCTCACTCCTGCTACAACCGGTGGTCCACCATGATGTTAAATCTCTTGATAACGTATTGGTACTGTAATCCAGATATTTTGGAAATACCGATAAACGGTATAGCAATACTCCGTAGGTTGTTGTACATCCAAAGGGATCATTTCCATCATTCCATTCATTTTCATCATTGACTTCCATCATCTGCAAATAAGAAGGTACTGTAGTACTTATTGACTGGACAAATAGTTATTAATATCAACTAACAGTTATACTGTGGGACATCAATACTTATTGTTGACTTCAGTTGTCCTTTAAACTGGATCTATTTTAGTTTATTCATCTATTTATGTATTATGATACCAGAGGAAGTGTGAATTATAGACTCTTAGAATACTAATTTTTTGTGCAAGTATTATCCTTTCTAATATCCATATTTTTCTGTCTTACATAGTAACATAGTAATTTAGGTTGAAAAAAGACTTGCGTCCATCTAGTTCAACCCGAATGGGGGGGGGGGAGAGAATTCCCTCCTGATTCCAAATGGCAATCAGATTTCTCCCTGGATCAACAAGCCCTAAGTAAAATATTTATCCTAATACCAACGTACATAGCCCTCTATGTTATGTTCTTTTAAATAAGTATCCAGGCCCTTTTTAAAGGCGTCTAATGTATTCGATAGCACCACCTCCTCAGGCAGTGAATTCCATACCTTTATTGTCCTTACAGTAAAGAAACCCTTCCGCTGTTGTAGATTAAATCTCCTTTCCTCAAGTCTAAGCGGGTGGCCCCTTGTCCTATGTACTGTTCTGTTAATGAACAGGTCTTTGGAGAGCCCTTTGTATGGGCCCTGAACATATTTATATAGTGTTATCATATCCCCTCTAAGACGCCATTTCTCTAGTGTATACAAGTTTAACTTTTCTAGCCTTTCCTCATAACTAAAACTTTCCATTCCCCTTACTAGTTTTGTAGCCCTCCTCTGCACTTTCTCTAGTTCCATAATGTCCTTTTTCAGAAAGGGCGCCCAGAATTGAACAGCATATTCTAGGTGGGGTCTTACCATGGACCTGTAAAGAGGCATAATAATATCTTCCTCCCTTGAGTCAATACCCCTTTTAATACATGCCAATATCTTATTGGCCTTTGCAGCTGCCAGCTGGCACTGCGTGCTACTGCTAAGTCTATTGTCTACCATTACTCCCAAATCCTTTTCATTTGTAGATCTCCCCAGAGAAACACCATTTAAACTATATGTTGCATTTTTATTATTATACCCAAAATGTATAACTTTACACTTGTCTATATTGAATCTCATTTGCCATTTGCCTGCCCAGTTACTCAATTTGTCCAAATCCTCTTGTAATGAAGACACCTCCAGTTCAGACTTTATTACCTTACTTAATTTTGTGTCATCGGCAAACACTGATACATGGCTCCCTATGCTCTCTGGGAGGTCATTAATAAACAAATTAAAAAGAAAAGGACCCAGGACAGATCCCTGAGGTACTCCACTTATCACGTTTATCCAACTGGAGAACTTGCCATTTACTACCACTCTTTGCATTCTATCTTTCAGCCAATTTCTAATCCACACACAAACATTTTCCCCTAGGCCTATTACATTCAGTTTGTACAGTAACCTCTTGTGTGGAACCGTATCAAATGCCTTGGCAAGTGGGAAATAGAAAATAACATTATAGATTTAATATATAGTATAAAATATTTCAAATAAAAAATCAAATATATTACTATTACTTAATTCAATATATTTTAATCTAAATCTAAAAAGGAAGTATTGAACAAATAAGTACAGTCTTGAAGATACAAATGAATTAAAATTTAAATCAAATTAATTGTGTATATTTAGGACCAAAGATTCTACACAGCCTCTACATTGGATTATGGGAAAACCACAGCCCCAGGGATAGTTTGTTTTAGATTTTGAAGTACAATAGTTGCACTATGCATTTTGGTTCCCTGTTGTGTATTATACTGAGTATAGGTTGGGCTGGTGCTCCATCCCACTACCAGGCAGACTGTGTCCTGCAGAATTCAGCAGAAGGCTACATGTAATTAGGGACATATAATTAGTTTCAGTATGCAATAAAGTGCAGGTTGAGGCTTAGCCAAGAGCATTGCTTTTCCCAACACATTTTAGTTTTGTAACTTAATAATTACTGTTATAGATTTTATTTAAATTGTATAAAGTGTTTAAAGGGATAGTAATGTTTCATAATAAAAGCAGCTCTAATTAATCATCATAGTATTTGGACTTCGGAGAGTGTTATATCAATACTGTCAAACTTGTAGTTCAAGAGTAATTCAGTGACAAAGAATCCCCCTCCCGACCCTTTTACTGATGTAACACTGTTCAGCCAGATCAGAAGGGAGGTGCCCAGGCAGACTGCAGAGAGGGACAATCTTCAATTAAGATAAGGGAAAAACCTGAAAAACTTGTCAGGGGGGGCAGGGCTTTCATTGTTCTCATAGAAAGAAGATTGTCCCCTTCTGTTATCTGTCTAGTCTTACAACCAGATTCCACATCTGAGAAGAGATTGCTTACACTACGTAAAAGGGGCGGGAGGGGAAACTTTGCTTGTGAATATATCTTAAACCATAAAGGTTTGAGAGATAAGACTTATATCGTTCTTCATGTTTTTTTAATGCCTACAAAATAAAATAAAGATAAAACGAAGTATTACTATCCCTTTAAATAAAAAAAAATTCCCAGATAATTACAATGTTGTAGACAAATGTTACATAAAAACAAAAATTAGGTTATTTAATAAGGAAATTGAGGAGGAACAGTTATAAATGGATTCTACACAGTATGTACATTAGGGAATGGGAAAAACACCAATTCAGGGACAGTTTGTTTCAGATTTTGAATTGCACTATTTTGCACTGTGTGGCTTGGCTCCCTAGAATTAGGAATGAGTGAAAACCTTTGCACAAAAAAAGAGAAATGTGGGAAAAGTGTAATTTTTCTGCTTTCTTTCTGCTGAAACCCCCAGCCTTGTCTCACTGCATTGATAGCCATAGAACCACACGTACTGACCTGTAGCTTTGTCCAACTGCCCTGCATAGAGAGAACCATATATACTGGGTCTAACCCCGATATACCAGGACATTTCTTGGGTTAGCTAAAAGGCAGATCTTTTAGGGGTATGGGTATCAAACTAGCAATTTTCCAGGAGTATTCCTATGGAAAAAATAAAACCTTTCACCCATTCTTACCTTGGGTATAGTATTCTGAGAACAGGAAGAGCTGGAATCTCTCCGGCTACTATGAGTATATGTGCTATAGGACCCAGTTCAGAATTTCTACAAGGTTTGCTCTCAGTGTAGCAGAAGATAATTGACACCTGTAACTAGTTTCAGGATGCTATATAGTGCAGTCAAAGGCTGAAAGTGTTTCATGTTTGTTTTTAAAGTGATAGTAATATATTGTTAAAATTAACTTTAATTCTGTAGATATTAAAAAAATAAATTAACTGCACCCAGTCCTATCTCTCAAACCTCTATGGTTTGAGATATATGCTTACAAAGTTCCACCTTCCCACCCCTTGCACTGATGTCAGTAGTTCCCGGTCTGTAGACCATCCTGCGGCTCTTCAGCAGAGCTGTAATCATGCTAGTTACAAAGAAATACTTCATCTGTACGGTCTACAACGTCTGCTTGCAAACTAGGCACACATTGTAGACCTTTCAAATGAAGTGTTTCTTTCTAACTAGTGCGATTACGGCTCTGCTGAAGAGCCGCAGGATGGTTTGTGGACCGGATTCTCTTCTATAAGACAAAAATCTGACGTCTGTGCAAGGGGAGGGAAGGGGGAAGTTTGTGAGATAGGACTGGGTGCAATTGATTTATTTTTTAATATCTACAGTTAATTTTAACATTTTTTATCTCTAAAGTTAATTTTAACAATGTATTACTATCACTTTAAGCTGCCCAACTGTAGTCAACACAAACTATTGTTAGTTAGAGTTAAAAGGAGCAAGGTTTTATTTATTTTGTATTGTACTGCAGTTTTTTTATGTGCCGAAAGGTCAGTCCCAAGCCTTTATAAATGAACATATACCTGAGAGTGTCTCTTTACCCTAGAAAGCTGTGCATTTATAAGGTGGGCAGGACAAAACCCTAGCAGCATTGGCAACTTGTCAGTTGATAAAATTGGAAAAATATAGGCATCCCATGAAATGCAAATTTTGCTTTATAGTCCTTGTTTTTAATCCCTGCAATAATGTATTATTTTATTGAATTCAATCTTCTACTTCCAGTAGCTATTCTTTCTTTCATTTTTTATGCCATCAATTATCAAGAGTGCACCTTATAAACATTTGCACACTTTTACATTGTTACATATTTCTTCTGATTTTCTAGTCATCAAAAATTACCAAAAATGTTTGTTCTTTTGTAAATATTTATCAACTATTTGCAAATAATTTAATAAATATGAAACAACATCAAATATTAATCTTGTTACTGAAAACAATATTTAGAGATTACTAAAAAAATACTGGTAAAAATGCAACATAGTATAATATTGCATATTTTAATTTTGGAAGGATATTGTACTCTATATATGTTTGGCATGCTGTGCATCCAATCAGAAAAATTGGCATCTAAATATATGCACAATATGCTACTATGCAGCTACATGAAGTATAATGAATTCCTGATTAGACTCATGTGGTGAGGTCAACTATATTCTACAGCGGCTGCATCATGCATTCCTCAACAATATAATGGAAGCCTCAATGAAAAAAAGTGTGCAACTAAAGGAACACAATAACAACTTTTTATTTCGATGTATCAATATTCTGCAACATGCAGATCTCAGTGAATTGCTAAAAATGCTACAGAGAAACTAAAAAGGTACAGAGAAACATAATATTATTGCTCTTCACGTACATATTTATAATATGTAGGTTGAACAAAAAATACTTGCCCTTGAATAATTTGTTTTTAGAAAGTTATTAAAGATTAATATTATCAAAGTTTGCAAAAAATTAGCTTTGTATGATAGTGCAGAAATTCCAGTGACATAGACTATGACTGGATGAAGGTCATTTATGCCTATTAAATGTGACCTCAGATGATGCAGCTGCACACATGGTTTTTCTTCATTATTATGACTGATTACTGATTAGAAATGAAAAAATTGCTGTAGGTGAGGTAGTCATAAAAGCGTGAGATAGAAAGTAAGACTTTATAGTGATTTAGAAAGAGACAGATAAAGTGCTTACTACTGTAGGGACATATTCATGTCAGTGGAATATTTAATTCAAATATCTTCTTGACACATCATTTAACTATTTGGATGCTAGAGAAACAATTTGTTGAAGAAACAATTTTGCAAGTTGGGAGATTTTTGTAGTATGTAATACATTAAAACCCTATCCCTTTAATAGTTATAAGCTATGATAATATGGAACTGTCACTTTGTAACATGTGATTTTGAAAGAGCTTTCAAAAGAATCACTATTTTATTAACCATTTTTATTTAAAAGAATAATTAATTAAATATATAACTGTACTGTATTTGTCAGCTGATGCAAATCTGGCAGGCATGTCTGCAGTCAGATGCTAACATTCTGCACTGCGCCCAAATCCAACTGTCACACCCTGCAAGGCTTTAATAGCTCATATGCAAAAATGTACAAATAAATATATCACATTATCTCAAACTGTTGTTTGAAGTAATATAACTATAGATGTGTTATGCCCAGCTTGGTGGAGATTGCACCAACCAGAAAGGATAGCAGGCACTGGATAGCAGTTCCTAGATAGCAGGTACTGGATAATAGGTATTGGATAGCAGGTACTGGATAGTGAATACCGCGTGTGGTGTGAAGTCTGAAGACAAAGACAGTGTCATAAGACTGGTCTGGGTTGAGGCTGGCAGCACAGGTTCAAAAGTGAAGAAACAGGTCAAGGTCTGGATATTAGAAAACAAGGAAGGCCAAATGCAGCTGAGGTCACCACAGGAACAATGAATCACACTACTGGTACAGGACACAGAAGTAGAACTACACAAGGCATTCTTAGGATTCATAAAGGCGTAAACTCCAGGCAGAAGTTTACTTCCTGATTTGGCTCCATATTGGAGTCAGATATATCCAGTTCCAGCAGCCATCGTTTTAGAGGTGAAAGGATGGAGGGACAGAGCAAAAATATCTGTAAGTGTAATATTGATGAGTAGCTTATTTTCACAGAGAAAAACTGAAAATGATGATAAAAATAAGAATGTGCAATCTATTTATTCTTGTGGCAAACAATATCAATCTTTTAGGAAAAGAAAATATTCAATATTAACGAAAAATAATTCTATTTCTCAAGAAGTATAATAAAAACAAAAACAAAAGAGATAATGGCTCCAAATGATATTGGCAAAAAAATGGAGTCTATTGCATGTGCTGGAAACAGGGCAACAATGGAGCATATAAGTAGCAACAAAATCCCAGTGGGTCCTCTCTACTAGCAAACATTCATAAGTATATAGATCATATAATTATGCACTTACTAGATGCACAAGTGGAAAACACAAAATACAAAAATAGTATAGATGTCTGCTTACTAGAGGTCCAATGTATATGCGCTCATCTGGGATATTTGCACTTGAAATCTCCACTCCTTCCTGGATCTTCGCTGTGTGGTGGGGCTCTGGTTGTATCAGCTGCACCTTCCTCAGCTACAGTCTTGGTCCCAGTAGTTTCAGTGTTTGCTCTCCTGCACAACAGCTCCAAAGTTAGACTTCTTCGTAGTTTTGTCGGCATCTCAGCTTGGACACATGGCTCAAGGCGTTTTGGTGCACAAATAGCGCTTTCGTCTGGATAATAGGGACTCACATAGACTAGACCTAGATTTATGTCCTCTCCAGCCAATGGAATTGCAACTGCCTTTAATCCTCAGTTATGCTGAATGCAGGTGTATAGGGAGCTGACATCGCAGGCAGCCAGATGAAGTCCTCCCACCATTTGATCTCTTTCAGATTTTCAGTAATGTGTTGAGTCACTTGCATATGATGCAATGTTCTGTACATACTTTTGTAGATAGTGATCAATGAATTGTGATAAATTGCTGGTCAAGGATTGTATACCTGAGATAACAGGGCGTCCTGGTGGGTTTTGCAGGTTCTTGTGGATCTTTGGGAGATGGTAATATCTGGCTGTTTGAGGAAAATGTATATTGTGGAATGAGAATTTGTGTGCTGATCAATGATGAGATTATAAAATGCTTCACAATGAAGCATTTTTTTAATTATAAATAAAAATATTTTATATTCAACATCAACAGACCAAATCAAACTACAGTGTACCCAATATGATATTCTTTCATAGAATGTTGTGTTTATACTGTAGCTATATGTATCTAAATGTATTCATTTAGATGTATTCATTTGGGTTTATCCAGTGGGATGGAGCGTTATGGTCCTTTCATGCACAGAACAACCCAGCATGGAGAGGACATAAATCTAGGGCTAGTCTAGGTGGGTCCCCATTCTCCAGATGAAGGCACTATTTGTATGCCGAAACACATTGAGCCATGTGTCCAAGCTGAGACGCCGACACAAATTAAGTCTAACTTTGGAGCTATTGTGCAGGAGGGCAAACTCTGAGACTACTGGGACCAAGACTGTAGCTGAGGAAGGTACAGCGGATACAACCAGAGCCCCACCATACAGCGAGGATCCAGGAAGGAGTGGAGATTTCAAGTGCAAATATCCCAGATGAGCACATATACACGGCACCTCTAGTAAGCAGACATCTATACTGTTTTTGGAATTTGCCTTTTCCACTTGTGCATCTAGTAAACACATAATTATATCATCTATATACATATGAATGTTTGCTAGTAGAAATGACCCACTGGGATTTTGTTGCTACTTATATGCTCCATTGTTGCCCTGTTTCCAGCACATGCAATAAACTCCATTTTTTTGCCAATATCATTTGGAGCCATTATCTCTTTTGTTTTTATTTTTTATTATACTCTTTGAGAAATCTAATTATTTATCATTAATATTTAATATTTTCTTTTCCTCAAAAAATTGATATTATTGTTTGCCACAAGAATAAAGAGCTTACACATTCTTACTTTTATCAACATTTTATGTTTTTCTCATCAATATTACACTTAGAGATATTTTTGCTCTGTCCCTCCATCCTTTCACCTCTAGAAAGATGGCTGCTGGTACTGGATATCTCTGACTCCAATATGGAGCCAAATCAGGAAGTAAACCTCTGCCTGGAGTTTACGCCTTTATGAATACTAAGAATGCAAATTATGATGGCCCTGTGTGATTCTACTTCTGTGTCCTATACCAGTAGTGCGACTCATTGTTCCTGTGGTGACCTCAACTGCACTTGGCCTTCTTTGTTTTCTGATATACAGACCTTGACCTGTTTCTTTGCTTTTGAACCTGTGCAGGGACGTGCACAGACATTTTGGGGGGCAGGGGCTCAAGTGAAAAAAGGGCACTTCTCATAATTATTTATTTATTTATTTATTTATTTTGTTAAAAGGGCACAAGGGCACTTTGGACAAAAAGGGCAGGTGCTCAAGCCCCCCTTGGTGTCTATGTGTGCACGTGCCTGAACCTGTGCTGCCAGCCTCAACCCAGACTTGTCTTATGACACTATCTTTGCATGCAGACTTCGCACCACACCCAGTATCCACTATCCAGTACCTGCTATACAGTACCTATTATCCAGTACCTGCTATCTAGGCACATTTTGTAGACCATTCCAATGAAGTATTAATTTTCAGATCACAAATTTTCAGCTCTGCTGAAAAGCCTCCATCTGGTCAAATGACTGGAATTTGCAGCTGTCAGCTAAGCACTGACTTCTTTCAAACAGGCAAGGAAATGTAACTTTAGTGAGGCATCTATCTCAAACCGTCGTTTCTTACATTTTTTTTTATTCTACAATATGGAGTACACTTAAAAATAAGTATTACTATCCCTTTAAAATCAGCCATGACAATCTTTGAATTTCTCATCCATTGGCAAAAATCCTTTGCTATTCTTTCAATGGCTAGAGAGTTTCTGCCCATTGACGTGTTTTTTGCCTTTTCATTATAAAAATTTGACATATTCCAGGACATGAAACACAATAGAAGCAGCTACACATCAAGGCAGATGTGCTGTGCTGTTCTGCTGTCATCTTGAGGTAAAATTGAGGCAAGAGAGGCTCATATATCACTATGAGCAAGTTTAAAACTAATAAAAGGAGGGGAGGACCCTTATGTATTCATTGAGTCTGAGGAGGAGGAGGAGAAAGTGAGCATTACAGAACCAATGCTTGCCAGTCCCCTTAAATCACCCCTAGGGATCTTGGGGAAATTAATCTCAAGGAAGGAAGAAGAGGGTAGTAATGAGAGAAGGATAGGTCAACTACCTGTGCCTGTTGCCAGATGTGCTGCCCCTGCTGCCACCATTGTTGTGCCTGCTGCCAGACCTGCTGCCCCTGCTACTACCATTGCTGTGTCTGCTGTCAGATGTGCTGCCCCTGCTGCCACCATTGCTGTGCCTTATGTCAGACATGCTGCCCCTGCTGCCACCAGTGCTATGACTGCTACCAGTTCTGCCCCTGCTGCCACCAGTGCTGTGCATGCTGTCAGCCATGCTGCCCCTGCTGCCACCAGTACTGGGCCTGCTGCCAATGCTGCCCCTGCTTCCACCAGTGCTGTGCCTGCTGTCAGATGTGCTGCTCCTGCTGCCACCCATGCTGTGCCGGCTGCCACTGCTGACTCTGCTGCCACCAGAGCTGTGCCTGCTGCCAATGTGTCTTGTAATACTCAGGAAGGGGAAAGGAGAAGATGATGCCAAGTGTGATAGCAAGGGACCCTAAGTCACAATTACCATCTACAAGCAGTCCCGCCAGTGCTAGTGCTACTATTAAGAAGGTCCAGCAGCTTGTTAGTGTTAGGAGTGAATGAGGCAGTTATCATCATATTACTAATGACTGTGAGGAGGAAGACTCAGGGGATCAAATTGATGTGGTTGTGTTAGGGGTAGTAGTAATAACAGGTGTAGCAGCTGGAGGCACTAGTGTTAGGGGAGTGGTAGGGGAAGAGTGTGTAGACTATCAGTCACCGTTAACCTGACCCTGGTAGACCTAGCAGCAATAATACCACCACCACCTGCCTGTGCCTTCTGCTAGTGCTGCTAGTCTGCCTTCTTCAGGTCACCAGAAAATGGCAAGTGTGACATTAGGGGATCCTCTGTCACATTGCTCTTCAACTCCAGCAACCAGTACTAAGATGCCTATAATAGAGCAGCAGCACGTAGGTACTAGTGGTGGTGAAGATGATGGTGGTGGACAAGCTGGGGTGGAAGAGACTTTGATGGCCTTTTTAGCCTGAGAAGGAATGGGAGACAGGAATGGGGATGGACATCACCACCAGCAGTGAGCTTTTGGAATTTGTGGAATTTGTAGCTTTTATAATTCCTGCTGCTGCAGAGTTGCAAGGGCAGCAGGATGCTGAGGAGTATACTAGTGTGCCACCAACCACTGCGAACACAGTGGAAATGGGGTCAACAAATGATGAGGGACTAGGACAGGTTCAACTTGCCAGCAGCAGCAATAGTCCTGGTCCTAGTTGCAGTGTTGATTCTGAGGCAGTAGCTGCAGCAACATCGGAAACATCATCTATTTTTTTCTTCGGGCAGGAACAGTGCAGTCATCATCAACAACAAATCAGTGAAAAGGTGAAAGGATGGAATGCACCTTGATAACACACATGAAACCCATGCACCATGTGCCACGGTTTGTTATGAATCTCAGACACAGAGTAAGAAAAAAAATACAAACTTTATTGAAAAGTTTAATTGGAACCCCCATGGGTCAGTACGTACACATATATCAATATACAATCTGGGTGCAAACAGTAGTAGCAAGATACAGCAGTATAGGCTCTACCGGCCTTGCCAAAATACCGGGCAAGGCAGCCAATAAGATGGTACAACAGAATGTAAATAGGCTCTACCGGCCCTGCCAATATACCAGGCAAGGCAGCCAGTGAAATGGTAAACTGAATGAAAGTAGGCTCTACCGGCCCTGCCAATATACCAGGCAGGGCAGCCAGTTTAAATAGGCAGTGCTAGGTGGGCACTAAACAGGCGGCCAATGGGGAATACACACATCTGACTGACAGCAAGGGCAAGCAATCACGGGCACCGTGATACCATGACATTTATGTCAAACATGTTAAAGCCAAACACCCACCACATGAAACTGAGCACCAATGTTGCTGTAACCCTCTGATTCTCCTGAAAGACAACAAAAGATGAAGTGGAGATCAAAGAGGAGGAAGAATAGAGAAACCCAGACAGAGACAGGAAGTTTGATGATGAGTGAAACAAATAGCTCTCCATCACCTTCTTGCTTTATGGTAACTACATCTTCTGCCAATCCGCCTCATTAATCATTAACTCTCCTGCCAAATAATAGCCACTCTGTAGATGTTAGGATGTGGCAGTTCATGTCCACTCATCACACACTGTGTGGTGCACTGACCACACATGTCAGTGTGGTGGAGGAGAATCACAAGTTGGGCATCAAGCAGCATCTGAGGAGATTACATCCTGCAGAATATGCTAAGATGGTGGCAGGGATGGATCATCAATACTATTAAACTGTTAGCAAATTTTCATGTGTCCTTAGTGGGGTATGGGCAAGGGGTATAGTGACAGAAGCAGTACCTGGTTTCTAGTGTTATGGTGCTTGGATACAGTTGGTCCCCCAGGTGGACAAGCTGGGGTGGAAGAGACTTTGATGGCCTTTACCACACACACTGTGCACATTACAGTTGCTGATGAGAGGCAGAGTTCCTGCTCTCAAGGGAAAATTTATATTCTAAAAACACACCCATGATTTTAGAGGAGGGGCAGGTGGAGAAGAATTAGTGGCCAACATTTCTCAACATATTCTGAGGGCTAGTTATTGTGCTGTTACTGCCTCAGGCACATAACTGGAGCTAGTCATGGCAAGTTGAATCTTCATAATCCACCACCCAAGTTACTGCTGTTGTTGATCTCATTCCCTTTGAGCTGCCTAATCATCCTGATGCTTAAACAACTCAGCAGCAGCAGAAAGAACAGCAGTCGCAAATTCCGCATCTGCATCAGGGAATCTGACAATGGCCAGCATGATATGACCTGCTGGCACTAGACAGTAGGGCATTATTTTTTTTCTCAGGCCTTGTGCTTTAAAAAAAAAATAGAGGCCTTCAAAAAATGCATAATTTTTTGGTGCTTGTTTCTAACAAGCCTAAGTCCTACAAATCAATGTTTCCTTAGGGTTTGTGCCAAACAAGCCCAAGTCCAATGTTTTCTCAGTGATTGGGCAATTTGAGCAATTATATTCCTAATGTGGAGGAGCTCTTATGCACACATTTGTGCAGTCTATGACCCCTATGACTCTGGGTATGCCCCCTTGTATAGAACCCCTGCTTGACACATGCCCACTCCATCTGGGTTGAAGAAAAGTGGATGTACCTTCTGTCCTTCCTCTTCAGAACTGCCAACATCTGAGCCAACACCCTGACGCATGCTGGGCCATCCTAGATACATATCCTTCTGTGGAATGGAAGGATTACATTGCCATGAAATGTATGGCACACAGCAGTTTCTTATTACCCAATAGGTCACAGTTGGTACTAAATATGTAGACAACGTCATCTTTGATCACCTCATATAGGTCGATGATGGTATGTGATGTTAATCTGTAGCGGTCTATCGCTTCAGCATCCATTATTCCAAAGAGTGTGACCCTTTTGATGAAGATCCTGGTTCTTCCCGGTCATCTCTCCTTCCTATGTTGCTCCACAGGACCCTGTGGCAGCTGTTGGAGCTGTGGAAGATCCAGTTGTGGCAGCTGAGGTGCTGCTGTCTGGTCCTTCAGGTGGGGATGGGCTTCTGTCTGGGTCACTAGACAAAGCATCAGTGGTTGCAGCAGGTGGAGAATGTTTAGGTGTGCTTGGGGGTTCCTGGAGCTCCATAACCCTCACCTGCCTCATTCTCTGACTTCTTTGCTGGTATTTCAATGGAAACATAATGTTTGTAATCACTCTCTGAGTGGCCTCACTTTAAACAAAGACAGTGGTGGGATGGGGTATTTCCAGGAGCGGTCATCAAGTACAGAGGGACCAATGGGAACATGGGTTTTGTCCAGGTGTTTGCCAATGTGAGTATTTTTGTTTAAATGTGTTTGATATAATTGCTGTTTACCTGTCAGGTGTGTGTGTGTGTGTGTGTGTGACATTATTTGGTATACCTTGGCTTTCTGTTGGCTAGGGATCTTGCACATGGAGGTTTGGGTTACATAGCGATTGACAGGTGTTCATTTTGTGTTGTGTAGACATATATGTTGATTTATGTGAGCCCTAGTTGTACCGGGATATGGTGCCATGGACTGTTTGAGGTTGATTTACAAAGCCGTGGTTCCTCTAGGGATTGATGGGTTGATCTTGGTTGTACAGCACTTATGTGTATGCTATGAACATTTGTCGGGTGGTTCCTTGGCATTACAGGGGCTAGTTCTGACTTTGCTGTCATTGTGATATATGTTAGTGTTGTGTGAGCTGTTTGTTCCTGTTTTGTTATTTTTCAACAGGATTTTTTATTTTTTTTTGTTGTGAGCTATATGACAAAAAAGTAGGCACAGGATTACCGCAAGTTAATGCATCTGTATACCACGTGTTCACACTCAACACACAGAACTTATTCACAAATGGGTAGAGATATTCCATTGTTCTCAATGGGTGAAATATTAACAGCCATTGTAATTTTTTTAACGCATGTTAGAGGTTCACAGCACAGGTAATTAGATGGCTTAATGTGCTCACAAAACTACCTTTGGCTATTTATTTTTTTTAATGATGGGAATTAGATCCAGCCCTTAGTCTGAATCATTACTGCATCATTGTCATTGAGATATTTTTCTGGGTTGGTTTTGTGATCTCTAAAATTTTTAGAAATTATGACAAAACAAATCACAGAACAGTTTTGCTTTTTTACGTTTGTGGATTTCATATCATCTTCTTCAGGTCTAACAAAACCATGCATCAGACTAAAATGTAGCAATCTAACATTTATAGCCCAGATTATTTTGAGAACCCATGTTCTATTAATTCCAAATAAGGTAAAGAAATTGAACTATTTTATTTCATTTTTTCATGAAAAATAGAGCATTTTTAGAGTTGACAGGGAAATGAAAAAAACTGCTTAGTTTGCTGCAGTTTTTAAATTACTTCTTCAGTTCTTAACATATGATTAGCTGCTGTGCTACACTAATCCTTGCAATACTTTCAGTGCAGATGGTACGTAATGCATTCTTTAGGGAATTTTGTTGTGAATCGTAGTATAATCCTTAATGTTAACCCATTCAGTTATAAAATCATGCAATCTAACTGCAATATTTCTGCTTAGTTTCAAATACTCAATTAGGCAAGCATTAAAACTGTTTTTCCATACAGCAATAAGAATGTCTGTGCAATAAGAAAACTGGCAGAAATCCAACATTTATCAAGATGGGAGAATAAAAACACAAACTACTATTCTAAATGTCAGCAATTAAAATTAATTAAAAGTCATTAGCTAACACCCTGTTCATTTCTCCCTGTTGATGTTTCTTAATCTTCACAGTGTAGTTTTAGTCATTGCATGTGTTATTTTGTTTTTAACAGTGCATTTAAAAAATAAAGTTGTTTTAAAAGTAATAAAAAAAAATCATTGTCAATTTCTACAGATCTGAACTGATTTTATTAACACAATTATTTGAATACAATATATATCCAATAGTATAGCTCTATGTGTATACAGTTTAAGTACACCTACATAAACAGGTAAATGAACACTAGTAAGAGATGATGTCATGTGTCCACTTCAGGCTCTAGTCCATTCCTAAGCAACAAATTACATGCAGATTTCAATAAGAGAATGGAATGACAGTGGGAACAAGTTACTTTGAACATAGAATAATATTGTGCACCAGATGTGCCGGTATCACAGACACGTCCATGCTGTTGGGGTAGTCACTTGCAATAATGGTCAACAGAGGGTGCCATATTATTAATGGGGTATATAGCAGCAGATGTCCTCAAAGTTTCCCACTTCTTTCAGCTGAAAGTAAACAGCTATGATAAAACAATCAGTAATGCAAAAACCATTACCAAAAATTAGACATGGCTGTAGCGCAGCTTGCCATAAGCCATCTACAAGAATTGTCAATGAACATAGGCCAAGGAAACACGTAGCCTTATAACATGTCACATCTTTTTTTTTTTTTACCTCGCCATGCATTCATTTCACCAGCTAAATAACACATGATACGTCAACTTCAAAGGAAACAAATAGTCAATGTTATCTAACAACACTAAACGTTGTAAAAACAAGTTCAAAAACACTGCCAATCACAACACACCAAAGTATCAAGTACATTCAAATAAATGTACATTATACCCCCAAATAACTGACACACTGCCTGTGTTTGGAGGTTCTCAGAGCTACAGCACAGGTCCCAGGAGCAGGGGATAGACTTATCGACAGAGATAGAGGAGCACACATTGAAGACAGGCAGACTTGGAGCAGGGAGTGCATTTAAAAAATACACATAATACACTTTGGTACATATTGCACACATTGCATAAACACTCAAACACAAACACACAAAACTTTTGTTTTTGGACAAACAACACAATTGAATTTGTATTTCAAACAGTGTGTTTCAGTGAGTGCAAGGGAGTGCTAGAGAATAATTGTGACTGAGTGCCTCAGTGAGTGACTGGGTGTGAGTGGCTGTGTGAAGGAGGTAGGAGAGTGATATGAAGATAGCAGGGAGAGAAGTGGAGGCTGGAGAGATGATGAGAGGTACAGCAGAGGATTAAAGAGAGCAGGGGATCCCCTGTCAGGGATGGAGAAGGAGACCAGGTGGGTGGAGGGAAACCCATCAGGGACACATCTGCTAAAGACCAACACACCAGTGGGAACTGAAGGGGATGTGCAACAGGAAAATATACCTCCAGGGACAGTGCAGGCATGGCCTGACCAACAAACTGCCTCATACAGTTCAGATACTTCCCAGACTGTTTTGGAGGACAGCATACTGTGGGACCCTATGTACTTCCACGAGGAGAACATGGCCCTGGTGCAAAGCATACTTGACAGGGAGCACATACTCTTCGCCACTGAAAGGGCCAGAGAGATTGGTGTTAGAAAGAAGCTCTCCTGGCTTCAGATCTTGAACCTAGAAAACATGGTATACAGGTGTAAGTACACCACTGACTCCATCAAGAAGCACTGGACAGGCTGCAAGTGGAAAGTCAAGAACAAGATGGGAGACCAGGCCCTGCATGCGAGAGACACCAGAGGTGATCCACCTACAAACATCACCTTCAATGCCTGGGAGCTGGTCCAAGGTGATTGTGACACAGGGGTTGACAACACCGTCTAGACTCCCACTATGTTCATCTCTCCATCACTGACCACCACACAAAGTCTCTTAGCTAATATGGCACAACACAGTGAAAGCCCTGAGCTGCCCAACTTGATTAACCCAGCACTGATAGGGTTTAAACAAGGAGAAAATGTTGTAGATACAAAACAAAATGTTATGAGGTAAGCAGCCCAAATCATTTCTAAACACAAGTATATCAACAGTGGTGTGTTGATCAAAAAAATTTACCTCACACAAACAATGATTGCCAGCACATTGTAAAATAAGTGCTAGAGAGATATACAACGTATTATTCTACAATGCGTTGTATACCCCTCTGGTACTCAAAGGGTTAACAGACTATGAACACATAACACCAGGATCATGTTGCACAGCTCTACAGGGGTCAGCACACACATGATAATTCAAATAATACAAACTAATGTCCAACACATAGGCCACGTGAGCAAAAACCTATGGCTCCAAATTACAGAAATGGACTGTTGACACAACCATGACAACTGATTAGAAACAATGACAGTACAGCACACAGGCAAAGCAACTCCACAAACACACATTGATGAGGGAACACAGCAACAGGTTACTAATCACACAATACAATTTCCCCACACAACATCCATACCTGCAGCTGAGCAGGAGTAAAGTGAACAGGAGTAAAGACTGATCTCTGGTGACACAGCCACTGATGAGTCAGCACAGGGCACAGGCTGGAGACCACCACCACTGCCACAGTCACAGTAATGGCTGCCACCAAATATAGCCCTTGAGTGGATACCCCAGGACTCCCACCACTTGATGCAACAACAGAGGTGGATGCCACCAACAACATTAGGGCAGTACTACTAGATTACCCCCCATCACCACCACCAGTGGGACACCCTGGATGCCCAGCATGGTCATCACCCCGCAATATGGGTCATATAGCCCCACAGCCACACAGATGGATTTAAACCAAGCAAGAGACCAGCCTTCAGCCACAACCAAGGTGAGAAGGAAATACATTCCATAGGCCACAGTATGACCATATATGTGGAAACTCACACACACCAGTCTATCAATGCCTATAGAGTGTATAAAACGGACACAGGATGCCCACAAGGTGCTACAGGGGATAATAATGCTATACCAAAGGAGAGAAAGAAAAGAGCCCTGCACTACTAGCACACTATTCATGCTAATCCTGAGAGTAAAATACGTCTATGTAATCACTGGAAGATGTCCCTAAAGCGTAACTTTTATTATCATATGAGAAGAATTAAAATTCAAAATGAGCAAAATGCAGAAGTCTCTAATAAAGTACACAAGACCCTTTTGAATATCAGATCTTGCTATCACCTAAAGAACAGCAAAGAGACATAACCTAATAAAGGTGTAGGATAGAATAGTCTAGCCCTGTCCAATAGTATGGCTAAAAGCCTACTCGTACAAAAATAGTCAAAGTAGTTGCGGCTAGTGGCATGCACAGATTAAAAATAAAATATGCTTGCAGTCAGGTTTATAGATGAATCCCTGATGTTGGAATTCAAAGTATCTGTATTAAGCCACTCATGTAAAGGAGGCACCACGGAAAAATCAAATATAAAAATGAATCCCTGGTATTGGAATTCAAAGTGTCTGTGTTGAGCCACTCATGTCAAGTCTTAAGAGACACAACGGAAAAGACATTAGTAATTGTCGGGGCAATATCCAACTTGCCTCTACACCAAGAATTAGACTAATCGTAGTAATTATTCAAAAGAAAGTAGCTAATGAGGCTGCAGTAGTAGTACTATCTATAAATGTCGGGACATATTCCGACTTGCCAAAGTGTCCTATAAAGATTACTACTCTAACTAGTCATATACTCTATCAGCTATACTAACGATCTCATCTATCCCTGAAGTACCTAATCTCAAAGCTGCTCTACGTACCGGAGCATAAACCAGCTTGCCAGTTAATTAAAAAGAAAATAAAAGTAACGTCCTCTCCTCTTACTACCCCGCATGGAATCACACGCAAAGGTAGCGGGAGGATATTATAAACTTACATTAAAATCAAATTAGTGATAGAAACCACCGACGCGCTTCTCGTTCACACTTCATCACGGGCATCACATTAAGGCGCCACAGCTGATTCAAGCCTCTTTTTAAATACAATGTTGCTAGTTGATTGGATCATTTCTTCCAATCCCAGCTTCGCATCAGTAAACTACTAAGTATCAAATATACAGCCCAAAATATCTAAATAATATATATGAGAAAGTATATAGGCTTTGTGTAACTTGATCAGAAGTTCTTGGCAATCAGATGTACTGTAAAGAGGCAAAAACGATAGCCCACAATGGTATTGTATCAGCACTGCATTGCAATGCAATGGTGTATATAACACATGTATATTCTTATGCCCCATATATGACAGGTCCTAAGTGACATATGGGGGTCTAAATCTCATCCTGATCAAATTGTTTTATGCACCAATTGCAGACAATATTTCTGCTAAAGTATGTGCACTATGTTCATTATGCACATTTATGGCTATGTATTCGCACAATTGTTTATTAATAAAATAATCCAATACATCACCACCTCTAATGCCCAGGTCAATTCTCTTGAAGCCCCATGCCTTCAATAATTGGGGATTACACTGGTGGTTGTCCATGTAATGTTTTGCAACAGTTGTAAGTTTTTTGCCCACATATGCAGCTTCCTTTTGGGCATTCTTTATGCTGTTGGCATGTTCTCGAATCCTTGTCTTCAGTTTTCTGGCTGTTTTGCCCACATATCTAAGGCCACACTGACACTGGAGACAGTAGATGACATTCCAGGTTTGACATGGGATGAAATTATATATAACATGTTTTTTGTCAAACCTGTCACTTATGTCCTTCTTGACCATCATATGCTGACATGCTATGCGTACACCACATGGATGAGATCCTTGGACACTTATTGTCTTAGGTGGTTTCAAATTGCTGTGTACCAATTGGTCCCTTAGATTTCTAGCTCTTCTGCAACCTACATCCACTTTGTTACCCAAAAATATATCCAAATTTGGGTTACATTTTAAAATATTTAGATGTTTATTCAGAATTCCTACTACATTATCCCACTGGCAGTTAAAATAGGATATGAACCTTATGTTTCTTTTATCCGAATCTGATTTTCGATGGAACAGCAGATATGGCCTTAAGTTGTATAGAGCTCTTTTATAAACCTTCTTAATGTTGCTGTTACTATATCCTCTCTCTTGAAATCTGTTTTTCAGTAAATTTGACCTTCTTTTAAAGGTTTCTATATCACTGCAATTGCATCTTAAATGCAAAGATTCTGTCACAGAGATATTCCTTTTCATAGTAGTAGGATGATGGCTGGTATAGTGGAGCAAGCTATTTGTAGCTGTAGGTTTTCTAAAGAGATCTGTTTCGATAATATCAGCTGTTTCAATCCTCCTGTGTTTGGATTGAGATGATCTATATATTCTCTAAGGAGATCTTCTGGTCCCTCCCACAACAGAAACAGAAACTACAATGTTGCCCCCTTTATCCGAGGATCTTATAACCACATATTCCCAAGATTCAATGTCCCTTAAAGCTAGATATTCTGTCCTACTCAGATTTTTATTAGTTGTTCTATCAGACAGATCCAAGATGTCTTTCATGACCATATTTATAAAAGTCAGTACTTCTGGACATATAGAAGTCGATGGTGTAAACGTGGCTCTTTTTTTGGGGTGTTTGGGTATTCTGTATCTGGGTTGATTTTCTTCCAGGAGGTCTACCAGGTCATCCAAAGTGGTATCTCCTTCTTGGGTATCTATATCCCCAGTCTGAATCCCCTGATCTATTGTAGTTTCTTGTTTGGAGACAAATAATTTTTTAATTATTAGTTTACTTGCAAAATAGTGTACATCTATCATAATTTTGAACTTGTTTATAGTGTTGGATGGGGAGAAGTTGAGACCTTTAGATAATACTCTGATGTGTTGCTCAAATAGACCATGGTCTGAAAAATTGATGACCTGCAAGGCATCATTACTGGTAGCTATCTCAGCCATTCCCATCTCTCTGTCTGTTTGTAGGCCCATTTGTTGCAATCCCTGAGCTCTCTTCCTACCCCTTCTTGTAGGTTTCTTGGGCCTCTGCCCCATCTCCTTCTTCTTCTCCCCACTAAAAACTGCACATTGGGGTGAATAGATGTCTGAGAAAAGCAGGGTGTGTCTCTATTACCATTCCCCTCACACTCTGATTGACCAGACTCAGATACTGAGGATTCTGCTAGTAATTTCAGTTGTTCCTCTTTGTCTGCGTACCTAGGCTTTCTCTTATTCCAAAAATAGATCAAACCTTTAGTGTGGTCTGCCTTATCCCTGAAAATGTTTTTCTTTTCACCTCTATTATTTCCTCCTCAAATTTGTCAAGTTTGACATTACATCTGTCTGCTTCTTTTTTGATACGTCCTAGGTTATCAAACTCTTTGATTTTATTTTCAAGTTCATTTATTTCTTTTTCAAGATTTCAGATTATGACAGACTCATAATCAATCAGTATGACCCATAGCCACTCAACTACCACCATCTTGGTGTCACGGTGCCCGTGATTGCTTGTTTTTCCTGTCAGTTACCAATGGGTGCTTCCCATTTGTTGCCTGTGGTTAGCCCGCCCAGTATTGCCTATATAGACTGGGCTCCTGCACCCTTTCACTGCCCTTTCATGGTGTTTCTATGCCAGTGCAACGCCTGTCTGTGGATTCCTGTGTACTTCCTTGGCCTGCCTGACTTCTCTCCTGTTCCTGCGCCTGTGTACCGACCTGGATAGCCTGACTACTCTCCTGTATTGTTCCTGTGTACTGTTCCGGCCTGGCTGACGTTCCTGCTCCGGTATCCTGACCCGGCCTGGCTGACGTTCCTGTTCCTGGATCCCGACTTGGCTGTGTTCTGCTTTGACTCTGGTCGTCTCGGCGACATTCTGACTTCCAGTGCCTTCCTGGTTTGGCACCGCTGCCCACAGGCTTGTTTTGCCTCCGTGATTGCACTGGTATTCAGTAGTTAGTTTGCTCCACTCAGTCACCGGTTGCTAGTGCTGCCTCCATTATAGCACTGGTAGGGCCTTCATGTTTGTCCAGTATGTGGTACTCGTTCACTCCACTCTGTCCTTCCAGTCGCAAGTGTTGCCTCCGTGATTGCGCTGGTATACAGTAGTTGGTTTGCTTCACTCAGACACTGGTTGCTAGTGCTGCCTCCGTTATAGCACCGGTAGGGTCTCCGTATTTGTCCAGTACGTGGTACTGGTTCGCGCCACTCTGTCCTTCCAGTCGCAAGTGTTGCCTCCATGATTGTGCTGGCAATACAGTAATCGGTTTGCTCCACTTTAACACCGGTTGCTAGTGCTGCCTCCATTATAAACACCGGTAGGGCCTCCGTGTTGCTCAGTTTATGGCACTGGTTCTCTCCACTCTGAACCTCCAGTCGCATGTGTTGCCTTCATGAATACGCTGGTATACAGTAGTTGGTTGCTCCACTCCATCTAACCGGCTGCTTTGCTACCTCCGTTATAGCACCGGTAGAGCCTCCGCTACACCGTGTCGCACCAGTCATAGGCTGCCTTACCCGGTATTTTGGTAAGGCTGGTAGAGCCTCCTCAGTTCCTTGCTGTACGAGTTTAGGCTGCCTTGCCCGGTATATTGGGAAGGCCGGTAGAGCCTCCTCTGTCCTATTGCACCATCTTCTAGGCTGCCTTACCCGGTATTTTGGTAAGGTCGGTAGAGCCTATATATGTATACGTTGTATGCTATATTACTTGAACTTGTCATGTGTCTGTAACATATGTGTGATGTTCAGGACCTGTGAGGGTTCTTTATTATGTTTCAATAAAGCTGTGTTTTTATCTTAGATGAGAGTTGGTACCGTGTTAACCGTAGAAATACAGGATGCAAAATTTTTTTGTAAAGTTGATACCTTTATTGGCTAACTAAACAGATTTAAAATGCAAGCTTTCAAGACTTCTTAGGTCTCTTCCTCAGGCATGTTATACAGATAAATATGAAAACTTCTCTGAAATACAAGTACACATTGCAAAATTGTCCCATTAGTACAGTCAATTTAATATCCCTGATACTGTGCCCACTTTGGCAAAAATGTTCTCCCACAGAAACCACATGACAGAGAAAGCCAGGGCAAATGTATTAATAGCAACACAGATGAGGAATAGGAATGTGAAGGGATGTTACCATCTACCACATTTGGGACCACTGCTATGACCAATAAGTAATGGGTATCAAGAATCTGAGAATAAGGATAGCTTACATTTGGCAAAAACATGATAATGCTAATAATTGATGTAGGAATATATATATATATATATATATATATACACATACACAAATTTTGTGGCGGTAGAGCACTCACTGATTAATGATATCATTTGCCTGGGTGCCAGTCTTGTTATGGATGTAGATACAAAGTGAAGAAAGCTGCACTCACAGGGCTTCTGGCTGAGAAAAGGTGCTGATTTATTTAAACTGATGTTTCAGCCCCAGTTTGGGTCTTTCTCAAGATTACAGTGAATGACAGTAAATACCATTAAATTCCCAAACAGAGGCCACCACCTTGGCACCCAGTGACTTCACAAGGTTGAAGGTGAGGGAAAAGGTAAAGAGAAATAATAATCTCAAAAGGTAGAAAAATAAAATACATAAAGGAAAGATATATACAAAATGTACATGTATACAAATACCAAACCAATGTATCACAAAATAGTTTTGACTGATACTGCAAAGTGTGTTAGTATCACACATCGCACAGCATATGCCAAACCTATTTGAGAATTTAGATATGATAGATATAAGAACACTAATGCATGTTCATTTAGACCCAATAAAAAAGCTGAAACAAATAACCATGACATACTCCACTGGTTGGTAGCGGATAAGCGCAGAACAGTGATAATGAACCCAGCATCCTGTATGTCTGATAAACTGCGTAAATTCTAAATAGCTGCAAAAGAACAAATAGTAATACCACTTATGTCAAATGCATCGCATGGTACACCTGAAGGAGGTCCATATGATGTATGTGGGAAAGCAGTAACAGATATCTTGAATGAATACATTGCAACCATATTGAAATGCCTGTGTACCCACCATCCTTGGGGGGCTGTGACAGAAGAATGCCACCAAGAGTGGGATAGGCATTAATATAGGTACTCCCTCACAGTGACCTGATACGGTAGATTAGGTAATCAACCCAAGGATGAGCCTAAGGAGGATAAACACACATATTTTGGATAAGAATCCTAATAACAGTGTAAATAAATCAAAAATGCCATTACAATGCCAAAGGTGTCAACAGTAGGATTGAGCAAAAAGTGAGAACAATTTCCTGCATGACTTTTTATGAAAAATGGACATTTTGCGTGAAAGTTTTCTCCTTTCAGGGAATGCAAAATTTTCCTCCTTTTCACCCATTCCAACAATTTTTCTCCTATTCTAACACACTTTCCTCTTATTCCAACACATTTTTCTTCTATTCTAACACATTTTTGTCCAATTCTAACATATTTTTTATCCTATTCCAACACATTTTTTCCTATTCCAACATGTTTCTCCTATGTTTAATTTGGTACAACATTTACCACAACAATCTTACTTTTTCTGAGGGTTGTAGTGGAGAGATAACTAGCTGAAAGTCAAAGTTGTAAGTCCTATAGCAACATATACCTTGTTAGCATGCAGAGTGCATTTGTCTTTTGCCCACAACACTTACTTCCTGCTTAAGTGACACTGGCACATATTCATGATGATCTCAAGTGATTAAAAAAATAAAGTACCACCTACAATGTGGCAGATGTGTATAATAGTGGTCAATTAGTAGAAGAGTTGATTACGAAGGAAGCCACACTAGATTTATTATTTACTAATTGTTTGGGCTCCAGTGATCATCAATCTGTGTGGTTTAATATAAAGAATGAGGTTGAGTTGCTCCACATAAAAACAAAGGTTCTAGACTTTAGAAAGGCTGATTTTTTCTAAAATGGAAACATTTTTATGTTAGTCTTTAACAACTTGGAGATCTTTAGATGGAGTCCAGGAGAAATGAGATTATCTGTAATGTGTTTTACTAAATGCAACAGAACATTGCATTAGACATGTCAGCAAGCGTAAAAGAAAAAGAAAACCACTGTGGTACTCTGCAGAAGTGGTAAATATAGAAAAGGTGAAAAAAGAAGCATTTAAGAAATGTAAGTAGACGCTGAAGGAAGAAGATAGGTATCGGTACAAGACTAGGCTGAAGCAGGCCAAATGCATAATAAGATGTGCCAAAGCACACACAGAGGAAAAAAATGCCCAGTCAATAAAATGGGGGATAAAACATGTTTTAGATATATATGTGAAAGAAGGAAAATGAAAAAAGGGATAGTTAGACTGAAAACAAAAAATGGAAACTATGTAAATGAGAATAAAGGGCTACCTGACTGTCTCAATGAATATTTCTGTTCAGTTTTTACAGAGGAAGGTGAAGGGAAGGGACCTCTGTTAGAAAAATGGCAAGACATGGGAAACATGTATGTTTACAGAGGAATAAGTTCTACTTCAACTTTCTAAGGTAAAAACAGATAAATCAATGGGACCAGATGGGATGCACCAAAGTTATTAAAAAAACTTAAGTGTGTTCTGGCAAAACCTTTAACAGAATTATTCAATCAGTTACTATTGACAGGAGTACTTCCAGAAGTTTGCAGATATAGTACCGCTTCACAACAAAGGTAGCAGGGAAGGGTCTGGTAACTACAGACCTGTAAGTCTTAATGGAAACTAGTCTAAAGAATTGTTGAATATCTGAATTTGAATGGCTTGCAAGATACAAAACAGCATGGGTTTACAGCAGGAAGATCTTGTTACACTAACCTCATATTTTTTTTGACTGAGTAACTAAAATAATAGACCAAGGGGGAGCAGTGGATATAACTTATCTAGATTTCAGTAAAGCATTTGACATTATCCCTCATAGAAGACTCATTAATAAATTGCAGTGTTTGGGTCTGGATGCAAAAATTGTTAAATGGATAAGGCAGTGGCTGAGTGACAGGAGACAGAGCGTGGTAGTCAATGGAGAATATTCAGATGAAAGGAGTGTTACTAGTGGGGTACCTCAAGGATCTGTACTGGGGCCCATTCTTTTTAATATTTTTATTAGTGATATGCCAAAAAGGTATTCAATGTAAGGTATGTAATTTTGCAGATGATAAAAAGATCTGCAATAGGGTAGACATACCAGGGAGAATAAGCCAAATGACAAACGATTTAGGTAAATTAGAAGAATGGACAAGGGTATGGCAGTTGCAGTTTAATGTTGATAAATGTAAATTTTGGGACATAAAAATCCAAAGGAAAAATATAACATTAAGGGTACTGTGCTGTCAGAGACAACAGAGGAAAGGTATTTGGGAGTAATTATTTCTAATGACTTAAAGGTAGGCAGGCAATGTAATAAAGCAGCGGGGAATGCAAGCAGGGTTCAGGGTTGTATAGCTACGGGCATTAGTCGCAGAAAAAGGAAAGTGGCGATGCAACTCTACAGATCTCTAGTTAGACCTCACCTAGAGTATTGTGTACAGTACTGGAGACCCCATCTCCAGAAGGATATAGATACTTTAGAGAAAATTCAGACAAGGGCTACTAAAATAGTGACTGGTTTACAGGAAAAGAAATATCAGTATAGACTAAAGTATCTGAACATGTACAGCTTGGAGGAGAGAAGAGAGAGAGGGAATATGATTGAAACATTCAAATACATGAAGGGATTCAACAAAGTGCAGGATGAAAGTACATTTCAAAGGAGAGGCCACAGTTTAAAACTAGAGGGGCACGGGTTTAGACGTAATGTAAGAAAGTTTTAATTCACTGAGAGGGTAGTAGATAAGTGGAATAGCCTACCAGGAGAAGTGGTAGACATTAATACAGTGACAGAATTTAAGCATGCATGGGACAGGCATAAGGCTGTCCTTAACATAAGAAAAGACCAAGGACCAAGAAAGGTTTGAGGTTTTTGCAGTAGGAAAACGGGCAGACTAAATGGGCCGAATGGTTCTTATCTGCTGTCAAATTCTATGTTTCTATGTTTCTATCTATCTATCTATCTATATATATATATATATATATATATAATATAAATATATATATATATGTGTGTGTGTTTTCTCATCATGCATATTGTTTATGTTCTGGACTGCCTATATATGTATATATACATCTAACCGCCTTATTGATTATTGCTCTGGACTGCATATATTCTGGGTTACTTCTTATGGTAGTTTCTTGGGTAGGGTTCAGTCTCTGTCTGGGTTGCTATCTTATTGTACTGCTTCAGAGGTATACCCGCCGCTGGATTCCATTTCTGCCTAGTTACCCTTCCACTATCATCTTCCTTATTAATTTGCTTTCTGCTTGTTCTTTGTGGGATCCTCTTTCCCCATAGAGTAAGGTTCAGTAAGCAAATAAACTCTACTTATACTGAGTCTCCCGTACCTTACTATTTTCTCCTAACAGATCCCAGAATACATGATAGTTACAAACAATGTAGAAGTGTATAGTCTAGGTTAATTAGAGTCTCTATTGCTTATAACTCAAGAATGAATGTACACGTATGTCCAAATCTGATCACTGCCACATATATGGAGTGAGACTCAAGAGTGATGCCCGAATATTCCATGTAGATGACGTTTGTGATCGGAGCGATAAATATGTAATGTGACAGTCTGTAAATTCGCTGGAAAAGTCAAATCACATAGGCTTACTTGGAAGACTCACAATCTTTTTGGATTCCCTCCCACTCTGGTGATGAAAATACCTTGAGGTCTTGTTCTACAGTGTAGCTCCTTCAATAGGTAATAACCAGTCATCAAGAGTACCTGATTATCCATGTATCTGTGTCACCTAAGAAGATGTAGGACCAATATGGGGGAGTCCTCAACATGACGGCACAATCAGTCTCATACCCCAAATAATTCAATCATGGGTACTTGATGCCTTAACAGGAAAGTTATAGAAGCTCGAAAAAGTGTCCCACAGACCGTGACATCAGTCCAGCTTAATTTGCAGTGCCTCCAAATCCAATGTGTGCATACATCTTCACTAAAGGAGTTTACTTACACAATACTGAGGTAAACTAGAATATAAAAATGATCCTGTAACAATAATTGTATCCTTCTCTTCATATTTGTCCCAGTGTGAATTAGCGATGCTAAGAATTCTTATTCCCATTGACATTGGCAATAGTGAGGTTAACTTTTTCATTTGGTTTCACTTAACACTAAGGAAAACTGAATAAGTACTTTACATTTTTAGTTCTGGAATAAATAGAAGTAATGAATTCTGCTATGATTTGGACTACACTTAGATTGGTTTATTTCCATAAAAGGACAGGTCTTTCCTCTGATATTTAATGGGTTAACGTTCTTTCCCTTATTATGCAAGGTGCATTGATCCTCTGTCTAGTTACTTCTGAATATAATTAAACAAAATAAATTTCAATGATTAACTTCCAATATGTTTTTTTAATTTCTAGTGTATGTTAGAGCTCCTAAGTGTATTTAAAAAGATGTGCTCTTTTGCTATGGGTTTATTTAATTTCCCTTTTATTTCTAAATGTGACTAAATAAATGTCTAGTTTATTTTGTCTAATTAATTCATCTTGTTTAATTAATTAATTTGACTACTTAATCTAATTCATTACAGCTGATGTTTGTTTCTGTGATCTTGGCTTTCTTTTTTGTATTTAAACCATAATGTAAGATGTACGTGTTAGCACCTGATGAAGGGATGAACCCCCAAAATGTTGTGCACTTATGGTGATAAATAAAATTGCTCATTAGAGCTTTAATTTTATCATTTTTGTGAGTACATCATCCTTCTACTTTGGTCCTGTACAGTGGGTCAGTAATGGCACTGACCTTTTTATTTACTGCACCTAATTACAGTGTGATATGCTAAGGTGACCATCTTCACTATATGAGCAGCTTAATCATCCTGCTGTTTAAACAACTCAGCAGTAGCAGCAAGAACAGCAGTCACAAATTCACTGGCAATCAACATGAAGTGCTGGCACTAGGACAGTAGAGCATTATCTTTCTCAGTGCTTGTTCTTTAAAAAAAACAGAAGCCTACAAAAATAAATAATTTTGGGGTTTGTTGCTAACAAACCTTAGTCCTATAAGTCAATGTTTCCATAGGGCTTGTACAAACAAGTCTAAGTCTTACAAATCAAGACTTAGTGTGACAGCAGTGGCCCCAAGTCACACTTGCCATCCCCAAGCAGTCACGCCAGTGCTAGTACTAAGAAGGCCCAGCAGCTTGTCAGTGTTAGGAGTGAAGGAGGGGGTAATTAATATCCTCATATTACTAGTGACTGTGAGGAGGAAGACTCTGAGGCTGAACTTGATGTGGTTTGTGTTAGTAGTAATGGTGTAGCAGCTGGTGGGACTAGTGGTAGGGGAAGCATTTGAGAGAGTCCAGACTAGTGGTCAAGGGAGTTGGTACAAAGTTAGTCGAACATGCACAGGGGTCGAAACCTTGTAGTTGAAGGGGTGCGGATAGTCATAAAGCAAGCTGAAGGTCAATGCACAGAGTGTCAAATGTGGAAGGAAAGTGGATGGTCGAAAGACAGAGACGGAGTCGGTACACAGGAGGTCGGATGAAGCAGTGAAGTGGTGAGTTGGTGAACAGATCCTGAGTAGGTACATGGGAGTCTGGATGAAGCAGTGAAACAGAGAGTCGGTGAGCAGAGCTGGAGTCGGTACACAGGAGACCAGAGGATAGTCGATAACAAAGCCGGGGTGAGGAAGCCAGATAACAGGAACAATGATGAACAGACTAGGTCACAACAGGAATCAAACACGAATCAAGTTCACAGGTACAAGGACGCTGAGTACTGACCATCCAAGGGTGAGGATAGTAGGAAGGCCCAGGTTATAAGTATATGTAGATGTTCAGCAATCAGTGCTAGGACCTCCTACGACAGGTTGTGACAGTACCCCCTCCTCGAGGACCGACCCCCGGGTAGTTGGCACCAGGACAAGTCAGGTATTTCCTGTGATACTGTTGGACAAGGAGGGGAGCATGAACATTGGAGGCTGACAACCAGACTCTCTCCTGTGGACCATATCCTTTTCAATGCACCATGTACTGTAAGGAACATCTGAGGAACCCTGAATCCACAGTGGCCTGGACTTCAAACTCGTCCTCATGAACAGCCTGCACTAGGCCAGGAGCAACGACCCTCTGGGTATATCTTTTTCAAATTAGAGGATTAAGGAGGGAGATGTGGAAGACCCTAGGGATGCAGAGACCTCTAGATAGAGAGAGTTCGTAGACTACAGGATTAATCTTCTTGATGATGCAAAACAAACCGATGAAGCGAGGTGCCAAATTCATGGTAGGTATTTTACAGAGAACCAGTGCACTCTAAACTCTAACTCTAACCACTAATGAACCTATAATGGTTATTCTTCGATAAGGGTGGTGCTCCAGGGGATTGGCAAGATATTCATTTTTTTGTTTAATCTCTGAAGAAGAGTGTATGCGAAATGCACATCAGCTTTTTCTTTTTAATACAATGTAGCACACTGAATTGCTAAGAATTTATGTTGTATAGATAGGTTTGGGAGGTAGACGTACCTGCCTGACACCAGTAAATAAGGTTTTTCTTGGAGATGTCTATTTGGCAATCCGGAGATGCCCTGGCATAGATAGGAAGATTCTAAGTGGCAGATTTTAAAAGTTCTGTGTATATTTTGGGCTGTGCATAGACATGTGAAGTACTTTGCACAGCTTAAGATCAATTTATTTTTTTACCCATTTTTTGATTTTGAGTATATCTGGCAAACTGGAGATGCCCTGGCTGAGATACTATATAGGGAAATCCTGAATGATTTAGTAGACATACTGGAGATGTTCCAGTTGTAAAAGGTACTATAACAGCACATGTGAGACTCGGCTGACAATCTGGAGAAACCCCGGCTAATCAGCTACACAAGATGATAATTATTAGCTAAATTAAGGAGATCCTAAGTGGCAGTTTTAGGAAGTTCTTGACATGTGAAATACTTTGCACAGCTCTAGATTAATTTATCTTTTAACCCATTTTTGGATTCAGAAATCCTGAATAATTTATTTAACATACTTGTAATGTTCCAGGTTTAAGAGGGACTGTAACAGTACATGTGTGATTCTGCTGGCAATTTGGAGATGCCCGGCTAATGATAATTAGATAAATTAAGGAGATACTAAGTGGTAGATTTAGGAAGTTCTGGGTATTCTAAGATGTGCCTTGACATGTGAAGTACTTTGCACAGCTCTAGATTAATTTAACTTTTTACCCATTTTTGGGATTTTGAGAACATTTGTCAAACCGGAGATGCCCTGGCTGAGATATTATGGGGTAGATTTAAAGGCAGCCGTTAAGCTCAAAATACACCAACGGGTGTTTTAACATGTAGTTGGCTATACAAAGGGCCATGTAATGAACTGCTAACAGCAGTTCATCCAGTATGCTGGCCACTACACCAACGTGTGTTTTGGCCCATTAAAAAAAAACAAAAAAACACTTAATTTTGCCATTTAAAGGACTGTGTCAGCTGAAAAAATCCAATAAGGGACTCACTTACCGCACAAAACTTAAGACCCAGTTTTGTTAGCCGTAACATCGCATTAACACTTACCATTAATCCTGATGTTCAGTGGAGTCCACAGCTTGCTGGTCCTTCTCTTCAGTCTTCTGTCTTCTCTCTGTAAAATAAAAGAAATTAATTAATACCAAGCATGAACGAAGACATTCCTGAACTCTTTGAGTGGCAGAGGGGTATGCAATTCATTACAAAGCAATGCGTTGCGTACCTCACTGGCACTCAAAGGGTTCAATAGTAGTGTGCCATAAATATACCCATATGATATGCCTCCATGTAATGCCCCAAAGAATAAACATGCCAATAAATAAAATGATCCACATAGACATAAATAAATGCCACCCATTAATGCCCAGTGTGATGACTTAGCTTATTAATCCGTGTCTCCGCAGTTTGGAGCAGCCACAAGGGCGGCGGCAGCGAAGACACAAATGTCCCATGATGCTCCCCTTCATCTGTGTATGGGCTGATGCCCATAACACACTGAGAGCATTGAAGTGAGCCTGTCTTTATATGGGCAGGCTAACTTTCATTGCCCTCACAGCCAGATCCGAGCAGCTGTTGTTGAAAATGATTGGCTGGGATGTGAAGAACATTCCAGCCAATGGCTATGAGGGCAATGGAAGTGAGCCTGCCCACATATATAAAGGCAGGCTCACTTCAAATGCTCTCAGTGTGTTACGGGCATTGTCCCTTACACAGATGAAGGGGCACGTTGTGGGACATTTGTGTCTCCGCTGCCACCTCCCTCGTGGCCACTCCAAACAGCGGAGACATGGATTAATAAGCTAACTCATCATACTGGGCATTAATGGGTGGCATTTATTTATGTCTATGTGGATCATTTTATTTATCGGCATGTTTATTCTTTCAGGTTCAGGGGCATTAAGACAGTGAAGGGAGCAGTAGGAACCCCAAGAAGAGATCTGTCCAGTCTCCCAGTTGATATGAGGATTGTGTAAAGACGACCAGGAGTATCCTATTATAACAGAACAGGAGGGAGGCATGATCACATGTAGGCTCAAAATCTCTGATTGTAGAACTCCTACCTTGAGATGCAGAGGATGAGTCTCTTGGGTTATAATAGAGGGGTGAAGCAGTCTCCCAACAATGGGTCTTGGTAAGGCAGGGAATCCCTTTTCAGAAGGTCTCATCAATAAATGAGCCAGCAGCCCCAGAATCTCTTAAAACACACATAGACACAAGAAGATTCTGCCAAGACAGTTGAACAGGAACTAGTAAACATTTGTCCCTTGGTTCAGGGGCAAAAGAGAACACCTAGAGCAGGGCCACTGATCCCTTCTAGGTTCAGGTGTTTCCCTTCTTCCATGGGCAGTTGCTGGCATAATGACCAGCCCCTCCGCAGTACAGACACAAGTTCTCTCTCCTGTGTAATTTCTCCTCCTCTCTCAACCCCATGGACCCTAGTTGCATGGGCCCCTCGGGGGAATGACCGGAGGTTCAGGGTTGAAAAACTTGGGGACTAATCTCACAACAGCTTTTTTGTTGTGGTCCTGCTGGAGTTGCCTCTCCGAGAGCCTGAGGTCAAAGCAGGAAACAAAGGTAATGAGTTCCTCCAAATCCTCAGCCAGCTCATCCTTGAAGCGGTCACAGAGTCCATTACTGAATGCAGTGTCCAAGGCTTCATTATTCCAATTCATCTCAGCTGCAAAGGTACGAAATTCAATGGCATAGTTTAGAAAAGAATGTGAGCTTGTCTAATCGTGAAGAGGGAGGATGAAGCAGTTCCAGTTCTGCCAGGAAGGTTAAACACTTGACGGAGACAACTAACAAACTCTGGAGATTGTTCACCAGAGGAGTAGCCCAGGCAAGGGCACGTCCCCACAGTAGAGAGATAACATATCCCACCCTAGCACGGTGTCATGGTTTTTTGATGAACACTCAGACCCGACTGGTAAGGTTAAAATAACTTTATTGAGATAAAGTACATACAGTAAGTTAGGCCCACAAGTCCACAATAACAGAACAAATACAGTAATAACAAGCCAGTCCCTGGAGAGATTAGGAGTGCTGGAGGCAACGGCTGGCTGGAGAGAGTTGTGATCTAAAACACAAATGACTGGAGGCTCACAAGACTATAGGAAACCAAACCCTAGCAAACTAGGGGCTAGCGGAAGCTACGCAGCCCAAGTACTGGCGGCAGGACCCTAGATCACTAGGAGTCCAGAGGATGGTAACTGGCATGAGACCCAGACAACTGGGTGACACTGAACCCAGCAGCAATGAGGCAACACTGACCCTAGAGACTAGGGTCACAGTAAGACCAAGGTAACCGCTTCTGGTAGGAAAAAAGCCCTAGAACACTAGGGGTGGATCGAGACAGCACAACACAAAGGCAACTTGTGTCCCAGCACATGTGCAGGGTGTAATGTCACGCAACAGCTGGCTCTTGAGCCTTGAGGCTACTGCAGGTAGGAATGGAGCACTGACCCTGCCTAGATGATCTAGGCACTGAAAGGGTCCTGAAGTAATGCCCAGAGTGAAGTCTGCAACTCCCACAGGGAGTGAGCCCAGCTGAGAAAGTGGAGGAGGACACAGATGGATCACAGAGTAACACAGTCAGCGCTATACTGCACTGAACCTGTACTTCGCATGTGCACACCGCCTGAGGCAGTTAACCAGTATAAGTGGCTATAGCACAGATGCACAGCCTACGGTCGGCAAGATAACGGAAGCGCCACACGGCACTACTACAGACAAGAGCAACAGGTCAGGCAGCAGAGTGGAACGCTAGCCTGATAGAGGCAAACAAGCGTGTTCTTAGCCAGGCACAGTTAGAAACGAAGCTGGTTCTCAGCCAGATACTGTCAGCAACATAGCGCGTTCTCAGCCAGATCAGTCAGCAACGGAACGGGTTCTCAGCCAAATCAGTCAGCAACGGAGCGGGTTCTCAGCCAGATCAGTCAGCAACGGAGCAGGTTCTCAGCCAGATCAGTCAGCAACGGAAACAGCAACAGGCCAGGTCATACACCATCAGAGCAATAACAGGAACTAACATTAGGAACAGGTACACCACGAAAGGGCGCCACAGTATAGACATGAAAGAGTATATAAAGGCTGGCCCTGGGCAGAGTCAGCATCACAAGACCAATAAGAGAGAGGCAGTGAAATTAGGAATCATAATGTCGCCGCCTGCGGCCATGAGCACAGGCACCGTGATACACTGTCAGATGGAAACAAATGGGGTGTCATCTCAAAATGTATGGAATGCTGGTTAAGGAAACCATGACAACCAGCAGGATCTTCTCCATAAAGGGGATAGGTGGCAGTCTCATGTTGGGTATGAGAGTAGTACTCTCCACCTGGGCAGGAGGAGTAGTAGCAGGAACATAGTGTTGTGCAGGATCCGTTCGAAGCATCAAATTCTGTAAGGCTTCTGCAAATTGATATATGTGGTGATCCAAGCCCTCTATCTTAGCCTCGCAGGTTTTGTCCGGTCTCCACGGGTTCCATATTAATAGCCCTTGGATACTATCACAGTCTATCTTAGGCTGGGTCAGGGTTAGCTAGTATACCGGGGAGACAGGATGCAGAGACACACTATCACTGACACAGGGTAGGAATCCTAATGCAAAGTCCCGAAGTAGAACCACAGACTAGGGTCAAAAGTTAATAAAAAGAGGGGGTTGAATGATAGCCAAGAGTAGATACACAGTTAGTCAAACAAGCAGAGTGGTCATAAGTAAGCCAGGAGTCGGTATACAGTTAGTGGAACATGGACAGGGATCGATACCTTGGAGTCGAAGGGGTGTGGGTAGTCATAAAGCAAGCCGGAGGTTGATGCTCAGAGGGTCTAATGTGGAAGGCAAGCTGATGGTCAAAAGACAGAGCCGGAGTCGGTACACCGTGTCAGAAAATCTGCTCTGGTTGAAAGGAAATGGTTAAAGAGTCTGTTCAGCAACCATTTTGTCTGTGTATATACGAGGCTGTATCTTTAAGCAACATTTTGTAGAAAGGAAATCTTAGACTTTCTCATAGAATAAATCCTTGAAATATAGTTATCTGTCAGGATTGAAGGATCTCACTTCCCAATAGCCTAAGAATGTTATCTATACTGCAACTATGTGTTGGAGTAGGGAGTTTGTCACATTCCTTAGGAAGCGATAGTGTTTTGAAGCTTGCATTGTATAATAAAAAATGTTTTGTCATGACGTGAGTTTCAGAATGCTATCTACTTTTCCTGATAGCAGACTGCCACCTATTGACATGGTAGATTTAATGTTTCAGATATATTTTATTAGTATTTACTAATGTATATTACCTCATATGCTAATATTTTAAGGGGTGACCTATGAGAGAAAAATAGGCGTGCCTTTCTTTATGGGAGGTTTTGGGTAATATAAGCAATGTAAAAAGGGGATATGAGGCTACTGGGGGTTTGCTGACTTTCCTGGTTCCTGAAGTGAGCAGAACCATGCCGTGTCAGAGACCACACCCTGTTATATATAATTGGTAAAATATAATTTAAGTTGTTGTCTTTACATTGTATAAACCTCCAAAGTTATCATAACCCATTGAATTCTGGGATAATTTAGATATTCTTCCCAGTAAGACTGGCCAGCTGCTGAGAACGAATAAATTCAACAACTACTTGGCTGTAAAGTTAGAATATAATTATTGGAGGTTGTACAGTCCAATCATATAGTAATAGGCTATGATCAGATTGACAGCAATTTTATATAATTGCGAGTTACAAGTTAGGTGAAGGACTAATACCTGAAGAGCCAGTTGTTTATTATGCAAGTGAATGTGCCTGAATGCTGTGAGATGCATTTGTATTCACTGCAAATAAGCACAAATAATTAATTATATATGGTTCTGAGAGGGTCATTGTGCTCCATTTTACAGTGTTCTAAATCTTTCTGTTTCTTTATTTGTGGATCTGGTAGTTTTGGGCTGGTTCTGTTCCAGATTGCATTATCTGATTGTGACATCTGGCGTGGATTGTACCGTTGAGATAGTCACACCTGTGAAAATCTTGACGGAACAAAATGTTGGAGTGTGTGTAATTGCTTAATCTTTTTTGCCCATAACTTCAGTTAACCCCTTGCACTAAGATGTGTGCAGACATGATTTTGTCATTATAATCTTTTGGGTTTATATGCTGTGATATATTTTACATATATTATCATTGTATAGCTATACCCATACCTTACTTTTATTACTTAAGATTATAATGTGGTAATGCAAATGTGTGCTAGGAAATATCCTTCATTATTCTGTGCTTCATCCAGAGGTATGCATAATTGAAACCAGCAGGCATATAGTTAAATTCTAAACTTGGCTGGTCTGAGACCTTAAGCCTTTCAGATGGAGTGTAATATTTCCTGCAATATTGTGCATTGTGGTTATTAAGGACTGTCACTTGACCTGTGTCCTACTGAACACCACTCAAGTGACACATTTCCTGCCGCTTTTATTGCCTTAGTAAATACGGGGTGGGGCAGGTGTTGTTAACCCTCACTACTGCTAAATTCAAATATTAAAGTTTAACCCCATATGTGCTTGTATGTTACCTGTGCCGTTATCTGATATATCCTATTGTATTATTATTTCTTATGCCATAATATATATATCTTAGTCTAGAACTGTTGCTTGATATAAATTATTGAGTCAATTTTACATATACCCTTATATACCCAATTCACCAATTACTATTGTATTCTATATATTACATTTTATTCAGCTTTAAATAAAATTACATATATTGTTTCACAAATATGAGTAATGGATTATTTTAATTAATTATGTTCACTGTGAAAAAGTGTGTCATATCTAGATTGTGTGCAAGATCTAAAATGTATTTATTTATATATATTTTTTTTATGCTAGAGATATACAGTGCCGGGTCTTCTGTTATCTCTGTATTATCTCTGACAACCGGAGGTCATATGAAGCAGTGAAATGGTGAGTTCATGAGCAGAGCCCGAGTCAGAACACAGGAGAGCAGAGGATAGTCAATATCAAAGCCGTGGTCAGGAAGCTAGATAACAGAAACGATGATTTACAGACCACGTCACGAAAGGAATCAAACACAAATCAATTTGACAGTTACAAGGGAACTGAGTACTGACTATCCAAGGGTCGCGGATAGTAGGAAGGCCCAGGGTATAAGTAGACTGCAACAAGGTGTACGTGTTCAGCAATCAGTGATAGGATATCCTACAACAAGGAGGAGTAGGATGGGTTGTGATAGTTGCTATCTGTTGGCTGTGCAAAAAGCATGTGAGCAGGGGGAAAGCAGGCTCACACCTAGGAACCTCCTCTATGAGATCCCACCTGAAGCACAACCACAGGTGTGACTGAGAGACACACTATCAGCAGGCCAAAGTTACCACAACTAGCAGCAGCAGATGCACTATAAAAAGTTTCCAAGGCTCTAGGGTAGAAAAAAGAATTAGTGGAGTTACTTATGTGTCAGAGAGTGTGTATCACGGAGTGACTAGGGAATAACGACACTGACAAGTACAGATACAGTAAAATCACTATCTTTATTAAAACAAGATCAAAATATAAATACGGAAAGCACTTCCCCAACCCTCACAGGACCAGGTGTGGAGACAGCACACGATCCACCGACGGAACAGGAACTGATCCCAATCTGACAATGGAGTGGGAAGGTAGCAAGGATAGCAGTAGCTACTAGTGCAAGTAAAGGAGAATCACCCAAACAAAACTGCGAAAAGCTTCCATAGAACGCTAGGGTACACCAAGGTTATAGACTCGGATACCCTAAAACGCTAGGGTAATCCTATAGGCAATGGTGACTAGAATTCCCCAGAATGCTAGGGTAGTTACAGGCAACGGTGACTAAAATCCCTAGTACGCTAGGGTGCACCCAGAGGCACTAACCACAGGTATAAAGCAGTGTAGGATAGCCTTAGACAAGTCCGGCACAGCAGGAGGATACTGAGTATAGCTTGTACCAGAGAGATCAGCTACAGCACGGTCTAGCGTAGGAGCGGAGTCAGTCAGGCCAAGGGTTTGAAAGGTATCGGCTAGTCAGCCAGAGCTGGGGTTAGCACAGAGCAGTTAGTCAGCCAAGCCAAGGTAGGTAACGTATCGGATAGTCAGACTGAGCCAGGGTCAGCACAGAGCCGTTAGTCAGATGGAGCCAAGGACCAGACCGGAGTGGAAGACAACAACTCAGGGATCGAACCAAGCAAGAGTCAAATGTAGCCAGAGGTCATATATGGATCAGAGCATAGGAAATAATCACAAGAGCTAGCGCACAGGTACACCACGAAAGGGCAAATGAGTAGTAGCAGAATGAGGCGTATAAGGCCTAGCAAGTAGGCGGAGCCTGACTCTGGCAATTACCACAGAACTATAAGAATAGTGAACGCACATAAACGTGACACTCAGGAAGTAATAGTATAAAGCTCGCCTGCCATAACAACAGCGCTCCCGGAGAGTAATCACGGGCACCGTGATAGTACCCCTCTCAACAATCTCTGCCCCGCGGAAGAGGCCCAACTTTATTTGGGAATTTAGCATGAAATCTGTGCAACAAAACAGGAGAGTGGACATCAGACTGATTTACCCAGGAACTTTCCCAGGGCCATAGCCCTTCCAATGCACTAAATATTGAATGTGCCCACGGACTCTGCAGGAGTTTAGAATTCTTTGACTCTCATACTCCTCATGAACTTAAATGCGCACAGGTCCTGGCACCACTGAAGTAGAAGTGTAGCGGTTACAGACCAAAAGGCTTCAATAAGGAAACATGGAACACGTTGTGAATGTGCATACCCACAGGAAGATCCAAGGCATAAGTGACAGGGTTCACTCTGCGAAATACCCCGAATGGACCTACAAAACGAGGAGCCAGCTTATTGCAAGGTACTTGAAGGTTCAGGTTTCTGGAAGACAGCCACACTCTATCCCCAACTTGGAAAACAGGAGCAGGATGCCTCCCCCAGTCTGCATGTCTCTGATAGCACAGTGAGGACCTTCGTAAGGCATTCTGAACCTGTGCCCGTGTGCCTGCCTAATATGCTTGTCCAAAGACAGAATGTCTTTAGCCCAAAAGGAGTCCGGGATCATGAATGGTTGTAACCCATAGTTGATCATGAAGGGAGAGCTCCAGGATGAAGAGTTTATGGCGCAATTCCTGGCAAACTCAGCCCACGGCAACAGGTCAGCCCAATTATTATGATGGTCAGAGATAAAACAGCGCAAAAATTATTCCAACCCCTGGTTGGATCTCTCAGCAGCACCATTAGTCTGGGGATGGTAGGCAGAGGAAAATAACAATTGGATACGCATCTGGTAGCAAAAGGCCCTCCAGAACCATGACTCGAAGTGACTCCCACGATCTGAGACCAGAACCTTGGGTATTCCGTGGAGTCGGAGCACTTCTCTAGCTAACACCTCAGCCAGTTCCCTGGAGGAAGGCAGTCCCTGGAGAAGGACAAAATGAGCCATCTTGGAAAAGCGGTCTACTATCATCAGTATGACCGTACACCCTTTGGATATTGGAAGCTCCACCATAAAGTCTAAGGACACGTGTGAACATGGGTGCTCTCCATTAGGAACCGTCTGGAGCAATCCCAGTAGAAGGTGTCTTGGGGTCTTAGAATGAGCACAAATGGAACAGGCCTCCACAAATGCAACACAATCTGCTCTTTGACTCAGTTGGTCATGAACAATGTGTCCAGCTACCCTCGAGGAGTGGTATGTTTCCAGTAATCTGATATGGAGAGGTTCAGCTACAAAACATTTACTGCTAGGTATCTCTGCTGGAGCATTACCCTGGGAAGCCAAAATCTCCTCGCCCAATGGAGACGTGATACTAGCACGTACGGTGGTCAATATACGATCTGGAGGAATGATAGGCTCAGGCGTGCTTTCAATCTAGCGGTCCGGCCCAAATTATCTGGACAGTGCGTCGGCTTGGACATTCTTGGACCCCAGAAGATATGAGACCACAAAATTAAATCTGGACAGGAACAGTGCCCATCTGGCCTGCTGTGGTGACAGTCTTTTGGCCTCAGACAGATATGTCAGAATCTTATGAACAGTCAAGATCTGGATTGGAGCATTCGTCCCCTCCAGAAGGTGATGCCATTCACGGAGAGAGAGAATAATGGCTAATAACTGGTGATCGTCTATGTCATATAGGCTCTGTGCTTTAGTCATCTTTTTAGAAAAGAACCCACAAGGCATGAGGGTCTTGCCAGTCATAGATCTCTGGGACAGGACCGCCCCCACTCCTGTCTCCGATGCATCCACCTGCAAGGTAAAAGGCAAGGCAAGGTTGGGATGCAATAGTACTGGCGCCTCAGAAAAAGCAGACTACAATGCTTCAAAAGCCCTGCTGGCCTCAGGAGACCAAGGGATTAGCCTCTTTATGAGTCAAGTCAGTCAAGGGTTTGACTACCGTAGAGAAATTTTGTATGAATTTCCTATACTAGTTTGCGAATCCTAAGAATCTCTGTATGGCCATCAAGTGCACCGGATGCGGCCATTGCAGAACCACCGAGAGTTTCTCTGTATCCATAGCAATACCGTCAGCAGAGATTACTTACCCCAGAAATGGCATTCGATCTTTATGGAATTCGCACTTTTCCAATTTACATTACAGTTTGTTTTCCCTCAATTTTTTCAGCATGGTAGCAACATCCCTCCGATGTGCCTCAATATTAGGAGTGTGTAGCAGGATATCTTTCAAGTAAACTACTGCACAGGACTGTAGCAGGTCTCTCAGTGCATCACTGATAAATTCTTGGAACACTGCCAGAGCATTGCACAGCCCAAAGGGCATGACCAGGTTCTCATAATGGCTACTACGAGTATTAAATGCAGATTTCCACTCATCGCCCTCCTTGATTCTATTTAGGTTGTAGGCTGCCTGCAAATCAAGCTTTGTGAAAACTAAGGAGCCCTTCAATCGGTCGAATAACTCGGTTATCAATGGAATGGGGTACATATTTTTAACCATCAGCTTTTTCCCCATCTTTTTTCTTTACAAAAAAAAAATCCTGCCCCTGCGGGCGAGGAAGACGTCCTGATTATTCCTCTGGCCAGGGCATCAGTAATGTACTCCTCCATGGCCCTGTTCTCTTCTACTGACAGAGGGTATGTGCATCCCTTAGTAGGTATTGTGCCTGGTGTCAGATTAATAGCACAGTCATATGCCCTATGCTGCAGCAGAGTGCTAGCCTCCCCCTCACTGAATACCTCACTGAATGACTGGTACTTTTTGTATTTGTGGCCTGAATTATGAATATTAATATGCAAAGATTAATATTTGAATTAGGATATTAATCACAACATTAATATGTATTTGATTTGCATTATCAGTTAATTATGCGGAATGAATACACAGGAAACAGTTGTAATATTTGATAATATACTTTACTATAATATCTGCTGTTAAAGCAATTTATCTAAAAAAGGGTTATTACAACAAAGTTACAGATAAATGCAGAAATACAATGTTACAATTAAATTCAGCACCTGCAAGCATTTCTCTTTGTCCAAGGGAACCCTGCAAGTCATCTCTTTGATATTATTCTTGGACAGCAAAAGGCCTTTGTTCATCTTTCTCTCTCTGCATGGTGGGTTCTGAAAAACCATGGCTACCAAGGCCTAATATCTCCCAAGCACTGTCCAATCAGGTTACTTGAATAAGTCACATGGCTTCTTTGTTCCTGGCCACATTCCATCATACCTAAAATAACCATACCCCCAACACACACACAGAGCAAAGTCAATGTAAGCAACAGTCTCTTGAACCACCTTTGGGAACCTTTTAATATAAAGGTATCCTATTTTATATTCCCCACCTGTAGGCTCATAGATAGATTTTAACCTCTTAAATTGCCCACCTGTACACTGATTCTATTTTAAGGGTAGGATGTGTAACCTTAGATGTAAAAATAGGCTTATACTGAGAAATGATTGACACCCACATGTTTTAAAATTTAGAGTACTGTGAAGCATAATTTAGCTAAGGCTTTCACAGAGATCATTTATACCATTAATTACACCTTGCAGTCACTCTGCAGACCTCATGTAACCCTCATTAGTCATTTAGCTTTATAGCTGGCTGTTGTTTATGAGTTCCCACTCACATCTCTCTTAGGCGTCTGTACCACAAACACTGCTTCATCCACAGCATCTGTCAGTCACTTCCACACCGGATCCACTTTTTCACTCAGAGGTCAGGACTGGGCTGCATTCAAGCTGCAGGCTCTCTCCTCTATTAGAACATGACTTCTGGTGTTACTTTCATATTTTGGAAATGTTTTATGGCAGTTCATTTGCTGTTCTCTTCTCACACAAGGGAAAAACAGTTTATTGCTTGAGGGCGTGATAGGGTTAGCATATCTGTAGTGTTTTTATTCAAGCTATTCAGCTGGAGTTATCTGCGCAGTGTTTGTCATAATGCTATCTTAGTAGCTTAGAAATTAGAAGATACACTACACTAAAAGTGTGCTGTGTGATCTTATCAAATCACTAGTAGTGTATTTCACTCTTGTCTCAGCATAATTAGCATATGGTTCCATAACTGATCATCGAAAGCAATAGAAAAGTAGTAGAGTAGAAAGGGATATTCACACATTAATTAACACATTATCTGTACTAAATACTGTTTGCTACATTCTCTGCAAATTTAATCTAGGAGGACATTTCAAGGTATGAAATAACAGGCCGTAAGACTTAGTTCTAACTTTATTTTCATCCCACCTAGAGGTCATTAAATGTACTACACCCCACCCTTTTTTATAAAAAAAATTAGAGGGGAAACAAAACTCAAAATATAGATTTGATGCCACCTGTACATACAGTACTTGCAGCATGTTATTTATATATACAAATAAAAATAAAATGTCTGTTGCCATACATTAAAATTAAGCTATATTTTTGTTGTAACCAAAACAAAGTTACATATCATTTCCCCAGTATGATCAAAATACTAGCCTCACCTCAGGCAACAATTCACCCAGTTGGGGAATTCACTGATTATTACAGAGTGGGTAGACAGACGGAGCCAAGGGTCAGACCAGAGCGAAAGGCAACAAGTCAGGGATCGAACGTAGCCGGAGTCAAACTTAGCCAGAGGTCATACATGGATCAGAGCATAGGAAATAATCACAAGAGCTAGCGCACAGGTACACCACGAAAGGGCAAAGGAGTATTTGCAGAATGAGGTCTATAAGGCCTACCAAGTAGGCGGAAACTGACTCTGGCAATTACCACAGGACTATAAGAATAGCAAACATGTATAAGCACAACACTCAGGAAGTGATAGTACAATGTCGCCTGATAGCAACAGCGCTTCTGGAGGGCAATCACGGGCATCGTGATAGTGTGTTACTGCCAGTGCCAATTAGTTCAGTCCAAATAACATCTATGGTTCCTGCTGCAGAGGAGTATGATGACTCTGGCTTTGCTGTAGGAGATGGCAAGAATCATAGACTGCCCATACATGCTGCATCTACTATCGCCACCGCCTCTAGTCATGTTGTTAAAGCAATAAAAAAAAGTTTCACCTTCTTCTGCCATGTCCAGCCAACCCACAGTGACAGAGTTCCTGGGAAGGAGTAAAAAAATTCACAAAAACAATCCCAAAGTATGGCTATGGAATGGCAAGGTTGCCAAGATGTTGGCAATGGACATGCTGCAGTATTCTTTTGTAGAAAACAGTGGTTTCAGAGAACTGATTTCATGTGTAGCTCCAAGCTGGAATGTCCGAAGCCGCAGTTATTTTTCTAGGATGGCTGTGCCTGAGTTGTACAAACAGGTGGTTAGTGTAGTGGGAAAAGGGTTGAAAAGTGCGCATGTCAAGAAAATCCACCTGACAACAGATATGTGGACAAGTGGGCAGAGCAGAGACTATAGGGGCTCGATTTAAAGGCAGCCGTTAACCAAAAAAATCACTAACGAGTGCGTTAAGTGTCATGTTGCAATTCAAAGATCCGTCTAAAGAACAGCTAACGGCAGTTGCAGAATCCTTACGGCCGATACACTTACGTGCATTCAGACGCATGGAACAACATACCCCAGAGCTATTCAAAGGCTTGCGGTACTGATAACGGCTGAAAAAAAGACACACCTAACGGCTAAAAGTTAAGACCCACTTTTCACACACGTTAGACACTTAACGGCCAAAACAAAACACCCGTTACAGAGGAAAACACACAAAAGGCTTACCGCACAACCATGTAAATGGGAAAATTAACCCGTGCAATGCCAAAACAACACAAAAACATGCACACACAACACAAATCACTACACACACAACAACAACCAACACCACAGGAACAATGACACACAAAAAAACAACAACACAACATGGCACGGAACAATGGGGGTCATCACACAAAGCGGACCCTGCAAATACAAGCTCACCTGGGCAACATCAACACGCGACCTGCACCCCACAACTGCATGCCCGCAAATGGCACACACAGAACAAGCACAACACACCACATCTTATAACACACACACACCTGCTAACACTTACCTGGACACAAATAACTCACCATTGGTCAGCACTCACCTCATCACCACACCTACACAACGCCCTAGCAAGTACTTAAAGGGACAACTCAACACACTCACTTGTGGCTTGTTTTCCACTCAGGGAGGGAGAGAGAGAGATAGACAGAGAGAGAGAGAGAGAAAGAGAGAGAGAGAGAGAGAGACAGATAGATAGATACAGATAGATAGATAGAGACAGATAGAGAGAGCAAACAGTATGTTGGGTTACATATTGTTGCGAGGACTGCGGAGAAGGCGTGCAAGGGAGAGAGCTAGGGAACATCAGCAAACTCCAAGCACGCCTCATCAACAGCCTTCACCTGTTGCAAGTGAGGAGGCTCTGGCTCAGCAGCCACACAGGAGTCCATCCCCACCTGGAGGGCACAGGATGTATAGACGACCACCAAGGCCCAGGGTATACCGCCCAAGGGTCACACTCTTTGGAATGGCTGATGACGAGGTCATTGATCGCTACAGGTTGAGGCCTGACAGCATCATTGCCTTGTATGAGGTCATCAAGGAGCAGGTGGATCCCATCTACATCCACAACCATGCCCTAACTGGCCTGCAGAAACTACTCTGTGCCATACACTTCATGGCAAGCGGGGCCTTCCAGTCCACTGAGGGTTACGCATCTGGCATGTCACAGGCCACATTCTCCAGAGTGCTGGCCCAGGTCCTGCCAGCCCTCAAAAGCAAGGCCAGTACCTATATACATTTTCCCACCACCGACATGGACTGGATACACGTCAAGCAGGCCTTTTACGCAAAGGGAGGCATGCCCAGGGTCATGGGTGCTATAGATTGCACCCATGTCCGGATTAAGGCCCCAGCACGTGACGCACATATATTCATCAACAGGAAGAACTTCCACTCCATCAACGTGCAGATGGTGTGTGACAGCAACATGAGGATCATGAATGTCTGTGCAAAATATCCTGGCAGCACACATGATGCATACATTCTACAAAACTCCTCAGTCCACAGAGATTTTGAGAATGGAACCTTTACAGGGGGATGGCTAGTGGGTGAGTTCACAAAACAAAATCACACCACATACACAGGCGTACACACCACTCAGCTCAGCATGCACCTGACCCACAGCTACTACGTCCACCACACAAAACATCATTCACACAACATGTGCTCCCTGTTTCACCATGTCATTCACATTACACAGGTGATGCTGGCTATGGATGCAAGTCCTGGCTACTGACCCCTCTGGCCAATCCCCAAACACATGCCCAGGAAAGCTACAACCAGGCTCATGCCAGAACCAGGAATGCTATTGAGCGGACATTTGGGCTCCTCAAGTCAAGATTCCGATGTCTGGACCACTCTGGGGGAGCACTGCAGTATGCACCGGCTAAGGTGTGTGACATCATTGTGGCGTGCGCAATACTGCACAACATCGCAGTGGACACCAGGCTGCTGGAGCACATCCCGGACCCCCCATACAGGAAGTGGCCATGGACATCGGGCATGTGGAGGAGACCATGAGAGGGGCACAGAGCAGAGACAGGCTCATCACGGAATACTTCACCTGTGAGTATAACACATGCATGCAAACAATCCATGCAAGTCCCCCATCAGTCCTGTGACACTAACCACACTGCACATTTTGTTCTGTCTCACCCCACAGGAACAGTGACACAGCACTGCACTGGCAGTGGACGTGGAAAATTGTGTGTGTGGACTCAACAACCATCCTCCATTCCACTCTCCACGTTGACATACAGACCCCAAGGATATCACGCACACCCCCAGGAGAAACAAGGTACAACATATTACCCATGTTCATCACCTTACACGGCTTGATTGACAGCAACTAACTGGATATGCCATGATTATAGCCTGAACAACCATGCTAGCCCAGTAGCGAAAGAGTATTATCTAATGATATGCATTAGAAGGGACATCAGACTCAATATGGGACCTGTACTGTGCTACAGCTGAGAAGAGCAGCACAGGGGTGGATGTTTAGTGGTATGGGCACACAATGTAGAGGTCATGAGACGTAGATCAGATTACCACGGACTCCATGCAGACCTGTGAGTGTGCAGACATATGTGCCCCTGACATGAATACACACATCAACAAATGTGTCCTAACAGTTCCATGGAACAAATGACATTGGGCTGCCACTGTCACTTTCACAGTGGCAGCACAATGTCATTACTTCCATGGAGGTCTCAGAACACTTGTTAATGTGTGTATACATGTCAGGGGCACATATCCCTAGGACTGATGCACATGTCCTTAGTTCCCCACAGAATTGGTTACAGATGAGTACACAACACATTGTCAAGCAATGGTTTGTGCACTCACCTGTAACTGTGAAAACTGAGGGGATGAAAAAGACTAAATTGTTGTTGCTTGATGATCAGTTCAGGTCTACTGCTCCAAATCCTGTCCTCTTGTCCCGCAGGCATCCGTAACATGATCCATCCTTGAACTGAAGATCTTCCATGTGACTGGATTGATGTCTTGACAACACCTTCATGAAGATCACCCCTTGCTGTTTATGGTGATGTTGTTGGTGATGCAAAGTTTGACCTGAGGTTCACACAAACCTCTACTGGAACATTCTCATAGAGACACAGAAAACACTAATTCTTGAGTGTTTTAACCTGTACAGTCAGGATGCTCAGCTACAGAGTTGTCAAACCTCATGGACAACACATGAGCAGGGCAGCAGTGTTACTGAAGTATTACGATTTAGTTTCAAAGTACATTTAGTGTTCTCATACAGGTGTTCAATGCATATAGGCAATACACACACAAAACACATGTACATTCTAATGTACTTTGAGACACAATAAAGATGAACCATCACCATTCTATCTGTGTCTGTAGGAGGATATATTTGAGAACACATATGTCAATGTGTTACCACACCCAGGGTAGAGAATGCCCCATACATGGAAAGGCATCACCCACATCACAGGAGTCCACCACTTGTTTGCCAGTGACTGGACTCTGTGATGTATCCATGCAAACAGATGATGGTGGCAGTGATGCACCAATGTGTTGTGGGAGTGATGAAGAGGTGATACAGGGGACATACTTCCACAGTGAATACCTGTCCACAGTATCTGTATTGCTCAGTATAATCCATGTTCTGAGATTTTGCTCCACTTTTACATATCTCTGTACATGGGCTAACGAACAACCAGACTAAGTGGACATGTGTTATCACTGGTGAAGTCTGTTACACCCTTAGGGAAACAGCAACTCAACTTACAGGAGACCCCAATGCTCAGCCCAGGATATCAATGTGTGTGCTACACATTGAAATCCTAGGTTAAAAACATTGGCTTCTCCAGTAAGTCAGTTGCACAATGAGTGTGTGAATCCAAGACAACATGGATACATGTCCCATTTATCTATCCTGCTTATAATGTCCCTGCTAAATCACAGAGCTGTTTGTCTGGGTATCCCATTAACCCACTGAGTGCAAGAGTGGTCCCCAACGCATTTCTTGACAATGCGTTGTCTACCACTCTGGCACTCAAAGGGTTAAACACAACATATGATGTAGACAAATGTTCAGTGTTGTACAATTTGTTGTGCTAAGGGGTATGTTTTGTTGTTCAAATTCAACACACAACACCGCCATATAACACAGTGGTGTAATATGGCTCCAGGGATGTATTACAAGTTGAATTTGTACAACGGTGTGTGTGTGAACCCATGTTGTAGCATCCCACTAACATTTCACAGAGGCAGAGGTTGTGTTCACTGCATTGTATGGCAATGCATTGGAGACAACCCTGCCACCCAATCCATAACTGAAGACACAACAGATCAGACTTGAATTAAAAAAAAAATGTTTTCTTTATTGAGGGGAAACTTAACAGGTTGGGCCTTTTATTTTTTCTTCTTTGGGTGGGGGGCCTTAGCCTGGGTGCCAGAGGTGGATGCCCTTGTGGATCTCCTGGTAACCCTCTGCCCCCTAGGTGTTGCTTCAGGGGTAACACTGGAGGGGGTGGTGGTAGCAGTAGACACCTCGGTGGAACGCAAGTTCGCCCTCTCCATCCTCAGGTTCTCTCTGCGGTTGATCTCCCTTAACTCCACAAGGACCTGTGTCATCATGTCCATGAGACCAGTCCTGAGCTGGTGGAGTAGTGTGTTCCCCCTGGCCACCTCCGACTCCAGAGCTTGGATTCTGGTCTCCAATTGGGCAATGTTCCTCCTGGATTGCCTCCTGCTCCTGGTGATGTTGCTCTCTGTACTTCTGCTGGACCGGAGTAGTCTTCTTTGAAGGGCCATACACTCCGCCTCCATGCCTGTGAGGCGTGCGGTGCTGGAGGTGGATGTGCCCGGTGTCCCTGGTGCTGCTGTTTCCTCCTCCGCTGTTGAGGGTGCTCTTTCCTCCTCCTCCGCTGTTGAGGGTGCTCTTTCCTCCTCCTCCACTGTTGAGGGTGCTCTTTCCTCCTCCTCCGCTGCTGAGGGTGCTCTTTCCTCCTCCTCCGCTGTTGAGGGTGCTCTTTCCTCCTCCTCCGCTGCTGAGGGTGCTCTTTCCTCCTCTGCTGCTGCTGAGGGTGCTCTTTCCTCCTCTGCTGCTGCTGAGGGTGCTCTTTCCTCCTCTGCTGCTGTTGAGGGTGCTGTGGCTGCTGTTGGAGTGGCTGGTGCAGATGATGGGCATATGCCCACCACATCAAGTGATGCAGAGCTGCCCAGAGATGTGTGTGCTGGTGGAGGTGTGAATATGTCCCTGGGTAGGGGGCGCTGCGGCTCACCAATCAGGCCCAGGTGTGTGTAGTCCAGTGGCCAAGGGTCATATGGTGGCCACTGATAGGTGGTGGGACCCCACCTCGGGTCATACCTTGGGGCATGCTGTGGAGCCATCCAGGAGGGTGGGTTGATCTGGGAGGCATATGGCCCATATTGGGTGTTGGCCACTGTCCCTGGCAGCCATTGCCTCCCTGGCGGTGGTGGTGCTGCTGATGGAGGGTAGTAGCTGGTGGAGGTGGATGGATGTGTCCACCTCTCCTCCTGTGGCATCCAGCCACTGTACTGGGGAGGTGCAGCTGGAAGGGGTGGTGCAGCCTGTGGTGGTGCAGCTGGTAAGGGTGGTGCAGCCTGTGGTGGTGCAGCTGGAAAGGGTGGTGCAGCCTGTGGTGGTGCAGCTGGAAAGGGTGGTGCAGCCTGTAGTGGTGCAGCTGGAAAGGGTGGTGCAGCCTGTGGTGGTGCAGCTGGAAGGGGTGGTGCAGCCTGTGGTGGTGCAGTAGGTGGTGATGCAGCCTGTGTTGGAGGGGATGGTGATGGTGGGTAAGGTGACCACCAGCTGGTCCCCTCCTCTGTGTCCTCCTCACTGGGGGGTGACATAGCCTCCTCCACTGTCTCCCGCTGGGCTTGACGGCCGTAAGCTGTGTGGAGGAAGAAGATGTTGTGATTAGTGACCTTAGCCATATGTTTGTGGAGACAATTCTACTTTGATATGTGGTGAAGAAAAATATATGTGTTTGTGTTAATCCCCCTGGGTAAACAAGGGTACTCCCACTGCTGAAAGGTGTTGTTTGAGTTATTACAGGTGAAGGTTTCATTTTGAGGTGCAATATCACAGTGTCCAGAAATAGTACAGTGGGGCTGTTGCTACACCCTCCCATGTAGATATCTGGTCCCTGTACCAGAGCTGTCCATATGATTGTGTAGTAACAGCACCACTGTACAATATCAGGCCACTGGGATATTGCCCCTGACATATCCATGTCTGAGCTGTGATACCTTTTGCATCAACACACCTTTCAGCAGTAGGAATACCATTGTTTAACTCGGGGGGGGGGGGGTCCAACAACATATATTTGTCTTCACAACTTGTAGGGATGGCTATCCCTCCAGGGGGGTGGCAAAGGTTAAGTCCACCTTGATGTCAGATTGTAGACATTGTGGGAACAGATGTTGTTCTCTGTTAGTCCTATCCCTCCTACCCTCATGGTTGTTCAGATATTGCTCTATGTGACGGATGTAGATTTCAGTCATTTGTCCACACGAGGGATTTTCAGCAGAGACAAAATCAACCCATTTAGAGAACAATACTTAATTGGAATGGTGTACAGGGTGTGCATGATTTACAAGCACACTCTGTGGACCATTCCAAAGAGGTATTTCTATCGATATGTTGTGACTTTGCTCTGCTGAAGAGCCTCCGTGTGGTCAAATGATGGATATCTTCACCTGTCACATGGAGCAATATCTGTATAACCATGAGTGTTGGAGGGATGGGACTTAGATCAAGACACATCTGTTAACGATGGCAATGATATGACATCATGATGACATTACCCATTGCTATCCCATTACAGTGACACACAAGTAGAAATGGTCATATATGTATGTGGATATGTACCCTTCATATGGGTAGAGTAATATCCTTCCAAGATGTGATGCCAGAGAGCATTTCATTAGGTGTGATTGCCTTACTGGCTATATATGTGCACCCATCCAACAAGACATTGTATTGATATGATGGATATGAACATACCTCGTATGTCCCATCTACGTAGAGTGTGATATACTATGTATGTGTATTTGGATGGTAGCAATGTAGGTTGATATGTGATGGGTGCACATATCTGGCCAGTAAGGCAATCACATCCAGTGAAGTGATCTCTGTGTTCACATCATGTTGGAACATATTTAGTAACATTTGAATCCTAAGGGCAACAATCCAGCCAGTAGTGAGGGATATCTTTGATTGAGGCCTGTTTTTTCTCTGTGTATGAGCCCATCCATCCTTCTGCGTGAGGCAACCGTACTCAGTCCTAGATATCCATCAGTAATGGCCTGTTGGTGACCAAGGTACAATGTTTGCTATTTGTTTCCCATATGTATCCTGCATAGAGATGCTGGTGTACCATCGATCCATGGCATCAGCACCCCTGTGGATCCATGTGGGAATCAGATATGGGATATGTCATTTCAAGTCAGAGTAAATGATTGCAGCCACAACACCAATGCCTACTTTTTCCAGCTTGAATTCTGTAAAATAGTTTTCGGCCTGTGTGTTGCACCTACAAGCATTTATTCTGTGTGACACTGTGATGTGTGATCTGATGCCCCCTTTTGTGATTCTGTAAGCGGTGATGTTGAACTGATGAAATGAACATGATGGTGACTTCTCCAGTGATCTCCTTTCCCCATTTCCAGTGTTTTCCATGGAGTCTGTACAATGGGACCCTATGAACTTGATTCTTGTTTTGGCATATTCTCCATGGACTAACACTGGTACTGGTGAAGTGAGGGTGTGTGAGGGTTACTTTGTGTCCACCATCTGTTTGTCACCGCTTAGTGAATGTCCCCTGTGTAGCATGTGATCGTTGTCCTATTGACTTGTTTGTTGTCAGGTTAACCCCTTGAGTCCCAGAGGGGTTGCCAATGCATTGTTGATCGATGCATTGATGATCCCTCTAGCACTCAAGGGGTTAGGGTGGGGGTGGGGACATGGGTGACATTGTGTGTGAACAGTGATGATCTATGACAGTCGACATTTTGAAAATGAAGGTTTGTGTATTGTGTGTAATGAGCACAGCGACAGGAGGGTTGAAGTAGGACTTTGACAGGTTTGCCCCAAGTTGGACGTTGCCATTCGTCCAGGTGTTGTGTCCTTTTTTTAACCCTCATGGTGCTGTGTTGGTGCAGTTGTATGGCTGAGTGATGGACATGTGTTGAGGTGTGACTGTGTGTGCAGCTGGTGTTGGTTGCTGTAGTGTGTTGTTCTGTAGTGTTGCACTTACCGGTAGTGTGGAGGCTCCTCTCATCCCCAGTGTCAGTTCCTCCCACGACCCCCTCAATCATGGTTGGGGACATGTTCTGCCGCACCATCTCCTCCCAGCCGCAGAATGTGATGGGCACAGATGGGCCACCTCCGGTGCCTCGGGCTTGCTTGGCCATGTCAGACATCTTGTTCTTGACCACCCTCCGGCAGTCGCCCCATCTCTTCTTCACAGACTCCACGTCCCGCCTGCATGTTGCCACCGCGTTCACCCGGCTGCAGATCTGATTCCAGGCTGCCTTCCTCTGCGCTGCCAGGCCAGGGACCTTTGCCGTCGGGTGGAGAACACTCTGCCTCTCCAGGACAGCTTCCACAAGAGCCGTGTTCTCCTCCTCACTATATCTGGGATCCCTGATCCTGCCCTCATCAGCTCGGGCATGGGAGGATTCAGAGCCGGAGTGCCCTGCCTGGTCTGACCTTGCCTGTGTGGGGTGCTCCCCAGGAACTACCCCTCGTCCCACTGCAGGTTCTGTCCCTGTACTGCGTGTTCCTGCTCTTGTGGGCCGGGTCCCCCTCCGCCCTGCGGATCTCCCTCTGCCACCCCTGCTCTGCTGAGGGATCCCCTCCTGACCTTCCTCCTCCTCCACTACTCTCCCCATCCCTCTCTCCTGTCCTCCTCTCCTTGCCATCACTCACCCAGTCACACCCAGGCACTCACACAGGCCCTCACAGACACACTCGATCCAGTCACTCTCTGTCACACACTTTCACTCACAGATTCACACTGTCAAAAATAAAAGTAAAATGTGTGAGGTGTTATAAAATAAAAGGACTATGTGTATGTATGTGTTTGTGTTTGTATGTGTGTATGTAATATGTGCAAAGGTGTGCTATGTGTCGTATTCTGTGCAATGCTCTCCTCTCTCCAAACTCCAAAACTCCTCTACCTCTAATGAACGCTCCTGTCTCCCTCTCTCTAATCACTATCCTCCGCTCCTGGGTCCTGATATCTGGCTCTGAAGAACTCGATAACAGACAGTGTGTGCCGGTTATTTTTGGGTATATATAGGTGTATTTGAAGTTATTTGATACATTGGGGCTTTGTGATTGGCTGTGTGTTTGAATTTGTTTTGGCATCAATCATGGCAGCCGTTATGTTAGATGTTGTTTTGAGCTCAGTTATCGTGTGATTTGGCCGCCCGTTGTGCATTAACATGAGCGACAATGGGTTTTGTGTTACGTGTTTTTTGTGTGCCTACGCTCGATAGCTATTCTCGTAGAGTAGCTATTGAATCTCCCGTAACTCATGTATTATTTGCGAGCGATGTGCCTTTTTCACTTAGCGGCTGGTTTAACGGTTGCCTTTAAATCGAGCCCTAGAACTGTTACTGCTAACTGGGTTCTCTCCCAGCACCATCAGTGGACAACACTAGCTTACAGTATCAGGTGAAAGCCAGTAATCATGCTTCTAGTTCTGGCAGTGTGATTAAAAAGCAGCCCATACGATCGCCACCTTGTGCATGCAGAGTTTTGAGAGAGAGTTCCACAAACCTGTAGATGTTCTAAGTCAGCTAGAGCAGGTGATAGAGGAATGGCTTGTACCCCGCTCTTTTATGGCTGTTTTTTGCCTGCTCATAATAGCTCCAACGTAATTGCTACTTTGAGAATAGGTGGTTTAGTGCCTGTGCCCTGCTTTGCCATGAATATTTCAGTAGAAATTGTATTACTGTAACGGTTTGTTCGACACACAGACACAGTAGGTTTGGATAAAACACAATTTTATTAAACAATTAAGATCACAATAACCCTCACAGGTCCTGTAATATACACACAATATAATACAGCCACTAGACAGGTTATACAGAGGTAAGCCCACACAGGTCCAGTATAAGTAAAGAGTCCACAGAACAAAATACTGACACAGTTCAGGCAAATCTTGTGTGAGTCCCAGTATATTGGTACTGCATGGTTTAACAGCAGACAGAGAATGTTGACAGGCCCTGGTGTGGTAAGGCCTTTTAACAAGCTCAAGCAGGGGTGAGAGTTTTAATACGAGTAGCGCCCAAGAATATGGATACCAGACAATTGTGGACTGCCTTAGCAGTAACGGAGACTAGACAACTGGATACTGCCGTAGCATTAACGGAGACTGAGCAACTGAGGCGCTCCCGTGGCAGTAACGGAGACTGAGCATTAGGGGCACTGCCGTAGCAGTAGCGGAGACTGAGCCACTTGAGCACTGCCATAGCAGTAACAGAGACAAGGTATCACGGTGCCCGTGATTGCTGCCTTCTCTTGTCAGTTAGGTGATTGGGCTCCCATTGGCTGCCTGTCTTCAGCCCGCCCTGTATTGCCTATTTAGACTGAGCTTGGGCACCCTTTGGTTGCCCTTTTCGTGGTGTCTCTATGTTGCTAACACTTGCATTGGGTTCCTGAGCTTCCTGGACCGTGACTATTCTTCTACGCTCCTGAGATCTCCTGTGTACCTGCTAGATAGCGTCCTCGTGGTGTTGGTTCCTGCCTCCGTTCCTGATCTGGTATGGGCCATTGTTCCTGCTGTCGTTCCTGATCCGGTTGGCTGCCATTGCGGTTCTTGCTTCCTGTCCTGGTCTGGCTGTGTTCCTGCTCCTGGATCTCATGCAGAGTGTCTCCTTCATGTCGCCTTGGGCGACATTCTGATCATTCAGTGTTTGTGCTTAGTCCAGTTCATGGGTACTGGTTCGCTCCATGTATAACCGGTTGCTTGCTGCTTCCCATACGCACCAGTACAGTTGTGCTTAGTCCAGTACGCGAGTACTGGTTCACTCCATGTATAACCGGTTGCTTGCTGCTTTCCGTACAGTACCAGTAGAGTTGTGCTTAGTCCAGTAAGCGGGTACTGGTTCGCTCCATGTATAACCGCTTGCTTGCTGCTTTCCATACTCACAGGTAGAGTTGTGCTTAGTCCAGTATGCGGGTACTGGTTCACTCCATGTATAACCGGTTTCTTGCTGCTTCCCATACGCACCGGTAGAGTTGTTCTTAGTCTAGTACGCGGGTACTGGTTCACTCCACGTATAACCGGTTGCTTGCTGCTTCCCATACAGCACCGGTAGAGCTGTGCTTAGTCCAGTACGCGGGTACTGGTTCACTCCATGTATAACCAGTTGCTTGCTGCTTTCCATACAGCACCGGCAGAGTTGTGCTTGTCCAGTACGCTGGTACTGGTTTGCTCCAGATATACTGGTTGCTTGCTGCGTTCCATTCAGCACCAGTAAAGGTTAGTTTGTCCAGTACGTGGGTACTGGTTCGCTCCATCTATAGCCGGTTGCTCACAGTATCCAAATAGCACCGGTGCTGTCAGTGTTGTCCAGTACGCAGGTACTGATGTGCTCCATCTATTCCGGGTGCTAGCTTACATCTATTCAGCCCAGGTAGGCCTCTGTGTGCCCAGAGGCTGCCTTGCCCAGTATATTGGCAGGGCCAGTAGAGCCTCCTCTCTCATTGTGCCAGTCTCAAGGCTTCCTTGCCCGGTATATTGGCAGGGCTGGTAGAGTCTCCTCCTCTCTCATTGTGCCAGTCTCAAGGCTGCCTTGCCCGGTATATTGGCAGGGCCGGTAGAGCCTCCTCTCTCATTGTGCCAGTCTCAAGGCTGCCTTGTCCAGTATATTGGCAAGGCCGGTAGAGCCTCCTCTCTCATTGTGCCAGTCTCAAGGCTGCCTTGCCCGGTATATAGGCTGGGCCGGTAGAGCCTCCTCTGTTGTTTGCAAGCCTCCAGGCTGCCTTGCCCGGTATATTGGTGAGTCTGGTAGAACCTATTTCTATTGTGCCAGTCCTAAGGTTGCCTTACCCGGTATTGGCAAGGCCGGTAGAGCCTTTCTATTATCCTCTGTATCACCATTCTCTATTGCATTGTACTAATGTCGTGTTGTTATATGTGTATGCCAAACCCGAGAGGGTTCTCTTGAAACTTTCAATAAAGTTGTGTTTTTATCTTAGCTCTGTGTCTGAGAGTCAAAACAAACTGTGACAGTACGAAAGGGTCATGACCTCAGATAGTAAGAGTGAGGGTAATGCACAGAACATCCATTGGAGGATGGATGTACATGAGCAGCGCCTCGATCAGCTAGCACTGGCGATCCAAACCATTCTTGAACGTACAGTACTCACGGACAAGCCTGTCCCGAGTCCGGTGGTCTCCCCAGGTTCGACACTGGAGAACGATACTATGCCCTCAGGGGCTGCAGTCAAAGGGTTAACCGCTTCCGCCCCTTTGCCACGCAAATATCATGGCGAAACCAGCTTGTGCAGAGGATTTATAAACCAACTTGAGATATTTATGGAATTAACCTCGCATGCCTTTCCTAATGATCGCAGTAAAGTTGGATTTATGATATCCCTACTGACTGGCAGAGCCCTGGCATGGGCCAATCCCTTATGGAAAAGTGCGAAACCTTGCACAAAGAATTTCAGGGAATTTGTGCAATCATTTCAGAGAGTGTTTGAGATCCCTGGTAGAACTGCCTCTGCTGCCAAATGCCTGATGGAGATACAACAGGGTAGGTGTACCGTTGGCGATTATGCCATTGAATTCCGCACCTTGGCAGCAGAGGTAGGTTGGAATAATGAGGCTTTGCTGGCAGCCTTTGCTCAAGGTTTGAGTGAGCAGATCAAAGATGAAACTGCAGCTAAAGAGCTGCCTACTGATCTAGACGAATATATTGATTATGTTATCCTAATTGACACTCGGATCCGTGAAAGATTGATGGCTAAGGACCGTAGGGTACAGTCAAAGAATAACGGATCTAGCAGTGCATTTTGCCCACCCAGCCCTCCCTTAGCATCCAAGCCTAATGACCAGTTACGGGAAGCAGGTGAACCTATGCAATTAGGCTTCATCAGATTAACCAAGGAGGAAAGAGCACACCGCAGAAGGCAGGGGTTGTGCTTATACTGTTGCAAAACTGGGCACCTGCTAAGATCTTGTCCCGTACGTCCGGGAAATGAACACACCTAGGGTACCATGGGGGACAGGCCCTAGGTGGTGTTCAACCTTCCCCAGGTTTGATCAGACAGAAACCCGCCATACAGGTGGTACTCTCTTGGGCAGATCACTCGGTGGAGGTTCTGGCCCTGGTTGATTCCGGCGCAGCCAGATATTTTATGGATAATGCCTTTACTGAATGACATAAGATTCCGTTGGTCGAGAGAGAGAATCTCCTCTCGCTATTGAAGCTATTGACGGCAGACCTCTAGAACCTGCACAGGTTACCTTTGAAACTATACCATTACCTATGACCATTGGGGCACTTCATAAAGAGGAACAGCAGTTCCAGATTATCAATTCTCCACACTACGCAGTCATTCTGGGATGTCCCTGGTTGCAGCTTCATAATCCTCAGTTTGATTGGCAAAAGTGTGAAATCTCTGCTTGGTCTCAGTATTGTATAGAGCATTGTGTATCCCACCCGGTTAAGATTATGTGTACCTCCCCTTCATTGCCGGGGTTTCTGGGTTTCGCTAATTATTACAGAAAGTTTATTAAGAATTTTTCCACAATTGTTAAACCATTGTCTGACCTTACGCACAAGGGTGCTAATCCCTCACAGTGGTCAGGGGCAGCTGAAGTTGCTTTTGAGAGGCTGAAATCCGCTTTTGTAACCGCTCCTGTATTATCCCACCCCAACCCATCTCTTCCGTTTACATTGGAGGTTGATGCCTCAGAGATCGGGGTTGGGGCAGTACTTTCTCAATGACCTGTGAAAGGAGGAACTCTCAGACCTTGTGGGTTTTTCTTCAAAAAATTGTCTGTGGCTCAAAGTCATTACAAGATAGGTGACAGAGAACTACTGGCTATCATGCTCACCCTGATAGAATGGTGTCATTTATTAGAGGGCACCAAAAATCCAGTATTAATTCTCACTGAGCACAAAAATTTAACCTATCTCTCTGAGGCTAAAAGACTGTCATCTCGCCAGGCCAAATGGGCGTTGTTCCTCTCTCAATTCAATTTTGTTGTATCATATCTGCCTGGGTCCAAGAATGTTAGGGCTGATGCTCTGTCTAGACAATTTGAGCCTGAAGTAGACAGGGACGAGGTCCCAGTACCCATAATACAGCCTGATCGTATATTGGCTACTCTATGCACAAGTATCACTTCACCACTGGGGGAAGAGATATTGGCCTTCCAGGCTACCGCACCCCCAGAAACCCCAGTGGGCAAGTGTTTTGTCGATGAGTCATTTCACACTCGATTGCTTGAGACATACCATTCCTCTAAAGCCGCGAGACATATAGGTTGAGATCAATTGATTTGGTCTCTCTCACAAGTCTTCTGGTGGCCCTCCCTGAGGGCAGATTGTGCTGCATTTACTAATGCCTGTACCACCTGTGCCTGGGCCAAGACCCCTAGACACCTCCCTGTGGGCCTACTCCAGCCGGTGCCTAATGGCGAACGTCCATGGTCTCACGTTTCCATAGATTTTATGGGAGAGTTGCCAGTGTCTAGAGGGTACTCCTTCATACTTATGGTGGTGGACAGGTTTTCTAAAATGGCTCATTTCCTGCCTCTCCATGGCCTTCCCTCGGCCAAAGAATTAGCTGTGGTTTTCGCTAAAGAAGTATTTTGGTTGCATGGAGTACCCAGAGTACTGGTGTCTGACCGGGGGAGCCAGTTTGTGTCCAGATTTTGGAGAGCATTTTGCGAGGTTGAAGGTCAGGAGGAGTACGAAGTTCAGAGTATCATTGATTCCCGCAGACTTAGAGGAAAATTGCAGTATTTGGTACATTGGAAGGGCTATGGTCCGGAATAACGATCCTGGGTGGACAGTAAGGACCTCCATGCTCCCAAATTACTGCGTATTTTTCATTCCAAGTACCCACAGAAACCAGGACCCTCTTCTAGAAGGGGGGGGGGTCTTTGAGAGGGGGGTACTGTCACGGTGCCCGTGATTGCTGGCTTCTCTTTTCAGTTAGGTGATTGGGCTCCCATTGGCTGCCTGTCTTCAGCCCGCTCTGTATCGCCTATTTAGACTGAGCTTGGGCACCCTTTGGTTGCCCTTTCGTGGTGTCTCTATTTTGCTAACACCTGCATTGGGTTCCTGAGCTTCCTGGACCGTGACTATTCTTCTACGCTCCTGAGATCTCCTGTGTACCTGCCAGACAGCGTCCTCGTGGTGTTGGTTCCTGCCTCCGTTCCTGATCCGGTATGGGCCGTTGTTCCTGCTGTCGTTCCTGATCCGGTTGGCTGCCGTTGCGGTTCTTGCTTCCTGTCCTGGTCTGGCTGTGTTCCTGCTCCTGGATCTCGTACAGAGTGTCTCCTCCTTCATGTCGTCTTGGGCGACATTCTGATCGTTCAGTGTTTGTGCTTAGTCCAGTACGTGGGTACTGGTTCGCTCCATGTATAACCGGTTGCTTGCTGCTTTCCATACAGCACCTTGTGAGTTTTGCTTAGTCCAGTACACGGGTACTGGTTCGCTCCATGTATAACCGGTTGCTTGCTGCTTCCCATACGCACCGGTAGAGTTGTGCTTAGTCCAGTACTTGGGTACTGGTTTGCTCCAGATATACTGGTTGCTTGCTGCATTCCATTCAGCACCGGTAAAGGTTAGTTTGTCCAGTACGCGGGTACTGGTTCGCTCCACGTATAACTGGTTGCTGGCAGCATTCCCTTTCTGCACCGGTAGAGTCTTGTTTACCCAGTACGCGGGTACTGGTTCGCTCCATGTATAGCCGGTTGCTCACAGTATCCAAATAGCACCGTTGGTGTCAGTGTTGTCCAGTACGCGGGTACTGATTTGCTCCATCTATTCCGGGTGCTAGCTTACATCTATTCAGCTCCGGTAGGCCTCTGTGTGCCCAGTCTGGCAACTGGTTTGTGCCACCATTACAGTCGCTGAGGCCATCTCTGTTTAAGCTCCTGTACTTGCAGTTCTGGGTCTAACAAGGCTGCCTTGCCCGGTATATTGGCAGGGCCAGTAGAGTCTCCTTTCTCTTTGTGCCAGTCTCAAGGCTTCCTTGCCCGGTATATTGGCAGGGCTGGTAGAGTCTCCTCCTCTCTCATTGTGCCAGTCTCAAGGCTGCCTTGCCCGGTATATTGGCAGGGCCGGTAGAGCCTCCTCTCTCATTGTGCCAGTCTCAAGGCTGCCTTGCCCGGTATATTGGCAGGGCCAGTAGAGCCTCTTTTGTTGTTTGCAAGCCTCCAGGCTGCCTTGCCCGGTATATTGGCAAGGCCGGTAGAACCTATTTCTATTGTGCCAGTCCTAAGGTTGCCTTATCCGGTATTGGCAAGGCCGGTAGAGCCTTTCTATTATCCTCTGTATCACCATTGTCTATTGCGTTGTACTAATGTCGTGTTGTTATATGTGTACGCCAAACCCGCAACGGTTCTCTTTAAACTTTCAATAAAGTTGTGTTTTTATCTTAACTCTGTGTCTGAGAGTCAAAACAAACCATGACACAAGGCAACTGGACACTGCCGTAGCAGTAACGGAGACTAGCAACTGAATACTGCTGTAGCAGTAACGGAATCTGAGCAACTCGCCTTGAGAGGCACCCAACCTGGAGCAGTTCGTAAGGCAACCCAATATGAATGTTGCCTGGGCGACACGAAGGCAACTGAGACCAAACTGCACTGTTGTTCACAGGCAGCGAGATGAAAGCACTACCCTTAACCGGAGACCAGTCAGGGCGTGCAGAGGAGGTAGCAGCCCGAACGGGCGGAATCACACAGACCAGGAACATAGAACAATCCAAGTTGGCACATGGAGCAGGAACCACAGCCAATTCAAGTCGTTACACGGAGCAAGAACGTCAGCCAAGTCGGGTCAGTACACTGAGCAGGAACATCAACCAAGCCGGGTCGGTACACGGAGCAGGAACGTCAGCCAAGCCGGGTCGGTACACAGGAGATGAGAAGCAGAATGGTCAGGCAGTCCGGGTCAGTGCACAGGCAGAAAACTAGATGCAGAGTAGTCAGGCAGGCCGGGTCGATACACTGAGAGCACACAATAATCAGGAACAAGCGCTGGTACTGGAACACCACAAAAGGGCAACAGAGATGTGCCAGAACCCAGTATTTAAGGACAATAATGGGCGGGACAATCACAGTTCAGCCAGTAGGTGTAAAGCAGGAGTGAAGACTGACAGAATGTCGCCGAATAGCACGGGCACCGTGATAGTACCCTCCTCTCAAAGACCCCCTCTCCTAGAAGAGGGACCTGGTTTCTGTGGCTATTTGGAATTGCTCAGCAATCTAGGAGCATGAAGATCATTCTGATCAACCCAGGAATGTTCCTCAGGGCCATAGCCCTTCCAATGAACCAAATATTGCAATTTTCCTCTAAATCTGCATGAATCAATAATGCTTTGGACTTCGTACTCCTCCTGACCTTGAACCACCACAGGACTGGGGACCACAGGAGTGGCAGTGTAACGGTTGCACACCAGAGGTTTCAGCAGAGATACATGGAACACATTGTGAATGCGCGTGGACGCTGGGAGATCCAGGGCATATGAAACAGGGTTAACTTTGCGGATCACCTTGAAAGGACCAATAAACCGGGGAGTCAACTTATTACATGTAACTTGCAAGTTTAAGTTTCTGGAGGAAAGCCATACCCTGTCCCCCACCTGGAAGGAGACCACTGGCAGCCGCCTGCGATTAGCGTGGCGCTGATAACGCTGGAACGAATTACTGAGGGCCCTCTGAACCTGTGCCCAGGTGGAGCAGAGTTGCTCGATATGCTCGTCCAAAGCTGGAATCTGCTGCGACTGGAATGAGTCTGGGAGCAAACATGGCTGAAACCCGTAGTTGATGAGAAACGGGGAGCTCCCGTATGATGAATTAACCGCACAGTTCCTGGCAAACTCTGCCCATGGCAACAGGTCTGCCCAATTATCATGATGATTGGACACAAAACAGCACAAAAATTGCTCCAATCCTTGATTGGCGCACTCAGCGGCTCCATTGGTCTGGGGATGATAGGCAGACAAAAAGGACAGCTGAATGCCCATCTGGTTACAGAATGCTCTCCAAAACCTGGACACAAATTGACTCCCACGGTCCGACACTAGCACTCTCGGTACCCCATGCAACCGGAACACCTCTTTAGTAAAGACCACTGCCAGCTCCTGGGCCAAAGGAAGGCCAGGAAGGGGCACAAAGTGAGCCATTTTAGAGACTCTATCAACCACCATAAGGATGAAAGAGTAACCCCTGGACACTGGCAGTTCTCCCAGGAAATCAATGGATACGTGGGACCAAGGTCATTCACCATTCGGTACTGGTTGTATTAAGCCCACCGGGAGGTGTCTAAGGGTTTTGGCACGAGCACAGGTGGTACAGGCTGCAGTGAATGCGGAGCAGTCGGCCCGTAGGGAAGGCCACCAAAATATTTGTGAAAGAGACCAAATTAATTTATCCCTCCCAATATGCCCAGCAGCCTTAGATGAATGGTAGGTTTCAAGCAAGCAGGTACGAAATGGCTCATCTACAAAACACTTGCCTACTGGGGTATCTGGGGGAGCCACAGCCTGGGCAGCCAAAATTTCCTCCCTCAGTGGCAAAGTGATGCTAGTAAGTAAGGTAGCCAAGATGCGATCAGGCTGAATGAGGGGTACGGGAACCTCATCCTTATCCATCTCTTGCCCAAATTGTCTAAACAGGGCATCAGCCCTAACATTTTTGGAGCCAGGCAAGTAAGATACAATAAAGTTAAACCGGGATAAAAACAATTCCCATCTGGCCTGACGTGAGGACAATCTCTTAGCTTCCGAGAGATATGTCAGATTTTTGTGGTCTGTCAGGATTAATACAGGAGTTCTCGTACCTTCAAGCAAGCGACACCATTCTTTCAGAGCGAGAATCATAGCCAGGAGTTCTCTGTCCTCAATTTCATAATGACTCTGGGCACTAGACAGCTTTTTAGAGAAGAACCCACAAGGTCTCAGAGTACTCCCGGCAACCGGACGCTGTGACAGTACTGCCCCTACCCCATTTTCAGAGGCATCAACCTCCAATGTAAATGGAAGGGAAGGGTTGGGGTGGGACAGTACAGGAGCAGATGAGAAAGTGGACTTAAGTGTCTCAAAAGCATGACCAGCTGCCTCAGACCATTGGGATGGGTTGGCACCCTTGTGCGTGAGGTCAGACAGAGGTTTAACAATAGTGGAAAACTTCCGAATCAATTTCCTATAATAATTTGCAAACCCAATATAGTGCTGAATTGCTTTTAACCCTTTGGGTGTTGGCCATTGTAATACCGCTGCAAGTTTCTCCTGATCCATGGCAATACCATCTCTAGAAATAACAAAGCCCAAAAAAGGCACCAATGACTGTGAAACTCGCATTTCTCAATCTTACAGAATAGTTTATTTTTGCGTAATCTAAGCAAGACTTCGGACACATCCTTGATGTGTTGAGACAGGCTAGACGAGTGTATGAGTATATCATCTAGGTAGACTACTACGCATGACTGTAGCATATCACGGAGGATATCATTAATAAATTCTTGGAATACAGCGGGTGCGTTACAAAGGCCAAAAGGCATGACTAGGTATTCATAATGTCCAGATCTGGTATTAAATGTCGTTTTCCACTTGTCCCCAGCTCTTATTCTGATTAGGTTATATGCAGCCCTTAGGTTCAACTTAGTGAAAATAGAAGAACCTTTCAACCTGTCAAATAGTTCGGTAATGAGTGGTATGGGATAGGCATTTTTGGACATTAGTTTATTCAGTCCCCGGTAATCGATACAAGTTCTCAACTCGCCATTCTTCTTTTTTGGCGAAAAAGAATCCAGCCCCTGTGGGAGAGGTAGACTTCATAATAATCCCTCTTTTAAGGGCATCATCAATATATTCCTCCATGGCCTGATTCTCTTCATACGACAACGGGTACGTGCGACCCCTAGGAGGCACAGCGCCAGGAGGCAAATCAATAGCGCAATCATAAGCCCTATGCTGGGGCAAAGTGCTAGCTTCTCCCTTACTGAAGATGTCACCGAATTGGTGATATTCAGCTGGCACGGAGGGAGAGGTACACATGATCTTAATCGGATGAGTCACACAATGCCCCACACAATACTCAGACCAAGACGTGATCTCACAAGTCTGCCAGTCAAACTGGGGATTATGCAGATGTAACCATGGAAACCTCAGAATGACCACATGATGAGGAGAATGAATAATCTGAATCCACTTTTTCTCAGTATGGAGAGCCCCAATAGTCATAGACAGCGGAATAGTTTCCATAGTTATCTGAGCCAGTTCTAACGGCCTGCCATCAATGGCCTCAATAGCTAAGGAAAATTTCCCCTTGACCAACGGAATCAGATGTAGCGCAGCAAATGAACTGTCCATAAAGTATCTGGCTGCGCCGGAATCAACCAGGGCCAGAACCTCCACCAAGTGTTCTGCCCAGGAAAATACCACCTGGATTGTGGGTTTTTGCATAATAGGGTCTAGGGACTGCTGAACACCACCTAGGGCCTGTCCCCCAAGGTACCCTAGGTGCGTTCGTTTCCCAGACGTACAGGTGCCCAGCTTTGCCACAGTATAGACATAACCCCTGCCTCCGGCGGTGTGCTCGTTCCTTCTTAGATCATTTGGTGAACCCAAGCTGCATTGGTTCACAGGTGTGTGTGTCCGCTCAGGAGGTATGGGAGGAGAGGGAGGAGTGGATGGGACATTAAAGCTAGTTTGTCCAACATTCTTGGCCCGCAACTTGTGGTCTTTAGCCATAAGTCTCTCGTGGATGCAAGAATCAATTAATATAGCGAAATCAATGTATTCATCCAAATCACTAGGCACTTCTCTAGCTGCCGTTTCATCCTTAATACAGTCAGCAAGTCCCTGAGCGAAAGTTGCCACCATCGCTTCGTTGTTCCAACCTACCTCTGCTGCCAATGTACGGAATTCAATGGCATAATCGCCCACAGTACGATTGCCCTGTTGTATCTCCATGAGTCGTTTGGCAGCAGAGGTGGCTCTACCTGGAACTTCAAATACTCTCCAAAAGGTACACACAAACTCCCTGAAGTTCCTAGTGTAGAGTTTAGCATTCTCCCACAGGGGGTTGGCCCAAGCCAGGGCTCTGCCCGTCAATAAAGATATCATGAACCCCACCTTGCTGCGGTCATTAGGAAAGGAGTGGGGGGTTAACTCCAGAAAAATCTCCAACTGATTAATAAACCCCCTGCACAGTGTGGGTTCACCATCGTATCTGAGCGGTAACGGAGCTGAGGCGGTTAACTCTTTAACTGAGGCCACATGTGCCATGGATTTAGTCTCCGGTGTCGAAACAGGGTGGACCACCGGACTCTGAGCTGATTTATCGAGGTGAGCAGTGCACTCAAGGATAGTTTGTATGGCCAGTGCCAACTGGTCCAAACGCTGCTCATGTAAGTCCATCCTGCAATGAAAGTTTTGTGCATTTCCTTCACCTTTACTGTCTGAGGTCATGACCCTTTCGTACTGTAATGGTTTATTCGACACACAGACACAGTAGGTTTGGATAAAACACAATTTTATTAAACAATTAAGATCACAATATCCCTCACAGGTCCTGTAATATACACACAATATAGTACAGCCACTAGACAGGTTATACAGAGGTAAGCCCACACAGGTCCAGTATAAGTAAAGAGTCAACAGAACAATATACTGACACAGGTCAGGCAAATCTTGTGTGAATCCCAGTATATCGGTACTGCATGGGTTAACAGCAGACAGAGAATGTTGACAGGCCCTGGAGTGGTAAGGCCTTTTAACAAGCTCAAGCAGGGGTGAGAGCTTTAATACGAGTAACACCCAAGAATATGGATACCAGACAATTGTGGACTGCCTTAGCAGTAACGGAGACTAGACAACTGTATACTGCCATAGCATTAGCGGAGACTGAGCAACTGAGGTGCTGCCGTAGCAGTAGCGGAGACTGAGCCACTTGAGCACTGCCGTAGCAGTAACGGAGACAAGGCAACTGGACACTGCCGTAGCAGTAACGGAGACTAGGCAACTGAATACTGCCGTAGCAGTAACGGAATCTGATGAACTCGCCCTGAGAGGCACCCAACCTCGAGCGGTTCGTAAGGCAACCCAATAGGAATGTCGCCGGGGCGACACAGAGGCAACCAAGACCAAACTGCACTGCTGTCCACAGGCAGTGAGATGAAAGCACTACCCTTAACCGGAGACCGGTCTGGGAGTGCAGAGGAGGCAGCAGCCCGACCAGGCGGAATCACACAAAATAGGAACATAGAACAATCCAAGTCGGTACACGGAGCAGGAACCACAGCCAAACCAAGTCGGTACACAGAGCAGGAACATCAGCCAAGCCGGGTCGGTACATGGAGAAGGAACGTCAGCCAAGCTGGGTCAGTACACAGAGAAGGAAAGTCAGCCAAGCCGGGTCGGTACACGGAGTAGGAACGCCAGCCAAGCAGGGTCGGTAAACTGGAGATGAGATGCAAAGTAGTCAGGCAGGCCGGGTCGATACACTGAGAGCACACAATAATCAGGAACAAGCGCTGGTACTGGAACACCCCGAAAGGGCACCGAAGATGTGCCAGAACCCAGTATTTAAGGACAATACTGGGCGGGACAATCACAGTTCAGCCAATAGGTGTAAAGCAGAAGTGAAGACTGACAGAATGTTGATGAATAGCATGGGCACCATGATAAGTACCTATAGGAAATATAAGAGAAAAATTTGTTAAAATAGGCAAAAAGGAGGACATTTTTGCATAGGCAGAAAGGCAAAAACTGTCGCAAAAAAAGTGAAAAAAAGCAAGTTTTCACAAAAAGTCATGCAGGAAATTTTTCACACTTTTCACCAACCCCTAATGATGGATGATGAAGGTTCCACTTGCCACAACTATGTCCAGTGATGCACCTGAGGCAGTAGCAGCACAATAAGTAGCCACCAGTATATGTGGAGAAAAGAAGACATTGGTCTATAATTCTTCTCCACCTGCTCCTCCTCCAAAATCATGGGTGTGTTGTTACTAGAACAGAAAATTTTGCTTTGAGAGCAGGAACTGTGCTTCTTATCAGCAACTTCAATGCATAGTGTATGTGGTAAATAACACCTGGAGGCACAACTGTATCCAAACACCATGACACCAGAAACCAGGTACTGCTGCTGTCACTATACCCCATGTCCACACTCAACTAAGGAGACATGCCAACTTGCTGACAGTTGAATAGTAATGACGAACCCTCCCTGCCACCATCTTAGCATATTCTGTGGGATGGAATCTTCTCAGATGCTGCTTGATGCACTGCTTGGGATTCTCCTCTACCACACTGCCATATGTGGTCAGTGCACCATACAGTGTGCAATGGATGGAGGCAAACTGGCATATCCTAACATCTACAGAGTGGCTATCATTTGGTGGGGGAGGTAACGATGAACAAGGTGGATTGGCAGAAGATGTAGTTACCCTAGAGGAAGAAGTTGATGGCAAGCTAGTTGTTTCTCTTGTCACTGAACTTCCAGCCTCTGTCTGGGTTTCTCAGTTTTTCCTCCTTTTTGATCTCTGCCTCACCTCTATTTACCTTTCAGGAGTGTCAGGGGATACAGCAACAGCGGTGCTCGATTTCTGTGGTGGTTGTTTGTCTTCAACATGTTTGACATAAATGGCATGGTATCTATTTTTCATGTGTGATATCAGGGCGGTTGTGCCAAGACACATTCCCTCCTTTAGAAGCTGGAGCTGACTTATGACAGATCATGTACAGTGCTGTTGGTGATGACTGCACTGTGCCTGCCCAAGAGAAAAATAGTCCCACACCCATGTCTTCAGGGGATAGAGTATCACGGTGCCCGTGATTACCCACTGGGATCGCTGTTGCTATGGCAGGCAACATTGTACTATTACTTCTTGAGTGTCGCGCTTATGCCCTATTCTTGTAGGCCTGTGGTAATTGCCAGAGTCAGGCTCCGCCTACTTGCTAAGCCTTATAGGCCTCATTCTGCCAGAAATCCTTTGCCCTTTCGTGGTGTACCTGTGCTCTAGCTCGTGTATGACCTCTGGCTACGTTTGACTCCTGCTATGTTCTATCTCTGACTTGATGCCTTCCACTCTGGTCTGACCCTTGGCTCCATCTGACTATACTCTCTGTGCTGACCCTGGCTCTGGCTGACTATCCCATACGTTACCGACCTTGGCTTGGCTGTCTAACTGCTCTGTGCTGACCCTGGCTCCAGCTGACTATGCGATATGTTACTGACCTTGTCTTGGCTGACTACCCCCTCTGTGCTGATCCTGACTCCAGCTGACTATCCAATATGGTACTGACCTTTGCTGGGCTGTCTAACTGCTCTGTGCTGACCCCAGCTCTGGCTGACTATCCGATACGTTTCGACCCTTGGCCTGAATGTCTCTTCTCCTACGCTAGACCGTGCTCTAGCTGATCTCTATGGTACAAGCTGTGCTCAGTATCGTCGCACTGCACCTGATTTGTCTTTGACTATCCTATACTGCTTGATACAGACGGTTAGTGCCTTTGGGTGCACCCTAGCATACTAGGGATTTGAGTCACCATTGCCTGTAGCTACCCTAGCATTCTGGGGAGCTTCAGTAGCCATTGTCTGTAGGTTAACCCTAGCATTCTAGGATATCCGAGTCTGTTACCTTGGTGTACCCTAGCGTTCTAGGGGAGTATTTCTCTATTTTGGTTGGGCTATTCTGCTTTACCTTCACTAGTAGCTACTGCTATCCTTGCTACCTTTCCATTCCGTAGTCAGATTGGGATCAGTTCTTGTTCAGTCAGTGGATCGTGTGCTGTCTCCAAACCTGGTCCTGTGAGGGTTGGGGAAGTGCTTTCCCTATTTATTTTTTTGATCTTGCTTTTAATAAAGTTATTGATTTTACTTTATCTGTACTTGTCAGTGTTGTTATTCCATAGTCACTCTGTGACAGTATTTAAGAGCCATGACCTCTGAAAGTACAGATACTGGTAGCCGACAGTTGCCTAATATCCTTACTAGAATGGATATTCAGGAACAGCGTATTGACCAGTTGTCTATGGCGATGCAGACACTCCTTAACCTTACAGTGCATCTCTATAAGCCTGTGCAACTACCCCCTTTTTCGGCATAAGTAGTAACCACTCATAGAGGGTTGTCCAGAGCCACTCAACTCCCTCTAAGATATGATGGGGAACCCACGTTGTGTCGTGGATTTATAAATCAGCTCGGAATTGTTTTAGAACTGGTACCTAATGCATTCCAGATTGAAAGAAGTAAAGTGGGCTTTATTATTTCTATGTTGACCGGCAAAGCACTGGCCAATCTGTTATGGGAGACAGCCAAACCCATAACTTCTAACTTCATGGAATTTGTGGATGCCAGTATTTGATGTTCCAGGCCGATCAACCTCTGCTGCAAAAAACCTGATGACCATTTGCCAGGGCGTCCGTACAGTAGCAGAATATGCTTTTGAATTTCGTACCTTAGCGGCAGAGGTAGGCTGGAACAATGAGGCTCTGGTGGCGGCCTTCTAACAAGGGCATAATGATACAATCAAGGATGAGACGGCAGCCTGTGAGCTGCCTGAGGATCTGGATCAGTTTATTTCCTTTGCTATACTGATTGATACCCGCATCAGGGAATGATCCTCTTCTAAAGACCATAAGCCAAGGCTTGTGTCTCGACTGGCACCAAACTTGGGGTTCTCACCCATGCCTCCCTCTCCTCCCATGCCTACTATTACATTTTATTCGCCTGTCCAGGGAGGAGCGGTACTTCCGTCGGAGAGAGGGCCTATGCCTGTACTGTGGTAAGGCTGGACATATGTTACGAGCTTGTCCTGTGCTTTCGGGAAACGCACGCACCTAGGGTCTCTGAGGGGACAGATCCTAGTTGGCGTAACTCAGTCCCCAGACCAAGAGCAAAACAAGTCCATTTTACAGGTGGCAATATCTTGGGCAGCCTCCTCTGTTGTAACACCAGCCCTGATTGATTCAGGAGCCGCAGGTTATTTTATTGATGACAAATTTGTTAAGCAACACAATGAGGCGATTGATGGTAGACCGTTACAACCATCCCACACACATGAGATCTGTCCATTGTCTCTTAGAGTAGGAGCTCTCCATGTGGAGACCCTAAAATTTCAGGTCATTCAATCTACACACTATGCCTTCATTCTGGGGTTTCCTTGGCTTCTGACACACAACCCCAGAATGGACTGGAAAATCTGTGACATCTTTTCTTGGTCCGATTATTGTAACGAGTCTTGTCTACAGCAGTCCACTAAGATATTGTATACCTCCCCCTCTATACCCTCAGAGTACCAGTCGTTCAGTGAGTTATTCCGTAAGGGGAAGGCTATTTCTCTGCTGCAGTATAGGGCATAAGACTGTGCTATTAATTTGACTCCAGGCACGATACCTACTAAGGGTCGCACCTACCCTCTGTCGGTAGAAGAGAACTGGGCCATGGAGGAATACATTACTGATGCCCTGGTCAGGGGAATTATCAGGAAGTCTTCCTTGCCCGCGGGGGCAGGATTTATTTTTGTAAAGAAAAAAGATGGGGAGCTTAGACCTTGTATTGACTATAGAGGTTAAAAATGTGTATCCCATTCCATTGATAACTGAGTTATTCGACCTCTTGAAGGGCTCCTTAGTTTTCATACAGCTTGATTTGCAGACCACCTACAACCTAATTAGAATCAAGGAGGGTGATGAGTAGAAGTCTGCATTTAATGCTCGTAGTGGCCATTATGAGTACCTGGTCATGCCCTTTGGGCTGTGCAATGCTCCAGGAGTGTTCCAAGAATTTATCAATGTTGTACTGAGAGACCTGCTACAGCCCTGCATAGTAGTTTACTTGGACGATATCCTGATACACGCTCCTAATATAGAGGCACATCGGAGGGATGTTGCTACCTTGCTGCAAAAATTGAGAGAAAACAAACTGTATTGTAAATTGGAAAAGTACAAATTCCATAAAGATCGAGTGGCATTTCTGGGCTATGTAATATCTGCTGATGGTATTGCCATGGATACAGAGAAACTCACGGCGGTTCTGCAATGACCGCGTCCATTGGGCTTGAAAGCCAGAGATTCTTAGGATTCGCAAACTATTAAAGGAAATTCATACGAAATTTCTCTACCGTACTCAAACCCTTGACTGACTTGATGCATAAAGGGGCTAATCCCTCTGCTTGGTCTCCTGAGGCCAGCAGGGCTTTTGAAGCATTGAAGCCTGCTTTTGCTGAAGCTCCAGTATTATCCCATCCCAACCCTACCTTGCCTTTTACCTTGGAGGTGGATGCATCAGAAACAGGATTGGGGGCGGTCCTGTCCCAGCGATCTGGGCCTGGCAAGACCCTCATGCCTTGTGGGTTCTTTTCTAAAATTATGACTAAAGCACAGAGCCTATACGACATAGGCGATCACGAGTTATTAGCCATTATTCTCTCTCTCCGTGAATGGCGTCACCTTCTGGAGGGGACGATTGCTCCAATCTTGATCTTGACTGATCATAAGAATCTGACATATCTGTCTGAGTCCAAAAGACTGTCACCATGGCAGGCCAGATGGGCACTGTTCCTGTACAGATTTAATTTTATGGTCTCATATCTTCCGGGGTCCAAGAATGTCCAAGCTGAAGCACTGTCCAGACAATTTGGGCTGGACTTCGAGATTGAAAGTACGCCTGTGCCTATCATTCCTCCAGATCACATATTGACCACCATACGCACTAGTATCATGTCTCCATTGGGCAAAGAGATTTTGGCTTCCCAGGGCAATGCTCCAGCAGAGAAACCTAGCAGTAAATGTTTCGTAGCCGATCCGCTCTGTATCAGATTACTGGATACATACCACTCCTCTAGGGCAGCTGGACACATTGTTCGTGACCAACTGATTTGGTCAGTCTCTCAGGTCTTTTGGTGGCCTAGTCGAAGAGCAGATTGCGTTGCATTTGTGGAGGCCTGTTCCATTTGTGCTCTTGCTAAGACCCCAAGACACCTTCCACTGGGGTTGCTCCAGACGGTTCCTAATGGAGAGCACCCATATTCACACGTGTCCTTAGACTTTATGGTGGAGCTTCCAATATCCAAAGGGTGTACGGTCATACTGATGATAGTAGACCGCTTTTCCAAAATGGCTCATTTTGTCCTTCTCCATGGACTGCCTTCCTGCAGGGAACTGGCTGAGGTGTTAGCTAGAGAGGTGTTCCAACTCAATGGAGTACCCAAGGTTCTGGTCTCTGATCATGGGAGTCAGTTTGTGTCATGGTTCTGGAGGTCCTTTTGCAACCAGATGTGTATCCAATTGTCATTTTCCTCTGCCTACCATCCCCAGACTAATGGTGCTGCTGAGAGATCCAACCAGGGGTTGGAACAATTTTTGCACTGTTTTATCTCTGACCATGACCATGATAATTGGGCTGACCTGTTGCAGTGGGCTGAATTTGCCAGGAATTGTGCCATAAACTCTTCATCCTGGAGCTCTCCCTTCCTGATCAACTATGGATTACAACCATCCCTGCTCCCAGACTTCTTTCGGGCTAAAGACATTCCAGCTTTGGATGAGCATATTAAGCAGCCACCAATATGGAGATTCCAAGTCCGAAAAAGGACAGCAGACCCCAATAAGAAAGGTCTTATAAATGAGGCACTCACAACAAGAGTATGCAAAATATCACAGACAAAGTTTATTGAGTACAAAAACAATGATACTGATGACAAATATTAAAAACAATTAAAAGCATATAACCAGGGAGGTCACTTCAGCTGAAATGACCCACAGTGTAATAGATATGAGTATAAATACAAAATAACATCCATACAAAAAATAACACCCAAAGATAGGTATAATAGTCACTACACCCTACCGTGTGGAAAATAAACAACAAAAGATAAGCATCACCCAAAATATAAGTATCAAAAAGTATATACTCATCACACGATAAAGGAGATGGCAAAAATGGGAATCCACTGTGGACCTCCTCTGGTTATACTACCCAACGCGTATCGCCAGTTTGGCTTCGTCAGGGGATAATTCACGATGTGTAACTTACAATATTTAAAGCGTAAATGGTCCAATGAAATTTCCACCCAAGATCACGTGAGATGTAGGTGCACATGAACCAATCATAAACGCGAGCCGTGCATTCAAATTTAACTAATCCAATAAGACAATAGTTTCCAGTCACATGATGCATCTACGCACGTAAACAAAGGAACATGTGCACTAAGATCTATCTCACACTACCCATATACGAAAATGTGATACATCAATACAATTTATGCAAGCATACTCTTGTTGTGAGTGCCTCATTTATAAGACCTTTCTTATTGGGGTCTGCTGTCCTTTTTCGGACTTGGAATCTCCATATTGGTGTATGATAGTTTGAGGTCTTGAGAGCACCCCACTATTTTAGTGGTATGAGTCAGTGCCTACTGTAATTGTAGAGCATATTAAGCAGGTCTGTTCCACATGGGCACAGGTTCAGAATACCTTACGAAGGTCCTCACATTGCTATCAGAGACATGCAGATCACAGGAGGCATCCTGCTCCTGTTTTCCAAATTGGGGATAGAGTGTGGCTGTCTTCCAGGAACCTGAACCTTCAAGTACCTTGCAATAAGCTTGCTCCTCATTTTGTAGGTTCATTCAGGGTACTTTGCAAAGTGAACCCTGTCACTTATGCATTGGACCTTCCTGTGGGTAGCCACATTCACAATGTGTTCCATGTATCCTTATTGAAGCCTTTGGTCTGTAACCGCTACACTTCTACTCCAGTGGTTCCAGGACATGTGCGCATTTAAGACCATGAGGAGTATGAGAGTCAAAGCATTCTAGACTCCCACAGAGTCTGTGGGCACATTCAATATTTAGTGCAATGGAAGTGCTGTGGTCCTGGGAACGTTCCTGGGTAGATCAGTCTGATATCCACACTCCTGTTTTGTTGCGCAGATTTCATGCTAAATTCCCGAATAAAATTGGGCCTCTTCTGCAGGGGAGAGATCATTGAGGAGGGTACTATCACAGTGCCTGTGATTACCCTCTGAGAGCACTGTTGTTATGGCAAGCGACATTGTACTATTACTTCCTGAGTGTCATGCTTATGCGCGTTCGCTATTCTCATAGGCCTGTGGTAATTGCCAGAGTCAGGCTCTGTCTACTTGCTAGGCCTTATAGGCCTCATTCTGCCAGTACTCCTTTGCCATTTTGTGGTGTACCTGTGCTCTAGCTCTTGTGATTATTTCCTATGCTCTGATCCATGTATGACCTCTGGCTAAGTTTGTCTCCAGCTACGATCGATCTCTGACTTGTTGCCTTCCGCTCCAGTCTGACCCTTGGATCCGTCTGTCTACCCGCTCTGTGCTGATCCTGGCTCTGGCTGACTATCCGATACGTTAACGACCTTGGCTTGGCTGCCTAACCTCTCTGTGCTGACTCTGCCTCCAATTGACTATCCGATACGTTACTGACCTTGTCTTGGCTGACTACCCACTCTGTGCTGATCCTGGCTCCAGCTGACTATCCTATACGGTACTGACCTTTGCTGGGCTGTCTAACTGCTCTGTGCTGACTCCGGCTCTGGCTGACTATCCGATACGTTTCCGACCCTTGGCCTGACTGTCTTCGCTCCTACGCTAGACCGTGCTCTAGCTGATCTTTCTGGTACAAGCTGTGCTCAGTATCATCGCACTGCACTGGACTTGTCTCTGGCTATCCTATACTGCTTGATACCAACGGTTAGTGCCTTTGGGTGCACCCTAGAATACTAGGGATTTGAGTCACCATTGCCTGTAGCTACCCTAGCATTCTGAGGAGCTTTAGTCGCCATTGTCTGTAGGTTTACCCTAGAATTCTAGGGTATCCGAGTCTGTTACCTTGGTGTACCCTAGCGTTCTAGGGTTCTCTATTTTGGTTGGGTGATTCCTCTTTACCTGCACTAGTAGCTACTGCTATCCTTGCTACCTTCCCATACCGTAGTCAGATTGGGATCAGTTCTTGTTCAGTCAGTGGATCGTGTGCTTTCTCCATACCTGGTCCTGTGAGGGTTGGGGAAGTGCTTGTGCACCGTCTCCACATCTGGTCCTGTGAGGTTTAGGGAAGTGCTTTCCGTATTTATTTTTTGATCTTGCTTTTAATAAAGTTATTGATTTTACAGTAGCTGTACTTGTCAGTTTTGTTATTCTATAGTCACTCCAAGACACAGAGACAGGGAACAGGTGGAGAAGAATGGCCTCTTTCTTATTGTTCTCCACATTCCCATTCACTGTCTGGGGCAGAGAATGATGTTGTTGCTGTTGCAGCTACTGCTTCAGAATCAGCACTGCAACTAGGACCAGAAGTATTGTTACTGCTGGCAAGTGGAACCTGTCCTATTCCCTCATCACTTGTTGACCCCATTCCCACTGTGTCCACAATGGTCTTTGGTACACTAGCCTGCTCCTCAGCATCCTGCTGCCCTTGCAACTCAGAATCAGAAATTAGAGCAGTTGCAAATTCCGCAAATACCAAAAGCTTGCTGGTGGTGGTGGTGGTGGTGGTGATGCACATCCTAATCCTTGTATCCTATTCCATCTCAGTTTGCGCTTCTCCACCATCATCATCACCACCTCCACCACTAGTCGCTACGTGTTGCTGCCCTATTACAGACATCTCACTGCTGGTTGAAGGAGGTGACGAGCAATGTGACAGAGTTTCCCCTAATGTCACAATTGCAATTTCTATGGCAGACTGGCAGCAGTAGCAGCAGACACAGGCAGCTGATCTGTGCTCCTGCTGGTGGTGGTATTATTGCTGCGCCTGATATCCACCAACAATTCTGGCTTCTTCAGGATCATGCTCCACCTGGACTCTGCCCTGAAGAGAAGGGGACTCCTAGGGCCAGAAGAATGGTGTGGTCTCCCTTGACTGCTAGCCTGGACGTTCTCAAATTCTTCCCCTACCATTCCCCTAACATTAGTCTCACAGGTTTCTTCACCATTACTGTTACTACTACTACTACTACTACTACTATTAACACCTACCACATCAAGTTCCACCCCTGAGTCTTCCTTCTCACAGTCCTTAGTAATATAATTACCCCTTCCTTCACTCTTAACATTAAATCACTGCTGGACCTTCTTAGTAGTTGTACTAGCACTGGTAGGACTGCTTGGGGATGGCAAGTGTGACTTAGGGTCTCCTGCTGTCACACTTGGCATCATCTTCTCCTCTTTCCCCCTCCTGAGTAATACAAGACAACTAGCATTTTATTTCAGCACTGGTGGCAGCAGGTTCAGCACTGCGAGCAGGCACAGCACTGGTTGCAGCAGGGGCAGCATGCCTGACAGCAGGCCCAGTACTGGTGGCAGCAGGTTCAGCACTGGCAGCAGGCACAGCACTGATGGCTGCAGGGGCAGCACATCTGACTGCAGGCACAGTAATTGTAGCAACAGGTTCAGCACTCTCAGCAGGCACAGTACTGGTTGCAGCAGGGGCAGCACATCTGACAGCAGGCACAGTACCAATTGTAGCAGGTTCAGCTCTGGCAGCAGACAAAGAACTTTTGGAAGCAGGGGAAGCACTGGCAGCAGGCACATCACTGGTGGCAGCAGGAGAAGCAGTCTGATAGCAGACACAGCATTGGTGGCAGCAGGGGCAGCACATCTAACAGCAGGCACAGCACTAGTGGCAGCACATCTAGCAACAGGCATAGCAATGGTTGCAGCAGGGGCAGCACGTCTGGCAGCAGGCACAGGCAGCTGACATGTCCTGCTCTCTCTACTACCCTCTTTCTTCCTCCCTTGATATTAATTTCCCCAAGATCCCTATGGGTGATTTAGGGGGAATGGACAGCATTGGTTCTGTAGTTCCCACGTCCTCCTCCTCCTCAGACTATGAGGACATATAAGGGTCCTTCCAGTTCCTCTTTGTACTATTTTTTAACTTTCTCATAGTGATAGCAGTCACTATAAGCCTTTCCTGCCTCAATTTTCCAAACAAATCACAGCAGAACAGCACAGCACATCTGTCTCGCTCCATAGCTGCTTCTTTTGTGTTCCACTTCCTGGAATACATCACATTTTTATAGCGAAATGGTGAAAAACATGTAAATCAATAGTTGTAAACTTTCTAGCCATTGAAAAAATGGTGAAGAATTTAGGCCAATAGGAGAAAAATGCAAACATTTTAATTGCTGATTTTAAAGCAGATTTTCCCATTGAAAAAGTGGACAACAATGTGGTTTTTGCAGAATTTCTCATGGGAACACAGTGAGATCTTTTACCCTAACTGCTAATATTACTGGGTCTTGATGATGCAGTTCTGCTGCCACTACTAGTTGTTAAAGGTGCAGCACTACCAGCAACAGCAGAGGCACCGATCATCCTGTGTTGCTCTTATTGTTGCTACTGGTTACTCAACACAAGTGTGTGTGGCTGAGTGGGATTTTGACTTGGAGACAGAGATGATGCTGATGATGACTGACAGGATGATTGTGTACTTTTTTTGCCATCTTTGCTTGTCCAGCCTACCACTACTACCTTGCCCTTTTGTGGTGTACCTGTGCGCTATAGCTCTTGTGACTCTGATGCTTTATTCCCGTGCATGACTGGTTTTGTCTGACTTCAGCTCTGCTTGATCCCTGACTGCTCTCCATTCCGGTTTGACTCCTGGCTCCGATCTTCTACTGGCATTGGCCTACCACCTCCTCTAGCACTCTCGGTTGCTAGGTGATTCCTCCTTCTACTGGTGCTCAGTTGCATCAGTCTGTGTCACTGACTTTCTGTTGCCAGGATCCTGTATAGTGCCAGTTACCTTAGAGTTCTAGGGCGAGTCTGTCGCTGTTGCCTGTCTAGTCACCCTAGCGTTCTAGGGCAAGTCTACCTCTGTTGCCTGTCTAGTCACCCTAGCGTTCTAGTGCGAGTCTACCGCTGTTGCCTATCCTGTCACAATAGCTTTCTAGGGCAAGTCTACCTCTGTTCCCTATCCAGTCACCCTAGCATTCTAGGTTGACTCTGTCTCTTTTGCTTGTCCAGTCACCCTAGCATTCTAGGGGAGGTTACCTTGGTTTCCAGGGGCTTTACAGCTGCTCCTGCACTAGTAGCTACTACCATCCTCACTACTAGTATTTCATGGCAGTCAGAGTGGTACTCTATCTGCCTCCAGTCTGGTGATCCTATCCTTATCCTAACCTGCCCTGTGAAGGTTGAGGAAGTGTCCAGTCACTGTCCTTATATCTGGCCCTGTGAAGGTTGGGGAAGCGCTATTCATTTTATTGTGCTATTCTTAACAAAGATTAATTGTTTTACCATATTTGTACTTGTCAGAGTTGTTATTACACAGTCACTCCATGACATGTGTTCGCTGGACATTACTCAACTACTGTGTGTGTGTGTTTTGACTGTTTACAGTACAAAACACTGTGGAGTGTGTTGTCTTGCCTTAGCCCGCAACAAAATTCTCAATCTTATCTCCTGGCTATCAAGTCTGCCTCAGTCACACAGCTCACCTCAGGCTCACAGTCATCTGTTTGTCATATAACATATTTATTTATTTTTAAGTTGTACACCCTATCTTATCACAGTCTTTAAAAAAAAAAAAAATTTACCCAAAAAGCAAAATCAACATTTTTTTTTCCGCAGACTTCCTCAGCATAGAGACAATAACAAAAAGATCAGCAAGCAAACTGGACCCTATTTGCCTGTGTCCTGCCAACCAGTCACACCAAAATTTGGGACATTGGGGGTCAATCAACTTCCTCCCTGCTTCTCCCCCAAAGTGCCCCCAGACTCCCCTAATGTAGAGAGCAAATGTCCTATCTAAAACACTCTCTTAACTAAGCTTCAATTCCCCTTTAGTTGCCTGTCTTCTCTAGCTCAAAAACATGTTGTTTTCTCCTCTCACAAACACAGAATGGCATGCTGTGAGGACCTGACACCCTTATATATGCCTGCAGGAAAAGTAGAGGAAACTTTCATGTTTCTTCCCACTGATTTCAATGCAAGGCAAACGAAAGCAGGATAATTGCACTTTTAGCTGGAAATTATTTGAGAATCAGAAAGTGCCATTTTTCGCCTATTTTTGTTTGAGGTGAAAATTTTTGCCCATCCCTATTCATGATCACAAGTCCACTGAGTGATATTAAATCAATAGATATTTTACATCCATATCACAGAACAGTCGCTTGTGTTGCATTGTAAGCAATATACATTCCCCATCTCTTGTCCTTAATCCGTGGTGTAATTAACTTATGCCAATGATGTAATTTGGCTAATAATGCTTAGTAAATCACCTCCTTTCATCTCCTTACCACTTCTCTTCTCAGATATCAGTCAATGCAGAGATGCCCCATTGTTGGCTGGTATCGCTTCACTGTTATCAGTTAGTGCAGTAGCTCATCAGATATGGAGCTCAACCTCCTGGTAATTTAGTAACCAGTAATTCCTGCACCTAAAAAGCTGATACTATTCCTTTAGGTGTGGGGCAAATTCATACAAAACACTTAGGAAGGAAAACAAAAAGCTGAAGAGTGCTAAATATAATAACTATATCCTAAATACTCTGTAAATAGTGAATCTGCTCCAAATAAATATTAGGAGCCCCAACGCATATGCACACTATGGATATTAAATGTTAAAGATAAAGGTGTATTAAATCTCAGTCAATGAAAGTGAAATAGATATAAATGTTAAAATGTAATATATAAAATACACACAATACATTCATACAAAATAGAACAAATGGATACAGTGTATTCTCTGAGAAGAATATATCATGACTGAGTCCACTGAGTGATATTAAATCAATAGATATATTACATTCATATCACAAAACAGATACTTGTGTTGTGTTGCAAGCAGTATACCTTTCCCATCTCTTGTCCTCAATCTGTGGTGAAATAAACTTTTGCCAGTGATGTAATACGGTGAATAACGCTTAGTAAATGACTTCCTTTCAACTCACCACTTCTCTGCTCAGGTGTCAATCAATGCAGAGGCACCTCAGTGCTGACTGGTATCACTTTATCGCTGACTTATCAGTCAATCCAGTAGATCATCAGCACGTGTTGGTATCAGGTGGTGGTATTGAGGCTGATGCTTCAGTTGTTAGGACTGTGGGCAAAGGAGTGCTTCTGTGGTCATTCACTTCAGGTATATGCTCTCCAATTAATAGAGGCTCCCTCCAGAATTGTATGTAAAAACTGCAACTGTGTGGATGTAGGTCCCAAAAGTATAGACCTCTATTTATGGTCATCTCAGATGTAACTGAATACTGCTGTCTCCTTAATAAGTTATCAATATCTCCAACGCATTTTGTACTAAACATACTTCTTCTCAGAGTTAAGTATTTTCAATCAATGTCCATTACTAGACAGTTTTAAATACTCATTCTCACATTGCTGATGAATAGCCAGTTAATTACAATCTTTCCCAGCTGCTAGTACACTGTTAAGTCTTCTATTCCCACCCTCATACTCAAGTAGGACGTTCCTCATATACGGCAGATAAACAAATACCACATTTATATAACAATATAGTTATATGAAACATTCACTATTGCTACAGAATATTTTATTATTATTATTTCACCACTAGTAGACAACCAATAGAGAATTAAAAGTTTAAAAATGTGTATGGTCTCTGCCTGTTTCGGGAACTCCTTATTAAGGATGTAACTCCGGAACAGGCACAGGCCAGTTACACGAACCATGCTCCTCAGCAACCCAAATGCAATATGAGGCAATACATTTTATCCCTATATATAACTGACTATATAATGCAAACAAATAGTGTTTACACCATCAAATTTGATTGGCACCAATTATCCGCAATGCCAAGGAAATACCCAAAGTTCCAGAGATTCAAATCTTCATATATGCATGTCTTCAAGGTACCCAACATTGACTGTGACTTCGTAACATGTATAAACAGACACAAACATATACTGATTATAAAGAATTCAATACATCCTCATATGGCTAAATAGCACTGACAATGGGGACTCCCCGACCTTCAGTATGGTGCCAGCCCCATTGGATCCAAACTGTCGGTATTTCCCTACAAACCTCAGATATAACAAATATAGCGTCCTGTTGATACGCCATTAATTGTATAGACTTAAGGCTAACCCATAACAACTCTACGAACAGAAACATATATAAAACCCACAAGTGTTAACAGTTATCTACACTGTGACAGCTGCCATTTGTCAAGGTGGAAAAACAACATCCCTAAAGGCCAGTTTCATAGGTTGAAGCAAAATTGTTCAAGGGACATAGATTACCATAGACACTCTGAAGAACTAAAAGATACATTTATTGACAAGGGATATCTATAGGATTTGGTGGAGAATACTTACTTGCAGGTGGGGGGACAAGATAGACAGTTGTTGTTATATCCTCTGGGGAAAGCTGGTGACAGAGAAAAAGAAGAAAAAAATCAATAGAAGAATAAACTAATACAAATCCTACGCTTGTTACAAAATATAATAGTGAACATTACAAAATGGAATACTTAAGAGACACTGGCCAATTCTTCTGCAGGATCCACTCCTGAAAACAGAAATTACACCAACACCGTCTATAATTTTCACAAAGAATAGGAGTTTAAAAAAATATTATGTAAAACTAAATCATTAGGGAATAATAAAGGGTAGATTTATGAATATTAAAGGAGGTTTCAGATATGAGGTGTGTAGTTGCATAACATGCCATTATATCACACATACAAAAGATAATTTTGAGGACAGTTAAGTAACAAATGCATTATAGGTTATCATATAACATGTAATAGAACATACCTGGTTTATAGCATTATAAGCTCTTGTGGTTAAAAAAATATATAGGAAGAATAAAAAGGAAAAATAAAACAAAGTTTTTTAGAACACCGTCGAGGAATAATAATGGGGGATACAAAATAGCCATTAGGTAAACGCTATATGGAATACCACAACAACAATATGGGAGGCACAGCACTTTTGCAATTAGAACATATACACTACACTAATATGGGGTGGGATAGATTCATATGATTGTGTAAATTGGAAAGATATTGGATATGATACCCTTAAACCAGGAGGACATAATGATAAGTTGGATACATATACATTTTTATAATAATTAGTCGTATACTTGTCATACTAGACTTTTTCATTTTATAGGCACCTCTATTTAGTATTTGTCATATGTATATGTTATATAAGAAATTTTTTGTCATTAGCATATTTATATATATATATAGATAGTTATTTTTTATGGAATTGATAATATTTTAGATTTAGATCACGCAGGGGATTATGTGATATGTTACATCTCCTGTGTAGGTATATGTGTGTAACGGTTTGTTCAACACACAGACAAAGTGGTTTAGGATAAAACACAGTTTTATTGAAATTACAGTAATAAAATAACTAGGGATGAGCGAGCACCCCGATGCTCGGGTGCTCGGGTGCTCTGACCGAGCACCCCCTGATGCTCGAGTGCTCGGCCGAGCACCCGAGCCCCATTCAAATGAATGGGAGCACTCGAGCATTAAACCAGGCACCCCCTGCTCTGATGAGCGGAGGGTGCCTTGTCAATGTCCCCCTTCATCTCCGCTATGCCCCTCTTCCACAATGTCCCCCTTCATCTCCTATGCCATAGCGGAGATGAAGGGGGACATTGTGGAAGAGGGGCATAGCGGAGATGAAGGGGGACATTGTGGAAGAGGGGCATAGACTCTATGCCCCTCTTCCACAATGTCCCCCTTCATCTCCGCTATGCCCCTCTTCCACAATGTCCCCCTTCATCTCCTCTATGGCATAGGAGATGAAGGGGGACATTGTGGAAGAGGGGCATAGCGGAGATGAAGGGGGACATTGTGGAAGAGGGGCATAGCGGAGATGAAGGGGGACATTGTGGAAGAGGGGCATAGAGTCTATGCCCCTCTTCCACAATGTCCCCCTTCATCTCCGCAATGCCCCCTTCATCTCCGCAATGCCCCCGTACCTCCATTCCCTGGTGGTCCAGCGGAGCGTCTTCGGATCTGTGCCTCTTCCGGCACAGATCCTCTTCACCCGAACATGTCGGGCGAGCACATGGCGGTACTCGTACGAGTACCGCCATGTGCCGAGCAGAGCGATGCTCGAGCCGATCCGAGCATCGGCCGAGCACGCTCGCTCAACACTAAAAATAACCCTCACAGGTCCTGTAATATATAAGCAGAATAATACAGACACACAACAGGTTACATATACATATGCCTACACAGGTCCAGTATAACCATAAAGTTCACAACAGTCTATACTGACACAGGTCAGGCAGAATATGTTGGATTCCCAGGAGAAAGGTCTTGCATGGGTTAATGGTCTTCAATGAGTGTAAACAGTCCATGTGCAGAGAGGTCTGTGATGGAGCTCTCTCCATATAGACAGCTTAAGGATTTGTAACGTCCAGAAACAGGTTAACAGAACAAACGTGAACTGCCAGAGTAATAATAGGAATTGAGCAACATAGGACACTGCCGTAGCAGTAACAGAGACCAGACCGCTCGCACTCTTCCGGAGCAGTAACGGAGACAAGACCAATGGCACATTGCCGTAGCAGTAATGGAAACAGGCCACTTGCACTCTGCAGAAGCAGTAACGGACACTAGGCCAATGGAACACTGCCGTAGCAGTAACGGAGGCAGACACTTGCACTCCACAGAAGCAGTAACGGAGACTAGGCCCAAGGCACACTGCCGTAGCAGTAACGGAGACAGGTCACTTGCACTCTGCAGAAGCAGTAACGGCGACTAGGCCAATGGCACACTGCCGTAGCAGTAACGGAGGCAGACACTTGTACTCTGCAGAAGCAGTAACGGAGACTAGGCCAATGGCACACTGCCGTAGCAGTAACAGAGGCAGACACTTGCACTCTGCAGAAGCAGTAACAGAGACTAGGCCAATGGCACACTGCCGTAGTAGTAACAGAGACAGACACTTGTACTCTGCAGGCCCAGTAACGGAGACTAGGCCAAAGGCACACTGCCGTAGCAGTAACGGAGGCAGACACTTGTACTCTGCAGATGCAGTAACGGAGACTAGGCCAATGGCATACTGTCGTAGCAGTAATGGAGGCAGACACTTGCACTCTGCAAAAGCAGTAACAGAGACTAGGCCACTTGTACTCTGCAGGAGCAGAAACAGAGACACAATTGCCTGATGGATCAGAATGTCGCCAAGGCGACACAGAGCAGGAACGGCAACCAAGCCGGGTCGAATCACGGAGCAGGAACGTCATCCAAGCCGGGTCAAATCACGGAGCAGGAATGTCAGCCAAGCCAGGTCGGTACACAGGAGCAGGAACGTCAGCCGAGCCGGGTCGGTACACAGGGGCAGGAACATCAGCCAAGCCGGGTCGGTACACAGGAGCAGGCGCAGAAGAATAGTCAGGCAATCCAGGTCGGTACACAGGAGCAGGAGACAAGATGCAGAGTAGACAGGCAGGCCAAGTCGGTACACTGGGAATCAGTGAGCAGAAACAAGCACTGGTACAGGAACACCATGAAAGGGCACCGGAGGGGTGCCAGAGCCCATTATATAAAGGCCATACTGAGCGGGACATACACAGAGTAGCCAATGGGAGCAAAGCACAGAATAGACTGACAGAAAACAACAAGGGGAACACGGGCACCGTGATAATGTGATACTCTACACTGAGTCATTGGATACTATATTATTTTTCTGTAACATCTAGAACACTTGACTAAAAGGGCAGAGTATTTTAGTGCATTGGTTCTCTGTTGGTGGTTGTATTCTATATCATTTAAGATAGGCATAGGACATTTGGAGTCTTGGTTACATTACAAATGCCAGATGACTGGGGGCATGGCCTGGCATGACACTAAAGGCACTGCCATACACTGGCCATACACTAAAGGAGCTCTAAGCCAGTAGAGCGGGATTCTTTAAGTTTTCTACTAGCTAACCACTGACATACCCTTCAGTGGATAATATCTTCACCCTCTTAACCCAGATGCATGACAGGAAAGCCAAAACCAAGTCCGCCATGGGAGATATCACAAAATTCACCACACAGCAGCCTATTCATACTATGCGAGTGCCCATGAGAGCATCTCCACAATTGATACCTCACTCTTTACCTCAGATCAAAGATGCACAATTGATTGCAGCCATCTCTGTATCTATTTTGACACCACTGGAACCTCCGCTTTCAGGTCATGTTTCAAAAGAAAACTTGCACCTGGATGATCTTGAAAATAGAGGAAGGTGATCAAAAATCAGGATCAAAACCCTCCCTGAAATGATTGCTCCCCAAGACCTCTCTTGTTCACTCATGACCATCTTCAAGCTACTCCTGAGTGACTCACACAGGCCCAGTTCTCAATCAAAGAGCACACAGAGCTCTGAAGACCAGAGACAACAACAATACAGTTCCTAGAGATGTCATTGCATGCCTACACTGCTTCGACATCAAAGTTTTCAATATGAGGCATAGCAGAGATCATGAGCCTATACTTTTTTCTGGCATTGCGATCCACCTCTTCAATGATATATTATCACAGACCCTACAACTAATGAGGGGAAATCAGCCTCCTTAAATTCCCCAGCCAAATCTATCGCTTTCTGCACTGCTCTAGGCATTGTTCAACCAGATCAAAATGGCTCCTCAGAACAACCACAATCTCAAATATTTCAAAAGAGAGCTGACTGGTCTTTTGGATCCCCCTGGAAAAAAAAAGCAGCTCAAATTCAATCTGGTGCAACAGGCCACCTCTGCCGCAACCAGCGCATGGACTTGAGTTACTCTCCTGACATATGATGGGGATGCGAACTGTCCCTGAGAGCAGTAGCGCTTTAATTTGCCTCAGTTTTTTAACTTAAATGTATAGTACCTTTATGTTTTTTTTTCTTTTCTCTTACTTCTTCTGAATGTATTTCTATTATGATGTCTGATAGATGGGCTGCATAACATTGCTCAGTGATTCTATCCTTGAGGCCTCATGTCACTGCTCCTCCTCTATAACACACCTGTAATAAGTGGCATATTCTCCCTCCTCCCTAGAATACCTGCTATACCTCTCAAAAATACCCACGTTATCTTGATGAACTCTAAGTAAACGTTCCCATCAATACTTTTCTTTGAGACAAGATATAATTAACTTGATATGCGGGTACCATGAACATGGTATGCAACATCTAGCAGACATACTCTTGACCTCTTAGGCCTGCAGTCAGGTGACACTACACCCAGGGAGTGGCGGCCTGACTCCATAGGCTCTAAAAGACCCCATCACTTATGGGTCTATCCTCACTAGTCAGATATAGTGGACTATTAATCTCATTATTCAGATCACCTTCTGGTTGTGCCCTGTAGTGATATGTGCCACAAATTTTTACATTTTCACAAATTTTCTCCCCCGTAACAGCTCAATAGTCCTATTGTGAATACTACAGTCATTCTCACATATAGTCTATGGATATAATCTCCCCTACAACCTATAGGTTGCCACTCCTTGTACGGCAAATTGATGCTGGGGTAACCTCTTAAACCGCTGATACATGAGCCTTTCCTCCTGCTAGTCTGTTTGACAGATATTAAGATCAATATCAACTGGGAAGTCTACACATCCTCATAAGTGTTGTTTTAAGTATGTCTCAGACCTCCTTCTTCCCCCTCAGATCACTGCACATTACTGCACATTATTTCAATGACAAGTTGTCTTCGTTGATCTCCATCCATAGGGTTCCCTAAAGATTGCTCCCCTTAACTGTTTTCCAATTCTTCAAGCATCCTGAGATTCTATAGCTGTCCCTCCTGACTCCTCACTACATTTTCTCACACATACTACTATTCATCTTTGGACTCATTGTCACTTAGACACTGACTACTCCCCTTCCCTCTGCAGTGGGATCTCTAAGACTATATATTTTTGACTTATAATTATCTTTCCACAAGATAATTACCCCTCAATTTTGACTTGCAATGCTTGCAGGCTCACATTTAACAGCTTAATCAGACAAGTCACCATTTCTCTCTAGGGGCACTCCTGGTATCTTTTTAACACTAACACAGATTCTACATTACCCAATTATTTTAACCTACTATCCTTTCTCTGAGTTGGATCCACCCTCCTTGTAGACACATTGATGTTTCTCCTTGCTCAGTACAGATAATCCTCCACTCCCCTCTTTTTTTTTTGTGTTCCTCACTCCAGTCTTATAAGTGTATTATGTACATCCTCATATAACTCTCATACCTACCATCCAGATCCTGCCTCCTGGCTCATGAGACACCTGTGATGTTCTCCCTGAACTCTCACATTCCAACCTCTTTGGCACTCCCCTTGCTTTTTCCCTGATACCTTAACCCCTTACTGACACTTCACGGGTCTTGTATGATAAATCCCAGAGCTCCCCATTTCCACCCTTTTTTCCTTCTCCCCTTAATTTCCTATTTCCTCTTTTCTTTTCTCCTCGCCTACCCATCCTCCCTTTACTGGTTGGTTTCCACCCAGCAGTCAGCGAGAATTCTCTCCCACTCTTTACTGATTAACGGCTTCCATTAAGATTGTAACCGTAAACGTCTGGTCTGAATACCCCAGAAAAACCTACTATAGTCTTGTGAGACCACGACAGACTGTCTGAGAATATCATCCTTGTGCTCCTCTACTACACTACAGAACCATAACTATCCCACAGCCTACTTTTTCTCTGCACAAGAGAAGAGGGGTGTGGGAATTCTTCTTAGAGCATCACTCCCTTGGTCGCTCCTTGATATGAAAAGAGATGAAGAAGGGTAATTCCTCATTCTCAAAAGCCTCCTATTCAACAAACCCATAGTAATCACCAACATCTATGGCCCAATCCCCACCCAAGTATTGTTTCTATCCCGCTTCTTTTGGGACAGTGATGACTTTGCTGAAGGCCCAGTCATCTTTGGAAGAGAGCTAAACATAGATTTTGAACCTCTATTGACTGCTTCTCAGGGACATCCCAATTTAAACTTTCCCAATTAAGACACCTCTGCCTCTCACACCTTCAGGTGATTGACACGGGTACACTCTTCATCTGAAAGACAAAGACTTCACTTTCTATTATTAGTCCCATAATTCTTACAGTCCAATTGACTATATTTTCATAACACAATCCCTCTTCCAATACTTAACCTCTTCGCTCATCGAAACAATATCATTGATGATCTTGAACACACAGGCTTATGTTTTGTGATTGATACCTTTGCATATTTTCTTGGCTGGGCATGACATATTGGTATCTGTTAACCCCTGGTGGGCTGGGGTAGTGTGCAAAAGATTGGTTCATGTTGATCTGCACATCTCTTGTTACTCAGGGGATTCATGGGTTCATGCACTTGTCTAGGACTTGTATGGATGGAATGCACATTTCAAGGGTGCTTCCTTAGGATTTCAGGGGATAGTTTGTTCTCATTGTGATATGTTATACCTGTTGTGTGAGATGTTTCTTTCTGTCTTTCTGGTGTTTGACAGGGGTTTTTTATCATGCATTATGTGTTCTGAGTCTGGGATTTGTAGGAACAGTAGTAATGACAGAATATGTATCTCTTTAACATGAGTTACCACTCACTACAAACAAATGGATGGCAAAATGATTGAGCTGATCCATTGATCTCAATGGGTGCAATTTTACTGGCAGTTTTCATGTTTTACAAATGTTAGTAGTTCACGACACGGGTAACAGAATATCAAACTGTGTTTGCAAAACTACCATCACCTATTGAGGAGGCAGTTGGCCCCTACAATCTGTCTGCCTCAGTCACAGCTCATGTCAGGATCCATGTCACCTATAAAACTATTTTTTTGGATTTTTTTTTCAGCATTTTTTTTTATTTATTAAATGCCCCTATAAACATAAAAAACACTCCTCATGCAACTGCTTCATCCCCCCTAACACTACCCTAACTCAGAGAACTGTCAAAAGAAAGCAACTTAAATCACAGATGTCTTTTTCTTCTCAGTCACATACAATTTGGGAGAACTTGGGGTAAATCTCCTTTGCTCCATTCACATATAACCAGACTATCCTAACACAGAGATAACAGCCAGATCACAAAAAAAATTGTCTGTGTCTTCTTGGTCACACAGAATGTTTAGGATGAATCTCCTTTGCTCCCTTCACATACCCCAAGACTCCCCTAACACTGAGATAACAGCCAGATCAGGAAGGAACTCAGATTGCTTCTGCTTGTCTCAGTCAACCAAGATGTTGAGGTAGTGTCTCCCTTCACACTGCTCACATCCTCCACCCAGAGTGCCCCTAGACTCCCCAAACACAGAGAACAAATTTTCTGCCTACACTTCCTAAACTATACTCCAGCTTTGCTTTATTTGCCTGTCTTCACTAGTAGAATGACATGCTGAGAGAACCTGACACCCCTTTAGTACTATGTCAGATGGAAATAAAGAGAAACTTGCCAGATATTAATTATTTAAAAACTTCCCCTCCCAAATGGCAGTGTACAGAAAGATTTCCTCTCACCGTTTCATTGACAAATACTTTTTTTTAATATAGGGTCACTGGGACCATATTAATTATTTGAAAAATGTGTTCTTTCCAAGGACCCATTTCGTTGGCATTTATTGTTTTAACCCTTTGAGTGCCAGATGGTAACACAACACATTGTTTTGCATTCCCTACCCCTCTGGAACTCAAAGGGATAATACTCTCTGGATCCCCTCTTAATTCATTTTAAAATTCCACTTCCAGTTGGGAGAGAAGAAGAACAGGTCCTCTGACTCTTTCCTTTTCCAATTATTTGATTAATATGGCACCTATGGACTACATATTAATATTTATATTATGGCATCTATAAATTAATATGGTATCTTTGGGCCCTATAGTAATTTATTTTGCTGATATTTTTGAAATAGTAAATTAATATGAAATATATTTACAGAGAAAGTAAACAAAATTATGTTCAAGGATGATGTTGGTATCCTACAGTATGAACAATGGCACAATCCCCCCTGACATTCATGCAGGTTCATGGCAATGAGGTGTTAATGACAATAAAATGATATTACCCCTCTCACTGATAAAACCCTCCCATGTCATGCGGACTGTGAGACATTACAATGCAGTAATTTGCAACAACATGGTGATGGAAGGATTAATGACATCTTAACACAAGTTATCATTATTATTTTTTCCTAATACCTGCATCAAGTGTCTAACTGAAAAACTATAATTCAGACTTTTTTGCCTTTGAAGATATGTGTATATGATGCCTCAGAATATTATCCACTTGTTTATTGATCCAGCTTGAACCTTTGAACAAGAGCACTTGAATGCATTTCCGCAGAGCTTCTTATATATAATGTGTTTTTGAATGCTGTATTCTTGATAATTGACATAAACTCTTATCTCTCTGACACTGACACCACTAAGAAAACCTACTCATAAACCCTGCTTCACTTTTCTACATTTATGTTAACAATAGAATGCATTGTTCCATTCAGGACTGCTACCATTTTCCTATGGAATGTCTATTGCCCTCTACTGAGAATGTGATTTAAAAATCTACTATAATTTGTCACCACAGAGTATACTGTGACAAACAAACAAGAAAAGGAAAAATACTTTCAAAAAGAGCTTAATTTCTATTCCACACCAGGTATGTTGTTTTCTTGTTTTTTAATTTCCATTATTGCTTTCCTTCTAAAAAAGGCAGATTTGCAAATGTATTTATTCTTATGATCGGGTATATTTGAGATATTTATGAAGGAAAAAAAGCTCTTGTTATGAAAATGTTAATTCATTAAAAAAAGCAATTGAGATATATGGAGTGATTCCTGGGAACACCAGTTATGCCTAGGAAACAATTAATCTTTATCATAGGTGCAGTTGGTTTGTCCCAGGATTGCTACAGCTTTATGTTTATAGATATGCAACTTATTTACCACTTAGTCAAGAATTAAACTGATCTGTCATTTATCAGAACAAGAGAACTCACACCTCTTAAAATCCAGGAAATGGCACAACTTGAAAGATTGAAAGATTTGGGGCTCGTTACTATTACCACCAGCAAAACTGGCGGTAATGGAAAAAAAAAGACAATGATAAACCCCACTATGTACCTCAGTTATTTTATAGATGGCAAGGTACATGGAACAACCAACATTGCTGGCCAAAACTCATGTTTTGACCAAATGCTCGTTGCTGGTTTTTGCTTTTTTCTCTTTCTAAATAGAGCTAATTGTGAGAAATTCAAAGGAAAAAAGCCAACTCTTGTTGTTTGACACTCTAAAAACAGTCACCCACCCCCTACCTTCCTACACTAACCCTACACTATTCCCAACATGAACAATTAAATAATACTACCCCTAACAATATCCTACACACAGAAATGTAACACTTACCTGTCATCCACTGTCCGTCATCTTCTTTAACATTCTGTCTTCTTTCTTCTCTTCTTCCTTTCTTCTTTTCTTTTTTTTCTCTTCAAGCTTATTAAAAAAATTAGTTCTGTATTAAAAAAAATCATAATAAAGCTCCCAAAGATGCCACGGTGAACCCTTTGAGTGCCAGAGGGGTACACCTCCAGTGCTCAAAGGATTTAAAATGTGAGTCATCTTATTTTTCTTTTTGTTTTAAAAATAAGATTTATTTTAATTTCCTTCTTTTTTTTTTTTTAAATAATGCTGGCCAATGTACCCCCTTGCCACCAGCGCTTCTGTCCACTGGCTGAGGGTGGCATGTAAATTGTCAGAGTCCCCCTTCATACCTCTCGGGCCATTGCAAGAATTTTACACAAAGACTGGCTTTTATATGCTAGTCTTTGTTCAAAATAATTGGCAGACTCTATTTGGCTGGCATGTGTGCTTATGCATATCTCAGCCTATCAGCTTGTAGCAGAATAGCAAACGGTGCTATCAAAACCACTACCACTGGTTTAAAAAAAAAAAGCGGGGCTAATAGTATCAAGCCCAAGGATTTTAAGAAAAAAAATACCATATTCTCAAAAAAACTGAGAAATTCTAGGGCAAACCAATTGTGCCATACAGGATATATAAAAAAATCCTAAAATACTAAAACCCCTTGAATGTTAGATTGGTCTTCAATATATTGCTTCACAACATGTTTGAGATTTCTCTAGCGTGCAATAGGAATTTGTATTTGTCCTGTGTGGTACAGTTGTTGTTTTGACCCAGTATTTCTTCACATTTACTTTGTTTGTATGAGTGTCATTCATGATGCAAAACTAGATTTGCTATACACCCCATTACTAATCATTACTGCAAATTTTCTGCTTGAGAAATGATCTGTTAGAAGAAATATACCTATAAGAAGTAATGGAATATGCACATTCCTAAATATACACCATGGTATCTCAATATAATTTAAAAATCTTCATATTATTTTGCCTCTTTCAAATGCTCAATTATTACATTTTTAAAACATTTGCTGCACTAACTGTGTAATTTATTGTGTGTAGAAACAAAGTTAATGGCACTAGAGAGGTGATTAAATTACAGTATGCAATTAATTCTCTCACAGATTTTAAATCAAAACATTACTGCTTCTTTTAGGTATATTAAGAGCTCTTAAACATACTATCATTTTCATATAATTACTATTATTTTGATGTTTCAGATGTAAATTTATAAAATTAAATCCTACCAAATCACCATTATAGCATTATAGCCTTATTCTTCAGGGATATGGTTCAGTCATAAATTACCTGCGATTTTTTTCACATTACTTTGTAGATAGTTAATTATATGTTATGTTTTTTTCTCTGTAAAGTACCAGATATTGTATTTAACACTTTGTGTGCCAGAGGGGTAAGCAACACATTGCTTTGTATTCTGTTGATTACCTCTCTGGCACTCAAAGGGTTAAGCAAATAAGAATGCAATATTTTAACATAATGATTCTGAATGTGACTAAAGTAGCTTGGTGGGGGTATAGGTTTTCCCTGGTGGTAGCTGGAAAAAGATGATACTGCATTTTATTTAAGGTAATAGGCATATATAATTTTTCTATTTGACTTTATTTAAAAAAATAGTTTTTCAGTATGTTTTTAAGTTATAATGTTTTTTTTGCTTGCTTGGACAATTTCATATTAGTGAATCATGTCCAAGTGTCTGTTTCTTAATGATTATGAAACATAGTTTGTAGATTTTCCTAACCTGTGAAGGAAAGTCAGGATTTTATTAAAGACATGGAGGCGAGTATTATGCTTATTAATCTTTGCTACTGCAATATAGCAGCATGAAGAGAAAAAACATTTAATCAATGATAGAGAAAAAACACGTGTTCTCATGAGGTCACGCCTCTCTGTCCATCCGTCCAATCAGTATTGCCCTTCTACTATAAACTGTATAACTCCTGCAGCAACTCTCTCTTTCTTTGAGATAACTCCGACTTGTCAACATGAAGAAAAATGGTATTGTGACTCATAAACTCGATATATCCATAGATATTGTGAACCTTTAACCTAGGGAATAAACAGAAAAAACATATATGGTAAGGGAGGGTTAATACTCGCCTGTATGTCTTTTCACAGGCTAGGAAAATTTACTAATTTTATTGCAAGCCCGGAGGCTCATATTATGCTAGTTTAAAGCTGATCAATCACGTTATTAGAAACATGGGAAATAGGTTTAAAACAAAATGATTTAAAAGTAGATTTGTTGGACCAGTCAGCTGCTTTAAGTTTATCTTCCAGTCAACCCCAGATTAAAAAGATTTTGATGCCATCGCACCTCTGTAGGAATGACCCCCAAATCGGGTGACATATATACCAGCTAACTGCATGATCCATCGTATCCATCATGCTAGAGTAGAAGATGAGACTGATGAATGAGCTTTCCTAAAAGAGATCAACAATTGGTGTGTATTTGGAGATCTAAGATTCGCAGTGATTAATTCATAAGCTTGAAGTCATTTGACTATGCAAAGTTGAGGCCTTTGAGGAAATGCAGGATATGAAATCTCATGCGATAGAGTTTTTGTTCTTTGAATGATAAGGATATCTAATGTCTAGGGCACAGACATCGGATGTTCGTTTACATGAGATCAAATAAAGTAGCATAGTTAGAGTAGCTAAAACTGTTTTAAAGAAAGCAGCTGGTTATTAGGCCAATCTGCTAAGAAACAAGGACAACGTTGATGTCCCAAAGAGTAGAACATTTTGGAATAGGAGGTCTGGATAATTTAATCCCTTTCATAAGTTTGCAAACAAAAGGATGTTGGCCTGTGGGTAGTTTGTCAATATGTTGATGGCTCTCCGAAATTGCCAATCTATAACAATTGATGGTTCTATATGCTTTCAGGATGTTAGATCGGTAGAAACGGGATCCAAATCCCGTTCCATGCACCAACATGACCAAATAAACCAGCATGATTTATAGAATGCTCTGGTGCCTGGAGTCCATGCCTCCGAAATGAGGGATTGAGCAGGTTCTGAAAGTCCCTCGAAGCACCAGGGACCCCTGAAATCAGCCAAGTCATGAGATGCAATTGGTCATCCAATAAAAGTTGATGAGGATTCCCCTCTGGGTCTGTTAGTAAAAGAGGAAATAGTTCTAGATTTCCTGTGTAATCTATTGACAACTCTAGAAGTGGAGGGAACCACGGCTGAGTCTTCCAGAATGAGGTTATTAATATCATAGTTGCCTGCTGCCTCCTGATCTGAAGAATGACTCTGGGAATCATTGCAAATGGAGGAAATGTATAATTCCTGAATTTTTGCCAGTTCTGAAGAAGAGCGTCCACCGCTAGAGCTTCCAGATCCAGTCTCCAGCTGAAGAAAAGGGGAAGTTGTTTGTTCAGATGTGAAGCAAAAAGAGCTATCTTTAATGGACCCCAGAGATGGTAAATTTTGTTGAAAATAGACTTGTGAAGAGTCCAATTGCTGGAATCCACTAGGTGTCTGGAGTTCCAATCCAAGACTGTGTTAGCCAGTCCTGGGAGATACTCCGCTTGGACAGAAATATTTTTGTCAAGGCAAAACTGCCAAAAATCCTTGGCCAAGTTGGCAAATATTTTTTATTTGGTGCCACCCAGATGATTGATGTATCGTACCGATGACAAATTGTGAATTTTCAGTAGAATACAACAATTCGATGTTTCCCGCGTGAAGCTTCTGACAGAGAAACTAATAACTTATTGTTATAATAAGTGTCCCCAACTACAGCCGCTTTCCAGAGCTTCTGACTAGAAGAATTCAGTCAGTTCAAAGCCGGATGCACGCGCATGTATTTGCACATGCACAGAAATGGAACAGTTACCAGCACCTTAATCAAGATGGCCGCCGTGACCATCAGAAGGAAAATGGACCAAACGGTTGAAAGGTATATTGTGGTGGGTGAGAAAACCCAGCAACTCTATGTAGAAATAGAAGAGACAAATAGCAAAACTCAAAAGAAAAGATAAAAAAAAAATAAAAGTTAACAAAAGTTAACAAAAGGGTGGAAAAAAGTTCTGTATCTAACAGAGAAATTACAGAGGGAAAGTTAACATGACTAAAGGGAACAGAATATGATGAAATGTATCAGATAAACAATGAGAGACGAGTAACAAAATATATATTATATATACACCAAAGAGAAAAAACAGAAAAATATCCAGTACAAGTAACTGAATAAGAACTTTATACAATAAGTAATGTCACTTTAAGGAAAAAACATTACATGGATACTTATCTCATGCAGAGCAGCAAAGAAAGAGGGAGTTGCTGCAGAAGTTATACAGTTTACATTAGAAGGGCTATACTGATTGGACAGAGGGACGGAGAGGCTTGATGCCATGAGAACACATGTGTTTTTCTTTATCATTGATTAGTTTTTCTCTTCATGCTGCTGTATTGGAGTAGTAAAGACTGATAGACTGAGCATATGAGCCTCCAGTCTTGTCATAAAATTATAGATTATTTGTTGCCAAAGATTTCTCCATAATGCTGTGCAGTTCATCACTATAAATGGTTCGCTATGAAAAAGTCTTAGCCATCCCACAAGTATATAAAAAAAAAAAAAAAGCACAAGATGGGGAAAATTGTATAAATTGTTTTTTGCACTATGTGAATTTTACCTCACTAATTGTTTCCAAATAAATTTCTACGTTTATCGTCATGGCGCTGGGATTTGAAGGCTGTCTCATTACAGGCTATGAAGCTGATGCAATCTCCATTGATTTAATTGGGGCTTTTAAAAGGTTCATCTAAATTAATTGGTATTTTTATTTGCCTCCTGGGTTGTAATTGATTTAAGCCAGAACTGCTCCAGTTTTCTTAAAAATCTGTTTTTATGTCTCTAAGCCACATACACACACATCTACAGCAGTGGACAAAGTTGACCAGTTGATTGGTGACTTACACTGTTAGGCAGTTGAGTCTATAGTTTATTGTGTGTGTGTGTGTGTGTGTGCGTTCTGATTTAACCTCTGGAATACTAGAGATTGTCAACTTATTACAGGAGTTCAATAGTCCAATTTATAACAATGGGAAATCTTATTTGTCCCCTATAGTGCTGTTAGTTTGCCTCAGAATTATTCCAATTACTTTTATATCAACCCTACTGAAGGGTAATTACAAGTTGACCTGATCTCCACTTTAATGTAGGACACAGATGATGATTTCATTCTACAGGAATAGACCTGCCTCTAAGACTTGTTTTTGTTTCCATATACAGTAGTAAGAGGGAGCAGATGATTCAATGCAAAAATCATTAATTCCCCTTCCTGTGTTTAAAGTTAAATAACGAAGGCCATAACTACAAGGGATGCAGAGGGTTCATTAGCACTGAGGCCCAGCATCCAAGAGGGCTCCATCTGCCCCAGGGTCCAATAGGTTCTAGAGAGGCCTGTGTAAAAATATTTGTGTGATAGGGGGCCCAAAACTGCTTACACTGTGGCCCTTCCTGCTTTGTAAATAGCATTTGTCATATTAGTAAAGCCATTAATGTGCAGTTAGTGTTTGCAAAATGTTATCCCTAAATTTCTCATCCTTTGTTTTGAGTGAAATCTTTAACATCTCCTTTAACCCTTTGAGTGTCAGAGAGGTATCACAATGCATTGGATACGTCTCTGGAACCCAAAGGGTTAACAGTGTGTTGACTTTGAATGTGATTTTTTTCAGCATATATACCACAACCCCAATAATCAATTAAAAAAATTGTATTTCTGATAAAAAATATAGATCAATGGATATCTGCTCTGTGCATTCTGAAGAATGATGAACTTTCTATCTATAAAATATTATATTTACATATAAATATCTTACAAGGCCCTTCTTTTTTTAGTTTAGCAAAATAAAATAGTGTCCGAAGATATATCTGCTGTAATTATGAAGTGTCAATCCATTCAGTAGTTTTGTTTTTGTAGGTCAAAAAAATTGTATACAGTTATCATGAGAACAATCAGGGTCAGATTGACATCCCAAGCTCCCCTAGGTAAGGTACTCTAGGAAGATGATGCACTAAGGTGTGATTAAGAGGTAATAAATCAGAGATTACTTCTCCATTGAGATCACTTCTCCAAGTCCCATGTTATTCTGTGGAGCCAATGCACTAAGTTTTTTCCAGCACTGTAGACCTTAGTGTATAGACTCCATAGAATAATACAGGAACTGGAGAAGTGATATCACTAGATAAGTAACCTCCGCTTTATCCTCTCTTTATCATCCCTTAGTGCATAACCTCCTAGGTGCTTGATTCAATTACCTCAGTTAGGTAAGCAAAAGTAATGTCAGTAGTTTTAAGTCACCGTTTGGTATTCTGTTATCTGTAGACTTGTGCACGACCAACATAAATTTTCTGTAAAATTCGGATTCTGAGTTTTTTTTTTTCATTCAGTGAATCCGACTTTTGGACTAGACCTGTTCAACATGGATGAAATTTGATGGCATTCCAAATTATTTGTTGAATTTAAAATGCTTTAAAAATATAATAAAAAATGAAAATTAAATAAATAAAAATAAGTCGAACCATTTCCAGGGTCTAAATGAAGACTGTGGAACAGGGTAAGGTGGAGCTTTATCCTTATGGTACTATGGATGAAGTAGCTAAAGTATGGATGTAGATAAATTCAAAGGAAGAAGGAAGACTGAGGATGACTGGTGCGAGGCAGACTCAGGATGACAGCAATACTGTAGATGTAGCCAGCAGCAAACTGCAGAACACTGGAGCAGGCACGACTCAGTAGATAGATACAGCACAGTTCTAGAGCTGGATAAGCTGGAGTGCTCAGCAATTGTATTATGGTAGCATGGATGATAGTAGATGAAGTCCTTTTTGTTTTTCTAATCTGCATTGAACCTGAGAGCAGAGTAACCCAGCTTTGGCAAGCTGACTTTTAAAAAAGTAATTTGTTCCATCAGCTGGGGGGCCAGTTGACAGCACAGGAGGCTAAGTATATTTACTGTTATAAAAAATACCCGCTCACTCTGGAAAGTGGTTGGGGGGCAAGAAAGCAACTCCTGGGTTACCAGGGACAAAGTAGGTCACACAGCCCTCTTGTTATCCCATAAACTCAAGGGATCTGTACTTGGGGGCAAAGAAGGTTCTGCAAAGTGAGCCTTAAACTCAAACCTTTTCTGTTGATGGGGAGCTCTTACTTTTGTCTGAAGCATAATCTGTCCATTGCCTCAGCATAAAAAGCAGCAGCTGCTCCACTGGAACAAGATGAAGTGCTACTGGTGCTGCCACTGATAGGTCCTGGAAGACCACCACACTCCTCCAGCTCATCTGCGGAATCTTCTCCCACCTCCTGTGACTGCATCCTGTCTTTTCTTTGCCTCTCATGCACCCTCGCTATCAATTGTTCCCTCCAGGCAGTGAGGTAATTGGAAATAAGTGCCATCTTGCCTTTGATTCGAGGATCGCAAATTATGGGAAGCATTAACTCGGGACAATTGTCCATGCACTCTTCCATACACCAAGTCAGTTCCTTCTTCAGCCTCGTTAGAAGGGCACCAACATCGGGAAGTATATTACCTTCAGCACCAGCAAGCGTTCCCTATGGGCAAGGAAATCGTCCAATTTTAAGGAAAGGTGTTTGAAGAGGGGAATGACTTCTGCCAGGCTAGCTTGCTTAAAATTTCTGTCAAAGCATGGAAAGGCATGAGGACAGTCACTAACTGTTCCATCAGGGCCCAGTCAGCCCTGCCCAGTGTTCTGTTACTGCCAATAGAATGTGACATGACATTACGTGAATTGCCTTTTTCTGTTCCATGATACGCTCTAGCATATCTAAGGTGGAGTTCCACCTGGACCCAACATCTTGTTTCAGGTAGTGCTCTGGGAGGTCTGCCTTTTTCTGTTCCTCCTTGTGGAGCTGGCTATCTTTGACGCACCAATGGAAGTGGCCAGAAATTTGTCGGCACAACTTCAGTAGTGCTGACAACCTTCCAGTGTTACTGCCATCCTTGAGAGCAGCCTTCACTACCAGATGCAGGACATGCGCTGAGCAGTGCACACCCACAAATCTGCCATCCCAGAGAGCCTTTATCATGTTAACTGCACCATCAGTAACCATAAATCCTATTTGTGCCTCTGTGCCTTCCTGCTCCCCTAGTCACTGTGTTGCCATGTTCTGCAGTGCTTGGTGAATGTTATCTGAGGTGTGCTCCTGATCCATTACCTTAGCATAGAGGAGGAAAGGGCAGTGCCCTGCTTGCTTGGCTACTGCACCTAAACTTGTTGTTGGCATCTCTGTGTCTTGCAACACATTGGGCTGCCACCAATGCTCCGTCAATGACAGGAAGGCATGCTGGTCACTTGGAGCATTCCATAAGTCAGTGGTAAGGTGCACTGACTGGCCACCAGCCTTTCCTAGCAAGTTCTTCAAAAGCCCAATGCATGAACGCCCTCAATGGCTATGAGCTGTGCAATGAGGTGTGCAATTTTTCGGGACTGCTGTCTGCACATCCCCTTTGAATAAAACTCACCCAAATCTTCCAGTGTGGCCTGTATTGATTTTGAGATGGGCTGTGACTGTCTGCTCTTACTAGGAACAGATGTGGCATGATCCCCATGCCCTTTCTCCTTCCTATTGGTGGTGAGTGTGACACTGGTATATGTAGTAGTGCCACCACATTCTGCACTTAACAACACTGATTTGTGGTAGTTGTTCAGATGTTGGTTCATCCTGAAGGTGGTTAGATGACCCAACACACTCCCCCGACTGACTGCCACACAACTTGCATTTAGCTAGCTGGCCATCACCAACTGTCACAAAATGCTCCCACGCTTTGGAGCGATGGATGACTCTGGAAGGTGGTGAAAAAGAAGAAACTGAGGTGACACTTTCTTCATCTTCACATGCTGGAGCAACCTCACTATGCTTTTTTTCCTACATACCTTTACTGGGGTACTAGTAGACCCAAAGATGACAGCAGGGATGTTGGGATAAGGATTGGAGGAGGATGGAGTAACACTGGTGGCTGAGACACTAGAAGCTACTACCTGCCTGGGAAAATCATTTGGAACTGGAGAGGCAGGTGGTGAGTTTTAAATAGAAGACAAAATTGTAGCACTAGCTGGAGAAAAAGGAGGAGTACTATGGGCAGCAGTGGAAAAATCAAGGTCAGGGGGAAAATCAAGGTCAGGGGAAAAATCACAGTCAGAGGAAAAATCAAGCTTAGCAGGCCTTGGTCCCTCATAGTCTTCTTCTACCTCTTGTAGGTTTGGACAGGAAGTAAAATAAGAAGCAGCGGATTTTTGGGAGACCTGCTGAATTCCCTCTTCTGCCTGGTGGCTAATGGGAAATAGTAAACTATCTCCCTCAATAACCTTTTTTTGGAGAAGATATGCTCTCAGTGTCAGTGACAGTGGTGGCAGGAGAAATTTTTTCCAAATACTGCAATAATTCACTTTTAGGTTGCTTACACGAACGTTCGCTATAAAAATCCCGCTTTGATACTGCCCGCAGTTTCCCACCAGTAGTGTTAAACATGCTAGGTGTACCCAGTTTTATAGAACTGGCTATAACGGAGATGGTGACTAGACTAGCATTGGCACTAGTCATTGTGCAGATGGTTCTGGAGGGATCAACATGAAACAGCTGACAAGAGACAGGTGACGGCTCCTTCATGGTCTTAGAGGAGGACCTGGACCTCTCTACCCTGCTAGTAGAGGTAGAACGACCTGCAGTTCCCTTCTTCTTTCTAGTTTTTGGTTTGGAGTGCTGCTGCGGAGTCTGACTAGTGCTACTCAAAGTACTCTTCTTTCCCTGCCTGCTGCTACTAGCTCTGCTTGAAAGATACTGCACTGTGGTGGTGTTGGTGGTTGGTGGATCACTACAGCTGGTACCAGGATGAGGAATATCAGGTTGTTCCCTAGGACTCAAATCCATTACAGATAGGTAGGTAGTTAACTATTATAGTTTTACATTTTTAAAACCTGGCCATATGACAACTGTCAGACTGGCTGTGTCACTCTGAAAATTATTCAAATAAATTTCTTATATTTTTACTATTTTGAACAGGAACAAAAGTGACTCTCCATTGCAGTGGCAATAAGGCACCCTGCTTGCCTACACAGCTGTGAGACTGGCAGATGTGTCACTCTGCAAATTAGTCAAACAAATTCCTATTTTTTTTTTTTTTGTAAATTATTTTTATTGGAGGCATAGGAGCACACGTGCTATACAGTAGTAACAAATAATACATAGGGTAAGATGCACTACAACATTGCAATAGTTGGATAATCATGTTACATTTTTAGCATATTGCATAAATACAGTACAGATTCCAGAATGACACATTACAACACATGTGCACACCCATCCTCCACTGCTTACTTTTTCCATTTTCAGAACAAAAATCTAATAGGACCCCCTAACCCCATACCCATGCGGACAAGCAAACCCCACCATCAAGAGGTAGCTGATATATGTCTATTTGTGGTCAGGGGGACAAGAAAACCAAGCATTACACGTGAGTTAGACCCTATATATCAGTATAATCAGTTTTAATCAGCACTCAGCTGGAATCCTAAATAAGATTCAAAACAATAATAGTTATACAAAAATATCAATTTATTAAATCTAATAATACAAAAACAATGGACATCAGACCTGCACCCCCCATCCCAAAAGAAGGTCCAATCAGGTATAAATATCCCCAACAAAAAAATTATAATGCATAATACACATTTCTAAAAAGCACACACATATATATAAAACAACCGTGCCTAAAGTACCCAAAAAAGGGGGGGAAAAAGGAGGGGAAATATTAACTGGCGCCAGTACCAAAAAGAAAAAATACATATAGCTGCATACAGATGTAGTATTATGTATCCCAATATATGAACATAAAATAAGTCTCATGAAGTAGATGAAAATGAATTAGATGAAATGAAGATGTTGAATAGATGATGAATATGAGATGAATTGACAAACACAGATGGATATCAGATGTCAATGAGACCACAAATAGGTATATCCGTATCAAGTCTCACTCACACACCAGAATATAATATAAGCATCATACTACTCACAGTACCCCACGGATTCAAGTCGATTCGATAATATGACACATAGCACTTTCAGGACTCCAGTCCGTTCTTGAACAAACTTGTATACAGCTATCGTGTCAAACTATGTACTCAAACGTCCATCCATATGTTAATATGATGTAAATGACACATAGAGCTTCCAAAAATCCAGTCCGTTCTTATACATATATATATAAACAGCTATCATGTCAAACTGTGTACTCGAATCAGACATCCATCCTTGTAGTTATGATGCATTCTGGGGTCAGAACAATCTTGCGTATTTCTTCGCATAACATAAGCAGTCATATACCATATCATTCTGCTTGCCAGTCAAATATTCGCCTGTGATGGACATTAACATCCCCCTGGGTACCTCGGCGTTTCATCCAACGCTTTTCGTCCGCTAACACGTGGGCTTAATCAGGGCATCCGGTTCACTATCTCAATCTCATTTAAATACAATCTTACCGGAAGTGTTACCTATCACCATAGTAATCGGGTCAAATTAACCCCATGTGTCCCCGTGAGACTGAGCGACTCAAAAGTTCACACCAGCCTAATGTAGGTTTGCAAACCATCGGGTCGTCCCAACCCCTGGGGGACACATTCCACACATGAATGGCACATAAGGATAACAAAAAGGCATCACCTATGCAAAGCCTTTAAAAATAGTCATCCTTTATCAACTAAATGAATGAGTATACATCACTAATAACACTTATACGTTCCCTATTACTTAAAGGGAACATATTACTCATATGAGTTTCCAGGGTGGGGGAGGATACCAGAAACACTGGCAAAACAGGGATTTAAATCCAGGACAAGAAGATTGATAATAATATCTTACAGGAAAGCCTTATAAGATATCTCCTCATTAAGCCCATTGGGGGCCAAAGCCCCCAATGTATAAATCCATCTGGCTTCTCGCTGTAACAACCTTCTGTCCAGATCTCCTCCCCGTATACCAGTTATAACTTTCTCCACACCCACCACCCTGAGTCCCTCACTGTCACCACAATGATATTCCAGGAAGTGACGTGCCACAGAACTATCCACATCACCTCGCTGAATATCACATTTTTGCTCCAGAATTCGTCTTCTCAATTCTCTATAAGTTTTTCCAATATATATTTTGTTACAAGGACAAATCAATTGATAAATGACACCCCTTGTACGGCAATTTATAAAATCCTTAATGGTATAATACCTAGAGCCATCCCAATTATAAAATACCTTACTCTTGGAAACAAATTTACAAGCCTGACATGACCCACAGGTAAAAGATCCCTTAATCTGACTTTTACCCAACCAATTTATTTGTGAGTCTTTAGGTTTCCAAAGAGTATTTACCAACTTATCTCTTAAATTAGGGGCCCTATGTGCAACCAATGCTGGATAATCCCCCACAATTCTTGCCAAGGAGGTGTTCTGTATCAACAAATGCCAATGCTTTACCAATAGACTTCTGAGTACAGGCCAGTGACTTCCAAAAGTGGCCACAAATCTAACTCTATTGTCCCTGTCTTTCACTTTCTTCCTAAATAATGTTTCATCCCGATTGAGGTGATACGCTCTTTTATAATCTCTCTTTAGAGTAGAAAAGGGATACCCTCTATTCAGGAACCTAGCTGTTAATTCCCTAGATTTATCCCTATACTCCTTAATCTCAGAACAATTCCGTCGTAAACGAACACATTGGCCAATATGTTTGTTTACGACGGAATTGTTCTGAGATTAAGGAGTATAGGGATAAATCTAGGGAATTAACAGCTAGGTTCCTGGATAGAGGGTATCCCTTTCCTACTCTAAAGAGAGATTATAAAAGAGCGTATCACCTCAATTGGGATGAAATCTTATTTGGGAAGAAAGTGAAAGACAGGGACAATAGAGTTAGATTTGTGACCACTTTTGGAAGTCACTGGCCTGTACTCAGAAGTCTATTGGTAAAGCATTGGCATTTGTTGACACAGAACACCTCCTTGGCAAGAATTGTGGGGGATTATCCAGCATTGGTTGCACATAGGGCCCCTAATTTAAGAGATAAATTGGTAAATACTCTTTGGAAACCTAAAGACTCACAAATAAATTGGTTGGGTAAAAGTCAGATTGAGAGATCTTTTACCTGTGGGTCATGTCAGGCTTGTAAATTTGTTTCCAAGAGTAAGGTATTTATAATTGGGATGGCTCTAGGTATTATACCATTAAGGATTTTATAAATTGCCGTACAAGGGGTGTCATTTATCAATTGATTTGTCCTTGTAACAAACTATATATTGGAAAAACTTATAGAGAATTGAGAAGACGAATTCTGGAGCACAAATGTGATATTCAGTGAGGTGACGTGGATAGTTCTGTGGCATGTCACTTCCTGGAATATCATTGTGGTAACAGTGAGGTACTCAGGGTGGTGGGTGTGGAGAAAGTTATAACTGGTATACGGGAGGAGATCTGGATTTATAATTGGGGGCTTTGGCCCCCAATGGGGTTAATGAGGAGATATCTTATAAGGCTTTCCTGTAAGATATTATTATCAATCTTCTTGTCCTGGATTTAAATCCCTGTTTTGCCAGTGTTTCTGGTATCCTCCCCCACCCTGGGAACTCATATGAGTAATGTGTTCCCTTTAAGTAATAGGGAACGTATAAGTGTCATTGGTGATGTATACTCATTCATTTAGTTGATAAAGGATGACTATTTTTAAAGACTTTACATGGATGAGGCCTTTTTGTTACCCTTATGTGCCATTCATGTGTGGAATGTCCCCCCCAGGGGTTGGGACTACCCAATGGTTTGCAAACCTATATTAGGCTGGTGTGAACTTTTGAGTCGCTCAGTCTCACGGGGACACATGGGGTTAATTTGACCCGATTACTATGGTGATAGGTAACACTTCCGGTAAGATTGTATTTAAATGAGATTGAGATAGTGAACCGGAAGCCCTGATGAAGCCCGCGTGTTAGCGGACGAAATGCGTTGGATGAGACGCCGAGGTACCCAGGGGGACGTTTATGTCCATCACAGGAGAATATTTGACTGGCAAGCAGAGTGATATGGTATATGACTGCTTATGTTATGCGAAGAAATACGCAAGATTGTTCTGACCCCAGAATGCATCATAACTACAAGGATGGATGTCTGATTCGAGTACACAGTTTGACATGATAGCTGTTTATATATATGTCTAAGAACGGACTGGATTTTTGGAAGCGCTATGTGTCATTTACATCGTATTAACATATGGATGGACGTTTGTGTACATAGTTTGACACGATAGCTGTATACAAGTTTGTTCAAGAACGGACTGGAGTCCTGAAAGTGCTATGTGTCATATTATCGAATCAACTTGAATCCATGGGGTACTGTGAGTAGTATGATGCTTATATTATATTCTGGTGTGTGATTGAGACTTGATACGGATGTACCTATTTGTGGTCTCATTGACATCTGATATCCATCTGTGTTTGTCGATTCATCTCATATTCATCATCTATTCATCATCTTCATTTCATCTAATTCATTTTCATCTACTTCATGAGACTTATTTTATGTTCATATATTGGGATACATAATACTACATCTGTATGCAGCTATATATATTTTTTCTTTTTGGTACTGGCGCCAGTTAATATTTCCCATCCTTTTTTTGCCACCTTTTTTGGGTACTTTAGGCACAGTTCTTTTATATATATGTGTGTGCTTTTTAGAAATGTGTATTATGCATTATAATTTTTTTGTTGGGGATATTTATACCTGATTGGACCTTCTTTTGGGATGGGGGGTGCAGGTCTGATGTCCATTGTTTTTGTATTATTAGATTTAATAAATTGATATTTTTGTATAATTATTATTGTTTTGAATCTTATTTAGGATTCCAGCTGAGTGCTGATTAAATCCATTTCTGTATGGTTTTGTTATTAGATGTCTTAGCTTTTAAGGGATTACTGCACTCTGCATATGATATATGCGGTTATTGATGGTTGATTGATAATTATAGATGTGCTCCCTAAAACATTTTTCTTTTTTGTCTAAGTATAATCAGTTTTCCCTATACCCAATGTAAAGTAATGGCTATGTTTGTGTAACAATGATCTACCCTAATGCCTCTAAAGGCCAATGTAATATACAATTAATAGAAAGAACTCCATCAGCCCCTATCGTGACCCACTATACCCATTCCAGGAGAGAAACCCAGACACCCAGCATCCCCATATCAATCTGAATTTATTCTGGGTACCCCTATGTAAATATACTCCTTGATAATGTCGAAGATTGGAATTAATCAAGTTAATCCAACGAATCTTTGTGGGTGGAACCACTGCCATTCACTCCAATGCCCCCACCTTTCGTGCCATAACCAACAGATCCCTTAGAAGTGTATATTCGCCAGCTACATGCAGTTGGTCAGGTAAAAATGAAAGCAAGTACGTCTTAGGCATAAAGGGGAGTTCCCAACCCAGCAACTGGGTCAATATCTCAGCTACCTCCTTCCAAAATTGTTGGACAGGGGGACATTGCCAAATGTGATGAATAAAGTTAGCATCCTCCCTGTGACATTTAATACTCCTAGTATGAGGCAGGTTGCCCATTTTAAATAACCGGGCGGGTGTATAATAGACTCGGTGCTAAATTTTTAGTTGTATGAGTTGGTGTCTAGTTGTTGCAGACACCAATCTAGGACTCTTAAGTGCCATATCTCACTCCCAGTCCTCAAGCCTACCCACGTCCGCCTCCCATTGGACTCTCAGGGCAAAGAGATCTGTGTGTACAACCTTACGTAGCCACGAGTAAATAAGAGAAATCGGTTTATGGAAAGATAGGCTATTTGCCAGTTTCAAGAGTGAAAATTCCATTACCTCAAAAGGTCTCTCAGAACGTAGTGCAGTCAGAGTGTGCCGCAGCCTCAGATATGAGTAGAAAAGTCTATGAGGAATGCCAAATTCTACAGTAAGTTGTTCAAAGGACTTAAGGGTAGAACCATCATATAACTGTCCCTATTCAACAATACCAAACCTGGTCCAAACTGGGCCAAAGTCCAATGCACGTAAATGGGAAAGACCCTCTGCCCCCCATAACGGGTACTTTGGAGCTAATCCCGAGTACCCTGCAATACTCTGCAGTTGTGTCCAAACTTGGGATAGGGACCTGATAGCCAGAACTGGTGAAGAATATATTCCTGCGCCTATCGTCGCAAGATGTTCAATGCGATATTTTCCAATCTCAGGCGTGAATCCTCAATTTGTGTAAAAGTGTAGGCAGTCTGGGGTGCTACATAAGCCAACATATATTTGGGCTGCCAAATAGTTGTGGTAGAAGTTAGGAAGCGAAATACCCCCATCCTCTTTAGATCGTTGTAAAGTAGCCAGCTTAAGCCTAGGACGTCCTCTGGATCATAGAAACCTGGTAACTATTTTATCAAGTTCCTTAAAATGCCATTTAGGGATAGGGACTGGGGCCCCTTGAAAGACATATAGCAGCTTGGGTAAGAAAATCATTTTGATCAGATTTGCACTTCCGATAAGGTTTAAAGGAAGAGGAATCCAAGAGGAAGTCTTGTCCTTAAAATGTGAAATGACTGGTTCTAGATTGTCTCTAATATATGAATCAGGAGAAGTAGATGCTACAATACCAAGATATTTGAAAGAAGTGCAACACGGAAGGGGAATATCTGGAGAAACCACAGAATCAGTCTTCGGATTTAGTAGCATCATAGTGGACTTAGTCCAGATAATCTTAAGACTGGAAAGTGTGCCAAATTGATCAACGACAGCCAAAAGCCTCAGAAGAGATGCATCTGCATCACTCAGAAACACTAAAATATCGTCAGCATATAATGCAAGCTTCTCTTCCCAATCCCCCACAATAAGTCCTTTAATATTACCGTCAGCCCTAATTCTTGTGGCCAGAGGTTCAACTGCCAGAGCAAAAAAACACGGTGATAAGGGGCACCCCTGCCTCATTCCTCTGCTCAGTGGAAAGGAATCCGACAGTACTCCTCCCGCCAATACCCGAGCGCATGGTGCAGCATAAAGTACCTGAATCCAGTGTAGGAATGTGGGTCCAAAATAAATCTACGCAATACAGCCCAAAGAAAGCTCCACTCGGCCGAGTCGAACGCTTTTTGAGGTGTCCAGAGACACAATCACCCCAGAACCTTGATTAGCATAGGTGGATTGGATATGAAGAAATAGGCGACGAAGATTGTGGAAGGTGGACTTACCAGGAATGAAGCCAGCCTGATCCAAGAGGACTAACCTAGAAATAACTTTGTTGAGTCGGATCGCAAGAATCTTGGCTAAAATTTTAGTGTCCACTGGAAGAAGAGAGATAGGACAGTATGAATCACAGAACTGTGGATCCTTACCCGGCTTAGGTAGAACAATGATTACTGCTTAATTTTGCGAGGCTGATAATATATGATCATCAAATGCGGCATAATGAGTGTTTAACAGATGTGGAGCAATAATTTCCACATACCTCCTATACCATTCCACCGGAAGTCCATCACTTCCAGGAGTCTTGCCCAATGGAAGTGTCTCTATCGCATCCACTACCTCACTAAGCGTGATAAGCGAGTCCATCATCTGGCGACCCTCCAGAGACAAAACCGATACATCACAGTCCGCAAGGAACTCTTCCAAGTTCAAGACAGTAGCTGAGGACCTCGCTCTATAAAGATCTGAATAAAAATTCATGAATTCGTCATTAATACCTTTCGCATCAATAATTAATGATTGACGTTCAGAGGTAAGAGAAGTAATTTCCTATCTTCCCTCCCCAGACTTCACCAAGTGCGCCAGGAGCTTTCCTGCTTTATCGCCATTTTCAAAGTAATTCTCTTTTTTGTAGAACATATGGTCAATATTCTTAGCAGCTAATTCAACATATAATCTAGAGGTAGCCAACTGGAGTCTATCATGGTTCTCTGTGCTAGTATCATTCACGTAAAGGCGCTCAGCTTCTCTCAACTCATCTTCCCGCTTCCGAATCAGCTTTCCCCCATTCTTCCTATAGGACGCTATATGAGAAATAAAAGAGCCTCTGGCAACTGCCTTGGCAGCATCCCAAAATATACTTTGGGAGGAGGTATCAATATTGTCATGTATATAGTTTAACAGGTCCTCTCCATGCGCCTTAGCAATGGAGTCAATGGAAAGCCAGAAGGATTGCAGTCTCCATGCTGTACTTGACAGGTCACCCCCCATCTGAGCCGTCAGGAGAAGAGGAAAGAGATCAGAAGAAACTCTGGATAAGACTTTACGAAGGAGACATCTCAAGACAAATACATGATCAATTCTCGATAAAGGTCCGTGAGTAGCCGAGTGACAAGAGTACTCTCTAGTATCCGGGTGTAATGTACTCCAAGCATCTACCAGATTAGCGTCATCTAAAAATCCCAACGGCTTAGCCCTAGAGCTCCTTGAGTCAGAGGTACCTCCCCCCAACCTGTCCATGACTGGGTGCAGAGTCATGTTAAAGTCCCCCATACAAAGTACGGAATGATCAGCTCTTGCGCTTAAATACAACAACACTTCCTGTAGGAAATCAGGCACAAAAGGCGGCATATACAAAACAATAATAATAAATGCAATATTGCGTATTTTACAATCTAGAAAAATATACCTGCCCGTTGAGTCAGTTTTAAGATCAAGGAGTTCAAAAGGGACCTGTTTTTGAACCAAGATTGAGACCCCACTGGAATGAGTAGAATAGGTGGCGGGATAATGATGACCCACCCATGTTTTTTTAAGTGCCAGTATTTTACTGCCTGTAAGATGTGTTTCCTGCAGTAATAGGATATCAGGATAAAATTTTTTAATGTAGGCCATTATCAGTTAATGCTTAAAAGGCCCCTCACATTCCATGAGAAGAATTTAATGGTACACATAGCCATCTGAAGGAGCATTAAGTATGATGCACCAGGGTCTCATCCCTGAATATTTTTAATATTTTAGACAGGAACAAAGGTGACTCTCCCTTATGGTGGCAATAAGGTACTAGGCCTGCCTACAGAACTGTGAGACTGTCTGATGTGTCACTCTGAAAATTATTCAAACAAATTTCTATAATTATTTTTAATATTTAACACAGAAACAAATGTGACTCTCCCTTACGGTGGCAATAAGGTATTAGGCCTGCCTATAGAACTATGAGACTGGCTGATGTGTCATTCTGAAAATTATTCAAACAAATTCCTACTATTTTTAATATTTCACACAGGAACAAAGGTGACTTTCCCTTGCAGTGGCAATAAGGTACTAGGCCTGCCTGCCTGCTTATGCCTAGTGCTACCTGCCTACACAACAACTGGACACTCTCTATCTACTTCTTCTTCTTTCCCTGAGCGCCAGCAATGGACTAACAGGAAATGCAGGCTGTCTGGTTGTCTGTGTCATTAGTCCAACCCCCATCATGAAATGAAGAAGCTAATTGGAATAGAGAGGGAAGGAAAGTATGGAGGGAAAGTATTGCTCTTGCGTGTAGTCATCGACGAATTGCAGAAATTTTTGATGACTTTGGACCAGGGCTGTTCGGATTCCAATAGTTATTATATCTCTTGTTTAATCAACTTTCCCCCTTCACCCTGTATTCTGACTGTGATCTTCATTGGTAAATCTTTAGTATATGGGTGTGAATTAACTTGCTTATCAACTTTGGACAGTTGGTCAGCATTTGATTTGTTAATTAGTGAAGATGAATGAACCTCATGTGTTTAAGATTACTCATATAAAGACATCAGTCTAGGGTGACTACCCTTCAGGGTGACACACTTGAGGGGGTTCACCTTCCAAAGTGAGACATAGACAGAGATAGAAAACATAACCCACTGGAGAAACAACACCTCCCAAACACCTGAATGTAAGCATTTCAATTCTCCTAAACTTCAAGATTCTCTGTGTAACACCAGCTTCTGGACAATGGCCAAAACTAAAGTGGACTCTGTTTACAAAACAAACACTGCCATCATGGAAAGGTGCTCCTGGCCTCTTCTGATTTTTGTTACAACATCTCGCCCTCACTAAAATGTCTGGTTCCTTTTACTCTCCTCTCCTCCCCTCCCTGTTTACATTTCTCCCTCACTTCTATCATCCACACTCACCTAGGTGACCACCAGCTCCTAACTTTTCTCCGCTCCTGCACTTCCACACCCCACACAAACCGCAAACCAAATGTACACAAAACACTATCTCATCTCCTGTCTTTCTCTTTTCTTCTGTTAATGGCAGCTGGATATATCTCTCCAAACCCTGACCCTATCTCCATTCACAAACACTCTGCCTCTACTCAATATAGGAACAGTTTAAACCTAATCACCATTCCCTGTCTTCAACCTCAATTTATTTCCTTTTCCAATGCTCTCTGGAATGCTCACTCCATTACTAACCAATCTAACATTGTGCATAATCTCTTTTTCTGCCACTCCCTAAACTTACTTGCTATAACTGAAACCTGGCTCTTTCAATCTGACGTTTTAGAGGCAGCAATCTCCTATGGCGGCCTTTCCTCTCACACTCCATGCCCAAATGGATGGGGGAGGAGGTGTGGGATTGCTGCTTTCTTTACGCTGCTGTTACAAACCACTTTCTCCCTCTGATTCACCCCACCTCTCCTCTTTTGAGTCGCATGATGTCTGTATTTTTTTTCCCTTCTCTCTAGAAGTTGCGGTTATCTTATCATATTTCACAACCAAGTATAATGAATGTGCAGGTAATGTCACACATATTTTGAACAAATATTAGTATTTTATTAAAATTGACCCCATATTAGGTCCAGTTATTGGACAGAAACCAAAAGGAACATAAATATCAAGCAAATAATAGCACTGTCAAGGTTTGGCTGAGCTGCTCTAAATCTGCTGCTTGATTCTGCTGTCTGAGCTAATCAAATGCTCTGCTATCCATTACTGCTGCCTTCCCTTTCCTGGATCAAGCTGAATGAGCTTACCTCTCTGTGTTGCTCACTTGACCATTATCAGCTAACCCCCCCAGGGTATTTAAAGCAGCTTGGCTCCCTTCCTGGTTGCCCATGTGTCTGATTCTGACTGCAAATGCATTATCCTAAGTTGCTGATTATCTGTGCATGACCTGGCTTCCTCTGATGTCCCTTCTGGCTCCTGATTCCTGGATTCTTTCTGACATCAATGATCTCTTTATTCATGGCCCTGGCTTGGCTGAGTACCTGTCTTGGTTCCTGACCCTGGCTTGTCTTTTGGTTTATGCTTTTGGATCACGATTTTGCTTTGTTTGCTTTTTTTATTTTAATAATGGTGTTTTCAACTTTACATTTTTGTGTCTGTCTGGTTTCTGGTCCCTAACAAGCACCGAGTGACACTAGAAAGAGAAATATGGGAAAACATGGAACTGTACAAACGTGGTGTAATTTTAATTTTGATACATGTACATTTAGATGTGGTTAAAAACAATGTACTAAGTGTATACATATCCCTAAAAGAGGAGGTAACAGCATTACATCTCGAGTTACAAATAAGGTATATAGGCTTTGATTCAATTGTGTGTGGTAAAACCGGAAATAGGGGTAAATCGTCTACCGGCCAACATAAACAAAAATACCGAAGTTGGTATTCAATGGTCCTACCAACTGAAAGCACAATGGATGTTAGGCCACAGAAAAGGGCCTCGATTAAATTGTGTGCAGTTGGCTAAATTGTCTACTGGCCAACATAAAAAAATGTCTAAGTTGATATTCAATTGTCCTACCAGCTGAAAGCACAATGGACCTTACATCACAGAAAAGGACTCTTGGCTATAAGTTTATTTTGTGCGCTAAGCTCCCAAAACTCACACTAAATAGCACGAATAATGGGAACATCAAAGGAAAAAAGCTAATGATAGGCGCCTGAGTTACTTTCAAGCACAAATCGTTGGTTCATCTATCTTACACTTACCTGTCATCCACCGTGCGTCTTCTTTTGTCTTCCTTCTTCTTTTTTCTAATCTTTGTCTTCTCTTTCTTCTCTCTTCTTTTCTCCATTCTGTCATTCCTTGAAAAAAAAGAAAACAAGTCATATTAAATGATGTGGAACAAACATAACCCTCACATCTGTGCATAATTTAACCCCTTGAGTGCTATAGGGGTAAGTAACACATTGTAGAGCAGTGCATTGAATACCTCTCTGACACTGAAATGGTTAAACAAGGCACATATGTCAGGTTGCTCCATAAATCTGGTTAAAATCAAAATATTTGCTCCCAAACAAAGTTAACAGATATGGCCAAAAATATTGGCATTCATAAGGCCCCATTGTTTTCACGTCCGCTGTCAGTGGAGAAAGGGCAAATGAACATACACTCCTCTTATGTACCCGTTCCACTGTGAGGGAATTTTGAACAGAGACTGGCTTTATATATGGGCAGTCTCTGTTCAAAATGACTCGTAACTATTGACTGGGATGTGTGCTTACCAGCTTCCCAGCCAATCAGCTTCAAGAGGGTTCCTTCTATCTGTTTGTGCCACATCATTTAATATGCCTTCATTTCTCTTTTTAAAGGAATGTCAGAATGGAGATAAAGAAGAGAGAAGAAAGAAGAGAAAAGAATGAAGACAGAAGACGAGGATGGACAGTAGCTGACCATGTTGCTGATGATATGTCTGGACATCAGGATTAATGCTAAATGTTTGTGTTCAGAGGCTGTTGCTTAGTAACTTGATCAGATTAACCTAGTGAGTGCCAGTGGGGTAAACATACCTCACAGACAGTCATAGAGTTAATTCTACTAACATTGAACACTGTTTTGGAGTGCTATGGATGCATTGATATGGAGCTTAGGGCCTCCATTTCAATACATCCACTGGGGACATAAGTTTTTTTTTTGTTTTTGTTTTATTTATTTATTTTTTTTACTTTTTTTACTTTCAGCTCATGCAGCACCACTTTTTAGATCCAATAAAGGACTCTGCGTATGTAGTATATATGATTAACTGCTGCTGTGGAATTCAGCATATTGGAAGAACCAGTAGAAAATGTAAAACACAGTTCAGTGAACATTTGAGAAATATTTCTGTAGGTTTTGAGAAACATAGTGTTTCTAGACACATGAAAGAACAACCTCAGGGTCTTAAAGAAGGAGTACAGATATAAATGATAGAACAAGCCACCATAGAGAGGAGATGGTGCAATAGGCTATTGGCATTAAGAAGGCTTGAGACCAAGTGGATAAAGGAATTGGGAACCCTGATGCCAGGGGGACTTAATATAGATATTGACTGTAAGCTATTCAATTAGCAGTGCTTTCTGGCAAAAAAAACTGTTGGGTGATAAAATTAGCAGTGTTTTCACCCATTCAAAATAAAAAAAAACACAAGATGCAATTCAATTGACAGTTTATCCACTTTATCATTGGAAATGTAAGACCAAGTTTTTTTGGCCATAGAGTCCCTCATCGGATAAAAAAAAAAAATCAACTGATATGAAGAACAAAATACATCCTACTAACATTTAACAAATTTTTTTCAGTGCGTTGAATTAACCCTATGAGTCCCAGTGGGGTATAATTACCCCACTGGCACTCATAGCACTAATCCAACTAAGGTAAAAAACAGCAGCCCCTGAAAATAAACATTTACCATTAATCCAGATGTCCAGTGGGGTCCCCAGCACCCTGGTCAGCTACTGTCCTTCTTCTTCTATCTTCTTGTTCTCTCTTCTTTCCTCTTACTCTCCATGTTCTTTCTTCTTTTGGTCTGTCTTCTTTCTTCCATCTTCTTTTCATTTACCTGTAAGAAAAATCAGGATATATAAATAAATGTGGAAAGAACCTGCACACCTGTGCATAGCTCTGCGGGTCAATACTGTAGAACATTTCCAAATTGCAAAACGTATGTCCCCATTATGGCCTCGATTCAGTTATATGTTCCCAATATCATGGAAAACCAGTGAAAACTTCTTCATTAAAAATATTTAAATTTCCTCTTACTCTGCCACTGTTTACGTTGGTAACAACAGAGAAGGCCTGCTCCATTGTCAGGGAATTTGAAAAGAGACTGCCTTTATATATGGTCAGTCTCTGCCACAGTAGCCTCAAAGCTATTAGCTGGGATTCGTGCTTATCACCCTGCTTTGAACGGGGGATTGGAGTAACCCACTAGAAGCTGTGAACGGCGACTGCTCATATATAAAGGCAGTCTCTGTTTAAATTCCCTCACAATGGAATGGCATCAGCCTGTAAGGTACCCGGGGGGGAGTGCTCTTCTGCCTTTCTCCACCTTTCTCCACTGCAAACAGTGGTATAGAAAGAGGAAAGGGAATTATTTTTATAAAAGAAGTTTTAGCTGGTTCTCCATGATAATGGGGACATATAATTGATTCAAGGCCATAATAGAGACATACGTTTTTCAATTTAGGCATGTTCTACAGTGTTGACCCACAGATCTATGAATAGTTTAACCTTTTGAGTCATAGAGAGACACGCAAAGCATTGCTAGGCAATGTGTTGTGTACCCCTCTGTCACTCAAGGAGTTAAACTATGCGTAGATCTGTGGGTTTTTTCATGGCATATTTATTTATGTCTCTCTTTTTTTTTTTTACATGTAAATGTAAGGAAGACAGACAAATGAAGAGAGAAGAAGGAAGAGAGGAGGAAGTGCAAAGAAGAAGAGAGAAAAAAGGAGGCTAGAAGAAGGAAAGTGAATGACAGGTAAATATAACACAGATGAACTAATAATTGGTGCTCGAAAGTGTGTGTGTGTGTGTCAGGCATGGATCGTTAGCTTTTTTACTTGATGTTCCCATTATTGCCACTAATTAGCTGGGTTTTGGGAACTTATCGCACAAAATGGACATTTGGCCACAAGTCCTTTTCTGTGGCCTTATGTCCAATAGTGCTTTCAGCTGGTAGGGCAATTGTATTGTTCTTTAGTACTTATTGCTAACGGGCCTGTATCCAATTTTGCCCTACCGTCTGTTTTATCGGCCTCAACTGAATCGAGGCCTTAATTTTTGGGATATTAGTGTTCATTTTTTAATACTGTTTTGGCTTCTTTATAAATGCAACATCTAGTATATAGTTATTATACTGTCCAGATTAGGTTTAATCAGTTTGGGATTTGTCTGACTGCTGGATGTAGATACAATGCTGTAGTAGGCAACCAGACAAAGAGTTTTGTAATCCATGAGGAAGCGGGCAGTTCAGCAACAATACTAGTTGGATAGTAACAAGCGGACAGTGCGTGTTGGTCCCTCTCAGTTCTTCCCCCCCTCCTTTGTACTGAGTCTGCAGTTTGGAATTGGATGGACAAGGAGGAGGACTCCAAGAGACACTAGCGTATACTGCAGCGAAGTATGGACATTATTATACAAAATAGTCTACCTAGTATTATTGGGATCAATGGCTCCAATTATATAATACCAGTGAGAGCTAGGATACAAGAGTCATCTTAGGGGCACATCTACTGGAAAGAAGGAAGTAGATGCTGTACTGGGAGATATTAAGACTTATGCATGTTTTTGATCTGGTAAGTCTATTTTAATTTGTGCATTAACATATGAAATAAATAGTACTTTTAGATGGTATCCCTTTGTGCTTCTTGTTTTTAGATTAATCTACAGTTAACTTCAACTACTAAGTTGTCTGAAGGTTATCTCACTGTAGATTTAGAGAAGATGAGAAGCATATGAAATTCCAAATCCATAATTAGAGAAAAAGTCATAAGTAGGATATTTTTATTCTATGGAATAAAATGTTATTGCTTTTCCAGTTTCAGTGATACAGTTATGAAATGTTGTGAAATCATTGAATGTTATATTTAAAAACAATTATATCTGTTCTGTCATTTTTATTTTACACTCATTTTGTTTTAATATTTTCAATGGAAGGATTCAAAAGTAAATAGTATGTTTTTATGCATTGCATATACTTTATAGTTTCAGTAATGGCAGCATTTTAACACATATTTGAGATTCCAGGTTTGCAAGCTACAAAGATAAAAATAAAACAAACACATAAAACAAACTATTAAGCCTCAATATCACCTCCCCCACCTACTTTCTTAGCAATAAATTAACCTTGTCATAAATCTTGGATTTAGTGCGATATTCTCCATTCTTCATCCATGTGGACAAAATGTACAGTTTTGTCAACACTATCTTCTGTTGCTATGTAGTCACTGCATATTATTCATATAGGCAGATACGTTTTTTATGTTGTTAAATCAGTGATTCTCAACATTAGTTCTTGGAACACACCAACAGGTCATGTTTTCAGGATACTCTTGCTTATTCACAAATGTATAATAAGTGACTCATTGTGTGTAATCTCTTAGCAACCTTCACATCACTAATAAATTTGACAAATAAAAAGATATTAATTTTCCTTGTCTTGTGTATGAAAAATGAACTAACCCTAGTATACTCCTGTGCACACTGGGCCACTGGGACTGGGCTTTCACTTAAGGCTATGCACCATGAACATCCAAGAACAAGAATGAGTAGCTCCTGTGGGGAGATGCATTAAGGGTCGAGGCTATGTGTGTTAGTAGATGCATGGTGACCTCATCACATTGGCGATAGACACACAAATCACCATATGTATTAAGCATTAGGGATGGAAGGAGAGTGGGGAGATACCATAATCATTAGCACATTGGATGCATTGGATACCTCTCTTGCACTAAAAGTGTTAAAGGGATAGTAATGTTTCACAAAAAAGCAGCTCTGATTAATCTTCATAGTATGTGGGCCGTGGAAAACATTATTTCAGTACTGTCAGAGTTGTAGTTCAAGAGCAAGTGAATGATAAAGTATCCCCCTCCCGCCCCTTTTACTGATGTAACACAGATTACCTCAGAGACCAAGACTGTCCAGATGGATAGCAGAGAGGGACTATCTTCAGTGAGCATAAGGAAAAACCTGAAAAACCTGTCAAGGGGGACAGGGTTTTCCTTATACTCACAGTAAGAAGATTGTCCCTTGCTGTGAGCTGTCTGGTCCCAAGACCAGAATCAACATCTAAGGGGAGGCGGCTTACACTAGGTAAAATGGGAGGGAGGGGAATAATTTATCATTCAATTCCTCTTGAACTACAACTCTGACAGTAATGAAATAACATCTCCATGGCCCAAATACTATGAAGATAAATCAGAGCTGCTTTATTTGTGAAACATTACTATCCCTTTAATATAGTAATGGACCAAAAAGAAGGACCTATTGAAAGCTCTTTATGTAATTAAAGAAATTATATAGAACAAGACCAAAGTGTTTTAATTGTCCGGAATAATTTATAAAAATATTACTGTGAATGTTGTTGCTATAAACAAATGTGATACACTTATACACACACACACAAAATATATGTGTATATATATATATATAGATAGATAGATAGATAGAGATATATATATATATATATATATAGATAGATAGATATAAAGATATAGATATCCTCACATTACCCCCCATCAGCTCCAACTTGCCCCCAATCAGCTACATGTTACCCTCACATTGCACTCCATCAGCTCCACATTGCCCCCACCATCTCCAAATTGCCCCCCATTAGCTCCAAATTGCCCCCGCCATCTCCATGTTGCCCTCACAATGCCCACATTCGGCTCCAACTTGCCGCCGACATCTCCATGTTGCCCTCACATTGCCTGCCTCCCTCCCATTGTCCTTTTCCTGCCTCCCTGGCAGGAGATATGTCATCTGTGCCTCCTTTGGCACAGTCAGTCCTGTAGTTGCTGAAGCTCCTGCACGGTCTCCTATTCAGGAATGCAGAGTGCTGGGGGATGATGTCATCTCCCAACGCTCTGCATTCCTACAGAGCCGACAAGGGAGCTCAGCACTTACAGGACTGTGCCAAAGAAGGCACAGACCTGTCCTGCCAGGGAGGTAGGAAATAGACAACGGGGGGGTGCAATGTGAGGGCGACATGGAGTGGGTGCCGGCGCAGCCAGCGAGGTGGCTAGTTTTTTTTTTTTTAAAGAATAAAAAAAAAAAGAATCCCATTGGCAGGCTCCCCTCGGTGGCGTGCGCCTGTAGGCAGGTGCCTACTTTGCCTTGGCAAATTCGGCCCTGTTCACAGTAATTTTTCTATAAATTAGTCTGAACATTTAAAACAGTTTGGTGTTATGCAATATAATTTCTTAAATATATATATATATATATATATATATATATATATATATATAGCTACCAACTTTACATATTTCTGCAGATCTTGAAATAAGAACTATTTGTTCAGAATTTGTTTTTCCAGTGTAACTGAAAAGCAAAGAGTGGTGGAGGGACTTTAGTAATATAACTATATGTATTACACATGTATTCTTACAAGCCTTGATCACCTACTTTATCACCCTCTTAAAACGAATGTGAGCGGTGCTGCTTGGCAATGTCACATCCACCGAATTCACCACATATACTGTGCAAACTAAGCACCAATGGCCTTGTACAAATAAAGTAAATATGTAGTGTAGCTTATCGAGTCTTGTAGGCAGGAAATTTGTTCTCTGTGATTGGGAAGCCTGAGAGCACTCTGAGAGATTGTGAAGGGAATAAGGAAATGTATCCAAAATTCCCCCAAATTCTTGATTGACTAAGATAGGTGTTGCATTTGTTTTGAATAAGAAATGGAGCTTGTTCTGATACAACACATTTATTTTGTTGTCTTCATCTGAAAACAGATCAATAACACTGTTTTACTCTGGAACTTCTAGTACTCTGTTTCTGAACTACATTGTGTCTGCCTCAGGATTACTGAATCACTGAGGGGTGCACCTTATTTCAGTACAGTCACTATGTCTTAGAGCCTAGTGATCGCCACCTGCTGGTAGGAGGTTAAAACAGCAACCAAAGAACTAAAAAACACTAAAGTCATGGGATTTCCAATACTAACAATAAAAAAATACTTAATACTTGCTTCTGCATACTATATTCTCTTGGGGTACAATGAGTTTAATATCATTTAACACACAAAGTGCGACATAGGCAGATATGATATCCCAATATTTTGTGTGAAGAGTAGACATAGGCAGCTGTGATCCAAGTTTCTTCCTGATCTGGCTGTTATCTCTGTGTCAGGGACGCAAAGGATAAGTTAGCCAAAGATTCCAAAATTCTGTGTGACTGACTGGGAAGACACAATCAGGGGTAATCCAAGTTTCTATCTCATCTGGTTGTTATCTCTGTGCTAGGGGAATCTAGGGGTGTGACAAGGGAGCAAAGCAGGTTTACCCCATATATCCCAACATTTTGTATGACTGAGTAGAAACAGGCAGATGTGATCCAAGATCCTTCCTGATCTGGGTGTTATCTCTGTCTCAGTGGAGTCTGGGGTTGTAAGAAGGAAGCAAAGGAGGTCTACCCAAATACCCCAATATTTTGTGTGACAGAGTAGACACAGGCAGGTGTGGATCAAGTTCCTGTCACATTCTCCCAGCTGGAGTTGAACCAAGGTATGGGCTTCAATTGCCAGAAATGCAAGGATACACTGGGAGTCCCAGGGATTAAATAGGCTGCATCATAGGTGAAAATGTTTAGCAATCAGTGCCTGGTGCCAATCACCTGGACCGACTGTGACAGTATGTCCCCCTTGAAGACTGACCCATAATTTTCACCTATGCCTGAAGGCGAGGATGATGGGGGGTGTCAGACTCTCAGTATATTTGGTACTATGGCTAATGTTATACAAGGCTGGGTGTCAGTTTTTGTGGATCTATGGCTACCAATGCAGTAGGATAAGGTTGGGATGTGGAGGCCAATGTGCGTCTATAAGTACTATGCATTGGTACAAGGCTGCAGGGGTCAGAATGTGTGGTTCTATAGCTAACAGTGCAGTTAGACAAGGCTGGAAGCTCAGTATGTTTGGTTCTATGAGCGTGATAGGCACAGAAAGTCCTCCAGATGCAGTCAGTTATTGGCTGACAGGCAATGATTTCAGGTGTAGTCTAGCAGCAGCTGAAGGGCCTTATGATGCTCTTCCCTATGGCTACAAATGCATCAAGACAAGGTTGTGGGGCTCAGTATGTGTGGTTTTATGGCTAGCCATGCAGTAGGACAAGGTGTAGGTCAGAAATTATGATTATATAGCTACCATGGTAAGAAGCTGGAGGTCAGTATGTGTTGTTAACTGGCTACCAGTGCAGTGGGACAAAGCCAGGGCTTCAGTATATGTGCCTCCACGGTAGAAGTGGTAAAATGAGATCCTCCAGCTGTTTTCAGCCATATGCTAGTGAGGAATGATGACAGTTGTAGTCTGGCAGCAGCTGTGGGTCCCATATTGCACATTCCTATGGCTATCAACAAGGCTGAGGGTCAGTATGTAGGGCTCTGTGGCTACCAGTGTAGTGGAACAAGGCTGGGGTGCCAGAATGTGTGGTTCTATGGCTTGCTTGAGGCAAGTCTGGGCGTCAGTATGTGTGGCTTTGTGACTAGTGGAAATCAGTATGTGCAGTCTGGAAAAACTGCACTTTAAGGAAGAGGCATGGTCTGTTAGACTGGCCTGAAAAAGTAAGGTTGTAGTAAAGTGTATATGGGGAGCTGCATGTACTAAGGCAGCAGAAAGCCTAAATGCATCCCCTTGAATAGGGATGGGTGAAACAGATGATACAGGGGGAAATTTCCCACTAAAAGTTATGTTTTCTGCTTTTTTTCGCCTAGATCAATGCATTGATATCAATGGGAAAACTGAATTTACACACAATACGTAACAAATTTTTGTTTATTTCCCACAGCCATAATATAAAAGGGGTCTGAGGGTCCATATGTTGGTGGAGTCTGGGGAAGGAATCAGTTGAACATATTTTTTTTGTTTTGTGTGGGGTGGGGGTTGTTGATTGGGATTGGAGGGGCAGTTAATAAAAAAACCACAAATAATAATAATAAAAAAAAAATGGGTATGTAACATAATAGAGACAGGGACCCCCTGATTTAAGTTGGAACTGGGACAGACTAATACTTGACAGAACAGATTATTGTGTAGAGGACAATTTACAGGACTTGTTGTTAGAGGCCCAAGCCCTGAGGAAACATTGATTTGTAGGACTTAGAATTGATATTAGAGGTACAAGCCCTTAGGAAACATTGATTTGTAGGACTTACACTTGTTTGGCAAGTGCCCAGAGGAAACATTGATTTTTAGGACTTAGATATGTTAGGCACAAGCCCAGAGGAAGCATTGATTTGTAGGACTTACAATTGTTAGTCACAAGCCCTGAGGAAACATTGATTTGTAGATTTAGACTTGTTGTTAGAGGCTCATGTCCTGAGGAAACATTGATTTGTAAGACAGACTTGTTTTAGAGGCCCCAGCCCTGAGGTAACATTGTTTTGTAGGAATATAGGTTGTTAGAGGCACAAGCCCTGAGGAATGATTTGTTGGAGCCTTGAGAAAAAAATGCAGTACTGGCCTAGTACCAGCAGGTCATGTTATGGTGGCTACTGGCCATTGGCAAATGCCACTATGTCATTGCAGCATTTGCAACTTCTGCTCTTGCTGCAGCTCCTGAGATGTTTAAGCAGCAGGATGATAAGGCAGCTCCAAGGGAATGGGATCAACAGCAGTGGTATGGTTGATGATGATGATCATGGTTCCACTTGCCACTAGCTCTAGTGATGTGCTTGAAGCACAGTTAGCCCCCAGTACTTCAGGTGTATGTGGAAAAAATACTATGGCCAGTAATGTTTTTCCTTCTGCAATTCCTCCAAAATTGTGTTGGAATGCAAAATTTTCCCTTGACACTACAGCAGGAAGGAACTGTGTCTTTGCACTGTAATGTGCATACTGTGTGTGTGTATGTACGTGTGTATGTGTGTGTGTGTGTGTAGGAAATAATGGAAGGACTGGGGACAATGGACTCACATCAAACAACTGGGACAATTGAAAGCAAACACCTTGATGCTTAGGTCCACAATGTGAAATTAATAATACCCCAGAATCCAAGTACTGCTGCTGTCACTATGCCCTTTGTCTGCTCTGCTAAGGATATGTGACAACTAGCAGACTCAATAATAATGATGAATCCTCCCTGACACCAGTTTGCATATTCTGTGGGATTGAATCTTCTCAGATGCTGCTTGATTTCATGCCTACAATTATACTCCAGCACATTGCCATGTGTGGTCAGTGCACCACACAATGTGCAATAGTGAACAAGAACTGGCACATCTTAGCATCTACAGAATTGCTATCAGCTGGTGAGAGGGGTAGCGTTGACAGAGGTGGATCACCAGAAGATGTTGCTACAGCTTCCCACTCCCAAACCCTAGTGCATCAAACTTTCAGGCTCAAGCTAGGTTTCTCTATTCTTCTTCCTCTTTGACTTTTTGGGGAGAGACAGAGGGTACAGCAATAAAAGCTCCCAATTTCTTTTGTGGGGGTTTTGCTTTAACATGCTTCACCTAAATGTCCTTGTGTATGTATTTCATATGTGTTATCAGGGTGGTTGTGCCAAGGTGTGTTCTCGCCTTTCCCCTTTTCACTGGGATCACAAATCATGCACAGTGCTGTCACTAGTGACTGCACTCTGCCTGTCCCAAGAGTAAAATAGTCAAACACACTCAGGGGGGATCAGAAAGTTGGAGAAGAATGGCCTCTTTCTACTTTTCCACAGTACCTTCACAGGCTGGAACAGAGGATGATGATGATGCTGCTGCTGTCTCAGAATCAACACTAAACCTAGGACCAAGATTACTGGTGGCAAGTTGAACCTGTCCTAGTCCCACATCACTACTGCTGGATCCCTTGCCCACTGTGGCAATGGTGGTCTGTGGCACACTAGCCTGCTCATCATCATCCTACTTCCATTGCAACTCAGTAGCATCAGGAATTATAGCAGCAGCAAACTCCACAATGTCACTGCTGGTAGTGGTGGGGATGCCTATCTCCATTTGCATGTATGTCTACCATTCCTTCTCACTTTCATCTAAAAAGGTCCTTAGTGTCTCTTCTATCCCAGCTGATCCACCATCAACCTCATCACCACAGCCAGTCCCTCACTGCTGCTCTATGAAAATCGCACTGATTGACGATGATGACAAATGTGACAGAGGGTCCCCTATTGTCACACTTGCCATCTCTTGAGGTAAAGAAGGCGGACTGGCAGCACTAGCAACAGGCACAGGCAGAAGATCTGTGCTGATGCTAAAACTGCTAGCCAGGTCTGCCTTCTTCTGCATCATGTCCCAGAGGCATAAAGCCTGGGGAAGGAAATTATAGGGTTAGGGGGATGTTGTGGGCTCTCTTGCCTGCTAGTCTGGCGGCTCAGCATCATCACCTATACTTTCCCTTCCACCTCATCAGGAGGATCAGCAACAGTCATGATAGTCCCACCACCAGCTGCTTCATCATCATCACCACTCCCTCACCCCCAGCACTCTCTAGCTTCTGAATGGAAGTAGTGGGACTGCTTGCAGATGGCAAGTGTGACAGGGTAATCTTCCGTCACACTTGCCATCAACTACTCCTCCTTCTCCTTAGTATCAGAAGGCACACTGACAGTGACACTGATACTCATTTCTGCCTTGCTTACAATTTTCCTTCAGATCCCAAGGGATGATGTTGGGGGACTGGACATAATTGGGTCTGGGGAATCAGAGCTTCCAGACCATTCCATGCTGTCGGTGGTCACTTCCTCCTCCTCCTTGAACGCACTGGATGCATCATGGTTCTTCCAGCTCCTCCTTGGTTGCTGATAGCCAAAAGTCTGAACCTCTGCTGAATTTATTTCACTAAATAGATAGCTAGTACATAAACATAAAGTGGTTAAATCACATAGCAAAATAATATGTAAGAGTGTCTCACTGCAAGCCCACATTTATCCGCAAACCAATATAACCTTGCAGCAATTAAGGAGAATTACAAGGCTGTGTTATGCAAAGATATAATTTTACATTATATAAATGAGGGGGAATAGGCATGGAGACTCAGAAGTGGTACATAGCAAGGCCCCATAACCATCAACCACGCATAATACCAGAAACCACCTAGCAGGAAATATGAGTAAGCCAAAATAAGAGCAAATGTTTATTATTGCATAAAGGCAAAATTTAGAAAGAAATCAAGGGTGCTTAAACGTGGTGCCCATCTCCCAGAGGTATCCATGTCCACCCCACACATCTTGACAGGATAGCAAGAAATGTGGGTATAAGAGGACCAGAGGAACATACTATCTACATTTGTTAAGCTATCCTGAACAGTATGCGAAAGATTGTAACAGTATAACATGCCCCGAGATAGCACAATCACTCAAGAGGTGCCAAACGCAAGCTATCAGTCCATTGTATAGGATGGGATATTACAAGATAAAGTGAACTGCAGAGGAAATATACCGGACTTGGGGCAGGAGTAGTACCCAGGGATAGGACCTGGTTGTCTGTAGGTACAAAATACAAGCATGAAAGCAGGTGTGCCAATAAGATGTCCACATCTTCAGAGTGTCCAAATCCACCCCACACAACTTGAAAACAGAATGAGAGATAAGGGTAGGAGAGGAATGGAGGAGTGTGCGACATACAATATTTAAGCCATCATAATCTTTATGCAAAGGAATGTATCTATATAACAGTAAAACAAAGTCTGAAACAGAATACACAAAAGTGCAATACAGTGGGAAATGCAAACAACCAATTCACCATATGGGATAGGGTAGTCTGTCTATTGAGATGAATTGAAGAAAGAGTATGAAGAACCATGAGCAGGAGTATTACCAGTTCAGAAAAGAAGCAGCAAACTCAGGGGAAATAAATCCCAAGTGATCGTTTACCAGGAAATCAAAAAAGAGTAGATCCAGAAATGTCCTCAAAGGTCTGCTTATGTCCAGGCTGAACCAGCAGGTTGAGAAGATTCAGTGCTTCCATGAAATCTGCACTGCTTCTTCTTTTGGTTCAGAGAGCAGGGAGAAAATTCAAGTCTGCAATGAGATTTAGGTGGAGGAGGATGTGTAGTGCCATGGGTTGCAGAGGAAGCAAAATCCCCAGGGAAATACAGAGTGCCAGGATCTCTTCAGGATACCGGAGTGTGCAAGTCATGCCATGGTGTATTGACTGCAAGGCAAAAGGAAAACACCATCTATATTTTATCTGTAGTTGGCGCAGGTGATCTGTAATAGGTTTTAGCGAGCAACGCAGGTATAAGGTATGAGGAGAAAGGTCTTGGTAAATCTGTATGTTGGCTGCTTCGCATTGTAGCAAATTCCCCTTTCTACTCCACTTCAGGATACATTACTTAAAGTCAAAGCAGTGAAAACGAATAATAATGTTGTGTGGTACACTATCTTCTCTCTGTTTCAGCGCTTTTTGGATGCTTTCCATTAGAATTGGAGAATTGTGGTGGTCGGGTAGCAGGGAATTGAAGTAGGCCTATAAGATATCCCGCAATTTGCTCAGAGGAACTGTTTCAGGTATATTTTGAATCCTCAAATTAGCCCTTCTGCCCCTGTTGTCAAGATCGTCTACTATAAAATTTAGTTGGGAGATGGAGTCTTGTTGCTGTGCTATAACCTGTTCCAGATGAGTTGCGTGTTCAGCAGCTACAGCTTTTGACTTCTTTCAAGAAAACCACTCTTTCAGATAATTGTTTGAAATCTTCCCTAAAAACTGCAAAGTCCGCCATTATGGCAAGTTTCATCTCATCCACAATATTATATATGTCCTCTTTGGATTGAATTTCCGATTTGGAGGGAATGCCCGTCATGAAGGCAGCTAAGTCCTCCTTGTATAGAGGGATAGATATGCCACTGGAATCAACACTAGACATCTCTATCGAGATGTTTGTGGTGACCTCTGAAGGGCAAGTATTCGGTAAGCGACAGGGAGGTAAGTCTGCTTCAGTAGAAGAGTGCGTCACAACTTCCTCTTGTTGTTGAGGCGTCTTGGAAGCTTTAGGCCCAGCAGGGAAAAAATGTTGAATCAGATGGCTAGAGCAATCTGACTTCTTCCTTCTGCCTCTCATTCGATGTAGTAGATGATGAGTAGGTTAACAACGTCCCCGAAAAAGCTAATAAAATCTTGATCAGGTCTGGAGCTCAGCTCTTACACGTCCATCGCCATAGGCAGTTAAGCCAATCTCCCATAATGTAAGTTTCTGAACATCATTTGTTACTTTGGTAAGGGTATCATAATATGAAGTTGGAAACTATCACTGACACCCCCAGCACAGTCCCAGATATGGTAGCCATAAAACTCCACTTACCTCAACTTACTCTCAACTCTAAGTCATGTCCTGCTGCACTGGTAGCCTTAGATGTGTGCAATCCTCTAGGGATGGGCGAAAATTTTCTCCTCAAACTGAAATCGGCGGAAAATGGCACTTTCACTTTGCGAATAATTTCCTGCGAAAAGTGCAGATTTTCCAATTTCCCAACTTTTTTCACCTAGCTCATTCCATTGAAATCAATTGGAACCTTGAATTTACACACAATACATAGCAAATATAATGTTATTTCCCAAAGGCATAGTATAGAAGGGGCATCAGGGTGCCTGTGTTGGTGGTGTGTGTGGGGAAAGAATCAGCTGAAAAGTGGATGATTTTTGGGGGGTTGTTTACTGGGATTTGGGGTCAGTTCAAAAATAAATCCTAAATACAATTAAAAATACCCGATAAGACATGTGTGCCTGTGTTGGTGGGTGGAGTCTGGAGAATGAATCATTTGAACAGGGACTTTGTTTGGGGGGGGGTTTCTTCACTGGTATTGGAGGGACAGTTAATTAAAAAAAATCAATTAACTAAAATCAGAAATTTCTATTTAAATTGATAGAGGCAGGAACCCCCTGATATAAGCTGCTACTGGGATGGACTGATACTTGACTTGATAGAGTATTTTGTAGAGGATGATTTGTTATATTTGTTGTTAGAGGTCCAAGCCCTGAGGAAACATTGATTTGTAGAACTTAGACTTATTAGAGGAACAAGCCCTGAAGAAACATTGGTTTGTAGGACTTAAGCTTGTTTGGCACAAACCCTACGCAAACATTGATTTGTAGGACTTAGAAACAAACCCCCAAAGATATTTTTTTGTAAAACTATGATTTTTTTTTTTTTTTAAAGCATAAGCCCTGTGCCAGTAGGTGATGTCCTGTTGGCCAGTGACCACTGGCCATTGTCAAATGTAATTTCCCTGATGTAGATGCGGAATTTGTGACTGCTGATCTTGCTGCTGCTGAGTTGTTTAAGCAACAGGATGATTAGGCATCTGAAAGGGAATGGGATCAACAACAGCAGTAACATGGTTGATGGATGAAGAAGGTTCCACGTGTCACGACTAGCTCCAGTGAGGCACCTGAGGAAGTAGCAGCACCATAACTAGCCCCCACCACGTCTGGTATATGTGTTTCTGTTGCTGTCAAGTGGAACCTGTCCTAGTAATACCACAGCAGTTGTTGACCTCATTCCCACTGTAATTTTTTCATTCAAGAGCTCAAATACATTTTTGTCAAATTAAAGCAAAATAATCATATTATGGAAACAAATAATACAATCCTCAACCGTTCAATTTAAAAAATCTAAACAACCACTGATGTTAGTGGGTAACCTTATGTCCCATTAATGGATTGGGGGTAATAAGCTTCTTCTTACTCCAAACGGATCACCATTACTTTCAGAACGTCCTTACAAAGGCTGCTGCTTCGTCCCGTGGGCTGTCAGAGAGGCCCTCCAACGGAGAATATATCCCCAAAGTAAACAATATGAAAAAGAAAAAAAAAAAAAAAAAAAAGAAGAAAACAGGGGACAGCGCAAGAAATCCCTCTAAGTGTGTTCCGTTTTTCTTTGAAGTTATACAATTCAATTTCCCCCCTTCCCGATGGGTACTCACTTCTTGTAGAGGCCTCTTCCACCTCTAGGTCACAGATTTTAACTGGATCTGACCTCCAGTTATGGTCAACCCTCGTAGTAACTACTCTTAATCCTCCCTTGTTGGCTTCTTACCTTTCCCACACGTCCTTCTTTGTTTATTACCCACTCCTGGGCATCAAACGTTGTATAAAGGGGTGGGAGTTGGCTTAAATCTCCGATATCAATAAGGGGTCAGGAGTACTATCTAGGTTTCAATATTTATTACAAAATAATACGTACATAAAATCGTGGCATAAAATAATAAAACGAATATGACAATCTCTAACACCCAACACCCTAGGTGTTTCGCAATGCTCTATCGCTTCCTCAGGAGTATCAATTTATTACTTTTAAAACCTTTACAATTCTCAACCTTTATAGAAAAGATCTCTGTTTACTCAGTTACCCGGTTCTTGCCGCTTTCTTTACTTCCAGTTAGTCGTAAGACTAGACATCTGGTTTATCGTAAAACTGCCCCTTAGACAACTTCCGGTTTTACCGTTCTTCTAACCCAAGCCTCTATCTGATAGTTTCCTTTCCCTTCATAGTAATTTAGTTGTTTAGTTCTTCTAATGTATTCCAAGCCTCATTTTCAAATGTCCTCCTCATAGACACCCGATCTCCTTCCCAAGTTTATCTTATTACACCAACAAGTGTTTATATAAGTGCTCCTTAATAACTAGCACGCACACATAACACCTGTGTGTGCATACTAACTGTAGTCCCCCAAATTTTAGGAGATTACCCAAAGAGTAAATAGAATTTAATAAATCCAAAAAATCTCCTCAACCCCAACTTCACTAATGTGTGTACATTATACCCCATAGATGATGTTCCTTTTCCCTTTAGCCTCAGGGGGACTATACCCTATACTTTTCCCTAAGGGCTCTCCATATGGTCCTACATAAAAGATGCCAACTGAATTTCCTCATTTAGTCCATTGGGGACTAAGGTGTTGAGTTTGAAGATCCAATAAGCCCCTTTTATTTCAAATGTGAGGGTTCGATGTTCCATATATTCACATGTCCCACATCTCCCGTTACTGCATCTATAGTTACCCACCTGCGGTTTTGGCAAAGAGAAAGTCCTGATCTTCTGAACCTCAGGGGGCTTCACCTTTTTTGGTCTACTCGGCTCTATTATGTTCCTTAGATTTCTACCTTTTCTATATGTAATTTGTGGTCTATCCCTTAATTCATCTACTAACAGGGGTTCCTGTCTTAGTATTCCCCAATATTTTCACAATATATTACCAATATTTTTGGAGAATACATTAAATCCTGTTACAAATTGGATACCTCCAGGTTTCTTCTCTTCTTTATGTGTTCTTCCTTTAGGTACCAATAATTGTTTCCTATATAACTTCCTTGCCTTGGTATAGGCTTGTTCCACCTCCTGTTTTATCCCCCGGGGCACCCCATCATCTCGGGAGTGGGCTCATTCACATGACTCTCATTCACGTAACTGGAGGTCAGATCCAGTTAAAATCTGTGACCTAGAGGCGGAAGAGGCCTCTACAAGAAGTTAGTACCCATCGGGAAGGGGGGAAATTGAATTGTATAACTTCAAAGAAAAACGGATCACACTTAGAGGGATTTCTTGCTCTGTCCCTTGTTTTTTTCTTTTTCTCATTCCCACTGTGTCCATGGTGGTCTGTGTGACACACTAGCCTATTCCTCAGCATCCTGCTGCCCTTGCAACTCAGCAGCAGCAGGAATTAGAGCAGTTGCAAATTCCGCAAATTTCCAAATGCTCACTGTTGGTTGAAGGAGGTGATGAGCAATGTGACAGAGGGTCTCCTGATGTCACACTTGCCATTTCTTGGTGACTTGAAGAAGGCAGACTGGCAGCAGTAGCAGCAGGTGCAGGAGGCTGATCTGTGCTCCTGGTGGTGTGATGGTGACAATTCTGCCTTCTTCAGGATATTGTTCCACATGGACAATGCTGTGGGTGGAAGGGGGATGCCAGGGTAAGGGGAATAGTGTGAGCTCTCTTGACCTCTAGTCTGGACCTTCTCAATTGCTTCCCCTACCACTCCCCTAACACTAGTCCCACCTGCTGCTTCACCATCACTGTTACTACTACTACTACTAACACCAACCACATCAGTTTCAGCAACTGCGTCTTCCTCCTCACAGTCATTGTTAATAGAAGGATACTGATTACCCCCTCCTTCACTCCAAACGCTAACTAGCTGCTGGACCCTAGTAGTAGTAGTAGTACTAGCACTTGGGGATGGCAAGTGTGATTTAGGGTCCCCTCCTGCTGTCACACTTGGTATCATCTTCTCCCCCCCCGAGTATTACAAGACACTCTAACAGCAGCTTCAGCACTGATGGCAACAAGTTCAGCACTGGCAGCAGTTACAGCACTGGTGGAAGCAAGGGGATAATACTGGTAGCAGGCACAGCACTGGTGGTGGCACTGGCAGCAGAGGAAGAATGTCATAGCAGGCACAGCACATCTTAGAGCAGGAGCAGCATGTCTGGCAGCAGGCGTAGCACGTCTGGCAGCAGGCACAGGCAGCTGACCTTTCCTGCTCTCACTATTAGTACTACCCTTTTGTTCCTCCCTCGAGGAGTCCCATTTAAGGGGACTGGCCCACATAGCTTCTGTACTGCTCACTTCTTCCTCAGACTCAGACAACACATAATGGTCCTTCCAGTTCCTCCTTTTATTATTTTTAGTCCTGCTCATAGCGATAGCAGTCACTATGAGCTTCTCCTGTATCCATTTTGCCTCAAAATCACAGCAGAACAGCACAGCACATCTACATCACTCTGTAACTGCTTCTATTGTTTTTTTTTAATATAACGTTTATTGTTCAATTATACTGTACAAAGTAATATACAGTACCTACATTGTGAACAGATGCAAAGAATAGGAAAAACATGAGAGATACCGAATCACAGAATGAAGCTTAAGCTAATAGATAATCTCTAGTCCTAACACCGCTATTAATAGGCAAAATATATGCTTCAACAAGTGATGCAAAGGCAGTCTGGCAAAGTACAGATGAAAAGGAAAAGAAAAAAAAAAGAGGACACAAGTGTGAAGCCCATGAACCCCTCACCCAAACCCTGGAAGAACAACAACTAAAACGAGCAGATATAATGTACGACTTGAGATAATAGAGAGTGTGGACAGAGCAGTTGCATTTATGATTATTCCAGGATTCCCAGGTATCTAAGTAAGATTGTAGAGTGTCATGGCTTATGTCATGACATTTTTCCATTGAGAGACTTTGAATGACTCTGACCAACCAAGAAGAGAGTGAAGGAGACTCTGACTTCCACCAGTGTGTAGGGATAACAGCTTTCGCTGCATTGAGTTTGATGCAATGCTAGTCCTTTGATTGTACTTGCAAACATACAGTGAGGTTATGGAGGAAAAGAAGAAGGAGTGGGTCTAAGGGCACCAAAATGTTGTAGATTTCTCTTAGTGTACAGACAATTAGTTTCCAATATTTTGGGATGATTGGACCACCAAATATGTGCCATATTACTAATTCCAGTCTGGCATCGCCAATATAAAGAATATCTATGAGGTGAAAGTCTGGCTATTTTGTAAGGGGTCATATACCACCTTGTGATCAGCTTATAATTCATCAGAGTAGTATAAGTTTGTAGCGTTCATTTTTTCATTGTCTAAGGAAAAGATATATGGTCGGGGGAGATGCATTGGTAATTTGGTGGTAACAGAAGGATAAAGATCTTATGTTGAGAGGATGAGAAACAAGGTTAGATCCAAATATAGTTAAATCACATAGTGGTGACGATGTATGTAATTCAGTTCTTTTCCAGTTTAGTATCTGTAATGTAGTCCACCAAGGGAGGGATTTAAAAAATTGTAGATCTGTGGGGTAAATGGTTGAACCTGAAAGATCAACATGTGAGAGAGCTTCTATTGTGTTTGATTTCCGCAAATACATCACATTTTTACAGCAAAAAGGCGAAAACAACAAATCAATGGGTAGAAACTTTGTAGCCATTGGAAAGAATGGTGAAATATTTTGGCTAATAGGCAAAAAATGCAAAAACATTTTTTTTTTAATTTCAGTGTATTTTATTTTCCTTCCGTTTCATTCATTTAATTTTAAAACATCAATACATTAAAACATTGTAATTACAATCCACCATTCATCCATTCAACCATACTTCCTATCTGAGAGATGAGGATAATGGCCCACATTCCAGGAGTGCAACCAGCCCACTATCTAGTTATATGGACTTAATTACTTTTCTCAAAACTTTGTCCAGGGATCCCAAATATCTATAAACTTCTTGTACCTATTCCTACATCCAAAATATCCCTCCAATTCCTTGCTATAACTAATTTCACGGCCAATATTAATGGATAACCAACTGCCTCTTATTCCAAGACATCTCATTCATTTTCAGAAGTAACAACCCAATCTGTCCACCAATACAGTTATTTATATGGTCAAAAGTTTTTTACCAAGTCTCCTTTATTTCTTTGCATATCCACCATAAATGTAACATAGTGCCTTTTTCTTGTTTACAACTCCAGCATTTATCTGGTATGTTACTATTTATCTTATTCATTTTCTGAAGAGTCTTATTTACATTAAGCTTGTAATTTGATACCTCCCCATATCTTATGATCTCTTCCATTAGGCTATCCAATGAAACACCAATATCTGTAAGCATCAAAATTATGTCATCAGTGTACATAAGTTAAGTACTTATACGTTTTATCCCCCACCGTTGTATCACTTATTATAGTACTTTCTCTTATTCTCACTGCAATGGCTAGGATATGGCTAAGATATATAACATCGGTGCTAATGGGCACCCCTGTCTTGTACCGTTGTGAAGTCCAATTAAAGGGGAACTTAGGCTCTGACCTATAACTTTTGATGATAGAAATGAATAAAGCTCCATAATTGAATCTATTAGTCCTTGGCCAAACCCAAGTCCTTTAAGAACACTCCTCAAAAATTCCCAATTAACCCGATCAAAGGGTTAATCTAATGACAATGCAACTGTGGGTATCGTAGCTGTTCCAACATAATCTAACAGATTTATAATTTTTCTTATGTTATTACTTGCATGCCTATTTTTAACAAAGCCTACCTGATCTTTATCTACTATTAGATCAATTACTGGTTTTATTCTATTTGCAATCATTGAAGAGTAAATTTTGGTGTCAATATTTATTAATGAAATGGGTCTGTAACTAGAGACCAATGTGGGGTCCTTCCCTTGCTTAAAAATAGGAGAAATAAATGCTTGGAGCATTTCTGGTGGGAATGATTTCTTCTCTCTGATCTCTTTGTTTATAAAACAGGCTGGTGTACCCGTCTGGGCCTGGTGCTTTATTCATGTTTAAAGTCGTTATTATTCTACTTACTTCTTCCTCAGTAAACATTTTTTCTAATTCTTGCTGCATTTCTTGAGTTATTTTTGGGAACCTCAATTTTTTTAAGTACTCCTTTATATTATCTTTCCCTTGGATATCTTCCGGTATGTTATATAACTCTTCATAAAATTCCTTAAATGCCCCCCATCTGGTCTGGACTAATACAAATATTATCTTTATGTCTCAATATCTCAATATTCTAGAATTCAAATTTTGACCATAAGGTTGATTCGTCAGCATTTTCTCCCCTTTGTTCCCCTTGTAATACCAAATTTGTCTGGATTTCAACAACATTCTATTTGCCCTTTCACTCAGGATCTTATTAACCCTAATTTTAAGTTTCTTCACATGTGTTAAAATTTCTAGATCATAATTCTTTTTAAGTTGTCGATCCAAATTATATAGTGCTTGCATAATTCCACCAGACCACGACCTTGTTGTTTCTTATATCTAGCTTCCATACTTCTTATCTTTTCCCTAATTACACATTTATATGTGCACCAAATTGTGCCCAACGATATCTCCTCTGTACAATTCTCTAGATAGAATTGCTGAGATGCCAATCTTAATTCTTTTAGGTGTTCTTCCTTCCTAATACTTATATCCTTCAATCTCCAGGATCCAGTCACTCTAGAATATTCATCTTTTAACTCCATAATTACCGGATTATGATCCAACCATGGTGTTAATCCAATCTCTATTTTCTTACAAATCTTACTGTTTCACGCTTGGTCAGGATCATATCCAGTCTGGAATATGTCTGCTGAACATTCGAATAAAAGGTGTAATCCCTTACTCATGGGTTTAATGCTTTCCAGAGATCCTACAGATGATATTTCCCCAATGTTATTTGAAATGCTTCAGACAAATTAAGTGACACTTTATCCATGCCTCTACCTCATAATCCCCCCCTCTATCCACCTGCACATCCCCAATGCAGTTAAAATCCCCCGCCACAATAAGGGTACCCTGAATGAGGTCTCCAATCCTATTTAAGACTCCATTCAAAAACCCCACCTGCTTTTTGTTCGGTGCATATATATTTAGCAATGTGAACAATCTATCATTCAACTTACATATAAGCAGAAGAAATCTACCAATTCCATCCTCCACTTTACCAATACATTCATATTTAATATTCCTAGAGATTAATATAGCTACTCCTCTTACCTTAATTTCCTGAACTGAGGTAATTTCTGCTACCGGATATTTCTTCTTCTTTATTCGTTCCCCATCCTCCTGCCTTAGATGAGTTTCCTGAATGAACCCAACCCACACACTGCTCACCTCAACACACTGTTGTCTCCGTTAACTCTGAGCCTTCTGTTAACACTTGCAGAGCACTGTTGCCTCTGTTAACTCTGAGCCTTCCGTTAACACTTGCAGAGCACTGTAGCCTCCGTTACACTGAACCTTCCGTTACACTTGCAGAGCACTGTGGCCTCCGTTAACACTGTGCCTTCCGTTAACCCTTGCAGTGCACAGTGTCTCCGTTACCACACCGGTCGGGTGCTATTGGCTCTAATTCCATCAGCTCTTGCAGTGTACAGTGTCTCTGTTTCCGCACCAGTCGGGTGCTATTGGCTCTAATTCCATCAGCTCTTTCAGTGTCAGTGTCTCCGTTACCGCACCGGTCGGGTGCTATTGGCTCTAGTCCCTCAGCTCTTGCAGTGTACTGTGTCTCCGTTATTGCACCGGTTGGGTGCTCACAGCTCAAGGTAGTGCTAGCTCTAGCAGAGTATTGTGGCCTCCGTTTCTGCTCAGCACAGGGTGGTGTCTCAGTCCTGCTTAACAGACTAGGTGCTTCCACATCTCGCACCACAGTCTCTTGCTACCTTTACCATCTTACTGGGCGTTGTCAAACACACCACATTAGAGACTGATTACCTTCCATGAACTTTAACCCATGTTGTGCTGGAATTGCCTGATTATGCCTGTCCTGTGACAGTATCTATTCTCTACCTTTGTATACTGGGCCTGAGAGGGCATATGTACATGATTAATATTTTCCTGTGATGTTCTATAGCCTGTGTGGGCATTCTAATTGTGTCATTTAATAAAACTGTGTTTTATTCTAACCTACTGGGTCTGAGTGTCGTACAAAACCGTCGTCATGATGCACATGGTACACTGACCTGATGGTGGTGTACGTGTGAGCAGTTATCAAATAGCTCCACTATATTGAGTCTCAATAGGCACTGACAATGGCACTTGAGGAGCAAGCAGTAAGTGGCGGGGGGGCTGGCCTGGTGACGCTACTGCTAGCAACATGGGAATGCAGAGAAAGGGGCCATATTCACACAGGGCTTTACTGAGACCTGCTGTAGATTTCATACACTGTGGGGATCCTGAGGGGCTAGTTCTACTATTACAGGGTGTAAATGTTACAATAGTAGTGGTATGAGATTTTTCAGCAGAAATAGTAGAAGGGAGCATTGACTCTGCACTTTGAATAGCAACAGAAGTGTTCATAGCAAGGCTTTTGGATGTTGATCTGTGTTGCTGCTTACTCAACGATAGTGATTATGACTTGGTGAGGATTAGTCTTTAAAGCAGTGATGCTGCTGGTGTTTATTAAAATAGTGTATTTCTAAGCATGGTTACTTACCCAGATTTTCCAGATGATCACTCAAAAGTTTTATAAACAGGCATTCTGCTCCTTTCCAGTGAGGGAAGACTGAGTTTTTTCCTTTCAGTTAATGTTGGCCCATATCTGTAACAGAAAAAGAGGAGGATGGTGGAGAGTATATTCTATTTCAATATCATGATGATCAATAATTAGGTCAACATAAGAATTTTCCACTTCTTCCCCACTATTTTCATATTTTTGTAGACTTTTTTAAGTCTCAAAAAGTTTATTTTTATCTCTCGTCTTAGGAGAATTTACAGAACACTGACTACTTTGTGGCAGGGTGTTACTGCTACTGCCTGATGCAGCAGTTTTTATAATCCTGTCTAACCTCCTCAAGAGGAGAAGGAGCATCATCATTTATTGCACAAGCTGCAGCAACCATGGCCATAGTCAATTTTTGGAGTACAACCTTACTACCACTCCTTCTACTCCTTTCCCCATACCCCTGCACCAGCACATTTGCTGGATATAATGAAAGTAATTTTTATGTGTACTGTAAATAACACAACAGAGCAGTGTGTGTATGGAGCAATGTTTTTTTACATCTCAAATTAATGTATGATGTATGTCTCTGTCTTTTGTTTCTCTTACTGTAAGTCTCAGTAATAGCTCAGGTCAAGAAATCTCCTGTCTGCCTCTGACACTCACCAAGCAAAAGTTTTATTATTACTATCATTATTATTATTATTATTATTATTAAATAAACTCTCAGCCACTGTCACTGTCTATAAAGAAATTTCGTTCACACTCCCACAACTGCAAGTGAATCCTTTCTCACTTTCTGTCTGTCTGCATCTACATTTACCTAGTATCAAAATATCAGAGGCAGCTTTCTCTCTCTCTCTTACTTAAGTGCAGTCTTAATTTTGTATAGTCCATCAAGTACAGTATAGTACAGGATGAGGACATATCTATTAGCTTCAGAATCAGCAGGATTTAAAGTGTGTTGCACAGTAGCTGATGCAGCAATTTAGCACTAGAGACTGGAAAAATGTGTTCCCGTAGGAAATTCATCAATCTTTTTTTTTTTCCAGTTTTTCTGCAAAGTCATTTTTTTCAAGTTTTTCTACTAACCCTTGTAATGTTCTTGTGCAAAGTCTGACGTTTTCCGTTTCTCTATGAGATGGGATCTCTCCATTAAAGAATCAAACAGTTCCACATTTTATGAACAGTATTCCATAGAGCCACATAGGTTAATTTAAAGAGAGAGAAAGAAAGATATATATAAAAAGAAAAATATGAGCAGACATATTTAATACTACACACCTTAAAAAAATTATGGGCAGCCTTGCATGGCAAGTTAAACTTTTAAAATAATTAGTGGGAGCCACGCCAAACAAGGTCAGTAGTATGCCAAAACCACAGGTGACAGCCAGGGATATATGTCACTCATCTGTGACATTATGGTGTTTACCGCAAAATGAGTTCTTCTGCTGATTATCATATTTCACAGCAGTTTCAAATACAACAGTGGCAGCAGTAGAACATACCCTTCTCATCTTCCCACCCCCTAAAATCATGGGTGCTATAATATGCTTCATTGGGAGCAGGGAGAGACTGTGCAGGTCTCAACAACTGCAATGTGCAAAAAGTGTGAAAAAAATAATGTTAAAGGGTCAAGGACAGGGATAACACAAGTGGTACTTCAGCACTCTTGAAACTTGTCCAAATTGCCAGCATCAACCTCAAAGTGCTGTTGGTTATGTTAAGCCATCCTGAAAGAATTCACATGTTGTCATTCACTGACTGAGACCCTTGTCCATTCCACATCATATATGGTCATTTTATGGTAGGTGGGTGACTTATTTACTGTACACTTAAAAAAATAGTGTACCCTCCTCCAGCTATCACCTTGTAATATTTAGCAGGATGTGCATTTGAAGATGCTCCCTTATGCACTCCATTCTATTGCTCTCTACAACAGTGTCATGTGTGGTCATCATAGCAAATTATGCACAAAGCTGATGTTTCGTATTGGACAGTCCCTCTTCCCAAAGTAAAATAATCCCATACCCATGACTTCAGGACAGGGCTGTCCTGGGCTGTTGACAGACACCACTTGAAGTGCTTTCTTATGATGTTGCTGCTGTACTTGTCTTGTCTTGTTCTGCTGTATATGCTGCTGCTGCCTCACTAGTACTACTGCTGCAGCAGTCTGATGAGGATAACGCTGCTATAACATATGATCATCATTTGTGGCACCTAAAGACAATTTAGCAGTGCAGTACATGATGAGGACTGATCTATTAGCTTCACAATTGGCAATATTTTGATAGCTTGGTACCCCCTGAGGTAGTGTGAAATACACAAAACATGTTGGGCCTTTGAGGGTACCATTTAAGTGGTAGTATAGGGTTGGACACACACGCTATTGAACATTGTGTAACTTTGTGTGGGATACGGTGCATAGGCTGGGCACTGAAATCCCTTGTCCTCGTTATACTGGACTCTAGCTGGTGATTCCAACATGTAGACTTAGTTTGTTTAGAGTATCCTATATGTTCTTATATATATGTTTCCCTAATAAATTTTATGAGGTTTAAGACCTTTGTGGTGTACAGAACATAAAGAACATTTTGAAAGAGAGAATAATATCAACACCTAATTGAATGCAAATTGATTGTGGAAATTCCCTTTTTGTGCATGTGAACGAAAACAAACGGAATATCTGGTGAGACTCCCACCCTGCAATGGATTTCAAGAATTTAACAAGTGAGTGGATATTATATTGTGGATAAATTCTGTAGAGATTTAACACTAATTGAACTTACCTATATATTTTTATAACATCGGAGAGAACTCCTGTGTGGAAAAACTAAAGAGGGAAAAAACAGTCTGCAGGAACAACTTCAATTTGGGACTATATCGTTGGTGGTGATTTTACTTTCCTTTTTACATATTTGGACCTTTTATTGTGAGAATCTATATTGTTGATCTTAGTGACTGAATTTGAATGTAGATTTTGGTTCGCCTAAAATTGTTTGTATTATATAGGATTTAAAGTATGCTGCACAGTAGCTTCTGCAGGTATTTATTACTAAAGATGGGTGAAAGGTTTTCCCGCAGGAAATTCCACAATTTATTTTTTGTTTTAACTGCAGAAAATTCTGCCCATAGCAAAGTAATTTTTTTCCACAACAGCTTTGACCACACCAATTGTTTTGTTTGCCAGTTCTCTAGTGGGTCATCATAATTTCTACCTAAAACATACTGCAGCTATTGTGAAGGTAGGCAGTAATCATCTCACAAACTCTTACTATAGAACTGACATGTTTCTGAACCTTTGTTTAAACACACACGTCATGAGTTATTAGGAACATCAGTATGAATGATCTCAGAAATGGTAGATAAAATATGGACCACTAGGGCTTAATCTTGGAGAATCTCCACCAATTATGTACCACTGTCCATATCCAGTATAAGATTTTTATTTTGGTTTCATGATGTAGTATGTTCTATGTTGATTTTTTAATTTGAGTAATTTTATGCCACTCCTCAAGTGTTAGCTCAGAACTGAGAAGTCAGTCCTACCTTACGACGGGCTTCAATTTGTTCGATATAAATGATGAAGTGTACATAGAGTAAATCCTAGATATTTTATGTGTAATCAAGGGTCTAATAACAAATAATCTCTCAATGAGAGTCAGTTTTTTTGTGAGGTAAGATTTGTGACGAAGGACATAATGAGTAATGTGGCAATAAACCCAATAGTGATACTTGGCAAGGGATAGGATATCTTGGAGTTCTGAGAAGGCAACAGCCTAGCAATTTCTAATTATATGACAGGCCTTAACATTAGCTCCAGGGGCATACAGGGGCATACAGGGGCATTCTGGGAGAGCAAGTGATTTTGTTACCTGCAACTTCTGCTCCAAATACCTTACAAACACTTGCACTGACTTAATTAATACATTTATTCTCTATTTGCAATACATTGCTTTGCTATTAACCACATTCAACTATGAGGTGTTAATTTCCCCAGGGGCAGAGCTTACAATTCAACTTTTTCTCTTGATTACAAATGTTTTGAGTGAGGAGGGATCATAAAATCATGTGGAGTGAATTGACCTAATTTACCACAAATATGTTTGAATTGCTCAAAGTGGGTGTCTAAGGACCCCTTCCCACAATTTTAATTGCTCAAAAGTAACACTTTTTAACAAAGCTGATTGTAAAATGTAGTACTGTAGATATAAATGTTTAAAGCCATTGACATCCATTGTTTTGGTTGAAAATATTATATAAAGATCTAGAAAGAGGACATATGGAAACTATATTCAGCTTCAGTGCTCAAAAATGTATTTGATTTTTATATATTTTAGGAGAAAACTAAATTAAAATGTACTTTGGAATATGCAGTGCTGGAAGATTAATTAACTGATCTTGGGATTTTACAAGTGTCTGATTCAGTGGACTTCCTTAAACCAGAAGTCTGTAATAAAATGTCAAGAAAAGGTTGAATCTAACTGCAGCAATTCTCTTTAAAATGGCAAAAAGATAAGGGCAATAAAAGACTAGGGAAGGCAATATGTTCTGTATCTTTTACAATGTATACATAAAAAAGAAAAAAAAATCATGTTTTGGAGACAGTAACATGTCTATTGGCAGCAGTTATCCTTGGATGTTTATTGAACAGCAGAAACTGCAAATTTGTCCAATTACATACAGTTAGTATTTTCATTTATTAAACTGCAAAACAACTTTCTATTTCTGAATATGATTCAAAGAAAGTGTTTTTCTACCAGTCTAATTTATAGATTTGACCAATATTAACTAATAATGTCTGCTATTTATTTCCAGTTATTTATCATTAAATAATTTATTATAAGGATACATTCTGAATATTTGTATTTTATAACAACATTTTAGGATTGTAAGCTAGTTCACCTATTTTATTTTATATTGTTTCAGGAAATCTAAATTTCTTGCCAAAAAAAAAAAATCACACATTATTGATTGCTTTTTTAATTAAAATTAAATTTTGGTTCATTTATTCAAGCATGTTTCATTATTTACCGCTTCAGTGATGACTGAGTTTACCATTATTGTTACATATACCATAATGCATTTAGGAATGAAGGAATAAGATTGAACAAAATTGAATGAAGTAGGTGACATGAACTCTTTTCAATCACCAGAACAGCTGAACTTAACCTGCATACCCAATTACAACCAGGCGATAACCCCAAGATTTGAAAGTTGACTGGGACTGGTACTAGAACACTTGAAAAAACTGGCAAACTAGAAATACTGGTGGGGGGTAGGGATGGGTGAAAAATTTTCAACTCAAACCAAAGTCGGTGAATAATAGCACTTCCCAATTGGCGAATAACTTAATGAGAAAAGTGCAGTTTTTGAGCTTTTTTCGTCTAGCTCATTCCATTGAAATCAATGGGAACATTACATTTATACTCAACACATAGCAAATATTATTTTATTTCCCAAAGGCATAGAATAAAAGTAGCATGAGGGTGCTTGTGTTGGTGGGGTGTGGGGGAAGAATCAGTTGAACAGGGAATGTATTTTGGGGGGTTTGTTTATTGGTATTGGGTGGCAGTTAATAAAAAATAAATCATAAATACAATTAAAAATATCCCATAAGACATGGTATAAACGGAGTCTGAGGAGGGTGCCTATGTTGGTGGGTGGAGTCTGGGGAGAAAATCAGTTGAACAGGGAATTTGTTTTGGGGTTTTTTTTGACTGGTATTAGGGGGACAGTTAATAAAAAAATAAATAACTAAAATAAAATAAGACATTTGTATATAACATGATACAGACAGGGCACCCCTGATGTAAGCTGCCACTGGAGTAGACTGATACTTGACATGACAGAGTATTTTGTAGAGAATGATTTGTAAGATTTGTTATTAGAGGCCCAAGCCCTGACGAAATATTGATTTGTAGGACTTGTTAAAAACAACCGCCAAAAATTGTCTATTTTTGTAGGCCTATTTCCAGCAGGTCATTATCAAATACCCTGATGTATATTAGGAATTTGTGACTGCTATTCTTGCTGTTGTTGCTGAGTTGTTTAAGCAACAGGATGATTAGGTGGCTCAAAAGTAATGGGATCAACAACAGCAGTAACATGGGTGATGAAGGTTCCACTTGCCACGACTAGTTCCACTGATGAGCTTGAGGCAGTAACAGCACCATAACTAGCCCCCACCACTTCATGTATTTGTGGAGAAAATAAGAAGTTGGCTAATAATTCTTCTCCATCTGCTCCTCCTCAAAAATTATGGGTGTGTTGTTACTAGAATATACATTTTTCCCTTGAGAGCAAGAACTATGCCTCTCATCAGCAAATGCAATGTGCACAGTGTGTGTGGTAAATAACACCTGACACAACTCTATCCAAACACTATGAAACCAGAAGCCAAGTACTGCTGCTGTCACTATGCCCCTTACCCACTCCTCTCTAAGGACACATGATAACTTGCTGACATTTTAATAGTTATGATGAACCGTCCTTACCAGCATCTTAGCATATTCTGCAAGATGGAATGTACCCAGATGCAGCTTGATGCCCTGCTTGCGACTCTCCTCCACCACAATGTGTGGTCAGTGCACCACAAAGTGTGCAATAGATGGACACTAACTGCCACATCCTACCATCTAAATCAGTGGCTATTATATTGTGGGGGAGGTAATGATGAGCAGGGTGATTTATGTGCCAGCAGGCACAGTGATGTTGGTAGCAGAATCAGGAGCAACATGTCTGGTAGCAGGCACAGAAATGGTGGCAGCAGGGCAGCACGCCTGGCAGCAGACACAGTCAGCTTACCTGTCCTGCTCTTCTTCCTCCCTTAACATTAATTTCCCAAAGATGCCTAGAGGTGATTTAGGGGGACTGGCCAGCATTTTTTCTGTAGTGCTCACTTCCTCCTCCTCCTCCTCAGACTCTATGGCTACATAAGGGTCCTTCCAGTTCCTCCTTTTATTAGTTTTAAACATTCTTATAGTGATAGCAGTCACTATGATCCTCTCCTGACTCATTTTTGCATAAAGATCAAAGTAGAACAGTACAACATGTCTAACTCCCTCTGTATCTACTTCTAGTGTTTTTCACTTCCTGGGATACGTCACATTTTATAGTGAATAGGCAAAAAACACTTAAATCAATGGGAGGAATGGCGAAGAATTTTTGCCAATGGGTGAAAAATGTGAAGATTTTAATAGCTGGTTTTAAGGTGAATTTTCCTGTGAAAAAGCAGACAACAACGTGGTTTTCGCAAATCTTTTTTGTGGGAACACGACTGGTCCTTTCTTCCCCCCAGGGGGGGCCTGGATGGCAGGACAAGTGCTCTCTGAGCTCCATCAGAACCTAAACAAAATCCCTCTACATATGGCTCTTTTATAGGTGCCTGTTTCCAGAAATGGGCAGAATTTTTTTCTCTGACTTGCCCTCTCTATGGAAATACCAGTTTGGGGTGAATTGGTGCTCTGGAGAAGACATGTCTGGGGATCTAGGCTGCAAGCCTCAGGCTAAAGTTCCGCCTGGATCCTAGGTGGGTGTCACTGCCTTTGACTTACCACTTAACAACCTCATGCCAGGTGGAGGCCCCGCGGTTCGAGGATGAGACTCGGGGGGTGCAGAATGGATGTATGATGCCCATGTGGGGGAAGACTCATACATGGCTTATATATCTGTAGCACTGAACGCTAACATTTGTCGCTCAGAGATCAACTGTACCAGAATGTTTCACAACAGGCAACGTGTTTCTGATGGAAGTTGTAGATTGACAACAGCTGCAGGACATCAAATTGCCCTTTCTAGCTACTAGACAGTGGGTCAATGCAGGGTGGTATATATATGTTTATGTGGCTATCATGGGACAAGGCTGGGAGGTCAGTATGTTTGAGTCTGTGGCTACCCTGGGACAAAAATGGATGGTATTATGAGTAGTTTTATTGCTACCAGTGCAATGAGACAGGGTTGGATGTCAGTATGTTTGTTCTAAAGCTACAGTGGGAAAAAGCTAGTGGTCGGTATGTGTGGTTTTAGTGCAGTGGAACAAGGGAGTCGTGGCAAGAAAAAACTATTAACAACTTTGCCACAGAAAGTGAAAAGTGCAGTTATTTTCACTTTCTGTTTTTTGGGTAAAATTGTTCACCTATCCCTACAGTTAATTACAGACCTCCACAGCTGACAGAATTAATAAAGATTATATTTAGAAATACATTGCATCCCTCAAAAATACATTATTACAGAACAGATGAGGAACAGATTGTGTTAATCAAACTTAATTATGCGCTATGAAGTAGTAAGTAGAAACCTAGATACAGTGAGATACAAGTTTATTTAGTATCCCACTTCCATTAACATAAAAATGCATTTCTAGATATACAAACTGCATCATACATTAAAGACAAGGATTCATTAAAACATATTGTTACTTTCAAACATATGGCATAAAATAAACCTGTAACAACCACCCTGTCCCTACTGGGGTGGCCGTTAAGGATCACAACACATTTGTTTTTTTGCTGCATAGTATTCTGGAATGGTAGTGTGGTGTGCAGCTGCACTGCCATCCCAGAATTCCATGATTTGCTAGAACTGTCACGGTCCACAAGTGCCGGACAGGTGTGATGGTCCTGGCAAGGCATGGGTCCTTAAGGGGTTAAAGAAAGAGTTATAAGCACACTTATGATGTCATGTGAGAATGATGAAGTGTGAGAATCTTTTAATTCTTTTTGCATTGCTTGTATGCAAAATACAGGAATCTGTATGCAGATAATAATTTTCATAGTCATAGTCAAAAGATACGAGCCTGGAAACATAACAGTTTCAAGTACATAAAAATATCTATCTTTAAATAATATAAAATGCTAGCCTGCGAAGCTCCCTGTGCGCGAAACCGCACATGCGCAGCAGAGACTTCTGCTCCAGCATTCTCCACTGCATATGTGTGGTTTCACGTATATGGAGCTTCATGGTGAGCCATCCGGAGCAGTCATGCGCAGTAGAGACTCACCGAACGCGCTGATCTGGAGCGGGGAGCGCCAAACGGCTCACCGCCTGTCTCTGCTCCCAGCTCCGGGGCAGCAGCTGGGACCGGTGGGTGCACTTTAGCTCGTGTATACGGGCTTTCATACTAGTACAAAGGTGAATGAGAGGCTTCACTCAGTAGAACTTACAATTAGTATCTTATTTATAGTATTCTGTATTGCAAGCAAATCTTACTTTTTTAAAATACACCAGAACTGTCAATATCAGCTTGTAAAAAATATACTCTATAAATATTAAAATATGAATGTTTATAACGTAGATGTACGAAACAAGTATAGAGTATAAAGTGATATTGTTTTTGCATGTACTTGGCATAGCAGAATGTTCTCAATATAAGCTAATAGGCAGGGCAACATAAAAACTTCTCAATAATTTGAATTCAGAGAGAGCAATATCTATTGTTTCTGCCCAACAGCACAGCACATCAATTCTTTTCTTCTAGGTATTGAATATTGATGGGAGACCTTCCTACTGACAGGCAACAAAAAATTAAGTCAGCACTTAGCCAGTCAAAGAAGTTGAATGAATAAGAAGGTTAATGCCTCAAACTAAGTTTAAATTACTTCATTTTTGTCTAGTAATTATATTTTTGCATTAATATTGTTTAAAATCGAATGTTTGATTTACAGCTCCTAAAGGCTGCATATGAGATAGAAAACCTCCATACTCCAACCACAGAGGACTCAAGTTTTCAAAGGTCAGCTGAAAAGTTGAATAACAATGGCAGCAACTATAGGGAACATACCAACAGCAGATATTGAAATCAATAAAATATGGACTGACGTATGCACTCAATACAGAAAAGACCAATTAAATTAAGCAATGGGAAAAATAAATTATGATTACTTGGTCAAACAATTCAGGACAACTAACAAAAAAATCAGAGTGAAACATGACTGTATATTATTAATAGTGACTTCACTGGCTATTGCTGATAATAAATTACAGAATTTTATTTTTAAGAAAAGGAAATATAAATATAAAGGAAATTATGATTTCCATTGTTTCAATTTAGGAGTGAAAAGCACAGTTATTAAATGAAGTAGTGCTTCTCTTTATGGGATTATGGTAAAGTAGTATATTAAAATCTTAATGAACTATGCAATTCTATGAATTCTTCACCCTCACATCGTTTCATTAGGGTTTAACCCCTTAACGACCCTTGGCGGTCATAGTACGTCAAGGGTCGATCTGACTGAACGACCCATGATGTACCATGACCGTCATGGAATTCCGGGCTCCCCCCATGGCTGCACACCATTCAGGGAGTCCAGAAGCGGAAAAGACAAAAAAAAATGCTCTGTGGTCCTTAACTGACCGCGCTGTGCCGATCGTCCGGTCATTAAGGGGTTAAGTCATACTCAGATATGTTGCACTTTGGCAGGTGGCAGCTGGATACTATTGATAATGACAATGGTAATTACCCATTTTGGCAACTTATAGATATGGATAGGCAAAAAATCCTTTTATATTCATGCAGAAAATTTTGTGAAAAAAGCTTGTTTTTTTCCTTTCCGTCAGGAAGTTTTGCCACTTTGTAAATTTGCCTCCTTTTCGCAAATAACACAGAAAAATTCACAAAAATGCTTCCATTTCTGTCCTACTCAGTGAGGCGAACATGCAAAACTTCCTGTCCATATACAGAATGCCCAGTACTCTATTGTGGTGAATTTTAGGACAAAAGCAGAGTGGAAGAAACAGTGTGAGAGAGAGAGAGAGTGACAAAGAGAGAAAAAATGTCCAACAGGTGCAAAATTTGCACCCATTTGACATCACGTAAAACATGTAGAATTTGCTATTCTATTGCATATGTTAAAGGGATAGTAATACTTAAAATGTAAAAAAAAATATGTTGTAGGGTTTATTCCCCTGAGTAAAACAAGGGAACTCCCACTGCTGAAAGGTGTTTCATTCAAAAGTTATTAATTTTCAAAGTTGAATTTTTTAGGTGCAATATCACAGTGGCCTGAAATTGTACAGTGGCGCTGTTGCTACACGATCCTATGGACAGCTCTGGTCAATTGACCATAAATCTCCATAGGATGGTGTAGCAACAGCGCCACTGTACAATTTCAGGCCACCGTGATATTGCACCTAAACAATTAGACTTTTAAAATTAATAACTTTTGAATGAAACACCTTTCAGCATTGGGAGTACTCTTGTTTTACTCAGGGGGATAAACCCTACAAGATATTTTTTACATTTTAAGTATTACTATCCCTTTAAGGAAAGCACTTTTCATGGGGTATGCAACGCATTGTACAGTGTTGCATACCCCATTGGCACTTATATGGTTAATCGCCCAAGATTTAATATGTCCTGTAATCCTGATGTCCAGCGGGGTCCTCAGCACCTTCCGGCCATCTTCTGTCTTCTTTCCAATGAGTAGTTATTTTTTGTTGTTGTTTGTTTTTTTATAACGCTCCCAAAAGATGCCACAGTTAACACTTTGAGTGCTGGAGGTGTACCCCTCCAGCACTCAAAGGGTTTAAAAAGTATGGCATCTGTCCTCCGATTATTTTTTTTCTATCATTATTTTAAAAATAAAAGGGTTTTTATTGTTCATTTGTATTAAAAAAAAAAATACTGGCCACATGTCACCACCATTGTCTCTGCTGATGGTGGCATGCATGCAGATTGACAGAGTACCTCCCAGCCAATCATCTTCTAATGGGGGGGGGATGATGAAACCCTCTAAAAGCAGATTGGCTGGGAAGTGCGTAAGCACACATCCCAGCCAGTTGGAGGCTGGCAATCATTTTGAACCTAGTCTGGCATATAAAAGTGGGACTTGGGCAATGGCCCTATAGGTAGGAAGGGGAGCTCTGTCAATCTGCATGACTGACGCCATCAGCAGAGACAGTGGTGGCAAAGGGGATGTGTGGCCAGCATTCTTTTTTTAATATAAATGGGCATATTTAAAAAAAAAAAAAAAAAAAAAGGCAAAAAAAAAAATCTGAGAATAGATGCCACACTTTTTAAACCCTTTGAGTGCCAGTGGGGTACATCACTGGCACTCAAAGGGTTAACCATGGCATCTTTCAGGGGGGTTATTGTTTTTTTTAAACATAAGTAGTCATTACATTTTTTTCTAAAGATTGGAAAGAAGAGAAGAAAGAAGACAGAAAGATTGAAGAAGACACAGGTGTTGACAAGTAAGTGTTACATTTCTGAGTGTTAGGATAGTTGTTTAGTGTCATTTTAGGGCTAGTGTAGGTTATGGTATGGGAGGGTACCTGTTTTGAGTTTTATCTCTTTGTGGAAGTTGTTGGAACAAAACCCAAATACAAGCTTTTAGTCAAATGTGAGTTCTGGCCACCAGCGCTGGTTGTTCCATGTACCGTGCCAGCTATTGAATAGCTGCAGTACATAGGTGGGTATGTCGCTCTGTATTTTTTTTCCCCTTACCAGCTTTTTTACCAGAGGTAATAGAATCGAGCCCTGGGAGCCTGCATTTCCCAGATCATCACCAGTGTTATATAAAAAGAAATAGAAGCTGGATGGAGCCTGAGGCTAGTGACTTAGGCCTCTATTCAATTAGTTGACCTAAAACATGAGGTAGGACAAAATTGGATACCACCTGATAAAAAAAAGTCTACTTCAGTATTCAGTTGTCCTGTCAGAAGCGGACTTTAGGCCACAGAAAAGGATTCTTGGCCAAATGTCCATTTTGTGCGGTAAGTTCCCAAAACTCACACTAAATAGTGTGAATAATGGGAACATCAAAGGAAAAAGCTAAGGATTGGGGCCTGAGATACTTTCAAGCACCCACTGATAGCTCATTCTTAATTTCTTATCTGCAGCTGCCATCTACAGCAGTGGAGAATTAAAAAATGGCTAATATTTTGGGGGGGGGGGGCTAGCAGCCAACATGAAGAGCAGCATGATCGATTTGCTCCTGGGTCTAAGCTCTGAATTTACAATTTTTCCCCCTTCTCAACTGCTGTATTACATTGTAAATAACACTCTACCCATCTTCCTTACCCTGCTATGATGCCAAAACAGAAAACTGGGATGCCAGGGACCTCGGGACAAGGTGCGGAATAGTTTGTGTCCTTTCTGTGCCCCTCCCACCAAGACATGGCAACCAGGAGGGCGTCCCCTAGTCTACCTCTTGCCTCTTTGGAGCTGGAAGGGGCTTCAGACTCTGCCAACTCCCTGCTGGCCATGGCCAACTGTCCAAGAGCATATGGAGATACTGGCAGTTCAGCCCAAAAAGGAGGACATCAAGAGCCTATGGGACAATATTAAAGGTAAGCTGCACAGCGAGTTGGAGGACCTCCACATGGATTTACACTCTCTGACTCAAATGGGGTAGAGTAGACAGTGGAGGAATCCCAAGCAACTCTTTTTGATTATTTCAGCAATCTGGAATGGTATCACCTTGACCAACAAGAGGCATTGCCCAACTGATCTATAGTCTACTACACAACGAGACCTCAAAATTTCCACAAGCTTTTTTTGCCTCCTTGTTAGAGAAGCCAGAGGGCTCACAGATTGAAATTGATCCAGCCCACAGGACTTTCCGACCCAGAGGCCCACTGGGAGACACTCCTCGAGACATTATATGTTGCCTACATTATTATAGGGATAAGGAGGCCATCTTGACTATCACAGGTCATCTGCACTCTCTTGGCATTAAGTACAAGTGGGGCTTCCCCTTTAGACTACAGGGGTGTCATAATGGTCTTTCCGAGTCCATAAAAGGACTGGATGACATTAGTGATCACGCTCCCTACACCCTAGGATTCCACCCACGCCCCAGGATGCCTGCCACTGGAGGCAAACCAGAGCTACAGGTGGCACGTGGTTGCAGAGCCTCTAAAGAAGCATCCAACTCTGCGGTCCCACCCAGGGAGGGGTGAATCCCCTTGTGCCCCTTGATCTCCACGACATTGTGGCCTACTATATGCTGTTCTGAATATGGACTCAAGGCTCACTGCCTCCGCTGCTTTGCCACGATAGGCATAGCCCACCCAGAGACTTACCTACCTGTGGTATCACATTTATAATGCTTTGCTATGTTTGTAAAAAAAATGTCTTCATGTTTAGGTGGGGGTAGGGTGGGTGGATGGTGGGTGTAGAGCGAGGAGGGGGCCCCTGAATATATGAATCTTTTTGCTACTGTCCATCTGACCCAAAGTTTTGTTAATTCTGCCACTCACTCTCTCCAGGGTGGTCCCTGACCTATTAGAATTATCCCTCAAATGGGATTTTCCTCCTCCTTTGCTCCATGCATGTATTCTATTCATATGCTTCTGTGCCAGTTATTGCCATGGCTTTCTTGTGCTACCTATTTTATATAGTATTCTATACTAAGCATCTTACTATCACTATTGCTTGTGTTTCTGTTTGTACTGTTCTGAGGGCAGTATGTGCAGGCAGGACAGAAGGTCTTTTGATTTAATTTGTAGGATTGGGATATGTAATTTATATTGCTTCACTGAGTCCCGTTTCCGTCCCTTTACCTCTACATCCTCCTCCGTCCGCTCCACCCCTGGAGCCCCCTCCTTTCCATTCTCTCCCTTTTCTCACTCCCTTTACCTCCCTTCTCTTCCCTATCTTACTATCTGTAACACCCCTATCTCACCTTGTGTTTTTTTTTCTTCACTCTCTCTCTCCCCTTCCTCTCTATACCCTCTATCCTCCTCTCTGCAGATGTTTATTATTATGCCTCTGGGTGGCTAATCACAATCATAAATCATAATTATATGTTATAGTTTCTATGTTATTATCTGTATTTTATTGGAGTGTTATAATTGGGGGATTCCTTTACACTCTATACTTGACCCGTCTTTGGTTTGGGATGAGGTCCTGTTTGTCTGACTGTTCTTTTGCAATGTTGCAAGTTTATGTGTGTTTTCTGTGGGATACTCTTCACTAGTCTTCAGACCATATCGGTGTCTTTGATGTGACTGGAATGTTCAGGTTGCAAAACTTGGAGCCCCACACAGCAGTATACTTTGCTGTTCTGTCCTCCCTTCCCCCTATCTCTCCTCTCCCCTATGCCTTTCCCTGGTGTTCACCTCTCTTAGTCACCCCTTGGGGCCTCCAACTCAACACTCATTCTTAGTATTCAAGAATACCTCTAACAAATCTTAAAATTGTCTCCTATTATCACGGTTCCCGTGATCTCCCTCTGTTACTCTCTCTTGTGCTGCTCCCTCATTGGTTGAGCCTGTTTGGCCCACCCCTGGTGACCCTTTTTATACCAGACTAGTGGCACCTATCAGGTGCCCTTACGTGGTGTTCCAGAGCCAGTGTTGCTGTTGCTGAGTTCCTGTGTTCCTGATTTCCGGGGTACCGATTTGGCCTGTTCTGACGACTGTCCTGTGTTCCTGCTCCGTGATCTGACCCGGCGTGGCTGACGTTCCTGCTCGTTACTGATCTGGCTTGTCTGAGAATCTGCTCCGTGATCTGACCCGGCCTGGCTGATGTTCCTGCTCATTGCTGATCTGGCTTGTCTGAGAATCTCCTCCATGATCTGATCCGGCCTGGATGACGTTCCTGCTGCTGTTGTCGCTTGGGCAACATTCTGATTCCTGCTGTATTCAAGTCTGATTGGATCGAGACTGTAACCTTTAACTCCTGCTGAGTCTCTTGAGCTGAGTCTCCAGTTACGCTTGCAGAGCTGTTCTACTAAAGCTGAGTCTCCGGTTACGCTTGCAGAGCTGTACTACCCAAAGCTGAGTCTTCCTTGGCAGTTGCAGGGAGATACCGTTATACGATGAGCCTCCGATCATACTTGCTGTGCTATATATCCAACCTGGTGCTGTTGTTAACTCTTGCAGAGCCATTATACTCACGCTGCTCCTGCTGAGCCGGCCGCATTGGGGCCTTGGTAGACGGCGGCTCATATTGTCATCCAATGCAAAGTAGTTGGTATTCGTTTACGTGCCCTTGAGGCGCTTTTGGCTCTAGCACTCTCTGCACTGGTGGTTCCCGTTATATGGCCGTTGGGGCTATTTGGCTCAAGCTATCACTGTACTGTTGGTCTCTATTACACGCCCGTGGGGGCTAGCGATTCATGCTCTAGCAGCATCAGTAGTCTCTATTATACGCCCGTGGGGGCTAGCGGCTCACGCTTCTGCATTACAAGTTGTCTCCGTTACACGCCCGTGGGGGCTATCCGCAAACTGCTCAGCAGCGTTCTGTCTCAGTCTCTGCATTACCCAAGCAGCTAACGACATCAGTGGACTTAAGGTGTTGTGCAATCTAGCACCTATTGCTGCCTCTTATTCACCTTGGGCGTGCCAAACACCACAACAGAGACTGACGATTCCTATGTTATTAACTATTGATTGACAGTCGCTACTCTGAGCCTGTCCTGTGACAGTATATGTATTATTTGTACTCCTGTATACTGGTCCTGTGAAGGCCTATGTGTCTATCTTGTGCTATCTACTGTGTGGCCTATTGAGGGCGACCTTGTTCGTTATTTTTTGTTTTAATAAAACTGTGTTTTATTCAAACCTGCTGTCTGAGTGTCTGAAAACCGTTACACCTATAATCTACGGGGAGTAAATAGCCCAGTGAAATGTTCCATTATATTCCATTAATTGCTAAGATCTCAGGCTGATGTAGTTTTCGTTCAGGAGACTCACCTGACTGGGGATGTACACATTTGCCTCCGCTCTCAGCATTTCTCTGGGGTCTGGCTGGAGTCAGCCCCTTAGAGAAAAAGAGGGGTTGCTATTTTATTTCGAAAAAACCTGCCCTGGGTGAACACAGAATGCAAAGCAGATTCCTTCTTAAAGGAATTATGGAGGTCTACCTGTTACCTACGCTTACTTGCATGGTCCCAATGTTGGACACCTCACCGTACTTGACAAAAATCGAGCAGGCCTTCTTCTGCTTGGGGGAGGCTTTAATGTACCCCTCTCCCCATTCCTGGATAACTCAAGCTCTTGTCCAACCTCCCCCTCTACTCTCTCCTCCCCCCTCACATCTCTATTTCTTGGCCTATAAGTTGTAGATCCCTTGCGATTCTTGCATCCCACAACAAGGGATTATCCCTTATTTTCTCACCCCCATTGGTCTTATTCTGGGATACAGGAGGCAAATATAGTTTTTGATACCTTTTATTGGCTAACTAAGCAGATTTAAATGCAAGCTTTCAAGACCTTAGGTCTCTTTCTCAGGCATGTTATACAGATAAATATGAAAACATCTCTCTTAAATACAAGTACACATCACATTGTTTAGCATGGAAATCAGATAACAGAATGCAGTCCAGATCCAGATATCTTTGATCAGTGAATGGTAAATTGCACTCTTCCTCTGAGGCTTTAGAGGTATTTACGATGCTCTTGGGTCTGTTGGAAAGGTCAATCAACTAAATTATATTTTGCAAGGTCGGGCCTGGTTAGTACTTGGATGGGAGACCACCTGGGAATACCAGGTGCTGTAGGTTTTTGCTTAGAAATTATATTTTGACATAAATTCCTTATCCCTGTTCAAACCACTACAAATTGCATTAAATTTTAACATTCATTTTACCTCCCATACCTTTCTGTCCCTCTGAGTGCGAAACAGTCCCATCAATACAGTTAACTTAATATCCTTGACACTGTGCCCATTTTGGCAAAAATGTTCTCCCACTGGTGTCTCTGTCTTTTTGTTATAAACACTGGATCTGTGGGAATTAAATCTCCTATGTAGTGCTTGTCCAGTTTCTCCCACATACAGAGCTGTTGGGCATTTTGCACACATGATAAGGTATATTACATTGGATGATTTACAGGTGAAGGTACCATTGATCTTATGGTGTAACTGGGTGTTTGGAATTGGTATGTTGTCCGTGGTGTAAATGTGTGCACAAGTTTCACATCTCTTTTGTAGGCAGGGAGATGTGCCATTTTTTGTATTTTTATTCAGGGCACTCCTCACCATCAGTTGTTTCAAATTTGGAGGCTGTCTGAAGGAGAGTAAGGGAGGCTGTGGGAAAATGTTCTTGAGTCTTTCATCTGTATGTAATTTCTTTTGAAGTTCTCTTGAAATTTTGCATAGCACTTCAACCTGGGGTTGGTAAGTGACCACCAGTGGCACCCGGTTTCCCTTATATTGTTCTTTGTAGTGCAACAGATTTTTTCTTGGTATTTGGGCAGCCTTCTGTATCTGACTGTCAATAATAATTGCGCTGTAACCATGTTTTATAAAGTCTCCTCTGAGTTTCTGGAGGTGCTTGTCATGGTCCATCCTGTCAGAACAGATGCGGTGGTATCTGGTGGCCTGGCTGTATATGATGGAGTTCTTTGTGTGTTTTGGATGGAAGCTATTGCTTTTCAGGTATGTTGGTCTGTCTGTTGGTTTGCGGTATAGGGATGTGTGGATGGAGTTTTTCTGAATACTGATAGTTGTGTCAAGGAAGTTAATGCTTGTGCGTGAGTGACTGAGTGTTAGGTTGATATTGGGGTGGAATGTATTGTAATTCTCATGGAATTTAAGAAGTTCCTCCTCACTGGCGGTCCAGATGATAAGAATATCATCTATGTAGCGGAGGTAGACCAGGGGTTTTATCTGGCAGGTGGACAGGAAGTCCTCTTCCAATTTTGCCATAAACAGAAGGCTGGTATATAAAATAAGGAAATTGGGGCTAGGAGATAACCTTTGCAATTGGATACAAAACTGGCTGAAGGATAGGGAACAGTGTGGAAATAGATATAGAAAGCAAAATATCAATATTTGCAGATGATACTAAATTATGCAAAGTCATTAATTCAGAACAGGATATTTTCTCTCTACAGAGGGACTTACATACAATGTCAGATTGGGCAAACATGTGGAATATGAAGTTTAATGTGGGGAAGTGTAAAGTCATGCATTTGGGAGGAAACAATCCCAAGGCTACTTATAAACTTAATGGAATAATTTTAGGTGACTCGTTGCTAGAAAAAGACCTGGGTATCCTTGTCAACTACAAACTTGGAAACAGTGACCAGTGTCAAACAGCAGTAGCAAAGGCAAACAAAGTCCTGTCTTGCATAAAAAGAGGTATTGAAGCAAGAGTGGATAACATTATTTTGCCATTATACAAATCATTGATAAGACCTCACCTTGAGTATGCAGTGCAATTTTGGGCACCGGTTCTGAAAAAGGATATACTAGAACTAGAGAGGGTACAGTGGAATGCAACAAAATTAATTAAGGGAATGGAGGACTTGACATATGAGGAACGACTAAACAAACTTGGTTTATTTACTCTAGAGAAAAGACGACTAAGAGGAGATCTTATCACATTGTACAAGTATATGAAAGGTCAATACAGGGATCTCTGCGGTGAGCTATTTATTCCAAGGCCTGATCAGTTGACCAGGGGACACCCCTTGAGATTAGAGGAAAGGAGGTTTAAACTTCAGCAGAGGAAGGGTTTTTTTACGGTAAGGTCTATCAAATTGTGGAATTCATTGCCCAGGGAGGTGGTTATGGCAGATACAATGGATACATTTAAGACAAGATTAGATACATTTCTTTCAAAAGGGAACATACAGAGTTATACTGTTTATCAGTAGGCTGATCAGGTAGGTCTGATAAAGACTAATTTAATTGGTAGCAGGAAAGCTATAAAATTCTCAGTTACTGAGGTATGAGGCGAAGGTTGAACTTGATGGACTTGTGTCTTTTTTCAACCTAATTTACTATGTTACTATGTTACTATGTTACTCAACATTACTGAAGAGAGGATGGCATGGGAACTCCATCTGTGAATGTGGTACAATGATCACACATGCCAGTGTGTTGGAGGATAATCGTAACCAAGGCATCAAGCAGTATCAAGCTGTTGGCAGAGAGGGTTTATCATTATTATTAAACTGTCTGCAAGTTGTCATATGTCCTTAACAGGGAGTGGACAAGGGGTATAGCGACAGCAGCAAGACTTAGTTTCTGGTGGAATGATTACTAGTGTTGAGCGAGCGTGCTCGGCCGATGCTCGGATCGGCTCGAGCATCGCTCTGCTCGGCACATGGCGGTACTCGTCGAGTACCGCCATGTGCTCGCCCGCCATGTTCGGGTGGCGGGGATCTGTGCCGGAAGAGGCACAGATCTGAAGACGCTCCGCTGGACCACCAGGGACTGGAGGTACGGGGGCATTGCGGAGATGAAGGGGGCATTGCGGAGATGAAGGGGGACATTGTGGAAGAGGGGCATAGCGGAGATGAAGGGGGACATTGTGGAAGAGGGGCATAGACTCTATGCCCCTCTTCCACAATGTCCCCCTTCATCTCCTCTATGGCATAGAGGAGATGAAGGGGGACATTGTGGAAGAGGGGCATAGCGGAGATGAAGGGGGACATTGTGGAAGAGGGGCATAGCGGAGATGAAGGGGGACATTGTGGAAGAGGGGCATAGCGGAGATGAAGGGGGACATTGCGGAGATGAAGGGGGCATTCGAAGATGAAGGGGGCATAGCGGAGATGAAGGGGGGCATTGACCAGGCACCCTCCCCTCATCAGAGCAGGGGGTGCCTGGTGTAATGCTCGTGTCGCCCCATTCATTTCAATGGGGCTCGGGTGCTCGGCCGAGCACTCGAGCCTCAGGGGGTGCTCGGTCAGAGCACCCGAGCATCGGGGTGCTCGCTCAACACTAATGATTACACATTGGGAAACATAAGCATCCTGGTGTTTGATTACAGTTATGCCAGGTGTTACAGATGTGCCCATTGTTTCCAATTCTTCCCTTATTTATCAAACACACTGTTCTTGAACCCAAATGAAAAATTTATCTTCTATCAACACACCCATGATTTTGGAGGAGGGGTCGGTGGAGAAACATTATTGTCCAACTGCCTCAGGCGAATCATTTGAGCTTGTGGTGGCAAGTGGAACCTTCATAATCCATCACCCATGTTACTGCTGTTGTTGATCCCATTCCCTTTGAGCTGCCTAATCATTCTGCTTTTTAAACAACTCAGCAGCAGCATCAAGAACAGCAGTTGCAAATTCCGCAATTACAAAGGGTAATTTGACAATGAGCAGTGGCCACTGGCCAACGAAACATGACCTGCTGGCACTAGGCTAATAGGGCATTTTTTTATTTATATTAGGGTTTATTCTTTAAAAAAAACAGACACCTATGAAAAAAATTGGGAGGCTTGTTTCCAAAAAGTTTAAGTCCTACAAATCAATGTTTCCTTAGGGCTTGGGCTTAACACAAGTCTAATTTCCTACAACTAATCAATGTTTCCTCAGGGCTTGTACCTCAATTAAGTCCAAGTCCTACAAATGAATGTTTCCTCAGGGCTTGGGCCTAACACAAGTCTAATGTCCTCTAATTTCCTATAACTAATCAAGGTTTCCTCAGAGTTTGTGCTTCTAATAAGCGTAAACCCTACAAATCAATGTTTCCTCAGGGCTTGTACCTCAATTAAGTCCAAGTCCTACAAATCAATGTTTCCTCAGGGCTTGGGGCTAACACAAGTCTAATGTCCTCTAATTTACTATAACTAATTAAGGTTTCCTCAGAGTTTGCACCTCTAATAAGCGTAAACCCTACAAATCAATGTTTCCTCGGGGCTTGGGCCTCTAGCAACAATTTCTACAAATCATCCTCTACAAAATAATCTATCCGATCAAGTGTCAGTTACAGCTTACATCAGGGGGTCCCGGTCTCTGTCACATTATGTACCAATTTCTTTGTATTTATTTATTTTTTATTAACTGCCTCCCCAAAAAAATCCCCTGTTCAACTGATTCTTTCCCCAGACTTCACGCACCAACACAGGCACCCCCACTGGCCCTTGTTATACTATGTCTAATGTTTTTTTTTTTTTAATTGTATTTATTTATGTATTTATTTATTAACTGCCCCCCAAATCCCAGGCAACCTCCCCCAGAAAAAAATTATCTGTTCAACTGACTGTTTCCCCACAATCCACCAACAAAGGCAACCTCATTCCCTTTTTATACTATGCTTTTGGGAAATAAAATAGCATTTGCTATGTATTGTGTGTTAATTCAATGTTCCCATTGATTTCAATGTAATGAGCTAGGCGAAAAAAAGCAGAAAAATTGCAATTTTTGCAGAAAATTATTCACCAAGTTGGAAGAGCCATTATTTGCAGATTTTAGTTTGAGGCGAAAAATTTTCACCCATCTTTACTATTCAGTTACCATGCACTAATGCTATATTCCCTAATGGTTTCAAACACCCGCTCTAGACACAAAAGAACAGCCTCCTAAACTACTTATTTGCCTTATGAATTTGCATAGAAATGTATTGAATACATTATATTAGATGTTCAAATACTAAATAACCTATCCTCCTTCCAAGTCACTCTATCCCAACATGCCCTCTCCTTAAAGCATCCATTGGACCCCCTATTAATTGTTACTATGAATTCCTTCTTGGGGGTAACAATTTTTAAGTAATATGGGTGATACAAAACCTTTTTTAATATTTTCTTATTTCTGAACTTAAAGTAAATTCGTAAGGAGTATTTTATGTATTTATTTTTTGTTGCTGAATTCATTGAGGTAGGGAGTGAAAGAGCCATCCTTTGTAAAATAAATAAATAAATAAATAAATAAATGAAACAAAGATGGGGCTAACGATAAGTTACTGAAGAAAATATTATCCTTAACCCCTTAAGGGGTTAAGGATAATAGCGAAAGACTTCCTGGACTTACCATGTAAGTCATCTGTCACTAATTAAATAAAAATAGAATATTAGGTGGTCTTGGATAGACACATTTCCCTGCCCCAAAGTTGGGTATTCTGTTAATTATCCCTGGTGACCTAGATGCTCACCCTGTTAAATTTCTTTTAAAGTATACCCCGGCTATGGCATGAAAAATAGTTAACATGGCATGGATGTCTGCCACTCCTCCCTTACACAAACACTACGCGAATCTGGTGACCAAAATATTCCACACTACCTCTTAGTATACACTTACAGAGGGATTCCGCACAGGTTCCATGCAATCTGGGGAACATGGATATCTTATTTTGGGACAAACTCCTCTACCTAGCTGAGTGACACTGGGACTTGTTCTCTGAGCCTGTTCTGTCCGAGCAGTTGCTGGTGACCTACTAGGGAAGGAAGAGATTTTCCCTTTTTGTTTTTTATTTTGTGCTTCATGTTCACAAAGCAAAATTTTTGGATGCATCTGGATGAATGACCTTTTACTCCATGTTGTCTTCTATGTTTTCCTAACATTTTTGGATGCCTGGAATTGTACACTACTGCCATGATTGTTTAATTCAATGTATTACTTGTTCTATGCTGTATCTTGAAGTTCTCCTTAATAAAATATATAAAAAAAAGAATATTGGAACTAATAACACCTTTTTTGCTAGTGCTCCTGGAACTCATTAATTGTTCCCAGCCAACCCTGAAATGCATAAATTAATCTTAGGTCAAACTAGGCTAGTGTGGGTGGCAGAATGTTCAAATAGTCATGATGTTAGTGTTAGTTAACCTTCATTTGCCAGTGAGTTGACAGTGCATGGCATAGGAAGTTGTATGGCAATTGAGGAATGAAGATGGACTAGTGCAAGCATGGAAATATTTTTCAACTTTTTCAGCCTTGAACTGTAGTAGCAGAAGTTACTTGAATCTGAGACAAAGACACATTTTAAGGCCACTAACATGTTATGCCATCACTTCCAGTCATGTTCTATGAGCTTTATTTTATGGCAATTTTGGCTGCTGATCAGTTATTTGACCCTACTGTAAACTAGGTCTATAATTGAGTTATCAGATTTTAGTCAATTTAATTACGCAAAAAGGATTTCAGTGGACAATTGCAGATTTAGTAATATGTAATAAGGCTCAATAGTCAGATTTCAAACTAGATCCAACATTTTATTTGCTTGAGGACTCTTCAATTAAGTTCACACAATGAAAAGCTAATACTAAAATATATCTGAGAACTGATTTCTTCATATGAAGTATAGTAAGTATCATTTAAGTAAAATAATACATTGTTTTTACATTTTGTATTAATTAAAATCGTGTTATACAGCCCTGAATTTTCCAGCAGATATTGTGGGAATGCTTTTCATCCATTCTTAATACCTTTCCTATATATAAGTAGAGGTTAAGAAAGTTTTTTTAATGGGAAATAGTGTGTTACATTTTATAGTTTAATATTGGTATTTAATTCTTGTAACTCTTAATGCCTCTTTAATGATTGGAGCTTACAATCTAGTTTATCAGTCTTTTGTAATGGAAATCATGGTATAAGAATAATTGCAGGGTTTCTTAATAACTGGATATTTATCAAATCTTTGGTGTTATGTTTCATTTATTTTTACTTATTGAGATGAAATGGCCTAATTTTGACAAAGGTTGAGAATTAATGAAGACACATATTTAGTTCACTGAATCCTTAAGTAATTATGTTTTATTTAATGAAGAAATTATATGCATTGTAGCACGTTACATTTTACCAGAATATATGTGTGTAGAAAATAAATTATAGATACTTAAGTGGTTTAGATTATATAATGGATATGTCAATCAAATGTTCCCTAGAGTCAAATGTAGATAACAATCTTGCTTTTTATCTAATTACTGTAATTATTTGCCATTATAAACATGCTTCCCAAAGCTATCAAAATATTTTCTCAAATATCTTATTAAATCTAGTTAATCTTTACTGTTTCTATTCCTTCTGTTTTTAGGGAAATGACAACAATGAAAACAAGCAGCATGTTTATGTCAAATACATGCATTCTTGATGGACATTTAATATGGCATATTTTGCGAAATATCTAAATAATGGGAAAACATGCACACAAGTTTGTTGTGTTCCTGATCACCTTGAAACTAATCCACTAGAATCCATTCCTTTACTGTTCATCGTACAGTTTTCTGCACTAATACCTGCATCGATTCAGGTGACTCTTTCCTCTGTTTGTACAGACGTATCGCTAGGATGAAGAGGAGAACCCTAGGCTGCTGGATCGGTATCCTTTTGAAAGTCACCAGCTATTGACATTTTCATAGTGAACCACTGGGTCATGTGCTTAACTCCATAACTTGGCTCTGAAGTGAGATGACCTGATCTGCCTATTCAGTTACTACCAGTATCCTGTTGGAGATCAGTGCACTTAAGTCCTGGAGGCTGTTTATCCCAAATGGTGAAACCCTATTGGTGACTGGTGGTATAAAACTATATGAACAAATGCTACACCACACTGAACATGGCCAGCTGAGAGATAGAACTTCTATTGTAGGCCTGCTTGATGAGTGACCCCATTTCTAGTGACACATCAAGAGTTGGCACATTTTAGTGTGTGCTGTTTGGAGACGTTTTGGGTATACATTTATGTGAGCAACAAGAAGTGAGAAATTGATGCACATCAATACTCATTGCATTGCTATACTACCACCAGTGGGGTGCAGAGAGGGCTAGGAAGGTACACAGTTTGAAATGATACCACTACACACTGAGAGATATATCTCACTTTTACACTGCTTATCAGCTGCTCAGCAAAAAAAGGAAAAATTTGATTTTTTTTTTTATTAACGGGGGAAATATAGGCTTGTATGTCTCAATACCCAGTCCTACCTTGAAACAATGTTTGCACATCCTTCTCTGTACACCTTGGGAGAAAATTTACAGGAGCACAACCTATGTAAACTGTGGGTCCTTCACTAGTCCCTCTCGAATGACACGTCATTAAATATTAGGATAAAATTCTCTACTCTGTCAGGTGATAAAGTACATCCTAGCAGCACATCACAACATACAAAGGAAGAAGAAAAAGGAAGAAAAGAAAAAGGTGGAAAAGAAAAAAAGGAGAGAAGAAATAATACCAGTGTAGTAATGCACGGGTGTTGTCACTGTGCCCGTGATCTATCTCCCATGGTGTTAACTGTCTTATACCCTCTTGTTTTGTTGAAATCCATACCTAATCGCTTTTTTTAATTACTCTCGAACTATACCATGTTATGGTCACTATTCCCCAAGTGCTCCCTTACTTGGATGTTAGAGATAAGTTCTTCAATGTCCATTATTAACAGATCCGGACACTCATTCCCTCTGGTTGAGCTCTGCACTAGTTGAGACAAAAAATTGTCATTCAACAAATTCAGAAACTTACTGCTTTTAGCAGAATTAGTTGTTCCATTTTTCCAATCTATTTCTGGATAATTAAAATCCCCCATAATTATAGTTTTCCCTATTTGAGAAGCCTTTTCTATTTGCATTAATAGCTGTGATTCTTCAAGGTCACAGATGTTTGGTGGTTCATAACAAATACCTACTAATATTTTCTGGGCAGTTTTATCCCCATTGACTATTTCAACCCACAGGGATTCCACATGTTCACTACTGTCATCACATATATCTTCCCGCAAATGAGGCAATAATGCTGGTTTGACATACAGACAGACCTCACCGCCTCTTTTGTTTGACCTATCTTTTCTAAACAACATGTAGCCCTCCAAATTGATTGACCAGCCATGTGTGTCAGCCCACCATGTTTCTGTTATGCCAATCAAGTCGTAGTTTTTGATTTTAGCTACCAGCTCCAGTTCTTCTATTTTACCAAATTTTACCAAATTTTAGTGGCATACAATTTATGCCACTGCTATGTTACATTTGTGATTTAATTTTGATGTGGTTTATAGGCTTCTCCCTATCATCTGTACTAATACAGCCCCCAGATCCACCCACCTGGTTATTAACTACATCGCCTTCCCTTTCTATACTATCTAGCCCAGTATTTATTGGCCCTCCCCCCTTTCTAGTTTAAAATCTCCTCCATCCGTCTAGCCATCCTCTCCCCAAGCACTTGAGACCCTCTTGCATTCAAGTGCAATCCATTCCTACTATAGATATTGTACCCCAAAGCAAAATCAGCCCAGTGTTCTAAAAATCCAAAGCCCTCCTTCTTACACCAAGACTTCAGCCATGCATTGAGCTCCCTAATATCCCGCTATCTCTCTGGCGTAGCTCATGGCACAGGTAGTATCTCTGAGAATACTACCTTGGAGGTCCAGTTCCTAATCCTACTCCCTAAATCCCTAAAATTACCTTTTAGAACTCTCCACCTTCCTCTTATTTTGTCATTGGTACCAATATGCACCAAGACAGCTGGATCCTCTCCAGCCCCTCCCAATAATTTGTCCACCCTGTCTGCAACATGCCGAAGAGACAGCAAACCATTCAGTTGCTGCGATCAGAGCCACAGATTACCCTATCTGTTCTCATAATGAGTCCCCTCCACCACAAACTGCCTAGGCTTCACTTTCCTCTGGATCCCCTCTGTGCCAGAGGAGCTGTTATCCTGGCTGTTAGGGAGAACAACCTTCTCCAGCAATTCCACTTCTGGGTTTGTCTCCCCAACATCTTCACTTAAATGAGCAAATTTGTTGGGATAGAAAAACTCAGGACTGGCTGCCCTCTTCTTCTTCCCTCCCCCACTGCACCCACTTCTAACTGTCACCCAACTATGTACCCGGTTCCCTTCTAGCTGATCTCCTCATTCCAGAGCACTTAGTAAAGAGCACACTGTATTTGTGAGCACGCTCTGTGAGTTCTGTACCTAGATTTATACAGGACTACAAAGGTGATTGTTTATATGAATTACACCCACTCCTAGAACAAACATCCTTTTAAACTTTAACACTTTAACCTTCTTACTGCAGGCTAGGATGTAAACCCAAAATCAGTATATTATAAAACGTTTCCAATGCTGTGTTTCACCAACTGTCCACTTATTCCAGAGCACTAAGTAAAGAGCACACTGTTTTTCTGAGCAGAAGAAGAAGAAGGTCATTCTTCTCCACCTCTCCCCTCACATAAATCATAAGTATGTGAATATTTCCCTTGGGGGAGGAACAGTGCAGTCACCAGTGACCAGTGATGTATTAAAAACCATGGGTAGTTCATATATAAATAAAGAAAACAAAGGGGGCCAAGAATGGAGCCTTGGGGAACCACACTTATTACTTTGAGCAGAAGGAAAATATTGTCAGCAATAGACACATATTGTCTTCTGTCTGATAAATAGAATTGGAACCCATTTAGAGAATGATTACCCAATCCTGAACATTGGAGTTTACTTATCAGAATACTATGGTCCACTGTATTGAAGACCTTTGCAAAATCTAGCAAAATAGCTCCGGTGAGTTCACCATTTTTCATGCTAGTCTGGATCATTACATACTTTTAGAAGGACAATAGCCAGGTTGAAGCTGGATGAAAAAAAATGGTCCTTTGGTAATACTTATATAGTTGTAAGTGAACACATTTCTCTAGGATTTTAGCTAATGTGGGAAGTAGGGATATTGGTCTGTAATTTGATACTACATTTTTATCCCCACTTTTGTGGACAAGCACAACTCTAGCCACTTTGCAGGCTTTGGGGATATACCCTACGGTAGGGAGGCATTACTTAGAGATGCAATAGGATGGACGGTGACTGAAGCGCTGAGGTTTAACAGCATTACTCTCAGCACCTGACACCCTCTTACCCCATTGTCTGTCTCCTTTTACCCATTTAGACTGTAAGCTCCTTGGGGCAGGGACCTCTCTCCCATTGTTTCTATGAATGTTGCACTTATTTCATCCCCTCTTATTTACTCTAACATGTCTATTGCAAGGCGCTGCGTACACTGTGTGGCACCATATAAATAAAGATATACATAAAAACATACATACATTACTGGTAGTTGGTCAGGGCCAGATTGCTGTTTCATGTTTGATGGCTTTAAATGTAATTAATTAGTATCACTGAACCAGGTTGCAGGTGACAAAGACTGTTCTGTGTTTAATTCATACACAATTAATCAGTGGTCATAGTGGTGGTCCCAGCAGTGCTAGATGGTAGCAACCCTTCACATCCTTTCTCCTCCTCATCATTGTCATCCTCTGTGCTGCTGTTAGTAATCTATGTGCCCTGGCTTTCTCTGTCAGGTGTGTCCACTTCTGCTATCTGATACTCACATGGTATTAGATGTTGGTCAGTTTTTAAGAATGTTAGTATTCCAATACTGCTGCCTGACCTACGGTCATCTACATGATCTTTGGCACGAGCACAAACCGAACAAGCCTCCACAAAGGCTGCACAATCTGCTCTTAAACTAGGCCACCAGAAGAGATGTGAAATTGACCAAATTAATTGGTGTTCAGCTGCCTTGGACGAATGATAGGTTTATTGAGGAGAGTGTCAGCTACAAAACATTTGCCACTGGGTTTCTCTACTGGAGCATTACCTTGTGAAGCCAGAATCTCCTTGCCCAAGGGAGAAGTAATGCTAGTGCGTATTGTGACTAAAATGCGATCTAGGGAAATGATCGGAACGGGTTCACTTTCTGTCTCACGCTCTGGGCCAAACTGTCTAGACAGGGCGTCTGCATGAATATTCTTGGAACCAGGGAGGTACGAATCTACAAAATTGAATCTAGACAGAAACAATGCCCATCTGGCTTGTCTTGGTGACAGTCTCTTGGCCTCAGACAAGCATGTCAAGTTTTTATGATCCGTTAAGATCAGAATAAGATCCTTAGTCCCCTCCAGTAGGTGACACCATTCATGAAGAGCGAGGATAATGGCTAGCAGTTCACGGTCCCTTATATCATATAGGCTTTGAGCCTAAGTCATTTTTTTTTTAGAAAAATCCACAGGGCATCAGAGTCTTGCCAGGATAGGATCTTTGAGACAGTACTGTCCCTACACCTGTCTCAGATTCATCCACCTCCAGGGTAAAAGGCAATGCGGTGTTAGGATGTACCAATACTGGGGCCACCGAAAAGGCAGGTTTCAAGGCTTCAAAAGCATTGTTGGCCTCAGGGGACCAAACCGAAGGGTTAGCGCCCTTATGAATTAAATCAGTCAAGGGTTTGACCAATCTTTGTATAGCCTTCAGACCCACCAGACGTGGCCATTGCAGAACTGCCAAGAGTTTTTCTGTATCCATAGCAATACCTTCTTCAGAGATAACATAACCCAGGAACAGCACTTGGTCTTTATGAAATTTGCCTTTCTCAAGTTTGCAATACAGTTTGTTTTCCCTCAGTTTTTGCAATACTGTAGAAACATCTCTCCTATGAGTCTCGATATCAGGAGAGGGTATCAAGATGTCATCCAGGTAAACCACTACATAGGACTGTAGTAGACTTCTCAAAACATCATATATGAACTCCTGATAGGCCGCTGGGGCATTGCATAGCCCAAATGGCATGACCAAATACTCATAATGGCCACTACAAGTGTTAAAAGTGGTCTTCCACTCATCACCCTCCTTGATTCTAATCAAATTATACGCCGCCCTTAAATCAAGTTTCGTAAACACAGAGGAACCCTTCAGGCGGTCAAACAATTCCATAATTAACGGGATGGGGTACGCATTTTTCACCATCAGGTTATTTAGACCTCTATAGTTGATGCAGGGTCTAAGCTCCCCTTTCTTTTTCTTGACAAAAATAATCCAGCCCCTGCGGCGAGGATGAAGTCCTAATTATTAGTGATGATCGAGCACCCCAATGCTCGGGTGTTCGGGTGCTCTGACCGAGCGCCCCCGGAGGCTCGAGTGCTCGGCCGAGCACCCGAGCCCCATTGAAGTCAATGGGAGGACTCGAGCATTACACCAGGCACCCCCTGCTCTGATGAGGGGAGGGTGCCTGGTCCATAGGAAAAGGGCAGAAAATGATGGAAACACCAAAGAAATGGTTCAGGGACAGCATAGGGAGGATGTCTGGATGCATCTTGGACTCCAACATCGCTGCTGGGAACAATGTTTCGCCCGTAGTACGCCATTTTTACAGACTGACCGTAAAACACACAAAAAGGAAGATAAAAACGACTTTAGGCGAAAAATTATTACCAAACAGTATTTGCTGTGTATTTACTTGTATATCATCTGCAAATTCTGCAAAAAATTTCATCGATTTTTCGGAACTGGGGCCATGATTAAGAGGGAAACGTGCGCAGAGGAAAATTCTGCAAAAAATTTCATCGATTTTTCGGAACTGGACCCATGATTAAGAGGGAAACGTGCGCAGAGGCAAATTCTGCAAAAAATGTCCTCGATTTTTCTGAACTGGGGCCATGATTAAGAGGGAAACGTGCGCAGAGGCAAATTCTGCAAAAAATTTCCTCGATTTTTCTGAACTGGGGCCATGATTAAGAGGGAAACGTGCGCAGAGGCAAATTCTGCAAAAAATTTCCTCGATTTTTCTGAACTGGGGCCATGATTAAGAGGGAAACGTGCGCTGAGCCGACCATCTAAAACATTATGGGTGAGGGTCTGCTGCGGAGCTGACCATCCTAAACATTATATGCGAAGGCCCGCTAGTGAGCTGACGCTATAAAACATTATATGAGAGGGCCCGCTAGAGAGCTGACCCAATAAAACATTATATGAGAAGGCCCACTGGTGAGCTGACCTATACAAAAATTGTCAAACAGCGCCCGCTGGTGAGCTGGCCCTATATAAAAATTATATCACAGGGCCCGCTGGTGAGCTGGTCCTATATAAAAATTATATCCCAGGGTATATGGAAGAGAGTCAACCATATACCCATTTTTTGGGTGGAAGGGGTGAATGGGAATACAGAGTATTCCCATCATTGTAAATAACATATCTAAAGTGACTTTATGTTCCCCCGGGGCTTTCCTCCAGTGGAGTGGAGAAGTCAGGGGAAATCCAGGCCTTGTTCATTTTTATGTGTCAACCTATCAGCATTTTCGGTGGAAAGGCGGATACGCTTATCTGTTATGATGCCACCAGCAGCACTAAATACCCGCTCAGACAGAACGCTGGCGGCAGGGCAGGCCAGCACCTCCAAGGCGTAGAGTGCCAGTTCATACCACGTGTCCAGCTTGGACACCCAGTAGTTGTAAGGCACAGAGGGATCATTGAGGACGCTGACACGGTCTGCTACGTACTCCTTCACCATCTTCCAAAACTTTTCCCTCCTTGTGACACTAGGCTGCGCATCAGGGTGAGGGTGCTGGCGGGGTGTCATGAAGGTGTCCCACGCCTTGGAGAGTGTTGCCCTGCCTTTGTCGGAACTGCTGTGTGCTCCCCTTTTCTCCCCTTCTCGGTTGGCCAAGGTAGCACGTACTCTGCCGCCAGCGTTGTCAGATGGAAAATTTTGGAGCAATTTTTCAACAAGAACCTTCTGGTATTGCACCATTTTGCTTGTCCTCTCCACCGGAGGAATGAGAGATGAGAAATTCTCTTTGTAGCGGGGGTCCAGAAGGGTGAACACCCAGTAATCCGTGTTGTCTAAAATGCGTATAACGCGTGGGTCACGGGAAAGGCAGCCTAACATAAAGTCAGCCATGTGTGCCAGAGTACCAACAGGCAAGATTTCGCTGTCTTCACCAGGAGGATGACTCTCAATCTTTTCATCCTCTTCCTCCTCTTCTGCCCACCCACGCTGAAGAGATGGAACTAAAGTTCCATGGCTACCCTCTGTAGCGGAGGCAACCGTGTCTTCCTCCTCCTCCTCCTCCTCCGCCTCCTCCAATTGTCGCTGAGAAGACGAAGTGAGGGTGCTCTGGCTATCACCTTGTGTAAGCTCTTCCTCCCGCATTTCCACCTCTTCCACATGCAAAGCGTTGGTTTTAATTGTGAGCAGCGAGCGTTTCAGTAGACACAGAAGTGGGATGGTTACACTGATAATAGCGTTATCGCCGCTCACCATCTGTGTCGATTCCTCAAAATTGCGTAAAACCTCACAGAGGTCTGACATCCATTCCCACTCCTCACTTCTGATTAGAGGAAGTTGAACGGAGAGGCGACGACCGTGTAACAGCTGGTACTCCACTACTGCCCTCTGCTGCTCACAAAGCCGGGCCAACATGTGGAAGGTGAAGTTCCAGCGCGTGCTCACGTCACACAGCAGCCGGTGAGCTGGCAATTGTAAGCGCTGCTGCAGCTTCAACAGGCCGGCTGAAGCTGTTGATGACTTACGGAAATGTGCACACACGCGGCGCACCTTGGTCAAGAGATCATGCAAATTGGGGTAGGTTTTTAGAAATCGCTGAACCACTAAATTAAATACATGCGCTAGGCATGGTACGTGTGTGAGCTTGCCAAGCTCCAAAGCCGCCACCAAGTTACGCCCATTATCACACACAACCATGCCTGGTTGCAGGTTGAGTGGCGAGAGCCACTGCTCGGTCTGGTGACTAATCCCCTGCAACAGCTCTGAGGCCGTGTGCTGTTTGTCCCCAAGGCAGATCAGCTTCAGCACGGCCTGTTGACGCTTCCCCACTGCAGTGCTACACTGCTTCCAGCTACCGGCTGATGGGTGAGTGGCGCTGCGTGCATAGAATTCGGAGGTGGAAACGGAGGAGGAGGAGCCAATAACGTAGGTGCTGGCGGAAACCCTGATGGAGGTAGGGCCCGCAATCCTCGGCGTGGGTAGCACCTGTGCCATCCCAGGGTCCGAGTCGCTCCCAGCCTCCACGACATTCACCCAGTGTGCCGTCAGGGAAATGTAGCGTCCCTGGCCACAAGCACTTGTCCATGTGTCAGTCGTTAAGTGGACCTTCCCAGTAACTGCGTTGGTCAGGGCACGGGTGATGTTACGGGACACATGGTGGTGTAAGGCGGGGACGGCACACCGGAAAAAGTAGTGGCAGCTGGGGACTGCGTACCGAGGTACAGCTGCTGCCATCAGGCTGCGGAAGGACTCAGTCTCCACAAGCCTAAATGGCAGCATTTCGATGGCCAGTAATTTGGAAAGGTGTGAGGTTAGTGCTATGGCCTGTGGGTGGGTGGCTGGGTATTTTCGCTTGCGCTCAAATGCCTGGGGTAACGACATTTGGACGCTGCGCTGGGACAGGGAAGTGGATGTGGTCGCTGATGGTGCTTCAGATGGTACAGGTGCAGGGCGGGAGGTATGCGGGCCTGCGCCTTCGACAGGCGATTGGCCGGCACCGAAAACAGGGGAAGAGGAGGCAGTGGTGTGGCCTGCAGACACAGATTGGCGATCCGGGCGTTCCTCCCACTTATTACGGTGCTTGGATGCCATGTGTCGGATCATGCTGGTGGTGGTGAGGTTTCTAGTGTTCATGCCTCGGCTCATTCTGGTGTGGCACAGGTTGCAAACTACAATTTTTTTGTTGTCCGCACTTTCCTTAAAAAAACGCCATACCGCGGAACACCTAGCCCTTGGCAAGGGAGATTTACGCAAGGGGGTGCTCCGTGGAACATTTGCGGGCCGGTTTGGTGCGGTCCGCCTTCTTTCTGTAGCCACACCACTGCCTCTTCCAGCCTGTTGCGGTGCTGCAGATGGCTCACCCTCAGGACTGCTGTCATCGCTCGGCTCTACACCTTCCCAGGTGGGGTCAGTCACCTCATCGTCCACCAAGTCCTCCTCCACTTCCTCACTCTGATCATCCTCCTCATTTCTTGATCCCACCACATACTCAGTCATTGACAACTGTATATCATCCTCCTCATCAAGGTCTTGAGACAGTAATAGTGGTTGATTTGATGGCAACTGTGTCTCATCATCATCATCATCCACTTCCTTTGACCTTAAATGCCGTTCACCTCTGTCATCTTCTTGTGATTGGGTACCCTCTAGAGGTTGTGAATCAGGGCACAAGATTTCATGTTCCTCTGCAAGCGTGCTTGGAGAGAGGTTCAAATTAAGGATTGGTGATGAGACGAGCTCCTCACTATATCCCAGTGTGGGATCACTTCTTTGACCAGACCCTCTATGGTGGGAGGAAGGATGATCAGGGTGAGGATTATGTTGACCAGACTCTTGGCTACTGAGAGTGGACTTGGTGGAAGACAGGGTGGTGCTTAACCGACTGGAAGCAGTATCACCTGAAATCCAACCGACCACCTGTTCGCAGTGGTCTGACCTCGAGAGTGATGTCCTGCGACGCCCTGTAAACTGAGACATGAAGCTAGGTATGGTGGATGTCTTTCTTTCTTGTGCTCTGGCACCAGGCACAGTTTCTACGCGTCCTGACCCGCGCCCTGAACTATCAGGATCACGTCCACTTCCCCGTCCCTTTTTACCCGCCTTCTTCATATTACACGGAATATGTGCTGCAAATCTGCAACTTTTCACACTAAACAGAATGTGCTGCTTATCTGCGGCTAGGCACAGTGAACAGAATATGTGACTTTTATTTTTAACACTTTGCACACTAAACAGAATGTGCTGCTTATCTGCGACTAGGCACAGTGAACAGAATATGTGACTTTTATTTTTAACACTTTGCACACTAAACAGAATGTGCTGCAAATCTGCAACTTTGCACACTAAACAGAATGTGCTGCTTATCTGCGGCTAGGCACAGTGAACGGAATAAGTGACTTTTATTTTTTACACTTTGCACACTAAACAGAATGTTCTGCTAATCTGCAACTTTGCACACTAAACAGAATGTGCTGCTTATCTGCGGCTAGGCACAGTGAATGGAATATGTGACTTTTATTTTTTACACTTTGCACACTAAACAGAATGTTCTGCTAATCTGCAACTTTGCACACTAAACAGAATGTGCTGCTTATCTGCGGCTAGGCACAGTGAATGGAATATGTGACTTTTATTTTTTACACTTTGCACACTAAACAGAATGTTCTGCTAATCTGCAACTTTGCGCACTAAACAGAATGTGCTGCTTATCTGCGGCTAGGCACAGTGAATGGAATATGTGACTTTTATTTTTTACACTTTGCACACTAAACAGAATGTTCTGCTAATCTGCAACTTTGCACACTAAACAGAATGTGCTGCTTATCTGCGGCTAGGCACAGTGAACGGAATATGTGACTTTTATTTTTTACACTTTGCACACTAAACAGAATGTGCTGATAATCTGCAACTTTGCACACTAAACAGAATATGCTGCTTATCTGCGGCTAGGCACAGTGAATGGAATATGTGACTTTTATTTTTTACACTTTGCACACTAAACAGAATGTTCTGCTAATCTGCAACTTTGCACACTAAACAGAATGTGCTGCTTATCTGCGGCTAGTCACAGTGAACGGAATAAGTGACTTTTATTTTTTTCACTTTGCACACTAAACAGAATGTGCTGATAATCTGCAACTTTGCACACTAAACAGAATATGCTGCTTATCTGCGGCTAGGCACAGTGAATGGAATATGTGACTTTTATTTTTTACACTTTGCACACTAAACAGAATGTTCTGCTAATCTGCAACTTTGCACACTAAACAGAATGTGCTGCTTATCTGCGGCTAGGCACAGTGAACGGAATAAGTGACTTTTATTTTTTACACTTTGCACACTAAACAGAATGTTCTGCTAATCTGCAACTTTGCACACTAAACAGAATGTGCTGCTTATCTGCGGCTAGGCACAGTGAATGGAATATGTGACTTTTATTTTTTACACTTTGCACACTAAACAGAATGTTCTGCTAATCTGCAACTTTGCACACTAAACAGAATGTGCTGCTTATCTGCGGCTAGGCACAGTGAATGGAATATGTGACTTTTATTTTTTACACTTTGCACACTAAACAGAATGTTCTGCTAATCTGCAACTTTGCACACTAAACAGAATGTGCTGCTTATCTGCGGCTAGGCACAGTGAATGGAATATGTGACTTTTATTTTTTACACTTTGCACACTAAACAGAATGTTCTGCTAATCTGCAACTTTGCACACTAAACAGAATGTGCTGCTTATCTGCGGCTAGGCACAGTGAACGGAATAAGTGACTTTTATTTTTTACACTTTGCACACTAAACAGAATGTGCTGATAATCTGCAACTTTGCACACTAAACAGAATGTGCTGCTTATCTGCGGCTAGGCACAGTGAATGGAATATGTGACTTTTATTTTTTACACTTTGCACACTAAACAGAATGTGCTGCAAATCTGCAACTTTGCACACTAAACAGAATGTGCTGCTTATCTGCGGCTAGGCACAGTGAACGGAATATGTGACTTTTATTTTTTACACTTTGCACACTAAACAGAATGTGCTGCTAATCTGCAACTTTGCACACTAAACAGAATGTGCTGCTTATCTGCGGCTAGGCACAGTGAACGGAATAAGTGACTTTTATTTTTTACACTTTGCACGCTAAACAGAATGTGCTGCTAATCTGCAACTTTGCACACTAAAAATAATGTGCTGCTAATCTGCAACTTTGCACACTGAACAGAATGTGCTGCTAATCTGCAACTTTGCACACTAAACAGAATGTGCTGCTAATCTGCAACTTTGCACACTAAAAAGAATGTGCTGCTAATCTGCAACTTTGCACACTAAACAGAATGTGCTGCTAATCTGCAACTTTGCACACTAAAAAGAATGTGCTGCTAATCTCCAACTTTGCACACTAAACAAAATGTGCTGCTAATCTGAAACTTTGCACACTAAACAGAATGTGCTGCTAATCTGCGGCTAGGCACAGTGAACGGAATATGTGACGTTTTTTTTTTAAACTCTGCCCCCCAAAACAAAATATATCTGCTGCCCCCACACACAATAGTCCTAAAAAGGACTTTTGGGTCTTTTTGTTGTTCAAACGCACTTTTTTTCTGCCTACACTGACTTTCCCTTCCTATCCTCATCTCTCCCTGGCTAAGACTGAGCCGAACTCGCTGGTCAGGTGCTATACAGCACCCGATCACGGGTTCTGGCCAGCCAATCAGTGTAATGCCAGCAGCCAACATGGCTGCTGGCATTACACTAATGTCAGAGCCTCCCCGCACGTTTATTGGCAGCAGCTGCGAAACGTGCGGGGAGGAGACCCGAACATGGCGGGCGAGCACATGCGGTACTCGTACGAGTACCGCCATGTGCCGAGCAGAGCGATGCTCGAGCCGAACCGAGCTTCGGCCGAGCATGCTCGCTCATCACTACTACATTCAAAAAAGCAATGGATGCCTATCTAGCACAGAACAATATTGACAGTTATGACAGATGGCTTCAAAGCAAATAGGATATTGAGCCGGGGAACTATTTGACACACTCACACACACACCTACATTGGAAATTGCTCCAGAGGGCTTTTTTGTTGCCTTCCTCTGGATCAACAGGGGTGTTATTGGCATGGGCTGGACTTAATGGACGCATGTCTTTTTTCAGCCTTATCTACTATGTTACTATGTATGTCTCTGGACAATGCATTAGTAATGTATTCCTCCATGGCCCGGTTTTCCTCTACCTACAGGGGGTAGGTGTGGCCTTTGGGAGGTATTGACCCTGGTATTAAATTAATAGCACAATCATACGGTCTATATTCCAGCAGAGTGCTAGCCTCCCCCTTACTGAACACCTCACTGAAAGACTGTTACTCTGAAGGGTAAAGAGTGGGAGGTACACAATATCTTAATAGGTTGCTGCAGACAGGCCCCTTTACAATAGACAGACCACGATAATATGTCACAAGTCTCCCAGTCCACTCTGGGATTATGCCTCTGGAGCCAAGGGAAACCCAAAATGAGGGCATGGTGTGGAGACTGAATAACCTGAAATTGTAGAGTCTCGACATGAAGAGCTCCTACCCGTAGGGATAGTGGACAAGTCACATGTGTGACATGGGATGGTTCTAGTGGACGATCATCAATAGCCTCTACAGCCAATGGAGACTCATGGAACATCACAGGAATATTATGTGCCTTAGTGAACTCACCATCAATAAAATAGCCTGCAGCACCAGAATCGATCAGAGCTGGGGTAGCCACTTAGGAGTTATCCCAAGAAATAGCCACCTATAAGATGGGCTTGCTTTGATCCTGATCTGGGGACCAACTGACTCCACATAGGATTTGTCCCCTCAGAGATCCTAGGTGCGTGTGTTTCCTGGATGTACCGGACAAGCCGTAACATTTGTCTCTACGGCGGAAGGACCACTCCTCCCTGGACAAACGTGTAAAGCCAATCTGCATAGGGTAAACCTTACTAACCTCTGCACTAGGTGGCAAGGGTGGTGAGGGAGGCATGGGTGGGAACTCCTCGTTAGGTGCAAATCGCGACTCATGCCTTCGCATGTGGTTCTTACATGTGGACCTTTCTCACATCGGCCTTTTGTCAGCTTCAGCTGACTTCAGCTACTTCTACTCCAGATGTTCTGTTAAACTCTTTTATTGGCATGGCAATGAAATAGATTCCCTCTGATGTCCCAGGGTGTCTCGTCTCCTACTGTATAGCCTCAGTTCCCCACACCATGTGCCTCATTGTCATATTACCCTTAATTATCTGCACTATGGGGAAGAAGTCCAAATCAGGAGATTTTAAAAATAGACTCAGTCAATTCGCCAGGAGGCAAATGGAGGAGGATGAGATCCAGGCTGTCAAGCAGCAATCATCAGTACCCTATTCACCATCTCATTCCGCTAATCCTGAGAAAACCTCTGACTCACACTTTACAGAGCTAATAGCAGCTATCTCCAATTGCCAAAACATCCAAACCACTAAGATTAACTCAGTCCAAATGGAGTTGAACCTGCTACGTGCTGATCAACAGAATATGAGAGAAAAAGTGTAAGACACACAGAGAAGATGAGTGTCCAAGGTGAAGGACTCTCTTCCCCCTATTAGTGAGTCACTTGATACACTGAAGCAACAGGTCAAGACCCTACAGAAAAAGCTGATGATCTTGAAAATAGATCCAGTTGTTATAACATCCACATAGTTGGTCTGCCAGGAAACTGTGAGGAACGTAATCCCAAATAATTTGTAGAACGCTGGGTGAAGGAAAAATTGGGAGAAGATGGCCTTTCCAGCTCCTTCGTGGTGGAGAGAGCCCATAGGATCCCCTCTATCCACCCTCCGCCAGGGTCCACCTCTAGGACCATGATTGCCAGATTACTTAACTACAGGGATAGTGATGTGATATTGCACCTAGCTCAACTTAACAGCCCTATTATGCACGGTAATGCTCATGTATCCATTTATCCAGATTTCTCTATGGAGGTGTAGCATCAAAGAATGAAGTTCAGGATGTCAAGCGCTAATTGCATGAAAAGGATATAAGCCATGCTGTATCCAGCTAAACTTAGTTCACAATGGAAATATGGCCTTCTTTACATCGGAGGCTGAAGCTATGAGACGGGTTGAGGCTCTGTAGACAGGAGACGTGAATCTATATGGTTACTCAATCTTCTTATTTATATTCAACATATAGATGTGCTCACTAGCAACCCGTATATAGGATATATTTGAAAAATAATTGTCTGAATATCTTTTTCCAACTGGGGAGGTACTGGGAGACAAATCTAGAATATGTGGTTGTTGCAGAGCCCTGTCTGACCTACAGAGCCACAAACAGAAGCAGTGGGAGAGTTGTGGTTGATGTTTGATGAGAGTTAACCCTTTGAGTGGCAATGAAAGGCATTTTGTATCCCTCTGGTACTCAAAGGGTTAAATCTTGCGTATAGGAAGGTATCTGCACAGTACTGAAATTTGGCCATGTGCACAAAGAAACCAGGAACATTAATAGACCAAATGAACAGCAATGTAGGAGACAAACAGAATTACACAGATTACAACTGATTTAAATGACTCTTTTAACCACTTAAACGCTAGAGAATTCTGCAAAACATTGCTTTGCTATTGTATTTGAAGGGTTAAAAGTCACATTTAAATGAATGCAAATTTGTATTTGTCTCTATGGTGTAGTTAATTTCGAGCCAAATATAATCTTTGTACATATGGCCCTGTACAAAGGGGTGTTGCGTACTCCTCTAGCACTCAAAGGGTTAATTCTTCAGAGTGATCCATGCAGAAAAAAACACTTTAATGTTAATTACAAGAAATGCAGCAAGATATTTGTTTTATTCAGATTATTTTTCTGCTTAGGCCATTGATCACAGGTCCTGGGATCCTTGATCCCTCTTCGAGCACCTTTTGAGCCAAACCCCTCCTGAATAGCCCTCTGAGCTTAACTCCTTAAGAACTGGCTCGCATGCACGTGGCCTGCACTTAAGGACCATGGAGCATTTTTTTTTTTTTTTTTGGAATCCGATTCAGGGTTCTCCGAACGACGTGGAGCCACTCAGGGAGCCCTGAAATCCATGTCAAAAAATTTTATATTAAAGATCCAGGAGCACTCAATTAATATAACTAAATGCGGCTAACACTCACAAACCAACGAGTGGTGCTCATGAATTAAAATTTTTTTTATAATATTTGGAGAGTTGTTCTAGTGAATTTTTGTATATAGGCAGAGTGCTCTGGTAGTCCATAACTTTTCTCTTTTTCTTTTCTAGCCCTGAAATCCATGACATACATGTAAGTCATGGATCCTTTAGGCACTTTTACCCATGACATACATGTACTTCCTTGGTCGCTAAGGGGTTTTAAGATAAGGTGTTGGTACAGTATTGTGCAGGGATTTAACCCACTAGATGCTAGAAACATCTCCAACACATTGTAGAGTAATTTGCTGAAAATGTCTCTAGTGTCCAAGGAGTATTATTAAAGGGATAGTAATACCTAAAATGTAAAAAAAAATATGTTGTAGGGTTTATCCCCCTGAGTAAAACAAGAGTACTCCCACTGCTGAAAGATGTTTCATTCAAAAGTTATTAATTTTCAAAGTTGAATTTTTTAGGTGCAATATCACAGTGGCCTGAAATTGTACAGTGGCGCTGTTGCTACACCATCCTATGGAGATTTATGGTCCTGAGACCAGAGCTGTCCATAGGATCGTGTAGCAACAGCGCCACTGTACAATTTCAGGCCACTGTGATATTGCACCTAAAAAATTCAACTTTGAAAATTAATAACTATTGAATGAAACATCTTTCAGCAGTGGGAGTACTCTTGTTTTACTCAGGGGGATAAACCCTACAACATATTTTTTTTTACATTTAGGTATTACTATCCCTTTAAGGAATGGGTGTGGTTAGAGGGCAAAGGTGGGGCTAGGGGCACTGCAGAGTGTTGTGCCTAGGGGTTGTAAATCCGGCCCTGGACAGTAGCTGACCACAGTGTTGAAAAGTTCATTGGACAACAGGATTACTGGTAAGTGTTTAGTGTCAGGGGTTGTTTTTTGACTTAGTCTGATTAACTCTGTGAGTGCCAGCAGTGAATGCACACCCTGCTGGCACTGATAGGGTTAATTACATAGAAACATAGAATTTGACGGCAGAAAGAACCATTTCGGCCCATCTAGTCTGCCCATTTTTCTACAGTAAAAACCTCAAACCTCTTTTGGTCCTTGGTCTTTTCTTAAGTTAAGGACAGCCTTATGCCTATCCCATGCATGCTTAAATTCTGTCACTGTATTAACTTCTATCACTTCTGCTGGTAGGCTATTCCACTTATCTACTACCGTCTCAGTGAAGTAAAACTTTCTTACATTACATCTAAACCTGTGCCCCTCTATTTTTAGACTATGGCCTCTTGTCCTAACTTTTATACTCCTTTGAATTATACTTCCATCCTGCACTTTGTTGAATCCCTTCATGTATTTGAATGTTTCAATCATATCTCCTCTCTCTCTTCTCTCCTCCAAGCTATATATGTTCAGACCCTTTTGTCTAGCCTGATATTTCTTTTCCTGTAAACCAGTCACCATTTAGGTAGCCCTTCTTTGAATTTTCTCTAGAGTATCTATATCCTTCTGGAGGTGGGGTCTCAAGTACTGTACACAGTACTCTAGGTGAGGTCTAACTAGAGATCTATAGAGTGGCATGACCACTTCCCTTTCTGCTACTTATGACCCCTAGCTGTACAACCCAGTACCCTGCTTGCATTCCCCACTGCTTTATTACATTGCCTGCCTACCTTTAAGTCATTAGAGATAATTACTCCCAAATCCCTTTCCTCTGTTGTCTCTGACAGTACAGTACCTTTAATAGTATATTTTTCCTTTGGATTTTTATGTCCCAAGTGCATTATTTTACATTTATCAACGTTAAACTGCATCTGCCATACTCTTAGCCATTCTTCTAATGTACCTAAATCATTTGTCATTTGGCTTATTCCCCCTGGAATGTCTACCCTATTGCAGATCTTGGTATCATCTGCAAAAAGGCATACCTTACCTTGAAGATCTTTTGCAATATCACTAATAAAAATATTAAAAATAATCGGTCCCAATACAGATCCCTGAGGTACACTACACTAGTAACACTCCTTTCATCCGAATATTCTCCATTGACTACCACCCTCTGTCTCCTGTCACTCAGCCACTGCCTTATCCATTTAACTCTTTTTGCATGCAGACCCAAACACTGCAGTTTATTTATGAGTCTTCTATGAGGGACAGTGTCAAAGGTTTTACTGAAATCTAGATAAGCTATATCTACTGCTCCCCCTTAGGCTATTATTTTAGTTACCCAGTCAAAAAAATCTATGAGGTTAGTTTGACAAGATCTCCCTGCTATAAACCCATGCTGTTTGGTATCTTGCAAGCCATTTAAATTCAGATATTCAACAATTCTTTCCTTTAACATAGTCTCCATTCATTTTCCCATTGATTTATCTGTTTTAACCTTAGAAAGTTGAAGTAGAAATTCTTCCTCTGTAAACATGCATGTTTCCCATGTCTTGCCATTTTGGTTTTCTAACAGAGATCCCTTCCCTTCATCTTCCTCTGTAAAAACTGAACAGAAATATCCATTGAGAGAGTCAGCTAGCCCTTTATTCCCATTTACATAGTTTCCATTTTTTGTTTTCAGTCTAACTATTCCTTGTTTCATTTTCCTCCTTTCACTTATATATCTAAAAATGTTTTATCCCCCTTTTTTATTGACTGAGCAATTTTTCCTCTGTCTGCGCTTTGGCACATCTAATAATGCAATATATTCCAAAAAATGATCTGGCGCTTCGAGCATTTGTGGGAACTACGTTGTGCAAATATTCACAGAAAAATGCAGAATAATAATAAAAAAATCCTTTTAATCCAATATTCCAAACAGAGATGAATTAAAAACAAGAGAGATACAATCTCAATTTTCTATGGCACATAAAAGTACAAATAAAATCACAAAACCTCAATATAATAATCTGAGGCACTTCAAACACTCCCTCTGTTATAATGCCGCAGATAAATACCTAAAAAATTAAGGAATATAACTCTGGGGCACCCCAAACACCAAAAACGTTACGATGCCACAGATCCTTCCCTTATAATCTACATAAAACATATAGAGAGCCACCACGGTCTACACATTTACCACATGGCAATCATAGATATGATACAAATTACCAAAAAATCATCAAATAGACCCAGGTAGAAAAATGTCTCCCACTAACTGACCCTATCTATATCCCGGTATATACAAAAAATATAAAGTCCAGAAAAATATATGAGTAGAGTAGAGATACAAAGTATAATCCAAGGAAGAGTAACCACGCTACAAAGTAGCAATAAAATATCCTTATCGCTGTATATAATGCTCTAGTTAAAAGTGTAACTGCATATGGCAAAAACAGCAATCCATATTCCTTTCTTACTCCCACACCGTTCTCTGGTGTATAGCAAATCCACTCCGTCTTCCAGCCTAATCGCCTTCCGTGACTTGACAACCGGCTCTCATGTACACTTCGCGGCAGTGGACGTTACAAAAATCAGAATATTCATACACAACACATAGTTAACATTTGTTGCTTCATCGTATGCCCTTTTAACTAGTTACACTTATCTGATGTCCTTAGAGACTTGCTTCAACATACAGCTGGACCGCCTCTCCTTGCTGAGTACTCAGTCTTCGTCCCTTAACTTCACAGCGTTTCTGCCGATTAACTCAACGATCAATTGGCGTGTTATCACCGGTCATATTTTAAATCTCCTCTCTTCCGCTTCCGTCAAATCTTACGGTGGTTCACTCTTCCATCTCCGACTTTTATTGAAAATTGGGCTCTCACTCCATGCTCCTCTCCAAAGCATTTCAAAACCACCCGGGTTTCTTCTTCAGGGAATTAATATATGTATACAAAAATACATCCTCATTATCCCTATATACCCCTATACTCCTCCCATCCCATGATGCAAACATACATTTCCTACCTCCCTACTTAATTAGGGTGTGCACAATCTAACAAATTTGTGAATAAAAATACAGAAACCTATATACCAAAAAATAATCTTAATAAACTCATTAGTAATCTAATGAAACATATACTATACTACAAAAAATATATAATCATAATTCACCCAATCTTAACTTCATTATTAAATAATAATATAAATGCAAATGTTATTCACATATGATTAACTAACAAAGATAATATATAATCTACTCCCACACAAATAAACCCAATTATCGTGACCATATATTAACCCCATTTAACATCATTCCATCACCATATATAACAATATTCATCACATAATTAAATACATAAGGCCAGATGGAGAAACACAAGGGGAAACAGAGAAACGAACCATAGATTCATGTGTAGTAACACACATGAATACCAAACATTAACCCCTAAAGACCTATTACACTTATCATTTCCCACACATTCCAAGGGGCAAAAATAATGGAATATCTGGGAAAACATACAAGTAAAAACATTTATCTAACTGAATAAACCCAAATCAGGCTTTATAAAAATCCAAATATTTAAAATTCAGCATTTAATCCTAAGGGAGCCAATGTATTCATATTATAAATCCATTGGCTCTCCCTTCTTGACATTTCTTTAATAAAATCACCACCTCTCCAATTTTTCTTCACTATATCAATCCCACAAAATTTCATATTTCCAATATTAGCATCTTTACACTGCAAGAAATGAGATGATAAACTATGTTTGGTAAAGACAACCTTTATGCTATAAATATGTTCACGTATTCTATCTTTCAACTGACGTTTTGTTCTTCCAATATATTGTTTCATACAGTGGCATTGAATCAAATAAATAACTCCTTTCGTATGACAAGTTATGGTCTGTTTAATCCTAAATTTCTCACCTGTTGTATTAGACATAAAGTGCTTCTCATTTCTATTCTCATGACAAGAGGTACAGCCTAAACACCTTCCACACTTGAAAAAGCTGGAACCATTAGTCAACCAGTGTTTAGAGACTTCCTTCCCAATATTGTTCTGTACAGTGGGAGCCAACATAGTACTTAAATTGGCTGCCTTTGTAAACACAATAGTGGGTTTGTTAGGCAACAAATCCATCAACATCCTATCTCCCTTCAATATATTCCAATGTCTATTAATACTCTCTCTGACTTTACAATAATCTGTACTAAAAGGAAGGACAATAGATATCTTTTCATCCCTCTTCCCCCGAAAATTTTCCTCCAACAAAGAACCCCTGTCCATCCTCTCAATTTGTTTACAGCATTCTTCAAGCATCTCCTCTGTATATTTCTTTTCCAAAAACCTTTTTTTGATAACTCCAACTTGTTCCTCAAACACTCGATTGTCTGTACAATTCCTCTTAATTCTCGTAATTTCCCCCTTCGGGATATTATTTAGCCAAGGGGGAAAGTGACAACTGTTCAAAGCAATATAACTATTGCAATCCACAGGTTTGAAGAAGGTTTTAGTTTTAACTTTTCCCTCTTCTATATAAACCATTAAATCTAGTGTTGAGCGAGCACCCCGATGCTCGGGTGCTCGGGTGCTCTGACCGAGCACCGCCGGAGGCTCGAGTGCTCGGCCGAGCACCCGAGCCCCATTGAATTCAATGGGGCGACACGAGCATTACACCAGGCACCCCCTGCTCTGATGAGGGGAGGGTGCCTGGTCAATGCCCCCCTTCATCTCCACAATGCCCCTCTTCCACAATGTCCCCCTTCCACAATGTCCCCCTTCCACAATGTCCCCCTTCATCTCCGCAATGCCCCCTTCATCTCCGCAATGTCCCCCTTCCACAATGTCCCCCTTCATCTCCGCAATGCCCCCTTCATCTCCGCAATGCCCCCCTTCCACAATGTCCCCCTTCCACAATGTCCCCCTTCATCTCCAAAATGTCCCCCTTCATCTCCGCAATGCCCCCTTCATCTCCGCAATGCCCCCTACCTCCAGTCCCTGGTGGTCCAGCGGAGCGTCTGTAAGATCTGTGCCTCCTTCGGCACAGATCCCTGCCACCCGAACATGGCGGGCGAGCACATGGCGGTACTCGTACGAGTACCGCCATGTGCCGAGCAGAGCGATGCTCGAGCCGATCCGAGCATCGGCCGAGCATGCTCGCTCAACACTAATTAAATCCAAAAACTCCACTTCCCTATTGCTTGATTTCACTGTAAATTGAAGATTATACTGATTATCGTTAATATACTCAATAAATTGATTGAGAGATTCAACAGTTCCTCCCCATACAAAAAACACATCATCAATGTATCTTCGCCATAACACCAGGCTCGCGCCAAACCTGCCCTCACACCAAATGTACTGGTCCTCCCAGAATCCCATGTACAAATTAGCGTAGCTAGGCGTGAACCTGGTGCCCATGGCGGAACCCTGCAACTGTAGGAAGACATCAGATAAGTGTAACTAGTTAAAAGGGCATACGATGAAGCAACAAATGTTAACTATGTGTTGTGTATGAATATTCCGATTTTTGTAACGTCCACTGCCGCGAAGTGTACGTGAGAGCCGGTTGTCAAGTCACGGAAGGCGATTAGGCTGGAAGACGGAGTGGATTTGCTATACACCAGAGAACGGTGTGGGAGTAAGAAAGGAATATGGATTGCTGTTTTTGCCATACGCAGTTACACTTTTAACTAGAGCATTATATACAGTGATAAGGATATTTTATTGCTACTTTGTAGCGTGGTTACTCTTCCTTGGATTATACTTTGTATCTCTACTCTGCTCATATATTTTTTCTGGACTTTATATTTTTTGTATATACCGGTATATAGATAGGGTCAGTTAGTGGGAGACATTTTTCTACCTGGGTCTATTTGATGATTTTTTGGTAATTTGTATCATATCTACGATTGCCATGCGGTAAATGTGTAGACCGTGGTGGCTCTCTATATGTTTTATGTACATTATAAGGGAAGGATCTGTGGCATCGTAACGTTTTTGGTGTTTGGGGTGCCCCAGAGTTATATTCCTTCATTTTTTAGGTATTTATCAGCGGCATTATAACAGAGGGAGTGTTTGAAGTGCCTCAGATTATTATATTGAGGTTTTGTGATTTTATTTGTACTTTTATGTGCCATAGAAAATTGAGATTGTATCTCTCTTGTTTTTAATTCATCTCTGTTTGGAATATTGGATTAAAAGGATTTTTTATTATTATTCTGCATTTTTCTGTGAATATTTGCACAACGTAGTTCCCACAAATGCTCGAAGCGCCAGATCATTTTTTGGAATATATTGATTTGTGAACTGGTGGAGTAGTGGTTCTAGGTCCGGCTGCTGAGGATTTGTTATACCTCTCTGTTTAATTTGTGCGCCACCATAGTTGTATTACATCTAATAATGCATTTGACCTCCTTCAGCCTAGTCTTGTATCGATACCTATCTTCTTCCTTCTGCGTCTGCTTATTTTTCTTAAATGTTTCTTTTTGTCCTTTACTATATTTGCCACTTCTGCTGAGTACCACAGTGGTTTTCTTTTTCTTTTACCCTTGCTGACGTGTCTAATGCAATGCTCTGTTGCATTTAGTAAAACACATTTCAGATAATCCCATTGTCACGCTCACCTGGCCTCCGCCCGGTGTCTCCGCTTCCCGGTCGCGTCTCTGCGGCGGCGCTTCCGGGTTTCGGCGCGGCGCGGTTCCCTTCTGCCTTCTCTTTGGCAGCCGCGCATGCGCCCGAACTGGTGCACTATTCGCAGGGGCTGCTCCAACCAAGAACGGCTCCCAGGCGAGCCTCTCTACCCTGCCATGTGATTGGACTTCTTCACTATTTAAAAGGGTTACCCCAGTCATAGGGTGCCCGTTCCACGAGCTCCTTAGTGCTAGGTTTTTTCTAGTGTCCTTTTGCTTGTCTTCAGTTCCCTGGCTTGATCCTTGGCTCCGAATCTGACCTCTGGCTTGTCTTCAGTCCCTGGCTTGACCCTTGGCTCCGAATCTGACCTCTGGCTTGTCTTCAGTCCCTGGCTTGACCCTTGGCTCCGTATCTGACCTCTGGCTTGTCTTCAGTCCCTGGCTTGACCCTTGGCTCCGAATCTGACCTCTGGCTTGTCTTCAGTCCCTGGCTTGACCCTTGGCTCCGAATCTGACCTCTGGCTTGTCTTCAGTCCCTGGCTTGACCCTTGGCTCCGAATCTGACCTCTGGCTTGTCTTCAGTCCCTGGCTTGACCCTTGGCTCCGAATCTGACCTCTGGCTTGTCTTCAGTCCCTGGCTTGACCCTTGGCTCCACTCCTGACCCTCGGCTTGTTCTCAGTTTTCCGGTTTTGCTTGTCTAGTCGGCCTGGTTCTTAACGGTACCCAGGGCACTCCCATCCTGGTTGCACCCCGGCTCAACTGGGGTGGAACAATCTGGTTTAGCGACCAGCACCTTTACCCAGCTTCGACTGCAGCAAGGGAGTACCTGGTACACCATCTCCGAACTCAAGCATCGCGCCCCAGCATCGCTCTCCAGCTACTGAACCAGTGCCGGCACCACACGGGTCCCTACCCCACGTTGTGGTGACAGTTGGAACGGGCCAGCTACCATGGACCCTTCTGAGGTATCCCGTATCACGGCCAGACTGGACCATCAGGAGCAGGTACTGGCCTCCCACCGCCGCCGCCTCAGGTGTCTCTGGGACGCCTCCTCCAGGGTATGTTCCTCCTCATATACCGATTCCTGATAAGTTTTCAGGGAGGCCGGTCGACTTCCGAGGGTTCCTCAACCAATGCCAGCTGCACTTCCGGACTTTACCACAGACTTTCAGCACGCATGCCGCTCGGGTCTCCTTCATTATCTCCCTCCTGAAGGGCGAGGCGTTGGCCTGGGCATCACCCTTAGTGGAACAGCAATCTCCATTGTTAGACGACTCAGAAGCTTTTATCACCGCCTTCAGAGCAGTGTTCGATGTTCCCGGAAGGAGCGCTTCGGCTGAGTCAACGCTATTGGGGCTTCGTCAGGGAACCAGATCCGTCGGCCAGTACGCGGTGGAATTCCGCACCCTCTCGTATGAGACGGACTGGAACCAGGGGGCTCTCAAAGCTGCGTTTCGACGTGGGCTCAATGAGCGCCTTAAAGACGCCCTGACCTGCCGCGAGATTCCAGACGGTTTGCAAGACTTTATCTCTTTATGTCTGGACCTGGACAGACGTCTGCAAGAGAGGCAACTGGAGCGTGACCGCAGCAGAAGGCGAACAGCATCGGCCACAACTCCGGCAGAGGAGCGCTCTTTGATGGAAACACCCATGGAGATTGGTGGCGTCACTCGATTAACTGACGAGGAAAGGAAGAGACGCCGAACCCTGGGGCTTTGCCTATATTGCGGACAAGCGGGTCACATGCTCCGACAGTGTCCTGTACGTCCAGGAAAAGACACGGCTTAGTCGGCTTCCGAGGCGGTCAGCTAAGCCCAGTTCGTCAGCCTCCCCACGGTCGTTCCAGGTTGTTGGTTCCTGTGACTCTCCGATGGGCCACCAAAACCGTTACTGCTACTGACTTCATCGACTCCGGGGCTGCCGGGTTATTCGTGGATGAAGCCTGGGCCCGGTCAGTTGGAGTGCCTTGCCGGCTCAAGAATCAGCCCCTACTAGTATCCACTCTGGACGGGAGACCCTTGGGAACCGGCAAGATTACCCAAGAAACTGAGACGCTGGTCCTTACCACTGGGGTTCTTCATTCCGAGAAAGCTGTACTAGACCTGGTGTCCTCTTCCTTTGTTCCTATCGTCCTGGGGCTTCCTTGGCTGCGGCGTCACAACCCCATTTTCAACTGGAGGACTGGCGATCTCACTCAGTGGAGTGAGTCCTGTTGTCTGACTTGCCTTCCCAAAGAACCGGTCTCGCTGCCCTTGTCTGTCTCGGCTTCCTTGTGTATCCCTGACGGTCTTCCCACACCCTACCATGCCTTCGCAGCTGTCTTCTCCAAGGCTTAAGTGGAACGTCTTCCCCCGCATCGACCCTACGATTGTCCTATTGATCTCCTTCCTGGATCCCAGCCACCTAGAGGAAGGACGTTCCTGCTCTCTCCTCCCGAGATGAAAGCCCTCGCCACTTACATCCAGGATAACCTGGCCAGGGGTTTCATTCATCCTTCCTCATCCCCCGCTGGGGCGGGATTCTTCTTTGTGGGCAAAAAAGACGGTTCTCTGCGTCCCTGCGTGGATTACCGAGGCCTAAATCGTATAACGGTGAAAAACAAGTACCCCCTGCCTCTCATCTCTGAATTGTTTGACCTTCTCCGTGGAGCTGCCTGGTTTACTAAACTGGACCTGAGGGGGGCTTATAATTTAGTTCGGATCAGGCCTGGAGATGAATGGAAGACGGCCTTCAATACCAGATACGGGCACTACGAGTATTTGGTTATGCCCTTTGGGCTCTGCAACGCCCCGGCCGTCTTCCAGGCCTTCGTCAATGACGTATTCCGTGACATGCTGACATCCCACGTCATAGTATACTTGGATTATATCCTTGTATTCTCTCCTACGCTACAGCAGCACCGGCTTCATGTTAAAGCCATCCTTCAGCAACTTCGAGAAAACGGTCTCTATGCCAAGCTGGAGAAATGTGAATTTGAGAAAGAACAACTCCCCTTCCTGGGGTACATTATCTCCAGTTCCGGTCTACAAATGGATCCTGGCAAACTTGCTGCTGTCACCAACTGGCCTCGACCTATGAATTTGAAGGCATTACAGCGTTTCCTAGGGTTCGCCAATTACTAAAGAAGGTTCATCCGGAATTACTCTTCCTTGGTGGCTCCTCTAACTGCCATGACTAAAAAAAGGGGCTGACCCACGGATCTGGTCTAATGCAGCCAAAACTGCCTTCGCTGCCCTTAAAACAGCCTTCACTACGGCTCCTGTTCTCAGGTATCCGGACATCACTCGCCCTTTCCTCCTTGAAGTCGATGCCTCCGAACAAGGACTTGGTGCAGTCCTCTCGCAAAGAGATCCCGACACCAATGTCCTCCACCCGTGCTCTTATCTGTCACGCCAACTGACCCCAGCCGAAAGGAACTACGATGTGGGCAATCGTGAGCTACTCGCCATGAAGGTAGCCCTCGAAGAATGGCGCCATCTCCTTGAAGGATCAGGAATTCCTTTCATCATCCACACTGATCACAAGAATCTGCAGTACCTAGAGACCACCAAACGTCTCACCGCACGCCAAGCCCGTTGGGCTCTATTCCTATCCAAATTTCAATTGACCGTTACCTACATTCCAGGGACCAAGAATGTCAAGGCTGATGCTTTGTCCCGTCTACACGCCACTTCTACTCTCAACACTCCGCCCGAACGCATCCTACCATCCTGCAAAATCCTCTCTGCACTCTCTACTGCAACCTTGGTAAAAATCCAGCAGGCCCAGAAGAACGTGGACTCTTCCTGCCCAGCTGGGCGCCTGTTTGTCCCTGTCCGACACCGCTCAGATGTATTGATGTGGGCCCATCAGTCGCCCACCTCTGGACATCCTGGAATAGCTACTGACCTGGTCCAGCGCCAGTTCTGGTGGCCCTCCTTACCACAGGACGTCAAGGATTTCGTGCAAGGTTGTCACCACTGTGCCAGACACAAACAGCCCAGGACCCGGCCTGTTGGTCTTTTACAGCCTCTTCCTGTACCTTCTTCCCCGTGGACTCACATAGCCATGGACTTCGTAGTAGACCTGCCCCCATCCAAGAGAAACACAGTCATCCTGGTTATCGTGGATCGCTTCTCCCGGCAGGCGCACTTTGTTCCCCTGCCCAAGCTTCCTTCCTCCCAGCAATTGGCTGACATCTTCCTCCGGGAAGTGTTCCGCCTTCATGGCCTTCCTCTGCAATTGGTGACAGACCGGGGCAGCCAATTCACCTCCCGGTTTTGGAGGGCTTTTTGTGCTCACTTGGGTATCACTGTTCACCTGTCTTCCGCCTACCACCCTCAGTCTAATGGACAAACCGAAAGAACCAACCAGGCGCTCAAGCAGTACCTACGTCTGTTTGTGGAACCTCTCCAAGACAACTGGACTGACCTCTTACCATTGGCGGAATTCGCTTTCAACAGCTGTCGCCACGAATCACTCCAGTGTTTTCCCTTTTTTGCTGCCGGCGGGTACAATCCTGCTTCCCTTCCGCTCTCTTCTTCCTCTGGCGTTCCCGCCGTAGACCACCACTTGGATGATCTTGAAACCCACTGGCAACGCATCCGTTCACGTCTTGTGACTGCCGCAGCACGATACAAAAGAGCGGCTGATCGGAGACGGACATCCGGCCCTATGTATGCCGTTGGAGACGAAGTGTGGCTCCCTACTAAGAACTTACGCCTTCGGCAACCCTCTGCCAAGTTCGGGCCCCTCTACGTTGGCCCCTTCTGAATCCGCTCTCAGATCTCCCCAGTGACATTTGCCCTGGAACTGCCTTCTTCCATGCGGATACCTGACTCCTTTCATGTATCTCTGCTCAAGCCTTTGGTCCGTTCCTGCTTCGCCCCTCGCTCCTCCGCGGTTCCCCCGGTCCAGGTCGACGGGCAAGAGGAATACATCGTACGGAAGCTCCTGGATTCCCGCCTCGTTCGGGGTTCTCTCCAGTATCTCGTGGATTGGAAGGGTTACGGGCCGGAGGAACGTTCCTGGGTTCCGGCTCGTGACCTGCATGCCCCAGCCCTTCGGCGGGCTTTTCATCGTGCCTTCCCCTCCAAGCCTGGTCGTCCGGGGGCCTCCCGTTGAGGGGGGGTGGTGTCACGCTCACCTGGCCTCCGCCCGGTGTCTCAGCTTCCCGGTCGCGTCTCTGCGGCGGCGCTTCCGGGTTTCGGCGCGGCTGCGCATGCGCGGTTCCCTTCTGCCTTCTCTTTGGCAGCCGCGCATGCGCCCGAACTGGTGCACTATTCGCAGGGGCTGCTCCAACCAAGAACGGCTCCCAGGCGAGCCTCTCTACCCTGCCATGTGATTGGACTTCTTCACTATTTAAACAGGTTACCCCAGTCATAGGGTGCCCGTTCCACGAGCTCCTTAGTGCTAGGTTTTTTCTAGTGTCCTTTTGCTTGTCTTCAGTTCCCTGGCTTGACCCTTGGCTCCGAATCTGACCTCTGGCTTGTCTTCAGTCCCTGGCTTGACCCTTGGCTCTGAATCTGACCTCTGGCTTGTCTTCAGTCCCTGGCTTGACCCTTGGCTCCGAATCTGACCTCTGGCTTGTCTTCAGTCCCTGGCTTGACCCTTGGCTCCGAATCTGACCTCTGGCTTGTCTTCAGTCCCTGGCTTGACCCTTGGCTCCACTCCTGACCCTCGGCTTGTTCTCAGTTTTCCGGTTTTGCTTGTCTAGTCGGCCTGGTTCTTAACGGTACCCAGGGCACTCCCATCCTGGTTGCACCCCGGCTCAACTGGGGTGGAACAATCTGGTTTCGCGACCAGCACCTTTACCCAGCTTCGGCTGCAGCAAGGGAGTACCTGGTACACCGTCTCCGAACTCAAGCATCGCGCCCCAGCATCTCTCTCCAGCTACTGAACCAGTGCCGGCACCACACGTGTCCCTACCCCACGTTGTGGTGACACCCATTTCTCCTGGACTCCATCTAAAGATCTCCAAGTTGTTAAAGACTGACATAAAAATGTTTCCATTTTAGAAAAATCAGCCTTTCTAAAGTCTAGAACCTTTGTTTTTGTGTGGTGCAACTCAGCCTCTGTCTTTATATTAAACCACACAGATTGATGATCACTGGAGCCCAAACACTCTCCTACAGCTACATCTGATACCAGGTCTCCATTAGCAAATAATAAATCTAGTGTGGCTTCCTTCCTAGCCAGCTCTTCTACTAATTGACTAAGAGTTAATCCTTTTAAAGAATTTAGAATCTCTCTACTCGTGGCTTAACCTGCTGCTTGGTTTTTCCAGTCCACATCAGGAAGATTAAAGTCCCCCATAATTATAACCTCACATTTCACAGTCATCTTAGTTACTTCCTTGGCTAGCAGTTGATCCAACTCCTCTGTTTGTCCTGGGGTTTTATAGATCACACCTATGTGAGTGAACATCTTATTCCCGTATTCTAAAGTTATCCAAACAGTCTCTGTGTTCTCCTCCATACCCTGTATAAGATTAACTTTTAAGCTGTTTTTGACATAAATGGCAACCCCTCCTTCTTTTCTGCCTTTCCTGTCTTTTCTAAATAGAGAGTCCCCTAGTATTTCTACATCCCAGTCATTTTTTTCATTGTACCAGTTCTCAGTAATTCCCACTAAGTCCACATCTTCACCAGTTATTATTGCAGTGAGTACAGGGATCTTATTCCCTAAACTGCAGGCATTTGTACACATGGCTCGAAGTCTACTGGTGTTTGACCTATATGCCACAGACATACCTTGATCAAATTCATCTGTGCAATGCTGTGGGGAGGGCAAATGGTTTTCTCCTGTATTGTTCCATTGCCCCCTCTACTAGTTTAAATACCTGTTAACACAACTTCTGAATTGCTTGCTGAGAACCTCTGTTCCCTTTTGAGAAAGATGCAAACCATCCTTTTTGTACAATTCCTTGTTATATCAAGTACGGTTGGTGTGAAAAACAAAGCCAAATCCATGTTTTTTGCCCTACTTCCCTAGCCATGAATTAAAATCTCTAATTTGCTGCATCCTACCATCATCTTCTTTATACACTGGTAGAACCTCTAATAGATACAGTGGAAGAAACTTGCTGCAGATCCTTACATAGCTCACCTCATTACAAGTCAAATCATTTGTCCCTAAATGGACTATGACATCCAACTCACCATTTTTCTTGCTTCCTTAACAATTTTTAAAATTCTTCTTCTATCTCTGTGAGCTCTAGCACCATGAAGACAAATGACTTGTTTGCAACAACTATGACATTCCTCCAGAGTCACACATCTTAATATAGAATCCCCCAATAATAGTTGCTTCCTCTCAAAGTAGTTTTCACTTCTTATCTTTGTCAGTTTATTAGTGGTTGCAGTCTGATTTACCTGTCGATTACAGACTGGTGAACCAGTAGCCTCTACTTCTGGAGTTGTTCCAATTTTAAAGGGATTGTAATACTTGAAAATAAGTTTATTTTATATTGTAGCCCTTAAAAAAACATGAAAAATGATACAAGTCTTATCTCCCAAACCTTTATGGTTTGGGAGATATTCAGAAGTAAAGTTTCCCCTGGAGTGACGTCATTGCCCCACCCTTCAGATTTGGAATCTGGTCCCTGGACCGGTTGTGCCTCTCCAGAAGTGCTGAGATCACCATCTTTAAAAAGAATTTCTTAATTGGAATGGTCTACAAAGTGTGCTTTCAAGCCAGGCACACTTTGTAGATAGTTCCAGTTAAGTAGTTCTTTTCAAAGATCGTGATCTCTGCACTGCTAAAGAGCTGCCGGTTGCTCTGTGGACCGAATTCCAAATCTGTCCACTAGATGGCAGACTTGGCTGAAACAGCCAGGAAAAGAGAATTTTACTATATTTTACATGTGAATATCTTCCAAACCATAAAGGTTTCGGAGATAAGACTTATATCATTTTTCATGTTTTTTAGGGGCTACAATATAAAATAAACTTATTTTCAAGTATTACTATCCCTTTAAGGCAGTGTTCTGAAAGTGCAGCAAAAGAATTATGAAGAGGCACAGACTGTGGGACATGCCTCTTGTCCACAACTCTTACCCTTCCAGAACCAACTGTAGTCCATCTGCCATTTCTTGGAAGTCTCTGAGGCATTAGCACTTGTTTCTTTTGTATTTGTGTGGAGCTCACGGACATCTTGTAGATTTCAGCCTTCAAATTATCAATCTCCTGCTGTAAAACAGAAAATTGCTGACAAATTGGACAACTTCTGAACCTCCAAAAGGTTTCCTGGGAGAAAAAAGCAAAATATCCATTGCACTGCAACATTCCTGACATGTTAACAGCACTAATGTAATCAGGGGACAAGACTAAAGAGCAAAATACCTTCAGATTTTCACATATGACACACTTTTTGAATACTTTGAATTTAATGATATGGAGCCTAGGTGACACTGTGGCCAAAAAAATGGATGAAGATTTTCGCCTGTTAGAGTGGAATGTTAAAGCATGGAATTGAATTGCAAAAGGGAACTGTTTTTAATGGGTTTCAATGAGCGCTAACGTCCGACATGCTTTTTTTTAGCTGATATTTTTTCAATGCGCAGGTAATTGAATTGTTTGCCAGGGTTTTTTTTTTTGCTGTTGAACTTAATTGAATTGAGGCCTTGACCCTTTGAGTGCCAGATGGAGGTGTACAGCCCACTGCCATTCAAAGGGTTAATATTAAGGATATTTATTTATACCTGAATACAGAAGAGAGAGGGATATTATAAACTTGTCTGCAGTTACTACAATATTAACATAGGTGGAGGGACATATGAGGGAGAGCATCAGGAAATAAGAATTATTATCTAATAGATTGTCAGGCTGCACTGGTTTATTAGTCAAACACACCCACAACACATATAATACATCTAACTGACTCAAACAGGACTGTTTATATAAGAAATGTCTAAAAACATTTAAGTTATTTTGAAATTTAGAATACTATAGTTAGTGATAATCGTTTCGTATATTTGAGTGAATTATTATGGTTATTCAGTTTTTGGAACAGGCCTTTACATTTGTGTTCACTTGCACCAGATATAATTACAAAAACAATTTAGAAATTATCAGGAAGTTAAGATAAAATTAGCAGAGAATTAAGAAGCAAACATCTGTGTTTTATGGGTTAATACAATGTTTAAACACTTGTCAGTACAAAAGATAATATTTTCTGTGAGTGAATTACTATACCTATTCAGATACTGGAACATGCCTTTATAGAGCTGTTTTCAACTAAAAAGTGACTGGATAATTAAGAAATTAGAGCAAGCAATAAACACAAATGGAAATAGTCTGATAATTAAAACAAAACATTGGTGTATTAGAGGTTGATATCCCAGTTAAAACTTGAATGAAACTGTTAATAAAAGACGTTGCAATAAAAGCTCTGTGTAATTACTAAGGCTATTCAGATACTGTAAGATGCCTATATATAATGGTAAATTAAGAGAGTGCAACATATATTGAACAAACAATTAAGAAATTACCAGGTATTCATAATGAATTGAAAACTGAATGCAAGAATCAAAAATTAAGCACTGTGGTTTCCAAACAAGCCATGTGGTGTCTTTTCTTATGTTGCTACATTGTAAGGCAAATAACAGCATTGTACAAAAGTGAGTGTGGCTGCTACAATTATTGTTTTTAACGTTATAATAAAATGCTGTACTACCCGCTTGCCTTTCAGTTAATAAGCTATATCTTTTTCTCTCTGTGTCAGTACAATATCTGGCTTTAATACCTCATCTGTCACGCTACACACGTATTTCATGATATATCTTTAGCTTGAAGGTCCTTTCAATGTACAGTGTGATAGCTATTAGGTTTAATAAAAATGTTAAAGCAGTATGACACACTTCACAACAATTAAGATTAAGAATAGTTTGATTTATCTTCACGAGGCTGAAAAATCATTAGAGCTGATATAGTGCTACCATATGCATGCATTATTTTTATTCTTCTTTCCCTGTATTTTTAGCTAGCCAACTTACATCTAAGTTATATGAATCATGTCCCCCAAGTACTGTCTATCATTCTCCCTCAGCATTTGAAGAGTGAGATGTAATTATCTAGCTTTTAATGTGTAGCTTCAATTTTACCTCTTCAATCTTAGTGTCCTCTAGGTGACTATTGTCCTGACATAAGGACATGAGTAATTAAAGGTGAATACTGATTTTAGGTAATTTTAGCTCAATAGAAAACATAAAATGAAGGACAACTATATCTACATCAACTAATCTATGACTTCCAAAGTGATGAGTCAGAAATACACACACATACTCTCTCTCTCTCTCTCTCTCTCTCTATATATATATATATATATATATATATATATATATATATATATATATATATATATACCAAATCAGCACTCTCAGGACTGCTCAGAAAGTCACATATAGCTTAGTTATTTAGATCAACATTTCGATCCCTCACAGGGGATCTTTTTCCCTGTGAGGGATCAAAACATTGATCTAAATAAATAAGCTATATTTGACTTTCTGAGGAGTCCTGAGAGTGCTGATTTTGAGGAAGTTAGAGACTGGATTATCCAGCACCCAGGCAATTACTTTCTAATGTTGAGAGTGCATTCTTTAAAAAAAAAAAAAAAAAAAAAAAAAAAAAAAAAAAAATATATATATAATCAGATTATGCAAGACTAGTAAAAATGATTACGATTTAGTTGAATTAGAAGATGGACACTGGTTATACTATAAAGGAACCAATGATGGATGATGTGGAGGAATCGGATTCTTCATTAACAAAAGACTGACAGTCTCAGTTGTAAAAGTAGAGAGTATTTCTGAAATAATCACTTCCTATGCTATCAAACTAAACAGTTGTTATGTTCTTCATCGCATTAAAGTTTATGCTCCTTCAAGTAGCCACAGTGATGATGAAGCGGAATAATTTTATGATGATTTATTACACCTCTACAAGCAAGACGATTATCACTACAAATTTACAATGGGAGATTTCAATGCAAGAATATGTAAGGTCAAGAATGGTAAAAAAAATCAGTCGGACCACATGGAAATGGAAAATGAAATGATAGAGACAACCATCTGATCAAATTTGCAGAAGAACAAGATTTGTATATCAGGAATTCATTGTACAAGAAAAAGGCCCAGAGAAAACAGACATGGAAAAGCTCTAATAGTAATACAAGTGAAAATGACTTCTTACTTTTGCAATAATCACAGATAGCTTGGTCTTAAATCATTTTAATGTTGGCAGTGGCTGTCTTCTAGTGAGAACAAAGATCAAAATTGCAAGTAAGAAAGAAAGGAAATGATGGAGTCAACAATCCTGAAGATCAACACTAGGTAGCTATTGAAAATGTTTTAGATATCTGTCCAATCGATTCAGTGAATTGCATGACCTTCCAGACACAGACATTTAAATCCATAATGAAAAAGTTATTGAAACTATCATACACACTGCCCATGCCCTTGCATCTACTGTAAAACAAGAATAACCAACCCCAAATATCAAAACAAAACAATTGCCATGATGAAAAAGAGAAGATAAATTAAATGAAGCAAAACTGTAACATTAGAAACAGGGTAGAGTAAGTAGAAATGTGCAAGGCCATAAGGAAGCATTTAAAAGAAGAAACACACAAGTTGAATGTTGCGTACATCAAAAGGATACTGGATGAAAACCAAGGGCCAAAGAAAGCAAAACAAAAGAAGGCCACTAATAGGAGCCAAGTGTTTGCATTAATTAAACCCCTAATCAAGAAGACTAACCTCAACCCTTCCTGTCTCTCTAACTATCGACCTGTCTTCCTTCTACCTCTTATCTCAAAACTGTTAGAACTCCTCGTCTTCGCCCTAATAATCAATTTCTTCAACTCCAACAATCTTTTGAACCCTTTGCAGTCTGGATTCCGATGTGGTGACTATACTGATACAGCTCTCTGTAGAGTGGCTGATGATCTCCAGACTGCAAAATCCAAAGGCCAGTTTTCTATACTTATACAATTTGATTATCATCTGCCTTTGACACAGTTAACCATTATCTTCTTGCTCAAATTCTACAATATCCTGGTTTCCAAAATCAAGATGCTTCATGGCTCTCCTCCTATCTTTTAAACATTCCTTTTTTGTGACTTCTGGCAAGAACAGTTCCTTCAGTTACACATTTCAGACTGCCTCTTGGCCATATGTGCCTAGATGGCTCACTGACAGCTGAAGATAAACATGTCCAAAACTGAACTTCTCATTTTCACTCCAAGACCTTGCCCAGCACCTAGCTTCACCATTACAGTTGATGGAATTGACATTGATCCATTCAGCTCAGCACACTGCTTTGAGACCAGATTTGATTCCTACCTTTCCTTCTCCCCTAACATTAACCCAGTGCCTAGAACATCTCACTTATTTATCTGCAACATTGCTAAAATCTGCCCTTTCCTCTCCCAAAAAACTACTAAAACTCTTGTACATACCCTCATTCTGTCCTTTTTAAACTTTTGCAATTACCCCCTAACTGATCCCCTTATACCCAGCTTTCCTCTATGCAATCTGTTTTAAACTCAGCTGCAGGAATCACCAAACTCTCCCCAAAAACTGAACCCGCTCACATCATTCTTAAACATCTGACTTCCTATTCAGAAACACATCACTTACAAATAGGGATGGGCGAAAATTTTTGTCTCAAACTGAAATCGGCAAATAATGGCACTTTCTGCTTAGCAAATAATTTCCCATGAAAAGTGCCGATTTTCCGCTTTGTCCCGCCTTTTCCGTCCATTGAAATCAATGGGAAGAAACTTTTTCTACAGCCATTTAAAAGGCTGTCAGGCTCTCACAGCTTGCCACTTTGTGTTTGTGAGAGGAGAGAGCAGCACTCTGTTTGAGCTAGACAAGACAGAGAGGGGAATTGAAGTTTAGTTTATAATAATAATAATAATAATAACTAGTATTTATATAGCGCCTTTCTCCCAGTGGGACTCAAAGCGCTTTCAGTGCACGCTCTCAGAATTAACTGAATCAGCAGCTGAAATAATAGATGTTATTATTACCCAATCAATGGTACTCATTGATTAGGGAATATTTTAGTAGGACATTTGTTCTGTGTAAGTGTTTATTAGGAGAGTCAGTGAGGAACTCTGGGGAGAGGAAGGAGGTTGACCCCAAATACTCCAGAATTCCATGTGACTGACTGGCAAGACACAGGCAGCTAGGGATCTGTTTGCTGATCTTGCTGTAATTGTCTCTGTGCTAGGTGGGGAAGTCTGGGGAAAGACTTTGTTGATTTTGTTTTTTAGTTCAAAATTTTTTTGGACACACTGTGATAAAACAACAGGGTGGGCAACTTAAAAAATAATAATAATAATAATAAAGAACTAAATATATTAGGTGACAGTGACAGACAGCTGACTAGGCTTAGGCAAGGCATCATACAGCTCCATCAGTTGTGTTGTATACCCGTACAGTAAAAAAACATGTAATGTCCAGCAAATGCACAAGGGTAAAGGGGAGGGGAAGGGGGAGGGGTGGAGCAGTGCAGGGACATGAGAGTAAAGTAGTAGTTCAAAAACTGACTGCAGCAATGGTTGCTGAAGCATGTGCAATCAGTGATGATGATGATCCCTCTACTCCAAGAGAGAATGTAGTTTGTCAAGGTCTCAGCAAAACTAGTTCCAGCACCACCAGTACCAGTAGAAATAAAGAAGCAAATAAGAAGAACACTGAAGATGATAACAAGTCACATTCAAGTGTTGATGATGCTGGTAATAGCATAATAGGGGAAGGTGTAGCAGCTGAACTGCCTGCTGCATCAGATAACGAGACAAACAAGCACCAAAACACCCATAGTAGGGAACTTTGTTACAGTAAAAGTAAAAAGAAATTGTTTGAGACCTCCAAAAGCTTAGGGGAATATAAGGGTAGTAGTGGGCAAACTGGGCAAGAAATTTCAGGTGATGCTGATGCTGCTGAGGATGACCTAATGATGACTGATGATGATGCAGATCTAGGATATATACTTCCAGCATCCTTGTCTTGTTCAGATACAGATGAAGTTGAGAGTGAGGATGATGATAGGGCTATAAGATTAGAAGAAAGTCAAAGTCTGAATCTTCCACCACTTTTAAGGAGCACTGTGCCTGTCTATAAACTGTTTGAGAAAGCCATTGGAAAGTCTGACCCTGGACAAGCACAGATGTCAAAAAGAACACAGTCACCCTATCAATCATCATCAACATCGTCACCTCTTCAAAGTCCAAGTCCCACTCAGCCACAACAACAACAACACAGGTTAACATTCACAGTGCTAGATATGATGAGTGCCTCTGCTACTACTGTAAGTGCTGCACCTTTGACACCTAGTAGTAGTGGCAGTAGAACTGCTTCAATATCTAGCCCCAGTAGTATTAGTAGTAGCAGCAGCAGCACCACCTCAGGAACCCCTCATTCCATGAAGTCCACAGTATGGAGATCCTCAAGCTAAGCATGTTGCTATCTGTTGTCTATGCAAAAAGTCCGTGAGCAGGGGGAAAGCACACCTAGGCACCTCCTCTATGAGATCTCACCTGAAGCACAGCCACAGGTCTGACTGGGATACACACTGTCAGCAGGCCAAAGGTGCCACAACTAGCAGCAGCAGAAGCACTTTAAAATGTTCCCAAGGCTCTAGGGCAGAAAAAAGAAGTAGTAGTTATTTATATGTCAGAGTGTGTGCTACTGCCAGTGCCAACAGTTAGTTCAGTCCAAATAGCAGCTATGGCTCCTGCTGCAGAGGAGTATAATGATTCTGGATTTGCTGTAGGAGATGGCAAGAGTCATAGACTGCCTACACATGCTGCATCTACCGCCACCACCTCCTATAGTAATGTTAACCCTTTGAGTGCCAGAGGGGTACGGAATGCATTGGTTTTCAATGCATTCTGTACCCCTCTGGCATTCAAAGGGTTAAAGCAATAAAGTTTCAGGGTTGTTCTGCCATTGTCCTGCCAACCCACACTGACTGAGTTCCTGGGAAGGAGACAAAAACTTCACAAAAACAATCCCTTTGGAATAACAAGGTTTCCAAGATGTTGGCAATGGACATGCTGCCATATTCTTTTGTAGAAAACCGAGGTTTGAGAGAACCAATGCCATGTGTGCTCCACGCTGGTATATCCCAAGCTGCAGTTATTTTTCCAGGACAGCTGTGCCTGAATTGTACAAGCAGGTGGTTAGTGTGGTGGGCAAAGGACTTAAAAGTGTGTATGGCAAGAAAATCCACCTGACAACAGATATGTGGACAAGTGGGCAGAGCACAGACTATATGTCTGTGACTGCTCGCTGGGTTTCCCTCCCAGCACCAACAGTGGACAACACTAGCATAGAGCATCAGGTGAAAGCCAGTAATTGTGCTTCTGTGATTAAAAGGCGGCAGCAGCAGCAGCAGGATAGCCCATGCCATTGTCACTCCACCTTTTACATGCAGAGTTTTGAGAGACAATCCCACAAAGCTGTAGATGTTCTGAGTAAGCTAGAACAGGTGATAGAGGAATGGCTTGTTCCAAGCTCCTTAAAAGTTGGTTTTGTGTCTGCTGATTACGGCTCCAACATAATAGCTGCTCTGAGAATTGGTGGTATGGGGTATGTGCTAAATTTAGTTGTGACCAGATTCCTGGCAGAATCCGAGACCCTCAAAGAGATACTTACTATTGCCTGCAAAATCTGTGCCCATTTTAGTCGCTCCTACAGTGCACGAAACACTCTATATTCCATACAAGAGCGTAACAACCTGCCCCATCACCAGCTGAAAATGGAGGTCCCTACCAGGTGTAATTCCACCATGTACATGCAAGAGTGTTTGTACGAGAAGAATAAGGCCATTAGTGAGTACACCATGCAAAACTGGAAAGCTTTGGAGGGAGCCTCTTTGTAACCTGGCCAATGGCAACTAATGTGCGATGTATGTGAGCTGCTGAAACCCTTTGATGAGGCAACCATGCTGGTGAGTTGCATTGCGGCAGGATTTAGTGAAGTTCTACCACTGATATTTTTATTGCAGAAAAAAATGAGGAGCATGGCTGAGGATTCTTACCAGAAAGACAACACAGACATGCACCAGCTGGTAAAGGACATGCTAGAGTGCTTTGAACAAGATCCTTGCATAGTGTCCATTAAAAGCAATGAGGAATACATTCTTGCCACTTTGCTGGACCCCCAACTTAAACACAAAATTTCAGAATTTCTGCCAAAGGGCCATCAGCGGTTTGTCACAACAAGGAGTCATGGCGATCATCAGTAACTCTCTGAGGAATCGGACATGCTTATTGATTGAGTGGAGGGTTGCATTGTGGAGGATGAGAGGGAGAAAGTGAGGGCACAACAAACATTTAGGCAGTATAGTGAAAAGGAAGGCAGCAAAGCATTTGAACCAGCAGAAGCAGCTACATCATCGACCAGAATATCCCATTCGGAGCACAGGGCAATTCATGGATCTCAGCAGAGGCAGCAAAAATCCAGTATTGGTGGTGGTGGCAGAACATCTCTTTGGGACTTGCTCCCTGAGTATGGGTTGGTAACTGACACACAACTACACCTTGTAGCTCCTAGAAGTGGTCCTAATTAGTGTTGAGCGAGCACCCCGATGCTCGGGTGTTCGGGTGCTCTGACCGAGCACCCCCGGAGGCTCGAGTGCTCGGCCGAGCACTCGAGCCCCATTGAATTCAATGGGAGGACTCGAGCATTAAACCAGGCACCCCCTGCTCTGATGAGGGGAGGGTGCCTGGTCAATGCCCCCCTTCATCTCCACAATGCCCCTCTTCCACAATGTCCCCCTTCCACAATGTCCCCCTTCCACAATGTCCCCCTTCATCTCCACAATGTCCCCCTTCATCTCCACAATGCCCCCCTTCATCTCAACAATGCCCCTCTTCCACAATGTCCCCCTTCCACAATGTCCCCCTTCCACAATGTCCCCCTTCATCTCCACAATGCCCCCCTTCATCTCAACAATGCCCCTCTTCCACAATGTCCCCCTTCCACAATGTCCCCCTTCCACAATGTCCCCCTTCATCTCCACAATGTCCCCCTTCATCTCCACAATGCCCCCCTTCATCTCAACAATGTCCCCCTTCCACAATGTCCCCCTTCATCTCCACAATGCCCCCTTCCATCTCCACATGTCCCCTACCTCCAGTCCCTGGTGGTCCAGCGGAGCGTCTGTAAGATCTGTGCCTCCTTCTGCACAGATCCCTGCCACCCGAACATGGCGGGCGAGCACATGGCGGTACTCGTACGAGTACCGCCATGTGCCGAGCAGAGCAATGCTCGAGCCGATCCGAGCATCGGCCGAGCATGTTCGCTCAACACTAGTCCTAATGCATGTGAGATGGTTTCTGCATACTTGCAGGATAGCTATGTTTTAGGCAGAAAAAATGACCCCATAGATTACTGGCAAACAAAGCAGTATGTGACCAGCATTGACACGTACTGCAGTGGAAAGCCTCAGTTGTCCTCCAGCAAGAGTTGAGTCGGAGAGGGTTTTCAGTGCTGCTGGTTATTTTGTCAATGACCGCAGGACACGGCTATCAAGCAGCAATGTTGGGACACTAACATTCTTAAAAATGAACCAACATCTCATACCATCTGAGTATCAGGTAGCAGAAACCACATATGATGACAGACAAAGCCAGGACAAATATATTAACAGCAGCACAGATAAGGAGGTGGACGAAGGATGTGAAGAAGGGTTGCCACTATTTTCCACACTTGGGACCAGTCCACTTGTATGACTGATAAGTCATGTGTGTCAATAATCTGAGAAGGAGGATAGCATGTGACAATGGTAAAAATACATACACAAATCACACCATGCCAGTCCCACACCACCATCACTACCATACACATCTGCCACATTGTAGGTTGTATTTTATTTATCTTTTATTACTTGACATGAATATGTGCCAGTGTCACTTAAACAGGAAGTTAGTGCATTCTGCATGCTAACACATTTTTCAAAACATATTTTGCTGTAGGACTCACAACTTAGACTTTCAGCCACTTATTTCTAAACTTCAGCCCTCACAAGAAGTAATATTACAGTAGAAAATGTAGTACCTATCTGAAATATAGGTGAAAAATGCGTTAAAATAGGTGGAAAATTTGTTAAAATAGACGAAAAGGAGGAAATTTTTGCATAGGCGGAAAGGAAAAGCAAAAAATCGGCATGGTTTCACCAAATTTTTCTAGGGAAATTGTTCATACTTTTCACCCAACCCTACTTACAAAGCCTTTCTTCTCACATTTAATGATCTCCACACTACTACTACTACTCCTCCTCCTTACCTCTCTTCCCTCATCTCCTATTATGTTCCTGACTGCCTCCTTTGATCAGCACACAATGCCCTCCATGATGCACAATCCGCACCCTCTGCCCTCTCCCATCTCATACCTTTTTCATTTTCTGCTCCCTACCTACGGACCTCCATACCCCTCTACCTACGTCTTGAACAACCCCCCTCTCTCTTTAAGTCTACCCTGAAATCTTAGCTTCTGGAGCACTAGGACCATGCACTACCTTTGTGCAGACTCAGTAGTTGTAATCTCAGCACTTGAAACCATCATATCCTGTTGTATGTCTCCTTTTACCCATTTAGGAACACAGACCTGTTTCCTATTGTTTCTATGAATGTGACAATTAGTTTATCCCCTTTTATTTATTGTAACATATGTCTGTTGTAAAGCTCTGCATACACTGTGTGGCACCATAAAAATAAAGATATACATACATACATTAACACTTGAAGATGGTACAGCTTCAAAAACTCAACCACAAATACTAAAATGAGTGGGATCATTTATTTCATATCTTTATAAGGATTAAGGACAACAAATGAATAAAGTGCTAGAGGCTGGAGTTGTGCCAGAAGTTTTGGTACAAGAAGTAGAAGCTGCAGAAAAATCAATGAAAAATGGCAAAGCAGTTGGACCTGATAATGTCATGATTGTAATGTTGAATGCTGGAGGTCAACCCTTCAAAGCAATAGTTAAATTATTCTTAAAATGCCTACCACTTAGCAATGTATCTGAAACATGGAAAAATTCAGAAATCATCCTACTGCACAAAAAAGGTGATAAAGAAGATCTAAAAATGTATAGTCTCCAAAAAGCTTATTGCCTGGTCTGCAAGGTTTTCACAAATGTAATGTCAAGAATGGATACAATACTTAACGAAGCACAACCTAAAGAACAAGCAGTCTTCAGGAGTGGTTTCAGTACAATGGACATAATCCAGACAGTGCAACAAGTTATATAACAACATAATGAATGTAACCTTCCATTATGCAGCCTTCATTGATTATAAAAATGCCTTTGACTCGTTGAAAAGTAAGCAATATTTGCTGCCCTGATCAACCAAGGAATAGATATAGCTTACATCAATACTCTCAATCAATACATGAAAATTCAATTGCATCAGTACAGGTCAACAATGATAAAGTTCAGATCAACCTAGAAAAAGGTATCAGACAAGGAGACACAATCTCCCCAAAATTATTTTCTGCTTATTTAAAATAAATTGTGACAAAAAGGACCAATGGAGACTACCTACTTCACTTACATTTTGCAGTCAATATCATAATCTTTGCCACTAGTCCTGAAGAACTGCAAGAAAACATTGAAGAGCTACAATAGTAAAGCTAAAATTTTGGTCTGAACATGAATATCAACAAAACGTAAGTCACTTTTAACAAATTTACCATACCAACATATCAAGGAAAATCACAGTAGATGGAAAAGAACTAGAAGAAATTGAATGGTATGTTTAACTTGGACAGGAAATCAATGGAAACTTACGCACAACACATAGAAAATGTTATTTTATTTCCCAAAGCATAATATAAAAGCGGTATGCTGGTACCTGTGTTGGTGGAGTGTGAGGAAAGAATCAGTTGAACAGGGAATGTTTTTTAGGGAGGTTGTCTACTGGAATTGGGGGACAGTTAAAGAAAACATAAAAAATAAACCATAAGACTAAAAAAATAAAAACTAACCCATAAGACATAGTATAAAAGGGGTCTGAGGAGGATGCCTGCATTGGTGGGTGACGTCTGGGGAAAGAAGCTGCAACTGGAGTAGACTGATACTTGACATGATAGAGTATTTTCTAGGGTATGATTTGTAAGAATTGCCATTAGAGGCAATAGCCCTGAGGTAACATTGATTTGTTGTAGGAAATAATATGTGTTAAGACCAAGCCTTGATGAAACATTGATTTTTAGGACTTAGGCTTGTTTGGCACAACCCCTACTAAAATATTGATTTGTAGGATTTAGTCTTGTTAGAAACAAGCCCACAAATTTTTTTTATTTTTTTTGTAGGTCCATGTTTTTTTTGTTTTGTTTTTTAAGAACAAGCCCTGAGAAAAAAATGCCCTACTGGCCTAGTGTTAGCAGGTCATGTCGTGTTGGCCACTGGCCACCGGTTATTGTCAAATGCTCTGATGTAGATGCAGAATTTGCGATTGCTGTTCTTGCTGCTGCTTCTTTAAGTAGCAGGAGGAGTAGGCAGCTCAAAGGGAATGGGATCAACAACAGAAGTAACATGGGTGATGGATGATGAAGTTCCACGATTAGCTCCAGTGATGTGCCTGAGGCAGTAGCAGCACCATAACTAGCCCCCACCACTTCAGGTATATGTGGAGAAAAGAAGAAGCTGGCCAGTAATGCTTCTTCACCTGCCCCTCCTCCAAAATCATGGGTGTGTTGAGAATAGAAATGTTTCCCTTGAAAGCAGGAACTGTGCCGCTCACATAAGCAACTGCAATGTGTACAGTTTAAATAAGTTAATCACTGGGAACAATGGGTACATCTGCACTCACATGAAACACCTTCCACAACTGTATCCAGACACTTAGGGTCCCCAAAGTGAAATGCCCCCACCAGAAACCAAGTACTGCTGCTGTCACTATGCATCTTGTCCACTCCCCAATAGGAACACATGACAACTTGAAGACAGTTTAATAGTAATGATCAACCCTCCCTGACAACAGCTTAGCATATTCTGCATGATGAAATCTCCTCAGATGCCTCTTGATGCTTTGCTTTCGATTCTACTCCACCACACTGTAATGTGTGGTCAGAGCACCACACAGTATGCAATGGGTGGACATGAACTGCCACATCCTGACATTTACAGAATGGCTATCATTTGGAGGGGGAGGTAACGATGAATGAGGTGGATTGGCAGAAGATCTAGTTACCTTAGAGCAAGAAGGTGATGGTGAGCTAGTTGTTTCACTCGTCTTCAAACTTTCACTCTCTGGAGCTGGCATGGTGGTGATGTGGAGACGTATGAGGACATAGGATGCTTGAGCACGCTCTCTAACCATGGGAGAAGGAAATGGCATTGTGACACGCCTCAGTTCATCCCACTGTAGCCCGCTGTACCCCATCAGGAGTTAGGAATCATGAGCCATGAAGTAGAAAAGAGTTTGTAAGTAAGGGTGGGTGAAACTTGTCACCGTGTTCCCGCGGGAAATTTTGCAAAAACTATGTTGTTATCCGCTTTTTCATGGGAAAATCCACTTTAAAACTATTAGTTAAAATGTTTGCATCTTTCGCCCATTGGCACAAATTTTTTGCCATTTTTTCAATGGTTAGAACGTTTCCGCCTATTGATTTACATTGTTTTCGCACTTCCACTATAAAAAAGTGATGTTTTTGCTGAGGGTGACACAATAGAAGCAGCTACAGAGCGAGATAGACGTGCTGTGCTGTTCTGCTGTGATATTTTGCAAAAATTGAGGCAGGAAAGGCTCATAGTGACTGCTATCACTATGGGCAAGGTGAAAAATAATCAGTGGAAGAGCTGGAAGGACCCTTATGTGTCCACTGAGTCTGAGGAGGAGGGAGTGACTAGCAGTACTGAACCAGTGCTGTCCAATCCCCCTAAATCACCCCAAGGGATCTTGGGGAATTTAATGGGAAGGGAGGGAGAAAAGAGAATGGGAAGGAAGGGAGGAAAGGTAATGGGAAGGTGCTGCTCCTCCAAGCAGCAGTGAGATGTCTGGAATAGAGCAGTATCATGTAGGGACTAGTGGTGGTGGTGGTGTTGGAGAAGCTGGGATGGAAGAGAAATTGATGGCCTTTTTATCAGAAACTGAGAAGGAATGGGAGACAGGGATGAGGATGGGCATCACCACCACCAATAGCAATCAGCTTTTGGAATTTGTGGAAATTGCAACTGGTCTAATTCCTGTTGCTGCTGAGATGAAAGGGCAGACGAGTGCTGAAGAGAAGGCTAGTGTGCCACATACCACCATGGATACAGTGGGAATGGGGTCAACAAGCAATGTGGGACTAGGACAGGTTCCACTTGCCAGCACCAGCAATACTCCTGGTCCTAGTTGCAGTGCTAAATCTAAGGCAGTAGCAGCAACATTATATGCTGTCATAAAAAGTGAAAGGAATGTGAAGAAGAAGAAGAAAGAGGCTATTCTTCTCCACCTGTTTCCTATCCCTTCCCCCAGAAGTCACGGGTGTGGGACTATTATTCTCTTCTGGTAGGCACAGTGCAGTCATCATCAACAACGGTACAGTGCAAAATTTGTGACAAGTTAATGAGAAGGGGAAAGGAGGGAACACACCTTGGCACAACCTCCCTGATAACACACATGAAAGCAGACACCATGACATTTATGTCAAACATGTTAAAGCCAAATACCCATTACAGACATCTAGGGCCGCTGTTACTGTATCCCCTGACTCTCCAGAAAGGTGGAGATCAAAGAAAAGGAAGAATAAAGAAACCCAGAAAAACACTGGAAGTTCCATGATGAGTGAAACAACTAGCTCACCATCACCTTCTACATCTTCTGTCAATCCTCCTTGTTCATTACCTCCCCTGCCAAATGATAGCCACTCTGTTGATTTTAGGATGTGGCAGTTCGTCTCTACCCATTTCACACTGTGTGGTGCACTGACCACACATGCCAGTGTGGTGGAGGAGAATCAATATCAGGCCATCAAGTGGCATCTGAGGAGATTCCATCCCACAGAATATGCTAAGATGGAGGCAGGGAGGGTTCATCCTTACTATTAAACTGTCAGAAAGTTGTCATGTGTCCTTAGAGGGGTCTGGACAAGGGGTACAGTGACAGCGGCAGTACTTGGTTTCGGGTGTCATGGTGTTTGGATATATATTCTAGTAACAACACACCCATGATGATTTTGGAGAAGGGGCAGGTGGAGAAGATTTAATGGTCAACTTGTTCTTTTCTCCACATATACTGGGGGCTACTTATTCTTCGGCTACTGCCTCAGGCTCATCACTGGAGTCAGTCGTGGCAAGTGGAACCTTCATCATCCATCTTCCATGTTACTGCTATTGTTAATCCCATTCCCTTTCAGCTGCCTAATCATCCTGCTGCTTAAACATCTCAGTAGCAGTACAAACAGCAGTTGCAACTCAGGAGGACGTTTGACAGTGGCCACTGGCCAAAATGACCTGCTGGCATTAGGCCAGTAGGGCATTTTTATTTTTTTCTTGGGGCTTGTGTTTTGAAAAAAAAAAAATAAATAAAAGAAAAAAAACTAGTCCTACAAAAAATATAAAACATTTTTGGGGGGGTTGTTTCTAACAAGCCTAAGTCCTACAAATCAGTGTTTCCTTAGGGCTTGTGCCAAACAAACATAAGTCCTACAAATCAATGTTTCCTCAGGATTTGGGCCTTTAATAAGTCTAAGTCCTACAAAGGCCTCTAGCAACAAATCAAACAAATCATCCTCTACAAAATACTCTATCAAGTCAAGTATCAGTCCACACCAGTGGCAGCTTATGTCAGGGGGTCCTGATCATTTTAAATACAAATGTCATATTTTATTTTATTGATTTATTAACTGTCCCCCCAATAGCAGTCAAGAAAGCCCCCCAAAACAAATTCCCTGTTCAAATGATTCATTCACCAACACAGGCACCCTCCTCAGCCCCCTTTTTATGTCTTATGGTTTTTATTTTATTTTATTTTATTTAGGATTTCTTTTTTATTTATGCCGCCAATCCCAGTAAACAACCCCCCAAAAACATCCCCTGTTCAACTGATTCTTTTCCCACACCCCACCAACACAGGCAACCTCATACCTCTTTTATACAATGCCTTTGGGAAATAAAATATTACTTGTAATGTGTTGTGTGTAACTTCTATGTTCCCATTGATTTCAATGGTCGAAAAAAGCTGAAAAAAGCAGAAAATCTGCACTTTTCATGGGAAATTTTTCACCAAGAGGAAAGTGCCAGTTTTTGCTGATTTTATTTTGGGCGGAAAGTTTCGCCCAGCCCTATTTGTACATTGAATACATGAGGTGAAAGAGATAGCAGCATTGTTAAAGAGGCTGAAACAGACCAACAAGCTATCCCAGAATTGTACCCAGTCTATGCTAAGTAAAGGGAGGTGTGGGACTTACCCTTGGCAGAGCTTGCTAATAGGCAGAGCAAGAACAAAGGAAGGAATTTCGCTTTATGAATAAGGGAAGGTAACATGAAGTGATACATAATGTTTTTGGTCAGCATTTAAAGCAAATTTGAAGTCAGCTCAGGATGATAAAAGTGGTGTAAAATAACAGGGGTAAAAGAGGTGAAAATTAAAGACAGTATATGTATATGTTTGGATGGCTTAACCCCTTAGTGACGGCCGCGTGCAGACGCGGCCGTCACTTAACGCCCGTTTTTTTTTTTTTTTTTTTTCCATTAGAATCCGGAGTCCCCGAACGGCGTGCAGCCGCGCGGGGATCCGGATTTCCTGGACGTACATGTACGTCCTCTGTCACTAAGTGACAGCCACAGAGGACGTACATGTACGTCCTTTATCGCGAAGGGGTTAAAGACTGCCTTACTGTTTGGTTGTGTGTACTGCATAATGAAAGGGTTATGGTAAATGTAAAAGAATATGGATTCTAAAAGGAATCAATACAAAAAGAATGAAAAAGAAACAAAACAGAATAAATCCTTATTGCTGTATTATTCATCTCCGGATATGAATATAAAATCACAAAATAAAGGGACTCTGGGTCTGTACAAAGAAATGGGAAGAAAGATGAGGAGGAGACCCCAGTTAGACAGCTGCTGGAGGGAGAAGGAGAGGAGATATATGGAGTTATGCAGAAGATAGCACCAGTAACCCAGCAGGAGGGGATATCTAAAGAGTTTCTGATAAAAACTATGGAAGATTTCAGAGAGAAAATAAGAGAGGATTTTGTTGGAAATATAAAGGAGATCAAAGATGAGATAATAAAAATGGAGCATAAGTTACTGGATAATATAGAGAAAGTAACAAATCTCCAATATGAGTTAGCAAGACAGCAAGATTTAAATAAATAGCTAAAAAGAAAATTCTTCGGAATTCAAAATAAATTGGCTGATATGGAGGATAGAGCAAGAAGGAAAACACCTGAGAATAAGGGGAATATCAGAGGAGATGACACAAGAAGAGTTAAAGGAGTTTCTTTATATGTTCTTTCAGGAAATTGCAGGCGATATTGGGCAGAAATAAACTCTTTTGGGAGAATACACAGGGTTTATAAACCCTTAAATGCTCCACATAATACAACAAGAATTGTGATGATAAGTTTTCACAATTACCTGTACAAATTAAAACTATGGAGAACAAGAAATAACAGGGAATAAATGAGTGGCAGATTTCAAAGTGTAAGAGTGATGATGGATATTTCAGCATATACGAGACAGCAAAGATTTAAAATGAAAGAAATAATGGACACGCTGAGGAAATAAAATATACAATACTAGTGTAAAAGCCCGTGTATGTGGGCCAAGGTGCGGGTGATGTTAAAAGGCCGGTCCTGCTCTGCGTACTGCCGCCGCCTCACTGGCAGCACAACCGATGCAGTCATGCACTGTAGTGACTGCCCGAGCGCACAGAATGCTCCCAGCATTCTGTCGTTCAAGCAGTCTCCACTGTGCATGACTGCATTGGACAAACATTCTAGCGTTTTATTATATAGGATGTGTGGGTTTATCCAGCAAGAATCCTAACAACTTTCAATAATGAAAGACATGTGATAAACACAAAAGAACAAGGTTTACAGATGTTAAAACAATTAGATATAAAGATTTAGTGATAGAATGCCTCAAGTATGCTAATTATAGATAGAGGTTAAATTCTCAGTTGATTAACTGAGAGTGTACTCCTAGGGGGTGCAAGTAAATTGTTTTTTAGGACAAATGGGCTCACAAAGAGAAGAAAAGAGCCTGGGTTTTGTTCTAAGTATGAATGTGAATCTCAGCATAAATGTCTCAAAAAGTGTAAATTTAAGTATGGTTAAATTGGATACTATAAATTTTCAGAGTTTGAACTCTCCATATAAAAGGAAAATATTGATAGATACACTTATTCTCAAAAAATTGAGATAGGATTAGTACAGGAAACAAATTGGGTGAAGGGATAAAAGATTTCCATATCAATTTATAGCATGTTTTCATACGAAAGAGCAAGGGGGTTTTAATTTTAATTAAAGACACTATAGCAGTTGAAATTATTTGCAAGGGTGTAGATCCAAATGGTAGACTTATAATATTAATATGTACTATACACTTTTTAGAAAAAGTAATGAATCAAGTAGATAAAATAGCACAAGGTATGATAGTTATGGGGGGATTTTAATTGTATTAGTGAAAAAGTTAGATAAAAAAACAGTAAAAGGAAATTAAGTAAATAAAAAGCATAAATACTTGGCAGGAGAGTTCTAAACCCAACCACAAGAGACTATAATCATTTTTCAGTGCCTCATCAGTCATACTTATTAATTGATTTGTTTTTGGTTAAAAATGCAGTGTTTAATGAAGACCTGAAATGTGAAACATTATCTGCAAGTTGGTCAGATCATGCACTAGTTTGTTTAAGTATAAACAATAGGATTAAGGGTTTTTATAGTACAAGGAGATTGAATGAAACATTAATAAAACAGGAAGAAATAAAGAAAGGTTTAATAAAAGAAATTAAAAATTATTTTGAAGAATATGGTAAAACTCATATCCTCAAAACAACTACATGGTGTGTGTTTAAAGCAGTAATAAGAGGGCACTTGATAAAAATAGGATCACAAGAAAAGAAGAGGAAAGGAATGTCATACCAACAATTACATATAGAGTTAGCAAAGTTAGAAGGTATAAATAAAAATAATCTCCAAGAGCAAATTTTGGATAAAATAAAGATTATAAAATTTGTTTTGGGGGGCTTTCTTGACTGCTATTGGGGGGACAGTTAATAAATCAATAAAATAAAATATGACATTTGTATTTAAAATGATCAGGACCCCCTGACATAAGCTGCCACTGGGGTGGACTAACATTTTGGTATAACAGGAGATTTTTTAGAGGTGGTATAATGTATAATGAACCAAGTGGCAGAATAATAGGTTCAGGTATAGTGTTTGCATGGTTTGAAATTCAAAACGGTACGAGACAAGGATGTCCTTTGGCTCCATTGTTATATGTTCTTTCCTTGGAACCTTTTGCACAAAAAAATTGAGAAAATAGTAATATAGAGGGAATAAGATTTGAAGATGAGACTTTTAAAATCTCTTTTTTTGGAGATGATGTTGCACTTACTTTAAGTGATCTAGTTTCTTCAGTTAAAATCTGATGGAGAAAATCAGGGTTTTTTTCAGTGTTATTAAATTATAAACTTAATATTGAAAAATGTCAGACTTTAAGATACAAAATAGAAGGAAGTGAAAGAAAGAGTTTGGAGGAGAATTATAATTTCCAATGGACAAATGACTCAATTATTTATCTGGGTATTATAATTTCCTTTGATTCTGGAACGGTGATAAGTATAAATTATGTTCCATTATTGAAGGAGATTATTAGCAGATTTAATGATTGTAAAAATGTTTTCATATCCTGGTTGGGAAGGATAAATGTGGTAAATTATAATGTTTTTCCAAAGTTACAGTTTCTATTAAGGTCAATTCCAATAATAGTGACGCAAGAAACTTTGAGGACATTTCAAAGGTGTTTTAATAAATTTATCTGGAAAGGTAAACATCCCAGAGTTGCATTTAGATCAATATCCAGAAATTTAAGGAGGATTGGCCATTCCAGATGTTAGTAGAATACATGACACCTCTATGTTAATGCCTATTGCAAAATGGATGAGTAAATATAATTGTTTATTACCTTGGTTTAATTTGGAACAAAATAGTATTGTAAGTAAAATGTTAATGTAATTATTTGGAAAAAAGGAGGCTAGAGTAAATATTAATTCAATAGTATCTAATTTATCTAAGATGTGCCATAAAATAAGAACAAATATTTGTACAAATATGTTATTGAATAGCAAATGCGTTAGATATTGTTGAGATTAATATTGAAAATATCAACTTAAAAAATTGTAAAGTAAATGGGATACAAAATATAAGTCAAATCATAGAAGAGGAGAGAGTGATGCCATTTCAGGATTTGGTTAGGAAATTAAATTTCAATCAGAAAGAAACATTTAATTATTTTCTTGTTAAGAGCTATAGGGAGAAAAATATTCTTGATTAATCTCATAGGGAAGATGAAGATTTAGACTCTCTTTCCTAGTTAATTGGGAAAATAAATATGGAAAAGGATCTTCAAAGCTAGTTATAGATAGATGTTCTTTAAAAATACAGTCAGTAATCAGAAAATGGGAATCTGATCTATAAAGAGAATATGGGGAAATAATATAGCTAAATGCAATTAAAACTACAAAATCAGCAGTTCATTTTATACATTTATTGGACAGTTATTATAAAGTGTTATATAGATGATATATGACCCCAAGCAGGATAGAAAAAATTTACCCAAATAGTGATATCAAATGTTGAAGATGTAACAAACAGATAGGTCAAATGCTGCATATTTGGTGGGAGTATGAAAAAATTAAACCAATGTAGGAAAAAAAATCAGAATTTTTCCAGATTAATTGGAAAAGAAGTGAGACCAAATCCTGGAGTAACTGAATTTTCAATAGGAAATCAGTACCTGATAGTGCACGTTTGGCTGTTAAATCAATTATTGTGAAAAGAGTAATGATCTCTTTGTTTTGAGCAAAATATATGCAGATATTGACTATCAGGCCTCAATGAAAAAAGGATACTATGTGAATTATGCTGAGACTTTAGAATTATATAATTAAGTATGGTCTCCATGGTATAAAATTAAAAATTAAATAATTTTATGGGGAAATGCCAAGATAAGTGTGAATGGAGGTGAATGTTTGTATTGATAAATCTATAGTAAAAATGATTACAGAAAGAGAAATTATAAAAGTGTGACAACTTTTTTGGTGAAGAAAAAACCTTCCAGTCTCTGGCTGAGTTAATCAAGGTGATGGATGATCAAGGTTACACTTGCCACTACTAGTTCCAGTAATGCGATTGTAGCAGCACCACAACTAGCCCCCACCAATTCAGGTACATGTGGAGAAAAGAAGAAGTTGGCAAACTGCTATGTGTGGTCAGCGCATTGCACAGTGGGCAATGGGTGGACACGAACTGCCACATTCTGACAACTCCTGAATCAGGTGGTGGGGAAGGTAAAGATGAATGAGGTCGATCACCAGAAGATGTAGTGATATGATCTTCCTGTGCCTAGACCCTAGAGCAAGAAGGCAATGGCGAGTCAGGTGTTTGGCTCGCCATCAATTTCTTTGGTGGGTGCTTGGACTTAACTGGTTTCACATAAAAGTGTTTGTGTTCCATATGTGTTATCAGGGTGGTTCTGGCAAGGTGTGTTCCTTCCTTTCCCCTTTTCACTGATTTATCATTCGTGTTAATTAGGGGTGGGCAAAAGGTCTGGTTGTGTTCCCCCCAAAACAATCTGATTAAATATTCAAATGTTTCTCCTATTGGCAAAAATTCTTCCCCATTTTTTCAATAGCTAGAAAGTTTCTACCCATTGGTTTTTGCATTTTTGCTATAAAATGTGATGTATTTGTGGAAGTGAAACACAATAGAAGCAGCTACAGAGTGAGGTAGATGTGCTGTGCTGTTCTGCTGTGATCTTCTGGAAATTGAGGCAGGAGAGAGTCTCAGTGATTGCTATCACTTTGGGAAAGTTTTAAACTAATAAAAGGAGGAACTTGGAGGACCAATGCTGGCCAGTCCCAATAAATCGCCCCTAGGGATCATGGTGAAATTAATGTCAAGGGAGGAAGAAGAAGATAGTAGAGTGAGCTGGACACGGTCAGATGCTTGTGCCTGCTGCCAGACATGCTGCTCCTGCTACTGCTACCACCATTGCTGTGCCTGCTGCCAGACATGCTGCCCCTGCAGCCACCAGTACTGTACCTGTTGTCAGTCATGCTGCCCTGCTGCCTCCAGTGCTGTGTCTGCTGCCAGTACTGCCCCTGCTGCCACCAGTACTGTGTCTGTTGTCAGATGTGCTGTCCCTATTGCCACCAGTGCTGTGCCTGCTGCCAGGGCTGAACCTGCTGCCACCAGTGCTGAAGCTGCTACCAGTGTGCTTTTAATACTCAGGAAGGGAAGAAGGAGAAGAAGATGTCAAGTCTGACAGCAAGGACCATACGTCACACTTGGCATCCCCAAGCAGTCCCTCCATTGCTAGTACTACTACTAAGACGTTTCAGCCACTTGTTGGTGTTAGGAGTGAAAGAGGGGGGTAATCATCATATTATTAGTGAGTGTGAGGAGGAAAACATAGGGGCTGAAATTGATATGGCTGGTGTTATTGGTAGTACAAGTAACAGTGTTGGTGAAGCAGCTGGTGCAAATAGTGTTAGGGGAGTCATAGGGGAAGCAACTGAGAGCTTTCAAACTAGTGGTCAAGAGAGCCCGCACCATTCCCCTGACCCTGGGAGCCCTGTTCCCCCCAAGGCATTGTCCATAACATAATCCTGAAGAAGGCAGAACTGTTTCCTAGCAGCAATGATACCACCACCGCCAGATGAGCTGCCTGTGCCTGCTGCTAGTGCTGCCAGTCTGCCTTTTTCACATCACCAAGAAATAGTATGTGTGACATTAGGAGACTGTTTGTCACGTTTCTCATCAGCTCAACTAACCAGCAGTGAGATGTCTGACTCTGCAATAGAGCCAACCAATAAGACATCTGTAATAGAGCAGCAGCAGCAGCATGGAGGGACTAGTAGTAGTGGTGATGATGATGATGGTGGAGAAGCTGGGGTGGAAGAGACATTGATGGCCTTTTTAGCCCAAACTGAGAAGGAATGGGTAACAGGGATGGGGATGAGAATCACCACCACCACCACCAGCAGTGAGCTTTTGGAATTTGCAACTGCTCTAATCCCTGCTGCTACTGAGTTGTAAGGGCAGCAGGATGCTGAGGAGCAGGCTAGTGTGCCACAGACCACAGTGGACACAGTGTGAATGGGGTCAACAAATGATGCGGGACTACTAGGACAGGTTCCATTTGCCAGTAGCCACAATACTCATGGTCCTAGTTGCAGTGCTGATTCTGAGGCAGTAGCAGCAACATCATCTTCTGCCCCCAACAGTAAAGGGGAATGTGCAGGACAAGACATTCTTCTCCACCTTTCCCCTCCCCCCGAAGTCATAGGTGTGGGACCTTTTTTCCTCTTGGGGCAGGAACAGCTCAGTCATCAACAACAGCACTGTGCACAATTTGTGACAAGTCAATGAGAAGGGGAAAGGAGGGAAAGACTAATGAATGTAATATGGAAACCTTAAGTGTACAAGGTATCGAAAAAGTCACATTAGGGAGTAGAGTAGAGTAGGTGACTTGGATGCCAAACTATCTAAAAGAGAAGTGTATTGGATATTTACCTTGAAAACTAGACACCCATTGGGTCTTAATAGACAATATGATGTAACATGTTTCTTTTGAAACCATTTATTGTTGGGTGTTGAAGGATTCTAGGTTTAATGCATCCAATATTTGGTTTTGGGATGTTGTGGCTTTATTGAAAATTTAATTTAAGAGGTACACTTTACATAGCGATTTATAAGTGTCTTGATATATTCTTGGTGAATAGAATATTGAATGACTATCCCTCTTTCGCCTCCTTTTCTTTCTTGTTAATGAATTAATTTATGTTTGGCAGGTGTCCTCACTGCCTATCTATATAGGTTTTGTTATTAAAGTATTCATGTTTTAATGATAGATTGTTTATAACTATTTAAAACTATTTGCAAAGATTGGTTGCTTGAATTGTGAGTGACTATATATATATATCACATATAGTATCCTTTACATAGCCTTTAATTGCAATCTTCTGTGATGTGGTGGAATAACTTTACCTCTATTTTAGAAAGGGTGTCCAAGGTTCAGACCTTAGTGCCAGTGTTTGTACGCAAGTGCTTGTATTGTTTAATTGTTTATATTCTCATATTTGAGAGAAATTTTTTAGTTAACATTAAAGGCAAGCAAGCAACTTTTGGGTTAACCTGGGTACTACTTCATAAGAGGTTAAATATAACTTTAGTTTTGTTCCTATCAGATCTCCGTGGAATGACAGCCTGATGAAGGAAACCATTTGAGTGTGCTGATTGGCTATTACACAATTCAAATGTAACCACTGAATGTGTGTTTGATCTTTCTATTGATCATGACTAAGCGCTGGTTTGCGTGAAACATGTCGATCTGAAATACTACTACATTTACAGTTTGAAAGGTACCCGCTAATTAACAACTTCTCCTGCTGCTCAGAAAAGATTGAAGGTACTGTCCATGATTTTAAATGTTTGTATCAATAAAAGTATTTTTTGCTTTTACCACTGCATGATTCTGTTATCACTATACGTCATAGTGCACCTGTTCTTTTGTATTTGTGAAAGGAGGGAAAGGGCCTTGGCACAATCGCCCTGATAACACACAAGAAACACAGACACCATGACATTTATGTCAAACATGTTAAAGCCAAACACCAACCACAGAAGACAAGCACCTCTGTTGCTGTACTCCCTGACTTTCCCGAAAGGCAACAAGAAGCGAGGCATATATCAAAGAGGAGGAAGAATAGAGCAACCCAGACAGAGGATGGACGTTTGATGGCAAATGAAACAACTAGCTTTCCATCACTTCTTGCTCTATGTTAACTACATTTTCTGCCAAACCACCCTGTTCATCGTTACCTACCCGTCCAAATGATAGCTACTCTGTAGATGTTAAATGTGGTGCACTGACTGCAAATGGCAGTGTGGTGAAGGAGAATCTCAAGCAGGACACCAAGCGGCATCTGAGGAGATTCCATCCTGCAGAATATGCTAAGCTGGTGCCAGTGAGGGTTCATCAGTATTATTAAACTGTCAGTAAGCTGTTATGTGTCCTTAGTGGGGTGTGGACAAGGGGTATAATGACAGCAGCAGTACTTGGTTTTTGGTGTCATTGTGTTCGGATACAGTTGTGCCAGGTGTTATTTACCACACGCTCTGCACATTGCAGTTACTGCTGAGAGGCACAGTTCCTGCTCTCAAGGGAAAAAATCCTACTCTAATAACAACACACCCATGATTTTGGAGGAGGGGCAGGTGGAGAAGAATTATTAGCCAACTTCTTCTTTTCTCCACAGATACCTGAAATGGTGGGGACTAGATATAGGGATGCTAATGCCTCAGACATATCACTGGAGCTAGACGTGTCAAGCTGAACCTTCATCAACCTGTTACTGCTGTTGTTGATTCCCTACCCTTTGAGCTGCCTAATCCTCCTACTGCTTAAAGGGATAGTAATACTTCTTTTTAACTTTATTTTATTTTGTAGGCATTAAAAAAAACATGAAGAATGATATAAGTCTTATCTCTCAAACCTTTATGGTTTATGAGATATTCACAAGCAAAGTTTCCCCCTCCCGCCCCTTTTACCTACTGTAAACAATCTCTTCTCAGATGTGGAATGCAGTCCATAGACTGGACAGATAACAGAAGGGGCCACTCTTATTCCTATGAAAACAATGAAATCCCTGGCCCCCTTGACAAGCTTTTCAGGTTTTTCTGTTATCTTAATTGAAGATTGTCCCTCTCTGCAGTCTACCTGGGCAGCTCCCTTCTGCCCTGGCTGAAAAGTGTTACATCAGTAAAAGGGGCGGGAGGGGGACACTTTGCTTGTGAATATCTCTTAAACCATAAAGGTTTGAGATATAAGACTTATATCATTCTTCATGTTTTTTTAATGCCTACAAAATAAAATAAAGTTAAAATGAAGTATTACTATCCCTTTAAACAACTCAGCAACAGCAAGGACAGCATTTACATCAGGACATTTGCCAGTGGCCACTGGCCAAAACGACATGATCTGCTGGCACTAGGCCAATAAGGCATTTTTTCTCAGGGTTTGTGTTAAAAAAAACAACAAAAAAACATAGTCCTAAACATAAACAATTTTTGGGGGTTTGTTTCTAACAAACCTAAGTCCTGCAAATCAGTGTTTCCTTAGGACTTGTGCCAATTAAGTCTAAGTCCTACAAATCAATGTTTCTTCAGGGCTTGTGCCTCTAATAAAGTCTTACAAATTAATGTTTTCTCAGAAATTGTGCCTCTAACAACAAATCTAACAAATCATCCTCTACAAAATACTCTATCAAGTTAAGTGTCAGTCCACCTCAGTGGCAGCTTTTGTCAGGAGTTCCTGTCTCTATCACTTTACATGCACATTTGTTATTTTATTTATATTTTATTAATTGTCCCCCCAATAGCAGTCAAGAAACCTCCCAAAACAAATTCCCTGTTCAACTGATTCACTCCCCAGACTCCACCCACCAACACAGGCACCCTCCTCAGACCCCTTTTATACCATGTCTTATGGGTTTTTTTATTGTATTTAGTATTTCATTTTTATTAAATGCCCCCCAATCCCAGTAAACAATCCCCCCAAAAAATTAAATGTTCAACTGATTCTTTCTCCACACCCCACCAACACAGGCACCCTCATGCCCCTTTTATACTATGCCTTTGGGAAATAAAATAATATTTGAAATGTGTTGAGTGTAAATTCAGTTTCCCATTGATTTCAATGGAATAAGCTACGCAAAAAAACAGCACTTTTCACAGGAAATTATTTGCCAAGCATGAAGTGCCATTATCCATCAGTTTTGGTTTGAGGCAAATTTTTTTCGCCCATCACTAGTGCTGATGATGCATTGTGAGAATAATAGTCCCACATCTGGGGGGAGGGGAAAGGTGGAGAAGAATGGCCTCTCTGTTCTTCTCCTCCACATTCCCCTTCACTGGCTGGGGCAGAGAATGATGTTGCTGCTTTTGCTGCTACTGCTTCAGAATCAGCAATGCATTGTGTACCTTTCTGGGGCTCAAAGGGTTAAAATATGCAGTAGTGTGACTGGTTGGTAATATATAAATGCCCCATGCATAATACAATTTTTGATGTTATGCCAACAAAATCGTATTCCCATAAGTAAACATCACAAAAATATACTTAGCATTAATATTTTCAATAGCTGTCTCCGCTGCTGTGTGCAGCCGCTGAGGCGGCGGTGGAGACAGAAACATGCACCCCACCCAATATTCACGAGCCAATGCTCGCTCTGCTCTGAGGGAATTGAAATTGAGAATGCCCTTATTTATATATATCTTACTTCCAATTTTCTCACAGCCATTGGCTTGGATTTGCTTACACATCTCCCAGCCAATCATTTTAAAGCACAGCTGCTCAAACCTGATTGGCTGGGAGGTGTGTAAACATATCCAAGACAATGGCTCTGAGAAAATTGGAAGTAAGACTGCCCATATATAAGGACAGTCTCAATTTCAATTCCCTCAGAGCAGAGTGGGCATCGGTCAGTGAATATGAGGGGCGTGTCACATGTTTCTGTCTCCACCACCGCCTCAGCGGCTGCACACAGCGGTGGAGACAGCTATTGAAGATATTAATGCTAAGTATATTTTTGTGATGTTTACTTATGGGAATACGATTTTGTTGGCATAACTTCAAAAACTTTACTATGAATGGGGCATTTGTATATTACCAACCCATCACACTACTGCATACTTTAACCCTTTGAGCCCCAGAGAGGTATGCAATGCATTGCATACCCCTCTGGCTCTCAGGGGGTTAAACTATGTATTAGTGTGCCAGATATTTATGCTTTGGACTTAAACTTGTTTTTTGTTTTTTACAGCAAGAAGACAGAAGATAGAGGAGAAGAAAGAAGACAGAAGAGAAGAAAGAAGAACAGAAGATGACAAGGAAGCTGAGGACTCCACTGAACATTAGGATTAATGGTAAGTGTTACTTGTAATTTGATGTTTTTTTACTTAGTCGGGTTAAACCTATGAATGCTGGCGGGGTAATTATACTCCACTGGCACTCATAGGGTTAATTCTACTAACGTCTGACACATTTTTCATACTTTGGATGTATTGCTATGGGGCTTTGAGCCCCATATCAAAACATCCACTGAGGACTTAGGTTTTTTTTATTATCACTTTTTTTCATTCAGGTTTCTGTGTCGGCTGCTTAAACAGCCGATAAGGGACTCAAGTTTAAAAAAAAAAAGGTCTTACCTTTCCTGCGATAACTTGAGTCCCTTATTGGGTTTTCATGGCTAACGCAGATATTTGAATTGATATTTACAGTGTTTTCAATTGATGAAAACACCTCTTAACTTCATCACACGATGGCTCGTTTTTTGCAGGTATTTTTTCACAGCACAGACATTTGCTTAGCGTACTCTGCTTGAAAAAATGCCATCGGCAAAAAACAGCCGTCTCCAACATTTGGATTGAGCCCTAAGCCAGGGACTGATTTTGGCAAGCCGGACTATTATTTGTTCATGTTTTGTTTTTTGGCAAGCTTGAACATACAAACCATTTTTTTTCAGGATCCTTTTTTTTTTTTTTGCAAGCCTGAAGCCTGCAAACAATTTTATCAGGTGTTGCTCTCTGCAAGACTGCAAACAAATTTGTTCAGGGCTTTTCTGGCCAGTCTTAAGCTGGCAAACAATTTTATAACGGCTTGCCTTGTTGCAAGCCTGCAATAATTTTTTCCAAGGTTAGTCTTCTGTAATATTTTGAAGGTTTGACTCGCAAAATACTATATTGAAGGCTTTTCCTTCTGTAGATCTGCAGCTATGCTAGCCAAACAGATAATATAAAAAATGTTGAATTGAATGTAGCACAAATGAATGGTAATGGTGTTGAAGTGATACATTTGAATATATTTATTTATTTCGTGATATGTGATAGGAGGGGATGCTAAACAAAATATTTGCATTATATGATGATTATAATATTATCCTGCAATACTTATTTACTTAACCAACTTATCCTGTATTGTGCCTATTTAGGGCCAAATGATAAGCCAGTAACCCAGTGGTAACACATAAAGGTGTATTTGGATCTTTTAGCACAGTAGCCAGTGATCACCTGTATTCCAGTCCAAGCTTTGTACAGTGCTTGGGATACTGAAGTGGAGAATTTACTCAATGATGGTCCCACTTGCAACACCTATTATAGCTCATAGCCGAGCTGTAATGTTTTATCAATTTTCACAAATTGGTAGGTTGTACGACGTTCATTGTATGCCAGTACAAATTGTCTGTGTGGTACTAAGTAATAAGGTAGATACCCAGGAGGGATACACCACCATTTTTAGCCTGTGTTGTAACTGTACTTATAATTGTAGGCCACCCCCCAAATAAATCTCAATATGATCCTGTCAATTTGTTTAAAGCACCACTTAGGTATACAAATTGGGGTATTTGGAAAAATATATACAAATTAAGACATGGAAATCATTTTTATAACTTTCACTCTACTAATGACATTTAGTGGAAGTCTCATTCAGATGATAACCTTTTTCCTGAAATAGGTTTATGATTGGTACTAGATTTTGTTCCAGAAATGTACCCAGGTTTGCCACCACTTTCATTCCTAGGTATCCACAGGTTTACATGTCTGGTGTCAGCTGGTTGACAGGGAGTAAAAAATTATTCAAACCAATTGAACTTTAATCCTGACAACAAGCTAAAACCTACAATATTGAGTATTTTAAGTAATGACTTGTGTGAGTCTTCCAGAAATAACAATAGACCATCCGCATATAGGGCAATCTTTTTTTCCCTCTCACTAATTTGGAATACTTGATTTCTTCCCCAGTTCCTAACAATTAAGCCAGTGGTTACACCGCTAGTCCAAAAAGACCTGAAAAGAGGGGGAAGCCTTGTCCTGTTCCCCTACCCAGTGGAAAATCCCTTGAACTCAATCCTCCTGTTACAACCCTAGCTTTGGGATCAGTATAGAGTACCTGTGCCCCTTTGATAAAAGTCAAACCAAGATGAATCTCCATAGCACCCCCAAAAAATTGTGCCATTCTATTTGACTAAACTCCTTAGAGGTATCTATAGAAGCTATAATTATGTTTCCCACATTATCATGTACCACCTGATGGTGTGAACTGGACTTTCCTGGAATGAATTCTGCCTGATCTGGATGTACCAGTGTCATGATCACTGTGTTTAATCTCTTTGCCAAGACCTTTGCTAGTATTTTAGTATCTGTTGTCAAAAGGGATATCGGGTGATATGAGTCACAATATCTTGGGTTGTTTCCTGGCTTGAGTAAAACAATAATGGAAACAGAAGTCAGGGAGGGTACTGTCGTCCATTGCTGTATAGCTTGTATTCAATAAATGTGAGGGCTAAAATATCATAAAACACCTGATACTGTTCAGCTGGTAGTCCTCTGCCAGGAGCCTTACCAGTAGGCAAGTCCCCAATATCCTCTACAACTCCTACAAAGAAGGATTGGGGCATCTAACATACATCTGTTCTCATCAGTCAACAGAGGTGAGCTACAATTTGTAAGAAAACCAGATGGCTCAAATTCAGATTTACTAGATCTACTCAAGTAAAGATTTTTATAAAAGAGAGCAAATTAATCAATAATTTGTTTTGGTTTAATAATCAACTCATTGTGTTTGCTGATCAGGGATGCTATGGTCGGTGGCTTACTGTTACAACTCCTCAAATGCGCCAGCAATTTACCCGCTTTGTCCTCATTCTCAAAAAATATTGTGGTTTTTTTTATGGAAAATGAGTTTATTATTAAATTCCGACATTTTAATCAACAACTGTCAAGTTTAGTAATTTCTTGCTTTTTTCTGTGAGGCTGTATGATAAATAAATGAGGCCCTAGACACTACTTTAGCAGCATCCCACATGACTCCCTGACCAATCAAGCCAACATTAAGGTCAAAAAGGACTGCAGATCCCTCCAATGATAATCAGCTATTTGCTCTACTGACAACAAAAAAGGGTTAAGTGTTCATTCTCAGCGTTACTTTTGTTCTCTTAATTCCAATGTTAGAAGCAAGGGGGAATGATCCAATCCTATTTTAGGATGAAAACCACATTCCCTTGTGATCTGCCATGCTGATTTGGGAAGAAATGCAAATCTATGGGTGATAGTGTTTTATACATAGATGAATGAGTATTAGTATCCCCCCCTCAGTGAAGTGTAGGGATTTCCATGATTCCACAAAGTCCATATCCTCTAACATATTCCTAAAAATGTTAATATTTTTATTGTTATCCTTCATCAATCCTACCATTCTTTCAAAGGTATTATCTAAGACCATATTAAAATCACCCATGCTTACAATCATATGGTCATGTTTATCTGAGATATAGGCTCACGCTTCTCAAAGTACCAACAGCTCTACAGGTGGTGGAATGTAGAACGAATAATGCACCATTAAATTTACAAGTCAAAAAAATAAATCTACCCTTTGAGACTGATTTTTATATCAAGAAATTCAAAATGTAAAGTTTTACTGATTAGTATTGATACTCCTCTAGCATCTGTGCTGTATGTAGAGTGGTAGTGATTTGTACCCATTGTCTCTTAAGGGACATGATTCTACCCTCTGTCAAATGTATTTCCCGAAGCGTAATAACCTGTCTTTTTTCTTTAACCATTTGAATGCCAGAGGGATACGGAATGCATTGCCATGCAATGCATTCCGTACCCCTGTGGCACTCAGAGGGTTAAAAAAATACAAATATCAGACACCTTTTAACTGAACCATTAAGACCATGCACATAACATGAGAGGCATTTACATATGGTAACATTCTGTTGCTAGGTATAATGAGTATCAGACTGCCCAGGATGCCATCTGTGCCAGGAAGGAGATATTTCCCACACTGAAACCAACAGAACATAGAGTAATAAAGTGCCTAAGAAAAACCCCTCCCTACTTGTAACCATCCTACCCAACCTGTGACTTTATCCCTAATCCTAAAGTTGATTGGGGACGGGGCCCCCAGCAGAACCAATAACATTAATACAAAATTAAAATTTAAGACATAATTACAGACATAAGTCACAATATATTTATATATATGAAATATGTGACACTACTCCACTCATTTGGTACCTCCCGAGCAAGCAACCACACCCTCCAAACAAGTAGTTCCAAAACTCCTCAGAAGACATGGTTTCATGCCTGGAAGCAGCAACTTCCTAGAGTTGCATACCACAGATCCCACTCCACCTCCACCATCTACTTAAAGTGCATTTATATATTGGACATCCTGGTCCTCCACCCATATCTCCACCAAATGGAGTGGCGTAAATTATATGTACCAAATAGCATAGACATGAGTGCCCCCTCTCCAGATACCTGCCAAAGAGGCACATCCCCACCACTATCTGCTCCTGCCTGTTGCCTCTTGGACGCACCGCCATGCCCTCTAGCTGCTAGGCTCCCCCAAGAAACCCCTAAATGGTGTGCCCCCAGGTTTCAAGGGCATTTTAAAATAATACAATACCCATCCTATCCCACATGTTCTGAAGAGTGTGCAGGAGGGGCAGACTTTGAAGACAAATCCATGATAGATTCTACTTCCTCCTCAGCCATTTGGCTCCTGGCAAATTTGCTAAGTTTGGTTTTGTATTCCCCTGGGTTTTTTTTCCCATTATCAAGGTGTGTTAGGCTGGTTCAAATTTAAAATATGATAAGTGTAGAACAAATAGAGCACTGTGGTGGATCAAGCGCAGGATAAAACAAGGACTTTTTCTGCAAGATTACTCCACGTTATTGTTTGCTGCAGATTTCCAGCAGTAATTTCTTATATCTGGAGGTACTGCTACATCAAAGAGGTCCAAAAGGTTAGACTTAGATTTTAGATATTAAGGACTTCCTTGAGATGCAACAAAAGGCAAGACAATGCATGAAGTAAGACAATAATAGTAGTGCAGGCATTCATGGTAGATGTAAATCAACAGCAAATACAGATGGCTTCTCCTGAAGCATCCACAAACCTTTGGTATATAACATAAACAAACTCCAGCAAAAAAAAAAGGAGCAAGAAAGGATGTCTCTCCTCCCCACCGGCACCCCTGGAGCACCAGTCCCCAGCACTGATTTGGACAATCTGATTTAACCAATTAGGTATAAGAATATGTCCCAAAGTGGGCCATCCAAGCCCCTCAGATCTCATGGAACCTGTGCAGGGTCCCACTGTTAGTGTACACCAAATGATTGTGCTGGAGATTTTGAGCTATCAGATTCACCCAGTGCTCGTGGAGGGAGGAGAGGCAGACATACACGCCATAACCAAAGTATCTCTCAGAAGAGACTTAACAGGTTGAGTGTCTAGATCATCAGGAAAAATGGACAGGATACCCAGCTTCAGATTCGGGGGAATATGTCTGTTCAGAACCCCTTGATACCATACCCTAGCTCCTTTATACCATACCCGGCCCAGGTAATACCAAAGTCCAGGCTTCAGGATTACATTAGTCCATAGAAGGGTGGACCCTCCACTGCCTGAATCTCCCCTCATGCCCCATTCACCAATAACCTAACTACTCACTGCTGGACCTAGCATCAGTAGTTGTGGCAAACAGCATTCTCACCCAGCACCCACTCCTCCAAAGAGAGGATCCGGAACTGGGTTTTGGGGTTTGACCATGCCAAGGCATATTGACCCTGTGTCACCAGCCAGTATCGGTAAAAGGCAGGCAAAACTAGTTACATAAAAAACATTTTGGAAATGCGGGTGGGTCAATTCTGAAAGACATACAAATATGTTGGAAAAATAGCATTTTTATAATGTTAGCCCATCCTATAACATTAAGTGGTAAGGCTGGTCATGCATTGGTCTTATTCTGAAAATGATCTATTATTGGGACAAGGTGTCACTAAAGTGTGGTATAGGGACCCATGTAGTCCTGGCACAAGGTCTGTTGCTGGGGTGCAATGCTACTGAGCTAAGCTTGGGTGTGATGACGGTGTGCCAGTTACTCCCTTGCTGCAGCCAAAGCTGGATAAAGGTGCTGGTCATGATACCAAATTGTTCCACCCCAGTTGAGCTGGGGTGCAAACAGTATGAGAGTAACTGGGAACTGTTAAGAAGCAAGGGCCAGCGGACTAGATTAGGACAGGGAATGGAGAGAATAATCAGGATGAGCAGAGGTCAGGAAATAGAAGAGCCAAATAGGAGCAGAGTGGTCAAGCAAGTCAGAGACAGGGAGCCAAAAGGTCAAAACAATGGAGTGGTCAAGCAAAGCTGGAGTCAGGAAGCCAGAAGGTCAAATACAATGAATAGCACAAGGAAACTCTAACAGACAATCTTGTGGAATGGGTAAAGATGTAGAGGCAAGGCTGGTTTAAATATGGCAAGTAGCCAGTAGGAAGCAGGGGCTCGACAAGAAGCCTGGCTAGGCTGGAGGTTGTTGCCCAATCTATGGACGAGAAGAAGGAGGCTTGGCTACTTGCATGTCCCGCATGACTGATGAGACCCGGAAGCACGAGCATGCACAGTTGGCAAACAGGGGCAGCTGAGACCAGTAGTACAACAGTGGTGGCCGTAGCAGGTGACATAAGGTTATCCCAGCAGGAAAGCCAGAGACCAATATCCCTAAGAGTCAGATATTAACCTGTTGATGGAGGACAGGTGGTCATCTTCTGGCATTTGGTCCAGGAGAAACAGGGAGGATTTTGACCAGTTAATGGAAAGACCAGAGTAGAGCCCAAAGGTGTTCACTCACTCCAATAAAGCTGTTAAGGAAGAACGCGTGCCCAAAAAAGGAGCATGTCATCAACATAGAAAGAAAATTTTTGAACTCAACCCCCCAAACAAAATCCAGAGATTTTAGGATCCTCCTAAATACCCACTTCCAATGGCTCTATCACCAAAGTGAAGAGTCCTGGCAAAATGTCACGGTTTCTTTTAAGACACTCAGACCATTGGGTGTATAAGAACACAGTTTTATTAAAATAAGATAAGGCAATAACACGCCCTCTAGTGGTGGTAAATATATACAGATAATATATATATATATATTTATAATGGTAAATGCACAAATGACCATTAAGTACAATTACACAGAAATAGGATAGCGTGTACCCCTCAGGGGTTAAGTCCTTGATAACAGTCAGTCTCAGATGTGAATGTTTGGAACGCCCTGGGTGTTATAAGGCTGATGCTGGAGACCAAGACTATCACCGGCTGGATACTGGACTGCCCCGCCACAGTGTTCAGTAAGAAGCACCAAAGTCCCCGTAGCCCCCTCGGGCGTACCTACTGGAACTGCTTCAACTAGTGCAAGTGCATAAGGCCCCACGGGCGTAATTGGAACCGGCCTTCAAGGCGATAGCTGCCAAGCCTCCTCAGACTAAACCGGATAATGGGAAAGCATACGCTAGAGCCGACAGCCCCCACGGGCGTGATTACCGGAATACGAATGCTGATGCCTGTGCCTGCCACCACTCGGGAAAGCGGGATCGCTACTGAACAAGAGAAAGGGTCTCAGGCGCCCAACCGGCCTAAACGGATGTAAATACTCTGCAAGGATGTGTGAAGCTGCCGACGAAGAGCGGCCAGCTCAGCAGTAGTATTCACTGAGAAAGAGACTCTTACAGGATTAGCGATAGAGTGGAACCCAGCGGCACTGCTAGGGTTAATTAGCACATTTACTCGAGGCTTATCAGCGGTAAAGCAAGGCTCTGCAGTCTGAGGGAGGCACGGGTACGCCCAACTCTGCAACGGTAAAAGCACAGCACTGATCAGAGTACACCAGGCAAGGCAGTCACACCAAAAGCTGGAACAGTAGATAGAAATGTCGCGGCGGCGACAACTGGAACACAGGTCACTGTAGAAAGCCGGAGTCGTTCTTCGGAGCGGGAAGTCAGCCAGGCCGGGTCGGAGCACGTAGAAGGTAGTCATACAAGCCGGGTCGTACAAGCAGGAACGTCAGCCAAACCAGGTCAGGATCCAGAGGAGGTAGTCAGACGAGCCGGGTCATACACGAGCAGGAACACAGGAGAATAGTCAAGACAAGCCAAGTCGGTACACAGGAATCCGGAACACAGGAACACAGCACAATAACTGGCACAGAGACACCACGAAAGGGCGCCTGACAGTCTTGCTAGCCAGGTATAAAAAGGTCACCAGGGGGCGGGCCAAACCAACACAGCAAATCAGTATCTGTCATAGCTGAGACTGACAGGAATCACAGGCACTGTGATACAAAAGCAGGAAGTCCTGACTGGTGCCCCTGCTCAGCACAAAATCCGGGGAAGAGACACTTCCACTGTGGACCGAACCAACAGGCCGCTTGTAGAGGGTATGGATCCAATGAATAAAGGTCAACCCAAAACCAAATTTATAAGTACAGCCCAAATATATTCCCACTCCATGTAATCAAAGGCCTTGGCTACATCGAGAAAAGCAGTAACCTTATGACCATATTATCATGTGAAAGCTGGTGATGGATGTATAGCAGTCATAGACTGCGATTTACCTGTGATAAACCCAGTCTTATCTGAGTGTACAAGTTTGGAGATAATGGAGTTCAACCAAGTCACCAGAATCTTAGCAAATATTTTTACATCTGTGGTTAGAAGCCAGATGGGGTGATATAGATCCCAGAGAGTGACATCCTTCTCTTATTTAGGGAGTACAATTATGGAGGCCTATTTATTGAGGGAGGAAGAAAGCAGGATTCTAAGGCTGAAAGAAAAGCAATATGAATCTGAGGCACAAGGCAGTCAAGGTATTTATTATACCACTCTCTAGGTAGGCCTTTGAGCCCTGGGGATTTGCAGCTGGGTATGGCCTGTGTGTCTTCAACCACTTCCCTCAAAAGGATAGGGAAGTCAATGAAATGTCAGTCCTCATGGGACAGTGATTGCAGGGGGCACCCAATAAATAAAGTTTGATGTACACCTCCGACTTAATTTGGATTCTTATAGACACTGAAAGAAAGTTGCAAATTGGGTATTATGTTCTCATCTAAGGGGAGCAAATGACCCAGAATATCTGCAGCGTATCAAGGTTATATCACACCAGGTAAGACAGCATCTTGCCCACCTTATCACCATACTAAAAAATGCGTTCATGGATGCAAAACAGTCTGAGGAAGTTGAGGGTCGAGATACAGAAGTGCAACATTGCAGAGACAAATGTGGCGTAGCAGTCCTCCACACAATCACGGACATATGCCTTCTCAGCCCCCAGAGCCTCATCCTCCAAACTGCTTGGCCTTCATGGTATGGTCCGTTGATGAGAAGGAAATCAGAGAGCCCCGAGCACAAGCTTTGGCAGCCTCCCTCACCACATCATTGCCCATTGAGCCAGCATTGATGTTAAAATACTGAGTGAAGTCTTTGGTATGAGGAACAGCAACAAAATCTACAGAGAGCCTGGAAGGTCTCAGTAATCATGTGCTAACACTGGGACAACTAAAGTCCAAGGAAAGCAATAGCAGTGAGTGGTCTGACTGCACTATAGAAAGATACTCGCACCCCAAAAATACTCCCATGTACAGCCCCAGAAACAAATACATGGTCAATTTGGGACAAGGTACGATGCCTGGATGAGAGGCAGGAGTAGCCCCGGGTGAAGAGTACACTAAGCATCAGCCAGTCCCATGTCTTGCACCAAGCCATTGAAGGAATGAGAAACAGGGATGGGGAAGGTCATCACCACCACCACCACCACCAGCAGTGAGCTTTGGAATTTGTGGAGTTTGCTACTGTTCTAATTCATGCTGCTGCTGAGTTGCAAGGGCAGCAGGATGCTGAGAAGCAGGCTAGTGTGCCACAGACTTCCGTAGACACAGTGGGAATGAGGTCAACAAGTGATGCGGGACTACAACAGGTTCAAATTGGTAGCTGCAATACTCCTGGTACTAGCTGCAGTTCTGATTCTGAGGCAGTAGCAGCAAGAGCAGCAACATCATCTTCTTCCCCAGCCAGTGAAGGGGAATGTGGAGGAGGAGGAGAAGAAGAAACAGACCTTTCTTCTCCACCTTTTCCCTGCCTCCTGAAGTCCTTGGTGTGGGACTATGTTTCTCTTCGGGAAGGTACAGTGCAGTCATCAAAGATTCCACTCTGCAGAATTTTTAACAAGTCAGTGAAAAAGTGAAAGGAGGGAATGCTCCATGGCACAACCACCATGATAACACACATGAAAGACATACACCATGACATTTATGTGAAACATGTTAAAACCAAACACCCACCAAAGAAATAAGGAAACACTGTTGCTGTACCCCCTGACTCTCCCAAAAAGGACTAGGTGAATATCAAAGAGGAGAAAGAATAGAGAAACCGAGCCAGAGACTGAAAGTTCGATGGCGAGCGAAACACCTGACTCACCATCACCTTCTTGCTCTAGGGTAACTACATCTTCTGGTGATCCACCCCATTCATCTTTAACTTCCTCACTGGTTGATAGCCATTCAGTAGATGTTAGAATGTGGCAGTTTTTGTCCACTCATTGCACACTGTGTGGTGCACTGACCACACATGGCAGAGTGATGAAGGATAAATGTAACCAGGGCATAAAGCAGCATCTGAGGAGATTCCATCTCATAGAATATACTAAGCTGGAGGATTCATCATTACTATTAAACTGTCTGTAATTTGTCACATGTCTTTAGTGGGGAGTGGACAAGGGGTATAGTGACAGTAGCAGTACTTGGTTTCTGGTGGGGGGAGTTCACATTAGGGACCCTAAGTGTCATGGTGTTTGGATAGCGTTGTGCCAGGTGTTTCATGTGATTGTTTATGTACCCCCCAATACCAGTCAATAAACCACCCAAAACAAATTCCATGTTAAAATGCTTCTTTCTCCAGACTCACCCCTCAGACAGAGGCACCCTCCTCAGACCCCTTTTATACCATGCCTTTTTTATTGTATTTATTTATTTTTTATTTTTATTAACTGTCCCCCCAATCCCAGTAAACAATTCCAGTAAACCCCCCTAAAATAAATTCCCTGCTCAACTGATTCTTTCCTCACACTCCACCAACACAGGCACCCTCATACCCCTTTTATTCTATGTGTTTGGGATATAAAATAACATTTGTATTTGTTGTGTGTAAATTCAATGTTCCCATTGATTTCAATGTAATGAGCTACACAAAAACAAATTGCACTTTTTGCCAAGAGGGAAGTGTCATTCTCCAATTTTGGTTTGAGGTGAAAATTTTCACCCATCCCTATGGAACTGGGTATGAGGCTGGTAGATTGGACAGGGCTGGATAAACATCAATAAGCAAAAAATGGGAAGTACATGAAAGTGCAAAATGTACATTGATAAACTACATTAATTTCATATATGGTTTATTGCCCACTACTTGTCTCTGTAAACTGGGAGATTTTACCACTAGCAATCGGGGGTACTGCAGTGTGACATTATTTATAAATTGGTGCAGGAATTAAGCACTAAGTCTATATGAAGATAATCATTAACCCTTTGAGTGCCATAGGGGTACGGAATGCATTGCAAAGCATAGCAAAGCAAAACATATATTTATAAAAAGGTATACTATTACCAGTATGTCATATTTCCACTATTAAGCTGGCACCTTTCCAGCCAGACTTTGATCCCTCTTCTCCGCAAAAAGGCAATCTGCCCCCACTGTAATGGCTTTTTCAGACTGCACTTCGGTCTTCAGCATCCAGAACTTGTATTTCCCGCCAGGCAAATGTTTCACAGACGTCAGGTTTCACAATGCCTTCTGTAGTGCATGTGTTAAAGCTGCATATATCGATAATGTTCCTTTATCTAGACATAACTTGTGGTCCTGCTCCAATGTGTTTCAAAGTCCCAACTTACTTCTTCTTCAGGGAGTTTTACACAAAATAATGTGTAACCTGTCTCACTTTTAATAGGTATATGCTCCTCCTTTCTAGAAATCTGTATACTTCATGAACATGATATTAAACTTATACATAATACATAAAAACAACACAAAACATATAAAAGTAAATAAATAAAAATACTAAATAAATGATAAAAAATAAAATGTTATAAATTGTCCCTTCTTTCAATAGATCAGATAGAAAAAGTACCCAAAATGTTTTATATATAATGCAAATTCCTACCCGCATTATCTCAGTTGGAAATTTATTATCTTACAGATAAGTCAATATCTCCTTAAATTTTGTAAGTTCTCACACGATATCACCAGTGTTCCAAATTATTTAACACTATATGAGTGCTTCCGCAAAACTCTCATTGAAACACTGGTTATATCATGATTAGTCATGTTTTGCCCTCTTTTCTTACCAAATTGCCTTTACATAGAGAATGAGTGTTAACATGTAAAACACTGTTTTTAATTGTTTGAGAAAATGAGTAGATAATTAACCTGCTTTATCTTTCCTAAACCCATAATTTCCTGCACTCTAGTGTGGTGTATTTTAGGAGAAAAGCAGAGTGGAAGGAGAGGGCTCAGTTCAATTGCCTCCATTATGAAAACTACCATTGGTAATTTTACGTCATAGTTAGGTTTTCATTTACCTATGCTGTGACAAACTACTGAATGGTAAAAATGGACAATGGGCTCTAAATTAGTGCCCACTGAGATGAATGACAAAGCAGATTAATTTGCAATTCAATTACATGTGGTGGCTAGTAACACATGTTAAGGACTCTCTTTTTTTTCAATTATCTTTATTGAAGACAGAGAAATCACAACATCGCTATAATCAAGATAATACATGACATATATGCAAGTATCTCTTCAATAAGCTTGAAAATAAAGTGAAAGTGAGGAGTAAAGCCTCTTTTTCTCAGTTCTTCCCATAACAGATGAGAGTTGGTACCGTGTTAGCCATAGAAATACAGGAGGCAAAAATGTAGTAAAGTTGTTGCCTTTATTGGCTAACTAAACAGATTTAAAATGCAAGCTTTCAAGACTTCTTAGGTCTCTTCCTCAGGCATGTTATGCAGATAAATATGAAAACTTCTCTTTTAAATACAAGTACACATTACATTGTTTATAATGGAAATCATATAAGAACATTAGTCCAGATACTGATTCTTTAATCAGTCAATGGTAGAGGATGTGATTTAAATTGCATTCTTCCTCTGAGTCCAGGTATTTATGATCTGTTTAGTTAGCCAATAAAGGTATCAACTTTACTACATTTTTGCTTCTCATAACATACTCCAAAGGAGTAACATTCCAACCCTACTAATAACAAGCTACAAACCAGAACCCCAAAAAAAGGGAAAGAGGAAAAAACTACACCTTAGCCCCTTCCCATAACCCATGCGGACAAGCAGATCCCCCCCCAGCCCAATGAGGCCCACACCCCCAGCATCCTGCTCACTCGTGCACTGGCTGAACAGCAGGAAACAATAACAACAATCATGGTCCTCAATATCGCCAGTTCCAGTAATCACCCCCTCTCTATATTTTTTTTCTTTTCTTTGACATACTAGGCATTAGTCAAATAATAGTTATTAACTTATACCAGTATAGGGATTCTTATGCTAAACTGGTCGCACACACCACGTCCACCACTGCATCTCTCATGCTAAATTCTCGGACTGAGGAAGAAAATGTGAAATCCAGCCCCCCCCCCAAATATCTGGAAATCTGTTGGGCTTCCCCCTAAGAAGATATAAGACTTTATAGTGTCGTATAGAACAATTAACCAAATTTACCCAGCATGTCCTTGTTGGCAAGTTAGCACTCATCCACACCAATGCCACCACCTATCACCATAACCAAGGATTCTCAAATAAATGTATAATCAGCCAACATGTGTAGATGGTCTGATAGTATAGAAAGTAAGCACATCTTGGGCTCTAAGGGGAGCAGCCATCCCACCACTTGAGATATGGTGTCAATTTCATCCCTCCAAAATTGTTGTACAGATGGGCAGCACCATACAAGGTGAATGAAGTCAGCAGCATCTACATCACACCTGATGCACCTGCTATGAGTCAGTTTGCCCATTTTTAACAGTCGTAGGGGTGTGTGATATACTCTATGCAGAATTGTATAATTGTATATGAGTTGTATAAGTTGATGTCTGGAGGTTGTAGCTACCATCCCAGGTCCCCTAATAGCCAGGTCACACTCCCAATCCTCAAGTCTACCCACATCAGCTTCCTACTTAATTTGCAGTGTAGTGCAGTCAGGCTTGACAGTTTTTCCCAGCCATGAATATATAAGAGATATAGGATGCAGAGAAGGGTGAGCGATCACTGTTCTTAATAGACTTGTGCGAATTCATTCGGAGACATTCGGATTTCGTCGAAAATGGGGTCATTCGGAGACATTTGGCCAATCCGAAACTCAAGGGTCATTCGGAAAAAATGATCTGACTCCGAACAGCCCAGGTCCGAAATTCGTCGAAACTTTCGGAAGTTTCGGCAATCGACACATTTCCAAAAGTTTTGACTACTTTAGACCAGGACTTTTTTGTACTTCTTGTGCGCGCTCAATTACTTTCCCTCCGTAATTTTCCCTCCATGTCTCTAGTCCAATTCCATCCTCTGTTTCATGCACTACTTCCCTCTTTTGTCTGTATTCGAATAGCCTTCTTCGTTTCATGATGGGGGTTGGACTAATGATACAGTCACACAGACAGACAGCCTGCATTTCCTCATTGCGTTGTTGGAGCTCAGAGAGAGAAGAAGAGATTAGAGAGTGTCCAGTTGTTGTGTAGGCAGGCAGGTAGCATTAGGCTAGGCATAGGTAGGCAGCCAGCATTAGTTCCAGTTATTGCCACTGCAAGAGCGAGTAATATTTGTTCCTGTGCAAAATATAAAAAAAATTAGGTATTTGTTAGAATACAGGGCCGGCCCTTACATGGGTACCAGTGGGTCCATGGTCCCAGGCGGCACTTTGACGGGGACAGCAATTTGCCATCCCATAGCATGTTTATTTTGTGCGCTTCCGCCAGTTCTGTGTTGCAGGGTGTCCCATCAGTGTGACTGTCAGCAGCCGGGCAGCCCTATGCTCACTCAGTGGCAATGCCTGTTGGCTGCCTCAGTGACGTGAATTATGTGATAGTCAAACATTATGCCTATTTTGTATTGTTTATCGCCCACCTAAAGTCAAGACTTGAGTAAATAGGTCTACCGTCCCAGATTTGCTAGAGAGGTTTTACAAATACAGGAGGGTGCCCCCTGTACGAAATGAGTCTAAACATTTGGGATCCCTAGTATGAGTGCACGACAGTGCATGATGTGTCCTGAACAGGATTGCTGTGAGGTGTCTCCACCCAGAAGGTGCTGGCCGGGCTGAGCTTCAACATTGTGACAAGTGGCCAACTAAGAGCACCATGCCAGACTTAATCTGCAGCCATAGCATCACCCCCTCCTACTCTCCGGGTCCCGCTGACTGGCAATAACAGGTGAGTCACTAAGAGATCTGAAGCCTTTCTGGAAGTCCTTTCACTTGGAAAGGGGCTAGGTATTACTTGGGGGAGTTGCCTCGTGTGTAAATAATTTCTAGGTGGGAGATGAATGTGCATCACTTATGTGTTTCCTAACAGTAGTTAGAATACAACTCCCATCATCCCCTGATTATGACGTTGGCAAATGCCCAGCAATTACCGTAGAGCCCTGTAGTGCACACTCACGGAAAACGGTGATATTGCTATACTAAGACAATGCTGTATAGATGTCAAGCATTTTTTTTTTATTTCTCTCCTGTGTTGCAGTTCGATCACAACAGAATGTCTCAATTTTTCTTTTTAACACATTACATCTATCACATTACAATCATTGATGTTTATTCTTGATGTAGTATGAAACACTACAATGTATATACACATAGACATCTGATATGAGGGGAAATCAGGATAGGAAAATGAGAGAGAGGAATTTGGGTACTAAAGAGGGACAGTAGGGTAGGAGGCTGGTACCAGAAAATGAAACCTTAATCTTTATCCATGTACTAACATAGAATGTGACATGTAGTTTGTCCATGTTTGAGTCGACCACTTATGTTGAGTAGGAAGTGACAGGCATGGGTTTTCGATGTTCGAGCATATGCTAAATTGAATGACAGGCATGGGTTTTTCGATGTTCGAGCATATGCTATATTGAAGGACAGGCATGGGGTTTCGATTTTCGAACATGCTAAATTGAATGACAGGCATGGGTTCTCGATGTATGACGTTTGCATTGTGACTGGCATCCCATGCTGGAGTAGAGGTGACATGCACAGACTGGCAATGTACGACAATGTCCATTTTTGGGATGGATCTTTTTCTAAATGCACACCCTGTCTGCAAAGAATGATAGCAGCGTGCACGGAGGCGCACTGCTATAATTTAACCCATGTTAAATTCGGCCGAATAATTCGGAATGGATCAGAATTTCGTTCAAATCGAATAGGCCCGGTCCGAAATTAGGATCATCCGAATTAGAAAAAAAAAAAATTGTCCGAATTCAAATTTTACCGAAAATTTTGCCCGTGCACAAGTCTAGTTCTTAACAAGGAGAACTCTAATCTCAATCTGTCCATTGGGATTTAAAGCAGACAGAGCATGGCACAACTGTAAGAATGTGTAGAAAAGCTTGTGGGGAATACCAAACTCTGTGTGCAGCTGCTCAAAAGTCTTAAGTGTATGTCTGTGGAAAATTTGACTGATTGTGGTAATACCAAATTATGTTCAAACTCTACCAAAGTCCAATTTACGGAGGTGGACAGACTACCAGCACCCCGCAAGAGGTATGAGGGGGCGATCACTGTATTACCATCCAGCCTCTGGAGTCGAGACTAGATCACACACAAGGAGTTGGTGGCCTCCAGAGTTGTCTGGTATATCCTGGGGCCCACAATAAGAAGGTGTTCTTGGACTCTCTTTTTTTAGGACTCTCTTTTTTTAGAGATGATAATAACAGCGAAATCAGGAAGGAGCTTGGTGTGCAGCTACCTGTGTCTTCCCAGTCACTCACACAGAATGTTGGGGTATTTAGAGTAAATCTCCTTTGCTCCCTTCTCACCCACCCAGATTCCCCCAGCACGGAGATAATAACAACCAGATCAGGAAGTAGGTTGGCTCACGGCTGCCTGGGTCTTCCCAGTCAGTCACAATGAATTTTGGGTTTTTTGGGGTCAACCTCCTTTCTCACTTCCTGATCCCAAGAGTGCCCCCAGACTCCCCAAATACAGAGAACAAATGTCCAGCTTACAAGATTCCATTAACTAAGCTTCAATTCCTTTTTTTTTAGTGAAATAAAATCAAAGGATAGAAAGGAAAAACTGGCGCTCAAAAAGGTTAATACAAACTCTCCAATGAAAGTTTGAGAGACCAAAACTAAGAGAGATATCTATAAAAGCTGCTACAATTCCTAGATCGATATGTGGAAATCTAATCTAAAAAATATATATAATATACGAGATGAGCGCTAATTGTTTGAAATAATAGTATTCTGCAACCTTCTGTTCAAACTAATATCTATGCAACAACACAGAGTACAAATATATTTATTAAAACAATATCCTAAAAACACATGGATAATACAATTTATAATAAAGTAAACATGATATAACTACACTTGCTGAAGACAACTCTTCACATAACCACCTAGTGAGTCCCAAGGTAGAGATCTTTAACTGAATCGTAGTGACATCTTATAGGAGTAGTCCCGGTAATATTTGCTTTCTCCGTGTATAATAATTAATAATGGTAACTTCAAACACAACTCCCCCGTCCACTAGAAAATAATCCGCTACTATATCTCACTGACCTGTTCTCAGTCCATGTGGGATCCCCCACCGGTGGTGACCGCTGCACTAGATGTATGTTGCAGCTCTCCATACTCAACCGGGTATGTTTCCTAGGGCTTCCCTTGGTCATGTGAGTGGATGTGATGCGGGAAGAGCGTGTTCAGGTTCGGAGATTATTATTATATATATCCTTTTTTTAGGCTGTCTTCACTAGTTCAATAAGTGCTGCTCTCTCTTCCTCTCACAAACACAGAATGGCATGCTGTGGGAACGTGAGTGACACACCTTTTATACTATTAATTTCTTTTATTTGTTAGAGTTACTACAAGCTAAATGAATAAATTCAAGGGTAATATTTCACTTGAAAAAGAAAAATCTGGTAAATTAAAGGTTATGGTTTTGTAAACATTAATTCTGTGCCTCGTTTGTTGTTTGCATATACCGTCACTTCATTAATTATGCCAACTAAAAGTCATGCATTATATCATCAGCAAAACACAGGGGGTAGCTTAATAATATCCATTCAACATTTAACCCTTTGAATACCAGAAGGCTATGCAATGCATTGCAAAGCAATGTGTTACATACCCTTCTGGCACGCAAATGGTTCGTATAACATTCCATAGCTTTTAAATTTGAGTGAAACTTTCACTTTTTCAAGCTTTTTTTATTGTTATTTATTCACTTGAATTAAAGGATCCCCCCATGAAGAAGTCCAGTTTTATGAATTTCAGGATGACCAGCCAAACCTGAATCCTGAGACATATGAATATTTTAAAATCAAACCCATTATAGCACAAAAATATGCAATACACTAAGAAAAAAATTATAAACTGAATAGAATTCAATTTCAGTTCTTGGGAAGTCCATTTGATATTTGTTTTCTTCCAATTTCTCTTCCTAAATGAGGAAGGAATTTGCTTTATATTTGTAATGCGAGGAATAGCAAGGACAATAACTTTATAAAGAAACACATGAAGGCCTAGATTAAATTGTAGATGATAAGTATTATTAATGTTTTTATCTCATTGATTCCCACTGAAGTATATGGAGAAATGTGTATATAAAACATTTGTTAATTGTATCAGTTGCAATGTAATCAAGGTCAACCTAAAAATAATAACAATAATAATAGGAAATGTTGAATCATGGGGAAAGAAAATTGACTTTCAAGTATTTGGCTGAATAAAACTGAACCTGTACCACTGAGAAGTGTTTGTAAAGAAATGACATTTTGACAGGATGCCAATCAAGAAGTAAGAATAAAAATAGCTGTTAGATTGGCACAGTTGTGGTCACAGGAGACTACTGTAAATGTCATAAACTGATGGGAAATAATAATTTTTTACAACAATGCTTATTTTGCTATGGATACCAGTGTAAATAAATAACATTTCATTATAACAAACAATATGCTATTTGCATTATTTATGAGATAAAATAATTAAATCAACAAAAGTTAGGATTAATTGACAGTACAATAAGTAACATAAAACAAGGAAAGCCAGATTTGAAATGGATTTTTACACAGTAACATAGTAAATTAGGTTGAAAAAAAGACACAAGTCCATCAAGTTCAACCTTTGCCTCATAACACAGAGACATGAGAATTATATAGCTTTCCTGATGTCAGATAAGTTAGTCTTTATCAGACCTTCCTGTTTTAGCTATTAAATAAACTGCATAAAGAAACCATAGTTGCATCTTACCTGCTTATTTTTCTTTTTATTATTTATCTATATGTTTGCAAAGGAGATATAAAAAATAATATAATTATATTAGGGAAAATCAATTTTTACAAAGAATGGACATTGCCTTTTATACTTTGTATTTTAGATTTTAATCCCTTGAATGCTTAAGATGTTGCCAACACAATGCTTTCAAGAGGTAAATAAAATATAATAATAATAATAATTATTATTATTATTATTATTATTATGTATTAGTAAAAACTAATTTTTCTAAAGAATGGACATTGTGTTTTATGTTAATATTCCTTATTGTCATTTGCACCACAGATTTTAACCCCTTGAATGCTGGGGTATGTATACTGTATGTATAACGAATTGCCTCACTTTAATGTTCATGCTTGTTAAAAGTTTGATAGCAGCCACAGTGATGGTCAAAATGTTGATTCAATAAATTATACCTTTGTTTCACCTTGAAAAAAAATCTAATGTGGGTGTGTTCTTTCTAAAAGAACAGTATATATCATCATCTTCAGCCATTGCAACAACCTCTGTTCTGTGCTTTTTTTTGCCACTGTATACCAAAAAATTTGGTAATTTCATCTATCCATCTTGTCTTTGGTCTTCTTCTTGGGCGTTTAATATAGAGTAGAATCCATTCCCAAATTCCTTAGGTCCATCTGCCATCAGGTCTTCTTGCTATCTGGCTTGCCCATTTACATTTCATGTGTTTTACTCTTTCAGTCATAGACCTTTGTTTGCTAACTAATCCAGGCACACGTTTTTAGGTCTCTTCTTGTTATGTTCAGAATTCAACACTCCATACATCGCTGCATAACCTTAAGTTTTTATATGGCTTTGACATTCAATGACCATGTTTCACATCCATGCGTAGGGACTGGAAAGACACATTGATCAAAAACCTCTCTCTTGAGGCAGAATGGTAAATTTGTCTTAATAACAGTACTATTAAGTTTTCTAAATGTATGCCATTCCAATTTTATTCGTTACTCAATTTCCATCATGGTGTTTCCATCTGCTGACATTTCCTGTCCAAGGTAACATACTTGTCCACTACTATATCACTCTCATGGATTGATACTTCATAGTGGCAAGAGTGTTTGCATATACTCCTGGCAGGGTCACCCAAGATGGACAGATCAAAGCTAAGACACCAAACTAAACTGATTCAAAATCTGCCAAATCGCTTTCTTACCAATGAGACTGCTCCAGCTCACATGCTGGAATCCTCCGTCATCAGAAAAGGTAATAAAGGGAGGCAACTGGGGAGGGGAAGAGGCTAAGAATGACAGGCTGTGATACAGAGCTCTCCTGCAGCCTCTCATGAATGGATGTCTTACGCTTACATTAAGAGACAGTTATCTCCATCAATATAGCATTTTTTTCAAAAGAAAACCAGATTTAAAATGTATTGGCACAAAACATTCATAAAAGAAGCATTTTACTAGAGGTGAAAGTTCCCCTTTAACACTCAACATTCAATCAAATTTATAATTATAATTAATAAAATTCAAAATGGTGAAAAAATGATCTGACCAAATGGAACTGGAAAAAGAGATGACAGAGGCAACCAACTGATTGAATTTGCAGAAGAACAGAGTTTGTACATCATACATTCATTCTACAGGAAGAAAGGTCCAAAGAAAATGGACATGGAAAAGCCATAATAGCAATACAAGAGAAATCGACCTCATACTAATAATAAAAATATATTAATTTACTGCTCAGTCTTAAATAATTTTAACATTGGAAGTGACCATCATCAAGGGAGGGCAAAAAACAAAACTGACTACAAGAAAGAAAGAAAAAAAAATACTCACATCAACAAATGTGAAGATTGACAATAGCATGCTATTGAAAAATCATAAGAATTTTGACCTGGCTCTGTCTAATTGCTTCAGCGTACTACAGGACCTTCCAGACAAATACATTTTTCAGTGCTACAGTGAAAAAGATAATGAGACATGTAGAAATGTGCAAGACCATAAGGAGACACATAAAAGAAGAAATGCACAAGTTCAATGTTGAGCTCAGAAAAATAGCACTAGAAGAAAGTCAAGGGCTAAAGAAATCAAAACAAAACATGGCCATACACAGGACCCAAATATTTGCATGAACGCACAAACATAACAGCAAATACTAAAATGAGTGGAATAAATGTATTCAAATCTTTATAAGAATGAACCACAATAACTGAATGCAGTGTTAGAGGCTGAAGTTGTGTCAGAAGATTTAATAGAAGAAGCAAAAGCTGCATTAAAATCAATGAAAAATGGCAAAGCAGCTGGCCCTGACAATTAGGGATGGGAGGAAATTTTTTAACCCAAAAGCAAAATAGGAGAAAAATTTAACTTTTCACAGAGTGGCAACTTTTTTGAAATTAATGCATTTCCCACAGGCATAGTATAAAAGAGGTGTTACATTCCCACAGTATGTCATTTGTATTTGTGAGCTGAAGAGAGAACAGCAAATTATTCCGCTAGAGAAGACAGGCTAATAAAAAGGAGTTGAAGATTAGTGTAGACAAGACATTTGTTTTCTGTATTATGGGACTATGCGGGCATTCTGGAGGAGAGGAAAGGAGAAAGGAGGTTGGACCCCAGATACTCCAAAATTTGTTGTGACTTACAGGCAAGACACAGGCAACCAGGATCCAAACTCCATCCTGATCTGGTTATTATTATCTCTGTGCTAAGGAAGCCTGGGTGGAGTGAGACAGGAGAAAAGAAGGCTTACCACAAATACCCCAACATTCTGTGTGACTGATTGGAAATCACAGGCAGCTATGGTCCAAGTTCCTTCTTGATCTTGCAGTGATTATCTCTGTGCACAGGGAGACTGGGGAAAGAAGAAGTTGAACTGGTGTTTTTATTTATTTATTTATTTTTTTTGACAGTGATCAGGATGAGGTGACAAACAGTTAAAAAAAAAATATATATATATATTTAAAAAAATTATAGGTGACAGGGACTGTGAAACGAGCTGTGTGACTGAGGCAGACTGATAGTACATGAGACTGAGTATTTTGTAAAGCGCCAAGGCAAGATATCACACTTCATCACTTCTATTGTGTAGTTTACAGTAAAAAAAACACACAGGTAACTTCCTCAGACCCCTTTTATACCATGCCTTATGGTTTTTTTTTAATTGTATTTTTTTGTTAACTGTCCTCCCAATCCCAGTAAACAACCCCCAAAAAACTCCCTGTTCATCTGATTGTGTCTCCACACTCTACCAGCATTGGCACTGTCATATCCCTTTTATACTATGCCTTTGGGAAATAAAATTACATTTTCTATGTATTGTGTATAAATCCATTGAGTTCAATGGAATGAGCTAGTAGATAAAAGTAGAAAAACAACACTTTTCACAGGAAATTATTTGCCAAGCGGGATGAGTCATTATCTGACAATTTTGATTTGAGATGAAAATGTTCTCCCATTTCTAATTATAATGAGACATGAAGCCCATCCCCAGGGCCTGCTTATAATATGTCAGATGTAACCATTAATTTAAATTCTCAGATTTTCTTTCTCTCTGTGTTCTAAAGGTTCTCTTGAGTATGTTGTGATCTTCATATTTTGTAGACTATGATTTAGACTACAAAAATGACTGCCAATTGAATACAACCAGCATACTGAATAAGAACCTTCCATTATGTATAATATTCAATGATTATGAAAAGGCTTAGGCTCAGTGAAACAGCAAGCAATAATCAATGCCCTGATCAATCAAGGATTAGAAGAGTTTACATCAATAACCTCCAATCAATATGAATATGCAACTGCATTAATACAGGTCAGTACTTCATTGGAACAGTCTACAAAGTGTGCTTGCAAACCAGGCACACTTTGTAGACCATTCCAATGAACAATTTCTTCACATCTAGCACAGTTACTGTGTGGTAGTTTACCTATTTTAAATAGTCATACAGGAGTATAATACGTTCTGTGGAAATTTTTTAACTGTATGAGTTGGTGTTTAGTTGTCACAGACACTGCTTTGGGTCCCTTGTTAGCCATATCCCATTCCCAATCCTCCAAGTCACCCACATCGCACTCCCACCTATTTCTAAGCACAGTATTATCAGTCATTATAACATCCACTAACCATGAGTAGATAAATGATACAGGCCTGAGAGAAGAGAGTGAGTTTGCCATTTGCAACAACGAAAACTCCTCAAGTACAAAGGGTTCGTCTGCCTGTAGTGTTGTAAGTGCATCATGCAAGCGAAGATACGTGAAGAAAAACCTATGGGGGATACCATATTCCACATGTAAATGTTCAAATGACTTAAGTGTATGACCGTCATACAATTGCCCTATCTTAGTAATGCCATACCCTGACCACAACCGACCAAAGTCCAGCAGGTGGAGATGAGGAAGACCCTTCCCTCCCCACAAATGGAATTCAAATGAGATTGATGTATATCCAGCAATTGTCTTCAGCCAGAGCCAAATCTTACACAGCACCTGGGTGGGTCTTCAAAATATTTTTAATTTTGTAGTCATAGGAGTTAAACTGCATGGTAAACGCTAGATGGTGTTTATTTGCCGATATGGTGTTAGTACTTCTCTTCTTTTTAAGAATTATATTCCTGCTAAGTTCTTTAGCTCTATTAAATGCCAAAGTCAGTAATTTATCCCTGTACCCTTTTTCCCTAAATTGTTGACTTAAGAAGTTACCGTTTCAAAATCCCTTATATCGCTACAGTTGTGCCAAATTCTAAGTAGCTATCCAAATGGTACATTAGTTAGCCATTTGTGGTAATGACCACTATCAGCTCGAATGTATTGGTTAGATGCAACCAGTTTTCTATAGATGGTGCACTGGATGTTGTGATGTTCCCCAAAGGATAAAGTTAAATCCAAAAACTGTATTTTTTGTTGATGTGTCTGCACAGTAAATTTGATTCCTCTATTATTGTTGTTAAACAAAGATATCATGTTGTTTAGTTCCTCCTGATTTTCTCTCCATATAATCAGAACATTATCTGTAACTTTAAAAAAATATATATAATTTTACTTGTGCCTGATCAGTTATTCTGTTCTCCTTTCATTTGTTAAGCAAACTGACAAGAAGTATGAGCAGTGTGATTAAATTAGTATGCCTGAAACCTGGTTAAATGATACATATGATTGAACATTACATTTAGGGGGTTATGCCTATATGGAAATAATACCATAAAACATAGTATAAAGAAAATATTAATAAAGTGTAGAGGCCCAGTGGGTTGAAAGATATACTGGGGGCATACATAATAAAAATATGTTAATAGAAATTTGCTACAAGCCACCCAATAATGGGGAGCTTGAAGAAGCTTAGTGCAAATGGAAAAGTATTTTTGCTCAGGAAATATAATCATAATGGGAGATTTCAACTACCCTGAAACTGACTAGAAAAATAGGACTTCCTGCACAATAAAGTGAAGTAATTTTTAAGTATGGCTAATGACAATTTTGTGTCTAAAACAGTAGAGGAGCTAACAAGAAAAAAAGCCTTGCTGGAACTAGTGCTCTCGAACAATTCTGACATAATATATAGTGTATAGGCAAGAGAGTAATAAGGCTGGAGTGACCACAATATGGTATCCATTGAACTTTGTTATGATAAACCCATTAGCAAGGGTTTGACCAAAACATTCTATTTCAACATTTTAAAGGATATTCATTGGGTTATAATCTTCAAAGATAAAAATACACAAGAATCATGGGGATTGTTTAACCCCTTAACGACCCTTGACGGTTATAGTACGTCAAGGGTCGATTTGACTTAACGACTGAGGACGTACTATGACCGTCATCGAGTTCCGGGCTCCCCCTGTGGCTGCACGCCGTTTGGGGAGTCCGGAACGCAACAGAGCAATAAAAAAAAATTGCTCCATGGTCATTAAGTCGCGTCCACGTCCGGATTCTCCGGTCGTTAAGGGGTTAAAATGATCTTAGAAAATATACTCATGAATATAAACCATTGGGGAATAGGTACAACAGGAGCAAATTAAGACCAATGTAGTTTAATAAAGATGCTCGCAGGGAAATGAAAAATAAGAAGCAGGTTTTTAAAGTGTTTAAGTCAGTAGGGTTAGACGCATAATCTGAAAAAGAAAAGAAACAATGTAATAAAATCTGCAAACAAGCAATTAGGCTAGCTGAAACTGAAAATAAGAAAAGTATTTACAAGTATACAATTGACAATAAGATTAAGGTCAATACTGGCAAAAAGTCAGGGAAATTGTTTACCTTTTCTCCACTGCAAATTAACTTCCTGTGAGAATATTGCCATTTTTCAACAGTTTTCTATGACTGTAAGATTCCCTGCAGCAATTTTACTTCTTCTGAAGTAAAAAGAGCTGAAATTAAAACCTGTGAGTCCTACAGCAACATATGCCATGAAAAGATTGTTAGCAGGCTGAGTGCATTTGTCCTTTACCCACAACACTAATATCCTGCTCAAGTAACATTAGCATAGCCATCCTCCAAAAATAAATGTGGCTTGGGATATTCCATCAAGGTGCAACACATGACATCTGCTTTCAACAGAAGAAAAGGGTAGCATGTCAAACATTAATATTTTGGCAAGTTTACTGTTCCATAGGCTTACTTTTGCATTATTTTTGTGCAGGATTTGACTTCAATTGAACAGGGGCTTTTTTGGGGGGGTTGTTTACTGGGACTGGGGGGCAATTAATAAAAAATAAATCCTAAGCACAAATATAATACCTCATAAAACATTGTATGAAAGGGGTCTGAGGAGGGTGCGTGTGTTGGTGGGTGGAGTCTGGGGAATGAATCAGTTGAACAAGGAATTTGTTTTGGGGGTTCTTGACCGGTATTGGGGGACAGTTAATAAAAATAAATAAATGAAATAAAACATTTGTATTTAAAATGATAGAGACAGGAACCCCCTGACATATGCTGCCACTGGTTTTATTTATTTATTTTTAAAGCACAAGCCCTGAGAAAAAAATGCCCTACTGGCCATTATCAAATACTGTGATATAGATGCAGAATTTGCAACTGATGTTCTTGCTGCTGAGTTGTTTAAGCAGCAGGATGATTAGGCAGCTGAAAGGGAATGGGATCAACAATAGCAGTAACATGGTTGATGGATGATGAAGGTTCCACTTGCCTGCCAGGACTAGCTCCAGTGATGCATCTGAGGCAGTAGCAGCACAATAAGTAGCCCCCAGTCTATGTGGAGAAAAGAAGAAGATGGACAATAATTCCCCTTCACCTGACCTCCTCAAAAATCAGGGCATGTTGTTATTAGAATATACATTTTTCCCTCGAGAGCAGGAACTGTGCCTCTCATCAGCAACTGCAATGTGCACACTATGTGTGGTGAATAATATCTGGGGGCACAACTGTATCCAAACACTATGACACAAGAACCCAAATACTGCCGCTTTCACTATACCCCTTGTCCAGACCCTGCTAAGGACACATGACAACTCGCTGACAGTTTAATAGTAATGATGAGCCCTCCCTGCCAGCATCCTAGCATATTCTGTGGAATGGAATCTCCTCAGATGCCGCTTGATGCCCTGCTTGTGATTCTTCTCCACCATACTGGCATGTGTGGTCAGTGCACCACACAGTGTGCAATGGGTGGAGATGAACTGCCACATCCTAACATCAAAAGAGTGGCCATCATTTAGCAGGGGGCGGTAACAATGAACGAGGTGGATTGGCAGAAGATGTAGTTACCCTAGAAGGTGATGGCGAGCTAGTTATTTCACTCGTCATGGAACTTCCAAAGAGAAAAATAGTCCCACATGACTTCAGGGGATAGGGAACAGAGGGACAAGAGTGGCCTCTTTCTTCTTCTCCTCCACATTCCCCGTCACTGTCTGTGGCAGTGAATGATGTTGCTGCTGTTGCTGCTACTGCCTCAGAATCAGTGCTGCAACTAGGGCCAGGAGTATTGCTACTGCTGGCAAGTGGAACCTGTCCTAATCCCACATCACTTTTTGACCCCATTCCCTCTGTGTCCACGGTGCTCTATAGCACACTAGCTTGCTCCTCAGCTTCCTGCTGCCCTTGCATCTCAGTAACAGTAGGAATTAGAGCAGCTGCAATTTCTGCAAATTCCAAAAGCTCATTGCTAGTGGTGGTGGTGGTGCCCATCCTCATTCATGACTCCCATTCCTTCTCAGTTTCTGATAAAAAGGCCATTAATGTCTCTTCCACTCCAGCTTCTTCACCATCATCATCTCCACCACCACCACTAGTCCCTATGTGCTGCTGCTGCTTTATTACAGACATCTCACTGCTGCTTGGAGGTAGTGATGAGCAATGTGACAGAGGGTCCCCAAATTTCACACTGAAGAAGGCAGACAGGCAGCAGTAGCAGCAGGCACAGGCAGCTCATCTGTGCTCCTGCTAGTGGTGGTTGTATTAATGCTGAGCCTGCTCTCCACAAACACCAGTTCTGGCCTCTTCACTATCATGTTCCACTTGGACACTGCAGTGAAGGGAAGGGGAGGAGGACACCCAGAGCTGGAGAAATGGTGTGGGCTTCCTGGACACTCTCAAATGATTCCCCTACCTTTCCCCTAACACTAGTCCCACCAGCTACTTCACCATCACTGTTACTACTACAACTACTAGCATCAAGTCCAGCCCCTGAGTCTTCCTCCTCACAGTCACTAGTAATATGATTATCCCCTCCTTCATTCCTAAAAGTAACAAGCTGCTGGACCTTTTTAACACTAGCACTGGCAGGACTGCTTGGGGATGGCAAGTGTCACACTTGGCATCATATTCTTCTTCCCCCACTCCTGAGTATTACAAGACACCCAAGCAGCAGGTTTAACATGGGTGGCAGCAGGGGCAGCATGTCTGATAGCAGGCACAGTACTAGTGGCAGCAGTTTCAGCACTGGTAGCAGGCACATCACTGGTGGCACTGGCAACAGAGGCAGCATGTCTGACAGCAGGCACAGTATAGGTAGCAGTAGGTTCAGCACTGGTAGCAGGCACAGCACTGGTTTCAACAGGGGCAGCATGTCTGACAGCAGGCACATCACTAGTGGCAGCAGGGACAGCAATGGTGAAGCAGAGGCAGCACATCTAGCAGCAGGCAAAGGCAGCTAACCTGTCCTGCTCTCACTAGAACTACCCTTTTCTCTCTCCCTTCACATTCCCTTTTCCCCCTCTCTTCCCATTTCCTTTTCTCCTTCCTTTTCCATTAAATTCCCCAAGATCCCTTGGGGTGATTTAGGGGGACTGGTGAACATTGGTTCAGTAGTGCTCACTTCCTTCTCCTCCTCAGACACAGTGGACAAATAGGGGTCCTTCCAGTTCCTCCTTTTAATATTTTTAAACCTGCTCATAGAGATAGCAGTCACTATGAGCGTCTCCTACCTCAATTTTTCAAAACGATCACAGCAGAACAGCACAGCACGTTTACCTCGCTCTGTAGCTGCTTCTATTGTGTTTGACTTCTGCAAATACGTCACATTTTTATAGCGAAAAGGTGAAAACCATGTAAATCAATGGGCGGAAACTTTCTAGCCATTCAAAAAAATGCGAAAATTTGAACCACTAGTTTTAAATCAGATTTTCCCTCGAAAAACAACGTGGTTTTCGCGGAATTTCTCGCAGGAACATGGTGAGAGATTTTGCCCATCCCTACTCTGGTCATCTCCAACAACAAACTCAGAGTGATACATCCCTGCAGGAGGAGCAGAAAATCTTGGCACACTCTCTGACACATCAACAGCAATTCCATTATGTACCCCAGAGCCCCAGGAACTTTTAAGAGTACATCTGCTGCTGCTAGTTGTGGCATCTCTAACCTGTTGATGGTCTGTCTCCCAGTCAGACCCGTGGTTGTGCATCAGGTGGGATCTCATTGAGGAGGTGCCTAGGTGTGATCCTGCTTCCACTCTGCTCACATACTTCTTACATAGACAACTGATAGCAACATGCTTTGCTTTTGCATCATAAGTAAAGTATCTCCATATTGTGGACCTCATAGACTGTGGCTTTCCTGAGAGGCCGCTACCACCACTGGAACTAGATATTAATGAAATTGTACTACAGGTGCTGCACTTCCAAAAGCAACAGAGGCACTCATTATAGCTAAGGCTATGGATGATGATAACCTATGTTTCTGCTGGCTACTCAGTACTGTTAGTATGTGTGGCTGAGTAGGACTTGAAAGAGGTGAATATGCAGATGATGACTGACAGAATGACTGTGGTTTTATTTGGGCATCTTTGCTTTTCCAGGGTCAGGCTTTCCAATTGTTTTTTTAAACAATTTATGGACAGTCACAGTGTTCCTTTTCAATTTTGGAAGATTGAGCGGGTATTGTGTGGGTATTGTGAGGGTTAATAAAACCAACTGTTAATTGGGATTTTCTCTGGCCTGTGTGATTAGGGGTGATTGGCTAAGGGAAGTCACTTGGCTGCGGTGTTACTATAAATACAGTCCCCAAGCTCTTTGAGCCTGCATTTCTTGTGACTGCAGACAAGGGAAGAGGAGTTAGAAAAAATCTGGAGTTGGAATAGAATCAGGAGTGAGAAATCAGCACAGCTCTGAGGTGACAATAATTTCAAGGGAGTTACTGCTTTTACACTGAAAGTTGGTTACTTACCTTAGCGTGAACATTAAAAGACAGTATAAATCTTATTGAATTGTAAAACCAAGCATGAATGATAGCAGGTTAGACAATCTCACGCAACATCTTCATCAACATCTTCACACAATCTTGCAAATCTGTTGGACATCTTCAGATGTTTGAACACTTGGAGCAATCGTTCCAGGGGTCATACAGTTGTGCCAAGTGTGAGCATATGTTCTAAGAGTCTAAGATATTGGATTTGGAAAAAAATATTGCTACATTGTGAGACACTGGAAACCTGGAAAGGAGTTAAGATCTCACAGAGCAGGTAGTATGTGGGGTTAGTGGTGAAGAGGGTGGAGTTGTAGATGAGGAGCAACAGGTAGGCAGCTGGGTAACAGTAAGGAGCGGAGGTAGTGGGCAGAGGAAGAAGAAGGCCAGTTCTGAGTTGACTCAGTCCAACAGATTTGCAAGATTGTGTGAAGATGTTGATGAGGATAGCTCAGAAATGGCAACACTGGAGAGGGCTAATTCCTGTAGCAGCCAGGGGAACAGTCCTCCTTCCAGGCTAGATGGGATGCAGAGTAGGCAGAAATCAAGGCAGGTGGAGGTAATAGGGGACCCTATTATTAGGAGGGTAGATAGGGTAATCTGCCACCAGGAACTTGAATGCCACTGTCTCCCGGGTGCTCGGGTTCAGCATGCTGTGGACAGGGCTGACAGATTGTTGGGAGGGGATGCAAGTGATCCAGCTGTCTTGGTACATATTGGTACCAATGACAAAGTAGGAGGAATATGGAGGTCCTAAAGAATGATTTCAGGGACTTAGGGTGCAAGCTCAAGGCAAAGACCTCTAAGGTAGTATTTTATGAAATACTACCTGTGCCATGCACCAGTGCAGGTAGACAGAGGGAGCTCAGGGAGCTTAATGCATGCCTCAAGCAATGGTGTAGGAAGGAGGATTTTGTGTTCTTAGAGCACTGGGCTGACTTTGCTCTTGGGTACAATCTATATGGAAGTGATGGATTGCACCTAATTGGTAGAGGAGCCTCTGTGCTAGGGGAGTGAATGCTAAGAAGCTTGGAGGAGGTTTTAAACTAGGAGGGGGGGAGGGTATAGAAAGCAAAAATTGGGTAGATAGAGCAGATAGGAACCGGGTCCAAGTAAATGATCAGGGGGGTGGAGAAAGGGTGGGGATAAATGTAGAAAAAAGGGAGGAATTCCTAGTAAATGAAGATGCAGATAAAAGGCATGTAGGGAGTGATAAATGTAAAGACTTCAAAATTAATTTATGCTAGAAAATGCAAGAAGTATGGTAGATAAAATAGGAGAACTAGAATTGCTAGTGGTTAATGACCAATTGGACATAACTGGTATAACAGAAACATGGTGGAATGATGCACATGACTGGACTGTAAATATAGAGGGCTATGCCCTGTTTAGGAGAGGCAGGATTAATAGAAAAGGGGGAGGTGTGTGCTTATATTTTAAATCCAATTTTTAGAGGTGATATTAGTGAAGAAACTGGCCAAAATGTGGAGTCCTTGTGGGTAGAAATTGAGACTAAATGTGGTGTAAAAAGGTAAAAAAGGGTGTTGGTGGGTATATGCTACAAACCACCAAATATTGATGACAGGGCCGGATTTACATCTCAGGCACCCCTAGGCACAACACCCTCTGGCACCCCTAGCCCCGCCTTTGCCACACCCTCCAACCTACCCCCTCACTTAGCCACATCCATCCATTAACCACACCCTCTTGTGGTCACACCCATTTTTAGATTTATTTATTTATTTATTTATTTATTTATTTATTTATTTTTATTATTATTCACAGTACTGTGGCAATTTTGCCAGAAGTACAGGAAAATGTTATATGGTATGTAGATGTGTGTATGTGTGTGTATATAATATATATAATATACACACACACACACACAGCATATATACAGACAGCATAAATTACCTTTATTAACATTTTTGCATAAATAAATCAGAATCCTATTTCCACACCACTACATTTTAGGAAATCTCACCCAAAGGATTTTTTTGTTTTTTGCATGAAAAGAGGATCTGTCCATTATATTCATTCCACGTGACTGACAGAGGAGATACAGTACACTACATTTCACTGCAAGAGAGTGTACAGATGACACATACAACAAATTATACTGCAGGGCAGGTGATTATACACAGAGGACACATACACCAACACCTCATTATACTGTCAGTGATTGGACAGAGCAAAAGGCACATATAATACATTACACAACAGTGTGATTGTACAGAGGGAACATATGCCAGTAATGCCATGCTGAAGTGCGTGGCTGCATTTGAATATGTGCGTCCTAAAGTGATGACGTTGCAGAAGGTCCCATCTGACCGAGCGGTGAGCAATGACAAGTGTAGGCAGTGGCACACAGGCGCAGCAGTGGGTCATATGGGGTGGCACACACATACTACAAGCCAACCGGAAGGAACAGTTCCTACTTCTGAAAATGTATTGCATGATGCATATGCGAGCGAGCACAGCATTATTATTATGCCATGATTACCATCACATTAAAAAGTGGGCGGGACAGGGCCATTGCCAGGCGCCCCTGAAAATCGGGCGCCCTAGGCAAGTGCCTTGTCTACCTATTGACAAATCCGGCCCTGATTGATGACAATGTTGAGGCCCAACTGCTATTGCAAATGAGGAAAGCTGCCCAGCTTGGGCATACTATAATTATGGCAGATTTTAATTATCCAAATATCAACTAGAAAAATGAGACCTGACAGAGTGTTAAGGGTAGCAGGTTTGTGAGCATACACTGTGAAAGCTACATGTCACAAATGGTGGAAGTGCCAAGAAATAATAACAATATATTGGACCTAGTGATAACAAATAACACAATATTAAGGTAAGTGAACATTTGGGAAACAGTGATCACAACATGGTTACATTTGAGATCAGTTTGGCAAATCAAAACTGTATAGGTTCAACCAAAACTCTCAATTTAAAAAAAGCTAACTTCAAATTATTAAGGGCTTCAATGCAAAACGTAGACTGGGATACATTATTTAAAGACAAAAATACTGAGGATAAATGGTCAGAATTCAAATTTAGGTTGCGGAAATGTACCCAACAGTATATACCAATGGAGAACAAATGCAAAAAAAGTAAGTCACAGCCAATGTGGTTAAGTGCACATGTAAAGGAGGAAATCACACTATTTAAGTCTGCAGGAACTGAACATTCTTTCTTAAACACAGGGAGTGCAACAAAGAGTGCAAAAAGGCAATTATGGTAGCAAAATAGAAAATGAAACTCGAATTGTAAGGGAAAGCTAGACTAATCCCAAAAAGTTTTTCAAATATATAAATAGCAAAAAAATGAAGAGGAGGTGCATTGGACCATTCAAAAATGAGATGGGTGGGTTGATTAGTCAGGATAAGGAAAAGGTCAACGATCTAAACACTTTCTTTGCATCAGTATATACAAGGGAGCAAGGAATGGTAGAAAAGCCTCAACAAGTAACTAATAAAACAATACAATTATCAGATATTGGGTTAACTGAAGAAGATGTCATGGGTAGACTGAACAAAATTAATACTGACAAAGCACCGGGTCCTGATGGTATACATCCAAGGGTTCTTCAGGAACTCAGTGCAGTTGTTAGCAAAACCCCTATATTTACTCTTTAAAGATTCTCTCACCACAGGCTCAGTGCCACAAGATTGGCAAAGAGCCATTGTAGTGCCTCTATTGAAGAAGGGAACTAAAACAGAACCTGGAAACTATAGACCGGTGAGTTTGACCTCTGTAGTGGGAAAACTGATAGAAGGGATAATAAGGGATTATATTCAGGATTACAACACAAATAAATAAGATCATTAGCAGGAATCAACATGGTTTTATGAAGAATAGATCATGCAAAACTAGCCTTTTCAGTTTCTATGAGGAAGTAAGCGGCAACCTTGATAATGGCAAGGCAGTTGATGTAGTATATCTAGACTTTGCAAAGGCATTTGATTCAGTGCCACACAGAAGGCTGGGGTATAAAATAAGAAAATTGGGGCTAGGAGATAACCTTTGCAATTGGGTACAAAACTGGTTGAAGGATCGGGAACAGTGTGTGGTTGTAAATGGACAATTCTCCAATACAGTTAAAGTGGAGAGTGGAGTACCTCAGGGTTCAGTATTAGGTCTGCTGCTTTTTAACATGTTTGTAAATGACATAGAAATAGATATAGAAAGCAAATTATAAATATTTGCAGATGATACTAAATTATGCAGGGTAATTAATTCAGAACAGTATAATTGCTCTCTACAGAGGGATTTATATAAAATGGTAGATTGGGCAAACAAATGGAATATGAAGTTTAATGTGAGGAAGTGTAAAGTCATGCATTTGGGAGGAAATAATCCTAAGGCTACTTATAAACTTAATGGAATCATTTTAGGTGAATCGTTTCTAGAGAAAGACCTTGGTATCCTTGTCAACTACAAACTTGGAAACAGTGACCAGTGTCAAACAGCAGTAGCAAAGGCAAACAAAATCGTGTCTTGCATAAAATGAGGTATTGAAGCAAGAGTGGATAACATTATTTTGCCATTGTACAAATCTCTGGTAAGACCTCACCTTGAGTATACAGTGCAATTTTGGGCACCAGTTCTGAAAAAGGATATACTAGAACTAGAGAGGGTACAGCGAAGAACAACAACATTAATTAAGGGAATGGAGGACTTGATGTATGAGGAACGACTAGAGGAGACCTTATCACATTGTACAAGTATATGAGAGGTCAATACAAGGATCTCTGCGGTGATCTATTTATTCCAAGGCCTGATCAGATGACCAGGGGACACCCCTTAAGATTAGAGGAAAGGAGGTTTAGACTTCAGCAGAGGATGGGTTTTTTTACAGTGAGGTCTGTTAAATTGTGGAATTATTTGCCCTAGGAGGTGGTTATGGCAGATACAATGGATACAATCAATAGAAGATTAGATACATTTCTTTCCAAAGGGAACATACAGAGTTATACTGTTTAGTAGTAGGCACCCCAGGAAGGGCTGATAAAGACTAACTTATTTGGTAGCAGGAAAGCTATAAAATTACTGGGGTATGAGGAGAAGGTTGAACCTGATGGACTTGTGTCTTTCTTTACTATGTTACTATGTTACAGTGGTTGGACTTAGGTATAAAAGTGTTGGCATGTACTTGGATAAATGGATAGACCCCCAAGATGCTGGCAGAAGAAAGTTGAGCTGCAAGTGCATTGAAGCAAGTGTGTGTATTTGTTGTTGATATTTGTTTTATTTTTTTTGCTTTGTTTTTTATTTGTGAGAAGATCCAGCCCCAGTCTGTATGTTAGTGACTAGACAAACAGAAAGAAAGAAAGAAAGAAAGAAAGAAAGAAAGAAAGAAAGAAAGAAAGAAGGGGGCACAATCTGAGGCTAGTTGGAGGAAAAATCAAGAAAAACATTAGAAAATATTATTTCACTGAAAGAGTAGTAGAAACTTGGAACAAACTTCCAGCAGAGGTGGTTGATAAATCCACAGTAACACAATTTAAACATGCCTGGGATAAACATGTATCTATCCTAAGATAACAATAAAGGAATACTAAAGGGCAGACTAGATGGACCAGGTGGTCTTTTTCTGCCGTCAATCTTCTATGTTTCTATGTTTCTATGAAAGAAAGAAAGAAAGAAAGAAAGAGAATTTGTAAATGCTTAACAATCATATGAGTGATTAGGAAGGATTATGAAAATTACAGACTTTTCATGATGGCTAACTGAATCATGCATGAACTCTCCTGCAGTCACCATATATCTACTAGAATATTAAGTTCCAGTGGGAATGAGTGCTACTTATGCATTTATAATGTTACTAGAAACCCTGAGGGGTTAAGTTTTTATGAACCTTGCACATACACTGAATAATGCAAAGCTTGAATAAAAACAGTCAAGTCAGGTTCAGGTTTATGATTACTTGGCTTAAAATGTCATTTTATGTTTCTTCTAAATGTGTTGTTATGGTACAAGGCCATGTATATAGAAAGCAGATTTTTTATCAAAGAGTTGCAGTTTGAATGTGTTTTCAAATAGTTTTGCTTGGTATTGAATCAAGACTTCGTTGAAAAGAAAATTATTCTGAAGGGAAAAAATATTAACCAAGTTTAAGACTGCTAAAGAAACTATAAAGAATGCATGAACCTACATGAATGTACTCTGCAAGATTTTAAATACAATATTGCACAATTATCCTATTAGTTTGTTTTATTTCATTGTATTTACTTAAATAATTATCTTGTATTCACTTTAGAATTATTACTTTTTTTAAATTAGGAACAGTAATGCAGTATATATATATATATTTTTTTTTTTTAAATTTTATTTCATATATTGCAAATATATAATTTACTACATCAACAACACCTTTTAAATTTCAATTAAACTTAATGTATTTGATCCTATTATTGTATAATAGTCAATACTGATTTAATGCTACTCTACTCAGTTATATCTCCACCCTCACCTTCCATGATACAGGCACATTTTCTTGCTGCATAAAATAAGGGTAATTTCCTGAGATGCTTAATTCCAAAAAGAGTGATCCATACACACAATTACATAACGCTGAACATAGGTGCTTGAACAGACAGGACAGTTCCTGTGATAGGGACTTGGTCAGTCTTGGAACAAAAAAGGAAAAGCTGCAGCATTACTGTACAAAACAAAAGGCACTTATTTATTAACATATAAAGAACAAACACAAGAGCAATCCAGGGCTGGATTCAATAAGGATCTATAACAGTTAGTAAGTCAAAAAACATTAGTGAACTTTAACCATGTCTGTGTAGCTCAGCTATGCAATAAGCCATCTACCAGAATAGACAATGAGCGTAGGCCGTGGAAACTCAAGTAGCCTCATAACGTACATCACACCTTTTTTTTAACTTCACAATGCATTCATTTCAGTCCCTAAATAATGTCAGATATGTCAGCTTCAAAGGAAACAAGCTAACATTCAACGTTATATGGAAACGCTAAATGTTGTCAAAACAAGTTCAAAATCACAGCCACTCACAACACACCAAAGTATCACGTCCATTCAAATAAAAGTATATATACCCCAAAATAAATGATACACACTGCCTGTGTTTGAAGGTTCTCAGAGCAACAGCACAGGGCCCAGTAGTAGAGGATAGATATAGTTAGTATGGCACAACACAGTGCCCGCTGAAAACATGGCCAGCATTGAGCTCCCCAAGTTGACCAACACAGCGCTGGTAGGGTTCAAACAAGGATTAAAAAAACTGAAGTACTTCCGCACTCCTGACGTTCACTAGTGCGGGTGCAGTGACGTGCACTTGTTTATTGATGCGTTCCCATTGGCCTGATTAGTTCCGCCCTGGAGAGCTCCTATTTAACCTTCCTTGGGCCTAGGATTCATTGCCCTTTCATGGTGTTCCTACCAGTATCTCTTGAGTTACTCCATTATTGTGTTGACCCGTGTTTGACCTCCGAATCTGCTCAGTGTATGATCCCGGCTTGTTTGACTACCCACATCAGTTCTGCCCTGTGGCTCTGGCTTACTAACTCACTCTGTGTATGACCCCGGCTTGTCTGACTACCCACATCGGTTCTGACCTGTGACTTTGGCTGACTATTCGCTCCATGTATGACCCCGGCTTGTCTGACTACCCATATTAGTTCTGACCTTTGTCTCTGCCTTACTACTCACTCCCTGTTTCCTTTGGTTGCCTCTACCATGTTGGGGAAACCTGGGCATTGTTGCCTCTGCTCCCTCCTATGCTCTTATGCCTTTTCTGGCTCTCCTACCATACAGCTAGTTGCTTAGCAGTTGCTAGAACCCTAGGTGAGCCTACATTTTACGGTATAGCGCGAGTAGTGTAGGCCTTGGCACAGTGTGCAATCCTGGGAAGCGGTCTGTGTACTGGAGCCCTGTGGTCTGGGGTAATTCTGTGTATTTATTTTACTTTGTACATTATTAATAAAGGTGGTATAATACTTGAGTCTGTCCTTCTCTGCCTTGATTACAGTGTCAGTATCACACTTCTCAAACTCAGCTCTCATAATACACAGTGTCTAGAACAGAAACATATGCTTCACAGCAACGAGTGTGCATCCCCGAGGTTGTGGGTTCATCAGGGGTGTGCTTGTGGGTGGTGAAGGAGTCTTAAGGGTCTCCTGGGATGTCAGTGGGCCACTCAATTCATCAAGCATATATGTGTTGTGTAACCCTCTTGCATTCCAAACTCCAGGCTGGTTGAACATATGCAAGATCCATGTCCTGAAGGAAGAACTGCTGTTGAGATACCTTCATTATGGGCTCCTTCTCAGTTACACTGTGATGAGAAGGTGCATATTATGACTGTTCAATATTCAGAACAAGGGACGTGTGTATTTCAGATGATGTTCCTTGAGTTTCAGAAACATATGTATGTTGTGCGTGTCCTCAATACCCTGCTCTTCATGGTGTTGATGACCTCTGATACATCAACTTTGTGTCAGGACCAACACATATCAGTGGCTCATTGGGGATTTGTCATGTCATGTCATTATAGAAATATATAAACTATTAAATGAATTAACCTCCATGAAACAGAAGCTGGTGATGTACACACACACACACAAGTCAGCATGCTGGGTATGCCAACCTCCCTCTCAATTACTTACTCCTATGTAACAGTGGGTGAAAGGTCCTCTTGTGTTGCCACAAAAAAATCTGAGAAAACCACGTTGTTGTCTGCTTTTTTGCTGGAAAATATGTTTTGAAACCAGCTTTTAATATCTTCGCATTTTTTGCCCATTGGCAAAAATTATTGCCTATTTTTTCAAATGCTAGAAAGTTTCCGCCCGTTGATTTATGTGTTTTTTGCCTTTTCACTATAAAAACGTGACATATTTGCAGAAGGGAAACACAATAGAAGCAGCTACAGAGTGAGGTAGACATGCTATACTGTTCTCCTGTGATATTTTTAGCAAAATTGAGGCAGGAGAGGCTCATAGTGACTGCTATCACTATGAGAATGTTTAAACTAATAAAAGGAGGAGCTGTAAGGACCCTTATGTGTCCATTGAGTCCGAGGATGAGGAAGTGAGCACTACAGAAGAAATGCTGTCCAGTCCCCCTAAATCACCCCAAGAGATCTTGGGGAAATTAATGCCAAGGGAGGAAGAAGTGGGTAGTAGTGAGAGCAGAACAGGTCAGCTGCCACTTCTGCAACTAGTGCTATGCCTTCTGTTAGAAGTGCTGCTCCTTCTCCCACCAGTGCTGTGCTGCTGACAGTGCTGCCCCTGCTGTCACCAGTGCTGTGCTGTTGACAGTTCTGCCCCTGCTGCCACCAGTGCTGTGCTGCTGACAGTGCTGCCCCTGCTGCCACCAGTGCTGTGCTGCTGACAGTGCTGCACCTGCTGCCACCAGTGTTGTGCCTGCTGCCAGTGCTGAACCTGCTATCAGATGTGCTGCCCCTGATGCCACCAGTACTGAACCTGCTGCATGCGTGTCTTGTAATACTCAGAAGGGGGTGAAGGAGAAGGTGATGCCAAGTGTGACAGCAAGGGACCCTAAGTCACACTTGCCATCCTCAAGAAGTCCTGCCAGTGCTAGTAGTAACACTAAGAAGGTCCAGCAGCTTGTTAGTGTTATGAGTGAAGGTGGAGGTAATCATCATATTACTAGTGACTGTGAGGAGGAAGACTCAGGGACTGAAATGTATGTGGTTGGTGTTAGTAGTAATAACAGTAATGGTAAATCAGCTGGTGGGAATAGCCTTAGGTGAGTGGTAGGGGGAGTAATGCAGAACATCCAGACAAGCAGTCAAGGAAGCCCACACCATTCCCCTGACCCTGGGAGTCCCCTTACCCCCACAGCATTATCTAATATCCTGAAGGCAGCATTGTTACCTAGCAGCAATAATACCACCACCACCAGGAGCACAGATTAGCTGCCTGCTCCTGATGCTTTTGCTGCCAGTCTTCCTTCTTCAGGTCATCAAAAATTGGCAAGTGAGACATTAGAAAACACTCTGTCACATTTCTCATCACCTCCTCCAACCAGCAGTGAAATGTCTATAATAGAGTGGCACAGAGGGACTAGTGGTGGTAGTGATGATGATTGTGGAGAAGCTAGGGTGGCCTTTTTAGCCCAAACTGAAAAGGAATGGGATACAGGGATGGGGATCACCATCACCAGCAGCAGTGATCTTTTGGAATCTGCGCTAATTCCTGCTGCTGCTGAGTTAAAAGGGCAGCAGGATGCTGAAGAACAGGCTATTGTGCCACAGACCACAGTGGACACAGTAGGAATGGGTTTAACAAGTGATGCAGGACTAGGACAGGTTCCACTTGACAGCAGCAGCAATACTCTTGGTCCTAGTTGCAGTGCTGATTGTGAGGCCGTAACAACAACAACAGCAACATCATCCTCTGCCCCAGGCAGTGTAGGTGAATGTGGAAGAGTAGAAGAAAGAGGCCATTCTTCTTCACCTTTTCCCTCCCCTCTGAAGTCGTGGGTGTGGGACAAGTCAGTGAGAAGGGGAAAGTTGGGATCACACCTTGGCACAATAAGACAGAAAGACAGAAACCATAACATTTATGTCAAATATGTTAACCCCTTAGTGACAGCCGCGTTCGTACGCGGCTGTCACGTTAACGCCCGCCGAACATTTTTTTTTTTTCAAAGAAGTCCTGAGTCTCCGAGCGGCGTGCAGCCACACGGAGACGCGGACTTCCGTGACTTACCAGGTACGTCCTCTGTCACTAAGTGACAGTTTCTGCGGGACGTACCTGGTAAGTCATCTGTCGTTAAAGGGTTAAAGCCAGACACCCACCACAGATATCACGCACCATTGTTGCTGTACACCCTGACTCTCCAGAAAGGCAGCAAGAGGCGAGGCAGAGATCAAAGAGGAGAAAGAACAGAGAAACCCAAGCAGAGGCTGGAAATTCGATGACAAGTGAAACAACTAGCTCACCATCACTTTCTTCATCTAGGGTAACTGCATCTTCTTCTAATCCATCTTGTTCATCATTACCTCCCCCACCAAAGATAGCCACTCTGTTGATGCTAGGATGTAGCAGTTCATGCCCACCCATTGCACACTGTGTGGTGCACAGACCACACATGGCAGTGCAGTGGAGGAGAATCACAAGCAGGGCATCAAGTGGCATCTGAGGAGATTCCATTCTGCAGAATATACTAAGATATACAAAGATGCTGGCAGGGAGGGTTCATCATCACTATTAAACTGGCAGCAAGCTGTCATGTGTTCTTAGTGGGTTGTGGACAAGGGGTATAGTGACAGCGGCAGTACTTGGGTTTTGGTGTCATGGTGTTTGGATACAGTTGTGCCCTATGTTATTTACTACACACACACTCTGTGCACATTGCAGTTACTAATGAGAGGCACAGTTCCTGTCCTCAAGGGAAAAATCTATATTCTAATAACGCCACACCCATGATTTTGGAGGAGGGGCAGGTGGAGAAGAATTATTGGCCAACTTCTTTTCTCCACATATACTGGGGGCTACTTATTGTACTGCTACTGCCTCAGGCTTATCACTAGAGCTAGACATGACAATTAGGACCTTCATCATCCATCAACCATGGTACTGGTATTGTTGATCCCATTCCCTTTAATCTGCCTAATCTTCCTGCTTCTTAAACAACTCAGCAGCAGCAAGAACAGCAGTTGCAGATTCCTCAAGATTCAGGAGGACATTTGAAAATGGCCAGTGGCCTCTGGCCAACATGACCTGCTGGCGCTAGACCAGTAGGGCTTTTTTTTCCCTCAGGGCTTGTGCTTTAACCCCTTAACGACCCTTGACGATCATAGTACGTCAAGGGTTGATCTGACTGAACGACCCATGACATACTATGACCGTCATGGAATTCTGGGCTCTGCTAGTGGCTGCATGCCGTTCGGGGAGTCCAGAAGCAGATGGAGCAAAAAAAAAACATGCTCCGTGGTCCTTAACTGACAGTGACGGCCAGTCGTTAAGGGGTTAAAAAGAAAATAATAAAAATAATAAAAACATAGTCCTACAAAAAATAAACAATTTTTGGTGGGTTGTTTCTAACAATCCTCAGTCCCACAAATCAGTGTTTCCTTAGGGCTTATGCTAAACAAGCGTAAGTCCTACAAATTGAACAAATCGTCCTCTACAAAATATTCAATGAAGTCAAGTATTAATCCACCCCAGTTACAGCTTATGTCAGAGGGTTCCTGTCTCTATCACTTTACATACAAATTTCTTATTTTATTTTATTTATTTATATTTTTTATTAACTGTCCCCCCAATACCAGTCAAGAAACCCCCCAAAACAAATCACATTTAGGATTTATTTTTTATTAACTGCCCCCAATCCCTGTAAACACCCCCCCCAAAAAAAAATTCCCTGTTCAACTGATCTTTCTCCATACCCAACCAACACAGGCACCCTCATGCCCCTTTTATAGTATTCCTTTGGAAAATAAAATAATAGATTACGGAATGAGCTAGACAAAAAAAGCGGAAAAATTGCACTTTTTGTTGGAAATTATTCTCCAAGCGGGAAGTACCATTTTTTGCTGATTTCAGTTTGAGGTGAAAATTTTCATCCATCCTTAGTCAAGTGTCCTTAGCAGGGTGTGGACAAGGGGCATAGTGACAGTACTTGATTTCTTGTACCGTGGTGTTTGGATAGAGTTGTGCCAGGTGTTATTTACCACACACACACTTTGACATTCTTCTACACCTTTTCCCACCCCCTGAAGTTGTGGGTGTGGGACAAGTCAGTGAGAAGGGGAAAGGGGGAAACAAACCTTTCCACAATGGCCCTGATAAGACAGATAAAACACAGAAACCATGACATTTATGTCAAACATGTTAAAGCCAAACACCCACCACAGAAATCGAGCACCACTGTTGCTGTACCTCCTGACTCTCTAGAAAGGCAATAAGAGGAGAAGTGGAGATCAAAGAGGAGGAAAAATAGAGGGACGGTTCATCATTACTATTAAACTGTCAGAAAGTTGTCATGTGTCCTTAACAGGGTGTGGACAAGTGGTATAGTGACAGTGGCAGTATTTGGGATATCTGAGAAAACCACGTTGTTGTCTGCTTTTTTGCTGGAAAATATGTTTTGAAACCAGCTTTTAATATCTTCGCATTTTTTGCCCATTGGCAAAAATTATTGCCTATTTTTTCAAATGCTAGAAAGTTTCCGCCCGTTGATTTATGTGTTTTTTGCCTTTTCACTATAAAAACGTGACATATTTGCAGAAGGGAAACACAATAGAAGCAGCTACAGAGTGAGGTAGACATGCTATACTGTTCTCCTGTGATATTTTTAGCAAAATTGAGGCAGGAGAGGCTCATAGTGACTGCTATCACTATGAGAATGTTTAAACTAATAAAAGGAGGAGCTGTAAGGACCCTTATGTGTCCATTGAGTCCGAGGATGAGGAAGTGAGCACTACAGAAGAAATGCTGTCCAGTCCCCCTAAATCACCCCAAGAGATCTTGGGGAAATTAATGCCAAGGGAGGAAGAAGTGGGTAGTAGTGAGAGCAGAACAGGTCAGCTGCCACTTCTGCAACTAGTGCTATGCCTTCTGTTAGAAGTGCTGCTCCTTCTCCCACCAGTGCTGTGCTGCTGACAGTGCTGCCCCTGCTGTCACCAGTGCTGTGCTGTTGACAGTTCTGCCCCTGCTGCCACCAGTGCTGTGCTGCTGACAGTGCTGCCCCTGCTGCCACCAGTGCTGTGCTGCTGACAGTGCTGCACCTGCTGCCACCAGTGTTGTGCCTGCTGCCAGTGCTGAACCTGCTATCAGATGTGCTGCCCCTGATGCCACCAGTACTGAACCTGCTGCATGCGTGTCTTGTAATACTCAGAAGGGGGTGAAGGAGAAGGTGATGCCAAGTGTGACAACAAGGGACCCTAAGTCACACTTGCCATCCTCAAGAAGTCCTGCCAGTGCTAGTAGTAACACTAAGAAGGTCCAGCAGCTTGTTAGTGTTATGAGTGAAGGTGGAGGTAATCATCATATTACTAGTGACTGTGAGGAGGAAGACTCAGGGACTGAAATGTATGTGGTTGGTGTTAGTAGTAATAACAGTAATGGTAAATCAGCTGGTGGGAATAGCCTTAGGTGAGTGGTAGGGGGAGTAATGCAGAACATCCAGACAAGCAGTCAAGGAAGCCCACACCATTCCCCTGACCCTGGGAGTCCCCTTACCCCCACAGCATTATCTAATATCCTGAAGGCAGCATTGTTACCTAGCAGCAATAATACCACCACCACCAGGAGCACAGATTAGCTGCCTGCTCCTGATGCTTTTGCTGCCAGTCTTCCTTCTTCAGGTCATCAAAAATTGGCAAGTGAGACATTAGAAAACACTCTGTCACATTTCTCATCACCTCCTCCAACCAGCAGTGAAATGTCTATAATAGAGTGGCACAGAGGGACTAGTGGTGGTAGTGATGATGATTGTGGAGAAGCTAGGGTGGCCTTTTTAGCCCAAACTGAAAAGGAATGGGATACAGGGATGGGGATCACCATCACCAGCAGCAGTGATCTTTTGGAATCTGCGCTAATTCCTGCTGCTGCTGAGTTAAAAGGGCAGCAGGATGCTGAAGAACAGGCTATTGTGCCACAGACCACAGTGGACACAGTAGGAATGGGTTTAACAAGTGATGCAGGACTAGGACAGGTTCCACTTGACAGCAGCAGCAATACTCTTGGTCCTAGTTGCAGTGCTGATTGTGAGGCCGTAACAACAACAACAGCAACATCATCCTCTGCCCCAGGCAGTGTAGGTGAATGTGGAAGAGTAGAAGAAAGAGGCCATTCTTCTTCACCTTTTCCCTCCCCTCTGAAGTCGTGGGTGTGGGACAAGTCAGTGAGAAGGGGAAAGTTGGGATCACACCTTGGCACAATAAGACAGAAAGACAGAAACCATAACATTTATGTCAAATATGTTAACCCCTTAGTGACAGCCGCGTTCGTACGCGGCTGTCACGTTAACGCCCGCCGAACATTTTTTTTTTTTCAAAGAAGTCCTGAGTCTCCGAGCGGCGTGCAGCCACACGGAGACGCGGACTTCCGTGACTTACCAGGTACGTCCTCTGTCACTAAGTGACAGTTTCTGCGGGACGTACCTGGTAAGTCATCTGTCGTTAAAGGGTTAAAGCCAGACACCCACCACAGATATCACGCACCATTGTTGCTGTACACCCTGACTCTCCAGAAAGGCAGCAAGAGGCGAGGTAGAGATCAAAGAGGAGAAAGAACAGAGAAACCCAAGCAGAGGCTGGAAATTCGATGACAAGTGAAACAACTAGCTCACCATCACTTTCTTCATCTAGGGTAACTGCATCTTCTTCTAATCCATCTTGTTCATCATTACCTCCCCCACCAAAGATAGCCACTCTGTTGATGCTAGGATGTAGCAGTTCATGCCCACCCATTGCACACTGTGTGGTGCACAGACCACACATGGCAGTGCAGTGGAGGAGAATCACAAGCAGGGCATCAAGTGGCATCTGAGGAGATTCCATTCTGCAGAATATACTAAGATATACAAAGATGCTGGCAGGGAGGGTTCATCATCACTATTAAACTGGCAGCAAGCTGTCATGTGCTCTTAGTGGATTGTGGACAAGGGGTATAGTGACAGCGGCAGTACTTGGGTTTTGGTGTCATGGTGTTTGGATACAGTTGTGCCCTATGTTATTTACTACACACACACTCTGTGCACATTGCAGTTGCTAATGAGAGGCACAGTTCCTGTCCTCAAGGGAAAAATCTATATTCTAATAACGCCACACCCATGATTTTGGAGGAGGGGCAGGTGGAGAAGAATTATTGGCCAACTTCTTTTCTCCACATATACTGGGGGCTACTTATTGTACTGCTACTGCCTCAGGCTTATCACTAGAGCTAGACATGACAATTAGGACCTTCATCATCCATCAACCATGGTACTGGTATTGTTGATCCCATTCCCTTTAATCTGCCTAATCTTCCTGCTTCTTAAACAACTCAGCAGCAGCAAGAACAGCAGTTGCAGATTCCTCAAGATTCAGGAGGACATTTGAAAATGGCCAGTGGCCACTGGCCAACATGACCTGCTGGCGCTAGACCAGTAGGGCTTTTTTTTCCCTCAGGGCTTATGCTTTAACCCCTTAACGACCCTTGATGATCATAGTACGTCAAGGGTTGATCTGACTGAACGACCCATGACATACTATGACCGTCATGGAATTCTGGGCTCTGCTAGTGGCTGCATGCCGTTCGGGGAGTCCAGAAGCAGATGGAGCAAAAAAAAAAAATGCTCCGTGGTCCTTAACTGACAGTGACGGCCAGTCGTTAAGGGGTTAAAAAGAAAATAATAAAAATAATAAAAACATAGTCCTACAAAAAATAAACAATTTATGGTGGGTTGTTTCTAACAATCCTCAGTCCCACAAATCAGTGTTTCCTTAGGGCTTATGCTAAACAAGCGTAAGTCCTACAAATTGAACAAATCGTCCTCTACAAAATATTCAATGAAGTCAAGTATTAATCCACCCCAGTTACAGCTTATGTCAGAGGGTTCCTGTCTCTATCACTTTACATACAAATTTCTTATTTTATTTTATTTATTTATATTTTTTATTAACTGTCCCCCCAATACCAGTCAAGAAACCCCCCAAAACAAATCACATTTAGGATTTATTTTTTATTAACTGCCCCCAATCCCTGTAAACAACCCCCCCCAAAAAAATTCCCTGTTCAACTGATCTTTCTCCATACCCAACCAACACAGGCACCCTCATGCCCCTTTTATAGTATTCCTTTGGAAAATAAAATAATAGATTACGGAATGAGCTAGACAAAAAAAGCGGAAAAATTGCACTTTTTGTTGGAAATTATTCTCCAAGCGGGAAGTACCATTTTTTGCTGATTTCAGTTTGAGGTGAAAATTTTCATCCATCCTTAGTCAAGTGTCCTTAGCAGGGTGTGGACAAGGGGCATAGTGACAGTACTTGATTTCTTGTACCGTGGTGTTTGGATAGAGTTGTGCCAGGTGTTATTTACCACACACACACTTTGACATTCTTCTACACCTTTTCCCACCCCCTGAAGTTGTGGGTGTGGGACAAGTCAGTGAGAAGGGGAAAGGGGGAAACAAACCTTTCCACAATGGCCCTGATAAGACAGATAAAACACAGAAACCATGACATTTATGTCAAACATGTTAAAGCCAAACACCCACCACAGAAATCGAGCACCACTGTTGCTGTACCTCCTGACTCTCTAGAAAGGCAATAAGAGGAGAAGTGGAGATCAAAGAGGAGGAAAAATAGAGGGACGGTTCATCATTACTATTAAACTGTCAGAAAGTTGTCATGTGTCCTTAACAGGGTGTGGACAAGTGGTATAGTGACAGTGGCAGTATTTGGGATATCTGAGAAAACCACGTTGTTGTCTGCTTTTTTGCTGGAAAATATGTTTTGAAACCAGCTTTTAATATCTTCGCATTTTTTGCCCATTGGCAAAAATTATTGCCTATTTTTTCAAATGCTAGAAAGTTTCCGCCCGTTGATTTATGTGTTTTTTGCCTTTTCACTATAAAAACGTGACATATTTGCAGAAGGGAAACACAATAGAAGCAGCTACAGAGTGAGGTAGACATGCTATACTGTTCTCCTGTGATATTTTTAGCAAAATTGAGGCAGGAGAGGCTCATAGTGACTGCTATCACTATGAGAATGTTTAAACTAATAAAAGGAGGAGCTGTAAGGACCCTTATGTGTCCATTGAGTCCGAGGATGAGGAAGTGAGCACTACAGAAGAAATGCTGTCCAGTCCCCCTAAATCACCCCAAGAGATCTTGGGGAAATTAATGCCAAGGGAGGAAGAAGTGGGTAGTAGTGAGAGCAGAACAGGTCAGCTGCCACTTCTGCAACTAGTGCTATGCCTTCTGTTAGAAGTGCTGCTCCTTCTCCCACCAGTGCTGTGCTGCTGACAGTGCTGCCCCTGCTGTCACCAGTGCTGTGCTGTTGACAGTTCTGCCCCTGCTGCCACCAGTGCTGTGCTGCTGACAGTGCTGCCCCTGCTGCCACCAGTGCTGTGCTGCTGACAGTGCTGCACCTGCTGCCACCAGTGTTGTGCCTGCTGCCAGTGCTGAACCTGCTATCAGATGTGCTGCCCCTGATGCCACCAGTACTGAACCTGCTGCATGCGTGTCTTGTAATACTCAGAAGGGGGTGAAGGAGAAGGTGATGCCAAGTGTGACAACAAGGGACCCTAAGTCACACTTGCCATCCTCAAGAAGTCCTGCCAGTGCTAGTAGTAACACTAAGAAGGTCCAGCAGCTTGTTAGTGTTATGAGTGAAGGTGGAGGTAATCATCATATTACTAGTGACTGTGAGGAGGAAGACTCAGGGACTGAAATGTATGTGGTTGGTGTTAGTAGTAATAACAGTAATGGTAAATCAGCTGGTGGGAATAGCCTTAGGTGAGTGGTAGGGGGAGTAATGCAGAACATCCAGACAAGCAGTCAAGGAAGCCCACACCATTCCCCTGACCCTGGGAGTCCCCTTACCCCCACAGCATTATCTAATATCCTGAAGGCAGCATTGTTACCTAGCAGCAATAATACCACCACCACCAGGAGCACAGATTAGCTGCCTGCTCCTGATGCTTTTGCTGCCAGTCTTCCTTCTTCAGGTCATCAAAAATTGGCAAGTGAGACATTAGAAAACACTCTGTCACATTTCTCATCACCTCCTCCAACCAGCAGTGAAATGTCTATAATAGAGTGGCACAGAGGGACTAGTGGTGGTAGTGATGATGATTGTGGAGAAGCTAGGGTGGCCTTTTTAGCCCAAACTGAAAAGGAATGGGATACAGGGATGGGGATCACCATCACCAGCAGCAGTGATCTTTTGGAATCTGCGCTAATTCCTGCTGCTGCTGAGTTAAAAGGGCAGCAGGATGCTGAAGAACAGGCTATTGTGCCACAGACCACAGTGGACACAGTAGGAATGGGTTTAACAAGTGATGCAGGACTAGGACAGGTTCCACTTGACAGCAGCAGCAATACTCTTGGTCCTAGTTGCAGTGCTGATTGTGAGGCCGTAACAACAACAACAGCAACATCATCCTCTGCCCCAGGCAGTGTAGGTGAATGTGGAAGAGTAGAAGAAAGAGGCCATTCTTCTTCACCTTTTCCCTCCCCTCTGAAGTCGTGGGTGTGGGACAAGTCAGTGAGAAGGGGAAAGTTGGGATCACACCTTGGCACAATAAGACAGAAAGACAGAAACCATAACATTTATGTCAAATATGTTAACCCCTTAGTGACAGCCGCGTTCGTACGCGGCTGTCACGTTAACGCCCGCCGAACATTTTTTTTTTTTCAAAGAAGTCCTGAGTCTCCGAGCGGCGTGCAGCCACACGGAGACGCGGACTTCCGTGACTTACCAGGTACGTCCTCTGTCACTAAGTGACAGTTTCTGCGGGACGTACCTGGTAAGTCATCTGTCGTTAAAGGGTTAAAGCCAGACACCCACCACAGATATCACGCACCATTGTTGCTGTACACCCTGACTCTCCAGAAAGGCAGCAAGAGGCGAGGTAGAGATCAAAGAGGAGAAAGAACAGAGAAACCCAAGCAGAGGCTGGAAATTCGATGACAAGTGAAACAACTAGCTCACCATCACTTTCTTCATCTAGGGTAACTGCATCTTCTTCTAATCCATCTTGTTCATCATTACCTCCCCCACCAAAGATAGCCACTCTGTTGATGCTAGGATGTAGCAGTTCATGCCCACCCATTGCACACTGTGTGGTGCACAGACCACACATGGCAGTGCAGTGGAGGAGAATCACAAGCAGGGCATCAAGTGGCATCTGAGGAGATTCCATTCTGCAGAATATACTAAGATATACAAAGATGCTGGCAGGGAGGGTTCATCATCACTATTAAACTGGCAGCAAGCTGTCATGTGCTCTTAGTGGATTGTGGACAAGGGGTATAGTGACAGCGGCAGTACTTGGGTTTTGGTGTCATGGTGTTTGGATACAGTTGTGCCCTATGTTATTTACTACACACACACTCTGTGCACATTGCAGTTGCTAATGAGAGGCACAGTTCCTGTCCTCAAGGGAAAAATCTATATTCTAATAACGCCACACCCATGATTTTGGAGGAGGGGCAGGTGGAGAAGAATTATTGGCCAACTTCTTTTCTCCACATATACTGGGGGCTACTTATTGTACTGCTACTGCCTCAGGCTTATCACTAGAGCTAGACATGACAATTAGGACCTTCATCATCCATCAACCATGGTACTGGTATTGTTGATCCCATTCCCTTTAATCTGCCTAATCTTCCTGCTTCTTAAACAACTCAGCAGCAGCAAGAACAGCAGTTGCAGATTCCTCAAGATTCAGGAGGACATTTGAAAATGGCCAGTGGCCACTGGCCAACATGACCTGCTGGCGCTAGACCAGTAGGGCTTTTTTTTCCCTCAGGGCTTATGCTTTAACCCCTTAACGACCCTTGATGATCATAGTACGTCAAGGGTTGATCTGACTGAACGACCCATGACATACTATGACCGTCATGGAATTCTGGGCTCTGCTAGTGGCTGCATGCCGTTCGGGGAGTCCAGAAGCAGATGGAGCAAAAAAAAAAAATGCTCCGTGGTCCTTAACTGACAGTGACGGCCAGTCGTTAAGGGGTTAAAAAGAAAATAATAAAAATAATAAAAACATAGTCCTACAAAAAATAAACAATTTTTGGTGGGTTGTTTCTAACAATCCTCAGTCCCACAAATCAGTGTTTCCTTAGGGCTTATGCTAAACAAGCGTAAGTCCTACAAATTGAACAAATCGTCCTCTACAAAATATTCAATGAAGTCAAGTATTAATCCACCCCAGTTACAGCTTATGTCAGAGGGTTCCTGTCTCTATCACTTTACATACAAATTTCTTATTTTATTTTATTTATTTATATTTTTTATTAACTGTCCCCCCAATACCAGTCAAGAAACCCCCCAAAACAAATCACATTTAGGATTTATTTTTTATTAACTGCCCCCAATCCCTGTAAACAACCCCCCCCAAAAAAATTCCCTGTTCAACTGATCTTTCTCCATACCCAACCAACACAGGCACCCTCATGCCCCTTTTATAGTATTCCTTTGGAAAATAAAATAATAGATTACGGAATGAGCTAGACAAAAAAAGCGGAAAAATTGCACTTTTTGTTGGAAATTATTCTCCAAGCGGGAAGTACCATTTTTTGCTGATTTCAGTTTGAGGTGAAAATTTTCATCCATCCTTAGTCAAGTGTCCTTAGCAGGGTGTGGACAAGGGGCATAGTGACAGTACTTGATTTCTTGTACCGTGGTGTTTGGATAGAGTTGTGCCAGGTGTTATTTACCACACACACACTTTGACATTCTTCTACACCTTTTCCCACCCCCTGAAGTTGTGGGTGTGGGACAAGTCAGTGAGAAGGGGAAAGGGGGAAACAAACCTTTCCACAATGGCCCTGATAAGACAGATAAAACACAGAAACCATGACATTTATGTCAAACATGTTAAAGCCAAACACCCACCACAGAAATCGAGCACCACTGTTGCTGTACCTCCTGACTCTCTAGAAAGGCAATAAGAGGAGAAGTGGAGATCAAAGAGGAGGAAAAATAGAGGGACGGTTCATCATTACTATTAAACTGTCAGAAAGTTGTCATGTGTCCTTAACAGGGTGTGGACAAGTGGTATAGTGACAGTGGCAGTATTTGGGATATCTGAGAAAACCACGTTGTTGTCTGCTTTTTTGCTGGAAAATATGTTTTGAAACCAGCTTTTAATATCTTCGCATTTTTTGCCCATTGGCAAAAATTATTGCCTATTTTTTCAAATGCTAGAAAGTTTCCGCCCGTTGATTTATGTGTTTTTTGCCTTTTCACTATAAAAACGTGACATATTTGCAGAAGGGAAACACAATAGAAGCAGCTACAGAGTGAGGTAGACATGCTATACTGTTCTCCTGTGATATTTTTAGCAAAATTGAGGCAGGAGAGGCTCATAGTGACTGCTATCACTATGAGAATGTTTAAACTAATAAAAGGAGGAGCTGTAAGGACCCTTATGTGTCCATTGAGTCCGAGGATGAGGAAGTGAGCACTACAGAAGAAATGCTGTCCAGTCCCCCTAAATCACCCCAAGAGATCTTGGGGAAATTAATGCCAAGGGAGGAAGAAGTGGGTAGTAGTGAGAGCAGAACAGGTCAGCTGCCACTTCTGCAACTAGTGCTATGCCTTCTGTTAGAAGTGCTGCTCCTTCTCCCACCAGTGCTGTGCTGCTGACAGTGCTGCCCCTGCTGTCACCAGTGCTGTGCTGTTGACAGTTCTGCCCCTGCTGCCACCAGTGCTGTGCTGCTGACAGTGCTGCCCCTGCTGCCACCAGTGCTGTGCTGCTGACAGTGCTGCACCTGCTGCCACCAGTGTTGTGCCTGCTGCCAGTGCTGAACCTGCTATCAGATGTGCTGCCCCTGATGCCACCAGTACTGAACCTGCTGCATGCGTGTCTTGTAATACTCAGAAGGGGGTGAAGGAGAAGGTGATGCCAAGTGTGACAGCAAGGGACCCTAAGTCACACTTGCCATCCTCAAGAAGTCCTGCCAGTGCTAGTAGTAACACTAAGAAGGTCCAGCAGCTTGTTAGTGTTATGAGTGAAGGTGGAGGTAATCATCATATTACTAGTGACTGTGAGGAGGAAGACTCAGGGACTGAAATGTATGTGGTTGGTGTTAGTAGTAATAACAGTAATGGTAAATCAGCTGGTGGGAATAGCCTTAGGTGAGTGGTAGGGGGAGTAATGCAGAACATCCAGACAAGCAGTCAAGGAAGCCCACACCATTCCCCTGACCCTGGGAGTCCCCTTACCCCCACAGCATTATCTAATATCCTGAAGGCAGCATTGTTACCTAGCAGCAATAATACCACCACCACCAGGAGCACAGATTAGCTGCCTGCTCCTGATGCTTTTGCTGCCAGTCTTCCTTCTTCAGGTCATCAAAAATTGGCAAGTGAGACATTAGAAAACACTCTGTCACATTTCTCATCACCTCCTCCAACCAGCAGTGAAATGTCTATAATAGAGTGGCACAGAGGGACTAGTGGTGGTAGTGATGATGATTGTGGAGAAGCTAGGGTGGCCTTTTTAGCCCAAACTGAAAAGGAATGGGATACAGGGATGGGGATCACCATCACCAGCAGCAGTGATCTTTTGGAATCTGCGCTAATTCCTGCTGCTGCTGAGTTAAAAGGGCAGCAGGATGCTGAAGAACAGGCTATTGTGCCACAGACCACAGTGGACACAGTAGGAATGGGTTTAACAAGTGATGCAGGACTAGGACAGGTTCCACTTGACAGCAGCAGCAATACTCTTGGTCCTAGTTGCAGTGCTGATTGTGAGGCCGTAACAACAACAACAGCAACATCATCCTCTGCCCCAGGCAGTGTAGGTGAATGTGGAAGAGTAGAAGAAAGAGGCCATTCTTCTTCACCTTTTCCCTCCCCTCTGAAGTCGTGGGTGTGGGACAAGTCAGTGAGAAGGGGAAAGTTGGGATCACACCTTGGCACAATAAGACAGAAAGACAGAAACCATAACATTTATGTCAAATATGTTAACCCCTTAGTGACAGCCGCGTTCGTACGCGGCTGTCACGTTAACGCCCGCCGAACATTTTTTTTTTTTCAAAGAAGTCCTGAGTCTCCGAGCGGCGTGCAGCCACACGGAGACGCGGACTTCCGTGACTTACCAGGTACGTCCTCTGTCACTAAGTGACAGTTTCTGCGGGACGTACCTGGTAAGTCATCTGTCGTTAAAGGGTTAAAGCCAGACACCCACCACAGATATCACGCACCATTGTTGCGGTACACCCTGACTCTCCAGAAAGGCAGCAAGAGGCGAGGTAGAGATCAAAGAGGAGAAAGAACAGAGAAACCCAAGCAGAGGCTGGAAATTCGATGACAAGTGAAACAACTAGCTCACCATCACTTTCTTCATCTAGGGTAACTGCATCTTCTTCTAATCCATCTTGTTCATCATTACCTCCCCCACCAAAGATAGCCACTCTGTTGATGCTAGGATGTAGCAGTTCATGCCCACCCATTGCACACTGTGTGGTGCACAGACCACACATGGCAGTGCAGTGGAGGAGAATCACAAGCAGGGCATCAAGTGGCATCTGAGGAGATTCCATTCTGCAGAATATACTAAGATATACAAAGATGCTGGCAGGGAGGGTTCATCATCACTATTAAACTGGCAGCAAGCTGTCATGTGTTCTTAGTGGGTTGTGGACAAGGGGTATAGTGACAGCGGCAGTACTTGGGTTTTGGTGTCATGGTGTTTGGATACAGTTGTGCCCTATGTTATTTACTACACACACACTCTGTGCACATTGCAGTTGCTAATGAGAGGCACAGTTCCTGTCCTCAAGGGAAAAATCTATATTCTAATAACGCCACACCCATGATTTTGGAGGAGGGGCAGGTGGAGAAGAATTATTGGCCAACTTCTTTTCTCCACATATACTGGGGGCTACTTATTGTACTGCTACTGCCTCAGGCTTATCACTAGAGCTAGACATGACAATTAGGACCTTCATCATCCATCAACCATGGTACTGGTATTGTTGATCCCATTCCCTTTAATCTGCCTAATCTTCCTGCTTCTTAAACAACTCAGCAGCAGCAAGAACAGCAGTTGCAGATTCCTCAAGATTCAGGAGGACATTTGAAAATGGCCAGTGGCCACTGGCCAACATGACCTGCTGGCGCTAGACCAGTAGGGCTTTTTTTTCCCTCAGGGCTTGTGCTTTAACCCCTTAACGACCCTTGATGATCATAGTACGTCAAGGGTTGATCTGACTGAACGACCCATGACATACTATGACCGTCATGGAATTCTGGGCTCTGCTAGTGGCTGCATGCCGTTCGGGGAGTCCAGAAGCAGATGGAGCAAAAAAAAAAAATGCTCCGTGGTCCTTAACTGACAGTGACGGCCAGTCGTTAAGGGGTTAAAAAGAAAATAATAAAAATAATAAAAACATAGTCCTACAAAAAATAAACAATTTTTGGTGGGTTGTTTCTAACAATCCTCAGTCCCACAAATCAGTGTTTCCTTAGGGCTTATGCTAAACAAGCGTAAGTCCTACAAATTGAACAAATCGTCCTCTACAAAATATTCAATGAAGTCAAGTATTAATCCACCCCAGTTACAGCTTATGTCAGAGGGTTCCTGTCTCTATCACTTTACATACAAATTTCTTATTTTATTTTATTTATTTATATTTTTTATTAACTGTCCCCCCAATACCAGTCAAGAAACCCCCCAAAACAAATCACATTTAGGATTTATTTTTTATTAACTGCCCCCAATCCCTGTAAACATCCCCCCCCAAAAAAATTCCCTGTTCAACTGATCTTTCTCCATACTCAACCAACACAGGCACCCTCATGCCCCTTTTATAGTATTCCTTTGGAAAATAAAATAATAGATTACGGAATGAGCTAGACAAAAAAAGCGGAAAAATTGCACTTTTTGTTGGAAATTATTCTCCAAGCGGGAAGTACCACTTTTTGCTGATTTCAGTTTGAGGTGAAAATTTTCATCCATCCTTAGTCAAGTGTCCTTAGCAGGGTGTGGACAAGGGGCATAGTGACAGTACTTGATTTCTTGTACCGTGGTGTTTGGATAGAGTTGTGCCAGGTGTTATTTACCACACACACACTTTGACATTCTTCTACACCTTTTCCCACCCCCTGAAGTTGTGGGTGTGGGACAAGTCAGTGAGAAGGGGAAAGGGGGAAACAAACCTTTCCACAATGGCCCTGATAAGACAGATAAAACACAGAAACCATGACATTTATGTCAAACATGTTAAAGCCAAACACCCACCACAGAAATCGAGCACCACTGTTGCTGTACCTCCTGACTCTCTAGATAGGCAATAAGAGGAGAAGTGGAGATCAAAGAGGAGGAAAAATAGAGGGACGGTTCATCATTACTATTAAACTGTCAGAAAGTTGTCATGTGTCCTTAACAGGGTGTGGACAAGTGGTATAGTGACAGTGGCAGTATTTGGGTTCTGGTGTCATGATGTTTGGATACAGTTGTGGCCCCCAGATGTTATTTACCACACCACTGTGCACATCGCAGTTGCTAATGAGAGGCATAGTTCCTGCTCTCAAGGGAAATGTTTTATTCTAGTAACAACGCACCCATGATTTTCGAGGAGGGGCAGGTGGGGAAGAATTACTAGCCAACTTCTTCTTTCACCGCATATACCTAAAAAGGTGGGGGCTAATTATGGTGCGTCTGCTGCATTAGTAGCATCACTGGTGCAAGTCGTGGCAAGTGGAACTTTCATAATCCATCACCCATGTTACTGCTGTTGTTTATCCCATTGTAACGGTTTGTTTGACACACAGACATAGTGGTTTAGGATAAAACACAGTTTTATTGAAATCACATCGTATCTGAGTGGTAGCGGAGCAGAAGCATTTAACCCTTTAACTGAGGCAACAGCTGTCAAGGATTGACTCTCCGTGTCGAAACTGGGGAGACCACCGGATTCTGAACTGGTTTATCGAGATGCACCGTGCGCTGAAGAATAGTTTGTATGGCCAGTGCCAACTGGTCCAAACGCTGCTCATGTACATCCATCCTCCAATGGATGTTCTGTGTATTTCCCTCACCTTTACTGTCTGAGGTCATGGCCCTTTTGTACTGTAACGGTTTGTTTGACACACAGACACAGTGGTTTAGGATAAAACACAGTTTTATTGAAATCACAGTAATATAATAACCCTCACAGGTCCTGTAGTATTTAAGCAGAATAATACAGACACACAACAGGTTACATATACATATGCCTACACAGGTCCAGTATAACCATAGAGTCCATAACAGCATATACTGACACAGGTCAGGCAGAATATGATGAATTCCCAGGAGAAAGGTACTGCATAGGTTAATGGTCTTCAATGAGTGTAAACAGTCCCATGTGAAGAGAGGTCTGTGCCGTAGCAGTAACGGAGACAAGAACAATGGCACACTGCCGTAGAAGTAACGGAGACTAGGCCACTTGCACTCTGCAGGAGCAGTAACGGAGACAAGGCCAATGGCACACTTCCGTGGCAGTAACGGAGACAGACACTTGCACTCTGCAGGAGCAGTAATGGAGACAAGGCCAATGGCACACTGCCGTAGCAGTAACGGAGACAGACCACTTGCCCTCTGCAGAGGCAGCAACGGAGAGAAGGCCAATAGCACATTGCCGTAGCAGTAACGGAGACAAGAACAATGGCACACTGCCATAGCAGTAAAGGAGACTAGGCCACTTGCGCTATGCAGAAGCAGTAACAGAAACAAGGCCAATGGCACACTGCCGTAGCAGTAACGGAGACTAGGCCACTTGCACTCTGCAGGAACAGTACGGAGACACAACTTAATACTGCCGTGACCGAACTGACTGGGCAACCAAGCAACTCTCCCTGAGGTCGTAACCAACCGAAAGCGACACAAAATGCCTGATGGATAGGAATGTCGCCAAGGCGACACGGAGGCAGCCAGAGCAGGAACGTCAACCAAGCCGGGTCGAATCATGGAGTAGGAACGTCAGCCAAGCCGGGTCGGTACACAGAAGCAGGAATGTCAGCCAAGCCAGGTCAGTACACAGAAGCAGGAACGTCAGCCAAGTCGGGTCGGTACACATGAGCAGGAACGTCAGCCAAGCCGGGTCGGTACACAGAAGCAGGCGCAGGAGAATGGTCAGGCAATCCGGGTCGGTACACAGGCAGGAGACGAGATGCAGAGTAGTCAGGCAGGCCAAGTCGGTACACTGGGAATCACTGAGCAGAAACAAGCACTGGTACAGGAACACCATGAAAGGGCACCGGAGGGGTGCCAGAGCCCAGTATATAAAGGCCATACTGGGCGGGACAAACACAGAATAGCCAGTGGGAGCAAAGCACAGTTTAGACTGACAGAAAGTAGCAAGGGGAGCATGGGCACTGTGATAACCATTCCCTTTGACTTGCTTAATCATCCTGCTGCTTAAACAACTCAGTAGCAGCAGAAGCAAGAACAGCAGTCACAAAATTCTGCATCTACATCAGGGCATTTGACAATGGGCAGTGGCAACTGGCCAACACGACATGGCCTGCTGTCACTAGGCCTGTAGGGCATTTTTTTCTCAGGGATTGTGCTTTAAAAAATAAAAATAAAAAATAAAAAAATTGGGGGGGTTGTTTCTAATAAGTCTAAGTCCTACAAATCAATGTTTCCTTAGAGCTTGGGCCTATAACAAGAAATCTTACAAATCATCCTCAACAAAATACTCTGTCACATCAAGTATCAGTCTACCCCAGTGGCAGCTTATGTCACGGGGTCCCTGTGTCTAATATGTTTCATACAAATTTCTTATTTTGTTTATTTATTTTTTTATTAACTGTCCCCTGAATACAAGTCAGCAAACCCCCCCAACCAAATTCCCCGTTCAACTGAGTCTTTCCCCAGACTCCACCCACCAACACATGCACCCTCCTCAGACCCATTTTATGCCATGGCTTATGTTTTTTTTTTTTTTAATTCTATTTAGGATGTATTTTTTATTAACTGACCCCCCAATCCCAGTGAATAAACCCCCCAAAAACATTCCCTCTTCAACTGATTCTTTCTGCACACTCCACCATCACAGGTACCCTCATGCCCCATTTATACTATGCCTTTGGGAATTAAAATAATATGTGCTATGTGTTGTGTAAATTCAATATTCCCATTGATTTCAATGGAATGAGCTAGGCGCAAAAAGCAGAAAAACTTCACTATTAGTGGGAAATTATTCGTCAAGCGGGAAGTGCCATTATTTGCAGATTTCCGTTTGAGGCAAAAACTTTCTCCCATCCCTACAAATGAGGGGTCACTTGTCTTTCTATGCCTAGGTTAATGTGCACAACTATTTACAGAATATGACACTATAGGAAAAAAATATATTTTTTTTAATACATCAGTCACTTCATAGATATTAAAATGTTTCAACAAGATGGGATTTCCTTGTGTATTCAGGATCTACTGTCACCCTAAGAAAAATTGTACTCCACTGTTGTGGTTTGACATACTGTATTGGGTGCCATGGCTACCAGTGGAACAAGGATTGTGAAGTAAACAGTATATGTATAGTATGTGTGACTCTATGGTTACCAGTTGAAGAAGGCTGGGGGGAGCAGACAGTGTATGTGGGTATGTCTGACTACTATTGGGAAAAAGAACAAAACTTGTTGGTCAAATAGTGCATATGGGGGATCTATGACTACAAGAGTGCAATAGAATCAGGCTAGGAATCAGTGTATGTCCCCCACATGTACTGTTTGACTCCCAGCCTTATTCTGATAAGCATTGGCAGTCTGTGTCTATCAGTGGGCAGAGAAACCAGGCAAGAAAAGTCAGGCTGGGAATGTGACTGCCAGTGGGCTGTGGAACAGGGCTGTGGGGATTAAGGTGCATGGTGGGGGGGTTGAAAGCAGTTATTGTGCATGCCACGAGAATGGGGGGGCAATATATTGCAAAGGGGTTATTTTTTTCCATTATTTTTATTCAAACTTCATTGGGGGGGCATCAGGAGCCCTTCTGATGTCTCCAATAAAATCTGAATGAAGAATAATGAAAAAAAAAAAAAAATAACCCTGTATGTCACACCGGGGGTCCAACACACAAAAAAAACTATGTATGTGTGGCATGCCACACTGGGGTGTGTGTGTGGGGGGGTCTGATGCATTGCTTTTTCGGCCCCCTTTAGCATACATTGGGCTCATTTTTTTCATTATTTTCAATTCAAACCTTGTTGGGGGGCATCAGAGCTCCTCCTGATATCCCCCAATAAGGTAAAATATTAACAAAAAATTATCTGAACTGGTAGGAGTTGGTGGAATCAGGAAAATCCTTCTCACTTCCCTGATGATCATGTCACTGGTGGTGACATAAGGAGGCTTTCGCCAATTGTGTCCACTCTTACCTGGAAATTCTGGTTGGAGTGAATCAGGAGAGCAAGTTGGTCTTCTGAGTGGCCAGTACTGATCTCCCAAAGTGATCACCCTGATGAGGTCTGCTTTTCAACATTTTGGACCCCCTGTGGAACACAGTTAATACATTTTCATTAATTTTATTCAGACCTAGTTGGTTAACTCACACAAATGGATTAGCATTTTTCTCTGCAATGAGGTCTGCATAAAAGAAAAATGAAAAAAAAAAAAAAAAATAAATAAATACCTTGTGTGCCACAGGGATATCCAATGCATTGCAGAGCAATGTGTTGGAACACCCACCCCCATGGCACACAAATTGTTTTTTTTTTTTAATTCAGAACTCATTGGGGTCTATCATCAGCATAAGAATTCATCAAGTTCTGTGGTATAGACATTTTTATATATAAACTAGATAAGAATCTTGCTATATTTTGGCTTTATAGTTATAGGTTTGTCAGTTGTAATTAACACTGATGTACATTATTTTACAAAGAACACCTGGAGCTATTCTGATGCAAATAAACTGCACAGTAGGGAACACTATGTACATTGATTTAAAATTAGCTTTTATCCTCTTGAATTCTAGAGGTAGGCAAAGGAATAACTAAAAGGAGTGCAGCGGGTGCAATTTTGACTGGGCCCAGTATCCAAGAAGGCCCATCTGCTGCAGGGTCCAATAGATTCAAAGGTATGCCACAGTGAAAAGATTTTTGTTTTGGGAAGCTGCATGAAATGTTTACAATGGAACACTGCAGTGACTGAAAAGCATTTATTATACAACTGTGTTAATACATTTTCAAATATATGTTTAAGCTCTCTTACCTTGCCGAGGTGTTCCATTTCAAGTGAGTCCTATCTAATACACATTGAAATGCCTATCTAAGTTTAAAATTGTCCCAGATTAATTATTTTGAGGAAACACATACGATTTAAAAGCACCTTGTGTTAAAAAAAAAAAAAAAAAAAAACTACATTTAAAATATCTTTATGATAAGACTCACATAAAAACAAACAATTATAGCTTGCAATAAGTGGGTGGAGGCCCAAGAGGACTTTACATAAGCTCCTGATAAAGTGACATTTGGTCATGAAACACGCAGAGCGTATTTTTGAGTAACACAAAAAGATTGTAACAATTGTTATTTTTAATTGGTCTTAAATTGTTAAATATTTTAATAATTATAAAACAGAAACTTAATAAACATATAGCTGTTTTTGCACTTAAGTACACATAGGAACCCTCCAGTGATGTGTCGACCAACTGAAGAGAATTGGAAGTGGGAGCCAGTGTACTTGTGCCACACCAGCAATGGGGTGTTATGCAGCGCTTGCTATCATACTCTGTACTTGAGGCCAGTTTCAATGCCTCTGCAAAAAGTGAGTACCATTCTTACCACTGGAGGTGTTTGGTGACGGTTACAAGAACAAAAGACTACCACTTAAAGAATGTGTTCACTGTCTCTCTTCTTGTTTGTATTTTGTTAATTGTTTATTGGAAGAAACCAGACCATTTTAGAGATACAGTTGAAGCAAACTCAGAAACAAACCATTCCAAATTTTTTTTTATTCAAGACATTTTCCTTGATTGTTGACTATACATTTACAGTCTGTTTTTTTTTTGTTTGTTTTTATTGTATTCATAAAAATAGTTATTTTGTGATATATACCAATATTGTTTATCCCATTAATGACCCATGACGTTCCAGGACCATCATGGCTAAAATTCCCATAAGGACCCATGATGGTTCTGGCACATCTAGGGCATCTCAGTGTGTGCTGCTACCATGCTGTAGGGTTGAAACTGAGCACTCCAGGGGCTAGATTCTGTAGCAGGTGCTAAATGTTAACACCTGTTTTATTAAACATTTTCCTATGGAAGTCTATGGGGAAAACTGGAAATAAAAGCAGAGATAAAATTAGCACCTGTAATAGAATCTAGCCTCAGGACTAGAGCGCTCAGCTTCAATCCTTCTCTGTTGTGCCGGTACATGTGATCTCTCCTACAGCGGTTATGTGTGCCGGCTTTTTATTCACAAATGCAATGTGTTTTACAAAATTGCTCCAGTCCTTAAGTGCAAAACACCCCAGATTTTCCCGGTGCTCAAGGGGTTAAAAAGTGATTTGTATACACATTTTTTTTTTACTTATGCTAGTATCTAGTAGCATAACAACTATTTGCATTTCATTCTAACTGCTTTTTCACAATATTTCATTTAATTGCACTGTTACAAATGAAAAAGAATGAAATGCACTTTAAATCTGCACATTTGTTATTATTTGAAAATAGGTTTTTGAAAGCTATGATATATGGCCCTTTGATTGGCTTGATAACATATAATTCCCATGTGTAGTGGTGGATGGAAAATGCCTATAAAGGGTACTAATGGACCTCTGGTCATCTTGGGCCTCCACCAAGTCAGTAAGTCTTATCATTAAGATATTAACCCCTTAGTGACGGCCGCGTGCAGACGCGGCCGTCACTTAACGCCCGTCTAACATTTTTTTTTTTTTTTTCTAAAAGAATCCGGAGTCCCCGAACGGCGTGCAGCCGCGCAGGGAGCCGGATTTCCGGGACGTACATGTACGTCCTCTGTCACTAAGTGACAGCCACACAGGACGTACATGTACGTCCTGTGTCGCGAAGGGGTTAAACATTTTGTTTTTTATATATTTTTAATCAGATGCTTTTATATCCTACTCGTTTCATCACAGGAATTCATCAGGGTCAATGTTAAACTTAAATAGTGATGGCAATGTGCATTATATAAGACTCACTTTAAATCGGGTACCTTGGCGAGGTAAGCAAGCTTAAACATATTCTGACCAAATTATGCAACAAAATGTAAAACACAGTGGTATAATATATGATTTATACAGGATTTATATTTGGGTAACTTGCATGGAGGCGTACAGGTGTTTTTTTTTTCTTTTGGCTTGGTTTTTTGCTTTAGGTTTTTGCCTAAATTGGGGCTTGGTGAATACTCATACTCCTTGCTGCCCTCCACACTTTATTCACGTGGGTTCATAGTTTGAATGAATATCTTATGTGTGTATGCTATGGTGTGCTAACGCTGTGAGTTTCTCAGCACCAATGATGTTGGTTTGCTTCTGGATTTCTCTAACTCTTTTAGTGCATGATTTCCCTCACTGCGCAAAACAGCCACAAACCTGCCACCTGCAATCAGAACATACTTTGCACTTTATTCTGGTACTGAAACTTATTGTTACATGCTCTTTATTGACACATAATAATATAAAAATTGTTAATTCCCATGCATATGTCATCTTTGATGCATAAGTTTTATAAGGAGAGATTTATAGTATGTGAAAGGTAAAAATAAACATGAAAATGTGAGTCAGATTATTATTTGCTACTTCCAAAAATTATATGCTGTACGTTCAAATGTGATTTATTTAAATAATGTTATCACAATAGACCCTAAAAGTATATATAGATATGAAGTTGTAATTATACAGGAATAATAACAATAGAGTTACATATATTTGCAGTAATTTAAATACTCTCTAAGGATTATTCATTTATAGTACTATGGCACCATAATGTGGTTTACTAACTGCTGCAAACAAGACAGCTGGGTGTGCTTACAACAGTCCTCATTCTAAGCGATGCTGTTTCCATAGTAACCATATCATTACACTTTTCAAAATGTTCACTCTATAAGAAATTTCTAATTCTACAACACAATAATGTGCATAATCAAAAACAATCAGTAGATGGTCTCCCATTTAAGTAAAGATTTAGTCAATTTATTTCTTGTTTAGTGCAATTAAAAGAGAACTAACACTAATAATAACAGCACTCTTATCTTACTACATCTGAAAAATCTCACTGATTTCTGTGAATTTTACTTTTGCTCTTTTTTCAAGAAGTAGGACCTTCAATTAGTTCTAGATGTCATCTGCATATAGGCAGACATTACAGCTGCATAAGGTGACCACATCTCCATATCAATCAGGATCACTTTAAAGGGATAGTAATGTTTTTTTTTAAAAAAAGCAGCTCCAATTATTCTTCATAGTATTTGGGTCATGGAGAGTTTTATTTCAATACTGTTAGAGTAGTATTTCAAGAGTAATTGAATGCTAAAGTATCCCCCTCCAGCCCTTACCTAGTTTAAGCCACCTCCCCTCAGATGTGGAATCTGGTCCCTTGGCCGGACAGATCAAGCAAGGAACAATCTTCTTACTGTGCGCATAAGGAAAACCCTGCCTCCTTGACAGGTTTTTCCTGATGCTCAATGAAGATTGTCCCTCTCTGTGATCCATCCAGACAGTCTTGCTGCTCTGAGGTGAGCAGTATTACATCAGTAAAAGGGGCGGGAAGGGGATACTATCATTTGATTACTCTTCAACTACAACTCTGAAAGTATGGAAATAACATTCTCTGTGGCCCAAATATTATGAATATTAATTGGAGCTGCTTTTATTGTGAAACATTACTTTCCCATTAAAAAAAAACAAAAAAACCCCCCCACAAACACTCCACGGTTGCACTGATTCCATAATATTCCCCGAAGTAAAGGGAAATGTCATCACATTTCAGTTGCAGGTAGTTTAACTCTGCAGTACATTGCACATCCCTCTGGCACTCAAAGGGATAAAAGTGAAGCTGACAGAGTGAGTAAACTACTTAACTATGGATGTCAAATTATCCCTTTAAAAGAGAACACTCATGAAAAGTGCCTACTACAGGGATTCAGTGCTTAATTAGGTTGCAATGGTTTGCATATACCAATGCAGCAGGCATTTTTCATTTTGTTTATTTATTTTTATTTATTTAGATTTATTTAGAAAATGTTTTACCAGGAATAATACATTGAGATTTCTCTCGTTTTCAAGTATGTCCTGGATAGTTTTCAGTAAAGGTTACATATTTACAGAAATTGAGAAACATTATATATTACATATTATTATATATACATACATACAAATATAAATATACATACATATTAAATACTAAAATTATATACAGTTACACACTGTTTTTAGATATAAAGAAGCATTTACTTTTAATGATTTTAGACTGGGAGCAGATTTGATTATTTCAGGCAGATTGTTCCAGGCCTTTGGCGCTCTGAAGGAGAAAGCAGATCATCCTGCTTCTTTCTTGTATTGTGGTTTACGCAGTGAATTGTTAGCAGTGGAGCGGAGGTTATACTTAGTATGGAGAGCTGGAGTGATCATACTGCTCAGGTACTCTGGTAGCTTTCCAGAGAGGTGGTTGTGTAATAAGCAAGAAAGGTGACAGACATGTCTAGATTTGAGTGTTATCCACTTTAGGGCTCAAGTCTATTACCAGCGCAAAAAATAAAACAGACTTTTTTTTAAGTCAGTTTTTGCTTTCCTATTTCCCGACTTGTGAAAACAAAATCAGCAGTAATTATACTTACCGCCAGTCTAAAAAAGCCCATAGGAAACAACTAAAAACAACATGCAATTAGTATCCTATTACCCACGCTCAGTATTACCACCTGTTTTGTGGTTACATTTAAGTCAGAAATTTTGCACCTCAGAGGTTGAGGAGTAGAAGCCATAATGACAGTTTCAAAACCATCATTGTTCGAACAAAAGCAGTGTATAATACAGTATACAGCATAGAAATCTGACATAAAGTGCCCCCCTCGACATATTAACCCCCCCTTTTAAAAATTGACTTGCAGTGCTTTCTTTCACCATGTTAATCCAATGAATATTGTACATCCAACATTTTAACCCCCCCCCCTTGAAAAGTCGACTACAGTGCTCCCATGACTTTCTTTCACCATTTTTATGCAACATATTTCTTCTCCTATTATATCCGACATGACCTCGTATTTTGGATTTCAAGATTAACCCTATGAGTACCAGAGAGGTATTATAGTACGTTTACTACCCTTCTGGTACTCATAGGGTTAATATGTATATGTCTAAAAAAAGGTGTTTGTTTTTATTATATATGTAATTTGTGTGAAAATGTAATTAAATATTTAATTTATGTGTAACAATGATTTTCTTTTGCAATGCGTTCTGTACCCCACTGGCACTCAAAGGGTTATGATGAGGGGTCATGATACCCCTCTTGAGGTCTGAAGTACTTTTTTAATACAAATTACATATATACATGACACCCCCCTAGCATGGGGGTGACAATTGCCCCCTTTATTAATTAACCCTTTGAGTGCCAGAGGGGTACAGAACGCATTGCAAAAGAAAATCATTGTTACACATAAATTAAATATTTAGTTATATTTTCACACAAATTATATATATAATAAAAACAAACACTTTTTTTTTTTTTAGACATATACATATTAACCCTATGAGTACTAGAGGGGTAGCAAATGCATTACAATATCTCTCTGGTACTCATAGGGTTAATCTTGCAATAGAAAATACGAGGGCATGTCGAATATAATAGGAGAAGAAAAATGTTGGACAAAAATGGTGAAAGAAAGTCATGGGAGCACTGTAGTTGACTTTTCAAGGGGCTGGGGGGTTAAAATGTCAGATGTACAATATTCGTCAAATTAATGTGGTGAAAGAAAGCACTGTAAGTTGGATTTGGAAGGGGAAGGGTTCATTGTCAACTATGAACAATATTTGTCGGATTAATGTGGTGAAAGAAAGCACTGCAAGTCAACTTTTAAAAAGGGGGTTAATATGTCGAGGAGGGCACTCTGTTGGATTTTGTTATGTGGAGAACACATCTAACACTGAATTTGATTTTTCTGTAGTCAAATGTACGCCTATTTCCTTGGACTTTGACATATTGTTTTTTGTAGGCGGTAGTAGCACCAGTTTTGTGCTGTCTACGCCAATTTTGTTTTACTGTAGTTCTGCAATAGAATATGGACGTAACACATGTTTGCAAAATTTGTGCTACTTGCTTTTCTTGCTTTTCGTCGGTTTTAGCGCGGGTAATAGAATCCAGCACTTTCTTTAAGCATATCACAGTGGAGGGTAGTGTAATTACAGTGGAGGCTAAAGTGGCTTAATGAATTATACAGAGTGTCAAGTTTACTAAGATGGATTTCTGGTGCTGGAGTATATACTACATCACCATAATATATGACCAACAACATCTGTTGTACAATACGTTTTCTCACCAGGGTACTTAAACATGATTTGTTTCTAAAAAGAGTACTTATTTTGGGATAAAGTTTGGAGGTTAATATAGCAATATGTATAGACCAAAAGTGAGGTTGGGGTCAAGACACATAGCAAGATATTTATAGGAGTCCACTGGGGCCAGTTTATGATTAGACTTTGTTACAATGGATAGGTGGGTATTGTCGAGATTACTCAATTTGTTCTTTGTGCCAAATATCACTGTGACCATTTTGTCTGTGTTTAAGAACAGTTTGTTCTTTGCTATCCATCTTTCAACTTCACGGAAATCGAGTTGTATTGTAATATCGCTTCAAGTTGTGATATGTTTGATTTTTTAGCAAAGATTATGGTATCATCTGCATACGTGTGTACCGAAGATGATTTGCAAACCATGGACAGATAATTTCTAATAAGAGAAAATAGAAGTAACGTGTCCCTCTTTAAAGGGATGATCTGGCAACATTAACTTAACCATTTAAGAACCAGAGAGATATGCAAGGCATTGATAAGCAACTGTCATGTCCACCTCCATGGACTTGATATTCAGGTATGATTGAAGATATTACCTCTTGAACAAAGGAGCAACACGATATGCATAGGGTCATTCAATTTTTCATAGTAAGAGAAGTGGCATTATTATAGGGTGTTGTTAAATCTCCTTTAAAATCAGTCTGCTACTATTTTAGTGATGCGCTACAATACATAGTATTTTCTGTGCATGTCCTTTTTTTAATACGTACCTTAGAACTCAATATTGGTTTGATAGTTTGAGAGAATGAAACCAATTTTATTCAGTAATGAGAAGCTGTGTAGAATAAAGCTACTAATTGAGATAGAAATAGTGGTTTGTATCACAGGAGAAAATGTAGAATATGGCAACTGCTGATCCCTGCTGCCTTGATTAGCACATTAATTATAAGGCAGGTGTTTCTGGACTGTGTAAATTGCCTGTGTAAAAGGTCAGGAATGTGTAGCTGTCATTTCCCAAGCCAGAGTATTGATTATTTCACAACTCCTTTAATTTTAATGTCTTTGCTCTGGGAATATTTCTTTTTTACCTGCAAGTTAGAAAATATATTTTTGTCTATTTAATTAACAACCATAAAAATAACAGTTGACACCAGTATTCAGTTAGTTCTTTGGCTAAATTTACCTTATTAAGTTTTATAGTAATATATTTCCTTTACTGTTTTAGTGCATGGTAGAACAGTCTTAAATCAAAGGAATAATAACATGTTATTTTGACATTAATGTTCCTGAACAAAATTGACCTATTTTAATTATGGAAATGTTTGAAAAAAAGGTATTCTTTTAGGATGTTCTTGATTTGTGTAATTTGTTTGAAAAGTTGCACTACGAATACTTTGCAGCATTTGAGACTGATAGTCTGGGAGAGAACCACAACTATGGAGACATTGAGGGAGATTTATAAAAACCACTATTATTGTTCAAAGCTGATCTGTTGCTATAATTCACATCATCAGTTAGCGACGGGTCTTATTTTTAACCCCTTAAGGACCAGTGATGGTCCTGGCACGGCATGGAGTTCTGGGCTCCTGGCGTGGCTGCACTCCGCTCCGGAATCCCTGAACCAGAATTTTAAAAAAAAGTGCAGGCCACGCATGGACACGCTGGTCCTTTAGGCGTTAAAAGCTGTATGAGTGTGATTATAAATGTGATGCTGTCTTGCTTAATTTCTAGAATCTTGTACCTTCCTAACACCTACAGCCATTAAGAATAACCTACAGAGGATTACAATTCTGCGACATTATTTATTTGTTGTGCCAATATTTTCACTCTCCCTACCACCATTTCTCCACAAGCTCAATTAGGTGGCTTTACATTACACAAAACTGCTGTAACCCTGTTTATAAATAACAAGGACAATTTTAACACCACTTTACCGACTATTTCTGCTTAACTCCACTTTTGTAAAGCTGGCCCCTAGGGACTTATGTATAAAAGCATAGCAAAGTAAAGCAAAACAATTTTCCAACAATCCAGCTGCACCATTAGGGACAAAGAAACATTCTGATTGATCTAAATGGGTAATTTAACCCTTTTGAGTGCTAGAGAGGTTTCTAGAACATTACTTCACAATATATTGGAGACCTCTCCAGCATTCAAGGGGTTAAAAACCTAATTTAAATAAATGGGACTTTAGAGTGTATTTATTTTTCTCCTGTGCTCCACTTTGCTTTTATACATAAGGACCATTGATACTTCACCTCCTAGTCATAGTGTTTCCTGTCAGCTTTTGACAGAGCTGTAATTTGAAGAGGAATCAAAACAGGTAAGAAGTATAGGGTTGCCAAGTCATCCTTTTAAAACCAAACAAATGTGAAAAATGCAATCTGTAGGGCTGTATGGAGGCCATTGTAAACCTGTAATAATTGGTGCAGTCCTGAAAAGTGCATTTCTTCTGTGTTTAGTTTTAAAGGGATGAGATGGCAGCTTTAATGAAGTATCATAAAAAAAGCACTACTAGGTTATAATTAATATTTTCTTTTAATCAAGTAGGATAAAATATATGTGAGAGTTTGACCCTTTATTTTCTTACATCAACCCTAGTTTTTATGCATTTTGTGTTGTAACACATGTAAACACACAATGGAAACTGCAGGATACAGTTAAATCAGTATCAGCTCCAGAGCAATTTTAAGAACAACTGATATTTAGAATGGAAGTCGCCAAATAAAGAAGAACATTTATGATCCTCTTCAGTTTGCACTTTTCCCTTTTCCCTTCTTATTTGTGGGAAAAATGGCTGTAGGGGGAGACAGAGCAAAGAATATGTCTAGGTTTAGTAAGGGGTCAAAGTATATATTTATTATAATAAAATATAAATATATGTAAATTATGATGTACTAATAAAAGACAATGGTCAGAGTTAAGCTGATATATCAATCTACATAGAGTTACCAAATGAATGAGTAGTGCAATATATGATAATACCTTTTTATTGGACTAACATACCATTTTTGTACAAGATGTTGAGATTAACAAGCTCCCTTTATCAAGTAAAAAGCATACTACGTTTAAAAATAAAACTTCCTAGATAAGGAAAACACAAACCTACAAATCACTTCAGTTTCATAGTGAGATGAATGCAGAGGGGGAAGTGGTTGGCTGGCAGGCAAAAAAGGTATTGTTACATACAGATACATGTATACAAGAAAATCCAAAAAATAAATAAGGAAAATGAACATAAAATAAAGTTACAAAAAGGGAAGCACAAGAAGTAAATATGTGAAATGGCTGTGGGGACCGGATAAATAAATTAAAGTGTTTCTATGGTTAGATGCAAGGAGTGGAATGGCTGCTTGCATCAATAGTTTTTTTTAGCAGATCAAGTGAATGCTCAATGAACTAGAATAAAGCCAAACAATTCATGAATGGTATAGATGTCTGCTTATGTTTTTTTCCACAGAATGTATTGCTCTTCAGGCCACTCCTCACCTCACATCAAACCACAGAATACTCCATTGCCTATAGAGCATTTCCACCTATTATGTCTGCAACAGTTTCATTTATTTATTTGATCCCCATGGAATTTTCACATATTATTTACCACTAGCACTTCCTTTCATGGGAAGCACCGCCTCACTTTTTGAACATTTTTTGTTTTATGTTTATTTTTCTTATTTCTTTTATGGATTTTATTGTATACATGTATCTGTATGTAGATCGATTTACCAGCTCAGTGCTAACCATTATCTTAGATGTTATTGTAGTAAATATGTAAGTTAATCCTTTACTAAACATAGAAGAGGAGATGTCCTTTGGTCGAAAAGTCCTTCAGGCAGCTGAATTTTAGCTGCTTTCCCATCTTTCTCTTTTGTACATAGCCGTTCTGTGCTGCCTGGGGATGGCAAGGAAAGGTTAAATTCCTACTTATTTGGGAATTCATTTTTCCTTTTATATCACCAGGTAACCGATAGGTTTTCCCACTCTATTAAATTATCTTGAGCATTGTTTCTTGAGTATTCTTGTCTTTATTTATCAGCACTATCGATTGAAAGATTGAGGGCCCTTTTAAGGGTAATCTTTAGATTGTAATCTTTTTGTGTTCTACGGTCTGAGGTGTATCCGACATTCTTTGCTGCCTGAGGATATACAAGGAAAAAAGAAATAACTAGGAAAGTGGGAATCAAACCTTTTTTCTTGCCTATAGAGCTTAATTAGGGCGTGCTTCAAATCTTTGAGGCAAGTCACAACAATGTCTGGTTGGGACTATGAACTCTTGGAGTGACATTCCTTGTATTACCTTTATGGAAATTAGCACATATTTCCCTTTAAATAATGCATCTTGGGGCCTAGTATATGCAGCTTAATTTCTTTGGTATATGTATATTAATAGCTCCTTATATCAGTATTGGCTTAACTGACTGACACAATGTAAAATATTGCTCACAAACAAACATCTAAAGCAAAATGTGTTATTCCTGAAGCTGGTGGTGTAAGAAATTGGAGAAATTCTGGAGACAACCAGCTTCAATGGTAATCAACTGTCATCAAATGATCTTATCACGAATTACACATTTCACGTGACAGCACATTAAACAAGTGCGTCCTATTATTACTGTTTTCTACTACCAAACACATTCTATTCAACACATAATCAAATTAAATAAACTCATTATTATTATTGTTTGAGTGCTGACAGGCAACTAGTTAACCCTTTAAGAAATAGAGGGCGCAGAATGCTCTGGTCCTTCAAGGGTCCAGGTATGGGAAAGAGTAGAGAAACATGCAAAAATGGTACTTTTTCCACAAAAATTGACAGTTTTCTACTTTTTCCTGTAAATATATACTTTACAGACTGACACCTAAGGGCCAGATTAGTATAACCGACACTGACTCCTAGAACAGCCAGAAGAAGAAGGACCAGCATATTGACTGAGGCCTATATTTATCCTTTAAGGCTGCAGAGACTTTAGGAGTGAGAGAAAACAGGTGCTGAAACCTCCTTGGCAATAGCTGCTGGCAGATATACAGGAAAGGAAGGGGAGAAGCATTTACACTTGTAGGGAGTTTTTTTTTTTTTGTAGACAGTGACAACTAGAGACTGTTAATAAAAAAATAAACATCTGTATAAAAATGTATCTGAAAGGTGATAGGGACAGGGAACCTGACATGAGCTGTGACTGAGGCTGACAGTTACAGATTTTTATATGTTAACAACATTTTGTGAAGGGCAAAACGTTCCACTCAGGCAGTTCTTTGCTATAAAAATCCACACTACCTATAACCTATAAAGGAGTAGGTGTAGTGCATCAAGGGGGATGTGATAGTAAAATGACTGCAGCAACACTTGCTTCAGCATGTGCAATAAATGATGTTTGTAGAAATTACATAAAAAGTTCCACCACCAGTAGTAGTAATAAATCATTACATAACACTGAAGATGAAAATGAGTCACATTATAGTATTGATGGGATAGCAGAGGATGGTCTGGCAGTTCAACCAGCTCCTGTGTCAGTGAATGTAACAAATACCTGTCCTGAAAGTAGTGGTGAATATTCTGAAAATCCTTCAAAGGGAAAAAGTAAAAATAAATTGTTTAAGACTCCAAAAACCTTAGAGAAATATGAAATTAGAGGTGATAAAGTGGTGGTCAATGCCGAAAATGACCTAATTATTGATGGCCATGATTATGTTGAGCTAGACTACATACCTTCAGACTTTTCTTCTTCTTCTGACATAGTGAAATTGTGAGTGAGAAAGATGATGACATGACCAGAAAATTAGATTCTAGGAAAATGCTTAATCTTCCTACACTGATAAGGAGCACTATGCCTGTTTATAAACTGTATGAGAGGTCTGTTGGAAAGCACAACTATGGACAATTAAATATGCCTAAAATACACAATTATCCTGTCATCATCAGCATTGGCACTACTTCCAAGTCAAACCTACATCCAGCCATACACATAATCATCAAAACAGGACATCTACAACCACAACCCTAGTTATTATTGGTTCTTCTGCAACTTTTACCTCTCCTAGTACAGTTATAAAATCTACCCCCAGTAGTAAATGTAGCCTTCCGGAACTACTCAGTCTGTGAAGTTTACAGTATGGAGGTACTTCACTCATTATACAAAAGTTAAACATGTTGCTATATGTTGTCTGTATAAGACGAATGTGAGAAGGGAGAAAGCAGGCTTACTCCTAGGCACCTCCTCATTGAGATCCTACCTGAAGCACAGCCACAGGTATGATTTTGAGACACACCATCAACATGCCAGAGGTACCACAACTAGCAGCAGTGGAAGCACTCCTAAAAGTGCTGGGGCACATAATAGAAGTGCTGTTTATGTTTCAGAGAGTATGCAAAAAAAAAAAGATATCCTTCATTTGCAGTAACACAAATGGCTCTTGCTACTGTCCTTAAAACACAACAGAGTATGACTCTGAGTATGTTGTAGGAGATGACAAAAGTCATAGAGTGCCCATACATGCCGCCAATACCTGTACCACTACAAGTCATGTTGTTAAAGCAATAACATTGCACAGTTCTTCTGCTATGTGCTGCTGCTTACCCACACTTACTGAGTTTTTAGAAACGAGTCAAAAACATCACAAAAATAATCTCAAAGCATACCTAGGGAATCTCAAAGTTGCCCAGTGCTTTATTCTTTCTTGGAAACAGAGATTTTAAAGAAATTATGTTACATGTTGCACCATGCTGGCACTTCGGAAAGCACATTATTTTTTAAAGGATGGCTATGACAGAATTATAGAAACAGGTGGCTAGTGTGGTAAGCAAAGGACTTTGAAACCTCATATTGCAAGAAAATTCACCTGACAACAGATATGAGGATAATCAGGCAGACTTTATGAATGTCACTGCTCACTTGGTTTTCTTCTACCAATGGGCAGCAACATCATGCAATATTAGGTCACAGCTAATTTTGCCTCTGGTTCTTGCAAAATTATTAATGGACAAATGTAATGATCACAATAAGAAGAAACACTCTGAAGGGGGGGGGGTACACACTTGGAACATCTGGTCTCGCATTAAGCAACTAGCACAAATATAACCACCACCTTGACATTTGTGATGTCAGTGTTACTTAAAGGGAAAGTAATACTTACAAATTACTAATCCCCATATTGTATGCATGCTAAAAAATAAATGTGTCACGAAGCACCGAGGGGACCAGGTGTGAAGCTAGAGAGCGACACTGGCGTGCGATGCTTGTGACCGGTGACTGCCGCCCCTACCTCCTTGCTGCGGCAGAAGCCGAGTTAAAGGTGCTGTCTGCTAAGCCAGATGTCCGATCCCAGTTGAGCCGGGACCCTGACCAGGATGAAGGCAAGAGAGAACTGTGCTAACCTGATCCCCAAGGCAAGAGGGGAGGATCCTCAAGCAGAGGAAGGGAGATCGGAGAAAGAGGGAGGACTAGATAGCTCAGGCAGCGATCTAAGGGACCCTGAACACACCCCAGACTGGGACGGGAACCCAGAAGACCCCTACTGCAAGCGGACCGGAACCAAGACCACCTGGCACTGAAGGGACAGAAGGTCCAAAGGAGGTGGAAGGGAACCACCTGAAATCCAGGCAAGGTCCAACCCTACAAACCTGCCAACCCCCTGGGCCCCAAATCGGCACCAGGCAAGACAGACGAGGCCCACAATACCCAGGATACCCCCACTTCTGGTCTACCAATCCCAAAGGACTGGGACCAACCCCTGCACGTGCCTGGACCCTAGCAGCCCACCCGGAGAGCCTCAGCCAGAAAGGGGAAAAACGCTGCGGCCTGCCAGAAAGAGGAGAGGATCCCCAAGTCCAGAGGTAAGTCTCTAAACCCCTGACCCCCAGCAACTTCCCTGGCCCAATCCCAACCTGAGTCTGGGCCTCAGACTCCCCACAAATGGTGGGAAGTCCCAGGCCAGAAGAGCAGATTCCCACTCTCTTCTGAGCCAAGGAGTGGACCTACCCCGAGGGTGCACCGCCCAGAACAGCAGGACACCCCTCGGAGGAGAACCCCATCAGAAGGCAAGCCTGGGCCCTGGCTGCGGGGAATACCCAAAGGCCAGAGCCCCGGATAGGCCGCCACGAGGGATCCAGCTGCACATCCAAAAAGGAGAGAGAGAGAGAGCGGGACGGAAGGAGCCAGCAGACAATGTGCACAGCAACACAGCCAGGGGCTGGTAGTGAGGCCCAGACAACGGGGGGCAGAGACCTCACCCTGGGCGAACGTGCCCAGCAAATTGAGGACCAGAGCCCACGGAGGGAAGGCAGAGGCCAGAGCTGAGGAGTCCAGAGGAAACAACCGCCGGGTGTTCAGGACGGACCGGAGCAGGCAACCAGGGGTTACAAGGAGTAGGGAACACTAGAAGAAAACACTTACCAGCAGCAGACGGGGAGCGCAGCGGACCGGCAGTACAAGGGAGAAACAGGCCAGAGCAACAGATGCCAGGACTGAGCAGGAGCTGAGTCAAGTAACCCCGGTCAGAAACCGGAAGGGGAGAAACTAAGGAGCATGAATAAACGAGCAGGGAGGAGACGGGCAGAGCAGAATAAAACAGCCTGTCATCCAATAGAAATGAACTCCCAGGTAAGAAAACCTAAGAGGGCAAAAAGCAGCAGGATAGGACCTGACAAAATGTATTGCCCCCAGTGTCATCTCTTAAATCCTTATGGTTTGAGAGATAATAGCTTGCAAAGTTCCCCCCTCCTTCTACTTTCCCTGAAGTCAGTGTTGTAGCTGACTGCAGGGGAAGCCTGTCATACGACAGTCAAGCGGCTCTGCAGCAGAGCCGAGATCGCTTTAATAAAAAATAATTTTCACTGGTTTGCAAGCACACGTAGAAGACCGTTTCAGTGAAAAATTTATTTTTTTTTACTAACGCGATCTCGGCTCTGCTGACTTCAGGGAAGAGGGAGGGTGGGAGGGGTAACTTTATGAGCTATTATCTCTCAAACCATAAGGGTCTGAGAGATGACACTGGGGCAATAAAGTTCTTTTTAGCACACCTACAATATGGGGATTAGTAATTTGTAAGTATTACTTTCCCTTTAAGTGACACTGGCACATATTCATGATGATGTCAAGTGATTTAAAAAAATAAAGTACAACCTAAAATGTGGCAGATGTGTATGGTAGTGGTGTTGGGGGACTGGCGTGGTGTGATTGGTGGGACCTTGACAAACTGCATCTATCCCGGAAGGAGAGGGATAATCATCATTTATTGCACATGCTGCAGTCAGTTTTTGAACTAACACTTTACTCCCACATCCCTGCACTGCTCCACCTTTCCCTCTCCCACTTTTGCTAGCTATTACTCAACTACCGCGTGTATTTTTACTCTCTACAGTACACAACTGATGGAGTGTGAGGCCTTGCCTTGTCTCTCAACAAAATTCTCAAAATCATCTGCTGTCTATCAAGTCTGCCTCAGTCATAGAGATCCCAGTCAGATGTCTAATAAATTTATTTAATAAGCATATATATTCTGGCACTTCCTCCATTAAGTTTATAGTCAAGATCAAGTATGACAATATCAGTCATATTTGATAAGATAATATGTCTTTTTGGACATAAAAAACATATTATCTTAACCAAATATAATTTATTTGATCATACTTGATCTTGACTAAAAACTTACTGGAGGAAGCGCCGGAATATATTTGTTTATTGTATTATATTTTGAGATCCAGTAGCAGGGAACTTGTTCCTGGCAGCAACCTACCAAGTGAGGAACAAAACTGTAACCATATAGTGCCACCAGCTGTATACTATATTAATAGTAATTTATATATATATATAAAACTACAAAACAAAATCAACAACTTCCAGACTTCCCCAGCACAGAAACAGTAAAAGTGAAATCAGCAAGCAATTTGGACCCCAGCTGCCTCTGTCTTGCCAGTCACACCAAATTTTAGGGTGTTTTGGGTCACCCTCCTTCCTCCCTTCTTCTCCCCCATTGTGCCCCAGACTCCCCTACTACAGAGAACAAATGTCCTACCTGAATGACTCCATAAACTAACCTTCAATTCCCCTTAATTTGCTTATCTTCACTAGTTGAAAACATGCTGCTCTCACCTCTCACAAACACAGAATGGCATGCTGAGAGAGCCTGACACCCTTGTATCTGGCTGTAGAAAGCTTTCTTGAAGTGGAGAAAAATTTTTCTACCCATTGATTTCAATACAATGAGCTACGTGAAAAAAGCATGGAAAAGTGGAAAAAATGCACTTTTCATGGGAAATTTTTCGGCAAGCAGAAAATGCAATTTTCGCTAATTTCAGTTTGAGGCAAAAATTTTCACCCATCCCTACTCTTGAGCATTCATTACACTATGTATTTACTTCTACATATACTATTCTATAAAATGCCTTGTAGACTACATGTTAGGGACCAGGAACCAGACAGACACGAAAATGTAAAATGCAAAACACCTTTATTAAAGTAACAAAAACAGAATTGTGATCCAGAAGCATAAACCATAAGCCGGAGTCAGGAACAAAGGAGTCAGCGATGTCAGGAACAAGCCAGGAGTCAGGAACACAGAAGTCCACAATGTCAGGAACAGCCAGTAGTCAGGTGCCAGAAGGATCATCAGAGGAAGCCAGGTCATACACAGATAAACAGGAGCACAGGAGAATTCACAGCAACCAGTAGCAACAAACACAAGGACAATCAGGAAGTGAGCCAAGCTGCTTTAAATACCCTGAGAGGGTTGGCTGATAACAGTCAGGTGAGTAATCAGAGAGATCAGCTGATTCAGACCGATCCAGGAACTCATAAGGCAGCAGCAATAGATAACAGAGCTCTAGATTAGCTCAGAAAACAGCAGAATAGAGCAGCTCAGCCAAACCTTGGCACTACATAATTCTTACTGTTATGTTCAGTGGGATGTTTGGATTTTGCTCCACAGATTTCCTTAACTTGTCATTACTAAGAATTAGATACACATTTTGCTTCAAAAGAGAACAAGAGAAAAATGGTACTTCCCTCCAAGTAGGATGTTTACCTTGAAAATTGCCAGTTTTCTCATTTTTCCTGCCTAGTTCAATCAATTGAAATCAACATAAGACTGAATTATCCCCACCCTTTGGCAAGTTACGTTTTTTTCCTTCAGGCATATTATAAAAAGGGTGTCAGGATCCATGCAGCATGTCATTTCTGTACTTGTGTCAGTCAGAGAAAGTACAGTAAATTTGAGCTAGTAAGGATAGGCAAATAAAGCTCATTTAGGATGTAGTTTAGGGAATCATATTGGCAGGCAATTTGTTCTCTGTGTTAGGAGAGTCTGGGGGACTGTGAAGGGAGAAAGGAGATTGGCAGCTGTGATCACATCAGGCTTCAAGACAGCTGTCTGTCACATAATATATTTATTTGTTTAATTATTTATGTATTTTTTTTACGTTGTCCACCCTATCTTATCACAGTCAAAGTCAGTCACACCAAATTTTTGGATATTAGTGGTCAAAAACATGCTACTTTCTCCTCTCTCCTCCCTGGCATGCTGTGGAAGCCTGACACCCTTGCATATGGCTGTAGAAAAGTAGAGAAAACTTTCACTGGGTGGGGAAAATTTTTTCTTCACATTGATTTCAATGCAATGAGCTAAGTGAAAAAAGCAGAAAATTGGCACTTTTTACAGGAAATTTTTTGCCAAGGAGAAAGTGCTATTTTTCTCCAATTTTGATCTAGGGTAAAAGTTTTTGCCGATCCCTACACATACATAGGTCAGCTGTGACCTCTGATACAACACTTATCAGTATCTTGCTCACACAACCCTTTCTTATTCCCTGTCCACACTTTAGTCTGCTACCTTCTCATTGATTTTTGTCCCCAAGCAATGGCAATTGATGCCCAATCCCCATTTTCTCCAGGAAAACAAATTCCATTCAAACCAACCAGGGGATAACCACGACAGTCTCTAAATTACTCTTCACGATCTATTACATCAACCCCCCTCCCCACCTTATACCACTACCTGTTAACAGGTCCTGGGGAACAATGGATAGGACACCACTATCCTCCCCATGCTACTCTTGTTTTTGGCCAACCATTGTTTTTGTCTCCTCTCCTCACCATTCCACCTCCTGTCACCCCCCCAAGGGCACCACTGGTTGCCTATCATATAATTTAATCTCAAGCATAAATTGTTTAAAAATGTATTACCTTAATGCCAAGGGTCCAAATTCACTTAAAAATCTCTCCCTTGCACTCAAAGAATTTTTTAGACTTAATGCAGATATACATAAAAAATGTGAGAGGCTTCTGAGGACGAACAAACAACACAATGTCCTGTTCTACAGCTAGTCACCACCCAGAAGCATCATGTTTTAGCTCTCTAGTACCATTATAGAGGAGACATTTCCATGTACATATTAGACTAACCCCGTGGTCCAGTTGCAAAATGACAGGCAACTCCCCTCTGCATGGGAACACCACATAACCCGAGATGTACATTTTGGCCTAGTTTAGCCTCATCAGTAAGGTGCAGATGGATTCCCTAGGCCCTGAGAGCAAGGGGTCCATGTCTGGATTACCCTTCACTCTTAGGGAGACCCCCTAAGAGTATTCAAAACATACATACAAAATGCAGATATGGTACTCATCCAAGAAACACATTTCTCCACATCTGTCCCTCATAAAGTTTCCAATTGGAAATGGGGTGTAGGCTTTCTCATAAAAGCCTCCCTTTTCTGGATGCACTCTAAAAGAATTATTGACAAGCACGGTAGGTATATTATACTCAAAGCTATCCTATATAACAAACCATACTGTATCACCAATATCTTTGCTCCTAACAAGATCAGATTTCATTTATAACCACCACACTGAATAGGATTTAAGGCATGGCACATGGCTTCCCTATCTTAGGAGGAAACTTTAACTTGGCATTATACCCAACTATTGGATATCTCTTCTGACAAATACACCTTTTAACGGAAACACATTAGCACCTTAAAAACTTGTTTGCCCAAAGTCACAATTAATAGATGCATGGAGGATATTACACCCAGCGGGTCAGGATTTTACCTTCTTTTCCCCTCACATTCCACATATACCAGATTGGATTACATTTTATTCCCCAATTTCTCCTCCACCAACTAATAGATATGGAACGCATTGCATGATCATATCATTCATCAGTGAGTATGACTCTTTCTCTACCTTCTAAATATTAACATACCTTGGAGGCTCAATGAACTCCTGATTAACAATGGTGACTCACTTGCCTCCCTCTGTAGGTCTCTAGAGGAATACTTCCATCCCCAAACTCCTCAGAAACTCCATCTCAAATTATATGGGAGGCTCACAAGTGTTACATGAGAGGGGAACTGATCAAATTAGAGTCAAAATAAAATAAGCTATGGAAACAGTGCATCACCTACCTAATTAAACATTTTAGGCTGTTAGAGTCTAAACATAAACTATTACCATCAGATCTATTAGAACTGAGCAAATGTAAGGCAGAACTCAATGCCCACCTAAGACAGAACATAGCTAAACTAATTATGTGGCAGAAATTCCAACACTATCTATCAGGTGGCTAAAACACTGGCTACAATTGTTAAGGGTTAGTGGTCCTTCAGGTCTGTCAGAACACTCAAACTTCCTTCCAATAAGATAGTACAATCCTTTCCTGATGTCTCTAAGAATTTTAGAAATTTCTACTATAAACTATACATTTAGAATCTCAACACACTTCTCCCTCTCCATTGTGGCACTCATCACTCCTTCAATTTCTAGTCAATTCACATATTTCTACCCTTTCCAAAATCGTCTAGTAACAGCTAGATAACCACATTTCTGCATCAGAATTGGACAAAGCCCTTCTCTCAAAGTCTAAGGGGAAAAGCCCAGGTCCAGACCAATACTCACTGATTTATTACTGTACCTTTCTCCATATCCTAAACCCTCACTTGATTGACAATCTGGTAGCCCCTTCCCAGACCAAACATTAGAAGCACATATAGCTGTTATCCCTAAACCCCACAACTACAGGGCTAATTCACTAAATATAGATGTCAAATTGTTTTCAAAAATTCTGCTAACCGAATACACCCTTACTTGTCAACACTCATCCACCCTGACCAGAGTGGATTCGTGCCCGAGAGAGAATCGACACATAACACCACTACTGCCATTAGTATTCTTCTGACATTAGGTATCTTGGAGTTCACCTAACACTGGATCTACGATCTCTGGCAAACATTAATCTTTCCCCATTAATCTCCTCAATTACCAATGGCTTATCTAGTTAGCAACATAACTTTATTTCCTGGCTCGGAAGGACCCCTCAAAGTCATATACATTCTTAATACCCTCCCGGTAAATGTTCCACAACATTTCATCCTTACTTTGAAATGCTCTAAATTCATTTGGAATAACTCCATTCCTAGTCCGCAGCAGGGGACATTATTGAGAGACTGAAACAATTTTGGACTCTGTCTTCAGGACCTATACAAGTATTATGGAGCCTCATCTCTATCAATGCTCTTTGACTTATCTTCTCAATCCCCTAAACACTGGGCCAAAGCTGTCTCATATGCTCTGGATGACTCTGACCTGATTCACCTTCTGTGGTCCTCCTCACAACCACAAGCTTTGTGCCAAAATGACCACTTTATGCTCAAAATTTGGCACTCCTGCAACAACAGACTTAATCTTGCTCTTACTCCCTCCCCCTTGATCTCAGATTTGGGAAACCCAGATTTTCCAACAGGTCTTCCTTGGACAGCCTTTAGATGCCTGAAAGAAAAGGGACTCAATACAATGTACTCACTAATAAATTTACACATTCCCCACTCCTCTGCTGTTGCAACAATTATCCCTGACTCAAACCCTGTTCTTTGGTTACCCTCAATACAACTTCAACACATGAATAAACATAAACTTGATAAGGATTAATTAATTAAATAATCAATTTCCTTTAAAAGGCACATTTCTTCTCAGATCCCTACTAACAGATCTATGTGATTCTGCTTTACTCTACTTCAGCTCTCAGCTACTCATCAAAACCTTATTTTAATAAACAATGGTAGAAGGAACTCTCTCTTACCATGGATTTAGACCAATGGTCATTTATGGTTAAACTGAACTGTAAACTTCCCTGAAATCCAAAGAACAAAGAAATTAACTACAAACTGTTAACTATATGGTATAGGACCCCCCCCCCATTAAGACTCACACATCAGCACCCTAACTCTTGGTATTAACTACACATGTTACTTTATGGTGCCGATGTCTGATGTTTCAATTTTCTCACTAGCTGATGTATTGAAAAATCCTCCGTGGTGTCCTGGCTCCCCTCCCCTGCCCTGGCTCCCTGCGTCTCACCCCTCCCTCTCTAATTCTCCACACACACCCCTTCTTTTTTTCCACCTTCCTTCAAATGCACACCTACTGCTCCAATCAGCAATTTTTACATTTTCACTCCGTAATATTAGCTTACACTGATTAATCTGGGAATTTCTCCAGATAATAAATGATGATAGTGTTTTCATCTGTTTAATATTATCTTCTCTTTCCCAAAGCTTCTCTTTTGTTTGTGCCATATTAATATGTGAAATGACACATCTCATTTATGCTTGTCCTGTTAATGTGATACCTAAATTCTGATTGTAATATTTAAAGTTATTAAAAAAAATAAAGAATACACATCCAGACTTGATTATCATACATATCATTGTTAACTGCCTTGGCAGTGTAAAGGTATGGCTGAGCTGCTCTAACTCTGCCTGTTGATTACTGTTACAGTTTAAATGACACAGTTTTATTGAACAAGTTTAGCAAAATTAACTCTCATGGGTCCAGCAGTATAGGTAACACAATACAATGCTGACACAGGACAGGTTATGGCAAAATTACAATGAATACGCACACAGGTCCAGTATATGTACAAACAGACCATATAGTATACTGACACAGGTCAGGTAATGATCGTGCGAACTCAGACCGAGACAGCCAGGAACGGGTTACTATTAGGCGAGGGCAGCGAGCAGGCCCTAATAGTGTGAGGCCCTTGGAACTCCCACTCTGTACAGGGAGTGATTAAATAGCGAGAAACGCCAAGAGAAAACGGAGGCCCAGGATAACTAGATCTGCCTTAGCAGTAACGGAGGACTGAGATAGTATACCCCGATGGGTGCCCAACGGAGACTGCACAGTGATTGACCAGAGACAAGTAGCACCTTCCCCGAAGGGGTAAACGAACGCCACAATCAACTTAGACTGTCTGATGGTAACACAGCTTGAGGTGTCCAATGAAACACCAACCTCAGCCGTAGGCAGGAAGGAGGGTCAAGCGTACCGTGGTACATTGAAGGAATATATACTGGAATGTCACCCGCAAGACACTACCAAAAGCAACTAGACACACAAGTGACTCTGAAGCTCAACAGGGTAGTCTGGAGACTGAGGCAGCAAACGGAACCCCAAACCGAGGGCTGGAATGGGACTGCAGGTCGCTCCAGGACCAGGAGCAGTAGCCCTACTGGGACGGTACACAGAGTAGGAATGAGCCAAACAGTCGGTACACCAAGCAGGGACGTCAGCCGGACCGGGTCGGTACACGGAGCAGGAACGTCAGCCAATCCGGGTCGATACACAGAGCAGGAATGTCAGCCAATCCGAGTCGGTACACAGAGCAGGAACTTCAGCCGTGCCGGGTTGGTACACAGAGCAGGAACAGATACAGCAGAGTAGTCAGGCAATCTGGGTCGGTACACAGACAGGAACAGATACAGCAGAGTAGTCAGGCAATCCGGGTCAGTACAAGAGCTTCACACGGAGAACTGTAACAAGCGCTGGCAACGGAAACATCATGAAAGGGCAACAGTGAAGTGACAGGACCCAGTATTTAACGACAAATACTGGGCGGGACAAGATACTGCAACCAATGAGAGTAGCAGTGAGTGAGACTGACAGAATGACGCCAGGAAGCACGGGAACCATGATAATTATGCTGTCTGAGATAATCTAGTACTCTACTATCCATTGCTGCTGCCTTCTGAACTCCTGGGTCAGGATGAATCAGCTGACCACTCTGATTACTCACCTGACTGTTATCAGCCAACCCTCCCAGGGCATTTAAAGTAGCTAGACTCACTTCCTGATTGTCCTTGTGTTTGTTGCTGCTGTGAAGTCTCCTGTGCTCCTGTTTAGCTGTGTTCCTGACCTTTGGCTTGTTCCTGACATTGCGGACTTCTGTACTCCTGGCCCTGGCTTGTCCCTGACATCATGGATTTCTGTGTTCCTGTCTCTGGCTTGGCTAAGTACCTGTCCTGGTTCCTGACCCTGGCTTGTCTTTTGCTTCATGCTCCTGGATCATGATTCTGTTTTTGCCACTTTAATAAAGGTGTATTGCATTTTACACTTTTGTGTCTGTCTGGTTCATATGCTAAATGCCATGCTGTCCACTACTCTGTATATATGGCTATCTACTGTATCTTCTGTTCATGTCCTAAATAAAAACATCTTAAAAAATATTCTTAAGTTTTTGTATGACTTTGGCCTTCAGTTTCCATGTTTCACAGCCATATTTAAGAACTGGAAGGACACTTTGGTCATAAACCTTCCACTTGAGGCACAGTGGCAAATAAATACAGTACTATTAAGTTTTCCAAATGCTTGCCACCCCAGTTTTATTCATAGCTCAAATTCCATCATGGTGTTTCCAAATGTTGAAATTTCCTGTCCGAAGCAAATATACTTGTCAATTTCTTTTAGTTTGTGTCCATCAACTGTGATTTTCCTTGGTGTGGTAAATTTATTAAACATGACTTGAGCTGTGTTGATATTCATCTTCAGAACAAAATGTTTGCTTTTTGTTGTAGGTCTTCAACATGTTCTTGCAGTTCTTCAGGACTACTGTCAAAGCATATGATATTGTATGCAAAACGTAAGTGATATAGGTAGTCTCCATTGATCTTAAAGGGATAGTAATATGTGAAAATAATTTTATTTTATATTGTAGCACTCAAAAAAACATGAAAAATGATATAAGTCTTATCTCCCAAACTTTATGGGTTGGGAGATATTCACGTGTAAAATATAGTAAAGTTCTCTTTTCCTGGCTGTTTTAGCCAAGTCTGCCATCTAGTGGACAGATTTGGAATTCAGTCCACAGAGCAACCGGCAGCTCTTTAGCAGTGCCAAGATCACAATCTTTGAAAAGAACTACTTAATTGGAACTGTATACAAAGTGTATTTGGCTTGAAAACACACTTTGTAGACCATTCCAATTAAGAAATTATTTTTAAAGATTGTGATCTCAGCACTTCTGGAGAGGCACGGCCGGTCCGGGGACCAGATTCCAAATCTGAAGGGTGGAGCAATGATGTCACTCCAGGGGAAACTTTACTTCTGAATATCTCCCAAACCATAAAGGTTTGGGAAATAAGACATATCATTTTTCATGTTTTTTTAGGGCTACAATATAAAATAAACTTATTTTCAAGTATTACTATCCTTTTAAGTGCTTTTTGGTCCCAATTCAGTTTGTGGAAAGTTTCTTCTAAACAAGCAGAAAATAGGGGGAGATTGTGTCTACTTGTCAGATGCATTTCTCTATATTGATCTGGATTTTATCATTGTTGACCTGTATTGATGCAGTTGTGTTTTCATATATTGATTGGAGGATAGCTATCTATTCCTTGGTTGATTAGGACATTGATTATTGTTTGCTTTTTCACTGAGTCTAAGGCCTTTTGTAGTCAATGAAGCCTATGCATAATGGAAGGTTGTATGCATGATGTCAATATATAACCTGTTGCACTGTCTGCATATGGTCCATTATACTGAAACTGTTTTTGAAGCCTGCTTGTTCTTTAAGTTTTGCCATGTTACGTATTGTGTCCATTCTTCTTGATAGTACATTTGTGAAAACCTTGCAGACCACTGGCAACAGGCTTATTGGTCAGTAGCTTTTTAGATCCACCTTATCGCCTTTTTTGTGCAAAAGGATGAGTTCTGCATTTTTCCATGTTTTAGACAGTACACGAGTAGAAAGCATTTTGAAAATAGTTTAGCTATGGTTTTGAAAAAGGGTTACCCTCAGACTTTCAACATTTCAGTTGCAAATGTATAAGGTCCAGCTGTTTTGACATTTTTCATTGATTTTATTGCAGCTTCTACTTCATATACCAAAACATCTGTCATGACTTTAGCTTCTGGCACTGCATTCAGCTGTTGTCCTTCATCCTTATAAAGATTGTAATACATTTATTCCATTCGTTTTACTATTCGTTGTGGCGTTTTTGCTGTTGTGCCATCTTCAAGCTTTATATATATATATGTATATATATATATATATATACACACACAGAAAAGTCTCAGTGAATCATTCACACTTATATACCTGAATGTCCAAATTCAAATACAGGAAAAATTAAAAGATATATATGAATAAAAATGATAAATGGAAAACTAAAATCTTTATAATCAAGGTAAGGATCCAGACATCAGGCAAATATAGTAATGAAATGATTCATGATATGAAATGCTGATGCTGTGTGCAATGAAGAAATTGTCTGAAAATCTGTCTCTCTATACAAGTTCTTGACCACAAGACTGCGGTCAAGAAATATGATCCAATAGACCACATACAAAAGAAATCACGAAACAGGGTACAGCACTAAGTGTAGCACAGTTAATAATGCAGTGAATACAAGAATAAATACAAATTGTACACTCACTAAACCCATAAAGTGTATACAGCATCTTGGGGTCCCTCAAGCCCCTAACAGTCTTTAACCATTTCCTTCTTCTCTCAACTCTCCTCTAGTAAGCAGCTGTAATCTCCTTGCTATATCTCCTCTCTCCATGTGTAATCTGTTCCTCCGGGTATAACACTAGCTTGCACACAGACTATAAAGAAGCAAAATATCTCTCAAGTCACGTAATGTGGTATCATTTTGTAAGCATGAAAATATGAGCTCTATACATATAACATGGGAGGGGTAGGATAACAGCATGGTGTAAGTAGTTTAGAGACTGGTACAAAAGAGTGCTCTGCCAGTGTTCACATGGGCCAATATGGGGGAAGCAAATACACCATATCTATTTATGTCCTATCTCTCTTCTGATTGGACAAATCAATCAGTGTATCATTTACCTTGCACTTGTTGAGGCAATTTAAAATAAACTTTTGCTGTTTAGTGGGAAGTTAGGAAACGGCGAATAGCCTCCATCCCCTGCTCATGTGGTATACAAATATAAAGTTTCTGCACACTGATACTCTTATACTCCTCTACATAGGGAATCAATCCCTGAAATATTTGGGTGTGCTAAGGGTTATCTAAACTCTTACGTATTTTGGGGATATGGTAAAAAATTGGAGTGAGTGGATGTTCCCTAAAAAGAAAGCCACAAGCTTACTTATTAATGATATCCTTCTTTCTACCTTCATTCAATAAACCAGTAAATATTTCAATGTATTCATTAGAGGGTTTATTGTTAGAGGAATGCATGTGACCCTACCTATCAATAATCTGTAGCTTCTTGGACATAGGCGGTTCTGTCTTGTAAGATAATTCCACCCCCTTTGACCGAATTCGTAATAATTATAGTCAAATCTTCCTCTAAACTCTTTAAAGCTCTTTTCTGCTTTTGTGGTAAATTAGGGTATCCCCTAAAACACGCAATCTAGGATTTTTCAGGGAACCCTTAACAATTTATATATAATTTGTCTAGGGCATTATGAAGGTCAGAAATACTTAATGTACAGTTATTTTTAGGTCTCACTATCAGAATAACTAAAATAAACTTTTTTGTAAAAAAAAAAAAAATATGCTGAAACTCAACATTCACAATTTGCAAAAGCTTTATAGAAAACAAAGGGATGACCGCCGCACACCATGGAACCACTGAATTAGAGGTTGTTTTTTTTAGCTCCTAACTTCTCCATATCTGTCAATACCATCTGCCCAAAAACTTTTATTCCCCCCCCCCACCGGAATAGATCTATTTTGATAGATGGTGATTTAAATAGCCTCTTTGAATTGATGCATACTATGGTCATTCATGGCTTGATAAAGCACTTCACTTCTAATGTGAAACACGTTATACTTAGATGAATTTTTTCACAGCCAGGAGCTTAATAGTGTGCAACAGAGATCTGAAATATGTCTGGTAAGTTTTACCTCCTTTAAGTAATTATATTTTATATAAGTTGTTATTTTTTCTGTGTAGCATGGCTCTATAAATCTGAGTATATTTCATGTATTGAGTTCTGGTAGTTTTTTGGGGCAGCCCTTGGATCAACCATATTTTCACTATATATTCTCAGTGGCAGAACTATGATCTATTCGGAAACAAACAATCTGGTTCTGCAAGGGAATCAAACTAGTCCCACTCCATCCAGCTTAGGGCTCAAAGTAGAGATCCGAGAGTTCAGTGTGCAATTCAGGGACTCCTTCTTGCCCTATATATAACCAAAGCATCCTGTTTTCCATGCAATGCTTTATCTCTGCGGTTGATTTTTGATGTTTAGTAAGGTTGGATTAGAACGGATTGTGTAATTTGTTTTGATACTAATGTCACAGAGGCACAGGTTTGGCTCAAGAGTGACATGATTGGTTTTGTTCCATTTGATTGGTGATTGATTTTGATTGGAGGTTTCCTCTTTAAATTGTAACCGTTTGTGGATGTGACTTGTAGGTCATGATTAAGCATGCGTGACGATAAACACATAGACTATGTACAACTAGTGCTACTTTGAGACCTGAGACGGTGATCTGATGTCTGAGAATTGGTACATTTTTCAACTTTTAATGTTTGATATCAATAAAAGGATTTTTATATTAACATAGATTGCCTATTGGACACCATCTTATGTGAAGCAGAACCATGATCAATCCCATTTTTACATGGTTTTATTATTTTATATTTTTTAGTAGCAGTAACAATACAATATATATTCTTTAACTCCATTTATATAGATTATATTGGCATATTTTTGTACAAATATATGTAATTTTTATTTGTATTTATATTTTATATGTATTTTTTTGTATATTTTATGTATGTGATAACTAAAATATGTTAGTGAATTAATTACTAATTGTTCATGTATAAATAAAATTTGTTGCTCATACATATTTATTTTCCTATGTATTTTTTAAATTTTACATCCGCATATATATTTTAGATACTGGTGCACTTTTTTTTTGCTTATTAGGAAAAGTGTGTGTCAGTGCTGACTCCATCATACAATATATGTTCAACCTCGGTTATTAAAGAAGTTGTCAGATGCCTAGAGGAGTAGAGGTCATATGACACATACAATCCAATATTTGTCAGTGCAGAAAGTGATAGATTTAATTTAAGGAATACAAGGGTTTACCATCAAGTGCCTCCACATGCTATCTACTTATGATATTGTTATTTGCATATCCCATAGGCTGCTGTGCAGATTACTCTTCAGGAAATTCAGGGAAGTTGCAGCAAACAGTAACAGTCTGCATTCGTGCAAGCCAATAGTCATCAATTTGAACTGCTTAGTAGGAGACTGGCTTGCAGTTCTCAGCTCATTAACTCAGCAATATAATAGATCCACTAATATAATTTGTGTGGGCAGACCCTGCATTTGTTTTGAAGTTATGACATAAGCAAATTATTTTAATGATCTTTTGCTTTCTGTATTAAAAGCTTAGAGGAATTAGCAACATCTTCCATTTGAGGCAAAACAATCTTAGTAATTATAATATTATTAAAAATCAATGGGGGTTATGCACGAAGACGTGACAAAGAGGCAATAAAGCAGAGAAGACTTCTCCAGTGACATCACTTCTCCAGTTCATATGTTATTCAAAAGGGTCTGTTCACTAAGATCCCCAAAGTTGGAGAAATCTTAGTGTATTGTCTCAAAAGAATAACACAGGAATAGGGGAAGTGATATCACTGGAGAAGTCATCTCTACTTTATCAAATCCTTATCACACCTCAGTGAATATCCCCCAATAAGTGCATATCTATAAGTTAAAGAGGAGCAAATCTAGAGAAAAACCTACTGTACTACAGGGGAGAAATCAAACTTCCCCTAAATTAAATGGTGTTTTAGCCAATTGGGTGCTATAGATGTCTCCAACATATTACTTCACAATGCACTGGCAACTTCTACAGAATTGAAGGGGTTAAAAGCTCTTTTTAGAGAAATGGATGGTACAAATGTTTTTTCTCTAGAATTGCATCTGTTTTTCTTTTGTGGATGAGACCCTTTATTTTCATTTTAATAAGAAATGGTACAGTTCATATTCATTCAAGCTTTACAAATAACATTGATACTGTTCTAGTAATTCATTTTAAATAGACTTCTAAAACAGACTTCCCAGATTGCTCTTAGGCACTGTAACTAGTTAGTTCATTGGTTTATTTCCAGATTGGTAACAGAAAGGCACCAACCGAATGAGAACATTGCCCAACAACTTTTGCTCTTCTGTTGATTTGGCACCTCAATATAATAAGTGAATACATAAAATGTTGTAACTCTCCACTATGTGTTTATCCATGCATGCCTTTGTCATTGTTCCTCTATATAGAATACATTAAGCCCATGAGGACTATTGTGGTGTGCAACATATTGCTTCAAATTAATTCTTTGATAATGCATCTAATTTTTGCAGCTTGCAGCATTTTGTACAATAACATTTGATACAGCTGAAAAAAAGCATTGCATAAAATGTTTACATTTTGAAAAATATAAAGTTTCAGTTTGAGTCAGCACATATCCACGGAATGCAAAACTGTTTTTTAAACGTAACCCATACATTTATACTTTATTCAATGCAAATGGACATAGCAATTTGCGTACAAACTACTCTTCTAAAGTGTTCAACTTCCCGTCAACTTTTTAGACTAGTTGAATATGGACGGTGTCAGCAGATGATACAATATGTGTTTATCAAGGTTTATTTCAAATTCATTGTGCCCAGCTGATTGCACAGGAGTACTTGTTTTCTTCCCAGTGTCTCAATCAGGTCAATTGCAGAACAGTAGTAGAGTGATTATTATGTGACAGACAAGCCTGCCTGTGGGAAACCAGTCAACATAAAAGAACTTTGGCGGAGAAGACTTCAATTAATTTGAGCGAGAAGCAGCAGAAGTTCTTTCCGTTATTACTAACTAAGAAACCAAGCAATTTTCTGACAGAAACCTGAAGAAATACCCAGACAAATACATGTAGTCTCAAAACCAATCTAAGAAAAAAAGCCTGACATAAATTATCTTTCAGAAATGCTGATTATGGAGAGGATTTTGCTTGAAGCATACTCCCTCAGATTTTGTCTCCTGGGTATAAATTTTGATGGCCTTGGAAAAAAAACTATTCAGACAAGGTTAAAAAAAAACATTTCAAGATATAAAAAGCTGCCTGACACTGCATCCTCATTCATTTCTTCTTATTAATGTGCAAAAAGACTGGATATAGATATAGCAATTACACTAATCTCTCTAGGGAGAATAAAACAAATGATAATTTATATTAGTCATTTGTGATTCACAGGATGTTGCTAGTAAGACACTTATTAAGCAGAGATTGTACATTGCTATTCCTATGGATAGATTAGTATAACAATTTCAAATGCTATGGTAAACCAGAATTTTAGCACCACAATAGTATGAGTAATGTGGATAGATAGATAGATAGATAGATAGATAGATAGATAGATAGATAGATAGATAGAATATATACATACACACATATACACATATATATATATATATATACAGGGCTTAAAATTTCCACTCGCCACTAGCCAATGGCGAGTGAAAATTTAGCCCTGGCGAGTAGAAATTCAGACCTGGTGGGTATGTTTTGGCTTGCAGTGGCGAGTAACTTTTCAGGTCTGGCTAGTAGCAAAGGACTTAAAATTATAAGCACTGTATATATATATATATATATATATATATATATATATATACACATACATACACACACATAGATAGATATGTATGGACTAACAGCTAACCTAAATTTTATATATATATATATATATATATATATATATATATATAAGCCTCATTGCATAATTTATGGTTCCTCACACACAGAACATAATTTATGTCTACTCAGAAAACACACACACATTGCACAGAATGCCTCATTACATAATTTATGTATCATCAGGAGACACAACTACCATTGGGTGATTCAATGGGGACATTACTGCTTCCACTGGGTGATTCAATGGGGGCATGTTTATCAAACAGCGAGTTGGCCCACCCCCTCCAGCCCACTCACCACTATCCAACTGACAAAAAAATATATAGCTGCCACTCGCTTCAGAAGTAGGGGATATCAGTAACTTCTCCTGGTCCACACACACACTCTCACTCAGGAGCATGACCCCACAAACACACTGTTTCACCTCCCACAGATAATTGTAACCCTCCATACACTCTGTTTCAGTACGAGGGTGTAATGTTTTCATATACAAACTCAGGGATAAACTTAATAACAAATCTTTTATTTAACTCTTTTCATCTCTTCAGTTAACCTCACTAACTGCTTGTTTTCAACTGTCACTCCTCCACTTCCTGCTTCCTGATTCCCGCCCTTTCTCCTTAAAGAGAGAGAGATGCTTTGCTGTATGTTACAGAAGGCAAGCCTCAAACACCACTTTCTATTTGTTCCCTCAGCATATTGCTACGTTGCCTCAACTGAAGAGCCACCGTGTGTTATATTGTTATGTTACCTCAGCTTAAGTAAGGAGGAGTTACTGCTCCCATTGGGTGATTCAATGGGGGAGTGATTTAAATCATGCAGGGAGTTGGCCTGCCCCCACTATCCAGCCCACCCACCAATATCCAAGAGACTGAAAAAACAAAATGGCTGCCACTCACTCCTACACCACAGACACAGACACACACACTCACTCACTTTCACTGTCTCACACTCACAAACACTCACACTCACACTCTCTCACACACTCTCTCGCTCACACACTCTCTCACTCACACTCTCTCTTGCTCACACACTCTTTCGCTGCACACTCTCTTGCTCACACTGTCTTGCTCACACTCTCACTCACTCACACACTCACTCTCACTCACTCAATCACACACACTCAATCACACACACTATCACACACACACACACACACACACACACACTCAATCACAATCACACACTCAATCACACACACACACTCAATCACACACACACTCACTCACACTCTCACTCACACACACTCTCACTCACACACACACACTCACTCACACACTCTCACTCACACACTTACACACTCACGCAATCACTCACACGCACTCACTCACTTACTCACACTTACTCACTCACACTCACTCTCACTCACACCCCGGGAGCCAGCATGATCCACCTTTCACCATAGTATGTGGAATTACCACATGCATTTCAACTGCATGAATGAATGCCACTCACTCACACTCACACACACTCACTCACACCCCAGGAGCCAGCACGATCCACCTTCCACCATAGTATGTGGAATTACCACATGCATTTCAACTACATGAATGAATGCCACTCACACACACTCACTCCCACTCACTCATACCACGGGAGCCAGCACGATCCACCTTCCACCATAGTATGTGCAATCACCACATGCATTTCAACTATATGAATGAATGTCACTCACACACACTCACTCACACTCACTCACACTCCGGGAGCCAGAACAATCCACCTTCCACCATAGTATGTGCAATCACCACATGTATTTCATCTATATGAATGAATGCCACAGTGGAGGCATAAGTACAAACACAAACTCATTACAATGACACATAAGTCACCCCCTTATGACTCACTTCTGTGTGTATGTGTCTCTGTATGTGCCTGTGTGTTCCTCACAGTGTGTGTCACATGTCTGTATCACATTCTATGTGTCTGCAGGTTGTGCATTGCAAGTAGGTGTGTATGACTGTGTCGCTCTTTATGCATCTCAGTGCATGCTTGTGCATTTGAGTGTGTGCCTCTGTGTGTGTGTGTGTCTTGCATCCGTGTGTGTGCATTAACTCCCTATATAGCCTGACGGGCAGTGCTGTCCCACATTGCTAGTATTTATATATATATATATATATATATATATATATATATATATATATATATAAAAAATATGCGTGTGTGGGGTATGTGTATATATGTGTGTATATATATATATATATATATATATATATATATATATATATATATTCAAATAGAAGGTGCTATATCAGGACATCCCTTGAAAATATACTTTAGGCATTTCGCAGAATCAGGATCTCCCCTTCATTTGTCCTGCAGCCACAACTCCACACAGAGTCCAACCTCTCTCACAGACTAGAAAAGAGATAGATTAGAATTTCGTGCTAATAGTAATTATTATTTTTTTTAGCAATCTGCAGTTTCCATTGTATTTTTAAAGGAAAGGTTTTCTGCAAGTGTGGTAGGATTTTTTTTATTTCTTCTCTGTCCTCTCAGATCACATAGTGTATCTCTTTGTATTTCTTGAACAAGAAAATGTGTGTCCCTCTGTATATATTCTTATAGGGCTTCATTGGAGGTCTCAGTCAGCACCAAATTCTGATTACACTAGTGCCTAAATATATATATGGGTGGGAAAGGAAGAGGGCTTTATCATGTAAGTCTCAAAAAGGAAGAGGCTTCTGGGGTATTTGAGCCCCTGCAGCCCCTGCCACAAATACAAATGAAACCTTCAACTTGTGGTCAGGGCTTATGGTGTAAAAGGCAATGTCATTAAATAGCAAACATAGTGGCATAACCTAGATTCCTGAGAACCTAGTATTGATGACAAAGCAGCCAGCCTGATTAGAAGCAGAAAAAGCAGGAAAAAGTGGGAAATCTGCGCTTTCCACAGGAAATTTTTCACCAAGCGGAAAGTGCCATTTTTCTTCAATTTCAAGCTCGAGGCAGAAATTTTCGCCCATCCCTAGTAGTTAGTGTAAATTCCTCAGCCTTCAAAGTATCACTCAGACATTGCAAATGAAGTATGTGATGAAGGCACAGCTAAGTTTAAAACAATGTATTGGGAATCCCAAATTCAGCCCTAAGGTGAAGGAAGGGTTTAAGAATTGTTCTGCTGTTCAAGTGCCCCACAGTGGTAATGAGTGTGTGAACCGCAAAGATCCGAATTCCAACCACCATAGGTGTCTCAGATCCACAAGGGAGGTCAATGGATCAACCGCCCGGTAGCCCACAGTGCATTGGAGGCACTCCCATGCCCTAAGGGCAATAAGTGCCAAAGTGGTCAGCACAGATCGCTCCGCTGGTCCAAGAGAGATATCTGCATGACAGAAACCACTGTGGAGCGTAGCTGCAACCAGAGCCACAAAGGCATAGGATGTATTCGGGTCAGCCCACTCCACAGCATACCTTGCCTGGGCTGCAAGAAAGGAGGAATAAAAATCCAGAAGTGCTATGCCTCCCTCCAGGCACTGCGTCCACAGGGTTGCCAGCTTGATCCTGGCTTTCCCACTACCCCACAAGAAGGCAGAGGTAAGCCCACCCAGCACCCAAAAGTGTGACTTAGGAATGACTACCAGGGAACTTTGAAAGATGTAAAGGAGCCTAGGGAGGAGTCTACTCAACACAGCCATCCTATCCCTAAAGAAGTCTATAATCTGGGGCCAGGTTATGACTCAGGAAGTCGCTTAAAGAGGTTGATACTATAATACCAAGGTATTTGAAATAAGTGACCACCTGCAGCTGGTAGGAGGTCAGCTACTTCTTGGTGGGATGAGGAACCAGAAAAAACAGGGACTATTACGTCCAGAAAAAGTGCCAAAGTTATCCACAAGAACCAACAGTCACTTTAGGGAGTGGTCCATGCCTGTAATGGTTTTCAGTACACTCAGAGGCAGGCAATTTGGTTAAACACAGTTTTACCAAATAAGCAAACTGAAGTAACCCTCGCGGGTCCAGTAATGGAATAAACAGAACTGACACAGGACAGGTTAATAAATTACATTTGCCCACACGGGTCCAGTATACACATATATCACGTAATAAATATACTGACACAGGTCGGGAACAGTTCGTGGGATACTGTGAGACACAAATGGTTAATGTTATTAGGCCAGGAGACTGGGAGGCCCTAATAGCGAGGCCCAGGAAGCACTCAAATGCTGATAAGTGCAAATATGGTGACTAGCCCAGGAAGGTTGAGCGAGGCCCTTGCGGGAACACAGACTATAGTAATACTGCAACCGGAGGAACCACGGAACGCCCTGTATATACACAAACTGCGACCCACGGTAACGGTACCGGGTATTATCGTGAAACGCACGGCTTGTTGGCAACTGCTAGGGGACAGAGCCGATAGAGGCGCCCAGAGACCAACCTCGATAATGGAGAATTGACTAGCCAGCGTAATAGTGCCACAGTAAAGCTCCTACCCGGGTGTATAACCGGAAGGCTCTGAACGGGTGCATGGCTTGTAGAATCACAGAACAGGAGCGGAGACTAACTGAGGCTCCCGGGAGACCAACCCCAGTGACAACTGAACATGCCAAGAGTATATGGAGCAACAAGCTGAGCAACAACCCTGGGTATGGAGTAAGGAGGCAGCAAGGCACTAGTGGGTAGCAGTACAGAATGGTAGTGCAGCATACGAAGCAACCAACTGGGCTAGTACACTAGAGACAGAGCACTGTATCAACTCTCTATCGGATCTGGTAGTACAGGAATCACAGGAGTGGAACGGACTCCACTATGGTCAAGCACGGACAGGAACATCAGCCAGGCCAGGTCGGTACACGGAGCAGGAACGTCAGCCAATCCAAGTAGATTCACAGAGCAGGAACGTCAGCCAGGCCGGGTCGGTACACGGAGCAGGAACTTCAGTCAATCCAACTCGATTCACGGAGCAGGAAACGTCAGCCAGGCCAGGTCGGTACACAGAGCAGGAACATGAGCCGATAGAGAGTAGTCAGGCAGTCCGGGTCATACACAGGAAATCACACGATAACGGCAGCAAGGCACTAAGAAACGGAACACCATGAAAGGGCCCTGAAATAGTGACAGAGCACAGTACTTAAAGGCTACCACTGGATGGAGCCATAACACTTAGCCAATAGGAAAGCATCAGACCTCTAGTGTCATAATGTCGCCAGAATACACGGGCACAGTGATAGTGCCCCCCACAAATAGTAGCATATCATCGTAGTATAAGGCAATCTTCTTCTTTCTAGTCCCATAGCAAAAGCTCACAATCCCTGGATCCCTCCGGACCAGCATAGCCAGAGGTTCCAGTGCCAAGGCAAACCAGCCTGGGGCAGTTCCCTATGAAGGTCAAATTCAATAGAATATCCACATTCAGTTGACATAACAACTGAGGGCTTGTCATAATGGATTTCAATGCAACAAATAATTGTTGGGTTGAAACCAAATGCCAAATGGACCTCCCACAGACAGCGCCAAGCTTAGGCCGCGTTCAAGGACGTGACTGCCCGATTGACTATTTTCTCGTGTTGTAGGGATAAATGTGTGAACAGTCTCCTAAGGTTATGCATAGTAATCTTACCGTGCATAAACTCCTTCTGATCAGGGTTCACAAATGCCAATATGACTTGGTTCAAGCGGCACACCAAGTGTCATGGTAGCTTAGTCAAAGAAAGACTCTGACAGGTACAGTTAAGATCAACACCACTTTATTGAAATATATAATACAATAATAGCAAACAAGCACTTCCCAAACCTTCCCCAGGGTCAGGCATGGAGACAGTGTTACAGTCCACTACCCAGGAGCTGACACTGAACTTAGCCCGAATACTGGAACCAGGAACACGGCAGTGAACTAGTATCACGGTGCCCATGATTCTATGTGTGACATTCTTACTTCCGGGTTTGTGTTTGGCTGTCTCTTATTGGTGCTAGCTGGCTAGCACCTCCCAGGGCTAGCCTTTATATACGCCCTCCTGTCACTAGGCCGGTGCCCTTTCGCGGTGTTCCTAACCTTACGTTATTCTGTGCTCCTGTTCTGTATTGATCTGGTTTCCATCTGACCTTGCTCCTGTTCTGCTCCTGTGTACCGATCCAGGCTTTGGCTGACTACCACTCTCTGTGTACCGACTCAGGCTTTGGCTGACTACCGCTCTCTGTGTACCGATCCAGGCTTTGGCTGACTACAGCTCTCTGTGTACCGACCCAGGCTTTTGGCTGACTACCGCTCTCTGTGTACCGATCCAGGCTTTGGCTGACTTCCGCTCTCTGATACTGATCCAGGCATTGACTGACTTATGCTATTTGTGTTGCCCTCGCTATTATTGTCAGTTCTCTACGATTTGTTGACTCAGGTTGTGCTGCTCTCTGCCTGTGTATCAGTGTGACTTTCGTTACATACACCCAGCCTATACTATCCAGTCACTAGCATTTACCTTTGCCTACCCACTATATGCTCAGCCTGTGACTATCTGTGGCCTCCGTTAAGTACACCCAGTCAGTGCTATCTGGTCACTAAGCGGTTACCTTTGCCAGTTCATTACCTACACGCAGCCTATGATTCCCTGTGGCCTCCGTTAAGCACACCCAGTCAGTGCTATCCGGTCACTAAGTGGTTACCGTTGCCAGTTCATTACCTCACGCAGCCTGTGATTCCCTGTGGCCTCCTTTACGTACACTCAGTCTGTGCTATCTGGTCTAGCGGTTACCGTTACCAGCTCATTACACTATCTCAGCCTGTGACTCTCTGTGGCCTCCGTTACGTTCTCCCAGTCTGTGTTGTCAGGTCACTAGCGGTTACATTGTCAGTCACTTCACTCACTCATCCTGTGACCTGGTAGAGCCTCTTCAGTTCCTTGTTGGACCAGATATCAGGCTGCCTTACCCGGTATTCGGTAAGGCCGGTAGAGCCTCCTCAGTTCCTTGTTGCACCAGTTATCAGGCGGCCTTACCCAGTATTTGGTAAGGCCGGTAGAGCCTCCTCTGTTCCTTGTTGCACCAGATATCAGGCTACCTTACCCGGTATTCGGTAAGGCTGGTAGAGCCTCCTCAGTTCCTTATTGCAACAGATGCTAGGCTGCCTTACCCGGTATTTGGTAAGGCCGGTAGAATCTCTCTATTGTATTACTATTTGTATGCCCTGTCCTGTGTCAAACTTTCTTACTGCTGGTTGTATAGTTTGGACCCGTGAGGGGCCTTGTTGCGCTTTATTTTGCCTATAAAGCTTTTCAATTTTATCCTACCCAATTGTCTGAGTGTTCAATAAAACCGTGACAACTAGCCTATGGTTCTGGGTACCACCTGAGATTGAGAAAGGTGACAAGTGGGCAATCTCTACCATAGAATGCTAGGGTCAGCAGAGTCACAATACCCTAGAACACTAGGGTCCAACGGGATACAATAGCCTAGAATGCTAGGGCCCACAGCAGTCAGACACCACACCCTAGAATGCTAGGGTTCAGGCAAGATATTCAGTAAGATCAAAGCGATACAAGGCCTACAGGTATAGACAAAACCTGGAGCAGTACAATGGCAGAGACCAGGCCCAGGGACCTGTACAGAGAGGGAGAAAGGACCAAGGTATAGCATAAGCGGAGTCAGACAAAGCCAAGGTCATACACGTATCGGGTAGTCAGATGGAGCCACAGTACTAGCACAGATTGGGTAGTCAAACAAGGCCAGAGGTTCAAATACAAATCGGGGAGTCAGAAGGAGCCAAGGGTCATACATGAATAGGAATCAACAGCCAAGAACGGGTCACAATGAGGAATACAAGCAATGCTCAAATACACCATGAAAGGGCACTGAAGCAATGTTTGAAGCGACCAGAAATGCTGCTGTCGGCACAAGTGGGGAAAGGCAGGTAATGCCACGGGAGAAGATCACGCGCACCCTGATAGTACCCACCCCTCAATGACCTCTCCCTCGTGGAAGAGGACCAGGTTTAGATGGAAACCGGGAATGGAACTTGTGGAGCAACGAAGGAGCATGGACATTGCCACTGGACACCCAGGAAATCTCTTCAGGACCATAACCCTTCCAGTGTACAAGATATTGTAGGTGACCTCTGAATCTACGAGAGTCTAAAATGGTTTGAATCTATACTCCTCATTATCCTCCACCTGTATAGGCCCAGGCTGTACAGGCACAGAAGTGCAGGGGTTACAGATCAAAGGCTTAAGTAAAGATATGCGAAACACATTGTGATGTCACATAGAAATTAAGGATTAGAAGCACCCAATCAGGTAATACTTGTGATATCACTGTATAATGAGACAATCCTTTAACCAATCAGAGCATATTTTGATAAAAGGAATTTCATATTATAAATACGCAAGTTGAGAGAGAAAAGGAGTCTTTTTCCTCTTGGTTCCTGGCTCTTCAATTCCTGCTATGTTTTCCTGCTAAAGAAATCCTAAGAAATCTACACTTATTGGACTGGTAACTATATAGCTTGGTTTATATATTAGTTAATATAAATTCTGTTTTTTCTAGAATATTCTGTTTCTGGAAATGTTATAATAGCTAATATTTGATCTGGGGAATTCTTCGAATTAATTTATTAATCCTTTAACCTCTACTTGTCTATTTAGTTGTGGTGTTTCTGTGGATTTCTTTGTGTATACTAGTCCTAACTTTTGTAAAGCTAAGGTTTCTTTTAAACTTTCACTAGACAAAAGAAGCCATCTTGGGTGTGACACCCTATCTTAATAAGTGGATTAACTCTCGAAGTACCCTATAGGTTATACATAATATTGCTATAGTCATATTTGTGATATATGTTGCATGAAGTTTAATATACTGTCTACACATATATTATTGAATTAATTCTAAGTATTTTCTGGTATAATCTGTTATTGACTATATTATATGCAATTTATACGTTTTATTCAGAAGGTATGCAATATTTGTAATTGGTAGATAATTAAATTATAGTGATTTAAATCTGGGATTCTATTCCAGTTAGTCTCTAAATTTGGTTATTGTATATGGTATAAGGGAATTGTCAGAGGACCTGGCTTAACCCCTAGAGTGCCAGGTGGGTACAACGTACGAGTGGACACAGCTGTACCTGCTGTGCCACACTCGTACGTTGTACATCTAAAATGCTGTCACTGCATAAGCCGGTATAACCGGCATGCAGTGGCCGCATTTTAGAATAAAATGAGCCTGGCACTCGTGGGGGGGCATGAGGATCACTCCTCATGCCCCCCCAGGTATTGATCTCCCAGAGGACCACGCTGGGAGATCAATATCTCCAATGAAGAAGCAGAGCTTCTCCTTCCTGCTCTCTCCTCCCCGAACTTCCGGGTAGGAGTGGGCGGGACCGGGGGAAGCCTCCTAACGTCATCGGTGACATGATCACTGATGACGTTAGGGCAGTTTCCTTGATCCCAGTGGTAGGAGTGAAAGGCAGGAGAGCTATTGCTCTCCTGCGGTCGTCAAATTGATCTCCCAGCACAATCGGCTGGGAGATCAATAATTGGGGGGACATCAGAAGGTGTCCTGATGTCCCCCCACGAGGAGACCCCTTTGGAGACCCCTTTGGCACTCACAGGGTCAATTGTGTTGGGGGACATTTTTTTTTAACAAAGACCTCATTTGGGGGGTCAGGAGAGATCCTGATGACCCCCAATGAGGTCTATAAAAAAAAATAGAAAAATTAACCCTGTGTGTGCCACGGGGGGGGGTCCAATGCAGACCTCCCTCCTTTGGCACACACAGGACTTTGGTTTGGATTTCTTTTTATTCAAAGCTTGTTGGGGGGGCCCTGATGTCCCCCAACAAGCTATGAATAAAAAATAGTAACAAAAGAAAAAAAAATGAACCCTCTGTGTGCCACAGGGAGTTGCTTTGCAATGCATTGGACACCCCTGTGGAAGACAAAGTGTTTTTCTTTTCTTTATTTTTTTCTTATTTAGACCTCATTGGGGGACATCAGGGATCATGAAGCACCCCAACAGGGTGTAAAAAAATAAAAAAATAGGAAAAAAATGTGTGCCCCACAAGGGGGTCCAACGCAGTGGTTTGCAATGCGTTGAACCCCCCTGTGGTACACACATTTATTTTTTTATTCTGCCCTTGTTGGGGGGTCATCAGAAGAAAACTTGATCCCCCAACAAGGTACGAATAACAAATATTAAAAAAAAAAAAAAAAAAATTAACCCTCTGTGTGCCACAGGGGGTCCATGCATTGGACACCCCTGTGGAAGACAAAGTGTTTTTTTTTCTTTATTTTTACTTTATTTAGACCTCATTGGGGACATCGGGGGTCCTGAAGCCCCCCAACAAGGTGTAAAAAAAATAAATAAATAGGAAAACAATGCGTGCCCCACATGGGTGTCCAACGCAGTGCTTTGCAATGCGTTGGACCCCCCCTGTGGCAGACACATTTATTTATTTTTTATTCTGCCCTTGTTGGGGGGTCACCAGAAGTAGACCTGATCCCCCAGCAAGGTATGAATAACAAATAAAAAAAAAGAAAAAAAAAATAACCCTCTGTGTGCCACAGGGGGTTCTATGCATTTTTCTTTTTTTTCCCCTCATTATTTTTTATTCAGATCTCATTGTGGGGCATCAGTTCTAATGCCATCCAATGAGGTCTGCACAAAAATATATTTTTTGGGGAAAAACACAAAAAACCTGTATGTGTTACAGGTGGGTCCAACACAAGTGGTTTGCAATGCGCTGGACCCCCTGTGGCACACACACATTTTTTTCCCCATTATTTTTTATTCAGACATTGTTGGGGGGCACAAGACGTGGTGCTGATGCCCCCCCAATGAGGTATGAATAAAAAATAATAGATAAAAAAAAAGTTAGCTCTTTGTGTGCAGCAGGGTGTCCAATGCATTGCAACTTGCATTTTTAGGTGAAGTATCACAGTGGCCTGACATTGGACAGTAGAACTGTTGCTACACATTCCTATGGCCAGCTCTGGTCAGTTGAACATAAATCTCCATAGGATGGTATAGCAACAGCACCACTGTACAATTTCAGGCCACTGTGATACTGCACCTAAAAAATTCAAGTTTGAGCTCTAATAACTCTTGAATAAAACATCTTTCAGCGGTGGAAGTACCCTTAATTTACTGTTCCCTCTACTAATTGTTTCACATCTGAGGACTGAGTTTCTTCAGGTTCGAAAGGAAGTTCTGCCCCTTATTTGTTTTATAGGATAGCCTTATTATTATAATATATACCATTCTTTACATGCTCATGGGTGTCAGTTGCAGAGGCATGGTGCATCAAATGTGATTTTGCGTCACACTGAATTTTCCAGTAATTTAGACTACAGAGGTACCGTGTATCAGTCTCGTCTAAAGACCTAATAGATTAAATAAAATTAAAGTAATTCTTGGGCAAACCAAAGTGTCCCAAAATTCCCATTTGACTTAAAGAAGCCTTTTAATCCTTTCAGTTTATGAGAGGTCTCCAGTGGCTTGCAAAATAATGAACTGGAGACCTGTCTAGCATTCAAAGAATTATAAGTTCTGTTTAAATCAGTTGGAATTTTTAATTTGCACATGATTTCTCTAATAATTGTTCCACTTTTCTTTTGTGCATAAGACTCTTATTAAAGGATATATATAGTAGATTGATAAATATTTGTGGGTGAACTCATTAGGTATTCAGATCAAAACTTGAAAGTATAGGCAAAGTAAAATAAAAGTCAATTTCAGTGCATATTGGATAATAATAGCAGCAAAACATTGTTATTGTACTCATAGTATATTGTTTTCTGTAAATATAACATACAGGTAATACACATTCTAGGAAGTGTGATTTCTATGAATACAGCACTTTGACATTAATACATAGTAACTAGTGGTTTTCATCTCCTTAATTTTCTTGCCTCATTTTGCTCTAAAAAGTGATTTTTGCTGTCAAATAATACATTATTTTCATTGTTATGGTGAGTTATAAATCGGCATTATACAGCATACCTGAGAGCATGCAAAATTATTATTTTTATTATTATTACTATTATTATTCAGTTAATAATTAGTGTTGAGCGAGCATGCTCGGCCGATGCTCGGATCGGCTCGAGCATCGCTCTGCTCGGCACATGGCGGTACTCGTACGAGTACCGCATGTGCTCGCCCGCCATGTTCGGGTCTCCTCCCCGCACGTTTTGCGGCTGCTGCGCAGCCAATAAACGTGCAGGGAGGCTCTGACATCGGTGTAATGCCAGCAGCCATGTTGGCTGCTGGCATTACACTGATTGGCTGGCCAGAACCCGTGGTCAGGTGCTGTATAGCACCTGACCATCGAGTTCGGCTCAGTCTGAGCCAGGGAGAGCTGAGGATAGGAAGGGAAAGGCAGTGTAGGGAGGAAAAAAACAAAAATTGTGAAAAAAAAAGAACCAAAAGTCCTTTTTAGGACTACTGTGTGTGGGGGCAGCAGGTTATTTGGTGTGGGGGGAAAAAAACAAAAAAAAAAAAAAAAAAAATATATATATTCTGTTTAGTGTGCAAAGTTGCAGATTAGAGCACATTCTGTTTAGTGTGCACAGTTGCAGATTAGAGCACATTCTGTTTAGTGTGCAAAGTTGCAGATTAGAGCACATTCTGTTTAGTGTGCAAAGTTGCAGATTAGAGCACATTCTGTTTAGTGTGCAAAGTTGCAGATTAGAGCACATTCTGTTAAGTCTTCAAACTAAAATATCAAAGTCACGTATTCCATTCAGTGTGCGTCGCCGCAGTTTAGCAGCACATTCTGAGTACTGTGCAGAGTTGCAGAATAGGAAGAAATACTGTTAAGTCTTCAAACTAAAATATCAAAGTCACATATTCCATTCAGTGTGCTTCGCCGCAGTTTAGCAGCACATTCTGTGTACTGTGCAGAGTTGCAGAATAGGAAGAAATACTGTTAAGTCTTCAAACTAAAATATCAAAGTCACATATTCCATTCAGTGTGCTTCGCCGCAGTTTAGCAGCACATTCTGTGTACTGTGCAGAGTTGCAGAATAGGAAGAAATACTGTTAAGTCTTCAAACTAAAATATCAAAGTCACATATTCCATTCAGTGTGCTTCGCCGCAGTGTAGCAGCACATTCTGTGTACTGTGCAGAGTTGCAGAATAGGAAGAAATACTGTTAAGTCTTCAAACTAAAATATCAAAGTCACATATTCCATTCAGTGTGCTTCGCCGCAGTGTAGCAGCACATTCTGTGTACTGTGCAGAGTTGCAGAATAGGAAGAAATACTGTTAAGTCTTCAAACTAAAATATCAAAGTCACATATTCCATTCAGTGTGCTTCGCCGCAGTGTAGCAGCACATTCTGTGTACTGTGCAGAGTTGCAGAATAGGAAGAAATACTGTTAAGTCTTCAAACTAAAATATCAAAGTCACATATTCCATTCAGTGTGCTTCGCCGCAGTTTAGCAGCACATTCTGTGTACTGTGCAGAGTTGCAGAATAGGAAGAAATACTGTTAAGTCTTCAAACTAAAATATCAAAGTCACATATTCCATTCAGTGTGCTTCGCCGCAGTGTAGCAGCACATTCTGTGTACTGTGCAGAGTTGCAGAATAGGAAGAAATACTGTTAAGTCTTCAAACTAAAATATCAAAGTCACATATTCCATTCAGTGTGCTTCGCCGCAGTGTAGCAGCACATTCTGTGTACTGTGCAGAGTTGCAGAATAGGAAGAAATACTGTTAAGTCTTCAAACTAAAATATCAAAGTCACATATTCCATTCAGTGTCTTTCACCGCCGTTTAACAGCCTATTCTGTGTACTCTGCAGAGTTGCAGAATTATAAGAAATACTGTTAAGTTTTCAAACTCAAATATTAAAGTCACATATTCCATTCAGTGTCTTTCACCGCCGTTTAACAGCCTATTCTGTGTACTCTGTACAGTTGCAGAATTATAAGAAATACTGTTAAGTTTTCAAACTCAAATATTAAAGTCACATATTCCATTCAGTGTGTTTCAACGCCGTTTAACAGCCTATTCTGTGTACTCTGCAGAGTTGCAGAATAGTAAGAAATACTGTTAATTTTTCAAACTCAAATATCAAAGTCACATATTCCATTCAGTGTCTTTCACCGCCGTTTAACAGCCTATTCTGTGTACTCTGCAGAGTTGCAGAATTATAAGAAATACTGTTAAGTTTTCAAACTCAAATATTAAAGTCACATATTCCATTCAGTGTCTTTCACCGCCGTTTAACAGCCTATTCTGTGTACTCTGTACAGTTCCAGAATTATAAGAAATACTGTTAAGTTTTCAAACTCAAATATTAAAGTCACATATTCCATTCAGTGTGTTTCAACGCCGTTTAACAGCCTATTCTGTGTACTCTGCAGAGTTGCAGAATAGTAAGAAATACTGTTAATTTTTCAAACTCAAATATTAAAGTCACTTATTCCATTCAGTGTGTGTCACCGCAGTTTAGCAGCCTATTCTGTGTACTCTGCAGAGTTGCAGAATAGTAAGAAATACTGTTAATTTTTCAAACTCAAATATTAAAGTCACTTATTCCATTCAGTGTGTGTCACCGCAGTTTAGCAGCCTATTCTGTGTACTCTGCAGAGTTGCAGAATAGTAAGAAATACTGTTAATTTTTCAAACTCAAATATTAAAGTCTCTTATTCCATTCAGTGTGTGTCACCGCAGTTTAGCAGCCTATTCTGTGTACTCTGCAGAGTTGCAGAATAGTAAGAAATACTGTTAAGTCTTCAAACTAAAATATCAAAGTCACATATTCCATTCAGTGTGCTTCGCCGCAGTGTAGCAGCACATTCTGTGTACTGTGCAGAGTTGCAGAATAGGAAGAAATACTGTTAAGTCTTCAAACTAAAATATCAAAGTCACATATTCCATTCAGTGTGCTTCGCCGCAGTTTAGCAGCACATTCTGTGTACTGTGCAGAGTTGCAGAATAGGAAGAAATACTGTTAAGTCTTCAAACTAAAATATCAAAGTCACATATTCCATTCAGTGTGCTTCGCCGCAGTGTAGCAGCACATTCTGTGTACTGTGCAGAGTTGCAGAATAGGAAGAAATACTGTTAAGTCTTCAAACTAAAATATCAAAGTCACATATTCCATTCAGTGTGCTTCGCCGCAGTGTAGCAGCACATTCTGTGTACTGTGCAGAGTTGCAGAATAGGAAGAAATACTGTTAAGTCTTCAAACTAAAATATCAAAGTCACATATTCCATTCAGTGTCTTTCACCGCCGTTTAACAGCCTATTCTGTGTACTCTGCAGAGTTGCAGAATTATAAGAAATACTGTTAAGTTTTCAAACTCAAATATTAAAGTCACATATTCCATTCAGTGTCTTTCACCGCCGTTTAACAGCCTATTCTGTGTACTCTGTACAGTTGCAGAATTATAAGAAATACTGTTAAGTTTTCAAACTCAAATATTAAAGTCACATATTCCATTCAGTGTGTTTCAACGCCGTTTAACAGCCTATTCTGTGTACTCTGCAGAGTTGCAGAATAGTAAGAAATACTGTTAATTTTTCAAACTCAAATATCAAAGTCACATATTCCATTCAGTGTCTTTCACCGCCGTTTAACAGCCTATTCTGTGTACTCTGCAGAGTTGCAGAATTATAAGAAATACTGTTAAGTTTTCAAACTCAAATATTAAAGTCACATATTCCATTCAGTGTCTTTCACCGCCGTTTAACAGCCTATTCTGTGTACTCTGTACAGTTCCAGAATTATAAGAAATACTGTTAAGTTTTCAAACTCAAATATTAAAGTCACATATTCCATTCAGTGTGTTTCAACGCCGTTTAACAGCCTATTCTGTGTACTCTGCAGAGTTGCAGAATAGTAAGAAATACTGTTAATTTTTCAAACTCAAATATTAAAGTCACTTATTCCATTCAGTGTGTGTCACCGCAGTTTAGCAGCCTATTCTGTGTACTCTGCAGAGTTGCAGAATAGTAAGAAATACTGTTAATTTTTCAAACTCAAATATTAAAGTCACTTATTCCATTCAGTGTGTGTCACCGCAGTTTAGCAGCCTATTCTGTGTACTCTGCAGAGTTGCAGAATAGTAAGAAATACTGTTAATTTTTCAAACTCAAATATTAAAGTCTCTTATTCCATTCAGTGTGTGTCACCGCAGTTTAGCAGCCTATTCTGTGTACTCTGCAGAGTTGCAGAATAGTAAGAAATACTGTTAAGTTTTCAAACTCATATATATTAAAGTCATATATATCGTGTAAGATGAAGAAGGCGGGTAAAAAGGGACGGGGAAGTGGACGTGATCCTGAAAGTTCAGGGCGCGGGTCAGGACGCGGAGAAACTGTGCCTGGTGCCAGAGCACAAGAAAGAAAGACATCCACCATACCTAGCTTCATGTCTGATTTCACAGGGCGTCGCAGGACATCACTCTCGAGGTCCGACCAGTGCGAACAGGTGGTCGGTTGGATGACAGCTGATACTGCTGCCTCAGTTCTGAAAATCAAGGAAATTTTTGGGAGAATTTGCCTCTGCGCACGTTTCCCTCTTAATCATGGCCTCAGTTCTGAAAATCAAGGAAATTTTTGGGATAATTTGCCTCTGCGCACGTTTCCCTCTTAATCATGGCCTCAGTTCTGAAAATCAAGGAAATTTTTGGGAGAATTTGCCTCTGCGCACGTTTCCCTCTTAATCATGGCCTCAGTTCTGAAAATCAAGGAAATTTTTGGGATAATTTGCCTCTGCGCACGTTTCCCTCTTAATCATGGCCTCACTTCAGAAAATCGATGAAATTTTTGGGAGAATTTGCAGATGATATACAAGTAAATATACAGCAAATACCGTTTGGTAACAATTTTTCGCCTAAAGTCGTTTTTATTTTCCTTTTTGTGTGTTTTACGGTCAGTCTGTAAAAATGGCGTACTACGGGCGAAAGATCGTTCCCAGCAGCGATGTTGGAGTCCAAGGTGCATCCAGACATCCTCCCTATGCTGTCCCTGAACCATTTCTGTAGTGTTTCCATCTTTTTCTGCCCTTTTCCTATGGACCAGGCACCCTCCCCTCATCAGAGCAGGGGGTGCCTGGTGTAATGCTCGAGTCCTCCCATTGACTTCAATGGGGCTCGGGTGCTCGGCCGAGCACTCGAGCCTCAGGGGGTGCTCGGTCAGAGCACCCGAACATCCGAGCATTGGGGTGCTCGCTCATCACTATTAATAATCATAACATATTGTAATCATCCTTACTGTGTGTACACTGCATGTAAGAGCATTTACTGTATTTATTTTTAAGTGAAAATCCTGATAATATTACTTCATTTTGATCATTGCATGTTTACGTGCATGTTCATATATGAGTACGTGTATGTTCACAGTTTTTTATTGTGCATATGTGTGTGTGCTTACATGCCTATGTTTGTGTGTGTTTTGTAATAGGTTTGTTGAACATATCCCTTTATTTTAACTAGGTGATATGAAAAGAGTTAAAATACATGCCTTAACATTATCAACAAGAGAATGAACTTGTCAAAATATAGATATCCTATCAATTCCACTTTAGAATTGAACACCAAATATCATCATCAATACTCATTTGGACATTTATTGTAAATTGTCAGTATGTAGGAATTCATACACTTTATAGATCGCCAACAAGACATATTATAAGCACATAAATTGAAAGGAATGCTTATTAAATAATAAATTCCTTGCCATTTGAAACAAATTAATTGAGATAGATGTTCAATGTTTAACTCTTTGTTGCTAGAGAAACAGGGATACTGGATATCACAATTGCCCAGCAAAATACTGATAACGTGTTACACCTGGCCTTGTACTTACCATTATTGCCAGATGCAATGAATCCAAACAATATCAAGGGCAGATACAATGCTACAAAATTGGCATTCCAGTTGGGAATAAGGAAGCATTCTCACTTGTAGCCACATTGTATTTGTATTGACCCTGAAGTAATTATGTGATTTAAATTAAGCATGTGCATTTGTTTTCTATATGACATCTTGAATTATGTTGAGAATAGTCAAGTCCTTTCTCAATGTAGAAAAAATCCTGGAGACTTTCATGTAATAAAATTTTATATACGGTTTTGCAAGTTTATGAAAATAAGATATGTCATCTTATATTTCAATTTGTTTTTTTTTTTACTAACGATGCAAATACAATTTAGCAGTCAACCATCATCTCACTAAAAAGCAACTGACTTCAAAATAATTCCCAAAGCCTTAGTTTGTGATTTCCTTTTAAATATTAAGATATAGTAAAAGAACAAATAATATCAGATAAACATATCCTAGGAGAAAAAAAATTATGAAAAATAATTAGAAAATATGTTTTGGTATATTTCCATGTAACTTTCTTGATGACATTTTTATTTTAGAGTAAAAAAAATAGAATTTTGAAGTTCTGTTTGAAATTATAGGACACATTGTCAGTTTTAGCTAAAAAAAAATGGTATAATAATAACATTCTGACGCTCAATCAAAGCTATTGAGTAGTCCTTCATATTCCACATGTTTTGTCTTGATCTTGTAGAGCTTTCTATAGAGTTGATTCAAAAGAGATTTACACATCACTTGATTGAAGGGTACTGGGCTGTTTTGCTTTTACAGTTAAAGTAGTTACAATAATGTATAATAAATCATTCATCTTCCAGAATGGCACAAATGCATGGTAACATCCCAGCATATGAATAATTTTAAGAAAAAAAAAATAGTAAGAAGTTTAACATAATTGTCCAAGTGGGTTTGATGACACAGACTTGTTATAAAATGCATAAAGAACACATCTGTAAAACCAGTTGTAGAACGATCACACCGTTTAAAATATAGGAACATCTTAGGAAAAAAAAGGACCATATTTAATAGTAGGGATGATCCCAGGGTATGCCTTCATGAAGTATAGATAGTTGTATGAAACAGTAGATGGCGTTAGATGGTTTTTACTTACTTTACCTTGTTTGTAATTGTCAACAGATGGTATCTTTATATTTAAATTAGGGATGGGTGAAATTTTCCGCTTGGCAAAAAATTTGCTGTGAAAGTGCAGATTTTCCGCTTTTTTCGCCAAGCTCATTCCTTTGAAATCAATGGGAACATAGAAGTTACACACAACACATAGCAAATATTATTTTATTTCCCAAAGGCATAGTATAAAAGGGGCATGAGGGTGCCTGTGTTGGTGGGGTGTAGTGAAAGAATCAGTTGAACAGGGGATGGTTTTTGAGGGGGGTTGTTTACTGGGATTGGGGGGCACTTAATAAAAAAGAAATCCTAAATAAAATATAAACCATAAGACAAGGTATAAAGGGGTCTGAGGAGGGTGCCTGTGTTGGTAAATGAATTAATCCGTTGAACAGGGAATTTGTATTGGGGGGGTTCTTGACTGCTATTGGGGGGACAGTTAATAAAAAAATAAATTAATAAAATAAAATAAGACATTTGTATGTAAAGTGATAGATGCAGGAACCCCCTGACATAAGCTACCACTGGGGTGGACTGATACTTGACTTGAAAGAGTATAGAAAGAGTAGAGGATGATTTGTTAGATTTGTTGTTAGAGGCCTTTGTAGGACTTAGACTTATTAGAGGCCCAAGCCCTGAAGAAACATTGATTTGTAGGACTTAAGCTTGTTTGGCACAAACCCTAAGGAAACATTGATTTGTAGGACTTAGGCTTGTTAAAAATAAACCCCCCAAAAATTGTTTATTTTTTGTAGGAGTAGTTTTCTTAATTTATTTTTTATTTATTTTTTTAAAAACACAAGCCCTGATTAAAAATAAAAATGCCCTACTGGCCTAATGTCAGCTGAAAGGGAATGGGATCAACAATAGTAGTAACATGGAAGATGGATGATGAAGGTTCCACTTGCCACGACTGGCACCAGTGATGCGCCTGAGGCAGTAGCAGCACAATAAGTAGCCTCCAGTCTATGTGGCGAAAAGAAGTTGACCATTAAATCTTCTCCACCTGCCCCTCCTTCAAAATAATGGGTGTGTTGTTATTAGAATATATTTTTTTCCCTTGAGAGCAGAAACTGTGTCTCTCATCAGCAACTGCAAGGTGAACAGTATGTGTGGTAAATCACATCTGGGGGCACAACTGTATCCAAACACCATGACACCAGAACCCGAATACTGCCGCTGTCACTATACCCTTTGTCCAGACCCCGCTAAGGACACATGACAACTTGCTGACAGTTTATTAGTAATGATGATCCCTCCCTGCCAGAATCCTAGCATATTCTGCAGGATGGAATCTACTCAGATGCCACCTTTAATAGAGTGGCTATCATTTGGTGGGGGAGGTAACGATGACTGAGATGTACTGGCAGGAGATGTAGTTGTTACCCTAGAGGAAGAAGGTGATGTTGATGGCGAGCTAGTTGTTTCGCTTGTCATGGAACTTCCAGTGTCTGTCTAGGTTTCTTTATTCTTCCTCCTCTTTGACCTCTATCTCGCCTCTTGGTGCCTTTCTGGAGAGTCAGGGGGTACAGTAACATCGGTGCTAGATTTCTGTAATGGGTGTTTGGCGTTAACATGTTTGACATAAATATCATAGTGTTTGTGTTTCATGTGTGTTATCAGGGAGGTTGTGCCAAGGTGTGTTCCCTTCTTTCCCTTTTTACTAACTTGTCACAAATTTTGCACTGTACCGTTGTTGATGATGACTGCACTGTGCCTGCCGGAAGAGAACACTAGTCCCACACCCATGACTTCTGGGAAGAGGGATAGGGAACAGGTGGAGAAGAATGGCCTCTTTCTTCTTGTCCTCCACATTCCCCTTCACTTTCTGTGGCAACAGATAATGTTGCTGCTACTGCCTCATATTTAGCACTGTAACTAGGACCAGGAATATTGCTGGCGCTGGCAAGTGGAACCTGTCCTAGTCCCACATCACTTGTTGACCCCATTCCCACTGTGTCCACAGTGGTCTGTGGTACACTAGCTTGCACCTCAGCATCCTGCTGCCCTTGCGTCTCAGCAGCAGCAGGAATTAGAGCAATTGCAAATTCCACAAATTCCAAAGGCTTAGTGCTAGTGGTGGTGGTGCCCATCCTCATCCCTGTCTCCCATTCCTTCTCAGTTTCTGCTAAAAAAGGCCATCGATGTCTCTTCTACCCTAGCTTCACCACCATCAACATCACCACCACCACTAGTCCCTACATACTGTTGTTGCTGCTGCTAACTGATAACAATGTGGTTTTCACAAAATTTCTTGGGGGAACACAGCAACAGCTTTCGCCCATGCCGAATTAAAATACAGATTCCAAGTTCAGTCTTCAAGTGCCACCAACAGGCCAGGATTTAAGAATTTCCCTGCTTAACCCTTTGATTGCCAGAGGGGTATCTCTGGTCATTTGTAATGAACAGTTGTGGTTTGTGTTAGATCAAACATACTCACATAATACATACTATATACAACTTCTGCTTTGCTCTAACATATATTTTATGAACTGGAGGATAACACACATGCTCTCTTTTTAGGTCTACAGATCAGAAACAGCAACTGTTTTGTTACTGTGGTTTTTCTTTGCTCTGGTGTGATTAAGGATGATTGCTAAGGGGAAACACCTGGCTGCAGTGTTACTATAAATACAGTCCATAGGCTCATTGGAGCATGCTCATTGAGACTGCATTCAAGTGGCTGCAAACAAGTGGAGAGTTAGAAAGAATCTGGAGTTAGAATAGAAGCAGGGGTAGGAAATCAGCAGAGCTCTGTGGTGAATGTAATTTCAAGGGATTACTGCATTCACATTTAAAGTTGGTTACTTACCTTACAGTGAGCATTGAGGACAATTTAAATCTAATTGAATTGTGAAACCAAGCATGAGTGATAGCAGGTTAAACAATCTCACACACTGTGCATCTTGTCACATGTTTGAACGCTTGGAGCAATCATTCCTGGGGTCATACCGCTTTGCCAAGTGTGAGCATATTTTCTTTTTAGATTCTAAGATATTGGAGTTGGAAAGGAATATTGCAACATTATGGGACATTGGAAACCTGGAAAGGAGTTTAGAACTCAAGGCAGTATGTGGGGTTATTGGTGAAGAGGGTGGCGTTGTAGATGAGAAGCAACAGGTAGACAGCTGGGTAACAGCAAGGAGGGGAGGTAGGCCACTTCTAAGTTGACTCAGTCCAACAGATTTGCAAGAATGTGTGAAGCTGTTGATGAAGATAGCTCAGAATTGGCAACACTGGAGAGGGCTTATTCCTCTAGCAGCCAGGGGAATAGTCCTCCTTCCAGGCTAGATGGGATGCACAGTAGGCAGAAACCAAGGCAAGTGGTGGTCATAGGGGACTCTATTATTTGGAAGGTAGATAGGGTAATCTGCCGCCAGGAACGTGAATGCCGAACAGCATGTTGTCTCCCAGGTGCTCGGGTTTGGTATATTGCGGACAGAGCTGACAGATTATTGGGAGGGGCTGGAAGTGATCCAGCTGTCTTGGTACATATTGGTACCAATGACAAAGTAGGAGGAAGATGTTGGTACCTAAAGAATGATTTCAGGGATTTAGGTTGCAAGCTCAAGGCAAGGACCTCTAAGGTAGTGTTTTCTGAAATACTACCTGTGCCATGCACCAGTGCAAGTAGGCAGAATGAGCTCAGGGAGCTTAATGCATGGCTTAAGCATTGGTGTAGGAAGGAGGGTTTTGTGTTTTTACAGCACTGGGCTGACTTTGCTCTTTGGTACAATCTATATGGAAGTGATGGATTGCACCTAAGTGGTAGAGGAGCCTCCGTGCTAGGAAAGAGAATGCTAAGAAGCTTGGAGGAGCTTTTAAACTAGGAAAAGGGGAGAAAGGTATAGATAGCAAAAATTGGGTAGCTAGAGCAGATAGGAATCGGGTCCAAGTAAATGACCAGGGGGGTGGAGAAAGGGTGGGGATAAATATAGTAAATAGGGAGGAACTCCTAGTAAATGAAGATGTAAGGAGTAATATATGTAAAGACTTCAAAATTAATTGTATGCTAGCAAATGCAAGAAGTATGGTAGATAAAATAGGAGAACTAGACTTGCTGGAGGTTAATGAGCAATTAGACATAATTGGTATAACAGAAACATGGTGGAGTGATGCACATGACTGGGCTGTTCCCTGTTTAGGAGAGGAGGTGTGTGCTTATATTTGAAATCAGAGCTAATATTATATTATCCTATTATAATTATAGGAGATTTTAACTATCCAGATATCAAATGGAAAAATTAGACTTGTCAGAGAGCTAAGGGAAGCAGGTTTGTGAGCATGCTTTGGGAAAGCTACATGTCACAAATGGTGGAAGTGCCGACAAGAAATAACAATGTATTGGACCTAATGATAATGAATACCACAGAAATGGTATCCAATATTAAGGTAAGTGAACATTTGGGAAACAGTGATCACAACATGGTTACATTTGAGATCAGTTTGGCAAAGCAAAACTGTACAGGTTCGAAAAAAACTCTTAATTTTAAAAAGCTAACTTCAAATTCTTAAGGGCTTCAATGCAACAAATAGACTGGGATACATTACTTAAAAACAAAAATACTAAGGAAAAATGGTCAGAATTCAAATTTAGGTTGCAGAAATGTACCCAACAGCATATACTAATGGAGAACAAATGCAAAAGAAGTAAGTCACAGCCAATGTGGTTAACTGAACATGTAAAGAAGGAAATGGCAAGGAAAATAAAAGCATTCACACTATTTAAAGGGATAGTAATGTTTCATAATAAAAGCATCTCTAATTAATCATCATAGTATTTGGACTTTGGAGAGTCTTATATCAATATTGTCAGACTTGTAGTTCAAGAGTAATTCAATGACAAAGTATCCCTCTCCCGCCCCTTTTACTGATGTAACACTGTTCAGCCAGATCAGAAGGGAGGTGCCCAGGTAGACTACAGAGAGGGACAAACCTCAAGTAAAGATAAGGGAAAAACCTGTCAAGGGGGGCAGGACTTTCATTGTTCTCATAGGAAGAAGATTGTCCCCTGCGGTTATCTGTCTGGTCTATGGACTGGATTCCACATCTGAGAAGAGATGGCTTACACTAGGTAAAAGGGGCAGGAGGGGAAACTTTGCTTGTGAATATCTCTCAAACCATAAAGGTTTTGTTAGATAAGACTTATATCGTTCTTCATGTTTTTTTTAATGCCTACAAAATAAAATAAAGATAAAACGAAGGGTTACTATCCCTTTGAGTCTGAAGGAACTGACCGTTCTTTCTTAAAATACAGGGAGTGCAACCAAGATTGCAAAACGGCAATTAGGGTAGCAAAAATAGATAATAAAACTCGAATTGCAGGGAAACCAAGACTAATCCAAAAAACGTTTTTCAAATATATAAATAGCAAAAAACCTAAGAGGGAGTGCATTGGACCATTCAAAAATGAGATGTGTGAGTTGATTAGTGAGGATAGGGAAAAGGCCGATGTTCTAAACACTTTCTTTGCATCAGTATATACAAGGGAGCAAGGAATGGTAGAAGAGCCTCAACAAGTAACTAATAAAACAATACAATTATCAGATATTGGATTAACTCAAGAAGATGTCATGGGAAGACTTAACAAAATTAAGACTGACAAAGCACTGGGTCCTGATGGTATACAAGGGTTCTTCAGGAACTCAGTGCATTGTTAGCAAAACCCTTATATTTACTCTTTAAAGATTCTCTCACCATAGGCTCAGTGCCACAAGATTGAAGAAGAGCCAGTGTAATGCCTCTGTTTAAGAAGGGAACTAAAACAGAACCTGGAGATTATAGACCTGTGAGTTTGACCTCTGTAGTGGGAAAACTGCTAGTAGGGATAAGAAGGGACTATATTCAGGAATACAGCACAAAAAATAACATAATTAGCAGGAATCAACATGGTTTTTTGAAGAACAGAACCAAACTAACTCTTTCAGCTTCTATGAGGAAGTAAGCAGCAATGAAAAGGCAGTTGATAGAGTGCCACACAGAAGGCTGGGGTATAAAATAAGAAAACTGGGGCTAGAAGATAACATTTGCAATTGGGTACAAAACTGGTTGAAGGATCGGGAACAGTGCATGGTTGTAAATGGACAATTCTCCAATACAATTAAGTGGAGAGTGGAGTACCTCAGGGTTCAGTATTAGGTCTACTGCTTTTTAACATGGGTGTAAATGACCTAGAAATAGATATAGAAAGCAAATTATAAATATTTGCAGATGACACTAAATTATGCAGGGTAATTAATTCAGAACAGTATAATTGCTCTCTACAGAGGGATTTATATAAAATGGTAGATTGGGCAAACAAAATGGAATATGAAGTTTAATGTGAGGAAGTGTAAAGTCATGCATTTGGGAGGAAATAATCCCAAGGCTTCTTATAAACTTAATGGAATCATTTTAGGGGACTCGTTTCTAGAGAAAGACCTCGGTATCCTTGTCAACTACAAACTTGTGTCAAACAGCAGTAGCAAAGGCAAACAAAATCCTGTCTTGTATAAAATGAGGTATTGAAGCAAGAGTGGATAACATTATTTTGCCATTGTACAAATCTCTGGTAAGACCTCACCTTGAGTATGCAGTGCAGTTTTGGGCACCAGTTCTGAAAAAGGATATACTAGAACTAGGGAGGGTACAGCGAAGAGCAACAACATTAATTAAGGGAATGGGGGACTTGATGTATGAGGAACGACTAGACAAACTTGGTTTATTTACTCTAGAGAAAAGATGACTAAGAGGAGACCTTATCACATTGTACAAATATATGAGAGGTCATTACAAGGATCTCTGCAGTGAGCTATTTATTCCAAGACCTGATCAGATGACCAGGGGACACCCCTTGAGATTAGAGGAAAGGAGGTTTAGACTTCAGCAGACGATGGATTTTTTTACAGTGAGGTCTGTTAAATTGTGGAATTCCTTGTCCAAGGAGGTGGTTATGGCAGATACAATGGATACATTTAAGAGAAGATTAGATACATTTCTTTCAAAAGTGAACATACAGAGTTATACTATTTATTAGTAGGCAAACCAGGAAGGTCTGATAAAGACTAACTTATTTGGTAGCAGGAAAGCTACAAAATTCTCAGTCACTGGGGTATGAGGCAAAGGTTGAACTTGATGGACTTGTGTCTTTATTCAACCAAATTTACTGTGTTACTATGTACTATGATGTACAGTATATTATATGTTTCAATATATAATATATTTTTCTTTTCCCAGTGTAACTACTTGAATATCTGAAGTGGATAGCATCAGGTGGCAAGAGTCATATCATCATGATAGCCTTGGAAAATAGTAATAACGATGATGACTGATAAGGGGCAACAGTAAGTCTATGCATATCCTTACCATAAAGATATAAACAACTTGAATTCAAACAATAAAAATGTAAGAAGAATTTTGAAACACACAACCATCATAAAGCATACCTATCATATCAAGGCATCTCGTCTAATATTGTATGTTATGCATATTCTAAAGCCTTATATAATGCTCTGCAATGTGTTGAGTACCCCTCTGGCACTCAAAGGGTTAATGCTATAATAGGATATAGGCAGAGGAATGTAGAAAACACATATTTTGTACATTGATCCCAGCACAATCTGACAACTATACAATAGAATGCAGTACTTCAGGGGCTTAATGAAACCCTTTGTCAGACCTGATGAACACGTTGAAAATTTGTATTATGCTGTGTAGCTGTTCATAAAATCTAAATTTGTGCTGGGATTAATGCACAGATAGCTTTCTTATTGAATGGGGTGAGGAAAAGGTCTTACCTCAAAATAGAAAAAGGAGGAAAAAAACACAATTTTCACCAACCTACAAATTTTAGCAAAAAGGGCAGTTATATGCTTTTTTCACATAGTTTATTGCATTAAAAATGGGAAGACTAAATTTCTCCCTGCCACATGGCAAGTTCCCCTTCTTTTCTTACAGGCATACTAGAAAAGGGGTGTCAGGTTCCAGGAATGCCGTTCTGTGTTTTTGAGAAGAATTTAATGCAGCATGTTCTTAAGCTAGATAATATAGGCTAATAAAGTGGTGTTGATGTTTAGTTTAGGGAGTCTTGTAGGTAGGACACTTGTTCTCAGAGGTACAGGAAGGGAGAAAAAAGGTTGACCCTAATACTATAAATTCTGTGCCACTGACAGAGAAGATACAGGCAGCGTGATTCAAGTTCCTTTCTGATCTGGTTGTTAGCTCTGTGCTAGTGGAGTCTGGATGTGTGAAGGCAGGGAGCAAATGAGATTTACTCCAAATACTCCAAAATTCTGTGTGACTGATTGGAAAGACACAGGCAGCTGGGAGCCAGGTTTTTTCTTGATCTGGCTGTTATCTTTGTGCTAGAGAAGTCTGGGGAAAGAAGTAGTTGAACAGGGAGTTTGGTGTTGTTGTTTTTTTTTTTGTTGTTGTTGTTTTTTTGTTTTTTTTAACAGGGATAGGGAAAGGGTATGCAGTTCATTAAATTTAATTAAAAAATGATAGGTAGCCATGGCTTCTGTGATGTCTCTTTCCAAAGAGGAGGGAGTTTGTTAAAGTCCCACCAAAAGTTCCACCACCAGCAGCACCAGTGCTATTAATAAACCATCTAAAAACACTGAAGACAACATGTCATGTTCCAGTGTTGATAGCACAGTTCAAGAAAATGTAGCAGCTCAACCAGCTGCTGCATCTAACAGTGAGACAAACAAGCACAAAAAAACCTGTCCTGAAAGTAGTAGTGCACATTGTGAAAATAAAGCCTAGTGGAATATAAAAGTAGTGAGGAAGAAGCAGTGGCCGATGTAGAGGATGACCTAATAAATACTGATGATGATGTAGTGCTAGAATATATCCCTCTGACATCCTCCACTTCTTCAGATACAGATGAAGTTGAGAGATGATGACATGGCTAGAAAATTGGCTGAAAGGCAAAGGCTCAATCTTCCAGCACGTTTTTGTTTCTTTTTTGTTGATATTAATAGGGATAAACGCAACTAAAAAAAAAAAAGAAATACAATCAATAGGGGACAAAGACAAGATATGCATAACATGTGCTGGGACTGAGGCAGACATCACACATAATCAGTTTTGTGTAGTTTACCATAAAAAACATACGTAGGAGTTGAGCAATGTTCAACAAATGCCCAAGGGATAGGTGGAGGGAGAAAGAGTTAGGAGCAGTGCAGGGATGTGTGAGTAAAGTGTTGATCCAAAAACTGACTGCAGCCATAGTTGCAGAAATGTGTGCAATAAATGATGGTGATCTCTTCCCCCTCAAGGAGGATGCTGTTTGTCAAAGTCCCACCAAAAGGTCCACAATGACTAGCACCAGCACTATTAATAAATTGTCTAAAACACTGAAACTAACAAAGTGTAACATTCTAGACTTGTGCAAATTGGTTCGTTCAAATTCAGAATTCGGACGAATAAGGGTCATTCGGAGTTATTCAGGCTGGCTGAATGGCAAGGGTCGTTCATTTTAAAAGACCTGAATCCGAAATCCCTGGTCCGAAATTTCTGTGCAAATTTCTGAAATTCGGACGACGGCTTCCCGCACTCGCGCGCTACTTTCCCTCCCTCACTGGTCCAATTAGCGACTTTGTTTCATGATGGGGGTTGGTCTAATGACACAGACACCCAGTCAGCCTGCATTTCCTGTTACTCCTTTGTTGGAGCTCAGAGAGAGAAAAAGCATTGATACAGTGTCCAGAAAAGCGATTATACTAGCCAGTCTAGTGCCTTATTAGCCAGTCTGGTGCCTTATTGCCACTGTCAGGAGCTGTTACAGCTGTTGTATAGGCTAGGCAGACAGGCATCCAGCAGAAGTGCCTTATTGCCACCGCAAGTCATCTTTGCTCCAGTTTAAAAGAAAAATATTAGGGATTTGTGTAAATAATTTCCAGAGTGACACAGCCAGTGTGACATTTGTGTAGGCAGGCATGCTTCAAGCAGAAGTGCCTTATTTCCACCCCAAGTCATCTTTGTTCCTGTTTAAAAGAAAAATATTAGGGATTTGTGTAAAAAATTTCCAGAGTGACACAGCCAATGTGACATTTGTATAGGCAGGCATCCAGCAGAAGTGTCTTATTGCCACCACAATTCATCTTTGTTCTTGTTTAACCCCTTCCTGACAATGGATGTACATGTGCGTCCCACAGAAACTGTCACTTAGTGACAGAGGACATACATGTACGTCCAGGAATTCGTTGCAAGTAATGGGGCAAAAGTTTGGCGGGCGTTAAGTGCCAACTGCGTGCGCGCACGGCCAGTTACTAAGGGGTTAACATAAAAATATTAGGGATTTGTGTAAATAACAATTTCCAGAGTGACACAGTTAGTGTGACATTTGTGTAGGCAGGCAGACATCCAGCAGAAGTGCCTTATTGCCACCACAAGTCATCTTTTTTCCTGTTTAAAAGAAAAATATTAGGGATTTGTGTAAATAACAATTTGCAGTGACACAGCCAGTGTGACATTTGTGTAGGCCGGCAGGCATCCAGTAGAAGTGCCTTATTGCCTCTGCAAGTCATTTTTGTTCCCGTTTAAAAGAAAAATATTAGGGATTTATGTAAATAATTTCCAGAGTAACACAGCCAGTCTTACAGTTGTTGCGTGGCCAGGTTTTAAAATGTTAAAATTATTGTAGTACACTACCGACCTATCTGAAATGGATTTGAGTCCTAGTGAACAAACTGATGTTGCTCGTCCTGGTACCAGCTGCAGTGATCCATCAACAATCAACACCGGCACAGTGCATTGCTTTCAGGCAGAGCTAGCAGCAGCAGGCAGTAGTCAAGTAGTACTAGTAGTCAATGTCATAGTCAGACTCAGCAGCAGCACTCCAAACCCAAAATAAAAATAAGAAGGGAACTGCAGGGCGTTCTACCTCTACTAGCAGGGTAGAAAGGTCCAGGTCCTCCTCTGAGACCACGAAGCAGCCAGCATCTGTTTGTCATCATCAGATGTTTTGTGATGATTCTCCCAGAACCACCTGTACAATGACTAGTTTTTAAAACCAGACAAGAAGATGCCACCTATGTTTAACTCTTCGAGTTGTCGAACTAATTATGTTGAAGGTATCCAAACGGTTAAAACAAGAGAACCAACAAGGTTGGATATTTTCACATACATAGATAAATGAAAATATAAAATAATTTTGAGAACTTTACACTATATTAGGTATTGACACGCTACTTCACAGTAAAGAATTTATGAAAATAATCAATCCCGCATATCTGTGCAAAAATATATATAATTTAAGTACAATATACTACATATATCAAGTGTAAACAACAATGATATCAATGAGTGATCAGCAATTACAATACATATATAGTAACTCAAACCACAATTATTACAATAAGCACTACCAGCAATTAAAGGGTTAACCACACATAGGTATATTCAGATATATTAAATAGCAATAATTGAACTCAGCAGCATAGAAAAAGATAATTGATCCTTACAATTAATTAAAATACAGTTGGTAGCAGCATATATGAATACCTCTGCCACAGAAATTGCATAAACTAAGCTAATTGAGGTTTAAGGTAGGTTGTCAGGTGAGCAAACATTAATATTAAACCAGGTCCTCTGACGATTTCCTTATATCATATATAATAATCAAATTTAGAGACTAACTGGGATAAAATCCCAGATATAGATCACTATAATTTAATTATGTACTGATTTCAAAAATTGCATATCTTCTGAATAAAACATATAAATTTCAATTAATATAGTCAATGATGGATTATACCAAGAATATACTTAGAATCAATTCAATAATAGATGTCTAGACAGTATCTTAAACTTCGTGCAACATATATCACAGATATGACTATAACAGTCCTATGTAAAACCTATAGTGTACTCCAAGGGTTAAATCACTAGTAAAATATAGGATGCCACACCTAAGATGGCTACTTCTTTTGTTTAGTGAGATGTTTAAAAACTTTTCACTGTACAAAAGTTTAGATCCAAAACCAACACAAAGAAATCCAAAGAAACACCTCAAAGTAAATAGACAAATAGCAGTGAAAGGGTTAATAAATTAATTCAAAGAATTCCCTAGATTAAATATTAGTTATTATAACCTTTCCAGAAACACAATATATTATTCTAGAAATATAAAGAATTATATTAACTAATATATAACAAGGATCTATATCTCTCACTGCTATAACCTATTTTACTCTTATATGGCAAAATATTACAATTTATCCATTAATAAATTAATTCTTCTTAATTTCAGAATTACTACAGCTAATATAGCTTATTATAATTGATCCCAAATGGTTGGCCAGTCCAGTTAAGACAAATTGTAAGAAAAATTAAGTTTCTTCAAATAAAGAAGAAATATATATTTGATTCTGAATTTTGAAGAATTTTAATAAGGAAAGATATATAGTTACCAGTCCAATAAGTGTGGATTTCTTAGGATTTCTTTAGAAGGCAGTCAGGTATTTAGTAGGGATTGAAGAGCCAGGAACCAAGAGGCAAAAGCCCAGACTCAAGACCCAAGAGGAAAAACACTTTTGTCTCTAAGCTTGCATATTTATAATGGGAATTACCCTTATCAAAATCTGCTCTGATTGGTTAAAGAGCCATCTCATTATGCAGTGACATCAGAATAAAATTATCTTAGTTTTTGGGAATTCCTCAAAACACTGGTGATAACGCTATGAAGTCTAAAGAGGTCGCTATTACTCCACACTAAAATTCACCTTGATAATAATTCCTATCAATAGACAATAAGGTGTTCTGGTTACTGTCATTAGATAAAAAAATGTCAAAGGTTATTCCATTGGATATCAATCTGTCACCCTAGCAGACTTTCCTACATGGGAGAATATCTTTGTCTTAGACTTTTTGTCTCCAATTGGATATCAATAATCATAAAAGTCACCTAGATATTTTTCATTCCTATATAGGTAAATAGAGGCCTCTTTTGTCCAGAAGAATGAGCTAATTTAAACACATTTTAAAACAGATTTTTAGAGAATTTAGTTTAAAAGAAAAATGACCCATTTCCTCCCCATCATGGCAATGTCTCTGACAGAGTGCCGGAGGGCTATCTTTGGAGGAGCTTAATTAAAAAAAAAAAAAAAAGCAGAACTAAAGGATTTTTTTTAATAATATAGAAATGAAGACAAGAAGAAAGAAGAAGAAGATGGCAGTGGCCCAGCTGGACATCAGGATTACTGGTAAGTTTTAATTTGTTGGGACATGTGTGAACTGTTTGTAGAATAACCCTATGAGTGCCAGTTGGGTCTGCAACAATGTATAATGTGTTACATACCCCAATGACACTCATAGGGGTAATCCTTTTCTATTTTTCAACCATAAGTATGTGTTAGAAACCAGTTTTCCAACACATACCTGTGTTTTTCATCATGTGTTAGGGACTCTGTGTCTCTTTTTTCATGGTGCAGGATTTTCACCATGAAAAGTGCGGTCCTGAACATGCGGTAAAGCCACAGCATGGTTTAGGATAGCAAGGTCAACTTTTTTATGCAATGTCCAATGGATGCACATTCTGCACCCGTTGGACATTTTTGGGAGGCTTTGGTTGTTGACAGCACAGTTTATAGAATTTTAAACTGTGCTGTCAAAACCACCACTGCTTGTTTTGAAAAATAATGGGGCTAATTTTTTTTATTCTGGGTAAATTTTTTGTCATTCTAGAGGGTATCCACAAACAAATGGTGACTTTTGAAAGTGAAGGGTTGTGTGGGTGGTTCATAGAACCACACCAGAAAATCATCTAACTGCAAAACTGCAACAAAAGTGTGAAGATATGCTTAACACTGGGGTGAAAAGGCTTCTCAGTGAAATGGTTAAATATTTCCTTTCTAATGCTTTTGCAGTGTTTTTACGAATAGTATTTTTACATTTGATAAACTACAGTGCAAGCCCATAAGTATTTGGACAGTGGTGTCAGTTTTGTTGTTTGGATTAGAACAACAAGGATGAAATGCAGACTGTCAGCTTTAATTTAAGGGTATTTACATCCGTAAACTGCAAACCATGTAGGAATTACAACCCTTTTTATAGTCCTTCCATTTTAGGGAACCAGATAAACAATATAATTTTAAATAAAGTTGGCATACTTGGAACTGTGCTACAAATCCTTTACGTTCGATGACTGCCTGAAGTCTGTTATGCATAGACATCACAGATGCTGGATATCTTCACTGTGATGCTCTGCCAAGTCTATATTCAGCCAACTTCAATTCCTATTTGATTTGAGCACTTTCCCCTTCAGTCTTGTCTTTGTCAAGTGAAACATATGCTCAATTGGAATCAGGTTGGGTTATTGACTTGGTCAGTCAAGAACTTTCCACTTTTTGGTCTTAAAATCTCCTGCTGCTGTCAGCAGCCACATCATAAAAAAAGGTAAGTGCACCAGTTCCATTAGCAGCTGTACATGCCCAAGCCATAACACTACCTTTTCCTTGTATCACAGATTAGGTGGTATACTTTTGATCATGAGAAGTTCCATTCTTTCTCCACAGTTTCCTCTTTCCATCTGTATGGACTGATCAGTGTTGCACTCTGTAACATTTTGTTCCAAAACACTACAGGTTTTTCTGTGTTGTTTTTAGCAAACTGCAACCTGACCTGTGTGTTCTTGAGGTTTACAAGTGATCTGCACATTTGGCAAAGCCATTGTGGTTATACTGGTTTTGTTTTCTCTATATAGTATTCTTTAACACTTCTATGACTATATCCTAAAGAGAGTTCTTGATCTGTTAAACAGTTGAAATTGGGGTTTTCTTCACAACTGCAAACATTCTTTGGTTATCCACTACATTGTTCTTCTGTGGTATACCTGTGCATTTTTATTTCCTAACAATGTACCACATAATTGATTTTAATGCACCAAATGTTTTGGATATGTCTCTGATTCAGATTGTTTAGCCTCATGATAGCCGGCTTTACTGGCATAAACACTTCTTTGATCCTCATGTTGAGAGACAACAGTAACAGGTGACAATGCAGATTCCACATCTAGAATCACTTCTTGACTTTTTGTTAGCATTCTAGTGCATGAGCTGATAACGCAATGACAGACTCCTGGCCAAAAAAACAAAACAAAATGAACAGCCTATTGTCCAGTTACTTCTGTTCCTCTGAAATGGAGCAACTGTATAAAAAGGGCTGTCATTTTTACACGGTAAACAGATAACGATATAAATACCATCAAATTAAGGCTTGCAGTTGCCTCTTAACCAATGTTTAATTTTAAATCCACTTTGCCAGAGTACAGAACCAAACAACAGAGCTTGAGTCACTGTCCAAATGTTTATGTACTGCAATCTGTATAGTACAATACCTTCATGAGACTGTACAAATAATATTTAGAAAATCCTAAGCATTGAACATTTTACAATACTTCCTTAAAGGATATATGCATTCTTGTTATAATAAGTCCTTCTACTGACAATTTTCCTTTTTTTAAATAATTACATTCTTATAGCTATTTTTCAAAATTTCTGTCACATGTGCCTCAATTCAGTTTTGCAAGAAAATGCTTTGTAAGAAAAAAGTTATGCAATCCTTCTTTCTAAATTGTATAACTCTATGAAGCACATTTCCCAGTTTGAATAGCTTTGCCCTTGACATTTTTTCATGTCTACCTTGTAATCACTTTGATGTGTATCTTTCTTACCATGACAAACAGAGTTGCCATAGAAACAGGATTACAATTTGCAGACTTACTGACACTCAATGTTTTTATTTATTGCTCAATACTTGTATGAAATTATACAGATAGTTCATTAATACAATTTATAAATTATAAGAAGATTAATAAGCATAATAAAACATACTCAAATCCAAATTGTTTTCTTCTAAAAGTTGCTTTGTGTATTACATATATATAAAATATACACACTGAAAACCTTAGCAGTATTTTTATTTTTTTTCAAATAAAGCAAGACAGTGTGAAAGAAAGGTAATTTGACTAGTAAAGCATTTTAACGTATTATGATTTGCATTAAATATTGGAATTTTCTGTAAAGGCAGTGTTGAAGACACAGATATCTTAGTCATTATAGGGAAGGCAGAGGCAGGGCGAAGGAGAAAAATTAGATCCAGAGCAGAAAGATGAAGAGACAAGCCATGGGAAACAATGAAAATGCAGTAAAGGGAGCGCATACAAGACCCTGTAGAAGGAGGGAAGAGCCAGTGGAAATATTAGGCTTGCCATTAGAAAAGAAGGTGGAGCTAAGTTAAAAGAAGAAAGGGAGGGGAAAGAGAAAAGATTGAAGGAGAGCATGTGAGGACAGAAGAATAAAAAGGAAAATTTTGCAGGAGATAGGGGAAAATTATGGAGACAGAAGGAAAGCACAAGGTGGAGAGTGCAAGGCAATGTAAGAAAGAGGAGAGGACTCAAAAAACCATGAAGAAACAGAGAGCTGACAAGGAGAGAAAAAAGAGAGTTTAAGAGCCTGGATTTAAGAGTATTAAAAATACTTTGTTGTGCCGTACTGGAGATACCTGATGCAGGGAACACTCTCCATGTCTTTCTCCAGAACATCACAGAGATAGCTGAGGACAAGGTATAAAGAACATTTCCCTCTTTCCATTGGATCTCTAGGATAATAAGGGTCTTATGCAGACAGTAAAAATATAAATAATTCCAGAGCATACCACTAGGCATGGGCTAGGAGTTCCATTTTTTTCCCATGGGAATTTTCACAAAAAAAGCACAGTTCCACTTTTTACACAGGAATTTCCACCCATGGAGAAGCCTATACATTTCCCATTTTTCGCTTACACCACAAATTGTCCTGTGATAAAGGATCCATTATTCACTTGTATTTAAAACGTGGCAAAACTTCCTTCTCCCATATTAATAAAACCTGTAATTCTTGACATGCTTCATGTTATATAACAGAGAATAAGAGAGGAATCAAAAAGAGAGAAGAAAGAAAGAAAAAAACATTTGAAAAAAATAGAGTTGTTTGTAGTTCTGGCTAGCACAATGACTGGCAGCAAAAGCTGAAGGGCCACTGCACTGCTGCTAAATCACTTTCCACCACTTCTGTTTGTGCAAATCATCCCAAGCCTAAGCAACTGAGGAAACATAATAAAGAAGGGGTCACTAGATAGCAGTATCAGCAGCATAGGTCAGCTGCCTGTGCCCGAGGCTGCTGCTGTCAGTGTACTGCCTTCTGAAGTGATGGCAACTGTGACAGTAGGGGAAACTCTCTCACATTTGTTATCACCTACAGTGCAGAAAGAGACTGTGGGAGGGGGGTAAAGTAAGGGTGATGGAGTTGCTGGTATGAGTATGAGATTGTTTGTGGCAGAAAGTGATAACAAATATGACACATAGATGCATTTGGAATAGGTATTATCACCACCACCACCAATAGCAGCAGCAACAACATTCCGACATTTGCTGTGATTCCTGTTGCTGAGTAGTCATAAACAGAAGTTAATCTGCCATAGATGGAAGCAGATGATCAGACTAATATCCATAATGGTGATTGGGTTCAACAAGTAGTTATATGGGATTAGGGCAAGTAGATTTTCTTCCACTTGCCATCACTATTCCTGGACCTTGCTCTAGTGCTGATGCCAATGCAGCAGCAGCAGCAGCAGCACCTGCACAAGCAATTGCAGTTGCTTTTTTTAACAATTATTTTTATTAGCGATCATTAAGAAAAAAATTGGTTATTGAAATGACACAAGATACACATAATAAGCATAACAATTACAAGTGTGAAATTGATGTAGGTAATTGCATAGAAAGTACTGGTCCCTGTCGTTTTGAAAGTAATAAGCTGCCTAGCAACTTAAACCTCTGAAAAAAAAAATAAACAGAAGCTATATAAGACTAACCCACTCCCAATCCCCCCCAAATCATCAGGCAGAGAACCCTGACACCCCAGAAATGAGCAGGATCTTCCCTAAATAGCATTTTCAAATAACCTGTTCTATCACAGTGTCACATAGGGACTAAGTATATCCAGGGGTTTAGTTATGATTGTATTATGTAGCTGAGCCGTGGAGGACTATGTGAGTCATGCATCCCAGATCTGACAACATTTTTGTGGACACCCTCTGTGCAGATATAATAATTTATAATTTATAGGGGATCAGGTGTTCCAGGACCACCTATGCAATCTCCACCATTCTCCTCCAGACCTTCGAAACATCGAGCATCCCTATATCAAATGCAAGAAAGTATTTTCCCCTTTCCTACACCTCTTACAAATCCTGCTGTTAGCCTTTCCCATTTTGTGCAATCTAGTTGTGTAGTATGCACAAAATGAAAAAACAAGGGGGGCCCAAATAGTGCAAAACAATCTCTCCAATCGTGCAAGGAATAAATATATATATATTCGCAAAGATGGTGGTCAATATTAGAGATGGGCGAAAGTTGTTGCCGTGTTCCTGCGAGAAATTTTGGGAAAACCATATTGTTATCCTCTGTTTCGTGGGAAAATCCGCTTTAAAACTAGCGCTTAAAATTTTTGCATCTTTTGCCCACTGGCCAAAATCTTTTGCCATTTTATCAAAGGCTAGAATGTTTTCACCAACTGATTTACGTTGTTTTCACACTTCCATTATAAAAATTTGACATTTTCTCTGAAGGCAATAAAAGCAGCTACAGAGTGAGTTAGATGTGCTGTGCTGTTCTGCTGTGATATTTTGCAAAAATTGAGGAGAGGCTCATAGTGACTCCTGTCACTATGAGCAGCAAAAAGAGGAACTGGAAGGACCCTTTTTATGTGTCCACTGAGTCTGAGGAGGAGAAGGAGGAGCAAGTGACTAGCAGTACTGAACCAATGCTGTCCAGTCCCCCTACATCACCCCAAGGGATCTTGGGAAATTTAATGAGAAGGGAGGGAGAAGAGGGAGTGGGAAGGAAGGAAGAAAATGGAAGGAAGGGAGAAAAGGGAATGGGAAGGGAGGGAGAAAAGGGAATGGGAAGGGAAAGAGAAAAGGGTAGTAGTAGTGAGAGCAGGACAGGTCAGCTGCTGTGCCTGCTGCAAGACGTTTTGCCCCTGCTGCCAGTTCCACCACTGCTGTACCTGCAGCCACTAGTGTTGTACCTGCTGTCAGATGTGCTGCCCCTGCTGCCAGTGCCACCTTTGCTGTACCTGCAGCCACTAGTGTTGTACCTGCTGAAAGACGTGCTGCCCGTTGCCAGTGCCACCATTGCTATACCTGCAGCAACTAATGTTGTACCTACTGCAAGATGTGCTGCCCCTGCTGCCAGTGCCACCATTACTGTACTTGCAGCCACTAGTGTTGTACCTGCTTCCAGATGTGCTGCCCCTGCTGCCAGTGCCACCATTGCTGTACCTGAAGCCACTAGTGCTGAACCTGCTGCCAGTGCTGAACCTGCTGCTAGTGCAGAAACCTGCTGCCACCAATACTTTGCCTGCTGCTAGTGTTTCTTGTAGTACTCAGGGGGAGAAGGAGAAAACATTGCCAAGTGTGACAGCAAGGCACCCTAAATCACACTTGCCATTGCCAAGCAGTCCTGCCAGTGCTAGTACTACTGCTACTAAGGTCCAGCAGCTTGTTAGCATTAGGAGTGAAGGAAGGGGTAATCAACAATATCCTCATATTACTAGTGACTGTGAGACTGAGGAGGAAGACTCTGTGGCTGAACTTGATGTGGTTGGTGTTAGTAGTAGTAGTAGCAGTAATGGTGAAGCAGTCGGAGTGGTAGGGGAAACATTTGAGAGCGTCCAGACTAGCGGTCAAGGGAGCCCACACCATCCCTCTGGTTCTAGGAGTCCCCTTCCCTTCACTACAGTGTCCAAGTTGAACATGATCCTTAAGAAGCCAGAACTGGTGTTGGGGGAGAGCAGGCTCAGAATTAATAGCACCACCACCAGCAGGGGCACAGATCAGCTGCCTGTGCCTGCTGCTACTGCTGCTAGTGCTAGTCTGCCTTCTTCTTCAGGTCAAAAGGAAATGGCAATTGTGACATTAGGGGACCCTCTGTCACATTGCTCGTCACCTCCTCCAAGCAGCAGTGAGATGTCTGGAATAGAGCAGCAGCAACAACAGTATGTAGGGACTAGTGGTGGTGGTGATGATGATGGTGGAGAAGCTGGGGTGGAAGAGACATTGATGGCCTTTTTAGCAGAAATTGAGAAGGAATGGGAGACAGGGATGAGGATGGGCATCACCATCACCACTAGCAATGACATTTTGGAATTAGAGGAATTTGCAACTGCTCTAATTCTTTTTGATACAAGGGCAGCAGGATGCTGAGGAGTAGGCTAGTGTGCCACAGACCACTGTGGACACAGTGGGAATGGGGTAAACAAGTAATGTGGGACTAGGGCAGGTTCCACTTGCCAGTAACTGCAATAGTCCCGGTCCTAGTTGCAGTGCTGAATCTGAGGCAGTAGCAGCAACACCAGAAACATTATCCACTGCCACAGCAAGTGAAGGGGAATGTGGAGAAAGAGGCCATTCTTCTCCATCTGTTCCTTTCCCCCAGACGTCATCATGGGTGTGGGACTATTTTTCTGTTGGGGCAGGTACAGTGCAGTCATCAGCAATGGCACTGTGCACAATTTGTGACAAGTCAGTGAGAAGAGGAAAGGAGGAAACATACCTTGGCACAAGTGCCCTGATATCACACATGAAACACAGACACCATGACATTTATGTCAAACATGTTAAAGACAAACACCCACCACAGAAATCAAGCACCGCTTTTGCTGTCCCTGACTCTCCAGAAAAGCAACAAGAGGCAAGGTGGAGATCAAAGAGGAGGAGGAATAGAACAACCCAGGCAGAGACTGGAAGTTCCCAGACGAGTGAAACAACTAGCTCACCATCACCTTCTAGGATAACAACTACATCTTCTGCCGATCCACGTCGTTCATCGTTACCTATCCCGCCAAATGATAGCCACTCTGTTGATAGGATGTGGCAGTTCATCTCTTCCAATTGCACACTGTGTGGTGCACTGACCACACATGCCACTGTGGTGGAAGAGAATCGATATCAGGCCATCAAGCGGCATCTGAGGAGATTCCATCCCGCAGAATATGATAAGATGGTGGCAGGGTGTCACGGTTTATTATGACTCTCAGACACAAGTTTTAGGTAAAAATCAATTTTATTGAAATGATAAATTGATAACATAGGATGGCAATCACATACATACAGATATATTCAGAATATAACAAGACAGAAGGCAGACTCTACCGGTCCTGTCAATATACCGGACAGGACAGTCTGAAGTAATAGAATGTTAGGCTCTACCGGCCTTGCCAATACCGGGTAAGGCAACCTGCAGATGGAATCGCATAACGGTTCTACCGGCCTTACCAAATTACCGGGCAAGGCAGCCTCAATAGATTCATAATGTAGGCTCTACCGGCCCTGCCAATACCGGGTAAGGCAACCTCAGATGGAATGTGGTAAAAGGTTCTACCGGCCTTACCAATACCGGGCAGGGCAGCCCAGAGATGTTAGCAGCAGTCAGATGGTAATGGCAAATTGACAGGATAGTAAGCAACCCAGTGTACACACACTGAGACTAACAGGGGAATCGTAAAGCCGCAAGGCTTTGGAGCAAACCAGCGTCCGCACGCTGGGACCAACACTGAATTGTATAGCCGATAGGCTTAGGAGCAAACCAGTGACCGCACACTGGTGTAACAAGCGAGTTTGTATAGCCGCAAGGCTCTGGAGCAAACCAGCATCCGCACGCTGGGACCAACACAGAATTGTATAGCTGATAGGCTTTGGAGCAAACCAGTGACCGTACACTGGTGTAACAAGCGAGTTTGTATAGCCGCAAGGCTTTGGAGCAAACCAGCGTCCGCACGCTGGGACCAACACAGAATTGTATAGCTGATAGGCTTTGGAGCAAACCAGTGACCGCACACTGGTGTAACAAGCGAGTCTGTATAGCCGCAAGGCTTTGGAGCAAACCAGCGTCCGCACGCTGGGACCAACATAGAATTGTATAGCTGATAGGCTTTAGAGCAAACCAGTGACCGCACACTGGTGTAACAAGCGAGTTGGTATAGCCGCAAGGCTTTGGAGCAAACCAGCGTCCGCACACTGGGACCAACACAGAATTGTATAGCTGATAGGCTTTGGAGCAAACCAGTGACCATACACTGGTGTAACAAGCGAGTTTGTCTAGCCGCAAGGCTTTGGAGCAAACCAGCGTCCGCACACTGGGACCAACACAGAATTGTATAGCTGATAGGCTTTGGAGCAAACCAGTGACCATACACTGGTGTAACAAGCGAGTTTGTATAGCCGCAAGGCTTTGGAGCAAACCAGCGTCCGCACGCTGGGACCAACACAGAATTGTATAGCCGATAGGCTGTGGAGCAAACCAGTGACCGCACACTGGAGTAACGAGCAATGTCGCCGACGCGACCAGGCAGGAGGTCGCCAGGATACAGGAGACAGGCGATGCAATGACAGGAACCAGCAACGATCAGTCAGGTCAGGAAACAGCAGAGAAGAAGTTCAGCAGGAACTGCAACACCAGAGACTAGGCCGGAACCAGGACTGGAAGTACTTCAGCATGCAGGAAACACTGGAACAGTAGAGATCAGGAACTCAGGAACATATGAGATCAGGAACTCAGGAACACTGGAACAGAGGCCCAGCTATCACTGGCATAGTGATAGCAAGAAGGTCAGAAACAACACGAAAGGGCAACCAAAGGGTGCCCAATCCAGGTTTAAATAGGCAATGAAAGGCAGGCTATCTGCAGACAGCCAATAGCAGCCCCCTACTGGTGACAGACAAGGAACTGCAGCAATCACGGGCACCGTGATACAGGGAGGGTTCATCATTACTATTAAACTGTCAGCAAGTTGGCATGTGTCCTTAGCGGGTCTGGAAAAGGGGTAAAGTGACAGCAGCAGTACTTGGTTTTGGGTTTCATGGTGTTTGGATACAGTTGTGCCTCCAGATGTTATTTACCACATACACACTGTGCACGTTTCAGTTGCTGATAAGACCTGCTGTTCCTTCTCTCAATGGAAAAAATATATTCTAATAACAACACACCCATGATGATTTTGGAGGAGGGGCAGGTGGAGAAGATTCAATGGCCAACTTGTTCTTTTCTCCACATAGACTGGGGACTACTTAATGTGCTGCTGCTGCCTCAGACGCATCACTGGAGCCAGTCGTGGCAAGTGGAACCTTCATCATCCAGCACCCATGTTACTCTTAGTATTGATCCCAATCCCTTTTAGCTGCCTAATCATCCTGCTGCTTAAACAACTTAGCAGTAGCAGTACAAACAGCAGTTGCAATTCAGGACTCAGGAGGACATTTGACAGTGTCCACTGGCCAACATGACCTGTTGGCATTAGGCCAGTAGGGCATTTTTATTTTTTTCTCAGGGCTTGTGCTTTGGAAAAAAAACAAAAAAACAGTCCTACAAAAAAATAAACAATTTTTGGGGGGGTTGTTTCTAACAAGCCAAAGCCCTACAAATCAATATTTCCTTAGGGTTTGCGCCAAACAAGCCTAATAAGCCTAAGTCCTATAAAGGCCTCTAACAACAAATCTAACAAATCAGCCTATACAAAATATTCTTTCAAGTCAAGTATCAGTCCACCCCAGTGGCAGCTTATGTCAGGGCGTTACTGTCTCTATCAATTTAAATAAAAAATTCTTATTTTATTTATTTATTTTTTATTAACTGTCCCCCAATAGCCATCAAGAACCCCCCCCAAAACAAATTCCCTGTTCAAATGATTAATTCATTCACCAACACAGGCACCCTCCTCAGACCCCTTTATACCATTTCTTATGGTTTCTATTTTAATTTATTGTATTTAGGATTTATTTTTTATTAACTGTCCCCCAATCCCAGTAAACAACCCCCCAAAAAATCAACTGATTCTTTCCCCACACCCCACCAATACTATGCCTTTGGGAAATAAAATAATATTTGCTATGTGTTGTGTATAACTTCTATGTTCCCATTGATTTCAATGAAATGAGCTAGGCGAAAAAAATCGGAAAATCTGCACTTTTCCCTGGAAATTTTTTGCTAATTTCAGTTTGAGGTGGAAATTTTCACCCATCCCTATTCGGTATTATTGCGACTAACAATCAGGCATGTGGAGAATATAGGTCCATCTCCTTTTCGGTACTGGGACATGTTTAACCTCCACTGTAGAAAAAGGAATCCAGGTGATTTTGATATCTTATAGTTATTTATTTTATATATAAATATAATACAAATGACTAAAATCACAATGTGAATTCACAATTGATAATAATAATCTATGTTTGAATATGTATACCCATAGCAATAGCTATTGCTTTTTGATTGTGATAACTTAATTCTTTCCCCTGGACCATAAAAAATCCTATCAATGTTGGGGAATATATATTGGGGCACTTTGAAATATATATAGAAACTTGGGTAAGAAAATAATTTTAATTAAGATGGATCTGTTTTGTGTCATGCTTCTTCTGGTTACTCCTCCTACCACCACCTCTATTGGCTACTGTTGCCTTTATCTACCTGGTTCAGCCTCCAGCACTTGCTTGATTTGTGCACCACGTTCCAAAGAATCCTTGCTGTAGCATTCCTGAGTTCCTGAACCTCCGTGTACCGACCTTTGGCTTTTCTTCTGCCTTCTGAATCCCGTGTCTATTGTCTGCATATTTCGACCTGGCTTCCTTCTAGACTACAGCTCCCTCTCATCCCCAGGTACCTTTGTCTCCTTTCTGGCTCTGACCTTGGCTTTACTTTGACCATGCTTCTTCAAACCTGCAACTCCTTTCCTGCCATCTACTGCACAGCGAGTGTCCCTTCAGCCGTCACCTGCCTGAGTCTCAGCTGCTCCTGGACATTCGGATTGCTGATTATTCGACTTCCACACCTCAGGCCTACTGACCGAGTCAAGGTTGTCATTGTCGGTGGCTCTGACACCTGCCCCAGATAGTCGAGGGTGTGGACAGTCAACGGCCTACGATTCCCTGCCTCCTGTCTGACCAACTAGTCGAGGGTGTTGTAGTCGAAACCTTACGACTGATGCCTCCGGGCTTCTGACTAGTTGAGGACAGTGGTAGTCGAAGATTCAACAACTAGCCCTTTCGAGGTCAACGCTTCCTTTCCTAACCCAGTTTGTTTTATTCTGGTTAACTGTCTTCCAATCCTGCAGCTGAACCCTTTCATCTCCTGAGGCCTCTGTATTTCAATTCAAACTGTGTTCCTGCTGTGATATCTCTTTACCCTTAGTCTCTCTCAGACATTGATACTTTGTCTCTAAACTGGTTTATCAGGGGACCAAGTTACCTTTCAGAAAAAACTTTGGGGAAACATCCACCCTTATGCCCAGGTTAGCATTGAATTCAGTCTTTTAACTAGAATTTTAGCAAGAATCGCAGCATCTACTGTTAATAAGGAAATAGGATTGACACCACTGGAGATCTTTTCCTGGTTTCGGGTGGACTATTATATTGGCTTCATTCAGAGAGTTAGGTAGAAGAGCAGCATCCATTGCCTCATAAAATGTATTTAGCAGCTGTGAGGCTAGTATGTTAGAGTATGTTTTATACCATTCGGCTGGAAGCCCATCACAACTGGGTGCCTTACCATTAGAAAGATCACCAATGGCCTCCACTACCTCTCTCTCAGACAATCAGAAGAATGGGTGAGTTCCGCCCATAGTTTTGGAACAGCACAATGTGAAAAATATCACACAGTCATTTATTTGTAACTGTGTATCATAGAGTCACTTATTAAATGTAACATTTATAGCCTGCTTGTCAAATATCAAATGGCCCTTATCATCAAATCTGCCCTGACCTCATCCCCCTGACCAGTCTGGCTATCAGTTTGCCAGCTTTGTCTCCATTCTCAAACAGGGTTAGCGTTCTGCTCTGATAGCTTGATGGCATATAACGAGGATCCTTCATGAATTTCTCAAGGATTCCGCATCTCCTCTGTGAACACATTGGGCTTCTGCTACCACCGATTCCTCCTTGAGTCTTCAGATTTCCTCTATCTTCTTTCTATAGGAAGATATATGGGAGATAAATGATCTCATAGCAGTAGCTTTCACAGCCTCCCAAACCACCTCCTGGAAGCGGATCCGGTCTTAATTTGGAAGAATTCCTCCAAATGAGATTTATGGTGGCCTGCAATTTGGTCTACGGACAGCCATATGAGATGCAGCCTCCAGGTTTTGTTAGGATAGACCTCACCTATTCTAGTCTCCAAAACCAATGGCGAATGATCAGATGCCACCAGCAGCAAGAAGCTACAACTTTCTGTCATGACCAAGTGAGTTCTGAGATATATGCATAATCCAATCTGGACAATATTTTATAAGTTCAGGAAAAGCACAAGAAACCCGTCTCCCACAAGTGGAGCTCGCACCAGGCATCAATCAACCATATCTATGTCCTCTATCAGTCCACTACATTTCAAGTCAGTACAAGTGGTTTCCACATTTAACTAAGTCTGGGTTAACAGTCCCCATGCATACTGTCATTGAACCTGGCCTGGAGGAGGTGTAAGTCAATGTATCCTGCAGTATAATGGACACAAAAGGCAGGGTCACAAAGCTTTTCAGTATGACAATAGGAAGCCCCTGTACTTTACATGTCAGAAAAATATAGCAACCCTTAGAACTGGTTTTAAGTCTATAAATTCTAAATTAATAGATTTTTTAATTAGTATGCATTAGTATGTAAACTCCTCTAGAGTGTGAGGAGAAAGTAGAGTGGTAACAACACATCCGGATGTTGTGTCTTAATGTGTGTCAGGATTAGAGATCTTTAATTTGAATCATTCAATCCCCTGATTTTCCAGGAAAGAAATCTAACTTTTCCTCCTGACATATCCCATCAGTTTATTCCATGACTGCCCTCTCCCCCTAAGAAGCAGAGAGTACACAGCCCCCCTGATGAAAACTCTATAATCCAAATGAACCCTCCCCCCGCCCCACACCCCCAACTAGATGGATACTCAAGCCCAAAAATCCATAGAAGAAGAATCTCTAACCAGATACAGAGCACACACATCTTCCCCAACATAACGTTTGAAACAGAAAAAAAATTATGACGTGAAACAGTCCCATCTTTTGCACATAGTATACTACCTAATATGTTAATGCTGTATAGTAGTAGTTAGCATAACTCAACTCAGATGTAGCAGCTCATACATATATATTTTGAGCTTTCAACAACATAAATGTATTAAGCACCCAAGTAGGAAGACTTGCTTCCCCGTGCTCCAAGATACAGCCAAACCCACCCCATTCTTGCCAACATACTAAAGTGCAATTTGTGACATGACCTTATTTCAATCCTGTTTCCACCAATGTTTTAAATTGAATAGACCATGTGCTGCAGATATCCCAGAACCATTGGGCACAGAGTAGTTTCCCCACCCTGTGTTTTAGAACAATCAAAGATATGGTAAAATTAGGAAAGGAAAGTAGTACACATTTAAAATGGCACTTTAACTATGAAGACCCAAGGTGGAAGGTGTAGCGCAATCCACTTGGACAAACTCACTGTCCAGTTCATTATTAAAGAGTTTGTGTGAATGACACTAGCTGCATCAACATCAAGATATTTCTACCTATACCTCTTCTTTCTAGTAATCACAGAGTTAAGAGTATCTATCCCACACTTTGGCCTAAATGCTCAAAGATTCGAAGAGGGCTAAAAATGTTGATATACTGTCAGAGCAATGTTGTAAGCACATCAACAGTATTCACTAAAGTGTCTACGACATTACATCACCAGCACTCTGACAATAACATGCCCACATCGACATCTATCCGACAGGTTTACGAATTTGCATTCATCACATCGACAATGTCCTATTTCCATGTGGAAATTAAGCATAATGACTCATTTGCTTATGGAAATGCTGTAAGAGACACATTTGTATGCAAGGGGGTGTGATGATATTTTAATGTGACACTTTGACACATTCACTAAACTCCAACAGCAACTTCTGTGTCGGAGATCACAGTCTCCACTTCACCTATCTCAGGTTGTCGTAGTTGGGATCTCCCCTGTACTTTCCTATGCAGTAACAGCAGGGAGGGCTGTGACATTGTGTCGATGTGGAAGGGATTTCCTCCCTTCACACATCACCAATACTACGACAATTCTAAAGTTGAACAGCATTCTCTCTGCTTCCCTACTTGGCCAGTAAAGAGAAGGCTTTCAGCACCATGGAAGCATTGAGTGCTATAGGGATGTGCATTGCTCACCCCTGTGGAACTCACATGATTAAAATAAACAAAACTAGTACACCAAGCACTACACAATTATCCCCTAACCTATGTATCATATATTATACATGTTGTGCACTCACAGGGGAATAAGGTTGTGGGTCACACATCATCAATGGGAAGTTGCAGCTACCACTTGCCCCCAGACTTGTTCCCTTGCCCAGTGGTGGCCATAGAACCCCATATACACTGCTTGGCCCCCACACTTGTTCCCTTGACAGCTGGTAACCACAGATCCCCATGTACATTGTCTGACCCTCTCAAACCTTTTCCCTTGCCCACTGCTAGCCAAAATCCCTATGGCCACTGCCCAGGCAAGGGAAAAAGGCTGGGGGTGCCAGGAAATGTATATGGGGCTAACACACAATGGTACTGTTGCCCACATTATAGATATTAGACACAGAGTGCCCCCCTTCAACATACTAACCCCTCGCCCTTACTAATTTGACAAATATTGCTTGCAGAGGATAGAAGCAGTGACGGGTCGTTAGGGTGGGTTACTAGGGTCAAAGGCTCTGTGAAGTAGCAGCGCTCAATGTTTATGCAGGCAGGGTTACCCCAAAGTGCGTTCTCCTGATTGTACCCCCAAGTTGCCAACAGCACAGTGGGCTCTGATGATCCATGTGGTCTCCCTGATGAGTGAGGACAACAGGGCAGGAGGAGGTGGAGGATGGGAGGCCCAGGATCTCTATGACTCCATAGTGAAGGGGAGAGGAGATTGTCTATGGGTTCGGCTGGAAGTGTATCAAGAAGGAGGTAGGTGACATGTGGCAGAGCCTTGGTTACACACAGCAGGAGGGGGCATAATGGTGATTTAATTCCTGTACAAGGAGAGGGAGGATGCCAGTGGGATTAGCTTGGGGGTCATTTAGCCAGGTCAGCATTTGTCAGCTTTAGGTGTTTACTTGGGGAGAACATCAGCTGTACCAGACCAGTGAGGGGAGTTGGGGCAGAGCTACCACCACCTATTGGACAGGGCACAGTAGTTCACATTGGAGAATCCTGCCATCCTCCGTGACCCTGTGCTGTCCTATCGACTGGGCGAAGTACCAATGTGCCAGCTAGAGTTCATCTAACCTGTGTGGGTAGGAGGAGGGGGAACCTGGCAAGGTCTGCCCTGTAGGCACTGACCAGATGTGGCTACCTGCTGGTGTTCTTATTGGGGAGCTGTCTGTGTGTGTGTGTGGGAGGGGGTGACTCACTGCAGCCTAAAGCTTCTCTTGTTTATCTCATGTGTGATTATGCTGAGTGCATGGCTGTATCTTCTCCCAGCCAGTTTAAAAAAAATAAAAATAGACTTTGTGTCAGGAGAGAACAGATAAGCTATTCGTGTGTTGGGAATTGTTCAGTTCCCCTAACAGCCAGGTGCCTGGATGTGTGACAATGAATGCCCAGCTTTCCCACTGATGTGCAAACCTCTCACTTGTTTGAATAACAAAAGTCATTTCATAGAGAGAAAGGGGGATCCTGTGATTGCACCACACTTGCCAATGAGAGGCAAACAGGGAAAGCTGGAGGAGATCTGGGGAGATGGCACCGCTCACCAAGATGCGACTACCCGACATGAGAATCTAACGCTGTCATGCAGTGCCAGATTCTCATGTCGACATTGTTATGCAGATGACTTGGTTAATGGGTCATGTGGTCACAGCCTCTTTTGAGTGAGACCATTTAAAAGTAAACCCACAGAACGTGCCTAATTTTAAGTTTACTTTTCAATGATAGCACGCGAAAGAGTGTGCGACCACATGACAATGTCAACATGAGTGGAGATCAATTCATAGAAGAAAAGACCCCCTGCTGGCAATCCATTTCTTTGTCTTCTTTTCTCAGTTAAGCACCTGGTTGAGTGTATCCCATGGGGCGGTGCCACGCAACACTATCTTCAGTGTGAGCGCAGCTGATGGAAAGCGTCAATGGAATTCTGCCCATTTGCCAACCGAAAATGTGCTTCCTGTTCCCAATGTTTCACGCAATGTGGCCTTGAAAGTCAGCATCCAGTCTTTGCCTAGATAATCCAGTTATCCAGTGTTAAACTGTACCATTCACAGCAATCTTAGCTTATACAAGAAGAAAATGTCTCTACACGAACATAGTGTTACTCAGCCCCAGGAGTCATGAAACGGTCAGCGCAGCGTGCTTGGTTCTCAGTACATGTGTAGCAAACAGTCATGGACTATTGGACCTGATGGTTTACTGCATACAAGGACAAGCATAAGCATGGATGTTACTGTTCCTGTGAGAAACATTAAGATGCTTTCTAGTGGAACATCACCATCTAAACTTCAGTGTTTCAGTATGTTCAGTGACCCAAAAGTAACACCACAAGAATCATCTGTTAGAAACTTTAAATCTTTCTCTTTGTTTGATGCAGCCAACAGCCCTCTCTCAAGTCTGTCCACACACACAACTCCATTAATAGAACTCCAAGAGGTCATAGCAAGAATAGCATCTACTACAATGCAATCAAACAACACCCCATATAACTAGCTATACTTTCAAAGTACGAGTCCAGTCCAGTTAGCTCTAAGGAACGCTTGAGAAGGTGAAAATGCCCAAAAAAAAACAGAGAAACACCCCTTTCATATACATCAAGATCACAATTTACTGTAATACAAACAGCCAGGATAGGAAGCTAAGAATAGCTCTGGATACCTCCATCAGTTCCTTTCCTTCCCTGAAGCTAAAACTTCACCAAAGCCACAAGCCAGAAGGAAGCTCATTATAGTACAACCCAACAAATCTGTCTGCACTACATTTAAACAGCCTGTTAGTAAAAATGTTCCATCTGCCCTCTCGTTGTCTAGTAAAGAAAATACTGTATATTGCTTGCATTTGACATACTAACTGTGTTGGTCATACACGTCACTTTATTCAACATACACTTCCTTTTATTCGACACTTAACCCTTTGAGTACTAGAGAGGTAGTAAAGCATTGCTTAGCAATGCTTTTGCTACCCCTCTGGTACTCAAAGGGTTAAGTGTCGAATAAAAGGAAGTGTATGTCGAATAAAGGGAAGTGTATGTCAAATAAAGTGAAATGTTTGATCAACACAGTTAGTATGACGAATGCAAGCAGTATATGTTGAATTACTAAGGGGAGTTAATATGTCGAAGGGGGCACTCTGTGTCTAATATCTATAATGTGGGGAACAACACCATTGTTTGTTAGCCCCTTATACATTGCCTGCCACCCCCAACCTTTATCCCTTGTCCAGGCAGTGGCCATGGGGATTTGTGGCTAGCAGTGGGCAAGGGGAAAAGGATGGAGAGGGTCAGACAGTGTATATGTGGATCTGTGGTTACCAGTGGTCAAGGGAACAAGTGTGGGGCCAAGCAGTGTATATGGGGTTCTATGGCTACCACTGGGCAAGAGAACAAGGCTGGGGGGCAAGTGGTAGCCACAAATCCCCATTGATGCTGTGTGACCCACAATCTTGTTCCCCTGTGAGTGCACAACATGTATAATATATGATACATAGGTAAGGGGATAATTGTGTAGTGCTTGGTGTACTATTTTATCCCTTTGAGTGCCACAAGGTTGAGCAATGCACATCCCTATAGCACTCAATGCGACATTTGGAATTCAACGAAAATGGGGAATTCAGCAACATTCGGACCTTCCGACAGGCAAGGGTCGTTCACCAAAAAAAATATGAATCCGACTAGCCCTGGTCCGAATGTCGTTGAAACCTTCGGAAATTCGGTGACTACTACCCTCGCTTGATTACTTTCCCTCCATACTTTCCCTCCATGTCTCTAGTCCAATTAGCTTCTCCGTTTCATACGCTACTTTCCCGCTTTGTCTCTGTTCCAGTTGGCTTCTTTGTTTCATGATAGGGGTTGGACTAATGACACAGACACCCAGGCAGACAACCTGCATTTCGTCATTGTGTTGTTGGAGCTCAGAGAGAGAAGGAGGCGATAGAGAGTGTCCAGTTGTTGTGTAGGCAGGCAGTTAGCATTAGGAATAGGCAGGCAGCCAGCATTAGTGCCTTACTGCCACTGCAAGGAAGAGTCATCTTTGTTCCTGTGCAAAAGATTTAAAATAATAGGGATTTGTTTGAATAATTTTCAGAGTGACACTTCAGCCAGTCTCACAGTTCTGCAGGCAGGCCTAGTACCTTATTGCCACCACAAGGGAAAGTCACCTTTGTTTCTGTGTTTAACATTAAAAGTAATAATATTAATTTGTTTGAATAATTTTCAGAGTGACACTTCAGCCAGTTTCACAGCTCTGTAGGCAGGCCTAGTACCTTATTACCACCGCAAGGGAAAGCCACCTTTGTTTCTGTGTTTACCATTAAAAATAATAGTAGGAATTTGAATAATTTTCAGAGTGACACTTCAGCCAGTCTCACAGTTCTGCAAGGCAGGCCTAGTACCTTATTACCACCACAAGGGAAAGGCACCTTTGTTTCTGTGTTTAACATTAAAAATAATAGTAGGAATTTGTTTGAATAATTTTCAGAGTGACACTACAGCCAGTTTCACAGCTCTGTAGGCAGGCCTAGTACCTTATTACCACCACAAGGGAAAGTCACCTTTGTGGGTAAAATATTAAAAGTAATATTAGGTCTTTGTTTGAATCATTTTCAGAGTGACACTTCATCCAGTCTCACAGTTCTGCAGGCAGGACTAGTACTTTATTACCACCACAAAGGAAAGTCACCTTTGTTTCTGTGTTTAACATTAAAGATAATAGTAGGAATTTGTTTGAATAATTTTCAGAGTGACACTTCAGCCAGTCTAACAGTTCTATAGGCAGGCCTAGTACTTTACTGCATCCGCAAGAGAAAGTCACGCTTGTTTGTGTGTAAAATATTAAAAGTAATATTAGGGCTTTGTTTGAATCATTTTCAGAGTGACACTTCAGCGAGTCTCACAGTTTTACAGGCAGGCCTAGTACCTTATTACCACCTCAAGGGAAAGTCACCTTTGTTTCTGTGTTAACCCCTTAAGGACCCTTGACGTACCAGGACCGTCAAGGGTAAATGTGCTCCAACGACCCTTGACGGTCCCGGTACATCAAGGGTTAAACTCTTCCATCGCGGCCGCACGGAGCGATGGAAGAGTTCAAGCCGCTTGTTACTAAGTGTCCCGGTATCGGGACACTTAATAACAAGTGGTAGAAACATTGTTGCAACATGCGATTCGCTTCAAAAGCGAATCACATGTTGCAAAACCTGAATGACAGGGACAGTATTTGTAAATACTGTCCCTGTCAGATCTCTATGCCTCCCTCCACCTTGCATACTGCTGAGGTGGAGAGAGACATAGAGACATAGTGTTACAGTGTTCCTGTAAAAAAAAAAAGTAAAAAAAAAGTTTAAATAAAGAAAATTAACCCTTTGATCACTGTTCTGCAGTGATCAATAATTTCCCCCCATCTGATCACTCTTGGAGTGATCAATTTGCTGCAGATCAGTGTTTTCTGATCTGTGGGATACCCCCCATCCCCCTTGAATTTTTTTAGATTTTTTTTTAATTTTTTTAAATTTTTTTAATTTTTTTTTTTTTTTTTTTTTTTTTTAATAGTAACTATAGTTTAGGTAGGTAGTTGGGTAGGTTTAGTGTAGACGTGTGTTAGGGAATGTTTTAGGGATAGATTTAGGTTTAGGGAAAAAAACAACAACCCCCCCCCAAAAAAAAATATATATATAATAAGCGCAGTTTAGATAGGTAGTTCAATTGGGTTAGGTAGGTTCAGGATATACGTAGGTTAGGGTAAGTTTTAGGGTTAGATTTAGGTTTAGGGATAGCGTAAGAAACCCCCCCCCCAAAAAAATATATATAATAAGTGCAGTTTAGATAGGTAGTTCACTTGAGTTAGGTAGGTTCAGGATATACGTAGGCTAGGGTAAGTTTTAGGGTTAGATTTAGGTTTAGGGATAGCGTAAGAAAAAAAAAAAGTTTTTTTAGTGGGCAAAATGCAGCGCAGGTACAGCGTTGAAGAGGCATATGCCTTTTTGGCGTCTGACTCTGAGGCAACAGACACTGCGTCAGATTTTGACATAGCGCAGTTTTCAGAAAGTGAGAGCAGCACTAGTGATGACGCTGGGCCTTCTGTCAAGAAAAGACGCACTGCCCCAAGAGCTGCTCTGGCAACTGCCCCAGCACCTGCCAAAAGAACTGCCCAAAGACCTACCAAAATACCTGCCCAAAGAAATGCCCCAAGTGCTGCCCCAAGAGCTGCCCTGGCAACTGCCCCAGCACCTGCCAAAAGATCTGCCCAAAGGCCTACCAAAGAAATGCCCCAAGTGCTGCCCCAAGAGCTGCCCTGGCAACTGCCCCAGCACCTGCCAAAAGATCTGCCCAAAGACCTGCCAAAAGACCTGCCCAAAAAAATGCCCCAACACCTTCCACTCCAGATCCTAATGAATGGGTATCAATTTATGGCCACAAATCTCAGAATTCACAGGCAACCCAGGGATTCAAATTGATGTGGAAGGATTTACCCATGATCATTTTTTTTATTTGTTTTTGGGGGAAGACATTTTAGGTGAAATTGTGTCCCAAACCAATTTGTATGCAGCCCAGTATACTGCCGCCAACCCTAAGTGTGAAAAACGCTGTTTTTTTTTTTTTTACTTACGTCATGGTTTACGAGGGATTGGTGGTAAAATGGCTGTGTATAAAATTGGAAAACACACCTAAAACGAGAGCCTGGGGTGTCTACTTTCCAAAAATATACACTTTTGGGGGGAAATCTTAAAAAAGAGCACTGTTACACAGCCCCAAATGAGACATGGCACCAGTAACGCAAGCTGTGAAGATTCAAAGTGTGAACCTGGAAACGTGTATGTTTGAATTTGGCCCCCGTAGCTCCCCCAAACCATGAGAAAGCTATGCATATGGGGTATTGCCGTGCTCAGAAGAAGGAGCTGAACACTAATCAATTCAGTTTATAAAATCTTCACCTATTCTGTGCTTGAAATTCACATCAACATTGAAGGCAAAGTGTGAAAAATGCTGATTTTTTTTTACTTACGTCAAATTTTCACAGGATTGGTGGTAAAATGGCTGTGTAGAAAATTGGAAAACACACCTAAAACGAGAGCCTGGGGTGTCTACTTTTCAAAAATATACAGTTTTGGGGGGAAATCTTAAAAAAGAGCACTGTTACACAGCCCCAAATGAGACATGGCACCAGTAACGCAAGCTGTGAAGATTCAAAGTGTGAACCTGGAAACGCGCATGTTCCAATTTGGCCCCCGTAGCTCCCCCAAACCATGAGAAAGCTATGCATATGGGGTATTGCCGTACTCAGAAGGAGGAGCTGAACACTAATCAATTCAGTTTATAAAATCTTCACCTATTCTGTGCTTGAAATTCACATCAACATTGAAGGCAAAGTGTGAAAAACGCTGTTTTTTTACTTACGTCAAGTTTACGAGAAAGTGGTGGTAAAATGGCTGTGTAAAAAATTTGAAAACACACCTAAAATGAAAGCTGGGGGTGTCTACATTCCAAAAATATACACTTTTGGGGGGAAATTCTAAAGTGGAACATAGCCCAAAATGAGCAAAGGCACCAGTTAACCAAGATGTGAAAATTCAATATTTGTTCAAAATTGGGCCCCGTAGCTCCCCCAAACCTTGAGAAACCTATGCATATGGGGTATTGCCATACTCAGAAGAAGGAGCTGAACACTAAACAATGCATTTTTAAAAATCTTCACCTATCCTGTGCTTGAAATTCACATCAACATTGAAGTGCAAGTGTGAAAAACGCTGTTTTTTTAACTTACGTCAAGATTTACGAGCGATTGGTGGTAAAATGGCTGTGTAAAAAAATTGAAAACATACATAAAATGAAAGCCTGGGGTGTCTACTTTACAAAAATATATACTTTTGGGGGGAAATCTTAGAGTGGAGCACTGTTACACAGCCCCAAATGAGACATGGCACCAGTGATGCACGCTGTGAAAATTCAAAGTGTGAAACTGGAAACGCGCATGTTCCAATTTGGGCCCCGTAGCTCTCCCAAACCTTGAGAAACCTATGCATATGGGGTATTGCTGTACTCAGAAGAAGGAGCTGAACACTAAACAATGCATTTTTAAAAATCTTCACCTATCATGTGCTTGATATCAACAGTGGTATTGAAATGTAAGTGTGAAAACTGCAAAAAAACAAAATATTACCACAATTTTGAATTTTTTTTCTGGAAAAACAGCTGCATGAAAAACTCCAAAATTTTCCTGATTATTTACTTTATGTTGTGTAGTTTTCAGAAACATATACCTTTGTGGGACATTTTTGGTTCTGGCACCGTCAGCTAAGCTATGATGCTCACATGCCAATTGTTGAGAAATTACAAGTTGGAAATAATGGCATCCATCTTGTAATATTTACCTTGTAAATGTGAGGAAGTGATTGAAATACTAGGCATATGGGGTATTCTTATATTCAGGAGAAGCAAATGAATATATTTAGGGGTATTTTTTTTGTCATAAACTAATTGTATGCAAATCCTGACACTAAAATATAAGCAAAATGTTGTTTTTTTCAATTTTTTTCCTCTTTTTTTCTATTTTAATCAAATTAAACAATGAGGTATTCATATAATTGTGGTATCAAAAGAAAGCCCTACTTGTGCTTAAAAAAACAGTATATAATTTATGTGGGTGCACAAAAGGAATTAAAGAGAAAATATGGTTGAACAAAGTCAAAATTGCTCCGGTCCTTAAGTCAAATCTAACTCAGATTTTCCCGGTCCTTAAGGGGTCAAATATTAAAATTAATATTAGGGCTTTGTTTGAATAATTTTCAGAGTGACACAGCCAGTCTCACAGTTGTCGTGTGGCCAGGTTTTTAAATTTTAAAATTATTATAGTTCACTACTTACCTATCTGTCATGGATTTGAGTCCTAGTGAACAACCTGATGTTTCTCATCCTGGTACCAGCTGCAGTGACCCAGCAATCACCAACACCACCACAGTGATAATGCTTTCAAGCAGAGCTAGCAGCAGCAGGTGGGCAAAGAAGAGTACTTTGAGCAGTACTAGTCAGACCCAGCAGCAGCACTCAAACCAAAACTAGAAAGAAGAAGGGAACTGCAGGTCGTTCTACCTTTACTAGCAGGGTAGAGAGGTCCAGGTCCTCCTCTGAGACACTTCAGTGAGTCTCACAGTTCTACAGGCAGGCCTAGTACCTTATTACCACCTCAAGGGAAAGTCACCTTTTGTTTCTGTGTTAAATATTAAAATTAATATTAGGGCTTTGTTTGAATAATTTTCAGAGTGACACAGCCAGTCTCACAGTTGTCATGTGGCCAGGTTTTTAAATTTTAAAATTATTATAGTTCACTACTTACGTATCTGTCATGGATTTGAATCCTAGTGAACAATCTGATGTTTCTCATCCTGGTACCAGCTGCAGTGACCCAGCAACCACCAACACCACCACAGTGATGTTGCTTTCAAGCAGAGCTAGCAGCAGCAGGTGGGCAAAGAAGAGTACTTTGAGCAATACTAGTCAGACACAGCAGCAGCACTCAAACCAAAAAACTAAAAAGAAGAAGGGAACTGCAGGTCATTCTACCTTTACTAGTAGGGTAGAGACGTCCAGGTCCTCCTCTGAGACCACAAAGAAGCCTTCACCTGTGTCTCATCAGCTGTTTGGTGATGATCCCCCTAGAACCACCTGCACAATGACTAGCGCCACTGCCAGTTTAGTCACCAACTCCTCTACAGCCAGTTCTGTAAACCTGGGGACACCTAGCGTGTGTAACACTACTGGTCAGACACTGCGGACAGTATCAACACTGGATTTTTATAGCGAACGTCCGTATAAGCAGCTCAAATGGAGATTATTGCAGTATTTGGAGATTTCTCCTGCCACCACTGTCACTGCCACTGAAAGCATATCTTCTCCAGAAAAGGTTATTGAGGCAGATATTTTACCATTTCCTGGTAGCCACCAGGCAGAAGATGGAATTGAGCAGGGCTCCCCAAAATCTGCTGCTGATGATTTTTCTTCCGGTCAAAACCTACAAGAGGCAGAAGAAGAATCTGAGGGATGAAGGCCTCCTAAGCTTGATTTGTCCCCTGAGCTTGATTTTTCCAGTGACCTTGATTATTGCCCTGAGCTTAATTTTTCCCTTGCTTCCCATAGTACTACTCCTGTTTCTCCAGTTACACTTGTGTCTTCTATTGACTACTCAACACCTTCCTCTCCAGTTCCATTTAAGTGTCCCAGCCAGGTAGTAGCTGCTAGTATCTCCACCACCAGTACCGCTGTTACTCCACTATCCTCCTCCAATCCCATTCCCAACATCCCTGCTGCCATCTTTAGGTTTACTAGTACCCCTGTAACGGTACATAGAAAGAAAAAAATGAGGTTTCTCCAGCATGTGAAGATCAAGAAAGTGTCACATCAGTTTCTTCTTCTCCACCACCTTTCAGAGTCATCCATCACTCCAAAGTGTGGGACCATTTTGTGGCACTTGGCAATGGCCGGCTAGCGAAATGCAAATTATTTGGCAGGGAAGTCAGCCATGGCAGGGTGTTGGGTGATCTAACCACCTCTGGGATGAACCAACACCTGAACAACTACCACAAGTCAGTGCTGATAAGTGCAGAAAGTGGCACTACTGCATATACCAGTGTCACACTCACCACCAGTAGGCAGGAGAAAGGGCAGTGGAATCATGCCACATCTGGTTCTAAGAGCAGACAGTCAGAGCCCATCCCAAAATCAATACAGGCCACACTGGAAGATTTTGATGCGTTTCATTCAAAAAGGATGTGCAGACAGCAGTCCCGAAAAATCACACACTTCATTGCACAGCTCATAGCTGTTGGGGGTGCTACTTTTAATTTGGTGGACGGGGAGCCCTTCCAGCAACTTATGGAAGCTGTCACACCCCAATATAAAATTCAATCCCGCACCACATTTAGTAGAACTATAGTGCCCTCACTGTACCGGTCATGCGTTGGGCTTTTGAAGGACCTGCTAGGAAAGGCTGGTGACCAGTCAGTGCACATTACCACTGACTTATGGAGTGCTCCGAGTGGCCAGCATGGCTTCCTGTCCTTGGAGGTGCATTGGTGGCAGCCCAGTGTGTTGCAAGACACATCATTACTGATAACAAGATCAGGTGAAGTAGCTAAGCAGGCAGGGAACCGCTCTTTCCTCCTCCATGCTGAGGTAATGGATCAGCAGCACACCTCAGATAACATTCACAAAGCACTGCAGAACATGGTGGCGCAGTGGCTAGGGGAGAAGGCAGGCACACAGGCACAAATCGGGTTTTTTGGTCACTGACGGTGGAGCTAACATGATAAAGACTCTCCTGGATGGCAGATTTGTGGGTGTGTGCTGCTCAACACATGTCCTACTTCTGGTAGTGAAGGCTGCTCTCGAGGATGGCAGTAACACTGGAAGGTTGCCAGCACTTCTGGAGTCATGCCAACAAATTACTGGCCACTTCCATCAGAGCATCAAAGATAGCCAGCTCCTCAGGGAGAAACAGAAAAAGGCAGTCCTTCCAGAGCACCGCCTGAAACAAGATGTTGGAACCAGGTGGAACTCCACCTTAGCCCCTTAACGACGGGCCGCGCACGCACCTTGCGGTCCGTTAAGGACCACGGAGCATTTTTTTTTTGTGGCTGCGTTCCGGACTCCCCGAACGGTGTGCAGCCGCGAGGGGAGCCAGGAATTCCATGACGGTCCAGTTCCGTCATGAGTCGTTAAGGGTATAACAACCCATGACGGAACAGGACCGTCATGGGTCCTTAAGGTGTTAGATATGCTAGAATGTATCCTGGAGCAGAAAAATGCAATTCACGCAATGTCATGTCACCGTTTCATTGGTAGTAACAGAACACTGGGCAGGGCTGACTGGGCCCTGATGGAACAGGTAGTGACAGTTCTCATGCCTTTCCATGCTTTGATGGAAATTTTAAGCCAAGAGAACGCTAGCCTGGCCAAAGTCATTCCCCTCTTCACACACCTCTCCTTAAAAATTTACAATTTCCTTGCTAATAGGGAACACTCGCCTGGTGCTGAGGGTAATATACTTCCTGATATTGCTGCCTTTCTAACGATGCTGAAGAAGGAACTGACTCGGCACATGGAAGAGCATATGGATGATTGTCCTGAGTTAATGCTTGCCACAATTTGCGATCCTTGAATCAAAGGCAAGATGGCACTTAGTTCCAATTCACTCACTGCCTGGAGGGAACAATTGATAGTGAGGGTGCATGAGAGGCAAAGAAAAAACAGGATGCAGTCACAGGAGGCGGGAGAAGATTCCACAGATGAGCTGGAGGAGTGTGGTGGTCTTCCGGGACCTATCAGTAGCAGTGCTAGTAGCACCTCATCTTCTTCCAGTGGAGCAGCTGCTGCTTTTTAATGCTGAGGCAATGGACAGATTATGCTTTGGATAAAACAAACAGCTCCACATCAATAGAAAAAGTGTTTGAGGTTAAGGCTTACCTTGCGGAACCTTCTTTGCCCCCAAGTATAGATACCTTGACTTTCTGGGATAACAAGAGGGCTGTGTGGCCTACTTTATCCCTGGTAGCCCAGGAGTTGCTTTCTTGCCCCCAATCACTGTCCAGAGTGAGCAGGTATTATATACTTAGCCCTCAGTGCTCTCAATTGGCTCCCCAGCTCATGGAGCAAATGACTTTTTTAAAAGTCAGCCTGCCAAAGCTGGGTTACCCTGCTCTCAGGTTTGATGGAGATTAGAAGAAAAAAAGTACCATAGTACCATAATATGCTGGGGACACCCCCCTGACTTGGTGGGACACAGGGGTGAATTTAAAGTCTACATTGGTGTCCCACTATACAGGTTGTTCAGTCTGGCTCTATTGTTTTTCATCTCTTGTAAAAAAAAAGTCTGCAGTATCTATCTACTGAGTCCTGGCTGCCCCAGTGTTCTGCAGTTTGCTGTTGGCTACACCTCCAGTTTTGCTGTCATCATGAGTCCGCCTCATACCAATCATCCTCAGTTTTGTAGTCTCTTGTAAGAAAAGTCTGCTGTATCCATCTACTGAGTCCTGCTCCAGTGTTCTGCAGTTTTCTGCTTGCTACATCTCCAGTGTTGCTGTCATCCTGCGTCTGCCTCTCACCAGTCATCCTCAGTTGCTGTATCTCTACTGAGTCCTGACTTCTCTGGTGTTCTGCAGTTTGCTGCTGGCTACATCTCCAGTGTTGCTGTCATCCCGAGTCCGTCTCATACCAGTTATCCTCAGTTTTATAGTCTCTTGTAAAAAAAAAAGTCTGTGTTATCTCTACTGAGTAGTACCTGCTCCAGTTTGCTGCTGGTTACATCTACAGTGTTGCTATCATCCGGAGTCTGCCTCGCACCAGTCATCCTCAGTTATGTAGTCTCTTGAAGTCTGCAATATCCATCTACTGAGTCCTGCCTGCTCCAGTGTTCTGCAGTTTGCAGTGTTCCAGTCATCCTGGGTCTGCCCTGCACCAGTCATTCTCAGTCTTCCTTCTTCCTTCAAATTTAGCTACATCCATACTTCATCTACTTCATCCATAGTACCATAAGGCTAAATGCCCACCTTACCCTGTTCCACCATCTTCATTTAGACCCTGGAAATGGTTCCATTCATTTAATTTTCATTTTTATTGTATTTTTAAAGGCATTTTAAAGTTGCTGAATAATTCTGACTGTCGCCGACTTTCGTCCGAGTCGAACAGGTTGGATCCGAATTGCAGAGTCAACGAATTAAAAAAAAAAATTTGTCCAACATCAAATTTTACAGAAAATTTTTGTCGTGCACAAGTCTAATGCCTAATAGGGCTGGTGAACCAGTTCCATTGCAGTGTACCATACTGTACAATAAATTGTGGGCTTGCTTTTTTCTTGTTTCCAGATTTGCTGACTGGAAGTCCTTTGACAAGTATTGCCATAGTATATCCAACTGTCCTAGAGGTCTTAAGATGGAAGGGATGCTCATTGCTTGAGCTTCTGCCCCATGGAACACCAGAATTGCTGCTATACCTACTCATTGCAATATATTTGAATATTATTCCACCTTAACTTATGTCTGATTGGTCCTCTGGGTCATCCTGTATTTTATTTTGTTCAATTTATTGCACTAAGTTCAAGTGTTGGAGGAAGAAGGTACCTCTAGGCAAAGGTACATTGGACACTGGAACTGGTATTTATAGTTATTCAGATGTTTGTTATATCTATTAGAGAACTCAAACATGATTTATGATGACACAATGAATCAAAGATGTGCAGGTGCTTTAAACTACCCTTGTTTGTGCTTATTTACTTTTTCTCTCTTTCCTGTTGGTAACTGCATTTCTAGAGAAATATGCCTTGCCCTCCTTAACAGGCTATTCAAAGGTGACACCACTGTTTTTAATATTCCTCTTCCTTTAGTTATATATTGGAGAAATTCACTAAGCGATGGTAAAGAGGTGGTAAAGTGGAGATGACTTCTCCAGTTTATCCCTCCTCCAATTCCTATGTTATTCTATGGAGCCTATGCACTAAGATCTCCAAAGATGAAGAAATCTTAGAGCATAGGCTCCATAGAATAACATAGGAATTGGAAAAGTGATAAACTGGAGAAGTCTTCTCCAGTTTATCACCTCTTAATGAATCTCCCCCATTGTGTTTTTTGGGTCTTTATTAAGGTCACAAAAGTGGACTTAAATGTTGACTGACTGTTGAACAGACATAAATAAACTCATTGTAGTTTTTATTCTTCATGACTGTAGTCCAGGTTTTTTTAAATTGTTGCTTAAACCTATTTAGTAGTTTGGACCCCAGGGAAAAACATTTGTGATAAGTTTTAATGTACTGTATACCCAAATGCAACCTCCTATGACTATTTTCACAGGGCCTTCTACCTCAAGGATATACAAAGAAAACTGGAGTCATTTTGGAGCAATACAATGTATACCTCTCTAGTATTCTGGGGGTTAAAAGTTCAATTGAAATCAATGGAAACTTTGGACATTTTCATTTGGCTCCCATGATGATGAAGTTTGTTTTCCCTATAATTACACCAATGTTGCAGATCAGATTTTGCAAATTGTTGTTACACACTTGTATCACTAGCTTGATAATGTTGTTTGTTTTTATGCTTACCTCATACCTCCCAGATTTTCTTTTTCAGACTTGATTTCAGTTTTTCTGCCATATAAAGGCACATTCTTCAGTGAAATGTTTTGTAGTTTCATCAATATACCATGCCAGATAAGTCTTCTAAAGGCTCCTGTTGATGTCTGATATGTAGTGTATCCCTTTGAATGCCATAGAGATATCAAAGACATTGCAGCACAATGCAGTGGATAGTTCTCTGCCACTGAAACTGGTTAATCTTTGTAAAAATATCAGGTTTTGAAGATTTTACAAACATGATGCATGTGCTTCATTGCAATCCTTAAAAGCTAGTCCTAAAAAGCAATTTTTCATCATGTCTCTGTTCTGGCCCCCACCCACAATGTCAACTGGGATATGTTGAGATTTTCTCTGCATCAAAGTTATGCATCTAAATGTTCTAAAAGCATTTTCTTAATCTCTGTAAATTGACCTCAAATAAAAAATATACATGTGCCCTTCTCATAATGTCATAGGTGAGCCCAGCACTGAGTCTACCCTTATGGAGACCTTTATAATTCAAAAGTATTTTATTACAGTGTACTGTGCAAAAAGTCCTTTTTGGATGCACCATGCCATAGACTCTGATAAGAGCAAGAATCCATTAGCCAGAATGTAAAACTTCCCCACTCACCTGATTGCCCCCGGTAACTGAAATTGTCTGTAATCAGAATAAAACAGTTCTTACACCATGGAATGTCTATTCTTAGACATATTACCATCAATTTTTGCATCCAATTCTGCCATATGTCAAATGGAGAAAGCAGTCTTAAAAGTGGGTATGTCAGAAAAAAGATTCTTTTAGCAGTCAGTTTTTGTCTGATTAATGTCATATTTTCCCAACAAAAAAAAATTGTCTAAACTTGGAGAAGACAAATTAAAGTACTGTTAGCCGGAATGAGAAGCAGTAGTATGAAGTTAACCGGTAAAAAATAAGTATTTGTTTGAAAATTTGTCATTTTAAACACAAAAACAAAATCTTTGCTTCTTTGAAAATTTTCATTTCAAAATCAAAGACATTTTTAAAATTTTAGAAATTTTAAACATTTTAAGGGCAATATTCATCAAGATCTTCTTACCATCATTTTTAAAGGGATAGTAAACTCAAGAAAAAAGTATAGGTGAATTGATAGGTACAATTAAAAAATACTTTCTGCCCTCATTCCCATCTCTCAAACCATTATGGCTTGAGAGATATAATGAAATAAAAGTCTCCGTTCCCTCCCCTTTCTGCCTGATGAGCTGTAAAACTGTCAGAGGTAGAATCCGGTCGTCCGTCTTTAGGCGGCTCTTCAGGAGTTCTGACATCGGGATATCCAACTATAATTACTTCATTGGAATGGTCTACAACATGTTCTTGCAAGCCAGGCACACGTTGTAGACCATACCGATGCAGTAATTATAGTTATATATCTCAATGACATCGCTCCTGAAGAGCCGCTGTCTGGTCCCGGAAACAGTAACTCATGATGTCCGCTATACAGCGGACGCATGAAAAGTAGGGAGGGGCAGAGACCTTTATTTTATTATATCTCTCAAACCATAACGGTTTGAGAGATGGGAATGAGGGCAGTAAGTATTTTTTAATTGTACCTATAAATTTGCTTATACTTTTTTCTCGAGTTTATTATCCCTTTAATCCTTTATCACACAATTTCATATATGACAGATATACTTCTGAAAATATTGTCCTTCTTTTACCACCAGCTCATGATGTGATAATTTTTTCATTATGATGACTTTTTGAACATCTCACCCAGAGTGTTTGAAAGGCTACAAGGATTTGCACATTAAAAAAGTAAAAAGAGAGCAAGAGAAGTCAAATAAAATGAAGGTCTTATAAAGCAGAAATTAGATTTAGGAAGGGTAAACAGAAGTCCTACAAAGAAATGAACCACAGTCAAACAGAGCAGATATCTACAGAAAATGTCACAGTCAACCTGGGTTTGGGATCACTACAAACAAAAGAGTAATGGAAAGAATGGTAGATCACAGGAGAAATCCATAATAATATGTCAACATGGAAGTACACAGTCCTTGCTTATGAAGGAAATCAAAGTTGAGTCTGCAGCTTCTGGAAGTTGTTAAACTGCATTATATCCCAGGACTGATCATTATAATATAGCACAGAGAGCAGGATACATCCAACATTCAAGATGTCAGTACTGCTGCCTCACATGCCAGCAGTCCCAGGTTTGAATCATGAAAATCGACTTAAATACTAGACATGTTTCCCATGCTTTTGGGATTTTAAGATTTTGTTTCTCATTAGATTTTCAAGCTAATCAACACCATAATGTGCTTTTTAAACTGAAAACCAAGAAATACAAGTAAAAGCATACATGTTTAATGTGAAATATGAACTGATGTGTACGGTACTCTGTGTATGTATGCTAATTTACAAAGCCAAGTATCAACATTATAGTTTTCTAGGTTTACTTAAAAGCATCTCTGTGTGATACTAATCAAAAGTCAGCATGAAAGGAACATTCTACACAGAGACTCAAAACCAATCAATAAGAGGCCAATGAATGTGATGAGACAGCTCAGTAGACATATGAAGTAAGAACAATTGTTGTCATGCAGCATTACATAAGAAAAAACATTTAACTCTTTGGATGATAGAGCCTATCAAAGCATAGCTTCCAAGGCTTCAACAACTTATATTGCTTTCCTGTAAAATAAAGCAAGATACTAAAACAGTGATACAATACATTAAGTAAATGTTATGTAAACGTATATCTTGATTTATGAAATTCTAACCAACAATCCAAAATGAAGATTGCACAAATTGCAACTGACACCAAGATGATCCCTTTAGAATATATTGAAGCTGATGAGCTAAGTAAAATGATGCATCTCTACAGTAATCTAAATCCATAGGAAAAAAAAATAATTTAATGGTCTTTTAACCCTTTGAGTGCCAGAGGGGTGTGCAATGCATTGCTTTGTGCAAGCATTACACACCCCTCTGGTGCTCAAAGGGCTAACCCATTGAATATTAGCAAGATCTTCATCAAATAGGGGAAGAAGCACTAAGGGGTGATTAAGTAGACTTGACTTCTCTAGTGATACCACTTCTCTAATTCCTGTGTTACTCTATGGAATAAATGTACCAAAGCCTTGATTAAACTGTGTCCATTAATACCGCCAGTAAGGCAAAAAAGTTCAAGGTTCATTAGCAAAATCTGATTTACATAGTATTCACCAGAATGGTTAATGAGTAGGGGTGGGCAAAAGTTGTTGCTGTGTTCCCGTGGGAAATTTCATGAAAACCACATTGGTATTCGCTTATTCATGGGAAAATCTGCTTTAAAACTAGCGGTTAAAATTATCACATTTTTTGCCCATTGGACCAAATTTTTTTAGAAAGTTTCCACCCATTGATTAACGTTGTTTTTGCACTTCCGCTATAAAAACGTGACATTTTCGCTAAAGGCAGACACAATAGAAGCAGCTACAGAGCGAGGTAGATGTACTTTGCTGTTCTCTTGTGATATTTTGCAAAAAGCGAGGCAGGAGAGGCTCATAGTGACTCCTATCACTATAAGCAGGGTAAAAAATAATCAGTGGAGGAGCTGGAAGGACCATTTTGTGTGCATGGAGTCTGAGGAGAAAGGGACCACTACTGTAACAATGTTGTCCAGTCCCCCTAAATCACCCCAAGGGATCTTGGGGAATTTAATGGGAAGGGAGGGAGAAAAGGGAATGGGAAGGAAGGGAGAAAAGGGAATGGGAAGGGAGGGAGAAAAGGGTAGTACTAGCGAGAGCAGGACAGGTCAGCTGCCTGTGCCTGCTGCAAGATGTACTGTCCCTGCTGCCATTGCCCCCATTTCTGTACCTGCAGCCACTAGTGTTGTACCTGCTGTCAGATGTGCTGCCACTAGTGTTGAACCTGCTGCCAGTGCTGAACCTTCTGCCAGTGGTAAACCTGCTGCCAGTGCTGAACCTGCTGCCACCAATACTTTGACTGCTGCTAGTGTTTCTTGTAGTACTCGGGGGTGGGGAGAAGATTATGCCATGTGTGACAGCAGGGGACCCTCTGTCACATTGCACATCACCTCCTCCAAGCAGCAGTGAGATGTCTGGAATAGAGCAGAAGCACGTAGGAACTAGTGGTGGTGGTGTTGGAGAAGCTGGGGTGGAAGAAACATTGATGGCCTTTTTATCAGAAACTGAGAAGGAATGGGAGACAGGGATGTGGATGGGCATCACCACTACTAGCAGTCAGCTTTTAAAATTAGCGTAAATTGCAACTGCTCTAACTTCTGCTGCTGCTGAGATGAAAGGGCATCAGGGTGCTTGGGGTCAACAAGTAATGCAAGACTAGGACAGGTTCCACTTGCCAGCAGTAGCAATACTCCTCCTGATCCTAGTTGCAGTGCTAAATCTGAGGCAGTAGCAGCAACAGCAGAAACATTATCCGCTGCCACAGAAAGTGAAGGTGAATGTGGAGGACAAGAAGAAAGAGGCCATTCTTCTTCACCTGTTCCCTATCCCTCCCCCCAGAAGTCATGGGTGTGGGACTATTATTATTTTATGGCAGCCACAGTGCAGTCATCATCAACAATGGTACAGTGCAAAATTTGTGACAAGTTAGTGAGAAGGGGAAAGGAGGGAACACACCTTGGCACAACTGCCCTGATAACACACATGAAACACAGACATCATGACATTTACTCCACACATGTTAAAGCCAAACACCCATTACAGAAATCTAGCAATGCTGTTACTGTATCCCCTGACTCTCCAGAAAGGTGGAGATCAAAGAGGAAGAAGAATAAAGAAACCCAGACAGACACTGGAAGTTCCATGATGAGCAAAACAACTAGCTTGCCATCAACATCACCTTCTTCCTCTAGGGTAACAAGTATATCTCCTGCCACTCCACCTCATTCATCGCTACCTCCCCCCACCAAATGATAGCCACTCTGTTAATGATAGGATATGGCAGTTCATCTCTACCCATTGCACACTGTGTGGTGCACTGACCACACATGCCAGTGTGGTGGAGGAGAATCAATACCAGATCATCAGGTGGCATCTGAGGAGATTCCATCATGCAGAATTTGCTAGGATTCTGGAAGGGAGGGTTCATCATTACTATTAAACTGTCAGCAAGTTGTCATGTGTGCTTAGCGGGGTCTGGAGAAGGGGTACAGTGACAGTGGCAGTACTTCGTTTCGGGTGTCATGGTGTTTGGATACATTTGTGCCCCCAGATGTGATTTACCACACACACTGTGCACATTGCAGTTGCTGATGGAAGCCACAGTTCCTGTTCTCAAGGGAAAAATATATAGTCTAATAACAACACACCCATGATGATTTTGAAGGAGGGGCAGGTGGAGAAGATTTAATGGTCAACTTGTTCTTTTCTCCACAAATACTGGGGGCTACTTATTCTTCTGCTACTGCCTCAGGCTCATCACTGGAGCCAGTCGTGGCAATTGGAACCTTCATCATCCATCTTCCATGTTACTGCTATTGTTGATCCATTTCCCTTTCAGCTGCCTAATCATCCTGCTGCTTAAACAACTTAGCAGAAGCAGTACAAACAACAGTTGCAACTCAAGAGGACATTTGACAGTGGTCACTGGCCAACATGACCTGCTGGCATTAAGCCAGTAGGGTATTTTTTTTTTTCAGGGCTTGTGTTTAAAAAAAAAAAAAAAAATAGTCCTACAAAAAAATAAACAATTTTTAGGGGGTTTGTTTCTAACAAGACTAAGTTCTACAAATCAATGTTTCCTTAGGGCTTGTGCCAAACAAGCTTAAGTCCTACAAATCAATGATTCTTCAAGGCTTGGGCCTCTAATAAGTCTAAGTCTTACAAAGGCCTCTAACAACAAATCAAACAAATCATCCTCTACAAAATACTCCATCAAGTCAAGTATCAGTCCACCCCAGTGGCAGCTTATGTCAGGGGATTTCTGTCTCTGTCACTTTAAATACAAATGTCTTATTTTATTTTATTGATTTATTTTTTTATTAACTGTCCCCCCAATAGCAGTCAAGAAAGCCTCCCAAAACAAATTCCCTGTTCAAATGATTCATTCATTCACCAACACAGACACCCTCCTCAGACCCCATTTTATCATGTCTTATGGTTTTTATTTTATTTTATTTTATTTAAGATTTCTTTTTTAATAAGTGCCCCCCAATCCCAGTAAACAACCTCCCAAAAACATTCCCTGTTCATCTGATTCTTTTCCCACATCCCACCAACACAGGTACCCTCATGTCCCTTTTATACAATGCCTTTGGGAAATAAAATATTATTTGTATTGTGTTGTGTGTAACGTCTATGTTCCCATTGATTTCAATGGTCAAAAAAAGTGGAAAATCGGCACTTTTCTCAGAAAATTTTTCGCCAAGCGGAAAGTGCCATTTTTCGCCAATTTCAGTTTGAGGCAGTTTGTACATCCCTATTAATGAGCATAGGCCCACAAGTCACGTACATTCAAAACCTGTGTTTCACCTTTTTTGAAATCACCTTGCATGAATAGCATAATAACATATAATAAATAACGTACGACATGTCAAGCTCAAAGGAAAAAGAAAATAGTCGACATTATCTAGAGATGCTGAACGTTGTCAATACAAGTTCAAACTCACATCCAGTCACAACACACTAAAGTATCAACTACATTCAAATGCATCTATATATACCCCAATATAACAGACATATCTTGTCTGTGTTTTGAGTTTTGGCAAGCTAAAGCACAGGGCCCAGGATTGGAGGATATTGATACAGAGAGAGAGAGAGGAGTGTTCAGAAAAGAAATAAAAAGTTCCCTTTTGTGATTACCCCCCCAACAAATATTCACTTATTCATCCCATTCATGTATGTGAATGTTTTTCATTGCCAACAGGTTGAGTGGCAGAGATGTTTCCAATGCATTGCACAGCAATGCAGTGAACACAGCTCCTACACATACAACTTGGTTGCAAGGTGTTTGAGCATGGGTAAGCACACACATCACATACACAGTTGTTTAATTTCAACTCACAATCCACCTAGCAAAGCAAAATAACATGAAGGTGTTGTTTGGCCATGATGTGAATTGAACTTGAACAATTGACACCTACCTCTTAGCATACTGGGTGCCAGATTGTCCTCATTAAGTTCCGTCCACTGGTGTGGTAATAAAGGTGTTAGCCAACCATGTATTTGGGTTAGATCACTCACTTGCAGGATGGATTATCAAAACAAAAATGTTTGGATTCACACTCTGATGAAGGAAAATCCACCAAGCACAACTGTTAATCTAAGGTTATTTATTGAGATCAGTGTTTGGCTATAATACAGGAACATGAAGAAGCCACTAGTTGGGTCAATTTATTACACCATGCAGGGAGAACATGAGAGTTATTCAGTGATGTGTCATGAACAGTTGATAAGGTGGAGATGACTTCTCTAGTGATATCACTCCTCCAGTTTCTATGTATTCCTATGGAGCCTATGCACTAAGATTTTTCAAACTATAGCAATATCAGAGCATAGGCTCCATCGAATAACATAGGGACTGGAGAAGTGAGATCACTGGAGAAGTTATCTCCACTTCATAACCTCCTTATCACACCTTAGTGAATCTCTCCCATCATCTCCTTGCATCAATACATATTAAACTCTATTTATAGTCCCCATTTAATCAATAAACCTCTATTATTAGGGACATGCCTTCAGAAGTATAACAGATACATAACTCCTAACTATTTAGCTATCTAGCGAAATGGCTAATCCAACAGCAATATCAACAATAGACATATTTTGATTATAGATGGATTTCCTTTAATATGGTTAACATTACATTAGAACATAAACATTTTTGCATTGTAAAATATACATTGAATCATTCTAAAAGCACCTGAAGAGTATGCTTAACATAACAAATTTAAGCTGCTCATAGTTTCCCCAAAAGCTATATGAATTCTGAAGAAGAACAGTATTGCTGTACAGGTTTTTCCTCTTAGATCTTAGGCAACTCATACACATATACTTGAGCATTATTTGAATATGTGAAAGGTTTTGCAGAGTTTGCTACCAGCTTCATGTTTCACATTGCATGAACAACAGCACTAGTGAAGAGCAAGAAGAGATCTTCATGGACAGGGAGTCAATGTTCCACCAGGGTCACTTGGACATTCCTCTGTTCCATGACGGTTCATGCCATGGATGCCTGTGGGAAGTGATGACAGGATTTGTAACTGCACTGTGCACTGTCTGTAATGCAAAGGATGAACCATCCTTAGCTCATTAACCTTTTGTATTCTGGGATAGTAGACAATCCATTGCTTTGCAATGGGATGTCTACCCCTCTGGAACCCATAAGGTTAGGATAGGGGATGCCAACCAGCCATATGTATGTGTGACCGGGACATTGAAGGAACACATCAGTAGTATGTGAACCAAGACCCATGAAATAGAGGGTGTTTGTGTGGCAATGTCATTCTTCTGCACAAACACACACACACGTCAGCATGGTGGGTCTTGCAACATGACTCCCACATAGTTACTCTAATACTGTAGACAATACTAACACAGTATATCCATCCCTATTCTGCTCCATTGGGCTTTGCACAACTATTGTTCTCAGGATAAGTAAAAAAAAAAAACCTTTAACACCTGGAATGCCAGAGTAGTATCCAATGCATTGCATGTCATTACATTGGATATCCCTCTATTGCTCCAAGAGTTATGGGGTTGATATGGCTACGTTCAACTCAACATATGTTGTTTGCTGTCAGTTCAACTAAGGTATATGATGAACATTGGTAATGTGGTATACCTTTGTTCGCAGAGGGATGGATGATGGCAGATGCTAATTGAATTCACACCCTCAATATGATACATCCATGGCATAGCTGCTGCATGGGTTATGTACTGTAGCAGCTATGTGGAGTGAAACAGATCATTATGTGTTGTGTGAGAGTGTTTGCACACATTCCCCAAGCCTGATCATGGACATACATGAATTGTGTTTGATTCCTGTATTTTACTCTTGGGTTAAGTAGTCCCTGACAAGTAGGGATAGGTGAAAAATTTCACCTCAAACTGAAATCGGCGAACAATGGCACTTCCCGGTTGAAGAATAATTTCCCCTCGAAAAGTGCAGATTTTCCACTTTTTTTGCATAGCTCATTCCATTGAAATCAATGGGAACATTGAATTTACACACAACACAAAACATATATTATTTTATTTCCAAAAAGCATAGTATAAAAGGGGTAGGAGGGTGCCTGTTTTGGTGGGGTGTGGGGAAAGACTCAGTTGAACGGGGATTTTTTGGGGGGTTTGCTTAAAAAATGAAAAAATAAAATAAGAAATTTGTAGTTAAAGTGATACAGGAACCCCCTGACATAAGCTGCCACTGGGGTGGACTGATACTTGACTTGATAGAGTATTTTGAAGAGGATGATTTGTTAGATTTGTTATTAGATACCCAAGCCCTGAGGAAACATTGATTTGTAGGACTTAGGCCTGCTAGAAACAACCCCCAAAAATGTTCTTTTTCTTTTTTGTAGGACTATGTTTTTATTTTATTTCTTAAATTTTTTATTTTTTTTAAACCACAAGCCCTGAGGAAAAATATGCCCTACTGGCCTAGTGCCAGTAGGTGATGTCCTGTTGGCCAGTGGCCACTGTCCATTGTCAAATGCCCTGTTATAGATGCAGAATTTGCGACTGATGTTCTTGCTGCTGTTAAGATGTTTAAGCAGCAGGATGATTAGGCGAGCTAGTTGTTTCACTCCTCATGGAACTTCCAGTCTCTGTCTGGGTTGCTCTACTCTTCCTCCTCTTTGATCTCCGCCCTCGCCTCTTGTTGCCTTTCTGGAGAGTCATGGGGTACAGTAACAGTGGTGTTTGATTTCTGTGGTGGGTGTTTGTCTTTAACATGTTTGACATGAATGTCATGGTGTCTGTTTCTTTTGTGATATCAGGGAGGTTGCACAAAGGTGTCTTCCCTCCTTTCCCCTTCTCACTGACTTGTCACAAATTGTGCACAGTGCCATTGGTGATGATTGCACTGTGCCTGCCCCATGAGAAAAATAGTCCCACACCCATGACTTCAGGGGCTAGTGCTAGGGAACAGGTGGAGAAGAATGGCCTCTTCTTCTCCTCCACATTCCCTGTCACTTTCTGTGGCAGCGTATGATGTTGCTGCTGTTGCTGCTACTGCCTCAGAATCAGCACTACAACTAGGACCAGGAGTATTGCAACTGCTGGGAAAAGTGGAACCTGTCCTAGTCCCACATCACTTGTTGACCCAATTCCCATTGTGTCCATGGTGGTCTGTGGCACACTAGTTTGCTCCTCTGCATCCTGCTGCCCTTGCATCTCAGCAACAGCAGGAATTAGAGCAGCTGCAAATTCCGCAAATTCCAAAAGCTGGTGGTGGTGGTGATGCCCACCCTCATTCCTGTCTCCCATTCCTTCTCAGTTTCTGATAAAAAGGCCATCAATGTCTTCCACCCCAGCTCCTCCACCATCATCATCACCACTAGGCCCTCCGTGCTGCTGCTCTATTACAGATATCTCACTGCTGCTTGGAGGAGGTGATGAGCAATGTGACAGAAGGTCCCCTAATATCACACTTGGCATTTACTTTTTACCTGAAGAAGGCAGATGGGGAGCAGTAGCAGCAGGCACAGGCAGCTGATCTTTGCTCCTGCTTGTGGTGGTTGTATTAATTCTGAACAGGAGCACCCCTAACACCAGTACTGGTCTCTTCATGTTTCACTTGGACACTGTAGTGAAGGGAAGCGGACTCCCAGGGCCAAAGGAATAGTGTGGGCCCCCTTGACCACTAGTATGGATGCTCTCAAATGCTTCCCCTACCACTCCACTAATACTAGTCCCACCAGCTGCTTTACCATTACTGCTTCTACTACTAAAACCAACCACATCAAGTTCAGCCACAGAGTCTTCCTCCTCACAGTCAGTAATAATATGAGGATATTAATTACCCCTTCAATCCTAACACTAAAAAGCTGCTGGACCTTCTTAGTAGTGGTAGTACTAGCACTGGCAGGACTGCTTGGGGATGGCAAGTGTGACTTAGGGTCCCTTGCTGTCACACTTGGCATCATCTTCTCCTTCCCCCTCCTCCAGAGTATTACAAGATGCACTAGCAGCAGGTCCAGCACTAGTGGCAGCAGGCTCAGCACTGGCAGTAGGCACAGCACTGGTGGCAGCAGGGGCGGCACGTCTCATAGAAGTCACAGTGTTGGTGGCAACAGGTACAGCACTGGCAGCAGGTACAGCACTGGTGGCAACAAGGGAAAACATCTGACAGCAGGCACAGCACTAGTGGCAGCAGGGGCAGCACATCTGACAGCAGGCACAGCAATGGTAGTAGCAGTAGCATGGGCAGCACTTTTGACAGCAGGCACAGCAATAGTGACAGCAGGGGCAGCATGTCTGGCAGCAGGTACAGCAATTGTGGCAGCAGAAACAGCAATGGTGGCAGCAGGGGCAGCACGTCTTGCAGCAGGCACAGGCATTTGACATGTCCTACTCTCACTAGTACTACTATCCCTAGGGGTGATTTAGGGGTGCTGGACAGCATTAGTTTAGTAGCTCTCACTTCCTCCTCTGGCCTCAGACTCTGTGGACACGTAAGGGTCATTCCAGTTCCTCCTTTTACTATTTTTAAACCTGCTCATAGTAGCAGTCACTGTGAGCTTTTACTGCCTCAATTTTCCAAGCAAATAACAGCAGAACAGCACAGCACATCTAGCTGCTTCTATTGTGTTTCACTTCCATAAATATGTCACACTTTTATAACAAAAAGGTGAAAATCACTTAAATCAATGGGTGGAAACTTTGTAGACATTGAAAAATTGATGGAGAATTTTGGCCAATGGGCAAAAACTGTGAAGATTTTAATCGCTGTTTTAAAAGCAGATTTTCCTGCGTGTGTGAAGTTAGGTCTCCTTTGGCTTAGCCTGGATTACTTATGGACTGACAGGTGTGCGTGTTGTGTGCACAAATGTGTTGTTGTGTGTTAACACCTGTTATTCCTGGGTATGATATGTATGATTGTGTTGTGTTGCTTTGTCAAGCCCTTGTCCCTGGGTGTTGCTAGTTTTTTTTTGTTTGTAGAGCACTTGTTTGTAGGACATGTTCATTTTCCTTGTGTTTGCTTGGCTTTTCAGAGGTTAATGTTGCAATTGGTGTGCTTGTGCTATGTGTTGGGTGTTGTGAGAGCAGATGTTTCCCTGCTTTGTCTTGCCCAACAGTGGATTTTTTGTCCATTGTGTGGTTTATGGCCAGATAAACTGGATCTAGATTTTAAGCAGTTAAATATTTCAATTTATCGTTTGTTGGCACTACCACACATGAATAAATGGCTCTGGGAATGCCTGTTCCATTGTTCTCAATGGGTGATGAATTATCTTCTGTTGTGATTTTAAATTTACCATTAACTGATTTTAAGACGCATAATTGAATGGCTTACTGTGCTTTTAAAACTGCCATTGGCTGTTGTTGAATTGAGGATCAAGATTTCTCCACTTATGGAGATCTTAGTGCATAATATCTATGGAACAACATAAGGACAGGACACTGGAGAAGTTATCTCCACTTTATTCCCTCTTTATCACTCCTTAGTGCTTAACCCCCTGAAGTCTCAAAGTTCAGCTATTTTGGGAGCAGCAGAGGCCTGATCAAGTAAACAGGGCCATCCCTTGAGATTAAAGGAAAGAAGGTTTCATCTTCAGCAAAGGAAAGGGTTTTTTTTACAGTAAGATCTGTTAAATTATGAAATGCCTTGCACCAAGGAAGTGATAATGGCAGATACAATGGATACATTTAAAAGAAATTGAAATACATTTAATTCAAAAGGGAACATACAGGGTTATAATTTGTATTAGTAGGCAAAACAGGAAGGTCTGAGAAAGACTAACTTATTGGCAGCAGTAAAGCTATATAATTCTCATGTCTCTTGTGTCTTTTTCCAATCTAATTTACTATGTTACTATGTAGAATTGGAGTAACTTTTACATATCTTCTTCTGATATGCTGATTCTTGCTAGAGGAGCAGATCTGCAGAAATGGAAACTAGGATATGACAGCTGCCCTTTAAAGGCATTGTATATTTTTCTCCACAAAACATATATCTAAACTTTTGCAAAGGCATATAAATATATATATAGAGGGAGATGAAACAGTGTGTTGCATAAATAGAATATTCTTTATATATATATATATATATATATATATATATATATATATATATATTTGTTAAGAATTCAAAAACAGTACAGAGATTCAAGAAATAGTAATTGTAATAGTACAATATAGTGCAAAAGTGATAGTACAATAAGTAGAAACATATTAAGAGAGACTGTAAAGAATAAGAGATAATATGTCCGGCTTCGAAATCGTTTGGAGTAAAATAATACAAAAACCAGTATCACTATATTCTCCAAGTTTACAAATAAACAACATGTGTCTTAAAGGGATAGAACATGTGTACATAATTATTAGACTGGTGAATGTATTATTAACGAACTTGTAGAATAAAGGGCTCAAATGAGTGCAAGTCGAGCATGGAGACAATGACCAGTGAGCGATTAATTCTTCAGTTCTTACAATTACGGGTGGTACTAAAGGATTACGTTTCTCAGGGGAGAGCGTTATAGGTTTGAAACTAAATATAAACAGTCCTTAGTAGGTCTGTGGAGAGTGATACAGTAGAGTGAAGAAGGTACATAGTCTCAGAAGATGAAAGAAGATGAGATCAAAGAAGAGAAGGGAAAGAGGAAAAAGGGGGAAGGGTACCAGAGCCCCTGGAAGGGCACGGAACAAACTCCTATACTTAGCTAGGAAATTATATGAAGAGGTAAGTATCGCTCAACATTCAGTATAGTGCAGGAGAGAGTGCACAGTATTTGCTCATGAGGCACTTGGAGTAGTGGAGTGGAAAGACATTAAATCAGAGAGTAGTGTAGATTAATAATAATATTAAGGATAATATCCTGTTAATGATTTTTTGTTAGCCATACATGCCATAGCTTTTCAAAGGTATTTCAAATAGTATTAGTGTGGTATGCATAGCATTTTTCCATATTAAGCATAGACTCCATTTTTTGGACCCAGGAGTGTAAGGGTGTAATGGAGGTTTGTTTCCAATGGAGTGGAACAACTGATCTAGCTTCATTCATCAGAGCTCGAAGCACTAAGCATTGAGTCCGGATAGGGCTATTCAACAAATGCTTGAATAGGAGAACAGGAAGAGGAGAGGGTCAAGTGGAAGTGACAGCTCTAATGAGGAGTTTATCCTAGTTTGGACAGCCTCCCAGTATAAGACAATCATTGAGCATGTCCACCAGATATGGTAGAGAGAGCCAATATCTGACTGACATCTCCAGCAGAGTGGTGAAGAGGAGGGACAAAACTTAGGCTTTTAGCTGGGTCATATACCATCTGGTAATTATCTTGTAGTTTAACTCACACAGTCTAGCAGATCATATACGGTGGCAGTTAACAATCATAATTTGTATCCATGCAGACATATATAGGGCCACGTTAATGTCTTTTTCCCACAATGTCTTAAGTAAGGTTTGGTATAAGGCTGCAGGGAATGTATTAAATGATATGAGAAAGATCGGTGGAGATGAAATGGCTCTCTCAAAAGCAGTTAACGTTCTAGTCCGAGTTCCAGATTTGTGGAATTTGAAGAACCAGTTCCGTGCTTGAAGATAAGACCACAAAGATAGAGGGTGCGGGGCAAGTCTATCCTGAATATGTACCTTGGAAAATGGGTCGGGTAGAGAATTCAAGGATTATAATGTGTCTAACTCTTTTGATTTCTATTTTTCGAAAATGGAGTGAGGCAGACCGACAATCAGGACTTCCTACAAGAGATTTCAAGGGCGAGGGATAGAAGGATAGAGTAGTGTCGCTATTCACTTTGTGCCAAATTCGAAGGAGATGTCCCAGTATCGAGTGTGACCAATACTGGTTGGGGGTATCGGTTTTCCCTACCCATAGAAGCTGTATCAGATCTATCAATGGGCTTTCATCAAGCAATGTATTAGCCCAGCTCACAGACCTGTTTTTCACCAGTTCTAAAAATTTGGAGATAGCAGAGGTGCGGTAGTATCCGTGTAGATCTGGGTTGCCAAGACCAGCAAGTTTTATTGGTCTGGTCAAGATAGCTAAGAGTAACCTGGGTTTCTTACCTGCCCAGACGAAAGAAATTATGTCGGATTTCAATTTCGTGATCGAAGTAAGAGGTAGGGTGATGGGAACTGTATTCATAATATATAATATCTTCTGTAAAACCACCATTTTTATTACACTCACCCTACCCATCCAAGACAACATCAGGCTGGACCATCTCAGAAGGTCATTTTGTATTGAGGAGCAGATGGGTTCCAGATTCAAGTTGGGAATAGCAGAAATATCTGAGGATATTCAAATCCCTAAATATTTGATCTATGATGTCGCCCAAGGAAACGGGAATCTACACTTGAGGGACTGAACAGAGGAATTTGCTAAGTTAACATTTAAAATTTACGACTTTGAAAGATTTACTTTCGCCTCAGATAAAATAGAATATAAATCTAATGTATCAAGTACGGGGCGTAGGGATTTATTGGGGTCAGCGACCACCAGTAATACATCGTCTGCGAAAGCTATTGTTTTATATGTTTCATTCCCAACTGTAATGCCGCAAATATCCGGATTTCCTCTAATAGAGTTTAGCAGAGGTTCTAGAGTCAGATTAAATAAGAGAGGCGACAGTGGGAAGCCCTGCCTAGTCCCGTTGCGGATAACGAATTGGTCAGAATACGTCCCATTAACAAAAATACGTGCAGACGGAGAAGCATATAAACTCATTATACAAAACAGCATAGGCTGACCAAGACCCACATTTTGTAGAACTGCTTGTAAGTATTGCCAATCAACCCTTTTGAAAGCTTTTTCCACATCTGTACTCAAGAGAACTGCCAAGATATTCTTCTTCTGTACTAAGTGGATAAGAGAAATTACTGTTGTAGTATTGTGGAAAGCCTGACGTCCTGGTACAAAGCCGCTCTGACTGTTGTGGAGGAGAAATGCAAGTGTGGTCTCAATTGGTTGGCTAGGATTTTGGCAAAGATTTTGACATCCAAATTGAGTAAAGAGATCGGGAGATAATTCTGACATAAGGTGGCATCCTTCATTGGTTTGGGCAACACAACAATGTGCACCTCAAGAGCTTGTGCAGGGAATGGTGTCCCATCCCGAATTGCGTTAAAGGCATTAGCCATGTGTTGAACCAGGGAAGAGGTGAAGGTTTTGTAGTATGGGCCAGAGAACCCATCGGGCCCTGGGCTTTTCCCCTTTGGAAGAGAGTGGATGACATCTGAGATTTCTTGGATGGTAATGGGCTGATCTAGAGCAGAACTAGTGTCTGAGTCAATGGAGGAGCCTTGAGTAAAAATTACTTTATATCTGGCAGTGAAGGACGTGTTGACTCCCTGGTAGACTCCAAATTGTATAAGGACATATAATATTCTTTAAATGCATTCACAATTTTCGGATAAGAAGAGACAGGGGAACCCCTTTGGGTTTGAATCTGATTCACATGAGACATCTTCCTTCGTATTTTAATATAGTTAGCTAGGCTTTTGCCACATTTATTGCCTTGGAGATAATGGTGGAATTTGTGCCACATAAACGATTATTGTATGGAAACAGTCATTCTAGAGGTAAGGGTCAATTTCGAATCCCGTAGTTTCCTCAAGTCTTCTTCAGCCAAAGAGCTTTTATGTTTAGTTTCCAATGTTCTAATATCGTCTAGAAGCCTATCTAGAAATTTAAGTATTTCCTTCTTCTTTCAGGGTCTCAGTCTGATTAGTGCGCTCCGGAGGAAGCTCTTGTGAGCTTCCCAAATAACCTGTGCAGAAACATCTGGCGCAGAATTAAACTGAAAATATTCAGTTAGTGCGGATTGTATAAGGTTCTAGATTGTGGTTCCTGTAGGAGTATTTCGTTAAGCCGCCATGCCCTAGATGACTGTGGTATGTTAGGCAGTGAAAGAGACATGGAAACCGCAGAGTGATCGGTCCAGGGAATTGGGACAATGGAAGCCGTGTCTAAATGTTGCAACAGGTATTGTGAAATCATAAGATAGTCAATCCAAATGTAGGAAGTATGAGGGGAAGAAAAGAATGAATAATCCCGTTCCTGGGGGTGTAAAATCCTTCACGCGTCAATTAAATGCAGGTGTGCAAGCTTTCTCTTGAGGCGGGACAAGTGTGCGTGTCAGAACGGGGATATCCCTGAGGAAGAATCCATAGATGGATCCATAGTCATATTGAGATTGCCACCTAGGATGAGGTTGCCTTCAGTCCAGCCTTCTACCTTTTCAAGCATCTTAAGAAGGAAGGATATTTGGGAAGTATTGGGAGAATATTATAAAGCAGCCTCTTAATCATAATAAATCTGCCGTCCTCATCTGTCTGTACCTCCAGAGCTTTCCATGGAATATGAGATCAAATCAATATATCCAACCCCCTTTTTTTTTCCGGAGCCGAAGATAGATATACATTAGGGAACTGTCTATTAGAGAAAGTCGGGTGTGCATGTGCTTTGAAGTGAATCTCCTGAACAAAGACTATGTCAGACTTCATTTTATGACATTGATGGAAAACCATCAATCTCTTTTCCGGTGTGTTTTGGCCACGAATGTTGAGCGAACTGACCTTCAAGTCACGTTTCATCACGACAAAGACTGAGTTTTATCGCAGCTCCCCTCCAGGGACCCCTGAAAAGGGAAGTGGAGGAGGTTGGATGGAGTAAGAGTGGGGAATATGAGTAGAAAAGGGATAGCAAGTGCACATCTTAGACACTTGTGTGTCAGAAAAGGGTAAGGCCAGAAGTGAAGAGAAAGAGAAAAGGTAGAGTAAGCATCTTATTGGATTGCTTATTGTGACTAACAGTCTGGGGTGTGGTAAATATTCCTGTAAGGAGTATGGGTGTCTATATATCCGGTGGGTGTGTCCAAGAGTACCCACAAGAATCTAGTAAAGTATGCTATATAGGTTTACCCTGAGGAAGGGGAGGGGAGGAGGGAATGATTTATAAATTAAATGTGAGAGTTGAGAGGTGATGTAGGTATACGAGTGGCAGCAATCAGTGTGTCCAACTAAAGATACGAAGGTCATTCATCAGGGCCGGAAGTCCCTGGTTAAGCCGGAGCCTGGATACTGGATACACTTAGATAGTGTACCTCAGGAAAAATTTATTTGAGAAGGGCATCACTGAACAAGTCCGTTGGTTACCTAAGAGTTGCAGTCTAAGGCATAAGAGTCATTGGATGGCCATAGGAGAAAGGGATGAAACATAAAGGGCTGCCTTAGGGCAGAAGTCAGGGGGCTTAAGCACATCATATGGGATAAGTGGGGGTAGAGGAGGTTCATGGAGGTATTGGGCAGTGGATATATATAATGCATTCCAGTGGGGATCGAGGTATTAAATGGTCAACATCTATGTATATTATATGGGTGTGGAGGTACATAAAAACATAATCCGCATATAATATACCATCAGTTGGATCAAGACTTGACCCGTGAATAATTTGATAATATAATTGAGGTCAAGGAGATCAGAGTGGGGTCGCCCTCCTATAAAAGCAGCATACAGAGGGTCAAATTGTGTAATTGTTAAATGGTTAATCAATCTCAGGTCGGAGGGTAAATTGCATCATCAAGCTACAGATTTCTTTTAAATAATACGGACAGGCATAACAGGCCAACTGCACTATATATCATCTAGCAAACGAGTCCACCCCATCTGTTGTCATGTCAACTAGTACATTTATCTTAAATGGGGGAGAACACAGTAACAGCAATGTCAAGCAACGGTGAATGAGAGTGAAGCCCATCCGCTTTGCCTCTCCGCTATTGCTCATATGGTGATCCCCATAGAAGGATAACATTATAAGTTTTAGCATGACCAACAGGCTGAGAAGTATCATCAGGCCGGCCTTATTATTGGTTATAGCAGTACCTCGTGTGCGTGCGGTAAAAAGGCACAGGATTATCAAGGATTATTCTCAGCTATATCTTGCAAACCCAGGTGTATCAGATAACGTACAAAAGAAGTACATATTTAATAAATACTGTGAAGTAACACGCCCCCATTGAGTCTAAATCTATATCATATATTAGAAGCGAGAGGAGAGAGACATGAATAGACCCCGCATCACAAATGGATCTATAAAATCAGCCATAATAATCAATGAGAGACTCTGTGTAATGGTTTGTTTGACACACAGACATAGAGGTTTAGGATAAAACACAGTTTTATTGAAATCACAGTAATAAAATAGCCTTCACAGGTCCTGTAGTATATAAGCTGAATAATACAGACACACGACAGGTTATATATACAAATGCCTACACAGGTCCAGCATAAACATAAAGTCCACAACAGTCTATACTGACACAGGTCAGGCAGATTATAATGGATTCCCAGTTGCAAGGTACTGCCTGGGTTAATGGCCTGCTTTGAGTGTAAACAGTCCCATGTGCAGAGAAGTCTGTGATGGGGCTCTCTGCATTTAGACAGCTGAATGATTCGTAACGACCAGAAACAGATAATCAGAACTAACGTGAACTGCTTAGGCAACACTGGGAACAGCGACACATAAGGTACTGCCGTAGCAGTAACAGAGACCAGACCACTTGCACTCTGCAGGAGCAGTAATGGAGGCAGACACTTGCACTCTGCAGAAGTAGTAACGGAGGCAAACCGCTGGCTCACTGCCGGAGCAGTAACGGAGGCAGACACTTGTACTTTGCAGAGGCAATAACGGAGACTAGGCCCAAGGTAAACTGCCTTAGCAGTAACGGACGCAGACACTTGCACTCTGCATAAGTAGTAACGGAGGCAAACCGGTGGCTCACTGCCGGAGCAGTAACGGAGGCAAACACTGCACTTAGCACAGGCAGTAACGGAGACTAAGCCCAAGGTAAACTGCCAGAGCAGTAACGGAGGAGGACACTTGCACTCTGCAGAGGCAGTAACGGAAGCAAACCGGTGGCTCACTGCCGGAGCAGTAACGGAGGCAGACACTTGCACTCTTCAGAGGCAGTAACGGAAACTAGGCCCAAGGCAAACTGCCGTGGCAGTAACAGAACTGGCCACTGGTAATCTGCAGGAGGAAATGGTGACACAATTGCCAGACAGTCAGAATGTCGCCTAGGCGACACAGCATAGGAACGCCAACCAAGCCAGGTCGAATCACGGAGCAGGAACGTCAGCCAAGCTGGGTCGGATCACGGAGCAGAAACGTCAGCCAAGCCGGGTCGGTACACAGGAGCAGGCGCAGAAGAATAATCAGGCAATCCGGGTCAGTACACAGGAGCAGAAGACAATATGCAGAGTAGTCAGGCAGGCCAAGTCGGTACACTGGGAATCACTGAGTGTAAACAAGCACTGGCACAGGAACAACACGAAAGGGCACCGGAGGGGTGCCAATAGCCCAGTATATAAAGGTCATACTGGGCAGGACAAACACACTGTAGCCAATGGGAGTAAAGTATAGGATAGACTGACAGAAAAATAACAAAGGAGCACAGGCACCGTGATAGCACCCCCTTCTCAAAGACCCCCTCTCCTGGAAGAGGGAGCTGGTTTCTGAGGATATTTAGAGTGAAAATTGCACAGAAGTCTTGGGGCATGAAGGTCATTCTGATCAACCCAGGATGTTCCTCAGGGCCATAGCCCTTTCAATGGATCAAATATTGCAATTTTCCTCTAAATCTGTGTGAATCAATTATGCTTTGGACCTTGTACTCTTCCTGGCCCTAAACCTCCACAGGACCGGGAACCACAGGAGTGGTAGTGTAGCGGTTGCATACCAGAGGTTTCAATAAGGATACATGGAACACATTGTGAATGCGCTTAGATGCTGGGAGCTCCAAGGCATATGACACAGGGTTAATTTCACGGATAACCTTGAAGGGACCAATGAACCGGGGAGCCAACTTATTAGATGGAACTTGCAAATTAAGGTTTCTGGAGGAGAGCCATACCCTGTCCCCAACCTGAAAGGAGACCGCTGCCAGCCGTCTACGGTTATCGTGGTGCTGATGATGCTGGAACGACTGACTGAAGACCCTCTGAACCTGTGCCTATGTGGAGCGTAGTTGCTTGATGTGCTCATCCAGAGCTGGAATCTGTTGTGACTGAAATGAGTCTGGGAGCAAGCATGGCTGGAACCCGTAGTTGATGAGAAACGGGGAGCTCCCGAACAATGAATTAACCGCACAGTTCCTGGCGAACTCTGCCCACGGCAACAGGTCTGCCCAATTATCATGATGATCGGTGACAAAACATCACAGGAACTGTTCCAGTCCCTGATTGGCACGCTCAGCTGCTCCATTGGGGATGGTAGGTAGAAGAAAAGGACACTTGAATGCCCATCTGGTTACAGAATGCTCTCCAAAATCTGGACACAAATTGGCTCCCACAGTCAGACACCAGAACTCTAGGTACTCCATGCAACCGGAACACCTCCTTAGCGAAGACAACAGCCAACTCCTGGGCAGAGGGAAGGCCAGGAAGAGGCACGAAATGAGCAATCTTAGAGAATCTATCGACCACCATATGAATGAACGAGTAACCCCTAGACACTGGCAGTTCTCCCAGGAAATCAATGGATATGTGGGAACAATTACGTTCACAATTAGACACTGGTTGGAGTAGGCCCACTGGAAGGTGTCTAGGGGTCTTGGCACGAGCACAGGTGGTACAGGCTGCGGTAAATGCGGAGCAGTCGGCCCGTAATGTCTGAAAAGCATGCTCAGCAGCATCAGACCATTGGGAAGGATTAGCGCCCTTCTGCGTAAGGTCAGACAGAGGTTTAACAATGGTCTAGAAGTTATGGATAAACTTCCTGTAATAATTAGCAAACCCAAGAAAACGCTGAATTGCTTTTAACCCCTTGGGTCGTGGCCACTGCAAGACTGCTGCGAGTTCTCCTGGTCCATGGCAATACCATCCTTAGAAGATCACAAAACGCAAAAAAGGCACTTTGGACCTGTGAAACTCGCACTTCTCCATTTTACAATATAGCTTATTCTTGCGTAAATGAAGCAAGACCTCGGACACATCCTTGATGTGTTGGGACAGATTGGCAAAGTGTATGAGTATGTCATCAAGGTAGACTACTACACAGGACTGTAGCAAATCACAGAGGATATTGTTAATAAATTCTTGAAATACAGCGGGTGTGTTACAAAGACCAAATGGCATAACTAGGTATTCATAATTCCCAGATCTGGTATTAAATGTCGTTTTCCATTCATCCCCAGTTCTTATTCTGATCAGGTTATAGGCAGCACATAGGACTAATTTCATAAACATGAAAGAACCTTTTAACCTGTCAAATAGCTCAGTAATGAGTGGTATGGAGTATGCATTCTTGGACATAAGTTTATTTAATCCCCGGTAATCAATGCAAGGCCTTAACTCACCATTCTTCTTTTTCACAAAAAAGAACCCAACACCAGCAGGTGAGGTAGGCTTCTGAATAATCCCTCTATTAAAGGTGTCCTCAATGTATTCCTCCACGGCCCGATTCTCCTCTCAGGACAGCGGATACGTGCGGCCCCTAGGGGGCACATCAATGGCACAATTGTATGCTCTATGCTGGGGCAATGTGCTAGCCTCTCCTTACTAAAAACGTCACTGAATTGATGGTATTCGGCTGGCACAGAGGGAGAGGCACACAAAATCTTAACAGGATGAGTCACACAATGCTTCATATAGTACTCGGACCAAGACGTGATCTCACAACTCTGCCAGTCAAACTGGGGATTGTACAATTGTAACCATGGAAACCCCAGAATGACCGCATGATGAGGAGAATGTATAATCTGTGGAGGCCCCCAATAGTCATAGAAATCAGAATAGTCTCCATAGTTATCTGAGCTGGTTCTAGCGGTCTACCATCAATGGCCTCAATGGCTAAGGGAGATTCCCTTCTGACCAACGGAATCTTATGTAACGCAGCAAATGAATTATCCATGAAGTAACCGGCTACGCCGGAATCAACCAGAGCCAGAACCTCCACTGAGTGTTCTGCCCAAGAAGACACCACCTGGATCGTGGGTTTCTACATGATTGAGTCTAGGGACTGCCGAACACCACCTAGGGCCTGTCCCCCAAGGTACCCTAGATGCGTTAGTTTCCCAGATGTACAGGACAAGTATGTAATAGATGCCCAGCTTTGCCATAGTATAGACATAACCACTGCCTCCTGCTGTGCGCCCGTTCCTCCTTCGTTAGTTTGGTGAACCCAAGTTGCATAGGTTCACAGGATTCCTGTTTACGATCAGGAGGCATGGGAGGCGAGGGTGGGGTCAAAAAAATGTTATGCCCACTGCTTCTAGGCCGTAACCTACGGTCTTTGGGCATAAATCTCTCACGAACACGAGAATCAATTAGAATGGCATAATCAATATATTCATCCAGTTCACTAGGTAATTCTCTAGCTGCCGTTTCATCCTTAATATGGTCAGCCAGTCCTTAAGCAAAGGCTGCCACCAGTGCCTCATTGTTCCAACCCACCTCTGCTGCCAATGTACGGAATTCTATGGCATAATCGTCCACAGTACGATTGCCCTGTTGTATCTCCATCAATCGTTTGGCAGCAGAGGCGACTCTACCAGGAACGTCAAATACTCTCCGGAAGGTTCGTACAAACTCCCTGAAGTCCCTGGTGCAAGGTTTAGCATTTTCCCACAAGGGATTGGCCCACGCCAAATCTCTGCCCATTAATAATGAAATCATAAACCCAACCTTTTGGTCATTAGGAAAAGCATGAGGGGTTAGTTCCAGAAATATCTCCAATTGATTAATAAACCCCCTGCACAGGGCGGGTTCACCATCGTATCTGAATGGTAATGGAGAAGAGGCTGTTAACCCTTTAACTGAGGCCACAGCTGACAAGGACTGACTCTCCAGTGTCAAAACTGGGGGGACCACTGGATTCTGAACTGGTGTATCGAAATGCACCGTGCGCTCAAGAATAGTTTGTATGGCCAGTGCCAACTGGTCCAAACGCTGCTCATGTACATCTATCCTCCAATGGATGTTCTGTGTATTTCCCTCACCTTTACTGTCTGAGGTCATGGCCCTTTCGTACTGTAAAAGTTTGTTTGACACACACAGACACAGTGGTTTAGGATAAAACACAGTTTTATTGAAATCACAGTAATAAAATAACCTTCACAGGTCCTGTAGTATATAAGCTGAATAATACAGACACACGACAGGTTATATATACATATGCCTACACAGGTCCAGCATAAACATAAAGTCCACAACAGTCTATACTGACACAGGTCAGGCAGATTATAAAAAGTTTTGTTTGTTTGTCATTTTGTACTACCAGTTGGTCAGAAGAAGCGGTCTTGGATACTATGAAACGTTACATCATTTTTCAATTGGTATGTTAAATTTTATTTGATTTTATATAATAAGCTACATTTGAGACAACTTCAAGAATATTAGCAGCCATTCCTTTCAAACTACCGGTTGGAGACCTATTTATTGGAGGACCAGGTACCAAAGACATCTGAGTGGGGGCAGATTAATTTCCCCCACATGCCTGGAAGCTGGTGTTTGGTATAAGCCAAAAACTGGCAATTACCTTTGTGAGTATATTTTATATTTCTTACAATACTGGGTGATTTGTGAAGATAATAGGCACTATTGGGCGCTCCCCCTTTTTTCTGTTTTCTTCTATGAGCTTCCTTTCTTTGGATGATTTGGGAGGAGCTGCCCAGCTATAGAGTGCCTGTGAGAGAGATAACCAGAGGGTCGGTTTTGAGTTCCCTGATGCCTACATCTCAGTGAACATATATATGTTACACTGAACACTTGAAAGTGTGAGTATAATCTGTATTGATTATTGTATTGTACATCTTGGCATACTTCACCAGGAGCGCCTCCTATTTTGTGTTTCTTCTCCAGTATATAAAGGTCATACTGGGCGGGACAAACACACGGTAGCCAATGGGAGCAAAGCACAGGATAGACTGACAGAGTCTCTGACTCTAAGACCCAAAATCGAGTCCAAGACCCAAAGTCCCTTTAAAGCATTCCTGAGCAATACAACCCAATCCACTCACCTCCGCCCCCGGGCATATATACTTTACGGTCCAAATGACATCAAAGTAACTTAAACATGTCAACTAATTGTGTGGATTCCAGACAGACTGTAATGTGTCCCATGAAAAGGGTCCATGTGATACGTCCATAAGGGCACAGATGAGAGCAAATTGTGGGGATTAGACCCTGTGGTCAACTAGAAATAATAGCCCACCAACGCCAAACAACTTAAACAGTAGCATGTTACTTGAAACAAAGGATACCTTCCGAACATGGTCTCCACTGGAACCGAGCTAAAGTTTCACTCAGTTAAATTAGCGACCAACCGACTCCAGACCAGTCTATGAATCAGGCCCCTGCCGCTCCCACTGCTTCCTAGAGATGCTGAGGTGAATGCGGATACAGCTTGCGTTGTTTGTTCTTTTTAACAGGTGAAGTTCCAGGGGACCAATCCATCCGTTTTTGGGATCCGTGGGTCACTGGAGAGGATTGTTGGGGTTGAAGCTGTGACATAGAGATGCTGAGTGATGCACAGAAGGTGGCAATGTCCCCTGAAGAGAGTAGAGTAGCAGATTTGCCATTCAAAGATGCTGTTAGGACAAAAGGGAAGCCCGATCTCTATCTGATCTGAAGAATCCGTAGGTGGTCTGGTAGTGACTTCACCTCACTCTGCAGTTGAAAAGTGTACGGGAAGATATTGTTAAAGATTTGAATTTCAGCTCCTGCACAGAGCATGGAGGGATTCTCTCTGCTTTTCTGCATAATACATTCTTTTACTTCATAACGATTGAAGCAGAGTATGACATCCCTTGGGGTATTATTGTCCCGCGGCTTTAGGGTACAGTGAATCCTCTCTATCAAGATAGGGCCTGGTTCGGGGTTGTTTAGGAGGGATTGCAAAAAGGTAATCATCACCGGTTTCAAGTCGGTAGTCTGAACCGATTCTGGGAGGTTCTTTATCCCCAGGTTGCACCGGCTGCTCCTGTTGTTGAGATCCGTCAGCGTCATCAGCATATGGTGCATCTGATCTTTTTGAAGCAATACTGACTGATCCACAGCTTGTATTAATTCCGCTGTCTTAGATTTATCCTCCTCTAGGGCTAGGACACGGGTGCTAATCAGAGATATGTCAGTCTGAACTGCAGCTATCTCTGCCCTTAAGGCCGTTTTGACATCTTCGATAAAGCCTTTCAAATCTTCACAAAGTAGATTCAATAGATCCCTCAAGTCATTTCTCGTAGGGGGAACTTCTGCATTATCCATCTTATCCACAGTGTCTGTAATCTTCTGAATCTGCAAAGCAGTGAGTAAAGGTGCCATAGGAGATAAACCTCTGATCTCGTTGTCTTCAGTTGAGGAAGATGGCACGCTCATGGGAGGCGCGAGAACTGGTTCTGAAGAGAAGTACCTGGTAAGGGTGCCTGTTTGCTTGTAAATCTTTTTTTCTTCACTTCATTATCCAGAGGATATCCTCCACCTTTGTGAACTGTTGGGAAGTTGTAAACAGGGTATTAGTTAAAATAATCTAATGGGTAGCCTGGAGCTCGAAGACTATGCTACCATCTTCAATGAAGGTCCGGCCACGCCCCCCGCATAAATAGAATATACTTAACTACAGTTCAAGCTGAGAGTGAGGTACCTTGCAGATTATTTTAACATATGCAGGGTGATAAAATCAGAGCAGGATGTTTGCCTTCTACAGTAGGGATTAGATAAAATGTCATATTGGACAGACAAATGGAATATGAGATTTATTGTAACAAAATGTCATGTTGTGCATTTGGGAAGTGCAAACACCTGAACTTAATGGGATCCTTGTCATTGTGACAAGGATTTCTCTAGAAAACATTTAATTCAAGGCCTGATCAAATTACTTGGGTCATCCCCTTAAAGGGATAGTAATACTTCGTTTTATCTTTATTTTATTTTGTAGGCATTAAAAAAACATGAAGAACAATATAAGTCTTATCTCTCAAACCTTTATGGTTTAAGAGATATTCACAAGCAAAGTATCCACCCCCTGTTCAGCCAGGTCAGAAGGGAGGTGCCCAAGTAGACTGCAGAGAGGGACAATCTTTAATTAAGATAATGGAAAAAGCTGAAAAACTTGACAAGGGTGGCAGGGCTTTCGTTGTTTTCATACAAAGAAGATTGTCCCCTGCTGTTATCTGTCTGGTCTTACAACCAGATTGACATCTGAGAAGAGATGGCTTACACTAGGAAAAAGGGGCGGGAGGGGGAAACTTTGCTTGTGAATATCTCTTAAACCATAAAGGTTTGAGAGATAAGACTTATATCGTTCTTCATGTTTTTTTAATGCCTACAAAATAAAATAAAGATAAAACAAAGTATTACTATTCCTTTAAGATTAGAGGAATGCAGGGGTTCTTTACCGTAACATCTTTTAAACTGTGCAGTACCTTGGGATGTGCTGATGGCAGATACTTCGGCTATATTTAAGAGAGGATTAGATACATTTCTAGGAGAATGTGATATATTGGATGATGTTATATGTTAGGTTTAAGTATGATGTTCTGGTAAATAGACAAACACTGATATTTGAGTTGAGAAGGATTATATAGTTGTCAGTTTCTGGGATGTACTGTGCAACACTGGACTTATGTCTTAGTTATTTTTTATTTTTTCACTAGTTGATTTTGTAACTATGCAATGAACTTGCCTTAAAGGATGATTATGGTAAATTCACTGCTGGGAAATGTATCATTCAAAAGTTTTTACAGTTAAACTATATTTAACATTAGCATTGTCCTCTGGTTTCCTGACAGTTCATCTGGTGTTAGCTCATTTATTGCATTCTGTAAGAGTACTCACTTACTGATTCTATTTCTCTATGGAATGTGATAGAAGCAGCTTCATCACTTCACTTGAAAAAAAACAATTGTCAGCATGTGACTACACTAGTTTTGGTCAGCAGGAAAGCACTATATCATTATTTTTTATAAAGAAAAAAACTTTACTGCTTCTTTATCTTAATATAGTCATTAAAATATAAAGAAAAATTAAATCTTTATTTTTCACATCATGCATTCCATATTTGCAGATATAAAATATGTCAATATATCTTTTGAAGCATGTGAAGAAATGAAAATGTCATAGTATTGCTTTTATATTAAAGTGTAACACAGAAGAAGAAATTGTGCATGAAATAAAAAAGATAACTTCATTACAGAAAAGCAGAAAATACATTTCAAAATGTACCATGAAAAGATATGCTTGATCTGTCAGCATTTATGAAAAAAGATAGGTATGTGTTATTCAGTTCTTTCTGTAGTCCAAATTAACACTTTAACGACAGTTGACATGCCAGGACTGTCATGCCTGTCTGGAAGTTAACGACCGGTGACAGTCTTGGCACGTCATGGAAGTTTGTGGTTGCAGCATAGCTGCATGCAGCTCTGTGATCACAGAACATGAAGGTGAAAAAAAGTTGCCTTTTAATAGCTAAGGGATGGGCAAAAATATTTGCCTCAAACCAAAATCAGCAAATAATGGCACTTCCCGTTTGGTGAATAATTTCCTGTGAAAAAACTGCAGTTTTTCTACTTTTCTCACGTAGGTCATTGCATTGAAATCAATGGGAACAATGAATTTACACACAACTCATATCAAATACTATTTCATTTCCCAAAGGCATTTTATAACCAACCTGTGTTGGTGGAGTGTAGGACATTTTTTGGGGGTGTTGTTGACTGGGATTGGGGGGACAGTTAATAAAAAAATAAAACATAACTTGAATAAAAAAACTAAGACATGGGGTCTGAGGAGGGTGCCTGTTTTGGTTGGTGGAGTCTGGGGAAAGAATCAGTTGAACAGGGAATTTTTGTTTTTTGGGTGGCTGTTGACTGATATTTGGGGGACAGTTAAGAAAAAAGAAAAAAACAGTAAAAATGAAATAAAAGAAGAAATTGGTATGTAAAGTGATAGAGGCAGGAACCCTCTGACTTCACCTACGACTGGGGAAGACTGTTAATTGACGATGATGATGATTTGTAGGACTTGTTGCTAGTGGCCCACATCCTGAGGAAACATTGATTTTGTACGACTTATACTTATTAACCCCTTAAGGACCGGGAAAATCTGAGTTTGATTTGACTTAAGGACCGGCGCAATTTTGACTTTTTTGACTATGTCTTTGTTCAACCATATTTTCTCTTTAATTCCTTTTGTGCACCCACATAAATTATATACTGTTTTTTTAAGCACAAGTAGGGCTTTCTTTTGATACCACAATTATATGAATACCTCATTGTTTAATTTGATTAAAATAGAAAAAAAGAGGAAAAAAAAACAAAAAAAAACACATTTTGCTTACATTTTTCTGTCAGGATTTGCATACTATTAGTTAATAAAAAAAAATACCCCTAAATATATTCATTTGCTTCTCCTGAATATAAGAGTACCCCATATGCCTAGTATTTTAGTCCTTTACTCACATTTACAAGGTAAATATTACAAGATGGCTGCCGTTATTTCCAACTTTTTTTGATTTTTCAACAATTGGCATGTTACATAGTTACATAGTTACATAGTAATTTAGGCTGAAAAAAGACTTGCGTCCATCCAGTTCAACCCTTTTCCTATTCCTGTTTACCATCGCTGACCCAAAAGAAGGCATCTGACTCCAAATGGCAATCAGATTTCTCCCTGGATCAACAAGCCCTAACTAAATATTAATCCCAATACTAACGTGCATAGCCCTCTATATTATGCTCTTTTAAATAAGTATCCAGGCCCCTTTTAAAGGCATCTAATGTATTTGATAGCACCACCTCCTCCGGAAGTGCATTCCATACCTTTATTGTCCTTACTGTAAAGAAACCCTTCCGCTGTTGTAGACTAAATCTCCTTTCCTCAAGTCTAAGCGGGTGGCCCCTTGTCCTGTGTACTGTTCTGTTAATGAACAGGTCTTTTGAAAGCCCTTTATATGGGCCTTGAACATATTTATATAGTGTTATCATATCCCCTCTAAGACGCCGTTTCTCTAGTGTGTACAAGTTTAACTTTTCTAGCCTCTCTTCATAACTAAAACATTCCATTCCCCTTACTAGTTTTGTAGCCCTCCTCTGCACTCTCTCTAGTTCCATAATGTCCTTCTTCAGAAAGGGCGCCCTTTCTGAGCATCATAGCTTAGCTGACGGTGCCAGAACCAAAAATGTCCCACAAAGGTATATGTTTCTGAAAACTACACAACATAAGGTAAATAATCAGGAGAATTTTGGAGTTTTTCATGCAGCTATTTTTCCAGAAAAAAATTTCAAAATTGTGGTAATATTTTGTTTTTTTGCAGTTTTCACACTTACATTTCAATACTACTGTTGATATCAAGCACATGATAGGTGAAGATTTTTAAAAATGCATTGTTTAGTGTTCAGCTCCTTCTTCTGAGTACGGCAATACCCCATATGCAGAGGTTTCTCAAGGTTTGGGAGAGCTACGGGGCCCAAATTGGAACATGCGCGTTTCCAGTTTCACACTTTGAATTTTCACAGCTTGCATCACTGGTGCCATGTCTCATTTGGGGCTGTGTAACAGTGCTCCACTCTAAGATTTCCCCCCAAAAGTATATATTTATGGAAAGCAGACACCCCAGGCTTTCATTTTATGTATGTTTTCAATTTTTTTACGCAGCCATTTTACCACCAATCGCTCGTAAATCTTGATGTAAGTTAAAAAAACAGCGTTTTTCACACTTGCACTTCAATGTTGATGTAAATTTCAAGCACATGATAGGTGAAGATTTTTAAAAATGCATTGTTTAGTGTTCAGCTCCTTCTTCTGAGTACGGCAATACCCCATATGCATAGGTTTCTCAAGGTTTGGGAGAGCTACGGGGCCCAAATTGGAACATGCGCGTTTCCAGTTTCACACTTTGAATTTTCACAGCTTGCATCATGGTTAACTGATGCCATTACTCATTTTGGGCTATGTTCCAGTGCTGCACTTTAGAATTTCCCCCCAAAAGTGTATATTTTTGGAATGTAGACACCCCCAGCTTTCATTTTAGGTGTGTTTTCAAATTTTTTACACAGCCATTTTACCACCACTTTCTCGTAAACTTGACGTAAGTAAAAAAACAGCGTTTTTCACACTTTGCCTTCAATGTTGATGTGAATTTCAAGCACAGAATAGGTGAAGATTTTATAAACTGAATTGATTAGTGTTCAGCTCCTTCTTCTGAGTACGGCAATACCCCATATGCATAGCTTTCTCATGGTTTGGGGGAGCTACGGGGGCGAAATTGGAACATGCGCGTTTCCAGTTTCACACTTTGAATCTTCACAGCTTGCGTTACTGGTGCCATGTCTCATTTGGGGCTGTGTAACAGTGCTCTTTTTTAAGATTTGCCCCCAAAACTGTATATTTTTGGAAAGTAGACACCCCAGGCTCTCGTTTTAGGTGTGTTTTCCAATTTTATACACAGCCATTTTACCACCAATCCTGTGAAAATTTGACGTAAGTAAAAAAAATTCAGCATTTTTCACACTTTGCCTTCAATGTTGATGTGAATTTCAAGCACAGAATAGGTGAAGATTTTATAAACTGAATTGATTAGTGTTCAGCTCCTTCTTCTGAGTACGGCAATACCCCATATGCATAGCTTTCTCATGGTTTGGGGGAGCTACGGGGGCCAAATTGGAACATGCGCGTTTCCAGGTTCACACTTTGAATCTTCACAGCTTGCGTTACTGGTGCCATGTCTCATTTGGGGCTGTGTAACAGTGCTCTTTTTTAAGATATCCCCCCAAAAGTGTATATTTTTGGAAAGTAGACACCCCAGGCTCTCGTTTTAGGTGTGTTTTCCAATTTTATACACAGCCATTTTACCTCCAATCCCTCGTAAACCATGACGTAAGTAAAAAAAAAAAAAACAGCGTTTCTCACACTTAGGGTTGGCGGCAGTATACTGGGCTGCATACAAATTGGTTTGGGACACAATTTCACCTAAAATGTCTTCCCCCAAAAACAAATCAAAAAAATGATCATGGGTAAATCCTTCCACATCAATCTGAATCCCTGGGTTGCCTGTGAATTCTGAGATTTGTGGGCATAAATTGATACCCATTCATTAGGATCCGGAGTGGCAGGTGTTGGGGCATTTCTTTGGGCAGGTCTTTTGGCAGGTCTTTGGGCAGATCTTTTGGCAGGTGCTGGGGCAGTTGCCAGGGAAGCTCTTGGGGCAGCACTTGGTTCATTTCTTTGGTAGGTCTTTGGGCAGATCTTTTGGCAGGTGCTTGGGGCAGTTGCCAGGGCAGCTCTTGGGGCAGCACTTGGGGCATTTCTTTGGGTAGGTGTTTTGGTAGGTCTTTGGGCAGTTCTTTTGGCAGGTGCTGGGGCAGTTGCCAGAGCAGCTCTTGGGGCAGTGCGTCTTTTCTTGACAGAAGGCCCAGCGTCATCACTAGAGCTGCTCTCACTTTCTGAAAACTGCGCTATGTCAAAATCTGACGCAGTGTCTGTTGCCTCAGAGTCAGACGCCAAAAAGGTATATGCCTCTTCAACGCTGTACCTGCGCTGCATTTTGCCCACTAAAATTTTTTTTTTTTTCTTACGCTATCCCTAAACCTAAATTTAACCCTAAAACTTACCCTAGCCTATGTATATCCTGAACCTACCTAACCCAAGTGAACTACCTATCTAAACTGCACTTATTATATATATATTTTTTTTTTTTTGGGGGGGGGGGTTCTTACTCTTTCCCTAAACCTAAATCTAACCCTACAACTTACCCTAACCTATGTATATCCTGAACCTACCTAATCCAATTGAACTACCTATCTAAACTGCGCTTATTATATATATTTTTTTTTGGGGGGGGGGGTTGGTTTTTTTTCTTTTTTCCCCTAAACCTAAATCTATCCCTAAAACTTTCCCTAACACACGTCTACACTAAACCTACCCAACTACCTACCAAAATACCTAAACTATATTTACTATTTAAAAAAAAAAAAAAAAAAAAAATGTAAAAAAAATGTAAAAAAATTTAAAAAAATCTAAAAAATTTCAAGGGGGATGGGGGGTGTCCCACAGATCAGAAAACACTGATCTGCAGCAAATTGATCACTCCAAGAGTGATCAGACGGGGGGGACTTATTGATCACTGCAGAACAGTGATCAAAGGGTTAATATTCTTTATTTAAACTTTTTTTTTTAACTTTTTTTTTACAGTAAGGCTGGAACACCATGTCTCTCTGTCTCTCTCCACCTCAGCAGTATGCAAGGTGGAGGGAGGCATAGAGATCTGACAGGGACAGTATTTACAAATACTGTCCCTGTCATTCAGGTTTTGCAACATGTGATTCGCTTTTGAAGCTAATCGCATGTTGCAACAATGTTTCTACCGCTTGTTACTAAGTGTCCCGATACCGGGACACTTAGTAACAAGCGGCTTGAACTCTTCCATCGCTCCGTGCGGCCGCGATGGAAGAGTTTAACCCTTGACGTACCGGGACCGTCAAGGGTCGTTGGAGCACATTTACCCTTGACGGTCCTGGTACGTCAAGGGTCGCTAAGGGGTTAAAGTCACAAATCCTGAGGAAACATTGATTAGTTGTAGGAAATTAGACCTGTGTTTTTCACGAACCCTAAGGAAACATTGATTTGTAGGACTTAGGCTTGTTAGAAACAAGCCCACCCTGATTTTTTTTGTAGGTCTCAGGTTTATTTAATAATAAAGGATACACTTTATGAATGTGACCTGTGACTGACAGGATCACTGTATATTTTTGGGCATCTTTGTTTGTACAGGGTCAGAGTTTCCAGTTGTTTTCTCAAACAGTTTATAGGCAGGCATAATGCTCCTTTTGAGTGGTGGAAGAATGGTGGTGGAAGATTGAGCCTTTATATTTCAGCTAAACTAACTTTATGGCCATGTCAGCATCTCTCTCAACGTCATCTGTATCTGAACAAGAGGAGGATGCTGGAGGGAAATATCTAGCTCTGCATCACCATCATCATGAGTCACCATTAGGTTACCCTCAGCATCACCCACTACTTCTTGCCCAATATATTTATATTCGTCTAAGCTTTTAGAGGTGTCAGACAATTTCTTTTTACTTTTACGTTCAAAAAGTAACACTCTTTATGCAAATTCATATGCCTACAATAGATTCTTTCAGCATCTGAAAGAGGACTACAGACTAAGCCAATCTGCACTGGTTCCTCTTAATTACCAGATGGCAGAATTAATGGGGTTTCCTGAGAAGTTGTAAGAGGATAATGAGAAGTAGGCAAAGAGGTAGCTTGTTGTTCTTGATGTCTTTCTCTGAATCTATTGTCAATCTGGATAACCAAAAGAACTACATATTCCAAAGAGAAGGGAATACCCACCCAGGCAAGTTTATCCTTAAGATTCTTACTAAGCAGAAGATGGAAGTGATCCAGGAGAGTGGCCTAATTCCAGTGAGTTTTGATGGAGATGCTTAAAAATTATACAATATTATCCTCCACAGGGTAGCACTCTTGAGACTGAGCATTAATGGCTGACTCTGCAAAAGTGGGTCTTAGAGGATCTGTAGACTGATGAAACATCACCCAACAGGTGAACAGACAACTGTTATCTTGAAGTAAATGACGCTCCCAAATAGGGATGGGTGAAAATGTTCGCCTCAAACTGAAATAGATGAAAAACAACACTTTCCACTTGGTGAAAAATTTCCTGTGAAAAGTGCAGTTTTTCCTGCTTTTTTTTGCCTAGGTCATTGCATTGAAATCAATGGGTAGAAAATGTTTTCTCCGCCTCATGAAAGTTTTCTACAGCCATATAAAAGGCTGCCAGGCTCTCACAGCATGCCATTCTGTGTTTGTGAGGGGAGAGAGCAGCATGTTTTTGAGCTAGAAAAGATAAGCAAATGAAGGGGAATTGAAGCTTAGTTTTAGATAGTCATTTAAGTAGGACATTTGCTGTCTGTAGTAGGAGAGTCTGGGGAAACAATGGGGAGAAGAAGAAGGGAGGAAGGAGGTAGACCCAAAATACCCCAACACTTGGTTGATTGGCAGCACACAGGCAGCTGGGGTCCATATTGCTTGCTGATTTTTCTTTTATTGTCTCTGTGCTGGGGACGTAAGGGAAAAGAAGTTGTTGTTTTTGTTTTTAGTTATATATATATTTTTGGGATTGACTGTGATAAGATATGGTGGACAACTTAAAAAATGAATAAATAAATAAAAAAATAAAAAAAAATACTTAAACAAATAAATATATTAGATAGCTTAATGGGAGTTGGGAGCTCTATAACTGAGGCAGACTTGATAGGCAGCAGACAGTAGTTGAGTAATGTCTAGCAAATGCACAAGTGAAAGGTGGGAAAGGTGGAGGAAGTGCAGGGGTGTGGGAGTAAAGTGTTAGTGCAAAAACCGATTACAGCAATCATTGCTGCAGCATGTGCAATAAATGATGATCCCTCTCCTCCTGGGGTGGATGCAGTTTGTCAAGGGTCCACCAATCACACCACACCACTGATGCAGACTTTAACGTAATCTGTAGGCTAAGTTTTGGGATTTATGGTGAACAGACATATACTGCTTCCTTTCTCCCAAAAATTTGTCAGGGAGAAGTTGTCAAGGAATATGCAAAGAAACTGTATATTTATTGCTATCAGCAATATAGGCAAGAATAGAGAGCAGAAGGCCAACAATAGTTCATTCAATTTGTTTTTTATGTTTTCAAAAGACTTTATTGGAAAATGAAAAAACATTTTACATAGAATACAGTAACATGAAAACTGAATATTCACATGGGTACAAATAGTAAAAGTATTATGATAAAAGAGAAATAGCTCAACAATAAGAGATTCAATAAGATTAATATTATTTGAGAATATTAGTGTTGTAAGTTTAAATTACTGGTTGTATTGAATTCAGCAAATAAAGAAGATGGAGAGAAAAGGGAACAGAAAAGAAGGGAAGGGAAGGGGTATGAGAGAAAGAAGGGTGGGAAAGAGCAATCTCACCTACCAAAGTGATCAATATCTTATACAAATACAGCAATGAAAATTATTGGGAGAAACTCAATGCTGAAGAGGAGGAGTCAACTCACTTTAGAGGGAAATGCCAAAGTGAATGTTTACTACTATTTAATAAGCTAGGTCAAGGATGTGTTGCAATCCAGTTCTCCCAATGTTGATGGAACTCTGTGAGTGTATCAATGGCTTTAGCATGGCATTCCTCCAGTAGCGCAAACAGTTTGAACCACTATTTTGTACACCTTGCAACAAATACTAAATAAATTTATTTGAGATTGTTTCACTAACTAGATTTGAGATTTTACTTCACAGTAAATACATTGACTAAAATCAATTATTCATACTTATGCAAAAATATACAATTTGATTTAAGTATAAAATAAAATGTATTATTTAGAATAATAATTTGTGCAAAATTAAAATTTTAGTGAATACAAAAATACAACACATAAATATATCTCAGCAATGTTTAAAATACAGCAGTATAGCAAGGGGTTAATTGTCTGTTACAATTAATAATACAATGGTTGCAGTGTATAGGAATACCTGCCCCACCCTGTACATAGCAACAGCACTGCAGGGTTTAATCAAACCACCAGATTGCTATGTAGTATAAAAAACTGTTACTGCAAATACAAAATGTGACCGTTTCTTTGTCTGTCTGGATCTTCACCCAAATTTGAGTGACAATACTAACAGACAAACCACATCCTCTGCAGAACAATTCATATACAAGATCATGGTAATCATCAATGGCCATCTTGGAATCAAAAGACCTTGTGCATTATATACATTCAACTGCCATGACATGCAAGTCACATCTCATAGCATATGCACATATATTGTATACACACAAACTCATGTATGTTAAAATTATTTCAATTTAAACAATAAACATATAATCCTGCATATACTATTCATTTATCCAGCAAAAAGACTAATCTATCAAAGCATGGAAAGTCAAATCTTTAGATTAACTCTAAATATATCTTCATTTATATATCTTAGGCTGCCGACATACTTATCATTATACTGGTAAATAAATTATATTTTATAACTCCTGAAGATATGCTAGCAATAGTGCAGAATGCCCGTTCCATGGTAATAATTCCTTTAGGGTGGCCATACCTATATTTGTCACTAATACTATTTCAAATATATTGGTGATAATAACATTTTAGAAGTTTTACAAGAGTAATTAAAACAATCTGTATTTACTAATCATTAGACTGAGTCCTGATCTGTGTGGAATGAATATCTGGTAACATGGAAGTACCTTGTCACTCTTTTCCAAAAGTTCAGAAAAGTTCCAAGAATAAAAATTAAATGTTCTTTTTCCCTCTGCTCCATGTTTTTGCCATATCCTTTCATCTAATAACTCCTCCCTGTAGTCTTTTTGATAGGTCATACGTTATTGATTATAATATTGGGTTTAACAATTTTTAGAGAACTCTGATTGGTTAAAAAGAAGATGAAGTTTTATTTACTCTTAATTTAACAACCTTTCTAAAAAACAAGTTTTACACCAAAAGACTGTGCTATGAGACTGCATATTGTATGATAAACATCTAAAAACATGTATCCAATTAATAGCAATTGGCTTATGTGTTCGGAGAAGGTCTTGGAACCCAAATAGGAATGCATGAAAACACACACACACTCCCTATACTTCATATCAGCCTCAACACAAACTGAGCATTGTTAACGAACAGGTGTACCCCTCCCCCTACATGGAATGTATGAGAAGGTGCCTCCCTTGGAAGAAAGAATTTATCCACCTAATACACACCAAGCTGTGTTTTTGAGGATGGTCCTAACCAAACTTGATCCCCTTTGTAGGGATCATAATGTATCTTTGCAACCTATCCTTGACTTCCAGTCTGTGTTATTTCCATCTTGGACAGATAAATGTCTTTTTGACTAATCTTCATCTAATCAATGTTTGGTGTTCCCTCCATCCTACCAGAAGAGATTATACAAACTATTCTCCAGTCCATTAAATGTATAGTACAATAGATTACACTTTTATTGAACAAAATATTCTTCATTATGTTCAGAAATGATTTGCAAAACCCATTGCCTGGTTAGACCATTCATTGACTCATGCACATTTTAAATTGCCATTACATTCACTAATTTTACTCTCTTGGAAACTTAATGAAACACTACCAGAAGATCGAAAATTCTGTCTTAAGCTCAGGGACCACATATCCTTTTACTTTAACACTAACATATTTGATGAGATCCCCTCTTCAATCATCAGGGACACACAATAGTGCATATTACATGGGAATTGATCGAGGAGGGAGCCAAAAAGAAGAAATAATGTTTCTTGCAGATCAGTTCCTTATTGAGACAAATTAAACATTTTGAGATGACACATAAATCTTCTTTGTAGGAGAGAGATCTCTTGGATATTCAGTCTGATGGATTTAAAGTAGCTGAACCCTGGCCCAGCATAACTAGGGCCCTCGGTTTATTGCACTATGTCCAACACAATCATATCTCCTACCCTATTTATTTCCACTGATCCAGAAAAAGCTTTTCGATAGGATTTGTTGGAGTTTCATGCATTCCATTATGTTATTGGGCTTCCCCCCATCCGCTAGAGTACATGTCAGTGGAGCTTTATCTTCCCCTTCCCAATAGCTAAGAGTACCAGGCAGGTATACCTTCTCTCAACTCTGCCCTTTTTTGCTTATACAATATATTAGGAAATTCTCCTCAAAATTTAATGGATATGCATTCAGCAGCAGGTTAATAAATTGGCTGCTTTTTCAGATTATATATTTTTGTGACATATGTCCTTCTCTCTTCCTAACCTAATTCTTACTATGAAGAATTTTGGACCACTATCACTTTTTTCAGACTATTGGATCATTATCACTTTTTATTCTTAACCCTTTGAGTGCCAGAGGAGTACTCAATGCATTGCAGAGCAATGCGTTCTGTACCCCTCTGGCATTAAAGGGTTAAATCTCGGTTTCCATTTCACTGGTTGGTGAGATACATTAAATACTCTGGTATACATATTCTATTGTACTGGTCAGATCTATTATCTTTAAACTTTCCTCTCTTACTTATTATGGTTAAACATGACCTACAAGTATGGGACCCATTTCTGATTTCATGGCTAGGAAGGATACATATTCTCAAAATGGTAATCCTTCCTAAGGTATTGTATCTTTTTCAAATAATACCAATATGGTTACCTGCTTGGTGGCTTCACAAAACACAATCTATATTAAACAAAGTTTGGGGCTTTAAAGAAACCTAGGATCAGATGGGAAACCATTGCTTGATCCCCTAAAATGGGAGGACTGGGATTGCTAGATGTTATATAATATTACCTCACCATTAATCTTAACAAATTATTGGAATTTTCCATTAACAAATAGAGAGGGTGGTTGCAACCAATCACTGCTCTTCACACCAGTTGTTATATCTATAGTGGTCTGAGATTCTGATAGTATGTCACTTTCATCCAATTTTTTATGGACTTCCGCAGGTTTGGAATTTTAGCCAATGGAATTATAACAAAGCTCTGTATCATTCCCTATTGATATTTATTATAGGTAATTCTAAATTTTGCCCTGGTTGCACAACTAGCTTTCATAATGTCATATCATCTTTAGGTCTCCCCTGCCATATGACGTATGTTTTTTCCTATTTGTATACGCCCCTAAACCAATTACCCTTTCCCAACCACATCAGATCTCACTGATTTATCTCCTACTGGACAAGGTCAGGTATCTAATCCCTAGATTTTAGTACTCAGTCTTTATTCCTTCACTCCATATGTGGAAACTTAAAGCCTCCAAATTCAACTTTATGAAAAGATTACATGTTATCAGATTATATTCTCAATCTTTATATTATACCAGACAGTTTAGCCCATACTCTGGTCTTATTCCATTTTACTTTTTGCATTTCCACTTGGTTCAGCATTGGTTCGGGACACCTGTCTTATTTAAATATTAGCTAATTCTCTCTCTATCTTGTTGCCTTTCTTCCTTACATTCTTCTGTTAGATCTCTCATTTAAGACATTTTATTGTGGTTATTAACCTGTATGCAATGAATAATGCTTGCTGATTACAGTGATTTACAATGTGTTGTTTAAACATTATCCTGATATGATTCAGAACAGGATATTTGTTCTCTACAGAGGGTTTTGCATAAAATGGCAGACTGGGCAAACAAATGAAATATGAAATTTAATGTAGGAAAGTGTAAAGTCATGCATTTGGGAAGAAAAACCCAGTGCTACTTATGAACTTTGTGGAATAATTTCAGGAGACGCGTTGCTAGAGAAAGACTTGGGAATCCTTGTAAACTACAAACTTGGAAGCAGTAACCATTGTCAAATAGCAGTAGCAAAAGGAAACAAAGCAATGTCTTGTATGTAAAGGGGTATTGAAGAAAGAGTAGATAACATCATTTTGCCACTGTACAAATCATTGGTAAGACCCCACCTCGAATATGCAATGCAGTTCTAGGCACCAGTTCTAAAAACGGATATTCTAGAACTGGAGAGAGTACAGCGAAGAGCAACAAAATGAATTAAGGGAATGGAAGACTTGACGTATGATGAACACAAACTTGTTTAATAACTTTAGAGAAAATATGATTAAGAGGAGATCACAATGTACAAGAATATGAGAGGTCAATACAAGGATCTCTCTGATGAGCTATACATTCCAAAGCTGATCAAATAAAGAGGGGGCACTCCTTGAGATTAGAGGAAAGGAGGTTTCAATTTCAGCAGAGGAAGTTTTTTTTTACAGTAAGGTCTGTTAAATTGTGGAATTTGTTGCCCAAGAATGGGGTAATAAGGAATACAATGGATACATTTAATAGAAGATTAGGTACATTTATTTTAAGAGGGAACATACAGGGTTATATTGTATAATGGTAGGCAAAACAGGAAGTTCAGATAAAGACTAACTCATTTGACAGCAGGAAAACTTATGTAATTCTCATTTCTCTGGGTTATGAGGCAAAGGTTAACTTGATGGAATTGTACTTTTTTCAACCTAATTTACAATGTTACTATGTTACTGTTACATATTTGGTGGTTCTTTTTTTAAATAAAAGCCTTTTAAATATAACATAATGGCTTTTTCCTCCGTGTGGGAATTTTTTTGAGAAAAGTGCCAATTTCCCTTCTTTTCCTGCCTGGATAGTACAAAAGAGGTGTCAGTTTCCTGCAGCTTGTCATCATATTAACATAGTAACATAGTTGACAAATCTGAAAAAAAGACATGCATCCATGAAGTCCAGCCCATGCCAAAACATCCCTGTTGATCCGAAGAAAGGCAAAAAAAAAAAAAAAAATTGCTGAAGCCATTTCCAATAAAGCCCAAAGTGGGTAAAGAAATTCAAATAAAATCATTTTTCACTTCATTTCACTTGAGATCTGGAAGGAACTGTGCAGTTATAATCAGAATATACAATGTGCACAGTGTGTGGAAGTATTTTTAAAGAGGGGATGGACTGGGAAGAATCACACTTGATGCATCTGATCTCATATTAAAATATAACCCTCAAATTAACATTTATATCAGCAATGTTAAACCATCCCCCAAGAAATTAGATGCTGCTTTCATTATGTTTGTGTGCTCTATTAATTAGAATTAACTGTGTGGTGTGTGTCAAAACTGAATTAAAATAATAAAATCTCCCTGCCACCAGCTTGGCATACTAAGCAGGATGGACTGTCTGCAGATGATTGTCTCCTTGATTCCCTGCATTCAATTGCTCTCCACCACATTGCAATGTGTGGTCAGTGCACCACACAAGAAGAAATGGATGGAGAAAAACTGTCAGATTCTTACATCTGCAAACATGCTATCGGTTGTCTGTGATGGTAATAATGGTACTGCCAAGGAAGAGTAAGAAAACCCTGAAGGTGTCTGTTGGGCATCTGTGGTATTTTTCCACACCTGAATCCTAGCCAAAGAAGATTATGATGTCGCAGGTGTTATTGTCATCATCTAACTTTCTTGCTGTTGGTGGATTTCATTTTACTATATGTGGGGTTATCTCCCAGGTTCTTTGTACCTTGGGGAGGGGCAAGACAATACAGGAAATTTCCATTTTTTGGGGGAAGGGTTTTATATGCTTTACATTTTTGTCAGGGAATTTAAATTGCATGTGCTTAATGAAGTGTGTCCCCTCCTTTCCCCTTTTCGCTACTTTAACATACACTGTCCACATTACAATTGCTGACAATAAAGTTGCGCCTGCCCCAAGGGAAAAATAGTCCCACACCCATGATTTAGCTGGGAGAGAAGGTGGAGAAGAATGGGTTTCTTCTGCTACAGGTGCAACTGCAATTCTGGGGCAGATGCTGTTGCTGTTGCCTCAGCTACAGCAATAAAGCTGGGACCAGGACCAGGAACCACATCTAGCTGTCCAAGTACTATAAGACTGCTACTACTATTATCCAAACCCATGGTGGCAATGATGGAAACTGGTAGACTAGCCTGCTCATCCTGCTGTTGTGAAAGATATATGTATTTGATGAGAGTATAAATTACAGTAGCAGAAAATGCCGTAATCTCTCTGCTGGCGGTGGTAGTCTAGTCTATTAACATCTGTATCTCTCTCTCTCTTAATTAAATTCACTTTCAGCCAAGAATGCTCTCATAGTCTCTTCAACATCACCCACTCCACCACCCTCTGAAATATTACCCTCCCCACTACCAGAAGACTCTAGCTGCTCTTTACTTTGTGATGATAACAAACACATGGTTCCCTGCTGTCACACTTTTCATCATTTAAGATGGCACACTGACATCAGCAACAGACACAGGAAGCTGAACTGTTCCTGCTGCTACTATCCAGTAACTCACTTTTTAAGATTATTCCACATATTCCTAAAGGGATGTTGGGCGCCTTGAGCTCACTTTTGCAAGGGGAGGTGGAATCCCTTCACTACTACTACTACTGCTGCTGGATCCCACATGCCACAATCAGCAGCAACAGAAGCAGCCCTCTAACTTCTCTTATTCGTACTATGTAAGTAAGCACACCAAAACAACGTTATTTTCTTTTAAAACTTTTTTCTCTGTCACTATCTATCTACTTCCGCTCTTATTTCATCCTATCCTACAACCTACTGCATGATGAGAAGGTTCAGTTTTTATATTATGGGACAGAAAAAGAAGGAACTCATTCATTTTATGTAGATATTTGCCCAAGTATGCTTCCGAATAGACGCAGTATAAGCACTATTGATCAGTAGGATTGTAGTTGTACTTTTAATAAACCATAATTCTATAGAATATATATACTTCTTTTTTATTTAGGTTTGTGTGGCACACCCCAATATTAGAATTTGGTTAGTAGATATAAGGGGTTTGTGGTTATTTGGAGTAACATTAATATGTATACAATTTGGAACTCATGCGTTCTGAAAAAATGTAGACATTTTAGAGCAAACCAACTTCAACATAGGAGATAATTAAAAATGTCCCCTTGATTTTAATGTGACTGTTAACCCCTTGAATGCTCGAGAGATTTACACTGCAATTATAGGAGCTGCAGAGCTCTGTAACACTCAAGAATTTAAAAGCCCCATTTAAATCAGTTAGGTTTAGAGAAATCATATTTGTCCCCTATGATGCAGGTGGTTTACTGCAGAATTACTTCAGTTCTAGTTAAAATATCGTCCATCTGCTTTTTCTTGAGACATAATATATATGTAATGAGAAAGAAGATCCACCACCATAACAATAAATATGGACCCTGTCACAATCAGTATAAAATTATCCACATGTTACTGTCACAGTAGTACAGTGCTACCCATATTGTTTTGTGATCAAAGGACTCTAATATAGTAAATATCTGATTTCATTTTAAAAATCCTGCTTACCGTAATGTCTTAAATCAGCCTGTTTCCAATTTGATTTTACAGTACTACTTTTTTTGGTGCAGTGCTTTACTATAATCCTAGCATTGGCAAATATTTCAGTACAAATTGAAGTAAGTCAGAAATCATAAATTTTTCATTAGATTAACCTAAAATAAATGCTGCTTTGTTAAATGAAGTTCTGAATTTATAATGTATTTTTTATGACACATATCAGTATTCAACGCAACATGTTTGGTATTCCATCAGTTACTTTACTTAATATTACTTGAAGAGCTTTGAACTTTATGATCATACCACAGCAGAAGTAATGCTGATGACACATATTTTCATGTTGTCTTAACAAGACTCTATGGACTAACAAAAAAGGTTTTCTTCAAGTTATGTAACCTAAAGATCAGTTGCATTTTTTGATTGAAGAAAATTATGTTAACCTATAAAAGCAGATGAAAAACATACTTTTCTCTAGTAGTAACAATTATTTCCTGTCAAATGTCAGTAGCTCCATTTTTGAGTTCTATTGTACAGTACATAAATTTACAGACATAATGGTCATCTTATCTGAAGTACAGTTGAAAGAAAGAAATTGTTGAGTAAATTCCAATATTCATTAAAGAAGGGAACTGTGCTCTTAGTTTGTTGAGTCTTTTTAGACTTATTAGGTAGAATATAATACCTTCAATCAAAGGTTAGTGATACCAATATATAATTTGTAGTTGTTTTTTCATCTCTCTTGTAGTCTACTGCTAATTGTTTAAAATCTGATAACAAGTTGTGTCCCTTAAGAGTCATTCAGAACTTTTGAACCTAATGTTTTTTGAGAGTTGGTATTACCTAGATGCAGACTTCAATAAATATCACTATAGAAGAAACTGCAGAAAAAAATGCAAAAAAAAAAAAATGCAAAAATACATTAATAGATATACCTGATTGCTGTAGGATGGGCGCTTGCATAAACTATTAAACAAATTAAGACTTTTTTCCTCTACATACTTGGATATAGATGTGCAAAATTATTGCTGCCCTCTCTTGGATGTAATAATATTAGAAAAATGTTTCCCAAAATATCTTGTTTATGGTCCTCAGCATTAGCATTTTGCATAACTTTTTTGCTGACAAATTTGGAATTCTCTAATACTTTTAACACATTTTCTATATTTCTTGATTTAATGTGACATTGTATTTACATAATAAAGTTTGATGCTGGATACCTATGGAGACTGATGAATTAAGAAGAACTTTTGTGGGTGGGGGGAATCAAGTGCACTGTATGGCAAATGCAAACGTTTTCATTGGCTTACATTGGGATATAGTCCATAGAATACTAGAGGTCTTTAACATATTAAAAAAAGTAACGCACAGAAGACTTCTGTAGCACTCCAGTGGTTAAAAACCTAATTTCAATCAATGGCACCAGAATTATTTAATTTCTCCTACGTACATCAGCTTTATTATTAGGTAAGGGTAAAACTTTTTTTTGGAAAAGAAAGCACCGTATTTTTAGCTAGTTAGGATAGGTAAATAAATTAAAATTGGAGTGTAGTTTAGAGAATCTTGTAGACAGGAAATATGTTCTCTGTATTAGGGGAGACTAGGGGACTATGGGAGACAGGAATGGAGAAGGGAGGTTGACCCTAAATACAGCAAAAGTATGTGTGAATGACTTGGAAGACACAGGCAGCTGTGAGCAAAGTTCCTTCCTGATTTGGCTGTTATCTCTCTGCTAGGGGACTCTGGGGGTGTGAGAAGGGAGCAAAGGAGATTTACCTCAAATACCACAAACTTCTGTGTGATTGACTGGAAGCAGCCATGATCCATGTTCCTTCCTGATTTGACTGTAATCTCTGTGTTTTTATAGTCTGGGAAAAGAAGATATTAAACAGGGTGTGTATGTGTGTGTGTGTGTGTGTGTGTGTGTGTGTGTTTTGACAGTGATAGGGTGAAAGTTCATTAAAAAATGAATAAATAATTAAAATTAAAAAAAAAATGTGACAGAGACAGGGACCCTGATGTGAGCTGTGACTGAGGCAGACTGATACTAGAAGAGATCTATCATCTTGTAGAGTGCCAAAGCAAGACATCACACACAATCAGTTCTATTATTTACTGTACAATAAAAACACCCATAGTAGTTGAGTAACATCCAGCAAATTCACAACGGGTAGGGTGAAAGAAATAGGATCAGTGCAGGGACATGTGGTCCAAAAACTGACTGCTGGCATGAATGCAGCAGCATGTGCAATAAATGATGATGATCCCTCTCCTCCTGAGGAGGATGTTGTTTGTCAAAGTCCCACCAAAAGTTCTGCCAACAACACCACTACTTTTAATAAACCGTCTAAAACACTGAAGAAGACAACAAATCACATTCCAGCATTTATGGCATAGTATTCATTTGAAATACTACTCCTGCTGCAGAAAAATAAAAAATAGAAATAATCCCAAAATATGCCTGTGGAATGGAAAGGGGTTGGCAGTGGACATGCTGCCATATTCTTTTGTTGAAAAGCGAGGATTTATAGAACTGATGTCATGTGTAGCTGAACAGTCACTATGTTTTTCTAATAATTCAAGCTATGTCCTTACAAGTAATAAAAGTGATGATGAAGTTGAATAATTTTATGATGATTTATTACATCTCTATAAATGGGACAATTAGCACTACAAATGTTTAAAGGAAGATTTCAATGCTGGAACCCGTAAGATCCAAAATGGCCAAAAAAATAAATCAAACCGCATGGAAATGGAAGAGAAAACAGAGGTAACCAAGTGACAAAATTTGCAGACAAACATGAATTCTATTTTAAAAAGGCCCAGAGAAATTGGACATGCAAAAGCCCTGTTGGTAATACAAGTAAAATTTTAAGTTTGACACTAGCCAGTTATTGAAAAATCATAAGAATTTTGAGTTAGCACTGTCTAATCACTTCAGTGTCCTGCAAGACCCTCCAAACACAGACATTTCAACCCACAATTACAAAACTTATTGAAACTATAATAGACACTGCCCATGCATTTGCACCTACTGTAAAAAGAAAAATCAACCCGTATATCCTTTGCTTCTTCTTACTTCACCAGAGTCACCTGACAGAGAGGTAACATCCATATCAGGAAGGAACTTGTATCACAGCTGTCTGTGTCTACTAGATCATACAAAATTTTGGGGTAATTGAGGTAAACCTCCTTTGCTCCCTTCTCACACAGAAACCAGTAGAACAGAGATAAAATCCAGATCAGGAAGAAACTAGCTGCCTGTGTCTTCCCAGTCATTCATACAGAATTTGTAGCGGTTACAATAAAATAAAAAATTGGCAAAGGAGCTGCACCTGATAAAGTTACTATTGAAATTTCGAAAGCCGAAGGTCAACCCTTATTCAAACCTTAGTTAAAGTATTTTCAAAATACCTACTACTCCATGCATGAAATATGGAAAACTTCAGAATTAATCCTACTGCACAAAAAAGGTGATAAGGAGGATCTAAAAAAAAACTGCCGACTAATAAGCCTATTGCCAATGGTCTGCGAGGTTTTCACAAAGGTACTATCAAGAAGAATGGACAAAATACTAAAAGAGCAGTTTCAGTACAATGGACCATATCCTGACAGTGCAACCGGTTATAGAGCGGCATGATGAATACAATCTTCCAATAAGAATAACCGAAAAGACACAAAAGAGGGGAGAGACTTATAGTGAATCAGCCACAAGAATATCACAATCAGAGTAATACTCACATTTGATTATTGCCACAGGCAAAATACCAATGACAAAGCCAGCTTCTGAAGGATATTGAAACTGCCTTCACACAGACATCTCGATCCTTAAAGGGATAGTAATACTTCATTTTAACTTTATTTTATTTTGTAGGCATTAAAAAAACATGAAGAATGATATAAGTCTTATCTCTCAAACCTTTATGGTTTATAAGATATTCACAAGCAAAGTTCCCCTCCCCACCCCTTTTACCTAGTGTAAGTCATCTCTTCTCAGATGTGAGTCTGGTTGTATGACAGTACAGATAACAGAAGGGGACAATTTTCTTTGTATGAAAACAATGAAAGCCCTTCCCCCCTTGACAAGTTTTTCAGCTTTTTCCATTATCTTAATTGAAGATTGTCCCTCTCTGCAGTCTACCTGGGCACCTCCCTTCTGATCTGGTTGAACAGGGGGGGATACTTTGTTTGTGAATATCTCTTAAACCATAAGAGCCCAGCGGCCTTGCCCCCCTCCTGCTCCCACAGTTTCGCTGCTTCTCCCCTGCTGCCTTGCCATTTTGCCTTAGCGGCCTTGCCGCCTGTTACCCCAGCAGCTCTGCTACCTTTAGCCCTGCAACTTCGCTGCTTCTCCTTTGTGGCCTTTCCACTTATCTCCCTTGTGGCCTAGCCACTTTATTCCTCATAGACCTTGCTGCCTGTTACACCAGCGGCCTCGCCACCCTTTTGCTCCTGCAGCCTCGCTGCTTCTCCCCTGCTGCCTTGCCATTTTGCCTTAGTGGCCTTGCCGCCTGTTACCCCAGCAGCTCCGCCGCCTTTAGCCCTGCAACTTCGCTGCTTCTCCTTTGTGGCCTTTCCACTTATCTACCTTGTGGCCTAGCAGCTTTATTCCTCATAGGCCTCGCTGCCTGTTACCCCAGCGGCCTTGCTGCCCATTTGCTCCTGCAGCCTCATTGCTTCTCCTCTACGGCCTTGCCATTTTGCCTTAGCAGCCTTGCCGCCGGTTACCCAAGCGGCTTCACCGCCTTTAGCCCTGCAGCTTGTCTGCTTCTCCTTTGCGGCCTAGCTGCTTATCTCCCCTGTGGTCTAGTGCTTTATTCTTCAGTGGCCTCACCTCCTTTTACCTTAGCGACCTCTCCACTTCTTCCCAGCGGCCTTCCGCTTTTGTTTCTGTTGCCATTCTGCTCCATTCCACTCAATTTTGAGGGTGAGGCCTCTGTCTGAGCCTTTTGTTGCAGTCCTGCCCTGCTGGTTGTGATCCCTTAGCCTCTTCCCCAGCGGCCCCCTTGTAGGGTTGTTCTGGTGGTCTCTGAGAGTGTTTAGCTCACTTTCTGTGTAGGGCTGTTTATTCTGCATCCCTGCCTCCTACTTTGGTCTCTCAGTAGATTTTCTCCTTGGCCTCTATCTTCTGTCTGTTGGTGGGTTTTTCCCCTCCTTTCTCGGCTGGGTGATTCCCCTTGAGTAGCTCCTCTCTTGGTTGGGTGTTGGTTGTGGTTCTGCTCACTCTTCAGTCTCTTTTTGGTCCTGGGGGTTTTCTGAGTCTCTGTGTCCATTGACCCTCAGTCTTTAGCTGTCTTTTTAGCTTAGGTTTTGGGTTCTCATTTGCCCCTTCCATGCTGTTGTCTCTTGCATGTGGGACTTCACAGGACGCCCACCTTCTGTGTGGCCGTGCAGTGTTATCCTAGTGTGTTACCAAGGTGTGCTGACAGAATACTCTGTGGCATCAGCTACCTTTCCATTTACGGATTCCGCCTTACCATGGCAGATATCCGTTGGGTATTAGGCACATCTATTTATTACAATATACCATTTGGGATTCCAAGTTGCCTTTTTCTGCATACAGGGGTCTCTTGTCTGGTCCTTCTTCAGGGCACAGGTCTCTCATCCTGGTCAGGGCCCTAGCTCAACTGGGGTCGGACATCTGGCTTCGTGGCCAGCAACTCTACCTGGCTACGGCCACAGCAAGAGAGCTCCTGTAGCTGACTACGGACCCAAGCTATGTACTCTAGCGCTGCTCCCCAGACTTCGGGCCAGACAATCTCCGCACTGGTGCCTAATCCTCTCTCTGGTCACCAGGTAAGTGACAATCCTACAACTAAAATCAACAGTATAGTTTACAAGTACTAGCCCTAAAACTATCTCATCACCTATACCGCATAGCTGTAACACTTACCTGTAAGTCTGAGGTCCAGCTGGGTCTTCTTTGCCCTGGTTTTCCTTTTTCATTCTTCTTCCGTAAGCTTCTTTCTTCTTTATCTTCTTCTGTAATTTTCGTAATCTGTAAAGTTCTTTGTGCCCCTATAAAAGAAGAATAAGAATTACATGCAGTGCCCCCATTAAAGTTCTTCTGCCGCTGATGCCATCCCTACCCGCGGCAGAACTAAAAAACAAAAAAGCCCCATATAAATACCGATTGGGCTATTGCCCAATCCAAATGAGGGAAATTTGAACAGAGACTGGCTTTTATATGGCTTACAGCTTGTATCTCTCAGGTAAATTAATACTAAAGATGCTTAAAGAGGAAGAGAAACAAAAAAATGAAAGATAGTATTCGCTTTGAGGTAAGAGAAAAACAATACTTGCTTAGAATATGGGTGTGATGTTAGAAGAGTGAGATCACATATGCAGTGGAGGATAGCTGTAAACATTAACAAAAAATACAAGATTGCACCTCTCTGTACTACATGGTCCTGAGGAAAAAGTCTAACCTTTGTTTATATCTGGAATTTTAAAATGCACAATTTAGTTTATGTATGAACTATAACATATTGCAGGATTTGGAAAGTGATAATCCCACTCTATGGGGTTAAACTTACTGTGTGCTTAGGTAACAGACCCTTATTTAGTTATATGATGATAATGTGCTTTACATAGTGATTAGAAATAAGTAAGCTATTCTTTAAGTATCTGTGAAAGACATTGCCTTTTTGCAAGACTTGAAACATTTTCTAAAAGATGTGTTTTTTGCTGTGTAAACCATTCATACTGAAGGGAAAACAACTATGTGATGTCAGAACAATAAAAAGCAGGCTCTCAATTCTCATATCCTTAATGTGATTTTGAAGAACATTTTACCTTGGTTTCTACTTGTGTAAGATAGGATAACTGCTTCAACTGCCACTACAGCAAGTCTGAGAAAGCCTGGAGTGCTGGAGGGGTCTTTCTCTCTCTCTCTCTCTCTATCTCTCTCTCTCTCTCTCTCTCTCTCACTCTCACCACACTCTGCTTCCTCTCTTTCTATGTCACTCTCTGAATTTTTCCAGATTCTGATTTATAAATCCACAAGCTGAATAATGTGATTTTTTTCATAAAATTAGAATATCACTGAAGATGTATTTCTAACTAGACATGGGCGAGAACTTTTGCTCCAGCATTTTCCTATGACAGCAGTTGAACTGTAAATACTGACCACTGAGTCATGTCTGTCTGGTTGCCACCATGACAGAAAACATGAGGCCCTCCACCTGCTGCTAGACTACAACTCCCTTCAGTGCCTGCCACATTGCCTGCCAACGGCTGGTGGGATTGATGGGAGTTGTAGTCTGGCAGCAGGTGGAGGGTTTCATGTTGCTGACCACTGTTGTGACCCCCAACACTCCAATAGTAAACATATAACCACATAAATACTAACCTCAGCCTTTACCAACAGTAGCTATAGATCCACACATACTGACCTACTGCCGTATCCCACTGCTCTTGTACAACAAGAACCTATACTAAGTCTAATTCACCACCACAGGAAATTGCAAAGTTCCATAAGAAATGTCTTGCGGTTAGAGATATATAGAAAATATTTGGCCATCCCTTGTAATAACTTTGCTTAGAAACATTAAGTTTCCTGTAATAATAATAATAATGATTGTTGTGTTGTTTATTGTTATAGATTATCTAAACAATGGTAATGTTGTGTAATGCTGTGTTTTAGAATGGTAATAAGTAAACGGCTAAAATGTTCAAAAGAAATGTTGCTTTCAGAGGTGAGGTTAAATATGGAAAGGGAGGCTACTTAATGGAGTTTAGGATATATTCTTCAATGAGTAGTATTAAACAGATTCACCACACATATTATGCAAATCATAGAAAACCTACTTAAATCTGTAACATGATGGGCATTCTAGAAGATGAAAAATATGGCTGTTCTAAAACTATATAGCTCATTATTAATAATAATGCTGCTGTGATATCCAAGAAAAAAAGAAGACAAAAACTTCCAATTCAGCAGTTTCATTTATTTCATACTTTTTAAAAGTGTTATCCCCCTGGTGTATTTGCCTGAAGTCAGGTAAAAAAAAATAAAAAAAATAGGCATTGTTAGTAAAGAGATGCTAAAATAACTGTGTTCACTAACAATCCACTTGTGTATGTTGGTCAGAAAAAGACTGTAAACTTTTATTCACAAACTGCTGAGTCCTCCTAATTATTTATTTATATTACTGTTTCAAACATACTTATCTAAAACTCAAACAATACATTTTAGAAACAGTAGTAGGGATGAGCAAAAACTTTCACCTCGAAAGAGGAAAATGTAGAAAATCAGCACTTTTTACCTTCTGCTGGAATTTTTATGAAACATTTTGTTTTTCCACCTGTTTTCTTCTGTGCACATAATGAACCCCCCACCTTGTGCCTTGAACTAGTAACCATAGAACCACATATAATTACTGACCCCCAGCCTTGTCCCACAGTAGCTATAGAACCATACATATTAAGCCCCCAGCCTTGAGATAAAACACTGTTTGCAGACTTGTAACAGGCATCTGCTGGAATACATGGACCCCCTTCACTGCAGATGCTGCTGTTGCTGCTGCTGTATTTCTCCACATCAGCACCCCACCTGGTCTTCTTAATGACTGTCTGCTCCAGCAAGAAACACAACAGGACAATATTGCTTCTGTCTCACTCTCTCACCCCCATTTTCATCTTGATTCAAAACTGTCTAAACTATATCACTCGGATTGGAAGGGAGCTTTGTTTGTTTTTATTATGGGAACAGGATTTCTTACTACCATAGAAAACATAGGTGGAAAATGTCAAAAGTTCTTGTGGGAAAATCAGTGGTGTTAGCTAAAAGGAGGTTTCTCTATAGGTATCACGGTGCCCGTGAATCTGTCTGAGCGACATTGTTACTTCTTGGTTTACCCTGGCCTTATTCTTATTGGCTCTGTGTTGGTGACTCCTCCCAGGGTTTGCCCTTAAATACGCCCTCCTGTCATTCTACCAGTGCCCTTTCGTGGTGTATCAGTAACTAGCGATTAGAAGTTCTTGTTCCTGTTTCCGTGTATGATCCGGCTCGCCTTATTACGTTTAGTTCATGGCGCTCCAGTGATCCAATTCCGTTGCTGACCTTGGACTGGCTGACTAACTCCTTGTGTATCGAACCGGCTTGGCTGAGTATCTGATTCCGTTACCGACTAAGGACTGGCTGACTGAATCCGTGTGTCTGACCTGGCCTGGCTGAGTACTCGATTCCGTTACCGACTAAGGACTGGCTGACTAACTCCGTGTGTACCGACCTGGTTTAGTTGAGTATCCAATTCCGTTACTGACTAAGGACTGGCTGACTACTCTGTGGCTGGGCTAGTGTCTGGTTGTCCATCTAGACTGGCTGTATATTCCGTGTGTGCCTACCTGGTTGAGTTTCTGGTTCTGTTGCTAACGGGACTGTCTGACTACCTCCGTGTACTGAACAGGGTGACACTGGTTACTGACTGGCTATGTTACGTACCTTGCTCTCTCCTACTTGCTTACCGCATAGCGCCTGTTAGGCCTACCCGCTCCAGTAGTCTCCTGGGGCCTGTGGGAGCTCTATCACTCACCAGTGTCTGTGTTGCCTCCAGTAACCCTATGTATTAGGGTCCAGTCTGAGCCAGACTTCTGCCTGTGTTGCCTACGTTAACCCTAGTGGTCTAGGGTCAGTATACTGCCAGTGTCTGGTGTCTGTTGCCTCCGTTAACCCTAGCGTGCTAGGGCCAAGTCGATGCCAGAGTCCAGTCTATGCTGCCTCCGTTAACCCTAGCATTCTAGGGTGAAGCTACTGCCAGAGTCGTGTCCGTGTTGCCTCCGTTAACCCTAGCGTGTAAGGACCAAGTCGCTGCCAGAGTCCTGTCTGTTTTGCCTCCACTAACCCTAGCGTTCTAGGGTCCAGTCACTTCCAGACTCCTGTCCGTGTTGCCTGTGTTGACCCTAAACACCTAGGGTCAGTTCTATGCCAGAGTCTGCCTGTGTTGCCTCCATTAACCCTAGAATTCTAGGGTCAGGTGTCTACCTGTACACTGGCTGTGCTGCCTCCGATATCCCTGGTCCACCAGGGGATTGCCGTGCAGTTACCCATTGCTTGTGTCACCTATTGCTGTGTGAGGCTGTTGAGGATATTCTTGTTCCTGAAACAATCTAAGAATTCTGCCTGCAAGTCCAAGATCATCACAGTTATCTCTCATTATTACTACTGTGTGTGTTCTCACCCTGATCCTAGTCAGATTTGGAAAGTATCACACCTTAGGTGGCGCTAATGTGAAGGAGCAGGAGAAGTCCCAACTCTCAGCTGCCAAAACATGAACCCCAACTCCACGAGTTCAAAAACAATTAAATGCAAATAACACAAGTCTGGCGCTTGAGTAGTGGTCCAAAAATATATATACACAATTCAGGAACAACAGAGGGAAAATGGTATAAAAATCAATACATTTACTATCAATAAAAAATAATATTTTTAATACAAAAAAATTATATAGAAAATATAATAGTATAGACCAATTATATATCCATACATAGAAATAAGTATCTACTTATTACAATATCTGATAGTACAAAAAGAACAATAATATAAAAATACTTTTTATTCTGAAAATGATGGATAGAATATTGATACACCACAATCACTAGTAAGATTGAGATGTCACAGGGAAATCCCTACATACTTTAAACAATGTAACCAGAGGAAAGCTACAATACTTCTCCTGGCAACAAAGTGTACAAATCTCAACAAGATACAGCAATATCAAAGAACCCACTTAACTAACTCTGCACTAAGTATCTTCCCATAAAACCTATAAACTGACCCTATCTGTATACCGGTATACAAAAAAACAGTAAAACATTATAAAAATATAAAAAATGTTTGACACGGAGGAGTATACTGAATATACTTGAATGTCTTTTTGCAAAAAACTTCAATCCGGTAATTTCTTCCAGTTACCACTTAAAGGCAATGTTGACCAGAAAAAACTACTGTTTCCACAAGGCCGAATTGTGGTGATATTAAGCAGATGCAATTGCGTTCCGCAAAGCAAAAAACCTTCACTTGCTACAATATTTCAGGTGTGACTTAAAGGTTATTTAAAATAGCAGAAAAATACCTTAATCACGCCCACCTGATTATAACTTTATCAGGACACAATAACCTTTTTAATCTTCATCGTGTTAGAGGCAAAACATAGCATACATGCGACCACAGGTAATATTTGATTCACCATACACTATTACGGAAGTCCTCAAACCCTTTGAATATTACGGGATTCACTGATCAAATGCGTTCAACATCACCAATGTCACAGTGTTACTGTAATTTCGATTACACTCATTACGATGTTGTTGACATACAAAAAAACACTTTATCCATCTGATAGGTCCAGTACTTATCTCATACCTCCTGGGAATCAAGCACTCTGCCGCTACACCGCCTCCTATAATAATGTCTCTTGGGCTCGGTGTATCTTACCACCCCACCACCTCCTGCCGTATGCTTGCCTGTTATTGTGCTCCTTATAACTATACCCTGCTCTTGGGCTCGGTGTATTAATCCACTCCACCGCCTTCTGTTACAATTATTCCCACAACCATTGAGCATTGGCTAGCTTCCTTTGATGTCCCCTTTTTCATGTTATTTAGCATGAGTTCTGGGAATAAAAAGATGCAATGAGGTTGAGTCCGCAAGATGAGTTTTGGTGAGTTATGCTCGTTGTGGTGTATGTTAGTCAGGCAATTGAATTCTGATAGTACAATGATGTGTGTACCAACCTTAACAACTTATTTAGCGGCTCTAACTGAATTGACCCCTAGATATCATATGTCGTTCATTAGGAGAAACGGTTTAGGTGTTTTTAAATTCAACACATTTCTTCAGTAATTTCTTCAGGAGGAATTTTGAAAGAATTTCTGTGAGCATATTATGTGGCAATATGTATTGTATAGAACTTGTTTAAAATGGGATACCTTGGCAAAGTAAGCAAGCTTACACATACTTTGGACAAACTATGTAACAAAACCCTCATTTTTCAAAATAAGTATATTAACAGATTTGTATGATATGCTCTATGCAGGGTTCACATTTGGTTAGGTTAAATCCTAGTTTGAGTGTTGGTGAGTATCTTCATTCCCACCTGTGCTCCATGCCTTAATCACTTGGGTTCTTAATTTTTAAATATATATTGTATGTGTATATTAAGGTACGCTAGCACTATGAGTTTCTTCTTTTTTTTTACCCTGTAAATATTTTCTTCTTTTCATTGTTGCTGATTTTTTTACCATATTTCATTTCACTGTCTTAAAATGGAACTGTCATGTTTCAATGCTCCCACCAATTAGTTTATCCTGCCAATAAGATTAAAAACTCATGCAATCCTAATTTTTGATCCCCCTTTGATTAAAATATACCTGATTTGTGTTAGGTAGCAAGAGGAAGTGTACTCCCGTCTTGATGACATATGGAATGATTGACAATGCTCTTCCTGTGAGGAGCTCCTAATCCTACTCCCTAAGACTGCCCATCTGTGTTTCCTGTATTGGGAAACAGTCTGTCCATCAAGTCTGCCCCAGTCAAAAAGATCACATCAGGCTCCCAGTAAGCTGTCTGTCACATAATATATTTAGTTGTTTAATTATTTATTCATTTTTAATTTTTTTTAATTTTGTTTTTTTTCTTAAGTTGTCTACCCTATCTTATAAATAACTAAAACACAAAATCAATGTCTTTCCCCATAATTCCCCAGCACAGAGACAATGAAAGCAAAACCAACAAACTATTCGGACTCCAGCTGCCTATAAGACAGTCAACAAAACCAGATTTTTGGGGTATTTGGGGGTCAACCTCCTTCTCCCCCAGAGTGCCCCCAGACTCCCCTGATTCAGAGAACAAATGTCCTACCTAAAAAACTCCCTAAATGAAGTTTCAATTCCCCTTTAGTTGCCTTTCTTCTCTAGCTCAAAAACATGCTGCTTTCTCCTCTCACAAACACAGAATGGCTGCTGTGAGAGCCTGATAACCTTGTATATGACTGTAGAAAAGTAGAGAAAACTTTCATGGGGTGGGGAAAAATTTCTCTTTGCATTGATTTCAATGGAATGAGCTAGGTGGAAAAATGGCACTTTTCATGGGAAATTATTCACCAAGCAGGAAGTGACATTTTTTGCCATTTTGATTTGAGGAGAAAATGTTCGCCCATCCCTACTGCCAACCCATACTTGCTGAGTTCTTAGAAAGAAGTCAAAACTGCTACAAAATGATCCCCAAAGTATGCCTTTGGAATGGCAAAGTTGACAGATTCTCAGAGGTTGAAATGTAGCCCCATTTTTATGTAGAAATTAAAGGTTTTAGAAAACTGATGTCATGTGTTGCACCCTGCTGGCATATACCAAGCTGCAGTTCTTTTTCAGGGATACCTATCTAGCATAGAACAATACTGGGAATTATGACAGATGGCTTCAATGCAAATAGGCTGTTGATCCAGGGAACTATCTGACTGCCATTTGGAGTCAGGAAGGAATTTTTTTTACCCACTTGGGGCTTAATTGGAAATGGTTTCAGTTTTTTTTGCCTTCCTCTGCATCAACAGGGGTGTTTTGGCATGGGCTGGACTTGATGGATGCCTGTCTTTTTTCAGCCTCGTCACCTATGTTACTATATTACTATTAGGGGTGGATGAAAGGTGTCACTGTGTTCTAGTGAAAACCAAGTTGTTGTCTGTTTTTTCATGGGAAAGTCAGAAAGTCAAAGGTTGACTTTTCCACCACTTTTAAGGAGCACTGTGCCTGTCTATAAACAGTTTGAGAAAGCCATTGGAAAGTCTGACCCTGGACAAGCACAGATGTCAAAAAGCACACAGTCATCCTATCAGTCATCATCGGCATCATCGTCTCTTACAAGTCCAAGTCCCACTCAGCCACACACACACCTCTTTTGAGTACCCAGCAACAGCAACACAGGTTAACACAGTGTTAGATATGATGAGTACCTCTGGTGCTGCTGCTGTAAGTGCTGCACCTTTGACACCTAATAGTAGTAGCAGTAGAATTACATCAACATCTTGCTCCAGTAGTAGCAGTAGCAGAAACCACACATGACAGACAAAGCCAGGACAAATATATTAACAGCAGCACAAATGAGGAGGTGGAGGACAGATGGGACCATTGCTATGACTGATAAGTAATGTGTGTCAATAATCTGAGAAGGAGGATAGAGTATGACAATGGTAAAAATACATACACAAAGTACACCATGCCAGTCCCCCACCACCACCACCACTACAATACATATCTGTCACATTGTAGGTTGTACTTTATTTTTCTTATTACTTGATTTCATCATGAATATGTGCCAGTTTCACTTGTTCCGCTTTTAACAATATGCATCTGATATTTGAATCTAACATCTTTATTGTACAGCGAGTTTCCACATTGTTGGCTAATGTGGTGAGCTGTCAAGATACGGGAAACATTCAATCAATTACATCTCCTCCAATTAAAGGGATAATAATGTTTCATAATAAAAGCAGTTCTAATTAATAATCATCATACTATTTGGACTTTGGAGAGTGTTATTTCAATTCTGTCAGAGTTGTAGTTGTAATTCAATGACAAAGTATCCCCCTCCCACCCCTTTTACTGATGTAACACTGTTCAGCCAGATCAGAAGGGAGGTGCCCTGGTAGACTGCAGAGAGAGGGACAATATTCAATTAAGATAAGGGAAAAACCTGAAAAACTTGTCAAGGGGGGCAGGGCTTTCATTGTTCTCATAGGAAGAAGATTGTCCACTGCTGTTATCTGTCTGGTCTATGGACTGCATTCCACATCTGAGAAGAGATGGCTTACACTAGGTTAAAGAGGCAGGAGGGGAAACTTTGTTTGTGCATATCTCTCAAACCATAAAGGTTTAAGAGATAAGGCTTATATTGTTCTTCATGTTTTTTAATGCCCACAAAATAAAATAAAGATAAAAGTAATTCAAAGGACAGCTCACTATATAACTCGACACCCTGAAGAAAGGACCGCGTGTCTTGAAACGCGTTGGCATAATTTTATATTTGTTGTTTTAATTCTAAGTTTGTATTATTAATAAATAATCTTTTCAACGGATCACAACCTTGTTGGATTTAAATACATCATGCAGCGGAACGTTTGGAGAGCATGTACAGGGACAGGTTGATAAATTCCCTGTCGCTTTAAACTGGTTGTAAAGAACTCAACCGGTTTGCATACAATTGTGAGTACTGGATATATTTACATTTTTGCATATCTGATATGTATTAAAGAGCACCCCTTTTCTGTATTTCGATTTCCTGTGCTTTTCCCTTTGTTTTGAAGGTGATTATAAGGGAGCTGCTGATTTGAATCTATCTGTGTGGAGGGCAGTGTAATATCCCCCACTCGCTTTTGAAGCCACAAGTATTTATACAGTGGCCACGATTACATGTGAGTGTATCTTATATATTTTTAAATTTGAGTCCAAGTCCCTGAACTTATTAATCCTATGAGCGCCTCCTGTTTGTATTCTTCTTCCTCAAAGAGTCTCTGTAATTCAGGGGCTTGAGAAACATCTGACGTGGGGGGACCCCAGTGGTCTTGGACCAGTTGGTATATGATGAGCCCTTTCTATTGTGAAGGATGAGTTGAGGCCCTCTGAACCCACATATTCCTTCAGCCATGCTTCCATATACTGCTCTCAGGTAGGCCAACAACATGATATCACGGTGCCCGTGCTCTCTGTGCTGCTCTCTGTCAGTCTCTGTTGTGGTGCGCTCCTATTGGTTGAGCTATGTTTGGCCCACCCAGTATGGCCTTTATATACTGGGCTCTGGCACCTATCTGGTGCCCTTTCGTGGTGTTCCACTACCAATGCCTACTTGAGTTGCTTGAATTCCTGTGTACCGACTTGGCCCGTTTGACTACTCTGCTTATGGCCTCCTGCTCCATGATTTAACCCGGCCTGGCTGACATTCTTGCTCCGTGACCTGATCCGGCTTGTTTGACATTCCTGCTCTGTGACTCGACCCGGCTTTCTTGTTCCTGCATCGCTGTGTCTCTTGGGCGACATTCTGACTCCCGCTGTGCCTGAGGCCTGCCTGGCAGAATATCAGTGTTGCCTCTGTTACTGCTAGGGCAGTGTGTCATTGTCACGGTTTGTTAAGACTCTCAGACGCAGAGTTAGGTAAAAACACAACTTTATTGAAAGTTTAAAGGCAACCCCGTAGGGTATCATACACGTACACATATATTTCCTTATTAGACAGGAAAGCAATAAGTTCTATAGCAATATAGGCTCTACCGGCCTTGCCAATATACCGGGCAAGGCAGCCAGGAAATAGAAACTTGTGAGAAGAGGCTCTACTGGCCTTGCCAATATACCAATACCGGGTAAGGCAACCCAAGGGAACAGGATAGGTTCTACCAGCCTTACCAATATACCGGGCAGGACAGCCAATTGACAGGAGACAATTACCAGCTCTACCGGGCTTGCCAATACCGGGTAAGGCAACCCAAGGAATAGGACAGGTTTTACCGGCCTTACCAATATACCGGGCAAGGCAGCCTGGTAAGGAGAAACTGGCAACCACTAGCCTCAGTGACAGGAAGATGGTAACCACAGTCACAGGGATGACAAAGAGGCTAAATCAGCATAAGTGGCCAGCCAGCAATAACAGGCACACCCGGACCAGCGTACTGGAAGATAGTAAGCACCAGCAATAGACACAGCGTATGGATGGGGAACAACCAGTGCCCTTACACTTGTAACGCCATCAATAGGAAGGAGCACCCAGGAGTTGTGGAGCGAACCAGTACCCTGTATGTGGAACGCAAAATGATCTTGCAAACAGCCGGGTGGCTAGAGAAGCGAACCAGTACCCTGTACGTGGAACGCTAAGAATCCTGATGCAGCCGTGTGGCTTATGGAGAGAACCAGTACCCAGTATGTGGAACGCTAAACAATACTGAAATACTGCCTAGAGGCTAGAGGAGTGAACCAGTACCCAGTACGTGGAATGCTAAGCAATACTGATATACAGCCGTGAGGCTTGTAGAATATAGCCGGGTGGCTTATGGAGCGAACCAGTACCCAATACGTGGAACGCTTAATGATCCTGCGATACAGCCGTGAGGCTTGAGAAATATAGCCGGATGGCTTATGGAGTGAACCAGTACCCAGTACGTGGAACGCTTAACGATCCTGCAATACAGCCGTGAGGCTTGTGGAATATAGCCGGGTGGCTTATGGAGCGAACCAATACCCAGTACGTGGAACGCTTAACGATCCTGCAATACAGCCGTGAGGCTTGTGGAATATAGCCGGGTGGCTTATGGAGCGAACCATTGCCCAGTATGTGGAACGCTTAACGATCCTGAAATACAGCCGGGAGGCTTGTGGAATATAGCCGGGTGGCTATGGAGCGAACCAGTACCCAGTACGTGGAACGCTTAACGAACCTGCAATACAGCCGGGAGGCTTGTGGAATATAGCCGGGTGGCTATGGAGCGAACCAGTACCCAGTACATGGAACACTTAACGATCCTGCAATACAGCCGGGTGGCTTGTGGAGCGAACCAGTACCCAGTATGTGGAACACTGAATGATGTTAGGAAACAGCCGGGTGGCTGTAAAGCAAACCAGTACCCGCGTACTGAATAACCGGCAAGATAGAAATGTCACCAAGGTGACTCAGAAACATCAGACGACTGTAGGCGAACTGGACAGGAACCAGCAGGAGGAAGCAGGAACCAGCATACAGACAATCAACCAGAATCAGGAACGGTGGCGGCGACTGGCAGCAGGAGGCAGTGACACCAACCGGATCAGATGGAAGCAGGAATTACTAGACAGGTAACACTGGAACAGGAAGAATACTGGAGCAGGAACACAGCAGAGACTCTGGGATGCTCAGGAACGATCAGTAGACTCAAGCAGCATAGAGACAACACGAAAGGGCAACCAAAGGGTGCCCAGGCTAGGTTTAAATAGGCAATGCAGGGCGGGCTGAAAGTAGCCAGCCAATGAAGAGCCCCCTACTGGGGATAGACACAAAAGGAGAGCAATCACGGGCACCATGATAGTCATAGGCTGAGTCCTCCATTAACCCTTGCTGAGCCTCTGTGTTGCCTCCATTACTGCTACTGCAGTGTGCCATTGGCTGAGCCCTCCGTTAACTCTTGCAGAGCCTCCGTGTTGCCTCAGTTACTGCGACAGCAGTGTGCCATTGGCTGGGCCTTCCGTTAACTCTCGCAGAGCTTGATTGTTGCCTCCGTTACTGCTACGACAGTGTGCCATTGGCTGGGCCTTCCGTTAACTCTCGCAGAGCTTCATTGTTGCCTCCGTTACTGATGCAGCAGTGTGCCCTTGGTTGAGCCTTCCATTACTCTCGCAGAACTCTGTGTTGCCTTCGTTACTGCTACGGCAGTGTGCCATAGGTCTAACCATCCATTAAGCTCCTGCAGATTATCATTGTCGCCTCCGTTACTGCTACGGCAGTGTGCCATTTGCTGTACTCCCGTTCAGCTCTTGCAGAGTATCATTGTTGCCTCCGTTACTGCTACAGCAGTGTGCCATTGGCTGTACTCCCGTTTGGCTCTTGCAGAGTATCATTGTTGCCTCTGTTACTACCATGGCAGTGGGTTTTAGTCTCAGCTCTGCTCTGGCAGATTACAAGTGCTCCAGTCTCCATTCTTGCACTGCAGTCTCCTACTCGTTTCTATACCATCATATTGGGCGTTACTAAGAGAACTCACCACAGACTTCTCTACACAGAGACTGATTACACCTATTGGGACTTTAACTCATGTTGTACTTCTGCTCTGGGTATTCACCCTTTCCTGACTGTCCTGTGTCAGTATAAGACCTCTCTTGCTTCCTATTATACTGGGCCTGTGTAGGCATATGCATCAAATACCTGTATTTTCTCTGTATGTTTCTGCTGAGGTACAACAAGGCCTGTGAAGGGTACCTGATTATTTGTGTTTTCAATAAAATTGTGTTTTATCCTAAACCACTGTGTCTGAGTGTCGAACAAACCGTTACACATGGACATTATTGTTTCGCGATCTATTCTCCAAGTCATCCACCTTCGATTGAATCGATTTGACTTGAACCTTCAACTCATCAACAGGAGTAAGCGTGTCTTTCACATTGGAGACTCGTTGTCGCACATCAGTTATGTTCTCTCACATGTTCTGCTGATCTGCTCTTCAAAGGTTGATTTCCACTTGCACAGAATCAATTTTGTTGGTCAGCACAGCTTGGTAGTTGGCTATTGCTGACATAATTTCTGTAAATTGTGAATTAGCATTGTCCTCAGATGCAGAAGAAGGTGCGGGGGACACAGGAGTTGAAGGGGCTTCTAGCAGGGCTGCCATCTCCTCATCAGCCATAGCCTTTCTAGAGAATTTGCTTAATCTCCTCATATATTCTGCAGATATCTTGACCATAATGACATATATATATTCAAGCGCAAACAGGAGCTAATGAGGCACAGCACAAGCACACAAGGTCAGTGTCAGAAAGGGTGGGCAACACGCAGACAGGACCAAAGAGTATTAGGTTTCAAGCATTATGCCATCCAGGAAAGACAGTAGCAATCATGGTACAGGAACCACAGAGTCAAAGTGTCCAGTAGAACTTAACAGGTTAGGAGGGGCTCTCCAAATGACATATGTGCCTGTTCAGGGATAGGACGTTAGCCCCAGACAAGGTGACCACAATCTACAGAGCTCACCAGCAATGTTACAGGTGAGTTTACCCCAGCACAAAGTAAGAGTGACACAAGCAAGGGTCAGATATAAGTGTAAGATGCTAGTCTCTTAGTCCTTAAATACTCCAGAGGACTCATGGCCAGCAAATGCCCACCCAGGCAAAGAAGGTGAGCAGATGGCTCCTGACAGCCACAAAGTAGGGTGATTAGGCCGCTGGTGAATAAAGTTCACCAGATAAGTATCCCTGATGGAAGGGAAGAGGGACTGAGAGATGTAAAATAAATAATATGATGGAGGTCTAAAGGGGGAGCAGTGGGAACAATGTGAGCTGTGCGCTCGGTGGCTCCACAGGGTGCCTGGTTACAAATGGGAGACACCTTCAGATAAAGGCCCAGTCTGGATGGGATCAAATTGTCTCACTCCCAAAGCAACCAGTTCATATATATTAAAGGCACAGGCAGCTGTAATCAGGTATCTGGGGATATCAGTAGAAGTATACCTGGGTGGGAGTATTGGGCTCCCCTTCTTCAGCTCCCACACTAGTGCCTCCACAGTCAGAGCCTTGGGCATGCACCGCAGAGGCCACAGCAGTTTCCAGGTCACAATGAGGGATGTGTCAGATCGCACCTCCACATCAATCCAAGTGGGTCTATCAGGGATATTGTATTTATCCGTAGGATACCCCCACAGAGTCTCCACCGCAGAGCCACTCCAGATATAGATACCCACCTCCCAGTCAGTGGCTTCTGCAATTGAGACCGTGGCTTTGCGGCCTAAGCCACCCCAACTCAGGGGGCCGACCCTGAGACAGAACCCTCAACCCGGGTCTCAGAATGCAGTCAGCAACAAGCAACAGTCTTCCCATACAGATAGTTAAGTTTGTAAGAGCGGGAGACTCCAGATGCAGTAGGATTGAGATCGTGGAAGCACAGAGAAGCTCCAACTAGTGTCTTCTCCGTATGGCTTCCAAGCCATGCCCCACTGAACTCATGGTGGGAAGTTTAGGGTTTTTAAATTATGGTGTGGGAATTTCCTCCATCACAGAAAATCTAGGTAAAAAATGGGTACATTCTCATGGGAATATCTGTGGTGATAGTGGACTTCTCTTTGGGCAGGAATTGTGAATTTTCCATGGAAATTAACACTGTAAAAAACTGGGACTTTTCTTCCATCCCTATTCACCAAGAAACCAATTGGATGCTGTGATTTCATGTAGTGTGCATATTATTGTATTTTGTAATTAAATAGTATAAAAAAAGTGTTGCAAATGTTATTATCTATTTGTTGTCAAGGAGTATATGTGTCACAGTGTTGTATGCTGGAGATCCTTTTCTGTTCACAATACTATATTGGGAGCATGAGCAGGGCTCCATTAGTGCAGCACACACACCAATGCAGTGAACATACAGTATAATATATATTCTGAAATTAATGAATTTTTGTGTTTATTGAGCTGGCACTCTATATAAATTAATTTTATTATCACAATATTTGAACTTGTTTTATGCCATTTTACATGTTTTACTGTTACCAGTCTCTATATGTTGCACTATATAATTGTTGTCTCTCTTCTCAAACAGTTCTGCCCACTTTAAACATAAAATATTAAAATATGTTTAGGGATATAAGGCCTCATTCATCAAGCTAAAGACAGAGGGACATTCTAGGGAAAATAAACCGCACCATAGGGGATAAATAAACATTCCCAATATTTCTATTGATGTAAGTGGGTCTCCAGCACATTATAAAATAATGCATTAGAGACATATCTAGCATTTAAAATGTTTAAGATCTCATTTAAATAATTGTGTCCTCTTTATCATGATGAATGGAGAAATTATGAGCAATTCTGCAATAAAACTACATCATGGAACAGGGGATTGCCTACTGATTTAAATGGGTTTTTAACCCCTTAAGTGCAAGGAAGATATTCAATGCATTGCAATCAAAAGATTAAAAACTCAATTTAACCATTTGAGCTACATATTTCTCCGGCACTCAAAGGGTAAATCAATGGGAATTTGGATAACATTTGTCCTCTATAGTGTAGTTGGTTTAACCCAGAATCGCACTACCTTAGCTTTCTGAACACAACCCTAAGTAACTTGTTTGTTATAATGAATATGACAATGTTTACATACGTGCTGATAGTTTGTAAAGGTCATTGATGGTTGTATACTTGCACACATTAGACAGTTCCTTTTTTTTTTGGTAATTTTGGTTATGTTTTTAGATTCCATAATTGCTAAACACATTTATACATTGTGTACTATTTCTTTTGTTTTTAATGTACTTTTCTCAGTGTATTCTTATTTTCTTTCTGTTTTATCTAGTTCGTATATCGTATATACATAAGAAAATGTATTTTAGACTCTTAAGTGCTGTACTTCTATAAATCAAATGCTTACATGTTCTTATATAACCAGAGATTCCATATGCCAATATGTCTACGACTGTGTTGTACAGTGTAAACAAGGACTAATTAGGTGTGGGGAAAAAAAGGTCCAAACTTTACAGTGAGATAAATAACTCAGATACGTTATCTTACATATTTATTTGTTGTGAATATTAGCCTATAAACTGCTGATGATAAAGAAGTATTTCTCATAGATGATGGTTTAGTAGTGACTGAGCTATTTAGCTTTATATGCAGTTTTTGTTTACTACCTGTCTCAGCACTACTATTCACAAAAAGGAGTAATTTACCAGCAAACTGTAGAAAAGCCTGGGAATTTTTGCAAAAAGCTTACCAACATGGATAGATTTGTTTAATCTTAACAGTACTAAGTATTGTGTGAGAGACTGTGTAGCTCAACAGTGAGCTTTCAGGTCAAGCCAATGAAAGGGTCATGAAAGTTATCATTTTTACCTTTTCTTTTCTTTTTTTAAGCATTTAATACATTGAAGTAATTTTGCATTTAACCTTGGAGACATTTCTCCCATGGACATCTAGAAAAATAAAATGAATACATTTATTTAATAATCTTTTATTAGTGTCCTTTGGGTTCACTCATATAATATTAATTTTTAATCTTTTTGCATTGTATGTGATTCTTTTGGTTACCAAAAAAAAAAAAAAAAAAAGATTGGCATTGCTCATATTTTAGACAATATTTTCAATATTACAGAATCTACAAATATCCCATTACTTCTTAAAATATATAAAAGCACAGGTTACTTTTGTATTCCTTGACAAACATTTTTGTATTCACAAGCTATTTAGTATGGAATATGATAGTTTCAAATCCTATTTTTTAGTATAATTGACATTTGCAGGAAAACAAATATTAAATAATAATAATTATCATAATAATCATAATAGACATGCTAATTGAAGAATTAAAGACTTCTAATAACAGTCCCCCCCCCACACACACACACATACATCTGCTTTACTATGGCCAGAAAGCCCTAGTCTGGTTACTAGACAAAGGGTGTGGATTTTATCAGTAAAGTACACTACACAATTGATTGTATGTGATGATGTCATGTATTTCTCTGTCTCTATTATCTGTCATGGTCAGCCTCAGTCACACTTCATGTCAGGGTCCCTGTTTCTGTCACCTGCCAGTCAAAATATATTTCCATTGATTTCAATGCAATGAGAAAGGTGGAAAAAATTGGAATATCTTGACTATTAGTGTGAAATTTCTCATTCAGCAAGAAGTGCTATTTTTCTCCTGTTTTAGCTTAAGGCAAAACATTTCACCCACCCCTGCACTCCAGCTGGTCACAAGCTCTGCCCTAACTCCTTTTGCCACTGCTGTCCTGCACCAGTAAGAAATGTCTTTAGAAAGCATCTTATCTTTGCGGATTCCTGTAATCCTGGATTTGTCTTATATGCCTCCATGCTCCCATTATTGATTGGCATACTGGGCAAATCCCCAATTAGAGTATCAATTGTCAGTATCATTTTCTATCTCCTCCAAAGCCTCTTGATACTGTTTCTGCAGGCATTTTATCACATATCCCAGTCTATTACCATACCTTTACACGTGTCTTACAAGAATAAATTAGAGAAGTGGCTTTCTCAAAGTCCATACTGCTATGTAATATATCTTCTACTGGGAAACACTCCTACTAGGGTTAATTAACTTTTGATTATAGAAACCAAAGCTATGGGAGATTGCATTAGGCCTTTATCTTCACCAGGGGCAAAAGGATTCTTCTTCTGATTAACATGGCTTGAATAACATGAGAATATGGAAAAGTTACCATCTGTAGTTGAAGGGGGCTGGGACCTTGAGTTGTAGGTAATCCAAGTTTGGGTAATATGAGTGTGTATTTGTGAATTATATCAAACTTCTACATTTAGATCTTAATTTCTGATGGATGATAGACGAAGTTTCTGATTTTATGACTTACTGTTCTTTTTTTTTTTTATGTTGTTATTGGTAAGGACATAAAATGTATACAGACATGACCATTATTCATACACTAAAAGTCTGTTTGAAAGAATTTACCAGACATTATCACATTTGTATCTCTTTGGGATTATTTTTTATTTCAATCAATGCAAACCACTTACATCTACTGTAGCTACTAACTGGCCTAACAGAGACCTCAGAACCTAACAAGTAAGCACCTATCCACCCTCTATAACCCTTCCCTACACCATCCCTACCCTAGCAGTATGAGTGTATCCCCCCTTCCTGGAAGCCAGGCACACCAGAGGAATCAGATTCTCTTGTGAAAATAATACTGATGAATACTATTAGGTGTACCTTCTCCATACCTACCCACACCTAAGCACAGAGCCTTTTGAAATGTTCTTGAGTGGTCCAAACCCCCATATTAGTTATAATTTTTTAGTGGTACTTCTGTGTATATAAAGGCCATTATAGTTGGGGAGATTATGGTTGATTTATCTGTACCATCCCTCATTTCTGGGAGGACTCTCCATCATCCATGCCATTGCCGCCACCTTCCACACAATGACCAACAGTTCTCTGATCAGGGCATTGTCCATAGCCTGATGCATATGGTCAGAGAAAATGGATAATATATACAATTTGGGTGTCAGTGGGACTCTTCAGTGTACCACCAGTGAAATAGTATCCAACACCTTCATCCAAAAACTGCCAACTTCTATGCAGTCCCACAGAAGGTGCAAAAACATAGCCTTCTCTTCACTGCACCTCTTGCATTTGTTATTTTCTAGTTTGCCCATTCAACAGAGATGCACTTGTGTGTAGTAAGTCCTGTGTACAATTTTTATTTGGGGCAGCTGATGTTAGGTCATGGCTGAAACTGTCCTTGGGCCCAGCCTGGCTTTCTCCCATTCCCAATCTTCCTGTTTCCATAAATCTTTTTACCACTTGATTCGCAGAGAAGAATCATAATTGCAAGTTCCCTTCTCCAGCCAAGAGTATATTCTAGATAATGTCTTCATAATACTTTGATTGGCAGCAGGGGTCACAAATGGGAACACTGAGATTTCTGGGAACATTCTACGCCAAAGAGCAGAGACAGCATGCTGCAGATGCATGTAGGAAAAGAATAGGCTATTGTATTTTTCATATTGTGCATGCATTTGTTTGATCTATTTAAGTGTATTGTCCTGATATATCTGACCCAGAGTTTTAGCAGGTTTTGAGCATCTCCGGGATTTGACATTGGCCCTTTATGGGCAATGTCAAATCCCGGAGATGCTCAAAACCTGCTATGCCCCACAAGGTATATGGGTCTGTTGCTAGATTACCTCTAATTTTTTTGTATTGCTGACCACACCTTACACACAACCTGGGTGCCTCCTGAGGGGCTCTCAACCATTCCCAACCCCACCAACACAATGTAGGGCAACTCATACCCTGTCTTGAGTAAATATTTCATCAATTGTTTTAAAATATCTCCCAGGAATGTTTATGGGTGCTGCCTGAAGTATATAGTGCAGCTTAGGTAAGAATATCCTCTTGATTAGGTTGGCTCATCTGATAAAAGTCAACTGTAACTTGAGATATGATATTGCCTTCCCTCTGAATTGAGTGATCAAGGGTTCAGATTATCAATAAGTAATAGGTGAAAATGTTTGCCTCAAACTGAAATCAGTGAATAATGGTACTTCCTGCTTGTCGAATAATTTCCTGTGAAAAGTACAGTTTTACCACGTTTTTCACCTAGCTCATTCCATTGAAATCAATGGTAACATTGAATTTACACACATCACATAGCAAATATTATTTTATTTCCCAAAGGCATAGTATAAAAGGGGCATGAGGGTGCCTGTGTTGGTGGGGTGTGGAGAAAGAATCAGTTGAACGGGGTATTTTTTTTTTTTTGGAGGGGGAGGTTTGTTTACTGGGATTGGGGCAGTTAATAAACAAATAAATCCTAAATATAATTGAAAAAACCCATAAGACACGGTACAAAAGGGGTCTGAGGAATGAATCATTTGAAGGCAATTTGTTTAGGGGTTTGTTTTTTGACTGGTGTTGGCGGGACAGTTAATAAAAAATAAATAAATAAATAAGAAAGTTGTATGTAAATTGTTAGAGACAGGAACCCCCTAATATAAGTTGCCACTGGGGTAGACTGATACTTAACGTGATAGAGTATTTTGTAGAGAATGATTTGTTAGATTTGTTGTTAGAGGCCCAAGCCCTGAGGAAAGATTGATTTGTAGGACTTAGACTTGTTTGGCACAAGCCCTAAGGGAACATTGATTTGTAGGACTTAAGCTTATTAAAAACAAACCCCACAATTTTTTTTTTTGTAGGACTTTGGGGTCTTTTTTGAGGGAAAAAAATGCCCTAGTGTGAGTAGGTCCTGTTGTGTTGGCCAGTGGCAACTGCCCATTGTCAAATGTTCTGATGTAGAAGCGGAATTTGTGACTGCTGTTCTTGCTGCTGCTGCTGCTGCTGTTGCTAAGTTGTTTAAGCAGCAGGATGATTAGGCATCTCAAAGGGAATGGGATCAACAACAGCAGTAACCTGGGTGATGGATGATGAAGGTTCCACTTGCCACAAGTGATGCGCTTGAGGCAGTAGCAGCACAATAAATAGCCCCTCCTACAAAATCACGGGTGTGTTGTTACTAGAATACAAATGTCTCCCTTGACAGCAGGAACTGTGTCTCTCATCAGCAACTGTAATGTGCACAATGTGTGATAAATAACACTTGGGGGCACAACTGTATCCAAACACCATGACACTAGAAATCAAGTACTGCTGCTGTCACTATACCCCTTGTCCAGACTCAGCTAAGAACAAATGACAACTTGCAGACAGTTTAATAGTAATGATGAACCCTCCCTGTCACCAGCTTAGCATATTCTGTGGGATGAAATCTCCTCAGATGCCGCTTGATGCCCTGCTTGTGATTCTTCTGCACCACACTGTCATGTGTGGTCAGTGCACCACACAGTGTGCAATGGGTGGACATGAACTGCCACATCCTAACATCTACAGAGTGGCTATCATTGGGGGAAGTAATGATGAATGAGGTGGAAGGTGAAGAAGGTGATAATGAGCTAGTTGTTTCGCTTATCATTGAACTTCCAGCCTCTGCCTGGGTTTCTTTATTTTTTCTCTTCTTTGATCTCCACCTCGCCTCTTGTTGCCTTTCTGGAGAGTCAAGGGGTACAGCAAAAGTAGTGCTAGATTTCTGTGGTGGGTGTTTGGCTTTATCATATTTGACATAAATGTCATTGTGTCTGTTTCATGTGTGTTATCAGGGCAGTTGTGCCAAGTTTCCCTCCTTTCCCCTTCTTCTTATTCTTTATTTATATAGCGCCAACATAATCCGCAGCGCTGTACAATAGGGAATAGACATACAGGGGTATTAAATAGTAAATCATATGTGAAGAACAGAAGGATCAGAAGGCCCTGCTAGTGAGAGCTTACAGTCTAGAGGAAGGTAGGTTGCACACAGAAGGAGTAAGTGCTATTGGGTGTAAGTGTCTTCTACCCACTGAGCTGCAGGTCAGTGGGTGGGAGAGAGAAGTGCTATTGAGTGCAGTGGCCCAGGGAAGGGGTGGTTCTTGGTGATAATGTTTATGGAGGAAATTTATAAGCTTCACTGAAGAGGTGAGTTTTCAGGGAGAGTCTGAAGATCTGAAGGCTAGTGGAGAGTCTGATGGGGCGGGGGAGAGAATTCCAGAACTTGGGTGCAGCACAGGAGAAGTCCTGTAGGTGGGAGTGGGAGGATGTAATAAGAGCTGTGGAGAGGAGAAAGTCATGTACAGAACGAAGATAGCGAGTGGGAGTGCATTTGTAAATGAGAGATGAGATATAGGGGGGGTGAGGTGTTAGTGAGGGCTCTATAAGTTACCACCAGAATTTTGAATTTAATTCTATGTTCTAGTGGGAGCCAGTGTAGGGATTGGCAGAGGAGGTTGGTATTAGAGAAGCGTTGGATGTGGTAGATTAGTCGTGCTGCTGAGTTTATTATGGACTGTAGTGGGGTTAGTCGGGTGAGAGGAAGGCCAGTTAGTAGTGAGTTACAGTAGTCAAGATGGGACGTGATGAGTGTTTGGATTAGTATTTTAGTAGTGTCTTGGGTGAGGAAGGGTCGGATTCTAGAGATGTTGCAGAGGTAGAGGCGGCATGATTTGGAGATTGAGTGGATGTGGGGGATAAAGGATAGGGCATAGTCAAATGTGACCCCCAGGCAGCGTGCTGTAGGGGTTGGTGTGATGGTGGTGTTGTTGACAGTGAAGGTAATGTCTGGGGTAGGGCTAGTAGGAGAGGGAGGGAAGATAATTAGTTTGGTTTTGCCAAGGTTAAGTTTGAGTTGATGGGAGGACATCAGGAAGACTCAGCAAACAGACAGTCAGATACCTGGGACAGGAGGGAAGGAGAGTGGTCTGGGGAGGAAAGATAGATTTGAGTGTCATCAGCATTAAGATGATGGTGAAACCCAAAGGAGTTTATTAGTTTGCCAGGGGATGCAGTATGAATTGAGAAGAGCAAGGGGCCCAGGACTGAGCCCTGAGGCACTCCGACAGACAGTGGGAGGGGTGGGGAAGTAGAGCCAGAGTAGGACACACTGAAGGAGCGGTTGCAGAGATAGGATGAAAACCAAGAGAGGGCAGTGTCGCAGATACCTAGAAAGTGGAGGGCTTGGAGGAGGAGTGTGTGATCTACTGTGTCAAAGGCAGCTGACAGGTCCTGGAGAATGAGTAGGGAGTAGTGGCCTTTTGACTTTGTAGCGAGCAGGTCATTGGCCACTTTAGTGAGGGCAGTCTCAGTGGAGTGATGAGGACGGAATCCAGATTGCAAGGGATCTAATAGGGAATGGGAGCAGAGGAATTTAATGAACTGATTGTATGCAAGATGTTCAAGGAGCTTGGAGGTGAATGGGAGTAGAGAAATGGGACGGTAGTTTGACAGTGAGTTTGGGTCCAGGGAGGGTTTCTTTAGAGTGGGTGTGATTAGTGCATGTTTAGGATGGGAAGGTGCCAGTTAAGAGAGAGAGGTTGAATAAGTGAGTAAGGGGTGGTGTTAGTAGAGGTGAAAGTTCTTGAGTGAGCTGAGATGGGATTGGGTCAAGAGGGCATGTGGTTAGGTTTGAGCGACTGAGATGAAGGAAAACATTGTCCTCGGTGACGGGTAAGAAGGAGCTTGGTGTGTATGTGGGGGAGATGGTAGGGCTATGCTGGATAGGTGGGAGTGAAAGTGATGAGATTTCATGTCTGATGGAGTCGATCTTGTCCTTGAAGTGGGTGGCGAGGTCTTGGGTGGAGAAGTTAGTGGAAGGGGTTTGCATTGATGGGCGTAGAAGTGACTTGAAGGTTGAGAAAAGGTGTTTTGGGTTGAAGGAAAGATTAGAAAATAGAGAGGAGAAGTATGACTGTTTGGCCAGGGAGAGGGCAGAGCTATAGGAGTGGAGAATGAATTTGTAGTGCATAAAGTCAGCTGTGGAGCAAGGTTTCCTCCAGTGCTTTCAGCAGTGCGTGAGTACCTTTGGAGGTATTGCGTTTATCTTGTGTGCCAGGGTTGTAATGGGGTTGAGCGGGGGTGACATGGAGTTGCTGGTGCAGCTGTGTCAAGGGCTGTTGTGAGAGTGCTGTTTTAGAGAGCAGTAGTTTGTTCTGTACAAGCAAGTGTGAGGATGGGGTTGAAAAGGGGTTGCAGGGAAGTGGAAAATTGATGCAAGTCAAGAGAATGCAGATTTCTATGCATGCTCTTGGTCATGGTGGGGGGGTCGATTTGCATGGTATGATGAGGTTTCCGGAGAGGAGGAGGTGGTCAGAGAGGGGATAGGGAGCATTAGAAAAGTTAGAGACCGAGCAGAGGTTGGTGAAGACCAAGTCAAGGGAGTGACCGTCACTGTGTGTGGGAGAGCAGGTCCATTGTGATAGGTCAAAGGAGGTTGTTAATGAGAGGAGTTTGATGGAGTTACTGACTTGTCACAAATTGTGCACAGTGCCGTTGGTGATGACTTCACTGTGCCTGCCCCAAGAGAAAAATAGTCCCACACCCATGACTTCAGGGGATAGGAATAGGGAACAGTTGGAGAAGCATGGCCTCTTTCTTCTTCTTCTCCACATTCCCCTTCACTGTCTGGGGCAGAGAATGATGTTGCTGCTACTGCCTCAGAATCAGCACTGCAACTAGCACCATGAGTATTGGTGGTGCTGGCAAGTGGAACCTGTCCTAGTCCCATATCATTGTTGACCCCATTCACACTGAGTAAACTGTGGTCTGTGGCACACTATCCTGCTTTTCAGAATCCTGCTGCCCTTGCAACTCAGCAGAAGGAATTAGGGTAACTGCTGGTGGTGGTGATGATACCCATTGTCATCCCTTCTCAGTTTGGGCTAAAAAGGCCATCAATGTCTCTTCCACCCCAGCTTCTCCACCATCGTCATCACCACCACCACCACTAGTCCTTACGTGCTGCTGCATTACAGACATCTCAGTGCTGGTTGGAGGAGGTGACGAGCAATGTTACAGAGGATCTCCTAGTGTCACACTTGCCATTTTCTGGTGACGTGAAGGAGACAGACTGGCAGCAGTAGCAGCAGGCACAGGCAGCTGATCTGTGCTCGTGGTGGTGGTATTATTGTTGTTCCTGCTATCCCCCACCAGTTCTGGCTTCTTCAGGATCATGTTCCATGTGGACACTGTTGTAAAGTGAAGGGGACTCCCAGGGCCAGAGGAATGGTGTGGGCTCCTTGACCACTAAATAGTCTGAATAATCTCAAATGCTTCCCCTACCACTCCCCTAAAACTAGTCCCACCGGCTCCTTCACCATGACTGCTGCTACTACTAACACCAATCACATCAGTTTCATTCCCTGAGTAATCTTCCTCACAGTCACTAGTAATGTGATGATTACCCCCTCCTTCACTCCTAACACTAACAAGCTTCTGGACTTCTTAGTAGTAGTACTAGCACTGGCGGGACTGCTTGGGGATGGCAAGTGTGACTTAGGGTCCCCTGCTGTCACACTTCACATCATCTTCTCCTCCCCCTCCTCTTGAGTATTACAAGACATACAAGCAGCAGGTTCAGAACTGGTGGCAGATCAACAGACATTCCCTTGTCCAAATTGCTGCTTACCTTTCAAAAAATGCAAGTAAATTAGTCTGATATGATCTGTTCTTCATAAAACCCATGCTGATTCCTACTAATATTGTTTGTCTACATATAGTTTTGAATACTGTCAGTTAGTAACCTTTCTACTATCTTACCAACTATGGAAGTCAATCTCACAGGTCTATAATTCCTGATTTGGTCTTGCCCCCTTTTTGAACAATGGTGCTACCTCAGCTTTCCTCCAATCACAGGGCACTATGCCTGATGATTCAACAAATATTAAGAATAATGGTCTTGCTTTTTTCGCCTAGCTTTTTTCCATTGAAATCAATGGGAACACTGAATTTACACATAACACATAGCAAATGTTAGTTTATTTATCAAAGGCATAGTATAAAAGGGGCATGTAGGTGTCTGTGTTGGTGGAGTAGGGAAAGAATCAGCTGAACAGGGAATGTTGCTTTGGGGGCAGATGCTTACTAGGATTGGGGGGAAAGTTAATAAAAAAATAAAAACTAAATACAAATAAAATATCCACTAAAACATGGTATAAAAGTGGTCTGAGGAGGGTGCCTGTGCTGGTGGGTGGAGTTTAGGGACATCATCAGTTGAACAGGGATAGAGACAGGAACCCCCTGATGTAAGCTGCCACTGGGGTAGATTAATACTTGACGTGAGTATTTTGTAGAAGACGATTTGAAAGATTTGTTGTTAGAGGGACAAGAACTGAGGAAACATTGATTTGTATGACTTAGGCTTGTTTGGCACAAGCCCTAAGGAAACATTGATTTGTAGATTTGTTAGACTTAGACTTGATAGAAAACAGCCCCCAAATATTATTTATTTTTGAAGGCCTATGTTTTTTTGTTTTTTTTTTAAAGCACAAGCCCTGAGAAAAAAAATGTCCTACTGACCTAGTGCAGCAGGTCATGTCGTGTGGGCCAGTGGCACTGTCAAATGTCCTGATGTAGATGCGGAATTTGTGACTGCTGTTCTTGCTGCTGCTGCTGAGTTGTTTAACCAGCAGAATGATTAGGCCGGTCAAAGGGAATGGGATAAACAATAGCAGTAACATGGGTGATGAAGGTTCCACTTGCCACAACTAGCACCAGTGATGTGCCTGAGGCAGTAGAAGCACCATAACTAGCCTCCACTACTTCAGGTATATGTGGAAAAAAGAATAAGTTGGCCAATAATGCTTCTCCACCAAAATCATGGGTGTGTTGAGAATACAAATGTTTCCCTTGAGAGAAGGAACTGTGCCTTTCACATCAGCAACTGCAATGCGCACACAGTAAATAAGGGAAGGACTGAGAACAATGGGTATATCTGCATTCAAATGAAACACCTGGCACAACTCTATCCAAACACCATGACTCTTAGGGTCCCCAATGTGAAATCCCCCTAGCAGAATCCAAGTACTGCTGCTGTCAGTATGCCCCATTGGCCACACCCCTCTAAGGACACATGACAACTTGATGACAGATTAATAGTAATGATTTTATTATTATTATTATTATTATTCTTTATTCATATAGCACCAACTTATTCCACAGCACTGTACAATATGGAATAGACATACAGAGATATTAAATAGTTCAAATCAAAGGTGGAGAGCAAAATGATCAGAGGACCCTGCTCATGAGAGCTTACAGTCTAGAGGAATGTAGGTTGGGCACAGAAGGAGTAAGTGCTATTGGGTGTAAGTGACTACTGCCACATGAACTGCCAGTCAGTGGGTGGGAGAGAGAAGTGCTGTTGAGTGAAGTAGTCCAGGGAAGGGGTGTTTCTTGGTGACCTGAAGAGGGCAGACTTGCAGCACTAGCAGCAGACACAGACAGCTGATCTGGTATTATTGCTGCTAGGCAACAATTCTGCCTTCTTCAGGATCATATTCTCCAGGGTCAGGAGAATGGTGTGAGCTCTCTTGACTGCTAGACTGGATGCTCTGCATTGTTCTCCCTACCACTCCCTTAATGCTAGTCCCACCAGCTGCTTCACCATCACTGTTACTACCACTAATACCATCCACATCAATTTCAGCACAAATCTTCCTCCTCACATTCATTATTAACAAGAAGATCACCCCCTCCTTCATTCCTAACACTAACAAGCTGTTGGACCTTCTTAGTAATAGTACTAACACTGACGGGACTGCTTGGTGATTGCAAGTGGGACTTAGGGTCCCCTGCTGTCTCACTTGGCATCATCTTCTCCTCCACACACCTTCCAGAGAATTACAAGACACTGTTATGGTTTTTCTGACACACAGACACGTAAGGTTTGGTAAAAACACAGTTTTATTTAAAATATCGAGGTTAACACTTCTGCAACCCACACGGGTCCAGTACAGACATAAACAATACTGACACAGGATCAGGTTGAGCAGACAGTTCGTTAATTCTGTAACCCACATGCGTCCAGTACAGTCCAATACTATAGTGACACAGGATCAGGATAACAGACAGTTCATTAATTCTGTAAACCACACGGGTCCAGTATAGTCCAATACTATACTGACACAGGATCAGGTTAACAAACAGTTTGTGTGTATCTTGAGAGCAGCAGAGGAGTCCACGAGGAAAACACAGTACCCAAGAGGGAGCTACTAGGCCTAGGAACATGAACAGGCCCTAGTAGTGTGGAGACCAAACTGGTAGGCCTCTGACTCAAAAAGGGACAATGGAGGCGGCAGCACCTCAACCAAGAGGTAGTAGTAGTAAGCGGTCACTACGACCTACATGTAAGATAACGGCCCAGGCTAAGAGGTAACGAGGAAACAACAAAGGCCCTCTGCAGATGATACTGACAGTAACTCCTAGACAGCTGAACCGAGGCAACAGGGCCTTAAGATACTGACAGTGAGATAGACAACAGGACCTTACCGCGTAAGGTATAGAGGGGCTGCCAGAGCGGTATTAACTGAATCTCTGAACACCAGGTAGGCAACTACTGACAGATCGCTAAGAGCAACCAGAACCCTAGAGAACTAGGGTAAGCGAAACTGGCAGTGTAATGCTCATAAGCCCCAAGCGAAGGGTGATATAAGCATCAAGGCAACTGTACCAACAGATAGATGCATGGTAACTGTGACCCACAAGCATTAACTCACACCAGCCCCCTAAGAGGGTAATTGGACGTTCAGACCTGATAGCAGCCGCAGTCCGAATGCTGTAACCGAGGCGCCCAGGGAACTACAACCAACCTCGATAAAATGAGAGAGAGCAGGTCAAACATACCGGGTTGCTATACCCAAGAGGAACGGAACACCTGTATGAGGCGAACCCAACTAGCGCAGGTCAGAGGAAGAGAATGGGTCACAGTACCGGCTGCAATCGCAACAAGGTCTTGGTAGACCGGGTACCCAGGGAGCAGGAAGGCCTGCAGGCCAACCTGATACACAGAGCAGGAACGTCAGCCAATCCGGGTCGGTACACAGAGCAGGAATGTCAGCCAGGCCAGGTCGATACACTGAGCAGGAGCGTCAGCCAATCCGAGTCGGTACACAGAGCAGGAATCAGAATCCACGAAGAGTAGTCAGTCAGGCTGCGTCATACATTGGATACACACTGGAAGTCTGTAGCGTTCTCAAGAAACAGGCACACAATGAAAGGGCGCCAGCATAATTACAGGGCTGGGGTTAAAAGGGCTAGCTCTGGGTGGAGACAAAACCCAGTAGCCAATAAGGATCCAGAAGGAATCATACAGGAAGTAGCAATGTCGCCAAAGCGAGATCACGGGTACCGTGCTAGACACACTGACAGCAGGTACAGAACTGGCAGTGGGTTCAACACTGGTACATCACTGATGGCAGGAGGGGCAGCACTGGCGGCAGCAGGATCAACACTGGCAGCAGGTAGCTGACCTGCCCTGCTCTCACCATTACCCTCTTCTTCCTCCTGTGAGATTAATTTCCCTAAGATCCTTTGGTGATGTAGGGGGACTGGCCAGCATTGGGTTTCTAGTGGTCATTTCTTCCTCTTTCTCAGACTCAGTGGACACATAAGGGTCTTTCCACTTCCTCCTTTTATTGTTTGTAAACTTGCTCATAGTGATAGCAGTAACTATGAGCCTCTCCTGCCTCAATTTTTCTACAAATACCACAGCACAAGAGCACAGCACCTCTCTCTCACTCTGTAGCTACTTCTATTATTGTGTTTCAATTCCTGAAAACAGCACGTGTTTTGTATTGAAAAGGCTAAAAACACATTAATAAGGGGGTAAAACTTCTCTAGCCACTGAAAAAAATTGAGAAGAATTTTTGCCAATGGGTGAAAATAGTATTCGCTGTATTCTAAGCGGATTTTCCCACAAAAAAGTGGACAACAACATGGTTTTCACAGATTTTTAATGAGAACATGATGGGACCTTTTGCCCACCCCTACATATGTACCCTTGGGTGTATACCATCAGGTACAGGTGCTTTATTTTCCATAACATTTTCCAGTCTCTTTTGACTTTGTCATAATCAAATGAGTGGTACCATATCCAGGAATGGGTGTTGCAATTCAGGGCACTCCTCCTGCCTCGATCAGTTCCAGTGTGGCCTCTAATTTAAGATAAAGTGTTTACCATTTCAGTAATGTGATAATTATGTGGTAAATCAGTTGAGAACAGACAGATAAGTTCTGATTAACTTTATCCCTGTGGGAGATCTGGAAAGGTGTGTGTGCTCATAACGGCCTTTGGCCATTCCTCCTCTGTTACAGGCTGAACAAGGGCTAGATAATCAGTGTGGGTTTTCTACTCTGTCTTTACTTAGACAAATATTCCTCCAGCCGGTCCAGTTAGTCTTCTGTAGCCCCTTTCTATGCCTACCTTTTTTTGCTAGAGGTTTGAAGTGAACTTTCTTTCCTGTCATGGTAGGACAGTAATCTGGGTCATTGTGGATAAATTATTTAAGAAAGATCACTTCATGCCTCTAACAAAGTTATCTTTCTCTGCTGAACTGGCAAATATTTTTAGCTCCAGTTGTGTCTGAGAGACGCTCAATTTGTTTCATTTTATGGACAGCCTTCTGTAAACTTATCAATGCTATACAGGGCAGAATAAATTACTTAAAATGTCTTACATTTGTTATGTTTATCCCTATACCTTACCTGCTTCTCTCCAGGGGAAGATCTTGGTGCTCAACCAGAAAAGCAGGCTAGAAGTAGGAGAAAGGTCTTCTGACAGCCCAAAAATGGAAAAGCACATTTTTTGCAGCTTTTTTTCAAAAATCCACTTTAAATAAAGCAATTAATATCTTGCTATTTTTTTGCTATTTTTTAAATGGCTACACCTGTTGTGCCCCTTTAATTACATGTTCTTCATGTTTTTGCTATAGAACCATGACATCTCCAGGAAGTGAAACACAATACATTCAGCTAGAGAGAGCGAGAGGGTGATAGGCTGTTGTTCTGTGATTTATAAAGCGGCATTGAGGCAGGAGAGGCTCATAGTGTGTGCTATCACTATGAGAATGGAATATAAATAAAAAGAGGAGCTGGAAGGAACGTTATGCATCCAGTGAGTCTGAAGAGGAGGAGAAGGATTGCTCAATGATGGCTAGTCCCCCCACATCACCCCTAGGGATCTTGGGGAAAATTCTGTCACAGGCAAAGGAAGAAGAGGGTAGTAGTGTGAGCAGTACAGGTCAGCTATCTGTGACTTCTGCCAGTGCTGCTCCTGACAGCGTGTCTTGTGATTCTCAGGAGGGGGGGTGATGATGCCCAGTGTTACAGCAGGGGATTCTAAGTCACACTTGCGGTCCTCAGGCTACTACTACTAATAAGATCCAGCAGCTTCAGCCTCAGACTGCTAGGAGTGAGGGACTGGGTGATACTAGTAGTGATAAAAACTCAGACTAAAATTGATGTGGTTGATATTAGTGATAGTGAAGGAGCTGGTGTAATTAGCATGACCACAGTAGATCCTCCTGCTGAGCATGACCACAGTAGATCCTCCTTCTGATGCTGAGGTGGTAGGGGAAGTGATGTAGAGTGGCCAGACTAGTGGTCAGTGGAGCACATAATATTCCCCTGACCCTGTGATTCCCTTCCCACCCCCCATTGGCATTGTCCCTATGAAACATGATAATGAAGAAGCTAGAGCTAATGGCTAGCAGCAGTAATACCATCAACATGAGCACAGATCAGCTGCCTGTGCCTGCTCTCAGTGTTGCCAATCTGCCAGCTTAATAGATGGCAAGTGTGACAGTAGGGGACACTCAGTCCCGTTTGACATCACCTCCAACCGTTGAGACTGTAGTACAGAAGCAAGGAGGAACTGGAGTTGGTGATGGATATGAGGGTAATGGTGAAACAACAGGGGTGGAAGAAACATTAATGGCCTTTTTAGCCCAAAAAGGAATGGGAGATAGATATGGGGATGGTCATCACAGCAACCACCAGCAGTAAGGCTGGCAAACTCCTGCTACTGCTGAGTTGCAAGGGCAGCAAGATGATGAGAAGCAGGCTAGCATGCCACAGACCATCATGGACACAGTGGGAATGGGGTCTAGCAGTAGTGACATGGGACTAGGACAGGTTCAACTTGCCAGCAGCAATACTCCTGGTCCTAGTTGTATTGCAGATTCTGACGCAGTATCAGAAACATCATCCTCTGCCACAGCCAGTGAAGGGGAATGTGGAGTAGGAGAAGAAGAAATAGGACATTCTTCTGCACATTTCCTCTCCCCCCCGTGAAGTCCTGGGTGTGGGATTATTTTTCTTTGGGCAGGCACAGTGCAGTCATCAACAAAGATATTGTGCACAGTTTGTCAGAAGTTAGTGAAAAAGGGAGAAGAGGGAACGCACCTTGGCCCTCATCACACATGTGAAACACAGACACCATGATATTTATGTGAAGCCTGTTAAAGGAATACCCCCAACAAGAAAACTGGGCACCACTGTTGCCGTATCACCTGACTCTATCCAAAGGTGAAGTGAAAATCAAAGAGGAGGAAGAATAGAGATATCCAACCAGAGCCTGAAAGTTCAATGGCGAGCAATACACCTGTCTCACCATCACCTTCTTGCTGTAGAGTCCAGCAGTGAGTAGATGTAGCTACATCTTCTTACGATCCACCTTGTTCATCATTACCTCTCCACCCATTGTACACTGTGTGGTGTGCTGACCAAGCATGGCAATGTGGTGGAGATTATTCATAACCAGAGCATCAAGCAGCACCTAAGGAGATTCCATCCCACAGAATATGCTGGTGGCAGGGAGGATTCTTCATTACTATTAAAACTGCAAGTGGCCACGTGTCCCTAAGCCATCCCCAAGCAGTCCCGCCTGTGCTAGTACTACTACTATTAAGAAGGTCCTGTAGCTTTTTATTGTTAGGAGTGAAGGAGAGAGTAATCAATATCCTCATATTACTAGAGACTGTGAGGAGGAAGACTCTGTGGTTAAATTTCATGTTGTTGGTGTTAGTAGTAGTAGCAGTAATGGTGAAGCATTCAGTGAGACAATTGTTAGGAGAATGGTAGGGGAAGTGTTTGAGAGAGTCCAGACTAGCAGTCAAAGGAGCCCACACCATTCCACTGGCCCTGGGTGTCCCCTTACCTTCACTACAGTGTCCAAGTGGAACATGACCCTGAAGAGAAATGTTAGGGGAGAGAAGGTGCAGAATTAATACCACCACCAGCAGAAGCACATATCAACTGCCTGTGCCTGCTGCTACTGCTGCCAGTTTGCCTTATTAATGTCACCAAGAAATGGCAAGTGTGACACTAGGGAACCCTCTGTCAAACTGCTCATCCCCTCCTCCAAGCAGCAGTGAGATGTCTGTAATAAAGCAGCAGCAGCACATAGGGAGTGGGACTAGTGGTGGTAGTGATGATGATGTTGGAGAAGCTGGTGGGGAAAAGTAATTGATGGCCTTTTTAGCAGAAACTGACAAGGAATGGGAGACAGGGATGAGGATTGGAATCACCACCACCACCACCACTAGCAGTGAGCTTTTGGAATTTGCAGAATTTGCAACTGCTCTAATTCCTGCTGCTGCTGAGATGCAGAGGTAGCAGGATTCTGAGGAGCAAGCTAGTGTGCCACTGACCACTGTGGACACAGTAGAATGCGAGACTAGGACAGGTTCAACTTGCCAGCGGCAGCAAAACTCCTGGTCCTGCTTTCAGAAACAGCAGCAAAATTATCCTCTGCCACAGACAGTGAAGGGGAATGTGGAGGACAAGAAGAAAGAGGCCATTTTCTCCACCTGCTCCCTGAAGTCATGGCACTGTGCACAATTTGTGACAAGTCAGTTAGAAGGGGAAAGAAGGGAACACACTTTGGCACAAGCGCCCTGACATCACACATGAAACACATACACCATGATATTTATGTCAAACATGTTAAAGCCAAACAACCGCCACAGAAATCAAGCACCACTCTTGCTGTACTCCAGTACTCTCAAGAAGGGCAACAAAAGCAAAGACAAAAGTAAAAGGAAGAGTAGATAAACCCAGGCAGAGACTGGAAGTTCCATGACGAGTGAAACAACTAGTTTGCCATCACCATCACCTTCTTCCTCTACGGTAACTACGTCTTCTGCCAATCCACTTCATTCATTGTTACCTCATCCTCAAATTAATAGCCACTCTGTTAGGATGTGACAGTTCATCTCCACCCATTGCAAACTGAGTGGTTCACTGACTACACATGCCAGTGTGTTGGAGGAGAATTGCAAGCAGGGTATTAAGCAGCATCTAGGAGATTCCATACCTCAGAATATGCTAATCTTGTGGCAGGGAGGGTTCATCATTATTATTAAACTGTCAGCAAGTTGTCATGTGTCCTTAGTGGGTTCTGGACAAGGGGTATAGTGACAGCGGTAGTATTTGGGTTTTGGGTGTTTAGATACAGTTGTGCCCCCAGATTTTATATACCACATACTTTGCACTTTGCAGTTGCTGATGAGAGGCGTAGTTCCTGCTATCAAGGGAAACATTTCTATTCTAGTAACAACACACCCATGATTTTGGAGGAGAGGCAGGTGGAGAACAATTAGTGGCCAACTTATTCTTTTCTCCACATATACTGGGGGATACTTATTGTGCTGCTACTGCCTCAGGTGCATCACTGGAGCTAGTCATGGCAAGTGGAACCTTCATCATCCATCACCCATGTTACTGCTGCTGTTGATTCCATTCCCTTTCAACATCCTGTTGCCGCAAGAACAGCAGTTGCACTTTCTGCAATTTTGGAATCAGGAGGACATTTGACAATAGCCAGTGGCCACTGGTCATCATGACCTGCTGGCACTAGGCCAGTAGGGCATTTATTTTCTAAGGGCTTGTGCTTTTAAAAAAAAAAAATAATAATAAAAAAACATAGTCCTACAAAAAAAAAACAAATTTTTTGGGTTTGTTTCTAACAAGCCTAATTCCCACAAATCAATGTTTCCTTTGGGCTTTTGCCAAACTTAAGTCCTACAAATCAATGTCTTCTCAGGACTTGGGCCTCTAACAACAAAACTAACAAATAATCCTCCACAAAATACTCTATCAAGTCAAGTATCTGTCTACCCCAGTGGCAGCTTATGTCAGGGGGGTCCTGTCTCTATCACTTTACATAAACATTTCTTATTTTACTTTATTTATTTTTGTCCCCCCTAATACCAGTCAAGAACCCCCCCAAAACAGATTCCCTGTTCAGCTGATTCATTCCCCATACTCCATCCACCAACATAGGCACCCTCCTCAGACACCTTTTATACCATGTGTTTTGTTTTTTTAATTGTATTTAGGATTTATTTTTTATTAACTGCCCCCCAATCCCAGTAAACAACCTCCCAAAAACATTTCCTGTTCAAATGATTCTTTCCCCATACCCCACCAACACAGGCACACTTATGCCCCTTTTATACTATGCCTTTGTGAAATAAAATAATATTTGCTATGTGTAATGTGTAAATCCAGTGTTCCCATTGATTTCAATGGAAAGAGCTAGGTGAAAAAAAGCTGAAAATCTATACTTTTCCCTGGAAATTATTGGCAAAGCGGGAAGTGCCATTATTCATCGATTTCAGTTTGAGGCAAAATTTTTCACCCATCCTTAATCACTAGGATCCTAGGATTGGGAACAATTGGCATATCTGGATTCACATCAAACACAAGCATAACTGTAAACAAACACCATGATACTTATGGTCCCCAATGTGAATTCATCCCACCAGAAACCTTAAGTCAGAGGGTCCCTTTTTTTGTCATGTTACGTACCAATTTCTTATTTTGTTTTAAATTTTATCTTATCCTCCCAATCCCAGTCAACAACCTCCCAAAAATAATTCCCTGGTGAACTGATTCTTTCCCCAGACTCCCCAAACAGAGGCACCCTCCTCAGACCCCTTTTAGATCATGTCTTATTTATTTATTATTAATTATCCCTCTATTCACAGTAAACAGACCCCCCACCAAAAACAAAAATTAATTCCACCAACACAGGCACAATCGGATCCCTTTTATTCTAAGCCTGTGGGGTATAAAATAACATTTGCTATGTGTTGTGGTTAAATTCAAAGTTCCCATTGATTTATATGCAATGAGCTAGGTGGAAAAGTGCACTTTTCTCAGGAAATTATTCTCCAAGCAGGAAGTGCCAATATTTGCCGGTTTTGGTTTGAGGTGAAAATTTTAGCCCATCCTTACAATGTATCACTATCCCTGCTGCCAAAAAGACTGGAGAAAAGGGACATATGGAGATCTTTCTCCAGTTGTCCCCATAGCCTATCACATGTGAGTAAATCTGTATGTTTATTTCTTTCTATATGTTGCATTGTGCACTGATTGTCATATGCGCCTTGGAGAAAATCCAAGTTTGATGTGATTGCCATATCTATTAGTATTTTAACAATATAATATTTTTTCATATACAAATTTCAGACATTAAAAATGTGATATTTAATTTATTAAAAATTGCAAGCGATCCAATACTATGCATAGCAGCTAAAAACAAATAGCTATGAAAGGTGAAAAACACACACACACACACAGACACACACACACCTCATTAAGTTAATTTGTTAATAGTGTTAATTATTTCATTTCAAACATTAATACATAATTAAATAATTTGCAGATGTACCAGATGTTACAGAGCTCATTATCAAAATGCTAACATTTTTAAGAGACCATTAGCACAAATGCTAATGAAAACAACAATAAAGCATGTGTTATTTCTTTAACTAATACTTTATTTTTTGCATTATCTTATGTGAATGACTAGAATGTAGCATCTGCTACATCTGTGTAAGGAAAATAGCAAGGGTAAATTAGGTTCCACATTCTATAACATATAGACTATATGTTATAGATATGTTATATATATATATAGCTATAATTTTTTACTTTATATTAAAATTTAAGTGGCTATTTAGTTTTCCATTGATCTGAAGAGAAATTAAAAAACACAGACAATATTTCAGTTAGACATTAGACATGATACTCTATGCTTTGTTGCGAGAAAATGCTGGAGATTTCATATTAATATTAGTCCTATTAGATTATTTGGTGTAATGTGACTTGTTATGTGCATTCACATAAGCATCAGCTCACAAAAAAAGGCAACTGTAGTGAAAAAATATTAACTCTTTGAGTACCAGAGGGGTACGCAATCTTTCCATCAGTTCACTACTGTGCCACACATTTAGTATGTAAGAATGTAACACAGTAACATAGGTTTCATTTATTTATTTGAAGGGTAAACCTAAATAAATTCAAAAAATCATAAATGGAACTTCATATTTAGAAGATACATTTTCATTTGCTGACTGGCAGTAAAATGCCAGGCAAGTAACTCTCTTCTGCATAAAAGCGCCAGCAGACAAAAGATGTGTGTTTTATCTTACAAAACAGAGAAGAATTGCCTTTTACTTTTTGGGTGGAGTAAAACTGGTATGTATGCATATTTAAAGTTCTTCTCTCTAGTCCTGTAAGGGAGTTAAAATCAAAAGGTAATGAAGAGTGACAGTTTGCTTGAGTTCATTCTAATGGCTTCATGCTTCCTTGACTTAATTTTGAAACCCTTAAAAAGAAATGGTACTAAAGACATGGATCCTTTTCTTTTCATGCATAGAGAATATAGCTACATCTCAGTCATTAACAAGACTAAAATAATGTTGTAGAATAAACAGCATGTGCCCAATAGTGTAATATTGTAAATCAATATCCATACAGATTAAAAAAACAAATGATGATGTACTCACATTCATAAATGGTCAGACAAGTGATACCAGCATATCTGAAGTGTGCACGTATGGAGAAAACTTGCCTGTCTCCATTCGGGTTATCAAGTGACAAACTTCCAATTTAGGGGAAAGAACGCAAAGTTGGCTGGGCTTCCCAAGAATAAGATATATATATAGACATGTTAACAAAAAACATAGTGAGTGAATAGAAGAAAAATCCAAATCAAATAAATATTTGGTGTGACCACCCTTTGCCTTCAAAACAACATCCATTCATCCAGGTACATTTGCACACAGTTCGTTAAGGAACTCAGCAGGTAGGTTGTTACAAACATCTTGGAGAACTAACCACAGTTAGTTCGATGATATTGAGATCAGGGCTCTGTGGTGGCCATACCATCACTTCCACGACTCCATGTTTTTCTTTACCCTGAAGATAGTCTTAATTACTTTGGTTGTATGTTTGTGGTCATTATCATGCTGCAGAATAAATGAGCCAATCAGATGCTAGACTTGTGCACGGAAAACATTTTCGGTAAAAGTTGATTGCGGACAAAATGTTTTTTTTTTGCCTTTCTGAGGATCCGCATTTTGGACCAGACCTGTTCGACTCGGATGAAATTTGACAATAGTCTGAATTATTTGGCCGAATTTAACATACTTTAAAAAATGACTCTCCCTTGCAGTGGCAATAAGGTACTAGGCCTGACTGCCTGCCTACACAACTGTGAGACTGGTTGTGTCTCTCTGCACTTAGATTCCTTGGCCGACCACTGAATGTACGGTCCTCAATGTTACCCATTTCTTTGTGCTTCTTAAAAAGAGCTTGGACAGCACATCTGGAAACTCCTATCTGCCTTGACATTTCTGCTTGGGAGAGACCTTGCAGATGCAGTATAGCTACCTTGTTGTTGTGCTCAATCTTGCCATGGTGTATGACTTGACATTAAACTGTTTTCAGCAACCTCACCTTGGCTGTTCATCACCCAGTTTTATTCCTACTACACAGACACTTTCTGTTTCAGTTAGTGATTATGTTACAACCTACATATTAAGTTTATGATCATTAGCACCTGTTTGTTATGATTGTTTAATCATACACCTGACTATATCAAGATTTTTTTTTCCAATAAGATTTTTATTGAAGATTTTACAGTTTACAATCTGTCTTACATTTAAACAGAATCAATTAACAGGGTCATTGCAATACCACAGTGCATAGTTAGACTAAGGCGCTTCAAGTACAGTCATAACAATGGAAGCCATCTAAACAGCATTGGACAATGTTTGTCATCCTTCTAAATACCCGGAGTACACGCACCATGCTAAAGCAAGGGATGGAAACTTATTCAGACCCAAATTGGAGAGAGCAAGACAGAGAATATGAGAGAAAAAGATACAGAAGAGTAAAGAAAGAGAGCATATCAGGCGGAGAGGGAAGAGGAGGAAGGAAGGATAAGGGTAAAAGAGGGGTTGGGGGGAGTTTGGAAAGGGCGAACTATCACAGAAAATCACTATATGCGGCGTCCTTGCTCCCAAGTCAACCAAAACTGATCGTAAAGATCCAGACGAGAGATAGATACATAGTGCAGTTTTTCCATCCTCAGATTGTGATTAACTAGCTGGCAAAGTTCCAGGGGGGTTGGAATGTTGACAGACCTACACCTCCAGACCAAAATTGTCTTGGCCGCAATTAGAATTTGCCCTATCGGTATATGTAAATGTATCAGTAAAGAGATAGGAAACATGAAACAGCTACTTCCGGGGACTCCGGTATAACGACATGCTCTGTTCACTCACTATGAATTGTGTTTATTGATAAATATAAACCATTAACAAGTCTATTTTTGAAAGCATTCTTACATTACAGCATTTTTCACATCTGTCTAAAACTTTTGCACATTACTATATACATATATATATATATATATATATATATATATATATATATATATATAAATTAAAAAAGACTATAAACCTGCGCTCCTCCACCTAAAATAAAAAATAGTGTGCCCTGTAGAGGGTGTATATAATAATGTGAATAAATTTTGAGGCTCTAGTTCCCCACACGTTTGGCCAAAGAAGGGGGTAAGCTTGCCAACCACGCCAAGGTACCTCAAGTGTGGCAAGAACCTACACTGAACACTTGAGTCCCTATATAAAAAATAATAAAACAAAATAATGAATACATTAAAATTGTCCCAGAAGAGATGTTACAGTAATGCGTCAGAAAAGGACCCTTAAATATATGGTTCTCTAAAATGTATGAATGCTAATGTTTGCAATTAAAAACAATTAATACACAAAGATTAAAAAAGGGTCAGTGGGGTTCCTACCTCACATGTCTGCTGTTGTGGATGTCCATACAAAGGACTGAGTCTATCTCAGCCTCTGTATAACCACCAGTAGACCACATGAGGAACAATTAGTTGGAATAGGCAAAGAATATAAGAGCCTAAATTAACCCCCTAAAGGCCAGAATGTGGGAAAGAGTAAGTATAGTGAAGCATACATATGTGATATTGATAAACGTGAGAAGCTGCTAAAAGTAAGCTTCTTTGGCCAAAAATGTGGGCAACTAGAGCCTCAAAATGTACATATATCAAAAGCTGTTTGTTTTTTTCTGTTTATATATATATATATATATATATATATATATATATATATATATATATATATATACAAACACACATGTAGGCTATTCACTCTGCTACCATTGGGTCTTAATTATGTATTTGAATCCCTGCATATGTAATTTGATTAAATGTTATATATTTAAATACGTCTGTAGTGATGCACACAGGGGTACCCCTGTGTTTATTCTCCTTTGCTTTCTATTCCAAGTCTAAAATAATGTATAACAATACATCTAAGGTACATTCATACTCTTGTGTTATTTTCTCAGTATTTCACACACTTCTTTGGATTAGGTTTAGAGTTATAAAATGAAATACAGTTTTATTTTTAGTAGATATTAGTTTGGAGCACATACTATTTCATTATATATAGAGTCATATAGCATTCCTTTTATATTATATTTTACTAGAGACTTGTGACTTGAAATGCAGCTTCATTCAAATATATTACCTTACTAATAATGGTCATTTAAGCTTAAGGAATATTGTCACTGTCAGGGGATCATAACATTCAAAAATGTAAATACATCATACACCATTGAAACTGGCTGATGCATCTGCAAAAGTCTTTATTTGGTTCAAGAGCAAACATTTACCATACTCCTACTTTTCTGATAAATACAAATAGTCATGACCCTATGCTACAGACACCCAACTTGTTTATATTTTGCTTTTAAACATCTGCAATTGAATTATTATGATACACACCTTCCATTTTTATCATCAACAATCTGTCTTATTTCTGCTGTGATTCTACTTTTCAGACATCCATTGTTATCTCCCAGCAAAGAAACAATGGTCATGCAGTGGCTGACTATACAAAATAGGTTTAAGATCAGATTCCTGTGCTTCTGTGCTTTCTTTTATTCTCAGCTACATTTGTTATATATGCCTGTTAGATGTTTAGGATGTTTAATGTCTGCTAATGTTAAAACTTTAATGTAATCAAGCCATTGATGTCTCCGTTATATCATGCACAGGATAATGGAGTAACAGTATGCTAATCTGCTCTGTGTCCAATTTAATACATGTAATTAAACATAGGGCAGAAGAACAAAACTCCACAAATTTCCCATACACTGCAGATACAGAAAAAATTGATTTTAGCTCCTATTTAGTGTGGATTGTACCTTCTCCTGAATATTTTGTCAGTGAGAGAAGCAATAAGCAGCTTAGAGGAGAGTGAATATTTTACTGTTCTTTCCACTGCTTAGTAAATGTCCATGTATGTTATTTTACTGATACAGAACTAATAATCAATAATATTACATATTGAGCTTATGTATTTTGTTTTATTCTTTTTATGTATTAGTTGTTATTTTTACAACATTCTGTAGAATCAAGTCATGTAAAAAATTAAACTCATGAACCGATTTTCATATATATTGTGTCTTTCTAATATGAATTGCTATTGTAAATGAAGGGTGTATTCACTTATTTTGCTTAATAATAAGAGATTATACTTAATCTTGAATAAAATCATTATTTAATGCATCTCTTCAAAGTTGGCTTAAGAGATCTCAAATGTGGGACTATTTTAATCCAAGGGTTACTACCTCTTTAATGAAATCATGAGACAACACTGCTTTAGTGCCATACTTCTAAGTAAATTCATTCATAACACCTCTAAAGAACACATCAATTTAGGAATCTCATCTCTTCCATTTGAATAATGCAAGATAATTTTCTAGAAAGGAAGATTGCCATAAAAGTGCTTAACTATCTTAGAATGTCATCCATAAGGTTTAATGAGAGGTATCTTAGCATTTTGAAGATCTTTACTATTTTCAAATGCAAAAGTAAGTCCAGTAATTGCTTTTATGTTATCCCAGTAATATTCTATCAGTCAGAATATTTTCATTATAATTATAATACATTTGCAAAAATGTGTATCTTTTTCTTTAAAATTTAAGGACTAAATAGTGTTGAAAATATACCAGTTATTTCCCCCCTTGCATTTTAAAATGTCATCAAATTGAAGACAAAGACAGAAAACAAGATCATTTTTATTTTACTATGAGTTGTACCAACTCTAATTTATGACAAACATAATAAATAGAACTGTTAGTATAGTTATAATTATATATTATTTTCCATTTTTATTTTGATAGATTCATTTGTTAATTCTTATAAACATATAGGTCATTGATTATAATGTAATGAATCCCCCTTCCAAAAAACTGTAAATGAATTGCATATAATTAGTTAAAATGTATTATACATGGTGACATTTGGTTTATTCTAATAGAACTCTAACTCCTCCAAATAATAAACTCCCAATTAAGTCAATCTACAAAGAACATACTAATGACCACTGTGAATCAATTCTATGTGAATTAATCCTTAATTAGTAGTGGATCTCTTATTCATGGAGGTAGACATGACTCTTTTTTCAGGACTCAGGAAGCTAGAAGCTACACAGAATTGATTTGTAGCAGCCATTAGGATTCTTTGCACAGATTAAGATAAATGGGGATTTTTTATTAGAAGGAACTTATTTTTTTGGCTATATAAAGACATTAACTAGTTGGATGCTAGAAATATATCCAATGCATTGCCACACGTATATTTGGAGATGTCTCAAGTGTTCAGTGCAGTAAATGGGTGTGGGTGTTGGACATATTTATATAGTAAAAAATATAATTCTGAGGCAAACCAACTATATTCAAATCAGACTTTGAATCCATTGAACACTTGAGTTGTTTCATTGCTTGGAGACCTTTCTAGAATTCAAGGCACTATTTAGTGAACTTTTAATGTATATTTGTCCCCTATGGTGTAGTTGTTTTACACCAAAAGAGTTAAAATATATATTCAGACTAGAGGGCATGGTATCCCTAACATAACATCCTTTTAAAATAAAACATTGGCACTTGAAATATACTTCCCTTAACCATTTTGTTGCTAGAGCAGTGCACAGCGCATGGTGAAATTATGTTTTTGACACACCTCTAACACACCAAGATAAATCTGAAAGTATTGACTTTGGTGTATAAACATGCGCTTCTCTTAGACAGTAATTTACTTCTTAGCCCTCAAAGGGATGGAAGGTTGTTCAGTGCTTTGCTTTGTAATGCATTCACATCCCTCTGTAACTTAAAGGATTGAGTTAGAATTATGTTTAACTTAGGATATTTTGCTGTTCAACATCTTGTAATTACAAATGACATTTCAGTAGTTCTAGAAGAAAATGTCCATTATGTTTTGTTCCATTTATAACTATACTTTGTCCTCAAAAATGTTAGCTTCCCTGCAGATTTCAGCAAATCTTTCAAAGTGCTGTCCCCATTCATTAATACTTTCAATATTTGGATCAATATCTGAGCAGGCTGATTCTAAAGAGCTAAGTGATCCAGTCAATGACCCTGTGCCTTCAAATGCATATCTCTGTAGAGAGTCAAGTGGAAAAACACTAAGATCTGCATTTGCTTCATTCAATTTTTCTGAAAGGAAATCTCTAAATACAGCGATATCAGGGCCAAGTCTCAAAGACAATCTGTAAAAACTTTGAATATCTGTTCTAATGGTCCTTTTAGTCTTATGTTCTCGCATCACTGTCTGGTTTCTCAGTCCTATTATATCAAAGGCTTCTGTATCCTCTTCTCCACCTCCTTCATCATCATACTTAACAATGTTTTCTCTGAAATCTTCTCCTTTTTCTGAAAAGTTTGAAAGTTTTTTCCTTTGTTTCAGTAGAAAAAGCAAAGACAGCACTGTAATGAAAAAAAAAAGTTAATGTTTGCATTTTGAACCTTATACAAAAAAAAACAAAAAACAGAAGCAAACCAACTGCATCACAGGGGGGAATCAAACTCTCCATTGATGTTGATGGCTCTGTTATGGTCTGCTTTTTAATGAAGACCTTGCTAGTTTTCATGCCCCATTTCAATCAAATAGAATTTTGGAAATTATTTGTCACAATTGTGCTTCTTCACCCCATGGTGTTATGCATTAATGATTGATAAAGAGTTGATAATGTGGATATAACATCTCCAGTTTCTATATTATTCAATGGGACCAATGCATTAAGATTTCTCCAACTTTGGAGACCTTAGTGTATAGGTTCTATAAAGTAACATAGAAACAGGATTAGTGATATCACTGGCAAAGTCTTCTGTGCTTTATCACATCCTTATCACACCTTAGTGCATAACCCCCCCATGTTTTCATGTTTCTATTTCAGATTTTTTTTGTTTTTGTTTCAAAGTTCAGTGAATATCCATGGAAGCCATTTTCTAGTTGTTTATAGTTATTGGGATAATCATTATACAGTGTGACATGACAAAGTTATGATGTTTAGGATGCGTAGACTAGGGTTGGGCAAAACATCCTGTCATGTTCCTGTGAAAGAATCTGCAATCACTTTTTCACCGGAATATACAGTTTAAATAAAGTGATTAAAATCTTTTGCCGTTTTCACACATTGGTAAAAAATGTTCACTGTTTTTTCAATGGCTCCGTTAATCACATGTTTTTCTCCTTTTCTCTATAACAACATGTTGGTGCTGAGAAGTGAAACACGATACAAGCAGCTCCAGAGAGAGAGGTGCTAGGCTGTTGTGCTGTGAATTAATAGAGAAATGAGGTAGGAGAGACTCATAGTGACTACTATCACTATGAACAAGTTTAATAACAATAAAATGAGGACCTGAAGTACTGTTATATATCCAGTGAGTCTGAGGAGAAGGAAGTGACTACTACCACCAACTTGAAAGGGTCTAGATGCCCTGGTTCCTCAGGCCCAATGCTGGCCAGTCCCCCTACATCACCCCTAGTGATTTAGGGGAAATTTGTATCAAGGGCAGAGGAAGAAGAGGGCAGTAGAGGGAGCAGGACAAGTCGGCTACCTGTGACTGCTACCAGTGCTGTGTCTGCTGCCAGTGCTGTGTCTGCTGCCTCTGCTGCGTGCTGATCCTGCTGCCAGTGCTGAACCTGCTGCCAGTGTGTTTTGTAATTCTCAGGAAGTAGGGGGGGGGTGATTCCAAGTGTGACTGCAGGGGCCCCTTTCGTCATACTTGTCATCCCCAAGCAGTCCCACCACTAGGATTACTACTAAGAAGATCCAGCAGCTTATATACAGAGTGTTAAGAGTAAGGGGGTGTTCATATCACTATTGAGGAGGAAGGCTCAGGGACTGAAATTGATGTGGTTACTGTTAATAGTAGTAACAGTGCTGTTGAAGTAGCTGGCTGGGCTAGCACTGGGGGGGGGTGATAGGGGAAGTAATGCAGCGCATCCAGACTAGCAGTCAAGGGACAGACTTGTGCCAGGTGTTTGTGTGAGCGCAGATGTACCCACTGTTCCCAGTCCTTCCCTTATTTACCACACACACTGTGCACATTACAGTTGCTGCTCTAAAGGGAAAAAATATATTCTAGTAACAATATACCTATGATTTTGGAGGAGGGACAGATGGAGAAGCTTTATTGGCGAACTTTTTATTTTCTCCACATATACCTAAACTGATGGGTGTTAGTTGTGGTGCTTTTATTGCCTCAGGCACATCACTGGAGCTAGTAGTGGCAAGTGAAACCAAGATCATCATCACTCATACAAATCTTGTTGTTGATCCTAATCCTTTTGAGCTGCCTCATCAGCCTGCTGTTTAAACAACTCAGCAGCAGTAGCAGCAAGAACAGCAGTCAAAAATTCTGGAATTACACCAGGGCATTTGACAATGGCCATGACATGACCTTCTAGCATTAGGCCAGTAGGGCATTTTTTTCCTCAGGGCCTTTTCTTTAAAAAAAAAAAAAAAAAAAAAAAAAAAAAAGGTCTATAAAAAAATAAAAAGCTACCCAAGTCATAGCTTACATCAGGAGGTCCCTGACTTTGTCACATTATGGACCAATTTCATATTTTATTTTTAATTGAATGTATTTATTTTTTTATTAACTGCCCCCAATACCAGTCAACAACCCCCCAAAACAAATTTCCTGTTCAGATGATTCTTTCCTCAGACTCCACCGACCAACACAGGCACCCTCCTTAGACCCCATGTATACCATGTCTTATGGGGTTTTTTAATTGTATTTATTTTTTATTAACTTTACTCTCAATCCCAGAAAAACATTCCCTGTTCAACTTATTCTTTCCCCACACCTACCAACACAGGCACCCTCTTACCCATTTATACTATGCCTTTGGGAAATAAAATAACATTTGCTATGTGTTGTGTGTAAATTCAATATTTCCATTGATTTCAATGGAATGAGCTAGGTGAAAAAAATCACTTTTAGTGGGAAATTATTTGCCAAGCAGGAAGTGCCATTATTCATTACCTATCCCTAGTGTAGGCCACAGTCATATACACTACTAGAGCACACTGGCTGCTGTAAAAGAAATTATCTCCAGTTTTGGTACTTAGTAGTCATTTTAATGGATATTGAAACTATGTATATGTAAAGCTAAATGCAGAGATTTAAATAATAAAGTATTTTAATTAATTTAATTAATTCATTAATTAAAGACTTTTGTTTTGGGGGCAGAAAAAGGAAAATGTGAGTGGCGGAAAGCATTTGTGTGTCTTGTCTCATATTTTGTATACTGTGTGATTCCCTTGGGACTATGCTAACATGTAGTCTGTACTACTTGCTTATCTGACTTTGTTGTCAGATGTTCTTCATGTAAGAATGCTTTCAATAAAACTAGATAAAAAAACACTAAATAAAAAAAATGTTACTCTCACTATCTGGAATTTTCAAAGCTTGCTACAAAACAGCATCATTAAAGGTCGGAATGATAGGACAGATGTTTTGGAGTAGTGAAAGTAGAATTCATCCTTGGGCTTTGGGAAGAATATATTTAGGGAATGTACCTTCTAAGAGGTCCTTATATTTGGTAAAATATTGATCACCCTATCAGATTGTGTTTATGTTACTAATTCAGAATCCTTATTTATAAAACATTTTTTGCAGTAGTAATTTGGTAAACACAAAGTGATCTATAATGATGGAATATTTATGGGTTAACATTCAAGCCTTTACTGAAGAGATTAATATGTGCCGATGCTAAATTACGATTAGATAAACTGATGATCTCTAGGGCATTGTTCTCTAATAGTATGTACAAACCTAATAAGTCATCCCTCTCTGGTTATATCCCAGTTTATCTCTATTTCTTAATTTACTTTTTAGCTCATTTTGTTTTCCTTTTCTGTGATTTTGTTTTACCAAACCACTGTTACCAACGTAAGCGGGAATTCAGTGTCAGAGATAAACTCATACGACACTGAACAACAGCCAAACACCAATTATTAGTGGAGTGGTGGCCATAGAGGAGAAAAAAAAATCTGAAACCACCTGAGGTATCTGGAAAGGACTTACCTCAGAAAGGCCACTCTACCAAGTGAAATACTTTCCCAGGTCCAGTGCAATCAGCACTCAAACCAAAGTTAGAATTGATTTTTGATTTTTTTATCCCTTTATCAAGAATAAATCATTATGATACAGCTGTATGAGATGCTTAATAACTTCATTGATTCTAGCTGAGAGGTAGCTAAAACATTAACACCTACATTATATAGGTAGATGGGTCTAGGGAATTAGAATGTGAGTTTTATTTAGCTAACTGGGTAGAAGGATAATCCTAACTTCACACATGAAGGTTAGTAGGTGACCAGATTCAAAAATATAGAGATTGAAACTATGCATTTCTTATAGCTTGTTGGAGACTGGCCCAGCTCTGGTATGCCTCCACAGCTAGATGTAAATATATTGGATTCAGCATATTTGAATTTTTATTATCATAGACTACTTTGAGCTGCACCCTTCCTTTCAAAGACATGAAATGGAGGAAATATAGACACCTCTAATGATTGTCTAGAGGGACTCCTACCCTAATAACTCCCAAGAAAGATCTAGGGCTTGATTCTATTACAAGCGCTAAAAAAAAAAAAGGAGCATGTCAGGTTTTAGTATCCTATTACCTGACATGTGAAAACAAAATCAGCGGTAATTGTACGCACCGCCAGTCAAAAAAGATCCAATAGGAAACAACTAAAAACAATGTGCATGTAGCATTCTATTACCTACATTCAGTATTACCGCCTGTTTTGTGGTTACCTTTTATGTCTGTAATCCTGCACCCCAGAGTTGAGGAGTAGAAACCAGAACGACGGTTTAAAAACCATCATTGTTCAAACAAAAGCAGTGCAGAATACAGTATGAATCATAGAAATCCGACATAGAGTGGCCCCCTTCAACGTATTAACTCCCCCTTTGAAATTTGACTTGTAGTGCTTTCTTTCACCATTTTAATTCAACAAATATTGTTTACATTGAGCATTTAAACCCTTACTCTTTAAAATTTGACTTATAGTGCTTCCATGACATTCTTTCTCCATTTTAATTTGAATAAAATTGCCCCCTTCGACATATAGTGTTCCCATGAGCTTCTTTCTTCACTTTAATTTGATTAAGATTGCTCCCATTCAACATTGTTTATTCTCCAATTTTACTGCAAAATACAGACTCTTTATGTGTCACAGTGATTCCTGTGCAACAATGTATAACATGCCGTACAAAGTGTGAAACACCTCTCACTCCTACTATTTGTTGGCTAAACCTATTTGTTGTGTTAATACTACAATAAGAAGAGATATTAACCACTCCTTTACTGTTGTGAGAAAGGTTACTGAATAAGTGTGACCCAATTTACATAATATGTGAAACTATTATAAAAAGGAGACTAACACCAAACACTAGTGCTATCCTTTTACAAGATCACAGTAGTTGAATATGAGGAATTAGTTAATTTGTTAGTTCATAGAAATATGCTGTCTACGGTAGTTTTGTTTTAACATGGTTCTGCAATAGAATACCAGTGTAACACATGTTCGCAAAATACACTTTGCTTGTTTTTCTTGTAATGCCAGTTTTAGGGTAATAGAATTGAGCCCCTAGCGTGAGATTCACTAAGTGGTGTTAAAGAGGTGATAAAGTAGAGATGACTTCTCCAGTTTATCACTTCTCCAGTTCCTATGCTATTCTATAGAGCCTATTCACTAAGATTAATCCAACTTTGGAGATCTTAATGCATAGGCTCTTTATAATAATATTGGAATTTGGGAAGTTGATATCACTGGAGAACTCATCTTGACTTTATCACCTCTTTGTCTGCTTAGTAAATCTCCCCCCTAGTGTTCACCTCAAGAAAACCTGCATCTGTGTGTCCACATGAGGGCCCACAATTGGGTATTTCACCCACAATCAGGTGCATCTCTATAGACCTGGGACGAGAAAATTGTGCGATAACTGTAATATCATTTTTAGGGGGGGACTGTTGATACACACCACTAGAGAGAGAAATTTGCAAGGCAAGTTTATGGAGTAGGCTATATAAGGTTAAAAATCTGTGATCTGTGATATGAGGAATAGCAAAAGTATTGCCTTGTGTTAGCATGTATATAATGCCATAACTCAAATTAGCTAGACCAATTAATAAAATCTGGTGGTCATTTTTGCTTGGATTTTGCTTGTCAAGTATGGGATCTGAGTCTGAGTTAAAATCTCCAAGAATTAATGATATCTTTGTTGTATATGGAGTTATGTGGACATGAGAGAAATGATAAAGGAGATACCAAATTGGGGTGGGACATAACCAAGATAAAGGTAAGACAAGTTAAAACTTGCCAACATTTACCATGAAGACTATCTCACCAGGGGTTAATGGACAAGCTTAGAAGAGAAAATGGAAACAATAACTTAATGAGGATGAAGGCACCTAATAATCAGAGTAAAATGTGTGTTTTGCTCCCCTCAAGGTCCACAAAATATTAAAGATAAACTCCAATAAATATGAGTTCACTATATGCTAAGATGGAGGCAAATATGTTTTTATGAAGTTTAAGGTTAGTACTCTGAATTCAAGCTCTGGACATTCCAGGAAATAACATTAACTGGAGTAGCATACAATGTATCCATGAGAATAAAGGTTAACAGCATGACAGAAACTGCACCAGGTAAGCATCAATACATACCCAGGTCTTAAGCATGGATCAATGCAGCAAATTTCTGTCTGGGAGGGGTACAAACAAACACAAAAACAACAAAATACACAAACCTAAACCCACCCTGTCTCTCTCACACAATATAGAATACAGCACCTGGTATTCCCAGGCGGTCTCCCATCCAAGTACTAACCAGGCCTGACCCTGCAAAATATAATTTAGTTGACTGACCTTTCCAACAGACCCAAGAGCATCGTAAATACCTCTAAAGCCTCAGAGGAAGAGTGCAATTTACCATTCACTGATCAAAGAGAGATGTTTTCATATTTATCTGTATAACATGCCTGAGGAAGAGACCTAAGGTCTTGAAAGCTTGCATTTAAATCTGCTTAGTTAGCCAATAAAAGGTATCAAAAATTATATTTGCCTACAATATAGAATAGACATACAGCCTTAAGAGAGGAAAACAAGTGGAAGGGTACATTCCCTTAGAAGAATAAAAAGAGACTAAGACCCCAATCTATACTAGAACTTAGGTCTCTCTAATAAGACAATAAAAATGGTATAAATGTGCTCATGGGACTCCAGCACCACAGGGTTCAACCAAAGGTCATGGGGACAGAGAATCACACTTCTCTTTGGTATAGCCAGTCACTGTTCTTACCAGCAGCAGTTAAAAAGAGAGTGATAGAGCCATCAAAAACCTGAGTTTAGCTGGGAACAGTATGCTATACTTCATTTGTTTACATTGGATGCACTTCTTGACACTTGCCAAGGTCTGTGATTGCCTCTGTATTTCAAGGGAATAATCCAGGAATAGTGCCGTCTTGGATTTTTAATGCATGAGGAGTACATGTTCTCTGACAGAATATACAACACAGTCTTTCCCTTTATATTTCAGCAACTTGGCAATCACAATACATGGAGAAGAGCATGGCAGAGGCTTCCTACTGGGTACACTGTTCTCACTCTCCACACAGAGACAAGGTTTGACAAATTGGGTGGGATTGGATCTCTCCACCCTCTCTGGCAGGCCTACCAACCTGATATTGTTTGCCAGAGTCTATTTTTAATATCATAATTTTCAGGAAATCAGCTTATGACCTGAGTGGAATAAGTTTCAGTAGAAGAGTCTTCACATTCAAAAATGAGATCTTCAGTCTCTTGATTTTTATACCTGAGTTTCTAGATATCAGTAAAAATAAAAATTAATTCCTGATAGTGTCAGTTTTGTATGTTAGTGTAGATTGACATCCACAAATTGCATTCAGAATTTCTTGAAATCTAGTTTCGTGTGTTGAAATCAAAGCCAGTGCAGGGGCTGCTATAAAGGTGGGTGGGATGAGAGGAAAGTATGTGTGTGTTGGTGAGAGCTGAAAAATATATACATTTTAGAAGACTGACCTTATGATTTGTTTTGTTAATCATTTTCACAAAGTGTATTTTAGAATAGAAGACTGAACTGTACATAACATTTGACCCTTAGCCCCAGGGCTCTACATGCACTCAACCAGGCCACAGTCAGGTTAATTAAACATAACCATTAGCCCCTAATACATGCTGTAAAAAACAAAATATATAAGAAACGTCTCACATAAAAGGTACAAACAATGCAAGAAAACTACAGTGAGATATTGGGTGATCAAAAGGGAATTATGTGAGAATTATGAGCAACTACAGTAAATAGGTATTTGCACAGTTCTGCTATGGAGATACATGTTAGAGATCATGCATAAAGGAGACTGAAATATGAAGACAATCCCAAACACTAGCTGATGGTAGACATACTTGAGAATATGAAATGGGGAACCCCAATAAATTCAGGGTAGTGGTTGTCTCATCAAGAGAGCCATGACAGAGGGTGAGCAACTACAAAAAAGGTCCTTGGGAGACATCTAGAGAATACAAACCAAACAGGTATGAGAGAAGCTGGAAGGTCAATACCAACAGGAAAAGGAGAGGATCAGTACAACGTAAGCCCATGATATCAGGCTAGAGAGGACAGAAATGGTGGTGTGGCCCCCTTGTACAAGCGGTTTGGAGAAGGTGGTGCACCAATAAGGGAAATGGGCCCCAGCTGGTCCCAGAAGTGGCAAATAAAAGGAGATGACAATGGGGAAAAAGGCAGAGGCCCATTACTGAGAACAATTCTATCCCACCTCTTCAGTACCCAGGAATAGCCCCCAGAGACAACATAGCCAAAGTAAGTGGTGTAGTGGGTAAGTGAGGGTTAATACAGTTCAGATCTCACAACTTTGCTAGAGCCCCAAGACAGTGCATAGTGTTCGATTCCTCTGGCCCGTGGTTCAGATGTTATAGTGAAGCTGCAATACTTATCTACAGACCTGATGCAATAGATTCAAGGAAATAATGGAGGAGAACTACTACTTTGCAGCCATCTTGACAGCATCCTAGCTGGAGATTTGTTTGTGTGTGCATTAAGTGACATTACAAATCACAATACATTGGATTTATTATTATATAATCTAATGATATTGCTGCAGCTTCTGTTAAGAGGCAGAAAGTAGGACTCAGTACCCACTCTGTAATGCTGTTTGATGCAGACTCAGTTCTTCATCATCAGGCCTGCACCTGATCATGTGTTGTTTTTGTGAGTTCTAGACTGGTTAATTTGCATCTTAATTGGAGATACTAACACTGGTATTTGTGCAGACCAGGGAATATTCATCTATAAAGGGGGCAGACTTCAATAGCACAGACATCCCTGAAATCCTTAAGAGGTGTGCTTTCTGTATCTTTGCTTAGTACATGATCTGGTAGCAATATCAGTGCTAGATTTAATTTGCTAAATTACATTCTATTTCAGTTACGAAGCCCAGGTTTTTAAAGCATTGGCTACACCTGCACTACACACTGCTGAGTTTGGCCTCCCTGGCAGGGTGGTAGTGTATTTGTTACATGCACTGGCATGTCCGGTAACAATTATCATCTCATCCTTAAAGTCACATAAGTCTAACTGTTGGCCTGTTCACTCATAGAAATTAACACACACACAGAATCACTATGCATCTTGAAAATCTGCTTTATATAGTCTGATAAAGAAAGGTGTCACTGTTCAGGGTGGAGTTATCATTTACTTGAACAAGATTACTTTTGGAATATCAGCATCTTCATTTTATCATATATGCCTGACTACATTTAACCCCTTGAGTGCCAGAGGGTACCCCCTGGCACACAAAGGGTTAACTTTGGGGAATTTTTTTTAAAAAACATCTTTACATATTTCCCTTTTTCAACTACAGATTGGACAGAAGAAAGAATATGGAAGAGTATAGAAACCGAAAGATTCAAAAAGAAGATGGGGAGTAGCTGACCAGGGTGCTGAGGTCACTGGTGGACATCACGATTACTGGAAAGTGTTTCTTGTCAGGGCTGTTTTTTAACTTAGTCAGATTAAACATGTGAGCACAAGTGGATAACTGTGTCCCACCAGCACTCATAGTATTAATTCTAGTAAAATTTGACCCATTTTGGGATTGTTTTGACTGGCTTAGGGCCCCATATCAATACGTCCACTTGTGACTTTTCTTTAGGGTTTTTTTCTTTGCAGTTCCTGCATTGGCACTTTTGAGATGCATTAAGGGACTCTAACCCCCAAAAGAGTGGGTGCAGATTTTTGCACATTAAAGTGGGTTCCTTAACGTATCTTAGTGCTAATGCATGAAATGTAATGGCATATTTTGACACTTTGTTTTGTGTCAGTGGGAGCAAACGGCCACAAGATTTGCACCCAATGTGGTTTTATTTTAGCCAGTATTTCTTCATAGCACAGGTAATTGCATTTTTGTTTTGCATTTTTGAAGAAATGCTGTTGGCTGTTTTTTTATTTTGGGGGTAATAGAATCTAGGCCATAGTGTGTGAGTAGTTTAGAGCAGTGGTTCTCAATCTTGACTCTTAAGGGATAACTAACAGACTAGGATTTTTCTGCTTGAGCATAAGTTAGTTAGTAAGAGGTGCAATCATATTGATTCAATCCCCTGAGCTCAAGCTTGAAAATTCTCAATTCCCAGACTGTTATTGCTTCCTGAGGACTGAAGAGCTACTGGTTAAGAGCACAGTTTCTGAAAAGCTGGCTCAGAAGATGATGCTAAAACAGTAGTTTCAATATCATATTGTGCATCCCACCTGATCCTACCTGATAACCCTATGAGTGCTAGAGAGAGGTATCCAACACACTGTATTACAATGAGTCGGATACCTCTCTGGCACTCAAAGGGTTAAAGAAAGTGCTTCAATGTTTGATTTTTATTTCATAGTGAAGCTGATGTGATAAGAAGAACAATTCTGGAGTAAATCATCTGCAACACAGGGAAAAATGAATATTCTTAAAACACCATTGGTTAAAACAGGTCTTTTAACGCCATGAATTCTACATAACCTTTCAATGCATTGCTTCTCCCTGGCATTCAAATGGGTAAAAGCACCCATTAAACCAGTGGAATTTTTTATTTTTCTCCCATGGTACAGTTGGATTGCTCCTATTGCTCATTGTCTATTAATGAATATATTGACAATAATGAGATGGTCCACATTAGTTTAGATAACATATCAATATGTTATATCACTCTTACAAAAAGTACAAAAGAAATCCATTTGTAACCACAGCCCAGCTGTAACTGAAGGAACTATGTAATAACTACATTGTAAGTATTCATAACATATTAAACACAAATTAATATTAATTGTTTATATGCAAATGTAGCCTTAGTCAGTGTATAGAACTGTATTCACTATATGTACACTTTCTGTGTTATGTAACAACTCCTCATACAAGTCAATAGATACTGCTTAACAGATGGAGATAGCTTAACTCAGTATATATGAACTTAAAAATGACTACACCTGTATTTGAAAGAGCAATAGATTGTAAGCTTTATGTGGCAGGGACCTTTTATCATAATATTTACTTACCTGTTGTTCCCCTTATGATTGTCTTTATAAGCACATAATCACTGTATTTATTGTATCCCTTTTATATTAAATGTTAAACTGTAAAGTGCCATTAACACTAGTTGGCGCTATATAAATAAAATATACAATACAAAACAAATATAGAATAGAAGAACTGACTGAGACTAACATTGGCCTAAGTTATATTGCGAATGATACATGTAATCTTTGGTTTTATCTAACAGATTCCCATTAATGTCTGGGGGGTTATTTGTAGATAGAATTCTCCCTTATCAACAGCAGTTAAATCCAGGCCCTTGACAAAAGAATTTGGATACTATATTTGTCCTCTGTGAGACCCCTTGCAGATCCATCATATTAGGTCTGACACTCAGTGCAAGATTAATTGAGTATGTTAATTTCAATCTTTAAACACAGATTTGTTTTTTAGAGATTGTGATTAATTTTAGTGGATAAACAAGTCAAATAATAGAGATGAGTAGCTGAATAAAGTTTTGGAACCGCAACGGTCTCTTCTTCAAATGTAAAATCTAAGGAAGAGATTTGCATATTAGCAAAATGATAAACAACATGATCAGCTAATATAATAATCATCTAAATTATTTTCTGAAACTGCAAAAGACTTGTATCAGCGTTTATAAGACTGTCCTACCCTCCACCTTAATTGATATCAATGAGATAGGTATGATGATGTTTTGCTTCTTATTTATTAAAATTATGCCCCTGTGAGACTGATGTACTAAGAAGAAAAGAAGCCATTCTGGAGAGATAAAAATATGCTTTAATTTAGATTGTGCATTTAACATCTTGAATGCTGGAGGTCTCCAAAATGTATGCCTCACAGTTCTTTGTAGATCTCTCTAGCATTCAAGGTGAAAAGGCATTTTAAATCAATGGGAATTCAGATTTGCTTATTGCATTTGTTTTGCTTCTGAATGATTCTAGTTCATCTTAGTACATCTGGCTCAGTTTGCTCAAAATTACCTTTACTTGCAATGTATCATTTTGTACTGCTCTCAATTTGCAACCCTCAGAAGTATATGAATGGAATTTGTACCAGGCTGTGATATATTAAATAATAAAACTCGAAATCCCGAAGATAATTTGAGCATTGCAAAAAGTTTCAAGAAAAGCCATTAGTATATCATATAACAGTGCAGTTCGCACTTCAGTAAAAATCAGAGTACTGTATATTTTCTCTGGTAACAATGATGAAATATATTAATTTGATTTAAAGGGGCTATAAACCTTTATTATTAAAATATTTATATATTGCAGGAATTTGTGTTTAATAAAACAAGGGTTCTTTAAATGCATTGAGATGCTATATCCATAAGTTATTATAGAGCAACCTTGTAGGTTTTTAACCATTTGAATGGCAGACGGTATGCCCCACATTTTAAAGTAAAGTGTTTCACTCCCCTTTGGTACTCAAGGGTTAAAAGTTTGAGGACAATATTTATTTGCAGAGACATCATTCCATTGATGGTAAGAGCATTCTTGCTTTAGCAAGCAGGAAAAAGCCCTAAGGCAGGCAGGCTGACACACAAACACTCACACACAGTTTATATATCTATATCTATATCTATCTATGTATATATATATATATATATAGAGAGAGAGAGAGAGAGAGAGATAGATATATATATTTATATAATGTTCATGATTTGGGTTTAATTCAACCTGTACAGTAAACTATATAAATATGTTGTTACTTGTTTTAAATACATTACCTAGAATTAAAAGCACACAGACTGAAATTGCAGTAACTGCTCCAGAATTCAATCCTAGATAAAATAAAAATCCTGCATATTTACAGGACTTTGTATTGCCATCTATATCACAGTCACATACACCAATGGTCAGAGTGTTGGTGCTGCTGAGTGATGGGGTCCCGTTGTCATTTATTATGATGGGCAAGTAAAATAATGGATTCTCTTGGTGACTAAAGTCGTTCCTTAGTGTTAAAATAGTTGCTGTATTATCTGAAAGAAAAAAAAATGTTTTTTGTGGGAATGCAGTTCTTGTACTCTGTTTTCATTGTATGGCTTTTAACTTTCAATGCTGTGTTTCCAAGATACTGAATCTAATGTAAAAACTGAGAATTCTGGTGCAAACTACAGAAAATAGGCAAATCAATATTGCTGTTAATTTAAATGGGTTTTTAATGCCAGAGACATTGTCAAATCATTTCTTTGAAGTTTATTGGAGACCTCTTTTGGATACAAAGTAATAAAGCCACATTTAAAACAATGTTAATTCTGTTAATCTTTTTGTCCCCTTTGCTACTGCTGTTTTGCTCTAGATTAGTTCCCGCTCTGCTTAGTATATCAGCCTTGATGAGACTGATGTACTAAGAAGAACTAACATAATTCTGGGACAAATCAATTGCACTGTAGGGGACATAAATGTTTAAAATTCACTTTATTTAAATGTAGATTTAATACCTTGAATGCTGAAGAGGTCTCCAAGGCATTCCATCTGCCTCAGCGTGTTTTAACCAATTGAGTGCCAGAAGATTGTCCAATGTGTTGCTTTGCAATGAGTTGGACACCCCTTTGGGACTCAAAGGTTTAAGCAGGGACCTATGCCCTTTGTGGTGAGAGAATCAAAGGCAATGCAGCTACTGTTAAAAAATACAGAAATATATAGCCTAGATTCCGCTGCAGTTGATAACTTTGTCAGAGGGTTTAGCTATAAATTTCCCAAGAGACATCCGTGGAAATTTGTTATATAAATCCAGTGATAATGCGTCTCAACTGCCACAGAGTCTAAGCCATTGAACATATGAAGGCTATTCACTTTCTCTAGGACATTTCATAGAAAGGCAGACTTCATGAAAAGTCCTGAAATTATGGGTCAGACCTACCAGCTTGTCCAAATGTATCCACTGTTACTGTGTATATTGTTGAAAGAAAAATGATACTATTGTCATCTACAATGTCACATTTTCTTGAGCACTAAAAGCTGTAAATTACATGTTGCAAAAGTGTGTGCAGTCACATTTCATTGCAATATTTAATAGATTTCTGTTCCTAGAACTGAACCTTAGACTATGAACAGTTGTGACATCCTGCCCTATAGCAACTTTGTTTGACATTTTGATTTGAAAAATTGTGCACACATGAAATTGATTGAGTGCATTTATAGATAATAATAATAATTAGAAGTTTAGAAGTGCAATGATTTACAAGTCAATCATATATATATATATATATATATATATATATATATATATATATATATATATACATAGAAAGAAGAGAGGCAGCAGCAGTGGGACTTCTTCATGCAAAATATTTAATGGACAAAACAGCAACGAAATTGGTCGATGTTTTGGTCCTATCAGAGGACCTTTCTCAAGACCCTTTCTCTGATAGGACCACACAGGGCCAAATACAATGTCAACTCATTTAATGAGGTATTATCTCCTAGAAAAATAGGGAGCTCTCCAATACATTGCTTTGGAAAGTACTGAAAATCTCTTTATCTTTCAAGTGTATAAAACCGTCCTATAAATCAATGGACATTTTTATTTGTCCCCTATAATTAATATAGTTTTTTCCAGAATTGATACAGTTTGTCTTAGTACACCAACTTCAGTGTAAACTACATAGCATTTGTAAGCAATATCCAGTTTAAAAATAGTTTGAGGTTTATTTGCTAAAGGGTGACATGAAAACAACAGTAAATATGTCAAATTTGTGCCTTGCATTCAAATCTTCAATTTATCAGTAAGAGGCTATATTCATACACTTACTCATCTATCAATGAGTATACCACACTCAAATTAAAAAGCAGGCAAATTCAAAGTTAATCTATGTTGGTAAATATGTGAATTTGAAAGTTTTGTTTCTCACTGGCATTAGTAGGATATTTCAGAAACGATAATGATACATATATACCACCAAAAACTGTAATTCTCTGGGTAAACAAACAGAATCATAGAGGGCCAATAAACACCCCATGTATGTAATCCTTTGAGTGCCAGTGAGATATCCAACTCATCATGATGCAAAACATTGGATAACTTCCTGGCACACAAAGGGTTAAACGTGGCTTTTCATCCCTTGAATGTTTCTCCCATTAAACCATCTGAATGACAGAGGGTTATCCAAAGTAAAATTTGGGAAATGTTCTTTCTCCTTTATGGTGCAGCTGGTTGGTCTAGAATTACTCCTGTTTGTCAGAGTCAAGGGAGAGACAAAGATGAAACCAAGAAGTCAACAGAATTAAGAAGGACCCAGTCTTCAAGACAAGGACCAAACCACTAATCAAAGAGGTCTAATGAGGAATGCACATTAACATTTACTACATCAACCTGGAAGTGTGAGCATCAGCACACTTATTTGATTAATTGCAGAGACAAACTGCCAGGTGTCTTTGAAAGCTGGGTGCAAATGTGCAGGAACTGCATGTCAACAGACATAACTACTGGCCCTGCTGGCTCAGGGAAATCAGGATAAGCCCACCAAAAAACACAAAGAAGTGTATGCATATGAAGAGAAGAAGCAGGCTACCACGACTGGTCTTCAGGACCATACCTCCTTCAGAACACAAGGTACTGCAAATGTCCATGTCAATGCCTAGAATCCAAAATAGAATTCATATCATACTCCTCTTGTTCATCAATCACAAAAGGACACAGTGGAGAAGGATTCCTGGCAGAAATCAGATTAGGCATCAGTAAGGAGAATTGAAACACTAGTGGCATCTAAAAGTACTGGTGAGAAAGAGTCAAATTAATTTATGCTCTGAAGGATCTTGTAGGAACTAATAATATATACACAATTTTTTAAAAGAGATTATCAAAATATTTAAATTGAGACCCTCGATCTGAAAGTACTTAATCAAGAACCCTGCTCAAATTAACAAAATACAATATGAAGAGGCAAACGATTTTCAGAGACAGAGCTTTAGGAAAGGAATAAAATTAGTAATTTTGGGGAGTCTGTCCACATAAAATTGAAGTAAAGGAATATGTTGGTGGCAGGTCAACAATAAAATACATGGTGGTGGATGACCAAGGAAGAGGCAGTGTAGGAAGTGAAAAGAATTGTCCAGAAGGCCTCAGTCATGTGCATACATTTAGCTATATTATATAACATAATTATCAATTAATGCATCCATCAAATGCAACTAAAAATGCCTACAGACAAATAATTGAATCTAATAGTACCAGGGTGCACAGACATAGGAGGATCAAAGAGCAGTTTAATAATTTCCAGTCTTGGAAGAAACATGAGACCAACCTTGAAGTCTTACACAGATCAGAATTTGAACAAGAAAGAAATGTTGCAGGGCAATAATTACTTATTTGATAGATGAATCTTCCACAGGAAGCCTCTTAGGCATTGAGAAATTCTAGGTTCTCATGGACTGTGAAGATGGTAACTGAATTCCGTGCCCCTAAAGCATATGTCTCCATTCTTCTAAAATAAGCTTAATCACCAGGAAATCCTGGACACTGACTAATCTCTATTTGCAGACTTGCTTGAAAAAGAAAACAACTTGATATAGCATGTCCTTAGGACCACTGCGATGTGAAATAACAACCCCTAAGACAGTTTCAGAGGTATCCACTTACAAAGTGCAGGGTAGAAAGGCATAGAAATGCTTATAAAATGCAGGCTTTGGGAAAACCACCTCTTGGGATTTTCAAAGATCCTTGTGCTGCATCAGTCAAAGGGAAATTTTATTTAGAACTACTACTGAGTACGGATGGGAGAAATCTCTTGCCTTGTCCCTGCAAAAATCATATTAATTTACGCTTTTTCGCAGGAAAATCCACGTTTAAAACAGAGATTAAAATCTTTGAGTTTTTCACTCATTGGCCAAAATTCTTTGCCAATTTTTCAATGGATAGAAAATTTCTGCCCATTTATTTACGTGGTTTTTGCCTTTTTGCTATAAAAACTTGACTTATTTGATGAAGTGAAACAGAATGGAAGCAGTTTCAGAGCGACGTAGACATGCTGTGCTGTTCTGCTGTTATTTGTTCCTGTTTATGCAGATGACTCTGAAGTGCAGTGATTGACTCCTGTATCACCCATGGTTCTCTCCAGTACCTTGTTAACTGGAAGGGCTATGGGCTGGAGGAACATTCGCGGGTAGTGTTCTCGGATGTCCACTCTCCATCTTTGGTTTGCAGCTTCCACCGGTCCTTTCCGGGCAAGCCTTCTGTGGCCTCCTGGAGGTAGTCCCTTGGGGTGGGGGCTAGTGTCATGTCCTTTTCTGCTTTTTTTGTGTTTTCTGGTATTTCTTGAGTTGTGCATAATCAAAGCGTTCCTGCCATGACCTAGTTCCGTAGTGTTCCATTGTTTCCTGTGATTCCAGTGTTTTATTCCATTTAAATCCCCTGATTTTGGCTCTGTATCCTGTTTTGGTTTGATCTTGGCTCAATTTCACTGACTCCTCTTCAGCTTGCTTTCTGCCTGCTCCTTGTGTGCTGCCTTTACCCAACTCATTTTGACCTCGGCTTATATGACTATTCTCCTGTCTGGTATAGTCTCTGTTCAATCTGTTACTGATTTTGCTTGTTTACAATACTCCCTTTGATTCCAGAGGTTCTCCTGCACCCACCTTGTTGAGTTTGACTTTGTCGATCACCTTTGTTGCATTAGACTTTACCAGCCCCTTGTTGAGTCCAACTTCATTGACCTTCCATTGAGTTTGACCTCTTTGACTCCTCAAGCTCTGAATTCTGCTCCTGGTTCCTGGTTCTTCCTGTTCCAGTTATTTATCAGAGACAACTGTACTGCTGATAGGTTTTATATACTGATTCCTGTTTCAGTGAGTAGTAACTTTGTCTAGGGTTGTCATCCAGTTTTCTGGCTTTGCGACCAGTCCAGCATATCTAACATATCCTAAGCCACAGCAAGGCTTCCCTAGAGCAGCCCCTGCCAGCTACCCCCACTCCTCAGTCAGCACACCCTAGCATCTGGCTCACTGAGGCCTACTCAGCAGTATTACCTGTTTTGCTAAGATCCCTGTAATTTATAGAAGGGATTAAGTTAATCTTTATATGTTATGGTGGTTAGTACCTTTGTACATGTGTTGCATTTAATTGCACTGTATGTTAGTGAGGGACTTTTTGGTGGGACTGGCCGGGGTGGGGATTGGGGCTTTACCAGTGAAGGTTATGCAAGTACATTTGTGATAATAAATGTCTCTATTTTTTCAAAATGTTTTTGGTTTATATTTGATTCACTTAAGAGTGTCCATTATCAAATCCACTATCTTTGTTCTCTTCTTTTTGTGTTATGATATACTTTGTGGAGTTGGAGGCACCCCATGTGTGACACAGCATTTTAAGTGTAATTTGTATAATTATGGGTGTGCTTCAGTCCACATCTATATATATTTGGAATATATATCTTGACACTTATCTGTCAAATGTATTTTTCACTTGTAATCTATTCAGTTACACATCCAGTTCGATCCCTGTATTATGTGTGACCATGTGATTTACAACAGAATTAGGTACATTTTAATTCACCATACAAATGATTTATGTGTTTTTACATTTCTTACATCTCTTTCATTATGCTGGATCAGGTGATATGAGAACTGCGTTCCGAATTGGATCATGATTTATTCAAGTATGAGCAGACGTGACTTGTTTGCTATCCCCTGATGAAGCAAACTGTGGTGGAATGCGTTGGGATCAGCTGCTAAGGGGAAAATCTCCCTCTCCAGCTCTGCACTCTGCCATTGCCTTGATTGATATTTTGATTGCTAAGTATCCCTCCTTTGAATATATTTTCACTATTGCTGTGATTTTTGGTGGTGTTTCACAGATAAAACTTTGAGGAATTTTTTAATTGGTGTATTTCTTATTATTTAGAATTTTGACACACTTTATTATATACTGTTTTGGGGGAGATATTCTTATTTTTTCCATCTTGTGGGTTACATTTCATCATGTAAGGCAATGGTTTAATCATTTTCTGTTATTAGTGAATATATGTTCCATAATAATTTTTGCACTCTATGGTGTATATATATATATATATATATATATTTACTTGAACTATGCTGTTTACGGTTCATGCTGGATGAATTTCCCTTTATATGTATTTAATTGTTTTTAAATGTCACCTGTTTTTGTAATAATAAAGAAGTTATATTTTTGCATTACATTTACTTACCTGTGTTATGCCATTATCAGGCTTCTGTGTTTTGGAGGTGGATAGAGAGATGTCTGCAATTCCTACTCTGCCACAAACAGTGGCAGAGAACAAAAAAGGGGGCATTTGAATCATGATGCAGTTTTCACTCACAATTTAATTTTTTGAATTCCAAAGATTATTTCAGAGCGGAATAATGGGGAAATTTGTCTTGGAACATTTGGTATCTTCTAATATTTTCACTTACACATATGTGCAATGCTTAAACTATGCACATATATGCAAGTTCTTTTTGTGGCACATCATTAATATTTCTCTTTATTTTACAGGACTACGAATAGAAGATGGAAGAAAGATGAATATGGATGAAAGAAGAGAGAGGAAGGAAGAAAAAAGAGAGAAGGAGAAGATTTGATAAAAAAAAGAGGGAGGATTGGAGAAGATGGACAGTGGATGACAGGTGTAACAGAGATCTGTGTGTTAGGCTAGTGTCAGGGGTAGTATTGTGGCATTTTACTGTAGGGGTAGTTTAGGGATAGTGTTTGTGAGTGTGAATGTATTTGAGCTAAGACCTCACCTCGAATTGGTAAGACTTCACCTTGAATACGCAGTGCAGTTTTGGGCACCAGTTCTGAAAAATAATATTCTAGAACTGGAGAGGGTACAGCGAGGAGCTACAAAATTAATCAAGGAAATTGAGGGCTTGATGTATGAGGAATAACTAAATAAACTTGGTTTATTTACTCTAGAGAAAAGATGACTAAGAGGAGATATTATCACAATGTACAAGTATATGAGAAGTCAATACAAGGATCTCTGTGGTGAGCTATTCATTCCAAAGCCTGATCAAATGACCAGGGGACACCCCTTTAGATTAGGGTTGAACTTGATGGACTTGTGTTTTTTTTTCAACTTAATTTACTATGTTATTACTATGTTACTATTGGTGCTTGATGGTATGTCAGGCACCATTTGCTAGCTTTTTTCCTTTGATGTTCCCACTACTGCCGCTAGTTAGCAGCGTTTTGGGAACTTAACACACAAAATGGATGTTTGGCCACAAGTCCTTTTCTGTGACCCAACATCTGTTTTGGTTTCAACTGGTAGGTCAACTGAATAGCTCTCTAGCACTTTTTGCTAATGGGTTGCTATCCAGTTTTGCCCTACAGGCTGTTTTACCTCACAGAATTGAATCAAGGCCTAAATGTCTTACAATTTGCACAGGTTGCATTTTATAAACTGTGTATATAATTATCTAACCCCTCAAGTGCCAGACAGTTGTGGAATGTGTTATGAAACAATGCATTTAAGAGCCCACTGGCACTCACAGTTTTACTAAAGCTGATGCCAATTTAAAAGAATGACATAATCAGGAAGATATAATAGATTGAACAATACACATTTACAATAAACAAAAAAAGACATTTGCAATAAAAATTGCTTTATTTTAACAGTTCCCAACTTAAATTACCTTTATTATCTCTGACAGTAAAGTCTGTATTATTTGTTGCTCCAGGTGCTAAAGAAAATGAAAAATATTGACCATGCTCGGGGTCATCTTTATCCACTGCACTTATGGTCTGGATTGGCTAAAATAAAACACAAGAACATTATATATCATTATGGAATTAGCTTGTAAACACAATTCAGATTTTTACAAATCTATTATTGAAGTATACAATCAGAAAATATGTATTTATTTTGTTATATCATCAATGAAAATGAGCTTAATAAAAGTATACATAACTACTGGGTGCATTAAAATGTAAATTATTATTTTCCTCAAATGTATAAAGAATTGTACTCAAATCCTTAACTTGAAATGTTAAATATGCTGCTGTGTTAAAATTACAACACTTTAAAACTGTTACAGTGCCTTATGCCTTACTGATTTTACATATTTCAACTTTTATTTAAAACTAAATATAAAAAACTTTATGCAAAAAATAGGACATTAGCTGAATAAAACTGCCAAATAGAACATGTTGTTTAGTGTGTGCTTTTAGAAGTAAGTAAGCATATGGACTGAATGACATTTAAATGTTATGCTTCTACTATAATTTTAATTAGTTTAGATACATTTTGTAAAAAGATTGTCCATATTTTTGAGAGCAATTACTGCTTGGAGACATTTCACCAGTTAGCGGAGGGATGAAGGCCAGCTCTGTTTCGAGAATGGAGAGTAGGCAGGTATGAGTAAAATGTTTATATATATATATATATATATATATATATATATATATATATTATTTTTTTTTTTTTTTTTGTAAGGACATGGATATGTTTCACAGCAATTATTATAAGCATATACATAATCATTATCAACATGCGTATTATACTACAATGAAACTCATATCAGAAAGTTAAGTATGAAATGATATGCCCAATATTTTGTACTTAGTTTAAATGATGAGCCTACACTACACTACTCTAAACTAGCTTAGAGCTAAAGTTAAGATACTAAATATCTACCTAACTCCTTACATGTACTGAGAGGGGGAACTGTAAATATAAGAGGCTGTATAAGCTGCTCTTCTTCTCTTGAACAAAATGTCTTACATAGCCATGTATCTTTTATACTAGGGATGTCAATGCTTTGTCCTAAACTACTGTGAGCAGAGCAGCATTTAAGGATTTCCTGCTTGAGCACAGGGGAATCAGTCAAAATAAAGGAGTCATTTATTAACTCATTTGTATATAATCATAGCTATCTTTCAGGAGAAAGGCAAAACAATGTGCTATGAATTCCTTACAGGGAACAAACAAAGTAGAAAGAGGGGCTGCCACTATTTTCCAGGTCCAATAGAGTAAAAGCCCCTGACAAGAAGTAAAATCCCAGATGATAAGAGGAGAGTGCTCCTATTCTAAATCAGCAGTAAATATATAAAATATCAATTTCATTAATCTACAAACATACAATTCACATATAAATAATGTAAATAGAGGATACTATATACAAAAATACATATCACCCGATGTCACCAAAAATAATAATGAAAATTTCCCATAAAAAAAAGAGTTCTAAAATAAAATGTCCCCAAAATCAATTGAACATATAAAGACAGAAACTGCTCACAGTCATAACCTCCAGCAGCAGGCAGGGTGATAACTGTAGATGTTAGTCTTCTGAAATAGTACCCGTACCTTGAATAAGAAGATGATAATGTCACTTTCCCTGAATAAGTGCCGTAGGTGGTATGAAATGAGTTGGAGATTTTTATTTAATTTTATTTAAATGTTTTTATTTACTGTACTTATGTACTGCTCCACTGGCTGAATCTCAGCATTGAGATGGGAAGGACATTAAAGAGTAAGAACATCCCATTCTGTCCATTTATTCATACAGGAGAGACAGCTCAGTCACCTCTGCCTGCTGTGAAAATCACCTCGATTTGGGGAGTTTACTGGCTTGCTTCTAACCATGCTTATATAGGAAGATGGGAGAGATTAATTTCCATCATACCATCTATCACTGCCCACTGTTTTTTTCTACCCAGAATTGGGGATGCGCACCGTCTAAGCTGTAGCATTGTTATTACTAGACGGGAGAGTTTACTGGAGATCATCAGAGTGTAAGCCTTGAAAGTGACATCATCATATTTTCATTCAAGGTACAGGTGCTATTTCAAAAGACTAACATTTACACTTATCACCCTGTAGGCAAGGGCGAAAATTTTAGCCTCAAATTGAAATTGGTGGAAAATGTCACTTTCTGCTTGGCAAATCATTTCCTTCTAAAAGTGCCAATTTTCTGCTTTTTCCCAGCTTTTTCACCTAGCTCATTCCACTGAAATCAATGGGAACATTTACGTTACACACAACACATAGCAAATATTATTTTATTTCCCAAATGCATAGTATAAAAGGGGCATGAGGGTGTCTGTATGAGGAAAGAATCAGTTGAACAGGGAATGTTTTTTTGTTGGGTTGTTTACTGGGATTGTGGGGCAGTTAATACAAAATAAATCCTAAATACAATTCAGAACACCCCATAAGACATGGTATAAAAGGGGTCTGAGACGTGTGCCTGTGTTGGTGGATGAATTAATCAGTTGAACAGGGAATTTGTTTTGGGGGGTTCTTGACTGGTATTGGGGGGGACAGTTAATAAAATATTCAATAAAATAAAATAAGAAATTAAGAAATAAGCAGTTACTGTTTCTGTTTGTCTCTTAAACTCAAATTAATGCAGCCGATGTGTAAATATGCACTACTTTGCGACCTATTCGGCCACGTTACTGATGATTGTATATGACTCTGATCTCATACTGTGTGCTGATGCTTATTCTCATTCTTTTTTTTTGTTTGTTTTTGTTCCTACATGATTATATTCACTTGTTTTATGTCTGTATATCAAAACTAATAAATATTAAAATTATAAAAAAAAAATAAATGTGTATATAAAGTGATAGAGACAGGAACCCCCTAACATAAACTGCCACTGGGGTGGACTGATACGTGACTTGACAGAGTATTTTGTAGAGGATGATTTGTTTGATTTGTTGTTAGAGGTCTTTGTAGGACTTAGACTTATTAGAGGCTGAAGCCCTGAAGAAACATTGATTTGTAAGACTTAAGCTTGCTTGGCACAAGCCCTAAGGACTATGTTTTTTTAATTTATTTTTTCTAATCACAAGCCCTGAGAAAAAAATGTCCTACTGCCAGCAGGTCATGTTGGCCAGTGCTTTAGAAAATTTGAGTGGGAAGTACATCACTTCAAATTTAACCCTACTCTCAAGTTGAAATAATTTTCAAGGAGTAAATACCAACAGAAGCATTACATCCATTCAATCTCAAAGGCAGCTTCATTCCACAGATTACTCCACTAACACCTAACACCCAAAGAAAGTTGCAGAAAGCTATAAAGAAAAACAATCTACATAAAGATTAATGGAAACATTTAAAAGCTATGCCCGGTACTCTGTTATACAACAATATTAGGAAACCATGTCAGTGTAAGAAACCAAAAATTCTAAAAGCAGGAGTCTATTAAATAGAGGCACATAAAGGACACAAGAAAATAGATTTTTATTGATAACAATTTAAAATATATGTAGTGATAGCTATAAAAACAATTAAAAATATACCAAAAAAGTCAGTTCCATAAATATAATCAGTACACTGCACAAGTATGAAGAAATATAAATGCAGTACTGATTAAATAGAATATATCCATTAGGTAATAGAAATACTGTAATGTCAACTATATAAAGGTGGCACAAAAATATTCTAAAGATGCTACCTTAATATCAGTTGTATCCTACAAATATAAAGTGCACAAATCAATATATAGTGTGAAATACACATTATAATAATAAAGTTCAAATACAAAACACCCCCTAGTGAATGAAAAAGACAAAACAAAATACACACTCATTTGCAGCATTCTTATCGGTCGCAACAAAAGTATATAACTGACACCATAAGAGAAATAGATGGAATGGCAAAACCAAACCCAACATATATCGCCATAAAATGGCTTCATCAGGAGTTATGGGAAACTCTTTGCAAGGTCACCTATATATAATCCAGTGCAGCCAATCAGAACATTTATTAAGTGGTAATCAAAAAGTGGATGTTGCATATAGACATAAATATACTGAACTATTCTGAAGAAGGAGCAATGAACCTGTTACAAGCTAACTTGATTTATCAGCCCTTACAATGGTATCAGGTGAAAAGCTTAAACAGTGTAATTTATTATTGGATTTATTGATGAGAAAAAGTCATATATTTCCCAAGGTCTATGCTTTGTCCATGTTACATAGGAGCTTGATGATGCATCCTGTGACATATGATTGTTGAACTCCGATAACTCAGCACTAGGAAGTAAATCCACAAAAACAGTGTCATAGCTGGTGGTACCCATTCTCTTCTCTCCCTTTCTTCATTGATTTCATCAAGTAAGTTATCCTACTGTCTTCTTCACCACCCCCAGAGTCATCAACACAACAATGTTTTACTCCTCTCTGGTGGCAAGTGTGACACCTGGTGTCACACTCATCACAGACAGAGAATTAGAAAGCTCATGCACAGGCTGCTGCACATATCCAGATCCATCATTCCTCTTTTTTAAAATGATCCCAGGTCCCTGGGGGTAGAAGCAGTATCTGATAGGCTGAGTTAGTTCTTGCTGTTACTACTACTGCTGTTACCACTGCTTGTGGATTTCTCCACATCAGTTTCCCTCCAGCTCTTCTTATTCAAATTGTCCAGCAAGCAGTAGCATTCACACTTTATTTATATGTCTATATTTCTCTCTTTCTCTCAGTTGCGTCTAATACGGCTAAAGTGTGGTACCGTGTTATCCATAGAAAAAGCGGTAGACTAGTAGAGTAAAAATGATACCTTTTTTCACTAACTGAGTGGCTCTAGGATGCAAGTTGTCCTCAGTTAGCAAAAAGAGGTATCATTTTTATTGTACCAATATCCTTCTCAATTATCTCTGTCAGTGTCTACAACCACACAGCATGGTGGGAAACTTTGAATTTTTTGTTGGAATTCTCATGGTCCTTGAGCGCATAAGCAGAAAACAGCAAAGTTATTTCAGGAAAATAATGATAGAGAAAAAGCAGAATGTTATGTGTTTTCTAAACACAGGAATTCCAGGGTAAAACGTGGCAAATTATAGGTCTTCCACAAAACTTCCAGGAAGAAAAAAGGACTTTTCATACATTCCTATTTTGTTACAAATGTAACCATCATCTACTCTTTCAGTACAGAGGTGGTTTCAGTAAAATGGACCATATACAAGCAATACAAGTTTTAGGTTGACATAAATTAATACAATCTTCCATTATACATAGCCTTAACAATGAAAAGGCCTTTGACTCAGTGAAAACCTATCAATAATCAATGCCATGGTCAAGTAAGGAATATATAGAGCTTACTTCAATATTCTCCATTCAATATATTAAATTGCAAGTCCATTAATACAGGTCAAAATGATAAAGTTCAGATCAACATGCAAGAAGGAGTGCAATGAGGCACAATATCCTCAAAACTATTTTCTGCTTGTTTAGAATACATTTTCCACAAACTAAACTGGGACAAAAAAAGACTTAAGATCATTGGAGATTACCTACATCACTTACGTTTGCAACCAATATTATACTCTTTGCCAGTAGTCTAAGAACTTCAAGATAGCATTAAAAAACTAAAACCAGAAAGCAAAAAAAAGTTTGGTCTGAAGATATATATCAACAAAATGCAAGTAATGTTTAACAAATTTACAATACCAAGGAAACCCATAGTAGATGGACAAAAACTAGATGAAATGGTATGTTTAACTTGGTCAGATGGAATCAATAAGGTAGAAACTGGTCAAATAAAATTGGAATGGTACGTATTTGGAAAACATAGCAGTATTGCCTTTAAGATTAATTTTCCATTCTGCCTCAAGTGAAACTTTTTGACCAATGTGTCCTCCCCAGATAAGTATTGCTGTGAAAAATAGATACTAAATGCTCAAGCCATACAAAAACTTAAGGTCACAAAGAGAAGTAAGGAACACAAAATTTTAAACATGCAAAGAGTCTGAAAAATGTGTGCTTGGACTGACATAAACAAAGGTTTATGACATAATTGAAAGATTAACGAGCCTAAAATGGAAATGGGCAGGTCACATAGCATGAAGACTGGATGGTAGATAGACCAAACACATTTTGAAATGGATTCTTCTTGAAAGTAAATGCCCAAGAAGAAGACCAAAGACAAGATGGGTTAATGAAATTACCAAATTCGGTGGTGCACAGTGGCAAAAGAAAGCACAAGACCAAAATTGTTGGAAACTCTCTGAGGAGGCCTTCATCCTACAGTGGATCAACAATGGCTGCTGTTGATGATAAATGATATATACTATCGAATGTCACACAGTTTCCTGTAAGTTGATGTGTTTGATGTTAAAATAAAGATGGCAAAGCTTTTAGTGGATTTAATTAGTTGTGTTATTGATTAGATAGGTTAATTGCAATGAAGTGTGTCATTCCAGGATTTGAAGCTTTGAAAAGAAAATATAAAAACCAAAGATCTTTCCGAGAAACAGGGAAGTGAACAAAATAAGTTTTTTTTTAAAAATAAAACAGAATACATTTTTATTGTGAGGCAAACAGAAAAGACTTCCATTAGTTCATTATCTACTTAAATCACTGAATTAATAACCATTTTAATATGTTTAAGTTATCTTTCTACTTACATTAATGTAAGCTCTCTACTAGACATTATTTAGAATTGCATTAAATTGTGGTTAAAGCTTCTTTTGTTCAATATTTTGTTGAAAGAACATATTTTCATATTCTTTCTACACTCAGTTACTATGTTTGTTGTTATTGGATTTTTATACTGAAGTAAAATGTTTATTTTGCATATTAAAAGCACCAGTCATGAAAGCTACCAGAGTGTTTAACTCCAGCACTTTATACAGGCACCTTAAATATTTTAGCAATATGCATTCATAAGCCCCAAGTAGCAATAGTTTTAATTTTAATATTAAATGAATATTTAATTAATATTTAATTTTAATACAAATTTGAAAAATGGAAAAAAATATCACTTTTCGCCATGTCCTTGAATTCCTATGAAAAGTGCCTTTTTTTCCACTATTTTTTCCATGTATTATAATCAATGATAATTATGTAATCCCTTCCGACATGTAGATCACCCCCATGTATTCCTGCATGCTAATTGTGGATTATCCTAGCATTAGTGAAGAGATAATCTGAATTTTAATAATGATTAATTTACTACATCACCTCCAATAGCAACAAAGGAAAATATGAAAACAACCAATTAGAGAAAAGATAGCAGTACAAGTCTCTGAGTAAACCCTTTGACTTCCTCTTTCTTGAGGCGAACCCAAACAGGAAGAACTGTAATTCCAAACTGTAACGAACATCAGCGAAGGCGACTCTCCAAGTAGAAAGACTTCACATCCAAAACATCAGGCTGGAAACCAGGAACTGTAGCTCTGGTCGGAGAACTTGAAACCAACAGAATGGAAGGAGCGCCGTCCTAGGAGTATGATCAGGCTGAAAAACACAAGGAAAAGAAGGTCATAGTATTGACATAAATAACTGGATGTAATACATATATATATATTTTTTTAAATAATAAGCTTAGAAGCATAAAAGAGAAAATATAATTAGATGAGTAGAAGGGTGGAACAAAGATGAAGAACAAGAGAAATAGGAAACTGGGTGGGAAATATTTGCCTCCTGTCATTATTAAAATTCAGATTATCTCTTCACTAAAGCTAGGATAATCCACAATTTTAAAACATGACAGGTGGCTCCTATTTGCAGTTTTAATGCTCAGACAACAGCGATAAACCAGGATGATCTAAGGGACAAAAATAGAAGACCCGAAAGGTACTTTCCCGAGACCAATCTGCACAACGGAGAATGTCGGAAAGCGAGGCTCCCAAGGAAAAAGCTGCTGATGCTTCAGCTCTCCGTAAGGAATGGGCTCCATAGGAAGAGTCAATACTGGCTAAGGACAAAATCCAAAGCACCCAACGAGCCAACATGGGAGTCAAGACATGTTTGAATGGTTTAGAATAAGATAGCAAGAGTTTTCTCGAATTTGGAGTGCGGACAGCTGCCGATCTGTCAATATTGCAGCGCAGAACTAAGGCGAAACAGAGCTTAGGTTCCGCTGGGAAAAAAGGGTAATAGATTGATTTGGAGCTGGATTTTGTGCGGCGAGAAACAGAAAAAACAACTTCATCAGGAGAAAAGTAATGCCATCAACATCAAAGGCCTTGACATCTGAGACTGTACGAAGGAAATCAGGCACAAAAGAAGTGTAAGCTTGGCAGACAACTGGCGAAGGGAGAGGAGTTCATTCTCAGGCCATGTCCGCAGAAATTGTAGAACTGTGGAAACATCCCATGTAAAAGAGTATCTAGGTTCTGGAGGGAAAGCAAGTCTGATGCCGCTCATGAGACGACAAACGAGAGGGTCTTACCAACAGGAAGGCCATGAACAGGAACGTAAGCAGTTGAGATAGCCGATCTGAAGACATTAATAGTCCTATAAGCTTTCCCTTCATCACATAAAAAAGAAAAAAATTTGAGATTAATTGAACAGAGGACATAAAGGGATCATATTCCGTCCCATACACCAGCGAGACCAAGATCCACAAGCTGAGATGTAACAAATTTGAGTTCCTGGAGCCCACAAATCCCAAAGGAGTCGATGAGCTGATTCCGATAGTCCATGGACATTCCAAGATCCCCTGAAAGAGACCAGGCTACAAGTTGTAGAAGGTCTTGGAGAATTAGAGAGTGCTGTTCGCCTTTCGGATTCGAAAGAAGATCCGGAAAAGAAGGGAGCAGAAGGGGGTCCCTGACCGAGAGGCAGAGGAGGTCCGGAAACCAAGGTTGACTTGGCCAGAGGGGGGTTATCAGCGTGAGGTCTGACCCTTGTATCCTCATATAATGGAACACCCTGATGATCATCGCAAAAGGTGGGAAAGCGTAAGCACCCGATAGGGGCCAAACTTGGAGAAAACCATCCACTGCTGTGGAGCCTGGATCTGGAAGCCAACTGAAGTAATCTCATGTCTGGTGGTTGACCCGAGACACAAAAAGGTCTAGAACAAGGGGGCCCCGAGTCTGTGCTAGTAGAAGGAATAACGAAAGGTGCAACATCCAATCGCTGGTATCTCCCCAGTTTCTGGAATACAAATCTGCCTCCAGGTTGGACTCGTCTGTCAAATATTCTGCTTGAAGTATGATGTTCCTCTGAAAGCAGAACTTGTAAATATATTTGATTACTTCTGAAAGAACTCTGGAATGAGCCCCTCTAAGGCGATTTAAGTATTGGACCGCGGAAATGTTGTCCATGTGGAGAATGTACAGCAGTCTGTAAGGTCTTTGGCAAGACTGTGGATGGCAAAGGAGTCGGCGATTAATTCGAGACAGTTGATGTGTAAGCCTTCCTCCGATTGGGTCCATAACCCTCCTGTGGAAGAACCATATCAAGTCACACCCCATCCCCATAGGCTGGCTTCTGAGTTGATAGCAAGGTCTGGAACAGAGCCGAAAATAGCCCGACCGTTCCACGCCTGCCTGTGGAGAAGCCACCATCTCAATTCCGCACAGACTTCCGCGGAAAGCAGAATCATCTGATCGTAGGAAGATGTGTGACGTAGAAAGTGAGCCTTCAGGCATTGCATGGCTCTGTAATAGAGAGGAAAGGGAAAGATGGCCTGGATGGAGGAGAATAGTAGTCCCACTATACAATGCAAGACGCGCAATGGGATAATTGATAATTGAAGCACTCATTTGAGTTCTTTCCTGATTGAGACAATCTTGACATGGGGAAGTCTGAGAGTGCAGGAAATGGAGTCTATCTCGAAACCGAGAAAAATGACAGTTTGTGAGGGAATCAGCGCTGACTTGTCTGACGCTAAAAAGAAGGCAAGAAAAAAATGCAAGTGTGTGTGTGTGTGTGGGTAAAATAAGGAGAAGAAAAGGAGGTCAAAGGTGGAAAAGAAAGCGAAATTAGGATACTATATGGAAGGTGGGGGAGAAAGGGGAAACAATCTGGAATTACAGTACATGAAAATGTTACCTAGGGGAATTTTCCAGAAGGTGTACTGCGTATTTGGTCTGTGAAGTTAAACGACTCACGTCCATGCCGAATAAAAGATTGTCGTCCAGGTATACGAAGCGAGCCAGAATAGGCTTTAACAGCTTTGTAAAACACCATGGGGCTGAGCTGAGTCTGAATGGGAAACACGTGAATTGCCATGGATCTCTGCCCCATAGGAATCTGAGGAAAAGTTGCCTTGATGAGTGTATAGCCACAGAAAGGTAAGCGTCCTTCAGGTCCACACGGGTAAACCAATCGTCTTTCAACAAGAGATCTCTGAGGAGATGGATCCCCTCCATCTTGAAATGCCTGTATCGAATGAAAGAATTGAGCTTCTTCAGGTTGATGATGGGTCTGGATTCTCCTGATTTCTTTGTCACCAGAAAAATGTTGCTGAAGAAGCTACTGGCATCTGGTACCCTTTGAATTGCTCCTTTGTCTCCCAAAGGAACAACAAGCTCTTTTTGAATAAGTTGAAGTTGATGAGAAGACGTCCGAGTAGGGATCGGTAATGTGTATTGGTGAGGAGTCATAATAAATTCTATCTTGTAACCCTGTACAGTCTGAAGTATCCAGGCGTCTGAGGAAATCAAGGTCCAATTCTGTAGAAAGAGAGGAAGTCTGCCTGCAGTAATTTGAGGGGAAAAAATTGTTTATAGCAGTTGTACTCACCAGAGTAGAATTTGGAGCGTCCACGAGCCCTGTATCATCGAACACCTGTGGTTCCTCTGTGCGGTGGGAAAAGGATTGAGATGGGTAATTTCTGGGGCTGTCTACCAGCCCGCCCAAAAACACCTCTTTGAGCAGTAGGTCTGAAGACTTTTTTTAGGGAAACTTGTGCTTTATTCAATGAGGAGAAAATGTTTATATGTTTCTGAAGTTGCTTCAGGAAAGGTTCTCCAAAGAGCATGCCGTTAACAGAAGGGCCTAGTTCTTTATTACTGAGGTCTGTGAGTTTAGGATCTAATAGAAGTAATGCCGCTTTACGCCTTTCTTTGGAGATTGCGACATTGGCATTTCCCACCATACAGATGCAACGCTATATCCATTCGCGGATAGAGTGGGCATCTAAGACGGAGCCAGAAGAAAGAGCGGAGTCCACCAGATATAAAATTTGTGTAATGGGGCCTGTAACATCTAATATCTTGGCTTAAGCAGACTTGAGGCCCTTCTCTAAACCATTTTGTGTGTCTCTGCCCGACCTGGCCATGAATATGCACATTGTAGGGTCAAACTCAGGGGTAAATGCCACTTGTCAGGTAAGATAGGACGAGGACATTAATTTTTCAGATGAGCCCTAACCTCCTTATCCAAAGGTTGTCTCAACCAATAATGCAAGCAATGAGCTAGATGGAAAGGAGGAATCCATTCTGCCGAACGAGGGTATCTAAGGCCACGGAGATCAAACATGCGATTGCCCATTGCCTCCTTTATGTCCTTAGGGATGTTATCTAGGACAGGATCTGCATCAGAAGGGTCATTAGAATTATGGGGCTCACCCGTAAAAGGTTTGTGTTCGCCAGAACATTCCTCATAGAGGCCCTCATCCTCTGAAAAATCCGGAAAGTTAGCCTGCCATGAGTCCACTTCAGTAAGATCAAGTGGAAATTCTGGGTCCTCCTCATCTGAGGACAATCTAGGAGCCCCATGAACCTCTGGGGAGGAGGTCAATTTACCCTTTTTTGCAGGGTTTTTACCCTTTTCAGGGTTAGGTTTAGAGCCAGAGCCCTTCCAATGTCACTTGGAGGTCTGAGATGCCTGTAAGTCTGAAGCATCAGAGTCTGCAGAATCCTCAACAATAGGAGGGGGAAGATTGGTCTGAAGGGGTGTAGGAAGTTGGGGTAGGGCACCAGCCATAGCTTTTTCAATAGAAGCTGCGACGGCAGCATTAATGATATATTGTAAATTTCCCACTCCTAAAATAGGGTTCAGGGAACCATCCATGACCAAATATATGTATTTTGGGGCTCACCCAAATAGAATATAGAAGAAATTAGTATTGAGAGGGGCTCACCCAGTGGAGGCAGGAGAGTGGTTTAATATAATATATAAAACACTATATGAGAAATCTAGCTCTATGCAAATCAGGAGAAGGGAGAGGAGAAAGTATTCTGGGGCTCACTAAGAATGTAGGGCAAACAGTGGCAATATTATATAAAAGATACTTATTGGAATAAACAATAGGCTGATGACAAGAAAATATATAGCAGATAAATACTGGGGCTCACCCAGGCAGACATTAGGAGTAAACTGTAGTAGTTATTGAAGAAGTGTTTTGTAGACATGCAGAGAATGAAGGAGAAGCTGTCACTCGGTGTGGGAGAGGACCTGAAATGAGGTCCGAAGTAAATGTGGAGGAAAAACAAAATGGTGCCGAAATCTTGCGAGAACTCGTGAGTCCCATGAGATTCAGCTCTAATAGCTGTATCTCAGTACAACAGTGCCGATAGACAAGACAGTTGAACTTGAGGGGAGAAAAAACTACAAGAGGAGAGGAAAGGGTAAAACGGGTGAATTAAATAGTAGATAGCTAATGGTAGGAAATAAAAAATGGCAGCATAAGTTTTAGAACGATAGAAAAGAAAGGGAACAAGTAAAACATAAATGGCAATGCAGGCAGAAACTATAAGAATAAAACCAGTACAAATATAGCTATAGTTGGAAAAGAATAAAGGTAAAAAATATTTTAATAAGAGTTAATAAAATAGCAATATATTGACAAGGTTGAAAAAAATACATGACCTGTTCCTGAGGTGAGCAGCAAGAAAGAGGAAATCAAAGGGTTTACTCAGAGACTTGTACTGCTATCTTTTCTCTGATTGATTGTTTTCATATTTCCCTTTGCTGCTATTGGAGGTGATGTAGTAAAGAAAGATTATGCAAATAGGAACCTCCTGTCATGTTTTAAAATTAAGTAGTCATAGAACCACACATTCTTATACTCCATCAATGTTCCATTGCACTGGTAGCCAAAGAACTACATTTACTGACTCACCCTGAACCTTGTCCCATTAGTAACCACATTCCCTAACACCCCAGCTTTTTTCCACTGCACTGGTAGCCATAGAAGTACACATACTGACCTCCCAGCCTTTTCCTATGAGTAGCCACAGAACCACACATACTTACCCACAGCTTTGTCTTATTGAAATGCTAGCAACCGAAGAACACATACTAACATTCCAGCCTTGTTCAACTGCACTGAAAGCCATATAAATACAAATATTAACTTACCCTTCCCAATTATGCAGCTACCAAATACTTTACTCGTAAGATCCCACATAATCTTAAATGGCAACAATGGTATCTATCTGTAAAGAATGCTAACACCTCCTAATAATAGGCTCCCTCTTACATTAATCGGCATAGAAATTCCCAATGAATATTATAAAACAGCTTGAGAGGACTGATTATTGAAATTAATGTTTATTTAGTACAGTGTATCATGTCCATGGAGGAAGACAAGTTTCATTGTTACATGAACCAAGGACCTCAAACACCTCCCACTGAAGGATTTTTATGAAGCCAAACCCTATCTAACTCTGGTTTTAAAATATAAATAAACATAGACTTGGATCCAAAACAGTAAATAATTTTATCAAGGATTATATCTTCATATATTGCCATAGATATCAATGAAAATATGTTACACAAGACTTGTTAATAACACATATTAAAGGCAATGCAACTAATATTTTGCTTTTACTGATTTGATTTATTATGACTGTCATAATATGTACAGATGTGTCAGATATAGGGTTTCTATGATTGTTATATTGAATAGAAATCTATTAAAGAAAATGTATGCACTGTACGTATAATGATAAGAAATAAGATAACTGAAGTTTTTAATCATGTGACCTATTCAAGAACTGTATTTTGAAGAAAATATTTGCAATAAATGTTAAACTTTGACAACATTTGCATAATATGATCTGCAGTTATTTCATTTGTTGCATCATACCTAATCTCGCATGAAATATTTTAATATGATTAAATGTAAGATATTACATAGTATAATTATGGCATATATGTAGGGATGGGCTAAACTTTCCACCTCAAACTGAAATTGGCGAAAAATTGCACTTTCCGCTTGGTGAAAAATTTCAAGCGAAAAGTGGTGATTTTCCGCTTTTTTCCTTTTTTTTCGCCCATTGAGATCAATGGGAACATAGAAACCATGACAACCGAAACAAAGTACTGTCGCTGTCACTGTACCCCTTGTCCAGAACCCACTAAGGACACATGACAACTTGCTGACAGTTTAATAGTAATGATGAACCCTCCCTGTCAGCATCCTAGCATATTCTGTGGGATGAAATCTCGTCAGATGCCACCTGATGACCTGGTATTGATTCTCCTCCACCACTCTGGCATGTATGGTCAGTGCACCACACAGTGTGCAATGGGTAGGGAGGAACTGCCATATCCTATCATTAACAGAGTGGCTATCATTTGGCGGGGAGGTAACAATGAATGAGGTGGATTGGCAGGAGATGTACTTGTTACCCTAGAGGAAGAAGGTGATGTTGATGGTGAGCTAGTTGTTTCGCTCGTCATAGAACTTCCAGTGTCTGTCTGGGTTTCTTTATTCTTCCTTCTCTTTGATCTCCACCTTTCTGGAGAGTCAGGGGGTACAGTAACAGCGGTGCTAGATTTCTATAACGGGTGTTTGGCTTTAACATGTTTGGAGTAAATGTCATGGTGTCTGTGTTTCATGTGTGTTATTAGGGCGTTTGTGCCAAGGTGTGTTCCCTTCTTTCCCCTTCTCACTAACGTGTCACAAATTTTGCACTGTACCATTGTTGATGATGACTGAACTACGCCTGCCAGAAGAGAATAATAGTACAGCAGAAGTTAGAGCATTTGCAATTTCCACTAATTTCAAAAGCTGACTGCTAGTGGTGGTGATGCACATCCTCATCCCTGTCTCCCATTCCTTCTCAGTTTCTGATAAAAAAGATATCATTGTCTCTTCAACCCCAGCTTCTCCAACACCACCACTATTCCCTATGTGTTGCTGCCCTATTCTAGACATCTCTAGAATGTCTGCTTGGAGGAGGTGACGAGCATTGTGACAGAGGGTCCTCTGCTGTCACACATGGCATAATTTTCTCCTCCCCCCACCCCCGAGTACTACAAGAAACACTATCAGCAGCAGCCAAAGTATTGGTGGCAGCAGGTTCAGCACTGGCAGCAGGTTTAGCACTGGCAGAAGGTTCAGCACTGGCAGCAGGTTCAACACTAGTGGCAGCACATCTGACAGCAGGTACAACACTAATGACTGCAGGTACAGCAATGGTGGCACTGGCAGCAGGGGCAGCACGTATTGCAGCAGGCACAGGCAACTGACCTGTCCTGCTCTCACTAGTACTACCCTTTTCTCCCTCCCTTCCTATTCCCTATTCTCCCTTCCTTCCCATTTCCTTTTCTCCCTCCCTTCCCATTAAATTCCCCAAGATCCCTTGGGGTGATTTAGGGGGACATTAGTTGTCCCTTTCTCCTCAGACTCAGTGGACACATAATGATCCTTCCAGCTCCTCCACTGATTATTTTTCACCCTGCTCATAGTGATAGGAGTCACTGTGAGCCTCTCCTGCCTCACTTTTTGCAAAATATCACAAGAGAACAGCACAGCACATCTATCTCGCTCTGTAGCTGCTTCTATTGTGTCTGCCTTCTGCGAAAACATCACGTTTTTATAGCGGAAGTGCGAAAACAATGTAAATAAATGGACGGAAATGTTCTAGCCATTGCAAAAAATGCAAAAATTTTAACCGCTAGTTTTAAAGTAGATATCCTGTGAAAAAGTGGATAACAACGTGGTTTTTGCAAAATTTCCCGCAGGAACACAGTGACAACTTTCGCCCACCCCTACATATATGTATTATGCTGTTTATGACAGTTCTATTACATGAAATCTCAAATGGTCTATTATGAGTGAATTTACTAATGTGGTAACTTGTGATGTCACTGGTGATTTCATATACATACTGATGTAACTGATGTTATATGATGTCATTGGTGCTGTAATTAATTATGTCAGTTGTGAAATCTTACATAATTCAAAAACAAACCAAGAAAAAAGAGATATTTGGCACTCACCAAGTAAAAATTCACCTTTTATTAGGTTTCATGTACATGCAGCATAGCTTTAACTGGGGTAGGTGGTGTTCCCAAAACAGCTCCTAATTCTCAGGATTAAAGAGGAAGAGATCCCATATTTTTACCACATTTAAAATTCTTAAAATAGAAACAATTCCTTCAAAATCCATATGTCTATCCCCACACATGTTTCATAGGACTTGGCCTATCCTATATGTGTAAGGGAGGCACTAGGACTTTGAAACATCACTGCAAAACTAGTAACAAATAATGTGTATCATTTAAACCTAGGGGACCCTTTCTTTATCTTAACTGAAACACACACAGTCAGTAACTTGATTACTTGCAGATCTACTTATTTAGCAAATGCCTTATTCTGTCCGTGAAATCGATACTATATTAGAAAGACCAAGTGTTGTCTTAAGGACTGCATACTGGAGCACTTAAGATCTATCCATAAATGTAAAGCTAATTCTGGACTTGTTCAGCACTTTAGGGATAGACATAGTAATAATAGTAAGGTTCTTCAGTTTGTGGGCATGGAGGGCATCTTTAGCTCAACTAGAGGAGGCAATCGGGATAAATAATTATTGAACGTTTAGTCAAGATGGATCATCAGTTTAGAGGCTATGGGTCCTCTAGGGTTAAATTATAAAACATTATTTGTTACTATTTTTGCCGTGATGGTTCAAAATCCTATTGAACATGTGTGGGGGTAGACACATGGATTTTGAAACAATTGTTTCTATTTTAAGAATTTTAAATGTGGTTATTCAGTTAGCAGTGTTTGGGATATCTGCCTCTTTAATCCTGAGAATTAAGGGAGGAGTGATGAGGTCTCAAAAAGGCACTGACTTGAATGTTGCTGTAATGGATTCCATGACAAAGTGCTGGTGAGGCATGAAACAGTTGTCAGCTTGCTGTCTATTGGGAACACCACCTACCCCAGTTAACTCTATGTTGTATGTGCAGGAAGCCTAATAAAAGTTGAATTTTTACCAGGTGAATGCCAACTATCTTCTTTTTTCTTGGATTGTTGTTTGTGATATGAAGATATACAAGAGTCTGAGCACAGAGAACCTGCAGATATGCCTTGACACTTGGTAATAGTGGTTGTTAAAGCAGGTTTTCTCATATATAGTTTTTGTTGCGCCAGCACCTCCAACCCACTAAAGGTTTGAATGTATGCGTAGCCAGCCTTTTATTTTAGGAATTGCTTACATAATTCATCAGAAAGTACAGGGAGGATGCAGAACTAAGGATTATAGGGCCTTAAAGTGAACGTCCAGGCTTTGGTGTGCTTGAGTGAGATCATAAATGCTGTCTTTCACAAAAGTTTTTAGCCTTTTAATTTTCAGGTGTTTTATACCAAATTGACCATATGTAGCATGTTTTAGTGTGCATCTTAACAAAAAAAGTTACATTGAACATTAAAAAAATTTCCTAATATTGGGATTGTATTCTCTGATATTATACAAAGTCAGATTTAGCTATGGAGACCTAACTTGAGGAGCTAAAACAAATACAAACACATTGTTGATGCTTGCTTAAGATTCCAACATGTTAACATCAACTAAGATTGTCATTTAGTGTTTAGTGAAAATGGGTTACATATAAATTCTCAAGGAAACAAATCTTTTTTGTAAAACCTCCTCTCTGAATTATAACATGAAATGCTAATATCCATATTCAATTAACAAATAAAAAAGGGAAAAAAGGGGACGTCCTGAGTTTGAGTAAATGGATCTCTGTTACTGACAGAGCCTCCTATGTTTGATGTTGGTTCTCCTTTATTGGAAGCACAGGTAATCAGTACCATAATTGACATATGTGTTTGTTCAGTGGTCCTTCTGTATATTCAGTTAACTAACACTCTAGAACACCATAAATAACAGTATATTCATAGATTAAACAAAGAACCTCTCTACCAACAGCATATGTTACACCTGTGTTTGACCATCCAATTCCTGATTACATTTTGATAGAAATGCATCAAACACACTAATGCTTGGAAAACACTGAGCCATGCTACCAATGGTATAAAAACCTCCTATGTTTGAATTCTGAAGCTGTCATTAGAGGAGAGCTATCATTCAGACACAGGAGGTGCTTCTGCTTAAACATTTTGTTTCTTAAGAATCTTTAGAATCACAATACCAACACCATAATGAACTGTCTTGTGTTTGATGGATGGATTCATCATCGTCAATGAATGCCCTTATGTTCCCACTCCACCAACACCATACAGACCTACAATGTTTAATCAATAGAACACTCGTTTAAAATGAAAAAAAAAACTGTCCTTCCTTTGCTGGTGTATATACAATTGCTGTCTGTGTCTGTGGTGGTTGTGTTCTTTTTTATTCTTAATTTGTTCTGCTACAAATACAGAGGGAGAGTGAGGGAAAGAGAGAGAGAGAGAGTGTGTTTTTCTGGTGAAAAAATTGGAATAACCTGTTTTCTTTGTTGCCTTCTGTTGTTGTTTTTTGTTTCTCTTTCCCTTGCAGATGTGTAAATGATTGTGGTCTGTATCTGTGGTGGGTGTTTTTTTTTTTTTTTTGATTGATGGCTTGTAATTTGTGGCTTTCTTTACTATATAAAGCAGAGTACGACTGGATACCTAAACATATGAATATTACATCAATGTAAGTTCAACCATAGGATAAGTGATAGGAATTTAAACAGCAGGAAATTAAACAGGGGAACAATATTTATTACATTTATAATTGTGCATACATTAGTTACTGCCTGCCTTAACTTGCTGTAATGAATAATGAGTATTAGTATGACTGTCCATTTAACTCAATGTACAAGCTGCCATATGTTTGCAAACCTGGAAGAATCATCTCAGGGTTCCTGCCTCTGTAGCAGATGTTTGGAAGCTTGTTAGAGATCTTCAGAGGCAAGTTGCAATATTGAGGGAGAAAGCCTATCTTGAGAAGTATTTGTTGCTCAGTGAGCAGAAAAAAAACTGGCATAGAAAATATTTGTTTGAGATTATACAAAGGAGGAGCAAGTAGCTAGACGGGTTACGGTTATGTATAGCAAGGAGGGGCTGAGGAATAGAGAGGAGACTCCTGTGTTTACTCACGAAAACTGATATGCTAAATTGATTGATGATGTTGGTGGTGTTGTCACATAAAAACCCTTGCTGGAGAAAAAAGCTCCTCTAGAGCTGATGGACAGACCTAGAAAGATGATGTTGGTAGGGGTCCTGCTGCCTCCCAAGTGCTCAGGTTTGACATGTAGTAGATCAGTTTGATACATTGTTGGGAGGGGATGTGCATGACCCAAATGTCATGATACATCAGTGGGAAATGGAAGTCTGTTAAGAATGATGTCAATTATTTAGGACAAAAGCTTAAGCAAACAAAATAAGAGAAAACTCTAAGGTGTTATACTCTGTAATACTACCTGTATCATGCATTACCCCTGTAGGGCAACTAGAAATTTGAGAGTTAAATGTGTGTCTAAGACTTGATATAAGCAAAATTGGTTTGGGTTTCTAGAGAGCTGAGATATATTTTCCGCTGGGTGTAAGCTTTTGAAAAACTATAGATCACAACTTAGTGGAAGAGAGGATACTGTGCTGGGGCTTAGGAGGGTTAGATGGTTGGATGAGACTTTAAACTAGGAATGAGAGGGAGAGGATATAACACAAGATGATGTAGGCAGTGTAAAAGGCAAAATGGGGTTAGAAAAAGGGCATGGAGGTGAAAAGGGGAATAGCTAGTTCATCTAAAAAGGAGGTGTCTATTTTACAGTCTGATAAAAAGCAAGATTAAAAAGCATCAGAATGACAGTAACATAAAATGCATATTTGTAAACGAATGTAGTCTGACTGGTAAGATGAGGGGGGACTGCAAAGGACTGAAATGAATAACCAATATAATCTTATTGGTTTCACTAAACCTGGTTTGATGATACACATGACATGACTGGGCAGTCAACCTAGAGGGCTGTCTACTTTTTACGAGGGATAGAGTTAATAAAACAGATGGTGTATGCCTATATCTAAATCATGCCTTAAACCCTAGTTTAAGAGAAGATATTAATTAATGGGCCAGTGAAAATGCGGTGACCCTGTGGGTTGAAATACACACTGGAGTCATACATGATAAACATATGTTAATGGCCATTTGCTACAAGTCACCTAATATTGGGGAGTTTAAAGACGTTCAACTGTTATTGTAAATCAAAAAGGTTTCTTAGTCAAGATATATATATATATATCATAATGGGAGATTTAAACTACTATGAAATTGACTGGAGAAATAACACAGCACAGCAAAGGGAAATAATACAAACTGATGAAGGGATTGGACTGTATGAGTTATAAAGAGCGAGACTAGGCAAACTGGGTTTGCTTACATTAGTGTAGAGACATCTAAGTGGTAATACAATATGATTACCATTTACTGACATATACAAGGTCAATACAAAGAACTTTCTGAGAAACTACTCAAAGTGCTGAGCAAAAAAATAAGGATAGAGGAAAGGGGATTTTTATTAAAAGAAAGGCATGTAATTTTAGAGTAACGACAGTAAAGTTGTGCAGTTCTTTGCCTTGGGATGTTGTGTCTGCATATACTGTAGTTGCCATAAAACATGTAAAGAATACCTTTTGAACTCAAAACAATATTGAGAATTATGACAGTTGGTGTCATAGCAGATATAATGTTGAGCCAGCTGTGGCAGAATGGGATCTCAGAGGACTGATGGGGTGTGAAGAGGGAATTGGTTTAGGCACACAGAGGGTTAAAATCTTGTGAAATAAGGAATTTAAGGCTGTTGGCTACAGATAGCTATTGTTACAGAAAAGGCAGAAATGTCCTGAGATAAGAGGTGAACTGTGGATGTAGATACGAGGGCAGTGTCTTTAGGAATGCGAAACCAAGAGAAGGGAAAGGGCTATATTTCATATTATAAAATATAGCCTATGTTATTTGTGCATGTGTTAACTGTCTCCTTATATGTACCTTTATTTGTCTCTTGATGGTTTGTTTTCAGTCACCTTTGTATTAAAAAAATTGTACTATTCCACACCTAGTGCAGAACAGTGACCTGAACTAGGATTGCTGATCACTTGTACACAATATGCTTAATACATTCTTATAATTATTAACCCTTTGTGTGCCAATGCATTCCATACCCCTCTGACACTCAAAGGGTTAACCCTTTCTTACCCAGTGTGGACATTCAAATTTTATATATACCTCTAAAGAAATTCCACAACAGATAGAAACGAGGATAGTATTGCAATACCTTAGAAAATGAAAGCAGGAACTTGGCCTTATTGCCTCCAAGGAGTCTCAGATCAAGACCAGCACCACATGTAAAAGGTGAGACACCTTTTGAAATGTCTATTTGATCTGATCTTCCAGGGTGGAGTAAGTTTAGGTGAGTGCTAATTCTATTTGACGCAATTCCTTAGGAGTTATAAATTGATAAGAGGGGGCTTATTGATGGAGTTGAGCAAGTTGGGATAGTAGTTGAGGGGCCTATCTGGAGCATAGCTGAAAAGAAAGCATGGGGGTGAGACCCTCTAAAGGGAAAGATCCCACCTCTGAGGGAGACATCTGCTTGGTTTATTTAGAAGCAGTATAGGTGTTTAACTTGCAAGTATGTTGACAGTGATTTCCCCAAAGTTGGGACATTTCGTTGGAGATTTTGACATGTCTGTGAGATATTTTGTTTATTGACAGTAAAAAGCGACAAAGATGGCATATGATCATTTCTGGGCGAGGTACTCAGAAGCAGATAGAAGACATAAAAATAGCCTAGCTGTATGCTGGAAAGCAGAGAAACAGAAACAGAGAAGGGAGGATCTTGAGAAACTGCAACAAGAGAAGCTTCTCTCTCTCCAGACCCCTCTTACAACACACATGCAGACACAGACGTACAAACACCATGCATAGTTACAAATCTTACATTGCATCTACACATGCATCAGACTCCAATAACCTTTCCCTATCCATGGCCCCTGTTTCCTCAAATGGCCTTCCTTATCTACAGCCCCTAACCCATTATATCTAGTAGTTAAACCTATAGTAGCCCAATACCCAATCCCTGTACCAGGGAAAGATCCTCTGAAGTATTGCGCTCCATATACCAGACTACCACTTCCTTCTCACCAGGCAATGGCTTTTGGAAATCCAGTTTTAAACCTATGAATCAGCCTCAAGTCTGGTGGAGGCAAGGGGAGTAGATGCTGCCCCAGTTACAGAAACACTTATACCACAGCTGCCTCAGGTGAAGACCAATCGAAACACAACCCCCTTATTGCCCCATATTAGTTCTTCCATTGCCTCACAACATGAAAACAAGGGAGAATTTTATCAGATACACTCACAATACTTTTTTAAGACAACATCAACAGTGGTTAAAGAAGATGAGGCAGTAATAGAATACATTCTATTTTTGTCCTCCGCAGATTTAATTAATTTTCAAAATTGCCCCCCACAATTAAGGAGGTTCCAGTTCAACTGATGTGAAATTTTTCTGTAATGTATAATGCTTACCATCACACAGTCCATGATATAGAAGGCTTTATGCGAATTGTATTGGAAATAGATAAGTGGGAACACCTTAAGCAGGGTATACCTGGGTGGGATGCTAAATCCAGGTTATGATTGATGACGAGGCCCTCACCACTAATTATGAAAAGCTGGCCACCCCTATAAATAAAGTCTATAATTCCTGTAGTATTAAATATGAATTAATTATTCTCTCAAAGTCACACATAACCAGACTTGCTCAGATTTGACAGATACACCGATAATAAATGCAGATAGGGAAATATTTGTTGATGATTGTGCGTTTAACGTGGTCATTTGTGTTTGGTGACTCTGGTGTTGGTCTGCATACTGTAAATGAAAGTGCACCTCTATAACAACTGCATTCAGCTCAAGTATATGAATTAAAAACTCTTTCTAAAATGTAATTTTTGCAAACAAATTTTATATATTTGCCATTGATTCATGGTAATGCAAACTATAACAGAATCTAGATGGCTTTCACTGGTTCAGGAGATTGTGTAGTTACTGGCAGAGCAGAGATACTATAGTTTACTTTGAATCTTACCATAACAGTCAGGCTGGAGTTCCACCAAAGAATTTGAGGTCCCCTCTTATTGCTTACAGTGAGAGCATTAGTTTGACAACTGATACAGGTTACTTTTTTATAATTGGTCAGAAAATTAAAAATGAATGAAATATAATTTACAGACATTAGTCATAATTTGAGTATATTTGCAAAAGAATATAATATTCTACTTTGCTGTAATTTATATGTGTGTAATTTGTGTGTGTAGATTACAGGTGTGTGTTTGTTTGACTAGAACTTACTGTCTTGTATTTGTGCATATATATATGCTGCAGTTATTGTGTTTATAGTGACTACAAGGGGGGGCACTCTGACTTCCCTGGACTATCAATCAGAAATATATAAGGAATACATATGGGAGAGTTGATGCCTGTTGTGTAAATGTGCGGTTGATTGTAGGGAAGGAATATTCTGTTTTGATAATGTGTATAAATGTCTTTCTAATAGTTTCTTCCTCAATCAAAACATGTAAGACTAATTCTATAACTCTCTAGTTGTTAAGGGATGCTAGGCTTCTAAGCATCAATTGCAGCTTTACAGAGTAATTCCTCAGAATACAGCCACCTATCTGATAGCAGAATGGAGGCTCTGCATACCATTTTGGGAATGCTTGGATTCTGTCACTAGTGGATCTTAAGCTATGCTTCTTTTCTTGCATGTAATGACTGCTTTCTTGCTTGTGACTAACACACCACACAACTCAAGTGCCTGACAAGCCAAATATTAAATCATTTTGTCTGCTGGATATCTATCTTGCCCTCCATCTAGTATTTAACCCTACATCTCTTATCTTGCCCCATGCATAGGGAGACCGAAAAGCAAGGGTTTAGCCAATTTTATAAGGCTAATTTTACCAAGTTAAAAGCAGTATTAAAGGATATTCAGTGGGATATAATCTTCAGAGATAAAAATGCACAATAATCATGGCATTTGTTTAAAATGCTCTTAGACAAATATGCACATCCATATATACCAATGGGGAATACGCACAAGAGGAGCAAATTGAGACCAATGTGAAGCAAGGAAATGAGATATAAGAAGCAGGCGTTTGAAGTGTTTAAGTCATATGGGTCAGATGCATCATTTAAAAACAATATGAAGAATGTAATAAAATCTGCAAACAAGCAATTAGGCTGGCTAAAATTGAAAATGAAAGTATTACAAAAGAGAGCAATAAAAATTCTAAACAATTTCACAGTTATTTTAATAACAAAATATTAAGTTTGATATTGGTCCTCTTAAGGTTGAGACAGGTGAATTGATTAGTGATGATAAGGCTGTGACTGACATCCTAAATATGTTCTTTGATTCTGTATATACAAAGGAAGCAACAATGACAGGATATGGGCAAATAGACAAAATCACATATTTCCACCCATTATGTTCATGGCTTACTGAGGACAAAGTCCAAAACAGACTGCAAAATGTTTTAGTTAATAAAGCCCCTGGATCTGATGGTTTACACCGAAGGGTACATAAGTAACATAGTTCAGTATTAGCAATACCCTTATACTTAATATTTTTTATATACTTTCATCAGGTATAGTGCCCTGTGATTGGAGGAAAGCTGAAGTAGTTCCATTGTTCAAAAAGTGGGCAAGATCTAAACCAGGAAATTACAGACCCATGATCTTGACTTCCATAGTGGGTAAGATACTAGAAGGGATACTAACTGACAGTATTCAGAACTATGTGAAAATAAACAAAATTATTAGTAGGAGTCAGCATGGTTTTATGAAGAATAGATCATGTCAGACAGTCTTCAGAAAGAAATAGCTTTCTGTTGAGAAGTCAGCTGACTGAGGAAGGAAGATGTAGTGCTGACCTTTTGTAAATATATATTAGTTTGTAACTTATATATCCCCTCACATGCTATCTAAGCTTGCTTGACTTTGCCAGCCAAGCAGAGGTGCTCAGAGTGAGTGTTGTTTTCCACATCTATCAAACTATAGACTGAGTCTTACTGATACTACTGTCAAGGTGTTTGATATTATCCTATTGGATCACTATACAAGAAAATATGTTTTCATTTGTCCAGAGAGACTTTATTTGTTGAATATTCTCCAGTTTGATGTTTTCTCACAGTGATCAACTTTGTATGCTGTTTGTTATATTTTGGTATGTAGCAGATTGTACTATGGTTTGCCTTTTGTTTTCATTTACATGTGTCTTCAGTTCTGAGTCCAGTAATATTTTCAGACATTTACATTGGTTACGCTTGTTATCTTCGTAATTTTTCTGACCACTCATCCTTTTGAATGTTTGAACATAATGATTCATTTATTAGTCATTGTACATTGTTTATCCAATAGTTCATATGCATTCTTTCACATTGTATATATTGTTCCATATGTTGTGTACATAAATATATATTTATTTTGCTATTTGTTTTCACAAATAGAGGTCATATGTGTTGTGTTATGCACCTTTGAGATGTATGTGTTGAGTGCTGACCTGAATCCAGTGTCCTTGTGGGTTACAGTGCATTCTACTAGGTGGATGGCTACTTCTTGGGCCTACATGAATCAATTCTCTGAAGAGTAGCTGTGTAAGGTGGTGGTGTAGTCATCCCTTCACACATTTGTCAAGCACCACTATGATAATGTGTTTGCTTTGCCTGAAGTCAGCTTTGGACAGAAGGTGTTTCATGCTGTTTTGCCTGTGCAAATATCTTTCCTGATTCCTGTTGGAATTCTTACTGATCATAAGAATCTCACTTACTTGTCCAAGGCTAAACGCCTGTCACTCAGCCAGGCTAGATGGGTGGTGTTCCTATCAAGATTCAGTTTTGTGGTTTCATACCTTCCGGCTCTAAAAATGTGAAGGTGGATGCCCTATCACTCCTCCAATTTTGAGAGCAATCTAAGAAAGAGGTTCCTCCCTCACCTATAATTCCGGCTGATTGTATACTGGCTACTATACATACATGTATTACATCTCCTTTGGGAGAACAGATAATGGCCGCTCAGACATCCGCTCTGGCAGAGAAACCTAGCGGGAAATGCTTTGTTCCCACTCACTTGCGTATTAAACTACTTGAAACCTACCATGCCTCTAAGATAGCTGGCCACATTGGCAGAGACCAATTGATTTGGTCCTTGTCCCGATTGTTCTGGTGGCCGAGCCTTCACTCCGATTGTGCGGCTTTTACTGCAGCATGCACTACTTGTGCCCAAAACAAGTCGCCTCGACATTTGGCTGTCGGTCTTTTTCAACCTGTGGCCAACGACTGTGGTCCCATCTGTCTTTATATTTAATGGTTGATTTACCAGCATCTTCATGGTAATTCTAATGATCGTAGACAAATTTTCTAAAATGGCTCATTTTGTGCCACTCAAAGGCCTACCATCCGCACAGGAATTGGTGGTGGTTTTTGCTAATGAGGTATTTCGAGTCCATGGTATACCCAGGGTTATTGTCTCAGACAGAGGAAGCCAGTTTGTGTCTCGGTTTTGGAGATGCTTTTGTGCCCAGCACAGCATACCCTACGTGGTTCCATGCAGCAGCAGAAGCGTCAGGCTGACTGTAGGCATTGGCCGGCACCTACCGGGGAGAGGGTGTGGCTGTCATCCGGAAATCTGAACCAGGTGCCGGGTAATAAGCTGGCTCCTCGTTTTGTTGGTCCTTTCCGTGTGTTGCGCAGAATCAACCCTGTGGCATATGCTCTGGAGCTTCCCGCTTCTATGCGCATTCACAATGTGTTTCATGTTTCCATGCTCAAACCTCTGGTTTGTAACCGGTATACCACCAGTATGGTTCTGCCAGCTCCAGTGATGGAAGCAATCACCAAGAATTTGTGTTACAGAGTATTCTGGGCTCCAGATGGGTCAGAGGCTGCCTTAAGTACCTAATTCACTGGAAAGGGTATGGTCCTGAGGAGCGCTCCTGGACACCTGGCAATGATGTGCACGCTCCTAGGTTGGTGCGCAGGTTTCATGCACGCTTTCCAGACAAACCCCGGGTAGACCCTCAGAGGACGGGTCTTTAAAGGAGGGGTACTGTCACAGTTACCTTAGATCCAGCGATGCCTCGTGGGTTGAAGCAGGTATGGATGGCCTGAAATGTCGCCGCTGCGTCATTATCACGGTGCCCGTGATTCCAGCTGCTGGGTGACATACTTACGGCTTTACCATTGCCTTATTCTTAATGGCTTTGGGACTGTGGCTTCTCCCAGGACTTGCCTTTATATACTCTCTCCTGTCATCTTTAAAGTGCCCTTTTGTGGTGTACCCGTACCTAGCGTTTGTTTACTGCTTGTTCCTGTTTCCGTGTATGACCCGGCTCGCCTGACTACGCTCCTGGCTCCTGACGCTCCTGTGATCCAATTTCATTGCTGACTTAAGACTGGCTGACTAACTTCGTGTGTTCCGACCTGGCTTGGCTGAGTATCCAATTCCATTACTGATTAGGACTGGCTGACTAACTCTGTGTGTACCGACCTGGCTTGGCTGAGTATCCAATTCTGTTACCGACTAGGACTGGCTGACTAACTCCGTGTGTACTGACCTGGCTTGGCTGAGTATCCAATTCCGTTGCAGACTAGGACTGGCTAACTCCGTGTGTATCGACCTGGCTTGGCCGAGTATCTGATTCCGTTACCGACTAGGACTGGCTGGCTACTCTGTGTGTACCGACTTGGCTGTGTATCCGGTTCCGTTTCTGACTGGGCTGGCTGACTACATCTGTGTGTACGGATTGGGGCAACGCTGGATTCTGATCTGTCTGGATACGCACCCTGTATCCCATTCCACCTACTCCCACTTGCTATACTACACAGTGCCTGCCTGGCCTGTCTATCCCCGTAGTCACCAGGGGTCTGTGGGAGTCTGGTCACTTGCCAGTGTCTTTGTTGCCTCTGGTAACCCTAGTGTTCTAGGGTCAGGTCACTGCCAGAGTCCTGTCTGTGTTGCCTCCATTAACCCTAGCATTCTAGGGTCAGATCACTGCCAGAGTCCTGTCTGTGTTGCTTTCGTTAACCCTAGCGTTCTAGGGTCAGATTACTGCCAGATTCCTGTCTGCGTTGCCTCAGTTAACCCTAGCATTTGAGGGTCTGATCACTGCCAGAATCCTGTCTGTCTTGCCTCCGTTAATCCTAGCGTTCTAGGATCAGATCACTGTCAGAGTCCTGTCTGTGTTGCCTCCATTAACCCTAGCATTCTAGGGTCAGATCACTGCCAGAGTCCTGTCTGTGTTGCTTTCGTTAACCCTAGCGTTCTAGGGTCAGATTACTGCCAGATTCCTGTCTGTGCTGCCTCAGTTAACCCTAGCATTCGAGGGTCAGATCACTGCCAGAATCCTGTCTGTCTTGCCTCCGTTAATCCTAGCGTTCTAGGATCAGATCACTGCCAGTGTCCTGTCTGTGTTGCCTCCATTAACCCTAGCGTTTTAGGGTCAGGTCACTGCCATAGTCCTGCCTGTGTTACCTCTGCCATCCCTAGCCTCCTAGGGAATTGCCCTGCAGTTAACCATCACCCTATCTCACCTAGTTGTGGTGTGGGGCTGTTGTGGTTCTACTTGTTCCTGAACCTGTCCACGGATCAAGCCTACAGAGTCCTATTGTTGATTACCACTGTGATATGCATACATCCTAACCTGAGTCAGATTTGGGAAGTACTAAGTACGGACTTCATCTGGACCTGAGTAGGGTAATTGTTCCATTTTCAATAATGCTTTTAAACCTTACCTAACTGTGTGAGTGTTCTTACAAAACCGTGACAGTCATTCCATGCATCATTACAAGGACTGGGCCTAGGCTTGCTTGGCATTCTCACCGGCCATCCGTGTTCTCGTGTGACCCGGGCCTGCTCCGTAGAATGACGCGGAGTGGGGCCTGTGTTCTGATGCATCTCGTGGCCATGCGTCACTTTCGGGTGCAAGGTTGCAATATGTCGCAGGCCTTTGCTTTGTACTGTTTGGTGCTGATCGCTCCACCCATCTACTTCCTAGGTTGCCTTTTAAAAGGGAACTGGATTTCTATCCGGTTACCCTTATGTTGTTGTTCAGTGCAGTTCTAGATCCTGTTGTTCTTGTATCCTGTGTATGACCCGGATTGTCTGGCTACCCATTCTGGTGCTGACCCGTGGCTCTGTCTAACCATTCTACTTGTGCGCTCCTTTGGCTATAGACATCCAACCTGGTGCTGACCCGAGGCTCTGTCCAACTATCCTCCCAGTGTTGCCTACTATTATTGGACATCCTATCTGGTGCAGACCTGTGGCTCTGGCTGACTATCTGCTCCGTGTATGACCCTGGCCTGGCTGACTATCCTAACTGGTGCTGACCAGTGGCACTGTCTGGTCGCTCTGCTGCATTGCCCGTTTCCCACAGACATCAATCCTGGTGCGGACCTGGGGATCTGGCAGACTCCGGCCGTACTGACTGCAGGCATGAGTCAGTATCTCCATTGTTGCAATCCTTTATTGGAGACGAGCTCTCCCTAACTGACTGCAGGCGTGAGTCAGTAGACTCCCTTGTTGCTACCTATTGGGAGATCACACATTTATTCTGAGTTACAAACTTTTCCATTGAGACTACCAGTTGGCTCCAGCCTAGTCTCCAGCAGTTGTGGTTGACCCACTGGTAGACTCCTATTTCTGATAGAGTTTCTGGCCTTTTCCATCACCCTCTGCTTATTCTCGTTATTCTAACTATTTGCATTACTTCCTATTATTCTTATAAAAGTGATTTTAACTATACCGTCTGACTCCTTGTTTTGCTTGAGAACCATACCAATCCTTGATTTCCCTCAAGGAGAAACATCACTGGTTCAAGTAGCGGGCAGGGGGGGTCCTCATGATTTCTCTGTTAACAGTCTTATTCCTCTTCTATTTCTTGTCTCCACCTTGGCTTTAATATACATTAAATTGGGCAGTGTGAAGTGAAGCAGGCTGCAAGTCTCCACCTCACAGAGCTCTTTTTGCAAATGCCCTGACCTCCTGTCTAGGGGAATTTATCCCATGGTTTCTTTGTTCCGCATGGACTAAGGGAAAATTATTTATTAGTAAGCACACAAATATCTCCTTATATAAATAATTTTATTTTACTCTATTATAAAAAACATAGAGCCATTTTAATATGAACTTTTTGGAAATTCACAAAAAAATCTGAAAATTAACACACTATTACCATTTCAATATTATTTTACATTAATAAACAATGATTTCTTACCTCTCCCGTTTTTGATTCCTCACAAACATATGTATCATATTCCTCTGGGAATTGTGGAGCATTGTCATTAACATCAGTAACACGGATGTACACATTTACTTCTGATACACCAACTGAAGTTTCTAAATTCTCAGCAAAGCAAAGGGAAATAAAATAATTTAATAGAAAATGACTAGTTAAAAATGAAAATGTAAAAGAAGGTTAAGAAACATTCTCAATATCTTCTATGTTTCTATGTTAACGAACATTTTCAATAAATTCTATCTAGATATCACCATTAATGTTTTGGATTGATTCAGAGAATCTGGATAAAAGGTGATTCCATCCGAATCATTGTGGAATGAAACACAGAGAAAACAGAGTGAGAAAGAAAGAATGTGGAAGGAAAGAGAAGGGCAAGAGAAAGAGGGTGTGGTAGTAGGGGAGTTCAAGAGAGATGACAGAAACTAGAGCAATAGTGAAAAATATGAGACTCTCAGAGGCTTCTTCTGCAGCCTCCAATTAATTATCTGGCACAGTGGGAAGAGTAGATTATTTCTATTTACAATATTACACACAATTTGACCTCAAAAATTATATACCCTCTTTCTTATGCCTCAGAGCATACCTCCCTTTTCACTGTTCCACCTTAACTCTTTGGGTGATAAAAAGGTTTCCAAAACCTAAGTAAGTAATACATTGGTGACCTATATCGCATCCAGGGATCAGGCTACATTTGTCAATCCCTGTTTAGAATTTTTAAACATAATGTTTGGTCCTTTTGTGTACTTGAGGGCTATGTATGTGGATTTTGGGGTGAATCAATTTGCCTGTCACTGATCTAGAGGAAAGGAGCACAGGAGTATGGTAGATAAGGAGGTTAAGCTCCAAAGAGTGGCAGCACAAGAAGTGCTACACTTCAGACATTGTATATTATGGTGACCCAGTGTTGTGAGTTTTTTTTTCTACCATTTATTTAGTTTTGTTCTTGATCTTTAATAGATGAGAGCTAATACCAGTTCATTTATTGAGATTAGTACCCATTTCTCTTTTTTCATAAAATATATTACTTTATTATTGCCCCTTTATAGGCAATCATGGAAAAAACAACTATAATATATATATATATGTATATATATATAATATACAACTATAACTATAATATGGTTCTTGGAGCCCTGGAAAGATAGGAATGGCTACTCCTTCAGAGTATAGGACTAGATTCCCCTAAGTTCAATTCAATGACCTGTGTTAATTTCAGTTTTTTTTTTGTCAAAATCATTAGCAGAGGCTAAATCAAAAACTTTTTTTTTGCTATTCAGTGGACTTTTTTTATTATAGCATGTGCTAAAAGATAGCTCTGTTATACACCATTTTAAGCTTAACATTTGTACATTCTACAGGCTTGATAATAGAAGGGCTGTGAAATCATATTAGATCAATCTTATTAGAAATAGTACCACACCAGCATACCAAAGTAATCAAACCCCCACTTCCCCAACACTCCCCCATTAAAACAACATTTACCAAATTAAGCTTCTATCCCCCTTACCATTTTACAAAAAACATGTGCAATAACAGAGCCCCTGTTCTACCCAGCCAGCACATGTCAAACCAACATGTGTAGTTATAGACCCCCCCACCTACCTATTTTGAAATAATTCAGGCCCTGTTCCCTTCCCTATGTGATTCCCATTTGAAGCACAAATTTTGATTTGGGAGGTCCATTAGTCTACAAGGAGCCCTGGTCCTCCACTGCAGTCTCCTCCAGAGTTGCAGTAAAACTCTCTAACAACCTGTGACCATTGCTCCAGCTGCTGTTGCCCAAGTCAGTTTGAAATTCCTTGGCTTGGAGTCAGGGTTACACAGGGCACTGTGTGTGACCTAGAGTAAACTGTGCTCTCAACCAATCACCATCTAGATGAAGGGTCAAACATGCATGTAACTTCAACCCTTCATCTAGACAATGATTGCAATGAAGGATGGGTTATTGGCTGAAAGGTAGTGTTACTCTAGGGGACATTCTGTGCCCCATGTAAAACCACTCCTCATCCAATGGAAGAAGAGAAATGGATATGAACAGAATTGGTCATAAAAAAGAAAATTCATGTTCATATTTTCCCACATTGGCTTGGCCAATATCCTGTACAGGACTGGGGGAGAGGCCAGTTATTTTTTTAAATATTTTAACAGCAGCAGCAGTAGTGACTGTGGTGGCAGGAGTTTTTTTAATTTTTACTGTAACTGCCTAGGTGTCACGTTTCCCTGCTTAGAAACTGTAGTTTGGGACATAGCTGGAGTGCAGGGCTGTATAAAGGTACTGGTTGTAAAATCACATTGTTCTTCCCCACTTGAGCCAGGGAGCAACTAAGATGGGAGAACCAGTTACTGTTCAGGACTGAGCAGGGAATATGAAGTCCAACCAGGTTGATGACCCAAAGACATACTGTCAAACTCCCAAGGAGGAAGGAGAATGAAAGGATCAGAGGCAAGATAGGGTGTAAGTGAAGTGGAGAAGGAAAAGGTGAATGGTCTAGGTGGACCAGAGAGGAGACAAGTGTAAGGTAAACTGCAGAGCAGTGGCAAAACCACTAGAGGGTGGGCAAGAGCAGTGAGCAGAGTAAGATGAAGGTGAAGTGGAGAAGGAAAAGGCCTAATGGCCTACATGGGCCTGGGAGGAGACTAGTGTAAGAGTAGTCAAATTGCAGAGTAGTGGTAGATCTCTAGAGGTCAGACAAGAGCAGAAAGCAGGGTCAGGCGAAGGCAAATTGGAGAAGGAAGAGGCAAATTGCAGAGTAGATGTGGACCACTAGAGGGCAAACAAAAGCAGAGAGCAGGGTAAGGTGAAGTTTGATGAGTGCACAGGAAGGCTAAGAGGTGAACTGCAACATGCCAGACAGAGTCTTGTCCAAGGAGATGAAGAGACAAGGTGGTACTAGCCAAGAGGTCGAAGCCAGGTAACATAGATGAGGTGCCAAATTGGAAACCTGGCGATGAAGTAAGGAGAGGAAGCTGAGGGTCAAACCAGGTTACACAGGAGAGATGCTGAGTCGGGAGATGGGAAACCTAGTCAGGAAGCAAGCCAGGTCTCTACCCGAAGACGGAGGATGAAGGAACAAAGAAACTGACTCAGGAAACTAGCTGGTAGAATGGGAGCCAAAAACAGCAAGCGGTCAGGCTAGAAAGGACAAATAGCCAGTAGGAAACAAAGGGCAGAAAAGGGGGTCACCGGCTGGAGGAAATAGGAATGGATAATGACACTAGGAGACTGCAATGGAGGACCAGGTTGTTTTGGACAACACTGGACCTCTGACATCAAGGTAAGTATTTCACATGGGAAGCATGTGAGGAAGAGGAAATGGAGCCTTAAAAGTTTTGCATGTTGTGCTTGTGCTGGGTGGAGTAATGGAGCTTTAATTCACATGCTTCATTTACTTGGGTTAGAGGAGTATGGACTCTGTTACTACACATGCTGAGTTTTTTTGTGGAGGATCTGGGGGAATGGGAACTTCATTTGGTAAATGTTTTTTGGTGGGATGGTGAGGGGAGTGGGGACCTGATTAATTTGTGTGTAGGCACTAGCATGTATGGCGGGCAGTACATGGTTTTGTTAGCATGATTATTTTTTACAGTCCTACTGGTTCTGAGCTCCCAGTATGCATGTACCAGGTGTTCTTTTAGACTTGTATCAAGTATATAGTAGTAGGTTTAGTGCCTCTAGTAGATTCTAGATATACTGAGTTGATGGTCTTAAATGTACAGAAGAAAGTATATCCATTTAGCATACACAAAGTGTTACTGCAGTTCATTGAATCACTCAATGGATATAGCTTTCTATTGATTTTATGGTATGTTTTTAATGGCTATTGTCTTAAATAATTTAATTTTTTTTTCATGCAAGACATTGATTAGCTTAGATGGGAGTTTAGACCTTCGTAAAACACCAATTAGCCAATTAGGTTTAACACTGATTATTTAATAGAAAGAAAAAAAGGAATGTTTTACATATCCTAGCATAAAGCACAAGGTATTTAAGTGTATATATAACCTCAGTTCATTCTTAGATCTTAGTGTCTGTATAATTGTTATCTTTGATTTTATGTGTCTGTGACTTATTTCACATCCAGTTTAAACCAGATCAGCCAGATATATGATTTAACTCCTTGGATGCTAGCAACAATGCATCGCATATGTCTTTAGTATCCAAGGAGATAATGAATGTATAACTTTATCAAATCAATGTCTTAACAATGTTTTCTGCTACTATTACTTATTATTTCCTATGGGTCACACAACAAAAGTAGATCGATTGCAAAGACAATTTTTATGAGTCACTGGGTGTGAAAGAACAAGAAAGAAAAGAACATGACAGTCATGAACTGATGGAAGCTGGGGTTACTAGGTGATATATGGGTTATGTGGAGGGATTCATTGGGTTTAGGTGAGTAGAGGATGGTGGGTAGTGATTGTGGTTAGGTAGGATATATAAAGAATGGGATTTTGTGGAGGCAGAACTTGCATTCCATTCCTTATTTCCCTGTGAAAAGAATTAGCAGGCAAATGCTTTAGCTATGTCCTGTGGGAGGACTCTTTACAAGTAACTTTGGGTCTCATTCCTTGCAACTTATTGAGATTTTTAATTTGTTAGGTTTTCCTGGGTGTCCCTCACCAAGGAAGTGGCCAAGTGAGTAGCATACACCAAACAATACTGGTAAGGTAATGGTAATGATTTTCTGCAATCTTTTCCAATCAGTGCTTAGAAAAACAAATATGGTCAGTTAGAAGTATTTGGATGGCAGTGACACCTTTCACTGCGAGGGCATAGCAGCTTGATTCAAAAACCTGTTTTGTTTGCTTATAAGAGCTAAAGTGGATCTATCATATATGTTTTGGGCTCCAGAGATTCACTGCTTTATTAGGGACCTCATCTATCAGGGTCAGGTCCTTTCATTTGATAAATTGCAATCCAAATTTGCACTCCCCTCCAAAGAAATATGGGGATACCTGAGGATAAAACATTTCTTTCAATGCTCTGATTTTAAAAAGTACACTGACAGGGAACTGATCAGCTTTGAATCACTGCTCCCAATAGATGTATAGGTGTATACCTTGGAGGGGATGATTGGTGATCTATATGGTAATCAACTTCTAAATCCTCAAGTTCCTCTCAGATGTTGAAGATGAATTACAAACTGCTTTTCAGGTGGTATTTCACACCTGACAAGCTCCACAAAATATATCCTCACATAGCTCCCAGTGCTGGAGATGTGGCCTGAACTTATGTTCACATCTGGTGGTCTTTCCCAGAGATATCACATTATTGGGAAGACTGCATATCCTATATTGACGGTTCCCTGGGGATTCAACTCATCCGTGATCCTCTTTAAATTATTTTTTTCAAGAACCTACCTACCCTCCATTTCCTGCAAAAAATTGTACTGTTTATCATGCTTAATACTACAAAGTCATTGATACCAGCAGCGTGGAATCAATCTCCCCCTCAATTATTCTCAGTTTGGAGAGCTTTAGTAGGTGTTCAAATCCTCCTGACCCGATTAACATTGTTCCACTGGAATAAAGACTCTGCTTTACTTGATAACTTTCTTAAGCAATGGTTCTCGGATAGGGACTTGAACTCATAGGAATCTTCCTTGCCTGTGGTTAGTGGTTTCCTCTGGTTCCTCTCCCTCATTTCCTTTCCCCCTTCCTCGCCCCTCTGTCTGGACAGTTTTCTCTCCACCTTTTTCCCCACTCCACTTCTATATTCCGTTTCTCAGTCTCTCTCTCTTTATCTTCTGCACTCTCTGTCTCCACTGTTCTCTCCACTTATATAAAAGTGGGTTATCTATCGGATGCAGGTGGTTTATGTTCTTGGATAGTCCTCCTTTACGCCATGTTTACAGACACAGATGTGACATCTTTCATTACCAGTATTGTGAGATCTGTACTGCTATTAATGTGTCTTTGAAGACTTGTATACATAATGTTGTTCTTGTGTACCTGCTTTTTCTATTTTCTGTATTTACTTAGTTACTGATCAAATAAAGATTTAAAATTTATAATAAAAAAATTCCACAAACTGGAGCCATTTCTAACAGCATGTTTGACTGCAAACAAAATTAAGTAGCACAAAATAGCATACTCATCAGGAAATTAACATTGGGTGCCACCAAAAATATAGCTAATTTCTCAAAAAAACTATACATACATACATATTTTAATAGATGAGAGTTGGTACCGTGCAGTAGAAATACATGATGCAGACATTTTTTGTAAAGTTGATACCTTTATTGGCTAACTAAACAGATTTAAAATGCAAGCTTTCAAGACTTCTTAGGTCTCTTCCTCAGGCATGTTATACAGATAAATATGAAAAGAGAGAAGTTTTCATATTTATCTGTATAACATGCTTGAGGAAGAGACCTAAGAAGTCTTGAAAGCTTGCATTTTAAATCTGCTTAGTTAGCCAATAAAGGTATCAACTTTACAAAAAATGTCTGCATCCTATTCATATTTTAACACTTTTTTTTAACACTCTGTAAATTAAACTTGTTAATAATTACATTTCATATATAAAAATAATTAATTTTATATCTGCATAGAGATAGTATTGATAGCGTTATCTATGTTTATTTGTATGTACAAATACATTTGTTTATTAATGAAACTGAATTGTTCTATTGTGGTCATTATTTGGTGGTGCTATTTCTATAACATTCTATGGGTAGCCATCAAATGTATTATGAAAAAAAATTGAGCTGTAATAATTTTGAAAGGAAAACTCTCACAGCATGAGAGAACCATTGTTAAAATCATCAGAAAAAGCTGCATAAAGGTTTACTGCTCCTTTAAGGCATCTCAGTCTTAGAGATTGTAGTGCATAGACCCCCTATAAAATCGTAGGAATTATTGACTTTATGTCATGGAAGTGTTTATATCAGTATTGAGATGAATATATTCAAAAGAACCGGAGTAATTCTGGAAAAAACAACTGTATTGTAGAGGAGAATGAAAAATGTACAAGATTTCAACTGATTTAAAAGTGGATTTTAACCATTTACATGCTGTAGAGGTCTACAATCCAATGTCTTGATAACATTTTAAGCATTCAAGGCATTGAAAGCGCAAGTTAAATCAGTGGGAATATTTATTTGAGCCCTATGGAAAAGCTGGCTTGGTCCTCAATTGTTCTAGTTCTCTTTAGTAGATTAGCCTAACTATGTCATCCTACTGCATCTCCAAAATGGAGTTTTTGCAGAAAAAGTAATTGAAAAATAATGAATTTGAATTGCCAGCAAGACAACAACAGTTTACATCATGGTAATAAGGAACCCTAAAGTTTGTGGAGCACTGATGATCCCTCTAGATGAGAGTGGTTTTAAAAATGATTATGTTAATTACTTTGTCTTTTACAATTAATGGCAAGCACAAGATGTTACGCATCTTTACTCACTTGCCTCGGTTGCTGTGATGGTTATATTATGTGTAGAAGCTTCCTCTCGGTCCAGAGGCTTTATTGTGGTGATTACTCCATTATGTATGTCAATTTCAAATAATCTGAAATACTTTTTTTGGAGAATGCCATACCTGTAGTCATATTAAAATAAAAAGCATTAAAATCATTTAATCATTCATTTTCAGCAACTGCACTGCATTTTATGAAACATTTGGAAAGGTTATTCAAAGGTAATTCACTAAACGTAATTCACTAAAATGACATTAATAGTTGATGCAGTGGAAGCTCTGTTAGCTCCATTTTAGTCCAGTTCAATACAACTTTCAGAGCATTTACTAATACCTCAAAAGGAAATTAGATGTTTGTATGCATTGTTTTTTATTTTTTGTTGATGTTATGTTTTGTTATATTTTTCTTTAATACCCATTTTAAATTTTAGTTAAACTGACAGATTTTGTGGTACATTTTATTAGAAAGTACATAGTTGATAAGTTGAATAATGGTTACAAAATGAATTAAATATTAAGGTTATTCAAACAATCATTTATGGGAATTGCCCATGTTCATATAACCTTAGCTTTCCTCCTCATTGCCCACCACAGAATTTCCAGTGAGAACAGGTCCATTTCCCACCTATGAGTTCTGAAGCTGGCAAAACTTTCCAACTCCATACTATATAAACCCAGAATTCTTTGCCATGCAGCATGGTGTAATGTAAGAAGGAAATGTAGTGTAAGCAGGCAGAGAGGGGAAGAGAAAAAAAATATAAATAAAAACAAAAAATAAAGTTGTTTGGAGTGCCAGCAGCAACAAAAGACACTGTATGGACTCTGATGCTAATGTTGCTACTGAGATACAGAGGAGGAGGAAGTCAGCAGCACCAGAAGCAAATGGAGTCCACATTCCAGAGACCCAATGAGCCCCAGTCTCCTGACATCATCTCTTGGGATGTTGGGGATCTATACTGAAGAAGGCAGAACTGGCTAGCAGTATGAGCAGCATGACAGCCTGCTGAAACTGCTGCCAGTATGCCTTCTTCAGAGCAGATGGCAAGTGTGATAGGAGGGGACCCTCTGTCACACTTGTCATCCTCAACCAGTCCCAGCAGCAAGACACTGGTGGTGGTGGTGAAGATAAGTGTGAGGGTGTTGGTGGAGAAGCTGGAGTAAGGAGTGTATGTGTGCATTTTTAAAGGAAAGCAATGGGAGAAAGAGATGAAATGGGATGGGCATCATCATGGCCACCAGCAGGGACATTCTTCCCTTTGCTGCTGCTGCTGTAATTCCTGCTGCTGAGTCATCATAGATCCACATATATCTGTTACAACATGACATGATGATTAGCAGGATAGTGTGCCACAGACCACAAAGGCCACCATGGGCCTGGGTTTATCAGATAGTGATATTAGACTAGGACAGGCACCACTTTACAAAAGTACTTCTGGTTCTAGTGTAGCTGCTGTGACAGCAGCAGCATCACCTGCCCCAGCCAGTGAAAATGATTCTGGAGAAGAAGACCATGAATCTCCACCTTTCCTTTGACTGAATTCATAGTTGGGCAATATTTTCCCTTGAGGTAGGCAGTAGACACCATGCAGTCAAGTAGTGAAGAGGGGAATGGAGGGAACCCACCTTGGCACATCTGCCCTGATAAAGCTTATGCAACACAGACACTACAACATTTATTTTATGCATGTGTAAACCAAACCCCCAAAAAGAAATAGAGAGCTGTTATCACTGTACCTCCTCAAGGGCACAAAGAACAGGGCCTTAAATCCTAGAGGAAGACAAAAGAAACATAGCCTGAAGATCTTTTTGTCCTAGTGTGCAGGTATGTGAAAATGTACCCACTGTCCCCACCCCGGCACCCTCAGCATCCTCGTCCACTTCCTCCATCACTAACATACAACCTTTGTCTCTGTTAGCTTCCCTGCCAGCTGATAGCAAGTCTGAGGATCTGGCAGTTCACATTCATTGCATAAGGCGTGGTGTACTGACATGGGATAGGAGAAAAGTCAGAAGAATTGGTGAAAAAACAACTATTTCCTGCTTTCGCCTTCCTCCATGACCAATAAATTTCCCTCTGGGAAATTTTGCCTATGCTTTCTATGACTGTAAGATATACATTTGTAATATTACTTCTGAGAGAGGAAGTGAAGAAATAAATTGCTGAAAGTAAAAGTAGCGAGCCCCACAGCATCATATTCCCTGAGAAAAATGTTAGCAGACAGAGTGTATTGTCCACTGCCCACACTAATTTCCTGCTTAAGTAACATTGGCACAACCATCCTTGAAAAATAACTGCATGATGAAACACATGACATCTTTCTTTAAAACCTCTGTTTTCAACAAAAGAGCAACATGTCAACCGTCAACATTTTGTAAAGTTTACTATTCCATAGGCATACTTTTGCTTTGTTTTGTGAAGGTTTTTATGTATTCCAGAGCCCTGGAAACTTTTAGGAGTACTCCTGTTGCTGCCAGTTGTGACACCTCTGACTTGTTTAAAGGATGTCTACATGTCAGGCCTGTGGTTGTGCTTCAGGTGAGATTTCATTGAGGAGGTGCTAGATGTGAGCTTCCTTTCCCTCTGCTCATATGCTTCTTATACAGACAACAGATAGCAACATGCTTAGCTTTTGGATTCTCCTGAGTGAAGTATCTCCATTAGGAATGGGCAAAATTTTTTGCCTCAAACTGAAATTGGCGAAAAAATGGCACTTTCTGCTTGGCAAAAATTTACCACGAAAAAATTCAGTTTTTCCTACTTTTCCCGCTTATTTCACCTAGCTCATTGCATTGATATCAATGGCTAGAAACATTTTTTTCTACCTCACAAAAGTTTTCTACAGCCATATAAAAGGCTGTCAGGCTCTCACAGCAGCCATTCTGTGTTTGTGAGATAAGATAGACAAATAAAGGGGATTTGAAGCTTAGTTTTAGGGAGTCATTTAGGTAGGGCATTTGTTATCTGTAGTAGGGGAGTCTCGGGGCACAATGGGGGAGAAAAAGGGAGGAAGGAGGTTGACCTAAAATACCCCAACAGTTGGTGTGACTGACTGGCAAGACACAGGCAGCTGGGGTCCAAATTGCTTGCTGATTTTACTTTTATTGTCTCTGTGCTGGGGAAGTCTGGGGAAAGAAGTTGTTGAGTTTGTTTTTTAGTTATATATATTTTTTGAGGGGAACTAACTGTGATATATAGTCGAAAACTTAAAAAAATAAATAATTAAATAAAAAATATAAATAATTAAACAAATAAATATATTAGACAGCTGATTGGGAGCTCTGTGACTGAGGCAGACTTGATAGACAGCAGATGACATTGAGAATTTTGTTGAGGGCCAAGGCAAGGCCTCACACTCCATCAATTGTGTACTGTAGAGAGTAAAAACACACACAGTAGTTGAGTAATGTCTAGCAAATGCACAAGCGAGAGGGGGAATGGTGGAGCAGTGCAGGGATGTGGGAGTAAAGTGTTAGTGAAAAACTGACTGCAGCAATCGTTGCTGCAGCATGTGCAATAAATGATGATTCCTCTCCTCCCGAGGTGGATGCAGTTTATCAAGGTCCCACCAGTCACATCATGCCAGTCCCCCACCACCACTACCATGCACATCTACCACATTGTAGGTTGTACAATGTGCCAGTGTCACTTAAGAAGAAAGCAAGTGTTGTGGGCAAAGGACAAATGCACTGTATGCAAACACATTTTTCAATGTATATGTTGCTGTAGGACTCACAACTTTGACTTCCAGCTACTTATTTCTCCACTACAGCCATCAGAAGAAGTAATATCGAGCTGGGAAATGTTGCACCATATTAAACACAGAAAAAAAGGTTTTGGAAAAAATGTGTTGGGATAGGAGAAAAATGTGTTAGAATGTGTTAGAGTAGGAGAAAAATGTGTTAGAATAGGAGAAGAATTTGTTGAATAGGAGAAAAATGTGTTAGACTATGTGAAAAATGTGTTAGAATAGTTGAATAATATATTGGCATAGGCAAAAAATGTGCTGGAATAGGCAAAAAGGGGGAAATATTTGTTTTGGAGAAAAAGAGAAAAATCAAAAAATCGTCTGTTTTTCACGAAAAGTCATGGAGGAAATTGTTCTCACTTTTTGCACACCCATAATCTCCATATTGTGGACTTCAAAGACTGTGGGGTTCCAGAAAGGATTCTACTACTGGGGATAGATGTTGCTATAATTGTACTACTACTGCTAGGAATCACAGGTGCTGCACTTTGAACTGTAGCAGAGGCACATATCATAGCTAAACCTGTGAATGCAGATAAGCTGTCTTGTTGCTGGTTACTCAACACTATTAGAGTGTGTTTGTGTGTGGCTTTTCCTTTTTTCACAACCTTGTCACTTTTACAAATAGTGCACATTACAGTTGCTTATGACTACACTGTGCTGACTACACTGTGCCTGCACAAAAGGAGAAAACATGCCCATGATTTCAGTGAGGGGGGAGAGGTGGAGAAGAATGGCCTTCTTCTTTTCGACAATTACCTTCACTGGCTTGGATAGGTGATGCTGCTGCCTCAACATCATCACTTCAGCTACCATCATTATTGATTGCAAATAGAACAGGCTCTGGTCCCATTTATCTACTTGAAGAAGCCACTTCCATGGTGGCCATTGTTCTCAGAATGTGGCACACTAGCCCTCTCATCACCACCCTGATAGTTAGAAAGATGACACAAGTCGGCAACTCCTAGATCACAAGGAAGGGAGTTGTTGGGCACTGTCTTATTGGATCCAGGGAATGTGTGTTCCCAGTCCATTTAACACTGGTGGTGCCATTGCTAGAGATAGTGACACACGTCTTCCCAGAGATTGAGACACTACCTCATAGTCCATCCAACTTTTCTTTTTTTTTTTTTTAAACACTGGTGTTTAACTTAGTGTTAGTGACATCTTCTGCTCAGTGAGTCACTACCCTCAGGGTCCATCTAGCTTCTTTTTTTTCCTTTTTTTTTTACAACAGTGGTGATGGTCATAGCATAGCCACTATGAACCACCAAATAACCACTTTATTTTTTATACCTAATTTAAATATCTTACTTTGTCTCCTTTCTACTCTGCATTTCTCCTAAGATACATCACAATAGAGTGCAGGAAATTATGTAATGTGCAGAAAGTTTCACCTCATTGAGTAACATAGGACAGAAATGGAAGAATTTTGTAATTTTTTCTTATTTGTTTTTTTAAATCTAGCTTAGGCATTATTATTGTACGATATACACAAGTTGAAGATGCAGATGGCATCATGGTGGAATGTAATTAAGTTCATGGTGAGGGGACTGCATTCTCTCTGTTTTAAGTAAAAAAATGGACTTACTACTTGCCATTCCAATATGATACCAGTTCCCAAAAGCCTTCTATCCCTATGTCTACATGACGTGCTGCTGCTCCAAGGGCTCAAAACACACACACGCACACACACACACTGATGCACACACAAATCTCCTTTTAACAATTTGATTGGAGGAGTGTGCAATGCATTTCTCACTCTCCTGGTACTCAGAGGATTAAAGAGAATCTGAAGATGGAATATGTTCATAAGAGCAACAGTGACTATGGCACTTGCTATATTACTATTTCATAACAAACTGAAACACATTTCAAATAAAATTTGCACTTTATTTTATAAAGGACATAAGTTATAATATACAAGAGATACTAAAGTGCACTGCTGCTCACTTCTAGGAGAGGTCAGTCAATGCAATCACTGATTTAACTCACCAGTTGCCAAATAGGTTATAGCAGCCATCTGAAGTAAAATAACATTAATTTCTCACTATGGGAGTAGTGAAAGGGTTAGTTAAAGAAAGGGTGGGGGAAATCAATAGATTATGTTATATTTGGGATCTTTATGGTGCTATATGTTTGTCCGATTTAGGTTACTCATCATATATGTCAAGGGTTATTTGAGTGTTCCCTCTCACACTCAAACCATTTGAATCAAATGGTTAAATGCATGATTAATCATTTGAGTGTCAGATACATTATCAAAGAAAGTTGCACACCTGTTTGTCAATCAAGATATTAACTACAATTGTACTGTCTGCAGAGATAGATGGATTGCTACAATACCTCACTGCAGGCAAGTTTGCCATCTGCAATCAATTTTGTGTCATCATAATCATGGTATGAAACTTCATGAGTGTTTCAGGATTGTTAGTATAACACAAATATTTTATGACATATTTCTATGGTTATGTTCAAGTACTTGAAACTAAAATATTTCATTTATTGCAGTCCACATTTTGCAATTTTATCCACAGACGATGTAATAGCATTGTTCATATAAATAAAACCAAAATAATATTGGCATTTCCTAGATTATTAAATAATAATAAAAAAATACAATACCTTACAGGGGAATTTTCACTATCAGGGTCTTTTGCTGTCACAGAACCAATATATGAACCACTAGCAGCATTTTCTACAATTTCCATAAAATACTCATAGTGGCTAAATACTGGAGGTTCATTAACATCTTCAACTCGTATCCTTATAGTCGCAGTATCTTCAAATAACCCATGCTTCAAAAATCTTTCATCAATGTATCTGTTCATTGCTTTTACTCGAATATTGTATCTTCTTTTAGTTTCATAATCAACAACCTATATAATTTCAGAATAAGAATTTATTAATTTCTTATCTATCACTGAATACAGTGCATTTTGAAATACAATTAAATCTGAATTCCATTGATTTGCTATACTTTCCTTAATTTGTACATGTCAACCTGCAGAAAAAAATAAACAATAAATTGATTCTTTTTCACGTCCACTTATAATAAAGTGGATGTTGGATAGAGGATCTATAAATAACAAAATCAAATATTGCTGATGGTGGACAGTAAATATGAGTGCATCAGAATGACAATGAGAAACTCCTCCATCCATATATTTCTAGAAAATGATTTATGGAAATATTGTTTTCTTCTCAATCCATTACTTATTCCAGCGTATTTCTTTGGGATCAATTTATCCAATGTTTCAACCTACTTTAAGAATTAAATTAGACATTGTGCATTACTGACAAAATGTGCACACGTGGGGGTAGCATGTAATGTAAAAAACAAACAAACATACAAAAAACTAATGCAATGTAGAATTTCTAGGCTAATTTCTTCAAGGGTCATTGAAAATCCAGGTTTTATAGGTAACACATACAAACATATTCTTAGTTAAATACAATATTTACTAAAAATACAACATAAATTTTAAATTCTTTAATAATTAGGGTAGTTGGAAAAAGTCTGGTAAGACCAGCTGTCTAGGAGTAAGTTAACATCTTGGATCTATCCCAAGATATTTAAGGGCGCTCATTTGCATAGTCCCAGCCTATTAATTATTTTTTTTAGTGTTTGTGATTATGTAGAATCTGATCAGGCAACTTGCTGTATGTGGTTTTTACACCATGATTAAGTGGAATGAGAATTATGTTGCATTCTCTATGTCCATTCAACTTATTCTATGATGTGCTGCATCTTAAACTACTTCATATATTGGAAATGTTGAAAATTTTAGAAAAGCTTGGTACAATAATGTTCCAAACAAAATAGCAAGATAAAATGGGGTTTCCATTTGCCCAGAAACTCCCACTAAAATCAGGTAGCAAAGAGACACCAGAGAAAAAACCTGTTCTGCCACTGTTAGATCAGAGCAAATCAAAGCATTAGCACCCAGTCTCATTGAACATTTTTTCTGCTATTGTGTCCTCTCTTTTCTAGGAGATGATTATCTTTTCTAGCAGGTGTCGGACTACTCCTGTCATCCTAAACTATTTGAAAAATAAGAATGGTAGAATTTGAAATCTAGCAACAAATAGACAGCTATAGGTTGCCCATCCATTGTTTATGGCTCAAGCAGCTCTAATGAAATTCTGATGTAAAATCCTGTCTGGGAATTCTGGGCCTGCCTCTAACATTATAACATATTATTTTTTGATCCATAACACTTCAAGAGTGAAGAAGTATTTTCTTCATATCTCAAATGCAACAGCCTATGAAAAAGAATAATTTTAAAGCATTGGCAGCCAGTGGCAACTCTAGCAATTCTATACTGGGCACACATGGGGCCAGAGAAAAAATGGGGGCCCATTTAAAGAACAATATCATCATCCTACATCTAAAATGACATTTCCGCTAGTGGGTATCAATGTAAAACATTGATAGGCTGGTAAAATATGGATTTGTTTTCCTAGAAAGTGCTAAAGTTGTAGCATTATGCATCTCATTGCTGGTCCATTTGTATCCCTGTCTTAGGGATCAATCCAATTTGCAGTGCAAAAATCATTACTAATGGCACACAGTGTTACCATTGGAATGCAATTGTCCTATCAACAGGAACCCCGACAAGCATTGGGACACAGAACCCGACTTGTAGCCCAACTATATTGTGTTTTTTTCATCCCATAATGCACTCTAAATAGCGTGAGAAATGGGAAGATAAAAGGAAACCAGCTAGCACTCAGTGTTTGACACTGTCAAACACCGAGCATGAGCTGCAAACATAGTCACCCTCCACACATCAACCCTCCCCTTGGCCCTACACTACCCCTAACATCAATAATAAAGCCCTAACACTATCCTATAACCCAAAGTTAGAAAAACAACCTGTTATTCAGATGTCCAGCAGTCTTCTACACCTTGCTCTTCTTCTTCATTTCTTCTTCTGTAGGCTTCTATCTTGTTCTCTCTTCTTCTTCATCTGTCACCCTCATCTTTCTTCTATCATTAAACATATGCTGCCTCTGCTGCCACCGGTGGCAGGAAAAAACAACAAAGAAATCCCTCCTTGTTCCATTTGGGCCATTGCCCGATGCCAACTGAGGTAAATTTGAACAGGCACTGCCTTTTATATGGCCAGCCCTTGTTCAAATTGCCCACCATTCTCCCATTAGCTGGGATGTGGGCTGACTCAGGACTGGGAACGGGCCCTGCAGTAACCACACCTGACAGCCAATCAGCTTCTAGCTGGTGGGACTCAATGCACTGGAAGCTGATTGCCTGGGAGGTGGGGTTACTGCAGGAAATGTTCCATGCCCTGCTTATCCCCACATCCCTGCCAATGGGAGTGTGTGGATTAGTTTAAGCAGGGACTGGAAATATAAAAGGCAGTCCCTATTCAAATTTTCGTCAATGCAAACTGGGAAAATGTCTGAAAGGTACGAGGAGGAAATATTTTTGCTGTTGTTTTCTGCTGCTGCAGCCGTTGGTGACAGAATAAATTTAATGATAGCTTTATTTTAGGAACTATATTTTTTTTAAGGTTCAACACTAAGTTTAAAGAAGATTGAAGAGGAGCATAGATTAGAAAAAAAGATGGAGATAAAAGATAAAGAAGTAGAAATAAAAAGAGGATAGAAGCTTACTGACTTAGAATTGAAGAAGACGTGGGTGCAAAAGACCCTGCTGGACATCAGGAATACGGGTAAGTGTTGATTTTTCTTTTTTTGTTTTATTTTTTGGCTGATTAACCCTTTGAAGTACCAGTGGGGAATGCAACTCTGTGCATTGCATTCCCTACTGGCACTCAAAGGTTTCATTTTTTTTTTTTATTCACACTAATTTTTAGAACCCTTCCAAAGTGGTACACAACACATTGTTTACCAATGCATCGTGTGCCCATCTGGCATTGAAAGGGTTACATATTATGCTTAACACACAGGGTAACATAGTTGATGAGGCTGAAAAAAGACATGCTTTCATCAAGTCCAGCCATGCAAAAACATTCCTGTTAATCCAGAAGAAGGCAAAAAAAACAACAACACACTGAAGCCATTTCCAATTAAGCCCCAAGTGGATAAAAAAAAATTCCTTCCTGACACCAAATTGCAGTCAGATAGTTCCCTGTATCAACAACTTATCTGCACCGAAGCCATATGTCATAAATGAGGGTGGGCGAAATCTCTCGTCATATTCCCACGGGAAATTCTGTGAAAAACACGTTGTTGTCTGCTTTTTTGTGGGAAAATCAGCTTTAAAACTAGCAATTACAATTTTCTCATTTTTTGCCCATTGGCCAAAATATTTTGCCAATTTTTCAATGGCTAGAAAGTTTCCACCCATTGATTTACATTGTTTTCTCCTTTTTATAATAAAATCACAACTTATTTGCGGAAATCAAACACAATAGAAGCAGCTACAGAGTGAGGCAGACGTGCTGTGCTGTTCTGCTGTGATTTTGAGGCAAAATTGAGACAGGAGAAGCTTATAGTGACTGCTATCGCTATGAGCAGGGTTAAAAATAAAAAAGGAGGAACTGTAAGAACCATTATGTGTCCACTGAGTCTGAGGAGGAAATAAGCATTGCAAAAACAATGTTGGCCAGTCCCCCTAAATCAGCCCTAGGGTTTTTGGGGATATTACCGTCAAGGGAGGAATAAAAGGTTAGTACTAGTAGTGAGACCAGGACAGATCAGCTACCTGTGACTGCTGCAAGATGTGCTGAACCTGCTGCTAGACGTACTGTGCCTGCTGTAAGATGTGCTGTGCCTACTGTCAGACATGCTGCCCCTGCTTCCAGCACCACCAGCAGTGCTAAATCTGCTGCCAGTACTGCCCGTGCTTCCAATAGTGCTGTTCCTGCTGCCAGTACTGCCCTTGCTTCCACCAGTTCTGTGCCTGCTGCCAGTGCTGAACCTGTTGCCACCAGTGCTGAGGCTGCTGTTAGTGAGTCTTGTAATACTCAGGAGGAAGGGAAGGAGAAAATGATACCAAGTGTGACATCAGGGGACCCTAAGTCACACTTGCCATCCCAAAGTACTACTAATAATACTACTAAGGTCCAGCAGCTTGTGAGCGTTAGGAGTGAAGGAGAGGGTAATCAATATCCTCCTATTAACAGTGACTGTGAAGAGGAAAATTCAGGTGGTGAAATTGATGTGGTTGGTGTTAATATTAGTAGTAGTAACAGTGATGGTGATGCAGCCGGTGGGACTAGTGTTAGGAGAGTGGTAGGGGAAGCAATTGAGGGTGTCCAGACTAGCGGTCAAGGGAACCCACACCACACCCTGACCCTGGGACACCCCTTCCCCCCACGGCATTGTCCATGTGGAACATGATCCTGAAGAAGGTAGAATTGTCACCACTGCAATAATACCACCACCACCAGGCGCACAGATCAGCTGCCCGTGCCTACTGCTACTACTGCCAGTCTGCCTTCTTCAGGTCACCAATAAATGGCAAGTGTGACATCAGGGGACCCTCTGTCACATTGCTCATCACCTCCTTCAACCAGCAGTGAGCATTTGGAAATTTTCTGGAATCTTCAACTGCTCTAATTCCTGCTGCTACTGAGTTGCAAAGGCAGAAGGATGCTGAGGAGCAGGCTAGTGTGCCACAGACCACTGTGGAAATGGGATCAACAAGTGATCTGGGACTAGGAAAGGTTCGACTTGCCAGCAGCAACACATATAACAGACGTGGTGTGGGCTAGTTATGGTCCTGCTACTTCCTCAGGCACATCACTGGAGCTAGTTGTGGCATAACACATTTTTTTCCCCAATATCAATACATCTACTGGTCACTTAGCATTTTTTCTTAGGTTTTTTTTCCACTGCACTTACACATCAGTGGTTAGCACATGCTTTAGGGTACTCTGTTCCGACTTTTTTTTGCCAGATATTTGTGGCATGTTAGTAGCTACCACATGTAATTACATTGCTTATTCAACTTATTTTTCATTACTTCCTATGGGAGCAAATTTAGCTTCCAACATACATTTTTAAAGTTGAGTAGTGTCTCACAGTGCAGGTAATTGCATACCTGACTATGACTTTAAACTACCAACGTTACTTTTTTTTGCCGTTATGAATTGGATTGAGCCCTTAATCAGCTTCAGATATGTCACTTTGCATGTACATATCTAATGGAAGCAAATAAACTGCTTGAGATATTTTTAATAATATATATTAACCCCTTCACGTCCAGTGACATGCCAGGACCGTCACGGTTGTCTGGCATTTAAGGACTAGTGACGGTCCTGGCACTTCACATACTTTTACTCACATAGCTCCGGCAGAAATCTCTTTCAGTCCCCCGTTCGGCGTGATGGCACACGTCATCAGTGACATGGGATGGCACGTCAAACTTTGCTATCTGGTCCTTAAAGGACCATACACCCTATGGCTGCTTGTTTGAGAGACACAAATAAGTGCAAGTACTCTCTCCTACTTATGTCTACCATATAGTTAATACTTTTTTCAGACACTACTATCCCTTTAAACAATACAATTCATCTGTAATTCAGTAAGGTCAATATAGTCAATTAAAATAGTACTACAGTGTTATATGCCACCACCAGAGAAATACAGTTATATGCTATCACCAGAGAAATACAGATTTATGTGATGAGAACAGCAAAACAATGTTATATGTCACCACCAAAGCAAAACATATGCCACCAGACAGCAATGCAGTTTATGTCACCAGCACAAAAATACAGAGGTGTATGACACCAAGCAAGCAATAGAAATGTATATGTCACCTGCACAGCATTTCAGAAGTATATGTCACATCAGAGCAATAGAGGGTTATGTGTCACCAGAGAAATACAGAGTTTTATGACACCAGAGAAATAAGCCATTATCTATCACTAGCAGAGCAATGCAACAAGATATACCACCACAGTGCCTCAATACCTCCCACAAAAGCATTGTAATTCACAATATATGCCAAAGTAGGACCTTTTATAAACATATTGGTATATTTGGCTACGGCTGTGTTTCACATTGTGTAACTGATTTGCCACACCACTTGCATGTGTGCTCATTTGGGGCCCATATTTATGCAATGTGGTGTGGATAATGATATGTAGAATAATTTGGCCCAGATTATTCTAAATATCCATATCCATACCACATTGTATTAATCTGGACTGGGTGCCAAATGGGCGCACAACATTCAAATATAGTAGCAAATTAGTTATACAGTGTGACCAAATGTACCCTTATGAACTTAAAATGCTCCACTTTGGCATCTATTATGAGTTAGAATGCTTTTGTGTGGAGAGAAGAGTTAGCCGCTGAGCATTCATTTTAATGCCACTGTTATAAACAGCATTTTACAGACAGAAAACAGTAAAATGACTTTTTAAAACAAGTTTAGTACTGTAATTTTTTAGATTAACTTCTGTTTAAAATAGAACCACATGTTCTCAGTGAAGAAATTCATAGAACATGCTCTTGTCATTGCATTCAAATGGTTAATATGTATAAGATATGTTTTATGAATTTCTTCAATGAGCATGAAGTTCTGTTTTAAACTGTTAATATTAACTCTTATGTGATTGATAAAAACATGTTTTATGAATTTCAAAGTTAATTTCACCACAGTCAGCACAAATGGCTATATTTTAAACATAAATCAATATTAATTAACCCGTAATGTCAATTAATGCCAATGATTAGAAGCATGTTTTATGAATGTCTTCTTCACTACAGGTTTGTCAGATTAACTAAAATAAACAATTGTGAACTCAGGGAAGACATTCATAAAACATGCTTTTTGTCATTGACAACATGAGGATTAACCCTTTGAGTGCCAGGAGGGTACAGAACCCATTGCTTTGCAATGCGTTCCATACCTCTCTGGCATTCAAAAGGGTTAATATCAAATTCTGTTTAAAATATAACAATATATGCTCAACGAACTTAGAATTTAAAAAAAAAATATGAGATTCTAAGTTCAGAGAAACAGAAGTTGTTATTTACCTTCCTGCTGTTTTTTTTTCTGATTTACATCACTAGGCTTAAATTATCAACATTCCAGTCTAGACACTGTCCACACACACTGTCCAACTCCACACCCTGTCTATCGTGAATAGACTCCATGAAGAGAAGCTTAATGTCAGTGCCAGACACTAATAATGGCACTTGGGAAGCAGTGGTGGGCGGGTGGGGCACACAGGTGGGCTAGAAACTCTGGAGGGCCCCCTCCTGGTGATGTTACTGTTGGCAGCTAGAGTTCTTTCCAACTTGTCATTAAGTAAAGTGTGCTGGAGACATCTCTAGCAACCAATAATTAATATTTTGGGTCCTAATATTTGCTACTAATATTTTTTTTTCTAGGATCACAGATTAAAAACACCATTTTTTCAATGGGATACTGTAAATGTGTTTATTAATGCATTATTTGAGCTGTGATAGAAACTATAACAAGCACAATTCGACCTTTCAATATTCTGAATAAGATTTATAGAAATGGAAATATGCATCTTGATTCATATAATGATTTACTTTATACAATGTGCTACAGTACATTTTAATGCTAATTTCCATGAATTAAAAAGTTGATATGATTATTGTAGAATTGTAGAATTAATGTAGAAAAATCTTTACACTTTTTTAATTAATTTTTTTCTCAAATATTAAAACTCTCTTTTTAAGTACAATCTATATATTTAGGGTCTTATGCAGAAACCAAAAGATTACCAGAATTCACATTAGAGTAAAAGGGGCATCACATCCTTGAATGCAAAAGAGGTCTCCAAAGCATTTCTATGCAATGTGTTGGAGATCTCTCTATCATTCAGTTAGTTAAAAGCTCCATTAAAATCAATACAAATTTTTACCCATGACCCACAAACACCTTGGAGAGGGGTGATAAAACTGTGGTGCAGCTGGTTTGCTCAAGAATTGCTCCTCTTTTTCTCTTTGCAGCATTCTAAATACAATCACCATGTAAGCACAATTGTTACCCTTACCTTCTTCAATGTGATGATACCTTCTTGGGTTGCATAACTAGTAGTTATATCAAACATATTAAAATCACCCTTTTCTTCAATCATATAAAACATTTCTGCATTTTCTCCAATATCGCGGTCATCAGCCATAACTTCTCCTACAATTTCTCCAACCAATGCTGTTTCTATTATTGACATATCGTAAATTTCTGTATATGAAGACAACAATTATGAAAATCAATTATCAAACAAATGTCTGTGTTTCATTTCATATTAAAATATTGACCAATGGCCATGTGCCACATCAGTGGATATTATTTTATGACAAATATAGCTACTACATACGGACTAGGGCTATAAATAAGATTTATGAATAGCATTTCTTTGAAAAAAGAAGTTCTGTATTGGAATAATTGTGAAGAACTGTGTAACAACCACTGAAGCTGCAAGGCAAGCACACATAACAACTGTAGATTAGGTAGGTAATTTGGGGCAAAGACCTACCCAAATCACTATCTGACCCTAGAGTGTCCCACTAGTGTCCTCAAGCACCTGCCCGACATCCACACTTTGCTTGGTTAACACCATCATTATAAGATTGCATCAATTTAATCACAAAAGCAATGGAGAGGTTTACCAAAATTTTAAAAAATAAACTACCACACCAACACTATCCTGTTGAAACCAGTAATTAATCCCTCCATTGTTGGGGCACCTACAATTAATCTCACTGGCAAAGAGGAGGTTAACCAAGTAAAAAAAAAAATAGAAAAAATGAAAAGTAGGAGAAGGGTCACGAGACACACTGATGAATATTAATATAGGATCTCTATATCCCATATTTCATACTTACATAGTCAATTAGTTTGGAAAAAGACATTTCTGTTAAGTTGAACCTTTGTCACAGTATACCCAAGAAAATGAGAATTATATAATATTTCCCTATTCCAAAATGGGTATTAGTCTGTTTACCAGAACTTCTAGTTTTACCTAGTAATACACAGTATAACCCTGTCCTCATCTGCTAGAAATGCATCTAACCTTATCTCTTACATGCATCCATTATATCTGCTATTACCATATCTTTGGGCAAGGAGTTCCATAATTTAACAGACCTTTCTATAAAAATCCCTTCTTCTGATGAAGGAAAAACTGCCTTTCCTCTAATAGTAAGGAATGGCTCCTGGTTATTGACCAGCCTTTGGAATGAAAACGCTCATTAAATATATAATTGTATCAACTTTGCATACACTTACACAATGTAACAAGATTCTTTCTTAGGCATCTTTACTCCAGAGTAAATACATCAAGTTTGGTTAGACATTCTTCATACTTCAAATCCTCCATTCATTTAATTTCTTTTCTTCTCTGTACTCTTTCCAATTCTATAGTATACTTTTTTCAGAACTGGTGCTCAAAACTGCACTGCATATTCAAAGTGCGGTCTTACCAACAATTTGTACAGTGGCAAAATGTTGTTATCCACTCTTGCATCTGTTGGTTTTATGAAAGACAGCACTTTGTTTACATTTGCTACTGCACTGATCACTATTTCCATTTGAACAGTCTTTTTCTAGAATGAGTTTCCTATCATGATTCCTTTAAGTTCATAAGTAGTATTCCTATTTCTTCATCTCAAATGCATAACTTTGTACTTTTCTACTTTAAATTTCATCTTTCATTTGTTTACCCAACCTGCCAATTTATACAAACATCCTGCTCTGCATTAATTATCCAGGTCATTTATAAACATATTCAAAATGAGTGGACCAAGTACTGAACCTTGAGGTACTACACTATTCACCTTAACTGTGTTGGTGATTTTGTTTATTTACAGCAACACACTGTTCCTTATATCAGCTTTCTCTCCACTTACAAATATTATCCATTAGACACAATCTCCTTATTTTATACACCAGTCTCCTGTGTAACACTATATCAAATGCCTTTGCAAAATCTAGATATACTACATCTACTACTTTACCATTATGTAGGTTACTATTTACTTCTTCATAGAAGTCAAAAGATAAATTTGGCAAGACCTGTTCCTCATAAAACCATGTTGATTCCTGCTAATAATTTTATTTATCACAGGGTAATTCTGAATATAATCCCATATTATCCCTTCAAGCTGTTTTCCTACTACCAAAGTCAAAATCACAAATATATAATTTACCAAGTTCTGTTTAAGTCTCTTTCTAAGTAAAGGCACCACATGGGCATTTTAGCAATCTTGGGGCACTGAGCCATGTGGCGAGAGAGTCTATACAGATGAAAAAGAGTGGTCTTTTTCTAACACTGCACTGTATTCCAGAAGAACACTTGAATGTATACCATTAAGACCAGGTGCTTTGTAAGTCTATATTTTTCCAGTCTTTACTTGAAGTCTTCTTGTGTTAACCCTATATATCTGATAATGGTATGGCTGTAAATTTTTATTTGTTTAAGTTCTTCTATCATTTCCTATTCCTTGACATATACTGCCAAAAATAATGTGTTTAGAATCAGAACTTGTCACGGTAATCAAGGCAGAGAAGTACAGACACAAGCATAATGAAGCACACACAGGAAGAGCGCAAAAAACACCAACCCAAACTTCAGATTATACCTCCACTAAATATATTATCATAGGTAGAGATACTCACAACTGTTGTGTATAATAGCTAATCAATAACAATCAGCTAGGGCAAACGGGGAAAACTTCAGACTGCCCCAATTCAGTCACATCTCCCAGGAAAAAACTTGAACAAATTCTCCAAAAAATGAATTTAATATAAAAACAAAAATCAATATTAAAAAACGCCTTATAACGCGTTTCGGGGAACACCCCCTTTATCAAATATCTCAGGCTACAAAGTTTTAATGAACAAACCAACTTTATTGATAATGCACAGAGTAATAAGAATACACACAATATCCCCAGACCACCGGGCGGCAGTACACAGATCACTACCCATGGCTGCACACTGTACCGAGGACTGCACTACTCACGCTATAACGTAGGATGATAGGAAATCCCCTTGAGTTCTAGCACATGCTACGAACCAAGCTGTTATGATAGTGGTGTCAGGAATAGCGTGTGAGCATAGGATGGAACGGAGGCAACAATGCTCAAGTCTCCCAAACACGGTATAGACAACCAACGGCAACATGGAGCGAAGATCAAGCCAAAGCCACGGGTAACCCTGATAAGGGTAGTCAGGCAACCCAGGTAATGCACGTAGCAAGTAGTCAGCCAGAGCCACAGGTCAGAAGAGATGTGGGTAGTCAGACAAGCCAGGGTCATACACGGAGCGAGTTAGTCAGCCAGAGCCCCAGGTCAGAACCAATGTGGGTAGTCAGACAAACTGGGGTCATACACAGAGTGAGCCAGAGACACAGGTCAAAACCGATGTGGGTAGTCAGACAAGGCGGGTAATATACAGAGTAGATTCAGATGCCAAGCAAAGGTCAACACAATATGGAGCAATGCCAGAGATACTAGTAGGAACATCACGAAAGGGCAATGACTCCTAGGCCCAGGGAGGTTTAAATAGGAGCTCTCTAGGGCGGGAACTAATCAGGTCAGTTGGGACTCACCAATAAACAATTGCACGTCAGCGCGCCCGCACTAGTGAACATCAGGAATGTGGAAGTAACCGGCGTCCATGCCGGCCAACCAGGCAGTAGGACTTGTATACAAAAGTTGCACCCATCTTAGGAAGGTCAGCCCAAATCCAAATTTGCATAATGTACACCAGAGAACACCACTCCACGGAATCAAACGCCTTTACCAGGTATAAAACCCACCTGATCCGAGTGTATGAGATCAGAGATCACTGCGTTAAGTCTCATTGCCAACACCTTGGCCAAAATTTTTGCATGCGATGTATTCAAAGAAATAGGTCAGTACGAATCGCACCTATTCAGGTCCTTACCTGGTTTAGGGAGTATTACAATGATCGCATCAGTAAAAGATGACGGAAATTTACCTACATCCAAAGCATCATAAAAAGTGTTCATCAAGTGCGGGGCTAGCGTATCAGTGTATCTTTTATACCATTCAGCCGGCAGCCCATCACCCCCCGGGGATCTACCCATGGGGAGAGAGGCAATGGCCGCCATAACCTCACCCAACAGAATAGGAGAATCAAGCATACGTCGCTGGTCAACTGATAAGGACAGGAGTGATATTCCTGCCAAATATTCTTCCACCTGCCGAGGGGTAGAGTTGGTTTGTGTCTTATAGAGAGTAGTGTAAAAGTCTGCAAAGACATCATTGACGCCCATTTCATCATGTATAAGGACCCCTTCTTTATTACATATTGACGTTATACTGAGACTGCCCTCCTTGACACCCACCAGATGGGACATAAGCTTCACTGCTCGATCCCCATTTTCAAATAGTTTCTGCTTCTGGAACATCCTAAAAGCTACATTCTGTTCCATTAATGCGGCGTTGTATTCAGACGAAGCAAGTAAGAATGAGTCGTATGATATGGCGTTGCCTTTATCAATGTGTAGTCTCTCTGCTGTGGTAGCTTCCTTCTCCAATTGATTGATCTTATCCCTCGTGTGTTTCTTATGTGTAGTGATTAATGAACCAAGCGAACAGAGCGCCACGGCTTTCGCCGCATCCCATACCATGCCCTGCAGCGCAGAACCCACATTATGACAAAAATAATTTGCCAATGCTGAAGTCGCCAACTAGGAGTTGAAAAATCCCTACCCACACAAAGGTGTAGGTGCATTGGAGAATGATCCGAAGCCACTCTAGGTAAGTAAGAACAGTCATTAACCATATAACAGGCGTGATTAGATATAAACGCATGATCAATCCTAGACAACGATTTGTGAGTGGCAGAATGACACAAATACTCCTTAAAGGGACAGTAATACTTCATTTTATCTTTATTTTATTTTGTAGGCATTAAAAAAACATGAAGAACGATATAAGTCTTATCTCTCAAACCTTTATGGTTTAAGAGATATTCACAAGCAAAGTACCCCCCCCCCCCCCTGTTCAGCCAAATCAGAAGGGAGGTGCCCAGGTAGACTGCAGAGAGGGACAATCTTCAATTAAGATAAGGGAAAAAGCTGAAAAACTTGTCAAGGGGGGAAGGGCTTTCATTCTTTTCATACAAAGAAGATTCTCCCCTGCTGTTATCTGTCTAGTCTTACAACCAGATTCACATCTGAGAAGAGATGGCTTACACTAGGAAAAAGGGGCGGGAGGGGGAAACTTTGCTTGTGAATATCTCTTAAACCATAAAGGTTTGAGAGATAAGACTTATATCATTCTTCATGTTTTTTTAATGCCTACAAAATAAAATAAAGGTAAAATTAAGTTTTACTATCCCTTTAACGGTAGGATGAAGAGTTCTCCACACATCAGTCAGGTTCATGTCTTCTACAAAGCTGAGAAACTTAAGCCTAGAGGCCAAAGAGTCACTTGACCCAGTTCCCATCCTGTCTAAAGCAATGTCAATGCACATGTTAAAGTCTCCCATAACAACAAGGATGCAACCAGGTTTTGCAGACACATATAAGAGAGCCTCCTTCAGGACTTCAGGCCACAAAAGGTGGGGGAACATAGATATTCATTAAGATAATCGGAATATCAGAGATCATGCGGTCCAAAAAAATGTACTGACCCAGAGAGTCAGACTTCAAATCTACTAACTCGTATTGCAAAGACTTTAACATCTCATTTTTGAAAAGTCCAGTGCATTCCCTGTTAAGTTTTTTTGCTATTTGTATATTTGAACATTGTTTTGTACTCACTCTTCATTTCAATCAGAGCTTCATTTTAAATTTTTGCTTACCTTATTTCCGTCAAGGTTTGAGCTATAAGCCTTACATCTTTGTGCATGTTTTTTATGCAAATTCAATAAACTTAAAAGTAAGTATTACTATCCCTTTAAGCCATACATCAAATTTCCAGAGCTCCCTCTGCCTGCCTGCACTGGTTCATGGCACTGGTTGTATTTCAGAAAATACTACTCAGAATGTCTTTACCTTGAGCTAAATCCCTGAAATAATTTTAGGGACCTTCATGGTCCTCCTACTTTGCAATTGGTAACAATATCCACCAAGACAGCTGGATCATTTACAGCCCCATTCAATAATCTGTTTGTCCTCTCAGCAACAGGCCAAACCGGATCACTCACGAGACAACATACTGTTGGGTATCCACATTCCTGAAGACCGTCATGAAATTGATGGTGATGTCTGATCATGAGTAAGCGCGAGAGCCGCGCGAAACGCGTTGATCGATGCGACTATTTGTAGACTTGATACCCTCCACTCTGTAAGTCTTACACTCTATTTCACCCACTGCTAACACAGGAGGCAAGAAAAGCAAGTATGTTTTTAATGATTTATGCGAATAAAGTTTTAAATTGTTTTTGCATATCTCTTGCATTTTTATTAAGAGTATCGTGAAGTGGTGCTATTACAGAGAGCCAGTAGTTATTGCTTATTACATAGAAGATTGGAGAAGTCTTCTCTCAGTTGCACACTATCACCACTCGGGTTACATATTCATCCAGGTGTTGGTCAGGAGTCTGTGTCAGATATATACTCTAAGTGCCCGCAAGAGTTAAGTACACCATTTGGAGCCGCTTAAAATAAAAAGAAGATTGGAATTGATGAGTGTTTCTCAAGCAGAGCTCATTGATGTGTACGTATCACTCATGAATACTCAGAATTCAGTACTCTGATGTTTGAAATACGGAGATTTTTCTCGCATAGTTAAAGTAAGAGTACTAAGCAATAGAGTATTGAAGAGACCAGTGAAGAGACACACCACAAAGATGGAAGATTCTAATGAATCAAATGTTCTCACAGAGAGTGAAGCAAGAGTGGAGGAAAGTAGAAGTCTCAGAGCTATAGAGGATTTAGCTTATAGAATACTTAATGTTGACAAGATATTTGAAGAGGCTGAGGATAAAGAAGATCAGAAAGATGTTATAGAACTTTCTGTTTTATTTCAAGATCTAGAGAAATTGATGGAAAAAGAAATAAAAATATGGTGGGAAATTACGACATTACAACAATATATAAGAGTTAATCGTATACCAAGAGGTTTAAGGTTAAGAAAAAGTCCCACTTTTGTTCTAGAAGATATGACGTTTCATGAAAGATGGAATGAAGCTTTGTCAAATTGTTCAAGAACATTGATGAATTTAATAATAAATATAAAGAAAAAATATTATACAATTTGAAAGATTCAATTAAATTCAAACAGAATCTTGTTATGGAACAAAGGAGTCATGTACAGTTTGCAACATTGGATAATAAACTATCGGTTTATCTAGAGAAATTAGAGAAATCTATTATGGAAATAAAGCAGAAAAAGTTCTTTAGAGACAAAGAGGACTATGATAAAGGAAATATATATAATTGGAAACAAGGAAATTATAACCGGAAATATAAGTCGATATTAAAATCTTCGAGGGAGAAGAAAGTAAGTTTCTCCAGTATTGAATTAGATTCCACACAAGAAGAAAGAGAAGATTTAAATATGTCAACTTTGAATGATTCCGTTATTAGTTCTGCTTCCACTGTCTCTTCAGCCTCTTTTTTGTCAACAGAAAGAGAGAGCGAAGCAGAGAGGATATTTACACTGGAGGAAGAGCAAGCAGTAAAAAAGAAACAAAAGAAGACACCATCCAAGGCACTTTTAACAAAGGAAAGAAAAACAGAACAAGAAGAGGTGGAAGAAATCAAATCTGGAAAAAAGAGAAATTCTCCAAAGAAAAAGAACAAAAGAAAATATAGTAATACATTTGTCAACCTATATTCTTGATGAAGAAGAAATAAATGTGCTGAAGAAAGGTCTCAATTTTGCACCCTCCAGACATTTTAATCTTTTTGAGACTATTATTGATGTTAGTAAATTTGTGAGGAAGATTACACTTAAAAAGTTTTTTTCAGAGACAACTAATGACTCTATGGCCAATACAATTAAAGATAACAATATTAATAAAGATAATAATGATGAAACCTGGATGTCTTTTAGAGATCATTGTGCTCTGATGGACTTGGTTAACATCGAACATGAAAATGAAAGTATGTCATTTGATTTGGTATCAGTCAAATCTGGAGAAATTAAATGTAGTTCACAAAAGACGACCTTTTATTCGATTGGTTGTAGAGGAAGAGTGCTAGATAAGTTTCAGAAAATAATAGAAGAAGATCTTGTTAAATTGTTAAAGAAAGAGAAAAAAGCCTCTTCAAATATGACCAATCTTGAAAAAAATGCTTTAATCTCTCTGCAAAAAAGAGAAGAAATAGTTATAAAAAAAGCGGATAAGGGAGGAGCGGTGGTCATTTTAGATAAGGAAAAATATTGTTCAGAAGCTATGAGACAATTAATGGATAAAGAAGCATATGAAGTTTTGCAGAGAGATCCTACTGAGGAATTTGCCTGCCTTCTGGGTTCCCTTTTAAATAAAGGGATGTCTTTGGGAGTTCTGAATAAGAAAGATATAGATATTTTAAAAGTAGAACATCCAATCATGTCCATTTTTCATCATTTGCCTAAGATACATAAGGCTATGGTGAACCCAGAGGGCAGGCCAATTGTGTCAGGAATAGGTTCACTCAATGAACCATTGGGAGAGTGGGTAGATTATTACCTACAACCTATGGTTCTAAGACTCTTCAGCCATCTTAAGGATAGTACAGATGTAATGAAATGGTTGTTGAACATAAAATGGGATTCGAAGATGATTTGGATCACATATGATGTGAAATCACTTTTTTCAGCTATTCCTCATCATTTGGGTTTAAGGGCATTGGAATATCATCTTACTCGTTATAGTAATTATCCATTAGAGTATAAAGAATTTCTTATACAGATAATAGAGTTTCTTTTGTCACATAATTTTTTTATGTTTGATGGGAGGTATTATCTCCAAAGACGCGGGACTTCTATGAGGGTCAAATTTGCGCCCTCATATGACAACCTATATATGGGTTGGTGGGAGGAGACCCGCGTCTTTGGAAATGGAAATCCATTTAGAGATTCTATTTCATTTTATGGACGTTATATTGACGACCTACTTATTATATGGAGCGGCAATATAGAAGATATTAGTCTATTTACGTCCTATTTAAATGATAATGACTTAAACCTTACTTTTACATCTGAGTGGAATTCAGAAACCATTAATTTTTTAGATTTGACTTTGAGAGGTGACGTAATAGACGGGATTATATCTACCAAAATATATAGAAAAGATACAGCGAGAAATATGGTCTTAAGAGTGGACAGCTGTCACCCATTCCATACAATAAAAGGGATACCAGTTAGTCAATTTATGAGAATTAAGAGAAGCTGTTCTTCCAGTGAATCATTTGAGACACAAGCTTTGGAATTATGCAATAGGTTTTTGCAACGTGGATATCCGAAATGGATGATATCTGAAGCATATGAGAAAGCTAAAAAGAGAGATAGATCTCAATTATTAGAATATAAAGTTAAAGATCATTCAGAGGTGAAAAAAGGAGATCCAGTTGTATTCTCTACTCCATATAGTCAAGAATTTAAAGATATAGTTAATATCATTAAAAGAAATTTGCCTATCCTAAAAGGAGATGAGAAATTACATGATATTTTTAAGAATGGTTTCAGATTTGTCTCTAGAAAAGCCCCTACAATAGGCAACTTTGTTTCTCCAAGTATGTATTATAATACGAAGAAGAAAGGGACATGGATGAGCACTGTAGGGTCATATTGTTGCAATAGTTCTCGTTGTGGATGTTGCAAACATGTATATGTTTCAAAGGAATTTGAGTCTTTCAATACAGGAAAAATATATAAAATGAGAAACTACATTAACTGTGCCACCAAAGGGATTATATACTTAATAAACTGTACTAGTTGTAGATTACAGTATGTAGGTAAAACATTGAGGACATTGCGAGAACGACATAATGAACATTTGAGTGACATCTGTAGTACAGAGTTTAGATCTAGCATTTCCTCACACTTCAAAGATATACATGCTAGATGTCTAGATACCTTTAAAATACAAGGAATTGAAAAAAGTTTGTTAGGAGTGAGGGGAGGGAGTCTGGATACTTTATTATTAAAGCGAGAAGTATTTTGGATATTCACTCTTGGAACACGTCATCCAAAAGGTTTTAATAAAGAATATGACGTGATGTGCTACATTTAAAAAGTCTAATATTAGATTAGCTAAAAAGAGTATATTCCCTATTGGTGAGGGTATTTAATTTTAATTTAAATTTATATTTTAGTAAGATAGGGACTGATATGCACTATAAGAAGATCTAATATTTAATGATATTAACTTTAACATCAGTCAAATATATAGATTTATATATCCTCAGAAATCCTCATAAGCTCAATTTTTACAATTTATTATTGTTTTTAAGAATAGTATACTGTTTTAAGAAATATCATGATCGTTTGTAGTTTGGGAGGTTTTTTCATTTATTCTTTGAGGACTTAGTTATTTATATGCTGTACCACTTTTGAAATATGATAGCTTTTTATTTGTTAAGTAGGAGATATATAATATCCACTTTCGATATGAAGTAGTCAAGTTTAAAAGATTTCAGGTACGCATTTATAAGCTATGTAGTATGAGACTGTGGAGTTCAAGCGGATAAGGGAAGAATATCGCGATTACTGTGATTTTTAGAATAATTCATATGACTCCATTTCATAAGTTCTATTTCTAAGTTTATTACAGCCTCTTGAATGCTTTTTTGTACTCATTCAAAAGAGCATGTGATTTGGAACTACAGAGCTAAAGTGAACTACAGATTGACACTGCCCTTAAGTTACGATCAGAATTACAAGAAACACATGTGCGTTTTCGGATCTGTACTTAGAGACGTGTTAATTGGTCCTTTGAGAAAACTTAACCTCCCACATTACTTGCTATAGAAGGTTTAAAAACTAACGGTCATGAAATTGATGGTGATGTCTGATCATAAGCAAGCGCGAGAGCCGCGCGAAACGCGTTGATCGATGCGACTATTTGTAGACTTGATACCCTCCACTCTGTAAGTCTTACACTCTATTTCACCCGCTGCTAACACAGGAGGCAAGAAAAGCAAGTATGTTTTTAATGATTTATGCGAATAAAGTTTTAAATTGTTTTTGCATATCTCTTGCATTTTTATTAAGAGTATCGTGAAGTGGTGCTATTACAGAGAGCCAGTAGTTATTGCTTATTACATAGAAGATTGGAGAAGTCTTCTCTCAGTTGCACACTATCACCACTCGGGTTACATATTCATCCAGGTGTTGGTCAGGAGTCTGTGTCAGATATATACTCTAAGTGCCCGCAAGAGTTAAGTACACCATTTGGAGCCGCTTAAAATAAAAAGAAGATTGGAGTTGACTTTATTATATTAGCAGATCACACTATGTGTTAATGTTTTATTTTTTGCATGTACATCACGATCTGATATTTGGAGTGATTCTCTGTTTATCTGCAATTTCACAATTTTTGAGCGCCTCTTATCATTTTTTACTTTTTTATTTTAATGTCATCAGTTGGCAAGACTGCTGGGTTGCACTGAATGCATTGAGCTCCAAGTCAACCCATCAGTGGAGAGGTTAATGGTAGCTCAGGTTAGTGTAGTGGCAGTTTGGTGGACTAGTGTAATATTAATGTTGGGGTAAGTTAAAATCATTGTTGCCTGCAACTTTGAACCATATCACACAGAAATGCAGTAAAACTTCTATAACAGACATGTCGAACATGTGGCACCCACCATACAGAGCTGCTGTTCCCATCAGAATATCTAATTTGTATTACAGTGTGGTCTTGCTGCAAAAATATGCACTGTATCTGAACTATTCACTTTTTTGTGTCCCCTGACCACAACATGATTAGTAATTTAAGTTGGGAAAATGTGATCTCCACTCAGTCTGGTGAAGCTGTCTCAGTATTTAGTTATATCTATCTTGTGCTCTGACATACTGCACTTTGCATCAGTAGGTGAAGTAGAGATCATTGAGACTTTACTAAGCATCAATATCACTGAGCTCATCTTTACTGCCTGAAGCATATCAGAGTTAAAGATAAATATTTCACAGTACTTGGACCTCACCGGACTGAGAGATTAGAAGAGAGGTCTCCAACACATTACAAATGAGTTGGATACCACTTTAGCAAGCAAAGGGTTCAATCCTCATTTACTTTGACCAACAGGATGTTTTTTTATCTTGTCCCAGAATGACTCCAATTTTCTGCTGTTAGACACTGGCAACCAATGTTGTGGTCTTTTTGAGTGGGTAATGTTGAGTTAGTGGGCCTTGATGAAATTTCAGTCTGGCATGCCTGTCCTGTAGCATCTTAGGGGTTAATGGTGATTTAAATGAGTGTGGGAAAGATTTTTACGGCTGTTTAGGGTTGAGACCTTTTGCTTTTGACTAGACCTATTTTCCTGCTTCATAAGCCTTGAACTGCCATGACAGAAAAGGCCTCAACAAACATAGAACATATTTCAATGTTACTTTACTTATTTACTTACACTAAAAACTCTCTGCTTAACACTGCTCATGCTAAGGGGAGTTTCTGGGTGTTTGTTTCCTCTCCCTCTTGTTTTATATTATTTATTAAAAAAGCACAAACAAAATGTCATAACTTTACTTCATTTTCCTGCACATAACAGAGGGGAGGTGTTCAGGAGGATATGTTGGCATTAAAATCTCAACAACAAAGTGTGTCTACCAGTATTATACACACTATTGCCTACCCTGACGAGTATGCATAGGTGATAGAGGCTAACTCTAGATTTGTACATTTCCCCACAATGTTCTTTAGGGATAAAAAAATGGGCTAATGAAGAAAATATTAGTGAAAAAAGCAAATTAATTGTATTAGAATGGCAATATTGGCTGGATTTAAGCACTGTTATCTTTTAAAAAATATATTTTCCAGCTACAAAATTATTTTAGTATAGTATACTTACTTTGATGAAATTTTGGAGCATTGTCATTGACATCAGACAAGTTAATTGTTACTGTTGTTGTTGCTGATAATCCACCTACATTACCAACCATATCTTTGGCTTGTATTATAACATTGTATTGATCCTTAGCTTCTCTGTCCAATTGTGAGGCCACACGAATTACACCTAAAAAAGTGAATTCAATATCAATTTTAAACCACAGAAACAATCATCCATTAAAGTGCTCACATAGTTGAAATTATATTACCTTTTCAAAAATCTTAAAACCTTACACTTCCAGTCACACACTTGACAATATAGTGATTCAATGTTGAATGGACTAGTTTCCATTACAATCTTCAAGTAAGTCCAAAAGAAACTAAAATATATTTCACAATAGTTTAAAGCCATTTGGAATCTAATTGAGAAAAATGGTCCTATATTATTCTCTGTAACCTATTTATCTAGACAAAATACCTGTTACATTTTTTTGACAAATACAACCCGTAAAATGAAGTTTGTACCAACAGCATTCTTCTCAAAATTCATAAATCTTTGCTCCATGCTGCAATATACACCCCTATATGGTGCTCCTTAGAACAAAACACTAGAAAGGGCATGCTAATCGTTGAAAGATTGAGACAGGATATATTAGCCTGAAGCATACTGTGCCAGTTTCTGCTCAAACTCAGAGTTCCATTATATGAAAGCTTCAATAATAACACTGCCCATGGGGACAGGACTGTGAAACACACAAAGGATGAGGAAGAAACTACCCCAGTGGGGTAGATTCTTTTCTCTTTGTCTTTTCTTGCCTCTCTTTCTCTATCTTTCTTCCTATCTCTCTCTCTCTCGCTCTCTCTCTCTCTCTCTCTCTCTCTCTCTATATATATATATATATATATATATATATGTATATATGTGAGAAAAGGGTCACACTCACGAAACAAGAACTTAGGAGTCACTGAGATGGAGTCAAGAATATGAATATACATTCAGCACTCATTTTAAATAGCATATAAATATATATAAAATAGGAAGCATCATTATATAATTTGAGTCTCCCTCAGGAGACACATGCACCCAGGGGTGACAGTGAGGAGGAGATATTTAATCTCCTCCATATTGCCAGTCCTGGGGATACATGGGGCTGTCAAAATCTCTGCAAGGAGTTAGCTCTCCCTCAACATCCCCCAGAACAGAAAAAAAACCTGGCAGATTCACAAACACTTACACACACACTGTGGCCTTACTCTGACCTCTCCAATGCCCACCATTTCAATTTCATGATGCTAAAGGACACAGCAGCAGCACTGGTGGGTGGTTCGTCCTACAGCCAGTGAGAGCATAAACTCATGGCTTAAAATGAGCCAATGCGTTATGAAGCTAGGCGTGCGCAAAGTTGTATGGGATATGTTGGTGAACAGCCAAAGGAGTGTGAGGGCTAAAGAGGGAAGTGGCTAAAGGAAGGCAAGGGGAGATAAACCATATATAATGAGTGCAAAGTGGCAAGAGTGACACATGGAGGAGGACTGAAATGCCCAGTAAATGGTCCTCTGGTACATCCTGCAGTGCCAAAGCATTCTATGTAAGTATTATATAGATACTAAATCTAAGGATTCTACATAAGTGAACCAAACTTTTGTTTCCTTCTCTTACCTTCACTCAGTATACAGGCTATTCTAGCACAACTCTATTTTTCTCAGTGAAATAATCTCTGTGGTGTTCCCTGTGATCTCGCACCTCAGTAATTAATGCCACACAGACTTCCCATTCACAAGCTTCACAAGACCACCCAGGTGCTGGTAGTACAAACCGAGACCTTACACTGTGCATAACATCAACTTTTTCCTCTTTAACTTTAATATATCACCTCATTTGAATATACTTCACTCCATTATATTGGGTAAACTAGCCACTTACACTCATTAAAGTCAGCTATTTTCATCCACTGCAATGCACTGGAGTCTGGAGAGATTTATTTAATGTAAATTTTCGCAAGTCCCTATTATAATGCATACTTTCTCTGACTTTTAGTACACTTTACTTCCAGATATGCCTTACTATATCACATCAGATGTATTGACTCAGTACAAAGCTCTATTGCAGTCCACACTGTACATCTTGTAACTTTCTTTATTGCATTATCTTGGATGGTTCACCATAAGGAGTTTTGTGTGTTGCATGTGTGTATAACACTCTATGTATTTGTCTGCATGTTTTGCATTGCATGTATGTGTGTGTGTCTGTGTGTGTCTTACTCGTTATATATGTCAGTGCATGTGTGCGTTTGTGTGTGTGCATGTCTGTGTGTCTCACTATGTGTATGTCTGTTGTATGTGTGTGTGTCTCTTCATAACTGTTGCTTGCGTGTGTGTATATCACTGTGTATACATCTGTGACACATTTACATGTTACGAGTCACTAACACTGTATCTTTTCTAACTGCAAACAAATTATATATTCCCTATAACAGGGTGTTTCCTTTGTTTCAGAATTTTCAACAGGATATAAACAGGTTTATGGTGATCATGAAAAACAAGTGGAATATTTTAACTAATTATACATTTTTAGGATTGAGATTGGAATTAAGCCAAGTTGTATTTACTGGAGAGAAAAAACACAAACATATATTGGCCCCAAGTAAGCTGAGGAGCATGAACAGTGCCAGAGCAATACATGATTAGAAAAATATGGGTCCCATATATATGGAAATAAAATATGTTTGACTTCCCCTTTTATTTCTCATAACTGTGTTTCCTTTGAGTCTAATATTACAAAGGAGAGGTTTCCAATAAGAACTTTTAGGTATTGCAGTTCTAGTTTTTTTAGTGTGTTTTGTAAAATGCAATTGCAGTATCAAGGTCCATTCAGCTTCTCCTGCTGGTCATATTGCTAGCCAAAAAGATGTGAGAGGCTCTGAGCACGAACAAAAGCAAAGTTGCCTGTTTTCTGGCTAGTCACCACTCAAGAGCATCACATTTACACTCTCTAGTGCCATTACAGAGGAGAAATTTCTATATACATATTAGACTAACCCCGCCCATAAGGGCGGTCCAGTACCAAAATGATGGGCAAGTACCCTCTGCATGGAAAAAACAGCTAACTCCAGACGTATGTTTCGGCCTTATTAGGGCCTCGTCAGTGAAGTGCAGGTGGCTTCTCTAGGCACTGAGAGCAAGGGGTCCACCCTTCAAGAGTGAAGGGTAATCCAGACGTGGACCCCTATCACGGTGCCCGTGCTATACTGGCGACATTCTGTCAGTCTCTGTCTACTGCTGAAGCTTATTGGCTGTAGTGACTGTCCCACCCAGTATTTGTCCTTAAATACTGGGCCTTGTCACTTTTCTGGTACCCTTTCATGGTGTTTCCGTTACCAGCGATTGTTCCAGTTCTCGTGTGATCTCTGTGTACCGACCCGGACTGCCTGACTACTCTGCTGCATCTGTTCCTGCCTGTGTACTGATCCGGACTGCCTGACTACTCTGCTGTAGCTGGTCCTGCTCAATGTACCGACCCAGCCCGGCTGACGTTCCTGCTCTGTGTACCAACTCGGATTGGCTGACGTTCCTGCTTGGTGTACCGACCCAGCCCAGCTAACGTTCCTGCTCTGTGTACCGACTCGGATTGGCTGGCGTTCCCGCTCAGTGTACCGGCCCGGTAGGGCTACTGTTCCTGTGCATCGCTACAGCCTGCGGTCCCATTCCGGTTCTCGGTTTGGGCTCCTCCTCCAGGCTTTTGTCTCAGGACAGTCCCATTGTGCCTCTATGCCTCCCACAGTCTAGTCTCTGTTCAGTCATTGTCGCGAGGGCGACATTCAGTGTCTATTCCATCAGTGCACCATGGTACGCTTGACCCTCCTTCCCGCCTTAGCTGAGGTTGGTGTTACTTGGGCGCCTCAGGCTGTGCTTACATCAGGTAGACATTATTGGTCTTAGCATTCGTTAAGCCCTTCAGGGAAGGTGCCACTATTTTACCGGTTATTCTACCGTGCAGCCTCCGTTAGGCGCCCTCCTGTGCATACTGTCTCTGTCCCACATTACTGCTATAAGCAGTCCTAAAGTTGATTCTGGGTCTCCATTGTCTACTGGGTATTTCTCTCTATTTATGCACTCCCTGCAGAGTGGGAGACTTAAGGTCCTCGCACTACTAGGGCCTGTCAGCATTCCTGGCATAATAGTAATCCATTCCTTGCTGCCTCGGTTTGATCTTCACACTAAAGTTACCTGACCTGTGTCAGTATATTGAAATTTCTGTATCGTACATATACTTGACCCGTGAGGGTATATATCTTGCTATAACCTGTCCTGTGTCAGTCCTGTATTGTGAATACATTTACTGCTGGACCCGTGAGGGTTATCTTTTCTGAGTCTGTTCAATAAAACTGTGTTTTATCTCACCTACTGTGTCTGAGTGCCAATAAAACCGTAACAACCCCTTGCTCTCAGTGCCTAGGGAACCCAGCTGCACCCTCCTGACAAGGTCCAACTAGGCCGAAATGTACGTCGAGGGTTAGATGGTGTTCCCGTGCAGGGGGGACTTGCCTGTCATTTTGGAACTGGACTGCCCTTTTGGGCGGGATTAGTCTAATATGTATGTTGAAATTTCTCCTCTGTAATGGCACTAGAGAGCTAAAACGTGATGCTTCTGGGCGGTGACTAGCTGTAGAACAGGCCATTGTGTAGTTGTTCATTCTCAGAAGCCTCTCGCATTCTGTATATTTATTTTGGTCATATTGCTAGTCAGCACTCAAAAAGTTTTTTTGTTTTTTTTAAATTTTAACTTTTTTTTTCTGTCTCTCTCTGCCTGCTTACTTTCTCTCTTCTATTTTTTCTACACCATGAGGGAAATTCAGTATTTTTTATAGCATGAGGGCTGAAAATCTTGAGTCTTTAATAAAACATAGGTGGGAAATGGAACAGTTCTTGTGGGAAAATCTTTGGTGTAAGAAAAAAGGCAGAAAATATAAGAGTCTCTATGGGTGGGGATTCCCACATTAAAACGTGGAAGATCCTGCTTTTTTGTGATAATTCTTGCTGGAAGAAATATTTTTTTTTGCCAATTCCTAGATGGGAGAAATGAGATTTAACAAATAAAAAACTGAATAGAGACAGGCAGGTGATCAAAGTTCCTTTCTAAGCCGGCCAAACCACTGAGGGTGAATGGCAAAATAATTTGCAGACAGAGAAATATACCTGACACTTTATCTTACAACAGCCAAAGGAAGAGTGACCATCAAATTGTCTGTTGTCTACGCTCATCCTTTTTGACTGTAGTAATCTAAGGCTGTAAAATTTTCTTCCTATTGCTGTGGAGAAATCAAGAGTTAAAAATAAAAGTTGTGAGCAGGCAGAATGACTTTACAACATTGAGAGCAGCCTGACTCATTTTGTCCTTTGTCCACTACACTAACCACCTGCTTGTACAACTCTGGCACAGGCATTCAATAAAAAAAAATTACTGTGACTTAGAATATGATATGCCAGCAGGATTCAACACATGACATTAATTCTCTGAAACATTTGTTTTCAACAAATGGAAAGGGCAGCATGTCAAATGCTACCATTTTGGCAGGTTTGTCATTCTACTGACATACTTTTGGATGACTTTTTTTAGAATAGTTGAGTCCTTCCAAAGCTATCAGCAATTGTAGGTTGGTGGTACATTGATCTGTGTAACCTCTTTATCTGAATAAGCACATTATCATGATTTTGACTAGTCCTTGGGGTACTAGTGATTGTGGCCAGTAAACAGATTGTGATGGGGTGAGGTTTATGCTCTAAATATGAGTGCTGTTGGTAGAGACTTGATGATGGTTACCTACACAGACCTCTAACTCATCATCTGTTATGATAGCAGTAGGAGAAGAAATGGGTGACTGGAATAATACTACTGATGAAAAAGGTTCCCCATTCCCTGTACACAAATCTAAAACACTAGTGCTAACCATTTTTTGAGGTCCTTCTACCAGTGCTAACACTTTCACTGGCATTTTGATTGGGCTACATGTGTGACTTTAAAGAGGATGGTCCTAGATGAGATCCAGCTTTACCCCTGCTCACACATTTTGGACAAATACAACAGATGGTAATTTGTTTGTTTTTTGGATCCTGAATGTAGTATATCCTTAATCTAGACTTCTTTTCAGAATGAGGGAGTCCTATTTCTGATGCTGGGTGATTATTACAATTCTTGTGAGTAGTTCCATCAACAACACAAGTAGAAGGGCTAGATATTTTTCCTCATAAAATCAGAAGTGTTACTATTTAAATTTGAATTCTGTGGAATTTGCTGCAATCTGGTGGAATTAGCATGAAGACTTAGAATATGATGTGCCAGCAGGATTCAACACATGACATTAAGAGCTAGATTTAAAGGCAGGCATTAGAAAAAAAATGACCATCGCATGTTTTACTTGCAGTAAGCCATTTAAAGGTCTGCCTTGAGAACAGATAACAGCAGTTTGATAATCTTTACGGCCGATAGACTTAGGTGTATTGATACTCATGGAACAAGATTCCTCAGAGCCATTTAAAGGAGTGTGGTACTGCTAACGGCTGAAAAAAAAGATACAGTTAATGAGAAAAGTTAAGACCCAGTTTCCTTAGCCGTTAGACACTTAACAGTCAAAAAAAAAAATCCCGTTACATAGGAAAGCAGACAAACTGCTTACCGCACAAGCATGTAAATGGCAAAATTAACCCGTGCAATGCCAAAATAACACAAAAAACATGCCCATGCAACACAAATCACTGTCACACACAAAACAACAACCAAGCAACACCACAGGGACAAGGCCTTAAAAAAAAAAAAAAACACCAACACATGGCACAGAACAATAGGGGTTATCACACAACACGGACACCTGCCAATACAAAACAAGCTCACCTGTACAACATCACCAGACGATCCAGACACAACTTACACCCGCAACTGACAGAGACACAACAATCAGAATACAGCACATTTTAAAACACACCGGAAAGCACTTACCTGGACAACAAAGAACTTGCCATTGGTCATCATTCACCTCATCACCACACATACACAACACCCTACCAAATACTTAAAGGGATAGTAATGTTTCATAATAAAAGAAGCTCTAATTAATCATCATAGTATTTGGGCCTTGGAGAGTGTTATTTCAATGAATGATAAAGTATCCCCCTCCTGCTGCTCACTCAGTTCAGGCAGCAGGGAGGTGCCCAGGTAGATTGCAGACAGGGATAATCTTCAATTAAGATAAGGGAAAAAGCTGAAAAACCTGTCAAGGGGGGCAGGGTTTTCATTGTTCTCATGGAAGGTTTTTCCTTGCTGTTATCTGTCTGGTCAAGCAACCAGATTCCACATCTGAGGTGAGCAGTGTTACAGTAGGTAAAAGGGGCGGGAGGGGGATACTTTATCATTCAGTTTACTCTTGAACTATAACACTGACAGTATTGAAATAACACTGTCTATGGCCAAATACTATGTTTTTGTGAAACATTACTATCCCTTTAAAGGGACAGCTTACCACACTAACATTTGGCGAGTTTGTTTGTTTTGCTAGTTTCACTATATGCACACGATGGTTGTCTACACATGCTAATTAGGTTGCCCGGGCAGCATGCTGCTCAGTATGACAACATGGCAACCTTTAGTGCCAATTCAACGTCCTTCATGCAGTGGGGTATAATTGAAGGTCACTTGCACCTGTTTTTTGTCCTGAAGAAGGCCTGGCTGAAAAGTTGACATGAGATTTAAATAAAATAAAATTAAGCTTTGTTAATTTGTGAATGCTAGATACCATTACTCTACTTTATTATTAACCACTTGACAGCACCCAGACCCCTAATCTTTTCAAATGAGAGTGCTTCCATCATGACTGTTTATATACAAACAAATCACATCATGCCGGTCCACTACCAGCACTATCGTACTCATCTGCCACATTTTAGTTTGCAATTTTTTTTTTCTATCACTTGACATCATCATGAATATGTGCAAGTATCAGTTAAGCAGAAATTAGTGCTGTGGGCAAAGGACAAAAGCACTCTGCATGCTAATACATTTTTTCATGGCATATATTGCTGTAGGACTCAGAACTTTGACTTTCAGCTACTTATTTCTCCACTACAGCCCTCAGAAGAAGTATTATTGCAGTGGGAAATGTTGTACCCATAGGAAATATAGGCAAAAATTTGTTAAAATAGGTGAAAAGGAGGAAAATTTTGCATTGGCAAACTATCGTGGAAAAAGACAAAAGTCGGTCCGTTTTTCACAAAAAGTCATGAGGGAAATTTTTCTCACTTTTCACCCACTCCTTTTCAACAGTGGAGCTGTCACACCTCTAGTGCTCTCCTCTTCCTAGTACACACTGACAACACAGCCTAACGTTATACTAAGGTGATAATGGGAAGAGTACGTGTAAATAAAAAAAAGGCAGAAAATACACCATTTTACATCATTTTGGGAATGTTTTTATGTATTTATAAACTTGTAGCGCTGGGCAGAAAGTGGTGGAAAAGCAGACTTTTGGATGTTTCTGCAGGAATTAACATGGGACATTAAAGAGGGTATTTTTTGACTCTTCTTTTTTTTTTTAGGTGAAACATTTTTCCCATCCTTAATGATAACATGCCCATCAAAAGAAGGATTCCTCCTGTGGCTCTGGAGATAGTGATGTCAGTTACTACTTTGGCAAATATCATAGCCTCCAAACATTTCTTGCAGCTAGCAGTCTTTCAGTTCTTGTTTTAAGTTATTTTTTTCCCACTTTTTCTTGCAGAATGTTTCTAGCTCAGAAATATTCTTAGGTTGGTTTGCCTGCACTACATGTTTGAGATCTATCCATAGATTTTCAATAATATTCATGTCTGGGGACTGTGAAGGCTAACCAAAGCCTTAAGATTCTGTTTCATGAAGTAGTTCATGATTGATTTAGAGGTATGTTTTGGATCATTGATTTGTTGGAAACGTTTTCATATTCAGGTTCTTCACTTACTGTGGGATATGAGCTTCTAAGATTTGTTGCTGCTTAGTAGAATCCATTTTTCAATGTACCTGCAAAATATTTTCTGCTCCACTGGCTGCCACTCAACCCCAAAACATAATAGATCCACCCCCAAGCTTAACAGTTGCCAAGATCTTCATCAAATGCTTCTCTTTCTTTTTTGTCCAAACACATCTTTGGTGAGTAGTTAAACAGTTCAATTTTAACTTAATTAGATAACAGCAGGTGGCTCCAAAATGTCTCTATCTTATCGTAGATGAGAGTTGGTACCGTGTTAGCCGTAGAAATACAGGATGCAAAATTTTTTGTAAAGTTGATACCTTTATTGGCTAACTAAACAGATGTAAAATGCAAGCTTTCAAGACTTCTTAGGTCTCTTCCTCAGGCATGTTATACAGATAAATATGAAAACTTCTCTCTTAAATACAAGTACACATTACATTGTTTATAATGGAAATCAGATAAGAACATTAGTCCAAATACCAATTCCTTGATCAGTCAATGGTAGAGGATGTGATTTAAATAGCATTCTTCCTCTGAGTCTAGGTATTTATGATTCCAAAGGGACTGTCGTAAAAGTTAATTCACAATTAAGTACTGAGACAGAAATTCTCTGTCTCTGTTCAGGCCCTAGGTCAAAGAGTCAAATTGTAACATTAATTTTATCTCTCATAAATTTCTGTCCCTCTGATTGTGAAATTGTCCCATTAGTACAGTCAATTTAACGTCCCTGATACTGTGTCCACTTTGGCAAAAATGTTCTCCCACTGGTGTCTCTGTCTTTTTGTTGTTAATGCTGGATCTGTGGGAATTAAACCTCTTATGTGATTTCTGTCCCATTTCCCCCACATAAAGAGCTGTTGGGCATTTTTCACACATGATAAGGTATATTACATTACATTTGTAGGTGAAATTTCCATTGATCTCATGGTGTAACTGGATGTTCGGTATGGGTATCTTGTCTGTGGTGTAAATGTGTGCACAGGTTTTATACCTACTTTGTAGGCAGGGTAATGTGCCATTTTTTGTATTTTTGTTCAGGGCATTCCTTACCATCAGTTGCTTTAAATTGGCAGGCTGTCTGAAGGAGAGTAAGGGAGGCTGTGGAAATATGTTCTTAAGTCTTTCATCTGTGTGTAAGGTTGCTTGAAGTTCTCTTGATATTTTGCGCAGAGCTTCAACCTGGGGGTGGTAAGTGACAACAAGTGGCACATGGTTTCCCTTATGCTGTTCTTTGTAGCTCAACAAATCTTTTCTTGGTATGTGAGTAGCTTTCTGTATCTGACTGTCAATAATCCTTGCACTGTAACCCTGTTTTGGGTGAAAGCTATAGTTTTTCAGGTAGGTTGGTCTGTCCGTTGGTTTACTGTACAAGGATGTGTGGATGGAGTTGTTCTGAATACTGATAGTCGTGTCTAGGAAGTTAATGTTTGTGCATGAGTGATTGAGTGCTAGATTGATTACCGCATTGTAATTTTTGTGGAATTTGAGAAGTTCCTTTTCACTGGCTGTCCAGATGATAAGAACATCATCTATGTAGCGGAGGTAGACCAGGGGTTTTGTGTGGCAGGTGGACAGGAAGTCCTCTTCTAACTATGCCATAAACAAGTTGGCATATTGTGGTGCCATTCGGGTATCAATTGAGTCCAGGTTCCAGACTCTTTGACATAGGGCCTGAACAGAGACAGAGACAGAATTTCTGTCACAGTACGTAATTGTGAATTAACTTTTATGACAGTCCCTCTGGAATCATAAATACCTGGACTCAGAGGAGGAACCATTGACTGATCAAGGAATTGGTATCTGGACTAACGTTCTTACCTGATTTCCATTGTAAACAATGTAATGTGTACTTGTATTTAAGAGAGAAGTTTTCATATTTATCTGTATAACATGCCTGAGGAAGAGACCTAAGAAGTCTTGAAAGCTTGCATTTTAAATCTGTTTAGTTAGCCAATGAAGGTATCAACTTTACAAAACATTTTGAATCCTATCTTATCGTATGCAAACTTCAGATGTCGAATTTTGTGATGAGATTGCAGGTAAGATGTCCTTCTGATGACTCTTCCATGCAGATCATATTTTCTACAAGCAAAGCAGGACAGTGGACAGGTGCACCATACTCTCATACCAGCTAAACTTTCCGGCAGGTCCTTTGCAGTGATATGGGAGTTTTGTTTTGCATTCATGACCAGCCTACAAGCAGTTGTACTAGATATTCCTCTTGATCTTCCAGATCTTATCTTGACTTCAGTAGTTTCTCTAAACTTCCATTTCTTAATTATATTTTGGACAGTGGAAATTGCAAGCAGGAAGTGTTTAGATAGCCTTCTGTTCTTTTTGAAGAGTCACTTATCTTTATTTTCTGTCCTCAGTCAATTGCTTAGGGAAGCCAATGATTGATGAGTACTGGCAAAACACCCTGAGAGGTTTGAAGATTCAGGGAATTTATTAAGCTCTGGAATCATCATCATCATCTAAATTACATTAAGGTTTGAAGAGTCAATTAAGTTCTGGGACCTTACAAAAAAATAACATTAGTGGATCAACTGGAAGTGTGCCCAAACTTTAGCTCATGCCACATTTTTCGTCTTTTTTTTCCCCCCAGTTTGTTAAATTCAACAATTACAGTAAATACATTTAAATGCAGCAAATTGCAAGAATATGTCAAGTATGTGGTTGTTCACTGCAGAGATTATGTTAAATTATTTTCACTTAGAAAATAAACAAAATGTGTAATTTGGCCAGGGCTGACCAATCTTTTGCATACAGCTATATATTATTGAGGGTTTCATCCTGAAGTTGCTGTTGAATCTGTTCCTGGTATTTACCTGGTTTTCTTCTAGCTCTTTAACACTGAAGTCTGAAATTCTTTTTTAAGACTTGAGATGTCAAATTTCAAGAAATCAATCACTTTTAGAAAATACATTCTGTGTGTTTGGATTAGTGTGGAATGATTTGATGTCCTCCTTTGTTAAGCAGTGGGAGAAAGTTTATACTTGTTCTTTTTTCAAGGAAGCTAAAGTTTTATCTTCAAGTTGGAGGCTTGCGGTTATTCTAAAAATAAGTATTGGTCTTTTTTTTCTTTGATTTACACATTATCCACCTGAATATAATAATTATTATTTATTATTTTCTTTCATCATTCTGCACGTAACTTTTTGCATGCAGTTACTGCTGTTATTTTAAACCTCTCTATAAATACAAATACTATATATGTAGGTTGTTGATATAGTTTGGTAGTTAAAAGGACAACATAAACATGTGTGGTCAGTGCACATACAGCGTGCAATGGGTGTACATGAACTGCCTCATCCTAACATCTACAGAGTGGCTATCAGTTGGCAGGGGAAGTAACAATGAATGAGGTGGATTGGCAGAAGATGAAGTTACCATAGAGGAAAAAGGGGATGGTGAGCTAGTTGTTTCGCTCATCATTGAACTTCCAGCTGACTGCTCTATTTCTCTATTCTTCCTCCTCTTTGAACTCCAACTCCTCTTCTTGCCTTTCTGGAGAGTTAGGGGGTACTGCAACAGCTGTGCTTGATTTCCGTGGTGGGTGTCTGGTTTTAACATGTTTCACAAAATGTCATGATATCTCTTTTTCATGTGTGTTATCAGGGCGGTTGTGCCAAGGCGTATTCCCTCCTTTCCCCTTCTCACTGACTTGTCACAAATTATGCACAGTGCTGTTGGGGCAGATGATATTGCTGCTGCTGTCGCAGCTAGGACCAGGAGTATTGCTACTGCTGTCCTAGTCCTGCATCACTTGTTGACCCCATTTCCACTGTGTCCATGGTGGTCTGTAGTACATTAGCATGCTGCTAAGCATCCTGCTTCCCTTGCAACTCAGCAGCAGAAGGAATTAGAGCATTTGCAAACGCTGCAAATTCCAAAAGCTCACAGCTGGTGGTGGTGGTGATGCCCATCCTCATTCCTGTCTTCCATTCCTTCTCAGTTTGGTCTAAAAAGGCCATCAGTGTCTCTTCCACCCCAGCTTCTACACCACCATCATCACCACAACCACTAGTCCCTCCGTTCAGCTGCTGCTCTATCACAAACATTTCACTGCTGGTTGGAGGTGGTGACGAGGAATGTGACAGAGGGTCCCCTAATGCCACACTTGCCATTTATTGGTGATGTGAAGAAGGCAGACTGGCAGCAGTAGCAGCAGGTACAGGCAGCTGATCTGTGCTCCTGGTGCTGGTGTTATTATTGCTGCGCCTGCTATCCACCAGTTCTGGCTTCTTCAGGATCATGTTCCACCTGTACAATGCCGTGGGGGGAAGGGGACTCCCAGGGTCAGTGGAATTGTGTGGGGTCCCTTGACCACTAATCTGGACCCTCTCAATTGCTTCCCCTAACGTTATTCCCACCAGCTGCTTCACCAATACTGTTGCTACTACTAACACAAACCACATCAACTTCAGCCCCTGAGTCTTCCTCTTCACAGTCAATAGAAATATGATGATTACCCCCTCCTTCACTCCTAACACTAACAAGCTGCTGGACCTTAATAGTAGTAGTACTAGCACTGGCGGGACTGCTTGAGGATGGCAAGTTTGACTTAGGCTCCCCTTCTGTCACATTTGGCATCATCAGACACAGCATTGGTGGCAGCAGGAGCAGCACATCTGACAGCAGGCACAGTACTGGTGGCAGTAGGTTCAGCACTGGCAGCAGGCACAGCACTAGTGGCAGCAGGGGCAGCATGTCTGACAGCAGGCACAGCACTAGTGTCAACAGAGACAACACATCTGACAGCAGACACAGCAATGGTGGTAGCAGTAGCAGAGGCAGCACATCTGACAGCAGGCACAGCACTAGTGGCAGCAGTGGCAGCATGTCTGGGAGCAGGCACAGGCAGCTGACCTGTCCTGCTCTCACTACTGCTCTATTCTTCCTCTTTTGAGATTAATTTCCGCAAGATCTCTAGGGATGATTTAGGGGGACTGGACAGCATTGCTTCTGTAGTGCTCACTTCCTCCTCTTCAGATTCAGTGGACACATAAGAGTCCTTCCAGTTCCTCCTTTTATTTGTTTTAAACTTTCTCATAGCGATAGCAGTCACTTTGAGCCTCTCCTGCTTCAATTTTGCAAAAAGAGCCCATCAAAACAGCACAACACGTCTTCCTCGCTCTGTAGCTTCTTCTATTGTGTTTCACGTCAGCGAATACATCACGTTTTTATAGCGAATTGTCAAAAAACACATAAATCAATGGGTGGAAAGTTTTTAGCCATTGCAAAAATGGAAAAGAATTTTGGTCAATGTGCGAAAAATGCAGAAATTTTAATGGCTGTTTTTAAAGTGGATTTTCCCGCGATAAAGTGGACAACAACTTGGTTTTCGGTGATTTTTTCATGGGAACCCACGGGAACATTCACCCAACCTTACTCTCTAGGCCATATCTCTAAGAACGTATGTTTGTCAAGCATAGATCATAAAAGTCAGTGCACACAAGATAAAATACATGCAAGTGATATCAACCATAAGAAATACCAATGCAAGTTTAACCCTTTGCATGTCAGAGAGGTATCCAATGTATTGCATTGAAATGCGATACATTTCTGGCACTCCAAGTATTGAAACAATTTGCACCTGCAGAATATGTGAAGTCAAGAAGGAGACTGACAGTTATTTTAACCATTTGAATGCCAAAGGGAAATGCAACACATTGCAAAGTAATGCAGTGCACACCCCTCTGACAATCAAAGAATGTATGTGCAAGCACTCCTTAAAAAGAAAAAAATTGCATTTATGGACCTACATATGTTCCTTTGGTGGTATTGATTTTTACAGTGCATGCTGGATTGCTGAGAAACAGGGTGGGGAGAGGAAATGATGGCCTTCAGAGAGATAAAAATAGAGATTTAAAGGAAAAGAGTATAGTGAACATATTTGAGGATTAGAGGAAAGGAGGTTTAGACTTCAGCAGAGGATTTTTTACAGTAAGGTCTGTTAAATTGTGGAATTCCTTGCCCAAGGAGGTGGTTATGGCAGCATTTAAGAGAAGAATAGGTAAATTTCTATCAAAAGGGAATATACAGAATTATACTATTTATCGGTAGGCAGATCAGGAAGGTCTGATAAAGACAAACTTGTTTGGTAGAAGGCAAGCTATAAAATTCTCAGTCACTGGGCTATGAGGCAAAGATTGTATGAATAATTAAAGTTAAAGTTAAAAAAAAAAAGGTGTGAAATGTCACTTTCTTTTGTTAGCTTTGCAATGCATTGAATACCCTTATGGCACTCAAAGGGGTAAAATGTAATAGCAAATTTAAACACAAAGTTATTAAAGCTAATCATTAATATTTTCTGAATTTTCATCTATTAACAACAGTATTTACTTGCATACACATCTCCCTTATCTGTGCATTATAACAGAGATCTTTCATGTTCATCCAAATTCAGTAGCCATGCCTTGACAGAACACCTACTTTCCTGCTGAAACAGGGAGTGAGTTGTTTTTAATAGCAGAACTACCAGAAGAAATGGAGGCACTCGTCAATCCAATTAAACATTCTATCAGAAGTATAGGATTAATAATGTACTTACATTGATTAGTGTGCTGGTTGAAAAGATGACACATCACAACAGGGGTTACCCTGTCCCTACCCAAGTAGGCACTGGATAAAACAGGAATCTCCAAAGAAATAATGGGACTATAATTATATAGATTTTAGTCCCATTGTCCCTGAGGAAAATATCTTAGTATCCTGAAATGCATTAGAAATATATTTATAGTGGATTGTTGCTATTTTTAATTATTTTAGTTATGTTTTAATAAAGCATTTTATGTCCACTTTTCTGTCCTGGCTGATCATTTTCTACAATGGATATATATTTGGAGATTCCTATTTAATCCGGTGGCTTCATGGGCAGGGTCAGTTTAAACCCTGTTGTGCTGTTCCTGTTATCGTTTTAAACTTCTTATTGATCAATTAAAGTACATAATTAAACCTATAATTCTAATTGAATGTGTACCTGAATTGAAGAGCTCCCCCATTTATTCCTGTATTTCTGCAGTCTCTTTTTCCATCTTTTGAAGTAGTAGTTTTTGGGAAGCAGCCATATTGAAGAAGAATCTGCATGGAGGGCAGTATAATATCCCCCACCTGCATTAAGATCAGTGACAGACACATTATGAGGTCTCTCTGTTGGTGAGTAATGTTTTTTGTTCATCACTTGTTTCATTTTGTGAATACTTATTAACCCTGTGAGTGTGCCCTCTTGCTTTTGTTTTCTTTGTCTATTTTCAATAGGCCACCCACTCACCCTTCTTATGACAGAGGCTCAATTAAACAAGCTTGTTAATTCCTTGTCAACTGTGGGACTGTAATAAAATAATGGCATGCTGTCTACATGCACCACATAAAGTGGAGCTGTCTATGAGTGGCAGCTAGATTCTTCTTTGACTGCCTGGAACCAAGCAAACTGGTTTCCAGAAGAAAAAAGGGATAATATTGCTGTAAATAGGATTACTGTGACAAAACTCCACAGTGAGCACATTTAAAAATGTAGGGAAATGCTTATCTGCATGGCGCATACTGATGGATGCAGGGGTTTACAGAAGTAAAGCTTTAAAATAATAATTAAATACTTGTAGAACTGCTAAAAATGTAATTATTTGCAATGTTTAACCTTGCTTTAGTGCTATAATAACCAAAACACATCCAAAAAACCTATAAATATACACTATTTCTGTAAACAGGAACTCTAGGTTAATCTATTTGGACTGCTTTACAACAAATACACTAATTGTGTATAAACCGTAAGGGCCAAAATAACTATAATAAAAATTGACAAAACCTTAAATAAGGCCAATAAGTAACCAGATTTAACTTACATCAAGATACATTTTAAGATGATTTTAATGATCTATAATTTGAAACAAAAGCACATGTGTGAAAGACATAGTGCAAGTAAAAAAATATACAATTCACAAGAACATATACCTCAATCTCCTTCCAGATAAATAAAACAGCTCTGGGGCCATAGAGTCATACTGCAGACAGGTGAGACCCAGGTCTCTGTACACTACACAAATGATGATGTGAACAGTATACCAAAAAACAACAAAACACATAGAAGCATACATTCCCATATAAAGTGAGAAAAATAGGGATGTTAGGGATTAATATCATGAAAATAGCAAATGATGTTTCCATGTATTGTTATACACACAGTGCTATAAACATTAGGAATGATGAATAATTTTCACCTCAAAGCAAATCAGGCAAAATACAGCACTTCCCTATTCAGCATAGATTCCAGAGAAAAGTGCTGTTACTCTGCTTTATTCCATGTTTTTCTTTGCATTAAAATCAATGATAATAATGCAACTCCCCACATACACACACTTCCATGCATTACCGCTTTGCTAACTTAGCAGTATTAAAGGGAGTAGATTATGACATGTTGGCAGTCTGTGCTCAGAAGAGAAGGAAGGCTTCTTTATGAGAGCTGATGTAGAGGCAAAGAGAGGAGTTGCTTGATTTAGGAGTATTGGGTAGCAACTAGTTGTGGTGCACAGTATGGATGTGAAAGGGGAAAGCAGATAAAAAATAAATAACAGAGGGGCTGGAGATTCTTCTGACCTAAGATAGTTAATCTTGTAATGTGCGTGAGACTGGGTAACAGTAATAGTCTATCCTATATAATTCGCTAAAAAGTGTGTAACGCCGCGTCATGCGCAGTAGACACTGCTGCGCGTGCTGCAGTCATATGCAGTAGAGACTGCCCGCACCACTGCTGATACAGAACTGGACAGCTCTGTATCAGCCGCAACACGGGTACTCTCTACTGCGCATGACTGCCCCGCGACTGGCTGGCAGTGGCACTGTGACCCGTGTAATGGGCTCTTCAACTAGTATAGATATAATTCATTAATCATTCAACACAAGACAAATAGAAGACAGGAACCAATTTCTATACTGTGTTATATATACTCACTCCAAAATCCACACAGGCAAGAACAAGAAGGACAGGCATATACTGTGTAGCTGTGCACTGCTGTGGTATCATGTACTGTAAACATTACAGTATAGTAACACAATATTCCACATACATACTGAGACTAGATTCACGTGCAGAGGCAGACAGGCAAGCATTATGGATGAATAAAACTTTTTGCCACAAAACTCAAATGAGAAATATGCAAAAAATGTACTTCCCACCTTCTGTGAGAATTCCTGTAAAAAGTGTAGTGTTTCAACTTTATTCCACTTCTTTCATTGCATTCAAATCAATTGAAGAGACTACTGGAGTACAAGTAATACATTGTTTGGCTAACTGAACAGCTTTGTAGTGCACATTTTTAAGTTCATTTAGGTGTCTAAGTCAGGCATGATATAGAATGAAATGAATAAAATCCAGATATTTTTACAAAAAATGTTAATGATAAACCTTGAAATAGCATATTTCCTAAACATGATTTCTCCTAATGCTATCTGCACTCAAATTACAAAACTCAGACTATAGCTCCAATATAAGTAACATATATATATATATATATATATATATATATATATATATATATATATATAATAGATTGACATATTGATAATAATATCAATTGCATAGTAAGTAAAAGGGAGATCTTAATAAAATAGGATTTCAATTTTAATAGGATTTTAATAGGATTTCAGTCTCTGGAGAAACCGTGAAAAACAGTTAATTTAAAGGTGCAATGCTTCAAGCCTTTTCAACTGCTTTCTTTTTTGTTAATTAAAAGTTTGTTCTGGCTACAATAAATTGCACATGGTGTGCTTGTATTAGAAGATGCATTTATAATCAGTGTGTGATTAATATTTCATAACATAACATATTTTATAATAGATTTTAATTTCCTTAAGAAGCAGCACTGGATTATCAGTTGTAATGATGTTTAAATGTTTTGAATGATCTAAACTGATGTGTCTCATAGCTTATCTCAGGATAAAAATCACTGAACTTTTGTAAAGAAGGAGAATCCTTGCCTATAAATTGTTCCTAAGGACAGGTTTGAGAACCATTGTTCCAAATTATGTTACATACATAGTAACATACATAGTAACATACATAGTAAATTAGGTTGAAAAAAGACACAAGTCCATCAAGTTCAACCTTCGCTTCATACCTCAGTAACTGAGAATTTTATAGCTTTCCTGCTCCCAATTAAATTAGTCTTTATCAGACCTTCCTGATCAGCCTACTGATAAACAGTATAACTCTGTATGTTCCCTTTTGAAAGAAATGTATCTAATCTTCTCTTAAATGTATCCATTGTATCTGCCATAACTACCTCCCTGGGCAATGAATTCCACAATTTGACAGACCTTACCGTAAAAAAACCCTTCCTCTGCTGAAGTTTAAACCTCCTTTCCTCTAATCTCAAGGGGTGTCCCCTGGTCACCTGATCAGGCCTTGGAATAAATAGCTCACCGCATAGATCCTTGTATTGACCTCTCATATACTTGTACAATGTGATAAGGTCTCCTCTTAGTCGTCTTTTCTCTAGAGTAAATAAACCAAGTTTGTTTAGTCTTTCCTCATATGTCAAGTCCTCCATTCCCTTAATTAATTTTGTTGCTCTCCGCTGTACCCTCTCTAGTTCTAGTATATCCTTTTTCAGAACCGGTGCCCAAAATTGCACTGCATACTCAAGGTGAGGTCTTACCAATGATTTGTATAATGGCAAAATAATGTTATCCACTCTTGCTTCAATACCTCTTTTTATGCAAGACAGGACTTTGTTTGCCTTTGCTACTGCTGTTTGACACTGGTCACTGTTTCCAAGTTTGTAGTTGACAAGGATACCCAGGTCTTTTTCTAGCAACGAGTCACCTAAAATTATTCCATTAAGTTTATAAGTAGCCTTGGGATTGTTTCCTCCCAAATGCATGACTTTACACTTCCCCACATTAAACTTCATATTCCACATGTTTGCCCAATCTGACATTGTATGTAAGTCCCTCTGTAGAGAGAAAATATCCTGTTCTGAATTAATGACTTTGCATAATTTAGTATCATCTGCAAATATTGATATTTTGCTTTCTATATCCATTTCCAGGTCATTTATAAACATGTTAAAAAGCAGCGGACCCAATACTGAACCCTGAGGTACTCCACTCTCCACTTTAACTATACTGGAGAATTTTCCATTTACAACCACACACTGTTCCCTATCCTTCAACCAGTTTTGTATCCAATTGCAAAGGTTATCTCCTAGCCCCAGTTTCCTTATTTTATACACCAGCCTTCTGTGTGGTACTGTATCAAATGCCTTTGCAAAGTCTAGATATACTACATCTACTGCCTTGCCATTCTCAAGGTTGCTGCTTACCTCCTCATAGAAGCTGAAAAGATTAGTTTGGCATGATCTATTCTTCATAAAACCATGTTGATTCATGCTAATGATCTTATTTTTTGTGTTGTAATCCTGAATATAGTCCCTTATTATGCCTTCTAATAGTTTTCCCACTACAGAGGTCAAAGTCACTGGTCTATAATTCCCAGGTTCTGTTTTAGTTCCCTTCTTAAATAGAGGCACTATGTTAGCTCTTCGCCAATCCTGTGGCACTGAGCCTGTGGTAATAGAATCTTTAAAGAGTAAATATAGGGGTTTTGCTAACACTGCACTGAGTTCCTGAAGAACCCTTGGATGTATACCATCAGGACCCGGTGCTTTGTCGGTCTTAATTTTGTTCAGTCTTCCCATGACATCTCCTTGAGTTAACCCAATATCTATTAATTGTATTGTTTTATTTGTTACTTGCGGAGGCTCTTCTACCAATCCTTGCTCCCTTGTATATACTGATGCAAAGAAAGTGTTTAAAACATCGGCCTTTTCCTTATCCTCACTAACCAACTCACCCATCCCATTTTTGAATGGTCCAATGCACTCCCTCTTAAGTTTTTTGCTATTTATATATTTAAAAAACTTTTTTGGATTAGTCTTGCTTTCCCTTGCAATTCGAGTTTCATTATCTATTTTTGCTACCCTAATTGCCTTTTTGCAATCTTTGTTGCACTCCCTGTATTTTAAGAAAGATTGTTCAGTTCCTTCTGACTTAAATAATTTGAATGCTTTTTTTTTCCTTGCCATTTCCTTCTTTACATGTGCAGTTAACCACATTGGCTGTGACTTACTTCTTTTGCACTTGTTCCCCATTGGTATATACAGTTGGGTACATTTCTGCAACCTAAATTTGAATTCTGACCATTTTTCCTCAGTATTTTTGCCTTTAAATAAAATATCCCAGTCTATGTGTTGCATTGAGGCCCTTAACAATTTGAAGTTCGCTTTTTTAAAATTAAGAGTTTTGGTTGAACCTATACATTTTTGCTTTGCCAGACAGATCTCAAATGTAACCATGTTGTGATCACTGTTTCCCAAATGTTCTCTTACCTTAATATTGGATACCATTTCTGTGTTATTAGTGATCACTAGGTCCAATACATTGTTATTTCTTGTCGGCGCTCCCACCATTTGTGACATGTAGCTTTCACGAAGCGCGTTCAAAAACCTGCTACCCTTAGCACTCTGACAGGTCTCATTTTTCCAGTTGATATCTGGATAATTAAAATCTCCCATAATTATAGTATGCCCAAACTGGGCAGCTTTCCTCATTTGCAATAGCAGTTGGGCCTCATCATTGTCTTTGATATTTGGTGGTTTGTAGCATATGCCCACCAACAACATTTTTTTACCTTTCACACCACATTTAGTCTCAATTTCTACCCACATAGACTCCACAGTTTGGCCAGTTACCTCACTAATATCACCTCGCAAAACTGGATTTAGCTCTGTTAGGAATTTCTAAATAAAAAGAGTACCCTCATAATTAATTGAGTAGTCATTAGTTCAGGATGGAATTCTTTGTTTTAAGTTTGGCACTAGGCATGGGAAAAAAGTTACATTTTTGCTGTCTGAATTTTTGAGTAAAACCCTACTAAGTTTCTGCCATTTTTGCTAACCCAAATAGATTTCCTACAAGGACTTTGCCATTTTCCACCTATGCTTTCTACAGCTTGACTTGTTGTGTTTGTGTTTTGGGGTCAGGCTCAGTATTTTTGAATTTGAGGCTAGCAGTGCAGTTGCAGAAGGTTGGGAGTCAGTGTGTATGGTTCTAGGGTAACCAGAGCAGTGGGACAAGGCTAGGGGATTGGAACAGATGAAGAGCAGCATATTTATGTCTGAAGTTTGAAAAAAAAAAAAAAAAAAAAACTTATTACACAAAAAAGATGATAGAACTCAAGGGTCTTGTTCTTAGGTTCTTTACCAATCATAGAAAAAACATTTCACAAATTTTGTAATTATGTTTACATAAAAATATTAGTTTAATATGTTTTTGTTTTCTAATTTCAGGTGCAGTCTAACCTTTACAGGAAATGTATACTCAAGGAAATGTTTAAGAATATTGCATGTTTCTAAATTAGATGGATTTTAGCTAATGAAATAGAAATTATATTGACGTGAATATTTAGGAGACAATCCAAGGCAACAGACTGTATACACACACTCAGTAAATTACCTGACTTTGGTTCTATAGAAAAATGTGGCTGTCCTTGCAGAATGCTGTATATCAATCTAGCACTGTTTCCATAACTCGGGTCATCCATATCTGTAGCCGTCACCTGCATGACAAATGTCCCTGTTGAGAAAAGAAAGACTTTCACTGTAAATGATTTTGTTACAGTCAACATCTTAAATAATGTATAACAAGAATCTAAAGCCAATTCTTTAAACAAATATGGAAGGCACTGGTTTATTCTTAAATATTAAATTTTATATGTTTTTCTGATTGTCACTAAGAAAAACAACCTCACATCTGTTTATTTATTTTTATTATTTTATTTACTTATTTATTTTATTTAATGTTGTGGTTATCCTTTGCATTCTAATGCACACAATCCAAGAAACTGCTGGCCGGGCTGTGAATCATTCTCTACCATCATGGTTATTGAAAATATAGATCAAACTGTGCTGAACCACCACTCATAATAAATGAGATAGAAGGCAGATAACACCATTTGCATTTGTAACCAATTTAATTGAGCATTCAAATGCCTTAGTAAACCAGCAACAGTGTGTTAACCTAGTTTTTAGAATGTTGAGTTCTGTGTATTGGTCACATATAAGATTCAGATTGACTAAATGATAACTTAAAACAGTTAATTATATGATGCAGAATAGTGTGTAATGATACATAATGTTGTAGACTGACTAAAGTGTGACCAAAACACATTTCATTATACAGAATATATTAAATTCATCTGATTCCCATAACATTTCATCATTCTATGTTCATTCTATTGCAGGCAAATATAAGGCCCATTAAATTAAGCAACCAATTTTATTACAGTTAATAGTCTTGAATATGATATTTTGAAATAAATGTTTATGGTGATGACATTTTGAGATAATTTTAGATTTATGGTTACAGTTTAATCGTCTTTTGGCGAAGACAACATTTAGAAAAAAAAAATCCACCTCTTAACTGTCCAACTGTCACCCAGAACTTTAATTTCATATATTTCTTTTGTACATTTATGATTGGTTTTAGATATTTTGTGATTGCACTGAAATAAAACCACCTATAACAAAACATTTGTCTTTGCCTTGTACTAGTACCCATGAGAGATATAACTGTACTATAGTGCAAAAAAGCATTACCATTTGCATGGTAATAATATTGAGCAATTTAACAACAATCATGGATAATGGTTTTGCACCAAAACATCATCTCCACTTCATCTCCTCTTTATCAAACCTTTGTTCATCTCCCCCACTAATTTTGATGGCAAATAAGAACCAATTGGTCCATCCTATCTGCCCATAAATTAACATATTCCTCAAATTGCATGCTGTTTCAAATGGAACACAATGTCTAATATTGATAATGCTCCCAGTTTAAACAAAGTACTTTCTTATTACAAATACCACCATAATACAATTACATATATATAACAGTGAATGTATTTATAAATGTCCAGGGTGAGGCAGCACATTAATTATTTTTGCATGGTTGCTTTCTTCTAAAAATTGTTAGAGTAGCTTTGTTATACAAGCAATGCTACTGGTCCTAGTTGCAGTGCTGTTTTGAGGTTGTAGCAGAAACAGCAGCAACATCATCCATTGCCAGCACAGATAGTGAAGGGGAATGTGGAGGACAAGAAGAAAGAGGCCATTCTTCTCTACCTGTTCCTTCCCCCCTGAAGTCATGGGTGTGGGATTATTTTTCTCCTGGGACAGGCACAGTGCAGTTATCTGCAGTGGCACTGTGCACAATTTGTGACAAGTCAGTGAGAAGGGGAAAGCAGGGAACACACCTTGGCACAACCTCCCTGATATCACATATGAAACACAGACACCATGACATTTATGTCAAATATGTTGAAGCCAAACACCCACCACAGAAATAAAGCACCGCTGTTGCTGTATCTCCTGACTCTCCAAAAAAGCAACAAGAGGTGAGGCAGAGATCAAAGAGGAGGATGAGTAGAGAAACCCAGACAGAGACTAGAAGTTCCATGACGAGAGAAACAACTAGCTCGCCATCACCTTCTTCCTCTAGGGTAACAACTACATCTTATGCCAGTCCACCTCATTCTTTGTTACCTCCCCCACCAAATGATAGCCACTCTGTTGATGTGAGTGGCAGTTCATCTCTACCCATTGCACACTGTGTGCTGCACTGACCATACATGCCAGTATGGTGGAGGAGAATCCTGAGCAGGGCATTAAGTGGCATCTGACGAGATTCCATCCCGCAGAATATGCTAGGATGCTAGCAGGGAGGGTTCATCATTACTATTAAACTGTCAGCAAGTTGTCATGTGTCATTAGCGGATTCTGGACAAGGGGTATAGTGACAGCGGAATAACTAGGGTTCTGGTGTCATGGTGTTTGGATACAGTTGTGCCTCCAGGTGTTATTTACCACACACACTGTGCACATTGCAGTTGCTGATGAAAGCCACAGTTCCTGCTCTCAAGGGAAAAAATAATTTTCTAATAACACACACATAATTTTGGAGGAGGGGCAGGTGGAGAAGAATTATTGGCCAACTTCTTTTCTCCATAGACTGCATATGGTGCTGCTACTGCCTCAAGCACTTCACTGGAGCTAGTCGTGGCAAGTGGCACTTTCATCATCCATCACCCATGTTACTGCTATTGTTGATCCCATTCCTTTTCAGCTGCCTAATCATCCTGCTTCTTAAACAACTCAGCAGCAGCAATAAGAACAGCAGTTGCAAATTCCGCAATTATGGACTCAGGAGGACATTTGACAATGGCCAGTGGCCACTGGCCAACAATACCTGCTGGCACTAGGCCAGTAGGACATTTTTTTTCTCAGGGCTTGTGCTTTAAAAATAAATAAATAAATACATAACTAAATAAACATAGTCCTACAAAAAAAATAAACAATTTTTGGGAGTTTGTTTCTAACATGCCCTACAAATCAATGTTTCCTTAGGACTTGTGCCTCTAATAAGTCTAAGTCCTACAAATCAATGTTTGGGCTTCTAACAACAAATTTAACAAATCATCCTCTACAAAATACTCTATCAAGTGAAATATCAGTCCACCCCAGTGTCAGTTTATGTCAGGGGGTTCCTATCACTTTGCATACACATTTCTTATTTTATTTTATTGATTTATTTTTTATTAATTGTCCCCCCAAATAGCAGCCAAGAATCCGCTCCAAAACAAATTCCTTGTTCTACTGATTCATTCCCCAGACTCCACCCACCCACCAACACAGTCACCCTCCTCATACCCCTTTTATATCATGTCTTATGTTTTTTTTTTTTAATTTTATTTAGGATTTATTTTTTATTATCTGCCAATCCCAGTAAACAACCCCCCAGAAATCATCCCCTGTTCAATTGATTCTTTACCCTCACCCCACCAACACAGGTACCCTCATGCCCCTTTTACGCTATGCCTTTGGGAAATAAAATAATATTTGGTATGTGTTCTGTGTAAATTTCATGTTCCCATTAATTTCAATGGAATGAGGTACGCGAAAAAAGCAGGAAAAAGCAGAAAATCTGCACTTTTAGAAGAAATTATTCACCAAGAGAAAAGTGCCATTTTTTGCCGATTTCAGTTTGAGGTGAAGATTTTCACCCATCCCTAGTGATGAACACCATGGACTGAAATTATAAAATGATCATAAAACTCTACAGCCAGTGGTGTTTTGAAAAAATGACATTTGGGGACCCCTCTGAGACAATTCATAGAATATACAATGGACTGATTGCATACTGTATGTAAAAGAATGGAGGGAGGGAACTCCATAACCTTTTAAGAATCAAGGGGGTGTAGAACACATTGTGAACCTTTGCATAGCACACTCTTCTGGTCCTCTAAAGTTTAAACTCTCTTCTGTTTTCTATTTTTTTTTTTTTATAACTAATAAAGTCTGCAAATTTTGCAACAACTGGAGTAAACAAACTGCACCTGAGTGGACTAATACATTTCCAAAATTCCATTCGCTTTAAATGGAGAGTTTAATCTCTTGGTCTCAAAATGTTGGCGTCCCTTCTAGCATACTTTCTAATAGCCTTTCTAAAGTCACATTCTGACTGAGTATCTAAAATTTTTTTTTTTTTAAATACAGTTTAAATACAGTTTATTATCAGATCACTCCATACACATACAAAGAAACAGGTACATGTAAGATCTTTCAAATACAGCAAGAGTATGCAAACATTTATAACAATAAAAAGAACAGATGCATATTAATAGGGCATACAGAGTTGACCTGAGGTTTTTATAACAATTCAACCCAAACTCTAAACATCTAACCTAACTAAGCTAAGACTATATCCCTCAATCCCAGTTCCTCTCTCCCCCGAGCCGGCAGCACCCCCCAACCCCACCCACCAGCCAGTGATTCCACAAAATCCCGTTATGTACAGGAGTCATACACAAAGGTGCACAACAAATATATGTCACCACCATCCATACGACAAGCAGATATGATCTCAATCAACCAGCTCCAAAAGGTTGCACATCATCGGGAGTTACAGTAGTACCTGCTCTAGCTGTCCACCAGGTCTGCCATCACCCCCATATCTTATCAAACTTAGCCGAAGTACCTCGGTGTAAATAAACCAGTTTATAATGTGGAAAACACTGTGAAACCAGATTTATCCATGTTCTACAACTGGGAGCTCTGTTTGACATCCAGTTCAAGGCCACCACCTTCCTCGCCATCACCAAGAACTCACTCAAGAGAGTCCTGTCATTTGCATCCTCAATCTCATCAGGGAAAACAGACAATAGACAGATCTTTGAGGTCACAGGAACAGGTCTTCCCAATACCAGGGCCACAATACGCATTACCTCTGTCCAAAACCCCCTGACTCCAGGGCATTCCCAAGTCATATGCAAGTATGTACCTTGAGCAGTATCACACTGAAGACAACGATCGGATCCAGAAGCTCTCATTTTAAACAGTCTGACCGGTGCATAATAGATTCTATGTAAAATATTCATCTGAATCATTTGATGTCTAGTCGATGTCGCCACCAGAGCTGGCCCTGCCTTAGCCAGATCCCATTCCCAATCTTCCAGCGGACCCATATCCATTTCCCATTTAGTCCTGGAAGGAAATTCCTGATGCCTCATATGAGAATCTAACCACTGATAGATGAAAGAAAGAGGCCTCGGTGGTTCAAGAGCCATCAATCTAGTAAGAAGCAGAAATGTAGAGATCATTGGAACACGATCACCCCACTGAGCTCATAGAGCATGTCTGATACACAGATACGAATAAAAAAGCTTATGTGGTATATGATACTCCTCATGTAATTGTTCGAAAGATTTCAATTGGTTATCCCGATATAATTGTCCAAGAGAATCAACCCCAAATCTAGCCCACAAGGGACCAAACTCACTACCGAGTAGATGGTGTATCCCTGCAGCGCCCCACAGGGGGGTACCAGATCCATGGCTACATATCTCAGCAGCTTTTTCAGCTCCAGCCACACCCCATACAGGGCTGTTGCTAAAGGAATTCGAGTTTTAAAAACGGCGGGTCCACCATGCAGAAACTGGGACAGCCTATAGGCAGGCTGTAATAGTAGTGCATCTATTTGGGTAGTCTGGTAACGAGGTCGGGAAGAGACAAAGTCTATCGCATATCGACATTGCACTGCCAAGTAGTACCTATAAAAATCAGGCAAGGCAATTCCTCCCTCCCGTTTTGATCTCATGAGTGTAGTTAGTTTGACTCTAGCCCGAGTCCCCCGCCATATAAATCGCGAAATAATTGTGTCTATCTGTCGGAAATACTTTTTAGGAATAGGGACTGGGGTATTTTGAAAAATATATAAAAATTTGGGCAAGAAAATCATTTTAATAAGATTTGATCTACCAATAACATTTAAGGGCAAATGAAGCCATGCCATCGTTTTTTCGCAAAAGTATTGGATAATAGGTGCCAAATTCAACTCCAAAAAGGAGTCCGTCGTAGTTGCCACCCGAATCCCTAGATATGAACACTCAGTCACGTAAGAGAGCGGGATGTCAGGTGAAGGAGAGTCCCGTAGACCTCCGTCAATCGGAATCAAAGAGGACTTAGTCCAATTTATTTGAAACCCAGAGTATGTACCAAAATCATCTGCCAATTGCAACGTAGTCCGTAAGGAGTTCCCATTGTCACCCACAAAGAGTAAGATGTCATCAGCATACAATGCTAGTTTTTCCTCTCTACCCTCTATTCTGAGTCCCTGAATCAGCGGGTTAGCATGAATTAAAACAGCCAGGGGTTCCAAGGCCAAGGCAACCAGGCCTGGTGAAAGTGGGCAGCCCTGTCTAGTGCCACGGTGCAAAGAGAATAGTTGTGAGCTCAGTCCATTCGTCACCACATAGGTCTTGAGCTTACTATATAGGATATGAATCCATTTAATAAAGGAGGGACCAAACCCAAAACCCCGAAGAACGTGCCAAAGGTATGGCCATTCGACAGAGTCAAAAGCCTTAGATACATCAAGAGATGCTATCACCCGATTTCCGCTGTTATCGTGAGGAAGTTGGAGGTGCATAAACAATCGTCTAAGATTATGTGACGTCGATTTACCTGGGATAAATACAGTTTGATCCTCATGAATAATGGACCCTAGCACTTTATTCAATCTGGTAGCCAAGATTTTCGCCACAATCTTTGCATCCGTAGTCAATAGGGAAATGGGCCTGTAAGAGTCACAAATCCCCGGATCCTTTCCTGGCTTAGGTAATACAATAATGGAAGCATTGTTCATTGAATCCGGAAAAAAAACGTCATCAATAGCAGCATAAAAAGTATTCAAAAGATGGGGGCCAAGACATCCGCAAATTCCTTATACCATTCCGCAGGAAGACCATCCACACCTGACGCCTTGCCCGTCGGCAAGCCATGAATTGCCTCCACTACTTCTCTAGGAAGTATAGGAGCATCTAGCATGTGTTTATGTTCGACAGAAAGTTGCGGAAGGTCACATTGATCAATAAAGTAGGAAATCTGTGTCTCAGAGAGGGCAAGCCGAGATTCATATAAATGAGAGTAAAAGAGCTGAAATCGAGAGTTGATCATCTGCGGATCAAGAATCAGTACACTCCTAGGATCTCGGAGTGCAGAAACTGATGGAGTCCCCCTGTGTTGACTGACAAGATGAGCCATTAGCTTACCTGCCTTATCTCCATTTTCAAAAACGTTCTGTTTCAAATAAAAAACATGACGGGCATTCAGTTCAGACAATTTTATAGAATACTGAAGCGAGCAAGAAACAAACTTAGCATAAGAGACCGTATCCCCTTCCACAAACTGTTTTTCCGCTGCTGCAGCATCAGATTCCAATACCTCCACCTCCCTAGATCTAAGTCTGTTTTGCATAGATATAAGAGAAATTAAGGAGTCCCTCACAGCCGCCTTGGCAGCCTCCCAAACAACACCCTGAGCAGCTGAGCCAGCATTATTGACAAAATATTCACCAAGATCTTCTCTATGTTTAGACACCAAATACGCATTGGTCAACCATATGGGGTTAAATCTCCAGACTCTAGATCGAGGTCTCCGGTCCCGCTGCAAGGTCAACAGTAATGGGGAATGGTCAGAAGCCACTCTGTTCATAAAACAGCAATCCGAAACCCAATTCAAGGTCGACTGGTTAGTAAACACATAATCAATCCTAGAAAATGTTTTATACGTGGCCGAGTGGCACAAGAACTCCCGATCCCGTGGATGAAGAGTCCGCCATACGTCTATAGAACCCAGATTGCCTATGAGACTGAGGAAGGCATCTCTATGCAATTTGGAATCAACCGCTGATCCACCCAATCTGTCTAGGTCAGGATTAGTAGCTATATTAAAATCACCCATACAGACTATATGGTGTTGTGACTTATCAGAGACATAAATGAGCATATCTCTAAGAATTGAGGGGTCAAAAGGTGGTGGTATATAAACATTCATCAATACAAACAGAGCTCCCTGTAGTTTACATGTTAAGAAGAGGTAGCGTCCCTGAGGGTCAGTCCTAAGGTCAATGAGTTCAAAGGAAACTAGTTTAGAGATAAGAATAGAAACACCTCTGGCATATGTGGAGTAAGTGGCATGATAGTGACTCTGTATCCATTGTCTCCTAAGAGACAAAACTCTTCCTGCAGTAAGATGGGTCTCCTGCAGCATGACAACCCCTGGAGTCTGTTTCTTAATGTGATTTAAAACTAAAGAGCGTTTTATGGCATCATTCAATCCACGCACATTCCATGAGAGAAACTCACAAGTTAGTGTTGTCATTACAGAGATAAATATGATATTTGCATCCCTGGCCACACTGCAGGGGATCGGTGGGAGCAAGGAGCGCCTGGCCCAGAAGAGAGAGGAAACCCTAAACGAACAACTAACCCAATCCCTAACTGAACATCCCACCCTATCTCCATCACCCCCAACCCGATAGAGATTTTATCCCTGAACCAATCCATTCCCGCGGCCTGGCAGCCAAAAACCACTTTCCCCACCCTCCCACCCAACACACACAAACCAATCAACTAGTATGTAACCAGATCATAAACAGTCCCATCTAAACCCCCCAGCCCCCAACAGCGGCAAAGTAAAGCAAATATAAACACATCATCGCCCCACATTAACAGATGAAACATAGCCCAATGACCACATCACCATATCCATCAACAAGTGTGAACATCTCCCATTTGATAAGAAGTCAAACCCCCAATTGCAACCTGACAGTACACCCATCCAGCCTCCCCATCCCAAGACCCTTCAGACGGATCGGAGACGATATTAAATGATCAAATCCCAAAACTTCGGGAGATCTAATTGCCAAATCACAGTAGCACAGCGTCAAACCACCGTCCAAAGCTAGTGAGAGGATATCAGCTGAACAGGAGCACCACAGAGCAACAATCCACATCCCCATAGATAGGCACCAAGATTTATATAGACTCAATTAGGCATACCATGTCAATAACAATATTACATCTCAACAGCAAAATTAATTCCCCTGGAGCCACGAAGCATGTCTCCCATTTGTTCATCCCATCACAACATCCCCCGGGCGGAGCAGAAGCGTCATAAAATATAAACCGAGACAAATAACTTCAAGAAAATTTAAGTGCCGAATCACGGCAATACAGCACCAACCTCCGCCCAAGGCATGCAAGCGAGTATCAATAGAGCAATAACATAACAAAACAACGCACACAATATTAACATAGTGAGGATGAGGGAGAGGGGGAAAAAAAAAAAAAATCTAATAATAGCTCCTCCCTCCCCCTTTATAAACAGATATACATACTAAAGTATACATTTGTAATGGCATTACCAAAAGAAGGCAGCCTCCCAATTGTTCATCCCATCCCAACATCCCCCGGGAGGAGCAGAGGTGTCATAAAATATAAACCTAAACAAATGACTTCAAGAGAGTTAAATGCCGAATCACGGCAACATGGCATCTAATCTCCGCCCAAGGTATGCAAGCGATTATCAATAGAGCAATAACAGTGCAAAACAACGCCCACAATATTAACATGGCAGGGAAGAGGAGAAAAAAAAAACAAAAAAAAACCAAGATTAATAATGATTTCTCACTCCCACTATATAAACAGAAATACATATTAAAGTATACATTTATAATGGCATTATCAAATAGGGCATTAAGACAAATGCACTGAACTGTAACAGGACATCTCATTCTCGACCACATCACCATATCAGAGGTCTCAAAGCTGTTTGTCTTCAAATGTAAGCTCTGGAGAGCTAAAGTCCAATCACAGCATCGCTCAGTCACTACAGCATACAGGGTCCACAATGGTATGTCCTGCTGAGCACGTTCTCCACCCAGCTACAGTAGCAGTATAAGGGTCAGGTAAAAAATTTACTATGCCCCGCAGGATCCACTTTGGCAGCCAGCAAGGATCAGTGAGAGAGCTATGTGAGATCACATGATTTAAAGTCCCTGACAGCAGTGTCAGGAGCCGATGAAGGAGCTCTAATGAGTGTCCACCCATTCTCTGGCCTCTGAACCCAACGTGAAGAAGACAGTGTTACCATCATGAATAATCCTCAGCCTAGCAGGAAACAACATAGAATAAGAAATGTTTTTCTCTCACAGTTTGAGCTTAACCTCCTCAAAATGGCGTCTCTGGCGTTGGACATCAGCCTAGAAGTCCGGATAGAAAGAAATTTGTTGGTTCTCAAACAGAATCTGGCCTTTCATCCTGGCCATAAGAAGGATTGCATCTTGATCTCTGTAATTCAGAAGTTTAATAATCAGCTGTCGAGGAGAAGATCCAGGAGGTCTCGGGCCTGTTGGCAGATGATGCGCCCTCTCAACAGTAAAGGACAGTGAGAGACCTTCTGTGCCAACATGTTCCTTTATCCAGGCCTCCATGAATTGCTCAGGGGCACGGCCCTCACAGTCCTCCGGCAGCCCAATTTTACAAACGTTGTTGCATCTAGATCTGTTTTCCAGATCATTCACCTTGAATTGCAGAGAACGAACTTGATTTTTTAACTCATCCACTGAAGTGACAACAGGGGGAAGCGTGTCCTCTACAGCAGAGATGTGTTGTCGAACATCCGTAATGCTTTCACATAGATTTTGTTGGTCCGCACGTAAAAGGTTAATCTCCATTTGCACTGTGTCAATTTTGTTAGTCAGGACTGCCTGGCAGATAGCGATTGCAGACATTATTTCTGTATATTGGGATCTGGAATCATCTTCCTCGGAGGCTGAGGACTGTACCAGCGAGGCCGCCGCAGAAGGGGCCTCCAACACGGCCGTGACCTCCTCCGCCGCCATTGCTCTTCTAGCAAATTTACTCAATTTCTTCCTATATTCTGAAGATTTTTAAACCATAGTGGGAGTAAGAAAACAAGTATAGGTCAGATCAATACAGGCCAGGCCAGAGTGGACAAGTGCCGCCAAGGCAGGTAGGCGCAGGCGGGACCTCTCAAATTTTAAACAACATGCATATCTTGACTCATGTCTGCATGTCAGGTATTCAGACGTCACATTGAGCTCATATCTTCACACTGGACATCCAAGGGCCACATATGTTATGAACCAGACAGCACGTGTTGCTCAGCTGGATATACATGGGGCAGAGGAGGGAAACATATATAGGAAAGGCAGTGAACAAACAGGGGGAGTCCGTATCAATGTATTGGTTGAGTCGCGGAGCAGCGAAGGAGTCAGGAATCTTCCAATCTCTCTCACAGCTTATAACCGATAAACCTTGAGGGTTCCAGGTATGAATTACAGTAGAAAAATATCTTCCAATATCTTGCTGAAGCCTAAATATTCATTTATATATGGGGTAGTAGGGTGGAACATATATAGGAGAAAAAATGAACAGGGGAATTTTGTAGCAAGCGAAGATGGTTGGCCTCAATTAAGTAGCAGTGCAGCATCAATAGGCCCTCCAGCCACTCCCACGACTTAGATACAGTCCCATGAAGTATATCAAGGATGAGACAGCTGGAGCTTTAATGCTCAATTAAACATGGTAAGGTATAACATATGGTAAGGTATAACATATGCAGGAAAGAGAACAGACAGGGGAGTGTTGCAGCATATGAAGGTTGTTATCCACAATCAAGCAGTAATACAGCAACAATAGGCCCTCCAGCCACCCCTGTGTCACCAAGACAGTCCCACTTGACGTATAGCTCAGAGCCTAAGTGGATAAATATACACGGGGCAGAGGGGGAACAAATATAGGAAGAGCGACAAACTGGGGAATCTCCAATCCAGAGCCACACAGGGGCCCCCACTGTGCAAGGCAACAGGCTCCCCAGGGGCCACAGTAGGTAGCAGGTCAATCAAATACACCAATTGGCAAGGGAAGGGGACTAGGGAAAAAAACAATAAACAGAAGGTGCACTAGTAAGTTGCAACTAAAAGGGGCAGTATATGGCAAGTCTATGCCCTCTGGGGCCAGAAGCAGCAGCAAAATCAGGCACTTACTGCATTTAAGGAAGAGTCAGGCCATGTGCAGGAAACCCAGCAGGGCCTCCACGTTATCTTCACACCGCCGTTTCACACTGCTCTTCTCCAGCAGGGTGTGTTCAAACAGGCGTGGGTGTCCCTAGGCAGTGTCTCCGATCGACAAGGGATTGAAGAAAATTTTTTAAAAAATCAACCGCCGCCTCCTGCAGATGTCCGGCTTCCTGCCAGGCGGAAGTGGCACGCAAGGCCACGGCTTCAGGCCCAAGCGTGCTGATATTGTTGCGTCCAGTAAAAAAAAGAAATAAAGAGAGCTCAGCAGCTGGGCAGTCAAGAGCAGGGAGAGATACTGCAAAACACTGACTATAAAAGCAGGATGGCAGTGGATAGCCAACAAAAATAGCGGAGCCTCTCTAACAAACGTCCGCTCAGTATGGCTGCCAGGCCACACCCCCAGTATTTTATCAGTATCTAAATATTTTTACCAAATTGGCTATTAAAAAAAAAAAACAACAAAAAAAAAACTCCAGCCCCTAGTCCTCCATTTCCCCATACATTTTCCCCATATTGCCTCCATGCTCTGTTGCTAGATCGAAGTAGTTACTCAAGTAATGGAGGGGTTAAAGCCTTGTTGATAAAATAAATAAACACCCCCACTACACCCCCACTACCACCCCAAACTACCACAAACCACCTCTTCCAAAACTAATGATTAAACCCCCTGTTCTTGGTAAGCTAGAATTAGAGTGATTAATCAGTGTAAAAAACAAATAAATAAATACACTTAAAAAGTAAAAAGATTGAAAATGACACTCAAAAATGGGATATTAACATAGTAACATAGTAGACATGTGTTCATCAAGTCCAGCCCATGATAAAACACCCTGTGTTAATCAAGAGGAAGGCAATTTAGCCCCAAGTGGGTAAAAATATTCCTTCCTGACTCCAAATGTCAGTCAGATGGTTTCCTGGATCACCATCCCATCAGCCATCAGTCATAATTCTCAATATTGTTTTTGTGCTAGATAGGCATCCATTGTGTTTTTTGAAAGCAGTTACAGTATCTGCAAGTACAACATCCCGAGGCAAAGAATTCCATAGCTTTACCACCCTTACTGTAAAAAAATCTCAGCCTTTGTTTTAGTTGATAGTGCATTTCCGTTAGTCTAAATTAGGGATGGGTGAAAAATTTCATCTCAGACAAAAATCGGTGAATAATTGCCCTTAACCCTTGCTGAATAATTTCCCACAAAAAGTGCAGTTTTCCCGCTTTTTACACCTAGCTCATTCTATTGAAATAAATGGGAACATTGAATTTACACACAACAAACAACAAATGTTATTTTATTTTCCAAAGGCATAGTATAAAAGGGACATGAGTGTGCCTGTATTGGTGGAGTGTGGGGAAAGAATCAGTTGAACAGGGAATTTTTTTTGGGGGGGGTTGTTTACTGGGATTGGGGCAGAAAATAAAAAATAAATCTTAAATACAATTAAAAATACTCCATAAGACATGGTTTAAAAGGGGTCTGAGTTGGTGAGAAGAGTCTGGGGAAAAATCAATGGAACAGGGAATTTGTTTAGGTGTGTTCTTGACTGGTATTGGGGAGACAGGTAATAAAAAATAAAAAATAAATGTATATGTAACCTGATAGAGACAGGGACACCCTGATGTAAGCTGCCAGTGGGGTAGACTTATACTTGATGTGATAGAGTATTTTGTAGAGATTGAAATGTAAGATTTGTTGTTAGAGGCACAATCCCAGAGGAAACATTGATTTGTAGGACTTAGACTTGTTTGGCACAAGCCTTAAGGGTAAGGAAACATTGATTTGTAGGACTTAGACTTGTTTGACACAAGCCCTAAGGAAACATTGATTTGTAGGACATAGGCTTATTAGAAGCAAGCCCGGCAATTTTTTTTTTTTTTTAAAGCACAAGCTCTGAGGAAAAAAATGCCCTACTGGCATAGTGAGAGCAGGTTATGTGTTGACCAGTGGCCCCTGTGAAATGCCCTGATGTAGATGCGGAATTCGCGACTGCTGCTGAGTTGTTTAAGCAGCAGGATGATTAGGCAGCTCAAAGGGAATGGGATCAACAACAGCAGTAACATGGGTGGTGGATAATGAAGGTTCCACTTGCCATGACTAGCTCCAGTGATAACATCCAGGAGCATAATTGTATCCAAACTCCATGATACCAGAACACATGTACTGATGCTGTTACTATACCCCTTGTCCAGATCCCACTAAGGACACATGATAACTTGCTGACAGTTTAATAGTAATGATGAACCCTCCTTGTCAGCACCTAGCATATTCTGCGGGATGAATTCTCCTTCAGATGCCACTTGATGCCCTGCTTGAGATTCTCCTCCACCACACTGCCATATATAATCAGTGCACCACACAATGTGCAATGGGTGGAGACGAACTGCCACATCCTAACATCAACAGAGTGGCTATCATTTGGTGGGGGAGGTAATGATGAGCAAGGTGGATTGGCTGAAGATGTAGATACCCTAGAGGAAGAAGTTGATGGTGAACTAGTTGTTTCGCTCATCATTGAACTTCCATCCTCTGCCTGTGTTTCTCTAGTCTTCCTCCTCTTTGATCTCCACCTCACTTCTTGTTGCATTTTGGGAGAGTCAGGGGGTACAGAAACAGTAGTGATCAATTTCTGTGGTGGGTGTCTGGCTGTGGCATGTTTCACATAAATGTCATGGTGTCTGTGGTTCATGTGTGATATCAGAGAGGTTGTGCCAAGGTGTGTCTCCTCTTTTCCCCTTCTCACTGACTTGTCACAAATTGTGCCCAGTGCCATTGGTGATGACTGCACTGTGCCTGCCCTAAGAGAAAAATATAGTCCCACACCCATGACTTCAGGGGGGAGGGAACAGGTGGAGAAGACTGGCCTCTTTCTTCTGGTCCTCCACATTCCACTTCACTCTCTGTGCTGGCAGTAGATGATGTTGCTGCTGTTTCTGCTACTTCCTCGAAATCAGCACTGCAACTAGGACCAGGAGTATTGCTGGTGCTGGCAAGTTGAAACTGTCCTAGTCCTGCATCACTTGTAGACTCCATTCCCACTGTATCCATGGTGGTTTGTGGCACAATAGTCTGTTCCTCAGCATCCTGTTGCCCTTGCATCTCAGCAGCAGCAGGAATTAGAGCAGTTGCAAATTCCACAAATTCCAATAGCTCATTGCTAGTGGTGGTCGAGGTACTGATACCCATACTCATCCCTGTCTCACATTCCTTCTCAGTTTTTGATAAAAAGGCAATCAATGTCTCTTCCAACCCAACTTCTTTACCATCATCATCACCACCACCCCTAGTCACAGTGCTGTTGGGCCAGAGGATGATTTTGCTGCTGTTGCTGCTACTGTCAGAATCAGCACTGCAACTAGGACCAGAAGTAATGCTGCTGGCAAGTTGAACCTGTCCTAGTCCCACATCACTTGTTGTCCCCATTTCCACTGTGTCCACGGTGGTCTGTGGCACACTAGCCTGCTCCTCAACATTCTGATGCCCTTGCATCAGGAATTAGAGCAGTTGTAAACTCAGAGAATTCCAAAAGCTCACTGGTTTTGGTGGTGGTAGTGGTGATACCAATCCCCATCCCAGGGTAAAACTTAATATGGCTAAGACAGAGCTGGTTGTGTTCCCTCCTAAAAACCATTCACCAACACCCTTCTCCATCACAACAGACAACTCTGCCATCCACTCAGTATCCAAAGCACACTGTCTTGGGGTCATACTTGACTCTACATTAACATTCTCCCCTCATATCCAAGCTTCACCAGAAAATGTTGCTTCTTCTTGAAAAACATTGCCAAAATATGTCCCTTCCTCTGAATGTCAACTGCAACTCTCAGGCACTCATTCTCTCTAGAATTGACTACTGCAACATTCTACTCTTTGCTTCTCATCTTTCTCCACTTCAATCTGTTATCAATTCAGCAGCAAGAATCACCACATTTGCTCCCAGACAGCTTCCCTCTCATCTCCTGAAATCCCTCAGTTGGCTAACTATAAATTATTGTATTTCTTACAAGATTCTACTCCTTTCCTGTAAGTCTCTTTGTTCTTCAGCACCCTCTTACATTTCTGTTGTTATCTTCCGCTACATCACTTCCTTTCACCTATGGTCTTCTCAAGGGTTCTTCCTTTTTACACAACTCGAGCCATCTCTCAGCTACAATCTTTTTCAATGGCTACCCCTCGACTTTAGAATGCCCTCCCCTATCACCATTTAGCAATCATACAGACCCATCACTTTCAAGCATCTCCTCAAAACCCATCTGCTCAACGAGGCATCTCAGTAACAATATCCTCCTTTTGCACACTGATAGGCACATCAGAATCCTTCTGCACTTCCTTCACTACACCTTGCTCTTGCACTTATGATCCTCCTCCTACTGTCTCTGTATGTCATCATGAATTCTAATTATACTGTAAGCTCCTTGGGACAGGGTCCCTTTCCTAGTGTATGATTCCCTTGCTGCACTTTCCCCCACCAATAATATGTTGATCGCACTTTAGCCTAATGCTCTTATCCCAGCTCTGTATTTTTGCATTGTACTATTTCAACTTCTGTAAAGTGCTGTGTACATGTATGGCGCTATAAAAATAAAGATACATACATCCTTAAAATCTAGTTTTGTGTCTGCTGATAATGGCTTCAGTATTATTATTGCATTGAGAAAGGGTGATTTGGTGCATGAGCCCTGCTTTACTCATGTGCTAATTATAGTTGTGAACAGATTCTTGGTAGAATCTGAAACCCTCATAGAAATGCTGTATATTGCCTGCAAAATCTGTGCCCATGTTAGATGATCCTACACTGCATGCAAAGCTTTATATTCTATACAAGGGCATTACAACCTGACCCTTCACCAGCTCAAAACGGAGGTCCCTACCAGGTGAAAGTCCATACAGTGCATGCTAGAGCGGAATAAGACCATTAGTAAGTACATAGTGAAAAACTGGAAGTCTTTGGAATCTTACCATAATGACAGACATGTACCAACTGATCAAGGACATGATAGCATGCTTTGAGCAAGATTGTTGTATAGTGTCCATTAAAACCAATGAGGATTATATAAACTTGCCACTTTGCTGGAACACGCTTTTAACACATAATTTCAGAATTTCTGAAAAAGCGTGGATAATTTGACTTTACAGATTACGTACTTGCAGAATATGTGAAGTAAATTTAACTTGAATTTATTGAAAGCAGAAGTAATACAATTAAATGACTAGATAAAGTGCTGGATTCCACGTGTAATGTACATAATAATAAATAATACTGACACATAATAAAGAGATAATATTGGAGATAATAAAGGTCTGATCTACTTCCCCTATTTCAGGATGACAATACACTCATGTGTGGCGGAACTGAGAAGTGTGTGGGGGGGGGGGGAAATCATCAAACATTACTGTGTGGAAATATAGGCCTTGACTCAAATGTTCACAGTAAAACAGGCATTAAGACATAAAAGCCCATTAGCCATGCCTAATTTGCATAGCTATTCTATAAGGTGTCTACCAGAATGGCTAACAAGCATAGGCCCAAAAAATTGACGTAGCTTCAAAATGTGCACGGCACCTTTTTTATCTCGCCCTGCGTACCTATTAGTCGCTAAATAACATACAATATGTTGAAGTAAAAAGATAACGGTCGAGCTAAACATTGTTAAGACAAGTTCAAACCCACAGCCAATCACAACACCTCAAAGTATAAAGTTCATTCAAATACATCTATATATATATCCAAAAATAACAGACTAACCTTGTCTGTGTTTTGAGTTTTTGCGAGCTAGAGCACAGGACCCAGGAGTGGAGGAAAGCAATATAGAGAGAGAGAGGAGCTGACACTTGAGTGAGGTAGACGTAGTTGGGAGCAGAGAGAGTTACACATATTAACCTAATACATATGGCACATCTTCCATAAGTGCTACAAAAACAAACACACACAAACACGTTTCTATTTTGTTTCACACACATAACACATCTTTATCTTTTAGTTTGGCAGTGTGACTTTGTGAGTTCAAGGGAGTGACAGTGAGTGAGTGTGATCGAGTGTGTCTGTGAGGTCCTGTGTGAGTAACTCTGTATGAATGGGTATGAGATGGAAGGGAGAGGAAGCTAGAGGGGTGGGGAAATTCACAGGAGAGGAGGAAGCTGAGTGGGACAGGGAGAAGGAGAGGAAGACCAGATGGGTGGAGGGGTACCCAAGGAAGTAGAGGTACACCACGGACAAGGACAGCATTGCCAGTTGAGATGAGGGGTAGATGTCCGGGAGCACCCTACATTGTTAAGGTCAGTGTAGGCAGGGCTTGAAACACAGAGCTCTGACATGGCCCAGGCTAATGGTGATAAGAGGTTATGGGACCCTATGTACTCCTACAAGGAGACTAGGGTCCTTGTCCAGAGAATACTGGAGAGGGAAACTATCCTGTATGCGACAGAGAGGGTCAGTGGTCTGGTTGCCAAAAAGAAAGCCATCTGGCGACAGGTCCTCAGCTGGTAAATACAGTCTCAGGCTCTAAGAATACATGGAGTTGATAAAGAATCAGTGGGGTGACTGCAAAAAGCGAGTAAAGAGTAAGATGGAGGAACATGCCATGCATGCCCGAGGCACTGAAGGTGATCCACCTGTCAATGTAAACTTCAACCTCTGGGAGGAAATGCTGAGGCAGAACTAGTCTTCAACTGCTGTTAATGGGGTGCATGGAGGATGTGACACTGGTGAGGACAGCACCCTCCAGACTACCGGTAAGTGCATCATTACATAACTATAAACCACACAAACCCTCATAGCAAGTATGGCCCAACACAGTGCAAGCTGAACACACCAGCATTGATTCCCCAAGTTTGCCAACACAGTGCTAAGAGGGTTCAAACAAGGAAATAATACTGTAACATCCAAGCAGAAATGTCATGGGTTAAGCAGGACAAATCCTGTCCATGTCCAGGTTTAACTCCCTCTTTGCTGTGTTGATCAAGTATACCCACTGCACACAAACAATGCTCCTCATAGTGTTGTCATACAAATGTCTTTCTTCCCTCACAATGTTAAACAAGGAGCAACAGGGAGGTCAGCACCTAACCCCTTGAGTTCTAGAGGGATAAGCAACACATTGATTGAAAATGGATTGGGTACCCCTCTGGCACTCAAAAAGGTTAACACAATACAACAGGGTGACATAGCCAATTCACACATCACACTTCATCTGATACAACTGATAGCACGTACACATAGGCCTTGAACACAAACACACAAAGGTGTCAAAACACATAAATGCACCATTTATGCAGCAATGACAACTAAGTACAAACAATGTCAGCAATGCATACAGGCAAAGCAAACCACAAACACATATTTACAGGGGAAACATAACAACAGAAGCAGCTGGAGGACACATGTTTTGCCCACCAGAAGAACTACAATAAACACACATCCAACATGGCATTGTTGAACTTTGGTTAGCATATGTATCCTGAAGAGTGGGGATGGCAAAGAGGGATTCCTTGCCATCCCTTCTCTTCAGGATACATATGATAACCAAAGCTCAGCCACTGTAGGTTGCTTACATTAATGTACAGGATCTTGTCAAGCTGATCAATCAGTGAGTGTCAGGATGGTATCCCATGTATTGCAACACAATGCATTGGATACCATACTGCCAATCAAGGGTTCACATGTCAATGTCAATGTCTTGAATCCCTCTTGTCATAGTTTGGTTCTGAAGCAGAGCTACCTCATTTCCCCACCCAACACCTATGCCTACAGCACAGCAGGATGACAGTGAGGAAAAGCCCTATGACATCCCCCCCCCCCACACTGACATATCCCCTGAGGAGCCAGTAGGGGGAACTAGCTGGAGGTCACCACCATCACAACCATCATGAGTACACCCTCACACCTACAACAGGCACAGACTGAATGCCTCCAAACACCACAGGACAATTTTGTATGGCCCCAGCACCACCACTACTACTCACTGGGATGGTACCAGATGCCAAGCATGATGACCACATCCCAATATGGGGCATATGGCACCCTGCACAACTACAGCCACCCACCTGGATACAGTTACAGCAGGATCCCACCTATGACCCCACATCCAGGTGGGAGAGGGCCAGATACCAGTGGCCATGGTATGACCCATGGCCACTGGACTATGAGCATCTGGGCCTGCTTGGTGAGCCACAGTGCTTAGGTTGCTTTAGTATTGACATGTGTGAGTGTGTCTTGTATTGTGTGTACATATCTGTCATTATGTGTTAACTCCTGCTGTTCTGGGGTATGGTGGGAGGGATTGTGTTGGAATGCTTTGCCAACCCCTTGTCCCTGGGGGGGTTGATGGGTAAATGTTGTTTGTCTGGGACTTGTTTGTAGGGCATGCCCATTTTCTGGGTGGTTTCTTGGCTTTGCAAGGGTTAATTTTGCCATTGCTATTCTTGTGCTATGTGCTGGGTGTTATGTGAGCTGTTGGTTCCCTGTTCTCTTTTGTCTGATGGTGGATTTATTTCTCCATTCTGTGCTGTATGCCAAGGAAAACTGGGTACAGAATTTGCACTGGCACTGACCACACAGAATTGAATGGCTCATGGGTAGAGCTGTTCCATTGTTAGCAATGGGGGAATTATTGACATTTGTTGTAATTTTGAATCTGTAGTTAGCTGTTCATAAGACGACTAATTGAATGACTTACTGTACCTAAACTGCCATTGCCTGTTTTTTTTTTTTCTCTTTTTTGGTGCTGGGGTCAATTGAATCGTGGTCATAGTTGGTTAATATTCTTTTGCACTATGGACACCTAATTATATAAAATGGCTACTGGACTATGATCACCAGAGCCTACTTGGAAAGCCAGAGTGCTTGGGTTGCTTTAGGATTGATATGTGTGTGTGTATCTTGTGTACATATCTGTCATTATATGTTAACTCCTGTTCAGGGTTATGATGTTAGGGATTGTGTTGAGATGCTATCACGGTGCCCGTGATCCTTTACTCTCACTCTCAGTTGTGGGCGCTCCCACTGGCTGAGCCTGTTTGACCCGCCCATTGTGGCCTTTTTATACCTGGCCTTTGGCACCTGTCAGGTGCCCTTTCGTGGTGTTCCTGAGCCAGTGTTGTGGTTGCTGTGTTCCAGTGTTCCTGATTCCTGTGTACCCATTTGGCCTTTTCTGATGACGCTCCTGGTTTCCTGCTCTGTGATCCGACCCGGTGTAACGGTTTTAAGACACTCAGACCAGTTAGTAGAATAAAACACAGTTTTATTAAATTAAAAATTAGGTGAAAGATCGCCCTCTACAGGCAACACAAAATAATAGAAAAATATGGACAGATATGCCCCACAGGTCCAGTATACAGAACCAGAGTATCACATATACTGTCTCAGGACAGGCACACAGTACTGAAACACATCAAGGGTTAAATGCAATAATCAGTCAGTCTCTGTTGTGGGGTTTGGCACGGCCAAGGTAGTGGTAGAGCAGCTGTACGTGTAGATGGTAAAACACACAGAGTTCTAGAGGCTGGGAAGCTGCTAGGCAATACGTGACCAGAGATAGAATCAGCAGAAAAGTTGCACAGAATAGCCCCCATGGGCGTAGCCACGGATACAACTAAATCTGCAAGTGCGTGAGTCGGTAGCCCCCACAGGCGCAACAATGCTAATGGCTTGCACTGCAAGAGCTGGCTAGTAGCCCCCATGGGCGTAATAACGGAGACCAACTGTACAGGGATAATTTGAGCCACTGACCCCCACAGGCGTATACCGGAGACAACCTGCAAGAGCTTGAGCCAGTAGCCCCCATGGGCGTAACAACGGAGACCACAATACGCTGCTAACGGTGAAGCCAATAGCCTCCCAGTGGAGACCGCCCTTTGCTGTAATAGCTTGAGCCAATAGCCCCTATGGGCATAAACCAGAGAACAAACGTATGAGTACGAGCCAATAACGCCTTACCGGGCGCATTAACAAATGCGACTACTCTGCGGTTGACAGGATGAGCCGCCGACCAACCCAGACATATACGCGGCTGATTCAGCAGAAGTAGTGCGATATAGCTTAGGCTCTGTACAGGTGTTAGATGGCTCAGCTAAGGAGGCGGCAGCACAGCAAGGGTTAATATGCAGCTTAAAGGATCGAAGGCTCAGTATAGAGGAATAGCTCTGCAAGTACAAGGAGGCTCAGTAACGAAAGCACAGCTCTACAAGTGAGCACGGAGACTCAGCACTGGGGACTAGGCACTGCAAGGGTTAAGGAGGTCACACTATCCGCCCGGTAGGCAGTTGCAGCGGAAGTCAGAATGTCGCCACAGAGACAACAGGAGCAGGAACAAGCAGGTCACTAGAGCAGGCCGGTTCGGGTCACGGAGCGGGAAGTCAGCCAGGCCAGGTCAGATCACGGAGGTGGTACTCAGACGAGCCAGGTCAATCATGAGCAGGAACATCAGCCAAGCCGGGTCAGATCACGGAGGTGGTTCTCAGACAAGCCGGGTCAATCACAAGCAGGAACACAGGAGCGTAGTCAGAACAGGCCAAATTGGTACACAGGAATCCGGAACACAGGAACACAGCAACAGCAACACTGGCTCTGAAACACCATGAAAGGGCACCCGACAGGTGTCATGGCCAGGCATAAAAAGGTCACCAGGGGCGGGCCAAACCAACTCAGAAAATCAGAGCACACCGCAAGCGAGAGTGACAGAGGAGGATCACAGGCACTGTGATACCCGGCTTGGCTGACGTTCCTGCTTGTGACGTGATCTGGATTGTCTGAGAATCGTGCTCCGTGATCTGACCCGGCCTGGCTGACGTTCCTGCTTGTGACTTTATCTGGCTTGTCTGAGAACCCTGCTCCGTGATCTAACCCGGCCTGGCTGACTTCCTGCTCCGTGACCTGAACCGGCTTACTGCTGACCCTGCCACCATTCCTGCTTCCTGCTGTTTGGTGTCGCCGAGGTGACATTCTAACTTCCGCTGTGCTTGTGGCAGGGATGATCATGTCATAGCCTCCATTAACACTTTCAGAGCCGTGCTTCTGTTTGCTGAGCTTCAGTTTACACTTGCAGAGCCATGCCTCTGTTTGCTGAGCCTCTGTTTGTACTTGCAGAGCTGTTATCTCCATTCCCTGAGCCTCCGTTTACACTTCCAGAGCTGTGTGTCCATTCGCTGAGCCTCCGTTAACACTTGCAGAGCCGTTGTCGCCATTCACTGAGCCTCCAGTACACTTGCAGAGCTGCTGTCTCCATTCACTGAGCCTCCATTAACACTTGCAGAGCCGTTGCTGATCTTCCGCTACACTTGCTGAGCCGGTTACATTTCAGTGCCTTGTATAGGCGGCGTCTCATCCTGTCTATCTTGCAGTGTAGTCGGTCTCTGCTACCACGCCCATGGGAGGCGCTATTGACTCTAGCTCGTACAGTGTTTGCTCTCCGTTACACGCCCGGTGGGGCTATTGGCTCAAGCTCTTGCAGTGTGGTTTGTCTCCGTTACTACGCCCGAGAGGGCTATTGGCTCAAGCTATTGCAGTGCAGTTTGTCTCCGTTACTACGCCCGTGGGGGCTATTGACTCAAGCTCTTGCAGTGTACTCTGTCTCCGTTACTACGCCCGTGGGGGCTATTGGCTCAAGCTCTAGCAGGGAGGTTATCTCCGTTGCTACGCCCATGGGGGCTATTGGCTCTAGCTCAACTCTGCAGTGTTCTGGCCTCAGTTCCTGCTCAGCCTAAGCAGCTATCTCTGTTCAATAGACTGACGGTGTTGTTTCATCTAGCACCACTTGCTGCTTCATTACCACCTTGGGCGTGTCAAACACCACAACAGAGACTGATTGATTTACATGTACTTTAACCATTGAGTACCCTTATGTTTCTATGCCTGTCCTGTGACAGTATATGTATTTCATTGCATCTGTATACTGGGCCTGAGAAGGCATCTGTAAGCCACTATCGCTCTATTATTCTGTATTGCCTATAGAGGGCGGTCTTTCTTGTTTTGTTTTAATAAAACTGTGTTTTATTCTAACCTGCTGGTCTGAGTGTCCTGTAAAACTGTTACAGATGCTTTGTCAACCCCTTGTCCCTGAGGTGTTTGATGGGTTAATATTGTTTGTCTGGGACTTGTTTGTAGGGCATGCCCATTTTCTGGGAGGTTCTTTGGCTTTGCAAGGGTTAATTTTGCCCTTGCTAAGCTTGTGCTATGTGCTGGGTGTTATGTGAGCTGTTGGTTCCCTGTTCTTTTTTTTTCTGATAGTGGTTTTCTTTTCTCCATTTTGTGCTGTACGCCAAGGAAAACTGTGTGCAGAATTTGCACTGGCACTGACAGCACAGAATTGAATGACTCGTGGGTAGAGCTGTTCCATTGTTCTCAATGGGCGAATTATCAGCATCTGTTGTCATTTTGAAACTGCTGTTAGCTGTTCATAACACGGCTAACTGAATGACTTACTGTACATAAACTGCCGTTGGCTGTTTTTTGTTTTGGTGATGGGGTCAATTGAAGCGAGGACATATTTGGTTAATATTCTTGTGCACTATGGACACCAAATTATATAAAATAATTTAAAATTATTCAAACTACAGGACATCTTTTTGCAAATAAGGTTATGATTACTGTAACTAGTGATAACATTACAGCCTGGAATGTTAAATGATTTCCATTGTTTAGAAATGCATTATCTGGATATCATTAATATATAGGCAGGAGATGTGAAATGATTTGGCCCAAGACGCAAATGAACACTTTCAGGTACTGGACCATCAGTGAAAATATTAAAGACGCATAGGCACCACATAATCTGTATAAGGAGGCCATCCTACCAAAGGTAACAATCCACTCCAATAAGTACTGTTGATCCCTGAGAACAATATGCATAATTTATGTGGTGTGTACAGTGATTTTAGCAGTAGATTCTATGTGATTTTAGATTTTAGACATTTTATAGACTCATTATAGACATTTAGATTTTAGAAAGTTTCATGGCTTCCAACCATTGATGGTTGTCTAAAACATGCCCTAGATTGAAAGCTTTCCGGCAGGGACTTTTTATTTGCAAAGAACTTGGAACCCTGTATTGTCTAAACCCTTAAATTGTAAAGCATTGCATACACTTGTGCTGCTCTATAAACATATTTATTCATTAATTATTTCATTCGGGTCATATTCCCACCTGATCATAAGGTGAGTTTTAAAATCTGTTTCTGAAGGTTGAGTCAAGAGGCTATATATATATATGAGGTAAATCCTTCTATATTTGAGATGAAAAGACTGGCAACTAGAGATTTCAAGTAATGTGATAATTGTAGGAACTTATATTTATAACAACTATGAAATATATTTATCTTGCATTTCCTAAAAGGTTCTAGGGACAGTAATCAGTTAAAAGTGTTGTAGCTGGGTTATACCCTTCTCTCTCCAAAAAGTCAAATAAGTACGAGGAATTAGGGACTGGATGAAGGGTGTTTGAAATTGTACCAAATTATATTTCTTAATTAATTGATCCCATGATTGTAGGTCTACATGTATAAATAGACTTGTGCTATGTTTATTTGCCTGTGTTGAAATTGCAGCCATATGATATTTTAAAGGGCCTGGGGGTAGGTAAAAAGATCTAATGTGCAGGAATGTAACAGATGCTATATCAGTGCTACATATTGCAATTTTTAAAATGTGTTCATTATCTCATTGCAAATTACATCACTGAAGAAAACAGGAGTAGAAATACAGAAGGGGGATATATTTGAATGTGATCAGGCATGCTGTGTCTTAAAAATAACATCTGATGTTAACTGTTTTAGTATTCAGCTGTAATCAATATGGCCCTTTTTCATCATCTGAAAAACAACTGAATTGATTTTTGGTCTCCATAGGTTGTTTAGAATATTGATTACTAAACCTATTCATTTTTAGTCATTCCCTTTTTTACATGCCTTTTCCAGGCTCTGTATGTGTATCTTCATTTAGGTACTGGAAAGCCTGTTTCATCCCACTTCTAATTAAACAGAAAACAAAATATAGCCATTTTCCTTTACCATTAATTCCAGTTAGGGATGGGTGAAAGTTATTGCCTTAACACTAGAATAGGCAAAAAACTGAACTTCCCTTCTAGCTGGAAATTTCCCACTAAAAGTGAAATCAATGAGATAGCAAAATGTTATTTTATTTCCCACTGACATAGTATAAAAGGGATCTGAGGTTCCCTGTGTTGGTGGAGTCTGGGGAAAGAATCTGTTGAGCAGGGCATTTTTGGGGATTTGTTTTGTTCATTGGGAACAGTTAATAAAAAATAAATAAATATAACTTAAATAAAAATGGTATGTAATGGGACTCCCTCTGACATAAGATGTGACTAGGGCAAATAAATAGATGCTTGTAGTGGATGATTTGTAGGACTTAGACTTGTTGTTAGGGGTCCAAGCCCTGATGAAAATTTGATTTGTAGGAATATGGGTTGATAGAGGTACAAGCCATGAGGAATCAGTGATGATTTGTTGGACTAAGGTTTGTTAGAGGAACAAGCCCTGAGTAATCAGAGATGATTTGTTGGACTCAGGTTTGTTTGAAGTGCAAGCCCTGAGGAATCAATGATGATTTTTTGGACTCAGGTTTGTGAGAGGCACAAGCCCTGAGGAATTAGTGATTTTTTTTGTACTCAGGCTTGTTAGAGGCACAAACCCTGAAGAGTCAGTGATTTGTAGGGTTTATGCTTTTTAGAAACAAGCCCCACCAAAAAAAATGTTTTTATAGGCCTCTGGAATATATAAAGAACAAGCCCAGAGACAAAAATATATATGCCCTACTGGCCTAGTGCCAGCAGGTCATGTTATGGTGGCCACTGGCCATTGACCATTAGCAAGTGCCATGGTGTCATTGTGGCATTTGCAACTGGTGTTCTTGCTGCTGAATTGTTTAAGCAGCAGGATGATTAGGCAGCTCCAAGGAAATGGGATCAACAGCAGTGATATGGATAATGATGATCATGGTTCCACTTGCCACTGCCTGAGGCAGTAACAGCACCACAACTAGTCCTCACCACTTCAGGTACATATGGAGAAAATAAATTGACCAATAACGCTTCTCCTCCAGAAATTCCTCCAAAATCATGTATTGTTGAAATATAAATTTTTCATTGAAACTACAACATCAAGGAACTGTGACTTTAACCAGCAACTGCAATGTGTACAGTGTTTGTAGGAAAAAGGGGAAGGAGTAGGAAAAATGGACACATCTGCACTCATAGCAAACAATTAGCACAATTAAAAACAAACAATTTGATGCTTAGGTCCCCAATGTCAAATCAATAATCCACCCAGAAACCAAGTACTGCTGCTTTCACTCTGCCCCCTGTCAGCTCCTCTAAGGTCTCATGACAACTTGCAGAATAAATAATAATGATGATGAATCCTCCCAACCACCAGCTTAGTGTATTCTGCTGGATGGAATCTCCTCAGATGCTGCTTGATTCCATGCCTGAGATTGTCATGTGTGATCAGTAGGAGTGGGCCGAAAGGTCCTGTTGTGTTCTCGAAAAAAAATCCTCAAAAACACGGGTTTGTCTGCTTTTACATGGGAAAATTCACCTTAAACGAAGTCCTAAAAATATTTTCCATTTTCGTTAACTGCCCAAATATTTTCACAATTTTTTCAATTGCTACAAACTTCTCATCCCCTTTACTTACACGTACTTCACATTTTTGTGCCAAAAAACTGACGTTTCCAGAAAGTGAAACACAAAACCAAGCATCTACAGAGATAGAGAGGGTGCTAGACTATTTTGAAGCTATTTATGTAGTGAAATTAATGCAGATGAGTACGTGACCACCATCAGCATAGAAGGTTCTGGGAGCACTGAATCCCCAGACCCAATGATGCCCAGTCCCCGACATTGTCATTTGGAATATGGGGGAAATGTATGAATAAACCAGTAAAGGCACATGTAGAAGTGGGTAGCAGTGAGTAGGACAGATCAGTTACCACCAGCCAGTGAAGGGGATTATGGAGAAGAAGAAAAAAAGAGGTAATTCCCTCCACCTTTCCCCTCCCCTTATGGTCCTGTGTGTGGGACTATTTTTCTCTTGGTGAAGGCACAGTGTCGTCGTCAGTGATGGCACTGTGCACTATTTGTGACATATCAGTGAAAAGGGGAAAGGAGGGTACACACCTTAGCACAGAAGCTCTAATAACACACATGAAATACAGACACCATGACATTTACATGAAGCATGTTAAAGCCAAACCCCCACAAAGAAAAATGGGAGCCACTGTTGCTGTACCCCCGTCTCTCCCCAAAGGTGCCAAGAGTAGAGGTAGAAATCAAAGCGGAAGTAGAATAGAGAAACCCAGCCTAAGCTGAAAGTTCAGTGGCAAGTGAAACACCTGGCTCACCATCATCTTCTGATGCTAGGGTCTGGGCATGGGAAGACATAGCAACGTCATCTGGTGACCCACCTCTGTCAATGGAACCTCCTTCACCAGCTGATAGCACTTCTGTAGACACTATGATGTGGCAGTTCTTGCCTACGTATTGCTCATTGTGTGGTGCTCTGACCACACATGACAATGTGGTGGAATATAATTGCAGGCATGGAATCAAGCAGCATCTGAGGAGATTTCATCCCATAGAATATGCTAAAATGGTGGTAGAAAGGGTTCATCATTATTAAGATTGCAGTACAGAGTCCACTGATTCCTCAGGGCTTGTGACTATAACAAGCCTGAGTCCAACAAATCATCACTGATTCCTCAGGGCTTGTGACTATAACAAGCTTGAGTCCACAAAATCATCACTGATTCATCAGGGCTTGTGACTCTAACAAGCCAGAGTGCAAAAAATCATCACTGATTCCTCAAGGTCTGTGACTCTAATAAGCATGAATCCAAAAAAATCATCACTTATTCACCAGGGCTTGTGTGTCTAAGATGCCAATGTCCTACAAATTAATGTTTCCTCAGGGCTTGTTACAAAGTGTAAATCCTACAAATCATTGTTTCCTCAGGGCTTGGGCCTAATATAAGTCTAAGTCCTACACATTAATGTTTCCTCATGGATTGGGCATCTAACACAAGTCTAAGTCCTACAAATCATCCTCTACAAAATGCTCTTCTACAAAATGATCTATTCTATCAAGTCTCAGTCTGCCCTGGTCAGTTTACATCAGGGGTCCCTGTCTATGTCACTTCACATAACAAAATTTTTATTTTTTTATTTTTTTTTTTATTTTACTGTCTCCCCCAATACCAGTAACCCCCCCCCAAAAAAAATGTCCCTATTCAACTGAATCTTTTCCCAGACTCTACCAACACAGGCACCCTCAAACCCCTTTTATTCTATGCCTGTGAAAAATAAAAAAAATTGCTCTCTGCTGTGTGTAAATTCAGTCCCTGTGTTGATTTCAATGTAATGATGAGCTAGCCAAAAAAGCTGAAAAAGGAAGTTGCTGGTGCATTTCATAATCCGAAGGGCATAACCAAGTATTCGAAATGCCCATACCGTGTGCGAAAGGCGGTCTTCCACTCGTCGCCTTGTTTTACCCGTACCAGGTTGTATGCTCCCTGGAGATCTATTTTAGTGAAAACGGTAGCGGTAGTCAATCGTTCTAACATCTCAGAGATAAGAGACAGGGGATGTCTGTTCTTCACCGTAATCTTGTTGAGATCACGGTAGTCAATATGGCGTAGACCACCATCTTTTTTTTCAACAAAGAAGATGCCGGCACCTGCTGGCGATGTTGAGGGTCGGATAAATCCCTTCTGAAGGCTATCCGTTAAATAGGACCGCAAATGTTGGAGTTCAGGACCAGACAAGGGGTACATTCTCACATAGGGTATTGGTGCCCCTGGAAGGAGTTTTATAGGGCAATCATACAGGCGATGCAGAGGTAATACGTCAGCACCTTTCTTGTCAAAGACATCCGAGAAGTCCTGGTAGGGCGCCGGTACCTGATGCCCCTGCGAAGAAACGGTGGCACATAGTAGTGGGCTCCGCTCCGGGAAACATTGACTATGGCAATAAACAGATGTAAAGGATCGAGACCCTGAAGACCAGTCAATGGCTGGGTTGTGTTTCTGTAACCAAGGTAGGCTCAAGATGACTGGAAAATGCAGGGAAGGAAGGATACTAAAGCAGAGTGACTCTTCGTGGTAAGGACCACAACGGAGACGTAGAGTAGCCTCATGGGTGATAGGACCCAAATGGTGAGGGCGTCCATCAGCCATCTGATTGTCTAATGTTTGGGGCCTTGGTTTAATGGGAATCCGTAGACGCTCACCAAGATGGGCATCTAGAAAACACCCGCTGGTGCTGGAGTCCACGATGGCAGGCAGGACAACTGGTTCCCCAAGGAGGACAGGGCCTCCACCAGGCCTGCGGTATCCATGTTTCTACTCAGGCTCAGTCTATTGTCGCTACAACCCTATTAAGGGGTGTGTGTTTGCTGCATGAAACCCTCACTCGGTGTAGAGAGGACCACAGCGAGTATGCGCAGGCAGCAATATATTCTGATAGTAGGAGAAATAGAATTCTACAGACACAAGTAGGATACCCAGATGCAGGAGAAGGCTGCAGGCTGGGGCAGGAGAAGGCTGCAAGCTGGGGCAGGAGAAGGCTGCAGGCTCAGGTTCAGGACACAGGCAGGGAAAAAACTCTGGCTAGAGAAGGGCACAGGATCTTCCAGCAGACGTGAACCCACTGAAAGAGGACTCAGACTGAGCACCGATAGGCACCTCGCGCCGCATTACATACGGCCTGTGGCTGACGTCATCACAGGCCGACGACATGACTGTTGCCACGACGCCGTTGCCTAGCAATGCCAACACGGAAGAGGAAGCGCCCATCGCCGCCCACGACAAGCACCGCATCGACAGAATGTTTTCTTTGCCTTTGAAAACTTTCCTTCCTTTTCTCCTATTTTAACACATTTTTCACCTACGTTTCCTATAAGTACTACATTTCCCACTGCAATATTAGTTCTTCTGAGTGCTGTAGTTTGGAAATAAGTGGCTGAAAATCAAAGTTGCAAGTTCTACAGCAACATATGACTTGAAAAATGTATTAGCATGCAGAGTGCGTTTGTCCTTTGCCCACAACACAAAGTTCCTTCTTAAGTGACACTGGAGCATATTCATTATGATGTCAAGAGATAAAATACATCCTAAAATGTGGCAGATGTGTATTGTAGTGGTGGTGGTGGTGGGGGACCGGCTAATATGGTGTAATTTGTGTATATGTATATATAGTTTTTACTACTGTTATGTTTTAGCCAAATTGCTATCCTCCTTCTCAGATTACTGACACACATTACTTGTCACTCATAGCAGTGATCCCAAGTGGGGTAGATGGTGACAACCCTTCTTCACATCCCCCCTCTACCTCCTCATCTGTTCTGATGTTAATATATTTGTCCTCTGCTACCTGATACTAAGATGGTATGAGATGTTGGTTCATTTTTAAGAATTTTAGTCTCCCAACATTGCTGCTTGATAGCCGTTTCCTGTGGTAATTGACAATATAACCAGCCACTCTGAAAACCCTTTCAGACTCAACACTTGCTGGAGGACAACTGAGGCTTTCCACTGCAGTACGTGTCAATGCTGGCCACAGACACTGCTTTGTTTGACAGTAGTCCATGAGGTCATTGTTTCTGCCTAGAATGTAACTATCCTGCAAGTATGCAGAAACTATCTCACATGTAGTGAGACCACTTCTGGGTATTACACAGTGTTCCTGTGTGTCAGTTACCAACCCATACTCAGGGAGCAAGTCTCAAAGAGATGTTCTGCCGCCACCACCACTACCACCAATGTTGGGTTTTTGCTGCCCCTGCTGAGATCCATGAATTGCCCTGTGTTCCTGTGTTTCATATGGGATATTCTAGTTGATGTAGCTGCTTCTGCTGGTTGAAATGCTTTGCTGCATTCCTTTTCACTATATTGTCTATATGTTTGCTCTTCTCTCACTTTCTCCCTCTCATCCTCCACAATACAACCCTCCACTCGATCAATAAGCATGTCTCAATATTCCTTGACAGAATCCGATTCCTCAGAGAGTTTCTGCTGATCGTCATGACTCCTTGTTGTGACAAACTGCTGGTGGCCCTTGGCAGAAATTCTGAAATTTTGTGTTTGAAGCAGGGGTCCAGCAAAGTGGCAAGAATATATTCCTCGTTGCTTTTAATGGACACTATGTGAGGATCTTGCTCGTAGCATGTTAACATGTCCTTTACCAGCTGGTGCATGTCTGTGTTGTCTTTATGGTAAGAATCCTCAGCCATGACCCTCATTTTTTTCTGCAATAAAAATATCAGTGGTAGAATTTCCTGCCCCAGTGTGACTCACCAGCATGGTTGCCTCCTCTATGGGTTTCAGTAGCTCACATACATCATTAGTTACCATTGGCCAAGTAGCAAAGAGGCTCCCTCCAAAACCTTCCAGTTTTGCACTGTGTACTCGCTAATGGCCTTATTCTGCTCGCACAAATCCTCTAGAATGTACATTGTGGAATTTCACCTGGTAGGGACCTCCATTTTCAGCTGAGGATTGGGCAGGTTGTCATGCTCTTCTATGGAATATAGAGAGTTGCGTGCAATGTAGCAGCAACTAAAATGGGCACAGATTTTGAGGGCAATTGTAAGGGTTTTGGATTCTGACAGGAATCTGGTCACAACAAAATTTAGGACATGGGTAAAGCAGGGTACATGCTCCATACCATCTAATCTCAAAGCATTGATTATGTTGGAGCTGTTATCAACAGACACAAAACCAGCTTATAAGAAGCGGGGTACAAGCTATTCCTCTATCACCTGCTCTAGCTTACTTAAAATATCTACAGCTTTGTGTGACTGTTTCTCAAAATTCTGCATGCACAAGGTGGCGTGATGATGGTATGGGCTATCCTGCTGCTGCTGCCTTTTAATCACAGTGACACAACCAGAAACACAATTGGATTTCACCTGATGCTTTAAGCTCATGTTGTCAGCTGGGGGGAGAGAAACCCAGTGAGCAGTCACAGTCATATAGTCTGTGCTGTGCCCACTTGTTCACATATCTGTTGTCAGGTGGATTTTCTTGCCATACACACTTTTCAGCTCTTTGCCCACCACACTAACTACCTGCTTGTACAATTCAGCAATGGCCATCCTGGAAAAATAACTGCGGCTTAGGATATTCCAGAATGGAGCAACGCATGACATCAGTTCTCTGAAACTTTGGTTTGCTACAAAATAATACAGCAGAATGGTCATTGCCAACATCTTGGCAACCTTGCCATTCCACAGGGGTACTTTGGGAATGTTTTTGGGTAGTTTTTGACATGGCAGAAAAAGCCTGAAACTTTATTGCTTTAACAACATGACTAGAGGAGGTGATGTGGTAGAGGCAGCATGTGTGGGCAGTCTATGACTCTTGCCATCTCCTACAGCAAAGTCGGAGTCATCATACTACAGTGCATCAGGAGCCATAGGTGTTATTTGGACTGAACTAACTGTTGGCACTGGAGGTAGCACATTCTCTGACACATAAATAACTTCACTACTTTTTCTGCCCTAGAGCCCTGGGAACTTTTTAAAGTGCTTCTGCTGCTGCTAGTTGCGGCACCTTTGGCCTGCTGATAATGTGTCTCCCAGTTAGACCTGTGGTTGTGCTTCAGGTGGGATCTCATAGAGGAGGTGCCTAAGTGTGAGCCTTCTTTCCCCCTGTTCAAGTGCTTTTTCAACAGACAACAGATAGCATCATGCTTAGCTTGAGGATACTGAGTGAAGTATCTCTATAATGTGGGCTTCATGGACTGAGGGGTTCCAGAGGCACTGCTGCTGCTGCTACTACTACAGGGTTTAGATGTTGATGCAATTCTACTGTCACTACTTCTAGGTGTCAAAGGTGCAGCACTTACAGCAGCAGCAGCAGAGGCACTCATCATATCTAATATTGTGGATGTTAATAACCTGTATTGCTGCTGTTGTTGCTGCTGCTGGGTACTCAAACCAGGTGTGTGTGGCTGAGTGGGACTTGGACTTTGAAGAGGAGATGGTGCTGATGATGGCTGATATGGTGATTGTGTGATTTTTGACATCTTTGCTTGTCCAGTGGCTTTCTCAAACAGTTTATAGACAGGCACAGTGCTCCTTAAAAGTGGTGGAAGATTCAGCCTTTGACTTTCTGCTAACCTTATAGCCATGTCATCATCCTCACTCTCAACTTCATCTGTATGTGAACAAATGAAGGATGCTGGAGGGATATATTCTAGATCTGCATCATCATCATCAGTCATCATTAGGTCATCCTCAGCAGCAGCAGCATCCCCTGACAGTTACTGCCCATTACTACCCTTATATTCATCTAAGCTTTTAGAGGTCTCAAACAATTTCTTTTTACTTTTAATGTAACAAAGGTTGGTACTACTTTGAGGACAGGTGTTTTGGTGCTTGTTTGTCTCACTATCTGATGCAGCAGGAGGTTCAACTGCTACACCTTCCTCTATTATACTATTGCCATCATCAACAAATGAATGCAACTTGTTATCGTCTTCAGTGTTCTTCTTAAATGGTTCTATATTTGTACTGGCACTGGTGGTGCTGGAAGTTTTGGTGGGACCTTGATAAACTGCATCCTACCTTGTAGGAGAAGGATCATCATCATTGATTGCACACACACTGCACAACCATTGCTGCAGTCAGTTTTTGAACTACTTATACTCTCACGTCCCTGCAATGCTCCACCCTTCCCCCTCCCCCATCCCTTGTGCGTTTGCTGGACATTACTCAACTGTTGTGTTTTTACTCTACATCTTGTCTTATCACAATCTGAATATAAAAAAAATTATAAATGGAAAAAAAAATCATCTTCTTTCCTTAGACTTCTCCGCCCAGCACAGAGACAATACCAGCAAGATCAGCAAGCAATTAGGTCCCTAGTTGCCTGTGTCTTGCCAGTCAGTCACATGGAATTCTGGGGTATTTGGGGTCAACCTCCTTTCTCCCTTCTTCTCCCCAGAGTGCCCCAATGACTCTCCTAATACAGAAAACAAATGTCCTACCTAAAAGATTCCCTAAACTAAACTTCAATTCCCCTATCTTCTCTAGCTCAAACAACATGCTGCTCTCTCCTCTCACAAACATAGAATAGCATGCTGTGAGAGCCTGACACCCTTTTATATGGCTGTAGAAAAGTTTTGTGTAGTGGAGAAAAATGCTTCTTCTCAATGCACAATGAGCTAGACAAACAAAAGCGGGAAAATCTGAAAATTGGCACTTTTCACGGGAGATTATTCACCAAGCGGAAAGTGTTGTTTTTTGCCGATTTCAGTTTAAGGCTAAAATTTTCGCCCATCCCTACACAATATACCTACCCTGGCACCCTCAGGGTCTTCTTCCTTCTCTTCTGGAGTTCCACATTTGCTTCTGTTACCTTCCCTACCAGCTGTTAGCGATTCTGTGGATGTGACAATCTGGCATTTCATGTCCACCCATTGTACACTGTGTGGTGCACTGACCATACATAGCAATGTGGTGGAAATCAATCGAATGCGGGGTATCAGGGAGCATCTGTGGACATTCTATCCTGCTGAATATGCTAAGCTGGTGGCAGGAAAGTGTCATTAATGGCATCAAGTGTCTTTAGCATAGTGAAAAAATCCATAGTGACAGCAATACTTGACATCTGGGGGGATGGTTTTACATTGCTAACAGAAGCATCAAAGTGTTGCAGTTTTAACTGCTATTGCTTTATCTGAGAACAACTGTGTCATTTGGGATACTTTCCTTCCCCAATTTCACAATGTTTTTCTTGCACACGCTGTGAACTTTACAGTTGCTGATAAAAGGCACAGGTTTACTTTGAGATTGTTTTTTGAGAAGTTTTTGACTCCTAGAGAGCTCAGTAAGTGTGGGTTGGCAGTATATGGCAAAAGAACTGTGTAACTTTTTTTCTTGAGGAGATGGTGGGGTGGCAAGGGCATGTGTGGGCAGTATATGACTTTTGTTATCTCCTACAGTTAACTCAGAGTCATACTCCTCTGTAGCAGGAGCCATAGGTGTTATTTCAAATGAAGGAAATCTTGGAACACTCTCTGAGACACCAACATCATCATTTCTAGAGACCCAGGAACTTTTAGGAGTGCTTCTTCTGCTAGTGACACCACTGGCATGTTGATGGTGTGTCCCCAAGTCAGATCTGTGGTTTCCCCCTATTCACATGTTTCTTATACAGTCAACAGATAGCAACATGTTTAACTTTTGGATTCTGAGTGAAGTATCTACAAGAATCTCAATACTGTGGACTTCACAGTCTGAGGGGTTCCTGAGGGTCTACTATTATTTCTGGTGCTATATGTTGATACAATTGTCTTACCAGTTCTAGGTGTCAAAGATGCTGCACTTCCAACACCAGTAGAGGCAATCATCATCGCTAAGATTGTGGATGTTGATAACCTGTGTTGCTGCTGGTTACTCAACACTAGTGTGGATGGTTGTTGGACTTGGAAGTGGTGACAAATGATAGTGATGATGAATGACAGGATGATTGTGTATTTCTTGTCGTCTTTGCTTGTCCAGGGTCAGACCTTCCAATAGTTTTCCCAAACAGTTTACAAACAGGCATAGTGCTCTTTTTTCAGTGGAAGACTGAGCCTTTCAGCCAATTTTCTGGCCAGGTCTTCACTTCACTCACTCTCAACTTTCTCTGTATCTGAAGAGGAGGATGTTGGAGGAATATATTCTAGATCATCATTATCATCCTCAGCATTGCCTGCCACTTCTTCCCCACTACTTTTATATTTTGTTAGGTTTTTACAGGTCTCAAACAGTTTATTTTGATTTTCACAAAGTTCACTACTGCATTCTGGACAGGCGTTGTACTTGTTTGTGTCACTACCAGATGTAGCAGATGGTTGAATTGCTATACCTTCTTCCATGATGCCATCAACACCAGAATGCTTGTTGTCATCTTTAGTGTTTTTAGATAGTTTATTATTAATATTATGGGTGGTGGTGGACCTTTTTATGGAACTTTGACAAACAGCCTCCACAGGAGAAGAAAAATAGTCATTGTTTATTGAACACACTGCAGTATCCATGGCTGCAGTCAGTTTTTACACTTTATTCACATGTCCCTTCACTGCTCCTTCTCCTTTTGTCCTCTCACTGTCCCTAGTAGGCTTGCAGGACATTATTCAGATAATTTGTGTATTTTTATTTTGAGGTACACAATTTAAGTGATTGTGTGGGGTGTCTTGCCCTTTACAAAATGCCCCATCTCTTGTAGTATGCTCCATCTCTTGTAGCACGAATCTGCCTCAGTCACAGCTCACATCAGATGCCTGTCATTCGAACTATCTTTTTAATTTTTTTTTTTTAATTAACTGTCCCTATCACTGTCAACATAAAAAACAAAAACAAAAAAACACCCACCCTATTCAACTGCTTCTTCCCTCAGACTTCCCTAACACAAAAATAACTGCCAGATGAAGGATCACAGCAGCCTGCGTCTTCTATGTCACACAAAATTTTAGGGTATTTGGGTAAATCTATTTTGCTCCCTTAACACACACCTAGACTCTCTTAGCACAGAGATAACAGACAGATCAGAAAGGAACTTGGATAAGGGCTGATTGTGTCTTCACAGTCAGTCACACAAGATTTGGGGTATTTGGAGTAAATGTCCATTCCTCCCTTTACCCACCCCCTAAAATGGCAATAACAGCCAGACCTTGAAGGAACTTGGATCACAGTTGCCTGTCTATATTTTGGGTAAATCTCCTTTCTCCTTTCCTCACCCCCAGAATGCCCTAGACTCAAGCCATGGAAAGCAAATGTCCTGCGTACAAGACTACCTAGACTATACTCCAGTTTCACTTGATTTGCATATCCTAACTAGCTTCAAAATTGTGCTGTTTTCTCTTTCTCTAAGGGATTCAGTGTAGTAAAAAACTCACATAAGTGATATAGTAACATAGTAAATTAGGTTGAATAAAGACACAAGCCCATCAAGTTCAACCTTTGCCTCATACCCTAGTGACTGAGAATTTTGTATTGTATATCGTATTGTATTGCATATTTTTATTTGTATAGCGCCAACTAGTGTACTTGGCACTTTACAGATTACATTTAATATAGCAGGGGTACAATAAGTGTGGTGATTAAGTGCTTATATAGGCAGTCATAAGGGGAACGACAGGTGAGTATACATTAGGATAAGAGGTCCCTGCCCCGTAGAGCTTACATCTAATTTTATAGCTTTCCTGCTACCAAATAAGTTAGTCTTTTTCAGACCTTCCTGATCTGCCTACTAATAAACAGTATAATTCTGTATGTTCCCTTTTGAAAGAAATGTATCTAATTTTCTCTTAAATGTATCCATTGTATCTGCCATAACCACCTCCTTGGGCAAGGAATTCCACAATTTAACAGACCTTACTGTAAAAAAATCCCTTCCTCTGCTGAAGTCTAAACCTCCTTTCCTCTAATCTCAAGGGGTGTCCCCTGGTCAGCTGATCAGGATTTGAAATAAATAGCTCACCACAGAGATCCTTGTGTTGACCTCTCATATACTTGTACAATGTGATAAGGTCTCCTGTTAGTCATCTTTTCTCTAGAGTAAATAAACCAAGTTTGTCTAGTCGTTCGTCATACGTCAAGTCTTCCATTCCCTTAATTAATTTTGTTGCTCTTTGCTGTACCCTCTCTAGTTCTAGTAAATTATTTTTCAGAACTGGTGCCCAAAACTGCACTGCATACTCAAGGTGAGGTCTTACCAATGATTTGTACAATGGCAAAAAAATTGTTATCCACTTTTGATTCAATACCTCTTTTTATGCAAGACAGAATTTTGTTTGCCTTTGCTATTGCTGTTTGATATTAGTCACTGTTTCTAAGTTTGTGTTGACAAGGATACCCAGGTCTTTCTCTAGCAATGAGTCCCCTAAAACGATTCCATTAAGTTTATAAGTAGTCTTGGGATTGTTTCCTCCCAAATGCATTTAAATCCCTCTGTAGAGAGCAAATATCATGTTCTGAATTAATTACCCTGCATAATTTAGTGTCATCTGCAAATATTGATATTTTGCTTTCTATATCTATTTCTAGGTCATTTATAAACATGTTAAACAACAGCGGACCTAATACTGAAGCTCGAGGTACTCCACTCTCCACTTTAACTATATTGGAGAATTGTCCATTTACAACCACACACTGTTCCCTATCCTTCAACCAGTTTTGTATCCAATTGCAAATGGCATCTCCTAGCCCAGATTTCCTTATTTTATACCCCAGCCTTTTGTGTGATACTGTATCAATGCCTTTGCAAAGTCTAAATATACTACATCTACTGCCTTGCCATTGTCAAGGTTGCTGCTTACTTCCTCATAGAAGCTGAAAAGATTAATTTAGCATGATCTATTCTCCATAAATCCATGTTGATTCCTGCTAATGATTGTATTTTTTTGTGTTGTAATCCTGTATATAGTCCCTTATTATCCCTTCTAGCAGTTTTCCCACTACAGAGGTCAAACTCAGGTCTATAATTTTCAGATTCTGTTTTAGTTCCCTTCTTAAATATAGGCACTACACTGGCTCTTCTCCAGTCTTGTGGCACTGAGCCTGTGGCGAGAGAATCTTTAAAGAGTAAATATAGGGGTTTTGCTAACACTGCACTGACTTCCTGAAGAACCCTTCGATGTATACCATCGGGACCCGGTGCTTTGTCAGTCTTAATTTTGTTCAGTCTACCCAAGACATCTTCTTGATTTAACCCAATATCTGATAATTGTATTGCTTTATTAGTTACTTGTTTAGGCTCTTCTACCATTCCTTGTTCTCTTGTATATACTGATGCAAAGAAAGTGTTTAGAACATCGACCTTTTCCTTATCCTCACTAATCAACTCACCCATCTCATTTTTGAAAAGTCCAATAAACTCCATCTTAAGTTTTTTGCAATTTATATATTTGAAAAACTTTTTGGGATTAGACTTGCTTTCCCTTGTAATTCAAGTTTCATTTTCTATTTTTGCTACCCTAATTGCTTTTTTGCTATCTTTGTTGCACTCTCTGTATTTTACGAAAGAATGTTCAGTTCCTTCAGACTTAGTTTGAATGCTTTTTTTTTTCTTTGCCATTTTCTTCTTTACAGGTATAGTTAACCATATTGGCTGTGACTTACTTCTTTTGCATTTGTTCCCCGTTGGTATATACTGTTGGGTACATTTCCGCAACCTAAATTTGAATTCTGACCATTTATCGTCAGTATTTTGCCATTAAATAATGTATCCCAGTCTATGTGTTGCATTGAAGCCCTTAACAATTTGAAGTTAGCTTTTTTAAAATTAAGAGTTTTGGTTGAACCTATACAGTTTTGCTTTGCCAGACTGATCTCAAATGTAACCATGCTGTGATCACTGTTTCCCAAATGTTCACTTACCTTAATATTGGATACCGTTTCTGTGTTATTCGTTATCACTAGGTCCAATATATTGTTATTTCTTGTCGGCACTTCCACCATTTGTGACATGTAGCTTTCACAAAGTATGCTCACAAACCTGCTTCCCTTAGCACTCTGACAGGTCTCATTTTTACAGTGGATATCTGGATAGTTAAAATCTCCCATAGTATGCCCAAGCTGCGAAGTGTTTCTTATTTGCAATAGTAGTTGGGCTTCAACATTGTCATCAATATTTGATGGTTTGTAGCATATACCCACCAACACCTTTTTTTACTTTTTACACCACATTTAGTCTCAATTTTTACACACAAGGACTCCACATTTTGGCAAGTTTCCTCACTAATATCACCCCTCAAAATTGGATTTAGCTCTGGTTTCAAACGTAAGCACACATCTTCCCCTTTTCTATTAATCCTGTCTCTCCTAAACAGGGAATAGCCCTCTATATTTAAAGCCCAATCATGTATATCATTCCACCATGTTTCTGTTATACCAGTTATGTCCAATTGCTCATTAACCACCAGCAATTCTAGTTCTCCTATTTTTATCTACCATACTTCTTGCATTTGCTAGCATACAATTAATTTTGAAGTCTTTACATATATCACTCCCTACATGCCTTTTAGCTACATCTTTATTTGCTAGGAGTTCCTCCCTATTTACTACATTTATCCCCACCCTTTCTCCACCCCCTTGATCATTTACTTGGACTCGGTTCCTATCTGCTCTATGTACCCAATTTTTGCTATCTATACCATCCCCCCCCATATATTTTAATGGCTAACTAAGGTCCCTTCTTCATGCATAGGTTAACAAATAAAGCCAGACTAGCACTGCACTTATATTTACAGAGTACGTCATACATTTGAAACAAATTATATGATTACACAGTGGGGGTCAATTATAGATATGAAATGATATGGATAGGGTTAGATAAAGTCCTGGGAAGAAGGAAATGTTCATTAGCACAGAGGTGTGACGAGTAGTAAAAATTTTCGCCTCAAACTGAAATTGGCGAATAATGGCGCTTTCCGTTTACCAAAAAATTTCCCATGAAAAGTGGCATTTTTTCGCTTTTTTCCACCTTTTACTCCCATTGAAATCAATGGGAAGAAATATTTCTACACCACACAAAAGTTTTCTACAGCCATATAAAAGGCTGTCAGGCTCTCACAGCAGCCATCCTGTGTTTGTGAGAGGAGAGAGCAGCATGTTTTTTTTAGCTAGAGGAGATAGGCAAATAAAGAGGAATTGAAGCTTAGTTTAGGAAGTCATTTAGGTAGGACATTTGTTCTCTGTATTAGGGGAGTCACTCTAGGGGATAAGAAGGGAGGAAGGAGGTTGTCCCCACAAATATTCCAAAATTCCATGTGACTGACAGGCAAGAAACAGGCAATCTATTTGCTTGCTGATCTTGCTGTTGTTTTCCCTGTGCTGGGTGGAAAAGTCTGGGGAAAGACATTGTTGATTTTCTTTTTCAGTTATAATTTTTTTGGACAGATTGTGATTAGACAACAGGGTGGACAACTTAAAAAAATAAATAAATAAATAAAAAAAAAAATAAATAAAAAATAGAAAACGAAATATATTAGGTGACAGTGACAGACAGCTGACTGGGCTTAGGCAAGGGATCATACAGCTCTGTTGTGTTGAGCACTGTACAGTAAAAAAATACAGTGTAGTTTCAGAATGTCCAGCAAACGCACAAGGGGAAAGGGGGGTGAAACAGTGTAGGGACGTGAAAGTAAAGTAGTAGTCCAAAAACCTACTGCAGCAATGGTTGTTGCAGCGTGTGCAATCAATGAGATGATCCCTTTACTCCAAGGGAGGATGCAGTTTGACAAGGTCCCAGCAAAACTAGGTCCAGCACTACCAGTGCCAGTAGAAATATAGAACTATATAAGAAGAACACTGAAGATGACAACAAGTCACATTCAAGTGTTGATGATGCTGGCAAAAGCATAATAGAGGAAGGTCTAGCAGCTGAACCGCCTGCTGCCTCGGACAGTGAGGTGCCAAAACACCTGTCCTCAAAGTAGTAGTGAATTTTGTTATAGTAAAAGTAAAAAAAAAATTGTTTGAGACCTCCAAAAGCTTAGAGGAATGTAAGGGTAGTAGTGGGCAAGAACTGCCAGGTGATGCCAATGCTGCTGAGGATGACCTGATGATGATGCAGATCTAGAATATATCCCTCAAACATCCTTCTCCTGTTCAGATACAGATGAAGTTGAGAGTAAGGATGATGACAGGGCTATAAGGTTAGTAGAAAGTCAAAGGCTGTAACTTCCACCACTTTTAAGGAGCACTGTGCCTGTATATAAACAGTTTGAGAAAGCCATTGGAAAGTCTGACCCTGGACAAGTACAGATGTCAAAAGCACACAGTCACCCTATCAGTCATCCTCAGCATTATTGCCTCTTCAAAGTCCAAGTCCCACTCAGCCACACACACCTGTTTTGAGCACCCAGCAACACAGGTTGTGTTAGATATGACGAGTACCTCTAGCGCTGCTATACGTGCTGCACCTTTGACACGTAGTAGTAGTGGTAGTAGTAGTAGAAACCACACATGACAGACAAACCAAATATATTAACAGCAGCACAGATGAGGAGGTGGAGGACAGATGGGACCACTGCTTTGACCGATAAGTAATGTGTGTCAATAATCTCAGGAGGAGGATAGAGTACGACAATGGTAAAAATACATACACAAATCACACCATGCTAGTCCCCCCCACCACCACTACAATACATATCTGCCATATTGTAGGTTGTACTTAATTTTTTTTTTTATTACTTGATTTCATCCTGTATATGTGCACAGGACAATTATGATAAAGGATATTACGGGGTTTACAATTTATATTATCAGTATGGATCAGAGCAGGTTAATTTTTGCTTTTGTGTTTCTTCTAGGTTTTTCCTAAGTTTGGTGGTTTGGGGACAAGCCCTCTCTTTCCTTGCAGCGTTCCATACCTTAATCACTAGATTCATTCACATCCTTCACATTCAATATATTAATCATTGTGGTTCAGCACTGTGGGTTTTCTATCTTTGTTTACAATACATATCTGCCACATTGTAGGTTGTACTTTATTTTTTTTATTACTTGACATCATCCTGAATATGTGCCAGTGTCACTTAAGCAAGAAAGTGTTGTGGGCAAAGGACAAATGCATTCTGCATGCTAACACATTTTTCAAGCCATATTTTGCTGTAGGACTCACAACTTTCAGCCACTTATTTCTAAACTTTAGCCTTCAGAAGAAGTAATATTACAGTGGGAAATGTAGTACCTATAGGAAATATAGGCAAAAAATGTGTTAACATAGGTGGAAAATTTGTTAAAATAGGCGAGGACATTTTTGCATGGGCGGAAAGGTGAACTTTTTTGTGGGAAAAGCGAAAAATCTGTACGTTTTCGTGAAAATTTTTCACACTTTTCGCCCACCCCTAGTGACGAGCCTGTTAGTCTGTGAGTTGAAAATATTTATCTCTATACAATCTCTATACCATGATGTTCTATTTATTACAATGAGACATGAAGCCCATCAACAGGTTCAGGCCTGTTTTAAATGTGTCAAATATAACCATTAATTTAAATTCTTGGCTTTTTCATTCCCTTTGTGCTCTAATATTCCCTTTTAGTATGGTAACTCATATTTTGCAGACTATGATTTGGACCACAAAAATGCTGGCCAACTGGTGTCACAACCTTTTTTCTCTATATTGGCAATGAAGGCTCATTCTTTTCTTCAGTTTCTGTCCTGTTTCCCAAAGTAGTAACCTCTTGTAGGGCATTGTGTACAAGTTATGAGATATACTACATTTGAAGAGGAGCAATGGAATGAACTGTTAATTTCATAGTATTGCTGTATATTTGTTTTTTTTGTTTTTTTAATATTTTTTTTATCAGATCACTCCATACACATTTTAGATACAATAAAAAGGGAAATACATGTAAAATGTTCAAATACACAAAGGTATGGAAACATTCATAACAATGAAAAGAGCATATGCATAGTAATAGGGTGTACAGAGTCAACCTGAGGTTTTGTATGTTTATTTCAACCTTCAATAACTCAAACTTCTAAAATCTACCTTTACTCAGCTACTACTATACCCCTCAACCCCAATTCATCCCTCCCCTGGCCCCACAGACCCCCCCCCGCCAGCCAATGATTTCACAGAGACCCTCACGACTGTGGGTGCCACTGAAGTATCCGCCCCAATTGTCCACCAGGTCTGCCACCTGCCCCACATCTTGTCGAACTTAGTTAAAGTACGCCGGTGTATGTAAACCAGTTTATAACATGGAATGCTCTATAAGACCAGGTTATCCATGCTCTATAGTTGGAAACTCCGTTTGACATCCAATTCAAGGCCACCACCTTTCTCGGCATCACCAAGAGCTGACTCAATAGAGACCTGTCATGTACATCCTCAATCTCATCTGGGAAAACAGACAATAAACAAAGCCACGGAGTCACAGGAACAGGTCCTCCCAACCCCAGGGCTACAATATGCATTATTTCTGTCCAAAACCCACCGACTCCAGGACACTCCCAAATCATATGCAATAATAGCGGGGAATGATCAGAAGCCACTCTGGCCAGAAAACAAATCTAAAACCCAATCCAAGGCCAGCTGGTTAGTATCTTATTTTATCAAGCCTGCATTACTGATGAAGCAGCGTGTTAGCGCTGCAAAACACGTTTTTTAGTAGGTGATCAATTCATTTTTTATCAATAAAATTTTTCTTCTGACTACACTGTTGGAGCGGCTTCTCTTATTTTGGGACTGAACAGTGGATCCAGTGAGTGCTGATATAAGAATACCGAGCAAGGGCGGTAAGATTTCCTTGCATGTGCATTTAGCTGTGTGTGTACATGGGTATACTTGCAGCCTCTTTTAAATGTGAGTGGAATACCTATTGATTTATTATTGATACATTGTATATCATTGGTATAAGCACTATTGACGCCCTCTATGTGCGTTTTTTGTCTTTTGGGTATTTGATTCCTCCGTGGGTGGAGTGGACGAGTGGCAGCCGATACCTGTGGTGGAGAATAGCTGGATAAGGGACAGCTGAAATATCCCTTGGCTTGAAAGCTGGTCTGCACATATGTGTATTTCCAGCCTATAATTTTGTGAGTACCATTTTTACAGGTGGTGGTGAGGTGTCCATTATATATTTAAGGATATTACACCAGGAAGCGCCTCTTCTTTTTTCTTTCCTGTTCTCCATAAAACATCCCACCCTATCTCCATCACCCCCAGCCCGATAGAGATTTTATCCCTTAACCAACCCATTCCGCGGCCTGGCAGCCAAAACTTTCTTCCCTTCCCTCCCACCCACCCCACATAAACCAACCAACCAGTAATTAAACAGAACATTTACAGTCCCATCCACACTCCCCTCCCCCCGTAGCGGCATAGTAAAGCACAAGAAAACGCATCATCATTTCAAAGTAACAAATATAAGAGATCCCATACCACCATAGTCAGCGCTAAAGCAGAGCATATCCCGTCCGATAGGAATTCAATCCTCCAGACACGACCAGATGCCACATGCACTCATTCTCCCCGTCCCAGCACCCCATGGGCAGATCGGAGGCATCAGTAAACAATCAGACTCCAACAACTTCAAGGGGTTCAAGTGCTGAACCACGGCAGCACAGCATCAAACCACTGCCCAGAGGAAGCGAGACCATAACAACATAGCAAAAGCACCCCAGAACAGTAACTCATATCTCCACAAATAAGTATATGAACACATAGAAACACAATTAGTTATATGATGACAGTATGCCTCCCATTTATTCACCTCATCCCAGCATCCCCCGGGCGGGTCAGAGGCGACACAGATAAGTAGGAAGTAATAGCTGCAAATAAAAAATTCAAATGCCTACACACGGTAATGCAGCATCCAACCACCGCCCAAGAGACGCAAGGGAGAATTAGCAAATTAGTACCCCCTCAAACCAGTGCCCACAGTATTAGCAAGGTGAGGAAGAGAGAGAGAGAAGGAGAAAAAAAAAAATCCTCTCCCCCTCACCCACCCATATACATATAAACACATGCACATAAACACATGGTCACAGTGGCATTATCAGAACAGGCATGTAATCAGGTTTATGGAATCAGAACATGTCATTCCTTCCCCAACCTCCTCACCACAACAGAGGTCTGAAGGCAGTCCATAACAGAGTGAAAGCCCCAGAGGGGCAAAGTCCAGCGTCACCACTGCTCCATATAACCACAAAGTAAAAAGGCCGTGTCATCATGTCCCACTGAGCACAGCCTTCATTGAAATAGATCAACAGGGGAAGGATCAGTCCGGGTATCCACCATGACTCACAGAATCTGCCTCAATGTCCAATGAGAACCAGGGAGGCAAGACCAATGAGAACTCAGAAATTTAAGACCACAGCAGCAATGCAGGAAATGATGAAATGATGAAATGGCTTCAATGAGTGTCCACCCATTCTCTAGCCTCCGACTCTGACGTAAAAAACATGGTATTACCGTCGTGAACAACTTGCAATCTAGCAGGAAACAACATAGAGTAGGATATATTTTTCTCTCAAAGTTTATGCTTCACCTCCGCAAACCTGCGTCTTTGGCGTTGGACATCAGCCGAGAAATCCGGATAAAAGGAAATGCGTTGATTTTCTAAAAGAACTTGGCCTTTTATCCTGGCCATACGAAGTATGGCGTCCCGATCTCTGTAATTTAGAAGTTTAATAATCATTTGACGGGGAGAAGATCCAGGAGGTCTCGGACCTGTTGGCAAGCGATGTGCCTGTTCAACCGTAAAGGATGGCGAGAGACCCTGCGTGCCAACATGTTCCTTTATCCAGGACTCCATAAATTGCTCAGGAGCACAACCCTCGCGGTTCTCCAGCAGTCAAACTATACGAATATTACTGCGTCTAGACCTGTTTTCAAGATCATCTACCCTTGATTGTAGAGATCGTACCTGCAACCACAGGAGGAAGCAAGTCCTCTACAGTAGAGATACGTTGTTGAACATCTGTGATACTTTCACGCAGGTTTCGTTGGTCCGCACGAAGGAGATTAATCTCCACCTGTACTGTGTCAATTTTGTTGGTCAGGACTGCCTGGCAGGTAGCAATCGCAGACATTATTTCTGTAAATTGGGACTTGGAATCATCTTCCTCGGAAGTTGAGGACTGTGTCGGCGAGGCCACCGCAGAAGGGGCCTCCATCACGGCCGTGACTTCCTCCGCCGCCAAAGCTCTTCTAGCAAATTTACGTAGTTTCTTCCTATATTCTGATGACTTTTTAGGAAACGGGAAATCAAGAATAGATTAAATCAACACAGGCCAGATTCAGCTTAGGGTGGACAACTGCCGCTAAGGCGGGTATGTGCAGATGGGACCTCTCAAAAGTTCAAATAGCATGCATATCTGAACTCATATCTTCACATCAGGTACTTAAGTACCACATATACCATGGACCGAGGCATCATGTGTGGCTCATTTAGATATACATGGGGCAGAGGAGGGAAACATAGAAAGGAAAGGTAATAAACAAACAGGGGGAATCCGTAACAATTTAGTGATTCAGCAATCAACAGCTGGAGCTTCAGTGCTCAATCATACATGGGGTAGTAAGGTATAACATATGCAGGAAAGAGGACAAACAGGGGACTTGTGCAGCATATAAAGGTAGTTGGCCACAGTCAAGCAGCAATACAGCAACAGTAGGCTCTCCAGCCACTCCTGTGTCACAAGGATAGTCCCACTAGAGGTATCCAAAGATGGTGTGTACATCCATAAGGCAGTATGACAACCACAGTCCATCAATTTTCTCTGTAGCCACAGCAGATAGAACTTGCCAACAAGGATAAGCGATGATCCAGAGCTCAGTGTTTAAGCAGATAAATATACATGGGGCAGAGGGGGGAACAGATATGGGAAAAAAGACAAACATCGAAACCTCCAATCCAGAGCCAGACAGTGGGCTCCATTGTATAAGGCAGCAAGCTCCCCAAGGGCCCCAGTAGGCAGCAGGCCAGACAGACACACCTATTGGCAGGGAAAAGGCACTAGGAAAAAAATAATAAACGGAAGGTGCACTAATAAATTTTAAGAAGGGGGGAAGTACATGGCAAGCCCATGCCCCCCGGGGCCAGGAGCAGAAGATAATCAGGCACTTACTATTTTTAACAGAGGATTAAGCCATAAGCAGTGAAACCAGCAGGGCCTCCAAGTTATCTCTGCATCTCCGGTATGCTCTGTTCTACACCAGTAGAATGAGCTCAGCTAGGCATGTGTGCCTCTAAGCAGTGTCTCTGAGCAACAGGGAATTGAAAAAAAATCAAATCAATCAAACACCACCTTTCATAGTTGTCCGGCTCCCCGCCGGGAGGAAGTGGCACGCAAGGCCGCGGCTCTAGGCCTAAGCATCCCAATGTCACCTCGTTCAACAAAGCAAGTAAAGAATGAGTCCTCCAGAGAGCTCAGCAGCTGGGCAGTAAGGATGAGCAGGAAATAATATAAAAAGTTGGCTGTAGAATCAGGATGGCAACGGATAGTGAATAAAAATAGCGGAGCCTCACCAACAGACGTCCGCTCAGTATGGCCTCCAGGCCACGCCCCCCCCCCCCCGTATATTTGGTATTTTTATCTTTGTTGTGCATTGGATTTGTGGGCAGGTCTCACATCTTTTTACTCCACAACAGAATGTTCCATTTTTTGTGGTTTGTGGCAAATGACTTTTGACAATGTTTTTTTAAATGTGGGGGTTTTCTGTATGATATAAGTGGTGGATCTGGAAAAATGACTTTCAATATATCATCTTTATGGAGGGTTGGTTGTAAGACTTATACAATTTTCCTTAGGAGTACCAACTGAGGATTGTATGTGACCACAAATGGTACCCTGTTATTCTCCACCCATGGTCTGTATTCAAGGAATGTCTCTCTGGGTATCTGGTTGGCTCTATGTATCTGATTGTCTATTATTCTTGGGTGGTATCCTGATTCCTGAATCCCCTCATTAGTGAATGGAGATGATGGTTCCTGTCTGCATTGTCTGAACAGATGTGGTTGTATCTTATAGCTTGGCTATAGATAATGACATGTTTGATATGTTTGTGGTGAAAAAAGTCTCATATCTAAGGTATGAGGGTCTGTCTGTGGGTTTGTGATTCAGGAATGTCTGTAGGATTTGGTCCTTGATATACTAGTGGCTTAGTGTTACAGGTGGATAGAAAATCTTGTTCAAGTTTTGCCATGAACAAGTTAGCATACTGAGGTACATTGTCTGTTCCTACAGCTGTTCCCATTTTTTGCAGATTTAAATCATCCCCAAATAAAAAGAAATTGTGTTGGAGTATGAATTTTGTAAGTCCGAAACTGGTCTCTGTGGGTAGATCTTGTTGGTCCAAAAATTCCTTGCATGCTGCTAGGCCATGTTGATGTGGAATATTTGTATATCAGGCTTCAACATCCATATCAGCCAAAATTGTTCCATCAGGTAGGACCAATAGTAGCCAGCATGTCCAGTAGGTCTGTGGTGTCCTGGAGGTAGTTGGCTGTGCTTCTTACTAAGGGATTTAGGATATTTTCCAACCAGCCAGAGATATTTTCAATCAGTGTCCCTACTCCAGAGATTACAGGTTTTCCTGGGTTCCCTTGTTATGTATGTAATGTGGGTTAATGCTGGGGATCAGTATGTGTGGTGCATATTATGTGAGGTTCTATGGCTACCAGTGCAGTGGGACAAGGCTGTGGGGCAGTATGTGTGGCTCTATGGCCACTGTGGCACAAGATCGAGTGACAGTGTGTGTGTGTGGTACAATGGCTTCCAGTCTGTGACACAAGGGATGTAGCTGTATTTGTATGATGGAAAACAGAGGAAAAGCAGCACTACTTTCTCAAATAAGGCAAGAAATGCTGTTTTCCCCATTTTTTTTCTCTTAAGTCAAAACGTTTCACCCACCTGTATATGTCTCTTGCTTCACACATATTCTACAAGCCAGCCTCCTAGATATGATTTAGAGGGTCATAATGAGAGAGAGAGTGAGGAGAGACAAAGAGATAGTAGACTAAGGGTCACTTTTATTCAGGGCTTTTTTGTTTTTTCAACAAGAGAAATGAAAAGTTGAAGGGTTTCCTTATATTTGCATGCTAACACATCCCATTTGAATGCCTGGGGCGAACACACGCATACACATTTTCGCTTATGCGTATACGTGTGTTTTTACCATGACTGACCAATTTACCTTATATTTGGGCAAATACAGCACTGTATCATGAGCAAAGAATTAGATTTTATTAGGTGACTGTTTCAAAGTGGGGTTTAGAAGACACAGCGCAATAAGTTAATAGATCGGATGACAGATAGATAGATAGATAGATAGATAGAAATATATATTATGATTTATTTAAATGGATCTTTTAATCCTTTGAAGTCTACAGTTCAATGAAAATCAGTACATTGGAGATCTTTGTAGAACTCAAAGAGTTAAATCTCATTTAAATCAATGTAAATTTGGGTAATTTACAATATATAACCCATTGTACACCTGCTCTGCTTCATAATTACTCCAATTCAGTGGTCTATTTTTGATGAAAAAAAAAATCACATTTTTTGTATTCTATATGCAGACTGTGATTTTAAATTGGATGCTAAATTGGCTCATTTCACTTTGCAATATTTTAAGCATTAAAGAAGCATCTTCTCACCTGAAAACACTCTTCTATTTTAAGGGATCAGAATTTCCAGAACAGTAGTCAACTAACCGAGTAATGAAGAAAACTCCATTCATCATAATGGGTTTGATTCAAACTGGGTCAAAAAGAACTCACAGATATAATAATAATCTTCTGATATATTTTTCACCTCCTTCCATATTCCATTAGAAGTGTGGTGATTAACATGAAAAGCAGAACTGAGGTCAGATTAGATTTTGGTGCAAAGTGAAAACTGTCATTTCACATCTAAATAATGATAAAATAAGGTTTCTGTACTTTTTTTCTTTCAATAGAATGTACTATGAAGAGCAAGAGATAAATGTCACTAAGGCCGAGGTTCATCAAGGTGCGAATGGATTAATATGCAGGAAAATCAGAGGATTTCTCTGCGTAATAACCATTCACCCATTCAGCAACTTACAGATTATATCTGACCATTGCTAATTCTTCAATAAGCGATGGCCAGATAGATCCACAAATGTGATTCGCTAGCTTCAAGCTGGAGAATCCCATTGGAATGCATAGGGCGAACACATGCATACACATTTTCGCTTATGCATATACGTGTGTTTTTCCCATGACTGACCAATTTACGCAAGTTTCCTTGCTTCACATATACGCAAAGAAGGGAAACACGCAAAATCAGTGATGTAGACCCGGAGGTATCCATCAATGATCGCGGTGAAGAGCAGCGTATTTCATACCCTGCTCTTCCCACAGCTTGATGAATCCAGGACTTAGTAGTATATAATTTCCTGTAGGCATTAGTTCACTGGTCAAATGTATTGTATTGAAGTTAAAGCAGTCTCCGCACTATATTATTATAAGTCTTATGCCTCAGAATTAAACTTCAAACAAATGTGGATATTTACCACACATAGGCAAAATTCAATGAAGCCCACCACATGCTTCATGAAAATAATATCCACATTCTGTTTATTGAAGCATACTGTTTATTAGTAGGAGACTAAAAGAGTAAAAATTATACCTTTATTGACTGAGTGACTTTGAATGCAAGCTTTCAAGACAACTAGGTGTCTTCTTCAGGCTTAATAAGAATGGAAGCTGAATGCACAATACATGACTTCAAAACTTATGCACATCATTTTAACATCTAACTCCCTGATTGCCAGCGATGCATCACCACACTGCAACACAATGCACCGTATACCTCAATGGCATCCAAATGATTAAATTCTACTAACAGAATATTCTTATCAGTGGTCCATAAGTTATACTCTAGACTCTGGTAAGGTCTCTATGAAGTGGACTAAAAAATTCATACGTAATTAATTACCTTTTTCACACTCCATTGAATTTGAGATGTCTAGGTCTAAAGCAAGTATTGGTTAACATTCCAAATGCCAGAGGGGTACACAATCCAAGCTCACAATGAGATGTGCAACATTTGAGTGTTAAACTTGGTTATCAGTTTTACACTCCCAGTTCTTTCTGTCTTTCTGTGTCCTAAAATTTCCCATCAGTACACTCACTTTCAGATCTTTAATGATGATCAGTTCTGCAAAAATGTTGATCTACTGGGGTGTCTCTTTTGTTGTTCACACTAGACAAATTATAAATCATCCTTTTTCTCTGGGTGCCTGTGCACACATATGTATCACAGATAAGGTGCCCATACCACATTCCCACATTCCCTGTTCCACCCACATATAGTCCTGTTTGTGCACACACACATGCTATGAGCCATTTACCATTTTTTCTTGATATTGTGGTTTATGTGGGAATGTGGTATGGGCACCTTATCTGTGATACATATGTGTGTGCACAAACAGGACTATATGTGGGTGGAACAGGACACACCATGAGAAAAAGGTTGAATTATAATAGTTGATAGTGGAGTAATTTCCCCACCAAAAAGTATTAAAGTAAATTAAAAGCATCCAGCCAGCTTAAGAAGTGACATTAATAAACAACCGACAATATATCTGATGTAACAATTAATACAAAAACAGACAAGTTGTCCAGCTTGGCAGTGTTCCATTGATTGTTATATTATCTATTAGTCTAGAGGTAAAGAGGGGAACTAGTTGCTTACAATTGTGTAGGGTGTGTGGGAGTGAATCAGTCACTGTGACAGACACAGTGTATTAAAAATAGTAATGAAATAATAATAAAAAAGAGGTATACAACTTTGAATGATACATAGAGACAAGCAAGATTTTTTTTTGGCATGAGCTACATTGACCAACAGTGGCAGAAACTGGCTGTAATAGTGTGATAAATCACAAAATAGAGGGATAAAACAGTATTCCACATATGACTACAATTTAAGTCTGTCTAGCATGTGGAATTGAATACTTCACTAGTGCTAATATCATTGAATATAAAGCCACTCACTTATGTTTTTTGCAAATACTGTATTTTGATGTTGCAATTAAAACCAAGTCTCTGTGTTTCTAGGAGTTCTCAAACAACAGATTTGTAAGCATAGCAGGTATGGTTCAGCCAATAAACAAAAACGTTAAGGTTGATATTGGTCCTCTTAGGACTAAGACATGTGAATTGATTAGCGAGGATAAGGCTATGGCTGACACCTTACATTTTTTGCTTCAGTATATACAAAGGAAGCAGCAATGACAGGCTGTGGGAAAAAAGACAAAACTCCAGAGTTTCCTCCATCATGTGCATGGCTTACTGAGGACAAGGTCCAAAAGAGACTGGAAAGGGTTATGGTGAATAAAGCACCTGTATCTGACGGTATACATCCAAGGGTACTTAAGAAACTTAGTTCAGTAATAGCTTATTGATTCACTTTCATCAGGTATAGTGCTGATGTAGTTCCATTGTTTAAAAAGGGAGCAAGATCCAAACCAGGAAATTATAGACTTGTGAGCTTGACTTCCATAGTGCATAAGATACTACAAGGGATACTAACTGACAGTATTCAGAACTATGTGAAGACAAACAATATTATTAGTAGGAATCAGCATGGTTTCATGAATAATAGATCATGTCAGACTAATTTACTTGCCTTTTATGAAATAGTAAGTAGTAATTTGGACAAGGGAATTGCTGTTGAAGTAGTATACTTGGATTTTGCAAAAGCCTTTGATACAGTGCCTCACAACAGGTTACTGCATAAATGAAAAGGCTTCGGTTTGGGCGGTGTTATCTGTACATGGATTGAGAACTGGTTAAAAAATAGAGTTGTTATAAATGGAACCTTTTCAAATTGGTTTAAAGTTATAAGTGGGGTGCCGCATGGTTCAGTCCTGGGCCCAATGCTTTTTAATTTGTTTTTTAATTATCTAGAAGTGGGAATTGAAAGTGGTGTCTCAATCTTTGCTGATGACACTAAGCTATGTAGAGAAATGCATACAGAACTGGATGCTTTTACTCTGCAGAAGGATTTAGATAAACTGAGTGAATGGGCAGAAAGTGGCAGTTGTCATTTAATGCGGATAAATGTAAGGTTATGCATTTGGGCTGTATAAACAAACTTGCTACATATACTCTAAATGGGAAACAACTTCAGGAATCCTCATCAGAGAAAGATTTAGGATTACTGATAGACGATAGACTTCACAGCAGTGTGCAGAGTCACTCAGCTGCTGCAAGAGCAAGTATGGTACTAGCATGCATAAAAAGAGGTGTAGATGCAAGGGATGCTAATAGTATCCTACCTCTGTATAAATCCTTGGTTAGGCCTCATAGAGTACAATTTTGGGTGCCATGCAGAGATGTGCAATACACTGATAAAGGGATTGGAGGATCTGAGTTATAAATAGAGACTAGCCAAACTGGGTTTGTTTACATTAGAGAAGATACCTCAAAGGGGTAATTTGATTAACATTTACAAATACATTCAAGGTCAATACAAATAACTATCCAATTAATTATTTACACAAAGAGCTGATCTAAAAACAAGAGGTCATCCATTAAGACTAAAGGAAAGGCGCTTTTGACTAAAACAAAAGCAGGGATTCTTTACAGTAAGGGTGGTAAAGCTATGGAATTCTTTGCCTCTGGGTGTTGTACATTTAAATAATGCAACTGATTTAAAAAAGCAATTGATGCCTATCTAACAAAGGACAATATTGACAATTATGACAGATGGCTTCAATAAATATAGGAAGTTGATCCAGGAAACTATCTGACTGCCATTTGGAGTCAGGAAGGAATTTTTTTACCCACTTAGGGATAAATTGGAAATGGCTTCAGAGGGCTTTTTTTTGCCTTCCTCCGGATAAACAAGGGTGTTTTTTGGCATTGGCTGAACTTGATGGACGCATGTCTTTTTCAGCTTCATCAACTATGTTAATATGTTACTATGTTAATATAAATGACATATACTTTGCTATATAATCTAATAGCATGGATAATACAGGACTGGCCAAATTAGGCATGAGTGGCATGGATAGGCTAACCTATTATACATAATTTGTATATATAGTGTTGGCTGGGAAGCAATGTATTGAATTTTTCAAATACAGATAGAGAAGTGCACTGAAGCCAATCAATCTCACTTTTACACACACACAAAAACGCACAAATATACAAACATACTGCAGAAGAGTTGTTGCGTTGCTAACCTGCAAGTATGCTGTAACTATGCAGTGGGACCACTCCTATGAGCTAGACTGTGTCCATGTGTATCAGATACCAACCTATACTCTGTGAGTAAGTCCCTTAGGGATATGCTACCGCAGCTCAAACACATGAATTGCATTATTTGATGATGATAATGATGACGATGACTACAATGACAACGATGACTACAATGACAACATGTTCTAATGTTGTTGTTGCTGATGCTACTTATGATACAATCCCTTTGCTTACTTTTAATTCAACATGATTTATATTACTTTTTTTGGCCCTACCTTTCTCTCTCTCATCCTCTAGAGTTCAACCTCACCCCCCAATACTCTGTAAGCATCTCTTTATATTTTTTCACAGAAACTGATTCCCCAGGGAGATGCTGCTCATGCCTTGGCACAAAAGCAGAAATGCTGTATTTAAATCAGGGGCCAAGCCATGTTGCAAATATGAAACCTGTGTTGCTCTTAATGTACACTATGCAAGGATCCTACTCAAATCATGATAGCAAGCCAGCTTTATCAGCAATATCAGCTTCAAGTTTTTTCAGTAATATAAGTAATAATGTCTCTATTTTTCCAGTCTCAACACGAGTAACCAGAGTATTGGCATCAATTTGCTTAATTATATCACACATTAGTTGTCATTAGCCAGGTGAATGATGCCCTCTATAAAGCCTTCCAGTTATACATTGTATACATGCTAATAGCCTTTTCTGCTTGTACAAAAATCTCCACCTTTTGCAATGTGAATATACACAACACAACTCCGCGCACTCTATTTCCAAAAACCTGCTTGGATAGTCCCAAACAATATCTACCAATACAGACTCAGTTGATATCAGGCAACCACTGATCTTAATATATAATTATCCAACAAATATAACTACTTATATAGTTTACACCAATCTGTAAATATATGTTGCACATTCAAAAAAAGATCTTATGTTCAGCAACATAGGGTTAATAAAGGTCAGTATGAGGTGTATCCGTAATTACACTCAATACAATCAAATTCCTGATCCTTTAACTAAAACTAATGATGCTACAAATGGAAACAAAGTATCTCTTTCTCTACTAACCTAACTAACTAATCATACATCAAAGATACAAAGACATACAAAATCAATATAAAAGTCTAGTTTGCTGAACTAGAGGTTAATCCTTGATCAAGACTGTAGCTTCCACCTCTCCTTTAAGGCAATAACGGAACCGGTCTCTTCACACTCCGTGTAATATCTCCGCTGTCCCAACTTTAATCCTTAGCACACAAGCTTATTTTAATGCTTTTCCAACGAAACAGCTCATAGATGGAGGTTTAACATAAACATGTCTTTATTCACTAAAAACAAATATAAAACAATTCATGAGCAGCATCAGCGAGTCCAACTTCCACACCCTCCCCTCAGTCGGTTACCGTTTTGACCAGTGTGTTCCACCTCGCACCACGGCGATCGACAGCGTCTGACGTCATTCCCAACCAAGACTACAGACACAGAGAGCGGTTGTCCGTCTCACTCACTGACTCCTAGGCTCCACCCAACCGATTTCGTACCACAGTACTTCGTCAGTCAATGAGTCCCAACCTGCCCATATTTATAACCTTCCATCTAAAACACATAAGCTGGTTTTTAATCTCTAATAAAACAGTTCAGATCAATATTAACATTGAGACCCAATGGCTGTAAACTTTTCATTTTAAATATCCATTCTGTCTCACATTGGGACAGTTTTTTTGTATTGTATTGTATATTGTATATTTTAATTTATATAGCGCCAACAGGTGTACTTGACACTTTACAGATTACATTTAATACAGCAGGGGTACAATAAGTGCGGTGAATAAGTGCTTATATAGGCAGTCATAAGGGGAATGACAGGTGAGTATACATTAGGATAAGAGGTCCCTGCCCCATAGAGCTTACAATCTAAGTCTAGTTTGCTGACTTCACCCTGTCTCCTCCCCTCCAATTCGATTTAATTGTCTATTGCCATAAATGACAGGCCACTAGGATCGCAATTGTGGACTTTTTTAAAAATGCTCAGAAACACTATGTGGCTTCGTTTGTGTTTTAATATTCCACATATGTTCATTAATTCTAGTATGTAAAGATCTTATCGTCCGCCCAATGTATTGTAATCCACATGGGCATTCTAACAAATACACTACATAGTTACTTTTACAGTTCAAAAATTCACGGACCTCAAAAGTCTGTTTATAATTATTTGACTGGAACTGATTCATAGATCTGTGTTGTAATTTATTAGTTCTACATGGCTTACACTTAACTACCACGGTCCCCGTGATTCCTTGTCACTCTCTGTGGTGGTGCTCTTCCATTGGCGGAGCTTGATTGGCCCGCCCAGGGTGTCCCTTTATATACTGGGCCTATGGCATCTGTCAGGTGCCCTTTCAAAAGTTATAACCGGTTTCTCCAGAAGTATTTCCCTCATGTCCTTATCTTTTAATAAAATGGGCCAATATGTATTTAAAATTTTCTTAATTTCATAATGGTCTACACTATATTTTGTTATAAACGGAATCCTTTCCTTTTCCCCTGGTTTCTTTACTTCATATCTCCTACCCTTCATTAACTCTTTCTGTTCCATGCATGTAACTTCATCAATACTTCTTTGTAACAACTGTTCTGGATACTTTTTTGCCTGAAATTTTCTTTTTATCTGATTTGCATGTTGAAGAAAGACATCTTTATTTGAACAGTTCCTCTTTGCTCTTGTTAGTTGACTTTTGGGTACATTTACAAACCAAGATTTAAAGTGGCAGCTATTTAAAGGGATATATGTGTTACAGTCTGTAGGCTTACAATACATATTTGTCTCTAAAGAATTTTCATTTATATAAATTGTAAGATCAAGGAAATTAAATTGCTCCTCACTAATCTCACATGTAAACTTTAAATTATACTGGTTCTTATTCAAATCCCCCAGAAACTTTTCAAAGGAGTTTCTATCACCCTCCCAAATCACAAAACAGTCGTCTATATAACGTTTCCACAAAACTAGACCTTTTTCTTCTTTCAGTTTTGGTTCAATAACTTCCCATAATTCCATCAGTAAATTGGCATAGCTAGGGGCAAAACGTGTACCTATCTCTGTGCCAAGGGACTGGAGGTAAAATGTATCATCCTACCAAAAAATAGTTGTTATTCAAAATAAATTCTATACCTTCCATAATAAATTCAACCATATTTTTTGGTAACTTTTCTTCTTTCTCTAAAAAGTATCTTGTGGCTTTCATTCCATCTGTGTGTTGTATCACAGTATACAGCAAACTTACATCGCAAGTAGCCATTATCATGTTCTCTTTCCATTGAAAAGAAGTTAAATACTGAATTACATCCCCTGTATCTTTTAAATAAGAGGGAAGATTTTGAACACTAGGTTGAATGACGATATCAATATATTGTGACAAACGGTTAAGTTAAAGAGTTAATCCCTGATACTATCGGTCTGCCCGGTGGATCCATCAGGGACTTGTGTATTTTTGGAAGGATGTAGAAAACCGGAATCACTGGATTCTCTATATTCAAATACTTATATTCATCCTCATCCAAAACACCCCAATGTTTACCGTTCTCTAATAACTTTACCAAAGATTCCTTTATCTTGTCTGTAGGATTTAGCCTTAGTGTTAAGTATAAGTATTATGATCTTCTAACAATTTTCTTATTTCCATCTGATATTTCTCCCTATCCATCACTACAACTCCTCCTCCCTTATTTGCAATGTGGAATGCCTCCTGGTAGGGACCTTCATTTTAGCTAGATATGGGGCAGGTTATTACTTGTTTGAAATATAATGCATTGTGGGCAGTGTAGGAGTGCCCAAAATGGGCATCATTTTTGCAAGTAATATTTAATATGTATTGAGGGTTTTGGATTCTGAGAGGAATCTAGTCACAAGTAAATTTAGAACATGGGGGCGTGGCCGTTTACTCCAGTTCAGACTCCCTATTACAAGTGGCTACCCCTCCTCATCAAAGTTCTACTTGATGTTTTGCTTCAAACCCTGATATACGCTGGTTTACCAGTCCTTGTCATGCCTATCTACCAGTTAATTGCCCTACTACAATGATATTATACATCTAGGATACAGGAACAGTTGGAGGACCTACTGCTGATGTACTAATCTTCGGTGGTGGCTAATAATTTCAAGCACTATCTATGAATCTGATACTACTTTTAAGCTGTGTGTAACTTCTGAATCTTCTTTTCTTTTGGCCTGCTTCAACTACTGCTACATATTCTTCTGCTGCAGCTTTATACATTAAAGATGTGAAGATGGCTTAACTGGCTGCTGATGCTGTTCTGGCCCACAATTGTAGGTCCTATTTAAAAGCCTATCACTACCTTCAGTGGAGTAATTTTCCCCAGTCTGTTGCCTCTCCAATATATGTTTTCCCCTTCTGCCCCATGTATATTTGAGTTCTCAAGCTCAAGACTCTGGCAGTTCTTCGATCACCTCAGTTTAAAATTGCATTTATAAGCTTATCACTACCTTCAGTGGAGCAATTTTCCCCAGTTTGTTGCTCTCCACTATATGTTTTCCCCTTCTGCTCCATGTATATTTGAGTTCTCAAGCTCAAGACTCTGGCAGTTCTTCATTTACTTCTGTTTAAATGTAAAACCTTGAGACAAGTTATATGTGTCATTTGAGCTTTGGAGAGTCCTGTCTGAACCTACCTGCCTTGGCAGGTGATTATCCACCCAACTCTGCATCTAATCTATGTTGATCTGACCTACACTTGCTTTTTTCAATCTCACTATGGCTAAAAAGACATCAGAATACAAAAAGAAATTAAGTAAATTTGCTAGAAGAGCTATGGCGGTGGAAGAGGTTACGGCCATGTTGGAGGCCCCTTCTACAGTGGCCTCGCCGGCACAATCATCAGCTTCCGAGGAGGATGATTCTAAATCCCAATTTGCATAAATCATGTCTGCAATCGCTACCTGCCAGGCAGTCTTGACCAATAAAATAGATACAGTGCAGGTGGAGATTAACCTCTTACGTGCAGACCAACAAAATCTGTGTGAAAGCATCACTGATGTTAGACAACGTATCTCTACTGTAGAGGACACACTTCCTCCTATGGTTACCTCGGTGGATGAGTTAAAGAATCAAGTAAGATCTTTGCAATCTAAAATGGATGATCTTGAAAACAGGTCCAGACGCAGTAACGTTCGTATAATTGGGCTGCCAGGTGGTCGCGAGGCTCGTGCCCCTGAGCAATACATGGAGGTCTGGATTAAGAAACACGTTGGTACGGAGGGTCTCTCTTCATCCTTTACTATTGGGAGGGCACACCAATTGCTGACAGGCCCGAGACCCCCTGGATCCTCTCCTCGTCAGATGATTATCAAACTCCTGAATTATAGAGACCGTGATGCCATACTTCGTTTAGCCAGGATGAAAGGTCAAATTCTTTTTGAAAATCATCAAATCTCTTTTTATCCGGATTTCTCGGCTGATGTCCAATGACAAAGACGCAGGTTTGGGGAGATGAAGAGCAAACTTCGAAAGAAAAATATCTCGTATTCTATGTTGTTTCCTGATAGATTATGATTTGTCCATGACGACAATACCATCTTCTTTACGTCAGAGTCGGAGGCTAGAGAATGGGTTCACTAAAGCCCTTTCAGCATTTCATGGTTTCATGACGGTACTGTCACAGCCCTAAACTCCTGGGCTTGCATCTATATAGTCTTCCCCTTTTCTCGTTGACCACTAAAGCGAATCTCGAGGGACATGGTGTCCATCCGGACTGGTCCTTTTCCTGCTGGCGCTCTTGGGAGGAAGCTGAACTGAGCATGACATGGCAACATGGCTTCTGTGAGATGTGGATGTGAAGTAGTATTGATGCTGAATTCCACCCCTTCTACTGTACACTTCTACTGTGACAGACTGCCCTGAGATATCTACTGTGGTGATGGGGCTGGGGGAAGGGATATTTTGATATAATTGCCAGATCTGCCTGTTCTTATACTGCTCTTAACAACTTGTATCTATGTGCATATGTATCTGTTTATGTCTATATATCTACATTTGTGGGAATCCCCCCCCCTTTTTTTCCCACCATACTGCTATTGTGGGCTAATGTTCTAAAATGTTATTATTATGCTAGTATTGTCTTGTATATCTTGGGCGGTGGTCTGATGCTATGTTGCCGTGATTCGGCTCCCAGATTCTTTGAAGCTACTGTACTTTGTTCATATATTTTATGATGCCTCCGACCCGCCCAAGAGGTGCTGAGACGGGGTAAATAAGTGGGAAAGGTATCTGGTTGCTCCGAGGGATTTGCTCTACTAATGGGTGGGGGATGTTCTGTTCTGGGGGGGCTGTGGTGGTACTGTCATTGGGTTTTCTTTCAACATTGCTATGAAATGATGATGTGTTTATCTTTGCTCTATTCTATTGCTATGGAGGTGGGGGGGGTGGATGGGACTGTTCGTGGTCTACTTGATCACCAGTTAATTGGTTTATGTGTGTTGGGTGGGAGGGAAGGGGAGGATGTTTTGGCTGCCAGGCCACAGGAATGGGTTTGTTATGGGATGAAATCTCTGTTAGGTTGGGGGAGATAGAGATGGGGGGGGGATGTTTGGAATGGGCTTGGGTCTGTAGTTAGCTTAGGGATTCCTCTCTCTTCTGGGCCAGGTGCTCCTCGCCCCCAATGGGCCCCGCCATATGGCCAGAGATATAACATATAATTTTTAGTATTTGTAATGTCAATACTAAATTGTAAATTTTTGTCATGGAATGTGTGTGGCTTGAATGATGCAGTGAAACGATCCTTAGTCTTAAACCACTTCAGGAAACAGACCCCAGGGCTGGTCATGTTGCAGGAGACCCATCTTACTGCAAGTAGAGTTCTATCGCTTAGAAGGCAATATATACAGGTTCATTATCATGCCACATATTCCACGTATGCCAGATGTGTTTCCATTCTCATTACTAAACTAGTTTCATTTGAATTCATTGACCTCAAGACAGATCCACAGGGACATTACCTCTTCTTAACATGTAAATTACAGGGAGCTCTGTTTGTTCTACTGAATGTTTATATCCCACCGCATTTCGACCTTTAAATTTTTAGAGACATACTCATATATTTTTCTGACAAGCCACATCACCATATAGTATGTATGGGCGACTTCAATATTGCTACCGATTCTGACTTGGACAGATTAGGTGGGACTGCAGTTGACTCCAAATTGCATAGAGATGCTTTCCTCAATCTCATAGGTGACATGGGATTCATAGATGTATGGAGGACTCTCCATCAGCAGGTTCGGGAGTTCTCGTGCCACTCGACCACTTATAAAACGTTATCTAGAATTGATTATGTGTTCGCTAACCAGTTGACTTTGAATTGGGTTACAGATTGTTGTTTTCTGACCAGAGTAGCTTCTGACCACTCCCCGCTACTACTGACGCTACAGCGTGACCATAGACCTAAATCTAGAGTGTGGAGGGTTAGTCCCGTATGGTTGACTAATACACATCTGGTGTCTAAACATAGAGAAGATCTATGTGAATATTTTGTCAGTAATGTTAACACTGCTGCTCAGGGCATTGTTTAGGAGGCTGCCAAGGCGACTGCAAGGGGTTCCTTAATATCTCTTATATCTACACAAAACAGACTTAAATCTACGGAGGTGGAGATATTGGAATCGGATGCTGCTGAGGCAGAAAAACAGTTTGTGGAAAAAGGGAATTCGGTCTTTTATGCTAATTTTGTTTCTTGCTCCTTAAAATATTCTATAAAATTGTCTGAACTGAGTGCCCATCGTGTTTTTTACTTGAAACAAAATATTTTTGAAAATGGGGATAAGGCAGGGAAGCTAATGGCTCATCTTGTTTGTCAAAACAGGGGGTCTCCGTCGGTTTCTTTACTCCGAGATCCTGGGGGGGAACTGGTACTAGCCCCACAGATGATTAACTTTCGATTTCGGCGCTTCTACTCTCGTTTTTATGAATCTCGATTGACCCGCTCTGAGTCTCAAATTTCTTGTTTTATTGATCAATGTGACCTTCCGCAACTTTCATTCGATCACATACAAATGCTCCTATTCTTCTGAGAGAGGTGGTGGAGGCTATTCATGGTTTACCGACATCGGGTGTAGATGGTCTTCCTGCAGAATGGTATAAAGAATTTGTGGATGTCTTGGCCCCCCATTTATTGAATACCTTTTATGCTGTTGTTGACGATGGACATCTTCTGGATTCTATGAATAATACTTCCATTATTTTATTGCCCAAACCAGGAAAGGATCCGGAGATATGCGATTCTTACAGGCCCATTTCCTTGTTGACTACGGATGCTAAAATTGTGGCGAAAATCCTGGCTACCAGATTAAATATGGTGCTGGGAACCATAATACACGGAGATCAAATTGGCTTTATCCCAGGTAAATCGACATTACACAATCTTAGAAGGTTATTTATGCACCTGCAACTCCCTCATGATACCATGGGGTCTCAGGTGATAGCATCTCTTGATGCATCTAATGCCTTCGACTCTGTTGAATGGCCATATCTTTGGCACGTACTATGGGGTTTTGGGTTTGGCCTGTCCTTTATTAAATGGATACATATTTTATATAGTAATCCCAAGGCTTCTGTGGTGATGAGTGGACTGAGTTCACAGTCCTTCTCCTTGCATCGTGGCACTAGACAGGGCTGCCCACTTTCACCCGGCCTGTTTGCTTTGGCCCTAGAGCCCATGGCTGTTCTAATTCATGCAAATCCATTGATTAGAGGACTCAGTGTAGAAGGCAGAGAGGAAAAGCTCGCACTGCATGCTGATGACATCCTGCTTTTTTTAGGTGATGATAGGAATTCCTTGGAGACCACATTACAGCTGGTGGACGATTTTGGTACATACTCCGGATTTCAAATAAATTGGACTAAGTCCTCTTTGATTCCGATTGATAGTAAGCTATGGGAATCCTATCCAACTGACAGCCCGCTTTCGTATGTGGCTGAGTGTACATATTTGGGGATTAGGGTGGCAGATTAATTTGATACCTAATATTCAATACTTTAACGAAAAAACAGCTGCTTGGCTTCATCTGCCCTTAAATGATATCGGCAGATTGAATCTTATTAAAATGATTTTTCTGCCTACATTTTTATACGTTTTTCAAAACACGCCGGTCCCTATTCCTAAAAAATACTTCCGACAAATAGACAAAATTATTTCGCATTTCATATGGCGAGGGTGTCGGGCTAGACTCAAACTAATTACTCTCATGAGACCCAAACGTGAGGGGGGAATTGCCGTGCCTAATTTCTATAGGTACTATTTAACAGCACAATGCCGATATGCGTTAGATTTTGTCTCTTCCCAGCCTTGTTACCAGACCACTCAAATTGATACGTTATTGTTACAGCCTGCTTATACTCTGCCCCAGTTTTTGCATGGAGGTCCCGGGTTTTTAAAATTCAGACTCCATTGATAACATCCTTACATGAGGCGTGGGTGGAGTTGAAAAAGCTAATGGAATACATTGCCATGGATCCGGATACCCCCTTGTGGGGTGCCGCGGGCCTACACCATCTACTCGGCAGCGACTTTGGTCCTTTCTGGGCTAGATTTGGGATTGCTAACCTAGGACAGCTATACCAGGATAATCAATTGAAATCCTTTGCACAATTACATGACGAATACCATATACCGCATAATCTCTACTATTCATATTTATGTATTAGACATGCTCATCGACCTCAGTGGGGAGATCGTGCCCCGATGATTTCTACGTTTCCGCTTCTTACTAGATTGATGATTCTTGAGCCTTCAAGACTTCTTTCTTTTATTTACCAGTGGCTGGACTCTCACATGGAGTTTCAGGAGTTCCCTTCATGGAGCAAATGGGAAATGGACATGGGTCCATTGGAGAATTGGGAATGGGATTTGGCTAAGGCGGGACCAGCACTGGTGGCGACGTCGACTAGACACCTGATGATACAGTTGAATATCCTACAAAGAATTTATTATACGCCGGTCAGACTGTATAGAATGGGGAATTCTAATGCCAACTGTTGTCTTCAGTGCGATAATGTACAGGGCACATATTTACATATGATCTGGGAATGTCCTGGAGTCAGGAGGCTCTGGAAAGAAGTAACGCGTATTGTGGTCCTGGTGTTGGGAAGACCTGTTTCTGTGACTCCAAACATTTGTTTATTGTCTGTTTTTCCTGATGAGACTGAGAATGCAACTGACAGATCTCTACTGAGTGAGCTCTTGGTGATGGCGAGAAAGGTGGTGGCCTTGAACTGGATGTCAAATAGAGTTCCTAATTTTAGGCCGTGGATAAATCTAGTTTTACAATGCATTCCACACTATAAATTGGTTTACTTACACTGGGGTAATCCAAATAAGTCTGAAAAGATCTGGGGTAGATGGCAGAACTGGTGGACGAATAGAGCAGATAATATTATGGTACCTGATGCTGTACTGGTGATGGTTAATTAAGGTCATACCTTGTTGCGTGGTTGGCTGTGATGTATGATTGATGCAAGACTTTGTGTATGAACCCTGTACATGTCGGGATCTCGTGAAACTGCTGGCTGGTGGGCAGATGGGGGTTGCTACGGGTTCAGGAGAGAGAGGAATCTGGGACTGGGGGTATAGTGAAATTTAAGTTAGGTTAAATTTTAGGAGTTTTGGTTATTGGAGGTTAAAGTAATAATGAAAACCTCAGGTTGACTCTGTACACCCTTTTGATATGCATATGTTCTTTTCATTGTTACAATTGTCTATGTACTTTTGCTGTACTTAAACGATTATGTATGTACTTTTCTTTATTTGAGATGTGTATGGAGCAATCTGATAATAAAATCTATTTAAAAAAATTTAGAACACGCGTGAAGTAGGGTGTGTTTACTATATCACTTTTTTTCTCAAAGAAACTGTTGGAGCTATTATCAGCATACACAAAACCAGTTGTCAAGGATCTAGATACAAATGATTCTTCTGTCACCTGCTTTAGTTTAGTTAACAAATATGTGAGTTGTAGGCCTTTTTCTCAAAGCACTGCATGCACAAAGTGGATTGCTGATGGTATGGGCTGTCCTTTAGTAATACAGTTAGAGGCAAAATTAGCTTTGACTTGATGATGCATCCTTTGCTGCCCTCTGGTAGCAGGGAAATCCAGTGAGCAGTGAGAGTTATATAGTTTGTACTCTGTTCACTTTTCATAAATATGTTGTCAGGTGAATTTTATTGTCCCATTCCTTTCCCACCATACTAACCAGCAGTGTGTCACACATGACATCTCTAAGAATGGGTGAAAATGTTCTCCTCAAACTGAAATTGGCTAACAATAATTTAATAATTTCCCAAGAAAAGTGCAGATTTTCTGTTTTTTTCACCTAGCTCATTCCATTGAAATCAATGGGAACGTTTAAGTTACACACAACACATAACAAATATTATTTTATTTCCCAAATGCACAGTATAAAAGGGGCATGAGGGTGCCTGTGTTGGTGGGGTATGGGGAAAGAATCAGATGAACAGGGAATTTTTTTGGGGGTTTGTTTAATTTGATTGGGGGGCAGTTAAAGGGATAGTAATACTTAAACTGTAAAAAAAATATGTTGTAGGGTTTATCCCCCTGAGTAAAACAAGAGTACTCCCACTGCTGAAAGGTGTTTCATTCAAAAGTTATTAATTTTCAAAGTTGAATTTTTTAGGTGCAATATCACAGTGGTCTGAAATTGTACAGTGGAGCTGTTGCTACACGATCCTATGGAGAGCTCTCGTACCGGGACCAAAAATCTCCATAGGATGGTATAGCAACAGCACTACTGTACAATTTCAGGCCACTGTGATATTGCACCTAAAAAATTCAACTTTGAAAATTAATAACTTTTGAATGAAACACCTTTCAGCAGTGGGAGCACTCTTGTTTTACTCAGGGGGATAAACCCTACAACATTTTTTTTTTACATTTTAAGTATTACTATCCCTTTAAAGGAGCAGTAAACTTTTTTTATGAAAAAATACATATTGTAGGGATTTTCTTACTGAGTAAAATAAGGGTACTCCCACTGCCAAGAAATTAATATTTCCAGAGTTATTACAGTTTAAACCCATGTTTTTTTACATTAGTAGTGCCCTCTAGTGGTCAAATTCTAATTAGTTGTTCCTGTTACATTCTAATGAAGAGGAAAGTCAAGAAAGTCAGTGATATACAGTTCTCCAAAGAATGTGATAGAAACTGCCTGTCACTTCCTGTCAGTTAGAACTTTCAGGACGTAAACACAGTAAATTCACTTCATGAACTGATTATTTATTTGAACTGTTATAAATTTTGAATAGAACATCTGACAGCAGTGGGAGTACCCTTGTTTTATTCAGCAGGAAAAGAGCAATAAAATATGTGTTTTCATAAAAAAAGTTTACTGTTCCTTTAAAGGGATAGTAATACTTCATTTTAACTTTATTTTATTTTGTAGGCATTAAAAAACATGAAGAATGATATAAGTCTTATCTCTGAAACCTTTATGGTTTAAGAGATATTCACAAAGAAAGTATCCCCCCCCCCTGTTCAACCAGATCAGAAGGGAGATGCCCAGGTAGACTGCAGAGAGGGACAATCTTCAATTAAGATAATGGAAAAAGCTGAAAAACTTGTCAAGGGGGGAAGGGCTTTCATTGTTTTCATACAAAGAAAATTGTCCCCTTCTGTTATCTGTACTGTCATACAACCAGACTCACATCTGAGAAGAGATGGCTTACACTAGGAAAAAGGGGCGGGGAGGGGAACTTTGCTTGTGAATATCTCATAAACCATAAAGGTTTGAGAGATAAGACTTATATCATTCTTCATGTTTTTTTAATGCCTACAAAATAAAATAAAGTTAAAACGAAGTATTACTATCCCTTTAATAAAAAATAAATCCTAAATACAATTAAAAAAACCCTCCATAAGGCATGGTGTAAAAGGGGTCTGAGGAGGGCACTTGTGTTGGTGGTTGGAGTCTAGAGAATGAATCAGTTGAACAGGGAATTTATTTTGACTGGTATTGGGGGGGCAGTTAATAAAAAAAGAAATCAATAAAATAAAATATGTAATTTGTATGTAAAGTGATAGAAAGGAACCCCCTGAAATAAGCTGCCACTGTGGTGGACTGATACTTGACTTGAGTATTTTGCAGAGGATGATTTGTTAGATTTGTTGTTAGAAGCCCAAGTCCTGAGGAAACATTGATTTGGAGGACTTAGGCTTGTTAGAAACAAACCCCCAAAAATGTCTTATTTTTTGTAGGACTATGATTTTTTTTTGTGTCTGTTTTTGAAAGCCCAAGCCCTGAGGAAAACAATAAATTCCCTACTGGCCTAGTACCAGCAGGTGATGTCCTGATGGCCAGTGGCCACTGGCCATTATCAAATACCATGATGCAGATGCAGAATTTATGACTGCTGTTCTTGCTGCTGCTGCTGAGTTGTTTACAATGCCTTGCAAAATATTCACCCCCCTTGGCATTTTTCCTATTTTGTTGCTTTACAACCTAGAATTAAAATGGATTTTAATTTGGATTTAATGTAATGAACATACACAAACTAGTCCAAATTGGTGAAGTGAAATGAAGAAAATAACTTAAAAAAAAAAAAAACTAAAAAATAGAAAAGTGGTGCGTGCATATGTATTTACCCCCTTAGCTATGATGCCCCTAAATAATGCAAGATCTGGTGCAACCAATTACCTTCAGAAGTCACATAATTAGTTAAATAAAGTCCACCTGTGTGCAATCTAAGTGTCACATGATCTGTCACATGATATATATATACCTGTTCTGAAAGTCCCCAGAGTCTGCAACACCGCCAAGCAAGCAGCATCATGAAGACCAAGGAGCTCTCCAAACAGATCAGGGACAACTTTGTGGAGAAGTACAGATCAGGGAAAAAATATCCCAAACTTTGAACATCCCACGAAGCACCACTAAATCCATTATTAAAAAATAGAAAGAGTATGACACTACAACAAACCGGCCAAGAGAGGGACACCCACCAAAACTCATGGACCAATCAAGGAGGGCATTAATCAGAAAGGCAACAAAGAGACCAAAGATAACCCTGAAGGAGCTGCACAGTGGAGATTGGAGTATCTGTCCATATGACCACTTTAAGCCGTACACTCCACAGAGCTGGGCTTCATGGAACAGTGCCCACAAGAAAGCCATTCCTTAAAGAAAAAAATAAGCAAACATGTATACTGTTTGTCAAAAGGCATGTGGGAGACTCCCTAAACATATGGAAGAAGGTACTCTCCTCAGATGACACTAAAATTGAGCTTTTTGGCCTTCAAGGAAAACGCTATGTCTGGTGCAAACCCAACACCTCTCATCACCCCGAGAACACCATCTCCACAGTGAAGCATGGTGGTGGCAGCATCATGCTCTGGGGATGTTTTTCATCAGTAGGGACTGGGAAACTGGTCAGAATTGAAGAAATGATGAATGGCGCTAAATACAGGGAAATTCTTGAGGGAAACCTGTTTCAGTCTTCCAGAGATTTGAGACTGGGACGGAGGATCACCTTCCAGCAGGACAATTACCCTTAGCATACTGTTAAAGCAACACTCGAGTTTAAGGGGAAACATTTAAATGTCTTGGAATGGCCTAGTCAAAGCCCAGACCTCAATTCAACTGAGAATCTGTGTTATGACTTAAAGATTGCTGTACACCAGCAGAATCCATCCAAATTGAAGTAGCTGGAGCAGTTTTGCATTGAAGAATGGGCAAAAATCTCAGTGGCTAGATGTGCCAAGTATCACGGTGCCCGTGCTCCTCTTGTGACATTCTGTCAGTCAACACTCTGCTTCACTCCTATTGGCTGTACTGTGCTTGTCCCGCCCAGTATGGCCTTTACATGCTGGGTTCTGGCACCTCTCCGGTGCCCTTTTGTGGTGTTCCTGTACCAGTGCTTGTTCCTGCTCTCAGTATTCCCAGTGTATCGACCCGGCCTGCCTGACTACTCTGCATCTCGTCTCCTGCCTGTGAACCGACCCGTACCGCCTGACCATTCTTCTTCTCCTGCGCCTGTGCACTGACCCGACTTGGCTGACGTTCCTGCTCCATGTACGGACCCGGCTTGACTGACGATCCTGCTCCGTGTACCGACCCAGCATGGCTGACGTTCCTGCTCCGTGTATAGACCTGGCTTGGCTGATGTTCCTGCTCTGTGAATCAACCCAGCTTGGCTGACGTTCCTGCTCTGGCTGCCTCTGTGTCTCCTTGACAACATTCCTATTGGTTAGGCATTTGTGACGCTCCCGGTTGGTTGCGACCTCAGGGCGAGTTGCTCAGTTGCTAAGTCCGTTCCTGTCATGGCAGTGCTCAGTTGTGTAGTCTCCGTTACTACTACAGCAGTGTGCAAGTGGCCTAGTCTCCGTTACTGCTCCTGCAGAGTGCAAGTGGCCTAGTCTCCGGTACTGCTACGGCAGTGTGCAAGTGGCCTTGTCTCCGTTACAGCTCCTGCAGAGTGCAAGTGGCCTAGTCTGTGTTACTTCTTCGGCAGTGTGCAAGTGACCTAGTCTCCGTTACTGCTACGGCAGTGTGCAAGTGGCCTTGTCTCCATTACTGCTACCGCAGTGTGCAAGTGGCCTAGTCTCTGTTACCGCTCCTGCAGAGCACAAGTGGCCTAGTCTCCGTTTACTGCTACGGCAGTGTGAAAGTGGCCTAGTCTCCATTACTGCTCAGGCAGAGTGATAGTGGGCTATCTCCGTTTACTGCTACGGCAGAATACAATTTGCCTGGTCTCCATTACTGCTATGGCAGTGTTCTATGTTGCTCAGTCTCTGATACTGCTCTGGCAATTCACGCTTGTCTGTTAACCTATTACTGGGCGTTACTCATCTTTAAGCTCTCTATCCTAAATGAGCTCCTTCACAGAGCTCTCTTCACATGGGACTGTTTACACTTGCTGAAGGCCATTAACCCATGCAGTACAGATACCCTGGGAATCCTTTGTATTCTGCCTGACCTGTGTCAGTATATTTTGTTATGGACTCTATGGTTATACTGGACCTGTGTAGGCATATGTATATGTAACCTGTCTTGTGTCTGTATTATTCTGATAAAATACTACAGGACCTGTGAGTGTTATTGTATTACTGTTTTTTCAATAAAATTGTGTTTTATCCTAAACCACTGTGTCTGTGTGTCAAACAAACCGTTACACCTATCTTATAGCGTGTAACAGTTTGTTTGACACACAGACACAGGTTTAGAATAAAACACAGTTTTATTAAAATGAATAACCTTCACAGGTCCTGTAGTATAAAGTAGACTAGTACAGACACACAACAGGTTAAATAGACATAAGCCTACACAGGTCCAGCAAAAACAATAAGTCCACAATAGTCTGTACTGACACAGGTCAGGTACAGTGATGGCTTCCCAGAAGCAAGGTCTTGAATAGGTTAATGAACTTCAGAGTGTAAACAGTCCCATGTGCGGAGAGATCAGCGATGGGGCTCTCTGCATATAAACAGCTGAGGAATAGATAACGCCAATACCCAGATAGCAGAACTGGCATGAGCTGTTAGGCACTACTGGAAACAGTGATACGTGAGGTACTGCTGGAGCAGTAATGGAGGCAACACTTGCACACTGCACAGTTAACCAAAGGCAAACGGTGGCTCAACAGCCGGAGTGGTAACGGAGGCAGACACTTGCACTCTGCACAAGTTTAACTGGAGGCAACTGGTGTCTCAACAGCCGGAGTGGTAACGGAGGCAGACACTTGCTCTGAGCAGAGGCAATAACGGAGACTAGGCCCAAGGTAAACTGCCGTAGCAGTAACGGAGACAACACTTGCACTGTGCACAAGTTTAACCGGAGGCAACCGGTGGCTCAACAGCCGGAGTGGTAACGGAGGCAGACACTTGCTCTGAGCAGAGGCAATAACAGAGACTAGGCCCAAGGTAACTTCCGTAGAAGTAACAGAGACAACACTTGCACTCTGCACAAGTTTAACTGGAGGCAACCGGTTGCTCAACAGCTGGAGCAGTAATGGAGGCAGACACTTGCTCTGAGCAGAGGCAATAACGGAGACTAGGCCCAAGGTAAACTGCCGTAGCAGTAACGGAGACAACACTTGCACTCTGCACAAGTTTAACCAGAGGCAACCGGTGGCTCAACAGCCGGAGTGGTAACGGAGGCAGACACTTGCTCTGAGAAGAGGCAATAACGGAGACTAGGCCCAAGGTAAACTGCCGTAGCAGTAATGGAGACAACACTTGCACTCTGCACAAGTTTAACCGGAGGCAACCGGCGGCTCAACAGCTGGAGTGGTAATGGAGGCAGACTCTTGCTCTGAGCAGAGGCAATAACGGAGACTAGGCCCAAGGTAAACTGCCGTAGCAGTAATGGAGACAACACTTGCACTCTGCACAAGTTTAACCGGAGGCAACCGGTGGCTCAACAGCTGGAGTGGTAACGGAGACTGGCCACTGATACTCTGCACAAGGGAATAACCCACTTGCCAGACAGTCAGAATGTCGCCTAGGCAACACAGCACAGGAACGCCAAACAAGCCGGGAAGATACACAGAGCAGGAACGTCAGTCAAGCTGGGTAGGATCATGGGGCAGGAACATCAGCCAAGCCGGGTTGGATCATGGAGCAGTAACATCAGCCAAGCCGGGTCGAATCACAGAGCAGGAACATCAGAGAATAGTCAGGCAATCCGTTTCAGTACACAAGGGAAGCAGACAATATGCAGAGTAGTCAGGAAGGCCGAGTCAGGACACTGGAAAACACTGTGCAGAAATAAGCACTGGCACAGGAACAGCACGAAAGGGCACCAGAGAGGTGCCCCTAGCCCAGTATATAAAGGTCACACTGGGCGGGCTAACACACGGTAGCCAATGGAAGCAAGGCACAAACTAGACTGACAGAAAAATAAAAAACAAAAAGAGCACGGGCACCGTGATAGTACCCCCTCTCAAAGACCCCCTCTCCTGGAAGAGGGGCCTGGTTTCTGGGGATATTTAGAGTGAAAACTGTGCAGAAGTCTTAGGGCATGAAGGTCGCTCTGATCAACTCAAGAACGTTCCTCAGGGCCGTAGCCCTTCCAATGGACCAAATATTGCAATTTTACTCTAAATCTGCGAGAGTCAATTGTACTCTGGACCTTGTACTCTTCCTGGCCCTGAACCTCCACAGGGCCGGGCACCACAGAAGTGGTAGTGTAACAATTGCATTCCAGAGGTTTCAGCAAGGATACATGGAACACATTGTGAATGCACATAGATGCTGGAAGCTCCAATGCATACGACACAGAGTTAATTTTACGAATCACCCTGAAAGGACCAATGAACCGTGGAGCCAACTTATTGGACGGAACTTGCAAATGAAGATTTCTGGAGGAGAGCCGTACCCTGGTCCAACCTGAAAGGAGACCGCTGGCAGCCTTCTACGGTTAGCGTGGTGCTGATGACGCTAGAACGACTGACTGAGGGTCCTCTGAACCTGTGCCCATGTGGAGCAGAGCTGCTCGATGTGCTCGTCCAGAGCTGGAATCTGTTGCGACTGGAATGAGTCCGGGAGCAAGCATGGCTGGAACCAGTAATTGATGAGAAACGGGGAGCTCCCGGACGATGAATTAACCGCACAGTTCCTGGCGAACTCTGCCCACGGCAACATGTCTGCCCAATTATCGTGATGATCGGTGACAAAACAGCGCAGGAACTGTTCCAAACCATGATTGGCACGTTCAGCGGCTCCATTGGTCTGGGGATGGTAGGCAGAAGAAAAAGACAGCTGAATGCCCATCTGGTTACAAAATGCTCTCCAAAATCTGGACACAAATTGGCTCCCACGGTCAGACACCAGGACTCTGGGTACCCTATGCAACCGGAATACTTCCTTGGCGAAGACAAAAGCAACTCCTGGGCAGAGGGAAGGCCAGGAAGAGGCATGAAATGAGCCATCTTAGAGAATCTATCGACTACCATAAGATTGAATGAGTAACCCCTAGACATTGGAAGCTCTCCCAGGAAATCAATGGACACATGGGACCAAGGACGTTCGCCATTAGGCACTGGTTGAAGTAGGCCCACCGGGAGGTGTCCAGGGGTCTTGGCACAGGCACAGGTGGTACAGGCTGCAGTAAAAGTGGAGCAATCGGCACGTAGGGAAGGCCACCAGAGAACTTGTGAGAGAGATCATATTAGTTGATCCCTCCCAATATGTCCAGCAGCCTTAGAAGAGTGGTATGTCTCGAGCAACCATGTACGAAATGGCTCAGCCACAAAACACTTACCCACTGGGGTTTCTGGAGGTGCTGTAGCCTGGGTAGCCAGAATGTCTTCCCCCTGTGGTGAAGTGATAATAATGCGTAGGGTGGCCAGGATGCGATCAGGCTGAATGATAGGTATGGGAACCTCATCCTTCTCCATCGCTGGCCCAAATTGTCTAGCCAGGGCATCGGCCCTAACATTCTTGGAACCCGGCAAATAGGATGCTACAAAATTAAACCGGGATAGGAACAGGGCCCACCTGGCCCACCTAGCCTCCGAGAGATAAGTTAGGTTTTTGTGGTCAGTAAGAATTAGTACAGGAGTTCTGGTATCCTCCAGCAGATGGCGCCATTCTTTCAAAGCCAGAATGATAGCCAGGAGTTCTCTGTCACCAATTGCATAATGACTCTGGGCACTGGACAGCTTTTTAGAGAAGAACCCACATGGTCTCAGAGCACCCCCAGCCACTGGGCGTTGTCATAGTACTGCCCCTACCCCTATCTCAGAAGCATCAACCTCCAACATGTTTTAGGGTGAGACAGTACCGGAGTAGATGAAAAAGTGGATTTTAGTGTCTGGAAAGCAAGCTCAGCAGCATCAGACCATTGGGAGGGATTAGCGCCCTTACGCGTAAGGTCAGACAGAGGTTTAACAATGGTAGAGAAGTTATGGATAATCTTCCTGTAATAATTAGCGAACCCAAGAAAGCGCTGAATTGCTTTTAACCCTTTGGGTATTGGCCACTGCAGGACTGCTGTGAGTTTCTCCTGGTCCATGGCAATACCATCCTTAGATATCACAAAACACAGAAAAGGCACTTGGGACCTGTGAAACTCACATTTCTCCATTTTACAATATAACTTATTTTTTCGTAAACGAAGCAAGACCTCGGACACATCCTTGATGTGTTGGGACAGAGTGGCAGAGTGTATGAGTATTAAATGCCATTTTCCAGTCATCCCCCGCTCTTATTCTGATAAGGTTATAGGCAGCACGTAGGTCTAATTTCGTAAAGATGGAAGAACCTTTTAACCTGTTAAATAGCTCAGAGGCAATAACGGAGACTAGGCCCAAGGTAAACTGCCATAGCAGTAACAGAGACAACACTTGCACTCTTCACAAGTTTAACCGGAGGCAACCGGTGGCTCAACAGCCGGAGTGGTAACGGAGACTGGCCGCTGATACTCTGCACAAGGAAATAACCTACTTTCCAGACAGTCAGAATGTCGCCTAGGCGACACAGCACAGGAACGCCAAACAAGCCGGGAAGATACACAGAGCAGGAACGTCAGCCAAGCCAGGACGGATCACGGAGCAGGAACGTCAGCCAAGCCGGGTGGGATCACGGAGCAAGAACGTCATCCAAGCCGGGTCGAATCATGGAGCAGGAACATCAGAGAATAGTCAGGCAATCCGGGTCAGTATACAAGGGCAGCAGACAATATGCAGAGTAGTCAGGCAGGCCGAGTTGGTACACTGGGAAACACTGAGCAGAAATAAGCACTGGCACAGGAACAGCACAAAAGGGCACCGGAGGGGTGCCCCTAGCCCAGTATATAAAGGTCACACCGGGCGGGACTAACACACGGTAGCCAATGGAAGCAAGGCACAGACTAGACTGACAGAAAAATAAAAAACAAAAAGAGCACGGGCACCGTGATATATAGATGTACCCCAAGAGACTTGCAGCTGTAATTTCTGCAAAAGGTTGCTCTGCAAAGTACTGACTTTTGGGGGGTGAATAGTTGTGCACGCTCAAGTTTTCTGTTTTTGCATCTTCAAAGTGGTAGGCATGTTGTGTAAATCAAATGCTACAAACCCCCAAAAATCCATTTTAATTACAGGTTGTAATGCAACAAAATAGTTAAAATGGCAAGGGGGTGAATACTTTTGCAAGGCACTGTAAGCAGCAAGATGATTAGGCAGCTGAAAGGGAATGAGACCAACAATAGCACAGTAACATGGGTGATGGATGATGAAGGTTCCACTTGCCACGACTAGCTCCAATGATGCTCCTGAAGAAGTAGCAGCACCATAACTAGCCCCCACCACGTCTGGTTTGCTGCTGGCAAGTGGAACCTGTCCTAGTCCCGCAACACTTGTTGACCCCATTCCCACTATGTCCACGGTGGTCTGTGGCACACTAGCCTGCTCCTCAGCATCCTTCTGCCCTTGCAACTCAGCAGCAGCAGGAATTAGAGCAGTTGCAAATTCAGCAAATTTCCAAATGCTCTCTGCTGGTTGGTGGAGGTGACAAGCAATGTGACAAAGGGTCCCCTAATGTCACACTTGCCATTTCTTGGTGACCTGAAGAAGGCAGACTTTCAGCACTAGCAGCAGGCACAGACAGCTGATGTGTGCTCCTGTTGGTGGTGGTATTATTGCTGTGTTGACATTTCTGCCTTCTTCAGGATCATGTTCCACAAGGACAATGCTGTGGGGGAAAGGGTCAGGGGAATGGTGTTGTCACGGTTTGTTATGACTCTCAGACACAGAGTTAAGATAAAACACAACTTTATTGAAAAGTTTAATGGATACCCATGTGGGTAGCATACACATATAACATTTAATGTCAGTACATAGTAGCAAGAGTAGTAGTATACGGAATGTAACACGGGCTCTACCGGCTTTGCCAATACCGGGTAAGGCAACCTTTGATGACACAGATGGAAAAGGTTCTACCGGCCTTACCAATATACCGGGCGAGGCAGCCCTAGACTAGTAACGGAGAAAAGAAGGCTGTACCGGCCTTGCCAATATACCGGGCAAGGCAGCCTGGAGACTGGTACAAAGAATAGTAATAGGCTCTGCCGGCCCTGCCAATATACCGGGCAAGGCAGCCTGGAGACTGGTACAACAAATAGTAATAGGCTCTACCGGCCCTGCCAATATACTGGACAAGGCAGCTTGGAGACTGGTACAACGAATAGTTATAGGCTCTACCGGCCTTGCCAATACCGGGTAAGGCAACCTTAAGTTGGTACAATGTGGAATAGGTTCTACCGGCCTTACCAATACCGGGCAAGGCAGCCTTGACTGGAACACAATCTCTACCGGTGCTGAGGAATACGCAGCAAGCAACCGGTTAATACGTGGAGCGAACCAGTACCCGCGTACTGGAGGAACAACAAGTCCACTGGTGCTGTCTAGGACTGAACAGCAATCGGTTATGCATGGAGCAAACCAGTACCCGTGTACTGGAGGGACAAAGACTCTCCCGGAGCTGTCTAGGACTGAACAGCAACCGGCTATGCATGGAGCGAACCAGTACCCACGTACTGGAGGAGGAAACTCTACCGGTGCAACAAGCAGCCGGCTGAATGGAGCAAACCAGTACCCTCGTACTGGAGGTACCCAACCACCACCGGTGCTGTCAGATGATAATAAGCAGCCGGTTATACATGGAGTGAACCAGTACCCGCGTACTGGAGTAACCTAGAACACCACCAGTGCTGTCAGATGATAGTAAGCAGCCGGTTATACATGGAGCAAACCAGTACCAGCGTACTGGAGAAACCTAGAACTCTACCGGTGCGACAGCAGCCGGTTGTATGTGGAGTGAACAAGTACCCGCGTACTGGAGTAAGCCTAGAACTCTACCGGTTCAACAGCAGCCGGTTGTATGTGGAGCGAACCAGTACCCGCGTACTGGAGAAACCTCGAACACCACCGGTGCTGTCAGATGATAGTAAGCATCCGGTTATACATGGAATGAACCAGTACCCGCGTACTGGAGAAACCTAGAACTCTACCGGTGCAACAGCAGCCGGTTGTATGTGGAGCGAACCAGTACCCGCGTACTGGAGAAACCTCGAACACCACCGGTGCTGTCAAATGATAGTAAGCAGCCGGTTATACATGGAGTGAACCAGTACCCGCGTACTGGGGAAACCTAGAACTCTACCGGTGCGACAGCAGCCAGTTGTATGTGGAGTGAACCAGTACCCGCGTACTGGAGTAAGCCTAGAACTCTACCGGTGCAATAGCAGCCGGTTGTATGTGGAGCGAACCAGTACCCGCGTACTGGAGAGTGGAACACAAGTGAATGAAAATGTTGCCAGGGCGACTGGAGGAGAGGGGCCGACTGCAGGCGATCCAGGAGCAGGAATACAGCCGTTGAAGGACAGGAAACAGATCTGCAGGCAGTCAACTGGATCAGGAACGGCAGCAGGAGACAGCAGTAGAGACAGCAACCCCAACCGGATCAGGAACGGATGCTGGAACCAGGGAAGCTGGTGAACAGGAACTCAGGCAATCACTGACGAGCAGGAACAGAGAAATGGCCCAGGAAGCTCAGGAATCCAATGCAAGTGCAGGTAGCATAGAGACAACATGAAAGGGCAACCAAAGGGTGCCCAAGCTCAGTTTAAATAGGAAACACAGGGCGGGCTGAAGGCAGGCAGCCAATGGACAGCCCCCTACAGGTAACTGACAAGGAAATGCAGCAATCACGGGCACCGTGATAGGTGTGGGCTCCCTTGACCGCTAGTCTGGACTCTTTCAATTGCTTCCCCCTACCACTCTCCTAACACTGGTCCCACCAGGTGCGTCACCATTACTCTTACTACAAACTACTACTAACAGCAACCACATCAATTTCAGCCCCTGAGTCTTCCTCCTCACAGTCACTGTTAATAGGAGGATATTGTTGATTACTCCCTCCTTCTCTCCTAACGCTAACAAGCTGCTGGACCTTAGTAGTAGTACTAGCACTTGGGGATGGCAAGTGTGACTTAGGGTCCCCTGCTGTCACACTTGGTATCATCTTCTCCCCCCATCCTGAGTATTTCAAGACACAGTAGCAGCAGCTTCAGCACTGGTGGCAACAGGTTCAGCACTGGCATCAGTCACAGCACTGGTGGAAGCAAGGGCAGTATTGGCAGCAGGCACTGCACTGGGGGTGACACTGGCAGCAAGGGCAGCAATTCTGACCGCAGCCACAACACATCTTACAGCAGGCGCAGCACGTCTGGCAGCAGGCATAGCACATCTTACAGCTGGTGCAGCACCTCTGGCAGCAGGTTCAGCATGTCTTGCAGCAGGCACAAGCAGCTGACCTGTCCTGCTCTTACTACTAGTGCTACCCTTTTTTTCCTTTCTTGACTGTAATTTCCCCCAAAACCCTAGGAGACTGACCAACATTGCTTCTGCAGTGTTCACTTCCTCCTCAGACTCAGACTCAGACTTATTAATTTTAATCCTGCTCATAGTGATAGCAGTCAATATGAGCTTCTCCAGCCTCAATTTTGCCTCAAAATCAGAGCAGAACAGCACAGCACATATACCTTGCTCTATATGTGCTTCTCTTGTGTTTGATTTCGGCAAATACGTCACATTTTTATAGTGAAAAGGAGAAAGCAACGTAAATCAATGGGTGGAAACTTTCTAGCCATTGAAAAAAATGGTGAAAAAGTTTGGCCAATGGGCGAAAAATGTGAAAATGTTAACTGTTTAGTTTTAAAAAGGATTTCCCCATGAAAAAGTGGACAACAATGGGGTTTTTGAGGAACTTCCCACAGGAACATAGCAATAGATTGTGCCCACCCCAGACATCACTCCTTTGAAACCTCTGTTTTCTACAAAAGTAAAAAAATACTTTGATATTATATTTATAAAACCAGTAACTGTTGACAGTACATAGTCAAATAACAATGTAACTTTATTGCTTTAACGTGAATTGTTGTGGTTAATGTGGTGGTGGTGGAGGCAGGAATGGGCACTCTGTGACCCTTGTCATCATGTTGTCACCATCATCATCAACGTCAACAAACTCAGTTATGCCCTTCTGTGTTTTGTATTTCAAGAACAGCAGCAGAAGCCATGGGTGTTATTGCAAGTAAATGAAATCTTTGCCCACTCTCTGACTCATCTACAGCTTCTACTGCTGTGAGTTGGGACACCTCTGACCTGTTGATGGTGTTTCTCCCAGTCGGTCCTGTGGTTTTGCCTCAATGTGGATATACCTTTATGGGATCCTGCTTAACACCCCCCCCCCCCCCCCCCGGCTAACATATTTTTTACACAGACAACAGAAAGCAGCATGTTTATCTTTTGGATCAAGGGTGAAGAATTTCTATACTGCATTCTTCATAGACTGAGGAGTTCCAGAGGGACTACTTTTATTACAGGTGATAGATATTGCAATTGTACTACCAGTAGGTATTAATGGCACTGAACTTCCAACAACAGCAGAACCAATCATCATAATTGGGGTTGTTGAGTCAGACTTTCCAATTGATTTTGTAAACAGTTTATAAGCAGGCATAGTGTTTCTTTTCAGCAGTGGAAGACCGAGCTTTTTCCTTTAAGCTATTTTTTTTTCTTTTACTTTTAATCAGAAGAAGGGGAGGGCACTGAATGGATATGTTCGACAGCAGCAGCAACAGCAGCATTAATTAGGTAATCAGCATTGCTTGATGCTTCTTCCCCATTACTTTTTTTATTTCAAAGGATTTTTTTAGTTTACATAGTAGGTACATGTCCCAAGCAAGCAAAAATACATACATAATTAATTAACAATGTATTAGCAAAGAAAAGGTGACAATAAAAAAAAATATCAGAGAAGAAATGCCACAAGCATTAAACATTGTTATATGAAAATGAGAAACCAACCATCTGCTGATACCACATATAGTTGGATGAGGTATTAGCTCGCAGCTAGTTAGAAAGGGTGATAACTAGTGATGAGCGAGCACCCCAATGCTCGGGTGTTCGGGTGCTCTGACCGAGCACCCCCGGAGGCTCGAGTGCTCGGCCGAGCACCTGAGCCCCATTGAAGTCAATGGGAGGACTCGAGCATTACACCAGGCACCCCCTGCTCTGATGAGGGGAGGGTGCCTGGTCCATAGGAAAAGGGCAGAAAATTATGGAAACACCACAGAAATGGTTCAGGGACAGCATAGGGAGGATGTCTGGATGCATCTTGGACTACAACATCGCTGCTGGGAACGATCTTTCGCCCGTAGTACGCCATTTTTACAGACTGACCGTAAAACACACAAAAAGGAAAATAAAAACGACTTTAGGCGAAAAATTGTTACCAAACAGTATTTGCTGTATATTTACTTGTATATCATCTGCAAATTCTCCCAAAAATTTCCTCGATTTTTCTGAACTGAGGCCATGATTAAGAGGGAAACGTGCGCAGAGGCAAATTCTCCCAAAAATTTCCTTGATTTTTCTGAACTGAGGCCATGATTAAGAGGGAAACGTGCGCAGAGGCAAATTCTCCCAAAAATTCCCTCGATTTTTCTGAACTGGGGCCATGATTAAGAGGGAAACGTGCGCTGAGCCGACCATCTAAAACATTATGGGTGAGGGTCTGCTGCGGAGCTGACCATCCTAAACATTATATGCGAAGGCCCGCTAGTGAGCTGACGCTATAAAACATTATATGAGAGGGCCCGCTAGAGAGCTGACCCAATAAAACATTATATGAGAAGGCCCGCTGGTGAGCTGACCTATAAAAAAATTGTCAAACAGCGCCCGCTGGTGAGCTGGCCCTATATAAAAATTATATCACAGGGCCCGCTGGTGAGCTGGCCCTATATAAAAATTATATCACAGGGCATATGGAAGAGGAGGAGGAGGATGAGAAGATTAAGAGTCAACCATATACCCGTTTTTTGGGTGGAAGGGGTGAATGGGAATACAGAGTATTCCCATCATTGTAAATAACATATATAAAGTGAGTTTATGTTCCCCCAGGGCTTTCCTCCAGTGGAGTGGAGAAGTCAGGGGAAATCCAGGCCTTGTTCATTTTTATAAGTGTCAACCTATCAGCATTGTCGGTGGAAAGGCGGATACGCTTATCTGTTATGATGCCACCAGCAGCACTAAATACCCGCTCAGACAGAACGCTGGCGGCAGGGCAGGCCAGCACCTCCAAGGCGTAGAGTGCCAGTTCATACCACGTGTCCAGCTTGGACACCCAGTAGTTGTAAGGCACAGAGGGATCATTGAGGACGCTGACAAAGTCTGCTACGTACTCCTTCACCATCTTCCAAAACTTTTCCCTCCTTGTGACACTAGGCTGTGCATCAGGGTGAGGGTGCTGGCGGGGTGTCATGAAGGTGTCCCACGCCTTGGAGAGTGCTGCCCTGCCTTTGTCGGAACTGCTGTGTGCTCCCCTTTTCTCCCCTTCTCTGTTGGCCAAGGTAGCACGTACTCTGCCGCCAGCGTTGTCAGATGGAAAATTTTGGAGCAATTTTTCAACAAGAACCTTCTGGTATTGCACCATTTTGCTTGTCCTCTCCACCGGAGGAATGAGAGATGAGAAATTCTCTTTGTAGCGGGGGTCCAGAAGGGTGAACACCCAGTAATCCGTGTTATCTAAAATGCGTATAACGCGTGGGTCACGGGAAAGGCAGCCTAACATAAAGTCAGCCACGTGTGCCAGAGTACCAACAGTCAAGATTTCGCTGTCCTCACCAGGAGGATGACTCTCAATCTCCTCATCCTCTTCCTCCTCTTCTGCCCACCCACGCTGAAGAGATGGAACTAAAGTTCCATGGCTACCCTCTGTAGCGGAGGCAACCGTGTCTTCCTCCTCCTCCTCCTCCTCCTCCTCCGCCTCCTCCAATTGTCGCTGAGAAGACGAAGTGAGGGTGCTCTGGCTATCACCTTGTGTAAGCTCTTCCTCCCGCATTTCCACCTCTTCCACATGCAAAGCGTCAGTTTTAATTGTGAGCAGCGAGCGTTTCAGTAGACACAGAAGTGGGATGGTTACACTGATAATAGCGTTATCGCCGCTCACCATCTGTGTCGATTCCTCAAAATTGCGTAAAACCTCACAGAGGTCTGACATCCATTCCCACTCCTCACTTCTGATTACAGGAAGTTGAACGGAGAGGCGACGACCGTGTAACAGCTGGTACTCCACTACTGCCCTCTGCTGCTCACAAAGCCGGGCCAACATGTGGAAGGTGGAGTTCCAGCGCGTGCTCACGTCACACAGCAGCCGGTGAGCTGGCAATTGTAAGCGCTGCTGCAGCTTCAACAGGCCGGCTGAAGCTGTAGATGACTTATGGAAATGTGCACACACGCGGCGCACCTTGGTCAAGAGATCATGCACATTGGGGTAGGTTTTTAGAAATCGCTGAACCACTAAATTAAATACATGCGCTAGGCATGGTACGTGTGTGAGCTTGCCGAGCTCCAAAGCCGCCACCAAGTTACGCCCATTATCACACACAACCATGCCTGGTTGCAGGTTGAGTGGCGAGAGCCACTGCTCGGTCTGGTGACTAATCCCCTGCAACAGCTCTGAGGCCGTGTGCTGTTTGTCTCCAAGGCAGATCAGCTTCAGCACGGCCTGTTGACGCTTCCCCACTGCAGTGCTACACTGCTTCCAGCTACCGGCTGATGGGGGAGTGGCGCTGCGTGCAGAGAATTCGGAGGTGGAAACGGAGGAGGAGGAGCCAATAACGTAGGTGCTGGCGGAAACCCTGATGGAGGTAGGGCCCGCAATCCTCGGCGTGGGTAGCACCCGTGCCATCCCAGGGTCCGAGTCGCTCCCAGCCTCCACGACATTCACCCAGTGTGCCGTCAGGGAAATGTAGCGTCCCTGGCCACAAGCACTTGTCCATGTGTCAGTCGTTAAGTGGACCTTCCCAGTAACTGCGTTGGTCAGGGCACGGGTGATGTTACGGGACACATGGTGGTGTAATGCGGGGATGGCACACCGGGAAAAGTAGTGGCGGCTGGGGACCGCGTACCGAGGGACAGCTGCTGCCATCAGGCTGCGGAAGGACTCAGTCTCCACAAGCCTAAATGGCAGCATTTCGATGGCCAGTAATTTGGAAAGGTGTGAGGTTAGTGCTATGGCCTGTGGGTGGGTGGCTGGGTATTTTCGCTTGCGCTCAAATGCCTGGGGTAACGACATTTGGACGCTGCGCTGGGACAGGGAAGTGGATGTGGTCGCTGATGGTGCTTCAGATGGTACAGGTGCAGGGCGGGAGGTATGCGGGCCTGCGCCTTCGACAGGCGATTGGCCGGCACCGAAAACAGGGGAAGAGGAGGCAGTGGTGTGGCCTGCAGACACAGATGGGCGATCCAGGCGTTCCTCCCACTTACTACGGTGCTTGGATGCCATGTGTCGGATCATGCTGGTGGTGGTGAGGTTGCTAGTGTTCATGCCTCGGCTCATTCTGGTGTGGCACAGGTTGCAAACTACAATTCTTTTGTCGTCCGCACTTTCCTTAAAAAAACGCCATACCGCGGAACACCTACCCCTTGGCAAGGGAGATTTACGCAAGGGGGTGCTCCGTGGAACATTTGCGGGCCGGTTTGGTGCGGTCCGCCTTCTTTCTGTAGCCACACCACTGCCTCTTCCAGCCTGTTGCGGTGCTGCAGATGGCTCACCCTCAGGACTGCTGTCATCGCTCGGCTCTACACCTTCCCAGGTGGGGTCAGTCACCTCATCGTCCACCAAGTCCTCCTCCACTTCCTCACTCTGATCATCCTCCTCATGTCTTGATCCCACCACATACTCAGTCATTGACAACTGTATATCATCCTCCTCAACAAGGTCTTGAGACAGTAATAGTGGTTGATTTAATGGCAACTGTGTCTCATCATCATCATCATCATCCACTACTTCCTTTGACCTTAAATGCCGTTCACATCTGTCATCTTCTTGTGATTGGGTACCCTCTAGAGGTTGTGAATCAGGGCACAAGATGTCATGTTCCTCTGCAAGCGTGCTTGGAGAGAGGGTCAAATGAAGGATTGGTGATGAGACGAGCTCCTCACTATATCCCAGTGTGGGATCACTTCTTTGACCAGACCGTGTATGGTGGGAGGAAGGATGATCAGAGTGAGGATTATGTTGACCAGACTCTTGGCTACTGAGAGTGGACTTGGTGGAAGACAGGGTGGTGCTTAACCGACTGGAAGCAGTATCAGCTGACATCCAACCGACCACCTGTTCGCAGTGGTCGGACCTCGAGAGTGATGTCCTGCGACGCCCTGTAAAATGAGACATGAAGCTAGGTATGGTGGATGTCTTTCTTTCTTGTGCTCTGGCACCAGGCACAGTTTCTCCGCGTCCTGACCCGCGCCCTGAACTATCAGGATCACGTCCACTTCCCCGTCCCTTTTTACCCGCCTTCTTCATATTACACGGAATATGTGCTGCAAATCTGCAACTGTGCAGAGTACACAGAATGTGCTGCTAAACTGCGGTGACGCACACTGAATGGAATATGTGACTTTGATATTTTAGTTTGAAGACTTAACAGTATTTCTTCCTATTCTGCAACTGTGCAGAGTACACAGAATGTGCTGCTAAACTGCGGTGACGCACACTGAATGGAATATGTGACTTTGATATTTTAGTTTGAAGACTTAACAGTATTTCTTCCTATTCTGCAACTGTGCAGAGTACACAGAATGTGCTGCTAAACTGCGGTGACGCACACTGACTGGAATATGTGACTTTGATATTTTAGTTTGAAGACTTAACAGTATTTCTTCCTATTCTGCAACTGTGCAGAGTACACAGAATGTGCTGCTAAACTGCGGTGACGCACACTGAATGGAATATGTGACTTTGATATTTTAGTTTGAAGACTTAACAGTATTTCTTCCTATTCTGCAACTGTGCAGAGTACACAGAATGTGCTGCTAAACTGCGGTGACGCACACTGAATGGAATATGTGACTTTGATATTTTAGTTTGAAGACTTAACAGTATTTCTTCCTATTCTGCAACTGTGCAGAGTACACAGAATGTGCTGCTAAACTGCGGTGACGCACACTGAATGGAATATGTGACTTTGATATTTTAGTTTGAAGACTTAACAGTATTTCTTCCTATTCTGCAACTGTGCAGAGTACACAGAATGTGCTGCTAAACTGCGGTGACGCACACTGACTGGAATATGTGACTTTGATATTTTAGTTTGAAGACTTAACAGTATTTCTTCCTATTCTGCAACTGTGCAGAGTACACAGAATGTGCTGCTAAACTGCGGTGACGCACACTGAATGGAATATGTGACTTTGATATTTTAGTTTGAAGACTTAACAGTATTTCTTCCTATTCTGCAACTGTGCAGAGTACACAGAATGTGCTGCTAAACTGCGGTGACGTACACTGAATGGAATATGTGACTTTGATATTTTAGTTTGAAGACTTAACAGTATTTCTTCCTATTCTGCAACTGTGCAGAGTACACAGAATGTGCTGCTAAACTGCGGTGACGCACACTAAATGGAATATGTGACTTTGATATTTTAGTTTGAAGACTTAACAGTATTTCTTCCTATTCTGCAACTGTGCAGAGTACACAGAGTGTGCTGCTAAACTGCGGCGAAGCACACTGAATGGAATATGTGACTTTGATATTTTAGTTTGAAGACTTAACAGTATTTCTTCCTATTCTGCAACTCTGCACAGTACACAGAATGTGCTGCTAAACTGCGGCGAAGCACACTGAATGGAATATGTGACTTTGATATTTTAGTTTGAAGACTTAACAGTATTTCTTCCTATTCTGCAACTCTGCACAGTACACAGAATGTGCTGCTAAACTGCGGTGACGCACACTGAATGGAATATGTGACTTTGATATTTTAGTTTGAAGACTTAACAGTATTTCTTCCTATTCTGCAACTGTGCAGAGTACACAGAATGTGCTGCTAAACTGCGGTGACACACACTGAATGGAATATGTGACTTTGATATTTTAGTTTGAAGACTTAACAGTATTTCTTCCTATTCTGCAACTCTGCACAGTACACAGAATGTGCTGCTAAACTGCGGCGAAGCACACTGAATGGAATATGTGACTTTGATATTTTACAGTTTGAAGACTTAACAGAATGTGCTCTAATCTGCAACTTTGCACACTAAACAGAATGTGCTCTAATCTGCAACTTTGCACACTAAACAGAATGTGCTCTAATCTGCAACTTTGCACACTAAACAGAATATATGAATTTTTTTTTTTTTTTTTTTTTTTCCCCCACACAAAATAAACTGCTGCCCCCACACACAGTAGTCCTAAAAAGGACTTTTGGGTCTTTTTTTGTACAAATTTGCTTGTCTTCTCCCTACACTGACTTTCCCTTCCTATCCTCATCTCTCCCTGGCTAAGACTGAGCCGAACTCGCTGGTCAGGTGCTATACAGCACCCGACCACGGGTTCTGGCCAGCCAATCAGTGTAATGCCAGCAGCCAACATGGCTGCTGGCATTACACTGATGTCAGAGCCTCCCTGCACGTTTATTGGCTGCGCAGCAGCCGCGAAACGTGCGGGGAGGAAACCCGAACATGGCGGGCGAGCACATGCGGTACTCGTACGAGTACCGCCATGTGCCGAGCAGAGCGATGCTCGAGCCGATCCGAGCATCGGCCGAGCATGCTCGCTCAACACTAGTGATAACCCATTTTCATGTAAGAAGGAGAGAGAGGGAAGAGTGCAAACAAAGGAAAACTACAGTAAAGCCAGGAAGGGAAGAGGGAAGAAGAGAATATAGTAAGGGAGAAAGAGGGAGGAGAAGGGCGAGAGAGTGGTCAATAGGATAGGTAATTCATAGCTATGAGAAAATCCAACCGTACACAGGAGAGGTAGGAGATCCAGTCACGTCCCCCTCAGCTGCAGCAAGCGATTAGAGGGAAAATATCCATTGGGAAAATATTGAGGTGTCCTGATGTCTATGTCCACATTAGTTTAGTGAAAATTGAAATGTTCATCAAACTTAACCAGTTGTTGAATGATGGAGGTGATATGGACTTCCATCGCAGGGGAATTTAAGATTTTGCAGAATTCAGCATAGTCAAGAGAAATATCTTTTGGGGAGGAGAGCTATAGGGTAAGTCCTTGAATAGGAATATCTTCCAAGGGTCTTTCTCCAGTCTCATGTTAAGGAGAGATTCAATGTGCAATATACATTTGGACCAGAAGGGTTTAATAATAAGAGAGGATTCCCACCAGATGTGTAGAAATGTGCCTGTGAACTGTCTACATCTCCAGCATGGTGCTGGAACAGATGGAAAGATAGAGTATAATTTTGCTGGTGTATAGTACCATCTGGTCAAGAGTTTGAGATTCATCTCAGTCAAAAGCTGCTGAGATGGAAGAGGAGTGCGTTAATGAGTATATGGAAACCCATTCATCATGTGAGAGGGTCAGGTTCAATTCTTTCTCCCAGGCAAGCACATAGAGGGATTTTTTGGGTTCTGAAGAAAATGATAGGAGATTGTACATGCAGCTTATAAGTCTTGTTTTGTGCCTCCCCATTACTTTTTATATTCTTCTAGAGTTTTTGAAGTATCAGTTTATTTTTATTTTTCCCTTGGGGGACTTTCAGAACTTGTTACTCTCGCGGTCAGGCTCAGCAGATGGTTTACCTGCTTTACCCTTCCCCACTATGCCATGTTGACTTTTTTTTACAGTAAAGTACACAACAGAAAATGCTTGTCTTTGCAGTCTTAGTTTTTATGTACAGGTTGAAAATCAACCTGTTATCTCAGAATTAGCAATTGGCAATAAGGGACAAATAGCTTCTGCCTGTGTGCAGCACCACCACACATTAATCAATATGCTGAAAGGTCTTCTTCTGGTGCTTGTTGTCTGTCTCTAAGGTGTCAGTCTTCAAAATATCTGTCAGTCAGTCAGTCAGTCAGTCACAAAGGCTTAGACAGCTCAGAAATTAACTTAGATGATGATCAATTGCCTGTCTTATGTGTCAGTTACATTTTTGTAATTTTTTTGTAGCTATTCTTTCGCACTATACCCAGAGGCCCCAGGCGTCCCACACATAGAGATCAAATTAATTGCTAGCAAAACTCCCAAAAATAAACTCCAGCTCCACTTTCTTTGCCTCTCTCCTGTTAAGAGAGCCAAGTGCAGCAGTTAAAGAGTGCAGTGTTACATGCTAAAGTGGACCTGTTTACTTATGCTTAGTTTAATTTTAGAGATATGTAAATAAAAAAAAAACTGCCAATATGTTATACTAGCCATTTGATTGTAATATAAATAGTTTTTCAGAATTTACCCTTTATTTGTTGGTGGCACATGTCACTCAATGCTATTAGTTATTGTAAAGCATCAATATTACCAATCACTGTATATGCATTCATTTAGACAGAGCCCATACATTGTATCTGGGATATAACTCATTAACATACGACACAGGAAATTAGAATAAAGTGCCACATTATGTCACGAAAAGGTTCATTTAAAAAATGCTTTATATATTTACAAACAAAAAGCTAGTAAAACACATAGACAGAATTTCCTTATCTGTAAAAAAAACAAAATCTGTCTTATGGTGACAAATACACTTTATGTACCCAGCTGGTTGAATATTTCAGTACCTCTGTTTGCTTTAATTGCATTATAATCCCTCTCTTAACTCTCTTTCACTTAACTATGTCTACTTAATACAAACATTATCAAACAAAATAGCAAACATAACTTAATATATATTGAACTTTTGAGTATACTGCGCCAGCCTCTGGGTACAGTCTCATTCCAATTCTATATGAATGACGACCTCTGTAGAAAAGCAAAATAGAATTGTAAAAGCTCTTAAATGGGATGCTTTCTAGGATTATGCTAAGAGATGCAGGGACACAGGTACTATACACAGAAAAGAAATTGCTTCTGTGACTGCACTACGATGGCTGAATTTTTATATGACTGACTCTGAACCTTTGGTACAAAATGTAATATTTGAAGATTCTAGGCTTAAAATAAAAAATCCCTTGACTTAAAAAACAATAAGCTCCTCATGACCTTCCTGAGAAAACAGTATGGCTAGTTTTATTTTTCTAAAACCACAAAGATATCTTGAAACACATTAAATAAAACAACCAAAGAAGACCGTAACAACCTTTTGATAAAACTTAGGGATGGAAGAGAATTTTTGACTCAAACCAAAATCTGTGAAAAATGGCACTTCCCAATTGGAGAATAATTTCCAGTGAAAAAGTGTTGTTTTTCTGTTTTTATTGCCTAGCTCATTACATTGAAATCAATAGGAAGACCACATTTTTAACACCACAGAGCAGTTTTCTCTACGTTTGCTGCAGGCATATAAAAAGGTGTCAGGCTCTCACAGTATGCCTTTCTGTGTTTGTGAGATGAGAAAGAGAGTCAAGTAAAGGGGTTTTTAAGCTTAGTCTAGGGACTATCTTAAGTAGTACATTTGTTCTCTGTATTAGGGGAGTCTGAGAGCACTCTGGGGGAGAAGAAGGGAGGATGGAGGTTGAGCCTAAATACCCCAAAATTCAGTGTGACTGACTGGCAAGACACAGACAGCTAGAGTTCAATTTGCTTACTTATCTTGCTGTTATTATTATATCTGTACTGTACATGTCTGGGGGTGAAAAAAGGGAGCAATGGAGATTGACCCCAAATACCCCACCATTCTGTCTGACTCATTTAATTTAAAAAATAAATTTCTTTGCTGATCTTGTTGTTATTGTCTCTGTGTTGGACGTGTCTGGGGGTGCGAGAAGGAAGTAAAGGAGGTTGACCACAAATACCCCAACATTCTGTGTGGCAATTTTGATTTAAATGAATGAATGAATTAATTAATGGATATGTTTATTTATATAGCACCACACGTGTATACATCACTTTTCAATTTAAGGCTTTAGACAATACAGGGTTACAAGTGCTTTGTAGAGTGAAACACTTTAGAAAATACTTTAGATAACACAATATTTATTAAGATCCACAACATAAAGAAATACTCTGCAACAGTAAGTACACAAAACAATCTTTGGCAATGTCAGGAAGGACAGAGCTAATTCCTTGGGGTACAGAACAGACCCCTATAGGCAATAGGGAGGAAATAGGCAGCCACAGGTCAGCACCTGAACAGTCTACAACAGGTCCGCACCTGCACAATCAACATTCCTGGAGTAAGAACTAACTGTGCCACAGGTCCGCACCTGAAGGCACCAGTTATCGGACGGTAGCAAAAGAGAAGTCTGCCAGAGCCACTGATCAGCACCAGAAAGGATATCCACTGAAGCATTGGTATGCTGGGTATGCAGTGGACAGAACCCCAGGTAACACCAAAGTGGGTAGTCAGACAAGCCGGGTCATACAACGAACAGATAGTCAACCAGAGCCGCAGGTCTGCACCACATTGGTTGTCAGACAAGCTGGGGTCATACACAGAGTGGGTAGTCAGACAGAGCCACATGTAAGCACCAGAATGGATAGTCATCCAGGCCAGTGGTCATACACAGAGGAGGTAGTCTACCAGAGCCGCAGAGGTACAAAAGAAGAACAGCGCATAGGCGCCTATAAGTGCAAACTGATAGATACCAGAGGCGCAGGTCCACACCAGAAGGGATATCAGACTATGCCGGGGTCATACACAAGGCGAATAGTCAGACAGAGCCAGAGGTTGGCACCAGAACTGGTAGTCAGACAAACCATGTAATACACTATGCTCAAAACAAATTGCACAGGACACCATGAAAGGGCGACTGAGCATTGTGTCCAGGCAGTATAAGTACCCTAAAGCCAGGAAGAGGAGGAGCCATCAGCTGCACAGCTGCCCCTTTAAATGGAGAGCACCTCCATGCTCTTGGATGTGTGCCCATTATGATATCATCCGGTCGCGGCAGAGGAGGAAGGCACTGTAGCCCAGAACAGGAAGCAGCTGAGCCGTATAAGCAGCATGCGGCTGGAGCCGCCAGACCAAAGATGCGGTCGGCTCAAGCAGCCGACATAGAGGTACTATGACAAGATGTCTGGGGAAAGAAGTTGTTGATTTTATATTTTTAGTTATAATTTCTTTTTTGGACAGTGATAAGATAAGGTGGATAACTGTTTAAAAAATTAAAAATACAAAACCAAATAATACAAAAATAAATAAATAAAAATATATTAGATGACAGACACCTGACTGAGAGCCTGGCATAAACTGTGTGACTGAGGCACACTTGATAGACAACAGACAACATTGAGCATTTTGTTGAGGGCTAAGGCAAGACCTCACACTCCATCAGTTGTGCTGTGTACTGTAAAGTAAAAACACACACAATAGTTGAGTAATGCATAAGGGGTGGGGGCATGGAGCAGTGCAGAATGTGGGAGTAAACTGCTTTAATGTTAAAAAAAAAACTTCACAAAACAATCCCTAAGTATGCCTGTGAAATGGCAAGGTTACCAAGATGTTGACAGTGGACATGCTGCCTTATTCTTTTGTAGCAAACCAAGGTTTCAGAGGACTGATGTCATGTTTAGCTCCACGCTGGCATATCCTAAGCCATAGTTATTTTTCCAGGATGGCTATATAGTGAGGGAAAAAAATTGTTTGATCCCCTGCTGATTTTGTATGTCTGCCCACTGACAAAGAAATGTCTATAATTTAAATTGTAGGTTTGAACAGTGAGAGAAAGAACAAAAAAAAAAAAAATCCTGAAAAACGCATTTCAAAAAATGTTATAAATTGATTTGCATTTTAGTGAGTGAAATAAGTATTTGACCCCTTTGCAAAACATGACTTAGTACTTGGTGGCAAAACCCTTGTTGGCAATCACAGAGGTCAAACGTTTCTTGTAGTTGGCTACCAGGTTTGCACACATCTCAGGAGGAATTTTGTCCCACTCCTCTTTGCAGATCCTCTCCAAGTCATTAAGGTTTCAAGGCTGACGTTTGGTGGCAACTCGAACCTTCAGCTCCCTCCACAGATTTTCTATAGGATTAAGGTCTGGAGACTGGCTAGGCCAATCCAGGACCTTAATGTGCTTCTTCTTGAGCCACTCCTTTGTTGCCTTGGCCATGTGTTTTGGGTCATTGTCATGCTGGAATATCCATCCATAACCCATTTTAAATGCCCTGGCTGAGGGAAGGAGGTTCTCACCCAAGATTTGATGGTACATGGCCCCATCCATCATCCCTTTGATGTGGTGAAGTTGTCCTGTCCCCTTAGCAGAAAAACACCCCCAATGCATAATGTTTATACCTCCATGTTTGACGGTGGGGATGGTGTTCTTGGGGTCATAGGCAGCATTCCTCCGCCTCAAAACACAACGAGTTTAGTTGATGACAAAGAGCTCAATTTTGGTCTCATCTGACCACAACACTTTCACCCAGTTCTCCTCTGAATCATTCAGATGTTCATTGGCAAACTTCAGACTTGCTGTACATGTGCTTTCTTGAGCAGGGGGACCTTGCGGGCACTTCAGGCTTTCAGTCCTTCACAACGTAGTGTGTTGCCAATTGTTTTCTTGGTAACTATGGTCCCAGCTGCCTTGAGATCATTGACAAGATCCTTTCATGTAGTTCTGGGCTGATTCCTCACCATTCTCATGATCATTGAAACTCCACGAGGCGAGATCTTGCATGGAGCCCCAGACCGAGAGAGATCAATTTATAACTTTTTTGAAATGCGTTTTTCAGGATTTTTTTGTTGTTATTCTGTCTCTCACTGTTCAAATAAACCTACCATTAAAATTATGGACTGATCATTTCTTTGTCAGTGGGCAAACCTACAAAATCAGCAGGGGATCAAATAATTTTTTCCCTTACTGTATCTGAATTGTACAAGCAGGTTGATAGTGTGATGGGTACAGAGCTGGAAAGTAATCTTGCGTCTGTTTCTGGCAGTGTGATTAAAAGGTAGCAGCAGGATAGCCAATTCGAGATGCCACCTTGTGCATGCAGAAAGCTAGAGCAGTTGATAGAGGAATGGCTTGTGATCAATTCCTTAAAAGCTGGTTTTGTGTCTGCTGATAATGGCTCCAACATAATCACTGCCTTGTGATGTGATGTGATATGGTGCATGTACCCTACTTCGTCTAAATTTCATTGTGACCAGATTCCCGGCAAAATCCAAAACCCTCAGGGAGATGCTTACTATTGCTCACAAAATCTGTGCACAATTTAGTCACTCCTACAGTGCACACAAAGCTCTAAATTGGATACAAGAGTATAACAACCTGGCCCATCACTAGCTGCAAATGGAGATTCCGACTCCCTACAAGGTGGAATCCCACACTTTACATGCTAGAGTGTTTGTAGGAGCATAATAAGGCCATTAATGAGTACACCATGCAAAATTGGAATGCTTTGGAGGGAGTCTCTGTCATCTGGTCAATTTCAACTAATATGCCATGTATGTGAGCTGCTGAAACCTTTTGAGGAGGCAACCATGCTGTTGAGTTGCATGGCGAAGGAATTATCGAAATTCTACCACTGATATTTTTCATTACATAAAAAAGAGGAGCATGGCTGAGGAATTTTACCATAATGATAACACAGACATGTACCAGCTGGTAAAGAACATGTTAGCATACTTTGAACTAGATGTTCACATAGTGTACATTCATGCCACTTTGCTGGATCCCAGTTTTAAATGCAAAATTTCTGAATTTCTGCCACAGGGCCATAAGCAGTTTGTCACAACAACGAGTCATGACGATCAGCAGCATCTCTCTGAGCAATTGGATTCTGTCATGGAGGATAGAGCTATGCTTATTGATCAAGTGCAGGGTTGCACTGTGGAGGATAAGAGGAAGAAAGTCAGGGCACAACAACATCTAGATAGCATAGTGAAGAAGGCAGTGAAGCAATTCAACCAGAAGCAGCAGGAACACCTACATCATCAGCCAGAACATAACACAGAACAAAACACAATTCATGGGTCTCAGAAGGGGTGGCAAAAATCCAACATTGGTCTTGGTGGGGGCTCTGGTGGAGGCACATCTCCTTGGGACTTGCTCCCTGAGTATGGGTTGGTAACTTATACACAGGAACACTGTGTAGCTCCTAGGAGTGGTCCCACTGCATGTGAGATGGTTTCTGCATACTTGCAGGATACCTGTGTTCTAGAAAAAACAATGACCCTTTGGACTACTGGCAAACAAAACAGTGTGTGTGTGGCTAGTGTTAACACATACTATAGTGGAAAAGTGGAAAACCTTAGTTACCCTCCAGCAAGAGTTGTGTCTGAGCGGGTTTTCAGTGCAGCTGGTTACAATGTCAGTGACTGTAGGATGATGCTACCAAGCAGCAATGCTGAGAGACTGACATTCTTCAAAACCATCATCTTATACCATATGAGTATTAGCAGAAACCACACATGATAAAGAAAAGCCAGGCCTAATGTATTATCAACAGCACAGATGAGGAGGAGGAATGTGAAGAAGGGTTGCTACAATCTACCATGCTTGGAACTAGGGATGGGTGAAAATTTTCACCTCAAAGAAAAATCAACTAATAATATACTTCCCACTTGCCAAAAAATTTCTTGTGAAAAATGCTGTTTTTCAACTTTTTTCGCCTAGCTCATTGCATTGAAACCAATGGGTAAATTGAATTTATACATAGCAAATGTTATTTCCTAAAGTAGTAGTATAAAAAGGGTATGAGGGTGCCTGTGTTGGTGGAGTTTGGGGAAAGAAAACATTGAACAGGGAAATGGATATGTAACATGACAGAGACAGGGACCGCCTGATGTAAGCTGTGACTAGGGCACACTGATACTTGACAGGATAGAGCATTTTTAATGGATGATTTGTAGGACTTAGACTTGTTGTTAGAGGCCCAAGCCCTGAGGAAACTTTGATTTGTAGGACTTAGATGTCTTTAGCGATACAAACCCTGAGGAAGTACTGTTTTTTAGGACTTTGACTTCTTGTTGTTAGAGGCAGAATCCCTGAGGAAACATCATTTTGTAGGACTTATACTTGTTTGGCACAATTATTTGTTTTTGGTCTTAGCCCTGAAGAAACATTGATTTGTAGGACTCAGTCTTGTTAGGCCCAAGTTCTGAGGAAACATTGATGTGTAGGATTTAGTCTTAGGCCCAAGCCCTGAGGAAATATTGATTTGTAGGACTTAGTCTTGTTAGGCCCAAGCCCTGAGGAAATATTGATTGCAGGATATTGGCTTGTCAGTGTTACAAGCCCTGAGCAATCAGTTATAATTTTTGCACTCAGATTTGTTAGCATCACAAGCCCTGATCAATCAGTGCTAATTTTTTTCAGTCAGTCTTGTTAGCATTGCAAGCACTGAGGAATCAGGCTTGTTAGTGTCATAAGCCCTGTGGCATCACTTATACTTTTCAGACACTGAGGCTTGTTAGTGTCTCAAGCACTGAGGAATCGATGTTCATATTTTGCACTCAGACTTTTTAGTGTCACAAGCACTGAGGAATCAGTGAAAATAGTTTTGCATTAATGCCTGTTAGAGTCACAAGTCCTGAAGAATCAGTTATCTTTTTTGCACTCAGACTTGTTAGCGTCATAAGCCCTGGGGAATCAGTGATCATTTTTTTCATTCAGGTGTGCTAGTGTCCCAAGCCCTGAGGAATCAGTTATAATTTTTCCAATCAGGCTAGTTAGTGTTACAAGCCCTGAAGAATCAGTTATAATTTTTTTGGCGCTTGGGCTTGTTAACATCACAAGCCCTGAGGAATCAATGAAAATTGTTTTGCACTCATGCCTAAGCCCTGAAGAATTAATTACCATTTTTTGCACTCAGGCTTGTTAGCCTCACAAGCCATGAAAAATCAGTTATACATTTTTGCACTCAGGCGTGTTAGTGTCATAAACCCTGGGGAATCAGTGATCTTTTTTGCACTCAGGCTACTTAGTATCACAAACCCTGAGGAATCAGAGATAATTTATTGCACTCAGGCATGTTAGTGTCACAAGCCCTGAGTATTCAGTAAAATATTTTGCACTCAGGCTTGTTTTTTTTTAAACATTTTTATTGAGAGGACAGTAATGAAACATTACAAAATCACAGATAATGCACAAGGTAATCAAATAAGATACATACTGTAAACAAACAGGTAGATATCGTAACTTAGAGATACAGCTGTCCCATTTTTTTTTTTTATTTTAGAAAAGAAAAGATTAAAGTAAAAGCTAAACTACCCTCCCCCAACTACAACCCCAACCTTATCCCTACTAAAACCTAACACTCCCACCCACCCTCACTCTCCGGGAGACAAGCGCAACCCCTCACACAGCAAATATTAATGAACATAGCAAGTAATGACGTAGGTATCATTTAGCAGATAATTATAAAGAGAGTAGATAAAAAAGTAGATAAATAACCGGAGTCCCCGGGAGCATCACCCACGGCAGAGAATGACAAGTGTTTATTCCATATCCTTCATTAATAAAGAGTTCTAGCGTTACTATAAGAGATCCAGGAGCCCCAAATTAGATTGAATTTGTGCGGGGTGCCTCTATGCAAGTCCCTTATAGTGAGGTAGATTATTAGCCACCAGGGCCACCCAGTCATCATGTTTAGGGGGTGTTCTGATATCCATGTTTGTGCCACCACCTTTCGTGCCATAACCAGCAGCTCCCTAATCAATACATTATGAAAAGCAGAATTAAGTTGATCAGGCAGAATAGTGAATATGCATACTTTTGGAGAAAATGATAGATCCCATTGCACCACAGCTGATACAGTACGTATCACATCCTTCCAAAATCCACGAACCAAGGGACACTCCCAAAGAAAATGCGATAAAAGTGGCGCCTGCCCTCCCACACCTCCTACACTGATCATCATCTAGCCTACCTATCCTGAAAAGACGCACAGGATTATAATAAGACCTGTACAGAATCTTAAGCTGAATTAACTGAAGCCTGGCCGTAGTAGCTACTGCTCCAGGACTCCTCAAAGCCATTTCCCACTCGCAATCATCAAGGACACCCAGATCAGCCTCCCATCTAGACCTGAGCCCATCATTCTCGCCTACAGAAACTATATCTAGCCACACATATACTAACGAGACAGGTCGAAGGGGTTGCCTCCTCCTAGCCAGAGTAACCAATGGAAATTCCGTCATGCTTGGAGACTTAGTGCCCCACAAGGCATCCAAAGCATGCCTCAAAAGTAAGTAAGAGTAAAAGAAAGTATTAGGTAAGGCAAATTCCGCATGTAGCTTCTCAAATGTTTTCAGAACATTGCCCTGATATAACTGGCCAATCGTAGAAATACCATACGTCAACCAAAGTCGTCCAAAGTCCAAGTTTCGAAGCTGTCCTAATCCCCCCGATCCCCACATAATTCGAAGCAGATACGGCATAAGTCATCCTAGATGTGGCAGGAGAATCCCAAATTACATCCGTACCCAATATAGGAACATGTGGCAAAGAGTAGCCTGGTTTGAGTAAGCACTCATCAATTTTATGGAAGGTGTGCAGGGTATCAGGTAGAATATATGCCAGTGCATATTGTCCCTGTGCAGCCAGATAGTATTTATAGAAATCAGGAAGGGCTATTCCACCCTCACTCACCAGACGCTTAAGAGTGGATAGCTTAACCCTAGATGGGCCACCTGACCAAAGAAAATATCTAATTATCTTATCGGTTACAGTAAAGTATAGTTTGGGATAAGTATGGGGGAACCTTGAAATATATATAAAAACCGTGGAAGGAATACCGTTTTGATTAGATTGGAGCGACCAATAACGTTCAACAGGAGTGAAATCCAAAACATAGTTTTACATCTAAATTGGTCAATTAGCGGCTCCAGGTTATACTTCACATAGCTACTCAAGGAAGCAGTCACTAGAAGTCTGAGGTATTTCAACAATTCCTCATATTTTAAAGGAACAGACAACACAGGACCACCTCCACAATCAGGTCCACAGGCAGCATGGAGTATTTGGCCCAGTTGATGCACAATCCTGAGTAATTGCCGAAAGTATTCACTAAATCTAGAACACGTGGAAGAGACTTGGGGGACTCCCCCAAAAACAATAGCATATCATCGGCATAAAATGCCAATTTTTCCTCCCTGCTACCCATCAGAAACCCCTCCACCATCGGATCACTCCGGATCAACCTGGCCAATGGTTCAATAGCCAATGCAAATAAACTCGGGGATAAAGGACATCCCTGCCGCGTACCTCTTCCAAGCATGAAGGGCTCTGACCAAACTGATCCAGTCAGGACCCTAGCAGCTGGATCTGTGTAGAGAAGTTGTACCCACCTCAAAAAAGTTGGTCCGAAACCAAAGCTGTGAAGTGTACACCAAAGATACTCCCTTTCCACAGAGTCATATGCTTTTGATGCATCCAGTGAGACCACTATTCTATGACCAACATTATCATGTTTTAAATGTGAGAGAATAATCTCCTAAGATTATGAAACGTAGATTTCCCAGGCATAAAACCCACTTGATCCGGGTGAATAAGATCAGAGATCACCATGTTGAGTCTGGCTGTCAGTACCTTGGCTAGAATTTTAGCATCTGAAGTAAGCAGAGAGATAGGCCAATATGAATCACATCTGGTCAAATCTTTATTCAGCTTAGGAAGCACTACTACTGTTGCTTCAGTAAGGGATGGCGGCAGTCTACCCGCGTCCAAAGCGTCATAGAAAGTATTAAGCAGTTGCGGAGCCAGTATATCAGTGTACTTCTTGTACCATTCATCCGGCAATCCATCGCAATCCATTACCGTGGCAAGAGAGCCAATAGCCGCCACTACTTCACTCAGCAAGATAGGAGAATCTAGCATCCGCCTCTGGTAAACAGATAAGGACGGGAGAGGTATTCCTGCCAGATATGCCTCCACCTGCAGATAAGTGAAATTGGCTTGTGTCATATATAAAGTGGAATAAGTCTGCAAACACAGAGTTGACGCCCATGTCATCATGTACAAGGCTTCCAGCATTATTATATATAGATGTCATACAATGTCTATCCTCCCTGGCTCCTATTAAGTGGGACATAAGTTTCCCTGCTTTATCCCCGTTCTCAAATAATTTTTGTTTATGAAACATCATTAGTACTACATAATAGTGCATTAGTGTAGTATTATATGCAGAGGAGGCAAGTAAAAAGTAGTCATAGGAAGTAGCATCACCTTTGTCAATATACAGTTTTTCTGTCAGACTAAATGATCTATTTTATCCTTTGTTCGTTTTTTTGTGCGCAGCAATTAATGAGACAAGTGAACCTCTTGCTACAGCCTTCGCTGCATCCCAGACCATTCCCCGCAAAGCAGACCCCTCGTTAAGATGGAAATATTCCTCCAAAGCAGCTCTGTGATCTTCAGCAATATGATCAATAGATAGCCAATATGGTTGAAGCCGCCAGCTGTTAGTGGAAAAGTCTCTGCCCATACGGAGACGTAGACGCTTTGGAGAATGATCCGAGGCCACTCTGGGCAAATAATAGCCTCACAAGCCATGAAAAATCAGTTATACATTTTTGCACTCAGGCGTGTTAGTGTCATAAACCCTGGGGAATCAGTGATCTTTTTTGCACTCAGGCTACTTAGTATCACAAACCCTGAGGAATCAGAGATAATTTATTGCACTCAGGCATGTTAGTGTCACAAGCCCTGAGTATTCAGTAAAATATTTTGCACTCAGGCTTGTTTTTTTTTAAACATTTTTATTGAGAGGACAGTAATGAAACATTACAAAATCACAGATAATGCACAAGGTAATCAAATAAGATACATACTGTAAACAAACAGGTAGATATCGTAACTTAGAGATACAGCTGTCCCATTTTTTTTTTTTTATTTTAGAAAAGAAAAGATTAAAGTAAAAGCTAAACTACCCTCCCCCAACTACAACCCCAACCTTATCCCTACTAAAACCTAACACTCCCACCCACCCTCACTCTCCGGGAGACAAGCGCAACCCCTCACACAGCAAATATTAATGAACATAGCAAGTAATGACGTAGGTATCATTTAGCAGATAATTATAAAGAGAGTAGATAAAAAAGTAGATAAATAACCGGAGTCCCCGGGAGCATCACCCACGGCAGAGAATGACAAGTGTTTATTCCATATCCTTCATTAATAAAGAGTTCTAGCGTTACTATAAGAGATCCAGGAGCCCCAAATTAGATTGAATTTGTGCGGGGTGCCTCTATGCAAGTCCCTTATAGTGAGGTAGATTATTAGCCACCAGGGCCACCCAGTCATCATGTTTAGGGGGTGTTCTGATATCCATGTTTGTGCCACCACCTTTCGTGCCATAACCAGCAGCTCCCTAATCAATACATTATGAAAAGCAGAATTAAGTTGATCAGGCAGAATAGTGAATATGCATACTTTTGGAGAAAATGATAGATCCCATTGCACCACAGCTGATACAGTACGTATCACATCCTTCCAAAATCCACGAACCAAGGGACACTCCCAAAGAAAATGCGATAAAAGTGGCGCCTGCCCTCCCACACCTCCTACACTGATCATCATCTAGCCTACCTATCCTGAAAAGACGCACAGGATTATAATAAGACCTGTACAGAATCTTAAGCTGAATTAACTGAAGCCTGGCCGTAGTAGCTACTGCTCCAGGACTCCTCAAAGCCATTTCCCACTCGCAATCATCAAGGACACCCAGATCAGCCTCCCATCTAGACCTGAGCCCATCATTCTCGCCTACAGAAACTATATCTAGCCACACATATACTAACGAGACAGGTCGAAGGGGTTGCCTCCTCCTAGCCAGAGTAACCAATGGAAATTCCGTCATGCTTGGAGACTTAGTGCCCCACAAGGCATCCAAAGCATGCATCAAAAGTAAGTAAGAGTAAAAGAAAGTATTAGGTAAGGCAAATTCCGCATGTAGCTTCTCAAATGTTTTCAGAACATTGCCCTGATATAACTGGCCAATCGTAGAAATACCATACGTCAACCAAAGTCGTCCAAAGTCCAAGTTTCGAAGCTGTCCTAATCCCCCCGATCCCCACATAATTCGAAGCAGATACGGCATAAGTCATCCTAGATGTGGCAGGAGAATCCCTAATTACATCCGTACCCAATATAGGAACATGTGGCAAAGAGTAGCCTGGTTTGAGTAAGCACTCATCAATTTTATGGAAGGTGTGCAGGGTATCAGGTAGAATATATGCCAGTGCATATTGTCCCTGTGCAGCCAGATAGTATTTATAGAAATCAGGAAGGGCTATTCCACCCTCACTCACCAGACGCTTAAGAGTGGATAGCTTAACCCTAGATGGGCCACCTGACCAAAGAAAATATCTAATTATCTTATCGGTTACAGTAAAGTATAGTTTGGGATAAGTATGGGGGAACCTTGAAATATATATAAAAACCGTGGAAGGAATACCGTTTTGATTAGATTGGAGCGACCAATAACGTTCAACAGGAGTGAAATCCAAAACATAGTTTTACATCTAAATTGGTCAATTAGCGGCTCCAGGTTATACTTCACATAGCTACTCAAGGAAGCAGTCACTAGAAGTCTGAGGTATTTCAACAATTCCTCATATTTTAAAGGAACAGACAACACAGGACCACCTCCACAATCAGGTCCACAGGCAGCATGGAGTATTTGGCCCAGTTGATGCACAATCCTGAGTAATTGCCGAAAGTATTCACTAAATCTAGAACACGTGGAAGAGACTTGGGGGACTCCCCCAAAAACAATAGCATATCATCGGCATAAAATGCCAATTTTTCCTCCCTGCTACCCATCAGAAACCCCTCCACCATCGGATCACTCCGGATCAACCTGGCCAATGGTTCAATAGCCAATGCAAATAAACTCGGGGATAAAGGACATCCCTGCCGCGTACCTCTTCCAAGCATGAAGGGCTCTGACCAAACTGATCCAGTCAGGACCCTAGCAGCTGGATCTGTGTAGAGAAGTTGTACCCACCTCAAAAAAGTTGGTCCGAAACCAAAGCTGTGAAGTGTACACCAAAGATACTCCCTTTCCACAGAGTCATATGCTTTTGATGCATCCAGTGAGACCACTATTCTATGACCAACATTATCATGTTTTAAATGTGAGAGAATAATCTCCTAAGATTATGAAACGTAGATTTCCCAGGCATAAAACCCACTTGATCCGGGTGAATAAGATCAGAGATCACCATGTTGAGTCTGGCTGTCAGTACCTTGGCTAGAATTTTAGCATCTGAAGTATGCAGAGAGATAGGCCGATATGAATCACATCTGGTCAAATCTTTATTCGGCTTAGGAAGCACTACTACTGTTGCTTCAGTAAGGGATGGCGGCAGTCTACCCGCGTCCAAAGCGTCATAGAAAGTATTAAGCAGTTGCGGAGCCAGTATATCAGTGTACTTCTTGTACCATTCATCCGGCAATCCATCGCAATCCATTACCGTGGCAAGAGAGCCAATAGCCGCCACTACTTCACTCAGCAAGATAGGAGAATCTAGCATCCGCCTCTGGTAAACAGATAAGGACGGGAGAGGTATTCCTGCCAGATATGCCTCCACCTGCAGATAAGTGAAATTGGCTTGTGTCATATATAAAGTGGAATAAGTCTGCAAACACAGAGTTGACGCCCATGTCATCATGTACAAGGCTTCCAGCATTATTATATATAGATGTCATACAATGTCTATCCTCCCTGGCTCCTATTAAGTGGGACATAAGTTTCCCTGCTTTATCCCCGTTCTCAAATAATTTTTGTTTATGAAACATCATTAGTACTACATAATAGTGCATTAGTGTAGTATTATATGCAGAGGAGGCAAGTAAAAAGTAGTCATAGGAAGTAGCATCACCTTTGTCAATATACAGTTTTTCTGTCAGACTAAATGATCTATTTTATCCTTTGTTCGTTTTTTTGTGCGCAGCAATTAATGAGACAAGTGAACCTCTTGCTACAGCCTTCGCTGCATCCCAGACCATTCCCCGCAAAGCAGACCCCTCGTTAAGATGGAAATATTCCTCCAAAGCAGCTCTGTGATCTTCAGCAATATGATCAATAGATAGCCAATATGGTTGAAGCCGCCAGCTGTTAGTGGAAAAGTCTCTGCCCATACGGAGACGTAGACGCTTTGGAGAATGATCCGAGGCCACTCTGGGCAAATAAGAACAGTCATCAACCATATACCATGCATGGTTAGAAATAAAAGTATGATCTATTTGAGATAATGAATTATGAGTGGCTAAGTGACATGAGTATTACTTAACATTCGGGTGAAGGGTTCTCCACGCAACAATGAGGCTCATAGCCTCTATAATACTTAAGAATTTAAGTCTAGAAGCTAAAGAGTCGCCTGACCTGGCACCCATCCTATCCAATACAATATCAGTGAACATGTTAAAGTCCCCCATAACAAGAAGACAACGATTAGACCTTACTGTGACATATAAGAGAGCTTCCTGTAGGACCTCAGGCACAAAAGGTGGAGGAGTATATATGTTCCTGAAAATAACCAGGATGTCATGAACCAAACAGTCCAGAAAAATGTATCTGCCCAGCGGATCAGATTTCAAATCCACCAGTTCATATTGCAAGGACTTATGAATCAGTACAGAGACTCCTTTTGCATGAGTAGAAAAAGTTGCATGATAATGTCGTCCCACCCATGGTCAGGGCCGGATTTGCCATAAGGCAAAGTAGGCACCTGCCTACAGGCGCACGCCACCAGGGCGCACGCCACCCAGATAGCTATTCAGCAGTGCTCAGAATTGCCACACGCCTCCTTGCATTTAGCGAGGAGATTTGAGCGAGGGCAGATGGAATCTGTTAGACAACACTATGCATTTCCTATCCCTACCACTAGATGTCAGTGCTCCCTGTTAGGAATGTCCCACACAGTTCTATTGTTTGCATACGGACTTTATTTCAGGTGACACTTCTCTTTTTCCTGTCAGGCTGTATAATGGTTAGTGGTAGTTTTTATCTTCTTAATGGTTATTTGTTTGAGGATCTGCATAAAGATTCTTATGGATGACTGAGAGAGTTATAAGATTTTGTCACATACCACTAAATGCATGTTTCCACTATTTGCACATGTACTGGGCAAGTTAAGAGAATAAAAAGAACAAAGTTACTTAGCGCTGTTCAACGTTGATATACATGTAGGTGATGTATAGCGTGTGATGGGATGACCCAGTCCAGCCACAGAGTCTACTACAGTTGATGGGGAAGGTGACTTGTGGGTTTAGTAAATGGCAGTCATTCAGCTAGTAGCAATATGGAGGCTGAATGAAAAGTCAAAATACACAGAAGATCTTTTGGATGCAATAAAGCCAAAGGAAATGTGAAGCTCCACTCTAGAAGTATAGTAACTTTCACATGACTTCTAGTCACAAAGCAGGATAGAACTGGACAGAAAGATGTTACAGGGAAGGGGAGGCAATGTGGAGCTGATGGGGGCAATGTGAGGGCAGGTTAGAAGCTGATGGGGGCAATGGAGCTGAAAGGGGCAAGTTGGAGCTGATGGGGGCAATGTGAGGGCAAGCTGGAGCTGATGGGGGCAATGTGAGGGCAAGCTGGAGATGATGAGGGCAAGTTGGAGCTGATGGGGGCAATGTGAGGGCAAGTTGGAGCTGATGGGGCAAGTTGGAGCTGATGGGGGGCAACGAGAAGGCATTATGGTTATGTGGGGGGTAATGTGGAGATTTGGAGCATTGTGTAGGTGTCCAGTGGAGATGGCCAATGGGGGGTGGGGGGCACTTCAGATTTCTCTGCCTACAGGCTCCTGAGATGTAAATCCGGCTCTGCCCATGGCCTCTTAAGAGCCAGAATTTGTCCACCGTGTAGATGGGTCTCCTGGAAAAACAAAATATCTGGCCTGTGTTTCTTGGCATGGTTCAGAACTAAAGACCGTTTAATGCTATTATTTAGACCCCTGACATTCCAGGAGATGATAGTAATCAATTTATCAGCCATAGCCATTAGAGTACGTACAGGAGGCCCGCCTGTCTCCCAGATAGCAAGGGTATACCCTTCTAAAAAATCCTCCCATCCTAATTCCCATCCTAATACAAAAAACTAGACCCCCCACCCTGTCCCCAACTAACCCCAACCAGAAGAGGAACCATATCCTAACAAGAACCCTTAGGGAAATCCCAAGCTGGACCTGGGATGTCCCCAGCATAACAAACCCCACAACTCAAACAGTTGAAATGGTGAAAAACATGTAGCAGTTACAAAGCATACAAATAGTCCCACGGGTGTTCATGACGACCCACACCAACCACATCTCTGGGCCCCCCGAAACCATCAGGCAATGCAGCGACATGACTGTCACAGTCCCCTAAATCAAAATACATTTCTACACATCAGACCATTTTAATAGACAAAGAAAAATGCAAACCCGCAGCCCTCATCAGACACAAGACATATACCCCATCAACCGCAGGATATACTGTAGTATAACGGACCATTATAGAAAACTATGCGGATGACGACGGAGCATGTAATTCTTTAAATTGACCCAGATGTAGCTGGGATACCACACAACCCTCAGAGGTACTCCCGCATCGCATGACCCAGGAGGATCAGTTGCTCCATCTCATATATTTATGAATAATCACAAGATTAATCACAAGACATATTGAATAAGGGGTCATATCTATGTGACTAGGAAGCATAAGCTGCCTTTCCCCATACAATGAGAGGTGTAATATTGAGCAGGTTCACATATTTCACCCCCACACCCAAAAGTCAAGAGATCTTAAGCATGTATGTACATAGACATATCTTCATGAGTCGCATCCCCACTTCCAAGGAAGACCCATCACACAGCACATCACACTGTACAGTAGTATTTATTCAATGTAATTATTCGCACATGACATCATAGAGGGCAATCGAAGAGTTGTCAAAAGCTGATCAGATATATAGTATGATCTCAGGAAAGGGATCGCCTAAATAACATTTTACATGTTCCAGTGTCCACAGTAACAACCATGGGGAATAGTTCCTGAGATTCCAAGGAACATCATGGAACACAAAGCAGCACCGCAAAGTGCGAGCCGTCAATCACTGACATAACTCCCGCTTACAGAGCCTCGATCCAAATCATAGCTTCAACCTCAGAAGTGAAGAAGGTCCTGGTACCATCATGAACCACACAAAGTTTAGCTGGGTATAACATGGCATACTGAATATTTTTCTCACGTAGTTTGTGCTTCACTTCCTGGAATTTCATTCTTTGGCATTGAACTTCCATTGAGAAATCCGGGTAGATGGGAATACGAGCATTGCCATGCATAATAGGACTTTTAAGACGAGTCATTCTTAAAATTGCATCCCTGTCTCTGTAATTAAGGAGCTTGACAATTATGGGTCTCGGAGCAGCCCTCGGGGGCGGGCACATCGAAGGATCTTAAAATTGCATCCCTGTCTCTGTAATTAAGGAGCTTGACAATTATGGGTCTCGGAGCAGCCCTCGGGGGCGGGCACATCGAAGGATCCTATGCGCTCTCTCCATTACGGATGAGCCAGAGAGACCCTCCATACCCAACCTCTCCCTCACCCAGTCCTCCAGGATTTGCTCAGAGTTACGTTCTTCACAGTTTTCCGTTAATCCAATAATGCGAATATTACAGCGTTGTGATCTGTTTTCAAGATCATCAGCCTTTTTCTGTAGCATCTTAACTTGTTGTTTCAAGGCTTCAAGTGATTCACCAATAGGAGGGAGAGAATCCTCCACTGCAGAAACTCACCTCTGGTTATCCAGCACCCTCTCCTTCACATTCTGTTGATCAGCTCGCAACAGATTAAATTCCATCTGTACCGAATCTATTTTAGTGGTCAAGACGTTTTGACCGTTAGAAATTGCTGCCATTAACTCTGCAAAATGTGAATCAGAGGTCTCCTCAGGTTCAGAGGACTGAGAAGGAGAGGACAGTGCTGAAGCTTGTTCCATGATAGCCTGAACCTCTCCCTCTTACATTTGCCTCCTGGCAAATTGACTAGCCTGTGTTTAATATCACCTGATTTGGATTTTTTTCCCAAGCTCCACGTAGATGGGATAAAGTAACAAGTGAGCAATTTTCATAATAGATCAAAGCTGTGCAGCAAGAGGTTCGACACCCTGGGACGTCAGGAGATAATGACATCATAACAACAGAGGCATCTATTGAAATGTTGCAAATAAGGGAGCAGATGAAGATAAAGCCAGCTTGGTAGGTATCATCAGTTATACATGGGGCAGGAGGGGAGACATATAGAGGGTAGCAAGGCAGACAAGGTTTGAGCTATATAGTGTACCATATATCTCAGATAATTACATGGAAACTTAGAGTAAAGGCACCAAGTCCCTCACCAGAGGAATCCCCCATTGTAGAGATATTTGCTAGAGGCAGGAGAGAGCAGTGTTGGCTCAGTCGCAGGTCACAAAGCCTATAAATCACTGGTGCAGTGGTAGTTAGTTGATGGGTGATTATTATTCTGTATATCTGATTTCATACATGGGAGAGACAGGGGGTTACATATAAATGGAAAGGAGACAAACAGGGTCTTTAGTGGAATGTGTAGCAGTGCTGTTGCAACTATTACTGAGTAAATATTGATCACAGAAGAGCTGCCAAATATTGTAGACTTACATTGGAGAGGTAGGGATCACATATATAGGGAAGAGAGACAGACAGGGTTTCAGAGTAATACAATATCCTCAATAATCCACACTGTAGGATCCAATGCAGCAGATCAGGCGTTGAATGGTACTTGAAATAGTATACACACAGAGGACTCCAAGTAAGTATCTACATGTGCAACTGCTGTATATAATAAGCCTAAGGGAATGGGGTGGGGAACTGGGTTGCAAAATAAAAAATGGGAAGGTACTCTAAAGGGGGGCCTCAGGGAAGATCAAGCAAAAGCCAAGAGTCCACCACAGACAGCGTAGCACAGGCAATGCTGGGAGCCTCAGATATATGCCACTAATGAGTGTGAGAGGCACGTTATTCTTAATATATGAGAGAATGTGTCCCAACGCTTCAGACTCCACACCCCTGTCAGAGTATCCTCTAACCTCCATTGCCGCCTCGTGACACAAGCCTCCTCCAAATAAATCAAGGTTGGGATGCTCCTGTAACAGCTTGAGCTGCTAAGGACTCAAGGGCAGACATCCACTCCAGGGCATCTCTCCTCCGCTGGGCTCGAGACCTCTCCGTAGCTCTTCAGGCCGGCATCTGCGACCTAGCACACCCACGTCTAGCAGAACAGTTTCAAGTTCCCCGAGATATGCGATTTTGGTATCGATCGATGCCACTTTACAAGGGGATCACCGTGACACCTCTTGAAGGAGAGGTAGTACTGATGTGCCAAACAGATTCACCTACATTGTGCCCAAGCCCATGGAGCAACACAGGGACACATCCTCCCGGTCCGGCTTCTGGCCATGCCCCCCCCCCGCACTCAGACTTGTTAGTGTCACAGCTCACATGTCCTGAGTAATCAGTGATAATTTTTTTGGACTCAGGCTTGTTAGCATCATGAGCCCAAAGAAAAAAATAACACCTGCCCTACTGGACTAATGCCAGCAGGTCATGTCATGGAGTCAGTGGCCACTGGCAATTGGAATATACCATAGTATCATTGGATAATTTGCAGCTACTGTTCTTGCTGCTGCTGAGTTGTTTACGTAGCAGGATGATTAGGCAGCTCCAAAGGAATGGGATCAGCAGTGATATGGGTGATGATGATCATGGTTCCATTGCCACTATCTTCAGTGATGTGCCTGAGGCAGTAGCAATAAACATAACTAGCCCATAGCATTTTAGGTATATATAGAAAAAAAGGTTGGTCAATAATGCTTCCCCTCCTACCCCTCCTCCAAAATAATGGGTGTGTTGTTGGAATATAAATGTTTCCCTTGAGTGCAGGAAGGAACTATGCATCTCATCAGCAACTTCAGTTTGCACAGTGTGTATGGGAAATATGACAAGGACTGTAAACAAAGGCACATCTGCAATCACATCAAACAACTGGCACAACTGAAAGCAAACACCTTGATGCTTATGTCTGCAATATGAAATAAATCATCTTACCCAGAAACCAAGTACTGCTGCTGTCACTATGCCCCTTGTTCACTCCCCGCCAAGGAGTTAAGGACATGTGACAACTCTCACTCTTAATAATAACGATGAAGCCTTCCTGCCACCAATTTAGTGTATTCTGTGGTATGAAATCTCCTCAGATTCCGCATGATGTTCTGGTTGTGATTATCCTCCACCACATTGCCATGTGTGGCCATTGCACCACACAGTGTGCAATAGGTGGACACAAACTGCCACATCTGAACATCTACTGAATGGCTAGCAACTGGTGGGGGAGGTAAATATGAACAAGTTGAATCACCAGAAGATGTAGTTACCCTAGAGCAACAAGGTGATGGCGAGCCAGGTGTTTCATTCGCCATCGAACTTTCAGCCTCTGGCTGGGTTTCTCTACTCTTCCTCTTCTTTGGTCTCAGCCTCACCTTTTTTTGCCTTTGGGGAGAGTCAGGGGGTACAGCAATAGTGATGCCGATTTCTTTGGTGGGTGTTTGGCTTTAACATGTTTCACATAAATGTAGTGGTGGCTTTGTTTCATGTGTGTTATCAGGACAATTGTGCCAAGGTGCATTCCCTCCTTTCCCCTTTTCACTGACTTGTCACAAACTGTACACAATGACGTTAAAGGGATAGTAATACTTAAATATTACTAATCCCTATAGCAAAGTGCTACTTAAAAAAAAGTATTGCCCCCAGTATCATCTCTCAAACCTTTATGGTTTGCGAGATGAACGCTTCTAAAGTTGCCCTCTCCCTCCCCCTTCCCCGTAGTCAGCATTCTAGCTGACTGAAAGGAAGAGAGTCGTACGACTTTCAGGTGGCTCTCCAGCACAGCTGGATAGCGTTACTAAAAAAGAAAACTTTCACTGAAATGGCCTTCTACGTGTGCTTTGCTTGCGAGCACACGTAGAAGACCGTTTTAGTGAAAGTTTTTTTTTTAGTTAACGCGATCGCTGCAGAGCCGCCTGATGATCTCTGACTGGATTTCCCTGAGTCAGCTAGAATGCTGACTACGGGGAAGGGGGAGGGAGAGGGCAACTTTAGAAGCGTTCATCTCTCAAACCATAAAGGTTTGAGAGATGACACTGGGGGCAATACTTTTTTTAAGTAGTACTTTGCTATAGGGATTAGTAATACTTAAGTATTACTAGCCCTTTAATGATGACTGCACTGTGCCTGCCCCAAGAGAGAAATAGTCTCACCTACTGAGGACTTTAGAGGGGAGGGGAAAGGTGGAGAAGAATGTACTCTTTTATCTTCTCCTTTACATTCTCCTTTACCGCCTGGAGTAGAGGATGATGTTGCTGCTGCTGCTGCTACTGCCTCAGAATCAGCACAGGAGTATTGCTGCTGACAAGTGGTACCTGTCCTAGTTCCTCATAACTGGACCCCATTCACACTGTGATCAAAGTGGTCCGTGGTGCACTAGCTTGCTCAGTCCTCAGCACCCTTGGAACTCAGGAACAGCAAGAATTAGAGAAGTAGCAAACGCCACAAATCCCAAAAGCACACTGCTGCTGGTGGTCCTGATGCCCATCCCCATCCCTGTCTCCCATTCCTTCTCAATTTGGGCTAAAAAGGCCATTAATGTCTCTTCTACCCCAGCTTCTCCACTATCATCATCACCACCAGTCCTTCCTTGCTGCTGCTCTATTACAGACATCTCATTGGTTGGAGGAGGTGATGAGAAATGTGACAGAGAGTCCCATAATGCCACACTTGCCATTTTCTATTGGCCAGAAGAAGGAAGACTGACAGCACTAGCATCAGACACAGGCTGCTGATCTGTGCTCTTGGCCATGATATGGTGTGGGCTACCTTGGCTGCTAGTTTGGATTTTCTGCATCAATTTTCATTCCCTGAGTCTTCCTCATCACTAGTAATATGATCACCCCATCCTTCACTCCTAACACTCTGTACAAGCTGCTGGACCTTCCTATTAGTAGTATTAATGACAGGACCCCTTGGGGATGGCAACGGTGACTTAGGGTCCCCTTCTGTCTCCTCCACCTCCCCCGAGAATTATAATACACAGTGGAAGCAGGGTCAGCACTGGCAGCAGGTTCAGCACTGGTAGCATGGGCAGCACTGGCAGCAGGCACAGGTAGTTGACCTGTCCTGCTCAATTTACTACCTTCTCCTTCCTCTGCCCTTGACAAAAATTTCCCCAAGATTTCACCACGATCCTTAGGGATGATGTAATGGGACTGGTCAGCATTGTTATTAAACTTAATCATAGTGATACAAGTCACTATGAGTAGGGTTGGGTTAAAGTTGTCATTTGTTCCTGTGATAAATTCTGTAAAAAACACATTATTGGCCACTTTTTCTCGAGAACATCTGCTTTTAAAATAGAGATTAAAATTTTCACGTTTTTCGCCCATTGGTCAAAATTACCCACCAATTTTTCAGTGGCTGGAAAGTTTCCTCCCATTGATTTTTCGCTATACAAACGTGACACATTTTCGGAAGTGAAACTCAATAGTAGCAGCTACAGATCAAGGTAGACATGTTGTGCATGAGGCAGAAGAGGATCATAGTGACTGCTATCACTATGAGCAGTCACCCTTATGTGTCCACTGATGACCCTTATGTGTCCATTGGAAGAACCCTTATGTGTTCACTGAGTCTGAGTATGAGGAGAAAGTAAGCCCAACTGAACCAATGCTGTCCATTCCTGCTGCCTGCTGCAAGATATGCTGCCCCTGCTACAAGATGTGCTGCCCCTGCTGCCACTAGTGCTATACCTGATGCCACTAGTGCTATACCTGCTGTCAGACATGCTGCCCATGCTGCCACTAGTGCTGCTGTACCCAGAGCCAGACGTGCTGCCCCTGCTGCAACTAATGCTGTGCCTGCTGTCAGATGTGCTGCCCCTGCTGCCACTAATGCTGTGCCTGCTGTCAGACATGCTGCCCATGCTACCTATACCACCATTGCTGACGACCTGCCCCCAGTGCTGAACCTTCCCTAGTGTGTCTTATAATACTCTGGAGGGGGGGGGGGAGAGAGAAGATGATGCCAAGTGTGACAGCAAGTCATACTTGCCATCCCCAAGCAGTCCCGTCAGTATTAGTACTACTACTAAGGTCCAGCAGCTTGTGAGCATTAGGAGTGAAGGAGGGGGTAATCAACAATATCCTCATATTACTAGTGACTGTGTGGAGGATGACTCTGTGGCTGAATTTAATATGGTTGGTGTTAGTAGCAGTAATGGTGAAGCAGCCAGAGGGGTAGGGGAAACATTTGAGGGCATCCAGACTAGCAATCAAGGGAGCCCACATCATTCCTCTGACCCTGGGAGTACTCCCCTTCCCTCACTAAAGTGTCCAAGTGGAACAGGATTCTGAAGACTGAGAGGCCAGAACTGTTGTTGGGGGAGAGCAGGCACACAATTAATACCACCACCAGCAGCAGCAGCAGCAGGAGCACAGATCAGTTGCCTGTGCCTGCTGCTACTGCTGCCAGTCTGCCTTCTTCAGATCCAAAAGAAATGCTAAGTGTGACATTAGGAGACCCTCTGTCACATTGCTTGTCATCGTCACCTCTTCCAACCAGCAGTGAGATGTAATAGAGCAGCAGCAGCATGTAGGGACTAGTGGTGGTGGTGTTGACGCTGATGCTGGAGAAGCTGGGGTGGAAGAGACATCAATGGCCTTTTTTTACCAGAAACTGAGATGGAATGGGAGACATGGATGAGGATGGGCATCACCATCACTAGCAATGACATTTTGGAATATGAGGAATTTGTAGCTGCTCTAATTCCTGCTGCTGGGATGCAAGAGCAGCAGAATGCTGAGGAGCAAGCTAATGTGCCACAGACCACCATGGACACAGTGGGAATGGGGTCAACATGTGATGCGGGACTAGGACAGGTTCCACTTTCCAGCACCAGCAATACTCCTGGTCCTAGTTGCAGTGCTGAATCTGAGGCAGTAGCAGCAACAGCAGCAACATTTTCCGCTACCACAGACAGTGAAGGGGAATGTGGAGGACAAGACGAAACAGGACATTTTTCTCCACCTTTTCCCTTCCCCCTGAAGTCATGAGTGTGGGACTATTTTTTTTCTTGTGGCAGGCATAGTGAAGTCATCACCAACAGCACTGTGCACAATTTGTGACAAGTCAGTGAGAAGAGGAAAGGAGGGAACACACCTTGGCGCAATCTCCCTGATATCACACATGAAACACAGACACCATGACATCTATGTAAAATATTTTAAAGCCAAACACCCACCACAGAAATCAAGCACTGCTATTGCTGTACCCCCTAACTCTCCAGAAAGGCAACAAGAAGCAAGGAAAAGATCAAAGAGGAGGAAGAGTAGAGCAACCCAGCAGAGACTGGTAGATCCATGATGAGTAAAACAACTAGCTTGCCGTCACCATCACCTTCTAGGGTAGCTACATCCTCTGCCAATCCACCTCGTTCATTGTTACCTCCCCCGCCAAATGATAGTCACTCTGTTGATGTTATGATATTGCAGTTTGTCTCTATCCATTGCACACTGTGTGGTTCACTGACTACACATGGTAGTGTGGTGGAGAAGAATTGCAAGCAGGGTATCAAGCATCACCTGAGGAGATTCCATCCCTCAGAATATGCTAAGATGGAGTCAGAGTCTCACGGTTTGCAAGCAAAGACAAGAGTCAGACAGTAAAGTAAAATTCACCTTTATTAAAGTAAGCGTAATAATGCCAATACTCAGGAAAGAGCAGAGGGTAACCAAGAGACAGGGACTCTATCAGAAATAGTAGTATGTCTTCAGATCCCAGAATTGCAGAGACTAAGCCAAAGCCAATGGTAGTCTCTAAGTTAGAGAGGAAGATTAGGCCAGACGGTTCCCCAGGTTTGGGAATCGGACGATGACAGACTCACGCCTGCAGACAGCCCAGAGATGACCATCGTCTGAGGGTGAGAAAACCAACAAACCTACTGACTCATGCCTGCAGTCAATATTGTCAGAGTCTACCAGAGCCACAGGTCTGCACCAGATAGGATATCCTCTCAACAGGAGGAAGCGTAGAAGTTAGCTGGACAAAGCCCCAGGTCAGCACCAGGATGGATAGTCGGACAATCCTAAGTCATACACGGAGCAGGTAGTCAGCCAGAGACACGGGTCTTCACCAGATTGGGTGTCCACTACAATGGGGGTAATACGAGAGAGTAGTCAGACAGAGCCACAGGTCAGCACCAGGATGGATGGTCTGACAAGCCTAGGTCATACACGGAGATCAGGAGCAAAAGTAGAACTGTATAGAACACTGGGAGCTACTTATTGTGCTGCTACTGCCTCAGGTGCATCACTGGAGATAGTCATGGCAAGTGGAATCTTCATCATCCATCACCAATGTAACTGCTATTATTAATCCCATTCCTTTTCAGCTGCCTAATCATCCTGCTGCTTAAATATCTCAGCAGCAGCAGCAGCAGTTGAAAATTCCTCAATTATGGACTCAGACTCAGGAGGAGGACATTTGACAATGGCCAGTGGCCACTGGCCAACATAACCTGCTGACACTAGGCCAGTAGGACATTTTTTTTCTTAGGGCTTGTGCTTTGAAAAAAAACAACAAAAACAAAACATAGTCCTAAGCAAGCAAGTCTAAGTCCTACAAATCAATGTTTCCTTAGGGCTTGCACCAAACAAGCTTGAGTCCTACAAATCAGTATTTCCTCTAACAAAATACTCTGTCAACTCAAGTATCAGTCCACCCCAGTGTCAGCTTATGTCAGAGGGTTCCTGTCCCTACCACTTAAAATACAAATTTCTTATTTTAGTTTATTGATTTATTTTTTATTAACTGTCCCCCAATACCAGTCAATAAATCCCCCAAAACAAAGTCCTTGTTCAGCTGATTCATTCATTCACCAACACAGGCACCCTCCTCACACCCTTTTTATACCATGTCTTATATGGTATTTTATTTGTATTTAGGATTTATTTTTTATTAACTGCCCTCCAATCTCAGTATACAAACCCCCCTAAAAACATCCCCTGTCCTATCAATTCTTTCCCCACACCCCACCAACACAGACACCCTCATACCTCTTTTATACTATGCCTTTGGGAAATAAAATAATAATTGTTATGTGTTGTGTATATCTTCAATGTTCTCATTGATTTTAATGGAATGAGCTAGGTGAAAAAAGCGGGAGAAAAATGCACTTTTCGCGATAAATTATTCACCAAGCAGAAAGTGCCATTATTCACTGATTTCACTTTGAGGCGAAAATTTTCGCCCATCCCTAACTATGAGCATCTCCTCAATTTTGTAAACCAGCTTACAGTACAACAGCCTAGCACCTCTCTCTCTTTCTCGGTAGCTGCTTGTATTGTTTGACTTCCTGGAAAACGGTAGTTTTTATAGAGAAAAGGCAAAAAACGTGAATAAAGGGGTGAAAACTTTCTAGCCACTGAAAAAACAGCTAACACTTTTTGCTAATGGGTGAAAATGGCAAAGATTTTAATTGCTTTATCTGAAGCAGATTTACCCATGAAAAACCAAAAACCATGTGGTTTTAGCAGTTTTTTTTCAGAGGAATACAATGGGGCTTTTTACCTACCACTAACTGCTATATCTGTATATATGTATTATTTTGTTCTCTGTCCCTTGTTTTGAAAGAGTGTTTCTTAATTTTTTTTGGTCATTCAATCCCTAAGATGTAGTCTGGAAATTTTTTCTTATCGATTGTTAAAGAACAAATGCATAATTATATAGATCTTCCTAAGTCTTGTTGAATGACAAAAACAAGCATTTTATACACCTCAATTTCCATAAATATACCTTTGAAACTCAATATAGTCACATATTTTGCATCAGTCTTCATAGAAAAAAAATTTACCTTAAGCTGATACTATATTACCCAGCTCAGAGGGTAATGTTTAAATTCTACCCTAAAATAAGCACAAAAGACTGCGTTTGTGTATTGTGCATGATATATCTACAAAGTGTTAAAATTTACAGTTTTCATGTTTTGTGTCTAGTTATGTGCATTATGGCATGATATTGGTGTTTCAAGGCTTGCCATTCATTCCTTCCTGCTTTGTAAATTGTACTACTAGGACATAAAGGAATAAGGGCAAAATGTATTTTGTTATACTTTATATAGGAGTGGCATAAATTTCTTGTTTCCATTAAAGTTAAGTGCTGGCATTTATGTGCACAGGTATGTACTAAAGATTCCTATGATACCACTGGACAGGTATTGAGAATATGAAACTTTATTGTCTGCGATATGTTTAAGTGAAATATCTAAAACTATTCAGCCAATAAAGGTATCACATTGCTCTGCTTGATCCTTGTTTTATACACTGCTATTTATTTATTTGGGCTGTGTATTGTAATCTTTAATATTTTACTTATATTTGAGGCTCCAGATATAAGAACAAGGACAATCGTGTGTCAAGCCTTCTGCACCATAAGCCACTAATAAATATTACCAAAATTATGTTAGCTACAAATTAGTCTTTTAGCCACTAGAGCATTTAGAAATATGCTTGAGCACTCTTTAACACTCAAAAGGCTACACTTTTAAATGTCAGATAGATATTCAATACATTGCAACAAAATGCATTAGATTCCTCTATAGCACTCAAGATAATGCAATTTTTAATGTAAAGGATTAATATGCATTGAAATTACACACCTAGTATCAGGAGAGGTTATAATTGGAATTATCTAAAGAAATCCCTTAGCGTCAAGTGGGAGGCATAGTGTCCCACTTTTACATATTAACCCCCCCCCCTTTGAAATTTGACTTATAGTGCTCCCTTGACTTTCTTTCTCCATTTTAATTCGACAAATATTTTTCATAGTCAACATATTAACCCCCCTTAGAAATTCAACTTATAGTGCTCCCATGACTTTCTTTCACGATTTTAATTAGACAAATATTGTTCACATTCAACATATTAACCCCCCCACTTAGAAATTTGACATATAGTGCTCCCATGACCTCCTTTCTCCATTTTAATTCTACAAATATTGCTTCCATTCGACATTGTTTATTCTACAGTTTTACTGCAAAATACAGAGTCTTGGTTTATAATGTATATATATCACATATACATATATTTCTATATAGCCCAAATTGTTCTGTGTTGTTCAGTATGAATCTTCTTAAGATAATGCAGTTATAGAAAGTGACTTTAACTCATAAGTGATAATCATGAAAATGAACAAGAGGGTGATTTCACTACAAAAAAAAGTAGAACATATTTAAAGATCCATATTCATGTGTCCCAGTGATTACTGTTCAACAATGTATAACTTGCCGTGCTAAATGCGAAAGACCTCTCACTCCTACTATTTGTTAGCTAAACAAGTTTGACGTGTTAATACTACAATAAGAAGTGATATTAACCCCCTCCTTTATTGTTGTGAGGAAGGTAACGGAATAAGTGTGACCCACTATACATAACAATAAGTGAAACTATTATAAAAAGGATCCCTTATTGGGACCAGTTTTGAGTGATAGACCCAAGATTTCTTTTAAAAGAAATAGGAACTTAAAAGAAAAATTAGCACCAAGTGATATTTCTTCTAAATTAAAGAGGTCAAATAATAGTGATCTTGGTAGCAGAGGAAATGTTCTTTTTAATAGTATAGGGATGTATAAATGTGGGAAGAAGGGTTGCATTACATGTAAACATTATGCTTTTAATAATGGCAGGGACAAAATGTCTTTTAAATCAGAAATAACTGGAAAACAATATAAAATGAAGAGTTTTATGAATTGTAATTCTGATCATGTGGTCTATTTATGCACGTGCTCCTGTGGTAAGCAATATGTGGGGAGGACCATGAGGAAATTGAAAGTACGCTTCACGGAGCACTTACGAAATATTACTAATAAAATGGACAAACATAGTGTCCCTAAGCACTTTATGGAACATAAGGAATGCAATCCAGATAATTTAAAAATAACTGCGATTGAAAAAATCCTTATAGATAGAAGAAGAGGAGACAGATTATTGACTCTGAGAAAACGAGAGACTTTTTGGATCTATGAACTCAAAACATTGAGCCCATGGGGTCTAAATATTGATCTAGATGTGGCAGCTTTTATATAGTGAGCATCTCTTTAACAGATTCTATATTTTGGATATATAATGTAAGTTAGATAATTAGGGTCAGTATTTATATGTTGATTGGAATATTATTTTATAGCTGAATGTATATTTTTAACTTATATGACATTTTCTATGTATATATTGTTTCATATTCATATATATTACTCAGGGATTCTTAGGGTATTCTCAATTATCATTTAGTTTATTTAGGAAGAAACATAGGGATTATAGATGTAACATTTATATTGCTATTTGCTACTTTGTATTTAGGAGTTGCAATATGAAAGAATCCAGATGGTGTCAGTATGCAGGAGAACCGAAGGGATGGGTAACTATCGATCCAGCGGATCGTCTCGCTGGACGGTGGTGGGTGTATATAGGTGCTATCCCTTCGGTTTCCTGTAACCCCTGATGAAGCGGGCAGAGAGGCTCGCGATACGCGTTGGGTTTTTATGTATATGAATACTTGGTCCCCTTTTTGGATCGGTTCTCCGGTGAGCAACGGGTATTTGCCCATAGGACTAGCACGTCCAGTGTAGTGTCCGATGTAGCCTGAACTCCAGTACATTGTGGTGAGTCTGATTGGGAATCGCTATAGCCACAAGGGAGGGAGTGCGGACACAAGGAACAGAAGGACGGCGGGTCCGTAAGGAGCAAGGGTTGCTGAAACGAGGAGATACTTGATCCGGAGGGAGATAAGTTTACATTGCTCTTTTATTCTGTAAGCGCAACTTATATTGTTTTAGTGTGGTAATTTTAATAAACACTGCTTTTAGATTTTCCTCTTTTTGCGCTCTTTTTTCTTGCTATAGATTTTGGTTGTGTATGGACGAGGCCATACTAAGAAGCTGCAGGAGGACGATTGACTGACAGTGTGTTATAATATACCGTTTCATCTCATTCCATCTTCATTCCATTATATCATTATTCATTCTCATCCCCATTGGAACTGCATGAGTCTAACGAATTTGGGAGTAAGACAGAGGATCTGATGGTCCACTAGAGATAAGTGGACATTTTTCTAAGACTATCAAACCGGAGACTCTGTGTATATACAGACTGTTTTGCCATATTGATTTACATATTGTACATTTTTATATCGAGTGTACATACTTTGGTCTAGACCTACACTCTGCCCTATAGGTGTTTAGCGCTATCTGTTTTACAGTTTATTATAAAAAGGACACTCCTTTTTATAATAAAAGTGATGTATCCCAAGTGGTCTGGATATATAATCTACTGAAGGACTGGCATCAACCAATTTACTTTAACATTTGCAATGATTTCAATATCACAGAAAGCAGAGAGATTGGTCTCTAATTCTGCAGATAAGATCTCAGCCTTCGTTATTTAGTAAAGAAATACAGAGCATGTCAAGGGAAATCAGTGGCCATGGAGGGTAAGAAAACAAGATACCAAAAGATTGTGGTGCTATAAAGTGAGATTCTGAAAATAGAAACTGTAACTGTAACCATCTGGGCCTTTCATTGTTTCATTTGTTTGAGGGTTGTGTGAGTCGGCATGTGAGAAATGTCTGATTTTGTTCCCATGGGAAGTCTTGCATAAAAAAACATGGTTTTCCTCTTGTCCATCCAGAATTCCCACCCATAGAGAAAACCATAGATTTTCCTCCATTTCTGTAACCCCACAGAATTTTCCTGTGAGAACAAATCCAACTCCTGCCTATGTCTTTCAATGGAGGTTAAACTTTATACTATAAAAAGTCAGAATTTCCTGCCATGCAGTGTGGTATAGCTGACAAGACAAAGAGAGTGAGTGAGAGAGAGAGAAAGAGAGAGAGAGAGAGAGAGAGAGAGAGAGAGGAGAAAAAAAAATAAATCTAAAAAGGAAAATTAAAAATCAATTATTTGAAGTGCTGGTCATCACTATGGCCAACAGGAGAAGCGGAATGATCCCTAAGACTGCTAATTCAGAGGTGGATGAGGAAGTTAGCAGCACCTGCGGTAAAGGGAGCCCACATACTCCTGACCAAATGATTCCCAGTAACCCACCAACATTGTCCCTCTCAGGAAGTATACTGAAAAAGGTGGAACAGTGAAGGTGATAATGTAAAAGAAGAAGGTCATTCTTCTCCACCTATCACCTTACTGAAATTATGAGTGTGGGAATGTTTTTCCCTTGGTACAGAAACAATATGGTAATCAGTAACTGCACTGTGCATTATGTATGCTAAGGTAGTCAAAAGGGGAAATGAGGGGAAACACCTTGGCACATCTACCTTCATTAAGCACATGCAACACAGACACTGTGATGTAAAAGTCAACCCTCCAATAAAAAATACAAAACGAGAGTACCTGTCAGTGCCCCTTGTCCTTCCCCAAGGGCACAAAGAATTGGGGAACAATCAAAGAGGAAAACAAGAAAAACGCAGCCTGGAAGAGGGATGGTGAGCATAACACCGCCTTTGTCATCATCTTCTTGTGCTAGGATCTGGGCATGAGACTATGTGCCAACTCTTACTGCCCCGGCTCCCTCAGCATCATCTTCTTCCTCCTCTGCTGTACCAGCTTTGCCTCAGTTACATCCTTTGCCTGCTGATAGCGAGTCTGTAGATTTGAGGATTTGGCAGTTCGTGTCCACCCTTTGAATATTGTGTGGTTCACTGACCTAGCATGGCAATGTGGTAAAAATCAATCAAATTCAGGCTATCAGGGATCATGTGTGGTACTAGATATTAGTTAGTTTTTAGAAATGTAATTCCATCACCTTCTGTCACTCATCATGGCTCACTTGCCTGACCTACCATTGTGTTTTATTTACACGTGACTGGATGTTCGCACCTCCCAAGGAGATGCCTTTCTGAGATTGAAATGGGAGGAGGATTTGGGGGAGCTGGAGGATTGGGAGTGGTCTATGGCCAAGCTCAGCCTCCATGGGGTGGCATTGTATTCTCAACATCAACTTAACCAATTGAAAGTCTTGCACAGAGCATACTTCACTTCGGTGAGAGTGCTCTGGATGGGGGTGCGTGATTATGAGCTGTGTGACAGATGCTCGACTGCTGTTTGTACTTTCATGCACCTCATCTGGACTTGACCTGTAGTTTTTGGATTCTGGAAAGAGGTGTTTGCTACTTTGTCAGAAGATGTGGGAAGATCAACTCCCCAAGAGCCAAGGGTGGGCATCCATTCTATCTTTCCTGATGACTTTGACTCGAGACATATCATATCTCTCTTGCAGGAGACCCTGGTCATGGCACATAAGGTGATTATGATGGCTTGGATGTCTGCTGCCCTGCCGTCCCACAATCATTGGTCAGCCTAGCTGCTCAGAATATTCTACAATATTGCCTTGTTTTTGCACACCAGGGTTACCATGCAGGTTCCATGGCATTTGGGGGACCTGGTTGATGCATTTTGAACATGAACCCTCTCCTTGATAGGGTGCACATATCCTGACAGCTTAAGAGTGTGGGCAGGCATGCTGGGGGTGTTGGCGGTTCCTCTGGGGTAGGAGAGAGTTATTCCCTTCCCTTTTCCTTGCCCTCTTTCCTCCCCCCACCCTTTTTGTTTGTTTGGGGTTTGCCTTAGGGTGCTTGTTTTGTACTTACGTACTCAACTCCCCTGTATTATTAATATTGATCACTGTAATAATCTCTTGGAGTTATTATTTGTATTGTAATTCTGTTCATTATCTGACTGTACTTCAGGGTTGCCTTTGTTAATAAAAATATTAACCCTATAAGGAACGGAGGGGTGCCTAATGCTTTGCAAAGCAATGTGGTGCACTCTTGTCTGGTCCTTAAGGGGTTAAAAAGAAAAGAAATGTAAACCTATCAACAATTCTGCCTAATTGTTCAGAAATATGTTTGTATGATTTTGGTGATGTTACTGCTGCTGGTATAGACCCCTTGCTGTCTTCTTTTCACTGTGTTTTCTAACACCTTTTTGGCCCTAACTTTCTCTCTTTCATCCTCCACAATGCAACCCTGCACTTGATCTGTGGGCATATTTTTATATTCTTTGACAGAATCTGTCTCCTCAGAGAGATGCTGGTGAGCTCACACCTTGTCACAAATTGATCATGGTTTGAAAGAAACTCAGAAATTGTATGTTTAAAGTGGAAATCCAAAAATGTAGTAAAAAGGGATTCTGCTCAAAACATGCTAACATGTCCTGGTGCATGTTTGTGTTGTCAGTATTGTCACGCTCCTTAGTTTTTCTGCAGTAAATATATCAGTGGAAACATTTTGCTTACTCCTTCCCCAACATGACTATCCACAAGCTGGCCTCCTCAAAAGGTTTCAACAGTAAACACAGGTCACTGCTCAAGTGACAAAAATGCACTATCCAAATCCTTCCACTTTTCATTGTAATAGCCTTATTATGTTCACACAAATGCTCTAGCATGTACAGTGTGGAATTCTACCTGTTTGGGACCTCCATTTTCATCTGATAATGAGACAGACTACTATATTCTTGTATGGCATATAATGCATTGAGAGCACTGTAAGGAATGACTAAAATGCACAGATTTTATAGGCAATATTCAGCATCTCTCTGAGGGTTTTGGATTCTGAGAGGAATCTAGGCAAACTAAAATTAGCACATGAGCAAAGCAGGATACATGCATCATATCTCCTATTCTCAAGACAGCTATTATGTTGGAGCCATTACCAGCACACATAACATCATCTTTCAAGAAATGGAGTACAAACCATTCAGCTATCACCTGCTCTAGTTTATGTAACACATCTATGGCCTTCTGGGATTGTCTCTAAAAATATGCTAAAAAAGTGGTATTACAATGGTATAGGCTTTCCTGCTGATGTCTTTTAATAATGCTGTCAGAACCAGAGGCAAGACGACTGGCTGTGCCTGTGGCCTGAATGTACATGCTATTATTGCCCAATGGTGGGAGGGTACACCAGTGAGCAGTGACAGTCATATTATAGTCATCCACATATCTGTTGTCAGGGGAATTTTCTTGCTCTGAAGTTACCATAATTTTGCCCACCACACTGACCACCTGATTGTACAACTCTGGCACAGCTGTCCTTCAAAAATAACAGAAAATCACTGTCTTCTACCAAAGAATACAGTAGCATGTCAACAGCCAACATTTTGGCAACGTGGCAATTCACAAACATATCTTAGGATTGTTTTTGGAAGTTTTTGTCTCCTTCCCAAGAACTCAGAAAGTGTTGGTTAGCAGTATATGGCATACTCCTCTGCAGCTGGTACAATTTATGTTATTCCAAATGAAGAATAGCACCCTACCACACAACATCACTACTATTATGTTTTAGTAGTGCTTCTGATAGTTGTGGAACCTCTGACATATTGATGGTGTGTCTCCCAGTCTGACCTGTGATGTGCTTCAGAAGGGATCTCAATTAGATGGTGTCCAGGTGTGAGCCTGCTTTACCCCTGCTTACATGTTCCTTAATCAGACATCAGATAGCAACATGTTTAACTTATGAATCTTGAGTGAAGTATCTCTATACTGTATGGTTCATAGACTGAGGGGTTCATGAGGGGCTACTGCTACAACTACTGGAGATAAATGTTGCTGCAATTGTACTACTAAGTGTCAAAGGCACTGCACTTCCTACAGCAGCAGAATCACTTGTCATAGCTAGGGTTATGGAGGTCTATGATCTATGTTGCTGGTTACTTAGTGTGTGATGCTGGGTGGGGGTTGGACTTGGAAGAAGAGATGATGCTGATGAGGACTGACAGGCATCTTTTCTTGGCCAGAGTCAGACTTTCCAATTGATCTATCAAAGACTTTATAAAGAGGCACAAGGCTCCTTTTCAGTGGTGGGAAATTAAGCCTTTGCCTTTCAGCTGGGGGATATTTTCTAGGTCAACATCATAATCAATAATTAGGACTCATCATCAGCATCGCCACCTGCTTATTCCCCACTACTTTTATATTCTGCTAGGCTCTTTGAATTGTCAAACAATTTATTTTTACTTTTTTCTTAGAGGAATTTTCATCACATTCTCCAATACTTTGAGGACTGGTGTTTTTACTCTCACTGTCAGGGGCAGCAGTTGGTGGAGCAACCTCACCTATTTCTATTATGCCATCAACACTAAAATTGGAGCACACTGCAGCAGCCATGGCTGTAGTCAGTTTTTGGACTGCCACTTTACTAACACATGCCTGCATGGTTATTACTGTAAAATCTTAAGTATAATACACAAGTGTATAATAAGCAGGTGTATATTATATCCAAGATTTTAGGGGAAGGAGTGCTATGTGTAATTTGCACCCTTTTTTCCCCTGTTACACACATAAAAAAATGTCAAGTTTCCCTTCTTCTCTCCCTCCCCGCTTACCCATGGCCGCCTCTGTCCCTCCGGAGTCCAGATTCCGCAGCCTGATAAGGTCCCAGCAGGAGGCATGCTTGCATTCGCCACCCTCTTTCAGCATGACCCTGTCAGGACTTCCTCTGCCCAGCCAATGGTAGGCTGCAGAATCTGGAATCCAGAGGGGCAGAGGTGGCCATGGGTAAGCAGGGAGGGAGGTAAGAAGGGAAACGTGACATTTTTCTTTTTTGTTAATAAAATGTTCTCATGTATAATGCGTACCCCCTTCGCATAAGGTGGAAAGGGGCAAAATTGTGCATATTATACACAAGATTTTGTGGTAATCCTTTCACCCTACCCCTGCCCCTAGTATGTGTGCTGGACATTATTAAACAGTAAAGTACAAAACTGAACTGACTTCTAGTATCTGTCACAGCTCATATCAGGGTCCCTGTCATCTATAAAACTATTTTTAATTTTTATAATTTTTTTGTAGTAATTTTTAATTAACTGTCCCTATCAGTGTAAAAAAACACTCCTCCTGCAACTGCTTCTTCTATGTAAACTCTTCTAACACAAAGAACTGCCAGCAGAAAGGAACTTGGAACACAGCTGCAATTATTTTCTCAGTCACAGACTCCGCTAACACAACAAAACAGCCATCTTAAATTAAGTTGGACCACAGCTGCCTGTGTCTTCTCAGTGACACAATGTTTTGGGGTATTTGGGGTAAATTTCCTTTGCGCCCTGCTCACACCCCTAGACTCCCCTAACACAGAGATAACAGCCAGAACAGGAGGGTACTTAGATAACAGCTGCCTGTGTCTTCTCGGTCATGCAACATTTTGGGATTATTGGAGTAAATCTCCTTTGTGTCACGGGGACTAGCAAATAACGACTCAGACATGTAGATATAAAATCAATTCCACTTTATTAAGGATCAAACACAAGAAAAAAGAATATAGACACTTCCCCAACCCTCCCGGGGTCAGGTGTAGGGACAGTGTGCATTCCACTCCAGAAGCTGACACTGAACCTAGCCAGACTGATGAACAGACTAGGAGCAAATCAGTAGGGTGAGCGGAACCACAGCGGTAGCGATAGTGGTAAGATACTCTACAGCAGAGAGGATAATGGAGGCCCACAACCTAGAAATCTTGGTTACAGAAACTACCACACACCCTAGAACACTAGGGGCACAAGCCCCGGTAGGACTAGGCACTGCTGAACTACGGACAGGAGCTACCCGACCAAGAACTGAGACTGAGAGCCTGCAAGAAAGATGCCAGGCCCCAGGGGGCAAGAGCAAAAACAGACTAGCAATGGTCAAAATGGTTCAGGTAGTCAGACAAGCCAAGTATTAGCACGGAGTGGGAAGTCAGACAAAGCCCCATTACTTAGTCAGCCAGACCAATGCTCATACACGGAGCAGGAAGTTGGACAAAGCCAAAGTCAGCACAGAGCCAGAGGTTCAGGCACAAATCGGGTAGTCAGACAGAGCCAGGGTCATACACAGAACAGATTTAGAAGTCAGGAACGGATCACAACAGGAGACACAGAAAGCGCTCGGGTACACCATGAAAGGGCACTGAGGCAATGGCAGGATGCAGCATATAAGGTCTCTTTGGGAGGCAGATTCCAGATAGGTCAGGCAGAGTGGAACTATAAAATAGCGGGCGCTCAGAATGACGTGTGAGGAAGTAGTCATCCACCATGCTGCCGCCAAGCAATCACAGGAAAGCAAACAGGTAAAACAAAGTGCCAGAATCACGGGCACCGTGAAACTTTGCTCTCAGATCACACAAACCCAGACTCCCCTAATGTAGTGATAACAGTCAGGTCAGGAGGGAAATTGGATTACAACTGCCTGTGTCTTCTCAGCCACTCAAAATTTGGGGGTAATTGAAATAAATCTACTTTACTTCCATCACATACACCCACATCCCCCTAACATAAAGATAATGACCAGATAAGTAAGGATCTTGGATCACAGCTGCATGTCCCAATAAATTAAAAATTTGAAGTATTTTTGGGTAAATATTCTTTCTCTATTCACACTCTTGCAAACTCCCCCAAACTCTCCTAACACAGAGAACAAATTGACTGCTCACATTAACTAAACTAATCTTTGCTTTATTTTCTTATTCTGTCTCAAAATTGTCTTGTCAAGTCCAACAAATTATTCACAAACATTTTCAAATTCTAATGGATGAAATATATTGAATCAAATATTACCTACGAAACATAAATTTGTCATAAGGAAGGCTATGAACTTAGAAAGAAAATTAGCCCCTTCAGATATTAGGGGAAAAAAAAGGAAAAATCTGGATGAAGAAGTGCGGTAGATGGACAATCTGTAGTGGGAAATTATTAATGTGGTTACACCACTTGTACTACATGCTCACATATAAAAAAGAAATATAAAATATAAATATTTTGCTGTAGAAGCACATTTTGATTGAACAAGTTTATTAATTGCAGACGTATTATGTTATTTATCTCTTAGATTAAAAATCTGGCTTCCAATATATTGGATGCACTACCAGGGCCTAGATTCACTAAAGGTCAATGCTGTGGGCTTATGATTTTGTCGATGTGTTAGAAACACTTCAACATTTCAGTCTAAATATATTCACAACAATTTACTGATGCAAGGTGAGGGGTAGAGAGGTTCCCTGTTGGCATACAGGATTGTCGAAGTGATGTAAATGTGGAAGGGCTTTCCTCCCTTCACATATCCCCAACACAACGACAATTCTAAAGTTTAAGAGAATTCTCTCTGCTGTCCCACTTGGTCACTAGGCGAATGGAGAGAACAGTTTCAGCACCATTGACAGCATCACTCCCTTATCCCTTTGACTGCCATAGGGATGTGCATTGCTCACCCCTGTGGCACTCAAAGGATTAAAAAAGTACATCAAGCACTACACTAATAACCTCTTAGCTCTATATCATAAATGATGCATGTTATGCACTACCAAGGGAACAAGGCTGTGGATCAGGCAGCATCTATGGGGATTTGTAGCTCCCACTTGCCCCCCAGCCTTGTTTCCTTGCCCACTGGAACCCCATATACACTGCTTGGCCGCCAGACTTTTTCCCTTGATCACTGGTAGACTCAGTTCCCCATGTACACTGTCTGACCCTCTCCAGCCTTTTCCCCTTTCCCACTGCTAGCTACAAATTCCCATGGGCACTGACTGTGCAAGGGATGAAGGCTGGCGGTATCAGGCAGTGTATTTGGGGCTAATACACAATGGAGATGTTCCCTATGCTTCCCAACACTCTATAAATCAGACATGCTATCCCACCAGCTAAATCTGACAAATAGTGGCCTTTATTTCCAACATGCTTCCCCCCCCAGCTAAATCTGACATATAGTGGCCTTCATATCTGACATGCTGACCCCCCAGCTAAAGCTGACATATACCACCCCCACATGGTTCATCCTTTGAGTGCCAGAGGGTTATACAACACATTTCTTTGCCATGCATTTGTGTACCCCTTTGGCACTCAAATGGTTAATAGGCAACGTATGCATCTGCATTACATTTACTTTAGGTTAAAAAAATATGTGAATTGTTTTAAATAAAATGCAGGCCTCATGGGGGCATCGGGACTCCTCCTGATGCCTCCCTGGCATTGATCACCTATCCAATAGGATAGGTGATCAATGCGGTGACCAGGAAGGCTATTACTGTCTTCCTCTTCTACCTACTTGAGCCATCTACTTGTTTATCAATCTCCAGCTTGAGCAGGACTCCCCCTGTTGACACCTGTCTTCACAACATCCCAGGTGATTCAATCATTCAGGAAAAGCAGAAAAGGGAGGAAAGCCCTTCCACATTGACAACAGTTCACAACCCTCCCTGCTCGTGATTGAGTGAGGACTGTTACTGCATAGGAATGTACAGGAAGATTCCAACTTCACCTCAGGCAGGCAAAGCAAAGACTGTGAACTCTGACAGCAGAGGCTACTATCGGAGTTTAGGGAATACGTTGAAGTGCCACATTAATATATTAATACATCCCCTTGCATACTGAACTGTCTTATTATCCAGCATTTCCATATGGAAAGGATACATTATGCTTAATTTCCATATGGAAATAGACCATTGTTGATGTGATGAGTGAACATTTGTAAATCTATCGGATGGATGTCGATGTGGGCAGATTTTTGTTGGACTGATTATGATGTGGTATCGAAGACACTTTAGAGAATTCTGTCATTGTGCCTTCGACAGTGCTCCAACAGGACAGCAACATTTTAAGCCCTCTTTTAACTATAGTGAATCTAGATCCAGGTCTTTGAAGGAGAGGTTTTGAGAATATTGTAACAACATCTTGAAAAGGAATATAAAACATCTGATTCAGAGACACTGTCATCAATGCCCAAAAATCAGTTCAAGATGTCTCTATTGTGAGATTAAAACATATTTGTCCTACTTTGAGAGGAGACAATAGATTCCAAAAACCGGACTCCTGAAGTAACTAGTGTAATAACTTTGAGGGACACTTCAGCTTTGCTGGCAACACCCACATTTTGAATTGTTGATGTGGCCAGAGTTTCCTATCCCTTTATAAGCTATCATTTATCCCTTTGGATGCTAGAGAGATATCTAACAATTTACAACTCATTGAACATAAAAGATGCCTTGTGTCAAGTGGGATTCTGGAGAGCACAATATATATCTTGATCTTTTATATGTCCTATTACAAGCTTGAACAGTGTAAGGGCATACAATATGAGGGACCCCTTTCATTGACAAGGGTCTCTTCTTCCTTTATAAAGTAATTTCTTTTCATTCATTTCATTTATATTTTTTCTGTTCTCCACTGGGCTTGAACCGTTGGGATTTTATCTTTATTGGTAGTCCTTTTTGCCTTATATTTTTCAGTCTGTTAAACCATTTCCTGTCTATATCTATGTAGATATATATGTTATGTGATCATAATAACCTTATCTATTTATATGTATCAATTCTAGTACCCTACTCTATTACACTTAGATCTCCTTGGTGCAGTTTTCTTACAGAGAACAAGTTACCTAGCCACAAGATTCCCTAAACTACACTTCATCTGTGCTTTATTTGCCTATTCTATCTAGCTCAAAAATGTGCTGCTTTCTCTATCCTTTACAAACACAGAATGATATGTTGCAGGAAACTGATACCTTTTTATATTATCCCAGTGTGAAAAGAAACAAAACTTGCCATGTGATGGGGAAATACAGTCTTACCATTGATTTTAATTAAATGAGCTAAGCAGGAATACATGGATAATCAACTTTTCTCAAAAAAATCCCTGCTCAACATAAAGTGCCATTTTTCACCTGTTTCAGTTAGAGGCAAAAAAGTTCACTCATCCCTAGTTGTAAGTAGTCCTCCCTGCAAAATGGTTGCATCCAGTGCAGCAGCCAGGGAAGGTGGTAGCTTAGACACATTAATGCTTTTAGATAAATACATATCCATGTCAGAGAGGAAATCAGGCTTCGACAGTGATTATAAAGGCCTGAGAAATATGAAGAAATGTTATTTGCTAGTTCTCTGGGGGGACATTGGTTGTTTGCCAAGGGAAGTTATAATCCATATTATCTACCTTTTTTCTGAGTCTGCTAGTATTCTATCTGCTTTATTTGATTTCTTAAATATTTTTTGGTTCAGATTCAAGAGAAAGTTTCATTTTCAAATAAAAGTTAGTTAATTTGACTTCTGTTAGAGAGATGTGAGCTTCCAGCTGGAGTTTAGGATTGAAAAGGTAATCATTTTAGAAAGATTTATTTGTCCCTATTCCTTGGCTTTTTTCCTAGTAGTAACTATAGCAATAACTTTGAACTGTTACTTAGATCTTCTATTTAATCCTCTGTTTTGGATAACTTTTGTTATAGCTGTCCATAAAGTTAAAGGTTGTCATTTCTGATTTGAAGACCCATAGTTTTAGTAAATTCCATTTGAGTTTCTGTAACTTCTGATAGACAACATCCATGTTCGCTCTAGTAGCAGGGTGTATAGATACTATGTTTTTGATCTATGGTTTTGTTTCTATCAGCATTGTTTCATTGAGGACTGGGTCTAAGTAGTACTGTTGTGTGGTAATTTTACCCAGTTTTAAGGACACGGTCCTAAGAAACAAAGTTGGTTGTGGTCTGCTACTTTTTGGTAGCACTAAGATGCATTAAGGGGAAAATTGAATTCTGCTTTTTGGGTCAAGATATTTTACCCAGGGGAATTGAGCTCATTCCTGGCCATGCCTCCCCCCCAAATGTGGCTTTTAGGTCTTTGGAAATTAGAGAATTTTCCAGAATACAGCAAAGCACTCTATAGTCATAAATGAAAAACCTTTAATATTTATTCGTTTGCATACAAAATTGAATTAGACCAAGTATTGGATTGCTGATAAAATATGGAGGTATATAGAGTAATATTCTAGACTTAACTTCTCTGTTTGACACTAAAATAATAAAATGTCTTTGTCACAGTTTTTGATGAACACTCAGACAAGACTTGTAAGGTTAAAATATCATTATTTAAAATAAAGTATGAACAGCATAAACATACATACTCACACAGGCCCAACAAGATGGTACAAGTACTGTCTACAGTACACAATGGTAGGTAGGTAGAGAGCTAGGGTGAGGAGTAGACAGCAACCTGCTGATGTAGACACTGGACTTAGAACCCTAGAACTCGAGGGATGACTGGAAGCCCAAGACCAACGGATACTGGCAACTTAGACCTTAGAACGCTAGAGTGACCAATGGCACATGGACCACGAGTACTGGCACAAGGACCCTGTAAAGCTAGGAGTCCCAAGGCTCACAACTGGTACACACAGTCCCTCTAATGCTAGGGTCGACCGGGAGCCCAATACGGATACTGGCAGCAAGGACCCTAGAGCACTAGGGTATAGGAAGGCCCAAGACAACAGCTACTGGTAGCAGACACCCTAGAACGTCAGGGGTGAAACGGAGGCAACAGACCACGGAAGGCAACTGGTGTCCAAATACAAGGATACAGAGACAGGTGTACCACCCTACAGCTGGCTCTTTAGCCCAAAGGCTGCAGTGGATGCTAGGCAGGACAAGCAGTGGACCAATCCTAGGATACATAGGTACAGCAAGGTTCACGGATGGTAATGCACCCAGAGAAGCGCCTGTAACTCCCCACAGGGAGTGAGCCCAGCTTAAGGCAATGGTAGTGATGGACACGTAGAGAGTAATGAGTAACATGGCCGAACTACAGATAGCCTGAGATCCGGTACTTCGTGCGTGCACACCGCCAGAGGTGGTAGATACCAGTATGAACGGCTGAAGCAGCGAGTGCTCAGCCCAGCAGTCGGCAATATAAATGGGTTAGAGCTAGTGCAGCCAACCACATCAGCTGTGTTTCAGCCAGTATGGTCAGCAATGGATGCTGATACTCAGACAGTTGGGTCGGCAACGTAACGGGTACTCAGTCAAAGTATCACTGTGCTCTGTTCCTGCTCTGATGGCGACATTGTTTATTTGCCTAATTTCAATGCCGTCCTCTTATTGGCCTGATATTCTTGCTCCACCCAGGGCTTGCCTTTATATACCCTGTCACATCTATACCTATGCGCCCTTTCGTGGTGTATGTATTCCTGATGTTTGCTACTTGTTGCTGTTATTGTGTATGACCCGGCCTGTCTGACAACGTTCCTGTGCTTACTGTGTTGCTGCTCCGTTACCGACTGATCTGGCTAAGAACCCGCTCCGTTGCTGAACTGATCTGGCTGAGAACCCGCTCCGTTGCTGAACTGATCTGGCTGAGAACCCGCTCCGTTACCTACTGATCTGGCTGAGAACCCGCTCCGTTGCTGAACTGATCTGGCTGAGAACCTGCTCCATTACTGACTGATCTGGCTGAGAACCCGCTCCATTGCTGAACTGATCTGGCTGAGAACCCGCTCCGTTACCGACTGATCTGGCTGAGAACCCGCTCCGTTGCTGAACTGATCTGGCTGAGAACCCGCTCCGTTACCGACTGATCTGGCTGAGAACCCACTCCGTTACTGACCTATCTCGCTGTTGAGTCAGTTCCGTTGCACCTGACCTGGCTGCGCTTCTATTACGCTCATAGTCATCCCTGGTTGAGCATTCGTTCCGTTGCCATACGTGCATGGCTGTATTCCTCCATTGTCCTAGTCTGGCCAGCATTACAAGCAACTGATTCCCAGTTGCCTTGTTTGTTGTGCGCAGCGTGACTCTATTCTTATCTTGTCAACCATAGGCTTGGCATTCGTGCTATAGCTACTTACTCTAACCGCCCTTGGCGGTGTGCACACGCGAAGTACCGGTACAGTGCTATCAAGTTCTGACTGAGTTACTCAGATCCATCTGTGTCTTCCTCTGCACTATTGCTGGGCTCACTCCCTATGGGAGTTTCAGTATATCTCTGGGCGTCTCCAATTAACCCGTTCAGTGCCTAGTCTATCTAAGCTTAGCCTGTGCTCCTTCATTGTTGCAGTGCTTGGACTAGGGCCAGAACTTGCCTTACATCACACTCGATAGTGTGTGGAGACACTGAGCTTCATTCCTTGTCACAGTAGCCTTTGGGCTTAAGAGCAAGCGGTTGCGTTATGTCACACGGTTGTGTGAGGAGACACTTGTGGCCTTCCAGTTGTCTGCCTTCGACCCACCCCTAGCGTTCTAGGGTTTACCAACTGAAAGTGGTGGCCTTGGTCTTCCTGGGACCCCTGTCCCTTGGTCAGTGTTGCCTCATTGCCTACCGGGTTCAGTGCCACCCAGGCGTCTGAGTTTCGTGCCTATTACCACCTCCAGGACTATCTGTCACCTTCAGTCCAGCTGGCAGTCCTTATCACTTCCAGGACTACCTGTCACCTTCAGCAGTGCTGTCAGCCTGGGTCGAGTAGCCTGATTAACCCTAGTCCACTAGGGGGAGGTTGCCTGTCCTTAGGTACTATCACGGCGCCTGTGATCTGGGCGACATTCTGTCCATCTCGCTATTACTGCTCTCCTATTGGCTGCACTGTACTGCTCCTCCCAGTGACAGCCTTTTTATACCCTGGACTGTCACTCTGCTAGTGCCCTTTCGTGGTGTACCTGATGCCTAGCGCTAGTTTTGCTGTTTTGATCCAATGTATGACCCCGGACTGCCTGACCACGCCATTGTCTTGTTCCTGATTCTGTGTACTGATTCGGATTGGCTGACGTTCCTGCTTCCTGTTCTGACCTGGCCTGGCTGACGTTCCTGCTCCGTGTACCGACCTTGTGAGACCGACGATCCTGCTCTGTGTACCGACCCGGCTTGGCTGATGTTCCTGCCCTGTGTACCGAATCGACATGGCAGTGGTTCCTGCTTCTCCTGTGCCCCGCTGGGCCCTTCGAGACTGTTCCTGCTGCTGCCTGCCTGGCACCATTTCAGCTTTACTGGGCCTCTGTTACGGTTTTGTAGGACACTCAGACCAGCAGGTTAGAATAAAACACTGTTTTATTAATAAAACAAGAAAGATCGCCCTCTATAGGCAATACAGAACAACTGAAAGAACAGTGGCGTATAGGTGTCTCCTCAGGCCCAGTATACGGAGGAAATAAATATACATATACTGTCACAGGACAGGCATAGAAACATAAGGGTATACAATGGTTAAATTACATGTAAATCAATCAGTCTCTGTAGTGGTGTGTTTGACATGCCCATAAGGTGGTAATGGAGCAGTAAGTGGTGCTAGATGAGAAAACACCTGCAGTCCTATAGAACAGAGACTACTGCTTATGCTGAACAGGAACTGAGGCCAAATACTCTGCTAGGGTAGAGAAGCTAGAGCCGCTGGCACCCTAACCGGTGCATTAATGGAGAGCAAGTGCACTGCAAGAGTGAAGCGTTGCAATGGAGACGACTTACACTGCAAGAGCTAGAGCCAATAGCCCCACGGGCGTTGTAACGGAGACTAACAACACTGCAAGAGCTAGAGCCAATAGCGCCTCCCATGGGCACGGTAGCAGAGACCGACAACACTGCAATGCAAAACAGAAAGAGCCACAGCCACCTACATAGGCTCTGCAAGATCACCAAGCTTGGCAAGTGTAGCGGAAGACTCAGGGTAACGGCTCTGCAAGTGTTAATGGAGGCTCGGTGAAGGGAGACAACGGCTCTGCAAGTGTTACTGGAGGCTCAGTGAATGGAGACAATGGCTCTGCAAGTGTTAACGGAGGCTCAGGGAACGGAGCTAACAGCTCTGCAAGTGTTTAGCGAAGGCTCAGCGAACAGAGACATGGCTCTGTAAGGGTTAACATACTGCACAATGCTCTGAGGAGTAACAGGAGTAAGCAGGCTCAGCAGAGGAGATGGAGAGGCCCATACACTGGAGGCAATGCCACGATCAGCCCTGTCAGCACAGCGGAACTCAGAATGTCGCCCAGGCGACACCAAGCAACAAACGACAGGAACAGAGGCTGGGTCAGAAACGAGCCGGTTCAGGTCTAGGAGCAGGAAGTCAGCCAGGCTGGGTCAATCACGGAGCAGGATACTCAGACAAGCCGGGTCAGGTCACAAAGCAGGAACGTCAGCCAGGCCAGGACAAACACGGAGCAGGATTCTCAGGCAAGCCGGGTCAGGTCACGAAGCAGGAACGTCAGCCAGGCCAGGACAAACACGGAGCAGACAGGCCAAGTCGGTACATGGAAGCAGGAACACTGGAACACAGCAACAGCAACACTGACTCAGGAACACCACGAAAGGGCACCTGACAGGTGCCAAAGGCAAGGTATAAAAGGCTTACGCATCTCCCAGCCAATCAGTTTAAAGCACAGCCGCTCAAAGCTGATTGGCTGGAAAATGCGTAAGCTTATCCCAGCCAATGGCTGTGACAGAATTAGAAGTGATGTTGCCCATATATAAGGGCAGCCTCAATTCTATACAGGAACAGGCATTGGCCTATGAAGAAGAAGGGTGGGGTGACTCCTTATTCTGTCTCTGCTGCTGCCTCAGAGGCCTCACACAGCGGCGGAGACAGCAACAATTTAATGCTAAGTGTTATTTTATATTAATTTACTTATGGCAATACCATATGATTGACATATATTGAAAATATTTCTTAACATTTTTAGTATTATAGGGGGGATTTAAATTTCAAGACGTGGCACACTACTATATACTTTAACCTGTTTGAGCACCAGTGAGGTACGCAACGCAGTCAAGGGGTTAAAGTATGTATGCTTTAAACTTAAACTTTTGTTTTTCTTTACAGCAAGAAGATAGAAGAAAGAAGATACAACAGAAGATAGAAAAGAAGGAAAGAATATGACCAGGAAGCTGAGGACTCCGCTGGACATCAGGATTAATGGTAAGTGTTATTTGTAATTTGATTTTTTTTTTTTAACTTAGTCGGGTTAACCCTATGAATGCCGGTGGGGTAATTATACCCCACTGGCACTCATAGGGTTAATTCTACTAATGGCTGACACTTCAAGTGTCTGTCGGCTTTTTAAACAGGCGATAAGGGACTCAAGTTAAAAAAAAATAGGTGTTAACTTTCCTGCAATAACTTGAGTCCCTTATCGCCTATTCTTGGTTTACTCAGACATTTGAATTGAAATTTACGGTGTTTTCATAATTTTAAATGGATGAAAACACCTCTTAAGTTTAACACACGGCAGCTCTTTTTTTGCCGGTATTTTTTCACAGCACAGACATTTGAATAGCTTACTGTGCTGGAAAAAATGCTGTCGGCAGAAAAAACAGCCGTCTCTAACATTTGGATCAAGCCCTAAGTCTGGTTGCTATATCTTTTAGAGTTTTAGGGCTGGATTCTATTACAGGTGCTAATTTTATCACTGCGTTTACCTCCAGTTTTCCCCATAGACTTCAATAGGAAAATGTTTGACAAAACGGGTGTTAACATTTAGCACCTGAAATAGAATCTAGCTCTTAGTGTATTATCATTATAACGTTTACCCCTCCCGCCCCTTTTAGCCACATCAGCTGATAAACTTGGATTCTGGTCCCGGGACAGGATGGCTTGTCTGGAGAGCTGAAATAGCATTGCATACAAAGAAAATCTTCATGAGAACAGTCTATGCCCCAAACCAGGCACACTTTGTAGACCGGGACCAAGTTTGTCTGCTAGAGCTCTGATATGGCTAAAAGGGGTAGGAGGGGTAGATTTTACAACAATATTACACTAAAATTATAAAAGTTATAGCAACCAGACTTATATCGTTTTGATTTAACCCTTTGAGTGCCAGATGGGTAACACAATGCATTGCTCTGTAATGCGTTGCGTACCCATCTGGCACTCAAAGGGTTAATTATTTAATAAGTAAATTCAAAGTATTGCCATCCCTTTCAAGAACTGATGTCATGTGTTGCACCCTCCTGGAATATCCCAAAGCACAGTTATTTTGTATGGCTGGTTGGGCCAATGTTACATAAGCAGGAAGTTAGTTTTGTGGGCAAATGACAAAGGCACTCAGCCTGGTAACAACTTTTTCAAGTCATATGTTGTTGTAGGACTCACAGCTTTGAGCTATTTATTTCTCCACTCAGCCCTCAGAAGACGTAATATTGTATAGGGAAATGTTGCAGTCATAGGAAACATTGGTGAAAAATGTATTGACAGTGGCAAAAAGGAGAAAACCTTTGCAGTTGCAAAAAGAAAATTTTCAAGAAAAATTGTTGATTTTTTTCAGGAGAAGTCATGCAGAAAAACTTTCTGACTTTTCTCCTGCCCTTACACTCACACAGACAGACAGACAGACACACACACACACACACACACACGCACACACAGTGCCTTGCAAAAGTATTCAGACACTTTCTTGCCACCCTCCCATACAGGGCAGTGTTATCAGAGCTCTTAGTATGGTTGACTTGTGCACTGTTTTCAAATCCCAGTCACTGAACTCTGTAGCTCCTTCAAAATAGATATTTGTTCTCTGTAGCAACAAGGTCTCCTTGTTTGAGGTCTGACTTTTCTTTCCAGTGCCAGTGTGGTGTGATGCAGAGAGAGAAAGAGAGCAAAGGATTGCAAAAATGTGAGTTTTAGGTGATGCAAAAAAGTTAAATAACTATTGGGGATGTGCACATTGATGTTGATCCTCCATTACCTGAGAGGGACAAGCATTTTAGTGAGGTGTGGTGTTGCTACTATCCTGCAGCAAATGGTGTGCAATATACTTTATTCTTTATTACAATCTACTGATTCTGTATCTAACATGTCTACCCTCATCCTGTAGTTTAGTGTAAAAATTAGCAACAGTCAAGTTAAAAGTGAAAGCTGCCGCTGACATTTTAAGACTAGTTATGTGTACAGGCAAATAGACAGGTAATGAGGGGGTGAAGGAGTTGCTTGTGGTAGCAGGAGTAAGCATGTAATTTATTTATAGACAGTGACAAAGATAGCTGTTAATAAAAACAAACAAACAAAAACATAAATGATAGGTAACAGAGACTGTCATGGACCTTGAACTAATCTGAAACTGTCACTGAAAGTGAGATATACCAGAGACAGATATGTACATTATACATTATTTATACATTCTACTTTTTCTTCCTGAAAAACTCCTTTGTTGCTTTAGAAGCATGTTTGCCGTTATTGTCCTGCTGCAAGATAAAATGCGTTCCAGTGGAAGCCACACATGCCCAAGCCATAACAATACCTCCACCATCTTTCAGAGATGAGATGGTATGATTTGGGTCATATGCAGTTACTTTGTTTCTCCATACTTTCCTCTTTCCATCACTCTGGTACAAGTTAATCTTTGTCTCATATAAGACTTTGTTCCAGAATCCTACAGGATTTTTATGTAGTTTTAGCAAACAATTTTTTTACCTGTGGATTGTATCTAGTAGTAAGCTCTTGATCTGTTCAAGGGTTTTTGAAAAGGGTTTTTTCTTCAAAATTGAAAACATTCTTTGGACATCCACTACAGAAGTCTTCCTTGGTCTGCAAAGTCATTTGCTATTATTGAGCTCACTTGTACAGTCTTGCTTCTTAACAATGTATCATACAGTTGATTTTGACATACCAAATGTTTTGGCTATGATCAGTTTATTTAGATTTTTCAGCCTCATGATAACCTGCTTTACTGGCATTGACACTGTTGAGAGACAACAGCAGCAGACTCCAAATGCAAATGCCAATATTTCTTTGCTCCCAGTGTTGAAACATAACAGCAACAGACTCCAAATACAAATGCCACACATAGAATCACTTCTTGAAATGTTTTTAACTCTCTTGTGCATTAAATAATGATGCAACTACACACATCTGGTCAAGAAACAGCTGAGTATCCAACTGTCCAATTACTTTTGGTCCCATAAAATGGAAGGATTATGTGTAATAAGGGCTGTCATCCCTACATAGTTCATGATTTATGGATGTAAATGCCCTCACATTAAAGCGCCACTTTATACTCCTAGTCATTGTTTCCTTTCAATTCCAATGGTACAGTACAGAGCCAAATAAACAAAACTTGTGTCATGTTTAAATACATATGGATTGCACTGTAATTACTGGCCAGTCTATGCATCTGCAGCTACCATCCAAAAGTATTATCTACAAAATGACATCCCCAATTTAACACAATATGCGAACCTGAGGCACTGCAAAAAGTTGACAGCACATATAATACTAAATGCAACAACCTTGCCTTATGAAATATGTAAAAAAATGAAACGTCTAGAAACATCTTCCATAAATATCCAATGCTGGCAGTTTTAAAACACTAAAGCAGGCAACCTAAGATCAGATTTTGTTTTTTACAGATAATTACATCTCCCTATATGTTGAACTATTTATATTTATGTAAAATAAATATATTTTTTTAGAAACTATGTAGAACTTTATGCTAATTACTTGCATTATATGTTAATTAGTTGTGTTCTAAGTCAAATTTACCATTTGATGTCCCATTAGAAATTCCTCCAAGTGTGTAGGTTCCTGGATGCCTAGTTTAATTCATAGCACAGGTACTTTAATTTTGTCTAAGCACAAAAACTAATTAGCCTAAGGTACCACACTGTGCAACCAACAAATAAATATTACTTTCTCAAAAACTGCTTATATTATAAAACAAATGACTACCACAACAAATAGGCACCATTTAACTAAACTTTTCTTAATGAGACAGGTCCATTTAACAGAAAATAATTACGGAGTAGAAAACCATAGAACAGAGCAAGAAAACTTCCTGCAAACTGTTTTGCTCCCAATACATGAGAAGCTCCCTTTGTGCATAACAGCACATGTGTAGTAGAGACTGCCGCAATGATGCAGTAATGCGCAGTAGAGACTGGCTGAATGCGCTGATCCAGAGTGGGGCGCTCTGGCCGCCTCACCTCCTGTCTCTGCTCCTGGCTCCGGGGCAGCAGCTGTGGCCGCTGGGTGGCACTTTAACCCATGTACACGGGCTTTCATACTAGCATAATATAAAGTGCTAGGCTGTGAAGCTCCTTGTGTGCATAACAGCACATGCGCAGTAGAGACTGCAGGAACGATGCAGTCATGCACAGTAGAGACTAGACGAACGCTCTGATCTGAAACGGGGTGCTCCGAATGGGTCATCACCTGTCTTTGCTCCCATCTCTGGGGCAGAAGCCAGGGTCTCTGGGTGGCACTTTAGCCCCTGTCCACAGGATTTCATACTATTATATTGTCATATTAATAAAAAAGTCAAAATCTATTATGAAGACAGATCATCCACAGATGTTGTATCATACAACATAATAAAAAAAGTACTCTAATGGGACATTGTTTTTAACAGGAACATCTAAAATGTTTTAGACAAGATGCTTAAGAGGCACTTCAACAACATACAAAATAGAAAACGTTTAACAATGAAATGTTCATATCATTGATTATGTAAACAATGTATAATGCAGACTTGGCGTAATAACACAGTATCAAAATGTAATCTGGTTTATACAGTGCTCTCTATTTAATTTCATATTCTTGAATATGTCTCCTTATCCTGTGTGTACAAATTACAGTAGATTTCCTTTTAAATATCTAACCCTTCTGTTGTCAGTATTTAGCTCTTTCTTTCAATTATCCTGTCTGCTTTCCAATACACAATGAAGGGGAGGAACTAATGAATAGTCCCACAATTTTGGAGCAAACCACTGCACCGTAGTGAACAAATAAAAAATTCAACAAATTCCTAGTCATTTGCACTGGGCTTTTAACATCTTGAATGATAAAGAGGTCTTCATTTGTAACTTATTGAGGAAGAATGCAATGAAAACCAGTCTAGCATAGAATGTGGTTAAAGTCCTATAGAAAGCAATAATCATATTGGTTTGTTCCCTATTACACAGTTGCTTTGCTCCAGAAATGTTTCACTATTCCACAGTCCATCAGCCTCAACGAGCTCAACTTGAACTCAGTGGTATTGAAAATGGATTTAAGACAGATCAGGCCAATCCATTTTGTTCTTCACTGATTTATTTGTCTGTTTTTTACTCACAATTATGAATTTTTTAAATGAATATTATTGTCTATTAAAAGGGTTTAAAGCCAATTAAATGTTATACACCTATGGGTGGTTACAGAAGATGCACTCTTTGTAAGCTGGTGAGATAGCTCAGTGGTAAATTTCCTGCCTATGTAGCCTATTTAACCTCAGGGTTGCAGGTTCAAATCCAAGCATGGTCAACCCAGCCCTTTATCCTTCTGAGATTGATAAATGAGTACCATTGATTGGGTAATAATGACACCTATTATTTGAGCTGCTGATTTGGTTAATTCCGAGAGATTGCACTGAAAACGCTTTGAGTCCCACTGGGAGAAAGGTGCTATATAAATATTAGTTATTATATTTGATATCACTTGTTGGAGCATTTATCTATTTTATTTATTTATTTTTGAGTTTTAGATTAACCTTTCATTCCCTTTTTACTGAGACTCATTTATTTTCTTTTTTTTTTTTCCCAGTTATCACATCCATAGCACTTAAAAAAGCTTGCATAGACAAAGAGGTATTGCTTAAACATCCAAGGGAAAATGCACACCATATTTATTATTGTTTATTTGTCTAGTACATAAATGAACAAATGCTGGTTAAGAATACATGCTATTTATAAGGGTACTAGTGTAAAAGCCTATGTACATGGGCCAAGGTCCGGGTGATGTTAACCCTTTGAGTGCCAGAGGGGTATACAACACTTTGCTTTGCAATGCGTTGTGTACCCCTCTGGCACTCAAAGGGTTAAGAGGCTGGTCCTGCTCTTCATCCTGCCGCCAACACAGTCATGCACTGTAGAGACTGCCTGAAAACACAGAATGCTCCCAGCACAGAACTCCCAGCATTTTGTCCATTCGGGCAGTCTGTACTGTGCATGATGGCTTTTAACAAACATCCTAGTGAATTATTATATAAGATGAAGCCTTAATGAGTTCTCAAGTCAAAGATGCTAAATCCTGTCCACAAGACAACCCCACACACATAAACACACAAACAGCAGTATATGTTTGCACAGTACCCTTAACTGAATGCAAATTAGTGTAATTTACACATGTAGATGTTTCACCTGTTTTCATGTGGGGAGATCCAGAAAACATGCACTGATAAGGTAAAGGACAAAGCATAGGTTTTGAACCTACAGTATTCCTTAGGTGACAGTCAGGTGAATGTAAGAATTCGACAAAGTCGCTATATTGGCTGCACTACAGGGTATGAACCACAGCATCACTCTAGTATATGCTGGAGGATACACTTCACTGGGCCATTATAGCCATAGCATGCCATAGCATGCTCATGAAAATGGAGTAAACCTACAGAAATTCCTAGCTTAATTTATGGTGTTATATAACATGTGACTGAAAAGAAAGCCCCCCAAACACCCTAGACTGCCCCACTGTGCTCCTGTGTGTGAAAGCTACATTAAGGGGGATATTATTCAGCATAGGTAACTTAGCACTGTTCTCTTAAGATTCTAAATAAAATATGTATTTCACTTGCTGCCAATATTGCCTGATAAAGAGTACAGAAACCACTAAAAGCTTGTCAACTGTAATTGTCTTATAGTCCAAAAAATATATCACCAGTATAGCTGCTATAGTTATGTGTTTTGTAACTGTTAAACTTGTCTTATGTGCTCACTACAATCTTACAAAGTTGTTGAGGTTATTTCTGCATGAAGGTCAGATTGTATAAATATAAATATTTCTAATAACTTTATTGATAACATAGTAATTCAAGTTAACAAATAAATTAGTCATAGCTTTTTAAATTTGTAGGAACAGTAACATTAAACTGTATTTATTACAATTACCATGGCACATCAGAACTAGCCCACATACTAAGCAAACGTGTCCCCTGTTTTATATAATACACATTTTCCCATTGTAATAATTTACAATATTTGTTTAGCATACCTTCTGGAGACATCTCAGGAACAGTGGCAATATAAGGTCCGTTCATAAACTTTGGTTCATTATCATTGATATCTTGAATTTTGATAATAAATTCAGATTCAGCTTCCACTGGAAAACCCGTCAGAATATTTATTGCCTGAACTCTGAGGGTGTATGAAGATTTTTCTTCTCGGTCAAGTTTTTTTAGGACATAAATTGCTCCTGAATGTTCATCAATGGTGAAAACAGTACTTGCTCCCTCTCCAGATAAATTGTACCTAAATGACCCATCTTTTTTGTCCAAATCAGATTTTAACTGTTAATAAAGAAAATAACAAATTATGAGGGTTTTTTTGTGGTTTGTCCATATTGCATTTTAATAAAAAACACATGGTTTTAATATTCATTCAGATATTCTTAATGAGTGTCTCAACATTTTTATAATTGAAATAATTAAAAGAAGGGCAATTTCAAGGATTCTTGAAGCCCTAGGCAAATTATGACTTTGGTGCCCCTAATCCTCATCCCCACTGCCCCCTCCAAGGTGTCTCCTCCAATCCATAATTTTCTCCCACTTAAGAAATTGCCATTTGTTTAAATGAGAATTTGAACCCTTTGAAGGTCTCCTCTCCAAAACCTTGCAACTCAATAGAATGGAGACCTCTCCAGCATTCAAGAAGTTATAAGTCCCTTTAGCCCTCTGATTACCACGGAGTTGTAAAACACATTGCTTTACAATATGTTGTATACCTCCTTGACAAAGGGTTAAATCAGTTTCAGTCTGGTGAATATGTAGCTGTTTTGCTCCAGAATTGTAAACCTTTTGTGTATAAGTCCCATAGACCTATAGAGTAGACAGAGTGTCTGTTAGTAAGTGTGTGTGTATGTGTGTGTAGATGAGGGAGTAGACTCACAATTTGAATCAAAAGATACAAACAAGCCCTTCCTATGCCATCTTAGCCTCACCATCATTGCAGACATGTATTTCCTCACTAGTTTCATCTGTTGGATATTCGGTAGTATTCCAGTGTAGTTGAGGAGGGTTTCTTTCCAACATTAGGGCATTTTAACCCTTTGAGTGCCAGAGGGATACACAGTGCATTGCTTTGCAATGCATTGCATACCCCTCTGGCACTCAAGGGGTTAAGCCAGTCAACTCTACAAGCAGGAGCTCATGTATGGAGGAAGTCCCACCTGCCCTATTTTCTGTGTGTCTGCACCAGCTGTGAGATGAAAGTGCTCCTCATTGAACAGTTGAGCAGAAAGATCTATGTCCATACATAACCCTTAATTTGCAACATATCATGATATCTTCTTCCTGCATGAGTTCTAAAAATGTCACCAATGCATTGCTTTGTAATGCTCAGCATTGGACCCATCTTAAGAATACAATCAAGAAGGAGATCACATGATATGTCAGTGCAGGCAAGTCCAGCAGCTCCTGATGAGTTCCCCCTGCAGTTCACCACCATAGGACACCTATATAACTGGGCCAGCACTGTCTGAAGCAAGCTGTATGTATTATTATTATTATTATTATTCTTTATTTATATAGCACCAACTAATTCCGCAGCGCTGTACAATTGGGGAATAGACATACAGAGGTATTAAATAGTACAATCAGATGTGTAGAACAGGAGGATCAGAGGGCCCTGCTCGTGAGAGCTTACAGTCTAGAGGAAGGTAGGTTTGATACAGAAGGAGTAAGTGCTATTGTAAAGGTGTAGGGAGTGTTACTGTACCATGTTCTGGGCTAAAATCAATTAAAGCTATCTCAGTGAGGATGTTGTACTAAAAAGTACTGGAGCAATCCCAGAGCAAACTAACTGCACCATGTGAGACAAATAAAAATCACTCAAATTAACATTTATTTAAATGGTAATTAAATAGGAGTATCTCAAAAACATCTAAGTGAACAAGCTCCCCATTTAAATCAAAGAGAAGTGCAGAAACCCCACACTGTAGAGACAGTTTGCTCTATTTCTTCTTAGTATATAGTCCTTAGTGTGGTATGTAAATTGTATTCACTTGTACTTGACTCTTGCGACTCTGCACTCTTTTTTTCTGCAATAATGTGATGAATCTAAGAAACACAGTTCAATAATAACGATTTCCATGGTTGTGAGCTCAGTAAATAATCTTCTGTACTGGCACATTAAAGGCAAAATATAACCTTGAAAGAGGTAACAACTGAAAACAAAGATTTCAAATAACTATTAACTCCTTAGTGACCGGCCACACGTGCACGCGGCCATCACTTAACGCCCGCCTTTCATTTTTTTAAACGACTTCCAGGACGTACATGCACGTCCTCTGTCCACCTGGAACATCCGCTCGGGACGTACATGTACGTCCTCGGGTGGCAAGGGGTTGATACATGCTATATAAAATGTTATACTGTACCTATGTTTCATAACATCTTAACATCTTGATGAAAAGGGCATTTTTATCTAATAGCAACATTGACCTTTTTACTATACCTTTTTTCAACCCTATTTTCCCTTTAATTCATTTAGTACACCCACACAAATTAAATTCCATTTTGTAAGTAGAAGTAGGGCTTTCTTTTGATGGCATATCTATATGTATAACCTACTAGTTCATTTGATAATAATATTGAAAAAGTTTAAAAAAAAATCAGTTTTTCTGTTTTGATTTGTCGTCAATTAGTGCATTTTTAATAGAGATCGGATAAAAAGTATGAATGTTTGTTCATACCTCCTAAGTGTCCTTTTTTTAGGGGGTACTAGCCTACTGATATTAAAATCCCTCTCTCCCACCCTGGTCTCCCTCTTTTAGGTGACCAGAGTGTGCGGTGTATCTCACATTGCTCAATAACAACAAAACTCTCAAAAATGTTTGTTTAAACTCCAGTATTTTTGTTTAAAAATTATTCTGTGTAAATATTATAATTTGGTCTTGCTCTTCTAAATCATTTATTCAGTTATGGAAAGAGGGATAAATATGTCATGGACAATTTTTTAACCTCTCCCCATCAGTCCTGCTCCCAGCACAGCAAAAGTGTCCCATAAAAGATTCCTGTAGAGTGGATTATATCATAAATAACCTAATTTTTAATACCTAATAAAATATGTAATGCCATTTCAAAGCCTTGTTTACATTTGCTACATTAATTCAGCAATCTTATCTCTGTACTAATGACTAAAATGTCCAACAAATGCACTACAATCAATCTGTTTGCTTGGCCTTCTGCTACATTTTGTATACACGGTATGCTTTAGCATGCTGAGACTCCTATGCATTCAGTGCAGAACATAGGGATGATTCAGCAAGAAGGCCTATGTTGCTTCCTTGCAGGTAATGTACACAAGCAACATTTAATGCTGTGGCGCTTGATGCAATGTCTGTTGACTTGCTGGCTCATCTGGGCATCAGCTAATCATATGTGAATGGTTCTATTTGAGTTGGCCATCAGTCTTGCTACCCCTAATTTAATTGCCAGGTAAATAAATATGTTAGGTAAAACACATGAGTGAATTTGAACATAGCTGGATCACAGATCCATTCAAGTCATCTCTTGAACCTAACCTAAAAAACTTAATTAATAAACAGCACTTCGATTATGTACCCATACTCAGAGTACTTAGGAGTACTTCTATTGCTGCTAGTTGTTGCACCTTTTACCTGTTGATGGCGTGCCTCCCAGTCAGACCTGTGATTGTGGTTCTGGTGGGAACTCATTGAGGAAGTGCCTAAGTGTGATCCTGTTTCCCCCCTGCTCGCATGCTTCTTACACAGACAACAGATAGCAACTTGCTTTGCTTTTGGATTCTGAGTGAAGTATCTCCATGCTTTGGACTTCATAGACTGTGGGTTTCCTGAGAGGGTGCTGCTACTAATACTGAAGCTAGATGTTGCTGAAATTGTACTACTACTAGGTGTCACAAGTGCTGAACTTCCAATAGCAACAGAGGCACTCTTCATAGCTAAGGCAGTGGATGTTGATAATCTGTATTGCTGCTGGTTACTCAACACTATTATTGTGTGTGGCTGAGTAGCACTTGAACTTGGAAGCAGTGATGATGCTGATGGTGCCTGACAGAACGGCTGTGTATTTCCAATTGTTTTCTCAAACAGTTTATAGACAGGCAGAGTGCACCTTTTCAGTGGTGGACTATTGAGCATTGGATTAACAACCTATCTGCATTGAAGTCATCCGTCATAATTCTCAATATTGTTCTGTGCTAGATAGGTAGCCATTGCTTTTTTGAAATCAGCTACAGTATCTGCAAGCACAACATCCCAAGGCAAAGAATTATATAGCTTTACTACCCTTCCTATAAAAAATCCCTTCCTTTCTTTTAGTCTAAAGCGCCTTTCCTCTAGTCTTAATTGATGAACTCTCATTCTTAGCTCAGCTCTTTACATGAATAACTTATATATCAATGTTGCAACATACATGGTCAATGATTTTTTTTACATGCCCTCTTTCTTCTCATTTTTTTTCCATTAACAGCAGCCTAATATCCCACATTAGAAACCCCCCCATAAAAATACTTCTAAGCCCCCCAACCAAGCCCACCAGGGCCATCTGCAGAAGAGAGCACTCTTCTATATATACAAACTATTATGTTTTTGGCTCATCCCAGCAATACATGGGATACCAATAGTCTAAGGAGATAAAAAGGTAATGTTGGGAGGGTACGGGTCAGCATCAATCCAAACATCAATCCAACTACCCCATATCTTGTTGAATTTTTGCAAGCAACCTCAATGTATATAGATTAATCAGTAATATTACAAATTATGCTTAATGAGGTTTAGCCAATGGGAGTGCGAGTGGGAAAGGGGAGACATCTATGCCAAAATTAAAATTTTTTGAGCTATGATCAATGTTTTATCTTTGAAGTGTATTATGTATGTTGAATTCAAGTGATCAGAAATAATTGAAAAGATACTCCGTTCAGGGGTCATCATATTCGGTCTACCAACCATTTCCATCAAAGTGTCAAAAATGAACGTTCAGTATTGTAAAACCCCAGGGCAATCCCACATCATAATGGAGGAAACCAGCATTCTGCTGACCAAATTTGGGACATGTATTAGCCCTTCCTACATTCATGACTCTCAATTGTAGTGTAGTAAGCCATATGTAGTATCTTGATTTGAGACAGTAATGTCTGGTGTGTATGGCAACAGTCAGGGGGCCAGCCTTGGTCATTGTCCACTCCCTGTCTTCCAGAGCACCAAGATCTCCCACCCACCTGGCAACAAATTGACTGTCATCTATTGGGACATGTTATTAGACATTTATGTATGAAGGAGAATGGCCTCGTTGGCCAGTTCTCTCTGACAGTAGTTAATAGCTTAAATTCCACTATAGGAAATGGACCTTCTGATCACTGTGTCTGTAATGCAAGGAGGAGACAAAGGCAAGAATAGAAAAGATGATTCGTAGTCCAAACCCCACACGCAACAGTTAAAACATTTTTAAGGTATTTTCAATATGTGGTTGACCTAAACTAGGTTCTCCCAAATAGTACAAAAATCTAGGTGACTAAGGTCCGCCAGCATTTTGTTAATCCACAGAGGTGTATACACTGTCAAAGTGGGCAGAGTAGCAGTCTGACTAGCACTACAATAAGTATGTGAGTCAAAGAATACCCTCTATGAAGGACTGCATTCTCTAGACTCACAAATGCAAAGGATATATCTGGATTAGCCATAGCAAGAGTGTATTGGCCCTGTGCCACCAAGAAATAGTGGTAGAAATCTGGAAGAGCAATTTCACCCTCTTTTCTCAGTCTTTGAGAGTCAGTAAGCATATTCTAGGGCGTTTTTTCCTCTGCATTAACTCAGTGGTTATTTTATTAAGCTCTATAAACAGAGATTTAGGGGGATACAGAGGAGGGCTCTGGAAAATATACAGGAGTTAGGGCATGAATACCATTTTAATAAGGTTAGAATGGCCTATGGTTTTAAGCGAAACATTGAGCCATAAATAGTTTTTGCACAAAACATCTCTACGTCTGGAAGTAGATTGTTGGTAAGAAAGCTTTTTGAGAATTTAGTAATAGAAACATCAAGGTATTTGGAAGAGCCAATGACCTCAATACCATGCGGGGGGAGGATTTCTTGAGTTGAGTCTAGAAGAAGTAAGGACAACTTGGTTCAGTTGATTGTGAGTCCAGAGTAGCAGCCAAAGTTGTCTACCAGCTCAAGACATCTTTGTAGAGATTTATGCATATCTCCTAAAAACAATAGCATATAGCCTGCACAGAGAACAATTTTATCTTCTACATTACACACACTCGAACACTCCACAGGTTCTGGAATACGCTCAAACCAGGGAGGATAGTGGCTCCAGTGCCAGCACAAAGAGGCCAAGTGAGAGCAGACAGTCCTGTCACATTCCCCTCTGTAAAGCAAATGGAGTTGAGGCTTGTCCACCCTTAAGTATACTTACTAGTGGTTTCTTATATAGAGTTTGAATCCAGTGGAGAAAGGTGTGGCTGAATCTGAAGTGCTTAAATAACGCCCAGAGATGCGCCCATTCTATGGAGTCAAATGTTTTAGCAGCATCAAGAGAGAGGCTACCCTATACCCCACATTGTCATGAGAAATAGATAAATGAGTGAATAGTCTTCAAAGATTGTGCTTTGTGGATTTGCTTGGCATTAAACCTGTTTTGTCAGAGTGGTTCCATTTCAGTAGAACCAAATTGAGCCAGTTAGCCAGTAATTTGCCAATATTTTAGTGTGGTATTTAAACGTTATATCGGGAGACATGATTCACATATCGTAAGATCTTTTCCAGTTTTTGGGATGAGCACAACTGATACTAGTTGCCTAGAGGGAAGGAGAGAGTCTACATCAAAGGCCTGTACAAAGGTATTGAGGAGATGGGGAGCCACAACATCTATACATTTTTTTATACCACTCGGAGGGCATTCCGTTAAGATGTGGGGCCTTTTCTACCACCTCGGTAACCTCCCAAAGTGTCAATGGGAATCCATCATCCACCTTCATGAGTAAGCCTAGGAACATCACAGTCCATTAAAAATGTTGCAATCTCCATCTCAGTGCTATACCAGTAGAACTGCTATTAGATTTGACCAAGTGTGCCAGGACCCTTCCTGCTTTATCACCGTTTTCACCACATCCAAAACCACAGCTTCACCAGTGGAACTGACAGTTCAAAAAAGTAAAATCCAAACTGTGTTTATTCACGATTCGGTCTATGGGCAACAAAGTTGGGTTAAGTCACAGTCTATAGGGAGGATCCCTCAAATCCCACTCAATCCCATGAGAGATAGGGAAATGATCAGATGCAATTCTGGGAAGAAATTTTTCTGCTTCTCGTAGCACTGACAAACCACTAACATGAGCAAGATCAATTTGTATGAATGTACGGTGTATTGGAGGTTGACACAAAAACCATCTATTATCCAGAGGTAGTGCCCTTCATATGTCTATCAGCCCAGTGTTCTGAAACAGGCTCAATGTCTGTTGACTGGGTTGGGAGAAAGGTCAGTCATGTTCCCACGGAAAAAAATGTGAAACCCACATTGTTGTCTGTTTTTTCAAGGGAAAATCTTTAAATACAGTGATTAAAATCTTTGCCGTTCGTTAATTGGCAAAAATTATTTGCAATTTTTTTTTTTTTAAAAGACGAAAGTTTTTGCCCCCTTTTTTTCGCTATAAAAATGTGCCATTTTCCAGGGAATGAAATGCAATGCCAGCAGTACAGAGCGAGAGAGAGAGAGCTGTGCTGTTGTACTGTGATATTTGTAGCAAAATTGAGGCAGGAGAGGCTTATAATGACTACTATTACTATGAGCAGGTTTACAAATAATAAATGGAGGAGCTGGAAAGACCCTTATGTGTCCAGTGAGTTTGAGGAGGAAAAGGAAGTGACCACTACAGACTCAATTCTGGCCAGTCCCCCTGAATTACCCCTAGGGTTCTTGGAGAAATTAATCTCATGGGAGGAAGAAGAGGGTAGTAATGATAGCAGGACAGGTCAGCTGCTTGTGTCTGATACCAGTGCTGCGCCTGCTACCAGTGCTGCCCCTCCTACCAGCAGTGTTGTGCCTGCTGCCAGTGCTGAACTTGCTGCCACCAGTGCTGAACCTGCTCCAGTGTGTCTTGTATTTCTCAGGAACGGGAGGAGAAGATGATGCCAAGTGTGACAGCAGGGGACCCTAAGTCACACTTGTCATCCCCAAACAGTCCCGCCAGTTCTAGTACAACTACTAAGAAGGTCCAGCAGCTTCTTACTATTAGGAGTGAAGGAGGGGTGATCATTAGTGTTGAGCGAGCATGCTCGGCCGATGCTCGGATCGGCTCGAGCATCGCTCTGCTCGGCACATGGCGGTACTCGTACGAGTACCGCATGTGCTTGCCCGCCATGTTCGGGTCTCCTCCCCGCACGTTTTGCGGCTGCTGCGCAGCCAATAAACGTGCAGGGAGGCTCTGACATCGGTGTAATGCCAGCAGCCATGTTGGCTGCTGGCATTACACTGATTGGCTGGCCAGAACCCGTGGTCAGGTGCTGTATAGCACCTGACCATCGAGTTCGGCTCAGTCTTAGCCAGGGAGAGCTGAGGATAGGAAGGGAAAGGCAGTGTAGGGAGGAAAAAAACCAAAATTGTTTAAAAAAAGAACCAAAAGTCCTTTTTAGGACTACTGTGTGTGGGGGCAGCAGGTTATTTTGTGTGGGGGGAAAAAAAAAAAAAAAAAAAAAAAAAAAAAAAAAATATTCTGTTTAGTGTGAAAAGTTGCAGATTAGAGCACATTCTGTTTAGTGTGCACAGTTGCAGATTAGAGCACATTCTGTTTAGTGTGCAAAGTTGCAGATTAGGGCACATTCTGTTTAGTGTGCAAAGTTGCAGATTAGAGCACATTCTGTTTAGTGTGCAAAGTTGCAGATTAGAGCACATTCTGTTAAGTCTTCAAACTAAAATATCAAAGTCACATATTCCATTCAGTGTGCTTCGCCGCAGTTTAGCAGCACATTCTGTGTACTGTGCAGAGTTGCAGAATAGGAAGAAATACTGTTAAGTCTTCAAACTAAAATATCAAAGTCACATATTCCATTCAGTGTGCTTCGCCGCAGTTTAGCAGCACATTCTGTGTACTGTGCAGAGTTGCAGAATAGGAAGAAATACTGTTAAGTCTTCAAACTAAAATATCAAAGTCACATATTCCATTCAGTGTGCTTCGCCGCAGTTTAGCAGCACATTCTGTGTACTGTGCAGAGTTGCAGAATAGGAAGAAATACTGTTAAGTCTTCAAACTAAAATATCAAAGTCACATATTCCATTCAGTGTGCTTCGCCGCAGTTTAGCAGCACATTCTGTGTACTGTGCAGAGTTGCAGAATAGTAAGAAATACTGTTAAGTTTTCAAACTCAAATATTAAAGTCACATATTCCATTCAGTGTGTGTCACCGCCGTTTAGCAGCCTATTCTGTGTACTCTGCAGAGTTGCAGAATAGTAAGAAATACTGTTAATTTTTCAAACTCAAATATTAAAGTCACTTATTCCATTCAGTGTGTGTCACCGCCGTTTAGCAGCCTATTCTGTGTACTCTGCACAGTTGCAGAATAGTAAGAAATACTGTTAAGTTTTCAAACTCAAATATTAAAGTCACTTATTCCATTCAGTGTGTGTCACCGCCGTTTAGCAGCCTATTCTGTGTACTCTGCACAGTTGCAGAATAGTAAGAAATACTGTTAAGTTTTCAAACTCAAATATTAAAGTCACTTATTCCATTCAGTGTGTGTCACCGCAGTTTAGCAGCCTATTCTGTGTACTCTGCACAGTTGCAGAATAGGAAGAAATACTGTTAAGTTTTCAAACTCAAATATTAAAGTCACATATTCCATTCAGTGTGTGTCACCGCCGTTTAGCAGCCTATTCTGTGTACTCTGCAGAGTTGCAGAATAGTAAGAAATACTGTTAATTTTTCAAACTAAAATATTAAAGTCACTTATTCCATTCAGTGTGTGTCACCACAGTTTAGCAGCCTATTCTGTGTACTCTGCATAGTTGCAGAATAGTAAGAAATACTGTTAATTTTTCAAACTCAAATATTAAAGTCACTTATTCCATTCAGTGTGTGTCACCGCAGTTTAGCAGCCTATTCTGTGTACTCTGCACAGTTGCAGAATAGGAAGAAATACTGTTAAGTTTTCAAACTCAAATATTAAAGTCACTTATTCCATTCAGTGTGTGTCACCGCAGTTTAGCAGCCTATTCTGTGTACTCTGCACAGTTGCAGAATAGGAAGAAATACTGTTAAGTTTTCAAACTCAAATATTAAAGTCACTTATTCCATTCAGTGTGTGTCACCGCCGTTTAGCAGCCTATTCTGTGTACTCTGCAGAGTTGCAGAATAGTAAGAAATACTGTTAAGTTTTCAAACTCATATATATTAAAGTCATATATATCGTGTAAGATGAAGAAGGCGGGTAAAAAGGGACGGGGAAGTGGACGTGATCCTGATAGTTCAGGGCGCGGGTCAGGACGCGGAGAAACTGTGCCTGGTGCCAGAGCACAAGAAAGAAAGACATCCACCATACCTAGCTTCATGTGTAATTTTACAGGGCGTCGCAGGACATCACTCTCGAGGTCCGACCACTGCGAACAGGTGGTCGGTTGGATGACAGCTGATACTGCTTCCAGTCGGTTAAGCACCACCCTGTCTTCCACCAAGTCCACTCTCAGTAGCCAAGAGTCTGGTCAACATAATCCTCACTCTGATCATCCTTCCTCCCACCATACACGGTCTGGTCAAAGAAGTGATCCCACACTGGGATATAGTGAGGAGCTCGTCTCATCACCAATCCTTCATTTGACCCTCTCTCCAAGCACGCTTGCAGAGGAACATGACATCTTGTGCCCTGATTCACAACCTCTAGAGGCTACCCAATCACAAGAAGATGACAGATGTGAACGGCATTTAAGGTCAAAGGAAGTAGTGGATGATGATGATGATGATGAGACACAGTTGCCATTAAATCAACCACTATTTCCGTCTCAAGACCTTGTTGAGGAGAATGTTATACAGTTGTCAATGACTGAGTATGTGGTGGGATCAAGACTTGAGGAGGATGATCAGAGTGAGGAAGTGGAGGAGGACTTGGTGGACGATGAGGTGACTGACCCCACCTGGGAAGGTGTAGAGCCGAGCGATGACAGCAGTCCTGAGGGTGAGCCATCTGCAGCACCGCAACAGGCTGGAAGAGGCAGTGGTGTGGCTACAGAAAGAAGGCGGACCGCACCAAACCGGCCCGCAAATGTTCCACGGAGCACCCCCTTGCGTAAATCTACATTGCCAAAGGGTAGGTGTTCCGCGGTATGGCGTTTTTTTAAGGAAAGTGCGGACGACAAAAGAATTGTAGTTTGCAACCTGTGCCACACCAGAATGAGCCGAGGCATGAACACTAGAAACCTCACCACCACCAGCATGATCCGACACATGGCATCCAAGCACCGTAGTAAGTGGGAGGAACGCCTGGATCGCCCATCTGTGTCTGCAGGCCACACCACTGCCTCCTCTTCCCCTGTTTTCGGTGCCGGCCAATCGCCTGTCGAAGGCGCAGGCCCGCATACCTCCCGCCCTGCACCTGTACCATCTGAAGCACCATCAGCGACCACATCCACTTCCCTGTCCCAGCGCAGCGTCCAAATGTCGTTACCCCAGGCATTTGAGCGCAAGAGAAAGTACCCAGCCACCCACCCACAGGCCATAGCACTAACCTCACACCTTTCAAAATTACTGGCCATCGAAATGCTGCCATTTAGGCTTGTGGACACTGAGTCCTTCCGCAGCCTGATGGCAGCAGCTGTCCCTCGGTACGCGGTCCCCAGCCGCCACTACTTTTCCCGGTGTGCCATCCCCGCATTACACCACCATGTGTCCCGTAACATCACCCGTGCCCTGACCAACGCAGTTACTGGGAAGGTCCACTTAACGACTGACACATGGACAAGTGCTTGTGGCCAGGGACGCTACATTTCCCTGACGGCACACTGGGTGAATGTCGTGGAGGCTGGGAGCGACTCGGACCCTGGGATGGCACGGGTGCTACCCACGCCGAGGATTGCGGGCCCTACCTCCATCAGGGTTTCCGCCAGCACCTACGTTATTGGCTCCTCCTCCTCCGTTTCCACCTCCGAATTCTCTACACGCAGCGCCACTCCCCCATCAGCCAGTAGCTGGAAGCAGTGTAGCACTGCAGTGGGGAAGCGTCAACAGGCCGTGCTGAAGCTGATCTGCCTTGGGGACAAACAGCACACGGCCTCAGAGCTGTTGCAGGGGATTAGTCACCAGACCGAGCAGTGGCTCTCGCCACTCAACCTGCAACCAGGCATGGTTGTGTGTGATAATGGGCGTAACTTGGTGGCGGCTTTGGAGCTCGGCAAGCTCACACACGTACCATGCCTAGCGCATGTATTTAATTTAGTGGTTCAGCGATTTCTAAAAACCTACCCCAATGTGCATGATCTCTTGACCAAGGTGCGCCGCGTGTGTGCACATTTCCGTAAGTCATCTACAGCTTCGGCCGGCCTGTTGAAGCTGCAGCAGCGCTTACAATTGCCAGCTCACCGGCTGCTGTGTGACGTGAGCACGCGCTGGAACTCCACCTTCCACATGTTGGCCCGGCTTTGTGAGCAGCAGAGGGCAGTAGTGGAGTACCAGCTGTTACACGGTCGTCGCCTCTCCGTTCAACTTCCTGTAATCAGAAGTGAGGAGTGGGAATGGATGTCAGACCTCTGCGAGGTTTTACGCAATTTTGAGGAATCGACACAGATGGTGAGCGGCGATAACGCTATTATCAGTGTAACCATCCCACTTCTGTGTCTACTGAAACGCTCGCTGCTCACAATTAAAACCGACGCTTTGCATGTGGAAGAGGTGGAAATGGGGGAGGAAGAGCTTACACAAGGTGATAGCCAGAGCACCCTCACTTCGTCTTCTCAGCGACAATTGGAGGAGGCGGAGGAGGAGGAGGAGGAGGAGGAAGACACGGTTGCCTCCGCTACAGAGGGTAGCCATGGAACTTTAGTTCCATCTCTTCAGCGTGGGTGGGCAGAAGAGGAGGAAGAGGATGAGGATATTGAGAGTCATCCTCCTGGTGAGGACAGCGAAATCTTGACTGTTGGTACTCTGGCACACATGGCTGACTTTATGTTAGGCTGCCTTTCCCGTGGCCCACGCGTTATACGCATTTTAAACAACACGGATTACTGGGTGTTCACCCTTCTGGACCCCCGCTACAAAGAGAATTTCTCATCTCTCATTCCTCCGGTGGAGAGGACAAGCAAAATGGTGCAATACCAGAAGGTTCTTGTTGAAAAATTGCTCCAAAATTTTCCATCTGACAACGCTGGCGGCAGAGTACGTGCTACCTTGGCCAACCGAGAAGGGGAGAAAAGGGGAGCACACAGCAGTTCCGACAAAGGCAGGGCAACACTCTCCAAGGCGTGGGACACCTTCATGACACCCCGCCAGCACCCTCACCCTGATGCGCAGCCTAGTGTCACAAGGAGGGAAAAGTTTTGGAAGATGGTGAAGGAGTACGTAGCAGACTGTGTCAGCGTCCTCAATGATCCCTCTGTGCCTTACAACTACTGGGTGTCCAAGCTGGACACGTGGTATGAACTGGCACTCTACGCCTTGGAGGTGCTGGCCTGCCCTGCCGCCAGCGTTCTGTCTGAGCGGGTATTTAGTGCTGCTGGTGGCATCATAACAGATAAGCGTATCCGCCTTTCCACCGAAAATGCTGATAGGTTGACACTTATAAAAATGAACAAGGCCTGGATTTCCCCTGACTTCTCCACTCCACTGGAGGAAAGCCCCGGGGGAACATAAACTCACTTTATATATGTTATTTACAATGATGGGAATACTCTGTATTCCCATTCACCCCTTCCACCCAAAAAACGGGTATATGGTTGACTCTTAATCTTCTCATCCTCCTCCTCCTCTTCCATATGCCCTGTGCTATAATTTTTATATAGGGCCAGCTCACCAGCGGGCCCTGTGATATAATTTTTATATAGGGCCAGCTCACCAGCGGGCCCTGTTTGACAATTTTTATATAGGTCAGCTCACCAGCGGGCCTTCTCATATAATGTTTTATTGGGTCAGCTCTCTAGCGGGCCCTCTCATATAATGTTTTATAGCGTCAGCTCACTAGCGGGCCTTCGCATATAATGTTAAGGATGGTCAGCTCTGCAGCAGACCCTCACCCATAATGTTTTAGATGGTCAGCTCAGCGCACGTTTCCCTCTTAATCATGGCCTCAGTTCTGAAAATCAAGGAAATTTTTGGGAGAATTTGCCTCTGCGCACGTTTCCCTCTTAATCATGGCCTCAGTTCTGAAAATCAAGGAAATTTTTGGGAGAATTTGCCTCTGCGCACGTTTCCCTCTTAATCATGGCCTCAGTTCTGAAAATCAAGGAAATTTTTGGGAGAATTTGCCTCTGCGCATGTTTCCCTCTTAATCATGGCCTCAGTTCTGAAAATCAAGGAAATTTTTGGGAGAATTTGCCTCTGCGCACGTTTCCCTCTTAATCATGGCCTCACTTCCGAAAATCAAGGAAATTTTTGGGATAATTTGCAGATGATATACAAGTAAATATACAGCAAATATTGTTTGGTAACAATTTTTCGCCTAAAGTCGTTTTTATTTTCCTTTTTGTGTGTTTTATGGTCAGTCTATAAAAATGGCGTACTACGGGCGAAACATCGTTCCCAGCAGCGATGTTGGAGTCCAAGATGCATCCAGACATCCTCCCTATGCTGTCCCTGAACCATTTCTGTGGTGTTTCCATCCTTTTCTTCCCTTTTCCTATGGACCAGGCACCCTCCCCTCATCAGAGCAGGGGGTGCCTGGTGTAATGCTCGAGTCCTCCCATTGACTTCAATGGGGCTCGGGTGCTCGGCCGAGCACTCGAGCCTCAGGGGGTGCTCGGTCAGAGCACCCGAACACCCGAGCATTGGGGTGCTCGCTCATCACTAGTGATCATTATATTACTAGTGACTGTGAGGAGACTCAGAGACTGAAATTGATGTAGTTGATGTCAGTGGTAGTAAAAGTGATGGTGAAGCAACTGGTGGGACAAGCATTAGGGGAGTAGTAGGGGAAGCAATAAAGAGCAGCCAAACTAGCGGTCAAGGGAGCCCACACCATTCCCCTGACCCTGGGAGTCCCCTTCCCCTCTCGGCATTGTACAGGTAGAACATGATCCTGAAGAAGGCATGATTGTTGCCAAGCAGCAATATAATCTCACCACAACCATGAGCACAGATCAGCTGCCTGTGCTTGCTACTAGTGCTGCCAGTCTGCCTTCTTCACGTCACCAAGAAATGGCAAGTGTGACATTAGGGAGCATTTCTCATATTCTCCTCCAACCAGCGAGATGTCTGTAATAAAGCAGCAGCAGCACTGAGGGACTGAAGGTGGTGGTGATAATTATGGTGGAAAATCTGGGGTGGAAGAGACATTTTAGCCTAAAGTGAGAAGGAATGGGAGTCAGGGATAAGAATGGGCATCACCACCACAACCACCAGCAGTGAGCTTTTTGAATTTTCTGAGTTTGCAACTGCTCTAATTCCTGCTGCTGTTGAGTTGCAAGGGTGACAGGATGCTAAGGAGCAGGCTAGTGTGCCCAGACCACCATGGGCACAATGGAAATTGGGTCAGCAAGTGTTGCAAGTCTATGACAAGTTCCTCTTGCCAGCAGCAGCAATACTCCTGGTCCTAGTTGCAGTGATCATTGTGAGGCAGTAGCAGAAACAGCAACATCATCCCCTGCCCTAGCCAGTGAAGGGAAATGTGAAGGAGAAGAAGAAAGAGGCCATTATTCTCCACTTTTCCCCTCCCCCCTGAAGTCATGGGTGTGGGATTATTTTTCTCTTGGGGCAGGCACAGAGAAACATGTTAAAGCCAAATACCCATCACAGAAATTGAGTACCACTGTTCCTGTTCCCCTTGACTCTTCCAAAAGACAACAAGACAAGAGGTGAGGTGGAGATCAAAGAGGAGGAAGAATAGAGGAACCCAGCCAGAGGTTGAAAGTTGATGATTAATTAAACAACTAACTTGCCATCACTTTCTTGCTCTATGGTAAGTACATCTTCTGCCAATCCACCTTGTTAATCATTACCTCCCCTGCCAACTGAAAGCCATTCTGTAGATGTTAGGATTTGCCAGTTTGTGCCCACCCATTGCACACTGTGTGGTGTACTGACCACTCATGACAGTGTGGTGGAGGAGAATCGCATTCAGGGCATCATGCAGCATCTTAGGAGATTATCACTGTGCTGTGATTCTGTTCAGCGACATTATTACTTCCGGGTTTACTCTAGCTGCATTCTTATTGGTCCTGCGCTATGACTCCTCCCTGGGCCTTGTCTTTATATACGCCCTCCTGTCACTATACCAGTGCCCTTTCTTGGTGTACCTGTATCTAGCGACTAGTTGTTCCTGTTTCCTGTTTCCATGGATGACCCGGCTTGCTTGACTACGCTTAGTGCCTGACCCGTTGCTGACCTTGGACTGGCTAACTAACTCCTTGTGTACCGAACTGGCTTGGCTGAGTATCTGATTCCGTTGTTGACTAGGGCTGGCTGACTAACTCCTTGTGTTCCGAGCTGGCTTGGCTGAGTATCTGATTCCGTTGCTGACTAGGACTGGCTGACTAACTCCTTGTGTGTCTGATTCTGTTACTGACCAAGGACTGGCTGACTATCCGTTATCACCGATCTGGCTGGGCCAGTGTCTGGTGGTTTTCCTGACAGGCTGTAGTCCGTGTGTGCTGACCTGGTTGTGCGTCTAGCTAAGCTGTTCACGGGACTAGCCTACTACCTCCGAGTACAGACAGGGAGACACCAGTTGCAGACCAGTTACTTTACATCCTATCTCTTCCGCTCGCTTACTGCTCCTATAATCTCCTGGAGCCTGTGGCAGTCCCTGCACTCACCAGTGTCTGTGTTGCCTCCGGTAACCCTTTATATCTGGGTCCAGTCTGTACCACACTTTGCCCACATTGCCTCAGTTCACCCTATTGGCTTAGGGTCGCTTTATTGCCAGTATCTGGTGTCTGTTGCCTCCGTTAACCCTAGCGTGCTAGGGCTCTGTCACTGCCAGAATCCTGTCTGTGTTGCATCCGTTTACCCTAGCATTCTAGGGTTCAGTCACTACCTAAGTCACAGCCGCGTTGCCTCCGTTAACCCTAGCTTTCTAGGGTCCAGTTGCTGCCAGAGTCCATTCAGTGCTGCCTCCATTAACCCTAGTGTTCTAGGGCCTAGCCATTGCCAGAATACTGTATCTGTTGCCTCAATTAACCCTAGCATTCTAGGGTTCAGTCACTGCCAGAGTCCTGTCCGTGTTGCCTCTGTTTACCCTACTATCCTAGGGTCAGTCCTCTGCCAGTGTCTTGCCAGTGTTGCCTACGTTAACCCTAGTAGTCTAGGGCCTAGTGTCCACTTGTACACTATCTGTGCTGCCTCCGTCCTCCCTAGTCCACTAGGGAAGTGCCCTTCAGTTACCCATCACCTGTGTCACCTATTGAGGTGTGGGTCTGTTGAGGATATTCTTATTCCTGAATTTTGCTGTGAATCTGCCTACAAGTCCAAGATCATCACACTTCTTTTGCTTACTATTACTGTGTGTGCATTTTTGCCCTGACCTGCGTCAGATCTGGAAAGTACCTGGTACGGACCTTATCTGTACCTGAGTGGGGCTAGTGTGCATTATTTTTCAATAAAGCTTTGTAACCTTTCCTAACTGTCTGAGTGTTCTTTAACTAACAGTACATACCGTGACAGAGATTCCATCCCACCAAATATGCTAAGCTGGTGACAGGGAGGGTTCTTCATTACTATTAAACTGTCAACAAGTTGTTATGTGTCCTTAGAGGGGTGTAGACAAGCTGTATAGTGACAGCAGTAGTACCTCTTTCTGGTGGGAGGATTTCACATTGGAGACCCTAAGTGTCATGGTGTTTGGATAGATTGTATCAGGTATTTAATATCCATGCAAATATACCCATTGTTCACAGTCCTTCCCTTATTTACACTGTGCACATTACAGTTGCTGATGTAAAAGGCACAGTTCCTATTCTCAAGAGAAACATTTTTGTTCTCAACACACCCATGATTTTGGAGGAGAAGCAGGTGAAGAAGCATTATTGTCCAACTACTTCTTTTGTTGACATTTTTCTGAAGTGGTGGGACTAGTTGTGGTGCTGCTATTGTCTCAGGCGCATCACTGGAGCTAGTCGTGGAAAGTGGAACCTTCTTCATCCATGACTCTTGTTACTGCTGTTGTTTATCACATTCCCTTTGAGCTGCCTAATCATCCTGCTGCTTAAATAACTCAGCATCAGCAAGAACAGCAGTTGCAAATTCCACAATTATATTAGGGCATTTAACAATGGCCAGTGGCCACTGGCCAACACAATATATCCTGCTGGCACAAAGCCAGTAGGTTTGTTTTTTTTCTCATGGCTTGTGCTTTAAAAAATAAACCAACAACCAAAAAAGCATAGGCCTACAAAAAAAAAGAATTGGGTGGTTTGTTTCTAACAAGACTATAAAACAATGTTTCCTCAGGACTTGCGCCTCTAACAACAAATCTTACAAATCATCCACTACAAAATACTCTATCAGATCAAGTATCAGTCTAACCCACTGGCAGCTTACGTTGGGGGTCCCTGCCTCTATAAAGTTATATGCAAATTTCTTATTTTATTTATTTTTTATTAACTGTCCTCCCAGTATGAGTCAGGAAACCCTCCAAAACAAATTCCCTGTTCAAATGATTCTTTCCCCAGACTCTACCCACCAACACAGGCACCCTCCTCAGACCCATTTTATGCCATGTCTTATGGGTTTTTTTTAATTACATTCAGTTTTTTTTTATGATCAGGGCCTCTAGGGGGAGGTAGAGAAGACAGGTGGACCCGAGGTCCCTGAAGCTTAACCCAGGGGCCTTAGTCATCCCCTGCAGCCTTACTGTTCTATTTTTAGCCATATCTTGTAAAGCTATAAGCATGGAATTCAGATTGATATCTTTCCCCTCTAATACATCTCTCTTGATATGGGCCAGGATGATGTGTGATTCTGAGGGATTGATTAGCAATAGAACCTGAGTGAGGTTGGACTGCCTGGGTAGAAGGAGACGGTACTGATGGAAGTGATATGGTGTCCAGATTGCCAACTCTGTCCTGCATATCAGCCATAGCCAAACTGAGTTCAGTTAACACATGCGTGATTTGCAAGAACTGAGGTGAAAACATTGAAGAGGGGGAAGGGGGGAGAAGGGAGGAGGGAGAGAACAGAAGGCGAAACAGTTCTGCCTTTCTGGCCGAAGCTGTGTAGGGTATATGCCTACGAGTAAGCTCAGCCATAAGTACAAGAATAGTCCAGTCTCTGAAGGTTTGAGGTGGATTGCTTGGAGATGCCGGGACTTCTGGAGTAACAACCTCCATCTGAATTGCCTTGATGACCTGAGTCTTCCATTCTGCAAAACAATAATTAATAGTTGTGTACTAAGACTGGAAAAATATAATTCTAGGATCGTAAAAAGGAAAGACAATAACTAATAACATATAGAATGAATATAGTTACGGTCTCAGTGATTTCTGAAGGATTCTAAGCATAATTATAGAAAGAAGCAACTTTCCTTGCAATCCCTCTGCACCTGTAGGCCACAGGCCTGTCCGAAGGCATCCAGCCCCTCAAGCATATCTTCCCCACTGCCTCAGCATTGAATGGGGCTGCATGATCCTCAACCAGCTCTCACTGTTTTGGCTTTCTGGATGTTGGATCTTGTGGTGAACCAAACTCTTCAGTAGTCCTAGTTTACAGGCAGCAGATCTGAGTAGTACTGCAGATCCAAAGGAGTGAAGGATTGGGATAAATTTTAAAAAAGCCCCCCAAAGTGGGAAGAGATGTGGTGTCAATATCAATATGCTCATTGTTAGGTTCGGCGTGTGTCAATGGCACAGGTCAGAGGGATGAGTTGTTGTAGAGGCAGTCCATGAGAAGGTGTCCACTGTCAATTTAAAGGATCCTCAGGATTGCACTGTGTGAGCCCCAATAGGCAACCAACATGGGCAGGTAAAGCTGGTACTCAAGGCCTAGGTTGTGCTCCACCACTACCTGTAGAAGGATGCAGTCACTTTCAAAGGGCCGATTGCAGTTAGAGTTATTACAGACAACAGCAGGGCCTATCTCCTTCCTTCCTCCTTCTTCCACTCTATACCTCTCTTTCTTTCTTTTCTTTCCTCTTTCTCTCTCTGCCTCACTTTCTCTTCCTCCCTCCCTACTATTTACTCCACCTCTCTCTCAGCAGCTCTTTACAGGAGTTGAGGTATCTGTATTCCTGGAGGCCATCACCCAGGTGGTCCGATGGTACGGTCCCCAGAAGCAGTGCTCACGTACTGAGGACAGGGGATCAGGAGTCCACTTCAGCAGAACCAATGCACACTGCGCAGTAGGCCCTTGGATGCACTGCACAAGTAGAGTTCAAGGGGATGGGTACCCACCGCAGCTCTTCATGCTGTTTATGTCAGGTAAGGGTGGATGAATAATAATCAGAGCTCAGGTCTGATATTTCATCCAAGGCAGTCATTGCCTACTACACAGCCCCCCCAGGCCACTCCAAAAGCCTCAGCAGTCGGCCACCAGGATTGATCCACTCTTAGGGGAGGTATATATTTTAGATCTACATCATCATCATAATAATGACATCCTCAGCCTTGCCCACGGCATCTTCCCCACTACTTTTATATTCCTCTAGGCTTTTAGAGATCTCAAACTATTTCTTTCTACTTTCAGGACAGGTGTTTTTGTGTTTGTTTGTCTCACTGTCAAATGCAACAGTTGGTTGAGATGCTACATCTTCTTCCATTATCCCAACTCTAGAATGTGACTCGTCAGCTTCAGTGTTCTTACATGGTTTCTTAATAGTACTGGTACTGGTGGTGGAAATTTTGGTGGGACTTTAACAAATTGCATCTTCCTAGGAAGGAAAGGGATCACCATCATTTATTGTACACTCTGCAGCAACCACAGATAGTCAGTTTTTGGACTACCACTTTACTCACATGTCCCTGCACTGCTTCTTCTCCTTTTCCCCTCCCCTGGCATTTCTGCATTTGATGGACAGTACTCAACTACTGTGTGTGTTTTACTGTAAAGTAGACTATAGAACTGATGGAGTGTGATATCTTGCCTTGGCCTTCTACCAAATACACTGTCTCATCTAGTATCAGTCTATCACAGTCACACAGCTCGCATTAGGGTCCCTGTCATCTATCAGGTTTTTTTAAATTTTATTTATATTATTTTAAGTGTGTCACTCTCAACAATAAACAGATGAAATAATAAAAAACCCTCTTCAACTACTTCTTTCCAAAGACTTCCCCAGCACAGAGATAATAATAACAGTGAGGAACTTATACCACAGCTTCCAATCAATCACACAGGATGTTAGGGTATTTGGGGTAAACATCCTTGGATCCCTTCCCACACCACCAGAATCCCCTTGTCAGAGATATCAGACCAATCGGGAAGGAACCTGGAACACAGCTGCCTGTGTCTTTCCAATCAGTCAAATAGAATGCTTGGGTATTTGGGTTAAACCTCCTTTGCTCCCTTCTCACACCACCAAGACATATCTAACACAGATTATAATGGTCAGATAAGGAAGAAAGCACCACAGCTATCTATGTCTTTCCAATCAGTCATATAAAATGTTGAGGTATTTGAGGTATACTTCCTTTGTTCCCTTCTGGTACTCCCAGATAATCTAACACAGAGATAATAACAGCGAGATCAGGAAGGAATTTGAACCACAGTTGCCTGTGTCTTTTCAATCAGTCACACAGAATGTTTGGGTATTTGGAGTAACCCTCCTTTGCTCCTTTCTCACTCACATCCCCAGACTCTCCTTGGACAGAGATTTCAGCCAGATCAGATAGAAACTTTGACCATAGCTGCCTGTGTCTTTTCAATCAGTCACATAGAATGTTGGGGATTTTTTTTTTTCAAATAAATTTTATTATCAGATTGCTCCATACACATCTCAAATACAGAAAAGTACCTGTATAACCGTTCAAGTACAGCAAAAGTATATAAGCATTTGTAACAAGGAAAAGAACATAAGCATATCAATAGGGCGCATAGAGTTAACCTGAGGTTTTATTATAATTTAAACCTCCAATAACCTAAACTCCTAAGATCTAAACTAACTTAAATTATACTATACCCCCGGCCCCCGATTCCTCTCTCCCTCGAACCCGCAGTGCCCCCCCACCCGCCCCCCAACCAACAGTCTCACAAGATCTTGGCATGCATAGGGATCATACATAATGTCTTTCATCAAATATACATCACAGCCATCCACGCAACAAGTAGGTGTGACCTCAATCAAGCTTCACCAGTAAGATGCACATCAACAGGTACCTCAGTATCATCTGCTTTATTCGTCCACCAGTTCTGCCAATTACCCCAGATCTTTTCAAACCTATTTGGGTTACCCCAGTGTAGGTAAAACAATTTATAGTGTGGAATGCATTGTAAAACTAGATTTATCCATGCCCAGCAATTAGGTACAGTTCAAGACCACCACCCTTTTCGCCAGCACCAAGCGTTCACTTAAAAGGGACCTGTCAGTTGCATCCTCAATCCCATCGGGAAAAACAGACAACAAACAAATCTTTGGAGTCACAGGAATAGGCTTTCCCAACACCTGGGCCACAATATGCATTACATCTTTCCAGAACCTCCTGACTCCAGGACAGTCCCAGATCATATGTAAGTATGTGCCCTGAACATTATCGCATCGAAGACAACAGTCGGTATTACAATTTCCCATTCAATACAGTCTGACTGGCGTATAATACATTCCATGTAGAATAGTCTACATTATTAGCAAAATATTCACATAGATCTTCTCTATGTTTAGACACCAAATGTGTGTTGGTCAACCATACGGGACTAAGTCTCCATGTCCTAGATCCAGGTCCCTGGTCCCGTTGTAAAGACAATAATATCGGGGAGTGGTCGGAAGCTACCCTAGTCAGAAAACAACACGCTGTAACCCATTTCAAAGTCAGTTGGTTAGCAAATACATAATCTATCCTAGATAAAGTTTCATAAGTGGCCGAGTGGCACAAGAACTCCCGAACCCACGGATGAAGAGTCCTCCATTCATCTATGAGTCCCATGTCACCCATGAGATTGAGGAAGGCATCTCTATGCAGTTTGGAATCCACAGCCATCACACCTAATCTTTCCAGTCAGAATTAGTAGCTATATTAAAGTCTCCCATACATACTATATGGTGATGTGGCTTGTCAGAAATATATATGAGCATATCTCTAAGAATTGAAGAGTTGAAGGGTGGCGGTATATAAACATTCAGTAAAACAAACAGAATTCCCTGTAATTTACATGTTAAGAAGAGGTATCGTCCCTGTGGATCCATCTTGAGGTCAATAAATTCAAATGAAACTAGTTTAGTAATGAGAATGGAAACACCTCTGGCATATGTAGAATAAGTGGCATGATAATGACCCTGATTCCATTGCCTTCTAAGAGACAGAACTCTACTTGCAGTAAGATGGGTCTCCTATAACAGGACTACCCTTGGAGTCTGTTTCCTGACATGGTTTAAGACTAAGGATCGTTTCACTGCATCAGTCAATCCACGCACGTTCCATGACAAAAATGTGCAATTTAGTTTGGACATTACAGATATACATCGGATCACGGCAATGCAGCATCTAATCACCGTCCATGACATGCAAGAGAGAATTAGCAGATTAATAACATTTCAGAACAGTGCCCACAATATTAGCATGGTGAGAAAGAGAGGGGGAAAAAAAATTATATAGTCCCCCTCCCCTACCCACAAACAGACCCATAGACAGAAACATTAAGATATACATTTGTGGTGGCATTATCAAGACAGGCATTTAGTCAAATTTACGGAATCATAGCATGACGTCTCACCTCCAACATCATCACCATATTAGAGATCCAAAAACAGTTCATCACAGAACGTAAGTCCCAAAGGGGTGGAGACCAGAATCAGCACGCTCTACAACCACATTGTACAGGGGCCACGTCACCATGTCCCACTGAGCTCGGCTTCCATCAAACTAGATCAGCAGAAGAAGGGTCAGTTCAGATGGCCGCCATATCCCTTGGGATCCACCCCATTGTCCATCAAGAACCAGGGAGACAAAACATATGAAATACAGGAATTTAAGACCATGGCAGCAATGTCGGGAAATGATGAAGTGATGAGATGGCCTTAATGGGTGTCCACCCATTCTCTAGCCTCCGAATCTGATGTAAAGAAGATAGTGTTACCGTCATGAACAATTCGCAATCTGGCAGGAAATAACATAGAGTAGGAGATGTTTTTTTCTCGAAGCTTGCACTTCACCTCCGTGAACCTGCGTCTCTGGCGTTGGACATCAGCCGAGAAATCCGGATAGAAGGAGATTTGATGATTTTCAAAAAGGATTTGGCCTTTCATCCTGGCCATACGAAGTATGGCATCTCGATCTCTGTAATTTAAAAGTTTGATCATCTGACGGGGAGAAGATCCAGGAGGTCTCGGACCTGTCGGCAAACTATGCGCCCGCTCAACAATAAAGGATGGCAAGAGACCTTCTGTGCCAACATGTTCTTTTATCCAGGACTCCATGAATTGCTCAGGGGCACGACCCTCGCAGTCCTCCAGGAGCCCAATTATACGAACATTACTGCATCTAGACCTGTTTTCAAGATCATCTACTTTGGATTGTAGAGATCGTACTTGATTCTTTAACTCATCCACTGTGGTAACCACAAGAGGAAGTGTATCCTTTACAGTCGAGATGCGTTGACAAACATAATGATGATGTTTTCATGCAGATTTTGTTTGTCCGCACGCAAAAGATTAATCTCCACCTGAACAGTGTCAATTTTGCTGGTTAGTGATTGCAGACATTATTTCTGTGAATTGGGACTTTGAATCATCCTCTTCAAAAGCTGAGGACTTTACTGTCGAGGCCACCGTAGAAGGGACCTCCAGCATGGCCCTGGCCGCCATAGCTCTTCTAGCAAATTTATTTAATTTCTTCCTGTATTCTGATGATTTTTTAACAATAGTGGGATCGAGAAAGTAAAAATAGGTCAGATCAACACAGGCCAAGTTCAGAGTAGGGTGGACAGTTGCTGCTAGGGTGGGTAGGTGCAGACAGAACCTTTCAAAGTTCAAATAACACACATATCTTGTCCCATGTTTTCATTTCAGGTATTCAAATGCCACACATAACATGGATCAAGGTATCACGTGTGGTTCATTCAAATATATACAGGGCAGAGGAGGGAAACATATATAGGAAAGGTATTGAACAAGCAGTTTGAGCTGGAGGTTTGTAAAGCAACAAGAGATCTATTGGCTTCCCCTGTAGCAAATGACCCACATAACCTGGAGGCAGCAGATATGAATTGCAATAATCAAGTGTCTTCCGGTATTTTGTGTCAACGTATTCGGAGCTGGACTCCTCTGCCCAGGACTCAGCTGTGAAACAACGTATGTTGCAAGACCAAATATATGAATTAGAATAAGCGAGCAGTATTCGGCAACTGGAATTTTAGCACTCAGTTTTACATGGGATAGCAGGGAAGAACATATACAGGAGAGGGGATGAACAGGGGGAGTTTACAGCGTATGAAAATTATTGGCCACATTCAGAAAGTAGCTCAGCAACAGTAGGCTCTCCAGCCACTCCTGTGTTTCAAGTGCGGTCACACTAGTAGCAGCAAAAGATAATATTCACATCCAAAAGGCAATAGTGCAGTCACAGACCATCAGCTTCCCCTGTAGCCACAGCATATATAACTTGCAGTTCAAGATAAACGATGTCTGGAACTCCGGCCTAGATGAAAAATTATACATGGGGCAGAATGGGGAAAAAATATAGGGAAAAATAACAAACAGGGGAATCTGCAGTCTGGAACCACTTAGTGGACCCTACTGTGCAAGGCAACAAGCTCCTCTAGGGCACCAGTGTTTAGCAAGCCAGATAAATAAAACTATTGGCAGGGAAAGGGCACTGGGAGAAAAAATAACAAACAGAAGGTGCACTAATATTAAAAGGGGCAGTATATAACCAGACTTATGCTCTCTGGGACCAGGAGCTGCCACAAGATTAGTTACTCACTGTAGACAATGGAGGATTCTGTACTGGATACTAACAGCAGGGCCTCCACGTTACCGCCACTCTGCTCTGTTCACCAACAACAGGATGCGCTCAAGCAGTCATGGGTATCATGAATTAGTTCCTCCAAGCAGCCTCAATCGGTGAAAAAATAAAAAGATCAAGCGCCTCCTCCCACAGCCGTCCGGCTCCCCGCCGGGTGGAAGTGGCACGCAAGGCCGCGGCTCAAGGCCTAATCGTACGGATGTCGCTGCAGGTGACAAATAGGAAAATAAAGGGTTCACCAGGTAGGTCAACGTCTGGGGAGTATAGAATAAAGAACAGCGATGCAAGAAGTGAGCTGTATTAGCAGTAGATTGTGATCAGTAGAAGCGGAGCCTCTCCAACACACGTCCGCTCAGTATGGCTGCCAGGCCACGCCCCCAATGTTGGGGAATTTGGGGTAAACCTCCTTTGCTCCTTTCTCATACACCCAGACATGTCTGTCAGAGAGATAATAACCACTAAATCAGGAAGGATTTACTCAAAGAGCTGAGCTAAGGACAAGAGGTCATCCATTAAGACTAGAGGAAAAGTGCTTTTGACTAAAACAAAGGCATGGGTTCTTTACAGTAAGCGCGGTAAGGCTATGGAATTCTTTGCCTCGGGATATTGTGCTTGCAGATAATGCAACTGCATTCAAAAAAATCAATGGATGCCTATCTAGCACAGAACAATATTGAAAATTATGACAGATGGCTTCAAAGCAGATAGTATATTGATCCTGGGAACTATTTGACTACCAATTAGTCAGGAAGGAATACATTTCCCCCCCACACACTTGGTGTTAGATTGGAAATGACTCCAGAGGGCTTTTTTGCCTTCCTCTGGATCAACAGGGGTGTTTTTGGCATGGGCTGGACTTGATGGATGCGTGTCTTTTTCAGCCTCATCTACTATGTTACTAGGATTTCTAATTAGTCACACAGAATATTGGAGTATTTGAGGTAAAAATCCTTTTCAGTCACCCCTAGTAGGGAGTGAGATATGTTTGTCTCAAAATTAATGAATCTTGAAGGAAGGAGAAACCCTATTATTTTATAACACTGAGGGTTGAATAGGTATATCATAATCTAATTTCTACACAGCAATGGTTTTCTTACTGCAACAGATGTGATGTCATTTGTCATAAATAAATAGTATTAAAATAATTTATTTTATACGGCTCATTTTTTTAATTATAGTTTATATTCAATCCCTTAAAACCATGGAATACCATAACTGGTTAGTTATCTAGAGGCCTTCTGAGAAAACAAAGGTACCCCAATGGTATGAGTTGATATATTGTAAGGGGTGCTAGGGCCACAAAGCTGTGCTGACCAACATCAGACTGTTTTCTTGCCTTTTATGACATACCTGCACATACATGTTTGTAACAACTATAGACAAGCAGAAGACGAGGTATACTATTTTGGAGAACACTGCCTGTTGTATCAAATGAGAGATCACTTGCCTTTTTATCCCTAGCCTGGTGCAAAAAAGGTTTTCAGAAGACGGAGCTATAGGAAAAAGCATACATATACGGAAATCCTTGAAAACCATGACATTTACCACTGTATTCATTAGCAATTCCTCCACGAAGAGAAATAGCACCACATTGGTAATGGTTAGTATACCATAGGGGGTGACAGATGCACAACACTACCCCTACCAAAATCTGTCATTTTTCTTAGATTCTTCAAATATGTTCTTCCTTTACTAAATAGCTGTAGCAAATATAAATATGTAGCCAAGGTTTTGGAAAGAAGGCAACCGACTGTATCAAATGAGGTGTTAGTTTGCTTTCTAACTTTAGCCCAGTATGCACAAGTTTTTCCAGAAGATGACATTATAGGAAATATTTTTTTTAAGTTTTTATCCCTTCAAAGGTGCTGAAATCTTTGAAAACTATAGAATTTCTTACTATATTTAGTAAAAACTATACTCCATTGTTAAGAGCTGACAAATCACAGGAGTTCCAGAAACATTTGTCTACTCTTACCAAAATCTGACATTTTTCTTGTATCTTCAGATATCACGTGCCTATACTAAAATGGCTATAACAACTACAAATATGAAGTTAGACTAGGATTACTAGCTGGAAAAAGATGACAACATCAAATGAGGGACCACTTGCCTTACTGCTACAAATGAGGGACCACTTGAACCAGACCTTACACCTATATTAACACACATTTTTAACACCTCTCTCTCCACAGGCACCTTCTTCCTTCAAACAGGCACAAATTAAACCCCTGCCAAGAAGACTAACCTTGACCTCTCCTGCTCTCTAACTATCAACCTGTCTTTCTTCAACCTCTTACCTCAAAACTCTTAGAACACATTGTCTTCTCCCAAATAACCAAATTCCTCAACTCTATCTGTCTTTTGGACCCTTTGCAGTCTGCTTTCTGGTGTGGTCACTCAACTGAGACAGCTCTATGCAGGGTGGCTAATGATCTCCAGACTGCAAAAGCCAGAGGACAGTTTTCCATACTTATACTACTCAACTTATCCTCTGCCTTTGACACAGTTAACCATTCTCTTCTTGCTCAAATTCTCCACAATCTTGGCTACTGAAATCAAGCTGTTCCATGGCTCTCCTCCTTTCTCTCACAACGTTCCTTTTTTGTGTCCTCTTGCAATAACACCTCCTCCACAGTCCCTCTGTCTCCGGGGGTGCCTCAAGGCTCAGTTCTGGGTCCGCTGCTTTTCTCAATGTACACCATTTCATTGGGTGAACTTATTAGTTCATTTGGCCTCAAATACCATCTATATGCTGATGATACCCAAATTTACATCTCCACTCCTGATCTTTCACCTCAAATCTAACTACAAATTTCAGACTGCCTTTTGGCCATTTCCTCCAGGATGGCACAATGTCAGCTGAAGATAAACATGGCCAAAACTGAACTGCTAATTTTCCCTCCATGACCTTGCCTAACACCTAGCTTCACCATTACAGTTGATGGAATTGATATTGATCCAGTCAGCTCAGCACACTGCCTTGGGACCATATTTGATTCCTCTATTTCATTCTCCCCTCACATTAACTCTGTGACTAGATCATCTCGCGTCTTTCTCCACAACATTTCTAAAATCCGCCCGTTCCTTTCCCAACAAACTACTAATACATGCCCTCATTCTGTCCCACTTTGACTATTGCAATAGCCTATTAACTGGTCTCCCTGCTACTCATCTTTCACCTATGCAATCTGTTTTAAACTCAGCTGCCCAAATCACCACACCCAAAAACTGAACCTGCTCACATAATTCTCAGACATTTGTCATGGCTCCCTATTCAGTAGCGCATCAATTACAAAGTCCTTCTTACCTTTAATGCTCTGCACACTGCTAACCCTCCTTACATCTCCTCTTATGTTCCTGGCTGCCTCCTTCGCCCAGCACAAATGCACTTTTGTTGCACCATCCACACCCTTTCTCGCTTTCTGCTCCATACCTATGGAACTCCATAACCCTCTCCCTACATCTTGAAAAATTCCTCTCTGTCTTTAAGTCTACCCTTATATACTATCTTCTGGAGCACTAGGACCATGCACTGCCTTTGACCAAACTCAGCACTTGTAATCTCAGCACTTGACACCCTCTTACCCCATTGTCTGTCTCCTTTTACCCATTTAGACTGTAAGCTCCTTGGGGCAGGGACCTCTTTCCTATTGTTTCTATGAATATCGCACTTATTTCATCCCCTCTTATTTATTGTAACCTATGTCTATTGAAAGGCACTGGGTACACTGTGTGGCGCCATATAAATAAAGTTATACATACATACATACTACTAGGAGTGGGCAAAAAGTGTGAAAAATTTCCTGCATGACTTTTCGTAAAAAGGTGTTGATTTTTCGCTTTTCCCGTGAAAAATTTTGCCTTTCCGCCTCTGCAAAAATGTCCTCCTTTTCGCCTATTTTAACAAATTTTCCACCTATGTTAACACATTTTGGCCTATATTTCCTATAGGTACTACATTTCCCACTGTAATATTACTTCTTCTGAGGGCTAAGGTTTAGAAATAAGTGGCTGAAAGTCAAAGTTGTAAGTCCTACAGAAACAAATGGCTTGAAAAATGTGCATGCAGAATGCATTTGTCCTTTCCCTACAACACTAACTTCCTGCTTAAGTGACACTGACACATATTCATATGATGTCAAGTAATAAAAAAATATAGTACAACCTACAATGTGGCAGTATCATGTTGCCCGTGCTCTTTCTGCTACATTCTGTCAGTCTACACTCCTGCTCTACTCCTATTGGCTATACTGTGCTTGTCTCGCCCAGTATGGCCTTTAAATACTGGGTTCTGGCACCTCTCCGTGTTGCAGTACCAGCGCTTGTTCCTGATCTCAATTGTTCTCAGTGTATCGACCCGGCCTGCCTGACTACTCTGCATCTCATCTCCTGCTTGTGAACTGATCCGGACTGCCTGACCATTCTGCTTCTCCTGCTCCTGTGTACCGACCTGGCTTGGCTGATGTTCCTGCTCCATGTACCGACCCGGCTTGGCTGACGTTCCTGCTTCATGTACCGACCCGGCTTGGCTGACGTTCCTGCTCCGTGAACCGATCCGGCATGGCTGAAGTTCCTGCACCGTGTACCGACTTGGATTGGCTGACGTTCCTGCTCCGATTGCACCAGCCCGGCCTCCGGTTGAGGGTGGTGATCCTTTATCGCTGTCTGTGACAGCTGTGCAGTTTTGGTCTTGGTTGCCTCTGTGTCGCCCCGGCGACATTCCTATTGGCTTGTCATTCTATATGCTCCCGGTTGGTTGCCACCTCAGGGCGAGTTGCTCAGTTGCTCATTCCATTACTGTCACAGCAGTGCTCAGTTGCTCAGTCTCCATTACTGCCATGGCAGTCTCCGGTTGCTTAGTCTCCATTACTGCTATGGCAGAGTGCAAGTGGCCTAGTCTCCATTACGGCTTTGGCAGATTGCAAGTGGCCTAGTCTCCGTTTACTGCTATGGCAGAGTGCAAGTGGCCTAGTGTCCGTTACTGCTACGGCAGAGTGCAAGTGGCCTAGTCTCCGTTTACTGCTATGGCAGAGTGCAAGTGGCCTAGTCTCCGTTACTGCTACATTAGAGTGCAAGTGGCTTTGTCTCCGTTTACTGCTACGGCAGTGTACAAGTTACCTGGTCTCCGTTACTGTTACGGCAATGTCCACGTCACTCAGTCTCCATAACTGCTACGGCAGTGATCACGTGGCCTAATCTCCATTACTGCTCCGGCAGTGCTCTATGTTCCTCAGCCTCCGTTACTGCTCAGGCAGTTCACCATGACCTGCTAACCTGTTATTGGGCGTTACTCGTATTTAAGCTCTTTATCCTAGGTGAGCTTCTTAACAGTCCTTTCCACACATGGGACTGTTTACACTTGCTGAAGACCATTAACCCATGCAGTACCGATACACTGGGACTCTTTCAAGATCTGCCTGACCTGTGGTTTCTGCTACCTGATACTCAGATGGTGTAAGATGTTGGTTCATTTTTAAGAATGTTAGTCTTGCAACATTGCTGGTTGATAGCCGTGTCCTACTGGTGCAAGATGTTGATGCAATTCTACTGCCAGTACTACTAGGTGTCAAAGGTGCAGCACTTACAGCAGCAGCAGCAGCAGCAGCAGAGGCACTCGTCATATCTAACATTGTGGATGTTAACATGTGTTGCTGTTGCTGGGTATTCAAAACAGGTGTGTGTGGCTGAGTGGGACTTAGACTTTGAAGAGGCGATGATGCTGATGATGACTGATAGGTTGACTGTGTGCTTTTTTGACATCTGTGCTTGTCCAGGGTCAGAATTTCCAATGGCTACCTCAAACAATTTATAGGCAGGTACAGTGACACTTAAAAGTGGTGGAAGATTCAGCCTTTGACTTTCTGCTAACCTTATAGCCCTGCCATCATCCTCTCAACTTCATCTGTATCTGAACAAGAGAAGGATGCTGGAGGGATATATTCTAGATCTGCATCATCATCAGTCATCATTAGGTCATCCTCAGCAGTATTATCATCACCTGACAGTTCTTGCCCACTACTACCCCTATATTCCTCTAAGCTTTTGGAGGTCTCAAACAATTTATTTTTACTTTTACTGTAACAAAGTTCCCTGCTATGGGTGTTTTGTTGCTAGTTTGTCTCACTATCTGATCCAGCAGGTGGTTCAGCTTCTATACCTTCCTCTATTATGCTACTGCCAGCATCATCAAAACTTGAATGTGACTTTTTGTCGTCTTCAGTGTTCTTCTTATATGGTTCTTTGTTTCTACTGGCACTGGTAGTGCTGGAACGAATTTTGCTGGGACTTTGACAAACTTCATCCTCCCTAGGAGTAGAGGGATCATCATCATTGATTGCACACGTTGCAGCAACCATTGCTGCACTCAGTTTTTGAACTACTACTTTATTCTCATGTCCCTGCACTGCTCCACCCCTCCCCATTCCCCTTGTGCTTTTGCTGGACATTACACAAATGTTTTTTTTTTTTTTTACTGTACACTGTGTTTTTTTACTGTACGGTATACAACACAACTGATGGAGCTGTATGATGCCTTGTCAGCTGTCTGTCACTGTCACCTAATATCTTTCATTCTTATTTATTTTTTTAAGTTGTCCACCCTGTTGTCTTATCACAGTCTGGCCAAAAGAAAATTATAACTGAAAAACAAAATCAACAATGTTTTTCCCCAGACTTCCCCACCCAGTACAGGGACAATACCAGCAAGATCAGCAATCAAATAGGTCCCTAGCTGTCTGTGTCTTGCCAGTCAGTCACATGGAATTTTGGAGTATTTGGAGTCAACCTCCTTTCTCCCTTCTTCTCCCCAGAGTGTCCCACTGACTCCTAACAGAACAAATGTCCTACCTAAAAGATTCCCTAAACTAAACTTCTCTAGCTCAGGAAATGTACGACTCTCTCCTCTCATAAACACAAAATGGCATGCTGTGAGAGCCTGACAGCCTTTTATATGGCTGTAGAAAAATTAAGTGTGGTGGAGAAATATTTTTCTTCCCATTGATTTCAATGTGCGAAAAAGGTGAGAAAAAGTGGAAAAACTGCACTTTTTGCAAGAGGAAAGTGCCATTATTTGCCGATTTCGGTTTGAGGCACACATTTTTACCCATCCCTACTTACTACCCCCTCTGCTTGTGAGTACAAATATTTTCAGAATGTTGCATGGTGGGAAAAATTTTCATTTTTAACATTTTCATCACTGAAATTCTTTAAATGCCATGGACTTTGTCAATCAGTACTTACTTTCAGCCCAAGGAAAATGGTACCACAATGGTATGGTTTGACATATCATAAGGTATACTTGAAGAACTAAACTACACCTATTATTTTTATCTGCTAATATTACTTTCTTGATCTGAAATGGTAATAACAACTGCAGTTGTAGGGAAAAGGTTGACAAATAATTCTGTTTTGGAAAGTAAAATACAAAACACATTAAATGAGGGGTCACTTGCCTTTTTAACTACAGGCTGGTGAGCAGAAACCTTTACAGAATTTGGTACTATAGGACAAAAACTATATTTTTTGACAGTTCCAGCACTTCAAAGCATGGTCACATCAATCATACAATGGGTTCTGGGGGGAGGGGTAACTAGAGGGGACTGAAGACATCAAGAATGGTAAGTCCTAAGCCCTGGTAGTAACCACTTCACTATCAGTGGTTAGGGGATGTAGCCATCACCGTCCTTAGTAGTTTTAAGGGGTCTGCTTTGAACAGGGACAGGAACATCCCTTATCAGGGAAGTGGTGAATATTGTGACCCTAAATGCAAATAGGTCCATCATCTTTGCACTTTTTAACATTAAAAACTAATCTAGTTGCATATGTTGAACCATATAGATTGATTAAGAGCTATATATCATTCAGTTTATATACAAAAGTCACCAACTAGAAAAATGAATATAAAACACTATTTACTCATAAATGTTTGTTATCTTGCTACTATGAATGCCTTTTTGTTTTCTTTTCACACACTGTTACTGGTCCTACCCCCTCCCTAGTTCCTACCATAGTAATTTCCCTGGTAGTCCATTGGAAAAGGCTCAAGTGAATGACCTCATTGTGTATGCATAAATTTACATCAATTCACTGAGATGGATTTTCTCTTCCATGGCTTCACTGCATGCATAAAGCCAATTTACTAAGTGGTCTACACAGAACAATCTCCTCTTTATGACACTTGTACCAATGGGAAGGAAATGGAGGAGTTTTGCTCATGCTACAAGGGCTTGCCCACATTAAAGTCTTAACGCCGGTGGATTGTGTACTCTGCTATGATGTATTCTGCAATAAAATGCACGTGTACATAACCCAAAGTGCAAGTGTATTATTTTTATGCCAACAAATAATTTAAAAAAATTAGCAAGGCTGCTGGATATGCTCATTACCCCTATTGTCTAGAAACATGCATAGATAATGAAAATGTTGTCAGATATATATTAACCTGATAAGTGATTATGAATAAAAACTAAAAAAAATTTCAAAACGAATTTTCACATACAAGAAAGTATTCACATATATTTTGCTTTAGTGACATCTATCAACATTTTCTTTAAAGTAGCTCTATAGTACAATTAATTTAAACCTTTAAATGCTAGAGACATTTTGTACACACTACTTTGAACTGCACTGGAAACCTCTCCAGAATGTAAGGGATTAATAGAAATTTTAAAACTAATACTGTTTTAAAAAAAAAAAATGGAATTTTGCTAGCTAACTTATTAGACTGTTATTTAAGCACTTTACCATTCATAAGTATATCCATTTTTTATGTGAAATTAGCTGTGAACCTTACCTGTCCAACATACAAAGGTTCAGTAATTTCCTGTTCTTCCAAAACATAAAATTGGTTCCATACCCAACCTCGCTTGGTTCTCTGATGATTTTGAAGCTGATGTTGTTGAGTAGCAGAGTTTACAATATCTTTATTCATGACATAGGTTAATAGAAAAAAAAGTGCCCACATTAGGAACGCCATATTGTAAGCTGGCAATTAATCTTCAAAGGTTGAATACTACTTTGCATTTTCTTGTTTTTCTCTCAATTAGTGAAGACAGAATCCCATTATATGTTCACAATTCTGGAAATAAGAAATAGTTAAAAATATGTTATTATATATTTTTATTGCAAATACAATTTTAGAAATGTATTGCTGACAATAATTTGATTATATTATAATAGTACTTAATATTACAACGTCCATATTCATACCAGTTAAACAGCAAAAGGTACATCCAGTGCTTTACCTTTAATTTTCATTGCAAGATATTTATCAGATGAATATAAGCTTTGTGAGTCAGTTTCTATGGACTGCAAACTCTTACATTGTTATCCTTGAAAGGTGTATTTTAAGATAATAAAAAACATAATCTGTGCTTGTGATAATTTGGAGTTTCTGCATGTCTTGTATGTCTATAAAACCACACATATTTGGCAAGTAGTGGGGATGCAAAACTTTTAAAATTAAATGTAATTTTAGCAGCTGCAGTCTTACATTTTTCAGATATTTATAGTATTGGAAATATGCTGTCTAATAGTTTTCATGTAATTTTCATGTAATGGTATATTCAAACTGGGAGCAACACCTGTTAACGGATTATTTTTCGGTTTCTTGATTTGACTTAGTTTTGATCCTACTAGTAGAAACAGACCATAAAAGTCTATTACACCATAATTATTAATAGCTGTGCAGTCTTTTCAGTAATACAACTGTTTGTAATTGCACTTTGAAATCTTTGGAGATTTGTTCACAGATAAGAATGAAAAATGTGTACTGCTTGATGACCATGCCTTCTCTTATCTTTTGTAGGGTGATAATATTGTAAAAAATTTTTTATGGCGGACAGAGCTCCTAGCTGTAGGGCATCGATAAACTTAGTTTCTCAATGCGCTCCGCATTTTAAACTTTTTTATTTGCATCGGGGAAAACCAAATAAATTTGATAAAATCTGGGAAAGGTGTCAAGAGCGGTGGATGAGTGGAGAAGAAGGTATTGTAGTGCCTGATACTCTATAATCTTCTTGTGTAGGGGGAGGGAGGAGAAAAAAAAAAGTTCTACTTTTGATTTCCCATGGTATGACTTGATGAGGTTGATTGGCTGTGGGGCGAGCAGGGGGGGTGCTGAGGGTTCAGGAGGGAGAGGAATCGGGGAACTGGGGTTTAGTGGGTCCTAAGATAGGTTAGGTTAATTATTAGTTGTTTAGGATGTTGGATGTTGGGGGATTGACTCTACACACCTTACTCTTATGTCTATGTTCTTTTCATTTGCACTAATACCTACATAATGTTGTGGTGCTTGTTTGTTATGCTATGTACTCTATTGTGTTTGGACTGTGTCTGGAGTGATCTGATAATAAAATGTATTAAAAAAAATGTATGGGACAAGATTCAAAATGATCAATCTATTTTCTTATATCTGTAGCACATATGTATATTCCTAAGTATAAATTATGAATTCATCATTAAGACTTTTTTCATTTGTTATAGTTGTAGAAGCAGGGGTACATTTATATATAAAATCCCAATTCTAATGTATGCTTACATGCATCTATACTGTAGCATGTGTTGTCAGGTTACTTGTATTTCATTCATACCTATTGTTACTCTTCAAGCTAATAACTCCCAAAAACATGTCATGAGACTGAGATGGAGCCCAGACCTAACTCTAACCTGAAAAGTTTGGTAAACTGAAAATGCCTCTTTGGCACAGCTTCTAATTACCTTTTTACACAACATTTTAGGACCTAATAATAGCTAGAAACCTTTAATGACTGGAGCAGTTAAGACAAGCTGTGGTTCTAGTAGAAACATCCAGACTAAGAACCTGCTACAAAATACACATAGAGTGACATTCACAAGCATCTGCTTTAATTTTCAATTAGCATGTATATACCCGTATATCATTCTGGTAGGCCTATTTCCTCATTCGATAAAATACATACCAATGCAAATATTGAGCAGTTTGGAAAAGAACATCCATTAATCAAACAGTGAATACAATTGATTTTATTAGAGTTGTTTAGTGGATGTGTTGATGATCAATACAGTATATTAGAAAAAAATGTTTATATATATAGAACAATGTAAAAAACCTTTGTTCTGAAGTAGTGGCTATACAGCCACGAAACACATAAAGCCAGTATTTTATTGTGTTGATTTATATTATTTTATTTTCAATCCCTTTTAAGGGTTTATTATAATTTACATAGCTTAGCCAATTTGCTATATTTTATGCAATATATTTATACTTTTGTAATAATAAATATTTGTATATGATTTACTATCCAGCCTAATTTTATGAGGTTCCTGGCATCACTTTGAGCCCCTAACTCTGGTCTTCAACAAAGAATATCCGTTTTTGAGAGAAAATTAGGTTGTATCAACAACAGCGCTGGGTTTCTAGTTGCCCAGCACTTGTTGATGCTCCCACATCTCCTCATTACGGAAGAAGGAAAGTAAAATACCAGAGCTGTTGAAAAAACACTTGACTGGTGTGAGCCAGTGCAGACTATTATTCCTGGAGGCTGGTTTGAGCCTCTGAAGAGTGTGAGTACATTTCCTTGAGTTCTTCATATGTGGTGTTGGTGAAGGACTGAATTGTTTGAATACTACTCTTAGAGTGAATCTTTTGCGCTGTTTTTTTCCTTCTTTGTCTAATACAGTATATTAGCATTTTAATATTAGATGTCACTTGATATTCTTTTATGAATACAGATAGTTATCAGTTAGTATTAAACAATTCCTTGCAAAGATATATTTTCATGCAATTTCTGGTACACAGCTTTATTGTTAATAACCACATTGTCACAGCCTTGCTTTCTTCTAACCTGACCTCATAAGTAGAAGTGGGCAAAATCTCTTGCCGTGTTCCAGCAAGAAATTCACTAAAAACCATGTTGTTGTCTGCTTTTTGCTTTAAAACTAGGTATTAAAGTTTTCCCATTTTTTGGCCATTGGCCAAAATTGTTGGTTGTTTTTCAATGGCTAGAAAGTTTCCGCTCATTGATTTATGTGCTTTTCGCTATAAAAATGTGACATATTTGTGGAAGTGAAACATAACAGAAGCAGCTACAGAGTGAGGTAGACATGCTGTGCTATTCTGCTGTGATCTTGAGGAAAAATTGGCATAGCAGAGGTTCACTGTGACTTCTATCACAATGAGCAGGTTTAGAAATATTAAAAGGAGGAACTGGAATGACCCTTATGTGTCCACTGGGTCTGTGGAGGAAGTGAGCACTACTGAACCAATGCTGTCCAGTCCGTCTAAATCACCCCAAAGGATCTTGGGGAATTTAATGGGAAGGGAGAAAAGGGAATGGAAAAGGAGGGAGAAAAGAGTAATAATAGTGAGAGCAGGACAGGTCAGCTGCCTGTGCCTGCTGTCAGATGTGTTGCCCCTGCTGACACCAATACTGTGCCTGCTGTCAGATGTGCTGACCCTGCTGCAACAAGTGCTGTGTCTGCTGCCAGTGCTGAACCTGCTGCCACCATTATTGTACCTGCTGTCAGATGTGCTGCCCCTGTTGCCAGTGACACCAGTGCTGTGCCTGCTGCCACCAGTGCTGAAGCTGCTATTGTGTCTTGTAATACTCAGGAGGGGGGGAAGGAGAAGATGATGCCAAGTATGACAGTAGAGGATCCTAAGTCACACTTGCCATCCCCAAGCAGTCCTGCTAGTGCTAGAACTACTACTAAAAATATCCAGCAGCTTGTTACTGTTATGAGTGAAGGAGGAGGAGGTAATCAGATGAATCATATTATTAGTGACTGTGAGGAGGAAAACTCTGGGGCTGAACTTGATGTGCGTGGTGTTAGTAGTAGTAGCAGTAATGGTGAAGCAGCCAGTGGGACTAGTGTTAGGGGAGTGGTAGGGGAAGCATTTGAGAGTGTCCAGACTAGCGGTCAAGGGAGCCCACACCATTCCTCTGGAACATGATCCTGAAAAGGCCAGAACTGGTAGATGGAGAGAGCAGGCTCAGAATTAATACCACCACCACCAGCAGGAGCACAGATCAGCTGCCTGTGCCTGCTGCTACTGCTGCCAGTCTGCCTTCTTCAGGTCAAAAAGAAATACTAAGTGTGATATTAGGGGACCTTCTGTCATATTGCTTGTCACATCCTCCAACCAGCAGTGAGATGTCTGTAATAGAGCAGCAGCACGTATGGAGTGGGGCTAGTAGTGGTGGTGATGATGATGCTGGAGAAGCTGGGGTGGAAGAGACATTGATGGCCTTTTTAGCAGAAACTGAGAAGGAATGGGAGACAGGGATGAGGATGGGCATCACCACCACCACTAGCAATGAGCTTTTGAAATTTGCAACTGTTCTAATTCCTGCTGCTGCTGAGTTGCAAGGGGAGCAGGATGCTGAAGAGCAAGCTAGTGTGCCACAGACCACCATGGACACATTGGGAAGGGGTCAACAAGTGATGTGGGACTAGGACAGGTTCCACTTGCCAGCAGTAGCAATACTCCTGGTCCTAGTTGCAGTGCTGATTGTGAGGCAGTAGCAGCAACAACAGCAACATCATCCACTGCCAGCACAGACACCTGTTCCCTACCCCCTGAAGTCATGGGTGTGGGACTATTTTTCTCTTGGGGCAGGCACAGTGCAGTCATCACCAACAACATTGTGCACAATTTGTGACAAGTCAGTGAAAAGGGGAAAGGAGGGTACGTGCCTTGGCACAACCACCCTGATATCACACATGCAAAACAGACACCATAACAATTATGTCAAACATGTTAAAGACAAACACCCACCACAGAAATCAAGCACCGCTGTTGCTGTACCCCCTGATTCTCCAGAAAGGCAGCAAGAGGTGAGGTGGAGATCAAAGAGGAAGAATAATAGAAAACCCAGAGACTGGAAGTTCCATGACAAACAAAACAACTAGCTCACCATCACCTTCTTCCTCTAGGGTAACTACATCTTTTGCCAATCCACCTCATTCATCCTTACCTCCCCCGCAAATGATAGCCACTCTGGTGATGTTAGGATGTGGCAGTTCATCTCTGCCCATTGTACACTTTGTAGTGCACTGACCACATATGCCAGTGTGGTGGAGGGGAGTCGCAAGCAGGGCATCAAGCAGCATCTGAGGAGATTCCATCCCACAGAATATGCTAAGATGCTGACAGGGAGGGTTCCTCATGACTATTAAACTATCAGCAAGTTGTCACGTGTTCTTGACGAGGTCTGGATAAGGAGTATTGTGACAGCGGCAATACTCGCGTTCTGGTGTCATGGTGTTTGGATACAGTTGTGCCCGCAGATGCACAAACTGTGCACATTGCAGTTGCTGATGAGAGGCACAGTTCCTGCTCTCAAAGAAAAAATGTTTATTCTAATAACAACACACCCATGATTCTGGAGGAGGGGCAGGCGGAGAAGAATTATTGACCAACGTCTTCTTTTCTCCACATAGACTGGGGCTGCTTATTGTGCTGCTACTGCCTCAGATGCATCACTGAAGCTAGTTGTGGCAAGTGGAACCTACATTATCCATCAACCATTTTACTGCTATTGTTGATTCCATTCCCTTTGAGCTGCCTAATGATCCTGCTGCTTAAACATCTATATCAGGGCATTTGACAATGGCCAGTGGCCACTGGCCAGCAGGACATCCCCTGCTGGCACTAGTCCAGTAAGGCTTTTTTTTCCTCAGGGCTTGTGGTTTAAAAATAAAAAAATAAAAAATAAAATAAAAACATAGTTCTACATAAAAAATACACAGTTTTTTGGGGTTTGTTTCTAACAAGACTAAGTCTTAAAAATTATATAAAGATATTCAGGATAGGGTTAAACATGAGACCCAATTAGGTTGTATATCTTCAAATAAATAGATAAATAATAATTAATTTGGGAACTTTACACAATACTAGGTATTGGCATGCTACTTCACAGTAAAGAATTGATTAAAATAATCAATTACACATAATTGTGCAAAAATATATATAATTTAAGTAAAATATACTATATATAAAGTGTAATCAACAATGATATAAATGAGTGAACACCAATTGAAATAGATATACAGTAACTCAAACCAATATCACAATTATTATTACCCGCAATTAAAGGGTTAACCGTACATAGGCATATTCAGAGGTATTAAATAACAATAATTGAACCCAGCGGCACAGAAAAGGATAATTGATCCTTACAATTAATTAAAATACAGTTGGCAGCAGAATATATGAATACCTCTGCCCCAGAAACTGTATAAAAGATGCTAATTGAGGTTTAAGGAATGTTGTCAGGTGAGTAGGCTTTAATAGTAAACCAGGTCATCCCACAATCTCCTTGTACCATATGCAATGGCGAAATTTAGAAAAACTAACTGGAATAAAACCCCAGATTTAGATAACATAATTTAATTATTTAATAATTTCAATATAATATACCTTCTGAATAAAACATATAAATTGCATTTGTTATTGTTAAATATAGATTATCCCAAGAACGTATTCAGAATTGAAATCTAATAATATATGTCATAAAGTACCACAAAATTTCATGCAACATATACCATAAACATGACAATAGCAATCCTATGTAACACCTATAGAGTACTCCAAGGGTTAATCCACAAATATGAGTATATGGAGGCCCCACCCAAGATGGCGGCCCAAAAGCACATGTAACAAAGAAATCTCTAGAAGCACACACCAAAAAAACAAATAGCAGTTGGAGGGTTAATAAACAAATTCAAAGAATTCCCCAGATCAAATATTAGCCAACCTTTCCAGAAACATAATATTATTCTAGAAATATCTATAACTATCTTAACTATTATATAAACAAGTCTATATAGATGTAACTGCTATGAACTATTTTGCAGTTATCTCAACAAATTTGGCAAATTAATTAATTAATTCTGCTTAATCCAAAATACCCTACAGCCAAATATAGCTTATTATATTTTGCTATATACAACTGGCCAGGCTTACATCTAGTAAAACTATTATAAATATTTTCCTCAAATATCAAGGAAATATTTATATAATTCTGAAATTCTGCAGAACTAAAATAAAGAAAAATATAGTTACCAGATAATCAAAGTGTGGGTTCTTATTCGATTTTCTTTGGCAGCCAGGAACACTTCATTAAACAGAAAAAATCAGGAAAACCAAGAGAGCTAACTATTCTAGGTTTTAATATTTATAATGTAAAATTTATGTTATCAGAAAGCCCAGCCCCATCTCCTCTGATTGTGTCTCATTAGAATATGACATCATCCTTATTATCTGATTGGACAGTCTAAATTCCTAATTTTACTATGAAATCATGCATTACACTATTAATAAATGATTACTGAAGATGGAGCACTTACTCCATCTTAATATTTTCTCTGATCAATAGACAGGAATTTGTTTGGTATTCCATCATCAGATAAGAATGTCAAAAGGTCATTACATTTGATATAAACATGTCATTCTACCAGACTTTTCCACATGGGAGTACATCTTCCCCAGCCATACAGAGTCATTTGTAACCATTAAACTCACTCAAATATTTTCACTCCCATTGAGGTAAATAGACCTTTGTATTAACATGAGATCACTTCCACACATCTTAAAACAGACTTTCAGATAATTTGGCTTAAAAAAAATTAAACGTCTCCTTCCAGTCATGGCAATGTCTCTGACAAAATCAATATTTCCTTAGAGCTTGTGCAAAACAAGCCTAAGTCCTAAAAATCAATGTTTCTTCAGAGTTTGTGCCTCTAATAAGTCTAAGTCCTGCAAATCAATGTTTGGGCTTCAAACAACAAATCTAACAAATCATCCTCTACAAAATACTCTATCAAGTGAAGTATCAGTCCACCCCAGTGACAGTTTATGTCAGGGAGTTCCTGTCTCTATCACTTTAAATACACATTTCTTTTTTTATTTCTTTTTTTTATTAACTGTCCCCCCAATATCAGTCAATAAATCCCTCCAAAACAATTTCCCTGTTCAACTGATTCATTCCCCAGACTCCACCCACCAACTCAGACACCCCCCTCAGACCCTTTTATATCATGTCTTATGGGGGGTTTTATTTGTGTTTAGGATGACCTGGTGACCTCAGCTTGTTTTGACTACTTTTCTACTTGATTCCATTTACACCATCTGGTATGTTCGTATCTTAAGCCTCAGGGCCTGGGAAGAATTAATTGTACTCAGTATATTACCTGTATATCTATACTTCCTCTGACCCAGGCGACAGGCGCTATTATTATATTCTCCTACATACACCCCTATAGTTACCTTTGATTTGGGTTTCTGCATCTTCCTAGGTGGCCCTTGGCCAACTCAGATTGAAGTTTTGTTTCCACTGCAGGGCAAGTCAAGCCGGGTGTGCTGCTTCTCTCAGAGGTCCCATCTCTTAGAGTTCAGGGGTGCTCTACTATAGCCGTGGCCCAGGCCTAGGTGTCAGAGGTTGCAGGGGATGAGTATATTTATCCTCCTTGTCAATCTGTTACCTTTACTTTCTTGCCCTATATTCCTTTGGGTACGTTTAGTGTAGGAGTCGTACTAGTATTATTTGATTACTTGGTGGCAGTAGTGCTCCACTTTACTCTATATCTGTCACGATTTGTTACTGTTTGTAAAAGAACACTCAGTTTTGTAAGGTTAAAAGCTTTATTGAAAATAATGTACAATAACCCCACTCAGGTCCAGATGAGGTCCATACCAAGTACTTTCCAGATCTGACGAAGGTCAGGGAAATACTATAAACACTGAAACAGTCAACAAACAAGTATAGTTATCTTGAACTTGTAGGCAGATTCTCAGCAAGGTACAGGAACAATAATATCCTCAACAGTCCCACAATGCAATAAATGGCACAGGCGATGGGTGACTGAAGGGCAATCCCTAGTGGACTAGGGTTCACGTGGGTAACACTGGCAAAACACTGTCAGAGGACTGACGCTAAGAGATTAGGGCAGACTGAGGCAACAGGGGTAGGACTCTGGCAGTAACGGGACCCTAGCACTCTAGGGTTAACTGAGGCAACACGGACAGGACTCTGGCTGTAATGGGACACTAGAATGCTAGGGTTAACTGAGGCAACACAGGCAGTACTCTGGCAACGGCAAAACCCTAGGGCACTAGGGTTAACGGAGGCAACATGACATGGACTCAGGCATCGACTAGACCCTAGCACACTAGGGTTAACGGATGCAACACAGCAGTGGTACTTATAGTGACTGAACCCTAGTACTCTAGGGTGAGCGGAGGCAACACAGACTGGACTCAGGCAGTAACAGGACCCTAGCACGCTAGGGTTAACTGAGACAACATACACCTGATGCTGGCGATATAACGACCCTAGGTCTCTAGGGTTAACTGAGGCAACATGGGCAACAGTGTGGCATTGGCTACCGGAGGCAACACAGACACTGGTTAGTACAGGGACTCCTACAGGCTCCCGGAGACAACAGGAGAGGCGAGCGAGCGGGAGATAGGCATGTAACGTCACCGGACTGGTGTATGCCCGGATAGTATATGGAGGTAATAGTCTAGTCTGGTAAGAGACGGAACTAGCAGCACTACCAGGTCGGCACACACAGACTTCACAGCCAGACAGGAGGCCCACTAACACTAGCCCAGCCAGATCAGTGTAACAGAGTCAGCCCATCCTAGTCAGAAACGGAATCAGATACACAGCCACGCCGGTTCGGTACACAAGGAGTTAGTCAGCCAGTCCAGGTCTGTAATGGAATCGGATACTCAGCCAGGCCAGTTCAGTATACAAAGAGTTAGTCAGCCAGTCCAGGTTGGTAACAGAATCGGATACTCAGCCAGGCCAGTTCAGTAGACAAGGAGTTAGTCAACCAGTCCAGGTCAGCAATAGGATCGGATCACAGGAGCGGCAGGCACAAGCATAGTCAGGCAAGCCAGGTCATACACGGAAACAGGAAACAATAACAACTAGTCGCTAGATATGGGTACACCTTGAAAGGGCACCAGTATAGTGACAGGAGGGTGTATTTAAAGGTAAGCCCTGGGAGGAGCAATAGCCCAGAGGCAATAAGAGCGCAGCCAGTGTAAACCAGGAAGTAAGAATGTCGCTCAAGGATCACGGGCACCGTGATAATATCTTATTATTTGAGTATTCGGCTCAAACCGTGGTGGTTGGAAGTCCTTCACACTTGTCATTGTTGTCTTAATGTCGCGGATTTTTGATGAACACTCAGACCCGACTGGTAACGTTAAAATAACTTTATTGAAATAAAGTACAAACAGTGGTGATGCCCACAAGGACACAATAACAGAACAATACAGTACTGATAGGCCAGTCCCTGAAGGGATAAGGACAGCAGAAGGCAACGGCTGGCTGGAGAGAGTTCTGATCTAGAACCCCAAATGACTGGAGGCTTCACGAGACTATAGGCAACCCACCCCTAGAGGACTAGGGGCCACTGAGGCTAAGCAGCCCAAGTACTGGCATAAGGACCCTAGATCCCTAGGAGTCCACAGGATGGTAACTGTCATGAGTCCCAGATACCTCGGAGACACTGAACTCAGCAGTATAAGGCAACACTGACCCAAGAGGCTAGGGTCACGGAAAGACCTAGGCCACCACTTCTGGTAATAAAACCCTAGAACACTAGGGGTGGATCGAGACAGCACAACACAAAGGCAGCTAGTGTCCCAGCGCACGAGCAGGGTGTAACTCACGCCACAGCTGGCTCTTGAGCCAAGAGGCTACTGCAAGTAGGAATGTAGCACTGAACCTTCCTAGAGGATCTAGGCACTGAAAGGGTCCTGAGGTAACGCCCAAAGAGAAGTCTGCAACTCCCACAGGGAGTGAGCCCAGCGGGAAAGCAGAGGAGGACACAGATGGATCACAGATTAACTCACTCAGTGCTTCAAAGCACTGAACCGGTACTTCTCATGTGCACACCACCTGAGGGGGTCAACCAGATAAGCGGCTAAAGCATGAACGCTCAGCCTTCAGCTGGCAGTATAACAGAAGCGATATGTGGTGCGACACAGACAACAGATCAGGCAGCAGAGTGGAACGCTAGCCCAATAGAGGCAACCAAGCAGGTTCTCAGCCAGACCAGTAAGCAACAGAGCGGGTACGCAGCCAGAGTAGTCAGCAATTGAGTGGGTTCACAGCCAGAATAGTCAGCAACGGAGCAGGTTCTCAGCCAGATCAGTTCAGCAACAGAGCAGGTTCTCAGCCAGATCAGTCAGCAACAGAGTGTGTTCTCATCCAGATCAGTTTCAACAATGGAGCGGGTTCTCAGCCAGATCAGTTCAGCAACAGAGAGGGTTCTCAGCCAGATCAGTTCAGCAATGGAGCGAGTTCTCAGCCAGATCAGTTCAGCAATGGAGCGGGTTCTCAGCCAGATCAGTCAGCAGCGAAATCAGCAACTCAGGATACGCAGGAATGTCATCAGGCAGGCCAGGTCATACACAATCAGAGCAAAATAGGAACTTATCATCAGGCACCTCAGTATAGACATGGCAGGGTATATAAAGGCTGGCCCTAGGTGGAGTCAGGATAATCAGACAAATAAGAATGAGGCAGTGAATCAAGCAATAACAATGTCGCCGCCTACGGCTAGAGCATGGGCACAGTGATACTTACTCCATCTCCTTCACCACTGTATGGTGAGAGATATTCCTTACAAGTTTTGGGCAAACCTTAAGCAGTTCCAGCGTGCTAATTTAAAGGGCTAGTCTCTATGGCAATATGGTCAAACGTTAAGCAGTCCAAGACTGATACATTTAAAGGGCTAGTCCTTATTGCCCTACTGGCAAACCTTATGCATTTCTAGCCTGCTACATTTAAAGGTCTAGTTTTTATTGCCCTGCTGGTGAACATTAAGCAGTGTCAGACTGCTATCTTGGGTTAAATCCTTTTCAGTTGAGTGTGAGTTTAGAGGGTCTGCATTTGGGGTCCTCACTGGATCCTTTGTCTAAGACCAACACCGGTGTGCATCTGCTCTCGTTCTGGTTAGGGTTCAGGCACAACCAGGATCAGACATCTGGCTTTGTGGCCAGCACCTTTATCCAGCTTTGACCAAAGCAAGAGATAGGTGCCACTATCAACTCTCTCTGCTCTCCATCCACATTAGGGTCTTCCCATTTGGACACCAGGATACTGAACCTTATCACCTTTGACTTTCAGTTTACTTTCTGGCCATGTCATCATCTCTCACACTTATGAAAGGGAATGCTGGAAGAATATATTCTAAATCTAGATCATCATCATGATCATCATCATCAGTGATTAAGTCATTCTTAGCATTGCCCTCCCCTTCTTCTCCACTACATTTATACCTTAATTATTTATTACCTATACTTCTAGGTAATTAGAAGTCTCAAACAATTTCTTTTTACTTTTCCCCTTTGAGGGATTTTCACAACGTTCACTACTATGTTCAGGACAGGGGTTTTTGTGCTTGTTTGTCTCACCATCAGATGCAACAGTTAGCTGAGCTGCTACACCTTCTTGCACTATTCCATCAAAAGTAGAATGTGTCATATTCAGTGTTTTTAGTTTGTTTATTAATAGTACTGGTGTTGGTGGTGGTGGAACTTTTAGTGAGGCTTTGGCAAACTGCATCCTCCTGAGGAGGAGAAAGACCACCAACATTTATTGCACACACTGCAGTAACCATGGCTGCAGCCAATGTTTGGACTACTACTGTACTTTACTCACATGTCCCTGCACTGCTCCTAATTCTTTTCTCTCCCTCTACCACTTGTATGTTTTCTGACATCGCTGAACTACTGTGTATTTAGACAATAGAACTGAATGAGATATCTTGATTTGGATCTCTGCAAAATACTCTATCTCCTCTAGTATCAGCATGCCTCAGTCACAACGCATGTCAGGGTCCCTGTCTCTGTCACCTATCATTTTTTTAATTGTATTTATTTATTTATTTATTTTCATAAACTGTCCCCCTAACCCTATTGTTGTCAAAAAACAAAACAAAACAAAACACATACTTCCTGTTCAATTGCTTCTTTCCCCAGACTCTCCTAGGACAGGGATAACAGTCAGATCAGGAAGAAATTTAGATCATGGTAACCTGTGTCTTCCCAGTCAGTCACACAGAATTTTGGGGTATTTGGAGTAATTCGCATTTGCTCCCTTCTACACTCCAGACTCCTCTGACACAGATATAACAGACAGATTAAGTAAGAACCTGGATCACAGCTGCTTGCTTTGTCTACTTTGTCACATAAATGCTTGTGGTATTTGGGGTAAACCTCCTTTGCTCCCTTCCACACCCACAGCCAAAATGAATATACTGCTACTATCTATTTTAACTTTTCTACTTTTAATACAGTTTACTCTTTATCGCCACAATCATGCTCCTCCCTTGCACCACAACATATTAATCCACCATAGACTTCTGCATACTTGTGCATTACCCTTGTGTCCATGGAGAGTTATAAAAATAAGCTTGCCCAGCCCCAGTAGTCAAAGCAAGTAATAGTAATATATTTGGGCCTTGGAGAGTGTTATTTCAATACTGTCAGAGCTGTAGTTAAAGAATAATTAAATGATAAAGTATCCCCCTACTGCCCCTTTTACCTAGTGTAAGCCACCTTCCTTCAGATGTGAAATCTGGTCCTGGGACCAGACAGGTCACAACAAGGGATAATCTTCTTACTGTGAGCATAAGGAAAACCTTGCCCCTTTGACAGGTTTTTCAGGTTTTTCCTTATGCTCACTGAATACTGTCCCTCTCTGCAATCCATCCTGACAGTCTTTCTGTTCTGAACTGAGCAGTGTTACATTAGTAAAAGGGGTGGGAGGGGATACTTTATCATGCAATTACTCTTGAACTACAACTCTGACAGTTTTGAAATAACACTCTCCATGGCACAAATACGATGAAGATTAATTAGAGCTGTTTTTATTATGAAACATTACCATCCATTTAAGGGCAAGCTTGCTCATGTTCTAGACAACTACCAGTTCACAAAGCTAGAATTTGTTATCATATCTTTTCATTTTAGTTTATTTTCATTTATTGTATAATACACAATAAAGGATATTTCTATAAAGTATCAGTCAATACTATTCTTATTACAATAAAAATAATCAATTTTCTATTGACTGCTAGTGAGTTACCTTTATCTTCTAAGAGAAGTATTACATATCATTTCATTGGAGTCATATTTTTAAATTATAAATAACAGACAACAGTTCCAAGCATCTCTCTTCCTTTACTTATTAATCCCCAACATATTTGTTTCAGAGGCAAACATTTACAGAGTACATTATCTCTGTGAACAGCTGCATATCTTTATGTAGTTTCAATAAATATTGTTCCCTGTTGCTCTGTCCTTATTATTTTTGCTTAATTCTCTTTGCAAATACAGATTTCATTCTAAGATATAGATATATGTCATTGTAAATTCTGATTAATATTTTGTTAGAAATATACACTAATATTTGAAATCTCTGTCCCTTTAAAATGTCTTCATCTTTAAAGTTATTTTATAAACATGAAGTTCATACTATTTGACTTTCGATGTATTTGCTTTGTTCCATTGATAACAGTTTTAATTTAAGAAACTGTGTTACATTTTATGGTAATATGTATGATAATGGTTTAAATATAAAATTTCATTGTAAAAATTTGACAGAAATTTTTATAATGATATGGCTGAATATATTTTGAGAATTCCCTCTTGGTTGTCTGAAGAATAAGTAGCTTGATATTTTAAGATACAAGATACTATTCCAAAATTATTTTTTTGTGAAAAGAAAATGTCAGTGTAGCGATGCCGATTTAGTAAGAGCAATTGAAGCAACTGTGGAGCAAGTCAGTTGCACTGTTGAAGATAAACATAATTCCCCAAATTCCCATATATCTAAACAGGGCTTTTAAAGGGATAGTAATGTTTCACAATAAAAGCAGCTCCAATTAATCTTCATAGTATTTGGTCACCCGCTATGTGCTGACTAGTGGCCTGGCTGACTACCCTCTCTGTGCTGACCTAGTGGATTGGCTAGTATCCATTCTGGAATTGACCCCAGGCTTGTCCCACTCCCCGCTTGCCTCTGACTTAGGCCTCTGGGGCCGGCAGCCTCTCAGGAGCTCTCCCTAGGCAGATCCTGTGGTACTCTTCTCGGTCCTATCCTGGGCTTGGTCTCTCTTTTCCAGTCGGAACACGACCCAGCTCCACTTCAGTCCCCAGCCTTTTCTGGTTATCTCTCTCTGCCATATTTACCATTATTAATAAAGGTGGTATTCTTTTTATGTACCTGTCTCTGGTGTCATTTTTGTAAACCATTACAGTCAGAAAGCGGTCTTCAACACATTGGTTTACCAAATGATTAGTTATATTTTTAATTAATCAGCCTTAATAAATCTACAAATTTACTTTTTAAATGTTAGAGTGAAGACAGATATAGTGATAGTCAACTTTGTGATTTAACTTTTCAAATGCAAAATATGGAAAGTCAATTTCAATCTTTTTTCTTCACATTAAGTACATTTATTTTTTTACAACTTTCCAGGTAGCTCATTGTCGAGGACAGTAAAAGCAGGGATAATAAAGACTATACCACTATCCATTCTCAGAAACAGCTGTAGACAGTTTAGTACTGTCTCACTTGTGTCTCTAGAAATTCATTCAAGGGGAGTATGCACTAAGATGTAATTAGGAGGTGATAAAGCAGAGACAGCTTCTACAGTAATGTATCTTCTCCAGTTCCTATGTCATTCTACAGAGCCAATGCACTAAGATCTCTCCCACTTGAAAAAACTTAGTGCATAGGCTCCATAAATAACATAGGAATTGGAGAAGTGATATCACTGGAGAAATGATATCCATTTTATCATGTCTTAGTGCATCTCTCCCCTGATGTTTGAGGGACTACACTAATTCATATATATGATATGAGATCTTTAAACTCACCAGCCTCTTATAGCATGCATTGTTTGGGTGTTGCTAAACTTAGCTGCTTGTATTTAGGAATAGAGTGGGAGCTAAGTGGAGCTCTGATAAAAAACAAACAATTAAATTTAAAAAGTCAACAAATTATACCACAAATTATTATTGATTGATCAAACAAATAAAGTATTAAGTAAATGGGCATTGAAACTGCTATGGTGAGTGAATTTTTTTGGTGGCACAACAAATACAGTATTAAACAACTCAAGCAAAGGACTAAATAATTTGTAATTCGTTATACCTGTAATCAGTGAGGTTTGTGTGTAGAGCCCCATCTTGCTCTATTTTAGTATATTGAATACACTAAGTGATCTGTTGTGATTTGTGGTTGAAAAACATTTTCACATCTGGACTATGTAGACAATCACCTAATTTGGTAAGCCAGATCTTAAAGAATGATAAACTAGTTGATATTTGAGTATTCAATTAATTGTTAACTATATCTTATCTTGCATAGTGTATGGGTACCTGACTGAAAATAAATGGGACTCAGTTTGCATATAAAAATAATTTTTCAATGTGGACTCAAACTAATTTTTGCACAAGAAAGTCTACAGCTAAAAAAAACAAACAGCAGGTAACCATTGCTCCCCCCATAACTGACTGATTATACATTAAGGTAAAATAAATATTTACAGTGTATTCCAGTATGTCAGCCTCAGTATATCTATACAAGGGTGTCTGAATGCTCTGCAGAATCTCTCCTCTAATACAAGGTTGATTGACAAATTGTAATTCAACAAAACTGTGCACTTGTGTCTATTTTACATACAATACCAGCCATGATTGTTAATACACTTATTATTTTGGCTCAAGCTCCCTCTGTTAAATAAGTATTAAGTAAGTTGTTTAAACCTGGGGATTGTGCAAAACCTTGATAATCTATATTGTAATGATGAATAAAAAATGTAACTACTGGGTACAATATAAAACTAAATAAGTAATAGAAAACTGAAGGAATCTTTCACTAAGTGATTAGGGAAGGGCGAAAGTTTTCGCCTCAAAAAAGAAACAGGACAAAAAAATTGCACTTTTCACCAAGAGGGAAATTTTTTTGGGAGTCTGAGGTTTGAGAATGGGGAAAAGGAGAATTACCTCAAATACCCCAGAGTTCTAAGTAACTAACTGGAAAAACACAGGCAGAGGTGATCCAAGTTTCCTGCTGCTCTGGCTGTTGTAGCTGTCCTAGGGGAGTCTGCGGTGTGAGAGAGAAAAAAAGTAGGTTTACCTTAAGTACCCCAAAATTTTATGTTACCAAGTTTCTTCCTGATCTGGCGATTGTATTTGTCATAGGGAAGTCTAGGGCTGTGAGTAAGGGAGAAAAGGAGAATTATCCTAAATTCCCCAAAATTCTGAGTGACTGACTGGAAAGATACAGGCAACTGTGTGCCAAGTTTCTTCCTGATCTAGGGTCTGGGGAAAGAAGCATTTGAACAGGGAATATATTTTTGTTTTTTGTTGACAATGATAGGTTTTCGGGTGACAGTTTATTAACAAAAATTTAAAAAAAAATCTAAAAAATAGATATATAAATTGACAGGAGACAGAGACAGGGACCCTGATGTGGTCTGTGACTGAGGCAGACTGATACTAGACAAGATAGAGTAGTTTGTAGAAATCCAAGGCAAGACATCTCACACAATCAGTTCTATTGTACTTTACAGAAAAAACACACACAGACCAAGCCATAATCTCGCAAGTTTGCCACTTAAACCTGGGGTTGTATATATGCAGCCACGGAAACCCCAAAATGAGAGCATGGTGTGGGGAACGGATGATCTGAAACTGTTGAACCTCGGAATATAAAGCCCTAACACTCAACCCCAAGGGAATTGTCTCCATGGTAATCTGGGCAGGTACCAATGGTCTCCCATCGATGGCTTCAATGGTTAACAGAGCCTCTTTCACCAACATAGGAACATTGTGGGAGACCGCAAATGACTCATCCATAAAATATCCGGCTGCGCCGGAATCAACAAGTGCCAGGGTTTCCACGGCTAGGTCTGCCCAGGAAACTACCACCTGTATGGTGGGCTTTTGACTGGTTGGGACCAGGGAGTGCTGAACACCACCTAAGGCCTGTCCCCCAAGGTACCCTAGGTGCATTCGTTTCCCGGCCAGATCGGGCAAGAATGCAACAGATGGCCCGCCTGGCCACAATACAAATAGAGCCCTTGTCTGCGGCGGTGCGCCCTCTCCTCCTTAGATAATCTAGTGAATCCCAGTTGCATGGGTTCACTAATTTCTCCCTAGCAGGAGTTGGAGGTGAGGGAGGTATGGGTGGGAAATTAGACCTTACAGAACCCATTTCTCTTGCCCTTTGCTTGCGGTCTTTGGTTGCCATCCATTCCCTGATACGGGAATCCATTAGTATAGTAAAATCGATAAGATCATCAAGGTCAGATGGCAATTCTCGTGCTGCTGTCTCATCCTTTAATCGATCACAGAGACCCTGTGCAAATGCTGCTACCAACCCCTCATTGTTCCAGCCCACCTCTGCTGCAAGGGTACGGAATACTATTGCATAATCAGCAACTGTGCGAGACCCTTGTTGGATTTCCATAAATTTTTTTGCAGCAGAGGCAGCTTTTCCAGGAACCTCAAACACTCTATGAAACGCCCTTACAAACTCAGAAAAGTTCAGAGTACATGGTTTAGCGGACTCCCATAGCGGATTTGCCCATGCCAGGGCTCTCCCCGTGAGCAAGGAGATCATAAACCCCACTTTACTGCGATCAGTGGGAAAAGCATGAGAGGTTAATTCAAGGAAGATTTCCAACTGGTTAATAAACCCCCTGCACAGGTTAGGTTCGCCATAGTACCTGAGAAGTAATGGAGCGGTAGCCGTCAGCCCTTTATTAGCGTTAGTTAGAGTACTAGACTGTGCTTCCGGTGTCAAAACGGGGGGGACCACCGGAGCCGGTACTGGTTTATTCAAGTGTGCTGTGTGCTCAAGAATCATTTGAATACCCAAAGCCAACTGGTCTAATCGTTGTCCTTGGAGGTCCATCCTCCAGTGGATAGTCTGTGAATCACCTTTACCGTTACCATCTGAGCTCATGGCCCTTTCGTACTTTTACGGTTCAGTACACTCAGACACATTAGGTTTAGGTAAAAACACAGCTTTATAGAAGCACACAAGGAATAATGTAACCCTCACGGGTCCAGGAAGTAGCATCAACTGACACAAGACAGGTTACAAGTGGTTACCCACACGGGTCCAGTAAAGTGCACAACACTGACACAGGTCAGGTAAATCGTGATACAGTGTATGAGTATGATATACAGTGGAGCCACTGGCAGAGTGGCTAGCAATGACTGCGGTACAATGTCGCTAATGCCACAGGCGGTGACAATGACCTGAGCAACGGAAATAAAGCTTACTAGCACGGTTCCACTACAGTGGACACCCACTGTTGACTACAAAGGCAAATCAGAGCTCGTGCCAAACGGAGGCCCAACATAGAGATCGACGCCAGTGCTCTTGCTAAGACCCAAAGCGTCAATCTCGCCGGGTCGGTACACGGAGCAGGAATCTCGATCTCGCCGGGTCGGTACACGGAGCAGGAATGTCAGCCAGGCTGGTTCAGAACAGGAATCAGGAACGTCAGCCAATCGGAGTCGGTACACAGAATCAGGAGCAATGACTAATGGCGTGGTCAGGCAGTCCGGGCTCATACACTGGATCAGAATCACAAAACTATCTCTAGACATCAGGTACACCACAAAAGGGCATTAGCCAAGTGACAGCCCAGGGTATAAAAAGGCTGTCACTAGGAGGAGCAATACAGCGCAGCCAATAGGAGAGCAGCAACATAGAGATGGAGAGAATTTCGCTCAGATCACGGGCGACGTGATACCTATCTATTATAACCGAGTCTAATCATAACTTGGCCCTGGTGGACTCATACACATATCTTGGTATGTGGCTTGACCCCAATCTTACCTTTTGTCTCCATGTTGATAAATTAACATGCAAACTTTATCCTAAATAGGTACTCTGTTTAGAAACAAATCCTGTTTATGTCCCCTTGTAAGAAAATGTATTTTACAATATATATTACTGCCAGTTATACACTATGGGGACGTAGTATATGCTCCCTCACCACAAATGCATCTTAGTAAAATTGACACATGTATAACTCACTATACTGCTTTACCCTCCAATGTAATTACACTACCCATCACTGTGATATGCTTAAAGAACCAAGTTGGTTAACATTCGAATCTACATGTACCCTTTACTTCTCTTGCTTAGTAAACAACCACTTGCCTGGAAAGCTACCAAACTACCTGAACAATATGCTTACTCCAGCTCTCCAGCTCAACTATCCAGGACACCTTAGAAAATGAGATAAATCTCAATGTATTCTTCCTGGTAAAACATTTTTTAAATAAATAAATTAATTGATCCTTTCTTATACCATTTCATTGTATAACATGCACTTATTATACATACATTTATGACTATTATTTTTATGTTCATGCCCCACTAAGAAAAGTGAGCATAAGGAAGGGGGGGCAATTGATCTCCTTGAGTTATGCCATTTTAGAGCTCTTATAGACAAATTGGCTCAGCTTATGATCACACTGTCAACAGATAATTGTAGTATACCTGCACAGTGACGCTAAAGCCCAGTGCTTCCATATGCCCATATTACTGCATCCTTAAAGTGATAATAATGTTTCACAAAAACAGCAGCTCCAATTAATCTTCATAGTATTTTAGCCATAGAGAGTGTTATTTCATTACTGTGAGCGTTGTAGTTCAAGATAAATTGAATGCTAAAGTTTCCCCCTCCTGCCCCTTTTACCTAGTGTAAGCCCCCACTCCTCAGATGTGGAATCCAGTCTATAGACCAGACAGCTCACAACAAGGATTAATATTCTTACTGTGAGAACAATGAAAACCCTTCCCCCCTTGACAGGTTTTTCAACTTTTTCCTTTATTTTAAATGAAGATTGTCCCTCTCTACAATCTAACTGGACACTCCCTGCTGCTCTAAGCTGAGCAGTGTTACATCAGTAGAAGGGGTGGGAGCGGGATACTTTATCATTCAATTACTCTTGAACTACAACTCTGACAAAATTGAAATAACACTCTCCAAGACCCAAATGCTATGAAGATTAATTAGAGCTGCTTTTATTATAGATGAGAGTTGGTACCATGTTAGCCGTAGAAATACAGGAGGCAAAAATTTAGTAAAGTACCTTTATTGGCTAACTAAACATTTAAAATGCAAGCTTTCAAGACTTCTTAGGTCTCTTCCTCAGGAATGTTATACAAATAAATATGAAAACTTCTCTCTTAAATACAAGTTCACATTACATTGTTTATAATGGAAATCAGATAAGATCGTTAGTCCAGATACTGATTCTTTGAACAGTCATTGTTAGAGGATGTTATTTAAATTGCATTCTTCCTCTGAGTCCAGGTATTTATGATCCCAGAGGGACTTTCGTAAAAGTTAATTCACAATGTAATAATGTGACAGAAACTCTCTGTGTCTATTCAGACCATAAGTCAAAGAATCAAATTGTAGCATTAATTTTACCTCCCATAATTTTCTGTCCCTCTGTGTGCAAAATTGTCCCATCAGTACAGTCAGTCTAATTCCCTGACATTACTACAAGTTTAGACAGGTTCTCTACCTTCAGAAAATGGGAACTGCAATTGGTACCTGAATGGCACCACAATATGCCAACTTGTTTATGGCAAAGTTAGAAGAGGACTTTCTGTCCACCTGCCAGACAAAATCCCTGGTCTATCGCCACTACATAGATGATGTTCTTATCATTTGGACCACCAGTGAAGAGGAACTTCTCAAATTCCACAAAAAATACAATTCATTCCACTCCAGTATTAATCTAACACTCATTCATTCATGCACAAACATTAACCTCCTAGACACGACTATCAGTATTCAGAACAACTCCATCCACACATCACTGTAGCATAAACCAATGGACAGACCAACCTACCTGAAAAACTATAGCTTTCACCCAAAACACACAAAGAACTCCATCAGATAGAATCGCATCTGTTCTGACATGGCAGACCATGACAAGCACCTCCAGAAACTCAGAGGAGACTTTATAAAATAGGGTTACAGTGCAAGGATTGACAGTCAGATACAGAAAGCTGTTCACATACCAAGAAAAGATCTGTTGAGCTACAAAGAACAGCATAAGGGAAACCGTGTGCCACTTGTTGTCACTTACCATCCCCAGGTTGAAGCTCTGTGCAAAATATCAAGAGAACTTCAAGCAACCTTACATACAGATGAAAGACTTAAGAACATATTTCCACAGCCTCCCTTACTGTCCTTCAGACAGCCTCCCAATTTAAAACAACTGATGGTAAGGAGTGCCCTGAACAAAAATACAAAAAATGGCACATTACCCTGCCTACAAAGTAGGTGTAAAACCTGTGCACACATTAGATCACAGACAAGATTCCCATACCGAACACCCAGTTACACCATAAGATCAACGGTAATTTCACCTGCAAGTCATCCAATGTAATATACCTCATCATGTGTGCAAAATGCCCAATAGCTCTTTATGTGGGGGAAACGGGACAGAAATTACATAAGAGGTTTAATTCCCACAGATCCAGAATTAACAAAAAAAACACAGAGATACCAGTGGGAGAACATTTTTGCCAAAGTGGGCACAGTGTCAGGGACATTAGACTAATTGTACTGATGGGACAATTTCGCACTCAGAGGGACAGAAAATTATGGGAGGTAAAATTAATGCTACAATTTGATTCTTTGACTTATGGCCTGAATAGAGACAGAGAGTTTCTGTCACATTATCACATTGTGAATTAACTTTTACGAAAGTCCCTCTGGGATCATAAATACCTGGACTCAGAGGAAGAATGCAATTTAAATCACATTATCAGAGTGCCTGTGCTCTTTTCTGTCACTCTCTGTGTGTTGAGCTCCCATTGGCTGAGCTTAGTTTGGCCCGCCCAGTATGTCCTTCTTATACTGGGCCTCTGGCACCTCTCAGGTGCCCTTTCATGGTGTTCCTGTACCAGTGCTACTGTGTTGCTGTGTTCCTGCATTCCTGTGTACCGACTTGGCCCATTTGACTACTCCTTCTGGTTCCTGCTCCGTGATTCGACCCGGCCTGGCTGACGTTCCTGATCCGTGACCTGACCCGGCTTTTCTGACATTCCTGCTCCGTGATTCGACCTGGCCTGGCTGACGTTCCTGCTCCGTGACCTGACCCGGCTTGTCTGACGTTCCTGCTCTGAGATCCGGCCAGCTATTCTGCTCCTGTTCTCCGTGACGCTTGGGCGACATTGTTACTTCCGCTTTGTTGGCCTAGCAGACTGAGTATCACTGTTGCCTCCATTACCTCTGAGCCTTCCGTTAACTCTTGCAGAGCACTGTTGCCTCCTTTACCACTGAGCCTTCCGTTAACTCTTGCAGAGCACTGTTGTCTCCATTACCACTGAGCCTTCCGTTAACTCTTGCAGAGCACTGTTGCCTCCGATTACCACTGAGCCTTTCGTTACTTCTGCAGAGCTATTGTTGCCTCCAATTACCATTCCGGCAGTAAGCCTTGGTTGGTTTCCGTTAGCTCTTGCTGTGTACGGTTGCTTACACTACAGCACCGGCAGGGAGCCATTGGCTCAATATACCAGCTCTTGCAGAGTATCGTGCCTCTGTTACTGCACCAGTCGGGTGCTATTGGCTCAAGTCCATCAACTCTTGCAGTGTACAGTGTCTCCGTTACAGCACCAGTCGGGTGCCATTGGCTCAAGTCCACCAGCTCTTGCAGAGTACTGTGCTTCCGTTACTGCACCGGTCGGGTGCTCGTGGCTCAAGTCTGTTCTAGCTCTAGCAGAGTATTGTGGCCTCCGTTACTGCTCAGCAGTGGGTATAGTCTCAGTCCTGCTTTACAGACTTAGGTGCTTCCACATCTCGCACCACAGTCTCTTGATAACCATTGCCATCATACTGGGCATTGCCAAACACACCACATCAGAGACTGATTACTATCTATGAACTTTAACCCATGCTGTGCTGAAGTTGTCTTGTTATGCCTGACCTGTGACAGTATCTAACCTTATTACCATTGTATACTGGGCCTGTGTGGGCATATGTCCATGATTTATATTTTCCTATCTATTCCTCTGTGATACACTATAGCCCGTTGTGGGTATTCTCATTGTGTCTTTTAATAAAACTGTGTTTTATTCTAACCTACTGTGTCTGAGTGTCGTACAAACCGTTACACACATCCTCTACCAATGACTGATCAAAGAATCTGTATCTGGACTAGCGTTCTTATCTGATTTCCATTATAAACAATGTAATGTATACTTGTATTTAAAAGAGAAGTTTTTATATTTATCTGTATAACATTCCTGAGGAAGAGACCTAAGAAGTCTTGAAAGGTTGAACTTTAAATCTGTTTAGTTAGCCGATAAAGGTATAAAATGTACTAAATTTTTGCCTCCTGCTTTTATTATGAAACATTACTATCCCTTTAATTAATACTTACTTATCATCCAGTTTTATATTCAAAGCCTGAAAAGTGGCTAGAGTTATACCTACATGCATCTATGCAAGTACTGCCACTCTTTTCACCCTATTTCAGTGTAGCTTCCTCCAAATCAGTCAACAGTCACTGCCTTCCAAAATATTTGCAGTGATATCAGAGTGATATGGAAAACTGTGAACTTACTGAAACTATTTTCCTATCTTCAACAAAGTAGACAATAATATTATGTTCACAAATTCAGGTTATGCAATAATTTGCTTAGGTATTTCATTCCTACTTCAGATAGAATGCAATATAGGGAAAGAACCATAAAACTGTAGTGATGGTAATTGGCACTCTATCTACAGCACTATCATATTCATATGGTACAGTTTTTAAGTAACATGCTGTAAAGTAAGAATGCTTTCAAAAATAGGCATGTTAATAGTTTATAGTTATCAATTAACAAAATGCATAGTGAGTGAACAAAAGAAAAATCTAAATCAAATCAATATTTGGTGTGACCATCCTTTACCTTCAAAACAGAATAAATTATTCTAGGTACACTTTCACAAAAAATGATTTTTTAGGCATATAGTCAGGTGTATGGTTAAATAATTATACCAGTCAGGTGCTAATGATCATCAATTTAATATGTAGTTTGAAACACAATCATTAAATGAACCAGAAACAGTTGTGTAGGAGGAATACAGCTGGGTGAGGAACAGCCAAATTTAGCTAACAGGATGAGGTTGCTGAAGACAGTTTATTGTCAAAAGACATACACCATGGCAAGACTGAGCACAGCAACAATACACAAGGTAGTTATACTGCATCAGCAAGGGCTCTCCCAGGCAGAAATGACAAGGCAGACAGGGGGTTTCTAGATGTGCTCTCCAAGCACTTTTGAAGAAGCACAAAGAAATGGGCAACATTGAGGACTGTAGACACAGTGGCTGACCAAGGTAATTTAGTGAAGCAGATGAAAAACACATTATGTTTACTTCTCTTTGCGATTGGAAGATTTCCAGCAGTGCCATCAGATCAGATTTGGAAGAGAACAGTGGGACCCTGGTACATCCATCTACTATCTGGTTAAGTCTGATCAGAAGTGGTCTTTATGGAATAGCTGCAGACCAAAAGCCATACCTGCAACATGGAAACTAGGCCAAGTGACTCAACTATGCATGAAAACATAGGAACTGGGGTGCAGACAGCAGGTATTCTGGACTGATGAGTCAAAATTTGAAATATTTGGCTGTAGCAGAAGGCAGTTTGTTCCTGAAAGGCTGGAGAGCTGTAGAAGAATGAGTGTCTACAGGCAACAGTGAAGCATGGTGGAGGTTCTATGCAAGTTTGGGGCTCCATTTCTGCAAATGGAGATGGGGATTTGGTCAGAACGAATGGTCTCCACAATGCTGAGAAGTACAGGCAGATACTTATCCATCATGCAATACCATCATAGAGGCATCTGATTGGCCCCAAATTTCTTCTGCTGCATGACAACGACTCCACACATACAGCCAAAATCATTAAGAACTATCTTCAGTGTTACAAGGAACAAGGAGTCCTGGAAGTGATGGAATAGCCTCTTCACAGCCTTGATCTCAACATCATTGAGTCTGTCTGGTATTACATGAAGAGATAGAAGCAACTGAGGCTGCCCAAATCCACAGAATAACTGTGATTAGTTCTCCAAGATGTTTGGAACAAACTACCTGCTGAGTTCCTTAAATAACTGTGTGCAAGTATATCTAGAAGGATTAATGCTGTTTTGAATGATCACTAGTGATGAGCGAGCACCCCAATGCTCGGGTGTTCGGGTGCTCTGACCGAGCACCCCCTGAGGCTCGAGTGCTCGGCCGAGCACCCGAGCCCCATTGAAGTCAATGGGAGGACTCGAGCATTACACCAGGCACCCCCTGCTCTGATGAGGGGAGGGTGCCTGGTCCATAGGAAAATGGCAGAAAAGGATGGAAACACCACAGAAATGGTTCAGGGACAGCATAGGGAGGATGTCTGGATGCATCTTGGACTCCAACATCGCTGCTGGGAACGATCTTTCGCCCGTAGTACGCCATTTTTACAGACTGACCATAAAACACACAAAAAGGAAAATAAAAACGACTTTAGGCGAAAAATTGTTACCAAACAATATTTGCTGTATATTTACTTGTATATCATCTGCAAATTCTCCCAAAAATTTCCTTGATTTTCTGAAGTGAGGCCATGATTAAGAGGGAAACGTGCGCAGAGGCAAATTCTCCCAAAAATTTCCTTGATTTTCAGAACTGAGGCCATGATTAAGAGGGAAACGTGCGCAGAGGCAAATTCTCCCAAAAATTTCCTTGATTTTCAGAACTGAGGCCATGATTAAGAGGGAAACGTGCGCAGAGGCAAATTCTCCCAAAAATTTCCTTGATTTTCAGAACTGAGGCCATGATTAAGAGGGAAACGTGCGCAGAGGCAAATTCTCCCAAAAATTTCCTTGATTTTATTGAACTGAGGCCATGATTAAGAGGGAAACGTGCGCTGAGCTGACCATCTAAAACATTATGGGTGAGGGTCTGCTGCAGAGCTGACCATCCTAAACATTATATGCGAAGGCCCGCTAGTGAGCTGACGCTATAAAACATTATATGAGAGGGCCCGCTAGAGAGCTGACCCAATAAAACATTATATGAGAAGGCCCGCTGGTGAGCTGACCTATATAAAAATTGTCAAACAGGGCCCGCTGGTGAGCTGGCCCTATATAAAAATTATATCACAGGGCCCGCTGGTGAGCTGGCCCTATATAAAAATTATATCACAGGGCCCGCTGGTGAGCTGGCCCTATATAAAAATTATATCCCAGGGCATATGGAAGAGGAGGAGGAGGATGAGAAGATTAAGAGTCAACCATATACCTGTTTTTTGGGTGGAAGGGGTGAATGGGAATACAGAGTATTCCCATCATTGTAAATAACATATATAAAGTGACTTTATGTTCCCCCGGGGCTTTCCTCCAGTGGAGTGGAGAAGTCAGGGGAAATCCAGGCCTTGTTCATTTTTATAAGTGTCAACCTATCAGCATTGTCGGTGGAAAGGCGGATACGCTTATCTGTTATGATGCCACCAGCAGCACTAAATACCCGCTCAGACAGAACGCTGGCGGCAGGGCAGGCCAGCACCTCCAAGGCGTAGAGTGCCAGTTCATACCACGTGTCCAGCTTGGACACCCAGTAGTTGTAAGGCACAGAGGGATCATTGAGGACGCTGACACGGTCTGCTACGTACTCCTTCACCATCTTCCAAAACTTTTCCCTCCTTGTGACACTAGGCTGCGCATCAGGGTGAGGGTGCTGGCGGGGTGTCATGAAGGTGTCCCACGCCTTGGAGAGTGTTGCCCTGCCTTTCTCGGAACTGCTGTGTGCTCCCCTTTTCTCCCCTTCTCGGTTGGCCAAGGTAGCACGTACTCTGCCTCCAGCGTTGTCAGATGGAAAATTTTGGAGCAATTTTTCAACAAGAACCTTCTGGTATTGCACCATTTTGCTTGTCCTCTCCACCGGAGGAATGAGAGATGAGAAATTCTCTTTGTAGCGGGGGTCCAGAAGGGTGAACACCCAGTTATCCGTGTTGTTTAAAATGCGTATAACGCGTGGGTCACGGGAAAGGCAGCCTAACATAAAGTCAGCCATGTGTGCCAGAGTACCAACAGTCAAGATTTCGCTGTCCTCACCAGGAGGATGACTCTCAATATCCTCATCCTCTTCCTCCTCTTCTGCCCACCCACGCTGAAGAGATGGAACTAAAGTTCCATGGCTACCCTCTGTAGCGGAGGCAACCGTGTCTTCCTCCTCCTCCTCCTCCTCCGCCTCCTCCAATTGTCGCTGAGAAGACGAAGTGAGGGTGCTCTGGCTATCACCTTGTGTAAGCTCTTCCTCCCCCATTTCCACCTCTTCCACATGCAAAGCGTCGGTTTTAATTGTGAGCAGCGAGCGTTTCAGTAGACACAGAAGTGGGATGGTTACACTGATAATAGCGTTATCGCCGCTCACCATCTGTGTCGATTCCTCAAAATTGCGTAAAACCTTGCAGAGGTCTGACATCCATTCCCACTCCTCACTTCTGATTACAGGAAGTTGAACGGAGAGGCGACGACCGTGTAACAGCTGGTACTCCACTACTGCCCTCTGCTGCTCACAAAGCCGGGCCAACATGTGGAAGGTGGAGTTCCAGCGCGTGCTCACGTCACACAGCAGCCGGTGAGCTGGCAATTGTAAGCGCTGCTGCAGCTTCAACAGGCCGGCCGAAGCTGTAGATGACTTACGGAAATGTGCACACACCCGGCGCACCTTGGTCAAGAGATCATGCACATTGGGGTAGGTTTTTAGAAATCGCTGCACCACTAAATTAAATACATGCGCTAGGCATGGTACGTGTGTGAGCTTGCCGAGCTCCAAAGCCGCCACCAAGTTACGCCCATTATCACACACAACCATGCCTGGTTGCAGGTTGAGTGGCGAGAGCCACTGCTCGGTCTGGTGACTAATCCCCTGCAACAGCTCTGAGGCCGTGTGCTGTTTGTCCCCAAGGCAGATCAGCTTCAGCACGGCCTGTTGACGCTTCCCCACTGCAGTGCTACACTGCTTCCAGCTACTGGCTGATGGGGGAGTGGCGCTGCGTGTAGAGAATTCGGAGGTGGAAACGGAGGAGGAGGAGCCAATAACGTAGGTGCTGGCGGAAACCCTGATGGAGGTAGGGCCCGCAATCCTCGGCGTGGGTAGCACCCGTGCCATCCCAGGGTCCGAGTCGCTCCCAGCCTCCACGACATTCACCCAGTGTGCCGTCAGGGAAATGTAGCGTCCCTGGCCACAAGCACTTGTCCATGTGTCAGTCGTTAAGTTGACCTTCCCAGTAACTGCGTTGGTCAGGGCACGGGTGATGTTACGGGACACATGGTGGTGTAATGCGGGGATGGCACACCGGGAAAAGTAGTGGCGGCTGGGGACCGCGTACCGAGGGACAGCTGCTGCCATCAGGCTGCGGAAGGACTCAGTGTCCACAAGCCTAAATGGCAGCATTTCGATGGCCAGTAATTTGGAAAGGTGTGAGGTTAGTGCTATGGCCTGTGGGTGGGTGGCTGGGTACTTTCTCTTGCGCTCAAATGCCTGGGGTAACGACATTTGGACGCTGCGCTGGGACAGGGAAGTGGATGTGGTCGCTGATGGTGCTTCAGATGCTACAGGTGCAGGGCGGGAGGTATGCGGGCCTGCGCCTTCGACAGGCGATTGGCCGGCACCGAAAACAGGGGAAGAGGAGGCAGTGGTGTGGCCTGCAGACACAGATGGGCAATCCAGGCGTTCCTCCCACTTACTACGGTGCTTGGATGCCATGTGTCGGATCATGCTGGTGGTGGTGAGTTTTCTAGTGTTCATGCCTCGGCTCATTCTGGTGTGGCACAGGTTGCAAACTACAATTCTTTTGTCGTCCGCACTTTCCTTAAAAAAACGCCATACCGCGGAACACCTACCCTTTGGCAAGGTAGATTTACGCAAGGGGGTGCTCCGTGGAACATTTGCGGGCCGGTTTGGTGCGGTCCGCCTTCTTTCTGTAGCCACACCACTGCCTCTTCCAGCCTGTTGCGGTGCTGCAGATGGCTCACCCTCAGGACTGCTGTCATCGCTCGGCTCTACACCTTCCCAGGTGGGGTCAGTCACCTCATCGTCCACCAAGTCCTCCTCCACTTCCTCACTCTGATCATCCTCCTCAAGTCTTGATCCCACCACATACTCAGTCATTGACAACTGTATAACATTCTCCTCAACAAGGTCTTGAGACGGAAATAGTGGTTGATTTAATGGCAACTGTGTCTCATCATCATCATCATCATCCACTACTTCCTTTGACCTTAAATGCCGTTCACATCTGTCATCTTCTTGTGATTGGGTAGCCTCTAGAGGTTGTGAATCAGGGCACAAGATGTCATGTTCCTCTGCAAGCGTGCTTGGAGAGAGGGTCAAATGAAGGATTGGTGATGAGACGAGCTCCTCACTATATCCCAGTGTGGGATCACTTCTTTGACCAGACCGTGTATGGTGGGAGGAAGGATGATCAGAGTGAGGATTATGTTGACCAGACTCTTGGCTACTGAGAGTGGACTTGGTGGAAGACAGGGTGGTGCTTAACCGACTGGAAGCAGTATCAGCTGTCATCCAACCGACCACCTGTTCGCAGTGGTCGGACCTCGAGAGTGATGTCCTGCGACGCCCTGTAAAATTAGACATGAAGCTAGGTATGGTGGATGTCTTTCTTTCTTGTGCTCTGGCACCAGGCACAGTTTCTCCGCGTCCTGACCCGCGCCCTGAACTATCAGGATCACGTCCACTTCCCCGTCCCTTTTTACCCGCCTTCTTCATCTTACACGGAATATGTGACTTTAATATTTGAGTTTGAAAACTTAACAGTATTTCTTACTATTCTGCAACTGTGCAGAGTACACAGAATAGGCTGCTAAACTGCGGTGACACACACTGAATGGAAAATGTGACTTTAATATTTGAGTTTGAAAACTTAACAGTATTTCTTCCTATTCTGCAACTGTGCAGAGTACACAGAATAGGCTGCTAAACTGCGGTGACACACACTGAATGGAATATGTGACTTTGATATTTTAGTTTGAAGACTTAACAGTATTTCTTCCTATTCTGCAACTGTGCAGAGTACACAGAATAGGCTGCTAAACTGCGGTGACACACACTGAATGGAATAAGTGACTTTAATATTTGAGTTTGAAAACTTAACAGTATTTCTTCCTATTCTGCAACTGTGCAGAGTACACAGAATAGGCTGCTAAACTGCGGTGACACACACTGAATGGAATATGTGACTTTAATATTTGAGTTTGAAAACTTAACAGTATTTCTTCCTAGTCTGCAACTGTGCAGAGTACACAGAATAGGCTGCTAAACGGCGGTGACACACACTGAATGGAATATGTGACTTTAATATTTGAGTTTGAAAACTTAACAGTATTTCTTCCTAGTCTGCAACTGTGCAGAGTACACAGAATAGGCTGCTAAACGGCGGTGACACACACTGAATGGAATATGTGACTTTAATATTTGAGTTTGAAAACTTAACAGTATTTCTTCCTATTCTGCAACTGTGCAGAGTACACAGAATAGGCTGCTAAACTGCGGTGACACACACTGAATGGAATAAGTGACTTTAATATTTGAGTTTGAAAACTTAACAGTATTTCTTCCTATTCTGCAACTGTGCAGAGTACACAGAATAGGCTGCTAAACTGCGGTGACACACACTGAATGGAATATGTGACTTTAATATTTGAGTTTGAAAACTTAACAGTATTTCTTCCTAGTCTGCAACTGTGCAGAGTACACAGAATAGGCTGCTAAACTGCGGTGACGAACACAGAATGGAATATGTGACTTTAATATTTGAGTTTGAAAACTTAACAGTATTTCTTCCTAGTCTGCAACTGTGCAGAGTACACAGAATAGGCTGCTAAACGGCGGTGACACACACTGAATGGAATATGTGACTTTAATATTTTAGTTTGAAAACTTAACAGTATTTCTTCCTAGTCTGCAACTGTGCAGAGTACACAGAATAGGCTGCTAAACGGCGGTGACACACACTGAATGGAATATGTGACTTTAATATTTGAGTTTGAAAACTTAACAGTATTTCTTCCTATTCTGCAACTGTGCAGAGTACACAGAATAGGCTGCTAAACTGCGGTGACGAACACAGAATGGAATATGTGACTTTAATATTTGAGTTTGAAAACTTAACAGTATTTCTTCCTAGTCTGCAACTGTGCAGAGTACACAGAATAGGCTGCTAAACGGCGGTGACACACACTGAATGGAATATGTGACTTTAATATTTTAGTTTGAAAACTTAACAGTATTTCTTCCTAGTCTGCAACTGTGCAGAGTACACAGAATAGGCTGCTAAACGGCGGTGACACACACTGAATGGAATATGTGACTTTAATATTTGAGTTTGAAAATTTAACAGTATTTCTTCCTATTCTGCAACTGTGCAGAGTACACAGAATAGGCTGCTAAACGGCGGTGACACACACTGAATGGAATATGTGACTTTAATATTTTAGTTTGAAAACTTAACAGTATTTCTTCCTAGTCTGCAACTGTGCAGAGTACACAGAATAGGCTGCTAAACGGCGGTGACACACACTGAATGGAATATGTGACTTTAATATTTGAGTTTGAAAACTTAACAGTATTTCTTCCCATTCTGCAACTGTGCAGAGTACACAGAATAGGCTGCTAAACTGCGGTGACGAACACAGAATGGAATATGTGACTTTGATATTTTAGTTTGAAGACTTAACAGTATTTCTTCCTATTCTGCAACTCTGCACAGTACACAGAATGTGCTGCTAAACTGCGGCGAAGCACACCGAATGGAATATGTGACTTTGATATTTTAGTTTTAAGACTTAACAGTATTTCTTCCTATTCTGCAACTCTGCACATTACACAGAATGTGCTGCTACTCTGCGGCGAAGCACACTGAATGGAATATGTGACTTTGATATTTTAGTTTGAAGACTTAACAGTATTTCTTCCTATTCTGCAACTCTGCACAGTACACAGAATAGGCTGCTAAACGGCGGTGACACACACTGAATGGAATATGTGACTTTAATATTTTAGTTTGAAAACTTAACAGTATTTCTTCCTAGTCTGCAACTGTGCAGAGTACACAGAATAGGCTGCTAAACGGCGGTGACACACACTGAATGGAATATGTGACTTTAATATTTGAGTTTGAAAACTTAACAGTATTTCTTCCTAGTCTGCAACTGTGCAGAGTACACAGAATAGGCTGCTAAACTGCGGTGACACACACTGAATGGAATATGTGACTTTAATATTTTAGTTTGAAGACTTAACAGTATTTCTTCCTATTCTGCAACTCTGCACAGTACACAGAATGTGCTGCTACACTGCGGCAAAGCACATTGAATGGAATATGTGACTTTGATATTTTAGTTTGAAGACTTAACAGTATTTCTTCCTATTCTGCAACTCTGCACAGTACACAGAATGTGCTGCTAAACTGCGGCGAAGCACACTGAATGGAATATGTGACTTTGATATTTTAGTTTTAAGACTTAACAGTATTTCTTCCTATTCTGCAACTCTGCACAGTACACAGAATGTGCTGCTACTCTGCGGCGAAGCACACTGAATGGAATATGTGACTTTGATATTTTAGTTTGAAGACTTAACAGTATTTCTTCCTATTCTGCAACTCTGCACAGTACACAGAATGTGCTGCTAAACTGCGGCGAAGCACACTGAATGGAATATGTGACTTTGATATTTTAGTTTGAAGACTTAACAGTATTTCTTCCTATTCTGCAACTCTGCACAGTACACAGAATGTGCTGCTAAACTGCGGCGAAGCACACTGAATGGAATATGTGACTTTGATATTTTAGTTTGAAGACTTAACAGTATTTCTTCCTATTCTGCAACTCTGCACAGTACACAGAATGTGCTGCTACACTGCGGCAAAGCACACTGAATGGAATATGTGACTTTGATATTTTAGTTTGAAGACTTAACAGTATTTCTTCCTATTCTGCAACTCTGCACAGTACACAGAATGTGCTGCTAAACTGCGGCGAAGCACACTGAATGGAATATGTGACTTTGATATTTTAGTTTGAAGACTTAACAGTATTTCTTCCTATTCTGCAACTCTGCACAGTACACAGAATGTGCTGCTAAACTGCGGCGAAGCACACTGAATGGAATATGTGACTTTGATATTTTAGTTTGAAGACTTAACAGTATTTCTTCCTATTCTGCAACTCTGCACAGTACACAGAATGTGCTGCTAAACTGCGGCGACGCACACTGAATGGAATATGTGACTTTGATATTTTAGTTTGAAGACTTAACAGAATGTGCTCTAATCTGCAACTTTGCACACTAAACAGAATGTGCTCTAATCTGCAACTTTGCACACTAAACAGAATGTGCTCTAATCTGCAACTTTGCACACTAAACAGAATGTGCTCTAATCTGCAACTGTGCACACTAAACAGAATGTGCTCTAATCTGCAACTTTGCACACTAAACAGAATATATATTTTTTTTTTTTTTTTTTTTCCCCCCCACACAAAATAACCTGCTGCCCCCACACACAGTAGTCCTAAAAAGGACTTTTGGTTCTTTTTTTTCACAATTTTGCTTGTTTTCCTCCCTACACTGCCTTTCCCTTCCTATCCTCAGCTCTCCCTGGCTAAGACTGAGCCGAACTCGATGGTCAGGTGCTATACAGCACCCGACCACGGGTTCTGGCCAGCCAATCAGTGTAATGCCAGCAGCCAACATGGCTGCTGGCATTACACCGATGTCAGAGCCTCCCTGCACGTTTATTGGCTGCGCAGCAGCCGCAAAACGTGCGGGGAGGAGACCCGAACATGGCGGGCGAGCACATGCGGTACTCGTACGAGTACCGCCATGTGCCGAGCAGAGCGATGCTCGAGCCGATCCGAGCATCGGCCGAGCATGCTCGCTCAACACTAATGATCACACCAAATATTGATTTGATTTAGATTTTTCTTCTGTTCAGTCACTATGCATTTTGTTAATTGATAAATATAAACTATTAACATGTCTGTTTTTGAAAGCATTCTTACTTTACAACATTTTTCATACTTGCTTAGGACTTTTGCACATTACTGCACATTCCCTCCCCGGTGTCATGTGACTCGTTAGTGTTACAAGTCTCAGGTGTGAATGGGGAGCAGGTGTGTTAAATTTGGTGTTATCGCTCTCACACTCTCTCATATCCAGAGGTTGTCTTTTGGAAGTAGACGTATGAGTGCTGCCAGCATTGCTGCAGAGGTTGAAGGGGTGGGGGGTCAGCCTATCAGTGCTCAGACCATATGCCGCAAATTGGTCTGCATGGCTGTCGTCCCAGAAGGAAGCCTCTTCTAAAGATGATGCACAAAGAAAACCCACAAACAGTTTGCTGAAGACAAGCAGACTAAGGACATGGATTACTGGAACCATGTCCTGTGGTCCTATGATACCAAGATAAACTTATTTGGTTCAGATGGTGTCAAGCGTGTGTGTCGGCAACCAGGTGAGGAGTACAAAGACAAGTGTGTCTTGCCTACAGTCAAGCATAGTGGTGGGAGTGTCATGGTCTGGGTCTGCATGAGTGCTGCTAGCACTGGGGAGCTACAGTTCATTGAGGGAACCATGAATGCCAACATGTACTGTGACATACTGAAGCAGAGCAGGATCCCCTCCCTTTGGAGGAGTATTCCAACATGATAACAACCCCAAACACTCATCCAAGATGACCACTGCCTTGCTAAAGAAGCTGTGGGTAAAGGTGATGGACTGGCCAAGCATGTCTCCAGACCTAAACCCTATTGAGCATCTGTGGGGCATCCTCAAACGGAAGGAGGGGGAGTGAAAGGTCTCTAACATCCACCAGCTCCGTGATGTCATCATGGAGGAGTGGAAGAGGACTCCAGTGGCAACCTGGGAAGCTCTGGTGAACTCCATGCCCAAGAGGGTTAAGGCAGTGCTGAAAAATAATGATGGCCACACAAAATATTGACACTTTGGGCCCAATTTGAACATTTCCACTTAGGGGTGTACTCACTTTTGTTGCCAAGGTTTAGACATTAATGGCTGTGTGTTGAGTTATTTTGAGGGGGACAGCAAATTTACACTGTTATACAGGCTGTACACTCGCTAATTTACATTGTAGCAGAGTGTCATTTCTTCAGTTTTGTCACATGAAAGATGAAATAAAAATATTTACAAAAATGTGAGGGGTGTAATCACTTATGTGAGATACTGTATATCTGCACAGCCACTACTATCCAAATAAGACTCTGTGTGACATCTAAAAAACAATGGAACTACAAGAGTATGAAGACAGAGAGCACTACCGAAATAAAAATTTTAATACAGTATATGTGCCTAATAGGAATATGGCCTTATAGTCATATTAAAAGAATAGTAATATTGTAAATAAATCAATGTTTATTAAAAAATATCTAACAATATAAAGCTAAAATGATTAAAAACAGACCCCCTACCAAACACATACGAAAAAAACAATAAATACAAATTACACCTATGTATGTATGTATGTATATCTTTATTTATATGGCACCACACAGTGTACACAGCGCCTTACAATAGACATATGTTACAATAAATAAGAAGGGATGAAATAAGTGCAACATTCATAGAAACAATGGGAGACAGGTCCCTGCACGAAGGAGCTTACAGTCTAAGAGCACCTAAGAGCAAATGCAACTGATAGACTGTTCTCCCATATATACATATATGCTAGCAGTCACAATATGTCCCTTAATAGTCACTGAGACTTATATTGGTTAAGGTACCTCTCCTGTCTTAATAAGTGGTAGAAGTCAGGAAAGTCCGCCCTCCCATCTTAGTGATGTACAAATCACAGTGTAACAATGAGTAGCAGGCAGAGGTAGAATAGTTTCTCTCCCACCCGTGTGGCCATTGCGGACAGAGTTCAATAGCAACACACAAAGTTTGTTAAACAATTTTTTTAAATATTTGATGTGAATAAAATGCATGAGAACAAAATAAAAACACAGATCTCATTTATTTTCTCCTCTTAATAAGCTACTGCATTTTTCTCAGCTTTGCCCAAGGAGGCACTGGCACTTCCCCTTTAAAATAACAGTAATGCTAAAAGACAACTTTCTCTAAAATAAAAGCTCATGTTGTAAGATTCCCAGATATATATTAAATATTTCCATAACTTAATTGTACTTTTACATTACATGAGCTGTATTACGGCTGGATGTGGGTAGCAATTTTCCTTTTTTCTTGTTGCTTCCCAATTTTCTTACACACTATATATCAGTCACCTAAGTCTGAACCAGGAGGGAGTAGTAATAGGAAATATTCCTCCAGTCTACTGACATACAAAAAAGCATGTTTACTTCCATAAACATTACATTAAATACTCTTTAATGTCTTAAGGACCATTGACGTGGCAGGACCGTCACGCTGGTCTGGCACTTAAGGAGTGAGTAATACCGGGGACTGAAGTGATCGCTCCAAGACCAGAGCGATCTCTTTCAGTCCTCCATTCGGCCTGCCGCCCCATGTGATCAGTCACGTGGGATGTCACGTCAAAGTTTACTATGTGGTCCTTAAAATACAGCACACCCCAGGACTGCTGGTCCTTAAGGGGTTATGGATAGTGATGAGCGAGCACCCCAATGCTCGGGTGTTCGGGTGCACTGACCGAGCACCCCCGGAGGCTCGAGTGCTCGGCCGAGCACCCGAGCCCCATTGAAGTCAATGGGAGGACTCGAGCATTACACCAGGCACCCCCTGCTCTGATGAGGGGAGGGTGCCTGGTCCATAGGAAAAGGGCAGAAAAGGATGGAAACACCACAGAAATGGTTCAGGGACAGCATAGGGAGGATGTCTGGATGCATCTTGGACTCCAACATCGCTGCTGGGAACGATCTTTCGCCCGTAGTACGCCATTTTTACAGACTGACCGTAAAACACACAAAAAGGAAAATAAAAACGACTTTAGGCGAAAAATTGTTACCAAACAGTATTTGCTGTATATTTACTTGTATATCATCTGCAAATTCTGCAAAAAATTTCCTCGATTTTTCTGAAGTGAGGCCATGATTAAGAGGGAAACGTGCGCAGAGGCAAATTCTCCCAAAAATTTCCTAGATTTTTCTGAACTGAGGCCATGATTAAGAGGGAAACGTGCGCAAAGGCAAATTCTCCCAAAAATTTCCTCGATTTTTCTGAACTGGGGCCATGATTAAGAGGGAAACGTGCGCTGAGCCGACCATCTAAAACATTATGGGTGAGGGTCTGCTGCGGAGCTGACCATCCTAAACATTATATGCGAAGGCCCGCTAGTGAGCTGACGCTATAAAACATTATATGAGAGGGCCCGCTAGAGAGCTGACCCAATAAAACATTATATGAGAAGGCCCGCTGGTGAGCTGACCTATATAAAAATTGTCAAACAGGGCCCGCTGGTGAGCTGGCCCTATATAAAAATTATATCACAGGGCATATGGAAGAGGAGGAGGAGGATGAGAAGATTAAGAGTCAACCATATACCCGTTTTTTGGGTGGAAGGGGTGAATGGGAATACAGAGTATTCCCATCATTGTAAATAACATATATAAAGTGAGTTTATGTTCCCCCAGGGCTTTCCTCCAGTGGAGTGGAGAAGTCAGGGGAAATCCAGGCCTTGTTCATTTTTATAAGTGTCAACCTATCAGCATTGTCGGTGGAAAGGCGGATACGCTTATCTGTTATGATGCCACCAGCAGCACTAAATACCCGCTCAGACAGAACGCTGGCGGCAGGGCAGGCCAGCACCTCCAAGGCGTAGAGTGCCAGTTCATACCACGTGTCCAGCTTGGACACCCAGTAGTTGTAAGGCACAGAGGGATCATTGAGGACGCTGACACGGTCTGCTACGTACTCCTTCACCATCTTCCAAAACTTTTCCCTCCTTGTGACACTAGGCTGCGCATCAGGGTGAGGGTGCTGGCGGGGTGTCATGAAGGTGTCCCACGCCTTGGAGAGTGTTGCCCTGCCTTTGTCGTAACTGCTGTGTGCTCCCCTTTTCTCCCCTTCTCGGTTGGCCAAGGTAGCACGTACTCTGCCGCCAGCGTTGTCAGATGGAAAATTTTGGAGCAATTTTTCAACAAGAACCTTCTGGTATTGCACCATTTTGCTTGTCCTCTCCACCGGAGGAATGAGAGATGAGAAATTCTCTTTGTAGCTGGGGTCCAGAAGGGTGAACACCCAGTAATCCGTGTTGTCTAAAATGCGTATAACGCGTGGGTCACGGGAAAGGCAGCCTAACATAAAGTCAGCCATGTGTGCCAGAGTACCAACAGGCAAGATTTCGCTGTCCTCACCAGGAGGATGACTCTCAATCTCCTCATCCTCTTCCTCCTCTTCTGCCCACCCACGCTGAAGAGATGGAACTAAAGTTCCATAGCTACCCTCTGTAGCGGAGGCAACCGTGTCTTCCTCCTCCTCCTCCTCCGCCTCCTCCAATTGTCGCTGAGAAGACGAAGTGAGGGTGCTCTGGCTATCACCTTGTGTAAGCTCTTCCTCCCGCATTTCCACCTCTTCCACATGCAAAGCGTCAGTTTTAATTGTGAGCAGCGAGCGTTTCAGTAGACACAGAAGTGGGATGGTTACACTGATAATAGCGTTATCGCCGCTCACCATCTGTGTCGATTCCTCAAAATTGCGTAAAACCTCACAGAGGTCTGACATCCATTCCCACTCCTCACTTCTGATTACAGGAAGTTGAACGGAGAGGCGACGACCGTGTAACAGCTGGTACTCCACTACTGCCCTCTGCTGCTCACAAAGCCGGGCCAACATGTGGAAGGTGGAGTTCCAGCGCGTGCTCACGTCACACAGCAGCCGGTGAGCTGGCAATTGTAAGCGCTGCTGCAGCTTCAACAGGCTGGCCGAAGCTGTAGATGACTTACGGAAATGTGCACACACGCGGCGCACCTTGGTCAAGAGATCATGCACATTGGGGTAGGTTTTTAGAAATCGCTGAACCACTAAATTAAATACATGCGCTAGGCATGGTACGTGTGTGAGCTTGCCGAGCTCCAAAGCCGCCACCAAGTTACGCCCATTATCACACACAACCATGCCTGGTTGCAGGTTGAGTGGCGAGAGCCACTGCTCGGTCTGGTGACTAATCCCCTGCAACAGCTCTGAGGCCGTGTGCTGTTTGTCCCCAAGGCAGATCAGCTTCAGCACGGCCTGTTGACGCTTCCCCACTGCAGTGCTACACTGCTTCCAGCTACTGGCTGATGGGGGAGTGGCGCTGCGTGTAGAGAATTCGGAGGTGGAAAGGGAGGAGGAGGAGCCAATAAAGTAGGTGCTGGCTGAAACCCTGATGGAGGTAGGGCCCGCAATCCTCGGCGTGGGTAGCACCCGTGCCATCCCAGGGTCCGAGTCGCTCCCAGCCTCCACGACATTCACCCAGTGTGCCGTCAGGGAAATGTAGCGTCCCTGGCCACAAGCACTTGTCCATGTGTCAGTCGTTAAGTGGACCTTCCCAGTAACTGCGTTGGTCAGGGCACGGGTGATGTTACGGGACACATGGTGGTGTAATGCGGGGATGGCACACCGGGAAAAGTAGTGGCGGCTGGGGACCGCGTACCGAGGGACAGCTGCTGCCATCAGGCTGCGGAAGGACTCAGTGTCCACAAGCCTAAATGGCAGCATTTCGATGGCCAGTAATTTGGAAAGGTGTGAGGTTAGTGCTATGGCCTGTGGGTGGGTGGCTGGGTATTTTCGCTTGCGCTCAAATGCCTGGGGTAACGACATTTGGACGCTGCGCTGGGACAGGGAAGTGGATGTGGTCGCTGATGGTGCTTCAGATGGTACAGGTGCAGGGCGGGAGGTATGCGGGCCTGCGCCTTCGACAGGCGATTGGCCGGCACCGAAAACAGGGGAAGAGGAGGCAGTGGTGTGGCCTGCAGACACAGATGGGCGATCCAGGCGTTCCTCCCACTTATTACGGTGCTTGGATGCCATGTGTCGGATCATGCTGGTGGTGGTGAGGTTTCTAGTGTTCATGCCTCGGCTCATTCTGGTGTGGCACAGGTTGCAAACTACAATTCTTTTGTCGTCCGCACTTTCCTTAAAAAAACGCCATACCGCGGAACACCTACCCCTAGGCAAGGTAGATTTACGCAAGGGGGTGCTCCGTGGAACATTTGCGGGCCGGTTTGGTGCGGTCCGCCTTCTTTCTGTAGCCACACCACTGCCTCTTCCAGCCTGTTGCGGTGCTGCAGATGGCTCACCCTCAGGACTGCTGTCATCGCTCGGCTCTACACCTTCCCAGGTGGGGTCAGTCACCTCATCGTCCACCAAGTCCTCCTCCACTTCCTCACTCTGATCATCCTCCTCATGTCTTGATCCCACCACATACTCAGTCATTGACAACTGTATAACATCCTCCTCAACAAGGTCTTGAGACAGTAATAGTGGTTGATTTAATGGCAACTGTGTCTCATCATCATCATCATCCACTACTTCCTTTGACCTTAAATGCCGTTCACATCTGTCATCTTCATGTGATTGGGTACCCTCTAGAGGTTGTGAATCAGGGCATAAGATGTCATGTTCCTCTGCAAGCGTGCTTGGAGAGAGGGTCAAATGAAGGATTGGTGATGAGACGAGCTCCTCACTATATCCCAGTGTGGGATCACTTCTTTGACCAGACCGTGTATGGTGGGAGGAAGGATGATCAGAGTGAGGATTATGTTGACCAGACTCTTGGCTACTGAGAGTGGACTTGGTGGAAGACAGGGTGGTGCTTAACCGACTGGAAGCAGTATCAGCTGACATCCAACCGACCACCTGTTCGCAGTGGTCGGACCTCGAGAGTGATGTCCTGCGACGCCCTGTAAAATGAGACATGAAGCTAGGTATGGTGGATGTCTTTCTTTCTTGTGCTCTGGCACCAGGCACAGTTTCTCCGCGTCCTGACCCGCGCCCTGAACTATCAGGATCACGTCCACTTCCCCGTCCCTTTTTACCCGCCTTCTTCATCTTACACGGAATATGTGACTTTGATATTTGAGTTTGAAGACTTAACAGTATTTCTTCCTATTCTGCAACTGTGCACAGTACACAGAATATGCTGCTAAACTGCGGCGAAGCACACTGAATGGAATATGTGACTTTGATATTTTAGTTTGAAGACTTAACAGTATTTCTTCCTATTCTGCAACTGTGCAGAGTACACAGAATATGCTGCTAAACTGCGGTGACGCACACTGAATGGAATATGTGACTTTGATATTTGAGTTTGAAGACTTAACAGTATTTCTTCCTATTCTGCAACTGTGCAGAGTACACAGAATATGCTGCTAAACTGCGGTGACGCACACTGAATGGAATATGTGACTTTGATATTTGAGTTTGAAGACTTAACAGTATTTCTTCCTATTCTGCAACTGTGCAGAGTACACAGAATATGCTGCTAAACTGCGGCGAAGCACACTGAATGGAATATGTGACTTTGATATTTTAGTTTGAAGACTTAACAGTATTTCTTCCTATTCTGCAACTCTGCACAGTACACAGAATGTGCTGCTAAACTGCGGCGAAGCACACTGAATGGAATATGTGACTTTGATATTTTAGTTTGAAGACTTAACAGTATTTCTTCCTATTCTGCAACTGTGCAGAGTACACAGAATATGCTGCTAAACTGCGGTGACGCACACTGAATGGAATATGTGACTTTGATATTTGAGTTTGAAGACTTAACAGTATTTCTTCCTATTCTGCAACTGTGCAGAGTACACAGAATATGCTGCTAAACTGCGGTGACGCACACTGAATGGAATATGTGACTTTGATATTTGAGTTTGAAGACTTAACAGTATTTCTTCCTATTCTGCAACTGTGCAGAGTACACAGAATATGCTGCTAAACTGCGGTGACGCACACTGAATGGAATATGTGACTTTGATATTTGAGTTTGAAGACTTAACAGTATTTCTTCCTATTCTGCAACTGTGCACAGTACACAGAATATGCTGCTAAACTGCGGCGAAGCACACTGAATGGAATATGTGACTTTGATATTTGAGTTTGAAGACTTAACAGTATTTCTTCCTATTCTGCAACTGTGCAGAGTACACAGAATATGCTGCTAAACTGCGGTGACGCACACTGAATGGAATATGTGACTTTGATATTTGAGTTTGAAGACTTAACAGTATTTCTTCGTATTCTGCAACTGTGCAGAGTACACAGAATATGCTGCTAAACTGCGGTGACGCACACTGAATGGAATATGTGACTTTGATATTTTAGTTTGAAGACTTAACAGTATTTCTTCCTATTCTGCAACTGTGCACAGTACACAGAATATGCTGCTAAACTGCGGCGAAGCACACTGAATGGAATATGTGACTTTGATATTTTAGTTTGAAGACTTAACAGTATTTCTTCCTATTCTGCAACTGTGCAGAGTACACAGAATATGCTGCTAAACTGCGGTGACGCACACTGAATGGAATATGTGACTTTGATATTTGAGTTTGAAGACTTAACAGTATTTCTTCCTATTCTGCAACTGTGCAGAGTACACAGAATATGCTGCTAAACTGCGGTGACGCACACTGAATGGAAAATGTGACTTTGATATTTGAGTTTGAAGACTTAACAGTATTTCTTCCTATTCTGCAACTGTGCAGAGTACACAGAATATGCTGCTAAACTGCGGTGACGCACACTGAATGGAATATGTGACTTTGATATTTGAGTTTGAAGACTTAACAGTATTTCTTCCTATTCTGCAACTGTGCAGAGTACACAGAATATGCTGCTAAACTGCGGCGAAGCACACTGAATGGAATATGTGACTTTGATATTTTAGTTTGAAGACTTAACAGAATGTGCTCTAATCTGCAACTTTGCACACTAAACAGAATGTGCTCTAATCTGCAACTTTGCACACTAAACAGAATGTGCTCTAATCTGCAACTTTGCACACTAAACAGAATATATGAAATTTTTTTTTTTTTTGTTTTTTTCCCCCCACACAAAATAAACTGCTGCCCCCACACACAGTAGTCCTAAAAAGGACTTTTGGTTCTTTTTTTTTCACAAATTTGCTTGTCTTCTCCCTACACTGACTTTCCCTTCCTATCCTCATCTCTCCCTGGCTAAGACTGAGCCGAACTCGCTGGTCAGGTGCTATACAGCACCAGACCACGGGTTCTGGCCAGCCAATCAGTGTAATGCCAGCAGCCAACATGGCTGCTGGCATTACACTGATGTCAGAGCCTCCCTGAACGTTTATTGGCTGCGCAGCAGCCGCAAAACGTGCGGGGAGGAGACCCGAACATGGCGGGCGAGCACATGCGGTACTCGTACGAGTACCGCCATGTGCCGAGCAGAGCGATGCTCGAGCCGATCCGAGCATCGGCCGAGCATGCTCGCTCAACACTAGTTATGGACTCATTTTAGAGAACCAGCCCACACAGAATTGATTCATAGTGGCCACTGAAATGTTCTGCCCTGATTAAGATGAGTTGGGGTTATTATTAGGAGACATTTCTATTTCTTTAACACAGGCATGTCAAACTCAAATACAACTGAGGGTAGTGTACTCAGCATTTCCCTCCAAGGAGGGACACAAGACTGTCTGCTATAATTGGCATATGTATCTACAGGGCATATATGAGGCAAACAGCTGGATCAATTAAGCCTTTGAGTGCCAGATAGGTATCCAACACATGCAAAGCAATACACTAGACACCTGTCTGGCATTCAAATGGTTAGCCCTTTTATTGCCAGAGAGGTATGCAGCACATTGCTCCAACATGCATTGATACTCCTTTTGGAACTCAAAGGTTTAAAGTAACAAAAAATCACTTTGACCTACAATGGGATTTTACCCCCTTGTTTCTTGCCTGCAAGGAACTTAAACGTTTATGTATATGGAGGGCCTGACACTGCCAGCCTGCCCCATGGGCTGCATATGACTAACAGTAGGGATGTTCAAAAAGTCACATATTGTTCCCACTAGTATTTTTGGGGAATAAAAAACATGATTTTAAACCTTTTCCATTGGGAATTCCTAGAAATAGAGAAACCCATAGATTTTCCACTATTTATTTAGCACCAAGGATTTTCCAGAAACCAAGGCAGGTGGTGGTAATAGGGCACTCTATTATTAGGAGGGTAGCTAGGGTAATCTGCCGCCAGGAACATGAATTCAGAACAGTATACTGTCTCCCGGGTGCTCGGGTTTGGCATATTGCAGACAGGGCTGACAGATTATTGGGAGGGGCTGCAAGTGATCCAGCTGTCTTGGTACATATTGGTACCAATGACAAAGTAGGAGGAAGATGGAGGTCCCTAAAGAAAGATTTCAGGGATTTAGGGTGCAAGCTCAAGGCAAGGAACTCTAAGGTAGTGTTTTCTGAAATACTACCTGTGTCATGCGCCAGTGCAGGTAGGCAGAGGGAGCTCAGGGAGCTTAATGCATGACTCAAGCATTGGTTCAGGAAGGGGAGGGTTTTGTGTTTTTAGAGCACTGGGTTTACTTTGCTCTTGGGTACAATCTATATGGAAGAGATGGATTGCACATAAATGGTAGAGGAGCCTCCGTGCTAGGGGAGAGAATGCTAAGAAGCTTGGATGAGCTTTTAAACTAGGAAAGGCAGGTGAGGGTATAGATAGCAAAAATTGGTTAGCTAGAGCAGATAGGAACCGGGTCCAAGTAAATGACCAGTGGGGTGAAGAAAGGGTGGGGATAGATGTAGTAAATAGGGAGGAACTTCTAGTAAATGAAGATGTAGAAAAATGGCATGTAGGGAATAACATATGTAAAGACTTCAAAATTAATTGTATGCTAGCAACTGCAAGAAGTATGGCAGATAAAATAGGAGAACTATAATTGCTGAAGGTTAATGAGAAATTGGACATAATTGGTATAACAGAAACATGGTGGATTGATGCACATAACTGGGCTGTAACTATAGAAGGCTATTCCCAGTTTAGGAGAGACAGGATTAACAGATAGGGGAAGGTGTGTGCTTATATTTGAAATCAGAGTTAAATCCAATTTTGAGGAAACTGGTCAAATTGTGGAGTCCTTGTGGGTAGAAACTGAGATTAATGTGGTGTAAAAGGTAAAAAAAGGTGTTGATGGGTATATGCTACAAACCACCAAATATTGATGACAATGTTGAGTCTCAACTGGTATTGCAAATGAGGAAAGCTGCCCAGCTTGGGCATACTATAATTATGGAAGATTTTAACTATCCAGATATCAACTGGAAAAATGAGACTTGTCAGAGTGCAAAGGGAAGCAGGTTTGTGAGCATGCTTTGAGAAAGCTACATGTCACAAATGGTGGAAGTGCCAACAAAAAATAACAAATTATTGGACCTAGTGATAACAAATCACACAGAAATGGTATCCAATGTTAAGGTAAGTGAACATTTGGGAAACAATGATCACAGCATGGTTATATTTGAGATCAGTTTGGCAAAGCAAAACTGTATAGGTTCGACCAAAACTCTTAATTTTAAAAAAGCTAACTTCAAATTGTTAAGGGCTTTAATGCAACACATAGATTGGGATACATTATTTAAAGGCAAAATACTGAGGAAAAATGGTCAAAATTCAAATTTAGGTTGCAGAAATGTACCCAACAGTATATTCCAACGGGGAACAAATGCAAAAGAAGTAAGTCACAGCCAATGTGGTTAACTACACATATAAAGAAGGAAATGGCAAGGGAAAAAAACATTCAAACTATTTGGGTCTTAAAATACAGGGAGTGCAACAAAAAATGCAAAAAGGCAATTAGGGTAGCAAAAATAGATAATGAAATCTGAATTGCAAGGGAAATCAAGACCAATCCAAAAAAGTTTTTAAAATATATAAATAGCAAAAGACTTAAGAGGGAGTGTATTGGACCTTTCAAAAATTAGAGTTGATTAGCAAGGATAAGGAAAAGGCCGAAGTTTTAAACACTTTCTTTGCATCAGTATATACAAGGGAGCAGGGAATGGTAGAAGCGCTTCAACAAGTAACTAATAATACAATGCAATTATCAGATATTGGGTTAACTCAAGAAGATGTCATGGGAAAACTGAACAAAATTAAGACTGACAAAGCACCGGGCACCGATGTTATACATCGAAGGGTTCTTCAGGAAGTCAGTGCAGTGTTAACAAAACCACTATATTTACTCTTTAAAGATTCTCTCACCACAGGCTCAGTGCCACAAGATTGGCGAAGAGCCAATATAGTGCCTCTATTTAAGAAGGGAACTAAAACAGAACCTGGAAATTATAGACCTGTGAGTTTGACCTTTGTGGTGGGAAAACTGCTAGAAGGGAGAATAAGGGACTGTATTCAATACATTACAATACAAAAAATAAGATCATTAGCAAGTAATCAACATGGTTTTATGAAGAATAGATCATGCCAAACTAACCTTTTCAGCTTCTATGAGGAAGTAAGCAGCAACCTTGATAATGGCAAGGCAATTGATGTAATATATCTAGACTTTGCAAAGGCTTTTGATACAGTGCCACACAAAGGCTGGGGTATAAAATAAGGAAATCTGGGCTAGGAGATGACATCTGCAATTGGATACAAAACTGGTTGAAGGATAGGGAACAGTGTGTGGTTGTAAATGGACAATTCTCCAATACAGTTAAAGTGGAAAGTGAAGTACCTCAGGGTTCAGTATTAGGTCCACTGTTGTTTAACATTTTTATAAATGACCTAGAAATATCAAATATCAATATTTGCAGATGACACTAAATTATGCAGGGTAATTAATTCAGAACAGGATAATTGCTCTCTACAGAGGGATTTATATAAAATGGCAGATTGGGCAAACAAATGGAATATGAATTTTAATGTGGGGAAGTGTAAAGTTATGCATTTGGGAGGAAATAATCCCAAGGCTACTTATGAACTTAATGGAATCATTTTAGTGGACTCATTGCCTGGGTATCCTTGTCAACCACAAACTTGGAAACAGTGACCAGTGTCAAACAGCACTAGCAAAGGCAAACAAAATCCTGTCGTGCATAAAAAGAGGTATTGAAGCAAGAGTGGATAACATCATTTTGCCATTGTACAAATCTCTGGTTAGACCTCACCTTGACTGTGCAGTGCAGTTTTGGGGAACCAGTTCTGAAAATGGATATACTAGAACTAGAGAGGGTATGGCAAAGAGCAACAAAATTAATTAAGGGAATGGAGGACTTGATGTAACGGAACGACTAGACAAACTTGGTTTATTTACTCTAGAGAAAAGAAGACTAAGAGGAGACCTTATCACATTGTACAATTATATGAGAGGTCAATACAAGGATCTCTGCAGTAAGCTATTTATTCCAAGGCCTGATCAGGTGACCAGGGGATACCACCTTGAGATTAGAGGAAAGGAGGTTTAGACTTCAGCAGAGGAAGGGGTTTTTTACAGTAAGGTCTGTTAAATTGTGGAATTCCCTGCCCAAGGAGGTGGTTATGGCAGATACAATGGATACATTTAAGAGAAGATTAGATACATCTCTTTCAAAGGGGAACAGAGTTATACTGTTTATTAGTAGGCAGATCAGGAATGTCCGATAAAGACTAACTTATTTGGTAGCAGGAAAGCTATAACATTCTCAGTCACTGGGGTATGAGGCAAAGGTTGAACTTGATGGACTTGTGTCTTTATTCAACCTAATTTACTATGTTACTACTATGTTACTACAAAGAACAAGATGCCCCTGGAGGAAATCTCTAGGTGTGGCACTAGTACAGAACCACCAGTGGTCATGAACTTCAACTCCTGGCAGGAGATGCTGAAGCAGTCAGTGACACATACAATTTTTGACACACAGTATTACCCTGGACCAGCAGGCTGATGGTAAGAGCAGCACCACCTTAATTTTTGAAGTTGTCCCATGTTGTTCAAGCACTTGAGGACAAGCGTGTGCAATAAAATTGTGAAGGATTTCAATGCATACCATTATGGCCCAAAAGCAGCAATCCAGTTTCCTAAGCATTCATCCCCAAATATTAGCTAAAACCTCCCCCTAACAATTTGAGTGCTGTAGGGAGGTCCGGTGGATTGACAAAAGTAATTTTTGGATATCTCTTAAGTACTATGATGGCTGGCTAGAAATAATGGGAGTAGTAATTTACAACAGCTCAGGTTGCGCAGCCTAGATTTAGGCAAAGAACCTGCACCAAAGGGGCAACTAACTATTTCCAAGATACAGTCCTAGGTGTAAACTATTGTTTTCAAATCCTTGAATGCTAGATTGGTCTTTAAAACATTATTTAATTCTACAATGAAGACTGCTAGTGAGCCTGAGGGAATTGGGTGAGACCCACTGCCCCATGGTAGAGTTGTAGTGACAGAATTATGTAACATGACAAATTAAGTTTCCTCTCCTTCGTCTCTCACACTCTCAATGGCTTGTCAGGCCCAGCAGAAGCAGCCTTCAGGAGGAGACCGTCTACCAGGAGGAAGCTGAATAGTAGGTGTTGATGTATAGGTGTTGGTTTTCTCTTCTGGGCCCAGCTCTGTCTCCTCCACAGATTCCTCTCGCCAGTATTCATAATCTCTCTCATCTACAGTGGTGGAAGGTGCTGCAGTAACTAAGTAATCACCCATGCTGCACCACTGATTGAGACCATTCCACCAGCCCCAGCAGCCACACGAGGCCTATGGTTTACCCATAGACAGCATCAGGTCCTGGCACCATGCCAACCACCCCACCCTAATACTCACCAGCTCCTACCCAACCTTCAGCCAAACAAAAACTGAAACCAACAGCTAAGAGGACAGTGGGAGACAGATAGGTTCTACCAGGGGTGGTGGTGGAGGTGAGGCAATAGAATATGTGCAAAAAATGGCACCAGATATCCCCTGGGAAGATCTTTAGGCAGAAGTGCTGATCACTGGGCTGCTGCACCCCCATTAGGTAAAAGTCTATCTGGGTCCAGGCACAGGCCATGGACCCAATACCTGCTACACCACAGCCCTCCAAATCAATGCTGTCATCAGCTGTTGCACAGTCATCTACAGCCCAGTGACTGCTGGCATCTGCACCACCGACTGATGTGTCCACATCAGTCTTCTCCATTGCTGCTCCTTCTGGTGTTGTATCTCCTTTAATACCACATTATCATAGTGGACAGCATGGGGATGCTCTGCTTTGAAGGCTCTTTGAGGTCCCTGCTGCATTGCTTCTCCCTTCTACCCCAGGACATTTTTTTTATCAATGTTGTTAGAAAAACCAAGATTATCATTTTGGTCACAGTTGCTTTGCACTTCGTTACATTTGAGAACCATTTAACATTCAGTGGGTTAGTAGCAAAATTATAATCTTTTACCATTTTCATTTCTCCACTGTGGTTAATTGTTACTGTTTATAATATTGAATATGATCCTTTTATTTGGTCTCTCAAGAAGTATTTATTGTATTCATGTGGATTAGATTACCTCTTATTTGATGTGTGTTATCATTGGTTATCAACTACAGTAGAAATCAGGTCAAACATATTATTCAGCAAAATGTTGCATTCATATTAATTTCAAAATGGATGTTTGAAATGATCCAGTAAAATGTTGCATTCATGCCAATGTCACTCCTAGCCCTTTCAACAGTCCATTGAGATGTTTTCATGCCAATGTCACAGCTGCTCCTTGCAACCTTTTTCTAAGATGCTGTGTTCATGCCAATGTAGAACTGCTCCTTGAAACCATATACTGTAACTATTAAGGCTAGCATATTTGTTAAAAGCTTTGCAGCTTATTGTCAGTGTACGACACTGACTTTTTATTCATGCTCCTGCACTTTAGGGGTATGCTAGAGTGAGTGGGAGTTGTTGTCTCCAACAGTTACTCTTTCACATTATTGGGCATTTCTAGAAAGTGGAGCAATTTCAGAGCAATATAATTGCCCCATAAAGAACAAATAAAACCTACCTGGGGAAACGCGGTAAGACAGTGGTGGCCAACCTGAGGCCATCCAGCTGTTCGGGACTACAATGCCCAGCCAGGCTATGAAATAACATCTCTCAAGGTGGCTCCATTGACGAACATAAGAATCAGACCTCTCAACTTTATCACCCGTAGTACATAACCTCCCTGCTGCATTAAATGGGGTTTTTAACTCATTCAATGTCAGTAATATCTTAATTGCATTGTTTTAGAATGTTTTGGGGACCACCCAAAAAGGATAAAAGACATACTAGAGTCAAAAGTAATGTTTAAAGGGATAGTAATACTTAATATGTAAAACATATATATTGTAAGATTTATCCCACTGCTGAAAGGTATTGTATTTAAAAAATATTACAGCTCAAACCTGACTTTAAGTGTAGTATCAAAGCGGTTTGAACTTGTACAGTGGCGCTGTTGCTACACTAGCCTATGGACAGCTCTGGTCATCTGACCATAAATCACCATAGGATGGTGTAGCAACAGTGACATTGTACAATTGCAGGCCACTGTGATACTGCACTTAAAGAATGCAAGTTTGAGCTGTAATAACTTTTAGCAGAGGGAGTCCCCTTGTTTTACTCAGGGGATAAACCTTACAATATATTTTTTTTTTACATTTAAAGTATTACTATCCCTTTAATTGCTCTCTATGATGCCTTTGATTTGACTAGAATTATCCACTTTTGTCATGATACATATATCCCAATGCTGGATTATCAGCTGCATTAAATAATTAAAGGACTGGGAGCAGTCTGTGACACATTGCTTCACAATGCATCACATACCTCTTTGGTCCTTAACTCTTTGAGTGCCAGAGGGGTGTGCATTGCGTGCCCCTCTGGCACTCAAAGGGTTAATTGTTAATATGCATAGTCTGCAGACAGAATAATTTTTTTTCCGATTTTTTTATTGCATACATAGAACTTACATCACCCAAGAACACAGAAATAAAAGGATTATAGGTCGATCATTATGTGTTTTTTGAGATGCAAATTTGTTTAACCCTTTGAATGTCAGAGGCAATGCAGCGCATTGCTCAGCAATGTATTGCACAAACCCTTGACACTCAAAGGGTTATTCTAAGAACCGAGTCCAATGTATTCATCAGGTATTAGATAGAAAGAAAATGAGATGTAATTCTAGAGAAAATCAATGGTGCCACATGTGACAGCTGGAAACTCCCATTGATCTAAATGAGACTTGTAATCCTTTGAATACTAAAAAAGTCCTAAGGGGCCATGTTCCAGAAGCTAACAATGTGGAAATCTGAAGTAAACCAATTTCGCCACAGGTAACAAATAAAAATTCTGATTAATTTTAACGCTTTGAGTGCCAAAGGGGTATGCAACGCAGTACCCCTATGGCACTCAAAGTGTTAATCCCTTGAGTGCTAGAGAGGTATCCAACGTATTACTTAAGTGTTTCCCTTTAAATATTTCAGGATATTTATTTCTCCTTTGTGGGGTATTTGGTTTGCCCCAGAATCACTCTTAATGTTTTGAGAATAAAGCCCTTATATTGGTAAGCTAATTGCTAGAGAAGTATCTCATGCATTGCATGGTCTTCAACCATTGCTCCCAAATAGTTCATTGTATGCTGCCTGTATAAGGCCCTACATGCACACAGTAATCCCATGCAAGCTAGAAATATCCCTAATGTCCTATTCAGAGAGCTAAAGATGTGCAAAACTAGAGCAAACCAGCCGTTCCACAGGGAATGAATAAACATTGCTGTTGATGTTAATGGGGCTTTGCAAGGTATTGGAGATCTCTAACATCCAAACTGTTAAAAGTTCAGTTTAAATCAATAGGGATTTTTATTTGCTTCCTATGGTGTAGTTCGTTTGTCATAGAATGATTACTGGGGGGAGATGCATGCAGTTGTGATAAAAAGTGATAAAGAGGTGATAACTTCTACATTGATATTACTTCTCCAATCCCTGTTCTAAACATAGGCTCCATAGAATAACTTGGGAATTAGAGAAGTGATATCACTGGAAACCTTATCTCTTCCTCATCACCCTGTTTATCATACATTAGTGCCTGTTCCTCTTAGTACATTAGCATCACAGAACAGGGCCATGCCACCCAGTAGTATTAGGAAGTGGAATATTCCTATGACAATATCCCATGACAATATCCAGAATGGTTTGCCTCCCCCAAACCAAGGACCATTAACCCTTTTAGTGCCATAGAGGAATCCAACGCATGGCATTGCAATGTGTTCGAAATCTCTCTGGCAGCAGGGCACTCAAAGTGTTAAATCAACGGGAATTTAGGGAATTTTCATTTCCCCTTGGCTACGTTTGATTTACTCCAGAATTGTACCTTTTTGCTTTATGCACAAGCCCCATAATATTTTCTCTTTTATGCAGCAAAATAAAGCTTGAAAACTGAACAAATATTTAATTCATACTTACAATTCTCAAGATGTCCACCATACATGTACAGTTAATGCATCAGATGAAAATATCATATCCCTTTCATTTGTATTAAAAATCCTTGGTGAAGGCTTCCCATCCTACAGTTCCTTTCAAGTAAAACACTTTTGTGTTTTCTGTTTTACAAGACTCCCAGTATTTGAATGCATGCTATTTTGGGTTCACTGGGTGGTAAACACTGAACACAGGAACTTTTGTATGCAACATAATAAGGCCTCTCTGATTCCTCTAGATTAAAATGCTGAAAGCTTCAGCAAAGAATGAGTCGTGCATAAAGCATTTATTGGAAAATTATGTATGTTGTGGAAGTGTAATTTGCAGCTGAAATGAAGTTGTCCTCTGTTTAACTCTGTCACACAACTATTTGACCTGCTTTGTGAAGTCAGTGCATTCAATTACTACATGTAAATAGACTGCTGAAATGTGGTGGCTGTTTTCGACCAATGGAAATTACATCATTAAAAAACTATTTATTATGAATCAAGCAATCCATAAATGAACAATTATGTTTCTGTGTTATTTAATAATTTCTTGCTTTATTTTGGAATATTTCAAAACTGTATTTCTTGAACTGCATTGCTAAAGTGTACACGTCTGTTGTTATTTTACCAAGAATTCAAAGTGGGAGCTATATTAAGGAGACCTCGGGGTAGATGCACTAAGGTGCGATAAAGATGAGATGATTTCTCCAGTGATATAAACTGTCCAATTCCCATGTCAATCTTTGAAGCCAATGCACTGAGATTTCTCCAGCTTGAGCAATCTTAGTACATAGATACCACAGAAAAACACAGAGCATGGAGAGTTTATAACACGGAGAAATGCTCCCCAATTTATCACACCGTATTGCATAACCCCCTTCCAAGCAATTCTAGGGCAAACCAATTGCACCATAGGGGGAAACCTTTAACCCTCCCCCAAAAAAAAATCCAGATCAACTCTTTAATGTAAATTGGGTTTTGGACTCAGCGAATTCTAAAGAGGTTTCCAACACAGTGCAGAGCAATGCATTGGAGACCTCTCTGTCATTTCAATGGGTTCAAACCTACCTCTTTAATCAATGGGACAGTTGTTGTACTCCAGAATTGCTGTAATTCCTCTTAGTTCATCAGACTCGGTTTGTAATTTGGAATTATCTGCTATTTTATTAATTGTTTCACTAACCTAAGCTGAAGTACTGACATTTGTACTAGCATGTTTATATTATTATTGTCTTTTTGAATGTTCATTAAGAATGTATGTATGCATATTTATTTCATAAATGTAAACAGTGCATGCATTTAGAAATATGGATCTGTTCTGAAGATCTATAGCTGTCTGTTCAGTAATATGGAAAAACTGCAGGAGCAGAACTGAGGGTAATGAGGCAAGTTTTGATGCAAGGAGAGTAGTGAACATGTCAGTACTTTATTTATATGGGGGTGGGGTTAGTAGATTTTGAAGAAGACAGCATTTATTCTTAAGAGATGTTGATAGTGCTTTCTAAAGACATGACTCGGAGTAATAACATTGTAGGTGCAAGAAAGAGATCGTAAAAGGAACCCTGAATGGGGTTATATTATATACACTCAAATGACATATACTTAAAGACAGTATCATTAACCCTCTGAGTGCCAGAGAGGTATCCACCGCATTGCTGCACAATCCCTTGTATACCTCTTTGGCACTCAAGGGTTAAAAAGCCTATATTTGATACATGAAGGCTAATGTCTTCTCTTCAATGCATACTGTGGGAGTATCTTTGTGTGAGAGTCAAGGAATCCATTAATACAGTAATTGTGATAAATATCTATGAGCTATTGTCTGTAAACTTTCAGAGATGAGAGAAAAAAGTTAAAGTTAACTAAATTATGGCTACCAACGACAGTTTGTAGATAAATTAGGAGCACAATTATATTACTAGACTTTAGAGGCCAAGAATTATTTTACTTATTTATTTTACAGAGATTAACACAGAGTACATGATATTTAAAGGTATATAACAATATTCTGTTGCTAGGTCTAGGTGCTCCTTTAATTCAGGCTTGTCAAACATGCAGACCATGGGCCGGCAGTGGTAGGTCATCCATAGAGAGAAACATTTTTTAAGTGCCCTGCAGGCCAGCATTGGAGCTTTAAAAATCCATCTAGATCAATTAACTCTTTCAGTGCCAGAGAAGTATCCAACCAATTGCAAATCCTATTATCCTAAATGGGGCTTTTAACCCTTTGATTCAAGGGTGCAGGGTATTTAAAACTTTTCTCTCTATGTAGGACCACAGACTGAATGCAGCCCACAGGCTGGTGGTGTAAGACCCTCCAAAGAGAGAAACTTTTTAATGTAATGCAATCCAACCCCATATCAAGGGGTTAAAAACCCAGTTTAGATCAATGTGATGTTTCTCATTTGCTTTAACCCTCCGAATTCTAGAAAGGTGTATTTCTCTGGCGCTCAAAGGGTTATTTGATCTAAATGGGGCTTTCAACCTCTGATGCTGGGCTGCAGGGCAGCCTGTGGTATGATGCTTGGTGAAAGTGTGTCTTTAACCAACAACAAATCAAGTAACATTGTTTTATGCATATGTTTTGTTTTAGTGATATTTGCAGGACAGACGCTTTGTGTACCATTTGTTGTGATTTGATACATCCTGTGACCCATTGTCGTGTTGTACAATATTCTAATCAAAAGAAATTACAGGCAAAACTCTTCTGTATTTATGAAAAATAGCAATACATATTAAACAATAAATTATAAACAATAAAATATACAAAAAGGAATTAACTATACCCTGTAGCTCCCAAAAAGAAATTCTTCAGCTGTCAGCCTAAGTCATTAAAGATACCAAATGCTTATTGAGCCCCATGCTGCTGTGGGCAGTCATGGCCATACAGTATTTTGTTGTTGCTACATCAATCTGTGTCTGTGTGAGTCTGTGTATCTTGCTGTTGCCAACATCATTCTGTGTTTGTATCTGGCTTGCTCTCCATTAATCTCTGCGTGTGCATATGTATATCTGACTGTCATTGCTTCAGTATCTTGCTGTTTCAGAGGAAGGTGCACACATTCATTGTAAACAAAAGCAAATGTCTGGGTGCAAAATATATGAGAAGATATACTAAAAAAGAGGTAGTAATCATTCACTTTTGAAGTGCATATTTCCAATCAGCATAAGATGGAAAAACAAAACAAAACAAAAAAAAAAACGATAGAGTAAAATGTGTATACTACATATTTATATATGAAGTGTGTATCACCTTAAAAGTGAAAAACAAATTTTGTGCATACCTGTGTAATATGTACAAAATACATTGATGCAGGTTGGCAAAACTGTACTTTTTTGTATTAAAAATAAACAAAAAGAGCAGCCAAAGAGAACAGTATGAGCAGAAGAAAACTTTGTTATAACAGTCACACAATAGTGATCAGAGTGCTCACAGATGCCAAGTGTAAACAGGCACCTTAAATAGGCCTGAATTCACAAATGCAGCCTTGATTGATCCATTGCAAAACAAAAGTACATTGCAAATCACCAATATCTGCTGGCTTAGAGTGACACACATGCAACATGCTGCATTTTTACTGTGTTCACACAGGAATATAGCAAGGAAGGTGTGCACAGCTTCCTGTGGGACAGCTGACAGACCTCACAAATGTAGGAGTTTGGAAAGCTCCAATTAATGACCTGCCCACATAATTCACATGGACCAGCAATCAGACATGAATCACCTGTATCCAGATTTGAGGTGGAAAGCAAGAGAAGATGAGTGAAAGAACATAACTGAAAGAACTATTCCAGGGGGCTGCAACAGTTCTTTAGCACAAGCATTCAAGCCAATGACAAAAGTCTAGATATCATCAACTAGAAATCTGACTTATCCATTAGAAAGCTCTCTCTTAATGTGGTGATCCTGAGCCATGGCATCCTGGCGTGGGAACGGCGTGACCCACACAGCCCAGTCAATGCAGCTACCTTGGTGAAGGGCCTTCTACTAGATGTTCTTAGTCCAACACCCCACTTTCCTCTGTGGCTCACCATTTTGTACCCACTATTATTGTGGCAAAACCCTTTGGACTGCAGATCACACTGGTCACAAAACCAAGAATGCTCTTAACTGAACCAAAACATTCAGTCATGTCACAGTACAATGCTCAAGAGCTCCCTACTACTTGACCCTTTAGTAGTCTAAATCCTGATTTGTGGAACTGTTGACCTATCCATAACCTCTGCCTCCCTTTGTGTTTTGCGAGTCTTTATATCTGTGGTGGGTTGGAGGGAAAACAGAAACAGTTATAAACTACATGTACAGATGTATATGTACATATGTACAAAAATGAAACCCCCCTACCACCTTTTGGTTTATCACCAGTTGTGAAAGCTAAACCCCTTCCCATTGCTTTAGGGTCTGTCCTTCATAGCCAGGGGGAAGAAGATAGGAGGGCTCAGGTGAACTGGCCAGTGGCCACCAACCTCCATCTTTTGATGCAATAATAATCTATCGATAAATAATGACTATCCAGAAACTGAAAAACAAGAAACAAACAGCAACTCTTGACAGATGCACATCAAATACCATCTAGGCCCTTCTTGGAAAACACAATGGTATGTACATTTTTTGTATTAGGAGAAGCCACCAATATGTTGAATATAATGCAAATTGTTCAAAATGTTAAAAGTGATACAAAATTAAAAAATAAAGAATAAAACAAAGTTGATGGGAAAAATAATGACACTATAGCTATGGACAGGGAAGGTGCCACACTATCAATTCCAAACAATTCTCTTTCAAAAAATACCACCCATATACACCCAATATGGTGGTAAATTAAAAATGAACTCTGTCATTTCTCATACACGGTCAAATGTCACAAACACAACAGGAACGCAACTCTCTCCCCAGATGAGCTCCATAATTCTATAGGACACATGCACGGTCAACTGTACCTAGATCTTTTATGCTGGCATTTAGATAATTTAATGCATATGTGATATTTATAGGAATATTGCATATGTTCTCTGCCTTACCCTGCACCGTGCATGCTTCCTGTAGAATTAGGGAGTTCATATGGGGAGAGAGTTGCGTTCCTGTTGTGTTTGTGACATTTGACCGTGTATGAGAAACAACAGAGTTAATTTTTTATTTACTACCATATTGGGTGTATATGGGTGGTATTTTTTGAAAGAGAATACCTGTATGTATGCATGTGTAGGTATATATGCATGTTGCATACATGTTCGATAAATATTTTTTAAAGTTATGAGTTACTCATTTTATTTACAATATTTTTTTAGAATAATAGGATATCATTTAATAATAGGAATATAATTAAGCAAGGAATAACATGGGCTCTTGTTGTTCATGTTCACATACATATTCTAGTTTACATCTTTGTGGTATATTTGTTATTCTCATTCAGTTCCTTATATGGCTCAATGTAGCGCCTTTTGTATTCAATAAACAAAGTTATAGCACTGATCCTTAACTCCAGACTGGGACACCTTAAACATCAAAAAAATCTAGGCAATCTCTTGTATATACAGAGGCAACTGCACATGCAATAATCCATAAAAAACTGATGTTTATTTAGACCACATAATAAATTCAAAAATAGCACAGATATAAAAATACAAAACAAGAATACTAGTACAGAAAAACACAATTAGGACTCAAACAGTCACTAAACTTGTAAACAAGATGATACTCGTATAGTTAAAGGAAAATATTTAAAAGTGAAATATTTCTTAAAGGGGATGTTGCATAACACATTCTATCAATCCGATATCTACAACCACTCTGTCCCAGGATGAATTGTGTACCCTATATCACCCAAAAACAGGATATACAGAATGCACAAAATCTGGCTTATGCAACATCCTCTTTAAGAAATATTTCACTTTTAAATATTTTCCTTTAACTATACTTTGGTTTAGAGCTGAAGAGACACAAACAGGTATCAGCTTTTTTACAAGTTTAGTGACTGGTCGAGTCCTAATTGTGTCTTTCTGTGCTATTATTCTCGTTTTGTATTTTTAAATCTGTGCTATTTTTGAATTTATTATGTGGTCTAAATAAACATCAGTTTTTTTATGGATTATTGCATGTGCAGTTGCCTCTGTATATACAAGAGATTGCCCAGAAATTTTTTGTGTTTAAGGTGTCCCGGTCTGGACTTAAGGATCAGCGCTGAAACTTTGTATATTGCGTATTGGTTGTCTGCTAAGGAGGGGTTTGATCCTTATCGTTTCAAGCTGCAAGATCTAGTGTCCAGTGGGAGTTCCACTGAAGTTGCAAATTAACTGAGTAAGATTGTGACATAAGCTTGAGGCAGACTCTGTGTCTCTCTTCTTTACGCCTGCACAGAATATTTGTGTGACTGCCTTTTATATTCGACTATAACCACGAATAAGAATATTTACCTTTAAGAGCAAATATCCCATGTAGCGGTACACTATTTTTTTTAGCTATTAAAAGAACCCTCAAAGTCTTAATATTTGTTCCACTTTTTACCCAGAAAAAGTGTTAGAGCGTACACAAAATGAGTTGGAATATTGGTTGGAATATCACAGTCTACTTCATTCATCCATGCTGGTTATTATATGGTGAATATTGTGAACTTTTCAGCTGAACATTCTTCCATTGCAAATTTACTGAATAATAATACAGCAGCCACGAATTCAAAGTGAACATTGGGAGGTTCATTTTTCCTACCTGCTAGATTGTAAGAGTTACAACCCTGAGAGATGGAGGAGACCTTCAAACAGACTGGAGATCACTGAGTTGCGCTAATAAGGATAACATTTGCCCTCTTAGAGGAAACCACCTCTGGGGACAAATATATACTATTTTACAAGCAGTGATATCAGTAATAGAGACGGCAGTGGACATTGAGACGTGGTAAAGCCGTAAGAACCTGTGTTTGTTTCATACTATCTCAGATCTGCAGTATTCCTCCAGCCCAGTCATCAGTTAATTTCCCTATAAATATTGACTGACTTTGTTATAAGATTGACACTGAGGAATCACTATACAGATAAAGGAATGATAATTTAATATCTATATATTAATTATTTTAAATTCTTTTTTATTACGTTTCTTATTGTTATATGTGTTTTTTATGAGGGTACCTCTTAATAGATTATATATACATGTTTACAATAAACATACATTATTATATAAGATTAAAGCGCTCTCCCCTTTTTTCCTGTTTGTATGACTTAATTTTCTAAGTATCCTGATATTCCAATATGGGGAGCAGCAGGGTTAAAACATCTGATCAGTCTGGACTTTGGTCACAAATGGGCTGAATACGGTATCACGATATCGGGCCACATATATCAAGAAAACATTCTTAGGTCATTCAATCAACATTTAGAATAACATATTACAGATATCCTGTTCTACTCATACCTAAGGCTTAGGTACGATTGTCAAACACAATGGGGTTAGGTTGCAGCCTGAATAGCTCATCCTTCTTGTTATGTTCCCTTTACAACATAAAAAACACACAAAGAGATAAGTGCTCAAGATGAATTAAGTTAGGGGAAAGTTTCTTCATTTAATTTGAGACTGCCCGTATTTTCATAAATACTGTAAAGAAGTGATAGATACTATTACTTTAGTACCAGAGAGGCACTTAACCATAACACCTAAGTACTGTATTTTGTCAATTATCCCAGACAATGTGTGTAGAGCAGCAGACAAAGTAATGATAAGGGAAAGACTTACTATGGCAAGAGAGGTGGTGGTGATGAATTGAATGACAGACAGGGCTCCAGTACATAATACATGGATACATTTGAGGACACAGACTATACCTAATTACAGACTTGTCCATCTGCACAGGGGCATCCCTCAAAAATGTCAAAAGATTTGGGAAAAATTGCAATCCAGCTGGACTAAAATCTCAGGAAATATGTAGACACCTACTCCAGTGATCAGACCCTGTGCATAAATGGTAAAGCATACTTATACGGCTGTATAATCTATATGAGGTGATGCCTGGGAGTTATGACCAGGCTTTGGGGGAGATCTGGGTGCTGCTTGCAGGAAAGAGAGGGGTTGGGGTTTTGTTTGGAGTTAGTAGTTTGCTGTTGTTATAAAAAAATTCAGGCTGAGCTGGCTTCAGTTCTACCTATGTGACAATTGTATGAATAATCCATGATTTAACCTATGTACTGTCATTACAATTTCAATGTTGTAATTGTAATTGTTTATATGCCACTTGAGTCAGCTTGACATGACAATAAAAAGCAAATTAAAAAGCAAATAAACAACTTGTTTACTGGTCTAAATATTTAGGTTATCTGCCTGTTTGTCTATCATTCTTTCTCTTTATCTCTGTATGAATGTGTGCATGTGTGCATTTTTTTCAGGCATTTACAGATCTTTTTCATGAAAACACGAGTGAGTTGGGTTTTTCTGTATATATGACATGTTTTTGTCAACAACAAGAAAACATGTTTACCCATACACACATTTTTATTGAATGGACACACACATGGATCTTGTAGAAGACATGGAGCACTTTCCTCTTCATCTTCTGTGTGTTGGTACTTAAATCAATGACAGTCAGAACTGAAGGTGGCTTTGTTTTTTTATCAGTTTTCATTAAGTTATCAGAAGGGGTGAGCATTGCGTAGCAAGAAAAAAAGAAGTGCTACACTAGGTGTAGAAGTGTGTGCGGGGGTAAACAATATATAAAAATGAATAAAAATTCAGAATTGTTAACAAGATTACCTTAAAAAAATGTCAAATATGGGTGACAATATTATATAGGGTTCTAGTAGAGTTAAATTCCGCATTCATTCCTTTATTACGCGTACTCTTTAAGCATATGAGAATGTACAGATGGCCAAAGCGATTTGAATGAGAATCATCACAATCTGGGACTCAGAAAGAAGCTGCTGATTTTAGAACAGCAATAGGAACATCTGGCATTCAAATTCCATGGAGATATGCAGTAGTATGGCATTGCAAAACATAATGTTTATAAGTGCTTGTGTCTGTGTGAGTGTAGACGTATATATATATATATATATATATATATATATATATATATATATATATATATATATATATACATACACACAATACATATATAACATATATGCATAAATATATATGAGATGACACTGTCAGGATCCTTTTTAGACTAAACAAAAGATGCTTTATTGAATCAACATTTCGGCCAGCTCAATGACCTTTCTCTTTAGAAAAGGATCCTGAGGGTACCATCTATCATCCACAGAACTGTATCTATGAATGATTATTAGATGTGCACCCAGGTCACATTAATTATATTTACAGTGAGTGCAAACCAGCTATCTATTGTGTGTTTGTATGTATATATATATATATATATATATATATATATGTAATATACTCACAGTGAATGACCAGTTCATAAGTTAGATCCATCAGGATTAGTACTGCATATTGCATGTCTATACCAAGATTTACAAAGCAAATAGTCAGACACTGATAGTTTGTGTGAGTGTGTGTGTCTATGTGTATGTGAGTGTGTATTTATGTGAATTTTTGTGTGTAAGTTAGATTAATCTACTGAACATGGTTGCAACAATGGGAATAAACAAGGTAATGGCTATTGCATGCTTCATTTAGTAATATTGGATGTAGGTTTTAGACTGTTAGCAGATATGATTAACATGATTAACAGGTAGCCCTAAGTGACTGAAAGTGGTTATGACAGTCAACATCAAAATTGTAATTGTAAGTATAATGGACATAGCTTGTGTGTCTTGTTTACCTCTTGTTCTAGCACTACTGTTGCTCTGTGTCTTCTTCCCATTAAACAGTGATGGGGAAAGAGACTTGGGGGATTCTGCTGCAGGCACTAATTTTATCACTGTTTCTTTTTCCAGGGGGGAGATTCACTAAGTAGTGATAAAGAGGTGATAAAGTGGAGATGACTTCTCCAGTGATATCACTTCTTTAGTTCCTATGTAATTCTATGGAGCCTATTTGCTAAGATCTCCAAAGTTGAAGAAATCTTAGTGAATAGGCTCCATAGAATTACATAGGAATTGGAGAAGTGATATAACTGGAGAAGTCATCTCCACTTTATCACCACTTAGTGAATCTCCACCCTGGTTTCCCCAAAGACTGCAATAGGAAAATGTTTGATAAAACAGGTGTTAACATTTATCACCTGCAATAGAATCCAGCCCTTGGTCTGTGTCTTGGCATGATTCAGATATGCTTGATGGGGCTTTAACTTCAGTCTAACATGGGAATGTCATGTTTAAACATGCTCCATGGTTTGTGTACTAACTCCAAAATGAAAATAAAGATCTAGAATGCACTTCCCTGGACAATCTCATTAGAATAAATATTGCAGTATGGACTGCGGGCGGTGTTTGTCTTTACCACATATCAAATGTCGGCTTTCTTCCTACAGCTGTTAAGTGGGCAGAGTTCAAACGATCTTATTCCAATTTAATGCTTAGCAGACTTCTTAATCTGGACAGGCTATTGCACCATAATATCCTCCTCCAACGCGTTTCGTACTGCACCTCAGCACTTCATCAGGGTAGACTAATATCTATGAAGAAAGAAGATTTTTTGAGACCTTTTACTCGTGTGTGCTAGCATTTGTGTTTCTAGCAATGTATACATTGTAGATTGATGTGTGTTTTTAGATAAAGATATTTTTTACAATTGTTTGGAAGTGACTCATTGCCTTTAATTACTACTTTAATATAGATAGTTTTTAATTTGTTAGAGCTCTCCCATTTTTGTACTTTAATGGAAACATTTATGGTATTAGCTTTCACATAGATGCTTCTCGGACACATATGTATGTAGATAAATATACTATTTTTGTTCATAATGTAATTTAAACAGATACCATTTTATTCATCCTATATAATAATTTGGTAAATGTAGGTTTGTCAGAAGCTGTCATGCGCAGTACAGTCCGTTGCCCACGCTGCAGTCATATGCAGTACAGACTGTCCGCGCAGCTGCTGATAAAGGAACGGGGCACTCCAAATTCAGACCTTCGTGTGCAGAGAGGACTATGGTCTGAGTTTGGAGCGCCTCGCTCCGTATCAGCCACAGCACGGGCTGTCTCTACTGTGCATGACTGCACAGTGGCCATTGCTGGGTGGCACTGTGGCCCATGTACACAGGCTCTTCAACTAGTATAAATATATATGAGAATCAGATATTCGCAACAGTAAATACATGTTCTCTGATGTAAATGGTTTTGTATTCAAAAAAACATATTTATATTCATAACACATGAAATCAGTTATTTCAGATGTGAAATTTTTTAACCCTTTGTTTTTTTATCTTAACCTTTAAAGGACCAGAGGGGCAAGTGATGCACTGTAAGGCAATACATTGCACATCACTCTGGTCCTTAAGGAGTTAAATGAATGCCGTGTATTTGGAAGTCTGGTATACAAAACCTTGTTTTACAAACAGCACCTCAGGGAAGATACTGTATAAACAGATGTGTTCATTAGCCACAAGGTATTTGCTATTGCAGGACATTGTTTTTGTAATGGATGACTGTTTTGCTGGCTGTTCAGGGCCCAGGGAAATTTGACAGATATTGTATTTTTAAATTTAGCTCTTCAAATAAGAAAAGTCGGTGAAGCGCTGAAATTGTATAACAGCTGTTGGATACCGTAATGTTTTTCCAGCCCCTGGGAAAGATTGAAAATTAAATTTAACATTAAATGGTGCATAGAGAATATGAGGATGAAGAACACTGACACATTCTGAAAGAGAACAAAACCTTTTTTCCAAAGAATCTAACCATCTTTCTCTCTCTCTCATCCACTGCTTAAATATAACCTTTTAAGGACCAGAAGGATGTGTAACACATTGCTTCACAATAACCATTTTAAGAATGTATATTCACATTTTAAAGTTATAGTAATGTTTCAAAATAAAATCAGCTCCAATTAATCTTCATTGTATTTGGGCCATAGAGAGTGTTATTTCAATACTGTCAGAGTTGTATTTAAAGAGTAATTGAATGACAAAGTATCCCCCTCCCGCACCTTTTATCTAGTGCCACCTCCCCTCAAATGTGGAATATGGTCTTAAGACCAGACAGCTCCCATCAAGGGACAATTTTCTTACCGTGTGAACAATGAAACCCCTGCCCTCCTTGACAGGCTTTTCAGGTTTTTCCCTTAAGCTAATTGAAGATTGTACCTCTCTGAAAGCTATCTGGATACCACCTTTCTGTTCTGAGGTAAACAGTGTTACATAAGTAAAAGGGGCAGGAGGGGGATACTTTATCATTCAATTAATCTTGAACTACAACTCTCACAGTATTGAAATAACATTCTCCATGGCCCAAATACTATGAAGATTAATTGGAGCTGCTTTTATTTTGAAACATTACTATCCCATTAACTCTTTGGTTGCTTGATGGTGTCCAATACATAGCTTATCTTGCATTCAACCAGTTAATATATGTAATATATGCCCAACTGGATAAAAAAAAGATGTTATAATAAATTACAATTTTGATTTGTGGAACACGATGGAATAACGTAGTGGTTAATACATAAATGATAGTAATAACAATATAATTACTGGGGTAAAACATCTGCAGGAAAGGAGAGAAATAAAAATTTGTAACATTTAAATCAAGCTCTTAACTATGGAAGAGAGATAAATTCCTTTTCTTTCCTGTGGTAATTTTTACAGAAAACCCCTCAATATGCTATTTTTTTCTGCAGCAAATTCCATGAATACAAAATGTAATCTTTTTCACTAAATCCCCACAATTTCCTGCAAGAACTCTTACAGTTTCCACCTATACCTCAGACATATGTATTGTATGACTAACAGTACAGAGGGACAAGGCTTGGACTCAGTATGTGTGGTTCTAGGGCTACCAGTAGAGCGGTACAAAGCTGGGGGGAGGTTAGAATGTGTTGTTATATGGCTACTGTGGAACAAGGCTGGGAGGTGTCAGTATGTGCGGTTCTATGACTACCACAGAGCAATGCTAGTGACCAGTATATGTAATTCTATGGCTGCCAGTGCAATAGGACAAGCCTGGGGTGTATGTAGGTGTGGTTTCATAGCAGTAGCACAAAACATGAAAACTTTCAACTGCTTGCATACTACAACACCCACCTTTATAGAATGATGAGTGTTGCAGTCTGTAAGTAGCTGAATGGCTTCTCATTACCCACCAATATTGCTACCAGTGCACTGAGACATGAAAGAGGGATCAGTGTGTACACTTCTATGGCTACTATGGGACTTGGCTGCTGGGATTAGTATGTGCGGGGTGTTATGATGATTACCAGTGCAGTGGGACAAGGCTGGTGATCATTGTGTGTGTTTCTATGACTACTGTGGGAGAAAATGGGAGGGGGTCAATATATGTGTGCGGTAGAAATAAGTGGGAGAAAATATAATTCTTCTAGAAATTCACTTCAGAAAGGGTAAAGTACTGTTTTTTAACCCCTTGAATGCTAGAGAGGTCTCCAATGGATTCCTTTGCAATGCTTTCAAGACCTTGCTAGTAATCAAGGGGTTAAGAGTCCCATTTAAATTAATCTAAATTTGTATCTCCCTCCTACTGTACAAGTGGTTTGGTTCAGAAGTATATTTTGCTTTCTGAATAAAGCTCCTAATAAATTAAAATGTAAGATCCTTGTATACCAATCAGAGCAGTTTTGGAGCAAACCTGGTGCACCATAAGTGATAATAAAATGTTGAATATTCCCATTTATTTAAATTGGTTTTAACTTCTGAATGATAGACAGGTCTTAGTTGCATCGCAGAGCATTACATTAGAGACATGTATAGCATTCAATTAGTTTAAAGCCCCATTTAACTCAATGACAGGGGTGCATCTCCAGGGCATACAGAGAGTGTAGTTGTGCCAGGCCCAGCATCCAATGGGGGTCCATCTACCTCAGGGTCCAATGGATTCTAGTTAGGCATCTGTGAAAATATTTTTGTGTTAGCAGCTCAAAATATGTTTGTTGTGGGGTCATGCGATTACTAGTTATGCCCCCTCTGATGCAGTTGGTTTGCTCAGGGAATATTCCAATTCTCCTTTTGCAGATTAAAAGCCCTAAGGGTGGAATGGAAGAAACGTGCACATGCACTGAGGGCATTTCTCCTGCACAGATAAATATTTCATATGTTCTAATACATGAAGCCAGAATGCTTCTTGAACTGCACATGAGAAATGAGCTTTTAAGACAAAGTTACACAGACATATAACATTGTCCATAAAATAATTTCCTGCATTAGGCACATTTGCTATTCTACTCAGACAGATTTGTTAATTCTGACCACACCCACAAAAAATATGTGCAACTGTTTGCTAATCTTGATTTTTCATGAGCAATTCAACAAATCATGCATAAACCTATTCACTAGTGGTTTTCACACTGGAAATAGCGATTGTGCATGTTTCTTGCATTCCGCCATCAGGGTCTTATTCACAAAAGAAAAAGGGAGCAATTCTGATACAAACCAACTGACCCACAGGGTAGAAATAAAATGTCCGATTGATGAAAGTGGTGTCTTTAACCCCCTGAATGCTCGAGAGTGTCCATGCATTACAAAGCATATGGTTTGTTCCAAAACCGTTCCTTTTTTATGAATAAGGCCCTAAATGTGCTGGATAGTAGAAGCTTCTTGGACTACAACAGTTATTGGGAAACAATGGAAGAGGAAAAAAGTAATATTAGAAACAGATGTTGCTTCCTGGAATATTTAATTCCTTGGATGCTAGAAGCATCACCAGCTCACTGCTTCACAGTGTGTTGAATATGTATGTAGCATCCAAGGAGTTAAATGAATAGGAATAGTAAAATATGAGTAGTTCTTATAGTAAAGTACATTTAGTAACATTTATACCATAGCATATATATGAAAAGCATTCCGTAATTTGAAAGCGCTTAACATGTATATTAGAGGCTGATGTGAAAGAAAGTTCTGGAGCAAACCAGCTGCACTCTAAGGAACAAATACAATGTCCCCAAAATGCCATTGATTTAACTGGTGCTTTTAACTGCTTCAGTGCTGGAAATCTCCCCAGTGCATTGTGAAGCAATGCACTGGAGACCCCTCTAGCATTTAAGAGGTTAAAAGAATCATTAAATCAATTGAAATGTATATATATATATATATATATATATATATATATTCCCTTTGGTGCTATTGGTTTGTGCCAAAATTGCATCACTTTCTAGTACATCAGCCTCAGTGAATACGCTTTTCAGTATACTGTGGAAAATGTTTTCTACTCATCCTTTCCTGTCTACACTCTACAGCAGTGACAAGAAATCAGATTCATGCCATGGACCACATTTGCGGCTCTTCAGTCCACCAAAAGGCTTCATTTTTTTGTTACAAAATTCTTAATAGCAGTTATCTTCAGCCCATTGTAAAGCATTACATTGGAGACCTTTCAAGTAAACAAGAGGTTAAGGTAGAACAGTGTAAATGTAAGTAAATCTATTATTTGATGCAGAAGATAACTAATGTGTTTTGTGGTGAAAATAGTGTGTGTCATGATAGAGGAGAATTCCTTTATTTTGCCATTATACCAGAGAACTGGCTGGGTGCAAGATGAGAAGCCTCTGAGGACTACATGTGGTCTCAGAGCTGCCTGTCACCCACCACTGATCTACTATGACAGAACAACAGGAAGTGAGGCGTACTGAGGGAAATCGCTTCCTCCTGCCTGCAGAAACAAAAGCACTTGAATTGATTTTTGTGTGCTACATCTGCTTATTTGTTATGTGCTAAGCTATCTATGCAGCACAGGCTCTAATTTACTCCTTATGTGCTAAAAAGAGGGCAGTAGCCTAACGTATATACTTTTTGGAGTGTACTGTTTTCATCAGGCTTTTTAATTCTGAACTAACAAGAGAGCTAAAATTGCCATAGATTACTTAATTCTCCTGTGCATGGTATAGATGCTTGCATGCATTAAAGTCTTAATGATGGAGAAGTGTGTGCACCAATATACAACAAAGTGATCATATGCTCCAGTCTAGTGGTTTCCAACTTTATCTTCAGGGACCCCTAATAGGCCTACTTTTGCACAAGGGAGTTATTTAAATAATTGAGCTTCTGATTATCTCACCCTTACTTGTGCAGGCAAAGCCTAAAGACATGGCTTTAGTAAATACTCTATAGCCACATGATTTTTATACCAACATATAATTACATGCATTCCTACAAATGTGTCCCAAATAATAAAATTGCATTATTCTGCAGAAGGCGATTCTTTGATTCCATTTTTGTAATGTTTTATCCACTAGCAGTGGATCTTTTAGAAATGATCAAAGTAGTGACTGCAAGTTGTCAGGTACCAATTTTTATAGCCCGTAGAATGTTTACAAGCAGCAGTGAATGTCTTTTTATCCTTTTATCTCTCCAGCATTGATACATGGGGTCAGTGTCTCTATAATTCAAACTTAAATGACATGTTCAATATTTATCACAGATTCAGTCTGCTATTTATTAATATCCACACAGCAGAATAACAATCCACAATACAGTACATGTGTTCACATAGTCTTATTCCATTTAAAATGCTTGTTAACTGTTAACAACAACCCTTGGGAATTATCCCCTTAGGCTAACAACATAAAATTTGTTTCTGGATACAAAGGAAGGATGCTATATAAACTGGAATTGATTTACCATGCAACACACAACTATTTACAGCTAACAGCAGTTCTATTAATTAAAATAAGCTATTGTATATTATATTGAAAAACAGAAATGACATTAGCTAGCTAAATTTTTTACCTCACTTTCATAAAGGATACTGCAAAAGCATTCTAAATGAACGTACTGTAAGAAATAGGAAAACAATGAGCTAGAACAAGTTGAAACAATTGAAATGTATTTTATTAACCTCTTGAAAATTAGAATTGCATTACCTTATACTGAGGAGTTAAATGCACCTCTAAGTCTTTTTCCCTCTGAATTATTTTATGTTTTTAGTACAGCAATGAAACCTTTAGCTATTTACAAATTACAGCCTTGTATTTTCATTAATAGTTATCAAAATAGGTTTACAAAATTACTGTATCCTTGTACCAGTCCTTATAAAATGGAGTTGTTTGAATACTATTTCTGTGCTTCCTAGAGAGACACTTTGTAGATTAATAATGGATGCTTCATGTGTTTATGTGTGTTTCTTATAGATGAACACTGTAATTTTGATTTCAGCAATAGGACCATCTCCAATATGTGTATGTCTGTACCCACTGTATTCACCATTTAATTTTAATTCCTTCAGTTGAACTACACTGAAACACATGTACACAAACATTCAGAGTCCTAAGTCACACTGACATCATCCCACTCCTTGACAACATTAGCAAAAGGGACAAAAATTTCAACCATCAAAGTCATAATATACAAATGCTCCATTTGAATCACTAAACCATGAGTTCATCTTTCGTTACTAAGACATACAATATTTCAAAGCTGAGTCAATGCATGGGTCTATGTAGCCACAAACTACACTGTGTTCTGCACCACTGTGTGCCACATGGTTTTATGCTCACTCAAAGATGATATTCCTAGTTTATGTTCATGTTTTTTTCATATACTTATATGGTCGCACCACTGCATGAAGTTAGCCATGGAAGGTTCCCGTAACCATACAGCCTAATGTATCACACCATTTAAAGGGACATTAGGGGTTATGCACTAAGACATGATGAAGGAGTGATACTGCACATATAACTTCTCATTCATATCACTTCTCCAGTTCCTGTGTTATTCTATAGCTCCAATGCACTAAGATTTCCAATGTCGGAGATATCTTAGTGCATAGGCTCCATAGAATAACATATGAACTGGAGAAGTGATATCACTGGAGATGTCTTGTCCACTTTATCACTTCTTTATCACTCCTTAGTGCATCTCCTCCCTTGTCATTGCAACATACACAACCATATAGCCCCAGATTAGAGAGGTGCCAGCCAAGGAGGGACACAAGAATAGAAATCAATATTTGGTAAAGGAAATATAAAGAGGAAAAAGTCAGGCTATGTCAGGTCCATGGTAAGACCCCACCTAGAATATGCTGTTCAATTCTGGGCGCCCTTTCTGAAGAAGGACATTATGGAACTAGAGAGTGCAGAGGAGGGCTACAAAACTAGTAAGGGGAATGGAAAGTTTTAGTTATGAAGAGAGGCTAGAAAAGTTAAACTTGTACACACTAGAGAAACGGTGTCTTAGAGGGGATATGATAACAGTATATAAATATGTTCAAGGCCCATATAAAGGGCTTTCAAAAGACCTGTTCATTAACAGAACAGTACACAGGACAAGGGGCCACCCGCTTAGACTTGAGGAAAGGAGATTTAATCTACAACAGCGGAAGGGTTTCTTTACAGTAAGGACAATAAAGGTATGGAATGCACTTCCGGAGGACGTGGTGCTATCAAATACATTAGATGCCTTTAAAAGGGGCCTGGATACTTATTTAAAAGAGCATAATATAGAGGGCTATGTACGTTAGTATTGGGATTAATATTTAGTTAGGGCTTGTTGATCCAGGGAGAAGTCTGATTGCCATTTGGAGTCAGATGCCTTCTTTTGGGTCAGTGATGGTAAACAGGAATAGGAAAAGGGTTGAACTGGATGGACGCAAGTCTTTTTTTCAACCTAAATTACTATGTAACTATATGTAAGGTTATGAAAACAGAGTGAAAATGTGAAAAGAGAATAGGACAGAAGTAAATAAGCCTGAATTATCAATAAAACACATGCACAAAACCACATTTACCATATCTGCTTACAGCTTATCACCCACATCCTGCATTACTAAATGAAGCATGCAAAAGCCATTATCTCACTTAATCCCCTTGTTGCAACAGTGTTCAGTTTATTGTTTCAATATACACACAAACATTCACAAACATTCACAAACACATGCATATATACACATACACATATAAAGACACACTCTCATATACACATAGACACACACACTCACAGGCATACACAAAGACATTTGCAAACATCAATCTAATATGTGGAAACTGTAAATGGCACTGTTTTTGTTAGGTATAAGTGATGTAAGTGTGCTGTAATTATTATAATCGTGATTATTTATCCTACTATACAACGTCCAATATTATGGATATACATTAAAGTGTTAGTAATGTCTAAAAAAAACATTTTTGCATTTAGAAGAGCTTAAAAAGCTGATCTAAATGCAAAAAAAGTATCTCTCAAACCGCTATGGTTTAAGAGATACGGGCGTTTAAAGTTTGATCTCTCCTACAGCTGTGGCGTTTGAGAAGTGCCGAGATCTCGTTACTTACACTGAATCCCTTCATTGGAATGGTCTAAAATGTGTGCCTGGTGTTCAGGCACATGTTTTAGACCAATCCAATGAAGGGATTCCGTGTAAGTAACAAGATCTCGGCACTTCTCAAGCGCCACAGTGTCGACCAAAATGAATCTCCTGCTGACAGCTTTACAGCTGTCAGTAGGAAACAGCAAACTTTAAACACCCGTATCTCTTAAGCCATAGCGATATTTTGCATTTAGATCAGCTTTTTAAGCTTTTCTAAATGCAAAAAAAGTTTTTTTTTGACATTACTAACACTTTAAACTTTCTATTTTCTATCCCCTTTGACTTCTCTAAGGGTTGGTGAAAAGTGAGAAAAATTTCCTGCATGACTTTTCACAAACAAATGATTTTTCTCTTTTTTTCACAAAAGTTTTCTCCTTTTGGCAACTTTCTGCCTTCTCCAGTGGAGCCAATGATAGGCAGAGGCAATGGAGGAACATTGAACACCTTTATTAAGTTTTATTTTTTTTATCAGAAATTACAAAATGACACCTATTTTTAACCCTTTGATCACTAGAGGGTTATCCCTCTGGCACTCAAAGGGTTAACTGTGGCATCATTGGGGGCTTTATTTTTTGTTTAAGAAATATAGAACTAAAGGACTTTTTTTTGTACAACACGGAAAAGAAGAAAGAAGAGAAGACAGAAAACTGAAACAGAAGATGGCCAGGACCCCACTGGACATCAGGATTGCTGATAAGTTTTTATTTGTCGTGACATGTGTTAACTTTTTTGTGGCGTTCCAGTGGGATATGCAATGCTGTACAATGTGTTGCATGCTCCACTGGCACTGATAGGGTTATCTTTTTTTTTTTTTACTACAAGTATGTGTTGAAACCACTTTTCCAACACATACCAGTGGTTTTCACCACGTATTAGGGACTCTGCACCTCCTTTTCATGTCCTGGCTTTTTGCCATAAAAAGTGAGGTTTTTGGACATTTTTGAATGGCAGTGGTTGTTGACAGCACAATTAATAGAATTGCTAACTGTGCTATCAAAACCACTACAGCTGGTCCAAAAAATAATGGGGCTAATAGTATCAAGCCCAAAGTTGTGAGTCCTACAACAAAATATACCTTGAGAAAAGTGTTAGCATGAAGAGTGCATTTGTCCTTTGCCCACAACACTAACTTCCTGCTTAGGTGACACTGACACACACTCATGATGATGTCAAGTGAAAAAAAAAAAAAAAGAACAACCTATAATGTGCCAGATGTGTATGGAAGTGGAGGTGGGGGATTGGGGTGGTGTGATTGGAGGGACCTTGACAAACTGCATCCACCCCAGGATGAGAGGGATCATCCTCATTTATTGCAGCAACTATTGCTGCAATCAGGTTTTGAACTACAACTTTACTCCCATGTTCCTGCACTGCTTCACCTTTCCCACCCCCCCTTGTGCATTTGCTGGACATTTCTCAACTACTGTGTGTGGTTTTTACTCTCTACAGTATACAACTGATGGACTGTGATGTCTTGCCGTGGCCCTCAACGAAATTCTCAATGTTGTCTACTGTCTATCAAGTCTGCCTCAGTCGCATAACTCACATCAGGCTCTCAGTCAGCTGTCTGTCACCTAATATATTTATTTGTTTAATTATTTTTTTATTTATTTTTTTTATAATTTTATCTTTTTTTCTTTAAATTATTTTAAAGTTGTATACCCTATCTTTTTACAGTCAGTCCCAGTCACAGTATTATATTTTGTAAACATGAAGGCCATGAGAAATCTGTACAATAAGATACACCACAGACAGCACTTTTATTCTGCAACCGGACTGCCAGTTTTGGGACATGGTTATTTATGTACTGATTCCATGAATTAAATATCAGTCTGTATTTTCTGATGTTTTTTAGACCTCCTGTTGTAACCTACAGTGTATATAAAAAGTGAGTATAAAACTACTGTGTTGTCCCCCCCTTTGATTTTTATGTTACGTTTTTGAAAATAATACTTGTGAGCTATATGAGGCAGGGCTGGTTTCCCATTAGGAATAGCAGGCAATCATCTGGGGTGCCTAATTGTTAGGGGTAGATTAGCTGTTTAGGCCATGCCTACTGTGATGCAAGAGGAGGGTAGGTTTAATCCCAGTATCCCCATAGTAAACACATCCTTCTTGATTATGGTTTCCAGTTTATTTGCCACCTCAATTACTGCTGAAGTTTCAAGTTTATATATTAATATGTTTAGTTTGTTTTATAAATACATATACATGTACAGGCTAATTTATTTAAGAACCATTTTCTGTTTGTATGATATAAAATAAGACTATGTGGTCCAGTGGATGTGGCTGGAGACTAGGTCATGTGAGTGTGGGAAAGAAAGAGTTTTGTGTGTTGGGGGTTGCATATCTGCAAGGTTATTTTTTCATTATAACAAATCAAATGTTTCATTCAAATCTCATTACTGCTCAAACCAAATACCAAAATTCCCCCAATCTTTGAAGAAATTCAGTAGCTCTACATAGAAAACATTACAAATACCCTCCTCTTGTGATGACGTTTGATAATTTAGATATTAAAAAATAAGAAAATTTGAGCTGCAGTACGTTTTCAGGAAACCATCCTCCCAGAAGTGGCAGTTCCTTTGTTTTATTCAGCAGCAGAAACACTACAATATATGCAATCAGTAGTGCTAAGTTATGTGTTGCTACGCCAATACAATCATGATATGAGAAATAATACATTTTAAGTTAAAATGAGAATTGGTTTATTATAAATAGTAGTAGACAATACTAGTCTTATTGTTCTAATACGTGCCTTGCACACAGAAGGCCCACAAACTGTAGGGCTCACAACTTTGACTTTCAGCCACTTATTTCTAAACTTCAGCCCTCAGAAGAAGTAATATTACAGTGGGAAATGTAGTACCTATAGGAAATATAGGGTGAAAAAGTGTTAAAATAGGCAAAAAATTTGTTAAAATAGGCAAAAAGCAGGACATTTTTGTGTAGACAGAATGGTGAAATTTTTCCTCAGGAAAAGCGAAAAATCAGCACATTTTCGCTAAATTTTTCACAGGAAATTTTTCACACTTTTCACCCACCCCTAATCATTAGCTATATAATCAGCTGAACTGAATCTCTGATCTGACTGCACACTTCCTGGTAGGCAACTTAATATTTCCAAAATGATATGCCTAAGTGCTGGCAATAAGGATCGGTAAAAATTATTTTTTTGCAGAGCAAAAATGATAATTTGCTGCTTTTTCCTGTGAAAATTCCCAGTAATCGAAAGAGACTAAAATGTTCACCCTTTCTCTAACCCCTTTACATTTTCTGCTGGAACTTTAACAGCTCCCATGGGGGTGGGGGGGGGGTACTCAGTTTTTTACTTCAAAGGCTACCTGTTTAGCAGGACATGGTTTGGAGTGCCTGTAAGTGCAGTTCTATGGCTACAGTGTTGGGTACAATGCTGGAGGATCACTATATGTGGTTCTATGGGGGAAGCTAGTCTTGGGAGGCAATGTGTGGTTCTATGGTTGTCATGAGGGAAGGTATGGGAAGCAATGTGTGGTTTTATGGTTACTGCTGAGTAAGGCTGGTGGGGCAGTGTGTGATTCTATGGTGATTATGGGGATATGAATAGGGAAAAGTGTGTGAGCCTGTGGTTCTGTGGTTACTCTGGGGAAAGGCTTGGGGAGCAGTGTGGGGTTTTATGGTTAACATGCTTTGTGATGAAACAAAACTTTTCGTGAGAATTCCCACCAATGGCAAAATTAGGGCCGGATTTATCGTAAGGCAGAGTAGGCATCTGCCTTCTGGCGCACCCCACAGAGGGGCGCCTGTAATCGGGACCCGTTCTTTAAAATTATGCTAACCACATTTATCGTCATGTCTGCGCCTCTTTCGGCACAGACCTTTAGCTAGAGAGCTCCCTCGTGAGCTCTTTAGTAATGCAGAGCGCTGGGAGATGACATCATCTCCCAGCGCTCTGCATTACTGAGCGGAACACAGTGCGGGAGCTCCAGCAGTTACAGGTCTGTGCCGAAGCAGGTGCAGACCTGTCCTGCCATGCCGCTGGACCACCAGGGAGGAAGTAGGAAACGGGAGTGGCTGCAATGTGAGGGCAATATGAAGCTGATGGAGGGCAGTGTGAGGGCAAAGTGGAGCTGATGTGGGCAATGTGAGGGCAGTATGGAGCTGATGGCTGGCAATGTGAGGGCATTATGGAGCTGATGGGGGCAATATAGAGCTGATGGGGTAATGTGAAGATGATAGGGGCAATGAGAGGGCAATATGGAGCTGATGGGGGGCGAGTAGTAGCTGATGGGGCAATATGGAGCTGATGGGGAAATGTGGAGATAATGGCAATGTGAGGGCAACATGGAGCTGATGGGGTGCAAGTTGGAGCTGATGGGGGGCAATGTGAGAACAATATGGAGCTGATGGAGGCAAGTTGTAACTGATGGAGGCAATATGGAGCTGATGGGGCAATGTGAAGATGATAGGGGAAATGAGAGGGCAGTATGGACATGATGGGGGCAATGTGGAGATTAGGAGTATTGTGGAGGTGTCCAGTGGAGACGGCCAATGTGGGGGGAGCTTCAGATTTCTGTGCCTACAGGCTCCTGAGATGTAAATATGGCCCTGGGCAAAAAGAGCAGTGTTTTGCTGTTTTCTCTTTTGGGGGTGAATATTTCATCTATCCCTACTGTCCACTCACTGCTTTGTTTGTTAGTACTTAACTGGGTAATTGTGTTGGTCCTGCAAGTATACTGTAACCATCTCACATTTAGTGGAGCCACTCCTTGGAGATAGATGGTGTTCATGTACCTTAGTTACCAACCCATTTTCCATAGATATTTGCCAATGCCACTACACCACAAATGTTAGACTGCTGCCCCTAAAACACATTAATTGCTTTTTGTTATGATGTGTATTCTGTAGATTGTTGTGTTTTTGTTGTTGTTGCAATGCTGAGGGAATAATGCTTTTGCATATGTCTTTTCACTATTCTTTTTAGTACTTTTGCCTCTACATTTTCTCTACATTATCTTTTCCTCCACAAAACAATCTCTTTTTTGTATGTTTTCACAAAATCCAGCTCCTCAGAGTGCTGCTGCTCACAAGTTAGCACAAATTCAGAAATGTTATGTTTAAAGCAGGCTGTACAGCAATGTATTTAGAATGCATTCCGTTTTGCTTGTAATGGAGATAATTTGATGACACTGCTTAAAGCATGCTAACATGACATTTACTAGCTGGTTCATATTTGTGTTGTAATCATTGTAAGACTCATCCACCATGCTCTTTATTTTTTCTCTATACATATGTAAGTGTAAATATGTCATGTATTCATGCACTGGCACAACTAATCAGCAAGTATTATATATTCAGTAATGTACTTATCCCTCTCATACAAATGATCCAACATACAATGTGGAATTTCACCTAGTAGGCAACAGCAATTTAAGCTGTTGATGGGGCAGGAGGTTTTTCATGGAATATAAGGCATTGCAAGCATTGCAAGACTGGCTAAAATATGCCAGGGAATATTTAGTACTTCTTTGAGCTTTATTTGTTTTGATAGGAACTAAGTAACAATTACATTTAGCGCATGGGCAAAGCAGGTTACCTACAGAATATCTGCTACCCCCAAATGAGCTACTATAATTGAACCAGTGTCAGGAGGCAATAAGACAGTTTTCAAGGAGTGGGGCACAAGCCATTGGCTCTCTGATCTGAATCAGTTTATTTAACATATAAGGCTCTGTATGCATATGCCCATGGACTGAAACCCTTCATATCACTTTATCATATATGTTATTGAAAGCTGCTGATTCTGATGCTAACTGGTCTGTTAAGTCCTGTACTGTATGAAGGGCCCATAGACAAGAAAGATAAAGCAGAGATGTGGATAGGGAGAAAGTGGGTCAAAGAGGGGAATGTGAAGTAATGTTGCTAGGCATTTATGATTGCAGGGTGTGTGCATAATTTGCAGAAAGTGAAAAGTCCGATTTAGATTTTTTTTCTCTTGCAGTAAATTTAGAGGATTAAACACAATTCCCACTTTTCTCATCAAATTTCCCACACATTGAAAAAACATAAAATGTCCTCCTTTTTTCTAACTCCAATAAATTTCCCTCCAATTATCAAATATTCCCACTGCCATGTGTGTTGTTCCCTGACTACCAGTTCAGTGGACAAGGCTGGGAGGTCAGTGTGTATGGTTATAAGGCAACAAGTACAGTGGGTCAAGGCTGGAGGGGGCATGTATGGTTGGTTATATGGCCGCCAGTGAGGAGGGATAAGTCTGGGTAGTCAGTATTATGGTTCTAGGCTACCAATGCAAAAGGCTGGAGGATGGGCATTGAGAGACACTCCAGCTGTTTCTAGACTACAACTTCCATCTTTCAATGTTGAGACTTGTAGGCTGGCAATAGATGGAAGGCTGGGGGGATCAGTAAGTGTTTCTGTATCTACCATTTATGTGTGATAAGGCTGGAGAAGTCAGTATGTGGTTCCATGACTTCCAGTGCGGTGGGATAAGGCTGGGGGGACAATGTATGTTCTGTGGTTACCAGTGCAGTGGGACATGGCTGGGGGGGGTTTGATATATGCTTTTCTATAAATACATTGGGACAAAGTAGGGTATTTGTGGTTAATGACTAAAACCGCAGTGGTGAAAAATGACATTTCTCACACTTTTCTCTTTTGGGGCAAACCGTTTCGCTCATCCTTAGCAGAAGATCCTATTCCTATACCTGTGCAGAGACTGAGAGTGACAGTGAAACAGACATAAATTAACAACATACATTATTTTAAGAGAGAAAAAACATCACTACACACACGAACGTGTACTTTACAGATAAAAAAAATCAATATTGCCTTCATTTCTTCTAACAAACCATCTCAGTCATCATCTTTACCTCTTCCAAGTCCAACAACCCATTCACACTCACTATTATAGATGAAGCAGCAATATAGGTCAACATCCACAACCCTAGCTATGAGTGCTTCTTCTGCTGTTGGAAGTAGAGCATCACAGACACCTACTGGTAGAATTACTGCAACATCAAGGCCTTTTAGTAGTTGTAGTATTATACCTTCAGGTACCCCTCAGTCTATGAAATCTCCACTATTGAGATAAGTCACTAATAATCAAAAAGCTAAATAGGCTGCTGCCAGTTTTCTTTCTAAAACACATGTGAGCAAGGAGAAAGCAGGTTCACATCTAGGTCTGATTGTCCTCTTCTGTTACTGTTGCACAGAGGAGAACTCTGTGTTGGTTTGAGGTTACAAGAGTCAGAGTTGCTATACATAACATATTTTACTTTCAGCTGTGGATTTATCCATTTCAGCACTCAATAGCAGAGGAACTTTTATGTGTTTTCCTTGTGAGGGAATTTCCACAGAAAATGTGAAAATTTCCATTTCTAATTTATTGCAACCATGACCATAGTAAATTTTGTAGTACAATTTTAGTAACACCATCATTTCCATGCTATATATAAAAAAGGAGGCAACAATAGTATGCTATGAGCAAATAGGAAAATTCAGAGAATTATATGTTATAGTAACCATAGCATCCAGGACTGATGTCACATACCCAAATGCTATAAAGGAACTTAGTTTGGTAATAGCAAGACCATTATACCCTGTGATCGGAAGAAAACAGATGTAGTACCATTATTCAAAAAGTGGACAGGAACTAATCAGTGAGCTTGACTTCTGTAGTGGGTATGATATTAGAATTATTATTAACCAGTAGTATTCTGTACTATCTGACAAGCAACAACATTTGTAGCAGGAGCCAGAATGGTTTTATGAAGAACAGATCATGTCAAAATAATTTACTTACATTTTATGAAAGGGTAAGTTACAATTTCAACAAGGGTATTGCTGTTCATGTAGTATACTTGGATTTTTCAAAAGCCCTTGATACTGTGCCTCACAGCATGTTACTGCATAGTGTCTCAATATTAATTGATGAGACTAAGCTGTATAAGGAAATACAGAGCATGATGCTTTTCCCTCCAGAAATATTTACATACACTGAGTGAATGGGTGGAAAAGTGGCAGATGAGGTTTATTTTAGATAAATGTAAGGATATGCATTTGGTCTGCAGAAACATCAGAGTTCTCTAACAGGTAGCTAGAGAGCTACTGGTAACTTCAGCTACCAGTGAGTAGCTCTTCTAGTCCAATTAGGTATCAAGATATCTGTCATGCCAGAGATAGTTTCGGTGGTTGAAATCTGCTCCCCAACTGGATGCAACCAGCCTGTGCACATTTGTCATCTGCATACCAATACATGGTCAGAGAGCTGAAAGCAATGCAGGTAGAGTGTCTAAGTGCATTTTCGTGGTTTTCATATCCCACAGGCATAATAGCTGCTTACAGATTATTCTGCATGCTTTGTAAAGATGACATATATAGTAAGTGTTTTGTGAAATATGGGGTGTCAGAGTAGGGAAGAAGCACACTGTGACTCCATATTCCCTCACCCATTGTAAAAAAAGTTGCCATGTTTTGACATGCTTTTAATAAAGCCCTCACATTTTTAATAAAGCACTCTAATCATTTTAAACATGTATAGTAATAAGGGATAGTTTATTAAATATGTGAAGGCACTATCAATAAAAAATATGTGGCTCACTGGACGGTCACAGTTTTGGTCCTCTATAGTAAATATGTAATTTTTTGCTAACAATTATACATCTTGAAGGAGAACCTTGAGCTGTTAAAAAGATCACTTGTTTTCTGTTCAGCACTTTGTTATTGGAAGGTATAGGAAGGAACAAAAAGTAAAGAGCAGCTTTGCTGATGTTTTAAATCATATAGTTATAAATAAATGTATGTTTTATATTAGAGAAGAGGTGAGATGATCACCATTTACAGATAATATTTACATTTATACAAAGAACTCTCTAAGGAACTATTCACTCAAAGAGCTGAGCAAAAAGAAAAAAGAGGCCATCCATTAAGACAAGAGGAAATGAACTTTGAATAAAACATGGCAAGGCTTTGCCTTTGCCTTTAAAAAGTAATGGACACCTTTCTAGCTCAGTAGACTATTGAGAATTATGGCATTTGGTTTCCAAGCATATAGGGTGTTGATCCAGGGAAATATCTGAGTGCCTTTTGGAGTTGGGAAGGAATTTTTTACCCGCTTGGGGCTTAATTGGAAATGGCTTCAATAGAGTTTTTTTTTTCTTTTTGCCTCCCTAGTGTGGCAGAACTTGATGGATGTCTTTTTTCAGACTTATCAACTGTTACTATGTATGTTACTATGCTCTCTTTCTACTTCTTTCCATTAAACCATGCCAATGTAGTGCATGAGTTAACATGTGGAGTTGAGTTATGTTATTTCTATGTGTCAAGTAATGTGTGATCTATGTCTCTGTCTCTGTTATAATATATGTTGCTGTTAGTCTCAATTACAGATAAAGAATCTACTGCCTGTCTCTTTCACTTATGTCTCCAAGGGTTTTTATGCTTGTTTGTTATCTTTTTTTTTTTTTACTATACTTGTCTATCACTATCTACAAGTCACACCCACAGTTACAGGCAACTCCAGCTACCTCTTTTCCCTTTTTGCCTGTCTACATGTAGTTAGTGTTATTGTTTCAACAGCAGTTATATCTTTCTTATCCAACATAACTGCAGTGTTAAATTGTACAGTGCAGTATATTATATACATGCCAGGTTCATAATCAGTAGGTTGCAATAAAGAATAAACTCCCTTCACATCTGCTGGTGCAGGTGTGAAGCACTACCGCACCTAGGAATCTATGATTATCCTTCTTGTTCCTGTGGATAGTATGTGTAAGTACACACAATATGTCAAGTTGTACCTGCCTGTTTTTCACATTTTAATGAACAATTTTGCAGTAATAATAATAATAATAATAATAGTGATTAACCCTTTGAGTGGCATAGAGGCATTCAACGCATTGTTTTGCAAATCATTGGATACCATGCTGGTGCTCAAGTGGTTAAAACTCCCTCAGCTGTTTTTCTATTTATATTTTGATGATTCACATTAAGAAGGAAATGCTTTATATTGATAGCATTGTAATTTTTTTATTACTTTAGGAATTTAAAAACAAGAATTTCCTTAGATATATACATCTTCACATGATATGCAATATGCCATCAACCTCCCCTTCACATCTCCAATAAATACAGTAGGGTGTGCATTTGGATATAGTTGATTTAAGAATTCAGGTGTCCGGTACAGATTTGTAGCTTTTTTTAAGTCCATTTTTGATAGTTCACAGATTGAACTTCTTTTCCCAAGCTCTTCTGGCATGTACAAAATATGATTGGGAATTCTATAACAGGCCATACATGGTAGAGATGTCATGCCTTAGCTGCTGTGGATTAATGCCTAGTTGTTTAAATATGGTCAGCTCAATGGTTAAATAATCTCTATGTAGGTAATTGTTTATGCATGCTATTACATGGTCATTTTTCCAATTGTCAGTTGATTGTAGATTCAGCATATCTTGCTATTTGCCAGACTCAGTAATTTTCCTTTGTGAGTTAGGTGTTTTACTATAAGTCTATTGTTAATTTTCCAAATGATGAAATGGCAGTCATCTATGCCCAAAGGAAAATTGTCATTACTGAGTAATGTGTTTGGTTGACAGAATCTGGATGAAAAATATATGGTGTTTTAACTTCTTGAACGCTATACAAATGATCCAATATATTGCTTCTCTAGCGTCATACAGTTAAAAACCTCATATAAATCAATGGGGGAGATTCACTAAGGTATGATAAAGAGGTGATAAAGTATAGATGATTCTCCAGTGATATCACTTCTCCAATTCCTATGTTATTCTACGAAGTCTATGCACTAAGATTTCTTCAGCTTTGGAGATCTTAGTGCATAGGCTCTATAGAATAACACAGGAACTGGAGAAGTGATAAACTGGAGAAGTCATCTCTACTTTATCATCACTTTATCACTTCTTAATCCCCGCTTAGTGAATCTCCCCAAATGATTGTTTTTGTCTCCTATAATGCAGTTGATTTATCCCAGAACTACTTCACTTTTGTTTTTATACATTCTGGGCCTTATACAGAAAACAAAAGAATATACATTCTAGAGCACACCAACTACACCAGGGTGTCACCAGACCACCGAAGCAGGTATAGACCTGCAAGAGAGGGAGTTAAGGGGAGCGTCGCTGATGTTTGGTGCTAGTAGCACTGTGACTGTCTACAGCATGACCGTTCCATGGCAAGGGCCATATATAAGTGTTGGCCGCAAAGCCAGATGTCTGATCCCAGTTGAGCCGAGACCATGACCTCACTGCAAACAATACAATCTCTCCTGCAGGGGAGAGTGAAGGCTAAAGAACGAAGGCTAGGGATCATGGATGGAGAGCGTAGGCCATAGCCACAGGATACAGCAGAAACCCCAAATAAAAGGTACAGACCTGTATAGCAGATTGGTCATCAAGGTCTTTCCCAAAGGGATATGCAGTAGCAAGGTTAAACAGGCCTCTTCTGTACACTGGAAAACAGCAGGATACTGTAGGGTTAATGGCAGTAGCAGGGCAAAGACAAGCCGGTTTGGTACACTGGAGAGCAGCAGGATACTGTAGGGCTAATGGCAGTAACAGGGTCAAAACAAGCTGGTTCGGTACACAGGTGAGCAGCAGGATACATTCAGGTGTTATTGCAACTGCAACATGAAAACACCTAGAACCTCAAAGAGGAATGCTGGCTCCAGAACAGAGAGCCCAGATGCCACAGGAAAACTGTGTCAGTGCACTGAGTATCTGGGAATGCACCTGGATATAGGCGCTGACGGATGAAGTGACCATCATGTGACGCGGCGAACCAGGAAGTGCAGACCTGCTCCGAGAACCAGGGAGAGGACAAAGCGGGTCGGCAGCATGACATGGGGAACAAATATAAATTCCCCAAATTTCAAATATAAATTATATGGGGCATTCCCCTCTGGCACTCAACTGATAAACCCCCTGAATTCTAGAGAGGTCTTAAAACACATTGGGGAAGATTCACTAAGCTGTGATAAAGAGGTGATAAAATGGAGATGGCTGCTCTAGATTATCACTTCTCCAGTTCTTTTGTTATTCTCTAAAGCCTATTCACTAAGATCTCCAAAGTTGCAGAAATCGTAGTATATAGGCTCCATAGAGGAGCCTAAACTGAAGAAGTCATCACCACTTTATCACCTCTTTATCACTGCTTAGTGAATCTCCCCCATTGTTTCTTAATGAGGCAAATGTATGAATGTGCCCATGCAGTTCGACTAGCTGCACTTAGGAGTAGGACTTTAATGTTAGCAAACCCCATACACCTGTTCCATAGCATACTGTGGGAAATGACATACACTCATGTCAATGCCACTGTCCCTTGCATAGTGAATAACTACAAACAAAACATAAAGGAGAGAAGAGCCTTAACTGTTTCAGACCAGCCCATTATCCTATTGTTGGCGAAGTGTATTTAAGGTGAAGATACCTGTCTTACACAGCTTAGTAAATTAACTTTGGGTAGGCGCAGGTATAAAACTAGATACCAGCCCCTAATTTAGCATGTAAATTGTCATCTTAAATTCACCCCAGTGTCATAAAAACCTCTCTAGCATTAACCCTTTAAGTGTCTGGCATGAACATGGGCAAAGAAGATAAATCCCAATTTAAATCAATAGATATTTGTATTTCCCCACTATGATTCAGTTAGTTTGCTCCAGATTTGCTCATCTACACCTTTGTGTAAACAGTCCATGGCCCCACTGACTTGTGCTGTTCAGTTCAGAACATCTCAAGGATTTGAAAGTAACCATCTCTTGAATAGATTTGAGTATACTTCTGTCTATTGCAAAATGCTTAAACAAAGGCTACGATATTATGTACACACAAACAAACAAATCCATATATATTCTGCAAGGTTGATGTATTAAAGCAGTGGTTCCCAACTCTGTCTTCATGGACCCCTAGAAGGCCATAGTCTCACCTGTGCACAACAAAGGAAATCATAATGTCTTGGCTTGTTAATGGTCCTGAAGACAGGTGCAATTCTTGTGCAAACCAAAGTGTACAACATGAAATAAATAAAATTAAAATATAAAATTTATTTAAATGGGGCTTTTAACCTCTTGAATGCAATGGGATTTTTATTTGCTGTCTATGATGTAATTGGTTTGCTTCAGATTTACACTACTTTCTTAGAATACCAGCCTCATTGTGTGCCTACTACCTGTATGTTTAAAGTAGATCCATATGTTTTTTCAGCAAGGGAACTTTGGAATCATTTTATTTCATACTTAAAGATATTTTTGCTTTAGCCTGAGCAGAATCAGGAGAGGAAAAATAATCAAGCTCTACAGCCAGGAGCAAGACAGCTGTCATAAAAGTCAAATGGGACAGCACAAAGTCAGCTCGCCAGAAACAAGGTCAATTAGTAAGGAATCTGATAATCACCAGTCACACTGAGGGGCAACTGGTGCAGAAGACACTAGTTAACACCACTCAAAGTCAATCACTGCACTATGGAAACATCAAACTCAATACAGATCAAACAGCCAAGGAGCCTGCAGCAAGACAGGGAAATAGGACAGAAGTGATCGTGATTGTTAAGCAGGTCTAAACCCATGTGCCTCAAAGGCAGCAGTAAGTTTAATGTAAAAGTGCATACGCTGGCCTATAATGTTTTGGACTCAACTCCAGTTATTCTGTTAAAATTATTTTGCAGAATATATATATAGAACAAAAATGCAAAGCAAAATAAATTGTATGTATATGTTGAAGTTTTAAAGTTTTATTGCTGAAACTTACTTTCCACAATACCTAGCTTTATACTTTCTATTCTGTGCTTGGATTCCATTCCACACAAATGAAATCTGGGCTGGCAAGAGAACAGCAAAAGGCTATTTTTTAGGCTTTTTGTGACTCCATCCATCACATTCCAGTCATTATAGAGCCTAAATTTGGCAATTCAAGATATATGGCAAACAATAAAAACATCTAAAATGAATTATAAATGACCTTACAATGCTCCTTTTGGTTACTGAAGAGGTCTTCCCAGATCTGCTAATACTGGGGAGAAAGGCCTCTCAGCTTCGTGTCTGTAACAACCACAACCCTAAATTACCCCAGGCCCATTTCATACACTTTCCCAAGTGCCCATTACCCCTCTGATGCTATACAGCTGGCACCCATTGATGTGAAAGGCCCTGCAAACTTTCTGGATTCACTGTAAAAAAATAATAATGAATGTGCTATTAATGTAAATCAAAGCAAAAGGAAGGGATCTTGGACACCTTTCTCTACATCCCTTAGAGAAGTAATACAAACAAGATTTATATGGGATCTGGAGCCATCATATTGGTATAAGTTTTGTTATAGGGTGGGTTCTGATACCCCATCCCCCCTCACATACACACATTTTCCAAGGCAAAATTTTCCATGTGTCTTTACTATGTATTTACCCATTAACCATTTCTTTGCCAGTAGGGCTAATTCTAGCTGAGCTGGCAGTAGAAGGTGTTAATTAATTATTTAATGCATTTGGATGGAGTAGTTGGGGATGGCAAAGGTGTTGTTTTATTTATGAACATGGTGATAAACCCCTCCATTGCCAGTGTAGTGAGATCTCTGTGGTCTGGTAATAGAGGGATGCAACAAGAGTGTACCGGGGCATGGGGGGTCAGACAGGCTATTGCCCACCCTGTTTTGGTATCTGGCCACTTTCCTTAAGTTCTCTAAGCCATGATATGGGATCACCACTCTAAATAAAAGGATTCAAAAGGAGTGAGTTTTTTTTTTTTTTCAAACAGCCAATTGGCAATCAGAATCTGACACTGGTCAGAATGTGATTACAGAATCGATAATCCAAAAATATCTGCCGATGCGAGCAATAACCTCTAAGCAATTTGTTTCTACTAGAAGGGAATATAGGCCTTGGGCTTAGATATGTTGCAGCTGATAGCTTTAATGAGGGTTTTCACATACACATATCTCTATAAACTTCAGTGGGAACCTGTGAGATGAAACCAGTTGCTAATACTTATCAGCTGCAGTCTAACTGCATTATAATCTAGGCCTTAGACAGCAAGGGTCTTATTCATCAAGCTAAAGAAGTGGAATTCTAAAGTAAACCAGGTGCACTGTAGGAAATGGAAATTAAAATGTCAATTGATTTAAAAATTAAGCTTTTGTTCCATTGAATGCCAGGCAGGTTTTTGAACACATTGCAAAGCAATGCCATGGAGACCTATGACCATTTTAATCAATTGTAATAGGAAATGTTTGCAAAGTGGAAGAATACTAGGATAAAACAACAGATACTTAATAAAAACTATACTAGAAAAGGCTTATTGAAATGAACAGATATTTTTTCTTTGATGCACACATTGCATCTTTGATCCATTGTTTTTAGCACTGTATAGCTGTATGCATGCGGTTGTGAGTGTATGTGGAAGTACATATGTATGAATGAAGTTGATTTATGAGTTGAAAGTGATATGCAGCTGTAATATAATGGAACAACGTCTACCTTTTTCTGCAGCCTATTTTGGAAAGATGGTGCTGGTTTACATCTGATGTAGATATGTAATATTCAGAATAGTGCTGTAATATAAATTAAGGATAGTGAGAAACATTTACATGGCTTCTCATTTTGAGAAGCAGCTTCAGGAAGCTTGGGGTGAAATCTCTTCACTTTACCTCAACAAATTGACAACTAAAATGCCAAAGGTATTCAAGGCTGTAATTGCTGCAAATGGAGGATTCTTTGCCGAAAGCAAAGTTTGAAGGACACAATTATTATTTAAATTAAAAATCATTATTTCTAAACTTGTCAATGTCTTGACTCTACTTCCTATTCATTTGCAACTCATTTGATCGAAAACAAGGACATTTCTATGTGACCCCAAACTTTTGAACGGTAGTTTATATTTATAACAGGTTGCCCTTAAATTGGGAGGAGGGTGTTATGGCTCCTCTAAGTGTTGAAAACCCTATTGGATACAGTGAGTGTTATGAGCCGAGATTGGTGATAATCTTGATCATTGAGGGAGTACCCCTTAGTGACTGCAACCCAGTAGACAGGCAGATGTCAAGGACCCCTCAAAGGGCCACTTTAGTTTGCCTTTCTCGGATGCCATTTATTGGCATTTCCAATTGTCCCAGAATCAAGCTAATGTAGGGTGAATTTTGGATTATACAAACTAACAAACCAAATGGTCATCTTCTCCAGATATCATATATGATATTTTGCTGGATGCAGGGAACAGGTGGCCACATTTTAAGAACCACAGAGCAGCCTTTACACATTTTGCTTATATATAAGCTTGCAAGTTGTCAAATAAAATTATATTAAGGGGTTCCATCATGAAGATCAAATTTTCAACAAAAAAATAAAACGACTAATAGGACTAATCTGACCAATCATATAATGACATAGTGTGATGAATAAATTGCTAAGCAGATATAAGAAGATCCTTGAATATCAAGTACATAATGCAGTGACCTTGAGCTAACCAGCTTAATGTAAATATTTATAAATTATAACCATTGTGGATCCCTCTATACAAGATGCACTGAGGCACAGAAGTGTCTATGAACAGAGATGCAGTTCACTCACAACTGTGTATGAGATGAGACCATATATTGGGAAGTACTATACTAACTGAATATAGTTCAATACAAGTATTTTGAAGTAGTATCATCTTGTGGCTTAATTCACACACACAAGGATATATTGACCACCAAAGTATATAGACGGGTTTTCTGCATGGCTGCTGAGATTAAATATCCCTTGCACCCATCACACCAGGTACATACAAACTGCTCAATCAAATGAGTGGAGCAATATTGCATGTACTTATCAGATATATAGAATGTTTGTAAAATGTACTCATGAATTACCCCATAGAAAACATGGATATCCATTCTGAGAGATTTGTTATTACAACAAAGTTTCTGCAACAATTCCACTCATGGGAAATAATCCTTAAAGTGCCATATAAGTTTCTTCTGTATTTAATTCTATGCATATATATATATATTTTTTTTAAGCATATTTTTATTAATAGGATGAATCAAAATCATACAGATATGACAAAGTACATACAATCCGGACACATTAAGGCATGTACAATACGTACGCAAAATAGTCAGAGCACATTAATCATAAGAAACCAGTTCAATCCATCCCATAACTTTTTTAACCCCGTTTTACAAAATTCCCTCCCTAACCCAACTCCCTAACCTCCCCATTACCCCATCTCACTCCCCCCACCCCCCACTAACCAGTTGAGCATCCAATTTGACTCATGTAGGACACATTGCAAGTCATCCCAACCACCCGTTAATGTAATTCTGCTGGCTCCCCTCTCAAACAGCGGAATTCCAGATTTTGTCAAACTTTTGGGGAGTACCCCTGTGTCTGTATACTAGTTTGTAATGGGATAAATTCTGTGTCACTAACTCCATCCACTGTGAACATGTAGGAGCCTTATCCGCCATCCACTGCATAGCTACTGTTTTTCTGGCCATCACTAGTAATTCCAGAACAAGTGTTCTCACAGGGCCCTCTAGTATCTCATCAGGAATAATCGACATGAGGCACAGCTTGGGCGTAAAACCAATAGACATCTCCAGTACATTTGCTATCGTCCTCAATACTTGTTGCCAAAAGACATGTATTTGTTGGCAGTCCCAGATCATGTGTAAAAATTAGCCTTCCACTCTGTCACATCTATGACAGAACCTACTATTAGTGTTAGCCATGGAATGCAACTGAATCGGGGTGTAATAAATACGGTGCAGTATTTTAAGTTGAATCAGTTGATGACATGTGGAAATAGCTACCAGAGATGGGGCACAGCAAGCCTCCTCCCACTCCCAATCGTCAAGCGGTCCGACATCGCCCTCCCAACGAAGTTGGACATTCAGCCCTGTATCTGTCATTCTCTCTGAGGTCCATGTGTAAATAAAGGACAGGGGTTTTTTTACCTGTGGAAGAGCTAATAAAGAAGATAATGGGAAGGGGGACAGTTCTGGACTACGATCACCCCAAAGATCCCTCAAGGCGTGCCTGAGTCTGAGATAGGAGTAGAACAAAGTATTGGGTATCTGATATTCAAGGTGCAATTGTTGAAATGATTTAAGAATATTGTCCTGATATAGTTGTCCAAGCCTTTCAGTTGCATCAGTCCTACATTACACCACAAAGGGGTATCAGGCTGTAATGCCGTAAAACCTACCACCGATTGCAGTTCCTGCCAGGCATCAAACAGAGCCGTTGACAGAAATGTTGGTTTCTTACTAACTTGTGGTCCGGTCACAAGCATAAGAGATAGATCTGTGTCTGGGCAAAGAAGTTCCCTCGCTGCCTATACAAAAGAGTGAGGTGTATGGGCATCAAGATATGCCTTACCATACTGACATTGGGCTGCTAAGTAATAATGTCTAAAATTCGGCAAAGCAATACCACCCATTTCTTTTCACAACATTAAAGTGGACAGTTTAATTATTGATCTGGTCCACCCCATAAGAATTTCCTTAGAATCCTATCTATCTGCTTGAAAAATATTTCTTAGGGATCCCGATCGGGGTATTTTGGAAGATATAAAGAAATTTAGGCAGGAATATCATTTTTATTAAGTTAGCCCTCCATGCATATATCTTTGACAACAGCATCTGCTAATAAGCAGAAACCAATGTTTCAATACTTACTTTTGCAATCCGTGTTTATTAATAATACGGACACAAACTCATTCATATATGGGTTAGAACCATTAAATGTGAAAAACTGTTGTAAAATAAATATATAATGTATGCTACTGGTGAGTAGAGATGGGCAAAAAGTCAGATTTTTTTCTTGGAGGAAATGTCATGGAGATCACAATTTTCCACTTTTCCCACAAAATTTCCTACACCTTGAAAATTCATAAAAAGTCCTCATTTTCTCTAACCCTAATAAAATTGACTCAAGAACCTCGACAAACTGTTATTACCTAGAATTCCCACAGTTATGTAGACTCAGTTTGTGTAGTTCTATTGATACCAAGGCAGTGGGAGAAATCTGGGACTCCCGGGAGGTCGGCATTTGTAGTTCTCTGACTACCAGTTCGGCAGATGGGACGTCAGTGCATGTGTGAGGTTCTGTGGCTACCAGTACAGTTGGACAAGGCTGGTTGGTCATTATATGAGGTTCTACGCTACCACTGGACTCGGTTGGGATAATGGCAATAAGAGATGCTCCAGCTGTTTCTAGACTAGAGATCCCATCATTCACTGCCAGCCAACGATTAGCTGGGAATGATGGGAGTTGTGGTCTGGCAGCAATTGGGGGACTGGAGGTCAGTAATTGCTTCTGTATCTTCCAGTGATATTGGACAAGGCTGGGGGGGTCATTATGTGGTTCCATGACTACCAGTGCAGTGGGATAAGGCTGGGGTACCAGATGTGGATATAACGATACCAGTGCATTGGGGCATGGCTGAGAGATAACTATGTGGTATTGTTTAGCTATGACAGTAGGGAGACAGTATGTGTGTTTCTATGGCTATCAGTGCAGTTGGGGGGGTCATGGTGGAAAAAAACAAAAAAGAAAATTTAAAGGTGAACTATGCCATTTTTTTTTCACTTCTTTCTTTTTGGGTAAAATGTTTTGCACATCCCAACAAGTGGGACGATCATCATTTTTTTTTGCAGGTTGTGGTTGATTTTTGCTTCAGTTATCTGATCAGTGACCAGTATAAGAAACAATTTGTCAGTTGGATGACAATGAGGCAAAAGTCTGAAGCTGAAGGATAGGAAATCTTATCATAACAGTTTTTTAGACTACTGCAATTAAAACATTTATAGTTTTGGCCTGTTGTAAAGACACCATTATAACACCATTATGTTTTACATCACAGATGATTTCAACACATGAAATAGCTATAATTTTCTCTCTCTCTCTCTCTCTCTTTCTCTCTCACATACACTCACTCACTGCAGTAACTCATTCTGTCAGCTAAAACTAAGGTTGCCAGAAACCATTCTTCAGTTTGTGCCCATGAAACAAATCAGTTTATTTGTACACAACTTGTAAGATTCAAAAAGTGAGTATAGTGAGTCAATTCATGCATGAAATCACAGCTGAACAAACAAGCCGGGGTGGACAGTAGACACACACACTTACTTAAGATATATCCATCCATGCAAATAAAAAACTTACATTTCTAGTTTGACAAATCATAAGCATCAAACAAGATACAAGATATTACATTTAAACAGGTTGCTAAAATGATACCAGTAACAATACTAGTTACTACAATCACACACATAACCATGAAATGGTGAGATATCTATTTTGTTTGAAACACCCCTTAAATTCAACAAGAGAGCAGTGAAGAAATCATCCATTATTAATGTGACAAGAAATAAAAAAAGATTGGTAAGACAATATAGCTGAAAGATATTTGTACATAAAAGCATTATATATATATATACATAGCCTATATAATAATTAGCTAAATCATGTGTAACGCCGCGACATGCGCAGTAGAAACTGCTGCGCGTGCTGCAGTCATGCGCAGTAGAGACTGCCCGCGCTGCGGCTGATACAGAGCTGGGTGCTCAGAGCGCCCAGCTCTTTATCAGCCGTGGCGCGGGCAGTCTCCACTGCATGTGACTGCCCCGCGACCGGGTGCCAGTGGCACTGTGGCCCGTGTAACGGGCTGTTCAACTAGTGTATATATATATATATATATATATATATATATATATATATATATAAGTTGGTCACCTTTGGATATGATATGATACTTTGATAGTTCATTTTACGTGACTTTTCTGAACAATTTATTAACCTCAAATCCAAACAAACATCTTCAAGTGGTTATATTAGCAGAAAGATTTGTTTTTATTATCTCAAAACCATGATTGTTTGGTGACAAATATTGCACTACTTGTTTCATGAAAATCACACTGGAGTCAATTGTGGCTACTTCAGTGCCTTATCATGCAATTATTATCATCACCTGCATGAGCTCTGTGAGCCATCTGATTTAATCTCTTCTTATTACAGTGAGTATAAGGATTTGCAGCATTATTATAATAAGATTAAGGATCAACAGAAAGAAGATAAAGAAAGAAGTAAGTTGTGAGCAGTGAAAGAAATACCATTTGTGGCAATGTCAGACAACTGATAATCAAATATTTCACATTCTGTACAAATATCTATTCTCTAACAAATACTTCTTTGTTTTTATGGTTACATATCCCTGATAAATCCATAATATTTTGGGCATAGTAGAGAGGATGATAAAAAGAAGGTAGGTTAATTCTGGAATAAACCCACTGTACCATATAGAAAATTCCCAGTGATTAAATGGAACTTCTAACCCCTTGAATGCTAAGGAAGTCGCCAATGCAATTTAAAGCAATGTGCTCCAGACCGCTACCATAAGAGAGGTTAAAAAACCCTTATTGAAATTAACCCTTTGAGTACCAGAGAGGTACAGAACGCATTGCAAAGCAATGCGTTCCGTACCTCTCTGGCACTCAAAGGGTTAAAACAGAGCCCTTCTGTCTCTCTCTCTCTCTTTCCCTGTGTATGTATGTGTGTGTATATATAATATATATATATATATATATATTATATATATATATATATATATATATATGTGTGTGACAACACTGAAGAAATTACTCAACACACAGCCATTAATGTCTAAACCTTGGCAACAAAAGTGAGTACACCCCTAAGTGGAAATTACCAAATTGGGCCCAAAGTGTCAATATTTTGTGTGGCCACCATTATTTCCCAGCACTGCCTTAACCCTCTTGGGCATGGAGTTCACCAGAGCTTCACAGGTTACCACTAGAGTCCTCTTCCACTCCTCCATGACGACATCACAGAGCTGGTGGATGTTAGAGACCTTGCACTCCCTCACCTTCCATTTGAGGATGCCCCGCAGATGCTCAATAGGGTTTAGGTCAGGAGACATGTTTAACCATTCCATCACCTTTACCCTCAGCTTCTTTAGCAAGGCAGTGGTCGTCTTGGGGGTGTTTTTGGGGTCGTTATCATGTTGGAATACTCCTCCGAAGGGAGGGGATCCTGCTCTGCTTCAGTATGTCAAAGTACATGTTGGCATTCATGGTTCCCTCAATGAACCCCAGTGCCGGCAGCACTCATGCAGACCCAGACCATTATACTCCCACCAGCTGGCTTGACTATAGGCAAGACACACTTGTCTTTGTACTCCTCACATGGTTGCTGACACACATGCTTGACACCATCTGAACCAAATAAGTTTATCTTGGTCTCATCGGACCACAGAACATGGTTCCAGTAATCCATGTCCTTAGTCTGCTTGTCTTCAGCAAACTGTTTGCGGGCTTTCTTTGTGCATCATCTTTAGAAGAGGCTTCCTTCTGAGATGACAGCCATGCAGGCCAATTTGATGCAGTGTGCAGCGTATGGTCTGAGCACTGACAGGCTGACCCCCCACCCCTTCAACCACTGCAGCAATGCTGGCAGCACTCATACATCTATTTCCCAAAGACAACCTCTGGATATGAGAGTGTGAGAGCGATAACACCAAATTTAACACATATGCTCCCCATTCACACCTGAGACCTTGTAACACTAACGAGTTACATGACACCGGGGAGGGAAAATGGCTTATTGGGCCCAGTTTGGACATTTCCACTTAGTGGTGAACTCACTTTTGTTGCCAAGGTTTAGACATTATTGACTGTATGTTGAGTTATTTTGAGGGGGACAGCAAATTTACACTGTTATACAGGCTGTACACTAACTACTTTTTTTTTTTTAAATATATTTTACTGTCAGATCGCTCCATACATATCACAAATACAGAAAAATACATGTAAAATCGTTCAGATACAGGAAAAATATGTAGACAGATATACCAATGAAAAAAAATATACACATATCAATAGGGTGTACAGAGCCAACCTGAGGTTTTATTGGTATGTAAAAACCAAAACACACAAAAGAACTAACCTAGCTTAACTCTTGCTAAACTCCCCTACCCCAATTCTGATTCCTCTCTCTCCCGAGCCCGCAGCAACCCCCACCCACCCACCAGCCAGCAAAGCCACAAGATCTCAATAAGTACAGGGTGCAAACACAATGCCACACATCGACCATGCCTCACATCCATCCACACAACCAGCAAGCATGACCCAAATCAACCAACGCCGTCAAGTTGCACATCATCAAGTGCCACATTAGCATCAGCTCTATGTGTCCACCAGTTCTGCCATCTTCCCCAGATCTTGTCAAACTTGTTTGGGGTACCCCGATGCAAGTAAACCAATCTATAGTGTGGGATGCACTGTATTACTAAATTAATCCACACCCTGCAATTGGGAGCTCTGTTTGACATCCAGTTCATGGCCACCACCTTCCTCGCCAACACCAAGAGCTCTCTCAGCAGGGATCTGTCAGCTGCATCCTCAATCTCATCAGGGAAAATAGACAATAAACAAATTTTTGGAGTCACAGGAACAGGTCTCCCCAGCACCAGGACCACAATACGCATTATGTCTTTCCAAAACCTCCCAACCCCAGGACAATCCCAGATCATGTGAAGATATGTGCCTGGAACATTATCACACCGGAGACAACTGTCGATACCAGAGTTCCCCATTCTATACAGTCTGACCGGCGTATAATAAATTCGATGTAGATATTCAACTGTATCATCTGGTGTCTAGTCGACGTTGCCACCAGTGCTGGTCCTGCCTTGGCCATATCCCACTCCCAGTTCCCTAACGGACCCAGGTCCATTTCCCATTTATTCTGGGAAGGGAACTCCTGAAATCCTACATGAGATTCCAACCACTGGTAAATGAAAGAAAGAGGTCTCGAAGGCTTGAGAAGCATCAATCTGGAAAGAAGCGGGAATGTAGAAATCATCGGGGCCCAATCACCCCACTGAGCACGAAGAGCCTGTCTAATACACAAATATGAGTAAAAAAGATTATGTGGTATATGGTATTCGTCATGCAATTGTGCAAAGGATTTCAGCCGACTATGCTGATATAACTGTCCAAAGTTGGTAATCCCAAATCTGGCCCACAAGGGGCCAAAGTCGCAATCAAATAGGTGACGTAGCCCCGTGGCGCCCCATAAGGGTTATCAGGGTCCATTGCGACGTATCCCAACAGCCCTTTCACCTCCACCCACGCCTCATATAGGGTTGTCATCAGCGGAGTTTGGGTTTTAAAACTGCAGGGCCTCCGTGTAAGAACTGGGACAGCGTATAGGCAGGTCGCAACAGTATTGTATCTATCTGAGTAGTCTGGTATCGAAGTTGGGAAGAAGTAAAATCCAACGCATATCGGCATTGCGCCGAGCAATTCCCCCCTCACGTTTAGGTCTCATGAGGGTAGTCAGCCTGATCCTAGCCCGACCCCCCGCCATAGGAAATGTAAGATAATTTTATCTATTTGTAGGAAAAATTTTTTAGGTATAGGGACCGTCGTGTTTTGAAAGACATACAGAAATTTGGGCAAAAAAATAATTTTAATAAGATTCGATCTACCAATAACGTTTAAGGCCAGGTTGTCACGGTTTGTTTTGACTCTCAGACACAGAGTAAGATAAAAATCAAACTTTATTGAAAAGTTTAATGGGAACCCTCACGGGTCCTGAACATACACATCAATCACATGTACATAATGGATTCAAACAGTAATATTTGCAAGATACAGTATGGTAGGCTCTACTGGCCTTGCCAATATACCGGGCAAGGCAGCCTGGAGGGTTACACGACAATCAGAATATGGCTCTACCGGCCTTGCCAATATACTGGGCAAGGCAGCCTGAAAGATGACACGGTGGAATGGAGACAGGCTCTACCGGCCTTGCCAATATACTGGGCAAGACAGCCTGGAGGGTAACAATCAATATGAATATGGCTCTACCAGCCTTGCCAATATACTGAAAGTGGAGTAAACCAGTACCGCATACTGGACAACTGTAGAGCCCAACCGGTTCTATACAGCGGAATCAGCAACCGGTTAATGTGGAGCAAACCAGTGATCAGAATGTCACCCAGGCAACCTAATAACCAGTTCAAGAAGTGAGGATACAGCACATGAACAGCAGACAAGCCAGGACGCCCACTGGAACGACAGGACTGCCAGCCAGGTCAGGAACGGAGCAGGAACAATGGCAACACGGAGATCAGGAACGGAAGCAGGAACAGCAGCCCAACTGGATCTGGAACGAAGGCAGGAACCACGCAGGAGAGGCACTGACTACTGGGGAACACTGACACTGGTAGCAAAGGGGAACAGGCCCAAGGAACAGGTACAGGAACAGGCAGGTGACTGCTGACATAGAGACACCACAAAAGGGCAACCAAAGGGTGTCTCAGCCCAGTCTATATAGGCAATACTGGGCGGGTAAAAGACAGGCAGCCAATGGAGAGTACACACACCTGACTGACAGCAGAAGTCAGCAATCAGGGGCACCGTGACAGTACCCCCCTCTCAAAGACCTCCCCCTTTAGGAAGAGGGACCTGGTTTCTGGGGGTACTTGGAATGAAAAATCCGCAGTAATTTGGAAGCATGAAGGTCTTTACTATCCACCCAGGATCGATCCTCAGGACCATAACCTTTCCAATGTACCAAATACTGCAATTTTCTTCTAAATCTGTGAGAATCAATAATACTCTGAACTTCGCACTCCTCCTGACCCGCTACCTCTATAGGCCCTGGCACCACAGGGTTAGTAGTATAACGGTTGCATACAAGAGGTTTGAGGAGAGATCCGTGGAACACATTGTGAATGCGCATGGACGCAGGGATGTCCAAGGCATACGAAACAGGGTTAATTTTGCAGATCACCCTATACGGACCAATAAACCGGGGAGCCAATTTATTAGATGGGACTTGAAACTTAAGGTTTCTGGAGGATAGCCATACCCTGTCCCCAACCTGGAAAGAGACTGCTTGCAGCCATCTATGATTAGTATGGTGCTGGTGACGCTGAAAAGACTGACTGAGTGCCCTTTGAACCTGTGCCCATGTGGAGCGGAGCTGCTGAATATGCTCATCCAGAGCTGGAATCTGTTGAGTGGATAAGAAACAGAGAGCTCCCGGATGAAGAATTAACCGCACAGTTCCTGGTGAACTCTGCCCACGGCAACAGGTCGGCCCTGTTATCATGATGGTCAGTAACAAAACAGCGCAGGAACTGCTCTAGTCTCTGATTGGCACACTCAGCAGCCCCATTGGTCTGGGGGTGGTATGTGGAGGAAAAGGACAATTGGATGCCCATCTGTTCACAAAAGGCTCTCCAAAACCTGGACACGAACTGGCTCCCTCGGTCGGACACCAGAACTCTGGATACCCCATGCAACCGGAATACTTCCTTAGCGAAAACCACTGCTAATTATTTGGCAGAGGGAAGGCCACGGAGAGGTACGAAATGAGCCATTTTGGAAAACCTGTCCACCACCATAAGTATGAAGGAATATCCCCTAGACACTGGCAATTCTCCCATAAAGTCAATAGAAATGTGAGACCAGGGACGTTCGCCATTAGGCACTGGTTGAAGTAGGCCCACAGGGAGGTGTCTAGGGGTCTTGGCATGAGCAGAGGTGGCACAGGCATTGGTAAAAGTGGTACAATCTGCCCTCAAGGAGGGCCACCAGAAAACTTGTGAAAGTGACCAATGTGCCCAGCAGCCTTAGAGGAATGGTAGGTTTCAAGTAGTCTAGTGCGGAATGGCTCATCGACAAAACACTTGCTCACTCACTCACAATATATTATTGTTGATTGTCAAGCTTATGCCAGCAATCAACTACAAAAGCTTGCAGGGTACTTTACCCGTCTCTGCTTGGGTGCTGTTCCTTTCAGACCATTGTTACCAGGCAGTTTACTGTTTGGACCAAATATATGTTGAGGCCACAAAAATAAATCAAATTAAAATAAAAAAATAAAATAAAACAGTTTGTAGCCGTATTAATACAAAATTACAAATTTATTAAAAACAAAAAGTCAGGCCAAATGGTAATGGAAGCCCGTATGAAAATTCAAAAACTGAATTCGGCTACAACCTAATTTGATCATATATATTGAAGAGCAAAGTGTATATTGGATAACACACTATAGGTGCTCCTCCATTTTTCTGTTTCTCCTACATCACCACCTATATCACTGCTGTTGTTGATCCCATTCCCTTGGAGCTGCCTAATCATCCTGCTGCTTAAACAACTCAGCAGCAGCTATAACAGCAGTCGTAAATTCAGCATCGTATTTGCCACTGGCACCATAACATGCCTGGTACTTGTGAAGATATCAAGCTGAATTGATAAAAATTGTCTGTGATTCCTCAGGGCTTGTTATGCTAACAAGCCAAGTCCTATCATTAATTTTTCCTCAGAGCTTGGGCCTAAAAAAATCTAAGTCCTACAAATCAATGTTTCCTTGGGGCTTGGGCCTCTAACAACAAGTTTAAGCACTAAAAATGATCCTCTACCGAATACTCTATCCCGTCAAGTATCAGTCTGCCCCAGTCACACTTTATGTCAGGGTTCATTGTCTCTGTTCCATTAAATACCAGTTTCTTTTTTTTTTATTAACTGTCCCCCCAATACCAGCCAACAACCCCCCAAAACATTCCTTGTTCAACTGATTTTTAGACTCCACCCACCAACACAGGCAACCTCCTTAGACTCCTTTTATACCATGTCTTTTTTTTAATAATGTATTTCTTTTTTTATTAACTGTCCCCCATTCTTAGTCAACACCATCCCCCCAAATAAATCTTTATTCAACTGATTCTTTCCCTATACTCCACTAACACACCTACCCTCATACCCCTTTTATACTATGACTTAGTGAAATAAAACAACATTTGTTATGTGTTGTGTTTAAATTCAATATTCCCATTAATTTCAATGCAATAAGCTAGGTTAAAAAACTGAAAAAACTGCTCTTTCACTGGAAATTATTTGCCAAGAGGGAAGTGCAATTATTCACCGATTTTGTCTTGAGGTGAAAATTTTCACCCATTCCTACTTCCTTCCTACACTTTGTTGAATCCCTCCTTGTATTTGAATGTTTCTATCATATCCCTTCTCTCTTCTCTCCTCCGAGATACACATGTTCAGATCCTTTAGTCTATACTGTGTGACAAATGTACATTTTAATGTGTTGTACCTTCTGTCCTGGGATCAACCTTCTAGGTTGCAGAGACACTTCACACACAGGAGGGGTTAAATCAAGTCTGTACCTGTTTATTTGTATCCAAGTGGTGAGACAGCATCTTCACAAACAAAGTAAAATTCTTGCTCCACAGAGAGTTAACTAAACATTTCAGCTCCTGACTGTATTTGGACTACTAGTCAGATTACCAGCTCAAGAGGTAAGCACCCAACAGCACAGTCAAGGAGGCACAAGTTAAATCCACAATTTGCAGGCTTTCAGAGGTTAAATCCTTCCTCTTTGGGAACTCAAACAAAAAAGACAGAGAGTATGGCTTAGTGCAGGGGTAAGTATAAGACTGTTTGCTGCACTAATTACCAGATGCAGGTGGGTGAGGAATATGGAGTGATAGAACTCCTGGAGTGGATTCCTCACCTGACACATGTCAGTTACTGTGAGATTGTGGAATGGAACACTGACCCAAAATACATAGTCTTGCAATGTACACCAGGATACCTATACATTCTATTTCACTGAGCTAATCAGGGTAGATGCCCTGCAGGATTTGGGGAGATATATATACACCCTCTATCACCATTCCTGGGACTCTGTCAAAACTGATATTTATTTTCCTGTAAACCATTCACCATTTTAGTAGCCTTTCTCTGAATTCTTTCAAGAGTATATATATCCTTCTGGAGATGGTGTTTCCAGTACTGTACACAATATTCTAGGTGAGGTCTAATTGAGATCTGTAAAATGTCATGACCAGAGTGAGTAGTAATTTGGACAGGGGAATTGCTGTTGATGTAGTATACTTGGATTTTGCAAAAGCCTTTGACACAGTGCCTCACAACAGGTTACTGCATAAATTAAAAGGCTTCGGTTTGGGTGGTGGTATCTGTACATGGATTGAGAACTGGTTAAATGATAGATGGCAGAGAGTTGTTGTAAATGGAACTTTTTCAAATTGGTCTAGGGTTATAAGTGGGGTACCGCAGGGTTCAGTCCTGGGCCCAATGCTTTTTAATTTGTTTATTAATGATCTAGAAGTGGGAATTGAAAGTAGCATCTCAATCTTTGCTGATGACACTAAGCTATGTAAGGAAATACATACAGAGCTCGATGTTTTTTCCCTACAGAAGGATTTAGATAAACTAAGTGAATGGGCAGAAAAGTGGCAGATGTCATTTAATGTAGATAAATGTAAGGTTATGCATTTGGGTTGTAGAAACAAACTTGCTACATATACTCTAAATGGGAAACAACTTGGGAAATCCTCATTAGAGAAAGATTTAGGTGTACTGATAGACAATAGTCTTCACAGCAGTGTGCAGAGTCACTCAGCTGCTGCAAGAGCAAATAGAGTACTAGCCTGCATAAAAAGAGGTGTAGAAGCAAGGGATGCTAATATTATCCTACCTCTGTATAAATCCTTGGTTAGGCCTCATCTAGAATATGGAGTACAATTTTGGGCGCCTGTTCTAAAAAAAGACATTACTGAACTGGAAAAGGTGCAGAGACGTGCAACAAAACTGATAAAGGGATTGGAGGATCTGAGTTACAAAGAGAGACTAGCCAAACTGGGTTTGTTTACATTAGAAAAGAGACGTCTAAGGGGTGATATGATTACCATTTACAAATACATTCAAGGCCAATACAAAGAACTATCCAATGAATTATTTATGCAAAGAGCTGAGCTAAGAACAAGAGGTCATCCATTAAGACTTGAGGAAAGGCGCTTTCGACTAAAACACAGGCAGGGATTCTTTACAGTAAGGGCGGTAAGGCTATGGAATTCTTTGCCTCGGGATGTTGTGCTTGCAGATAATGTAACTGCATTCAAAAAAGCAATGGATGCCTATCTAGCACAGAACAATATTGACAGTTATGACAGATGGCTTCAAAGCAAATAGGATATTGAGCCGGGGAACTATTTGACACACTCACACACACACACCTACACTGGAAATTGCTCCAGAGGGCTTTTTTGTTGCCTTCCTCTGGATCAACAGGGGTGTTATTGCATGGGCTGGACTTGATGGACGCATGTCTTTTTTCAGCCTTATCTACTATGTTACTAAGTTACTATGTTACTTCCAATTTCTGCTCCTAAGACCCCTAGCTATACAGCCCAGCACCCTACTTGCATTCCTTGGCACTTAGTTACATATAAATGTGGTATCAACATAAATGTATACTTATACTTAAAATGGTATATAGTTTATTTGGGTGAACTAAATGAATTTGAGATAAAATATGGTTGAACAAAGGTATACCAAAATGGCCAAAATTGCTCTGGGCCTCAAGTGTAAAAAAGACCTAATCCTTAAGGGGTTAAAACCCCACCTATCATTATGCCGCCAAGCATCAATATCTCTTTTTCATTTGATATAGTTTACATGTAGTTTATTATAAGGGATTTGGGGTATAGTTAAGCTTTGTGGGGGTGACTGGATTACATTATGGTAGTTTGGGGGTAAAGATGTTAGGTTGATAAAGTTTACATTTAGTTTATTACCAGGGATTTGGGGTATAGTTAGGTTATGGGGTGATTAGCTTAGTTTATGGTAGCTTGTGGGTACAGTTGTTACCATTTGGGTGGTGATTTTGACTTGGTTTAATTTTTTTATTTGAGTATTTTAATGGAATTATTAGGGAATGAGGTAGTGGTACTGAACTGGGATATACATTTTTTTCCACTAAGCCAGAATAATGTTACATGCTGTTTTAATATGGTATAATTGTAAATATTCTATAATGTTATATGCTCTTTTAATAAAGTGACATGCTATTAACATGCTATTTTGATGCAAACCACATTTTAAAAACACTATATGATGCACGCTCATAAACCCACAACATTTTGATTATGAAGAAGGTTACCCACAACTGTACTAATCTATTATGGCTAAGAACTATTCCCTAAAAACCTCCAGTGAAAAATGCCATCTCATAAATTCTTCTGTTTATCAGTCTCAAAAGACCATATTGATTGGGAGGACTCAAGGACTGCACGGACTCTATGGAGTTGTGTACTGCTACAGTGCATATCCTTCATTCTCCTGAGCCTTCCACTTGTGTGGAGGAAGTCAACCTACCCAAATTTCATAGCATATTTCCTAGTATGTGGCATTGAGCCAGTCTCCAGATTTACAACTATATTCAAGGATTTCCCTATATCATTTTCTGTCTGTCACAAATCTTCTTTCTAGCCAGACATGGCATATATGTGAAAGTGAATGCAGAGATGGCAAATCAGGGCCCCTAACTTTTTGTATTGAGGCTACTGATTCTGTATCAGATACTGTTGATACAGTAATAATATTAATTTATTCTACATTTGCAATATTCTTTCATAGTGAAGCACTGCAGAGAGCGTTAGCAAGATGTAAGAATATAGTATTCCTTCATGCAAAGTTATCTATCACACAGAAATATGTAACATAGTAAGAAAAGATTGGAGCAGACTGCACATCAACACTGTAGTAGTGATTTGTGTACAGTAATCAAATTCCTGATGTGTGCAATTTTTAAATGTCTGGAATGGAGATATCTTTCACCTCCCAGGGATATTCTGATTATTGCTTTCTCTGTCATTAGACAAATTATTAGAGATGGCCATGAACATTCATCTAATGATTGTAGTCAGAGAGGCACAGATTGGCGTAGCAGAAGAAATATTGATCGGAATGCATAGAAGTGGAACCTTTTCATCAAACACATTTTCATTCTATAATTTCTTGCCTCGTGCCAATGTCTTGTTTTGTTCCTGACTATTTGAGAGCAGCAGGACTGTCTGGTGTTTGTGACATTGCCTAAAATTAGGGGGGGGGGTTCTATGTGAATGAGAAAAATGTATCCATGCAATGGGGACATTCAGCTAAGAGCCTTGTGACTAATATGCAAGCAAAAAAAGCACACTGTATTTCTTTGTGTATGTGCCATTGCATAGAAGAAATATCTATATTTATTTATTTGGCTCCCCCCAGAGTTGATCAAATGTTGAAATGTCTGACAAATCTTCTTTGCACAAGAAAAACAGCACAATCCAAGTCTTAGATTTCAGACTTTAGTGTGCCTTGTCAGTGAGGTGCAAATGACCCCAACTAGCACATGTAGAACAAGGAATTATACTGGGAAAGCCTTATATTTATGGAGACTACAAAACAATAGGTGTGGGAAGCACACAATACAACTAGTAGTTTATTCTTGGAGATGGTGTCCCCTCAGGTGTTGCTTATTCATGTTGTTATGCATTTTCATTAATTAATGTGTGAGCACCAGGGGAATCCAACTTCTGGCTCTCACATAATTTACTAACATTTGGAGTAGAAATTCCCATCAGTGCCCTGTGCCCTGAAAGACTGAGTTTGGATACTTGCTGGAATAATAGCATAAGAATATTGTGTGGTGTAGTGTGGTAAGGGGGAGGTTAAAAACAAATCTCTCTGAGTTTTGTTTTCCCTCTCTTTGCTGTGATACAAGTAAATAATTGAAGTCTGGTGTGGTGGGAGTGACTGATTGCTGTGTTTGTAATTGGTGGATTCCTGGCTTATATAGCAAGGAGTGAGAGAGCTCTGTAAGTTCATCAGTGACCTGTGCCCTGAAAGACTGAGTTTGGATACTTGCTGGAATAATAGCATACAAATATTGTGTGGTGTAGTGTGGTAAGGGAGAGGTTAAAAACAAATCTCTCTGAGTTTTGTTTTCCCTCTCTTTGCTGTGATACAAGTAAATAATTGAAGTCTGGTGTGGTGGGAGTGATTAATTGCTGTGTTTGTAATTGGTGGATTCCAGGCTTAAATAGCAGATACATAGTGAATACTTGAACGTGTGAATCTTTTTTCAGCCTTATCTACTTTGTTACCATGTTATGTTACATACAGATATGCTATATGTGCATATACTGTGGTTATAATGGCATTTGAGCCATTTTCTCTTGTACCTGCCTTGCATATGCAATGAAAGGAAATATGGCAGACCACTGGAAAAGGCATCTGTTGCTCTGCTTTGCTCACCATGATGAATTCCAGTGTGAGAGACACAATTTGAAAAGAAACATGAAGTAATTCTGGGGCAAATCAGTTATTCTATAAGGGAGAATGAAAAATTCCCATTAATGGGGAATTTAACCCCTTGAATGCGAGAGAGGTCAACAGTGCATTGCAAAACGATACATTGGAGAACTATCTACCATTGAAGGTGTTAAAAACCCCATCAACATCATACAGAATTTTTTTTTTTCTGTTTTTGCCTGTTTCCTATGGTGCAGCTGGTTTGCCTCAGTCTTACTTATCTAGTATAGTATAGTTGATGAGGCTGAAAAAGACATGTATCCATCAAGATTAGCCTAAGCACATCACCATTGTTGATTCAGAGGAAGGCAAAAAAACCCTGCTGAATCTATTTCCAATTAAAGCAGTATTTGGTCAACAGACATTCCTTAAAAATCATCTGCGATTTTCCAAGAGTTATGGAAACAAATTCCCTATAGTTCAAACTACTTTGTTTACCTCCCATTTTCCATGTAAAAGAGCATTTAATTCTGTATTGTCAAATGGATGTCAGTGGGGTGAGGGGGCACTTGCCCTCACCCCTCTGCACTTGCTTCCTCCCCGATAGACATAGGGGCTTGGAGGGCTGGCATGGTGGACTATTATGGCTTTGCCCTTCCCCAGGAACATTTTCTGAGGACGTCCAAGGATTCTGACATGACATTACCCAATTTGCAGATCCCCACAATCTGCAATGTGAACAGGTTGGTAACAGGGGCAGTTATGAGTTATGGGAATGCAATTTCAATGAAAGATTGGGAAAACAGATGGAACATGAAAGTTGATGTGTAGATTTATGCATTTGGGAGGAGGAAATCATAATGCCACTTATGAACTTAATGGAATCATTCTAAGAGACTCATTGCTAAAGTAAAAATATGGGTCCTCCTAAACTGTAAACCTGGAAACAGTGAACAGTGTAAATACTGTCTTGAATAAAAAGGAGTATTGAAGCAAGAGGGAATAATAATCATTTTGTCACTCTAGAAATAGTTGATAAGATCACACCTGAAATATGCAGTACAGTTTTGGGTCGACAGTTCTGAAAAAGGATATTATAGAAATGGAGAGAGTTCAGAGATCAGCAACAAAATGAAGTGCATGATGAATGCCTAGCAAAGCTTGGTTTATTTATTCTACAGAACAGATGCCTAAGAGTGAATCTTGTTACACTGTATAAAAATATACAAGGTCAATCCAAGGATCTCTAGTGAGCTTTTCATTGAGATGCTGTTACGGTTTTCTGGCACTCAGACCAGGGTATGAAGTGAAAACACAGTTTTATTGAAAATAAAACAATGCCCGTAAAGGCCAGTACAGGAATAGCAGTAATGGCAATACTGACAAAGTGAATGCACACAATGATAGTGATAGGTGCTATGAATGGATAGGGAATATTTCCCCAAAGGGTTAACAAATGCAATAGGTGAGATATAAACAAGATTGGCCAATGCCCGGGATAAATATCAGTCTCTGGAACACAGTCTCTCAATAGCTGGATAGAAATAAGTAACTGCACTGAATACACTCTCAAGTTGGTATAGTAGCGCAACAAAGTCCAGAGCTGAGCCGATACCACCTCCGTGGGCTACAGAGGAATGCTATTGCCACGCTGTAGTGATCAGAAACAAAATCGCCCTTAACTGGAAAAGTAGTAACCCTACGTGTGCCACTTGGATTGTGCCCTGACACCCCTTGGGTGCTATACTGATGGTGACTGCACAAGCTGTAGTAGAGCCGGCGCCCTCTGAAGTGCAATGGGAAATGTAACTTCAGCGTCTGTGGGCCGGAGCCCGAACACCCCTCTGTTGCCGTACCAAATGATCACAGTGGGAGAGAACAGGCTACCAGAATACGAGCACGGAGCAGACAAGGCTCTGAGGGTGAATGAGAGACACACAGAAGCACTCAGAGTAAAGGCTCAAGTCAGAAAACGTATGCTTGGCAAGATATATCGGAGGCACTAGACCGGAGACTACAGGCACTGCAAGGGTTAAGTGGATCTGCACAGGAGCGAGCACCTTGGCAACCAGCAGAAGGCAAAGCAACCTCAGGCTACAGCTACTGACTAGTGAGAGGAACAGTGAGTCGCTTAAACAGTTCAGAATGTCGCCGGAGCAAACGGAATGATGCAGGAACACTGAAACATCAGGCAGACCGGAACGGCAACCGGAACAGCAGGCAGAACCGGAACGGTAACTGGAACAGCAGGCAGGCCGGAATGGCAACCGGAACAGCAGGCAGAACCGGAACGGTAACTGGAACAGCAGGCAGGCCAGAATGAATCACAGAGCAGGGTAGTCAGCCAGAACCGGGTCAAGTCACTGAGCACGGTCGTCATCCAGAGCCGGGTCAATTCATGGAGCAGGGTCATCAGCCAGAGCCAGGTCAAATCACGGAGCAGGGTCGTCAGCCAGAACCGGGTCAAATCACGGAGCAGAAGCAGGAGAAGAGTCAGACTAGCCGGGTCGCTACACAGGAGACACAGGAATACGGCAACAAGGCGCAGCAACAGGAACACCACGAAGGGCCACTGACAAGTGCCCAAGCTCCAGCATATAACGGCACATCCTGGGCGGGCCAATCAGTCTCCACCAATGCACAGGCAAATCAGGTCAGATTGACAGAAAGTCACGGGGACCGTGATAGAGGCCCCTTACGACTAGATGAAAGGAGGTTTCAACGTCAACAGAGAGAGGATTTTTTACAGAAAGGTCTATTAAATCATGAAAATGTGGAATTCTTTGTATGCTGTAATGGCAGATACAATAGATGCATTTAACAATAGATTTGATGCATTTTTTTGTAAAACAAGACGTTCCGGTAAATAGGCAGAAATGCTTATATAATTATTTTGTATTTTTTCAACCTAATTTACTATATTTAAATTATTATTATTTTAATCAAGAAAAAAAGCAAGAAAGTATATATAAAACATACCAAAAAATAACAGTGAGCTAATACGATGTACACATCATAAAAAGATATATGTTTAAAATAAGATAAAACACAAAATCTAAAATCAAACTATTTTAAGCAAAAACAATCTGAATGTGATATAGTGAGCCAACTCTTGATGATAATCAGAATGGCTTTCAGAAATGCATGGAGATCCGTCTATAGTATTACCAGTATGTGAAGTGTTAATGGGGATAGTTCTTGGGTAAGTGGTCTAGTGTCAGGGATTTTAATACTTCGAGTGGATGTTCAAAAAAACAAGATAGACAGTTAAGGCAAATACGAATAAATGAATACAGGATGACCCCTTACTGGAGAGTGGACAAATTAAGAGTGCTTCCATGCAATAATGTAGAGCTCAGCTTCAGTCCCTTGATCCAGTTTAGATGGCCCCTTTCTTTATATTCATCTCAGGGCATTGTTTAAAGTTTCTACCGGTGCCGTTCCACTGTTTCTTCCTCTGTTAGTTACCCCTTTTTCCTTCGTTCTGCTGTGTGTAGGTCGCGGCGTCTCCCTGCTCCACGTGTATGAGCACTGGGGTCTCCAGTAAGTTAAGTTGCTGTTTCCCTAAGGGTGTAACACACTTCACCAGTGATAACACATGTCCACTTAGACTGGTTGTTCATTGATGTAGCCCATGTACTGAGATATGTCAAAGTGGAGCAATATCTCAGAACATTGATTATACTGAGCAATAAAGATAGTGTGGACAGGAATTCTCTGTGGAAGTATGTCCCCTGTATCACCTCTTTATCACTCCCACAACACATTAGTGCATCACTGCCACCATCATCTGTTTGCATGGATACATCACAGAGTCCACTCACTGCCAAACAAGTGGTGGACTCCTGTGATGTGGATGATGCCTTTCCATGTATGGGGGATACTCTATCCTGGGTGTGGTTACGCATTGACAGATGTGTTCTCAAATATATCCTCATACAGACACAGAGAGAATGGTGATGGTTCATCTTTATTGTGTCTCAAAGTACATTAGAAAGTACATGTGTTTTCTGTGTGTATTGCCTATATGCATTTAACACTTGTATGAGAATATTAATGTACTTTGAAACTAAATCGTACTACTTCAGTAACACTGCTGCCCTGCTCATGTGTTGTCCACAAGGTTTAACAACTCTGTAGCTGAGCATCCTAACTGTACAGGTTATAACACTTGAGAATTTGTGTTTTCTGTGTCTATATGAGAATGTTACAATAGAGGTTTGTGTGAACCTCAGGTCAAACATTGCATCACCAGAAACAGCAAGGGGTGATCTTCATGAAGGTGTTGTCAAGACATCAGTCCAGTCACATGGAAGATCTTCAGTTGAAGGATGGATCATGTTACGGATGCCTGTGGGACAAGAGGACAGGATTTGGAGCAGTAGACCTGAACTGATCATCAAGCAACAACAATTTAGTCTTTTTAATCCCCTCAATTTTCACAATTACAGGTGAGTACACAAACCATTGCTTGACAATATGTTGTGTACTCATCTGTAACCAATTCTGTGGAGAACTAAGGACATGTGCACCAGCCCTATGGATATGTGCCCCTGACATGTATACACACATTAACAAGGGTTCTGAGAGCTCCATGGAAGTAATGACATTGTGCTGCCACTGTGAAAGTGACAGTAGCAGCCCAATGTCATTTGTTCCATGGAACTGTTAGGACATATTTGTTGATGTGTGTATTCATGTCGGGGGCACATGTGTCTGTACACTCACAGGTCAGCATGGAGTACCTGGTAGTCTGATCTACGTTTCATGATCTCTACATTGTGTGTCAATACCACTGTACATCCACCCCTCTGCTGCTCTTCTCAGCTCTAGCACAGTACAGGTCCCATATTGAGTCCAATGTCCCTTTAACCCCTGATGTGCCGAAGTATTATCCAGTGCATAGCATTGGATAATACTCTTTCGCTACTGGGCTAGCATGGTTGCTCAGGCTACGATCATGGCATATCCAGTTAGTTGCTGTCAATCAAGCCCTGTAAGGTGATGAACATGGGTTATATGTTGTACCTTGTTTCTCCTGGGTGTGTGTGTGTGATATACTTGGGGTCTGTATTTCAACATGGAGAGGGGAATGGAGGATGGTTTTTGAATCCCCACACACAATATGCCACGTCCATGGTATGGTTGATGTTTGGGGCCATGCTGCTGCCAGTGCAGTGCTGTGTTAATGTTCCTGTGGGGTGAAACAGAACATAATGTGCAGTGTGGTTAGTGTCACAGGACTGATGGGGGACTTGCACGGATTGTTTGCATGCCTATGTTATACTCACAGGTGAAGTGTCAGTGATGAGCCTGTCTCTGATTTGTGCCCCTCTCAAGGTCTCCTCCACATGCCCGATGTCCATGGCCACTTCATGTATGGGGGGGTCCTGGATGTGATCCAGCAGCCTGGTGTCCACTGTGATGTTGTACATTATTGCGCACACCACAATTATGTCACACACCTTAGCAGGTGCATACTGCAGTGCTCCCCCAGAGTGGTCCAGACATCTGAATCTTGATTTGAGGAGCCCAAAGGTCCACTCAATAGCATTCCTCGTTCTGGCATGAGCCTGGTTGTACCTTTCCTGGGTATGTGTTTGGGGATTGGCCACAGGGGTCAGTAGCCAGGACTTGCATCCATAGCCAGCATCACATGTGTAATGTGAGTGACATGGTGAGACAGGGAGCACATGTTGTGTGAATGATGTTTTGTGTGGTGGACGTACTAGCTGTGGGTCAGGTGCATGCTGAGAAGCATTGTGTGTACGCCTGTGTATGTGGTGTGATTTTGTATTGTGAACTCACCCAAAAGCCATCCCCCTGTAAAGGTTCCATTCTCAAAATCTCTGTGGACTGAGGAGTTTGGGAGAATGTATGCATCATGTGAGCTGCCAGGATACTTTGCACAGACATTCATTATCCTCATGTTGCTGTCACACACCATCTGCATGTTGATGGAGTGGAAGTTCTTCCTGTTGATGAATAGCTGTGCGTCACGTGCTGGGGCCTTAATCCGGACATGGGTGCAATCTATAGCACCCATGACCCTGGGCATGCCTCCCCTTGCGTAAAAGGCCTGCGTGATGTGTATCCAGTCCATGTCAGTGGTGGGAAAATGTATATAGGTACTTGCCTTGCTTTTGAGGGCTGGAAGGACCTGGGCCAGCATCCTGGAGAATGTGGCCTGTGACATGCCAGATGCGTAACCCTCAGTGGACTGGAAGGCCCCACTTGCCGTGAAGTGTATGGCACAGTAGTTTCTGCAGGCCAGTTAGGGCATGGTTGTGGATGTAGATGGGATCCACCTGACCTTTGATGACCTCATACAAGGCAATGATGTTGTCAGGCCTCAACCTGTAGCGATCAATGACCTCATCATCAGTCATTCCAAAGAGGGTGATCCTTGGGCGGTATACCCTGGGCCTTGGTGGTTGTCTATACATCCACTGCTGCTGTCAAGCATCCTGTTGCTGCAGCTGTGCATCTACAGGCAGGTGCTGCCCTCCAGGTGGGGATGGACTCCTGTGTGGCTGCTGAGTCAGAGCCTCCTCACTTGCAACAGTTGAAGGCTGTTGATCAGGTGTGCCTGGAGGTTGCTGATGTTCCCTAGCTCTCTCCCTTGCATGCCTTCTCCGCAGTCTTTGCAACAATATGTAACCCAACATACTGTTTGCTCTCTCTATCTCTCTCTATCTCTCTCTCTCTCTCCCTCCCTGAGTGGAAAACAAGCCACAAGTGAGTTTGGTGAGTTGTCCCTTTAAGTACTTGATAGAGTGTTGTGTAGGTGTGGTGATGAGGTGAGTGCTGACCAATGGAGAGTTGTTTTTGTCCAGGTAAGTGTTTGCAGGTGTGTGTGTATTATAAGATGTGGTGTGTTGTGCTTGTTATGTGTCTGCCATTTGCGGGTGTGCAGTTGTGGGGTGCAGGTCGCGTGTTGATGTTGCACAGGTGAGCTTATATTTGCAGTTGTCCGCTTTGTGTGATAACGCCCATTATTCCGTGTCATGTTGTGTTGTTTTTTTGGATGTCGTTGTCCCTGTGGTGTTGCTTGTTGTTGTGTGTGAGAGTGATTTGTGTTGTGTGTCCATGTTTTTGTGTCGTTTTGGCATCGCACGGGTTAATTTTTTCCATTCACATGCTTGTGCAGTAAGCGTTTTGTGTATTTTTCTATGTAACGGGTGTTTTGTTTTGCATGTTAAGTGTCTAACGTGTGAGAAAAGTGGGTCTTAACTTTTTGCCGGTAGGTGTGTCTTTTTTTCAGCCGTTACCAGTACCGCAAGCCTTTCAATGGCTCTGGGGTATGTTGTTCCATGCGTCTGAATGCACGTAAGTGTATCGGCCGTTAGGATTCTGCAACTGCCGTTAGCTGTTCTTTAGACGGATCTTTGAATTGCTACATGAAACTTAACACACCCGTTAGTGATTTTTTTTACTAACGGCTGCCTTTAAATCGAGCCCTCAGTGTCCACATTTGTAGTTACCTTGAATATAAGTACCATCCAGTAGCAGTTTTATTTTTTTTCTGGAAGCCTCCAATATTCATTTTATGACAGTATCAGTAATTGCAATAAGCAGCAATTAAAATAACCCAATGGAATGCAAATTAAAAAAACATACAATGATAAAAGTAAAATACTGTTCTATCAAGTAAAAAACAGCAGATCATAATTTTATTTTACAATGTGAATTTTTTTTTTTTTAATTATTTTTTTTAAACAAAAACTTTATTGATTAAGTATAGGACTACAAAGTTCAAGTAAAAGCATTATGAAAAGAAACTAAACAAGTTCAGTACACATTAGTAAGATATAGAAATGCTAAGGTGAAGCATCAACAGAATATAAGAAGCATAGACCTGTTGTACTTTGGATTTCTATTGACAACATGGAGTAATTAGATTTTGTCTCCATATATATTTATATAAAAAAAATAGAGGCAGCCAAAAATTCCTAAGGGAGTTATAAAGAATAATGAGACCACGCATTGGTGTGGTGTGGCATATGGATGGGACTAAAATATGGTAGTATTTGTGTGGATCAATAATTCAGTCCATATGTATAAATATCGTGTACTAAGGCAGTTTATACTAGAATTGCTCCACCTAGAGCAGAGTGAGATGATGGAAGATAAGAGAATGAAGGATATCTCAGTAGGGAACATAGGGGGAAAAAGAAGAGGGGGGAGGGTGTTCGCTCGGAGCTGAGGAACTCAACCCAACTATAACTAAATCATAGCAGGTACACAGGATCAGTAGTTATGTTAATCATATAGATGCACAACACCAAGTGATGTCCATCCAAGGGCTGGGAACTAGCTATGTTTAATTGGTCCAGCAATGGAAGACTACTTAAAAAGATTATTAAATAAAGCATGAAGAAGAATGTGGATATAAACTAAGAGGGTGAAGACCAAGGGGACCATAGTTGATCATGGAATTGTACAGTGTCTGTAGCAATTACAAGACTGTGATAAGACAACAGGGTGGACAACTTAAAATAAAATAAATACAATAAAAAAAAGAATAAAAAACGAAATATCTTAGGTGACAGTGACAGACTGTCATGGTTTGTTAAAGAACACTCAGTCAGTTAAGCAAGGTTAAAAGCTTTATTGAAAATAATGCACAATCGCCCCACTCAGGTCCAGATGAGGTCCGTACCAAGTACTTTCCAAATCTGACGCGGGTCAGGGTGAGAACACACACAGTAGTAATAATGAAAAATAAGTGTGATGATCTTGGATTTGCAAGAGAATTCAATATAGTGTCAGGAACAAGAACATCCTCAACAGCCCCACGCCGCAATAGGTGACACAAGCGATGGGTGACTGAAGGGCAATCCCCTAGAGGACTAGGGATATCGGAGGCAGCACAGATAGTGTACAGAGAGACACTAGACCCTAGACTTCTAGGGTTAAGGTAGGCAACACTTGCAAGACTCTGGCAGAGAACTGACCCTACTAGTAGGGTAAACGGAGGCAACAAGGACACGACTCTGGCAGTGACTGACCCTAGAATGCTAGAATTAACTAAGGCAACACAGGCCGTACTCTGGCAGCGGCTTGACCCTAGAATGCTAGGGTTAACGGAGGCAAGAAAGACGGGATACTGGCAGCAACTAGGCCCTAGCACGCTAGGGTTAACGGAGGCAACATGGCTATGACTCTGGCAAAGGCTTGACCCTAGAATGCTAGGGTTAACGGAGGCAACAGACACCAGATACTGGCAGTATAATGACCCTAGACCACTAGGGTGAGCATAGGCAACACCGGCAGAGGTCTGGTATAGACTGGACCCTACTATAGGGTTACCGGAGGCAACACAGACACTGGTGAGTGATGGAACTCCCACAGGCTCCAGGAGACTATAGGAGAGGTAGGCCAAACAGGCGTAATGCGGTAGGCAAGCGGGAGTGAAGGGTACGTAACGTAACTGGTCAATAACCGGTGTCACCCAGATCGGTAAACAGAGGTAATAGCCAGTCCCGTGAGTGACAGAACTAGAACTCAACCAGGTCGGCACACACGGCATACACAGCCAGTCATATGGACTACCAGACACTAGCCCAGCGAGATCGGTACAAGCAGGGTAGTCAGCCAGTCCTAGTCAGTAACGGAGTCAGATACTCAGCCAAGCCAGTTTGGCACACAATGAGTTAGTCAGCCAATCCAAGGTCAGCAACGGAATCGGATCACAGGAGTGTCAGGAATTAAGTGTAGTCAGGTGAGCCGGGTCATACACGGAAACAGGAACAAGAGCTACTAGTCACAAGATACGGGTACACCACGAAAGGGCACCGGTATAGTGACAGGAGGCCGTATTTAAAGGCAAACCCATGGAGGCCTCATCAGCACAGAGCCAATAAGAATACAGCCAGGGTAAACCCGGAAGTAACAATGTTGCTCAGACAGAATCACTGCACCGTGATACAGACAGCTGACTGGGCTTAAGCAAGGCATCATACAGCTCCATCAGTTGTGTGTGCACTGTACAGTAAAAAAACACAGTGTAGTTGCATGTTGTCCAGCAAACGCACAAGGGGAAGGGGGAGGGTGGAGCAGTGTAGGGACGTGAGAGTAAAGTAGTAGTCTAAAAACCTACTGAAGCAATGGTTATTGCAGCGTGTGCAATCAATGAGATGATCCCTTTACTCTAATGGAGGATGCAGTTTGTCAAGGTCCCAGCAAAACTAGGTCCAGCAACACCAGTGCCAGTAGAAATATAGAAACATATAAGAAGAACACCGAAGGCAACAACAAGTCACATTCAAGTGTTGATGATGCTGGCAACAGCATACTAGAGGAAGGTGTTGCAGCTGAACTGCCTGCTGCATCAGACAGTGGGACACCAAAACACCTGTCCTCAAAGTAGTAGTGAATATTGTTAAAATTAAAAGTAAAAGTAAAAAGAAATTGTTTGAGACCTCCAAAAGCTTAGAGGAATATAAGGGTAGTAGTAGGCAAGAAGTGTCAGGTGATGCTGATGATGCTGAGGATGACCTAATGATGACTGATGATGATGCAGATCTAGAATATATCACTCAAGCATCCTTCTCTTGTTCAGATACAGATGAAGTTGAGAGTGAGGATGATGACAGGGCTATAAGGTTAGCAGAAAGTCAAAGGCTGTATCTTCCGCCACTTTTAAGGAGCACTGTGCCTGTCTATAAACTGTTTGAGAAAGCCAATGGAAAGTCTGACCCTGGATAAGTACAGATGTCAAAAAGCACACAGTCACCCTATCAGTCATCCTCAGCACCATTGCCTCTTCAAAGTCCAAGTCCCATTCAGCCACACACACCTTTTTTGAGTACCCAGCAACACAGTTTGTGTTAGATATGATGAGTACCTCTGTTGCTACTGCTCTAAGTGCTGCACCTTTGACACCTAGTAGTAGTGGCAGTAGAATTACATCAACATCCAGCTCCAGTAGTTGTAGTAGTAGCAGAAACAACACATGACAGACAAAGCCAGGACAAATATATTAACAGCAGCACAGATGAGGAAGTGGAGGACAGGTGTGAAGAAGGGTTGCCACCATCTACCCCACTTGGGACCACTGCTATGACCGATAAGTAATATGTGTCAATAATCTGAGAGGGAGGATAGAGTATGACAATGGTAAAAACACATACCATGGTGGTACATAATACGACCACCACCACTACAGTACATATCTGCCACATTGTAGGTTGTACTTTATTTTTTTTTTTATTACTTGATATCATCCTGAATATTTGCCAGTGTCACTTAAGCACAATAACACTTACACAATAACACTTGGTGATCTTATTAACTCCTTTGGTCTCAAATATCACCTCTATGCAGATGACACCCAGCTTTATTTATCTGCACCTCAACTGACTTCTGATATTCAATCTAAAGTCACAGATTTCCTCTCGGCCATCTCAGACTGGATGGCTCATAGACAACTCAAGCTCAATATGGCTAAAACAGAGCTATTACTCATGCCACCCAGGTCTGGCCCACTAGTGCCCTTCCAGGTTACTGTGAATGGCACTACCATAAATCCGGTATCAGAAGCACGGTGCCTAGGGATGATAATTGATACATCTCTCTCATTCTCTCCTCATATTAATGCCATTGCTAAATCTTGCCGCTTTCAATTGCATAACATTGCTAAAATCCGTCCCTTCCTTTGCTCCTCCACAGCCAAAATTCTCACACAAGCACTCATAATTCCCTGCATGGACTTCTGTAACCTTCTTCTCTCTGGCCTTCCTGCATCCCATTTCCATCCTCTTCTATCCATACAGAATGCTGCAGCATGAATTATCCTATTGTCACCTAGGTTTGTCCCTGCCCCACTCCTCCTCAAATCTCTCCAGTGGCTGCCTATAAAACTTCGGATCTCTTACAAAATTCTGCTTCTCTCATTCAAAACTCTTCTCACCTCTACCCCTTACTACATTTCCACTCTGATCTCCCGCTATACCCCATCCCGCCACTTAAGATCAGCCAATAACAATCTTCTCAAAGCTCCTTTTGTGTCTACAGCCTTCTCACGTATCAAACCTTTTTCTCTCATTGCTCCTTATCTATGGAATGCTATACCTCCTACTCTGCGCCACTGCACCTCTCTGATGGTCTTCAAATCACGATTGAAATTTCACCTTCTTAACAAAACTTAAACATGCTACATGGCACTCACTTTGTATATTACTTAATTTATGTCCCCTATCCTAACTGGAACTGTGGCACTGTATAGAGCACTTGACCCTCATGTACTCTGTATGTCTCCCATTACCACTTTAGATTGTAAGCTTTTGGGCAGGGACCTCACTTCCAGTGTTTCACTTTGCACAGCACTTATAACCCTGTATTGTCTAAACCCCTAAATTATAAAGCGATGCGTACACTTGTGGCGCTATATAAATAAACATATTCATTCTTTCATTCAAATATAGACGAAAAAAGTGTTAAAATAGGTGGAAAATGTGTTAACGTAGGCGGAAAATTTGTTAAAATTGGTGAAAAGGAGAATATTTTTGCATAGACGGAAAGACAAAATTTTTCGCAGGAAAAGCAAAAAATTGGCACGTTTTCGTGAAATTTTTCACGGGAAAGTTTTCACACTTGTCGCCTACCCCTAGTTCTTAATAGCTTCCCAGAATGAGACCATATTTGGGCATGTCCACCAAATGTGGAATAATGAACCAACGTCCGATAAGCATTGCCAGCATAACGGTGAAGATGTGACGTGGATTTTAGACAATTTAAAAGGAGTAAGATACCATCTGTAGTATATTTTGTAGTTCATCTCCCTGATCTTGGAGGATCTAGAGAACTGAAAGTTAAGTTTGAAGATCGAAAACCAGGTGGACATATCTAAAGATACAAAGAGATTGTTCTCCCTGATTGTAAGGAAGTACAGTTCGGGGAGGTCAGTGTCATCATTTAATAAATTGTATACAAATGACAAGGGGCATTTCGTAGCAGTGACGGAGGAGATGGAGGTTTCAAAATGGGTGAGATCTCTGGGGCATGAGAGGATAGAGATATATTGTTGCAACCAATCCCACATCTGAGAAATGGCCCACCATGTAACCACAACGTTGTCAAACTGAGCTTGTAGAAGGTCTCTAGTCAGGGGTTGATGCGGCTGCGACAATGAACCTAGGGTCGCATATCCCCCAGATTCCCAAGTTTGGAATGAAGATGGTCGATGGCCAACTGGGAAATCTGGATTGCCAACGATAGAAAGTAATGGGGAAGCTGGCGTAGATAGGGGCCCAGAAGCATTGACTATATACCAAGTAGACAAAATATGACCCAAGATCGGGTGGAGGTAATTTCTGATTGTAAAGAATCTAGTAAGAGATTCGGGAAATGTATCGGAATAGTGTTGAATATGTAAAGAAACTTGGGTAGAAACATCATCTTAGTGATGTTGATCCTACCTGACAAGGAGGTAAACAATGATCTCTATAGTCTTATATCAGATCTAACTGAATCCATAAGGGGATTTATATTAATTTGTGGTAAGCCAGGTATTATTTGTGATTTTCATATTGCCAGGTAGGTAATGGAAAAGTCATTCCATTTAAAGGGAAATTGCCCCTTTAACCGATCTGCTTCCTGGAGAGACAGATTGATATTAAGTATTTCAGATTTTGATAAATTAGTTTTTCCCCAGAAAAAAAAGAGTAAAGTTCCAAGACTTTCAAAACGCTGGGTAAAGAGAGGGCCAGTTTCATTATGGTAAAAAGGACATCATCTGCAAAAGCCAAGGTCTTGTGTTCTATGCAACCCACTTTGATGCCATGGATAGATGGGTTAGCATGTATTGATTGTAACATAGGCTCCAAAAAGATCAGAGATAGTGGGCATCCCTGTCTAGACCCATTTGTAATTAGGAAAGGTTCAGAGTACGTCCCGTTCACTAAAATCCTGACGGAGGGTGAGGAGTAGAGATTCATTATACTTTCTACCAAGGAAGGGCCAATCACAGCATTTCGTAAGACTGATTTGAGATATGTCTAATTAACTCTATCAAATACATTCTCCACATCTGTGCTTATAAGGAGAGCAGGGATTTTGTCATTTGTAGTTGAGTGCATAAGGGAGATAACTGCCGCTGTGTCATGGCTGGCCTGATGGCCAGGGACAAAGCCTCCGTCTCGGTCGGTAGGATGGAGTGAGCTCCATGGACTAATCAGTTGAGAATATGCTAGTCTTTTCTCAAATCAGGAAATGTGAGAGAGCTTGAAGGGAGACCGGCCAGAGGACATGTCAAGTGTCGGGTCCATAGCCACATTGAAATTACCACCTGTCCTTCCACTCACTGTTCAATTTTATCCAGGACTTTCATTAGAAACGAAAGTTAGGCTTTATTAGGGCTATAAACGTTGACAAGAGTGTAAGTTTGGTTATGAATCCATCCTTTGATGAATATGAACCTCCCATCATCATCATGAAGGAAGCTTAAAACTCAGAAAAATGTCTATTCCCCTTTTTTATAACAGCATCTGATGCAAAATATGTTGTGGGGAAGTGTCAAGAAATCATTTGAGGATGAGATGGTGATTTAAAATGGGTTTCTTGAATAAATACTATATCAGCCTTAAGTCTCAAACAATCTCGGAGTAGGTGGGACCTTTTTTCAGGTGAACTTAAACCCTTGGTGTTAAGCGTCATATCATTTAGATTATAAATGACAGTGAGTGGTAGTCAGTCAAACCAAAAGAGCCCGCCTCGCCTGGCACCGAGAGAGGTGAAGAGGGAGGTATGGGCAAAGGGGGGAGGGTAAAAGAAGAATGGTAAAGACATAGATGTAGTGCCATTGCAGAAATGACCCATTGAATTGTTAAAGGAGGCATGGTATTAGAGTGAGAGTATGGTCTAGGTAACAAAAAGTCTTGCAGGTGTGGAGTCTAAGTGTAGTTGGTGTTGACAATGTAAGTGAAGGGTGAGTGTATCTGACTAACCATGAATGTTGAGATAGAGAGGAAAGAATCATGTTGAGGCTTAATGGAGAAATATAGCTAGGATATTCCTAGTCTGGGGAGTAGTGGGAACCTTTTTGCAACTTCGTTAACAATGAAGAGAAAATAAGAGCAGCTCATGATGAAAAGCCTTTATAGAGCTGTATCAGGGAATGATTGAGGGACAGAGATCTTGGGTGGTGTCAAAGTGTAAAGTCTACCGAAAGATCACTGGACATGTAAGGGTGTAAACTGGAGATGGTGGGGGGCATGGCCTGGCAGCCATACTAAGCGGTCATTCTTTGGAGAGGCTCTGCTACTATATGAAAATATCCACTGCCATCCTTGCAGTCTTGCTGTGTTTCTACAAATCCCTCACCTAATTTGTGCTCGTTGGCCACTGGGCTGTCCAAGGAGACCTTTATTTCGTATTTTTTTTAAAGATTGCACCGCTATCTGATCACCTGGTCCTGGAGCCGCTGTCTGATGTGGCGCTTCCGCCTGATGGGGCACTGAGTGACGGTGCAGGTGTACGTGAGCGGCTTCTGGGGGCTCCGGTGTCTGGTGCCCGTGATAACATGCACGTATCCTGCCGATTGCGGAACATACGAAGCGGCGGTGTGGAGGTGACGCAGAGGCTCTGTTGTTACCAGCACTCAACACAGCTTCCTTGCTTGAGCCTAGTAAGTGACTAACTTTGTTGCTAATAGGGGCACCAGTGGACATGGGATAGGCCAGACGCTGCCCTCTTGGCTCTAGAGCTCCTTCCTATTTGTTATTTTCCTCCCAGTAACCCTTTCCTTGCCAATAGCCTTATTTTACTATTGATGCTCTTGGAGAGTTTTTGCCTTGCATGGGCACATTTTATGTAGTCTGCCACAGGGACACTGTATCCAGGGGCTGTGGAGCAACTGCAGAGCCTGATATTGCTAACCCCAGCTCTGTTTCTTGCTGCTGAGGCCAACTGCATAGCTTTTGGCTCAGCAGCACATCCAGGATGTGTTCTCTCATCACTTATTGGTCTCCCTTCAATAGGTTTAGGTCGACCTGAAGAGTATTGTTTTGTCAGTTACGACTGATTGGTTATTGGCAATGACAGCCATGAGTTCTGCAAAGTGGCACTTGCAGAGTCTTCAGAACCAGAGGATTGTGCAGGAAATGCTGAGGCAGATTGATCTTCCATAATAGCCTCTATTTCATCCTCGCCAATCTGACGTTCTCAATTTAGATTTGTATTCACCGGATTTCTTACCCATTTTGGCACTCTTAAGCAGAGTTACAGCTAGCTAATGAGGTAGTGCCAAGAGGAAGGAAGGGAGGAGGCAGCAACAGCTATAATCAGGGCCAGATTTGCCATAAGGCAGAGTAGGCACCTGCCTACAGGTGCATGCCACCGAGGGGCGCCTGCCATTGGGATTTTTTTTTGTAATTCTTTGCTAGCCTGCCATCCTTTCATCCATTTGGGTGGTCTACAAAGGGGGGTATGCATGCTGCACTGCTGCCTGCTGTGACAGTGTCATGTGCTGTGTGAGCCTGTGTCCTCTGGACACTGTGTGACAAGATCTGACAACACCTAAGAGAGATATCATAAGCGCTGTGCCGCTGCCAAGTCTGCAGACAGTGAAGTGCAGGCTGCTGCGCATAAGTTGAGGAGAGTGAGTGACGAGTCCAGACCGCTCCTCTCACTTGAATAAATGCTGAACCTGGTACCCAGAACAGACAGTACTGTACCGCTTCTGCCCTGCAGCCAGAGTCCAGCCTCCAGTCCTCCTCCGCTCCACACAGTGCAGCCTGCAGGGAGCTGGCGGGAGCTCCAGCAGCTACAGCTTTGTGCAGAAGGAGGAGGTACAGACCTCTCTTGCCACTGGACCACCAGGGAAGAGGTAGGAAACAGACACTGAGGCAATGTGAGGGTAATATGGAGATGATGGGGGCAATGTGAGGGCAATATGGAGATGATGGGGGCAATGTAAGGGCAATACTGAGCTGATGGGGGAAATGTGGAGATGATGGGGCAATATGGAGCTATTGGGGGGCATTGCAAGGACAATATGGAGCTGATGGGGGCAATGTGGAACTGATTGGGCAATATAGAGCCGATGGGGGCAATATGGAGCTGATGGGGGGCAATGTGAGGGCAATGTGGAGCTGATGGGGGCAATGTGGAGCTGATGTGGGCAATATGGAGATGATGAGCGGCAATGTGAAAGCAATATGGTATATGGAGATGATGGGTCAGTATGGAGCTGATGGGGGCAATGTGAGGGAAATATGGTATATGGAGATGATAGGGGCAATGTGAGGGCAATATGGAGATGATGATGGCAAGTTGGAGCTAATGGGGGCAATGTGGAGATGATGGGGGCAATGTGAGGGCAATATGGAGATGATGGGGCAAGTTGGAGCTAATGGTGGGCAATGTGGAGATGATGGGGGCAATGTAAGGGCAATATGGAGATGATGGGGGGCAACGTGGAGATTAGGAGCATTGTGGAGGTGTCCAGTGCAGATGGCCCACTGGGGGGCACTTAAGATTTTTGTGCCTACAGGCTCCTGAGATGTGAATCAGACCCTGGTTATGAGGCAGGATAGTAGAGGGATGCAAGCTCTATAAACAGATTCACAACATGAGGTTATACTGGAGGTCTACAGAATATGAAATTAAACTATCAACATGGTAACTGGACATCAAGGAGTAGGAAAGATAACATGTAGAAGCAGCAAAGTGTAGGGTAGGAACTCACCCCGAAATGCAGCTAGTGGGCAAATGACAGCTGACGATGAGTGGGTTGCAAGGAATGGGAGCCTCCAGGAAGATTCATCAGGTCCAACTGAAGGGTGATAATGCTGTTGGTGCAGAATAGAAGCATGGGGGTGAGCGGGGGGGGGACAAGTGGAGCATGCCAAGCACCCCTGGGCCAGCTGATTCCACAAAGGCCCAGATTCGAAGTAAGGGCACACCGTAACCTAGTGGAAGGGAAGGTCACAGGGAGAAAAAACAATTAACAAGGTGGTGTGATAGGGGATTTGCCAGGCTGATAGCCACCTGCACCTCAACTGTGCCCCAATTCTCCTCTGAGTAAGTGATGAAAAGGGCTAATATGGTGTACCGAGAGAGGGTAGGGCAAGGTCTACCCCAATCTGATGCTTCCAGTTCCAGCCCTTGGATAGGGTGACTCTGGATTACAAGGGAAACAGTGTCTAGGCAAGCCATTTTGAGGAGATGCTGGATGCTGGTGTTGATCCCAGTAGAAGGGTTCGGTGGCTTCCGTGGGATGCATCCAGCATCCTTACACTCTTCCAGCCTTCTATCAACTTTTACTTTCATTTCAGCACTCAACAACAGTAACATTTTAATGTGAATTCTACCTGCCATATAAAGCAAAGATGGAAAAGTTCTCAATGGAAATTCATTAGTATTAGCAAAAAACATATATTTTATGTAGTTTCTATGAATGGGAATTTCCTTAGAAAAAAATATAAATTTTTGTTTTTCCTTTTCTACACATAAATTTAATTCATATTAGTATTTATGTAATAGGTTTGACTAATCATTTTTTGTTATATGAATTTTTTTGTTTGATTTATGTTTATTGATTATTCTGTCCCCTAGTTTTATAGTTTTGTTAACCCCCCTGCAAAATATATATACTTTCATTTACTTCATTTATAAAATTCTACCCATTAACAATGTTCTGCTGTCAAATTACCTTAGTTTAATAACAATGTTTTACTCTTTCCAGTGATGATAAATTATCTGAACATGCACTGTGCATAGGTGATTTATGTTGATGATAGAGCTCTGCACAACATTCATTAAACATAATAGGAAACAAGTTTAGAACATGTTAGACTGGCTTGGGCAATCGGTCAAAATGCAGTGAAAAATTACCCTCAATGAAATTAGTAAAAGGATGTTGTAGAATGCTGATAAAGAAAAACTTGTTTCTCTTAAATAAAAACAGTTACAATATTGTGACATATGTCTAAACTTGCACTTTAATGATTTTTTTATACTTCTCAACTTAACAATTTGTATGTAAAAAAAAATATAGTGCAACCTTGCAACCTCAATTTGCCAAGGAACATTGAGCATGACTGTTGGGTACATTTCTAGGAACATTAACACCTCCTAATAACAAACCCCGATGTTTTCATGCAGAAAAATCTGAGAATAATTCTGTTGGAGAAGCTTGAAATCAACAACGTATCTTGCAAGCTTTTATGAATGTATGGATGCTTTTTCATTTTTGGGACTCAGTCTACAAAGACGAATTTAATAGTAGCCAATAGGATATTTTTTCTATTATAAGGTAAGTATTTATTAATAGGAAGTGTATGTTCCTATAAATATATTGGGCAGTATGCATAAAGCCAAAAGACAGAACAAATTTAACAAAAAAACAACTATGGCACAGAGGACAAACAAACATTCCCAAATTCAGAGAGATATATATTAACAAATGGAGCAGTCTGGGATCACATCAACTGCACTATATGTGTCAAATATAAATATTCTTATGTACACAATAAACGTTAACCTCTCTGGCCTTGATTCTATGAATCTTGCAAAAACTTGCCATAGGGCAAAATTGGCTACCAACTGAAAAAAAAGTATAAGTCCATATTCAATTGCCCTGCCAATTAAAACCACAAAGTACGTTTGGCCACAGAAACCGTCCAAACTGGCCAAACGTCAATCATGTGTCCACCATATGTTTTAAGTTCCCAAAACACACACACTAAATAATGTGAGTAACGGGAACATCAAAGGAAAACGGCTAACTATCACTAAACACACAGTCACACACTAACCCTAAACTACCCCAAACAGAGAAGTGCAACAATACTAGCCCTAACACTAGTCTAACACCCAGATCTGTGTAACATTTACCTGTCATCCACTGTCTCGCTTCTTCTGTCATCTTCTTTCCTCCATCTTTTGTCTTCTTCTCTTCTGTCTGCTTCTCTTTTGTCTTCTGCCTGGTTTCAAATAGTGACTTGTAAAGAGATAACAAATTAAACAATAAATATGGGCCACAATTATAACTTGGTTATACGTGCATTGTTTAAAGTAATGCACATATTCCAGTCAAAAGACAAATCTGTGTCCCAATCCATGTTGCAGTAAAATATTATCTGTTCCCAAAATACAAGACAAGTGGCAAAACCCGCTAGAAGTTGATTGGCTGAGAGGTGTGTAACCACACATCCTAGCCAATGGAAGCATGGGAGACATTTTGAGCAGAGCCTGGCCATATGAAATCCAGTCCAGGGACCAAGAGGAGGGTTTGTCTGCCAGACTTTCTTCCTCCACAACCAACGACAATGGCGGTGCACAGAACTAATTATTCAGCATTATTTATTTGGAATATGTGCATTACTTTAAACAATGCACATGTTTCAAAGTTACGTTTTTCGGGCATGTTTAATGTATTTTTCACTTTACATGAAACTATTTGAAACATGAAATAGTAGAAGACAAATGAATATGAGATAGAAGAGAAGAAAGAAGATGGAGAGATTGATGAAGAAAGAAGATAGAAGACTGAAGACTCTGCTGGACATCAGGATTACAGAAAGGGGCTGTTTTTGTAACTTAGTTGGATTAACCCTGCGAGTGCAAGTGGGGTATGCATACCCCACTGGCACTCATAGGGTTAATTCTACTATCCTTTGACATATTTGTTCAATACTTTGGATGTATTGATATGGGGCTTTAAATCGATTACTTTTTTTTATTATTGAAATTATTATTTAGATATGTAATTGTAAACCTCTTCCTTGTGACGTTACCTGCTTGTCCATAAGCGACAAGCTGTACCGCACAGCTTAACTCTCCCTCCTCTAAGCTCTTGAATCCAGCCCTCCCTGTGTGGCTCTGACCTAATCTGCACTCTCTTCATGGATGCATAGGCAAGGGGTGGTATTTCAAACAGGAGAGTGATGCCAATTGTCCAGACACATGACAAACATGGCAGAGCTCTCCTTTTGAACAGATACCACTTCTGTGGAGGTGCCTTTTTAAAAAGGTTCTGCTTTAAACAAGGTGTATGAATGGTTGTTCATGCAAACACTATAGTGAATACTCCTAAGTGCAGGAACTGGTGTTACTGGCTAACAACAGTGGAACTGCCCTGGTCAATTTGTACATTCAACCCACTACATCCCCCAAAAAATTAAGATTAATTTTAAAATATAAAATCTATTATGTGAACTTGTTTTTCATTGAAAACAGACTACCTTTTAAGACAGAAACATATGTTCTCTTACCTTGAAATATTATTTTCAATATCCTCCAGTCCAGAACAGTCTGATCAAGGTATTAAACTCTCTCCTCACCTTAGACCCTCTTTTCATTCTTCTTGTAAGCCACTCTCTTCCATGTCTTTGGACTGCTACCTGTCACCCTTTCTTCTGCTCTCTCTGATCTGGTTGTAGATATACTTACCCTGCAATTATTTTTTTTGTTTCCCCCCTGTTTATTGGGCCTGTTCAATAGCCAGTCCATGTTTTGGAACATCTCACATGTCTCTGCATCTGGTCTGAAGCTCTTTCATCATCAGGTGAAAACTTATAATCCTACCGTACACAGGTGTGCAGGTTATAACAAAAAATAGATGGCATGGCTTACATCTTATTTTAGTTACTATGTGCTCTCCCCCTTTCTACGATGAGAGGCTTGTGTACTAAGTCAAACTGTACTAGAGTAACGCTGAAGGAAACCAGCTTCACAATAAGTGACACATACACATTACCATTGTTTTAAATGGAGATTTTAGCCCATTCAATGTTAGAGAGGTTTCTAATGCATTGCTTCAAGAGGTTAAAAGCCCTATGAGGGATTTGTAATTGAACTCTGTGGTTGGCTTGCTCCAAAATTGCTAGAATTTGTCTTATTACCTCAGCTTCAATATATGTGTATACATAGGTTTAAATTCTATTCAAAGAAGATAGTAAGGAATGTTTATAAAGGAGCAATTACAAGTTACAAGAATAATGTATTCATAATGAAAGTAGTGATACAACTTTTCATTGGCCCTTAAGAAAAACTTCTTTTAAAAATAAGAAGCATTCTTGCATTCTATATAAAACTTCTACAATAAGAACTAACCATTGTTTTCCTTTAAGTCATACATTCTATGCAAAAAAATTCATTTTTCTCCTATAGAATATCCATGAAAAAAACAGTTTTTCTCTTTTTTTTTCTCTTCTGCACACATATTGAAACCTCAACCATGTCTCACTGCACTGGTAACCAAAGAATCACACACAATGAGCTCCCAGCTTTGTCCTAAGGTACCAACAGAACCACACATAGTGACTCCAAAACTTTACATAGTTACTATGTAATTATTTAAAGTTTAGTTCAACATTGCATTTCATTATAAAATATTTAAAATACAAATATAATCACCATATTTGTTTCATTTTTAAAAATGCAATTTTATTAAATTTGATAATGCCTTATTGCTTTCTTTTATTTCCAGAGAAGATGGGCTAAATATATATGGATAGCATATTTTTGAATAATGTCAGTACTTATAGTACAGCATGTGATGCTATTCAAGAAAAAATGTTATGTCCAACTTTGGTTGCTTAACATTTTTATAATGGAAATATCAGAGAAAAAGAAATAAAATAGGGTGATAAAGATAATGCAGACATAGCAAATATAAATCTCTTAATAAAGTACTTTTTTTACTGTTGGGAGATGTACAATTCCGCTGATGGATGCTGAGCCATAGTATTAGGCTATGATCAAAACATACACTTTTCTGCCACTTTCTTATAAATAAAATTATATATTGATGGCATTAGAAGTATCCATAGCCCTTTTTGAACAATTATTTAGTGATACTATGTAGGGAACTTGCATTCATATATTCTCAGCATTTGACTTACTTTAGTTGAAGCCTTTGCTGACTATTTTTACTTTCCTTTTTAATTATATTTTGTGTGACAACTAGCAAGCTGGTTAACTTTTGGCCTCAGCATTGTTTTGTCAAATTTGAGTCCAACATAATGAACGCCTATCAGTATGGACTTTGAGTGCTAGTCCTGCAGTTTATTTAATTAATTACTAATATACTCCCCTGTTGAACATCTATTGGCCTTTACATATATTGTTTGGCATACATTTGCTAACTCTGAAATTAACGTCTGTTAGGATACCAGTTCTGACATGATAAACAGTATACAGGTAAAGGTACATTTAGGCAGTAGTGACCACAATATATATCCTTTGAAATTTGTTATGAGAAACCCAATAGCAAGGGTTTAACCAAAACATTACATTTTAAAAAGGCTAATTTTACAAAGCTAAACACAGTATTAAAATATATTCAGTGGGATGTAATCTTCAAACATAAAAATGCACAAAAATCATGGAATTTGTTTAAAATTCTCTTAGACATATATACGCATCAATATATACCACTGGGGAATAGTCACAAGAGGAGTAAATTGAGACCAGTGCGGCTTAATAATGAGGTTTGCAGGGAAATAAGAAATAAGAAGCAGGCTATGGGCAAATAGACAAAACCACAGAATTTCCTCCATCATGTACATGGTTTACTGAGGACAAAGATCAAAAGAGACAAAATGTTGGAAAATCTTATGGTGACTACCTATCACGATGCCCGTGATTGCCTGTGATTGGAGCGACATTGTTTACTATCTAACTGTCGCTCTTGCTGCTTATAGGGCACCACACTGATGAGGTCATTGCTCCACCTACCCATCAGAGTTTTTAAACCTCAGCCTGTGTCACTTCCAGTGCCCTTTCGTGGTGTACCTGAGCTTATTTTTGTGTTGGTGCATTACCGTTCCTGTGTATTACCTGGCTATGTCTGACTACCCATTCCGGTTCTGACTCCTGGCTCGCTTGACTACCCCTTCTGGCTCTGACCCCTGGCTTGTCTAACTACTCGTTCTGGTTACGACCATTGGCGACGTCTGACTATCCGATCTGGTTTTGACCTTTGGCTGCCTCCCAGTTTACCCTCTGTGTTGCGTTCCGTGACCATTCCTTTTTACGGTTTGGTTTCCGTGCTGTCTTGTGTCTTCTGCTTAGCACTCGCTTCCATGAAGAGGCACTTGTCGGTCATTTCTGTGTCTCTGACCTCCCGTGGCCGTACCGGCCTGTGTTGCCTAGCCGTCTCCACCTGGCTACCGCCTAGTGTATCCCTTGCGGGGATACTGGTCTACTCCACTCTTTGCCAACTCTGCTCTGCACTGCCCTCTCACATTTTTGTGTAGTCTAAGGGTCATTCCGTTTCTGACCACCTGTCCTGTGAAGGGTGAGGAAAGTGCCTACACTGTTCCTCTCTGGTCTCGTGAAGGTGTGCCATCCGATCCTGGTACGAGAGTGCTCTGCACTGTACCCTTATCTCCGTGTAGTCTAACGGCCATTCCGTTTCTGACCACCTCTCCTGTGAAGGGTAAAGAAGCGCCTTCTGGTCTTGTGAAGGTGTGCCACTCTCAGCTGCCACTGTTGTCACCTGAAAGACGTGCCACTATCTACTGTCACTTGTCTAATTGTTATACTAACGTGTGTCATTTATTGCCATCTGCCTGTTGCCTTATCTACTGCTTTTCATACTACTCAATAAAGTTTTATATTTAGTTCAATTGTACTTGTCAGTGTGTTCAATTCCTAGTCACTCCGTGACAACTCCTAAGGGTGCTTAAAGAAATTAGTTCAGTAATAGCAAGATTATTATACTTAATATTTATTGATTCACTTTCATCAGGCATAGTGTCTTGTGATTGGAGAAAAGCTGATGTAGTTCCATTGTTCACGAAGGGACCAAGATCCAAACCATGAAAGTATAGACCAGTGAGCTTTACTTCCATAGTGGGTAAGATATTAGAAGGGTTAACTGACAGTATTCAGAACTACATGAACACATCAATATTAATAGGAGTCAGCATGGTTTTATGAAGAATAAATTATGTCAGACTAAATGAATTGCATTTTACAAAAGGGTAAGTAGTAATTTTGACAAGAAAATTATTGTTGATTTAGCATACGTGGATTTTGCAAAAGCCTTTGATACAGTGCCTTACAACAGGTTACTGCAAAGATTAAAATGCTTCCGATTGGGAGATGATATCTGTACATGGATTGAGAACTGGTTAAATGATAGATGGCAGACAGTTGATGCAAATGGAACCTTTTCAAGTTGGTCTAAAGTTGTAAATAGAGGGCCACAGGGTTCAGTCCTGTGCCCAGTGCTTTTTAATTTGTTTATTAATGATCTATAATTGGTAATTAAAAGTAGCATCTCCATCTCAATCTTTGCTGCTAATAATAAGCTGCATAAGGAAATATATACAGGGCTGGATGTTATTTATCTGCAGAAGGATTTAAATAAACTGAGTGAATGGATAGAAAAGTGGCAGAAGACATTTAATGTAGATAAATGTAAGGTTATGCATCTGGGTTGTAGAAACAAACATGCTACCTATTCACTAAATAGGGACTCCTCATCAGAGAAAGACTTAGGAGTACTGATAGATGACAGATTTCAAAGCAATGTACAGAGTCACTCAGCAGCTGAAAGAGTAAATAGGGTACAATCCTGCATAAAAGGAAGCATAGATGCATGGGATGCTAATACAATTCTACCTCTATATTTTGTTCTGTGCATCTTGGCTTTTTAAGCTTTTATAAAGCGGTTTAGAACCGCAAAACACGTAAGTGTTAAGTCAACCTGTATAATTGTTTTATTAATTTATTTTTATAATACATTTGAAACATTTTTCGTTTTAAAAACACTCAGCTTATTTATCCAAGTGAAGACTGAGATTAGATCTATTTGAGGATGCAATCATACAGATTCCGAACAGAGATGGGTTGATAATCTCCGTATGCCTGGAAGTTTATAGGCACTTATCTGACATTTAAGAAATGTGAGTACCTGAACTAGCAGTACTTTTTGAATTATTGTGTTACATTGTTACACTATTGGGTGCTTACCTCTATATAAATCCTTGGTAAGGCCTCATCTAGAATATTGAGTACAGTTTTGGCTACCAGTTCTTAAAAAAGACATTATTGAACTTTAAAGAGTGCAGAGATGTGCAACAAAACCGATAAAAGGATTAGGATCTGGGTTATAAAGAGAGACTAGCCAAAGAGGGTTTGTTTACATTAGATAAGAGATGGCTAAGGGGTGATATGATTACCATTTACAAATATATTCAAAATTAATACAAAGAACTATCCAATGAGCTAAGAATGAGAGGTCATCCATTAAGACTAGAGGAAAGGTGCTTTTGACTAAGACAAAGGCAGAGATTTTGTACAGTAAGGGCAGTCAAACTATTGAAATCTTTACCTCAGGACTTTGTGCTTGCAGATACTGTAACAGCTATCAAAAAAGCAATGGACACTTATCTAGCAAAGAACACTATTTTTTACCCACTGGGGGCTTAATGGAGATGGCTTCAAGTGTTTGTTTTTTTTACTTCCTATGGATCAACAGGGTGGATTTGGCATGGGCTGGACTTGATGGACTCATGTCAACTATGTTGCTATATTCAGTGATTGCCTTAATGTTCCTTTTTCTATGCAGATTAAGATACATATATAAAAAAGTACTCATTACTGTCGGGGGGGTATACAATTCCACTGATAGATGCTGAGCCATAGTATCAGGTTGTGATGATAACAGACACTTTTTTCTTATAAATATAATGATATATTGCAGGTATTAGAGGTATTCATAGTCCTTTTTGAAAAATTATTTAGTGATACTATGTAGGCATTCGCATTAATACATTCAAGGCATTTGACATACATTACTTGAAGCCCTTTCAGAAAGAGTATTTTTTCTTTTTAATCACATATTGTGCAGTAAGCCAGTTAACTCTTCATCCCAGCATCATTATGCTGACTACATCTCCCAATGAATACTATTTTTAACTATGGCCTTTAATAAAGGTCTTGTTTTGTTAGCATTTGAGTTCAGTGTAATGAATGCCTATCAGTAAAGTGAGGACTTTGAGTGCTAATCCTGCAGAGTTTTTTCTCTTTACTTAATTGCTAATCTACTCCCCTGTAGCAATTTAGATATACTGTTTGGCATACATTTACTGACTCTGAAACAAGTGTGTGTGTGTTGTAAAGGATACTTTCAGTGCACCTCATACTACAGCATGTGCTGGTATACAAGAAGAAATGTTTATGTCCAACTTGGGATGCTTAATATTTGTATAATGAAAATACAGACGAAAAATAAATAAAAGAGGTTGAAAAGGTAATGCAGATTTATAGAAAATATTATTGTAACTTTTTTCTGCAGAATACATTAAATCTCTAAATAAAAAGTACTCTTATTACTGTTGGGGGATGTACTATCGCTCTGATGAAGCCCCTTTTCTCTATTGGGAAGCTGGCTTCCTATGCTTCCTTCTGCAATACAGAGTATGTTCTACAGTAGGCATGTCAAACATGCAGCCCCTAGGCAGACAGTGTGTGGTCTGTGTGTCGAATGTGGTCCGTAGGCCAACCACATGAGTGTAGGATTGCCACCTTTCCTGTTTTCTGGCTTCTGTCCTCTTGAATGCTAAACAAACACATCACAGTGCAACACACTAGACACCTGTGTAGAAATCATTTAAAGCAATGGGTATATTTATTGGTTGCCTATGGTGCACTTGGTTTCCACAGAATTGCATCACTTTTGGGTAGTAAATCAGCTTTCATCAATCAACAAGCAATACTGGAGTAAACCAACTTCCCCATTGGGGGATCTAAATTCTGCAAATTCCAATAGTTTTGAATGGGACTTTTAACTTGAATGCTACAACAGTCTCCAAGGCATTATGATTCATTAGGGTTAAAAGCTCCATTTAAATCAATGGAATTTTCATTTATTCCCTATTATACAGTTGGCTTGACCCAGAGTTGCTTAACTTCTTCATTGCACATTATGTGGAGGTTACTTTTTGACTCTTACTAACGGGAGCCTGTGGATGGTGTCGGAGGATAGGCACCTCTACATGTTGGGTGAGATCAATTAGGGTGCCTGTGTTTGTAAGGATGGGGGGAAACTGTATAAGTTTAGAAACATTTTTGTTTCTTGGTTTGTGAGGGCAGGGAACGGACAGCCTTTCTGATCAAGAAGCTTTGGGAGAGACCTGGCTGAGGGATCCTTAGGCCTTGAGTGGTGAGGAAAAAGATAGTGTGTGTGTGGGAGAAGATACTTGTGGAGTGATAAAGACGTAACAGAAACATGGGAGTAGGGACTAGGAGATAAAATGTGATTAAAAATGTCAGACAAGACTGAGGTTTCAAATCATGGTGTATGTGTGATTTTGTTACTATCAGAGTGACAAGGCTGGTGAAGCAGATAGTATAGGGGTGGTTATGTTGATACCAATTGACAGTGGAATGAGGCTGGGGACGCAAACAGCGTAAGGGTGGTACTGTGGATACTAGTGGACAGTGGAACAAGATTGGTTGGTTGTATGTATGGTTCCGTGGCTACCAGTGGGAAAAGATTGAGTGTCAGACATTGTAAGTATGTTCTGTGACTATCAGTGGACAGAAGAATAAGGTTGAAGTGTCAGACAGTGTATCATAGATTCCAGCATTCACAAATCTGGACACCCCTGGCCAAATTAAATGTTTTGTTGATTTTATAAATGAAAAGACATTAACCTCTGCAGTGAACAAACTTAAACTTGGCATATGCCTGCAAATTTTAAAACACAGTCACTACGTATCTGCTGAAATTAACAGAATTAAAAAAAGATGAGCTTTCCAACTCAGAGGTTGGTTTAAACTCCTCTTAGTACGTTTTCCTCACAAAATTCAATAAAATTTCCAGAGAATTATATCTTAGCATGAATTTGAGTCCATTTTGACTTAATAAAGTATGTTATACTCTACATCCTTATATTTACTTGTGTAGGTTGGAAAAAATAATTATATTTCAAGTCTGTCAGTTTTCTTGTAATCATAGATGAGTATCACCATTTATTAGACAATCTCGCAGACCTATTCTATGTGTATTTGCAAGTATGTGTAACTGATAGTTTAGAAGTGATGTTATCTACCAGTACCAATAAAATAATTGTTTAATATATATAAATGTATAATATTCTAAAATGTGCATGGCTATCTAAGCTAAGTGAAATATTACAAATCAAATATAAAAATTAATGATTTTTACCCCTTTAAGGGCAGAGAACTATGCAACACATTACACTGCAAATGCATTGCACTTTGCACAACTCTCTGCAAATTGAAGGGTTAAATGAAACATGTTAAGGCTACAAGAGACTCTAAGAGCTATGTGTTAAAAAAAAAAAAAAAGAAAATGCCAGTTGATTTAAATATGGATTTTAACCCCTTGAATGGTAAAGAGATCTCAAATGCAATGTGTAACAATGATTTGGAGACCTCTCTAACATTCAAGGGGTTAAAATCCCAATTTGAATAGAATTTTTAGTTCTTCCCTGTAGTGCATATGGTTATAGCAGGGCTCAAAATTTCCACTCTCCACTAGCCAATGGCGAGTAGAAATTCAGCCCTGGTGGGTATGTTATGGCTTGCAGTGGCGAGTAACTTTTCAGGTCTGGCTAGTAGCAAAGGACTTCAAATTTTAAGTCCTGGTTATAGTAACAGATAATATGATGGCAGATAAGAACTATTTGACACATCTAGTCCATCCATTTTTTCTACTGTAAAAATCTTAAACCTTATTTGATCCTTGGTCTTCCGGATAGCCCATCCCCAGGCATGCTTAAATTCCCTACTGCATTAACCTGTATTACTTCTGTTGTTAGGATATTCCATGCTTGCATTTGCCGCCTGCTTCCTTCAATGGGCTTTCAGGACCTTCCGCCTCCAGCCAATGGTAATGTCCTGTGAGGATCTCAAGGTCCTCACAGGGCAATACCATAGACAGAAGGTCCGGACAGCGCATTGAAGGAAGTGGGCGGCAAATGCAAGCATGCTGCCTGCAGGGAAGATTTACATAGACAAAGTTTTTAATTTGCCTTCTCTTCTATTGGTTTCAGTGGGGACTTCAGTGGAACAAAGTAAGCCTTATTTTGAGAGCGGATAGTGCTGGGGGAGGGAGGGAACTTATCAGCCAGCCATACATTTTTTTTAGTAAGGAGGACAACAAGGGTGCATATTATACATAGGCATTCTTGTTTTCCCCTAAAATCTTAGGTACAATATACACCTGCGTATTATACACAGGTGCGTACTATACCTGAGATTTTACGGTATCTAGCACCTACTCAGTGAAATGAGTTTCTTACATTACTTCTAAACTTCTCTCCCTCTAGTTTTAGATTATGACTTCTTGTCCTAACATTTCTAATCCTTTGACATGCACTTCCCTCCTGTACTTTGTTGAATTCCTTAACATATTTCAATGTTTTATCATATCCTCTCTTTTTCATCTCTCCTTCAAGCTATACATGTTAAGGTTCTTTAGTCCAATCTATGTTTTAATCTGTAAACCATTCACCATTTAGTAGACCAGAATATATACTGCAGGGGCTTCATTCAATTGGTAGAAGTAAAATACTAAAAAGTACCTTTGGTAGTTTCAAATCACAGTCAGGTATTGTATTACCTGTGCTGTGACACACTAGCATAAGACATGATAAGGTGCTCACTGGTATCGCCAAACATTATCACCTAGAAAAAGAGGAGTTGAGTCCCCTAACACGTGTGCCTATCCACTGATATGTAAGTGAACAGTGGAAAATAAAACAAAAAATACTGCACTGGTGACCAGTAGATGTATTGATATGGAGCCCTAAGCCATATATCAATAGATCCAAAGTACCAAAAACATGTGTGAAAAATAAAAAATAACCCTCTGATTGCCAGAGGGGCATGCAACACATTGCAGAGCATTGCATACCCCACTGGCACTCAAAGGGTTAATCATCCTAACACTAACACCATCCCATTAACATTACATCCTTCCCTGTAAGTCTGACATCTAGCGTGGTGTTCTGCACTCTGGTCATCCTCTTTAATTCTTCTTCTGTAAGTCAAAACAAGAAACCAAAAAGAGGAGGAAAAGGTGTAAGACCTTTCTGAGAATGACCTGAATCACAGTTCAAATGCCGGATGTATTATTCTGATTGCACTTACTAGATGCCTTCTTGATTAATTGCCCTCAATGATCCCTTGAAAAAGCAGGCCTACTGATCCAAGAAACACATCAGAAATAAAGCACTTTATTTACATTAATATTTGTTTGCATAAATATATCGGATGAGTGCATTTCCATAGGGGCACATTAAGTTTACTGTTGTCAACTGTCCAAGCGGTGTTACCCTTAGAGGTCTGTGTGATCTATTTTAGCCTCCGGTACCAGAATCTAAGAACAGCTGGAGAGCCGACCTTTGCTGCCCTGTGAGAACTGGCACTGAGACCACAGAGACACTTTAACAGCAGACAATGAACCTGCGATGTGGAGTAACATCCTCTGAGTGGCAACACTGACGGTAATTAATCCAGAAGGCATCTAGTAAGTGCAATCAGAACATTACAACCAGCATTTGAACTGTGATTCAGGTCATTCTCAGAAAGGTCTTCTGCTTTTTCCTCATCTCTTCGATTTCCTGTAACAAACAAATAATTATTCAAATAAATATTCCCACTAAAGTTCTGCTGCTAAAGCCAGCATAAAAACCCCCCACAAACATCCCCCCCCTCCTTGTAACTTTTGGGCTGTTGCTCGATACACACTGAGGGAAACTTGAATAGGGACTGGCTTTTATATGGCCAGTCCCTGTTCAAAATGGTTCCTACAGACACTATAAAAGCCAGTACCCTTAATACTATATTCTGCCTTTGGATTTTTACATCCCAAGTGCATTATTTTATATCTGTCAAAATTAACCTGCACCTGCACTTGTAACACTCTCAACTACTTTTCCAATTTATCTAAATAATTTGCCATTTGGCTCATTCCCCAGGAATGTCAACTCTTGCAGATCTTTGTATAATCTACAAAAAGACATACCTTACCGTGAATACCTTTTGCAATATCACTAAAAATATTAAATAGAGTGAACTGCAGTACAGATTACAACCCTCAGCCATTGCTTTATTGTTTCAATTATTTTTACATCCAGACCCAAACCCTTCAATATATTAATGAGCCTTCTTTGAGGAACAGTGTCAGAGGCACCCATCTATTATTTTAGTTACCCTGTCAAATGGAGTTAGTTTGAGGAGATCTCCCTGCTCTAAACCCATGTTGTTAAGGTTCTTCCACATAATTTAAATGGCTTAGGTCTTCCATTTTTCTAAATGTACAGAGATTAGTGGAGTTTGTGCATTATATCAACAAATATTATTTCCATAGACATCTCATTGCATTTGTGTGTCAAGAAAGATTATTTTTATGTCAGCTTAAGAGATACATGGCTTCTCTGCAGCCTGTATTCATTAAGATTTAATACTGACAATGTATTGAATATGCCATTTTATTTCTTGATTTCCTGGGATTATCATTCCAATTTTTTGAATTTCTCCTTTAATTCTAATCATTACAATATTTGCTTCATTCCTTAATATGAGCTTGTTCAGTGTAGTATAGCATTAAATATTTTCATAGAGGGATTGATTAATTATACAGAAAAAATGATTTATAATTGCTGCATAATTAAGAAGCATGTTGTTTTATCTTTGAAAAAGAAAGATTATTTTTATGTCAGCTTAAGAGATACATGGCTTCTCTGCAACCTGTATTCATTAAGATTTAATACTGATAATGTATTGAATATGCCATTTTATTTCTTGATTTCCTGGGATTATCATTCCAATTTTTTGAATTTCTCCTTTAATTCTAATCATTACAATAGTTGCTTCATTCCTTAATATGAGCTTGTTCAGTGTAGTATAGCATTAAATATTTTCATAGAAGGATCAATTAATTATACAGAAAATATGATTTATAACTGCTGCATAATTAGGAAGCATGTTGTTTTATCTTTGAAAAACTCTTATACTAGTCCCAATTATTTCAACATGTCAAATATGCTTATTTCTTTCACAAAGAAAAAGAGTAAGATAAACAAATACTTCAGTATATATCTTTTCCATTATAGCTAAAAATTAAATGTACAAAGTCATATCATTATCTTTGCATTTTTCCTTTGCAGCAAGATAAGAATCCTAATCAGAATGTCTGATGATGGACATGTCTTAAAGGTAAATGTGCTGTCACAGAGAACATACTATCATTTTAAGGGCAATCAATGCAATCATGCATATACATTGTTGCAGGGAAATTAGATAACACATCTTACAATTGGTTTTGCAAGCCAGTTCAAAGGTTAATAAAATGTCATCGCCTATTTTAAGCCTAAAGGCCATCCTCATTTATTTAAGCTGTTAACAGTTTTGTGAACATTTAAGAAATAATGTTTTTGTTTTTCTTTGTGTAGAAATTGCCGTAAGCATGAGAAAACAATGTACATACTGGAAATAAGCATTTTTTTGTACTAGTAAATAGCACTGAAATAAAATAGGATTGGTTAGTAAAGGCTGCAAAAACAGCTTTGCATAAAAGCATAGTAGCAAACTCAAAATATCTTAATTGCTGTACATCAGGGTCCCCTGCAACAGAGAAATATCTGCATTTCACTCTATTCTTGAACTAGTGTTAACACCAAAAGTAGACTGTCTGGGGGCACTCTGGGGAGAAGAAGGGAGGAAAGAGGTTGATCCCAAATACCCCAAAATTCCATATGCTTGACTGGTAAGACACAGGCAGCTGGGGACCAATTTGCTTGCTGATCTTGCTGTTATTGTCTATGTGCTGGGTGGGGAAGTCTGGGGAAAGACGTTGCTGATTTTGTTTTTCAGTTATAATTTTTTTGGTCAGACTATGATAGGGTGGACAACTTAAAAAAAAAATTAAAAACAAAATTGAAAAAATAATAAAGACATGTAATCCTTGAGCTTCTGAGCCCTAAGCTTCTAAACTGTTATAGTAGCGGTGGTTGCCGAGCCGACTGCTACCTTACCCGGCAGCTCAGCACAGCATCTCAGACAGCAGGCAGTTCTTGGGTGGCAGCTGCCGGGCTGTTCTGTTACCCGGCAGCCTAGCCGCAGCTCCTTCTGGCAGTCCCATGGTGTGCTTTGGCGTGTGTCCAGTTGCCCTTTTGTGGTGCCCAGTGAGGTTGGTGAGTTGTAGTAGTGCTGACTATCCTTTCTGGTTATGACCATTTGGCTTTGTTCTGACTACCCGCACTGTGTATAACCCTGGCTTGTCTGAGAACCATTCTGGTGCATAATCTGCGGCTCTGGTAGACTACCCTCTCTGTGTATGAACTTTGGCCCAGCTGACTATCCGTTCTGGTGCTGACTTTTGGCTCTTTCCGACTACCCTCTCTGTGTATGACTCTGGTTAGTCCTAGATACCTTCTGGGTCTGACCTGCAGCTTAGTATTGCATTTCGCCAATCCTATTTCCAATTATCTTACTATCTATCTTGGTTTACCCGGGGTTGACTACTGCGCAACCAGCATACCAACACTCCAGTGGATAACCTGTTGGGTATCTTGGTGGCTCTAGTGGACTTTACTGTTCCTGGGTTTACTGTCAGACCTGTGGTGCTTTTCCTACCTTAGTTACTTCATCTGTACAGGTGCGGACCTGAGCAGATTCGCTTCAGATACCTACCTTCATCTCTTTGTACAGGTGCGAACCTGTGGTGCGATACCTACCTTAGTCTCATAGTCTGTACAGGTGCGGACCTGGGGCACTACGACTTGCTTGGTACCTTGTCAGTACAGGTGCGGACCTGTAGTGGAGCTCAGGTGCGGACCTGACCAGATTCTCTCCAGATCGTCCTTTGGGCTCAGTTCATTGTTACGGCAGAAGAACAGTTGTTACGAGTGATCCTTATTGTATGGTGTTCTTGCTGTACCAATGCCTGTACGTGTGTATCTTAATAAAGTTTGTGTTAACAAAAGTACTGGTTCAAGTATTGTTATTGTATCCGTGACATAAACGCTATCTACTACTGATATTTGTCACTCGGAAAGGTGCACACTCTATTCTTTGACTCGAAAAGAGGGTTATGAGGGGTAGGAGGAAGAAATCTACATCTGTCAGAGCTTACTTCAGACCAAAATCTAGTGACACACGAGGCTGCCTTCCTCCGTCTGAGCCATCTTCCCCCGGCAATATGGCAGGGGCAGGTAAAGAGAACCGTTCTCCCGACATATCGCAAACTCTGACCCGTCAAGATTTACAACTTCTGCCTACTGAAGCAGATATGGAAGGCCTTATTTCCTCTCTACAGGATGTGATTCAACATGATATATCTGCCCTTCAGTCTGACCTGCATGCTTTGGGAACGCGGGTTAAGGATCTCGAGAGGGCCTAGGACTCAGTTCTTTCTACTCAAGCTGACATGCAACGTATAATTGCTCAACAAGATGACACTATTGAGAATCTGCGCAATCAGTTGGATGACTGAAAAACCGGGGGCACAGTTTGAATATACGGATTAAAGGCCTTCTGGAATCTGTACCCAACTCTGCCCTGGTATTACGGTTCCTGTGATTTTCTGTCATTCTCTGATGTGATGTGCTTCTATTGATGGAGCTTGGTTAAACCTGCCCAGTATGGCCTTCTTATACCGGGTCTCTGGCACCTGTCAGGCGCCCTTTTGTGGTGTTCCTGTACCAGTGCTTCCATTGCTGTGATCCTGCGTTCCTGTGTACCGATTTGGCCTGTCTGACTATTCTACTGGTTCCTGATCCGTGATTGACCTGGCTTGGCTGACGTTCCTGCTCCGTGACTTGTTTCCAGTGTTCCTGTTCCAGCGAGATCTCTTCTATGTCGCCTGGCGACATTGTGAATTGTGTATTTCAAGCAGCGCAGACTGATCTCCCACTTAACTCTTGCAGTGCTAGTTGCTCCGATCCTGAGCCTATCCATTACACTTGCTGCCTCCGTTACTAAGCCTCTCCGTTACACACTGGCTGAGCTTGTTGTCTCAGTTACCGAGCCTGTCCATTAATACTTGCAGAGCTTGTTGCCTCCGATACTGGGCCTATCCGTTAACACTTGCTGAGCTTGTTGCCTCCGATACCGAGCCTGTCCGCTATACTTACAGAGCATTTGTGGCCTACTTTTACTGTGCTACCATATACCTCCTTAGGAGCACAGGGCCGGATTGTCGCACCGCGTGGTGCTATTTAGGTGATACCGTTAGCTCTTGCAGTATTACTCACTCCATTTACGCACCGGAAGGGTGCTACTGGCTCTGGTTCTATTCAGCTCTTGCATTGTGTGTGTGTCCGTTAACGCACCAGGGGGTACTACTGGCTCTGGTTTTATTCAGCTCTTGCAGTGTGTGTGTATCCGTTAACACACCAGGAGGTGCTACTGGCTCTGGTCCCATTCAGCTCTTGCAGTGTTTGTTAACCCATTACGCACCGGAAGGGTGCCATTGGCTCTGGTCCCATTCAGCTCAAGCAGTGTTGGGTATCCCGTCACGCACGGCAGAGTGCTTTTGGCTCTAGTACTATTTAGCTCTTGCAGGAGTGGTTGGTCTTCCTTATTGCCTGTCCTTGGTTTCACTGCTAGTTGCTTACCATCTCGCATCTCAGTCTCTTGCTGCTCTTATCATCTACTGGGCGTGTCTGAACTCACCACAACAGAGACTGATTACTTGCATTGGACTTTAACCCTTGATATCTGCTGTTTCCTTTGCATAATACAGTATTGCTCTTTAACCATACTGTGTCAGCTAATACATCCATTATCTATCTTCAGTTACGTGTCATTACCTATTACTGCCCCTAGGGGGCTGTGTTCCTCATTTCTCTCAATAAAACTGTGTTTTATTTTAACCTCTGGTCTGAGTGTCTGAAATTACCGTTACACCTGGTACCTACCCTCCAGAAACTGTTTGGCGATATTAGCAATTTCTCAGATGTGGAGGACATTAAGTTTGATCAGGCACACCGCGCTCTTCGACCACTGATGCAGCAAGCTGATCGCCCACGAGATGTCATTTGCTGCCTTCACTACCATGTCCAGAAAGAAATGATTATGCAGAAGGCATGTAGTTTACCATATCTCGCATTTGAAGCCTCTAAAATTACTCTCTTTAATGATCTTTCTGTCCGTATACTACAACTGAGGCGTCAGTTCAAACCGTTGGCAGACGAACTTCGTGTGAGAAATATCCCGTACCGATGGGGATTCCCCTTCTCTATGATCATCACCTATGATGGTAGACAACACACTCTAAGGCGTATAGAGGAGATCAAGGAGTTTTGTTCACTCCTCCATCTTCCCTCTGGATTCACGCTTGCCTCTGGAGGCAAGGCCGACTCCGCTCAGGCCCACAAGGAGCAGCTTCTTCGGGATACAGATTGGCGGGATGCTCCCCCTCCCTCTTAAAGACTCTCTGCCAAAGCTGTTGGATTTTCTCCTCGGAAGGGTTCGATTGATGATGGCGACATGAACGTTCCTGCATGAACTTTAAAAGTCTTCACTATTATTTCTGCTGCAGGTTATCAACAATGTTACAGTTCATTATTTTCTGTTACTCAGGGTTTTTTTTTTATATACATTTTAGTGTTACTTCATGTACTGATCTGCTGGGTCACTTTTTCGGCCGTTGAGCCATATCCCATGTCATTATTTGTTTTTTGTTTTCCTCCCTCTAGTCTGAAGGTTGAATTCCCCCCTTCTCCTCTCCTGCTGGAATGGGGGTATGGCACCGTCAGACTGAACATGGGAACCATGAACTAGGCCTTCCGTTGGGCTGTTTATATTGGTGGTCTGTGGGGTAGGACATCTTGTCCTCTGGCCCCCTCGAGCATAGTTCGGGGATTTTGTGGTTCACGTTTATGGACGGTTGTGATTTCCACAGGCCGCTTTCTGTCATTCACCCCATTCAGTTATGGGGTGGTGTGATCTCTGGTGGCCTCGCGGTCTGTTTTTCGTGGCCACGGTTCCTGTGAGTATGTTTTGAATGTTGAACACTTGCTTGTAATCTTGCTGTTGAACGAAGCTTCATCTATATTCATTTCCCGCCCCACCTCTCCTCCTTACCCCATGATTTTGCTTAATCCGATTCTTTCCCTCTTATGATTTTTCCCTCTATTCCCTATGTGGTTAGGCTGCGATTCAACAGTGATGAACTTCTATGGGAGGGATGTCTGTGCCTGTCACTCTGTTACTATCACGGTGCCCGTGATCCTTTGTTTATGTTTTCCTGTCAGTTTTCCTGTGTTATGCTCTCATTGGTTGCCCTGTGTTGAGCCCGCCCAGTATGGCCTTTATATACTGGGCTCCTGCAACCACACGGTGCCCTTTTGTGGTGTTCCTGTACCAGTGCTAACTACTGCTCAAGAAGTTCCCAGTGTACCGACTTGGCCTGCCTGACTACTCTCCAGTTCCTGCTCCTGTGTACCGACCCAGATTGCCTGACTATTCTTCAGTGTCTGCTCCTGTGTATCGACCCGGACTGGCTGACGTTCCTGCTCCTGTGTTCTGACCCGGCCTGGCTGACGTTCCTGTTCCTGTGCACCGATCTGGCTGATCTTCATTCCTGCTTCCCTGGTCCTTGTCGCCTCGGCGACATTCTTATATACTGTGCCTTTGGCTTGGCCTGCGCCTCTGCTCTGGCAGGTTGCCAAGTGTTGTCTCAGTATTGCTCAGACGGAGCACCTCTGGCCTAGTCCTCTGCTACTGTCATACCGCTTGCAAGTGTTGCCTTCGTGATTGCTCCGGTACAGCGCCATTGGCCTAGTCCTCCACTACTGTCATACCGGTTGCAAGTGTTGCCTCTGTGATTGCTCCGGTTAAGTGCCATTGGCTTGTCCTCCGCTACTGTCATACCAGTTGCAAGTGTTGCCTCGGTGATTTCTCCGGTAAAGAGCCATTGGCTTGTCCTCCGCTACTGTCATACCGGTTGCAAGTGTTGCCTCTTTGATTGCTCCGGTAAAGAGCCATTGGCTTGTCCTTCACTACTTTCATACCGGTTGCAAGTGTTGCCTCCGTGATTGCTCCGGTACAGTGCCATTGACCTAGTCCTCTGCTACTGCCATACTGGTTGCAAGTGTTGCCTCCGTGATTTCTCCGGTAAAGTGCCATTGGCTGGTCCTCCGCTAATGCCATATCAGTTGCCAGTGTTGCCTCCGTGATTTCTCTGTTAGTGCTCTTTTGTTCAGTTGGACTGGTAGCTCGTGGATGTGTGCTGACCTTGGTGTGTTAAAGGATCATTTCAGTACCTTCACATATGGGACTGTTTACCATCAGTGATGAACTTTAACTACTGCAGTGCCGGAATCCTGGGAACCTACTTCTCTGCCTGACCTGTGTCAGTACAGACTGTTTGTACTCCTATATTTGTGCTGGACCTGTGTGGGCTTTGAATAAATTACCTGTCATGTGTCTGTACTATACTGTTGTATATTACAGAACCTGTGAGGGTTCTTATTGTATTATTGTATTCAATAAACTGTGTTTTTATCCTAACCCTGTGTCTGTGAGTCAAACAAACCGTTACAGTACGAAAGGGCCATGACCTCAGACAATAAAGGTGAAGGTAATACACAGAACATCCACGGATGGATGTACATGAGCAGCGTTTGGATCAGTTGGCATTGGCCATACAAACTATTCTCAAACGTACAGTGCACCTTGATAAGCCTGTTCCTAATCCGGTGGTCTCCCTAGTTTCGACACTGGAGAGTCAGCCCGTGACTTCTGTGGCCTCAGTCAAAGGGTTAACCTCTTCTGCTCCGTTGCCACTCAGATATGATGGTGAACCCAATCTATGCAGAGGGTTTATTAACCAACTTGAGATATTTCTAGAATTAACCCCTCATGCCTTTCCCAATGACCGTAGTAAAGTTGGGTTTATGATATCTTTAATGACTGGCAGAGCCCTGGCATGGGCCAATCCCTTATAGGAGAATGCTAAACCTTCCACCTGGAATTTCAGGGAATTTGTGCAAACATTTCGGAGAGTATTTGAAGTTCCTGGTAGAACCGCCTCTACTGCTAAACGTCTGATGGCACTACCATTCCATTACCTATGACGATTGGGGCCCTTCACAGAGAGGAACAGCAGTTCCAGATAATCCATTCCCCTCATCATGCAGTCATTCTGGGGTTCCCTTGGTTGCACCTGCATAACCCCCAGTTTGATTGTCAGAGTTGTGAAATTACTTCTTGGTCTCAGTATTGCATGAAGCACTGTGTGTCTCATCCTGTCAAGATCCTGTGTGCCTCTCCCTCCTTGCCAGATGAATACCAACAATTCAGTAATGTTTTTAATAAGGGAGAGGCTGGCACCTTGCCCCAGCACAAGTCATACGATTGTGCCATTGATTTGCCTCCGGGGGTGGTGCCCCCTAGTGGACACACGTACCCACTGTCATGCGAAGAGAACCGTGCTATGGAAAAATACATTTAGGATGCCCTCAAGAGAGGGATCATTAGGAAATCTACCTCGCCTGCTGGCGCTGGGTTCTTTTTTGTTAAAAAGAAGAATGGCGAGTTAAGGCCATGTATTGATAACAGTGGTCTAAATAAGTTAATGCCCAAAAATGCCTATCCGATACCACTCATAACCGAACTATTTGACAGGTTAAAAGGCTCCTCCATTTTTACGAAATTAGACCTACGTGCGGCCTATAACCTGATCAGGATAAAAGCTGGGGATGAGTGGAAAACGGCATTTAATACCAGATCCGGGCATTATGAATATCTAGTTATGCCATTTAGTCTCTGTAATGCACCTGCGGTGTTTCAAGAATTTATTAACGATATCCTCCGTGATATGCTACAGTCCTGTGTGGTAGTCTGCCTTGATGATATACTTGTACACTCGGCTAATTTGTCCCAACACATCAAGGATGTGTCCGAGGTGTTGCTCCGCTTGTGCAAAAATAAACTATTCTGTAAAATGGAAAAGTGCAAGTTTCACAGATTCAGAGTGCCCTTTTTGGGTTTCGTGATCGCTAAGGAAGGTATCGCTATGGATCAGGAGAAACTCGCGGCCGTATTACAATGGCCACGGCCCAAAGGGTTAAAGGCGATCCAGCACTTTTTGGGGTTCGCCAATTATTACAGAAAGTTTATCAAGAATTTCTCCACTATTGTGAAGCCACTGTCTGACCTCACACACAAGGGTGCTAATCCTTCCCAATGGTCTGAGGCAGCCGAGCATGCCTTTGAGACACTGAAATCCGCTTTCACAGCTGCTCCTGTACTATCCCACCCCAACCCATCTCTTTCATTTATGCTGGAGGTCAATGCATTGGAGATTGGGGTAGGGGCAGTACTATCTCAACGCCCGGTGGCAGGGGGTGCTCTCAGACCACGTGGGTTTTTCTCTAAGAAGTTGTCGAGTGCCCAAAGTCATTATGAGATAGGTGACAGAGAACTGCTGGCTATCATTCTTGCCCCGAAGGAATGGCGTCACCTACTGGAGGGTACCAGAAGTCCTGTGCTAATCCTCACTGACCACAAAAACTTGACCCATCTTTCAGAGGCTAAGAGATTGTCCTCTCGTCAGGCCAGATGGTCTCTGTTTCTACCCCGATTCAACTTCATAGTATCATATTTGCCGGGTTCCAAGAATGTTAGGGCTGATGCCCTGTCTAGACAATCTGAGCCGAGACTGATAGGGACGAGGTCCCAGTACCCATTATACAGCCTGACCGCATCCTGGCTACCCTACGTACTAGTATCACTTCACCACTGGGGAAGAGATTCTGGCCAACCAGGCTACGGCACCCCCGGAAACCCCAGTGGGCAAGTGTTTTGTTGATGAGCCATTTCGTACCCGATTACTTGAAACATACCACTCATCTAAGGATGCTGGGCATATTGGGAGGGATCAATTAATATGGTATCTCTCACAAGTTTTCTGGTGACCCTCCCTGAGGGCTGACTGTTCTGCATTTACCGCAGTCTGTGCCACCTGTGCGCGTGCCAAGACCCCTAGACACCTCCCTGTGGGTCTACTCCAGCCAGTGCCTAATGGTGAACGTCCCTGGTCCCACGTGTCCATTGATTTCCTGGGAGAATTGCCAGTGTCTAGAGGGTATTCATTCATCCTGATGGTGGTTGACAGGTTTTCTAAAATGGCTCATTTCATGCCCCTCCCTGGCCTTCCCTCTGCCCAGGAGTTAGCTGTTGTTTTCGCTAAGGAGGTGTTTCGGTTGCATGGGGTACCTAGATTTCTGGTATCCGACTGCAGGAGCCAGTTCATGTCTAGATTTTGGAGAGCATTTTGTGAACAGATGGGCATTCAAATGTCCTTCTCATCTGCCTACCATCCCCAGACCAATGCGGCCGCTGAGGGTGCCAATCAGGGACTGGAGCAGTTCCTGCGCTGTTTTGTCACAGATCATCATGATAACTGGGCAGACCTGTTGCCGTGGGCAGAGTTCGCCAGGAACTGTGCGGTTAATTCATCGTCCGGGAGCCCCCCGTTTCTCATAAACTACTGGTTCCAGCCTTGTTTGCTCCCGGACTACTTCCAGTCACAACAGATTCCAGCTCTGGACGAGCACATGGAGCAACTCCGCTCCACTTGGGCACAGGTTCAGAGAGCCCTCAGTCAGTCATTCCAGCGTCATCAGCGCCACGCCAATCGTAGACGGCTGCCAGCAGTTTCCTTCCAGGTTGGGGACAGGGTATGGCTATCCTCCAGAAACCTTAAGTTGTAAGTTCCGTCTAACAAACTGGCTCCCACGGTTTATTGGCCCATTCAGGGTGATCAGTAAAATTAACCCTGTCTCATATGCCTTGGATCTCCCTGCGTCTATGCGCATTCATAATGTGTTCCATGTATCTCTCTTGAAACCTCTGGTATGCAACCGTTTATCTGTCTTTTTCATTTTATGTATTGGAAGATGTCACATTGAAGAAAATAAAGATGTTGATTTTACTGGGATATTAAGTGTCTGGGAGTTTCAGTTAGTGCAACCATCTATTTGCCTTATTATATATGTATAAAGGAGAAAAGGAGTACTCCTTGGTTGGCACACTTGGACTGAGGCACTTTAACCCTGATGTTCGAGGTTGGGTGTATTAAGCACCACAGAAGAATTTGAATACTGCATTGATTCCCTGTGCTATTTGAGCCGCTACAAGGTTTTTTGTTGTTTGTTGACTATTACCGCTCTACCCATGCCCTGATGTTGACCTGTGCTCAAAATTGATGTTTTGGATTGTTGGCCGCTGTGCTGCATCCTCCATCCCCTTTCTTCCCTTTGTTCTTGCCTAGTCCCTCCTTTTTCTCGATGGCCTCCCTTTATCCCTCTCCCTTTGGGGTGAGGATGCAGCTGCACAGACCCGATCCTTGGGCCATTAAACTCTGTTTGTTTCTGGGTTTGGAGTACCAAGTACAGGATTGACACTTTGGGGTTCTGCCCCTCCTCCTGTATCTTTTCATGTTATCTCAGGTTCTCCATGTGTGGGTTTCTAGTGTTCACATGACTTCCGCTTCATGGTTGATATTATGTACGGATATTATGTTCTCCTGATGTTTAATGTATGTCTGTCTCTGTTCTCGAGCTGGGGTCGTCGGGCTGTGGTGTAGCGGTCCGATGCCCTCAGTCTATGGCAGTCCCAGAACACCATTTCCCTGATTCCCTTCCCCTCATGTTTAAGATCTCCCCTTCCCCTGATGTTGTCATTACACTGCACAACGTTTCTTTGACCTACCAGTTTGAGCCCCTTCCTGATTTGTTGATGCCTGGGAGATGGGTTTGTTTTCATTCTACTTCTTCAGGCAACTGGATAGGATCTTAATGATGGCTACCTACCAGTGGTTTTGTATTGTTTCACTTTTTATGCCTGCTCTGACTCTACTTACTGGTCTCCTTAGGTGCTCTTCTACTTCTCTTTGAATCACTATCATTCCTTTCTGACTCACAGCTCTTCCTCCGCTGTTTGTCAAGGGCCAGGACTTACTGCTCTGTGGTGAGTTCTCACTTTCTATCTCATTCCCCCAGATCCCCACTTCGGTTTAGCTTTCTGCGGATTTCTGTTTTTTCTCCCTAACGAATACTGCAGCTTTTGTAGTATTTCTACCTCGGTGCACTACCACTCCTTTGCACTATACTTCATCTACTTATTTCCTCTTCTCTCTTCGCTTCTTTTCTCTCTTCTCCCTCTCCCTCCTGCCTTTCCCTGTACTCCTCCCCCTCCTGCTTCCCTAGGTGGTTTTGTGGTGCTGCGGGTTCTGACTGATTTGAGCGGCTGTTCTGGCCTCTCAACCATTTGCAGCCATGTCTTTTCATTTTAGAGTGCTGCCGTTAAATGCCAAGGGGTTGAATTCCCCGTTCAAACACTCTTTATTATTCAGAGATCTATCCAGACTAGGGGGTTTGGTGTGTTTTGTTCAAGAGACCCATTTTCGGCAGATAGGCTGCCTTTGAGTAGCAACGCACAATTTCCTATCTCCTTTTTGAGCAGTGCTCCATGCAAGAAAGCGGGTGTGGCTATATTTCTGCATAAATCTTTGCGTTTTGACTGTGATGACATGTTGAGGGATGACGAGGGCAGATATGTTTTTGTCAAAGGTCGGGTGGGTGCCCTACGTACTACCTTGGGCAATCTTTATGCCCCTAATTCAGGACAGCACTCCTTTCCGCGCAATGCCCTCCAAGATTTGAATGCCTTTGGTGAGGGAGTTCTGATAGTTGGAGGTGACTTTAACACCATTTTGGACCCAACTGTCGATTGTTCCACTGGTTCGGCTAGCTTGCCCAACACTTACTATACTAAGGTGAGATGACTTTTGCTAGATCACTCTCTTATGGACGTCTGGCGTATACTGAATCCCTCAGCACGTTCCTACACCTTTTTCTCCAACCCTCACGCTACCTATTTTAGAATTGATTTTCTCTTGGTATCTCAGGCACACCTACAGTATGCCTCCTCCACTTCTATCGATCTGGCAACATGGTCGGATCACGGTTCTATCAACCTCATTTTACAGTTTCCCATGACTCTACTGGTGTCCAGAGGGTGGAAAATGGATGCTTCTCTTCTGTCTAACCCGGATTCTTCATCACGCCTTGAGGACACTATTCAGGAATTCTTGACAACCAATGAAAATTCTGTTTCCTCCCCAACCATGCTATGGGAAATGCTGAAATGTATGCTGAGAGGTTCCTCAATTCAACTTACTGCTCGTCATAAATGTCAGACCATGGAAGAACTCTCTTCCTTGTTGTAGGCTTTGGCTAAGGCAGAGCGTGCTCACCAATGTGGAGGTGACAAAGAGGCTTTGTCCCATGTGAAATGCTGCAGGGAAAGGGTTTGCGCCTTTCTCACTACTCAAATCAACCGTTCATCTGTCTGGTCCAAATGTTACTTCTATTAACATGCTAACAAAGGGGGACGTTGGCTCTCCCAGCAGCACAATGGCCCTAAGACAGTTAAACCCATTTCATCAATACATACTTCCTGTGGAAACATTGTTCGAGATTTACCTGCTATCACCTCCTCGTTTAAAGACTTCTATGCGGCTCTGTACGATTTGAATCCTGGCAGGCCCTCTTTGCCTACTGAGGTTCAACTGGCATACCGGGGCAGGCCTTCCTAAAGTCTCACCAACCCAAGCACTTGCCTTTGACAGGGACATCCAACAACAGGAAGTCGATTTGACTATCAAGGAAATGGCTCTGGGGAAATCCCCCGGCCCTCATGGGTTTCCCTTGGCTTTTTATCGATGCTATCTACGTCTCCTCGTTCCATTGATTACGACTTTGTTCAATGATCTCCCAGATGTTATCCACTGACATCCTAGAATTGCAGAAGCCCATATTTCTCTCATGCCCAAAGAGGGTAAAGACCCTTCCATGTGTTCTAGTTACCGGCCCATATCTCTCCTCAATATTGATTTAAAAATATATGCTAAGGTTTTGGCCAACCGCCTTCTCCCTCTTCTTCCAGATATTGTACATACTGAAAAGGCCGACTTTGTGCCAGGGAGGGAAACCCGTTATAACACCATCAAGTTGCTCCATCTCCTCCATCAAGCTCACCTTGGGGGGGAACCCACTCTACTTCTGTCAGTCGATGCCGAAAAGGCTTTCGATAGGGTAGACTGGGGATTTCTGGAGGTGTCACTTAAGGGTTTTGGCCTTGGACACAGCTTCCTTACAAAGGTTATGGCCCTCTACGTGAATCCGTCCCCTCGGGTATGTGTAAATGGTTCAGTGTCTGAGCCCTTTCAGCTTTTTAACGGCATGAGACAGGGATGCCCATTATCCCCGGTAATCTTCGTTCTGGTTATGGAATCCTTGGCATCCAGGATTCGTGCTCATGCGGCCGTTTCCGGGATCAGGTTGGGAGATGAGGAGCACAAGATCTCATTGTTTGCAGATGATGTTATCTTCTCCCTTTCTGACCCGGAGATGTCCCTTCCGGCTGTCCTACAAGAACTCTCTCGTTTTGGAGCCGTGAGTAATTTTAAGATAAATCTATCAAAGTCGGAAGTGTTGAATGTCAATTTGCCCCCTGTTCGGGTTTGTTATCTTCGATCTCTTGCCCCTCTCAAGTGGGCTAAGGAATTCATTCCTTATCTTGGGGTTTGTCTTACCCCTTCCTTATTTGATCTGTTTAAACATAACTACGTTCCATTGGCTCGATCCCTTTCTGCAGATCTTTCTAGACATAGTGCTCTCAAGCTGTCCTGGACTGGGCGGATCAACTTGCTTAAATCAGTTTCTCTTCCTAAAATTCTGTACTTCTTCCAGATGCTTCCTATTTTTCTTCCTCAATCGTATCTTAAAATGCTACAACATTCGATTAACAAACTTGTCTGGGGGGGTGGTCATCCGCGTCTCAAGTTTACCCACATATCGCTATCCCGCAAGCAGGGTGGACTGGGGGTCCCGGATGTTTCTCTATACCACAGCGCTACGCTCCTCAGTGCCATACCTCATTGGTTTCATTCCGGAACCTCGAAAACTTGGGTCCACATCCAGCGGGCATTATGTCGCCTATTGCCCCTTACGTTTCAGCCTTGGTGTCACGCAACTCACATTCCTGTTGTGTTAGCTAAACATTCCTTATTCTTCCCAGTGCTATGTTCTTGGAAATCTGACATCCTCTGGTTGTCAAGCACATCCTCCATCCCGATTTCTTTACTCCATAACCCGGACTTCCCCCCAGGGATGTCCAAAAATGTCTTTTTGGGATGGGGACAGGGGCCAGACTTGCTGGTCACTGATGTCCTCTCCAATGGAGAGTTAGCCAGTTTTGATCACCTATCTACTTCTTGGGATCTACACTCCAATGATTTCTGGAAATATATGCAAGTTCGCCATTATCTTACCTCACACCCTGAACGAACCAGTATGGTATGGATGCTTACCCCATTCAAACTATTATGCCACCCAACGCCAAGACCAGATAGTTCAGGAGATCTGCGGCCCTGGCGGACCATTACCAAACTCTACACCTGGTTAACGGATTCCTCGGACGCCTCTCACTGTCACTCATATAGACAGGCATGGGAAACTGACCTCCAGATCTTAATCCCTCCGGAATCCTGGGAACGAGCCTTTCGGATAGCTCCATCTCCTCCATGAATACTACCCCCAGGTTTCCCCATTATGCTGGAGGTGTTGACAGACAGATGGCACTTTGGCCCATCTCTGGTGGTCATGTCCCTTGATTTCTCCATTCTGGCATCAAGTAACACAGGCTTTATCGACGATTCTTTCTATTACTTTACCACTGGATCTGTTGTTACTCCTCTTTTCTGTGGGGCTCTCAGAGATTAAATGCTCTCGAACCCTGAAGGTATTACTTAATATTCTACTCACGACAGCCAGAATGTGTATTCCGGCACATTGGAAATCGACTTCGCCACCTTCGTTGGAGAGTTATCACGGTCCCCGTGATTCCCTGTCAATCTATGACTGTGTACCTTTGCATTGGAGGAGTCTGATTGGCCCGCCCAGGATGTGCCTTTATATGCTGGGGTTTGGGCACTTGTCAGTTGCCCTTTCGTAGTGTTCCTGTTGCTGCGCCTTGTTGCTGAGTTCCTGTGTCTCCTGTGTACTGACCCGGCTAGTCTGACTCTTCTCCTGTTCCTGCTCCGTGATTTGACCCGGTTCTGGCTGACGACCCTGCTCCGTGATTTGACCTGGTTCTGGCTGACGACCCTGCACTGTGATCTGACCCGGTTCTGGCTGACGACCCTGCACTGTGATCTGACCCAGCTCTGGCTGAAGACCCTGCTCTGTTATCTGACCCGGCTCTGGCTGACGACCCTGCTCCATGATTTGACCCGGTTCTGGCTACTAATCCTGCTCCATGATTGATCCGCTCTCCGGTGGTGATCCTGCGGCTGTTTCCATCCGGTTCTGGTTATCGCTCCTGTCCGGTTGCTGCTCCAGTGTCCTCTGGTCGCGCTGGCGACATTCTGAACTGTTTCTCTGTTCCTCTCTCGCTCATTCAGCTGTAGCCTGAGGTTGCCTGCCATTTACTCGCTGAGCATTGCTCTTCTGAATGTACCAGATTAAACCGTGCAGTGCCTGTAGTCTCCGGTTACATGCCACTTGTTTAGCTTGCCAAGCCTCTGTTGGTTCATTGAGCCGTTACACTTTGAGTCTCCTTTTGACGCTATACCAGTCCTTGCAGAGCTCTGCTTGTCCGGTGTTCGGGGTGCACCGTGACCACGCCGTTTGGCGCCGGTAGTCTGTTTGCTCTTGCTATAGGATTCTGTGCGACACCGGAAGGGTGTCCTGGCTCCGTTTCTCATTCTCTCAAAGTGTATAGTTCCATCTGCACTGCTCTGTGCATCGGCTCTTCGTAGCTTGGGCAACTATCATCTACTGTGGCATCCCAAGGGCTTCGTAACACAATCCATTTGGCACACGCAGGGTTACTCACTACTCACATTCTGGGCGATTCCTATTCTGGTTACTTCAGGTTTGGCAGTCGCATTCCTCCTAGCCCACGGTGGTGGTACTGGCTCAGCTCAGAACAACAGGGGCGCATCCCTCTGCTGCTAGAGAGTGATACAGTACCGATCCTGTGTCCCTTGCTCTACATCTAGAGACTGATATCTATCCTGGGCGTTGGCCAATCTAGCCTGAGCCTCACCAGTTGCTACTGTTAAGCCTTTGGGGTTGCTACAGCTGTTAGCTGTATTTATTCCTCTGTTTATATTACCCATACCTTGTCTGTATTTGTCAGTATTGTTCTTACCTATACTGGCCCCTAGGGGCACTGTTTATCATTTTGATTCAATAAACTGTGTTTTTACTTTACAACCTGGTCTGAGTGTCAGAAAACCGTAACAGGAGTGGAGGAGAAGTGATGGGGATACGGCTCTCTATGAAAGATTGACACACCTGCTTTCTGGTGGGAACCCTCCTTTCTTGGTGGTCTGGGCTCGTTGGCTATCGACAAATCCACTATCCTAATGGCTGTCAAAAATTACCATGTGTCATTTCTGACTCTTGAGTGATCTTCCCAACACTCATTCCGCCTGCGAGGAGGTGGATTTGGCTAGGTTGTCGGCAGACCCCGCGGTGCCTTCCCGATGTTGCTGCCATACATCCCTTCCCCCTTCCATTCTCCCCCTCTCCTATTTCCCTTTCTTTCTCTTCTTTCCCTGCTTTTATCCACCTCTTCCCTCTCTTTCCTGCTTTTGTTCCTTTCTCCTACTTTCTTTTCCACGCTACTCCTCTCTTCTGTTGCACAAATAAAAGTTAAATCAAAAGTTCCAGTCGAGATTTTCCTACTCACGCATTCATTATGATTTCTTATGCATGAAATTGATGACTTTCATTACTGTCTTTTGTATTTTTATGCACACTATGTCTCTGAATCTTGTACCGTGGACTAGGCTTGTATGTCAAATCGTCATATTTCAACCTGTGTGATGTGTTGTTGGCTGTAATTTTCTTTAAGTATGTTCTTCGATTATTCTTAATAAAGCTTTAAAAAAAAATAATAAATAATAATAATAATAATAATAAAGAAATAAACAAGCAACTTAATATATTAGTTGACAGACAGCTGACTGGGCTAAGACAAGACATCACACTCCATCAGTTTTGTAGTGTACTGTAGAGTAAAAATACATAAAGTAGTTGTGTAATGGCCAGAAAATGCAAAAGGAGCCGTGGAAGGGGAAAAGTTGGAGCAGTGTAGAGACGTGAGAATAAAGTAGTAGTACAAAAACTGACTGCCGCTATGGTTGCTGCAGTGTGTGCAATAAATGATGATGATAATCCCACTCCTCCAAGGGAGTATGCAGTTTGTCAAGGTCCAACCAAAACTTTTAGCACCACCACTGCCAGTACAAAAAAGAACCATATAAGAAGCACACTGAAGATGACAAGTCGCATTCTAATGTTGATGATGGCAATAGCATAACGGAGGAGCTGAACCATCTGCTGCATCAGATAGTGAGAAAAACAAGCACCAAACAACTATCCTGAAAGTAGTAGCAAACTTTCTGAAAGTAAAAGTAAAAGGAAATTGTTTGAGATCTCTAAAAGCTTAGAGGAATATAAGTGTAATGGGTAAAAAGTGGCAGGTGATGCTGATGCTGAGGATGACCTAATGATGAGTGATGATGATGGTACAGATCTAGAATATATCCCTATCCTTCTCTTGTTCAGACACAGCTGAAGTTGAGAGTGAGAGAGAGGATGATGACATGGCCATAAAGTTAGCAGAAAGGCAAAGTCTGAATCTTCCAGCACTGAAAAGGAGCACTGTGTCTGTCTATAAACTGTTTGAGACAACCATTGGAAAGTCTGACCCTGGACAAGTAAAGATGGCAAAAAGTATACAGTCACCCCATCAGTCATCATCAGCATCATCGCCTCTTCCAAGTCCAAGTGCCACTCAGCCACACACACATTCTATTAAGTACACAACAGCAACAATAACAGCAACACAGGTTATTAACATCCACAATGTTAGATATGACTAGTGCCTCTGCTGCTACTGGAATTGCTACACCATTGACACGCAGTAGTAGAAGCAGCAGTAGAACTGCATCAAAATCTAGCCCCAATACTAGCAGAAGCCCCTCAGGAACCCCTCATTCCTCCAAGTCCACAGCATGGAAATACTTAACTCAGGATACTAAATCTAAGCATATTGCTATCTGTTATCAGTGCAAAAAGCACATAAGCAGAAGGAAAGCAGTCTCAAATCTAGCCGCCTCCTCTATGAGATCCTACCTGAAGCACAACAACAGGTCTGACTGGGAGACACACTATTAACAGGTCAGAGGAGCAGCAACTAGCAGCAACAGCAGAAGCACTCCAAAAACCTCCCAGGGATCTGGGGCAAAAAAGAGAAGTAGTGATGTTATTTATGTGTCAGAGAGTGTTCTACTGCCAACAGGTAGCTCATTCCATATAGAACCTATGGCTCCTGTGGCAGAGGAGTATGATAACTCTGGGTTTGCTGTAGGAGATGGTAAGAGTCATAGACTGTTCACACATGCTGCATCTTCTTCTACCACCTCTTCTAGTCATGTTGTTAAATCAAAAAGTCCCAGGGTTATTCTGCCGTGTCCTGCACTGAATAAGTTCCAGGGATGGAGTCAAAAACTTTACAAAAACAATCACAAAGTATTCCTGTGGAATGGCAAGGTTGCCAAGATGTTGGCAGTGAACATGTTGACTTCTTTTTGTAGAAAACTGAGGCTTCAAAGAACGATGGCATATCCCAAGATACGGATATTATTCCAGGACAGCTGTGCCTGAATTGTGCAAGCACATGGTTAGTGTGGTGGGCAAAGGGCTGAAAAGTTGTTATGGCAAGAGAATACACCTAACAACAGATATATGGACACTGGTTTTCCTTCCCACCACCAACAGTGGGCAGCAATAGCTTACAGCATCAGGTGACAGTCAGTAATCATGCTTCTGGTTCTGGCAGCATGATTAAAAGGAGGCAGCAGGATAGCCTATACCATCAGCATACCACCCTGTGCATACAGAGTTTTGAGAGACAGTCCTACAAAGCCATAGATGTTTTAAGAAAGCTAGAGCAGGTGATGAAGAAATGGCTTGTACCCCACTCCTTAAAAGCTGGTTTTGTGTCTGCTGCTCCAACATAATCGCTGCTTTGAGAACAGGTGATACAGTGCATGTGACCTGCTTTGTCCATGTGTTAAATTTAGTTGTGACCAGATTCCTGGCACAATCCGACACCCTCAGAGAGATGATTAGTATTGCCCACAAAATCTTTGCCCATTTTAGATGCTCCTACAGTGTACTCAACAGTCTATATTCCATACAAGAGCGTAACAACCTGCCCTATCACCACTGTAATATACAAAAAAAGGCAAAGGACAAACAGTATAATATACAAAAAGGCAATGACAGACACTGTGATAAATAAAAATAATCTGGAAGTGGATCTGTGAATCCATGATACGCTTTGGGTCAATTATTTTCATTCAGTGGGCAACCAAAACATTGATCAAATAAACCTTGAAACTCAACTTTTGTTACAAGTCCTGAGAGTGCTTCTGTTTCTTTATATTTGACTCTACATATGCCTCAACACCAGCACACAGGCATATATCTTCCTTGAACGTGAGTGCTTCCTCTCTTGCAAATATATATATATATACACACATATCAATCACACCATGCCAGTCCCCCAACACTACTACCATACACATCTGCCACATCGTATATATATATATATATATATATATATACACTGCTCAAAAAAATAAAGGAAACACTAAGATTACACATCCCACTGCTCAAAAAAATAAAGGAAACACTAAGATTACACATCCTAGATCTGAATGAATGAACTGACAACAAAATCACACAAACATTCTCAATGGAAATCAAATTTATCAACCCATGGAGGTCTGAATATGGAGTCACACTCAAAATCAAAATGGAAAACCACACTACAGGCTGATCCAACTTTGATGTAATGTCCTTAAAACAAGTCAAAATAAGGCTCAGTAGTGTGTGTGGCCTTCACGTGCCCGTATGACCTCCCTACAACCCCTGGGCATGCTCCTGATGAGGTTGCGGATGGTCTCCTGAGGGATGTCCTCCCAGACCTGGACTAAAGCATCCGCCAACTCCTGGACAGTCTGTGGTGCAACGTGGCTTTGGTGGATGGAGCGAGACATGATGTCCCTGATGTGCTCAATCGGATTCAGGTCTGGGGAACGGGCGGGCCAGTCCATAGCATCAATGCCTTCCTCTTGCAGGAACTGCTGACACACTCCAGCCACATGAGGTCTAGCATTGTCTTGCATTAGGAGTAACCCAGGGCCAACCGCACCAGCATATGGTCTCACAAGGGGTCTGAGGATCTCATCTCGGTACCTAATGGCAGTCAGGCTACCTCTGGCAAGCACATGGAGGGCTGTGCGGCCCCCCAAAGAAATGCCACCCCACACCATTACTGACCCACCGCCAAACCGGTCATGCTGGAGGATGTTGCAGGCAGCAGAACTTTCTCCACGGCGTCTCCAGACTCTGTCACGTCTGTCACATGTGCTCAGTGTGAACCTGCTTTCATCTGTGAAGAGCACAGGGCGCCAGTGGCATATTTGCCAGTCTTGGTGTTTTTTGGCAAATGCCAAACATCCTGCACGGTGTTGGACTGTAAGCACAACACCCACTTGTGGACGTCGGGCCCTCATACCACCCTCATGGAGTCTGTTTCTGACCGTTTGAGTGCACACATGCACATTTGTGGCCTGCTGGAGGTCATTTTGCAGGGCTCTGGCAGTGCTCCTCCTGCTCCTCCTTGCACAAAGGCGGAGATAGCGGTCCTGCTGCTGAGTTGTTGCCCTCCTACGGCCTCCTCCACATCTCCTGATGTACTGGCCTGTCTCCTGGTAGCGCCTCCATGCTCTGGACACTACGCTGACAGACACAGCAAACCTTCTTGCCACAGCTCGCATTGATGTGCCATCCTGGATGAGCTGCACTACCTGAGCCACTTGTGTGGGTTGTAGACTCCGTCTCATGCTACCACTAGAGTGAAAGCACCGCCAGCATTCAAAAGTGACCAAAACATCAGCCAGGAAGCATAAGAACTGAGAAGTGGTCTGTGGTCACCACCTGCAGAACCACTCCTTTATTGGGGGTGTCTTGCTAATTGCCTATAATTTCCACGTATTGTCTGTTCCATTTGCACAACAGCATGTGGAATTGATTGTCAGTCAGTGCTGCTTCCTGAGTGGACAGTGTGATTTCACAGAAGTGTGATTGACTTTGAGTTACATTGTGTTGTTTAAGTGTTCCCTTTATTTTTTTGAGCAGTTTATATATATATATATATATTCACAGCATCTTGAATATGTGCCAGTGACACTTACGTAGGAAGCTAGTGTTGTGGGCAAAGGTCAAAGGCACCCTGCATGCTAACACATTTTTCAAGGCATATGTTGCTGTAAGACTCACAACTTTGACTTCCAGCTTCTTATTTCTTCACTACAGCCCTCAGAAGATGTAATATTGTGCTGGGAAATGTTGCACTATAATAAACATAGGAGAAAAATGTGTTAGAATAGGAGAAACATTAGTTGGAAAAAAATGTGTTGAGTAGGTGAAGAATGTGTTAGAATAGGAGAAAAATGCATTGGAATAGGACTCGCAACTTTGACTTTTTTTTCCACTACAGCCCTCACCAGAAGTAATATTGCACTGGGAAATATTGTAATCATAGGAAATATATGTGAAAAATTTGGTAAAATAGGTGAAAAGGAGAAAAGATTTGTGGAAAGGTCAGTTTTCAAGAAAAGTCATGCAGGAAATTTTTCTTGTTTTTTCGCCCCCCCTACTGGCTATAGGCAGATAGAAAGGAAAAGGGGAGGGGTGGAGTTGCATTTGTGAATGTTATTTTTATGCAGAAGTGACAGATATGGACAGTTTATTGAAAAAACGTTGACTGACAGGTGACAGAAACTTTAAGGAACACTGAAGTGAGCTTTAACTGAGGCCAGCTAGGAGAGTTGCCGGAGACAGAGACTTAAAAGATATTGTGATTTGTAAAGGTCAAGCGTTCACATGCAGACAGTTCTGTTGGGTATATCACTATTAAAGTCCACACTACTTTGATAATGTCCATCAAACAAAATAGGGGCAGGGGGATAGGAGTAATTCAGGGAGTGGGATATGTTGCTAAAGTGGTAGACCAAAAACTGACTGCAGCTTGGTTGCTGCAGAGTGTGCAATAAATTATTATGATCCTCCCTCTCCTGAGGAGGCTGTTTGTGAAAAGACATAAACATTTCCAATAACACTCACAGTATTAATAAACCATTTAAGAACAATGAACATGACAAGTTGCATTCTAGTATTGATGGCATAATGGAGGAGATAGCAGTTCAACCAGCTGTTATATCTGACAGTAAGAGTAACAAGTACAACACCTGTCCTGAACGTTGTACTGAACCTTCTGTTTCCTGAGAAAAGTAAAAAGATTAATTGTTTGAGACTTGAAAAAGCATAGAGTAATATGAAAGTAGTGGGGAAGAAACAATGCACAATGCTGATTATGACTTAATTATTGATAATGATGTTTATGTAGAATATTTCCCCAGTATCCTTCTCTTCTCCTGATACAGATGAAGTTGAGAGTGACAACATTGCCAGAAATCTAGCCAAAAGGTAAACACTCAATCTTCCACCACTGAAAAGGAGTTTTATGTCTGTTTATAAACTGTATGAGAGATCAACTGCAAAGTCTGACTCTAGATAAGTAAAGATGTGTAATTCTCAGTCATCCTATCAGTCATAATCTTCATCACATCGTCCAAGGCCAATTTTAAGCAGTCAGATACACTATTGTTGAGCAGTCAGCAACAAAGGTCATCAAAATCCTCAACCCTAGGTATAAATAGGTATATGAGTGCTTACGCTGCTGTTGAAAGTGCAGCACTTCTGACACCTACTGCTAGTACAATTACAGCATTCAGCCCCTGTAGAATTAGTAGGCACTCAGGGACCCCTCAGCCAATAAACTATAGGGGTAAAGAGTGCTACCGTGTTAGCCATACAAAATACAGGACTAGTAGAGTAAAAATTATACCTTTATTGGCTAATAGACACACTGCTCTCATGTTCCAAAATCTTAACATGTTGGTATCTATTGTCTATGTAAAAGCATGTGAGTAGGTGGAGGAAGGATCACACCTAGGAACACTATCATCATGGAATATGACTCTGAGTTTGTTGAAGTATATGAGTGTACTCACTCTTGAGATCACAACCACCATGTCAACCACCACAAGAATTCTGATAGGTAATTATCAACTCACATTTACTGAGTTATTAGGAAGGCATAAAAAGTCACAAAAAATCCCAAAGTACACCTGTGGAGCGGAACTATTTACAAATGTTTACAGTTGACATGTGGCCTTATTATTTTGTAGAAAACAGAAGTTTTAAAGAACTGATGTCATGTGTAGAACCCTGCAGACATATTCCTAGCTGCAGTTATTTTACAATAATGGCTGTGCCAGAATTATATGAGCATGTGGTAAGTGTGGTGGGGCAAAGGGCTAGAAGGATCACATAGCAAGGACATTCAACTGAAAACAGTGGCTTGTACCCCATTCCACACTGGTTTTTACTAATGATGGCTCCAACATGATAACTGCCTTTAAAGTAGGTGCATGTAGCCTTCATTGCCCATGTCCTAAATTTAGTTGTGACTAGATTCCTCACAGAATCCAAAACCCTCATAGAGATGCTAAATATTGCCCTCAGTATTGCCCTCATTTTAGCCACTCCTACAGTGTCAATCGGCTTCTTTCTTGTAGTGTGGAATATTCAGTGAGTGTTAGCAGTGGATCACAGGTTGTATGTTATATCATGGAAAGCTGGAGTAAGCATATTGCTATTGTAGTCTGGTAGCTTTACAGAGAAGTGGTTGCATACTAAGCAATATATAACCAAACAAAAGAAAAACGTGGGCAGGAATATGTATTCACTTAATATTCAGAGAATACTATAACTCTGATCTCTCACAAAAGTAGACAATTTTGTTATTTTATTTAGTGTACACTAATTAAGTTACAGGACTTGTATTCTCTGAAATATTAAGAGAATGCATATACCTGCCCTCATTTTCTTTTGTTTGGTTGTCTATGTATTTCCAAGACTTGCTGTATCATTAAATAGACTTTAATACATGTATGGTGGGTACAGGTAGTAATAATCTGTATCCTAAGCATATCACAGTGATGATTAGTGTAATCACATTGGAGATTAAAGTGGCATAATTAGTTATACAGTGTCAAGTTTACCAAGATGGATTTTTAGAGGGGAAACATATACTACATCCCCATAATGTATGACTGGCATTAAAATCTGTTGAACAATACATTTTCTTACCAGGGGACTTAACCCCTTAGGGACCCTTGACGTACCAGGACCGTCAAGGGTAAACTTTCTTGAAAGACCCTTGACGGTCCTGGTACGTCACGTACATTTTACTTACAGCGCTCTTCCGGGAGCGCTGTAAGTAAAAATGGGGCATGAAATAGACCGCTCCAAGATCGGAGCGATCTATTTCAAGCCCCATAATGACGCGCCGATACACGTGACAGGTCACGTGTACCGGCCCGTCAACGTGCCCCTATGCGGACGTTATGGGACGGAAATGTCCCATAATGTCCGGTCCTTAAGGGGTTAAACATGATTTGTTTCTAAACTGATCACCTAATTTGGAATAAAGTTTGAATGTATAGTTATCAATATGAAGAACAAATAATAGGTCGTGGTCAAGCCACATACCAAGATATTTGTAGGAGTCCAAGGCCAAGTTACGATTACACTTTGTTACAATGGATAAATGAGTATTGTGGAGAAGACATAATTTTAGTTTTGTGCTTTGTACCAAATATCATTGTGACCATTTAGTCGGTGTTTAAGAACAGTTTTCTCTTAAATATTCATCTTTAACTTCAGAGAAATAATGCTGTAAGCTGAGATACATTTGAATGCTTAGCATAGATTATGGTGTCATCTGCATATATATGTGCAGAGAAGATGCTTTGTAAGCTGTGGGTGAATTGTTTATAAATAGAGAAAAAAGAAGAAAGCCAAGAATGGAACCTTAGGGAACTCCACTTGTTACTTTGAGTTGAAGGGAAATATTGTCAGCAATAGACACATGTTGTGTCCTGTCTGATAAATAGATCAGAACCAGTTTAGAGAATGATTTTCCAGTCCTGAACTTTGGATTTTGCTTTACATAATATTATGGTCTTTTGTATCAAAGGTCTTTGCAAAATCTAGGAAAACGGCTCCATTTCATCATTTTCAGTAGCAGTTTGGATATCAATGCATACTTTTAGGAGGGCAGATAGGAGGATAGTGACTGTTTGGACATGAATTGTATGACAATCTGATTGAAGTGGGGTGAAAAAATGGATAGTCAGTAATACGTACTGCACGTGGACACATTTCACTAGGATTTTAATGTGGGGAGTACCAATATTGGTCTGTAATTTGTTTTTCCTCACTTTTTTGCATAGGCACAACTCTTGCCACTTTCCAGGCTTTGGGCATATACTAACAGGGAGGCATTAATTAGGGAAGCAACTGGATGTGCAGTGACCGAGGCATTGAGCTTTAATAACATTGCTGGTAGTTAGTCAGGCCCAGATTGTGATTTCATCTTTGGTTGAAGACATTGTTGTATATTTCACTATAGTTTAAAGGGCATGAAATTGAATTCACTAGTATAGGTTGTAGGTGATAGAGATTGTCCCATGCACATTTATACTTCTGAATTACCTTTTTTTTAATCAGGGTGGTGGTACGTCCAACAAAGTAACTGTTGGTGGTGGTGATAACAGTGGCTCTGCCAAGGAGGAAGGGGACTCTCGCACCCAGACCCTAGCACAAAGATGGCAACAATACAGGTGTTGCTGTCATCATCAAGCTTCTAGCCTGGTAAGCTCTTCACTTACATTAGTACATTATTTTCTCCAGTGATTTTTGTGCCCTTGGAGAGAGTCCAGGGGGCAATGGCAGCAGCATTCAGTCTCCCTTTTTGGGGGGGAGGATTTCACACCATTAACCTAAATGTTAGGGTATTTATGTAGCATGTGTATAATGAGAGCAGATGTGCCAAACTGTTTTTCATCCTTTTGCCTTTTCACTACTTTATTTCATGCTGTGCATAATGCAATTGCTGATGATTGCACTGTGCTTACACCAAGGACAAAATAGGTCCCGATCCATGACTTAAGTTGGGGGGTGAAGAAGAACATCCTTTTTCTTCAGATACATGTGCAATGACTTGGGCTGGCGTTGCAGCTGTAACCTCAGCAACAGGAGTAGAGCTAGAATTAGGAGTAGTGGCAAGTGGAACAACATCTAATTGTTCTAGATCCATATTAATGCTATTTGCACCCATTCCATTGATGGCCATGGTGGTCTGTAACAAGCTTACCTGATCATAAACAGCAAATGCAAGAAAGTCACTGAGGGTGGTCATTCCCATTCCCAAATACATCTCCTTCTCCTATTCTTTATCACTTTCTGCCAAAAATGCCATGATACTCTATTCAACACCAGCTGTTTCACCACTGCTGCTCTCCAGGACTAATTGGTGATGTAAAATTTGGCAATATGTGCCCTGCTGTTACACTTGTTGTTACCTCAGAAGGCTGTAGAAGCAGGTACAGGTAGCTGAACTGTACTGCTGCTTATACTTGTTGCCAGTGCCCCTCCCCTTTATTATATTTCCCTAGATCTCTAGGGAAGAGGTTGGGGGCTGGGGCTCAAATGGGCAGTGGGAAGTGGTCTCCCTTCACTGCTGCTGCTGTTGCTGGATTCCCCCACCTCTGATTCAGCAGCAGTTGGCTTCCAGCTTCTCTGGCTGCTTAAACTGTACCAGCTAGCTTTTCTATATGGGCAAGTATTCTTATGGAAAAAAGCAAAACATAGTGCATTTTTCAGGAAAACTGCCATGGGACTAAGTGGAACTTTTTGTCCATCCCTAAAACTGAAACAGGTTAAATTATTGTATAATAGTGTTTATGGAGTAAAAAAGGTTTCTATACCATATCAGAAAGAGAGAGAGAGAGAAAGAGAGTAATTTTTAACAGAGGTAATGGTTACCCTTGTATACAGCCATGAAAGATGGCCTGATAGTGATTCTGTAGAGACTGTAAAAAAAGTCTAAGAAAAACAGAACCAGTGATACATTGTTTAACCAAAGTATAACCTATCTCACTATAGAAACCTAGAACTTTCATTTGGAGCATGTGTGCATGGTTCTCCAATAAATAGTTGGATAGAATAAATGATTACTAGCCTGTAGCCAAGCAGAAAAAAAAATCTGCTTTATACAAATAAGAATATTTTTGCCTGTAGGTAGTGAAAATAAAACCTTTTGCAATGACAATTAGTCATATTGCTGGTGAGATCTCTCAGTTGTTTGATGCACTAGCTGTAGAATATGTTCAGACCTCAGGGTCTTAGGTTATTGTTCCGGTTAACTCAACCTTTCATCTGTCTGAGGTAGAAAAAATGAGTACCCAGGAGGACATTGTTTAAAATAAGAGACAATGTATCTTTCCTTGTAAAATACTTTCATAAAAAATGATTCAGGAAACTAAAGATGTATGAGTTTGTAGCATGCCATCTGTACCACAGGGAATAAATAAAAATTCCCATTCAGTTAAATGGAATTTTAGCCCGTTAAATGCTAGAGAAGTCTTCAATGCATTGCTTAGAAATGTGCTGGAGACCTCCTAGCTTTTAATGGGCTAAAAGTCTCATTTAAATCAATGGGAGGTCATGGATATTTTTATTTCAACCCTGAGGTGAAGATGGTTTCTTCCAAAATTGCACACGTTTTGCTTGATTAATAAGGCCCTGAATATAGTATCTTCTAAGCAGCACTTGTAACAATAATAATAATACTGATAATAATAACAATTATTATTTTTATTATTAATATTATTAGCAGTTATTTATAAAACACCAACATATTCACAATAAGCTAAAAGGACCATATAACAATGTTAGGGGGTACAATAGAAGTGGTGTTTATAATCAGCACTGAAAGGCAATGGAAAAAGAAGAATTTAAGGGTGCTGGTCACTACAGCTTAAAATGTACAGGGCATTGGGGGGGGGGGGTTGATGCTAAATGTTTATGTGATTATAAATTTCACTGGTTCAGTCATGAACAGAAAAGTGCCAGGTGCTACAATGATCTCTGAATTGAAAGAATCAGTAGATACCATCATGGAGGATTATGTAAAGTAAGAGGAAGAATGTGATTGGATTGTAGTAGGGATAACTACAATTGCTTGTCCCTGTGTAGGAATTACATACATGTACAATGAGGTCTAGCTAGAAAGCTGTAATGATGAGAGGGGACAATTTAACTGATATGAATGGGATAGTTGTGTTAGTTGTCAGCTGTGGTGGGGTTAAGAGGTTGATAGTATGTTATCCGATAGATTTCCATGAACAAGTGCATTATGAGCATTATGTTATAAGTCTGGAAGAAAGGGAGAGTCTGTTAGAGGGAGCAAGGGTGGGGAAAGCCCTACAAAGAACTTATTACATAGGAGAAGAGACATGTCAATGTCTAGAGTAGAGAGAACAACTGGGAGTGTATTAGAGACAAGGGTAGAAATGTGTAGAGGAGTAGTGTGGTGGAATGCTTTGCACTTTAGAACCAGTATTCTGAATGTGATACTTCATGGAACAGGCAATCAGTGCAGGAATTGGCAGAGGGGTGTTAAGAAAGCGATTAGTGGGAAAGGTTAACCTGGCAGTAGCATTCAACATTTACTATACAAGGGTCAATCTCCTGGACGGAGGAAGGCCAGCTAAGAGAGAGATGGAACAGCTGAGACAGGAGTTGATGAGGGTGTGAATTAGGATTTTGTATATTGTATCCTGAGTGGCCAATTGACAGATGTGTGGAATGTATCATGAGATGAATGTACCATGATTTTGGCAAGGGCTTGGACATCCTATATAATAATTTGCTAAAAGTTTATAACGACACAGTCATGTGCAGTAGAAACTGCTACGCATGCTGCAGTCATGATCAGGGGAGCCTGCCTTGACACGACTGATATGGAGCTTCAGTGCACAGAGAGGACCACGGTCTGAATTCAGAGCGCCCCGCTCCGTATCAGCTACATCATGGGCTGTCTCTACCGTGCATGACTGCACTGCGACCGGCTGGCACTGTTGCCCGTGTACACAGGCTCTTCAACTAGTAGTAAATAAAAGAGAGGTAGTATAAAAAATTACTTGGGAGATGGGAGTTATAGCTCAGTTATTCAAATCGATGAGAACTTTGGGGGAAGAGGGGTTTGTTTTCAACAGATTGAGTTTTAGATAATGGCAGGGTTGTTTATTTTGTTTATTTCCCAAGCACTGGTTCATCATGCACAACAGTATGCACATGTAATGATGATGATATCCAGTATGGGAGAACAACTACAGAGAGAGCATCTGAAAATTAATATTCATAGTATGACTTTAGTGCCATATTATGGGTAATTTCACATAGCTATAAAGGGGGGAGAATGGATTACTATAACATGAAATGTTGTGTGACATTACAGTGAGTCAGTCTATTTTATTAGTGTTGTCTTTACACAGTTACAGAGTTATTTTTTACAGGGTTGGTACTGAGTTGTTATATGGCTTCATTGAGTGATTACTGATTCCAGTTAACAGTGTAATTTTACTGTCACATTAGGTCAGATGCACAACAATATTATCTTATTTTAAACTGAAAATATGGGCCCCATTCAAGAAGCTAAAGAGGCTGGACACTTTTGGACTTTACTCAGTACTCTCAGTTAACTGGTTGAAATCATCCCTATTCCTCCTGGACTAAATGCCAGATGTCAGCCAGTAACATGTTAATATCAGACTCCATCAGATATCTGGGGATTTTGGTCTCAGGCACCCCCACTGTGTCCATCAGGGATAATCTTGTTCCATTAATAGATTACTCTCGAGATTAGACCAAAGCTTGGCAAACCTTACTGTTTAACATTATAGGATGGGCTAAGCTTATAAAAATGCTATTTTTACCCAGATTCTTGTATGTTTTACAGAATTTGCCCACCCATATTTCCAAAATGATATTTTGGGAATTAGACTTGATTAGACTTGGTTCTTCTTGAGGGGGGTACCCAAAATCAAGCTGTCGACATTGCATAAGTCTAAATCGGAGGGAGGTATTGCTTTGCCTGACTTATATAGATACTACAAAGTAGCTCAGGGCCAATATGCCTTGGCCTGGACTAACCCTGAAATCCAGTTCCAGTTCCTCACTCTGGAGGAAGCACTACTATGTGATAATCATTGTTTGGCCCAGATATTGACTATGGGTCCAACAGTGAGTACCACTGTTACGAATGTGGTGGATGCGTTGTGTAAGGCATGGGGGAGGTGTAGGCAGTGGTGAGTTGGAGGGGTCATGACCTGCCCACCCCATTATGCAGCCCTTAAACATTTATACAGCCTGGACTTTGTACTCATCTTGACTAGATATGGAATTACGATTTGAGAACACATTATTTTGATGGTAGCTTGAAACTGTTTCAGCAGCTTCCTGGGGAGATTGGTAACCCTCATTGTTTCTTCTACTCGTTTCTCCATTTGCGACATGCGCTTTGGATGCAGTGGGGGGGCAGGTACCCATTATTGAGAAGTTCCTCTTCCTCTCTTCTGCATTAAATGGCTGGAAAGATCAGTGTCATTTATTTACCAGTTGCTTGATGCTCTCGCCCTGCGGATCTGGGGATCTTGCTTTGAGGCAGCGATGGAAGGGGGACCTGGGCAGGCTGGAGGAGTGGAAGTGATCCATGGCCAAGTCTGGTCCACATGGGGCATCTTTGCATGCCTGAAATCAGCTCATGCAACTGAAAATTCTTCACAGGGCATACTTAACCTCAGTAAGACTATGTAAGATAGGTAACAGGGATAAGGACCTATGTGACAGATGCTCTTATGATACTGGTATTTTTTTGCTCCTTGTTTTGGACTGTTCTGAGGTCTTTCGGTTTTGGGAGTAGGGGTGGGTGAAAAGTTGTTGCTGTGTTCCCACAAGAAATCCTGAAAAAAAACACATTATTGTCTGCTTTTTCAAGTGAAAATCCACTTTTAAAACAGCAATTAAAATATTCAGGTTTGTCTCCCAATGGCCAAAATTCTCAGCCAGTTTTTCAATGGCTAGAAAGTTTCTGCCCATTGATTTACATGGTTTTTGCCTTTTCGCTAAAAAAACGTGAAGTATTTGCAGAAGTGAAACACAATAGAAGCAGCTACAGAGCGAGGTAGATGTGCTGTGCTGTTCTGCTGTCATTTGTTTTGAAAATTGAAGCAAGAGAGGCTCATAGTGTCTGCTATCATTATGAGCAGGTTTAAAAATAGGAAAAGGAGGAACTGGAAGGACCCTTATGTGTCCACTGAGTCTGAGGAGGACGAGGAAGTGAGCACTACTGAAACAATGCTGCTCAGTCCCCCTAAATCACCCCAAGGGATCTTGGGGGATTTAATGGGAAGGGTTGAAGAGAAGGGTAGTACTAGTGAGAATGGGACAGGTCAGCTGCCTGTGCCTGCTGCAAGACGTGCTGCCCCTGCTGACACCATTGCTCTACCTGCTGCCTCTAGTGCTGTGCTTGCTGTCAGATGTGTTGCCCATGCTACTGCTGCCACCATTGCTGTACCTGCTGCCAGATGTGCTGCTCCTGCTGCCACCAGTGCTGTGCCTGCTGTCAGACATGCTGCCTCTGCTGTCACCAGTTCTGTATTTGTTGCCAGTGGTGCCCCTGCTGCCACCAGTACTGTGCCTGCTATCAGACGTGCTGCCCCTGTTGCCATCAGTGTTGTGCATTCTGCCAGTGTTGAACCTGTTGCCACCAGTGCTGAGCCTACTGCTAGTGTGTCTTGTAATACTCAGGAGGGGGGAAGGAGAGGATGATGCCAAGTGTGACAGCAGGGGACCCACAGTCACACTTGCCATCCCTAAGCAATCCCACCAGTGCTAGTACTACCACTACTAAGAAGGTTCAGTATCATTTTAGTATTAGAAGTGAAGGAAGGGGTAATCAATATCCTCATATTATTAGTAACTGTGAGGAGGAGGACTCTGCAGCTGAACTTTATGTGGCTGGTGTTAATAGTAGTAACAGTAATGGTGAAGCAGCCAGTGGGATTAATGTTAGAGGAGTGGTAGGGAAAGCATTTGAGAGCATCCAGACTACCGGTCAAGGGATCCCACACCATTCTTGCTCTGGGAGTCTTCCCCTTCCCTTCACTACAGTGTCCAAGTGGAACATGATCCTGAAGACTAAGGGATAGATTTAAAGGCAGACATTAGTAAAAAAAAAAAAAACACTAACGGGTGCGTTAACGTGTTGTAAGCCATTTAAAGGTCCGTCTTAAGAACAGATAATGGCAGTTTGATAATCCTTACGGCCGATAGACTTACGTGCATTGAGACACATGGAACAAGATTTCCCAGAGCCATTCAAAGAAGCACAGAACTGCTAACACCAGAAAAAAGATACATTTAATGGATAAAAGTTAAGACCCAGTTTTGTTAGCCGTTTAACACACAACGGTCAAAAAGAAAACACCGTTATAGACAATATGCATACCGCACAAGCATGTAAATGGCAAAATTAACCAGTGCAATGCCAAAATAAAACATGGACAGACACCACAAATCACTGTCACACACAACACAACAACCAAGCAACACCACAGGGACAAGGCCTTCCAATAAAACACCAACACAATTGGGCATGGAACAATGGGGGTTATCACACAACACGGACACCTGCCAATACAAAACAAGCTCACCTGTGCAACATCACCAGACGATCCAGACACAACCTGCACCCCACAACTTCACACCAGCAACTGACAGAGACACAGCAATCAGAACACAACACATTTTAAAACACTTACCTGGACAACAAACATCTTCCCATTAGTCATCACTCACCTCATCACAAAACCGAAACAACACCCAACCACGTACTTAAAGGGACAGCTCACCGCACCCACTTGTGGCTTGTTTTCCACTCAGGGAGATAGAGATAAAGAGAGAGAGAGAGAGAGAGAGCGAGCAAAAAGTATGTTCGCCTACATATTGATGCAAAGACTGCGGAGAAGACGTGCAAAGGCTAGAGCTAGGGTACACCAGCAACCCCCAGGCACACCTGATCAACAGCCTTCACCTGTTGCAAATGAGGAAGCTCTGGCTCAACAGCCATACAGGAGCCCATCCACACCTGGAGGACAACACCTGCCTGCAGATGCACAGCTGCACCAACAGGATGCTCCCCAGCAACAGGATGCTCCCCAGCTGCCACAGGGACCCCTGGAACATTGTAGGATGTATAGATGATCACCAAGGCCCAGGGTATACCGCTCAAGGATCACTCTCCTTGGAATGACTGATGAGGTGATTGATCACTGCAGGTTGAGGCCACATCATTGCCCTGTATGAGGTCATCAAGGATCAGGTGGATCTGATTTACATCCACAACCATGCCCTATCTCATCTGAAAAAAACTCTTTTATGCCATACACTTCCTGGCAAGTAGTGCCTTCCAGTCGAAAGGAGGTTACGCATCTGGCATGTCACAGGCCACATTCTCCAGGGTGCTGGCCCAGGTCTTGCCAGCCCTCAAAAGCAAGGCCATTACCTATATACATTTCCCTACCACCGACATGGAGTGGATACATTTGAAGAAGGGCTTTTACGCAAGGGGAGGCATGCCCAGGGTCATGGGTGCAATAGATTGCACCCATGTCTGTATCAAAGATCCAGCATGTGATGCACATATCTGCATCAACAGAAAGAACTTCCACTCCATGAATGTGCAGATGGTGTGTGACAGCAACTTGAGGATCATGAATGTCTGTGCAAAATATCCTGGGAAGTGTCATGTTCATATATATTCAGAAACTCACCTGTACACAGAGACTTCAAAAATGGAACCTATACAGGGGGATGGCTTCTGGGTGAGTTAACAATACCAAATCACACCACATCCACATGCACACACACAACACTGCTCAGCATGCTCTTCACTCACAGCTAGTACGTCCACCTCATTCATACAACATGTGCTTCCAGTCTAACCATGTCACTCACTGTCCACAGGTGATTTGGGCTATGGCTGCAGATCATGGCTAATGACCCCAGTGGCAAATCCCCAAACCAATGCCCAGGAGCAAAACAACCAGGATCATAGCAGAACAAGGAATGCCATTGAGCGAACCTACGGGCTCCTAAAATCCCACTTGGGGTGTTTGGATCACTCGGGGGGAGCATTGCAGTATGCACCAGCAAAGTCTGTGACATCATTATGTCATGTGCTATATTACACAACATCGCGATGGACACCAGACATGTTGACGATGTCCAGCCCCCACCAATACCCAGTGACCCTATGGACATTGTCGAGGGTGAAGAAGGCCTAAGAGGGATGCGGATAAGAGACACATTGATCAGGGAACACTTCAGCTGTGAGTATAATACATGTATGCACACAATCCATGCATACACACGCACCACAACACACATGTTTTGTTTTATTCCACAGGATCAGTGACACAGCTCTGACACTGGCTGCAGTATGGACCACCAGTGACATCTGATACCCTGTTGTCCATGTTGATACTGCTACCTCAAGGATATCATGCATGACCCCTGGAGTCTCATCCAGTGCAATGCATCAGATAACACTGTGTCACATCAGGGATTAAGGGGACATTCGAGTGAACATGGGACCTGTAGTTTGTTAGAGCTGAAAAGAGCACCAGAGGGATGGATGTACAGTGGTAGTGGAGGTCATGAAATGTGGATCAGATCTCTAGGGATACCATGCTTACCTGTGTGTGTGCAGAGATATGTGCCCCTGACTACACACATCTACCAATATGTCCTAATAGCTCCATGAAACAAATATATTTGGGCTGCCACTGTCACTCTCACAGTGGCAGCCCAAATACATTTGTTTCATGGAGCTATTAGGACATATTGGTAGATGTGTATATTCATGTCAGGGCTGGTTGAAATACCCTTAGTTCTCCCCGCAATAGGTTACAGATGAGTAGACAACACATTACAAAGCAATGGTTTGTGTACTCCCCTGTAGCAGAAAATATTAAGTAAATTATCATGTTGATGCTGTTGCATGACAATCAGTTGGAGGTTGCTGTTTCAAATCCTGTACCCTTGTCCCACAGGCATCCATTGCATGAGCCAGCATTGATGTCTCAAGTGATTGTGTTGGTGATGCAATGTTTGACCTGATGTTCACAGCAACCTCTACTGAAACATTCCCATATACACAGAAGACACAAATTCATGTGTGTACTAACATCCAGGTATGAAACATGTACAGTAAGAATGCTCATCTACAGAGTTAGCAAAACTTGTGGACAACACATGAGCAGTCCAGTAGTGTTTCCAAAGTATTCATATTTAGTTTAAATGTACCTTTTGTGTGCTCATACAAGTGTTCAATGCATATAGGCAATACACATAGAAAACATATGTATGTTTTAATGTAGTTTGAGACACAATACAGGAGGACCATCACTATTCAATCGGTGTCTGTATGAATATATGTTGGATTAGACATCTCTCAATTTGGAACCATACTGAAGGCTAGAGTATCCCCCATACATAGTAAGGCGTGACCTACATCACAGGAGTCAACTACTTGTTTGACCATGAGTGGACTTTGTGATGTATTCATGCAAGAAGGTGATGGCAGTGATACACCAATGTGTGTTGTGAGTGATAATGAGGTGATGCAGGGGACATTACTTTCACAGTAATGTCATTTCCATGGTTTACATGGTGATCAATGTAGTCAATGTTCTGAGATTGCTTTGTTTTGACATATCTCAGTACATGAGCTACATTGCCAAAGAAACAGACTAAGTGGAGAAGTTATATCACTGGTGAAGCTTGTTTCAACCTTAGTAAAACATCAGAATAACTTAATGGATAACCCAATGCTCACCCTAAGGTTTCAATGTGTGTTCTACACATTGAAATCTTAGCCTGATCATAGGATTATCCAGTAAGTTAGGTGGTGATTTACACCCTGATTGTGAAACTAACTTACAGGAGAACCCAATGTTCACCCTATGATTTCAATGTGTAGCACACACATTGAAATCCTAGGGTGAACATCGGGTTCTCCTGTAAGTCAGTTTCACAATCAGGGTATAAAACACAGCCTATTTAGCTGAATGTTCTATCATCTATCCTGCCTGTTAGTTCTCAGCTAAGTCAAATAGCTGTTTGATTAACCCCTTAAACCACAACAGTTGGTGCAGATGAATGTTCACAGTGTTGCACCAGTTGTCGTGCTAAGGGGTGGGTATCTGTTGTTCAAATTCACCCCACATCATGGCCACATAACACTGTCATGTTATTTGGCTCCAGTGGTGGACTGCAAGTTGAATATGGACAAAGCTGTGTGTGATGTGTTTCCAAAGCCATGTTCAAACATAGTACAATCGTTGACTTCTCCAATTATATCATTTCTCTATTTCCAATGTTTTTCTATGGAGTGCATCCAATGAGCCCTCGATAACTTTATCCATTTTCTTGTATAGTCTTCATATACAAACATGGGAATTGGTGAAGTGATGGTATGGAAGGGTTAAATTCACTCCATCACGTCTTTTACATCGCTTAGTGAATGTCCACTGTGTAGCATGTAATCCTAACCCTGTCAAATTGTGTTTTTGTCGGTTAACTCTTTGAGTACCGGAGGGTTTGCCAAAGCATTGCTGAGCAATGCATTGATAATCCCTCTAGCACTCAAGGGATTATGTGCTGACTTCCCTGTGGGTACATGGGTGACATTGTGGAGGAACAGTAATGATGTTTAACAGACAACACTTTAAAAAGCAGGGTTTGGATTGTGTGTGATCAGCACAGCAACAAGAGGCTTGAACTGGGACTTGGACAGGTTTGGGCCTGGATGAACCTTGCCATTTGTCCTTGTATTGTGTCCTGTTTGAACCCAGTAGTGTGGAGGCTCCTGTCATCCCCAGTGTCTGATCCTCCAGGGACCCTCTCAATCAGCATGGATGAACAGTCTCCACAAGAGCATCCTCTTCCATGTAGCGGGGATCCCTGAGCCTCTCCTCCTTAGCTCCAGCCTGCGAGGTGTCAGAGCTGTGCCAGAATGTCCTGCCTGCTCTGCTCCTGCCTGTGCGTGGTGCTCTGTGACAGGTACCCCTCATCCCACTGACACACCTGTCCCTGCCCTCCGTGTGCCTACTCTTCTGGGCCGGGTCCCACTCTGCCCTGCGGATCTCCCTCTCCCACCCCTACCTGCAGGGGGCTCCCATTGGCTGTCTGCAGTCAGCCCTCATCTGGTTGCCTTTTTAAACTCAGTCTGGGCACCCTTTAGTTGCCCTTTCGTGGTGTCTCTGACAGCATTCCCTTTGCCTGTCTGCTGTAGCTATTGGGCCTGTTCCTGAGTTCCTGAGTTCTTGAGTTCCTGAGTTCCTGAGTTACCTGTTCCTGTGTCCCTGCCTGCTTGTCAGTTCCAGTCCGGTTCCGGTTGCTGTCGTTCCGGTTGCCAGCCGACTTGCGGTGCTCATCCCGGTTGAGCCTCGGCCTGCTCCTGCTGTTTCCTGTGTTCAGTTCCTGTGGCGATATACCTCTCCTGTCACTCCGCCGACATTCTGTCTGTTGGTTCCAGCGTGCGGACGCTGGTTTACTCCTTTAGCCTTGCGGCTCACAATACTGTCTGTTGGACCCAGCGTGCGGACGCTGGTTTACTCCATTAGCCTTGCGGCTCAGGTTCCAGCGTGCGGATGCTGGTTTACTCCATTAGCCTTGCGGCTCACAATACTGTTGCTGGTCCCAGCGTGCGGACGCTGGTTTACTCCATTGGCCTTGCGGCTCACTGTGCTGTCTGTTGGTCCCAGCATGCGGACGCTGGTTTACTCCATTAGCCTTGCGGCTCACAATAATGTCTGTTTGTCCCAGTGTGCGGACGCTGGTTTACTCCATTAGCCTTGCAGCTCATAATACTGTCTGTTGGTCCCAGAGTGCGGACGCTGGTTTGTTCCATTGGCCTTGTGGCTCATTCTACTGCCTGTTGGTTCCAGCGTGCAGACGCTGGTTTACTCCATTAGCCTTGCAGCTCATAATACTGCCTGTTGGTTCCAGCGTGAGGACGCTGGTTTACTCCATTTGCCTTGCGGCTCAAGGTACAGTTGTTGGTCCCAGCGTGCGGACGCTGGTTTACTCCCTGACTTGAAGTCAGGGTCCTGGTGCTGTCCAGTCCTAGCAGCACTTGTTTCAGATGTATACCGACACTAGCCTCTCCTTGGGTGAGACAGCTTGACCGCATACTCTATTTACCATCCTACTGTCATTGTCATCTGACAGTCACTGGTCTTAGTAGTGTCTCCCTTCTTGGGCTGCCTTGCCCAGTATTGGTAAGGCCGGTAGAACCTTTCACGTTGCCACCTTTAGGTTGCCTTACCCGGTATTGGCAGGGCCGGTAGAGCCTATCCTTGGGTATCCATTTTGGGCTGCCCTGCCCGGTATTGGTAAGGTCGGTAGAACCTGTTACGTTGCCACTCCACGGTTGCCTTACCCGGTATTGGCAGGGCCGGTAGAGCCTATTCCTTTATGTATCCTCAGGCTGCCCTGCCCGGTATTGGTAAGGCCGGTAGAACCAGTACGTTACCATCTTACGGTTGCCTTACCCGGTATTGGCAGGGCCGGTAGAGCCTACTTATCTCTATTCCTTCAGTATCGCTTGGGTTTCCTTGCCGGTATTATTTGCAATTTGTCAATTGCTTATATATATGTGATGTTTGTATGTGTATGAAAACCCTATGGGATTGCCTTAACTTTTCAATAAAGTTATGTTTTTACCTAAACCTTACGTCTGAGAGTCTTAACAAACCGTGACAGTGGTGCACTGACCACACATGACAGTGTGGAGTAGGACAATCTCAAGCAGGGCGTCAAGCAGCATCTGAGGAGTTTCCATTCCACAGAATATGCCAAGATGCTGGCAGGGAGGGTTCATCATTACTATTAAACTGTCTGCAAGTTGTCATGTGTCCTTAGCAGGGCTCAAAATTTCCACTCGCCAATAGCCAATGGCGAGTGAAAATTTAGCCCTGGCGAGTAGAAATTCAGTCCTGGTTTTTATGTTATGGCTTGCAGTGGCGAGTAACTTTTCAGGTCTGGCTAGTAGCTAAGGACTTCAACTTTTAAGCCCTGTCCTTAGTACTGCAGGGTGTGGACAAAGGGAATAGTGACAGCAGCAGTACTTGGTTTATGGTGGAGAGAATTCACACTGGGGACACTAAGTGTCATGGTGTTTGGATACAGTTGTGCAGGTGTTTTATGTGAGAACAGATGTACCCATTGTCCCCAGTCCTTCCCATATTTACACTGTGCACATTATAGTTGCTGATGTGAGATGCACAGTTCCTGCTCTCAAGGGAAAATTTTCAAATCTCAAAACACCCATGATTTTGGAGGAGGGACAGGTGGAGAAATATTACTGGCCAACGTCTTCTTTTCTCCACATATACCTGAAGTGGTGGGGGCAAGATGAACCTTCATCACCCATGCTGCTGCTGTTGTTGATCCCATTCCCTTTGAGCTGCCTAATCATCCTGCTACTTAAACAACTCAACAGCAGCACAAAGAACAGCAGTTGCAAATTCCGAATTTACATCAGGACATTTGACAATGGCCAGTGGAAAATGGTCAACATGACATGACCTGCTGGCACTAAGCCAGTAGGGCATTTTTTCCTCAGGGGTTGTTCTTAAAAAACAAACAAACAAAAAAAACATAGGCCTATAAAAAAAATAAACAATTTTTGGGTTTGTTTCTAACAAGTCTAGGTCTTACAAATCAATTTTTCCTGAAAGCTTGTGTCAAACAATTCTAAGTCCAACAAATCAATCTTTCCTCAGGGCTTGGGCCTAAAACAAATCTTATTTCCTACAACAAACCAATGTTTCCTCAGAGCTTGTGCCTCTCTTAAGTCTAATTCCTACAAATCAATGTTTCCTCAGGGCTTGGGCCTCTAACAACAAATCTTACAAAATACTCTATCACATCAAGTATCAGTCTACCCCAGTGGCAGCTTACACCAAGGGATCCGTGTCTCTATCAGGTAAAAAAAAATATTTTATTTTTTTATTAACTGTCACCCAAATAGCAATCAGAAACCCCCCCAAAAACTTAACTGATTATATCCCCGGACTCCACCCACCAACACAGGCACCCTTCTCAGAACCCTTTTATATCATGTCTTATGGGTTTTTAAATTGTATTTAGTTTGTATGTTTTATTAACTGTCCCCCAGTTGCAGTAAAACCCCTCAAAAAAACACTCCCTGTTCAACTGATTCTTCTCCACACTCTACCAACACTGGTAACCTCATACCAGTTAATACTGTTCATTTGGGAAATAAAATAACATTTGCTATGTGTTCTGTGTAAATTCAAAATTCCCACTGATAATAGAAGGAGCTAGAAAGAGCTGAAAAAACTAAACTTTTCACTGGAAATTAGTTGCCAAGAGGGAAGTGCCATTATTCACCAATTTTGGTTTGTGGTGAAAATTTTTGCCCATCCCTAGTCAATAGTATTTTATAGCCCTTGCTAATCTGTTTTAAAAATACCTACTACTCAGCAAAGTGCCTGAATAATGGAAAAATACAGAACTCAAGCCCTAAGAAAAAAATGCCCTACTGGCCTAGGAGGTAAAGATGAATGAGGTGGATTGGCAGAAGATGTAGTTATCCTAGAGTTAGGTGATGGTGAGCTAGTTGTTTCACTCATCATGGAACTTTCAGTCTCTGGGTTTCTCTATTCTGCCTCCTCTTTGATCTTTGCCTTGCCTCTTGTTGTCTTTCTAGAGAGTCAGGGGGTTTTAGCAACAGCTGTGCTTGATTTCTATGGTGGGTGTTTGGCTTTAACATGTTTGACATAAATGTCATGGTGTCTGTGTTTCATGTGTGATATCAGTGAGCTTGTGCCAAGGCGTGTTCCCTCCTTTCCTCTTCTCACTGACTTGTTACAAATTGCTGCTAGGCAACAATTCTGCCTTCTTCAGGATCGTGTTCCACATGGACAATTTTTTTGGTGGAAGGGGACTCCCAGGGTCAGGGAACTGGTGTGGGCTCCCTTGACCACTAGTCTGGATGCTCTACATTGCTTCCCCTATCACTCCCCTAATTCTAGTCCCACCAGCTGCTTCATCATCACTGCTTGGGCCTGGTAAGTTTGACTTAGGGTCCCCTGCTGGCATCATCTTCTCCTTACCCCCATCCTGAGAATTGCAAGACACGCGCTGGCAGTAGGTTCAGCACTGGCAGCAGATTCAGCACTGGCAGCAGCACAACACTGGTGGCAGCAGGGGCAGCACTGACAGCAGGCACAGGCAGCTGACCTGTCCTGCTCTCAATACTATCCTCTTCTTCCTCCAATGAGATTAATTTCCCCAAGATTACTAGGGGGGACTGGCCAGTATTGGGTCTGTAGTGGTTACCTCATAATCCTCCTCAGACTCACTGGACACATAAGGGTCCTTGCAGCTCTTCCTTTCATTGTTTGTAAACCTGCTCATAGTGATCATAGTCACTGTGAGCCTCTCCTGCCTCAATTTTTGCTATAAATATCACAGCACAGCACCTCTCTTGTTCTCTGTAGCTGCTTGTATTGTGTTTCACTTCCTGGAAAATGGCACTAACCTTGGATAGGAAATGTCAACAAATGGAAACACTACTATGGATTTTGAGTGGCAAATAAAATTGGGATGACAAGAATTTGGAAAATTTTGTAGTACTGTATTTAAATTAAGATAAATTTACCACTCAGCCTCAAGTGAAAGATTTTTGGCTAGTTTGTCCTCCCATCACTCCAGGGGATTGCATGTATTTATATATATATATATATATATATATATATATATATATATATATATATATACAGTAGTGTAAAAGCCCATGTACATGGGCCAAGGTCTGGGTGATGTTAACCCTTTGAGTGCCAGAGGGGTAAAGCAAAGCAATGCATTGCATAGTCCTCTGGCACTCAAAGGGCTAAGAGGCTGGTCCTGCTCTGCATCCTGCCACCGACGCAGTCATGCACTGTAGAGACTGCCTGAAAATACAGTATGCTATAAGCATTCCTTGCGTTCGGGCAGTCTCTACTGCACATGACAGCTTCTGAAAAATTAATTTTTACATAGGATATTCATACATGTTTTGTGGATTTTTCTGAGAATAAAAGTGATATACCACAAAGGTTGGTATTTTGTACATCAAAAATATGCATATCTACAAATGAACCTAAAAACTTAGAATTATATGAATAATTAGTTTTGTTATAAGGTTTCTTAGACTAATGATCACTTGAACTTCTACTGCTCTCATTGATGCACTTAATATAAGAAACTGTGATAAAAATATATTGCCAGGCACATATACAAAAGAACTTGTTTCGCTGTAACTTGTTTTTTGTACCAGATGTATTTTCCACTGTGTGCTAGTATATTTGTTTTACTATTCACATTTTATTCATTGTTGTTCTTTTGGAACATATGTGTGTATTATTGGTTCTACAGTAAACTTATTAGAATAATATGTACATTTTTGTGATTGAAAGTATAAAAATTAATTTATCGCTCAAAGGCCTCTGCATGTAATGAATTACATTTGACAGTATATTTAATGGATGATGGCAAAGCTGTCTGACCAAAGAATATCTTATTTCGCATCTACTGATTTCACTGGATTAATGGGCACATTACTTCCAGTACCTATGATACTAGATGTTTCCTGGATCATTTTCAATTACCTTTTATTGTCTTTCAAACTTTCATATGTCTTTTCTTATATTCATCATTGCTTGTTTTTTTAATGTATTTTAATACCGGCTATAGTTACTAATACCGTTAAAGGTTAACCTCATATTCTTAAAAGAGAAAAGTTTTATATTTTCAGAATGTTTGAGTGTGTGTGTGTTCACACGCACACGTCTGTGAAAACACAAGTAGCATTGCATCAAATAACTACAGCAATCTATATGACTACCTAAAATAGCATTAGAGTGTAAAGCAAAAGGGTGATCATTAGGTCCAAGAGAGTTTTGGCTATGTGCAATCTATTCATAAGCATATTTTTCAACTCATCCATGAGAGCCAACATGAAGTCTGGCTAGTAAATAGAAACATAAAACTTATTAACACAGTATTGCAGCAATGGAGGCCATGTCTCTAAAGAAAGGCAAGGATATCCCCTTCCAATGTGCAACACACATGTCATGTTTAGTATGTGATTGATAATATAGCTTGACTATGGTGGAAACTTTGGCAATAGAAGAATGTGGAAAGTTTACCAAAATATTTTGGGGTAAAACTTATAAGTAGTGTTGAGCAAGCATGCTCGGCCGATGCTCGGATCGGCTCGAGCATCGCTCTGCTCGGCACATGGCGGTACTCGTACGAGTACCGCATGTGCTCGCCCGCCATGTTCGGGTCTCCTCCCCGCACGTTTCGCGGCTGCTGCGCAGCCAATAAACGTGCAGGGAGGCTCTGACATCAGTGTAATGCCAGCAGCCATGTTGGCTGCTGGCATTACACTGATTGGCTGGCCAGAACCCGTGGTCGGGTGCTGTATAGCACCTGACCAGCGAGTTCGGCTCAGTCTTAGCCAGGGAGAGATGAGGATAGGAAGGGAAAGTCAGTGTAGGGAGAAGACAAGCAAATTTGTACAAAAAAAGACCCAAAAGTCCTTTTTAGGACTACTGTGTGTGGGGGCAGAAGTTTATTTTGTGTTGGGGGAAAAAAACAAAAAAAAATTCATATATTCTGTTTAGTGTGCAAAGTTGCAGATTAGAGCACATTCTGTTTAGTGTGCAAAGTTGCAGATTAGAGCACATTCTGTTTAGTGTGCAAAGTTGCAGATTAGAGCACATTCTGTTAAGTCTTCAAACTGTAAAATATCAAAGTCACATATTCCATTCAGTGTGCTTCGCCGCAGTTTAGCAGCACATTCTGTGTACTGTGCAGAGTTGCAGAATAGGAAGAAATACTGTTAAGTCTTCAAACTAAAATATCAAAGTCACATATTCCATTCAGTGTGCGTCACCGCAGTTTAGCAGCACATTCTGTGTACTGTGCAGAGTTGCAGAATAGGAAGAAATACTGTTAAGTCTTCAAACTAAAATATCAAAGTCACATATTCCATTCAGTGTGCTTCGCCGCAGTTTAGCAGCACATTCTGTGTACTGTGCAGAGTTGCAGAATAGGAAGAAATACTGTTAAGTCTTCAAACTAAAATATCAAAGTCACATATTCCATTCAGTGTGCTTCGCCGCAGTTTAGCAGCATATTCTGTGTACTGTGCAGAGTTGCAGAATAGGAAGAAATACTGTTAAGTCTTCAAACTAAAATATCAAAGTCACATATTCCATTCAGTGTGCTTCGTCGCAGTTTAGCAGCACATTCTGTGTACTGTGCAGAGTTGCAGAATAGGAAGAAATACTGTTAAGTCTTCAAACTAAAATATCAAAGTCACATATTCCATTCAGTGTGCTTCGCCGCAGTTTAGCAGCACATTCTGTGTACTGTGCAGAGTTGCAGAATAGGAAGAAATACTGTTAAGTCTTCAAACTAAAATATCAAAGTCACATATTCCATTCAGTGTGCTTCGCCGCAGTTTAGCAGCATATTCTGTGTACTCTGCACAGTTGCAGAATAGGAAGAAATACTGTTAAGTCTTCAAACTAAAATATCAAAGTCACATATTCCATTCAGTGTGCGTCACCGCAGTTTAGCAGCATATTCTGTGTACTCTGCACAGTTGCAGAATAGGAAGAAATACTGTTAAGTCTTCAAACTAAAATATCAAAGTCACATATTCCATTCAGTGTGCGTCACCGCAGTTTAGCAGCATATTCTGTGTACTCTGCACAGTTGCAGAATAGGAAGAAATACTGTTAAGTCTTCAAACTAAAATATCAAAGTCACATATTCCATTCAGTGTGCTTCGCCGCAGTTTAGCAGCACATTCTGTGTACTGTGCAGAGTTGCAGAATAGGAAGAAATACTGTTAAGTCTTCAAACTAAAATATCAAAGTCACATATTCCATTCAGTGTGCGTCACCGCAGTTTAGCAGCATATTCTGTGTACTCTGCACAGTTGCAGAATAGGAAGAAATACTGTTAAGTCTTCAAACTAAAATATCAAAGTCACATATTCCATTCAGTGTGCGTCACCGCAGTTTAGCAGCATATTCTGTGTACTCTGCACAGTTGCAGAATAGGAAGAAATACTGTTAAGTCTTCAAACTAAAATATCAAAGTCACATATTCCATTCAGTGTGCGTCACCGCAGTTTAGCAGCATATTCTGTGTACTCTGCACAGTTGCAGAATAGGAAGAAATACTGTTAAGTCTTCAAACTAAAATATCAAAGTCACATATTGCATTCAGTGTGCTTCGCCGCAGTTTAGCAGCATATTCTGTGTACTCTGCACAGTTGCAGATTTGCAGCACATATTCCGTGTAATATGAAGAAGGCGGGTAAAAAGGGACGGGGAAGTGGACGTGATCCTGATAGTTCAGGGCGCGGGTCAGGACGCGGAGAAACTGTGCCTGGTGCCAGAGCACAAGAAAGAAAGACATGCACCATACCTAGCTTCATGTCTCATTTTACAGGGCGTCGCAGGACATCACTCTCGAGGTCCGACCACTGTGAACAGGTGGTCGGTTGGATGTCAGCTGATACTGCTTCCAGTCGGTTAAGCGCCACCCTGTCTTCCACCAAGTCCACTCTCAGTAGCCAAGAGTCTGGTCAACATAATCCTCACCCTGATCATCCTTCCTCTCACCATAGACGGTCTGGTCAAAGAAGTGATCCCACACTGGGATATAGTGAGGAGCTCGTCTCATCACCAATCCTTCATTTGACCCTCTCTCCAAGCACGCTTGCAGAGGAACATGACATCTTGTGCCCTGATTCACAACCTCTAGAGGGTACCCAATCACAAGAAGATGACAGATGTGAACGGCATTTAAGGTCAAAGGAAGTAGTGGATGATGATGATGATGATGAGACACAGTTGCCATTAAATCAACCACTATTACTGTCTCAAGACCTTGTTGAGGAGGATGATATACAGTTGTCAATGACTGAGTATGTGGTGGGATCAAGACATGAGGAGGATGATCAGAGTGAGGAAGTGGAGGAGGACTTGGTGGACGATGAGGTGACTGACCCCACCTGGGAAGGTGTAGAGCCGAGCGATGACAGCAGTCCTGAGGGTGAGCCATCTGCAGCACCGCAACAGGCTGGAAGAGGCAGTGGTGTGGCTACAGAAAGAAGGCGGACCGCACCAAACCGGCCCGCAAATGTTCCACGGAGCACCCCCTTGCGTAAATCTACCTTGCCAAGGGGTAGGTGTTCCGCGGTATGGCGTTTTTTTAAGGAAAGTGCGGACGACAAAAGAATTGTAGTTTGCAACCTGTGCCACACCAGAATGAGCCGAGGCATGAACACTAGAAACCTCACCACCACCAGCATGATCAGACACATGGCATCCAAGCACCGTAGTAAGTGGGAGGAACGCCTGGATCGCCCATCTGTGTCTGCAGGCCATACCACTGCCTCCTCTTCCCCTGTTTTCGGTGCCGGACAATCGCCTGTCGAAGGCGCAGGCCCGCATACCTCCCGCCCTGCACCTGTACCATCTGAAGCACCATCAGCGACCACATCCACTTCCCTGTCCCAGCGCAGCGTACAAATGTCGTTACCCCAGGCATTTGAGCGCAAGCGAAAATACCCAGCCACCCACCCACAGGCCATAGCACTAACCTCACACCTTTCCAAATTACTGGCCATCGAAATGCTGCCATTTAGGCTTGTGGAGACTGAGTCCTTCCGCAGCCTGATGGCAGCAGCTGTCCCTCGGTACGCGGTCCCCAGCCGCCACTACTTTTCCCGGTGTGCCATCCCCGCCTTACACCACCATGTGTCCCGTAACATCACCCGTGCCCTGACCAACGCAGTTACTGGGAAGGTCCACTTAACGACTGACACATGGACAAGTGCTTGTGGCCAGGGACGCTACATTTCCCTGACGGCACACTGGGTGAATGTCGTGGAGGCTGGGAGCGACTCGGACCCTGGGATGGCGCGGGTGCTACCCACGCCGAGGATTGCGGGCCCTACCTCCATCAGGGTTTCCGCAAGCACCTACGTTATTGGCTCCTCCTCCTCCATTTCCATCTCCGAATTCTCTGCACGCAGTGCCACTCCCCCATCAGCCGGTAGCTGGAAGCAGTGTAGCACTGCAGTGGGGAAGCGTCAACAGGCCGTGCTGAAGCTGATCTGCCTTGGGGACAAACAGCACACGGCCTCAGAGCTGTTGCAGGGGATTAGTCACCAGACCGAGCAGTGGCTCTCGCCACTCAACCTGCAACCAGGCATGGTTGTGTGTGTGATAATGGGCGTAACTTGGTGGCGGCTTTGGAGCTCGGCAAGCTCACACACGTACCATGCCTAGCGCTTGTATTTAATTTAGTGGTTCAGCGATTTCTAAAAACCTACCCCAATGTGCATGATCTCTTGACCAAGGTGCGCCGCGTGTGTGCACATTTCCGTAAGTCATCTACAGCCGGCCTGTTGAAGCTGCAGCAGCGCTTACAATTGCCAGCTCACCGGCTGCTGTGTGACGTGAGCACGCACTGGAACTCCACCTTCCACATGTTGGCCCGGCTTTGTGAGCAGCAGAGGGCAGTAGTGGAGTACCAGCTGTTACACGGTCGTCGCCTCTCCGTTCAACTTCCTGTAATCAGAAGTGAGGAGTGGGAATGGATGTCAGACCTCTGTGAGGTTTTACGCAATTTTGAGGAATCGACACAGATGGTGAGCGGCGATAACGCTATTATCAGTGTAACCATCCCACTTCTGTGTCTACTGAAACGCTCGCTGCTCACAATTAAAACTGACGCTTTGCATGTGGAAGAGGTGGAAATGCGGGAGGAAGAGCTTACACAAGGTGATAGCCAGAGCACCCTCACTTTGTCTTCTCAGCGACAATTGGAGGAGGCGGAGGAGGAGGAGGAGGAGGAGGAAGACACGGTTGCCTCCGCTACAGAGGGTAGCCATGGAACTTTAGTTCCATCTCTTCAGCGTGGGTGGGCAGAAGAGGAGGAAGAGGATGAGGAGATTGAGAGTCATCCTCCTGGTGAGGACAGTGAAATCTTGACTGTTGGTACTCTGGCACACATGGCTGACTTTATGTTAGGCTGCCTTTCCCGTGACCCACGCGTTATACGCATTTTAGACAACACGGATTACTGGGTGTTCACCCTTCTGGACCCCCGCTACAAAGAGAATTTCTCATCTCTCATTCCTCCGGTGGAGAGGACAAGCAAAATGGTGCAATACCAGAAGGTTCTTGTCGAAAAATTGCTCCAAAATTTTCCATCTGACAACGCTGGCGGCAGAGTACGTGCTACCTTGGCCAACAGAGAAGGGGAGAAAAGGGGAGCACACAGCAGTTCCGACAAAGGCAGGGCAACACTCTCCAAGGCGTGGGACACCTTCATGACACCCCGCCAGCACCCTCACCCTGATGCGCAGCCTAGTGTCACAAGGAGGGAAAAGTTTTGGAAGATGGTGAAGGAGTACGTAGCAGACCGTGTCAGCGTCCTCAATGATCCCTCTGTGCCTTACAACTACTGGGTGTCCAAGCTGGACACGTGGTATGAACTGGCACTCTACGCCTTGGAGGTGCTGGCCTGCCCTGCCGCCAGCGTTCTGTCTGAGCGGGTATTTAGTGCTGCTGGTGGCATCATAACAGATAAGCGTATCCGCCTTTCCACCGACAATGCTGATAGGTTGACACTTATAAAAATGAACAAGGCCTGGATTTCCCCTGACTTCTCCACTCCACTGGAGGAAAGCCCTGGGGGAACATAAACTCACTTTATATATGTTATTTACAATGATGGGAATACTCTGTATTCCCATTCACCCCTTCCACCCAAAAAACGGGTATATGGTTGACTCTTAATCTTCTCATCCTCCTCCTCCTCTTCCATATGCCCTGTGATATAATTTTTATATAGGGCCAGCTCACCAGCGGGCCCTGTGATATAATTTTTATATAGGGCCAGCTCACCAGCGGGCCCTGTTTGACAACTTTTTGTATAGGTCAGCTCACCAGCGGGCCTTCTCATATAATGTTTTATTGGGTCAGCTCTCTAGCGGGCCCTCTCATATAATGTTTTATAGCGTCAGCTCACTAGCGGGCCTTCGCATATAATGTTTAGGATGGTCAGCTCCGCAGCAGACCCTCACCCATAATGCTTTAGATGGTCGGCTCAGCGGACGTTTCCCTCTTAATCATGGCCCCAGTTCTGAAAAATCGAGGAAATTTTTGGGAGAATTTGCCTCTGTGCACGTTTCCCTCTTAATCATGGCCTCAGTTCAGAAAAATCAAGGAAATGTTTGGGAGAATTTGCCTCTGCGCACGTTTCCCTCTTAATCATGGCCTCAGTTCAGAAAAATCGAGGAAATTTTTTGCAGAATTTGCAGATGATATACAAGTAAATATACAGCAAATACTGTTTGGTAACAATTTTTCGCCTAAAGTCGTTTTTATTTTCCTTTTTGTGTGTTTTACGGTCAGTCTGTAAAAATGGCGTACTACGGGCGAAAGATCGTTCCCAGCAGCGATGTTGGAGTCCAAGATGCATCCAGACATCCTCCCTATGCTGTCCCTGAACCATTTCTGTGGTGTTTCCATAATTTTCTGTCCTTTTCCTATGGATCAGGCACCCTCCCCTCATCAGAGCAGGGGGTGCCTGGTGTAATGCTCGAGTCTTCCCATTGACTTCAATGGGGCTCGGGTGCTCGGCCGAGCACTCGAGCCTCCGGGGGTGCTCGGTCAGAGCACCCGAACACCCGAGCATTGGGGTGCTCGCTCATCACTACTTATAAGTCCTTTTTTTTTTTTTTTTTTCAAAAGCTATATTCAAAATTTCAGACATACAAAAAAGTATAGAAATACAATGAACCATAAATGGAGGATCCACAGGGAGCCTCTGCCTACATGAAAGATAAACGATCAGATATTAGAAAAGGGGTAAGATTAATATCGCAATTCCACATAAAGTATTACATAAATATGAAAAAAAGGATGTTTTGAACAGCTGACGTCTAACCAAGGCCCACAACACGGCCGGCCCAGCATGAGCAGCAGACAACTGCAACGGCTCCTCAAGTGTCAAGAAGGCCCAGATCAGGGAGACGGCAGCACCGCAAGAGTTAACAACAGCACCAGGGCAGGATATATAGCTCCGCAAGCACAGAGGCCCAGCATGCGAAGGAATCGCTCCGCAAGAGCCAAGGAAGACCCAGCCCCGGAAGCACAGCTCTGCAAGACACGGCTCAGCAGGAGTTAATGGTTGCAGTCTCGATCAGCTCTGCCACGAACACAGCAGGAATCAGAATGTCGCCAGAGCGACAACAGCAGCTGGAAGCAGGAACGGTAGCGGAGACTGTAGCAAGCCGGTACAGGTCACGGACCAGGAAGTCAGCCAGGCCGGGTCAGATCACGGAGGGGATTCTCAGACAAGCCAGATCAGTAACGAGCAGGAACATCAGCCAGGCCGGGTCAGATCACGGAGGAGATTCTCAGACAAGCCAGAACAGTCACGAGCAGGAACGTCAGCCAGGCCGGGTCAGATCACGGAGCAGGAACACAGGAGCGTAGTCGGAACAGGCCAAATCGGTATTCAGGGAATCAGGAACGCAGGAACACAGCAACAGCAACACTGGCTCTGGAACACCACAAAAGGGCACCTGACAGGTTCCAATGGTTAGGTATGAAAAGGTCACCAGGGGCGGGCCAAACAGGCTCAACCGATAGGGGAGCAGCACAAGCGAGAGTGACAGAGAGAGATCACGGGAACCGTGATATTGTGATACTAAATATATAATTTACCTACTCAGTTGTCCTTGTAATCTGCAATACATGGGAAGAACCACACAGAGCTTTAAAGCTCGGGTCTCCCAACACAGATATAACATCAGGAGAGGACACCTCCTACATAGCGTTTCAAGGCACTTCCTTCGATACCATAACCAGGATCCAAAAGGCCTACATATTTTTCCTATTGAACAAGTTAAATCTACCATAGGACAAAATTCTGTCAAAAAATTAATTATGAGAGAGTCATATTGGATTTTTAGACTGGACACTATGGTGCCGAGGGGTTTAAATGAAGCTTGCGATGTGGCCTGGTGATTTCTCCCATCCCCCCCCCTTTTTCTTTTTTTTTTCTTACATTTCAACACTTTTACACTTCAGTGTTTATTAATTGATATAGCACAACAGCGTAATTTTTAGTACACCACCCATTTTTAGTTTATAGTTATTTATATATTTACACATATATAGCACACAGTATATTCCCATATTTGGCTTTCTTATACACATAGACACACTTTAAGTTACTTCATATCCAATTTCACATATTTAACCATATATTATTATCCAAATATATGGGAACATATATTCACATATTATTACCTTTTTTTTTTTTCTGTATCTCACTCACTTACATTAGACCTTATTCATTACATCATACATCTATTATTTTATCACATTTTATATCTTTATTGTTATATCTATATGTTCTATATTATTACTACTATATATATGAATTATTATAATTTCTGTTACTATATATATATGTTTATATATTTTTTTCTACTCTAATTTTTGTTTTTTCTTTATATTATTCTTTTTATTCTTATTTTATTTATTTATTATTTATATGTATTTTTATATTTTATATTTTATTATATATATATATATATATATATAATCAGTTTATTTTATTTACATTTATTTTTGAGGAAATTTCTTTTTATATATATTTTAGGTTGATTTATCTCCATTTTACTGTGGTTTAGTGTGGGGATGACAGAAGGATGGGTGCCTTTGTATGGTTGAGTTGTCTCCATTTTGTTGTGGTCCATTTTGGGAATGATGGACGGATTCTGCGATTGTATTTATCGTTCTTTTTTTGGCTTATACTAGATATTTTGGGATATTGTGTCCATTTCTTTGATGCTTATTTGTTTTGTTTGTTTGGTCACATTTTAAGTGACTTGGCTTGTTTTTATCCTATGAGCGTCACTGATGATGATCAATATGGGGCTCACGGTCCCTTTTAGGGACATATGTGGCTATTTGGACTTATTGCTGTCTGTGGGTGTTCTAACTGTCTCGTTTTCGTTAGGTGTTTGATATTACCGCTGCAATGGATAACAGTTCACCGCAGAGGTGAATTTTACTATATATCATTTTCATTTTTAGTAGCATGGTGTTCAAGATACATAGTGCACTAGAGTTCTCTTTTGCTTCATATATTTGTGATCCTTGATTTCTGAGGTTTCACAGCGTTTATCGTTGTGTTTACATTTTCGGTGGCTTCCGTAGTGATGGAACGCAAGCTCACCATAGCGATGAACCGCATTACATATTAGGCAATTCATCAATCGGTTACATTGTATTTTCTGTTTAAGATCATTGTAGTCATGATTTCTGATTTTATATGGCCTTTTCTCTGTTTACAGGCAGTATAATTTTCTCTACAATTGGAGTGTATTAAATACAACATGCATTTAGAAATAGATGATTCTAGCATTCTACTTCACTAACATGACATTGCTTTTATTTAAATAAAGTTTGTTCTGTTGGTATGTTCTAAGGGTATATTTTATAAATAACAATGAATAATTAAACTAAATATAATTTTTGGCAATTTACAATATGTCATTTTTTATTATATTGTCTCAAATTTATGTTTTAAATTAAGTTACCTATTCCAGGGTCATTTGATGACTTATTTTAGGGTCATCCAATGAAAATTTAGGAGGGAAATTTAAAAATGAATATGGCTGCTATGTTTGTTTTTTTACAATTTGATATTGTGTAACAACCAGTTGGTTTGAAAAAGCAGCCTCTGAGCTGCGAAACCTTACTATATTGGATTTATTGCTACTTTCTACAATTGGTTTGTTGTTTTATATATATATATATATATATATATATATATATATATATTTAATAAATGAATATGATTTTAGACATCTAGCAGCCTTTTTTACATTTTTTTCATCCTTGCACTTGGAAATTACAACATATCTCTGGACATTGGTTACCATTTGGACAAACTCCCAAGTTCATCTGAGTGGAGACAGATTTGAAATTCTCCACAGGCTCAAGAGCTGGTTTTGGGTATATGCCGTTAACCAGCAACTCCAGTTGTGAGTACATCCCTTATATTGTTGGGTTATTGATTTTGTGTGGCATTTACAGGCACTATTTGGCGCCCTCTGTCTTTGTGTCTTTTCCTGTATGTACTTCCCTGATGTGGATGAAGAAGAGGTGCAGCCACTAAATTGAGCACTCTGATTTGGAGTGGACCTTTGGGACGGTCTAAGTTCCCTCAAAGCCTGAAATTCAGTGGAGACATACGTTTTACACTGAACACCACATTTGTGAGTAGATTTCATTTGGTTACATTTTATTAAGAATCATCTGCATACTACACTAGGAGCGCCTCCTTTCTGTGTTCTTTTTCAATTAAAAGAGGCTACAATGGTCCTCACATTAAATAAAATGTGGCCATGGAGAGCTCATCTGAGGGGGATGACTGAGGAAGATTGGTTTATTGCTGGTAATGGGAGATGAACTATCTCTGAGTCAGCAAAGCCTTTCATATGCTGTCACAAGCTTCTCTTACATTGGTGGCCCCGGTACCTTGCACTGGCTGCACAACTGGTTAGTTTTACCCCTAGACACTAGCTTAGAATGACATTTGTTTTTAAATGAAGACTCAAACAATAATGTGAATGTTGATAATGTTGTTAATAGCTAATTTCTGGTCTACCATTTTTGTCATTTGGACTATGGGGCTTTTATGTTTCTCCTCTCTAGTATGCCTTTGAAAAATGATCTATAAGAGGTTATGGATGCACTCTGAGCAAGTAAGACTGTCGTATGCAAACACATTTGAGAAAAAAAGGAAAAAAAGGCACAATTTGCAATATTAACACTTTTGGTGCTAAAGACATCTCCAATGTACTTTCTTTGCAATGCATTTGGAACTTCTCTTGCATCTAAGGGGTTAAAAAACTACCTAATATGAGCCATACCAACTATTGTCAACCCATATAAGAAAAAATTCTCATACCATTAGGTCTGTTTAATTGAACTGTATTTGTAAAGATGTCTGAGCCATCATTTCATTATAAGCAGAAACTACTTTCAATAAATTGCCCTTGTATATTTTTCCACTTGTTTTCTTTTATAATGACAAATGTTATTTTATGTGTCTGAAAAAAACACTCTAAAGAAAATGTAAATGAATATAATGTTCTGCTGTGCTCATTTATCTGCACCAGTACTTACTCAAGTATTTCTGCTAATTTTGTATTTTTTCATGCTACAGTGTACTATTTTTATTCATAATCATAGAATGTATCAACATTTAAATACACTCATTAAACAGCTTAATTGCAGATTTTAAATGCTTCTGCTTTTGATTTCATTGAATATGCAATATCATCACGTTTGACTTCTAATTTTTTTCCCTTAGTGGTGTGAAACTGAGAAATCATGAACAGAAACAAGCCATTTAGAAACAAGTTTCAAATTGGTGCATTTTTCAAATAATTAGGTATGGTGAAATAAAATACATTGAAAAATATTGAGGATTGGCTCAAAAGCTTGTAGAATATTTGCTGGGAAAGAGTATGAAAATGTTAGTAATCTGGTTTAGTTTATAATATATGTGTCTCCAAGCATTCCCCTCTTACTTATGTAGAAAACAAGAGTAGCAATTCCTTAACAGTCCTCTGCATGATTGGACAGATCGCTACCATTTAAGGGATTAAGGGCTCGATCCAAATGTTGGAGTTTAAACCAGAGTGAAAAAAAAAACTGCCTTCGCGAGTTAACTAAGACTGGGTAACGTGAGATTCAAATGTTCCTTATCCAGAAGAGCTAACGCGCGACAGCCTACAAAACACACGAAAACTACAAAACTGAAGTCGCCTAAAATCTGACCTCATCATTGCAGCAAAACACACGATAAAAGCAAGAAACGTCCCAATAAAAAAAAAAAAGCGAAACGTTCGATGTTACTTAGTGCCCCAGCCAATCACAGCACCCCAAAGTATCAAGTTGAGTCGATTAAACTATAAACAGACCCAAAATCACCTAAGCAGCTTTGTCTGTTATCGAGTTCATGGAGCTAGATCTCAGGACCCAAGGAGCGGAGGTTAGTTAAAAAGACAGGTAGCTGAGGCGCATCACACAGAGGTAGGAGTTGGAGCGATTGCAGCACACAATGTGACACATAATACACCTTTGTACATACCAAATACACGCATTCAAACACACATACACACACAGATATAGCCCACATATTTTTTTTTAGTAAAACACACACACCTTTATCTTTTATTTGTCAGTGTGAGTCTGTGAGTGCAAGTGAGGGTCAGAGAGTGAGTGAGTGTGTGTGTAAGTGTCTGAGTGAGTGCCTGGGTGTAAGTGGGTGAGTGACATGGAGAGGAGAGGAGGACAGGAGAGAGGGATGGGGAGTGTAGGAGGAGAGGAGGAAGAGGTGCAGGTGGGCATCCCTGGTCAGGGTAGGGGGAGGGAGAGCCCTGGGTAGGAGGGGGACCTCCAGTAGAAGAGTCACACAGAGTGCAGGGCAAGAGATGGCAGTGAGACAAGGGGTATGGAATGGGGAGCACCACAACCAACCAGGGCCATCGCAGGCAGGGCCTGAGAGCCAAGGCTGTCAAAGAACCTCCGGGGGTAAGGAGGAGGGTAGGGCTAGAGACCCCAAGTTCTCCGAGGAGGAGAACCTCATCCTCTGTGAGGCAGTGATCGCCAGGGAGAGGCTCCTGTTCCCAAAGGGTAAGATGGGGTCAAAGAGAGAGGCTGCATGGAAGGAGGTCCTAGCTGTGGTGAATGCTGTGTCCAGCCACAGCCGGTCACTGGAGTTCATCAAGAAAAGGTGGACAGACTGCAAGGCCAAGGTAACATAGTAATTTAGGTTTAAAAAAGACTTGTGTCCATCTAGTTCAACCCTTTTCCTATTTCTGTTTACCATCATGAAGGTGAAGCGGAAGATGGGAGAGCAGGCCTTGCATGCTGCCGGCACAGGGGGTGGTCCACCCCTGTGCATTTAGTGCAGCCAGTGGGAGGAGGCCATGCACAGGACAATCTCCTCTGTAGTGGTGCATGGGATCCCTGGATGGAGTGACACCAGGGAGGAAAGTAGCCTCAAGTCCACTGGTAAGTGCATCAAGGCCCACACATACATCACACAAATATTGACACCTACCAGACAGAGGCCAACACAGTAACACCTGAACACAGTATTCCACACCAAAATTCAGCAACACAGTTTGCAGGGACGTCAAACAAGGACAGAATACTTGACAAACCCAGTCTGAATGGTAATGGTCAAGTCCCTGTTGAACCCCCTTCATGCTGTCAACAAAAACATCATGCAGAGCACAAAAACAATGTACACTGTCATGTGTCAGTCACAGATCTAACTGTTATGTGTATCACAATGTCGTACCTAGAGTGACAAAGAGGTCAGCACACAACCCCTTGAGTGTCACAGGGATAAGTAATGCATTATTCGACAATGCCTTGCCATCCCCACTGCTCAAGATACACATGAGGACCAAATCTACACCCCTGTAGGTTAGTAGAATCAATATATGTGATCACATCAAGCTTAACAATGTGTGCCAGGATGGTAACCAATGCATTTCAAAGCAATGCAATGGGTACCATCCTGTCACTCAACGGTTCACATGTTAATGTAATAGTCTTGCAGCACTCCTGTCATGGCTCACATTACTGATTACATCATGTCATTTCCTCACACAGCACACCAGTCAGCACAAGCAGAGGACTCCGGAGGCACCTGCTCTGAGTAGGCCACCACCTCCAGGGAGCTGCCACCACAACCACCACTGCAGCAGCGGCAGTAGCAGCGGCCCCACCCTGGCCCCCAGGGTCCACCTCCACAGCAGCAGCCCCAGCAGCAGCAGCAGTGGGCTGTATCCGGCCCACAGTGTTCACCCCACCACCACTACCAGCAGCCGCAGTAGCAGTGGGCAGTATCCGGCCCCCAGGGTTCACCCCACCACCATTACCAACAGCCACAGCTGCAGCAGCAGTGGGCATCCTCCGGCCTCCAGGGTTCAACCCACCACCACTACCAGCAGCAGCAGCAGGGCCCCCAGTATACTGTACTACAGGAAGCACCACAAGCAATGGGGAGACACCGTATGCTTGACATTGTGGGGATGCCACAGCATGGGCCAGTGCGGGCAGCCACCAGACCTCAGCCGCAGAACAGTAGCCAGTGGCCACTGGAATATGAGCACTTTGGCCTCACTGGCCAGCCACGACGACCACAGGACCTGGTGGTGGACACCCCACCATCACCACCCCAACCCACAACAACACCCTCTCCACCCATGCTAGCCACACATTCAGAGAGTGTAACATTCCCAGGGTGTGACTCATCTGGGGATGAAGCAATGCTGTCCCCATGCTCCCTCCTCATCGGAGCACATGGCTCCACACCATCTCCCCCACCACCTGTGGTAGAGCCACAGGACAGCCAGAGGGTATCCCCACCACTTTCCCAGTCTCCCTCCACACCACATACTCCTGCCAACACCATGGTCATGGACCAGGAGTGTTTGGCACTCCAAAGGAGGCAACTCCGGGTGGCCAGGGTCCCTCAACAGGCTGGAGCAGCATATGGCACACCTCCTGGTCAGTATTAGGGCAATGGAGGCCCAGCAAATAACCCTCACCAACCCCCTGGGCTCCTACACCAACCGAATGTCAACTTCGATGGAACAGGTGGTTGTTGAGATGAGTGAAAGGAACAGGCTGGAGACCCTTTGCCATGCCCAGGCCTCCAGTTCTACTGCCACAAATCCTACCAGCACTTCACCAGTGGTACCCACAGCCTCCAAAACCACTAGGGCCTCACAACATCAAGTGCAGCCCCACCCAAAGCACCCCCCAGGAAAAAAAATAAACGTGTAGTTGTTGATTCAACACATGTCCATGTCTGTTTGTTCTTTATCAGATCTAGTTAGTGGCAGAGTTGTCTCCAATGTATTGCACAGCTATGCAGTGAACACAACTCATGCACATCTGATATGGATGATGAATGGCGTCACAAGCTTTTACAGCAGGGGTGAACACACACACATCACTTACAGACATGTTTGTCCAAGTTCAACTCACAGACATATGAAAACCAAAGAACATCAGGGTGTTGTTCCATGATGTGACTTGAAGCTGAACAACATGAACACAATTAGATATATCAACAGATCAACAACATGATCACAATTAAGGGGATAGTAATACTTAGAATGTTTGAACAAATATGTTTTTGGGTTCATCCCCCTAAGTAGAACAAGGGAACTCCCATTGATGAAGGGTGTTTCATTCACAGGTTATTTCAGCTCACTTTTGTTTTTTAAATAGGAAAATCACAATGGCCTGAAACTGTCGAATGGAGCTGTTGCTACACCATCCTATGGAGAATCATGTTGCTGGGACCAGAGCTGTCCATGGGATGGTGTAACAGTGCCACAGTACAATTTCAGGCCACTGTGAGATTTGATCTATGACATTCAACTTTGAACTGAAATAACTTTAGAATGCAAAGCAGGGGGAGTGTCCTTGTTTTATTGAGGGGGATGAACCCTACTAGATAGGTTTATGAAACATATTCAGTATTACTATAACTTTAAACCTTGACAGGGGAGGGGTGATCAATGACAAGAGAAAGTCATATGTGATCAGATTTGTAATTGACATGGACACCAACAGGAGATCCTCATGGACGTGGATTCAACGTGTCACCGGAACAAACTTTTGGACCATGAGGGGTCCTGCCATGGATGCCTGCAAAAGGTGAAGACAAGACTGGAAGGTGCACTACGAACACAACAGTCATACTATTGCTGACCCATCATCATACCCTTGAGTCCCAGAGGTGTACACAACACATTGGTCAGCAATGCTTTGGAGACCTTACTGGCTCTCCATGGGTACAGCTTGGTTATTTGACATGGAGTGAACAATCCATTGCTTGTCAGGGTGTTGTCTAGCCATCATGACCTTATGGGGTTTGTATCACGGTATGGCAAGCAGACATATGTATATGTGAGTGGACACACACATCAGTGTGTAAACCAAGACCCATGAAACAGAGGAGCTATTTTATGGATCTCGATCTACATACTGACGAGGTGTGTGCTCAGGGTCCGCGTCACAGACATACATATGTCTGCTTGCCATCCCCTTGATGGACTCCTCACATGGTCCTAATGCCTAAACAAGACATTGACAAGCAATGGAGTGGCATATTCACTGTGCTACACACACAAACAAGTCAGCATGGCAGGCCTTCAGCTGGAGTATGAACAGTTGCAGCAGGTGACAGCTGTTGGAGAGGGGTGCTTGGAGGAGGAGGGGGATGAGACCTAGCCCTCTCACACGTTCGCCTCCACTGTCGTCTTAGGTACAAGCATGTGTACATACTGGTGTTTGTCTGTCTCTCTGTCAGTGTTTCTCTCACACTACATCTGAGGAGGGTGGGATGTCACTGTTAAACACTAGTAAGGTGTTGTTCATGTGGACATAATGATCAGCTGAGGTGCACTCATAGGGATATACAATGATACTGAAGAAAGGGAAGAAAGGAAGGGGTTAACCAACCGAGGAAAACCACCAGACGCTGCTCCCCCTCCACCCCAAACAAGAAACCTAATAACTGACTCACACTCCAGAAGTATACCAAACCAAACAAAAGCTTTATCAGACAATACAAAATTAATCAAGTGAATACATAAAATCAATTAAAAACCATCCAGCACAGGAATATGGAGTCATGAGGAAATTCCAACATTGAATAATGCCTCTATAGACAAACAATTCAAAGTGGCCCATTATTGATGTGCAATATTATCATACATATAAAGTGCAAAGTGATAATAATCAAAAAAGTATGAATACACATATACTTATCTCTATGAATATAAATAAGAGCACAAGGGAAAGATCAAACTGTGTGACACCTGGAGTCATAGAGGTAAGTGTATGATGTGTATTTATACTTTATTATTATCACTTTGCACTTTATATGTATGATAATATTGCACATTGCTAATGGGCCACTTGGTATTGCAAGTTTGCTTTACATATACTTGCTATCAGTCTATAGAGGAATTATTCAGTGTTGGAATTTCTTCATAACTCCATATTCCTGTGCTGGATGGTTTTTAATTGCCGCTTCCCCAGTATTATGGGGGTGACCCTAACCAGTGCTGAGGTTTTCTGAGCCAGGTCGGTATCTTTCTGGAGATAGTACCACAGGCCTTCCCGTCTGATAGGAGTAAGGTGGGCCTCTTGATTTCCTTACTCTCTGACAGGGCCTTGTCATGGGCTAATCCCCTTTGGGAGATGCTGATGTAGCCCGAGTTCTGCAAAATTTAAGAGAGAATAATCTATTTTGCAAATTAGAGAAGTGTGAGTTCCACCGCAAACCGGTCACCTTCTTGAGGTACATAATTTCAGAGGTTGGTTTCACTATGGTCCCTCCTCTCTCAACGTCCTACTCCTGAGAGCCAGTTGAACCTGTGTGGGTATTTCTCCGAGAAGCCAAGTCCTGCAGAGTGCAACTATTAAATTGGTGACCGTGAGTTGCTGGCAATAATACTCGCTCTCAACTGAGAACTGAGGCATTTGACAATCCTAATCCTTACGGATCATAAAAACCTCACGTACCTGTCCGAGGTTAAGCTCTTGACTCCAAGACAGGCCCGGTGGACCTTATTTTTGTCCCATTTTAATTATGTGGTCTTGTACCTGCCGGGTACCAAAAATGTCCGGGCTGATGCCCTATCCAGACAGTTCTCGGACACTAAGGAGTAGTTAAAGCAGCTAGGCTCACTTCCTCCTTGCCCTTGTGTCTGATTCTGGCTGCAAGTGAGTTCTCCTGAGTTGCTGATTATCCGTGCATGATGTGGCTTCTTCTGAAGTCCCTTCTGGCTCCTGACTCCTGGCTTGTTCCTGACATCGCTGATCTCCGTATTCCTGAACCCGGCTTGTCTGAGTACCTGTCTTGGTTCCTAACCCCAGCTACTCTTTTGGTTTACTCTTCTGGATCACTATTTTGCTTTGTGTGCTTTTGTTATTTTAACAAAGGTGTTTTGCATTTTACATTATTGTGTCTGTCTGGTTCCTGGTCCCTAACACTTACCTTTTCCTCATATTTTATAAGTTATAAATTATAAGAATTTTAGTGCAGGCCAGTCATTTCAAAAAGGACATTTGTAGCTACGGGTTATTGCTCCTGGTACCACGTATGATATGTCAAATCATACAAATGGAGTACAATTTTTTTTCTTATTGCTGGGAGCTACTGAATAAAGTAGGAATCACCATGGTTTTCAAAGATTTTAGCATCTTTGAATTGGTGGAAATGTAAAAAAAAAATCCTATACTTTCACCTTATGGAAATATTTGTGCACACTAATCTAAGGGTTGAAAGGCATATAGACACTCATTTGATGCAGGTGAATGTATACTTCCCAAAATGGAATGCCTTGCATACTTTCTCTTCATATCTCTAATAGCTATAACTAGGAATGGGCAAAAAGTTTCTACAGGCATTCCCATTGCAGAACCCATAGATTTTCAATTGTTTCTTCCACTCTCCTCCTATGTTTTCTATGACTGTGAAATTACCAGTTCCATTATATAAAAACCTGGAACTTCTCCTCAAGCAGCATGTTGTAGAAGAGGAGGGATTAAAAGGAAGTTTTTAGTAAGAAATAGTGATTAGGGATGGGCAAAACTTGTCGCTGTGTTCCTGTGGGAAATTTGGCAAAAACCATGTTGTTATCCGTTTTTTCACGGGAAAATCCTCTTTAAAACTAGCTCTTAAAATTTTCGCATGTTTCGCCCATTGGCCAAAATTTTTCACCATTTCATCAATGGCTATAAAGTTTCTGCCCATTGATTTACATTCTTTTCATACTTCCACTTTAAAAAGGTGACGTTTTCGCTGTAGACAAACACAATAGAAGTAGCTACAGAGCGAGACAGACGTGCTGTGCTGTTCTGATCTGCTGTGATATTTTGCAAAAATTAAGACAGGAAAGGCTCATAGTGACTGCTACCACTATGAGCAGGGTGAAAAATAATCAATGGAGGAGCTGGAAGGACTCTTATGTGTCCACTGAGTCTGAGGAGGAGGAGGAAATGACTAGCAGTACTGAACCAATGCTGTCCAGTCCCCCTAAATCATCCCAAGGGATCTTGGGGAATTTAATGGGAAGGGAGGGAGGAAAGGGAATGGGAAGGAAGGGAGAAAAGGGAATGGGAAGGGAGAGAGAAAAGGGTAATACTAGTGAGAGCAGGACAGGTCAGCTGCCTGTGCCTGCTGCAAGACATGCTGCCCCTGCTGCCTGTGTCACCATTGCAGTACCTGCAGCCACTAGTGTTGTACCTGGTGCCAGATGTGCTGCCACTAGTGCTGTACTTGCTGCCAGTGCTGAACCTGCTGCACCAATACTTTGCCTGCTGCTACTGTTTCTTGTAGTACTCAGGAGGGGGAGAAAATGATGCCAAGTGTGACAGCAGGGGACCCTCTGCCACATTACTCGTCACCTCCTCCAAGCAGCAGTGAGATGTCTGGAATACAGCAGAATCATGTAGGGACTAGTGGTTGTGGTGGTGTTGGAGAAGCTGGGGTGGAAGAGATGGCCTTTTTATCAGAAATTGAGAAGCAAAGGGAGACAGGGATGAGGATGGGCATCACCACCACCACCACTAGCATTCAGCTTTTGAAATTTGTGGAAACTGCAACTGCTTTAATTTCTGCTGCTGCTGAGATGAAAGGGCAGTAGGGTGCTGATGAACAGGCTAATGTGCCACAGACCACCATGGATACAGTGGGAATGGGGTCAACAAGTAATGCGGGACTAGGACAGTTTCCACTTGCCAGTACCAACAATACTTCTGGTCCTAGTTGCAGTGCTAAATCTGAGGCAGTAGCAGCAACATTATCCGCTGCCACAAAAAGTGAAGGGGAATGTGGAGGACAAGAAGAAAGCGGCCATTCTTCTCCACCTGCTCCCTATCCTTCCCCCCAGAAGTCATGGGTTTGGGACTATTATTCTCTTCTGGCAGGCACAGTGCAGTCATCATCAACAATGGTACAGCCCAAAATATGTGACAAGTTAGTGAGAAGGGGAAAGGAGGGAACACACCTTAGCACAAGCTGCCTGATAGCACACATGAAACAATGACACCATTACATTTATGTCAAACATGTTAAAGCCAAACACCCATTACAGAAATCTAGCACTGCTATTACTGTACCCCTGAATCTCCAGAGAGGTGGAGATCACGTTGTTACTGTTATTGTTGATCCCATTCCCTTTCAGCTGCCTAATCATCCTACTGCTTAAACAACTCAGCAGCAGCAGCAGTACGAACAGCAATTGCAACTTGGGACTCAGGAGGACATTTGACGGTGACCACTGGACAACATGATCTACTAGCATTAGGCCAGCATGGCATTTTTATTTTTTTCTCAGAGCTTGTATTTTGAAAAAAAAATAAAAAAAAAACTAGTCCTACAAAAAAATAAACAATTTTGGGGGGGGGTTTGTTTCCAACAAGCCTAAGTCCTACAAATCAGTGTTTCCTTAGGGCTTGTGCCAAACAAACTAAAGTCCTACAAATCAATGTTTCGTCAGGTCTTGGGCCTCTAATTTAAGTCTAAGTCACACAAAGGCCTCTAACTACAAATCAAACAAATCATCCTGTACAAAATACTCTATTAAGTCCACCCCAGTGGCAGTTTATGTCAGGGGGTTCCTGTCTCTATCACTTTACATACACATGTCTTATTTTATGTTATTGATTTATTTTTTTATTAACTGTCCCCCCAATAGCAGTCAAGGAATCCCCCAAAACAAATTCCCTGTTCAAATGATTAATTCATTCACCAACACAGTGTCACAGCACCTTGTTTCCAGTGCTGCCACTTCAGCGATGCTCGGAGTCTTTCCATGCGTCATCTGCAGGCAAGAGGCTTCAAGCATGCTGCAGGCCTCTGTTTTATGTGTGTTTGTTTCCTGTAGTATCTTCCTACCTATTTCCCCCCTCTACCTGCTCCTCCTACCTACTTCCTGTGGAGGGGTTTAAAGGGCAGACTGAGTCCTGACTCAGTCACCTTTACGTTGTTGTTCTGAGCAGTTCATTTTCTTGCATTCCTTATTCCTGTGTATGATCTGGCTTGTCTGTCCATCCATTCTGGTGTTGACCTGTGGCTCTATCTGACTATTCTCCTTGGCGTTCCGATTTGGCTCAGATATGCTTTCTGGTACAAACCTGTGGCTCTGGTTGACTACCCGCTCCATGTATGAACTAGGCTTGTCTGACTACCCACTCTGGTGTTTACCTGGGGCTCTATCCACTGCGCATCCAGCATACATATGCTCCAGTGGATATCCTATCTGGAGCAAACCTGTGGCTCTGGCTGACTACCCACTCCGTGTATGACCTAGACTTCTCTGACTACCCACTTTGGTGTTGACCTGGGGCTCTATCCACTGCGCATCCAGCATTCCATCACTTCGTGGATATCCTTTCTGGTGCAAACCTGTGGCTCTGGCTGACTACCCACTCCGTGTATGACTTTGGCTCGTCTATCTTATCTGGTGCTTACTAGAAGGCTCTGTCTGTTCGCTCAGTTTGTTGGTTCCATTATTCAGACATCCTTCCGTGTACTGACCTGGGGCTCTAGCAGACTCCTAGCTACTAACTTCGGGCTGAGTCAGTATCTCTGGGGCGCTACCTTACCACTAGACTCCAGTCGGCTGATGCCTAGTTCCAGACAGTGTGGTGCAGCGATTGGGAGACTGCTATTCCTGATACAGTGCTCGCCGTTTCAATCACGCACTGAGTGTTTATTTATATATTGCATTACTGTCATTATTCTCATAATAAAGGTTCTATTAACTATACCATCTGACACCTGGTTTTGCTTGCCACACAGGCACCCTCCTCAGACCCCTTTATACCATGTCTTACGATTTTTATTTTATTTAGGATTTATTTTTTATAAACTGCCCCCCCAATCCCAGTAAACAACCCCCCAAAAATCATCCCCTGTTCAACTGATTCTTTCCCCAAACCCCACCAAGACAGGCACCCTCATGCCCCTTTTATACTATGCCTTTTGGAAATAAAATAATATTTATTTTATGTTGTGTGTAACTTCAATGTTCCCATTGATTTCTATGGAATGAGCTAGGCAGAAAAAAAGCAGAAAATCTGCACTTTTCACTGGAAATTTTCCCACAAGCGGAAAGTGCCATTTTTCTCCGATTTCAGTTTCAGGCAGAAATTTTCACCCATCCCTAATAGTGATATGAATGCTTGTACAATATGGGCAGCAGAATCTGGAAGGCTGCTGCTCCTGCTGCTGCTTAGTTGGAGGAATTTAGCAGAAGCAGCAGTAGTAAAGGGAGACCATTTCCCCCAGACCAGATAGACCCAGGCCCACAACATCTTCCCCAGGGATCTGGGGAAACATGTAAAAAAGGCCAGGAGTTTACTGGATAGTATGATACATGTGAAGAGAAAAACAGGAAATCCTGCAGGTCTAGCAAACCTAAGAATTCCAAATCCCTATGAAGCGGTAAGCGAGAAGGACAACAAATGACTGGTTTTGGTTAAAATTAACTTTTATTAGTTCACAGTAAAAAGTAATATAGGGGCTTCTTCCAGTTTTCCACATATGTATCACAATATAACAAAAACACATAGAATGAACTAATACTTCATTCTGCAAATGCCTAGTGCTTAAAGTCAATGTAGCACTCTGGTATTGATAGCAAAAATGATAATTTAGTGAAAGAAACTAACGAATAGCAATGTAAACACTTAAAGTAAGCAATCAGTGCTACTACTGTGTGCCACACTGCAGCGCAGTTAGCAAAAATGAAAGATACACCATATGAGTAAGTTGTAAGTCTTACAGTGCTAGGAAGAGATCATACTCTAATTACATAAGAGCATTAGTGCACATACTGGCTTGCCAAAAGAGAAGATTGACCTTATAGATACAGAATCAGCAGATATAGCTCAAAGATCTGGGTATTGCTGGATTTGTATGTATAACCAGGCTCTTAGAACTGTATGCGCTGAGATCATGCACTAAAAATAATAGGTTATAAACAGCTATACTAAATAGCAAGGAGTAGTTGACTAAAAATAATCCTACAGGTATTGGGGCATAAACCGGCTTGAAATTAAGTTCCCAAGAGATGCCGGGGCATATACTGGCTTGCCACAGATTAGTAAAAGTGAAAGCTGGTCTAATGCCTCACAGCTCCTCTGGAAACTACACAGACTAAAGAGCTCTATTTCCTCGTTACTGTCAATAGTAGAAGTTGGTTCTATTCTAACCCCAGTACAGCAGTTATCGTCAAACGGCTAAAGAATTGATTTCTCGTCTAATAGCAGGCACAATCCTAGTCTGAATACATAAGTCTCCTAGAGATGCCGGGGCATATACCAGCTTGCCAAAGTTTAATAAAAGATGAAATGCACGCTGACGCTCGTTTTGGACGCCTTCTTCAAAAGCAGCAGTTAGAACGCCATTGCTGTGGGCCAGTGCCGGTGCAGTTCCGGTTTGAAAAAATAGAGGCCCTGTCCCAACGGTCCAATCAGGAATTTAGTGATATATATTATGTGGACTGAGTAACTATTAATAGAGAACAAAACTTATACATGGATATATGGTCCCATGTACCTTTAAGGAACAATAAAATAGTAAACCTAGCACATTTATAAACTCTATAATCACCATATAAGGAAAAATGAAACAATAATATGGTGTATATTAAGATATAACATATAGAGATATTGATGTTCAGAATTACCTGCAAGTTGGAATGAATTTATCAAAAATCATCAAATTCTGATTACTATTACTATTACTATTGATCCAAGGAATTATCAGTAGATTTATGGTATTTTAGATAGTATGATGAGTAATAATTAGGGCAGAGTGTTTTCCTTTTTTCTGTTTGTTATTTATTTGGTTTTGTGGACCACATGTGGTTGACCCCTTCTGGAATCTTTTGGTTTTGTGATGTTGTTTAGTGGTTGGCTTTGGGAGAGCTGGGTGGTGTGAACTGGAGATGTGGGTTGGTAGAACGTCTGTATTGTTCCCACCGTTTGGCTTTCTTAGGAATATACGTCTCTCTGGTGTGGGGTCAGTTCTTGGAGGAGTGATGTTTGGTTGTGTTGTGGTAAGGGCCTCATTGGTGGAGTGGAAACTTGTCGAACCAATTATAGTGAAGATATCTAAGGGGTTAAAACATGAGAACCAATCAGGTTGGATATCTTCACATAAATAAATGACAATATTAAATAATTTTGAGAACTTTATACTATATTAGGTATTGACACGCTACTTCACAGTAAAGGATTGATTGAAACAATCAATTCCGCATATTTGTGCAAAAATATATATAATTTATTTAAGTGAAATATACTATATATAAAGTGTAAACAACAATATTATAAAGGAGTGATCAGCAATTACAATAGATATATAGTAACTCAAACCACAATTATCACCATGAGGATTACCAGCAATTAAAGGGTTAACCACCTATAGGTATATTCAGAGGTATTAGATAACAATAATTGCACTCAGCAGTATAGAAAAGGATAATTGATCCTTACAATTAATAAAATTCAGTTGGCAGCAGTGTATATGAATACCTTCTGCCCCAGAAACTGTATAAACAATGCTCATTGAGGTTTAAGGTAGGTTGTCAGTTGAATTAGCTTTAATATTAAGCCAGGTCCTCTGATAATTCCCTTATACCATATATAATAACCACATTTAGAGACTAACTGGAATAGAATCCCAGATTTAAATCACTATAATTTAATTATCTACCGATTACCAATATTGCATACCTTCTGAATAAAACATATAAATTACATTTAATATAGTCAATAACAGAGTATACCAGAAAATACTTAGAATCAATTCAATAATATATGTCTAGACAGTATATTAAATTTCGTGTAACATTTATCACAAATATGACTATAGCAATATTATGTAAAACCTATAGGATACTTCAAGGGTTAATCCACTTATTAAGATAGGAAACCATACACAAGATAGCAGCTTCTTTTGTCTAGTGAAAGTTTAAAAAAAAATGTCACTTTGCAAAAGTTTTAGACCCAAAACATACACAAAGAAATCCAAAGAGACACCACAAATTAAATAGACAAATAGCAGTTAAAGGGTTAATAACCAAATTCAAATGAATTCCCCAGATCAAATGTTAGCTATTATAATCTTTCCAGAAACACAATATTCTAGAAATAACAGAAATTATATTAACTAATATATAAACCACTCTAATTATATTACCCTTATCTGGCAAAATATAACAACTTACCAATAAATTAATTAATTCTGCTTAATTTCAGACTTTCTAGAGCTAATATAGCTTATTATAATTGATCCCAAATGGTTGGCCAGTCCAATAAAGACAATTATAAGACAGATTAGGTTTCTTCAAATATAGAAGAAATGTGTATATGATTCTGAACTTTTGCAGAATTTAAATTTAAAAGAAAATATATAGTTACCAGTCCACTAAGTGTTTCTTTGTATCTCTCAGCTAGGTACACAGAGCAGGAATTGAAGAGCCAGGAACCAAGAGTCAAGAGATCCCAAATCCTTAAGATTTTTTTATCATAACTCCGCCCAACCTACTCTGGTTGGATAAAGATCCATCTCATTTTACAGTGGCATCATCAGTATTATCTGATTGGATGCTCCTAATCCCTAATTTAACTAGGAATGTGAGTAACCCCTAGTAATGACACTACATAAACTGTAGATGGCAATCTTACTCCATATTAAAATTTTATATATAATCAATTTTTATGTCATCAATAATGTATGTTAGAGGTCATTAAACATCACAAAAATATGCCATCCTCTCAGACATTCTCATAGGGGAGTATCACTCTGTTTTAGACTTTGAGATTTTCTCATAAGATAATAATACTACATGAGACTGTGATTGTCTGGCACCTAATCGTATATCTCCATAACTGTCATTCCGTTATTTTCACCCCCTACCTTGAATCAAAGGGCCATTTTTTTAAATGAGATCATTTACACACATCTTAAAACAGAATTTCAGATAATTTGGTTTAAAAGAAAAATTAACCATTTCCTCCCCATCATGGCAATATCTCTGACAAGCTCTGCCTTACAGTAAAAGTCCCATGGACTTGGGCGTAGTGCTAAATATTATGCAGTTATTTAATGAGGTTTGTTATGTTTATGATAAGTTAGATGTATAGCAGTTTGGATGATCTGAGGGGGTATTAGTGGTAGAACATGGTGTTATATGACAGGTACGATTGTGATTGATATATAAAGGTTCTCAAGAGCAACACTGCTACACAATCTACTCTGATTCTAGATTGTCTTAGAGTGGTGATGCTTAGTTTTTTGCATCAGTTGGTGTGGGTGGTTGTGATGAATAAGGGGTGTGTGTTCAGGAAGCACAGGTATAGATGTCGGATGTTTAAATTAAGGGTGACTATTTGGCAGGATGGGGTGAAATTTATATTTCAATGAAGATTAAGTTGGTAAAATTAGATGTACAATGGTTGAATTCCCCTCAGAAGAGGGCTTATCTATATGGACTTGGGTTTGAATCAAAATATTTTAAGGGGTGAAAGATTGGATCCTAAGTTAAAAGTATTAAAGGGATAGTAATACTTCGTTTTAACTTTATTTTATTTTGTAGGCATTAAAAAACATGAAGAATGATATAAGTCTTATATCTCAAACCTTTATGGTTTATGAGATATTCACAAGCAAAGTTTCCCCCTCCCGCCCCTTTTAGCTAGTGTAAGCCATCTCTTCTCAGATGGGGATCTGGTTGTAAGACCAGATAGATAACAGCAGGGGACAATCTTCTGATAGTGAAAACAATGAAAGCCCTGCCTCCCTTGACAAGCTTTTCAGGTTTTTCCCTTATCTTAATTGAAGATTGTCCCTCTCTGCAATCTACCTGGGCACCTCCCTTCTGCCCTGGATGAGAAGTGTTACATCAGTAAAAGGGGCAGGAGGGGGACACTTTGCTTGTGAATATCTCTTAAACCATAAAGGTTTGAGAGATAAGACTTATATAATTCTTCATGTTTTTTTAATGCCTACAAAATAAAATAAAGTTAAAACAAAGTATTACTATCCCTTTAACAGATGAGAGTTGGTACCGTGTTAGCCGTAGAAATACAGGATGCAAAAATTTTTGTAAAGTTGAAACCTTTATTGGTTAACTAAACAGATGTAAAATGCAAGCTTTCAAGACTTCTTAGGTCTCTTCCTCAGGCATGTTATACAGATAAATATGAAAACTTCTCTCTTAAATACAAGTACACATTACATTGTTTATAATGGAAATCAGATAAGACCATTAGTCCAGATACGTAAGAAGTCTTGAAAGCTTGCATTTTAAATCTGTTTAGTTAGCCAATAAAGGTATCAACTTTAAGAAAATGTTTGCATCCTAAGTTAAAGGTATTGGCTCTGAAGTTCTCAATCTGTTTTTATAAGCATGGGTTGTTTGATATCTGGAGGACTCAACATCCTTTAGAGAGGGATTTTACCTTTTATTCCAAAGCTCATCAATTCTATTCTAGGATAGATGCTCTATATGTTATGGCCTTGTGTTTTGAGGAGTGTGAGGACTCATTATCTACTGCTTATATCATGCTCCTGTATACTATATACTTAAGAACAATTCTCGGTACAGGATCAGACCTGACTGGAGTTTAAATGAGTTTGATTTGTTGTCAGAAGACTCTAAAGAACAATTAAGGTAGGAAATACAAAGATTTTTGGATATCAATGACAACAATTCGGTCTCTGATTCTGCCTTGTGGTGCTCCTTGAAATGTGTCATTAGAGGTTACTTGATTAAGAAATGAGCTTATAAGAAGAAACAGATGGGGAAGTCAATGGCAGAACTGTACATAGATCTAGCTAAAAGGAGGCTATAAATAAGTTTACCCCTATTGAAATCATTGGAAGTAAGAGAAAAGAAATCCAATCTAGAATTAAGGAAAATCTGTATGACGGACTGAAAAGAGTCTTTTTTAAATCTAAGCAAAAATGGTATTACAGTGGGAATAGGGCAAGTAAGGTAATGACAAATAAATTGAATGCTAGGAATGAGAAGAATAGGATCGATAAAATTATTTTTTAAAAATAGGACTTTTTTGGCACCATCACAGATAAATAAGGCTTTCAGGGACTATTATAGTTTGTTATATAATATTGAGATAGCTAATATACCAGATTCTCAGATTAAGGCATTTTTGCAGAAGTTGAAACTCCCTAGATTAACTTCTGACCAGATAGATTTTTTTAATCAGCCTTTTTCCTTGCAAGAGGTTAGGGAGGTGATGAAAGGGAAAGCTCCGGGCCCAGACGGCTATACAGCCATTCTCTATCAAATTCTGGACCCGATGGTTTCTCAGTTATTGCTTAGGGTTTTTAATGAGGTTGCCATTAATAAATGTTTTCCCTTAGAAATGTTGCAGGCTAATATTTGTCCTAATCTTAAGAAGGGTAAAGATCCACACCTTAATGCAAATTATTGACCCATATCTCTTATTAATCAGGATGTCAAGATATATTCAAAGGTCCTTGCAGAGAGATTAAAAACAGTAATAGGAGATCTAATAAATCCAGATCAAACTGGGTTCATATTGGGCAGAACTGTAGAAAATAATACACGTAAGGTGATTCATTTGATTTCGGAGATACATTGTCAGGCTTTCCCTTCAGTCTTCTTGGCGTTGGATGCAGAGAAGGCTTTTGACAGGGTGAGCTTGGCGATTCTCTCTGAAACCAATGAGGCCTTTGGATTTCAGGGTTTTTTAAGAATAGTGCAATGGCTTTGTATAAATCCCCTTGTGCAAAAGTAATAGGTCAGTATTTGAATTCAGAATTTTTTGAGATCAAGAACGGAACAAGACAAGGCTGTCCTTTGGCTCCGATGTTATATGTTTTGACAACTGAGCCTTTGGCAGCAATGGTTAGGGAATCCGTACAGATTAAGGGCATACAGAGTAAGGCTCAGGAATATAAAATAACATTATATGCTGATGATGTGTTTCTTACATTGTCTTCCCCATCTGAATCAATTTCTAAGGTTCTATCAATGAGAGAAGAGTTTAGTAAATACTCTAAGTATAAATTAAAAATACATAAGACACAGGTGATGGTTAGAAATGTTACTTCTTCTCAGCTTCAGTTACTGCAGAGCCAGTTTCATTTTAACTGGCATAATAAAGAAGTTGAGTAGTTGGGTATTAATTTATTACACAATCTGGGAGATATGCAAATGTTGAATTATATGAGATTGCTTAGAGATCTTGATGGGAAGGTTGAGAGTTGGAGGGGGCTTGAAGTTTCCTGTTTGGGATGAGTAAATATTGTTAAGGCATATTTATTACCCAAAATATTGTATCTGATTAGGACTATTCCAATACGGGTCCCTGAGAAAACTTTAAAGGGATAGTAATACTTTGTTTTATCTTTATTTTATATTGTAGGCATTAAAAAAAACATGAAGAACGATATAAGTCTTATTTCTCAAACCTTTATGGTTTAAGAGATATTCACAAGCAAAGTAACCCCCCCACTTCAGCCAGATCAGAAGGGAGGTGTCCAGGTAGACTGCAGAGAGGGACAATCTTCAATTAAGATAAGGGAAAAAGTTGAAAAACTTGTCAAGGGGGGAAGGGTTTTCATTGTTTTCATACAAAGAAGCATGTCCCCTGCTGTTATCTGTCTGGTCTTACAACCAGATTCACATCTGAGAAGAGATGGCTTACACTAGGGAAAAGGGGCGGGAGGGGGAAACTTTGCTTGTGAATATCTCTTAAACCATAAAGGTTTGAGAGATAAGACTTATATCGTTCTTCATGTTTTTTTAATGCCTACAAAATAAAATAAAGATAAAACGAAGTATTACTATCCCTTTAAGAAGTCTTAGTAAGATTATATCAGATTATGTTTGGATGTCCAAGAAAGCTAAGATCGCAAATTCAATTCTGAATAGAACTGTGGCGCAAGCGGGACTTGGACTTTCTGTCATAAAGTTATTTCCTAATGCAGCTATGTTTACACATTTTTTGGCTTGGGTCATTAAGAAAGACCAAGACCTTGCCTGGGTAATACTTGAAAGGTTACATGTAAGGGATTATAACCCTTTCCATTTATTCTGGGTTAGCCTGCAAGTTGTTAAGTCTCTGGGTATAACTAATGTAGTAGTTAAAAACGTGGTTAGGTCTTTGACTAAACTGAGGAATAGGTTGGGGTATTTGAATTATATTACACCTTTTAGTCCAACAGAAGCACTAAAATTTTATGTCCAGGATAATTTCTTGAGTAGATGGAAAGGTGAAGGATATACAAACATTAGCTGATATTATGGCCAGGGATTATGTCATTCCAGGATTTCCAAGAAAAGTTTTCCATTTTGAAACAGTATTTCTTGACTTGTTGTTTATTGAGAAGCATTACACATCCAGGTTAATATCTAGGTCATTGAGATTATTAACCAACCTTAATATAGGAGACATTACTCCAGCAATGAAGAAATGGGAACGGGATATGAATAAATCATTCCCCATTTATAGTTTGTTTGATTCCTGGGAGTGGGTAAGGAGGATAGCTCATTGTGTGACTACACAGAAAGTTTATTTCAAGTTGTTACATAGGTGGTACATGGTCCCCTCACTTATTAGTTTATTCTATGGTGGTGTATCTAGAAACTGCTAGAGATGTAATAACAGTAGGGGAGCAATATACCATATATGGTGGGGATGTGATAAGCTGTTGATGATTCGAAAAAGGATCACACAGATTTTTGTGTCTTTGTTTAATTGGAATCAAACACATAATCCCCAGACTTTTTTGTTCCATTTTTAATTACCTGGTAAGAGTAAAGTAAAAGCTCTTTTAGCTATTATTATATTGATGGCAGTTAAGATATGTATGGTGAGAGGTTGGAGGAAACCTGAGCCACCGGCCTGGATGGATATATTAGATCGAATAACCCATCAATGTCGGATGGAAATATATTTTTACTCTATATGTTCAAGTATAAAATTATATGATGACATTTGGTCTCCTTGGGAAGAGTTATGTAAACAAAAACCCAGATGGGAACACTATCACTGTGCCCGTGATTGCCTCCAGTGGTGCCTTGCGGTTTGGCAACCTTGATCATGCCTTGGTTGTCGCTCAACTACTGCACGCTATTCTTATAAGCCACTGGGAATTGATGAGTGGTCTCAGCACATATGCTAAGCATTATAGGCATCAGACCAGTTATACACGGTTGCCCTTTCATGGTGTACCTGAGCGTTGTGCTTCTGTGTTCCATTTGCTGATTCCTGTGTATGACTCCTGGCTTCGTCTGACTTCCGTTCCGGTTTGACTCTTGGCTTCTTCTGACTACCCGATACGGCTGGGACTCTTGGCTTCGTCTGACTACCCAATTCGGCTGTGACCCCTGGCTTAGTCTGACTACCCAATCTGGCTTAGACTCATGGCTTCGGCTGACTACCCGGTCCTGCTGAGACTCCTGGCTTCATATTACCATTCCTCCCGGCTTTGGTTGACTCTCGCTCCGCTGCACTCCCGGCTTTGGTTGACTCTCGTTCTGCTGCACTCTTGAGTCAGGTTGACTCTCCTCCCTGGCCTACCCAGCTCTGGCTGACTTTCCTTCCTTGACCTACCTGGTCCTATCGCTGCCGCAATTACTGCTCCCTGGCAGTATCCATTGTTAGTCAGCCTTGTCATTTGCCTGGTTGTGTTCCATTCTGGGTAGCCATGTTATGGTTCAGTACCCTCAGAAACGGAAGGTTTTGGTAAAATACAGTTTTATTTGCACACAATGTATGCGGGTTCAGCATACAGATAAACGGTAAACTGACACAGGACAGGTTACAATGGTTTGATTAACCCACACGGGTCCAGTATGTAGAATAAATATACAATACTGACACAGATAAATCTCATATGATACAATGTAAATATGACAGAGTGATACTTATTAGGCCAATGACAATAGTTGGCCCTAATGTTAGAAGGCCCAATGTAGCTCTCCACGCAGAGAGTAACAACAGCGACTGGAATATATGGAACAGGTGAAGCCAGAGTAGAACTGACTAAGGCAACATAGGAGGAAACTGCCAAAGTGAACGTCCACCGGAGACTGCAAAATATTGTGAGTCAGTGCTTAGTGCCGTAAGGAATAACGTACGCCAAACTGAGACTACAAATGCATATACAAATGCCAAGTACCGCCCCAGAAGGGGTTAATGAATGCTCCGGTCTGCAGATGGGAAGTAACCTGAGATGCCCAAATGAACCCAACCTCAGGAATGGCAGAAACAGACCAAGCGAACGTGGTGCAACCGGAATGAACCGGAGGGTAGCACAGGCACTATGAGTGAGCGGATCACGAACTGGACTACTATATGGAACTGAGGAAACCGGAGGTCTGGCAAGACCACTGAGGCATGAGCAACAGCAGGAGCAGGGTGACTGGCAAGCAGGAACAGTACAGGAACAGGAACTTCAGCCCAGCCGGGTCAGTACACACAGCAGGAACGTCAGCCAAGCCGGGTCGGTACACGGAGCAGGATCGCCAGTCGAGCCGGGTCGGTACACGGAGCAGGAACGTCAGCCAGGCCTGGTCAATACAGGAAGCAAAAACAACAGCCAATCCGGGTCGGTACACAGAGCAGGAATGGTAAACAGGCAGAGAAGTCAAACAGTCCGGGTCATACACTGGTATCATATGAGAGCAACAGAAGCAGCGCTAGGCAAAGGATACAACACGAAAGGGCAGCGCATAAGTGATAGCCCAAGGTATTTAAAGGCTGTCACTGGAAGGAACAAGACAGCGTAGCCAATAAAGAGGCATCAGGAAGTAAACATGTCAAAATGTCCCCCGAATCACGGGCACCGTGATAAGCCAGCTATTCTCCCCTAGCTTTCTAGGGTCTGTCACCTCTGTCTGTTGGTTCACCATAGCGTTCTAGGGCACGTCACCATTGCCTGTCTAGTCCCTAGCGTTCCTGGGCATGTCACCATTGTCTGTTTAGTCCCTAGCGTCCTATGGCCTGTTCTGTTGCATAGTTGTCTCCAGCGTTCTGGGTTACTGTCTGTGACTATCCTCCCACCTGTCTAGTGAAGGGTTGGAGAAGTGTCGTTGCACTGTCCTGATACCTGGTCTGGTAAAGGTTGGAGAGGTGTTCTCTCTCCTTGGGGTACTCCAGCGTTCTGGGGTATTATCTTTGCCTACTCTCCTACCGGTCTAGTGAAGGGTAGGGGAAGTGTCGTTGCACTGTTCTGCTACCTGGTCTAGTGAAGGTAGGAGAACTGCTCTCACTTCTTTTAGGGCTCCAGCATTCTGGGGTATTGTCTGTGTCTATCCTCCCACTGGTCTAGTGAAGGGTTGGGGAAGTGTTGTTACACTGTCTCTATACCTGGTCTAGTGAAGGGTGGAGAGGCTTACTACTACCTTTTATCTTTAATTTAATAACGTTTTAATTTTATTGTATCTGTACTTGTCAACTGTCATTATTTCGCAAGTCTCCACGTGACAAACATACTTAATTAGCCACCTGCATAGATATGGCCTGTGCTTCCTGAGTTAGATATTTGGGAATATACCTTAGTGTGCGAATGTGTGAGTGATTGTGTGGATAGAATCTGATGATAGGTTATTAATTGTTAACATATGATTGTATCCGAATGTAATTTTTTTTATATGATAAAAAAAGTAATAAAAAATACTAGGAGGTTAATAATGATACCCCAAAGTTCTGTATGACTGACTGGGAAGACACAGATCCAAGTTCCTTCCAGATCCGGCTGTTAACACTTTTAGGGCAGTTTGGGGGTGTGACTCCCAGTGAGAAGGAAGCAAAGGAAAAAACCCCGAATTCCCTAGAATTCAGTGTGACCAGGAAGACACAGATATCCATAATCCAAGTTTCTTCCTGATCTAGCTGTATGATAGGAGAATCTGGAGGAACCTGGGGGACTGGGGGACTATGAAGTATATTAATAAACAATTTAAGAACACTGAAGATGACACTGAGTAGCATTCTAATGTTAATGGCATAATGGAGGAAATTGTAATGGTTCAACCAAATGCTGTGCCTGACTGTGAGAGTACAAACACCAGTCCTGAGAGTAGTGAAGTTTGAGACTTCAAAAAGCCTAGAGGAATATAAATGTAGTGGGAAAGAAGTGGCGCGCAATGCTGAGAATGACCTAATTATTGCTGAGGATATGATATAGAGTATATCCCTTCAGCACCCTCCTCTTCTTTACATATAGATGAAGTTGAACATGAGAGAGATGATGAACAGGAAAGTAGCTGAACAGTAAAGACACAAATAATCTCCACTTAAAAGGAGTGTTGTGCTAGTTAGTTTAGAATCTGTTGGTGAATCAGTTGGAAAGTCTGACTCTGGCTAAGTAAAAATTCCTAACAATACACAATCCTCCTTTCAGTTATCATCCACCATCCAGCCACAAACACAAAGTAATCAGCACAGGTCATCCATATCCACGACCTTAGCTATGGTGAGTGTGTCTGTTGCTGTTGGAAGAACAGCATCTTTTACAATTACAACATCTAGCCCCAGTAGTAGTAGCCCCTCCGGGACTACTCAGTCTATAGTTTGGAGATACTTAATTCACAATCCAAAAACTAAACATGCCACTCTCTGTTGTCCATGTAAGAAGCGTGTGAAAAAGAGAAAAAACTCACTAAGCTAGTTCACATATCATCTCAAGTATACAATGAAATATACAAGAAATGGCTAGCACAAGTTGTAATTATTCATCTGGGATTAAAAACACAATAGTTGTTCTCTGAAATTTTATATTAATGTAAACACACAAAGGACAAAAAAAATGCCCCAAAAGGGAATCTTCTAAATGAGGCACTCCACCCACAGCACATGTAATCAAAACAGATTTTATTGGTACAAAAAAACATGAATAACATCAATCTAAAAACAATCAAAAACAGATCCATAGATTCACTCGTATGGACAAAATGTATATACAGACAAACACAATAGCTACCAATCAACTTTACAGGGTAATGAAAGGATTTAAGGAAATAACCTTAAGCTGTTGTGAACTATTACAGAATTTTTTCCCTACTGCATAGTAGTACATAAATGTAAAAAAATAAATAAAAAAGGCATATGTTGCTGTAGGACTCACAGTATTTACTTTCAGCTGTTTATTTCTCCATTTTACCCCTCAGAAGAACTAATATTGTGGAGGGAAATGTTGCATTAATAGAAAACATACGTGGAAAATGGCAAAGTTCTCACAGAAAATGTACTGACAGTGGCAAAAAGGCAGACATTTTATGTATTTTCTATGGGCAGGAATATTCACGGAAAAAACAGGGAAATTGTTGTTTTTCCCTGAAAATTCCAGTGGTACTTTTTCTTACTTTTCACCGATCCTTAATGTAGAAAAGGCAAGAAAGAGAGTTGAAGCAAAGAGAGAGAGAGAGATTTTATAAAATCAAGTTGTTTGAAATGTTGGCTAGCCTTATAACCACTGCCAGCCTCAAGAGAAGCTGTATGAACCTTGATGCTGCTGAGATAAAGGTGGAGAAGGAAGTCAGCACCAGTGGTAAAGGCAACTCACATACTCAATTATGCTCAGTCCTCCAACATTGTCCCTTGGGATTCGAGATGGGTGAAACTTTTTGCTAAGAGGGACATTTTTCATGAATAATTGCATATTTTCTTTTTTTGCCTAGCTCATTTCATTGAAATCAATGGAAAGACTGAATTTCCCCCACCAAATGGCAGATGTCATCACTTTCCCTCAGCATGTCATTCTGTGTTGGTAAGTTACAGAGAAAACACATGTTTTGAGCTACTTAGGACAGGCAAATAAAGTAAAGTTTGAATGTAGTTTAGGTGTCTTGTAGGCAGGAAATCTATTCCTTGTGTTTGTGGAGAGTGGGGGGGGGCTTCCTGGGGACAGGAAGGGAGAAAGGAGGTTGACCTGAAATACTCCATAATTCTTTTTGTGACTAACAGGAAAGACACAAGCAGCCGTGATCCATGTTACTTCCTGATCTGGTTGTTGTTATTGCTGTGCTAGGGGAGTCTATGGGTGAGAGAAGGGAGTAAAGGAAATTTACCACTAATACCCCAACATTCTGTGTGACTGACTAGGAAGACAAAGGCAGCAGTGCTCCAGGTTTCTTCCTGATCTGGCTGTTCTTGTCTCTGTGCTAAGGGAGTCTAGGGGTATATGAAGGGAGCATTGGAGATCTACCACAAACACCCCAGAAACTTGTGTTGCTGAGTGGAAAGACACAGGCGGCTGTGATCCAAGTTCTTTTCTGATCTGGCTGTTACTATCTCTGTGCTAGGTGAATCTGGGGTTGTGACAAGGGAGCAAATACCCCCAAGACACAGTCAGCTGGGGACAAGTCAGTGAGAAGGGGAAAAGAGGGAACACACTTTTGCACAACCTCCCTGATATCACACATGAAACACAGGCACCATGACATTTATCTCAAACATGTTAAAGCTAACACCCTTGACTCTACAGAAAAGCAACAAGAGGCAAGGCGGAGATCAAAGAGGAGGAAGAATAGAGAAACCCAGACAGAGACTGGAAGTTCCATGATGAGAGAAACAACTAGCTCACTATCACCATCACCTTCTTCCTTTAGGGTAGCAACTACATCTTTTGCCAGCCCACCTCATTCTTCGTTATCTCCCCTGCCAAATTATAGCCACTCTGTTGATGCAGTTTGTCTCTACCCATTGCACACTGTGTAGTGCACTGACCACACATACCACTGTGGTGGAGGAGAATCGATATCAGGTCATCAAGCGGCATCTGATGAGATTCCATCCTGCAGAATATGCTAGGATTCTGGCAGGAAGGGTTCATCATTTCTATTAAACTGTCAGCAAGTTGTCATGTGTCCTTAGTGGAGTCTGGACAAGAGGAATAGTGACAGTGGCAATACTTGGCTTCTGGTGTCATAGTGTTTGGATACAGTTTGGATAAAGGATGAGGTGGCCAAGTGAATAAGGCAAAGGACTGCTAATCCATTGTGCTCTGCATGCGTGGGTTTGAATCCCATCCTCGTTGATCTATTTAACTCCTCTGCTTAAGAAAAAGAGTTTGTTATCTTCAAGAAATATAAAGCAACAAGCTGTTGCTCTTTACCTATGGCACTTATAATCATCCTCCTACTTTCTCTGTATGTCATCATGAACTCTAATTAGACTGTAAGTTCCTTGGGGCAGGGAGCCTTTCCCAGTTTATGTTTCTGCATTTTCCACCCAAAAATTATGCAATGATCGCACTTTAGCTTAAAGGGATAGTAATGTTTCATAATAAAAGCAGCTCCAATTAATCATCATAGTATTTGGACTTTGGAGAGTGTTATTTCAATTCTGTCAGAGTTGTAGTTCAAGAGTAATTCAATGACAAAATATCCCCCTCCCACCCATTTTACTGATGTAACAATGTTCAGCCAGATCAGAAGGGAGGTGCCCAGGTAGACTGCAGAGAGGGACAATCTTCAATTAAGATAAGGAAAAAACCTGAAAAACTTGTCAAGGGGGGCAGGGTTTTCATTGTTTTCATAGAAACAAGATTGTCCCCTGCTGTTATCTGTCTGGTATATGGACTGCATTCCACATCTGAGAAGAGATGGCTTACACTAGGGAAAAGGGGCGGGAGGGGAAACTTTGCTTGTGAATATCTCTCAAACCATAAAGGTTTGAGAGATAAGACATATAAATTCTTCATGTTTTTTTAATGCCTACAAAATAAAATAAAGATAACGAAGTATTACTATCCATTTAATGTTCTTAACCCTGTTCTGTATTTTTGTATTGTATTATTTCAAATTCTGTTAAGCACTGTGGACATGGATGGCGCTATATAAATAAAGATACATACATGCATACAGTTGTGCTCCCATATGTTATTTACCACACACACTGTGCACATTGCAATTTCTGATGAGAGGCACAGTTTCTGCTCTCAAGGGAAAAATATCCATTCTAATAACAATACACCCAAGATTGTGGAGGAGGGCCAAGTGGAGAAGAATTCTTTGTCAACTTCTTCTTTTCTCCACATAGGCCAGGGGTAACTTATTGTGCTGCTACTGCCTCAGGTGCATCACTGGAGATTGTCGTGGCAAGTGGAACCTTAATCATCCATCACCCATGTTACTGCTGTTGTTGATCCCATGCCCTTCAGCTGCCTAAATATCCTGCTGCTTAAACATCTCAGTAGCAGCAGCAAGAACAGCAGGTGAAAATTCCACAATTATGTACTCATGTAAATAGAGGAATCAAGTGCTCTGAAGCAGGGGATATGTAAAGTGGAAAAGACAAAAATAAAACAAACCAATCTAAGTGTAGTATATGGAAGAAATACACTGCAAATATCACATGGGTACTGCTAAGTGTCCAAAAAATGATCTAACTTGTATGCAAATTATTAAAAAAGTTAATTTAATCTAGTAAAATTAAAAATGTTTTATATATTACCTCAAAGAGGAATAAAATGTATACTAATATTAAAATCACATAGACTTAATTAAAACATTGGACCATTTGGTTCTATAGCAAGACTAATAATGTTAGGGTCAGGCATATAATAGCTAAATCATATGGGAGTCTCTTTATCCAATTACCCTGTTTAGTGAATAAAGATGCAATACAAGAAATATTTTCAAACAATTCATACAGCCAATCCCCCTTCTTATAGTCTGTTTACTTAGGGTATTCTTTGAATTAGGCACATCAATAGCCAAGTGCTCAAAAGCCTTCACCCTCCAGTCTTGTGGCGTGACAGTCCGTTCGATCACGGAGTCTCCTCCTTGTTGGATCCTTGGGCCATGCCTTTTTTCCTTGTGGTGATGCGCGTGTACTCCTACGCGTTTTGGGATGTAACAAAGTCCCTTCCTCAGGGAGAGTTTCAGTATCAGTAGTAAAGGGCGCGTGTCCCTAAACTGGATCTTTTATGTCCATATAAATGTCACTCAAATGGAAGTAACCAATAGAAATGGTTATACTATACAAATGTAAAAAAGTGATTGGTTAGACCTAGTATTTTTTGACATAGCATCCAATATAAATGTTAAAAAGCGTAAAAGGGTACAAAATATTCCATTGTGCAAAAATAGAATCTATTAATATAAGACATATCCCCATTTGTTGAAACAATTGTACCTATATACCCAAATCCATTGTATCATATCATTGGAATCTGAACTGATACATGTAACTCATTTGGAATTTATTCAAGTCTTGGTTGGGGAGCTACTTGTCTTTTTCTAAGATGTATGGTTAAAACATTTTCTTGGATAAATTACATTATTACCCATTTGTCAAGGAAGAATGATATTTTGTGAAGTAGAATTTTAAGAAACTTAATTAGTGTAAAAGAATAATAAAATATTTTGCTTTTGAGGAAAAAAGGGGTTTATATTTAAAGGTTTAAATAGAATGTCTGTGATGACATTGCATTAATCTCAGTGTCTATTTGATTCTTAAGTATGCTATTTTGGAGCTTTTACTAAGCTAGGATTTGAAGTAATATTGGTGTGACAATAATATAATGACCTAAGGGTGAAACAAGTGTTGGATAGTGATTAATCTTATTTCAGTAATATTTTATATTTGTCGAATATCTTAATTAGAAACTACTTCATATCTATTCAAATGTTGTACTTATATGTTTCAAAATCCATCCAATTGCCTAGTGACAAAAATACCCCAGAGAGTTGTTTTCCCTAAAATCACCATAGGTACGGTTCCTCATTTAATCCTCATTTAATCCTTGGGGTTCCATAGTTTGTAACTTAAAGATCCAGTAAGTTTCTTTCTGTGTCAGTCTGCTGTATCTTTTCCCTCCTCTAGCATGTGGCTGAATGACATCTATGACCTTTATTTGGATTTTCTCCAGTTCATTGAGATGATGTTTCCTATATTGTCTAGAAATGCAATGTGTGGATGATAATTTCTGTATATTGTGGTGTTCCCTAAATCTCACTTTCAGTGGTCTGATCGTTCTTCCAATATATTGTTTTTGGCAAGGACATTGAAGCAGATAAATGACATATGGAGTGTTACAATTGGCAAAATGTTTAATGGGAAACTCTTCTTTAGTGCTGTATGATTTAAATGTATCATCCATGCTATTGAAATGTTTGCAGGTGATACATTTCCTATGTCTGCACTTATAATTGCCTTTGATCTGGTCTTGTTCTCTGATTTTTAGAGTATCTTAAGGTGCTGGGTACCAGTTTCCTTTTCAGGTATTCTGCTTTTTTATACATTATTCTTGGCTTTTTGGTATAGTATCATGAAGATATTTATCGCCTCTCCAAATATCCCAATCTTTATTTAAAATTCTTTGTATTTTACCAGACCCGCTTGTAAACGTTTGTTATAAATGGTAATTCTGGTTTCTTAGATGTATCTTTGCCTTTTGGAATACTCCTTCTATAACCTCAGTTCTATAGCCTTTTTCTTTGATTTTTGATTTTAAAATATCTGCTTGTTCTTCAAAGACCTCTTCTTTGCTACAATTTCTTTTTATTCTTTGAAATTGTCCCAAAGGGACATTATTGAGCCACATTTTTCTATGATTACTGTCCACTTGCATATAGCTATTTACTTCTACTGTTTTGTAATGCGTTCTGGATTCTATATTGTTATCATTCACAATATTGATTTGTAAGTCCAAGAATACTATAGACTTTTGCTTGTATTCAGAAGTGAAAGACAAACCCAGATGATTACTGTTAATATTCACCAAAAATGTATTAAGATCTTCTTCCGTTCCTTTCCATATGATGAAGATGTCATCTATAAATCTAAGGTATATTTTTGATTTTCCATTATAATGGGGCCAGATATATTCCTCCTCCCAATATCCCATAAAAAGATTTGCAAAACTTAGCGCAAAGCGGGTTCCTATGGCCACTGTTGTAAATAATGTTCCTCTTTAAATATAAAGTGATTAGGAGTCAATATAAAATGGATCCCTTTTAATATAAACATTCTCTGTTGTTCTATCATGCTGGAGTCCTTTTCCAAAAACTGTGAGACTTCATGTATACCTAAATCATGTGCTATGTTGGTATAGAGGGATGTGACGTCACAAGTTACCAAAAAATAATTTGTATTCCATTGAATTTGTTGAAGTTTTTGTAATACATGTCCTGTGTCTTTGACATAAGCTGGAAGTTGTATCACATATTTTTGTAGGTGAAAATCAATCAATTGGGATAAATTACTGGCAAGGGAATTGATTCCTGAAATAATTGGCCGTCTTGGTGGGTTATTGACATATTTGTGAATTTTAGGAATGTGATAGTAAATGGGAACGTTGGGATGATCATTCTTCAGAAACACAAATTCCTGTTTGGTGATGACATTTTCTTCAAGTGCATTTCTGATTAGCTTGTGATATTGTTTCTGTAATATTAACATAGGATTAGATGGTAATTTTTTGTAGAATTTTCTATCCACTAAGATCCGATAGGCTTCCGTTACATATTGAGTCATAAATCTTTACTATTTTACCATTTTAGTTATATATCCCTCCATAGAGACACAGACCATATAAATAGCTCTTTTGCAAGTATTTAGCCTGTTACTCCTAGGGAGCAGTTGAATAATATTTTTGTTTCTTTACAATTATGTACTCAGACTCATGAGGAGGACATTTGACAATGGGCAGTGGCCACTGGCCAACATGACCTGCTGATACTAGGCTAGTAGGGCAATTTATTTTCTCAGGGCTTGTGCTTTGAATAAAAAAAATAAATGAAAAGTTATTCACACTGTTGTCTTATCACAGTCTGTCCAAAAAAATGATAACTGAAAAACAAAATCAACAACTTCTTTCCCCTGACTTCCCCACCCAGCAGAGAGACAAGCCTGTGTCTTGCCAGTCAGTCATATGAAATTTGGAGTATTTTGGAGTTAACCTCCTTCCTCCCTTCTTCTTCCCAGAGTGCCCCACTGACTCTCCTAATACACACTTACACAGAACAAATGTCCTACTAAAAGATAACCTAAACTAAACTTCAATTCCCCTCTCTGTCTTTTCTAGATCAAACAAGGTGCCGCTCTCTCCTCTCACAAACACAGAATGGCATGCTGTGAGAGACTGACAGCCTTTTATATGGCTGTAGAAAACTTTTGTGTGGTGGAGAAACATTTTTCTTCCCATTGATTTCAATGCACAATGAGCTAGGCGAAAAAGGCGGGAAAAAGCTGAAAAACTGCACTTTTCCTGGGAAATTATTCACCAAGCAGAAAGTGCCATTATTTGCCAATTTCAGTTTGAGGTGAAAATTTTTGCACATCCCTATTTGTGAGCACTTCAAACATATTAATATGTACCTGTTTTATTATATTCCTTTTGTTGATAGGACTAGGAGGGTACAACAAAGAGGAGTGCTTTGTTGTTTTATACATATGACAGTTGTTACTGTGATTAAAAATTGCCCTACAAAAATTAAGATCAAAACATGTTTTGTTTATATAATATCCTACACAATGGTACACCAAGAAACAATATTTAAAGGTGGTAAACTTAGAGTAAAAGAATATGGTACGCTTGTGGCAGGGAGGGTTCATCATTATTATTAAACTGTTTGCAAGTTGTCGTGTCCTTAGTGGGGAGTGGTTAAGGAGTATAGTGATAAAAGCAGCAGTACAGGTTTCTTGTGGGTTATTTCTGTTTGGGGACCCTAAGCATCATGGTGTTTGGATAGAGTTGTGCTAGGTGTTTGATGTGAGTGCAGATGTGACCATTGTTCCCAGTCCTTCCCTTATTTACCATGCACAGTATGCACATTGCAGTTGCTAATGAGAGGCAGAGTTCTTGTTCTCCAGTGAAAATTTTCTATTCAACACACCCATGATTTTGGAGGAGGGGCAGGTGTAGAAGCATTATTGGCCAACTTCTTCTTTTCTTCACATATACCTGAAGTGGTGGGGGCTAGTTATGATGCTGCTACTGCCTCAGGCTAATCACTGGAGCTAGTCGTGGCAAGTGGAACCTTCATAATCCATTACCCATGTTACTGCTGTTGTTTATCCCATTCCATTTGAGATGCCTAATGATCCTGCTGTTTAAACAACTCAGCAGCAGCAAGAACAGCAGTCACAAATTCTGCAGATACACCGGAGTATTTGACAATGACCATTGGCCACTGGCCAACACAACATGACCTGCTGGCTCTAGGCCAAAAGGGCATTATTTCAGGGCTTGTTCTTGAAAAATAAAGATAAAAAACAGAGGCCTACAAAAAACATAAACAATTTTTGAGGGCTAGTTTCCAACAAGCCTGAGTCCTATAAATCAATGTTTCCTTAGGGCTTGTGCCAAACAAGCCTAAATTCTACAAATCAATGTTTCCTCAGGGCTTGGGCCTTACACAAGTCTTATTTCCTATAACTAATAAATGTTTCCTCAGGGCTTGTGCCTCAAATAAGTCTAATTCCTACAAATAAATATTTCCTCAGGGCTTCAGCCTCTAACAACAAGCCTAAGTCCTACAAATCATATAATGTACTTTCATAGCTACAGAGGGCTGTCTTTAGTTGAGTTACTCCCGGACACCTCCAAAATAGTTGTTTACTAACTTAATCCAATCAGATTATCCCTAAAGGATACGAAGTATGGACAGGCAGGGTGCCTGCAGTTACCTAACATTGAGTAAAATGGCTGCTCCTTACTAAAAAGAGAAGCTTCATTGTACACAGATACAGCACAGATAGTGATCTATGAATAGGCACGATAATGATAATGAGATGTAGTGTCTAAGTGCAATACAGTTCAAATAAAAGTAGCAGGGAATCTGCAGTTCGGTTCCGTCTGGCACTGAAAGGGTGCACGTTCATCCAGAAGCTACTAGTTCTATGGAATGCTGATTGTAATCATTGATATTAGCAGGGCGCCTGCAGCTATGTAAAGATTAGATGTTTATGACACCAGAAACCACCATAACTTATCTATATTCAACATGTTCACTAGTATATTGAGTAATTAACACTCATTACGATACAGTAATGATAACGTTATACTGAAACTCAGAGAAAATTGTTGCACTGTGTTATTATGAAAGCACATTATATTTAAAATGTTGCTATAATTGTGTTGTCCTGTTTATATGGTTTTAATCAGTTATTAATAACGGTTTAGAGTTTATGTATCCCTTTTCATAAACTGAACTGGTCTCTGTCAGCTTGAAGGGTGCAGCTCTGCGAAGGTGTTATAGTTTTCACCCGAGCAAGAGTGCACCTTATCATTCTGATATTTTCTTCCTTTTTCAGTATCGGAAACTTATAAGCAAATGGTGTGTGTGTGTGTGAAGAGGATATTCATATAAATGGCAAATTCACATAAAGATTGAACAAAGAGATAAAACACTGATTTGTCTCAGTATTAAATAATGTGTTACTGAATAATAAGTATCAAATGATTATAATATTTTACCACTTTTTTAATAAATGATCAAATAAAAACAGTTGGTGATGTGGTCTCAGACATATATATATATATATATATGTGTGTGTGTGTGTGTGAAATAAATGGTACCAATGTATAATGTAACAACCAAGTGAGTGAATATTGCACAGTGATCTCCTGTCTATAAATGCAACAGTCTGTAAGGAATAAATAGACTGTAAGTTATAGTAGTGCAGGGCTGAAGGATTTTATTTGTAAGCTTCCTGTTTTTGGCAATATTTGCAGCCAGCATTGATTACATTAAGCCGGGAGAGGCAAAGTAAGGTGCACCTTTCAACTGGTTCAGCTACACACCCTGTCCCTCTTGACTGAGGTAGATTATGGCAATTGTTCATATCCCTCCTCCTCTTTCTTAAAACTGCTGCCAATATTACATGGGTTCTGATTTTCTCTGTCTTGTGTAGTTTTGTCTTTGTCTACTACCTGATAATCAGATGGAATTAAATACTGGTTAAATTTTAGAAATGTAAATCAACCAACACTGCTGCTTGATTAATGAGACCCACAGTTATTAATAATATAACCTGCAGCACTGAAAACATGCTCTGACTGCATGCTTGCTGGCAGGCAACTAGAGTCAGTGTCAGTGCTGGCCACACACACTGTTTTGTTTGCCAGTAGTCAATGGAGTCATAATTTCTGAGTAGAACATAGATGTCTCGAAAGTATGTTGTAACCATCTCACTTGCAGTGGGACAACTTTTAGGAAATGCACAGTATTCATGTACAGCAGTTACTAATTCATACTGTGGGATTATGTCCTATAGATATGTGCCACCACCACCACCACTACCACCAGAAATGTTAAATTGCCACTCCTGAGAAACATAAAATGCTTTCTGTTCTGCTGATGACAAGTTCTGAATTATGCTGGAATTTTCTTGTTGATGCTGAGACTGCTGATAGCATAGACTTGTTGCTTACTTCTTTTCACTATGCTTTCTAGTAGTTCTTTGGCCTTATCTTTGTCTGTCTCATTCTCCACATTACAACCAAATGCCACCTGATCTATAAGCATATCTTCACAGAATTCCTTTCCAGAATGGCCAAATGTGATACGTTTTATTGAGTTGAAGACTTGCTATTGAAAAAACATTAAAATTTTGAAGACACAGAGAAACATTTAGTAAATAGAAAATTATCTCTACTGCTACTTCTTAAAATAAATTAAATATATTAATACTGATATAACAAACAAATTGTGACTCAGATCATTTCCTTAATATCATTTTGTGAGATTTTGATTCAAATTATGTTAAGAGTTAAAAGATAGTATTATATTAAATATGTTTGAACCCATACTTGTTAAATTTTAGAGAATAGTTATTATCCTCTCAAGAAACCACTTCTAAAATGTACTGATATTCTCAGACTTGCCGCATGACTAGAAAACTAATAAGAGAAGGCTATGAGAATGACTTTATGTCCCTTTAAAATCACTAAACATGAGAAGTGAAGTGTTTCAGAGATATAATAGTAGCAGTCTAATTTCAATGGAAGATACATTTCTCATTTTAAGAGGTTTATTACAAAGGTCACCACTGAATAAATAGCATGTGGAAATAAGATACTTAATGGAAGTGCAGAAAACTGCAACCGTGCATAGAAATAGTACAAATGAGGATTATACTGTGAAGCAAGAACACTTATTGAAAGAGAGCCATGATTATAATTTTTAACCATCTAAACATTTTTTATCATTGTTCGTTGTTATAGTCCCAGAAGAGAGAATTCTATATTTTTATGCAAGGTTTTATCATGCCAATAAAAACAGACTTCATTTGGGGAAGGTTGTTCATCTGGAAAATAAGAAAGCTAGAAAGATTTGTGAATATTTCAAAGACAGTGAATTAAATAAAGTGAAATGTTGATGTAGGTATAGTAGTTAAAATTAAGTACACTGTTAAACACTGGAACCCATTGAATTTATTATACATAGCAACACATATTGCTTCATTAAAACACAACATTGGACCAGATCTTTGTTGTTAGAAATTTAACACATAAAACTGTGGTCAATTTAAATTCTAAATTATTTCAAAATCTAAATTTTAAAACCATCATACAGATGGCAAAATTGATCAACACTAATTCAAAATTTGCTGCTCTACATTGATAGGTGACTTGAGTCTTTATGTTTTTTGCATATGGATGTCATGTTTCCCACACACACACACACACACACACATGCACTGACACAAACTCTCACTCATCATAGTTGCCAACTGTCAATAATTTTACTGATAGTAAAAAAGTCCTTAAATTAGGAGGTGTGTATAAGCTAATTAAACTATAATTAAAATATGGCTGGTCAATGAAGCATGTCAGTTACAAAAAATGGTTGCATTAACTTTTTTGTTTAGTAATGAGTGTAAAAAACATTTACAGATCATTTTTATCTCTTAAGTTCCTCTTTGAAAAGTAGGACTTCAGGTTTGCTTAATAATAAGAACACTATGGCACTTTGAATAAAATTCCCCTAAAATTTTAAAGAGAATTAAAGTGAATGAGCAGATATCTAATTATACAGAGCGTGATGAATGTTTAGTTATAGTGAATTCCTTATTTAAAAAAAACTGTTCTTAAATCATCCCCTATTTAGCTTTCATTTTACTTAAATACAATAGTTGTGATTGCTTATCTAAAGTGTTTAAATCATTTTAAAGGATCTGCTAAACTTTACCAGACGTTAATGAGAATAAAACCAAGCCACCAGCCAAACAGAGGCTGAAACCTATGTTTAATAGACCATAAAAATAATAAAAACAGTAGTATTACAGAAACGGTCAACGTTCAGCTGGGATCAAGTTGTTTCATAAGGCCCAAAACATATTCTTGTTTTGTTTTGTTTTTTAATTAAAAAATAGTAAAAAAGTGATCTTTCCTTTACAAATCATACACGGCATGTTTCCATCCTGGGCAGTAGTCTAAACAAGGTAGGAAAGTTATCTCCCTTCCTGATTTTCCTCTACCCAATTTACAGTGCCCCTCTCATTTCTTTACACCCACTCCGTTTCCCTCTCCTTGGCCCAATTCCCTTCCCTATTCCTTACCTGCAACATCCAACTTCCCTCTCCTTGTTTCCCTTCCTTCCTTCTTCTTGGTCTAACTCCCTTTCACTGTCTCTGCCTATTCCCTATATCCTTGGACTGTTTCCAATTGCTTCCAGTAATAACCAATAGATTTTGTTATAATGATGATGTTCTAATATACACACTGCTGGTTTAACTTGATTAAGGATTCAGTCCTCAATGTTTGCCAGCTATACTGGTTAAAATATTATCATATCTAAATAAAGTCTTCTTTCATTCATCTATTCAATTATCTTCCAACGGTCATATATAATATTCAGGTACAGTGTAAAAAAGTTACTCAAATTGCTTGAGTAATATAGCAGCAGTCATGTAAAAGGTGTCTAGACAAATACAAGGCTATTATTGACTGCACTGTAGGCATATATTCCCTACTCTATGTGCATGGAACTGAAAAAAAAATAGAAACGTGCATATTTCTATGTTTGTTAGAGATTTATTATGACACAGAAGAGGTTAAATGTATCCAGTATTATAGCTGTGGTCTAAGAATCTATATTCAATAATGTTGGCCCCAATTGAGGGGAAACAAAAACACTGGAGAATCTTGCAGCCCTCAGTTCCTCTTTGTCAGATTGCGGGAAGGCTAGGAGGGGGCCAATGACCCACCTTTGAACCATAACCCTTGTCCTGCCAATATGAAACCCTTTTAACTTTGAGGGATACTCTGTTGTCTGCTTTAGCGTCATAGGATTCCTTTTTTGGCATGTTGTTCAGATTAACCCTTTAAGGACTATAGGATTGCGCAATGCATAATGCTCTTATATTTTTAACATTTAATCTCTGCTTGTGTAGGGTCACTTTTGGTAACTTTATTCTTAGATCGAATACTGTAAAATATCATACAGTGTACAAATCTGTATCCTTTTGCAATGGTGAGTACTAAAGAGTAGGGATGGGTGAGTTTTCATCTCAACATTGAAATAGGCAAAAACTGGCAATTCCTGCTTGGCGAATAATTTCCTGTGAAAAGTGCTTTCTGCTTTTTTTGCCTAGCTCATTGCAAAGCTAATTTTAAACTTGCATTGTTCTTCCTGAAAAAAATGTTATGACTGCCTTTTCCTTCGGCTACTTTAAGTAGAATTTTATTTACAAAGCTTGATAAATGTTGTCCAGAGGGCAGCATTACTGTCTGAAATTGGTATAATTAACATGAGTAGGTTATTACAATCTACTAATGAGTATATGATGTAATTGTGATAATATTTGGGAATTAAATTGTAATTTCCTAATTCATAAATTTACAGTTACACACAATATCAATAGCTGTAAATCTGTCAGTGATAACCCTGTTAGAACCTAAAATGAGGCCCATTTGGATGCAGGCCTGTCCTCTTCAATCAGTGTAGGTGTCATTGTGATTAAACCTTTTTAGCATTTTGAGTGCCATAGATATAGCCAATGCATTGCAACACAGTGCTTTTGATTACTATCTGACACTCAAAGGGTTAAAGGCAGAGTAAAGTCCCATAAAAATATTTATTTGTTTTGTAGATTAAAGAAAAATAAATTATGTGCAGCAAATCCTCTTCGGTTTGAGAGATATTCAGCTCTAAAGTTCCTCTTCTCCTGATGTCAGCTGTATTGCTGACAGAAGGAAATCCGTGTCAGCCGACATGAGGAGGCTTTTCAGCAGAGCCACAATAGTAAGATTTAAAAATAAATACTTCTTTCTAAATGTCTAAAAAATGTGCTTGCAAACCAAGCACACTTTATAGACAGTTCCAATTAAGTATTTCTTTTAAAATCTTGATATTGCAGCTCTGCTGAAGAACCGCCTGTTGGTCCCCAGACCAGGAACTCTTGCTGTCAGCTTACAGCTGACGTCAGGAGAAGGGGATGGAGGGGGGAACTTTAGGACCGAATATCTCTCAAACCGTAAAGATTTGAGAGATGGGATTTGTAGCACAGAACTGATTTTTTTAAATCTACAAATCAAAAAAAGATCTTTATGGGACATTACTGTCCCTTTAAGTTATATGCCAGTATAACCATATGAACACCTGCAATGCTAAAAAAAATTAGCAAGAGTATACACTAATAAAACTAAGAGAGAGCCACAGTAGTTGATGCTGTGATTGAGTGAAATGATAATACTTGATGCAGAATGCCAGTACTTTTAACAAGAAGAAACTCCAGAAAGCATGTAGCACTCATACAACCCGTAGCTGTAAATTGGAGTAAGGAGGGGGAGGGATCCATGGATCCATTTCTCAATGGTATTCTATTGAAATTGTCTACATGGCAACCTTCAAAAGGACGACATCAGAACATTGCCCACTTAAGATGTGGAGACATTACAATGTTTCATACGTACAGAGCTGGCACTTACATGGGTCCCGGTGGGTCCATGGGACACAGGCGGCACTTTTACAGGGGCAGCAATCAGTATCATCCTTCCCTGCTGGAATGCTGTCCCCCTGCCCGTAATGGGCAGCAGTCATAAAAATAGTAAGCAATGAAGCATTGCATCTGCATCAGTAGGAAGGTATGGAAGGCATTACTTAACCCGTTGCATACCAGAGGGCTACGCATTGCTGGTACTCATAGGGTTAAACTGTATCTACAGTCCAGTGCCTTCCCAACAGGTTGCAATGGCAGCCAATGAGAGAGGAAAGTTTTGTCCGGATACTCCTCTCTCATTGGCTGTGTAGTGCACAGGATGGTGGCGTGTAATTGTGCAGGAAGAGTGCATGACAGAGCAAGTATAGAGGTTTAGGTACACAGGCAGCAGCAACCAGCAGGTACTTAAGCATCACTAGTTATAATTAAAACAAAAAGAAGAAGAAAAAAAAAGGCAAAAGCATAAACAAAAAGTACCCTTTGAAAGTGTACTGTGCAGGGGTGGGCTGGCATGAGGGGCAATTGCACGTGCCCTGGGCTGGTCATAAGATATAAGTCATCACAGCTGGCATGTAGTTGGAGGCCACTTCTGCAGTCTGTAAACAACTTGCCTCTCATAATATTAAGGGGCCAGACTCTGTCCCATTAATATTATGATATGCATGAGGTATACAGCCCACAGAGTTCAGAAGTACAAGTTGTGGCTTACTTAGAAGTCTGTGGCATGCGGTTGCTAGGCAACCACCTGAATCACCCCCAGCAGGAAACGCTGATCAGTAGGTAGATCCCTGGTCCTTGCACTTGTTCCTGCTCTGGAGTGCTTTTGTTGTAGAAAGAAAGGGTCCTATTTTAGCTAATGGAAGATGGGCCCATGTTCCTCCAAAAAAAGAGGTGAGATTCCTGGCTGGGAAGAATCAAACATGCAGATAGTTTCCTCCCAAGCTAGTCAAATAATGTACAATAACAACACATCATTATATTATTATCTGCGTGATTTGACTTGTTGGGATCTAAGGCACACCACCACATTGCTCCTCAATGCGGTAGTGTCCAGGTCCTGTGCCAAGTTATCATGCAGATAGCTGTCAACTTACTTGCTAAATACAGTAACCACACTTCCTGAAATAACATTAACTATCAGACATACAGTGTTCCCAGGGGGACTTTATTAATCCTGTAATGTATAGATAGAAGCAGGACAATAATAATGTGCTTGAACTCTGGTAGCCGAGTGTGGCATTTGTTGTGGATGATGTTCCATGAGTCATTCTACTCCTTGTTTTGGGGTGGTTTTGCTGGGGGGGGTCACCTGTGGCATGTGACATGCTCCTGTGTGTACTCAAGATTTTTCCCATGGGGTTCTGCCACCAAGCTAGCTATCTAAGTGGTGTAACAGAAGGACTTGCCTAGATAGGAGTCCATAATACCCATCATACAGCAGTCAGCTATATCTATATAATTACATTGCCTAAAAGAAGGACTTGCCTAGGTTGGTGTCCATCAAACAGAGGTCAGGTAGGTGTCAAACATACAGTAGTCAGATATACCTGTTTCTATAATTTTGCAATAGTGAGACTTTTCACCCCACAGAGTATTACATCTTTTAAATAATAAAATATAATTTATATGTAAATATGTGATAACATAACGGATGTGGGCATATTTTGGTGTGTGTGGTTTTGGTGTGTGTGTGAGGGGGCAGCATTTCATCCTTGGACCCAGGCAGCACACTGCACTACATAAGTAAAGGTCACCATGTAGGTGCTGTGTCAATGCAGCATTTGCTCAAGGCACATATTATCCCTTTGAGTGCCTTTTTTAACCTCTTGATCTTTACCTTCATGTAGTCTTCAGTTGTCCTGCTCATGCTCATATATTCTGCTGAGTATCTCTTAAGTGCCCACATGGTGACCTTTAAGCAGACTACATTCTAATGTCACCGCCTCTTAAGCGGGTGACATTCTAATGTTGCCCTTTTGTTGTGGGCAACATTCTGATGTCGTCTTTTGATGGTAACCATGTAGGTGAAGTATTTCAATAGTAAACCTTCTTGGACATATTATTAATTAATATGAGGTCTATAGACCCACATTAATATTATTGTTTACTCCTCATGCATAGTGGTATGAGGAGAATAAGGTATGATTTAGGGAAAACCCCCTTGAGCTAATTTAGTTAATATGGGATCTGTGTAGCATATATTAGTGCTTTTAAATTCCTTTCATCTAGGATCAAGTGTAGAGCTGAGGGAATGATTGTTGAATACCTCTTTAACCCCTTAAGGACCCTTGATGGTCCTGGTACATCATGGCTGGATTTGCTTTAAAGGGATAGTAATACTTAAAATGTAAAAAAAAATATGTTATAAGGTTTATCCCCCTGAGTAAAACAAGAGTACTCCCACTGCTGAAAGGTGTTTCATTCAAAAGTTATTAATTTTAAAAGTTTAATTTTTTTGGTGCAATATCACGGTGGCCTGAAATTGTACAGTGGCGCTGTTGCTACACCATCCTATGGAGATTTATGGTCAATTGACCAGAGCTGTACATAGGATCGTGTAGCAACAGCGCCACTGTACAATTTCAGGCCACTGTGATATTGCACCTAAAAAATTCAAATTTGAAAATTAATAACTTTTGAATGAAACACCTTTCAGCAGTGGGAGTTCCCTTGTTTTACTCAGGGGAATAAACCCTACAACATAGTTTTTTTTACATTTTAAGTATTACTATCCCTTTAAGGACCAATGACGTACCAGGACCGTCATGGCTTGAATGATAGCAGCGTGCCTCCGTGCACGCTGCTATCATTAATTCCAGGCTGAGACTGAGCTCTCCGAATCTGGGGCGTTCAGTCTCAGCCCTTCTTGCTTGCGCCAGTTCATGTGATCGCCGTAGCAGCAATCACATGTGCCGGCATAGTGAGAGACAGAGGCAGCACAGAAAGCATGCTGTCTCTGCGTGTCTCGTCTGCCTGTCTCCCTTGCTATCAGAGTAAGGGAGACAGAAGTAGAGAGGAGACACCTAGTGGCAAACGAAAATACAGCAGCTGGGGTTATTAACCCCCTCACTGCTGGTGCCAGAGGCTTGCTAAATGCAGGTCAATTTTTTTTTTTTAAACACAACACACTTTTTTTTTTTTTACAAAAATATTTTATTTAAAAAAAAAATAATCTAATGAAACAATTTTGGAAGTGTGATTGTTGTGGAGCCATGTAATACACTTATACACACCGCCAAATGTCACGGATAAAAAGTGTCAAAATAGGGTGGGAAAAAGGGACATGAGGATTTTCACCCAAGGGGTGGACAGTGGCCACTTTAAACTGCTCATTTTGTAGGTATGACTGACCAGTCATACCTTTCATGCAGTCGCCATAAAAAATTAGCCCTTTGTGCCCAATTGATCCCAAGAGAAAAAACAAAAATGGTGGTTTTTTTTACATTTTTTTACCTTTTTTTTAATTTTAATAAAGTAAATGGTGGGTTATCCATATAAGTATGGTATCAAATGAAAGCCCTATTTGTGCTTAAAAAAACAGTATATAATTTATGGGGGTGGGATAAAAGACTTAGAGGGAAAATACTGTTGAACAAAGACATTGTCAAAAAGGTCAGAATTGCTCCGGTCCTTATGGGAAATCGACCTCATATTTTCCCGGTACTTAAGGGGTTAAAGGCACAGTAATGGTTCACAAAAACAGCAGCCCCAATTAATCTTCATAGTATTTGAGCCATAGAGAGTGTTATTTCAATACTGTGAGAGTTGTAGTTCAAGAGTAATTGAATGATAAAGTATCCCCCTCCCGCCCCTTTTACTCCTCGGATGTGGATTCCAGTCCATAGACCAGACAGCTCACATCAAGGGTCAATAGTCTACTGTGAGAACAATGAACCCCCTGCCCCCCTTGACAGGTTTTTCAGCTTTTTCCCTTATCTTAATTGAAGATTGTCCCTCTCTGCAATCTACCTGGACACAACCTGCTGCTCTGAGCTGAGCAGTGTTACTTCAGTAAAGGGGACAGGAGGGGGATATTTTATCATTCAATTCCTCTTGAACTACAATTCTGACAGTATTGAAATAACACTCTCCAAGGCCCAAATACTATGAAGATTAATTAGAGCTGCTTTTATTATGAAACATTACTATCCCTTTAATTTTGAAGTAAACAGAAGTTTTTGGAATTTTGTTTTTGTCACCGATGGTAGGTGCACTCTAGAATTGCTCATAATTTTTTTCTACCTACAGGTCATAGGGTGTTTAGTAACACATTCAAATGCTAATGTATGTGTTTTTAGTTGGGAAAATTAACCCTAGCCTGAAGTGTGAGTTACTTCTCTGTTGCTGCTGCTGCTAAATCCACTCCCTAGTTTACAGCATGAATAAAATATGCCACAGATAAAGAGAACAGAGGCAGAGACATGCTTGGAGTCCAAATTACCCTATAACAAGAAAAAAGTCAGTGCTAATAAAATGGATAATTTAATAAATATATTGAGGTGTTACAAAAATAGTATATTTCACCATGACTCTTCTTATGTGTCCAGTAATATATACATCAGAAAATGTATTTTGTTTTTTCTTATACCTTATCTTTGTGTGGTAATATTGTTTGTTCTTATATATTTACTGAACATTTGGATTACACAATAGACATAAAGTTCTCAGTAAGCATTCGTTGTGATGCTTCCAGGTCCATAGAGATGTATAAAACTGTTTCCAAACTGCACATTACAAGCATTTTTCCATTACACAAAGTAAAAGTGTCCTTGACATTCAAGAGTTTGCCATACATTTTTTAGCATGCATCACTCCAGGGTGTATTTGAAAATAACCTTCATTTGCCTTTAATAATAATGAGTTGTCATACGGAATTCAGATCTTGGTTAATCTAACATAATGTACACTTGATGGGTTTTATTAACTGTCAGATAGCAATCATAACTATTTTCCCATTCTGTCATGCATTTTTCCAAGTATGTTTCATTTTGACCATTAAAGTAAAAAGCCAGTAATCATTATGGCTAGTGATATACTCGGCATACAAAAAATGTTTAGTAATTTAAGACCTGAGTGTTTTAAGTTTCTAAACAAACTTTTTAACCCTTTGAGTGTCCGAGAGGTATGTAACGGATTGCGATACAAAGTATTGGGTACCTTCCTATCACTAGAAGAGTTACATTCCTGGATTGTAAATGTAACCCTGTAAACTGAATACTCATTTGCCATTCTGTATTGCATTAGTATTCAACCCAGAAAAAAACCCATTTAAATTAATGTGAATATGGGAATTTTTGCTTGTCCTCTTTGGTGCAGTTGGTTTGCTCCAATTTTCTTTGATATGTCACCCTAATAGTGTTACATGTCCTTTAATATTTATATTATTCTTTAAATTCTTTTTTTTTTTATAAATATGAATATTTATATCAATAGAGACAAACTGTTAAATACATGGCATGTTTTTACAGGAGGTTGCAATGGGAAAAAGAAATAGATAAAAGAAAAGCATACTTCATAAGTACAACATATTTCTTCTTTAAACTACTGCTATACAATATAAGAGATTAGTTTTAAAGCTCGTGTACACGGGCCAACACTGACAGTGATGCAGTCATGCGCAGTACTGACAGCCTGAACGCGTCACGGCTGATACGGAGCGGGGCACCTCCGAATTCAGACCATTGTCCTGTCTGCACACCTTCCTGGGTCCCAGAAGGTGCGCAGAGAAGACTCCGGTCTGAATTTGGAGTGCCCCTCTCCATATCAGCCATGGCATGGGCAGTCTGTACTGCGCATGACTGCAGCTCATGCAGTCATCTCTACTGCACATGACGGCTTCTGACAAACATCCTTAGCGAATTATAATATAGGATTAGAAAAATGTCCCTGGTTCCTTTTGCAAATCAATTCAGAGGACCAGGAGATGATTCAGTGTCCGTGTGAATTGATCAGAATTCACAAGATAAGGTCCTGATTTAGTTAAACAGCTTGTTTCATACCAAAACCTAATTTAGAGAATAGTTTTGCCTGTAATGTCAATAATTTACTTGAAATGGTATATGGTATTACAGAGAACAACCTTTTAACCCTTTGAGTGCCAGAGGAGTACGCACACATTGCGGAACACTCTGGCACTCAAACATTTGTAACTCTAGACATGGTCTATACAAAGCAATTTTTTTTAAATTTTGTCCTTAGGATTTGCAGGAAAATTTATTTAACCCTTTGAGTGCCTGAGGTACGCAATGCACTGTTAACAGGACTGTTAACAGTGAGTGCTGCCATTTTCCACATTTATATATATATATGACCGTGCACACTGGCCAAAGTGAATGGCACTGAATGGATTAACCCTTTGAGTGCCAGAGGGGCAGAACAATGCATTGCATCTCCTTCTGGCACTCAAAGGGTTAAGATAGTCATGCACCCGCCAGTCCCTGTACCTGCGGCCTCAATAACAGCAGCGCGTGAGGTACCAGGAGAGGGAGCGTGCCTCTACCTCATCAGTCTCAGGAGTGCATGTCAGAGCGCGCCTTGACCCAGAACAGGGGGTTAGAGCTAGACACAGCTCGACCAGGGCCAGGGCTCCCTCAGACACTGGGACGGACACCGGGCACAGAGTGCTGGAAGAGCAGCTGGGAAGATGGCGTGTTTTGTCAGTTTGGGTAGTCTCTACAGTTCATGACTGCATCGGAAGTCTCTACTGCGCATGACTGCATCTGACAAACATGTATCTGACCTTTTATATAATAGGATATATATATATATTTATATATATATACTAGTTGACCAGCCCGTTACACGGGCCACAGTGCCACTGCCACCCGGTCGCGGGGCAGTCACCAGCAGTAGAGGCTGTCCGCGCCACGGTTAATACAGAGATGGACACTCCTTCGGAGCGAGCGGTGCGGGCAGTCTCTACTGCGCATGTCGAGGCATTACACATGTTTTAGTGAATTATTATATAGGATATATATATATATATATATATATATATATATATATATATATATATTCTTAATTACTGCTGTACCAGCTGGTATCTAGCAATGTAAAATAGACATAAAAAATATAACAAAACAGTCCTTTCATATACATTTTGTGTCATTTAATCAATTCTGTTTCCTTTTTTATACACTTAAGGTAACTTTAATACTGATTCCCTTCCCAATGGAAGCATTTTAAGTATCCAATACACACAAGAGCTGTTCAAGCAGTAATTATATGTATTAAGAGTTCTGAGTGTACAAGGTTAGCTGCACTACAGCTGCCACTTTATGTTCCAACCTTTGTCACTGTAATTAAATACTCCAGTAAAAAATACCACAAGGATTAGTGGAAGAAATAGCAATATCCTGACCTTTAGAGTGCTGGAGGTGAGTCCAATGCATTGTGAATCAAGAGAATTAAGGGTTTATTTATGAACCCAAGAGAAATGAGAATATCATATACAATGCTCCCTAACTCCTTTCACATTCACTTGTTCCACTATATAGTTAAGCATATTTATTCATGAATAAAACTCTTTAGATACTTATTAATAATTTCATTTAAATATTTAAAATTATTTTATGTGATATTGCACTTTAACAGTGATTTAAAAAGATTGATTAAAATATATTAAAATATTAATTATTTATTATTATTTAATGCCTGGGGAACCAGAGGTGTGTGTAATACAGTGCTTTGCAATACATTGCACACCATTCTATTCCTCAATTAGTTAGGGGATTAGTGACATTTAGAGAGATTACCAATGCAATACAAAGCATTGAGGAGATACATGACCCCCTACAGCTATGTCTGTTCCCATACTGATGTTCCTCTTATCATACAGTAAACCGATATGAACATTGGCCACCTGCGTTACCATGAGACAGAAGTGGCTACCAAATTAGCTAGTAAATTACATCAGAAAATTTGTAATTAAATTCAAAATAGGATGTATATGTGGTAACTTTACTGGATAAATGAGATAAATGGAGTGAATGGATGGGAGTCACATGAAATCACATATATGTATGAAGGACAACATGAGAAACATGTGATTAACTCAGTTATTCCCAAATTGGGGCCATACATGAGGTGCTTCCAGGGTGAGGAAATCAAGGCTTTGTTTCATCACCATGCAACCTAGCAGTGTTTATATAGTGAAAAATTATCATAGTCAGAAGACTGTGAAAGCTGGTTTAAAGCATTGTTGTTAACAGTATAGTCTACAGTGTTTGTATTAGTAATAGGGGTATATTTTGTAAGGAATATGTATATATTGGATGCCTGTGCCAATGAAAAGGATATATTTTTTTATTAAAGATTTCAGAATGTTACAAAGTAGCAGTCAAAATCTTAGTAACAAGGTACAGCATAACAGTATCAAAAGGATATATTTTTAATGTTTCTTAAAAAAATGCATTAATTTATTAAGGAACATAGAAGAGTAATGTGTTCTGTACCCTTCTTGTCCTTAAAGGGTTAAAAAAGTATGCTAACATGCAAATAATAAATAATATGAATATATATGCACAAGATTATGTTTATTTCAATAAAAAGAGGCACTTGGGTTGGTGAAATGTAAAAAGGGGACATAATATCAAAGCACCTCATGACCTGTAGACCAACACTTTAGACAAACATGTGCACAACATAACATTCTATTCAGCCTTGAATATGCATACATTGGGAGGTAACACAAGTGGCTAGATTAAAAGCTATAGAGTCAGCAACATGCTCAATCATCTCTTTAGGTATGATAATCCATGCAACATTGGGTATGCAACTCTTGTATATAGAAAGATTCTGGAAGGGCTGGTGACTAGGGATGGGTGAAAATCTTCAGTGAAAAATGGCACTTCCCACCTGGTGGAAAATTTCCAGTGAAAAGTGCCATTGTTCACTGTTTTTTGCCTAGCTCATTGCATTGAAATCAATGGGAAGACTGAATTTACACTAAACACGTAGCAAATTGTATTTTATTTTGAACAGGCATGGTATAAAAGGGTCTGATGGTGCCTGTTTTGGTGGAGTCTAGGAAAAGAATCAGTTGAACAAGGAATTTTTTTGGGGGAGGGGTTGTTGACAGGGATAGTGGGACAGATATTAAAAAAATAAATAAATCAATTAAAAGAAAAAATAAGGCAAGTTATAAAAGGGGCCTGAGGAAGGTGCCTGTGTTGATGGAATCTGGGGAATATTCATTTGGACAGGGAATTTTGGGGGGATTGTATGGACAAATAAAAAAATAAATAAAATAAAAAATGTGTATGTAACGTGACAGACAGGGACCCCCTGATTTTAGCTGTGACAGAGTCAGACTGATACTTGACGAGGTAAACCATTTTGTAGAGGATGATTTGTAGGACTTAGGTTTGTTGTTCGATGCCCATGCCTGAGGAAACATTTATCTGTAGGACTTATACTTGCTTGGCACAAGCCCATAAGATTGTAGGATTTAGACTTGTGTTAGGCCCAAGCCCATAGGAAACATTGATCTGTAGGACTTAGACTTGTTTTGCACAAGCCCTAAGGAAATATTGATTTTGGGTCAGATTGAAACTTGACGAGAGAGAGCATTTTGTGGAGGATAATTTTCAGGAATTAGACTTGTGTTTGGCACAAGCCCTGAGAAACATTGATTTGTAGGAGTTTGGCTTGCTAGAGTCACAAGCACTGAGGAATCAGAGATAATTTAGATGATTAGGAAGCTCCAAGGGAATGGGATCAACAACAGCAGTGATATATGGTGATAATGATCATGGTTCCACTTGTCAGTACTACCTCCAGTGATCCCCTGAGGCAGTAGCAGCTCCACAATTAGCACCCACATCTTCAGGTATATGTGAAGAAAAGAAGTTGGCCAATAATGCATCTCATCCTGCCCCTCCTCCAAAATCATGGGTGTGTTGATGGAATAGAAATATTTCCCTTGAGAGCAGGAAGGAATTGTGCTCTCATCATAAACTTCAATGTGCACGGTGTGTGAGTAGGAAATAGGGGAAGGACTGGGAACTATGGGCAGATCTGTATTCAAACATCAAACAACAATATATCTACCAATCTCACTTACCCATTATAGCAGGGCGTCTGCAGTAATCCTATTCATCTTATCATTAGATGTAGCCTAGTCAGCATCCGTAGCATAGTCTTGGAAGGAAGGGGAATAGTTTATCCCATGAATTGTACCTTATAATACAAAACTTGAAGAGTACATTGGGATATTCAACCTAATAAAAAGTTGAATGCCAGAAATCACTAAGATATAGTATCGCTAAGTGATTTATTTATGTACTAGTGTAAAAGCCTGTGTACATGGGCCAAGGTCTGGGTAATGTTAACCCTTTGAGTGCCAGAGGGGTATGCAACTCATTGCTTTGCAATGTGTTGCATAACCCTCTGGCACTCAAAGGGTTAAGTGGCCGCTACCTCACTACTCCAAGAGATGCAGTCTTGCGTCGCCTCACTCTCACAATGCAATCATGCGCAGTAGAGACTGCCGAAACATGCAAAGTCTCTACTGCACATGACAGCTTCTGACAAACATCCTAGCGAATTATTATATATAGGATGGTGGATAGTATACAAATTTAGGCTGCACTATGTTTTTAAATGGGACATACTACTAATAATGTCACCTTAGTTATTTGCGTGTTTGTGTTTATTTTTAAATTGATTACTAAAGATATATTTTAGTACATAAGACTCCCGATTTAATACTGAACTAGTCTCTGTGAGGGGATGAGGGGGAGGGTTGTTTCCCATGACTCCATGGATCATTACCCTATCAGGCAATGGGTAATCCCCATTCCTTCCATAGCCCTCTTCTTCTTCTTTTTTTATATATTTTGTATTTAATTTTAGACCTGCTGTATTCTACACTTTCAAAACTAAGAAAATACCCCACTAAATTATATTATACATATGTGTCTATGTGAGGGTTAGTCCTCTTTCCTAGGGGTAATTACTAATTGAGTATTAATTTGAAAATACTAAAAGAGAATGGCTGGATTTTTATCACACCCATTGGATTTTTATTCATGGCAGAAGCCACTAATCTGTTTGGGTCTGAAACAACTCAAGCTGATAACACAGAAGATTATTCTTTGAAAAAACTATTCCTAGAGTTAAATAAATCTAGAGAAAACAAACAAAATTATGGTGGGACACTGTATTGAAAGGAAGGGGACGACTCCCAGTCCCAGGTTCAGAGGAATGGTGTGGGCTTCATTGACTGCTAGTCTGTATGTTCTCAAATGTTTCCCCTACCACTCCGGCTGCTTCACCATTACTGCTAATACTACTAACACCAACCACATCAAGTTCAGCCACAGAGTCTTCCTCCTCAGTCTCACAGTCACTAGTAATATGAGGATATTGTTGTTGATTACCCCCTCCTTCACTCCTAATACTAAGAAGTTGATGGACCTTAGTACCAGTAGCACTAGCACTGGTGGGACTCCTTGGGAATGGCAAGTGTGATTTAGGGTCCCTTGCTGTCACACCTGGAATCATCTTCTCCTCCCCCCCGAGTATTACAAGACACACTAGCAGCAGGCAAAGAATTGGTAGCACCAGGTTCAGCACTGGCAGCAGGTACAGTACTGGTGGCTGCATGGGCATCACATCTGGAATCAGGCACAGCTATGGTGGTTGCAGGTATAGCACTGGTGGCAGCAGGGGCAGCACCAGTGGCAGCAGGTACAGCAATAGTGCCTGCAGGTAAAGCAATGGTGGCATTGACAGCAGGGGCAGCACGTCTTGCAGCAGGCATAGGCAGCTGACCTGTCCTGCTCTCACTAGTACTGCCCTTTTCTCAGTCCCTTCCCATTCCCTTCTCTCCTTCCTTTCCAATTAAATTCCACCAAGTAGTAGCACTGGCGGGACTGCTTGGGAATGACAAGTGTGACTTAGTATCCTTTGCTGTCACACTTGGCATCATCATCTCCTTCCCCCCCTCCTGAGTACTACAAGACACACTAGCAGCTGGCAAAGTATTGGTGGCAGCAGGTTCAGCACTGGCAGCAGGTACAGCACTGGTTGCAGCAGACACAGCACATCTGACAGCAGACACAGCACTAGTGGCAGCAGGGGCATCATGCACAGCAATGGTGGTAGCAGTAGCATGGGCAACACATCTGGCAGCAGGTACAACAATGGTGACTGCAGGTACAGCAATGGTCGCACTGGCAGCAGGGGCAGCATGTCTTGCAGCAGACACAGACAACTGAACTGTCCTGCTCTCACCAGTACTACCCTTCTCTTCCTCCCTTGCCATTAATTTCCCCAAGATCCCTACGGGTGATTTTGGGGAACTGGACAGCATTGGTTCAGTATGGCTCACTTCCTCCTCAGTCTCAGTGGACACATAATAAGGGTCCTTCAAGTTCCTCTTTATATTGCAGTCACTATGAGCCTCTCCTGCCTAAATTTAACAAACAAATAACAGCAGAACAGCACAGCACGTCTACCTCGCTAAGTAGCTGCTTCTATTTTGTTTCACTTTCACAAATACATCACGTTTTTATAGCAAAATGGTGAAAACCACGTAAATCAATGGACGGAAAATTTCTAGCCACTGAGAAATTGGTGGGGAATTTTGGCCAATGGGCGAATATTGTGAAGATTTTAATTGTTGTTTTAAAAGCAGATTTTCCCATGAAAAATCAGACAACAACATGGTTTTTGCTAAATTTCTCGTGGGGACACTATGACAATTAAATTTTCTCTGATGTGATTGCTCAAGGCTTGTGAAGCTAACAGGTCAAGGTCCAAAAAATAAAATTTTCCTCAGAGCTTGGGCCTAAAAAGTCTAATTCCTAGAAATCAATGTTTCCTCTGAGCTTGGGCCTCAAACAACAAGTATATGTCCTACAAATCATCCTCTATAAAATACTATATCTTGTCAAGTATCAGTCTGCCCCAGTCACAAATTACTTCAGTGGGTCCTTGTCAGGTTAAGTACCAATTTCTTATTTTACTTTATTCATTTATTTATTTATTTATTTTACTGTCCCCCTCAATGCCAGTCAACAACACCCCTCCCAAAAAAATCCCTCTTCAACTGATTCTTTCCCCAGACTCCAACCAACACAGGCACCCTCCTCAAACCCCTTTTATACCATGTCTTATTTATTTTATTTTATTTATTTGTATTTTTTATTAACTTCCCCCAATATTATACCTGTGGGAAATAAAATAGCATTTGCTATGTGTTGTGTGTAAATTCAGTGTTCCCATTGATTTCAATGCAATGAGCTAGGTGAAAAATCACACTGGAAATTGTTCACCAAGTGGAAAGTTACATCATTCACCGATTTTGGTTTGATGAGAACATTTTCACACATCCCTACTCCTAACTCCTACATTATGCTTCTAACAAAGTCAAAGGTGCTGCTGCTTCCTTCCTTACCCTAAGTTCACAGTGAATGTTATCTGGGTGGAGGGGATTTCTGTTATACTCAACTACCTTTACTTCCCCTTTCTATAGACTTTTCTATTCCATATACCATGCTGCTGCTGTCCTTGTCTACCCAATGGTGCTGTGCTGGTGGTACTGCAGTGTCAACTCTCCTCTCATTTGTCACCTCCTAACTCCCACCTCATACTTCAAGTTCTAACAGAGTCAGAAATGCTGCTGCTTCCTTACTCTCTGAGATTAGTGGTGGGGGTTTGCTATGCAGGACTTAATTATTTATAATTATTTGTGGTATTTGTTTTATACCCTGATGAAGCCGACAGTGGAATGAATGGCCAAGTTTTATGTAATTACTAGTTTTAAAGCCCAAGTACATGGGCCAACACTGGCGGCACTGCAGTTATGCGCAGTACTGACTACCAGCGATGCGGCTGATATGGAGCGGGGCACTCCGAATTGAGACCTTAGTTCTCTCTGTGCACCTTCCTGGGACCAAGCAGTCCCAGGAAGGCGCGCAGAGAGCACTCCTGTCTGAATTTGAAGTGCCTCGCTCTGTATCAGCCGCAGCACAGGCAGTATTGTGCATGACTGCATCACGCGCAGCCGTCTCTACTGCTTATGACAGCTTCTGACAAACATCCTTAGCGAATTTTTATATAGGATTTGGAATCTGTCTGTCTGTCTGTCTGTCTATGTACATATACGTAGAGACAATAGAAAAAAAGAATAAGGGGTCATTGCATAGTACACTAAGAAATAATTTTCAAATTCTGGGTCAAACCAACTGCACCATAAGGAACAAATACAAATTTGCATTAATTTAAATATTACATATTCTGTCGAATGATTTGACAAGGTTTTAGAGACCACTCTAGAATTCTGGTATTAAACGCTCAAAAAAAATAGTAATGCAGAATGTGTATTCCCCCACTCAGTGATTGTGGTTTGCTTCAGAATTGCTTTATGTTCTAATCAAAAGTGGTGCAGTTCTGGAGCAATCCAAGTTCACCATAGCTAACAAATAAAAAATGTCCTCTTCTTTAAGTGGGATGTTTAACTCCTTGAATGCTATACAGATGTCCAATACTTTGAAAACCTCTGTATCATTCATGGAGTTAAATCCCAGTTTAAATCAATGGGAATTTGGGGATTTATTATTCATTCCCAATGGTACACTTGATTTGCACCAGATTTGTACCCTAGGTTGAGGTAGGGATCTTAGGGGAAAGATGATGGGCTGCATGACAAGAACCACTGTATGAGGGTGACATGTTTGACATGTCAGGTCTAGACCCTTTCCTTGTAAATTTGGCATCCTACATAAATTTGAACCTTTTCATTGAATAGCACAATCCTCCATTCATGCCTCCAGTGTTATCATGCTTAGTTCTAATTTATGGGTTCTATGCCATAATAGTAGTGGAAGACCTTGGTGTGTTTTTCTCTCCTAAATACCAGTTGTCATTCAAAAAACTTACAATGGTTTAGGTGGACACAGTTGCAAAAGATGATCGCTGTAGATTTCATTTGAATGTGCTAGTTGTTGAGAAGGGGTCACATAATGCCATAATCTGCATTTTGTGGGCAGGTCCTTGGTTGCTGAGTGCTTTGGTGTTCTGAAACCGAATTGAACCAATGGGATCAATGTCACGGCATAATTCCCTCACTTGACATTTAGTTGATTATATTTTTGACATTTTTGTATCCTAGGTATGTCACGAAACATGCCTTGGTCGAAAATGCAGTGTTAGCCAGTCTGCACATCCTTTTTACCTGTCTAACTCACAACCCAAATGACACAATACTGCAGAACTATAATCCGTTACATAGCTCAGAAAGCCCATTTTTTATGTAGTTTGCATAGATCTTTGTCTACAGTTTCCTGATATTGCAGTTTTAATGGTGAGTAATGTATTTATTATTATTATTATTATTAACTTTTATTTATACAACTCCATTATATGTATCTGGCACTATCTTCCTTGTAAAACACTTTTTAAGTAAAAAAAAATAAATATATGTACTGAATCAAGTGGCATTGAGGGCCCTCATCATAAGAACTGAAAAATAAAACATCATAGTGAGCGCTGAAAAAAGCTGGCAGAAGATTTTAAGATTTAGGGCTGGGATTACTTATATAGACAAAGATTGAATTTAAATTACATTTAGTTACAAGAGAGTGGAGTGAGTGGGTTAGAGTATCTTGGCAATGGCAAAAACATCTGAAACAAAGTAAAGTGCATAATTGTTTTTTATTTTATTATTTTAATTGTTGCAGTTTAGTGTGTGTGCCTGTTTTATTTTGGACTAATGTTTATATATTGGGTTTTTTTTGTGAGAAATATCCAGTTGAGTACCTCTAAAATGTACTGGAGAAAATTCTGATTTTGATTAAACTGATAAGGGACTACAATTTATTATGCTACTAGTGTAAAAGCCTGTGTACATGGGCCGAGGTCCAGGTAATGTTAACCCTTTGAATGCAAGCAATGCATTGCTTTGCAATGCATTGCATACCTCTCTGGCACTCAAAGGGTTCAGCAGCCGCTACCTCACTGCTCCATGCAATGCAGTCTTGCGTTGCCTCACTCACATGAAGCAATCATGCTCAGTAGAGGCTGCCCAAACTTGGGTAGTCTGTACTGTGCATGACTGCATCGTGACAAACAACCTAGCGAATTATTATATAGGATACTCTTACACTATAAGAATTTTAGATCAAAATGGTCATATTGATTTTAACATCCCATGTTGCAAACACTAGCCAAACTAGTATTTACATAATATATCAATTTCTTATGTGTTATATCACCCCTCTCAGATGTATCATTGAGAAATTTCAAATTAATGGCCAGCAACTCTGTGATTTCAACTTCAATCTTTCCATGTTTTTTTCTATAATCGAGTGTCAAGCTCCTTAAATGGGCTTGTATTACTTTTAGACTGTAGGGTTTCCTATAACATTTTAATCTGTGATGCTGTTGAGAATCAGAAAAGCAGTTATTTAATAACAATCAATTCAATCAACTTGATTGAGTAGTCCCAAGGAACTGATTCTACTGTGATAAAAATGATTTATCAGTTTCATCATGCTACATGTAATTCTATTAATTTTGATATACTTGTTAAGTGTGTTTATATCCTTCCATAATCTAGTCTCTTTTAGTGAGTATCTTTATGCTAGCGGATAGCTGTTTAATATCAGTACTGCCTGAAATAATAGGTTCACAATTTGTATCAAATATTTTGTTACATAAAATGCATCTCTGTGGAATCTCCAATTATTAGCTTAAGAAAAAACTAATTGTACTGTTATCTTCATTATTATTTCATCCATATTATCCATTTTGAGTGTATTGCAAATAAATCATATATTCTGTGAAACTGTGAACTCCTATCAGTACAAATAAGTCTTTTGATCATGAAATACAGAAGTAAAATGGATTGAGGGCAAGGCTTAAAAATAGCAAAAACATAAAACGACACTTACAGGGTTAAATTTCTGCCCGAACAGCTCCAATACACAATGCACTTTTGTTGGAAAGGCTCAACAATATATTTTATCCAAAGTGTACCAGTTAACCTCAGTAAGAGAAAAAATTACAGTACAGTCAGGTCGCTCATGGCAACAATGAGCTACTGGAATAAAGACAACCAAATGAGTATAAAAAACACCCCAACACCCTTAATAATATGCGCAAAGTAATTGCTCCATTACTTCACTCATCCTCCCAATTATGTGTCTTGTGCAGCAACACAAGCAAATCATCCAGCTAAACTGTGAAATATTGCAAGAAAAGGTTCTGCACTTCTGCAGCTGGTAAACATACAATCCAATCTGATGTATATTATGTGTATACAACTTTAGTTTATTGAAAACTTCATTCAATTTATGATGGCATTGGTGACACAGATGTGAATGATTTTTTTTATTTAAGTAGAGGCAGGTAGCCTCCAGTCGAAGCAGCGCAGAATGGATACCTTATCTATCCATAAATTAGATTTCAAAGCTCCAAATTATATTAACAGTGAGGGTGTAATAACTGGGAAAATTATATTCTGCTTTGTTATTATTTGTTGCTTTGCCTGATAAACTGGACACACCAGTTTAACCTATTCCTGTTCTGCTATTACTTGTGATGGTGTGCCTGTCTGCTTCCTAGGACATAACCCTGAAGCCTATGCCAAGCTCTAGTTGTTTGCTGATTGTGGTACAGATACATGATCTAAGAGTTCACCTTTCTAAAACACAAAGGGTTTAATTAGTAGTTTTAGACATATGCACCAGATATATGCAACACCAACATTACTAAATCATCATGTATCATATTGCAGAGAGGTGAGGGCAATATCCATGATGTCTATAATATTTGATGGACATACCCTACCAATATTTAATGCTAATTATCATACATTGAACATTATAAGCAAGTATTTTGATTATTTGCTCATTTATCTTTTTTATACATATTAATTTGGTATACTAGTTCAAGAGAGAATACAGTATAATCAATATACTGTAAAATCTCATGTATAATGCTCACAGTTTTGTCCCTTTTCACTTTATGTGAAGTGGGGGGGGTGTATTATACACAAGAGAAAAAAATATATGCATATCCTCATGTTTACACCCTTCCTCCCTCCCTCCCTCCACCTCAATATGCTCCCACCTTCCCCTCCCTCCACTCACCCCCTCTGGAGGCATCTGGGATATCTGTGCAGTGGGCTGTATGCTTGCATTTGCCACCTGCTTCCCGCATCCTTCTGTGAGGACTCGTGTTAATTTAAGATAATGGTAGTGACATTTGAGGACCTAAAGGTCCTTGCAGGGTACTACTGTAGATCCCATGCATAGATCTCTGTACACTGCAACTATAGTAGTATCATGTGAAGATCTTCAGGTCTTCAAAGGGCACTACCATTATCTTGAATCAATAAAGGTCCACACAGGGGGATGCAGGCGTGGATGCAAATGAAAGCAAGCCGACCACTGCATAGTTATCTCTGATGCCTCTGGAGGGGGTGAGTGGAGGGAGGGGAAAGCAGGCACATACTGAGGTGGGTGGAGAGGGGGAAGCAGACAAGACAAGTGATGGAAAACAAGGGTGTGTATTATACATAGGAACTTTTTAATTTCCCCTGAAATCTTGGGTATAAATTCCACTTGTCTATTATACACAGGTGCATAATATACCTGAGATTTTATGGTAACTTTTAATAGAAAATAGAAGAGATAATGATAATTAAATAAAAAAGTTACCATAGGCTTAGATCCAAACATGTCACTCTGGAATAATAGGGCTTTACCCCACTTGGCTGGTTTAGATTTTGATGAAATCTGAGCCTGGTACGGCATCTTAACCTTGGGCCAACTGTATGAGGAACAAGTCCTCAAATCCTTCAAGCAATTTCATGCTGAATTCGGCCTTCCCAATCGGCTCTTATACGTCTACTTGCGGCTTTGTCATGCGTTGCAGACGCAATGGCCTGATAGCCCATTTACAATCTCTGAGTTTAAGCTCCTGATCTCGGTGAAGGCCTGGAGACCGGCACAGCCTCTGTCTTTTTTGTATAAATCGCTCACTGCTGACAAGCCTCTGGATGATGCTCGTCTGAGGGCTAAAAGGGAGGGAGATCTGGGTGACATTGAGGACTGGGAATGGCTGATGGCCAAACACGGTCCCATGGCCATTGCTATCCACAGTGGACATCAACTTCCTCAACTCAAAATCCTTCATAGGATTTACTATTGTCACGGTTTGTTAAGACTCTCAGACGCAAGGTTAGGTAAAAACACAACTTTATTGAAAAGTTTAAGATAATCCCATAGGATTTTATACACATACATACAATACATAGAATGGCAAATAGATAGTGACAATAGCGAATCAGGCTCTACCGGACCTGCCAATATACCGGGCAAGGCAGCCTGTGCAAGCAATAAAATGGTGGCTCTACCGACCCTGCCAATATACCGGGCAAGGCAGCCAAGTAGACAGTCAGGAGAATACAGGCTCTACCGGCCCTGCCAATGTACCGGGCAAGGCAGCCTAATAGACAGTCAGGAGAATACTGGCTCTACCGGCCCTGCCAATATACCGAGCAAGGCAGCCTAACGGATCACCAGCTGATACAGGCTCTACCGGCCCTGCCAATATACTGGGCAAGGCAGCCTAACGGAACACCAAAATAGTAGGCTCTACCGGCCTTGCCAATACCGGGTAAGGCAACCTCAAGGTGGAATAATAGAAGGTTCTACTGGCCTTACCAATATACCGGGCAATGCAGTCCAAGGAGAAAGAGTCAACCAGTGTGGCCTCAATAACTGTCAGATGACAATGACAGTATGGAGATGGTAGGAGAGGCTACAAGGCCCAGTGGTATTACCAGGTAGTCTGCCCACCCCAGTACCCATGTAGCAAGGAAATAACTAGCTGTCTAGGACTGGACAGCGCACTGGGAACCATCAGTATATATGAGTCGTAAGCCGTGAGGCAGAGGAGTAAACCAGCACCCTCACGCTGGGAACCAACAGGCTGGATGTAAGTAGACCTACAGGTCATAGAGCGAACCAACGCCCGCACGTTGGGAACCAACACTCTAATACAAATGAGCAGCAAGGCACTGGAGCAAACCAACACCCGCGCGCTGGGAACCAACAGACTGAGTTAATAATAAGCAAGAAGGTAATGGAGTGAACCAGCGCCTGCACGCTGGTAACCAACAGGCTGGATATATCATAGGCTATAAGGCAGTGAAGCGAACCAGCGTCCGCACGCTGGGAACCAACAGATGGTATGTATAGAGCCGTAAGGCTACGGAGCAACCAGCGCCCGCACACTAGTACCAGCAGACTAGAGTATAGTAGCCACAAGGCAGTGGAGAGAACCAGCATCCGCACGCTGGGAACCAACAATGCATATAGTAGGCCTTGAGGTAGAGGAGTGAACCAGCGTCCACACGCTGGGAACCTACAGATAGTTGTGTATAGAGCCGAGAGGCAAAGGAGCGAACCTGGTAACGCTGGTAACCAACAGACTAGTAGTGTAGTAGCCGCAAGGTAGTGGAGCAAAGCAGTGTCCGCACGCTGAGAACCAACAGACAATAGTGTATAGAGCCGTAAGGCAAAGGAGCAAACCAGCGCCCGCGCGCTGGTAACCAACAGACTAGTGGTGTAGTAGCCGCAAGGCAATGGAGCAAACCAGTGTCCGCACGCTGGGAACCAACAGGTGAAAATGTCGCCGGAGTGACTGAGGAACAAGGTCGCCACAGATGCAGGAACCGGACGCAGGAGATGAGCAGGAACCAGCACAATGGCGGTCAACCGGATTAGGAACAACAATGGAGACTGGCAGCAGGAAACAGCAACCTCAGACGACTACAACCGGAATAGGCACTGGAACAAGTACAGCAGACAGGAGTCTCTGGAACAGGATGAACTCAGGAAACCAGGAACTCAGCAAAAGGCCCATGAAGCTTCTGTAGCAAGTGAAAGTGGATGCTGTCTGAGACACCACGAAAGGGCAACCAAAGGGTACCCAAACTCAGTTTAAATAGGCAATGTGAGGCAGGCTAAAGGCAGACAGCCAATGGGAGCCCCCTACAGGTGATAGACACAGAAATGCAGCAATCACAGGCGCCGTGATAGTAACCCCCTTTCAAAGACCCCCTCTCCTAGAATAGGGTCTGGGTTTCTGAAGGTATTTAGAATGAAAGATCTGCAGTAATTTGGGATCATGAAGGTCCTTACTATCCACCCAAGATCGGTCTTCAGGACCATAACCTTTCCAATGCACCAAATACTGTACCCTTCCTCTAAGCTTGCAGGAATCAATGATACTCTGCACTTCATACTCCTCCTGACCTTCAACCTCGATAGGCCCTGGCACCACAGGGTTAGTAGTATAACGGTTGCATACGAGATGTTTAAGGAGAGACACATGGAACATGTTATGAATGCGCATGGACGCAGGTATGTCCAAAGAATAGGAAACAGGATTAATTTTGTGAATAATTCTGTAAGGACCAAACAAACGAGGAGCCAACTTATTAGATGGGACTTGAAGCTTAAGATTCCTGGAGGAAAGCCACACTCTGTCCCCAACCTGAAAGGAGACCGCTGGCAGTCTTCTGCGATTAGCATAGCGCTGATGGAGCTGAAATGACTAACCAAGTGCCCTCTGAACTTGTGCCCATGTGGAACGGAGTTGCTCGATATGCTCATCCAGAGCTGGAATCTGCTGTGTCTGAAAGGAATCCGGGAGCAAACAGGGCTGGAACCCATAATTAATCAGAAACGGAGAGCTCCCGGATGAAGAGTTGACCGCACAGTTCCTGGCGAACTCTGCCCAAGGCAACAAGTCGGCCCAATTGTCATGATGGTCAGTAACGAAACAGCATAGGAACTGTTCCAAACCTTGATTGGCACGCTCAGTGGCTCTGTTGGTCCGGGGGTGGTAAGCGGAGGAAAAGGATAGTTGTATGCTCATTTGTTCACAAAATGCCCTCCAGAACCTGGACACAAACTGGCTCCCCCTGTCGGACACCAGTACTCTGGGTACTCCATGCAACCGTAATACTTCCTTAGCAAACACCATTGCCAATTCTTTAGCAGAGGGAAGGCCACGGAGGGGCACGAAATGAGCCATTTTAGAAAACCAGTCCACCACCATCAGTATGAAGGAATACCCTCTAGACATGGGCAATTCTCCCATAAAATCAATAGAAACATGAGACCAGGGGCGTTCACCATTAGGTACCGGCTGAAGCAAGCCCACCGGAAGGTGTCTAGGGGTTTTAGCATGGGTACAGGTGGCACAGGCATTGGTAAAATCGGCACAATCTGTTCTCATAGAAGGCCACCAAAATATCTGAGAAAGGGACCATAACAATGGGTCTCTGCCAATATGTCCCGCGGCCTTAGAGAAATGGTAAATTTCAAGTAATTGAGTACGGAATGGCTCAGCGACATAACACTTGCCCACCGGGGTTTCATGGGGACTGGAGGCCTGGGAGGCCAAGATCTCTTCCCCTAGTGGTGAAGTGATACTAGTACGTATAGTAGCCTATATTCGATCGGGTTGAATGATAGGTGCTGGTGCCTCTTCTCTGTCAATTTCAGCCTCAAATTGTCTTGACAGTGCGTCAGCCCTAACATTCTTAGATCCCGGCAAATATGATACAATGAAATTGAATCGGGACAGGAACAGCGTCCATCTGGCCTGGCGAGAGGACAATCTCTTGGCCTCAGAGAGATAAGTCAGATTTTTATGATCAGTCAAGATTAAAACAGGATTTTTTGTGCCTTCAAGTAAATGACGCCATTCCTTAAGAGCGAGGATAATGACCAATACTTCTCTGTCCCCTATCTCATAATGGCTTTGAGCTCCAGTCAATTTTTTAGAAAAAAAACCACAGGGTCTGAGTGTTCCACCTTTAATAGGACATTGAGAAAGCACTGCCCCAACCCCAATATCCGAGGCATCAACCTCTAACATGAACGGGAGTAGTGGGTTGGGGTTGGATAACACAGGAGCATTAGCAAAAGCCAATTTCAGTTTTTCAAAGGCCTCCTCCGCAACCGCTGGCCAAAGGGATGGATTAGCGTTCTTATGCGTGAGGTCAGACAGTGGTTTAACAATGGAAGAGAAGTTCTTAATAAACTTCCTATAATAATTAGCGAAGCCCAAAAATCACTGGATAGCTTTAAGACTCTTAGGCCGTGGCCATTGTAAGACTGCTGTTAACTTTTCTTTGTCCATGGCAATGCCTTCTTTGCCAATTATGAAACCCAAGAATGGCACACTAGTTCTGTGAAACTCACATTTCTCCAATTTACAAAATAATTTGTTTTTACGTAAACGTAGCAATACTTCGGACACATCTTTAATATGTTGTGACAAGTCTTTGGAGTGAATAAGTATATCGTCAAGGTAAACCATGACACATGACTGTAGCATATCTCTGAGAATGTCATTGATCAATTCCTGAAATACTGCGGGTGCATTACACAGACCAAATGGCATGACTAGATATTCATAGTGCCCAGATCTAGTGTTGAAGGCAGTTTTCCACTCATCACCGGCTCTGATTCGAATCAAATTGTATGCAGCCCGTAGGTCCAATTTGGTGAAAATCGAGGAGCCTTTGAGTCTGTCAAAAAGCTTGGTGATGAGTGGTATCGGATAAGCGTTCTTTGCCATAAGCTTATTTAAACCACGGTAATCGATGCATGGTCTCAGTTCGCCATTTTTCTTTTTTACAAAAAAGGACCCGGCCCCAGCCGGAGAGGTAGATTTCCTTATGATCCCTCTTCTAAGAGCATCAGAAATATATTCTTCCATAGCTTGGTTTTCCTCACAAGACAATGGATACGTGCGTCCCCTAGGGGGCACCATTCCAGAAGGCAACTCAATGCTACAATCATATGGTCTGTGCTGAGGTAAGGTGCCAGCCTCTCCCTTACTGAAAACATCGCCAAACTGCTGGTATTCGTCTGGTAGTGAAGGGGAGGTGCACAAGACCTTAACTGGATGGGTAACGCACTTATCCATACAAAACTGAGACCAAGAGGAGATTTCGCATTTTTGCCAACCAAACTGTGGATTATGCAACTGTAACCAAGGAAATCCCAATATTACAGCATGGCGAGGAGAATTAATAAGTTGGAATTGCTGCTCTTCTCTATGGAGAGCCCCAATAGTCATGGATAATGGCATAGTTTCAAAGGTGACTTGAGCAGGTTCCAAGGGTCTGCCATCAATTGCTTCAATAGCGAGAGGGGTTTCTCTTTCAATGCGTGGGACCCCATGCAATTCAGCAAAGGTATTATCCATAAAATACCCAGCTGCACCAGAATCAGCCAGGGCCAAAACCTCCACTGAGCGTTCTGCCCAAGACAGTATCACCTGTAAGGTAGGTTTCAGTGTGCCCAACACTGGGGACGATTGGACACCACCTAGGGCCTGTCCCCCAAGGTACCCTAGGTCTGTTCATTTCCCGGACGTACCGGACAAGATCTTAGCAAATGCCCATTCGTACCGCAGTATAAACTCAACCCTTGTTTCCTGTGGTATAATCTCTCCTCCTTGGTTAGCCTAGTGAAACCTACTTGCATTGGTTCACCTGGTTCCCGTAATGGTTCACTGGGCTTAGACGCCACGGGAGGGATGGGTGGGCAAAATGTACTGCTAGCCCCATTATTTTTAGACCGTATCCTGCGATCTCTAGCAGTTAGTCTCTCACGTATCCTGGAGTCAATTAGTATAACATACTCAATATAGTCATCTAGATCAGTAGGCAATTCTTTTGCTGCAATCTCATCTTTAATCTGGTCACTCAGGCCCTGAGCAAAGGCTGCCAACAATGCCTCGTTATTCCACCCTACCTCTGCTGCCAAGGTGTGAAATTCAATGGCATAGTCGCCCACCGTACGCCTGCCCTGTTTTATCTCCATAAGGCATTTAGCAGCAGAGGTGGTTCTACCAGGAGGCTCAAACACTCTCCGAAAGGATTGCACAAATTCTCTGAAACTCTTAGTGCAAGGTTTAGCATTTTCCCACAATGGGTTAGCCCAAGCCAATGCTCTGCCAGTCAGCAGGGATATCATGAACCCGATCTTACTGCGATCGTTGGGAAACACATGTGCCGTCAATTCCATGAATATTTCAAGTTGGTTGATGAACCCTCTGCAGAGATTAGGGTCACCGTCATAACAGAGTGGCAAGGGTGCGGAAGCAGTTAACCCTTTGACTGCAGCCCCTGAGGGCATCGTATCATTCTCCGGTGTCTGACTTGGCGAGATCACCGGGCTAGACCCAGATTTGTCAGCAAGTACAGTTCGTTCAAGAATAGTTTGGATTGCAACCGCCAATTAATCCAAACGTTGCTCAAGCATATCCATCCTCCAATGGATATTCTGTGTATTACCATCACTCTTGTTGTCTGAGGTCATGGCCCTTTCGTACCGTCACGGTTTGTTAAGACTCTCAGACGCAAGGTTAGGTAAAAACACAACTTTATTGAAAAGTTTAAGATAATCCTATAGGATTTTATACACATACATACAATACATAGAATGGCAAATAGATAGTGACAATAGCGAATCAGGCTCTACCGGCCCTGCCAATATACCGGGCAAGGCAGCCTGGGCAAGCAATAAAATGGTGGCTCTACCGACCCTGCCAATATACCGGGTAAGGCAGCCAAGTAGACAGTCAGGAGAATACAGGCTCTACCGGCCCTGCCAATATACCGAGCAAGGTAGCCTAACGGATCACCAGCTGATACAGGCTCTACTGGCCCTGCCAATATACCGGGCAAGGCAGCCTATTAACGGAACACCAAAATAGTAGGCTCTACCGGCCTTGCTAATACCGGGTAAGGCAACCTCAAGGTGGAATAATAGAAGGTTCTACCGGCCTTACCAATATACCGGGCAAGGCAGCCCAAGGAGGAAGAGTCAACCAGTGTGGCCTCAATAACTGTCAGATGACAATGACAGTATGGAGATGGTAGGAGAGGCTACAAGGCCAAGTGGTATTACCAGGTAGTCTGCGCACCCCAGTACCTGTGTAGCGAGGGAATAACTAGCTGTCTATGACTGGACAGCGCACTGGGAACCATCAGTATATATGAGTCGTAAGCCGTGAGGCGTTGAGGAATATATATACAAGGAAACTATGTACTTGCCTCTATCAGCAATATAAACAAGAATAGAGTACAAGAGACCAATAATAATTCATCAAATATGAATCACTATTTTGTATCTCTTGCATAAAAATATAATAATACATTTGAGATTGTTTCAGAAACTCGGTTGGATATGCTACTTAAAATCAATTACGCATACCTGTGTGAAAAAAAATAACATTTTATTTAGACATGAAATAAAATAAATTGAATTATTACAAATAATTTGTGCAAGATTAAAGCATTAATGGATACAAAAATATAACAAACCAATATCACACATATATGACAAAGTCATAGACTAGGATATATATAAATTTGAAATACGGTAAAATGTATACAGCAATATAGAAATATAAAATTCCCATAATTCAATGTTCAGTCTTTACATATATGTATCCAGAGGCTATTGGTTAGCAATATTTACATTCAGAAGTAGAGCAAGAGTTACTTGACTGTTACAGTTAAGAATACAGTTGGTGCAGTGGATATGGATACCACCCCATCTTGTATTTAACTATGTTAACTTTTCAAGGTGGTTGCTTCTTTGTTTTATGAGATCTGCCCCTTCTTAGCAACAGATTACATTTCCCACAGTGGTCATTAGCATATTGTGTTTATGAATGCACCATGTAAGCTAGTCAAAGAAACACTGAAAGGGTTAATCAGACCTATAGAATGATACATAATGAATGAACACTGAGGAAGGATGCAAATCTAATATTGTGGATTTTTCATTGTGTGGTAGTATTCTCCCTCCCCGTTGGAGTGATTATACGAACAGACAAAAGACCACTTGCATCACTTAATCCAAAAATATACAGCACTAATTTGTGATTAGTGTTTCTTTGAGTAAACTGTTACTATTCACATACATGCAATTAGATAAACAATTGGCATGAGCCACGGGACTTCTTAAAGGAACCACAAATCAAATGAGAAACAAAAATGATCATTAACCCCTATAGTGCCAAATGGGTACAATGTATGAGTTTGGACAGCTGTACCTGCTGTGCCAAGCTCGTACTTTGTACAGGTATAATGCGGTCATTGCATGAGCTGGTATAACCGGAATGCAATGGCTGCATTTTAAAAAAAATTGAGCATGGCATTCTTGGGGGGGGGCATGAGGATCACTCTTCATGGCCCCCCGTAATTGATCTCCCAGCCAATTGTGCTGGGAGATCAATATCGCCAGAAGAGAAGAGCAGCTTCTCCTCTCTCCTACCCGAACTTCTGGGTAGGAGTGAGCGGGATCGGGGGACATGATCACTGATGACGTTAGTGAACTTTCCCTGACTGGAAGGACAGGGGAGCCTTTGCTCTTCTGCGGTCGCCAAATTGATCTCCCAGCCCAATCGGCTGGGATCCCTGTGGCACTCACAGGGTCACTTATTTTGGGGACATTTTTTTTTTCTACGACCTCATTGGGGGGATCAGAAGGGATTCTGATTCCCCTCAATGAAGTCTATAATAAAAAATAAAATAAATAAAAAAATTAACCCTGTGTGTGCCACGGGGGGGAGGTCCAATGCAGACAACCCCCTCCTGTGGCGCATACAGGGCTTTTATCATTAGTTTGTAATCAGAGATTGTTGGGGGGGGCCATCATGAGTGGTCCTAATGGTTCCCCAACAAGCTCTGATTTTAAAGTAATGATAAATAAATTAACTCTCTGAGTGCCACAAAGGTCCAATTCATTGCTTTGCAATGCACTGGAGACCCCTGTGGCACTCACAGGGTCATTTCTTTTGTGGACATATTTTTTTTTTACTAAGACCTCATTAGGGGGGGATCTGGAGGGGTCTATAATAAAAAATGTTAAAAAATTAACCCTGTGTGTGCCACGGGGTTCCAATGCAGACCCCCTTCCTGTGGCACACACTTTTTATCATTACTTTGTAATCAGAGCTTGTTTGTTGGGCATATGAATACAAAGTAATGATAAAAAAATAATTAACTCTTTATGTGCCACGGGGTTCAACACATTGCTTTGCAGTGCATTGGGCACCCCTGTGGCATGCACACAAAATGTCTCCAATCCTCCCACCCCCACGAACCCTATCCCCCTGCCTGGTTCCACATCCCACTGGCACTCCCATTCCCCAGCCTGTTTCTACTGCTTACTGGTAGACTCAAAGTACCAGTATGCACTAGATCCAGGCTGGGAATCAAACTTTGTATGAGGGGGACATACAGTACACACTGGTAGTCACAGATCCCCCATATACACTATTGGACACTGCCCCCCCCCCACCATCCTTGGTCCGCTCCCCACTAGTAGACATACCCACACACACTTCCTAACCCCTCACGCCCCCACACACACTTTGTTACACTGGTAGTCACAGGTCAGCATGTACACCAGCTGACGCCCTAGCTTCTTTCATCTGTTAGCCATAAAATCACACATGCACTGTTTGCTTTTCTATCCCTGTTCCACTGGTAGCCACGCTCCTGTCACCCAAATTGGTATGTCAACCCACAGCAGTGGGGTACCATTTTTCTTAGGCTGGCAAGAGGTCCTCCTAGGAAATCCCACGGCGTTGAACCATTTTAGTATCTTTGAAGTGACTGATGTGTAAAAAAAAGTTTTTTTTTCCTGTAGCACCTCATTCTGGAAATAGTTGCGCAAACTAACTTAGGGGTAAAAAAGGCAAGTGACCCCTCATTAGATGCGGAAGGTAATCTTCTTTCCAAAATAGTATGTCAACCCTTTATTTACTTCTGTAGCTGTTCTAACCATTTGTGTACAGGCGTGTCCTGTTTGAGAACATGTTAGAAAAAGCAGATGTTGTAGTAGGTGTAGTTTTGTGCTTCTAGCACCGTCTAAGGTATGTCAACTCTTACCAGTGGGGTGTCATATGACTCTTAAGAGATGTAAGAAAATGAAAAAGACATTTTCTTACATTTCTGCCCCTTCAAATGTATTGAAATCTGTGAAAACCATAGAATTTTAAACTGTATTAGTTAGCTAGTGCTCTTAGGAGTCAAATGACACCCCATTGGTGTGAGTTGACATACCTTAGACGGTGCTAGAAGCACAAAACTACACCTACTACAACATATGATTTTTCTAACATTTTCTCATACAGGACTTGCCTGCACAAAAATGGTTATAACAGCTACAGAAGTAAAGAAAGGGTAGACATACCATACTGTTTTGGATAGAAGATTACCTGCCACATCTATTGAGGGGTGACTTGCCTTGTTACCCCAAGCCTGATGTGCATTCCATTTTTTAATAAGGATTATCATTTTTGTTGTATTGTATTGTAATGATCTGTGTGTGTTTTTTTCTGTTTGGAGGGGACTGACTGATAGGTGGCGGTCATGTGATTCCAATTCAGATGGTCCTATGACGCATATGATGCCAGCGAAGGGCCTGACCGATCTTTGGTGGTCATGTGATTCCGATTTGGACATTTTTATGATGCATATGTTATACATCTTAGATTGGCTCAGTTAAATATTCCATCGTGGACTATGGTGACACCAGTGATGGGAATGACCGATCGTTGGAGGTCATGTGATTCCAGTTCGGATGTTTCTATGATGTATATGTTATGTGTCTTAGACTGGCTCAGTTAAGTATTCCATCGTGGGCTATGGTGATCATCTGACTGGGTAAGCATTTGGTAACCACTGATTGGTTCAGCCCATACCAATAGAATTTGATTGTTATTTAAATGTGAATTGTTTGACGGCTTCTTTGTACTCCACCACTTACTTTTTTCTTTGATAAAGCGATGTTTATAGCCAAGAAACATGTTAGATAGGATTGAGTCATTTGTTGCCTGTACCATTATTGCTCTTTTATAAATTAAACAAGACTTTTTTATATTGAAGCCGTTTTTTATTAATTTATTTATTTTTTATTATTATTTTTAAGGTAGTTTTTATTTATCCTCATTACATCATTATACCACTTTTTGGATGAGCTGGTGATTTCCTGATCCTCTGCAGCCACCCGAATGGAGACGGGTTAGATTCTCTGTTTTTTACTGCTTGTTTGTCAGACTTGTGACATATTACACTATTGTGCGACCTCTATTTACAGTATCCCATTCCCATTCAGCTGCCTAATCATCCTGCTGCTTAAACATCTCAGCAGCAGCCGCAAGAACAGCAGTTGCAAATTCCACAATTATGGACTCAGGAGGAGGACATTTGACAGTGGCCACTGACCAACATGACCTGCTGGCATTAGGCCAGTAGGGCATTTTTTTTTCTCAGGGCTTGTGCTTTAAAATAAAAAACATAGTCCTACAAAAAATAAACCATTTTTGGGGGTTTGTTTTACAAGCCTAAGTCCTACAAATCAATGTTTCCTTATGTCTTGTGCTTCTATCAAATTATCCTCTACAAAATACTCTGTCAAGTATCAGTCCACCCCAGTGGCAGCTTATGTCAGGGGGTTCTTGTCTCTATCACTTTAGATACAAATTTCTTATTTTATTTTTTTTTTTAATTTGTATTAACTGTCCCCCCAATACCAGTCAAGAGCCCCCAAAACAAATCCCCTGTTCAACCGATTCATTCCCCAAACTTCACCCACCAACACAGGCACCCTCCTCAGACCCCTTTTATGCCATGTCTTATGGGGTTTGCATTTGTATTTAGGATTTATTTTTTATTAAGTGCCCTCCAATCCCAGTAAACAACCCCCCCTAAAATCATCCCCTGTTCAACTGATTCTTTCCTCACACCCCACCAAAACAGGCACCCTCATACCCCGTTTATACTATGCCTTTGGGAAATAAAATAATATTTGTTATGTGTTGTGTGTGATTTAAATGTTCCCATTGATTTCAATGGAATGAGCTAGGTGGAAGAAATGGGAAAAAAACAGAAAATTGGCACTTTTCGCTGGAAATTTTTTGTCAAGTGGAAAGTGCCATTTTTCACGGATTTCAGTTTGAGGAGAAACTTTTTGCCCATCCCTACTGATGAACACAGTTCAATTGTGAGTAAGGAAAGATGTTTGATACAAAAGTATCCTATATATATACGTGTAAAACGAGAATACAGCCAGAACTCACTGGGTGAATAAACATGACTTTTTATTATTAATAATCTGACTAGACTTCAGCCTTCCTGGGCTCAATAACAGCTTGAAAGGAACATCATATGGGATACCACTACCTCCACAGGTGACATCACCATTCATAACAATGCTCCTTCATTCTCCACCTTGATATCCCCAACTGAGCAGGTAAACAGATATCCAACATCCTGTTTTGAAGTCAATTATTTTTTCCCTTGTATGTCAGACTCTTCAATATATAAAAGCTATTACAATATAAATAGGTGCATATAAAGCAATTGCCAATGCATTTCACCCTCCAATTCAGGGCTTTCTCAAGACATCAATCATTGTTACACTCAAATATCCTCCTATATATTTATGGTACTAGGAAATTATATGTTGTTACCATAACAACAGTGAAGCTCTTTAATATGTTAAAATCATTAAAAGCAATACACAATGGCCCCCACAGAGATGAACATCACATAATTAACCATTCCAATTCCACTTATCAATCTCTTTTTTTTTTTTACCTTACTAGGTCATTTAGACTCAGGGTTATAAGCTATTTCAGTTTCCTCCTGCCAGGTCTCCACTGGCCTTCAATCTTCCACAGCAGCACAAGTTCCATGTTCCACATCACATCAGAAGTATTTCACTTTTCATTTATTGTTGGTGAATAGAACTTCAGTCTCCTTGTCCATTCAAACCATCACCTTGATATTTTTCAGTCTAAAAGTCCATGAGATTTGCAATATCCACTATAAAACCACATTTCAAAGGCCTCCATTTAACGTACAATTCCACATGAATGTTCAAGAAAATAAAGATGTTTTATGACCATTCATTGAACAACAGAGGTTCAATTCTGAAGCATACCAATTACATCCTAGAGAATAAATGAATATTCAGTTATTTAAATGGGCTTCTCAATGCGATGGATACCACTCTAACACTCAAAGGGTTAAAAGCCATAGTTAACCATTTTAGAATCAGGGGAGTGTGCAATGCATTGTAAAGCAATACACTACATACCTCTCTGTTCCTTATAGGAATAAATCAATGGAAATGTTGATTTGTAGTGTATGGTGGTGCATACCTCTCTGGTCCTTAATGGTATAAATCAATATAAATGCTTATTTGTGTAGCATGGTGGTGCAGTGGTTCAGTCTGATCAGGAAATGCACTTCTTTAGCTTTCTGTATTCAGCTCAGAGTGCCTGGATTAGTGAGTGTGTCTAAGATGGCTACCTCAACTGCCCACTGCTGAAACATTGGGAAAAATCCCTATATTAAAAAAACAACTATTAAAACAATTTCATATCAAGTATTGAATAATAATACTTAGATTGTAAGCTCTACAGGGCAGGGACCTCTTATCCTAATGTATACTCACCTGTTGTCCCCTTATGACTGCCTACATAAGCACTTAATCACCGCACTTATAGAATCCCTTCTATATTAAATGTAATCTGTAAAGTGCCAAGTACACTGGTTGGCGCTATATAAATAAAAATATACAATACAATACAATAAAATAATAATTATAATAATAATAATAAGAAGAAAATGTACACTTCTAGTAAGCTTTATTTGCAGTGGGTTGGTCTGAGGGATGATGTCCAATAATGTTTGTTAGAAAACAATGCATTGGAGACCTCATTAGCATTCAGGGCATTAACAGCTCATGTAAATCAATTAGATTTTTATCTTCTCTCTACAGTACAGTTGGTTTGGGCTTGAATTTCAATACTTTTACTTTATTCATATTATTGTATGTAACTTTGAATAAAGGGAAAAGATACTGCTCATGAAATCTAGTGTATAAAATTTGTGTGTGAAAAAACACTCATTTATGTATCCTGCTGGTACCCATCGAAAGCAACTTCCTTCTTTTACATTTACTGTATATCTTGCCAGATGGGAAGTAAAAAGTGAATTTTAATCAGTTATAGAGGCTGAATTAATTAGAAGAATTGGAGCAAACCACCTGCATCATCAGGGACAAACAACATTTCCCTAATATAAAATTTATCTAAATTAAGGCTATTAACCCCTTGAATACTAGAAAAGCCTTCAATGCATTGTGAAAGTCACATGGGCATTTAAATGTGTATCCTAAGAAACAGCTGGTTTGATACAGAATTTCTCAAGTACTGCTACTTAAACCATCCTCATGGTAAAGCATTTCAAAGTAAAAGTCCCCAGCCAACACTCTAATGCACTTACAATGCATTTGATGACAGAGACAACCTTATTTATAAAAGGACAACATTTCCGGAGCTAACCAACTGCACCATAGAGGACAAAGAACTTTCCAAAATCCCTGTAGATTTAAATGGGGCTTTAAGTCCCTCAAATGCTAGATAGGTCTCCAAATCATTGTTCTGCAATGCATTGGATACATCTCTATTATTAAAAGGGTTAAACCTCCATTTAAGTCACTGGGATGTTTTGTCCTTCATGGTGCAGCTGGTTTGTCCCATGTAGATAAGATAAGGCCCAATAATTGATTATACTGACATATTTCTTTTGAATTCCAGCATGCTTTTAATATATGTGACCATAGAAAGAAAGAGAATTCCCAAAAATATTGAATATGTATTACAAAATGTTTGAAATTGTATGTTCTCAGTGCATTTGCACCAAAAGATAAGGCAAGTGATGTACAAAAATCTGGAGCATGCTGTGCCCTTCTGTGCCCTTCAATTATACATATCTTGGCATATATCCCATTTTTTCCACTCCTCTAGTTGGTACAAGGGATGTGCTCCTAGTTTCTATGCCCAGGTTGCACATAGCCTGCTACTGGATACAGAGGAACAAAATGCCTAGACTTGGTCAAACAGTAACATACTGGCAATTTACTACGCTATTTAAGCCTAATATTCCCCCTTTACGTCTGGTTTTTCCAAGGGGAGAGCAGTATGAAGTGGTGTTGGGCATGATATACTAAGGTACATAGAAACTTAGTTTCACTTTTTCCATTTCCCTACATGTGCTATGGGGCAAGAATAAGGGTCTTGCATCATTATCATTGGAGGTTGTGTGGGGAGCTGAGCAGTAAGATTCATTTATTTCCCCAGTGGGTGGACAATGTAATGAGGTACGGGCATTTTATTACTGGGGCATCTTCCCCAGGAGGCTTGTTTTAAGGCCACTCACTAAACTGTAAAATACTAGTTCTATCAGAAGTATTTATTTTGTGGTAAAGCAAAGAAAAATGTGTTCAAGTCAATCCAAACATGAGAAAACAAAGGAATTAAAGACTGACAAAAATCTAACATGTTTTTTTTCATGTTTAAAAATGAATACAAGAATATTGCATTAAACAAATAACAGCCATTTTAGCATACATTGGACAATGACGATCACAATATCACATTGACTGACACATGTAACAAAAAAGAAAACATAAGCAGTTATTTTCTACCCAAAAACTGCATGATTACTTTTTATTCTAACACAAAGCATTGATCAGGACTGGGTTTTGTATTCTATCCAGAACTCATCACATCAATGCCTTTGTAGATGCATAATAATAATAATAATAATAATAATAATAGCAATGAGTGCCTTCTAAAAATGTGATTAAATTATGTTAGCAATCATGGATAAATAATTCTCGAAAGAGAGAAAACACATTTTCTAGGCAACCATTATCTAGCAATCCTACATAATTTTCAGGACATTTATTAATTCAAAGGTATGAGTTCTTTGGTATTTGGTTATATATATTTTTTATTTGGATAACGATTATATTTTAAGACAATCTTTTTAGAGATCCAGTTCAAAGACACTATTGAACTGTAAAAAGTGCAGAGACATGCAGCAACACTGATAAAGGGATTGGAGGAGCTGAGTTACAAAGAGAGAAGAGATATCTAAGGGGTGATATGATTACCATTTACATAAATATTCAATGACAGTACAAAGAACTCTCCAATTAATTTATTTTAAATTATTTACTCAAAGAGCTGAGCTAAGAAACAGAGGTCATACATTAAGACTAGTGAAATGGAGTTTTCAACTAAAACAAAGGCAGGAATTTTTTACAGTAAGGGTGGTATAGCTATGGAATTCTTTGCCTCAGGATGCTGTGCTTGTAGATGTTGTCTAAAAAAGTAATGGATACCTATCTAGCACAGTATAATATTGAGAATTATGATAGTAGCTTCAAAGCACATAGTTCTCTGGATTAACAACCTATCTTACTGCCTTTTAAAATCAGGAGGGATTTAGCCACTTTGGGCTTAATTGAATATGACTTCAAAGGTTTTTTTTTATTTTTGCCTTCCGCTGGATCAACAGGGGTGATTTGGCATGGGCTGGACTTGATGAACGCATGTCTTTTTTCAGCCTCATCATCTAAGGAGCACACTAAGGTCCTATATAACTTCTGTTTTTATTTTAGAAATAGGCTGATAGTTTTAGAAATATTTGCTTTATTAGTTGGAGACTCTAGTATCTGCTTTTCTCTCATGTCTCAAAAGTCACCTCTTTCCACCTTCTTAGGATGTTAGAATCAGTTTGTATCAAAGTGTTTGAGTAAATTAATGGGGAAGAATAATCATGCAAATCCATTCAAGACAGAAGCTCCCACTAAGGGGAGGATTTTTATTTATTACTGATAGGTCCTTTTTAACCAAAGAATTGATGTTTATCATACACTGGGAACTATCTTAGATATCCATTGAGTAGTAGTCTATTTCCATGAAAATGTATGCTGTTGCTTTATCTTAAATATTATATATCTATATATCTATATCTATATATATATATATATATCGTTATTAGTACTTTTTCAGTGCATGATGTATGTTTATGATTTTTAAATGTATTTAAGACTGGACAATCATTTTTTATTCTATTTGTATTAATTTGCCATAAGCTAAGTATATCTGGGCTCTCCTCCAGTTTACTTCTGGTTTTGATCCCTGATGAATTAGAATTGTGTAGACTCTTAGACAATAACATAATCTTGGATGACCATCCAGTGACATTATTCGCATTTGTCTATATTTTGAAACAGTTGAATATTTTAAAAATATAAAGCTGTAGTAAAGAGACCCCCAATGATTTCCATTTAATGTAGTACATGTGCAAACAACTACATTAAGTATAAATACTAAATACTGAAAATGTTTATTTTTCAAATAAAATATGTTGTTGACAGTAATACTAAGAATGTCCATTTAATCAAATTCCCATTTTATAGACATATTGTTCTCATTAGCTTATGCAGTGTTTGTATACAGTTTGAAGCATCAACATGTTCTATGTCATGAGCACACAACTGCAAATGTATGAAGTTATATTAATACAGTATCGCAAAATACTTCTACATTCTAAAAATACTTATAATTTAATCCTGTCTATTTCCTAGCAGTTACAGTAGCTGATGAAATTTGTTTTTCATTCTGTATAAAGGGCTGTATTAAACAGTGCACAAAAGACTCCTGTTTTCTAAGATTTTAAAACTGGAAAATATGCATCCATTCTTTATTGACAAAGATGTCTTTTTAATCAGAATTAAATGGTATGATTTATAAAGTGACCAATTGTTGCCCATTTATAAACTGATTTACTCAAAAGAGAAAAGTGACATTTACCAAATAGTCAATTACATTTTTTTATAATTGTTACAATTTTACTAAAAAGAGATGCACTATAGATACAAATATTTTCTATAGAAACAAAACAGACTCTTTCAAAAACAGACAAAATCACATAGACAGTGGTGTAAAAACAGTATCAGAACATATATATTGCTAATCTAAATAAACAATAACTTAAAGCAATGACTATAACAAATAAATAAGAAGCAAGCAAATCAAAATAGACAAAATTAAATACGATATCTGCTGTGGTAGGCTGCAGTATATTTGTGATTTATTAGTTTCAATAATTTTTATTGGTGTTTAAATCAGTACAGGAAAAGCAAAAATAACACAAATCCAAGTTCAAGCACAATCAGTAATTATACATAACAGAGAAATCAGTACCTAAAGTGCAAACAAATAATGTATATAGAATCCAAAGGTAGAAAAGGTATGGAGAAAAAAGAAAAAAAAAATGGAGCATAGAAAGAGGAATGCCTGAAAACAAACATCGCATGAGGTCACATCTAAATAGTTACTCTAATAGCTATTGTAGGCCCCTTATTAATACACTAAGATGCTCAAAGTCCAATGTAAGGGGAGCCATGAAAAATACAAAGTGAATTAGATGTAGAGAAAGAAAACGGCATTCTAATAGTGGAAAGGAAAGAAAGAAAGAAAAGAGAGGGAGACAGAAAAGAAAGAAAACAACAGCAAGAAAAGAGAGAAGCGGCAGGCTAGCAGGATGGAGATGATGCGTTTTCTGTGATTCAAATTAGTCAATCAAGTAGAATCAGGAATACAGAAAGGTCTGCCAGGAGGAAATATAATCACAAAAATATGAAAGATCACCTGTCGAGTGAGACTACATACTTTCCATCTGGTATATTTGCCTTAGGTGAAACTTCCAGTCAGTCACAGAAGGAGATTTGTCCGAACCCCAGAGTGCAGGGACCGCCGTCATAAGCAGGAGTCAGGAACGCAACAGTTCCTGAGGAGTACCGTCAAGACCCCGGTCAGAGGACCAAATATCTAGCAAAAATACTTGATGGAGAGCCAGCAGCTTTAGGCCAGTTAGAGTGACTAAATGTGTAGCAACCTCTTGCAAAAATGGCTTAATCTTACCGCATCCCCACCACACGTGTAGTAGGGAACCATGCTCTAGACCACACCTCCAACAAATCCCAGAAGTTGTAGGATTGAATCTACGTAGCACAACAGGAGTGCAATATCATCTCATGGATAATTTGTAATTTACCTCTCGAAACACAACACTGGCCAGTAGAATAGATCGAAGTCGAAAAGCACAAAACCACTGGGTATCCATAATAGTGACGTCCAGATCATGCTCCCATGCCTTTTTATGGAATGAAGGTGGTATAGAGTCTGGGCATGCATAATAGCCCTAATCCTGGGAATCGTACCAACATTAGGCTTATTTACAAGTACCAATTTCTCAAAAGTAGTAAGAGGGCATAGAGAGAACCTTTGTAAATCTGGTGATAACAATAGGTGACGAATCTGGTGAAAATGTCAAAGTTCATTGTCCGGAATGTTAAACCCTATTTTCAAATCTAAAAAGGACAGGGGTGTGGCTGAGGAAAGGATATGGTCCAAGTCTGTTAGATCTGCGGTATTCCACCAGGCAAAGGTCTGTTTCTGTAATCCCAGCGTAAAAGCAGGGTTCTCAAGAATAGAGAATAAAGGAGATGGGGAATGAGATAGTCCATACACTCTTGACCATTTGGACCAGGACAGCAAAAGATGTCCAGTGATCACATTCCTAACAAGTTCTCTAGGAATAAAGCACCTCGGGATCCATAATAGCTGCTGAAAGGAAATTGAAGGGTGAGAGGACTGAAGTGTCATAGCCCAGTCCTTCCAAAGGCTCACACTACACAGCTCCATTATAAACTGTAAAGAGATTGCACACCAATCCTCTGGTATCTCAGGCATGCCAAGGCCAGACTTATGAACAGGCCTGGACAGAACAGAGGTGCCAATCTGTGAGGATTTGGAGCGCCACACAAAATGGAGAAGGTGTCGCTGTAACCTCTTTAAAGAGCATTGAGGAATAAGTAAAGGTAAAGATCAGAGTACATAAAGTATTTTGGGTAATAAAGTCATTTTAGATAAGTTTATTCGGCCCGTCCAGGAAAGTAATAAATTATTCCAAGAGGAAATATCCTGTTTTATTGTCTGCTCCAGCTTGTCAAGATTTAGTGACACCACTGTCGACAAAGTCGGAAGAATATAAACCCCCAGATACTTAAGATGGGAGGTCACCCATGGGAAAGGGAGATGGGCCTGTAGGTCAGCTTACAAGTCAGGTGCAATGCGGAGCCCCATAAGTTCCGATTTCTGGAGGTTGACCTTCATGTCAGAGAGAGAGCCATAATGATCTATCAGAGCCATTAGAGCCATCAGAGAGTCAAAAGGGTGAGTAAAAACAAGAAACGTTTATTTGTCTCTCTCCCACTGTAACACCAGAAATAGAAGCATTAATCCATATGGCGGACAAAAAAGGCTCCAACGTAAATACAAATAGCAAAGGTGAAAGGGAGCAACCTTGGCAGGTCCATTACGAATAAGGAAAGGGGAAGATAAAATACCATTTACGCTAATTTGGGCAGATGGCGAATCATACAGAGAGTGTATTGCTGTTAAAAATCAATCTTTCACACCAGTCCACATCAGCACTTCGGTCATGAAAGTCCAGTGCACTCTGTTGAAAGCCTTCTCTGCATCCATAGAGAGCAACAGAGCAGGGTCAGCACTGGATGATGTAACCTGTAGCAAAAGTAAAGTACAAACAATATTATCTCTTGTCTCCCTGCCAGGTATAAATCCTGCTTGATCTGTTGCAATGACCGACGGAAGCAAAGGCTTAAGTCTAGAGGCTAGAACTTTCGCAAAGAGCTTCAGATAATTATAAAGTAAAGAAATGGATCTGTAGCTACTACAACATGAAGGATGCTTCCCCGACTTGGGTATGACAGTCACATAAGCTCTCAGAGCATGAGGAGACCATGGAGACCCAGACATGACAGAATTAAAAAAAGAAGTAATGTGAGGCACCAAGGAAGAGGAAAAAGCCTTATAATAGACAACTGAAAAACAGTCCGGTCCAGGACTCTTCCCTAGTGGTGTAGACTTGAGAGCCGCACAAACTTCCGCCTCAGAAATCGGAGATTCTAACCTATCCATACCATCTTGGGCAAGATGAGGCATGTGTGCCTGTGACAGAAACCTCTGTATCTATGGGATAGGATCAAAAGGTTGGACCTACGTCTCAGAAGAGTTTAGGTTATATAAACGCTCTTAAAACTCTCATAAAAATATCCTCATATTTAAGTAAAGGGGGGCCAGAGGGAGAAGAAATACTGTGTATATGAGATGACACCCGAGCTTTCCGTACCATGGAGGGAGGCATCTTACCACACTTTTCCACATGTAGATAACACTGAAACGTGTACCACATATGGGATTTCAAAGATTTAGCTCTTAAGATCGAAGCCAACTCGGATCTAGACCATGATAATTGTTCAAACAAGTGAGGTGATTGCTAAACTTTGTGCTGGGACTCTAAATCCGCTATATGAGCTACCAAACGATCCAATGACTGTCTCGTAGATTTCTTTCTCTTACTGCCAGAAGAGATTAACAGACCTCTAATATAGCACTTGTGGGCTTCCCAAATTGCAGAAGTCGTAACGTCAGGCGTGACATTAGTAGAAAAGAAGAGATTCAGGCTTTGCAAAACTCGATCTTTAATATCTTGATCCCTCAATAATGATTCATTAAGCCTTCATTGTCTAGAAGGTTTAGGAAGAGCATCAAAAGCCAGGGTGACAAATATCGGGGCGTGGTCAGAGAGAGTAATAGATCCGTTCTCCACTTTAGAGAGCATACTAAAGTGGTTTTGACTAAGAAAAAGTAATCAATATGGGTATACGAGCCATGGGGGTGAGAGAAAAAAGTGAAATCTCTAGAATTCTGATTCACTGTAATCCAGGTGTCTACTAGCACTAGATCCGACAGCCTGGACCACACTTGTGAAGGAGCCCTAGAGGGCTGAGCAGGACAGCCAGAGGTGTGTTCTAGAGCAGGGTCAAAATATAAATTAAACCCCCCCTAAAATAAGCAAACAGTCTTGGAAGTCATGTAAAGTATGTATGGTATCTCAGTAAAAGGACAAGTGCCCAGAAGTAGGAGCATAAATAGTAGCAAATGTGACCGAAACCCCAGCCAAAGTACCTATTAAAAATAAAAACCGACCCTGAGGTTCTGCTTTGACAGTGTCACAGAGCCATTGGATATTGTGCCCCACCAAAATGGCAACTCCTCACTTTTTTCCAGAGAAGACGCTGTCCAAGCCTCAGGGAATTGTCGTGTTGGGAGCCTCAGCTGTGAGGACCAAGCCAAGTGTGTCTCCTGGAGGAAAACGATGTCTGACTGGATTCGAATCAGTTCCCACCTCACTATAGAGCGTTTCACAGGGCTGTTAAAACCTTTCACATTATAAGAAACAAAATCAAGGTGGGTTAAAGGCATGATGGTGTAATAAGAAAAGCAACATATACATCAAGCTCCACACATTAGCCATAGGTTGAAGGCTATGCTGCCTAAAATAAAAAAGTAGAACAAGAGAAAAGATGATGGGGTTTAGATCAGAGAGAGTGAGAGTTGTAGAAGGGTAGATCAGAAACGAAAAGAGAGGAGTAAAGAGAAAAACAAAGGAAAGAGTCAAGACTGGCGTTAGGGAACACCCTGCAGTGCCAGCAACCAAGAGAAAAAGCCAGTGGCTGCTAGAGCAGTACACAAGTCCGGGGTAGGCCCAAAGGCCAAGGAAAAATTGAGAGTGAATTCTGAGAGCAAAGTGTATCCATGATCTCAGAAATGAAGCACGATACAGGCATGCTTTATTGTATGTGACATCTTTGTACTGCACTACAGGCTGCACGTTAGCTGTTAAGTAGGCTACAACAGGAAGAAGGGGCCCGCATGAGGCTGCAGAAGCCCAGTGATAACACCACAAACTGCATAATAAAAGAGATCTAAACAAAGTGAGATCTGAGACATCAACCAGTACTTCCAGAAAAATAAGTCCCTTTAGGTCATTCGATGTATCGGATCACACTCAGAAAGGGCACAAATATGGAACTGTAGGCCCTCCCACTCTCCCCAGCACACTACCCAAAAACAAAAATTTGACCCCGTCCTTCAGGTGCACAAGTCAGGAAAAGTACCCAAAACAGTCCCATGACTCATCTTTAAAACCCATCTAATTTCAACTCCGGTGCCCCAAGTAAACCCCCAGAACATAAGCAAACCTAGGAAATCAGAACGTTTCCGTCCTTGCACACCAAAGACTAACTCAATATGCCCAAGCCCATTAGTATTACCACCTGTTAAACCCATTAAGATCTCCATATTCCATAAACAATATATGCACGTCTCGAAAGAAGCAGAGATCAAACCCATAACATTTCTATCACGGTGCCCGTGATTGCCCTCCGTGAGCGCTGTGCTGTGCTGCAGGTGACATTGCCATTACTTCCTTGTTGTCTTGCTTAGGCGCATTCCCTATTCTTATAAGCTGATGGTAATTGCCAGAATGAGTCTCTGTCTACATGCTAGGCCTTATAGGCCTCAGCCTTCCAGTATTCCTTTGCCCTTTCATGATGTACCTGTGTGCTAAGCTCTTGTGTTATTCTGATGCTCTGATTCTGTGTATGACTCCTAGCTACATTTGACTCCAACTACGTTTGATCCCTGACTAGTTGCCTTCTGCTCCGGTCTGACCCTTGGCTCCATCTGACTACCCACTCCGGTCTGACTCTTCGTTCCATCTGACTACCCTCTCCAGTCTGACTCTTGGCTTTGGCTGACTACCCGATCCGGTCTGACTCTTGACTTGGCTGACTACCCAATCCTGTGTGACTCCTGGCTTTGGCTGACTACCCACTCAGTGCTGACCCCGACTCCGGCTGACTATCCTATCATTTCCTACTCTTGGCCTACTGTCTCCACTTGCTCTTACTGTGCTCTGTTGTTTCCTCCAGTTCAGGCAGTGCTCAGTTACTGCATCAGACCTTTTTCTGGCATTCCTGTTCTGCCTGTTGCTAGTTAGAGCCATTAGTTATATCCTAGCATTCTATGGATCTCAGTCACCATTGCCTGTTCTACCCTCGCTGTCTGGGGTTCTGGTCACCATTGCCTGTAGGTTTACCCTAGCGTTCTAGGGAGCTCAGTCACCATTTCCTGTAGGCTTACCCTAGTGTTCTAGGGAGCTAAGTCACCATTGCCTACTCTCCCTAGCGTTCTAGTGTTTCCTGTCTCTGTTGCCTTGCACTACCCTAGCATTCTAGGGGAATATCTTTCATTTTGCCTGGGCATTCCAACTTCACCTGCACTAGTAGCTACTGTTATCCTTGCTACCTTTGCATACTATAGTCAGAGTGGTATCAGCCTCTGTGCAGTCAGTGGATCCTGTACTGTCTCCATACCTGGCTAGTGAGGGTTGGGGAAGTGCTTAGGCACTGTCTTCACACCTGGTCCTGTGAGGGTTGGGAAAGTGCTATTCGTATTTATTCTGTTCTAATTTTAATAAAGATATTGATTTTACTGTACCTATACTTGTCAGTGTCGTTATTCCTCAGTCACCCCGTGACAATTTCAAACATGAGCATTACAGTCCCAAGAATAACATGAAATATAATCAACCATCAGTAGAAATAGTCATATAGGAAAAAGTTGGTACAATACTCAGCTGCAGTCCGGCAGATAAGGCATAAATTATTCTGGCAGGTTGTATCACATAAGGGGAAAGGGGATCAAATCACAGTGGTGTACAAAACATCACCAGAAGATGAAGTAGAGTAAAATGAGAGGCAAAATAAGAGTGAAGCAGTCGGTGTATAGTTCCACTGTAATATAAATAAAACAAAAGGAAAGTGACAAACAAAGATCGCTGCACAGACAGCACTAGGGTCTGCTCTCCATGGTAGATGTAGTCGAGGGTTCCATTCTGCATCTTTTGTGCTTTGGTGGAATCGCCACTAAGTGTCAATGGAGACGCTGGTTAGCCTCCAGCTTCGGACCTAGATCCTTGCAGTTGGCGGTGGTAGAGCAATTGCCAAAGTGCTGCAAATATCCTCCACTTCTTCTGGGTCCCTCAAGGATGCTGTCTTGACAGCATGCAGTAAACTAAAAAAGAAATCCCCAGTGGTATAGGGTCCCCTGAGCCCGGAGATGCTCAGTTAGTGGCTTCAGTTGGCATTGCAATGAGAGAGTAAACGGGGACAGGTCTTGGTAAACCTGTATCTCCACCCCTGCATACTTGACAAGAGGTTTGTTTCTGCAGGTAGCCAAAATAGCGTCTTTATCTTTAAAATAATGGAGTTTACAAACAATGTCACGCGGGGGTCAGTAGGACTCCATCTATTCTGGAAGGCTCTGTGTGCTCTATCTATGAGTATTCCTTCTCCTTGAGGTTTCTGCAGAACATCAGGAAAGAAAGATACCAGGAAGGAATGTAAGTCCTTCTGCGGAGTAGACTCTGGTACCCCCTTTAGCCTTAAGTTGCATCATTGGCCCCGATTATCCAGATCATCTATTTTATATTGAGAAAGTTAATGGTTTCTTGCTGCACCATACATAATTGCTCCAGGTTCGTGAAGGATGAAGCCAATTCAGTCTGCTCCTCCTTCATCGTGTCAACTCTGGAAGACAGAGATTGAACGCCCTGCTGAAGCTCTGTAACTGTGGAGGCCAGGGTCTCCTTAATGTTGGTCACTAATAGCCATAGGTCATCCTTGGTGGACAAAGAGGTGAGTACATCAGGTGAAATAGAAGGCAGTTGAGCCATAATGAGATGTTGGGTCTGCAGGGCCGGGTCAAAGGAATCTGCGAGTCGATCTCTTATGTGAGAAAGCCAACTGAGGCCTAGAAGGCAGGTCTTCGACGCGCAGAGGTAAGGAGTCAAAGAACCACTCAAAGTATTAGTAGATCTTGATTTCTTCTTTTTAGGTGACATTGAGCTAAAGCCCCAAGATGTGAACCAGGTTTAGGCATCATGAAGACGCCTGAAAATCCTATAAAAGAATCTTTAGTAACTAAAAGCCCAGAAGCAAAACTAACATGCGTCCATGTCAGCTGGCAGTTGGGAACGCCCCCGTAGCCTCTAATTGTGATTTATATCCATCAAATGTTTATATAAATACAAAATAAGGAACACTCACTTGACTTTCCGGTGTACTTGGTTCAGTTTTATTAACACGTTCTTTTATGAATGGGTCCTCACTTGCTAAGAATGACATAATTATAATTTTGTATGCAGAATTTACATTCAAATTACATTTTTTCCCCATTTTGCATTCAAAATATTTTTTTTTCCCATTGGCAGAAACAATGCATTTTATTCCCATCCTATTCCCGTGCGTTTATATTTAGCTCACAGACTGAATTCTTATTATCTCATTAAAGTATTTTACAACACAACATTTAAATATTGCTATAATATTAAAATATATTTAATTATCTTAATTATCAGAACATAATGGGTGGTTTAGGGTACAACTGATATACATTATACTTCCAATTTATAACACATCAGTGTCACTAGAAATCCTCCTAAATAGTTTTTCTGGGTATCACTACTGACATAACTATACATGTTTTAGTTAATTATTTTGTTATTTTGTTATCAAAATGCATATATAATCCAATCATTGTAATAGACCATAAACAATTTTATTTTATATCTGCATTGTATATATTTTCAGAATCACTTATCACTGATCATTTCTTACAATTACCTCAGAAACAATGAAGATAATACTGAAAAATATATTAATAACTACGCAAAATTCATTTTCAGATGATGTGCTTGGTAGGCATGGGTGAAATGTTTCACTTCAAACCAAAATCTGCAAATAATGGCACTTCCAGCTTGGTGAATATTTTCCCATGAAAAGTGCAGTTTTTCAGATTTTTTTACCTCATTGCATTGAAATCAATAGCAACATTGAATTTACACACAACACATAGCAAATGTTACTGTATTTCCCACAGGCATAGTATAAAAAGTGGTCTGAGGGTGCATTTATTAGTGGAATGTGGGGAAAGAATCAGATGAACAGGGAATTTTTTTTGGGGGGGGTTGTTGACTGGGATTGTGGGGGGCAATTATTAAAAAATAAATAATAATTAAAAAAACTAAGACATGGTATAAAAGGGGTCTGAGGAGGGTGCCTGTGTGGTAGAGTCTGGGGAAATAATCAGTTGAACAGGGACTTTTTTTTGGAGGGGGGTTGTTGACTGGGATTGGGGAGACAGTTAATAAAAAATAAATAAAATTAAAAATAAAATTTGAAATTGGTACGTAATGCAACAGAGACAGGGACCCCCTGACGTAAGCGTGACTGAGACAGGCTAACATTTGACGGGATAGAGTATTTTGGAGAGGATGATTTGTAGGACTTAGACTTGTTGCTAGAGGTCCAAGCCCTGAGGAATCTTTGATATGTAGGGCTTAAACTTCTTATGCACAAGCCCTGAGGAAACATTGATTTGTAGGACCTATACTTATTAGGCACAAGTCTTGAGGAAACATTAATGTGTAGGACTTAGACTTGTTAGAATCCCATGCCCTGAGAAAACATTGATTTGTAAGTCTTAGACTCGTTAGAGTCTCAAGCCATTAGGAAACAATATTGTGAAGGACTTTGACTTGTTAGAGGCCCAAACCGTGAGGAAACATTGATTTGTAGGACTTTGGCTTGTTTGCGTCATTAGCCCTAAGGAATCACAGCAGATAACATTTTTATCACTCAGGCATGTTAGCATCACAAGATCTAAGGAATCACATCAGAGATATATTTTATCAGTCAGCTTTGTTAGCGTCACAAGTAGGGGTGGGCAAAAAGTCACGTTTTGTTCCCACAAAAACCACGATTGTCCGCTTTTTCACAGGAAAATACGTTTTAAATAAAGCAATTAAAATCTTCACTTTTTACCCATTGCCAAAAATGTTTCACTATTTTTCCAATGGCTAAAAACTTTTGCCCCTTTTAATTACATGTTTTTCGCCTTTTCTCTTTCAAAATGGGACATATTCCAGGAAGTGAAACACAATACAAACAGCTACAGAGAGAGAGAGAGAGGCACCAGTCTGTTGTGCTGTGTGAATTTATAGCAAAATTGAGGCAGGAGAGGGTCATAGTGACTGCTATCTCTATGAGCAAGTGGAATAATAATAAAAGGAAAAATTGGAAGGACCGTTATGCGTCCACTCTGAGTAGGAGGAAGTGAACATTACAAACACAAAAGTGTCAGGATGCCCTGGTTCCCCATACCCAATGATTCCAGTCCCCCTACATCACCCATAGGGATCTTGGTGATATTTGTGTCATGAAAAGAGGTAGTGTAAGCATGACAGATCAGCTGTCTGTGCCTGCTTCCAGTACTGCTCCTGCTGCCAGTGCTGTGCCTGCCAGGGTGTCTCTGGAGGGAGAAAGTAGGAGATGGTGTCAAGTGTGACAGCAGGGGACCATATGTCATGTTTGCCATCCCCAATCAGTCCCACCACTAATACTAAGAAGATTCAGCAGCTACTGACTATATTAGGAGTGAGGGAGGGGTGGTCATACTACTAGTGAGGAGGAAATCTCAGGGACTGAAATTGATGTAGTTGATATTAATAGTGATGGTGAAGCATCCGGTGGGACTAGAATTACCACAGTAGATCCTACTACTGATGTTGAGGTGGTAGGGGAAGTAATGAAAAGTATCCAGACTAGTGCTAAATGGAACTCACAAAATTACCTTGACCCTAGGAGTACCCTTACCCCCATGGCATTGTCCAGATGGAACATGATCATTAAGAAAGCAGAATTGTTGTTCATCAGCAAAAATACCACCACATCCATGAACACATTTCTTGTCTGTGCCTGCTGCTAGTGCTGTCAGTCTGCTTTCTTCAGCTCAATAAGATATATGTAGGCTTCCAAATCCTCAACCTGTACCATTGTTCATGTATGGACATCCTTAGTACTTTCTGGTGCACACAGCTCTGGCTCTGGAAACTTTAATGGAAGAAAGCCTTACTATCACCCCTATGACAGGCAATGGAAAAAGAAGTTTGTATTGATTTCCTCCATATCCTGTTAATCTGCAAAGCAACATCTGGCTCTTAATTTAGTACAAATATCTATTCATATATATTCTTTAGAGTCTCAGTTTAGGGTATGTTTGATATCTATTATCTTGTATTATCATTCCCTCAGAAAAGTATTATTGCTGGATTAAGTTAATGATGCTGATTGTCACAAGTATGTGTTGACATTGACATATCTACTTTATTCTCTCTGGCATTTGTAGCATATTCTAATTTCCAGAATGACATTTACGCTTCTTTATGTGCATTAGATTTCAGACACAAAGATAATTATAAATTGGGAGCCAGGACAATGCTATCCCTGTCTTTACATCTGTTCCACGCCCTTTCACATGCAGGCACACAAAAATCAGTGGAATAACCGATTAAAATGTCACATTCAATAAGACAGCATGGCCTTTGTGTATCTATGTGCTTTGATGCTAAATAATGATAATAAAAATACATATGAGGAATTTCCTGCATACGAGTCATATATATGATTAACCTGTTATAAAAACCTTGTCCACCATGAGGTACAATTGTGATTTTACATTATGGAATTACTTTTTATTCAAACATTTTTGAGATTTATGGGGCATTATATTCCAAGAAAAGGGGATAATTCATGGTCAACCTAATTGTACCACATTGGAAAAATACAAATTCCCAACATTCTCACTGAGACTTTATTTTAACTCCTTGTATGCTAGAGTGGATTTTGATTAATTTATTAGCATTGTGTTGGAGCCCTCTCTGGCATTTATCAGGATAATTGCTCAATTTAAATCAGTGGGGATTTTGACATCCCCTATAGTGAAGATGGTTTGCCTCCAAATTACTGATCTTTTGAACATAAAGCTCAGACTGAAACTCATTTATTTCAAATCTGTCCTAATATTTCTCCATTGTTCTCATAACCTAAGCAGAAATTATGCTGCAATAAACACCTGACATATTGTGAATTCACTGTAGGCATATACTGTATACAAATTAATTTTTTCTCTTAGATAACATTCGTTAAGTCAGTTTTATTATTGCATTCATCTCATGGAGCCTACTTGTAATTTGGTTTTATATTATTGAAACTGATAATGTTATTGACTGTTTTAGAACTCTTACCAACATTTAGAGTTGCACATAATAGCTTTATATACATACATACTCTCTCCATTAGTCATGAAAAGAAACACACAAGCAAACTAAAATCTACAATTAACCCTTTGAGTGACAGAGAGGTATCCAACACATTGCTTTGCAATAGGTTTGATACCCCTCTGGCACACAAAAGGTTAAACAATTGTTTGCTGTAGTTTGCATGTATGAGCCTATGCATGTATCATATTATAATGTAGATATTAATATGATAATTATTAATGACAATTAGCAGTGACTAATTCAAATAAACTAAAATGTATAAATTATATTGTAAACAGTTTTTTGGCTACATGTAAATGTATCTGATTTGATTTATTTGATTTATTAAGAAATGGGAATGAGTTTGGTGACAGAGGCACATACATGTTTTGTAAATAACTGTACACATACATACATACATACATATCTCAATGTGATCAAGAGTAATAGAATTATGTGATTTTATTCTGGCTTTGCTCCACACATTTTCTAAAAAATACGGCATTAACTTTATCCATGATATAATATACATTCAGCATATATAATATGAAACCAAGCTACAAAACCCACTTAAAGGAGCAGTAAACTTTTTTTTATGAAAACACATATTTTACAGAGCATTTCCTGCTGAATAAAACAAGGTCAATCCCATCGCTGTCAGTTTAAATAATCAGGAAGTGAATTTACTGTGTTTACTTCCTGATAGTTGTAACTGACAGGAAGTGACAGACAGTTTCTATCACATTCTATGGAGAACTGTATGTCTCTGACTTTTCTGACTTTCCTCTCCATTAGAATCTAACAGGAAGTCTAATTAGAATTTGTCCACTAGATGGCACTGCTAATGTAAAAAACATGGATTTAAACTGTAATAACTCTGGAAATATAAATTTCTTGGCAGTGGGAGTACCATTAATTTACTCAATAGGAAAAGCCCTACAATATATATTTTTTCATAAAAAAAGTTTACTGCTCCTTTAAACATATGCAAAGAATTAACATAGTTTATGATTAGCACAAATCATTACTAGAAAATGCCAGTCAAAATCTATACTTGGATATTGTAAATGTTATTTTGCTATGGGAAATCTTCTAAAGGCAAATGTTTTTTTTTTATTTTTGCAACTTGTAAACCTGTGCAGTTTTTACATGAGATAGTGATAAGGAATACTGATGAGAAAAAAGTAAAATGTTATTCCCATGAGAAATTCTATGAAACAAATGTCTTCTCTTTTCCCTTGGGAAATTCCACCCATAGAATTATTTTATATGATTTTCAGCTAATGCTGAAATGTTCTCTGAGAGGTTCAATGTTTTTACCTATTTTTCTCTATAGATAGGTTTAACCACCACCATAGAATTAAAAAGCCTGAATTTCCCTCCATGCTGAACATTGAATTCTGAAAGAGATCGAAAAAGGAAAATGTGAGGAAAATTGGTCAGGCCTTAGAATGAAGAGTTCACCAGAGAGATCCTTGTATTGACCTACTAGTGAGACAAGAGCTAGAGCAGCAATTCCAGCATGAACAGCAGCAACAGAACAAGACAGTACTTCAGGTGGTGACACTAGAAAGCCTTCACTCTTCCCAACCCTGAAACTATGGGTATTGGATTATTTTTCAGTAATCATCAGCATCAGCTTTGAGCACAATGTGTTACAACGTTTTTAAGAAGGGGAAGGAGGGAGTCACTCCCTGGCACATTTAAGGATGTCAAGCACAACCACCCCAAAATGAACAGCAGGCATAAACCGTCTAATTCCCTACACAAACAAAAGAAGTTACTTTCTGCAGATGTGACTGAGACCCCCTTGACCATTCACTGAGTGGGGAAAAATAAAGGTGAAAATCTGGGCCAAATAATAGCAAGGCAGCATCCATTGTCCAGCAGGCAATGCAGGTGGTCCCACTCACAGGCAGCAGACAAATGCAAGTGGTCCCACTCCCAGCCCATAGCTGATTGCAAAATGTTCCACTCTCAGCCAGTAGGTAAGTTCAGCCAGTCCCCACAAGCAAGCCAGTGGCAGCACAATGGGTTGTCACCAGCAGCAGACTTAAGAAATGCCACCACCGCCACCTGAAGATAGTGCCTCTGCAGATGTGAGGTTGTGGAAGAATGTTGTGGAGCACAAGAGAATGCAAGGCATGAAGGAGCATATGTAGATGGCACAGCCTGCTAAAGGGTTAACTATTTTATTTAGTGGACAGTAAGTCAGCCACTCACCCATCATAAAGTAACTGGTTTATTCATGTTGTGGAATGGACAATCTGTGACTGATAGTACTTGATTTCTTGTGGGACAGTTTTTTTGTGTGTAAAAATATTTTTATTGATAAAGGCAACCTCGAAATACATTCAGAAAGCAAACACATTCAGGATGTGAGCAATAGTACCAATAGTGCCAATAGTACAATGAATAGTAATAACAATACAGTGGAATAGCATAAGACCAGGAAAATACAAGTGAAGCACCCCAAGGTAATCCCTAACGTTTTGTCAGTTTTAAAGAAACACAAACCAAGAAAACAAAATAAAAAGGGAGGGAGAGGGAAAGGGAAGGGGGCTGCCACCACCATCCCCAGCACCACAGACATGCCCACCCCACAGTTTAACATAGCAAGCAGCACTTTGAGGTTGAGGTTGGTAATTTGGATGTGCTTTATGATTGTCACTGATATGCCAATTCCGTGATCCTAGTCATTTCCACTTTTCACAACATTTGTTTTCACATAATGTTCACATTGCGTCCAAGCAAACATATTCAAACACTCATTTTAGGAGAGTGGGAGAAGGAGTATTTTACCTGTGCCTGAAACTGCTTGTTATTGTGTTGCTGTTATGGCTAGTACTAGGAATACCATGCCTATCACCACCTCTCCTAAGTTACTTCTACTGAATGATATGAGCATCATTCCTTCCATCACAATTACTACTAATATAATCAGCATGGTGGGTAGAGCTGGCACTGTGACAAACAATACAACATTTTCTGGCACTCACATATGTCACAGATTGGTGTTCCTATATTCCTAGTTGGCACAGACTCATACTACTTACCTGACTTGTCTTTTATCAATTTTCTAAGGCTTGACTTGTCATGCAAACCTGCTCATAATTTTTCCAAGACTTGCATTGCTAGTATAGATTTTTGTATTGCCACCTAAGCCTGAAAATATTTTTTCTTAAAGCTTGTCTTCTCATAATAAAACTGCAAACATTGTTCTCTTAACTAAGCCTGAAAAAGTATTTATTAAGGATTGCCTTATTATAAGCTTGCAATTATTATTCTTAATGTGTTCCTTGCTAGAACTAAGCCTGAAAACATTATTATTATGGATTTATTTATTATAAACCTACAAATATTTTTTCTGAACCTTTTGAGTGCCAGTGAGGTATTCAGCACATTGCATTTCAATGTGTTGGGTACCTCTATTGCATACAAAGGGTTAAGGGTTTGCTTGTTAAATACATGAAAACAATTTCTGAGATACAGATACTATGAAAATAAAATGTGTGTTTAACCCTTTGAGTGCAATGTATTTCAATACCCCTCTGACACTCAAAAGTATTAAAAGTGGTTGATGTGAATGGAGGTGCTGTTGCACAGGAGACAGAGGAATAAATATGATGATAGTACTGGTCACTTCTCTAGGCTGGAAGTGGCCTGTCCTACTAGTCCTCAGAAAGGATGGGCAAAAAGTCCCACCCATAGAGAAATACATAGATTTTTTGCAGTTTCTCTAATACCACAGAAATTCCCAAGAGAACATTCCATTTCCTGCCTATGTTTTTTAATACGGCAACAATCCCCTCCTCCATACTATAAAAACCAAGAGTGTGGAAGCAGGCAGAGAGAGGGAGAAAGAGAGAGAGAGAGAGAGAGAGAGAGAGATAAAATAAAAGTTAGAATAAAAATAATAATAATAAGTTGTTTGAAAGGTGCAATGTTTCTCGGCCATGAGCACACTATGGGTCTCACTCCCCCCAATCCCACCTCTACCCTCATCCACTGTTTTATCCACTCTTGTTCTTTCTCTATCTCTCATGCTCTCTCTCTCTATCTGCGTTATTCTCCTTATCTTCCCAATGGTGATGAACTCTCTGTATATTAATCAACAACATGTCAGCATCAGCTAAGTTATGGAAGGGACCTACTTAGTGGTTATCAAATGTTCTTCCTTGTATGATCTGGATCAATGTATTTGTTTGGCTGATGATACCACTTTAAACATGCAGTAAAGTACTATTTGCATAGTTAGCATATTCATTCTTATTTCTTTGCCACTGTGAATTTCTTCTCTTGACACTGTGCATATGTTGAAAATATCCCGTATTGACACATTTAATTCAATAAAGCTGTGAAAATAAACGTTATTTGAAGTGCAGAAGTGGCTAGCACTATGAACAGCAGAAGGTGAATGGACTCTGCTACAAATGCAGCTTCTGATATAGAGGTGGAGGAGTATTGTCAGCAGCACCAGGGGTAAACAGAGCTTACATTTCCACTGACCCAATGTACCCCAGTCCCACAACATCTTCCCTTAATATGTGGGGAACTATAATGAAGAAGGTGGTACTGGCTAGCAGTATGAGCTGCCTGTGCCTGCTTCTAATGCTGTCAATGCACCTTCCTCTGAAGAGATGGTAAGTGTAACAGCAGGGACCCTCTGTCTCACTTGTCATTCTCTACCATTCCCCTAGAGCAGAAAGAGACTGGTGGTGGTGGTGGTGGTGATGGAGCAGCTGGTATAGAGAAAAGTATGAGAGCATTTTATTGTGGAGAGTGAAATGGAATAGGATGAAGAGGTACAAATTTGGGCAGGTATCACTGTGACAGTGACATTCAGGAGTTTGCCGCTGCAGTAATTCTGGTTGTTGATCCATCAGAGGCATATGGTCACCTGTCATCAGCATGATGATGATGAGCAGGCTAATGTGTCACAGACCATTGTGGACACCATTTGACTGAGTTCAGAAAACAGTGATATGGGACTAGGGCAGGTTTTGATTTCCCCCAATATTTCTGGTCCTAGCACTAGTGTGGATACTGAGACAGCAGAATCATCTACCCCATCCAGTGATGGTGATTCTGGAGAAGAAGGCCATTCTTCTTTACCTCTCCCGTTACTGAAATCATTGGTGATGGATATTTTCCCTTGGGGCAGGAACAAGCAATTAATCAGTGAATGTACTAGTATGTACTATGTGTGCTAAGGTAGTGAAAAGGGGAAAGGAGGGGATGCATCTGCCCTCATAAATCACATGCATCAAAGGCACTATGATGTGTAGGATGAAGAATAACAACCATGTACATGGTAACATATGGATCCATCCTGAAGGAAAACAAATCAAGGGCTGAGATCGCTGTGCCCATTGTCCATTTCTAATGATGAAAACAACATGGGTATCATCACCAGAGCAGAATGTCAACTACAACTACAACAATAACAACTGTGTAATTATAGTCTTGTGTTATTGTCATGGGCCAGGATAAAATCCCTGCAGTGTCCATAGCAATCCCAGGAACCTTGTCAGTGCTACCACTGTCAGTACGAACAGCAGACTGTTAATCTGAAGATGTGAAATTTGACAGTGTGTTTCCACACATTGCACACTCTGTGGTGCAATGACCACACATAGCAAGGTTGTTGCATAGTAACACAGTTGATGAGACATGCACCTATCAAGTTTAGCCCATGTCATATTACCCTTTTTGATCCAGAGGAAGGAAAATAAAACCTTATAAAAGCCATTTCCAATTAACCCATGTGGATAAAAAAAATCCTTCTTGACTCCAAACGGCAGCTGGATATTTATCTGGATCAACACCCTATTTGCTTTTCAACCAACTGTCATAATTAGAAGTATTGTTCTGAGCTACAAAGTTATCCATTATTATTTTAAAAGCAATTTGTGTATCTGCAAACACAGCATCCAGAGGCAAAGAATTCCTCAACTTTATTGTCCTTACTGTAAAAAATGACTGCCTTTGTTTTAATCTAAAGTGCTTTTTCTCTAGTGTTACTGTATTACCTATTGTTCTTTGAGTAAATAGCTCATCAGAGAGATCTTTTTAGTGACCTCAAATTAATTTGAGACATCTCTACTCAAACAAAAAAAAAACAGTTTGGCTACTCTCTCTTTATAACTGTGTTCATCCAATCCTTTTGTCAGCTTGTTGCACCTCTTTTGTACCTTTTCCAGTTCAATAATGTATTTATATGAGCTGGTGCCCAAAACTGTAGCCCACGGGGAGTAAAGGAGCATTTGGCAGAATATGACAAGATAATTGCATGGAGGGTACATTATTTTTGTTACATTTTGTGAGCCATGGGAAATGTCATTTACCCACCCCAGCACCACAAACCACTTTTATTTTGTCTAATGGGTCAGTAATGGGTCAGAGTGACTGACACAACAGAACCTGACCATCAAGGTGTTGGTTGTGCTAGTTTTGCACAATGACAGCAGATTGGATGACAGCCCTTCAGCCCTTCTACGATGTTTCCACATGCAGTTTTCACTTCATGATGACAAACACCAAAAGGGTACATGGTGAGTATTGTATCATATTAGCAAATAAATTATGCTTTACTTTTGTTTATTCACTGTCATCAGGTATAGTGTCCTATTACTGGTGGAAAAAAGATGTAGTACCATTACTGAAAAAGGCAGCAAGACTTTGATTTCTATACAAGTAAGATACTAGAAGGATTACTAAGGGATGATATTCAAATATATCCAAGGAGAATGCTAATAACTTTTTGAAGAATTTTTTAATTAAGGGCTGAACAGAAACTAAGGGGGAATCCATTAAGACTAGAGGAAAGTAATTTCCAACTTAAATTATTTTTTACAGTAATGACACTAACAATATGGAATTATTTAATACACAAGTACATATTTCAAAAACTACTGGATACCTTTTTAGAAAATGAAAATATAGAGAATTATCTTAGCTGGTTTTAATGTAGGTAGGATTTTGATTCAGGGAGAAATCTTATTGCCATTTGGAATAGTTTTGTTTTATCCATTTGTTGCCTGACAGGAAATGTTTCTTTAGCCTTCCTCTAGACCAGGTATGTCAAACATTTCTCTAGACCAGGCATGTAAAAATTGTATAATTGTTCCTAATATTCACATATTAATAAGAATATATTTGAATATTGCTATAACTTAGCAATCAGGCAGTTTTAATTGTAGACTTCAGTGTTAGTCATTTGCCTAGGTGCATATATGAAAGCATAAATCCACCAAAACTAAACATATGCACTCACAGGAATTCAATAAATTTGTTGGTCAACAACATTTTTGTTGCTGTGTGTATACAAGAACACACACACATACCTTAGTGCATGCAATGGATACCTTGATACAAAAATTGTAATATGACTTGCCTGTGCTAACATGACTAACATCTTCAGGCAAGGCTTATTGATTTTGAAAATACACAACCATTCACATCAAATAATTTACATAGCTAAATAATTGATGAGGTTTAAAAACATGTGATCTGGAGCAGGAATATGTATCTCAAATACAGTCAAATTGCTGCATTCTCAACATTTAACCCCCCCCCAAGGAGAGTATCAACATTGGCTACTATGTTATGTAACTGTATACAAATGGGGTACCCCTTATCTCAAGAGATGATTAGTTATTTAATGTGGTATTGCATTCCATGTTGTATAGTACACACTTTTGTCCTTCAGGGTTGCAAATTACCACTGCTTGAAATTAGAATGTGTTGTGTACTATTTAAAACATATGACATTGCAAGGCAGCATATTTTCTTTCTACTTACAGAGTGTATGTAATGTGGAAATACAGGATGATACATGAAATACAAAAAATAAATAAACACATAAGAAACCAAAATTATTATTTTTTTTTTAAATGATGGATTTTATAGAGAGATCTATGTGTAAAACTGTGCATTTTGGTGTATTGAAAATACAAGTTTATGCTAATCTTAGAAAACAAGCATTTGCAGCTGAGTTAAAAAAACAAACTACAACCCCATACAGTTGTATAACTTTTACCTTAATGTATTTCTGTCAGTCTGTATGTAATTTGTTGATCCTGTGAGGGTGTAATCACAAATGACTGACATATTTAAATATTTAAATATGCAGTGTCTGCTGAAAGAAAAAAGAAAATGTGTGATGTGTGGGCTGTTAACAGAAGAATGACTGAAATAATTGTTTAAATCTAAATAAATGCAAGAATATCAAAACATACTTAGCACAGGGGTGATAGACATCTTAGCAAAGACTTTAGGTTTTTGTGTAGGACACTTTGGGTACTAGATGGTGAAACTTCTCCAGGGCATTGTGATTGTGAAGCTATATGGTAGATATATAGAGTACTTGCACTTATTCATATCTCTCAAACTGTTATGGTTTGAGAAATATAGGAAAATAAAGTTCCCCCCCTTTCTGCTTGACGAGCTGTAAAGCTGTCAGAAGTAGATTCTGGTTCCTGGATCAGACAGAGGCTCTTCAGCAGCGTTGACATAGCTATACCTAAAAATAAATACTTCATCTACAACATGTGCCTTGTTTGCAAGCACACGTTGTACACCATTCTGATTAAGTATTTATCTTTAGATATTGTTATATCGGCGCTGCTGAAGAATCTGCTTCTGACAGCTTTATAGCTCATCAAGCAGAAAGGGGAGGAAGCAAAGAACTTTATTTTCCTATATCTCTCAAACCATAATGTTTTGAGAGCTATGAATAAGTGCAAGTACTCTCTTTTAGTTGTATCTACTATATAGTTAATACTTTTTTTCTAAAATTACTATCCCTTTAATGAAAAAATATGTTTTAGGGCTTTTACTACAGGGCAAAATGGTGTCCAAACATTGTTTATTTTTAATTCTGCATATTTTGTGGGAGAGTTTGAGTCATTGACTATTCTCTCTCTGGAAAGTGATATTAGAAGTACTGGTAATCAGAATAGAAATTTGTAGTTTAAGTTGTTTAACCCCTTAATGACCAGCCGACTCTGTGCATGGATGCTCGTCAAGGACCATGGATCATTTTTTTCCCAATGGATTCTGGGGTCACCGAAGGTCGCGCATCCACATGTTGACCCCAGAATTCCATGATGTGCCAGGATCGTCGCTGGTCCTTAAGTGCTCAAACCGGCCTGGCACATCAAGGGTCGTTAAGGGGTTAAAAAATTAAAAAAATATTTCTGTCAAAACATTGAATAAAAAATGTCCTACTAGTAGAAGTACCCTATAGGACAAGTCCTATACCAATGCTCCTTCAACACTTTGAGTGCAAGATAGAGGTCCAACACATTGGATACCTCTCTGGCACGCAGAGGGTTAAGCTTTTCTTAGCAGAACATGATTAGTAGAGTAAGGCATAAAAATGCATTGAATCAGTTGGTAACAATTGACCACAACATACTCTGTGTTTACTGATAGTGCTAATGCAGATGGCCAGTGAAGCCTGATAAAATTAATCACTGCTGCCATTGAATTAGATCAGGTGCATAATTAAAAGGGAAGTAGCAAATTGCAGAGAGACCAGAACTGAGGAAGAGCAAAAAACTCTGTATGCTGGTTAATGTGTAATGAGAAAACATAGAACAACTTACATCCAAGGACAGAGGTCAAGATGATTCAAAGAATAAACTAAACGTTGAAAACAGAAGATTAAATCAATGGCTGGCACAATGGAAATAGAGAATAAACTGGATCTTCTATATACTTCATAAAATGAACACTGGAAAACTGTAGACAGTTATCAACATATCACTGAAAATTTTCATAACTCTTGATAGAACAGTAAATTAGTTAAATTACAACTGGATGAAGAATTAACAACCTAATTTTAAAATTAATAAATCTGGATTATTTTCATAAAGCATTAAATAAACTATGTTGTAAAGTATTAAAATGTTCCAATCAATTTTTATCTCTCTGTTAGGAAATATATTTATGTTTATACTCTCAATAAGTTAGTCTTAACTAGGTTAAAATAATAGATAGTTTGGCCTTACAGTCTGAATTTACTTTGGAAAATAGCTTTATGAAGGCATCCATTACATTTCCTAGAACACATAATTGATGCAGAGGGAGGAGGCACAAGTCCCTCACAATACTTTCCATTTCAGACTTTTACAGAAACAATGATGAACTAAAGTAGGGCTATCCACATTCAGTTCTCAAGGGCCACCAACAGGCCACAATTTTAGGAGTTCCCTAATTAAGCACAGGTGAGTCAGTAAAAATGAATGAGCCACTGATTAAGTCTCCTGTGCTTAATCATTGATATCCTAATATCCCGGCCCGTTAGTGGTCCCTGAGGACTGATTTTGGACAGCCTTTAACTAAAGAAAACTGAAGAATTCTCAAGCAAGCCAGTTGTACCATTTGGTACAAATTATCCCCAAATCCCCACTTATTTAAATGTGGCTTTAAACCACTCGATTGTCAGAGAGGTCTCCAGTGCTTTGAAATGCAATAGAGACCTTTCAAGCAATGAAGAAGTTAAATCCCCACTGTATTTGTTGTCTATGCAGTTGTTCTTCCTTATAATTACTCAATGTTCTTAGTATATTATTCACAGTAAATTAATTATTAAATATTTATTTAGTGGTACATCATCTAAAAGGTCTTAAACACAATTTTTAATAGGTTCACCATGTAAAAAATTGAGTCATTATCATGCTGGTGTTGTGGCAATGACTAGTGATTAATGAATGTTTTGCCTCAAAAGCAAAACAAAAGGAAAAAAGGGACTTCCTTTTCTGGGAAATTTCCCTTGAAGTGTAATTTGCCCTATGCCCCATATCAATACATCCAATGTACTGAAAAATGTGTGTAAACAAAAATAAATTAACCCTACAAGTGTCAGTGGGGTATGCAACACATTGCAGAGTGTTGTATACCCCACTGTCACTTACAGGGTTAATCCAACTAAAGTTAATAACATTGCCTAAACATAAACACTTACCTGTAAGACTGCTGTTCAGCGGGGTCTTCAGCACCCTAGTCATCCAGTGTAAGTCTTCTTCTGCAATCTTCTATCTTCTGTCTTGTCATATTTATGTTCTTATCTTCATTCTTCTCATCTTCATCCTTGTCCGGAACATAATGCTACTGCAAATGTAAAATAATGGTCAAATGAAAAATGCCTGTTCACTGCCGCAGCTGGCAGCGGTGGCAGAAAATCAGGGCAAAAATCATTCCCCCTCAGTTACCTCTTGGGACATTGCCCAAACCATACTGAGGAAACTGTTAACAGAGACTGCCTTTAATATAGCTGGTTTCTGCTCAAAATGGTTCCCAGGCTTCCACTGGATGTGATGTGGGGTTACACACCTCCAAGCCAACCAGCTTCGAGTGGGTTTTGTCATCCATGCCTTTAGAAGCTAATGGAAGCTTGGGAGCCATTTTGAACTGAGACTGCCCATATAAAAGCCAGACTCTGTTCAAATTTTCCTCAGTATGGCTCGGTCAACAGCCCAAGAGGTATCTAATGGGGGGGATTTTTGCTTTGATTTTCTGCCACCAGCGGTGCAGCGGCAATGGCAGCATACAGTCATGCCATATCTTTTGGGGACATCTTTCATTTGACAATTTTGTATTTACAGTGGCATTTTGTTCTGGGCAAGGATGAAGATAAGAAGAAAGAAGGTAAGAAAATGAAGATGACAAGACAGAAGAGAGAAGATTACAGAAGAAGACTTGCAGTGTATGATAGGTAAGAATTACAGCACTGGGTTATAAGTATTAGGATAGTGCTAGGGCTAGTCTTGTTTCACTTTGTTGATAAGGGTAGTGTAGGTTAGTGTTTGGGAGAGTGACTTTGTTTTAGCTCAATCTCTCTGTCTAGCAGTGTGTCAAACACCGAGCATTAGCCATTTTCCCTTGCTGTTCCTATTTCTCATGCTATTTACTGTGAGTTTTGGGAACAAAAAACAAATGACAAATGTTGGGCCACAAGTAATGTTCTGTGTCCAACGCTTGACATGGTCCTGTTGGTAGGGTAATTGAATTCCGACATTTGGTATCTATTTTTGCCTTACCAACAGTTTTATTAAACATATGATTAAACTAAGCCCCTTGTCATTCTGTTTGCAAGAGAGAAAGAAAGCAGCAGAATTTTGATTATGTAACTCAATAACCTATCTATGTGTCTATTAGAAATAACATATAGATATAAAAAGTAGGCTGCTTGAAAGATTCTTCTCCACCTGAAACACAAAATGCACCAAAAAAAGAAATATATATTTAACAAATGCCAAGTAATACTATCAAAGTATGCCAAATTAATGAAAATTCTAAAATATTTATTAGAATATTCATATAACTACAGACCTACAAAATTGTGTCTAAATGCAAGAATGCTGTGACATCTGTTGCATATACCCCAAAGAATAAATCAGCAAACACCTACCTTGTGGATCTCCCTGGCTGACCAGTATAGTGGGAACTACCACAGGAAAGTCACTGAGACGACCCTAATAGGAAACCAATCTAATGATTTGGGGCTCAACACAATCTCATATTGGTGTATATTAGAATGCAACGTGAAAAATATAAATACATAAAAAATTCAAATACTGTGAGGACAAGTGGAAAGCTCTGCATGACAACAAATCTGTGAGTCATACACAACAGGGTGATAGTCAGGCACCACTGTCAAGTCTAACAGATGAATACAGTGACAAAATGAGTGAAAAAACATTAATTTAAATACTGTGAGGATGAACAGAGGATCTGTGAGACTGCACCCCCACCGGGCAACTGGTTGGTAGCCAATGGGTTAACAGTCAGCCATCACCAACAAGCCCAGCACATGAGTGAATGTGAAAAATGGAAAACAGGTGTCAGTTAAGAAACCTCTGTGAAAATAATAAAAGTATGAAAATTTGGATACTATTTAAAATGGTGAATAATATAGACCTGCTGGAACAATGTGTACGCTAATGAGGCATGACACAATTGCAGACAAATGGGAAAAAAGCTCCCTCCAAAGCCTTCCAGTTTTGCGTGGTATACCTGATAATGGCCTTATTCTGCTCGTACTAATGCTCTTGTATGGAAAATAGATTGTTGCGTGCACTGTAGGAGCGACTAAAACGGGCACAGATTTTGCTGGCAATAGTAAGCATCTCTTTTAGGGTTTAGTATTCTGCGAGGAATCTGGTCACAACTAAATTTAGCACATGAGCAAAGCAAGGCACATGTACCATAACACCTATTTTCAAAGCAGCAACTATGTTGGAGCCGTTATCACAAGACATAAAGCCAGCTTTTAAGGAGCAGGGTACAAGCCATTCCTCTATCATCTGCTCTAGCTTAATTAGAACATCTACAGCTTTGTGGGACTGTCTCTTAAAACTCTGCATGCTCAAAGTGGAGTGACGATGGGATATCCTGCTGCTGCCTTTTAATCACACTACCAGACTAGAAGTATTATTACTGGCTTTCACCTGATGCTGTAAGCTAGTGTTGTTCACTGTTGGTGCTGGGAGAGAAAACCAGTGAGCGGTCACAGTAATATAGTCTATGCTCTGCCCACTTGTCCTCGTATCTGTTGTCAGGAGGATTTTCTTGCCATACACACTTTTCAGCCCTTTGCCCACCATGCTAACCACCTGCTTGTATAAGTCTGGCGCACCCATCCTGGAAAAATAACTAAGGCTTGGGATATTGCAGAGTGGAGCTACACATGACATCAGTTCTCCGAAACCTTGGTTTTCTACAAAAGAATAAAGTTGCATGTCCACTGCCAACATCTTGGCAACCTTGCCATTCCACAGGAGTACTTTGGGATTGTTTTTGTGAAGTTTTTGACTTCCCAGGAACTCAGTCAGCATGGATTGGCAGGACATGGCAGAAGAAGCCTGAAAGTCTGAAACTTTATTGCTTTAACAACGTGACTAGAGGAGGTGGTGGCAGTAGAGACAGCATGTGTGGGCAGACTATGACTCTTGCCATCTCCTACAACAAAGCCAGAGTCATCATACTCCTCTGCCACAGGAGCCATAGGTGTAATTGGGATTGGGTTAACTGTTGGCACTGAGAGTAGCACACTCTGACACATAAATAACTTCACTAATTTTGTCTGCCCTAGAGCCCTGGGAACTTTTTAAAGTGCTTCTTCTGCTGCTAGTTGTGGCACCTTTGGCCTGCTGATAGTGTGTCTCCCAGTCAGACCTGTGTTTGTGCTCTAAGTGGGATCTCATAGAGGAGGTGCCTAGGTGTGAGCCTACTTTCCCCCTGCTCACCTGCTTTATGCACAGACAACAGATAGCAACATGCTTAGCTTGAGGATCCTGAGCGAAGTATCTCCATACTGTGGACTTCATGGAATGAGGGGTTCTCATCATATCTAACATTGTGGATGTTAATAACCTGTGTTGCTGTTGTTGCTGCTGGGTACTCAAAAGAGGTGTGTGTGTCTGAGTGCATGTCCAGGGTCAGACTTTCCAATGGCTTTCTCAAACAGTTTATAGAAGGGCACAGTGCTCCTTTTCAGTGCTGAAAGATTCAACCTTTGCCTTTCTGCTAACTTTATGGCCATGTCATCATACGAACTCTCAACTTCATCTTTATCTGAACAAAATAAGGATGCTAGAGGGATATATTCTAGATCTGTATCAACATCAGTCATCATTAGATCATCCTCAGTAGCATCAGCATCACCTGACAATTCTTGCCCACTACCCTTATATTCCTCTAAGCTTTTGGAGGTCTCAATTTCTTTTTACTTTTACTGTAACAAAGTTCTACTACTTTGAGGACAGGTGTTTTGGTGTTTGTTTGTCTCACTATTTGATGCAGCAGATGGTTCAGCTGCTACACCTTCCTCTATTTTGCTATTGTCAGCATCATCAACACTTGAATGTGACTTGTTGTCGTCTTCAGTGTTCTTCTTACATGTTTTTTTTTTTTATTATTTCTACAGGCACTGGGGGTGCTGGAAGTTATGCTAGGACCTTGACAAACTACATCGTCCCTTGTAGGAGAGGGATCATCATCATTGATTGTACACTCTGCAGCAACCATTGCTGCAGTCAGTTTTTCTGCCCCTTCTGTGTCTGTAGGGCATTACTCAACTATTGTGTTTTTACTCTACACAACACAACTGATGGAGTATTATCTCTTGCCTAAGCCCAGTCAGTTGTCTGTCACTGTCACCTAATATATTTAGTTATTTATTTCTTTATTCTTTTTTTATTATTTATTTGTATTTTTTTAAGTTGTCCACCCTGTCTTTTCACTGTCACAGTCTGTCCAATAAAAACATTATAAGTGAAAAAAAAAATCAGTAACTTCTTTTCTCAGTCTTCCCCACCCAGCACAGAGACAATAACAGCAAGATCAGCAGGCAAATAGTTTCTCAGCTCTTGTCTGTTGCCAGTCAGTCAATCTGAATTTTGGGGTATTATTTGGGGTCAACCTCCTTCCTCCCTTGATCTCCCCAGAGTGCCCCACTGACTCTCCTAATAAAGGGAACAAATATCTTACCTAAAAGATTCCATAAATTAAACTTCAATTCCCCTATCTTCTCTAGCTCAAACAATGTGCTGCTCTCTCCTCTCACAAACACAGAATGGCATGCTGTGAGAGCCTGATACCCTTTTATTTGGCTGTAAAAAAGTTTTTGTGGTGGATAAAAAGTTTTCTTCCCATTGATTTCAATGCACAATGAGCTAGGTGAAAAAAGTGTGAAAAAGATGAAAATTTGCACTTTTCACAGGAAAATTTTTGCCAAGCAGAAAGTACTATTTTTTTGCCTATTTCAGTTTGAGGTGAATATTTTCACCCATCCCTAGTTATCAGGGCACTTGTGCCAAGCTGTGTTCCCTCCTTTCCTCTTCTCACTGACTTGTCACAAATTGTGCACAGTGCCGTTGGTGATGACTTCACTGTGCTTGCCCCATGAGAAAAATAGTCCCACATCCATGACTTTAGGGGATAGGGAGAAGGAAAACATGGAGAAGAATGACCTATTTCTTTATGTCATCAACATTACCATTCACTGTCTGTGACAGCGGATATTGTTGCTGCTATTGCTGCTACTGCTTCAGACTCAGCACTGCAACTAGGACCAGGAGTATTGCTGCCACTGGCAAGTGGAACATGTCCTATTCCTACATCACTTGTTAACCTCATTTCCACTGTGTCCAGGGTTGTCTGTGGCACACTAGCTTGCTCCTCAGCAACCCGCTGCCCTTGCAACTCAGTCAAAGCTTGTGCAGGAAAAAAGGCAAATGTTAGAAGTACAACTTGAAGCAACTACAGCTATGAAATAATTTCAGTTGAACTTGCCAGAAAACTCCTGAATCAGTAAATGACTCATTGGGAGATGTAATCTAGGTCAGTGCTTCGAGAGACAGTTTACTCCACTGCCCCCAGTCTTTGTATTTAAGGATGAAGAGAGTTGTATTATACTGTAATATATTATATCTATAATTGCTAGCTTATATTAATTGCTAGAATGCCACAATCCCCATTCCTTGGACTATGAAGAAAATTAATGGGCAGTTCTTATCCACCCTAGCTGAGACATATGGGTCCCATGCATAAAGAGAAGTGCATCACTTCTGAGGCAAAACAATTGTCCACTTTGACATGAAAAGGATTAACAACCCTGTTTAAATCAATGAGCATTTTATTTGTTCTCTGAGGTGCTGCTGATTCAACCTGGAACTGTTCCAGGTTTTATACATAATCCTCAATGTTTATGAGTCAGGGGTGAGTCAAATGTGGACATGTTTCTCACTGGTATATTCAGGTGAGGCATTTATACAGCTTAATGCTGGAAGATAAGGGATGAATAATAGGCACTATTAAAACATTCAGTTCATGTATCAAAATGTCACAGGTACAACTATGTATACAAATGAAGCATTTCTTTTTCTACATAGGTACAATGTCAAGCAGAAAAAAAAATAATCTCAAAACTTTAAACTGTTAGTCACCTTAGTTTTTTATTTTTTATTCTGCTTGTGCAAAATAAAGTCAAATTACCTATATCTGTTAAGCTTTAACCCTTTTTAACATGTATTTTTCCTCTGCTGTAATCAGTGGTACCTCTCTGATGAGGGGGTCCTCCAGGTTGAGTGAGGACCTGGTACAGAACAGTAAAATTATAGATAGTTGTACAATGGGAACCCCACAGTAAAGATGAGTGAAATGTCAAATATTGTTCCCACAGGAAATACCTGAAAAAATATTTTTTCTTTTCACAAGGGAAATTCTACCCATAGAAAAGTAAATTGAACAGTGGAGGGGAATATTCTAAATTACCATGATCAGCCTCATCGTTAATACGTATCATCCACTTCCTAACCACCAACGGCCCTGCCAGATTCCCAATCCCCACCACATTCCTATTCTTCTAGGTCTTCCCAAACACTTCATTGTCATTTTGGCACAAAGTGGAATTTACAGAAGCATGAACACTACTGTGCAGTGGCAGTGAGATGTTGATATTATTGTCTGATGCAGAAATTGGTCCCACTACTAAATCTTCCTCCTCCACTGTGGCAACTACACTAGGATGACTACTGTTAATGGTAGTAGAAATGTTCACATCAATATTAGATTCATCATCATCACTTGCTGCAATAGGTGCCTCAACCATGGTTACACTTCATTTTTTGAGTACTACTGTAACCACTCGCAGGGTAGAGACCTGCATGGTGCAGACACTGGTTGAGTAGCTTGGGAGAATAGTTAGGGAGTAAGGCTGGGGATCTGTGATGGTGTACCAGGTACTACCTTGCTGCAGCCTAGGCTGTATAAAGATGCTATTCATGAAACCAGATTGTTCCACCCCAGTTGAGCCAGGGTGCAACCAGGATGAAGTACACTGGGAATCATTGAAAACCAGGCCGACGGGACAAGCTGGAGGCAATTGGAAAGTGGGTCCACAGGAAGAGGTACGTATTCAAACAAGATGTGGTCAACCTAGCCGGGGTTCAGAGCCTAGGGCATCAGAGATACCAAGGTCAGATGAGTAGCCAAAGGTCAGGAGTCACGTACAGGAGACAAAGCCATGGTCAGGAGGATAGCCAGTGGTCCGGAGCCAGGTACAGGAGACAAAGCTGTGGTCAGGAGGATATCCAGTGGTCAGCAATGGAAATCAGATTGGGGCAATGAGGCAGGCAAGGAGAGTGGTCAAGACAGGCCAAGGTCAGCAACAGATATCAATCAGGACAATGCAGCAGTTAGGAAGAGTAATACAGATAATCAGCAGACAAAAGGAATCGTCAAACAGGCCAAGGTCAGGATACAGATGAATCAGCAGGAGACAACTGTCAAGGCACAAAACACTACTAAGCTAGTGGAATGGGCACCCATAGTCTGGGGTTGCCCATTTAAATATTAGGAGGCACCAATGGGAAGAGACCAGGAGGGGGGCTCAACAGGGAGCCAGGCCCAATAGGAGAGATACCACCCAATAGGGGCAGAGCCAGATGCAGGAGCAAACACCGAGGAGGAAGTAGCAGAGCCCTGTGCATATGCAGCCAGAAACCAAAGAGCCGGCACCTGGAACAGGTGGAAGAGGCAGCTACGACAAAGCCACAACTAAGCGAGCTGCCGAGACAGACGGTGACAACTATTACCACTTTACTACCACCAACATGTTCATGAACTCCTTCTACATCTCCTTTACCCATGTCCTTGGCACCTTTGGAGGACACATATAATACTAATCGTTGTTGTTAATGTATACCACATTGCTAGTAGCGATATGAGGAATCCTGTTTTTCCCCTCTCTTGTGTGATCTATTTCACTATGGCAGTCAGTCTCTGTCACTGTCAGTCATCTTATCTCCTATAAAAAACATATGCTTCTCTCTATCAGTCAGTTTTTTTTATTATTTTATTATTTTTTCACTCTCCCTGTCTGCTAGACTTGTGCTCAACAAAAATTTTCTGTAAAATTCGATCTCGGACAAAAATTTTTTTTTCATTTGTCAACTCCGCATTTCGGATCAGTCCTGTTCGACTTGGACGAAATGCAACGACAATCCGAATTATTCATCGAATTTAAAATACCTTAAAAAATACAATAAAAAATGAAAATTAAATAAATGGAACCATTTCCAGGGTTTAAATGAAGATGGTGGAACAAGGTAAGGTGGAGCTTTAGCCTTATGGTACTATGGATGAAGCAGATGAAGTATGGATGTAGCTAAATTTGAAGGAAGGCCTACCTGCCTGTCTACACAGCTATAACACTGGCTGATGTGTCACTCTGAAAATTATTCAAACAAATTCCTAATATTAATTTTAATATTTAACACAGGAACAAAGGTAACTTTCCCTTGGTGATGCAATAAGGTACTAGGCCTGCTACACAACTGTGAGACTGACTGATGTGTCACTCTGAAAATTATTCAAAGAAATCCCTAATATTTTTAATATTTTGCACAGGAACAAAGATGACTGTACCTTGCAGTAGCAATAAGGCACTAATGCTAGCTGCCTGCCTACACAACAACTGGGAACTAATATCTCCTGTTTCTTCTCTCTCTGAGCTCCAACAAAGCACTAACAGGAAATGCAGGCTGTCTGGGTGTCTGTCATTAGTCCAACCCCCCTCATGAAACAAAGAAGCTAATTGGAATAGAAACAAAGCGGGAAAGTAGCACATGAAATGGAGAAGCTAATTGGACTAGAGACATTGAGAGAAATTCTAGAGGGGAAGTAATCGCGTGCCTGTAGCAGTCGCCGAATTTCCAAAATTTTCGACGACATTTGGACCAAGGCTGGTCAAATTCTGATATTTTTTGGTAAATGACCCTTGCCTTTCGGACGGCCCAAATGTCGCCGAATAACCCCTTTTTCATCTAATTCCGAATGCCGATGAACCGAATCGCACAAGCCTACTGTCTGCCACAGTGACTCTACTCAGTCTCACACACTCCCTACATTCGCATACAACTAGCTGCCTTCTTTGCCTCTAGACAAATAGATAGTGTCCCAGTTCTCTTTCTCTCCTGAGAACTACTGCAGTGGTATTTTTATAGTGCTGTACAGGTAGACTTCAGTTGGCTTAGAAAACACAATGTCTATAGCTTGTATTAAAATAACAAATCACAAATCAATAACTGGTGCACCAGTGCAAGCCCACTCCTTAGTGCATCCTTCTTTACCCCTCTTGTTCTCTTGGATGTATTGGAAAGCAACTGTGTATGAATGGTGCCAACACACAATATGTTGTTAAGCTGAACTCCTTGTCTATATTTGTCTTGATTGTCACATCAAATGTATTGTCTGAAGGTATCTATCAGTCTCACAACACTCAAGCAGGTTGGCTGCTTGCTGTCACTCTAACATTTTCATTTTGGGGGGGGGGGTTAACTCTCATTTCCTCTTACTCAAACAAAGAAAATAACTGTCAGTGTTTCAAACACTCCTTTAACACCTTCACAAACTGACATAATTTATTTTTGGGATAAAGTCACTAGTTATCACAGTATACTGCTTTCTCTCTCACTTCACAATCACAAGCACAGATGCATTGTCTGGTATCTGCCTGTGTCCTGACATCACTCAACCTCAGGATGGATGGCTGCTTATCTCTCACTCTAACACCTTTTTGAGGAGGGTAACTCTGCCTTCTTCTGCTTCTCGTGCACACAAAGAAAACAACTGTCAGTGTGTCCTCAACACTTCAACACCTCCACAAACAAACAGCTTACTTTATGTATTTATTTTATTTCACCGTATTCTCATTTCTTTTTCACTCCCAAAAGCAGACTGAGGGATGCTTTCACCCTTTCATACTAGAACTTCAGGAATCCTTGCAGAAATGGTTTAAATGCAATATATTGGAAAATTATCACTTTTTATTTTCTTAAATGGAACTCCATTCTCCTGTGCTCAGAGCACTGGGGACAAGGTTTCCATTCTCTAAAAATGCACTGGGGACAAGGTTTCCATTCTTTAAAATAATATTTTCCTATCATTTATGGAAAAAATACAGACAACCATTTTTTTCTGAAACATTTCTGGGAACTGCCATATTTTTGACACCACAAATTTTTATGGAAACCTACATTTTTGCTTACTTTTACTGACAATTTTCAACCCTTTCTGGAATATAGTCTCAAACATACATGACTCAGTTCACTGGTATTGTATAGGGTCACAAGTGGGTCAGAAAAGACTTTAACCTTATTAGATACTGCTGGGAAGTCTACTAGACATCAGACAGAGCATCTCAGTATACAAACTGCTGATAACTTTTCCTCAGATGATTAATTATATACAGTATACACATTACCAACTTATTCTCCTTCTCTTACAGTCAAAGACTCCGCCCTCCCTTTTGAGCACCATCACCTAACAAGATGTATCTTTCCATATGAACCAATAATAGGTCACATCCCATTAACTACTACTAAGTCCTAACTTGCGACTTGTAGTTTAATCTGTAAATCGAGAAGGCTTCCCATCTAGACAGACTACTAAATAAGCTGCCACCATTGAAAAGTGCAAGATTTTAAGTCATAATCATGGCTAGGGATGGGCGAAAATGTTTGCCTCAAACTGAAATTGGCAAAAAATGGCTCTTATTGCTTGGTAAAAAATTTCCTGCGAAAAGTGAAGTTTTTCTTGCTTTTTTCGCCTAGCTCATTACATTGAAATCAATGTGTAGAAAATTTTTCTCCACCACATGAAACTTTTCTACAGCCATATAAAAGGGTGTCAGACTCTCACAGTATGCCATTCTGAGTTTGAGAGAGCAGCATGTTTTTGAGCTAGAGAAGATAGGCAAATAAAGGGGAATTGAAGCTTAGTTTAGGGAGTCATTTAGGTAGGACATTTTTTTTCTGTTGTAGGGGAGTCTGGGGGCACAATGGGGGAGAAGGAGGGAAGAAGGAGGTTGACCCAAAATACCGCACAATTTGGTGTCACTGACTGGCAAGACACAAGCAGCTGGGGTGCAAATTGCTTGCTGATTTAACTTTTATTGTCCCTATGCTGGGGAAGTCTGGGAAAAGAAGTTGTTGATTTGTTTTTTTGGATATATATATATATATATATATATATATATATATATATATATATATATTTGGACTAACTGTGATAAGATAGAGTAGACAACTTTAAAAAAATAATTAAATAAATAAATAAGTAAATATATATATATATATATATATATATATATATATATATATATATATATACACAGCTGACTGGGGCTTGATTCTATTACCAGCACTAAAATTAAAACAAGCATTCTTGCTATCTTATTATCCGACTTGTGAAAACAAAATCCTATTACCCACACTCAGTATTACTGCCTGTTTTGTGGTTATATTTAAATCGGAAATTCTGCTCCTCAGAGGTTAAGGAGTAGAAGACATAATGAGAGTTTCAAAACCATTGTTGTTCGAACAAAAGCAGTGTATAATACAGTATACAGCATAGAAATCCGACATAAAGTGCCCCCCTCGACATATTAACTCCCCCTTTTAAAAATCGACTTTCAGTGCTTTTACCACATTAATCCTACAAATATTATTCATAGTTGACAATTAACCCTTCCCCTTCCAAATCTGACTTACAGTGCTTTCTTTCACCATATTAGTTTGACCCCTCATGAACCCCCCTTGCATGTTGGCGACAATTTCACATATGTTATATGCCCTTTAATTAAAATAGAGGGCAATTGTTGCCACCATGCTAGGGGGGTGTCATGAGGGGGTCATGATACCCCTCTTGAGGTCTGAAGTACTTTCTTAATACAAATTACATATATAATTTAAAAAAAAAGAAAATCATTGTTACACATAAATTAAATATTTAATTACATTTTCACACAAATTACATATATAATAAAAACAAACACCTTTTTTAAAACATATACAGGTTGCCTATTAACCCTATGAGTACCAGAGGGGTAGCAAACACATTACAATACCTCTCTGGTACTCATAGGGTTAATCTTGCAATACAAAATACGAGGGCATGTCGAATATAATAGGAGAAGAAAAATGTCGGATAAAAATGGTGAAAGAAAGTCATGGGAGCACTGTAGTCGACTTTTCAAGGGGGAGTGGGGGTTAAAATGTTGGATGTACAATATTCGTTGAATTAATATGATGAAAGAAAGCACTGTAAGTCGGATTTGGAAGGGGAAGGGGTAATTGTCGACTATGAACAATATTTGTCGGATTAATGTGGTGGAAGAAAGCACTGCAGGTCGACTTTTAAATATGTTGAGTGGGGCACTTTGTCAGATTTTGTTATGTGGAGAACACATCTAACACTGAACCTGATCTTTCTGCCGTCAAATGTGCGCCTATTTCCTTGGACTTTGACATTTTGCATGTTTTTAGTATGCGGTGGTCAGAAAAAAAGCAGACAGAGCCAGTTTTGTTACTACTCTGAAAAGTGCTGTCTACGACAGTTTTGTTTTATTGTGGTTCTGCAATAGAATACCAACGTAACACATGTTTGCAAAATTTACGCTACTTGTTTTTCTTGTAACACCAGTTTTAGCGCTGGTAATAGAACTGAGCCCTGGGAGCTCTGTGACTGAGGTAGACTTAATAGAAAGCAGACGACATTGAGAATTTTGTTAAGGGACAAGGCAAGACATCACACTCCATCAGTTGTGTACTGTAGAGAGTAAAAACACACACAGTAGTTGAATAATGTCTAACAAATGCACAAGCAGAAGGGGGAAAAGTGGAGCAGTGCACGGAAAAGTGGTAGTACAAAAACTGACTGCAGCTATGGTTGCTCCAGCATGTTCAATAAATGATGATGATCTCTCTCCTCCCAGGTTTGATGCAGTTTTTCAAGGTCCCACCAATCAAACCACGCCAGTCCCCCACCACCACCACTACCATACATATCTGCTACATTGTAGGTTGTACTTTATTTTTTTAATAACTTGACATAATCATGAATATGTGCCAGTGTCACTTCAGCAGGAAGTAATTGTTGTGGGCAGTCGACAAATGCACTCTGCATGCTAACACATTTTTCAATGTAAATGTTGCTGTAGGACTCACAACTTTGACTTTCAGCTACTTACTTCTCTACTACAGCCCTCAGAAGAAGTAATATTGTGCTGGGAAATGTTACACCATATTAAACATAGGAGAAAAATGTGTTGGAATGGGAGAAAAAATGTTTTAGAATAGGAGAAAAATGTGTTGAAATAGGAGAAAAATTTGCTGGAGGAGGACAATCTGCGAAAAAAAAAAAAGAAAAATTGTCATACAGGAAATTTTTCCCACTTTTTCCCCATGACTATTAAATGCTTTGCTATAGGGAAAGTGAGATCCCTCTTCTTGATTGCATTTACATTTTCTCTTATCCACTCCTTTAATTGATTATTAATTGTCCTGTCCACACATTGTTTTTTTTGTTGTTTTTTTTTTCTTACATACTAAGCAGGTAATTAAATATATATAACACTCCTTGTGGAACAATTTATATAATTCTTAATTGTATAACTTTTTTGGACAACATAAGTTTCCCTACCCATTTACCTATGAAAAGTTTGCTCATCTGGTGGACATGGACGATTTTTGTGAAATTACAAACTCGCAACATTTAAACAGATGCGACCTCAGACATGCAACATTGGTAATTGGTAGTGTTGAGCGAGCATGCTCGGCCGATGCTCGGATCGGCTCGAGCATCGCTCTGCTCGGCACATGGCGGTACTCGTACGAGTACCGCCATGTGCTCGCCCCGGCATGTTCGGGTGGCGGGGATCTGTGCCGAAGGAGGCACAGATCTGAAGACGCTCCGCTGGACCACCAGGGACTGGAGGTAGGGGGCATTGCGGAGATGAAGGGGGCATAGCGGAGATGAAGGGGGACATTGCGGAGATGAAGGGGGTATAGCGGAGATGAAGGGGGCATAGCGGAGATGAAGGGGGACATTGCGGAGATGAAGGGGGCATTGCGGAGATGAAGGGGGTATAGCGGAGATGAAGGGGGCATAGCGGAGATGAAGGGGGACATTGCGGAGATGAAGGGGGCATTGCGGAGATGAAGGGGGCATAGCGGAGATGAAGGGGGACATTGCGGAGATGAAGGGGGCATAGCGGAGATGAAGGGGGCATAGCGGAGATGAAGGGGGCATTGCGGAGATGAAGGGGGTATAGCGGAGATGAAGGGGGCATAGCGGAGATGAAGGGGGACATTGCAGAGATGAAGGGGGCATTGTGGAGATGAAGGGGGTATAGCGGAGATGAAGGGGGACATTGCGGAGATGAAGGGGGCATTGCGGAGATGAAGGGGGTATAGTGGAGATGAAGGGGCATAGCGGAGATGAAGGGGGACATTGCGGAGATGAAGGGGGCATTGCGGAGATGAAGGGGGCATAGCGGAGATGAAGGGGGACATTGCGGAGATGAAGGGGGCATTGCGGAGATGAAGGGGGTATAGCGGAGATGAAGGGGGCATAGCGGAGATGAAGGGGGACATTGCGGAGATGAAGGGGGCATTGCGGAGATGAAGGGGGCATAGCGGAGATGAAGGGGGACATTGCGGAGATGAAGGGGGCATAGCGGAGATGAAGGGGGTATAGCGGAGATGAAGGGGGCATAGCGGAGATGAAGGGGGACATTGCGGAGATGAAGGGGGCATTGCGGAGATGAAGGGGGCATAGCGGAGATGAAGGGGGACATTGCGGAGATGAAGGGGGCATTGCGGAGATGAAGGGGGCATAGCGGAGATGAAGGGGGACATTGCGGAGATGAAGGGGGCATTGCGGAGATGAAGGGGGCATAGCGGAGATGAAGGGGGACATTGCGGAGATGAAGGGGGCATTGCGGAGATGAAGGGGGCATAGCGGAGATGAAGGGGGACATTGCGGAGATGAAGGGGGCATTGCGGAGATGAAGGGGGCATAGCGGAGATGAAGGGGGACATTGCGGAGATGAAGGGGGCATTGCGGAGATGAAGGGGGCATAGCGGAGATGAAGGGGGACATTGCGGAGATGAAGGGGGACATTGCGGAGATGAAGGGGGCATTGCGGAGATGAAGGGGGCATAGCGGAGATGAAGGGGGACATTGCGGAGATGAAGGGGGACATTGTGGAAGAGGGGCATTGTGGAGATGAAGGGGGGCATTGACCAGGCACCCTCCCCTCATCAGAGCAGGGGGTGCCTGGTGTAATGCTCGTGTCGCCCCATTCAATTCAATGGGGCTCGGGTGCTCGGCCGAGCACTCGAGCCTCCGGCGGTGCTCGGTCAGAGCACCCGAGCACCCGAGCATCGGGGTGCTCGCTCAACACTAGTAATTGGTAATCTTGCTGCCTGATTAAAGAGAAAAATCCAGTACACATGTGGTAAGACCCTGAAGAGAGCGGGAGGAGTGTAACCGCTTTCATTCATTCAGTGCATGAGGTGTTCAATCTCTCTGTAGAAAGTAGAACACCGGAGCGGTGAGGTTGACATTTTGTATATGTTTCCCCGTGATTGCTATGTACATCTGAAGTACTGATGTGATGGTCAGATTGACATATGGAGAACTTGGCAGTAATGTGAGATCTACCTACTCTGTTTTGTCTGCTGGTGCACTTTGATTGTGCTTGGGCAAGCTATGTTGGTGCTGCGTATGAGTAGAATCTAGGTTGTTACACTGACTGACTGACTGACATCAGTTCATTGTTTTTCAACTTAGCCTGCATTACTATGCAGGGTATGTCTGCTATTACTAATCCATTTTGCTGGCAAGCTTATTAACCCTATTATTGCTGGACCCAGCTAGTCAGATATGGTATAGATGAGCGCTCTTAGGTTTTTGGGGTGTTTGTTATTTAATGGTTTTATCTGTGGGAGGAATATCCGATATAAGGGAGAGGGAGGTGGGGGGTTACTCTATATGGGGATAGCCACATGGTCATGTGTGTTTTTATATGATTTACTATCTGTGATTTGGGATATTATGTTTTGATACTAAGGTATACTATTTCCTGAATACATTTTGGAGAAGTGATGAGTTTTGATCATCTTTTTTTTTCTTGGTATTTACTGTATATATACATATTATGATCTTTTTGGCACCCTGTGTGTCATACACAGTTATACTTCCCAGGTTGAATTTTTTCATGTGCTAACCATACTATAAATACTTTATTTTAAGGATAAAATAAAAAAGATGGGGGAAAGTGGGCATCCCTCTCTTCTGCTGTTGGTCATTTGAAATGAGTCAATAAGGTAGCTGTTGAGCTTGATACGTGCGGTGGGAGATGATTACCTGCTGCATATGCATGATAAGCCCCATGCTCCTAGGCCTAAGAACCTCAATAGCTCTTCCAAGTATATTTAGTCCACCCTGTCCAACACTTTTTCCACATCAATCAACAGCAAGACAGCAGGGAGCTTTTGGGACTGGGCCATGTGTATCAAGGCAACAATCTTTGTTATATTATCCTGTGTTTCTTTACTGGCTATAAAGCCAGACTGATAAGGGTGAATAAAATGGGGTAGGCATGGTTGGACTTGGTTCGCCACCAGTTTTGTGAATACTTTAACATAGACGTTCAAGAGTCAGGACGGTAGCTGGAGCACTCCTTCAGATCTTTATTTGGCTTAGGTACTAGGGTTATATGAGCTTCCAAAGCTTGCACATGCCAAGAGGAGCCTTGTTCCAGAGAGTTGAAGCAAGCAAGTATATGTGGAATGAGCCATGGTGAGCCATGATGAGAAGCGCTTATAGCAAATGGTGGGGAAACCGTCAGGGCCAGGACTCCAACCGGCTGATAATAAAGTAATAACCCATTGAACCTCAGAGTCCATGAATGGGGTCTCCAACATAGCTATATAGTATCAGTGGGGAGTTTTGGGTTTTGGGAGAGCTTCAGGAAATCCTGGATCAGAGCTGTTCGGCATCAGAAGTGGAGAGAGCCTTATGTCTGAGCTCTGCCGATTTGATTTTCTGGATTAGCTCATTAAAATGCTCCACCCTTTGGCACAGAAGGCATCAAGCTTAATGAGTTCCCCATTGAAATCAATGTGAAGAAAAATATTTCTCCATCAAAGGAAAGTTTTCTACTGCCATATAAAAGGCTGTTAGGCTCTCACAGCAGCCATTCTGCGTTTATGAGAGGAGAGAGCAGCATGTTTTCGAGCTATAGGAGATAGGCAAATAAAAGGGAATCAAAGCTTAGTTTGGGGAGTCATTTAGGTAGGACATTTGTTCTCTGTATTAGGGGAGTCTGGGGCACTCTAGTTGATAAGAAGGGAGGAAGGAGGTTGACCCCCAAATACTCCAAAATTCCATGTGACAGACTGGCAAGACACAAGGAGCTAGGGACCTATTTGCTTGCTGATCTTGCTGTTATTATCTATGTGCTGGGTGGGGAAGTCTGGGGAAAGACGTTGTTGATTTTGTTTTTCAGTTATAATTTTTTTTTGGACAGACTGTGATAAGACAACAGGGTGGACAACTTAAACAACTAAAAAAAATAAAAAGAAAATAAAAATATAAAAAGAATAAAAAACTAAATATCTTAGATGACAGTGACAGACAGCTGACTGGGCTTAGGCAAGGCATCATAGAGCTGCATCAGTTGTGTTGTGTACCGTACAGCAAAACACAATGTAGTTGAGTAATGTCCAGCAAATGCACAAGGGGAAGGGGGAGGGGTGGAGCAATGCAGGGAGGTGAGCGTAAAGTAGTAGTTCAAAAACTGACTATAGCAATGGTTGCTGCAGCATGTGCAATTAATGATGATGATTAGTGTTGAGCGAGCATGCTCGGCCGAAGCTCGGTTCGGCTCGAGCATCGCTCTGCTCGGCACATGGCGGTACTCGTACGAGTACCGCATGTGCTCGCCCGCCATGTTCGGGTCTCCTCCCCGCACGTTTCGCGGCTGCTACGCAGCCAATAAACGTGCAGGGAGGCTCTGACATCAGTGTAATGCCAGCAGCCATGTTGGCTGCTGGCATTACACTGATTGGCTGGCCAGAACCCGTGGTCGGGTGCTGTATAGCACCTGACCAGCGAGTTCGGCTCAGTCTTAGCCAGGGAGAGATGAGGATAGGAAGGGAAAGTCAGTGTAGGGAGAAGAAAAGCAATTGTGAAAAAAAAAAAGACCCAAAAGTCCTTTTTAGGACTACTGTGTGTGGGGGCAGCAGTTTATTTTGTGTGGGGGGGCAGAGAAAAAAAAAAAAATCTTCATATATTCTGTTCACTGTGCCTAGTCGCAGATTAGCAGCACATTCTGTTTAGTGTGCAAAATTGCAGATTAGAGCACATTCTGTTCAGTGTGCAAAGTTGCAGATTAGCAGCACATTCTTTTTAGTGTGCAAAGTTGCAGATTAGAGCACATTCTGTTTAGTGTGCAAAGTTGCAGATTAGCAGCACATTCTGTTTACTGTGCAAAGTTTCAGAATAGGAAAACATTCTGTTAAGTGTTCAAACTGTAAAATATCAAAGTCACATATTCCATTCACTGTGCGTAGCCGCAGTTAAGAAGCAAATTCTGTGTACTGTGCAAAGTTTCAGAATAGGAAAACATTCTGTTAAGTGTTCAAACTGTAAAATATCAAAGTCACATATTCCATTCACTGTGCGTAGCCGCAGTTAAGAAGCAAATTCTGTTTACTGTGCACAGTTTCAGAATAGGAAAACATTCTGTTAAGTGTTCAAACTGAAAAATATCAAAGTCACATATTCCATTCACTGTGCGTAGCCGCAGTTAAGAAGCAAATTCTGTTTACTGTGCACAGTTTCAGAATAGGAAAACATTCTGTTAAGTGTTCAAACTGAAAAATATCAAAGTCACATATTCCATTCACTGTGCGTAGCCGCAGTTAAGAAGCAAATTCTGTTTACTGTGCACAGTTTCAGAATAGGAAAACATTCTGTTAAGTGTTCAAACTGAAAAATATCAAAGTCACATATTCCATTCACTGTGCGTAGCCGCAGTTAAGAAGCAAATTCTGTTTACTGTGCACAGTTTCAGAATAGGAAAACATTCTGTTAAGTGTTCAAACTGTAAAATATCAAAGTCACATATTCCATTCACTGTGCGTAGCCGCAGTTAAGAAGCAAATTCTGTTTACTGTGCACAGTTTCAGAATAGGAAAAAATTCTGTTAAGTGTTCAAACTGTAAAATATCAAAGTCACATATTCCATTCACTGTGCGTAGCCGCAGTTAAGAAGCAAATTCTGTGTACTGTGCAAAGTTTCAGAATAGGAAAACATTCTGTTAAGTGTTCAAACTGTAAAATATCAAAGTCACATATTCCATTCACTGTGCGTAGCCGCAGTTAAGAAGCAAATTCTGTGTACTGTGCAAAGTTTCAGAATAGGAAAACATTCTGTTAAGTGTTCAAACTGTAAAATATCAAAGTCACATATTCCATTCACTGTGCGTAGCCGCAGTTAAGAAGCAAATTCTGTGTACTGTGCAAAGTTTCAGAATAGGAAAACATTCTGTTAAGTGTTCAAACTGTAAAATATCAAAGTCACATATTCCATTCACTGTGCGTAGCCGCAGTTAAGAAGCAAATTCTGTGTACTGTGCAAAGTTTCAGAATAGGAAAACATTCTGTTAAGTGTTCAAACTGTAAAATATCAAAGTCACATATTCCATTCACTGTGCGTAGCCGCAGTTAAGAAGCAAATTCTGTTTACTGTGCACAGTTTCAGAATAGGAAAACATTCTGTTAAGTGTTCAAACTGAAAAATATCAAAGTCACATATTCCATTCACTGTGCGTAGCCGCAGTTAAGAAGCAAATTCTGTTTACTGTGCACAGTTTCAGAATAGGAAAACATTCTGTTAAGTGTTCAAACTGTAAAATATCAAAGTCACATATTCCATTCACTGTGAGTAGCCGCAGTTAAGAAGCAAATTCTGTGTACTGTGCAAAGTTTCAGAATAGGAAAACATTCTGTTAAGTGTTCAAACTGTAAAATATCAAAGTCACATATTCCATTCACTGTGCGTAGCCGCAGTTAAGAAGCAAATTCTGTTTACTGTGCACAGTTTCAGAATAGGAAAACATTCTGTTAAGTGTTCAAACTGAAAAATATCAAAGTCACATATTCCATTCACTGTGCGTAGCCGCAGTTAAGAAGCAAATTCTGTTTACTGTGCACAGTTTCAGAATAGGAAAACATTCTGTTAAGTGTTCAAACTGAAAAATATCAAAGTCACATATTCCATTCACTGTGCGTAGCCGCAGTTAAGAAGCAAATTCTGTTTACTGTGCACAGTTTCAGAATAGGAAAACATTCTGTTAAGTGTTCAAACTGAAAAATATCAAAGTCACATATTCCATTCACTGTGCGTAGCCGCAGTTAAGAAGAAAATTCTGTTTACTGTGCACAGTTTCAGAATAGGAAAACATTCTGTTAAGTGTTCAAACTGTAAAATATCAAAGTCACATATTCCATTCACTGTGCGTAGCCGCAGTTAAGAAGCAAATTCTGTTTACTGTGCACAGTTTCAGAATAGGAAAACATTCTGTTAAGTGTTCAAACTGTAAAATATCAAAGTCACATATTCCATTCACTGTGCGTAGCCGCAGTTAAGAAGCAAATTCTGTTTACTGTGCACAGTTTCAGAATAGGAAAACATTCTGTTAAGTGTTCAAACTGAAAAATATCAAAGTCACATATTCCATTCACTGTGCGTAGCCGCAGTTAAGAAGCACATTCTGTTTACTGTGCAAAGTTGCAGATTTGCAGCACATATTCCGTGTAATATGAAGAAGGCGGGTAAAAAGGGACGGGGAAGTGGACGTGATCCTGATAGTTCAGGGCGCCGGTCAGGACGCGTAGAAACTGCGCCTGGTGCCAGAGCACAAGACAGAAAGACATCCACCATACCTAGCTTCATGTCTCATTTTACAGGGCGTTGCAGGACATCACTCTCGAGGTCCGACCACTGCGAACAGGTGGTCGGTTGGATGTCAGCTGATACTGCTTCCAGTCGGTTAAGCACCACCCTGTCTTCCACCAAGTCCACTCTCAGTAGCCAAGAGTCTGGTCAACATAATCCTCACTATGATCATCCTTCCTCCCACCATAGAGGATCTGGTCAAAGAAGTGATCCCACACTGGGATATAGTGAGGAGCTCGTCTCATCACCAATCCTTAATTTGAACCTCTCTCCAAGCACGCTTGCAGAGGAACATGACATCTTGTGCCCTGATTCACAACTTCTAGAGGGTACCCAATCACAAGAAGATGACAGAGGTGAACGGCATTTAAAGTCAAAGGAAGTGGATGATGATGATGATGAGACACAGTTGCCATTAAATCAACCACTATTACTGTCTCAAGACCTTGATGAGGAGGATGATATACAGTTGTCAATGACTGAGTATGTGGTGGGATCAAGACATGAGGAGGATGATCAGAGTGAGGAAGTGGAGGAGGACTTGGTGGACGATGAGGTGACTGACCCCACCTGGGAAGGTGTAGAGCCGAGCGATGACAGCAGTCTTGAGGGTGAGCCATCTGCAGCACCGCAACAGGCTGGAAGAGGCAGTGGTGTGGATACAGAAAGAAGGCGGACCGCACCAAACCGGCCCGCAAATGTTCCACGGAGCACCCCCTTGCGTAAATCTCCCTTGCCAAGGGGTAGGTGTTCCGCGGTATGTAACATAGTAACATAGTAAATTAGGTTGAAAAAAGACACAAGTCCATCAAGTTCAACCTTCGCTTCATACCTCAGTAACTAAGAATTTTATAGCTTTCCTGCTACCAATTAAATTAGTCTTTATCAGACCTTCCTGATCTGCCTACTGATAAACAGTATAACTCTGTATGTTCCCTTTTGAAAGAAATGTATCTAATCTTCTCTTAAATGTGTCCATTGTATCTGCCATAACTACCTCCCTGGGCAATGAATTCCACAATTTGACAGACCTTACCGTAAAAAAACCCTTCCTCTGCTGAAGTTTAAACCTCCTTTCCTCTAATCTCAAGAGGTGTCCCCTGGTCACCTGAGCAGGCCTTGGAATAAATAGCTCACCGCAGAGATCCTTGTATTGACCTCTCATATACTTGTACAATGTGATAAGGTCTCCTCTTAGTCGTCTTTTCTCTAGAGTAAATAAACCAAGTTTGTTTAGTCGTTCTTCATATGTCAAGTCCTCCATTCCCTTAATTAATTTTGTTGCTCTCCGCTGTACCCTCTCTAGATCTAGTATATCCTTTTTCAGAACGGGTGCCCAAAATTGCACTGCATACTCAAGGTGAGGTCTTACCAATGATTTGTATAATGGCAAAATAATATTATCCACTCTTGCTTCAATACCTCTTTTTATGCAAGACAGGACTTTGTTTGCCTTTGCTACTGCTGTTTGACACTGGTCACTGTTTCCAAGTTTGTAGTTGACAAGGATACCCAGGTCTTTTTCTAGCAACGAGTCACCTAAAATTATTCCATTAAGTTTATAAGTAGCCTTGGGATTGTTTCCTCCCAAATGCATGACTTTACACTTCCCCACATTAAACTTCATATTCCACATGTTTGCCCAATCTGACATTGTATGTAAGTCCCTCTGTAGAGAGAAAATATCCTGTTCTGAATTAATGACTTTGCATAATTTAGTATCATCTGCAAATATTGATATTTTGCTTTCTATATCTATTTCCAGGTCATTTATAAACATGTTAAAAAGCAGCGGACCCAATACTGAACCCTGAGGTACTCCACTCTCCACTTTAACTATACTGGAGAATTTTCCATTTACAACCACACACTGTTCCCTATCCTTCAACCAGTTTTGTATCCAATTGCAAAGGTTATCTCCTAGCCCCAATTTCCTTATTTTATACACCAGCCTTCTGTGTGGTACTGTATCAAATGCCTTTGCAAAGTCTAGATATACTACATCTACTGCCTTGCCATTGTCAAGGTTGCTGCTTACCTCCTCATAGAAGCTGAAAAGATTAGTTTGGCATGACCTATTCTTCATAAAACCATGTTGATTCGTGCTAATGATCTTATTTTTTGTGTTGTAATCCTGAATATAGTCCCTTATTATGCCTTCTAATAGTTTTCCCACTACAGAGGTCAAACTCACTGGTCTATAATTCCCAGGTTCTGTTTTAGTTCCCTTCTTAAATAGAGGCACTATGTTAGCTCTTCGCCAATCCTGTGGCACTGAGCCTGTGGTAATAGAATCTTTAAAGAGTAAATATAGGGGTTTTGCTAACACTGCACTGAGTTCCTGAAGAACCCTTGGATGTATACCATCAGGACACGGTGCTTTGTCGGTCTTAATTTTGTTCAGTCTTCCCATGACATCTCCTTGAGTTAACCCAATATCTATTAATTGTATTGTTTCATTTGATACTTGCGGAGGCTCTTCTACCATTCCTTGCTCCCTTGTATATACTGATGCAAAGAAAGTGTTTAAAACATCAGCCTTTTCCTTATCCTCACTAACCAACTCACCCATCTCATTTTTGAATGGTCCAATGCACTCCCTCTTAAGTTTTTTGCTATTTATATATTTAAAAAACTTTTTTGGATTAGTCTTGCTTTCCCTTGCAATTCGAGTTTCATTATCTATTTTTGCTACCCTAATTGCCTTTTTGCAATCTTTGTTGCTCTCCCTGTATTTTAAGAAAGATTGTTCAGTTCCTTCTGACTTAAATAATTTGAATGCTTTTTTTTTCCTTGCCATTTCCTTCTTTACATGTGCAGTTAACCACATTGGCTGTGACTTACTTCTTTTGCACTTGTTCCCCATTGGTATATACAGTTGGGTACATTTCTGCAACCTAAATTTGAATTCTGACCATTTTTCCTCAGTATTTTTGCCTTTAAATAACATATCCCAGTCTATGTGTTGCATTGAGGCCCTTAACAATTTGAAGTTTGCTTTTTTAAAATTAAGAGTTTTGGTTGAACCTATACATTTTTGCTTTGCCAGACAGATCTCAAATGTAACCATGTTGTGATCACTGTTTCCCAAATGTTCTCTTACCTTAATATTGGATACCATTTCTGTGTTATTAGTGATCACTAGGTCCAATACATTGTTATTTCTTGTCGGCGCTCCCACCATTTGTGACATGTAGCTTTCATGCGTTTTTTTAAGGAAAGTGCGGACGACAAAAGAATTGTAGTTTGCAACCTGTGCCACACCAGAATGAGCCGAGGCATGAACACTAGAAACCTCACCACCACCAGCATGATCCGACACATGGCATCCAAGCACCGTAATAAGTGGGAGGAACGCCTGGATCGCCCATCTGTGTCTGCAGGCCACACCACTGCCTCCTCTTCCCCTGTTTTCGGTGCCGGCCAATCGCCTGTCGAAGGCGCAGGCCCGCATACCTCCCGCCCTGCACCTGTACCATCTGAAGCACCATCAGCGACCACATCCACTTCCCTGTCCCAGCGCAGTGTCCAAATGTCGTTACCCCAGGCATTTGAGCGCAAGCGAAAATACCCAGCCACCCACCCACAGGCCATAGCACTAACCTCACACCTTTCCAAATTACTGGCCATCGAAATGCTGCCATTTAGGCTTGTGGAGACTGAGTCCTTCCGCAGCCTGATGGCAGCAGCTGTCCCTCGGTACGCAGTCCCCAGCCGCCACTACTTTTCCCGGTGTGCCGTCCCCGCCTTACACCACCATGTGTCCCGTAACATCACCCGTGCCCTGACCAACGCAGTTACTGGGAAGGTCCACTTAACGACTGACACATGGACAAGTGCTTGTGGCCAGGGACGCTACATTTCCCTGACGGCACACTGGGTGAATGTCGTGGAGGCTGGGAGCGACTCGGACCCTGGGATGGCACAGGTGCTACCCACGCCGAGGATTGCGGGCCCTACCTCCATCAGGGTTTCCGCCAGCACCTACGTTATTGGCTCCTCCTCCTCCGTTTCCACCTCCGAATTCTCTGCGCGCAGCGCCACTCCCCCATCAGCCGGTAGCTGGAAGCAGTGTAGCACTGCAGTGGGGAAGCGTCAACAGGCCGTGCTGAAGCTGATCTGCCTTGGGGACAAACAGCACACGGCCTCAGAGCTGTTGCAGGGGATTAGTCACCAGACCGAGCAGTGGCTCTCGCCACTCAACCTGCAACCAGGCATGGTTGTGTGTGATAATGGGCGTAACTTGGTGGCGGCTTTGGAGCTCGGCATGCTCACACACGTACCATGCCTAGCGCATGTATTTAATTTAGTGGTTCAGCGATTTCTAAAAACCTACCCCAATTTGCATGATCTCTTGACCAAGGTGCGCCGCGTGTGTGCACATTTCCGTAAGTCATCTACAGCTTCAGCCGGCCTGTTCAAGCTGCAGCAGCGCTTACAATTGCCAGCTCACCGGCTGCTATGTGACGTGAGCACGCGCTGGAACTCCACCTTCCACATGTTGGCCCGGCTTTGTGAGCAGCAGAGGGCAGTAGTGGAGTACCAGCTGTTACACGGTCGTCGCCTCTCCGTTCAACTTCCTGTAATCAGAAGTGAGGAGTGGGAATGGATGTCAGACCTCTGCGAGGTTTTATGCAATTTTGAGGAATCGACACAGATGGTGAGCGGCGATAACGCTATTATCAGTGTAACCATCCCACTTCTGTGTCTACTGAAACGCTCGCTGCTCACAATTAAAACCGACGCTTTGCATGTGGAAGAGGTGGAAATGCGGGAGGAAGAGCTTACACAAGGTGATAGCCAGAGCACCCTCACTTCGTCTTCTCAGCGACAATTGGAGGAGGCGGAGTAGGAGGAGGAGGAGGAGGAAGACACGGTTGCCTCCGCTACAGAGGGTAGCCATGGAACTTTAGTTCCATCTCTTCAGCGTGGGTGGGCAGAAGAGGAGGAAGAGGATGAGGAGATTGAGAGTCATCCTCCTGGTGAGGACAGCGAAATCTTGCCTGTTGGTACTCTGGCACACATGGCTGACTTTATGTTAGGCTGCCTTTCCCGTGACCCACGCGTTATACGCATTTTAGACAACACGGATTACTGGGTGTTCACCCTTCTGGACCCCCGCTACAAAGAGAATTTCTCATCTCTCATTCCTCCGGTGGAGAGGACAAGCAAAATGGTGCAATACCAGAAGGTTCTTGTTGAAAAATTGCTCCAAAATTTTCCATCTGACAACGCTGGCGGCAGAGTACGTGCTACCTTGGCCAACAGAGAAGGGGAGAAAAGGGGAGCACACAGCAGTTCCGACAAAGGCAGGGCAACACTCTCCAAGGCGTGGGACACCTTCATGACACCTCGCCAGCACCCTCACCCTGATGCGCAGCCTAGTGTCACAAGGAGGGAAAAGTTTTGGAAGATGGTGAAGGAGTACGTAGCAGACCGTGTCAGCGTCCTCAATGATCCCTCTGTGCCTTACAACTACTGGGTGTCCAAGCTGGACACGTGGTATGAACTGGCACTCTACGCCTTGGAGGTGCTGGCCTGCCCTGCCGCCAGCGTTCTGTCTGAGCGGGTATTTAGTGCTGCTGGTGGCATCATAACAGATAAGCGTATCCGCCTTTCCACCGAAAATGCTGATAGGTTGACACTTATAAAAATGAACAAGGCCTGGATTTCCCCTGACTTCTCCACTCCACTGGAGGAAAGCCCCGGAGGAACATAAAGTGACTTTATATATGTTATTTACAATGATTGGAATACTCTGTATTCCCATTCACCCCTTCCACCCAAAAAACGGGTATATGGTTGACTCTCTTCCATATACCCTGGGATATAATTTTTATATAGGGCCAGCTCACCAGCGGGCCCTGTGATATAATTTTTATATAGGGCCAGCTCACCAGCGGGCGCAGTTTGACAATTTTTGTATAGGTCAGCTCACCAGCGGGCCTTCTCATATAATGTTTTATTGGGTCAGCTCTCTAGCGGGCCCTCTCATATAATGTTTTATAGCGTCAGCTCACTAGCGGGCCTTCGCATATAATGTTTAGGATGGTCAGCTCCGCAGCAGACCCTCACCCATAATGTTTTGGATGGTCGGCTCAGCGCACGTTTCCCTCTTAATCATGGCCCCAGTTCAGAAAAATCGAGGAAATTTTTGGGAGAATTTGCCTTTGCGCACGTTTCCCTCTTAATCATGGCCTCAGTTCAGAAAAATCAAGGAAATTTTTGGGAGAATTTGCCTCTGCGCACGTTTCCCTCTTAATCATGGCCTCAGTTCAGAAAAATCAAGGAAATTTTTGGGAGAATTTGCCTCTGCGCACGTTTCCCTCTTAATCATGGCCTCAGTTCAGAAAAATCGAGGAAATTTTTGGGAGAATTTGCAGATGATATACAAGTAAATATACAGCAAATACTGTTTGGTAACAATTTTTCGCCTAAAGTCGTTTTTATCTTCCTTTTTGTGTGTTTTACGGTCAGTCTGTAAAAATGGCGTACTACGGGCGAAAGATCGTTCCCAGCAGCGATGTTGGAGTCCAAGATGCATCCAGACATCCTCCCTATGCTGTCCCTGAACCATTTCTGTGGTGTTTCCATCATTTTCTGCCCTTTTCCTATGGACCAGGCACCCTCCCCTCATCAGAGCAGGGGGTGCCTGGTGTAGTGCTCGAGTCCTCCCATTGACTTCAATGGGGCTCGGGTGCTCGACCGAGCACTCGAGCCTCCGGGGGCGCTCGGTCAGAGCACCCGAACACCCGAGCATTGGGGTGCTCGCTCATCACTAATGATGATCCCTCTACTCCAAGGGAGGATGGAGTTTTTCAAGGTCCCAGCAAAAGTAGTTCCAGCACCACCAGTGCCAGTAGAAATAAAGAACCATATAAGAAGAACACTGAAGATGACAACAAGTTGCATTCAAGTGCTGATGATGCTGGCAATAGCATAATAGACGAAGGTGTAGCAGCTGAACCACCTGCTGCATCAGAAAGTGAGACAAACAAGCACCAAAACACCCATGGTAGGGCACCTTGTTACAGTAAAAGTATAAAGAAATTGTTTGAGACCTCCAAACGTTTAGAGGAATATAAGGGTGGTAGTGGGCAAGAAGTGTCAGGTGATACTGATGCTGATGACCTAATGAAGACTGATGATGATGCAGATTTAGAATATATCCCTCCAGCATTCTTATCTTGTTCAGATACAGACAAAGTTGAAAGTGAGGATGGTGACAGGGCTATAAGATTATCAGAAAGTCAAAGGCTGAATTTTCCACCACTTTTATGGGGCACTGTGCCTGTCTATAAACTGTTTGAGAAAGCCATTGGAAAGTCTGACCCTGGACAAGCACAGATGCCAAAAAGCACACAGTCACCCTATCAGTCATCATCGGCATCATTGCCTCTTCAAAGTCCAAGTCCCACTCAGACACACACACCTGTTATGTGTACCCAGAAACAGCAACACAGGTTAACATCCACAGTGTTAGATATGACGAATACCTCTGGTGCTGCTGCTGTAAGTGCTGCACCTTTGACATCTAGTAGTAATGGCTGTAGAATTATATCAACATCTAGCTCCAGTAGTAGTAGCAGAAACCACACATGGCAGACAAATCCAGGACAAATATATTAACAGCAGCACAGATGAGGAGGTGGAGGACAGATGGGACCACTGCTATGACCGATAAGTAATGTGTGTCAATAATCTGAGAAGGAGGATAGAGTATGACAATGGTAAAAATACATACACAAATTACACCATGCCAGTCCCCCACCACCACCACTAGCATACATATCTGCTACATTGTAGGTTGTACTTTATTTTTTTAATAACTTGACATAATCATGAATATGTGCCAGTGTCACGTAAGCAAGAAAGTGTTGTGGGCAAAGGACAAGATCATTCTGCATGCTAACACATTTTTCAAACCATATTTTGCTGTAGGACTCACAACTTTGACTTTCAGCCACTTATTTCTAAACTTCAGCCATAAGAAGAAGTAATATTACATTGGGAAATGTAGTACCTATAGGAAATATAGGCAAAAAAATCTGTTAAAATAGGTGAAAAATGTGTTAACATAGGTGGAAAATTTGTTAAAATAGGCAAAAAGGAGGACATTTTTGCATTGGCGGAAAGCAGAATTTTTTTCCGGTAAAAGCGAAAAATCGGCACGTTTTTGTGAAAAGTCATGCAGGAAATTTTTCACACTTTTTGCCCACCCCTACACAGGAGGAGATCGAGGCCCATGATGAAAGTAAAAAATGCAAACATCGACCAAGCTGCAGGGCCATGCTGAAAAGGCAGTGAGACTACTGCTGGCTCTGGTGGAGGCCAGTACCATGAGCTCTACCCATGGACCCAGGTGTGTAGAAGTAAGCCTGCTCTCCCTGAACACCACCAGGACAGGGAGACTAAGCATGAGAGATTGAGAGCATAATAAAGGCACCTGAAATCACCTCGGAGGGTAAGTTAAGCCTCAATTCCAGGATCTTAAACAGGTCCTAATCACACAATCAAAAACATAAAGACGCAAAATGCTAGGTGCATGTCAAGAAAAGGGTGTATCAGGTGGGAACATATAAAGGTAGCAAGGCTCTTCATGGTAATGAGAGTCCATGCCTCAACCATGCCAGAGTAACTTGACAATGAGGGTAGCGGGACAGTTACCAGCATCAGTGGAGCCAAGATAGAAACATAGAATCTGACAGCAGATAAGAACCATTCGGCCCATCTAGTCTGCCCATTTTTCTGCAGTAAAAACCTCAAATCTTTTTTGTTCATTGGTCTTTTCTTACGTTAAGGACAGCTTTATGCCTATCCCATAAGATAGAAGCATGTTACCACTGGATATCCCCAGGTCAGTAAATATAAACACCCACAATCAAAGACTATATCTAGGAACCCACCTAACCCTCAGTGTAACGGAAGCCTAAGTCCTCGGGCTGACTTAGGGCTCGATTTAAATGCAGCCGTTAGCAAAAAAAATCACTAACGGGTGCGTTAAGTGTCATGTTGCAATTCAAAGATCCGTCTAAACAACAGCTAATGGCAGTTGCAGAATCCTTACGGCCGATACACTTACGTGCATTCAGACGCATGGAACAACATACCCCAGAGCTATTCAAAGGCTTGCGGTACTGATAACGGCTCAAAAAAAGACACACCTAACGGCTAAAAGTTAAGACCCACTTTTTTTAGCCGTTAGACACTTAACGGCCAAAACAAAACACCCGTTACATAGGAAAACACACAAAATGCTTACCGCACAACCATGTAAATGGGAAAATTAACCCGTGCAATGCCAAAACAACACAAAAACATGCACACACAACACAAATCACTACACTCACAACAACAACCAACACCACAGGGACAACGACACACAAAAAAACAACAACACAGCATGGCACGGAACAATGGGGGTTATCACACAAAGCGGGCACCTGCAAATACAAGCTCACCTGGGCAACATCAACACACCACCTGCACCCCACAAATGCACACCCGCAAATGGCACACACAGAACAAGCACAACACACCACATCTTATAACACACACACACCTGCTAACACTTACCTGGACAAAAACAACTCACCATTGGCCAGCACTCACCACATCACCACACCTACACAACGCCCTAGCAAGAACTTAAAGGGACAACTCAACACACTCACTTGTGGCTTGTTTTCCACTCAGGGAGGGAGAGAGAGAGAGAGATATAGAGAGAGAGAGAGAGATAGAGAGATAGAGAGAGACAGATAGAGACAGATAGAGAGAGCAAACAGTATGTTGGGTTACATATTGTTGCGAAGGCTGCGGAGAAGGCGTGCAAGGGAGAGAGCTGGGGAACATCAGCAACCTCCAAGCACGCCTCATCAACAGCCTCCACCTGTTGCAAGTGAGGAGGCTCTGGCTCAGCAGCCACACAGGAGCCCATCCCCACCCGGAGGACACCTGCCTGCAGATGCACAGCTGCAGCAACAGGATGCTCCCCAGCTGCCACAGGGACCCCTGCAGCAGCCCAGGATGCATAGACGACCACCAAGGCCCAGGGAATACTGCCCAAGGATCACTCTCTTTGGAATGACCGATGACGAGGTTATTGATCGCTACAGGTTGAGGCCACACAGCATCATAGCCCTGTATGAGGTCATCAAGGAGCAGGTGGATCCCATATGCACCCATAACCATGCTCTAACTGGCCTTCAAAAACTCCTGTGTGCCATACACTTCATGGCAAGTGGCGCCTTTCAGTCGACAGAGGGTTACGCATCTGGCATGTCCCAGGCCACATTCTCCAGGGTGCTGGCCCAGGTCTTGCCAGCCCTCAAAGCCAAGGCCAGTACCTACATACATTTCCCCATCACCGATATGGAGTGGACACATCTGAAGCAGGGCTTCTATGCAAGGGGAGGCATGCCCAGGGTCATGGGTGCAATAGATTGCACCCATGTCCGTATCAAAGCACCAGCACGTCAGGGACATATGTTCCTGAACCGCAAAAACTTCCACTCCATGAATGTGCAGATGGTGTGTGACAGCAACCTGGCCATCATGAATGTCTGTGCGAAATTTCCCAGGAGCTGTCACGATTCACATATACTCAGAAATTCATCTGTGCAGAGGGATTTCGAAAATGGGACCTATACAGGCGGATGGCTTCTGGGTGAGTTAACAGCACCAAATGACACCACATACACATGTGCTAGTACGTTCACCACAGAAAACATTATTCACACAATATGTGCTCCTTGTCACACCATGTCACTCACTTTCCACAGGTGATGCTGGCTATGGATGCAAGCCATGGCTCCTCACCCCGGTCGCCAATCCCCAAAACGATGCCCAGGAACGATATAACCAGGCTCATGCCAGAACACGGAATGCCATTGAGCGGACCTTCGGCCTCCTCAAGTCCCGATTCCGATGTCTGGACCACTCGGGGGGAGCATTGCAGTATGCACCAGGCAAGGTCTGCGACATCATCGTGGCATGTGCCATCCTACATAATATCGCGGTGGACACCAGACTCATCGACGATGTCCATCCCCCACCCAGACCTGAAGACCCTGTGGATATCGTTGAGTGTGAGGAAACCCCAACAGGGATGCAGACAAGGGACAGATTGATCAGGGATCACTTCTGCTGTGAGTATAATACATTTATGCACACAATCCATGCATACACACCCACCACAACACACATGTTCTGTTTCACCCCACAGGATCAGTGACACAGCCCTGACACTGGCTGCAGTATGGACCACCAGCATCAACTATTCCGTGGACCAGTCAGATTGGGCCTAGAGATTCCGAATACATCTGACAACCTGTCGTCCATGTTGATACTGCTACCTCAAGGATATCATGCATGCCCCCCTGGAAACCAAGGTACAACACTTTAACCTTGTTCAGCATATCCCACAGCTCCCTAGGCACCAACTAAAGTGTTCTGCTAGGATCAGACCCATAGTAACCATGGTACCCCTGTAGCGAGGGAGTCTCATCCAAGCCAATGCATCGGATAGCACTCTGTCATATAAGGGGTTCAGGGGGAATTCGTGGGGACATGGGACCAGTAGTAATAGTGTGTTACACAACATGGAGCTCATGAAATGTGGATCACATCTCCATGGACACCATGTTGCCCTGTGTGTGTGTGTGTGTGCAGTGATATGTGCCCCAGAAAGAAATACACACATTAACAAATATGTCCTACTAGCTCCATGAACCAAACATATTTGGCCTGTCTCTGACAGTGACAGCCCAAATATATTGTTGTCAGGAAGCTATTAGGACGTATTTGTTGATGTGTGTAACCATGTCAGGGGCAAATATCCCTAAGGATGGTTAACATCCCCTTAGTTCCCCCCATGATGGTTCATAGACCAGTACACAACACATTACAAAGCAGTGGTTTGTGTAGACTTATGTAACGGGAAAGATTAAGAGGATCATGATGTTCTAGCTGTTGCATGACGATCACTTCGAGGGTGATGTTCCAAATCCTGTCCTCTTGTCCCACAGGCATCCATAGCACGATCCATCCTTGAACAGAGGAGTTTCCATATGACTGGACTGAAGTCTGGACAACACTTCCATGAAGCTCACCCCTTGGTGTTTCAAGTGATTGTGTTGGTGATGCAATGTTTGACCTGATGTTCACAGCAACCTCTACTGGAACATTCACATATGGACACAAATTAATGTGTGTACTAACATCCAGGTATCAGACCTGTACAGTAAGACTGCTCATACACAGATGCCAAACTATGTGGACAACACATGAGCAGTTCGCTAGCATTTATAATGTATTCCTATTTAGTTCAGATGTACCTTTTTGTGCTCATACAAGTGTTTAATACATATTGGCTAAATACACAAGAATCATCACTACTCAATCCGTGTCTGTATGAATGAATGTTGGATCAAACACCTGTCAATGTGGAACCGTACCCAAGGCTAGAGTATCCTTCATACAAAGGAAGGCATGATTTACATCACAGGAGTCCACTAGTTGCCTGACCATGAGTGGACTTTGTGATGTATACATGCAATGACATGATGGCAGTGATACACTGATGTGTGTTGTGAGTGATTAGCTGGTGATACAGGGGACTCACTTCCACTGTGATGTGATGTCCACGGTTTGTGTGTTGCTCAATATAATCAATGTCCTGAGATTGCTGTAGGTTGTCATATCTCAGTACATGGGCTACATCAACAAAAACAACCATGTGGACAAGTGTTATCACTGGTGAAGTGTGTTACAACCTTAGTTAAACAACAACACAACTTAAAGGGATAGTAAACCTGGAAAATAAGTTTATTTCACATTGTAGCCCTTTAAAAAACATGAAAAATTATATAAGTCTTATCTACCAAACATATATGGTTTGGGAGATAAGACTTATATCATTTTACATGTTTTTTTAAGGGCTACAATATAGAATGAACTTATTCTCAAGGTTTACTATCCCTTTAATACATAAGCCAATGCTCAGCCTAAGGTTCCAATGTGCGTGCTACACAATGAAATCTTAGGAAGATCATTGGGTTATGCAGTAAGATAGGCTGTGATTCAAACTCCTGTTGTGCAACTGACTTGCTGGAGAACACAATGCTCACCCTAGGATCACAATGTGTAACACACACATTGAGATCCTAGGGTGTACATTGTGTTCCCCAGTATGTCAGCTGCACAATAGAATTTTGATTTAAAGACCATATTGATGCATGTTCCATCTGTCATGCTTGTTATTTCCCTGCTAAGTCGCATAGCTGTTTGTTTGGTTTACCCCTCAAACACAACAATTGATGCAGACGAATGTTCAGTGTTGCACCAGTTGTTGTGCTAAGGGGTATGTTCTGATCAAATCTGACACACATCATGGCCATGTAACACTGTCGTGTTACATGGCTACAGGGATGGGTTGCCAGGTGAATTTGGACAACGGTGTTGGTGTGTGTGAACCCATGTTGTAACATCAGACAAACATTTCCCCCAGGCAGGGGTTGAGTTCACTGCATTGTTTGGCAATGCATTGGAGACAACCCTGCCACCCAATCTATAAGTGAATACACAGCAGATCAGACAGGATTCAAAAGCACAATTTTCATTTATTGAGGGGGCAGATGACAGGTTGGGCCTTTCATTTTTACTTTTTTTTGGGGGGGGGCCTTAGACTTGGTGCCAGAGGTGGATGCCCTGGCTGATTGCCTTGTCACCCTCTGTCCCCTAGGTGTGGCTTCTGGGGTAACACTGGAAGGGGTGGTGGGTGCAGTGGACCCCTCTGTGGAACGCAGGTTCTCCCTCTCCATCCTCAGGTTCTCCCTGCGGTTAATCTCTCGCAACTCCACGAGCACCTGTGCAAACATGTCCATCATCCCCATATGTATCTGGTGGAGTTGTGTGTTCCCCCTGGCAACCTCTGACTCCAGAGCTTGGATTCTGGTCTCCAACCTGTTCGTGTTCCTCCGGGATTCCCTCCGGTTCCTCGTGAGGTTGTCGTTGGTGGCGTGGGTTGCCCGGAGCTGTCCTCTTTGAAGGGCCATGCACTCAGCCTCCAGATCTGTGGTGCGCTTGACTGCTGGAGATGGGAGTGGCCGGTGACACATGTTCTGTTTCCCCAGCTTCAGCTGTCTCCTCAGCCTCTGTTTCCCCAGCTTCAGCTGTCTCCTCAGCATCTTTTTCCCCAGCTTCAGCTGTCTCCTCAGCCTCTGCTTCCACAGGTTCAGCTGTCTCCTCAGCCTCTATCTCCCCAGCCTCTGCTGTCTCCTCTGCTGGTACTGGGTGTGCTGTGGCTGCTACTGCTGTTTGTGTTGGTGGAGTGGCTTGCACAGACGGTGTGTGGGTGCCCACCACATCAAGGGACCCACTGCTGCCCACTGATGTCTGTGCTGGTTGAGGTGGTGGGGTGAACAAGTCCCTTGGCTGAGGGCGCTGGGGCTCCCCAATCAGGCCCAGGTGTTGGTAGTCAAGTGGCCAAGGGTCATACCTTGGCCAGTGGTAGGTGCTTGGCCCCCACCTGGGATCATACCTGGGGCCATGCTGGGGAGCCATCCAGGAGGGTAGATCCATCTCGGTGGAATATGGCCCATATTGGCTGGTGGCCACATTCCCGGGCAGCCATTGCCTCCCTGGTGGTGGTGGTGCTGCTGCTGGAGGGTAATAGCTCCCGGTGGTAGTGGGATGCATCCATCTCTCCCCCTGAATCCAGCCGCTGTACATCTGTGGAGCATCCTGTGGTGGGGCAGGCAGTTGAGGGGCAGGCAGTTGAGGGGCAGCCAGTTGAGGGGCAGCCAGTTGAGAGGCAGGCAGTTGAGAGGCAGGCAGTTGAGGGGCAGCCAGTTGAGGGGCAGCCAGTTGAGAGGCAGGCAGTGGTGATGCAGCCAGTTGGGGAGGAGGTGTGGTAGTTGTAGACGGTTCCCAGTGGCTAGTCCCCTCCTCTGTATCCTCCTCACTGGGTGGTGTGGTCGGCTCCTCCACGGGCTCCTGCTGCGATGGAGGCCCATAAGCTGTGTGGAGAATTGAGATTGTGTGATTAGTAAAAATAGCCATGATGGGATTAATGGGATACTAATACATGAAATGCAGAAAGGGAAATATATGTTTTGTGGTTTATCACCCTGAATTAAACAAGGGTACTCCCACTGCTGGAGGGGGTTTTTGTTCAAAAAGTCTCCCAGCTCAGAATAGAATTGCTTTGGTGCTATATCCCAGTGGCCTGAAGTTGTACATTGGCACTGTTGCTACATTATCCTATGAGAATTTATTGCGTCTGGACGTAAGCTGTCCATAGGATGGTCTAGCAACATCGCCATTTTAGAGTTCCAGGCCACTGTGATATTGCCCCTGGAGTAGTCAACTATGAGCTGTGCTACATTTTGAATGAAACACCTTTCAGCAGTGGGAATACCCTTGTTTTGCTCGGGGGATGAACCCTGCAATATATTTTTCTTTTCACATGTTAGGTATTACTATCCCTTTAACGGAATAGCAATGGTTAATTTCACCATGATGTAATATTGTAGGCATTGTAAGAGATAGATGTGGATCAATGTTAGTCCTATCCCTCCAACCCACATGGTTAGACAGATATTGCTCTATTTGACAGTCATTTTGACATGTTTGACAGTCATTTCACCACACGGAGGCTCTTCAGCAGAGCCTAAATTGCCCCATTCAGAGATGTAAACTTCATTGGAATGGTGAACAGAGTGTGCTTGCAAACCTGGCACACTTTGTTGACCATCTCAAAGATGTATCCATCTCTGAATGGGGCAATTTAGGCTCTGCTGAAGAGCCTCCGTGTGGTCTAATGACTGAAATCTCCAGCTGTCAAATAGAGCGATATCTGTCTAACCATGAGGGTTGGAGGGATAGGACTAACATGGATCCACATGTTGGTGAAATTAACAATTGCTATGCCATTACAGTTACATACAAGGAGAAATGGTCATATATGCATGTGGATGTGTACCTTTCATATGGATATGAATATATCCTTTCCAGATATGAAGCCAGAGATCATTTCAGTAGGTGTGATTGCCTTAATGGCTATATATGTGCACCCATCAAAAAATACATTGGATTGATATGATGGATATGAACATACCTCGTATATCCCATCTACGTAGAGTGGGATATACTAGGTATGTGTATTTGGATGGTATCAATGTAAGTTAGTTTCTGATGGATGCACATATCTGGCCAGTAGGGCAATCACAGGCAGTGAGATGATCTCTGGGTTCACATCGTGTTTGGACATATTTTGAGCCATTTGAAAGGTACATATCTGACCATTTTCCTTTGTGTGCATATCTTTGTTTGAACAGATGTGCAGTGGGAATCAAGTGTTATTCAACCCTATCTTCTTAGCTGATCCCGTCCAATTCACAATTTTTCATTACTTGACAGGTGACTCTCTGGTTGTCAGGATCATATCCTATGCATTGCATTGTAGGGCATGGGATACCACCCTGGCAATCAGAGATTGATGAACTGGACAGGATCCTGTCCATGTCGTGTGTTCCAGTTGAATCCTGAAGGGCAACAATCACGCCAGTAGTGAGGGATATCTCTGATTGAGGTCTGTTTTTCTTTGAGTATGAGCCCATCCATCCTTCTGAGTGAGGCAACCGTACTCAATCCGAGATATCTATCATTCATGGCCTGTTGGTGACCAAGGTACAATGGTTGATATTTGGTTCCCATGTGTATCCTGCAAACAGTGTCTGGTGTACCATCCATCCATGGCATCAGCACCCCTGAGGATCCATGTGGGAATCAGATGTGAGATATGTCATTTGAAGTTAGAGTAAATGATTGCAGACACAACACCAAGGCCTATTTTTTCCCCCTTTAATTCTGGGGTATTGTTTGAGGCCTGTGTGTTGCACATACAAGCAGTTATTCTCAGTGCCACTGTGATGTGTGACCTGCTCCATCCTTTTTGTGATTCAGTAAGCGGTGTTGTCGACATGATGGAGTGTACATGATGCTGACTTCTCCAGTGATCTCATTTCCCCATTTCCAGTGTTTTCTATGGAGTGTATACGATGGGACCTTAGCAACTTGATTCATGTTATTGCATATTCTCCATAGGCTAACACTGGTATTGGTGAAATGAGGATGTGTAAGGGTGAATTTCTCTCCACCATGTGTTTGTCACCGCTTAGTGAATGTCCCCTGTGTAGCATGTGATCGTTGGCCTATTGACTTGATTGTTGTCTGGTTAACCCTTTGAGTCCCAGGGGGTTGCCAAAGCATTGATGATCGATGCATTGATGATCCCTCTAGCACTCAAGGGGTTAAGTGCTGACATCCCAGTGGGGACATGGGTGACATTGTGTGTGAACAGTGATGATCTATGACAGACGACATTTTGAACAACATGGTTTGTGTATTGTGTGTGATGAGCACAGCGACAGGAGGGTTGAAGTAGGACTTGGACAGGTTTGTTCCAAGTTGGACCTTGATATTTGTCCTTGTGTTGTGTCCTGTTTCTAACCCTCAGGGTGCTGTGTTGGTGCAGTTGTGTGCATGAATGATGGGCATGTGTTGAGGTGTGACTGTGTGTGCAGCTGGTGTTGGTTGCTGTAGTGTGTTGTTATGTAGTGTGGCACTTACCGGTAGTGTGGAGGGTCCTCTCATCCCCAGTGTCAGCTCCTCCAACAACCCCCTCGATCAGGGTTGGGGACATATTCTGCCGCACCATCTCCTCCCAGCCGCAGAAGGTGATAGGGACTGCTGGTCCACCTCCAGTGCCTCGGGCGTGCTTTGCAAGCTCTGAGAGCTTGTTCTTTTCGACCCTCCGGCAGTCGCCCCATCTCTTTTTGATGGACTCCACGTCCCGCCTGCATGGAGCCACCGCGTTGACCCGGCTGCAGATCTGGTTCCAGGCTGCCTTCCTCCTCGCTGACAGGCCAGGGACCTTCGCTGTTGGGTGGAGAACACTCTGCCTCTCCAGGACAGCTTCCACAAGAGCCATGTTCTCCTCCTCTGTATACTTGGGGTCTCTGATCCTGGCCTCGTCACCTCCGGCATGGGATGACTCAGAGCCGGAGTGCCCTGCCTGGTCTGACCCTGATTGTGTGGGGTGCTCCCCAGCAACTACCCGTCGTCCCACTGAAGGTTCTGTCCCTGTCCTGCGTGTTCCTGCTCTCGTGGGCCGGGTCCCCCTCTGCCCTGCGGATCTCCCTCTGCCACCCCTGCTCTGCTGAGGGATCCCCTCCTGAGCTTCCTCCTCCTCCACTACTCTCCCCATCCCTCTCTCCTGTCCTCCTCTCCTTGCCATCATTCACCCAGTCACACCCAGGCACTCCCACAGGCCCTCACAGACACACTCGATCCAGTCACTCTCTGTCACACACTTTCACTCCCAGATTCACACTGTCAAAATAAAAAGTAAAATGTGTAAGGTATTATGAAAAAAAAAGGACTATGTGTATGTATGTGTATGTGTATGTGTTTGTATGTGTGTATGTAATATGTGCAAAAGTGTAATATGTGTCTAGTAAGTGCACCTCTCTCCAAACTCCAAACTCAAAAATCTCCTTCTACCTCCAATGACTGCTCCTTTCTCCCTCTCTCTGATCGCTATCCTCCGCTCCTGGGTCCTGATATCTAGCTCTGAAGAACTCGATAACAGACAGTGTGTGCCGGTTATTTTTGGGTATATATAGGTGTATTTGAAGTTATTTGATACATTGGGGCTTTGTGATTGGCTGTGTGTTTGAATTTGTTTTGGCATCAATCATGGTTGCTTGACAACGGCAGCCGTTATATTACATGTTGTTTTGAGCGCAGTTATCGTGTGATTTGGCCGCCCGTTGTGCATTAACATGAGCGACAACGGCTTTTGTGTTACGTGTTTTTTGTGTGCCTACGCTCGATAGCTATTCTTGTAGAGTACCTATTGAATCTGCCGTAACTCCTGTATTATTTGCGAGCGATGTGCCTTTTTAACTTAGCGGCTGGTTTAACGGTTGCCTTTAAATCTAGCCCTCAGACCGTCGTTCCAGGGTCTCTCCCTCCTGAGGTCAGCTACAGAGTGGAAATGTCCTCCTGTAACGGACTGTGGTCCATTACATTTCTCCCCCTTTTCAGTACCAAGCAAGCGGCAGCCTTGGTGAATGCTGGCTTGGGAGTCCAATAAGGCCTTGATTGGATGACAGTAGTTCCTTGTCCTGGGCCAGGACCAAACTGGTAGCCCCCCTGTCCTGGGCAAGGAACAAATGGTAGCCCCTTGTCCTGGGCTAGTAAAACAATGGTGGGATTTATCCCCCTCTTTAGTACCCAGCCTACGTTAGTCTTGGGGAACGCTGGCCGGGGAGTCTTATAAGTCCTCGACAGGATGACGATAGCCCCTTGTCCTGGGCCAGGAACAAAATGGTAGACCATTGTCCTGATGTTACAGCTTACCTTGGTTTCAGCGTCATCTGCAGGCACAAGGCTTCAAGCATGCAGCAGGCCTCTGTTTTATGTGTTTGCTTCCTATAGTCTCCTCCTACCTACTTCCTCCCGCTGAGCTGTTCCTACCTAATTCCTGAGGAGGGGTTTAAAGGGCAGACTGAGTCCTGACGCAGTTGCCCTTTCGTTGTTCTGTTTCCCTTGGACTCTGTGTATGACCTGGCTTGTCTGAACATCCATTCTGGTGCTGACCTGTGGCTCTGTCTGAATACTCTTTTGCCTGCTCCCACTGTGTAGTGGACACCCAATCTGGTGCGGACTTGTGGCTCTGGCTGACTACCTGAACTGTGTATGACCCAGGCTGTCTGTCCATCCATTCTGGTGTTCACCTGTGGATCTATTTGACCATTCTCCTTGTGCGTTCCGATTTAGATTAGACATCCTTTCTGGTGCAAACCTGTGGCTCTTGTGACTACCCACTCCGTGTATGACCTGGCTTGCCTGACTACCCACTCTGGTGTTGACTTGGGGCTCTGTCCACTACGCTTCCAGAACATCAACACTTCACTGGATATCCTATCTGGTGCAAACCTGTGGCTCTGGCTGACTAACCGCTCTGTGTATGACCCGCCTTGTTTGACTATCCTTTCTGGTGCTAGCTAGGGAGCTCTGTCTGTTTCCTCCATATGTTGGTCCCCGCTCCACAGACACCCATCCTAGTGCGGACTTGGGGCTCTATCAGACTCCTAGACTGACTGCAGGCTGAGTCAGTGCTAGTCTTTTGGGCGTTCCGAATCACCTTGAGACTCTAGTGGGCTGAGGCCTAGTCTCGGACAGTGTGGTGAATCTATTGGCGGACTGCTATTTCTGATACAGTACTTGCCTCTTTGATCACCCTCTGTCTGTTATCTTTTTTAGTGCATTACTGGCATTATTCTAATAAAAGATTGTTTTACTTTACCGTACTGACTCCTGGTTTATTCCTGGGAACCGTGAAACCTGGGCCAGGAACAAAACAGTAGCCCCTTGTCCTGGGCTACTAAATCACCAGTAGGACTCTGTGGTTCAGCGACCCAGGCAGAGCTTGTGTTAGATCTCACTGGGTCTGGGGCTATTGTCTCTGGATCCAAGTCCAGTCTGTGGGGTGGAGTCCCATGAAGCAAAGGGATTTCCGCAGTAAAGGATGTCCTGGGGAAATGCTTTCCCAACACCAGGGATCCAGTTTGGGGCAAACCAGCAGATCGACAGAGACCTCTTCCCCATCCCCAAGGCATGGACCACTGCGCCACTGGAGAGGACGACGGTCCCATTCTCCAGGGCCAGAACAACTGAGCCTCTAGAGAGGACAGGGCTCCCATTCCCTGGGGCTGGGGAAACACAGGGACCGGTGAGGACCTCAGTCTTCATCACCCAGTCATGGGCAATGGGGCCACTGGAGAGGATGGCGGTCACACTCTCCAGGGCCAGAGCAACGGAGCCACTAGAGAGGCCAGGGGTCCCACTCTCTAATGCTGGGAAAACACAGGGACCAATGAGGACCTCGGCCTTGCTCACCCGGTCATGGGCATTGGGGCCACTGGAGAGGTTGGAGGTCCCACTCTCCAGGGTCAGAACAACAGAGCCATTAGAGAGGCCATGGGTCCCACTCTCTAGGGCTGGGGCATCAGAGCCCCTGGGGAGGACAGCAGTCCCACTCCCCAGGGCAAGGGTGTCAGTAGAGGTGGTGAGGACCGCATTCCTACTCACCAGGCTGGGATCAGAGCCACTAGGGAGAATGGCGGTCCCACTCCCTAGGGAAAGGGTACCATTTGAGCTGGTGAGGAGCATATTCCCACTCACCAGGGAAGGGACAACAGATCCACTGTGGAGTACACAGGTCCCACTCCCCAGGGCATTAGCAACGGACCCCCTGGAGAGGCTACACTTCCCACTCTCCAGGGCAGGGGCATAAGAACCCCTGGAGAGGATACACTTCCCACTTTCCAGGGTAGGGGTGTCAAAACCACTGAGGAGGACATGGGTTACACTCCCCAGGGCAGTAGCATCAGAGCCCCTGGAGAGGACACACTTCCCACTCTCCAGGGCAGGGTCAAAGGAGCCACTGGAGAGGACAATATTCCCACTCTCCAGGGCAGGTGTGGCAGATCCACTGGGGAGGACACAGGTCCCACTCCCCAGGGCAGGGGTATCAGTGCCCCTGGGTAGGACACGGGTCCCACTCCCCAGGGTAGTAGCAACAACCGGGCTGGTGAGGATCTTGGTCTCTCTCACTGGGTCAGGAGCAATAAAGCCAATGGGGGGGGGAACCGCAATCCCACTCCCCAACTCTGGAGCAAAGGAATAAAAAAAACAAGCGCACACAAAAAATAAGTGCAGACTGTTTAATTCCTCGTATCGGACACCTTCACCACGTGAGATATTAATATCGCCACCTCTTTCACCGTGGGAATCACCTTCTATGGTGAGTATAATAATTATACACTCACCTTAACCAGAGGCGAACCAGCCTCTTGGTTTAAGAGCCTATACTGGATAACCCCCAGTATGGGTATCAAATCTCTGCCTCTTTTCCTCTGCCCGTCGTCACCTCCTTCAGCGTCTCTCCTCCGTCCACTTCTTCCCTTGCTGGGCTACTCCAACTAAAGGTTAACCTCCAATTGGGGCTCACTGGGACCAAATGGGATATGACTAAAGGGGCTCAGGACTCATGAGACTAATAATAAATCTCTATTTATTAAAAAATATATGTGTATAGATCCATACACTAAAATAAATATCTGTATAAAAAATACAAAGATATACAAATATACTCTGATGATAAAACGCCCTACACGTTTCACAGCCTCCCGCTGCTTCTTCAGGGGCACTTTCAATATCAATCACTTTTTATCATCATCCCATACCTCTTATATAGTTTGCCCTTTGATTCTATGGCGCCAAAAAACGCTCGGATCCACCACATCTTGACCCGGAACTTCATCACCACCTTCCCCTCCTGAAACGCTCGTGCGTTCCAGCACTCACCTCCGGAATCAATATACACTTCCGGGGCATACAGACATCTCCGGAAGATACCTTCCCAACTATACAGGCATCCCCTCCCTCTCCAATGCGCATGCGCGCATGTGTGTGTCAATCGGCAAAATAACGAAAGAGTACCCCGAGCACGTCACCAACGCACAAAAAAGATAAAAACTCCCCCACGTTATCCACATGCTCCCGGAGTCCTACCGTCATCACTGCCTTCAGCGATACCATAAACACACAAACAAATAAACAGGCGCGCATGCGCATATCTCCAAAATGGGGCCAAATCATAAATATTAATATTATTTTCTCCCCAGTTCAGTGTGGCGGATCCCCACGGTCCTGACGCACATAGAAACCAAAAAACCGACTATCCAAAAATCCCTACACACATTATACAGAAAACATATATATAAAATATCCAACGCACTGAGTAAAAACTTATGATACCCAATGCATAGGACAATACACATATCATATATATACATATCATATAATAATTATCTGTAAAGATTGATACATTTTCCACTTAACTCACTTATTCTATTATCAAAAGATCCTATTACATCAAATGATCTATAAAAAACTACTCCACTCCATCTCCTCATTAAGTCCCAATGGTGACATAGTCCCCAACCTGTGAATCCAAAACGACTCCCTCCTACACAACCTCTGATACCTATTGGAAACTGATGCTATAATATGTTCAATGCCCTTAATCTTGAGACCCTCCCTTAAACCTATAGGGCAATCCCCAAAATGTCTAGATATACTATTCTCTTGATTTTTAGCCAATGTATTTCTTCTATGCTCTCCTATCCTCTGGCGAAAAGGCCTCATAGTTCGCCCTATATATTTCATACCACACCCACACGTGATCATATAAATCACATATGGTGTGTCACAATTTATAAACTGGTTTATCTCATAAATCGTCCCCTTTTCCTGAGAACCTTGACATTTCTGTTCTTTATGCTCCATATTTTCGCATCCCAAACACCTAACTTTTCCACATTTATAATTTCCCTTTAACTTCTTAAGAAAACTAATATCATTTTTTACTTTTAACTTTTTTGGTCTGCTTGGAGCAATATGACCTCTGATATTTTTTCCTTTTTTATATACCATAAATGGCTTACTACCTATTTCCTCCTTTAGGAAAGGGTCCTGTTGTAACACCTGCCAATGTTTGCTTATTATTGTTCTTATACTACTTGCAAATACACTATATTTCGTAATAAAAGGAACTGTCTTCCCAAATTTTCTGTTGTTATTATTACCATGTATACCTTTTTTAGGAACTAAAATATCTTCTCTATTCAGTTTCTTCGCTCTCTCAAATGCATTTTGTATCTGCACCTCATTATATCCTCTCTCTAGAAAATCACTTTTAAGTTGTTCCCCTTTTTCCAAAAAATCTTCCCACTCACTGCAATTCCTTCTTAATCTGTGGTATTGTCCGTACGGGATATTATTCAACCATCTTGGAAGATGACAACTTGTAGCATGGATATAGGGGTTCCTAGAAACTGTCTTCTTAAAAACAGTGCTCACTATTCTCCCTTCTTCAGTAACTTTTAATAATAAATCCAAAAATTGTATTTCTGAAAAATGTATAGTGTATGTCAAATTTATACCCATATCATTTATATTTAAACCTTTAACAAATTCCTCTAGTGATTCCTGTGTACCTTTCCAAATAATAATAATATCATCAATATATCTCCCATAGAGCGCCAGCCTGCCCCCGCATCTGCCTTGGGATAAACCTTTCAACATCTCCCAATACCCCATAAACAAATTGGCATACGAGGGGGCAAAACTGGCGCCCATGGCAGTACCCTGCAACTGTAAATAATAATCCCCTTGAAATTCAAAGAAATTGTGATATAAAACAAATTCTATACAATACAACAAAAACTTTTTTTGATTTGGGTGCATATCTACATCTTGATCCAAAAAGAAATTAACAGCTTTCAATCCTAATTCATGGCGTATAGAGGTATACAATGATGCCACATCCATTGGAACCTTATTTTCTCCTTTTACTTTACTTGGATCTTCTTTATTTTTATTTACCTAAATTACATAAATCTATGTTTGCCCCTCCTGGACGTCCCATAATATCAGGAATTAACTCATTTACAGCGAATCTGGGAATCTATATAGATCAATTTTTGCAAAAATATGTAGTAACATTACCTGCATATGTAAGGGACACTCAACACATTTTGGAAAAGATAAAAGGGTTTGATTGGTGTGTGGGGGGACATATTTGGGCCACATTGGATGTGGCATCATTGTATACCTCTATACGCCATGAATTAGGATTGAAAGCTGTTAATTTCTTTTTGGATCAAGATGTAGATATGCACCCAAATCAAAAAAAGTTTTTGTTGTATTGTATAGAATTTGTTTTATATCACAATTTCTTTGAATTTCAAGGGGATTATTATTTACAGTTGCAGGGTACTGCCATGGGCGCCAGTTTTGCCCCCGCGTATGCCAATTTGTTTATGGGGTATTGGGAGATGTTGAAAGGTTTATCCCAAGGCAGATGCGGGGGCAGGCTGGCGCTCTATGGGAGATATATTGATGATATTATTATTATTTGGAAAGGTACACAGGAATCACTAGAGGAATTTGTTAAAGGTTTAAATATAAATGATATGGGTATAAATTTGACATACACTATACATTTTTCAGAAATACAATTTTTGGATTTATTATTAAAAGTTACTGAAGAAGGGAGAATAGTGAGCACTGTTTTTAAGAAGACAGTTTCTAGGAACCCCTATATCCATGCTACAAGTTGTCATCTTCCAAGATGGTTGAATAATATCCCGTACGGACAATACCACAGATTAAGAAGGAATTGCAGTGAGTGGGAAGATTTTTTGGAAAAAGGGGAACAACTTAAAAGTGATTTTCTAGAGAGAGGATATAATGAGGTGCAGATACAAAATGCATTTGAGAGAGCGAAGAAACTGAATAGAGAAGATATTATAGTTCCTAAAAAAGGTATACATGGTAATAATAACAACAGAAAATTTGGGAAGACAGTTCCTTTTATTACGAAATATAGTGTATTTGCAAGTAGTATAAGAACAATAATAAGCAAACATTGGCAGGTGTTACAACAGGACCCTTTCCTAAAGGAGGAAATAGGTAGTAAGCCATTTATGGTATATAAAAAAGGAAAAAATATCAGAGGTCATATTGCTCCAAGCAGACCAAAAAAGTTAAAAGTAAAAAATGATATTAGTTTTCTTAAGAAGTTAAAGGGAAATTATAAATGTGGAAAAGTTAGGTGTTTGGGATGCGAAAATATGGAGCATAAAGAACAGAAATGTCAAGGTTCTCAGGAAAAGGGGACGATTTATGAGATAAACCAGTTTATAAATTGTGACACACCATATGTGATTTATATGATCACGTGTGGGTGTGGTATGAAATATATAGGGCGAACTATGAGGCCTTTTCGCCAGAGGATAGGAGAGCATAGAAGAAATATATTGGCTAAAAATCAAGAGAATAGTGTATCTAGACATTTTGGGGATTGCCCTATAGGTTTAAGGGAGGGTCTCAAGATTAAGGGCATTGAACATATTATAGCATCAGTTTCCAATAGGTATCAGAGGTTGTGTAGGAGGGAGTCGTTTTGGATTCACAGGTTGGGGACTATGTCACCATTGGGACTTAATGAGGAGATGGAGTGGAGTAGTTTTTTATAGATCATTTGATGTAATAGGATCTTTTGATAATAGAATAAGTGAGTTAAGTGGAAAATGTATCACTCTTTACAGATAATTATTATATGATATGTATATATATGATATGTGTATTGTCCTATGCATTGGGTATCATAAGTTTTTACTCAGTGCGTTGGATATTTTATATATATGTTTTCTGTATAATGTGTGTAGGAATTTTTGGATAGTCGGTTTTTTGGTTTCTATGTGCGTCATGACCGTGGGGATCCGCCACACTGAACTGGGGAGAAAATAATATTAATATTTATGATTTGGCCTCATTTTGGAGATATGCGCATGCGCGCCTGTTTATTTGTTTGTGTGTTTATGCTATCGCTGAAGGCAGTGATGACGGTAGGACTCCGGGAGCATGTGGATAACGTGGGGGAGTTTTTATCTTTTTTGTGCGTTGGTGACGTGCTCGGGGTACTCTTTCGTTATTTTGCTGATTGACACACACATGCGCGCATGCGCATTGGAGAGGGAGGGGATGCCTGTATAGTTGGGAAGGTATCTTCCGGAGATATCTGTATGCCCCGGAAGTGTATATTGATTCCGGAGGTGGGTGCTGGAACGCACGAGCGTTTCAGGAGGGGAAGGTGGTGATGAAGTTCCGGGTCAAGATGTGGTGGATCCGAGCGTTTTTTGGCGCCATGGAATCAAAGGGCAAACTATATAAGAGGTATGGGATGATGATAAAAAGTGATTGATATTGAAAGTGCCCCTGAAGAAGCAGCGGGAGGCTGTGAAACGCGTAGGGCGTTTTATCATCAGAGTATATTTGTATATCTTTGTATTTTTTTATACAGATATTTATTTTAGTGTATGGATCTATACACATATATTTTTTAATAAATAGAGATTTATTATTAGTCTCATGAGTCCTGAGCCCCTTTAGTCATATCCCATTTGGTCCCAGTGAGCCCCGATTGGAGGTTAACCTTTAGTTGGAGTAGCCCAGCAGGGGAAGAAGTGGACGGAGGAGAGACGCTGAAGGAGGTGACGACGGGCAGAGGAAAAGAGGCAGAGATTTGATACCCATACTGGGGGTTATCCAGTATAGGCTCTTAAACCAAGAGGCTGGTTCGCCTCTGGTTAAGGTGAGTGTATAATTATTATACTCACCATAGAAGGTGATTCCCACGGTGATAGAGGTGGCGATATTAATATCTCACGTGGTGAAGGTGTCCGATACGAGGAATTAAACAGTCTGCACTTATTTTTTGTGTGCGCTTGTTTTTTGTATTTTTTTGCATGTGGTGAGAGGATCCGGCTACCAAGGATCAATAAAGACAAAGCAGCACCAAGAAAGGGAAGACGGTTATAAGGACTTTATTACCCCTGTCAAGTTTTTTATATTGGAATTTTTTTCTGCCTTAGTACTGTACGTGTTGTATTTAGCACAGAGATTTGGGTGGTTTCTGGAGCAAAGGAGCCACTGGAGAGGACACTATTCCCACTATCCAGGGCAGGGGAATCACAGGGCCTGGTGCGGACCTCAGTCTCACTCCCCTGGCCAGGGGAAGTAGCGCCACTGGACAGTGGTCCCACTCCCTAGGTCAGGGGTGTCAAATCCCCTGGGGAGGACACGGATCCCACTCCCCAGGGCAGTAGCAATGGTGCTTTCCTCTAGTATGCGGATGTAGCATCCATACGTCAGCTTAACATCTCCTTCAACGGCTTGGTTTCCAGGAGGGCCATGAGTTTCTCTATACTCCTGGTCACTGGGTCAGTGTTTTCCCCCAGTCGCTGGAGTGTCCATCTCTTTTCCAACAGATACTCTATCCATTCCCAGTCAGGACCGACTGAGCCCATGGATTGAAGACTTGTTTCACTGGTGTAATCCAAATTGTTGAGGGAAATGATCCCACTGCTGCCACCAGTGTAACAGAAGCCTAAGTCCTTGGGCTGACTTAGACCGTCGTTTCAAGGTGTCTCCTTTCAAAGGTCAGCTCTGCGCTGGTACTGCTGCAGAGATTCTCCCTAGAATGGGGAGCAAGACAAGCTCATTTACCCCATTCTGCAATAAGATGACAGTTCACCTTCTTGTTTCCAAGATGAACTCTACTTTATTTGGCAAAGTTCAGCTCTTTTATACACAATGGGTGTACAAAAGATAATTCAATCACTAGGACATGATACAAAGGGCCAGACATGATTAACTTAACTATACTATAACTATACTTAACTATACAAAGGGACACTGGTAAATAATTGCTTTGTTTACCACTGGGCCAGACAATAGAACAACAGAGTGTAAACACAAGATATCAGAGGTAAAGGGATTAGTAAAGTGCAACCTTAATCAATCTCTGGACCAGAGGGTGTGACCCATCTACAATTTGGCTGGTTTTTGCAAATGTCCCACAGTGTACCCCTTTAGGGTAAGGTTATAGGCCAACCATGCAAACAGGGGTCCAGCATGGACTACAGTGCATAGCAACACATTAAGCTTTTAAAGTAGAATGGTAGGTAGCAGATCAGGACACTGCCTATCTTTCCACATGGATGGCATAGAATTTAGTCTATTTGGCAGAGCTGTCTGCTGGTATAATGTCCCAAAGTTCTCAATAATTCGTAATAATGGGCTCAAAGTCCATATGGCCAGAAATGTCCTCCAGTAACCGACTGTGGTCCGTTACACTCAGTAAATAGGCCACAAAGTTGATGAGGTTAACACATGTATTATGAATAGGGATGGGCAAAAGTTGTCACCGTGTTCACACGAGAAATTCCACAAAAACCACATTGTTGTCCAATTTTTCACCGGAAAATCCACTTTAAATCTATCGATTAAAATGTTTGAATTTTCCACCTATTGACCAAAATATTTCACCATTTTTTCAATGGCTAGAAAGTTTCTGCCCACTGATTTAAGTGGTTTTGCCTTTTCATTATAAAAAAAGTGACATGTTTGCGGAAATCAAGCACAATAGAAGCAGCTACAGTGGAGGTAGACATGCTGTGCTGTTCTCCTGTGATATTTTGGCAAAATTGAGGCAGGAGAGGCTCATAGTGACTGCTATTACTATGAGCAGATTGAAAAATAATCAGTGGAGGAGCTGGAAGGACGTGCCTGCTGCCAGTGCTGAGCCTGCTGCCACCAATACTGTGCCTGCTGTCAGACATGCTGCCCCTGTGTTGTGCCTGTTGCCAGTGTTGAAGCTGCTAGTGTGTCTTGTAATCAGGAGGGGGGAAGGAGAAGGTTATGCAAAGTGTGACAGCAGGGGACCCTAAGTCACACTTGCCGACCCAAGCAGTCCCACCAGTGCTAGTATTACTACTACTAAGAAGGTCCAGCAGCTTGTTAGTGTTAGAAATGAAGGAGGGGGTAATCAATATCCTCATATTACTGGTGACTGTGAGGAGGAATACTCTGTGGCTGAACTTGATGTGATGGTGAAGCAGCCGGTGGGACTAGTATTAGGGGAGTGGTAGGGGAAGCATTTGAGAGCATCCAGACTAGCGGTCAAGGGAGCCCATACCATTCCCCTGGCTCTGGGAGTACCCTTCCCTTCACTACAGTGTCCAAACTGAACATGATCCTTAAAGAGATAGTAATGTTTCATAATAAAAGCAGCTCTAATTAATCTTCATAGCATTTGGGCCTTGGAGAGTGTTATTTCAGTTCTGTCAGAGTTGTAGTTCAAGAGTAATTGGATGATAAAGTATCCCCCTCCCGCCCCTTCTTCTGATGTAACACTGCTCAGCTTAGAGCAGCAGGGAGTGTCCAGGTAGATTGCAGAGAGGGACAATCTTCAATTAAGATAAGGGAAAAAGCTGAAAAACCTGTCAAGGAGGGCAGTGTTTTCATTGTTCTCACAGTAAGAATGTTGACCCTTGATGTGAGCTGTCTGGTCCATGGACTGAGGAGAGGGGGCTTAAACTAGGTAAAAGAGGCAGGAAGGGGAAACTTTATCATTCAAATACTCTTGAACTACAACGCTCACAGTAATGAAATAACAATCTCTATGGCTCAAATACTATGAAGATTAAGTGGAGCTGCTGTGTGTTGTGAAACATTACTACCACTTTAAGAGAGCAGCACTGAGATGTTTGTAATAGACCAGCAGCAACAACATGTAGGGACTAGTGGTGGTGGTGGTGTTGGAGAAGCTGGGTGGAGGAGACATTGATGGCCTTTTTATCAGAAACTGAGAAAGAATGGGAGACAGGGATGAGGATGGGCATCACCACCACCACCAGCAGTATGCTTTTGGAATTTGCTGAGTTTGCAACTGCTCTAAATTCTGTTGCTGCTGAGTTGCAAGGGCAGCAGGATGCTGAGGAGCAGGTTAGCGTGCCACAGTCCATTGTGGACACAGTGGGAATGGGGTCAACAAGTGATGCGGGACTAGGACAGGTTCCACTTGCTAGCGACAGCAATACTCCTGATTCTAGTTGCAGTGCTGATTCTGAGGCAGAAGCAGCAACATCAGGAACATCATCTTCTGCCCAAAACAGTAAAGGGGAATGTGGAGGACAAGAAGAAAGAGGCCATTGTTCTCCACATGTTTTCTCACCCCGGAGGTCATGGGTGTGGGATTATGTTTCTCTTGGAGCAGGCACAGTGCAGTCATCATCACCAAAGACACTGCAAAATTTGTGACAAGTCAATGAGAAGGAGAAAGGAGGGAACACACCTTGGCACAACCTCCCTGATATCACATATGAAACACAGACACCATGACATTTATGTCAAACATGTTAAAGCCAAACATCTATTAAAGAAATTGAGCACCACTGTTACTGGAATTTGCCCCTGACTCTCCAGAAAGGCAACAAGAGGCGAGGTGGAGATCAAAGAGGAGGAAGGATAAAGAAACACAGTCACTGGAAGTTCCATGACGAGCGAAACAACTAGCTCACCATCAACATCACCTTCTTCCTTTAGGGTAACAACTACATCTTCTGCCAGTCCACCTCTTTCATCGTTACCTCCCCCGCCAAATGATAGACACTCTGTTGATGTTGGGATATGGCAGATCTCTACTCGTTGCACACTGTATGGTGCACTGACCACACGTGCCAGTGTGGTGGAGGAAAATCAATACCAGGTCATCAAGCAGCATCGGAGGAGGTTGCATTCCACAGAATATGTTAAGATGCTGGCAGGGAGGGTTCATCATCATTACTATTAAACTGTCAGCAAGCTGTCATGTGTCCTTAGTGGGGTCTGGACAAGGGGTATAGTGACAGCGTCAGTATTTGGTTTCTGGTGTCATGGTGTTTGGATACAGCTGTGCCCCCAGATGTTATTTTCCACACACACACTCTGCACATTGCAGTTTCTGATGAGAGGCACAGTCCCTGCTCTCAAGGGAAAAAAAATATATTCTAATAACAAAACACCCATGATTTTCGAGGAGGGGCAGGTGGAGAAGAATTATTTCCAACTTCTTCATTTCTCCACATAGACTGGGGGCTACTTATTGTGCTGCTACTCCCTGTTTCAGTTCGTGGTTTTGGGTGAATTAATTTGGCGCAAAAGGTTGCACAATAGCAGCTGTGTTAAAATCAATGTAGTTGTGAAGAAACTGCAAACTCACAACCATGTGCTTTTTTACAAAATGGCGTCCTCAACCATGTGGCTATGAGAACAAAGACACCTAGCAAGATGGAGTCAGAATATGTGTTTGCTCTGAGACAAAGTCTATGAACAAAGGCAAGGCCAGGGCTTACAGTATGCTCACACTACACAGACAGCAACACAGCTATTAGAAGCAATATGAATTTGCCCACACCCAAAAAGCCAACCCTTTAATTAAAGGATATATCCAGAGAAATTTGTCCTAATGACCAATACCACAATTAACACAATAACACCCCAGTACTAGCAATAAGCAATAATATTTGATAACAAACAATAATATCAAAAATACACTGTATATTATCAAATATATTCTAGCTACAACCTCTAATAATATTACTTACTGCAGTGCAAATAAAACACATAATACAACAATCATAGTAGAAAACACTATACGTTGGTTACTTGGGGTATTTTTCCTAGAAATATTGTATAAAAGAAACAATAAAACAAGAGAGGGATATTTAGCTAAAAATCCTGGGACAAGAGGCAGTAAAAGAAGCAGGCCAGGATACTGGGCTACTTCAACTGGAGGTCAGGCTTTGCTGTGGAACAGTTCCTGGGCCCACACCACATGGAGACATGGCTAGAGTTTGGGCCTCTGCTAGCCCATGCTGCTGGCTGATCACATTCTCCCATTCATCACTCCACTGCTCCAAAACTCTTCTCCAAGACTGCCCCCCTTTGACTCTCTGCACACCTCTTTTATTGTTGGCAAGCCCCGTCCATCACCAGCCGACTTTACCTGATTGACACACCCCTCCTCCCCTCTCCTAGAAGCAAGGGAGACAAAGAGGATCTGGTCCTTCTTTGTCATTTTCCTGCCCAAACAGACCAGGGAAAAAAAAACAAAGAGACAAAGGAAAATGGTCGTGAGCTAAATGTGTGATGTATGACATGAGAACATAACCATGCAATGGATACAGCTAAACTGCAAATTTTGCTGCAACTTATCTGTGTCCATAACACTGCATCAGGTGCATCACTGGAGATAGTCATGGCAAGTGGAACCTTCATCATCAATCAACCATGTTACTGCTATTGTTGATCCCATTCCCTTTCAGCTGCCTAATCATCCTGCTGCTTAAAAATCTCAGCAGCAGGAGCAGCAGCAAGAACAGCAGTTGCAAATTCTGCAATTATGGACTTAGACTTAGGATGGAGGAGGACATTTGACAATGGCCACTGGCCAACATGACCTGTTGGCTCTAGGCCAGTAGGGCATTTTTTTCTCAGAGCTTGTGCATTAAAAAAAATACAAAAAACCCTTATGGCCCTTATATACTGGGCTCCTGTACCAGTGCTTGTTTCTGCTTAGTGATTCCCAGTGTACGACTTGGCCTGCCTGACTACTCTGCATCTTGTCTCCTGCCTGTGTACCGACCCGGATTGCCTGACTATTCATTTGCGCCTGCTCCTGTGTACCGACCCGGCTCGGCTGACATTCCTGCTCCTGTGTACCGACCCGGCTTGGCTGATGTTCTATCACGGTGCCCGTGATTGCTCTCCTTTTGTGTCTATTACCAGTAGGGGGCTCTCCATTGGCTGACTGTCTTCAGCCCGCCCTGCTATGCCTATTTAAACCTAGCCTGGGCACCCTTTGGTTGCCCTTTCGTGTTGTCTCTATGCTGCTTGAGTCTACACATTGTTCCTGAGCATCTTGGGCCTCTGCTGTGTTCCTGCGACCTGTATTCGTCCTGTTCCAGTGTTACCAGTCTAGTAGTTCCTGCTTCCGTCTGATCCGGTTGGAGTCATCTCTTCCTGCTGCCAGTTGCCGCCGCCGTTCCTGATTATGGCTGATCATCTGTATGCTGGTTCCTGCTTCCATCTGCTGGTTCCTGTCCAGTTCGCCTACAGTCATCTCATTTCTATCTTGCCGGTTATTCAGTACGCGGGTACTGGTTGCTTAACAGCCGCCCAGCTGTCTCTTACTATCCATTAGCGTTCCACGTACTGGGTACTGGTTCGCTCCACTAACCACCTGGCTGTATTGCAGGTTTGTTAGCGTTCCAAGTACGGGGTACTGGTTCGCTCCTCTAGCCACCTGGCTGTATTGCAGGATTGTTAGCGTTCCACGTGCAGGGTACTGGTTCGCTCCTCTAGCCACCCGGCTGTATTGCAAGATTGTTTAGCGTTCCACGTACTGGGTTCTGGTTCGCTCCACTAGCCACCCGGCTGTATTGCAGGATTGTTTAGCGTTCCACATACTGGGTACTGGTTCACTCCATAAGCCACCCGGCTGTATTGCAGGATCGTTTCGCGTTCCATGTACTGGGTACTGGTTCGCTCCACTAGCCACCCGGCTGTATTGCAGGATTGTTCGCGTTCCATGTACTGGGTACTGGTTCGCTCCCCTAGCCACCCGGCTGTATTGCAGGATTGTTAGCGTTCCACGTACAGGGTACTGGTTTGCTCCTCTAGCCACCCGGCTGTATTGCAGGATTGTTAGCGTTCCACGTACAGGGTACTGGTTCGCTCCTCTAGCCACCCGGCTGTATTGCAAGATTGTTTAGCGTTCCACGTACTGGGTACTGGTTCGCTCCATAAGCCACCAGGCTGTATTTGGATCGTTGTGCATTCCACGTACTGGGTACTGGTTCGCTCCACTATCCACCCTGCTGTATTGCAGGACTGTTAGCGTTCCACGTACAGGGTACTGGTTCGCTCCTCTAGCCACCCGGCTGTATTGCAAGATTGTTTAGCATTCCACTTACTGGGTATTGGTTCGCTCCATAAGCCACCCAGCTGTATTTGGATCGTTTTGCTTTCCACGTACTGGGTACTGGTTCGCTCCACTAACCACCCGGCTGTATTGCAGGATTGTTAGCGTTCCACGTACAGGGTACTGGTTCGCTCCTCTAACCACCCGGCTGTATTGCAAGATTGTCTAGCGTTCCACGTACTGGGTACTGGTTCACTCCAAAAATACCTGGTTGCTACTTCAGATTTATGGCGTTCCATGTGTGAGGGCACTGGTTAGCTCCACATCCATCCGCTGTCTCTATTGCTGGGCTTACTGCCTTCCCGTACGCTGGTCCGGGTCTTTTGCCTGATTATACTGACTTAGCCTCCTTGTCATCGTTGTGACTGTTGCTCCACCTTCCAGTCACTGAGGCTAGTGGTTGCCATTCTCTCCTTACCAGGCTGCCTTGCCCGGTATATTGGTAAGGCCGATAGAACCTGTCCTATTCCTTGGGTTGCGTTACCCGGTATTGGCAAGGCCGGTAGAGCCGGTGTTTATCTCCTGTCAATTGGCTTCCTTGCCCGGTATATGGTAAGTCCGGTAGAACCTGTCCTGTTTCCTTGGGTTGCCTTACCCGGTATTGGCAAGGCCGGTAGAGCCTGTATTTGCCTCCTGTTTATTGGCTGCCTTGCCAGGTATATTGGCAAGGCTGGTAGAGCCTCTTCTCACAAGTTCCTATTTCCTGGCTAACTTGCCCGGTATATTGGCAGGGCCTGTAGAGCCTATATTGCTATTGTTAAGTATTGTATTCCTGTCAAATAAAGATATATGTGTGTAAGTGTATGATACTCTATCTAACTCTGTGTCTGAGTGTCTTAACAAACCGTGACACATTCCTACTCCTGTGTACCGACCCGGCTGACGTTACTGCTCCGTGATTCGAACCGGCTTGGTTGGCGTTCCTGCTCTGGCTGCCTCTGTCGCCTTGGCGACATTCTGATCCATCAGGCAATTGTGTCTCAGTTACTTCTCCTGCAGAGTACAAGTGGCCTAGTCTCCGTTACTGCGCCTGCAGAGTGCAAGTGTCTGTCTCCGTTACTGCTACGGCAGTGTGCCATTGGCCTAGCCTCCGTTACTGCTTCTGCAGGGCGCAAGTGTCTGTCTCCGCTACTGCTACAGCAGTGTGCCATTGGCCTTGTCTCCGTTACTGCTTCTGCAGATTGCAAGTGTCTGCCTCCGTTACTACTATGGAAGTGTGACATTGGCCTAGTCTCCATTACTGCCTCTGCAGAGTGCAAGTGTCTATCTCTGTTACTCCTACGGAAGTATGCATTGGCTTTGTCTCCGTTACTGCTTCTGCAGATTGCAAGTGTCTGCCTCCATTACTGCTACGGCAGTGTGCCATTGGCCTTGTCTCCGTACTGCTCCTGCAGAGTGCAAGTGGCCTGTCTCCTTTACTGCTACGGCAGTGTGCCATTGGTCTTGTCTCCGTTACTGCTCCAGCAGAGTACGATTGGTCTGGTCTCCGTTACAGCTACGGCAGTGTCCTGTGTTGCTCAATTCCTGATATTACTCTGGCAGTTCACGTATGTTCTGCTAACCTGGTTCTGGGCGTTACGTATCCTTAAGCTCCCTATATGGGGAGAGCTCCATCATGGACCTCTCTTCACATGGGACTGTTTACACTCATTGAAGACCATTAACCCATGCAGTACCTTTCTCCTGGGAATTCAACATATTCTGCCTGACCTGTGTCAGTATAGACTGTTATGAACTTTATGGTTATACTGGACCTGTGTAGGCATATGTATATGTAACCTGACGTGTGTCTGTATTATTCTGCTTAAATACTACAGGACCTGTGAGGGTTACTATATTACTGTGATTTCAATAAAACTGTGTTTTATCCTAAACCACTGTGTCTGTGTGTTGAACAAACCGTTACAGGGTGGCCCCTAGTTACTTGCAATGAAGTTCGCTATAGAGATCTGTGTACTGACCTTGTGTATACTAACACAGTGTAACACAATCCCCACTTAGGCATCTTTCCTATAGATTGAATAAATCAAGTTTGGCTACACTTTCTTCTCATTTCAAATCATCCATTGCCTTGATTAATTTTGTCATTGTTTGCTGTACTCTCTCCAGTTCCAGAATATCCTTTTTCAGTATTAGTGCCCAAAACTTCACTGCATATTCAAGGTAAGATCTAACCAATGATTTATACAATGGCAAAGTTATAGTATCCACTCTAGCTTCAATACTGCTTTTTATGCAAGACAGTACTTTGCTTTTACTACTGATATTTGACTTTAATCACTATTTCCAAGTTTACAGTCTAAAAGTATGCCCAGATCTTTCTCTCATTAGTCTCCTAGAATTATTCAATAAAGTTAATATGTAACAGGGTTTGTTCATCAAAAATGCAAAACTTTGTATGTTCCTACATTCTGTTTCATATTCCATGTGCAGGTCATTTATAAGCATGTTAAAAAGCAGTAGACTAAGTACTGAACCCTGAGGTACTCCACGCTGAAATTGAACTGTATTGGAGAATTTCCTATTTGCAACACACTGTTCCCTATCCATCTAACAATTTCCTGTCACGTTTCAAAGGTTATCCCTAGACCAAATTTCCATATTATATAAGGTAACCTCTTGCGTGGCACAATATCAAATGCCTTTGCAAAACCTGGATAGCTTACAACCACTTCTTTACCTAATAAAGGTACTTCTTCATAGAAGCTCAAAGGATTAGTTTGGCAAGATATATTCCTCATAAAACCATGTTGATTCTTGGTAATAATTTTTTCATGTGCAATACTGAATATAATACCTTCTAACAGTTTTGCTACTACCAAGGTCAAACTCACTGGTCTATACTTCCTAGGTTCCCTTTCTTTGATGTATACAATCAGGTCCAGGTGCTTTGTCAGTCTTAATTTTGTCCAGTCTTCCCTTGACCCAGTCTTCCATTAACCCTATCTCTGACAATGGCATGAAAGTCATTATTATTTATTGAGGCCATTGCTCTTTCCCTGATATCTGCCTGTGAAAAGAAGGTGTTCAAGACATCATCCTTTTCCTTATCCTCACCAATCACCTTGCTAATCTCAAAGTACATACCACATACTAACCCCACAGCCTTGACTAACATCACTGGGAGATATAGAAACACTTAATGACCTCCCCAAGCCCTCCAGCTTCTGCCAGACTACAACTCCCATCATTCAGTGATGGGAGTTGCAGTATATGAAAACAGATAGAAAGTCTCTCATTGCCCCTCATCCCAGCCTTGCCCAATGGTAGCATGAACTACACATTCTGACTACACAGCCTTATCCCACTTCAATGGCAAAAGAAACAGAAAACTCACAGCGCTAACTCACATTAGATTATACATTTAATTTTACAAATTAAAGTGAGAACCCAAGTGAATAAACATGAATAGCAGCAAGAAATGAGGGAGTTCTCCAGGCTCCCCAAGATTAGGCCAAAGCCCAAACAAAAAAGAAAACCAAAACAATTCTGCGCTCCTCCATATAAACTATTCAAATGTGAACCCTGTAGAAAGCACTTTTCTGTTTCTTTTGCCTTTGTACACTTTCTTCCTCTCATTCTAGCTGCTTTATCACTATTGCTTTTATTAATTTTATAAAAATAAATGTTTCACAACTAAATATGTATTTGCGCATTTCAACCACTTTTATTGTGGTTCTTAAAGGCAAGGTTTTGGGCTGTCTGACCTATGTTTTAATGTAGCGAAGGCTTTAAATGGATAGTAATACTTCGTTTTAACTTTATTTTATTTTGTAGGCATTAAAAAAACATGAAGAATGATATAAGTCTTATCTCTCAAACCTTTATGGTTTATGAGATATTCACAAGCAAAGTTTCCCCCTCCCGCCCCTTTTACCTACTGTAAACAATCTCTTCTCAGATGTGGAATGCAGTCCATAGACTGGACAGATAACAGAAGGCTGTATTGCAAGATTGTTTAGTGTTCCACATACTGGGTACTGGTTCGCTCCACTAGCCACCCAGCTGTATTGCAGGATTGTTTAGCGTTCCACATACTGGGTATTGGGTCGCTCCATAAGCCACCCGGCTGTATTGCAGGATCGTTTTGCGTTCCATGTACTGGGTACTGGTTCGCTCCACTAGCCACCCGGCTGTATTGCAGGATTGTTTGCGTTTCATGTACTGGGTACTGGTTCGCTCCACTAGCCACCCGGCTGTATTGCAGGATTGTTAGAGTTCCACGTACAGGGTACTGTTTGCTTCTCTAACCACCCGGCTGTATTGCAGGATTGTTAGCGTTCCACATACAGGGTACTGGTTCGCTCCTCTAGCCTCCCGGCTGTATTGCAAGATTGTTTAGTGTTCCACGTACTGGGTACTGGTTCGCTCCATAAGCCACCCGGCGGGAGGGGGACACTTTGCTTGTGAATATCTCTTAAACCATAAAGGTTTGAGAGATAAGACTTATATCATTCTTCATGTTTTTTTAATGCCTACAAAATAAAATAAAGTTAAAACGAAGTATTACTATCCCTTTAAGTAAACCCCATGTGACCTGTGGGGGTGGGTGGATGACTAATATAAAGGAGACTGAGAGCTCAAGTCCTCTGGTCAGGGGCCCACTCCCTACAGGACACTGAAGGTGAGTCCTAACATGAGTTTGTTTTGAAGCTGTAGTTTTTAAATGTGTCAACTGTTTTTAAATGCACCCTACGTGTTACATACAAGAAATTTCAAGGGAATTTTTAATTTAGATAGGAATGAATGAATGTATGAAGAGTTAGGTACTCGCCTATTTTTGGGGAGCCTTGACGTGGCAGGCGGGCTTAAACATATTTTGGCCAATCTATGCAATGAAGACCCCAAAGTTTATCAAAGTGGTATGATATATGCTTTATATAGGGTCTAATTTATCAAAATGGTATTATATATGCTTTATACAGGGTTCACATTTGAATAGTTTATATGGAGGAGCACAGATTTGTTTTGGTTTTCTTATTCCACTTAAATGATGGCCTTAGAATCACACACACATACACGCACACTGACCTCCAAGCTTTGTCCACTGCACTCATAGCCAGAGAACAGCAAATGTTGGCCTTCCAGAAGTCCTAGCCTTTTTTTGCACTGGTAGCAATAGAACCAAACATGCTGAATCTGCATGGCTGTGGATATTCTTGGAATTACGTGGAAAATAACAAAGTTCTTGTGGGAAATTTACTGGTGTTAGCGAAAAGGAGGATCTTTTATAGCTTTTCAATGTGCATAGAGGTTCATGGGAAAATTGGGAAATTGTGGGTTTTTTCAGAAAATTCCTGTGAGAACAAATCTGACTTTTCTCCCATATATAGTACAGATCACAGGGCTCATTCCCACCATTCAATTCACTCTCACAGTCAAACAACCAACATAGATACTATATTGAAATTAAATTCTATCAAGCAGATCCCCTAAATGAATTGACACATGTTTTGCCATGTGCTTTGTCTAAGATGAAAATCGGCAGTCCCAGAACCCTTATTTAAACCATATATCCTTAACGCTTCCTTCTGTTCTTCCTAGTTCATGATGTATTTCAGGGCTCAGACTGTTATAGTTTCTGATTATTAGATCCTAAATGCATTTCTCAATAGATTATTTTTACACTAGCTGATGCTAGATCTAGAATAAGAAATGTTGCTGTATGAATAAGCTATTTCAGCACACTCTACATCTGTGCTATACATAAAAGTATATTCATGAAAATAAAATGCTGTAGAAGTGATTTATTCTAATGTAGCATTTTATTTTCAAGTGCAGTAAAGGCAATTCTTTCCAGAAAACATTTTTTGGATACTTTCCTACATAAGGCTTGCCTTGTCATATAAGCTTGCTAACAGTTTTTCAAAGCATACATTGTTGTAGCAGGCTACGCTATTTCTCTAAATATTTTACCTGTAATTATAATTGTTTATGCAAATGTAGAACAATGCATTAGACATTTAGAAGGGTTTACTTAGCAGGTAAAAAGCATGCTTTTAACCCCTTAACAACCCTTGATGGCCATAGTACATGATGGGTAAATCTGACTGAACGACTCATGACGTACTAAGACCGTCATGGAATTTCGGGCTCCCCGCGCGGCTGCACGCTGTTCGGGGAGTCAGGAATTGGATTCTTAAAATAAATAAATAAATAAATGCTCCGTGGTCCTTTAGTGACCTTCGCGTGCCTGCGCGGCTGGTCGTTAAGGGGTTAAAGGCCTCCTGTACAGGCAGATGCTTGTGTGTAAACTTCCTTCTTAAATTACATTTAATAAAGGGATATAAGTTAATTTATAAAAAATATCATATTTTTTATAAAGACTTAGTTACTACAATACATCTGTCCTGTCTAATCACAACCATTCTGCTATAGGCCTGTTAATATTTTTTTGGAAAGGCATGCCATCAACCGAATGTGTGTTACATGAGTGTTATTATGTACTGCTGTATTGCTCTATTAATAAAAACAAAACCGTGTCATTTTAAAGTGAAATAAAAAGGAGAAACATGTATGACACATTAAAATAATACATAGAAAGTAGAATGATCTCAGGTCCCAGTTCCTTATTCAAAGTAGTCCTCAGTTCAATTGATGCCAGTAAAACAGCTAGTAGGGCAACATTGACTAATGGCCCGTTATCATTATCAAAAAGTGCTAACGGAACTATGCAATTGCCCTATCAGCTGAAACCACAATGGACGTTAAGCCAAAGAATTTAACTTATGGCCAAATGTCTGTTGTGTGTTTTTAGTTCCCAAAACTCACGCTAAATAGAATGAGTAATGGGAACATCAAAGGAAAAGAGCTAACAATCAGTGCTTGACACACTGTCAAGCACCAAGCATGAGCTCAACACAATCACCCTCCCAAACACTAACCCTACACTATCCCTAACAGTGAAGTGCAGCAATACTAGCCCTAACATTAGCCTAACACCCACAGCTGTATAACATTTAACTGTCATCCACTGTCCGTCTTCTGTATTTTATCTTCAGTCTTCTTTCTCTACATCTTCTGTCTTCCTCTTTTCTGTCTTCTGCCTTCTTCTCTTCTGTCTTCTGATCTTCATTCTTGTATCAAATATTATCGGTTGGGAAAAAAAATAACCATGAAATATGTTTGTCAAACATAACTTTGAAATATGTGCATTATTTAAAGTAATGCATCTAGTACTAGTCGCCACACATTATTCCTCCAAATTGAAAAATCAGTGTCCCAAATCAATTTCGCGGAAAAATATTTTTTGGTCCAAATATCAATAATAATTCTTTATTTATATAGTGCACACAGATTCCGCAGCGCTTTACACTCATATTGGTCCCTGTCCCCAATGGGGCTCACAATCTAAATTCACCTCTCAGTATGTTTTTTGGAGTGTGGGAGGAAACCGGAGTACCTGGAAGAAACCCACGCAAACACAGTGAGAACATACAAACTCATTGCAGATGTTGTCCTTGGTGGGATTTGAACCTAGGACCCCAGCACTGCAAGGCAACAGTGCTAACCACTGAGCCACCGATGCTCAAGTGAAAATAATGAGCTACTAGTGGGATTTGTCATATCCCCACAAGGTGCTGATTGGCTGGTAAGTGCTTAAGCACACATCCCAGCCAATGGACATCTAGGACATATTTTCACAGAGATTGGCCATAAAAAAACCCAGTCTCAGTTCAAATTTCCCAAACACTGGCTCGGGCATGAGCCCCAAAGGTACTGGGGGGGTATTTCATCAGTCTCACTTCCTGCCACCACCGCTAGCAGCAGTGGAGGAGCACAACACACCATTATTTTCTCTTTAGCATTTCTATTGGTATTTGCACCAAAACATATTTTTTGGTGAAATTGATTTGGGACACAGATTTTTCAATTGGGGGAATATTGTGTGGAAACTAGGACTAGATGCATTTTTCCCCTTCAATTCCTGCGTCAGCAGGACTAAACATGCATTAAGTTACTTGGTGCCAAAAGAACTGGGTGCAGATTTTCACACGTTAGAGTGGGTCCATTAATGCATGTTAAGGCCTAACAGATGGAATTGAATGGTAAAATGGGCAACAAGAAATGTGTTTTAATGGGATTCAATGGGTGCGAACTTTATGCACCAGACGTGTGTTTTTTTTTTACCTGGTGTTTCTTAATAGCACAGGTAATTGAATTGCTTATCGTGCTTGAAAAAATACCAGCGGGCATTTTTGGCATCGGACCTCAATGCATCGAGCCCGTAATGTTCGATATATTGGGTGCAAATTGTGACATTAAATTATCAACATCATTTAACAACATTAAATAAATAAATGGCTGAACTTAACATGGTTGATGTTGCTGGTGGTGATGAATATATCATAATGATGGTGATTACTAAAATGAATAGGAAGGAATATTAGACAAATTATAGGCATTAGCATGTGATTCCAACAGAAACTTACATTATTATTTGTTAATCCTCCATCACTGTTCAGAGCAACTGTTGTAAATGGTGGCAGCTGTGTCAATCTCATCTCCTCCTCAGTGTTGCTGTTTTGTGTACTTTTTACGCTTCTGCTACACAATACTCTTCTGGTATTAGATACTGGTTAATTTTTACCATTGCATGTATACCTACACTGCTGCTGGATGGATATGTGTCCTATGGTAATTAATGATTTAACCACCTGCACTGAAAGAAAATTCATGACACATTAACTGCTTTCTGTGCTGCTGATGATGTGTACTACCAAATGTGTTGGTGCTGTTGTTGATGCTTATAAGGGTATAATCATTTTGCTTACTTCATTTTCATTATGCTTTTTGCCTTGGCAAAAATTTAGAAATGTTATGTTTACAGCTGGGGTCTAGCAATTTGTCCAGAATGTATTCCTCCTTGCCTTTAAAGGATATTATCTAAGGATCCTGCTCAAACCATTCTAACATGTCATTCACCAGCTGGTTCATATCTGTATTGTTTTTATTGTGAGAATTTGTTTCTGTAGAAATTTGTGTGACTTATGTGACCTACAGAAGACTTTTGTGGAGTCCTCCTTGTTGTTAAGTTGTACAGGTGCAGGAATCAACGAAAGTATTTAACTGATTCCTGCACCTGTCCAAATTACCAACAAGTTGGATGCCACAAAATTCACACACTAGTTGCCATTAACTAAGTGATAAAGATTACCCCTCCAAAGCCTTACAATTAAACACTATATGTCCCAGAGGTTCTCAGAATGCTTTGCTCAAGGCACCTCTAACATATTCTGGAATTTATGAGACTTCCCTGACATATGTTATTTGTCATGTACATAATACACAGTACAGGGAAATATATATATATATATATATATATATATATATATATATATATATATATATACACAAAAGTGTCATGGCTTTGTCCGTGTGGTTAACACATTGAGTGCCAGATAGGTTTTCAAATGAATTGTGCTGTAATGTGTTGGCAACCTCTTTGGCAGTCAAAGGGTTATGTTTTTTTTTTTTTTTTTTTTTTAAATCAGACCTCATGGTAGGGCATAAGGCCCCCTCCTGATGCACCTCAGCTACTGATCTCCCAGCCAATTTAGCTAGGAGATCAATAGAGTTGGTGCAAGGGAGTGAGCATGATTGGGAAACCCTTTCATGTCAATTACTCAGTAGTTCAGGTAGGATGGAAGCAGGGGAGCCATATTGCTCCCTTGTGTCAACTATGATCTCCCAGCCAAATTGGCTGTTAGATCAGTAGCTGGTGGGCCTCAGGAGGTGTCCTGATATCACCATGATGTCAATGGGAGGAAGAGGCGGCGATGACATAAAGGGGTGTGTGCAAGGAGGGTGAAGTCATGAAGGGAAGGAATTGAGAAGGGTAAAGTGATGACTGGAAGGGTTTGAGTAGGGAAACGTGCAGTGTCCGCTTGGCTGAGGAGTCAGGGAGCCTTCTTTAACATAATTATGGACATATTCCATTTGAATCAATTGTTTTATAGTTCACCAACTGTGAATGGTAAATGCATCCTAATATCATGGAGAATGGAATATGGGAAGATTGCTTTCCTCAAGATATGTGGAGTGAGCATTTAGGACCCGTGGCCCACTGTGGCATCCACTAGTATTCATGGGATGCCAGGAACCTAACAGCATCCTTACAATCATACATTTTGCTTTTTATTGGCACTATCTGTGTATGAAACACAGGTTTGGGCTCTCGTCATCATTAATATATGTATACTCATGATGATCAAGAAGTTACAATGTAGAGGAACTGCTAGATGTTATCTGAAATTTTTGGATTCTGAAATGAACCAAGAGAAAATTAGCTTTTGAATCTGGGTGAAGCAGGGTGCATGCACAATATCTGCTTTTTTTTAAGGAAGCTATTATATTGAAGCCATGCATCAGTATGCATTAAGTGGCATGGTGATGGTAAAAGCTCCCCAGCTGCTCAATTTTCTACTGGTGCTGACCTTGTGCTTCTCATGCTGCTGCCGACTGATGGAAATGATAACCAGTGTGCAATTATATTCATATTGTCTGTACTCTGTCCACATGTCTGCAAATCTGTGGTCAGGTAACCTTTCTTCTCATATGAAGTTTCCAGCTCTTTGCATATCACATTAAAGGGATAGTAATGGTTCACGAAAAAAGCAGCTCCAATTAATATTCTTAGTATTTGGGCCATTGAGAGTGTTATTTCAACACTGTCCAAGTTGTAGTTCAAGAGTAATTAAATGATAAAATATCTCCCTCCTGCCCCTTTTACTGATTTAACACTGCTCACCTCAGAGCAGCAAGACTGTCAGGATGAATCGCAGAGAGGGACAATCTTCAGCCAGTATAAGGAAAAACCTGAAAAACCTGTCAAGGGAGGCAGGGTTTTCCTTATGCTCATAGTAAAAAGATTATCTCTTGTTGAGACCTGTCTGGTCAATAGACCAGATTCCACATCTAAGGGGATGCAGCTTACATTAGGTAAAAGGGGTGGCAGAGGATATTTACCCATTTAATTACTCTTGAACTACAACTCTGACAGTATTGAAATAACACTCTCCATGACCCAAATACTGTGAAGAATTGGAGCTGCTTTTTTGTGAAACATTACTATCACTTTAAGCAACTGCTTGCACAGTTCTGGCACAGCTGTCTTTGAAAGATAACTGCAGATTCCAAAGAGAACACAGTCATTCAAAGAATAGAAGCTCCATTACACTGTGCCCCTTTGGTAATCAGAAAATACTAGCAAAATCAAGTACAATTAGCACCGGGGGAAACACCTGCACAATTCCACTAACTCACTCACCTTCCTCTCAGGGCACCATTGCCAATGCGGATTCCAAGATATCAGCTCATAGTGGATCATCAGGAAACAAGCAGTGAGCCTGAAGCACAGTAATCAGATAACCTAAAGTTACAACATCAGACTTTATTGATTCAACTAGTATGAAAGCTCGTATACACGGGCTAAAGTGCACCCAGCGGCCCCGGAGTCGGGAGCAGAGACAGGCGGTGAGCCGTCTGGAGCTCCCCACTCCGGATCAACGTGTTCAGCGAGTCTCTACCTCGCATGACTGCAGTCATGCGCAGTAGAGACTCGCCGAACGTGCTGATCCTTGGCGGGAAGCTCCAGTTGGCTCACAGCGAAGCTCCCTGTGTGCAAAACCACACAGGCACAGTAGAGACTGCTGTAACAGCAGTCTCTACTGCACATCTGCGGTTACACTCACAGGGAGCAACGCATTTTACTATCTTATGTTATAGGATAAAATAAAAACAATGTAGGACTGGATGAAAATAGAATATACACCTGCAAAACAGGGTGTATTTTCCTTCATTGTCAAGGTGTTTTCTATGTCCATGCACACTTCCATTATGTTTTATACTACTCAATCTTTAAAGTGAGCTGCAGGCTCACAATTTGTTTCATATATAAAAATATTTGCAATGTGTATCACTGCCCAAACAGATTTTCAGTCTTTGTAAAATACAATACTGCAGTTTATGGCTAAGTGCTCTAATTCTGAAAAAAATATATACTGTCAGCCTTTGATAGTAAAAGTTATTATTTTTTTAATGAATAACAAAGGTAGTCCCTTGAAATGTTCTTTGGAAAATCTTCTTTGATAGTAATTCAGATCAGTCACACTTTATTACACAAAATGATCAATGTGATGAAAACAGCTTTAAGTAGAGTGTAAAACCATATTTGCATGCAAATGATTGAACTGCTTAGTAGACCAGTTCACATCTGAGATGACTGCTTCATTGAACAAGTTAAAGTATCTTAGAGAGGATATCAAAAAGCAGTTAGGGGATCTTAAGATTGGAACATGTTTTTCCTGGCATTACTGTTATCAGTGAAAGGTAAACAAATTAGGCAGTTCATGTAAGCTATTGTTGCAATAATAGTCTAATTTTTCAGGAAGTGTGCAGTACTTGTATTGTAACATTTAAATGCAAATGAGATTAACATTCTAGCAGATTCCAATTAGGATAATTAATGTGTTTCACTAATTTATTAATAAAATTTGTATTTTCTTAATTCAACATTAAACATGCACAATATATGTGCTTGATATTCAGTGGTCTTGCACAAGAACATAACTTTACAGTACACTAATATGATCCCACACAGATTCACTGTACAATTAATTAAACAGTTGCTATTCTGTGGCTTTCCACATGTACAAAACCTGTGGACCACCACATCAATAAAGTAATTATCAAAATGTTAAATTTTTGTAGTGAGATAATGTTAATTAACTTCTGCCCACTTCTGCCAGTGTTCTTAGGGATCTATGAAAATATACAATGTGAGGGCCTTAGAGCATCACTATTTCTACTACTCAATAAAATACCCTTTTAAACCATTGTCAGGACTCTGAGCTATGGGTGCAGTTTTTCAATAGATTATAGCTCATCTGGCCTCACTAATTTCCTCAGAAAATAAAATTAAATATTTTCAGCTGTGGATGATGTCAACACCTCACTTGCCTCTACTGGGAGATATTCCCGCCAAATAAGCCCATTGGCAACAAATGCACTGACACAGGGCTTCTATGGAGAATATGGCAGACTTCTTTTCATTCCCATGAGCACCAAGTGAGGTGCTGATATGACAAAGCCAGGTGCATTTTAATGTTTGTGAATTCTATTCACGCAGCTCAGTAGTTTAAAAGGGTATTTTATTACCCATATACTAACCCTTTGATTTGGCAGTAAAATAATAAACCAGGAGAACAAGTTATCTGACTTCCCTTTCCACCCCCCCCCCAAATTGTGAGGTGAATGGGCATAATAAATATAACTGATTTATTTACTTATTTATTTACTTATTTATTATTTGCTCTAAAAAAATAAAGGGTGAAGATGATGATGATAATAATAATAAAGTATTTAGTAGCTTGAGATCCATTGAAACGCATGTTAAATAAAATTTAAAATGTGTCAGCTGAATGACTCTTTCTGCCCTCCAACTAATAGAATTAGTAGATGAACGTAGGTATCCAATACCTCTGTCAGTACAAGGAGGTTTAAATTGCCTAATGGTATTCATTTTCCAGTTTTTCATAACCATTTGTGACTGTTAAGGATTTCAGCTAATATAATTATCCTAGATAAACATCAGGGTCTCAATTCTATTAGCCCGTTAGTATCCAAAATAAGTAGTGGTGGTTTTGACAGCACAGTTTACAATTCTATAAACTATGTTGTCAGCAATCACCTCCGCACCCATTGGACATGATGTAAAAAAATCAGACTTGGTATCCTAATCAATGCAAAAAGAAACACAGGAGAGGGTGCCTAATAGTGCCTGTTAACTTTCAGAGGAAATATTTTAAGTAACCAAAATTATGGTTGTGAAGGACATACGTCCAGACACAACAAATGAGCCTACAGAGAAATTTTCCTGTCTCTGTTCAGGCAACCCCAGTCTGTATTAAGTCCGCAACATGCTGCAATTTATCTAAAATATGACAAAATAAAATAAAATGATAAAATATCTATTCAATTTAAACACAAAAGCAAGCTTAACTTGATGATGTTTCGTGGTTACTCAACCACTTTTTCAAATCTAGCTCTAGCCAAGGAAAAAGACAAAGCAGCATGTAACAGCAACGTTTAAAAACCCCACCATCCTCTCTGGTTGGATGATTGGTATATTTCTTGAAATTGGTCCAAACAATACAACAAACCTTATTGACAGATATTTAACACATGGTATATACTAATACAGGTTTCTTTATGTTATCACCTGTTATTTGTAATCAGATAGCAACATCAAATAATCAAATATCAAACCTAGAAACGTACAAAATCTCGATCTTAAAAACCGGAAGTGATATCACAATATACCTACCGTTATAACCAAGAATCATTGGCATAAAGGGCCCTTATAACACTAAAATTTAGATATATAAGCTAGTGAATCTCTGTAAAGGTTTTGTAAGACACTCAGACCAGTAGATTAGAATGAAACACAGTTTTATTAAAAGACACGAAAGACTGCCCACTACAGGCAATATAGTATGACAGGAAAATGACAATCACATACAGATGCCTTCTCATGCCCAGTATACAGGGAAATGAATAGATACTGTCACAGGACAGGCATAATCAGGCATACTAGTATAACATGGGTTAAAGTTTATGAAAAGCAATCAGTCTCTGTTGTGGTGTGTTTGACAAAGCCCAGTAGCTGGTAAAGGAGCGAGACTGTGGTGCAAGATGTAAGAGCACTAGTCAATAAGGCAGAACTGAGACTACTTCTGGTGCTGAGCAGGTAACGGAGGCCACAATACTCTGCAAGAGCTACCACTCGTTGAGCCGTGAGCACCCGACCGGTGCAGTAAACGGAGACAAGGTACACTGCAAGAGCTGAGGTGTATAGAGCCAGTAGCACCTAACCGGTGCATAACGGAGACACAGACACTGCAAGAGCTAAGGTGTTTATAGCCAATAGCACCCGACCGGTGCTGTACACTGCAAGAGCTGATGGAACAAGAGCCAATAGCACCCGACTGGTGCAGTAACGGGAAGGCTGTACACTGCAATAGCTGATGGAATCGCCCAATGGCACCAGACAGTGCGGTAACTAAATCACTGCGACAAGCAAAGGTAAATGGAAATGCAGTGTTAACGGAGGCCACAATGCTCTGCAAGTGTTAACAGAAGCCTCTGTGTAACGGAGGCTACAATGCTCTGCAAGTGTTAACGGCAGGCTCAGAGTAACAGAGGCAAAAGTGCTCTGCAAGTGTTAACGGAAGGCTCAGTGTAATGGAGGCAACAGTGCTCTGCAAGAGTTAACAGAGGGCTCGGTGTAACGGAGGCAACAGTGCTCTGCAAGAGTTAATCGAAAGGCTCAGTGAATTGAAGGCAACAACTCAGTCTGCCCTATATCAGCACAGCGGAAGTCAGAATGTCGCCCAAGCGACACAGGACCAGGATCATGGCTGGAACACAAGCAGGGTCGTTGGGATAGCCGGGTCAGGTCACGGAGCAGGAGCGTCAGCCAAGCCGGGTCAAATCACGGAGCAGAAACGTCAGACAAGCTGGGTCAGATCACGGAGCAGGAACATCAGCCAGACCGGGTCAGATCACGGAGCAGGAACCAATGAGAGTAGTCAGACGGGCCAAGTCGGTACACAGGAACGCAGGAACACAGCAACACAGTAGCACTGTACAGGAACACCACGAAAGGACACCTGACAGGTGCCAGAGGCCCAGAATAAGAAGGCCAGGCTGGGCGGGCCAAACAAAGCTCAGACAATGGGAGCGCACCACAACAGAGAGTGACAGAGCAGATCACCGGAACCGTGATAGTCTCATATTGCCAGCTGTCTATTTGAAAGTTACTGTTAAATCATAGTATGAATGAACAACCCTTCCAATGTGGAAATAATCTCCCAAACACAACCCGGAACCTACCCTAATATTATCGAACTATGCAGACTTCTTCTAATATGGCCGTGCTCTCCAACAATTAATGGAACGCATTTGGTTTTGTTTGCTCTTGTCAGGTGACGCATTATGCTGCGCCTCATTGACTACTTTATTATATTTGGATTTTTTTATATCCAAAGCCCTCGTTTGATAACCTTTTTCTGGAACCATTTGAAATTCACTTTATGACTTTTCATTAAAGTCCTGGTACTGGGCAACAAAATATCTGATATGAGAGTTGTTTGGTATTTAAGATTGATAAATGCTGAGTGTGGGGTTAGTCTATTTATGGAGCTGTGAGTGTTGGGGGATACATCTGATAGATCCATTTGTTACATATTATTTTTTTTGTTTGTTTATTATTATTATTATTATTATTATTATTATTATTATTTTATGCTTTTAGATTTATTTTATTACCTTGATGACTATGTGGAATATGCAGATTTTATTTAGATAATGTCATATTTCTATATGAGCAAGTCTGGATGGCTGTACCTGATTTCAGAACTGGTGTGTCACACTACCAAGACCTTTTTTTTCTTGGTTTGTTAATTGTTTGTCCCGATAGATCAATGTCTTCATCCTCTCTGAATTCCTGTGGGCATTAGTTTGGTTATTTGTTGGTCTAATATTGGTAAATCTTTTACTACACAGATGTTTTTTGTTATATTGTTAACTTATGCTGTTTTAAATTATTGTATATTTGGTGGTGCCAATGCCTTTAGGCTTGAGGAAGGTCCTGTGCAGAGGGTCCCGAAACATTGCCGATCCTTAATACTGTTTGCAGAGTCTTTTCATCATGGTGTAATGTTTTGCTACTATCTTTTAATGAAGTAACCTTTTGATACAGAACATCTGTGAATGCGTTTTTCACTTGTATCTATCTATCTATCTATCTATCTATCTATTCTTTATAAATGATGTTAATATGTCTCAGGTTGTTTAATAAATAGTGATTCTGTCTCTTTAACTGCTTAAGTTGTTTTATTGCTTAACTAAGCACTGTATATTTCTTCTACTCTTGCTTGACCAGGAGAATGGAGGGGCTTTCTCTGGGCTTGTGCATTTTTCCATTGTTCTCCATACAAGCCCCACACAGTATTTGTTCTGTTTTAATTAATGTTGCCAACTAGTGTCCAAGTGGCATTTTTTATAATGCACTTTATGGGAGAGCCTGTGACTAGGGCCCTGCATAGTAAATAATACAATTAGCAGCAAAAAGGAAAAATGTAGTTTATCTTTTAAAGACGTAAGGGGTATGTGAAGTAATGTGCTGCAACCCCACTGGTTCTTGAAGACTTAAAACAACATTTAAGGGGATAGTAATACCTAAAATGTAAAAAAAAATATGTTGTAGGGTTTATCCCCCTGAGTAAAACAAGAGTACTCCCACTGCTGAAAGATGTTTCATTCAAAAGTTATTAATTTTCAAAGTTGAATTTTTTAGGTGCAATATCACAGTGGCCTGAAATTGTACAGTGGCGCTGTTGCTACACGATCCTATGGACAGCTCTGGTCTCAGGACCATAAATCTCCATAGGATGGTGTAGCAACAGCGCCACTGTAAAATTTCAGGCCACTGTGATATTGCACCTAAAAAATTCAACTTTGAAAATTAATAACTTTTGAATGAAACACCTTTCGGCAGTGGGAGTACTCTTGTTTTACTCAGGGGGATAAACCCTACAACATATTTTTTTTTACATTTTAGGTATTACTATCCCTTTAAAATGTAACAAATTTTGAGCTAAAAATCCCCCACATGTGAAAGTACCCCGCTTTATTAAGCAGGAATATTGAGGTTTGTTAATTAAACAAAACCTTTGCTGAGGGGAGGGGGTACTTTATAGCAAATATGAATGTTTTCTTTAACCCCTTAAGGACCTGCCGATCGTGTACCTGGCTGGCACTTAAGGACCACGAACGATTTATTTTTCTCAGCATCCAGTTCAGAGTTCCCTGAACGGCGTGCAGCCACGTGGGGAGCCCTGAATTCCATGACGGTCCTGGCACATCATGTGTCCTTTTCACTCCCCAACCCATGACATGCCAGGACCCTCAAAGGTCCTTAAGGGGTTAATACGTGTGATTAACTAAAACTACAAAATGTGTTAAACAATAAAAGTGACCTCATTATACATTTCACACGGTAGAATTCTGTAATGTATTATAGCTGTTCAAGCACTTGGATGCTAGTGAGGTCACTATTTCACTCAAAGGGTTTGAGAAGTATTTAGCATTTAATGAGTTAAAAAAAAATATAAACCCATGTGGATTTGGGGGATTTTTTATATATCTATTATATTGCAGTTGGAATGCTCCAGAATTGCTGATCTTTTGCTCTCTACAAAAGGCCCTATAATAGATGTATTAAACCCTGGAGTACCAGAGAAGTGTGCAATGCTTTGCTTTGCAATTGCACACATCAATGGTCTTCAAGGGGTTAAAATACACCGTTGTCTGGTGCCAGAGTTTCAAAAACAATTATTTAGAAATATTTTTTGCTCAGTGCAAATTTATACTTGACCAGGGTAAGATTAATCTCCCTAAACATTATGGTAATCTTAAAGAAACAAAGAATTCATTAAGAGACTTTCCCTTCATCCTGCATGATTTCTTTGTTATCTGAATATATGCAGCAGGGAAATGAATTGCCTGCAAGAACTGAAGTTAGTGCCTGACATATCTTACCTTCCTATTTATTATACTGATCCAGTTTTGAAAACCAACAATTATTGCTGAATTTATTTGTACAACAATATTAATTCCCTGCCTACAGCTGGCATGGAAAAACAGGAGTTGTAGTCCTTAACAGGTGGATGGCTCCAGGTTGCCCTTCCCTGATATAGGACAATAGGCCCAGTTCAGCTTATTACAATGTTCAGTAACATATTTAAATTTGATTGCACTTCTCTACTCAATATTTTAGTCTTTCAAAGCATATGCAGTAAATTATCTCGGAATTGTTTTTTTTGTAAAGTTATATTAACACCAATATTAAGCATGGTTGGCCTGTGTGCAACCACACAAAGTGACTCCTCATAGGAGCACCACCATTGGCATAAATTATCTTGGAGGAGACTCATATTTTTGCCCAGCAGAGGAGCAGACATATCACCATTGGCCAGGGCCAGATTACCCAATAGGCAGAGTAGGCAACTGCCTAGAGCCCCACATTTTGAGGGGAGACTCAGCCACACTTATCACACTCATAGTCTGAATTGTGGATGTAGCCAGAACAATCTCAGTGCCCATGCACCAGTTTTAGTCCCCTGTACAGGATGTTATTTAAAGGGGATGTATCACCTCAATATAACTTAGCCTAAATAGTCAGGTTGTATATCAACTATGTCTAAAAGTGTCTTATTTTTTTAGGCTTTATTTGGTCTAAATTGAAGTTATAAAGTGTGCCCTGCAGCTACTTCTGCATAGACTGCAGTTACCTGCTCTGTAACCGCAGTCAGTCTCTCTGCCTCTGCTCCCCTCCCTCTACCCAGCCTCCTCCGATGACAGAGGCTTCTGTCTGTACGCTGGATTGATCTCATTGGCTAGATATCAATCTCTGCCAATGAGAGCTCTCCAGCTTACACACAGAAGCCTCTGTCATCAGAGTAGGCTGGATAGAGGGAGGGGAGCAGAGGCAGAGTGATGGACTGTGGTTACAGAGCAGATAACCGCAGTGCATGAGGAAATAGCTGCAGGGCACACATTATCACTTCAATTTAGACCAAAAATTAAGACACATTTAGTCATATTTAATATATAACCTAACTATTTAGGCTAAGTTATATTGAGGTGATACATCTCCTTTAAACACTTGGATGCTAAATAGATCTTGCTAACAACTAAAGTGTTAAAGCTTTTTTTCATTCTTGTTTGATAAAGGCCAAGTGTATTTTCTGTACCAGGAAACAGTGGATGAGACTGGGGCAGTGTCATGTGAGGACTGGGATTTGCCGTGGGCAGAGCTAAGGGCACCTAGAGTGAATTGCCTAGGGACCCCAGGGATGTAAATCAGGCCCTGCCATTGGCTGGATTTACTAGACTATGCTAGTAGTTGTGAGTAGTGTTGAGCGAGCACCCCGATGCTCGGGTGCTCGGGTGCTCTGACCGAGCACCCCCTGAGGCTCGAGTGCTCGGCCGAGCACCCGAGCCCCATTGACTTCAATGGGGCGACACGAGCATTACACCAGGCACCCCCTGCTCTGATGAGGGGAGGGTGCCTGGTCAATGCTCCCCTTCATCTCCGCTATGCCCCCTTCATCTCTGTATGCCCCCTTCATCTCCGCAATGTCCCCCTTCATCTCCGCAATGTCCCCCTTCATCTCCGCTATGCCCCTCTTCCACAATGTCCCCCTTCATCTCCGCTATGCCCCTCTTCCACAATGTCCCCCTTCATCTCCTCTATGGCATAGAGGAGATGAAGGGGGACATTGTGGAAGAGGGGCATAGCGGAGATGAAGGGGGACATTGTGGAAGAGGGGCATAGCGGAGATGAAGGGGGACATTGTGGAAGAGGGGCATAGAGTCTATGCCCCTCTTCCACAATGTCCCCCTTCATCTCCGCAATGCCCCCTTCATCTCCGCAATGCCCCCGTACCTCCAGTCCCTGGTGGTCCAGCGGAGCGTCTTCTGATCTGTGCCTCTTCCGGCACAGATCCCCGCCACCCGAACATGGCGGGAGAGCACATGGCGGTACTCGACGGGTACCGCCATGTGCCGAGCAGAGCGATGCTCGAGCCGATCCGAGCATCGGCCGAGCACGCTCGCTCAACACTAGTTGTGAGATGTGTAATTCTCCCCATAATCCTAGTCTGCCTGTAACTTTTCCAATAAAGAGAATTTAGGGTGAGCAACTTGAGTGTACCTGTGTGCATGTGTCAAGTCCCTGCTAGCAAGGATGGAGAAATGGGCAACCACAAAGCTAGTGTATGTGGAGTTGGGTGAGGTGCTGGGGAGTGGTGGCAGTAACCGGAGGGTTCTTTCTTCAGCCAAGACTGAGGTAAATGTTCTGGCCACAAAGCCAGATATTACTCCCCAGAGGAGCTGGGAACTGGACCATGAGGAACCTTTCCAGAAACCGCTAGGGTTCCCCAAACTATGCAGGAGGATGGATCCAACTATGTAGGAGCTTGGCTATAGCTGTCTGAGAACTGGGGACAGACAGAGGATGTTAGCAGGTATAGTCTGACATAGTAGATGGCTGAAGTACTGTTCTGAGCAATAATACAAAGTCCACCAGCAGATCTCAGCCGAGATGACTGAAGCAAAGCTGAGGAGTCGTAGAGAAATTATTTGCTCAGTCACTGGAGGGAGTTCTGCAGATAATGGCTGATTGTCTAAGGAGTTGTAGGATTTAATTGGCTGTCATCCAGAATAGACAGAAGCTACCGATACACAGAGTCCTCTTCACATGCCAGCAAGGGCTGAGGTGTGTTAGTCGGATGCTACAGACACACAGAGTCCTCGACAATCCAGCAAGGCCTGAAGTGGGATAGTCAGATGCTACCGACACACAGAATCCTTGACACATCGGGGAAGAGCAGAGGCAGGTTAGCAAGGTAACTCTGAACTGGAGGAGATGACAGATGGAAGATTAGGGACAGGCCAAGGTCAAAACCAGATGATTAGTGGATTAACCACAGGAGATGATTGGATCAAGTCGGGAGGCAATCCAGGTCAAAAGCCAGAAGACGGAGACAACACAAATTAGCAGGCAGAAAGCAATGTTAGAAACCAGCCAAGTCAATACATGGAAGTCAGGAGAGAGGGTACTGAGGCAACAACAACTCTTAGGATCAGGCATCCACCTGTGCACCAAGCAGATAGATAAAGGCAAAACTGAACAATGAGAAACTGTGGAAAGCGGGACCACAGGTAAGGAAGTGTGACAGTATGTCTGAGTGTTTGGATATGCATAACTGTAGTTCGATTGCCAGATCAAGGGTGCTAGTCCCCATACTGCCCAACTGTTCCATTGCTCTAATATAAGGCATTGCATGTCTCATGATGGGTATTAGTGTAATACTTCCCTGCTTTCTTGTTTTGAGGTAATTTAAAGCAGATCTTTATTTAATCAGATAATGCTCTGTTATTTGAAAGCTTTTTCCCTATGAGAATTTTTTTAAGTAAGGCTCCATAGGCAATTTTCACACAAGACAGCAATTCCCCAAAACCCCCACCTTGTATTACACATCTTGTAAAGTATAGTTTGTTTCTGGTATTAGTTTTGCACTTAAATAAATAGAAGTATCATTATATATTTTTCTTTAACATTTCAGAGATGTTTTTTCAGCCTTGCAACAGGATAAATTATATCTTTATAGCTCTCGCCATCTAGTGGTTATATTAAGTGGCTAAATTAGGAAAATATTGCAAATGTATGAAAAGCTCCTACTTTACCCCTTCAGCATAATCTAAATGCTGTACATCCTTTAGTGAATTCCTTACTGTCACCTTTTCAGTTAACAGCATAAAATAAACAGTATTAACTTCAGAAACAATAGTATTCAAAACGTTAATCAATATGATTTCTAAGGTGATGGCAATATTATTAACCCCTTGAGTGCCAGAGTAGTACGGAACGCATTGCTTTGCACTCAAAGGGTTAACGTATCTTCACTCTATTTTCACTCTATGTTCTTCATATTGCCTTATCTCCTGTTTCAAACCCCATTTCATCTCTTCTTTCACATCTTACATATGTTTTCAGGCAACTTCCCTAAAATTATGCCAGCATATTTTATCAATTTTATCACTTACTAGTTTCCAAAGCAATGCATTAGGGTATGTCCAGCATTCAAAAGGTTAAAACTCAAAAGGATTTTGTATTTCCCCACTATGATGCATATTACTTGCTCCAGAATCCCTCCTTGTTCATTTGAATGTAAGTCCCTAGGTATTAATGAATCATGATTAATAAGTTAATTTTGCTAATAAAAATAACAGAGGTGAAAACAGCATATAATCAAGGGTTTTGGGGAATGTCAATACATTTGTAAATAAATCTAGGGATTTATTGTCATTAAAATATAATTAAAATATAGTATATTACATAATATCTGTAAACAGCATTAAATGTTCACACACAAACGAGTGCAGAGTGTCAGAGTGCTTGGTGTAACAGATGTCATCCAATAGTAGAGTTTATTGAATCACTCCTGCTATGTGAAGGAACAGACAGGCATCAAATTAGTGAAAAATAGAACACAATATAATACTTGGATACTGACAACAGAGTTGGGTCCCACAATCTGCCTACTGCATGTAAGTAGCAGTGTGCCTATCTTTAGTCCCTGTATTGCCCATGCCTCAGGATTTTTTAGGGAAGTTATGCTTGTATACATTCATTCTGGAGGAACTTAACTTAGTGTGGATTTTCTTAAAGGCAGTCAACCCTAGCTACAGCCCTGCTTCTGGTCTTCTTCTCTCCACTTGTGAATTGTTTTATGGTACTGTCTTTTTGAAGCATTTACACTGGACTTAAGGGCTCAATCCAATTTAAGATGTACAGGCCATACTTGTAAGCTGTTGCTGCTGATGCTTGCGGTGTCAGCAGTAAAGCAGAGCAAAACTCTCCTCTTAGATATCTCATGGGATGTTGACAGAGCCATACTGAGGAAAATTTGTTAAAAATGGTTTCCATACTTCCATTTGCTGGGATGTGGGGTCACATGCCTCTCAGCCAATCAGGTTCTAGCCGTTTTCATCATCTCTCCTGCTAGAAGCTGACTGGCTGAAATTCAACATCTTTTTTATTGCTTCCAATGGTGCAAAATTTGGCTCCCAAAATGCTCTTTTCCCTTAAGCATAGGTCATTGGATGGCTTACTGTGCCTGAAAAACTACCGTTGGCTATTTTTTTAGTGATCTTTGTGAAGTTTACACACACTCACATCTTGTATAAGTTTGTTGCATAGATTTCCAATAACAGTGTTTCAGTTTCAGTAAAACAGACCATTCAGAAGGTGAATAAATAATAAACAGCACCATGTTTAAATAGCCTACATGAGCTAGAACTAGCTCCTCGAGAACTATGGGGTGACAACATGGGGATGGATATATAGGTGTAGACTATATATTTATAATACAAAAAAAAATGTAAATGTTAAAAAGACAATAAAAGCATAAAAATATCACAACACTCTGGATTAAAGTTCATAATTACAAAATTATAATTACATAATTAAAAACTATACATTTGCCACTTTCTAGGCCATAATTCACCTTTTGGAAATGGTCTAAGGGGTTACTCCCATATAAGCACACAGTTAATCCTTCAGTACAGCACCCTGAAATCCACTCATACCTTAACAGCAGCACAATTAGAATAATATTGGGTTCAAGTTGTTGTGCTATGGATCATTGAAGAATGCTTAACAATTTGAAGGTGCTTTTATGTGGCTGTTACCCTTTAAACTATTTCTATTTGGAAAATTATGACTCAACTCTCCATGTTTTCTCTATACAGTTTAAGTGACACTTTTATAGTAGTTTAACTTTAAGGTATATTGATGTTTTTATGTTCATATTGTAATTTCATTTTTTATTCATTTCCATCACTGTATTATAGCTGTGTGGATTCTAATTTAAATGCTAATTTTCAAATGCTTATCAATTTTAATTTTTGACTGACAACCCTGCAACTTGGTCCAAATATTTCCATTTATTCCTCTGCTATTGTTTCTCCTTAATAGTAGCATTTACCTTCTAGATTACTCCGGAGACTCTCTACTTCAGAATACAGTCCTCTTATCCTGTAGATAAATGCTAGAAGTATAATGAAACAATACAAGAACAATAAATGGATAGATGGTGCTGCCAAAGAAGACATAATAGGTACTTTCAGTGTTGCAGAGTACTGTTAAGGATTTGGATTTGCAGTTGGTGCTTGTCATAAAAACAGTTGTAATCTGCAATGGAACAAATGGAAAATCTCAGATTCATGATTGGAAGAACACAGCAACTGCTGTGGGTGTAAGTTATAGATAGGTTGCAGTATGAGCACACTAGGGGCTCGATTTAAAGGCAGCTGTTAGCCAAAAAAATCACTAACGGGTGCGTTAAGTCCCATGTTGCAATTCAAAGATCCGTCTAAACAACAGCTAACGGCAGTTGCACAATCCTTACGGCCGATACACTTACGTGCATTCAGACGCATGGAACAACATACCCCAGAGCTATTCAAAGGCTTGCGGTACTGATAACGGCTGAAAAAAAGACACACCTAACGGCTAAAAGTTAAGACCCACTTTTTTTAGCCGTTAGACACTTAACGGCCAAAACAAAACACCCGTTACATAGGAATACACACAAAATGCTTACCGCACAACCATGTAAATGGGAAAATTAACCCATGCAATGCCAAAACAACACAAAAACATGCACACACAACACAAATCACTACACTCACAACAACAACCAACACCACAGGGACAACGACACACAAAAAAACAACAACACAGCATGGCACGGAACAATGGGGGTTATCACACAAAGCGGACACCTGCAAATACAAGCTCACCTGGGCAACATCAACACGCCACCTGCACCCCACAAATGCACACCCGCAAATGGCACTCACAGAACAAGCACAACACACCACATCTTATAACACACACACACCTGCTAACACTTACCTGGACAAAAACAACTCACCATTGGCCAGCACTCACCTCATCACCACACCTACACAACGCCCTAGCAAGTACTTAAAGGGACAACTCAACACACTCACTTGTGGCTTGTTTTCCACTCAGGGAGGGAGAGAGAGAGAGAGAGAGATAGAGAGAGACAGATAGAGACAGATAGAGACAGATAGAGACAGATAGAGAGAGCAAACAGTATGTTGGGTTACATATTGTTGCGAAGGCTGCGGAGAAGGCGTGCAAGGGAGAGAGCTGGGGAACATCAGCAACCTCCAAGCACGCCTCATCAACAGCCTCCACCTGTTGCAAGTGAGGAGGCTCTGGCTCAGCAGCCACACGGGAGCCCATCCCCACCTGGAGGACACCTGCCTGCAGATGCACAGGTGCAGCAACAGGATGCTCCCCAGCTGCCACAGGGACCCCTGCAGCAGCCCAGGATGCATAGACGACCACCAAGGCCCAGGGTATACCGCCCAAGGGTCACTCTCTTTGGAATGACCGATGACGAGTTTATTGATCGCTACAGGTTGAGGCCACACAGCATCATAGCCCTGTATGAGGTCATCAAGGAGCAGGTGGATCCCATATGCACCCATAACCATGCTCTAACTGGCCTTCAAAAACTCCTGTGTGCCATACACTTCATGGCAAGTGGCGCCTTTCAGTCGACAGAGGGTTACGCATCTGGCATGTCCCAGGCCACATTCTCCAGGGTGCTGGCCCAGGTCTTGCCAGCCCTCAAAGCCAAGGCCAGTACCTACATACATTTCCCCATCACCGATATGGAGTGGACACATCTGAAGCAGGGCTTCTATGCAAGGGGAGGCATGCCCAGGGTCATGGGTGCAATAGATTGCACCCATGTCCGTATCAAAGCACCAGCACGTCAGGGACATATGTTCCTGAACCGCAAAAACTTCCACTCCATGAATGTGCAGATGGTGTGTGACAGCAACCTGGCCATCATGAATGTCTGTGCGAAATTTCCAGGGAGCTGTCACGATTCACATATACTCAGAAATTCATCTGTGCAGAGGGATTTCGAAAATGGGACCTATACAGGCGGATGGCTTCTGGGTGAGTTAACAGCACCAAATGACACCACATACACATGTGCTAGTACGTTCACCACAGAAAACATTATTCACACAATATGTGCTCCTTGTCACACCATGTCACTCACTTTCCACAGGTGATGCTGGCTATGGATGCAAGCCATGGCTCCTCACCCCGGTCGCCAATCCCCAAAACGATGCCCAGGAACGATATAACCAGGCTCATGCCAGAACACGGAATGCCATTGAGCGGACCTTCGGCCTCCTCAAGTCCCGATTCCGATGTCTGGACCACTCGGGGGGAGCATTGCAGTATGCACCAGGCAAGGTCTGCGACATCATCGTGGCATGTGCCATCCTACATAATATCGCGGTGGACACCAGACTCATCGACGATGTCCATCCCCCACCCAGACCTGAAGACCCTGTGGATATCGTTGAGTGTGAGGAAACCCCAACAGGGATGCAGACAAGGGACAGATTGATCAGGGATCACTTCTGCTGTGAGTATAATACATGTATGCACACAATCCATGCATACACACCTACCACAACACACATGTTCTGTTTCACCCCACAGGATCAGTGACACAGCCCTGACACTGGCTGCAGTATGGACCACCAGCATCAACTATTCCGTGGACCAGTCAGATTGGGCCTAGAGATTCCGAATACAACTGACAACCTATCGTCCATGTTGATACTGCTACCTCAAGGATATCATGCATGCCCCCCTGGAAACCAAGGTACAACACTTTAACCTTGTTCAGCATATCCCACAGCTCCCTAGGCACCAACTAAAGTGTTCTGCTAGGATCAGACCCATAGTAACCATGGTACCCCTGTAGCGAGGGAGTCTCATCCAAGCCAATGCATTGGATAGCACTCTGTCATATAAGGGGTTCAGGGGGCATTCGTGGGGACATGGGACCAGTAGCTTGCTACAGTCGAAGAAAGCAGCAGAGGGGTGGATCGACAGTAATAGTGTGTTACACAACATGGAGCTCATGAAATGTGGATCACATCTCCATGGACACCATGTTGCCCTGTGTGTGTGTGTGTGCAGTGATATGTGCCCCAGAAAGAAATACACACATTAACAAATATGTCCTACTAGCTCCATGAACTAAACATATTTGGCCTGTCTCTGACAGTGGCAGCCCAAATATATTGTTGTCAGGAAGCTATTAGGACGTATTTGTTGATGTGTGTAACCATGTCAGGGGCAAATATCCCTAAGGATGGTTAACATCCCCTTAGTTCCCCCCATGATGGTTCATAGACCAGTACACAACACATTACAAAGCAGTGGTTTGTGTAGACTTATGTAACGGGAAAGATTAAGAGGATCATGATGTTGTAGCTGTTGCATGACGATCACTTCGAGGGTGATGTTCCAAATCCTGTCCTCTTGTCCCACAGGCATCCATAGCACGATCCATCCTTGAACAGAGGAGTTTCCATATGACTGGACTGAAGTCTGGACAACACTTCCATGAAGCTCACCCCTTGGTGTTTCAAGTGATTGTGTTGGTGAGGCAATGTTTGACCTGATGCTCACAGCAACCTCTACTGGAACATTCACATATGGACACAAATTAATGTGTGTACTAACATCCAGGTATCAGACCTGTACAGTAAGACTGCTCATACACAGATGCCAAACTATGTGGACAACACATGAGCAGTTCACTAGCATTTATAATGTATTCCTATTTAGTTCAGTTGTACCTTTTTGTGCTCATACAAGTGTTTAATACATATTGGCTAAATACACAAGAATCATCACTACTCAATCCGTGTCTGTATGAATGAATGTTGGATCAAACACCTGTCAATGTGGAACCGTACCCAAGGCTAGAGTATCCTTCATACAAAGGAAGGCATGATTTACATCACAGGAGTCCACTAGTTGCCTGACCATGAGTGGACTTTGTGATATATACATGCAATGACATGATGGCAGTGATACACTGATGTGTGTTGCGAGTGATTAGCTGGTGATACAGGGGACACACTTCCACTGTGATGTGATGTCCACGGTTTGTGTGTTGCTCAATATAATCAATGTCCTGATATTGCTGTAGGTTGTCATATCTCAGTACATGGGCTACATCAACAAAAACAACCATGTGGACAAGTGTTATCACTGGTGAAGTGTGTTACAACCTTAGTTAAACAACAACACAACTTAAAGGGATAGTAAACCTGGAAAATAAGTTTATTTCACATTGTAGCCCTTTAAAAAACATGAAAAATTATATAAGTCTTATCTACCAAACATATATGGTTTGGGAGATAAGACTTATATAATTTTTCATGTTTTTTAAGGGCTACAATATAGAATGAACTTATTCTCAAGGTTTACTATCCCTTTAATACATAAGCCAATGCTCAGCCTAAGGTTCCAATGTGCGTGCTACACAATGAAATCTTAGGAAGATCATTGGGTTATGCAGTAAGTTAGGCTGTGATTCAAACTCCTGTTGTGCAACTGACTTGCTGGAGAACACAATGCTCACCCTAGGATCACAATGTGTAACACACACATTGAGATCCTAGGGTGTACATTGTGTTCCCCAGTATGTCAGCTGTACAATAGAATTTTGATTTAAAGACCATATTGATGCATGTTCCATCTGTCATGCTTGTTATTTCCCTGCTAAGTCGCATAGCTGTTTGTTTGGTTTTCCCCTCAAACACAACAATTGATGCAGACGAATGTTCAGTGTTGCACCAGTTGTTGTGCTAAGGGGTATGTTCTGATCAAATCTGACACACATCATGGCCATGTAACACTGTCGTGTTACATGGCTACAGGGATGGGTTGCCAGGTGAATTTGGACAACGGTGTGGGTGTGTGTGAACCCATGTTGTAACATCACACAAACATTTCCCCCAGGCTGGGGTTGAGTTCACTGCATTGTTTGGCAATGCATTGGAGACAACCCTGCCACCCAATCTATAAGTGAATACACAGCAGATCAGACAGGATTCTAAAGCACAATTTTCATTTATTGAGGGGGCAGATGACAGGTTGGGCCTTTCATTTTTTCTTTTTTTTGGGGGGGGGCCTTAGTCTTGGTGCCAGAGGTGGATGCCCTGGCTGATTGCCTTGTCACCCTCTGTCCCCTAGGTGTGGCTTCTGGGGTAACACTGGAAGGGGTGGTGGGTGCAGTGGACCCCTCTGTGGAACGCAGGTTCTCCCTCTCCATCCTCAGGTTCTCCCTGCGGTTAATCTCTCGCAACTCCACGAGCACCTGTGCAAACATGTCCATCATCCCCGTATGTATCTGGTGGAGTTGTGTGTTCCCCCTGGCAACCTCTGACTCCAGAGCTTGGATTCTGGTCTCCAACCTGTTCGTGTTCCTCCGGGATTCCCTCCGGTTCCTCGTGAGGTTGTCGTTGGTGGCGTGGGTTGCCTGGAGCTGTCCTCTTTGAAGGGCCATGCACTCAGCCTCCAGATCTGGGGTGCGTTGACTGCTGGAGATGGGAGTGGCCGGTGACACATGTGCTGTTTCCCCAGCTTCAGCTGTCTCCTCAGCCTCTGTTTCCCCAGCTTCAGCTGTCTCCTCAGCCTCTGTTTCCCCAGCTTCAGCTGTCTCCTCAGCCTCTGTTTCCCCAGCTTCAGCTGTCTCCTCAGCCTCTATCTCCCCAGCCTCTGCTGTCTCCTCTGCTGGTACTGGGTGTGCTGTGGCTGCTACTGCTGTTTGTGTTGGTGGAGTGGCTTGCACAGACGGTGTGTGGGTGCCCACCACATCAAGGGACCCACTGCTGCCCACTGATGTCTGTGCTGGTTGAGGTGGTGGGGTGAACAAGTCCCTTGGCTGAGGGCGCTGGGGCTCCCCAATCAGGCCCAGGTGTTGGTAGTCAAGTGGCCAAGGGTCATACCTTGGCCAGTGGTAGGTGCTTGGCCCCCACCTGGGATCATACCTGGGGCCATGCTGGGGAGCCATCCAGGAGGGTAGATCCATCTCGGTGGAATATGGCCCATATTGGCTGGTGGCCACATTCCCGGGCAGCCATTGCCTCCCTGGTGGTGGTGCTGCTGCTGCTGGAGGGTAATAGCTCCCGGTGGTAGTGGGATGCATCCATCTCTCCCCCTGAATCCAGCCGCTGTACATTTGTCGAGCATCCTGTGGTGGGGCAGGCAGTTGAGAGGCAGGCAGTTGAGAGGCAGGCAGTTGAGAGGCAGGCAGTGGTGATGCAGCCAGTTGGGGAGGAGGTGTGGTGGTTGTAGACGGTTCCCAGTGGCTAGTCCCCTCCTCTGTATCCTCCTCACTGGGTGGTGTGGTCGGCTCCTCCACGGGCTCCTGCTGCGATGGAGGCCCATAAGCTGTGTGGAGAATTGAGATTGTGTGATTAGTAAACGTAGTGGGAGTAATGGGATACTAATACATGAAATGCAGAAAGGGAAATATATGTTTTGTGGTTTATCACCCTGAGTGAAACAAGGGTACTCCCACTGCTGGAGGGGGTTTTTGTTCAAAAAGTCTCCCAGCTCAGAATAGAATTGCTTTGGTGCTATATCCCAGTGGCCTGAAGTTGTACATTGGCACTGTTGCTACATTATCCGATGAGAATTGATTGCGTCTGGACGTAAGCTGTCCATAGGATGGTCTAGCAACATCGCCATTTTAGAGTTCCAGGCCGCTGTGATATTGCCGCTGGAGTAGTCAACTATGAGCTGTGCTACATTTTGAATGAAACACCATTCAGCAGTGGGAATACCCTTGTTTTGCTCGGGGGATGAACCCTGCAATATATTTTTCTTTTCACATGTTAGGTATTACTATCCCTTTAACGGAATAGCAATGGTTAATTTCACCATGATGTAATATTGTAGGCATTGTAAGAGATAGATGTGGATCGATGTTAGTCCTATCCCTCCAACCCACATGGTTAGACAGATATTGCTCTATTTGACAGTCATTTTGACATGTTTGACAGTCATTTCACCACACGGAGGCTCTTCAGTAGAGCCTAAATTGCCCCATTCAGAGATGTAAACTTCATTGGAATGGTGAACAGAGTGTGCTTGCAAACCTGGCACACTTTGTTGACCATCTCAAAGATGTATCCATCTCTGAATGGGGCAATTTAGGCTCTGCTGAAGAGCCTCCGTGTGGTCTAATGACTGAAATCTCCAGCTGTCAAATAGAGCGATATCTGTCTAACCATGAGGGTTGGCGGGATAGGACTAACATGGATCCACATGTTGGTGAAATTAACAATTGCTATGCTATTACAGTTACATACAAGGAGAAATGGTCATATATGCATGTGGATGTGTACCTTTCATATGGATATGAATATATCCTTTCCAGATATGAAGCCAGAGATCATTTCAGTAGGTGTGATTGCCTTACTGGCTATATATGTGCACCCATCAAAATATACATTGGATTGATATGATGGATATGAACATACCTCGTATATCCCATCTACGTAAAGTGGGATATACTAGGTATGTGTATTTGGATGGTATCAATGTAAGTTAGTTTCTGATGGATGCACATATCTGGCCAGTAGGGCAATCACAGGCAGTGAGATGATCTCTGGGTTCATATTGTGTTGGGACATATTTTGAGCCATTTGAAAGGTACATATCTGACCATTTTCCTTTGTGTGCATATCTTTTTTGAACAGATGTGCAGTGGGAATCAAGTGTTATTCAACCCTATCTTCTTAGCTGATCCCGTCCAATTCACAATTTTTCATTACTTGACAGGTGACTCTCTGGTTGTCAGGATCATATCCTATGCATTGCATTGTAGGGCATGGGATACCACCCTGTCAATCAGAGATTGATGAACTGGACAGGATCCTGTCCATGTCGTGTGTTCCAGTTGAATCCTGAAGGGCAACAATCACGCCAGTAGTGAGGGATATCTCTGATTGAGGCCTGTTTTTCTTTGAGTATGAGCCCATCCATCCTTCTGAGTGAGGCAACCGTACTCAATCCGAGATATCTATCATTCATGGCCTGTTGGTGACCAAGGTACAATGGTTGATATTTGGTTCCCATGTGTATCCTGCAAACAGTGTCTGGTGTACCATCCATCCATGGCATCAGCATCCCTGAAGATCCATGTGGGAATCAGATGTGAGATATGTCATTTGAAGTTAGATTAAATGATTGCAGACACAACACCAATGCCTACTTTTTCCCCCTTTAATTCTGGGGTATTGTTTGAGGCCTGTGTGTTGCACATACAAGCAGTTATTCTCAGTGCCACTGTGATGTGTGACCTGCTCCATCCTTTTTGTGATTCAGTAAGCGGTGTTGTTGACATGATGGAGTGTACATGATGCTGACTTCTCCAGTGATCTAATTTCCCCATTTCCAGTGTTTTCTATGGAGTGTATACGATGGGATCTTAGCAACTTGATTCATGTTATTGCATATTCTCCACAAGCTAACACTGGTATTGGTGAAATGAGGATGTGTAAGGGTGAATTTCTCTCCACCATGTGTTTGTCACCGCTTAGTGAATGTCCCCTGTGTAGCATGTGATCGTTGGCCTATTGACTTGATTGTTGTCTGGTTAACCCTTTGAGTCCCAGAGGGGTTGCCAAAGCATTGTTGATCGATGCATTGATGATCCCTCTAGCACTCGAGGGCTTAAGTGCTGACATCCCAGTGGGGACATGGGTGACATTGTGTGTGAACAGTGATGACAGTCGACATTTTGAACAGCATGGTTTGTGTATTGTGTGTGATGAGCACAGCGACAGGAGGGTTGAAGTAGGACTTGGACAAGTTTGTTCCAAGTTGGACCTTGATATTTGTCCTTGTGTTGTGTCCTGTTTTTAACCCTCAGGGTGCTGTGTTGGTGCAGTTGTGTGCATGAATGATGGGCATGTGTTGAGGTGTGACTGTGTGTGCAGCTGGTGTTGGTTGCTGTAGTGTGTTGTTCTGTAGTGTTGCACTTACCGGTAGTGTGGAGGGTCCTCTCATCCCCATTGTCAGCTCCTCCAACAACCCCCTCGATCAGGGTTGGGGACATATTCTGGCGCACCATCTCCTCCCAGCAGCAGAAGGTGATAGGGACAGGTGGGCCACCTCCAGTGCCTCGGGCGTGCTTGGCGAGTTCGGAGAGCTTGTTTTTGACCACCCTCCGGCAGTCGCCCCATCGCTTTTTGATGGACTCCACGTCCCGCCTGCATGGAGCCACCGCGTTGACCCGGCTGCAGATCTGGTTCCAGGCTGCCTTCCTCCTCGCTGACAGGCCAGGGACCTTCGCTGTCGGGTGGAGAACACTCTGCCTCTCCAGGACAGCTTCCACAAGAGCCGTGTTCTCCTCCTCTGTATACTTTGGGTCTCTGATCCTGGCCTCGTCAGCTCCGGCATGGGATGACTCAGAGCCGGAGTGCCCTGCCTGGTCTGACCCTGACTGTGTGGGGTGCTCCCCAGCAACTACCCCTCATCCCACTGCAGGTTCTGTCCCTGTCCTGTGTGTTCCTGCTCTTGTGGGCCAGGTCCCCCTCCGCCCTGCGGATCTCCCTCTCCCACCCCTGCTCTGCTGAGGGATCCCCTCCTGAGCTTCCTCCTCCTCCACTACTCTCCCCATCCCTCTCTCCTGTCCTCCTCTCCTCGCCATCATTCACCCAGTCACACCCAGGCACTCCCACAGGCCCTCACAGACACACTCGATCCACTCACTCTCTGTCACACACTTTCACTCACAGATTCACACTGTCAAAAATAAAAGTAAAATGTGTGAGGTGTTATAAAATAAAAGGACTATGTGTATGTATGTGTATGTGTTTGTGTTTGTATGTGTGTATGTAATATGTGCAAAGGTGTGCTATGTGTCGTATTCTGTGCAATGCTCTCCTCTCTCCAAACTCCAAAACTCCTCTACCTCCAATGAACGCTCCTGTCTCCCTCTCTCTAATGACTATCCTCCGCTCCTGGGTCCTGATATCTGGCTCTGAAGAACTCGATAACAGACAGTGTGTGACGGTTATTTTTGGGTATATATAGGTGTATTTGAAGTTATTTGATACATTGGGGCTTTGTGATTGGCTGTGTGTTTGAATTTGTTTTGGCATCAATCATGGTTGCTTGAGCTCAGTTATCGTGTGATTTGGCCGCCCGTTGTGCATTAACATGAGCGACAACGGCTTTTGTGTTACGTGTTTTTTGTGTGCCTACGCTCGATAGCTATTCTTGTAGAGTAGCTATTGAATCTGCCGTAACTCCTGTATTATTTGCGAGCGATGTGCCTTTTTCACTTAATGGCTGGTTTAACGGCTGCCTTTAAATCGAGCCCTAGGATTGAAAGGTTGTATGTGAACAGTTAATTGTCACTGCTTGCTGTGATGTACAGATTCTCCAATTGGAGAGGCATATAGAGCCACATGCATAAAGAAACACAGTAGCAACTTTGGAGCAAGTCAACTGCATTATAGTGGGCAAATAAAAATATCCAATTATTTAAATGTGTCTTATCCCCGTGGATACTAGAGGTCTTTATTTTAATAATTCTGTACAACAGATGCAAGTTAGTGTGAAAACCTCTACAGGTGGCTGATATTTCTTCAGGGGTTTTCTTCTCTTGTGCTTAGTTAAATGAGAAATACATATAATGTTATACAAGAAAATATACATAATATTTACACAGGGTTAACTCTTTATACTGCAGCATACTGTATGCATATAATCACTATATTAAAGACATGGTTTTACTCACTTAATATATGGCTATAGTATTCTACAGCCAAGGTACCTCATAACAGGCAAGTCCTATCCTTAATCTGCTTTGTCTTGTGAGCTGAATATCTCCTGTGTTATTCCTTGTAATGCAGAGAAACTCCCTAACTATTATTTTATAGTGTCCTTATGACAATGAATATTGTACCTGGGAGTGGGAGGGGTGCATGAATGAATAGAAACTGCTAAAACATACAAATATACAATTTGAATCCAGGTTTTTGGTAAGCACATCCAAAGAAACAATACATTTAAAATAGCTGAAGAGGAGCTTTGACCAAAATATCTAAAAGCAAAAACATACAATATTTACTTACATAACCCAATATTTACTGACTTAATCCAATATTTACTTACATAACCCTTATACTATGGCCTATTGCCTGCATATAATCATTATATGTGTGTGTGTGTGTGTGTGCACGCTCTGTAAACAAAAGTTGTTCAACATAAAGCAAATACATGAAGTTCATATTTGACATCACATCTATCACAGCTTTTCAAGGCAATAATGGAATTAAATAATAAAATATTCTGTTCTGAGTCTCATGAATCTGTTGATAGCAGATATGTTAGATGAGTAATTTCCCTTGTCAATTACATAAGGTGACATTTGCATTTCACCAGTGATAAGAGCTACAAAAACTAAAATGTCATTTTTCCATTTTTAAGCTAGATTACAGAACTCTGAATTGCATGTGGTCTAATGCAGGTGCATTCTCTCCTGAACATTTTTTCCCAGTTGACAGAAGTAAAGGGTTATGCTAGTGCCAGGCCTTTGAACTAGTGTTTCCCTTCTGAAAGAATGAGATATAGGTACACAGGTCTCTATCATGCTATTTCATAGCATGATAAAACAATAAAGAGGAGTACTGATAGATGATGAACTTCACAGCCGTGTGCAGAGTCTCAGCTGCTGCAAGAGCAAATAGGGTACTAGCCTGCATAAAAATAGATATAGATGCATGGGATGCTAATATTATTCTACATTCATCTAGAATGTGGAGTACAGTTTTGGGCACCAGTTCAATACATTATTGGACTGGAAAAATTGCAGATACATGCAACAAAAGTGATAAAGGAATTGGAGGATCTGAGTTATAGAGAGAGACTAGTCAAATTAGGCTTGTTTACATTAGCGAAGAGACGTCTAAGGGGTGATATGATTACCATTTACAAATATATTCAAGGTCAATACAAAGAACTATCCAATTAATTATTTATGCAAAGAGATGAGCTAAGAAAGAGAGGTCATCTATAAAACAAAGGCGGGAATTTTTTACAGTACGGGCAGTAAAATATGGATTTCTTTGCAGAGCTTTGAGAGACAATCACACAAATGTGAAAGTGTGTTAAAAAAACAAACAACAGCAGGCCATAGATGAATAGCTTGTGCCCTTCTCATTGGAAGCTAACTTTATGTCTGCTGACAATGGTTCCATTTGTTAGGCTATTTGACACTAAAGAAATCAAAAATATTTTGTAAAGGATGATAGATCAAGTATTTAATGTGGCTATTATGTATATGTTATGAATGTCCACATCTAATTGTATGTACATGTACCAACATAATGGTTAAACAGTGTCTTTGTCTGAAACAGAAAGTTAACATTAGGCTCATGTTTAGATGATGGATAGTAAGAAAAACAGATTGTTTCTAGGAGTAACCATTATTTGGTATATTTACTCTCAAAAAGTGTTTACAACCTTTTGGTATCAGTCAACACACCTTTCTAAATAATTAGGAAGACTATAATGGCATGTAATTGCACTTTTGATCTTAGAAGGACTCCTATAAGAACAGAGAGACATAGACATGAATAGAAATTGGATGATAATCCAAAGCTGTCCAAGAGTAAATAAAGGTGTGAGTAAGAGGATTTCTAAGTCAAAATTACGTATATAAGTAATACCTCAAAAGAAATTCTAAATATCATCCCAAAACATCTCTGCATATTTCATTTGATCCTGCAGTACTCACATTGTATTAAATTCCATGCAAGATGTAACCACCTGCCCTATCACCTGCTTACAATATAGCTTCCTAGCAGGTTGAAGGGAGGGGCTTCTTTGTCACCTGGTCAATGAAAGCTAATGTGTGAGCTGCTAAAATCTTTTGAAGAGGCCACATTACTGATTAGTTATACAGGTGGAGAAATCAGTAAAATACTTTTACTAATATATTTATTACAGATAAAATTAAGAGCATGATCAATGATTTTTACAGTAACAACAACACAGACATGAACTGGCTAGTGAATCAGGAGTTAGAGTGCAATGAATGGGATCCCCACATACTACCCATTAAAAAGCATTTATGAATATTTCCTTGCTACGTTGCTGAACCCCTGATTTATTCATGAAATGTCTGAATTTGCACCAAGCAGCAGCACCCTGAAAAATTAGATACCAAGAAAGGACACAAAGAAATAAATCCTTATAGATAAAGTAGACAATTGCATTATGGAGGATGAGAGAGAAATGTAAGGGCAAAATTACTATAAAGAATGGCAAAAGGAAAGTAGCTAAAAACATTACCTCAGCATCAGTACAAACAACATAACAACAATTATGTTCTAGGCTGAAAGTATGTCACACTTGAGTTTTGGCAAAATAATCAGCGTGTATAGCCAGCACTCATGCATAATTCTCTGGAAACTCTTAGTTGCCCACTAGCAAACATGCAGTAAGAGCAGGTTTTCATTGCAGCTGGATATACAGTTAATGAATGTAGGACAAGTCTATCCAGAAACAGTGTTGGTAGTCTTACATTTTTAAAAATAACCCAGCATCTGATCAAAAAACACAGCTTAGAGAAGCATACAACACATACAGTGGTGGTAACAACACTGAGGAGGAGGAGAAGGAGGAGGCATTTGCACAGCTACCTCCATCTATTACAGTTCAGATCAGTGCTATGGTCATTGATGCATGTATGACAAATAATACATTGGGTTATCCAGTCACCATAACTATTCTCCTCTTCCACCTCCCCTTAAATCATGGTAGAGAAAATATGTTTCCTTGGGAGCAGGGATTGTTCACTTATTATCTACAACTGAAATGTTCACACTGTGTAAAGTTTGTGAAGAGGTGGAAGGTGGGATCACACCTTGGCATGTCTGCTGCTCTAACAATGCACATCCAGTATAGCTAGTTCATCCTGAGCATTAGGATTCAAATGTTAAACTGTCCCCCAATAAAAACAAGTAGTTGCTTTCACCACTGTGTCACTGTCTGTTTCTAACAAATACCACAACTATGCACCTCAAAATCCTGCAGTGCAATGCCTTTACATGTTGGCGACTAACAGGCTGCAGCAAGGTATAAGGAAACATCTACAGACTGTCCATCTACCAAGCATAATACACATTTATCATTGCAGGGACTTGTTGCGAGGGTCAATTATTTTTGTTAATTGACCCAAGAGATGTCAATCATCCAACACCATCTCCTCCAGCCATGTTTTGTTGTAATTTGTCAGTCCACTACCATCAGGAATAAAATATTTTCCAGGCTTAGCCTTTCAAAGGCCTGATTGTAGATGCACATTTTTTTTTTAACGGATAGTAATGTTTCACAAAAGCAGCAGCTCCAATTAATCTTCACTGTATTTGGGCCATGGAGAGTGTTATTTCAATACTGTCAGAGTTGTAGTTCAAGAGTAATTGAATAATAAATTACCCCTCTCCTACCCCTTTTACCTAGTGTATGGCACCTCCCCTTAGATGTGGAATCTGGTCCTGGGACCAGACAGCTCACAGCAAAGGACAATCTTCTTTTTTTTTTAAATATGTTTTATCAGATCACTCCATACACATACAAAGAAAAAGGATACATGTAAGATATTTCAAGTACACCAAAAGTATGTATACATTTATAAAAATAAAAAGAACATAAGCATATTAGAAGGGCGTACAGAGTCGATCTGAGGTTTTTATGATTATTTCAATCTTCAAAAACCTGAACTTGGACTACACCCCTCAACCCCAATTCCTCTCTCCCCCGAGCCCGCAGCACCTCCCCCGAGCCCACCAGCCAGTGATTTCACAGAATCTCGTTATGTACAGGATTCATACACAATGGTACTCATCAAGTATACGTCACAACCATCCACACAGCAAGCAGGTATGATCTCAGTCAACCATCTCCAGCAAGTTGCACATCGTCGGGTGCCACAGTAGTATCTGCTCTAGTTGTCCACCAGGTCTGCCATCATCCCCAGATCTTATCAAACTTAGTTGGAGTACCTCGGTGCAAGTAAACCAATTTATAATGTGGAATTGTAACGGTTTTGTACGACACTCAGACCAGTAGGTTAGAATAAAACACAGTTTTATTAAAAGACACAATAGAATGCCCACTACGGGCTATAGAGTATCACAGGAAAATAACAATCATGTGCATATGCCCTCTCAGGCCCAGTATACAAAGGTAGAAAATAGATACTGTCACAGGACATAATCAGGCAATTCCAGCACAACATGGGTTAAAGTTCATGGAAGGTAATCAGTCTCTAATGTGGTGTGTTTGACAACACCCAGTAAGATGGTAAGATAACAAGAGACTGTGGTGTGAGATGAGGAAGCACGTAGTTTGTAAAGCAGGACTGAGAGTCTGCCCTGTGCTGAGCAGAACGGAGGCCACAATACTCTGCTAGAGCTAGCACTACCTTGAGCCGTGCGCCCCCGTCCGGTGGAGAAACAGAGACACTGTGCACTGCAAGAGCTGAGTCACTAGAGCCAAAAGCACCGACCGGTGTGATAACGGAGACCCTGTACACTGCAAGAGCTGATGGAATTAGAGCCAATAGCACCTGACCGGTGCGGTAACAGAGACACTGTACACTGCAAGAGCTGATGGAATTAGAGCCAATAGCATCCGACCAGTGCGGTAATGGAGACACTGTGCACTGCAAGAGTTAACAACGGCACAGTGTTAATGGAGGCTACAGTGCTCTGCAAGTGTTAACGGAAGGCTCAGAGTAAACGGAGGCAACAGTGCTCTGCAAGTGTTTCACGGAAGGCTCAGGGTTAACAGAGGCAACAGGGCTCTGCAAGTGTTAACGGAAGGCTCAGTATATCTGAGGCAACAGTGCTCTGCAAGAGTAACGGACGGCTCAGTATAACGGAGGCAACAGTGCTCTGCAAGAGTTAACGGAAGGCTCAGAATAACAGAGGCAACAGTACTCAGTCTACAAACACAAGCACCAGCGGAAGTAAAAATGTCGCCCAAGCGACATGGAGGTCAGGATCTGGATCACCGCTGGATCTCAAGGCAGGAACGTCAGGCTAGCCGGGTCAGGTCACGGAGCAGGAACGTCAGCCAGGCCGGGTCGAATCATGGAGCAGGAACGTCAGACAAGCTGGGACGGATCACGGAGCAGGAATGTCAGCCAGGACGGGTCGAATCACGGAGCAGGAACCAGAAGGAGTAGTCAGACGGGCCAAGTCGGTACACAGGAACGCAGGAACACAGCAACACAGTAGCACTGGTACAAGAACACCACGAAAGGGCACCTGACAGGTGTCAGAGGCCCGGTATAAGAAGGACATACTGGGCGGACCAAACTCAGCTCAGCCAATGGGAGTGCACCACACAGAGAGTGACAGAAAAGATCACAGGTACCGTGATAGGAATACACTGCAAAACCAGGTTTATCCACGCTCTACAATTGGGAGCCCTGCTTGACATCCAGTTCAAGGCCACCACCTTTCTCGCCATCACCAAGAGCTCACTCAGAAGAGATCTGTCATTGGCATCCTCAATCTCATCAGGGAAAACAGACAATAAACAAATATTTGGAGTCACAGGAACAGCTCTCCCCAACACCAGAGCCACAATATGCATTATTTCTGTCCAAAACCTCCCGACTTCAGGACACTCCCAGATCATATGCAAGTATGTACCTTGAACATTATAACACCGAAGACAATAGTCAGTGCCAGAATTCCCCATTTTAAACAGTCTGACTGGTGTATAATAAATGTTATGTAGAATATTCAAATGTATCATTTGATGTCTAGTCGATGTCGCCACCAGTGCTGGCCCCGCCTTAAAGGACAATCTTCTTACTGTGAGCATAAGGAAAACCCTTCCCCTCCTTGACAGTTTTTTTCTTATGCTCACTGAAGATTGTGCCTCTCTGTGATCCATCCGGACAGCCATGCTGATCTGAGGAGAGGTGTTACATCAGTAAAAGTGGCAGGAGGGGGGTACTTCGTCATTCAATTACGCTTGAAGTACACTTCTGACAGTATTGAAATAACACTTTCCATGGCCCAAATATTATGAAGATTAATTGGAGCTGCTTTTATTGTGAAACATGACTATCCCTTTAAAAACTTATTTTCTGTAGGCCTCAACCTGCTAATGCTAACAATTTGTTAAATTCCTTGTAGAAGCATAGCCACCTACTGCAAAAGCAGCTTATATCAGAGGTCCCTACCAGCCTGCAAACTATTAATTAAAGTCTTATGTTGCTGTGAAGATCAACCCGTTAACCATTTTTGCAAGCGTATATATGTTGTGTAAGTTTCAGCCTCCTAATATTCTTTTCAAAACCATAGGACTCAGCCTGCTAATGATGTTTAGTTTTGACTGTGAATTTCTTAACTTTAGCACGAAGCAGCAGTAGTATTGCAGGAGGAATCATCACTGCCACAGAGTAAAATTGACAAAACTCTTATGTTAATATTATAGGACTTAGTAAGAGGCAGAAATATTATTGTTTTTTATTCACAAGTAGTTTTGCGAAAAATAAATGTTTTTCTTTTTCTGGGAAATTCCTTTTCGCCTTACTTGTGAGATCCTTATGACATTCCTACAAATTAATGCGCACTACATGTTACTACTTACTATGCTTAGCCTACTGATAGGATACTATTGAAGCATCTGTTTTATGAACAGTAAGACTACATTTGGGAAGTTAATATAGTTTCTCCAAACAGTTGGCATCATGTCTAGTATAAAATATTATGTATCTTATTGATTTGTTACTAAAGTGTTACTATGCTATCGCCTGTAAAACAATCCATTTGTAATATTCAGATAGTTAGGATAAAAACAAGTGCCAAACATTCATGGAATTACATTTATATCTGCTTTACTGCAGTAATATATATTAAAATTGAATGATATTTTGTCTATGTAATAAGCTTCAAAAAGCTTCAAGCTAGAATTGCTTGAAATAATATTAATTAAATGTAACAAAGTGTGTTTTCATAAATGGCTACAATTTCCATGTTTTCTCAAATATGATTATTATTGTTTAATCTACTTTGTAATGTTAATTCTCAATTACATTTTCAAATGGTTACATATTGAATTTTTTTTCAAATGGTAATTACACCAAACACTGCTTTTAATTAATTCTTTTGGACCAAAAGTCATCTAGTTAATCGATTTCTGATGGAATAGCATATTAATCACATATAGTTCATTCCTCATCCATTTTAATTTTTCCTTCTTTACATTCAGTCAGCTTACTTGAGAATGTGATTGCTTGTAAATCTTTTTGGTTCTTTTTTTGGAAATTAGCCAGGTGTATAATATAAATGATGACCTTTACTGATAAGAGACATTTTTACTTTTCTTTTTAAGATTAATTGAAAATAAATAATAATTGTTCATGTAATAATACATACTTATTTATGATTCAGTTCCTCATATATGTTAACTTGAGTAAAATAATTGCATTCATCTTCCAATATACTAAGTAAAATAAATCTAGAAAACAGAAATGTGTAAATGTGTTCACAGGGCTTAGCCTGATCCAAAAACCAAAGCAAACAGTGAGGCTGATGTGCTAATAGCAACTAAAAACTAAAGTAAATATTCCTATTGATTTAAATGGGGCCTTTAACTCCATGAAGGCTAGGAAGGTCTTAGATACATTGTGAAGAATGGAGATCTCAAGGAATTCAGAGCTCTGTTTACATCAATAGGAATGTTGGATATTTTACATATCCTCTCTGATGCTGATGTATGGGATGGGTGAATATTTTCGCCTCAAAAGCAAGATATGCAAAATATTCCACTTTCCACCTTCTATAGATAGTCCCACAAAAAGCAGTTTTTCCCACTTTTCTTCACATCTTTCTTTGCTTTTAAATAAATTAAAACAATGTAATTTGAATCCCCCAGGAGTTCCACCTATGTATTCCCACTTTGCTATTAGCATAAGTTATCTGCTAATGTAGAAACAGATAGGCAAAGAGGAGGAGCTGAAGTTGCTTGATTTCAGGAATATTGCTGGTAGCCAGTTGTTCTCTGGACAGGTGCAGTGAAAAGTGAGTAGTTGTGACTTTTAGACATTGTCATTGACTAGGGAAAAGTGAAAAGTCAAATATGTCCTAGTGGAATTCTCACAGAAAGCCATCAGTCTTATACTTTTCCCATGAATATTTCCACATATAGGACCTCCCCACACACATACACGCACAAACACACAAAATATCCTCCATTTCGCTAACCCTGGAAAATTCATTTGGAAACTTTGCCAGTTACCACGGGGGTTAGACTCAGGGTGCAAGGTTTTAGCTATACCAGTGCAGTAAGACAAGGCTTGAAGACAGGGATATGTTTCTATGGATACCAACACAATGGCACTGGGAGGTAAGTAGACTATGTGGTTCTGTGGCTACAGTGGGACAAGTATGGGTGTGGTTAGTATGTGTATGCCTATATTGGGACAGGGCTTGGAGGTTAGTATGAATGGTTCTATACCATGGGTGTTAGAAAGCATGATTTTATGGCTACTGTGAAACAAATCTGGGGGGTTACTTTGTGTGGTTCTATGGCTACCATGGGACAGGGAGTCATGGAAGTGGTGGCCAAGCTGCTGTCATGCTACAACTTACAAAATTCCCCACCAGTCTTTGGCAGCTAGCAAACAGCCATACAAGGCTGATGATCAATATAAGTTGTTCTATGGCTGCTGTGGAAAAAAATGGCTACCATAAGTTAAGGCTATAGGATTAGTATATGGCAGAAAAAAGTAGAAAAAGGTGCTTTGCAAAAATGAAAGCAGTAAGCAAAAAGTGACTTTTTCTCACCTTTCACATTTTGGGAGAATATTTTTGTCCATACCTAACAGGAATAGTTTAAAAATATATGTAAATTTTACCAGAGCTGAGAGAGAGAGAGAGAGAGAGAATGAGCGTCAGTGACAGATACTAGGGAGCCAACAGACAAGGGATACTAGAGAGACAACAAACAAGACATCATTCCAGACATAGTTAATGAAAAAGACAAAATTATATTGGTCCATCTGGGCATATCCACTTAGAGGTCACTTCTGAAGCCCAACCACAAATGTGCAACGAGTAGCAACAGCACTCTTAAAAGTTCACAGGACAAAGTTGCACATAATAATAATGTTCTAGATGTTTCAGAGAAGAAGACAACATTTTTCTTATAAACAATAATATCAATGTCTCCTACTTCTGCTGTGCAAATGCAAAGCACTGAGGAGGATGACTGATCTAAATGGAGATGACAACAGTCATGGAGTTCCACCATAAGTAGTCATGTTGTTAAAACAAGTTAGAAAGTTATTTTTATATGTGTTGCCAATCCACACTTACTGAGTTCTGAAAAAGAAGTCAAAAACTTCATAAAAATATTCCAAAAGTATGGCCATGGAATGGCAAACTTGCCATACAGTTGATGGTTTACATGCTGATCTATTCTTTTGTAGAAAACAGAGATTTTTGGAACCCTGCTGTCATATCTCATGTAGGGGTGGGCTAAAAGTTGGAAAAATATCCGGCATGGCTTTTTTGTGAAAACCAATGATTTTTTTGCTTTTTTTGAGGAAAAGTTTTCTCCTTTTCACCACTGCAAAAGTTTTCTCCTTTTAAGCACTGCTAATATTTTTTTCATCTAGGTTTCATATAACTTCAACATTTTCCATTACAATATTACTCCTTCTAAGAGCTGAAGTGGAGAAATAAATATCTGAGAGTCAAAGTCCTACAGCAACATATGCCTTGAAAACGTTGTTGCAGGCTGAGTGCCTTTGTTGTTTTTCCACAACATTAATGTCCTGCTTATGTAAATAGAGGGGAAAAATTGCATTTTTCACAAAGTGGGACATTGTTCACAAAAGTTTTGGTGTTTTTCACCTAGATCATTGCATTGAAATCAAAGGGAAGACTGAATTTCACCACACCACTTAGTAAGTTTCCCTTCTTTTTGCAGGTAATAAAGTCATGGATTGAATATATTTTGCCTGATCTGTCCTCCTGTACTTGTACATTTTTGGTTTCTCTATTTTTCTTTGCTTTATTTCATTTTCTTTTTTTATTTTATACATTTAGGATCTTCCAGATTTTTATTTATATATGTGGGGAGCTGTGACAGATGCCAATGTGTCTGCTACTGCTTGGACGAATGTCTTTGTCATCCTTCCATTTTATAATATCATAAATATGTATGTTTTTGTATGTATTACTTTACATTTTTAATTATCATGATGTTTAGAATGGCTATTGTAAAGTTAATGTGATGTTTCTATCGGAGATGTATTTCCCCGATGTCTCAGATTCCACCTGTTACGCTAACCTAAACACCGGTTTCTGCTGATGTGGGCCGGTGAGAATTCACTACGTAAGTTCATCCTATATTTGTCTTTGATAAGTAGATCACACTCCACACACTGTTTGTTTGGGCTCTCCTCCTGCATATATATTTTCAGTTCCCATAGCTACACATCGGATTTGTAAGTAGAAGGATTTGTTAAATAGGAAATAATTATGCTGCAACACAAATGAGAGCATCCTCAACAAATACTGTATGTGTATGGCATTGTTCCAGTTGTTTCTAGTAAGGTGGTACTCAGTTGCCTTGCACCCCATAGAATGATCTATGTGTAAGGACTCCACATAGCATATAAAAAGGATAGTTTCCTTATCTATAGGTAGTTGGTCCAGTTTGGATAGGATGTCAGTAGTATCTTTAATATATGAGGATATGTAACCCAACATAAATCTAAGTTCTTGATCAATGTATTTACTCAGATTCTCACACAGGCTCTCATTTCCAGAGAGACTATGGGACATCCCGGAGGAGTGTGTTTATTTTTATGCACTTTAGGCAGTAGATAGAAGGCAGCTATTTTCGGATGAGTAACTGTCAAGATTTTTTGCTCGTTAATGGTAATAACTAAATCTTTAACTGCATCTTCTATTAATGAATTGTATAATCAAAGCAAATGTATGGTTGGATCGAAAAGAAGTCTTTTATAACTCTGAAAGATTCAGTTGTTTTTTATCCTCATTAAGGTACACGACCTTGGGACAGAGTACTACATTACTACATTATCCGCTTTGTCAGAGGCTTTGGTGACTGTCTTCCCATTGGCTCATTTCTAGTAATGCCTTCCTTTCTTTGAAACTTAAATTGGAGGCTGAACTGCTAGCAGGTATGGATGGGTGAAAATGTTTGCCACAAATCAGTGAATAATGGCACTTCCTGCTTGGTAAATAATTTCCTGTGCTGTTTTTCTGTTTTTTTTTCTCCTAGCTCTTTCCATTAAAATTATTAGGGACATTGAATTTATACACAACACATAGCAAATATTATTTTTTTTCCCAAAGGCATTGTATAAAAGGGGCATGAGGATGCCTGTGTTAGTGGAATGTGGAGAAAGAATCAGTTGAACAGGGAATGTTTTTTTAGGGGTTGTTTACTGGGATTGGGGGGCAGTTAATACAAAACAAATCCTAAATACAAATAAAAAACCCATAAGATATGGTATAAAAGGGGCCTGTGTTGGTGGGTGGAGTCTGGGTGATGAATCAGTTGAACAGGGGATTTGTTTTGTGGGGGGGTTCTTCACTGGTATTGGGGAGATAATTAATAAAAATAAATAAATAAATAAAATAAATTGGTATGTAAAGTGGTAGAGACAGGAACCCTCCTGACATAAGCTGCCACTGGAGTGGACTGATACTTGACTTGATAGAGCATTTTGTAGAGGATGATTTGTTAGATTTGTTTTTAGAGGTCCAAGCCCAGAGGAAACATTGATTTGTAGGACTTAATCTTATTAGAGGCACAAGCCCTGAAGAAACATTGATTTGTAGGACTTAAGCTTGTTTGGTACAAGCCCCAAGGAAACATTGATTTGTAGGACGCAGGCTTGTTAGAAACAAACCCCCCAAAAAGTTTATTTTTTTTGAAGGACTATGTTTTGTTTTTGAATTTTTTTAAAGCACAAGTCCTGAGGGGAAAAAATGCCTTACTGGCCTAGTGCCAGCAGGTGATATCCTGTTTGCCAGTGGCCACTGGTCATCATCAAATGCCCTGATGTAGATGTGGAATTTGTGACTGCTGCTGCTGAGTTGTTTAAGTAGCAGGATGATTTATCTGCTGAAAAGGAATGGGATCAACAACGGCAGTAACATGGGTGATGGATGATGAAGGCTCCACTTGCCACGACTATCTCCAGTGATGCTCCTGAGACAGTAGCAGCACAATAAGTAGTCCCCAGTCTATGAGGAGAAAAGTAGAAGTTGGCCAATAATACTTCTCCACCTGCCCCTCCTCCAAAATCATGGGTATGTTGTTATTAGAATATACATTTTTCCCTTGAGAACAGAAACTATGCCTCTCATCAGCAACTGCAATGTGTGTGGTAAATAACACCTAGGGGCACAACCTTATCCAAACACCATGACACCAGAGCCCAAATACTGCCACTGTCACTGTACCCCTTGTCCAGACCCCGCTAAGGACACATGACAACTTGCTAACAGTTTAATAGTAATGATGAACCCTCCCTGCCAGCATCTTTGCATATTCTGTAGGATGGAATCTCCTCTGATGCTGCTTGATGCCCTGCTTGCAATTCTCCTCCACCACACTGGCATGTGTGGTCAGGGCACTACACAGTATGCAATAGGTAGAGATGAACTGCCACAGTCTAACATCAACAGAGTGGCTTTCATTTGGCGGGGGAGAAAATGATGAACGAGGTGGATTGGCAGAAGATGTAGTTACCCTTGAGGAAGAAAATGATGGTGAGCTAGTTGTTTTGCTCGTCATAGAACTTCCAGTCTCTGCCTGGGTTTCTCTATTCTTCCTCCTCTTTGATCTCCGCCTTGCTTCTTGTTGCCTTTCTGGAGACTCAGGGGGTGCAGCAACAGTGGTGCTCGATTTCTGCGGTAGGTGTTTGTCTTTAACATGTTTGACATAAATGTCATGATGTCTTTTTTTCATGGGTGATATCATGGCGGTTGTGCCAAGGCATGTTCTCTCCTTTCCCCTTCTCACTGAATTGTCACAAATTGAGCACAGCACTGTTGGTGATGACTGCACTGTGTCTGCCCCAAGAGAAAAATAGTCCCACACCCATGACTTTAGGGGATAGGGAACAGGTGGAGAAAAATGGACTCTTTCTTCTTCTCCTCCACATTCCCATTCACTGTCTGTGTTGGCAGCAGATAATGTTATCCCTCTCTTCCCAAGGAAGATGTAGAATGCACCATAAAATCATGTGCTATTTGCCGCCAATGTTCCTTTTTTACTTAGCAGCTGGTTTATCGTGAACCTTTAAATCTAGCCCTATGTGTCTATTGGGTTTGTGAGTGTATGTGTACTGCTTATGTGTATCTTGGGTATATTGAGATGGATTGATATTCAACTTTTTCTATTTTGCATTCTAGATTTTTCCAAACAACCAAGCACCTCTTCCCCTCAACCTCCCCAGCATCCTCTCCAGGAAGCACTTCATAGGGCCTTCGTTAACCTGAAAAAAAGGGTGAAGTCCTTTAGTAGGGAGCTGTGCAATGTAAAAAAAAAATGTTTGCCAATTGCAAAATATAATTTTTCAAAAATAAAATAAATATTTTTATATTGTTAACCATTATGTGTTAGTCATTATTTTATCACTCCTGCCACATCAAGGGCTAAATGGTATCATGCTGCATAGACTGATACTGAGCTGTATGATACAAAGATAGAGAAGCAGAGAACAGACGGAGTATAGAACAAATAGTGGGTAAAAATATATCCGCATTAGACAACAACAGTTTTGGGATACCTCTTTTTTAATCCAGTAGCAAAAAAGTAGAACAAAAGTTATGTATTTTATTTCCACACACTAATTTAAACATACATCTACTGAAGTTTAAACAAACATTAATATAAGATTTACTGCTGTAGAGTAATGTAATATCTTATCTTATGTACCAAAAAGTGGGTAAAAATATATCAACACAAAACAACAGCTTTGGGATTAGGGATGTGTGAAAATTTTCAATTTACACTGAAATCGGTGAAATATATCGCTTTCCACTTGGTAAATAATTTTCTGTGAAAAGTGCACATTTTCTGTTTTTTCCTGCTTTTTTCACCTAGCTCATTCCATTGAAATTAATAGGAACAATAAAGTTACACACAACACATAGCAAATATTATTTTATTTCCAAAGGCATAGTATAAAAGAGGCATGTGGGTGCCTGTGTTGTTGGGGTGTGGGGAAAGAGTCAGTTGACAAATTAATTCAGCATGCTAACACATTTTTCAAGCAATATAGGACTCACAACTTTGACTTTCAGCCACTTATTTCTAAACCTCAGCCCTCAGAAGAAGTAATATTACAGTGGGAAATGTAGTACCTATAGGAAATATAGGCGAAAAATGTGTTAAAATAGGCAAAAAATATGTTAACATAGGCAGAAAATTTGTTAAAACAGGCAAAAAGGAGGACATTTTTGCATAGGCGGAAAGGTGAAATTTTTCGTGGGGTAAGCGAAAAATCAGCATGTTTTCACGAAAAGTCATGCGGGACATCCTTCATACTTTTCACCCACACCTACTCCCTTATAACACACATGTAACATAGACACCATGACATTTATGTGAAACATGTTAAAACCAAACAACCACCAATAAAATCAAGGTCCTTTGTTTCTCTACTCTCTGACTCTTGCCAAAAGCAACAAGAGGTGAGGTGGAGATCAAAGTTGAGAAAGAATAGAGAAACCCAGTCAAACCCTGAAAGTTCGGAGATGATCAAAACACCTGGCCCTCCATCACCTTCTTGCCCTAGGATAACTACATCTTCTGGTGATTCACCTCATTCATCTTTACCTCCCTCCATATGTTGATAGCCATTAAGTAGATGTCAGGATGTGGCAGTTCATCTCCACTCATTGCACACTGTGTAGTGCACTGACAACACATGACATTGTGCTGGAGGATAATCGCTACCAGGGCATAACGTGACATCTGAGGAGATTCCATTCCACGGAATATGTCAAGCTGGTGGCAGAGAGAGTTAATCATTATTATTAAACTGTCTGCAAATTGTCAAGTGTCTTTTAGGAGAGTGGACAAAAGGCATAGTGGTGGGATGATTTCACATTGGGGACCCTATAGTGTTTGGTTACACTTATACCAGATGTTTGATGTGAGTCAAGATGTGCCTATTGTTCCCAATCCTTCCCTAATTTATCACACACTGTGCACATTGCAGTTGCTGATGAGAGGCGCAGTTCCTGCTCTCAAGGGAAACATTTATATTCTAACAACACACCCATGATTTTAGAGAAGGGGCAGGTGGAGATCGGCCAACTTCTTTTCTCCCCATATACTTGAAGTGGTGGGGGCTAATTATGGTGCTGCTACTGCCTCAGGCACATCACTGGATCTAGTAGTGGCAAGTGAAACCTTGATCATGCATCACCCATGTTACTGCTGTTGTTGATCCAGTTCCCTTTGAGTTGCCTAATCACCCTGCTGCTTAAATAACTCAGCAACAGCAAGAACAGCAATTGCAAATTCATAATATACATTAGGACATTTGACAAAGGCCTGTGGCCACTGGCCAACACAACATGACATGCTGGCACTAGGCCAGTAGGAGATTTTTTTTTTCTCAGTGCATGCTCTTAAAAAAAACCCCCAAAAAACAGAGGCCTACAAAACAACAAAAAAAAATCAATTTTATGGGGCCTGTGTCTAACAAGTCTATATCCTACAAGTCAATGTTTTCTTTGGGCTTGTGCCAAACAAGTGTAAGTCCTGCAAATCAATGTTTCCTCAGGGCTTGGGCCTAACGCAAGTCTAATTTGTGGTCGGATCTTCCAGCACAACGGCACCAATAGAGTAAAAAGCTTGTGCCTTAACTCCCCAATACGGTTAGGCGGGGAGAAATGATAAGAGTGAAGGTAAACCTGAAATGAGGGCTTACCGTAAAAGTATATGAAGCAATAGAAATGGAACAAAGAAGTGGAGGGTGGAAATCTGAGCAAAGGGTGGGGACTGACCCACAGATGCAGAGACCTGTGGGAGGCACTGGAGGGCTTAAGTAGACCTCCAGCTCCTCCCACAAATACAGGCTCTGCCTTACACTAGTGGTCGGATCTTCCAGTGCAACTCCTCGATATGGTTAGGTGGGGAGAAATGATGAGAGTGAAGGTAAACCTGAAATGAGACCAAGAGAAACTGAATATCACCAAAAGATTTTTATTGAAAGGCATTGACTGAAAGGAGAACATGGTATCATCTTGTGAGAGCATATTGGGCTGCCTCGATTTCGAGAGTCGGGTTGTGTATATATATATAAGGCAATGGCACACATTAGACAAAAAAAAAAAAAAAATTAAATAGGTACATGTGGAGGTGCACGTCCCATAGGTATTAATATATCAATTATACTCATCCTGGGAGCCCCGGGTTGTGATAGGAGACAGCACACTGTAGAACTTCTCAGTAAACAAATACTTCTTTTATTGTGGCATCATCTTAAAATCAAAAGTTTTCGGTCCTATTGTGGACCTTCCTCAGGGCAAATAGGTGTATAGCACTTAACTCCCCATATTTATATGAGAAAAAGAACTTACTTACAACTACTGGATAGCACAGGACATGCTCACCACTCCCCGCCGAATCCACCGCTGGAACGCACGAGAGCAGCGTACCCCGGTGCTCAACGGGGAGTGGTGACGTCGCATAGTTACATTCCTCCGGTTGCCAAGCAACCTGTACTCGGATCGAGGGAAAAACTAACAGGAGCTGCCAACTAAAGGCAGCATCGCGTATTACGCCCATAAACATAGTTACCAAAGGCGAATACAAAGTAGAACATAAGAGACAGAGATACTGGACAAACTTAATGTAGAAAATATTGAGCACAAACACAAATCAGATACAAAAAAAATAATCCAGATAATACAAGCTAGAAATCCAAATGCATATCCATTTAAGTTAAGGTCCCAAAGATAAATCATCCTCAATCCAGAGGCAAAATGGATGATCATGGTCTGTTCAGTCTTCCATAATAGGTAGCAGAAATAGCAATGGATAGCAAAAGTACAATCAAGCAATTACAAATTTTTTTTTCATGAAATGTTCATAAATAATAAGGTAACATAACCACAAGGTCCCTTCATATGTTGGATGTTGTTTATCCATAAAGATCCATAGTTGGTACAGGTTTAATAAACCGATATTCCCTTAATGTATTATAGGTACCATCATTTATACTGCAGGCGTATATAACTGAACTGGACACCAATTATCGTGGGTGGTGTGGTAGGTGATAGTTGTGCCTAGGCCTAACTGTTCAGTTTTTGAGTGTGGCAAACACAGGGTGAAGAAATCGTGCCCGAAAGTTATGTGACTCAAGTTTAAGAAAATAGAATTCGGAGAAGAAACAGTGAATTTACCTGGCCTTAGGAAAACGAAAAAAGCGAGGTGAATAGCAGACAAAATAACGTGATTGTTGATGAATTCAAAAGGCTGAGTGTAAAGAAAATTTACCAACCTTTTGAAGATATCACCGTCGATGGGGAAGCGACTTCTAGAAGGTGAAGGCTGTAGTTTAGCTAAACCTTTTAGGAACAACTTCACCTTGTAGGAGGAAAAGATAGAAATTAAGTTCAGACGGTGGAGACTTAAATGATGCTGAATCCCGGCTAGGTATAGCTTAATAGTAGCGTATGACAGATTGAGCTTAGAAGAGCAATAAGAAGCAAATGCTAAAATAGTATCTATGCTAAATGGTTGGCTGGGTTGCACCGAATAGATAAATTTGAGGAAAGTTTGCCAGGCTCTAGCATAATTCTTTTTAGTGTTATTAGCCAGTGCTTTGCTGATGATCACTTCTGCGTCAGCGATGTGGCATTTCAATTCATGATTAAATCCTGAAAGTGAGGAGTCAGATAAGGCTGTGCGTTAGCATGTGGTGAAAGCTGCAAAAACTGCTGGATTTTAAAACGTAACAGAAGATCGGCTGCCTGATTAACATCAACTGGTATAAATGAACATGCCATGTGAAAACCAAACTTAAGGGCTAGCAGAGTGAGTTTCCTTAAGAACATCATAATATGTGGATTATTGGAGCGACACCTTTGGATAATGTGGCAAAGAGCTAAATTGTCAGTATGGAAGGTCACCAGGGCTACTTTTGCAACCAAATTTTAATCTAGTTGCAAAGTAGTATAGCTGGCACCAGCGGACTCCGTGTAAATGCCATAAAGAAGCATGAATAGGGAGTAGTTTGAAAGCATCAGATAAATCTGTTTTTGATAACCAACAATGCTGACCAGACTGTTGAATGTGTACAATGGCATCATCTATGGAGGTGTATTCTAGTGCTGCTTCTTCCGAGGGGATTAGTGAATTTAAGCTAGGAAAAACTGCCCCATGTGGAGCAGATAAATCAATGATTAGTCTTCTCTTAGCTGAATCAAAAGTCTTAGAGGCAAGACCCAAGGGATTCACTCTCCAACTTGGGAAAGGGGGTGATGCAAAAGGACTGATAAAATAACCTTTTTATGAAAACCTGAAGTGAAGCCTGAAATGAGGTAATCGGTAAGCTGGGTGTTAGGATGAAAAGACAGCAAGGTTTGCAGTTTTGGTAAATTTATTGAGCTTAGTCATTTTTGGTTGGCATGGAAATTCTTGGGGCAAATGACCTTGGAATGGGATTTATGGCATAAGATACAGGCGTAAGGGTAAGTTAGTCTGGGCTGAGGTACTGGGATAAACTGGGGAATTACCTGAATCAGTACAAGGTGAAGCTCTGATAGGTGGGGCCACAGGGCATATATGTGTAACATGACACTGCGACTGGCAGGATTGGCAGTGCGGAATTTTAAGACCAGCGAAATGCTTGCAAAACATTTCGCTGTCTAGAGTACCCCAATTGAGATGGAAATTAAACTGAGACAAAGCTGCTGTTGCTTTAGCGGCAAATGATTGGTGGTACTTGTAGAACACGGACCCGCCATATTTATACCCTAATTCAACTAGAAGGTATAGGTACTGATCTAACTCCTGGTGTCTCAAAGGATAGGATGAGCAAATTATATCTCTATAGACACTGAGGGCCAACACAAATTTGGGTATAATGAGCTTGCGAGCCAACCTCTGATCCTTGGCCTTCAGAGTAAAAGAGACATCACCACAATTAACAATCTTCTGCTCCGTGATATCCTGAGACACCAAAAGGAGTGCTGCCAGGTTACCGTCCTTGCCTTCTAAAATATCTTTGCGTAAGTGCTGTGGAACCATGTGGGCTGGCGTGATATGCGGAGGAACACTGGTATTACCTTGGTTCTGGCTGGCAAGGGGGCCCAGGGGTTCAATCTGTGTAACCTGTTGAGGGGACTACAGCACTGATAATCTGGTCTGAATATTGCTGACTGCAGAAGTAATTCCTGTTAAAAGATGAATGACCTGATGTTGTTGCTCTGGTGGAGGAATAGAAGTAGCTGGTGATTGTATAGGGAAAATTATAGGGGAAGGAGCCTCAGATGGGCCAGGAGAAGCTGGATTTGAGGATGGAGAATTATTTGCACATAATAAGCTGTAGAGCTCTGCTTTCCTGGCAGAGGCCGGGTAAGGGATACCCCTATGAGTGAGCTGAGCCGTGAGCTTAGCGACAGTCCATGACTTGAGAGCTGTATCGATCGAACTGGAGGAGCATGTTCTGTTAGAGTGAGCTGACCTTCTTCGTCCTCACAAAGGAGCCCTTCGTGGGGTTTCAGGAGCAGGAGTAGCTGAAATATTAGGGGTTTCCATGTTGCCACAGGTACCTGAAAAAGATGTTGGAATTACCTAGCGAAATGTGAGGGGCTTTTTTGTTTTTTTTTGTCCTGTAAATATATAACCAAGATTATATCTTCGGCCCCCCTGAAGCAGGTAAGGTTAGCTCCTTAAGCAAACCTTCGGCCTCTAAGTCGAGGTAAGGTTTGTATGCTACATCTAAACCTTCGGCCTCCACAGAGAGGTAAGTATCATGGTGCCCGTGATTCCTTGTTTATATTTTATCTGTCAGTTATCCAACGTGAGGTCCTCATTGGTTGCCCTGTGTTTAGCCCGCCCGGTATAGCCTTTATATACTGGGCTCCTGCACCCACACACTGCCCTTTCGTGGTGTTCCTGTGCCAGTGCTACATTTGTTATTGAGGTTTACAGTGTACCGGCTTGGCTTGCCTGACTACTCTCCAGTTCCTGCGCCTGTGTACCGACCCAGACTGCCTGACTATTCTCCAGTGATCGTTCCTGTGTATCAACCCGGCCTGTCTAATGTTCCTGCTCCTGGATTCCGACTCGGCAGATCTTCGTTTTGGTCCTGGTCGCCTCGGCAACATTCTGACTTCCGGTGCCTTACCTTGTTTGGCACCTCTGCACCCGCTGGCTTGCCTAATATTGTCCCATTTGGCTCTACGGAGCACTTCTGGCCTAGTCCTCCCTTCTGCAAAACCAGTTGCAAGTGTTGCCTCCGTGATTGCACCGGTACATTGCCATTGGTTACGCTCTAATCTGTCAAAACCGGTTGCAAGTGATGCCTCCGTGTCAGCACCGGTAGCGCTCCTGTTTACTTCAGTGGACTGGTACTCGCTGTGAACTCAGTGTTTGGCGTGTTTAAGAATCAGCTTAATACCTGCACATATGGGACTGTTTTCCTTTCTTGATGAACGTTAACTCCTGCATTGCTGTAACCTGGAAACCTTATCATCTTCCTGACCCGTGTCAGCATAAACTGTTTGTTTCCTATATTGTGCTGGACCTGTGTGGGCCTAATTAACCTGTCGTGTGTCTGTATTATAAGTTTTATATTACAGGACCTGTGAGGGTTCTTTGTGTATTATTGTATTTAATAAAACTGTGTTTTTTATCCTAACTCTGTGTCTGTGAGTCAAACAAACCGTTACAGTAAGGCTTGCCACATGTCACAAGAACCTTTCGGCCTCCGTGCCGAGGTAAGGCTTGCCGAGAGCAAACCTTCAGCCTCCATGCTGAGGTAAGGCTTGCTCGATGCCACAATAACCTTCGGCCTAACCATGAAGGTAAGGTATATGTGTGTGTGTGTATATGTATATATATATATATATATATATATATATATATATATATATCTTAACTTGATGAACCAGATCTAGGGGCCCTTCGGCCTCTTCGAAGAGGTAGGACCCCGTGAGCGAGCTAACGAGTGCTGCCGAACCTGTGGGTGCTAGATAAATAGCATGAATGTGGATGTGAACATAACAATAAGGAAGGTGCTTTGGAATGAGCAGGAATCCGTGACTACCAGATACAAGGGAAGATATGCCTTGGCAACCACGTAGTCCTGATTACTGTGAGTTACTAAAGATTCTCTTCACCTGCAAGATAAGGGAAGGTGACAATGTGGTTGGAGGGTGACAATACCTTTGGCCTTGATAGGTAAGGAAAGTGATACTAACTGCAATCAAGGTGAACCTTTGGCCTCTGCACAGAGGTAAGGTACGGATGGGAGACAAACATCAAATTATTATATATAAACATTGGCTTACAGAAACATCAACCTGTAATGATATGATCTGGGAGAAAAAGTGACTCAAAACAGGAATTTAAGTGAACGAAACTACCCGCACCTATAAGAAGGGACACTACTGGTGAATTGAGGGCGGGTTTTTTTGTTGTTTTTTTAGGAAAACTCACCGTGCTTGTGACAAGGTGACTAAAATACTTACTAGTGAGTGATACTGGAAAAAAACGGGGTGGGAGGAGCCAAATAAACAAAAGAAAGAGGGCTATAGGTGGGTTGTAATGGTCTTAAGTGAGGAGGATGAAGTGAATACCTGAATGATGATCAAAATACCCTATGAGAACAGAACGTAAAACTTGATGACTATATGGAAAGGTAAACCAGTAAGTAAGAAGTATGATGGATTGTAGTTCTGACCTGAGAGGTGAGCTATGACCGGCCGCAGCACCCTGTATGGTTGCGGAAGCCAAAATGCCTACAGAAAAACATCAACTAATAATTTGGACCAACGTAAATGCCTTTGAAAAGGGTTTGAGTAGCCAAACTAAAATAAGTAAACAGCATGCAAAAAGGGGCATATGCTAAAAGGCGTGCATATCAGCAGACAGATAGACCAGGGGTACCAGACCCTGTTTCCTTTTTTTTTTTTTCTTTTTTTAATCTGCTCTTTTGTCATGCACTGCTACCATTTTAGACTTATAAGTTTTAAACCCTTGGCCAACTGTGAGATGGTTAATAAAACCTGCTTCCCACCTAGACCTCCTAAATACAGATTGACAAAGGAAATAATGACCCCTTAGTCTCCCCCAACCAGACCCAGCGCTAAGAATTTCACGTACCGTGATAGTAAGACTGGACTGAGAGCCGAATGTGCGTTCTGTCAGCTGAGCTGGGAGACGTTCTTCTGTAAGCCGCCTATCCACAGAGTGAGTTTGAGAGAGGCGTCAACTAAACATGTCACTTCCTCCGAAGTAACTGGAGTGGCTGTATGAGAAGTGGCAAGAAACGAGTGATGCGGCCCTGCGTGAAAGGCATACTAGAGGCACTATGGTGAAAAGCCGACATAGCAGCAAATAAAAAAAGCAAACCTCCTTACCTGTTAGGTGTTCACGATCATAGCGAAAGCGCACACAGAGGAAAGGAAACTGACCCACTGATGCAGAGACCAGTGGGAGGCGCTGGAGGGCTTAAGTAGACCTCCAACTCCTCCCACAGATACAGGCTCTTCCTTACACTTGTTACAACTAATCAATGTTTCCTCAGAGCTTGTGCCTCTAATAATTGTAAATTCTACAAATCAATGTTTCCTCAGGGCTTGGGCCTAACACAAGCCTAACTTCCTACAACTAATCAATGTTTCCTCAGGGCTTATGCCTTCAATAGGTCTAGGTCCTACAAATCATTGTGTAAAGCTAAAAGAAAGAGAAGGCACTTCTTGTCCAATAAGGTTTTAAGTAAAATGTTCTCACCAACCTGTCACCACTTAAAAGGTTACACTCATAAAATTAGTGTTCAGTCAAACACATTTGTGTTTCCAGCAGTCTATGCAGAAGGGGTATCATAACTGTGCCCACAACAGTATCAGTAGTTTTAAGAATCTAGTGGATAAAACGCAACAAGAAGACCACCAATTGTGCCTGTTACCACAAAGACAAATGTATATGTTATACTCACAAAATTGGTGGTTGTGAGGGGGCTTATGTCCACTAACAACAATGAGAGCATGCAGAGCAATTAACCTGTCTCTGCCCTGGTTATTCCAATTGAAGGAAGAGGAATCCAATGAAGCTCTGCATTTAAAGTCTCCAAAAAACTTTTTTAATATCAAAAATTACCAGTTTTACATCACAGGACAACATTTCCAAAATAACATAAAAATTATTTAATATAAAATCAGGGATAGCTGAATATAACATTTCGTAGTCACCTGACTACTTTATCAGAATAAGATAAGCCAAAAACACAAAGGACAACTTGTCTTGCTCCGCATCTATATAAAACCTGGATGTTACCTGCACTTAATTCATTCACATTTATTCACATTTTATCTGATGAGTGTGTTTCTATAGCAGCATCCCTTTGGGATCACCTGCATATACAGTGTTACCCTTAGAGAATCTTCTGATTCCTTCCAGGGCACAAAGAATCCTTGGAAGGTTTCCCTTTGACTCATCCCATTATCGGTACCTGGATCACTCTACTGAACAAGAGACTTTCGGAGTGACTTAATGTCCTGTTTGAAGTGACTATTATTGGGCATTTAATCAAGGATACTTCTAGTAACTGCAGTTTGTACACAGCAGTTTACATATATTCAGTTCTCTGTCCACTCTCAGATTTTTGTGCTTTTTTCTCCTTTTGTCTCTGTCTGTATTAGACTGTTAAAGTGTTACTGCAGACAGTTGAAAGGAAGCTGCATGCTGAGACTTTCTTTTACATTGCATAGACTTTTGACTCAGTGGACCTGGTGTAGGAGCACATCTGTATTACCCTTATCCTCTGTTACTGTGGGAAAAGGCTGGGGGGGTCAGTATTTATGGTTCTAGGGCTATAGTGGGACAAAACTTTGGGCCAGTATGTATGCATGGTTCTATGGCTACCATAGTAGTAGGACTATACTGAGGAATCACTATGTGAGGTTTCATGATTTCCATGGACAAGGCTGGTGTTCATTAGGTGTTGATGAATGGCTACCAGTGCAGTAGGACAAGGAAAAAAAGAGGGAAAATATAACTTCCCTGAGGAACTCCCATGATATATGTATGTGTGTATATATATATATATATATATATATATATATATATATATATATATATATATATACAGAGAGAGAGGTTTTTTTATTGTCTTCCTTTGGATCAGCTGGTGTGATTTGGCATGGGCTGGACTTGATGGCTGCCTCATCAACTATGTTGCTATATTGCTATGAGGCCAAAGTTTTCACCCATCCTTATTCATGTTGACTGAAACTGACAGATCCTACACAGACACATCAAACATTCAAGACAAGACAAATAGTATTATTGTAGCGTGTATTCTTCTGCCCAAAATATAAAATATAAGCAGAAATTATAAAGTTCTTGTGGGAACTTAATTGGCAGCAGCACAAAAAGGCATTTTAATGGATTTTTTATCTGCTGAAATTTTCATGTAAAAATATCTGAAGAAGAAAACAGGACTTTTCACACAAAGCTACCTAGTAAATAACCACCATAAGCTTCACAACTTTTAATTTGTTAAATTAATTTATTTATAAAAATCCTCCACAAATAGCCATTGAACATACATGACTGAGATTAGTGTTTTGAAGACTAGAAATAAGTATGTAACTAGATTGCAGTAGACTATTTTCATTAAGCAATAAATTTCAAATTCCCTGGTTTATTTTTAGCTGTGTAAGCTCAATCAAAAATAAGTGTACAATGGATTCCAATAACAAATTGTTTTTCCTTACTTTTTTCTCCTATTTGTGATATTTTGTATCCTAGTTGAAAGGTATTTTTGACAGATACATGTAACTGAAAGTTGCTGTGGCATGAAAACAAATCACATTTTCTATTTAAAAAAGTGTTTCAATCACTTAAGTTCTGAATGCAGTAAACAACTTCTGACAGCTATATTTGAAGGATATCAGGACATCTGAAATGTAATCGAGGATATCATTAAGACTCACTGAGGTTGATATGCTAAAAATGAATGGTTGTAATTCTGGAGCAAACTAACTACCTCATAAAGGAAAATGTAATTTTCCCATATTCCCTTTGATATAAATGCAGTTTTTAAAATTCAGTTTTAAATCAATGTGATTTTTTTCCCCAGATGATGATGATAGTTTGATCCAGAATTGTTCTAGTTATTCTTAGTACATCAGCCTCATTGACATACTGTTGCTATTGCCATGCACAGGTCAAGTATTTTTGTTCCAATACATAATATACAATCCCAAGCAAAACTTTCTTTTAGCAAACTTCATAAGGCTACTTGTAACACAATGGATGACACTGAAGCAAAAATGGAGCAATGATGGTTGACACTGGAGCAAAAAGACAGATGAAATAGCTAAACTTTTGCATAGACATATAATGGTTAATAAGGAAAAATTGTAAAAGAAAATGCACCATAAGGAAAAAATAATGTTTATATTAATTTAAGTATGTATTTAACCCTTTAATCGGTAGATAACTATACCATGTAGTGAATCCTCCCCCTTTCCATCCAGAAATGAAAATGACATTATATTTATTATTGGTTTAAAAATCCCAATACCCCATTACATTTTACAGCCAGCAATCTGTGGCTCTGTCCTTCTACCCCCAAAGAGGGAAGTCTAATAAATGTGCTCTTGACATTAAATCCCCGTTGAAGTGTGGGGGGGGTCATATAAAGAGAAGCGAGAACTCATTGAATGAGACACACTCACAATATATACAAAGAGAAATAATACTGTACATAATTATGCAAAAAAAAAAGAAATATCTACAAATATTAACTCCTCACTAAGCACTAATCTGTAGTAACTATTTGTGTAAACACGAAGTATTAGTTTAGGAAAGTCATATAATTCAGTAATGTAGATACTCTAAACCAAAAGTCTACTTAATTACGTAGGTACTCAACACACACACACACACACACACACAGACTTCAAAAATATTTTACACTGGCAGACAGTGTTCAATGTAATTGATAATTTACCAAGAATTAGCAGAGCTGTACATTAAAATATTACAATATGATGGGAATATTTGGTCCTTAATTTGCTAGTTTACACCTTTTTGCAATTGATCTGTACTGTATTTATAAGTGGATAGTAATATCTTGACAATGTTAACATGTAGTGATGGGTGAAAAATTTCACCGCAAACCAAAATCAGTGAAAAGTGGAACTTCCCGCCTGGCGAATAATTTCCCTTGAAAAGTGCAGTTTTCCTGCTTTTTTTCACCTAACTCATTGAATGGCATTTTTCTCTACTTTTCCTGCAGGCATATAAAAGGGTGTCAGGCACTTCTGTTCACTCACTATCATTTGTTAATTGATAAAATTAAACTATTAACATGTCTATTTTCAAAAGAATTCTTACTTTATAGCATTTTGTCACACCTGCCTAAGACTTTTGCACAGTACTGTATAAAAAAAGATATATTAGGCGACAACTGATTGGGAGTCAGACAATAACTGTGTGTAAAAACATACAGAGTAGTTGAGTAATGTCCAACAAACTCACAAGGAGCAGGGGCAGGGGGAAAGGTGGAAAAGTGCAGGAGCTTGGTTGTTGCAATGAGTGCAATAAATTGTTATGTTTGTAGTGGAGGTGTACTCACTTTTCAGACGCAGGAACCCAGAGGCAAGTCGTCACCCTTGCTGAAGCAGCACACAGGAAGAGTCAAATTATAGACCCCTTCCTAGAGTAGTCTGCGAGCATGAGCAACAGAAAGGTGGAAGGGGGTCCGTTGGCCCAGCTGGGGTCTGGATACCAGAGAGCGGCAGAGTCCAGAGGGTCAAGCCGAGGTCAGGATACCGGAGAGCAGCGAAGTCCAAGGGGTCAAGCCGAGGTCAGGTTACCGGAGAGCAGCGAAGTCCAAAGGGTCAAGCTGAGGTCAGGATACCAGAGAGCAACAGCATCCAGGTGGTCAAGCTGGGATCAGGATACCAGAGAGCTGAACCTGGTAAGAAGCCAGAGAGTCAGGAGGTCAAAGGTCAAAACTGGATCTAGGACTGGAGATCCTCTGGCAAGAGACAAACTGCAACACATAGAAGCACAGTGTGACTGAGCAAAGCCCCTAGTGAGCTCTGGGCTTTTATAGCCTAGACTGAGGGCGTGTGGAGGTAGCAGGGAGGCGGAGCCGAACGCCGCATTGCCATAGCAACGCCCTGGGAACTTTATCACCACCAGCAGGATGCACACACAATGCTGGCTGGATGTGTGCGCATTGTGATCTTCTGCTGTGGTGTGCTGGGCGATCACCGGCCAGTGGGAAGCAGCGGGGAGTGGTGAGAGGTGACTGCCGTGGCGGGCGGCTGACAGGTGGGAGCCGCCCGGCAGCATTTATTTGTGGGAACAGCAGGGAGCTGGGAGAGGCAGCCGCCGCACCGGACGGCCATGAGGTGAGATCCGCCCGCCCGCAGTAGTATGTGCGCAGTGGGTATTTAGCCCGCGGCGGGCGGCTTGACATAAATGATGATCCCTCTCCTCCTAGGGAGAATGCAGATTGTCAAGGTCCCACCAAAAGTTCCACCACCACTAACACCAGTGGCAGTAAAAAAAAAAACCCATATAAGAAGAACACTGAAGATGACAAGGAGTCACATTCTAGTGTTGATGATGACAATGGCATAATGGAGGAAGTTGTAGCAGCTGAACCAACTGCTGCATCTGTGTCAAGGCAGCTCTACTCTACCTATTGATTCTAATGTCTGAGCTATTCTAGTGCTCTGCTATCCACTGTTGCTGTCTTCTGAGTTTATGTCTCAGGCTGAATCAGCTGACCTCTCTGATTATTCACCTGACTGTTATCAGCCAACCCTCCTTGGGTATTTAAAGCAGCTTGGCTCACTTCCCCATTGTACTTGTGTTTGTTTGCTGACCTGTTGTTGCTGGCTGCTGTGAATTTTCCTGCTCTCCTGTTTGCTGTGTTCCAGACCCTTGGCTTGTTCCATACTTTGCTGACGTCTGTGCTTCTGACCCTTGGCTTGTTCCTGACATAGCAGACTTCTAGTTTCCTGAATCTGGCTCGGCTGAATTCCTGTCTTGGTTCCTGTCCCTGGCATGCCTTTTGGTTTATGCTCTTGGATTATGCTTCTGTTTTTGTTGTACTAATAAAGGTGTATTGCATTTTACCTTTTTGTGTCCTGTCTGGTTCCTGGTCCCTAACAATCTGACAGTGAGACACACAAGCACCAAAGCACCTGTCCTCAAAGTAGTAGCAAATTTTGTGAATGTAAAAGGAAAAAGAAAGTGTTTGTCACCTCTAAAAGCTGAGAGGAATATAAGGGTAGTGGGCAAGAAGCAGCAGGCAATGCTGATGCTGAGGATGACCTAATGATTACTGATGATGAAAATCTAGAATATATCCCTCCAACATTCTCTTCTTGTTCAGATACAGATGATGTTGAGAGTGAGAGACATGATGTCATGGTCAGAAAGTTAGCAGATAGGCAAGTGCTCTATCTTTCACCATTGAAAAGGAGTGCTGTGCCTACCTATAAACTGAGAAAATCATTGGAAACTCTGACCCTGGACAAGCAAAGATGGCAAAAAGTACACAGTCATCATGTCAGTCATCATCAGCATCACCACTTTCAAGTCCCACTCTGCCACACACAGTTGTTGAGTAACCAGCAGCAACAACAACGCAGGCTGTTATATAGCCTGTGTTGTTGTTAAGATAGCCTGTGTTGTTATATAGCCTGTGTTGTTGTTAACATCCACAACCTTAGCTATGACGAGTGCTTCTGCTGCAAGTGCTGCAGCTTTGACACCTAGCAGTAGTAGCAGTAGAACTGCATCAACAATATCTGTAATCCATAATCTGAGTAGTAGACAGAAATATGATAATGGTAAAAAACTGTGTTATGAATATATATTTATACATACACACGCTGACCTTTTGGCGCTTGCATTGCGCTGCTGCCCCACGATGTGATTGGATGTTACCCATGTTTGAAAGGTATTTAAATTCTGTTTTTAAACCGCCCCCACTATATGCCCTGAGGAATGTCCATTGTATTGGACCGAAAAAGTTTGGCTAGATTGTTCTAGCAGAAAATGCTGATCCTTCAATAAAACGAATTGAACTTGATTCATCTATGGTGTGTGCTGTTCCTCTCTTCCACCAAGGATACCCCAGGCTGAGTACATCTATCTGTTCATTTCTTTTTGGATGTGCACTGCCAAAAGTTAAGTACACAATATTGGATTTACATTTAGTGTGTGCCACTGTCATTTTCTATGTTTCTAAAAATACACACACAAACATATTAATCGCACCATGCCAGTCTCCCATTACCATAGCTTTTGGGTTTTTTTTTTATCTCTTATCATCATGAATATGTGCCAGTGTCACTTAAGCAGGAATACATTTTTCAAGTCATATGTTGCTGTAGAACTCACAACTTTGACTTTCAGATACTTATTTCTCCACTGCAGCCCTCAGAAGAGGAAATATTGTGGTCGAGTATATAGATTTACTGTGCACAGTATAAATTGCTCCAGAGCTATTATATTGTTCCACCTATATATTGTCTATTTCAGTGCATAAGGACATTTTTATTCATTTTATGTTGTTACACTTGTAATAAATATATTTTGAATGATAAAGCAGTATATTATAGCACTCTCTGTATATTCTTTATTCTTCTGTTGCTTTATAGAACTCAATCCACTAACGAGTTCATGGATAGTAGAGATATTAGATACTGTCACTATATTGAGATTGGTGGTCTGTTGGATCAGCTGGGCTCCGTTATCACATTTAGTTTTGGGGGTGAAACCAGTTTAATTGCACCTCAGCTGATACCACTGGACTGTTATGAAGCTATATATATATAGCTTAAGGGGATGCTCCCCAATTCCCTAATTTCAGAATCATGTATAATGCTGTATTGATTGCATAAGTCATATATGAACAGTAGTGTGGAAAGACATCCCTTATTGAAACTATACTAATTCAATTTCTTGATGATCAAATATTGTGTATGATATAGATAGATACATTTTGCATTGTTGACCTGAGTAAACTGTCCCCAATTACAGATACACATTTATAATATATTCAGGTTTCAGGACTCATCTTTAGTAATGAATGCTTGTTCATAAATTCAGCATGGATAAGGGAAAAGTATGTACTATTCAGTACAATTCAATTGTAATGCATGACAGCAGCAACAGTGATCCTAGATTAAAGGTTATGAATCAATGCCATGTTCATTAGCTGTGATAAATATCAATATTCCACACTAATTATTATATTTACCATGTTGTAAAGGTAGTGTTAATTGATGTCATTAAAAAGATGATTGTGTGGTATATGTATGCTATTTATTAATGCAGGTTATGAACAAGCTAATTCATTCCTGTAACAAGTTGCTAATATTATTCTCAAATAGTTAATCAGACTCTATGGGTTTATGCACTAAGTTTTCGTTACTATTAGCCCCGCTATTTTTTTAAACCCGCTGTTGTGGTTTTGACAGCACAGTTTACTATTCTTTTAATTGAGCTGTCAACAACTACCACTGCGCAAAAATGTCCAACGGGCGCAAAGGGAGTACATTGGCAGCAATTACTTGAAAACCTAAAAACACATTGAATTATTTCAACAAAAGGAAAAAAGAGATGCCACCTGTTTTTAAGCCTTTAAAACCCTCTGGCACGCAAAGGGATGCCACCTATTTTTAACCATTTAATACCCTGTGGCATTCAAAGGGTTAACTGTGGCATCTCTGGGGGGGGCTTTAATTTTGTATTTTACAAAAAAAAAAGAACAGTATTTTAAATTTTTTTAGAAACAAGATTGAAAGGAAAAGAAAAGGTGAAGAGGAGAAGACAGAAGAAAGAAGACGAGATTAAAGAAGACGAACAGGGGATGACAAATAAGTGTAACATTACTGTGAGGATAGTGTTAGGGGTAATATTTTTTATGTGTAATGTTAGGCATAGTGTAGGTTTAGTGTAATGGAGCTGGGGAGGGTGACTTTTTTTCCTTTGATGTTCCCAAAAGTCGCACTATTTAGTGAGAGTTGTGGGAACAAAAACCAACAACTATCATTTGGCCCAAGCGTGAGTTTTGGCTACCAATGCTTGTTGTTACATGTTGCCAGCTATAGAATAGCTGCGGTATGCGGTGGGTTTATCTCTCTGCTTTTTTTTACTATTACTGCCAGTTTTACCTGTAGTAATAGTATTGAGCCCTAAGTCATGATAAACTGGTGATAAAACCGAGATGACTTCTCCAGTTATATCACTTCTCCAGTTCCTTTGTTATTCTATGGAGCTGATGCACTAAGATCTCCAAACTCTGAGAAATATTAGTGAATTTGCTTCATAGAATAACACAGGAAATGGAGAAGTGATATCACTGGAGAAGTCGTCTTCACTTTATAACCTCTTTATCACGCCTTATTGAATAACCCCCTATAAGTTTTCAAATTTGTGCATTGGCATTAAGAGTCATATTATTATTTCAAATAGCATTGGTTTGTGCTATTATGGCACAAATATTTTAGTGTTCTGGTAACATTAGTATCAGCTACAGATTAGTAAATTAGAGGAGTCATATGGAGTGAGACAGAACCAACCTGGTACTAGATTCTATTACAGGTGCTAATTTTATCTCTGCTTTTATCTCCAGTTTTCTCCATAGACTTCAATAGGAAAATTTTTGATAAAACTGGTGTTAACATTTAGCACCTGCAATTGAATCTAGCCTTTAAGCTGCTATATGTATATGTGCATCACACCTTGAAATAGTAACGTAACGTTTACAGCTTCTTCAATGACATTTCATGCTGAGCAGGATGTTATTCTCTTATCCCCACATTGGTATATTATATATATTAATTGATTGAATTGCTGAGCAAATAAAAAGGCAGTACACCTTAATCATCCCAACTGGTTTTGCCTGTTGGTTTTTCCAAGGGTAAAAAACAGAGATTTGTAATAGCAGTATGTAGATACGCAAATTTCCACCCACATTACACATGGATTGGATGTTGTCACAAGTCATAGAATTGGTAGCCAATCCATTCAAGAGTTTTAAGTTCACAGGGAAGTTAATATCAACAGGTTCCCTTAGTGTATCTTGTAGAATACATGATGACATTGGTACTGTGTAAAAAATATATGTAATATATATATATATATATATATATATATATATATATATATATGGGTTAAGGGAGTAATGTTTTGTTCCGCATGAAATTTAATCAAAGAAACTATTGATATTTAGTTACTATTTAGTGTATAACATTTCTTGGCATGATGCACGTTAATGGATACATATAACAGCTTGTGTTGGCTACCTCTCCCTCCACATGACTCCTCTAAGTTAGTAATCAGCAGCCGATGCTAACGCTGCCAATACACTAAAATAATTGTGCCATAATAGCACACAGCAATGTTACTTGAAATAATAATGAGGGTTAATGCTAATGAGAAGAGCTAAAACTTAAGAGTCTGATTAACTACTTGAGTGTAATATTTTCAAGTCAGCAGCTTATTGCAGGAATTAATTAGCTTATGCATAGCCTGCGTTAATAGCATATTTATATCACACAATAAACATTTGAATTACATCAACTAACATTACCTTTACAGTGAGGGAAAAAATTATTTGATCTCCTGCTGATTTTGTACTTTGCCCACTGACAAAGAAATGATCAGTTTATAATTTTATGGTAGGTTTATTTGAACAGTGAGAGACAGAATAACAACAACAAAAATCCAGAAAAACGCATTTCAAAACAGTTATACATTGATTTGCATTTTACTGAGTGAAATAAGTATTTGACCCCTTACCAAAACATGATTTAGTACTTGGTGGCAAAACCCGTGTTGGCAATCACAGAGGTCAGACGTTTCTTGTCGTTTCCCACCACGTTTGCACACATCTCAGGAGGGATTTTGTCCCTCTCCTCATTGCAGATTCTCTCCAAGTCATTAAGATTTTGAGGCTGACGTTTGGCAACTTCAACCTTCAGTTCCCTCCACAGATTTTCTATGGGATTAAGGTCTGGAGACTGGCTAGGCCATTCCAGGATCTTAATGTGCTTTTTCTTGAGCCACTCCTTTGCTGCCTTGGCCGTGTGTTTTGGGTCATTGTCATGCTGGAATACCCATCCATGACCCATTTTCAATGCGCTGGCTGAGGGAAGGAGGTTCTCACCCAAGATTTGATGGCACATGGTCCTGTCCCTCGTCCCTTTGATGAGGTGAAGTTGCCATGTCCCCTTAGATGAAAAACACCCCCAAAGTGTAATGTTTCCACCTCCATGTTTGACAGTGAGGATCGTGTTCTTGGAGTCATAGGCAGCATTCTTCCTCCTCCAAACATTGCGAGTTGAGTTTATGCCAAATAGCTCGATTTTGGTCTCATCTGACCGCAGCACTTTCACCCAGTTTTCCTCTGAATCATTCAGATGTTCATTGACAAACTTCAGATGGGCCTCTACATGTGCTTTCTTGAGCAGGGGGACCTTGCAAGTGCTGCAGGATTTCAGTCTTTCACAGCATAGTGTGTTACCAATTGTTTTCCTGGTGACTGTGGTCCCAGCTGCCTTGACATCATTGACATGATCCTCCCGTGTAGTTCTGGGCTGATTCCTCACCGTTCTTATGATCATTGAAACTCCACGAGTGTAACGGTTTTTTGAGGACTCTCAGACAAGTAAGTGAAAATAAAACACACTTTATTTAAAGTGAATAATGCACAAGTTCGCCCTCTAGAGGCGGTAGGTAATACACAGATCAAGTAAACTGAGATATTACAATAGTAATAGCACAATAGACATATATGCAAGACAGTATGCACTAGGATGATATGAACCCCCAAGGGGTTAATGTCTAGATAACAGTCCGTCTCAGTTGTGGGGGTTTGACACACCCTGGATGTTAAAAGGCTGTGCTAGATAGACAAAGTTCATCAGGTACTGAAGATCGAGCTGCCTTGCCAAGGTGTTTGGATATTAAGCAGACTAGGAATCAACTTAGCCCCCACGGGCGTAGTTACAGGAACTGCTTTGGTTTGTGCAAGTGCAAATAGCCCCCACGGGCGTAACGGGAACCGGCCGGCAATGCAAGAGCTAACAGCCTCCTCAAGCTTACTCGACTGCTGGAATATGAATGCAAGAGCCACTAGCCCCCTCGGGCGTAATACCGGATAAGCCAACACTGAAGCCTTACTGCCAACTCTCTGTGTTACGGATATTGCCGGTAACCAATACCGGAGAGCCTTAGGCGCCCAAACGACCCAAACAATGTGAACACTCTGCAATGGTGGACTAGAGTTGCCGACAGAGAGCGGCCAACTCAGCAGCAGTATCACGGGTAACGAGGCTCGTACTGGAGATAGAGAGAGTGAAATCGAGGCAGCACTGCAAGAGTTAAAAGGCACGTTTACTCGAAGCTTCAGTGCTTCAGCAAGGCTCTGCACTGAGAGGAAGGCACACAGATTCACACACAGCTCTGCACAGATAACGAGGCACAGCACTTAATCGAGGGAAACACCAGGCAAGGCAGTCACACTGAAGCGGGCAACAGAGACTGATAATGTCGCGGCTGCGACAACTGGAACGCAGGTCACTGGAACAAGCTGGAAGTCGATCTTCGGAGCAGGAAGTCAGCCGGGCCGGGTCGGAGCACGTAGGAGGCAGTCATACAAGCCGGGTCATACACAAGCTGGAACGTCAGTCTAGCCGGGTCAGGATCCAAGGGTGGTACGCAGACGAGCCGGGTCATACACAAGCAGGTACACTGGAGAATGGTCAGGACAAGCCGAATCGGTACACAGGAACTCAGAATACAGGAACACAGCAACAGCACTACTGGCTCAGGAACACCACGAAAGGGCATCTGACAGATGTGATAGCCAGGTATAAAAAGGTCATCAGGAGGCGGGTCAAACCCAGTCAGCAAATCAGTAACAGCCACCACTGAGAGTGACAGGAATCACAGGCACTGTGATAACGAGGTGAGATCTTGCATGGACCCCCAGACCTAGGGAGATTGACAGTTATTTTGTGTTTCTTCCATTTGCAAATAATCACAACAACTGTTGTCACCTTCTCACCAAGCTGCTTGGTGATGGTCTTGTAGCCCATTCCAGCCTTGTGTAGGTCTACAATCTTGTCCCTGACATCCATGGACAGCTCTTTGGTCTTGGCCATGGTGGAGAGTTTGGGAGCTGATTCATTGATTGCTTCTGTGGACAGGTGTCTTTTATACAGATAACAAGCTGAGATTAGAAGCACTCCCTTGAAGAGAGTGCTCTTAATTTCAGCTTGTTACCTGTATAAAAGACACCTGGGAGCAAGAAATCTTGCTGATTGATAGGGGGTCAAATACTTATTTCACTTAGTAAAATGCAAATCAATTGATAACTTTTTTGAAATGCGTTTTTCAGGATTTTTTTTATTGTTATTCAGTCTCTCACTGTTCAAATAAACCTACAATTAAAATTATGGACTGATCATTTCTTTGGGGCCATAGTCTCATAACACAATGCACATTTACACACAAACTTCATACACACTCTCGTTTTTAGGGTATACAGATCAGCACAAAACTGCATTGCATGTTTCCTTAAGCACCCTGCATTTAAAGGGAGATCTGGTAACCTTACTCATATGTATGTTTATACACATAAATAAGTATATTCATGTACACACATATGTACACATTCACACATACAACAATGTGACACAGTGAGGAAATGTATTAATAGTTTTATGTTCTAAAATAAGTCCTGTTGGGAGGTATGAGTGGAGGCAGAGTATAGTGGTGGCATATTTATTATGGAATCTGCATGTGGTGATTTGTCAATTGGGACGCAATATGTTTGCAATGTTTACATAGCAAGCATGGTACATCCCTCTGTGAAAACGGCAGTCCACATTGGTATTTTAGTGTAATGTGATGACATTTTCTTGTCTCCATAATTATTGATCTGTAGTGTTGCTTCTCTGTTGATCTTTGACACCTAGCAATGGAATAAGGGAGTTGGGAACATTTTACAACTGGAGATGTAGCCAATGCTTTTCAAAGCAAGGCATTGTAGATGCTGCTAGCATTCAAAGGATTTAAATTTAGATTGCTGCCTTTTACAAATCTAATGGAATCAGGTCATTTAACCCAAACAATGTCAGATGAGTATAAATACATTGTACATCAATGTGTTAGACATCTCTCTGGCACTGAAAGGGTTAATAATAAAGCACAAAAGTTGTAGGTTTGTTTTAATATAAATGCTAAACATTGTCTATTGTGTAACTGGCACCTCCACTGCATCTCTTCAAGATTACACTTCTCACTGTTTCCAAGTCAAAATGTGTAAATCAAGGGCACTGCCACTGCTACAATATATTTAGTTCAAAAGTTATTATAGCTCAGAGTTGAATACTTTAGATACAGTATCACAGTGGCCTGAAATTGTACAGTGGCGCTGTTACTACACCATCCTAGGGACATCTCTGGTCAGTTGACCATAAATCTCCATAGAATGGTGCAGCAACGGCACCACTGTACAATTTCAGGCCACTGTGATACTGTATCTAAAAAATTCAAGTTTGAGCTGTAATATCTTTTGAATAAAACACCTTTCAGCAGTGTGAGTAGTCTTGTTTTACCTAGGGTGATAAAGACTACAATATATATTATTTTACATGTTAAGTATTACTATCGCTTTAAAAACTGGTCTGTGTTGTTTATGGTGTTCCACCTCTCCCTCCCTCTTTAAAGCAGAAACATAGTGGGGAATGAGAAGGAAGGATAGTTTCAAGAAGTATGAAGTGTACCATGTACATCTACCAGACCTTCAAAAAATTGTGAAAACAAAAATATATTTTCATACGGTATATAATAAAAGTGTTATGTGTTCTCCATTGTCTCTATTTTGAATAACATGCACTGTTTACCACAAAAATGCTGAATTGTTCACAAAGTCTATGATTATATTTGATGAAGCATTTTGCAATTTCCCTATTGGCCTGGACTTCTGACTTCCAGTGAGTCATTGCTTTGCATTTTAACTATTATTCATGTCAAAGTACTAGCAGTCAGCAATTATTTAATGTTTCCTGACATCAGAGAAAAAATAATTGAATTCCAGACAGCTGATGTCAAATTCTGTAGAATAATTATATGTCTGTGTGGCAGAAGTAACCCCAGCAGAGATGTCTCATTTATACTCTACATGAAATGAAGCAAAGTCTTCTTAAAATATTAGACATTTCTTCCACTAGACCTAATGTTATTTATAGAATAGCATTAACAAAAGAAAAAGTCACATGTCAAAATATAATGACCCATAATTGATTCTATGACTAGAACACTTTGTTTTAAGAGCATGCACTGTCTTCATAAAAAAAATAAATTACCATAAAATATTGAGAAGATGGATATCAAATAACTGCACAATGTTTCTCGATTGAAGCATTGACCTGAGGCACACTAAAGTAAGACAATGGTTATTGTATAAACATGTTTATGTTTTATAATTGTTTTTGTAGTACAAAATAGGAGCTCATTAGAATTAAAGAACAAAAGCAAAATGGTTACAATGAAACAATTATCTAAAAAGGCATTCAGTGATTGAGACATTACAGATTTATTCTTTATCTTTGAAGATAAAACATGTATTATTTCAAAAGCTCTGTACTTTATGAATTAGAAACAATTGTGTTTCTCCAATAACATTGATTGAATCATGTGCAGTACTGTTAGAGTCCTGCCTGATCTTTGTAGGTACAAAATTTAGGAGAGTCCACCTGCCCTTTAGAGTGTATCAAATTATTTTTACAACAGGGGATATGCTCAAGCCCTTGTAGTCATGCATATCACCAATGAACGCCGAAAGTGATACAGCAGACGGTGGGGCTAGGGCTCATGTGTTTCCATATTATACATCTTTCAATGAGAGTCTCAGTGGTAAGGTTGGTATATATAATGTCTGAGGTTGGTATATATAATGCAGTAATTTACAAACAAGATTCAGGAAATGCAGAAAAATATATAAAAAAAACCTATAAAGTCTATCTAACAGGTAAAAAGTAGAAATATAAATAAAAATAACATTTAAATCAGTAATAGTTAAATTCTGAAATCTTGGTGACAAATAAAGGGTATAAAAATAGAAAGCATATTTTTAAATGCCAGTTCATTAGGAATATATGTATGTTCCTGTCAATGTAAAGATGTAATGTACAAACTATGTGTTATGCAGTTGATAATTAGGATATGGGTAATTAGATATTGGTATATCTAGAGGGAGTTGGAAACAATTATAAAATGAAAGGCAACTAAAGAAAAAAATGAGAAAATGCCAGCAGAATCAGTAAATGTAAGTAATTGCATTAAAAATGAATGCCCAAAGAGCAAAATGACCATGGAATTGTAACACGAATAAGATCAGCAGTATTCTTTGGAAAGGAGTTTGGACCACATTAAATAAAATTACTTTATCTAATTCATCTTCACAGTTTATAGGAAAGGTTTGGGGGAGATGCACTAAAGTGTGATAAAGAGGTGATAAAAAGGAGATGACTTCTCCAGTGATATCACTTCTCCAAGTTCTATGTTATTCTAAGGAGCCAATGCACTAAGATTTATCCAACTTTGGAGAAGTGATTTTACTGGAAAAGTCATCGCATCTTTATCAACTCTTTATCATGCCTTAATACATAAGCTCATTATCTCTCTATGTCTTATCTTTATTTTGACACAGATTCAACTGATATTGTTCAATTTGTTTATTATTTAACCATATATCATGGGTGAATGGGTATACTAAGCACTACCATGAAAGCACTACTATCTTGGGGTTAGATTACATCAAAACTGGAAATATTAATCAAATTACTATTATGTCTTTGACAGCCATTTCCAGATGGTCAATTCTGCAATCATCCATTCTGACTAAGGGTTATAATTGGATTGCAAAATTGTGTTGTTTTTTTCAGTCAAAATCCACTTTGTAATATTTTTGCAGTGCTTCAAACATGCTCTAAAATCACCCCAAAGCGGGGCTCATGAAGCTAAAAGGAAATGTCTACATGATATTTGCTTCCTTTGGGCTGGATCAAGTATAAGAAAAGATGAATTGGACATGTTAGGAATACGGGCAAAACATTATTATGGGGTTCATAGCCCCCATATTAAATAAAACTATACTGGGAGCAACCTTAGAACAGCTTCTGTCCTCTGAAAAGTATGATCAGAGTAAGCAGAATAATTTTTAAACTAGAGGAGACAGGCAAAGAATGGAGCTGGAGTTAACACACAGTTCTACTCATCCAGTACTGTAAAAATTAAGACCATAGTGATGTTGGGAAAGAGAAAAAGCAGCTGCTAAAATTTGGCACTAAGTATACAGACAAATAGACTGGTGAGGAGTGGGAGATGAAGTTGAAGTTGCAAGGAATGTGCCTGTGATTTTTTTTAGACACTAGACAGTAACGAAAAGGGACAGTTAGTTAAAATTATAAAAACTTTTGACTCATAAAAGACAGAGACAATCAGGGACCTTGACCTGACCTGATTGACAGTGATGATAACTAGAGACAGATCCTTACATTATACAATATTTTGAGAAGTGCAACATTTGCAAACAGTTCTGCTGTGTACTTTACTTTAAAAATTAGCAATACTTCATGACCAACAGACTTACTAGGGGTAGGCATAAGGGAAAGGAATAGGATGAGTGCAGGGATGTGGCAGTAAAGCAGTATTCCAAAAATTGTCTGCACCCATGGTTTCTGCAACTTGTGCAATAAATTATGATGTTCCTTCTAATCCTTAGGCGGCTGTTTGTAAATGTGATATGAAAAGTTCCACCACCAGCTGTAATAAACATTTTATGAACACTGAAGATGACAATGCTACATTCTTGAGTCATCGGCATAGCAGAGAATGGTTTCACAGTTATACCAATTGCTGTGTCTGACTGTGAGAATAACAACACTCATCATCAATGTAGTGGCGAATGTTCTGTAAATTCCTAATAAGGTTATAAATAATAGATAAGCACTAACATGAAAACACTACCATCTTGGGTCTGGATTCTATCCCAACAGGGATTTTTGTCAAATGGCTATTTTTATTTTGGCATGTATTTCCAGCTGCTAAATTTTGTAATCACAGATTCTCAGTAAGGCTCATAATTGGATTGTGGGTTTTTTCAGGAAAGTCCCCTTTGGAATACTGTTGATATCATGATAAATGCTCCCAAATGACCACAAAGTAAGGCACCAGAAGCCAAAGGGTAGTGGTTATACAATGTCTGCTTCCCTTGGTGCTGGATCAGGCATGAGAAATGGGAAGGGAGTCATGTTCCCAAACAAACTTTCCGTATGGAAACAGTTTTGTTGTTTACTTTACCAAAAAAAAATAAATAACAATAATACTCTTTGATTATGTCCAGCAAATCGACTATAGACAGGGGTAAGGGAAAAGGTATAGAAGAAGTGCAGGGATGTGGTAATAAAGTGGTAGCTGCAGCTGGTGCAATAAATGATGATGTTCTTCCTCCTCCTTAGGAGGCTGTGTATACATGTGAAATGGAAAGTTCCACCACCAGCTGTAGTAGTAATATACCTTTTCTAGAACACTGAAGATGACAATGAGTCACATTCTAGTGTTGAGAGTTTAGCAGTTAAACCAGTTCCTGTGCCTGGTTGTGAGAGTAACCACAGCCCTCCTGAATGTATTGGCATACAGTTTGTACTGTAAATCCTAGAAGGTTAAAAGTAAAAAGAAACTGTTGTAAATGCAAAAAGCCTACAAGAATATGAAAGTAGTGGGCAGGAAGTGGTGGGTGTTGATAAAGATGGCTAATTATTGAGGATGATCTCGAAATAGAATATATTCCTCCAGCATTCTCACCTTCTTCTGGTACAGATAATGTAGAGTGAAAATTAGCTGAAAAGAAAAGGCCCAATACTCTATCACTGAAAGTGAGTACTATGTCTGTTTACAAACTGTTTGAGAGATCAATTGGAAAATAAGTATCTGGAGAAGCAAAGATCCCCAAAAACTCACAATATTCCTGTCAGTCATCATAATCATCATCATCATCATTATTACCAACTGTAACCCCCACCTAGCCCCAGCCACTGTTGTTGAGTAAGCAGAAATACATCCATAAGCCCTAGCTATGATGATTGTTTCTACTGCCGATGGATGTGCAGCACCACTGACAGCTACTGGGAGCATAATTGAAACATCTAGACCTTGAAGTATAAGTAGTCCCCCAGGCACCCCTCAGCACATGAAATCTAAACGCATTTAGACAAATGCTCATTAAAACTCCACCCGAAGCATAACTACAGGTCTGACTGGGATACAAACTGGCAAGATGTGAATCTAGAAACACTGCTAAAGTTTACAGGGATCATGGGCACATAATAATGGTACTCTAGATGTGCCAGAGAGTGTGCCAAGATTGTATTCATTTGCAATAGCACCCACAATTCCTTGCGCTGTTCTACAAGCATAAAATACAGAGGAGTATGATTCTAAGTTTGTTGGAGTAAATGACAAGAGTCATAGTGGGCCCATGCCTGCCTCCACCACCACTGCCGCAAGTGTCGCTGTTACAGCAATAAAGTGGCATAGCTCTTCCACTATGTAACACTAACCCACACTTACTGAGTTCCTAGGAATGAGTTCAAAAGTATGCATGTGGAATTGAAAATTTGCCAAAAAGGATAGTGGTTTACATTATGTCATATTGTTTTACTGAAAACACAGATTTTAAAGAACTGATCTCATGTGGTTTATCATTCTAACATATACCAAGCTGATGTTATTTATCTAGGACATTGTTGTACAAGCAGAAGGTAAGTGTGGTGGGAAGAGAACTGTAAAGATCTTATAGCAAGAAAATTCAACACATATAGCTGGAGTACAGATTATATAACTATCAATGCACTCTGGCTTTCTTTCTTATTATTGGTCAGAAAAAGCTTGCAACACAGCCCTGGCCTAGTGCATGAAGTACTAGATAGTAGCCACCACCAGAAACATTTTGCCACCTAATGGTACCCACCAGTGATGTGCCAATTTGTAGTATTATACTTCTTGCTACTTAGTCATCTGAGCATCAGGATTAGGCTGCTGCATGAGACTGCATGAGGTATGATGATGGTTCCACTTCCTACTAGCCTGGCGATGCTGATTCAGCACAGGCCCCAGAGTAGCCAGTCAGTTCAGGTGCATCTGGTAAGAAGAAAAAGGCCAATCATACATCTCCTCCTGCACCTGCTCCCAAATGTTTTGAACTGTTAGTCTTCCAACACTGGTACTTGATAGCCATGTCCTATGGTTGTTAACAATATAAACAGCAACACTGAATTACTTGACTTCCTTTCTGTGATAACAATGATGTGTTCAGAAATATGTTGGCATTTTCTTGTTGATGATGTTAAAAGGAAAGATGATGTCTGCACACAGCGTTGTAGTTTAAGCTCTACTGAGCATGTTTATTAATCACCATTTTCACAATGTTTCAGGGAAATCAGGTGCTGACGAAGGGAAGATTACCACAAAACATTGTGCAAATGGTGATTAATAAACATGCTCAGTAGAGCTTAAACTACAACTCTGTGTGCAGACATCATCCTTCCTTTTTGCTGTTGCTGTGGGTCATAACGTGGCACTGACCCTTCTGATATCTTGCACCGGATACAGAACCTGGTGTGCTGGGGTAAAGAACTTTTTCTACATTGTTGATGATGTTGTTGATGCTGGTAAAATGCTTTTGCTGACTTCTTTTTTCAACATGATATCTACTTTTGTTTTGGTTCTAATGTTCTATCACTCAGCTTCCACAATGCAACCCTCCTCTATATCTATAAACATACCTTTATATTCTTTGACAGAATCTGATTCCGATCATCATGTCTTTGCACAAATTTTTCACACTTTGATGGGAATTAAGACATTTTATGTTTAAAGCAGGGTCCAATAAAGTAGCAAGAAAGTATTCCTCATTGCATTTAAAGGGATAGTAACCCCCCCCAACAACTTTACGGCAAAATACAGCAATCATAGAAACATACTGAACGCACTTAGTCCCATCTCTCAAACCTTTATGGTTTGAGAGATGTAAGCAAGACAGACCGCCTCTCCCTCACCTTTCTCATACGTCCGCTGTATAGCGGACGTCATGAGATCCGGCTTCCAGCACCAGATGGCGGCTCTGTAGGAGCGCTGTCATCTAGATATCTCTGTATTATTACTTCATGGGTATGGTCTAAAACATGTGCCTGGCTTTCAAGCACATGTTGTAGACCATTCCTATGAAGTAATTATACAGAGATATCTAGATGTCATAACTCCTGCAGAACCGCCGAAAGTCAGCTGACCAGATTCTGCCTCTGACAGCTTTACAGCTCGTCAGGTAGAAGGGGGAGGGACCGGAGGACTGTCTTGCCTTACATCTCTCAAACCATAAAGGTTTGAGAGATGGGACTAAGTGTGTTCAGTAGGTTTCTATGATTGCTGTATTTTGCCGTCAAGTTGTTGGGGGGTTTACTATCCCTTTAATAGGCACTATGTGAGGATCCTCCTCAAAGCATGCTAACATGTTCTTGACCAGCTGGTGCATGCCTGTGTCAACATTATGCTAAGATTTGTTAGACATGATTCCCTGCTTTTTCTGTAGTAAATATATCAGTAGAAGAATCTTGCTAATACCTGCTCATTTTTGACTAACCAGTAAGGTGGCCTTCTCAAAAGGGTTCAGAGACTCAGATCTATCACACACATTAGTTAACCTTGCCTAGGTGACAAATATGCTCCATCCAAAGCCTTCCAGTTTTACACTGTTTATTGTTAATGGCCTTACTCTGGAGATGGGGTCAGGATGTTATGCTCTTGCATGGAATATAATGCATTGCACGCACTGTAAGAGCAGTTGAAATGGGCACATATTTTACATGCAATTTTCATGTTTTGAATTCTGAGAAGAATCTACTCAGAACTAAATTTTGTATATGGGTAAAGCAGGGAACATGCACCTAGGAAAGGGCGAAAATTTTTGTCTCAAACTGAAATCGGCAAATAATGGCACTTTCCGCTTGGTGAATAATTTCCCACAAAAAGTGCAGTTTTTCATCTTTTTCCCGCCTTTTCCACCCATTGAAATCAATGGGAAGAAAAATATTTCTCCACCACAGGAAAGGCTGTCAGGCTCTCACAGCAGCCATTCTGTGTTTGTGAGAGGAGAGAGCAGGATGTTTTTGAGCTACAGGAAATAAAGGGGAATTGAAGCTTACTTTATGGAGTCATTTAGGTAGGACATTTGTATTCTGTACTAGGGTAGTCTGGGAGCACTGTAGGGGATAAGAAGGGAGGAAGGAGGTTGACCCCCAAATACTCCAAAATTCCATGTGACTGACTGGCAAGACACAGGCAGCTAGGGACCTATTTGCTTGCTGATCTTGCTGTTATTGTCTCTGTGATGGGTGGGGAAGACGTTGTTGATTTTGTTTTTCAGTTATAATTTGTTTTGGACAGACTGTGATAAGACAACAGGGTGGACAACTTAAAATAATTAAATAAAGAAAGAAAATTAAAAAATAAAAAATAATAAAAAACTAAATTTCTTAAGTGACAGTGACAGACAGCTGACTTGGCTTAGGCAAGGCATCATACAGCTGCATCAGATGTGTTGTGTACCGTACAGTAAAAAAACACAGTGTAGCTGTATAATGTCCAGCAAATGCACAAGGGGAAGGGAGAGGGGTAGAGCAGTGCAGGGACATGAGAGTAAAGTAGTAGTTCAAAAACTGACTGCAGCAATGGTTGCTGCAGTGTGTGCAATCAATGATGATGATCCCTCTACTCCTAGGGAGGATGCAGTTTGTCAAGGTCCCAGCAAAACTAGTAGCAAGTAGAAATAAAGAACCATATAAAAAGAACACTGAAGATGACAACAAGTCGCATTCAAGTGTTGATGATGCTGACAATAGCATAATAGAGGAAGGTGTAGCAGCTGGACCGCCTGCTGCATCAGATAGTTAGACAAACAAAGCACCAAAACACCCATAGTAGGGAACTTTGATACAGTAAAAGTAAAAATAAATTGCTTGAGACCTCCAAAAGCTTAGAGGAATATAAGGGTAGTGGGCAAGAATTGTCAGGTGATGCTGATGCTGCTGAGGATGACCTAATGATGACTGACGATGATGCAGAATGTATCCCTCCAGCATCCTTCTCTTGTTCAGATACAGATGAAGTTGTGAGTGAGGATGGTGACAGGGCTATAAGATTAGCAGAAAGACAAAGGCTGAATCTTTCACCACTTTTAAGGAGCTCTATGCCTGTCTATAAACTGTTTGAGAAAGCCATTGGAAAGTCTGACCCTGGACAAGCACAGATGTCAAAAACACACAGTCACCTTATCAGTCATCATCGGCATCATTGCCTCTTCAGAGTCCAAGTCCCACTCAGCCACACACACCTGTTTTGAGTACCCAGCAACAGCAACACAGATTGACATCCACAGTGTTAGATATGATGAGTACCTCTGGTGCTGCTGCTGTAAGTGCTCCACCTTTGACACGGAGTATGACAATGGTAAAAATGCATACACAAATCACACCATGCCAGTCCCCCTCCACCACCACTACAATACATATCTGCCACATTGTAGGTTGTACTTTATTTTTTTTTTATTACTTGATATCATCATGAATATGTGCCAGTGTCACTTAAGCAAGAAAGTGCTGTGGGCAAAGGACAAATGAATTCTGCATGCTAACACATTTTTCAAGCCATATTTTGCTGTAGGAATCAGCCACTTATTTCTAAACTTCAGCCCTCAGAAGAATAATATTACAGTGGGAAATGTAACTGGAGGGGAGCGCTCAACAGATTCGCTGAAGCTGGATACCAGTCAATCATCAAAAGTGATTTTAAAATTTATAATTTTATTGAAATACCATAAAAAGTGGTACAAGACCACAAAATACTAAGGAGAATAATACATGGCAAGTTAGATAACACCAGTCGCCTAACGCGTTTCGTGCAGGAATACACTTAATCATAGGCTCTATAGCTATCCAGCGGATCTGTTGAGCGCTCCCCTCCAGTTGTCCTCTCGTTTGTGGAAACCTTTGTCGAGGTTGTTGGGAGCTGCCCCGGATCCGCACGGCCATACAGCCAGGTGAGTGAATATGATCATTGTATCAATGTCAGAGGATTTGTAGCAACCTGTAGGCTATATTGGCTATTTATTTCCTATAAGAAATATAGGCGACAAATGTGTTAAAATAGGCTAAAAATGTGTTAACATAGGAGGAAAATTTGTTAAAATAGGCGAAAAGGAGGACATTTTTTCATAGGTTTTCCCTGTTTTGTACTTGAGGCAAAACATTTCTTCCATCCCTACTGACCTTCACAGCAACAGCAGTTATTGAGATAACAGATTCCAGTGACAATGTCCCTTTCTTCAATCCTGTAATGTACACTGCACTGTTCCCAGAGAATGATGTGGCTTTGAAGTTCAGAGGCTGACTGTGACTGAGCTGTATAAGCATGATCCCTGATCTGGATGAACCTGGTTCTGCTGCGTGGCAAGCGGTTTATAATATTAAGCTCGATAAAGCCAGATATGTCTCAATTACCAAAAACAAATGTGCTACAGTTGCAGTTCCTCTACCACATCTATGGCTACAGTGACTGTGTGATCAGTCATGAAATAGAGAGGTGTCCACCTTCATTGCCCTGAATCTTATAAACAGCTTGACATGCAGCAGAAACATGCTCATCTGAAGGCTATGTCGGTGACATATTTTGTCACATATGGGCTCTTAGTCATAGGGCAGCGTGTGTGAGCACTGGTGTTTTCAAGTTATCCAGGCAGATTTATAAGTTGACATGATGTTTCAATTATTTAGAAGTTCTCATTTTTGTTTGCATAAGTTTTACAAAGTGTTGCTTGTGCCAACAGACTCCTGTTATAGTTCTTCATCCTAATATAACTAAATAGAGCCAACATTTGAAGTCTCCATGTTGAAGCAGGCAACATTTTGAATTTGCCCCTTTGCTGCTTGCTATTGGCATGATGACATTTCAATAATAAACTTTGCAAAGGCCATTCTGCTTGTATTTGACAGCAAAGGGCTGTTTACAATACTGTTTTTGGAAGTTTTGTATATATCCTGAATTGCAATTTCAGAATACATACAGATTGGAATTGAATAGCAGAAGTAAGAAAAGGGCTAGAAACAATCCTTTTTTCCTACTTTTACTGGCCAAGTTTTCCATTCTATTTGAATGGAATCTCAATGTCGGTATCTATATTGAACTGCAACATTCACTATACATACCAGCTGGAATGTAATAGCTGAAAAAAGGCTAGAACATTTTTTTTCTGTTCTGTTTGAACAGAACCTTGGCCTTTATTAGCAAAAACAGTTGAAAACACTTATCAGCTGCAATGCAATCTAGACCTACATAAGCCTAGATTCCTTTGTTGTTGAATTCACATTAAAGTATATGGGAAAATTTGTAGATAAAACCCTTGAAAATGTTATTAGCTGCACTCTAATTCAGGACCAGAGGTGTGTGACACATTGCAAAACAGTGAGTTGAACAACCCCCTGGTACTTGAATGGTCAAATTAATTATAAAACTACACAACTATGATCTACGTTCACAAAGATACTTTTAATGTATTTATTTATTTATTTATTTATTTCATATATTTATTTATTTACTAAGCTTCAAAGTGGAGAAATCCGTCAATACAGGAGCTTGAAAGTCAGGAGGCCACAAGACCTTTTATACACTGACATTTTGTGTAGTTCCATTGAAACGTACTAATTTCTTTGGTGTTTCTAAGTAAACATCAGAGAAAAAGATATCTTTTCCAACAATATACAGGTTTTGTTTTGTGTACAAAGTGTCTTTTCATTTTTTATTCTTTTTGGAAATGTTGCTTGAAGATGTAAGTACTGTATAACTATAGTAATTTGTGTCTTCAGTCCAATGAAGATTTGATTTTGGTGTATCACATGATGTGCCTGGTAATTTTCCAGGCTGATCAAATCTTCCTCATTGAAAGTCAATATGAAGAGCATGCTAATTGTGCCTATTTTTCTCATGCGGGCTTGCTGTTCGATGTCCTTACCAGAGTGCAATTCTGTAAATTTATGAGATAGATATTATGATTGCAAAGATTAGTTACAACTAATTTGTATTGCTTCTTGTACCAGACAAATGTAATTGATGTTTAGCAAGAAACTCTTAAAACACTTTTGTAATGGCAATGCATCTGCTATGGTCTTGTTTTCAATATACTGTCAATTAAACAAGTTTAACATTGTATAAAACTCTACAAAGGAAATAGCATGTTTTTTTTCTAAATACACATTTTCTAATATATTTACAGAGCTAGGTATTAGTAATATAAGATATAGAAAATGTACTTTTTACAGTACAAGAATTGCATAAATAATTCTGCTGATATTGTACAATCAGAATTTTAGCTCCTTGGATTCTAGAGACATTACCAACACTATAAATATTTCTAACATGCAAGGTGATAACATTTTTGACACATGTTATATTGGGATTATCAGTAAATGTTGAACAAGAATGTATTTATATAATTCAGAACTGTTATTGAAAATAAAGGTTAAATGCAGTGTATTTAATCCCCTAGCATGCTATGGCCGTACGATGTACTGGCTTGACCAGTGTTTTCCACTGTGCCAAGCCCATTTATTGTACGAATAAAATACAGATACTGAATAAACTAATATAACAAGCATGGAGTGGCAGCACAAAAAACAACATCCAGACCTTGTATGTAGCACCAGAATCCCTCCTTATGTCCCCCCAACTACTGATCTCCCAAATGATTCAGCTGGGAAATCAATGAAGGCAATGCTGGGGAGTAGCATGGCTCCCCTGCTTTACATCCTACCAAAACTTCTGTGTAGGAGTGAGTGGCATTGTGGAAAGCCTTCCATATCATGTCACTGGTGATGTGGAGGGCTTTCCCTGATCCTGCCCACTCCTACCCTGTATTTTCTGTAGGATGGAATCAGGGATGCCATGTTGCTCACCTGCGTTGCCTCTGTTGATTTCTCAGCCTAATCGTCTGGGATATTGGTAGATGAGGGGGACATCAGGAGGTGACTGGATGAGTACCAGAGAAGTATCATATATATTGCAATACATTGGATACCTCTCTGACACCCAAATAGTTAATAATAAATTAAAAATAAATTTTAAAAAATAATTAAATATACAATAAAAAAGAGTGCCAGAGGTGTGTTCAGTGCATTTCTTCACAATGCATTGGACACCCCTTTATAACAGATACATGCCCCCCCAAATCTCTGATCCACTGTCCATTGGTAGTACTATTCCTCTCACATACATGGTCTGACCCCTCACCTACCTGGGTCCACTACGGATCCCCATATATACAGTCAGATCCCCAAGCCTAGATCTATTGTCTGGTACCATTGCCAGATCATCAGTCTGATCCCTGAATACACAGCACATATACTGCCTGTTATCTCAGTAGCCATGCTTCTGGCACGTATTACAGTGGGGTATCATTTTTCTTGTGCCACCATTAGTTGCTGCAAATTCCAGGAAATGCCATGGTGTTGAAATATTGTAGTATTTTTGAAGTGGCTGAAGTATAAAAAATGTGTTTTTTCCTATAGAACCACATTCTGAGAAAAGTTGTACAAACTAGCCAAGGGGCAAATGGGCAATTCACCCCTCATTTCGATGTGACTGAATGTCTACTTTCCAAAATCATATGCTTTACTGATCTTTTCTTTATATCTCTAATGGTTATGACCATTTTAGTGCAGGGAGGAAATTAAGAAAAACTGGCAGGTAAGTGTTTCTGGTATCCCCTATGGAATGTCAGCACATACCAATGGGGTAGCATTTTTCTTGGGCTGGTAGGAAGTCATGAATGCAGCAGGAAATTCCATAGTTTTCAATTATTTTAACACACACATATATATATATAGCAATGTGGGAAGGAGTTGCCCGTCAGGATACATAGGGACATGCAACACACACAGTGAGGAACACACAGGCACACACAGAAGTGAGTCATAAGGGGATAACTTATGTGTCATTGTAATGAGTTTGTGTTTGTACTTATGCCTCCACTGTGGCATTCATTCATACAGTTGAAATGCATGTGGTAATTGCACATACTATGGTGGAAGGTGGATCGTGCTGGCTCCCGGGGTGTGAGTGAGTGGCATTCATTCATGTAGTTGAAATGCATGTGGGAATTGCAAATACTATGGTAGAAGGTGGATCGTGCTGGCTCCCGGGGTGTGAGTGAGATTATGGTGGAAGGTGGATCGTGCTGGCTCCTGGGGTGTGAGTACGAGAGTGAGTGATTGCGTGAGTGTATGAGCGTATGTGATTGAGTGAGAGTGTGTGAGTGTGAGGGTGTATGAGTGTGAGTGAGAGAGTGTGTAAGTAAGTGTGATTGAGTGAGAGTGTGTGTGATTGAGTGTGAGTATGTGAGAGAGTGTGAGTGTGTGGGATTGAGTGTGTGATTGAGTGTGAGTGTGTGAGTGAGTGAGAGAACGTGAGTGTGTGAATTATTGTGTGTATGATTGAGTGTGTATGACTGAGTGTGTGTGAGAGTGTGTGTGAGAGTGTGAGTGTATGATTGAGTGTGTGTGAGTGTGTGTTTTTTGTCTGATGTGTTTGTGTCTGTGGTGTAGGAGCGAGTGGCAGCCAGTTTGTTTTTTCAGTTATTTAGATAGTGGTGGGCGGGCCAACTCCCTGCATGATTTAAATCACTCCCCCATTGAATCACTCAATGAGAGCAGTAACTCCACCTTACTTTACCCTATGAGTGCCAGAGGGGTACGCAACACATTGCTTTGCGATGCGTTGTGTACCCCAGGGGCGTCGCTAGGGGTGGGCTAAGGGGGCTGAAGCCCCGAGTGTGTCAGTGGGCAGCCCTGAATGTCAATCAGCAGACTCACTCCTCCTGCTGTTTATCCTGAGGCTGGCTGGCTGGCTGCTGCCCAGCAACTTGTGGGAATATATAGCTTGGAACAGCAGGCTGCTGCCTTACTCTGTTCTCAGCTTCAGCCCACAGCCATCCGCTCCACACTGGCTCTTCTAGCACTTCCTGGTGCTTTGCGATGAGGTCATCACCATGCACCTGAAGTACCAGAGGAGGCAGTGTGGAGCCCATGGCTCTACACTGAAACAGAAAGCAGAATGGGGCAGAGCAGAAGAGAAGGTATGAGAGACAGTATAGATGGGGGAAATATATGGCTACCAGTGGCAGGTAAACAAGGCTGGTGGGTGTCACATTGTATATGTGGAGAATTTGCAGGCTGGCTACCAGAGGGCAGGGGAACAAGGCTGGTGGGGTCACACAGTTTATGTAGGGAATCAGTGGCTACCAGTGGGTATTGGAATAAGCATGGTGGTGGCCATATAGTGTATGTGTAGAATCTGTGGTTTTCAGTGGGCAGGATAATAAGGCTGGTGGGGTCCACAGTGTATGTGACAAATCAGTGGCTACCAGTGGACAGGGTAATAAGGCTGGGGGAGGTCACATAGTGTATGTAAGGAATCTGTGGCTACCAGTGGGCAGGGGAATAAGGTTGATGGGGGGGTCACATAATGTATGTATGGAATCTGTGGCTATCAGTGGGCAGGGGTAAAATGCAGTTGGGAATCACATACTGTATGTGAGGAATCTGGGGATATCAGTGGGTGGGGGGGCACACACAGTGTATGTGGGGAAGCTGTGGCTTCCAGTGGGCAGGAGAACAAGGCTAGTGAGAATACACAATGTATGAGGGGAATCTGTGGAGACCAGTAGGCAGTTGTAGAAGGCTGGTGGGGTAACACAGTGTATCTGGGGAATCTGGGCAGAGAAACATGGCTGTGGCTACCAGTGGCCACTGGAACAAGGCTGTGGTATCATAAAGTTTATGTGCGTTGTTCTGTGGCTACCAGCGGCCAATGGAAAAATGCCGGCAATCAGACAGTGTATGATTGGCTACAGGTAACCAGTGGAACAATGATGGGGTATCACACATGTGTGTATGGTTCTATGGATACCAGTTGCCAGTAGAAGAAGACTGAGATATCAGTTCATGTGTGGGCCTTGTGCTACCGGTGGCAAATCACTGGAGTATCAGACAGTGGATGTGTGGCTAATAGGGACTAGAAGAGCCAGGTTATCCGGCAGTGTATGAGGGGTTCTATGGCTACCAGTGGGCAATGGGACAATGCTGGATATAAGCATACCTCCCAAGTGTCCCTCTTCGAGCCCCAAATCCCACTGTCCCTCTTTCACACCCTGGTGTCCCTCTTTTTAGGACATCATACTGTGTGGTGTGTATAAAGTGTATCACATTGCTCCACAGCAATAAAACTCACATTAATGTTTGTTTAAACATCGTTATATTTGTTTATACATTATCTGTGTAAATAAAATACTTTGGTGTTGCTATTGATAATATATTCAGTTACATCAATGGCTTATATGTATTAAAGCAACCTGGTTTTATTCTGGAGTAAACCAACTGCACAATAGGGGACAAATAAAAGTTGTTAAAATCCACTGCACTTGAATAGAGTTTTTAACCTCTTGAATGCTAGAGAGGTCTCCAATGCATTGCTTTGCAATGTATTGAAGACCGCTCTAGCATTCAAGGAGTTAAAACCCTTATTTAATATGAAAGGAATTTTGATTAGTTCCCTGTAAACTGTACCGGTTTACACCACAATAACTTCAGTTAGAACAAAAAACAATGGCAAGAGTTGAACATAAAATGGCTTACTTCTTAAGTTCTTAAGCATTGCATTATATATAGATTAGTAAAATAAACATATATGTTGTGTAAGGATAACTCACTCCACACTATAGCATTATCATCACTACCACCACTACCACTGGTGGCAGGCACTCTGTTGAATTTTGCTGTGGGCTCTAACCCCAGATCGTTTTGGAACCTAGAAATGCCCCTGGTGTACCCCTCTGGCACTCAAAGGGTTAAGTTGAGGTAACATAGCAATATAACACACGGTTGCTCTTAAGTTGAGACAGCATAGCAATATGCTAAGGGAACAAATAGAAAGTGGTGTTTGAGGCTTGCCCTCTGTAACATACAGCAAAGCATCGCTCTCCCTTTAAGGAGAAAGGGAAGCAGGAAGTGGAGGAGTGACAGTTGAGACAGTTAGTGAGGTGACTGAAGAGATGAAGAGTTAAATAAAAGAGTTGCTATTAAGTTTAACTCTGAGTTTTTATTTTATGGGAACATTACACCCTCGTACTGAAACAGAGTGTATGGAGGGTTACAATTATCTGTGGGAGGTGACACAGAGTGTATGGAGGGTTACAGTTATCTGTGGGAGGTGACACAGAGTGTATGGAGGGTTACAATTATCTGTGGGAGGTGAAACAGTGTGTTTGTGGGGTCATGCTCCTGAGTGAGAGTGTGTGTGTGGACCAGGAGAAGTTACTGATATCCCCTACTTCTGAAGCGAGTGGCAGCTATATATTTTTTTGTCAGTTGGATAGTGGTGGGCGGGCTGTAGGGGGCGGGCCAACTCCCTGTATGATAAACATGCCCCCATTCAATCACCCAATGGGAGCAGTAAAGTCCCCATTCAATGACCCAATAGGAGTTGTGTCTCCTAATGAGACATAAATTATGTAATGAGGCATTCTGTTCAATCTGTGTTTGTTTTCTGAGGAGACATAAATTATATTCTGTCTGTGAGGTACCATAAATTATGCAATGAGGCTTATTCTTATTCAACCTGCAATAGAAAGACTATTATACTTAATATTTATTGATTCACTTTCATCAGGCATAGTGCCCTGTGATTGGAATAAAGCTGATGTCCATTGTTCAAAAAGGGGGGCAAGATCCAAACCAGGAAAATTATAGGCCTGTGAACTTGATTTCCATAGTGGGGAAGATATTAGAAGGGTTACTGTAGTGTTCTGTGACAAACCACACTGGAGCCAGGCTGTAGATAACGGAGTGGCAACCGGCGCACTCCTTTTATTGAAATAGAGGGGTTTGGGGAAGTGCAAGTTCCGGCAGCTATAGGGAGCTCCTACACTGCGTGACCGCCCAGTCTCACGGTCCGCGCTACACTGACTGACGTGCGCTCTGACGCGCTTCCTGTATCCGTTCTCCCAGCAGCCTCCATCTCGCTGTCGGCTGGTTGCCAAGCAACCAGCCACCGCTCACTCCAAGCAGCTCCCCGATAGGAGCGGACACCACAGTTACTAACTAAAAGTATTCAACATTATGTGAATACAAACTATATTATTAGTAGGAGTCAGCATGGTTTTATGAAGAATAGATCATGTCAGACTAACTTACTTGCATTTTATGAAAGAGTAAATAGTCATTTATACAAATGAATTGCTGTTGATGTAGTATACCTGGATTTTGCAAAAACCTTTGATACAGTGCCTCACAACAGGATACTGCAAAAAATAAAACTTGTGGTGGTATACATTTTCACAACCAACATAAATATTTTTATTTAAGATAAAAATTTAAGATAAAAAAATTACATTTTTTTAAACATGTTTGGTATTTATAGTATCATAGCATGTCACATGATGAAAAAAATGTATTTGTGAAGTGTCATGAAAATGCTGAATTCATTTTGAAAAAAATAATATATAGTTTTCCATTTATAACTAGAAAGTCAACAAAAATTCCCCAAATCTCTGGCACTAAAAGGGTTAAAAATATTCCAGTAATCAAGGCAGAATAAAAGCAAATTGATAAACTAAAGAAATTTAACTGCAAATTATGCAAATTGCTATTGAATTAAAGGTATAGCAGAACTTACTAAGTAAAAAAAACTATAAAGTTTTTCCTCCTGATTCTAACAAGCATATTCCCATCGCTGAGAGGTGTTTTATTCAAAAGCTGTTGTTTCTCTGACTTGACTTTTTTTAGATTCAGTATCTCAGTACCTAATGTAAGAAAGTTTTACTTCACTTAGAGGGTAGTAGATAAGTGGAACAGCTTACCAGCAGACATGGTAGAAGTTAATACAGTGACAGAATTTATGCATGCATGGGATAGGCATAAGGCTCTCCTGTACAGAAGATAAGACCAAGGACTAAATAAGGTTTGAGATTTTTACAGTAGGAAAATGGGCAGACTAGATGGACCAAATGGTTCTTATCTTCCATCAAATTGTTGCTATGTTTGAATATCCTGACATTTTTCAGCAGCACTGTTGCTATGCCATCTTATGGTGTAGCAACAGTGCCACTGTAAAATGTCATTGATATACTGCAACTAGAAGAAACCAAGTTAGAGCTAAATATCTTGAATAAAACACCTCTAACAAATCAGGGTTACCCTTGTTTTACTCAGCAGCATAACACTACTATATATGTGTTAACATATTAAGTGTTACTATCCCTTTAAATTGCAATTGCTTTCTTCATGACATGTACCTCTTTAGACTGATGAATAATAACAAGAACACTTTAATGTAAAATGTGGAAAGAATATGACTTTAATCTTAAACCACACAAAACTATATCCCTATTACTTGTGGGAATACACTTAATTGCAGTATGTTTCTCTTAAACAAACTGGTTGCTAAAATTTTACCAATTACATTTTATCCAATAAGTGTTAGCTATCTGGCCTTTACCTACAAGTCCCAAAAGGCCTGTGTAGATAATTGCTTTTTAAATTCAACTAGAGGCGTAACAAAGAACAATCAGTCATCTCTGCTACAGTCTGAGGATAATTTCTTTGCATTATCTCAATGTCATATCAGTAACATTCTCTATTTTCTAGTTAATAATAATAGTATGATATTCTAAACACAAGCACATATGTGCTTTAGTGATTAAAAGGGACAATTTCTTATAGAAAAAAAAACACAATTAGAACTGTTTTTCAAATCAAGACATGTTATACAAGATTTTAAAAAAATATATTTTAAAAAAGCACTGAAAAATGCCATGGCTGCCACCACATTTAGGATGAATGGCCTTTCAAATGTTCTGTTTTGCAGGGTAGTATGCAGTGCAATGCATTGCTTTGTGACAAGCTGATTTGGTCCTTAAGGGATCAATTTTATTTGAAGAGAAAAGAGCCTATACAAATTGTATATATCTTGATCAGATCAGGATAGAGAATGAGAAAATACAATATGGGGACCCCATATTGTGTTTTTCCATTAAAGAGAGGGTAACGATTATTACCTCCCTCAAAAAATTAAATGAAAAAGGAGGTAATTTAGACCAAATTTTTCATCCACTTTAAAGTCAAATAAATATGAGTTCATATTAAGGTTGGGTGAACATTTTTGCCTCAAAAATTAAACTTGCAAAAACAATTCCGTTTTTCCACTTCTCATTGTAATGTGCAGTGTGCTGTTCTGTGTGTGTGTGAGAGGGGAGACAAAATGAGCAAGAAAAGTTAGTGGAATGTTGCATCTGATGAGGAGTAATCCAGTAGCAGCAGCAGAAAACTGTCCTAATAGTATAAGAGGGCAACAGCAGAACCTACAGAATAGTGCTGTTACAACCCATACCATAATTCCCTGTGATTGAGAGACTCAAGATCCCAACACTTGCAGATAGTGCCACCACCTCCACCCATCACATACCCTATGACTTAGACCACAAAGCTCACCAGTAGCAGATAGTGATGCCACCACCCTGACCATATCCTCTGCTGTGACTCAGAAACACCAGAGCTTACCCTATCACACCCCCTACCAAGGAATTTATTACTGTCATCATATCCCTACTGCCCTGGAGTGAATTTCTAAATGAGGAAAGTATTTTGTTCCAAGGTGGCTGTGGCTGGGTGCCCCCTGTATCTTCCTCTGCTCTTGCTGGTGGTGGTTACTGTAAAATAGGTGTAGGTGGAAGAATGTGGTTGTGGTGGTGTTGCTGATGAGGGTGATGGTACATGATGTGGATTTTCCTGGTTTATACAAGTTAGGAGTAGGCAATAAACGTGATGTGACTGGGCCTCACCACCAACACTCACATTATATAATAGTAGTTCCCAAGGTTCCTGTTGATGAATTGTCTTACTCTCGGTATCAGAAAATATTAGAGCAAGATCAAGCAGGTATGTCCATCATGCTGGATATTGAGAAATGGGGTCATCATCACAGCCACAGACTTTGGTGTTAGAAGTGGAAGAACCAGCAGTTAAATGAATGTTACATTTCCTACTGCTAGTTCTGATGATGAGGCAGCAGTAGCAGCAGCACCACCATACACCACTTCAGGTGAATCTGGGGAGAAAGTATACAGTGAAGGAGATCATTCTGTACCTTCCTCATTGAATTCTTGGTTACGGGAATAATTTTCCATGTGGGCAGGGACTATGCAATTATCCTTATTTGCAATGTGCCTAGGTTCTGAAGAGGGGGAAGGAGGGGTGACACCTTTACATATTTACCCTAATAAACCACATGCAACATAACCACTCTGGGATTCAAGTGGAATGTTATGTCATCACCCAAGAAAAGCACACTTCAGTGATGCTATCATTGTTCCTCCCCCATCAGAACAGAACATTGATGGAGTCACCTGACTCATTGCTACCTTGTGCTATGGTCTGGAGTCAGGTTCCCACAGCATAGCATTCTGTGTTTATCAGCAAGAAAGAAAGCAGCGCAGTTTTTATGCTAGTCAGGATCATTGGAGAGTAGTTTAGGGAGACTTATAGGCAGGACATTTTTTTCTCTGCGTTGAGTCTGGAGGCATTCTGGGGTGGTGAATGTGAAGGTAGAAGAGAGTTTTACCAAAAATATATCAAAATATTAGTTGACTGTGATAGGCAGCTGTGATCCAAGTTCCTTCCTGATTTGGCTGTTCTCATTACTCTTTCCACCACCGCCAGCACCACCAGTAATATTTAGAAAAAAATCTAAGAACACTGAAGATGACGAGTCACATTATAGTGTAGATGGCATGATGGAAGAAGGTGTAGCAGGAATTGTCATCCTTATTGCAAGTGGTTAAAGGCAACATTGTGTAATACCTCTGTGGTGACTGTGCATGTGGTAGGAAAGGGATGGGGCAGGTGTTGTGAGGTCATAGGCCTTTAGCCAATACAAAGGAAGGAGAGTCAGACCAGAAAGTGGGCATAAAATAATACAGTACAAGCTCTCTGGTCTCTCTTGTGGGTTTCTGTTCCAGCTCTAACTTCCTTTCCTTCCCTTCTATGTCCCTGCCCCTCCCCCATTCCCTGCCTAACCCCACCCCTTCTTTTTGCTGTTTTGTGGCTGGAATCATCCAAGCTTGATGAAACTTGTAAAAGCCAATAAATGCAGACACATACACATTGTGATATACTACACTACATACATACATTCAGACATGCACACACACAAAGTTGCACACATATACATGATTTTGTGTTTGTAGTGATCTCCAAAGTCAAATACTTTGCCACCACTGTGCCTCAAATGATATGAGCTACAGGAGCCAAACTATCGTTTGTATACCATGATATTGTTAATAGTTTGTAATGACGTGTGGGGGGCGCAAAAATAACTTTGCACTAGGGCCCTCTGTTCACTAGATTTGGCACTAATTAACCTTTTAAAGAGAAGAGGGGTGCACAATGTATATGGTATAAGGTATGATATGTAGAGAACGGTATTAACTCTTTAAGGCCATAACAGTGGACTTAACAATGTAACTTCTGGTATTTAAAGGATTAAGAGTTAACTTGATGCTGATCCCAAGTCAGAAAGCCTCCAGCTTGATCTCCCTGACTGTTGTCTGCATAATGATGATGGACTCCAGGACCACCCATCCCTATTCAAAGTGTAAACAAATTCTTTTAAATCAATTGGAATTTGGAGATTCCTTTATTTTGTCCCCTATGGTGCAGTTGGTTTCCTCAGGTAGAATTGTTTCAATACTTATTAGTACAGCTGTCTCCCTGAAGTTTAGATTATATTGCTGGGGATAAATGTTAACATGGATGTTATCTTAAAATATAAGTGTAAAGTTGTAGATAAAACCAGTGACTATGCCTAAGTCCGAAGCAGGACAAGTACTATTTATTTACAGATTGCAAAGACTCCTCTGGTCTTAAAGGGTTAAATGACATGCTTATTTGGATACATGTGACCTAGTTTAACCCTACTCAAAGGGTTAAGTGACTAAGCCACTGACGAACAGAAGTAGCTACTCGAGAAGTGGAGTTACTTATACTTTTTTATAACACATTTATCCTTTCAGTGGCAGTTTTTTATAAGGGCAAGCATTGAAGAAGGGATGAAACTGATATAAATGGAGAAATGAATAAAGGGGGTAGATTTAGTGAAAGAAGCATCTTTTTTGAAAAATTGCCTTTACTGAAGGATCACTGATTAAGAAGTTGTTCCGTCCCTTATGAATTATTATTTCTTTTTTTTAGTGGGGCATAAAAAAGAAGTGGGTAGTGTGCTCAGTGAAAGCAATGAGCAGAATGTTTATTTCTGCTATTCATTTCTCCTATTGGGTTCTGGGAGGATTGAAAGTGGGATTTCGGTGGGGGGCAGGGTCCTATCTAATGAATATTTATGGAGGGCGTATGAAATCCCCACTCCATAAATAAATTGTAGAAAAAACAGCCTGCCACACCATGTGGAAATAGGTAAGATAAATAATATGACAAGCTTCTGGAGATCAGTGTATAGAAGCATATATTTGTAATATTAAAGGGATAGTAATACTTCGTTTTAACTTTATTTTATTTTGTAGGCATTAAAAAAACATGAAGAATGATATACGTCTTATCTCTCAAACCTTTATGGTTTATGAGATATTCACAAGCAAAGTTTCCCCTCCCCGCCCCTTTTACCTAGTGTAAGCCATCTCTTCTCAGATGTGAATCTGGTTGTATGACCAGACATAACAGAAGGGGACAATTTTCTTTGCATGAAAACAATGAAAGCCCTTCCCCCCTTGACAAGTTTTTCAGCTTTTTCCCTTATCTTAATTGAAGATTGTCCCTCTCTGCAGTCTACCTTCTGATCTGGTTGAATGGGGGGGGGATACTTTGTTTGTGAATATCTCTTAAACCATAAACATATCATTCTTCATGTTTTTTTAATGCCTACAAAATAAAATAAAGTTAAAACGAAGTATTACTATCCCTTTAAGTCCTCCAAACAAGATTTTTTTATTTTTTAATAAAGACGTCTTCAAAATACTAACTTGACATTGGGAAATTAGCTAAATATCAATCATATCAAAACACAGAACAAATATTTAAATAATGTACTTGGTCAGCAATACCTGAGGCATCCATTTTTATTCATTGAGGCAAGTTCAGAGCTAGTAGAGATGATTATTTATAGAGAGAGAAAAAGATGGAAACAGGTATAATATGTCATAAAGTTGAAAGTTACTGCTTGAAAAGCTCCACCCAGCTACTATATGTTACTTTAAACCACTTGCCCACATTATAATATTAGACATAACTGTAAGAAAAGTAAAGTCATTCTATGTCTTCCTTTTTGATTGATTGCATTTGCATCCCTGTGCAATTGTATTGGAAAATTACAATTTATTTATCAAATAGATGTTTGATCATCAGTCCTTGATTGATAGCAGTCCACTTTCTTCAAATGCTAATGTGCATGACAACTGATTTATTACTATCCCTGAGACATGTCAGGGTATGAATAAAGGCATTTATAAAAAGAGATGTTTGGTGGATTGATTGACCATAGCTACGGACTGCTAACATTCTCCAAATTGCAGCAACATCTCTTAAAGTTAAAGGTAAAACATTTATAAGAAACTTAAACTGGTTGGGTTAAATACCCAGTAAATTATGTTGGCATCTGTAAAACAAACATTGTTTTCATACTGCAGACATAACATCTGAGATGAAATTGTTTTTTGTAAGCACTAAACAGTCATAGATGATCATTGTTAATTCAATGTTGCAATTATTATTCTTGGAAAACATGTGTATTTTGATATAAAGGACCAGCATCATTTTTCCATATAAAAATGGTTATTCTGAGTTGTCAGTTATGCTTTCAATTTAATCATTGTCACACACTTTGTACACACACATAAGTAGAACATGGTGCTTCAGTGGCACAGGATCATGCATGTGAAGAGGAAAGAAAATGTTTTCTAAAACTACCAGAAATACATATTACACTTATGAGAAGAAATAGATGCAGCAGCCCTCTAAGGGTTAAACATACAAACGTAGATCAATGTGAAATCTTAAAATTCTGATTTATTGATGACTGTTAAAAATATTTACATAGAAAGGCACGGGTGAAGCTTGTTAATAGATAGATAGGATGACAGCCATTTTACACATTTTGCGCTCTGCAGCACATAATCATAGACTTGCAAACAAACGGAAACACTATGCTAAAAACAGTATGAAAGGAAATTCAGTTGGCCAAAAACAAAAGAAACAATATAAATCCCTCCCTCTTATCCGTCAATCAACTTAAAGGGATAGTAATACCTAAAATGTAAAAAAAAATATGTTGTAGGGTTTATCCCCCTGAGTAAAACAAGAGTACTCCCACTGCTGAAAGATGTTTCATTCAAAAGTTATTAATTTTCAAAGTTGCATTTTTTAGGTGCAATATCACAGTGGCACTGTTGTTACACCATCCTATGGAGATTTATGGTCCTGAGACCATAGCTGTCCATAGGATCATGTAGCAACAGCGCCACTCTACAATTTCAGGCCACTGTGATATTGCACCTAAAAAATGCAACTTTGAAAATTAATAACTTTTGAATGAAACATCTTTCAGCAGTGGGAGTACTCTTGTTTTACTCAGGGGGATAAACCCTACAACATATTTTTTTTTACATTTTAGGTATTACTATCCCTTTAACACACTCTCTGCGGTTGAGAGATTGAGTAACTTTTAAAGTGGCAGTTTCCCAAAGCATTGATGAAAAACAAAATTACATATACTGACCCATTTGATTTGAACAACTGTATCTACACATAAAGAGTGTACAGATATGCAAGAACTATTCACAAAATCAAATAAAGCAAATTGCACGTTCTATCTTTACATACAGCTGTATAAAGAGAAGCAACACACTACAGTATAGCTACCACTAGCTGCACCATGTAAATCATGAACAAAACTCAATTATGAAAAAGTATATCCATAATACATACAGTACATATATATATGTGTATATATATATATATATATATATATATATATATATATATATATATATACGATGAAATAAATGGATCACTCTCTGAAGCAATCAGATAACTTGCCTGGGTGCCAGTCTCCAAAGATAACACAATATAATATGTAGCAAAAAGAAACCCACTCACAGGACTTCTAGAAGATGAAAATTGGTGCTGTTTAATGAATCGTTGATTCATTAAACAGCACCAATTTTCATCTTTTAGAAGTCCTGTGAGTGCATTTCTTTTTGCTACATATATATATATATAAACTCCCTTTCTCATTTCTAAAGCATTTCTGAGCACAAGGACACAGAATTCACAGTTAAAACAGTTAATACAGTTAATACGTTGAATTTTAAGTTGTGTTGTTTGGTTAATGCAGCGGGACTGCTGATAAGACAGGGACAAAGAGAAAATCCACACTCTTCATGCAGAGGATCATAAATACCCTGTGCAAGGCAGAGTGTGGAGGGGGGAGAAAGAGAAGAAAATTACAGGAGATAGTATGGGAGGGGAGAGAGTTTAAAAAAAAAAAAAAAAAAAAAAAAAAAGATTGCACATATTAAGAATGCTACAATGCCAACAATCCAGTATGGGCATGCAGGCCTATATACATGGTAGATATATACACACACATACATACACTCACATATATATATATATATATATATATATATATATATAAATGCACATACACACATACACATACATACATACACCCACGTACATAAACACACACACATATACATATATATATATATATATATATATATATATATATATATATATATATATATATAATTCCAGAGAGTTTGGGCACTCCTAATCGAAGAAAAAATATATAACAACTGCCTGGGAGCTACTAGTATTTAAAATTGTATAAAAATAGAAATGGTGATATGCCATAAGACTAGTGCACACACAGGACTTAAAGAATTAAACATTTATTGTGTCAATGTTTCGACCCCCTAAAGGGCCTTTATCAAGACAAACAAAACAACACCCAAGTGACCATTTATACAGTGATACTGTCTAAAAAACCGCCAAGTGTGCTCACCTGCGTCCCCCGGTGACGTCACAATGTGTGACTTACAGCCATAGGAACAGATGAGCATCATGGGAATTGTGACCCGCATCTGAATAGTGTGTACATAGACTGTGAATAGTAGACCAGGAAACAATAAGGGAAAGATATTTACACATATACAATGTAATCCAAGGAAGGATAAGGCTGGATTAGCACCAGAAAACATGGAACTGGTATATTTGACGATTAACCTAAGGCGGTGTACCGATGTGTATCGCATCTCCATATAGAGTGTCTTCTGACATACAATGGTTACAAAAGAACAAAGTAATAAAAGAAACAGTGACAAGTATAAATGACATCCGACTCATAAGGGTCTTTAACTATATAATAGATGTATAAGGTTTACCGTTACCGGATCCACGGAGAACTGGGAGCATCGTTCCATGTAGATCATTGTTGAAAAGCATGCTGTTAGCACACGTTGAAGCCGTGTTGCAGTCAATAAGTTATCAAGCAGGTTGGCATAAATTACCAGTGTGGATTTCCATTAGAGGTGATCACCGAAAGGGTTAAAACCTTAGTTGGGAGTCCCTGGCTCTACGCGTGCTGCCACTGCTGCAGACATCGCGGAGACCTATTTACAGGACTCAACCCATTTGCCGTCATTCACATTAGTCTCCCGCCGTACAGTAGAGATAGTGATACATTATTGAATGATTTCACAAGGAGGTGATTCGCAATTAAAGTTAGATCTCCACATAGTATATTGCAATCATAACGGAGTCCATCAGTCTCCTCATGCATTTATGTAGTACAAACACAATGATTCATAGAAGAGCTGAAGTTGAATCCCTAAAGCCAATATTCGAATCCACCACCCGGTGGAGTTGGTAGTCATGTAAATGACCGAGCCAGAACATCAAATCAACTGTCATCCAGATACATATACATATTATGTATGTTAGTGACAACCTATTATGGTGCGATATTATATCTTAACAAGTATAAAAACACAAATTCCATGATCATTGTGCTAAACCAGCAGCGGGGGGTAGCCACTGCAAGAGTTATCATGTAGGGATGTAACCTCTCGCAGGCACATTTCTCCCGACTATCACAGTAGAGATCGTATTACTCATGACTAGTGGCTGAGAAATATGTCCTGGCGGGGCTAGATCATAAGGCAGACTCGCAACTGAGAGGCATGCCATCACCATGGTTAGACATATACATTAATACAGTTATGTTCTGCGGACACCACATTCCAGTCCTATATGCGGTCCGACACTCGATATAGCATCTCAGAACTAACCACTTCTTAATAGGAAACGTCATTTCTCATAGGGTATCATTGTTACAATATTAAACCTATAGACAATATGGAGCATCAACATTTTGGTGCTCATTAATCCAACTCACGGGTCTAAGAGAAAAAAGGAACAGTATATCTATAACTCTCAGATCCGTCTTATAAAATCACCAAGCTACCCATTATGAAATCTAACTCCAGATCTAGCCCCCTAGCCATTGTCTTTTCTATCGGTAAATATTTACATATATTACCAACAGAAAGGCAACAAGCTACACATTCAAATAGATAAGCAGATGTCCAAACAGTCTATCATAGAAAACAATTAAATGTTTAAATTAAATGTTTAAATTAAATGATAGGTATTCATTTAACCCTTTAGGGGCAACTGTGTCCAAGTACTGGATCCATCGAGTTTCTTTTTGTAGCAGTTTTCTTCCCCTGTCTCTGCCTCTAGGCAGGGGAGGTATCCAGTCAAAAATAAATTGGCTAAATACAAAAGGGACAAATTTAACAAAGTGCTTGAGGATTACAAAACACATAAAGTCTATAGGTGGCTTGCAGGCGACTCTGAACAAACAAGGAGATTGCCCAGGAGACGCCCTATCGTAAGACCTAAACTACCTGGTTTCACAGACAGAGAGGATACTCTATCCTCTTCTCCTGACTCTGAAACTGAGGGAGCATCAACTGACTCATCTTTTTTAGGGGTGACCACGAGGGCACAGGAACAGAACAGAGGCAATACAAGAGGAGGAGGACGAGGAGGGGGGGCAAAAACAAAAATAGACAATACAGCCAAACCTCCCCTACCGAAACCCTAGTTTTTAACTTGTCCTCACATACACTAACTATGGGTGAAACAAGATTGCTACAAAGAGGTTTGTCTTTTGTTCCTACAAACAAATTCTCTAGCTTTGATTGGCACACTTAGACTTAAGGAATTTTTTTCCAAAGACTTACAGAACAAAGAGGCCACATTCACCCTCAAGGCTAGATCTGTCTTTGACCCTCAGAGTAACAATCCATCCATAAAAACTTTTCAACGTATGGTGGAACAAGATACTGCTTTCAAAAATTCTAAGAGTATAAAAATGTACCAAAACCTGTCAGACATAGAAAGAGAAGCGATTAAAACACTAACTGCTGATCATAATATAGTTATACGGGCAGCAGACAAGGGTGGGGCTATAGTCCTGCAGGACTATTCCAAATATAGGGATGAGGTCCTTTCCCAACTTGCCGATACAGATACCTATGAATGTTTATCAGCCGACCCAACTATTAAATATAAAAAATAGCTAGATCAGTTAATTTCCCTTGGAATAACATCAGGCTGGGTTAGTGAACAAATAGGGTTATTTCTTACTACTGAACATCCCATTCGCCCAATTCTGTGTACGCTGCCAAAGATACACAAGTCACTCAACAATCCACCAGGGAGGCCAATTATTTCTGCCATTGGCTCCTTACTTCACCCGGTGGGACAATTTGTTGACATGTACCTACAGCCAAGTGTACAGAATTTACCTTCCTTTTTAAAAGATACCAACAGTTTTCTAAATCTCCTTTCACAGGTAGACATTCCCCCTGGTGAGTATCTACTGGGTACGATGGATGTTAAATCCTTGTACACAGTGATACCTCACGACGGGGGAATGGAAGCAGTGAGAAAGCTTATTACTAATAATGAAGCCTCCAATTGAGTTCTTCATTTCCTTACTCAAGGTGTGTCTAACTAGAAATTTCTTTAAGTTTGAAAATAAATTCTATCTACAAAAGACTGGGACAGCAATGGGAGCATGCATGGCACCCTCATATGCCAACACTTACATGTATAGATATGAATGTGACTATCTATTTGTACATCCCTTGTTTCAGAGTCACAAACTGCTGTACACCCGCTACATTGATGACATGTTCATATTGTGGAGGGGTACAGCGTGTGAGCTGGAGGAAATGATAGAAGATTTAAACACAAGCCATTCTAGGATTCAATTGACTTTAAACTACAGTCAGAGTGAGATACCATTTCTAGACGTTCTGATACAACTCAAAGAAGGGAAAATACAGACCACACTTTATACGAAGGTTACAGATAGAAACAATCTCCTCCACTACCAAAGTCATCATCCACCACATTTGAAGAGGAGTTTACCTAAGTCCCAGATGTTGAGAGCAAGAAGGATTGTAAGCAATAATGATCTTTTGAAAGATGAACTGGATAAAATGGGCAAGGAATTCTTGGAAAGAGGATATGAGGAGAAAATTGTTAACTCTCATAAAAAAATGGTCTTAGAGACAACGAGTTGTTTTGTTTGTCTTGATAAAGGCCCTTTAGGGGGTCGAAACGTTGACACAATAAATGTTTAATTCTTTAAGTCCTGTGTGTGCACTAGTCTTATGGCATATCACCATTTCTATTTATATATATATATATATATATATATATATATATATATATATATATATATACATACACATACATACGCACATATACACATATATGCATATACACATATACACACATATGTACATGCACACACACACAACTATACATATACACACACATATATACATGCATATACACATATACACATACCCATACAATGTATCTATACACACACATAAATATACATGTATATAGCATTTGCACATATACATATAAACACATTCATATGGTCACATACATATACATAAATGCATATACCTAAATACGTACACACAATATGTAGGAATGCATACAAAAACATATATCTATACACCTATATATATGTACTAGTACATATACATATACGTATACATACATAAACACATACTTACATGCATACATACCTGCATGTACATATATGCACATAAACCCAAATATACATACAGAATAGTCCACCCACATATATATATACGCCTGCATGTATAAGAGTATGGGAAAGCATATGACAGTACATATACGTAATATGTTAATAATAATATGAAACCTTTCATTAGAATGTATTTTAACATGTGGATATATATGAAGAGTAAGATAATGATAGAAGGGTCATGTGAAACTTTGATAGTGGGAAAGGAAACCCAGATCAACATTTAGTCCTCTGTTCTTGCTGTTAAAAAGTATAATCATTCTGGCTTCAAAAGTTTTTCTTTCTTGGGTATTTCTAAAAAGTTCCCTTTGAGCACTTTGATTTTTAGGTCCTTAATTGAGTGTTCAGGCTTAGTAAATGGTGACCCACAGGGGTGCAGTAGGATCCTTCTTTGTGATGTTTGATAGAGTGTCTGTGCATGTTCATTCTAACATTTAATTACTGGGTGGTTTCCCCAATGTAGCACCCTAGGTGGCATTTGGTGCAATGTATCATATATACCACATTGCTAGCTGTACAGGAGTATGATCCTTTAATGCTGTAGGTTTTGTTGTTGTGGGTGGTCTTATTGTCTGGGAATATATGCTGACATAGTTTGCAGCAAAGTTTCTTGCATTGTCTGGAACCTTTTTCTGTATTCTTCTCATCAGTGTGTAGTTTTCTGCTGATTAGTTTTTGTTGAAGGTTTGGTGGTTGTCTAAAGGCCAAAATGGGGATTTCAGAGAAGATATTTTTCAGAGTATCATCTTCTGCTAGCATTGGTTGTAGATCTTTAATAATTTTCCGTATTTCTTCAAGTGCTGGGTTCTAGGTGACTACAAGTGGTACCTGTGTAGAGATTTTTTTCTTCCTGTACTGCAGCAGGTGTGTGTGTGGTGTTTTTAGAGCAGAGTGGATTTGTTTGGTAATAATCATAGATTTGTAGCCTTTCTGTCTCATAGACTGGGAAAGTCCATTTAGGTGTGAGCTACGATCATTAGGGTCAGAGCAAATTTGATGGTACCTAGTTGCTTGGCTGTAGATGATGCCTTGCTTAGTATGGGAAGGGTGGAAGCTGGAGGTGTGAAGGTAGCTGCATCTATCTGTGGGCTTTTTGTAGAGCGAGTTATGGATTGTGCCATTGATACATGCTACCATGCACGGACTACTGCACTCAACAGCACTTCTCACTCCCACCCACTGACTGGCAGTTCATGTGGCAGGAGGCACTTAAACACAATAGCACTTACTCCTTCTGTATCAAACCTACCTTCCTCTAGACTGTAAGCTCTCACGAGCAGGGCCCTCTGATCCTCCTGTTCTACACATCTGATTGTACTATTTAATACCTCTGTATGTCTATTCCCCAATTGTACAGCGCTGCGGAATTAGTTGGCGCTATATAAATAAAGAATAATAATAATAATAATAATACCATTGTGTCCAGAAAGTTTACAGATTTTGTAGAGTATTCCATTTTTAGTTTGATTGAAGGGTGGAATGAGTTAAAAGAATCATGGAATTGTATGAGTTTTTCCTCACTCTCGGTCCAAATGATGAAAATATCATTGATGTATCTGTAATACTTGTATGGTTTGGTATGTTGTATGTCTAAGAATCTCTGTTCTAGGTCTGCCATAAATAGATTAGCATATTGGGGTGCCATCATAGTACCCATAGTAGTGCCCATGGTTTGTAGGTAGACATTATTGTTGAAACTGAAATAATTATGTGTGAGGATGAAAAGTATCAGTTCTGTGGTCATTTGGGGGCTGTATTTTTGGTCGTCAGTGTAGTAGAGAAAATTGAAGCAAGCGTTGATGCCATCTTTATGTGGAATGTTGCTATACAGAAATTCCACATCCATGTTGCTAGGAAGGTTGGTGATTTGGCTGCGTTTGTTGAGGAAATCAGTGGTGTCTTTTATGAAGCTGTTGGTGTTGGTGACAAGAGGTTTTAGGATATTTTCTACAAGTCCTGAGATTTGTTCTGTAAGTGTTCCCATTCCTGTAATTATAGGTTTGCCAGGGTTATCTACCTTGTGGATTTTGAGAAGCATATAGAAGTTGCCCTTGCAGGCACTGGTTGGTATGAGTGATTCCAGTTCTGGTTGTATCTTCTTAGGGAAGGATTTGATGAGCTCCCTGTGTTGCAATGTATACTCCTTGGTGGGGTCTTCATTTAGTTTTTTTGTAGTATTTACCATCTGACAATTGCCTGTCCCCCTCTTTTATGTACTCTGTGGTGTTCATTATCACCACTGCTCCTCCCTTGTCGGCTGGTTTGATGGTGATAGCGTGATTATTTCTCAATTCATTTATTGCAGTTTGTTCCTGTACTGTGAGATTTTTTTTTTGTTTTGTTTGGTCGCTAAGGATGCAGTTCTTGGATGGAAACTTTCAATGTAGCTGTCCAGTTTGGCATTTCTTCCTGATGCTGGAGTAAAATGGGTGTTCTTTTTGTAATCCATTGTTGTTTCAGTGTTCCCTTTATCATGGAATCATTCATTAAGTTGCATCCCTCTGAAAAATTCTTCCAAGTCAGAGTAGAGCTGAATTTGATCAAGTTTTGTGCTAGGACAAAATGATAGTCCTTTAGAGAGAACTGATACTTCTGAGTCTGATAGTTCGTAACCAGAAATATTAACTATCCCTGATTTCTCTTGTAATTTCTCCTGTTCTGTCAGATGTTTGTGGTAGTCCTGTTGAAGTCTGATGAGTTTATTGTTTATCTTCTTGAAGAGGTCCTGCTTTTGTTTTTTGTAAGAATAGTGTAGTTCATTTTCTAGTTGTTTGGCAATATATATATTATCATCATGTAGTTTTTGAAGTAGGTATTGTTTTTCATATTGAATGTTATGTTTCTTGTTGTAGAACTGGTGGATCAGATTATTTCTTAGCTTCTCACTAGTGAGTTTACTGTGAATTGTGTGTAATAGCAAGTGGATTTTAGATTTTTAGTCCTTTGGGAATCAGCTGTCTTTTCATGCAGATGGATAGAAAGTATATATCACTGTCGAGCTGTATTTCTTTTCGGGTCATCTTGTGGATTTGCTTTATTAAGTGGTTGTATGTGGTATCTTCCATAGTAGTAGAGTTAAGATTGTAGCCGTATTAGTCAAGTGATGTAGATGTAAAATAACAAACAAAATTAATATCTTGTAATAGCTTTTTTTATTGGACTAACAGAATTATGGATTGACAAGCTTTCGGGATAAACTCCCTTTCTCAAGTCTAAAGCATTTCTGAGCACATATATATATATATATATATATATATATATATATATATATATATATAAAAATATATACCTATTGTGGAAAAGAATGCCTAGCATCCCAAAACCAGTAGAGTAAAAAAATATGACTAATAATCCATTCTGAATTAATTTCCCATGCCATTCTTGTTTTTAACTGGAGTATCTAGTAGGCTTCTCTTCTGTTTATCAGTTTGATGCCACCGCCTCTCCATGGTAACCTGACTCTTTCAATTCCCTAGAAACCAAAACATGTCAGATCACCCACATGACAACTCAAGATGTATTTGGCTATGTATATTTTCAGTCTGGTTGATATGCTCTTTTATCCTATATTTAAATCGACAAATCATTTGTCCAACATATTGAACTGAGCAAATTTTACATGTGAATAAATAGATCAAAGCTTATCATCTGTACACAAAATAGGCAAATTCCTTCTGATTGCATTGCAAATCTGGTTGTATTGAGGACTAAACATGGTAGTAAACCTGACTAAAGTATCATCTAAAGCCTTAGACCTCTTGTTCCATCCTGACTCATTCAAAAGCTCCTCCCTGGGCCTACTCTTGACAAAATCATATGCCTGAGAAAATAGATCCTGGCCATTTCAAGGAACCTGAACCAAATGATCTGCTAATGGGTAACATAGATACATTCAAAAAGTAAATGGAACCTATACAAATTAGACAAGAAGAACATGTTTTGCCATGTTTTAATGATCAATTTGTGTGTCCATAATATGTGTGTGTGAGTGAAGCTAAAATTGTGATAGTATCTATGTATTGTAGTATTGGTTTATAAAATTAAATTTATATTTAGTAAGTTAGTAGTTAAATATTTTCAGGCTTTCTACACATATACATTATTTTGCAGACCCAGAACACAAAATACAAGATAAATTCTGTATTCCTATTGAGAATTGTGATTTTAATTTGATTTCTAAGAAGAATGTTGTAGCTGAAAATGTAATAGATTTAATAGGTGTTTAGAGTATATTTCAATTCTATCAGCTTACAAATTGTTTTATGTCAAAAGTATTTGATGAAAAAATAATATTTATAGGATTGGTCTGAAGGTTGAACAAAACCTGACAGCTTCACTTTGTGTGTAAAGTGTAGACCCCTTGGGTTTATTGAGTTGCAATGCACATAAGACCTTTCTGGCACCCAAGAGATTATTTGACATTTTTTCTATTGTGTATTAATTTGTGCAATTCTCAACTAAATTAAACAACTACTTCACAGTTTAAGTATTTTTGTGCAGTGGGAATAGTTTTTGCAACAAGGATGGTATGTATAAACACAAAATCCAAAACTATAAACTAACAAGATTTGTTTTTCAGAACAATTTAACGATAATGTTGAAAAGATTAGTTTGAAGGTTGAAAACAAACTGGCAGATTCATCTGATACATAAAGAGTAGACCTCTTGGGTATATTTAAGTTGCAAACTTAGCAACTATGTTTTGTGACAGATTTTCTGTCACACAATCCTCCATTGATTCAGAGTAACCACTGATTAACTTTGCAATTCAACTCTTTTGCATTATGCTTATGCAACTTGATATTCAGAGCCTTACAAAATATGTTTCACCTAGGTGTATAATTAAAAAATACCAGCATACTAAATTATTCAGGTTAGGGAAGTTATATTTTTAACATTTAAAAACATGAAACAGAATATTGCATGCATAATGTTTACTTTTCAAATTCCGTATTGTATTCTTTAATATTAACATTCACTTATGCAAACCATAGAGAGCCAGCATGCATCTACTGTAATAATGTTGCAGTTGTATAAATATTTTAATATTGGCAATGAAAGAAACAATTACATTTATTTATGGAAAAGGAAAACATATCCAGAGAGGCCACTTAGTAACTTGCATTAAAAACATCTATAGACATATCAAATAGAAATTTAAAATTGCATGAAACCCTTTACCAAAATAACGCAAGTTGTAAGCTTTTCAGGATGGGAAAAATTTTTTGCCAAATAAGCAATATATGCAAGAAAGAGTAATTTGCACCTTCTACTGGAATTCCCACTAAAGGTGCAGTTACTGAGCAGTTTCTCATTTTTAATTGCATTGAAAACAAAGTTTTTAATTTACCCCCCACCACACACACATGAATAATTCCCCCATATATTCCTCTTGCTAACTTTACAGTATAAAAGGAAGAATCAGTTTACAACGTGTCTTGCTTGCTATAAAAATGTTAAACTGCTGACATTTTGATCCTATCTAGTGTAGGCAGAACGACAGAGAGTAAGAGCTGGAGTTGCTTGATCTAAGGGGTATTGGTGGTAGCAGTAGTGGTGTCCAAACAGTCCTGTTTTGTTCACACTGGAGTTTTTCAGTGAGAATTCCTGCCCATAGAGAAAATCATAGATCTTCCATCACAGTCTTTCCTGTGAGCACAATTCCATTTTCCACCTATGTCTTCAATGTTGGTGAAACTTCTCATCTCCATATTATAAAAACCCAGAACTTCCTACCATGAAGCATGTCGTAGAATAGCAGAAAATGTGTGAGGAAACAGATAAAGAGAGAGAGATTAAAAAAAAGTTGCTTTGAGTGCTGGCTAGAACAAGGGCCAGAAAGAGAATCTGGAGAGCAACTGCTGATGATGTGGAATCAGAGATGAATAAATCAATTAGCAGTGAAGGGGGCCCACTTCCCTCTGCCCAAATTATTCACAGTCCACTAAACACTTCCTGGGGAAATATAATAAAAAAGGGGTCACTGAGGATAGTAGTATGAGTAGCACAGGTCAGCTACCTGTGTCTGCTTCTGCTGCTGTTAGTGTTTCATCTTCTGTGTGACAGCAGGGGACCCATCTTCCAGTACCCAAACCTACTGCAAGAAGCTGATGGTGGGTCAAATGTTTTGCTTGCCATCAATTTTTCAGGCTCAGGCTGGATTTCTCTATTCTTCTTCCTCTTAGGTTTCTGTTGATTTTTGGTGCCCTTGGGGACAGACAGGAAATGTGCAGTCTTCAGGCTTGAAAAAAAAGAAGCCCTGATTGGAATAGTGCCAGCAGCACTAGTGACATTCTGGCATTTGCTACTGTTGCAATTCCTACTGATTCACCTATGTAGCAGGAAGATTAGGCTGCTGCATGGGACTGGGAATTTCAGCAGTGACATGAGAAAGCTTGTGGTACTATGATGCTACCAGTTGCTACTAGCCCTAGTGTTGCTACTCAGGCAGCAGCAACACCACAACATGCCCCCACCACTTCAGATGCATCTGGCTAGATGAAGTTGGACAATTACTTTTCTCCTGAACTTCCTCTAAAATCATGAGTTTGTTGGAATTATTAATATTTCCCTTAAGTGCCTTTTGATCATCCTGCTGCTGAGGTTGAAGGGGAAGTGGTGATGATGATGAACAGCCAAACTAGTGGTCAAGGGAGCCCATAACATCCCCTTGACCCTGTGATTCCCCTTCTCCCAGCATTGTACCTCTGGTACATAATGCTGAAGAAGGTAGTACTGGTTAGCATGATTAGCATCAGCACAGATCAGCTGCCTGTGCCTGCTGCTAGTGATGTCAGTCTTCCTCCTTCACCTCAAGAAGAGATGGCAAGTGTGACAATAGAGACCTTCTGTCACATTTGTCATCATTGCCAAACAGTAGAAGTCTCATAGCACAGCAGCAGCAGCAAGGAGAGCTGGAGTGGAAGAGTAAATAAGGGCCTTTTTAGCAGAAATCGAGAAGGAATGGGAGACAATATGCAAATGGGGATGGGCATCATCACAACTACCAGCAGAGACATTGCAAAGTTTGCTGCTGCTGTAATTCCTGCTGCTTCTGAGTTGCAAGGGCATCAGGCTGATGATGAGTAGGCTAGTGTGCCACAGATCACAGTAGCCACAGCTGGAAGGGACACAGGACTAGGAAAGGTTCCACTTGCCAGCAATACTTCTGGTCCTTGTTCTAGTGCTGACTCTGAGGCAACAACACCATCATCATCATCTGCCCTAGCCAGTGAAGGCTTATGGGTGTGGACTATTTTTCTCTTGGGGCAGGCACAGAGCCATCATCAGTGATGACCCTGTGCACAATTTGTGACAAGTCGGTGAAAAAGGGAAAGGAGGGAACATACTTAGCACAAATGCCCTGATTACACATGAAATACATATATACAATAGTACTTCATACAAAATACATGAATAAAAATATACATAAGTTAAAGGTACATACATAAATGCTTTGTCGCCAACAATATAGCCACAATTGTTCCTGACCAAGAAACATTGCATCTGCAGTTGCAGTGGTGGGAAACATGAGGCCCCAGTTGCTACCATACTCCAACTCCAATCATATATGTGGGAGTTGTAGACTGGCAGCAGCTGAAGGACCTGACATTGATCATACCTATGGCTACCATTGCAGTGAGTATGGAGCTTTCAATAACCCATTAGTTTCTTCTTCATTTGATATGACTTATCAAAAACACACCAATGTGTCAAAAGTTCCATTAAAACAGTGAGTGGTGTAAATAATAACACATACAACAAAATTGAAACTAAAAGAACTAAAATTGTTTTTGATCTGAGATTTACTTATGATGTTTAAAGCTAGTGTTGGGTTGTGTGGAACTCAAATTAAATACTAAATTTGAATGTCTCCATTTTATTTTCAGAAGACAAAATATCAACTGTGACTTTTTCACTTTAGGAAAATTATTATTGTGTACAAAAATAAAAATGGACTTTAATTTGCTAAGTGCTACAGTATATAGAGGTTGAAAAGTTTCACACTGGAGGCATTTCCTCCTCTTTATCCCACCTCTATATCACCTAGGTATTATTAAGTCTTTATAAATGCCACTAAAAAATTAAGTTTTACTCTCACCTTCTAGCATGGGTCTCTGGTTAGGCCACTGTGAAAAGAAACGGAGATTAATTTATATACTGCCAATCCTTTTTAAAAAACTGTTTCCCTAGTTTCCCCTTCTTTTCCTGCAGGCATAGTATCAAAGGTTATCAGGTTCCAACAGCATGCCATTATGTGTTTGTTAGCAAGAGAGAGAGCAGCACATTTGTGAGCTAGAGAAGACAGACTAATAAACTGGAGTTACATTTAGTTTAGGGAGTCTTGTAGGCAGTCCATTTGTTCTCTGTATTAGGGAAGTCTAAGGGACTCTGGGGGAAAGGAAGGAAGAAAGGAGGTTGACCAAAATACCCCACCTTTATGTGTGAGTGACTGGGAAGACACAGGCAGCCATGATCAAAGTTCTTTTCTGATCTGGCTGTTACCTCTGTGCTAGGGTATTCTGGAGGGTGAGAAGGGAGCAAAGGAGATTTACCACAAATACCCCTAAATTGCATTTGATTAACAGGCATGATCCAAGTTGCATCTTAATCTGGCTGTTATCTGTACTTGGGGGAATCTCGGGAAAGAAGCAGTTGAACAAGGAGTTTGCATTTATTTTTTGTTGACAGGAATAAAGAATGGGAAGACAGTTAATTTAAAACAATTATAGGTGACAGAAACAGGAACCTTGTGAGTTGTGACTGAGGCAGATTGATACTAGAAGAGAGATATTATTTTGTAAAGGGCAATATATCAGAGTCACACACAATCAGTTCTATTGTGTACTTCTCTGTAGACACACATAGTAATTGAATAATGTCCAGCAAGTTTACAAGGGGTAGGGGAAGGGTAAAAGGAGTAGGAGCAGTGTAGGGATGTGTGAGTAAAGTGGTAGTCCAAAAACTGACTGCATCCATGATTGCTGCAGCGTGTGCAATAAATGATGGTGCTTCCTCTGCTCCTGAGTAGACAGTTTATCAAAGTCTCACCAAAAGTTATACCACCACCAGCACCACTACTAATACTAAACCATCTAAAACACTGAAGATGAAAATAAGTTGCATTCTAATGTTGATGGCATAGTGAAAGAAGATGTAGCAGCTCAACCAACTGCTGCATCTGACAGTTAGACACCTGTCTGGAAAGTAGTAGTGAATGTTGTGAAAATCTCTCTAAAAGGAAAAGTGAAATGAAAAAGTTTGAAACCTCTAAAAGCCTAGAGTAATATGAAAGTAGTGGAGAAGAAGTGCAGATGATGCTGATTACTGATGATAATCATGATGGAGATGTAGAATATATTCCTCCGGCATCCTCCTCTTCTTCAGAGTGAAGAAGAGAGTGAGAGATATGATGACATGGCAGAACAGTAAGATGAAAGGCAAAGTCTCAATCTTCAACCGCTAAAAAAGGAGCACGGTGCTCATCTATAAGCTGCTTGAGAAAACATCTATCCCCAGTATTAGTAGAAGCCCCTCAGGATCCCCTCAGTCAATGAAGTCCACAGTATGAAAATACATCACTCAAGATCCAAAAGTTAAGCATGTTGCTATCTGTTGTCTGTGTAAAAAGTTTGTGAGCGGGGGAAAGTAGGCACACACCTACGCACCTTCTCACCGAGCTCCCACCAGCAGGAGAGAAGGCACACTGACATCAGTAGCAGCTAGTATAGGTCAGCTGAGGTGTTCTGCTGCTCATACTGCTAGCCAGGTCTGCCTTTTTCATCATAATTCACTAGAGAGACAATGCCAGGGGAATGAGAATCACAGGGTCAGGGGTATGTGGGTCCTTTGACCAGTGGTCTTTCTGACTTGCCCGTCCACCTCAGAAGCAGCTTCAGGCTCCATCCAGGTAGTCCCAGCTTCTCCATCACACCCACCACCCTCACTTTCATTAAGACCTCCACTAGTCTCTAGCTGCTCACTGGTAGTGGAACTGCTTGGGGATGAAAAGTGTGGCTGAAGGTCCCCTGCTTTCACACTTGCCATCTTCTCCAGAAGAAGAAGGATACCCATTGGTAGAAGTAGCAGCAGTCACAAGCAGCTGCTACTGTTAACCAGTTTTGCCTTCTTCTAAATTTTCCCCCAGATGCCAAGGGATGATGTTCAGGTGGCACTGGGCATTACTAGGTCTGGGGAATTTGGGCTCCCAGTCCTCTTAGCACTGGTTGTGACACTGCTGGCTACACTATGAACCAGTAGCCATTTTATTTTTTTAAAATATTTGACTTACATTTATTTCTTTCACTATCTCTCTCTCTGTCTACTTCCAGGCACCTGTTCTCCTAAACTACACCAAACTGCAATGAACAAAATTATGGGTATGTAGGCGGGAACTTTTGCCCCTTTGAAAAACATAGGCAGGAAAAGGAACCATTCTTGTGAAAGTTTCTGTGGTCTTTGCGAAATGGTAGAAAATGTATGGGTTTCTCTATGGGCAAAGTTTCCTGTGGAAAAAGTGGAAAATCATGTGTTTTAAGCAAAATTTCCCATGGGAACAAAAAAGAACTTTTTGCACATCTCAAGTTGAGACTGAATTCCATCCCACGTGGAAAGTTTCTCTTCTTTTCCCACAAGAATTGTGTAAAACGGGTGTGAGATTCCTGCAGCATGTCGTTTTGTGGTTGTTGAGAGAAAGCAACGCAACTTTGAGCTAGTTAATACAGTAAAGTAGTGTTAGAGTTTAGTTTAGGGAGTCTTTTGAGCAGGCAATTTTTTCTCTGTGTTAAGGGAGTCTGGGGACTCCGGGCCGTGGGAGTGGGAAAGGAGAAAAGAGATTTATCCAAAAGACCCCCAAATTTAATTTGACCGAGAAAAGACAGGCAGGTGATAAATGTTCCTTTCTAAGATGGCTGAGCCTCTGTGACTGACTAACTGACAGAATAATTTGCAGACTGACACTCAATAGGCAAACAAGTACAGCTGACACTGATTTCTTCAAGAGCTTGCATATTTATCTATCGTCATTCTGTACTATAAAAAAATGAAGACTGCAGGAACATTGAGAGACAGAGAAAGCAGCAGCTAAAATTCTCTTGATGAAAACTACAGACAAGGAGCGGAGAAAGAAGTTCCATTTGTAGGGAGAGTGTGTGAAACCTATTTTGTAGATAGCAAATTATAGGGACAGTTAATACAAAATAAATAAACAAAAAATTAAAAATAGCTTGACTGATACATGACAGGATGAACCGTGGCATGAGTTGTGGCTGAGGCTGATAGATACTAGAGGCAGAGACTTACTGTATATGATACAGTAATTTGTAAGTTCTGTTGTGTAGGGAAAATGTACTAGGGGCATGGGGTAAGGAGTAAGAGCAGTATAAGTATATGTTACTAGAGTGGTAGTCCAAAAACTGACCTCAGTCATGGTTACTGCAACTTGTTCAATAAGCAATGATGATCCTTATCCACAGAGGCTGCTTGAGAAAGTGATATAAAAAGTTCCTTCACAATCATCAACAGTATTAACAAACCATTTAAAATGCTGAAGATGAAAGCAAATCACGTTCTAGTATTAAAGTATAATGGAGGAAGGTATAACAGTTGAACCTCCTGCTGCATCCTACAGTGAGACTAACAAGTATCACACCCATCCTGAAAATAGTAGTGAAGTTCCTGAAAATTACTTTAAGGGGAAAAGTAAAAAGATATTGGTTGAGACTTCAAAAAGCCTAGTAGTGGTAATGAAGTGGACAATTGCTTAATTATTGATGATGATGTTAATATACGATATATTCCCCCAGCATCATCCTCTTCTTCTGATAGAGAGGAAGTTGTGCATGAGTCTAGGGGTGGGCAAAAGGCCCTGTTGTGTTACAGTAAAAAAAAATTGTGAAAACCACATTGTTGTCTTCTTTTTTCACTGGAAAATCCAATCAAATTACAGTGATTAAAACTGTTGCTGTTTTTGCCAATTGCTAAAAATTATTCGGCAATTTTTCAATGGTTAGAAAAATGTTGTCCCTTGATTAATGTGTTTTTTGTCTTTTCACTATAGAACCTTGCCGTTTTCACGGAAGTGAAACACAGTAGAAGCAGCTAGAGAGTGAGAGAGATGTGCTGTGCTGTTCTGCTGTGAATGAGTAGCAAAACTGCTATCACTATGAGCAAGTTTACATCCAATAAAAGGAGGAGCTGGAAGAACCTTCATTTGTCCACTGAGTCTGAGGAGGAAGAAGAAGTGACTACTGCAGACCCAATGCTGGCCAGTCCCCCTAAATCACCCCTAGGGATCTTGGAGAAATTAATCTCAAGGAAGGAGGAAGAGGGTAATAGTGAGAGCAGGACAGGTCAGAGGCCTGTGCCTGCTACCAGATGTACTGCCCCTGATGCCACCAGTGTTGTGCCTGCTTCCATTACTGAACCTGCTCTGAGTGCTGAACCTGCTTCCAGCATGTCTTGTAATTCACTGGAGGGGGGGAAGGAGAACATGATGTCAAGTGTGACAGCAGGGGACCCTAAGTAACACTTGCCATCCCCAAGCAGTCCCACCAGTGCTAGCACTACTGCTAAGAAGGTCCAGCAGCTTGTTAGTGTTAGGAGTGAAGGAGACGGGTTATCATAATCATATTAATGACTGTGAGGAGGAAGACTCTGGATGAAATTGATGTGGTTGGTGTTAGTGGTAGTAACAGTGATGGTGAAGCAGCTGGTAAGACTAGCTTTAGGGGAATGGTAGGGGAAGTAATGCAGAGAATCCAGACTAGCGGTCAAGGGAGCCCACACCATTTACCTGATCCTGGGAGTAAGGATGGGCGAAAAATTTCACATCAAACTGAAATCGGCGAATAATGGCATTTCCCGCTTTGTGAAAAACTTCCAGCTAAAAAAAGTGATGATTTTCCACTTTTTGCTCCTAGCTCATTCCTTAGAAACTAATGGGAACATTGAATTTACACACAACATATAACAAATATTATTTTATTTTCCAAAGGTATAGTGTAAAAGGGGCATGAGGGTGCCTGTGTTGGTGGGTGGAGTCTGGGGAATGAATCATTTGAACAGGGAATTTGTTTTAGGAGGTTTCTTGACCGGCATTGGGGGGCAGTTATTAAAAAAATAAATCAATAAAATAAGACATTTGTATGTAAAGTGATAGACAGGAACCCTCAACGTAAGCTGTAGGGATAGGCAAAAGTTGTCACGGTGTTCCCACAGGGAATTTCACATAAACCGCGTTGTTATCCGCTTTTTTGCGGGAAAATCCGCTTTAATACTAGCGGTTAAAATTTTTGCATCTTTTGCCCATTGGCCAAAATCTTTCACCATTTTTTCATTGGCTATAAAGTTTCCTTCCATTGATTTACGTTGTTTTGGAACTTCTGCTATAAAAACGTGACATTTTCTCTGAAGGCAGACACAATAGAAGCAGCTACAGAGTGAGATAGATATGCTGTGCTGTTCTTCTATGATATTTTGCAAAAACTGAGGAAGGAAAGGCTCCTAGTGACTGCTATCTATCACAGTGCCCGTGATTGCCCTCTGAGAGCTCTGCTGCGAGGTGTGGGTGATATTGTCTTATACACCCTGAGTGTCAAGCTTATGCGCATTCGCTATTCTCATAGGCCCATGGTTAATTGCCAGAGTGAGTCTCCGTCAACATGCTAGGCCTTATAGGACTCAGACTACCAGTACTCCTTTGCCCTTTCGTGGTGTACCTGTGCATGAGCTCTTGTGATATTCCTATGCTCTGTTCCATGTATGACCTCCAGCTCTGTCCAACTACCCGCTCCAGTCTGACCCTTTGGCTCCGTCTGACTACCCTCTCTGTGCTGACCCCAGCTTGGCTGACTATCTGATATAGTATTGATCTTGGGGTGGCTGACTTACTGCTCTGTGTTCTCGACCCTTGGCCTGACTGACTCCTCTCTCTCTTGTTAGACTGGGCTCTAGCTGTTCCTTTGCGTACAAGCTGTTCTCCTCCCATTGTGCCGGACCTTGTCTCTGGCTATTCCATCCTGCTTGTTACTACCGGTTAGTGCCTTTGGGTACTCCCTAGCATTCTAAGGCTTTCAGTCACCACTGCCTATTGCTACCCTAGCATTCTAGGGATTTCAGTTACCACTGCCTATCTTTACCATAACGATCTGGGGTACCCATGAGTCGCCATTGTCTGTAGGCTTACCTTAGCATTCTAGGGACGTTTTTCTCGCTTTGCTTGGGAGTTTCTGCTTCACACGCACTAGTAGCTACTACCATACTTGCTACCAGTACCATCTGTAGTCAGATTTGGATCAGCCTCTCTTGTGTCGGTGGATCCTGTGCTGTCTCCATACCTGGCTAGTGAGGGTTGGGGAAGTACTTGTGCACTGTCTCCACATCTGGTCCTGTGAGGTTTGGGTAAGTACTGACTGTATCTTTTCTGTTCTTATTTTTAATAAAATATTGATTTTACTGTATCTGTACTTGTCACTCCGTGACAGTACGAAAGGGCCATGAACTCTGAATGTACAGATACTGGTAGCCAACAGTTGCCTAATATCTTTTCCAGAATGGATATTCAGGAACAACATATTGACCAGTTGTCTATGGCAATGCAGATGCTTCTTAACTGTACAGCGCATCTCGATAAGCCTGCGCAACTACAGGTGGCCCCTCCTGTTTCGGCATCGGTAGTAACCACTCAGGTTTATAGAGGATTGTCTGGAGCCGCTCCACTCCCTCTAAGATATGATGGGGAACCCACGTTGTGTAGTGGATTCATAAATCAGCTCAAAATTCTTTTTGAACTGGTACCTAATGCATTCCAGAGCGAAAGAAGCAAAGTGGGCTTTATGATTTCCTTGTTGACTGGCAGAGCATTGGTGTGGGCCAATCCATTAAGGGAGACAATTAAACCCCTTGATGTTCAAGGCCGAGCAGCCTCTGCTGCAAAAAAAACCTGATGACCATTTGCCAGGGCACCCAACAGTAGCAGATATGCTACTGAATTTCGTACATTAGCAGCAGACATAGGCTGGAACAACGAGACTCTAGTGGCGGCCTTCTCACAAGGGCATAATGATATTATCAAGGATGAGACGGCAGCCCGTGAGCTGCCTGAGGATCTGGATCAGTTTATTTCCTTCTCTATAATGATTGATACCCGCATCAGGGAAAGATCCTGTAAGCCTAGGTCTTGACTGGCATCAAAATGCGAGCTCCCAACCATGCCTCACTCGCCTCCCAAGCCTCCTAGTGCCGAGGTCAGTAGGGCTGAGCCCATGTAAGTCGGATTTACATGCCTGTCCAGGGAGGAGCGGTCCTTCCGACAGAAAAAAGGTCTATGCCTGTACTGTGGTAAGGCTGGACCTATGTTATGAGCCTGTCCTGTGTGTCCGGGAAACACATGCACCTAGGGTCTCTGAGGGGACAGATCCTAGGGGGTGTAAATCAGTTCCCAGACCAAGAGCAAAACAAGCCCATTCTTCAAATGGCAATATCTTGGGCAGTTTCCTCTGTGTTGACACCAGCCCTGATTACTTTATTGATGGCAAATTCACTAAGCAGCACAATATTCCCTTGTTGCCACATATTGCTCTATTGGCTAGTGAGGCAGTTGATGGTACACCGTTAGAACCATCCAATGTCACACATGAGACCTGTCCGTTGTCTCTTAGAGTAGGAGATCTCCATGTGGAAACCCTACAGTTTCAGGTCATTCAGTCTCCACACTACGCTGTCATTCTGGGGTTTCCTTGGCTTCAAACACACAACCCCAGAATGGAATGGAAAACCTGTCACATCATATCTAAGATATTGTGTACCTCCCCCTCCATACCCTCAGAGTACCAGTCATTCAGGGAGGTATTCAGTAAGGGTGAGGCTAGCTCTCTGCCGTAGCATAGGGCATACAACTGTGCTATTGATTTGACGTCAGGCATGATACTTCCTAAGGTTCACACCTACCCTCTGTCGGTAGAGGAGAACCGGGCCATGGAGGAGTACATTACTGATGCCTTGGCAAGAGGAATTATCAGGAAGTCTTCCTCGCCCGTGGGGGCAGGATTCTTTTTTGTAAAGAAAAGGATGGGGAGCTTAGACCTTGTATTGACTATAGAGGTCTAAACAAGTTGATGATCAAGAATGCGTACCCCATTCCATTGATAACAAAGTTATTCGGGCGCCTGAATGGCTCCTCAGTTTTCATAAAACTTGATTTACGGGTAGCCTACAATCTAATTAGGATCAAGGAAGGTGATGAGTGGATATCTGCATTTAATACTTGTAGTGGCCATTACAAGTACCTGGTCATGACCATTGGGCTGTTCAATGCTCCAGCAGTGTTCCAAGAATTTATAAATAATGTACTGAGAGACTGCTACAATCCTTTGTAGTAGTTTGGGGAAATAGAAGAAGAAAAGCGCACACCATCTGAGAGCAGTCTATAAAAATGCAATGATGAAAGTAAAAGTAATAATACTACTCACAAGATCATTTCTTGTAAGTAGACTCATAGTTTGTCAGACGTCCAATCTATATGGCAGTGATCTCCCAACCGCACAAACCCAGGTAGGTAATTGACCATCAGATGCCCGGCAAACGTGAGATGATAGAGGGGAGGAGAATCCGTGGTCATGCACGGATATGTATATATAACAGTGAATGGTATTTGTTTGTTTATCCCCTGAGGAAGTGAGTTTGATACTTACGAAACGCACTGAATGCGTTGGGAATATTTGTATTTATTATTTTTTATAATAAACAACAGTTTTACATATTTCCTATTATCACTGGTTGGTTGCCTCCGGTTCATCTTTGGGGATTCTAGCCAGGTCGGGCATGTGACAGGTCTATACCTTTACATTGTTCCGGTGAGTGCATTCTATTTAGGGGGAGGTTGTTTCCTCTCTGTTTTTATACAGATATAATCTTAGATCATTCCGATGTATGTGCTTTAGGAATTCTCCTCCCCTCTATCATCTCACGTTTGCCGGGCATCTGATGGTCAATTACCTACCTGGGTTTGTGTGGTTGGGAGATCACTGCCATATAGATTGGACGTCTGACAAACTATATGAGTCTATTTACAAGAAATGATCTTGTGAGTAGTATTATTACTTTTACTTTCATCATTGCATTTTTATAGACTGCTCTCAGATGGTGTGCCCTTTTCTTCTTCTATTTCCCCAGTTTCTGCTGAAAGCGACAGGTGCTATCTAGGACACCACGATATAGAGCTGCCACCTAAGAGACTGTCAATTACCTCTTGGAAAATCTTTCAATATATTGGATGTAGTTCTGTTTATTATGTGTTCAGGTATTTGTATCTTTTTATCACCAGTATTAGAGAGCGCTTTGTATGTTTTATTTTTTTGTGTAGCTTTGTAGTAGTTTACTTGGACGATATTTTGATACACTCTCCTAATATCGAGGCACATCGGAGAGATGTTGCTTCCGTGCTGCAAAAATTAAGAGAAAACAAACTCTATTGTAAATTAGAAAAGTGTGAATCCCATAAAGATTATGTGGCATTTTTGGGTTATGTAATCTCTGCTGACGGTATTGCTCTGGATACAGAGAAACTCTCAGCGATTCTGCAATGGCCGCATCCTGTAGGCTTGAAGGTCATACAGAGATTCTTAAGATTTGCAAACTATTATAAAAAATTCATACAAAATTTCTCTATGGTAGTCAAACCTTTTACTGGCTTAACCCATAAAGGGGCTAATCCTTCGGCTTCGTCTCCTGAGACCAACAAAGCTTTTAAGGCAAGTTTGCTTTTTCTGAGGCTCCAGTATTGTCGCAGCCTAACCCTGCCTTGCCCTTTATCCTGGAGGTGGATGCATCTGAGACAGGAGTGGGGGCAGTGCTGTCCCAGCGACCCGGGCCTGGAAAGACCCTCATGCCTTGTGTTTTTTTTTTCCAAAAAGATGACTAAAGCCCAGAGCCTATACGACATAGGCGATTGGGAGTTATTAGCCATTATTCTCACTCTCCGTGAATGGCGTCACCTCCTTGAGGGGACGAATGCTCCAATCCTGATCTTGACTCAGGGCTCAAAATTTCAAGTCCTGAGCTACTAGCCAGGCCTGAAAAGTTACTCGCCACCAGTTTCCACTCCTAGCCCCACCCATATCCCTGCCTTTAACCCCACCCATCTCAAGTATGGACCCCTAATTAGGCTGACCATACCTCACCTTTAAAAAGGGACACACATGAAAAATGCATACTACAGGGTTGCTTTGATTTTGGTGCACTCCTGAAATATGTCTATTTCCTATGTGTCCCTTTTTAAAGGTGAGGTATGGTCAGCCTACCCCTAATAACTTCTAAAGAGGAACACTTCGGAGGTATGGACCCCTAATATCTTCTAAAGAGGGACACTAGGGAGGTACAGACCCCTAATATCTCCTAAAGAGGGACACTAGGGAGGTATGGACCCCTAATATCTCCTAAAGAGGGACACTAGGGAGGTATAGGCCTCTAATATCTCCTACAGAGGGACACTTGGGTGGCATGGACCCTAATATATCCTAAAGAGGGTCACTTGGGAGGCATGGACCCTAATATATCCTAAAGAGGGTCACTTGGGAGGCATGGACCCTAATATATCCTAAAGAGGGACACTTGCGAGATATGGCAACATAGGGAACAAATGAAAATTCTCATTGATTTGAATTGGGCTTTTAATTCCCTGAATGCTAGAGAGGGCAGCAATGTGTTGGTGACCTCTAGCATTAAAGGGGTTAAAAAGTCCCAGCAGACATTTGGGTCAATTTATTTGGACCCTATGCTGCAATTTGCTTACTCCACAACTGATCATTTACTTTGTACATGTTCCCTTTGAATGCCAGAGGGGTATACAAAACATTGCAAAGCAATGCATTTTGTATCAATGTGGCACTCAAAGGGTTAAAACTAAGGTTGACTATTCACTTCCATTAAAGCAGAACAAAAATTTAAGAAAAAAGTAACACACGGCTGGGTGACTTCACTGTCATCCATACTACTAGGTCTTTCTTCCTGCCCTCTCATGTAAATTGTGTCAGTGTCATGCATCTGAGAGACAGAGCCAGCCCTGTGTATAACATTAGAAAACTTTTAGGTATTATTGTTCCTTTGACTGCTTTGCAGCCAGCCATACCTGGGAATTCTCAGGGCCTGACATAGAGTGACAAACTCCCATGGTAAAGGGCCTGATTCTCCTTTATAAATTCCAGGCTCACATACTACAATCTTTGCATAGTCTGATGGCTTCTGGAGCCTCTACGTTGGTGTCATTTCTATGAGAATGGAAGAGAGGGAATCCCTGCTTGCTACTGTGTATTCAAAAGGGGAACTCTACAACCCCTGGCTTGTTAAACATTTCATGAGGGCTATTTGGCAGACTGATTGGCTAGGACAAGAAATGGCATATCACCTAAAGTTTGTTATGTATACTTACCGACATAAAAATATATATAATAATAATACAAAACAAACACCTCTATACTTTACCCTAAGCTGTCAACTGTCAATGTCACTAGTGGTCCACCCTGACATTACTCTGCATGAAATTATATATCTGAGTGGGGAAAAAAATCCAGACGTCTAGTAGCCAGGATTTCCAAAATGTCACTGTTGGTTCCTAAAAATGCTGGAAATAATAATATATATGCTTCTTGGTCTCCTAAAACTCACTGCTGGCTGATAAAAACTTTTGTTTGACTCCAAAGGTTCTTTATACTTCTTCCACCCATGCTTTACATAGGGATCATTAACAAGAGGGGAGTTCATAACCCTTTAACATTTTAAAAGGAGAAACACACAGAATATAGGGTTCAAATGTAAATATTTACTGTCTTAAGATATAAAAAAGTGGTGTAATTCAGAAGCAAATGCACCATAGAAAACAAGCAGTACAGTTGTTTTAAATTGGGGACTGTAACTCACTGACGTACAGCTCTCTGATGCATTAGCAGTCAATGGGTTAACTCTTTGCATGCCAGAGGGTTACTCCTCTGGCAGGTAAAGGGTTAAAGGCACAATTTCAATAAACAGAATTGTATATTTGTATGGTGCAGCTGATTTGCACCAGAAATACTCCACTTTCACAGTTAATATTTCACAAGTCACTGGTTCTGCCCATTTTGAATGTTACCAAATATTGGTAGAGGGACAATGAACCCCCTTAGAGACTGAGGGTTGAGCAGCTACAGGTCACATAAACAATCAAAGGTCATGCTCATCTTCTCCTCCTGGTAGACCGTGTCTATCAGATTGATGCTGTGGAACATACCCTGGTGCTTGTATGATACACATTTCCAGAAGCAGAGAACTGCACAGTTTTTACAGTGCAGCTCAAGCGCCTTAACCACGTGATCTGTGCACAGAGAAAGGCTATTCTGGCTGGATGAGGACTCATGAAAGGTGCAGGCTCTTCCTACAGCTCCTCCCTTGAACTCTATCATAGTAGTCTCTGAGCCTAGCTGCTGGACTGCCTCGGCCTTAGTGATGTTGACACCCTGCCCGGAAAAGAGAACAATGAGCAGGGCACAGTGCACAGGCTGGAAGTGCTAACAACACTGAGAGGCAAGCCTTGCACACAAATTTTACAAACGTTATGGGAGCACAGCGGCACTGGTGACATATTAGATTGCTGGCTAATTTTTGAGCCCTGTCTTGTCTGATCATAAAAATCTGACATATTTGTCTGAAGCCAAAAGACTGTCAACACAGCAGGCCAGATGGGCATTGTTCCTATCTAGATTTAACTTTGTGGTCTCATATCTTCCAGGGTCCAAGAATGTCCGAGCCGACGCTCTGTCTAGGCAATTTGGGCCGGACCTTGAGAAAAAATGCACCGGTGCCTATCATTTCTCCAGATTGCGTATTGGCCACCATAAGCACTAGTATGAGCCTTTCAACCTGTCAAACAGTTCAGTGATGAGTGGAATCGGATAGGCGTTTTTGGACATAAGCTTATTCAGGCCACGATAATTAATGCATGGTCTTAACTCGCCATTTTTCTTTTTTGCAAAAAAGAAGCCAACCCCCGCGGGCAAGGTTGACTTTATAATAATACCCCTTTCGAGGGCATCCGAGATGTATTCCTCCATGGCCCGATTCTCCTCGCATGACAACGGGTACATGCGACCTCAGGGAGGGACGGCGCCAGGAGGCAGATCAATAGCGCAATCGTAAGAGTGATGCTGAGGCAAGGCGCTAACCTCTCCCTTACTGAAAACATCACTGAATTGATGATATTCAGTTGGCACGGAGGGAGAGGTACACATAATTTTAGTTGGGTGAGAGACATATTGCTTCATACAGTATTCGGACCAAGCCGTTATCTCACACGTCTGCCAGTCAAACTTGGGGTTGTGTAGATGTAACCATGGGAACCCCAAGATGACCACATGGTGAGGGGACTGGAAAATCTGGAACCGTTGTTTCTCTGTGTGGAGCGCCCCAATACTCATAGATAGTGGCATAGTTTCCATAGTGATAAGAGCTGGCACCAGGGGTCTGCCATCGAAGGCCTCAATGGCTAAAGCAGATTCCCTCTCAACCAGCGGAATCTTGTGTAGCGCAGCAAATGAGTTGTCCATAAAATATCCGGCTGCACTGGAATCAACCAGGGCCAGAATCTCCAAAGAGTTTTCTGCCCAAGAGATTACAGCCTGGATAGTAGGTTTCTGATTTTATGGATCTAGGGACTGCTGTACGCCACCTAGGGCCTGTCCCCCAAGGTACCCTAGGTGCGTCCATTTCCTGGCTGTATAGGACAGGTACGCAACAGGTGTCCAGGTTGGCCACAATACAAGCAGAGCCCCTGTCTGTGATAATGGCCCCGTTCCTCCTTAGACATCTTGGTGAACCCTAGCTGCATGGGTACATTATTCTCTTGAATATGTTCAGGAGGCATGGGAGGCAAGAGAGGCATGGGTGGGAAATTTTGACTTGCCTGTCCAAAATTTCTGACCCGCTGCTTGCGGTCTTTAGCCGCAATACGTTCACAGATACGAGAATCGATCAGAATAGCGAAATCAATTAACTCATCCAGATCATTAGGCAAATCTTTCGCTGCCGTCTCATTTTTAATACGATCAGTGAGTCCCTGAGCAAATGCTGCCACCAGTGCCTCATTGTTCCAGCCTACCTCTGCTGCCAATGAACGAAATTCAATCGCATAGTCCGCCACCGTACGAGAACCTTGTTGTATCTCCATTAATCTTTTGGCAGCAGAGACGGCTGTACCTGGAACTTCAAATACTCTGTGGAAGGCACGCACAAACTCCCTGAAGTTTTGTGTACATGGTTTGGCAGATTCCCACAAAGGGTTGGCCCATGTAAGGGCTCTGACCGTTAGTAAAAAAATCATAAAGCCCACCTTAGCTCAGTCATTCGGAAAGGCTTGAGGAGTTAGTTCCAGGTATATCTCTAGTTGGTTGATAAACCCTCTGCACAGAGTAGGTTCGCCATCATATCTTAGTTGTAACGGGGCTGTGGCGGTTAGCCCTTTGTTCGAGGCTACTTGCATCAGGGATTGAGCTCGAAACGGGGGAGACCACCGAGGCTTGAAACAGTTTATCTAGATGAGCGGTGCGTTCTAGAATGATTTGAACAGCCAGTGCCAACTGATCCAAATGCTGCTCATGTAAATCCATCCGCCAATGGATACTTTGTGCATTACCTTCACCTGTACCATCTGAGGTCATGTCCCTTTCGTAGTGTTATGGTTTTATTGACACTCAGACACAGTAGGTGAGATAAAACACAGTTTTACTGAACAGGCTCAGAGAAGATAACCCTCACAGGTCAAGCAGTAAATGTAAACACAATACAGTACTGACACATGACAGGTTATAGCAAGATATATACCCACACGGGTCCAGTATATGTACAATACAGAATTTACAATATACTGACACAGGCCAGGCAACATTCATGTGAAACTCAAACCGAGGCAGCAAGGAATGGGTTACTATTAGGCCAGGAATGCTGACAGGCCCTAATAGTGCGAGGCCCTTAAGACTCCCACTTTGCAGGGAGTGCTTAAATAGCGAGAAATGCCTAGTAGACAACGGAGGCCCAAGATCAACTTTAGGACTGCCTTAGCAGTAATGAAGGACTGAGACAGTATGCCTGGGAGGGCACCCAATGGAGACTCCATGGTAGAATAACCGGTGATATAGTGGCACCTTCCCCGAAGGGGTTAACGAATGCTAAGACCAGTAATGACTGCCTGATGTAAGCACAGCCTGAGGTGCCTAAAGAAACACCAACCTCAGCTATAGGCAGGAAGGAGGGTCAAGCGTACCATGGTGCACTGATGGGATAGACATCGGAATGTCGCCCACGCGACAATGACCGAACCGAGACTAGACTGCAGGAGTGGAACTGAAGCACAATGGAACTGTCTGGAGACAGAAGTCTGGAGGAGGACCCCAAACCGAGGACCAGAATGGGACCGCAGGCAGCAGCAATATACAGGAGTAGTAGCCCTACCGGGCCGGTACACAGAGCAGGAACATCAGCCAATCCGAGTCGGTACACAGAGCAGGAACGTCAGCCGGGCCGGGTCAGTACACAGAGCAGGAACATCAGCCAATCCGAGTCGGTACACAGAGCAGGAACATCAGCCGGGCCGGGTCGGTACACTGAGCAGGAACGTCAGCCAATCCGAGTTGGTACACAGAGCAGGAACGTCAACCGGCCCGGGTCGGTACACTGAGCAGGAACGGATACAGCACAGTAGTCAGGCAGTCCGGATCGGTACACAGGCAGGAACAGATACAGCAGAGTAGTCAGGCAGTCCGGGTCGGTACACAGAGATCTCACGAAAACTGGAACAAGAGCTGGTAATGGAAACACCATGAAAGGGCACCGGAGAAGTGACAAGGCCCAGTATTTAAGGACAAATACTGGGCGGGACCAAGTCACTACAGCCAATAAGCGTCAGCAGTAGACAGAGACTGACAGGATGTTGCCAGCATAGCACGGGCACTGTGATATTACCCTTCCTTCACTCCTAACACTAACAAACTGCTGGTCCTTAGCAGTAGTAGTACTAGCACTGGCGGGACTGCTTGGGGATGGCAAGTGTGACTTAGGGTCCCTTGCTGTTACACTTGGCATCAACTTCTCCTCCTTCCCTTCCTGAGTATTACAAGACACACTAGCAGCAGGCACAGCACTAGTGGCAGCAGGGGCAGCACTTCTGACAGCAGGAACAGGACCGGTGGCAGCAGTTTCAGCACTGGCAACAGGCACAGCAATGGTGGAAGCATGGGCAGCACATCTGAGAGCAGGCACAGCAATGGTGGTAATTGTAGCATGGGCAGCACTAGTGGCAGAAGGGGCATCATGTCTGGCAGCAGGTACAGCAATGGTGGCAGCAGGGACAGCACATCTTGCACCAGACATGGGGAGCTGACTTGTCCTGCTCTCACTAGTACTACCCTTCTCTTCCTCCCTTGCCAATAATTTCCCCAAGATCCCTCGGGGTGATTTAGGGGACTGGACAGCATTGGTTTTATAGTGTTCACTTCCTCCTAAAACTCAGTGGACACATAAGGGTCCTTCCAGTTCCTCCTTCAATTAGTTTTAAACCTGCTCATAGTGATAGCAGTCACTATGAGCCTCTCTTGCCTCAATTTTTCAAAACAATAACAGCAGAACAGCACAGCACATCTACCTCACTCTGTAGCTGCTTCTATTGTGTTTCACTTCCGTAAATACTTCACGTTTTTATAGCAAAAAGGCGAAAACCATGTAAATCAATGGGCAGAAACTTTCTAGCCATTGAAAAATTGGCAGGGAATTTTGGCCAATGGGTGAAAAACTTAATAAATTTGGTCACAGTTTTAAAGCGGATTTTCAGCAAAAAAGCAGATGATGTGGTTTTCTTGAGATTTCTCACAGGAACATGGCGACAACTTTCGTCCACCCCTAACTGGGAGTCTCCTTCCCCCCACATCATTGTCCAGGTGGAACGTGATCCTGAAGAAGGCAGAATTGTTGCCTATCAGCAATAATACCTCAAGCACCAGGAGCATAGATCAGCTGCTTGTGCCTGCTGTTAGTGCTGCCAGTCTGCCTTCTTCAGGGCAACAAGAAATGGCAAGTATGACATTAGGGACCTCCTCTAACTGGAGTGATGGCTGTAATGGAGTAGCAGAAGCATGTGGGGACTGGTGGTGGTGGTGATGATGAAGCTGAGTTGGAAGAGACATTGATGGCCTTTTTAGCCCAAACTGAGAAAGAATGGGAGACAGGGTTGGGCATCACAGCCACCACCAGCAGTGAGCATTTGGAATATGATGAGTTTGCAACTACTCTAATTTCTGCTGATTCTGAGTTGTGAGGACAGCAGGATGCTGAGGAGCATTCTAGTGTGTCACAGACCACCGTGGATACAGTAGGGATGGGGTCAACAAGTGATGCAGGACTTGCCATAAGCAGCAACACTCCTAGTTGTTCTTTCGCAATAGCAGAAACAACAGCAACATCATCCTTTGCCCCAGCCAGTGAAGAGGAATGAGGAGGAGAAGAAGAAAGCGACCATTATTTTCCATGTGTTCCCTCCCCACTGAAGTCATGGGTATGAGACTCTTTTTCTTTTGGGGCAGGCACAGTGCAGTCATCACCAATGGCACTGTACGCAATTTGTGACAAGTCAGTGAGAAGTGGACAGGAGGGAAAACACCCTGGCACATCCGCCCTGAAAACACATATGAAACACAGACACCACAGCATTTTTGTGAAGCATGTTAAAGCCAAATACCCACCACAGAAATCGAGCACTGCTGTTTCTCTTCCCACCGACTCTCCAGAAAGGCACCAAGAGGCAGGTCAGAGATCAAAGAGGAGGAAGAATAGAGAAACCCAGCAAGGGGCTGGACGTTCGATGATAAGCGAAACAACTAGCTTGCCATCACCTTCTTGCTCTGGGGTAACTACATCTTCTGCCAATCCACCTCATTCATTGTTACATCCACCGCCAAGCCACCTTGTAGATGTTAGGATATGGCAGTTCATGTCCACCCATTGCACACTGTGTGGTGCACTGACCACACATGCCAGTGTGGTGGAGGAGAATCAATACCAGGTCATCAGGTGGCATCTGAGGAGATTCCATAACACAGAATATGCTAAGCTAGTGGCAGGGAGAGTTCATCATTACTATTAAACTGTCAGCAAGTTGTCATGTGTCTTTACTGGGGAGTGGACAAGGGGCATAGTAACAGCAGCAGTACTTGGTTTCTGGTGGGGGGATTTCACATTGGGAACCCTAAGTGTCATGGTGTTTGGATAGATTTGTGCTAGAACTTTCATGTGAGTGCAGATGTATCCATTGTTCCCAGTCTTACCCTTATTTACACTGTGCACATTTCAGTTGTTGATGTGAGAGGCACTGTTCCTGCTCTCAAAGTAACATTTTCTATTTTCAACACATTCATAATTTTGGAGGAGGGGCAAGTAAAGAAGCATTATTGGCCAACTTCTTCTTTTCTCCACATATACCCGAATTGGTGTGAGCTAGATATGGTTCTGCTACTGTCTCACTGGTGCTAGTAATGACAAGTTGGACCTTCGTCACCCTTGTTACTGCTTTTGTTGATCCCATTCCCTCTGAGCTGCCTATTCATCCTGCTGCTTAAACAATTCAGCAGCAGCAGCAAGAACAGCAGTCACAAATTCCACATCTACATCAGGGAATTTGACAATGGCTAGTGGCCAGTGGCAACATGACATGATATGCTGGCACTAGGCCAATAGGACTTTTTTTTCTCTGGGCTTGCACTTTAAAAAACAAATAAAAAAAAAATATATATGTTTTTGGGGGCTTGTTTCTAACAAGCCTAAATCCTTCAGATCAATGTTTCCTTAGTGCTTGTGCCAAACAAGCCTACATCCTACAAATCAATGTTTTCTTAGAGCTTGTGCCAAACAAGTCTAAGTCCTGCAAATCAGTGTTTCCTCAGGGCTTGTGACTCCAGTAAGTTTAAGTCCTACAAATCAATGTTTCCCCAGGGCTTGGGCCTCTAACAACAAATCTTACAAATCATCCTCTACAAAATACTTTATTATTTCAAGTATCAGTCTGCCCCATTCACAGCATAAATCAGGGGGCCCCTGTCTCTATCACGTTATGTACAAATGTCTTATTTTATTTAATTACTTTTTTATTAACTACCCCCCCAATACCAGCCCCCAAAACAAATTCCATGTTCAACTGATTCTTTCCCCAGACTCCACCCACCAACACAGGTACCCTCTTCAGACCCCTTTTATACCGTGTCTTATCTGGGTTTTTTAATTGGTATTTAATATTTTTTTTATTAACTGCCTCCCCCAAATCCAGTAAACAACTCCCTCCCCAAAAACATTCCCTGTTCAACTGAATCTTTCCCCACACTCCACCAACACAGACATCCTCATATCCTTTTATATAATGCCTTTGGGAAATAAAATTACATATGCTATGTGTTGTGTGTAAATTCAATGTAACCATTGATTTAAATGGAATGAACTAGGCAACAAAGTGGTAAAACAGCACTTTTAGTGGCAAATTATTAGCCAAGCAGGAAGTGCCATTATTCACCATTTTTGATTTGAGGTGAAACTTTTCACCCATCCCTCCATGAGACAGATGATGATATGGCCATAAAATTAATAGAAAAGAAAAGGCTTGCTCTGACTCTGGTCAAGTGCAGATGCCTAAAAATATACAGTCATCATCACTATCATAACCACTTCCAAGTCCAGCCCCCACCCAGCCACAAACACTATTGTTGAATAATCAGTAACATAGATGACCAACATCCACAACTTTAGTTATGATGAGTGCTTCTGCTGCTGCTGGAAGTGCAGCATATTTGACACCTATTAGTCAATTTTCAACATCTAGTCTCAGTAGTAGAAGTAGCCCCTCAGGAACCTCTCAGCCCACGAAGCCTACAATATGCAGATACTTCACTCACAATCCAAAATCGAACCATGCTGCTCTCTGTTTTCTGTGCAAAAGACATGAACAATAAGAACCAAGATCACATCTAGGCATATGCTTATTGTGATCCTAAAGGAATCACAACCATAGGTCTGATTGGGAGACAAACCAACAGCAGCATGTTAGCTCAACATCTAGCAAAAGTAGAGGCACCCCTAAAATTCCTGGTTCTCTGGGGCACAAAATAGCAGCACTGTTGATATATGCCAAGATTTCCTTCATTTTCAGTAACCTATGGCTCCTGCTGCTATCGTTCAAATGCAAAAAACAAGGGGTTATGACTGAATTTGTTGGGGCAGATGACAGTGTCATAGATTGCCCATATGTGCTGCTGCTATCACCACTTCATCCAATACCACTAGTCATACTGTCAAAGGAATAAAGTTATTACACAGTTCTTTTGATATGTACTGCCAACCCACACTAGGGATGGGTAAAACTTGCCTCCGTGTTTCCGCAGGAAATTTTGTGAAAACCACATTGTTATCTGCTTTTTTGCTGGAAAATCCGCTTTAAAACTAGCGGTTAAAATTTTCACATTTTTTGCCCATTGGCCAAAATTTTTTGCCATTTTTTCAATGGCTAGAAAGTTTCTGCCCATTGATTTATGTTGTTTTTCCACTTTCGCTATAAAAAGGTGACATTTTCGCTGAAAGCACTTACAATAGAAGCAGCTACAGAGTGAGATAGACGTGCTGTGCTGTTCTGCTGTGATATTTTGCAAAAATTGAGGCAGGAAAGGCTCATAGTGACTGCTATCACTATGGGCAGGGAGAAAAATAATCAATGGAGGAGCTGGAAGGACCCTTATGTGTCCACTGAGTCTGAGGAGGAGGAGGAGGAAGTGACTAGCAGTACTGAACAAATGCTGTCCAGTCCCCCTAAATCACCCCAGGGATCTTGGGGAATTTAATGGGAAGGGAGGGAGAAAAGGGAATGGGAAGGAAGGAAGAAAAGGGAATGGGAAGGAAGGGAGGAAAGGGAATGGGAAAGGAGGGAGAAAAAGGTAGTACTAGTGAGAGCAGGTCAGGTCAGCTGCCTGTGCCTGCTGCAAGACAAGCTGCCCCTGCTGCCAGTGCCACCACTGCTGTACCTGCAGCAACCACTGTTGTACCTGCTGCCAGTGCTGAACCTGCTGCCACCAATACTTTGCCTGCTGCTAGTGTTTCTTGTAGTACTCAGGGGGAATAAAGAAACCCAGACAGACACTGGAAGTTCCATGACTAGTGAAACAACTAGCTCACCATCAACATCACCTTCTTCCTCTAGGGTAACTACATCTTCTGCCAATCTACCTCATTCATTACCTACCACGCCAAATGATAGCCACTTTTTTGATGTTAGGATATGGCAGTTCATCTCTTCCCATTGCACACTGTCTGGTGCATTGACCACACATGCCAGTATGGTGGAGGAGAATCGCCAGGTCATCAGGAGGCATCTGAGGAGATTCCATCCCACAGAATATGCTAAGATTCTGGCAGTGAGGGTTCATCATTACTATTAAACTGTCAGCAAGTTGTCATGTGTCCTTAGCGGGGTCTGGACAAGGGGTACAGTGACAGCGGCAGTACTTGCTTTCAGTGTCCTGGTGTTTGGATACAGTTGTGCCCCCAGATGTTATTTACCACACACATACTGTGCACATTGCAGTTGCTGATGGTAGACACAGTTCCTGTTCTCAATGAAAAAATATATATTCTAATAACAACGCACCCATGATTTTGGTGGAGGGGCAAGTGGAGAAGATTTAATGGCCAACTTTTTATTTTCTCCACATATACTGGGGGCTACTTATTCTTCTGCTACTGCCTTAGTGCATCACTGGAGCCAGTCGTGGCAAGTGGAACCTTCATCATCTTCCATCCATCTTCCATGTTACTCCTATTGTTGATCCCATTCCCTTTCAACTGCCTAATCATCCTGCTGCTCAAACAACTCAGCAGCAGCAGTACGAACAGTAGTTGCACTCAGGAGGACATTTGATAGTGGCCACTGGCCAACAAGAGCTGCTGGCATTAGGCCAGTATGGCATTTTTCTTTTTTTGTCAGGGCTTGTAGTTTGAAAAATAAAACATAAATACATTTAAAAAAACATAGTCCTACAAAAAAATAAACAATTTTTGGGGTGTTTGTTTCTAACAAGCCCAAGTCCTACAAATCAATGCTTCCTCAGGACTTGGTCCTCTAACAACAAATCTAACAAATCATACTCTACGAAAAACTATATCAAGTCAAGTATCAGTCTACCCCAGTGGCAGCTTATGTCAAGGGGCTCCTGTCGCTATAACTTTAAAATCAAATTTCTTATTTTATTTTTGTATTAACTGTCCCCTCAATAGCAGTAACAAATTCCCTGTTCAAATGATTAATTCATTCACCAACACAGACACCCTCCTCAGACCGCTTTATACCATGTCTTATGGGTTTTATTTTATTTCATGTACGATTTCTTTTTTATTATCTGCCCCCCGATCTCAGTAAACAACCCCCCCAAAAAATCACTCCTGTCCAACTGATTATTTCCCCATACCCCACCAACACAGGCACCCTAATGCCCCTTTTATACTATGCCTTTGGGAAATTAAATAATATTTATTTGATGTTATGTGTAACTTCAATGTTCCGATTTATTTCAATGGAATGAGGTAGGTGAAAAAAGCGGAAAATCTGCACTTTTCGCTGGAAATTTTTCGCCAAATGGAAAGTGCCATTTTTCACCAATTTCAGTTTGAGGTGGAAATTTTCGCCCATCCCACACTTACTGAGTCCTTCACAAATATCCCAAAGTATGCATGTGGAATGGCAAAGTTGCCAAAATGTTGGCAGTTCACATAAACATGGTGTCTTATTCTGTTAAAATAAAACAAAAAAAACACAGATATTATAAAAAACATAATATGCTGCATATCCAAAGTCTCATTGATTTGTCAAGGACAGCTGTGTCCGAATTGTACAAGCATGTGGTTTTGTGCTGTGTAAAGACCTAGAAACATCAGATGGTATGGGTTTTCACATGACAACAAATGTGTACAAAAGCAACCTGAGTACAACAGCTGGGAAAACAGCCCCTCAAGCACTATATAGTGAAATATTTTTTGGTGTTGGTGAGAAGGAAACATTTTTTAAAGTTTTGAATGTTTATTCCCTTTGATTGTTGCTATTTGGCTGGAACTAAAGTAACCCTTCAACTTTTTATTTTAGAATTACTTATTATTTACTTACATTACTCTTTTATGTGTATGAGGTTTATGTCCTTTGTAAAGATTAGCAGAAGGTCTGCTATATGGTTTCCAAATCAATTTGTTGGATACTGAAAAAACTATGTTTAGATCTGAATTAGTTTAGATAGAAAACAAGAGAGAGAGACCTCCAGAATTCTTGCAATGTTCTGGAAATAATCATCTTAATCTCTTCTCCTACCTTGTCTAGAGCAGTGGTGGCCAAAGCATTAACATGAATAATATTGAGACTATGTGATTGCTTTTCCAGTACTGTGATAAAACAGAAAACAAACATTAAACACCTGTTTTGCAGATTTTCAGGTCTTTTTAAACAGTCTGCTTCAAACTAATAATAACTTTGCAAAAGGGCTCGGTTCAGTTAGGACCGTTAGTGAAACTAAATTAACTGCAGTAGTTTTAAGTCACAGTGCTGTGACAAACTGCCACCAATTAGAAAACCACAACACAAGCAACATTATAATAATAATAACTAGTATTTATATAGCGCCTTTCTCCCAGTGGGACTCAAAGCGCTTTCAGCGCACGCTCTCGGAATTAACCAAATCGGCAGCTGAAATAATAGATGTTATTATTACCCAATTAATGGTACTCATTTATCGACCTCAGAAGGATGAAAGGTTGAGTTGACCCTGCTGGGATTCGAACCTGCAACCTTGCGGTTGGAATAGGCTCCATAGTCAGGGACTTTACCACTGAGCTATCTCACCAGCTTACATTAGTACACACTGAAAGCAATTGAAACAGCACATCCATACTATATTCTATTAAATGCAATGGCTATTAGCATGCATTCAGGGACTGTCTTACATGCTGGTGTTTTATTGCCTAACAATCATAGGGGTTCAGTCACTAACGTATGTTAAAAACCACCAACGTGAAACAGAAAGTATTAAAATAGCAAACACTCATGCTAGGCATCCCTACACTAGTGACCCTAAGCCCCATATCAATGCATCCATGTTACAAAAACAATAACTGAAACAAAACATTAAATAACCATTTGAGTGACAGAGATTTATGTAATACATGTCAAAGCACTGCATACCCCTCTGGCACATAAATTATTAATGCCCCCGAAATAAGAACAGTTTCCATATATCCAGTTTCACACTTCCCGCAACTGTAACACTTACCTTGATTTCAGAGGTCCAGCAGTGTCTTCTTCACCTTGGTTCTCCTTTGAATTCTCCTGCAATAAAAAAATAGAACAATAAGTAAAATAATCTCCACTTCTGATGCTCCCTATAAGAAAGCAAAATCAAAAATACCCCACTGCATTTCCTGCTTGAGTTATTGCCTGCCAATCTATGTTCAGACTGGTTCCCATGCACCCATTGACTGGGATGTGGAGTTACAGAAGGCACAGAATGAGCATTTATGTTCTCATTACTCATGTTATTAGGCATGAGTTGTGGTAACAAAAAGCTTTGAAAATCATGAGGCCACAACATGAGTTTTTGTGACCAACGCTCACTGGGGTGGATGGTGGTCAAGCAACCAAGCAACCTGACACAAGCCAGGCTAAAGATGTTGGCCAGAAGGCCAGATGATGGGATGAATACACAAAACACTGATAAATAGTTGTCCACTCAGTCGGGTGAAAAAGAAAAATCCACAAGCAGACCTCCTTAACAAGAGAGAGGGAGTAGAAGCTCAAGCTGGAGGTTTAATGAAAACCTCCTCCACTAGATGGCTTCAGTAGACAATGCTGAAGTAGACCCTGGAACATATAGCTGAGCACCATTAGAAGGAGGCTGGAAGTCAGAGCAGGAGAATTCCTCTCACCACTCTGGATGCAGACAGATCAGGAGAGTCTGTAAACCTGATCAGGTAGGAAGCCATTTTGTAGTCCATCACAGAATGTCAAACTTGAGGACAAATGTTGGCAGTGTGTCCTAATGACAAACTTAGCAGCTTTAATAGCATCGGGCCCCAAAAGTCTTAGGACATCAGAATAATACTTTCTAATGGTTTTAAAAGTAGATAGTAAAATAGGAATTATAAACAATATAGCAAAGCAGTAATCCAGACTCCTAGTGAAATGTGTTGGCCATTGTTTGCTATATTCTATTGTGCTAGGTTGGGCTCCTGCCCTGTGGAGTTTCTGCTCATGATGAAGGAGTTTCATCAACACTCTTGCTGACATTATTCAAAAGTCAGAGTTGAAACCCATACTGACAGGTAAGTAAGTGTTGCAAAAGATCTCTAAAGGTAACGTCATGTCGGAGTTTGTCTTCTCAAATTCTGGACTTAAATACTGTAAAGGATACTGAAATTACATGGCTTAAGGCATTGATTCTCCTTACTCCAGGAGGAGGCTTGTAAGTGTATCATTCTATTTGTATTCTTTTATTATTCTGATATTTGTTTTGTGCTATGCATTCTCTAGCTCTATTTCCACTTACTATTTTTCAGCATTGTCCAAGCTAACACTTATATCTTTTTTCAATTAAATGTTTTGATGAAACAAATGCATTCATTTCCTTTTAATCAGGTATCAAATTCATTTTTTTCTTGTATTATTACTGCGCTAAGAGGGCACTTTACACTGTGCTTTACTATTTATTTTGCCTCTTTTGGCAAAGCTATTATGGTGCATATATTGTGTGACTTTTATTTGTAGATTATATTATTGAATTAATTTGTGATATGATTTGTCATGTAGCACCTATTATGTTAAAGTCATGAATACTTGTGCAAATTAGATTAAACTGTTTTCCCTCTGTAGTTTTACTTATTGTTTTTTCAATATGCATAATTTAGAGTGGAACTTTACCATACTAATATGGGATTCTTAAATTACTTGGTAGGTGTCCTTCAAACAGCAGTTTAATTACATTTACTGTTTTTGTTTGCATTTAAAAAGTTGGGTTAACAGTTCAATAGTTTTACAAATCCTGGGATGTCATATATTAGGAGACTAATGACAGGAAGGCACAAATAAATGACCCCTAAGTCTTGGTGATTCTTCTGATCAGTGAGTGTCATAAAAGGAATGGTGGTTCCTTCAAGGAGATTCCTCTAGGGAAAGTTTATCTTCTATTCTAAATTCTCTTCTAATTTGCAAAACCCAGGAAGTGCTAAATCCCTCATAACTTTGTGGGCCAGTGCCGAAAGGTAACAGCAGATACTTTGTAAGGGTCCATTAGAAGTACAGTCTGAGAGACAACATTACCCAAAAGGATATTTGTCTTTTTCAAAGTTACACTTCTCTGCCTGAATTGATTTTCTCATAGCCGACATAGGACCATCTTGACATGTTTTCTATGGAATTCGAGGGTTGAGTAATAATCTTAGTTGTCATACAAATATACAACTATAAAGGAGAAGAGTTTATCCTGGAAGACATTATTGATGAGGTGTTGAAAGGCAGCTTGAGCATTACAGAGACCCAGTGGCGTGACAAGATACTCATTATCAGGTGTTGAATGCCATCTTCCATTCATCACTATCTAGGATTCTCATTGCATTATAAGATCCTTGTAAATAGAGCTTGGTGAAAAAAAGAGGTGCCTTCTAACATCTAGATCAGTTCCAGAATAATATTAAGATGATACTTGTTCTTGATGTTTATCTTATTTACTCCCCTATAATCAACACAAGGTTGCACAGATACATCTTTCTTGCTTACAATAAAAATTCGGCCCCTACTGAAGATGAAGAGGGTCAGATAAAACCCTTTGTAAAAAAAATGTATGCACTCAAGCAGCACCTGATTCTGTGGATGGGACAGCAAATAAGTCTTTCTCAGTGGATGCATGGTCCCAAGTAACCCATGAAAAAGTAGAACCGTAGGTGACTCAATCATGTTGAATTGAGTCTTCTCAAGGTGTACAGGCCGGTACGAAGAGTCAATCTGGTGGCCTCTACCGACAAATGAATTTACCCAGTGGCTGGCCATCCACTTCAGAAATCAGCAATCCTTTCCCCTCAATGGAATGCAACAGGAGGAAGCAAAGATAGAGTCCAGGAGACAACAAATGTCAGTGTAGAGAGTGATCCTCCCTCCCATGACAGGATGACTGGAACCAGAATTCAAATGGAATTAGTTTGGAGGATTGGAGATAGGCTAGATAAGGCATCCCCTTGAAGTTTCCCAGACATGTGGGGCACTGCCTTAAAAGGGGACCCTTCTGCCCACAGCAATTGCACAACCCAAGGGTCCAGCGTATTTTACTTTCTATATCTGATAAACCAGTTACTACTCCAATCTCTTTTGAAGGAATCTGTTCTGGAGCTGAGGTGATAACTGAGGAGATATTACCTCTGGAGCAGCAGTAATGTTCACACTTTTGTTGATGTTCAAAGATTCTATGATAGATTCTTGGCAAAGATTGAAAAGGCCTCTAGATCCTCAGGCATCTCTCAGCAGTTTAGAGCATCCTTCATTCTTTCACTGAGGCCCTTACAAAATGCTGCCTTTAATGCCCCAATGTTCCAGTCCAACTCATAAGTAAGAGGCAGAATTTGATGGCATACTGGGCCATGCTATGATTTTCTTGTTGAATCTCCATCATAACTGCTTCTGAGGTGACATTTCAACCTGGGGATTCCTTCTCAACTGGAGGTGAGGCCCAAGCCAGAGTATTTTCTTTAAGGAGAGATAGATAATGAAATCCATACTGGCAGAATGGGTACCAAAGGAATAGGGTAATGTCTTGAAGTGCAATAATCACTGGTTGAGGAATCCCCTGCATTCAGAAGGAAGACCCAAATATCCCTATGATTGAATACGTTTGACTCTGCTGGTCCATGTGATGTAGGTGGATGACTGAAGTACAATGCAGTATTTCCAGCATTTTGTCCAACTTGAGGTCAGGGCTTTGCAAAGATAGCACTTGTTCCTGATATTCATGCCAGTTGAGTACCCACATCAAATCTGTTGCACCATCTGATGTGTTCTTCCTCTCAGAACAACTAGACATCACCCTACCTGAGTGGTATTTCTATGAATCTAGATAACAAAGAATGTGGAGGGTAGCTAGAGAGCAGAGGCAGTGATTGGTTTACCATTGCTGGACACAAGCCAGGTTAAAGGTGCGAGACACAAAGCCAGAAGATGAGTTCACCAAATAACTGTGAATAGTAGTCCACTCAGGTGAAAAATAGGATCCAAAAGCAGAACGGAAATAGATCTATACAGGAGAAAGGGAGTAGAAGTTCAAGCTGGAGGTGTAATGAAAACCTCCTCCACTAGATTGCCTTGGTAAACAACATTGAAGCAGACTTTATAGCATACAACTGAACACCACTAGAGGGAGGCTAGAAATAAGAGCAGAAGGATTCCTCTCACCATGCTGGATGCAGACAGATCAGGAGAACAGGTAAAGCCGATCAGGTAGGAACCAGAGTGGAGAATCAGGTTATAGGAGGAACCAATAGCAGGATAACTAGGCTATCCAAATAAATTAGAGGTTGGGCATGTCAGGAGGTGAGCCAGGTCTAAAACATTAGGACAGGAAACACTCTGCTGGTAGAGTGCAAGAAAGAGCCTAGTCAGCCAAGATGTGGTTTGGCTGAGAAGTTAGACAGTGGGGGAGTGGGGGAGAGTGGCCAAGAGATGAGCCAGATTAGTCAGAAAGTTAAAAAACGCAATACCAGAAGCATTCTATGACGTGTCAGAAACAAGCTGGGGTCAGATCATTGTGGACAGAAAGACTACATAGCTTAGCTCACAGACAGAAAGGGCTTGAAGAATGCACATCTATCTGTCCAGAAGACAGGTAGATAAGGCAAAGAATGACAAATAGGAGAGAAATGGGTGGAAGCAGTGGCAATCCTGACACAGGTTGATTGTGACACAAGGAAGGAGGAGTCTAGATTATTAACATCACCTCAAAGGGTGAGTGATGGAATGGGGCCCAGTAATTGTATTTAGTTGATAGTGTATATGACTTTCATCCCTTTGGATTCTGTAACTGCATAATTTGTTATCTTCACCACAACCTAAGGTACCTAAGACCACCTGAGTCTATTATGAATAGTTCAGTTGGTGCGATTATGGATAAAGAGGGAATTATATTTTGTTCACCTTTGATGGGAAGGAATGGGTGAAAGCCTCAAAAGATAAACAGGAAAAAAATGGTACTTCCCACCTAAAAGCCAATTTCCAGCAAAATTTTTACATTTTTACTTTTTTCCACTCATTTAATTGCCACCAATGCGAAGACTGACTTTCTCCCCAACATGTGGCAAGTTTCCCTTATTCTCATGTGGGCATAGTAGAAAAGGGGGTGTCAAATTTGTCAAATGTGTTGTAGGCCATTGTTACGGTTCAGTACAGTCAGACACGTTAAGTTTAGGTAAAAACACAGCTTTATTGAGACACAGTGAATGACGTAACCCTCACAGGTCCAGTATAGCACAGACTGACACAAGACAGGTTACAAATGGTTACCCACACGGGTCCAGTAAAGTGAACAACACAATAGTGACACAGGTCAGGTCAATGGAATTGATACAGTGTATGAATGTCCAATGTAACCAGTGTAATGCTGGTCGTAACTTAAATCAGACTCAATGTCGCCTGACTGTAGTGGGAGGCAACAAGGACAGGACTGCAACCCCAGGCTCTGGACGCCTGTAAATGGGAACAATGGTGGACACCCACCAAGGACTAACGGACTGGTCAGAACTCGTGCTTAAACAGAGGCCCTACCGGAGCAACCCAGCACCATGTGCAAGTACTACCTGAAAGTGTTAATGGGCAATGGTATAAATGGATGGCAACAGGAAGCGCACAACTGATCAACAGGAGACTATAGCCCAAGAAGCGCAGCCCAACGGAACCCAAGATGGTAGTGATATACGAGGCCCCTTCCCCCGAAGGGGTTAATAGCGCTGTGGTCTGTACAACGGTAATCACCGGAGGCGCCCTACTGAACCAACACAGACCAAGCAAGTGCAACACGGAGTGGAAGCAGCGAGACTCTGACCGGAGACTCCATTAAACCTGGTGGCGCATCCTACTGTTGGTCCCAGCGTGCGGATGCTGGTTTGCTCCATTTAACCTGGTGGCGCATCCTACTGTTGGTCCCAGCGTGCGGACGCTGGTTTACTCCATTATACTTGGTGGCTTATACTACTGTTGGTTCCATCGTGCGGACGCTGGTTTACTCCATTAAACCTTGTGGCCTATACTACTGTTGGTCCCAGCGTGCGGACGCTGGTTTACTCTATTAAACCTTGTGGCCTATACTACTGTTGGTCCCAGCGTGCGGACGCTGGTTTACTCCATTAAACCTTGTGGCCTATACTACTGTTGGTCCCAGCGTGCGGACGCTGGTTTTCTCCATTAAACCTGGTGGCTTCTACTACTGTTGGTTCCAGCGTGCGGACGCTGGTTTACTTCATTGAACCTAGTGGCAGATTTTATTGTTGGTCCCAGCGTGCGGATGCTGGTTTACTCCATTTAGCCTGTTGGCTCCTACTACTGTTGGTCCCAGCGTGTGGACGCTGGTTTACTCCCTGCTGTAGTCAGGTACTGGGAGGTCTCCTCTCTTGGGCTGCCCTGCCCGGTATTGGTGAGGCCGGTAGAACCGGTATGTCACCATCTCACAATTGCCTCACCCGGTATTGGCAAGGCCGGTAGAGCCTGCTACTGTACTCGTTGTGTCACCTGGGTTGCCTTGCCCGGTAGTATTGGCAAGGCCGGTAGAACCTACTCCTATGTTCATTCGCTTCTATGTATTGTTTATATGTGTATGAAAACCCTATGGGATTGCCTTAACTTTTCAATAAAGTTATGTTTTTACCTAAACCTTACGTCTGAGAGTCTTAACAAACCGTGACAAAGGCAAAACATCACACTCAACTGTGTACAGTAAAACACAAGCAAACAGTAACTGAGGAACGTCCAGCTAACACATATGAGGCAGGCAGCAAGGGGGAAAGGAAGAGGAGAAGTACAGTGGCATGTTAGTAAAGTGGTAGTCCAGAAATTGACTGCAGTCATGGTTGCTGCAGCGTGTGCAATAAACTATGATGTTGCCTCTTCTACCGAAGAGAATGCAGTCTGTCAATATCCAACCAAAGTCCTACCACCAGCACCAGTACTATTGATAAACCATCTAAAAACACTGACAACAAGGAGTTGCATTCTAGTGTTAGGATAATAGAAGAATGTGTAGCAGCTCAACCAACTGATGGATCTGGCAGTAAGAAAAACAAGCACAAAACACCTCTCATGAAAGTATTAGAAAATGCTGTGAAAGTAAAAGTAAAAATAAATTGTTTGACCTATAAAAGCCTAAATGAATATAAAAGTAGTGGGCACAAAGAGGTGGGCGATGCTGAGGATGACCTAACGATGACTGATGATAATATAGAATAGATCTTGAATATATCCCTCCGGTATCCTCACCTTCTTCAGAGAGAAAACAATTGGAAAGTCTGACCCTGGACATGCATAGATGCCCAAAAATACACAGTCATCCTGTCAGTCATTATTAACATCATCATCACTTCCAATCCCATGCCCCACTCAGCCGTACACACATTAATAGTGTTGGTTAAACAGCAACAACACAGGTTATCAGCATCCACAACCTTAGCTATGATGAGTGTATCTACTGCTGTGGGAAATGCAATACCTGTTCAGCACCTGTGACACCTAGTAGTAGTACAATTGAAGCAACATCTAACCCCAGTATTAGTATCAGCCCCTCAAGAACCACACAGTCAATGAAGTTCACAGTATGGAGATACTTCACTGACAATCCAAAAGCTAAGTATTTTGCTATTTGTTGTCTGTGTAAAAAGCATTTGAGCAGGAGGAAAAGCAGACTCACACCTAGGCACCTCCTCAATGAGATCCCACCTAAAACACAACCATAGGTCTGACTGGGAGACACCCCATCAACAGTTTGGAGGTGCCACAACCAGCAGTAGCAAAAGCACTCCTAAAGATTCCAGTCAGTGTGGGTTGGCAGGACATGGCAGAAAAAGCCTGGAACTTTATTGCTTTAACGACATGACTAGAGGAGATGGTGGTAGTAAAGGCATCATGTGTGGGCAGTCTATGACTCTTGCCATCTCCTACAATAAAGTGAGAGTCATCATATTTCTCTGCAGCAGGAGCCATAGGGGTTATTTGGACTGAATTAACTGTTGGCACTGGCAGTAGCACACTCTCTGATACATAAACAACTTCACTACTTCTTTTTTCTGCCTAGAGCCTTGGGAACTTCTGCTGCTACTAGTTGTGGCACCTTTGGCCTGCTGATAGTGTGTCTCCCAGTTCAACCTGTGGTTGTGCTTCAGATGGGATCTAATAGAGGAGGTGACTAGGTGTGAGCCTGCTTTCCCCCTGCTTACATGCTTTTTGCACAGACAACGGATAGCAACATTCTTAGCTTGAGTGAAGTATCTCCATACTATGGACTTCATGGACTGAGGGGTTCCTGAGGTGCTGCTGCTGCTACTACTACTGGGACTAGATGTTGATGCAATTCTACTGCCACTACAACTAGGTGTCAAAGGTGCAGCACTTACAGCAGCAGAAGAAGCAGTCATCATATCTAACATTGTATATGTTAATAATAACCTGTGTTACTGTTGTTGTTGCTGCTGCTGTGTACTCAAAACAGGTGTGTGTGGCTGACTGGGTCTTGGACTTTGAAGATGCAATGATGTTGATGATGACTGATAGGGTGGCTGTGTACCTTTTGACATCTATGCTTGTCCAGGGTCAGACATTGCAATGGTTTACTCAGACAGTTTATAGACAAGCACAGTGCTCCTTTTCAGTGGTGGAAGATTCAGCCTTTGCCTTTCTGCTAACTTTATGGTCATGTCATCATCCTCACTCTCAACCTCATCTGTATCTGAACAAGAGAAGGATGCTAGAGGGATATATTCTAGATCTTCATCATCATCATTAGGTCATCCTCAGCAGCATCAGCATCACCTGCCACTTCTTTCCGGCTACCCTTATATTCCTCTAAGTTTGTAGAAGACTAAAACAAATTATTTTTACTTTTACTGTAACAAAGTTTGCTACTACTTTGAGGACAGGTGCTTTTCTGCTTGTTACTCTCACTCTCTGATCAGCTGCTACACCTTCCTCTATTATGCTATTGCCATCATCAACACTTGAATGCGACTTGTTGACTTTTTCAGTGTTCTTCTTATATGGTTCTTTATTTGTACAGGCACTGACAGTGCTGGAAGTTTTGCTGGGACCTTCACAAACTTCATCATCCCTTGGAGGAGAGGAGTCATCATCATTTATTGCACACGCTGTAGCAACCATTGCTGCAGTCAGTTTTTGAACTACTACTTTACTCTCATGTCCCTGCACTGCTCCACCCTTCTCCTTCCCCCTTCCCCATGTGCACCTGCTGGACATTACTCCACTACTCTGTGTGTTTTTACTCTACAGTACACAGCACAACTGATGGAGTATGATGTCTTGCCTAAGCCCAGTCAGCTGTCTGTCACTGTCACCTAATATATTTAGTTCTATGTTTATTTCTTTACTCTTTTTTAAATTTTTTTTTTGTTTTATTTTTTTTTAAGTTGTCCACCATCTTATCACTTTACAGCTGTCCAAAAGAAAAATTATAACTGAAAAACAAAATAAACAGCTTCTTTGCCCAGACTTTCCCACCCAGCACAGTCACAATAACAGCAAGATCAGCAATCAAATAGGTCCCCAGATGCCTGTGTCTTGCTAGTCAGTCACGTGGAATTTTAGAGTATTTGGGGTCAACCTCCTTCCTCCCTTCTTCTCCCCAGAGTGACCCACTGACTCTCTTAATACAGGAAACAAATGACCTACCTAAAAGATTCCCTAAACTAAACTTCAATTCCCCTATCTTCTGTAGCTCAAACAATGTTCTGCTCTCTCATCTCAGAAACAGAGAACGGCATGCTGTGAGAACCTGACGCCCCTTTTATTTGGCTGCAGAAAACTTTCATGTGGTGGAGAAAATTTTTTTCTTCATATTGATTTCAATGCACAATGAACTAGGAGGAAAAAAGATGGAAAAAGTGTAAAAAAGGCACTTTTCATGGGAAATTATTCCCCAAGCGGGAAGTGCCATTATTCACCGATTTCAGTCTGAGGTGAAAATTTTCGCTCATCCCTACTCACAACTTTCACTTTCAGCTACTTATTTCTCTACTACAGCCCTCACAAGAAGTAATATTGTGCTGGGAAATGTTGCACCATATTAAACATAAGAGGAAAATGTGTTGGAATAGGAGAAAAATGTTTTGGAATAGGCAAAAAGGAGGAAATTTTTGCTAGTTATGCACCTCCCAGCCAATCAGCTCCTAGCAGGAGAGATGATGAAACCCGCTAGGTCACTTAGCTTTTTTACACTTCATTTCCAGTGTCGGTGGTTTTTAACATGCTTTGGGGGAGTGAGGACTCAACACCTACTTTTTGTAGGTGCAGATTTTTGGTGATAAAGTGTAGTCCCTTAACACGTTACTACCCAATGCATGGAATTGAATCATTAATGCAAAATCTTTTCATTGCTTTCAGTGGTCACAAATTTGGTGCCCAACATTTTTTTTTCCCTTCTGTAGTTTGTCACAGGACATGTAATTGCAAACATGAGTGTGACTTAAAACTGTTGACGGTACTTACTTTCTATTGAATCAAGACTCTACAGAGCAGTCAGTTTGCCCCAGAACTATGCCTTTTTTTTAATAGCACATCAGCCTAGAAGTATTTGTACCACATATTGAAACCCGTATTAAACCCATGCGAAGGAAACTAACACATTACTTTAGTTATTACAGCTAATGTGATTAAAGAAATGTGGCAACATATGAACAGTTAAATATATGTTAATGCCTGATGTGTCTCTAAACATACACCTTTTTATAGCAGATTACAACTTCTGATTAATATATTCCATTTAACTGAAAAATAGATAAATGAACATTGTATTTATAACACAAGAAGATTTAGATAATTCAATAATGGTCATCCAGTTATGCATTATTATTTTATATTCAGAATAACACGATTTACTGACCAGAACATTTTCCATGTTTTTCAATTAAATTAGTTTGTACTTCTGTGGTAATACAACATATGTCAAATAATTTTCTCTGAGCTTTTCCATAAAACATATATTGTAACTGTCAGAATAGAAATCATGGACAAATAGATATAATCATGAAACACCATATTTCACATTATCTTGGCTGATGTTTCTCTTTCACCTCATCTAATATTTATTATAATACCACTTTTATTGTTTCTATCAGAACAGCATCTGTGATAATAATACATCAAATCAGATGATTTGTGGCAGATAATTATGCTAGGATAGAAGGCTGTAGTGAAATTAAATAGTCATGCTAACTTTTTTATCTGATTATAAAATATATATATTGAAAACTGAATTGTGAATCTTATGCTCTTCCTTTTACATTATGACATTGATTGATTACTGCTCAATAATGCACTTTTAACCACTTTACTGCTATGGACTTGGCTTTAGACATCCTCAGCATATACCCTAAAACAGCTAAGAGCATAGACAGCTGCATCCTCAGTCTCTGGCAGTCTTCCTTTAGGGGAATTGCAGGAGACTGGTAGAATAAATATTATTTCTTTTTTTTTCTTTTTTTTTTTTCTTTATTTGATTTGTATAAATTTTAAAAACACAATCAGTACGTTAGTTAACACACTTATATACACAAGTCGATATTATACAAATAAACCATCATCCTATACAGACCACCTATCAACACCTCACCTCACTTACCACCTCAAGCATACCGGGAAGTTTCTACCTTCCCTGCTCTCGACCATCATTTTTACCAGGGAGCAGGTTCGAAATCTATAATCCATACAAATTCAAATTCGCAGAGGTTCTACTCCAAAGGCTCAAATCTAACCTCCAAGTCCATATCAGTGGGTAATGCAAGCTCTTCTTTGAAGCCACAAATTCCAAATTTCCATGTGATTCTCATTTATAGCTTGATTTCTATGAAAAAAAAAATATCTTTCCGAATCACATTGGAAATTGATTTGAGTCTCAATTTCGTTCCAAATCGGAACTTCCTGTCTCTTCCAGTATCTTGCAATTGCCACTTTAACTGCCAACAAAATGTTAACACATAAGTATTTATCACTGGATTTTCTGACAGGAAGTTCCATGTGGAACAAAAAGAGTTTATGGCTCAAGACAACCCGGGTCTGAAACAATTCAATTAGTATTTCCACTAGAATTGTCTTGAGGCCATCAAGCTTAAGGCAATCCCACCAAATGTGCATCTGTGTGCCTGCTTCTGCTGAACATCTCCAACACTAATTCAGAAGTCCTGCCTGAAATCTACATAGGAGATGTGGTACCCTGTACCATCTATGGGTCAATTTATAATACTGTTCTATCAGGCCTATACAATGTGCTGAGTGCCTTGTAATCCTCTTCATACCAATCCTGTAAAGGAACAGAAATATCAAGCTCCGCCTCCCATTTCCAAAAAGCTTGAGGCTTCCGAGATGGAACTAAATTTACCAACATGTTTTTGACTCTAGAGATAATACGACTACCGGCAAGAACACTAGTTATCATTGCTCCAATATCTAAGTTCAGAATATTTTCCCTAGACAAAAACGTTTTTATTCTAATATATTTGAAAAATTCATTAGAAACCACACCAAACTTCCACTGCAACTCCGGAAACAGGAGCAAAGAATCCTGATCAAAAAGATCTATGATCCTCCTGATACCCACCTCAAACCATCGGTCAAGCTCCAGATCTTCCAAGTAGAGAGATAATACCCTGACCGGACTAGAAAAATTCAAGTAACTCTCATTCCCAGCGGATCGATATTTTCTCCAGCATTTATAGATCCAAGTCATTAATCCGACCACTATATTGTTATCTAACCTCAGTTTCTTAAAGCGGCTAGGTTCCAACCAGAAAAATAGAAAGGGATCATAACCCACACTTTTAGCCAATTCTATATTGTACAAACCCAGTCCCATTCCCCTCTTAATTTCCCACATGATGAAGTGGGAAAGCATACACGCCTCATGTAGTTAAAAAAGATCAGGGTATCCCACACCATCTAAACTCAATTTTCTTTTCAACAAATCTCTAGGGATTCTATGTTTTATAGTATCCCATACATAACTAGCTATAAGTCTGTCTAATTCTCTCAAAATACCTACTGGGACCGGGGCCGGGATAACCCTAAAAAGATAAACTATCTTAGACACCCAATAAGATTTAACTATATTTATTCACCCCATCCATGAGACCTCTAGACCTCTCCATCTCAACTTCACGTCCCGTAGCGTCCTAAGAAGCCTAGAGTAACTCTCCTCTAGCGTCTGGGCCATGTCCAAGCTGATCTGTAGCCCTAAATAAGAAATAACCTTACTATCCCAATCCATCTGGGCCTGTCTTCTCAAACCAGCAAGACATGACTCTGATATAAAACTAGGAATAATTTGTGTTTTAGAAAAATTTAGTTTATAATTAGAATATCCACTATATAATTCCAGTAGTTCCAAAACCCTTGGGAGAGAAATCTCAGGAGAGGCTAGGGTCAACAGAACATCGTCAACATATAATGATATCCAGTAATCCTGTGGTCCTATCTTTATTCCATGTAATCCTGGAGAGACTCTAAGCGAGGAGGCCAAGGACTCTATTGTCAGAGCATACAGAAGAGGTGCCGATGGGCAACCCTGTCTGGTGCCATTCCAGATTCTAAATTCCATTGATCTCAAAAACAGCCCTGTCACCTTCGCCTTTGGAACCGTGTACAGCGCCATTATATATTCAAAAATTCTTCCCCTTAGTCCAAAAGCTCAAAGAGATTCTGACATAAATCTCCAATTGACCCTGTCAAAGGCCTTTTCTACATCCAAAGCTATACAAATTGAAGGAATCTCCTCATGTTGGATATGTTCCAAAATATCAAAAACTCTGTGAGTATTGTCTTCTCCAGCTCTCCCAACCATAAAACCCACCTGATCCGGATGGATCATATCCAAGATCACCGAGTTCAGCCTTAGGGCCAAAATCTTAGAATAAATTTTAATATCATAATTTATCAAAGAAATAGGCCTATAGTTACTAACCAAAGTTGGATCCTTTCCTGGCTTTAAAATCATTGAAATTGTTGCCTCTAGCATTTCTTTGGGGAATCCCCGAGCTCCCCCAATGGCGTTGTACATCCGCTTCAACAATGGCGTGACCTCAGCCTCTATCACTTTATAAAAATTTGCAGTAAATCCATCCGTACCTGGCGCTTTACCATTTTTCAAACCTCGTATCACCCTTAATATCTCCTCAATATTAAGAAGGCTATTTAAAATGGTCAATTTTCTATCCTGTAAAATAGGCAAATTCAGACTTGCTAAAAATTCACTCATTTCCAGATTTGTCTTATTTGACTCGGGCAGATTATATAAAGCTTCATAGTATGATCTAAAAGCCTCGCTGATCTGGAGAGGAGAGACACAGGATTTACCACCATATATTATCTGTTTAATCCTATGCCTCTGATTGAAAAACTTCATTCGTCGAAAAAAGTTTCGACGACAATTCTTTACCTGCTCTGTTGTTTGAGTAATATCAGTGCTGCTTTAATCAGGCTAAGTTTATGCTTAACCTCTCTCTGACTTTTGTTTTAATTTCCTCCTGAAGTACAACTCTCTCCCTACTAAATTCCACCGAGGGAGCTTCCTTGCCCCTCCTCTCCAGAACAGCAAGTGAAATATACAAGTCTGCTAAAGATCTACCCTGCTTTTTCTTATTATAAGCTCCCTGCTTTATTAAGTACCCCCGAGATAGCTCTTCATGGCACACCACAACGTGAAGATGGATACCTCGTTATTGTCATTTTCGGCCAAAAACCTCTCCACTTCCCTTATTAAATCTGTTCGACTTGCTGACAACCATAATAAATTATCATTTAATTTCCAGCTGGAACAAACTTTGTAACTGGGGTTATCTCTCAAGCTCAGAAAAACCGGAGCATGATCCGACCAGCTGATATTGCCAATTCGTGAATTTTGACACCACTCTAAGTCTGCTGGTCTCGTAAAAAAAAAAAAAAAATCCTTGAATATGAAGCATGGGGATTTGAGAAGAAAGTAAAATCCCTCTCCTCCTGATGTTACACACGCCAGACATCATAATAATTATTTCTAGACAACACTGATGACATTGCCTTTGCCTGGCGCCTAAGTCTATTGCTCCGCTTCAAGCTATTTACCGAGCTATCTTATCCAGATCGATATTAACTATTAACTATGCAGTTCAGATCCCCTCCCATGATAACCCTGCCCTTCTTAAATCGATCACAAGTTTCTATAACAGACTCGAAAAAGGAGACTGGACCATCTGAAGGAGCATGTAAACTCACTATAGTAAAACATACATCATTCAATTGCAAACCAAGATTACATATATATAAATATTATTTCTTTATTGACTAAGTGAGTAGCTTCTATACCATGCCTGATTAAGAAACTTAAGTTTTCTTGAAAGCTTGTACTGTAAAGCTCATTTAGCCAATAAGGGTATCACTTTTCTCTAAAAGTTTCCTACTTTTTCCATGGCTAAACCAGTATCACCTTTTATCTATAATAGGGAAATTGTTACATGCTCTTGCATGATGTCATTAATAGAACAAATACTCCACTTGACCACCATGGTGATTTTTATATCATAGTGTAGTTGGAATAGGCTCTTTAAGGGCCTGAATTACAGGCCCCCTGCTCCAAATATGACCACAGTACTTATGTTTGAAAGAGGTTAATTTTATCTTTTCAGTCCTTGAATGTCTGATCTCAGTCACCCCCATACTAAAAAAGGTGGGACTACCTTTATATGGAAGAGGGGATTCCCTGTTTTTCAAATAAAGGTAGTCTTGAACATGTGCATGTCCGGTGTTCATAAATCACCCAACAATGTACTTTTGTGTGAGCATAAAATAATCCTTATCTCACTTCCTCTTGCTATGCTATGGACAAGGGTTTCCATTTATGAAAGGTGTGAGCCCCTCTTTTATTCAAGGGTGATCTTTAACCAAGCAGAAAGCAAAGGCTTAAGATTGTACATATTGGCTGATCTTATTCTACCTCTATTTTCACTATACTTAATTTAATTGTTATAAATGATAATGATCTTCAATGAAATGTTGTTTAAGTTTAAATATGCACAGCTGCTTATTACTGAAAGTTTTTTTTGTTTTTATAATGTATAGTATATGGCCTTATTTTAATTGGCTTGCCTGGCTCAGGATTGCATGTAATCATGATGTGTTATACAGGCTTTATGTGGTTTATAGTGCTGGGTGATCTAGACCTATAAACATGGACTGGCAGAAGTGTTCCAGTCCTTTTGGGTCCCCACCCACTCACTACAAATAACTACTTTTTGAAAGCAGGCCAGTCTGATCATAAGCATATTAGATGTTTTAGGTCTTGAGGTCTAATGTTTAGGTGTTTTTAAACTTACATTTCTAAAGTTAGGAGTTTTTAAAGTTTTTCTGCAAGCCATAAAGATGGAGAGACAAGAGAGCTTTCCCCAAAATATGTGAAATAGTTAAATTAACATATAGGTATAAGGAAGATGTCTTAGGAAGGTGTGAAAATGTTGTAAAGTAAGAATTACATGTTAATAGTTTATTTTTATCAGTTAACAAAATGCATAGTGAGTGAACAGAAGAAAAATCTAAATCAGATCAATATTTGGTGTGACCACCCTTTGCCTTCAAACAGCATCAGTTCTTCTAGATACATTTGCACAAAGTCAGGGATTTTGTAGGCATATAGTCAGATGTATGATTAAACAATTATGCCAAACAGGTGCTAATGATCATCAATTTAATATGTGGGTTAAAACACAATCATTATCTGAAACAGGAAAAGCTGTGTAGGAGAAATAAAACTGGGTGTGGAACAGCTAAACTCAGCTAACAAAGTGAGGTTGTTGAGGGCAGTTTAATGTCAAAAGTCATACACCATGGTGAGACTGAGCACATAAACAAAGCACAAGTTAATTATACTGCAACAGCAAAGTCTCTACCAGGCAGAAATTTCAAGGCAGGCAGTGGTTTCCAGAGGTGCTATCCAAGCTCTTTTGAAGAAACGGCATTGTTGAGGACCATAGACTCAGTGGTTGGCAAAGGAAACTTAATGCAGCAGATTTAAGACATATCATACTTTAAATAGTAATTTAGGTTGAAAAAAGGCTTGCGTCCATCTAGTTCAACCATTTTCCTATTCCTGTTTACCATCGTTGATCCAAAAGAAAGCAAAAAACCCCCTCAATACAGCAATTTCAAATTCTGCCTTGAATGTGGGGAAAAAATTTCTTCTTGATTCTAAATGGCAGTCAGATTTCTCCTTGGATCAACAATCACTAAGTAAATATTAACCCCAATACTAACGTACATAGCCCTCTATGTTCTGCTCTTTTAAATAAGTATCCAGGCCCTTTTTAAAAGCATCTAATGTATTCGATAGCACCACCTCCTCATGGAGTGAATTCCATGCCTTTATTGTAAAGAAACCCTTCTGCTGTTGTAGAAGAAAGCTCCTTTCCTCAAGTCTAAGTGCGTGGCCCCTTTGTACTGTTCTGTTAATGAACAAGTCTTTGGAGAGCTCTTTGTATGGGCCCTGAACATATTTATATAGTGTTATCATATCCCCTCTAAGATGCCGTTTCTCTAGTGTGTACAAGTTTAACTTTTCTAGCATTTCTTTATAACTAAAATGTTCCATTCCACTATCTCTAGTTCCATAATGTCCTTTGTTCAGAAAGGGCGCCCAGAATTGAACAGCATATTCTAGGTGGGGTCTTACCATGGACCTGTAAAGAGGCATAATAATATCTTCCTCCCTTGAGTCAATGCCCCTTTTAATATATGCCAATATCTTTTGTCCTTTGCAGCTGCTAGCTGGCACTGCATGCTACTGCTAAGTCTATTGTCTACCATTACTCCCAAATCCTTTTCATTAGTAGATTTCCCCAGAGAAACACCATTTAAACTATATGTTGCATTTTTATTATTATACCCAAAATGCATAACTTTACACTTGTCTATATTGTATCTCATTTGCCATTTGCCTGCCCAGTTACTCAATTTGTCCAAATCCTCTTGTAATGAAGACATATCCAGTTCAAACTTTATTAACTTCCTTAATTTTGTGTCATCGGCAAACACTGATACATGGCTCCCTATGCCCTCTAGGAGGTCATTAATAAACAAATTAAAAAGAAGAGGACCCAGGACCCTGAGGTACTCCACTTATCACATTTATCCAATTGGAGAACTTGCCATTTACTACCACTCTTTGCACTCTATCTTTCAGCCAATTTCCAATCCACACACAAACGTTTTCCCCTAGGCCTATTTGATTCAATTTGTACAGTAAGCTCTTGTGTGGAACCGTATCACATGCCTTGGTAAAGCCTAAATAGATCATATCAACCGCCACTCCCGCTTCTATATTTTTACTCACTTTTTAATAAAATGCGATCAAGTTAGTTTGACAAGACCTGTCTTTCACAAAGCCATGTTGGCTCCTGCTAATGATATTCCTGTTCCAGCTGAATTCTTGAATATATTCCCTTAGTAACCCTTCAAACAGCTTCCCTACCACAGATGTCAAGCTTACAGGTCTGTAATTTCCTGGCTGTGACTTTGATCCCTTTTTAGATATGGGCAACACATCTGCTTTATGCCAATCCATGGGCACCATACCTGAAACAAAATAATCCCTGAAAATCAAATATAACGGTCTGGCCAGGGCCTGGCTTAGCTCTTTAAGTGTCCATGGGTGTATACCATCTGGCCCCGGGCTTTGTCCTGTGACTGTTCTGTAAAAGTAGTTTGCAGATTCTTGTCCATTGGGTCTTCCTTGGTAAAAACAGAAGAAAATAAATTATTTAAAATATCTGCCTTCTCTCAGTCCCCCTTGACCATCTCACCCGTTTCAGATAACAAGGACCCAACATTATCAGACTTTAATTTTTTGCCATTAATGTACTTAAATAATTTTTTTGGGTTGCTCTTGCTCTCCTTAGCAATATTTTTTTCATTCTCCAGTCTAGCTAATTTAACAGCCTTTTTACAGGTTTTGTTGGCATTTTTGTATTCCGCAAATGCCTCTGCTGATCCCTCAGCTTTATAATGTTTAAATGCTGCTTTCTTGTTATTTATTTCATGAATTGCTTTACTGGTTAGCCATATTGGTTTTAATTTGCTTCTTTTGTATTTGTTTCCAACTGGGATAAATTTACATGTATATTTTTGCAATGTTATTTTGAAGGCATTCCACTTACCTTCTGTGTTTTTTCCTGAAAATATTCTGTCCCAATCAACGAGACCAAGGGATGAATTAAACCTGCTAAAGTTGGCCTTTTTAAAATTCAGTGTTTTGGTGGAACCCATACCAAATTTCTTTTGTGAATTAATCTCAAACAATACCATGTTATGGTCACTATTCACCAAATGCTCCCTTACTTCTATGTTAGTTATTACCAGATCCAGACACGCATTCCCTCTGGTTGAGGTCAACAAGTTCAGAAACTTACTGCTTTTAGCAGAATTAAGTGTTCCATTTTCCCAGTCTATTTCTGGATAATTACAATCCCCCTTAATTATAGTTCTCCCTATTTGAAAAGCATTTTCTATTTGCATTAATAGCTGTGATTCTTCAAGGTCACCAATGTTTGGTGGTTTATAACAAATACCCACTAATATGTTCTGGGCAGTTTTACCCCCAGTGACTATTTCAACCCACAGGGATTCCACATGTTCACTACTCTTATCACATATATCTTCCCGCAAGTGAGGCAATAATGCTGGTTTGACATACAGACAGACCCCACCACCTCTTTTGTTTGACCTATCTTTTCTAAATAACTTGTAGCCCTCCAAATTGATTGACCAATCATGTGTGTCATCCCGCCATGTTTCTGTTATTCCTATCAAATCATAATTTCCGATTTCAGCTACCAGCTCCAGTTCCCCTATTTTACCAGTTAAACTTCTGAGATATTCTTCTCCCATGCTTTCACCTCGCCTTCAACTCTTTGTCCTCCACTGAGCATCTGGCCACTCACTCATTGGATGCCCACATCACGGTTATACTGAAGCCGGATAAGGACCCGGAGTTGTGTTCTCGCTCCTAAATGTCGATGTTAAATTATTCACCAAGGTCCTGAGTATGCGTTTACAGTTGATCTTTCCTGACCTGATCCACCCGGACCAGGTGGGATTTCTCCCTGGCCGTGAGGCAAGGGATAATACTATTAAAGTCATCAATTTGATTCATCTCGCTCAATCCCGGAATATTCAGACTGTGTTACTTTCTATGGACGTGGAAAAGGCGTTTGATAGGGTGAGCTGGCCTTTTCTGAGGGGGGTCCTCCGGCATATTGGTTTGGGTGATCAGATGTTTCAGTGGATAGCCTCCTTATATTGTTCTCCTGTTGCTCGGGTACGGGTAAATGGTGTCCTCTCGGAGCCTCTCACTCTGTCGAACGGCACCAGGCAGGGCTGTCCTTTATCTCCGCTTTTATTTGTCTTAACGTTGGAACCCTTCCTTAATGCTGTTCGCTCCAACCCATCGATTCATGGTCTCACACTTTCTTCTCACACTTATAAGATTGCGGCATTTGAGGATGACCTGCTATTTTCCTTGACTCAGCCTCTTCTTTGTACACCTAATTTGCTGCGTGAACTTGCAATTTACGGTCGTCTCTCTCATTTCAAGGTGAATATGGACAAGTCATCGGCCTTAAATATCTCGTTATCCGAGAACTTACGTGATTCCTTACGGTCCTCTTTCCCATTTCGGTGGGCCTCTCATAAGATTAAATATCTAGGGATTTTTTTGACCGCTTTGTCTACTCCATCTTCCTTATTCGAGAGTAACTTTGTCCCTCTTCAATCCTCTGTGCAGTCTGACCTTCAGACGTGGGCCAAACAACGTTTATCTTGGTTTGGTCGGATGGCGGTGGTAAAGATGAATATATTGCCGTGGTTTCTATACCTTATCCAGACGCTTCCGATCTTCCTTCCAAAATCGTTCTTTTGTAGTGTTTGGAGAATGCTGTCCCGTTTGTATGGTTGTCCGGGGCTCGTCACCTGGGTTATACTTATCTGATCCAGTGGAGAGAGGGGGGTGGCATGGACTTCCCAGATTTGGAGACGTATTATCAAGCTACCATCCTGGCCAGGGTGGTAGAATGGACTATCCTGACCGACAAGGTATGGGTCCAATTGGAACAGGCCTTTCTCGGTATCTACCCAGATTGCAGCATGGGTGCCGTCTGACCGAGGGGTATCACTTGACTCACTGCATCCTACAGTGCCGAATACATTGAAGGAGTGGCACAAGATTTCCTCTATACAGGGTCTTCTTAATAAGCCTTCACCTCTCTTGTCTCTCACTTGCAATTCGGCCTTCCCACCAGGGATGTCCGGAGCTGTATTTAGTCATCTCCTTCCGGGGGGTCTGCGATTCCCTAGGTTGGGGGATGTTACACGGAAGGGAGAGCTTTTGCCCCTATCCTCCTTGCTTGGTGGAGGGGTATGTCATCCCTCCGTGCCATATTTTTACACCCAACTTTCTCATTTTGTGCATTCTCTGAATTTGGATTCTCCTCCATCTTCTGCTCGACATGTTTTCGAAGATATATGCCTCCTACCTGGACCCCACCGTAAACTAATATCCACCTTTCACGGTCTTCTACTCTCTTTAAGGCATTCTTCCAAACCTCATTTCATTCGTTCCTGGGAACTCGATTGTGGCATTGAGCTATCGGAATCTCAGTGGTCCAAGATTTCTCTTTTTTGACACATCGGTGCTCTATGTCCTCCAGGATTCAGGAAAACGCTTACAAGGTGCTAACCCGGTGGTATAGGGTGCCGGCCTTGTTACACAAACTTTACCCCCCTGTCCCAAATATATGTTGGAGATGTAAACACCATTGGGGTGACTTCATTCATGTATTGTGGTCTTGCCCGAAATTGCAGCCTTTCTGGCAGATGATGGTTGAGACGATCAGGGAAGTGTCGGATTCCACAATTCTTCTGGACCCTTTGGTTCTCTTACTGCACCACACTACGCACCCTATACGCACATATACTCAATCTCTTATCATACACCTGATTAACACCACTAAAGTATTAATTCCCAAATTCTGGAAGCAGTTGTATACTCTTTCCTTCGAGGATTGGGTAGCCTCTATTGAGGAGACCCAGTCTCGGAGAACTTGATACACACTGCAGATGACAGGGGATTGACTCATGCTCTTCGATGGTTTCATTAGGATGAATTTATGAGGGGAGACTCCTTTTGTCGGAGATTATCCCATGTCAGTTAACACTGGGTTTTTCTTGTCATGCTTTCTATTGGGTTCCCACGGTGAGACTTCTTTCTGCTGCTCCTATCCTGTCCTCTTCTTCTTTCTTCAACTTGACCTTTTTTTCCTGTCTTCCACTTTTCTTTCTTGAATCCTCTTCTAGCTTTTGTGATTTCCTGTTCATCCCTATGCACTGTGCTCCTTCTTGTTGGTGATCTCTGTGCAACACTAGCAGACCTCCTGGCAGATCCCGATCCCTAGTTTTGGGGAATGTGAAAGGGGACGGTCGATGGGGTGTCGTGGCGGGGGTGTAATGCTCTTGCCGCGGGGCCCGGGTCGCTGGTTCCCCGGATTCTGAGGGCCATGGGTCTAGAGGTTTTAATTTGGAACCTTGCCCATAAGCATGGTCCCCTCTGCTGCTGGGGGAATGGGTCGCTGGTTTGTTCCATAGGTTGCATATTTTCACATTATTGTACATATTCACCATTCAATGAAGCAATTTGTGCATGTACTTCTGTACTTGTTCTTTTCACTTTTCTTGTCTTATACGTCCTTATTCCTTTGTTGTACTGCTTTAACTATAAAATCAATAAAACATTATTAAACAAAAAAAAAAAAAATCCAATAACACATAAAGTGGTCACTACTAGTAAAGTAAAAATCGACCAGACTACCCTAACCCTTTGTGTACCAGAGGGGTATGCAACGCGTTACTTTGTAATGCACTGCGTATTCCTCTGGAACTCAAAGGGTTAATACCAGGAGTGACTATTAACTTATGACAAAATATTGAGCTAGACGAATGCTTTATAATTTGGGATGATAATTAAAAACAAAAATCCAATGACCAAATAAAGTGGTCGCTACTAGTAACGTAAAAATCGGCCACGCTACCTTAACCCTTTGAGTGCCAGAGTGTTATGAAACACATTGTTTTTGTAATGCATTGTGAACCCCTCTGGCACCCAAAGGGATAATACCAGGAGTGACTTTTGACCTATCAAAAAATATTGAGGTAGGCGTATACAAAGAAAAGACGCATAGTACACACTTGGTTACTTTATGTACCAATTCACCATCCTATAAAATAATTTGCTAATGTATGTTTGTCAGAAGCTGTCATGCGCAGTAAAGATGGCTGAACACGCTGCAGTCATGCACAGTACAGACTGCCCGTGCCGCGGCTGATAACAGAGCGCAACGCTCCAAATTCAGACCGTAGTCCTCTCTGTGCACCGCTGCGGTGCGGCAGTCTGTACCGCTCATGACTGCACAGCGGCCATTGTTGCCTTTGTTGCCTAGCACTGTAGCCTGTGTACCTGATGTGGCAAACAAACCATTCACAAATTGGAAAGTTAAATAAATAGCTAATAGGCTTTATTTACCTAAACAAACTACCAGTAGTAAATTAGCTAAACCTGTTGAGAATCACATGGCAGATCTAGAAACTGAGATATGGGCTGTTAATGTTCTCATTTGAAAATAATAGAAACTTAATATTCTGAAGTATCTACCTTGTAAATTCGTAATAGAGAAATACTGGAATAGTGCAAAATTAAATAGTGGAAAAAACTATACCAATAACTGTCACTGAACAAATATTATCAATGGACAAATAAACATAATGCATTAAATGTAGATTAACCTATAGAAAACCATGAGGAACTATATGATTATCATTGTTCTTTATTAAGTGGGCTAAAAGTAAATCCCTCATTTAAACCATTTGGATTTTTGACATATTTGTCTCTAGGATAAATGATAATCAAATTAATCTCAAGGTAAAAAGTACTATCAGTATTGATCAACTGTTATTCTTGGACATATTATTCTACAAAAATCCAAAGGTTAGAATTGAAGCTACTGTCTTTAGAAAAGAAACAGCTACCAACACATTACTTCAAGCCACAAGTCACCATCATATCTATCTTAAAAATGGCATTCCTATGGGACAATATAATTTATAAAACTCCTGAGGACGACATGGGAGTTGCATAAACCAAATAGCATTACAAGATATTTGTGCTGCACAAAATGGGTATTGAAAGTTATCTTCCACTAGTCTACCTCCTGGATCCCAATAAGATCATATTTCATGAAGATAGTAAGCCCATGAAGATGATCAAAAGTTCAATTTGATGTACTTGTTCAAGTTCATGCAATCAATGCAAGGCCTGAGAGATCCATATTTTTTTGCATAAAAGTTCCTCCCCAGCAGAAGAACAAAAGGGACAGATACATTTATGAGCCATGTTGTCTTTAATATACTCATCCCTTAGGAAAAGAAGTGCCAGGCAAAACATGGTATGGGAAAATCATAGGGTCTGTGGGGAGGAAAGGTCTTGGCCCTTCTTCTGCTGAACATACTCAAAAGTAAGGGTGGATGAAAGGTTACGTTGTGTTCCCACTAAAAATCAGTGAAAACCACATGGCTGTCCAATTTTTCACAGGGAAATCTGCCTTAAACAATTTCTTAAAATCTCCACCGTGTTCACTACTACCAAAATAGTTTTCCTATTTTTTTCAATGGTCACAAACTTCCCACCCCTTTATTTATATGCACTATGCATTTTCGTGCAAAAAACGTGAAGTTTACATGAAGTGAAACACAAAACCAAGCAGCTAGAGAGAGAAGATGCTAGGTAATTTTGAAGCTATTTATTTAGCAAATTTAAGGCAACAGAGGCTCAGACTGTTGGCTAACAGGATGAGAACCCATCTGAAAAAAGGAGGATCTGGAAGGACAATGATGCATTCAGTGAGTCAAAGGAGGAAGAGGAACTGACCACCAGCAGCATAGAAGGGTCTGGAAGCCCTAATTCACTAGTCCCACTGATGCCCAGTCCCTCAACTGTCTTTTGGGATCTGGAGGAAAATAGTAATCTTCAGCAAAGGCACAGGAAGAAGTGGGTAACAGTATGAGCAGGACAAGTCAGCTACTCAGGAGGAGGAAGAGATGATGGCAAGTGGGACAACAGGCAATTCTATGTACCTCTTGCCATCCCCAAGCAGTCCCACTACTACACAGCAGCAACACCTATAGAGTGTTGGGAGTGAGTGATGGGTGACAGTGAAGATGGTGGTAATGAATCAACTGGTGGTGAGTCTAGCATGACCACTGTAGATCCTCCTGCTGAGGTGGAAGGGGAAGTGAAGCCGAGAGCCCATAACATCCCCCTGACCCTGTGATTCCCCTTCCCCCAGCATTGTGCCTCTGGTACCTGATGCTGAGGAAGGCAGAACTGGATAGAAGCAGTATTAGATGCAGATGCCTGCTGCTATTGCTGCCAGTTTGCCTTCTTCATCTGTAGATATGGCAGGTGTGACAGTAGGGGACCCTCTGTCACATTTGCCATCATCATCAACCAGTGAGACTTTCATATGGCATCAGCAGCATCAGCAAGGAGGGACTGGTGGTGATGGTGATGAGGATGATGGTGGAGCATTAATGGCCTTTTTAGATGAAAGCGAGAAGGAATGGGAGACAAATGTGCAAATGGGGAAGTGCATCACCACTACTATCAGCAGGAAGATTGCAGAATTTGTGGAATTTGCTGCTGCTGTCATTTCTGCTGCTGCTGTTGAGTTGCAAGGACAGCAGGCTGATAAGGAGAAAGCCAGTATGCCATAGACTACCTTGGGCACTGTGGGAATAGGATTGAGCAGTAGTTGTGATGTAGGACTAGGACCTGTTCCACTTGTCACCAATACTCTTGGTCCTAGTTCTAGTGCTGATTCTGAGGCAGTAGCATCATCTTCTGTCTCAGCCAGTGAAGAGGATTGTGGAGAAAAAGAAAGAGGCTATTCTTCTCCACCTTTCCCATACCCCCCTTAAGTAATGGGTATGGAACTATTTTTCACTTGGGGTGGGCACAGTGCATTCATCAGTGACTGCACTTTGCATGATCTGTGATAAATCAGTGAAAAGCAGAAAGGAGGGAACACACTTTGGGACAAACTACCTGATAACACACATGAAATACAGACACCATGACATTTATGTGAAGCATGTTAAAGCCAAACCCACACAAAGTAAATCAGGATCTGCTGTTGCTGTACCCCCATCTCTCCCCAAGGGTTCCAAGGGTGCCAAGAGTCTAGGCAGAAATTGAAGAGGAGGAAAAAGCCCAGCCTGAGACTGAAAGATTGATGGTGAGCAAAATATCTGGCTCGCCATCACCTTCTGACGCTAGGGTCCAGATATGGGAAGGCACACAAATGTCTTCTGGAAATCCACCTCTGTCATCATTACCTCCCCCACCAGCTGACAGCAATTCTGTAGATGCAAGGATGTGGCAGTTTGTGTCCACTAAAAAAAGGAGAATTCAGCAGCTCAGCCACGGCACTATGGTTTAACAACGAATATAGAAAGGTCAATGAAGGAGAACACTAATGTTGTATCTCTAAATATATGGTCTGCTAGTCAGAATATCGGGGAACATGTGTGCTGCTCTAAGCTTCCCCAAAAGCTTTCATTATAACCACAGAACAAAACAAAAGAGTGCACCAAAATGAAAGAGTGCATCACTTAAAAATGAAAAAGGGCATCACATAAAAAATCCCTTTAAGACTGCAACCTTAGAAAATGAATACATCTTTATTTGTATACATGTTATGTTAAAAATATAAAAAGCACTTTGGTGTGACCAAAACAATGCAAGCATCCTGTCCACAGCTGCCAGTGATGATCAACACATGAGCTGCATTTACTTATGATCAAAGTGGCATATTTTATCGGATGATTGCACTGTTTCGGTCATGCGCTAAGTGCTTTTTTATATTTTTAACATAACGTATACAAATAAAGATTTTATAAGTTTGCTGTCTTAAAGGGATTTTTTACGTGATGATGTGCTCTTGCATTTTGTTCTGCAGTTTGTATCTACCCATTGCACATTGTGTAGTGGTGAAGTATAATTGCAGACATGGAATCAAGCAGCATTTGAGGAGATTCCATCCCACAGAATACACTAAGATGCTAGCAGGGAGGATTCATCATTATTATTAAGACTGCAATCCTGAGTCAAAAAAATCATCACTGATTCCTCAGGGCTTGTGCCTATAACAATCTTGAGTCCAATATAATCACTGATTTCTCAGGGATTGTGCCTCCAACAATCCTTGGTCAAAAAAATAACTGATTTCTTAGGGCCTGTGTGTCTAACAATCCTGAGTCCAAAAAATCACTGGTTCCTCAGGACTTGTGCCTCTAATAATCCTGAGTCCAAAAAAATCATCACTGATTCCTCAGGGCTTGTGCCTAACAAGTATAAGTCCTACAAATCAATGTTTCCTCAAGGCTTGTGTCTATCAAGTGTAATTCTTACAAATCAATCTTTCTTCTGAGTTTACAAATTAATGTTTCTTCAGGGCTTATGCTTAAAGGGGAACTACCACCCCATAAAATCTTTATCTAAATTAAGTCTCCATCTGGCGACTAGCTGCTTAGTAGCGCTAGTTGCCAGAATTATTACATGTTTTAACAGATTTACAAGTTATTCCGCTGCTGACAGTAGCAGGAAGCACGGACATCTTTCCATAGTGACGTCCGTGCGCCTGCACTGTCAGTCCCTTTTGGAGCCGGCCAGGACTGACAGCGCAGGCGCACTGATGTCACTACTGCAAGATGTCCGTGCTTCCTGCTACTTTGAGCCGTGGAATAACTCGTAAATCAGTTAAAACAGGTAATAATTCTGGTGACTAGCGCTACTAAGCAGCTAGTCGCCAGATGGAGACTTAATTTAGATAAAGATTTTATGGGATAGTAGTTCCCCTTTAACAGTCTTACAAATCAATTTTTCCTCAGGGTCTGGGCCTCTAACAACAAGTCCTGCAAATCACCCTCTACAAAATACTCTTTCCTGTCAAGTATCAGTCTGCCCCAGTCACAGCTTTCATTAGGGGGGCCCATGTTTCTGTCATGTTATGTACCATTTTTTATTTATTTATTTATTAAGTGTCCTCTCCAATCCCAGTCAACAACACCACCCCCTGTTCAACTGATTCTTTCCCTAGACTCCACCAACACAGGCACTGTCAGACCCCTTTTATACCAAGCCTATAGGAAAAAATATAAAATGTGCCATGTGTTCTGTGTAGATTCACTCTTCTAATTGATTGCAATGCATTGAGATAGGCAAAAAAATGGAAAAAATGCACTCTTCTTTGGAAATTTCCTGCTAGGCGGGAAGTGCTATTTTTCACCTATTTTGGTTTGAGGTGAAAATGTTTGCCCATCCCTTGCAATGACTAAGTATTAGAAAGTTTCTTTCTGAGTGAAAAGAGGAAAAGGCTCCATGTTAGAAGGCAAAGGAGGAATGAATAAAGAGCCCTGTGGCCCATAGATACATGAATTCTGGATAGGCACTGTATCCCCAAATAAAGATAGGATTACAAGTAAAAGTAGTTTGTTCCTGACACTTGTGGGGACAGGAATCACACCTACAGATACTTTTTGTGTTCTGGAGTTTCACAGCTTCAGAGCAAAAATGAGCCAGATGCCAAGGGCCTCAACTCACCGGAGAAGAGAGCTATGGTCTTGTGGGACCTATCCAGACAAAAGGCCGATGTCGTCCTAGTTCAGGAAACACACTTCCAATCCACATCCCCTCCTACATTTTTCAATAAAACATTTCCCACAGCGTATTTTGCGTCATACGCGATTAAAAAAAAGGGGTCTGTATCTTGATACGAGCACTTACCCCCTGGACTTTGATGTCCCAACGAGCTGACCCTGAAGGCCATTACCTGTTACTAATAGGAGTTCTTCATGGTAAACCTATCACCATCATGAATCACTATGCTCCAAATTCATCTCAGACAACATACTTATCAAACACACTTGACTACCTGGACACTGCTGCACCTGGTAGGGTGATATTAGGACACGATTTTAATGTGGCACTTGATCCATCCCTTGACACTTCTTTAGGTAAATCCTCCCTGAAACACTCACAACTCAACTTCCTTCGTAAAAAGCTTCAGGAACACCACATGCTTGACGTTTGGAGAACGCTGCACCCCAGAGACAGGGACTACACATTTTACTCCCATCCTCACTCCCCTTACAGTAGGATAGACTATATCTTTTTGTCTCAGATCCTGCTTCACCAAGGTCGGATTTACATCTCAGGAGCCGGTAGGCACAGAAATCTGAAGCACCCCTGTCACGGTTTTGTAAGAACACTCAGACAAGTTAGTAAGGTAAAATCAGCTTTATTAAGAATAATAAAGTGCACAAGGTCACCCTTCACAGGCCCAGATCCGGACAGTACCGTGGCACTTCCCAAATCTGACACAGGTCAGGGTGCAACGAGACAAGCAAAACAAAAGCAGTGAAACAGCAGTCAGGAACAGGTGTCTGGAACCAGGAACAGAACCTCAGCAGTACCAAGCCTAAAATGTAACCCAACCGGCAAGGCTGTAGGTGACTGCAGGGCAGAATCCCTAGCAAGCTAGGGTAACCGGAGGTAATGCAGGCAAGAATGTGCACGGCACTGGTCTCAGGAAACTAGAGAGACCGGAGGCAACAAAGGACAGGCACTGGTAGGGCACTAGTCTCTGGAGGCTAGCGTAACCGGAGGCAACAAGACAGGCACTGGTGAGGCACTAGTCTCAGGGGACTAGAGTGACTGGAGGCAACACTGACTGGCCCTTAAAAGATACTAATCTGGGAAGACTAGAGTAACCGGAGGCAATACTGACAGGCACTGGTAGGGCAAGAGGACAGGTGCTGGCGCGGCAACACTGGCAGGCACCTGGCAAGGCAACACTGACAGGCCCTGATAAGGTACTAGTCTCAGAAGACTAGAGTAACTGGAGGCAACACGGACAGGTATTGGTGCGGCAACACTGACAGGCTCAAGTTGGCAATGCTGACAGACACTTGGCAAGGCAACACTGACAGGTACAGGTTGACAATACTGACAGACACTTGGCAAGGCAACACTGACAGGCACTGGCGGGCACTAGGCAACAATGGAACAGGTAGTCTGCCTCAGCCAGGGTCAGTACTCTGAGCGGTACTGCAGCCAATCCTAGTCAGCAACGGAGCAGGTAGTCAGCCACAGCCAGGAGCGATACAAAGAGCGGTAGTCAGCCAAACCTAGTCAGCAACGGAGCGGGTAGTCAGTCACAGCCAGGATCGATACACAGAGTGGTAGTCAGCCAATCCTAGCCAGCCATGGAGCAGGTAGTCAGCCACAGCCAGGATCGATACACAGAGCGGTAGTCAGCCAAACCTAGTCAGCAACAGAGCGGGTAGTCAGCCACAGCCAGGATCTGTAAACAGAGCGGTAGTCAGTCAGACCTAGTCAGCAATGGAGCGGGTAGTCAGCTACAGCCAGAATCGGTACACAGAGCGGTAGACAGCCAGTCCTAGTCAGCAATGGAGTGGGTAGTCAGCCATAGCCGGGATCGGTACACAGAGCGGTAGTCAGCCAGTCCTAGTCAGCAACGGATCACGGAGCAAAGAGAAAAGAGCAAGGTCAGGCAAAACCGGGTCATACACGGAGCAGGAATCAACGGCAGAACAAACGCCAGGTACAGGAACACCACAAAAGGGCGTCAAAGGAATGACATGACTGAGTTTAAAAAGGCTAGTGCTGGGCGGGACAGATGCCAGCAGCCAATAAGAGCCCAGCAGGACTAACACAGGAAGTAGTAATGTCACCAGCAAGAAAGATCACAGGCACCGTGATAGCTCCCCCAATTGGCCATCTCCACAACGCTCCAAATCTCCACATTAGCCCCCATATCCATATTGCCTTCACATTGCCACCATCAGCTCCAACTGTCTTGCCCCCATCATCTTCAACTTGCCCCCATCAGCTCCAACTTGCCCCCATCAGCTCCAAGCTCCAACCTGCCCCATCAGCTCCAAGCTCCAACTTGCCCCATCAGCTCCAACAGTCTTGCCCCCATCATCTCCAACTGTCTTGCCCCCTTCAGCTCCAACCTCCAGCTTGCCCCCATCAGCTCCAACTGTTTTGCCCCTTCAGCTCCAACTTGCCTCCATCAGCTCCAACTGTTTTGCCCCATCAGCTCCAACTTGCCCCCATCAGCTCCAAGCTCCAATTTGCCCACATCAACTCCAACTGTCTTGCCCCCATCAGCTCCAACTGTCTTGCCCCCATCAGCTCCAACTGTCTTTCCCCCATCAGCTGCAAGCTGCACATTGCCCCCATCAGCTCCAACTTCCCCTCACATTACCATCATTCCACTTTGCCCCCTGTATCCATTTCCTACCTCCTTGGTGGTCCAGCAGCAGGAGATGTCTGTGTTACCTTCTGCACAGACCTGCAGCTGCTGTTGCACCCCGCACGGTCTTCTCTTTAGGAATGAAGAGCGCTGGGAGATGATGTCATCTCCCAGCGATCTGCATTAGAGCCGACGAGGGGGAGCAACAGCAGCTACAGGTCTGTGCCGAAGAAGATACAGACCTTAGCGTGCGAGGGGCGGGCTGGGCTGTGGGTTACTATGCGCAGCTCTGTGAAAAAAAAAATTATTTCAATGGCAGGCGCCCCTCTGTGGAGTGCGCCTGTAGGCAGGTGCCTACTCTGCCTTATGGCAAATCCGGCCCTGTGCTTCACTATGCCACCTCTTCCTCCATCAGAAAGGTATCACGGTCTGATCACTCCTTAGTCTCCGTCACCTTATCTAACTTTAGTACCGCACAACCACCGAGCGTATGGAGGCTTAATGAATCTCTGCTCTCTGTCTCTAAATCTCTTACCCCTCTTAGCCAACACCTGGTAGAATACTTTATTCTTAATACTCCTCAGGACACACCCTCTCTGGTGACCTGGGAGGCTCACAAGTGTGTAATGAGAGGTCATCTGATCAAAATGGGGGTGGTATTAAAAAGAGACAAATGGAAAAAAATTAACGATCTTTCTCAGCAGATCCAAACTTTGTCAGCCACACACAAAGCATTCTTGTCACCTCAAATGCTAGCGGCTTTGTGTAAAGCTAAAGGAGAACTGCAGAATACCCTGAGGGAGGATGTTGCCAAATCTTTCATGTGGTACAAGTACAGGAAATACTTGGAAAGGAACAAATGTGGATCCACTCTTGCTAGGCTGATCAAAACAAAAAGAAGACAGTCTGGAGTTAGCAAACTACAACTACCCTCAGGTGCATCAGTACAGGACTGCCCACATATTGCTGGAGCCTTCTGGAAATTCTATGAAGACCTATATAACTCGAGGACTCAAGACCCTCTCTCCTCACCCCCCTCCATATCGGATATTAACGCATTTTTTAAATCGGCTAAAGTGCCTACCCTATCAGAGGATGCTAGAGAAGAGTTGGAATCCCCTATACTTGAACATGAACTTAATTCTGCCATCTTGGCAATGCCCATAGGGAAAAGTCCAGGTGCCAATGGCTTTTCACTGAAATACTATTGTACCTTCCGTGACATCCTTACTCCACATCTGCTCAAATTGTTCAACAATGTACTTGCAGGCCACACCTTTTCTCCCCAAGCATTAAAGGCTCATATTGTTGTGATTCCTAAGCTGTCTAAAGACCCCACTGTTTGTGCCAACTACAGGCCTATTTCCTTATTGAATGTAGACCTGAAGCTCTTCGCCAAGATCCTTGCGAACCGTCTAAGACCGCACCTTCCACATCTTATACATCCTGACCATCCTGGGGAGAGAAGCGTGGCATAATATAGCGACCACTCTCTCCCTTATTGACATTACCAGTTCCACTAATATCCCTTCAATCTTTATATCCACTGATGTGGAAAAAGCTTTTGACCGGGTTGACTGGTCATATCTCCGGGAAGCGTTGTTAAATGTTGGCGTCGGTCCCAGGTTGCTAGCAGGAATTATAAGTCTTTACTCCTCCCCTACGGCTAGGATCTTGGTGAACGGCACTCTATCCGACTCTTTCAAAATGGAACTAGACAGGGGTGCCCTCTTTCTCCCTTGATCTTTGTCCTCACCATCGAACCCCTCCTTAATACCATCTGATTGGACTCTGCAGTGAAAGGCATTTCCTCTGGGACTTTCTCTTTCAAGGTCTCTGCTTTCGCGGATGATGTGCTAGTCTTCCTCACAGATCCTGAGGCTTCTCTTCCCCCCTTAATGGCAATTCTGGAATCATATTCAAAAGTCTCTAATGCCCTTATTAATTATACCAAATCAGAAGTGTTAAATCTTAACCTGGATGACTGTTTAATCTTCACTTTGAAAAAGAAATTTACCTTTAAATGAGCCTCATCCTCTATCGTTTACCTAAGACTACACATACATCCCTCCATATCCCGGGTAGTGGACTTGAACTTACCACCGGCTATTGAAAGGATCAAAAGCGATTTGGTTACTTGGAGTAAACTCTACATGCAAAGAAAGAGGGGAGAAAAACCAGGAGATACACCCTGTGTTGAATCACACAGTTCAATTGACCTTCACCAATCACCCAAGTGAGTTATACTCACAAGATAAGTTGCTGTATATACACATATGTGCACCACAGCATATAACACTCAGAGGGATTGTTAAGGCTGCCCCCCAATCAGCAATCAGCAATCTTCAAAATAGACCCAGACACGCTCCTTCCAAAAGACGCTCTCCCCAAAGCGACCAACCATATACATGTAACAAAAAGAAGGAAGGAACGCCCAATGGTGTGATATTTTCTTCCACAAACTGATAAATAGAGGCTTAAAAATGGATACTCACAATTAAGATGGTCAACTCTAAAACTGACAAACTCGCAGCAGGCGATATACCCGTCTCCTACCGGGAACAACAGATAACACAGCAAAGTTCCACGTGGCTCCAATAGAAGTAATGTCTTTTAATAAAAATAATAATAAAAATATAACAATATGAATAAAACAGATATTATCCAATATATTGATATCTATCTAACGCGTTTCGTGACTTAACTTGCCATTTTATCAAAGATAAAATCGATATTTAGCATATAGAAAGAAACGGAGCCCGCAGTAGAACAGATTTAAAAACCCTATGTGCATCACTAATTGGAGAACATTAGCTCCAATCATCAGCCATAATCACGGCACACCTCCCATACGTCATGTCCACCAAGAAGATGGGCCCAACGATCAGCCAATCAAACCACAACAATCATAGCCACGTGTTCACTCCTAAAAATGGAGTGACAACGTCGCCACAGATAAACAAAACACATTGGCTGAAAGCCCAGTCCATCAAAGAGGTGGGCAACGTATAAATAAACATAGACCGTGATCTAATCAAACTCGTGGAAAATATAGACTCCAATCGCTAGCCGTAAAAGCGGCAAGCCTCCCATACGTCATGCCCACTCGAAGGACAAACCTGACAACCAGCCAATCAGAATCTAACATCAACAACAGTGCACACTCTCCCAATCACGGAGAGATAACACTGTCATAGACAAAACTAGAAACATTGGCTGAAAGTCTAGTCAGCCATCGAGTAGGCAACATAAAGTAATACAATAACTGCGTTGTGACCACACGATACACACGATCGCGTCATCAATACAGCGCAGCCGTAGAAAAAACAAATGCAAATATTAACCCATCAATATGTTCAAAAAAATCTACCACAAATATAAATAGATCCATAGAATAAATACCATGTGTAATACATATTTTGCCTACTCGATGGCTGACTAGACTTTCAGCCGATGTTTCTAGTTTTGTCTATGACGGTGTTTATCTCTCCGTGATTGGGAGAGTGTGCACTGTTGTTGATGTTAGATTCTGATTGGCTGGTTGTCAGGTTTGTCCTTCGAGTGGGCATGACGTATGGGAGGCTTGCCGCTTTTACGGCTAGCGATTGGAGTCTATATTTTCCACGAGTTTGATTAGATCAGGGTCTATGTTTATTTATACGTTGCCCACCTCTTTGATGGACTCGGCTTTCGGCCAATGTTTTTTGTTTATCTGTGGCGACGTTGTCACTCCGTTTTTAGGAGTGAACACGTGGCTATGATTGTTGTAGTTTGATTGGCTGATCGTTGGGCCCATCTTCTTGGTGGACATGACGTATGGGAGGTGTGCCGTGATTATGGCTGATGATTGGAGCTAATGTTCTCCAATTAGTGATGCACATAGGGTTTTTAAATCTGTTCTACTGCGGGCTCCGTTTCTTTCTATATGCTAAATATCGATTTTATCTTTGATAAAGTGGCGAGTTGTCATGAAACGCGTTAGATAGATATCAATATATTGGATAATATCTGTTTTATTCATATTGTTATATTTTTATTATTATTTTTATTAAAACACATTACTTCTATTGGAGCCACGTGGAACTTTGCTGTGTTATCTGTTGTTCCCGGTAGGAGAGTTTGTCAGTTTTAGAGCTGACCATCTTAATTGTGAGTATCCATTTTTAAGCCTCTATTTATCAGTTTGTGGAAGAAAATATCACACCATTAGGCGTTCCTTCCTTGTTTTTGTTACATGTATATTGGAGTAAACTCTGTATCTCTTGGATCGGCAGAATCAACCCAACGAAGATGGTGGTACTGCCAGACTCCTGTACAATCTCAGCGCCCTCCCATTGCACATCCCTCTGAAGTACTTCAAGGCAACACACTCCCTTGTCTCCTCCTTTGTATGGAATCACTGTAAACTGAGATTAACATATAGTACTCTTACTAGGGACATTGGTCAGGGCAGTCTTAGCCTCCCGGACTTTACTGTCTATTATTGGTCGTCGAAATTGGTCAAAATCTTCGATTTCACCTCTTCTCCTGCACGCAGGTGGACAGAAACCCTAACATACACATTGGGGGATTTGGATTTTATCCAATTATTATGGTCTCCCCCAGGAACCGTCCCTCCTCATTGTGCTCTTCATCTCATTGTTGGTCACATCCTAAAAATTTGGAGTAAACCAAACAAAACCTCCTCGATTGTTCCCTATCCTTAACTGCTCCAATCTCTCTTAGGGAACCTTTGCTTTCCACCAGGACTCAACCATGAGGATTTTGAACCCTGGTATCGTAATGGGACACACCTTGGGATCTCTGGTTGATGAAACATTGGTGTCTCCAGCAAATACACTTGGGATTATAGTACTTGATTCCCCCCAGAATTGGTGTGTGACGACTCAAATACAACACTGTATATACCAAGAAGCCAAGAGAGGTGAGCTCCATAGGAAATTAACTCCTTTTGAGACGCTCATGTCTTCCCCTCTGCAACATTTTCGTCCACTATCAGCTTGCTAATCTCTTCTTTGGAAAGCAGCAAATTCTTTAAAACCACACTTCTTGAGAAGTTGGGAAAGAGAATTTGGATTTACCCTTGACCCTCTTCAGTGGGAAGCAATATATAAAACTAACTTTAGGTTAGCCAGAGATGCATGTTCTAGGGAAACAACTTATAAACTCCTCACTAGATGGTATAGGTCCCCAGATCAATTAGTACATTTTTTGCAAAACACTTTGTCTACTTGTTGGAGATGCCAGTCATAGGTTGGAACACTTTACCATCTGTGGTCCGAGATAATTACACGGATCAACATCGCCCTTTGTATCGGACTACCCTTAGATCCTCTCCTTTGTCTCTTTGCATATTAAGTCCATTTACAAATTGATCTAACTAAAGATCAGTGGGCTCTCTCCCTTAGGCTTATTAACCCTTTGAGTGCCAGAGGGGTACTCAATGCATTGCAAAACAATGCATTGCGTACCCTTCTGGCACTCAAAGGGTTAATACAGCCAAGCGGTTGATTACAACAAGGTGGAAATCTGTAACACCTCCTTTGGTCGTGGAGTGGTTTGTCAGAACCCGCTCTCTGGAACAGATGGAGAAGTGTCATGCTCTGAGTACACATAAGTTACATCAACATCAGTTGATATGAGGTGCTTGACTCAAAATACTGAAGTCAGATGCTTCTGTGGTCAATTCTCCTTCCTCTGCTAATCCTTGAGACCCTGGCACTAGATCTAGTTGGTGAGATACACTCTATTTTCAGTATATCTTGGGATCTAGCAGACTCTGAGTCTGCCAGATTGTGGACCGTGGGGATGATGTGTTACATGAGTATAAGGAAGCACCCTTCCCTCTCTTTTTTTTTATTTTTTCTTTTTCCCTCCCTAAATCTCCTTCCCAATATTTGTCTCCACTGCAACCTCCCTCAGCTGAGCAGGATGTTTACCTTTTTCTCTTTCATGACTCATACTGCCCTTCCATACACTCTATGGACTCTTCTTCACTTTCTCTCTCATTTGTAGGTCTATTCTGAAGCTTGAATTTACATTTGTCTTGTTAATATATGTCTTACAGTGTGAAGTCCTAGCTATGTAAGCTGGATGATATATTTTCCTCTTCTAAGCATTGTACAACTATGTGTTATCAATTCTCTTGCCATAAAATCTGGAGCTGTGTGCATTGTAACACCAGATTTCAAATGTTTTGTGTACTCAATAAAAATTATTAAAAAAAAAAAATTGAATACATCTATCCCAATAATAATATAAATATACTTAAGGCATTTGGGACTCAAAATAGTTAACCCTATATGAGGTGATATACATATATATAAAATGTAAGATAATTACCTTTAACATTAAACACTTGTGTCCTCCAGTCACCAATGTGTAAAAGAGCTCTCACCTATGTGAGAATGCAACCGGATGTAGTATCCAACCACAACCGTATTACTAACAGAATGGAAATGTGTGTTCCCAAAGGAAATGCACATGTGCACGTACTCCACACCAACAAAACAGGGAAGAAAGAAGTGGGGGTGCAGTCACTCTAAATTAATACCGAGATGTAATATTTGTTATGTCAACATAATGTATGAAAAAGGCAAAATGACATATAATTTAAAAAAAGTCCATGACAAACTTGTATATAACAGAATATATAAAAATATAAAAATGTAAGACATTCTAGCAGATTCTGAAATAAAAATGTACATATATAAAATAAATAAAAATGTATAAAAATATATTTGATGATTTATTACTATGATGAATATTAGTATGTGCTCTAACTATAAATTATATTACTAATTTATGAACAAAATAATTTAATAAATCAACATTGTTAGTAAAAATGTATTTTAAATATTTGAAAACACTGTATTCTGTGCTCTATGTGTGCCTATATACACCACTTACATAAAAACATATTAAATAGCTTACTTTATTCTATTTGTGTTTTTAATAAAAAATAAAAATGGATTCTGACACATACCTCAGAAAAAAAAATTGCCAGCTTTCTCTGTGTGTATGTGTGTGTGTGTGTGTGTGTGTGTATATATATATATATATATATATATATATATATATATATATATGTATAAAATCACTAATAACCATACTGTAATGTGCTTGAAGGACTAACTGACTGAGTCTCTTATGTCGGGGAAAAAAAAAAGAAAATATATATATATATATATATATATATATATATATATATATATATTACCAATTAACTGAATATACATTGTATATAAACATATAAACAGACTTCCTGCTACAACGGTTAATACATTCACTCAGTAAGCCTTCTCAATGTCATAGTCTGCCGGTGGAATATCCCATATGCTTCTCTATCATTGATCTTATTTGTGCTACCATAACATCTAAATGAATCTACCTTCTCTATAGAGGTAATTGTAAGACATTGAAGAAGAAACAAACATGGCTCAGTTTTTGATCAGTTTGGGAACCCTTCATTAATTTCCTACAAAATAAACAGAGGGAGAAGTTCACACTGTGTTTTAGACATACTGTACCTCCTGGAGAATGTTAAAGCTATACAGGCAAATAATATCACTTTATCCATACAGACTAATGTCTTGATTGTGATAGACTTCTGATTGACAGATTAAGGTGGTTTAACCTGATACTCTAATCTGCTACCTACACCCATACTATTATTAAGACACCAATTTCCTTTCCCTTGCCCCCACCCCTTTTTTCTCCTCTTTCCCTCCCCCTCTACCTTTATCCCTGTTTACCTCTGTTTTGGGTTTGACCTCAATGTCCTTTGCCTTAGGAGTTCTTATTGAGTCAGCATATGCCAGCTGTCAGGTTAGAATACTGTACTGTATTTAATTTAGTGCTATGACCAGACTATGTAACAAAACTCTCACATTTTCAAATAAGTAAATTAAAACATTGGTATGATTTGTATGTAGCAGTGCAGGTTTTTTTTTTTTTGGTTTTGCTTTATATATTTCCTATGTTTGGGGGTGTAACGGTTTGTTCGACACACAGACACAGTAGGTTTGGATAAAGCACAATTTTATTAAACAATAAAGATCACAATAACCCTCACAGGTCCTGTAATATATACATAATATAGTACAGCCACTAGACAGGTTATAAAGAGGTAAGTCCACACAGGTCCAGTATAAGTAAAGAGTCCATAGAACAATATACTGACACAGGTCAGGCAGATCTTGTGTGAGTCCCAGTTTATCAGTACTGCATAGGTTAATAGTAGACAGAGAATGTTGAGACTGAGCAACTGAAGTGCTGCTGTAGCAGTAACGGAGACCCAGCCACTTGAGCACTGCCGTAGCAGTAATGGAGACAAGGCAACTGGATGCTGCCATAGCAGTAACGGAGACTTGAGCAACTTGTGCACTGCCATAGCAGTAACGGAATCTGGTCAGCGTGGGCACTGCCGTAGCAGTAACGGAAAACTGAGCAACTCGCCCTGAGAGGCACCCAACCTGGAAAGGTTTGTAAGACAGACCAATAGGAATGTCTCCGGGGCGACACGGAGGCAACTGAGACCAATCTGCAGAGCTGTCCAGAGACAGCGAGAGACAAGCACTACCCTTAACCGGAGACCAGCCAGAGCGTGCAGAGAAGGCAGCAACCCAACCGGGTGGAATCACACAGCACAGGAACGTAGAACAGCCCAAGTTGTTACACGGAGCAGGAACCTCAGCCAATCCAAGTCGGTACATGGAGCAGGACCATCAGCCAAGCCGGGTCGGTACACAGGAGATGAGAAGCAGAATGGTCAGGCAGTCCGGGTCGGTGTACAGGCAGGAAACGAGATGCAGAGTAGTCAGGCAGGCCGGATCAATACACTGAGAGCTCACAAGAATCAGGAACAAGCGCTGGTACTGGAACACCACGAAAGGGCACCGGAGATGTGCCAGAGCCAAGTATTTAAGGGCAATACTGGGCGGGACAATCACAGTTCAGCCAGGAGTGGAAACTGACAGAATGTTGCCAAATAGCATGGGCACCGTGATAGGGGGACTCTATTCATATGGATTTCTACTTTTGTTTATATTACACTTTTTAATTATGGTGTTCTAACATTGTGAGTTTGTTATGTTGTCCTTCAAATGTAACTAAAGCATAACTATCCTTTACAACAGTTCTTCACAGAAAACTATAGGAGAGCACCCAATAGTGAGTGGTCACTTTTCATAAGATGACTTGTGATTAAAAGACTTAAAGTCAAACAAGTTTAATCTGGGATAACTTTTAAACAAAGCATCCCCAGCAGTGAGACTAATTTACTTGTGATTGAATGCTAAACTTTTCAGTCTTCATAAAGTAACATAATGTTGTTCACATGGTATTTCCTCATATTCTTCTTATGTGATGCAATAAGTAACATACATAATTTTTTTAAATGTACAGTAAACCCATAAAATGCATGGCGCAGAATGCAAATTACACCAATAGCATATAAAATTATGCACAGTGAAACTTATATTCAGTGGTCTGATTTGAGTGCTAAGATCCAAACCTAAATTGTCATTAGATTTTAATAAATTATATATTTATGTAATGTTTAAATTGCTAAAATGTGCTCAGGGGATTTTATAGAAATTGAAAAAATGAGAAGTCTTATCATAAGCAGAGTTTTTTCTCTTTTATGATAAAGCAAAGGCATTTTGACATGAGGTATTTATAAATTACTGAGACACTGTTCAGAAGAATAGCTAGAGGCAACTATAAAATTAGATTAGGAGAATGAAATTACGCATATTTAATATTACCTGGTAAAGAATGAAAGAAAGTCATTTAAGTTTCATTAAATGATCTTAGCTTCTTGTTTCTCAATGTTTCTTATTAACTTTTCCCTGTATGTTTAATCCAATGTGTCAGTAGACAAAATATGGTGCAATTTACAAAGAAAAATAGCCATGTTTCATGAAATTGTATTTCTGTGCTACTCATGTATTATGTGAAGTATGTAATTTCATTAAATTGCTTGCAATGCAAAATCACTATGCTATGCAATAGTGAACACAAAATGGATATTGTACATATAGTAATAACACCAAATGCCCATTTATTCTAAAAATGAATATGAAATATATACTACATTTAATGTCTACAAACTTTAAGATAATAGTGAGCACTTCTTGTTTTCCATTTGTAAGAGGAACATACAAAAATGTAAAAAAAAAATTATATTGTAAAAAGGAAAAAATGATGAAGTGTGTCAGATTCTTTAAATCCTGTGAGTACCATAAGGGTGGTTGCTTTGCAATGAGTTGGCTACCCCTCTGACATGCAAAGAGTAATAGGCCTATGGTATGGCAAATAAAGAATTTACAAAATTCCTAATGATTTAAATGGGGATTTTAAACCCTTAAATGTTAGAAAGATATCCACTGCCTTTCTCAATAAGTTTAGAGACCTTTCATTCAGTGGGTTAAAAGACCTGTTTAAAATAATGGGAATTTAAACTTGCTCTCCATATTGCACTTTTATTTTGAACATAACATCCTAAGGACTCTGTTCAATTTTGTCTGGTAAAAATATAGGCTGGGCAAATCTGGCTACAGACCAAAAAAAAAAATGTTTAAGTTTTTATTCAATTGCCCTTCCAACTTAAACCACAACGGACGTTGGGCCAAAGAAACTAACTTATGACCAAATGCCCGTTGTGTGTTTATCATTCCCAAAACTCACAATAAATAGCGTGAGTAATGGCAACATCAAAGGAAAAGGGCTAACGATCACTAAAAACACAGCCACCCTTCCAAACACTAACCCTACACAACCCCTAACAGTGAAGTGCAGCAATACTACCCCTAACACTAGCTTAATACCTTCAACTGTAACACTTACCTGTCATCCACTGTCCATCTTCTGTTGTCAGCTTCCATCTTCTTTTTTCCACTCTCTCTCCATCTTCTGTCTTCCTTTCTTCTGCCTTCTTTTCTTCTTCTCTTCCTTGTTTTAGCCATTTCCCTTGAAAAATTAAGAAAAAAAAAGAAACAATAAATTTGTGCCACAAACATAACTTGGACATAAGGCATAGTTTAACCCCTTGAGTGCCAGAGGGGTATACAACGCATTGCAGAGCAATGCATTGTGTACCTCTCTAGTACTCAAAGGATTAAACAATGCACTTATGTCCAAGCTGAAATAGTTGATTCCCCCAAAACGAAAACCAGATTTCCAACAATTTTCACTACAAAAGGAAAATTCTGATTTCAAGAGAAATATGACAAATATTAGTGCTGTTTACAAAAAAAGACGCTATATGAACTCTCCTCTGCTCTCACCATTCATGGAAAAGACAGATTTCCAATAGTTTTTGCTACAAAGGGAAATTTCTGATTTCAATAGAAATATGACAATGAAAGCAAAATATTAGTGCTGTTTAAAAAAAACAAAAACCTACATGAAGTTTCTGCCACTGTTGCTGATGGTGGCGGCAGGAAGAGGAAAAGATAGAGCCCCCCTTTGGTACCTCATGGGCCGATGCCCATTCCAATGTGAGGGAATTTTGAACAGAGAATGCCATTTTACATGGCAAGTCGCTGTGCTTACACATCTCCCAGCCAATCAACTTCTGGCAGGTTCTGTCATCCAGCCTCTATCCCGCCGCTTAATAGTAATGAGGAATCCTTCCTGCTACCAGCTTAAAGTATTCTGTGGGATGAAATATACTCAGATTCCATGTTTGCGATTATACTTCACCACATTGACATGAGTGGTCGCATCTACAGAATCACAATCAGCTGGTAGGAGAGGTAACAATGATAGAGTTGGTTCACCAGAAGATGTTGCTACATCTTCCCACACCCAGATTCTAGTGTAAAAATGGTTGGGTTTCTCCTCTTCAATTTCCACCTTGACTCTTGTTGCCCTAGGGGAGACACAGGAGGTACAGCAACAATGGCTTCTGATTTCCTTTGTGGGGGTTTGGCTTTAGCAAGCTTCAGATAAATGTCATGGTGTATGTATTTCATGTGTGTTATCAGGGTTGTTTTGCCAAGGTGCATTCCCTCCTTTCTTCTTTTCACTGATTTAACACATATAGTGTGCAGGGCCACTGCTGATGACTACATTGTGCCTGATCCAGAGAAAAATAGTTCCATACCCATGACCTCAGGGGGGAAGGAAAGGTGCAGAAGAATGGCCTCTTTCTTCTTCTCCACAATCCCCTTCACTGTCTGGGAAAGAGAATGCTGATGCTTCTGCCTCAGAATCAGCAACTACTGCTGGACCCTATACCTACAGTGACCACGGTGGTCTGTGGCACAGTAGCCTGCTCCTCATCAATCATCTGCCCTTGCAACTTAACAGCAGCAGCAGCAGGAATTACAGTAGCAGCAAACTCTGCAATCTTACAGCTGGCAGTGGTGTTGATGCCCATACCCATTTGCATATCTGTCTCTCATTCCTTCCTGCTTTTGGCTAAATAGGCCATTAATGTATATTCCTCCCCAGCTGCTCCACCAAGCACATACAGCTGATCTGTGCTGTTGGTATTACTGCTAGCCAGTTCCACATCAGAAGGAGGATCATCATCTTCACCATCACCCCCTCCCTCACCCCCAATGCTAGCTGCTGTTTGGTAGTAGGTGGGATTGCTTGGGAATGGCAAGTGTGATTTAACATCCCCTGCTGTCACACTTGCCATCATCTCCTCTTCCTCATGAGTATCCTCCTATCAGTAGGCACACTGGTAGCACTAAGAGCAGGCACTGGTTGCTGACCTGTCCTGCTCACACTGTTAGCCATTATTTTCCCCCAGGTACTTAGTGATGATGTATAGAAAGGGCATCATTGGCTCTGGAGAATCAGGGTTCCCAGGCCTTTCAATGCTGGTGTTGGTCAATTTCTCCTCTTCCAACTCATTGGATGGATCATGGTCCTTCCAGCTCCTCCTTTTTTTTAGATGGCTGCTCATCCTCTTAGCAAACAGTCTGAGCCTCTGCTGACCTTATTTTGCTAGATAAACAGCTACAAAATCACCTATCACCCTCTCTATCACTCTGTCTGCTTAATTTTGGGTTTCACTTCATGGAAATGTCATGTTTTGGGCACAAAAATGCAAAGTACACATAAATAAAGGGGAGGGAACTTTGTAGCCATTTAAAAAAATAGCAAGGCAGATTTTCCCATGAAAAAGCAGAAAAGCATGTGTTTTTTTGATTATTTTTTTCTTGGTAACATAAAGGGACATTAAAGCCATCCCTACTAACGATTTTAGAAATCAAAATCGAACATTTAACTGCACTACTCTTTACACCATTTAAAAGGAAATTATTCATTGGGATTAGATTGCTCTCATTTTGTTTCATAGAATGACTTCTTTAGGTAATAATTCTTTATACAGCAGTCAGGTATATTGATTAATATATTTTTGTAATGCTTTGCAGCTCCCAGCATACAATGATCTTGATTTCTGCTCTCATCCCCTCTCAAAAAACAACAACAAGTAATGACAAGTAGCAAAGAAGGATCAAAGACAACTAAGCACTGATGGAGATTGCCTGCAGTTTTTAATATAAGTAGTTTAGCACCAAACGGAGCACAATCTGTGTGAATATGTGCACTGCTGGTGTGGCCATCTCTTGATTTCAAACTTCCCATGTGCCTACATGACTGTGCAGTTTTACATCAGTGATCCACTGTATTAATGTGCTAACGTGCATTTGCATAGAAATTGCTACAACATTGTGATTGTGCACAATGTTACACCATGGTGCCAAACTTGGAGGTAAGCACTGCTTGTGAAGGATGCAACAAACATGAAAATACTGGGCTCCATCATGCAGACCACCATTGATGTCATATGGGCATATCACAGTGGCCTTCAATATTCATGAATGGGTCAATTGTCTTTATCAGACTGTAAACAAAATCCAGTAAGAGGTAAACTACAGCAGAGATCAAATTTAAAAAAAAAATAAAATATATAGCTAGAGCAGAATGCTGTTTGAGGAAGCTTCAGTAAGTCCATCTGTCCAAACTTTAATTTATTTAAATGGTGTTTTTTAACCCCTTGAATACTAGTGTGGTTTCCAGTGCTTTGTTTCACAATGTGAGTATTCAAGTGGCTAAAACCCCATTTCAGTCTATTATGGTGCAGTTGATTTCTTCTAGAATTGCTCCTCTTTTTTTATCAGGCCCTTAGGGTCTGTTTGTCAGTAGTAACACACTATTTCACCTAAAAATATGTTATTTTTACTTATTATCTGATGGCACCAGTACATGATAATAGCATGCAGTATAATAACATAAAATGTATTGCCTTGTTATGTACCTGATGATTCCCCTTGGTCCAAATAAAATATGCACATAATTGTGTATGAAAATAACTTAGAACATAAAGTAATTAAAATGTATAATAACGGACAGATCCATATGGACAAGTGATGTTCAATTTGACTTTGATCTTCATTTTTTTTCTTAACTTACATGGATATTGAATACTATTAACTACAAAGAGAGTGTTGTGTGTGAAGTAATGTCATATTTGATACATTTTGACAATGTAAAGTTGTTTGAATGTGTTGACCCATATAATATTGTTGAAATAGGAATAATGGTAGAAAAAGAAAATGGGGGAAATGTATTAAACCACCACCTCAGGTCCCTTGATGTTAGCCTACAACTCCTGTGCCAGATCTTATCATCACTTTAGTGCCTACCAGGTCCCACATTCCACCATCATTAAAGCTTTAATGCTTCAGGCCTACAATGCCTGCACTATAACTTGCAGACTAAAATGGCGTAAGGTTATACTAGTTTCATTTGCACCTTGTTAGTCCATGAAGTTAACCCCCTAATGACCAAAGGAGTGTGCAACCTCTTGCTTTGAAATGCATTGTACACCTGCCTGGTTTTTATGGGGTTAAATATAATGCCCCAAAACACCTATATGCTCCTACACTACCCTCCTTTTGGTACAAGTGGCATGCAATGAAAATGTTCTGTGTAAGCAGCTTGGTAAATCAATGTTAAGCAGGCACTGCACATTGCATTCAGTTTTTTTTACATTTTCCTTAAAGGGTAATAACAATTGTAACATTCATATATAACTCTGCTTACTTTACACAATAGATGGGTCATCATTCAACCCTTTGCGAGCCAGAGGGTTACCCAACATCTTGCAAAGTGATATGTTAGGCATAGGCACACCTCTGACATTCACAGGGTTAATCTTTTTAAGGTTAAAGATGTAATGTGAGGAAATAGTACTGGTGATATATGCAGAATCTCTCATCAGAAGTGGTTACTAAACTCAAGAATACTTGTGATAAGCATATGCCCATTATATATATATATATATATATATATATATATATATATATATCATCATCATCTTCAGCTCTTTTCAATCCACTGCAGGACATAGGCCTCCTCAGCAAGTTTCCAACAACTTCAATGTTTACTTTCTTTTACAGCTCTTTAAAGTTTTCTTGCACTTCTTCAGGACTACTGGCACAGAATATAATATTGCCTGCAAAACTTAAGTGATGTAGATCTTAAGTCCTTTTTTATCCCAGTTTAGTTTGCAGAAACTTTCTTCTAAACAAGCAAAAATAGGTTTGGGGATATTGTGTCTTTGTCAGACACCTTTTTCTATATTGGTATGGACTTTATCATTATAGTCCTGTAATGATGCAGTTGCGCTTTCATGTATTGATTGGATGATATTGATGTAAGCTCTATTCCTTGATTTATCAGGGCATCGATTATTGCTTGCTTTTTCATGGAGTCAAAGGTCTTTTTGTAGTCAATGAAAGCTATGCATAATGGAAGGTAAAATTCATTATGCCACTCTATAAGTTGTTGCACTGTCTGAATATGGTACAATGTACTGAAATCACTCCTGAAACCTGCTTATTCTTTAGGTTGTGCCACGTTAAGTACTTTGTCCGTTCTTTTTGAAAGTACCTTTGTGAGGTATACTTTAGCATTGTCGCCCACTTTTGGGCATGCAACCAAAGGTCGCATTAAAAAGTAATTGGGTTGAAATGGGAGAAAGAACAATATTGCAGGCATATGTGTTGACACATCACAATATCGACACATTCTCATGTTGAAGAAGGTTAATGGTGTGTGTGTGGCCATGTAGGCGTTCCTGTAGAAGCTCATAGTCTATGCAGAGTGGGCAGAGGAGAATTTTTAATCTTATTTCCCTATTAGGAGAGGAGGACTCAGTCTTACTTTGCCAATCAAGTGAATGAGATCCACCACTGTGTGCGTTACCTCCTGCCCCAGGCTCATGGTGTGTGTGGCTGTGAAGATGTTCCTGCACAAAAGATGCGCTGTCTGTAGCCACATATGTGCGCACTGCCTCATAGAGATAGTATCTGTAGGAACGCCTGCTATATTGTTCTTTCTCCTGTTTCAACCCAATACTGGGTGACTATTTGATTGTAAACCCCTTTGTGAAAACCTTGCAGATGAATGGCACTAGGCTTATTGGTCTGTGTGTTTTGTAGATCCACAATATCACCTTTTTGTGCAGTAGGATGACTTCTGCATTTTTAAGGCACTTTGCTGAGTAGTAGTAGTTTTGGAAATAGTTTAGAAAGGGCTTTGAATAAGAGTTGACCCCAGTTTTCAACATTTCAATAGTGACTTTATTAGGTACAGCTGCTTTGCCATTTTGCATTAATTTTATTACAGTTCCTATTTCTTCTAATAACGCTTTTGGCACAGCTTCAGCCTCTGGCACTGCATTCAGTTGTTGTTCTTCAGCCTCTTATAGATTTGAATAAAATGATTCCACTCATTTTAGTATTTGTTGCTGAGGTTTTGCTGTTTTACCATCTTCAAGCTTTAATGCAAACATCTGGCTCCTATGTGTGGCCATGTTCCGTTTTGCTTTCTTTAGCCCTTACATTTCTTCCTGTGTCCTTTTGATGAACTCAACACTTCCAGACACATCCAGGGGTAGCAGCAGAGAGGAGTTATGCAAATCCTGCCTCACTGTTGCCTTCTGGGACAAGCCTCCTTCCCCAGCCATGTCTATGTAAAGTCATGGTCAGGAGGGCTGGGGGGGGGGAGAGTAGCAGTGTATGTGTAGTTCTTTCATTTTCAGTCTGAGAGTGGAACAAGGCTTGGGTGCCAAACAGTGTGGCTCTGTGCCTACTACTAAACATTGGAATAAGATTTGGGTGTCAGACAGTGTACATGGGGTGTGAGTATCAATGGGCCAATGGAACAAGGCTGGGGTTCAGACACTGTATGGTTATGTGACTCCCAATGGACAGTGCAATATCTTTCCTTTTATCCTGTCTCCTCTTCCATGGACGAGACAATACTTCTTTTGCTAGGAAACACTATAGTGCTTCATAAGAATTTTAAAACCTACAGATAAAATTACAGATACTAGGAGATTAATCATTGCTCTACAAAAATCAAGTAAAAGTATGCAGACTTATTTGGAGGATGTACTAATATTATTCCTCGCTAAAATGGCACTAGAATGGATTTTTGTGTACTATGATGTTTATGTCCAAAATGCTCCTCCATGCACCTCTAGCACCAATAGGAGGATAATGGGGAAGTGTATGACTGTGTTAGAGTATTCTGTCCCACTATACTTTGTGCAGAGGAAATCAATTACAAATATTTCCTTTCCTCAGTCTTTACATGTTATGGGGGTGGTGTTTGGAGCTTGTTAGCATTAACTTCTTAACAGCTTCAGAGTGTGTGCACTGACAAAAAAAAACAATTAATCCGCACCATCGTATCACAAAAAATCCTTCATTGCCACAAACAATATCGACTCTTCGTTAAAAATGATACTTTTTAATGAAATACATTTTAAAATACAAATAACGTAGCTTGTAGATAGTCACAGATATCCACAGGGGCTTACTCACAGAGGGGAAAATCAGCAGGTCTTAGTCCTTCTGATCAACACGTTTTGTACTCATAAGGATCATGACTAAGTGCCCTATAGGTACGAAACGCGCTGATCAGAAGCACTAAGACCTGCTGATTTTCCCCTCTGTGAGTAAGCCCCTGTGGCTATCTGTGACTATCTACAAGCTACGTTATTTGTATTTTAAAATGTATTTCATTAAAGAAGTATAATTTTTAATGAAGAATCTATGTAGTATGTGGCATTGAAGGATTTTTTGTGATACAATGTTGCGGATTAATTGTTTGTTTTTGTGATTGCTTCCATGGATATAAGAGATTATCTTGGATCTGCACATTGTAGTCTTTTTCCTCTCAAAAAACAAGTGGATACTTTTTTATCGGATTGTTTGAGTCTGTAGGTATATTCGTGTGTGGTGTTTTCTCTCTTTTGGAGCTGCTATTTTGTCTCTATTGTACAGAATGTGTGCACTGGCATGCACTTAAGCATTAGTACATAATCTGAAGTGTAACCATATAATTGTTATACTAACATCTAAGCACAAACAATTAGCTGTGGTGGTAATTCATTCATTTCAGCAACTTTCTTAAACAGTAGGAAACACACACCCAAGAGGCTGATGTACTAGGAAGAGCTGGATCAATTCTGATGCAAACCAGCTGCACTATTGGGGACAAATACAATTAATGTTTGTTTAAATTAGGCTGTTAATCCCTTTAAAATAAAGAAGTCTCCAATGCATTGAGTCGCGATGCTTTGAAGACCTCTCTAGTATTCTAGGGGTTTAAAAATCCCATTTAAATCAATTAACATTTTAGAAAATGTTATTTGTCACTCTGGTACGTATGATTTTCTCCAGATTTACTTCACTTATCTCCCTTAGCATATATTAGACTGCATGACTGAATCACAAGTTTAGGAGGTAAAAAGAATGTAAAATACAGAATCTCTGAAACTATTTACATTTCAGCTTTAAACTTTTATTACAAATGAGGCAAGGCATAAATGTAACTAATGACATGTGCTTAATATAGTATATGCTTGTGGCATTGAAACATACAGTTCATAAGCAGAAGTCATTGATTAAACACTCCTTTGAAATGTTGATATTTAGAGACATCTAGTGGCAAATAATATTACTTTTCATCTTAACAGTTTGTTTAATTGATGATTGGACAGGGGTTCTAACATGTTTGCAACTATTTTCTCAAATTTGAAGTTGAAAATTACAGTGCAATGGCTTTATAACCCATGCATGCATTGAGAAACAGAGGTACAGATCCATGCTGCATGATTCTGCTTTGAAAATATGTTTTTCACAGGGCAAAGATCTAAGTTATATTTTCTTATACTTTTATAGCAAGCTTGTGAAACTCAGCTACAGTCAGGATCTGCATCCCAAAAACTCCTTCAAAGAAGTCAGCAATATTTATGGTTAAAGGGATAGTATTACTTCAAAATTACTATCCCTCATATTGTAGCCCTTAATAAACTGAGTTAAATGACATCAGCGCTATCTCTCAAACCTTTATGGTTTAAGAGATAGCCACTTTCAAAGTTTCCTCTCCCCTGCTGTCAGCGTTCTGCTGCCAGCAGGAGAATCTGGTCTCTGAATCAAGCGGAGGCTCTTCAGCAGAGCCGATATCTCGTTATGAAAGGAAAAATGATTCATAGAAAAAGTCTTCTACGTGTGCTTGGTAACCAAGAACACATAGAAGACTGTTTCAATTAATCATTTTTCCTTCCATAACGAGATATCGGTTCTGTTTTAGAGCCTCCGCCTGTCCCAGGACCGGATTCCCCTGCTGGCAGCAGAACGCTGACAGCAGGGGAGAGGAAACTTTGAAAATGGATATGCAAACATATAACTGTGCTTGATAAGGGGTGTTAAAGCTTGCAAAAAAATGCAATTTACATAGTGACCTGGTGTGGATGGATGAGCTCAGAAAAAGCTTTCCACAGGTGGTATTGTCATAGGCAACATAGTCCTGTTTAAGCAAGCCCTGCAAGAAGAGTTCTCTTACCAGGTTTTCAAAGGGGATTATAGATGAGTCATAAATGAGTTTATCCAAAGTATGGGAATCATGTATCTGCCACTGAAGAAAATCAGTGCCCCACTGACCCGGGGAAAAGGCTGGATTCCGAACAATGGAGGAGTGGGGAGAAGAATAAGGAATGACCCATAGTACTGTTCAGAGCTGACCAAAAAGACATTAGCTAGCCCAGAATCGGGTGTGACATTAGCTCAGATGAACAGCTAGAGGTGCTACACCACAGTAGCTTACCAAGGTCTATATTGAGGTAGAAGAATTTACAGCAAGACACCCGTGGTTTGCAGGGGACAATCGAGCATTCAGAAATCTTCAAGATTAAGGATTTCTTGTAGTGTGTCTTTATGTCCGGGACCCCCAGGCCCCCTTGCTCCCTGGGAGAGCAATCAGACTAAAAGAAATATGTGGCTTTTTAAACCTCCACATAAAGGAGAGCACAATTGATTGGATATTTTGCCTGTATGGCCTAAGGATATTTAACGGGAGAGCAGTGAATACATATAAAACCTTTGGTAGAAGAAAAGTCTTGGTTGCGTTGATGTGGCTAAACCAAGAAAGATATAAATCCTTCCACTTAAGAGCATTCCTCTCCAGAGAGGCAATCAGTGGGTCCAGATTAAGCCTAACTACTTTATCTAAGGTGTTTGGCAATAAGATCCCTAAATAGTGTATTGCTTGTGTGGGACAGCAAAAGGGTAACTGGGATTGCAAACGTGCAGTAATCCCAGAGGGGTGATTAAAGTTTAAGATTTCTGATTTAGATTAGTTCACTTTAAACAATGAGAGGGTGCTATATTCCTCCAGCAGAGAGACTAAAGCGGGCAACAGCATATACTCAGCAAAACATGCAGATTTACATGCAGCGGGGGTTGAAGGCAGTCCCTGAATGATCGGGGAGTCTCAAATCATACAAAGTAAATGCTCTAAAGCATGAACGTAAAGGAGAGGAGACAGGTGCAACCCTGCCTGTTGCAATTAGCAATAGTAAGTGATTCATAAAGATAGCCGTTAATCTTAATTTGGGCTGAGGGAACCGAGTACAGACTCATGGCAGAGAAGCAGCAAGGGCCCAATCCTTTTCTCTGCATCAATGGAGAAAAAGATAATTTCAATCTTCTTTTTCGGAGCTGTATACAATAAAGCTATAGCTTTGAAAACATTATCCCTTTTTTCCCTTTCCATGACCAGCCTGGCTTGATCATTATGAATTAGGGATGGTATAAAGGCTTTCAATCTGTTCGCCAAGACTTTATCATCCACATTCAATAGTAATATTGGACGATAATTGTTACAGTTAGGCTTTGGTAGCAGGGTTATATAAGCTTCCAAAGCTTGACGTAGAAAGGGATCACTGAGAGCAATGCTATTAAAGGTGGCTGTATGGTGGGACATGATGGAAGGGAGCAATTTCTTGTAGTAGGCTATAGAGAAGCCATCAGGCCAGGGACTTTTCCTGGATGGTTTAGAAGCTATTGCCTTCGCAACGTCTTGTTCAGTGAATGGCTCTTCTAGAGTATGGATCTGAGACGCCAAGAGTCTTGATGCCTGTGCTTGAGCCAATAAATCCACTATTGGAGTACTCCAGGGTTTGGAGGCATCTGTTGGGTATTGAGAAGGAATATTGTAAAGGTCTTGGAAAAATTTGCAGAAAGCATCAACCATGCCTGGAAAGCCATAGTGAATACGCTGTCTAAGGTCCAAATACATTTTGGCACATTATAACCCTTTGAGTGCCAGAGGGGTAAGCTATGCATTGTTTTGCAATGAGTTGTGTACCCCTCTGGCACTCAAGGGGTTAATTAAACATGTTAAAGTTTTGCCACATCTGTTGCCAATGAGGTGGGAGTTATACATTCATGAGAGTTAAATCTATGCCACTGGAAAGATTTTAGAGTCTTGGATTCTAGTAGCTGCGCCAGCTCCAATTGGGAAGCCTGCAAAGAAGCAAGGTCTTCTGGCTTCTTAGACGTTTGGTGATCAAGTTCTAATGTCCTAATAGATTCAGTAAGAGGTGAATATGCAGAGAAGTTTGTCTTTTCTTTTGAGTGCCGAATCTGATGAGCTCCCCTCTGGAGGACACACTTGTGGGCCTCCAAAATTATTGGGAGTTTAACCTCAGGAGTGGAGTTTTAAGAAAAGTAGATAGCCAAACAGAAAGACAACCGGTCAACAACCTTGTCATACTGAAGCAAGGATTCATTGAAAGAAAGAGAGAGAGACAGTCCCCAGGGAGGTAGGGGCATATTTACCCAAACAGGAGAGGGATCAGAACAAGTACTAGGAGCAATCTCAGCCCTGGTGACAGAGTGTATTTGAGACTGGTCAACAAATATGCATTTTATCCTATAGGAGGATTGATGACAGGAGAAGAAAAAGGTATAGTCCCAGACTAGGGGTGGGATATACACCATGCATCAAGAATATGATAGTTAGCAAGAAGGGTTTTTAATGATCAAAGAACTGAGAAGTGATATTGGGATCTTCCCACAAAGGTATCTAAAGATGGATCCAGAGAAACATTCAGGATAAGATTTCCTATCTGAAAGTTTTCTAGTCTGTGTAATGTCTCTGACAAAAAGTGACCAACTCCAGTGTTTGGGGCATATTATCAGCTAATATAAAGGGGTCATTCTGGAGTCAGCCCTTAATAAAAAGAAACTTCCCCTCCGCTTCAACCTTCTCTCCCTCATGGACACACAGGACATTCTTTTCTAAAAGGATAGCTAGTACCCTAGTTTTCTCAGCCACTGTGGCTGGGCAGCATTTAGGGAAGTATCTATTGCCAAGGCAACTAAGAGAGGACAGGTGCATCCTCTGAAGAAATAAAATATTCTCCTGCAATCTTTTTGCCTCCTGAAGAACTATTGAGCATTTAACTGAGAAATTAAGGCCTTTGGAGTTCAATGACACAATACAAAAGTCACTTGAAATACATCTTGATATTTAGGATCACTGAAATGGCCAAGACCAGAAGAAATAACCTGCTATCTGTCACCTCTTGCAGCGTCCGCTACCGCTCCGTCTGTGTCCACAGCCGGGTCCCCATCACTGTGCATGCGTGTGCTCTTCTGGCTTCCCCAGCCGATGCACATGCACCCTCTCTGTAGTCCGTTGCTTACAGACAAACGCTCGTTCCTCTCCTCAGTCCTCTTTCATTGAGTACTTTCCTGCTACCTAATGAGAGAGGATGTTACTTACTGTTTACCCATTGGACATCTTATAAGTCCATTTGGGTTGTTGTGGCAGTCCTTTTGTCCATATTGGGCTTGAGTGCAGTCTATTAGGGCTTAGGTCGGCCTCCTTGTCTCATTTGAGGGTTCTTGCTATTTAGTTCCAGTGTCCTCTCCAGTCGTTGCCCGTTCCACCAGCTTGTTCTGTATTCCTTTGCTTCTGGTATACTCCTGACTCTCTGGTATCCTGACCTGGCTTGTCTGACCACTTCTGGCTCTCTGGAATCCTCTCCTGGCTTGTCTGACCATTTGTGAAGTATAATCACAGAACTTGCCCAGTGGGCAGGAGGGGAGGGAAATGGAAATCCAGAACCTTGGTGCTCCAGAGCTGGACTGGGAGAATTTTTTTTAACTCCTACTGCTGGGAGATTTTGTATTCAAAAGTTATCGCACCACAAACATATTTTAATTGAACTGCGAACAACTCTAACGGTGTCCAAAAGGCCCTCTTTGTTGGAACTTGAATAATTGACTACGGCTCTCTATAGTAACTCATAGGAAAAGTACCACGCGATGACCACAATAGAAAATTGAAGTATAGTGTTCTTTAGGGATGGGTGGAAATGACACTTCCTGCTTAGTAGTACTTTTTTTTTTCAAGTGCTGATTTTCCACTTTTTCCCCACAGAGCTCATTGCATTGAAATCAATGGTATGACTGACTTTACCCCACAACATGGAAAGTTTCCCTTCTTTTACTGCAGGCATAGCATAAAAGGGGGTATTGGGTTCCTGAATCAAGTAATTTCTGTATTTGCGAGAGACAGAGAAAGCATCACTATTTTGAGCTATTAAGGAGTTTAGGTATAGTTTAGGTATATAGTTTATAGGCAATTTATTCTCTGTGTTAGAGGAGTCTGGGGGACTGTGAAGGGAGAAAGTTGGTTGACCAAAATACTCCAAGACAGGCTGTGTGATCCAAGTTCCTTCCTTATCTGCCTGTTATCTCTGTGCTAGGGCAATCTTGAAGTGTGAGTAGGGAGCAAAGAATTACCCCTCATAACCCAAAATTTTATATGGCTGATTGGGAAGCCACAGTCACAGCCACTGTATTTCAGATTTATTCATGGTCTGGCTGTTATCTCTATCCTAGATGAGTCTGGGGATAAGAGAATGGAGCAGAAGAGATTTTCCCCCAAATATTCTAAAATGTTGTATGACTGAGAAGACACAAGCAGGTCCAAGTTCCTTCAGATAGCTGTACTGTTTTAAGGCAGTCAGGGGGGTGTGATAAGGGAGAAAAGGAAATGTAACCCAAAACCCCCAACATTTTGTGTAACTGACTGGGAAACCACAGGAAGCTGTTATCCGAGTTCCTTCCTGACCTGGATATTATTATCTCTGTGTTAGGGGAGTTTGGGAGTTCTGATTATAGCTAAATGCCACCACGCGGTGCATCTCTCGCAACTTCCTCACTGGTTCCACTCCTCCATGGAAAGGTCTGGGTCCAAATCTTCAGGGACATTGTGGCCCCCATTCCCTTGGACAGCTTGCTGTGGGCCCCCTGGAGACCACAGTCACATGGTAGCTGGGTTGTCTCTCTTCCTCTTCTCACTTCTATGAACCTGAGATTCTGCCCTACAAGTCCACCCCTTACTTTCAGCCCAGCTTTTATCCCTATATTCATTTTTACACATCATCAAGTTTCCTCCAGGGGCTAAATCCCACCAATTCCTGCTCTGGCTCTTGGGAGGTGACCTTTTCCCTTCATCTAACCTCAGATTCAGCAATACTCCCTTTTGCATTTCTCTGGACCTCCCCTCCACAGAATTTAGGCATTATCATAAAATATATAACTTTATCACCTCCCACCCGTTTAAGACCTCTATTCTCTTAGAACCAACACTTTATGAGAAACTCTGTCCCACTCACCTAAACTCAGCAACATGTCTGCAACTTATAGGATATTGATTCAAGATAGAGGTCTACTGGCAGAGTCCAGCAGGTCCAGATGGGAGAGGGACTTATATATCACTTTTGATGACTCACTTTGGGGACAAATTTTCCACAATATCTTATTTAGCTCCAGAAACTACCTCATCATGGAAATTAATGATGAGCTTCTAATATGACCCTTGATGTGCTTCATAGCTTCTACCCATCCATACCAGAGCTCTGCTGGTGATGTGGAGCCCAGGGGTGTTCACTTTTGCACATTTCGTGCTATGTCTCAAGATCAGGTCCTATTGGGTTGGGGTGGGTAGACTCATTTCCAGGATGTTGGGGACCTCAGTCTTGCTCACCCTGGGGCTGATCTGTCTTAACCTTCAACATTTGCCTCTGGCTTGAGCTAAGCTCTGCTTCCACAAGTGGTGGAAGTCTACTGTGGCCCCATCCACAGAAGAATGACTATCTACAGTTTAGAACTTATGCTTTTAGAGAGAGTGGTAGGGATGGGTGAGAATTTTTGCTTCAAACCAAAAATCGGCGAATAATGGCACTTCCATTTGGTAAATAATTTTCAGCGAAAAGTGCAGTTTTAACGCTTTTTTTTTTTTTTTTTTTTTTTTAAATCAATGGGAACATTGAATTTACACACAGAGCAAATGTTATTTTATTTCTCAAAGGCAGAGTATAAAGGGGTATAAGGGTGCCTGTGTTGGTGAAGTGTGGGGTATGAATCAGTTGAAATGGAAATGTTTTTTGGGGGGTTGTTTGCTTGAATTGGGGGAACAGTTAATAAAAAAATAAAAAATAAATACAATTAAAAAAACCCTATAAGAATGGTATAAAAGGAGTCTGAGGAGGGTGCCTGTGTTGGTGGGTGGAGTCTGGAGAAAGAATCAGTTAAACAGGCAATTTGTTTTGGAGGATTTGTTGACTAGTATTAGGGGGACAGTTAATAAAAAAATGAATACATAAAATAAGAAATTAGTAACATGACAGAGACAGGGACCCCCTGACTTAAGCTGAGACTAGGGTAGACTGATACTTGATGTGATAGAGGATTTTGTAAAGGAAAATTTATTAGATTTGTACTTAGAGGCCCAAGCCCTGAGGAAGCATTGATTTGTGGAAATAATGCTTGTTAGAAACAAGCCCCACCAAAATTGTTTTTTTTTTTTTTTTTTTTAAAGAACAAGCACCGAGAAAAAAAATTAAATTCCCTACTGACCTACTGCCAGCAGGTCATGTTATGTTGGCCAGTGACCATTGTCAAATGCCCTGATGTAGATGTGGAATTTGTGACTGCTTTTCTTGCTACTGCTGCAGCTGAGTGGTTTAAATAGCAAGATGATTTGGCAACTCAAAGGAAATGGGATCAACAACATCAGTAACATGGGTGATGGATGATGAAGGTTCCACTTGTCATGACTAGCTCCAGTGATGCACCTGAGGCAGTAGCAGCATCATAACTAGCCCCCACCACTTCAGGTATACGTGGAGAAAAGAAGAAGTTGGCCACTAATGCTTCTCTACTTGCTTCTCCACCAAAATCATGGGTGTGTTAAAAATAGAAAATCTTCCCTTGAGAGCAGGAACTGTGCCTCTCACCCCAGCAACTGCAACGTGCACAGTGCACTCACATGAAAGACCTGACACAACTCTGTCCAAACACCATAACACTTAGGGTTCCCAATGTGAAATCCCCCCACCTAAAACCAAGTACTGCTGCTGTCACTATACCCTTGTCCATACCCCGCTAAGGACACATGACAACTTGCTGACAATTTAATAGTAATGATAAACCACCCCACCCCCCGCCACCAGCTTAACATATTCTGTGGGATAGAATCTCTTCAGATGCTGTTTTTTTACCTGGTTGAGATTATCCACATCCTGTCATCTACAGAATGGAATTCACTTGGTGGGGGAGGTAATGATGAATGAGGTAGATTGTCAGAAGATGTAGTTACCCTAGAGAAAGAAGATGAAGGTCATCGAACTTACTGCCTCTCACTTGGTTTCCCTATTCTTCCTCCTCTTTGATCTCTGCCTCGCCTCTTGTTACCTTTGGGGAGAGTCAGGAGGTACAGAGACAGCAGTTCCAGATTTGTTTGGTGGGTGTTTGACATAAATGTCATGGTGTCTGTGTTTCATGTGTGTTATCAGGGTGCTTTTCCAAGGTGTGTTCCCTCCTTTCTCCTTTTCAGTGACTTGTCACTAATTGTGCACAGTGCCTTTGTTGATGACTGCTCTATGCCTGCCCCAAGAGAAAAATAGTCCCACACCCAAGACTTCAGGGGAGAGGGGAAAGGTGGAGAAGAAGGGTCTCCTTCTTCTCCTCCACATTCCCCTTCACTTTGCTGGGGCAGAGGATGATGTTGCTGCTGATGCTGCAACTGCCTCAGAATCAACACTGCAACTAGGGCCAGGGTTATTGCTGATGCTGGCAATTGGAACCTGTCCTAGTCCCACATTACTCGTTGACCCCATTCCCACTGTGTCCACAGTGATCTATGGCACACTAGCCTGCTCCTCAGCACCCTACTGCCCTTGCAACTCAGTAGCAGCAGGAATTAGAGCATTAGCAAACTCCGTAAATTCCAAAAGCTCACTGCTGTTAGTGGTGGTGATTCCCATCCCCATCCCTGTCTCCCATTTCTTCTCAGTTTGGGCTAGAAAGGTCATTAATGTCTCTTCCACCCCAGATTCTCCAAGATCATCATCACCACCACCACCATTCCCTATGTGCTGCTCTATTACGGACATCTCACTGGTTGGTGGAGGGGATAAGAAATGTGACAGAGGGTCCCCTAATATCACACTTGCCATTTCTTGTTGACCTAAAGAAGGCAGACTGGCAGCACTAGCAGCAGGCACAGGCAGCTGATCTGTGCCCCTGGTGGATGTGCTACTATTGCTGCTAGGCAACAATTCTGCCTTCTTCAGAATCATGTTCCACCTGGACAATGCAATGGGGGAAAAAGGACTCCCAAGTTCAGGGGAATGGTGTGGGCTCCCTTGACTGCTAGTGTTGATATTATGCATTACTTTTCCTGCCAATCATTAACACCATCTGCTTCATCATCACTGTTACTACTACTAACATCAAACACATCAGTTTTAGTCCCTAAGTCTTCGTCCTCACTTATAATATGATGATCACCCCCTCCTTCCCTCCAAAGGCTCTGTACAAGCAGCTGCACCTTATTAGTATTAGGGGCAGGACTGCTTGAGGATGGAAAGTGTGACTTTGGGTCCCCTTCTGTCACACTTGGGAACATCTCCTCCTCCACCCCTCTTGAGAATTACAAGACACACTGGCAGCAGGTTCAAGACTGGAAGCAGGTTCAGCACTGGCAGCAGATGCTGCACTGGTGGCGGCACAGCACTGGTGGAAGCAGGGACAGAAGTGGCAGCAGGCAGCTGACCTGTCCTGCTCACACTACTACCCTCTTATTCATCCTGTGAGATAAATTTCCCCAAGATCTTTAGGGATAATGTAGGGGGACTGGCCATCTAGGTCTGGGGAAACAGGGCACCCGAACCCTTTCATGTTGATGGAAGTGGTCACCTCCTCCTCCTCCTCAGACTCACTGGACACATAATGGTCCTTCCAGGTCCTCCTTTTATTGTTATTAAACCTGCTCAGACTGATAGCAGTTGCTATGAGCCTCTCCTGCCTCAACTTTGTTATAAATTTCACAGCACAACAGCCTAGCACCTCACTATTGCTGTGTAGCTGCTTGCAGGAGTCAGGCTTGAAACATATACAAGGCCAGAGGATATTTTTTCTTAATAAGGGTGTTGTACCAAGGTTTGTCTCCTCATTTCAGTTTTTCACAACCTTGTCACAATCACAAATGGTGTACAGTACAATCACTAAGGAAGGGACAAAGTTGGGGGACTTTGCCTCATTGGGTCTGGGGGATGTGGGCTTGCAGTCCCTCTAGCACTCATGTTGCCACTGCTAGTGTTATTGACACCTTCTCTTACAACAGTGGTGGTGGTCATAGTGTCAGCCAGCGCTATGAAGAGTTTGACTCTTGATGTTGCAAGTTTAAAGTCTAGTAAGGCCCAGTTTCTAGCTTATGACTAGTTTTGAAAATTAATTTTTATATTTTATTTTTGCAAGAGACCAGATTAGACAATCAAGCATAAATCTAAGAAGGAGAAAAGATGGGGACCTTCACTCTAGTTTCTTTGAAGCCAAGCCTTATGGGGGAGGGGGTAGCCATTGTTTTTGAAGGGTTTTATGTGACTTGTTTGAAGTTAATAGAGATACAGTTGGGCAGATGTATCTCATTAATGGGGCAAGATCACAGACACAGACAGAGAAAGAGTCTCTTCAATGAGATAGGCCTAAAGACTGGAGTGTTGTCAAATATAGACTGGCACATTATAGTGTTTCTTTGAACAGCATAGATAAGGATGTTGGTTTGGTTAATATACATATTAAGCACTTTCCAAGCCTCCCAGGGTTCACACTCCATAGAGGAAATACTTAAAGGGATAGTAATACTTCATTTTATCTTTATTTTATTTTGTAGGCATTAAAAAAAGATGAAGAACGATATAAGTCTTATCTCTCAATCCTTTATGATTTGTGAGATATTCACAAGCAAAGTTTCCCCTCCTACCACTTTTACCTAGTGTAAGCCATCTCTTCTCAGATGTGGAATCCAGTCCATAGACCAGACAGATAACAGAAGGGGACAATCTTCTTCCTATGAGAATAATGATAGCCCTGCCCACCTTGACAAGTTTTTCAGGTTTTTCCCTTATCTTAATTGAAGATTGTCCCTCTCTGCAATCTACCTGGGCACCTCCCTTCTGCTCTGGCTGAGCAATGTTACATCAGTAAAAGGGTTGGGAGGGGGACACTTTGTCATTGAATTACTCTTGAACTACAACTCTGACAGAATTGAAATAACACTCTCCAAGGTCCCAATACTATGATGATTAATTAGAGCTGCTTATATTATGAAACATTACTATACCTTTAAAGTATGATAGCTGTTTTTTTTTTAAGGAGACAGCCCTTGTACTGTTATCACAGTCTACCTTGGAGGCTTAATTATCCTGTGCTTCCTTCCTCTGTGGTGTGTTAGCCGGCATAGTTGCAGCCACTTCTGCATTGCTGACATCATGAAACAGGCACTGGCTAGGATGCCTGTTTATGGGCCTATTCTGTGTGGCCTAATTGGGTCCCTCCTTCTCCTGCTCCTTTATAAGCCTCCCTGGGCCTGGGAGTCATTTCCTTATGTGGTGTTTCCGCTAGTGTCTCTTGTGCTCTCTTGTGATCTGTGCTTTATGTGAATCCGCTCCGTGTATGACGCCGGCTTGTCTGACGACCCACTTTGGTCCTGACCTGTGGCTTTGGCTGACTAACTTGCTCCTTGTTTGACCTTAGATTGTCTGACTACCCACATCAGTTCTGACCTGTTGCTCTGGTTCACTAACTCGCTCTGTGTATGATCCCAGCTTGTCTGACTACCCACATTGGTTCTGACCTGTGGCTCTGGCTGACTACTTGCTCTGTACTCACAGAACTTGCCTGACCATCAGTCTCAGTGTTTCATGGTTCAAGCCTGCTCTTGCTCCCTGTTGCCTCTGGTCGTGTTACCTAGGGTGGAGACTTGTGCCTCAGTTACCGTTCCCTCTGTCCTAGTCTCCAGTAATTTGCATTAGGGCAGTGCGCAGCTCCAGGTAGGAGCCTTGATCCTATCATCCTGTGTTCAGGGGTTGTGTGGGCTATACTATTATTTCTGTACTTATTAAATAAAAGTGGATTTATATTTTATATTTGTCACAGTACATAAGGGCCTCACCAAGTATTCATAATGCCCGCTCCGGGTATTATATGCTGTCTTCCATTCATGACCTTTTTTATTCATACCAGATTGTATGCAGCCCTCAAGTCAAGTTTTGTGTATACAGTAGAGCCTTTGATATGATTAAATAGCTCCGTGATCAATGGAATCGGATATGCGTTCTTTACCATCAGTTTATTCAGTCCCGTGAAATCAATGCATGGTCTAAGCTCCCCATCTTTTTTCTTAACAAAAAAAGAAGCCTATGCCCACAGGTGAGGAGGACTTCCTGATAATGCCCCTGGATAATGTGTCAGCCACAAGGGCTATACTCAGCCCCTAGGAGGTCTGGCCCCCGGTACCAGATCAACAGTGCAATCATAAGGCCTATGTGGTGGCAATGTACTGGCCTCTACCTTATTAAATACCTCTTTGTAGGACTGGTACTCAGCAGGTAAAAAGGTAGAGGTACACAATATTCTAGTAGGCTGCTGGAGGCAAGAGACTGTACATTGGGAGGACCATGACAGAATATCACAAGTCTGCCAATCAATTCTTGGGATGTGAGTCTGAAACCAAGGAAGACCCAGAATGATCGCATGATGGGGAGACTGAATGACCTGGAACTGTTGTTTCTCCATATGGAGTACCCCTACCCTTAGAAACAAAGGATGAGTCTCATGCGTAACATGTTCCGGCTGTAGAGGGTCAGCCGTCAATGGCCTCAATCGCCAACGGCTCGGAGCGAGGCAGCAAAGGGATAGTGTGCTTGGCCGCAAAGTCTGCAATGATGAAAAAGCACGCGGCCCCTGAGTGCAGTAGCACCAAAGCCACTACCTATGACTTTTCCCAAGACAATATTACTTCAAGAATAGGCTTGTCTTGAAGTTTTTCTGGGGACTGTGAAATTCCACACAGGGTCTGTCCCTACCTGACCCTAGGTACGAGCGTTTTCCCGGCCGGATAGAACAATCACGCAACATATGGCCCGGCTCCCCACAATGTAAGCAAAGACCCCTCCTCCTGCACCAAGCCCTCTCCTCCACTGACAGGAGTGGAGTCAGAACTAGGAGGTATGGGAGGTGAGGGAGGACAGGGTGGAAGTAAGAAACTAGTTGCCAACCGAGGTAAATGTTTGCACCCCTGTTCCTTGAATGAAGGCCTCTCATGTATGGTGACTGAGATTAGCTCCTCTATATCACCAGGTAAGTCTCAGGCTGCCGTCTCATCTTTAATCATGTCAGACAAGCCCTGGGAGAAAGCGGCAACTAGGGATTCGTTGTTCCATCCTACCTCTGCTGCCAGAGTACTGAACTCAATAGCCTAGCCCGCTACTGTACGTGCGCTCTGCCGTATTGTCATAAGTCAATTGGCAGTGGAGGTTGCGCTCCCTGGTACATCAAAAACTGTCTGGAACGAGGCCACAAATTCCATGAAGTTATGAATTATGGGTTTCTCTGTCTCCCAGATTGGGTTGACCCAGGCCAATGCCTTGCCGGACAGGAGGGAATCCCACCATACTTTGCTCAGTAGGGATAGCATGTGGTACCATTTCCCAAAAAATTCCCAGCTGATTGAGGAACTATCACGGTTCCCGTGATCTCCCTCTGTCACTCTCTCTTGTGCTGCTCCCTTATTGGTTGAGCCTGTTTGGCCCGCCCCTGGTGACCCTTTTTATACCAGACTAGTGGCACCTGTCAGGTGCCCTTTCGTGGTGTTCCTGAGCCAGTGTTGCTGTTGCTGAGTTCCTGTGTTCCTGATTTCCAGTGTACCGATTTGGCCTGTTCTGACGACTCTCCTGTGTTCCTGCTCCGTGATCTGACCCGGCGTGGCTGAGGTTCCTGCTCGTTGCTGATCTGGCTTGTCTAAGAATCTCCTCCGTGATCCGACCCGGCCTGGCTGATGTTCCTGCTCGTTGCTGATCTGGCTTGTCTGAGAATCTCCTCCATGATCTGACCCGGCCTGGCTGATGTTCCTGCTGCTGTTGTCACTTGGGCAACATTCTGATTCCTGCTGTTTTCATGTCTGATTGGATCGAGACTGTATCCATTAACTCCTGCTGAGCCGAGTCACGTGTGCTGAGTTGCCAGTTACAATTGCAGAGCTGTACTTCCAAGCTGAGTCTCTGGTTACGCTTGCAGAGCTGTACTACCCAAATCTGAATCTTCCTTGGCACTTGCAGGGCGATACCGTTATAAGCTGAGCCTCCCATTACACTTGCTGTGCTATATATCCAACCGGGTGCTGTTGTTAACTCTTGCAGAGCCGTTATACTCCCGCTGCTCCTGCTGAGCCGGCCGCGTTGGGGCCTTGGTAGAAGGCGGCTCATATTGTCATCCAAAGCAGAGTAGTCGGTATCCAGTTATGTGCCTGTGAGGCGCTATTGGCTCTAGCACCTTCTGCACCGGTGGTTCCCGTTATACGCCCGGTGGGGCTATTGGCTCAAGCAATCGCTGTACGGTTGGTCTCCTTATACGCCAGTGGGGGCTAGCGAGTCACGCTCTTGCAGTGCAAAGTGTCTCTTTCATACGCCCGTGGGGGTTATTTGGCTCAAGCTATTACTGTACGGTTGGTCTCTATTACACACCCCGTGGGGGCTAGCGTTTCACGCTCTTGCAGCATCAGTAGTCTCCATTATACGCCCCTGGGGGCTAACGGCTCACGCTTCTGCATTACAAGTTGTCTCAGTTATACGCCCGTGGGGGCTATCTGCTAACTGCTCCGCAGCATTCTGTCTCAGTCTCTACATTACCCAAGCAGCTAACAACATCAGTGGACTTCAGGTGTTGTGCAATCTAGCACCTATTGCTGCCTCTTATTCACCTTGGGCATGCCAAACACCACAACAGAGACTGACGATTCCTATGTATTTAACTATTGATTGCCAGTTATTATTTTGAGCCTGTCCTGTATACTGGTCCTGTGAAGGCCTCTGTGTCTATCTCTTGCTATCTACTGTGTGACCTATTGAAGGTGACTTTGTTCATTATTCTTTGTTTTAATAAAACTGTGTTTTATTCAAACCTGCTTTCTGAGTGTCTGAAAACCGTTACAGGAACCCCTGGCACAGTATAGGTTCCCCATCATATCTCTGGGGTAAAGGAGCGGAGCCAGACAACCCTTTACTCATACCAGCCTCAGAGGAAGATGCCACAACTGGTGCAGGTACTGGGGAAGCCACTAGTTGCTGAGCGAAATGATCAAGGTGAGCTGTGCAATTCAATAGCGTCTGCATAGCAAAAGACAACTGGTCGATTCTCTGGTCCTGAGAATCCATCCTGGACAGGATGCTCTAGATAGGTGGACTGCCTGATCCTTCAGAAAACATGGCCCTTACATACTGTCCAAGTGAGGGACCATGAGAACTATGAGGTACAAAGTATTTTGGTCTCTTGCAGGGTCAGAGGACAAGTCCAATATCTAGTTCATTGGAAAGGGTATGGACCTGAAGAGCATTCCTGGGTTGCTAAGAAAGATCTACATGCTCCAGCCTTTCTCCGTGAGTTCCACTCCCCCACTGCCTCTAGTGCTGGTCCTCTTCCACAGGGGAGAGGTCGTTGGGGGGGTATTATCACAGTCTACTTTAGAGGCCTAGTTATCCTGTGCTTCCTTCCTCTGTGGTGTTGGCCGTTATAGTTGCGGCCACTTCTGCATTGCTGAAATCATGGCTAGGACCCCTGTTTATGGGCCTATTCTGTGTGGACTAATTGGGTCCCGCCTTCTCCTGCTCCTTTATAAACCTCCCTGGGCCTGGAAGTCATTTCCCTTATGTGGTGTTTCCGCTACTGTCTCTTGTGCTCTGTTGTGACCCGTGCTTTATCTGAGAATCCGCTCCGTGTATGACCCTGGCTTGTCTGACAACCCACTTTGGTCCTGTCCTGTGGCTCTGGCTGACTAACTTGCTTCGTGTATGACCCCGGCTTGTCTGACTACCCACATCAGTTCTGACCTGTGACTCTGGCTGTCTAACTTGCTCCGTGTAGTCCCGACTCTTGCTGCCTATCGATCCGTATAGTCCCCGGCTTGTCTGACCTGTGGCTCTGGCTGACTACTTGCTCTGTACTCTCCGAATGTGCCTGACTATCAGTCTAAGTGTTTCATGGTTCAGGCCTGCTCTTGCTCCCTGTTGCCTCTGGTCGCGTGACACAGGGTGAAGATTTGTGCCTCAGTTACCGTTCCCTCTGGTGTTCCACCCCCACCCCGGTCCTAGTCTCCAGTATCTCACAGTAGCGCAGTGTGCAGCACAGTGTGCAGCTCTGGGTAGGAGCCTTGGTCCTATCATCCTGTGTTCTGGGGTTGTGTGGGCTATACTATTATTACTGTACTTATTAAATAAAGGTGGATTTATATTTTATATTTGTGTCTGTCCTTCTTTGCCTGAAAACAGTGACAACTGTATGGAGTTGAGTTCTCTGATCACCTTATTCCGTCTCCATCTTTGAAAAAAGCAAGGCCCTTTGGCATCTAAATTCAGAACTTCTCAACAAAGAGTAGATAAGACAGTCTTTCTTGGATTTTCCAGGCTCAGGTGGAGTCATTATCAGAGATCAGTGACATTAAGTCTAATGGTGGGAGATGGCTAAGGTTAGAACCCAAAAGTTCTTTCAAACTCCATTTAGAAGGAAAGGCAAATATAGGACCTATCTCTGTCTCTAGAGGAAACTGGACAAGCAGGTCTCAGGTAAATGAGATTCAGTAAAATATCCACTGTTAAATCTCTAATGAAAGACTGTCGGTATAATTGGTATACCTCCCAGGAAATGGATTACTGGTCTTACCACTGGCCAGAACCCTACCTGAATTGCATAGAAGCTGCATCTTGTAAAACTATTCAATGACTGTGTGGTGTCTCAGGGTGCCTTGTTAAGTCTAAGAAGAGGATGTTGCAGGTAATTCAGGGTTTCCTTTCAAGGCAAAGGAAGCACAACCAAGTCATGACTTCTACTTTCCTAGGGGAAACACCAATCCCAAAAATTGATCTTCCTTTTGATGAATTGACAACAGACATAGCAGACTTGGAGGTTTCAGAAGCCACTGATAGCTTAAAATTAACTTTCCAGGCCCAAATGGAGGATTTTTATAAAGGGTTTAAGGATATTGTATCTTCATGGCTCATGGTCTTTAGAAAGTGTCTGGATGAGGGGTTTCTTACCTCCCGCCATGCCTCAATCAGCTCTTATTCTGCTGTCAAAATGGGAAGATTTTACAAACTTAGGGAACTGTTGTCCAAGCGCCCTTCTTAACACTGACAGGAAAATTATTTTCAAGTGCATGTCCTCAGTAGCAGACTTCTTACTTTCCCCTTCACAGTTCAGTACTGTTAAAGGCTGTAACATTTTTTCTGCACACCTAGACAGCCAGGAAACATTGGAGAAGTATAATGTAAAAGGGTGGACTGTGTATCTTTTGGAGCTGGATGTGTACAAGGCTTTTCATATGGTCAACCATCAGTACATATGGACAGTTCTTGACAGATATGGTCTACCAGAGAAAGGTATTGATTGGTTATCCGCACTGTATAAAGGGGCACTAAGCTTCCCTCTCATAAATGGTTGGCTTGGTGAAGGTTTTGGAGTCTGCACAGAGGTGAGACAGAGTTGCCTGTTAGGCCCCGGTTATATGTTTTTGCAATAGATGTACCTCTGGAGGAGGGTGGAGGATGGAATTTTGACAGCAATCCCATGGGGTCCAGCACAGTCCTTTAGATGCACAGTCTATGCAGATGATGCCTCAATGGGTGTATCAAGTGGGGTGGAGGTAGATCTTGTGGAAACTGAAGTTCATGACTTATGGAAGAAGCCAGAATAGTCTCCAGGAAACATATTGACCAGAGAGTTTTGGTCACTCATTTTTATTCTCCATTGGCCTTAACATAGTAACATAATAACATAGTTGACGAGGATTTAAAAAATACATTGGTCCATCAACTCCAGCCCATGCCAAATCACCCCTGTTGATCCAGAGGAAGACAAAAAAAATGTAAGCCAATTAAGGCCCAAGTGGGGAACAAAATCCCTCCTAACTTTAAATGGCAGTCAGATATTTCCCTGAATCAGTATATCTTATCTGCTTTGAAGCCATCTGTCATAATTCTTACTATTGTTCTGTGCTAGAATTACTTTTTGAAAGCAGTTACAATATCTGCAAGCACAACATCCCAAGGCAAATAATTCCAGAACTTTACTTCCGTTACTATAAAAAATCCCTGCCTTTGTTTTAGTTGAAAGTACTTTTCCTCTAGCCTTAATGGATGACTTCTTGTTCTTAGCTCAGCTCTTTGAGTAATTAGTTCATTGCAAAGTTCTTTGTATTGACCTTGAATATATTTGTAAATGGTAATCATATCACTGCTTAGATCTCTATTCTCTAAAGTAAACAACCCTCCAATCCTCCAATCACTCTGTCAGTTTTGTTGAATGGCTCTGCAGTTTTTCCAGTTTGATAAAGTCTTTTTTAAGAACTGGTACCCAAAATTGTGCTCCATATTCTAGATGAGGCCTTACTGAGGATTTACATAGAGGTAGAAATATATTTACATCTCTTGATCTATACCTCTTTTTATGCAGGATAGGACTCTATTTGCTTTTGAAGGCGCTGAGTGACTCTGCACACTGCTGTGAAGTCTATTGTCTTTTAGAACTTGTAAATCTTTCTCTAATGAGGATTTCCCAAGTAGTCTCCCATTTAGTGTATATGTACCATGTTGTTTCTATGGCCTTAATGCATAACCTTACATTTATCTACATTAAATGTCATCTGCTACTTTTTCTGCCCAGTCACTCAGTTTAGCTAAATCCTTTTGCAGGGAAAAACATGCTGCTATGTATTTACTTAAACAGCTTAGTGTCATCAGCAAAGACCGAGACATTACTTTCAATTCCCACCTCTAGATCATTAATAAACAAATTAAAAAGCATTGGACCAAGGACTGCCCAGACTATATATTTAGAATATGATTTACCAAAGTGGTTTTGGGTAAGGTCCCCCTCAAGTTTAGGAATGTAGCTTGTCAGTCTTTCCATGAGAAACTGTGTTAGGGTTAATCTCAAGTGTAGACACACTGATGATTGTGGTTGTTCACCAAAAGAGTGTTCTGGGGAAGAATCAGAGACCACTTCCTATTGATATGTCTTTTTAACATGGACATATACAGAGGGGTATCCAACGCTTTAGTCCTTCTTTGCCTCTTGAGTTTATCAATGAACATTTATATGGGTACCAGGATTTTTTGTTTTGCACACCATTTTTGTTATTAGCGCTATAGTAATTTACTACACTTGGACATCACAGTGTTATGTATTCATTAGGAGAAAAGTCCTCCCATGTCAGGTGGTGTTGAACAACATTCTGGGTGAGGTAGAAAGGCTTGATCAGTTTAAAATAATTATGTTTGTTAGTCATTCTCTCTATATGTTCTTGATTTGAAATCATGTTTCCATTGTCTTGATGTTATTCAGAAACTTGTCATGTATTTTGAAGGACTCCTACCTAGTAAGCACTGCTGAAGTACACTCTAATTATACGGCCCCATAATTTTTTGGGCTCATGCAACCCCTTCCTGGCTATATCACTGATGAGCAAAGGAATATTTTTTGGCCTTTTCTAGCAAATTTTACCTAACTGTAGTATAAAACATATACAAACAATATGTCTGCAGAGCCGATGTAGTAAAAATAATTAGAGCAATTCTGGAGTAATGTAAGTGCATCATAGGTTACAAATTACAAATCCCATTGGATGAAATGGGTCTGTTAAATGTGTTGGAGAGATCTCTAACCTTCAAGGAGTTAAAAGTACCATATAAATCAGTGAGGGGCTTCTCACATATGTTGCAGTTGGACTTCCCCAGAACTGCTCAATTTCTTCTTAGTACAACACAAACTGTAAATGTATGCACATGCTTATTATTACTGATTTGTTTATTCCATTGTTTCACTTTCAAGTCTGTTCACAATTAATAGCCTATACTATACTGAGGCTGATGCACTAAGAGGAACTGGAGGGTTATGCACTAAGGTGTGATAAAGAGGTGATAAAGCAGAGATGACTTCACCAGTGATTTCATTTCACCAATTCCTATGCTATTTGATGGACCCTATGCACTAAGATCTACAGAGCTGGATAAATAGTGCATTGGCTCCAGAGAGTAACATAGGACTTGGAGAAGTGATATCAATAGAGTCATCTTTGGTTTATCACCTCTTTATCAGGTCTTAGTGCATCTCCCCCCTGGAGTAATTCTGAAGTAAACCAGGTGCACCATATGGTACATATAAAAAATTCCCAAATTCCCATTCATTTAAAATGACAGCATAATTTTTTATTTTAAATAGTTTACAACTGCATATGTTGTATCAAGTTGCTTATACTTTTTATTTTATTTTTCCCTCGCCACCTGTATTATTACATTTTTATGTCCCATTTAGTGAGCTCAAATTTATTTTTCCAGTGAATTTTCAGTAAAGGAATGTGAAATAGGGTTCAATTTAACAAAATCCTTGCAGCAGAAATGCCTGCCTCCACTACAGTATAAAGACTACACTGCAGCAACAGTGTTACATTTTATCACTATTCCTCCTTTCACAGTCCCTGATAGAAAGCTCCATGGAAATATACATTTTGTGAGTTCACTGACAAGGACGTACAAGTTTAAAAAAGTGACAATGAAAAATAAAATAATAAAAAATATAGAAATGTGATTTTACATATTAAAGGAGCAGTAAACTTTTATGTGAGAAAACATATATTGTAGGACATTTCCTGTTGAGTAAAATCTGGGTACTCCCACTGCTGAGAGATGCATATTTCCAGAGTTATTACCCTTTAAACCTGTGCTTTTTTACAGTAGCAATGTCCTCTAGTGGTCAAATTCCAATTAGTTATTATGTTACATTCTGATGGAGAGGAAAGTCAGTGACATACAGTTCTCCATGGAATGTGGTAGAAACTGCCGAGTCATGCTGTTAGTTAGAACTACCAGGAAGTAAATACACAGTAAATTCACTTCCTGATTATTTGAACTGTTATATAATTTGAATAAAACAACTGACAGCAGTGGAAGTGACCATGTTTTACTCAGCAGGACAAGCTTTATAACATATGGGCTTTCATAAATAAAGTTTACTGCTCCTTTAAGCACTAGCAGACTATGTAAATTAACCCCTTAAGGACCAGTGGTCCTCGGGGTGATTGGTCCTTTAAGGACCAGATTGAAAACTTTGACGTGCTGGCCTACGTGACTGATCACATGTGCCGGCATGCTGAACGGGGGACTGATAGAGATTGCTCTGGTCTTGGAGAGATCAATTTCAGTCCCCGCTATTACTCACAGCGTAACGTGACGTGCCAGGACCGCCACTGGTCCTTAACATCAAAGTAGCAGTGACGGTCCTGGCATGTCACTGGATGTTAAGGGGTTAAAAAATAGGAAACTGACAGTCACTTAAATCAATGGGAATTTAGGGAGTTTTTTCATTTCTCCCCTAGGCTGCAGTTAGTTTAGTTTATAATTACCCCAGTTCTACTTTGTACACCAGCCTCAGTAACTACAGTTTAACAAAGTTCCACTGAGGTTTTTAATTGTTAAAAGAATAGGTAACGTGAAGCAGTGCATTGGGGACATCCCTAGTATTCAACTGGTTAAATGCCTCATTTAAATCAATGGAAAATCAATGATTCAGTTGGTTTTCAATGGAATTACTCCAGTTCTTATTAGTAGTACATCAGCATCACTATTGCAAGTGTCTTTGTTAATAGATTTTTAGAGCTTTATTTTTTTAAATGTCCTGAATTCAACCTTGACTGCACACATATCCCCTTCAAGCATCAAGCCTCTGAAAAGCCAACCAGATTTATGATGTTCAGACTTTTTAAGACCTCCATCATATGAATGAGACAGTAAAACTAATATTAACCTTCCCCCACAGCAAAGTCAATGTCATCCATGGAAACCGAGCATGATTTAAATGTTAAGGACATTTTTATAGTCCTATTTTTAGAATTAAAAATTTGCAGTTCAAAATTATTTTACTTTTATGTCACTTAAAAGTACATATACGTCTACAGTACAAGGCACAGACAAGAACAAAAATATCATGTCCACAAAACAGATACTGCAAACTAATATTATACAACAGAATAGTGGGTTGTATAAGTAAAAACAGTATCATTTAAAAACCTTTGAGGGTCATAGGGGTAGCTAATGCATTGGCTACCTCTCTGGCACTCAGAGAGTTAAAGATCAATATTGATATTGCCATAGTCACTGTATAAAATCATTATTGGTAAGTTTGCACACATTTTCATTAAATCATGAGGCTAGTACTGCTATGTATTTGCAGCCAATAGCATTGCTTTCATGACTACTGTTTCATGTTAAATGCACTGTTAAATCACAAGGTGCAGTTCAGTAAGAAGAGCAATTCATGAGCAAATCAACTGATTTCAGTCCGGTTCTGAAATATGCCTATTTCCTATGAATCCCCAGTTAAAGGTGAGGTCTGGTCACCCTGCCACGGGGTACAATTATTATTTTCCAAATTCCCATTGATTTAAAGGGGGCTTTTAACCCCTTGAAAGCTAGAAAGTTTCAAAGTATATTGGAGACATTTCTGTCATTCAAGAGGGTTAAAACCCCATTTAAATGAATGGAGCAGTCAGTTTGCTCTGTGTACTATGGTGCAGTTGGTTTGCTCCTAAGGTGACCACATATCCCTTTAAATCAGGGACACTTATAAAATACACACATTGCAGGGTTGCTTTGATTCCTGTGCTGTCCTGCAATGTGTATTTTATAAGTGTCCCTGATTTAAAAGGATATGTGGTCACCTTAATTTCAGAGTACATGTATCTTTGCATGTTAGAATGTGCTTTTATATTAAAATATCAGTGTGTTTACGTGTGTATATACACACGAGTTTGCTCCCATTTCCAACCCTCTTTCCCTTTTCATTGTCTATAATGGAATGATTGATACAGTTTATAGTGCAATGTAATGTTTATTAGGGACAGGCAACATTTTCCACCTCAAACTGGAACAGGTAAAAAAATGACACTTTCCATTAGGTGAGAAATTTCCTGCAAATATTGCTAATTTTCTGCTCTTTTCCACTTTTCTCATTGCATTGAAATCAATGGTAACAATGAATGTCCCCCTACATGAAGAGTTCCTCTCTTTTTCCTGCAGGGATAGTATAAAAAGGGTGTCAGGTTCCAGTAGCATGTCCTTTTGTTATAGAGAGAGAAAGCAGCATATTGCTACAGCTAGTTAAAATAGGCAAGAAAGTTCAGTTGGAGTTTAGTTTTGGGAGTCTTGTAGGTATGCTATTTGTTCTCTGTGGTCGAGGAGTCCCCAAACTCATTTGAGTGTGTAGGGAGAAAGGAGCTTTATCAAGAATACCCAAAAAATCTTGTTTGAGTAACAGACAGGGGACCAAGTTGCTTTCTGAGCTGGTGAGCCTCTGTCACTGATAGATATGGTGGAAATGAGCTACGGTAAGGATTGATGATGTTGATATAGAATATATTACTACAGCATCCTCCTCTTTTTCATATGAAGTTGGCTGTTAACGATATGAGCATATGACCATAGAACTTTCTGAAAGGTCAAGGTTCAATCTTCAACAACTGAAAATTACCACTGTGCCTGTTTAAAACTGTTTGTAAAAACAGGACAAGTAAAGATGGCAGTCATTGTCATCACCTCTACCAAGTCCAACCCCCATCCAGCAGCACACACTGTTATTGAGTAATAACCAGCAACACAGGTCATCGACATCTCCAATCCTATCTATTACGAGTGCTTCTGCTACTGCTGGATGTGAAACACCTTTGACTGCAACATCTAGTTCCAGTAGTAGTAACAGCCATCCAGGAGCCCCTCAGTGCATGAAGTATACAGAATAAAGCCACTTTACTCACAATACAAAGGTTAAACATGTTGTTATTTGCTGTCTGTGTAATAAAATGAGCGGGACAAAAGCAGGATTACACCTAGGCACATCTTAACTGAGATCCCACCTAAAGCACAACAATAGGTCTGATTGGGAGACACTCCATCAACATGGAGAGATGCCACAATCAGCAGCAGCAGAAGCACACCTAAAAGTTCCTGGGTCTACAGAGTGATGTTGATATTTCATAGTGTGTGCAAAGATTTCCTTAATTTGAAATAACACCTCTGGCTCATGCTGCTGTCCTTCAAATGTAGAACACAAAGGAGTATGAATGAGTTTATTGGAGGAGATGACAAGGGTCGAAGAGTGGCCAGACTTGCCACCTCCACCACTTTCACTTCCACAATTCATGTTGTTAATGCAATAAAGTTACACAGTTCTTCCACTATGTACTACCATCCCACACTTACTGACTTCATAGAAAGGAGTCAACATCTACAAAAAAATAAACTAGACGTATGCATGTGGAATAATAAACTTGCCAAAATGTTGGTGTTTGACATCCTGCCCTTTTCTTTTGTTAAAAACAGAGGTTTTAAAGACTGATGTTCTGTGTTGCATTGTAACAAAAGGGGATACTGAAATACTAGGCAACCTCAAGTCACTACTGGAAACGGTAAGCAATTGACTGGGAGAGCAAGTACAAGGTAGAAGATCAAACTCCTCCAACAAGGGATGTGGGAGTTAGATGCTAGAGGGCGATGCTGGGAGTGCCGCTTCAGAGTGGCGGTTACCTACAGGGAATTGTGCTGCGTCCTAACCATGTAAAGTGGCTAGCCATGAAGCTAGATTGGTCCCCCCAGTTGAGCCGAAGGAGACCCCGGATGACCCCCAATAGGTAATCTGTACTACCCCTATCCCCAGGGAGAAAACAAACTCCAACAGTACTCACTCAGACCAGTACTGGAGGAAGTAGCAGAATACACTGGAACGCTGAGTAGGTTGGTAAGGAAGAATAATCCAAGACAAGCCAGTTCAAACACAGGGGATCCAACACAGGAGTAGGCAGGAGAAAGGTCAGTACCAGAAGCCAGGTCATGCACAAGAATCAGAAATATCAGGCAGAGGTACCAAGGAGCAGGCTGGAGCTAGGTCAGGATGATAGCCAGTTCATACACAGGTATCAATGGATATCAGGCAGATGTAGAAGGGAGCAGGCTGTAGCTAGGTCAGGATGATAGCTAGGTCATACACAGGAATCAGAGATATCAGACAGAGGTACCAAGGAGAAGGCTGGAGCTGGGTCAGGATGATAACAAGGTCATACACAAGAATCAATGGTAATATACATCAGAACTCGTGGTATACAGGATGCTATACAAACGCGTCAGACACAAGCCGAGTGTGACCTGAAAAAGCCGCTACACGGAAGAGTACCCCCATGTCACTAGCAATACAGATCACGTGATCCACTGCTAGGCATGTAGCTACCTGACGTCACGCCAACCGGAAGCCGCTGTTGATGGACGGAGGTTAGCAACACGGGCAGGGGCATGGGATGGAGGACAACTATGTGACATGCATCCTGCTGATATATCCCAAGCAGCAGTTATTTTTCAGGGATGCCTGTGCCTGTGTCCTAGTTAAAATAATACCTTTATTGGCTGAGTGTTTCATGGATGTGAGCTTTCAAGACAACTTAGGTCTCTTCTTCAGGCATAATAAGAATGAAGAAGAGACCTAAGTTGTCTTGAAAGCTTGCATCCTAGAGCCACTCAGCTGGCCAAGAAAGGTATAATTTTTACTCTGTCATTTCCCTGCTTTTTCTATGGCTAAGATAGTACCATGCTTTATCCATGTGCCTGAGTTGTAGAAGCAGGTGGTTAGTGTCATTGGGAAAGGACAAAGGGACCCAGGCTGCTAACATTTCTTTCAAGGCATATGTTCCTGCAGGACTCTGTCTGCTCACAGCTTTTACTTCCAGCTGTTGATTTCTCAACTTTAGCCTTCAGGAGTAACAGTACTGTGGTGGGAAATATTGCAGTCATAGAAAGCATACACAAAAAAAGTGGAAACTGTATCACTGGAATTGTATTTGCATTGGCAAAAAGGTGGAAATTGAATGTATTTTCTATGGGTGTGAATTTTTGGGTGAATTGAAGTAAATGCTAATTTTCCTTGAAAAATTCCTACATTAACATTTTTTTACTTTGATGGCCTAATCAATATTCACTATGCTGATACTCAGAATAAGATAACATATGTTGCACACAAGCTTTCTTATATTTTTAAAAAACAGAAGTACTACATAATGTTCTGGCAAAAGACTGAACTGAAAAACCACCTTGAGAGCAGGAACTGTGCCTCACATCAGCAACTGCAATGTTCACAGTGTGTGGTAAATAATGGAAGGACTGGGAGCAATGGGCACATCAGCACTCACATCAAACACCTGGCACAACTCTATCCAAACACATGACACTTAGGGTCCCTAATATGAAATCCCCCACCAGAAACCAAGTATTGCTGCTGACACTATGCTCCTTGTCCACTCCTCAATAACGACATATGACAAATTGTAGACAGTTTAATAATAATAATGATGATGATGATGAACCCTTCCTGCTACTAGCTTAGCATATTCTGGGGGATAGAATCTCCTCAGATGCCAATTGATGCCCTGCTTGCGATTATCCTTCACCACACTGCCATGTGTGGTCAGTGGACCACACAGTGTGCAATGGATAGACATGAACTGCCACATCCTGATAACTACTGTATGGCTATCAGTTGGTGGGGGTGGTAAAGATGAACAAGATGGATCACAGAAGATGTAGTTACATGATCTCCCAGAGCTCTGCATTACTGAGAGCAGCGTGCGAGAGCTTCAGCTCTGTGTCGAAGGAGGCACAGAGCTCTAAGTTATGGCATGCTGCTAGACTACCAGGGACTCAAGGTAGGGAATGAAGGGGCAATGTGGAAGGGGCATTGTGGAGATGAAGGGGCAATGTGGAGACAAGGGGGCATTGTGGAAGGGGCATTGTGGAGATGAAGGGGGCTTTGTGGAAGGGGCATTATGGAGATCAAGGGGCATTGTGGAGATGAAGGGAGCATTGTGGAAGGGGCAATGTGGAAGGGGTATTGTGGAGATGAAGGGGCATTATGGAAGGGGCAATGTGGAGATGAAGGGGGAATTGTGGAAGGGGCATTGTGGAGATGAAGGGGGCATTGTGGAAGGGGCATTGTGGAGATGAAGGGGCATTATGGAAGGGGCAATGTGGAGATGAAGGGGGCATTGTGGAGATGAAGGGGCAATGTGGAGATGAAGGGAGCATTGTGGAAGGGGCAATGTGGAGATGAAGGGGCAATGTGGAGATGAAGGGGGCATTGTGGAAGGGGCATTGTGGAGATGAAGGGGCATTATGGAAGGGGCAATGTGGAGATGAAGGGGGCATTGTGGAAGGGGCATTGTGGAGATGAAGGGGCAATGTGGAGATGAAGGGAGCATTGTGGAAGGGGCAATGTGGAGATGAAGGGGCATTATGGAAGGGGCAATGTGGAGATGAAGGGGGCATTGTGGAAGGGGCATTGTGGAGATGAAGGGGCAATGTGGAGATGAAGGGAGCATTGTGGAAGGGGCAATGTGGAGGTGGGGAGAGTATGGAGGTGAATATGTGAGCGGGGGCAGGGGATTGTGGCAAGGTCAGGGGGGCAGGGGATTGTCGCCGGGTAGGGGGTATCGACCGGCAAAGGTTTTTTTTTGCTGGCATTTTTTCATATCACTGGGAGTTGAATATCTTACAGTGCTTGAAAAAATGCCCTTGGAGGTTTTTTAGTTTAACGGGGACAATTGAATCAAGCCCTATTTCTCTACACCTATTACTATATAAGATGGAATATTACTGACTACTTTTTATTAGGCTTGAGTCTCTTTAATAGATATCCTGTGTAAATGTGAAGTATTTCGTGTTGTGCATAACTATTAGATATTCCTTTTTGTGTTTTTTTAGGATTTAACTAAGACATCACCAGGAAATAAAGGATAAAAAAATGAAGATTTTGCAGTTTTTCCTCTTTGCTTTCAACTTTCAAAGAATATTTGATTTGCTGAAACAAAAAGCAGGACTAGTAACAGATTGTTTCACATTGCTTTTTGCAAGCTTTCACATACATAAGGACTTTGAAGTTACATCAACATTTACAACAATTGCTGTTTGAATTAACTGCTAATGAGAAAACTGTAATATGTATTCTTGTGGTTCAATACATTTGGATAAAAAAAACAACAACATAGAACTGATTTGTGTTTACTGTTTGTTGAAGTTTTACTCTGAATGTGTTATTACTTCAAAACTGCAAAAATGACCTTAATTTGAAAGCAGTTAATGTAGGTCACATTATCATATGAAGCAGTTTTTGCTCAAATCTGCTACCGTGCAATCACTTGGAAATGTATTTATTAGCTTTGTTCATTGCTTACAATTATTTTTTTATTGTTGCTAAAATTCTCCTTGATACAAATAAATTTTCTTAAAAGATAGCGATTAGGATTTGAAGATGGACTCAACCTCTGATATGTTGGTCACAGAGTCTGCAAGTTGCGGTTTACAGGGGCAGCAAAGGAGGATGAAAATGAATGTATGTGTGCATGCATGTTTGTGTTTGTATAAACCAATAATAGAGAACATGGGGACCAACCATCACTGAGTCCGTTTTGGGTATACTGATACTTAATAGAGTACAAACTTGTACATGCAATACAAGTATTAAACATACACTGTATTACATTTAAAAACCAAACAAATGTGCATAGATTAATACAAAATGTAAATACAAAACTATGTAAAAAAACAGGTCTCAAAACGTTATTGACTGCTGCCCATTTACTCTGGAGAACAATTTGAGTCATAGTCAAAAGCTCATTTAAATACTAATCACTCACAGGTGTAACAAAGAACCAAAGCAATCAGAAAACAGATATTGCTCCGTCTGATTGGACAATGTCAATTGAATTAACTTGTAATGCCTTTATGTTAATTAGCAAAAAAAAAAAACACAAAACAATATAAAATCATACAGATGATATTAAGATGCTAAGCATCATCAGGTTACACTTGTTTATTCAAATCACATAATATACTGTACTTTAGCCCTTTAAATGCCAGAGAGGTGTGTAATGTATAGCAACACCTCTGGCATGCAAAGAGTTAATACTACAGAATATGCTCCCTTCCTGATACTTAGTTGACTTATATACAGTGAATTAAGGAGGCTGAGGTACTAAGTATTACCAGAGCAATTCTGGATCAAAGCAACTGTGCCACGGGGAATAAATCAAATTCACACCTTTTTCATCTATTAAACTTGGATTTTAACCCTTTAAATGCTAGAAAGGTCTCTGATGCTTTAGATACCTCTCTAGCATTCAAGGGGTTAAAACCCCATTTAAATCAACAGAAATTGTTAATATTTTTATTTATCCTGCATGGTCCAGTTGGTTTGCTTGGATTGCTCCAATTATGTCTAAAACATCAGTATCACTGTAACCTGAAGTCATAACAATACAAAACGGTTTCCCACATAAGTTATATCCACCTTATTTTGTCTGAATAAACAGTTTGAGATGTCCTTTGTGTCTATTATGAATGAACAATTCCTCCCTTCTGACAAAACTTTGCAAAGATGAGTTGGTCAAAAAGTGAATCAATCACATTCAATTTTATACCAATGTAATTTGTTGATCCAGAGGAAGATATATAAAAAAGATATGTTTACCTAAAGTGATAATAACAATTTCTGTCCTGATTCCAGCAGCTATAGGATGTTTCTCCGGTTCAACACCCGATAAAAAAAAAGATGCAGCCGCTTAAATCATCTAACACCTATCCAGGTTATCTTCCAAATTATCTTTTTCATTTTTATCAAATCAATTGGAACCTGCAGATGAGAGGCCCCTAGGAGCAATGAAAAATATTTTATTTCCCAGATCCTATATAAATGTTAAGCCATTAGACTTCCATTTACCCTTTATTGTAATGCTACTATCATACAAAGCACCATAAATTAGTCTCAGTATATGCCACAATCCAGAAAAAATGAGTAATTTATTTTGAATTCTATTATTTTAACATAACTTAATTTTTACACTTTATGAACACTGAACCACCACTGTACCTTGGCAGGATACTATTATAAATATGGAGAGTCATGAAAAAAACGTAACTAATGTTAAATCAATGCTAGGGATGGGAGAAAGTTTTCACCTCAACATTGAAATAGGTGAAAACTGTTATGTCCCACATAGCTGGAAATCTCCCTGTAAAAGTGCAATTTTTCTGCTTTTTTCACCTAGCTCATTGCATTGAAATCACTGCATTGAAGTTACACACAACAGATAGCAAATTTTAGTTAATTTCCCACCCACAGGCAAAGTATAAAAAGGGTTTGAGGGTCCCTGTGTTGGTGGAGTCTGGGGAAAGAATCATTTGAACATGGATTTTTTGGGGGGGTTATTGATTAGGATTGGGGGGACAGTTAATGAATAAATAAATAAATAATCAGACTTGGACTTGTTAAAGGCCCAAGCCCCGAGGAACAACTGTTTTGTAGCACTTACACTTGTTTGGCACAAGCCCTGAGGAAACATTGATTTGCAGCACATACACTTGTTGTTAGAGGCCCAAACCCTGAGGAAACAATGATTTGTAGGACTTTGACTTGTGTTAGGCACAAGACCTGAGGAAACATTGATTTGTATCACATACACTTGTTGTTAGAGGCCCAAGCTCTGAGAAAACATTGATTTGTAGGACTTACACTTGATAGACACAAGCCCTGAGGAATCATTGATTTTTGGCCCAAGCCCTGGAGAAACATTGAATTGTAGGACTTACATTTGTTTGGCCCAAGCCCTGGAGAAACATTGATTTGTAGGATTTACACTTGTTTGGCCCAAACCCTGAGGAAAAATTTGATTTGTAGGACTTAGACATTTTTAGCCAAGCTCTGAGGAAACATTGATTTCTGGGAATATTGGTTTTTAGAGGCACAAGCCCTAAGGAATCAGTGAATTTTTTGGACTCAGGATTGTGAAAGGTACAAGCCCTGAGGAATCAGTGATGATTTTTTGGATTCGGGCTTGTCAGAAGCACAAGTCTCGATGAAACAGTGATTTGTAGGACTTAGGCTTGTTAGAAACAAGTCCACAAAAATTATTTTTTATAAGCCTCTGTTGTATATTTAAAGAACAAACCCTGAGAAAAAAAATATGCCCTACTGCCCTAGTTCTAGCAGGTAATGTTATCATAGCCACTGGGCCCTGCAATTGCCACTGTATCATGGTGGCATTTGGGACTGCTGTTTTTGCTGCTGCTTCTGAATTGTTTAAGCAGCAGGAGGATTAGGCAGCTCCAAGGGAATGGGAACAACAACAGCAGTGATATGGATTATGATGATCATAGTTCTATTTGCCACTAGCCCCAGTGATGTGCCTGAGTCAGTTGCAGCACCACAACTTGCCCCAACCGCTTCAGGTATATGAGGAAAAAAGAAGTTGGCCAGTAATGATTTTCCTCCTGCAATTCCTCCAAAATCATTGGCATGCTATTTTTCCCTTGTCACTACAGCAACTTCAATGTGCATAGTGTGTGTATGTGTGTGTGTGTGTGTGTGTGTGTGTGTGTGTGTGTGTGTGTGTGTGTGTGTAAGAAATAGGGTACGAATTTGGAGCAATGGACATATCAGCACTCATATCAAACAACTGGCACAATTGAAAGCAAACACCTTGATGCTTAGGTCCGCAAAGTCAGATCAATTATCCCCACAAACCAAGACCTGCAGCTAACACTATGGCCCTTGTTAGCTCTGCCATGGGCCCATGAGAACTTGCAGTCTTAATAATAATGATGAATCCTTCCTGTCATCAGCTTAGCATATTCTGCTGGATGGAATCTCCTCAGATTCCATGCCTGCAGTTATACACCATCACATTGCCATGTGTTGTCAGCACACCACACAGTGTGCAAAGCGTGGACATGAACTGACTGACACATCCTCTCATCAACAGAATCTCTATCAGCTGGAGGTAGAGGTAATGATGACAGAGGTGAATCACCAGAAGACACGTCTTCCCACACCCGCACCAAGCTGATGGTGAGCCAGATGTTTTGCTCACCATCAAACTTTCAGGCTCAGACAGGGTTTCATATTCGTCTTCCTCTTCGATTTCCACCTCAACTATTGTCCTACTGTCACACTTGGCACACTAGCAGCACTAGCAGCAGGCACAGGCAGATGATCTGTGCTGTCTCTAATACTGCTAGCCAGGTCTGCCTTCCTCATCATCATGTTCCAGAGGCACAATGCCAGGGGAAATGGAATCACAGAGTCAGGGGGATGTTGTGGGCTCCCTTGTCCTCTAGTCTGGCTGCTCGGCATTATAACGTTCACTTCCCCTTCCACATCAGCAGGAGGGTATACAACAGTCAAGCTAGTCCCACCACCAACTGTTTCATCACAATGATCATGACCATCATCACCCCCAACACTGTCTAGCTGCTGCTCTTTCTTAGTAGTGGGAGTGCTTGCAGATGGAAAGTGTGACTTAGGTCCTCTTCTGTAACACTTGCCATCATCTCCTCCTCATGAGTGTCAGAAGGCACACTGGCAGCAGCAGCAGTGTGGTCAGATAGCTGACCTGTCCAGCTCACACTTCTACCCACATCTTCATGTGCCTTTGCTGACAATGACACAAATTTTCTCCAGATCCCAAGGGACAATGTCAGGGGACTGAGCATCAGGGGGTGTGAGGAATCAAGGCTTCCAGACCCTTCTATGCTGGTGGTGGTATCTTCCCCCTCCTCTACCTCACTGGAATGTAACAGTTTGTTCGACTCACAGGCACAATGGTTTAGGATAAAAACACAGTTTTATTGAATTCACAATACAATAAGAACCCTCACAGGTCCTGTAGTATACAGGCAGTATAATACAGACACACGACAGGTTAATCATACAATTGCCCACACAGGTCCAGTACAAAATAAAGGTACAAGCAGTATATACTGGCACAGGTCAGGCAAGAGGAGTAAGTTTCCCTGGACTCTGGCACTGCAGGAGTAAAAGTTCATCAATGAGTGTAAACAGTCCCATGTGTGAAGGTACTGAGATAGCACTTTATAGAGAGCTTCAGGTCGCCCAAGGCTAGCAGAACAACGTGAACTTCCAGAGTACAACAGATATAGAGTAATGAGCACTGCCGGAGCAGTAACAGAGGCAGACACTTGCATCCGGCAGGAGCAGTAAACTGAGGACAAGCCAATGGCACACTACCGGAGCAATAACGGAGGCAGACTCTTGCAATCGGTATGAGCAGTAACGGAGGACTAAGCCCAAGGCACACTGCCGGAGCAGTAACGGAGGCAGACACTGGCAACCTGCAGGAGCAGTAACGGAGGAAAAGCCAATGGCGACTACCGGAGCAATCACGGAGGCAGACACTTGGACTAGGCCAAAGGCACACTGCCAGAGCAGTAACGGAGGTGGACACTAGCAACCTGCAGGAGCAGAAACGGAGGACAAACCAATGGCGACTACCAGAGCAATAACGGAGGGAGGCACTTGCTACCTGTATGACCAGTAACGGAGGACTAGGCCAAGGGAGCACTGCTGGTCAGTAACGGAGGCAAACACTGGCAACCTGCAGGAGCAGTCACGAAACTGACTCAAGTGCTAGTAAGTAAGTGCAACCGGATCGCCTGCAGAGTAAGAATGTCGCCGAGGCGACAACTAGCTGAAGAAGCAGGAACGTCAATCAAGCCAGGTCAGTACACAGAAACAGGAACATCAGCCAGGCCAGGTCAGTACATGAGAGCAGGAATGTCAGCCAAGCCGGGTCGGTACACGGGATCAGGAACGTCAGCCAGGCTGGGTCGATACACAGGAGCAGGCACTGAGGAGAAGTCAGGCAATCTGGGTTGGTACACAGGAGCTGGAAACTGAAGAGTAGTCAGGCAGGCCAAGTCGGTACACTGGGAAACACTGAGCAGTAAGCTAGCACTGGTTCAGGAACACCACGAAAGGGTACCGTGTGGGTGCAGGAGCCCAGTATATAAAGGCCATACTGGGCGGGATCAACACAGGACAGCCAATGGGAGCACTACACAGGATAACTGACAGGGAAACAAAAACAAGGGAGCACTGGCACCGTGATATGGAAGCACCATGGCCCTTCCAGCTCCTCCTTTTAAGATAGCTGCTCATACTGTTAGGCAACAGTCTGTTTGTTGCCATTATTTAGCTATATAAAGCACTCCAAAATCACCTAGCACCCTCTCTATTACTCTAAATGCTTAGTTTTGTGTTTCGCGTCCTGGAAACATTACATTTTTGGCATAAAAATGTGAAGTACATGTAAGTAAATGGGCGTGAACTTTCTAGAGATTGAAAAAAATAGCAAAAACATTTTGGCAGTAGGCGAAAAAGACTAAATTTTGAAAGAGCTTGTGTAAAGTGGATTATTAATCAAAAGAGGGGATAACCATGTGGTTTTCGCTGAATTTTTTGTGGCAACACAAAGGGACCTTTTGTCACGGAGTGACTAGGAATTAAACACACTGACAATTACAGATGAACTTAATGTAAAACTTTATTAAATACAATGAAAGGCAGGAGATAAGGCAACAGGCAGATGGCAATAAATGACACACCGTAGTTATGGTAATGACACAATTGGCAGTAGATAGTGGCACACTTTCACGAAACCAGGAAGGAACAGTAGAGACACTTTCCTTACCCTTCACCAGGCAGGTGGTTAGAAACGGAATGGCCCTGGGACTACACGGTAGATGTGAGGGCAGTGCAGAGCACTCCCATACACAGAAGGAATGGCACACCTTCACGAGACAACAGAGGAACAGTGTAGGCACTTTCCTCACCCTTCAAAGGACAGGTGGTCAGAAACGGAATGGCCCTGGGACTACACGTTAGATGTGAGGGCAGTGCAGAACACTCCCATACACAGAGGCGGCAAATATATGGAGTAGACCAGTATCCCAACAGGGGATACATCAGGCGGTAGCCAGATGGAGAATAGGATAGACAGCACAAACCGGTACAGCCACGGGAGATCAGACACACGGAGTGACCGACAAGCGCAGCTTAACAGAAGCGAGCGCAGAGCAGGAGACACAGGGCAGCACGGGAACCAAACCGATGGACGGAATGGTCACGGAGCACAACACAGAGAGTAAACCAGGAGGCAGCCAAAGGTCAAAACCGGATCAGATAGTCAGACGTCGCCAATGGTCGTAACTGGAACGGGTAGTCAGTCAAGCCAGAGGTCAGAGCTGGAACGGGTAGTCAGAAGTAGCCAGGAGTCAGAACCAGAATGGGTAGTCAGTCAAGCCAGAGGTCAGAGCCGGAACGTGTAGTCAGAAGTAGCCAGGAGTCAAAACCGGAAGGGGTAGTCAGACGAGCCAGGAGTCAGAACCGGAAGGGTAGTCAGACGTAGCCAGGTAATACACAGGAACTGTAATGCACCAACACAGCAATAAGCTCAGGTACAACACGAAAGGGCACTGGAAATGACATGGGCTGAGGTTTAAAAACCCTGACAGGTAGGTGGAGCAATGACCTCATCAGTGTAGTGCCCAATAAGAATAGCAACTCAGCGAGAGCGACAGCTAGGAAGTAAACAATGTCGCTCCAGGGCAATATCCAGCCACAGGCAATCACGGGGCACCGTGATAGAACCCCCCACTCAATGATCTCCTCCCTGTGGAGGAGCCCATACCTTGTTGGGAAATTTCATGTGAAAACTGCGCAACAGTCTAGGAGCGTGAACATCACCTTGGTCCACCCATGAACGCTCCTCCGGACAATAACCTTTCCAGTGGACAAAATATTGGATGCGACCCCGAACCCTACGGGATTCCAGGATGCTCTGGATCTCATATTCATCTTGATCTGAAAGCGTACTGGACCTGGGGCTACCTGGGTGGAAGTGTAACGGTTGCAGATAAGTGGTTTCAGGAGAGATACATGGATAAGCATATTCCTAGGGAGGTCTAAGGCATAAGACACAGGGTTAATTCTACCGAGTACCCAGAAGGGCCCTATGAATTGTGGAGCCATTTTGTGACATGGTACTTGGAGCTGCAGGTTCTTGGTGGCCAACCAGACTCTCTCCCCCACCTGAAAGACCAGAGCAGGACGCCTCCTGCGATCTGTGTGTCTCTGATATCGCTCTGAGGACCATCGCAAATTATTGTGAACCTGTGCCCATGTGGAGCCGGAATGTCCTGTGCCTGAAATGTATCCGGGAGCAGAGAGGGTTGGAACCCATAATTGATCAGGAAAGGGGAGCTCCCGGACGAAGCATTAATGGCACAATACCTGACAAACTCTGCCAACGGCTACAGATCAATCCAATTATCATGATGGTCAGAAGCGGAACAGCGCAGGAATTGTTCCAGTCCTTGGTTGGCTCTTTCTGCAGCACCATTGGTCTGGGGGTGATAGACGGATGAAAATAGCAGTTTGATACCCATCTGGTCACAAAAGGCTTTCCAAAACCTTGATCCGAACTGACTCCCACGATCAGAGACCACAACTCGAGGTACTCCGTGGAGCCTGAATACCTCTTTAGCAAATACCACAGCCAATTCCTTAGAGGAGGGTAGTCCAGGGATTGGAACAAAATGTGCCATTTTAGAGAATCTGTCTACAATCATTAGTATGACTGTGCAGCCCTTGAATCTAGGCAACTCTACCATAAAGTCTAATGAAATGTGTGACCATGGGCGTTTCCCATTCAGAACAGTCTGGAGTAGTCCTAGAGATAGATGCCTAGGAGTCTTGGCACGGGCGCATACGGAACAGTCTTCCACAAAGACTGCACAATCTGCTTTTAGACTAGGCCACCAAAATAGCTGTGAAATTGACCAAATTAGTTGGTCTTGACCAATATACCTGGCTGCTTTGGATGAATGGTAGGTCTCAAGTAGCTTAGTGCGGAGACTGTCAGCTACGAAACATCTCCCACTGGGTTTCTCGACTGGAGCATTGTCTTGTGACACCAGGATCTCCTCACCCAGAGGCGAGGTAATGCTCACACGAATAGTCACTAAAATGTGATCAGGAGGTATAATTGGAACAGGTTCACTGTCAGACTCATTCTCTGGACCAAACTGTCTAGACAAGGCGTCATCTCGGGTGTTCTTGGAACCAGGGAGGTATGAAACTACAAAGTTAAATCTAGACAGGAATAACGCCCATCTGGCTTGTTTTGGGGACAGTCTCTTGGCCTCTGATAAGTACGTTAGATTCTTATGATCCGTTAAAATCAATAAAGGATCCTTAGTCCCCTCCATGAGGTGATGCCTCTCCCGGAGGGCAAGGATGATGGCCAGCAATTCACAGTCCCCTATGTCATATAGTCTTTGAGCCTTAGTCATCTTTTTAGAAAAGAAACCGCATGGCATCATGGGTTTACCAGGTTCCTCTCTCTGTGATAGAACTGCCCCTACCCCTGTCTCTGAAGCATTTACCTCAAGGGTAAAGGGCAGAGTCGTGTTAGGATGCGTCAATATAGGAGCTGTCGAGAACGCAGACTTCAGGGCCTCAAAAGCATTGTTGGCCTCAGGTGACCATACTGATGGGTTAGCACCCTTAAGTGTCATGTCAGTCAAAGGTTTGACCAAGGATGAGAAATTACGAATTAACTTCCTATAATAATTTGCAAACCCGAGGAATCTTTGTATGGCCTTCAGGCCCATAGGACGTGGCCATTGTAATACTGCTGACAGTTTTTCCATATCCATAGCAATTCTGTTAGTCGAGATAACATAACCCAGGAAGGGTACACGGTCCTTATGAAATTTGCATTTCTCAAGTTTGCAATAAAGTTTGTTCTCCCTCAATTTTTGCAACACCGAAATGACATCTCTCCTATGTGTCTCGATATCAGGAGTGTGTATCAAAATATCGTCCAGGTGTACTACTACACAGGACTGTAGCAAGCTTCGTAGAACATCGTTAAGGAACTCCTGGAAGACCACTGGCGCTTTGCACAGCCAAAAGGCATAACCAGATATTAGTAATGGCTACTACGAGTATTAAAAGCGGTCTTCCACTCATCGCCCTCCTTGATTCTAATCAAGTTGTATGCTGCACGTAAATCGAGTTTTGTGAATACGGAGGAGCCCTTTAAATGGTCAAACAATTCCGTAATAAGAGGGATGGGGGTAAGGATTTTTACCATTAGTTTGTTTAGCCCTCTATAATCGATACAGGGCCTGAGCTCCACATTCTTTTTCCTTACAAAAAAAATCTGGCCCCCGCGGGCGAGGAAGATTTCCTTATAATGCCTTTAGATAATGCATCTGAAATGTATTTTTCCATGGCCTTGTTCTCCTCTACTGATAGAGGATATGTGTGGCCTTTGGGAGGTATTGAACCTGGCGTTTGATTAATAGCACAGTCATATGGCCTATGCTCCGGTAATGTGCTAACCTCCCCCTTGCTAAACACCTCACTGAAAGACTGGTACTCTGGGGGCAATGAGGGGAAGGTACACAAAATTTTAATAGGATGTTGCAGACAGGTCCCATTACAATATTCAGACCATGATATTATGTCACACTTCTCCAATCCACTCTGGGATTATGTTTCTGGGGCCATGGGAACCCCAAAATGACAGTGTGGAGACTGGATTACCTGAAACTGTAGAGTCTCCACATGGAGAGCTCCTACTCTTAGGGTCAGTAGACAGGTCTCTTGTGTGACATGGGAGGGCTCAAGAGGACGACCGTCAATAGCTTCCACTGCCAATGGAGACTCACGAGGGGTCACTGGAATATTGTGTTTGTTCACAAAATTACCATCAATAAAATAACCAGCCGCCCCAGAATCAATCAAGACTGGAGTGGTCACTGAGGAACTGGCCCAAGAAATCGTCACCTGAATGATGGTTTTACTCAAATCAAGCTCTGGGGGCCGACTGACTCCACCTAGGATCTGTCCCTTTAGAGATCCTAGCTGCCTGCGTTTCCGGGACGCACCGGACAAACTCGTAGCATATGCCCTGCCTTCCCACAATACAGACATAGGCCTTCTCTGCGGCGGAAGGACCGTTATTCCCGAGATAACCGTGTAAAGCCAACCTGCATGGGTTCAGCCTTACTGGATTCTGAACTGGGTGGCAAGGGAGGTGAGGGAGGTATGGGTGGGAGCTCCCTGTTAGGTATTGGGCTCAACTCTTGCTTTGGCCTGTTATTCTTAAATGTGGACCTTTCTCTTATACGTGTGTCAATTAGGATGACAAAAGAGATTAGTTGGTCCAAGTCACTTGGTAAATCACGGGCAGCTATCTCATCTTTGATTGTATCATTTAGTCCCTGCGAGAAGGCTGCCACCAGAGCCTCATTATTCCATCCCACCTCTGCCGCAACTGTGCGAAATTTGATAGCATACTCAGCTACCATACAGGTGCCCTGCTGAATTGTCATTAGTTTTTTTGCGGCAGAGATGGACCTACCAGGGACATCAAAAACCCTTTGGAATGCCTCAACGAATTGGGAGAAATCTGAAGTGATAGGTTTTCGCCGTCTCCCATAATGGATTGGCCCAAGTCAGGGCTTTGCCAGTCAACAGAGAAATCATAAAGCCCACTTTGCTTTTCTCGGATTGGAAAGCGTAAGGGACCAGTTCCAAAAAAATTCAGAGCTGATTAATGAATCCGCAAATAATGTGGCATCCCCATCATATCTTAGGGGCAGAGGAGCGGACCCAGACAAGCCCTTGTAACACATATTCTCTACCTGAGTGGTTGTCACTGATGCCAGCACTGAGGAGGCCATCAGTGGTTGCCCAACTTTGTCCAAATGCATGGTACGGTCTAGCAGTGTCTGCAACACTACTGACAACTGATCAAGCCGTTGTTCCTGCATGTCCATTCTGGACATAATACTCAGCGACTGCCCGCTACTGGTGTCAATATTTTCAGTGTTCATGGCCCTTTCATACTGTCACGATGTGACTAGGAATTAAACACACTGACAAGTACAAATGAACTTCATGTAAAACTTTATTAAATACAATGAAAGGCAGGAGATAAGGCAACAGGCAGATGGCAATAAATGACACACAGTAGTTATGGTAATGACACAATTGGCAGTAGATAGTGGCACACCTTCACGAGACCAGGAAGGAACAGTGGAGATACTTTCCTTACCCTTCACCAGGCAGATTGTTAGAAACGGAATGGCCCTGGGACTACACGGTAGATGTGAGGGCTGTGCAAAGCACTCCTGTACCTGGATAGGATGGCACACCTTCAAGAGACCAGAGAGGAACAGTGTAGGCACTTTCCTCACCCTTCACAGGACAGGTTTTCAGAAACAGAATGGCCCTGACACTACACAGTAGATGTGAGGGCAGTGCAGAGCACTCCCATACACAGAGTCAGCAAATATATGGAGTAGACCAGTATCCCGACAGGGCATACACCAGGCGGTAGCCAGATGGAGCATAGGATAGAGAGCACAAACCGGTACAGCCATGGGAGGTCAGACACATGGAGTGACGGAGCGCAACACAGAGAGTAAACCAGGAGGCAGCCAAAGTCAAAACCGGATTGGATAGTCAGACATCGCCAATGGTCGTAACTGGAACGGGTAGTCAGTCAAGCCAGAGGTCAGAGCTGGAATGGGTAATCAGAAGAAGGCAGGAGTCAGAACCAGAACGGGTTGTCAGACGAGCCAGGAGTCAGAACTGGAATGGGTAGTCAGACGTAGCCAGGTAATACACAGGAACTGTAATGCACCAACACAGCAATAAGCTCAGGTACAACACGAAAGGGCACTGGAAATGACATGGGCTGAGGTTTAAAAACCCTGGCAGGTAGGTGGAGCAATGACCTCATCAGCGTGGTGCCCAATAAGAATAGCGACTTAGCGAGAGCGACAGCTAGGAAGCAAACAATGTCACTTCAGGGCAATATCCAGCCACAGGCAATCACGGGGCACCGGGATACCTTTCGCCCCATCCCTATTTAATACTGCCCACATGGATTTAATAGTCTTCTAGTCTCTGCATTCCTTTAAGGCATATAATATTGAGGGCAAAAATTTATGAAGATTTTTTTTTTATCCCTTTTCTACAAAAATTTGGTTTTGATCCCCTTGCAACAGGTTAGTTTATCAGGAGCTTCTTAGCTCTATGAGGTTACATCCCATAACACTTGAAAACAGATTTCAAATTGAATTATTCACTGAAATTGCTTTTTTGGCGTTTGGCAGCTCTAGCCTGTTCAAGGCAGGTTTTTTTAATCCTTTGAGTGACAGAGAGGGTGTGCTTCCTTCTGGCTCTCAAAGGGTTAAGCAATTTGAGTGCAGAAAGACCAATTCATAGTTATAGGATGCAGTGCAAGCTCCATTCAAACACCAGCTTCCTCTTTATTTAAATGGTCCTTTTAACACCTTCCACACTAGTGACCTCACATTGTTCTGCAACAACTTGCAGACTTCTCCAGCAATCAACAGGACACACTGAAATCAGGGGGGATTAAAAAATACACTAGCAACAACAACATACTCTGAACAATTTTTTATATTTTTTCATACTTGGGAAAGATGCACAAAATTATAAAAAAAATACAATATGACTCCCTTTTTAAAGAATGAAATAAATGAAAACTTTAACAATAAAGTTTTAACAATTTATTACTATAATTGTGTCTTGTAAGTGTAACCCTTAAAGTTTTAGAACTAAAACAACTAAAATCTGTCACTATCGATTTAAAGTGATTGTCTTTCCACTAGCCAAACTGTTTTGCTCTGACCTCTTTGCTCTCTAGTAACTACAACTGACCATTGGTGTGTATGTAGAAGGACTTATGCAAAAGGTCTGCTTCGGACTATGTGTTAGTGTTCCATTTCACTATTCTTAGATTATCTATTTACATATTCATATGACATAATATACCTTCACTACATATAGCTCCAGCTATGTACACATTCATATTACATAATATGCCTTTACTCTTTACAGATCCATTAAAGAACGTGTGTAAAATTATTATACACATGTTTTCTATTTCTTATTGCACTGGCCATATCTGTAGCAGGTTCAACTGTACATAAACCTAGCCACATGTAATGTAAAGTTAAGCTTAAGACAGATATTCCATCAAGCTGTAACATCATTGTAACCATAAAGCTTCCTGCAAACCTGTCATAAGTTACTTCATCTTCAAACCAAAAGATGTTACCACCAATTTAACATATTTAACGGACAGAGGGGATTACAGTGCATCTTCAAGAAATGTATTGTGCTACTTTGTAATTAATATGAAGTTCAAAGACATATTTCATTAATAAGAATTCACATTCAGTCACTGTTGTGCTGTGTTTTTTGTTTTTTTGGTATTTTCTTAGTATCTATGGCCAATTCCATTGTCAGGGGTAGGCTCTCCCTCTGTTGAGGGGGGTTGTTGGGGTTGTAGGCCTCAAAATCTGGATAGCCAAAGTTGTAGTCTCCCCTGACTTAGTAATAGGACAGATATACTAAGGGGCCAAGTTGTTTGTGTGTGTGTGGGTAGGGTGTCAGCCCTGTACTATCCAGATGTTGGGGCCTACAATTTACAGCATACCAACTAGCCATTGGCTAGTTGGTGATGTTGGGAACTGTAGACCTCAAAAGCTGGATATTCCAAGGTGGATTTTCCTCTGACTTAGAAATAGGTCAAATGTACTAAGGGTTCAAGGTATGTGTGTGTCTGTGTGTGTAGTGTGGGGGTGGGAGTAGTCAGCCCTGTACTATCCAGCTGTTTGAGGTCAATGATGTCAAGCATCCCACTGGCTATGTAGGTATATTGGAAGACATAGGCCATAATAGCTGGAGAATTCACACATAACTACACCCTATATTTGGCTTTCAGTAAACATATAAACCACAATGCATCTAACATTGGGCACTCTAGATGTAGGGGCTTATGACTCCTAACATCCCCAGTTAGAAATTCACTAGTTGAGAATCATAGGTTCCATCTACTAGTCTGCTGCTGACTCTATTCTGATCTTGGTCCTTATGGCTTGTTCCTGATTTAAGGTGTATTTACCCCTGGTCTTTCCAATTGTTTGGACCCAAGACTACCAATTAGCCATTGGATAATAAGAGATGTGAGGAGTAGGGATGGTCAAAACTTTCCACCTCAAACTGAAATTGGCGAAAAATGGCACTTTCCGCCTGGCGAAAAATTTCCTGTGAAAAGTGCCGATCTTACGCTTTTTTCCTCTTTTTTTTGCGCATTGAAATCAATGGGAACATATAAGTTACACACAACACATTACAAATAATATTTTATTTCCCAAAGGCACAGTATAAAAGGAGCATGAGGGTGCCTGTGTTGGTGGGGTGTGGGGAACGAATCAGTTGAACAGGGGATGATTTTTGAGGGGTTGTTTACTGGGATTGGGGGGCACTTAATAAAAAAGAAATCCTAAATAAAATAAAATAAAATAAAGTAAAAGTCTAAGACATGGTATAAAGGGGTCTGAGGAGGGTGCCTGTGTTGGTGAATGAATGAATCATTTGAACAGTGAATTTCTTTTGGGGGGGTTTCTTGACTGCTTTTGGGGGGACAGTTAATAATAAAAAAAATCAATAAAATAAAATAAGTCATTTGTATTTAAAGTGACAGAGACAGGAACCCCCTGACATAAGCTGCCACTGGGGAGGACTGATACTTGACTTGACAGAGTATTTTGTAGATTATGATTTGTTTGATTTGTTGTTAGAGGCCTTTGTAGGATTTAGACTAATTAGAGGCCCAAGCCCTGAAGAAACATTGATTTGTAGGACTTAAGCTTGTTTGGCACAAACCCTAAGGAAACATTGATTTGTAGGACTTAGGCTTGTTAGAAACAAACCCTCCAAAAATTGTTTATTTTTTTTGTAGGACTAGCTTTTATTTATTTATTTATTTTTCTGTTGTTTTTTTTGTTTTTTTAAAACACAAGCCCTGAGAAAAAAATAAAAATGCCTTACTGGCCTAAAGCAAGCAGGTCATGTTAGCTAGTGGCCACTATCAAATGTCCTCCTGAGTCCTGAGTTTCAGCTGCTGTTCGTACTGCTGCTGCTGAGTTTTTTAAGCAGCAGGATGATTAGACAGCTGAAAGGGAATGGGATCAACAATAGCAGTAACATGGAAGATGGATGATGAAGGTTTCATTTGCCACGACTGGCTCCAGTGATGCTCCTGACGCAGTACCAGCAGAATAAGTAGCCCCCAGTATTTGTGGAGAAAAGAACAAGTTGCCCATTCAATCTTCTCCACCTGCCCCTCCTCCAAAATCATCATGGGTGTGTTGTTATTAGAATATATTTTATACCCTTGAGAGCAGGATCAATGGGTCTCCTCAGCAACTGCAATGTGCACAGTATGTGCGTGGAAAATAATAGACTTGTGCACGGCAAAAATTTTCAGTAAAATTCGATTTCGGACTAATTTTTTTTTCCTATTCGGAGGATCCGAATTTCGATCCGTATCTGTTCGACTCAGATGAAATTCGGCAATAGTACGAATTATTCTGACAAATTTTTAAAAAATGTAAAATATTCAATAAAAATTAAAATTAAACAAATAAAAATTAAAATACATTAAACTAAATTAATAATAATATTAATTCTCTAATAAGACAGGAAGGGGTATTTTATAAACTCCTACACACTTATATATGTATATGTCACATCAAATTAAAGCCCTTTCTGCCCTTTAAAAAATGGTATATAATATGTTTGTGCAATAAATGAGAAAGATAGGAATTATTGTTGAACAATGAACACATACACATAGCAAAAATGTCAGAATTGCTTGTGTCCTTATGTGGTTAATATTTGCACTTTGCATGAACTATAAAGCGCCTGTTTTACCAGATTTATTTTTAGCAGCATATAGTAACATTGTAATAGTTTCAGGTTGGAAAGAGCTGTGCCGTCTATTTTTATTAGCATGTAGCAACATTGTAAGAAAAGAGCCGTTCGAATTTCCAAAATTTACACTGAAATTTCGGACTAGGTCCGTTTCGGATTCTGATTTTTCTTGTGGGCATACCATGGCTTTCGGAAAGTCTGAATGATGCCGAATACACCTTATTCATCCAAATTACGAAATTAGCCGAACCGAATCGCACAAGTTTAATAAATAACATCTGGGGGCACAGCTGTCTACAAACACCATGACACCCGAAACCAAGTACTGCTGCTGTCACTGTACCCCTTTTCCACACCCGCTAAGGACACATCACAACTTGCTGACAGTTTAATAGTAATGATGAACCCTCCCTGCCACCATATTAGCATATTCTGCAGGATGGAATCTCCTCAGATGCAGCTTGATGGCCTGATATCGATTCTCCTCCACCACACTGGCATGTGTGGTCAGTGCACCACACAGTGTGCAATGGGTACAGACGAACTGGCAGGAGATGTACTTGTTATCCTAGAAGAAGAAGGTGATGTTGATGGCAAGCTAGTTTTTTCACTCAACATGGAACTTCCAGTGTCTTTCTAGGTTTCTTTGTTCTTCCTCCTCTTTGATCTCCACAATTCTGGAGAGTCAGGGGGTACATTAACAGCGGTGCTAGATTTCTATAATGGGTGTTTGGCTTTAACATGTTTGACATAAATGTCATGGTGTCTGCATTTCATGTGTGTTATCAGGGAGGATGTGCCAAGGTGTGTTCTCTCTTTTCCCCTTCTCACTAACTTGTCACAAATTTTGCACTGTACCATTGTTGATGATGACTGCACTGTGCCTGCAGGAAGAGACAAATAGTCCCATACCCACAACTTCTGGGGGGAGGGATAGGGAACAGGTAGAGAAGAATGGCCTCCTTCTTCTTCTTCTCCACATTCCCCTTCGCTTTTTGTGGCAGTGGATAATGTTGCTGCTACTTCCTCAGATTTAGCACTGCATCTAGGACCAGAAGTATTGCTGGCGCTGGCAAGTAGAACCTGTCCTAGTCCCGCATTACCTGTTGACCCCATTCCCACTGTGTCCATGGTGGCCTATGGCACACTAGCTAGATCCTCAGCATCCTGCTGCCCTTGCATCTCAGCAGCAGCAGAAATTAAAGCATTTGCAATTTCCGCAAATTCCAAAAGCTGATTGCTAGTGGTGGTGGTGATGCCCATCCTCATGCCTGTCTCCCATTCTTTCTCACTTTCTGATAAAAAGGCCATCACTGTCTCTTCCACCCCAGCTTCTCCAACACCACCACCACCACCACTAGTCTCTACGTGCTGCTGCTCTATTCTAGACATCTCACTGCTGCTTCGAGGAGGTGACGAGCAATGCGACAGAGGGTCCCCTGCTGTCACACATGGCATTATTTTCTCCTTCCCCTCCTGAGTACTACAAGAAATACTAGCAGCAGGCAAAGTATTGTTGTCAGCAGGTTTAGCACTGGCAGCAGGTTCAGCACTGGCAACAAGTACAACACTAGTGGCTGCAGAATTAGAAATGGTGGCACTGGCAGCAGGGGTAGCACATCTTGCAGCACACACAGGCAGCTGACCTGTCCTGCTCTCACTATCCTTTTCTCCCTTCCTTCCTTCCTTCCTTCCTTCCCATTCCCTTTCCTCCCTTCCTTCCCTTCCCCCCCCCATCTTATTAAATTCCCCAAGATCCCTTGGGGTGATTTAGGAGGACTGGACAGCATTGGTTGAGTACTGCTAGTCACTTCCTTCTCCTCCTCAGACTCAGTGGACACATAAGGGTCCTTCCAGTTCCTCTTTTTGCTGCTCATAGTGATAGTCATTATGAGCCTCTCCTGTCTCACTTTTTGTAAAATATCACAAGAGAACAGCACAGCATGTCTATCTCGCTCTGTAGCTGCTTCTATTGTATCTGCCTTCAGAGAAAATGTCACGTTTTTATAGCGGAAATGCGAAAACAAAGTAAATCAATGGGTGGAAACTTTCTAGTCATTGAAAAAATGGTGAAAAATGTTGGCCAGTGGGCGAAAGATGCAAAAATTTTAACCTCTAGTTTTAAAGCGGATTTTCCAGCAAAAAATCAGATAACAAAATGGTTTTCACAAAACTTCCCTTGAGAACACGGCAACAAGTTTCACCCACCCCTAGTGAGGAGTCACACATCACAACAGTTTGAGAGCATACAATTAAATACACCCATATGCATGAAAGGCAAAATACAGGATGTAGTCAAGCATCGGATCTACAGCTATGACTCAGCTAGAGAGGCCACAGATGAATATATCCTGACTTAGGAATAGGCCATCTGTACTAAGGGCTAAAAGTCATGATATAGTCAGTGTGGGCTATAAATGCTCTAAATGCCTAGCTGGGAAAGTTAAGAGTCGTAGGCCTAGTCAGCAGGAGAGCTCAAGGTTGGATTTGTCAAGACTTAGGAATAGGTGGCTACTTAAGGTCCAATACAGGGTGTACTATGGAGTCTTCAGCTGCCAGGCCCCATGACTTCTTGTTTTTCCAACTAACAAATGATGGGAGTCATGGGCCCCAACAGCTGAAGAGCCCACAACTGACTCCCCTGTATTGGGCTATTAATATATGTCGATAATTCTTAAATTTCCTTCTAGGTATTGGCTATCTAGAAGTTGTAGGGTCTCGACAGCTGGAGAGCCCATAGCTGACCATACCCTTTACTGGACCATCAATACATATGGATTATTCCTGCATCAGGATGTATTCAACCTGAAGCTCTCCAGCTGTTCGGCTATCCAGTTTAAAATGCTGCTTGTGTCAAAATGGCACATTTAAAATGTTGCTGTTTAAAATGTAATCTTAGTAAACAGAATTTAACATTATGCCACCAAGTGTCAAATATAGTTAGATATGGGTAGTTAGGATAGGGTATGGTTATGATAGGTTACAGTCATTATGTTAGGGTAGTTGAGATAGGTTTTGTTAGGGTAATTTGGGGAAACATTTTAATAATGTTTTACTCAGGGGGATAAACTCTACAACATTTTTTTTTAATATTTTAAGTATTACTATTAGTGATGATCGAGCACCCCAATGCTCGGGTGTTCGGGTGCTCTGACCGAGCGCCCCCAGAGGCTCGAGTGCTCGGCCGAGCACCCGAGCCCCATTGAAGTCAATGGGAGGACTCGAGCATTACACCAGGCACCCCCTGCTCTGATGAGGGGAGGGTGCCTGGTCCATAGGAAAAGGGCAGAAAATGATGGAAACACCACAGAAATGGTTCAGGGACAGCATAGGGAGGATGTCTGGATGCATCTTGGACTCCAACATCGCTGCTGGGAACGATGTTTCGCCCGTAGTACGCCATTTTTACAGACTGACCGTAAAACACACAAAAAGGAAGATAAAAACGACTTTAGGCGAAAAATTGTTACCAAACAGTATTTGCTGTATATTTACTTGTATATCATCTGCAAATTCTGCAAAAAATGTCATCGATTTTTCGGAACTGGGGCCATGATTAAGAGGGAAACGTGCGCAGAGGCAAATTCTGCAAAAAATTTCCTTGATTTTTCGGAACTGGGGCCATGATTAAGAGGGAAACGTGCGCAGAGGCAAATTCTGCAAAAAATGTCCTCGATTTTTCTGAACTGGGGCCATGATTAAGAGGGAAACGTGCGCAGAGGCAAATTCTGCAAAAAATTTCCTCGATTTTTCTGAACTGGGGCCATGATTAAGAGGGAAACGTGCGCAGAGGCAAATTCTGCAAAAAATTTCCTCGATTTTTCTGAACTGGGGCCATGATTAAGAGGGAAACGTGCGCTGAGCCGACCATCTAAAACATTATGGGTGAGGGTCTGCTGCGGAGCTGACCATCCTAAACATTATATGCGAAGGCCCGCTAGTGAGCTGACGCTATAAAACATTATATGAGAGGGCCCGCTAGAGAGCTGACCCAATAAAACATTATATGAGAAGGCCCGCTGGTGAGCTGACCTATACAAAAATTGTCAAACAGCGCCCGCTGGTGAGCTGGCCCTATATAAAAATTATATCACAGGGCCCGCTGGTGAGCTGGCCCTATATAAAAATTATATCCCAGGGTATATGGAAGAGAGTCAACCATATACCCATTTTTTGGGTGGAAGGGGTGAATGGGAATACAGAGTATTCCCATCATTGTAAATAACATATCTAAAGTGACTTTATGTTCCCCCGGGGCTTTCCTCCAGTGGAGTGGAGAAGTCAGGGGAAATCCAGGCCTTGTTCATTTTTATAAGTGTCAACCTATCAGCATTTTCGGTGGAAAGGCGGATACGCTTATCTGTTATGATGCCACCAGCAGCACTAAATACCCGTTCAGACAGAACGCTGGCGGCAGGGCAGGCCAGCACCTCCAAGGCGTAGAGTGCCAGTTCATACCACGTGTCCAGCTTGGACACCCAGTAGTTGTAAGGCACAGAGGGATCATTGAGGATGCTGACACGGTCTGCTACGTACTCCTTCACCATCTTCCAAAACTTTTCCCTCCTTGTGACACTAGGCTGCGCATCAGGGTGAGGGTGCTGGCGGGGTGTCATGAAGGTGTCCCACGCCTTGGAGAGTGTTGCCCTGCCTTTGTCGGAACTGCTGTGTGCTCCCCTTTTCTCCCCTTCTCGGTTGGCCAAGGTAGCACGTACTCTGCCGCCAGCGTTGTCAGATGGAAAATTTTGGAGCAATTTTTCAACAAGAACCTTCTGGTATTGCACCATTTTGCTTGTCCTCTCCACCGGAGGAATGAGAGATGAGAAATTCTCTTTGTAGCGGGGGTCCAGAAGGGTGAACACCCAGTAATCCGTGTTGTCTAAAATGCATATAACGCGTGGGTCACGGGAAAGGCAGCCTAACATAAAGTCAGCCATGTGTGCCAGAGTACCAACAGTCAAGATTTCGCTGTCCTCACCAGGAGGATGACTCTCAATCTCCTCATCCTCTTCCTTCTCTTCTGCCCACCCACGCTGAAGAGATGGAACTAAAGTTCCATGGCTACCCTCTGTAGCGGAGGCAACCGTGTCTTCCTCCTCCTCCTCCTCCGCCTCCTCCAATTGTCGCTGAGAAGACGAAGTGAGGGTGCTCTGGCTATCACCTTGTGTAAGCTCTTCCTCCCCCATTTCCACCTCTTCCACATGCAAAGCGTCGGTTTTAATTGTGAGCAGCGAGCGTTTCAGTAGATACAGAAGTGGGATGGTTACACTAATAATAGCGTTATCGCCGCTCACCATCTGTGTCGATTCCTCAAAATTGCGTAAAACCTCATAAAGGTCTGACATCCATTCCCACTCCTCACTTCTGATTAGAGGAAGTTGAACGGAGAGACGACGACCGTGTAACAGCTGGTACTCCACTACTTCCCTCTGCTGCTCACAAAGCCGGGCCAACATGTGGAAGGTGGAGTTCCAGCGCGTGCTCACGTCACACAGCAGCCGGTGAGCTGGCAATTGTAAGCGCTGCTGCAGCTTCAACAGGCCGGCTGAAGCTGTTGATGACTTACGGAAATGTGCACACACGCGGCGCACCTTGGTCAAGAGATCATGCAAATTGGGGTAGGTTTTTAGAAATCGCTGAACCACTAACTTAAATACATGCGCTAGGCATGGTACGTGTGTGAGCTTGCCGAGCTCCAAAGCCGCCACCAAGTTACGCCCATTATCACACACAACCATGCCTGGTTGCAGGTTGAGTGGTGAGAGCCACTGCTCGGTCTGGTGACTAATCCCCTGCAACAGCTCTGAGGCCGTGTGCTGTTTGTCCCCAAGGCAGATCAGCTTCAGCACGGCCTGTTGACGCTTCCCCACTGCAGTGCTACACTGCTTCCAGCTACCGGCTGATGGGTGAGTGGCGCTGCGCGCAGAGAATTCGGAGGTGGAAACGGAGGAGGAGGAGCCAATAACGTAGGTGCTGGCGGAAACCCTGATGGAGGTAGGGCCCGCAATCCTCGGCATGGGTAGCACCTGTGCCATCCCAGGGTCCGAGTCGCTCCCAGCCTCCACGACATTCACCCAGTGTGCCGTCAGGGAAATGTAGCGTCCCTGGCCACAAGCACTTGTCCATGTGTCAGTCGTTAAGTGGACCTTCTCAGTAACTGCGTTGGTCAGGGCACGGGTGATGTTACGGGACACATGGTGGTGTAAGGCGGGGACGGCACACCGGGAAAAGTAGTGGCGGCTGGGGACTGCGTACCGAGGGACAGCTGCTGCCATCAGGCTGCGGAAGGACTCAGTCTCCACAAGCCTAAATGGCAGCATTTCGATGGCCAGTAATTTGGAAAGGTGTGAGGTTAGTGCTATGGCCTGTGGGTGGGTGGCTGGGTATTTTCGCTTGCGCTCAAATGCCTGGGGTAACGACATTTGGACGCTGCGCTGGGACAGGGAAGTGGATGTGGTCGCTGATGGTGCTTCAGATGGTACAGGTGCAGGGTGGGAGGTATGCGGGCCTGCGCCTTCGACAGGCGATTGGCCGGCACCGAAAACAGGGGAAGAGGAGGCAGTGGTGTGGCCTGCAGACACAGATTGGCGATCCGGGCGTTCCTCCCACTTATTACGGTGCTTGGATGCCATGTGTCGGATCATGCTGGTGGTGGTGAGGTTTCTAGTGTTCATGCCTCGGCTCATTCTGGTGTGGCACAGGTTGCAAACTACAATTTTTTTGTCGTCCGTACTTTCCTTAAAAAAACGCCATACCGCGGAACACCTAGCCCTTGGCAAGGGAGATTTACGCAAGGGGGTGCTCCGTGGAACATTTGCGGGCCGGTTTGGTGCGGTCCGCCTTCTTTCTGTAGCCACACCACTGCCTCTTCCAGCCTGTTGCGGTGCTGCAGATGGCTCACCCTCAGGACTGCTGTCATCGCTCGGCTCTCCACCTTCCCAGGTGGGGTCAGTCACCTCATCGTCCACCAAGTCCTCCTCCACTTCCTCACTCTGATCATCCTCCTCATTTCTTGATCCCACCACATACTCAGTCATTGACAACTGTATATCATCCTCCTCATCAAGGTCTTGAGACAGTAATAGTGGTTAATTTGATGGCAACTGTGTCTCATCATCATCATCATCCACTTCCTTTGACCTTAAATGCCGTTCACCTCTGTCATCTTCTTGTGATTGGGTACCCTCTAGAGGTTGTGAATCAGGGCACAAGATTTCATGTTCCTCTGCAAGCGTGCTTGGAGAGAGGTTCAAATTAAGGATTGGTGATGAGACGAGCTCCTCACTATATCCCAGTGTGGGATCACTTCTTTGACCAGACCCTCTATGGTGGGAGGAAGGATGATCAGGGTGAGGATTATGTTGACCAGACTCTTGGCTACTGAGAGTGGACTTGGTGGAAGACAGGGTGGTGCTTAACCGACTGGAAGCAGTATCAGCTGAAATCCAACCGACCACCTATTCGCAGTGGTCTGACCTCGAGAGTGATGTCCTGCGACGCCCTGTAAACTGAGACATGAAGCTAGGTATGGTGGATGTCTTTCTTTCTTGTGCTCTGGCACCAGGCACAGTTTCTACGCGTCCTGACCCGTGCCCTGAACTATCAGGATCACGTCCACTTCCCCGTCCCTTTTTACCCGCCTTCTTCATATTACACGGAATATGTGCTGCAAATCTGCAACTTTGCACACTAAACAGAATGTGCTGCTTATCTGCGGCTAGGCACAGTGAACAGAATATGTGACTTTTATTTTTAACACTTTGCACACTAAACAGAATGTGCTGCAAATCTGCAACTTTGCACACTAAACAGAATGTGCTGCTTATCTGCGGCTAGGCACAGTGAACGGAATAAGTGACTTTTATTTTTTACACTTTGCACACTAAACAGAATGTGCTGATAATCTGCAACTTTGCACACTAAACAGAATGTGCTGCTTATCTGCGGCTAGGCACAGTGAATGGAATATGTGACTTTTATTTTTTACACTTTGCACACTAAACAGAATGTTCTGCTAATCTGCAACTTTGCACACTAAACAGAATGTGCTGCTTATCTGCGGCTAGGCACAGTGAATGGAATATATGACTTTTATTTTTTATACTTTGCACACTAAACAGAATGTTCTGCTAATCTGCAACTTTGCACACTAAACAGAATGTGCTGCTTATCTGCGGCTAGGCACAGTGAATGGAATATGTGACTTTTATTTTTTACACTTTGCACACTAAACAGAATGTTCTGCTAATCTGCAACTTTGTACACTAAACAGAATGTGCTGCTTATCTGCGGCTAGGCACAGTGAACAGAATATGTGACTTTTATTTTTAACACTTTGCACACTAAACAGAATGTGCTGCTTATCTGCGGCTAGGCACAGTGAACAGAATATGTGACTTTTATTTTTAACACTTTGCACACTAAACAGAATGTGCTGCAAATCTGCAACTTTGCACACTAAACAGAATGTGCTGCTTATCTGCGGCTAGGCACAGTGAACGGAATAAGTGACTTTTATTTTTTACACTTTGCACACTAAACAGAATGTGCTGATAATCTGCAACTTTGCACACTAAACAGAATGTGCTGCTTATCTGCGGCTAGGCACAGTGAATGGAATATGTGACTTTTATTTTTTACACTTTGCACACTAAACAGAATGTTCTGCTAATCTGCAACTTTGCACACTAAACAGAATGTGCTGCTTATCTGTGGCTAGGCACAGTGAACGGAATAAGTGACTTTTATTTTTTACACTTTGCACACTAAACAGAATGTGCTGATAATCTGCAACTTTGCACACTAAACAGAATGTGCTGCTTATCTGCGGCTAGGCACAGTGAACGGAATATGTGACTTTTATTTTTTACACTTTGCACACTAAACAGAATGTTCTGCTAATCTGCAACTTTGCACACTAAACAGAATGTGCTGCTTATCTGCGGCTAGGCACAGTGAATGGAATATGTGACTTTTATTTTTTACACTTTGCACACTAAACAGAATGTTCTGCTAATCTGCAACTTTGCACACTAAACAGAATGTGCTGCTTATCTGCGGCTAGGCACAGTGAACGGAATAAGTGACTTTTATTTTTTACACTTTGCACACTAAACAGAATGTGCTGCAAATCTGCAACTTTGCACACTAAACAGAATGTGCTGCTTATCTGCGGCTAGGCACAGTGAACGGAATATGTGACTTTTATTTTTTACACTTTGCACACTAAACAGAATGTGCTGCTAATCTGCAAGTTTGCACACTAAACAGAATGTGCTGCTTATCTGCGGCTAGGCACAGTGAACGGAATAAGTGGCTTTTATTTTTTACACTTTGCACACTAAACATAATGTGCTGCTAATCTGCAACTTTGCACACTAAAAAGAATGTGCTGCTAATCTGCAACTTTGCACACTGAACAGAATGTGCTGCTAATCTGCAACTTTGCACACTAAACAGAATGTGCTGCTAATCTGCAACTTTGCACACTAAAAAGAATGTGCTGCTAATCTGCAACTTTGCACACTAAACAGAATGTGCTGCTAATCTGCAACTTTGCACACTAAAAAGAATGTGCTGCTAATCTCCAACTTTGCACACTAAACAGAATGTGCTGCTAATCTGAAACTTTGCACACTAAACAGAATGTGCTGCTAATCTGCGGCTAGGCACAGTGAAAGGAATATGTGACTTTTTTTTTTAAACTCTGCCCCCCAAAACAAAATATATCTGCTGCCCCCACACACAATAGTCCTAAAAAGGACTTTTGGGTCTTTTTGTTGTTCAAACGCACTTTTTTTCTGCCTACACTGACTTTCCCTTCCTATCCTCATCTCTCCCTGGCTAAGACTGAGCCGAACTCGCTGGTCAGGTGCTATACAGCACCCGACCACGGGTTCTGGCCAGCCAATCAGTGTAATGCCAGCAGCCAACATGGCTGCTGGCATTACACTGATGTCAGAGCCTCCCCGCACGTTTATTGGCTGCGCAGCAGCCGCGAAACGTGCAGGGAGGAGACACGAACATGGCGGGCGAGCACATGCGGTACTCGTACGAGTACCGCCATGTGCCGAGCAGAGCGATGCTCGAGCCGAACCGAGCTTCGGCCGAGCATGCTCGCTCATCACTAATTACTATCCCTTTAAAAATTAGCCATATGCACTATGGGCCTGATTCAGCTGTGTGATCTCACAAACAGCTGGAAAAACCATAGCTAACAACAATAAAGTGAATCTTAAGCCAAAGGTGCCAGACCTTATAAACCCAACAATGAGGGGACTGAGAACAATGTGGAACAATGGTGTGATCTCCAGTTTTCAGCTATCTTTGATTGAGTTCCCAAATCTAAGGCATCTGAAATACCTGCTTCAGATGCCAAGGCTCCGGCTTCACAAGATAATGATGAGCATTTTTTTCCATAAGATTAAAGGATGGCAAAATATGTGCTAGGTTATAAGTGCTAGTAAAATGCACAGCATGCCAGTGAAGTCCTTACTGCTCTTAAGCATTCATCAGGGACAAACAATATCAAACACAAAAAGTTAATAAAAAAACAAACCAGATCGGAACATTCATATACTAACTGTATTCAAGCATTTATGTTTTGTACTTTTTTTGTACTACGTATATAACTCAAATTGCTTGGTAACTGCTGTATGTATGGCTTAAATTATCAACTTCGTAATTTCTTATGATTAAGGATACAGAGGTATAAATAAACACCAACTTTACTTAATGTGTGTGTGTGCATGCACACTGAGCAAAGTGATATATTTGAATTTCTACACCAATTTCATTTTCATATATCTTTTTTGTCACACAAACAGAAGTACAGTAAAACAGAATATAGTTACAATAGGAAGTACTCATTTCAGTATAAATATAAATGTAGATCTGATTGTAAAATATTGTAAAAAAGAGTTCATTCACTATAGTTATTTACTTGTTTGCATTTTTTATTTTAAGTAGGGTAATGGGATATACAAAAAGTTATAGGGCATTAAATACAGGAAATATAATGTTGGACAGAGAATTATCTAGCAAAATATGATGTAAATATAGATATATTCTTCAGTGCAGTTTGAGACTACTGACCAAAATGCTCCCTCTATTGGGAAAACTCATTTCTTCACATTTTCAAATATCTTCAATAAAAATCTTTGTCATGGACAGTTTAAACATAAATTATCACCTCTACAATTTTTAACTTCAGGGGGAACATCTCCATGCAATTTACATAATTATTCCTCCTATTAAATTATGTCACCCCTTTGATGGAAGCTGACATATTCTGAAGGCCTCAGAAGAAGGATTAGTGAGGAGAACGTAGGCAATATCAGAACAGCTGTGTAATTAACTATGGAAGCCATGACACACATGTCACAGAGATCAGCTCTGCTGAGGTTAAAGGGTCTCTAACTACTAGGGATGGGTGAAAATTTTCACCTCAAACTGAAATCGACAAATAATGGCACTTTCCGCTTGGTGAAAAATTTCCTGCGAAAAGTGCAGTTTTTCCACTTTTTTCCACCCATTGAAATCAATGGGAAGAAAAATATTTCTACACCACACAAAAGTTTTCTACAGCCATATAAAAGGCTGTCAGGCTCTCACATCAGCCATACTGTGATTGTGAGAGGAGAGAGCAGAATGTTTTTGAACTAGAGAAGACAGGCAAATAAAGGGGAATTGAAGCTTAGTTTAGGGAGGCATTTAGGTAGGACATTTGTTCTCTGTATTAGGGGAATCTGGGGGCACTCTAGTTCATAGGAAGGGAGGAAGGAGGTTGACCCCCAAATACTCAAAAATTCCATGTGACTGACTGGCAAGACACAGGCAGCTAGGGACCTATTTGCTTTCTGATCATGCTGTTATTATCTCTGTGCTGGGTGGTGAAGTCTGGGGAAAGACGTTGTTGATTTAGTTTTTCAGTTATAATTTTCTTTGGACAGGCTGTGATAAGACAACAGGGTGGACAACTTAAAAAAAAAATAAATAAGTAAATAAAAAGAAAATAAAAAAGAATAAAATATAAATATCATAGATGACAGTGACAGACAGCTGACTGGGCTTAGGCAAGGCATCATACAGCTGCATCAGTTGTGTTGTGTACCGTACAGTAAAAAAAACACCGTGTAGTTGCGTAATGTCCAGCAAATACATAAGGGGATGGGGGAGGGGTGAAGCAGTGCAAGGACGTGAGAGTAAAGTAGTAGATCCAAAACTGTCTGCTGCAATGGTTGCTGCAGCATGTGCAATCAATGTGCAAGGGAGGATGCAGTTTGTCAGGGTCCCAGCAAACTAGTTCCAGCACCTACAGTGCCAGTAGAAATAAAGAACTATATAAGAAGAACACTGAAGATGACAACAAGTCGCATTCAAGTGTTGATGATGCTGGCAGTAGCATAATAGAGGAAGGTGTGGCAGCTGAAGTGCCTGCTGCATCAGATAGTGAGACAAACAAGCACCAAAACACCCATCCTCAAAGTAGTAGGGAACTTTGTTACTGTAAAAGTAAAAAGAAATTTTTGAGGCATCCAAAAGCTTAGAGGAATATGAGGGTAGTAGTGGGCAAGAACTGTCAGGGGATGCTGATGCTACTGAGGATGTCCTAATGATGACTGACGATGATGCAGAATGTATCCCTCCAGCATCCTTCTCTTGTTCAGATACAGATGAAGTTGAGAGTGAGGATGGTGACAGGGCTATAAGATTAGCAGAAAGACAAAGGCTGAATCTTTCACCACTTTTAAGGAGCTCTATGCCTGTCTATAAACTGTTTGAGAAAGCCATTGGAAAGTCTGACCCTGAACAATCACAGATGTCAAAAAGCACACAATCACCCTATCAATCATCATCGGCATCATTGCCTCTTCAAAGTCCAAGTCCCACTCAGCCACACACACCTGTTTTGAGTACCCAGCAACAGCAACACAGATTAACATCCACAGTGTTAGATATGTTAAGTACCTCTGGTGCTGCTGCTGTAAGTGCTGCACCTTTGACACCTAGTAGTAGTGGCAGTAGAATTACATCAACATCTAGCTCCAGTAGTAGTAGTAGCAGAAACCACACATAACAGACAAAGCCAGGACAAATATATTAACAGCAGTACAGATGAGGAGGTGGAGGACAGATGAGACCACTGCTATGACCGATAAGCAATGTGTGTCAATAATCAGAGAAGGAGGATAGAGTATGACAATGGTAAAAATACATACACAAATCAGTCCCCCACCACCACCACTAAAATACATATCTTCCACATTGTAGGTTGTACTTTATTTTTTTTTATTACTTGATATCATCATGAATATGTGCCAGAGTCACTTAAGCAGGAAGTTAGTGGGCAAATGATAAATGCATTCTGCATGCTAACACATTTTTCAGGTCATATGCTGCTGTGGGACTCGCAGCTTTGACTTTCAGCCACTTATTTCTAAACCTTACCCTCAGAAGAAGTAATATTACAGTGGGAAATGTAGTACCTATAGGAAATATAGGAGAAAAATGTGTTAAAATAGGCAAAAAATGTGTTAACATAGGAGGAAAATTTGTTAAAATAGGCGAAAAGGAGGACATTTTTGCATAGACGGAAAGGCAAAATTTTTCACGGGAAAAGAAAAAAATCGTTTTCATGAAATTTGTTACGGGAAATTTTTCACGCTTTTTGCTCACCCCTACTAACTACTAAACCAAAATCTGTAACTCTATGACTTTGAGTGATTAAAAAATACAAGGTATAAGCTTTTGAAATAAACACATTTAATGAAACTAAAAGAGGGAAACTGTCAGTTCCACTTTAATGCCACTGGAATCTAGGGATGAATCAAACATATTATTTGCAATATATTGGAGACATCTCTAGCACTTAATGGATTGTCCCCCAAAAAATACATAAAATTGCTGGATGCAAAATTCCATATACCAGTGTTTACTTTCCATTGTCTAACACTGCTCCTCAGAAAGCACACATTATTTAATGTGTATAACTACTGTTCTATCACAGTGATACAGTCAGTATTAAATATCCACAAGCTCCCATCTCCCAGAATTCACTCAAATCAATTACTATAATGCCATCACGTGTAACTGCCCTCCATTTCAGAATAATCATAAACATGCCTGGGAACTTTCAGGGTTTGACACTGAGACACAAGGTTTTAACCCAAATCTCAGGGTCTCAGGGTTAAAGTCCAAATTTTCAGGGTGCTATATGTTATCTAATCTACTCAAAGTAACAGCTTTTTAGTCTCTGAACTGGTGCCATTTGTTCAAGGAAGGCATAGGGAGAAGTCCTGCTTATCGTGTGGTGTTCATGCACTGGTATCTTTAAGTTGTTGCATGTTAATGGTTCACTGAGGATTGATAGGTGCACTACTCGATTAGAGTAAGTAGGGACAAATCACCAAAAATCTATATTATGGGAACTTTAAGGGTTGATATTTACAACATCTTAGGGTCAGTTTATTCTGAAAGTTCCTAGGATTATGTCCTAAGAAGAAATGGAACAATGCAAGAGCAAATCAAATGCATCATTGGGAGGCATACAAATTCGACTGACTTAAACAGGTCTTTTACCCTCCTGAATGATGGCGTTTCTTCAAACACATTCCTCTACAATGTGTAGGAGAACTCTCTAGCCTTTAGGAGGTTGAAAGATCCATTTTAAATCAATGTAGATATGGGTATTTTTATTTGATGCAGTTGGTTTGCTCCAGAAATAACCCAGTTCTTCTTAGAAATCAGCCTCAAATGCATAACATTATCAAAGGGTTAATGTTTGCGGTTTTCAGTGTCCACTTTAAATATATATGAGGTCTACCATATTGTGTATAATATTGTGAATAAGGAATATAAGTACCCCCAAGTGTCTCTGTTTAGGTGAGACAGTCCCTCTTTGAGACCCAAATCCCTCTGTCACTCTTTTCTATGCTTTTGTCCCTCTTTTTAGGAGCACAGAATGAGTAGTATGTATCACATTGCTCAACAATAAAACTCACTCAAATGTGTTATTAATCTTCATGTCAGGCTTTCTGAATTATGAACGAGTAGATGTCACTAAAGATGACCAATAACCATTTATAAAATCAGTCACCCCAAGTAGTTTGTACAAGGTGATAATATAAACATATAATTAAATTATATCAGTGATAACGCACTTGGTAAATAAAATATAAAATGTATTCTACACTAATTATAGAAATAACACACAATAATTAATTGATTGAGCTAAAATACAATAAAACATAATAATAGATTCAGTAGTAATAACACAGTCTTAATATACAACAATACCTGGACAAAACCTTTTGCAACAATTATAGACACCCTCCAGTTACAGTTGCCTTGGGCCTAAAGGGTCATGGGTATTTGATCTAATGAAGCAGAGTAACCAACTCTTTTACAACAGTAGATATTACCTTAACCAGGTATTTCAGGATCTCTCTACTTTACTTAAAACCAATAAGCATAGATCAAAAATAGTGTCCTAACTTAACTGCTTTACTTAGTTTCTCAGCATAATATATGTAGGATGATATTTAGCTAAATCAAATATTCTACAGTAGAGGAAACAATATAATTCCCAATGATAGCTGAATCAATATTTCCTGTCTGCAGTTAGAAAAATCTAATACAGCTAATCTACTTCTATCCTTAAACTTTAAGGCAGTTCAGTTATTTGATTGGTCATTTAACACATGCAGAGAAACTAAAATAAAATAGATACAGTTTAAGAGAGATATATTTACCAAGCCTTTTGCAGATCCTGAAATATGGTAGAGTCACTTTCCCTGAGGTCTCTCTGTCTTTGATGGGGTATCTCCTGGGAATCTCTGGATTTCTCTGGATCTCTGCCTTTAACTCCTCATTCAGTCTGTCAGTCTGTCTTTACTGCCCTCTGGCTCCCTTTTTTATTTAGTTTTTCCACATGTAAAGTGAAAAACTCCCAAAAGGTGTGGTGAATATGTATCCTAATCTAATTGGATATCTGAGATCTCACCTTAGTTAATCTTTACTGACAGGTGGTTTCCTCTGTTCATCATATGGCCACTAGGTGGCACCCTTAGCCCATGTAAACATGTGTATAAATGTTTAATTCATTTGATTACTCCTAAGGTTAGATTGACCCTCTGACCGGATATCCAGTTTTTCTATTTTTCGTTCCCAGACCTGGGAGACAATGTAACTTTGAGAAGGTTTTGTTGAATCAACAGAATCTCTTAATTAATTTTCACTGGCCACACACACCTGTATCTTCTATTGTCTCTGAGGCCAGTTGAATTCATCACCTATTTGTGTAGTTAACGAATGGTAAACAAGATTGACCAAGGGAACCAAGAATACACAGCTGTAAAAGACATGTTTTCTTGAGAACTAATTTAATTAAAAAAAAAGATTAATTCCCATATCTGCAAAGAAATACCTAGGTCCCATCTTTAACTCTTTTTAATTTTTAGATAGAGAGCTATTCTGACATTTAGTATGTGTGTTTATAAATTACTCTGTGTAAATAAAATACTTTGGTCTTGCTCTAAATCATTTATTACTTTCACAAAGAGGTGTCAATAAGTCAAGAAATAACCTAAAAATTCTTGGTAATGCCCCGCCCACCAGCCACGCCCCCAGAAACACCACCTAAAACAGAAGTGTCCCTCTTTGGCCATTTGAAATGTTGGGAGGTATGAATATACAGTATACTGTGGTTCTGCTTACAGACAATATTGTGATTTTTTTCTGTCTCATAATATCCTTTGATAAAACATTCCCTGGTTAATTGTGCATGTTAAACTAAATGAGATGAATACAATTCAACCATAAAATTCTATGTTAATACATATTGAATGTTAAATTAAACAATCTTTATTAAATCACTAAAATATAAAAGGAATACATCTGCTAAAAAGCTGCTTTAAACACTTAATTTATTGAATTTGGCTCTTATTCAGTCACACAGCCTCTTAATATTGTAGAACAAATTTTTGATGCATTTTATTTGTGCAGCACCCATTTTATTATTAAAGTTTAACTATTTAAATGCAAGAGGTACCAGGCACTCAAAAGGTAAAAATCACCAATTTGAAAGGGTATCTACACCCTTAGATAAAATTTAGGTTATATAAATATATAAATGTAATAGAATATATATTTCAAATAAAAATATAAATTATCTCAAAAAGCATACTTGAACGCCATCTTGTCAGTTAAAATACAGTTAATCCCTTCCAAATCAAAGCATTAACCAGCATGCATATTCATTTCTATGCATGCTGCTTGATCATGCTTTGATTTGGAAGTGAAAAACTGTAAATGTTAACTGACAAGATGGATTTCAATATGCCTCTTGCTTTCAAGCTTCGGGGATAGTTTATATAGCTATTACTTATCATTTGAATTATTTGATGTAGTATTATTATTATTATTAGTAGTAGTAGTATTATTGTAGTATGATGTATTATGATATAGTATATCATAATAATATATTCTGCATCTGTATAACTTTAGTTATGTAAGGGTATAGCCCCCTTTAAAATAGTAATAATTTTAACTTACAAAACTGCAGAGGTATCCAAAGTTAACTAAAATATGGTTTACATTTTGACATCAAGGAAAGTTTGGAAAACAGACTGTAGATGGTGCTAGCGTAACATAAAAAGGTATGTATGCCACAGCTATGCTTGTTAAGGACCTTTATGGAATCATTACTTTCATTTAAATAAATATTTCCCAGTATTATTTCTATCCAGTCAATTTTGATACGTATATTTATAGTAACATGCAATTCAATAGAAAAACATGAATAAATTAGAGCTGATGCAAGCAACATATACTTTAGTAGTGTATGAACTTCAAATCTGGAGAAAAAAATGATGACCTCTCTACAGAATACAAGGGGGTGAGAATTAAAGAAGCAGTATATAGTTTTAAATACAAAAATCAAAAAGTAAGTATATTTCAGAAACAATGGTTCATATTTTTTAATGCAAACTGGATTTATATCACAATAAACCAACTGAAACATAGGTCACAAATAAACAGTCCTGAATCCCCATACACTTGCATAGAGAATCTAGGGGATAAGATGCAATGAGACCAATTTAACAGGAAATGTAATCTGTCCCCTATGGTGCAATTGGTTTACTCCAGAACAAGGCTGGTTTGCTTTTATAAGTATGGGCCATAGATAATTAAAGAAATAATTCCTGATCTGAATTTGGGGGTAACTAGTCTTAATTAATAATTTGAGTGCAATAGGCATGTGCAAACCATTGCGCTGCAATATGTTGCGCACCCCATAGGCATGCAAGTCATTAACCCCTTAAGGACCATTGACGTGGCAGGACCGTCACGCTGGTCTGGCACTTATGGACCAGTGATGGTCCTGGCACGTCACATACTTTTACTCACAGCGCTCCTGTAGGAGTGCGGTGAGTAATACCGGGGACTGAAGTTGATCGCTCCAAGACCGGAGAGATCTCTTTCAGTCCCTCCATTCAGCGTGCCGGCCCCCGTGATCAGTCACATGGGACATCACGTCAAAGTTTCCTTTGTGGTCCTTAAGGGACAGCACACCCTGGGACCGCTGGTCCTTAAGGGGTTAAGAGATATGGATTAGATTAGTAAGAATTATCAGTCCAAGGGGCCTTATGTGCAAAAGGAAAGTGATGCAGTTCTGTGCAAACCATCTGTAGCAAGGAGAACAATACATTTCCCCAAATTTCCATTGATTTAAATGGGACTTTTAACCCCTTGAGTGCCGGAGAGGTATCCAGTGCATTACTTTGCACCAGTTGAGCTAGAAATATTTAAGGATAAATAGTATTTTAAGATTCATGATAGTTGTTATTGTCTAGAAGGTGTCTGTAGCACAACTGGAAATATTCAAGACAATGTAGAAGGTCAGCTAGACAAGAAGAGGACAGGACACAGAGAGGCACTGCAAGGATCCAAGGTGCAGTACTGTTAATGAACACAGTGGCAGGGTAGAGTGGGCTGCCAGTCACTAGGGGGTATGGGTGGGCAAAAGGTCCTGTTGCATCCCCGGGAAAAAATCCTCAAAAACTACATGGTTGTCCACTTCAAATAAAGCCCTTAAAATCTTAGCCGTTTTCAACTATTGCCAAAAAATGTTTCAGTGGTTACAAACTTTTCACTGCTTTCCTTACATTTTCTTCATGCTTTCATGGCAAAAATGTGGTTTCCTTGAAGTGAAACACAATGCAAACAACTAGACAGAGGGTGCTAGGCTGTTGTGCTGTGATTTATTTAACAGGAGTAGGAGATGCTCATGGTGACTGCTATCATTATGAACAACTGAAATACAAATACAAGGAGGAGGAGTTAGAAGGACTGTTATGCTTCCATGAGTCTGAGGAGGAGGAGAAAGTGATCACTACCAGCACTTAAGGGTCTGAATGCCCTGATTCCCCAGACCCAATGATGGCCAATACCCCTACATCATTGTATCTTGGGGAAAATAGTATCACAGGCAAAGCAATAAGAGGGTAGTAATGTGAGCAGGACTGGTCAGCTACCTGTTCCCTCTGCTAGTGCTGCCAGTGTGCCTTGTGATTCTCAGGAGGGGGCAGGGAAGAGATGATGTTAAGTGTGACAGCAGGGGTCCCTAAGTCACACTTGCCATGCCCAAGCAGTTCTACTACTACTACAAGATCTGGCAGCTAGAGACTCAGATTGTTGGGAGTGAGGGAGAGGGTGATAGTGATGAAAACTCAGAGACTGAAATTTATGATTACTGTTAGTGATAGTGAAGCAGCTGGTGGGACTAGAGTGACCACAGTAGATCTTCCTGCTCATGCTGTGGTAGAAGGGGCAGTGGCCAGACTAGTGCTCAAGGGAGCCAACAACATTCCCCTGACCCTGTGATTCCCCTTCCCCCGGCATTGTCTCTCTAGGACATGATACTGAGGAAAGCAACACTGGAAGGTTGCAGCAATAATAGCACCATGAGCACAAATAATCTGCTTGTGCCTGCTGTTAGTGCTTCCATTCTGCCTTCTACAGCTCAGGAGATGGCAAGTGTGACAGTAAGGGACCCTCTGTCACATTTTTCATCATCTTCAACTGGTGAAACTCTAATAGAGCAGCAGCAGTAAGGAGGGACTGGTGATGGTGATGAGGGTGATGGTAGAGCATCTGGGGTGGAAGAGACATTAATATCCTTTTTAGTACTATCTGAGAAGGAATGGGAGACATATGGGCATCACCACCATCACCAGCAGTGAGACTGGCGAATTTGCAGAGTTTCCTACTGCTGTAATTCCTTCTGGTGTTTAAATGGCAGCAGGATGATGAGAAGTAAGACTGTGTGCTACAAACCACCATGGCCACAGTTGGAATGGGGTCCAGCAGTAGTGATGTGGGAAAAGGAGCAGTTCCACTTGCCAACAACAATACTCCTGGTCCTAGTTGCTGTGCTGATTCTGAGGCAGCAACAGCAAGATCATCCTCTGCCCCAACCAGTGAAGTGGACGGCAGGAGTACAAGAAAGAGGCCATTCTTCTCCACCTTTACCCCTCAAGTTCCTAGGTGTGGGACTATTTTTCTCTTTTGTCAGGCTCAGTGCAGTCATCAGCGATGGCACTGTGAACAATTTGTGATAAATCAGTGAAAATGGGAAAGCAGCGGAAGCAGCAATTGTCCTTATAACACATATGAAACACAGATACCATGAAAATTATGTGAAGCATGCTAAAGCCAACCCCCCACTAAAGATATATGACACCATTTTTGCTGTACCCCCTGACTCTCCCTAAAGGCAACAAGAGTTGAGGCATAAATCAAAGAGCAAGAATAGAGAAACCCAGCCAGAGCCTGAATGTTTGATGGAGAGCAAAAAACCTGGCACGCATTCACTTTCTTACTCTAGGGTCTGGTCATGGGATGATGTAGCTACATCTTTTGGCAATCCACCTCATTCATCGTTACCTCCCCCACATACTGATAGCAATTGTGTAGATGTCAGGATGTGGCACTTCGTGTCCACCCATTGCAAACTGAGTGGTGCACTGACCACACATGGCAATGTGGGAAGGATATTCATAACTAGGGCATTAAGCAGCATCTGAGGAGACTCTATCCTGCATAATACGCTAAACTGGTTTCAGGGAGGGTTCATTATGTTTACTAAAACTGCAAGTTGTCACATGTCCTTAGCGGGGAGCGGACAAGGGTCATTGTGACAGCAGAAGTGCTTGGTTTCTGGTGGGATGATTTCACATTGGGAACCCTAAGCATCATCGTGCTTGGATAGAGTTTTGCCAGGTGTTTGATGTAAGTGCAGATGTGACCATTGTTCACAGTCTTTCCCTTATTTACCACACACACTATGCACATTGAAGTCACTGATAAGAGGCACAGTTCCTGTTCTCAAGGTAAACATTTGTATTCCAACAACACACTCATGATTTTGGAGGAGGGGCAGGACGAGAAGCATTATTGGCTAACTTCTTTTCTCCACATATACCTGAAGAAGTGGGGGCCAGTTCTGGTGCTTCTCCTGTCTCAGGCGCATCACTGGAGCTAGTAATGGCAAGTCAAACCATGATCATCATCACCCATATTGCTGCTGTTGATTCCATTCCTTTAGGGCTGCCTAATCATCCTGATGCTTAAACAACTCAGCAGCAGAAGCAGGGCTTGTGCTTGGGCCTAAAATGTCTAGACCTACACATCAATGCTTCCTTATTGATTGGGCCTCTAACAAGTGTAAGTCCTAAAAATCAGTGTTTCTGCAGGGCTTGTGCCTAACAAGTTCTATACATCAATGTTTCCTCGGGGCTTAGGCCTAAAAAGTGTAAGTCCTACAAATAAATTTTTTCCTCAGGACTTGTGCCTAACATAATTCTAATTCCTGCAAAACAATGTTTTCTTAGAGGTTGGGCCTTTAACAACAAGTCCTCTACAATATCAAGTATCAGTCTGCCTCAGTCACCACTTACGTCAGGGGGTCCCTGTCTCTATCATGTTACATATCATCTGATTCTTTGGGCAAAGGACAGGTTTTGTTGGTCAAGTTGTTCTAAAATGCTACCAAATTTTACATTAATGGGTTTGGAATGAATGTTTGTTCCTTACTCTGAAGCGTGCAGTGTAATAGAACTGCAAAAAATGTTTACATTGTCTTCTGTAATATAAAAATTAGAGGGCAGTAGAAGAAAAACAGAAAATAAATGCATACAAAGTCAATCTCAGTGAGACTGATATACTGATATGAACTGGAACAATTCTTGGACAAACTAATTGTACCAGAAGGGATACATTAAATTCTTATTAATTTGAATGGTGCTTTTTTTATACTAGAGATGTCTAGAGTGCAATGCAGGGGATGCTAGAGTCTATCAACTAGAACACAAAACTATACCTTATTCTATCATAATGTAAAAGTGTTTAATAGATTATTATCATTACCATTATTATTATTTTCATACATTTTTTTATATAACACCAACTTATTCCATAGTGCTGTACAATAGGGAATTGACATACAGAGACATTAAACATTACAAATGGAATATAGAAAACAAAAGGATCAGAGGGTACTGCTCATGAGAGCTTACAGTCTAGAGGAAGCTAGGACACAGAAGGAAGTTATTGTTCTTTTCCTTCAATCTACTGGCTTCTATTTAGCTGTGTACTAGTTTTTCCCTGTATCAGCTGCCATTGTCCTTTCTCACTTTTGAAAACTTACATAAAAATTATTGAAGAAAAAAACATTTAAATTAGTGGGAATTTAGGAAATTTCAATTATTGTCCTTCTATGTACTTTTTAGTTCTATGTACTTTTTTGTGCAGTTTTGTGTAACTTTTTTGTATAACTATATGCAAAACCCATAGAACATGAAATAAAAAAACAAAACTTTACACAATCATGTGTTTTAAAGGGATAGTAATGTTTCATAATAAACGCAGCTCTAATTAGTCATCATAGTATGTGGACTTTAGAGAGAGTTATTTCAATTCTGTCAGAGTTGTAGTTCAAGAGTAATTCAATGACAAAGTATCCCCCTCCCACCCCTTTTACTGATGTAACACTGTTCAGCCAGATCAGAAGGGAGGTGCCCAGGTAGATTGCAGAGAGGGACAATCTTCAATTAAGATAAGGGAAAAAACTGAAATACTTGTCAAGGGGGGCAGGGTTTTCATTGTTCTCATAGGAAGAAGATTGTCCCCTTCTGTTATCTGTCCAGTCTATGGACTGCAGTCCACATCTGAGAAGAGATGGCTAATACTATGTAAAAGGGGTGGGAGGGGAAACTTTGCTTGGTTTGAGAGATAAGACTTATATCGTTCTTCATGGTTTTTTAATGCCTACAAAATAAAATGAAGATAAAACGAAGTATTACTATCCTTTTAATGCTTAATATAGTATTTTATCCTTTGGACAATTATTTTAGTAAATGTGACTAATTTTCTCACTGTAATACATTTGACTATATAAAACTAGTTGCCACATTTGCTAATCTCATATTTTCTGGTTAAACAATAAAGCTGGGTCCAATAAATTACATTATTGGACATTGTTTTTGTTGAATTTGCAATGAGAAAATATTTTAATGAACTTGGGTCTTTTTAAATATGATAAAACCTCTATAAGAGTAATAGCAATATAAATTATAATGTTAATAATTTTAATTAAAAAATAGCATCAAAAATAATATGTGTATTCAGGTTGTAGACTTGTAATATTGTCATCTGTGTACATTTTTAAAATTATAGAGCTAAGGAGAACTAGGGGTTATGTGCCAAGATGTACTCTCCACTTCCTATGTTATTCTGTGAAGCCTATGGACTAAGGTATAGCCATCTTGAGATTTCTTAGGTCATAGACTGCATTGAGCTTATCACACTGGAAAATGTATCTCCTATTTAATACACTTTTATTGCACCTTTGTGTAATAAACAATTCTACAGATGTAACTGGGGATTTTACCCCCTTGAATGCTATAGGAGTCTCCAAAGCATCACTGCATAATACATCAGAGTTCTCTCTAATGTTCAAAGGGTTAAATAATTTAAATCAATTTGGGGAATTTTTATTTTCCCAATGGTATAGTTGTTTTGCTCCACAGTACATCAATCTCATAATGTTATACAGTCCATAATAACTAGACAGTACATTTCCTTTGAGAATTTATACATCACTCTGTCATTTTCTGTTTCATGTACATTATGTCATATCTATGTTTTCCTCTTAACTATATATAGAAATACTACTTTTTATTACTGAAAGCCATTTCATTTATTTAGCTATGTCATATACATCTGCTGTTCCTATCACTTTTCATAGAAATAGCTTCCTGAGACTAACTAGAACATTATGGTTTAATTCTGTATCTTTTGACAGATTGAGCATTCATGTTGATATCCCCTTGATAATATCATCAATTCTATAAAGTCATGATGACTTTCAACTAGGAAGATATTTTCTGAGAAGGAACTGTCAAATCGTGATTTAATTTTTAAAATGAGTTGGTTTGGTTCTTTCTGAAATAGAAATGAATGGCATATGTGACACCTTCCCAATGAAAGCAGCTTCTAAATTCTCAGGCTAAGTTGTGAATTATTAATAGGTGTTTGAAATCATGTAGATCCAGAAATGATGTAACTTTGTGGTTTGCAAGGTGTATTATAGTATTATACAGTATTCTTATGTGTAAAATCTTAAGACTTCCGAGGTCTCTCTCTTTTGAAGAGACATCAAGTTTTAAAAGAACATGCATCTACATAATCCATAACATCTAGTATATACACCATTCAAAAGTAATATTTAGACCTGACATCTCTATACATAGATATAAATTGGAAACAAGATGACCCTAGGGGCCATCTCAATTTTAACGGATTATACTGGCTGTGCTGCCGCTGAGGCAGCGGTGGAGACAGAATTATGCGCCACAGTACCCCCTCTCCTTATGTGCATGGGCCAATGCCCACTCCGCTCTGAGGGAATTGGAATTGAGGCTGCCCTTATATATGGGCAGTCTTACTTTCAGTTCTCTCACAGCTATTGGCTGGGATATGCTTACGCACTTCCCAGCCAATCAGCTTTGAGTGGCTTTGCTCATAGGGTTGATTCTACTATCGTCTGACACATTTTTCATACTTTGGATGTATTGATATGGGGCTTAGATCCCCATTTAAATACAGCCACTGAGGACTTAGGTTTTTTTTTTGTTTGTTTTACACTTTATTTTCCATCACGTTTCTGCGTCAGGTATTTATACAGCCGATAAGGGACTCAAGTTAAAAAAAAATAGGTCTTAACTTTCCTGCGATAACGTGAGTCTTTTATCAGCTTTTCATGGCTAACGCAGAGATTTGAATTGATATTTATGGTGTTTTCATCATTTTCAATGGTGAAAACACCTCTTAACTTTATCAACCGATGGCTCTTTTTTTTGCAGGTATTTTTTCAGCACAGACATTTGAATAGCTTACTGTGTGGGAAAAAATTCCATCAGCAACAAAAACACATTTGGATCGAGGCCATAATATTTGCTGAATTGATATTTTTTACTATGTCAATGCTGCAAACACACTATGACCAAGGGTCAAATTGTACTTTTTTTAAAACTCAGAAACATTTCAGTGGAATCCTTTTGGAGCACCATAATACACTCAAAGATTACCCTAAAGTGAGGTTTGGGGAAGTCGAGAAAAGCAGCAGGTGCAATATGGACACCTTCCTCAATCCAATTAGAGACGAGGAAAAGGTCACGTGGTACATGTGTGACCTCTTTTCCTCAATCCTAGCTGACTAGAAGATGAAGTAACTCTAGAGCATATTTTAATCCTGCATCCCAGCCAATCAGAGCAAGGGAAAAAAATCAAATAGGAATTGGCTATATAAAAGCCAATCACCCATCTTCTTTATGTCAGTGACCTGGAGCAGTATTTGGGGGTGGGAGGTAACATTTTTAACTACAACAAATGTGGTGGTAATGTTATAGGGTTTTTTAATTCTTTTTTTTAAATTAATTTAGGCTATTGATGCGAAGGACCAGGGTGTAGTGGACAATGTAATCATGCTGAGTATATGTTTTTCACTTACAAAGAACACGGATATGGTGCGGGGGGTGAGAAGGATCTTTGGGTTCCCTTCCAGTTTTTTTTAATTAATATGGGGGCTCTGAACACCATTTTTTTACACATCCTCTCCCATGGGAAGGACAAGGGGAGGGGTCCCAGATCCCTTCCTTGGGTATTTTTCAGACAATTATGTATATGGTATATGCTGAAATGTTATTACTAGGGGGAGACCTTCTATGTTTTGTATGTTCATTTATATTTTGTTTTGCTACACTGTTGTAGGTATACACATAATTGTTGTTATTATTCTCTTTTACATGTTTTCATTTGTGAATAGGTTCATGTCATGACCCTGTATGGACTGTATGGACACTGTTTTATATTTAGTGCACATTGATGCTTGTTTATATATATATATATATATATATATATATATATATATATATATATATATATATATATGTGATCTGCCTGGCTGGGTGACATCAGCACCTCACTCGCCTTTCACTGCAGTAGAGCACCATTAATGGGCTTCTATGGAGAAGACAGACATGTCCCATAAGTGATGACCAGGGGTGGGCAAAAGGTCCTGTCATGTTTCAGCAAAAAAAATCCACGAAAAACACATTGCTTTTTCATGGGAAAATCAGCTTTAGAAACAGCAATTAAAATCTTAGCAATTTACGGCCATTGGCTAGAAGGTTTCTGTCCATTGATTTACGTGTTTTTTGCCTTTTTGCTATAAAACTGTGAAACACAATACAAGCGGCTACGGAGTGAGGTAAACGTGCCATGCTGTTCTGCTGTTATTTGTTTGTAAGACAGAGGAAGGAGAGGCTCATAGTGACTGCTATCACTATGAGAAAGTTTAAAACTAATAAAAGGAGAAACTTGAAGGAACCTTATGTGTCCACTGAGTCTGAGAAGGAGGAGGATGTGACCACTACCGAACCAATGCTTGCCTGTCCCCCTAAATCACCCCTAGGGGTCTTGGGGAACTCAATCTCAAGGGAAGAAGAACAGGGCAGCAGTGAGAGCACGACAGATCAGCTGCCTGTGCCTCCTGTCAGACATACTGTTCCCTGCTGCCACCATTGCTGTGCATGCTGTCAGACATGCTGCCCCTGCTGCCACCAGTGCTGTGCCTGCTGCCAGTGTTGCCCCTGCTGCCACCAGTACTGTGCGTGCTGTCAGATATGCTGCCCCTGCTGCCACCAGTAATCATCATATTACTAGTGATTGTGAGGAGAAAGTCTCAGGGCTGAAATTTATGTGGTTGGTGTTAGTAGTAGTAACAGTAATGTTGAAGCAACTGGTGGGAATAGAATTAGGGGAGTAGTAGGGGAAGCAATTGAGAGAGTCCAGACTAGTGGTCAAGGGAACCCACACCATTCCCCTGACCCTGAGAGTCCCCTTCCCCCCATGGCATTGTCCATGAAGAACATGATCCTGAAGAAGACAGAATTGTTATCGAGTAGCAATAATACTACCACCACCAGGAGCATGGAGCAGCTGCATGTGCCTGCTACTAGTGCTGCCAGTCTGTCTTCTTCATGTCACCAACATTAGGGGGCCCTCTGTCACATTGCTCATCACCTCCTCCAACCAGCAGTGAAATTTTTGTAATAGAGAAGCAGCACAGAGGGACTAGTGGTGGTAGTAGTAGTGATGATGATGGTGGAGAAGCTGGGGTGGAAGAGACATTGATGGCCCTTTTGGCACAAACTGAGAAGGAATGGGATACAGGGATGTGGATGGGAATCACCACCACCAGCAGACGTTTGCTTTTGGAATTTGTGGAATTTTCAACTGCTCTAATTCCTGCTGTTGCTGAGTTACAAGAGCAGCAGGATGCTGAGGAGTAGGCAATGCATTCCGTATCACTCTGGCACTCAGAGGGTTAAGATAAACATGTTAAAGCCAAACATCCACCAAGAAATCAAGCACTACTGTTGCTATACCCCCTGACTCTCCAGAAAGGCAACAAGAAGCAAGGCGGAGATCATAGAGGAGGAAGAATTGCACAACCCAGGCAGAGACTGGTAGATCCATGACAAGCTAAACAACTAATTCACCATTACCTTCTTCCTCTAGGGTAACTATATCTTCTGCCAATCCACCTCATTCATTGTTACTTCCCCAACAAATGATAGCTACTCTGTAGATGTTAGGATGTTGCAGTTCATGTCCACCCATTGCACAGTGTTTGGTGCACTGATCATACATGGCAGTGTGGTGGAGGAGAATTGCAAGCAAGGCATCAAGCAGCATCTGAAGGAGATTCCATCCCACAGAATATGCTAGGATGCTGGCAGGGAGGGTTCATCATTACTATTAAACTGTCAGCAAGTTGTCATGTGTCTTTAGCAGGGTGTGGACAAGGGGCATAGTGACAGCAGCAGTACTTGGTTTCTGGTGTCATGGTTTTTGGATAGAGTTGTGCCAGGTGTTATTTACCACACACACTGTGCGCATCCCAGTTGCTGATGAGAGGAACAGTTCCCATGATTTTGGAGGAGGGGCAGGTGGAGAAGAATGATTACCCAACTTCTTCTTTGCTCCACATATATCTGATATGGTGAGGTCTAGTTATGATGGTACTGCATCAGACTCATCACTCGATCTAGTAGTAGCAAGTTGAACTTTCATCACCCATGTAACTTCTGATGTTGATCCCATTCCCTTTGAACTGCCTAATCATACTGCTGCTTAAACAACTCAGCAGCAGCAAGAACAGCAGTCAAAAATTCAACATCTACATCAGGACATTTCACAACGGCCAGTGGCCACTGGCCAACACGACATGACCTGCTAGCACTAGGCCAGTAGGGCATTTTTTTTTCTCAGGGCTTGTGCTTTAACCCCTCAAGGACCGGTGCGCACGTTCGGCCGGCACTTAACGACTACAGGACTTTTTTTTGTGCTTCTGGTTCAGGGCTCCCGGAGAGGTGTGCAGCCACGCTGGGAGCCCAGATCTCCATGATGTGCCAGGACCGCCACTGGTCCTTAAGTGCCGGACCGCTGTGACAGTCCTGGCACATCAGTGGACAAGAAGGGGTTAAAAAAACATAGCCCTACAAAAAAAATAAATACTTTTTGGGAGCTTGTTTCTAACAAGACTAAGTCCTACAAATCAATGTTTCCTCAGGGCTTGGGCCTCTAACAACAAATCTTATAAATCCTCCTCTAAAAAATACTCTGTCACATCAAGTATTAGTCAACCCCAGTGGCAGCTTACATCAAGGGGTCCCTGTCTCTATCACATTTCATACAAGTTTATTGTCTTATTTTTATTTATTTATTAAGTCTCCCCCCAATACCAGTCAAGAAACCTCACCAAAAACAAATTACCTGTTTTTTCCCCAGACTCAATCCACCAACACAGGCACCCTCCTCAGACCCCTTTTATACCATGTCTTATGAGGTATTTTTAATTGTATTTAGGATTTATTTTTTATTAACTGACACAATCCCAGTAAACCCCCCCCCCCAAAAAAAAAAAAATCCCTGTTTAACTGATTCTTTCCCCACACTCCACCAACACAGGCACTCTCATGCCCGCTTTATACTATGCTTTTGGGAAATAAAATAACATTTGCTATGTGTTGTGTGTAAATTCAAAGTTCCCATTGATTTCAATGGAATGAGCTAGGTGAATAAAGCAGACAAACTGCACTTTTATCGGGAAATTATTCACCAAGCAGAAAGTGCCATTATTCACCAATTTTCTCCCATCCCTAGTGATGACAACATGCAGTTATGCAGATGACAGATCTGCAGGGGTAATGGCAAGAGAATGAGTGGGTTTTAAGCTATGCGAACTCAGCTCCCATAACTTTTAAAATATTCCTGTAGTTTAAAGTGTTGCATATAACCCTATACAGCCCATTAAGGAACAAAATTAAAACATAATTACATTTTTTAGCTCTGTCTAAGATTTCTGACCTTGATGTGGAAATAATAGAAATACTTCTATTGTGATTCAGAAAGTGGAAAATGACAGTGTTTTTATGGAGAGGTAAAAAAAGTCTAGTAAGTCTTCAATTCTTATTGATTCCAATATATTTTAATTTGTTTGGTATGATGACAATATATATTACATTAATTATTGATCTGTTTGTAGTGTTTAACTGCTTTACTTATATCAAACGCATTGAGTTGCAATGTGTTGGATATTTCTCTGGCACTCAAAGGGTTAAATAAGATGCTGCATTATTGTCACTGATTGAGAGCCTCATAGTACATGAATCACGGAAGGTATTTTGCCTTATTCAGTTGTATTAGATTAAAGTATAAAGGAGTGAATGGATATTGCTCTGTATACTTTGCTTTATTTGTGATTTTATTGTTCAATCATTTTGGTTATCCTACCTGAAATCTTAGAACTTGAGACGAAAAGGTACTAAACCTGAAATACAGCAAAGGAGCAGTAGATATTAAATGTTAGAGGGCGATTTCTGCTAAATAAGACAAAGGTAATCCCAGTACGCGTATATTTTTCATTCAAATGTTATTGCGGTGTAATCCTTTGAGTGCCATAGGGGTACGCTGCAATGTGTTGTATACCACTCTGGCACTCAAAGGGCTAATTTTGTTTATTACATTAAATTGCAATTTGGCACTTCATATCACTTACTAGGAAGCATTGACTCAAGCTCTTCCGAAGACTACATTGTAAATAGAAAAATTACATTTGATGACCCGTTGTTACTGCTGTTAAAAGTTTGATGTATAATCATTTTTAAATTAATATCTCCCAGAAATTTTAGTACAATTGTTCTACTCAGCAGATTATATATGTTTTTGAATACCATTTTCTCTCCATTTAGTATAAAGCCTGTCATTACAGGAACATATGGGGAGCAGAAGACTGTATTCACATACAATAGCATTATCTGTATGAAAATGTAGTTATTAAAATTCCTCTGTAGACTCCTTCGTTAAATGAAAAGAAGGCATAAGTAATAGTTTTTACTATATTAAATAATATATAGTATCCACTCCACATATAAAATATATAGTATCCACTCCACATATAAAAATCTTTAAAATATCAGTGCTGTATTCAATGAAAATTCATATTTATGGTCCCAAAACTAATTGTACTACAATCCTCCTTTGGTCATAACGGACATATCTGTCTTGAGTGACTGATGATTTCATTATGGATTTGGGCTAGCCTTGTCCCATTCTATATCTGATTCCAATCCTCCAGACACCCCCCTTGACACTTTTCATCAGATCCATCTGATTTCTTCTAGGGGAAGGTGTTCCAAAGGTAGCAACTATTTTAATGTGAGTGGCCACTGGCTACCATTAACTCCATATATTCTAATGCAAAGCCATTCTACTATACTATTATCCTGGCACAATACAACTAAATGCTATGTGATACTATATTAAGCTGTAATATCAACTATTAAATATAATAACTGCGTCTGATGGCTTCTGAAAAACTTTAGCAAATTATTATATAGGATGCCTTTTACTAGTTAGTTGTGTCTACTCTCATTTCTGGGAGCAGCAACATTATAAAATTTCATCTGTCAAAGAAAGCCATCCCCACACGCACCATATTTTCTTTCTCAGCAGTGGTACTGTGAGCTCTGCAGTCACAGTAGATGATTCATTCAGTGGTATAACACTAGGGGTCACACCTGCAACTGGGCCTGTCACTCCAGGGGCCCAGCCACCCCCTGCAACCCCACCTTCTGGTGCCCGCAACATTCTGATAAGCGGATCTCCCTCCAGGACTCTAGTAACACAGAGTGCTGGGAGATTATATCATCTCAGTGCTCTGCATTATGAGAGGACCACATGGGAGCTACATCTGAATATTGCATAGAGGTCTGTGTGGAAGGAGACACAGACCTCTCCTGCCATGCCACTGGACCACCAGGGAAGTAGGAGATTGGCAATGTGGAGATGGGGGGCAGTGAGGTGGCAATGTGGAGATTGGGGGCAATGTGGAGATGTGGACAGTGTGGTGGCAATGTGGAAATTGGGGGCAATGTGAATCAAATGTGGAGATTGGGGACAATATGGCTATGGGGGGCAATGTGGTGGCAATGTTGAGATGGGGGTCAATGTGGAGCCAATGTGGAGATTGGCTACAATGTGGAGGTGGCCAGTGGAGATGGCCAATGGGGGGCCAATGTGGTTGCGGGAGGGCTATGTCATCAGGGGGGGCATGGCAATTCTTGCACCAGGGCCTGGTGGCTTCTAGTTACGCCTCTGGATTCATTTTGGCTGCTTTGACATGACGTCCACCTACCCAGTCAATAAGAATGAGGCTGGTTCAAAAAGCATGAGGTGGGAGCTTTACAATTAGGTGTAAAACTTTAAAATGCTACTTGGTGCCAAGCTTTGAACATCCTTTGGCACTGAAAGGGTTACATGTTAATAAACCTTAAAAGGCTCATGTGAGATGATAGATGATGCTGACTGCAAATTGTCATGCTTTGTTCTAAAACAGTACCTGAGCATAATGTTAATGAAAGTGCTAACCTCTTTAAAATCAATTTGTTTTTAACAAAGTAATAAAGGGTTAAGCCATTTTAGCTAAGGCAACCTATACCAGGATAGGCCAAAACAGCATATAAAGCATTTTAATCAGTTGTTTTAAGCCTGTATTGACAAGGTACTTCTACTTATTTTAAATGTGCTTATGCTTGGTGCTCTCCTTTGGCACTCTAAGGGTTACAACATGATTCATGGAAGTGATGTAGCATCATTACTGTCTTGCTATTGATTACTGTACATGAGGAATTGTAGAAATATTCTAGCTACCTAGGAGAATTTGAGATGAAGTCCTCTAAATATGTATTTATATATTTGGTGTATCCTGTCTGCACAAATCATTTCTACGTAATAAGCTAATAATAAATTGCTTGTGGCATGTGATATGATTCAGTGTGAAAAAAATCAGGAAAGAGATAAATAGCTGCTTCATGCTATTCACAGTAGGGGAATTAACTCATTACTCCTAAGAAGATTGCAGAGATGACTCCTTTTTGTTCTTTATTCATTTTCATTAACAGTATGTTTATTTGTATGTATGTATGTATGTATTAATATATGAATGTATGTATGTATGTAAGTATACAATTATATTATAGCACCATTAAAAGCAAAAATGACTAAAAAATGCTTCATCGGTAACCAGCACAACTCCTCAGTTAGTTAATATAATTTGGTAGGTTAGTTTCTGTTTTTAAATCCAGAATTTACAATTAACATCCCCTGATGAAGTACCTTATCAGACAAAACACATAAGAAGGGGGAAATAAGACTTAAAGGGATAGTAATACTTCGTTTTAACTTTATTTTATTTTGTAGGCATTAAAAAAACATGAAGAATGATATAAGTCTTATCTCTCAAACCTTTATGGTTTATGAGATATTCACAAGCAAAGTTTCCCCTCCCGCCCCTTTTTCCTAGTGTAAGCCATCTCTTCTCAGATGTGAATCTTGTTGTATGACAGGACAGATAACAGAAGGGGACAATTTTCTTTGTATGAAAACAATGAAAGCCCTTCCCCCCTTGACAAGTTTTTCAGCTTTTTCCCTTATCTTAATTGAAGATTGTCCCTCTCTGCAGTCTACCTGGGCACCTCCCTTCTGATCTGGTTGAACAGGGGGGGGATACTTTGTTTGTGAATATCTCTTAAACCATAAAGGTTTGAGAGATAAGACTTATATCATTATTCATGTTTTTTTAATGCCTACAAAATAAAATAAAGTTAAAACGAAGTATTACTATCCCTTTAAAACTTGACCTCAATTTTTCTTCCATCTCTGATCTTAACTTACATTGTATTGTAGAGAGACTTGTATGTCTAGATGATTCTCATAATCACAAGTCAAAAAAATCATAGCTACATTCTAATTTTATGCTTTAATTATATCATCTCAAGAATTGTTACTGACATCAATCCATTATTTCAAGATTTATGTGTCATGAGGATATTTTGCTTTCACATTTTATGTACTCAAAATATTTCCATGTGTGCTTTGATTATACCATCATATGAAATGTTATTCAAATCAAAGCTTGATTTAAAATTAGTTGTGAAGGATGGGGATATGGTATTTATACATATGAGTTCACAATCCAGTTTAATATTTACTAGTTTAGGAAATCTGACTATTCTAGCAATATGAACTCTGCTCGGTGCTATAATATCCTTAGGAGAAATGATGCTGATGCTGTGGCATGAAAAGTAGCCTTTAAAGATAACAAACATTTGTGATGAATAATGTGAATTGATTTGGAGACCCAAGAAAAATTCTTGGATCCATCTGAATGTTTTGGAATGAATCATCCATAGACAGTGGAAATGGAATATTCATGTTCAGGTAGAACTAATAACCTGACATGGCTCATGATGATACCTTTTATCTGCATGTTAAAAGAAACAGCAATGGCAGCATCTGTAGCCTATGTGACATATGTGAGGACACTCAGATTTTTTTACACTCTTCCCTTAAAGTCTCTTAAGGCTTCTGTATATCCAATTCCCATTTAGGAAGGTGAAAGCTATATAGATATTGACCTCTGTGTTAACTAAATGTTCATTAAGATCTCACAGCTGCAAGTGATCTACATTCTAAGGTTATTGTCACTGAAAGCCCCCATTAGTATCTAATTAAACTGATATGGGGTTCTCAGGAGAGGGGTATAAGGGCTTGACTATTATGGGGACCCTGAGATTGCCAAAAAAAAGAGAAAATAAGAGAAGGCATTTTTCCATCTGCCATAAGCCGGAATGGGGTCCACATGTTTGCAATCTGTAGACTATCATCATTTGGGGGGTGTAGTGTTATAATTAACAGTGAAACTGAGTCTCAGAGCATATAATGTACAGTATATAACAACTGATCAGCAAAGTTTAGTTAGTAAATTCTGTGCATCAGCTCTAATACATACAAGCCTTGAGGGTTCTGTTTCATGTCCCCTCTCAAAAGTGTGGAGACCAGTCTGTGGCACATTTATTATAAATGTAGTATCATAAATGTAGAACCTTCAAAATAGCATCTTCTGTAGGAGAACATTTTTCAAAGTAGCTGTGACCGGTTTTATAAATATGGTCCAGTCTCTCTGCAGGAAATAATTACTGGTACCTGTGAGATGTATCAATCATTCCCTCTGGATCACTGAATTGTTATTTAAACCTGAGTGAAAAATCAGTCTACAACATAATTTTTTGTTCCAGAGAGAGAACACTTTTTACAGAAGGAGTATGAGAGACTTAGGGAGAAAGAGAGGACGATATGATCCATAGCACATAGATATAAATAGCATAATAATATTATAAAGAAGTATGGTAAAACATATTAAAATAAATACATAAAATTAGAAGGAAATATTATGTGACGTTTTGGTAATGTGTGAGGAATATCAAGGCCAATGTTTTTGATGTTGAAAAAAATGATCATTTTAATTTCAAATGTTTGTCTCTCCTGTGTATTTTTGAAGTTCCTTCTACATATTTTGATTTTGGAATTATTGCTGGAGTTGTTTCTCTGGGTAAATTGATTATCAACTGGGGTATGGTTCTTTGTTTTATGGTATTTCTAATAGATTACCTTTGTGCATTAATCCTTAGATTTAGTGGTAGGTCTTTTTCACCAATGCAACATCCAGATTCACATTCAGTGCATTGTATCAAATATACAACATTTTGCTGATGTAGATGAATATAATCCTTTAATGTTGTGTGTCTTGTTATGTTTTGAAGTATTGTTTACACAAATGTATTGACACGATTTTCAGTGCAATGTGTTGCAAGCTTTGTTTCCATTATCAGTATTTGTCAGTTCATTGGTCAGATTTCTATTGATCAATTTTTGTTTAAGATTCAGTGGTTGCCTGAATGTCAGAAGAGGTGTTTGGTGGAATATGTCTTTTAACACTTCTTCTAGTGCGGGGTTGTATGTAGTCACTAGTAGTATATGCGTAGAGCTATCCTTCTCTTTGTATTGTAACAGGTCTTCATGTGGTGTTCTCAATTGAAATGTTATTTTCTATGTGATTGTCTTGTTTTATAGCCTTTCTGTTTGAATGACTCACTGTTTTTAGATGATATTTCGATCGTGGAATCATAGCATGTGCGGTGGTATCTGATAGCTTGGTTCAAAATGATGCCATGTTTAGTGTGAGCAGGGTAAAAGCTGGAGTTGTGAAGATAATTGCACCTGTCTGTGGGTTTTCTGTATACAGATGAGAGTAGTGATGAGAGTTATGGTTGTGTCCAGGAAATGTACACTGTCCATAGAGAAATCAATTTTAAGTTTAATGGATGGATGAAATGCATTGAATAATTTTATGAAAATCTTTGAGTACGTCTTCACCTTTTGTCCATATGATAAATATATAATCAATATAGTGGAAATATTTTTACGTTTTGTAGCGGTATGTATCAAGAAATCACTGTTCCAGGTCAGCAATAAAAAAAGATTTGCACATTGTAGTGCCATCTTTGTCCCCATGGCACATTCCATTATCTGTAGGTAGAAGTCCTGGCTAAAGGTGACAAAATTGTGTGTGAGGATAAATTGTATCAATTTATTAATAATATGGGGGCTATATTTCTGGCTTTGGGCCTGTCATGACAAGAAATGATGTCAGGCATATTAAGGAGACTGTAATGTCCCATAAAAACCTTTTATAGTTTTATAGAGCATTATAAGAATTTTAGTTATTCCCTTTAGGACAATTGGTTTGCCCCAAAACTCCACCACTTTTCTTTTGAATATATGGTGCATAATTAGATATGACAGCTCTCTGACAATAGAGAAAATAGCAGTGTCAGTGAAAACGGGTGACAACACTTTCTTTAGATAATATTAATGATAAAGAATTAAAAAGGAGAGTGATAAAATGTACTATAATATGTAATATACATTACTATATAAGTATACTAATGTTCCGTGAGGCATGAAACACAAGAAGAAGCAGTAAACATATTTTATTTAACACAGTATTATATACATACAATACCCAAAAGGATAAAAGTTAAAATACAATATGACTCTATATAACCTAAATACCTGGTTAGAGTCGGCATTGCCCTGTAAGTAGCTGGCAATTTAGTTAAGTCCTTTAAGCTGGGCTGTGGTCAAGTCCATATGGCAAAGAAATGATGCTAGACTTCTGTCAATATGGAGAAAAGACTAAGTTACCTCTCCCGTCCAACGACCTCAACTCAGTCCACAGTGGACAGCTGATTTCCTTATAATCAGAATATCACTGGTTTGACCAGGTGTTGTATGAGATTTAAATACCCTTTAGGGAATTAAATATATGTTGACACTCTCTGAAGAAGTATTGTTGCCAATATGAAACATGTTGGAGAGGAGTTATTTATATTGTTTTATTATACTTTATTGTACTAAGCCAGTTAGTCAACAGTCCTAGCCTGCCATAAATATATGAAGTGCTATTAATGCCAGATTACATATTTATTGAAAGTTTCAGCATTTGTGAGGCAATATTGCTTGCTGGCGACATTGTAGCATTCCAGAGCAACAATATCTCTGTGGGGTATTCCATCTGGATAGACTTCAACATCGTTTCACCTCTGCCCTCTGTCCATAAGATCAGAAGACCGGCCACAGATTTGAGAAAGCACAGCACTAGATACTATCACTCTGCTTGAATCCTATTTGCTCAGCCGTCTACTGCAGCAAGCTGCACACAGTTATTCAGTGCATCGAAAGAGTGCAGTTCATCATAGTCTCTCCATAATAAAAGGCATCCGGGACATAGCCACTGTGGGCTGAGTTGAGGATATCGAATGGGAGAGGTAACTTAATCTTTTCTCCATATTGACAGGTGAGGTCATTGCAGTCCCATATGGACTTCATCTGAGCTCTGTTTAAAGGACTTAATTAAATTGCAGGCTACTTACAGGACATAGAGACAACCAACCAGTTGAGAACAATCTGTAAATCCAGCACATTAATTATTAGCCACACTACTACGGCAACAATTCCCTCTTGTAACAATAAGCGCTGGATCCACTTAAAAAAATAAAAATTACAATTTATTTGCAATAATTATTAAAATTGATAATAATATAATGTTGATGTGTTTCGGAGCTGTCTTTAAAAAGTGGATCCACAGCTTTTTTTTACAAGAGGGAGTTGTAGCCTTAGCAGGGTGGCTAATAATTAACCTGCTGGCTTTTACCGGTTGTTCTCACAACTGGACACCTGTTTGAGGAACTGTGAGTACATTGGTTTATTCCTTTGCACCTATATTGGTATATATACTTTGGTGGTTTGCACCCCTTGTGGTTGGTTGTCTCTGTGTTTACATATGGGCAAGGTAGCTGTGGGTTACTTTCACCTATTAAGTATTTTTTATTTTTTGAGCTGAGTGTCTTTTTCCACATATAGATATTCCTGAGAGATCTAATATTAACGAGAGGGGAAAAAAGACAGTTATTGTTAGACTTAAGAGAGGATAGAAATATGGAGGATGATAAAGCAGTAGCTGACTGCTTCAATAAATATTTTTCTCAGAGCTTACAGATGACTCCAAAGATGGCGGAAATCATGTAATGATGGTGGAAGGCTGAAGCACATATCCCTCTATAATCTCTAACACTGTATCATTATGTCTTATTTCCGAAAATCGTATAAAGATGTTGGAAGGCTTCAGAAAATATCCTCTATAAGGTGTACTACTGCATCACTACATCTTGTATCTGGAAATCATATAAAGTTGGTGGAAAGCTTCAGCACATATCCCTCTATAAGGTGTACCACTGCATCATTACATCTTTTTCCAGGAAATCATACAAAGATTGTGGAAGGCTTCAGCACATATTCCTCTATAAGGTGTACCACAGCATCAATACATCTTTTTCCTGGAAATCATATAAAGATGGCGGAAGGCTTCAATATATATCCCTCAATGAGATGCATCACTACATCATTACATACTGTATCTGGAAATCATATAAAGATGGTGAAAGGCTTTAGCACATATCCCACTATAAGGTGTACCACTGCCTCATTTCGTCTTGTACCTGGAAATCATATAACTATGGTGGAAGGCTTCAGGACATATACATCTGTAATGCATACTACTGTATCATTACGTCTTTTATCTAGAAATCATATGCATCACCTGATGCCATATTTTGTTTAGTTTTTTTGGGGGGTTATTAATTTTTTACAGTTTTTAAGATAGAAAAACAAGGTGTATTATACAGAGAAGCAACAAATTAATAAATGACAGTAGTGAATAAGAGATGAAAATGCTATGTTTCAATACTAGCAAACACTGAATTCAGTCATACAAGGTTGTGTGTCATTATTCATTATGTCATGGTCATGTTCCTATTAAGTAAAAATATGTAATTACTTCAGAATAGAAAAATAAGAACGAGGAAAAGAAAAACAGGCAAAATTAGGTAGGAAGAATGTCTGCCGAGTATTCCCACCAGTCACCAAGCAAAATCAGGATAAAGAAAAATTATTTACTACTCCTCATTCACACTTGGTGGTAGAGGCATAGAAGGAGGTTTGGTGTACATGTCTACAGCCTGTCTAGGTCAGGAATTGAGGCAGCATTACGAAAACAACAATTTCACCAATTTTGAAGATTTTATCACCTTACATCTTAATCTCAAATGTGTGGCACAGAGCAGATGGCAATCACTGCATTAATCTCAGCTATGAAGGAAATACATAACAATGAAATAAATAAGAATAGTTTCAAATAGATTAATTATACAAATACACACCCCAGGACTGGGCAAAAACCCACTCATGCTTGAAATCCTCAAGAGTCCACAGAATATCTAGCATTCCCCAGTTCTAAGTGGCAAACATGTAAAAGCAGCTGTGCCATGGAGAACAGATGAAAATTACTATTGATTTAAATAAGACTTAAACACTTCAGTGCCAGTGTGTTCAAAAGATTTGAATAGGTGAAAAAGTGGCAGGGATGTATAACAGATAGAGTAAATGTAAGGTTATGCATTTGGGCTGCAGAAGTAACAAGTTACAAATACATTAAAGGGATAGTAATGCTTTGTTTTATCTTTATTTTATTTTGTAGGCATTAAAAAACATAAAGAACTATATAAGTCTTATCTCTCAAACCTTTATGGTTTGAGAGATATTCACAAGCAAATTTTCCCCTCACTGACCAAAACAGTCAAGTCTGCCATCTAGCTGTCAGATTTGGAATCCAGTCTGCGGACCCGCTGTGGCTCTGCAGCAGAGCCAAGATCGAGAGAAATAAGAACTACTTCATTCGAATTGTCTACAATGTATGTCTGGTTTGCAAGCACACTTTTTAGACCCTTCCAATGAAATAGTTATTTTTATATCTTGCGATCTCGGCTCTGCTGAAGAGCCACCAGTTGATCTGCAGATTGGATTCCAAATCTGACAGCTAGATGGCAGACTTGACGATTTTGGTCAGTGAGGAGAAACTTTGCTTGTGAATATCTCCCAAACCATAAAAGTTTGAGAGATAAGACTTATATCGCTCCTAATGTTTTTTTTAATGCCTACAAAATAAAATAAAGATAAAACAAAGTATTACTATACTTTTAAATTACAGAAATATTTAGGAATACTTCACAGCAGTGTGCAGTGTCACTCAGCCAGTAGGGTACTAACCTGTATAAAAAGGAGTATAGATGCAGGGTGATTGGTTCTAAAGTCTGGTTTTCAAATATCCATAAGAGTGTTAGACTGAGTTATTATAACTCAGTTATTAATTTTCAACTGCTTACTACTATCTTGGAATCACATCTCTGGCCTTCTGTGGATTGTAACCTCCTGTCTGTCTCTCTGTCCAGGTAAATTGTTTCTCTTCCTGCTGTGACTATGTCCTCTGTCTACCATGCATACACAATCATTGCTCTCTCACTCTGATGTGCTAATTTGCTTGACTGACTTTAGCTGTATTAACTCACATGGATCAGATCTTCCTATATAAGGGCTCTAAACTAGCAGTGTGTCTGCTGCTGTGTGCCTGTTTCTAAAGTCTGGTTTTCAAGTCTACATAAGAGAGTTAGTCTAAGACTGAGGACAGCCTGCTATCAACAAAAGAACAACTCATGCTGGATTCAGAACATAGAAACATTTATCTAAACAAAGCACTGACACTGCACCTTCTATCAAAACTGCTGAACACCTGATACAAGAAACCAGGATTCCCGAGACTGAATTTACAAACAGCTCAGTTAACCACTAAACCGCTGACGGGGAAAATCTTGTCTCTGATTTCTTCTACAACCACCATTAACCACTACAATATCTACCTCTACTGATCATTAATGGATTACTTCATTTAACCGTGCATTGAGTCCTACCCTCATCAAATACTTCACAATTCTGCAACTGACTCTCCTCATCCTCCCTGGCACCTACACCCCTGCACCTTGGATTGACCCTTGACTGCAAAGTCAGTAGCGATGGACAAAAGTTGTTGCCGTGTTCCCGAGAGACATTTTGCGAAAACCATGTTATCCACTTTTTTGCAGGAAAATCTTCTTTAAAACTAGCAGTTAAAATTTTCGCATCTTTTGCCCATTGGCCAAAATCTTTCACCATTTTTTCAATGGCTAGAAAGTTTTTGCCCATTGATTTACGTTGTTTTCGCAATTCCGTTATAAAAACGTGACGTTTTCACTGAAGGCAGACACAATAGAAGCAGCTACAGAGTGAGACAGACGTGCTGTGCTGTTCTGCTGAGATATTTTGAAAAAATTGAGGCAGGAGAGGCTCATGGTGACTGCTATCACTATGGGCAGGGTGAAAAATAATCAGTGGGGGAGCTGGAAATACCCTTATGTGTCCCTTGAGTCTGCGGAGGAGGAGGAAGTGAGCACAACTGAACCAGTGTTGTCCAGTCCACCCTAAATCACCCCTAGTGATCTTGGGGAATTTAATGGGAAGGGAGAGAGAAAAGGGAATGGGAAGAAAGGGAGAAATGGGAAGGAAGGGAGAAAAGGGAATGGAGGAAGAAAAGGGTAGTACTAGTGAGAGCAGGACAGGTCAGCTGTCTGTGCCTGCTGCAAGACCTGCTGCCCCTGCTGCCAGTGCCACCATTGCTGTTCCTGAAACCACTAGTGCTGTACCTGTTGCAAGATGTGCTGTCCCTGCAGCCAGTGCCACAACTGTTGTACCTGCAATCACTAGTGTTGTACTTGCTGCCAGATGTGCTGCCCCTTCTGCCAGTGCCACCATTGCTGTACCTGCAGCCAATAGTGTTGTACCTGCTGCCAAATGTGCTGTCCCCGCATGCCAGTACCACCATTGCTGTACCTGCAGCTACTAGTATTGTACCTACTGCCAGATGTTCTGCCATGCTGCCACCAGTGTTGTACATGCTGCCAGTGCTGAACCTGCTGCTAGTGCTGAACCTGCTGCCAGTGCTGAACCTGCTGCTAGTGCTGAACCTGCTGCCAGTGCTGAACCTGCTTCTAGTGCTGAACCTGCTGCCACCAATAATTTGCCTGCTGCTAGTGTTCCTTGTAGTACTCAGGGGGAAGAAATTGTGCCAAGTGTGACAGCAAGGGGCCCTAAATCACACTTGCCATTCCCAAGCAGTCCTGCCAGTGCTAGTACTACTGCTACTAAGGTCCAGCAGCTTGTTAGCATTAGGAGTGAAAGAGGGGGTAATCAACAATATCCTCATATTACTAGTGACTGAGAGACTGAGGAGGAAGACTCTGTGGCTGAACTTGATGTGGTTGGTGTTAGTAGTAGTAGCAGTAATGGTGAAGCAGCTGGAGTGGTAGGGGAAACATTTGACAGCATCCAGACTAGCGGTCAAGGGAGCCCACACCATTCCTCTGACCCTGGGAGTCCTCCCCATCCTTTCACTACAGTGTCCAGGTGGAACATGATCCTGAAGAGGCCAGAACTGGTATTGAGGGAGGAGATCAGGCTCAGAATTAATACAACTACCACAAGCAGGAGCCTGTGCCTGCTGCTACTGCTACTAGTCTGCCTTCTCCTTCAGGTCAAAAGGAAATGGCAAGTGTGACTTTAGGGGGCCCTCTGTCACATTGCTAGTCACTTCCTCCAAGCCGCAGTGAGGTATCTGGAATAGAGCAGCAGCAACAACAGCATGTAGGGACTAGTGGGACTAGTGGTGGTGGTGATGATGCTGGAGAAGCTGGAGTGGAAGAGACATTGATGGCCTTTTTAGCAGAAACTGATAAGGAATGGGAGACAGGGATGAGGATGGGCATCACCACCACCACTAGCAATGACATTTTAGAATTAGAGGAATTTGCAACTGCTCTAATTCCTTCTGATGCTGAGATGCAAGGGCAGCAAGATGCTGAGGAGCAGGCAAGTGTGCCACAGACCACCGTGGACAAATTGGAAATGGGGTCAACAAGTGATGCAGGACTAGGACAGGTTCTAGTACCAGCAGTAGCAATAATCCAGATCCTAGTTGCAGTGCTGAATCTGAGGCAGTAGCAGAAACAGCAGCAACATTATCCGCTGCCACAGACAATGAAGGGGAATGTGGAGGACAAGAAGAAAGTGGCCATTCTTCTCTATCTGTTCTCTTCCCCCTGAAGTCATCATGGGTGTGGGACTATTTTTCTGTTGAGGCAGGCACAGTGCAGTCATCAGCAATGGCACTGTGCACAATTTGTGACAGGTCAGTGAAAAGAGGAAAGGAGGGAACACACCTTGGCACAAGCACCCTGATATCACACATGAAACAAAGACACCATGACATTTACGTCGAACATGTTAAAGACAAACACCCACCACAGAAATAAGCAATTTTTGGGGGGTGTTTCTAACAAGCCTAAGTCCTACAAATCAATGTTTCCTTAGGGCTTGTGCCAAACAAGCTTAAGTCCTACAAATCAATGTTTCCTCAGGGCTTGGGCCTCTAATAAGTCTAAGTCCTACAAAGGCCTCTAACAACAAATCAAACAAATCATCCTCTCCAAAATACTCTATCAAGTCAAGTATCAAGTCCACCCCAGTGGCAGCTTATGTCAGGGGGTTCCTGTCTCTATCACTTTACACACGATTTTCTTATTTTGTTTTATTTTATTGATTTTTTTTTATTATTAACTGTCCCCCCCAATAGAAGTCAAGAAATCCCCCCAAACAAATTCCCTGTTCAAATGATTAATTCATTCACTAACACAGGCACCCTCCTCAGACCCCTTTATACCATGTCTTATGGTTTCTATTTTATTTTATTTTATGTTATTTAGGATTTATTTTTATTAACTGACCCCCTATCCCAGTAAACAACCCCCCAAAAAAATCATCCCCTGTTCAACTGATTCTTTCCCCACACCCCACCAACACAGGCACCCTCATGTCCCTTTTATACTATGTCTTTGTGAAAAAAAAATATTTGCTATGTGTTGTGTGTAACTTTTGATTTCAATGGAATGAACTTGGTGAAAAAAGCAGAAAAAAGCAGAAAATCTGCACTTTTTGCGGGAAATTTTTAGTTGATTTCAGTTTGAGGTGGAAATTTTTGCCCATCCCTACAAGTCCCATTGACTACAAACTGTTGCACAAACTACTCTACTTCCCCACACATTAACCCCACTATGGCTAGTTTGGCTCCTTGCTTTTTCTTTGCCATTTTCACCTGCTAAAGACTCTCCTCCTCCTGTGTCAACATTAATTGTCACTCCATCCACACTGAACCCTCACTTCTTCCCTCACCAACTCTCTGCTCCAATGAACTTTTCTCAATCCTCCATTCCCTATCACTACCATTTCTTTCAACCGCTGTAAAAAAGCCCCACTGCTTCAAATCTCACTCCCATCTAATATCCCTGTCCCTTCTCCTCTGGCTCACTGCAGGTGACATGTCACCTAACCGAGGCCCCCCTTCCATTCTCTCCTGTAACACAACACCCACTTACACAAGCAACATTTACAACCTAATAACTATATTACGTCACCTAGCCTCCCCCCTCTTTTGTCTAACCTCCCCCCCCTTGTCTCTGGAACACCCTCTCTGTGTGTGACAAACTAACAGCTGTTCATGATCTGTTCAATTGTCAATCCCTAAACCTCCTAGCCATCACTGAAACTTGGCTCACATCATCAGACACTGCCTCCACTGCCGCACTCTCACATGGCAGCCTTCACTTCACCCACATACATAGGCCTGGCAACAGAAGGGAGGGTGGACTAGGTATCCTGTTGTCCCCTAACCATATATTTCGGATAATCCCCACTGTTCCCTCCCTCTCCTTCCCTACCTTTGAAGCTCACACACTTTGTGTCTTCTCTCCCTTTCCTCTGAATGTTGCTGTCATATACAGACCACCTGGTCCTACTGTACAATTCCTGGCTCCCTCATTTCATGTCTTCTGATGTCCATACTCTCATCCTGGGAGACTTCAACATCCCTGTTGACAACCATAACACCACCCCCCTGCCATCAAACTCCCTTCCTTAACAACCTCCTTTGGAATATCACAATGGACCTGCCATCCCACACACAGTGACAGTTACTCCCTTGACTTGGTCTTCACTAACCTCTGCTCTGTCTCCAACTTTTCTAATGCTCTCTATCCCCTCTCTGACCACCAACTCCTCACTGGAAACCTCATTATACCACGCAAATCCATCCCCCCACCATGATCAAGAGCATGCAGGGAAATCTGCATATTCTTGATCTGCAACAATTTTCCACTTCCCTGCAACCTCTTCTCAAACCCATCCTCACACTTGATTACCCAGAACAAACTACTGCTCTCTACAACAGCACTCTCACAAAAGCCCTTGACACAGATACACCTGCAACTCTACGTCACCCCCGAACAACCCCACTACAACCCTGGCACACAAGAAAACGCAATACCTCCAAAGGTGCTCACACACTGCTGAAAATCACACTCCACAGCTGACTTCATACACTACACACTCATTCTCCATTCTTATAGTTCTGCCCTCTCCATGGACAAACAGTCATACTTCTCTCTAATTTCTAATCTTTCCTCTGACCTGAAATGCCTTTTTTCAACCTTCAAATCACTTCTAAGCCCACTAATGCAAACACCTTCCACTAACTTCTCCGCCTAAGATCTTGTCACCCACTTCAAGGACAAGATTGACTCCATCAGACATGAAATCTCATCACTTCCACTCCCACCCATCCAACTTAGCCCTGCTACTCCCCCACATACACACTAAACTCCTTCTCACCCATCACCGAGGACAAAGTTTCCCCTTCTCCTCACTCGCTCAAACCTAACCACATGCCCTCTTGACCCAATCCATCTCAACTCACTCAAGAACTTTCACCTTTACTAACACCACCCCTTACTCACTTATTCAACCTCTCTTTGTCAACCGGCACCTTCCCATCCTCTTTCAAACATGCACTAATCACACCCACTCTAAAGAAACCCTCCCTGGACCCAAACTCACTATTAAATTACTGGCCCATTTCTCTACTCCAGTTCACCTCCAAGCTCCTTGAGTGTCTCGCATATAACCAGCTCACTAAATTCATCTGCTCCCATTCCCTTCTAGATACTTTGCAATCTGGATTCCATCCTTATCACTCCACTGAGACTGCCCTCACTAAAGTGGCCAATGACTTGCTCTCCGCAAAGTCAAAAGGCCACTAGTCCCTACTCTTACTCCTGGACCTGTCAGCTGCCTTTGACACAGTAGATCACCTACTCCTCCTCCAAGCCCTCCACTCTCTAGGTATCTGTGCCACTGCCCTCTCTTGGTTTTCATCATATCTCTGCAACCGCTCCTTCAGTGTGTCCTACTCTGGCTCCACTTCCCCACCCCTTCCACTTTTTCTCGGAATGTCTCAGGGCTCAGTCCTGGGCCCCTTGCTCTTCTCAATTTACACTGTATCCTCTTCAGGGAAGCATATTAACTACCTCCATAAATATTATCACCAAGAATCACCCCTTGCCTGGACCACTGCACTCAAAAGCACTTCTCTCTCCCACCCACTGACCAGCAGTTCATGTGGTAGGAGGCACTTATACCCAATAGCACTTACACCTTCTGTGTCAAACCTACCTTCCTCTAGACTATAAGCTCTTACGAGCAGGGCCCTCCGATCCTCCTGTTCTCCACATTTGATTTGTACTATTTAATATCTCTGTATGTCTATTCCCTATTGTACAGCGCTGCAGAGTAAGTTGGTACTATATAAATAATAAATAATAATAAAAGAATAATAATATAATTCTGCCTCTATATAAATCCTTTGGCATCAACCTGGGATAGGGAGAACAATTTTGGACGCAGTTCTTTGGAGACAGTATTGGACTGGAAAAAGTGTAGAGACATGGAACAAAATTAATAAAGGGATTGGAAGATCTGAGTTATGAAGAGAGACTAGCCAAACTGGGTTTGTTTACATTAGAAAAGAGTTGTCTAAGGGGTGATATGATTACCATTTACAAATATATTCAAGGTCAATACAAATAACTCTCTAAGGAACTATTCACTTAAAAAAGCTCCACAAGAAAATATTAAGAAAGACAGGATGTTAGTTCATTGCCCACAAGGTGTCACTACAGCACAGATAAAAAGTTGTATATAGGCACCCTTAAACATGCTGTCTTTATTGGTAGTATACCCTTTATTTATCAAGTTTCATGATATTTTTCCATGTTGTACAAAACAGAACAAAACATTAATAGACTAAGGAATGAGAGCTCTTAACGTACATGCTCAAATTTGCCTATGAAAAATGTATATAGTATCCTCTCACAAACGTGCAGATCTATAGCTAAAAGACTGAACAATACAATTTCCCAAAATGCTCAACAATTTAAATGGAGATTTAACCCCTTAATGATCATCATCGGTGGATGTGCATTAATGACCAATAACAGTCCAGGCATGTCACTGAATTCTGGGATTGCAGCATGGCTGCATGCTGCTCTGCAATCCCAGAATGCATTACGATAAAAATGAAAAAATAAAAAAGTCAAGTGGTCCTCTAGATCCACCCAACCCCAGATGGCTGGGTTTTTAAGGTCTTAAACAACTTGAATTTTCGAGATACCTCTCAAGCTTTGCTTTGCAATGCATTAGAGACATCTAGCATTCAAGGGGTTAAAATCTGCAGTTAAATCAATGGACAATTTTATTTCTCCACTATAGTGAAACTGGTTTGCTCCAGAATAACTCTAGTTTACATTTGAATACAGGGTCCTAAATAAAACACATTGTTATAATACACATATTGGTACAAACAAGTATGTTCCTTTATGTGCTGAGGAATTGACGAGGGTTATATACAGTGGACATTCAGCTTGTACACAGATACTAAGGAATACAAACAGGAGGTATCAAATGGATGATAACCATACATGCCCAAATTTACATCTTAAGTATACCTAGGTACAGCACCCTCTGGTGCCCTTAGCCCTGCCTTGGCCCCACCCCTAACCACACCTCCTATTTAACCACACCCTCGTTTGTAGCCAAAATCATTTTTGGATTTATTCTTGACAGTAATCAGGCATTTTTCCTGAGGTGTATGAAAATGTTATAGATAGGAATGTGAACTAGGGCCTGTATTGGCCCTGCCTGTGTATGTGTGTATAATATACACTGGGTTTGTGTGGGTTGCTAATTGGTGTCAGTGAGTCATTTTGCTGAGTTTGAGAAAACATATGACTAAAATTATTCCTGGGGAAATTCCAGTACACACTTGTCCATACACACAATGTAATTTTCCTGTATTGTCCATGTATCATGTTGTGGTGCCAGAGCTGATATACTGGCAGGTTATGCCAGGGGAGTGAAAAGCTACCTTATATATATATATATATATATATATACTAGCAATGTGGGACAGCGTTGCCCGTCAGGATATGTAGGGAATTAATGCACACACACGGATGCGAGACAAACACAGAGACACACACGCAAATGCACACGCATGCACTGAGATGCTTAAAGAGCGACAGTCATACACACATACATGCAGACACATAGAGTGTGATACAGACATGAAACACACAGGCACACACAGAGACACACACACACACACAGAAGTGAGTCATAAGGGGTTGACTTATGTGTCATTGTAATGAGTTTGTGTTTGTACTTATGCCTCCACTGTGGCATTCATTCATATCGTTGAAACGCATGTGGTAATTGCACATACTATGGTGGAAGGTGGATCGTGCTGGCTTCCAGGATGTGATTGACTGGCATTCATTCATGTAATTGAAATGCGTGTGGTAATTGCACATACTATGGTGGAAGGTGGATCGTGCTGGCTCCCGGGGTGTGAGTGACAGTGAGACTATGGTGGAAGGTGGATCGTGCTGGCTCCCGGGGTGTGAGTGACAGTGAGACTATGGTGGAAGGTGGATCGTGCTGGCTCCCGGGGTGTGATTACGTGTGAGTGATTGCATTTGAGTGCGAGATTGAGTGATTGCGTGTGAGTGATTGAGTGAGTGTGTTAGTGAGTGTGTGTGATTGAGTGAGAGTGTGTGAGAGTGTGTATGATAGTGAGAGGGTGTGAGTGAGAGGGTGTGAGTGATTGAGGGTGAGAATGTGATTGAGTGTGAGACTGTGAGAGCGTGAGACTGTGAGAGTGTGATTGAGTGTGAGAGTGAGACTGTGTGAGAGTGTGAGTGTGATTGAGTGAGACTGTGAGAGTGTGATTGAGTGATTGAGTGTGAGAGTGAGACTGTGTGAGTGTGTGAGTATGACTGAGTGAGACTGAGAGAGTGAGAGACTGTGTGAGACTGTGAGACTGAGAGTGTGAGAATGTGAGTGTGAGAGAGTGTGTGAGACTGTGAGAGTGTGAGATAGACTTTGAGAGTGTGAGAGAGACTGTGAGAGTGTGAGAGAGACTGTGAGAGTGAGAGAGAGACTGTGAGAGTGAGAGAGAGACTGTGAGAGTGAGAGTGTGAGAGACTTTGTGTCTGAGAGTGTGAAAGACTGTGAGACTGAGAGTGTGAGAGAGTGTGAGACTGAGACAGAGTGTGAGAGAGACAGAGAGTGTGAGACAGAGATTGTTAGAGAGTGTGAGACTGTGAGAGTGTGAGAGAGACTGTGAGAGTGTGAGAGAGACTGTGAGAGAGACTGTGTGTGAGAGTGTGTGTGAGAGTGTGTGTGTGTGTATGTGTGTGTGTGTGTGTGTGTGAGAGTGTGTGAGAGTGTGTGAGACTGAGAGTTTTTGAGAGTGAGAGAGACTGTGAGAGACTGTGAGAGACTGTGTGAGAGTGTGAGACTGAGAGTGTGAGAGAGACTGTGTGTGAGAGTGAGAGACTGTGAGAGTGAGAGACTGTGTGAGAGTGTGAGACTGTGTGAGAGTGTGAGACTGTGTGAGAGAGTCTGAGAGTGTGAGACTGTGTGTGAGAGTGTGAGACTGTGTGTGTGAGAGTGTGAGACTGTGTGTGTGAGAGTGTGAGACAGTGAGAGACAGTGTGAGACAGTGTGAGACAGTGAGAGACTGTGAGAGACTGTGAGAGACTGTGAGAGACTGTGTGAGACTGTGTGAGACAGTGTGAGACAGTGAGAGACAGTGAGAGACAGTGAGAGACTGTGTGTGAGACTGTGTGTGAGACTGTGTGTGAGAGTGAGAGAGAGAGACTGTGAGAGAGAGAGACTGTAAGAGAGAGAGACTGTGAGAGTGAGAGAGCGTGAGAATGTGTGAGAGCGTGAGACTGTGTGAGTGCGAGACTGTGAGTGCGAGACTGTGAGTGCGAGACTGAGTGCGAGACTGTGAGTGCGAGACTGTGTATGCGAGACTGTGTGTGTGAGACTGTGTGTGCGAGACTGAGTGAGACAGTGTGAGAGTGAGAGAGAGTGTGAGAGACTGAGAGTGTGCGAGACTGTGAGTGCGAGACTGTGAGTGCGAGACTGTGAGTGTGAGACTGTGTGTGCGAGACTGTGTGTGCGAGACTGAGTGAGACAGTGTGAGAGTGAGAGAGAGAGAGAGACTGTAAGAGACTGAGAGTGTGAGAGACTGAGAGTGTGAGAGACTGAGAGTGAGACTGTGAGTGAGAGACTGTGTGAGAGAGTGTGAGACTGTGAGAGTGAGAGAGTGTGAGACTGTGTGTGAGAGAGTGTGAGACTGTGTGTGAGAGAGTGTGAGACTGTGAGACTGTGAGAGTGTGAGACTGAGAGTGTGAGTGAGAGTGTGAGTGTGAGTGAGAGACTGTGTGAGAGAGTGTGAGACTGTGAGAGTGTGAGACTGTGTGTGAGAGAGTGTGAGACTGTGTGTGAGAGAGTGTGAGACTGAGAGTGTGAGTGTGTGTGTGAGACTGTGTGTGAGTGTGTGTGTGAGACTGTGAGACAGAGAGTGTGAGACAGAGAGTGTGAGACAGAGAGTGAGACTGTGTGTGAGACTGTGTGAGACTGAGAGTGTGAGAGAGACTGTGAGTGACACTGTGTGTGAGAGTGAGAGAGAGAGACTGTGTGAGAGAGTGTGAGACTGTGAGAGTGAGAGAGTGTGAGACTGTGTGTGAGTGTGAGACTGTGTGTGAGTGTGAGACTGAGAGAGTGTGAGAGAGAGTGTGAGACTGTGTGTGAGGCTGAGAGAGTGTGAGACTGAGAGAGTGTGAGACTGAGAGAGTGTGAGACTGTGTGTGAGACTGTGTGTGAGTGTGAGACTGAGAGAGTGTGAGAGAGAGTGTGAGACTGTGTGTGAGGCTGAGAGAGTGTGAGACTGAGAGAGTGTGAGACTGAGAGAGTGTGAGACTGTGTGTGAGACTGTGTGTGAGACTGTGTGTGAGACTGTGTGAGACTGTGTGAGACTGTGTGAGACAGACTGTGAGACTGTGTGAGACTGAGAGTGTGAGAGAGACTGTGAGACTGTGTGTGAGTGTGAGACTGTGTGAGAGTGTGAGACTGTGTGAGAGTGAGACAGAGAGTGTGAGACTGTGTGAGACTGTGAGAGAGTATGAGAGTGAGAGACTGTGAGAGACTGTGAAAGTGAGAGAGTGTGAGACTGTGAGAGACTCTGTCAGTGTGAGGGACTGTGCGAGACTGTGAGAGTGTGAGACTGAGAGTGTGAGAGACTGTGTGAGGGAGTGTGAGAGACTGTGGGAGTGTGAGAGACTGAGAGTGTGAGGGACTGTGTGAGACTGCGAGAGAGACTGCGAGAGAGACTGCGAGAGTGTGAGACTGTGTGAGAGTGTGAGAGACTGTGAGAGTGTGAGAGACTGTGAGAGTGTGAGACTGTGTGAGAGTGTGAGAGAGTGTGAGAGACTGTGAGACTGTGTGAGACTGTGAGACTGAGAGTGTGAGAGACTGTGAGAGTGTGAGGGACTGTGTGAGACTGCGAGAGAGACTGTGAAAGACTGTGAGAGTGTGAGACTGAGAGTGTGAGACTGTGTGAAAGTGTGAGAGTGTGAGAGACTGTGAGACTGCGTGAGACTGTGAGAGTGTGAGAGACTGTGAGAGTGTGAGAGAGCGTGAGAGACTGTGAGAGAGACTGTGTGAGACTGTGAGACTGAGAGTGTAAGAGACTGTGTGAGACTGCGAGAGAGACTGTGTGAGACTGCGAGAGAGACTGTGAAAGACTGTGAGTGTGAGACTGAGAGTGTGAGACTGTGTGAAAGTGTGAGAGTGTGAGAGACTGTGAGACTGCGAGAGACTGTGAGAGTGTGAGAGACTGTGAGAGTGTGAGAGAGTGTGAGAGACTGTGAGACTGTGTGAGAGACTGTGTGAGACTGAGAGTGTAAGAGACTGTGTGAGACTGCGAGAGAGACTGTGTGAGACTGCGAGAGAGACTGTGAAAGACTGTGAGAGTGTGAGACTGTGTGAAAGTGTGAGAGACTGTGAGACTGCGAGAGACTGTGAGAGTGAGAGAGTGTGAGAGACTGTGAGACTGTGTGAGAGACTGTGAGACTGTATGAGACTGTGAGACTAAGAGTGTAAGAGACTGTGTGAGACTGCGAGAGAGACTGTGAGAGACTGCGAGAGAGACTGTGAGAGACTGCGAGAGAGACTGTGAGAGACTGTGAGAGTGTGAGACTGAGAGTGTGAGAGTGTGAGACTGTGTGAGAGTGTGAGAGACTGTGAGAGACTGTGAGACTGCGAGAGACTGTGAGAGTGTGAGAGTGTGAGAGACTGTGAGACTGTGTGAGACTGTGAGACAGAGTGTAAGAGACTGTGTGAGACTGCGAGAGAGACTGTGAGAGAGACTGTGAGAGACTGCGAGAGAGACTGTGAGAGACTGTGAGAGTGTGAGACTGAGAGTGTGAGACTGTGTGAAAGTGTGAGAGACTGTGAGACTGCGAGAGACTGTGAGAGTGTGAGAGACTGTGAGAGTGTGAGAGACTGTGAGACTGTGTGAGACTGTGAGACTGAGAGTGTAAGAGACTGTGTGAGACTGCGAGAGACTGCGAGAGAGACTGTGAGAGACTGTGAGAGAGACTGTGAGAGAGTGTGAGACTGAGAGTGTGAGACTGTGTGAAAGTGTGAGACTATGTGAGAGTGTGAGACTGTGTGAGAGTGTGAGGCACTGTGAGAGTGTGAGGCACTGTGAGAGACTGCGAGAGAGACTGTGAGAGACTGTGAGAGTGTGAGACTGAGAGTGTGAGACTGTGTGAGAGTATGAGAGACTGTGAGAGTGTGAGAGACTGTGAGAGTGTGAGAGACTGTGAGAGTATGAGAGACTGTGAGAGACTGACAGTGTGTGAGACTGTGAGAGTGTGAGGGACTGTGTGAGACTGCGAGAGAGACTGTGAGATACTGTGAGAGTGTCAGACTGTGTGAAAGTGTGAGACTGTGAAAGTGTGAGACTGTGTGAGACTGTGTGAAAGTGTGAGTGTGTGTGTGAGAGTGTGTGAGATGGCGACTGTGAGACTGCGAGACTGTGTGAGAGACTGTGTGAGAGACTGTGAGCGTGTGAGACAGAATGTGTGCTTTGCAATGCGTTGCTTACCCCTCTGGCACTCAAAGGGTTAAGTTGAGCTAACATAGCAATATAACACAAGGTGGCTCTTCAGTTGAGGCAACGTAGCAATATGCTGAGGGATCAAATAGAAAGTGGTGTTTGAGGCTTGCCCTCTGTAACATACAGCAAAGCATCTCTCTCCCTTTAAGGAGAAAGGGTGGGAAGCAGGAAGCAGGAAGTGGAGGAGTGACAGTTGAGACAGTGAGGTGACTGAAGAGATGATGAGTTAAATAAGAGTTGCTATTAAGTTTATCCCTGAGTTTGTATTTTATGGGAACATTACACCCTTGTACTGAAACAGAGTGTATGGAGGGTTACAGTTATCTGTGGGAGGTGAAACAGTGTGTTTGTGGGGTCATGATCCTGAGTGAGAGTGTGAGTGGACCGGGAGAAGTTACTGATATCCTTACCTCAGGAGCGAGTGGCAGTTATATATTTTTTTTTTTTTGTCAGTTGGATACTGGTGGGCGGGCTGGAGGGGGCGGGCCAACTCCCTGTATGATAAACACGCCCCCATTGAATCACCCAATAAGCAGTAAAGTCCCCATTCAATCACCCAATAGGAGATGTGTCTCCTAATGAGACATAAATTATGTAATTAGACATTCTGTTCAATGCGAGTTTCTTTTCTGAGGAGACATAAATTATGTTCTGTGTGTGGGGTACCATAAATTATGCAATGAGGCTTATTCTTTTATATATATAGATAAGGCAGGCTGATTTACACCCTTGTTTGCTAAGTGTCTTTGGCATCCAAACACTCGGCAGTAATAAACATATACACATTTCTCTTTTCGAGCATGGTTTAACCCTTTGAATGCCAAGGTTCCCAATGCATTGTGCACCACTCTGACAATGAAAGTGTTAACACTGGAAAACAAACTTATGGGAATGCTAACTCTCCCATGTAGAATTACTCACTCTTTCTTGGTTGAATTACTACATTTTTTACCAAAACAAAGAAGAAGAGAGCAAGAGAGGAGCACAGTGTTGCAAACCACAAAACACCAGCTACGTGCTGCAAATGCAAGTGCATAGCCAACTGTTGCTGAATTTAAGCAGCTACCTACATGTTATCATTGTCACGGAAACCCAGGTACCCACAACTGGGTAACCCCATGTAGCTAGATAATCCTCACCATGGGATCCTCAGGACAGATGGAAAAGGACTCAGCAACAGAATAACACAAAGCCTGGGTTCCAGTTGAAACTTCAGGAAAGACACACTTTATTAACTGTGCACACAGCTTTATTTATACTGTACAAACCTCCCCAGGTATCCTATTCCCTATTGACCCAAGGATAGACACACAAAAGCGCAGATAATACAATCACAGGAGGTGTCAATAGATGAATAGACATTGTTGCTGGATATGATAATGAGATTAGGAATACTTCAATCAGATGACATGAAAATATAGCCTTTGACACATTGTCCAGACAGGCTGCAGCCAGCCGCTGTGGATAAACACAGTGGGACTCCCTGTCTCCTGTAATTAAAAGGTAACAATACACCATATGTTTCCTAATGCATTTAACATTTAAAAATGTTTAACTGTATTCTCTCAGTCTGTGTGGGAGGAGGAGAGAACTCTTGAGGCAATGCCAGCCTGTACAGACCCACAACCACTTCACAGGATGAAATAACAATGTCTCCATGGCATGAGCCCTGTGGGAACCTGCCCATTGGCAAGTTTCACAGGTTTTAAGGTATTGCTCGATATCCATGCCCATACCAGGCCAGTAAAAATTAGGGGTAAGTCTCTGTATCATACGGTTCTTTCCTTGGTGGCTGGCCAGGGGGATATTGTGGCTTATCCGCATTAGGTCTGTCCTGTATCTGAGAGGCATGACCAACTGGTGTTTGGGTATGAAGGTAGCCTTCTTGCCCTCTGTAAGCCTATACAATTTCCCATGGCTCCACTCTGTCCTGGACTAGTCTCTCCCTGGTCCGGTCCCTGCTCTCTCCTGGTACCCTGCAAGGGTATGATCACTGAGAGTTTCTCCTGCAAAATCCTCTGGGCTAGTACAGGGACCATCAGGAAAACGGGGCTACCATCTGGGCCAGTATGAGGGGCTAAATCAGGGGCAGTGTCAGGATATACGTCGGGGTGACTAGGTTTTACTTGGGTTTCCTCCCCTTGTGGGTCTCCGACTTTCCTCATTCCAACTTCACCCGGGCCTTGGGGACCTTATAGACATTCCCCCTGCCACCTGGATAGCCACAGACTTGGCCAGAGGTCCCGAGACAGGTACCAGGTGGGGCTAGACGAGGGTGATGGTGGCTCCGCTGTCCCTTAATCTATGGGCGGACCATCCATTCACCCACACAGTCTGCTGATGATGGTCTTGGTTATCAGAAGAGGAACCCCGGATGGGATCTCCCTTGTGCAAGACCCCACAATCCTCCTCTGCCTCCAGGCAGTGAGTGGCAGGTAGGGGAGTAGGAATAGCCACCCAGTACCTCAGGCTCCGATCTGTAGTGCCCATGTTGCTGGCACTGGAAACAAACAATCCGGGCCAGGTGCTCCTGGGATCTCTTAGGGGAGGGGCCAGTGCTCTGTACTGGGGTCTCTGAGCCGGTGCAATCTGCTGGAAGGGCCGAGGAGGATAGCCAGCCCAAGCTTGGGGTGGTACATACCGGGGAACGGGCTTTGGCTCCACTGGGACAGGTCTACGAGAGTCCTGGTATTCATCGGCCAGGACTGCTGCTTGATTGGCGGTGAGGGGTTTGTGATCCTTCTACCAATCTTTGACTGCCTGGGTAGCCTGATCATAGAACTACTCCAGCACCAGGAGCTGCAATACATATGTCACTGTCTGGGCTTGGTTCCCTGTAATCTACCCCTGGGCAGCCCGTTCCATCTGGTGGGTCCATTCAGCATAGGGCCGGTCGGCTTTCCTTCAGAGGCTCCAAAATTTCAGCTGGTGCGCCTCTGGGGTAATTCCATAGCTGTCTAGCAACCGCTCATGGGCCCAGACATAATCAAAACAGTTCTCGTTAGGGTTTGATTCGTAGGCTGCTAGAGCACAGCCAGAAAGTTTGCTGACCAACACCTTTACCCAGTCCTCTGGGTTTGCACAGTTCAATTGGCAGAGCCTCTCAAACACCTAAAGGAATGGCTCAATCTCATCGACCCCATCCTTAAAATCAGGAAAAGCTGCAAAGGGGATTTTTGGCTTAGGTTCACCCGATCCCGAAGTCTCCGATCACGATGACCCCTGGCTGAATTGCCAGACCCCATCAAGTGTCTACTTCTGAAATAATGGATGTATTGTCTCCTGGGATGGGTTCGGTCTGAATTGGGCCAGCTTCCGCTGGACCTCCAGTTGCATCGGGGAAAGGTCTGGGGTTCCTGCGGGGCCCTCAGGTCTCAGCTCCATGCCAACCAGTTCTGTAATTAAGGTGGTTTTGGTATTAGAAGATGTTGTTAGCCCACGGACTTCTGCAAGAACTTTTAGGGCACTAAGTTTCAGTCCCTCGTACCAGTGCTCCATCCGGCCTTAGAGAGATGGTCAAGCTGGTAGTTTGGGCATTCCTTAATGGTAGGAATCATCCCTCTGCTGCCAGCCAATGTCACGGAAACCCAGGTACCCACAACTGAGTACCCCTGTGTAGATAGATAATCCTCACCATGGGGACCTCAGGACGGATGGAAAAGTACTCAGGAACAGAATAACACAAAGCCTGGGTTGCAGTTGAAACACTGCAACCTCAGGACAGATGGAAAAGGATGCAGGAACAGAATAACACGAAGTCTTGGTTCCAGTTGAAACTTCAGGAAAGACACACTTTAACTGTGAACACAGCTATAGTTATACTGTACAAACTTCCCCAATTATTCTATTCCCTATTGACCCAAGGATAGACACACAAAGGTGTAGATAATATAATCACAGGAGGAGTCAATAGCTGAATAGCCATTGTTGCTGGATATGATAATGAGATTAGGAACACTTCAATTAGATGACATGAAAGTATAGCCTTTGACACATTGTCCAGACAGGCTGCAGCCAGCCCCTGTAGATAAACACAGTGGGACTCCCTGTCTCCTGTAATAAAAGGTAACAACACACCATATGTTTCCTAATGCATTTAATTAACAATTAAAAATGTTTAACTGTATTCTCACAGTCTGTGTGGGAGGAGGGGAGAACTTTTGAGGCAATGACAGCCTGTGCAGACCCACAACCACTTCACAGGATGAAATAACAATGTCTCCATGGCATGAGCCCTGTGGGAACTCCGTGCCCATGGCAGAGACAGTTCATTTCAGTCACTAAGTCCCACAAAACACATGATCCACTGGCCTGTGTCCCTCTGCACTCCTGTTCCTGTGACATGTTGTCCTGCCTAAAAGTCCTGTACTCCGCTGTGACTCATTAGACCTGAAAAACAGCGGAGAACAGGAGGGAGACTCACTGGGGGGAAAGGGTTTGCAGAAAACAAAGGAAGTTGAGTACACTGACCATGCTGTGCTGTCTGGGGTCCCCCAGAGCCCCAGTCGGACACAATGACCAAGTGGGCCGACACTTTCTGGAGGCCCTTGAGTGGGTAGGTCAGCAGGTAGGCCAGTAGGCATGACGGGCCATTGCCAGGTGCCTAGTCTGCCTTTGGGTAGATTCAGCTGTGTAAGCACATCAAGGCTGATGTACTATAAAGAACAGGGAGAGATGGACTAAGGGTTAACAAAGGGCCATGTTGGCAATATGGTGGTGCATTTGCTTTAATGACATCTCAACATATGCACTAAGATGCCTCTGATATCCCTATGAAATCAATGCAAACATTCCTACATTGCCAGGAATCTGCCATGCCTTCTCTGGATTTACAGTTTTGCACTGACTACTTCTACAGTTGCTCAATTCCATGTTGAAATGCATCTTAATGAGCCACTGTTATATTCCCATATTCCATATGCCTATGATTAAGTGGTGCTGTTGTCATCACGAAACGCGTTAGGCGTAGTCCAGCGCTTCTCTTTAATCCTGTATTCATTCATGGTTGTTTTTAACAATATTGAATAAAGAATCTTTTGAGATATTCTTAATTTTGGATTTGGCTGAGATTCTTCGGTGGATCTGGGTGTGCTTTCCTCCTGTTGTCCTCTGGTCCCAAACATTGTAGGTTTGTAAATACTGCACCAGGAAATACTACTGCTCGTAAATAAGAGATTGCCTTTACAAGTGGAATTTGCCGTTTTCCATGTTTTCAGAGCTTTTCCATTTTGCAAACAGTGAAATTTCAACCTCCTTGAGTGCCATAGAGATGTGCAACTCATTGTTCTGCAATGCACTGAGCACCCCTCGAACAATCAATGGGTTATGAGACAGAGTGAGTTTCCAGTGTGAGGTTCATAAGATGTCCAGGGCCGGATTTACCGTTAGGCAGAGTAGGCATCTGCCTAAAGGTGCACCCCACAGAGTTGCCTCGCCGCCCGCACTAACCCCCCCACCAGCTCAGTCAGGTCTGTGCCTCCTTCAGGACAGACCTGTAGATGCTGTGCTCCCTCATCGGCTCTTTAGTATTACAGAGTGCTGGGAGATGACATCATCTCCCAGCGATCTGTATGAAGAGAAGACCGCGCGGGAGCTCCAGCAGCTACAGGTCTGTGCCAAAGGAGGCACATACAGACCTCTCCTGCCACTGGACTATCAGGTAAGAGGTAGGAAACGGACACTGGGAGGCAATGTGGAAATGATGGGGCAATATGGGTCTGATGGGGGGCAAGATGGAGATGATGGCAATGTAGAGATGATGGGGCAATGTATGTGAGAGTAAGTTGGAGCTGATGGCAATATGGAGTTGATGGGGGGCAATATGGAGCTGATGGGGGCAATATGGAGTTGATGGGGGCAATGTGAGGGTAAGTTGGAGCTGATGAGGCAATATGGAGCTGATGGGGGTAATGTGAGGGTAAGTTGGAGTTGATGGGGGCAATATGGAGATGATGGGGGCAATTTGGAGCTGATGGGAGGAATAAGGAGCTGATGGGAGGAATATGGAGCTGATGGGGGACAATGTAAGGGCAATAAGGAGATGATGGGGGGCAGTGTGGAGATTAGGAGCATTGTGGAGGTGTCCAGTGGAGATGGCCAATGGGGGAGGCGCTTCAGATTTCTGTGCCTACAGGCTCCTGAGATGTAAATCTGGCCCTGAAGATGCCAGCCACTAAACAGTTGAATGATAAACACTCAGACACACGTCTGAGGGCCAACAGAACTACTCCACAAGTCAAACCGAGCAACATGACTGTCTTGTAAAAGTGTGTCTGAGTGTCTGTTTTCTTTAACCAGCTGTTCAGTGGCCGGCTTCTTAGGATCATTGTGGTGTAGACCCACTCTGTATCTTGTAACCCTTTGCATACTAGAAGGGTATGAAAAGTATTCCACAGCAATGCCATGCACATCCCTATGGAACTCAATGAGTTAAAATAGCTCTGTTTGCAAGATTGAAAGACTCTGAAAACATGGAAATGGCAATCTCCAAATGTATTCCTGAGCAATAATATTTCCTGGTACAGTATTTACAAACCTATAGACCAGACCAGGCATGGGCATATTGATGGGTCATTGCTCTGAAGTCCTCCCTCCCTCCTCCCACCTCTCTTCCTCTGATGCTCAAGGCAGGCAGGAAACACCTTAACCATGTCATTGCCATAGATGTGAGCAATGCATAGCTCTGCAATGTGTTGCTTATCCCATTGGCACTCAAACGGATAAGGAAGGGCTGCTGTTGCTGTTCTTGGTGCTGAAGTCTGAGCGAATCCTGTCTGCTTCCCCACTAGCATTCCCTAACACATCAGCAGCATTAAATCAACCCTACAAGTTAATGAAGAAAGTCTCTCCTCTTCCTCTGGAATATTTAACTTTTAGGGCACATGGTATAGTATCCACACTTCGCCATTGTAAAGAATAATTCTGGAGTGATTCTGGGACAAATCCGCTACACCATAGGGGATAAATTAAATGTTCCAAAATGTTCATTTATTCTGAATGGGGCTTTAAACCCATTTGAATGCTAGAGGTCTCTCCAATTTATTGGAGACACCTCTTGCATTCTAAGGGTTAAAATCCCCATTTGAATCAATGAAAATGGTAGTTTTCCCCTATAGTGCAGTAGTTTTTGTCCTAGAATTACCATTTTTATAGTACAATAGCCTCATAAAATTATCGGAACAAATAGATAACAAGACCTTATTGGATTACAAAGTCTAATGTGCAATTCACAGCTCAAGTGAGATTTCTGGATAATATTAACATTAGCTTGATAATGTGGGTAATACCCAAGTGTGCCTGGCTAAAATGCGTACAACTGAGATTTTTACCTCCAATTGCATATACTGGGCAGATAGTGTCAGAAACTGAGGTCTGGACTTGATCTAGTGATTTCTCTCTAGGTACTGGGTTCAGATTTGCCAGACTGCATCTCTCCAGCAAGAAAGGTAGGACTAGTTCTAAAGGTTAGTTGTTACTGTTAGGTTGTAGAGTTAGGGTTTAAACTTTAGAGTTTTTGTTTTGCAGATATATTTGAGAGTTAGGGATAGTGTTACAGTTTATTGTTAGGGATTAAATGTAACCCTTTGAGTGTCAGAACACGCCACAATGTGTTGAATTCCTCTCTGGCACATGAAGGGTCAATGTTGAATCTTAGAGATCCAGATGAATGTCCAATTCATTCAATATCAACCTGACACAGAAAGTTATGGGTTAGGCATACCTTTCAAGTATCCTTCTTTAGGAAAGACAATCCCTCTTTGAGACTTAAAACCCTCTGCTTTGCTTTCCTAACCTTGTGTCCCTATTTTTAGGAGATCAGAATGTGCAGTGTCTAAATATGTGTCACATGGATCCACATCAATAAAACTCACATTCATGTTTTTTAAACATGTTTGAAATGATGGTGTATAATTTGTTTGAAATTATATTTTAAATTACATAAATTGTCAATTAAATTACAGAACTGCCAATTTCAATAAGCATGTCATGAACTAACATGAACATTTTCAGTAATGTCCTGTCCAACAGTTGTGACCTGAGCAAGGTCAACTACAACAAAAGTGTCCCTCGTTATCCATTTGAAATGTTGGAAGGTATTGATTAGGTTTTATCATTAAGGTTTCATTTTAGCAAATAGTTTGGTTTTAAGGTTCATGGTTTTGGGTATTATTAGAGTTCAGGGTTGGAAATGTTGCCTGATGGCTATTTGTGATATTTAGAAAACCTCACAATAATGCACACATTAGTACATTTTAGTTATTATCTATAACATATGTAATCTGTCACTATTAAGGGAGAGTAGCAGCAATGGAGAAAGATCGTTGGCTTATTCAATAGACATGCACTTATATATATCCAGGGAATAATTTGCTTGTATAAATAGCCTGGCCACAAGCTTAGCGTGACTATGTTTTTTTGCAATAAAACTGACTGAGGATCTGATCATTCATTAGCTGACTTAAAATAAGTGTTTGCTTCTTATGTTGTCCTGTTATGGAATCAATTAGGATGAATCAGGAGATAAAATAAAAGTGGTTACCAGACATGAGTTTATAACATTGAAATGATCATAATTGATAAGTAGAAATGAAATACATTTCCACGATTAATTTTGAGGGACCTTGAGTAGTGTTCCCTCTAAGATGAGTGTACATGAGCACCTCAGTACCTTAACAGTAAAGAGGACTGTTTGTGCAGAACTTTATTGGAATTACAAATGCACCTAGCCCAGTTTTAAAATGACTTCTTTACTGTAAGGTCAGTTAGAGTGTTCAGTTCTTTACCTAGGATGTGATGACTGCAGATACAATATTAGAGAACATTAGATACATTTCTAGTAGAAGGGGTCATACAAGCTTATATTGTGTTAGTAGATGAAATAGGAAAATGGTTTATTAATTAACACTAATCTGAGTATATAGTTCTCATTTTCTGGGCTATACTGTGGTAAAGGATCAACATGATGAATAAATGCTGAAAAGGTATCATGTTTTGTGTAACTGTTTATTCAGGTTAATGTTTATCTATTAATTATACTTGTATTAAGATCTAATAAAAATGCAGATTTGAAAAATGTAAAAATTGTAAGGGGGGATAAGATAGCTATGATTTTTCACTTGGGAAGTAAATATTTCAAGCTATTTGTATTCTTTGTAGAATACCACACCCCTCTGGCACTTAAAGGGTTAAATGTGTCAAAAATTAAATTGGTCAATATAACTTTAAATATCAAGTACTTATAAACAGGAATAGACAAAAAGTCAGAGAAATTCCCCACAGGACTTGCCACTTTTTTTCCCAAAACTTCCCTTCCATAGATAATGCATATATGTATGTATATATGTGTGTGTGTGTGTTTGTGTATACACGCGTGTGTGTTTATATGTATAATTGTTTCTCTATTTTATTAAATATGTAACTCTTTACTGTAAACTTTCTAGCACATACTTGAAAACAAGAGAAATCTCAATGTATTCTTCCTGGTAAAACATTTTCTAAATATATCCTATATTATAATTCACTAAGGATGTTTGTCAGAAGCCGTCATGCGCAGTAGAGATGGCTGCGCATGCTGTAGTCATGCTCAGTACAGACTGCCTGTGCCGCGGCTGATACAGAGTAGGGTGCTCCAAATTCAGACCAGAGTCCTCTCTGCGCACCTTCCTGGGACCAGGCTGTGCCAGGAAGGTGCCCAGAGAAGACTACAGTCTGAATTCAGAGTGCCCCGCTCTGTATCAGCCACGGCGCAGGCAGTCAGTACAGCGCATGACTGCAGCCCCGCCATTGTTGGCCCGGGTACACATTCTTTAAAACTAGTATATACATAAAATGCTATCCCTTTCACCACTGCCAATTAATTTCCTGTGAGAACTTTGCCAAATTTTGCCTATGTTTTCTATGACTGCAAGATTTTCTGCTACAATATTACTTCTGCTGGATGATGAAGTGGAGAAATAAATAGCTGAAAGTAAAATCTGTGAGTCATACAGCAACAAATGCCTCATAAAATTGTTAGCAGGCTGAATGCCTTTGTTCTTTGCCCACACCACTAACTTCCTGCTTAAGTAACATAGGTACAAACCATACTTGAAAAATAACTGCGGCTTGGGATTTTCCAAGTGGGCACAACACATGATATCAGTTCTTTAAATACTCTGTTTTCAACAAAAAAAGGGCATCATGTCAACTGGCAACATTTTGTTTACTATTTCATAAGCGTACATTTGCATTATTTTTGTTTTGACTTCTTTCTAAGAACTTAGTAACTGTGGATGGTAGTACATAGTAGAATAACCGTGTAACTTTATTGGTTTAACAACATGACTTGTTCAGTTTTTGGTGGTATGTGTAGGCACTTTATGAGTCTTTTTATCTCCAAATCAAACTCAGAATCCTACTCCTCTGCAGCAGGAGCAGAATATCTTGGCACACTCTCTGAAACTTCAACAGCACTTCTATTATGTACCCCGAATCACCATGAATGTTTAGGCATTCTTTTGATGGTACTACTTGTGGCACCTCTGACCTGTTAATGGTGTGTTGACCTATGGTTGTGCTTCAGGCAGGAACTCATTGAAGAGGTGCTTTGGTGTGCTCCTGCTTTCCCTCTGCATACATGCCTCTTACACAGACAACAAATAGCAGCATGCTTAGCTTTTGGATCCTGAGTGAAGTATCTACATACTGTGACCTTCTTAGACTGTGGGGTACCTGAGAGGCTGCTACTACTACAGGGGTTAGTCGTTGCTGAAACTGTACTACAGGTAGGTGTCACAGACGCTGCACTTCCAAGAGCAACAGAGACACTCAAAGTCAAGGCTGGACATGCTGATAACCTCTGTTGCTGCTGGTTAATCAACACTATTAATGTATTTGGCTGAGTAGGACTTGGACTTGGAAGCAGCATTGATGCTGCTGATAACTGACAGGATGACTGTCTATTGTTTGTCATTTTTGCTTGTCAGGGGTCAGACTTTCCAGTTGTTTTCTCAAACAGTGTCTCTAATCAGTTTTTGAACTACCACTTTGCAATTAATAACAATGCCAATTATGCTTCTCATCTATTGAGCTGGGTAAAGAATATATGTTACTGACTACATTTTAGTTAAAGGGATAGTAATACTTCGTTTTATCTTTATTTTATTTTGTAAGCATTAAAAAAACATGAAGAACGATATAAGTCTTATCTATCGAACCTTTATGGTTTGAGAGATATTCACAAGCAAAGTTTCCCCTCCAGCCCCTTTTACCTAGTGTAAGCCATCTCTTCTCAGATGTGGAATGCAGTCCATAGATAGACAGGTAACAGTAGGGGACAGTCTTATTTCTATGAGAATAATGAAAGCCCTGCCCACCTTGACAAGTTTTTCAGGTTTTTCCCTTATCTTAATTGAAGATTGTCCCTCTCTGCAATCTACCTGGGCACCTCCCTTCTGCTCTGGCTGAGCAGTGTTACATCAGTAAAAGGGGCAGGAGGGGGACACTTTGTCATTGAATTACTCTTGAACTACAACTCTGACAGAATTGAAATAACACTCTCCAAAGTCCAAATACTATGATGATTAATTAGAGGTGCTTTTATTATGAAACATTACTTTCCCTTTAACACTTCCATTTATCTGCTTAAATTCTGACTCTCTGATATTAAGAATGCTGTAGTCCCTTTTCATGTCTGTATTAACCCTTGGGATCTTCAGCTTGGTAAACTTTTCTATTTTTTTTCCAGTTTTGAATGTTTGTTTAGCAAACAAAATAGAACACCAAATGTGTTAGCAAATTCCCTCTATGGAAACACTCCAGGCATTCAATGTAAATGATTACAGTGGATGGTAAACTTTGCCAATTGTCCCGAATTTCCAGAAGTGTAGCTGGCACTGATATTCTTCAAGTAACCTCCTATATTCCTACTAATTCACAGTCAACCGTCCAGAATGCAGGGACAATCAGAAAAAACAAAACAAAGAAATGCAGATATGAAACACAATCTGAGTCTCGCTATCCACCAGTATCATCCACTAAAGTTCAATGAACATGAAAAAATTGAATACTGATAGGTCATATTCTTACATATACAAAACAGATGAAAAACAGAATCTAGGTCTTACTGTCCACCATTATCGTCCACTAAAGTTCAATGAACATGAAGGATGGATAGATGAAATGATGAAATGGTAGTCATTAGTGATGAGCGAGCATGCTCGGCCGAAGCTCGGTTCGGCTCGAGCATCGCTCTGCTCGGCACATGGCGGTACTCGTACGAGTACCGCATGTGCTCGCCCGCCATGTTCGGGTCTCCTCCCCGCACGTTTCGCGGCTGCTGCGCAGCCAATAAACATGCGGGGAGGCTTTGACATCAGTGTAATGCCAGCAGCCATGTTGGCTGCTGGCATTACACTGATTGGCTGGCCAGAACCCGTGATCGGGTGCTGTATAGCACCCGACGCGCGAGTTCGGCTCATTCTTAGCCAGGGAGAGATGCGATCAGGCAGGGAAAGTCAGTGTAGGGAGAATAAATTTGTTGGAACTCTTTCAAGACCCAAAAGTCCTTTTTAGGACTGTTGTGTGTGGGGGCAGCATTTATATTTTGTTTGGAGGGCACAATTTCTTTTTTTTGTGGGGGGGATATTTATAAGGTGACATTGTACTAGGTGCACAGGGACAAATATTTCACAGTGCAGTGACAAGGTGACATATTCTGTTAGGTGCACAGGGCCAATTATTTTACAACGCAGCGACAAAAAGGGCCATTTTAAACGTGTGCCTAGCCATAGATTATTGTCACATTCTGTTTAGTGTGCAAATTCACAAATTAACGTCACATATTCCGTTCACTGTGCCTAGCCGCAGATTAGCGTCACATTCTGTTTCGTGTGCCTAGCCGCAGATTAGCGTCACATTCTGTTTCGTGTGCCTAGCCGCAGATTAGCGTCACATATTGTTTAGTGTGCCTAGCCGCAGATTAACGTCACATATTGTTTAGTGTGCCTAGCCGCAGATTAGCGTCACATATTGTTTAGTGTGCCTAGCCGCAGATTAGCGTCACATATTGTTTAGTGTGCAAATTCACAAATTAACGTCACATATTGTTTAGTGTGCAAATTCACAAATTAACGTCACATATTCCGTTCACTGTGCCTAGCCGCAGATTAGCGTCACATTCTGTTTCGTGTGCCTAGCCGCAGATTAGCATCACATTCTGTTTCGTGTGCCTAGCCGCAGATTACCGGCATATATTCCGTTTAATATGAAGAAGGCGGGTAAAAAGGGACGGGGAAGTGGACGTGATCCTGATAGTTCAGGGCGCGGGTCAGGACGCGTAGAAACTGTGCCTGGTGCCAGAGCACAAGACAGAAAGACATCCACCATACCTAGCTTCATGTCTCAGTTTACAGGGCGTCGCAGGACATCACTCTCGAGGTCAGACCACTGCGAACAGGTGGTCGGTTGGATTTCAGCTGATACTGCTTCCAGTCGGTTAAGCACCACCCTGTCTTCCACCAAGTCCACTCTCACTAGCCAAGAGTCTGGTCAACATAATCCTCACCCTGATCATCCTTCCTCCCACCATAGAGGGTCTGGCCAAAGAAGTGATCCCACACTGGGATATAGTGAGGAGCTCGTCTCATCACCAATCCTTGATTTGAACTTCTCTCCAAGCACGCTTGCAGAGGAACATGAGATCTTGTGCCCTGATTCACAACCTCTAGAGGGTACCCAATCACAAGAAGATGATAGAGGGGAACGGCATTTAAGGTCAAAGGAAGTGGATGATGATGATGAGACACAGTTGCCATCAAATCAACCACAATTACTGTCTCAAGACCTTGATGAGGAGGATGATACACAGTTGTCAATGACTGAGGATGTGGTGGGATCAAGAAATGAGGAGGATGATACACAGTTGTCAATGACTGAGGATGTGGTGGGATCAAGAAATGAGGAGGATGATCAGAGTGAGGAAGTGGAGGAGGACTTGGTGGACGATGAGGTCACTGACCCCACCTGGGAAGGTGGAGAGCCGAGCGATGACAGCAGTCCTGAGGGTGAGCCATCTGCAGCACCGCAACAGGCTGGAAGAGGCAGTGGTGTGGCTAAAGAAAGAAGGCGGACCGCACCAAACCGGCCCGCAAATGTTCCACGGAGCACCCCCTTGCGTAAATCTCCCTTGCCAAGGGCTAGGTGTTCCGCGGTATGGTGTTTTTTTAAGGAAAGTGCGGACGACAAAAAAATTGTAGTTTGCAACCTGTGCCACACCAGAATGAGCAGAGGCATGAACACTAGAAACCTCACCACCACCAGCATGATCCGACACATGGCATCCAAGCACCGTAATAAGTGGGAGGAACGCCCGGATCGCCAATCTGTGTCTGCAGGCCACACCACTGCCTCCTCTTCCCCTGTTTTCGGTGCCGGCCAATCGCCTGTCGAAGGCGCAGACCCGCATACCTCCCGCCCTGCACCTGTACCATCTGAAGCACCATCAGCGACCACATCCACTTCCCTGTCCCAGCGCAGCGTCCAAATGTCGTTACCCCAGGCATTTGAGCGCAAGCGAAAATACCCAGCCACCCACCCACAGGCCATAGCACTAACCTCACACCTTTCCAAATTACTGGCCATCGAAATGCTGCCATTTAGGCTTGTGGACACTGAGTCCTTCCGCAGCCTGATGGCAGCAGCTGTCCCTCGGTACGCAGTCCCCAGCCGCCACTACTTTTCCCGGTGTGCCGTCCCCGCCTTACACCACCATGTGTCCCTTAACATCACCCGTGCCCTGACCAACGCAGTTACTGGGAAGGTCCACTTAACGACTGACACATGGACAAGTGCTTGTGGCCAGGGACGCTACATTTCCCTGACGGCACACTGGGTGAATGTCGTGGAGGCTGGGAGCGACTCGGACCCTGGGATGGCACAGGTGCTACCCACGCCGAGGATTGCGGGCCCTACCTCCATCAGGGTTTCCGCCAGCACCTACGTTATTGGCTCCTCCTCCTCCTCCTCCGTTTCCACCTCCGAATTCTCTGCGCGCAGCGCCACTCACCCATCAGCCGGTAGCTGGAAGCAGTGTAGCACTGCAGTGGGGAAGCGTCAACAGGCCGTGCTGAAGCTGATCTGCCTTGGGGACAAACAGCACACGGCCTCAGAGCTGTTGCAGGGGATTAGTCACCAGACCGAGCAGTGGCTCTCGCCACTCAACCTGCAACCAGGCATGGTTGTGTGTGATAATGGGCGTAACTTGGTGGCGGCTTTGGAGCTCGGCAAGCTCACACACGTACCATGCCTAGCGCATGTATTTAATTTAGTGGTTCGGTGATTTCTAAAAACCTACCCCAATTTGCATGATCTCTTGACGAAGGTGCACCGCGTGTGTGCACATTTCCGTAAGTCATCTACAGCTTCAGCCGGCCTGTTGAAGCTGCAGCAGCGCTTACAATTGCCAGCTCACCGGCTGCTGTGTGACGTGAGCACGCACTGGAACTCCACCTTCCACATGTTGGCCCGGCTTTGTGAGCAGCAGAGGGCAGTAGTGGAGTACCAGCTGTTACACGGTCGTCGCCTCTCCGTTCAACTTCCTCTAATCAGAAGTGAGGAGTGGGAATGGATGTCAGACCTCTGTGAGGTTTTACGCAATTTTGAGGAATCGACACAGATGGTGAGCGGCGATAACGCTATTGTCAGTGTAACCATCCCACTTCTGTGTCTACTGAAACGCTCGCTGCTCACAATTAAAACCGACGCTTTGCATGTGGAAGAGGTGGAAATGGAGGAGGAAGAGCTTACACAAGGTGATAGCCAGAGCACCCTCACTTCGTCTTCTCAGCGACAATTGGAGGAGGCGGAGGAGGAGGAGGAGGAGGAAGACACGGTTGCCTCCGCTACAGAGGGTAGCCATGGAACTTTATTTCCATCTCTTCAGCGTGGGTGGGCAGAAGAGGAGGAAGAGGATGAGGAGATTGAGAGTCATCCTCCTGGTGAGGACAGCGAAATCTTGACTGTTGGTACTCTGGCACACATGGCTGACTTTATCTTAGGCTGCCTTTCCCGTGACCCACGCGTTATACGCATTTTAGACAACACGGATTACTGGGTGTTCACCCTTCTGGACCCCCGCTACAAAGAGAATTTCTCATCTCTCATTCCTCCGGTGGAGAGGACAAGCAAAATGGTGCAATACCAGAAGGTTCTTGTCGAAAAATTGCTCCAAAATTTTCCATCTGACAACGCTGGCGGCAGAGTACGTGCTACCTTGGCCAACCGAGAAGGGGAGAAAAGGGGAGCACACAGCAGTTCCGACAAAGGCAGGGCAACACTCTCCAAGGTGTGGGACACCTTCATGACACCCCGCCAGCACCCTCACCCTGATGCGCAGCCTAGTGTCACAAGGAGGGAAAAGTTTTGGAAGATGGTGAAGGAGTACGTAGCAGACCGTGTCAGCGTCCTCAATGATCCCTCTGTGCCTTACAACTACTGGGTGTCCAAGCTGGACACGTGGTATGAACTGGCACTCTACGCCTTGGAGGTGCTGGCCTGCCCTGCCGCCAGCGTTCTGTCTGAGCGGGTATTTAGTGCTGCTGGTGGCATCATAACAGATAAGCGTATCCGCCTTTCCACCGAAAATGCTGATAGGTTGACACTTATAAAAATGAACAAGGCCTGGATTTCCCCTGACTTCTCCACTCCACTGGAGGAAAGCCCCGGGTGAACATAAAGTCACTTTAGATATGTTATTTACAATGATGGGAGTACTCTGTATTCCCATTCACCCCTTCCACCCAAAAAACGGGTATATGGTTGACTCTTAATCTTCTCATCCTCCTCCTCCTCTTCCATATACCCTGTGATATAATTTTTATATAGGGCCAGCTCACCAGCGGGCCCTGTGATATAATTTTTATATAGGGCCAGCTCACCAGCGGGCCCTGTTTGACAATTTTTGTATAGGTCAGCTCACCAGCGGGCCTTCTCATATAATGTTTTATTGGGTCAGCTCTCTAGCGGGCCCTCTCATATAATGTTTTATAGCGTCAGCTCACTAGCGGGCCTTCGCATATAATGTTTAGGATGGTCAGCTCCGCAGCAGACCCTCACCCATAATGTTTTAGATGGTCGGCTCAGCAGCAGACCCTCATTCCTAATTTTTTAGATGGTCAGCTTAGCGGCATGCCCTCGCCCCTAATGTTTTAGAGGGTCACCAGCAGGCCATTAATCCTAATTTTTCAAGGGTGTGTATGATGCCCTCCTTTATGTGTAATAAAGGGTGTATTGGAGTGACATTTCAGTCTAATTTTTGGCAGCCCTTTCACTTAGTGCATATGCTTTATGAGTGTTGGACCACTACCTGAACTATTGTACCACAATGTGAATGAGGCCCTCCATTTTGTGATATACAGGTTGTATCGGAGTGCCTCAGGTCCTCCCATTGAATTAAATAGGGCTGGGGTGTTCGACAGAGCAGAAGGTAGTTCTTGGCTTCATCCACTAAGTCACTTCGTCACTTTTACTCAATGGATCAGACCCCACTGTTCCGACTATAAATTTTGGACTTAACAAGGGCAAACGGACATGTTGTAAAACCTGTGGTAGCTGCGGCCTCTGTTCCTGAATGCTGTACCTTACCCCGGCCATAACCACGTTGAACACCTGCTTTACGCTGCGCACGTTTCCCTCTTAATCATGGCCCCAGTTCCGAAAAATCTATGAAATTTTTTGCAGAATTTGCAGATGATATACAAGTAAATATACAGCAAATACTGTTTGGTAACAATTTTTCGCCTAAAGTCGTTTTTATCTTCCTTTTTGTGTGTTTTACGGTCAGTCTGTAAAAATGGCGTACTACAGGCGAAACATCGTTCCCAGCAGCGACGTTGGAGTCCAAGATGCATCCAGACATCCTCCCTATGCTGTCCCTGAACCATTTCTGTGGTGTTTCCATCATTTTCTGACCTTTTCCTATGAACCAGGCACCCTCCCCTCATCAGAGCAGGGGGTGCCTGGTGTAATGCTCGAGTCCTCCCATTGACTTCAATGGGGCTCGGGTGCTCGGCCGAGCACTCGAGCCTCCGGGGGCGCTCGGCCAGAGCACCCGAACACCCGAGCATCGGGGTGCTCGATCATCACTAGTAGTCATGAGAAATGATGTGATGAAATGGTTAATGATAATAAACAGCATCAATTATACCACCTTCAGTACTCATACAATTAATTCTTAAACCACTCTTGATATGGTTCCTTTCTGCAGCACTAAAATGTGACATTGTCCATAACAAAGAAAAGAGTGCAAAGAAACCAAAATCTAAAAGTGGCGTTTATTACAATACAAAAGAAGCTAAAAAAATTGCACTTACAGGCTCATACTCGAAGGGAGAGAAGGACTGGGTGAAGGATACACACTGAGAGCGGATCGACTGATACCTAGGAGGGCTTAAGGCGATATGTTGTCTATGAGTCTGTAAGTGCAATTGTTTGAGCTTCTTTTGTATTGTAATAAACGCCACTTTTAGATTTTGTTTATTTGCGCTCTTTTTTTTGCAGAAATGAATGTTTGCTTATTTTTTCTGTTTCTAAGAGTTAAACACAGAAAATTATTTTATATGTATTGTTTATTTATGTACTCTAGAGAATAGAGGGGAACTTATTATATTGTATAGTATATGTGTTGTCAATACAAGGATCTGTCTAGGGAGCTTTTCATTCCAAAGCCTGACCAAATAACTAAGGGCCACCCCTTATGATAAGAGGAAAACAGATTTCAACTTCAGCTGAGGAATAGGTTACTTATAGTAATTTATATTAAATTGTGGAATTATTTGCTCATTGATGTGATAATCGTATATTTAAAATTGATACATTTAAGAGAAAAATAGACACATTTCTAGCAGAAGAGAACATACAGGGTTATACGGGGTACTGGTAGGTAAAACAGGGACTTCAGGTAAACAGACTAGCACTCATTCTGGAGTTAAAAGAATTATGTAATTCTCATTTTCTGGGTTATACTATAGCAAAAGTTGAACTTGATGGACTTTTTTCATCGTAATTTACTATGTAACTATGCAGTATGTAGCTATGTTTGTTACTAAGCATGTCATCAATAGTATTATATGTCTTAATCTCTACTAGAGCCAGCAATCAACTGGTATCTGCAACATATGTCATGCCCGTGTCTGCCCTCTTCTGATCCAGCTGTGGCTCTTCTCCCAGGCTCCTTCGGGCGGCAACGTCATACCTAGTAGCAGGTCAGCTCATCCCCATTGCTAGAGACACTGTTCCTGTACATCCGGGTTGCGGCTTTAAGAAGAGGCTGATACAGGTTTGTGCCTTCTGCCTTCAGTCCTGTATCCTTGATCTCCTGCGTATGACCTGGCTTGACGTATGACCACTCTTCTGCCTCCAGTATATGCATCCTGGGATCTCCTGTGTAGGACCTGGTCTGATTACTAACATTCCTCCTGTTTGCTGATTTTGTACCTTCTCTGTCCTCCTGTGTATGACCTGGTTGGGCTACTTACCCACCTCCTTCCTGCTGGATTGGTACCTTGGTATCTGCTCCGTGACCTCTCATCTAGACCCTGCTAGTCAGTTCCTCTCATCATGAGTTCCTGCTTTGGTCTGAGTGAGTACCCTGTTTGTTCCTGTTGGAGATTGTTCCTTCCTGGGGATCGGGGTAGTATAAATTGCCTAGAGGGTTTATTGCAGGTCTCCTTTGTCTCAGCTGACGGGGACTAATCTAGCTTTGTGTGTAGCACCTTTATAAGTCTTGGCCCCAGCACAACTCCATTTAGGCAACCACCGCACCCGAGCAGCTCAAAGTAGTGTCATAGCCCAGCATCTTGCTACCCTTTCCCTTGTTGGAGGGGTTTCGCCTTCATTTTGCAGTCCCTTCTCAGGGTATACTCCCTCTACCTTGTCCGTCACAGTAGTCACGTGACAATAAAAAAAAATGCACACTTTGAATTTAGCTTATCTTAATTTTGATACCTGCTACCTCTGTGATCTGAATAATATAAATTGCTTTTGCCCTTCATTTGGAGCCCAAATCTATTTATATACATTCAGTGTATCCCTGTTGTATTATTACTACAGTAAATGTCCTGCATCATGACGCTATATATTCATATTAGAAGAGGTTCATTTAGCAATGTATTTTCTGACAATATTCTAATAAATAATTTCCCTTATTTGCAAAATTATCATCTTATTACTTCCCTTTGACATTTAAGATAATCAGAATGTATCAATATATTTACTTATGGATACAATCAATCACTGTCTGTATAAGCACAATTGACACATACTGTTACTGTTACTGAACCCCCCCCCCCCATCATTGAGACATAATTTGCAATTCATTGACCAACAGGACTTCTAGTACATCTGATGTCCAGTACCATGGGTTCTTATTATACATCATGGCCACTCAATGTCTGGCTATATTTTCCTTTAGTTGGCGATTCAGAGATATGGATACATTTAGCTCATTTATGGATATTTAACAATATGGATGTTCATGTGATGTGTGCTTTCTGTATTGGATGCTCACCATAAACAATATCTCACTATTTGTAAATAAAGATGTGTGTTTGTGTGTATAAGAGCTACAAAAAGAAAGCAAAAATTGGGTCTGAATTTACCACATCAATAGAAATCACAGTAGATAGACAAGAATTAGAAGAAATGGAAATTATTTTGTACCTTGGACATAAAATGTCAACAGATGGAAACACCATGATGTAAATTGCCTGCATACCTCAGAATCATTTGATATCTGATTTTGAAGCTCATATTGGAAATACTTGGAGAAAGCTACAAAGGTTTGTTGTACAGATTTCCCAGTCCTCGGTCCTAACAAGTCTCAGATGTGTCCATATTGCAGGCAGAGGTGCAAGGTCTGCAATACAAATGGAAGCGAGAGGCTTGAACAACTGAAACATATATCAGGGTGGATGGGATATACAGTGTAAGTGGAGGTAAGAGGTCCTCTGTAAACAAAGATTACTTGGTTCCAATAAGCCTCATATGTGTTTATATTGAAGGTGGAGGTAAAAGGTATGCCTGATAAACATAGGTGAGAGGCTTGATGGGCTGAAATATACATCAGAGAGGCTGTGGTATACATATACTCTGTTGAAAAGCCACTAGTCTGAAGTACCACTAGGATACATTGTATATAAATGCGGATGAAAAGAACCATGGAAACTGTGTTTATGATGTTGCTCATGAATTCTGAGATCTAGAAATATTGACTATGCATGACAATACAACATAGAAGAGTGTTGGATAAATTGGAGATACAGAGATATCTTTGACGAACATATTCTTAAAGGACATGAATGATTTACTAACATTACCTTTGTATAGGTAATTTTACCTGTATACATGGATTATTTTTATCACAGGTTCCCTCTTATAATTATTCTTTAATTTCTTTTGATTATTTTCTATTGTTTATATATTTTAGTTGTTGTCCAGCATAATATTGTGGCAACAGTTTGTTTAACTACATTTGTTTGTGATTTGCAACAGTTGCATAGATAATATTGAGACAGATGAGTGTTTAGTCTCACAGGTCTGTATTATCTGGGATCCAATAACCAATATTTTAATAAGCATATTATGAGATCAGGATAGGTGAGTGTTCAGTCTCACCGGGTTCGTGTTTTTTAGAATTGAGATAATTTATCTTCCACCTCCTTTAAATTGGATTATATATACCAGATTTTATTATTATTATTGATAATAATTAGTGATGATCGAGCACCCCGATGCTCGGGTGTTCGGGTGCTCTGGCCGAGCGCCCCCGGAGGCTCGAGTGCTCGGCCGAGCACCCGAGCCCCATTGAAGTCAATGGGAGGACTCGAGCATTACACCAGGCACCCCCTGCTCTGATGAGGGGAGGGTGCCTGGTTCATAGGAAAAGGTCAGAAAATGATGGAAACACCACAGAAATGGTTCAGGGACAGCATAGGGAGGATGTCTGGATGCATCTTGGACTCCAATGTCGCTGCTGGGAACGATGTTTCGCCTGTAGTACGCCATTTTTACAGACTGACCGTAAAACACACAAAAAGGAAGATATAAACGATTTTAGGTGAAAAATTGTTACCAAACAGTATTTGCTGTATATTTACTTGAACTATCAGGATCACGTCCACTTCCCCGTCCCTTTTTACCCGCCTTCTTCATATTAAACGGAATATATGCCGGTAATCTGCGGCTAGGCACACGAAACAGAATGTGACGCTAATCTGCGGCTAGGCACACTAAACAATATGTGACGCTAATCTGCGGCTAGGCACACGAAACAGAATGTGATGCTAATCTGCGGCTAGGCACAGTGAACGGAATATGTGACGTTAATTTGTGAATTTGCACATTAAACAGAATGTGACAATAATCTATGGCTAGGCACACGTTTAAAATGGCCCTTTTTGTCGCTGCGTTGTAAAATAATTGGCCCTGTGCACCTAACAGAATATGTCAGCTTGTCACTGCACTGTGAAATATTTGTCCCTGTGCACCTAGTACAATGTCACCTTATAAATATCCCCCCCCACAAAAAAAATGAAATTGTGCCCCCCCAAACAAAATATAAATGCTGCCCCCACACACAACAGTCCTAAAAAGGACTTTTGGGTCTTGAAAGAGTTTAAACAATTTAATTCTCCCTACACTGACTTTCCCTGCCTAAGCTCATCTCTCCCTGGCTGAGAATGAGCCGAACTCGCGCGTCGGGTGCTATACAGCACCCGATCACGGGTTCTGGCCAGCCAATCAGTGTAATGCCAGCAGCCAACATGGCTGCTGGCATTACACTGATGTCAGAGCCTCCCCGCACGTTTATTGGCTGCGCAGCAGCCGCGAAACGTGCGGGGAGGAGACCCGAACATGGCGGGCGAGCACATGCGGTACGAGTACGAGTACCGCCATGTGCCGAGCAGAGCGATGCTCGAGCCGAACCGAGCTTCGGCCGAGCATGCTCGCTCATCACTAATAATAATCTTAATTGTATATGACATGCGAAAGATTATATATTTTCTGGCTTGATATGTGTGTGGGATGAGCCACATCTGACCGGGCACTTATGCATGGCTAATTGGACACGGGATATTTGGCCGGTTCCGACAAGGTTGAAATCTGAAGGTACCTGTGTTTTAAGCACAGAGGTCATAGTTAATACCAGCCCCAGTAGTGAGTCATATTTTTTACTGTTTCTCTGTAGTGTATGGTGGATTGGTGGGCTGAGACTTACACACATAGAGCGAGAAGATTGATTATTTACATTGATATACACACATATAGAGAGAAGACTGATTTTGTGCGTTTTGAGTGGTAATAGATAAAGTGGTGTTTTTATTAAAACTTAATTTTCATTGATTGATGGTATTACTTGTCACTAATTTTTTGAGGATGTGCAGGCTAAAAATGTCTTTATATTTTCTATTTTTAAATCTTATGGTGGGGATTTTTTTGATTTGGGCTGCTGTGAGGTTGAGTATATTTTTTCTCTCTACCTACATCAGTGCGCAACCACAAGCCTCTGTTTTTGACCAACAATTTGAATAGTTCTAACATTTGAAGTATCCTAACATCTGAGGATCCTTGTTTTTTTACTCAGCAGGAAAAGCCCTATAACTTATAGACTTTCATAAAAAGGAAAGCTTGCTTCTGCTTTATAACTGCCTGAGGGGAGGTCTTAATTAAGCAGTAGTGCACATCAATATGCATTTAATTTTTCCCTAAATAAGCACAGAAACAGATTCTTGTTTTTCAATCCTATATTATAATTCGCTGGGATGTTTGTCAGAAGCCGTCATGCGCAGCAGAGACTGCCCAAACTGCACATGACTGCATCGCAAGCACTGGCAGCGGCAGTACGCAGAGCAGGACCATCCTCTTAACCCTTTGAGTGCCAGAGGGGTACACAACACATTGCAAAGCAATGTGTTGCGCACCCCTCTGGCACTCAAAGGTTTAACATCACCTGGACCTTGGCCGGAGCAGAAAGCACACTACAGCACCCACCCAGGACCAAGAGTGGCATCTGAGTTAGCCCTCCTGGTGACAGCATGGCGGGCTGGGAACAGCTACTGCACAGACCCCGTTTCGTGGAGCAGGCAGAGAGATAGGGAGATATACATCGGCAGCTATGACAGCGGTTACAGAATACCTTAGAGTCTAAAAAAGAAAATATGCTCACACTTGGCACAGCAGTATGATGCCTGGAATGATTGCTCCAAGTGTTCAAGAATGGGACAAGATATGCACTGCGTGAAACTGTCTAATCTGCTAACACTTAGTCTTGGTTTTACACCTCAACTAATATTAAACTGTCCTCTAATGCCCTCCATAAGGTAAAGTATACCATATTTAAATGTGGTTGTAGTAAATCTCTTGAAATTACCTTTACCACAGAGCTCTGTTGATTTCCAACTCCTTCTTCTGTTCTAAAACTCCAGATTCTTTCTAACTTCACTTGTCTGCCAAACACTTCAATGCAAGCCACAAAGAGCAGGCTCAAATTAGCCCAGTGCTTGTATTGAAAGGGAGAGTAATGTGTTATTTCAGTACTGTCAGAGTTGTAGTAAGCCACCTCCCATAGAAGTGGAATCTGGTCCTGGGACCAGAGAACTCACAGCAAGGGACAATCTTCTTACTGTGAGCATAAGGAAAACACTGCCTCCCTTGAAGGTTTTTCTCTTATGCTAATTGAAGATTGTCCGTCTCTATGATACATGCGGACATCACCTTGCTGCACTGAGATGAGCAGCATTACATCATTAAAAGGGGCTGAACTACAACTCGGACAGTATTGAAATAACACTATCAGTGGTCCAAATACTATGAAGATTAATTGGAGCTGCTTTTATTGTGAAACATTACTATCCTTTTAAAGCAGGCCTACACCCAGGTGGATCCCTGTTGCAATCAATCCTTAAACACATCTGAGAAAAAAAAGTGAACAATGATTAGCTTTTTAACATTTTATATACCCACTCACAATGAATAACAATAATGTACGTTTTTAACCTTTAATAAACACCCAAACACACTCACAGGTACTTTTTACCAGACTCCAAAATTACTCCACTATATGTAAAGTTTATTTGCAATGGTTGGTTCATTCAATGTTAATAAACTTCTTGTTTTAATAACTCAAAACTCAGTCATGGCATAAGTTGGAGAAAATGTCAGAGACTGAGTACAGTATATTGTTTCTGTATAATTTACTGAGGCTGTGGGAAATGAATGCTGCCAGCTTTAGAAGAAAGGAACAAGAAGTGTCAAGAATGCTGAGAAAGTAATCTATCACTAAAGACAGTTAATCTGGAATATATGAACTATGTTACCCAAGCCTTAATAGCATTCCATTAAACAGTACAATTTTTGCAGCTTTACCTTTAAAAAATTCTTAATAATATTATCCAGTTTGGTCTAATTTGCATATTCATTTATACCAGAAAAAATTACCTTTGTTATAATCTGTCTTTCAGAATTACATTAATAATTACCCTGGATTTTACAGGAGGACCAGAAAGATGTGAAAGATCAAAAAGTAATAAACACATCAGACTTGATTACATTAGCTACAAAAAAAAAAAAATGAAAACATCTTTACAATTTTTCCATACCTCTCTCTTACTTCATTGGAATGGGACTGAGGTTTAATCAACTCCAAAATTCAGTACCTAGGTCACATTTTGGTGAAAATGAGTGCACCCAAAGCCATTTTAATGAAAGGTCAATACCCCTTCCTTGACCAATACACAACCTCCCCACCAATATGGCAGGTCCCACTTATTGCCCATTAGTCACTGTTTCTGCTCAACTGTATAGTTTGTAACCTGTTATCAGATTAGGGGGTTTAGAATTTGTTGACTTGTGAAAGGGCCTGTTTTCAAGGAAAGTAGCATTAGCTTTATATGCTCATGCTGCACCATCTTCGGCATTAACTTAGACAAATACAAATTCTCACTGATTTAAATGGTGCAGCTGGTTTTCTCCACAATTTCTCCAGTTCTCCTTAGTACATCAGCATCATTTGTTCAACAGATAAGTTACAATCGAATAATGACTTTCTCCACCTGTGCACAAATTTAAAATATAATAATATGGTCCAGTTCATCACCACTCTCACTTTCTACTGGATATGTATCTGAATTATGTTTTGTCCCTTTATTGTGCCATCTATGTCACTCTTTCAGTCTCTCAGTGTTATTGTGGTTCATTGTAGCTCACATCAAAACATATCCTGCTTGTCCCTGACTGTTTTTTAATTTTTTTTATTTTATTATTTTTTATGGGAGTTTATTGTCCCGTCTGTCAAAGTCATTGCATACAACTCACTCATACACACCAACACTCAAACAACTAGCTCCTCTCTTTACTTCTAGACTAATAGAGAGTGTTGCAATTCGCTTTCTTTCCAAGGAACTGCTGCAGTGGTATTTGTAAAGTTCTGTACAGAAACGTTTTGTGTTGGTTTCAGAAGAAAACACAATATTTCTAAAGCTTCAAGTTAGATAAAAAAACACAAAACAATTATTGGTGCCCCATTACAGCACCATACCTCAGTATATGCTTCTAGAATTCAAGGGCACAGAGAAGAAACCCGAAATATTAAAAATAAAGTTAAATGTGCTCACACAAAAGTGTACTGAAATATCTCGCCTCTACAGAAAACATAATTATTACACACGGGCAGCGATGAAATAAAACACTAACACTACGACTATTAGTGTTTTAAAATAAATTAAAAATAGAAATCAAATACTTATTTCCGCGCCCTAAATTAAACACATACAATTAAACACATAATCTAGGACACAGATAGAAAAAAGATGACTAAAAACTGAAGCTAATACAGATCTTTTCCTTTGTATCGGGTCACCTTCACTTTCACATAAAGACAAATTCAAAATCTGTTATACAGTAATTGGAAAGGATAACCAGAGGCACAGGAACAAAACTCCACAGAATATGTATAATGAACTATAAATAATAAGTTAAAATATATTAGTCAAGTTGCATACAGCACAATACCTCTGCAATAACTTATCACACATAAGGAAACATGTCACAAAACAGGAGGCATAGAGGGTCAGAATAACCAAAAGCGCAAATGCAGAGGAGATCCACCAAAAGGTTAAAAACCATAGTGGAAATCCAACACGAATAGCAGTTAAAGATATCAGCACCCTCCTCTATATGGAAAACTGGCAACTTAATACAAACATACCAATATTATATTGGAAACATTTAGTCAGGAAACCAACACAATATCCACTTAAAACGGGTTTCAGTAATTTACATTTACATAACCTACAAACAAATAAGTCACCGTGAGTTTTCCTTCAAGCGGCTGACCCAATAACAAAATAGAGGACTACCGTCTGCACAAACCCAATTAAAAGCAAACACGCGGCTAGTGATAATGATAAGGAACACCTAAACGATCAATACAAGGATAAAATTGGCTATGAAGCAAAACAGAGCAGATCAGATGCTCAATAAACACAAGTCTATGGTCATCGGATCTGGTCCGCTAAATATTAAAGCATCAATAGCGTAAAAATTAGACCTGATCTTTTAACTATTATAAAAAATACAAATATTTTTATTAAAAAGAAAATAATAAAAGACAAGTGATGAAAAGTTAATTCAGTCTCCCATATATAAGATAGCTTTGGTGCACTTCAAGCTGGATCCTTATCATATTGATATATAGTGTGATATATATTTGGAAATGGTTAATCTGAAGCACAAGTGTTATAGTATGGAGATATTAAACAATTGAAACAAGAAGGATCCTCGTAGCATACACAAATCTGCCAAGTTCTTAGATGCAAGTGTTATGTGATATATAGTTGTAAATAATAATCCAGCATACGGAGGTTATAGTACAGAGGAGTTAAATAGTTATTATATACACAACTCCGCCAAGTCTTAAAGGCAGGTGTAGTGGATAGAAGGAAAAATCTCCAGTTATTGCTATCTGTTCTCTGCTGGATCAAACATGCAGTCCTCTGCAAGCATAATTATCTCTGTGTTGCTTAATGTAGAAGGCAATTCTAGATGGAATTAAACAGTTGGAAACAGGAGAAATCCTCATAACACACACACCTCCGTCAATCTTAAAGGACGGTGTAGTGAATAGATGGAAGAGTCTCTGGTTATTGCTATCTATTCTCTACCGGATCAGATATGCAATCCTCTGCAAACACAATTAACACTTACCACTGCCGTCTTCACTTGGACTTATGGGTGTATCTCTGTGTTGCTTGATGTAGAAGGCAATTTTAAATGGGATCCAAATAACCCCTTGTTTGCAGTAATGTTCGGATTCTGATTATTCTTTCCAAACTCAGACACTCTTTCTTCATAAGAGTTTAACCCTTATTCAGCAGAAACAGGTCCAATTTTTAACTGGTACAGGGGACAATTTATAGCTAAAAGGTAACTGGATCATAACAGTTAAAAACATAAGTTGGAAATCAACTAAAACTCTAATCTACGCGTTTCAGAAGGCACTCCTTCCTTTCTCAAGAAAATCATAGTATGCTCCATGCCAAACAACATCCAATTTAAATACTAGAAAGCCCGCCCTTCATTCAAAAAACTTAGAACTTTATAAGCCAGTCTATAAAAACCAAAGAGCTCCATTTCAGCATTTAACCCTTTAGGTTGAAATGAATTCATACTGAATATCCACTTGGATTCAATGTGAGACATAGCTGTTAAATGATTTCCACCTCTCCAGTCTCTCTGAACCTGTTCAATTGCAAAAAAGTTTAAAAACCCAGGATCAGAATTATGAAATTCCCTAAAATGTAGAGAAACACTATGCTTTTCAAAATTCTTTTCAATATTTCTAATATATTCTGCTATTCTTATGTTGAGAGCCCTCTTTGTTTGTCCAACGTATTGCTTCATACAACTACATTGCAATACATAAATAACATCTTTTGAGTTACAAGTTAACATATTTCTAATTGCAAATTCCTCCTTTGTACTAAATGAGACAAATTGTGTAATTGTCTTAGGATTATTGGTCTTCTCACAACAGACACACTTGCCACATCTGTGAAAACTTGCAATTTCCTTCTGTAACCAATTGGACATCACATAGGCCATAGTCTTACTGTTCCTCACAGTTGTGGCAATTATACTTCCCATATTTTGTGCCCTTTTATAAATTATCTTCATTTTTCTGGCAATACAGTCTCTAGCCATTTATCTTCCTTTAAATAATGCCAATGGCGACTTATGATTTTATTAAAGTATTTGTGAATTTTAATTAATAACTAGAGCTAGTTGAAAATTGGAAGTATCGCCTATTCTATCACTAGGAACAAATAATTGCTGTCCATCAATCACATTTACCCTCAAAACAGCTTTATCAAATTCCTTAGGATAATATCCTTTCTGTATAAATCGTTCACTGAATTTAGGCAATTCATTTTTATATACTTCAGCGTCTGTACTCTCTATAACCTCCTAACTTCTCCAAATGGTATGTTCATAAGCCACTTGTTGAAATGGCAACTGGTAGCAAACATTAAGCTATTGGCATCTACCAGTTTATTGTAATTCCTTGCAAAGATCTTATTATCCTGAATATACAAGGTAATGTCTAGAAAATTAATGGATGTGATGCTGTAGGTTTCTGTAAACACTAAATTATATGTATTATTATTAATATATTGAATAAAAGAATTTGAAGAGTCTATGTTCTCCCTCCAGATAAACAGGACATCATCGATGTAACATTTCCAGGGCACCAGACTTTCACCGAAGGGGTTGTTGTTCCAAATGAAATGTTGTTTCCACAACCCCTTAAAAAAATGTGCATAACTTGGTGCAAATCTGGTGCCCATAGCACATCCCAATATCTGGAGGAAGAACACAGAGTCATACCGAAAATAATTATGAGTTAAAATAAATCGAATACACAAAATAATAAACTGAATTTGTTCAGGTAACATCTCCTATCTTTGAGATAAATAAAACTCTACAGCCTCACATCCAACTTCATGGCCTATCACCGAGTATAGTGATGAGACATCAACTGTCACCAATATATACTCAATTTGCCATTCAACAGTATCAATAATATTAAGTATTTGAGTGGTATCTTTAATATACGATCTTAGATTTTAACTGAATCCTTCAAAAATGTATCCACATATGCAGAAAGATTGGAACTAATGGTACCAATCCAAGATACAATTGATTGGCCGGGAGGATTGACCAAACTTTTGTGTATTTTCAGTAGAAAATAAAGAACTGGTAATCTAGGATCTGTTACATTCACAAAATTAAACTCTTTAAAACTTAAAATACCTACTTCCCTTCCTCTATCGAAAAGGGTTTTGAGTTCTTGCTGAAAATGAATAGTTGGGTTACTTTCTAGCTTAACATAAGTTCTAGTATCTGAAAGAATGTGCTTGGGATGGGTGAAAATTTCCACCTCAAACTGAAATCGGCAAAAAATGGCACTTTCTGCTTGGTGAAAAATTTCCTGCAAAAGTGCCGATCTGATTTTTTTTAGCTTTTTTCACCAATTGAAATCAATGGGAACATAGAAGTTACACACAACACATTACAAGTAATGTTTTATTTCCCAAAGGCACAGTATAAAAGGGGCATGAGGGTGCCTGTTTTGGTGGGGTGTGAGGAAAGAATCAGGTGAACAGGGGATAATTTTGGGGGGTTGTTTACTGGGATTGGGGGCCCCTTAATAAAAAAGAAAGCTTAAAATAAAATAAAGTAACAACCTAAGACATGGTATAAAGGGGTCTGAGGAGGGTGCCTGTGTTGGTGAAAGAATGATTAATCATTTGAACAGAGAATTTGTTTTGGGGGGGTTTCTTGACTGCTATTGGGGGGACAGTTAATAAAAAATAAATCAATAAAATGAAGTAAGACATTTGTATTTAAAGTGAGAGACACTGGAACCCCATGACATAAGCTGCCAGTGGCGTGGACTGATACTTGACTTGATAGAGTATTTTGGAAAGGATGATTTTTTGATTTGTTGCTAGAGGACTTTGTAGGACTTAGACTTATTAGAGGCCCAAACCCTGAAGAAACATTGATTTGTAGGACTTAAGCTTGTTTGGCACAAGCCCTAAGGAAACACTGATTTGTAGGACTTAGGCTTGTTAGAAACAACCCCCCAATAAATTGTTTACTTTTTTGTAGGACTAATTTTTATTTATTTATTTTTTAAAACACAAGCCCTGAGAAAAAATAAAATGTACTACTGGCCTAATGCAATCAGGTCATGTTGGCCAGTGGCCACTGTTAAATGTCCTCCTGAGTTGCAACTGCTGTTTGTACTGCTGCTGCTGAGTTGTTTAAGCAGCATAATGATTAGGCAGCAGAAAGGGAATGGGATCAACAATAGCAATAACATGGAAGATGGATGATGAAGCCCCCAGTATATGTGGAGAAAAGAACAAGTTGACCATTAAACCTTCTCCACCTGCCCCTCCTCCAAAATCATCATGGGTGTGTTATTATTAGAATATATATTTTTCCCTTGAGAAAAGGATCTGTGGCTTCCATCAGCAACTGCAATGTGCACAGTGTGTGTGTGGTAAATAACATCTGGGGGCACAGCTGTCTCCAAACACCATGACACCCGAAACCAAGTATTGCTGCTGTCACTGTACCCCTTTTCCACACCCGCTAAGGACACATCACAACTTGCTGACAGTTTACTAGTAATGATGAACCCTCCCTGCCAGAATCCTAGCATATTCTGCAGGATGGAATCTCCTCAGATACCACCTGATGACCTGCTATCGATTCTCCTCCATCACACTGGCATGTGTGGACAGTGCACCACACAGTGTGCAATGGGTAGAGATGAACTGCCATATCCTAACATCAAAAGAGTGGCTATCATTTGGCGGGGGAGGTAACAATGAATGCGGTGGATTGGCAGGAGATGTAGTTACCCTAGGTGATGGTGATGGTCAGCTAGTTGTTTCTCTCGTCATGGAACTTCCAGTTTCTGTCTGAGTTTCTTTATTCTTCCTCCTCTTTGACCTCTACCTTTCTGGAGAGACAGGGGGTATAGTAACAGTGGTACTAGATTTCTGTAACGGGTGTTTGGTTTTAACATGTTTGGAGTAAATGCCATGGTGTCTGTGTTTCCTGTGTGTTATCAGGGATCTTGTTCCAAGGTGTGTTCCCTTCTTTCCCCTTCTCACTAACTTGTCACAAATTTTGCACTGTACCATTATTGATGATGACTGCACTGTGCCTGCCGGAAGAGAATAATAGTGCCACACCCATAACTTCTGGGGGGAGGGATAGGGAACAGGTGGAGAAGAATGGCCTCTTTCTTCTTGTTGCTGCTACTGCCTCAGATTTAGCACTGAAACTAGGATCAGGAGGAGTATTGCTACTGCTGGCAAGTGGAACCTGTCCTGACCCCATTCCCACTGTGTCTACGGTGGTCTGTTGCACACTAGCCTGCTCCTCAGCACCTTGCTGCCCTTTCATCTCAGCAGCAGCAGAAGTTAGAGCAGTTGAAATTTCCGCTAATTTCAAAAGCTGACTGCTAGTGGTGGTGGTCAGGGCCGGACTGGGAATAAAAACCAGCCCTGGAAAAAATTGCTGACCAACCCCATAGCATTGCATCATTATACCAGCTTCATAGAATAATGGCATTTTTTTCTTGTTTATAAAAGGGGAAAACATGCATTTTAATACACATCTGAATGCCACCACCAGAGTAATAAAGAGTTGTATATATATATATATATATATATATATATATATATATATACACACACACACACTCTTTCTCCCACTCTTCATTCCCTCCTTTTGCCTTTTTCTCCCTTTTGATTCCCCTTTCTCCCCCTCCTTGACTCATGAGCCCCCCTTTTGCACTTCTCCCCCTCCTGATCCTCCCTCCTTTTGCCTCTTGGTCCCTCCTTTTGCCTCTTGATTGCCCCTCCTTTCACTTCATGATCCCCCCTCCATTTGCCTCTTTTTTCCCACTCTTGACCCCCCTCTGCCTCTTTCACTTGGTCTTGATTTCCTCTCTTCTCAAGTTACCTCTCTTTACCCCTCCTGATCTTCCTTTTGCCACTCTACTCCTCTTGATCCTCCATTTTACCTCTTTCCCCCATTGTCTTTTCATCCCCCCTTTCAACATCCTCTTTCTCTTGATCCCCCTTTTTGCCTCTTTCCCCCTCTTGCCTTAATCGAGCTTTGACTCTTGTCTTGATCCCCCTTTTTACCTCTTTCTCTCCCTCTTGCCTCTCTCTGCCCCCTTCCCGATTCCCCCCTTTTGCCTCTTTCTTCCCCTCTTGATCCCCCTCCTTTTGCTTTTTTCTCCCCTCCCCCATTTTCCTCTCTTGATCTCCCCTTTGCCTCTTTCTCCCCCTCATTAACTGTTGATCCCCCTTTTGCCTCTCTCTCCCCCTTTCTTGACTCTTGATCCCAACCTTTTTCCTCTTTCTCCCCCTCCTGATCCCCCTCCTTTTGCCTCTTGCCAATTTTTTTTCTCCCTTTTGCCTCTTTTTTTATCTCTTGCCCCCCTCTGCCTCTTTTACCTGCTATTGATCACCCTTATCCCTTTCTCCCCCTCTTACCTCTATATAAACCCTCTTGATCCCCCTTTTGCCTTTCTTGCTGTCTTGATCCTCCTCTTGCCTGTGACAGTGTCTGGTGTCTGCTGATGCAGTCTCTGCTCCCAGCCTCCCGCACAGCTCTATCCGTCTCCACAGACCACACAAATGCTTAAGGTAGGAGCAGCTGGCCTACCCGGTGCGCAGACGCAGTGCTTTTCACACTACTTCTGACATCACTGGGTCTAGGCCCGGCCTGCCTCCACTCTCTAGATGCGGCCGGTGGTTGTTCAAATCTCGCGGCCGCCTGTTACCTTGCGAGCCGCTGATGATTGGCTTTACAAACTTGGCACATTTATTTAAGCCTCCCCGGCCGGCCCCCCAGGGAGGCCTAGTGCTGGTGGCCTACCGGGATTTTTCCCGGTATCCCGGTAGGCCAGTCCGGCCCTGGTGGTGGTGATGTCCATCCTCATCCCTGTCTCCCATTCCTTCTCAGTTTCTGCTAAAAAGGCCATCAATGTCTCTTCCACCCCAGCTTCTCTAACACCACCACCACCACTAGTCCCTCCGTGCTGCTGCTCTATTCCAGACATCTCACTGCTGCTTGGAGGAGGTGACGAGCATTGTGACAGAGGGTCCCCTGCTGTCACACATGGCATAATTTTCTCCCCCCCCCCCCCCGATTACTACAAGAAACACTAGCAACAGGCAAAGTATTGGTGGCAGCAGGTTCAGCACTGGCAGCAGGTTCAGTACTAGTAGCAGGTTCAGCGCTGGCAGCAGGTTCACTACTAGAAATAGGTACAACACTAGTGGCTGCAGGATCAGAAATGGTGGCACTGGCAGCAGGGGCAGCACATCTGGCAACAGGTACAACACTAGTGGCAGCAGTTACAGAAATGTTGGCACTGGCAGTAGGGGCAGCACTTCTGGCAACAGGTTCAACACTAGTGGCTGCAGGTACAGCAATGGTGGCACTGGCAGCAAGGGCAGCATGTCTTACAGCAGACACAGGCAGCTGACCTGTCCTGCTCTCACTAGTACTACCTTTTTCTCCCTCCCTCCCTTCCCATTCCCTTTTCTCCCTTCCTTCCCATTCCCTTTTCTGCCTCCCTTCCCATTAAATTCCCCAAGATTCCTTGGGGTGATTTAGGGGGACTGGACAGCATTGGTACAGTAGTGGTCCCTTCCTCCTCAGACTCAGTGGACACATATTGGTCCTTCCAGCTCCTCCCTTGATTATTTTTACCCTGCTCATAGTGATAGGAGTCACTGTGAGCCTCTCCTTCCTAATTTTTTGCAAAATATCACAAGAGAACAGCACAGCACGTCTATCTTGCGCTGTAACTGGTTTTATTGTGTCTGCCTTCAGCGAAAACATCATGTTTTTATTGCAGAATTGCGTAAACAACGTAAATCAATGGGCGGAAACTTTTTAGCCATTGAAAAAATGTTGAAAAAGTTTGGTCAATGGGCGAAAAATTCACAAATTTTAAATGCTAGTTTTAAAGCGGATTTTGCCATGAAAAAAGGATAACAACGTGGTTTTTGCGAAATTTCCCGCGGGAACACGGCAACAACTTTCGCCCACCCCTATTTGTGATAATCACATTTATAATACTATCGCCCCCCCCTTATCGACTGGGCAAATAATAATCTCCTCATTATCTCTAAGTTTCCTAACTATAAATCTTTTGTTTAGTTATATTGGAAAGGAAATTTCTTTTTTTTTATAATTGAAGTTCTTAATATCTCTTTCAACCAGGCTTCCACATATTTTCATTTTATCTCTAATCTTCTTTGGAATGTGATTTCATTTTAAAGTCAGTATGTGTGAAGACATTCTCTTGTGGAATACAGAGAAGAAACCTAGAAGCAGTGTATTTATTAAGATCAATGAGCACTGGTATCCATTATACTTACTATAATAAAATGAAAGAATCACTTATCTCATTCAACCTGTATAGCCTCGCAGCTGTGTCCACTTCTCTGTCTCCTCCACCTCCTTATGCATCTTTCAACCCTGCCAATGATGGTTATAAAAAGCTCACCATTCAGAGGGGAGCACCGGGGGTGGAAATTACCATGGGGGCATAGCCAGGCATGTCCAATGTGATTCATAAATTGCTAACCCCATGCGTATCATGGGCTTATTTACCTGCTTTGTCAAGGGTAATCAATTGCAGCAATTAGGCGGAATCTGGGAGACAACAATATCAAAAGAAGTGAAATAAGGCAGTTGTAATATTGAATCCATACTGTCATCAACTACTTATTCCTCAACTGTCAATTACTTATGCATCCATCAATGAATTTAATCTCCATTTACATATATTCCAGATAAGTGAACTCAATGGAACTTTGTTTCTAATACCCATTATCTATCTAGATTGACTATTTATGGGCCCAGTTGTTTACACATTAGGGTCTATCTTATTTCACATCAAAATAAGAGATATTTATTTCTATCAAGTGAACTTTTGGGAGCTATTCCTTACATATATTTTCATACATAATCATTTTTTATCTACAGGTATTTGTTTTTATATACAAGGTTGTTTTCTTTTACCATCTGTTCCTAGTTTCTCCTAGAATACATTATTATTATTATTATTATTATTCTTTATTTATATAGCACCAACTAATTCCGCAGTTCTGTACAATTGGTTCAATTAGTTGTGTATTTGCAACATGTCCTGGGACCTCTAGTCTATTGTTATATTTTAGTACCATTATTTTCTTTTAGCATATAGCTATATTTATTATAGCTTCAGGTCTCATTTTCACATGCATGTGTATATGGTATATTTTATTTCATTTATTAATTCCTTCCTGTTATCAAGATACAATAGTTTGGAATAGTGTCTTACACCAGAAGGAATTCCTACAGGGTTTAGCCTCCGGTTCATTTATTCCACATAATACAGTGCCTTGGGATGGTAGGAACATCCAGTCTCCAGGCACCTGGTATATTTATAGGTGCATTATATGTTTTACATCTTGCTCGCAGTGTATACTTACTTGCCCCTCTAGTTTTTGCAAGAGTATGGCTGTGTATGAATGGTATACACAGTATGTTAAGGTGAACCCTTTGTCTATATTTGCCCTACTTGTCATGCCAGATTTATTGTCCCTTGGTATCTGTCAGTGCCATGTCACTTAGTTTCAGCATAGCTGGTGGCTTGTTCCCAATCAGTCTAATATTTTGTTATCTAACACCTACACAGAAATTGCAATAGGAGGATTTTAGTCCATACAGGTTACTGGTAACTTTGGTTACTGGTAACTTTGGGTAGACGATCAGCCCCTTTAAGTAGGCAGGAACAATTCTGAGAAGTGACTGATGGGTGGAGCCTACCTCCTCTCCTTAGCTTGCAGCTATCCAATCTCCATCCAGTAAGATTTGAAAACTAACTATTGACTACGTAGTAAGAAGGTAAAGGAAGACTCCTGTGAGCATGAACCCGAAAGGACCCCCACGTTCTGCCACAGGAGAGCCAAGCATGGTCCCTTGACAGGATGGGAGACCAGTAACCTGTATGGACTAAGAGGATTTAACAGGTAAGACTAAAATCCTCTTTCCTCTGTTGTCCAGTACAGTTTACTTGTAACTTTGGGATGTCCAACCATTAAGCTCCCCAGGGCAGGAAGAAAGGCAAGGACCAGGCACAGGCCCCCAAAGTCACCAGAGCACCAATGAAGCAACAGATCATGAATAGCTTAACATTAACCACAAAGTGTCAAAGGACACCGAACAGGGGTAAAAAAGACCTCAGGAACCATCACACAGCACATGGCACTAGAGCCAACAGGGCTCAAAAGTACTGAGAGACTAATGAGATCCTAGACAGGCAAGGCTGCCTCCAGGATCTTCCTCCCCAAACTGGCATCAGCTGATGCCAGCACATCCACACAGAAGTGTTTCGAGAAGGTATGCACGGACGACCAAGTGGCCACCTTGCACAACTGATCTTCTGAGGCCTGATTCTTGTAGGCCTAAGATGCCCCAATAGACCTCGTAGAATTAGCCATGACCCGAAGAGGAACAGGAGTCTTTCTAAGTTTGTAAGCCTTACGAATAGTGGACTTGATCCAAGAAGCAATGGTTACCTTGGAAGCAGGCTTCTCTGCCCTGGGACCCTCAAGAATGACAGTGTGTCAGACTGCCTCAATGGCTCAGTGCGATGCACACAGAACTTGAGACAATGCACAACATCCAACAGGTGAAGCTCCTTCTCCTTGTCAGAAGCAGGGTTAGGGCAGAAAGAAGGAACCACAATCTCCTGATTACTATGGAACTCAGACACTTCCTTCGGGAGAAACTCTTGCGAAGTGCAAAGCACCACCTTGTCCTTGTGAAACACCAAAAAGGGTGGCCTACAAGACAGGGCATTCAGCTCTGCAACACGGCGAACAGATACAATTGCCAGGAGGAAAGCCATCTTACATGCCAGCAGACGGAGAGGAATAGTGGCCAATGACTCAAAGGGAGGGTGCTGAAGGATGCCCAAAACTAAGTTAAGGTCCCACTGAGGAGCGACAGACTTAAACACAGGACGGGTATGAGCAACTCCTTGGAAGAAAACCTTGACATCAGGAAGAATAGCAAGGAGCCTCTGAAAGAAAACAGAGAGAGCAGAAGTCTAAACCTTAAGAGAACTCAGACTGAGACCCTTAGCCACACCATCCTGGAGGAAGGAAAGGACCGTAGGAAGATCAAAATCCTGAGACAGGTCCCTATCAGATCAAGATATAAAGGTAGACTAATCTTGATGGTAGGCCTTAGAGGAAACCGGCTTACAGGCACTAAGCATAGTAGCCACCACACCAGAAGAAAATCCCTTCTTCAAAACTGAGGATTCAATCTCCATGCCATCAAAGCCAGATGATGAACATCCTCCTTCCACAGGTAACCCTGTAGAAGAAGATATGGATGGGAGGGAAGCCGAAGAGGTTCCTCCACTGAGAGATCCAGAAGATCTGGAAACCAAGCCTGCCAAGGCCATTACAGAGCAATCTGAATGACTGGGCAGCACTCCAGTCTCAGTTTCCGTATCACCCTGTGCAACAGAGAAATGGGAGGAAAGATGTATGCCAGAGGGAAATTCCACGGGATCAACAAGGCATCCACTGCTAGAGCCAGGGGCTCCGCCCAGCGAGAGCAGAACGTTGGAACCTTCCTGTTGTGTCTTGTTGCCATCAGGTCGATGCATGGAAGACCCCACAACTGGACAATGAGGCTGAACACCTCTTGATGCAGTTCTCACTCTCCGCTGTCCATTATGTGTCGACTGAGGAAGTATGACAGAACATTGTCTACGCCAGGAATATGAACTGTGGAAATGGCAGGGACATGCTCCTCTGCCCAGGACAAAATAGCCTTGACCTCTAGCCAAGCTGCGAGACTTCTTGTGCTGCCTTGCTTGTTGATGTAGGCTACTGCTGTGGTGTTGTCTGACTGGACCTGACTGGGCAATCCTCCAGTTGGCAAGTCCAGTGTCGCAGGGCATGAAATATCACCCGAAGCTCCAAGACATTGATGGGAAGGAGAGATTCTTTCTGGGACCACCGACTCTGAGCATTCAAGTGCCCCAGAACTGGTCCCCAATGGGAGAGGCTTGCATCTGTCATCACTGTTGTCCAAAATGGCACCATGAATGGCCTGCCTTTAAGCAGATTGTTCAAGTTGAGCCACCACAAGAGACTCAGCACCATGTGAAGAGGGAGAGATAAGGACCTCTCCAGGAGATCCAGTCAACCCCTACATGCCAGGATTAGAAACCTCTGAAGTTCTCTGGTATGAGCCATGGCAAATGGAACCGCCTCTATGGTGGAAATGAACTTCCCCACCAGGGATGACATCTTCTTGGCTGGAACCAGATCCTGATTTAGGACAGCCTGGACCTGCAGTGCAATCTGATGAGCTACTTCGTCCGTGAGGAAATACATCCCCCTCTAAGTGTCAAAGAGGATGCCCAGAAAGACCATCCTCTGTGAAGGAACAAGGTCTGACTTGTCCAGATTGATGATCCACCCATGACGGGACAGAGCATGAATGCAATCCTGCATTTGCTGATGAAGGAGTTCAGGAGAAGAGGCCTTCAGAAGGAGGTTGTCTATGTATGGGGTGACTTTGATGCCATCTCGAAGTAGGACAGAAATCAAGGCTCCCAGGACTCTGTTGAAAACTTGAGGAGCCGTGGTCAGGCCAAAGGGGAGGGTAGAAAACTGGAAATGCCTTCGGTCACAGGCAAAGCAGAGATATTGCCAAATCTCTAGATGAATGGTAATGTGCAAATATGCATCCTGAAGATCCAGAAAAGCTAGAAATTCCCCAGGGGCCATGGCAGTTATCACTGTGCATAGCGACTCCTGGCTGTACTGGGACTTGACCACAAAGGAGTTGAGATCTTCAAATTTAAAATGGGGCGACAGCCGCCATCCTTATTGGAAACCACTAAAAGGTTGGAGTACAATCCCAGCCCTCTTTCCTGAGGAGTAACTGGTTCCAAAACTGCCTTGTCCAGAAGGGCCTGAATGGCTCCCTCGAGAAGGCAATGTGCTTCTGCTCCCAGAGGACAGCGAAAAGAGAAGGTCCGGGAAGGAGGAAAGGAGGTGAATGGAATCCAGTAACCCACAGCCACCACCTGCAAAACCCATGGGTCCACCACAGAGGCTTCCCAATCCGAGAGATAGTGGTGCAAGCGGCCACCCACCTGTGGTTGGGGACCCGGATTCAGCGGAAAACAAATATGGGGCCTGACAGGTTCCTGAAACACATCAGATGGGTCAGAGGCCACCTCCTGTACCAAGGGAATGTCCAGGGTTTTCAACACAGCCCTGATCAGACCCTCAGCCAATGGAACAGGATCAGCCTCAATGGGGTCCCCAAAAAACTGAGAGGAAGAGACAGCTGAAAAGTTTTCATAATCAAAGTCACCAATATTTCCTCCTTAGAGGAATCAGACACCTCAGGTACACCCAGCGGTTTAGGCAGGGAAGATCTGATAGGGTTGGGGGCCTGCCATGAGTAGAAGACCCCCTGTAAGGTGGATGGAAGGAGTTGCAAGGTAGACCAGAGCTCCCTGGTAGTAGCCTTAACTTCTTGCATCCAAACTAGCTCTAGTGCATGGCTGGAGGTCCCTGCAGGGGACTCAGGGGCAGCAGCGCATGCTGGGCAAACGTGACCTGAGAATTCTCTAGGTAACCCTGAGTGACATGAGGAGCAATGAGCAATAGTGGACACAGATTCCCCAGTGTCCTTAGTCTTAGGACTAGCCCCAAGGTCTAACGGAATAGTTTTCTCACAGAGTCAAGCGGTCAAAGCATCAGAAACACCCAAAAACAGTGTGTATGATAATAAAAATCACCCCAGAAACGCTAAAATAGACCTGGTAGGCGAAGGTTTAAACTGATGAAGATGGAAGGAGAGTCCAAGCCCTGCATAGGATACTCATTCAGAGAAGGCACAAAATGGCTGCCGCGGCAGGAGCCAATCAGAAGCGAGCTCACGAAGCAATCGCTCACTGGAATTGTAGTTTCTCAAAAAAGTACCCCCAACAGTGCCAGAAGCCCCCTGAGCCCCCACAACATGTCCAAAACGTGAATACCAAAACGTAAAATCACTCAAAAGCCCAATAGAACTAGTCAGTAGACCCAAAAAACACAGATCCCAGTAGTGAAAGTGCCCACAACCCCCAAGAGATGCTAAACTAGCAGCCAAAGGGTTAAGTTACCACATAAACTTTCTCTAAACAACCCACAGACATACAGATAAACCCAATGAGTGCATGAGTATGTAATAGGAACTCCAAATGAGACCCCTGTGTGGAGGGGAAGCATGGCACATGTGGACCTCAGCACTCAAAGGGTGCTCACCTTTTCAGCAGGTCTATCTTCAGATTACCATATATCAAGAAGAAGCCTCAGTGGGCAATTCCTGAGAAAAGAACTTACAGCCAAGGTTTTCCCCCCAGGGCTTAGGTCCACAAAAGCATCTGGTAAATTGAGCTATCCACATTTGGGTGATGGGAATTGTCAGTGATGGTAATCCTCCTAATGGTGGTATCCCATATCTAATAGAAAAATAATAAAAAACTAAAACTATAGCAGAACTGTTCTCTTGCCTTGTGTCTTGATCAAGGAACAAATCTTATTGGATGGGGATTGGCTAGCTGCAAGCTTAGGAAAGGAGGTAGGCTCCACCCAGCAGTCACTTCTCAGAATTGTTCTTGCCTACTTAAAGGGACTGATCGCCTACCCAAAGTTACCAGTAACCAGAGTTACCAGTAACTTGTACTGGAGGACAGAGAAATTCTGCTTTTTCTGTAGCTCTTCAATCCTAGGCACAGATATATTTCCTGGTATCTATCAGTGTTTTCACATCACTTAGTCTCAGGATGGTTGGTTTGGCTGTTTGTCACTTACTCTAACACTTTTTTGGGGGTGGCTAGCTGTCCCTTCTCATTCATACCAAGAAATCAACTGACATTGTTTCCCCAAAACTTCTTTAACACCTCTACAAATGAAAAACTCAATTTATTATTATTATTGTTTTTTATTAAAAACACAGAAATCACATTATGTTGCTTTCTCTCTCACTTCCCAATCACATATTTATTGTCTGGTCTCTGTCAGTGTATTGTGTCACTCACTCTAACACCTTTTTTTTTTTGGGAGGTGGGGGTTAACCTGCTCGCAGCTTCTTTCCTATAATCAGAAAATAACTGTCAGTGTCTCTGCAATACGCCTTTAACACTTTTTTTTGTGACTGGCTTTGAATTAAGTATCCAGAAATAAGTGTGCCTCTTTGTCTCTCACTCCCAATCACAGACTCACAACTTGCAGGACACGGACACCCTTTTATACTAGCACCATGGGAATGTTCACAACATTGGAGAAATGTAGTCCTACCAGTAACTTCAATGCAATACATAGGGAAAAGGAAGGAAAAAAAATAGGACTTTTCGTGGGAAATGTGCCACTCCGTGTGCCGCTTGCATAGGTTTTTGAGACACGAAGGTTTGCTCATCCCTAGTCTCTAGTTTAAACACACTTTATAGGGTTATTCAGGATGTTAAGGATGAGCAATGCTGGACCAAAGCAGTAGCACTATGGGAAACAAATAAAAATTCCCAATTAGTTAGATGGTGTTTTTAACTCTTGACTGCTCCAGCATTCCACGTGATATTTGAATAATTTAAATCCATGGGGATTTGGGGAATGTTATCCCTATGGTGCAGTTGGTTTGCCCCAGAATTATTCATCTTTAACCGCCTAAGGAGCATTGTGGACTGTGATCCTGAGACTTACCCTATTTGTGGAGGACATCAAGACAAGGACGATATACATCTTTGCAGGGACTGTGATCCTGACACTTACCTTGTTGGTGGAGGATGTCAAGATACGGATGATAGACACCTAAGCAGGGATGGGTAAACTACCCTGCCTGTGTACACAGTTGGTGAGAGGCATATGCCTAATTATCAACAAGTTTTAAATGAGAGTTGATTGATTGTATACTCATCTGCAATATATCCATCAGTCTGGTATAACACTATAGGTGCCCATTCCTCTTTTTTCTTTTTGTTTCTTTTGCATGCAAACACAAAATGCAAGTCTGAGCTGAATATCTTTTTATTAAAACATCTGTCTTCAGTGGTAGTGCCCTTTTATTACTCTGCAATATACATATATATTTTTTTTTCTGTATTAAGTTTCACTATTCTTTAAAAGGATAGTAATGTCATATAATGACTTTGTGTGGTATTGTTGATTTAAAAAAAATAAACTATGTGCAAAAAATTCCATCTCTCAAACCTTTATGATTTGAGAGATATTCACATCTAAAGTTCCCCCTTCCTCCCCCTCTCCTGATGTCAGCTGTAAAGCTGACAGCAGGATATTCGAGTCAGCTGACTCATGGAGGCTCTTCAGCAGAGCCGAATTAGCATTATTTAAAAAGAACTACTTAATTGGAATGGTCTACAAAGCGTGCTTGCAAACCAGGCACACTTTGTAGACCATTTCTAATGTTTAATGTTTAACACATATTCTCTATTCCCTTTTTAATATTTATTTTGTGTTTTATTAAACCTGTTTATGGTGCCTCACTCACACACGTAAAGTGGAGTGCTCCTGGAGCAAGTCAACTTCACTATAGGTGATTAATAATAATAGGCTTAATTTGCATTATTACATATTTTTTAGCCTCTTTAAGTTCAGAAGGTCCCCAATTTCCTGGTAAGCCAGGCATAGCAATGCAATGGATACCTTTCTGGCACTCAAAGGGTTAAACAAATGACTGCCTGTGAGATGTGGTTCACAACCTTTTTTTCTCAAGGTACGCCTAATAGTCTGGAATGTTTGGGCACACCTATAATTTTATATGTCATACTGTAGGGTATAAGTGTAACAAAATACAGTTAGGTCTTGCAATCAGAATAACAAAAAAACACATATTATACATAACATTTTCCATAAATATATATATCTGACACTCAACATTCACATTTTTATCAAAGTCTTTATTGAAAAGAAGGGGCACCCTAAATGGATGTCCGGTGCATACCAAAGAGCCATGGTCCACCGGTTGAGAACCACTAGGTTAGATGGAGGTGGAGGCTAAGTTTTTAGCAGGAAAGGTTAGGGTAGAACTGCAGTCCTTGCACAATAAGTCTGTAACCCTTTCAAGACCAGAAATAGTTATGTGTGGTGCTGGCAGTGACACATGGATTAGAGTTAAATTGGATCCCCCAGAGAAGGCCAGGTTTGGAGATTGTGACAGGTTACAAGATTGTAGGCACTATTTCATAATTTGATTGCATTACATTGGCATTAATCTGTGGCTCTCCAGTTGCTGTTGCACTATAATTCTTATCCTTAAACAGCTAATGACTGGCTAAGGATGAGAGGAGTTTAATGTTACAGCAACTGAATAACCTTGTTGACCACCTATATATGTAAAATACTTAGTACTGTGTATGTGTTTCTAACAAACCCCTCAGATGCTTAAAGGGTTTAGGTGTAATAGTGTGTTGTATATTTAGGTGCACAAAGTTAAAGAGTAACCCAACTGCTCCTTCGTGGCTCCCCGATCTGTATCAGCCTCGTCATGGGCAGTCTCTACTGCGCATAACTGCATTGTTACAAACTTTCTAGTGAATTATTATATAGTATGTGTATTATACCCAAGATTTCATGGTAATTACTGTGTCTAACAGAAAGACTTTACCTAGATTGAGGCCCATCATTCGGCCTGCAGGTATATTTATATAACTACTGTTAGTAACAGAACTTACCTTGACAGGAGTCCTTCATATAGCAGTCAGGTTTATTTATATAATTACAGTGTATAACAGAAGTATTTGCTTAGGTATATGAGTTCATCATAAAGCAGTCAGTTTCATGTATATAATTACTGTGTGTAACAAGAGGATTTACCCAGGTAGCAGTCCTACATTGAACAGCCAGTTTTATAAATATAATCACTGTGTATAACAGAAGGTCCTACCTAAGGAAGATTTTATCATACAGAAGTCAGATATATCTATATTTTTACTGTGAATAACAAAAGGACTTACCTAAATAGGAGGTCATCATACAGCAGTCAAGTATACCAGGGAGATTTGTGCAGTGGGAGGCATGTTTGGATTTGCCTCCTTCTTCCTTGCCAAAGTATTCAGAACCCTGGCCAGTTTTCTCATTTTACTGAATTACAAACGGTACATTAAAATTTTGTACCATATGATTTTACTTTAAAATACTATTGCAAAGTGACATTGGTGTTATGTTGATAATATTTAAGAAAAATAAAAACTGAAATAGGTTGCTTGCATACATATTCAACTCTTGTGCTGTGGAAGTTCCCAGTTTACACATATGATTGACATTTCCCTACTGAGGACACAATGGAACCATTAAAGTTGCTTTCACGTTTTCAGGGTAAAAACCCCACTGTTGATGGCTGTGGATCTGAAGGAAAATGAAGACCAAAGAGTATTCTATAGAAGTCAGAGATAATGTAATACAGATGCAGATACAGAAGATTAGGAAAAGGGTACAAAATAATATCCAAGTTTCTAGAAATCCCAGTGAGCACAGCTGGATCAAGAATAGGAAGTTGCATCACACTGACCAGGAAGTGCAAAGAAAAAGCTGTTCCTCAAAACTGAGAATTCAATCAAGAAAGAGACTTGTGAAAGAAGCCACAGATTGACCAACAATCAATTTTAGAGTTCAGTGGCTGTGAGAGGAATAATTATGTACCAATCAACCATATCAAGAGCTTTGCAAAACATTGGCCTGTATGCTATAGGTTTAAGCTATTAAGAAAAAAATTGCTATGTGAAAGCATATCAGGAGTTTGCCAGAAATCATGCTCGTGTCTCAGCTGAGATATGAGAAAAGGTTTTGTGGTAAGAAACACAACCCCAAAAATTGTTTATTTTTTTGTAGGACTATGATTTTTTTTTTTTTTCAAAGTACAAGCCCTATGAAAGAAAATGCCGTACTGGCCTAATGCCAGGAGGTAATGTTGGCCAGTGGCTACTGACCATTGTCAAATATCCTCCATAATTGCAGAATTTGCAACTACTGTTCTTACTGCTACTGCTGCTGAGTTGTTTAAGCACAGTATGATTAGACAGCTGAAAGGGAATGGGATCAACAATAGCAGTGATAGATGATAAAGGTTCCACTTGCTGCGACTAGCTCCAGTGATGCGCCTGAGGCAGTAGCAGCACAATAAGTAGCCCCCAGGCTATGTGGAGAAAAGAAAAAGTTGACCAATAAGTCTTCTCCACCTGCCCTTCCTCCAAAATCATGGGTGTGTTGTTATTAGAATATCTTTTTTCCCTTGAAAGCAGGAACTGTGCCTTTCATCAGCAACTGCAGTGTGAACAGTGTGTGTGGTAAATAACATCTGGGGGCACAACTGTAGCCAAACACCAAGACACCAGAAACCAAGTACTGCTGCTGTCACTATACCCCTTGTCCAGAACCAGCTAAGGACACATGACAACTTGCTGACAGTTTAATAGTAATGATGAACCCTCCTGCCACCATATTAGCATAGTCTGCGGGATGGAATATCTTCAGGTGGCGCTTCATGCCCTGCTTGCGATTCTCCTCCACCACACTGGCATATGTGGTCAGTGCACCACACAATGTGCAATGGGGGGAGATGAACTGCCAAATCCTAACATCAACAGAGTGGCTATCATTTGGCAGGGGAGGTAACTAACAATGAACGCGATGGATTGGCAGAAGAGGAAGAAAGAGATGGCAAGCTAGTTGCTTCACTCATCATGATCTTTGCCTCGCCTCTTGTTGCTTTTCTAGAGCGTCAGGGGGTACAGCAACAGCAGTGCTCAATTTCTGTGGTGGGTGTTTGGCTTTAACATGTTTCACATAAATGTCATGGTGTCTGTTATCAGGGCGGTTGTGCCAAAGCACATTCCCTCCTTTCCACTTCTCACTGATTTGTCATAAGTTGTGCAAAGTGCCATTGTTGATGACTACACTGTGCGTACCCCAAGAGAAAAATGGTATCACACCCATGACTTCAGGGGGGTAAGAAACAGGTGGTGAAGAATGGCCTCTTTCTTCTTGTCCTCCACATTACCCTTCACTGTCTGAGGCAGCAGATGATGTTGCTGCTGTTGCTGTTACTGCCTCAGAATTAGCATTGCAGCTAGGACCAGGAGTATTGCTGATGCTGGCAAGTGGAACCTGTCCTAGTCCTGCATCACTTGTTGACCCCATTTCCACTGTGTCCATGTAAGTCTGTGGTACACTAGCCTGCTCTTCGTCATCCTGCTGCACTTGCAACTCAGCAGCAGCAGAAATTAGAGCAGTTGCAAATTCTTCAAATTAAAAAAATGGTCCCTTAATGTCACACTTGTCATTTCTTGGTGACGTGAAGATGGCAGACTGGCAGCAGTAGCAGCAGGCACAGCCAGCTAATCTGTGGTCCTGGTGGTGGTGGTATTATTGCGGTGGTGACAATTCTGCCTTCTTCAGGATCATGTTCCACATGGACAATGCCGTGGGGGGAAAAAGACTTCCAGGGTCAGGGAAATGGTGTGGGCTCCCGTGACCACTAGTCTGAATGCTCTCAATTGCTTCCCCTATCACTCTCCTAACACTAGTCCCACGGGCTGCTTCATCATCACTGTTAATACTACTACTAACACCAATCACATAAATGTCAGCCCCTGAGTCTTCCTCCTCACAGTCACTAGTAATATGAGGATATTGATTAACCCCTCCTTCACTCCTAATGCTTACAAACTGCTGGACCTTAGTAGTAGTACTAGCATTGGCGATACTGCTTGGGGATGGCAAGTGTGACTTAGGGTCCCCTTCTGTCACACTTTGTATCATCTTCTTCCCCCTGTCCTGAGTATTACAAGACACACTAGCAGCAGCTTCAGCACTGGTGGCACCAGGTTCAGCACTGGCAGCAGGCACAGCACTGGTGGCAGCAGAGGCAGTACTGGCAGCAGACACAGCACTGGTGGTGGCACTGGAAGCAGGGGCAGCACGTCTGACAGCAGGGGCAGTACATCTTACAGCAGGTGCAGCACGTCTGGCAGCGGTCACAGGCAGCTGGCCTGTCCTGCTCTCACTACTACTACCCACCCTTTTGTTCCTTCCTTGACATTCATTTCCACAAAAACCTTAGGGGTGATTTAGGGGGACTGGCCAGTATTGCTTCTGTAGTGTTCACTTTCTCCTCAGACTCAAACTCAGTGGACACATAATTGTCCTTCCAGTTCCACCTTTTATTACTTTTAAACCTGCTCATAGTGATTGCAGTCACTATGAGCCTCTCCTGCCTCAATTTTACAAAAAGATCACAGCAGAAGAGCACAGCACTTCTACCTCACTCTGTAGCTGCTTCTTTGTGTTTAACTTCCTCGAATACGTCACTTTTTTTATAGCAAAAAGGCGAAAACCACGTAAATCAATGGGAGGAAACTATCTAGCTATTGAAAAAATGGCAATTAATTTTGGCCAATGGGCGAAAAATGAGAACATTTTGATCGCAAGTTTTAAATTGGATTTTCCAACGAAAAAGAGGACAACAACTTGGTTTTCGCAGGACTTCTTGCGGCAACACAGCAAGAGATTTTGCCCACACCTAATAAAGAGGTAGTAAAGTGGAGATGACTTCTCTAGTTTATCACCTCTCCATTTCCTATGTTATTCTATGGAGCCTGTTCACTAAGATCTCCAGAAGTGAAGAAATCATAGTGCATAGGCTCCTTAGAATAACATAGAAATTGGTGAAGTGATAAACTGGAGTCATCACCACTTTATTGCTGCTTAGTGAATCACCCCTTAAAGATGTTATTGCAGTGAAAGATGACTTTACAAATATTATTGTGTAGGGGTTGAAAATGTATGCAAGCAACACTTTTTCTTAAAAATATTTCCCAACACAAAACCGATGTCACCTTACAATAACTGATTTACTGTTTTCTTGCAGCTAAACTCTACTGTAGTCTGTAACAGAAGGGGACATTTTACCACATTGAGGATGTATACAGACCTTTAAAATCATGGTCAAAGCTCTATATGGCTCTAGTCAGCCCAGTTCATGAGTCTAAAGAGTGAAGCCCCCTCTCACTTAAGCCTGCCTTGCCTATGATTCTAAAGGGCCATGCCTACATTCTCAAATATAGTAAAATGTCCCCAGTTACTGACTACTGCAGAGTTTATAAGCAAGCAAACCAGTAAATAGGTTTAACTCTTTGAGTTCCAAAGGGGTATGCAACACATTGCAAAGCAATGCATTGCGTACCCCTCTGACACTCATAGGGTTAACTGACTGCTGTATAATTGACATCTACCTTGATAAGTTTTTCTGTTGATAAAGTTGAAAGCCAATTATTCTTAGGGTAAATTTTCCTTTAAAGGGATAATAATACTTTAAAACAACTTTACTTAATATTGTAGCACTTGCAAATACAAATTAAATGAGCCCAGCGGCATCTCTCAAACCTGTATGGTTTGAGAGATAGCCGCTTTCAAAGTTCCCCCTCCCCTGATGTCAGCACTCTAGCTAACTGCAGGGGAATCCTGTCCCTGAACAAGCGGCGGCTCTGCAGCAGAGCTGAGATTGCGTTATAGAAACAGAAATCCTTCACTGAAACGGTCTTCTACGTGTGCTTGCAAACCAAGCACACACAAAAGACCATTTCAGTGAAGGATTTCTGTTTCTATAATGCAATCTCGCCTTTGCTGAAGAGCCTCTGCCGGTCCCGGGACCGGATTCCTCTGCATTCAAGTAGAGCTCTGACATCAGGGGAGGGGAAACTTTGAAAGCGGCTATCTCTCAAACCATACAGGTTTGATAGATGCTGCTGGGCTCATTTAATTTGTATTTGTAAGGGCTACAATATTAAGTAAAGTTGTTTTAATGTATTACTATCCCTTTAATTACACTTAGTTTAATGTTTAGAAAGAACAGAAATGTCAATAACAGCACAGGGCCATATTCAGGAAGATGGAGAGGTGCTATTATATAGAAACCAACAGCACAACAGGGGGCAAATCAAGACTCACAAAATCCCCATTCATGTTAGATAGAGATTTTAACCCTCTGAGTGTCAACTAGGAATCCAATGCATTGGGACCCCTCTGGCACTCAAAAGGTTAACCACCTGAATACTAGAGATGTCTCAAATGCATTGTCTCACAAGGCTTTGTAGACCTCGCTAGCATTCAAGGGATTAAATGCCCCATTTAATGGGATTTACATGTGTTCCCTAAGGTGTGTTTGGTTTGCTCCTGAATATAGCCCATAGCAGTAATTGCAACAACTCATATAAAACAAGCTATATTTCTTATATGAGCTAAGAACATTATTTAGCAAACATAATACATGTTATATAGTATATCGCTTCTTTGTTTTTAGAAATATGCACAATTGTGTTAACAATAATTTTATTAGATTAAATCATTATACATTTCTTTAAAAAATAAGTTCTCTTTAAAATCTATACAGACAATGTACAAGAATAAACTATCTATTTTTCTGACTGTGATTCAGGATATTGTGTTTTTTTTAGTGCAAATGAATGCTGACCAGCAGCATTTTGACCAGAGGTGACCAAACTGAGGGCCCCTAGTTATGGAAGACTACAATTCCCATCATTCCTAAACCAGCCATAGCTATGGTTAACTAGAGATGATGGGACTTGTAATTATCCACTGCTAAAGGGCATCAGATTGTCCATCCCAGATGTAAGGGATTACATTTAGTGTATATGTATTGAAGTTGAAGATGTTAAAGGAGCAGTAAACTTTTATTTATGAAAACACATATTTTACAGAGCATTTCCTGCTGAATAAAACAAGGTCACTCCCATCGCTGTCAGATGTTTTATTAAAAAATTATAGCAGTTTAAATAATCATGAGGTGAATTTACTGTGATTACTTCCTGATAGTTCTAACTGACAGGAAGTGACAGGCAGTTTCTATCACATTCTATGGAGAACTGTATGTCTCTGACTTTTCTGACTTTCCTCTCCATTAGAATCTAACAGGAAATCTTATTAGAATTCGACCACTAGAGGGCACTGCTGATGTAAAATAACATGGGTTTAAACTGTAATAACTCTGGAAATATAAATCTCTTGGCAGTGAGAGTACCCTTATTTTACTCAATAGGAAAATCCCTACAATATATATTTTTTCATAAAAAAGTTTGCTGCTCCTTTAAGTTGTTACTTCTGGACAATTTACAACTTACCCATCAGCCTATAAACTTTGTGTATCCAAACTGATCCATTAGTGTCCAACAGATTTCCTCAATTAATTGGATTTCTTCTCTAGGCATATTATATTTCCAGGTATCTAAGCTAGCAGGTGAAATCTCTCCTTCATGTGAAAGGTAAAACAGATTTGTTGAACTTGCAAACATTATTTGATTTAAACTTGCAGGTGAAAGAGGAATACCAAAAAAATGAAATATTTCTTCTGTTGTTTTCTCTGGCAAGTTTACAATGTCTTCAAATCTGATCAAAAGATAATTTTCTGGAAGCAAATTTCTATTTATTCGTATTGCTGCTGCAGTATTTGATGACCACAAGTGGGAAAGTTTAGAAATGGCATTTGATTTAGAATCAAAGAGTTCCTCTTTTAATGATTCATATTCCAAAGCATAGCCTGATTTAGAATTACATTTCTGTTTCTCTTCTTCTTTGAACATTACTGATAAACGCTGAGGGATGTTTTTCAAAGAGAATAGGTTAGGCTTACTTTTATACAACATTGAATAAATCCAAGCACGAGGGTCTCGAACAACAAATAATGCCCTCAAAGAAGGTCCAACAATTTTTTGGATAAAAGGAAGTTTTAATGTCCAGCTTCCACTGCTTAAACCAAGTACAGGTTGTGCATTTGGAAACATTATTAGATGTTGTCTAAGGTGTCTGATGTACTCAGAATCTTTGTCATAACTACCCTTGATTCTACTTTTTTGTTCTGAAAAAGGGTCTCTTCTTTTAATTCTTTTTTTCTTATCCTTGGTGACGATTGGGTGGTGAAAAAGTTTGGGTTTGCTAGGGTCCTGTAAATCTATGTTTTGTAAATGAAGTTTTGTATTCTGAAGAAGTGACTGGAGCCAACCTTGAATTAATTTAAAATGTCCCTCCTCTACATCGGAGCTGCTCCATTCACATGCATCTGCAAATGAATCGATTTTAAACTCTCCGTCTGGAATATCAAGGTAAAGAGTAGGTACCTTAATGTATATGAAATCTGAGCTATTGAAAAAGAGTTGTTTTAAAATCTCAGCTCCTGAACATGGAAGGGAGGTAATGACTACAACTGGCAAATCTACAGCACGTCCATCCATTTTTTTAGTATTATCCACATCTACCATTTCACTATTCCATTTTGCACAAATAGGCTGAGTACATGCACTCCACACATCTACTAATTCAAAAAAATAAAGTATGATAATCAATACTAGGATCCAGCGCATCAACCTACTAAAGGTAATATAGAATCTCCAATGAAACGCTAAAATTACCAAGCTTATACATAATACTAACCCTATAATTAAGTTTAATTTAAATCCAAGGTGAAATACATTCATATTTTTTGGTCCATTTTTTTTAACATGCTCAATGCCTAAGCCAAACCTTACAATTTTGTCCTGATTCTCTACCTTAGCATATCCACCAAACCCAAGAAATTTAAATCTAGCCTCTAGATCATTATATTCAGTTGCCATGGATACTATACTTTCAGAATTGTTAACATTTACTGAAATTTTTACTCCATATTTGTTATCATCTAAGAATTTTAGTGATGATACATTAACATATGGCCCATAGAATAAGTATGCAATTCTTGAAATTTTGGGGTTTAATTGAAAGGATACATTTACAAATTGTGTCCATCTCTTTTTGAACTCAGCAGCCTGTTCTGCTTCCTGTATCCTACCAGAAGGGCTATTGCCATTTTGGTCTAACCAAAACATTTTGTAGTGAGCGTCCCATATGTCCATCATGGCGCCACTATATTTGTTTAAAAACTTGTAAGGGACATATTTAAAATCAATATCAAGATTATGGAAAAAAGCACTGACTAAGGAGAGTGGGGAATCATTATGTTTCTCTATGTGATCGACAACTAGAAGGGTTTGTTGATTTAACAGCAGTAAACCACGGTAAACACTTTTTAATCTCATGGAAGACGAATAAGCAGAGACTGCTTCACCACTTACAAACATCATTTCCTCATGTTGATTTGCTGTTATAAGCTCACCAGCTGCTTCACCAGATTCATTTGTAGTCCATTTCAGCCACTGTGAACACTCTCCAAGTTGTCCCTCCCATGGCTGATTGCATTGGCTGGTAGGGGATGGAGCAAACACTAGGATATTATTCAAGTGACCCAGTTTGGGTCCATATAGAGCCTCTGAAACAAACACCTGTCCATTGGGAGCAAATGTGAAGGAATTCTGATCAGGATGCTCATGCCCTGGATTGAAACTTCTCCATCCATCTATCCAGGAGTATGGCTGAAAATGTACAATGTCATAAACTGCTCGACCACCCAGCTTTCCAGATTTGAAAGAGAGAAATGTGTTAGTTTGAGTATTTGGTAGACCAGCTCCATATGTCACAACTCCCCAGTTTGGAAACAAGTGCATTTTTGTCATGCCATAATCAGATGGAGGATGTGGAGGAAGGTCTGCATCATACCATAGATATTCTGTGTGAAGAGTGCTCCACCTTTGTGCTGAGGATTGTACCATAGGTCCATCTTTAGGCCTGTGTTTTCTGATCTGAGCTGCTAACCAATTAGCAACCCCATTCTTTAAAACAAATGCATCCAGAAATATTAATTGACTTTCTGGACCATAGAACCAGTTATAGTTAGAATCTGCAATTCCAACTGTTCTCTGAAAACCTGGCAGCAGTGTAGAATAATAGAAATAAAAGTGCATTTTTAACCAGTTGTTTTCAAAATGATTAATACCGAAATGGCGACTGGCTAAAAAAACATATTGTGTAATTGATTTTGCAGTATAACTTCCATAGGCAACACCTTCATCCAAAGATCCATCTACAATATGATTAAGGAGAAACATAGTCTTTTCCATCACATCAACAACAACCTGTTTCCAAACACTTGCCTGGGCTTCTTTGTAGGCTTCAATAGCTAAGGCCCCTGTGAGTAATGCTAGCATGTTGGTGGCTTGGTGGTTATGAAGAAACTGCTTTCCCCATGAACGAACTTTGGAATATTCATACATTTCTTCACTGACAATCTGAATCTTCTTCAAATACTTTTGTCTCCTTTCATTATCAAGAGACTTGTGCAAAAAATCAAATGCTGTGGCAAAACCTGTTAATGAATGTCCAAGTGGTACCTCATCACCTGGGGCATTTTGAACTAACCAATCTTTGTAATTAGCCATTCTATCCATATACTCTTTTGCAAAAGCAAATGCAATTTTGTCTTCTGGAGCAAGTAGGCAATATAATGCCAAAGGTGGTAAATTATTTCCATAAATCTCATTCCATTTGGCTGTAAAATCAGAATGCTTTGGTGGAGGCAAGTAGTAAGATGGATTAGACAGCATCTTGGTAACAGCATTCCTAATTGCTCTAAATAAATGTAAATGACTTGTGTGAGATTTCTGCCTCAGTCCTTGGATATCTGAACTATCAAAATATAAATTTGGATGTAAAAGTCTGTTTTTCTGCTGGGCACCAGCAGTAAAATCATATAATTTGTGATACTGAGCAACATTATCTGTCAGCAGCAACCAATCAGATGAATTGCTAATAGATTTATCAAAGAGAGAAATAACAAATATAACAAGAATTTGAAAAAGATAGTGTTCTAATACAGCCATGATCCATTAGGCAATTATACATCTCTTTTGAACACTTTGTGATATAGTTTGGTTCCTATCTATACTATTTGAGAGTGCATGTGTGTTCAGTATAGAAAAAGATATTCACTAAAAGTAAACTACATGTAATATTGGGATTTGGGCATACATATGTATTTGATTATAATGCAATTAGTACTAAATAAGTTGGAAAATGTTAGGTACAATTTTGCACTTCCTTTCGCAGTTTTCTTTTATCAACTAATACTATGTACAACAAACAAGAGCAGCATAGCTGTGTTACAATAGCAATACTCTGTACTGTACTGCTTTGAACTGTACACATCATTTTCAGTTAAGTACTGATTACAATTTACAAATGTCCTTGTGTGTTTCCTTATAACTTATTTCTTGCATTTCTCCAGAACTGACCAAATATTTAAAGGATAATTTATTTCCAAGCCATTAATTCACTTTTTTCCAAGTTGCCTGCAATCCAAATGTCCAGCTCCTCCAGTAATGTAAATTGAAATGCTTCTTGTTTAGTAATGATCTCTCTTCTCTTCTGTATCTTTGTTTATCCAACTATGGTTCAAACAGTCACTGAAATCCGGCATCTGCCTTTCCAATTATTTCAGTTTTTATGTCTCATTTTCTTTTATGTAATAGTGGAAAGTCCTGCAGAGAAGAAATAAACATTATGTTTCTATGAAGAAATAATAAAAACTTGAGGCCTATGTACTAAAAAAAACCTGGAGCAAGTTTAACCCTTTGAGTGCCAGAAATGTATCCAATGCCAATGTAACTATGCCACATTGATTTAACCATTTGTACACAACAGGGGTGTTTAGTGCAGTGAACTGGACATACCTATGGCATTCAGAGGGTATCTGTGTGTGTGTATGTTTGTGTGTATATATATATATATATATATATATATATATATATATATATATAAGCAATAAGTTATATGGAGCACTGTCTGTATAAATCAGATAACTTGCCTGGGTGCCAGTCTCCAAGGATAATAAGATACAATACGTAGCAGAAAGAAACGCATTTGCAGGACTTCTTCAAATGTGAATTATTATATAGGATAAAGACCTGAGTTTAGGTCGAAACGTTGATTCAATAAACAGCACTATGTTTCACTTTGAAGAAGTCCTGCGAATGCGTTTCTTTCTGCTACATATTATCCTATATAATAATTCGCTAAATCGTGTGTAACGCTGCGTCATGCGCAGTAGACACTGCTGCGCGTTCTGCAGTCATGCGCAGTAGAGACTGCCCTCGCCGCAGCTGATACAGAGCGGGGTGCTCCGAAGGAGCGCCCCGCTCTGTATCAGTCGCGGCGCGGGCAGTCTCTACTGAGCATGACTGCACCGCGACCAGCTGGCTGTGGCACTGTGTATATATCCACTGCAAAAATCCACTGCAAGATATGCTCTTAGAAAAAACAGCCTAGTGGCTGTTCATCTTCTTTGTTAAGCTTCCACATATTACAGAGGACATATATTTTATTTTTATTATTATTTTTATATAGTGCTGGCCAGCATTATTTTAGACTGTATAGCAGCTTTTTGACAACGTTATATTAGTATTACGTTGTATCTACTGGATACATGGTTCTTGGTACTGTGGTGTCCAGGTAGATTATTGGTGTTATATTTATTGTTTCCCAGAAGGGAATATTTTTATTGTTTGGTATATTTTATTGTCTATAATAAATTTATAGTTAATCAGAGCGCTTTTCCTTGTTTTGTCTTTTTGCTAGTATTTTTGTGGTCTGTCCACTTCCAGACCATTGGAAATATAGCGTTCTGATATCTATATTTGGTTGGTTTTCCAGTTATAGGTGTGTACCCGATTGTTTATCCCATTTTAGCGCTATCTGCATTTTTTGTCTTTTTTTTTTTATATATATATATATATATATATATATATATATATATATATATATAATACAAAGCCCTGGAATGCCCGATAGGTCTCCAATGCATTGCTTTTCAATGCTCTGGAAACCTCTCTAGGAATGGAAGCATCAGAAGTTCCCTCAATTCAATGGACATTTTTATTTGCCCTCTATAGTGCAGTTGATTGCCCTCATATTAATCCAGTTCCGTTTAGTGCATCAGCCTCCTTATGTGCAATACAAGAGTTTTAATTTTATAATGAAAAACAAATGTAATACTAAAGTGTACATTATTTAACAATGCTGCTAACTTTGAGCTGGTCTCCAATGCAGTTGATAAGGCTATTAGTGGGTTTTATCACCAAATTCCACCACAGACTTCAGTAGGAATATGTGAGATAGGACAAGAAAGCACGTATCACATTTATCACCTGCATGAATACAGTCCCCTGTGCTGCTCTAAAAATTAAAAACAGAAGGTCATCTAAGCAAGCTCAGTGCAGGGCCTGTCAACAACCGCTAAGTTTTATCAATTTACAGATGTGAAAACTGGTGGATCAGTCTACTGAATGCTAGAGGCATTTCAAGTCATTGGGCTGGAGGTGTATCTAGCATACAAGGGTTTAACTGGAAAGTCTGTGCTTTTACATTTTCACCTCACAGGAATTTCTGCAAATTTAATTTAAACTTTACTTTCCTCCTATTTGTTGTTGAAGTGGAAACTTTTGCCAATACTAAAGGGAACTCTCACCTTAGTGAAACGCGGCTTCCTATTACAACTCAATGTTGCTGAAGCTGTAATCCATTTTTTTTTTCATTTTATTGCAGTAGTTTCAGAGATATTAGATCTTAAAGCTTATTTTGTGATGTCTGTTCCCTACAGGTTATGGGTACAGCTCTGGCCCACAGCCTGTCAATCTTACTCAGTTCCCCTCCCCACAGTGTCTCCTCTCCTCCAATGATGGAGGAGGATTCCTGCATATGACTTGGCACAATCTCTAGCAATAGCGTGTCCAGGTCATTGTTCATGCGCAGACAGAGCGTGTTCATGTGCTCCATCCTTTATAATCAATGCCAGTCCTCTTGCCCTAGACAGGAATCCTTTGTCATCGGAGGAGGAGAGTAGGCACTATGTGGGGGGGGAACTAAGCAAGATTGACAGGTTGTGGGCAAGAGCTGTACCCGCAGCCTGTAGGGAACTAATGTTGCAAAACAAACTTTAACACCTTAAGGACCCATGACGGTCCTGGACCATCATGGAATTCCAGGCTCCCCGCGCAGCTGCACGCTGTTCGGGGAGTCCGGAATCCGATTCTTGAAAAAATAAAAAATGGTCCCGGGTCCTTAAGTGACAGCCGAGTGTGTGCGTGGCCGGTCCTTAAGGGGTTAAGAGCTAATATCTCTGCAACTACTGCAATAAAATAATAATAAAAAAATGGATTACAGCTTCAACATCAATGAGCTGTAATAGGAAGTCATGTTTCTCTAAGGTGAGAGTTCCCCTTAAAACAGAAAAAAAGCATTGGAAAAATTGCAATTGTCATTAAATTTAATGAGGGGAAGATGCTATGGCAAAGTATGTTTGGCAGTGTGTGGCGATCACTTTGCTATGGATAATATAACACAATACCATATGCACTAAGAGTTTAGTATGAAAGGGGGGATTTAATACTTTGCATGTACAGTTGATGTAATTCTGGCAATGTTTTAAGAAGGGCAAGTGGGGGAGTGAATACAATGCAGTCAGACTTCAACACCATTCAGAAGAGAAGATGCGCTCAGACTTCAGCATCACAGACACCATCATTCCCTAACCCCTTCAGCAAAATAGTGACGTGCACTACACACCATTTTGACACTGAAAGGGTTTTAACTAGTGATGAGCGAGCACCCCAATGCTCGGGTGTTCGGGTGCTCTGACCGAGCACCCCCTGAGGCTCGAGTGCTCGGCCGAACACCCGAGCCCCATTGAAGTCAATGGGAGGACTCGAGCATTACACCAGGCACCCCCTGCTCTGATGAGGGGAGGGTGCCTGGTCCATAGGAAAAGGGCAGAAAAGGATGGAAACACCACAGAAATGGTTCAGGGACAGCATAGGGAGGATGTCTGGATGCATCTTGGACTCCAACATCGCTGCTGGGAACGATCTTTCGCCCGTAGTACGCCATTTTTACAGACTGACCATAAAACACACAAAAAGGAAAATAAAAACGACTTTAGGCGAAAAATTGTTACCAAACAATATTTGCTGTATATTTACTTGTATATCATCTGCAAATTCTCCCAAAAATTTCCTTGGTTTTCGGAAGTGAGGCCATGATTAAGAGGGAAACGTGCGCAGAGGCAAATTCTCCCAAAAATTTCCTTGATTTTCAGAACTGAGGCCATGATTAAGAGGGAAACGTGCACAGAGGCAAATTCTCCCAAAAATTTCCTTGATTTTATTGAACTGAGGCCATGATTAAGAGGGAAACGTGCGCTGAGCCGACCATCTAAAACATTATGGGTGAGGGTCTGCTGCAGAGCTGACCATCCTAAACATTATATGCGAAGGCCCGCTAGTGAGCTGACGCTATAAAACATTATATGAGAGGGCCCGCTAGAGAGCTGACCCAATAAAACATTATATGAGAAGGCCCGCTGGTGAGCTGACCTATATAAAAATTGTCAAACAGGGCCCGCTGGTGAGCTGGCCCTATATAAAAATTATATCACAGGGCCCGCTGGTGAGCTGGCCCTATATAAAAATTATAGCACAGGGCATATGGAAGAGGAGGAGGAGGATGAGAAGATTAAGAGTCAACCATATACCCGTTTTTTGGGTGGAAGGGGTGAATGGGAATACAGAGTATTCACATCATTGTAAATAACATATATAAAGTGAGTTTATGTTCCCCTGGGGCTTTCCTCCAGTGGAGTGGAGAAGTCAGGGGAAATCCAGGCCTTGTTCATTTTTATAAGTGTCAACCTATCAGCATTGTCGGTGGAAAGGCGGATACGCTTATCTGTTATGATGCCACCAGCAGCACTAAATACCCGCTCAGACAGAACGCTGGCGGCAGGGCAGGTCAGCACCTCCAAGGCGTAGAGTGCCAGTTCATACCACGTGTCCAGCTTGGACACCCAGTAGTTGTAAGGCACAGAGGGATCATTGAGGACGCTGACACGGTCTGCTACGTACTCCTTCACCATCTTCCAAAACTTTTCCCTCCTTGTGACACTAGGCTGCGCATCAGGGTGAGGGTGCTGGCGGGGTGTCATGAAGGTGTCCCACGCCTTGGAGAGTGTTGCCCTGCCTTTCTCGGAACTGCTGTGTGCTCCCCTTTTCTCCCCTTCTCGGTTGGCCAAGGTAGCACGTACTCTGCCGCCAGCGTTGTCAGATGGAAAATTTTGGAGCAATTTTTCGACAAGAACCTTCTGGTATTGCAACATTTTGCTTGTCCTCTCCACCGGAGGAATGAGAGATGAGAAATTCTCTTTGTAGCGGGGGTCCAGAAGGGTGAACACCCAGTAATCCGTGTTGTCTAAAATGCGTACAACGCGTGGGTCACGGGAAAGGCAGCCTAACATAAAGTCAGCCATGTGTGCCAGAGTACCAACAGTCAAGATTTCGCTGTCCTCACCAGGAGGATGACTCTCAATCTCCTCATCCTCTTCCTCCTCTTCTGCCCACCCACGCTGAAGAGATGGAACTAAAGTTCCATGGCTACCCTCTGTAGCGGAGGCAACCGTGTCTTCCTCCTCCTCCTCCTCCTCCTCCTCCTCCGCCTCCTCCAATTGTCGCTGAGAAGACGAAGTGAGGGTGCTCTGGCTATCACCTTGTGTAAGCTCTTCCTCCCCCATTTCCACCTCTTCCACATGCAAAGCGTCGGTTTTAATTGTGAGCAGCGAGCGTTTCAGTAGACACAGAAGTGGGATGGTTACACTGATAATAGCGTTATCGCCGCTCACCATCTGTGTCGATTCCTCAAAATTGCGTAAAACCTCACAGAGGTCTGACATCCATTCCCACTCCTCACTTCTGATTACAGGAAGTTGAACGGAGAGGCGACGACCGTGTAACAGCTGGTACTCCACTACTGCCCTCTGCTGCTCACAAAGCCGGGCCAACATGTGGAAGGTGGAGTTCCAGCGCGTGCTCACGTCACACAGCAGCCGGTGAGCTGGCAATTGTAAGCGCTGCTGCAGCTTCAACAGGCCGGCTGAAGCTGTTGATGACTTACGGAAATGTGCACACACGCGGCGCACCTTGGTCAAGAGATCATGCACATTGGGGTAGGTTTTTAGAAATCGCTGCACCACTAAATTAAATACATGCGCTAGGCATGGTACGTGTGTGAGCTTGCCGAGCTCCAAAGCCGCCACCAAGTTACGCCCATTATCACACACAACCATGCCTGGTTGCAGGTTGAGTGGCTCGGTCTGGTGACTAATCCCCTGCAACAGCTCTGAGGCCGTGTGCTGTTTGTCCCCAAGGCAGATCAGCTTCAGCACGGCCTGTTGACGCTTCCCCACTGCAGTGCTACACTGCTTCCAGCTACTGGCTGATGGGGGAGTGGCGGTGTGTGTAGAGAATTCGGAGGTGGAAACGGAGGAGGAGGAGCCAATAACGTAGGTGCTGGTGGAAACCCTGATGGAGGTAGGGCCCGCAATCCTCGGCGTGGGTAGCACCCGTGCCATCCCAGGGTCCGAGTCGCTCCCAGCCTCCACGACATTCACCCAGTGTGCCGTCAGGGAAATGTAGCGTCCCTGGCCACAAGCACTTGTCCATGTGTCAGTCGTTAAGTGGACCTTCCCAGTAACTGCGTTGGTCAGGGCACGGGTGATGTTACGGGACACATGGTGGTGTAATGCGGGGATGGCACACCGGGAAAAGTAGTGGCGGCTGGGGACCGCGTACCGAGGGACAGCTGCTGCCATCAGGCTGCGGAAGGACTCAGTGTCCACAAGCCTAAATGGCAGCATTTCGATGGCCAGTAATTTTGAAAGGTGTGAGGTTAGTGCTATGGCCTGTGGGTGGGTGGCTGGGTACTTTCTCTTGCGCTCAAATGCCTGGGGTAACGACATTTGGACGCTGTGCTGGGACAGGGAAGTGGATGTGGTCGCTGATGGTGCTTCAGATGCCACAGGTGCAGGGCGGGAAGTATGCGGGCCTGCGCCTTCGACAGGCGATTGGCCGGCACCGAAAACAGGGGAAGAGGAGGCAGTGGTGTGGCCTGCAGACACAGATGGGCGATCCAGGCGTTCCTCCCACTTACTACGGTGCTTGGATGCCGTGTGTCGGATCATGCTGGTGGTGGTGAGGTTTCTAGTGTTCATGCCTCGGCTCATTCTGGTGTGGCACAGGTTGCAAACTACAATTCTTTTGTCGTCCGCACTTTCCTTAAAAAACCGCGGAACACCTACCCCTTGGCAAGGTAGATTTACGCAAGGGGGTGCTCCGTGGAACATTTGCGGGCCGGTTTGGTGCGGTCCGCCTTCTTTCTGTAGCCACACCACTGCCTCTTCCAGCCTGTTGCGGTGCTGCAGATGGCTCACCCTCAGGACTGCTGTCATCGCTCGGCTCTACACCTTCCCAGGTGGGGTCAGTCACCTCATCGTCCACCAAGTCCTCCTCCACTTCCTCACTCTGATCATCCTCCTCAAGTCTTGATCCCACCACATACTCAGTCATTGACAACTGTATAACATTCTCCTCAACAAGGTCTTGAGACGGAAATAGTGGTTGATTTAATGGCAACTGTGTCTCATCATCATCATCATCATCCACTACTTCCTTTGACCTTAAATGCCGTTCACATCTGTCATCTTCTTGTGATTGGGTAGCCTCTAGAGGTTGTGAATCAGGGCACAAGATGTCATGTTCCTCTGCAAGCGTGCTTGGAGAGAGGGTCAAATGAAGGATTGGTGATGAGACGAGCTCCTCACTATATCCCAGTGTGGGATCACTTCTTTGACCAGACCGTGTATGGTGGGAGGAAGGATGATCAGAGTGAGGATTATTTTGACCAGACTCTTGGCTACTGAGAGTGGACTTGGTGGAAGACAGGGTGGTGCTTAACCGACTGGAAGCAGTATCAGCTGTCATCCAACCGACCACCTGTTCGCAGTGGTCGGACCTCGAGAGTGATGTCCTGCGACGCCCTGTAAAATGAGACATGAAGCTAGGTATGGTGGATGTCTTTCTTTCTTGTGCTCTGGCACCAGGCACAGTTTCTCCGCGTCCTGACCCGCGCCCTGAACTTTCAGGATCACGTCCACTTCCCCGTCCCTTTTTACCCGCCTTCTTCATCTTACACAGAATATGTGACTTTAATATTTGAGTTTGAAAACTTAACAGTATTTCTTATTATTCTGCAACTGTACAGAGTACACAGAATAGGCTGTTAAAAGGCGGTGAAACACACTGAATGGAATATGTGACTTTAATATTTGAGTTTGAAAACTTAACAGTATTTCTTATTATTCTGCAACTGTACAGAGTACACAGAATAGGCTGTTAAACGGCGGTGAAACACACTGAATGGAATATGTGACTTTAATATTTGAGTTTGAAAACTTAACAGTATTTCTTATTATTCTGCAACTCTGCACAGTACACAGAATAGGCTGCTAAACGGCGGTGAAACACACTGAATGGAATATGTGACTTTAATATTTGAGTTTGAAAACTTAACAGTATTTCTTATTATTCTGCAACTGTACAGAGTACACAGAATAGGCTGTTAAACGGCGGTGAAACACACTGAATGGAATATGTGAGTTTAATATTTGAGTTTGAAAACTTAACAGTATTTCTTATTATTCTGCAACTCTGCACAGTACACAGAATAGGCTGCTAAACGGCGGTGAAACACACTGAATGGAATATGTGACTTTGATATTTTAGTTTGAAGACTTAACAGTATTTCTTATTATTCTGCAACTGTACAGAGTACACAGAATAGGCTGCTAAACTGCGGTGAAACACACTGAATGGAATATGTGACTTTAATATTTGAGTTTGAAAACTTAACAGCATTTCTTATTATTCTGCAACTGTACAGAGTACACAGAATAGGCTGTTAAACGGCGGTGAAACACACTGAATGGAATATGTGAGTTTAATATTTGAGTTTGAAAACTTAACAGTATTTCTTATTATTCTGCAACTGTACAGAGTACACAGAATAGGCTGTTAAACGGCGGTGAAACACACTGAATGGAATATGTGACTTTAATATTTGAGTTTGAAAACTTAACAGTATTTCTTATTATTCTGCAACTCTGCACAGTACACAGAATAGGCTGCTAAACGGCGGTGAAACACACTGAATGGAATATGTGACTTTGATATTTTAGTTTGAAGACTTAACAGTATTTCTTATTATTCTGCAACTGTACAGAGTACACAGAATAGGCTGCTAAACTGCGGTGAAACACACTGAATGGAATATGTGACTTTAATATTTGAGTTTGAAAACTTAACAGTATTTCTTATTATTCTGCAACTGTACAGAGTACACAGAATAGGCTGTTAAACGGCGGTGAAACACACTGAATGGAATATGTGAGTTTAATATTTGAGTTTGAAAACTTAACAGTATTTCTTATTATTCTGCAACTGTACAGAGTACACAGAATAGGCTGCTAAACGGCGGTGAAACACACTGAATGGAATATGTGACTTTAATATTTGAGTTTGAAAACTTAACAGTATTTCTTATTATTCTGCAACTGTACAGAGTACACAGAATAGGCTGCTAAACGGCGGTGAAACACACTGAATGGAATATGTGACTTTGATATTTTAGTTTGAAGACTTAACAGTATTTCTTATTATTCTGCAACTGTACAGAGTACACAGAATAGGCTGCTAAACTGCGGTGAAACACACTGAATGGAATATGTGACTTTGATATTTTAGTTTGAAGACTTAACAGTATTTCTTCCTATTCTGCAACTCTGCACAGTACACAGAATGTGCTGCTAAACTGCGGCGAAGCACACTGAATGGAATATGTGACTTTGATATTTTAGTTTGAAGACTTAACAGTATTTCTTCCTATTCTGCAACTCTGCACAGTACTCAGAATGTGCTGCTAAACTGCGGCGACGCACACTGAATGGAATACGTGACTTTGATATTTTAGTTTGAAGACTTAACAGAATGTGCTCTAATCTGCAACTTTGCACACTAAACAGAATGTGCTCTAATCTGCAACTTTGCACACTAAACAGAATGTGCTCTAATCTGCAACTTTGCACACTAAACAGAATGTGCTCTAATCTGCAACTGTGCACACTAAACAGAATGTGCTCTAATCTGCAACTTTTCACACTAAACAGAATATTTTTTTTTTTTTTTTTTTTTTGTTTTTTTCCCCCCACACAAAATAACCTGCTGCCCCCACACACAGTAGTCCTAAAAAGGACTTTTGGTTCTTTTTTGTCACAATTTTTTTTTTTCCTCCCTACACTGCCTTTCCCTTCCTATCCTCAGCTCTCCCTGGCTCAGACTGAGCCGAACTCGATGGTCAGGTGCTAAAGTGTTAAAGTTACGCTTTAAAATCTCAAAAGTATTTATATACATTATTACTTATATAAATGACGCAAACTCTAATGATTTATGTTTGCTTGATAATCCTATATAATAATTTGCTAGGATGTTTGTAACGATGCAGTCATGAGCAGTGGAGTGGAGACTGCTGCACATGCTGCAGTCATGAGCAGTACAGACTGCCAGAGCCGCGGCTGATACAGAGCAGGGCACTCGGAATTCAGAACAGGGTCCTTCAGGTCTTCGGATCGCCCTGCTCCGTATCAGCCACGTCATGGGTAATCTCTACTGTGCATGACTGCGTAATTACAAACTTTTTAGCAAATTATTATTTAGGATACTGATGACATTTCAGTAAAACTGGGGGGAAAAAAAGATTCAGATTAAAGGCCCAAAGAGGAGCAATTCTGGAGCAATCCAACTACAAATAGGGGACAAATAAATATTGCAAAAATCTGATTGATTTAAATAGTACTTTAACCCCAAAATTTACATAGATATAAATAGTGATTTTAACTTTGTGAAAGCTACAGAGGTCATTAACACATTGTTTCGCAATGCATTTGCACTACCATTCTAACTACAAGGCTAAAAGCCTATTTATATTAGTCAGAATTTTGACAGTTTTTACTTGTTCCCTATTTCATTTATAAAGAAATGTTCTTCCTCTTTTATTTAGGGCATAGCCAGGAATACATTTTCTCTGTTGTCCAATATAGGTTACTGGTACTATGGGTAGGTGACTGCCCCTTTAAGTAGGCAGGAACAATTCTAGAAGACAATGCTGGGTGGAGCCTACCTCCTCTCCTTAGCTGCGGCTAACCCCCCTCCAGAAAGATTTGTTCCTTGATGAAGATACAGGCAAGAGAACAGTTCTGCAATAGTTTTAGTTTTTTTTTTTGTTTTCTGTAAGATATGGAATACCACCATTAGGCGGATTACCATTACTGACAATTCCTAAGTGGATAGCTCAGTTTCCAGGCGCTATGGTGGACCTTTTAGCCCTGGAGGGAAAAATCTTGTTCCACAAGTTCTTTCCTCAGGAGTTGCCCACTGAGGCTTCTTCCTTACACATGGTAATCTGAAGACAGAAGACCTGCTGAAAAGGTGAGCAACCCTTTGAGTGCTGAGGTCCACTTGTCCCACGTTCCCTCTCCGCACAGAAGTCTCCTTTGTAGTTCCTAATACATACTCCTGCACTCATTGGGTTTATCTGTATGTCTGTTGGGGGGCTAGGAGCAGTGTTTCTGTGGTAAACTTAACCCTCTGGCTGCTAGTTGGCATCCTTTTGGGCACTTTTTTTTTGTTTCTGTATTCCCTTCACGAGTATCCTACGCAGTACTTTTTTTTATTTCTGTATTCCCTTCACGAGTATCCTACGCAGGACTTTTTATGTTTCTGTATTCCCTTCAAGAGTATCCTACGCAGGACTCTCCTTCTCTCCTCAGCAGACTAACCCTTCACTTGTCAGATTGGTTGGTCTCAGTTGAGTGAAAAGCTCCTGACAAGAAACCATCTGTCTCTAAAAAGACAGCTAGATGAGCTCTTTGGCTCAAGATCTGGTCTGCGGACATCACCTCAAAGAAAGCCTTGCTTTCCTTGCCCTTTCAGGGCTCTTCCTTGTTTGGGCCAGAACATAAGGACATTATTAGTGAGGCCACTGGGGGTAAGAGTACTCTCCTGCCCTTGGTTCCTAGAAAGAAGCCCCTTGTGAATAGGAATAGGCTTTTTCATCGCTTTCAGGCTGAGGCCCCCGTGACCCAGGTGGTTCCACAGGCTGCGCGCACCTTCTCCAAGCCCAAACAACAATGAAGGCCCAAGCAGTCCTCCACCAAGCCCAAGGGTTCCAAACCTTCTTCGGCATGACTCACCGAAACCCCGGTCCCCACGCGCCAGTAGGTGGTCCTTTGCGAGACTTACTCAGTGTCTGGACAGACACTGTGGTGGATCCGTGAGTTTTGTTGGTTGTGTCGGAGGGATACAGGATCCCTTTCGTCCCTCTCTTCTTCCATTCCAGTTTTTCCCTTCTCACACTCCTCAGGTAGCAGAGAAGCGCCGCCTGTTCCATGGAGCTATCCAGACCCTTTTGGACAAGTAGGTTCTGGAACAGGTTCCGGTGCCAGAAATAGGGGTGAGATTTTACTCCAACCTCTTTGTGGTATCCAAGAAAAACGGAGGCTGCCATACGATTTTGGACCTCAAGGACCTCAATGCCTTTGTGGTCAAGTCTCACTATCACTAGGAGTCCTTAAGGACGGTGATCACGGCCATGTTTTCTGGGGAATGTCTTGCTTCTCTGGATCTTCAGGATGCATACCTGCACATTGCCATCCATCCAGAGAGTTGGCAGTACCTCAGGTTTGCCTGTGACTAAGGGCATTTTCACTTTTCTGCTCTTCCCTTTGGTCTGACTACAGCTCCGCAGGTCTTCAATCAAGCCCTGGGGGCATTAGTGGCTGTACTCCACAGAGACGGTATCAGAGTCACTCTATACATGGACGACTTAATTCTGAAGGCCCCATCTCCGGAAATCCTTCAGCAGCATTTACAGGACTGCATTCATGTGCTGACCCATCATGGCTGGATCCTCAACATGGACAAGTCGGATCTCGTACCATCCCCGAGACTAGTGTTCATGGGGTTCCTCTTCAACACCCAACGTGGTATAGTGTTTCTCACGGATTAGTTGGCTCACCAGATCATCTGCAAGGAATCTGCTGTTCTGGCTCACGACCCAGTTCCGGCCAAGAAGCTGACATCCCTAGTGGGGAAGTTCATGTCTACCATGGAAGTGGTTCCGTACACCATAGCTCAAGTCAGCAAACTCCAGAGGTTTGTGATTCAGGCGTGCAGGGGCAAAACGTATCTACTGAAAATGTCAGTATCTCTTCCGCTTCATGTGGAGCTGAGTCTGTCATGGTGGCTCCACCTTCTCAACCTGCTGAAGGGCAAGCCCTTCCTAGACTCCTTCTGGACTACTGTGACAATGGATGCCAGCCTCTCCAGCTCGGGAGCAGTCCTAGGTCACAGCAATGCCCAGGGCCGGTGGTCTCTGGAGGAATCTCTCCTTCCCATCAATGTGTTGGAGCTTCAGGTGATATTTCATGCCCTTCGCCATTGGACGCATCATCTGCAGGACTGCCCGGTCAGAGTCCAGTCCGACAATGCCACGGCCGTGGCCTACATCAACAAGTAAGGCGGCACATATCTGCAGTTCATATTCCCCGAGTAGACAATGTGCTGGCAGACTTCCTAAGTCTACACACAGTAGACAGCAGGGAGTGGGAACTGAATCAAGAAGTGTTTGACCTCATTGTTCAGAAGTGGGGACTTCCTTGTATCGATCTGATGGTGACAAGGCACAATTGGAAGGTTTCGTTGTTCTGTTCCCGCTGGAGGGACCCTCTTGCTCTGGTAGTGGATGCCATGTTGATCCCATGGCACTTTCCTCTGGCGTACATCTTTCCTCCTATCCCCATACTACACAGGGTGTTGTGGAAGCTGTGTCTGAAGAGTTCTCCAGTCATTCTGATTGCTCCCTACTGGCCTCGGCATGCTTGTTTTCTGGAGCTCCTTCCACCTAGATCTCCTTCTTCAGAGGTACCTGTGGAAGGAGGATGTGGAATGTCTGGGTTTAACGGCATGGAAATTGAATCCTCAATACTGAAGAAGAAGTGTTTCTCTTTTGGCATGGTGGCCACTATGCTTATTGCCCGCAAATTTGTTTCCTCCAAGGCCTACCATAGAGTCTGATCTACCTCTCTCTCTTGGTGTGTGGATAGGGATCTGTCTCAGGACTTCGATCTTCCTACAGGCCTGTCCTTTCTTCAGGATGGAGTGGATAAGGGCCCCAGTTTGAGTTCCCTTAAGGTTCAGACTTCTGCCCTCTCTGTCTTCTTTCAGAGATGTATTGCAATTCTTCCTGATGTCAAGGTTTTCTTTCAGGGCGTTGCTCATACTCGTCCTGCCTTTTAGAGCCCTACTCCTCAGTTGGATCTCAATTTGGTTTTGGGCGTCCTTCATCCTTTGCCACTATTACCTTGCGCATGCTGACTTGGAAAATGGTCTTTCTCCTGGCGATTGTGTCTGTTTGCCGTGTCGCGGAGTTGCATGCCCTGTTTTGTAGACCACCCTTCTTGGTGTTTCCTAAAGACAAGGCGGTTCTTCGCCCCTCTCAGGAGTTTCTCCCGAAGGTAGTCTCAGACTTCCACATTAATCAGAAAATTGTGGTGCCCTCTTTCTGTACTGACCCCACCTCTGACAAGGAATGGGATCTTGTTGGATGTAGTGAGATGTCTCAAGTTCTATGTGCACTGCACTGAGTCTATTCATCAGGTTGACACCTTGTTTGTCATTCCTGAGGGTCCCAGGCAGGGAAACCGGCATCCAAGGTGACCATTGCGTCTTGGATTAAGTCTACTATTAGTAAGGCTTACAAGTTATGGAAGCAGCCAGTTCCCTTTCGGGTTTCGGCTCATTCCACCAGATCCATAGGGGCATCTTGGGTGTACAAGAATCAAGCCTCAGCTGATCAGCTGTGCAAGGCTGCCACTTGGTCGTCTGTGCACCCCTTTTGTAAGCACTACCGAGAGGATGTTTTGGCTTTGGCTGACGCCAGCTTGGGAAGGAAGATCCTAGAGGTAGTTTTGCCTGTCTAGGTTCTCCTTTTGTCTCTTCGGTGTTCCTTCACTTTTGAGTTTTGTGTGATGTGCTAAATTCCTGGTGTGGTTCTGCACCGGTCTGGTGTCCGTTGACACTTCAGTGTTATTGTTGAGCTGTCCATGATCTGATGGTTCATATAGGCTCTGGTGACTTTGGTGCCCTGCGCCTGGTCCTTGCCTTACTTCCCACCTCTGGGAAACTCAATGGTTACTCATCCCAGAGTACCAGTAACCTATATTGGACGACAGAAAAAAGAGGATTTTAGTCTTACCTGTTAAATCCTTTTCTCTTAGTCCATATAGGTTACTGGTCTCCCACCCTGTCAAGGGACCATGCTTGGTTCTCCTGTGACTGAACGTGGGAGTCCTGTCGGGTTCATTCTCACCGGAGTCTTTTTCTCCCTTCTTACTACCTAGTCACTAGTTAGCGTTGCAAATCTTTCTGGAGATGGGGGGGGGGGGTGCTAGCTGCAGCTAAGGAGAGGAGGTAGGCTTGACCCAGCATTCTCTTCAAAAATTGTTCCTACCTACTTAAAGGGGAGATTGCCTACCCATAGTACCAGTAACCTGTATGGACTAAGAGAAAAGGATTTAACAGGTAAGACTAAAATCCTCTTATGAACTAGCTGTTTATATAGTAAAAATGTATCACTACTGAATATTAAAATATTCTGTGGATAGTCTGTAAATGCTGAAAACAGTTGTGTGTGTGTTTAAAGGGATAGTAATGTTTCACAAAAACAGAAGCTCCAATTAATCTTCATAGTATTTGGGCCATGGAGAGTGTTATATCAATACTGTCAGCGTTGTGGTTGAAGGATAACGTTTCACCTCCCATTCCTTTTACCTAGTGTAAGCCATCTCTTCTCAGATGTGGAATCTGGTTGTAAGACCAGACAGATAACAGCAGGGTACAATCTTCCTCCTATGAGAACAATGAAAGCCCTGCCCCCCTTGACAAGTTTTTCAGGTTTTTCCCTTATCTTAATTGAAGATTGTCCCTCTCTGCAATCTACCTGGGCACCTCCCTTCTGCTCTGGCTGAGCAGTGTTACATCAGTAAAAGGTGCAGGAGGGGGATATTTTGTCATTGAATTACTCTTGAACTACAACTCTTTAACAGAATTGAAATAACACTCTCCAAGGTCCAAATACTATGATGATTAATTACAGATGCTTTATTATGAAACATTACTATCCCTTTAAGTGTGCAGGCATGTGCACAATTTGTGTACATACATGTGTGTGAGCATGCATGTGTTCTTTTGTGTATTTCTGTCTGCTGTGTGTATGTAAATAAACTAAAGCTAACCTTCTGCATACCTCCTCTGATCTTTAAAGGGATAAATATATCTGTCCAGAAAATAAAAATTTGATGGGACTGAAGTCTTGTTTTGAAGGAAAAAAAAAAGGTATCCCCCCAAAAACGTTTAAAACCATCAACATCTGCCAACAATATTTTGTAGATAAAACTGTAATTATCTAAGGCTTGAACATTCACTTTTCTAAGATGTAAACACATATATTTTGACACAGGATAAAGTTTTCTTTGGAATTAATTTTTTCTGTAAGGGGAAATATTGAAGGAGCAAATGATTTACATATCATTTTCACATACTAGAATATTCAAAAGAGTTTTACAAAGTTGAAACCAGAATAGGCATAACTTTCTATACAACCTTATCTTCTGGAACTGAACTCTCTGGAGTATATTTATCAAGTGATGAATGTCCATGTGCATTTTGGTGTATCCTGTTAGTCAATGTAGTCGAAATGTGTATATACAGCATATGTTTAGTCACTTGCACAAATTAATCCATTAAACTAAAACATTCCCACTTATCCAGATTTCTAACTTATTTCTCTTACTAACATGGGCCTTGATTAAACTAAAGCTGAATTTTCCTCTTGATACAGCTTTGCTGGAGATTTCCCTGACTGAAATATTGAGCTATTTCATTGCTGCACATATTGGAATTTGAATTTCAGAATACCCTTGAGCCACCCCTGAAAAAATATTATTCTACTTAGATGAAAACCACACTCTGACATGTATCAATAACATTTCCATTTAAGTTACAATAACATTCTTTTTTGTCTGCACAATTTTTAGTTTACTTCATTTCATTATGATCTAAAAATTATTGGCTCTTATATTAGGCAACTCCCTTCCACTCCTAATACATAAAGACCAATGTGGTTTCATCCCACACAGACAGACCACAGATAATGTTAATCAATCCATGAATATAGCCTAAAAAATGAATACAATGGCATCTGCAATTGTGAATGGATACAGTAAAACAGGATGTTTTTGCCTCATAGGGTGATGATTATCACATAAAAGTCTATAAAATATTAAACTGTGACATGTATCAGTAACATTTGCATTTAGGTTACAATAATATTCTTTTGCGTGTCTGCACATATATTAGTTTAATTCTGATCTAAAAATTCTAAATTACTGGCTTTTACATTATGCAAATTCCTTTTATTCCTAATCCATAAAGACCAATGTTGTTTCATTCCACAAAGACAGACCACAGAATACATTAATCAATTCATTAATATAGCGAGAGAAAAACAAATTAGAAGAGCACATACCCTCTCTCTTGATATCAGTAGTGTTTCATTTGACTAAAACAACAAGGAAGGAGAAGACAGTGTGAATACTTATCTAGGTGTAGTGTTAGTTAAATAATATTAATAAAAATAAAATTGGAATACAGCTATAAACAACAATGGATAAAATCCTCGTAATAATTATCCAAAAAAGCAAAAAGATTAAAGCAAAATAAAAATATTAACAGATGCATTAAAAAAATGTATGCACATATATACTTTAGATAAAAATAATGTGCCAAAGTATGCTTCTAAAACACGTAAGGAATTACCCCAACTGTAGTAAGTAGACACAAATATCTATATGGTCTCAATATATCCCATAATAGGGATGTCCCAAGGTAATGTTATATGTTATAGATACAGTCGTATGTATAAGAAGGGAAGGGGAAGTAATCATCCTAGAGTATAGAGCTGTAACACTTGAAGTAAGAAATGACCCCATACATAGAAAGCACTTGATACCAGTCCAATCAGTGTAATCAGAAAATTGAATACTAGCAGTACACTGTGCAGTGTAGGTAGCCACTTATTTTATGTCCATGTACAGTCTCTTCATGTAATCAACTCAAGACAATCTCTTATTGCAAACTGTCTCTCCCTTCTTTTCTTGAATTGAACATGTCCTTCTCCCTAGTTCCTCCAGATTTGGCATCTACAGCATTGCATATGGCATCTTCTATGCATTTTGGTGCTTAATGTGCACCTTCTTCTGGAAGTAGCTCCGGGTCTATCTAGCTTTATCTAACTTATAGTCTTAAACAACAAAATTACACTTGGAGGCAGAGTCATGAGGATGGCATCCCTAGTTACTGCAGCTATAATAATCAATAAACAACAAGCTCTCACAATTTGTACATGGTAATAAAAAATGAATATGATCACATCTGCAATTGTGACTAGATGAAGTAAAACAGGATTTTTTTTTCTCATATGGTGATGCTAATAACATAAAAGACTATAGTCTCAAACTGTGACATGTATTAGTAATGTTTCCATTTAGGTTACAATAATATTCTTTTTTGTGTGTGCACATTATTCTGATCTAAAAATTCGAAGTTACTGGCTCTTACAAATTCCTTCCGTTTCTAATCAGACCAAGACCAATGTGTTTTTATTCTACATCAACAGACCACTTATTACTTTCATCAATTCATTAATATTGCTGACTACTGACAGAAAAACATACTCCTCACCCTTGATATCAGTAAAATGCTTACTTTGGTTAACTGGGTGAGGAAATATAAATATTAAAGTAATAGAGCTCAATCTGCAGGTTAAAGATAAAAATAGTTTTTATGCAAATGACTTGCTAATTTTTTGTGAGAGAGCCACACACCACATTACCCAACAGATGAGAGTGTTTTAGAAGCTGCAAATTAGAGGTGATTTTTTTTAAATGTATGATGGAGTTGAATGAAAGTGGAAATATTTTGGCAAAAACCTATTTTCATGTTATATGTAGGGACTTTTCATGAAAAAAAATTCTCAAATTTCCTTTGAGAAATTTGTCATATTTTGCCTATGTTTTCTAAGACTGCAAGATTTCCCACCTCAATATTACTTCTTTTGAGGGCTGAAGTGGAGAAATTAATACCTGAAAGTAAAAGCTGTGAGTTCTACACCAACATATGTCTTAAAAAAGTGTTATTAGACTGAGTGCCTCTGTCCTTTGCCCACAACACTAACTTCCTTATTATGTAACACTGGCACAACCATCTTTGAAAAATGACTGCAGCTTGGAATATTCCAACTGGGTACAATACGATATCAGTTCTTTAAAGCCTCTGTTTTCAACAAATGAAAAGGGCAACATGTCAACCACCAACATTATGGTAAGTTTACTATTCAATAGGTGTACTTTTGCATTATTTTTGTGTAAGTTTTGACTTCTTTCATGGCAGTACATAGTAGAAGAATTGTGTAATTCTATTGCTTTAATGACATGACTGGTTAGGTGGTAGGAGTGGTGGCGGTATGTGTAGGCACTCTATGACTTGTCATCTTCAAAAACAAACTCAGAGCAGAAAATCTCTTTGACATATCAATAGCACTCCTATTATTTACCCCCCAGAGCCCTGCGAACCCCAGAGCCCTGTGAACATTTAGAAGTACTTCTGCTGCTAGCTGTGGCAACTCTGACCTGTGGATGGTATGTAACCAAGTCAGACCTGTGGTTGTGCTTCAGGTGGGAACTCACTGAGGAGGTGCCTAGGTGTGAGCCTTATTTCCCCGTACTCACAATCTTCTTGCACAGACAGCAGATAACAACATGTTTAGCTTCTGGATCCTGAGTGAAGTATATCCATACTGTGAACTTCATAGACTTTGGGATACCTGAGAGGCTGCAACTATACTACTGGGCTTAGACGTGGCTGAAATTGTACTACTACTAGGTGTCACATGAATTGCACTTCAAAGAGCAACAGAAGCACTCATCATTGTTAAAGCTGTGGATGCTGATAACCTGTGTTGTTGCTAGTTACTCAACACTATTAGTGTGTGTAGCTGAGTGGAACTTGGATAAAGTGATGATGCTGATGACGACTGACAGGATGACTGTATTTTTTGGCATCTTTTGACACTTTCCAATTGATTTCTCTATCAGTTTATAGGCAGGTACAGTGCTCCTTTTCTGTGTGTGCAGACTGATCCTTTGCCTTTCAGTTAACTTTCTGGTCATGTAATCATCTCTCACTCTCAACTTCATCTGAAGAAGAGGAGGATTCTGGAGGGATATATTCTAGAGCTACATAATCATCTGTCCTTATTTTATATTTCTCTAAGCTTGTAGAGGTCTCAAACAATTTCTTTTTATGTTCCCCCTTTGAGGAATTTTCATTTTTCACAATGTTTGCTACTACTTTCAGGACAGGTGTTTTTGTACTTGTTTGTATCACTGTCAGATGCAGCAGTTGGTTGAGCTGCTACACCTTCTTGCACTATGCCATCAACATTGAGATATGACTTGCTATCATCTTCAGGGCTTTTAGATGGTTTATTAATAGTACTAGTACTGGTGGAACTTTTGGTGGGACTTTGAAGACTAAATCTTCCTTGGAAAGAGAGGGATCACCTTCATTTATTGCACACACTGCAGCAGCCATGGCTGCAGTCAGTTTTTGAACTACTACTTATTCACACATCCCTGCACTGCTCCTAATGCTTTAATTTGCCGGACATTACTTAACTACTTTGGATCTCTACCAAATACTCTATCTTGTCTAGTATTAGTCTGCCTCAGTCACAGCTTACTTCAGAATCCCTGTCTCTGTTATGTATAAACTTTTTAATTATATTTGTTTATATTTTAATTAACTGTCCCCCCATACCTATCACTGTCAACAACAACAAAAACACACTCCCTATTTAACTGCTTCTTTTCCCAGACTCCCCTAGGCCAAAGATAATAACCAGATCAGAAAAAACATGGATCAGTATAGCATGTGTCTTCCCAGTCAGTCACACAGAATTTAGGGGTATTTGGGGTAATTCTCCCTTGTTTGCTTCTCACACACCCAGACATTACTAGTGCAGAGATAACAGTCCAATCTGGATGGAACATGGATCAAAGCTGCCTATGTCTACTTAGTCACATAAAATTTTGGGGTATTTGGGGTAAACCTCCTTTGTAACTTTCGCACGGCCCCAGACTCCCATAGGACACAGATAACAGCCAGATCAGGAAGAAACTTTGAACACTTCTGCCCAGTGAGTCACATTGAATTTGGGGGTATTTTGGGTCAAACTCTTTTCTCCCTTCCTGTCCCCCAGATTCCCCTAATACAGTGAAGAGATTTCCTGCCTACAAGACTCCCAAAACTAAGCTTCAACCCCACTTTATTAGCCTTTCTTCTCTAGCTCTAAAATATGCTGCTTTCTCTTTCTCTCTCAAACACAAAACTTATCCACCATGTCTTTATGGTAGTAAGAATTTATATATCATCCCAGCAAAAAAAAGGACACACTAGCTTGGGCAATGGCATGTAATAGGATTAATAATATTTGCATGAATGAATACTTATTATCAATAGCAAACAATTCTTTCCAAACATATTTAAAAGTCTGGTATCCATGACTGATTAGCAAATATGGAAAACTGAGTTTGACTCAATATGTGTAGTTATTGAAATATTTTCCAAACTTTTAGTATTGTTACTATTATACGCACTTTATTTTATTTATTAAATAAAAATCTAGATTAAAAACTTGTGCTTGCATGTTTATGTTTTATTGAAACTGATGAATACGCATGCATTAGATTATGAACAAGAAATAATGGCAATAATCAAATATAATGCCCAGATTTTATATAGTGACAAATGTTTCTGTATTAACCCTTTGAGTGACAGAGAGGTACGCAACGCATTGCTCTGCAATGTGTTGCATTCCCCTTTGGCACTCAAAGGGCTAAGGGTGTGTTAACAGATTAAAGGACCCTTGACGGTCCTGGTACATCATGGGTTGGCGAGTCATAAGGACCCATGACGTGCCAGGACCGTCATGGAATTCAGGGCTCCCCGCGCTGCTGCACGCTGTTCGAGGAGCCCTGAAATGATGTGAAAAAAAAAAAAATAGTCCGTGGTACTTAAAGGGACACTAATGCCCCAGAAAAAATGATTCTTGTTTTATAGAAATTAAAAAAATGAATGATGCGGCACAAATCCTATCTCTCAAACCTTTACAGCTGACAGCAGGAAAAGGGTAAATTTACAGGTGAATATCTCTCAAACCAAAAAGGTTTGATAGATTTGTGCAACATAATTTATTTTTTTAACCTCTACAAAACAAGAATAATTTTTTATAGGACATTACTGTCCCTTTAAGTGCTGGCCGCATGTGCGATAGACCAGTTCTTAAGGGGTTAAGAACTCAGTAGTCCAAAAAAGGAAAAAAATTGTTTCTATTATGAAAAACATACCTACAATATGTCAGTGCCATTACAGGATTATGGGCCATAGTAAAAAACATCTGGAATAATTTTGATGCAAACCATATGCTCAATAGGGGCCAACTATAATTTCCCACAATTCCTATTAATGTATATAGGGTTAGTAAGACCTTAAAGACTATGTTTCCAACGCATTGTTCCGCAATGTGTAGGAGACTTTTCAAGCATTCAAGAGGTTAAAAGTTCTATTTAAATCAGTGGAATTTTTACTTCCCCTATATAGTTCAGTTGGTTTGCTCCAGAATAGAATAATGTTTGAACCTAAGGCCTCAAGACAGTTAATCTTTGAAAAAAAAACAAAAAAAAACACAAAGCTCTTTTAAAATCCAATTAGAAAAATAATACAAACTTAAACTAAGGTTAATGATAAAAAGAAAATGTGAAGCATATTGTTATTGTTATTCTGAGACTCAGAAGTCAACGTATTGAATAGGAGAGATGAATGCTCGCTATAATAAGATAATGCCTTAACTGGACAATGCAAAATATTCCCTTAGGGAATCAGTGTCTGATAAGGAAATAGGTCACATCAACAAAGTTTGATTATATTGTTTTTTTAATGTATTGGGTGATACAGCTGCCTACAGTACATTGGAATGTAATGTGTTTAAGGTGTTTCTAGCATTCAAGGAGTTCATAGTGAACAACAATATGAGATTTTCAGTGCAGGCAAGCTATAAAGATAGTATGAGAATCCTATATAATAATTCACTAGGATGTTTGTCAGAAGCCGTCATGCGCAGTAGAGAATGCATGAACGCACAGAATGTTGGGAGTTCCGTGCTGGGAGCATTCCCTGCTTTCGGGCAGTCTCTACAGTGCATGACTGCATCTGTGGCAGAATGCAGAGCAAGACCGGCCTCTTAACATCACCCGGACCTTGGCCCGTGTACATGGGCTTTTACACTAGTACAATATAAGAGCAGAGGGAGAGCTTGTATATATTCATGTTTTGTAACTTTCATTGCTTCTTTAAGAAACCTCTAATTATAACTCTTCTTAAGGACTTTTTTTTAAATAAGGACACTATGGGCTCGATCCGAATGTTGGCGTTAAAACCAACATGAAGAAAAAAACTGCCTTCGCGAGTTAACCAAGACCGGGTAACATGAGATTCAAATCTTCCTTACCCAGAAAGGCTAACAAGCGATGACCGACAAAATACACATTCACCTTAAACCTGCGTCGCACAGAAAATCTTACATAAAAAACCCCCTATAAAAATGTTACCTAGCACCACAGCCAATCACAGAACTCCATAGTAGAAAGTTCAGTCAGAAAATCCAAAATCAACGTTGACAGTTCTGAACAGCATTCTCTGTGCTTCCCTACCCAGCCAGTAGGGGAACACAGAGATGGCTTTCAGCACCATGGACAGCTTTGAATGCCACAGTGATCTGCACTGCTTACCCCTGTGGCATTCAAAGGGTTACATTAAAGAAAACTAGTACACCAAACACTACACAATGCCCCCCTTCGACACCCCCTCCTCTTAGTATGTCACATATATTGCATATATGCGACATACTAATCCCATCCACATCCACCTCAGGGACTGCCATTTAGTGGACAAATCTGTCTGATATACAACACTTAACTCTTTGAGTACCAGAGAGGTAGGAAAGCATTGCTTAGCATGTTTCCTACCCCTCTGGTACCCAAAGGGTTAATAGGCAAGGTATGGACTACATACCTTGCTTGTATATGTGTGTGTGTGTTTTAAACATTTTTTATTAAAAGACTATTATTAAACATATCTTTACTTAGAGTCATTCATTTTTAATGCCCTATCTCCTGTGTCCCATTGCTATTAGTACTTTTGCTCCACTCTCCTTCAATCGGAGAGTGGAGCAAAAGTAGTAATAGCAATGGGACACAGGAGGTAGGACATTATGAATTAATTAATCTAAGTAAATAAACTACTGAGGAAGCAGCCCTGAGCTCTCTCTGCAGCGCTCCCTTCATATACTTTCATTAACATCCCATCTTGATGGCTGGGGACATTGAAGAGGACAGAGGCATTAGAGGAAGCGGATGGAGGGGAGAGAGACATCGGAGGAAGCGGGTGGCAAGCTTGTATTTGCTGCCCGCTTCCTCCGATACCTCTCTCCCCTCCTCACTCGTCGGCAATGTCCCCTGCCTGGCGTCGCACATTCTACAACTTCGTCCCTTCTCACTCAGAAGGGCAACACAGCTTGGTTAACTTCTTCTCACTCAGGCTAAGGCTTCAAGATTGTGTTTCTCAAGTGCAGCAATGGTGGCCATATGTGGCCACCAGAGTAGTTACGTGCGTCCCCCACAAAAATTGCAGTGATGGTGGCTGCATTCAGCCATTAGTCCTGCAGGTGGCTGCATTCAGCCATTAGATTAAATGATTTATTATAGCACCAATTACAGTAGTGAAAAAAAGTGAAAACACAATGGTATTAAAATATCAAATCAATGGAAAAATCAAGAAGGTAAATAACTTTACTCAGGAGATCATAGGCATAAGAGAGGTTGTGGCCCCTAATGAAACTTTTGAGACTACTAAGGAGTAATACATTTGTGTATTAACAGAGGAAGTGGTAAGATTGTAATAGACAGAGTATATTTTGAGCAGTAAGTTCCAGAGAGGTCCTTCTTATAGTGAGACAGTACACAATACAGATGGTGTAGAGGTGTGCTTACTAGATTATAATAATAATATGCACAATCCATAATCAATGAGTGTATGCTTATTAGAAGTCCAAAATATATTTGTTCATCTGGAAAGAAAAGTGCTCAGTGTCTCCGATGGTCCTCACAGGTCCCTGGGGCTCCATCATAATCAGCGGCTCTTTTTGAAGCTGTTGCCACAGTTCCAAGCACCACAGTTGGATGTTTCCCACACAATAAATCTGTATATCAGTTTCCTCATTAGTGTGGGAGTTCTGACCTAACACGTGGCTCATCGCGTTTCAAAGCTAAACTAGCTTCTTTGTCTGGAGAATGGATAGCCCACACAACTAGCCCTAGTTTGTAGGCTCTTCCAAAAATCAGGGATAAGAAAGAAACAATTGTACTCCATCCCGCTATCCGATATAGACAAAAGTGTCAATAACTGATTAATAAATTGATAAATGCATACATAGATTTGTGCTAAGAAACATGCATATGTATGATCACAATTGTACACATGCCAGAATGCCAGATCCAGTAGGTGAGATCCGGAATTACTGTGTGGGAAACATTCGATGGAGACACTTGGAACTGTATCCACTGATACCAACGGAGCTCCAGGGACTTGTGAGGACAATTGGGACAGCTGAGAGAAGCACTTTTCTTCCCAGATGAACACATTAATTTTGGACTTCTAGTAAGCAGATACTCATATTGATTATGGATTGTGCATAATATTATTATTATTATAATCTAATAAGTAGGGGTAGGCGAAAGGTCCTGTTTTACCGCGAAAAAATTTGTTGTCTTGTTTTTTCGCGGGGAAATACACTTTAAATACAGCAATTAAAATCTTTGTCATTTTCCTCCATAAGCAAAAATTATTCACCATTTTTTCAATGGCTAGAAAGTTTTTGTACCTTGATTAAAATGTGTTTCTCCTTTTCGCTATAAAAACTTACCATTTTCCAGAAAGTGAAGCACAATAGAAGCAGCTGGAGAGTGAGAGAGCTGTGCTGTGCTGTTCTGCTGTGCATTCATTGCAAAATTGAGACAGGAGAGGCTCTTAGTGACTGCTATCACTATGAGCAAGTTTACAAACAATAAAAGGAGAATCTGGAAGGAACTTTATGTGTCCACTGAGTCTGAAGAGGAGGAAGAGGAAGTGACCACTAGAGACCCAATGCTGTACAGTCCCCCTAAATCACCCTAGGGATTTTGGGAAAATGAATCACAAGGGAGGAAGAAGAGGGTAATAGTGAGAGCAGGACAGGTCAGCTGCCTGTGCCTGCTGCCAGACGTGCTGTGCCTGCTGCCATTGCTTAACCTGCTGTCAGTGCTGAATCTGTTGCCAGTGTGTCTTGTAATTCTCTAGGAGGGTAAGGGGAAGATGATGCCAAGTGTGACAGCAGGGGACCCTATGTCACACTTGCCACCCCCAAGTAGTCCCGCCAGTGTTAGTACTACTGCTAAGAAGGTCTAACAGTTTGTTAGTGTTAGGAATGAAGGAGGGGGTGATTATCATATTTCTAGTGACTGTGATGAAGACTCAGGAACTGAACTTGATGTGGTTGGTGTTAGTGGTAGTAACAATGATGGTGAAGCAGCTGGTAGGACTAGCCTTAGGGCAGTTATAGGGGAAACAATGCAGAGTATTCAGACTAGTGGTAAAGGTAGCCCACACCATTACCCTGACCCTGGGAATTCCTGTTCTTCCCAAGGCATTGTCCAGGTGGAACATGATACTGAAGAAGGCAGAATTGTTGCCTAGCAGCAATAAAACGACTACCACCAGGAACACAGATCAGCTGCCTGTGCCTGCTGATAGTGCTGCCAGTCTGCCTTCTTCAGGTCACCAAGATATGGCAAGTGTGACATTAGGGGACCCTCTGTCACATTTCTCATCATCTCCAATTGGTGAGATGTCTGTAACAGAGCAGCAGCAGCACGGTGGGACTGGTGGTGCTGGTGATGATGATGGTTGAAAAGACAGGGTGGAAGAGACATTGATGGCCTTTATAGCCAAAACCAAGAAGGAATGGGAGACAGGGATGAGGATGGGCATAATCACCGCCACCAGTAGTGAGCTTTTGGAATTTGCAACTGCTCTAACTCCTGTTGCTGCTGAGTTGCAAGGGCAGCAGAATGCTGAGGAGCAGACTAGTGTGCCACAGAGCACTGTGCTGAACCTGCTGACAGTGTCTTGTAATTCTCAGGAGGGGAAGGAGAAGATGGTGACAAGTGTGACAGCAGGGGACCCTAAGTCATGCTTGCCATCCCCAAACAGTCCCACCAGTGCTAGTTCTACTACTAAGAAGGTCCAGCAACTTGTTAGTGTTAGGAGTGAAGGAGGGGGCGATTATCATATTACAAGTGACTGTGAGTAGAAGGAAGACTCAGGGACTGAAATTGATGTGGTTGGTGTTAGTGGTAGTAACAGTGATGATGAAGCAGCTGGTGGGACTATCTTTAGGGGAGTGACAGGGGAAGCAATGCAGTGCTTCCAGACTAGCAGTCAAGGGAGCCCATACCATTCCCCTGACCCTGGGAATTCCCTTCCCTCCCCACGGCATTGGCCAGGTGGAATCCTGAAGAAGGCAGAATTGTTGCCTAGCAGCAATAATACCACCACCACCAGGAGCACAGATCAGCTGCCTGTGCCCGCTGCTAGTACTGCCAGTCTGCCTTCTTCAGATCACCAATAAATGGCAAGTGTGACATTAGGGGACCCTCTGTCATATTTCTCATCACCTCCTCCAACCGGTGAGATGTCTGTAATAGAGCAGCAGCACAGAGGGACTGGTGGTGGTGGTGCTGGTGGAGAAACTCAGGTGGAAGAGACATTGATGGCCTTTTTAGCCCAAACTGAGAAGGAAAGGGAGACAGGAATGATGATGGAACTCACCACAGGCAGCAGTGAGCTTTTGGAATTTGCAGAGTTTGCAACTGCTCTAATTCCTACTGCTGCTGAGTTGCAAGGGCAGAAGGATGCTGAGCAGCCAGTTAGTTTGCCACAGACCACCGTGGACACAGTGGTAATGGGGTCAACAAGTGATACAGGACTAGGACAAGTTGTACTTGCTAGCAGCAGCAATACTCCTGGTCCTAGTTGCAGTGGTTGCTCTGAGACAGTAGCAGCAACATCATCCTCTGTCATAGCCAGTGAAGGGGAATGTGGAGGAGAAGAAGAAAGAGGCCATTCTTCTCCACCTTTTCCCTCCCCCATGAAGCCATGGGTGTGGGACTATTTTTCTCTTGGGGCAGGCACAGTGCAGTCATCACCAACGGCACTGTGCACAATTTGTGACAAATCAGCGAGAAGAGGAAAGGAGAGAACACACCTTGGCACAACCGCTCTGATAACACACATGAAACACAGACACCATGACATTTATGTGAAACATGTTAAAGCCAAACACCTACCACAGAAATCTAGCACCGCTGTTGATATACCCCTGACTGTCCTGAAAGGTAACAAGAGGCGAGGCGAAGATCAAAGAGGAGAAAGAATAGAGCAACCCAGCTGAGGCTGTAAGTTTGATGATGGGCGAAACAACTAGCTTGCCATCACCTTCTTGCTCTAGGGTAACTAAATTTTCTGCCAATCCACCTCATTCATCATTACCTCCCCGCTAAGTGATAGCCACTCTGTAGCTGTTAGGATATGGCAGTTTGTGTCCACCCATTGCATAGGGAGGTGCGCTGTCCATACATGGCAGTGTGGTGGAGGAAAATGGCAAGCAGGGTATCAAGCGGCATCTGAGTAGATTTCATCACACAAAATACACTAAGCTGGTGGCAGGGAGGGATCATCATTACTATTAAACTGTCAGCAAGTTGTTATGTGTCCTAAGTGGGGTGTGGACAAGGGGCATAGTGACAGCACCAGTACTTGGTTTCTGATGGGGGGATTTCACACTGGGGACTCTAAGTGTCATGGTGTTTGGATAGACTTGCATACTTAAAGAAGTAAAAGAAGATAGTCAAGAGTGGGGTTAACAAACCCTTAGGGAACGAGACTAGTTCAATTATTATATGTCACCACCAATCCCTAGAAGACCACTTATCACACCCTAAAATATACACTTTATTAAATACAAAAAAAAATGAAACAGACTGTGCAAATTAAAATCATCTGAACTGAGAGTATGTTGACTCTACAGTACATAAAACCGTTAATTTTATGTGACTATGAGGCAATCCGTTACTGAATAAAGTATTTTGAATCCTACAGAGAGAATGTATGTTTGGTAGTTTGTCTAGCGATGTACTTTGACAACATACCAGTAACACACCACCTTTTGCTTTTTATGTTCAAAACCAATAATTGTTATCGAGTTGTAATCTGTCTATTATAGATGTTTAGAGGGATGATTATTGCCCACTATACCTAACCCCATAGGAAACTAATTTTGAACGTTTGTTGGCTCTATATTTATTTTCTACATAGCTCTAGTGATATGCTTACTTATAAATGTGATTAAGCTACCGCAAACTATCAAGATAAAAATTGTTTGATACAGTAACAGAACTTCCCTTCCATGTCTTGTTGCTAGAAAATGGGGTAATTGTTCATAGTAGACAAATATAGAATATAGTCAGGTAAGACTGAGTTAATAAAAGTACTGTACTTTTTTTTTTTTTTTTTTAAGAATTTTATTGAAATTTAGAATTGACATTACAAAAATATCATGTAGAAACAAATTACAAACTGTGTAAGAAAGCAAAGAGTCAGAGAGATAACGTACAAAGTTACAATTGATAAGATACAGCTGATTCAAAAGTGAAAAATTACACTTAAAGATTGGGCACAATATAGTTAACGGGATGCAGGATATAAATACATTGATGAACCCGATGATATAAAGAGAGGAAAGAAATGGGGAGGACAAATAGATTGAACAAGAGGATATGAAAAATAGAGATATAGTAAGAATAAAGGGGAGGAATATATAGAAGTTAAGATATACAGTAGTTTTGAAAGGAGAGACGGCTCAAAGGCGGACAATGAGGGAAAGAGAAATAGGGAAAAGTTAAGAGGAAAGGCAGAGGGGTAAGAGAGCAGAATAGAACCTAAAGACTAAGGAGGAGAGGGAGGGGGAGGGGAGGAAACCATAGGGTGGGGTGAAGACAGTAAGTCCGAGGGGCACAGCAACTGGACTTCTAGAGAAGTAAGTTGGAAACCAAAATGTCTGGGAATACCAAGGGATTGAGCGAGATGTTGTGACCAACAGATCCTGAGGAGGAGCCGGTGACCTTAGATAAAAGTACTGTACTTTTAATTTTGTGGGCTCTATTAGGGTGGATGAAGGCATATCACAACATCCAACCGGAGCTCACAGATTGCTTTATTAATTTGATTTATTACTTTTACTACAGCATAACTTGACTTCTAAACATTGATTACTTTATGTATCCATCTAACAAACAGTAGAGCAAGAGGACATGCGTTAGTAATGATACAGACAGATAATTTTAACCCTGTGTCCCGGTGTTGCTTAAGCTCTATTTTGGTAGTTTGAGACAAACTGTCCCACATCTACCCGGAGCTCCCGTCACTTTGTAGTTCAAAGCCGGATAAGTTGCAAGTCCAATCTTTTTTTTTTTTTTTTTTTTTTTTTTTAACTTGCAGTATAACAAAAAAAATAAAACAGAAGAATTTTAGTAGTAACTTTATGGGTTCTGTCTGGGTAGATGGAGACTATAGGCTCTGCATCCAACTGGAGCACGCAAGTTACCTGTTTAAGTAACCTGTTTACAAGCATAAACAGATGTATATGTATAATTTGCAATAATACAGGCAGACTAGCTTGTTAATCCTGTGACCATTAGGCTCTATTCGGATAGATCGAGACAATGTGTCCCTCATCCAACCGGAGCCTACGTCACTTTGTAGATCAACATATGTGTAGAGCCCAGTATAATCTAATATTTTTAGAAATGGACTCCTAGCTTATTCTCAGGCACAAATTATTTAGTGTATGAGCGTGCAATGTCTTTTTCAGTTTAGCAGGATATTTTTAACTTTGTGATCATTAAAGAGGAACTACCACGGCTAAAAACTTGCCCCCAATATAATTCCCCATCTGGCGACTAGCTGCTGAGTAGCACTAGTCGCCAGAATTATTACCGCGTCAATGAGCATTATCCATTGTTTCCGGGCTGACAGGCAGGACAGAGCACAGACATCTTTCCATAGTGACGTCTGCACGCCTTCACTGTCAGTCCCATCCAGCTCTAGGAGGCATTGCTAGGAGCCATTCGGCTCCAAAAGGGACTGACAGCGAAGGCGCGCAGACATCAGTATGGAAAGATGTCTGCGCTCTGTCCTGCCTGTCAGCCCGGGAACAATGGATAATTCTCGTTAACGTGGTAATAATTCTGGTGACTAGCACTACTGAACAGCTAGTCGCCAGATGGGGAATTATTGGGGGTCAAGTTTGTTAGCAGTGGTAGTTCCGCTTTAAGCCCTATCCGGGTGGATTGAGACCACGTGTCCCGCATCAAACCAGAGCCTAAGTATCTTGTAGTTAGATACTCTTAAAGGAACAGGTACCATCTGTTTTTAAGACTTACTGTGTCCCAAAAACTGACTAACTTTTGTCTAGGACCTCTACTCTTCCCTGCATCAGAATAGGCTGCACTGATCTAACAGCTCTATTCAGCTGGATTTGGTTGTGAACAGACCCACATCGAGCCAGAGCCTCCAAAGTATAGTCCAAAGTATCTGGTTAATGAGAGAGCAGTTTTTACAGATGACGGACATTCTGCCTACAGAGCTTCTAAATTGCCTTACGAGTTTTGTCAGGAATAGCTGACTTATTCAGGGACACATTTATATGGTGGCTCCGGATCATTTACTTTATTTTTTTAATGGCTACAAGAAAGAACAGCAGTCACAAATTCCACAATTATGTCAGGGCATTTGACAAAAAAAAAATGCCTAAAAAAATTAAACTATTTTTGCGGCTTGTTTCTAATCAATGTTTCCTTAGGGCTTGTGCCAAACAAGCCTAAGTCCAACAAATCAATGTTTCCTTAACACTTGTCCCAAGCAAGTCTAAGGACTCCGAATCAATGTTTCCTTACCCTTGGGGCTTGTGCAAAGGAAGTCCAAGTCCTACAAATCAATGTTTCCTTAGGGCTTGTGCTAAGCAAGTCTAAGTCCTACAAATTAATGTTTCCTTAGGGCTTGTGCCAAGCAAGTCCAAGTCCTACAAATCAATGTTTCCTCAGGGCTTGGGCCTCTAACAACAAATCTTACATATCATCCTCTACAAATCCTTTATGTCTTATGGTGTTTTGTATTGTATTCAGTATTTATTTTTTTTATTAACTGCCCCCCAAATCCCAGTTAAAAAAAAAAACATTCCCTGTTCAACAGATTTTTTCCCCACACTCCACCAACAAAGGCACCATCATACTCCTTTTATACTATGCCTTTGGAAAATAAAATAACATTTGCTATGTGTTGTGTGTAAAGTCAATGTTCCCCTTTGATTTCAATGGAATGAGCTAGATGAAAAAAGGGGAAAAACTGCACTTTTCACAGGAAATTATTTGCCAAGCGGAAAGTGCCATTATTCGCAGATTGTGGTTTGAGGCAAAACTTTTCGCCCATCCCTACTAGTAAGCATACATCTATACTATGCACTTTCTCACTATAAGAAGGACCTCTCTAGGGCTTACTGCTCTTTATATATTCTCTCCATTACTATCTTGCAACTTTCTCCATTAATACTTGAGTGTATTACTACTTAGTAATCTCAAAAGTTCCATTAGGGGCCACAGCCTCTCTTACTCCTATTATATCATTAGTAAGGTTATTTTCCTTCCTGATATTTCATTTGATTTGATATTATAACGCCATTGTGTTTTCATTTTTTTCACTACTATATTTGGTGTTATAATAAATCATATAATTATTTTTTATTTATATTTTTTTCATATTTGTATTCATTTTTTTTATTTTTTTATCAAATATCCTACATCATGGTTTATGTGCTTATTTTGACTCTATTGTTTATTGAAAAAAACTACACCTACATGGATTTTTTTGCGCTCCCCATTCCCTTTTACTTCAATGTGTATGTGTTGCTGTAGATACCAGTGAGATAACTGAACAAGGATGCAGTTTTATACCGTATATGCATGCTTCTTTGACTACCTGTGGGAAAGTAGAGCAAGGCTGAGATATCACAGTGGCACAGAGGAACAAGGCTGAGGTGCCAGACATTAAGTGTGGCTTCTATGACTACAAGTGGACAGTGGAAAAAGGCTGGGGTTTCATCCAGTGTATGTGTGGAAAAAAGCTGTAGTGTTACACATTGTATGTGTTCTGAGACTACCAGTGGCACGTGAAGCAAGGTTGGATGCCCAGACAACATGCATGGATTCTATGACTACCAGTGTATAGTGGAACAAGGTTGTGGGATCAGCCAGTGTATACGTGTTTCTGTGGCTACCAGTGGGATAGTTGAACATGGCTGAGTGTTATACATTGTATAGAGTTCTGTGACTAACAGTGGACAGTGGAACAAGTCTGTTGTGTGAGACAATATTTCTGATTCTGTGACTACTAGCAAACAGTGGAACAAGGCTGGGCTATCACAGTGTATGTGTGTGTGTGTGTGTGGTTCTGTTACTACCAGAACGACAGTTTCAAAAGCTGCTTGCTGTGTGAGTGTATGTGTGGGTCTGTGGCTACCAGTGGACAGGGTTTACTTTTTACAAGGCCGCACGCAGAAGAGCGTGTGACCAAATAGTGCATTAACTATGTTGCCATGATAAAAATGGCGACCTGAGAAACTCGCACTCTGAGAATCTTGCACTCTGCTGATCCAAACTCTCTCTCCCTCAAGTGCAAGTCTGAAAACTGATGAGAACTGTTTTGGGCTCCACTCTGTCAGTCTGCACACAGAGATAGGGAGAGAGAGCCCAGAGCAGCAGAGTGCTCATTTCAGGTTGATCTTTGGCAAGAAAGTGACAGTAAGCGAAAGTGATGTCCGGTCATCGAGTCTTCAACCCTTTCTGTGCCAGAGAATACAACCACATCAGCTCTGCTCCGGGCCTCTCTCTCTGCCGAGCTGACCTCATCAACATTTTTTTTTTTGCAACCTCTTATAGCGTGACCTTTGAATCTTGAGGTTTCATGCAGTGCGAGATTCTCAGGTCGCCATTTTTATCATGGCAACATAGTTAATGCACTATTTGGTTGCATGCTCTTTTGTGTGCAAAATTTTAAAAGGATACCAGTGGACAGTGGAGCAAGACTGTGGTATAAGACAGTGGATGGGTGATTCTAAGGCTACCAGTGGAGTAGTAGAACAAGGATGGGGTGTAAGACAGAGTGTGTCTGGTTCTGTGTCTACCAGTGGATAGTGGGACAAGGCTGGTGTGTCAGACAGAATATGTGGGAGTTTTCTCAAGGTACATTGGAACAAGGCTATGCTCCCTTAATACCTGCTACAGACTAAGGGAAACTAGATAGGGCAAGAGATAATGAATATATTCACCACTGAGGACACCTGCACATGCGTGTTGATGTCATGCACTCTGTACTGACTTTATACTTCAAATATGCAAGAAAGAAAAAAAAAATGTACATTCAAGGATATTTCAAAGACCTTCACAGTACATTTCAATAGGAGAAGCACACCAGCAAAGAATATGTGCATTATGTGCATTCAACCACTGAAAAGGTCAAGTAACATGAACATTTTAGCAGCTGAACACAGTCTGTTCCCTGCGAAAATGTGAGTTCAGCCTAAGTAATGCTTTAAATTTTACCTCCATGTGTTCAACTGGCATGTTGCCACTTATTAATGGTGAGAGTTGTGTATGGAGTGAGAAACCATTACAGAGAATACACCCCAAGAATACGAATAAGGAGATCACTTTATATTTTAAAGCAGTAACTGAAGTGCTGAGTGCTCTTTACACATCTGCTATCAGAAGTAATTGGGAACCTCAGCCGCCCTCATTCATACAGATGAGTTCTTCCCAGACTACATAGCAGACATTCACACAGAGCTCTTACTATGGGACTAGCACTATGCAGACTTCCACAAGCTGCCTTTATCTGAGCTTCTGACTACCATACTGCCTGTTCATTTGTTTGAGAGCAGATCTGTAAATGTGATTTGAGAAGAACTCATTGGTGTGAATGGGAACATGTAGGGAACCCCTAAATACAGCAATAAAGCAGATAGTATATGTACAAAGAGCACCCAGCAACCTCCAGTTTTAAAATCTAAAGCTATCTCCCCATGTGTATCATTTGGAACAAATATGGCAGCTCCCTTCTTGATACTAGCAGCCTCAATTATTAATTTTATTATTGTTTTTTAAGTTATTATGGCTTTAGTTTTTATTAGTTAAGAATGTTAACGTGGTTATGGGTTACAGCTTCACTTTAAATATCTTCCATGACTGTATTTTGGACACTGCAGTCATTTGCAGTTATCATCTCAGAAGTTAAAATTATGAAAAAAAGTGGTTTTATGTGTGTGATTAATGTGTAGCAAGGGAAATGTACAAATAGAAATATGAGCAATAAATGCTCGAAAAACAGTTTTATGATTTGTGACTACCTAACACATCTCAATTTCAAATATAAGCTCTAGGGTATCACTTATGTAGCTCCATTTTCAATTGTAACCTCTGTGGTATCACTTATACAGTCCCACAAGAACAGTGGTCAATCTGAGAGGTTTGCGGGAGGCTGGTGAGGCAGATTTGGATCTTGCCTATGGCCCAGGACTGTCTCTGACTTACTGATATTTACAAAGAGTAGATTATGCTAGAATTGCATTCAGATGCCATACAGGTATAAAGTGCTTATATTATAACAGTGTGGAGTCTGTGCAGAATATAATGTTCGGTGTAGTTGTGTGTCAAGCCAAATAGCAATATGTATAAAGGTTTAAGTGGAGCATCCTATATAATAATTTGCTAAGTGTGTGTTTGTCAGAAGCCGTCATGAGCAGTAGAGATGGCTGCGCGTGCTGCAGTCATGCGCAGTAAACTGCCCGCGCTGCGTCTGATAACGGAGCGGGGCTCTGAAATCAGACCGTAGTCCTCTCTGCGCACCTACTACGGTCTGAATTTGGAGCGTCCCTCTCCGTATCAGCCGCAGCATGGGCAGTCTCTACTGTGCATGACTGCACCGCGGCCGTTGATGGGTGGCACTGTGGTCCGTGTACATGGACTCTTCAACTAGTTCTGAGATAAACTGACTGCACCATCCTGGAACAAACACAGATTTCCATTTAATTAAATCAGGATTTTAACCCCCTTCAATATTTTTGCAATACTTTGGAGACATCTCTAGCATTGAAGAGGATAACTCTTCCACATAACCTAAAGCTAATGGTTAGTTGTCATCTGAGGTGCAGTTGCTTTGCCCCAGAATTACTCCACATCTTTTAGTTATTCTTTCTTGAGAGCCAGCAGACTACACCTAATGGGTATAGTGAAACAAGGAATGTGGTGCATATGACTGTGTGCGTGTTTTTAATACATTCATAATGTGCGCGTATGTACGTTTAATAAATGCCTAATATTTAATGTTTAATACATGTATAATATGTGTGTGCATGTATTTATGTATATGTGTGTATGTATGTGTGTTTAACCCTTTGAGTGCCCTCTAGAACATACATGCACAGTATGGGAATATGTGTGCATGTATGTGTGTATGTATATATATATATAAGATGCATGCATAATGTACAGTAAAATTCCAGTAAAGTTAATAATTATTAAACAATCACACATATATAAATACATACACACAGACATACACATACATTGAGACTGGTGTACCAAAAGAATCAACTGCACTATAGGAGACAAAAAGAGATTCCCCAAAATGTAATTTGCTTTACAATACACTGGCAATGTTCCCATTCAAGGGGTTAAAATCACAATTCAGTCAATGGGAATGGGAATTTTTATGTGTACCCTGTGGTGCAGTTGGTTTGCTCCAGAATTACTCCTGTTCTTTGGAACATCAGCATCCGTCTTCTTCAATTGACACCACTAGATGGAGCCACTGACTTAATTACTTTCCATTTAATACGCAGGATATATTTGCACTTAAACTTCGTAACAACTATACACATGAAAAAGTCATTAAGGTACTGTGCTACAGTTTCCTTTTGACACTGTATGTGTACAGTGTTCCCCAAGTACTATGACCTGTAGATGAAATAAATTAGCATATATATACATATAAAAATGCAACGTACTTACCATCTCTGGCTAGTTGTATCACATGTGAAAACATTTACAGCATCACAGTTGATGGAGGTCAAATGGAATTTCTGATATGTTAGTGTTGTTGCTCTTCTTTGGTCATGTTCTTCATCAAAACAGCGAAGCAGGGTTAAGTAATTTGTATAACTTCAGATTTATACAGTGCTGAGGTTGTTTGTTGGAACCCTGTATTGTCTGTTCACTTACCCCTTATTAATAGATTGAAAGGCAATTATCTTAGACCTTAAATAATACAAGGGTAATCTGGTCCCAAGATGTGCAAGAATGAGATTTGCAGTCTGCAAATGATCGATGCAGAACAACCTCTCTAGCTGCGGCAGCAGTACAGAACAGTCTGTCTCCTTTCAGATTCAGCTAAAATGAGCTGGCTTCTCCTCCTAGGCTTGCTTCCATCTCTGAGACGTCAGCACTGGCAGTCTGAATTCACTGGGGAAGAAAGCAATAAAGGGAAGTGGAAGAAAAAAATGAGGAAGAGAGTAAAAAAGACAGTAAGAGACAGAAAGAGAGAATGGATTCTGGAGTGCAAAGAAGGGTGAAGCTTTCAATGTGATGGGATGTGGGTGGAGACCAGCAGACAGCTCACTTACTGCCTGATTTCTCCAGGATCCTAGTGCTGCTCTATACAGTGTGGCAGTTTCACTAACATCTGGAACAATTATGAGGCAAATCAACATTACTCTATACCTTTCATTGCCAGAAGGTACGCAACGCATTGCTCTGCAATGCGTTGCATACCCCTGTGGCACCCAGGGGGTTAAGAGACAAAAATGTCAGAAATTCACATAGATTTAAAATGGAGCCCCTTGTATGCTACAGAGCTTTGCAATGCATTGGAGACATTGCTGGCATTTGAGGGGTTAATAAATGAAAGTCCTCTAAAGGGCAGTTGGTTTGCCCCAGAACTAAAGTGGATGAATTGTAGCTCAGATCAAGTGGGACCAAATAAAGACTGTCAAATTGCAGTTGATTTAAATTAGTTTTTTTGTAACCTTTTGCATTCCAGAGATCTCTCCATTGCATTCCAAGTGCATTGGTATCCTCTCTAGCATTTAACAGGTTAAATGAAGAGATGTGCAGTAGGTTAGTCGTCCTCCACTTGGAAATACTGCAGAACGGGAACCACATTTATCCTTTCTTCTGAAGTTCCTGTGGAGAGGAAAGACAGGTGAAACCAGCCTGTAGAAGGTAAAGCCCAATGGGTTAACCCTTTGCGTGCCAGAGGGGTATGTAATGCATTGCAATGCGTTGCATACCCCTCTGGCACGCAAAGTGTTAAAACAGCGAAACCTTCTCATTAGAGATGGTCCCACACATTTGTCATCAGGTACACAAGAACACACTTACCTCATCTTATTGCACCAGAGAGGTTGGTGGAAAGGGCCTTCGTGCAGGAATTTACTGCGGGAAACAGAATAACCTATTTTCTGTTGAATCATTTCCCTAGTTAAAAGTGAAAAAACACCTGCTAATAATAACAAGCCCCACTTACCTTACCATGGAAAGAAAATCCTAATGACCCCTATGAATTTTGCCTTTGTTCTCTTGTTCAAGAGGTAACATTTTCCTGAATGTCATATCCATGGAGGCAAACAAGACAATTACTGGAAGTTTTTTCAGACTGAAGCAGGCAAAATGCATTATTCTATTTAACCTACTAAAGACCAGAGAAGTGCAGAACCTATTCACTTACAGATTACTATGTGCCGTGGGCACAGTTTGTGTCCTGTGGCCTTGCAAGCAACTGTCATGTCTGCCTCCATGGATCGCCTCACATCCAATTCTGATTTGATGATGTTAGGTCTTGAACAAAAAGCACAAGGCAAAATTTATACATTAACCCTTTGAGTGCCAAAGGGGTAGAGGTGTTACTTATCCCTTAAAAGTGCAATTTAGATAAATTAGAATGTGTATTTGTTCCCTATTATACAATTGATTTCAGGCAGGTGTTCCAGTTCCTCTAATTACACCAGTCTCAACCATAAACATGTAATGAACACATTTGCTCTTGCAGTTAATGTTATGTTTTTATACATTAGCTTTCATTTTGCACATGACTACCTACAAATCGTTTAGTGCACGCCAATGCACCCAACTCCACTATCGTTAACCCTTCAAGTGCCAGAGAGGAATCAACGCATTGCAACTCAATGCGTTGGATACCCCTCCAGTACTCAGAGGGTTAAGACTTTAACCCTTTGAGTGCCAGAGGGGTTCGCAACACATTGTAATGAGTTGCATACCCCTCTGACACTCAAAGGGCTAATGCATTGGTTCTCAGTGGTCATCTACTTACAGTGCCCCTCTTTTACTATGAAAACTTTGTCAGACATGTTAACGTTGAGTTTAAAATGTAAAATTGTGTAAATTGTTTTGTGCAATGTGTTTGCTTTTGTCATTCTGATTTTGAAATTAGAATATATTTTTGTAGTGTACAAATCATTACACCATTTAAGAATGACCTATAAGATGTTAGGGGTGCCCTGAAAATTGCAGGCTGTGTGCTAGGGATACCTTTATATACAAAGACTGAGAGCCACTGATTTCATGTAAACAGGTCTGAACACTACTCCTAAAGCAGATCAGGAAAACTGAAGACTTTTACACTGATTTCCGGTGTTCCGTGTTAATACACATACCTAAGAACTCTCCTGATATGCCCTGGAGACACTGATTTTTAGTGTTAAATACTGGGATTCTGGGAACAGAGGCCGGTTCTCCTGCTGTGGTGAGTTTCCTGTGAAACTCTGCCCACTTCTTCTCCTTCACACCCTGTTCCACCCACTTTCCCTCCTTCCCACCCTGTTCTGCCCACTTTTCCAGCACAACGGCAGTAAGCCCTGCCTACTTGATCCCATTCTCCTTATGACACAAATTTCATCATTAAAAATACACCTAGTCAAAGCCTTCTCAGGGGGCTCCACAGGATGACTTTCTCAGGTATGTTTCAACCTGGCAGTAAACTAAGAACAGACAAATAGCTCACCCTGAAATGCCCATACACTCCCACATTTGCCACCCCTTTGTGCAAGTGGTGTAAAGAAGGCAATGCTTCTTCTAAATAGATTAGGACAAAAGGCAGCAGACAAATGCAGAAACAAACATTGGTTCCTGCACTTGTTTAAGCTTTGAAGTCACATCCCTATACCCATACCTGGGAACTCCCCGTATGTGCCCCAGAGATTCCTGTTTTGGCAGTGCATTACCAGGTCTCTGAGGACAGATACTGATTATCCAGATGAGGGGAGTTTCCTCTGAAACGCTGCACACTTCTGCTCCTTCCCATCCTGTTCCTCCTACTTCTAGCACACTTCTCCCTCCTTCCCCACCCAGTTTCTCCCACTTCCTGCCCACTTTTGCCATGTACCCATTAAGCCCCACCCCCACTCATAAGTAAACCCCACCTTTTTTTGCCACAATTTGCGTCAGATATATCTTTGTGCTACCCTGCACCTTCGGCTAGTCTCTCTCTTTCTCTCTTTCTCCCTCTGGTCTTCGCTTCGGTCCACCAAGGCCATTCACCTCTTCTTTTATCTTGCCTTCTCTGCTGTTATCTCTTGTCTGACCCTTAATGGTTCACTGCTAACTAGCACCTTCACCTCTGCCCTTCCTCTGTTCTCTCCTTGGTCCGCCTGAACCATTTGCTCTTGTCTCCCTCGCCTTTGCCTATCCTTACCTCTATTCTTCTATCGCTTCACCCCCTACTTCCTCAGAAGTTCAGCTGTGTGTCACTGGTTCATCTAGCTGTTTGGACTCCCTATCCCCTGCTCAGTCATTTCAGGTTACTGGTCCTGCTTTTTTCCCGGCTCAGCTGGGAAGGAAAAATCTGGGTTAGCAACCAGCACTTTGACTGTCTCCGCTCTCTAGACCCGCTCTCAGTTTCACCCCCCAGCTACAGTTCCTGAGCAGGGGATCATGGCAAGAGCATTCTGTCAGGAACTGTGAAAGCAGGGATAGTGATAATATACAAAAGATACAGTTTCAAAATATAGCATACAAAGCATTCAGAGCTTCCTAGAGTGTAAGCAACCTGAAAACTTAACTGCACAATAGGTGGAGTGCAGTTGGTAGCAGGTTGCAATTGATGATTTAAAAGAAGATGGAAGAAGCTGGTGAGCCCAGAAAAAAACACCAGAAAAACAGGTGAAAAAATAACCAAGAGAGTGGTACCGTGGAAGGGATGAGACTGAAGACGAGTCAGGGACAAGATAAAGGTCAGTGCTGGCAGAGTAGAAGCAAAAATACCAAACAGAGAGCCAAAGGTCAAAGGCAGGCAGCGATGGGATCAAAATATGAGGATCAAAGCTTCGGTCAAAACTGGAAAAAATTAATAGAGGCGGGCAGACAATAAGATGCACTAGATGCGAGTCAGAAGTCTAATACCAGAGCACTTGAGGCCTGCCTGATCAGGCTTCTTGTAGGCCTCGAGTGCATCTGACGTCATGACGCATGACGCCAGCCGAAAACCTGGAAAAAGCCGCGCTTCCCCCGCGCACCCGTACGAAGCAGCAGCCATCCGAGGTAAGAACAATGGACATAACATGGAGAGTGTCAAGTTTTATTACTATTATTCATTCATGGTAGACTGATAAGAAAACCTCTGGAAACAAATATCTAGGGTGCTTACTGCCAGAGACATTAAAGTCTGAAAAAAACTAATAAAAAGTATAGGACATTTGACTTTACACACTGTGTACTTGCAGAATATGTTATTCAAAGTAAAATGGTACTGTACATTTAAATATAAACAGTTTGGCTACAGCACAAGACTTGAGGCAGGATGGATGGAAAACACATACCTGTAAAATAGAAAGAAATGGAGAGGATGAGGATATAGCAGTAGTCCTGTATTAAGTCCCCTTCACTTGGAATGTCTCCCTTAGAATGGGGAGCACTTCAATGCATGGCACCCTTAAACAAATTATTTTAAGTATACAGCTTGGAGGTTGTAGCTGTAGATGTTCAGGTGCATGGTTGCTTTGATATGGATGTAAAGGCGCATTGGGTGCTTCATTGTGACTGACTTTGATGCTGATGTACAGGTACACTGGGTGATTTGATGCTGATGTACAGGTACACTGGGTCATTTGATGTGGATGTACAGCTACACTGTTTAGTTTGATGTGGATGTACAGGCAGACTGAGTGATTTGAGGTGATTGTACAGGCACACTTTGAGGTTTGATGTGGTTGTATAGGCACACTGGGTGATTTGATGTGGATGTACAGTTGGAAAGTGTGGTTTTATGTGGCTGTACAGGTGCACTGGGTACTTTAATGTGAATGTGCAGACACATTGGGTGCCTTTCAATGTCAATGTGAAGTGGCACTGTGTGAGTTGATGTGCATGTGCAGCTGCACTGGATGCTTTGATGCGGATGTGCAAGTGCACTGGATGCTTTGATGTGCATGCGCAGTATATGCTTTTGACGTGGATGATCAGATACATTGAGTGATTGTATGTGAAAAGGCGCACTGAGTGCTTTGATGTGGATTTACAAATGCACTGGGTGCTTTGATGTGGATGTACAGTACCTTCTGCTCACAATTATGTCCAAAAAATTAACTGCAACTGTAGAAAAATTGCCACCTCGCTATTTCTTTATGTGTTTTGTAATATGGTCAAAGAAATCATAAAATATACCTAAATATCTTTAACCTTTTAAGGATTTAGCCATTAAACATGTAGCCATTAATAGGTATCTACGTGCGGACAGTGCTCATTACAATAAATGGTTAAATAATGTTCCCTTCGGACAATTCCACAGACTGAGGAGGAATTGTAGTGACCATAATGATTTCCTGGAGAAAAACTAACAAATTAACTCTGGAATTTCAAGAAAGAAGATATGGTAATAAAATCATAAAAAATGCATTTGAGAAAGGTAATAAGATAGAACAAAAATAATAAAAAAGAAATGAGAAACCAAATATAGCTACAAAATATTATACCAGTTTGGTAACTCTAACCATATACAATGCTCAGTCATGAAATTAGGAAACTTATTGAAAAAAACTAGAAGATTGTATTACAGGATCCTAATTTAAAGGATGAGCTCCCAATAAATCCCACAGCTGTATATAGAAAACAGTAGAGATCTGACATCCCATATAGCCCAAAGCAGACACAAAAAAGGAAAAAACATATAAACTAAACAAGAAATAAGTAGGGTAGGAAATTTCAAACATGGACACCCTATATGTACAAATTGTCTGCATATGATATAGGGTGCTATAAAATAATTTGAAAGAGGATAAGTCATTCAATATTAAACAACAAATTGACTGTAGAAGTCCATATGTAATATATCTGATTATTTGTCCATGTGGAGCAAAATATGTGGGAAGAACCATAAGGAATCTGAGGACTAGATCAGGTGAACACAGGAGAAAAATAGAAAGGGGAATAAGAGACCACTAGGTTCCGAATCACTTCATCACATGTTCACAAGGGAGACTAAAGAGTTTCTAATTAATAGGATTAGAACACATACCAATGGCAAAGCAAATAGATTCACAACTTTGTGCAGACTAGAAGCATTTTGGATATACACTTTGGGCACTTTAGAACAAGGGGGTTAAATGAGGATATAGATTTAAGTTTTTTATGATCACTATAGCAATAATTTGGGACAATTAGTAACACATTAGAAATATATTGGGGAGCTTTCATTACTCAGAGACAGTATTATGAGCCTCTGATACATGTGAGTATAATTCCTTTAGAGCATGTGGTGAAGGTGAAGGTGTTAACAGTCACCATACTACACTTATAAGATATTCTGCATTGTTGTTTGTTTTCATTTTAACCTTTTAAATGAACAGTAAACTTTTATTAAGAAAACCTATATGTTATATATCTTTTCCCGATGAGTAAACAAGGGCATTCCCACTGATGTCAGTTTATTTAAAAGTTCTAATAGTTCAAATAATCAGGAAGTTACAGTGCATTTGCGTTCTGGAAGTTCTAACTGACAGCATGACGCAGTAGTTTCTATCACATTCTGTGGAGAACTGTTTGTCAATTACTTTCTCCTCAAAGTGTTATGAATCTGGCGAGAACACTGTGCCAGAGGGGTACGCAACACATTGTGTTGTAATGTGTTGTGTAACCCTCTGGCACTCAAAGGGTTAAGCGGCCGCTACCTCACTGCTTCACGCGATGCAGTCTTGCATCGCCTCACTCACGTGATGCAATTATGCGCAGTAGAGACTGCCCGAACGCGGGCAGTCTCTACTGTGCATGACTACATCATGACAAACATCCTAGCAAATTATTATATAGGATGATTCCCTCTGGCATAATATAATATTTCCTCTGTGTCCGTTACACGGCATAGTGGGTAATTGGTTCCGCCTCCCAGCTGGTAGGACCAATCAAGATTTTTATAAATTCTAGCGCAACCTCCCTTTGGTAGTTTTTTGGTCCTACCCAAGCTGGGGGACGGAGGCATTGCCTCTTCCTCTCTCCTACCTCTCCTACATCCGGATAATGTGGCTTGCCTCATCGCGGCCGCATTTTCTTCTTCCTCTGCCCCGCATCGTGCAGGGGCAAGAAGATTCCATCCGGAGACCTCGTGGGGACTGGAAAGTGGCGACGCGCCGGCTGAACCCCCCTCCCTAATAGCTGTTCTGCCCGGCGGGAACCGGAAGCGCCACCAGCAGGAAGGAAGAGAGCTGGCGTGCGTTCCAGCAGTGGAACGCAGGAAGTAACCGGCCGCCCATCCTGCACATGGAACAGAAGAAGCATTTAAAAGAAGGTGCAGACAGAGGTCTCCAGGATGTAAGTAACATATTATATTATATAGATTATACTTATATATATGTTGCAATATTGCTGCAGGATTATCTATGCTAGATAGCTTATTTGCCTACATACTACATATAGATTGTTGTGCATTCTATGATGTCTGAAACCAAGGATAAAACAGAAAAGAAAAAACCTGTGGAATCATCTAAAGATGAGAAAACTACCACAAAGTTTAAAACATGTGCTGCATGTGATCAGAAACTACCTACCTCTGAAGTTTCCAAGTTATGCCCTGATTGTTTAAAAAAGGCCTCTGGTTCTGAAGTCCCTGCACAATTTCAGGAATTTTTAAGCTGGATGAAGGCCTCCATGCAGGAGACCTTCACATCTATGCAGGAAGCCACTAGGAAAAGGCCTAGGGTCTCTGACCCAGAGGAAGGTACCTCACGCATGCAAGAATATGAGGATGAAAGTATTGAGCTAGAATCTGCAGGATCCTCCGCAGAAGAAGGCGAAATATTAGAAGAATCTGGTAGTTTCTCCATTGATAAAGTGGATCCACTCGTTAAAGCCATGAGAAAATCCTTGGGCCTTACTGAGGTTCAGAAAGATCTCAATGTGATGGATACTGCATTTATTGGGTACAAGAAAACCTGCGCAGTTGTTCCTGTCCATACCTCTATACAAGAGATTATACAGAAAGAATGGAAACAAGGTGACAAAAGAAGTTCTACCTCCAAACGTTTCCAAAGAATGTATCCCTTTGCAGAAGAAGATACAGCCAAGTGGACTACGCCACCTAAAGTTGATGCAGCTATCGCACAGACATCAAGACGAACAACACTGCTCCTAGAGGACGGCACAACATTGAAGGACTCCATGGATAAAAGAGCGGATACAGCTCTACGCAAGCAATTTACATCTATAGGAGAAAACCTAAAAACTGCTACCGCCATGGCATCTATTTTTCGCTCTATGCGAATATGGATATCAGAGATAGAAGAAAAAATTGAATCTTCAGTGTCAAGATCCAGAATCCTGAAGGAATTGGGTATGATAAAAGAAGCTGTAAATTACTCCTGTGACGCATCTCTTGATAATATTAGACTCCTAGCAAAATCATCCGCCTTATCAGTTACGGCCAGGAGAGCCCTATGGATTAGATCTTGGGACGCGGATCCGGCTTCAAAGAATCGTTTAATTTCATCACCTTTCGAGGGCTCAAGATTATTTGGAGATCAACTAGAAGAGATTATCAAGAAATCCTCAGCAGGAAAAAGTCCTTTTTTGCCTCAAGATAAGAGAAACAGAGGATCACCAGCAAGAACCAGCTCTTCTCGGCGGCAGTCCTTTCGAGACGCAAAAAGATACAGACCTGGTAGAGGATATGAGCAACGAAAAAGAGGTGGCTCTCAGCCTTCTAGAGGAAGTAATAGGAAAGACTTCCAAAGGAAGGCCCAATTCCAGCAATGATGCCAGAGGTCCCCTTCCCTCACCTCCAGTAGGGGGCAGACTGGGGGAATTCCATCAGTCCTGGGAGTCACTCCATCCAGACACTTGGACAATGGAAATGGTGAGGGAAGGATATGTCCTCGAATTTCAAACTGCTCCTCCAAATCCAAGATTCAAGACATCTCAAATCAGGAACAAGGGCAAGATCCTCCAGATGAGACAGGTCCTCCAGTCCCTTCTCCTCAACAAAGTTATAGAAGAAGTACCTGTGAGTCAGAAGTTCCAGGGCTTTTATTCAATTATTTTCTCTGTTTTAAAGCCTTCTGGGGAACTTCGTCTTATCCTGGACTTAAAGGATCTCAATCAGTCTCTTCGTGTTCAACACTTCAAGATGGAGTCAGTGCTGTCAGCAATAAAGTTGACTCAACCACAAAACTTTCTTTCACGTATAGACCTGAAGGATGCCTTCTACCATGTATTGATCAGACCATCACACCGCAAGTACCTCAGGTTTCACATCCTGAAGACTCATTATCAGTTTCGTGCTCTTCCATTCGGGTTAGCCACTGCTCCACGAATCTTTACCAAACTTCTGGCAGTAGCAATGGCAGAACTAAGAAGCCAGCATCAGCTCAAAGTTGTCCCATACTTAGACGACATTCTGCTGATAAGTCCTTCACTTCACACAGCGGTTCAAAACACAGTCATCTGCAAACGAAGGCTTCAAGAATTAGGTTGGTTGATCAACGAAGAAAAGAGCATGCTATACCCATCAAAACAACTTCAGTTCCTGGGTGTTATAATAGACACAGCCCTAAACAAAGTCACCTTATCCTTGGACCGACAAGATCGCATCCTACAGCGGGTAACTACATTCCTCTCCAGACGGCTCCAGACTGTAAAACTCTTCTCCAAGATCCTTGGTCACCTATCCTCAGCACAACAGATAATACCGTGGGCCAGATCACACACACGTCAGATGCAGTACAACTTCCTTCAGTTTTACCGAAAGGATCCTGCAAACTGGTACAGACGAATCCCAATATTGACGGCTACCAGAAAAGAATTGGCCTGGTGGATTCAGGAAAAGAATCTGACACAAGGTCGTCCGTTAACAGAACCACCCAAACAGATTCTCACCACAGACGCCAGTCGTCAAGGCTGGGGAGGGGTCTGGAACCAGAAGTCAGTTCAGGGTGTTTGGTCAGACCAAGAACAAAAACTTCACATAAACAGCCTGGAACTATTAGCCATCTGGAAATCACTGCTACACTTCCAAAAAGAATTAGCAGGTCAGGCAGTTCTCATAAGGTCAGACAATGTCTCGGCAGTACAATATCTGCAGAATCAAGGAGGAACCAGGAGCATTCAGCTCAATCGCCTAGCAGTGAGGATATTAAGCTGGGCAGAAAAACATCTATTAGCCTTAACAGCCTCACACCTATCAGGTCACCTGAACATCCAAGCCGACTTCCTCAGCAGGAAAAAGTTGCATCCGGGAGAATGGAGCCTGAACAGAAAGGTATTCTTATCCCTGATTCAAACATTAGGATCTCCGACAGTGGATCTCATGGCCACAGCTCAGAACAGACAGTGTCCAAAATACCTTTCCAGATGGGCAGAAAGGCAATCAGCAGGCCAGGATGCTCTGACCATCCCTTGGACATTTCCACTAGCTTACATTTTTCCACCAATTCCTCTCCTAACAGAGGTAATAAGGAAAGTAAGAATGGACAGAGCAAATGTCATTCTAATAGCTCCAAACTGGCCAAGAAAGATATGGTATGCAGACCTCATACAGATGTCAGTCTGCCCTCCAATTCCTCTGCCGGACATTCCGGATCTACTATGTCAGGGGCCAATAGTACACCCCAATCCGTCCTTCTTCCAACTCAGGGCCTGGAGGCTGAACGGGAATCTTTAGCCCTTCAGGGTCTTTCTGAATCAGTCATCAATACTATACTTCAAGGAAGATGTCCTTCTACTACCAAAATCTATTATAGAGTTTGGACCACCTTCCATCGCTGGTGCATATCCAAAAATCTGAAAAGGCAATCCATCGCTGCTCCTCAGATCCTGGAATTTTTACAAACAGGTTTTCAGAAGGGCCTGAAACCTGCATCATTGAAGGTCCAGCTCTCAGCCCTTTCAGCCATCCTAGCCACTCCATTTGCTGACAACTTTTTAATTAAGAAATATATGACAGCAATATGTAAAATCAAGCCTACCATTCGTGACAGGGTCCCCTCATGGGACCTAAACCTGGTTCTACAACAGCTCTCTTCACACCCATACTTTGAGCCATTGGAGTCTATTTCCATCAAGCATCTCACCTTAAAGACAGTGCTACTTACAGCGGTTACTTCCGCCCGCAGGGTCAGTGAGCTTCAGGCCCTTATGGCTACCTCTCCCTGTCTAATATTCCATCAGGATAAAGTAGTTTTAAAACCGAATCCTGCATTCCGCTCAAAAGTTATATCACATTTCCACTTAAACCAGGAGATAGTGCTCCCATCTTTCTGTCCAGATCCAAAGGGAGATCTAGAGAAACGTCTCCATAACCTGGACTTAGTACGCTGTCTTCAGATCTACATTAAGCGTACCCAAATCATAAGAAAAACAGATTCCCTGTTTGTCCATCATTTTGGGAAATTTAAAGGTTGCGCAGCATCCAAATCTTCAATTTCCAGATGGATAAAGAGCTGCATTATTCTATCCTATGAATCAGCAGATAAAGAGCCGCCTTTAAAAATGAAAGCCCATTCGACCAGAGCCATATCCACCTCTTGGGCTCAGAAAGCAGAAGCCTCACCTGAAGAGATTTGTAAAGCTGCAACCTGGTCATCTGTTTCTACATTTGTAAAACATTACAGATTAGACATCCAAGCATCTGCAGATGCCAGATTCGGCAGGAAGGTGCTGGAAGCAGCTTTAACTACCTAATTACATCTCTTCAAGAACCCTCCCTAGGTTGGGGCACTGCTCTGGTAAGTCCCCACTATGCCGTGTAACGGACACAGAGGAAAAGGAAATTTTACTTACCGATAATTATATTTCCTCTGTGTCCTTCCACGGCAACCCTCCCAAGTTATTTATGGTATATTGGTACTAGTATCGTTCCTACCATGTGTATTACAAAATTACTTAGAATAAGTATTACCTAAGACTAACCATGTTCTCGTTACAGCTTGGACAAAAGTAAAACTACCAAAGGGAGGTTGCGCTAGAATTTATAAAAATCTTGATTGGTCCTACCAGCTGGGAGGCGGAACCAATTACCCACTATGCCGTGGAAGGACACAGAGGAAATATAATTATCGGTAAGTAAAATTTCCTTTTTTTTCATAACAAAAGTTACTGCTTCTTAAATGGGTTAATAAATAATTAATTACTAAACTTTCCATTTGCACTTTATTTTAAACAGCTTTATTAGTCACTGAACAGGACACTACACCCTTTCTGCATGAAAGACTCTGACACATAGACCTGCATTAAGGCTTGTGCCTTCATAACTTCCAGTTGTTAGAATATTCCAGATATAAAGTAAGGCTTCTGTTAGCAACAATAAGAAGCTGAAATAACATTGAAAGCCAGAAGACATAAAATGGCAGGTTTAGATTTGAGACATAGAGATTATATATTTGGTGACAAACCGTACCCCCACATTGAGAGCCAGAAGTTATGAAATTACTTTAAAAGAGATTTAATACCTACTAATAACAATGTCCAGGAAATTCTAGTGGTCCTGTGAATATTGACTGTGTGGATTTGTTTAAGAGGTGAAATCCTCAATAATGCTATGTTCAGACAGTGTGGTACTGTATTCTTAAGCATGCAAATTACATTTGTCAGTGCAGTTTCATATTTTCAGCTTTCTGTCAGTGTCTTTGAAAACAGGAATGCTGATAGTATAAAAAAGATAGGAATGATGCTTCATTGTATCACTTTCCTGCTTTGATGGTAGAATGACTTGATAACTGAAAACAGAGATCTAGGGTGCTTACCTTCAGGGACATAAAAATAAAAGACAGAGTTGAAGATGTGAAAAATATAAAAAAATAATACAGTTCTCAGAATGTCCAGTTGTGAGAAAATTCCAGTTATAAATTTTGGCTTCTGCTAGCAACAATAAGAAGCTGAAATAGGTATAGAATGCAATAGCCATTAAATGGCAAATTTAGAATTGAGGCATAAACGCTATTTATATATTTGGTGAGCCAGAGGTCATGAACTTACAGATTTAAAGGAGAAATAACATCTACTAATAATACCTACAACTTACCTTAAAATGTCTAGGAGATTCTAACTGCACAAATATATATTTATTTCCTGACAAAATGGCAGCTTCAAAGAAGTATGTGAGTGCTTTTTTTGTGCATATACAGGTGCACTGAGTGCTTTGATGCGGATGTACAGGATATACTGGTGCACTCAGTGTTTTATATGGATATACAGGTGCACTTGGTGCTTTAATGTGGAGATACAAGTTCACTGGGTGCTTTAATGTGGAGACACAGGTGCATTGGATGCTTTAATGAGGACTTACAGATGCACTGGGGGATTTAATGTGGAGATACAATTGCACAGGGTACTTTAATGTGGATATACAGGCACACTGAGTGCATTGATTTGGATATATGCACCAGGTGCTTAAATGTGGAGACAAAGGTGCACTGGGTGCTTTAATTTGGAGATACATTGGCACTGGGTGCTTTGATGTGGATATGCAGGCACACTGAGTGTACTAATTTGGATATATGCGCTGGGTGTTTAAATGCAGATATACAATAGCTTCTGCAATCTGTCATCTTCAGTTAAATCCATTAAAATCAACTGCAACTCTAAAGAAATTCACCTCACAATTTATTTATACATGTTTTTCACATGCATTGTTCAGCCCTCTGGTCCTTAAAGGGGTAATAAGCTATTCTCTTTGCAAAAACTTTCAATTTGTACTATATTTTGAACAGCTTTATTGGTCACTGCAAAGGACACTACTTCCATTCTGCATGAAATACTCTGACACATAGACCTGCTTTAAGGCTTGTGCCTTCATAACTTCCAGTTGTCAGAATATTCCACATATAAAGTACAGCTTCTGTTAGCAACAATAAGAAGCTGAAATAGCACTGAAAGCCAGAAACCATGAAATGGCAGGTTTAGAATTGAGGCATAAATGTTGTTTATATATTTGCTGACAAACTATACCCCCACACTGAGAGCCAGAAGTCATGAAACTGCAGAATTAAAGGAGAAGTAACACATACTAACAATCCCAATTTACGTTACAATGGCCAGGAAAATTCAAATGGTTTCTGTCTGTTGTGATTCAGTGGCTTTGTTGGAAAGGTGAAATTCTCAGTCAGTTATGTGCTAATGATTCTTTTCAGTGCAGTTTCATATTTTCACAGATTTTCTCTCAGGGACCAAAATAGGTATTAGTGATAATGTAAAAAGATATAATGCAAAACAATAGCATACAACAGACAGAGCACTTAGTGCTACAGGAATTGTGTTACATTGTATCATGATGGTAACTGGATCCTCTGGCCCTCTGAGAGACTCCTGAGGTCTCTGTAGCTTCCTGGTTCTCCATATACTGTCACTTGCTTTTGATTACCATGCTTGCTTTGTGTCAGTCACTGTTTATTTAGTCAGAGATCTATGCTTATTATTGTTGTTTCATATTACATTGATTCAACTACATATCCATCACTAGATTGATACCACTGTTTTTGCAATAGGTTACATTGAGACAGTTGAGTTATTTTTGTGAGACCCATATTATTTATACTGCATTTGTTACATGCCTGTTGTTATAAATACATTCTCTTTTTTATTACACATGCTCAGTAAATTGTTTTAACTTGTTCGGTGCCAGAGGTGTACAAAACATATTGCTTTGCAATGTGTTGTGTACCCCTATGGCACTGAATGGGTTAATTTTACACTTAGAGCACTTTGTGCACTGCCCTACCCTACCCTTTCTTTTTTCCTGCACATGTATGCTGTTACCCTTTGGTGGAGCACATCATGTACTATCTAAGTACAAGCAGCTGGAGAAATGTAAGGAATTCATTATTAAGATACAGATAAAAGCTGGTGCTCAAGGAGGACAAGATTAAAGTGAAAAATTGTGTCTAAAAGCCACCCAAATATAAGTTCTTCTATCCATAGACTCAAAAATAGACCATAGTCAAAAAGAGAATAAAAATAGTATTGCGCTTTAATACAAACACCACAATCTGAGCAAGAGACCAAAATATTTATTAGTAAAATCACTGAATATGCTATAAGCTACCAAATATCTAAATACATGACTAGTGTTGACCTCCACAAAACTAAAACTATGTATATGTGTTTGTCCCAATATTAGACTATATCGGAACATACACCACTGTTAATAAATGTGCCGCATTACCCAATACCAACCACTGAGACCATAACACAGAAGGGTACAGGGGGTTTGCACAAAAACAATAAAGGTACTATCTGTGAAGTACAAACATAAATAAAGCACAATGGATATCACTATACTCTAAGAAGGGGGCATTGACACGCAACATATAATTATGGACTACAGATCACATAATATATTTAATGACAAATCCAAAGTGAGATGTTCTGGTATGTTCTAATATTGGGACAAACACATATACATAGTTTTAGGTTTCTGGAGGTCAACTCAAGTGATGTGATTTAGATATTTGGTAGCTTATAGATTATGCAGTGTTTTTAATAATAAATATTTTGGTCTCATGATTAGTTTGTGGTGTTTGTATTAGCACACAATACTATTTTTATACTAATTATTAGGGACATATAGTTGTCCTTCATTCCATGTTGTATCAAATATGGGATTATTCTTTTTTCTCTTCATGCCATTGCAATGTCACTCTAGTGAGTAGCTCTGACCTACTTGTTTCTTTTATAGTTGTCATAGTTATACTACTAACTCAGTCATCCTCCACCATCCTTTTCACCTGCTTAAAACCAGCACTGTGAGATGCCAGTATTATTGTTATAAATAAAAAGTTGCCTCACTTCAAGTGACTTCTATATATCTATATCTATTTCGCCATCATCAACCTCATCATTATTTATTAGGTCATTATCCTCAGCATCATCAGCTTTCAGAACCCACCGTCCCTGCCATCACATCTCATTCATATTCCTGTAGCTTTTTCTCAAACACATTATTGTCAGTTTTTCCTTGAAGCGGATTTACAGGAGCTTGAAAACTACCAGTGAGGTGTTGCTATCAGTCTGTTGCAGCACTAGGTCCATTTCTACATTTTCTATCCTCTGTGACAACAATCACTGCTAATTATCATCTTTAGGGTTTGTAGTACTACTACAAACTCACAACACTTGACACCCTCATACCCTGTTGTCTGTCTGCTAATACCCATTTAGACTGTAAGCTTCTTGGGGCAGAGACCTCTCTACTATTGTTACTGTGACTGTGACACTTACTTTATCCTCATTTATTTATTGTAACATACTAGTGTTGTAAGGCACTGCTTATTGTGGTGCAATATAAATAAAGATATACATGCATACTAGTACTACTACTACTACTACTACTACTACAGGTAGTGGAAATTTGCACATCAGTTTTACTAAAGCCTCCTTCTCATGAGGAAGGGGTTCATCTTTATCAAATGCTGCAAGAGCAGTGGAAATCATGGCAACCAACTTTACTGCTACTTTACTGCCACTGACACATCTATGCCCTCCTCCTACCCCTCATTTCCATTTACACCTGCCCTTGTCACGTTTGGTGGTCATAACAATACTACTGTGGATTGTTGTTAACATAAGCCACATGGCTGACAGCAATATGTGCAATAAAGTTTTGTTCTTTTGTTGTGTAATGTGATCTATGTCACTATTAAATTCAGTCTCTGTCACTCTTACTGTCATTCATTGAACTGTAGCTCAACTTAAAGTGGAACTTTCACCTCAATTCAAGTTTGCATATTTGAAAATTGCATTGAAAACTGCCTATGTCATGTTACCAAAAAGGCCAGCAGATGTATAGTTTAGTAAATATTCATACTTAATTTTTTGGGCAAAGTGAAACTAAACACTTCCAGGTACTGCACAGAGCTTCAATGGCATATGAAATGTCATTGAAACCATCATTAGCATATGACCTGTCATTGGTAGACTTCATCAGCCTATGAAAATAAATTGATGTCATTAGCATATGCAGTGCCTTTGTTTCTCCTGTTTTGCTTTTAAGATGGGATTTTTCTTCCACCCCTACTAGGTAGGTCTCAAGTAGTTAAAAGCCCCATTTAAATCAACAGAAATTTGGGAAATTGTATTTACCCCCTTTGATGCAGCTATTTTGCTCAAAACTTGCAAGACTTTCTTAGCACATCAGCATCAGAGTTGTCCTGCTATAAGTAGCTCCAATATTTAATGTAACCTATATAAAATAGTGCAGACATCAGACAATTATTAAGGCTTAAAAATTAAGGGTGAATTCCAAGAAATGTACGCAATCGATATTTACAACATACTTTTCAGTAAAAAATGAATAGTGTCACAATTTTACTGAATTGCACGTGTTTTTATGAATTAGTGAACCCTTGTTCTTTTTTATAGAATGCATTTCAGCAATGTCTACCATTTTATATGATTAGTGATTGCACCTAATTCAGCAAAGCAGCACAAATTTTCATGTGCAGAAAAAAAGAAGAAAAAAAAGAGGTGATTCCTTGTGAGATATCTTCTAGTATTTAAAGCACCTCACCACCACCAATAGGGCAATACTCACAAAAGTATATGCTGAGCAAACACATATGTACATTCTCATATGTCTGGCTAACATTACCATTAATTTAAGAAAATGTCTTAACTTTGTTGTTAATTAGTGTTGAGCGAGCATGTTCGGCCGATGCTCGGATCGGCTCGAGCATCGCTCTGCTCGGCACATGGCGGTACTCGTACGAGTACCGCATGTGCTCGCCCGCCATGTTCGGGTCTCCTCCCCGCACGTTTTGCGGCTGCTGCGCAGCCAATAAACGTGCAGGGAGGCTCTGACATCAGTGTAATGCCAGCAGCCATGTTGGCTGCTGGCATTACACTGATTGGCTGGCCAGAACCCGTGGTCGGGTGCTGTATAGCACCTGACCAGCGAGTTCGGCTCAGTCTTAGCCAGGGAGAGATGAGGATAGGAAGGGAAAGTCAGTGTAGGGAGAAAAAAAGCAAATTTGTGAAAAAAAAAGAACCAAAAGTCCTTTTCAGGACTACTGTGTGTGGGGGCAGCAGGTTATTTTGTGTGGGGGGAAAAAAACAAAAAAAAAAAAATTTCATATATTCTGTTTAGTGTGCAAAGTTGCAGATTAGAGCACATTCTGTTTAGTGTGCAAAGTTGCAGATTAGAGCACATTCTGTTTAGTGTGCAAAGTTGCAGATTAGAGCACATTCTGTTAAGTCTTCAAACTAAAATATCAAAGTCACATATTCCATTCAGTGTGCGTCGCCGCAGTTTAGCAGCACATTCTGTGTACTGTGCAGAGTTGCAGAATAGGAAGAAATACTGTTAAGTCTTCAAACTAAAATATCAAAGTCACATATTCCATTCAGTGTGCTTCGCCGCAGTTTAGCAGCACATTCTGTGTACTGTGCAGAGTTGCAGAATAGGAAGAAATACTGTAAAGTCTTCAAACTAAAATATCAAAGTCACATATTCCATTCAGTGTGCTTCGCCGCAGTTTAACAGCACATTCTGTGTACTCTGCACAGTTGCAGAATAGGAAGAAATACTGTTAAGTTTTCAAACTAAAATATCAAAGTCACATATTATATTCAGTGTGCGTCACCGCAGTTTAGCAGCCTATTCTGTGTACTCTGCACAGTTGCAGAATAGGAAGAAATACTGTTAAGTCTTCAAACTCAAATATTAAAGTCACATATTCCATTCAGTGTGCGTCACCGCAGTTTAGCAGCCTATTCTGTGTACTCTGCACAGTTGCAGAATAGGAAGAAATACTGTTAAGTCTTCAAACTAAAATATCAAAGTCACATATTCCATTCAGTGTGCTTCGCCGCAGTTTAGCAGCACATTCTGTGTACTCTGCACAGTTGCAGAATAGGAAGAAATACTGTTAAGTTTTCAAACTAAAATATCAAAGTCACATATTATATTCAGTGTGCGTCACCGCAGTTTAGCAGCCTATTCTGTGTACTCTGCACAGTTGCAGAATAGGAAGAAATACTGTTAAGTCTTCAAACTAAAATATCAAAGTCACATATTATATTCAGTGTGCGTCACCGCAGTTTAGCAGCCTATTCTGTGTACTCTGCACAGTGGCAGAATAGGAAGAAATACTGTTAAGTCTTCAAACTCAAATATTAAAGTCATATATTCCATTCAGTGTGCGTCACCGCAGTTTAGCAGCCTATTCTGTGTACTCTGCACAGTTGCAGAATAGGAAGAAATACTGTTAAGTTTTCAAACTAAAATATCAAAGTCACATATTCCATTCAGTGTGCGTCACCGCAGTTTAGCAGCCTATTCTGTGTACTCTGCACAGTTGCAGAATAGGAAGAAATACTGTTAAGTTTTCAAACTAAAATATCAAAGTCACATATTATATTCAGTGTGCGTCACCGCAGTTTAGCAGCCTATTCTGTGTACTCTGCACAGTTGCAGAATAGGAAGAAATACTGTTAAGTATTCAAACTCAAATATTAAAGTCACATATTCCATTCAGTGTGCGTCACCGCAGTTTAGCAGCCTATTCTGTGTACTCTGCACAGTTGCAGAATAGGAAGAAATACTGTTAAGTTTTCAAACTAAAATATCAAAGTCACATATTCCATTCAGTGTGCGTCACCGCAGTTTAGCAGCCTATTCTGTGTACTCTGCACAGTTGCAGAATAGGAAGAAATACTGTTAAGTCTTCAAACTAAAATATCAAAGTCACATATTCCATTCAGTGTGCTTCGCCGCAGTTTAGCAGCACATTCTGTGTACTCTGCACAGTTGCAGAATAGGAAGAAATACTGTTAAGTTTTCAAACTAAAATATCAAAGTCACATATTATATTCAGTGTGCGTCACCGCAGTTTAGCAGCCTATTCTGTGTACTCTGCACAGTTGCAGAATAGGAAGAAATACTGTTAAGTCTTCAAACTAAAATATCAAAGTCACATATTATATTCAGTGTGCGTCACCGCAGTTTAGCAGCCTATTCTGTGTACTCTGCATAGTTGCAGAATAGGAAGAAATACTGTTAAGTTTTCAAACTAAAATATCAAAGTCACATATTCCATTCAGTGTGCGTCACCGCAGTTTAGCAGCCTATTCTGTGTACTCTGCACAGTTGCAGAATAGGAAGAAATACTGTTAAGTTTTCAAACTAAAATATCAAAGTCACATATTATATTCAGTGTGCGTCACCGCAGTTTAGCAGCCTATTCTGTGTACTCTGCACAGTTGCAGAATAGGAAGAAATACTGTTAAGTTTTCAAACTAAAATATCAAAGTCACATATTCCATTCAGTGTGCGTCACCGCAGTTTAGCAGCCTATTCTGTGTACTCTGCACAGTTGCAGAATAGGAAGAACTACTGTTAAGTTTTCAAACTAAAATATCAAAGTCACATATTATATTCAGTGTGCGTCACCGCAGTTTAGCAGCCTATTCTGTGTACTCTGCACAGTTGCAGAATAGGAAGAAATACTGTTAAGTTTTCAAACTAAAATATCAAAGTCACATATTCCATTCAGTGTGCGTCACCGCAGTTTAGCAGCCTATTCTGTGTACTCTGCACAGTTGCAGAATAGGAAGAAATACTGTTAAGTCTTCAAACTAAAATATTAAAGTCACATATTCCATTCAGTGTGCTTCGCCGCAGTTTAGCAGCACATTCTGTGTACTCTGCACAGTTGCAGAATAGGAAGAAATACTGTTAAGTTTTCAAACTCAAATATCAAAGTCACATATTCCGTGTAAGATGAAGAAGGCGGGTAAAAAGGGACGGGGAAGTGGACGTGATCCTGATAGTTCAGGGCGCGGGTCAGGACGCGGAGAAACTGTGCCTGGTGCCAGAGCACAAGAAAGAAAGACATCCACCATACCTAGCTTCATGTCTCATTTTACAGGGCGTCGCAGGACATCACTCTCGAGGTCCGACCACTGCGAACAGGTGGTCGGTTGGATGTCAGCTGATACTGCTTCCAGTCGGTTAAGCACCACCCTGTCTTCCACCAAGTCCACTCTCAGTAGCCAAGAGTCTGGTCAACATAATCCTCACTCTGATCATCCTTCCTCCCACCATACACGGTCTGGTCAAAGAAGTGATCCCACACTGGGATATAGTGAGGAGCTCGTCTCATCACCAATCCTTCATTTGACCCTCTCTCCAAGCACGCTTGCAGAGGAACATGACATCTTGTGCCCTGATTCACAACCTCTAGAGGGTACCCAATCACAAGAAGATGACAGATGTGAACGGCATTTAAGGTCAAAGGAAGTAGTGGATGATGATGATGATGATGAGACACAGTTGCCATTAAATCAACCACTATTACTGTCTCAAGACCTTGTTGAGGAGAATGTTATACAGTTGTCAATGACTGAGTATGTGGTGGGATCAAGACATGAGGAGGATGATCAGAGTGAGGAAGTGGAGGAGGACTTGGTGGACGATGAGGTGACTGACCCCACCTGGGAAGGTGTAGAGCCGAGCGATGACAGCAGTCCTGAGGGTGAGCCATCTGCAGCACCGCAACAGGCTGGAAGAGGCAGTGGTGTGGCTACAGAAAGAAGGCGGACCGCACCAAACCGGCCCGCAAATGTTCCACGGAGCACCCCCTTGCGTAAATCTCCCTTGCCAAGGGGTAGGTGTTCCGCGGTATGGCGTTTTTTTAAGGAAAGTGCGGACGACAAAAGAATTGTAGTTTGCAACCTGTGCCACACCAGAATGAGCCGAGGCATGAACACTAGAAACCTCACCACCACCAGCATGATCCGACACATGGCATCCAAGCACCGTAATAAGTGGGAGGAACGCCTGGATCGCCCATCTGTGTCTGCAGGCCACACCACTGCCTCCTCTTCCCCTGTTTTCGGTGCCGGCCAATCGCCTGTCGAAGGCGCAGGCCCGCATACCTCCCGCCCTGCACCTGTACCATCTGAAGCACCATCAGCGACCACATCCACTTCCCTGTCCCAGCACAGCGTCCAAATGTCGTTACCCCAGGCATTTGAGCGCAAGCGAAAATACCCAGCCACCCACCCACAGGCCATAGCACTAACCTCACACCTTTCCAAATTACTGGCCATCGAAATGCTGCCATTTAGGCTTGTGGACACTGAGTCCTTCCGCAGCCTGATGGCTGCAGCTGTCCCTCGGTACGCGGTCCCCAGCCGCCACTACTTTTCCCGGTGTGCCATCCCCGCATTACACCACCATGTGTCCCGTAACATCACCCGTGCCCTGACCAACGCAGTTACTGGGAAGGTCCACTTAACGACTGACACATGGACAAGTGCTTGTGGCCAGGGACGCTACATTTCCCTGACGGCACACTGGGTGAATGTCGTGGAGGCTGGGATCGACTCGGACCCTGGGATGGCACGGGTGCTACCCACGCCAAGGATTGCGGGCCCTTCCTCCATCAGGGTTTCCGCCAGCACCTACGTTATTGGCTCCTCCTCCTCCGTTTCCACCTCCGAATTCTCTACACGCAGCGCCACTCCCCCATCAGCCAGTAGCTGGAAGCAGTGTAGCACTGCAGTGGGGAAGCGTCAACAGGCCGTGCTGAAACTGATCTGCCTTGGGGACAAACAGCACACGGCCTCAGAGCTGTTGCAGGGGATTAGTCACCAGACCGAGCAGTGGCTCTCGCCACTCAACCTGCAACCAGGCATGGTTGTGTGTGATAATGGGCGTAACTTGGTGGCGGCTTTGGAGCTCGGCAAGCTCACACACGTACCATGCCTAGCGCATGTATTTAATTTAGTGGTTCAGCGATTTCTAAAAACCTACCCCAATGTGCATGATCTCTTGACCAAGGTGCGCCGCGTGTGTGCACATTTCCGTAAGTCATCTACAGCTTCGGCCGGCCTGTTGAAGCTGCAGCAGCGCTTACAATTGCCAGCTCACCGGCTGCTGTGTGACGTGAGCACGCGCTGGAACTCCACCTTCCACATGTTGGCCCGGCTTTGTGAGCAGCAGAGGGCAGTAGTGGAGTACCAGCTGTTACACGGTCGTCGCCTCTCCGTTCAACTTCCTGTAATCAGAACTGAGGAGTGGGAATGGATGTCAGACCTCTGCGAGGTTTTACGCAATTTTGAGGAATCGACACAGATGGTGAGCGGCGATAACGCTATTATCAGTGTAACCATCCCACTTCTGTGTCTACTGAAACGCTCGCTGCTCACAATTAAAACCGACGCTTTGCATGTGGAAGAGGTGGAAATGGGGGAGGAAGAGCTTACACAAGGTGATAGCCAGAGCACCCTCACTTCGTCTTCTCAGCGACAATTGGAGGAGGCGGAGGAGGAGGAGGAGGAGGAAGACACGGTTGCCTCCGCTACAGAGGGTAGCCATGGAACTTTAGTTCCATCTCTTCAGCGTGGGTGGGCAGAAGAGGAGGAAGAGGATGAGGAGATTGAGAGTCATCCTCCTGGTGAGGACAGCGAAATCTTGACTGTTGGTACTCTGGCACACATGGCTGACTTTATGTTAGGCTGCCTTTCCCGTGACCCACGCGTTGTACGCATTTTAGACAACACGGATTACTGGGTGTTCACCCTTCTGGACCCCCGCTACAAAGAGAATTTCTCATCTCTCATTCCTCCGGTGGAGAGGACAAGCAAAATGGTGCAATACCAGAAGGTTCTTGTCGAAAAATTGCTCCAAAATTTTCCATCTGACAACGTTGGCGGCAGAGTACGTGCTACCTTGGCCAACCGAGAAGGGGAGAAAAGGGGAGCACACAGCAGTTCCGACAAAGGCAGGGCAACACTCTCCAAGGCGTGGGACACCTTCATGACACCCCGCCAGCACCCTCACCCTGATGCGCAGCCTAGTGTCACAAGGAGGGAAAAGTTTTGGAAGATGGTGAAGGAGTACGTAGCAGACCGTGTCAGCGTCCTCAATGATCCCTCTGTGCCTTACAACTACTGGGTGTCCAAGCTGGACACGTGGTATGAACTGGCACTCTACGCCTTGGAGGTGCTGGCCTGCCCTGCCGCCAGCGTTCTGTCTGAGCGGGTATTTAGTGCTGCTGGTGGCATCATAACAGATAAGCGTATCCGCCTTTCCACCGACAATGCTGATAGGTTGACACTTATAAAAATGAACAAGGCCTGGATTTCCCCTGACTTCTCCACTCCACTGGAGGAAAGCCCCGGGGGAACATAAACTCACTTTATATATGTTATTTACAATGATGGGAATACTCTGTATTCCCATTCACCCCTTCCACCCAAAAAACGGGTATATGGTTGACTCTTAATCTTCTCATCCTCCTCCTCCTCTTCCATATGCCCTATGCTATAATTTTTATATAGGGCCAGCTCACCAGCGGGCCCTGTGATATAATTTTTATATAGGGCCAGCTCACCAGCGGGCCCTGTTTGACAATTTTTATATAGGTCAGCTCACCAGCGGGCCTTCTCATATAATGTTTTATTGGGTCAGCTCTCTAGCGGGCCCTCTCATATAATGTTTTATAGCGTCAGCTCACTAGCGGGCCTTCGCATATAATGTTTAGGATGGTCAGCTCCGCAGCAGACCCTCACCCATAATGTTTTAGATGGTCAGCTCAGCGCACGTTTCCCTCTTAATCATGGCCCCAGTTCAGAAAAATTGAGGAAATTTTTGGGAGAATTTGCCTTTGCGCACGTTTCCCTCTTAATCATGGCCTCAGTTCAATAAAATCAAGGAAATTTTTGGGAGAATTTGCCTCTGCGCACGTTTCCCTCTTAATCATGGCCTCACTTCAGAAAATCAAGGAAATTTTTGGGATAATTTGCCTCTGTGCACGTTTCCCTCTTAATCATGGCCTCAGTTCAATAAAATCAAGGAAATTTTTGGGAGAATTTGCCTCTGCGCACGTTTCCCTCTTAATCATGGCCTCACTACAGAAAATCAAGGAAATTTTTGGGATAATTTGCCTCTGCGCACGTTTCCCTCTTAATCATGGCCTCACTTCAGAAAATCGAGGAAATTTTTGGGAGAATTTGCAGATGATATACAAGTAAATATACAGCAAATATTGTTTGGTAACAATTTTTCGCCTAAAGTCGTTTTTATTTTCCTTTTTGTGTGTTTTACGGTCAGTCTGTAAAAATGGCGTACTACGGGCGAAAGATCGTTCCCAGCAGCGATGTTGGAGTCCAAGATGCATCCAGACATCCTCCCTATGCTGTCCCTGAACCATTTCTGTGGTGTTTCCATCATTTTCTGCCCTTTTCCTATGGACCAGACACCCTCCCCTCATCAGAGCAGGGGGTGCCTGGTGTAATGCTCGAGTCCTCCCATTGACTTCAATGGGGCTCGGGTGCTCGGCCGAGCACTCGAGCCTCCGGGGGCGCTCGGTCAGAGCACCCGAACACCCGAGCATTGGGGTGCTCGCTCATCACTATTGTTAATTAAGGAGCACATGCTCTTTGTGCGATTAATTTAGGACATCAGTGTGTTTCCTGCATCAAAAATATGAGCAATCACAAATAGCACATACATTTGTGTCTTTAAAAAATTGCTAATGCATTTTTTTGTTTTTGCATTACGCATTAAGTGCCAAATAAGAAACATAGATGAAGAAGGAATACAGGCCAAAGTGAAACACCCCCTCTCACTTGAATGCTTGCAGATACAGAGATCACTTCATCACTTGTTGGGTGGGAGATTTGAATTTTCAGGCTGTGACTGTCTCATTCCAAATACATCTTGCGGTAATCACAGTGGAATGATTCAGTAGGCCAGGGACAAAGCAAGAGAGTATTTGTAATGCTGAATATGACTAGCAGTTGGCAAGTTCATTAGGGTAGTAGCGAAGCACTCTATCACTGACTGACACAGTGACAGAAGTGTGGTCTCATTGTATATAACATAGTATATCTATGTATATTCAGGAATGAATGGGCCCGCTGCCAGTCATATTCAGCTTTATAAATGCTTTGATTATTATAAGAAAATTGTACAGTAGTTACAAGAGGATGCAGTCTCGGTGGGCCCCTGTGAATACCAAGTGATGGGACTATGCACCCCTTGAAGTTATTTTAGTTACTCATATCTTTAAAGCAGGACTAACACCATAGTTAAAGTCGCCCTGCAATAATTAGGCAGATGGCAACTAACTTAATAATAGATATCTTACCTCTAAAAACGTCACGATTCTAAGTTTTCCAGGGAGGTTTCTGATAATTAAGTTTTTCTGTGTGGCTTCATATGCTAATTACGTTCTGTGCTATGATGTCAGACTTTGGTTTTTATGGAAGTTACATGTGGTGTGAAATCTCTAATCCTATATAATAATTCATTAAGACATGTGTAATGACGCAGTCATGCGCAGTAGAGACTGCTGCACGTGCTGCAGTCATGCACAGTAGAGACTGCCCGCGGCACAGCTAATACAGAGCTGGACCGAGCATCCAGCTCTGTATCAGCCGCGGTGCAGGCAGTGTCCACTGCATATGACTGCCCCACGACTGGCTGGCAGTGGCACTGTGGCCCATGTAACGGGCTCTTCAGCTAGTCAAACATAAATGCAAACAGGTTTACAATCCTCCTGACACTCCAGAGACTAGCTCTTGCTGAAAAAAGGCTGGTTGAGTTTAGTAAGTGAATCAGGTACAGTGTGTATGTCTTGGTGAGTGCCCTTTGAACTTCATATTCTGAGATAATATGGTAAAATCAAGCAACATTAACTTATACTATGCTGAAAGAACAGACATACATCAAGTACTAGGCTGACAAACCAGGTTATTCTGTACAGTTCCCTTAACAGTTTCATATATCTGTTCTTAAAAGGCAACTCTCATGTTTTACTACATTTGTCATACGGGAGCAGGATTTACACTGTGTAAATCCAAAATGGCATCTGGCAACTGTCTAGGGAGTGCCAGAGAACTGATCCCTTTAGTTGGCAGGGGACTGGAATAAACAAGGGTAGTTTGCGCTTTGAGTCTATGAAAGCTTCACACACAGCCCCTGGAGACTTAACAGCAAGACTTAAGTTTTCAGGCTGATTTGCCACAGCATTCAATTCATCCCAACCTTCCTTAGAACAAAGGTAACAATCAAGTAATACTTGCCTGTGATTTTTTTATATTTATTTTTATTAACAGAAGCAGCCTCAGGGTACAGACAAAAAAAATAAGTTGACATATGTTACAAAAGGTAACATTGCATCAGATAGAAATAGCCTTATAAGTAACACAGTAAATTAGCTACATACCAAATAATCAGGAGACAGGCAACCCAAGGCAATTTCAGTGTTTTTTTATATTAACTAGAAACAACGCCCACAAAAACAAACAAAAAAACCCTGTCTCTCCCCCACCCCAGAGGGACCACCACCACTCCCAGTAGCCCCAGCGCCCTCCTGCACCACCATGCGGTCAGTATAAGTACATCCCTTCAAGGAGATGGGGAATGCTCAAAATATTTGCGCCAAGTCCCCCAAATCCCAAGGAACTTGTGAGGAGCTATTAAAGGCTATACTCTTAGGGAATTAACACCTTTTGAGAAACTTATATCTTCAATTCATCGTAGTCCTCTATCTAAATTTTATACATTTCTGCAAACGGCTCGATCTCCACACTGGTTCCCTGTAAGGGTAAATGGAAAGAGAAGAATCCGATCACTTGGAATCCAGAATTATGGACTACCATATTTCAACTGAACCTCGTATTCCTTCTGGACATCTCTGCCAGAGAGATGAATTTTAAATTAATCACTCGCTGGTACAGAACCCCATAAGTGCTAGCTTGTTTCTAACTGCACGCTTCCTTGTTATGTTGGAGATGCCAGTCCTGGACAGGCTCTATCTTCCATTTATGGCAGGAGTGTTCTGTGACTATTCCTTACTGGAAAGAAGTGACAGTGGAGATAACTTCTTTGCTGTCTGTGACCCTCCCTTTATCTCCAGAAATGTTCTTATTTAATCTGATGCTGACGGACCTGATGTTTGCTGTGTCCACCCAGAGGAAGTTGTTGCACATCCTCCTCCATGCTGCCAAAGCTCTTATGCCACAACAGTGGAAATCCCCTGTTGCTTGATCTGTTTCGCAGTGGAGGTCAAATATTTACTCCATCCGTGACATGGAGCACCTACGTTCTAAAGCCACTGGATCTGTTTCCGCTTTCTCCTCAATGTGGAGTCCACTATTGCCCTCCTCTTCTCAATCACGTCTGCTAACCCCCGGCCTCCCTGAACAGCTGTCCTTGCTTCTGTTTTTACTCTGAGACCCTACTTGTGTAGCACGCATGGGCATCCAGAGAGGGGGCACTTGCCCCCCCTACAATTACCACCTCTATATAAACAAAGGGGCTGGATGGGCTGGCCTGGGGGTCATATTATGGCTTTGTTCCTCCCCCTGGAAACATTTCTATGGACACCATCTGGTAGCACCATCTTTTTGAACTGGTTGAGCCATAATACAATCTGGTGGAGTGAGCGATGTGGTCCTTCCTAAGTCGGACACCCCTCCCTTTTTCTCTCCCCTTTCCCCCTTACCCGTTTCTTTTATTCTGTCTTCTTTCTCTATCTGGTCGTCTCTTGATTTACTTCTCTCCTTTAACTTCTTCTCTTCTCTTTTCTCTACCTATATTCTTTCAGCTGATATGTTATGTTGGTTACATTTGCTGAATTACTTTTGTGAAGATGACTGTTGAAATTACTGTATATGGGCTTTTCCATTATTGTTACTGAATCCTTTGTTGTCATGATATAATATTTAATTTTGGAGGATATGCCTTCTTCATGTGCACTGGTACTTTTGTACTTTGTATGATTTATACTTTCAATAAAGTTTATTTAATATATATATATAATATATTTCTTCCAAAAGATATATTTATCGATACCTGTACCTTTAAGATGCCATATTCATCTGCGGTGAATAGGAAGTTAGCACGTATCAGCCTTGTTGTCGGCTTGTTATTGGTGTAGCCAGTATTCTATGTGTGTGTTGATATTCATGTTTTCAATTCACATCATGTTACTGGCCAACAATTAATGATCCTTATATGCAACTTGAGAATAGTGTGGTGAATAATTTTATGCTGGTATATGTACTATAACATTATTAGTTGGGGTACATATCAATTTAAGAGGACATATATCGTTGTTTCTGTTTAGTAACTTAAGTGGATATACAGTAGTTTTTAGAATTTTATGATTTATGTAAGATTTTATTTTAGCAGATATCTACATTTTATGTGGATTGGTCTGTATGGACTTGGTGACTTATAATATTATATTGTCACTAATATATGCCAAGTTTTCTGGATAATATTTCCAGTCGCTTCTTTGGTAGCCAATTCAAGTATGTATGTATATGTTTACCATAGTTTGTGATTAGTACATACGTCAACAATTGTAGTTTTATTTATATTGGATATTTTTTGTGTGTCAGTCTATTGTTTGGTAATTTTAATAAATGATTGGATTTTTCCTTGATTTGAGTTGTGTTGTTAATATTAGTGACTGATAGATCTTTTTGCACAATTTATGTATTTTTTGGTCTGTGGGTGGAAGGATTTATATCTAGGCAGCTGTTTTTCATTTTTTTACCCTGTTCCCCTGCATCCTAAGCTTCATCTTACATCTCTATTTTTACATCCCAGTGATAACACCACATACTTTACTATGGTTAGAAGGTCATAATGGCCTCTATGAATTTTGAACTTGTGGCATTTGAAGAGATAGCATATTCAGTTAGTACTGGATGTTGTATTCATGAAGACAGACATGAGAATTGTTAGCAAGAATACAGGATCTCAGAGTCTGCTCACTGCACATTGTAATGTATCCTTTTAAAGGGAACTGTCACCTCTCTAAAAGTTTGCCTCAGTGTGATGTTCATATAGCGATAACCTGTAATCTGTGGGTTTTTTTTTTTTTTTTATACAATGCAGGGTATGGCAAAATTGACAGTTTTAAAAATGATCTGGGGTCTTACTTCAGGACAGACTGTAGGGTTCAACTCTGTCCCGTACCCTGTCAATCTTGTCTGTTCCTTCCCCAAATATTGTCATGTTCCAACCTCCTCCATTGACAGAGGATTTCTCCATGTAGGCTGGAGTGCTCTCATTGGCTAGAGAATGCTCCAGCTTACATGGGGAAATCCTTCATCATCGGAGGAGGTTGGAAAGTGACAATACTTGGGGAGGGAACAGACAAAGATTGACAGGGTGTGGGACAGAGTTGTACCAGCAGTCTGTCCTGAAGTAAGGTCCCAGCTGATTTTTAAAATTGTAAAGTTCACCACAACCTGCATTTAAAAAAAACAAAACACGGATTACAGGTTATCGCTATATGAACATCACACTGAGGCAAACGTGTATAGAGGTGATAGCTGCCTTTTAAGGACCAGAGGTGTGTGCACAACACATTTCATTGCAATGCACTACACACCCCTCTGGTCTTTAAAGAGTTAAGCAGGCTCATGCACTCTACATGCTACATTTTGAAAAACTGCCATGAAATGTCTTGTTCACCTCCACGGACATGACATTCAGGATGGACTGAAGATGATATCTTGACACAGCTACAAAATTCAAGGGGGTTCTACATATCACAACCTATACATTTAATGGCTTTGCTGTTCCTGTTGCACTCTATGGACAGATTTTGGCACTGACAGTAGTTTACCATAAACCAAGATAGCAATAACTCCATGATAATTTAACAGGCCATGAATATTCTGCACCAAAAATACAATTTTTCTCTGTAGCAGTTGTTGAATGAAGCATTTTCAAGCAACACCTTTATTTTGACAGAAATGCCCTTGAATACATGGGTAAGCTTGCTGCACAACTGATAATGGCTTGTTCTTAGTGATTTTACATTTTAAACCCTTTGAGTGCCAGAGGGGTACGCAACACATTGCTTTGCAATGCATTGCGTACCCCTCTGGCACTCAAAGGGTTAAAGTTATGTACACACATGTATGAATACTAACATTGTATTTTCTCTTCTATGGAGCATATGCTGAAGCTGGGCATGGCCACCCTTCCTTGCTATCTTCATGTGTAGGTAAGCGCTCACAAGCAGGACCATGTATATAATATTGATTGCTTGTGATTTTCACCATTGTGTAGTGCAAAAAATATGTTGTTTCTGTATAAATAAAAGTTAATAATAACATGTGATAGCTCTGATAGCAGATAGGGAGAGAAGCTGCAAATAAAGAAACAATTATATACAGATCTATAAATTTGCTGACAAGATGGCTAACTCAAGAAATAAAGTGGCTGTCTTATTCTTTCAACCTGTCCCATATTAATTGTAGATGACAAGTTCAATTTAAGCTAGCATGATCTCCCGCAGGCAGCAGCATAAATTGAGCAAGAATCAACAAATTAAATGGTAATTATATGTAGATCTATTGATTTTCTGTCAATATGGGGACAAAGTGAATAGAAGGGTATTCTTTTTTTTTTTTTTTTTTACCTGTGTCAAGTTAATTAGTGGTGACAGGTTCAATCTAAGCTAGCAAGCACTCCCACAAAGCAATACTGAGCAATATTAATCTCTTAACTCTTCGACTGCCAGAGAGGTATCCAGTGCATTGCTTCAAATGCTGGACTCTATCAAATGGAAAAAGGCTGCATACACAAGGAATACTATAACGTCATTGTGTATCCGCAAACTCATTCATGTCTGGATTATAGCTGGCACTCACATATTCATTAGTGAACAAATGCCAAGTAAATCTGCCATTCCCATCCACCGGCATCAGGCTGGTGTGTCCCATAGACCACTATGGGGCAGGCACATGCATTTCCATACACTAAATGCATGTGTATCTCAGTAATGGCAACATTTATGCAATATTTTTTCCTGTATTTCCCTGCATCACTTATGCAAGACAGGAAAATACGATTGATCATTGAAGCATAACCAAAGGTATCTGTCAATGATTGCAGAGAAGAGCAGAGTATCTGATAAACTGATCTTCACACACTGTTGAATTTCAGCAAAATAGCTTTTATCCCCCCTGGATTCTAGATCGCACTCTAACATATTATAAAGCAGTGAGTTGGAGATGTCCCTTGTATCCAAGAGGTTACAGTTTACCTGTCACATTTAGTTAAGTTCATTTTAAAGATAATGAAAAACTTCCTATATTTTGTGCTACCATTTGTTTGTATTATACATAGTTATTGAGCAATTAACCTTTATTCATGGTGGCACAGTATGGCACTTTAATTCTGGGCCAGTATTAATACACACTGTGATAATAGTATGTCTAGGCAGAGCCCACACAGTGAGGGACATTTTAATAGCACAGTGAGTGATAAGTTTGGTTGGAACATAACTAATTAGCATACTTTGCAGAGTATTACCATGGAGTGCCACAAAATATAAGGAGGCTAGTACAGTAAAAATGATTTAACACCCAGAGGACAGAAGGGTGCATACGGTATTGCAAAGCAATGCTTTACATCCACTGGTCTTCAAGAGGTTAATTCAGCTAGAACACAAGTGTCCATGTAAAAAGTCCACCTGACTTATTTCAGTAAGCTAAAATGAGAAATGTCCACATCACTGCACTGTATAAATGTTGAGCAACAGGTTTTGTGGAATTGTTTTGAAATGATAAAATGTATTCAGGTGTAGATGTACTCAGTGACCACAACTGTATAAGTGGGCAGCAGGGAGATGCAACTTTTGTGAATATACTACCTTTGAGCAGTATGTATAAAGTCAAAGTGGAGCAAAGTGGAGTCAAAGGCCCCTATTACAGTACACAGGGAATGTATATAAGATACATCATTATATGCACTGCAGGGCTAAAACTGTTGTTTATCCAATTACTTGTAGTTGTGATAAAAATATGTGGGATGAAAAGCCCATGGCCTGAAATATTGCAATGTGAACATACTTATCCCTTTGAGTGCCAGAGGGGTACGCAGCACATTGCTTTCCAATGCATTGCTTACCCCTCTGGCACTCAAAGGGTTATACATGTCCCAAAACCTGTTTCTGGACATCTAATAGCTATGAAGGTATTGGGAGAGTATGCGTTCCATCGAGTGGAGGAGATGTTTATATATCTGGACAATTGTATTCCTGCTGCATTGACTATATTAAGATTCAACATTTATTTTTGTTTCTATTATCTGTTGGTTTTAAAGGGAAGGTAAGGCTTAGCATGGCAATATATATATATATATATATATATATATATATATATATATATATATACAGGGCTCAAAATTTCCACTCGCCACTAGCCAATGGCGAGTGAAAATTTAGCCCTGGCAAGTAGAAATTCAGTCCTGGTGGGTATGTTTTGGCTTGCAGTGGCGAGTAACTTTTCAGGTCTGGCTAGTAGCAAAGGACTTAAAATTATAAGCCCTGTATATATATATATATATATATATATATATATATATATATATATATATATATATATACACATATATAAAAAAAAAAAAAATATATATATATATATATATATATATATATATATATATATATATATATATATATAAAACAGAGAGGCTCATTACGTAATTTATGTCTCCTAAAGAGACACACACAGCAAGGGGTGGCAGTAAGGAGGAGTTACTGCTCCCATTGGGTTATTCAATATGGGGAGTGATTTTCACAGGCGTTGCAGGAAAATAATGCAGGGAGTTGGCCCGCCCCCACTATCCAACCCACCCAACACTATCCAAGTAACTGAAAAAATAAAATGGCTGCCACTCCCTCCTACACCACAGACACACACGCACATGCCCCACTCACACAACACCAAACACCCCCCCAAATGTCTGCAGGGAGTTTAGCCACCCCCAACTTACCAGTCAAAGAAAAAATGCCTGCCACACACTTGTTAAACACCTATACATAGCACCCACTCACACACACATTACAACCAAAGAAATCCGCCTTCACCTGCATTGGCATGGCCAAATTATACTACATACATGAAAATACACACAACTGTAGCACGCACGCACACACACTCACACACCCACTGACAAACATACCAGACAGCCTGGACTCAAACTCCCATCATCCTCAGTCAGTAGCGTCTGCCTCACTCTCCACTGGGACATTCAATCTTTTATATGTGCCTGCTGCTTCGTTCCAGATTAAACACCTCCTCCTTTCTACCTCCTCAACATAGCGTCATTACTTAACCCTTTGACTGCCACGATTAATCTTCATTAATGCCTGATACTCTTAACTCTCCCCCTCACTGCTTTCCTCACGTTGTGCATTCATCTGCATTGCACCGCTCTGTCACTCTCCAAAAACTCTTACCTTCTTTTCTCATTACTTGGGTCACTGCTGTCAGTGGCAGATCACTGTTGGAGCGGACTGGAGGTCCCATAGAACTCAGCCCTACTCCCTGTACCTCTGTGCAGCTCTCACCATATTCCTGTACACACCTTTTCTCTGCTTCACAATACAATGATGAAGCACTCCTGGATAGCCTTGATGTCTGCATGAGGCACAACTACGATGACTACTTAAAAACTTTCCATTTCTTGAAGCAAATTATATTGACAGCATTACACACATGGATGAAGCGGGGCACAAATAAGTAAGGTACGTTATTGGACCAATAACATACCTTACTTCATATCTGTAATGTTCACAATGTCATTTGCTTCAATACATGGAAAGTTTATAACTACTCATCATAGTTGTGCCTCATGCAGACATCAGCACTATCCGGGAGTGCTTCCTCATTGTATTGTGGATCTACTCTCTGTGTCAGAGGACTCAAGCACCTTGCTGCCAGAACAGAGCATTTCAATGCATTGTATACCTCTCTAGCACTGAAAGGGTTAAAGTATGTTAATGTTGTGCAAGGTGTTGAGAGGGCACAAACTTATTTTGAGTAGAAGGAGGAGATACCTCAATGAAGGAATCATGGCGAGCGCTGTGTGTTGTGTGGTGTCCATTATGTGTTTGTGAAGTTAGGCAGCAAACAGTTAAATGTGCAGATCTCTGCGCACTCAACCCATGCTATCCTCCCTAGTGACAGGCAGTCACATGACCAGAACCAGTAACCGTAAGCAACATCTCATGGTTAGTTTCTTTTATCTTTGTTTAACCCCTGCAATGACAGAAATAATCAACACATTGCACACCAATGTGTTGCTTATCTCTCTGCTACTCAAAAGGTTAAGGTGTCTGTGGGGTTGTCCACCATCTCACAGGCCATTTTGTGCACACATGCTGCGGCCCATTTTTGGCCCCTTCTCCTCTCATGGGCTGCCTAATTTCCCACAATCTACTTCCACACCTTCACATCTTCCACACTACCGCACACTATTCTATCCACTCTTCCCCCAACCCACCCAGAACACATTTTTTGTCACAATAATACATATCATCTGTCCAAAATACCTTATACCATATGCATTGTGTACCCCTTAAAGGGTTCATCAGTGCCAAGTGTTGTCCTTAAAGAGTTCATTAGTGCCAAATGTACTATATACATTTTGTTCCTGTCTACACTGTGTATGTATGTATGTACTGTAAATGTATGTATCTATGTGCACTATGTGTATATATGTATGTATATGTCTCTGTGTATGTATGTAAGTACACTATAAGTGTGTGTATATGCATCTATGGCTGTGTGTCTATCTGTGTGTATGAATATAATTTGTGTGAATGTACAGTATTTCTATTTATGTATGTGTGTGCGGCAGGGGGCTGTATATTTAAAACATCAGTATAAGTCAAAATATCTCTGTTGTACCTGCTTCTTCTTGCACGGGCAATGCTGTGACCCTTTTGCTAGTATATATATATATGTATATATATCTTTATATAAAGTGCTAGAATGTGAAGCTCCCTGTGTGCGAAGCAGTCATGTGCAGTAGAGACTGCCCGAATGTTGATAGCATTCTGTGCATCCAGGCAGTCTCTACTGCGCATGGCTGCATTGCATGCGCTGCAAGTGAGTCGGCGGCTGTACACAGAGCAGGACCGACCTCTTAACCCTTTGAGTGCCCCTCTGGCACTCAAAGGGTTAACATCACCCAGACCTAAGCCCATGTACACGGACTTTTACACTAGTGTATATATATATATATATTTTTTTTTTTTTGCTAGGTTTATCCTGCTGAGAAAAATGTGGGTGCTCCCACTTCTGAGAGCTAGAGGAGGTGCGGGTCCTTATTATATAGGGACTAATTAAAAAAAAAAGTGAGACATTTTCATCAGTAGTAAGCCTACAAAAAACTCACTCACCCAGTAGCTGAACAGACCTGATTCTATCAGAGACCATCAGCTAAGTCCTGGCTGTAACTGTACCAGCTTGGGTATAGGCAACACCTATAAGTGCAGAAGCCCATAATTTAATGACCAAGACAAGGGGAGATGCCGAATGGCAGTACTACACTCTTATCATCTGCTTTATCCCAGGGAGTTCAGAATGACTGCAGTTATATCTTGCACAATGAGCAATGTACAGTCCCTCAAAACCAGTCTTAAGCCAAGATGGAATGGTGCTAAGGTCAGTAAGAAAAGTGTGCCCATTGTCCAGAACCATAGGCACAACTTAACTTTCAAAGTCAGGTCCATTAGATCTCAATATGGCCTAAGGTGGAGTTTGAGGCTTGCTCACGTTAAAGTCTAAACAATGGAGCAGTATGTGCACTAGTCCTATATAATAATTTGCTAGGATGTTTGTCACGATGCAGTCATGCACAGTAGAGTCTGCCCGCGTTCAGGCAGTCTCTACTGCGCATGATTGTATCACGTGGAGCAGTGAGGTAGCAGCCTCTTAACTCTTTGAGTGCCAGAGGGGTACACAACGCATTGCAAAGCAATGTGTTGCGTACTCCTCTGGCACTCAAAGGGTTAACATTATCGGGACCTTGGTCCATGTACACGGGCTTTTAGAGTAGTATACAATAAAGAGATTATACTAGCTCATTATGCTTCTCAGTACAGGAGCTGAAATCCGCTGCACTAGTGGATTTGTATATTCCCACCAATGTAACTTATTCAAGATATACTGCCTTTTTATGCATGATTAAAGCTTCTAGAATTATCTGGAGGCTGTCTCTGCTGTTGGTGGGTCCAAAGTGAGCTCTATTATATATTGTTATTTCACTTGGAGAGATAACTAAATACTGGGGATCTTTCCACTTTAACCACAGGACCACACCTCACAGTGTGGGCATTTTAATAGCACAGTGAGTGATAAGTTAAGTTGGAACAGAACTAATTAGCAAATTTTGCAGCGCATTAAAATGAAGTGCCACACTGTGCCATCAAAATATAAGTAAGCTAGTAGAGTGAAAATGATACCTTTATTGACTGAGTGGCTTTGGATGCAAGCTTTCAAGACACCTAGGTCTCTTTTTCAGGCATAATAAGAATGAAAATATAAATATATAATTCAGGTGCTAAGATACCACAAAATATATTAGTGCAGCAATATCAACAACACCCAAACAATGATATAGATGCACAGAAATTATCAAAAATATATGCTTATCAAATACATAAAAAAGTGTTAATGCAGACTTATATTAGAAATCTTTTTCTCATCCCAAGACCTCAAAGAAAAGAAATAGATAAAATATAATGAAGTATGTTTTAATAACTATTTAAAAGGAAAAACGGGATATTTATCTACTCACAAACATTCACGCAAACCAATACTTTTAGTTTGCTATAAACGCATCTCGGACAAACTTAGTGTCCAACAGAAGTCATTAGCTCTGGACAGATCTTTCCACCAGATCCCACTGCAGACAGCATATGGATTCCATACTACGTCATCTCTACGATTAAGTCTGAAAACAAACCTCATTAGAATATACAATGTTTGCTGTTTATTATACTCACATTTATTAAAAAGTATTCAATTGTGGACAATACAAAATACAAGTGAATCCAAGACACAGCCTTGTGAGCAGTTGGGAGACATATGAGTGCATAAACATACCTATTTGGGATTTATGCAGACACTTGGAGTCGACTGAATGCTGTCTGCTGTGGGATTCTGTGGGAAGATCTGTCCGGAGCTAATAACTTCTATTGAACACTAAGTTTGTCCGAGATACGTTTTTAGCAAACTAATAGTATTGAATTGCCTGAATGTTGGTGAGTAGATAAATATCAACAGTTTTTCCTCTTAAATATTTGTTAAAACATACTTCACTATATTTTCTCCATTTCTTTTCTTTGAGGGATGAGAAAAAGATTTCTAAGATAAGTCCGCATTGCCACTTTTTATATATTTGATGCTCATATATTTTTGATTATAATAAGAATGAATGCTGAATGCATAATACATGACTTAGAAGATGTCACTGTCCAATTGTGACAGTTTGTGGACAGTGACATCCTCTTCCAACTCATGTATTGTGCATTCAGCTTTCATTGTTATTATGCCTCAAGAAGAGACCTAGTTGTCGAATGCTTGCATCCAAAGCTACTCAGTTAGCCAATAAAGGCATTTTTACTCAAAGAGTCCATTGAATTTTCTATTGCTAATACTGTACCACGTTCTGCCCAAAATACAAAGGTTCATTTATCAAAAATGATATATTGTACTTGGTTTTCTTGGGTGGGTTGTTAAATGGATAGTAATGTTTCAAGTTCCAAAACACTGCAATCCTTTCTTATACTTCACACAACTGATCCATTATGTTAGTAGTGCTGGATTCACTATATAACTTATACTCACGTCATGCTCGAAGCTGCAAGCAGATGCCGATGTGGGACAATCTTCCTTTAGTATACAGAAAACCCTGCCCTCCTTCATCAAGTGGGGCAGAGTTTTCTGTATACTGAATAGAGGCAGTATGTGCCTCATAGCTCTCTATTTGGTCAAGCAACCAGACTTCAGATTTATGGGGAGGTGGCCTAGATATGTGAAAAGGGGGGGGGGGTGTGAGGGGCGTAATTCATAATATTATTTCTCAAGATATATCGAAAATGCAGCATTACTAACATAATGAATCGGTTCCATGCAGCAGAAGAAAGGATTGCAGCATTCTTGCACTTGAAAATGTACTATCCCTTTAAGGATGTAGCTTAGCATTGATCATGCACACACCTTGAAGGTTTTGCCCTAGAGGGGCATGGTGATGCTGCTTGTAACCTTGGCAACAGTTCAGTGGAAGGAGATAACATAATATAGAAAAGCCAACATCAAAGAAAGTTCATGTAATCTGTACATTTGCAAAATCTTCATTCATTTATAAGTGACTCATCTCAAATGTGCTACCTAGTGTAACATAAAGGCCTTTCTTATTTCATGCTGGTAGCATATACATAGGCAAAAGCTTAGATTAGTGGTTCTCAGTCTTTTTTTGTTCAGGGTAACCCATAACACCCAATCTCAATTTCTCGAGGTGCCCCTAACATACTATATATCATTTTTCAAGGGTGTTATGATGGTCACCAATAAGTCATATACATTTTTAGGTTCCATAATCAGAATAACAAAAATGAACATATTGTGCATAAAATATCCATAAATACACATTTCAAACTCAACATACACATATTTACAAACGTCTTTATAGAAAACAATGGCACACTAGTTATGAATCACTGATTTAGATACTAGCTTGCCTATAATCAGCTGTCTGGTAGCAAGTTAACTGTACTATAAGGGAGAAATGAAAAACCCCTTTATGATGCAATACTGTGGAGACCTCTGCAGTATTCAAGTGGCTAAAGGCCCCAATTAAATCAATGGGAATTCTGTGATGGTGCTGTTGGTTTGTGCCTGTATTGTTCCTCTTTAGCTGACTGTATACAACCCACTTAATGAATCAGTTACTGGTGAAACAAATGCAGTGGTGCAATTTTAAAGGAGTAGTAAACTTTTTTTTTAATAAAACCTAAATGTTACAGCCATTTTTCTGCTTAGTGAAACATGGGAACTCCCATTACTGGCAGTTTTTTTTTTCTTAATTGACATGTTAACCCTTCAAGTGCTGAAGAGGTATCCAACACATTGTAATGCACTGTGTTGGATATGTCTCTGGTACGCAAAGGATTAAACACAATGCAGGCTGTTGAGAAATTGAAGTTTTTGCTATTGTATATCTATCTCCCATAGAATGCAATAAAATAACTTACTGGATACCAGGTGAACTGTAGGTCAACTGTCTGAATACCTGAGGCCAGAACCTCAGAACGACGTATTTACATTTGTTTTACTGTGCAGGAAAATCCCTACAATATATTTTTTTTTTTCCTAAAAAAAAGTTTATTCATCATTTAAAGCCAACAGGTATGTAAATGCATGTGCGAGTGAATACATGTCACATCATTCATGTGCCTCATTAAAATGCAAAAGAGATGGAGAAGCAGCACTGTATACTAAGACACTCAAAAGACAATGGAGTCGCAAATTCAGTTAGATAAATAATAATTACTACATAGCACTCTGAGACAAAAAATATGTGTTCAGAATGAAAAATATCCCACAGTAATACTTAAAGTTACAGTACGATCCTATTTAGAGAAAGGCATTTCACACTTGAAAAGGAAACATAACTCCTAAAATATGTTTTTACATTCAGTATTTCAGAATATGTTTCAGCCACAACTAAGAAAAGGGGGTATCAATGTAAGTGACTATAGTGCATTTGATGGTCTTTCTGTATAATCCTGTCAAGGAAAAAATACCCCTCAAAGTGTTAAATTCAGAATCCGATGTTTTGTATTTTATCAAGGAGTTTATACTCAGTGATACTGATGTACTAAGACTGAAGAGATGTAGATCTAGGGCAAACCAACTGCACCATAGGAGGCAAATAAGCATTCCCTACATTCCCATTGATTTAAAAAGGTCTTAATCATTTGGGTGCCACCGGAGTGCCCAACACACTGCAAAACAATGCATTGGATACCCGCCTGGCACTCAAAGGGTTAAATTCATTAGCGAGCTAGTATTCAAAAGGTTACAAGCCCCATTCAACTGAATAAGCATTTGTATTAGTTCCCTATGATGTAGTTGGGTTGCCCCAGAATTGTCCCAGTTCTTTTTAATACATCAGCATCACTTAGCATAAGCTTGTGTATATAATATGAAAAATGTACTTGTGAACTTAACTCCCAGAGCACCAGAGGCACGCATAAGGTATTGCAAAGCAATGAGTTACGCTCCCTAGTCTTCAAGAAATTAATGCAGCTGGAACACATGTCCATGTAAAAATCCACCTGACTTATTTCAATGACCTAAAATGAGAAATGTCCACATCATTGCACTGTATAAATGTCGAGCAACAGGCTTTGTGGAATTGTTGTGAAATTTTACCACATGACAGGAGGCTTCATATTTTGCTTATCTTCCTTTACTGAAATCTCCATAGCAGCACAGATCATTTACATAACCAATCAAAAAACAGCACCACAGGCCATAAAAGACCCTCCATACTGAAACTCCTCCTCTTTCTTGCTGCTCCAACAAGCTGCACAGGTCAGAGTGTCTTATTTCTCCTATACAATGTATTCAGGTATAGGTGTATTCAGTGACCACAACTTATATGGTACATACACATGGCCTGCATACGTGGGGAGCAAGGAGATGCAACTCTTGTGAATATACTACTGTTGGGCAGTATGTATAAAGTCAAAGTAATTATAGGCAAACCAACTGAATTGTAATGGACAAAATTAAAATTCAGACAATATCCCATTTACAAATGCTAAGTCTACTAAGTATTGTATTTAAATTCCCCTATAGCACAGCTGACTTGCTCCAGAATTTCTTCATTGTATCTGTATAAATAAGGCCTCTTTTACAGTACACAGGGGGCAAATATAAGATATGTCATTATATGAACTGCAGGGCTACAGATTTTGTTTATCCAATTACTTTTAGTTCTGATAAACAATATGTGGGATGAACAACCCATGCCCTGAAAGACTGCCTATGTGAACATACATAAAAATGTCACAAAACCTGTTTTTGGACATCTGATAGCTGTGACGGTATTGGGAGAATATACGTTCCTATGAGTGGAGGAGATCTCTTGGCCAGCAAGTCAGGTGTTTTTTCATTTGGACAATTGTATTCCTGCTGGACTGACTATACCCACATCCAACATTTATTTTTTTCTATTATCTATTGGTTTTCAAGGAATGGTAAGGCTTATTATGGCAATATATATATATATATATATATATATATATATATATATATATATATATCAAACAATACCAACTAAAGTCGCGCTAGTATGTAAGGTCAGGACAAAAAATCGGTCTAGCAGCCTAAGATTAGAAGCCTGTGCTTAATGCTATCCTAATAAACATATAACCGAATAAATCGGCGCTTCAGACAGATATTGTGTGAATGTATGCTGGACTATATCAATATACTCACTAATCACAATATTGATCACAATACTCGATATATTTATTAAAAAATTCACAGAATTCTCAATATATCTTCCAAAAGAGATCAAATACAATAAAATTATAAACAATGGTGGGAATAATAGTTTGCAATCTTCCAGTCTACCACTCCAGACAGGAAGTAGTAAACTTCTCCCAATCAATATTCTATATATATATGTGATAAAATCAAATTAACCCTATATGCAACTGTACCTTATAAAAAAAAAAAAAACCTATGAGAGGTATATCGCATAATACTCCCAGCTCCTCAGACAAACCGGTACGATATCTCAAACAAGGGGACCGCCCAGATGATCAGAAAAAATCCATTCAATCCAAACCGGTACAATATCTCAAACCAAGAGACAGACCAGATAATCAGAGAAAATCAATTCGATACATCTACAGCTATCTTCCCATGTAAGTGAAACACCAGAAATATCTGTTGCTTGGGAGTGGAAGCAATATAACCCACCACAAGAAAAAAATATAAAACTCTAAAAAACTCTACCTAGACGATCGATCGTATAAAAAATCTATCTAAGACATTCAAGGAGACAGGAGCATATATCCTTAGAGTTCTTCCAATGTTATAGATCCAATCATAACTTAGTTTCCAACACTGTATTCACAACGTTTCCACAGTATTGTGGATCTTGCTGTAACTTTAAACTCCAATACTAATACATAACTATATTGGCTCCACTCTAGAATAGTCACAATGTATCCACCAAATGGTTACAATTGAAAGATGTCTCATTACTCCATTATTATTTGGACTCTGTGCTGAATGTACACATTCGTTCTTATTTTCAATAGATCTCAATAGGTCTCAATGAGTCTCCATATAGCATATGTCTTCACTGGTACAAGGAGTGAATATATCTTCACTGGTCTAAAGAATAAATCTAGAGTATGTTATACCAAAATCTCTCAAATGATAGAGATATATTTGCAACTGAATCCCTTAGTTGGTATTCGATTCAGAAACCTTCAATATAAGCAAAAAATATATAAAACGATCTCACCGCTTGTATCCGCTTATATCCAATACTCCGTTACCAGACTCCACTGTTATATCCAATACTCCGTTACCAGACTTAACTCTTATGCCCGCTTCAAATCTGACCTCTTTATCCCGTTAGGATAACACAGTCTCGGCGTCCTTCCTTTATTTCAACTTCGCGCCACTGCTGTTTATCCAACGTTAGACTTTCACCTTCCGGATAAAGCGCTCTTAGGCGTTTCTCTCTCTCTCTCCACCTCACGCCTTAAAGATTGGTCCAATAATGCCAATATCGTATTCAAGTTATGGATAATTCATCCAAAAATCTCTCCTTGTCCCTTGAGGAAGACACGACAAGGGACAAGGAGAGATTTTTGGATGAATTATCCATAACTTGAATACGATATTGGCATTATTGGACCAATCTTTAAGGCGTGAGGTGGAGAGAGAGAGAGAAACGCCTAAGAGCGCTTTATCCGGAAGGTGAAAGTCTAACGTTGGATAAACAGCAGTGGCGCGAAGTTGAAATAAAGGAAGGACGCCGAGACTGTGTTATCCTAACGGGATAAAGAGGTCAGATTTGAAGCGGGCATAAGAGTTAAGTCTGGTAACGGAGTATTGGATATAACAGTGGAGTCTGGTAACGGAGTATTGGATATAAGCGGATACAAGCGGTGAGATCGTTTTATATATTTTTTGCTTATATTGAAGGTTTCTGAATCGAATACCAACTAAGGGATTCAGTTGCAAATATATCTCTATCATTTGAGAGATTTTGGTATAACATACTCTAGATTTATTCTTTAGACCAGTGAAGATATATTCACTCCTTGTACCAGTGAAGACATATGCTATATGGAGACTCATTGAGACCTATTGAGATCTATTGAAAATAAGAACGAATGTGTACATTCAGCACAGAGTCCAAATAATAATGGAGTAATGAGACATCTTTCAATTGTAACCATTTGGTGGATACATTGTGACTATTCTAGAGTGGAGCCAATATAGTTATGTATTAGTATTGGAGTTTAAAGTTACAGCAAGATCCACAATACTGTGGAAACGTTGTGAATACAGTGTTGGAAACTAAGTTATGATTGGATCTATAACATTGGAAGAACTCTAAGGATATATGCTCCTGTCTCCTTGAATGTCTTAGATAGATTTTTTATACGATCGATCGTCTAGGTAGAGTTTTTTAGAGTTTTATATTTTTTTCTTGTGGTGGGTTATATTGCTTCCACTCCCAAGCAACAGATATTTCTGGTGTTTCACTTACATGGGAAGATAGCTGTAGATGTATCGAATTGATTTTCTCTGATTATCTGGTCTGTCTCTTGGTTTGAGATATTGTACCGGTTTGGATTGAATGGATTTTTTCTGATCATCTGGGCGGTCCCCTTGTTTGAGATATCGTACCGGTTTGTCTGAGGAGCTGGGAGTATTATGCGATATACCTCTCATAGGTTTTTTTTTTTTTTATAAGGTACAGTTGCATATAGGGTTAATTTGATTTTATCACATATATATATAGAATATTGATTGGGAGAAGTTTACTACTTCCTGTCTGGAGTGGTAGACTGGAAGATTGCAAACTATTATTCCCACCATTGTTTATAATTTTATTGTATTTGATCTCTTTTGGAAGATATATTGAGAATTCTGTGAATTTTTTAATAAATATATCGAGTATTGTGATCAATATTGTGATTAGTGAGTATATTGATATAGTCCAGCATACATTCACACAATATCTGTCTGAAGCGCCGATTTATTCGGTTATATATATATATATATGTTTTGCTTGGTTTATTATGCTGATAAAAATATGTGTGCTCCCATGTCTGAGAGCTAGAGGTGGGGCAGGCTTTATGTTGTTTGCTTATAACTCTACCAATTATTTCTCTTTGATAAAGCGGCGTGAAGCCGTGAAACGCGTTAGAGTTTTTTTTATAATAAATATTATTTTATATAATTTTTGGTGAAGCCGTTCTTCTACTTCTACTATTGCTGCAGACTTTTGGATACGTTGTTATTTCCTGACCGGAGACAGGACAATCTCTCCGGTGGCTCATTAGTCAGTTTTTATCTAGCTGACCATTACAATTGTGAGTACCCATTTGTTCTATATATATTGCCGATTTTCGGGACATATTACACTATTGGGCGCCCTCTATTGCAGTGTAATAAAAAAAAGAGAAACATTTTCATCAGTAGTAATCCTACAAAAAAATCTGCAACGCACTCTCCCAGTAACTGAGCAGACCTGATTCTCTCAGAGGCCATCAGCTAAATCCTAGCTGTAACTATACCAGCTTGGTTATAGGCAACACCTACAAGTGAAGAAGCCAATAATTTAATGCCCAAGATAAGAGAGATGTTTTCATATTTATCTGTATAACATGACTGAAGAAGAGACCTAAGGTCTTGAAAGCTTGCCTTCTAAATCTGCTTAGTTAGCCAATAAAAGGTATCAAAAACTATATTTACCTCCTGTATTTCTACGGCTAACACGGTACCAACTCTCAGCTGTTATCAAGATAAGGTGAGATGGCCTAATGGGCAATACTACACTCTCATTGTCTGCCTTATCCCATGGCGTTAAGAATAACTGCAATTATGTCTTGCACAATGAACAGTGTACATACGTGGCCAAAAGTTTTGGGACACCTCAATTTTTGCTACTTTTAGTTATTGCCATGTAATTTGACAATTTGACATGTCAACATTGGGTACTTCTAAAATCAAGACAAATATTATAATCTATTTAGCAGGGGGTTTTTTTAGCATTTGTAGATGTGTAAAAGATTTTTAGTGTCAAAGTTAAAAAAAAGTGCATTTGTTACATTTTATAAATTGTTATACAGGAAATTTGATGTAAATAATGGTATCTTTAGAAAGCCCATCTTATGGCAAGAAAAACAGTATATAATATATGTGGGTACATTAAATGAGTAAGAGGAAAATTACAGCTAAACACAAACACAGTAGAAGTGTTAAAACAGAAGGACAGTGACTGAATGGTAAATTAATCCCTTGACTGCCTTTCCCACATATCAGTCCTCACGTACCTCCAGTTTATGGTGTCCTGCTCCTTGGACCGGTATGAACTCTACACCCCCGTTCTTTGTGGACCTCACTGCTGCAACTCCCTCCCCCTGGTGGTTGCTGTAAGTTTGGAGGTGACAGGAGCCAGGGCGGGAGTCACGGCAGTGAGGGGCATAAAGAACTGGAGTGTAGAGTTCATACCGGTCCAAGCAGCAGGACACCGTAAACGTGAGGTACATGAGGATCATTATGTGAGAAAGGCAGTCAAGAGGTTAATTCGACATTATGAGATACAGGAGGATTGTTATGTGGAAAAGGCAGTCAAGGGGTTAATTCAATGGCGGTCACCATTATGAGGTACAGGAGGATTGTTATGTGGGAAAGGCAGTCAAGGGGTTAATTCAATGGCAGTCACCATTATGAGGTACAGGAGGATTGTTGTGTGGGAAAGGCAGTCAAGGGATTAATTCAACATTATGAGGTACAGGAGGATTGTTATGTGAGGAAGGTAGTCAAAGGGTTAATTCACCTTTAACTACTGAACTGTTGCCATGTATGTGGTGACCATTAAGCATGCAATATCAGAATGTCACTCTATTGATGACTTTTTGGTTCAGGCAATGTTTTTAACACGTTATTTTGTTGGTTGCTATATACATGGCAACATTTCAATAGTGAACCAACCACAGGACCACGACTCTCTCTTTACTTCCCTTGCTCCCCTCCACACACACAGACACACACAGACACACACACACCATTATTTCTACCCCTCCACACTAAAATTCTGCAGGAATTCTAAACAACAGTAAGCATGAGAAGTGATGTAGTCCTAAAAGAAAGTGCTAGGGATTAACCACAGTACAACACCTCTCCTTTTACTTCCCTTGCACCCCCCATTCACACCACTATTTCTGCCTCACCACACTATAATTCTGCAGAAAAAATAAAGAATCAAAAAAATTCCCTTTGTCATTAGGAAGGCATTTTATTGCATTGGCACAACAGTGAGCCTGATATGCTAAGTGGAAGTGGAGCAATTTTGGGGCAAACAATTTATGTCAAAATCCCATTCATTTAAATGGGGCTTTTTAACCATTTGAGTGACAGATAGTTATGTAACACATTGCTTTGCTTTGCTAGCATGCAACCCGTTGAATGCTAGAGAGGTCTCTAACTCATTCATGGGGTTAGAAGGCATATTTAAATCAATGGAGTTGTTATATATACCCTATGATATACTGCAGCTCCAGTTCTTCTTAGTACTGTATATCAGCCCTAGTATATCCTGCCTGCTTCATTTAATACACACACTTGCTTTTTTATTACCAGACTGGTCTTCATTCATCACTACACTCTGACAGCTAATTCCATTTAACCATTCCTTATAATGATAGGGCTATTACCATTTCAGCAATGGACTCTGTTTCATTTTTCACCTTCTTACAGGCAAATGATCATTCTGTCAGTCACTATGAGCTTTTATTAGTATTAACGGTTTTCAATGAGTTGGATACTCCTATGGGCCTGAAGAGGTTAAATTTAGCTGATATGTTTTTATTGTGAACATGTCAGGTTTGGCCCTACTCTAGTTCTGATAGATAGATAACATTAGCACTTATATCCTATTAACAGTTTTTTTTCTCTCAGAAATTACTCAGTATATTATTTCACAATTTAAATTGACATTTAGGTTATTAAGATTGATCTTATTTTTATTGATGCATCTATCATGGCAGCTCCACGGCTGATATTCTTTTTTTTTATTTTATTTGTTTAGCAGACAAAGTGATTGGGTTTTCACTATAAGTATCACTATAAGCAGTTAGGATAGTTACATCTTTATTGATATACCATTTCTTCAGTTCTGTTTTTTCCCTAAAATTCATCAGCTTGCAGTATTTCTACATTTGGATTAAAAGTATATTCAACTGGTTCTCCATATTATGGATGTATATATGTAATATGTAATTTTGGCAGTTACAGAGCCTACATTGCACAGATTGTATTCCCCAAAGTGGCAATTTTCAGTTACTTGGTTTCGAACATAAATACAGATCAAGGGGGAGAGAGGTAGGTTTTCTGACAAGGACCAAATCATTGCACTTTATGAACATCAAAACAGTTTGATTTGGAGAAAGTCTGTGAGTGCTTAGTAGGGATGGAACTTGGAAAATAATTTCACATGAAAAGTGCAGTTTTCCCAATTTTTTTGCCTAGGTCATTGCATTAAAATCAATGTGAAGAAGAATATTTTCCCCACAATATGAAAGTTTTCTCTACTTTTCCTGCAGGCATGTAAAAGGGTGTCAGGCTCTCACAGCATGCCATTCTGTATTTGTGAGAGGAGAAAGCAGCATGTTTTTGAGCTAGAGAAGAAAGGCAAATCAAGGGGAACTGGGTCTTAGTTTAGGGAGTCATTTAGGTAGGATGTTTGTACTCTGTATTAGAGGAGTCTGTGGACAAAATTCCAATTGACTGACTGGCAAGACACAGGCAGCTGGAGACCTATTTGCTTGCTGATTTACATAGTAACATAGTAACATAGTAGATAAGGCTGAAAAAGAGACATATGTCCATCAGGTCCAGCCCATGCCAAAAACACCCCTGTTGATCCAGATGAAGGCAAAAAAAATCCCTCTGGAGCCATTTCCAATCTAGTCCCAAGTGTGTGTGTGTGGTGGGGGAATTATTCCTTCCTGACTCCAACTGGTAGTCAAATAGTTCCCCGGATCAATATCCTATTTGCTTTGAAGCCATCTGTCATAAAATTCAATATTGTTCTGTGCTAGATAGGCATCCATTGCTTTTTTGAATGCAGTTGCATTATCTGCAAGCACAACATCCCGAGGCAAAGAATTCCATATCCTTACTGCCCTTACTGTAAAGAATCCCTGCCTTTGTTTTAGTCGAAAGCGCCTTTCCTCTAGTCTTAATGGATGACCTCTTGTTCTTAGCTCAGATCTTTGCATAAATAATTCATTGGATAGTTCTTTGTATGGACCTTGAATGTATTTGTAAATGGTAATCATATCACCCCTTAGATGTCTCTTCTCTAATGTAAACAAACCCAGTTTGGCTAGTCTCTCTTTGTAACTCAGATCCTCCAATCCCTTTATCAGTTTTGTTGCACGTCTCTGCACCTTTTCCAGTTCAGTAATGTCTTTTTTTAGAACAGGCACCCAAAATTGTACTCCATATTGTAGATGAGGCCTAACCAAGGATTTATACAGAGGTAGAAAAATATTAGCATCCCTTGCTTCTACACCTCTTTTTATGCAGGCTAGTACTCTATTTGCTTTTGCAGCAGCTGAGTGACTCTGCACACTGCTGTGAAGTCTACGTATATCAGTACTCCTAAATCTTTCTCTAATGAGGATTTCCCAAGTTGTTTCCCATTTAGAGTATATGTACAGTGGGGCAAAAAAGTATTTAGTCAGCCACCAATTGTGCAAGTTCTCCCACTTAAAAAGATGAGAGAGGCCTGTAATTTTCATCATAGGTACACTTCAACTATGAGAGACAGAATGGGGGGAAAGAATACAGTAAATCACATTGTAGGATTTCTAATGAATTCATTGGTAAATTCCTCGGTAAAATAAGTATTTGGTCACCTACAAACATGCAAGATTTCTGGCTCTCACAGACCTGTAACTTCTTCTTTAAGAGTCTCCTCTGTCCTCCACTCGTTACCTGTATTAATGGCACCTGTTTGAACTTGTTATCAGTATAAAAGACACCTGTCCACAACCTCAAACAGTCACACTCCAAACTCCACTATGGCCAAGACCAAAGAGCTGTAGAAGGACACCAGAAACAAAATTGTAGACCTGCACCAGACTGGGAAGACTGAATCTGCAATATGCAAGCAGCTTGGTGTGAAGAAATCAACTGTGGGAGCAATTATTCGTAAATGGAAGACATACAAGACCACTGATAATCTCCCTCGATCTGGGGCTCCAAGCAAGATCTCACCCCGTGGTGTCAAAATGATCATAAGAACAGTGAGCAAAAATCCCAGAACCACACGGGGGGACCTAGTGAATGCAGAGAGCTGTAACCAAAGTAACCAAAGTAACAAAGGACCATCAGTAACACACTACGCAGCCAGGGACTCAAATCATGCAGTGCCAGACGTGTCCCCCTGCTCAAGCCAGTACATGTCCGGGCCTGTCTGAAGTTTGCTAGAGAGCATTTTGATGATCCAGAAGAGGATTGGGCTAATGTCATATGGTCAGATGAAACCAAAGTAGAACTTTTTGGTAAAAACTCAACTCGTCGTGTTTGGAGGAGAAAGAATGCTGAGTTGCATCCAAAGAACACCATACCTACGGTGAAGCATGGGGGTGGAAACATCATGCTTTGGGGCTGTTTTTCTGCAAAGGGACCAGGATGACTGATCCGTGTAAAGGAAAGAATGAATGGGGCCATATATCGTGAGATTTTGAGTGAAAACCTCCTTCCATCAGCAAGGGCATTGAAGGTGAAACGTGGCTGGGTCTTTCAGCATGACAATGATCCCAAACACACCGCCCGGGCAACGAAGGAGTGGCTTCGTAAGAAGCATTTCAAGGTCGTGGAGTGGCCTAGCCAGTCTCCAGATCTCAAGCCCATAGAAAACCTTTGGAGGGAGTTGAAAGTCCGTGTTGCCCAGCGACAGCCCCAAAACATCACTGTTCTAGAGGAGATCTGCATGGAGGAATGGTCCAAAATACCAGCAACAGTGTGTGAAAACCTTGTGAAGACTTACAGAAAACGTTTGACCTCTGTCATTGCCAACAAAGGGTATATAACAAAGTATTGATATGAATTTTTGTTATTGACCAAATACTTATTTTCCACCATAATTTGCAAATAAATTCTTTAAAAATCAGACAATGGGATTTTATGGATTTTTTTGTCTCATTCTGTCTCTCATAGTTGAAGTGTACCTATGATGAAAATTACAGGCCTCTCTCATCTTTTTAAGTGGGAGAACTTGCACAATTGGTGGCTGACTAAATACTTTTTTGCCCCACTGTAGCAAGTTTGTTTCTACAGCCCAAATGCATAACCTTACATTTATCTACATTAACCCTTTGAGTGCCAGAGGGGCACGGAATGCATTGCTTTGCAATGCATTCCGTACCCCTCTGGCACTCAATGGGTTAAATGACATATGCCACTTTTCTGCCCATTCACTTAGTTTATCTAAATCCTTCTGTAGGGAAAAAACATCCAGCTCTGTATGTATTTCCTTACATAGGTTAATGTCATCAGCAAAGATTGAGATGCTACTTTCAATTCCCACTTCTAGATCATTAATAAACAAATTAAAAAGCATTGGTCCCAGGACTGGACCCTGTGGCACCCTACTTATAACCTTAGATCAATTTGAATAAGTTCCATTTACAACAACTCTCTGCCATCTATCATTTAACCAGTTCTCAATCTATGTACAGATAACACAGCCCAAACCGAAGCCTTTTAATTTATGCAGTAACCTGTTGTGAGGCACTGTATCAAAGGCTTTTGCAAAATCCAAGTATACTACATCAACAGAAATTCCCCTGTCCAAATTACTACTTACTCTTTCATAAAATGCAAGTAAATTAGTCTGACATGATCTGTTCTTCATGAAACCATGCTGATTCATAATAATGATATTGTTTGTCTTCACATAGTTCTGAATACTGTCAGCTAATAACCCTTCTAGTATCTTACCCACTATGGAAGGCAAACTCACAAGTCTAGAATTTCCTGGTTTGGGTCTTGCTCCCTTTTTAAACAATGGAACTACATCAGCTTTCCTCCAATCAAGGGCACTATGCCTGATGAAAGTGAATAAATAAATATTAAGTATAATGGTTTTGCTATTACTGAACTAAGCTCCTTAAGTACCCTTGGGTGTATACCGTCTGGTCCAGGTGCTTTATTCACTATAACCCTTTCCAGTCTCTTTTGGACCTTGTCCTCAGTAAGCCATGTAGATGTTGGAGGAAATTCCATGGTTTTGTCTGTTTGCCCATAACTTGTCATTGCTGCTTCCTTTGTATATATTGAAGCAAAGAACGTATTTAGGGTGTCAGCCATGGCTTTATCCTCACTAATCAATTCACATGTCTCAGTCCTAAGAGGACCAATATCAACCTTAATTTTTTTGTTATTAATATACTTGTAGAACTGTTTAGGGTTTTTCTTGCTCTCATTTGCAATGTTTCTCTCATTTTCTATTTTAGCTAGCTTAATTGCTTGTTTGCAGATTTTATTACATTCTTTATATTTTTTAAATGATGCATCTGACCCGTTTGACTTAAACACCTTAAAAGCCTGCTTTTTATTTCTCATTTCCCTGCTAACCACATTATTAATCCACATTGGTTTCACTTTACTTCTCTTGTGCTTATTCCCCAGTGGTATATGTTGACATGTATATTTGCCCAAGAGCATTTTAAGTATATTCCATGATTCTTGTGCATTTTTATCTTTGAAAATGACATCCCACTGGATATCTTTGAACACTTATTTTAACTTTGTAAAATTAACCTTTTTGAAATTGAATGTTTTGGTTAAACCCTTGCTATTGGGTTTCTCATAACAAACTTCAAAGGATACCATATTGTGGTCACTGCTGCCCAAATGTTCCCTTACTTGCACATTGTTTATCATGTCAAAATCGTTTGAGAGCACTAGGTCAAGCAAGGCCTCTTTTGTAGTTGGCTCCCCTACTAGTTGGGACATAAAATTATCATTTATCATACTTAGAAAAATATTTCCCTTTGTTGTGCCAGAAGTCATATTGCTCCAGTCAATTTCAGGATAGTTGAAATCTCCCATTATTATTACCTTTGCTGACCTAGCAGCCTTTTCCATTTGCAGCAAAAGCTGGGCTTCTTCCAACTCCCCAACATTTTTCTGTCACTGTCTCTGTGATGGGGAAGTCTGGGGAGAAAAGTTGTTGATTTTGTTTTTTAGTTATAATTTTTTTATTTTTTGGACAGACTGTGATAAGATAGGGTGGAACAATTAAGGGGTTAGTAATGTCTAACATTAACCCTAATATTGAAGGTATTCAAAAGACAATCTTACTGTGCCAAGTTGGATCTCTCAAACCTTTATGGTTTGATTGATATAAGAGCTTAAAGTTCCCCCTCCATCTCCTTTTCCAGACGTCAGCATGTATATGACATCATGAGATCCCAGTTCCAGACCAGCCGGCGGCTCTTTAGCAGAGCTGAATGAGTGCTATTGAAAAACAAATACTTCAGTTGAATGGTCTGCAAAGTGTGCTTGCAAACCAAGCACACTTTGTAAACCATTCCAGTGAAGGATCTGTTTTTTGAACGCACTCATTCAGCTCTGCTGAAGAGCCACCAAGTCCCACGACTCAGATCCCCTGCTGATAGCTTTACAGCTCATCATCAGGAGGGGAAACTTTAAGGGCTTATATCTCTCAAACAACTTGGCACAGTAAGATTATCTTTTGAATACCTTCAATATTAGGGTTAGTTAATGTTAGACATTATACTAAAATTCAACGTATAATGGCGCTAAATTATATTTATCCTAAAAATAGATCTTGCTGCTGCAAATCCACTGTGACCTAGAGGTTAATGGTCACTACATGTAAGTAAAAGATTAAGTGGACTAAAGCGCTAAGATCTATAACAAAGGTATTATATCATATATAAATGGCTCACAGATAGCTATAACAATATATTACTACATAAATATATATTAGAAGATTTATTAATAAACAATTCTGCAGATTCAAAACACTGTTTTAAAACACAATATTAAAATATAACATTAAAGTCCCATATATTATTTAAATGGGGGGTTTTTGGTTATATAACCTGCGGGTAGGATATATCTCCTCCCGTCTATTTCACCAAGTTTCTTATACATTCAAATATATCTACCTCCGTTGATGTAATGTCCGGTGCGATACTTTATTCAGTCCTTTGTGTAATATTGATGGGCAGAGTATATATTTCCCAACTTACAGTTCCTCTGTGCATGTGAGCAGGGTTTTCTCTCCTTTATTCAATCCTTTAACTCTTGCACTGACATTAGCTGGCAGAGTGTGTCATCTCCCGACTTGCAGTTATTCTGTACACGCCGGCAGGATTCTCTCTCCTCCTGACTCCTTGTGTTTAAACACGGGTCAGATTTCTCTCCTCTCCCCGCACTTTTTTTGTGTTTAAACACAAAAAAAAAAAAAAATACATAATCAAATAAATATATTAGGTGACAGACAGCTGATCTGGAGACGACATTGAGAATTTTGTTGAGCACTAAGGCAAGATATCACACTCCATCAGTTGTGTATTGTAGAGAGTAAAAACACACACAGTAGTGGAGTAATGTCCAGCAAATGCACAAGGGGGAGCAAAGTGGTAGTTCAAATACTGAAGCCATGGTTGCTGCAGAGTGTGCAATAAAGGATGATGATCCCTCTCCTCTCAGGGAAGATGCAGTTTGTCAAGGTCCCACCATCCCTTCTACCACCACCACCAACACCAGTACAAAAAAAAACAAAAAACATATAAGTACAGTGAAGACTACAATGAGTCGCATTCTCGTGTTGATGATGGCAATGGCATAATGGAGGAAGTTGTAGCAGCTGAACCAATGGCTGCTTCTGATGAGACAAACAAGCACCAAAACATTTGTCCTCAAAGTAGCAGCAAAATTTGTAAAAGTAAAAGTTAAAAAAATGTGTTTGGAATATAAGGGTAGTGGGCGATGTTGATGCTGAGGATAACCTAATGATGACAGATGATGATGATGCAGATCTAGAACATTGGCCTTTCATGACTAGGCCTCAAGCCTGTCATAGTGAGCATGCTCCCTGCCTGTTTGAAATGAACTACTCCTCACATGACTTGTGGGGAGTTGTTTAAAAGGTTATTTAAGAAGAGCACTGTTGTATCCACAGTCCTCTTACTTTTTCATAATGCATGCCCTTTTGGGTTCTGTTGTATCAGGTAAGTCCCTTACATACACCCTTTCAGAGGCGTAACTAGAAGCCACGGGGCCCTGGTGCAAGAATTGCCACGGGCCCCCCTCTGACCACATTGGCCCCCCTCAACCACATTGGCCACCTCCACATTGCCCCTTCCACAATGCCCCCATCACAATGCCCTTCATTCTCCACATTTCCCCCCAATCTCTACAATGCCCCCATCACAATGCCCCTCATGCTCCACATTTCCCCCCAATCTCCACAATGCCCCTCATTCTCCACATTTCCCCCAATCTCCACGATGCCCCCATCGCGACATTGCCCCTACTGACCCCCATCCTCCTACCACCTGGTGGTCTAGCGTTGTGTGTGACATGCTCCCGCGCGGTTCTTAGTAATGCAGAGCACTGGAAGATTATGTCATCTCCCAGCGCTCTGCATTACTCGAGCGCTGGCTGCAGGGACGTCAGCTGTGCTGCGGGCGGGTGGCGAGGAGGTCTCAGGGGGCGTCCGGGCCCCTGAAAGTGACGGGCCCGGTCGCAGGTACAACCCCTGTGACCCCTATTGTTACGCCACTGCACCCTTTTATTACATGTATGTCTTGTTTTTAATTGCACCACATTGAGACCCACAAACATTATAAAGAGCACATTTAATGGGTCCCCTGTTCCCTAAAATGTTCATTATAACATCTCATCAGGGCTTTTTAATTTTTTTAGATAGGGTTTTCAGGTATATTAGAGTAGGACTTGCCTGAAACTTAAATACCTTGGTGTAGCGGCAAGCTTACCCACAACTTGGCCAGTCTGTGACACAAAAATTTAACTTATTTACTAAGAATTATTATATATGCCCATTACAGGGCACACATTAGTTCTTTATATAGAGTAGCACAGGTTTGTCTTTTTGTCTGTGTTTTCACTTTGGGGAACTTGAGAACCCCCTCATTCCATGCTGCTTTCTATATATCTGTCTTTATATTCATTTCAAAGTTGTATTCATTATATGGATATGTTAAGGTGAGTTGGTGCTGTGAGTTTCTATATATATATATATATATATATATATATATATATATATATATATATATATATATATGTAACATAGTTGATGAGACTGAAAAAAAGGCATGCATCCATCAAGTTCAGTCTATGCCATATCACCCCTGTTGATTCAGAGGAAGGCAGAAAAGAAAAACCCAGTTGAAGTTATTTCTAATTAATCCCCAAGTGGGTAAAACAATTCCTTCCTAACTTGAAGTGGCAGTTGAACATTTCCCTGGATCAACATCTTATCTGCTTTAATGCCAACTGTTATAATTCTGAATATTGTGCTATGCTAGATCGGTATCAATTACTTTTTTAAATCAATTACAGTATCTACAAGCACAGCATCCTGAAGCAAAAAAATCCAAAACCTTATTGCCCTTACTGGAAAAAAAAACTGCCTTTGTTTTTGTCTAAAACACCCTTCTTCTAGTCTTAACAGACAACATCTTGTGCTTTGTTCAGCTCTTTGAGTAATTAGCTCTTTTGTGTTGACCTTGGATATGTTTTTAAATGACAATCATATCACTCCTTAGATGTTTCTCCACTTTATTAAGAACTGGTACCCAAAACTGTACTCCATATTGTAGATGAGGCCATACCAATGATATATACTAGGGAATGCTACACAGCATTGCATGTGGGATATCTGAGGCTCCCCCAGGTGGCAACTCATTGCCAGAGTGCTCCATCATCCTTTGTGGTACATGTTACACATAACGAGGAGGAAGTATGTGCAGACTCTGCAACTCAAAGCAGTGATTTTGAAAAGTAGTGACCAAACCAGGACAGAGAAGCTCTCCTGGGAATTCCTGTTAAAATCACCACCCCATTGAATCATGCTGCATCGATTTTGACAAGAGTAACCAGTGGTGAGCAAACCTGGGCATTCCTGTCAAAATCACTGTCCTGTGGCTATTTCCTGTGGCTATTGGCTGCTGAGCAGGTGAACACAGCCCCCCACCCCCACCCCCTGCAGTTCCAGGGAGGACAGAACAGAGAATCAGGAACAATAATGTCTACCTAATATTCCCTCCTAATTAACATTGTCTTCCCACACACTATCCCCAATTATTTCTCATTACTCTCCGCTGCAGAGATCAGTTAGTAACATGAAAGGGCTTTGTTAGAAACTTGTAATTCAATAAAAAACAAATAAAGATAACTGTATTGATTCACTTTCCAACTACAGGTTTATTCTCCATTGTACATAATCTACAATAGGCTACATAAATTAAAGATCTAGTCCAGAGGTAGGAGACATTTGCTGTTGGCTGGATGGGAATGATGAACGTTATAGTCTTCAGTAGCTGATAAGCAGGGCCGGATTTACATCTCAGGCGCCCCTAAGCACAACAACCTCTGGCGCCCCTAGCCCCACCTTTGGCCCACCCCTAATCACGCCTCTCACTTAGTCACACCCCTCCACTAACCACACCCATTTTTACATTTGTTTTATTCTTCACAGTACTGATGGTTTGCCCCAGAACTGTTCCAGTTTACTTTAAGGAATAGTGTACACTTTCCTGATTAAATCTTAGGTTTTACGCTGGGCAGCACCCTCAGCCAAAGGATGCCCCTAGATGCTAGACAGTTACCCAAAAATGTCATTAGATGCCAGGCAGACACCCTTATCTGCAGAATGCCGTTAAATACCAAGTAGCCTCCCTCACCTTGAGAATAAAACTTAGTACCAGACAACCTCTTAACTGGAGACTGCCTCTCCGTCTCCCTCAACAGAAGAAAGGCACCCCATGCAAGACAGCCTCACTCATCTGGAGACTGGTACTCCTTGTCAGTGAGTCTCCCTCACCCAAAGACTTCCACTCATTATTAGGCAGCCTCCCTCACCTGGAGACTTCCACTTAGTGCCAATCAGCCTCGCTCACCCAGAGAAAGGTACTCTGTGCCAGGCAGCCTCCCTCACCCAAAAAAAGGCACTCCATGCCAAGCAGCCTCCCTCACCCAAAGAAAGGCACTCTGCCAGGTAGCATCCTCCTCACCCAAAAACTTCCACTCAGTACTGTCCATTAAACAAATAATAAACATAATTGTGGGCAACACACATACTGATGCTGTTGGGGAGGCTACTGCGTGCCACTGCCGCTCCTCCTGCCACCCGTCCGGTAACAACTGGCCTGCTGATGCTGTCTTGATTGTACCCTCGGCCTGCCTCTGAGCCGGCTCGCTCGCTCACTCACTCCAACTTAGCCGACAGTCACAGACGCCAAATAGTGTAGGCTGGCCCTTCCTATGACTTTTATGGAGTTCGGCGTAGCTTGCGCGGCTCCCTCTATGTGACATTGTGCATCAGCAGCGTCGTGATGTCCCAGGTGGTGGTGACCAATGACAACAGAGGTGTGGCACGCAGACGCAGCAGGTTGCATAAAGCGCCCCGGCGGCACAGGCACAGCCGCTGGTAACAGACTACTGCAACAAGCGGCAAAGCTCCCTCGAGTCGAGGGCATAAGCACAGACCATAATTATAAATTTAAGTGGCACAGTAGACAGCATTATGCATCCGGAATTGTGGGCGTGACAAAGGCATTGCCAGGCGCCCCTGAAAATCGGGCGCCCTAGGCAAGTGCCTTGTCTGCCTATTGGCAAATCCGGGCCTGCTGATAAGTCAAATGTTGCCTACCCCTGAGCTAATTCTTCAGCAGTTCTGTGTGTTTTCAGTAGACCAATGGATAACTCGGTACTAAAATGAATGGGACATCCAAATAGCCCTTGGTGTCAAAATGCAGAATCATATGTTATGTAATACATTGCTGCCTTCATAAATATGTGGTGCTATCTGATATGTTCCTTTGAGAGATCTGAATTATAATCTAAATAATCAGTTTTAATGACAATAGTCTATCTTGTACATCTTTGCAGGAAACCGATAATGAGGGTTTTTTTATACTTCTCCTCCATCTCCATCAGTAATTGTCTGGTGAATCAGCTATACAATATGTTTCTTTCCTGAAAGTAAGAGTTCCATTAATCTAGTACAAGCTATACAAAATCTGATTCTGGATATAACCTGTTTGTTAACCTGTGGACTCCTATTGATCAGATTATTTGAATCACTATTCCATTTTTGAAAACATCCCATTTTAAATTGATTGAAATGAAATGCATATATTATTGATTATATTTATCATACTGGGTAGCATAATTACATGATAGATGGCTATGAATACTTATTTGTCAATTTGCAGAAAGAGCAGCATATCTGATAAATATGCTTCCATAGTCTAAAACTGTATATGACACCCAGGACCTGGTGTATGGGAACTGCATAGCTCCATTTTGTATCCTTGCACTCACTCAGTGATAGCATAAACACCATCATGCAAAATGGCGTGCAATTCTGGTGCAAAACAACTGTATTATCAGTCTGAAATGAAAATTCTGTAAACTGCATAATGCGTTGGAGATCTCTCTTGCACTTAAACATACCCATTTAAATCAACTGGAATGTTAATTTTCCTCCACTAGTGCAGCTGCTTTGTACTGAATTTAGCTAGAGGAATAAGGCCCAAGATACTAAAATTCCACTGATTAATATATGATTTGCTAACATGTGAAAATTGTATTGTATTTCCTTAAATGCGTCTTCATTCTCAATGTTATAGTTCAGTCCAGAGATTACTGGTTGCTCTACTTGTGGCTTGATCCCATGTTCATTCCAGGTCTTTTTTACAGAACTGCCTTATCCTTGCAGTGGAACTTGCTCTAAACATCCTGTTTGACCTTGTCCTGTGTATCTGCTGTTGTTTGCTCTCCAGTTACTGACTGGCTTTATTCTGGACATTGACCTTGTTTGACCTTGTCCTGTGTATGTTGTATTGTTTGCTCTTTGTCACTGGATTGATCCACAGTTGCTGTACTAGTACTTCTATAGTCCATGGTATTGTTTGCTGCCTGTTCCTTCATTGACCTGCAGTTACTCAACTAGCCATGTTGCTTTATCAGTCTTGCTCCTGACCAGAGTATTGGCTGCTATTTTTTCCTGCATTGATCAGTCCAACTCCAGTCAACGTTATTGTTTACTGCCTGTTTCTGCATTGATCCACTGTTGCTGAATCTATTTTTGTCTTAGCTATTTTATTGTTTGTTACAAATATGCCTGTGGCTCCTGAACCAGTTCTGCTCCAGACCTTCAGTCTGCTAGTGCTGCTTCTTAAAAGTTCCTGCCTGGTTATTGCCTCTGGTGTGCTGGGCTTTTTCCAGATGTTTGTGTTTTCCTCTGCTTCTCAGTAGCTGTTGTATACTATAGTATTGAGGAGCACTGTAGCTTTAAACACTTGCAGCACTGAGTCCACTTCAGGTGGCTCTGCAGCTGTGCTGCTCTTGCTGGTTTCCTCTACACTGCCACCAGTTTTATGATCCTGTACTGCAGCTTGACTCCAGTGAATCCGCCTTGTTTCCAGTCTCTGTTTTGCAGCTGGACTCCATCTTCTTCCTCTAGTGTTCAGTTCCTGTAATGCAGTTCTTGCCCAGTCCTGTTGGTCCCTGCCTTGCAATAGACTCTAGAACCCCACTGGCGACTATTTCTATTGACCCTGCCCAGTCATCCGGAGCTTTGTCTGGCTCAGTCTGTGCTGTCTAACCTTGCGGTTGGCACCTTTACATAACTTCGGCCACAGGAAGGCAGAACAGTGGTCTGTCTGAATACTCTAGCTCCACACACCAGTACCTCTCTCCAGTGTCTAGAGGTTAACTGTGACAGTTAAATTTAGAGACTGGTTCGTCTTCACTAGGCTTTATTCAGAAAGCTAAAGTGGAGCAATTCCATGGCAAACCATCTGCACCAAAGGGTACAAATAAGAATTTCCAAAATTCCCATTGCGTTAAATGGAGAGTTTAACCCCCCTGAAACCTCCTTGTATTATATACAATAAGTTCAAGACCTCAGTAGCATTAAAGTGTCCCTTGAGATCAAGTTGGTTTGCCACATAACCGATCATTTTTAGCTTAATTACTATAACCCTGTGTGTTTATTTCTCTGTTATATTACATAGAGGTTTCTGCACAAAGAGGAACTGGAACAGTTCTAGGAGGAACCAACTTTACCATTGTGACAAATAAACACTCCCTTTGATTTAAGTAGGGCTTCTAACCAGTAGGTTAATCCCACCATGTGTGTGAGAACTCTATACTTAACCCCTTAACATCCAGTGATGTGTCCGGTCCATCAGTGCTGTTTTTCCCTAAAGGATCAGTGATGGTCCTGACATGTCACATATTTTTTACACACAGCGCTGCTGCTGGACTGCTGTGAGTAGTAGCTGGGACTAAAATTGACTGCTCAAAGACCAGAGCGATCACTATCAGTCCCCTGTTCGGCACTCTGGTAAGTTGATCAGTCACGTGTGCCGGCACGTCAAACTTCTCTATCTGATCCTTAAAGGACCACACACCCTGGGGCCACTGATCCTTAAGGGGTTAATCTTCACAAATGCATTCTAAGAATTATAGAGTGGAATGCAAGAAACATGCACTATTTCCAGGGTGAAAACTACCAATGAATAGGTTTGCACATGATTTTGTTGAATTGTGCATGAAAAATCAAGAGTAACAAACAGCTGCACATATTTCTTTGGGGTGACGTGGTCACGATTAATGAATCTGTCTGAGTGGAATAGTGAATGCACCTAATGCTGTTGTGAACAATTTTATACATCTGTGTAGTGTTGCCATGAAAGCGAATTTTTTTTTACGTAATTCATGAAGTAATTTGTATATGGCTTCCTGGATTAGAACATGCACAATATCTATCTGTGCAGGGAAAACACCCATAGTTTCTATATTGGAAACATTGTAACATATAAATTCAAATTAGAGTATAATAAAATGTTGTAAACTAGTTTTTAAGCAAATGCTTGTAGTTCTAAATTTAGGATTAACATCATTATAAAGCACCAAAGATTTCCTATAAAAATTAGTAATTGAAAAAATAAAATTGTAAAATGTTATTTTTTTCTTTTTCGCCATTCTGCATTTCAGGCACAAGAAAAGAAGGGTGAGAAGGACAGCTCAAAAAATGCCTCTGAGTGTAGTATAATTAGAGATATAAATGTGAGCAGAGAAATTGATCATTTATTATAATATATTGTCTTTAGAAAAAAATGACACATATAAAAACATAAAAATATGTACATATATACCCCAAAGATTTAAATATATGGCCTTATTTTTAGGACAATCTGTGTAACATTCTTATAGAGTATCCCTACTATAGGATTTGTAACTCTATATGCTGTGCATTTTTTAAAAAACACACAATTGACTTCAGTTTTCATTTAGCAGAGTTAGGAAAGGAAAGCAGTAACATATATTTGTCAAAAAAGGTAATACATCCTTACCCAACAGGTTGTCTGTGGGCAGGAAGCCCTCCATCTATCAGTGGACTAAAAGAAAGGGATTTATCGGTAAGTAAAAATCCCATTTTCTCTAGTGTCATTGAGGGATGTAGGACCATGAGGACATACCAAAGCCGCCCAAGCAACAGAGAGGGAAGAAAACTAGTGAACAATGGCCTCCAAAACTTTACAGCGATCTTGAGATTCTAAAATATTAACTTTGTAAAATGTAGTAAAATTGTTAACAGATGACCATGTAGCAGCCTTGCACAACTGATCAACAGTAGCTTGATTCTTCAAGGTCCTAGAGGTACTAATGGACCTAGTAGAATTCTTCACCCAACAAGTAACTAACGAAGGTCTTTTCAGGAGGGAAGTTGCCCTGAACCTCATTCAAGGACACTCTAAAAAAACAGAAGTTGATTGTGTGGGGAGAGGGGTTAGCAGCTAGGAAGTGGGAAGAGTTTTTTTTGTTTAGAGTGCCCTGTCTCCTATAGGCCTCCCATTAACCCCATGGTCCCTGCATCCCTCAATGACACTAGAGAAATTCTAATTTCCCAGACTGGTCATTTGCGTGTCTACCCAACATCTGGTTTGCTATGAAATGTCCAGTAGATATAACAGAAAAAACCCATCTTTGTGTTTATATTTTAACTTTTTCAGATATACTGAAATCACTATAAACCATGGAATTCCATAACAGAATTGTCACATAGAGGCTTCTGAAGTAAAAAGGTACCCCACTGGTATGAGTTGACATACCGTAGGGTACCTGCACCAAAATCAATCACATAATTCTAAGAGCCATTGGCTGATGGGACAAATGGGAGTTGTAGTTTGGCATCAGCAACAGAGGTTATGAAGCAATATCAATCAAAGGTGGTCGAATACTCAGACTATTTAAGCTGGGACTGGAGAGGTGACATGCAACTGGGTCACACGCAGTAACAACTAAATCACAAGGTTAAAACAGGCTTGGATCTGTGTAGGCAGTGGAGTAATTTAACAGGCTTAGGTAATTTCAGTTAGCAATCAGATGGAGCAGTGATTTAACAGGCTTAGGTCAGTGCAGACAGCAATAACAGAATGGTCAATAAGACAAAGCAAGGGTCACAACAGCAATCAAAGACAACAAGAAAAAGGCTCAGGAATGTTAACAGTAATATACTATAAAAGCACTGTAGAGTTTGTGCTGCTGCTATATAAAGATCAGGGAAACATGTCCAGGAGAGCAAACAGGATCATAGATAATTACAGAAACAGCTTGACTGGAATGAGTTACATAGTAACATAGTAACATAGTAAATTTGGTTGAAAAAAGACACAAGTCCATCAAGTTCAACTCTTGCCTCATACCTCAGTAACTGAGAATTTTATAGCTTTCCTGCTACCAAGTAAATTAGTCTTTATCAGACCTTCCTGATCAGCCTACTGATAAACAGTATAACTCTGTATATTCCCTTTTGAAAGAAATGTATCTAATCTTCTCTTAAATATATCCATCGTATCTGCCATAACTACCTCCCTGGGCAATGAATTCCACAATTTGACAGACCTTACCGTAAAAAAACTCTTCCTCTGCTGAAGTTTAAACCTCCTTTCCTCTAATCTCAAGGGGTGTCCCCTGGTCACCTGATCAGGCCTTGGAATAAATAGCTCACCGCAGAGATCCTTGTATTAACCTCTCATATACTTGTACAATGTGATAAGGTCTCCTCTTAGTCGTCTTTTCTCTAGAGTAAATAAACCAAGTTTGTTTAGTTGTTCCTCATATGTCAAGTCCTCCATTCCCTTAATTAATTTTCGTGCTCTCCGCTGTACCCTCTCTAGTTCTAGTATATCCTTTTTCAGAACCGGTGCCCAAAATTGCACTGCATACTCAAGGTAAGGTCTTACCAATGATTTGTAAAATGGCAAAATAATGTTATCCACTCTTGCTTCGATACCTCTTTTTATGCAAGACAAGACTTTGTTTGCCTTTGCTACTGCTGTTTGACACTGGTCACTGTTTCCAAGTTTGTAATTCACAAGGATACCCAGGTCTTTTTCTAGCAATGAGTCACCTAAAATTATTCCATTAAGTTTATAAGTAGCCTTGGGATTGTTTCCTCCCAAGTGCATGACTTTACACAGTTACATCAAATTATGGGCCATTTGCCTTTTAACACCTAGGCTGTTTACATAGTTACATAGAAGTAGGTTAAAAAAGACACAAGTCCATCAAGTACAAACTTTGCTTCATTATAACCCAGAAAAAGAGAATTATATAAGCCCTCCCAATTTCAAAAGAAGCATTATTCATGTTTTCCCTACTGCACATTAGTAGAATGCTAGAAATGCATTTAATCTTGTCTTAAATGTTTCCACTGTATATGGCATTACCACATCATTGGACAAAGAACTCCACAATTTAACAGACCATACTGAAAAAAACCCTTCCTCTGCTGAAGGTAAAGCCTACTTTCCTCTAATCATAAAGGAAACTGTAGAGATACTTGTATTGACTTTTCATATACCTATATATTGTTACAAGATTTCCTCTTAGCCATATTTTTCGGGACTAAATAAAATTAGTTTGGGTAGATGTTCCTCATCCTTAAATCTTTTATTCCCTTAATAAATCTTGTTCCTCTTCTCTGTACTCTAAATATCATTTTTCAGAACTGGTGCCCAAAACTTGCTGCATATTTGAAGTGAACTCTTTTTACTGATTTGTACACTGATAAAATGATATTATCCACTCTTGCTTCAATACTTCTTTTTACAAAAGTCAGTACTTTGCTTGCTTTAGCTACTGCAGTTTGACACTGATCATAGTTTCCAAGTTAACAGTTTACAAGGAATTCCAGACCTTCCCCTAGCAACAAATCTCCTAGAATGATTCTATTAAATTCATAAGTAGCATTATGATTTTTTTGTCGCAAATGCGTAACTCTGCACATTCCTACATTAAATATCATATTTCATTTGTTTTCACAAACTGCCATTTTATATAAATCCCTTTGTACAGAACAAATATTCTGTTCTGAATTTATTACCTGCATAATTTAGTGTCATCTGCAAATATTGAAATCTTGCTTTATTTCCAGGTTATTTATAAACATGATAAAAAGCAGCAGACCAAGTACTGAACCCTGAAGTACTCCACTCTCAACCTTACCTGTACTAGGGAATTTTCCATTTAATACAATTTACCGTTCTCTTACTTTCAATCAATTTTCTATCCAGTTGTAATTTTCTTATTTTATACACCAGCTTTCTGTGTGGTAGCAAACACCTTTGCAAAATATAGATATAGTACATCTACTGCTATACCATTTTCATCTTCATAGAAGCCCAAAAGATTTGTCTGGCAAACCATGTTGATTCCTGCTAATATTTTTTATTATTTGCAGTGTAATCCTGAAAATAATCCTTTATAATCCTTTATTATCCCTTCAAGCAGTTTTCCCAAACTCACAGGTCTATAATTCCCAGGTTCTCTTTTTGTTCCCTTCTTAAATAAAGGTACTACATTGGTTTTACACCAATATTGTGGCACTGAGCCTGTGGAGAAAGCGTCTTTAAAGATTAAAAAGAGTGGTCTTGCTAACACTGCAATGAGTTCCCGAAGAACTGTTGGATGTATGCCATCAGAACCAGATGCTTTTTCAGTATTAATTTTGTGCAATCTTAAATTCACTTCCACTTGTGTTAACCCTTTATTTTAAGATGGTATGGTTTTACTTTATTTGTTGAGGCTTTTCTACCATCTCTTGCTCTCTGGTTTATATAGATGAAAAGATAATGTTCATAACCAACCTTTACCTTATCCTTAATCAACTTGCCCATATCATTTCTGAAATGTCCAATGCACCCCTCTAAAGTTTTTGCAGTTTATGTATTTCAAAAGCTGTTTTGGATTAGTCATTCCCTTGAAATTAGTGTTTATTTCTCTATTTTCTTAGTTTAACTGCCGTTCTGCAATCATTGTTGCACTTTCTCTATTTCAACAAATAATTATGTGTTCCCTCAGACTCAAATAGATTAAATACTTTTTTCCTTGCCGTTTCCTTCTTTACATTTGTATGGAACCACGTTAGTTGCATTTGACCCCAGTGGTATATACTGTTGAAAATATTTCTGCAATTTAAATTCTGGTCATTTTTACTCAGTGTTTTTTTCCTTTTAATAATTCATCCCAGTCTATGTGTTGCACTGATGCTGTAAACATTTTGGAGTTAGCCTTTCTATAAGAGTTTTGGATCACCCTATACAGTTTTGCATCTTCACACTAAACTCAAATAATCCATGTTGTGATCACTATTTCCAGAATGTTCATATGCTTTAATATTTTTTACCATGTCTATGTTATTTGCTACCACAAAGCCAAATACATTGTTATTTTTTGACTGCACTTCCATTGCAAATGTTTCCAGAAATTGCCATCATTGGAGAAAACATACATATTTTGTGTATTTCCACAATTTATATATATACTGCAGTCTTTGAAAATCATGGACATTTTCTACTGTATTCAGTTCTGCCATACTGAGAAAAATGGTACTAGAGATAGGAGAATATTTCTGTTTATTTTCATGAAAAAAACACAGTTTACTATGTATATTCCATGCATAGAAAATTCATAAAATGTCCATCTTTTTCTGCTACCAATGAAATTTCTGCAATAATATTACCAATTTCTGCCTATGATGGTGGTTTGGGATCCCACTGAAAAACTGCTGTTGAGTGCTGAAGTAGAGAAATCTACAGATGGAAGTGAAAGTTGTTACCATCGATACCTAGAGGATAATTGTCACTCTACTAGTTTTAGAGGGCACTATATTCCAATATAACCAATTTACCTTTCAAAATATAAAAAATAAAATAAAAGGATATGTTGGTGTGCTATGCTCCACAGTTCTATACCTGGTGAAATCCCTAGGTTAGTGTGCCCCAACTAGCTAACTTAGCAAAATACAAACAACAAATGGGAGAGCGCTGTGTTTTACACCCATCTGTATGGGTAAATGATGTTCCAATTCTACTCCTTATAAACATAAAAAAAACTTTAATAGACATATCAAATGCAGTCATATATGTAAAAATCATGAAATCTCGGGGTACCCCGACTAAGTTCGACAAGGTCTGAGGACGATGGCAGACCTGGTGGACATAAAGAGCAGATGGTGCTATGACTCCTGATGATGTGTAACTTCATAGTGATGAATTATTGATTGTGATCATATCTGCTTGCTGTGTGGATGATTCTGATATATAACTGATGCGTAGCATTGTGTGTGACCGTTGTGTGTAATGGGATCTTGTGTCGCTAATGGCTGGCGGGTGGGGGGGGGTGCTGCGGGCTCGGGAGAGAGAGGACTTGGGGGCGGAAGATATAGTATTAGATAAGTTAGGTTAGCTTTTCTGAGTTTGAGTTATTGAAGTTTGAAATAACAATGAAAAACCTCAGGCTGTCTCTATACTTTTGTCATGGTTTGTTAAGACTCTCAGACGCAAGGTTAGGTAAAAACACAACTTTATTGAAAAGTTTAAGATAATCCCATAGGACTTTATACACATACATACAATACATGGAAATGGCAAATAGGTAGTGACAATAGCGAATCAGGCTCTACCGGCCCTGCCAATATACCGGGCAAGGCAGCCTGGGCAAGCAATGGAAAGGTGACTCTACCGACCCTGTCAATATATCGGGCAAGGCAGCCTAATAGACAGTCAGGAGAATACAGGCTCTACCGGCCCTGCCAATATACCGGGCAAGGCAGCCTAACGGATCACCAGCTGATACAGGCTCTACCGGCCCTGCCAATATACCGGGCAAGGCAGCCTAACGGAATACCATAACAGTAGGCTCTACCGGCCTTGCCAATACCGGGTAAGGCAACCTCAGGATGGAACGATTGGAAGGTTCTTCCGGCCTTACCAATATACCGGGCAAGGCAGCCTAAGGAGAAGGTGTCAACCACAGTGGCCTCAATAACTGTCAGATGACAATGACAGTATGGAGATGGTAGGTAGAGGCTACAAGGCCCAGTGGTAATACCAGTTAGTCTGTACACCCCAGTACCCGTGTACCGAGGGAATAACTAGCTGTCTAGGACTGGACAGTGCACTGGGAACCATCAGACTATATGAATCGTAAGCCGTGAGGCAGAGGAGTAAACCAGCGCCCTACCGCGGGAAACCAACAGGCTGGATGTTAAGTAGACCTTAAGGTCATAGAGCGAACCAATGCCCGCGTGCTGGGAACCAACACTCAATACAAGTAAGCAGCAAGGCAGTGGAGCAACCAACAGACTGAGTAATAGTAGGCCAGAAGGTAATGGAGCGAACCAGTGCCTGCGCGCTGGTAACCAACAGACTAGATATATCGTAGGCTATAAGGCAAAGGAGCGAACCAGCGCCCACGTGCTAGTAACCAACAGACTAGAGTATAGTACCCGCAAGGCAGTGGAGCGAACCAGCGTCCGCACGCTGGGAACCAACAATGAACGTATAGTAGGCCGTGAAGTAGTGGAGTGAACCAGCGTCCGCATGCTGGGAACCTACAGATAGTTGTGATAGAGCCGTAAGGCAAAGGAGCAAACCAGCGCCCGCGCGCTAGTAACCAACAGACTAGTAGTGTAGTAGCCGCAAGGCAGTGGAGCGAACCAGCGTCCTCACACTGGAAACCAACAGCTAGTTGTGTATTGAGCCGTAAGGCAAAGGAGCGAACCAACGCCCGCACGCTAGTAACCAGCAGACTACAGTATAGTAGCCGCAAGGCAGTGGAGCGAACCAGCATCTGCACGCTGGGAACCAACAGGTGAAAATGTCGCCAGAGCGACCGAGGAACAAGGTTGCCACAGATGAAGGAACCGGACGCAGGAGATGAACAGGAACCAGCACAATGATGGTCAACCGGATCAGGAGTGGCGACGAAGACTGGCAGCAGGAAACAGCAACCTCGGACGACTTCAACCGGAACAGGCACTGGAACAAGCACAGCAGCACAGGAGTCTCAGGAACAGGACGAACTCAGGAAACCAGGAGCACTGCAAAAAGGCCCATCAAGCTTCTGTAGCATAATGAAAGAGGATGCAGTCTGAGACACCACGAAAGGGCAACCAAAGGGTGCCCAAACTTAGTTTAAATAGGCAATATGGGGCAGGCTAAAGGCAGACAGCCAATGGAAGCCCCCTACAGGTGATAGACACAGAAATGCAGCAAATCACGGGCACCGTGATAACTTTCTACTGATAAGTTCATCAGTGCCCTGTGCCCTGTGAGACTGAGATTGGATACTTGCTGGAATAATAGCATAAGAATATTGTGTGGTGTGGTAAGGAAGAGGTTAAAAACAAATCTCTTTGAGTTTTGTTTTCCCTCTTTGCTGTGATAAATAATTGAAGTCTGGTGTGGTGGGAGTGACTAATTGCTGTGTTTGTAATTGGTGGATTCCTAGCTTATATAGCAAGGAGTGAGAGAGCTCTGTAAGTTCATCAGTGCCCTGTGCCCTGTGAGACTGAGATTGGATACTTGCTGGAATAATAGCATAAGAATATTGTGTGGTGTGGTAAGGAAGAGGTTAAAAACAAATCTCTTTGAGTTTTGTTTTCCCTCTTTGCTGTGATAAATAATTGAAGTCTGGTGTGGTGGGAGTGACTAATTGCTGTGTTTGTAATTGGTGGATTCCTGGCTTATATAGCAGATACATAGTGAATACTTGAACGTGTGAATCTTGCCTCAGTGTGTAAGTGCAGAGGTGTGGTAAGTGTGGGAATTTAAAACAGGGGAATTCAGACAGGGGATTACACAGGGGAACACATTATCAAACTTATTGTGCAGCTATTTTTGCCTGCCTGCCTTTTTATCTTGTGGTAACTGGCACATATGAGTGGTAGCATGATTGTCCATTTAACTCAGTGCACAAACTGCCATATGTTTGCACACCTGGAACAACCGTTCCAGGGTGCATACCTCTGTGGCAGATGTGAGCAAGTGGTCTCTCTGGAAGCTCGTATTAGAGATCTGGAGGGGCAGGTTGCAACATTGAGAAAGACGGACAATCTTGAGAGGGGTCTGCTGACTGAGCAGCAGGAAGCGGTGGTAGGTAGTTCTGGGGGTGGAGACTGCACAAAGAAAGAGCAGGTAGCCAGATGGGTTACAGTTAGACATAGCAAGGGGGGTGGACAGAGAAATAGGGAGGACACTCCTGTGTTTACTAATCCTAACAGATTTGCTACATTAAGTAATGATGTTGGGGATGCTGACACAGGAATGTCTTTGCTGGAGAGGACTGTTCTCTCTAACAGCCGAGTGAACAGCCCCTCTAGCACGGATGGGATCCAGGACTCAGGCAGACCTAGACAGATGGTGGTGGTAGGGGATTCTATTATTAGGAAGACAGACAGGGTAATCTGTCACCAAGATCGCCACAATCGTACAGTTTGCTGTCTCCCGGGAGCTCGGGTTCGACATGTGGCTGATCGGGTTGATAGATTGTTGGGAGGGGCTGGGCATGACCCGGCTGTCATGGTACATGTTGGTACTAATGACAAAGTCAGTGGAAAATGGAGGTCCGTTAAGAATGATTTCAGGGACCTAGGATATAAGCTTAAGCAGAGGACCTCTAAGGTAGTATTTTCTGAAATTCTACCTGTGCCACGCGCTACATTAGAAAGGCAACGGGAGATTAGGGAGTTAAATGCGTGGATAAAGACTTGGTGTAAGCAGGAGGGGTTTGGGTTCCTAGAGCACTGGTCAGTCTTTTCCCTTGGGAGCAATCTTTATAGTAGTGATGGATTGCACCTTAGTGGAAGGGGGGCCACGGTGCTGGGTGATAGGATGGTTAGAAGGCTGGAGGAGACTTTAAACTAGAAAGGGGGGGGGAGGGAGCTGCAACACAGGCTGGGGAAGATAGTATAATTGAGGGAATGGGATTAGAGAAGGGTCATGGGGGTGGAGAGGGGGAATGGGCTAGTTCAGCTAATAGGGAGTTGCCATTGTTACAGCCTGATAAAAGACAAATACATCTGAAAAAGAATGAAATCTTTAAGAATGGCAAAAAGATAAAATGTATGCATGCAAATGCTCGCAGTCTGGCTGGTAAGATGGGGGAACTAGAAATGATTGCAGTACATGAGCAGTATGATCTGATTGGAGTGTCTGAAACCTGGTTAGATGATACGTATGACTTGGCAGTCAATCTAGAGGGTTATTCACTTTTTAGGAGAGACAGGGTTAATAAAAGGGGAGGAGGGGTATGCCTATATGTAAAGCAGGCCTTAAAACCTAGTTTAAGGGAAGATATAAATGAAGGGTCCAATGAAAAGGTAGAGGCCTTGTGGGTTGAAATACACACTGGGGGCACACATAATAAAAAGATATTGGTGGGGGTTTGCTACAAGCCACCTAATGTTGGGGAGTTGGAGGAAGCCCAACTTTTACTGCAAATGGAAAAGGCTGCTAGGTCAGCAAAGGTAATTATAATGGGAGATTTCAACTACCCTGAAATTGACTGGAGCAATATGACTTCAGGCACAACAAAGGGAAATATTTTTCTAAGTATGATAAATGATAATTTTATGTCCCAACTAGTAGAGGAGCCAACTAGAAAAGAGGCCTTGCTTGACCTAGTGCTCTCAAACGATTCTGACATTGTAAACAGTGTGCAGGTAAGGGAACATTTGGGCAGCAGTGACCATAATATTGTATCCTTTGAAGTTTGTTATGAGAAACCCAATAGCAAGAGTTTAACCAAAACATTCAATTTCAAAAAGGCTAATTTTACAAAGTTAAAAGAAGCTTTAAAGGATATCCAGTGGGATGTAATTTTCAAAGATAAAAATGCACAAGAGTCATGGAATGTATTTAAAATGCTCTTGGGCAAATATACACGTCAATATATACCATTGGGGAATAAGCACAAGAGAAGTAAAGCAAAACCAATGTGGATTAATAATGTGGTTAGCAGGGAAATGAGAAATAAAAAGCAGGCTTTTAAGGTGTTTAAGTCAAATGGGTCAGATGCATCATTTAAAAAATATAAAGAATGTAATAAAATCTGCAAACAAGCAATTAAGCTAGCTAAAATAGAAAATGAGCGAAACATTGCAAACGAGAGCAAGAAAAACCCTAAACAATTCTACAAGTATATTAACAACAAAAAAGTTAAGGTTGATATTGGTCCTCTTAGGACTGAAACAGGTGAATTGATTAGTGAGGATAAAGCTATGGCTGAGACCCTAAATACGTTCTTTGCTTCAGTATATACAAAGGAAGCAGAAATGACAAGCTATGGGCAAACAGACAAAACCATGGAATTTCCTCCAACATCTACATGGCTTACTGAGGACAAGGTCCAAAAGAGACTGGAAAGGGTTATAGTGAATAAAGCGCCTGGACCGGACGGTATACACCCAAGGGTACTTAAGGAACTTAGTTCAGTAATAGCAAAACCATTATACTTAATATTTATTGATTCGCTTTCATCAGGCATAGTGCCCTTGATTGGAGGAAAGCTGATGTAGTTCCATTGTTTAAAAAGGGAGCAAGATCCAAACCAGGAAATTCTAGACCTGTGAGCTTGACTTCCATAGTGGGTAAGATACTAGAAGGGTTATTAACTGATAGTATTCAGAACTATGTGAAGACAAACAATATCATTAGTAGGAATCAGCATGGTTTCATGAAGAACAGATCATGTCAGACTAATTTACTTGCATTTTATGAAAGAGTGAGTAGTAATTTGGACAGGGGAATTGCGGTTGATGTAGTATACTTGGATTTTGCAAAAGCCTTTGACACAGTGCCTCACAACAGGTTACTGCATAAATTAAAAGGCTTCGGTTTGGGTGGTGGTATCTGTACATGGATTGAGAACTGGTTAAATGATAGATGGCAGAGAGTTGTTGTAAATGGAACTTTTTCAAATTGGTCTAGGGTTATAAGTGGGGTACCGCAGGGTTCAGTCCTGGGCCCAATGCTTTTTAATTTGTTTATTAATGATCTAGAAGTGGGAATTGAAAGTAGCATCTCAATCTTTGCTGATGACACTAAGCTATGTAAGGAAATACATACAGAGCTCAATGTTTTTTCCCTACAGAAGGATTTAGATAAACTAAGTGAATGGGCAGAAAAGTGGCAGATGTCATTTAATGTAGATAAATGTAAGGTTATGCATTTGGGTTGTAGAAACAAACTTGCTACATATACTCTAAATGGGAAACAACTTGGGAAATCCTCATTAGAGAAAGATTTAGGTGTACTGATAGACAATAGTCTTCACAGCAGTGTGCAGAGTCACTCAGCTGCTGCAAGAGCAAATAGAGTACTAGTCTGCATAAAAAGAGGTGTAGAAGCAAGGGATGCTAATATTATCCTACCTCTGTATAAATCCTTGGTTAGGCCTCATCTAGAATATGGAGTACAATTTTGGGCGCCTGTTCTAAAAAAAGACATTACTGAACTGGAAAAGGTGCAGAGACGTGCAACAAAACTGATAAAGGGATTGGAGGATCTGAGTTACAAAGAGAGACTAGCCAAACTGGGTTTGTTTACATTAGAAAAGAGACGTCTAAGGGGTGATATGATTACCATTTACAAATACATTCAAGGCCAATACAAAGAACTATCCAATGAATTATTTATGCAAAGAGCTGAGCTAAGAACAAGAGGTCATCCATTAAGACTTGAGGAAAGGCGCTTTCGACTAAAACACAGGCAGGGATTCTTTACAGTAAGGGCGGTAAGGCTATGGAATTCTTTGCCTCGGGATGCTGTGCTTGCAGATAATGTAACTGCATTCAAAAAAGCAATGGATGCCTATCTAGCACAGAACAATATTGACAGTTATGACAGATGGCTTCAAAGCAAATAGGATATTGAGCCGGGGAACTATTTGACACACTCACACACACACCTACATTGGAAATTGCTCCAGAGGGCTTTTTTGTCGCCTTCCTCTGGATCAACAGGGGTGTTATTGGCATGGGCTGGACTTGATGGACGCATGTCTTTTTTCAGCCTTATCTACTATGTTACTATGTTACTATATCTGTATATGTTCTTTTCATTGCTACTAAAGTCTATGTATTATTGTTGTACGTGTGTGATTTACCATGTGTCCCCTTTTTCTTTTTGTATTTAAAATCTGTATGGAGCGATCTGATAATAAAATATATTAAAAAAAAAATAAAAAATCATGAAATAGTATTTGCATATATTAAAATCCATAATATATTGCTAGATAATTTAGCACATAAATGGTCTGTGTGTCCCAATATCTACGTAAACAGCCGGCTGTTATTCTTTTCTGTTGTTTTTGACTTCAAAGGATCTTATTGATATTGTGTATACACATATAAGAAGAGTCAATATGCAAGATTGTTGTATTATCACTAGGGATGGGCAAAAATTTTCACCTCAAACTGAAATCAGTGAAAAATGGCACTTTCTGCTTGGTGAAAAATTTCCAATTGCCATTTTTTCCTCTTTTTTGCCTAGCTCATTGCATTGAAATAAATGGGCAGAATTTTTTTTCTTGACCTCACAAAAGTTTTCTACAGCCATATAAAAGGCTGTCAGGCTCTTACAGCATGCCATTCTGTGTTTGTAAGAGGAGAGACCAGCATGTTTTTGATCTAGAGGAGATAGGCAAATAAAGGGGAAGCTTAGTTTTAGGTAGGACATTTGTTCTCTGTATTAGGGGAGTCTGGGAGCAAAATGGGGAGAAGAAGGGAGGAAGGAGGTTGACCCAAAATACCCCAAAATATGATGTGACTGACTGGCAAGACACAGGTAGCTGGGGTCCAAATCGCTTGCTGATTTATTGTTGCTGTGCTGGGGAAGTCTGGGGAAAGAAGTTGTTGATTTTGTTTTTTAGCTATATCTTTTTTGGGACTAACTGTGATAAGATGTGGTGGACAACTTAAAAAAATAAAAAAACATAAATAATTAAATAAATATATTAGACAGCTGACTAGGAGTTCTGTGACTGAGGCAGACTTGATAGACAGTAGACGACATTGAGAATTTTGTTGATGGCCAAGGCAAGACATCAAACTCCATCAGCTGTATACTGTAGAGAGTAAAAAAACACATGGTAGTTGAGTAATGTCTAGCAAATGCACAAGCAAAAGAGGCAAAGGTGGAGGAAGTACAGGGGCATGGGAGTAAAGTAATAGTGCAAAAACTGACTTCAGCAATCATTGCTGCAGGATGCACAATAAATGAAGATGATCCCTCTCCTCCCGGGGTCAATGCAGTTTGTCAAGGTCCCACCAGTCACACCACGCCAGTCCCCGACCACCACCATACACATCTGCCATATTGTAGGTTTTACTTTTTTTTTTAATCACTTGACATCATCTTGAAACACGCCAATGTCACTTAAGCAGGAAGTAAGAGTTGTGGGAAAAGGACAAAGGCACTCTGCATGCTGACACACTTTTCAAGGTATATGTTGCTGTAGAACTCACAACTTTGACTTCCAGCTACTTATTTCTCCACTAAAGTCCTCAGAAAAGTAATATTGTGCTGGGAAATGTAGTACCATATTAGGAAAAAATGTGTTGGAATAGGAGAAAATGTGTTAGAATAGGAGAAAAATGTGTTGAATAGGCAAAAATTATGTTAGACTATGTGAAAAATGTGTTAGAATAGGAGAATAATGTATTGGAATAGGTGAAACATTTGCTGAAATAGGCGAAAAGGAGGAAAATTTTGCATTGGAGAAAAAGAAAACTGTCTCAAAAAGAGCAAAAAATCTACTGTTTTTAGCAAAAAGTCATGCAGGAAATTTTTCTTACTTTTTGCCCACCCCTAATTATCACCACTCACTTGGCTTGATTACCAGACCAGACAGCAGCTTGATAAAGGGTGCGTCCTTTTCCCTGGACTACCGAGGGCCGCGGGCAGAGTCACTTCTGTAGATATCCTCTATTAATAGCACTTCAAAGTTCAAGCGGCCAAGGTACTTTGGTTCAATCCAATGTTCTTGTCACTTGTCAAACATATATAATCATAAAATAATTTCTCTTGTGGCAATGGGGCACAACTGGACCACAACTCCTCAATGCGTTTCGTGTCAGCCAGACACTTGTTCACTATTTGATATGTCTACTAAAGTTCTTTTATGTTTATAAGGACCAGAATTAGAATGTTATTTACCCATACAGTTGGATGTTAAACACATTGGATGTTAAACACAGCGAAAAATGTGTTAGCAGACTGGGGCCTATGGAAAAATAAGATCTGAGAAAAATCAGTACTCCTATGCAAAATAAAAATTGTTGGTAAGCTAGCAGGGGCCTACATTTTAATCTGGTGAAAGCCATGGGGCAGATAGTTACACTCTCTTAATCCCTTATCGCCCTAGGACGTACATGTACATCCCGAGCAGATGTCCCAGGTGGACAGAGGACATACATGTACATCCTGGAAATCATTTTAAGGAATGAAAAAAAAAAAGTTAAGTGCCGGCCGCGTGCGCACACGCCCAGTCACTAAAGGGTTAAAAGGCAACATAAATCTTGAAAAAATTGTAGCAGGCTAAGGCCTACAGCAACATAAGCCCTGAAAAATTGTTAGCAGGCTAGGGACAGATAAAGAGCACAGTGACAGCAACAGCACCTGATTTCTATCTTGGTGGGTGAGTTCACATTGTCAACAAACCTTAATATTTTCAGCCCTTTGATAACCACACTACCTTCCTGTTTGTACAACTCTGACACAGCTATAATTGAAAAATAACTGTGGCTTGGAATATGTCAGCAGTGTGCAACGCATGATGTCAGTTCTTTAAAACGTGTTTTCAACAAATAATATGACAACATGAAACCAATATTTTGGCAGATTGGCCATTATACAGGGCTAAATGTTTTGTGTATTTTTTTTTATTCTTTCTAAGAACTCTGTAAGTGGGGGTTGTCAGGATACAGGAAGACTGTGTAACTCATCTGTTTTAGCAACATGACTAGTGGTGATGGGACATTATGATTCTCGTCACCCCCCAACTAACTCAGAGCCATCTTCCCCCATGCTTTTAATCTTCACATGGGTGTTATTTTTACTGAAGATAATGACGTGCTACTCTCTGAGACATCGACAACACTACCATTATCTGTCCCCCCATCCTGTGAACTTTTAGGAGTGCTTCCATTCCTGCTGTTGGTGTTTCTCCCAATCAGATGAGTGGCTGTGCTTCAGGTGGGACCTCAATGAGGATTGTCTAGATGTAAACCTGCTTTCCCCCAATTACGTTTCTTGCAGAGGCAACAGATAGAAACAGAGTTTAGATTGTAGGTGAAGCATTTACAAACTGTAGACTTCATAAACTATATATTGATTTGTATCTGCACTTTCCTGTATAAAGTCATTTATGTTTCTCTGTTGACATTTACCTCTAGATTCTTCCTCCTCAAAGTAAACAAAAGACTCCATCAGACCTGAGTAGAATGTAAGGGACCCTAGTTGTTCAGGATGAAACAGACTGAAACTTCCATGAGTAGTATTGGATTGAAATGTATATAAAAAGCAAACAAAAAGTAAATTAATATAAATAACTGACTGTTTAAAGGAAATCTACCAAGGTAAATAATTATGATAAATAACATCTGAGCCTCTTATTTTTAGAGCATAGTTCATCTATAAAATATATATCTAGAATTTATAAGGTCAGTCATAAAACCCCCCATCAATAATGGTTTTACAGTCACAGTTTGGCATTCTATTGTCTGGGTAGGAATCATCTTCTCATGGTAAATTGATACATTCTCCATTAGAATTCCCTCCATTGCATGGATTTAATGTTACCACATATTAAGTTATACATTTTCAGTGCCCCAAAACTCATGTCTATATGGCAGTGACCTCAATAAGTTGCTATATATCTACATACATTTTATACTTTTTTGCCATCCTTATGTCAAGTCTATATGTTTGCGAATTTGTCCTTTACATTAGTATTTGAATGATTTTTATTAGGACATGTTTGTGAATAAATAATGCTATTCTGCATTTCTAATATCCTAGCATGCATTACAGTGGCCTTGAAGGGGTTAAACACACTGTTGCCTTCCATTATGCTTTTGCTACTTAGAATGCTCTGGTTGGATGCAGATGCAGTATAGACCTTTGTCTATATGTACTATGAATTAATGAACAACCCTGCATCCACGTGGGTCTCCTAATTAGGTGGTTCATGTATTCTACCGAGTTACTTAGATAGCTGGTTAGCGTTCATCCCCTGACAAAGCCATGTTTGGTGATATGCTTTGGGTTGGTTGGCTCCGAGATGTTCTAGCTCCTGATTACCAGGCTTCTTTTTCCCCTTTTGGTCCACTTATTATCCCTGTATGGCTGATGGTATATGCACTTTCTTTTTACACACATTTAGCACTATATTCTGGATACTTTTGTCTTTTGCCAATTATGTATGTGTTACTATTTTTTCATATTTAGGATGTTATACACTGTTTATATTATTATGTAGATTTTTACAGCCATCATTTATTGTTTAGACTACCATCGTTGTTTTATATTGGGGTCATATATTATATATGAGTGTTATATAGATTATCTACTGACTTTCACTAAGCCTTAGGGATATAACCTTATTGGTTTCTCATATATATTACTTTCAGGTAATCTAGGGTGATCCTCTCATTATGTTTTTAATTGTTTTTAATTTCATCTGTATTGTCTTTTTGTAGCAATAAAGTTTATTTTGTGGTATATATATTTGATACCTGGGATTGAGTACCTCCTTAATAAAACTTGCTTTTTGGGGCGTTCCCTGTCTTTCCCCAGTTTGTAGTAATATGTATCTTTGAGTCTTAGAGTGCATCATACTATTGAAGTGGTTCTTTGATACACCAGACTTCACTTACCTTTGCCATCTTAAATTCAAGTATATATAATGTGTCTAGAATTAACAACATTAAAACCCATTACTGGATATGAGAGCGCAGTTAAACGCCTCATACATAAGCTCTGGGGCATCACAAATGCAAACATATGCAATTTAACCCAGGGAATACCTGTTAACCCCTTGAGGGCCAGAAGGGTGAGCAATGCATTGTGAATCAAGGAACTGAACACCCCTTTGGGCCCCAGGATATTGAGCCAATACCTATACACCATACCCACAAAAGACATGCAATTGAGAGGCAGGTATGGGAAATGGACATCTGCCCTCAGGTAGAAGCCTGTATGCTCCAATTGTAGCAGCACCAAGAACACAGTCTCAAGATGGAGGAGCAAGCAAAGCAGCACATGTGGTGCCCACATAGTATATCCAACACATATTGGTGGCTGCAGGATCAGAGAGACCTGGAGCTCAGCCTAAAAGAAAGAGATGGCCACAGAGACCCAGAATATACCAGACCAGAGTTGCACTGTTTGGCATGGTGGAGAATAAAATGAGAAACCAGTATAGGATGACATCTCAAAGCATCATTGACCTGTATGAGATAATAAAGAATGACATCAACCCCATTGTCACTACAAATTATGCCCTCCCTGGCATTAAAAAGCTATTGGATGCCATCCATTTGAATGCACTTGGATCCTTTCAGTCCACTAAATCCTGCATGCTCCAGAGCATTGTGTGAGGTGCTTACAGCACTGAAAGGAAGGCAGAGTTGTTGCCATTTGTAGAGGGATTTAAAGACATGGTGTTGGCCTAATGTTTAGGCTGTTTGGATCATTGCTTTTAAGGCAGATTTGTGGGAGTGGGTGGAGGAGAGTTATAAAGAGGACTAATGGAGCTCCAGTCTTCGTGGACTGCTGCTCACTCTCTACAGGTCACTGAAGGTGAGTCCTAACACGAAGTTGTTTTTAAATGTTTTTAAAATATGCCCAATGCGTTATGTACAAGAAATCTCAGACTATAAGAAATGCTTTGTCAGGAGTGTTTTTAATCTAGATAATATGATTGAGTGAAGTTAGGTACTCGCCTTATATTGGGGAGCCTTGACGGGGCAGGAGGGCTTAAACATACTTTGGCCAAACTATGCAACAGAGACCCCAAATTTATTAAAGTGGTATACAATATGCCTTACACAGGGTTCACACTTGGAGAGCTTTTATAGAGAAGAGCAGATTTGGTTGGGCTTTGGGTTTCTGTTTAGGCTTTGGCCTAATTTTGGGGAGCTTGCAGAGCTCCCTCATTTCTTGCTGCTATCTGTATTTATTCACTTGGGTACTCAATTTATATCTGAAGATTAAATGTATGAATTAATGTGAATTAGCTCTATGAATTTTGCTTCTTCTGTCTTCGCACCAAGGACACAGTCTCAAGATGGAGGAGCAGGCAAAGCAGCACATGTGGTGCCCACGTAGTATATCCAACACATATTGGTGGGTGCAGAATAAATAGACCTGGAGCTCATCCTAAAGGAAAGAGATGGCCACAGAGACTGAGAATATACCAGACCAGAATTGCACTGTTTGGCATGGTGGAGAATAAAATGAGATACCAGTGTAGCTTGACATCAACCCCATTGTCACTACAAATTATGCCCTCCCTGGCATTAAAAAGCTATTAGATGCCATCCATTTCAATGCACCTGGATCCTTTCAGTCCACTAAAGCCTGCTTGCTCCAGAGCATTGTGTGAGGTGCTTACAGCACTGAAAGGAAGGTGAGGAGTTATGTTCACCTCCCATTCACACATATACAGTGGCAAAGGGACCAGCAGTAGTTCTGCAGAAGTGGAGACATGTCAGAGTAATGGGATTTATAGATTGTATACATGCACTTATAAAAGAACTCCATCATGAGGACCAACTGTTTATTAACAGGGAGCATATCCATTTCATCAACACCCAGATGGTCTGTTATGCAAACGTTAAGATCGTCTATGTGTTTGCAGCCTTTTCTGGCAGTAGCTATGACTCTTTCATCCTGAGGCAATTCCTCTTCTATGAATCCTTCTGAGTCTCGTCTGCATCTGTGAACATGATATCCAGTACTAATGAAACATTAATACTGGGAAAATGATCCACACAGAGTTTACATTTCTTTTGTAGTTGCATTTGTTTGCATATATATAATATAATGTTGGTAATATTTGGCTCTCCAGCTGTTGCAAGACTACAGTTCCCATCATCCTCAGGCAGCTTTTGTCTGGCAGATGATGATGGGAGTTGCAGTCCAACACCAGATGGAGAGTCAAATGTTACCTATGACAGTGCTGGAGAGAGAGATACACTTGATCATTTATAAGTATAATTTATAAGTACCTTAAGGTTATTTATGAATGATCTCTGTGTATATTAGAAGAGAGCAATGTGTCAGACGTACTTCTCTCCCCACACAATTACATATTTTGCCCAAACTGGTAGCAACATGCCCAGTACTGGAAAGTATATCACTGGTCATGCTTTTTGTAGCATATTGGACATGAGAGAGATCTGTAATTCAGTTTTTTACATTAGACCATGCATACTCCAGTTATATACTAAAGGCTATCCAGCAATCCAAGCTCTAACCACTTAAAGTAATAGTAATGGATCATTTTAAGTTACTTTAATATTATAGCTATTAAAACATAAAGTGATTGAGGCCAGTCTTAGCTCTCATACCTTTATGGATTGAGAAATATAAGGTTGTATGTATAACACACACATTTTTGCCCCTTTTCACCTTATGTGAAGTGGGGTGTGCATATTATACACAACAGAAAAAAAATATAGATTGTCATGTCTGCTCCCCTCCCTCCAGCTCAATATACTCTTTCCTTCCCATCCCTCTACTCACCCCCTCTGGAGGCATCTGGGACATCTGCTCAGCAAGCGACATGTTTTCATTTTCCACTCACTTCCTGCATGTCCCTGTGAAGACCTGTGTTAATTCAAGGTAATGGTAGTGCCCTTTGAGGACCTGAAGTTCTTTGCAGGTCACTACCATGGATCCAATGCATAGTAGTAGTTCCCTGCAAGGAGCTTCAGTTCCTCAAAAGGCAGTACCATTACCTCAAATTAACACAGGACTTCACCGGGGGATGTGGGATGCGGCCAGCAAATACAAACCTGCCACCAACTGTGCAGATGTCCCAGATGAATAGAGGGAGGGTGAGTGGTGGGAGGGACGCAGACAAGAATCTCATATTTTTTGGTGGGTAGAGAAAGGGAAAACAGTGGCGGTATTATACGTAGACACTTTTGTTTTTCCCCTAAAATCTTGTATTTTACGGTATACATTTTATTGGCCATTTTAAATTTAGAAAGCTAGTTGGTGAGTTCCTTAGATTTATAGATAATGCTAAGGCATGGCATGAAGGCACTTTATGTCTTAGCTCTACATTAACTTTCCTTTTTTTTTGGATGTTTGGGGTTAATAGAAGTTAGTGTCCAACAGCTGCAAGTCCAACAATTGACTGCCCCCGGTGTAATGTATTAATAAAGATTTAATCTCACCATCTCTGACCTGTCACACTTCTTATTACTAGTATTCCTAGCATGATTAATGCAAAGAAATGAATTAAACATTTTTAAATCTGTACTGCAAGATGAAACATGATAAAACTGGATCCAACATAAGATAAATATAACTCATGCATTAACCCTCTATGTGCCTAGGGCAATTTTTTACTCTTGGAAAGCTAAACAAAATGTCCAGATTTTGTCACTGATTAGTTTAACTCTTTGAGTGCCAGAGGGCTATCCAACATATTGCTTCGCAATCAATTGGATAACCCGCTGGCACTGAAAGTGTTAAATACCATTTTCAAGTGCAATTTACTATTTACCCACTATGGGGAAGATGTATAAAACAGTTGTAAAAAAGTGAAAAACGATGCTGCCTACCAGTACATGTAAAAATGTGAAAGTATAAAGGTCACTATGTCATTTTAATACATTAGTTGTATTGCACCAAACGTTAGACCATGTTACAACGGTACCCAATTTGGGCAAAACATTTTTTTACCAAGGCAATTGCAGCTAGCCAATCACTGAAAAGCTGGAGGGATGATGAAATGCGCATTCGTGACCCCTCCAGCTAGAAGTTGTGTAACCCCACATCCCAATTTTGGCTTGCCCCAAAATTGCACCAGTGAGCTTTCACCCTCCCCAAAACAAATTGGTCCCTACTCATAAAGTTTTTAGACTGTGTGGTTCTGTAACAACCAGTGGACATTGGAAGAACGGTGGGGTGTCAGGCAGATTTCAAAAATTCATATATATATATATATATATATATATATATATATATATATATATGTATAGTTAGTACATAATAATGTGTTTTTGGCCCTCGGCTGGATTTGACTTTGACATGCCTGATCTGAGGGGTTCAATATGAATTTGAGGAAACAAATTGCAAGCATTTTGTCAACTAACTGGATTTTTTTCCCTGGACAGTTTCTTCAGAACAGAAATCAGTTCACACCAGCATTGTCTTTAACACAATATGAAAATCAGAGGTTTTTTATTTAACAATGGATTTTGATCACTGTGCTGTGTTAGAAAATAAAAGTTATCCAAGCATCAGTAATTGCATACCAGATGGCAAAGTAATTGAGCATAATTAGTGCTATATGCTAAATAATGACATTCAAATGTTCAGTTCTTGATATTAAGGTTTATATGTAATAATAATGTTTAATTAATACTTCAGTTAATTTATCAGGTCTTCTTTATGTTCTTTTAGTTTTGAATGACCTCTGATCAGGCATATTTTATTTTTTTTCCAAGTTACACTGTAATTAACTTTTTCAAGTGAACTAATAATATTTTTCAGCTTACATTGCCCTGAAAACATGGCATATCTCGAGTCCTTTACATTTCAGATTCTGATGAATGTAAAATGTTCATGAGCATCCCTGTAGTCATTTTCAGGTTAGCTGGCAGGGCAGTATCGATGACTGGCGTTTAAGCTCCGGAAAAGAGTCACAGATTGCTTGCCCCTTGGAGAGACAAACTGGGAGGTGAAGGGAGGAGACTGAGGGCAGATGGTGGTTAGATAGTGAGGGGGTGGGAAACAACAAACATACACACACAGATACATATCGGGATATAGAGAGAGAACTGAGATGGTAGAGCAGCAGCAAGAAGAGAGATGGGATCAAAGCTTGTGATGGAACGGGGGGACTTGAGGGAAACAGAGAGTGGCAGTAGTGGAAAACAGAGAAAGTATGGGAGATAGGGGATAGGGGACTTGAGAGACAAGAATAGGCCGGGAAAGGAAATACACTGGGGATTAACAGAGAAGTAGAGTAGAAATAAAAAAACATTCTCACAGGACTTGTAAATGGTGTTAATACTATATATATACATTCATGTGCAGGATACAGGAAAAATGCCAGAAGCAAGACACTGCACACACTGGATTTTGATTGGCTCTGTCCACAGTCTTTCACTGTTCCTGTGCCTATGTTGCACACAAGAGGTATCCACCATAGCCTCAGTTATTAAAGTGCATATTATGTAATGTTTACAAACAGACATTGATAATACCACTAACTACAAAGGAAAATAAAGTTAGTAATAAGGCCACATCCTCATGCAGCAATGAACATATTTTTAAAGTGCCAAGATGTACATTGTCCAATGTACAGACTCATCAACAGTGGCGGGATACACACAATGCATCTACAAGACCTTACACACAGAGGGTATGGTTCACAGACAGCAACAAAATTTTCAGTGATATACAGCAGCATTGTATTCCTTGACAAGCTTGTGTGTGTGATAGCACACATAACACTATGTAGAATGTATATCACAATGCATAAAATCTTTGCATATACAATTATATTTATGATATCCATTTACTATATACCCATACCATGGGTGCTGCCATACCCAAATGACACAATTAATGTTAGTTTGTGCATATCTGGTGGGTATCTCTTGACAATGAAAGTTGCCAGTCCGTTTATGTGATATGTAGAATGTGTATCACAACGCAGACAGTCTGTAGACATTGGCACTGTCATGGCTGAATGAGGCATTCCACCTGAGAAGATATGATGCATGTATTCAAATGCCTAAGAAGGGTTAGATTTTCTGTTTGTAAGGTGCCTGTGCTTGATATTGCAGAAGCCTTAGTTATATTCAAATTAAGGTACTATATTGACATTTTAATTTTGCTCATAACGTTTCATTGCAGCCCAAAAATTGCTGACATATTGGATTCCAGTCCCTTGAAACACTGCAAGTACTGTAAGAATTGGCTGGGTAGTGTCTGAGTAACTAATTGTTTGTTATTATAAGAAACTTTAGTTGGACATAATTAACATATGGAAGGGCTCTCATGAATGCTGCGTGCTTTTTTGTTTCTAAAGCTAGTAAATCAGAGCAGTAGAGTCGAAAATATTCTATTTTACAGAAAAAATACACAAGACTGGATCTCTCTCTCTCTCTCTCTCTCTCTCTCTCTCTATATATATATATATATATATATATATACATAATATATATTATATGTAAAATAACAAACAAAATTAATATCTTGTAGTACCTTTTTTATTGGACTAACAGAATTTTGGATTGACAAGCTTTCGGGATAAACTCCCTTTCTCAAGTTTAAAGCATTTCTGAGCACAAGGATACAGAATTCACAGTAAAAACAGTTAAAACAGTTAATACATTGAATTCAAAGCTGTGTTGTATGCTGGGTTAACACAGCGGGACTGCTGATAAGACAGGGACCAAGAGAAAATCCACAGAGGATCGTAGATACCCTATGCAAGGCAGAGTGTGGAGGGGGGGAAGAGAAAGAGAAGAAAAATATAGGAGATGGTATGGGAGGGGGGAGAGAAAAAAAAATTGCATATATTAGGAATGCTACAATGCCAACAATGCCAGGTAGATACACACACACATACACATATATATATATATATATATATATATATATATACATATATACATACACATGTATAAATATATATATATATATATATACACACATATACATACACATGCATATACACACACACACACACACACATATATATATATATATATATATATATATATATATATACACATACACACACATACACATATATACACATATACATATATACACATATACATACATATATATATTATATATATACATACACACACATATACATACACACACATATACATATATACACATATACATACATATATATATTATATATATACATACACACACACATACATACACACATGCATATGCACCTACACACACACACACACATACACCCACATACATAAACATAAAAACATAGAATTTGACGGCAAATAAGAACCATTCAGCCCATCTAGTCTGCCCATTTTCCTACAAAAAAAAAAAAAACTCAAACCTTTTTTGGTCCTTAGTCTTTTCTTACATTCAGTACCGCCTTATGCCTATCCCATGCATGCTTAAATTCTGTCACTGTATTAACTTCTACCACTTCTGCTGGTAGGCTATTCCACTTATCTACTACCCTCTTAGTGAAGTAAAATTTTCTTACATTACGTCTAAACCTGTGTCCCTCTAGTTTTAGACTATGGCCTCTTGTCCTAACATTTTTACTCTATTGAAATATACTTCCATCCTGTACTTTGTTGAATCCCTTCATGTATTTGAATGTTTCTATCATATCCCCTCTCTCTCTTCTCTCCTTCAGGCTATACATATTCAGATCATTTAGTCTATCCTGATATTTATTTTCCTGTAGACCAGTCACCATTTTAGTAGCCCTTCTTTGAATTTTCTCTAAAGTATCAATATCCTTCTGGTGATGGGGTCTCCAGTACTGTACACAATACTCTAGGTGAGGTCTAACTAACTATCTATAGCGTGGCATGACTTCTTCCCTTTTTCTGCTACTAATGCCCCTAGCTATATAACCCAGTGCCCTGCTTGCCTGCTTACCTTTAAGTCATTAGAAATAATTACTCCCAATCCCTTTCCTCTGTTGTCTCTGACAGCACAGTACCCTTAATAGTATATTTTTCCTTGGGATTTTTATGTCCCAAGTGCATTATTTTACATTTATCAGGGTTAAACTGCATCTGCCACACTTTCGTCCATTCTTCCAACCTACCCAAATCATTCACCATTTGGCTTATTCCCCCTGTAATGTCTACCCTATTGCAGATCTTTGTATCATCTGCAAAAAGGCATACCTTTCCTTGAAGACCTTTTGCAATATCACTAATAAAAATATTAAAAAGAATGGGCCCCAGTACAGATCCCTGAGGTACTCCACTTGTAACACTCCTTTCTTCCGAATATTCTCCATTGACTACCACCTTCTGTCTCCTGTCACTCAGCCATTGCCTTATCCATTTCACTATTTTTACATCTAGACCCAAACATTGCAATTTATTTATCTACTGCTCCCCCTTGATCTATTATTTTAGCTACCCAGTCAAAAAAATCTATGAGGTTAGTTTGACAAGATCTCCCTGCTGTAAATCCATGCTGTTTGGTATATTGCAAGCCATTCATATTCAGATATTCAACAATTCTTTCCTTTAACATAGTCTCCATTACTTTTCCCACTACTGATGTAAGACTTACTGGTCTGTAGTTACCAGACTCTTCCCTGCTACCTTTTTTTTGTGAAGCGGTACTACATTTCCTACCTTCCAATCTTCTGGAACTATTCCTGTAGCTAGTGACTGAATAATTCTGTTAAAGGTTTTGCCAGAACACACTTAAGATCTTTTAATAACTTTAGGTGTATCCCATCTGGACCCATTGATTTATCTGTTTTTACCTTAGAAAGTTGAAGTAGAACTTCTTCCTCTGTAAACATGCGTGTATAAACACACACATATATATATACACACATACATACATATACACATACACATATATGCATATACACATACCCATACAATATATCTATATACACACACAAACACAAATATACATGTGTATAGCATATGCACATATACATATAAACACATACATGTGGACATATATATACATAAATGCATATACCTAAATATGTACACACAATATGTAGGAATGCATACTAAAATATATATCTATACATAAGTATCTATATATATGTACCAGTACATATACATATACGCACATATACATAAACACATATATACATGCATGCATACCCACATGTATATACATGCACATAAACCCATATATACATATAGAATAGTCCACCCACATATATATACCTGCATGTATAAAAGTATGGGAAAGCATATGTCAGTACGTATACTTACTATATTAGCAATAATATGAAATAATATGAGACCTGTCATTAGAATATATGTTAACATGTGGATATATATGAAGAGTAAGATAATGATAGAGGGGTCATGTGAAACTTTGATAGTGGGATAGGAAACCCAAATCAACATTTAGTCCTCTATTCTTGCTGGTAAAAAATATAATCATTCTGGCTTCAAACGTTTTTCTTTCTTGGGTATTTCTAAAGTCCCCTTTGAACACTTTGATTTTTAGATCCTTAATTGAGTGTTCAGGCTGGGTAAAATGGTGTCCCACAGGGGTGCAGTAAGATCCTTCTTTGTGATGTTTGATAGAGTGTCTGTGCATGTTCATTCTGCCATTTAATTGCTGGGTAGTTTCCCCAATGTAGCACCCTAGTTGGCATTTGGTGCAATGTATCATATATACCACATTGTTAGACGCACAGGAGTATGATCCTTTAATGCTGTAGGTTTTGTTGTTGTGGGTGGCTTTGTTATCTGGGCATATATCCTGGCATAGTTTGTAGTGAGGTTTCTTGCACTGTCTGGTACATTTTTTTTTCTTTATTCTAATCAGTTTGTAGTTTCCTGCTGATTAGTTTTTGTTGAAGGTTTGGTAGTTATCTAAAGGCCAAAATGGGGGTTTCAGAGAAGATATTTTTCAGAGTATCATCTTTTGCTAGTATTGGTTGTAGATCTTTAATAATTTTCCATATTTCTTCAAGAGCTGGGTTGTAGGTGACTACAAGTGGTACCTGTGTAGAGATTTTTTTCTTCTTGTACTGCAGAAGGTGCGTGTGTGGTGTTTTTATAGCAGACTGAATTTGTTTGGTAATAATCCTAAATTTGTAGCCTTTCTGTTTCATAGACTGGGAGAGTACATTTAGGTGTGAGTTACGGTCATTAGGGTCAGAGCAAATTCAATGGAACCTCGTTGCTTGGCTGTAGATGATGCCCTGTTGAGTATGGGAGGGGTGGAAGCTGGAGCTGTGGAGGTAGCTGCAGCTGTCTATGGGCTTTTTGTAGAGCGAGGTGTGGATTGTGCCATTGGTACATGCCACCGTTGTGTCCAGAAAGTTTACAGATTTTATAGAGTATTCCATTTTTAGTTTGATTGAAGGGTGGAATGAGTTAAAAGAATCATGGAATTGTATGAGTTTTTCCTCACTCTCGGTCCAGATGATGAAAATATCATCGATGTATCAGTAATACTTGTATGGTTTGGTATGTTGTATGTCTAGGAATCTCTGTTCTAGGTCTGCCATATATAGATTAGCATATTGGGGTGCCATCTTAGTACCCATAGCAATGCCAATGGTTTGTAGGTAGACCTCATTGTTGAAACTGAAATAATTATGTGAAATAATTATATATATATTAATCACCCAGCTGTTTACTTGATTGCACAATAAATCTATTTAAAAAGTCCCACGGGTGCTGCCCATCCTTCCTTCATTTATATCTTTATCATTGGGATTGTGCACCTGGGCATTTATTCTTATTAAGAGCGAGTGCTTTCATATCTTCACATCTTGTATATATATTAATGATGGGGTTTAACTTCCTTTCCTTTAATGTGAAGGGCTTGAACTCTGACCGCAAACATCAGATGGCCTTGCAGGAATGTAGACAACACAAGGCTCATGTTACTTTATTACAGAAAATGCATTTTTCCAGGCTCAGATCTCCACGTCTCTCTAACTGTCCATATTCCAGATCATTTCTCGCCTCCTCCTCCAGAAAGAAAGCTAGAGTGGCCATCCTGCTTCAAAATGACTTCCCTTTACAGGTTCATTATCAATATGCGGACCCCGAGGGGTCAATTTTTGATTCTCTCTGGCACCATCTACTTGGTACCTATAGTTCTAGCTACTGTGCATATTCCGAATGAAAGGCAGATTCACTTTCTGACTTTGTTTCCTAAGAAGCTAGCTTTGTTCTCTCTTCACTGTGTTATCCTCGGCAGTAATTTCAGTGCCATCCTAGACCCTGATCTGGACAAATCACATTGACCCTGTGTGTCTGCTCATTTGCGTTCCCAGGCGGCACAATTCAACTCTTTGTTCTCTGAAGCAGCTGTGAAAGATGTCTGGAGAATTTTTAACCCTACTTCTCGTGACCATACTTTCTTCTCCTCTGTACATCACATGTAGTCTCGCATTGATCTTCTACTTACCTTCCCTAACTTCTTAGGGGCCTTCCTTGATGTATGTATACTACCTATTATATGGTCCAATCATGCCCCAATTCAGATCTGGAGAACTGCTTTGTTAGTAGGGCACCATGGCGCTTTGATGCTGGACTTCTGTATTATGCGTTATTCGTCACCCACATTTGGCCCCACCTGGATCTTTACTTTGAGACCAATTTGCATTCTGTGCCGGATCCAGTGGTGCTTTGGGATGCCTGTAAAGCATATATCTGAGGGGTTATCATAGCATTTGCCACTAAAAAATGAATATCTCATCCAAAAACCTTGCAGAAGCTTTATGTTGAGGTAAGTTCCTGCGATGAGGTACATAAGCAAAACCCTATTACGCGCAATTATCGTTCTCTTCTTAGAGCTAGAGAAGCACTTAATAAGCTTACATCGGACCAGGTTGCAACCCAGATCCCTCAGATAAAGCAATTATTTTATGAAAGGGCTAATAAGCCTCATAAAATTCTAGCTAACAAACTGCATGCTGCAAAGCCTCGTTTGCAAATACTAACTCTCAAAGGATCCACGGGTTGATTGCTTCATAGGCCTCAGGAGATTTGTAATAGCTTCCTTGCTTATTTCTCGGGTCTATACAACTTATCGGGACAACCCACAGAATCACTCGCTCCCACTCCTGATGATATTAAAGCTTTCCTTCATTCCTCAAACTTGCCCTCCATTTTGGAACAAGAAGCAGCCTCGTTAGATGCTCCTATTTCTCTCGAGGAATTGCATCTAATGATCAAATTGTTGAAAGCTGATTAAGCACTTGGACCAGATGGATTTTCAAATTCCTTCTACAAGTCCTTTTGAGACTCCGTCTCACTCTCTTCTTCAGGCCTTTCATTGTTTTATGACCTTGGGCCATACTTCTGCAGATATTGCCAGAGCCAATATTGTACTAATTCTCAAACCCGTCAAGGATCCGCTTGAGCGGAACAACTACAGAATGATTTCCCTCTTGAATTCAGATCTTAAACTCTACAGTAAGATCTTGGCCCTGCATCTCACTCCGCCCCTGCCCTGACTAATTCACTCTGATCATGTGGGTTTCATTCCAGGCCAACAAGCTGGTGACAGTACTAGGAAGATTATCTATATTATAAACAGTATTAGTAAACAAGGTTCCCCATAAATCCTTCTCAGTCTCAATGCTGAGAAGGTGTTCGATCAGACTCATTGGCCATACCTATTTGAAGTTCTTCTCATGTTGGAGCTGTCAGATCCCTATACTCTTGCCCTACTGTGACACTGCAATTGCCAGCTTCTTCACGACACTCGTTCCCCACCTGTAATGGTACCCGGCAGGGCTGTCCATTGTCACCATTGCTATTTGCCCTGGCAGTGGAACCATTGGCCCAGTTGATTGGATCTTCTCTGGACATATCGGGCATAGATCTTCCTAATGGTCACTCTAAATTTTCACTTTATGTGGATGATGTCATTCTGAATTTGTCTAAACTCCGCATATCTATTCCCAACCTTTTTACTTTGTTACAAGATTAATTCTCGCAAGTCAGAGGCATTGTCCCTCAGTCTGTCTGCTGAGTATCTGGATAACTTCCCAATCACTTGGGAATCTTTTTCTGTAATTTAACTGGGTATTAATTTGATAGCTTCCTATGATTCTGTTTTTGCTGCTAATTACCCATCTGTTCTTTCACCTTTGTAGTGAGTAGACCAGATGGCAGGTATTCAGCATTTCATGGGTGGGTCATATCCACTCAGTAAAAATGAACATCCTCTCTAAACTATTATACTACTTCCAAACTCTTTCAGTGCAGGTTCCACTTTCAGCACTATGGTCTTTCCAAATGGCACTCCTTAACTTCATATGGTGGGGTAAAAACCTTGTATAACCTGCTATGTACTAATAAGGTCCCAACTTAAGGGTGAATTGGTGGTACCAGATTTCTACAGATATTATGTTGCCACTCATCTTAAGCAGCTCCCATTCTGGTTTAGAGATGTAGACGTCCCCCAATGGTCTAATATTGAGCATGATTTGGTTGCCCCAATAGCTCTCACTAGTCTGCTATGGCATCCCGGGGGAGCTGCTTCGCTAACTACCCTGCTGCCTCTGGTGGCCTCCTTTCAGTTTGATGTCCTGAGGGCAGCAAAGAGACTTAATCCTTCACTTCTTACTTCTTCATCAATGATTACACTGATATTTGGTAACCATGGCTTCCCTCCTGGTATGCACCATGGATCGTTTGAGGTCTGGAAAACGTCAGTCCTCCGTCTGATCAATGATAACTGGGATGGAGACCAGTTTTGTTCTTTTGCCCATCTCAAGGACGTACACTCCATTCCGCAGACAGCCTTTTACCAATACCTACAAATATGACAATACCTTAGTTCTTGGTCACCTACTCTTACTTTTCCATTTTTAACCATTTTCGAAAAGTATTTCATGGGTTTGTACACTCGTAAATTAAATATTTTGATACTTTACCAGTTACTAAACCCTTCTCCTTCATCTAAACACAAATACTTGCTTGACTGGGAGAGAGATCTGGGCCTGGAGATCCCAGAGGCCACCTGGTCTCAGATATGGTGAACTGCCTCTAAATCTTCCATTTGCACAGTGACTAAGGAAAATGCTTATAAAATGTTACTCTGTTGGTACTACATTCCTGCTCGGTTACATTCTAGTCATCCTGTCTGTTCAGACCTTTGCTGGTGAGAATGTGGTAATAGAGGTGATCTTTTTCACATATGGTGGTCCTGTCCATTAGTTCAAACATTCTGGAGCCAGATCTTGTTTAATTCATCAAACAATTGTTTTCTATTACAATACCCCTTAATTCAGTGGTGTTTCTGCTGGTTGCTTCACCTCCAAATCTATCCCAATGTACATCTAAGTTGGTATCCCATATACTAACTGCCTCTAAGTGTCTAATAGCATGGACATGGAAGACTTCAACTCTTCCGTCTCTACCTCAGCTTTTAGCCCGAATGTCCCATATCAAAGCTATGGAACATCTTACTACTCAGGGGCACCTTGGAAAAACATTTGTTGATTTGGAGCAGTTGGGATCTGGCTTTAGAAGCTGCAACCTTATCTGATTTCTAGAAGCTGGAATACTCTGAGGAGATGATGCTTTGCCCTGGCCTCTCTTTTGGTCAACTTCATAATGCTCTGCCCCCACCTTTTTTTTTTTTGGTTTATCAGTTAGTTTGATTGTTAAACTGTTTGTCCTGTTTAGTCTTGTCTATTTTGTATGTTCACTTGTGTACCTTTGTTTCAGTGCATGTGAATATACCTTACAAGAATATGCTGGCCGCCACTTTTCTCTTTTGTATTCTAATTGACTTTGTATTTTACTGAGACTAGACAATGTTTTGGACCTGATGTCACATGTGGATTTGTGAACCTGTTTAAAATGCTATCCTATTTTTTTTTTTTTTTTAATTCAATAAAAATAAATATATAACGGGATTAACCTTTTGAGTGCCAGAGTGCTTTGCAATGCTCTGGCCACTTTGGCACTCAGAAGGTTAATGGAATGTTTGTTTAAAGCTGGCAGCAGAAACACAAGGTAATTGTGCTTCCAGAGCTATGAATCTCAGTGGCTGACATTGATAGGAGCAGACAGGGGCTAATTCAACCCCCATAAAGTACATTTAACCACACCAATGCCAGAGCACAGCAAATTACTCACTGATCTGGCACTGGTGGGAAAAAGTAATAACCCTAAGAAGGTTGCATATTGCACCCTGTGTATAACACAGCACTTAACGTGCTAGTGATTTGCAGTGATAAATAAACAGGGGTCCCCAGTAATCAGGATGGGTCCAGGGCTTTGCCCCTTCTGTCATTTTGAAGTATTGTTTGGGTAGTTGTATTGGTGATCATAACAGTGATGTCAAAGATGAGATCTTTTGTGCTTTATAGAGACAAGGAGAGTTAAAAGAGATTGGGATGAAAGAAAGATAACATAGACATGGAATGGAAAGTGAAACAAGAAAGAGGAGGACAGATATGAGGATGGGATAGAGGAAAAATGGGGGTGGGTGAGGGGTACAAGAGACAGAGAAACAAGTGAAAAGTACAAGACAACATGACAGATGAGAGGTACAAGAGACAGAGGGACAGGTGAAAGGTATAAGATGCTGATAGAGTTTCAGTAGACAGAGGGACAGCATAGAGGTAAAAGAACAAGATACAAATACAAGGAAAGTGGCAATGGAAAGGTGATATAATTGACTGAGACACTGAAAAACCTTATACCAGTCGATGATATGTGTCAGTATCTGAACAGATGTTATGTGATAATATGTAGCCAGGTTTGTTGCTCTTTTAACCAATTCTGATATGGTCCAGTCAAAACGGTACCTTTCTGAGCCTGTCCTGATAAGATGCAAACATACTGCTAGCTCTCATACTCAGGAAATTCAATGGCAAAACAAGTTTCATTAAAGGGATAGTAATACTTCGTTTTAACTTTATTTTATTTTGTAGGCATTAAAAAAACACGAAGAATGATATAAGTCTTATCTCTCAAACCTTTATGGTTTAAGAGATATTCACAAGCAAAGTGTCCCCCTCCCACCTCTTTTACTGATGTAACACTTCTCAGCCAGGGCTGAAGGGAGCTGCCCAGGTAGACTGCAGAGAGGGACAATCTTCAATTAAGATAAGGGAAAAACCTGAAAAGCTTGTCAAGGGGGGCAGGGATTTCATTGTTTTCATAGGAATAAGAGTGTCCCCTTCTGTTATCTGTCCAGTCTATGGACTGCATTCCACATCTGAGAAGAGATTGTTTACAGTAGGTAAAAGGGGTGGGAGGGGGAAACTTTGCTTGTGAATATCTCATAAACCATAAAGGTTTGAGAGATAAGACTTATATCATTCTTCATGTTTTTTTAATGCCTACAAAATAAAATAAAGTTAAAACAAGTATTACTATCTCTTTAAAGCCAGGCTCAAACACACACAATTCAAGTAATACAGGTTAAATTCTTAAAGATTGACTCTATGCCCACATAAATGGCATACTGATGACATCACATATGACATCACAAATCACAGTTACATCACAAATGACCTCATCAGCGACATCACTGTTGCTGTCACAAATGACCATGCTAATACTGCACATCTCCAAAGAGCAGCAACACTCATACAGTACCTCTCTACCAGTTCTACATCTCTGCAATTATAACTCATTGACAACACATAATATGAACTAGAAGTAACACTAAACTATAATACTGACATTGCACCAAAATACCTTCCTTCCACAATGCTTATCCTCTGGCAATTTGTTATAACTGATGATGTGATTTGTGACATCATGCCTGATATAATCAGAAAATCACATGATGGTGTGGAATGAAAGGGACACTAACACCTAAAAATTAACTTGGATTATATACACTTAAATACCCTGTACTCCATGCTAAAATCTGCATAAATGCTCTTTTTTTTCCTGAGGCCTAAAATCTAGACTGAGGGAGCAGATGTCCCTATCTTTTCCAGGTCTCCAATAGAGTGTCCAGGATTATATGTTACCAGGCTGAGATAAGATAGCAATGCAAGAGCAGTGACATTAATCACAATCAATTAACTAAGTTGCAAGAAAGAAAACAAACAAAGAAAACATTAGTGTTATTGCCATTCAATCCCGAAGAAGTAGTGAATTTGTGAAACATTATTCTTTGATGACATACTAGCAGTATTTTGTAAATTTATATTGTTTTATTTAATTTTATGAATTTAAATTAAAATCACATTCTCAACCGAAGATGAGAAGCACCTCATTTTTTTCCGCATTTACTTGGTCACCTGAGCAGAGACAGGTTTAATTTCTCATTCAGCCACCACAAATGTGAGTACTGGTTATCAGGCACTACTGGGTACCCTCTTGTGTGTTTCTCTTCTAATTAATTATTATCCATTATCTCTGAATACAGACAGCACACACAACAATAAATAAATGCTTTATGAACAAGATGATTTACACACGTTAAAACTTAAGCTCGAAATTATATTATAGGATTGTAACATATGAATAATTATTTTTTAATATGCTAGCTGTAGGTATGTGATATTTAAAGTAATTTCAACCAATTTGTGTTAGTGTTCCTTTAAGACTGAGGAACCTATATTTAGTGGTTTTTGTGTGTTAGAGTGAGAACTTAATTTGGGCTTTAACAAATGATTTTGACTTTGAAAAATGTTTTACATTTGCCGCTTTAAATGAGACATATATAGTGAATACTGAAAGTATTGTATGTGTATGTGATTGTGTTTAGCAGTGATTTTGGTTTTAGTCTTTTTATACTGTATGCATGAAAATGCATATTGCAGATCTGCACAGAACAGTTGAATATATATTTATCATAGGAGGTCTGCATTAAACATGATGTATAGCCACACTGTCTGTTTAAATTACTCATGCTATCTGTTGACTTTTGAGAGAGTATATGGCAATGTTTCTCAATCAGTGTGCCATGGCACTTTGGCGTGCCTCAAACGTTCTATAAAGATTTTGACAGGAATGTAAATACTACTTCCCAAAGCTGAATGTATGATGTTTTTATGAGCAATATGTGTTTTTAGTCTGATTGTGAGACCTAGGAGTATTTGGACATTTATGTTTTTGTACCGTTCTATACAGCTTTGAGAAATCCTGTATAATAATTTGCTAGGATGTTTATCAGAAGCCGTCATGCTCATTAGAGTCTGCCTGAACACACAGAATGCTGGGAGTTCTGTGCTGGGAGCATTCTGTGCTTTTGGTCAGTCTCTACAGTGCATGACTGCATCAGCGGCAGGACACAGAGCAGTACTGGCCTCTTAACCCTTTGAGTGCCAGAGGGGTAAGCAATGTGTTGCGTACCCCTCTTGCACTCAAAGTCTTAACATTGCCCGTACCTTGGCCCGTGTACACGTTTTTTTATTCTAGTCACGTATAAAATGTTAGATTTGCCTTGAAAATTCCAGACTGTATGGGTGGGGTGCCATAATAATAAAAAAAAAAAAAGATTGAGATCCACTGGTATATGGTATATGCAATTGTACAGAGAGTTTACTTAACCCCTAAGATTCTAGGGTCATCTAGAGCAGGCAATACATTAGATCTATGAAACAGATGGTAAGGTCACTAACCTATAAAATAAGAATTGCCATTCTATAGTACAAGGTTAAAATACTTGTTTAACCCCTTGAGGTCAACAGGGGTATGTAGCAAATTACTTTCTAAATCATTATGTGCCTCTCTGGTCTCAAAGTGTTACTTTTTAAGCTTGATTGCATTTAAACTACCCAGATGTCTACTAATTAATTACAAGTTTATAAATCCCATTGTGTAGGAAAAGTGCAGGAACAGACACAAGAGGAAAGATATCATACTACCTCTGTAAGCCAGTTTATGTCCATTTTCTCTGTAACCTAGTCTCTGCTGTTTACAGGCAGCATTCATTCATGTAATATTTTGCTGTTTCATGGACCATTTGCTGTTGTGGTAATGTGCGGACCTGTATTAAAGAATGAAGAGTGAACAGTGTTTGCAGATCATTAAGGGAAGCCGTGTCTCTGTTGTCATTTTAATAGGAGCTGTGATTACAGGAATCTGCCATCCTAGCAATGGTTAAGGAGCAGCAACTATTAGAGGCAGTAAATATACACATATTACCACAATTAGACATCTGCAGCTTACATACTTGTAAGATTTAAAGTGGACATGTCACCTTAAGGGACTTTTAGTTTTACAGATAATTAAAATCTGCCTATTTGTAGTAATAAGTATTTTTCTGTAAAATAACTAGTATTCATGAAATTCATCTTGTTGTTTTGATGTTACTGTGTGGCACCTTATGATAATCCCCTGCACAGTATGTTAATTAGTATTGTTCAAGATCAACCTTATCTCTCACTGCACTTCTAGAAATTTCCCCATTGTGTTTGTTCTGCCAAGATTCATACACAGCACAATGTATGTGTAGTAGCATTGGACAGACTCAGAAAGAATTTTGCATAAATTGTCACATTGTATCACCAAGTAAAGGTTAATTTCTAAAACATGATGTATATTACAAATGGCTAGAACAACATGTAGGCATATTTTAAATCTCTATAAAAGTAACATCTTAAGGTGACAGGTCCTCTTTAACCCTGATTAATTTATGTACTCACAGATTGTTCTATTTTAAATTCTTTAAAGGGATAGTAATACTTCGTTTTAACTTTATTTTATTTTGTAGGCATTAAAAACATGAAGAATGATATAAGTCTTATCTCTCAAACCTTTATGGTTTATGAGATATTCACAAGCAAAGTTTCCCTCTCCCTCCCCTTTTACCTACTGTAAACAATATCTTCTCAGATGTGGAATGCAGTCCATAGACTGGACAGATAACAGAAGGGGACACTCTTATTCCTATGAAAACAATGAAATCCCTGCCCCCCTTGACAAGCTTTTCAGGTTTTTCCCCTTATCTTAATTGAAGATTGTCCCTCTCTGCAGTCTACCTGGGCAGCTCCCTTCTGCTCTAGCTGAACAGTGTGACATCAGTAAAAGGGGCGGGAGGGGGACATTTTGCTTGTGAATATCTCTTAAACCATAAAGGTTTGAGAGATAAGACTTATATCATTCTTCATGTTTTTTTAATGCCTACAAAATAAAATAAAGTTAAAACGAAGTATTACTATCCCTTTAAAAGGCTACATGCTTTAAGCCAGTGGTTCATTAGGCAGCAGTGAAAAGAATATGATACCCTTTGAAATTTGTTACGAGAAACCTATTAACAAGGGAGGGTTTAATCAAAACATTATACTTTCTAATGACTAATTTTATAATGTCAAATTAGGATTAACACCTAAACATCATGCTGGTCCGGACATTAAGAACTGGTGATTGTCCTGGCATGTCATGGAATTCTGCCATCCCAGAATTCATTTGTCCTTACCTGATCGGGCAGTCGTTAAAGGGTTAAAGAACATTCAAATGGAATGTAATCCTCAAAGACCAAAATGCACAAGAAAAATGGTTTTATAAGAATGTCTTTGGATAAATATATGCCTAAATATTTACCACTGAGTCATAAATAAAAAGGACCACATTAAGACTAATGTAGCAGTTTACAGGGAATTGAGAACTAAGAAGCAGGCTTCTTAAAATGTTTATGTCAGTGTTTCCTCGGAGCTTGTGCCTTTAATAAACCTGAGTCCAACAAATCACTGTTTCCTCACGGCTTGTGCCTCCAACAAACCTGATCCCAATGAATCACTTTTTCATTGGGTCTTATGCCTCTAACAAACCTGAGTCCAACAAATAACTGTTTCCTCAGGACTTGTGCCTCTAACAAGCCTGAGTCCAACAAATCACTGTTTACTCAGGGCGTGTGCCTCTAACAAACCTCATCTCATATAAACCTATTCAGCATAAGTAATAGATGATGATATATGATCTATTGTTGTTTTCTAAATCAGACAGGACATGAACTACACATAGTATATTCAATATCCTCTCAATGTAGATGGAGTATTAATTGATGGTAACAACTCCACAACGCACATGTGTAATCTTATATTTGAAATAAGATGACAACCAGTCCTGGTTAATAGTCCATCAAATTGATTCAAAGTATGGCAGTCAGAGGGTTAATTCCTTATATCATACGAAGCAACAACAGTGGCATGACGGATAAGAGTAAGTAATTAGTGTGCACACATAGCATAATAGTAACAGCCCAATAAGGGTAGTAGAGGGTTAATGGAGGGTTAATAGCGTTGCTAGCAGTCACTTGGATAATAAAGCAACTGTGTCTGGCATCTCATCTTCTCTGTATATAATAATTCATATCAGTCATTAGATACATCTCACCAATCCTGGTTTTCTGCATCAATACTTCATGTTTCAATCATTGTGTTTCCAGAGTCTCAGCCACTCACTAGTTGCAAACATAGAAATCTTCAGACCATAATCAGATCAGTGAGATCAGTCCATCCTCACAAGTTCCCTCCATCTTCAATCTTTATCCATTGATAGCCACAGATTGTCTCCTGTTGTCACTTCATCAACTGTCTTGATGAAGCCCTCTCAGTAAGGGTGAAACATGTTGATGTTATGGTGACAGACCAGACATCTCTGAAGTGACGGGAGGACCACTGGACGGGAGCACTCACAGAACCACCTCGGCAAAGTAACCACTCCAATATTATTAAAACTTTCAATTTATTTCCACCATTTTAAAATCATCCTTCACATTCACATATTATTTATATTGTCCCAACATCATAACAATACTAAGATCCAAGTGATTGAAATAAAACAATCCCCAAATGTATCTATATAAAATATGCACATGCAGAAGTTAACCCATGATACACATTCCTGCTAGTTCATACAATCAATAATATATTCATATACATATCTCATTAAATATTATTAAAAGCTTCATGTGTATGTCTGAAGTGACAACAGGAGACAATCTGTGGTTAAGGTCAAGTTTTTTATTACTTTCACCGGTAGCCACATATTTACAGTGCAACTTCATAGCAACTACACTATCGCTTGAGTGCCCTTTGAAATATCTATGTGTAGTTTTTGTTTTTCTTGTGTACATTATCATTGTTTATGGGTGCACGGCGGCATTACTGACATAGTAATGTAATTAATGGCCTCTTAGATTGAAAAATTCCAAACATCCAGGGTTGCCAAAATCACATCTTCCATGGGGTAAAATCTCAAGTATAAATGAAGGACTCATCTTCATTTACAGAAGATGAATCCTTCAAATATATACTTATCACATGCACAATAGATTGCACCTGAAACTTAATCAGCCAGGGATGTGCTATCCAATTCAATTTCTCTAGGAAATGTTCAATTCTGTTAAAAACTTTTTCAATAGGATTAACCACAGTGTATTCATATGTAACATGATCTATCACCTGTTCAAGAATTTCTGAATGGTAATATTCTCTGTTGATAGGTTTTATAATAAATGTTTCTTCATTGGACAATATTTTTACAGCAAATTCAGCAGGAGAAAGATTTGTGTGTACTCTAGGTAAATGTTTAGATTCCTCCTTTACTAAACCTTGTGTTAAATGTAAGTACATTTTGATGGATTCACCCATATTTGGGGGGTAAAATTTGCTATTTAAAGTAAATTAAGGACCTGGAATATCATATTTAAAACATTCTTCCAGACATAAAGTTTTATATGGTGTAATATGTGCAACTTTCCTTATAAAATGATTGACCCTCTGTGATGTATGAATTAAAAGCCTTTGTGCAACAATGGCATTTCTCCTTCATTGACTGTATGGATGGATAAAATATGAAGCATCATGTTCAGAATACCAGGGTCTGTCCATTTGCTATAGTGGCCTTTACGCTTTGCCCCCTCGTGATGTACCACCTTTTATTCTTGTTCTTTCTTTTTTTTTCTTTTTTTTTCTTTTTCAATGCTTTATTAGGGTAAATACCTCAGTGACATACAGCTAAAGTAAAACATATAATAAAATACAGGCATTGAAAGGTACAAAATTGAGAGATACAATGGGTAGGCACTGAAAGGAATACATTCCTAGAAGACATAGCAGTCTGCATAAGAAGTATAATGATATAGGAAGTAGATAAAATTCTAAAAAAGTAGAAAGAGTGACCTGAAGATATAAATAACTGTACTGATATACTTGGCTAACAGTATAAGCATTGTCTTCCTAACAGAGAATATCCAGAAGTACAATAATTGTGTCCATCATTAGTAGTAATAATCTTGAACATTTCTTAAAGAGATAGAAAAGAGAAAGAATAAAGAAGAGGATAGAGAAAAAAAAAGTTAAATTATATATAATCGGAGAGAAGGGAAAGGGAAACAGGGGGGGAGGATGTCAAAGGGCAATGAAGAGAAGAGGAATGCAAATCCTGAAAGGTAAATAAAACCCTAGTAAGTCTGCACAATGGACCACCTCAGGTAAAGGCCCCAACAGACGGTGGAAAGTATAGTCAGCCAGGGGAACAACATCCTGCCAGTTCACCTAAATAAGACAAGGATCCCAGACCTCCTGGTACACATGAGGTAATGAAGCCAATAAAGGAACTAAACTTCCCTAGTCGCTTTTAACCAAGGGTTCCACCCTTCTAAGAAGATAGGGATGGAATGTGTACTCAGGGCATGAATTTTCTCCAGAGAGAGGAGACGGTTCACAGATGATTTCCACTACCGCAGAGAGGGGGGAACCACCTCCTTCCAATGCAACGGAAGCATAGCCTTTGCAACAGTTAGAACTGATGATAGTAATGTAACTGCAGGATCCTTACAATTCGTGGCCAAGAGTGGTTGAAAGAATAACACATTGACTGGATCCCAAATCACCGTATATTTAAGCTAGTTCCAAATAAAGTCAAAGATCTCACCCCAGAAAGAAGATATCTCCGGGCAAAACCACCAAATGTGAGCTATTGTGCCCATCGCCTGCCCACATCTACAACATTGGGAAGATGTGCCCAGGTACATCTTTGCTAGTTTCTCCGGAGTGCAATATCATTGCTTAAGAAGTTTGAAATTTAATTCTTGATGAGGTGTATCCCTAGAGGAAGTTTACAAGCTACAGAGTACCACTTATCTAGTTCCCAATTGAATCCAAGATCTTTCTCCCACTTAATGTAGAACCAAGGTTTATCTCTAGCTATTGGCGTGCTTATCAAAGAATAAAGTTTCTATACCGTCCGTCTCCATAAGTTTTCCGCTGTAAGGGCACTCTCAAAAGCCATCAAAGGGCGAGTGCAATGGTTTGTTTGACACACAGACACAGTGGTTTAGGATAAAACACAGTTTTATTGAAATCACAGTAATAAAATAACCTTCACAGGTCCTGTAGTATATCAGCAGAATAATACAGACACACGACAGGTTATAGATACATATGCCTACACAGGTCCAGCATAAACATAAAGTCCACAGCAGTCTATACTGACACAGGTCAGGCAGATTATAATGGATTCCCAGGAGCAAGGTCTTGCATGGGTTAATGATCTTCTAGAGTGTAAACAGCCCCATGTGCAGAGAGGTCTGTGATGGTGCTCTCTGCATATAGACAGCTGAAGGATTTGTAACGCCCAAAACCAGATAAGCAGCACTAGCATGAACTGCCTAGGCAACAATGGGAACAAAGTCACATAAGGTACTGCCGTAGCAATAACGGAGACAACACTTGCACTTTGCAGAAGTAGTAACGGAGGCAAACTGGTGGCTCACTGCCGGAGCAGTAACGGAGGCAGACACTTGCACTTCACAGAGGCACAACCGGAGGCTAGGCCCAAGGCAAACTGCCGTAGCAGTAATGGAAGCAGACACGTGCACTCTGCAGAAGTAGTAACGGAGGCAAACCAGTGGCTCACTGCCAGAGAAGTAACGGAGACAGACACTTGCACTTCGCAGAGGCACAACCGGAGACTAGGCCCAAGGCAAACTGCCGTAGCAGTAACGGAGGCAGACACTTGCACTCTGCAGAAGTAGTAACGGAGGTAAACCAGTGGCTCACTGCTGGAGCAGTAACGGAGGCAGTAGCGGAGACTAGGCCCAAGGTAAACAGCCATAGCAGTAACTGAGACAACACTTGCAGTGGCTCACTGCTGGAGCAGTAACGGAGGCAGACACTTGCACTTAGCAGAGGCAGTAATTGAGACTAGGCCCAGGGTAAACTGCCATAGCAGTAACGGAGGTGGACACTTGCACTCTGCAGGAGGAAATAAACCTAATTGCCAGACAGTCAGAATGTCACCTAGGCGACACAGCACAGGAACGTCAGCCAAGCCAGGTCGGATCACGGAGTAGGAACGTCAGCCAAGCCGGGTCACATCACGGAGCAGGAACATCAGCCAAGCCGGGTCAGATCACGGAGCAGGAACGTCAGCCAAGCCGGGTCGGATCACGGAGCAGGAACATCAGAAGAATAGTCAGGCAATCCGGGTCGGTACACAGGCAGTAGACAATCTGCAGAGTAGTCAGGCAGGCCAAGTTGGTACACTGGGAAACACTTAAGCGAAATAAGCACTGGCACAGGAACACCACGAAAGGGCACCGGAGGGGTGCAGATAGCCCAGTATATAAAGGTCATACTGGACGGGACTAACACACGGTAGCCAATGGGAGCAAAGCACAGGCTAGACTGACAGAAAAACAAAAAGAGCACAGGCACCGTGATAGCGAGATTCATAACCTAGACTGCTTAAAAATAGAGCAAAATGTTGTAATTGTAAGTAGTCCCACGCTGAGAGATAAACAGGTCACAATTGTTGCTCTAAGTCAGCGAGTGGGAGGAGAGTGCCATCTGGAAACAACGTTTGTAGAGTATGAAGACCTCTGGATTTCCATTTAAGAAAAACAGAGCCAAGCCATCCTGGTGGAAACTCAGGGTGACCACAGACAGAGAGGCAAGGAAATGGGTAAGGAGCCATCACGGTCGGACCCTCTGAATGGCACCACACTTCAAAAAGGTGACTAAGAATTGGATAGTAGTGAAGTGGTGGGAAAGAGAAATATTTCAAAGACTATAAAATACCAGAAATTGAGGGTAGAGAAATATCCATAAGTACAGCTTTAACCCATTCCAGAGATGTCTGGTAATAGCAGTCCACCAATTTTTTCAAATTTGTCGCCAAATATACCCATTTCACATATGGCATGCCCATTCCACCCCTGTGCTTGGGGTAACTGAGTTCCACTACAGAAAGTCAACACTGATTGAAAGGCTATAAGCGTTGCAGCAGGAAAACGGAGAGGGATACATTTAAACATGTATGACAATTTTGGCAATATTAGAATTTTCACAATATTAATCCTGCCAAACCACAAAATGGACAAGGACCCCCAGGACGATACATCATCAGTGATTGATTTCAGCATCCTAGAAGTGTTCAAATGAACCAAAGTTCTCAAATCCGGCGAAACCAGAATTCCAAGATAAGATCTGCTATTATGGGTCCAAGAAAATTGAAATTTACTGCGCAAAGTTCTCAGGACCACAGCCGAGACTCCCACTGGAAGAATTTCCGTTTTAGAGAAATTGATCTTAAATTGAGAGACTGTGCTATTCTCGTCAAGTACTCGAATTAAAGATGGCAAGGATGTTGATGGGTTAGCGATAGTAAAAATCATGTCATCCGCGAAGCTTGCTATCTTGGATTCCGAGGAAGACATAGGAATGCCTGTAATAGAGGAAGTGGCCCTAATCAAGGAAAGCAACGGTTCCAGAACTAAGATAAAAATAATAGGGGATAGGAGGCATCCTTGTCTAGTGCCGTTTTGGATCATAAACGGCATGGAAAGGTAACCGTTTACCATCACTCGAGCCGAAAGTTCTGTATAGAGATTAAGGAGAGAATGGAGACTCAACGGACCCAGCCCCAAATACTCGAGCAAAATCTGTAGATACGGCCAACTAACTCGGTCGAAAGCCTTTTTGGCGTCAACCGACACCAGTAGAGTTGGAATCCGTTTTCTGATTGCAGTATGAAGTGAAGCCACAACCTTTGTGGTATTATCCGCCATGTCCCTACTGGGGACAAACCCCGATTGGTTTGGGTGAATAGCGGATGTCAAGCATGGTTTCAAACGGTTAGCTAAAATCTTGGCATAGAGTTTAAGGTCATTATTCAAAAGTGAAATGGGCCTAAAACTCACACATAGAGTGGTATCTTTACCGGGCTTTGGCAGTACTATTATGTATGCTTCCAAGGAAGAGCTGGAGAAATTCCCCCCTCCATGAATGTGATTAAAAGCTGCGCACAATCGGTAGACAAGTAAATCCTGAAACTGGGCATAGTATGACATAGGAAGGCCATCTGGACCTGGGCTCTTGCCCTTAGGAGAAGATGTGATAGCTTTAGTCACCTCTGCTTTCAAGAGTATCGGAAGGGAGACGCTTAACACCTGATTTTTGGAGAAAGGAGTGAAAATGCTGCTTCAAGTCTTTCAAGAGTATCAGAAGGGAGACGCTTAACACCTGATTTTTGGAGAAAGGAGTGAATTAGAGTTCTATGCTCAGAACTGGGGACTAGGGAAGATCCCTGGGCAGATAAATTGTACAAAGATTCATAGAATGAACGAAAGGCTTCTACGATATCTGGAAAAGATTTACACATTTTATAATACCTTTCACCTGATACACAAAATTCTTCCTCTGTTTAATTTGCAAGATTCTCGCCAACAATTTACTACATTTGATGCCCTGTAAATATTGCTGATATTTACAGCACTGAAAGGAATTAACCACCGACGCCATTTGAAGCTGTGCTAATTCCACCTTAGCCGCAGTAAGTTGAGCAAGGTCCGACTCTAGTAAAGATCTCTGATGCAGTAATTCTAATCCTTGAAACTTCGCCAGTAACTGCTGCAAAGCTTTCTGTTTCTCCTTTTTCTTTCTGGCCCCCCATTTAATAAATTCACCCCTAATCACACATTTGTGTGCCTCCCACAGAGTAAAGTCTGACATATCGCTAGTATCATTAAGTAGAAAATAATACTGAAGTCAGACACAAACTGCTTTGCATACTTCAGGATCTTTGAGCAGTAACTCATTAAGCTTCCAAGTGGGGGCTCCTGGATCAAAAGATGGTAAGGACAAAGTAATCCAGACCAAAGAATGATCAGACCAGGACACCGGTTTGATATCTGCTGCTATCAGATTATGCAGCTGATATTGATCTATAAACATATAATCCAAGCGAGAATACTTATGAACTGAAGAGTAAAAGGAAAAGCTTTTAGTTGTGGGAAATAAAGAACGCCAAGTGTCCAATAGACCCATAGAACGAAGACCCTCATTAATTTTACGAAGAGCAGCGTATTGCAGGCTATATGTATCTATGGAATTATCCATTCTTGGGTCTAGGGATACGTTATAATCACCTGCAAGCACTAGACGTCCTTGTTGAAAGTCCGACAGCAGATGAAGTACCTCTGCAAAAAAGTGAGCGTGATTGCTATTCGGTGCATAAATATTCGCTAGAGTGAATGGAGACCCATAAAGTGTAACTTTCAGAAATAGATACCTACCGTCCCTGTCTACCAGGGAATCTTGAAGTTGCCAAGGGACATGTTCTCCAAAAAGTATAGCCACTCCCTTCCTCTTCTCGGATGCCGATGTATACCAGGAAGTAGGGTACCGTCTGTTAGAGAATTTCAGGCTGTCAAAATGCGTCTCCTGAATGAAGACAACATCCGCCTTAAGTCTATAAAAGTCTCTAAGAGCCAACAATCTCTTTTCAGGAGAGTTCAGGCCATGTACATTCAGAGATACAAATTTAACATGCTTATTAGAAGCCATAGCCAAGGATTAGTACAATGACTAATATGAGGCTATGTGCCCTTTAGATAATAGGGAAATGGGAGGGGGAGGGGGAAGAGGGGGAAAAAAGGGGGAAATGAGAGCAAGAGATAAGAACAGAGAAAAAAGAAAGGCAATAAATTGTGGACAGGATGTCAAGGCGACAAGCCCGACACCTGTCAGACTATCACAGGTAGACCAAAAGGTCTTGGGGGGAAGAAATACAAAATGTAGGAGAGCAGACGTCCAGCCAAGATACTACAATTGTCCTGAAATGTAATCTAACGACTGCTTTACATGTACTATAAACTATAGAACAGGATCAAATAACAGTTACTTAAAATATTTAGCATGTAGACACCAAAACCTGACAATAAGTGTTCAAGGAGGCTAAAGGAGATCAGGGCAATATCTAGCATTGTAGTACCCGAACCTCCCCGCACCCCTGGAATTACAGGAGTATAAGAGTAATAGGGTAATAGCCCGGGTGTTCGATGTTGAACAGCCCAATAGACAAATCAAAGCAAGGGGCATTAACTAGTCACTCAGCAACCGTATGGCATGCCGCACATCTAAAAGATGCAATTAACAAGCTACACGGCCAAAGAGTACAATACAACATAGAGCAAGTTTCAACCAACTTATTAAAATATTGTTTCTCCTGTTTCAGACCAATCCCAGGCCCCTAACCCTGTCCATCACAATCCATCCCTCTTCCTCACCTCCACCTTCTCAGATCACCCCCACTATCCCCCTTTCCCCCAGTACTGACTTCCCCACACCCTTAGTGTCCCTTCTCCTTCCCACCTACACCTCTCTCCCCCCACCATCTCCTTTATCGGTCCCTCTCTCACCCCCTCTCTGACCCCTTCCATCATCTCTTCCCACCTCCTTATTACCCCCAACATCCTATACTACCACGAAAGATCTTGAAACAAGAGTAAAAACATATCCCTTGCAAGGGAGAGCCACCATCCGCCAGTGTCAGAACCTGAATACATACCACCCCCTGGCATGGCAGATAATGTGCAGACCCTCGGCAAAGAGCTATATACCAAGTACCGAATCCCACGTTCCACCCCTCCCACACCTCCCTGTTACAGTTGAGTGTCCCTCCCAAGCCACCACAACCTACTGTTCAATATTAGAAAGCGGTATACAGGTTATCACAAGTAAATAGCTCGGGCAAAGATAACACACGTTCCATCTGTGGCGACCCGAGTAGGACCCCAAAAGTACCATCCACATGAATACCTCCCCAACCCGGCTAACTCCCAACAGTGAGAAAGAACATCCATTTTCAGGCATCCAGAAACAGAAACATTACATAAAAGCAAACAATGTTTATAAGGAGACAAGGAATCTTTACTAACATACATAAGTTAGATGATCAACAGTATCATAGCATTGCAATAAACCTGAGTCGTAGATCAACTATATATAAACAGCGGTCACATAGTGTAGAGATATAGATCTTCTCAGAAATCCTCAGGCATTCCAACTCAAAGGCCAAACTAGATTGGAAGGGGGAAGTCCCACATACCCCTCTCATGGGTCTAGATACATCAATAGGTAAGTCTGCAGTCAGGAGACCCTTGAACGGAAAATGTCTAATCCCACGGCACAGGACTCCGGGCGTACCCAAGCAAAACCAGGGGCACAAAGAGACAGTGAAAGAGGTGCTGAAGTTTGTGGAATTTACTAATTTTTATAGAGGCTTTATCTGTCATTTCTGAAAGATAGTGGAATGGTTTGTTTGACACACAGACACAGTAGGTTTGGATAAAACACAGTTTTATTGAATAGCTGTAATAACAATAACCCTCACGGGTCCAGTAATATATCAGCAATATAGTACAGACACAGGACAGGTTACAATGAAGTATACCCACACAGGTCCAGTATATACAAGTAATACAGCATACAATATACTGACACAGGTCAGACAGTCTTCGTATGATACTCAAGTTAGACAGCACTGAATGGGTTACTATTAGGCCGGTAGGACTGACAGGCCCTAATAGTGCGAGGCCCTTTAAGAAGCTCAGTCTTGAAGAGAGAGCACAATCTCGAGTAACGCCCAAGCAGTAACGGGACCAGAGCAACTTGTGGACTGCCATATCAGTAATGGAGACCAGGCAACTTGTGGACTGCCGGAGCAGTAATGGGGACCCATAAAGTGTACCTTCCAGAAATAGATACCTACAAGGAATCTTTAGTAACATACACAAGTTAGATGATCAACAGTATCATAGCATTGCAATAAACCTGAGTCGTAGATCAACTATATATAAACAGCGGTCACATAGTGTAGAGATATAGATCTTCTCAGATATCCTCAGGCGTTCCAACTCAAAGGCCAAACTAGATTGGAAAGCAGGAGTCCCACATACCCCTCTCACAGGTCTGGATACATCAATAGGTAAGTTCGCAGTCAGGAGACACTGGAACAGAAAATGACGAAGTCCACAGCATAGGAGTCCGGGCGTACCCAAGCAAAACCAGGGGCACAAAGAGACAGTGCAAGTCCAAAACCTGGAACCCCAGAACATTAGCTTAGCGTTGGGGCAAAGCTGTAGCGACCGGAACCCAGGAAGGAGCATGCCATCGAGGATTCTTCAGCTCCGGCGGTGTACTCGTAGTCGTCTGCCTCTCGATCAAAGAGGCAGATAAGCTGGGGAGACTGACCACGGGGGAGGATGCGAGGAAACTTGATCAGGTTCCTGGCCAGGCAACCATGGAGTCGAGATGCCCAGATTCATACAAAATGTGGAAATCTCGTCCACTGACCGAAGTGATACTGTCTGGCCCATATGAGTACCTTGTAAAGAGAAGGTGAAGCCCCATTTATACCGGTCTGGAGCAGTAACGGAGACAAGGCCAATTGCACACTGCTGTAGCAGTAACGGAGACAGACACTTGCACTCTGCAGAAGCAGTAACGGAGACAAGGCCAATAGCACACTGCCGTAGCAGTAACGGAGACTAGGCCACTTGCTCTCTGCAGGAGCGGTAATGAAGACAAGGCCAAGAGCATACTGCCATAGCAGTAATGGAGACTAGGCCACTTGCGCTCTGCAGGAGCAGTAACAGACACAAGGCCAATGGCACACTGCCGTAGCAGTAACGGAGACTAGACCACTTGCGCTCTGCAGGAGCAGTAACAGAAACAAGGCCAAGAGCACACTGCCGTAGCAGTAATGGAGACTAGGCCACTTGCGCTCTGCAGGAGCAGTAACGGAGGCAGCCAGAGCAGGAACGTCAAATAAGCCGGGTCGAATCACAGAGCAGGAACGTCAGCCAAGCTGGGTCAGTACACAGGAGCAGGAACGTCAGCCAAGCTGGGTCAGTACACAGGAGCAGGAACGTCAGCCAAGCCGGGTCGGTACACAGAAGTAGGAACGTCAGCCAAGCAGGGTCGGTACACAGGAGCAGGCGCAGAAGAATGGTCAGGCAATCTGGGTCGGTACACAGGCAGGAGACAAGATGCAGAGTAGTCAGGCAGGCCAAGTCGGTACACTGGGAAACACTGAGCAGAAACAAGCACTGGTACAGGAACACCACGAAAGGGCACCGGAGGGATGCCAGAGCCCAGTATATGAAGGCCATACTGGTGGGACAAACACAGCATAGCCAATGGGAGTAAAGCACAGTGTAGACTGACAGAAAGTAGCAAGGGAAGCACGGGCACCATGATACTGAGGTGCTCTTTCCAGTTTTAACCTTTGGGACTGGTGTCCAGAGGATCCTCAGCCATGTGTACACTCAATGAAAAGCATAATCTTCCATGACCATAATGTGCTTCTGAACATACACTAACTGCTGTGCAGCTAAAGACACAATTATGGTTCCTTCTGCACAGTTATAATAACATTTTCAGCACAGCACACATTTCATGCAATTCTTTATTTTTCCTGCAGAGAAAGCCAGAAGTGATATTTTCTCAGTATAGCAGATCTGCTGTATCAGTTAAATCCACAGACAGATAAAAGTTGCCTGTGGGCCCAGTTTGGCCTATGAACAATATTTTGCCCATCTCTGCTTTGCAGTTTCTTTGACTGCATACAGACTATAAGCTGAGCAAGTCCTTGTGATTTGCCTTCTTCCAGTTCTGTAGATTAGTATTTCTTAAAGGGATAGTAACATCGAAAAAAAAAAAAAGTACAGGCAAATTTATAGGTAATTAAAACATTCTTACTGCCCTCATACCCATCTCTCAAACCATTATGGTTTGAGAGATGTAATAAAATAAAGGTCTCTGCTCCCTCCCACTTCTCATGCGTCCGCTGTATAGCAGATGTCATGAGTTCCTGCTTCCGGGACCAGAAGGCGGCTCTTCAGGAGCGCTGTAATCGAGATTTATAACTATAATTATTTAATCGGTATGGTCTACAACGTATGCCTGGCTTGCAAGCACATGTTGTAGACCATTCTGATTAAATAATTATAGTTAGATATCCCAATGTCAGCACTCCTGAAGAGTCGCCTAAAGTCTGTCGACCAGATTCTGCCTCTGACAGCTTTACAGCTCGTCAGGCAGAAAGGGGAAGGAACGGAGACCTTAACAGTTTGAGAGATGGGAATGAGGACAGATAAAATCTGTATGTGTACCCCATGCCAAAGTATGCATGTTTAGTAACTGTATTCCAGTGTGTGACTGTCCAGTTTGTGTCTAACTCTTTGTCTTTGTCTCCATAGGCCCACAATCTGTGTGTGTCAAAAATCAGTACCTTTTTCACTTATCTCTGAGATGATGGAGAGACGCTCAATGGCTACTAGCATTACTAAAATAGACCCGCGGGGGCACATATAATTTGGTGTGGATATGTAGGGGCATTGAATGGAAGACTGCCTTTTGTACACGCTATGGACATTACAGTTAATGTATTTCGGGCTGTGTAATGCCATAGCAACTTTCCAGCATCTGGCCAACAACATATTTAAAGATCTCCTTGATCAATTTGTGATTGTCTATCTGGACGATTTATTGATCTGTTCACCTACTGCGAGCGACCATCAGTTTCACATCTAACAGGTCTTGATACATCTTATGGATCATTCTCCCTATGCCAAAATAGAGAAATGCGTATTCAATGTTCCTGAAATTGAGTGTCTAGGAGTCAGTATCTCTGCAGGGGGCATCAGAATGGACCTACACAAGGTGTCAGCAATCTTCAATTGACCTACTCCCATCAACCTGAAAAAGGTGCTGAAGTTTGTGGAATTTACTAATTTTTATAGAGGCTTTATCTGTCATTTCTGAAAGATAGTGTAATGGTTTGTTTGACACACAGACACAGTAGGTTTGGATAAAACACAGTTTTATTGAACAGTTGTAATAACAATAACCCTCACGGGTCCAGTAATATATCAGCAATATAGTACAGACACAGGACAGGTTACAATGAAGTATACCCACACGGGTCCAGTATATACAAGTAATACAGCATACAATATACTGACACAGGTCAGGCAGTTTTCGTGTGATACTCAAGTTAGACAGCACTGAATGGGTTACTATTAGGCAGGGAGGACTGACAGGCCCTAATAGCGCGAAGACCTTTAATAAACTCAGTGTTGAAGAGAGAGCACAATCTCGAGTAACGCCCAAGCAGTAACGGGACCAGAGAAACTTGTGGACTGCCATAGCAGTAATGGAGACCAGGCAACTTGTGGACTGCTGGAGAGGCAACCAACCAGGGACTGCACAGATGGAAGGAATACACAGCAATGTCACCTGGGTGACACCGATTGCAATGGAGACTAGACTGCAGAGAGTGACTGTCCGGAGACAGAGAGGATCCTGTCACAACCCCAACCGGAGGCCGGATAGGGCGTAGCAGGAGGGATACGCAACCACAGGAACCCAGCCGGGCCGGGTCAGTACACAGAGCAGGAACATCAGCCATTCTGAGTCGGTACACAAAGCAGGAACGTCAGCCAGACCGGGTCACTACACAGAGCAGGAACTTCAGCCAATCCGAGTCGGTACACAGAGCAGGAACGTCAGCTGGGCCGGGTCAATACACAGAGCAGGAAAGGCAACCAGTCCGAGTCAGTACACAGGACAGGAACGAGTTGCAGAATAGTCAGGCAGTCCGGGTCGGTACACAGGCAGGAACAAGATGCAGAGTCGTCTGGCAGGCCGGGTCGGTACACAGAGATCACACGAAATACAGGAACAAGCACTGGTATGGAAACACCATGAAAGGGCACCGGATAAGTGACAAGGCCCAGTATTTAAGGATAAATACTGGGCGGGGACAAGTCACTTCAACCAATGAGCGAGATCAATAGAGGAAACTGACAGAATGTCACCCGCATAGCACAGGCACCATGGTAGATAGTCTCACCTATAACAGCTCTTACCACCACAAAACATTGGTTTTGATGGACTTCGGAAGAACAAAGAGCCTATGAACAGCTTAAAGGCTAATTTACCCAAGCTTTGGTACTTTCTCAGCCATATCCATTAAAGGCATTATTTGTTGAGGCTGATGCTTCTGACTGGTCCCTATGAGCAGTCCTATCCCAACGTGTGTGATCAGTTGCACCAAATAACCTTCTACTCAAGAAGACTTAAACCTTCATATCATAACTATGACATTGGTGATAAAGAGTTACTGGCCATTACGTGTGCTCTGAAAGAGTGGCAACATCTGGTAGAAGGGGCTCTTAATGCTATTACCATTTGTATGGATCATCAAAACCTTGAGTACTCAAGAACTCCTAAGGAGGTTACACCTCCTACAAGCCTGGTGGGGTGTTTTCTTTTCTTGTTTTGTTTTAAACATTATCTATCAACCTAGCTCTAGGAATGCTCTGATGCCTTGTCTTGTAGTTATCCTGCATCTATTGTTTCACCCTCCACATCAGATACAATTCTCCAGCTCAACCACTTCCTCCTTATGGAAAAGTTTTTTGTGGACAACTCACAACTCCGAGCTATGTTGGTGGACGCTATATTATAAGGACTAGATCTTTATTCCTTCATCTCTTCATCTGCGAGTCCTTCAGGGGCACACCAGAACAGCTGACCTGCTTCATCCTCTTCCTCTAGCCTCCTTTCCATGGAGGGATATAACCATGGGTTTTATAGTAGACTTACCCTTATCAGACCAACAGAATACCATATTTGTGGTGGTGGACAGGCTCTGTGTTTATTAAAGAAATATTTTGCTTACATGGCTTGCTCAGTTCCATCACATCAGACAGAGATCCCAGTTTACTCTAAGTTCTGATGCTTGTTCTGTGCTAACCTTCACATTTACTGCAACCAGTCGTCAAGCAATCACCTGCAATTGACCGGCCAGATTGAAAAAGCCAACAAGACCCTCAAACAGTACACTACCCTTTTTACAAGTTTCCTTTTTATCACTAGCAGAATTTGCATATAATAACCAACTGCATCAGTTCATTCATACGTCTCCCTTCCAAGATTTTTAAGGGTATCATCCAGATTCTAATTAATCTACCTCCTGAAACATCAGTCCCCAATATAGCTTAGCAACTTAATCTCCTCCAAACCAAGCATAAAATTTTACAACAAATCTTGTCTCGAGCTCAGCTACGATACAAGACACAAGCTGATCAGCATCTCCTCCAAGTAGGGGAAAAGGGGTGGCTCTCTTATGCTCCACCAAGAAGTTAGAACCTTGATTTCTTTGGCCTTTCTGTATTCTGCAGGTTATTAACCCAGTGGTCTTTTTACTTTACTTTATGAACACGCCATGGAACAAGTATCCTATATAATAATTCGCTAAGTTGTGTGTAACGCCCGACATGCGCAGTAGACACTGCTGCGAGTGCGGCAGTCATGCACAGTACAGACTGCCTGCGCCACGGCTGATACAGAGCTGGGCGCTCTGAAGGAGCATCCAGCTCTGTATCAGCAGTGGCGCGGGCAGTCTCTGCTGCACATGACTGTCCCGCGACCGGCTGCCAGAGGCACTGTGGCCCGTGAAACGGGCTGTTCAACTAGTTATTAATAAAACACAAAATTCAAATAAACGTACAAACAAAACTGAAGATATTCTGGAGAAAACCAACAGTACACATTTCCCATATCCGATTGATATAATCTTCACAATGCTCTGGAGATTTCTCTAACATTCATGAGATTAACATCCCCATTTCAAGGGGGAATAAACTTTATTATGAAAACCTATGTTATATGGCTTTTCCTGCTGAGTTAAATAAGTATACACTTTGTCATGAAGTAGTGAAGCAATGAAGCTGTTTCTGTCTCATTCTATGCAGAACTATTATTAGTGACTCACCTTTCCTGTAGAATGCAGTAGAATAATTGTTTGAACACCAGGTAAAATATAGGTTAACTTTTTGACCACTCGAGGGAACTGCCTATGTGGGAACATAGCAGTAATTACTATGAAAAACTGCATCTGATGGCAGTTTAAGTTTTAAGAAAAGCCCTGTAACAAATAGGTTTTCATTAAAAAAATGACTGCTCCTTTAAATGAATGGTAATTTAACTTCCTCCCCTATAGTGCAGTTGGTTTGTTCCAGAATTGCTCCTCTTTTATATTGAACATAGGGCTTAAAGAGTTAACAGTGATACTGAACATAGAATTAAGGCAATGAATTATTTGTGAAAAGGTTAGAAGGAAAGGTTAGTAGGAAAGATTTTTCTGTTTTGGCCTTTTCTGCGTGTTGCAGCATAAGTGATGACTACAATTAGAGAAAAAACTTCAACAGCATGCAATGTGACCTTTTAAGTTTTTGCATCAACACAATCCATTGGTATATTGATTTTTCTCAATTGACTGTTAACTTATGTGTCTACAAGAATACTTAGTTAGTGGATTACACCTGCAATATCCGCTTCCAATTATGCTTACAGTTCTCATATTTATATAACACTTCTGAGTCTATAGCAAAAACACAGTAAATCTCATGTATAAGGTTGAAGGGTTTAGAACAGTGGTATGCAATAGGGATGAGCGAGCACCCCGATGCTCGGGTGCTCGGGTGCTCTGACCGAGCACCCCCTGATGCTCGAGTGCTCGGCCGAGCACCCGAGCCCCATTCAAATGAATGGGAGCACTCGAGCATTAAACCAGGCACCCCCTGCTCTGATGAGCGGAGGGTGCCTGGTCAATGTCCCCCTTCATCTCCGCTATGCCCCTCTTCCACAATGTCCCCCTTCATCTCCTATGCCATAGCGGAGATGAAGGGGGACATTGTGGAAGAGGGGCATAGCGGAGATGAAGGGGGACATTGTGGAAGAGGGGCATAGAGTCTATGCCCCTCTTCCACAATGTCCCCCTTCATCTCCGCTATGCCCCTCTTCCACAATGTCCCCCTTCATCTCCTCTATGGCATAGGAGATGAAGGGGGACATTGTGGAAGAGGGGCATAGCGGAGATGAAGGGGCACATTGTGGAAGACGGGCATAGCGGAGATGAAGGGGGACATTGTGGAAGAGGGGCATAGAGTCTATGCCCCTCTTCCACAATGTCCCCCTTCATCTCCGCAATGCCCCCTTCATCTCCGCAATGCCCCCGTACCTCCATTCCCTGGTGGTCCAGCGGAGCGTCTTCGGATCTGTGCCTCTTCCGGCACAGATCCTCTTCACCCGAACATGTCGGGCGAGCACATGGCGGTACTCGTACGAGTACCGCCATGTGCCGAGCAGAGCGATGCTCGAGCCGATCCGAGCATCGGCCGAGCACGCTCGCTCAACACTAGTATGCAACCTTTTTCTCTGCAGTTGTTCTGGACTACATGTCCCATCACCCCCAACAGCTACTGGCTGGTAAGGGATAATGGGAATTTTAGTCTCCAGCAGCTGGGGAGTCAAGGTTATATACATCTGATTTAGATTATCCAATGTATAGGCTAAAGCGTAGCAGTTCGGGAGCAAACCAATTGCACCCTAGGGGATAAATGAAATATCACCAAATCATTCTAGATAGTAGTAATTTGAACCCCTTAAAGGTATAGTAATGTTTCAAAATAAAAGACGCTCCAATTAATCTTCATAGTATTTGGGCCATAGAGAGTGTTATTTCAATACTGTCAGAGTTGAAGTTCAAGCGTAATTGAAAGATAAAGTATCCCCCTCAGTGGCGTAACAATAGGGGTTGCAGGGGTCGCACCTGTGACAGGGCCTGTCACTCCAGGGGCCCGGGCCGCCCCCTGCGATCCCCTCACCTGCAGCAACTCCGTCTGTAACTTAGTTGATCTCCCACTACGGCCACCAGTGCACCGTTCTAGTAATACAGAGCACTGGGAGATTACATCATCTCCCAGCCTCTGCATTACTAGAGTGGCGCGCGGGAGCTTCAGTTCTAGAGATCTGTGCTGAAGGAGGCACGGATCTGTCAAGAAACGCCGCTAGACCACCAGGGACTGGAGGTAAGGGTATTGTGGAAGGGGCAATGTGGAGATGGGGGTATTGTGGAAGGGGAAATGTGGAGATGAAGGGGCAATGTGGAGATGGGGGCATTGTGGAAGGGGCATTGTGGAGATGAAGGGGGCATTGTGGAAGGGGAAATGTGGAGATGAAGGGGCAATGTGGAGATAGGGGCATTGGGGAGATGAAGGGGGCATTGTGGAAGGGGCAATGTGGAGATGAAGGTGGCATTGTGGAGATGAAGGGAGCATTGTGGAAGGGGCAATTTGGAGATTGGGGGGAATTGTGGAGATGAAGGGGCAATTTGGAGATTGTGGTGCAATGTGGAGGTGGCCAATGTGGTTGAGGGGGCCAACGTGGTCGGGGGGGCCATGGCAATTTTTGCACCAGGGCCCGGTGGCTTCTAGTTATGCCTCTGAACCCCTCCCACCCCTTTTACCTAGTGTAAGCCACCTCCCTTCAGGTGTGGAATCTGGTCTTAAGACCAGACAGCTCACAGCAATGGACAGTCTTCTTACTGTGAGTATAAGGAAAACCTTGCCCCCTTGACAGGTTTTTCAGGTTTTTCCCTTATGCTAATTGAAGATTATTCCTTTCTGCAAGCCATCTGGACACCACTTTTCTGTTATGAGGTAAGCAGTGTTACATCAGTAAAAGGGGCAGGAGGGGGATACTTTATCATTCAATTACTCTTGAACTACAACTCTGACAGTATTGAAATAACACTCTCCATGGCCCAAATAATATGAAGATTAATTGGAGCTGCTTTTCTTTTGAAACATTGCTATCCCTTTAAATCCTACAGAGATCTCAAAGGTATTGAAAAGTAATGGGAGGAGACCTCTCGAAATCCATAGGATTGATGGGGGAATTTATATTTATCCCCTGTGGTGCAGTTGGCTTGCTCCAGAATTACAATTCATTTGTGTTTTTTAAAAACAGGCCAATATGTTATCAGTACTCAGTGTAGTCTAGTATACCCAGTACCAAATGAAGGATAGGGACAGTGGAAGGGGAAAAAAAAAGCAAACTGAGTTTTCATTATTTTGCACATTTCTTTGCCTTTGCAACCATAGCACTAATGTTATCTGAGTGTTGTATATTTATTTGCATTCTTCTCTAAAGTGGTATATGACTTGATATCTTGGAATGCATGGAAAGTGAAGTTTGAGCTGTAATAACTTATGAATAAAGCAACTCTCAAGAATCAGCATGAAAATCTCTATAGCATATATTTTTCATTAAAAAATGTGTACTTTTTCTTTACCCTGATAACACCGGGTGACATGCCTGAACTTTCACAGGAATCCATCCTTTAGGGATGGATGATGGTCCTAGCATGTCAAGGGTTAATGATCGCAGCCCCCACCAGGGCCAGAGCAGTCAGTTTCAGCATTTCCCATGTGGCTCTACACATATTATCTCTGCTACAGCGTTCATGTGCAGTGGATCCACAAAACAAAGGCAATGTCAGTGTTCTCTGCCTCTCTTTTCCTCTCTGTGATCATGAGAGATAGATGCAGAGAACATATCTCCCAACAACATCAAATGGCCAAAGTGGGGGCTACTTTCACTTTAACTGGTGGTGCTGAGGGCAGGATTAGGGGTAGCCCAATATTTGGTCACTTGGTGACCAATTACTACCTCTTTGTGTTACTGAATACATGATTTAGTACACTTCTAATTTCTAAATGCATATATTGAAGTTTAAACAAACAATATTTTATTTTTGTTGAGCAATGTGATACACTTATAGACATACATCAGACCACATCATACAGTCTGATCTGATAAAAAAGGGACAACAGGGAGGGAAAGAGAGACATAGGTATTTTCATCTCAGGTGGGCAGTACCCCCTTAAAAAGGGACACTTTAGAGGTATGAATGAACATTCATGCCTTTTCTCCAGTCCATTGTAAAAACTAATTGAGCTCAAATTATCACAGGGAAACCTGTACAAATGATGTGCATTTTTATTTTTTATATTACCATCAACTTAAATATTGGGTTATAAATGTGGTATGAAAAGAAAGCCCTACTTATGCTTATAAGAATGGTAAATAATTTGTTTGGCTATACTAAATGAATTAGAGGAAATACACATTGTTGAACAACGGCATACTAAAAAGGACAACATTGCTTTTCTCCTCTAGTATAAAAACCTTAGTCACAAAGGGGTTAAACAACAAATCTACCCTCCAGATGCCTGTCTGGGACTGTAGTCCAATCAGTCAATATGGAAATGATGCAGATGTTCACTAGAAAGAGCTTTTGGGAGATTTTAAGTACTGGGGTGCCAATTCCACTGAGAAAACTATCATACAATCCAAAACACTAAGAGCAAAATGTGCTTTACAGATGCAAAGGGAGGAGTAGTGAGAAGAGAGAGAAATGGCAGTGTTCAGTTTACATGAATAACGATCACAGTGTCTATAGTGAGGGCTACACAGACAGACAAATACAACACATTCACACCCATAAACACACAAATTCACACAGGTAGATGGGGAAAATGTTCATGGTGTACTCACCCAGAGAGCCAGAGGTCACTCATTCAGCTGTAACTTATTCACTGCTGTCTTGAACATACTCAAGCCCCACATTCCACATAGTATAGTTAACTCAAAATTGTTAAGGACAGAATCAAAGCAAGTTTGAAATTGATTCTTGAATATTTGAAGAAAAACCACTCTTTACACCATTCATTAATGCAGAGACTCACATGAAGCATGGAAAAAAACACTCCTGACGGGAAAAAGACAGCAGAGGGGCACTGTGTGTGAGGTCAGATCAATTGCCCCCATGTGCCCCCCATGTGCTGTGGGCCTCAGTGCCTTGCAGTGTCTGCATCTGCAGTAATTCAGCCCTTTAAATATATTGAATTTGTAATTTATATTTTATTAGTGCTGCTATTTACCACTTCAATGCATGTTTTGCAACTGAAAAATTATTCATATCTATAACATCCAGTGGGATTAAACAATGGGGTAAACACGTCTGAAGTAAAACAATATAAACAATTTCAATCATATACCATTTCCTTTTACAACTGCAAAATCCTTATTTAATTTTCTACTGCAATAACAAACTTTATTGTTCTAAACACAAAAGCATCTATACATGTAATCAAAACACTAAAACAGACATGCATACTCTTAACTTCTTAAGGACCAGGAATATCTGTGGTGGTTTTCAATTGGTTAGCAATTTTGAGTATGTCTTTGTTCAACAGTATTTTCCCTCTGTCTATTATTCCAGACACAAATTATACACTGTTTTTAAGCACAAGTAGGGCTTTCTTTTGATACCTCATTTATAAGGATAACACACCATTTATTTTATTAAAAATAAAGTAAACAATAAAAATAAAACTAAACAATAAAACTAAACTTTTTATAGGTTCTCCTGTGATAATTTGTGTATTATTGGATGCTTTTTTTATTAATACTGGATAAAAGGTATGAACGGTCATTCATACCTCCCAAATGTAAAGTTTTTTGTGGGCACTGTCCCTCTGGGGCATAAATCCCCATGGCCCTCTTTTCCTCCCTGATTTTCCACTTTTTTTTGGAGATTAGACTTTGTGGTATGTATATAAATGTATTACATTGCTCCACAGCAATAAATCCCATATTAATGTTTGTTTTAGTTTCAGTATATATTTAACCTATGACATGCCAGGATCATCACTGACCTTCAGGCACAGACACCGGTGACTGTCCTGACACGTCACTGGTCGCTAAGGGGTTATATCACATTAAAACAAAGCAACAAGACACACTCACAGCTGTTAAAAACCCATAATATTTCACGTAATAAGCATCTGCAACAGCTAAAATATACATAATTGTTTATTTTTACCACTGAGGATCCATAGTGCATCTTCCTCTTTGGTCTTGAAAATAATGTTGTTCTTTACATAGGTAATAACATAGCGAGAATTGCTGCACAGGTCCAATTAATTATGTGCTCAACTGTTTAATGATGCTGAGTGTATTAAAAAATTCATTAGATCTCCATTTTAATGTAGTACTAGTTACATACAAATGAACTGTAACGGTGAGTGTTTAGAAAGAGAATTGAAAAAACAGTTTTTCATGTATAACAAGCAGCACAACAATGAACTAGAAGGACATTTGAGTGTAATGTGACAGAACCTTTATGTAAGAAGCTGGAGCATACTGTGGGGTGAATGTACGAATACGATTCTGCTCGAATTCAGAAATTACACTTGCCTAATGCCATAGTACAAGAAAAGAAAAATTCACAGTGCTAACACATTATAAAATACCTGTGCAAAAAATTGACATGAGTGTATGCACAATGTGCCACAAAATAAGGGGACTCTCCACAAATTCCCGAACTAAAAACAAGCAGAGGACAATCCTGCAACACTTCATCTAGATTTTTGAAATATGACCCCAGGTACAGCATACATTACTACCCATAACAGCCACATACTAGCTAACAAGTTGATGTTTTGTCACATAGTGTTGCCAAAATATGTCAAAGCTTGGCTACACTCCAGGCACTCCATTTAAAGCAAATTCTATTGAATACACTTTAACATATATGGTTAACAAATTGATTTATGTTAGAAACTCGAATGTCTTTCTAGGCTTGTAATAACCTGCACTTAGGAGACACCTGCAGTGAGTGGGTATGGGAAAGGTTCAAAACTGTTATGTATTCACCTTCTTGAAACACAGTCCATTCCTATAGAAGTCTGCTCCACCAACTTCTATTAACTCCATGTAGCCTGAATAATACAGCTTTCCAAAACGTATTGTGTGTTTCCATATTTATTTACTCATGTGACTTGGAGTGATTACAACATAATATTGGAAGGAAACGCTCATTAAAGCAATGATATCTACTGAATTTTCGAAAAAACCTTTCTTACAGTGACTACCAATTCCCTTATGGACCCATGACATGCCAGGACCATCATGGGTTAACTTGCATTAAGTACCTGTGACGTCCTGGCACATCGTGGATTTCAGGGGTCCCTGCTTGGATGCATGCCACATGGGGACCACTGAATCCGGTTTGCAAAAAATAAAAATGCTCTGTGGTCCTTAATAGACACGTGGATGATCATTAAAGGGTTAAAGAAATGCATTTTAGTGTACTATATTTATGCCATTCTTGCCATTTATAAGTGACTACTTCTTTGACATTCAAAGGGTTAAATACACTTAGTGAACAATTGTATGCTGTCCTTGTCATTTATAACAGTGAAATGTAATAAAATATGTGAAAAGCTGCTAAAATGAGAACAAGAAAACATTTGCTAGGGAAATGGGTGCATGGCATGGTTGGCATGCTTGAACATCATAAGCACACTGGGGCACTCAATAACATTCAAACAGATTGCTTGTTATAGCTGTAGCTTATTAACAGAAGTGTATTCCAACAGTATTATTTTTAAGATATGTACATTAGTAAACAAATTAAGAGCTTTTATTCTCAGGGTATAAAACCCCTTTAAGCTGCTGAAGTGAGAAACCAGGATGTGATATAGATTTAGATTACATTCAAGCTGAGAAGATCTCCCAATCAGTAATTTACTGAATCAGGAGATGTTGGCGAGTATATTCCCACAGTTGGCTAACATTACACTCCCAGCATTTTTCCTCTCAAATTGGGATGGTCAAAGGTTTTCACTTCAACACAGAAATAGGAAAGAATGGCACTTCCCACCTAGTAGGAATTTCCCATGAAAAAATGCTGTTTTCCTGCTTTTTTCACCTAACTCACCGCATTGAAATCAGTGGGAAGACTGAATTCCTCCCCACCACATGGCAATTGTCCCTTTTTTTCCTGCAGGCATATAAAAGGGTGTAAGGCTTTCACGGCATGCCATTCTGTGTTTGAGAGAGGATACATCAGCACAATCTGGAGCTAAAGATGATAGGTAAATAGAGTGGAGTTGAAGTTTAGTTTAGGAAGTCTTTTAGATAGAACATTCTCTGTATTAGGAAAGTCTGTGGGCACTCTGGGGGAAAGAATGGAGAAAGGAGGTTAACACCAAATACCTTGGAATTCAGTGTGACTGAAAACAACACACAAGCAGCTGTGATTCAAGCTCCTTCCTGATCTGGATGTTATTATCTCTGGGGGAATCTGGAGGTGTGAGAAGGAAGCAAAAGAGCTTCACCCCAAATACCCCAACATTCTGTCTGACTAATTTGATTTGAAAGTCATAGGCAGTTGTAGTCAGGTTGCTTGCTGATCTTGCTGTTATTATCTCTGTGCTGAAGAAGTCTAGGAAAATAAGTTGTTAATTTTTTTTTAAGGTTTTTTTTGGGGGTGGCAGTGATAAGATGGGGACGACAACACAGTTTTAAAAATAAATAAATAAATAAATACAAAATATTAGGTGACAGTCAGCCAACTGGAACCCTGACTTGAGCTGTATGACTGAGGCAGACGAGTATTTTGTTGCGGGCCAAGGCAAGACATCACACTCCATCAGTTCTGTTGTGTACTTTAGAGTATAAGCACACACACAGGAGTAGAGAAATGTCTAGCAAATGCACAAGGGGAGATGCGGAGGATGACCCAGTGATGAGTGATGATGATAATGTAGATCTAAAATATATCCCTCCAGCATCCTCCTCTTCTTCACATACATATGAAGTTCAGAGTAAGAGAGAGATGATGTCATGGCAAGAAGGTTAGCTGAAAGGCAAAGGCTTAATCTTCTACCACTGCAAAAGAGCACTATGCCTGTCTATAAACTGTTTTAGAAAACCATTGGAAACTCTGACCCTGTACAAGCAAATATGCCTATAAATAAATAGTCATCCTCTTGGTCATCATCAGAATTGCTACCACTTCCAAGTCCAAGACCCACTCAGTCACACACACAGCAACAACAACAACAACATGTTATTAACACCCACAACCTTATCTATGAGGTATGCCTCTGCTACTGCTGGAAGTGCTGCATTTTTGACACCTATTAGTAGTAGCAGTGGAGTTGCATCAACATCTAGTCCCAGTAGTAAGAGCATCCCCTTAGGAACCCCTCAGTCCATGAAGCCCAAAGTACTGAGATACTTAACTTAGGATCCAAAAGCTAATCATGTTGATAAACATGTTGCTATCTGTGCATAGGGGGAAAGCAGGCTCACACCTAGGCACCTCCTCTATGAGATCCCACCTGAACCATAACTACAGGTCTGACTGGGAGACACACCATCAACAGGTCAGTGGTGCCACAAATAGCAGCAACAGAAACACTCCAAAAAGTTCCCAGGGCTCTAGGACAGATTAGAGAAGGTCTAGATTCTTAGAAAGAAGTCAAATCCTGCACAAAAATAATCCAAAAGAATGCCTATGGAATAGTAAACTTGCCAAAATGTTGGCAGTTGACATGCTGCCATTTTCTTTTTTTGAAAACAGAAGCTTTAAAGAACTAATGTCATGTGTTGCACCCTGCTGGAATATCCCAAACCAAAGTTATCTTTCAAGTATAGCTGTGCCAGTGTTACATAATCAGGAAGTTAGTGTTGTGTGCAAAAGGACAAATGCACTCAGCCTCCTAACAACCTTTTCACTGCATATGTTGTTTTAGGACTTTCAGTTATTTATTTCTCCACTGTAGCCCTCAGCAAACATTGTGGTGGGAAATGTTGCTGCATAAGAAACAGGCATAACATTTATTGGCCGTGGCTAAAAGGAGAAAACGTTTGCAGTGGAGAAAAGGAAAAACAATTTAAAGAAAAATGTAAAAATCACAGTCATGCAGAATATGTTTTGGACTTTTTGCCCACCCCTACACACAAATGCTTGGATTTAAGAACAGCAGTCTGACGGTCACAATTTTTTTAAATGTTCCTGAGATTCAATCCACAAGAATTCCTTTGCTTGGTTTTGTACACACAAGCACCCTCCCCATAGTTAACACCTCCATTGCCTAGACTGCATAGCAATGGTTCCAGTTGTACCAACATTGGAGGGATTAACTTAAACTAAATATATATAACCTCCCACCACACCCTAGTATCCTAACTCAACCTCCAGTTAACAGCACCTTTGCAGATTGCCTTCATGAAATTTAGGTGGCAATTTACAAACTGGGATTTGGCTGCCAATTAATTTAATTTTTCTGCTCCTACATCCTTCTATTTCCTTATATCATAATAGGAATTCTGTTGAATTACTTTGAAAGTGTTATTTGGTGTATCTAAAAATTTAAGCATGAACATTATTTTAAAATAATGTACACCATTGTACATTTTCGATAAATCATTCAAATTAATAATATATTTTATTTGCTATTCTTTTTAATAATGTGTGTCCACTAATGAAAATCTTACTATCATTCTATTTTCAAAAGCATTAACATAAGATAATGGGAACTGTATATTAACCAATAAAGCAAAAATATAACTATAAATGTATGAACATAAGAGGGATTTCTGGGTTATCATCTAAAACGGGGTGTTAGAAAATAAATGTGGCCATAGTAATAATATGCTAACAACATGAACTTGAAATTAATCCTTAAAACAAAACCATATGCTATCTTATTCAAAGATAGCTATCTGAACTTGTTTATGCCATTAAGTACTGCATTTATTTTTTGCTTAATATTTGTGTTTAATGTGTATATTCTCTTATTATGCAGTTACTCATTCCATATGATGTAATAAATTGCATTGTCAATTGACCTTTCAACAATTGTTGTCTTTGTCCTTGCAGGTAAAAAGCATATATTAATCAGGATAAAAATTACTGTGACATTAGACAAGGTCATCCTACCCAAAGCAGATGTTACATAACATGGGTTGTATACAAAAAAATTACATTTCTAAATAATGAAAAATAAGTTGATAAGAAATTTCCATGCAGAAAATTATATTAGTCTGACTGAATACTAAATTGTATTGTGTGTTATTTCTTATTTTTAGAGAAAAATAAGCGATCAATGTTTCTATGCATTTTTTGCGGTATCTTGATAAATACAGTAGTATACACAAACTAGACATGACATTTTTAAATATGGGCATTGGTATAGAAAAAAATAATACTCCACCAACAGTAAAAATATATCTATCCAGTAGAGAAACAAATTGACCGAGCAATTGAAAGAGATGCTAAAGATTGTATTCAAGGTTGAAGGTAGTCTTGCTGTGATTTGTGCCTGGAGTATGTTGCAGGCTGCAAGAGCAGATATCTGACCACAGTTGAGCCAGGATAAAATCAGGATAAGCACATCCACTGCTGGTAGACATTGAAGGTTCAGAGTGCCTGATGTAAAGAGATGGGAAGCAGGTATTGAGTATCCTTGGTGCAGAAGCTGGATGAGAGTGGCAATCATGAGAAGCTGGTCTCCCAGGGCGATGCAGGAGTGTTAAACAGCTTGGCACACCAGAAAAGATAATCAATTGAAGTGAATAGACAAGCCAAGGTCAGAGCTGGAGAAAGCTGAATCTTAATTAAATCAAACCTAAGACAGAAACTGGAAATAAAGCACAGCAAGAAACACAACAGTACAAGGAATATAGATTGGGCAAGGAAGAGAGAAGAACCAGGGAATAAAAGCATGAGTAGCCAATAGGAAGACAAAGTCTGTCAGGTAAGACACGGGTAGATGTAACTCTCCTGCAGTTAAGGAAAGACAGGGAAAGTTATGACTTGAAGCAAGACAGGCATGCATTTCAGTTACTGAGATATCCTTGGTGCATCAAAACAACTACTGTGTATCATATCATAATTATTGTATTTATTAATGTATTTATATTCTTATTGCATGGTTGCACAGACCAACTGCAGCTTTCAGAGTTACCCCATATACCCACCCAATACCAAGACACTTTACGTAGATATTGTTGATGAATATTAACAATACATTTTAATAGAAAACCATGGACTTGACTAGACTTCATTTTATTAAAGCTTTTTTCTCTACAAATCCATAATTTTGTCTTATCAAACTTTTCATGTCCTTCCACAGAAACAGGCAGAAGGAGAGGCGCAGTATGGGCAAAACAGTTATGGGGCTGCGAGGACACATGGAAGGTAGCTGAGATTCTAAGGTTTTTATAATCTCATAGAAGAACTGGTTTACACACAGAAGTACCTTCTAAGGCCAGATATAGTAAGGGTCAAATTTATCTGATGGATAGTGTAATTTAGCATTATTGGCAAAGTGCCATACCATATCCCTAAGAGTATACTGAGGTGCAGAGCTGTGGTGTTTTTCAGCAGTTCTTTTTTGGTAAACTTGAGCAGGTATGAACACCTTGTCACAGATCAACCACTGAGACAACTACAGCATCAGCTTTGGTGCTCCTGGCATCTTAGAATCAAGAATAAAAGTATGTGGAGTGTACCTCAAAGATGATAGAATGGGAATCACCTAAGAGAGTCTTAGAACAAAGAGTAAGTCCTTCCAGTTTTCATGTTGTTGATTACAATAACAGAACAAGAATTACCCAAGGTTCTGCATAAGCCACCCCATCTACCTATTAGATAGCAGGTGTTAAGCAGAGGAGAAATGGAGGCTGATTACAAGTTGTTTGCAGAAAGCCCTGCCAGAATCTGAAAACAAACTGTGATCTTCTGTCAGAAACAATTTGTTCAGGTATGCCATACAAACAGTAGATTTATTTCATTAAGAGATCTGCCAGTTCTTCAGAGGATGTTAGTTTAGGTAATGATATGAAGTGACCCTGCTTTGAGAAGTGAACCATCATGACGTAGATTAAAGTCATGCTTTGCAAATCTAGAAGTATTACAACAAAGTCCATCGAAAGGGGGCACCAAGGCAGAGCTAGTACTGGAAGATGCTGGAGTGAATCTATTGGTTTAGTACAAGAAGTCTTTATCTAGGCACAGACATGAAAGAAAGACACACAGTCTATGACACTTGACATGAGCTTGGGCCACCAAAACCTGTAGGCTACAAGACCAAGGGTGAGTTTAACCCCAGCATGGTCTACCTCTACTGAATAATGAGTCCAGTGCAGGATTTGTGACCACACGGAAGTATGACAAACCAGATGGAACTTGAAGGCCAGTGGGTGTCTGCTGAGAGCTTCTGTGGAAGGGAAGCTAAGAGGACTGCAATAATCTGCTAAGCAGGAATATTTGGATCATAAGAATCAGAGGAGGAGGATGAGTCTTCAAACTGCAGAGAGAGGGTATTTACCCTGCAATTCTTTGAAGCAGGTGTATATGTGATGTTGAAATTGAAGGAGCTTGAAGAATAAGACCCTGCAGACTTGTGAGGTAAGCTATTTGGCTTTGACCAGATAAAACAGGTTCTGATGATGTGATAGACATATATACACATATATATAGACATCGATAGTTGTCTATACACTATCTAACAAATAAAACACTCTACTAGAGTCATTGTTATTGTGAGAAGCTCCCAGTTACCCACATCATAGTTCTTTTCTACTGGAGATAACTTCTTTAACCAATTCAGTACCAGCGAGGTATCTATCACATTGCATTGCAATGAATTTGTTTTGGGGAGGTTTCTTGACTGGTATTGGGGGGGAAGTTAATATAAGAAAATAAGACATTTGTATTTAAAGTGAGAGAGACCGGAATCCCCTGACATAAGATGCCACTGGGGTGGACTGATACTTGACGTGATCGGGTATTTTGTACAGGATGATTTGTTAGATTTGTTGTTAGAGGCCTTTGTATGACTTACACTTATTAGAGGCCCAAGCCCTGAATAAACATTGATTTGTAGGACTTAAGCTTGTTTGGCACAAGCCCTAAGGAAACATTGATTTGTAAGACTTAGGCTTGTTAGAAACAAACCCCCCAAAAATAGTTTATTTTTTGTAGGACTATGTTGTTGTTTTTTTTATTTATTTTTTATTTATTCTTTTTTCAAAGCACAAGCCCTGAGAAAAAATCAAAATTACCTACTGGACTAGTGCCAGCAGGTCATATTGGCCAGTGGCCACTGGCCATTGTCAAATTTCCTACTGAGTCCATAATTGTGAAATTTGCACCTACTGTTCTTACTGCTGCTGCTGAGTTGTTTAAGCAGCAGAATGATTAGGCAGCTGAAAGGGAATGGGATCAACAATAGCAGTAACATGGAAGATTTATGATGAAGGTTCCACTTGCCAAGACTGGCTCCAGTGACATGCCTGAGGCAGTAGCAGCACAATAAGTAGCCCCCAGTCTATGTGGAGAAAAGAAGTTGGACATTAAATCTCCACCTGCCCCTCCTCCAAAATCATGGATGTGTTGTTATTAGAATATATTTTTTTCCCTTGAGTGTAGGAATTGTGGCTCTCATCATCAACTGCAATGTGCAGAGTGTGCGTGTGTGTGTGTGTGTGTGTGTGGTAAATGACATCTGGGGGCACAACTGTATCTACACACCATGACACCCGAAACCAAGTATTGCCGCTGTCACTATACCCCTTGTCTAGACCTCACTAAAGACACATGACAACTTGCTGACAGTTTAACAGTAATGATGAACTCTTCCTGAACAGCATTTTTTAGCATATTCTGTGGGATGGAATCTCATCAGATGCTGCTTGATGCACTGCTTGCGATTCTCCTCCACCACACTGGCATTTGTGGTCAGTGCACCACACAGTGTGCAATGGGTAGAGATGAATTGCTGCATTCTAATATCAACAGAGTGGTTATCATTCGGGGGAAGAGGTAACAATGAACGATTTGGATTGGCAGAAGATGTAGTTACCATAGAAGGTGACAGCGAGTTAGTTGTTTCATTCGTCAGTTGCAAATTCCTCTAATTCCAAAAGGTCACTGCTAGTTGTGGTGGTGATGCCCATCCTCATCCCTGTCTCCCATTCCTTCTCAGTTTCTGCTAAAAAAGACCATCAATGTCTCTTCCAACCCAGCTTCTCCAGCATCATCACCCCCACTAGTCCCTACATGCTGATGCTCCATTACAGGCAGGGCCGGTGCAATGATTTTTGTCTACACAGGCGAAGATGCATTTTGATGCGCCCCCCAATCATCATCCAATACCACACTGTGCCCTCTTTGTCATTATCCAATATTATTGTGTGCCCTCTATCTCATCATCAAATGCCACCCTGTGACCTCTCTCTCAATATCTATTACCTCTTGCTCCCATACTGCCTCAACCTCCACACCCTGTGTTCACATACTGAATCCACCTCCACACCCCGTGTCCACACACTGTGTCCACCTCCACACCCTGTGTACACACACTGTGTCCACCTCCACACTGTGTCCATCTCCACACCCTGAGTCCACCTCCACACCCTGTGTCCACCTCCACACCCAGAGTCCACCTCCACACCCTGTGTCCACACACTGAGTCCACCTCCACACCCTGTGTCCACCTCCACACCCTGTGTCCATACACTGTGTCTACCTCCACACCCTGTGTCCACACTCTGTGTCCACCTCCACACCCTGTGTCCACACCCTGAGTCCACCCCCACACCCTGTGTCCACAAACTGTGTTCACCTCCACACCCTGTGTCCACACACTGTGTCCACCGCCACACCCTGTGTCCACACACTGTGTCCAACTCCACACCCTGTGTCCACACACTGTGTCCACCGCCACACCCTGTGTCCACACACTGTGTCCAACTCCACACCCTGTGTCCACTTCCACACCCTGTGTCCACCGCCACACCCTGTGTCCACACACTGTGTCCACTTCCACCCTGTGTCCACCTCCACATCCTGTGTCCACCTCCACACCCTGTGTCCTCCTCCACACCCTGTGTCCACTTCCACACCCTGTGTCCACCTCCACACTCTGCCCACACTGTGTCCACCTCCACACCCTGCCAATGCTGTGTCAACCTTCACACTGTCCATACTGTGCCACCTCCACACTGTGTCCACACTGCCCACACTGGCACTCAGATGGACCAGTGCTTACCTCGCTCCTATGAAGCCTCCCATTTCAGACTGTGCTCACTCTCCTCCGCCTCAGGTCATTGAAGTGCTGCCGCTGGTCTCCCTCTCAGCGGCTCAGCCAGGAGGACCTTTGCAATGTTGGTGCTAGACCAGCATAAGAATGCTGGAGAACTGGCTTGGCACGCTCTGTTCAACTGAGCGCCAAGCATTTTTGTTGGCCCAACCAGACATCACTGTGCACACGCATGTTCACAATTGATGCAATGAAGGGAGCTGTGGGAGCCGGGACCTAGAGCGGACTGCAGGACACTTAGGACAGCAGCAAAGGGGGCCCCTGGCGATGCTACTGATTGAAAAAAAATGGAATAAAAAATAAAAATTCTCAGCTTCACCTGTTTTAGCGCCCCACAGCTGCCGCACCCTAAGGCAGCTGCCTAAACCGCCTTATGCTAGTGCTGGCCCTGATTACAGGCATCTCATTGCTGCTTGGAGGAGGTGACGGGCAATGTGACAGAGGGTCCCCTAATGTCACACTTGCCATTTCTTGGCCACATGAAGAAAGCAGACTGGCAGCAGTAGCAGCAGGCGCAGACAGCTGATCTGTGCTGATAGTGGCGGTATTAATTGTGTGCCTGCTCTCCCCCAACAACAGTTATGACCTCTTAGTCTTCAGGATCCTGTTCCACTTGGAAACTATAGTGAAGGGAAGGACTCCCAGGGTCAGAGGAATGGTGTGGGCTCCCTTGACTGCTAGTCTGGAAGCTCTCCAATGTTTCCCCTACCACTCCGGCTGCTTCACCATTACTGCTACTACTACTAACCCCAACCACATCAAGTTCAGCCACGGTGTCTTCCTCCTCAGTCTCACAGTCACTAGTAATATGAGGATATTGTTGTTGATTACCCCCTCCTACACTCCTAACCCTAACAAGCTGCTGGACCTTGGTAGTAGTATTACTAGCACTGGCGGGACTGCTTAGGGATGGCAAGTGTGATCTAGGTCCCTTGCTGTCACACTTGGTGTAATTGCCCCTCCCCCGAGTACTACAAGACACACTAGCAGCAGGTTCATCGCTGGTGGCAGCAGGGGAAGAAAATCTGACAGCAAGCACAGTACTGGTGGCACCAAGGGCAGCACGTCTGGCAGAAAGTACAGAAATGGTGGTTGCAGGTACAGCACTAGTGGCAGCAGGGGCAGCACATCTGACAGCATGTACAGAAATGGTGGCTGCATGTACAGCAATGATGACTGTGGGTACAGCACTGGTGGCAGCAGGGGCAGCACATCTGGCAGCAGGTACAGCAATGGTGGTTGCAGGTACAGCACTAGTGGCAGCAGGGGCAGCACATCTGGCAGCAGGAGCAGCATTAGTGGCAGCAGGTACAGGAAAGGTGGCTGCAGGTACAGCAATGGTGGCACTGGCAGCAGGGACAGCACGTCGTGCAGCAGGCACAGGCAGCTGATCTGTCCTGCTCTCACTAATACTACCCTTTTCTCCCTCCCTTCCCATTCCCTTTTCTACCTCCCTTCCCATTAAATTCTCCAAGATCCCTTGGAGTGATTTAGGGGGACTGGACAGCATTGGTTTAGTGCTGCTAGTCGCTTCCTCAGACTCAGACTCAGACTCAGTGGGCACATAATAAGGGTCCTTCCAGTTCCTCCTTTTGCTGCTCATAGTGATAGCAGTCACAATGAGCCTCTCCTGTCTCAGTTTTCACAATAAATAACAGCAGAACAGCACAGCACGTCTACCTTGCTCTGTAGCTGCTTCTATTGTGCATGACTGCAAATACATCACATTTTTATAGTGAAAAAGCGAAAACAATGTAAATCAACGGGTGGACACTTTCTAGCCACTAGAAAAAAATGGAATTTCTCGTGAAAAAGTGGACAATAATGTGGTTTTCACAGAATTTCTCTCAACAGGGAGACAACTTTCACCCATCCCTAGTCGGCAGTCATGTCCATGCTTAGATCTGTCATGCTGGCTTGACAATAGAGGAGGCATGCCCATGAAGCAGAGGGGGAAGTCTAGACAATTACTTGTTGGTAGTGGTACTACACTGGTGGGTTGTCAGAACAAATATCTAACACTGCTGCTGAAAGCCGATAGAGAGTAAGGCAGGGTGTTTAGCTTAGGTGCAATGACAAGAGCAAGTTCAACCTAGACTATAGCTACAAGCTGTGGTTTGACCACAAAGTCAAATAGCTAATACCAGGACGGTTGCACTTTCTCACTTTGCCATCACCAGGGGCACATACCTCATAAGCTTCATAAACAGAACAGGATTTCTGTGATGTTATTCCTGACTTAACTTGGGTTTGAGTCAACATGAAAATACACTAAGGCAGGCTGGTGGGTGCTCACATCGCCCTACTAGTCGAAGTTTGATTTCTTGTCTTCCAGCTCCCTTTCTCTTCTTATGCATATGGATGTGTGGTCCCAGAAACAAAAGTGAGGTTGTGTCCTTGGTCCCTGAACCCACAGGATTACGCTGTGTATTTGCTAAAGCCAAAGTCCATAACCATCAGTGTTAATAATGGCCAGCCATGATCAGACAGCTCTGTTCATGATGTGAAACGATCTTAGCTTGTGCTTTGATAATTGCTTTTAATTTAAGCAGACAGTGCAAATTTTTCATTTACAATGTTTTGTTTACCCAATTCACACTCAAAAGTGTTAAGTAAGGTGAGATGTGACCATGGCTGTAACTGCATAGAAAGCTACAGTGAGATCTCAACATTGTCAGCCTTAGTTTGCCGATGTTGGAACTGTGAACTCTGATAGCAAAGGCTGTTATTAGAGCTTAGTCCATGTGGTGAAGTGCTACATTTATATAGAAACACACCCACATGAAAATGACAATGGTTCATTAACCTGTATTTCCATATGCAAATCAGCCATTGTAGTGCAAAATCATAAAACTGTCGATGACATGGCAGATTTATGGAGATGTTAGAGGATTGTGGAGGATGGGGGATGGATTCACAGGGATATGATGGCAAAAACAACTTAGTGCATGCTGTCAATATGTCACAGATACCTCTTTGCCACCATATCACCACCCTGGGCCCTTATCACCCTTCAGTGCCCCCCCACCCCTGTTTATCTGAACAGGAAATTGCAGTTAAATAAAAACTGAACAGTAAAAACTATTGAATTAAAAAAAATTTTCCAGCAGTTTAAGCATCCATGTTTTACACAGCAGGGAAAGTCCCATAACATTTTTTAATTAAAAAAAATGTCCACTGCTCTTTGAAAGACACAAGTCCACATAAAGTATGGATGCATGCTTCCTGTTTTATATTTTTGGTTTTTATTTGTGCACTGCTATTAATATATTACACAGTTCTCCAATTATCTCTGCTCCGTCAGACATTCTAATCTCTTTCTTCACTCTTTCCTGTCATACAGTACTCTCCATCTTACAGTTTCTTTATCTCCAGTCTATTCTCTATGAATAAAGAAATAGAACATTTCCTTTCTAACAATCCTGGATTGTATAACTCCTCTCTCTTTAATGCTATCTCTCCCTCTTTTATCCAATATTGAGAACCTTGCATTTCATGCCTATCTCTTTTTATTTATCCGTTTTGAAATAATAATGAGTACGTGGTGCTTGATACTAGGTGGACTGTGCTGATGAATACTCTAAACAATTTATAGATGGCTAAAATGATATGCAGGACAATTCTTTTTATACTTATTTATTTCATTTATTTATTTTAAGCAAAAGTACAGTAATTATAATAGACATGTCACCTTAAAGGGATAGTAATACTTCGTTTTATCTTTATTTTATTTTGTAGGCATTAAAAAAAACATGAAGAACGATATAAGTCTAATCTCTCAAACCTTTATGGTTTGAGAGATATTCACAAGCAAAGTCCCCCCCCCGCCACTTTTACCTAGTGTAAGCCATCTCTTCTCAGATGTGGAATCCAGTCCATAGACCAGACAGATAACAGAACAATGAGAACAATGAAAGCCCTGCCCCCCTTGACAAGTTTTTCAGGTTTTTCCCTTATCTTAATTGAAGACTGTCCCTCTCTGCAGTCTACCTGAGCACCTCCCTTCTGATCTGGCTGAACAGTGTTACATCAGTAAAAGGGGCGGGAGGGGGATACTTTGTCATTGAATTACTCTTGAACTACAACTCTGACAAAATAAAATAACACTCTCCAAAGTCCAAATACCATGATGACTAATTAGAGCTGCTTTTATTATGAAACATTACTATCCCTTTAAGAAAAGATTTGCTCTAGCTGATTTTTTGTAAAATAAATAAATATATATATATATATATATATATATATATATATATATATATATATATATATTCGAAATTAACCTCTATGCATCTATGGCTCGGAGTGGCACTTTATGATATTTCTCTGCACATTATCATAATTTGCTGTGTTCAAGGTCAAACTAATAGCTATGTCTTTTGATAGAAATGACCCTAGTGTGGGAGCTCTGTCTAGATTCATTCAAAGCACAGTGTGTGGTAATATTAACACAGAACAGAAACAAATTAGCATACACATTGTGCCACCCCACCATCAAATAAAGGTTTATTTCTCAAAAAATATTACAATATTACAAACAAAAGGCTAGTCCAAAATAAAATCAGATTTTAATTACGTTTAAAAATATCTAATCATATCTTTGGGTAACGAGTCTACTTTAAACAATGGACCTGTGGCTCAAGAATATGACTGCTCAAACATTAATGATGAAACCAGATTTAAGATGAGATTCTGGCTCCTGCATAGAAAAGAACATGTATTTTGCAGACATTGGCTAGGAGTGCATGACAATTATAAATTATACATTTTCATTTAATGTGTTTTTTTCTTTACCTCATCAAACTCTGCAGTTAATGGTAGTGATGCTTTATTTATTCTTTTTTTATTACAAAAAAGCAGTCTTTGAAGAAAAAAACATAATTAACCTAATTTCTCTGTATGTTCTTTTAATATGCCATTTAGAAAAGTTAATGATTGATAACTCAGATTTACTTACTTGGATGATTAATCTTTATGCAGATTCAAGACTACAAAATGGGAGATATTCAAAATGTAAGTTTTGCACCTATGATACAATAAATTATCTGTCAAAAATGTAATTTACCAATTTATATGCATACAGGGATTTATTCTATTTAAAAGTATTACCATAAAATGTAGCCATTAAACAGTACTATCTGCTTGTGTCAAAATAAATCAGTGTGCTATATTTTTTTCTGCGTTCCTGAAACATATATAGGAAGTAAAGTGGAACAAATGTAAATCAAACCAACTGTACCATGGGGGCAAATAAAAATTAGCATTGACTTTAACCCCTTCAATGCTAGAGAGCTCTCCAACACATTGCAGAGCATTCAAGGAATTAAAAGGCCCTTTTAAATTAATAATAATTTTAGAATTGTCGTGTAGTACTCTCCTATGGTGCAGATGGTTTGCTCCGGTATTGCTGCTCCTTGTTTTCTGCATACAAATCAGTAGTGTATAAGTCAGACATGTCAAACATATGGCCCAAGAGAAGGCAAAGTGAGGCCCTCCATAGAGAAAAACTTTTTAAGTGCCCTGCAGCCAAACATCAAGGGCTTCTGTTTGCTTAAATAGTTAAGGTACCTTGTTTCAGGATTTATCTACTTGAGCACACATGGAAGAATCTATAAATTAGTCACTTTAACCCTCTGAATGGACAGTTCTTTGATCAACCTGTGTGCCCCATTAAGAGAAGGAAAGAGAGGACAGTGTATGGATGGTTCTGTGGATACCAGTGGATCTAACATTCAAAGAGAGAGAGAGAGAGAGAGAGATAAGAAGGCAGCACTAGTGGGTCTCGAGAACTTTAACCCAATACATTTTTCCATTTTGCTTACTTTGAAAGACCCACTGGTGCTGCCTTCATGTCCCTTTAACTATTTAAATTATGGGGTTGTACACCTGGACATTAACTCCATCAAACTTCCATCAAACCAACATACTATATATTTATATAATATGTGTGTGTTTATGCAGACCCTAGCAGCCAATGCTGCATCCCTTCTTGGAAGGAAATGTTTAGTATGTGGCCCTCAGCCGTCTTTGAGTTTCACAGACCTGGTATAATGCAATGCAGACATTTCATACAAGATGCTCTGGATGTGCAATACAGTTATGCAATGATCCTTTTAAATAAATTAGAGGGTAAGTCAGTTAACTCTAGTTCTAGGCAGGTAACTAGCTAACTGCTTCACAAAGAGTTGGAAACCTGATTGGCATCTAAGGCATTAATGAAGCTGGACTATCTCACATTGCAGCCTGTCTGAAAATTGACTGAATCCAACTGACACTGCAATTGCCACAAACTCCCTACAGGGATATGCAGAAAGTTGAATCAGGTTGTATATTTGGGCAGAGAAGGGAGATCCAATGCAATTATAAACACTACAAATAAGAACAACAAAAGTACATGACAGAGAAAAATCAGTTTACATAGCTATGACGCAAAAAGAAATAAAAGAGAAATATAAATTTAAAATAAAAGAAATATAATAATGAATACATTTTGCATTGTGGACATTCAGCAGTGTGAGAGGGCTTGTCCACACAATGGTTATGTTGGGATTGTGGTGACAGGAGATCTATACTCTAAGGCTGATAAGGGTTTGGTTGTGTAAATAGACATACTGGCCTACAATGGTGCGTTGAGAAAGGAGACTCTATTCTCACAATTGAATTGTGTTTGTTATATTGTTGAATGTACATGTACTGTGAAGTGCACAGTGTAGTTCAGTAACTAAAAGGTATCTAAAAATGGAAAAAAAGCAGTGAGCTGAATAAAACATATAACAGATAAACATCAGCAAAACATGTGTTGGAAATAGCTAAAACAATGTTTATGTAATCCTCAGCTGTGAATCATGAGCCTTCTTGGTGGAGAGCAGTGCTAACATTGGTTAGATATAGTGAATTAGCTAAGAAGTTTGGTTTTAATATAGTTCAACAGAATCTGCCCCAGACAACATCCCAGTCACACATACCAATATAGGTAAACATTCTACTTTAAGATATTTTAGATAGAAAAATATAAAATAAATCTGTACATCTGCCCTGGTTCCAGAGTTGTCAGTGTCTCACCAAATTCTCAGCCTCTGAAGCTGTTGAAAATGATGTAGAAGTATGTTAGTGCATATTTGTAATGGTGGTGTTATATACCTCCCCAATCTCTTTGAAGTCTTTAATTCTTGAGATGGGCTGTACCAGATGGTCTAATGAAACAAACATATAGGTTCAGCCAATGAGCACTGTACTTTAGTTGACTTTAGACTACTTGTCTCTTTCACTGGATGCTTGTAAGAATGGGAAGGCAAGTCTGCAGACTTACCAGAGGTTAGTGAAAACTTGTCATTAGTCAGTTTTATCACCTGTACCAATTTGAGCATTGTTACTCCAGCCCAGACATCTAAATGGGAATGTGCAAATTGAATTCTGCAGTAAAATATGCACTGCAGAACTGATTTTGTGCTTTGCACTTGTCTAACACCCGTGTACAAACCTTTTTGCATAACAAAATAGCTTCTTTGTCTGGGGTATAAAATTGAATTGGCAGTGTGGGCATTTTGGGGGTGTTCTGTTAATCTGTAAATGCTGTTTAAATTGGGGTTCAGAAGAAATCACAAAGTTCTTCCTTTTTCCATACTACAGCTAAATGTGTGGTATTAAGGACTTGATCACATAGAAGTTGTGTTCTGGAATATACTAATAAATTTGTACATCAGCATAGGTACAAGCACTGTTGTACCAAACACATTCATTGCTGTGCTTTTTTATATTCCCTTCTTGAATCATTTATTGTACTGAGGAAAACACTCAACATTATCCCTTATAAGGGTCATATTCTAATAATTGATGTAATTCAAGAGTGTTGCCTTTGTTCAGGGACTTCCTGCTGAAAGCCATAAAGTGGGCAAATGAATACTGAGGAAACATCTATAAGGGGTCCCACTGGTAAATCTTTCTGGATTTCTATAACTACATAAAGATGGCTGATGTTCTGAAACTATTGAAAACTCCTAGAAAGGTTTCACATTCAATAAAACATAGCTTTGATTTGATATTTATTCTTTAAAAATAAAAATACTGAGCAAATCTAAAAATCCAAACTGAGAACTTAATTTTTCATCCTGCATCATTTAAATGCACATTTCTTGTAATTGCTTATTAATTACCACTTTTATTCCCTGACTCTTAATATAGTTGGTTTGCAACATTGTAGTTTTTTATTATTGTTAAAAAAGATCTTCATCATGTCTGTCTGTACATTTTGATGGTACTGGATAATATTTTGTGATGGGTTGCATTCCTGCTTTGCTTTTTATATAGTACAGAAAAATCTATCACATAATACCATTATGATAACATAGAGCTAGTTTAAGTGAGGGATGCTCTTATAGCTAACAATAAGTGACTTAAATGTATTTCTAAACTGAGGGCTTGGTGAAACAGAGGAATGGAGGTAGAGGGACTTGAAGATGCTGGAGAAAGTGTGAAACAGGTTTCAGGGTGTATGTGTGTATGTGTGTGTGTGTGTGTGTGTGTGTGTGTGTGTATGTGTGTGGTCGTTCCAGGCATCACAGAATCAATAACCATTAAGTGGCAGCATCCATTTGCTAAATTCTACTGTGACAGGCTGCAGTTTGATGCTGCTCATTTATTGCAGCTGTCAAACAAAACCATTTTGTACTTTTCTAACTTATTTTCTTTAGTTTCACCCCAATTTGTTTGTGCAAGTGTTTTTGTTAAAACACATTCTGTCTGTAATATAAACTGCAATTTTAGTTTTTCCAGCAACATACATTTGAACAATTATCAGACCAGCAGTGAATCTCAACTGCTATAATGCCTGCTGTTCAAATTCAATAACAGTTTAAGAAAGCACACATATCTTGTACCTAATCTAAATTACGTATACATTATAAAACATTTTTTTAAATTTTCTTTTATTCTTGTCCAACCTGTAAGAGCTTGTAGTAAAAAAAAATATAGATATGCAGATATCATGAAATTGTAATTTTGTACATTTCTGTACATTTCAATATTCCAAATTATACTTCAGAACAGTGAATTTTAACTGCTGTGCTCTGGTGTACACAATTTGTAAAGTGTAACACACATTGTGTTTTATTTTTCCACCTTCTTTCATATTTCTCTTATCCGAATCCTATTTGTCTGTGTTATTCTTAAAAGCAATGTAGGTCTGCATAAAATTTCAATATCTTTTTCTACAGATCTATATTTGCAAATCCATTCTATTTACATCAGAGCAATGTGTTTCAACTCCTGTGCTTGCTGCTGTTCAAATCCAGTAACAATTTATGAACTTGTCACATTCTGTCTGTGTTGACCGGTGTTTTTTGCCCACTCCATGTTTGGATTCATGCAGTTCATTTTGGCTTGCCAAATCCTCGCTCCGTGATCAGGTTTCTGCTTATTCCATACTGGTGTGCAGTCTAAGCTCTCTAGTGAGTGTTCGAGTTTAAACTTAGTCCTGTTCCTGTGTTCCTGTTCCCTTCATTTTGCTGTGATTCCTCTTCACAGACCAGGCATTGCTTCCGACTATTCTCCAGCTTGCCATTCCTGTACTTCCAGTATTGTTCTCCATTGTTGACCCTGGTTCTCCTATGTGATTATTCTTCAGTCTGTTGATTCTGTGCCTTTTCTGCTCTCCAGCTACTGACCCTGTTTGTCTGACCATCTGAATCTCTTGCTCCTGCTCAGTCTGAGTCTGACTACCTCAAGTTTCAGTCGGTTCACCTCTCCAGTGCAGTCGGTGTTTGACTAATTCGACTATTAGTCAATACACTGTTCCAGCTAGTCAGAGTTTGATTTTCAGATTTCAGTTGGTTCCTGTTCCAGTCAGTCAGAGATCGACTAATTCAACTATCAGTCATTTCATTGTTCCAGCTGATTGGACTTCTCAACCTCAGTCGCTCAACAGTTCAGCACAACAGTGATTCAATCAGTCTTAAGATACCTTGTTTCTGTTACCTTTTGTTACACCCCCAATAGGTAGTTACTGTCTCTAGGCAGTCACCCTGGGTGCAGGTTGGCTCCTCAGGCAGGCACTAAACTAGTCTTGTGACTAGCACCTTTAGTCCTGCTTAGGCCACAGCTCAACTTTTTTATTGGTAGTCCATGCTAGCCAGCAACGCTATCTAGTCTCCATCTCCCAGCATCTTGCCTACTGGGGTCTCCCCAAAGTTATCCCGGGGATAGTCTGTTGTCATACTGTGTTTCTGATACATCTGTTGCTTTCTGCTTAGTTTGGTGTATGCACACCATGCCGGATTTTTATGTCTTCCACCTAAATTCTCTAATTCAAATGTAATTTAAATTTCAGTCTCTTTACAATTCAGCATTTTAAACAGTACATCAAGAAAGTAAATTTCAGCTGTACTGTTTTCCAAAATCAAAAACAATTTGACAGGACACATATATTGTGCCTAATCTAAATTAATGTACAATTTAGTTTTCTTTAAATTTTTCATTAAATCCAATCTAACGTGTTTTTTTAGGCATGCAATATATATGTGTAGGAAACTCTAATTTCATTTTATACAGATCTATATTTAACCTTAATTCCATTGCAGAAGAAGGGTTTTAACCTGAATTGTCTTTATTGGCTTCAGTGGGAAGGATACAAAACTGGTGATAACACGTATCTACTGCCATGTAATACATGCCATGTAATACAGGAATAATTTAGAGCAGTACATTTAAACTTCTGTACTTTGTGCTGTTCAAAGTCAATGACAGTTTTAGAAGGCAAACACATCTTTAGATCTAAATTAGACATTTTTTCTTTCTGACTTTTTAAATTGTCTTTAATTCCAAGCCAACTTGTGTTTCTGGTAAAAATAAATAAATAATAATAATAATTGATAGAGTGATCTATGAAAGATCAGAAATTACAACCGCAATAAAGCAATCAGTGCTTCAGTTTTCATTGCAGCAGTGAATTCCAATGATTGAATTGCCTAGTATTCAAATTAACATTGCTAATAGTTTTGGTTTAAAAAAAATGATAAAATTTCCCTCTGTCATATTTCTCGTCACCTCCTCCAACCAGCAGTGAGATGTCTGTAATAGAGCAGCAGCAGCAGCACAGAGGGACTAGTGTTGGTGGTGGTGGTGATGATGGTGGGGAAGCTGGGGTGGAAGAGACATTGATGGCCTTTATAGTCCAAACTGAAAAGGAATGGGAGACCGGGATGGGGATGGACATCACCACCATCACTATCAGACAATTACAAGCAGTGCATCAAGCAGCATCTGAGGATATTCCATCCCACAGAATATGATAAGATGCTGGCAGGGAGAGTTCATCATTACTATTAAACCATCAGCAAGTTGTCAGGTGTCCTTAGCGGGGTCTGGACAAGGGGTATAGTGACAGTGGCAGTACTTGGTTTCGGGTGTCATGGTGTGTGGATACAGTTGTGCCCCCAGATGTTATTTAACACACACACACACACTGTGCACATTGCAGTTGCTGATGAGAGCCACAGTTCCTACTCTCAAGGGAAAAAATTATATTCTAATAACAACACATCCATGATTTTGGAGGAGGGGCAGATGGAGAAGATTTAATGACCAAATTATTTTCTCCACATAGACTGGGGGCTACTTATTGTGCTGATACTGCCTCAGGCGCATCACTGGAGCCAGTCGTGGCTAGTGGAACATCATCCATCTTCCATGTTATTGCTATTGTTGATCCCATTCCCTTTCAGCTGCCTAATCATCCTGCTGCTTAAACAACTCAGCAGCAGCAGTAAGAACAACAGGTGCGAATTCCACAATTATGGATAGTGGCCACTGGCCAATATGACCTGCTGGTACTAGGCCAGTAGGGAATTTTTATTTTTTTAATCAGGGCTTGTGCTTTGAAAAAAGAATAAATAAATTAAAAATAAATAAATAAAAAAAACAATAACATAGTCCTACAAAAAAATAAACAATTTTTTTTTTTGGGGGGGGGTGTTTCTAACAAGCCTAAGTCCTACAAATCAATGTTTCCTTAGGGCTTGGGCCTCTAATAAGTGTAAGTCCTACAAAGGCCTCTAACAACAAATCTAACAAATCATCCTGTACAAAATACTCAATCACGTCAAGTATCAGTCCACCCCAGTGGCACCTTATGTCAGGGGGTTCCGGTCTCTATCACTTTAAATACAAATGTCTTATTTTTTTTATAATTAACTGCCCCCCCCCAATAGTAGTCAAGAAAACCCCCAAAACAAATTCCATGTTCAGCTGATTCTATCCCCAGACTCCACCCACCAACACAGGCACCCTCCTCAGACCCCTTTTATACCATGTTGTATGGGTTTTTTTTTATAATTGTATTTAGGTTTTATTTTTTATTAACTACCCCCAATCCCAGTACACCCCCCCCAAAAAAAAAACATTCCCTGTTCAACTGATTCTTTCTTCACAACCCACAAAACACAGGCACCCTCATGCTCCTTTTGTACTATACCTTTGGGAAATAAAATAGTAGTTGCCATGTGTTGTGTGTAAATCCAATGTTTCCATTGATTTCAGTGGAATGAGCTAGGTGAAAAAAGCAGAAAAACTGCAAGCAGAAAGTGCCATTATTCGCCGATTTCAGTTTGAGGGTAAAATTTTCACCCATCCCTATTATTCACTAACATTTTTTCAGCTTTGGTGATCTTAGTGCATAGGCTCCATAGAATAACATAGGAACTGGAGACGTCATCACTTGCTTATCACGCCTTAGTGCATAGCCCCCAATGTGTCTTATTATTATGCCTCTCTTCCAAATTCTCTATTTAAAATCAAACTTGTTACTATTATCATTCAAGAAATTTAGGTCTGTAGGAAAGTGCAGTTTCCTTTTCTAAAGATCTATATTTTCTTTTAAGCCAATTTCTGTGTAAATCAGAGCAGTAAATTTTACCCGCTGTGTTTCCTGTGGTTCAAGATCAATTACAAGCATTTTGTTCAATTTATTTAATCCATATCCAACTTGCTTTTGCTAAAATACACATCCTCATTAAAAGATCAAACCTAAACATTTTTGAAAAAGTCCTTTAGCAATGATATTTTTTCAGTTAAAACAGGGATTCTTAACTCTAGTCCTTGGGGTGAACCATCAAGTTAGGTTTTCAGGATAACCCTGATTAAGCACAGGTATAGGGATGGATTGTAATTTAATACTAGCCTGAAGGGTTCATTTTAAAGTTGGCTGATGTGCGTGTGTGTGCATCTGTGTGTGCATCTGTGTGTGTATGTGTATATATATATATATATATATATATATATATATATATATATACATATGTATATGCACATACATACATATACATACACACATACACATATATGCATATACACATATACACACATGTGTACATGCACACACATACATACACATGACCATAGAATACATCTATACACACACGCACAAATATTCATGTATATAACGTATAAACACATACATATGGACACATACATATACATAACTGCATATACCTAAGTACGTATACACAATATGAAGGAGTGCATACTAAAACATATATCTATACACAAGTGCCTATATATATATGTACTAGTACATATACATATACGTATATATACATAAACACATACATACATGCATGCATACCTACATGTATATACATGCACATAAACCCATATATACATATAGAATAGTCCACCCACATATATATATATATGCCTGCATGTATAAGAGTAGGGGAAAGTATATGTCAGTACGTATACTTAGTATGTTAATAATAATATGAAACCTGTCATTAGAATGTATGTATCACGGTGTCCATGCTCTCTGTGCTGCTCTCTGTCAGTCTCTGTTGGGATGCGCTCCTATTGGTTGAGCTATGTTTGGCCCGCCCAGTATGGCCTTTATATACTGGGCTCTGGCACCTATCTGGTACCCTTTCGTGGTGTTCCAGTACCAGTGCCTACTTGAGTTGCTTGAATTCCTGCGTACCGACTTGGCCCGTTTGACTACTCTGCTTCTTGTCTCCTGCTCCATGATTCGACCCGGCCTGGCTGACGTTCCTGCTCCGTGACCTGACCCGGCTTGTCTGACGTTCCTGCTGCATGATTCGACCCGGCCTGGCTGACGTTCCTGCTCCGTGACCTGATCCAGCTTGTTTGACGTTCCTGCTCAGTGATTCAACCCGGCTTTCCTGTTCCTGCATCGCTGTGTCGCTTGGGCGACATTCTGACTTCCGCTGTGCCTGAGGCCTGCCTGGCAGAGTATCAGTGTTGCCTCTGTTACTGCTACGGAAGTGTGTCATAGGCTGAGTCCTCTGTTAACCCTCACTGAGACTCCGTGTTGCCTCCGTTACTGCTACGGAAGTGTGCCATTGGCTGAGCCTTCCGTTAACTCTTGCAGAGCCTCCGTGTTGCCTCCGTTACTGCTACGGCAGTGTGCCATTGACTGAGCCCTCCATTAACTCTTGCAGAGCCTCCGTGTTGCCTCCGTTACTGCTACGACAGTGTGCCATTGGCTGGGCCTTCCGTTAACTCTTGCAGATCTTCTGTGTTTTAATTGCTGGGTGGTTTCCCCAATGTAGCACCCTAGGTGGCATTTGGTGCAATGTATCATATATACCACATTGCTAGATGTGCAGGAGTATAATCCTTTAATCCTGTAGGTTTTGTTGTTGTGGGTGGCTTTATTGTCTGGGCATATATGCTGGCATAGTTTGCAGTGTGGTTTCTTGCATTGTCTGGTACCTTTTTTTATATTCTTCTCATTAGTGTGTAGTTTCCTGCTGAGTAGTTTTTGTTGAAGGTTTGGTGGTTGTCTAAAGGCCAAAATGGGGGTTTCAGAGAAGATATTTTTCAAAGTATCATCTTCTGCTAGCATTGGTTGTAGATCTTTAATAATTTTCTGTATTTCTTCAAGAGCTGGGTTGTAGGTGACCATAAGTGGTACCTGTGTAGAGATTTTTTTCTTCCTGTACTGTAGCAGGTGCGTGAGTAGTGTTTTAGAGCAGAATGGATTTGTTTGGAAATAATCCTAGATTTGCAGCCTTTCTGTCTCATAGACTGGGAGAGTGCATTTAAGTGTGAGTTACGATCATTGGGGTCAGAGCAAATTTGATGGTACCTAGTTGCTTGGCTGTAGATGATGCCCTGTTTAGTATGGGAGGAGTGGAAGCTGGAGCTGTGAAGGTAGCTGCATCTTTCTGTGGATTGTGCCATTGATACATGCCACTGTTGTGTCCAGAAAGTTTACAGATTTTGTAGAGTGTTACATTTTTAGTTTGATTGAAGGGCGGAATAAGTTAAAAGAATGAAATTATATGAGCTTTTCCTCATTCTTGGTCCAGATGATGAAAATATCATTGATGTATCGGTAATACTTGTATGGTTTGGTATGTTGTATGTCTAGGAATCTCTGTTCTAGGTCTGCCATAAATAGATTAGCAAATTGGGGTGCCATCTTAGTGCCCATAGTAGTACCCATGGTTTGTAGGTAGACCTCATTGTTGAAACTGAAATAATTGTGTGAGGATGAAAAGAATCAGTTCTGTGATAATTTGGGGGCTATATTTTTGGTTGTCAGTGTAGGAGAGAAAATTGAAGCAAGCGTTGATGCCATCTTTATGTGGAATGTTGCTGTACAGAGAGTCCACATCCATGGTTGTTAGGATGTAGAAATGCTTTAAACTTGAGAAAGGGAGTTTATCCCAAAAGCTTGTCAATTCATAATTCGGTTAGTCCAATAAAAAAGGTATTATTAGATATTAATTTTGTTATATATATATATATATATATATATATATATATATATATATATTGCATGCAACACTTTCTCCCTAACTCTCTATCTCACCCCAGCCCAATTCTATACTGCCTCTTATACCCAGCCCTTTTACACCCACTGTCATTTACCTGCAGGCCCCTTGACTGCTTCCTCTCCCCCTTTAACCTCCAATCTATTTAATTCACTGTTTTGTCACAGTCTCCCCTCCTTCCTTTCTCCATGCATTTCCCCCCTCTTTTCTAATATTTAGTAAGCTCCCCTCTCAGTCTCCAGCCTCTCCTCCCACCCCATCCACCTCCTCTATTTTTGTCCCATCTATTTCTCTTCCTATCCATATATCTTCATCTTCCACTCAGTCTATTACATCTTTCTTGCTTTGCATAGGAGGGGTCCTTTTACATGAGGGTCCATTGTGGGGAGTAAGATCTGTGCACCTGAAGGCACAGACCTCCATATTAACATTCCTTTTAAGCCTTCAGGAAACCTAGGAGTGCAGAAAGTTAGGATATGTTGAATTTGAGGACACTGCATAGACTGCAAGAGAACACTGATATGGAGGACTATGTCCATGGGTGGAGGAGGAAATTTAATTTGGGGAGGCTAATAAAATATCTCTTTCCCAGGACATATTTGACTTGATTCTTTCTATTATGGTAGCCATATCACCATTTCATAAGAGAAACTCATGGAAAAAAAATTTAGAGCAGTCTTGCAGTGTACGTTTTATCATGGAGCACCACGGAGGAGGATGAAATTTAGGTGAAAGCTATTAAAAAATGTTTTTGTCAGAATAATTTTTGAACATATAAAATAGGGTATCTGTTTCACAAGATAATTACATTTTAGGGAGTGTACTGTTTCTCATTTGGCTTCTATTTTATATATTTTGTTTTACGATCTAAACTGTTTTAAGATAAGATAAACAACTGCACACACACTCAAGCAGACACAAATCCACACACATGTTTTCTCTCTCATGCCCCTCATAATCAATATCTCCAGGGTCTTGCTGGTAACTTTTGGAAAGAGAGGCAAGTACAAGTAAGCAGCCCAAGATGCAGTATCACTACTGAACAAATTGATTTTGTGCAATGTATTTGACCCTAAAAGAAGAAACAAAACCTAAGAATAAATCAAACTATCTTGATAATCTCAAGACATACTTCAAGAACACTGGCAGCCTCTTCAGCTATACCAAGCCCACCACACCAACATGAGGTCCCAGCTCAGAAAGATTTAAAGGGTCTAGGGAATGTGTCTGACAATTAAGAGAACTGAGCTACCATTGCTTTCTTCATTTGCCATGCTTTCTTAAATACTTCTGGGAGAGGACACAACTTTAATATCTTTCTGATTAAAACCTAGTATCAACAAAATGGCTGATAATGAACTTCGATTGAAAGTATAGAAATCTCCCAAATCACAGAGTGAATCACTAAGGTCACTCAATCTTCCATTTCAAGGAGTTCTTCCGGGTGAACAAAGAACTCATGGCAGAAACTATACCCTAGGAAGAACTGGTTCCTAATTTGCTTAACATTTTAAAATACTTAGATGGGAATCCTTTAGGAGCTATTAAATATTGTTTCATCCTGCTGATGTTCGTCTTGGGGTAGAAGGTAGAATGTGGCATGTTGCCCCATTCCCTAACCTCTTCATTAGAAGCAGAAAGAAGGATAGGCATGTTCTACAGGCTGTGTGCTTGACATGAGACAGACAACTCCTCTTTGTTTTAATCTGTAGCCAGATGTGATCCTGCCCTAAATGAAGCAGATGGGAAAGTATTAGTACAGGAAATGAACCTGACTCAGTCAGCTGTCGCATTGTGGTACTGAGCAAAAGCTCTGGTGTTTAGAAATATCACTGGCACAGGAAGCATATGCCTTATGGGCCAGTCCACCCCCAAGTCCCCCATATTACAGTGATGGCTTCTAAGATTAGCCTGTAAAATGGGGCTTTACAAATTATGTATAGGACGATGACACCTAGCATGAAGATATGTAATTAGGTTTGGGGAGCTTCAACTTCTCCAAGCCCTCATTATTCTCTGCTCATGTATGTGCCAGTGAGAGGTACGTAAACCTCTCATTGCCTCATAGAAAAACATTTTGGGTTAGTCATGGGATATCCTCTGATCCCCTGATAAGACAGTCCACCTCTTCACAGGTAGATTAATCACAATCACTGAGCTACTGATTACCCACCCATGATCAAGCAATACTATCTTGAAAACATGCACTGTAGGTCTGCCTGGAAGACTAATGTTGAGAATCACTGAATTAGCTCTGTGACATTTTTAATGGCGGTTGGTATCAAATCCTAAGTTATAGCTTCTATCTTTATTTTGGAATTCTCATTGTTATTAATTGTAAGGTCTGATCATTTCTAAATATCTCTGTTAACCTGTGTTAACCCTTTGAGTGCCAGAGGGGTACGCAATGCATCACAGAGCAATGCATTGTGTACACATCTGGCACTCAAGGGGTTAAGTTGCTGATAACTGTAGCAGGGATTGGTATCAACCTATAGTCTTTACTAGTTTGAGCACTTATCAATTACATCACCAAATAACCCACCATCATCATCATCTTAATCACATTTCATCTATATAGAATATATCTGCACTGGTTGTCAATCATCATAATAAACTTGGCAATATTATATTCTTGTCTACTCCATACACCAGTCTCCAACTGAATGTTACATTAACTAACGTGCCCACTGCAGAAAAAGAAAGTGAAAAGAAAACTTCAGAGAAAGAGAAAAGTGTTCAGACTTTTTTAATATATATTACTTTGTCTTGCTTTTTTTAATAGAAATTTCAATATGTAGTGCCTACAGGAGTGCTGAAACATCACTTGAGAATAAAGATGCACTTTCACTGAATAATTCTCCTGAATCTCAATTCTCTGCTTCTGCTTCCAAATACTTGTTTGTCAATAGAGACCCCAAAAGAATCAAATAAAAATAATAATAACAACAGCACCCCAGTGCAGCCTCCTCCTAAAAGACCTAGATTTCTAAGTGAAGGCAAAGGTCAACACATGATACGGTTTAGGGTTAATGCTGAAGAACTGGAAGAGTGTCTGATTAAATATTTAGATAAGTTAATGCAAGAATCTATATGACTATATCAGCAATCACTAACACAAAAGTAGATAATGGAAGTAGTGGTGGTGTTGGTGGCGATGATGATGTCGGAGAATAGCTCACTTTTCACTGCAAGATATAATCAGTATTTCACAATAATCAACAAAGAATATGAAAGTCAAAGACTCCTCAATGCCATCATTCATTGTACTTCTGCCACTCACAAAATGTTGTAGGGTAACTTGTTTCCATCATGGATCTGAATCTGCTTCTGCTGTTGCACTGGCTACACCTTCCCCTAGTGCTGTTTTTGCACCTGCTGCTGCTGTTGCTATTACCATTGATATTTTTGTGGCTATTTATAAAAATCCTAGAATTTTCTGAAATCTAGAGCGTATTTATGAATCTCCTTTGACAATGAAAGATCATCCTATATGTGAAACATCAGACCTTTATTCTGCTGATGGATCAGACATGCACAACACTGATCAATATCCCAATTCATACAACACTGACCTGCATATTTAAAACAAGTTCAAAATCATGTAATTGTCATTTTTCTATGAAAATTCTTATGCATTGTACAATATATTAATGCAAAGTCTTCTTTATGTATACTGCCATTGAATTTCTCATGAAAAAGCAGTAACAAAAGCAAAGTCGTGTCTTGCATAAAAAGGGTATGGAAGCAAGAGTGGATAACAATTTTGCCACCGTATGCATTGTTTGTAAGACCTCACCTCGAACCTGAGATGGTGCAGGATAAACAGCACACAGCAGCAGATGAAGACGGTGAACATTTTATTCAATTCATGTAGCAGCTGAAATTTTTTGGTCCCGGCATAGGGACCTTCATCATGTGAACTAAGGCAGGCAGTAGATATGTAATGCCCAGCAAACACAAAACGGGTAGGAGGAGGGTGAAAGTATTAGGAGCAGTGCAAAGGCACATGAGTACACAGTGCAGAGACCAAAGGTTCCACAACCACCAGCACAGCACTATTAATAAACCATCTAAAAGCACTGAAGACGAGAATGATGTTGATGGCATAGTGCAAGAAGGTGCAGCAGTTCAACCAATGCTGCATCTAACAGTGAGACAAACAAGCACAAAAACACCTGTCCTGAAAGTAGTAGCAAATGTTGTGAAAATCCCTCAAAGGAGAATGTACAAAGAAATTGTTTGAGACCTCAAAGTCTAGAGGAATAAAAAAGTAGTGTGGATGAATTGGTGGACGATGCTGAGGATGAACTAATAACTTATAATATGATGTAGCTATAGAATATAGAATATATTCCTCCAGCATGTCTATGGGTGGGAAGTTTCGGGAAAAAACGGGAAAAGTCATCCAGGAATTTTCTCTGACTTTTTGCCCATCCCTACATCTTAACTGGGTATTTAGTGTTACACATACAATTATTGTAAGTCACCACTGCAATTTATCTGATAACAATGTACAGAGATTGGATGCCAGAAATAAATGCATATCATTTGAATAATACTAAAGAATGGTGTTAAACAGCAACCTAACATTGCCAAAAATCTTGATAAAAAATATATTTACTCATGTTTAAAGGCCAAGCACATCTTATTTGGGTTTGTATGTGAAGGATGAGTTGGTGAGGGAGGAGCTGGGTCACTCACTAACTGTGGGTAGGTTTGGGTGTGTTGGCATGGGGAATATGGATGTTGTGATATGGTCATAGCTGCCTTGAGGGATGAGGTTGTTTGGTTGTACTACTTTCTTATATTAATCCCACACATTTTAGAAAGATACATCTGCTTTTCTACATCTTTAGGCTAGCTGGCATGCAAGGGTTTACAAAAGGATCTTTCCATGAGGGGAAGATATGGTGGTCAGGTGAAAATATTATTTATAACCCCTTGGATACTTTTGTTAATGATATTTTCTTTGTTCCTTTTCACTACATTCTTCAGAATACATGTTCCATAAAACTGGCTTGTTAAACCCATTTTGAAACAGTGCAGAATGTTTCAGGATTCACATTTCCGGCCAAAACACAATGCCAGACTGAAAATGTCCATGTTAAAACATGATAAAAGTACAGGGTTTCCATTATCATATGGGTTCACCAATAACAACAACAGCAGAAAAGGTTTTCCTACTTGTCCTCATCATTCTATTACAGAAGTACAAATGGATTTGCTAAAATGCAAATCACACTTTAACTCATCATGCAGCATATTTTATATAAGCACTAGTTGAAGAGCCCGTTACATGGGCCACAGTGCCACTGTCAGCTGATCGCGGGGCAGTCATGCACAGTAGAGACTGCCCATGCTGCGGCTGATAGAGTGCCAGCCGATCGCGGAGCAGTCATGCTCAGTAGAGACTGCACGAGCCGTGGCTGATACAGAGCTGGATGTATCAGTCTCGTCACTGGCAGTATATACTGTGCATGACTGCAGCACGAGCAGCAGTCTCTACTGAGCATGCGTAGTGCAACAAGCCACATGGAAGACATGACAACAGGACCAAAAGTAGATGCCATTCAGCCAGTACATCTGTCTTCTGTATTTTTTAAAATGCAGATTGCATGGGGCAACTGTTAACTGTGGCAAGAACAGCACAAACATTATCTACATGGGTGAAAGATCCAACTGTAACAACAGTATACATATTTCTAAAAAGAATTGGCTGAACTTGGAATGATGAAACAACATATACCCTCCCCCAATCTTCCTCTCTGAACATCTCTGGCAATGGACACAATATAATTGCTTATCAGTATTCCTATATGATTTCCATCATGTAATCATTTGACAGGAAATTCAAGCATTTTGCTAAATGCTAAGCTTTTATAAATGATTTTCTCAGGGATGATGACATTTACATTTGTGGAAGCAACAACATTAAAACAGCTGATGAACTGCTCGGAGCTTTGGTAGACCATCCCCAGCCACCACTACTTTAACTACATGGCAATTCCTGCTTGTATTCAGATATCAGTAGCAGTAATGAAGATCGTTTCTCCATGTCCATTTTCTGCAAAACTCATTTGACTACCTTTAAATAAAGTAGTAGTAATCTTGATCATAGACTACATGTGCCTAGACATTCTCCACAATTTAGGAAGCACAGCTGGAAAGTACATTTTAGGCACCTTGACTGGGAACAGAAATTGGTGAATTAATCATATGTAGGTGTGAGAATAAAAAAAAAGGAGAACAGGAAGAATTTATTCTACAAAAAACAGACCACTCAAGAAGAAGAGTTAAAACTGCAACATTTTACTTTTTTGAATAAGAACAAACAAGGTTTGTAGAGTTATACTGAGAACCCCTAAAGGCAGTATAATGTTAATGTTGACTCAGTACAAACATAAAAGTCTTGTTTGTTTTATCCACAAACAAAATAAAATATTGTGGTTTTAACTGTTTTCCACAAGTGTTCTGTTTTAAGGGGTAGAAATTATTCCTGTTTCCCTTGTTTGCAGATTGAACTCAAACAGCTTATACATCTGCTCTTGTTTAGGATGATGATTGTAAAGCAGGTGAGTGTCTTGCAATTATGCAGCACTTCTTTGATTGTTTAACCTAGTGATATATGCAAAGACTGTCAGTATCTCCTGAGCTGCAGAAGACCCAACTAGTGTCCAAAGGGCAAACATTTATAATGCACACCATGTTCGAGATTGAGTCACTGACTATGGCTCTTCATAGTAAGTGATATTAACAACACCACCCTGTGACCAGAATAAAAAAATTATAGGTTATTGTAAAACAGAAAGTCTGAACTGTAATAACTTCTGAATAAAATATGTTCTAGCAGTGGAAGTACCCTTGTTCAACCCAGTAAGTAAAATATTGTAACACCAGTATGAAAGCCCGTGTACACGGGCTAAAGTGCCACCCAGCAGCCTCAGCTGCTGCCCTGGAGCCGGGAGCAGAGACAGGCGGTGAGCCGTTGGAGCACCCCGATCCAGATCAGAGCATTCACCCAGTCTCTACTGAGCATGACTGCATTATTCCGGCAGTCTCTACTGTGCATGATTGCATTCTTTCGGCAGTCTCTACTGCAGTTACGCACACTGGGAGCTTTGCAGCCTAGCAATTTACAATATACAGCTATGTATTTTCATAAAAAGTTTCCTCCTCCCTTAAGGTTTGTAGGAAAGTTATTGTAGTAAGCCAGTGGTACTTCAGTTTCCACATTTTTGTCATTTTTGAATATGATGATACCATAAATGCTTCAAATCCCATTTTCATACAGAAGCAATTGAAAAAATGATAACCTATTACTTGGAAGTAATGAGTAAGAATGAGTCACTGCAGGTTCATTGAGATTTGTATATGAACCAATCAACTGAAAGGGCATGAAAACAATCCACAGTGAAGATGAGCCTCTGCTGTAACTGGTATTAATTTTGAGGTTATAAAAATGCATAAAAATAGGACAGAAATAAATCAGGCAATGCAGATACCAAACCGAAAGCTATTATCTTGCCTAGAGGCATCCAATAATAACATTCCTACCCTAACATTTAAATTAAAAATATCAAATATTAGACGCTTTCATGTAAAATTAAGGCTGATGTACTAAGGAGAGCTAGGGTAGGTCTGTGTAAAACCAACTACATGGGGAGAAATAAAAATTCCCATTGATTTGAATGGGGCTTTTAACTCCTTGAATGCTAGAAAGATCTACAATGTGTTTCTTCGAATCATCGCAGTACTCTGAAGACCTTGCTAACATCCAAGCTGTTAATGCTAAAGAGGTCTCCAGTTCATTGCTTAGCATTCAATGTGCTAAAAATCTGCTTTAACCCATTGAATGCAAGAGAGGTATTCAACTCAATCTCTCTGGCTCTCAAAGGGTTAAAACAGTGTGACTTTGTATTTGACCTCTGTGGTGCAGTTGCTTTGCTTGGAAAATGCTACAGCCTCTTAACCCTTTGAGTGCCAGACTGGTACACAGTGCATTGCAGAACAATACGTTGCGTACCCCTCTGGCATTCAAGCGGTTAATACATTATCTTCATTGCAGCTGATGTACTAAGAAACAGGAGTAATTTTGATGTAAACCAAGTGACCTAAAGAGGAAAAATACACATTTTCTAGGTTCCCCTAGATTTAAATGAGCATTTTAACCCTCTGGTTGCTAGAAAGATCTCCAATACATTGATTGCAAAGCAATGTGTCAGGGACTGTCTATCATATAAGGTGTTAATAGTTACACTTAAATCATATGAAAATGATATGATTTGCCCCAGAATTGTTCCAGCTCATCTTTTCACACCAGCCTTAATAATTTTACAAGGAAGATTATGAAGCAGCCAACAGTTCTCATCATCTGCCTCATCTCCAGCACTCTCTTCTCCAGCTCTGGGGAGGAGAAGCCTCCCGGGTCCTCTACACTAATTGCTTTGACATTTTTGTTTTGTTTTGTTTTAGTGCTTCAGTTTAATTGTCCTTTAACCCTTTGAGTGCAGGAGGGGTACATAAAGCATTGCAGAGCAATGCTTTGTGTACCTCCCTGACACTCACACGGTTAAAATGTTGTTGCTTGAAATATAGTACTTCTCAGTGTGAAGTTTTCAAATTTCTACTTAAATCCAGTTTAATTCTGGCATTGACCATTGGTAGTGTCTTAAAATCGTCTTCCTTTAACCCTTTGAGTGCCAGATGTGTGCACCTTGCATTGCAAAGCAATGAATGGCACACCCCTCTGGTAAACAAAATGGTAAATGTTTGAAGTTTTATTTTAAAATTTCTGGTTCAAATAAAGTTTATTTTGGATATTTTGGGCTCTATCCATCAAGCTGAAGAGGTGCAGTTCTGGAGGGAGAAACGAACATTCCTTTTGATCTAAATGAGGTTTTCAGTCCCTTGAAAGCTAGAGACATCTCCAACGCACCCCAGAGCAATCGGATGAAGTTCACTTTAGCATCCAAGTGGTTAAACGCCTGTTTTCGATCAATGGGAATTTACAGAGTTTTAATTCCCCTTCCCTGTAATGCAGTTGGTTTGCTCCTGATTTGAACTTCTTTAGCCTGATGACTAAGGCTATCTGAATCCAGAATGTTACAATATATTTATTAGTATGGAGATCATGTTAGCATATCAGGATCAGGAGAAAGTCATGTTAGTATAATCAGGTGGGATAGAAACTCACTACTGGTCTTTTTCTTTTTTCTCAGCCGCTCTTTGAGTCCATGTTAGATGGCACATTGGTCTAATTCATCAAGCTACAGGAGCATTTGGAGAAAACCAAATGCACCACAGATAATGAAAGCTCCATTTGATTTAAACTGGGCATTAACTAGTTGAATGCTAGAAAGGTATTCAACACAATGCAGTGAAGTCCTCTTTAGCTTTTCAAAAAGTTAAAAGTCCTAATTAAACCAATTTGAATTTACAGTTAGTTTGCAGCACAAGTACACCTTTTTTTAGTTTGATGAATAAGGCCTATGGTGCTTTTGCTTAAGCAGACAAACGTGCAAGAGCATGAACATCTGCTCTACATATGCCAGCCAAATGGATGGACACAAGATATTTGTGCTATTACAAAGAAAACATTGCTAAATGAAAACGAAGCACAATTAGTCCTGGTGCATATAACCTCCCTCATACACATGCAATGCAATGTTTGGCTGCACTGAAGCAGCATCTATATAGATCTGACACACGAGAAGATACAGATCTTCAGGTGAAATAGACACAAAAACTATGTATGAGGGAGGGTATAAGCTCCAGCGCTAACTGATTTTATTAAATAAAATGCTGAATGTGTTCTGACATAGCACAACTCTATTAAATAACTATATTCTTATGGCAAGAGCATCTGGCCAATGCTGTGCTATTATCTGCCCAGAGGGGTGTACAATAGATTGTGAAGCAATATGTTGTATACTTCTATGGTCCCCAAAGTGTTAAGTGACAACTTGTAGTAATTGGTATAGTTTTCTAACTTACTTGCTTTGGCAATTAAATTGTTTTTATAGTGTGTAATCAAAGAGAGACAATATATATTTGTGTTCTTGTCTATTACCCATATCATTAAATCGGACAAACATGGTGTATAATGATACTGGGAATCTAAACACTGATAATCAAGTTGCCAAGCTGTCAAATGATGCTATTAATCTATGAATGTATAATGAGAGTGATGTTGTATATCCAGAGGCAGTGGGGTAAATGTACAACTCAACCAGCACAGCTTATTTTATAGCATTATATTTTACCATAAAAAAATGCTTCTGCAGTTCTGGGTATGTATTATCGTTTCAGTTCATGATCTCACACACACATTTTAATCTGATCAAACCCTGAATGCTACCCTAGAGCATGCACAGAAAAAGGAAACACTTTTCTCCCATTTCCTCTGCATCTTAGTATGCAGAGAGAACAAATGCACAGAGCAACAAAATGCCCAGAAATACACGTACACTGCATGCCACTTAGAGCAAGAGTCATAAAGAGGAGCATTTTCATGACAAATGACTAGAAAATAAGTGTTAGGTTTAGTGTTGAGCGAGCGTGCTCGGCCGATGCTCGGATCGGCTCGAGCATCGCTCTGCTCGGCACATGGCGGTACTCGTCGAGTACCGCCATGTGCTCGCCCGCCATGTTCGGGTGGCGGGGATCTGTGCCGGAAGAGGCACAGATCTGAAGACGCTCCGCTGGACCACCAGGGACTGGAGGTACGGGGGCATTGCGGAGATGAAGGGGGCATTGCGGAGATGAAGGGGGACATTGTGGAAGAGGGGCATAGCGGAGATGAAGGGGGACATTGTGGAAGAGGGGCATAGACTCTATGCCCCTCTTCCACAATGTCCCCCTTCATCTCCGCTATGCCCCTCTTCCACAATGTCCCCCTTCATCTCCTCTATGCCATAGAGGAGATGAAGGGGGACATTGTGGAAGAGGGGCATAGCGGAGATGAAGGGGGACATTGTAGAAGAGGGGCATAGTGGAGATGAAGGGGGCATAGTGGAGATGAAGGGGGACATTGCGGAGATGAAGGGGGCATTCGGAGATGAAGGGGGCATAGCGGAGATGAAGGGGGGCATTGACCAGGCACCCTCCCCTCATCAGAGCAGGGGGTGCCTGGTGTAATGCTCGTGTCGCCCCATTCTATTCAATGGGGCTCGGGTGCTCGGCCGAGCACTCGAGCCTCAGGGGGTGCTCGGTCAGAGCACCCGAGCACCCGAGCATCGGGGTGCTCGCTCAACACTAGTTAGGTTCAACAAAAATATAAAAATGTATATGCACTATAGTATTGTATATCAGCATAACATTAGTACTCCTCCCTCATCATTAGGAATGGGCAGACATTTTAGCCTCAGTCCAAGATTGGCAAATAATGGCACTTCTTACTTGGTGGAAAGTTTTCTATGAAAAGCGTAGTTTTTCTTTTTTTTTTCACCAAGCTCACTGCATTGAAATCAATGGGAACATTGAATTTACACACAACTCATACCAAATGCTATTTCCCAAAGGCATAGTATAAATGGAGTATGAGTATGAGTTGAACAGAGCTTTTTTTGGGGGGGTTGAGGGTTGTTGACTGGTATTGGGGGACAGTTAATAAAAAATAAATACAATTAAAAATAAAATAAGAAATTGGTACGTAACGTGACAGAGACAGGGACCCCCTGACATAACTGTGACTGTTGAAGCAGGCTTCGTTAAGCAATTCTAGTGCAGAAAGACCAATGCATCTCTGTGGAAAACAATGCAAGCTATATTCAGTGCTTTAATATAATACATTATCTATATAAATAAAAGTCCAGATGTATTTTTTCCAATGCAGTCATGCGCAGTAGAGACTGTCCGAACGCATGCCTATGCAGTAATGCGCAGTAGAGACTGCCGACTGCAGGCCAGATATTTGTTTGTCCGATGTAGTAATGCACAGTAGACAGTGCCCGAACACACAGACTGATGGGATTTCTTTATGCACTTTGGTCTGTGTACATGGACTTTACACTAGTTTAACAGAAAAGGCAAGATGTATATTTGTCTGATGCAGTCATGCACAGTAGAGACTGCCCAAAGTTGTCCAATGCAGTCATGAGCAGTAGAGACTGCCCGAACGCAGGCACTTTGGCCCTTGTACATGAGCTTTTACACTAGTTTACTATAATACATTAGAAACAACATAGATATACACATATTTATACTTGAGAATCATGCATACAAATGTACAGATAGGACACTCTTCTCACAAATAAAACAAATTAACACTTTAACTGTAAATATCGCAAAGGAACATATTACATATGCACCGAAATGGGCCAAATAGAAAACTCATATGAACAATAGTCTACCAAAAAAAAATACTATTTGTGTCTATATTGCTTCTAATTAGCATGTTGTTCTCTTTATGGCTGCTTTTTGGGGTCCCTGTGTTTCTCTGCTTCATGGGATGATTAGGCATTGAACCACTGGAGGCCTTGAAGCTTCAACCTCTGTCCCCATAGATGCAGCCTTTCTCTTTCTCTCTGCCTCTATGACTCCATGGCCAACCAAACTCTCTGCCCCAGAGGTAGAGAGTGTGCCTATATTGAGGGGCCCAGATGATGCTTCTCATAGCCTTCCTTCACTCCCTGACATTGTTCCCTTCCCTCTACCTTTTCTGATTTCTCTCACTCTCCAGGTATCCCAATATCCTGTGAAACAGCTTGTTTCTTCTGTCCTCCATACTCCCTTCTCTGCACCAGCAGACATATTCCAGCTCACGTGCAACTGCACGCTCAACCTATCTCTTACTCTCTCACATACCCTAGCACTACCCAACAGCAAACTATCCAAAGAAAATACAAATGCAAAAACTAAACCAAGATAGAAAATACCATTCAAAGAAATGTAAAATAACTATATGTAAAATGAAAATGTAAAACATAATAGAATATACAGAAAAAAATAAGAAGAATAATTAAAATGGGGGGATATGGAGTTAAAATGATACAGTTTTCTGTAAAGCCAAATAAATTATGGATGAATTGAAATGTTTAGGTTCAAACTGAAAAAGGTGAAAGACGGCAGTTCCCGCTAAGAAGGAAATTTCCTGGTAAAAGTACAGATTTTCAGCTTCTTTTCCCCTTTCTCATTACATTGAAATCAATGTTTAGAAATTAATAGTGTTGAGCGAGCACCCGAGCCGAGCACCCGAGCCCCATTGGAATGAATGGGGCGACACCAGGCACCCCCTGCTCTGATGAGGGGGGGGTGCCTGGTCAATGCCCCCTTCATCTCCGCTATGCCCCCTTCATCTCCGAATGCCCCCTTCAGCTCCGCAATGTCCCCCTTCAGCTCCGCTATGCCCGTCTTCCACAATGTGCCCCTTCATCTCCGCTATGCCCCTCTTCCACAATGTGCCCCTTCATCTCCGCTATGCCCCTCTTCCACAATGTCCCCCTTCATCTCCTCTATGCCATAGAGGACCAATGCCCGCGAGCTATGAACCAACACTCTAATACAAGTAAGCAGCAAGGTAGTGGAGCAAACCAGCGCCTGCACGCTGGGAACCAACAGACTGAGTAATAGTAGGCCAGAAGGTAATGGAGTGAACCAGTGCCCACGCGCTGGTAACCAACAGACTAGATATATCGTAGGCTATAAGGCAGTGAAGTGAACCAGCGTCCGCACGCTGGGAACCAACAGATAGTTGTGTATTGAGCCGTAAGGCAAAGGAGTGAACCAGCGCCCGCGCGCTAGCAACCAACAGACTAGAGTATAGTAGCCTCAAGGCAGTGGAGCAAACCAGCGTCCGCACGCTGGGAACCAACAATGAACGTATAGTAGGCCGTGAAGTAGTGGAGCGAACCAGTGCCCTCGCGCTAGCAACCAACAGACTAGAGTATAGTTGCCGCAAGGAAGTGGAGCGAACCAGCGTCCGCACGCTGGGAACCAACAGGTAGTTGTGTATTGAGCCGCAAGGCAATGGAGCGAACCAGCGCCCGCGCGCTAGTAACTAACAGACTAGAGTATCGTAGCCGCAAGGCAGTGGAGCGAACCAGCGTCCGCACTGAGAACCAGCTGAGAATGTCGCCGGAGCGACCGAGGAACAAGGTTGCCACAGATGAAGGAACCAGACGCAGGAGATGAACAGGAACCAGCACAATGATGGTCAACCGGATCAGGAACGGCAATGAAGACTGGCAGCAGGAAACAGCAACCTCGGACGACTTCAACCGCAACAGGCACTGGAACAAGTACAGAAGCACAGGAGTCTCAGGAACAGGACGAACTCAGGAAAGCAGGAACACTGCAAAAAGGCCCATCAAGCTTCTGTAGCATAATGAAAGTGGATGCAGTCTGAGACACCACGAAAGGGCAACCAAAGGGTGCCCAAACTCAGTTTAAATAGGCAATATGAGGTGGGCTAAAGGCAGACAGCCAATGGAAGCCCCATACAGGTGATAGACACAGAAATGCAGCAATCACGGGCACCGTGATAGACAGTTAGGGATATGTAATAAAAAAAAACTAAAAAATAAAATTATATCTATTTTGACTGGTAGGCGACAAAGGCAGAAACACTGACTTGAGATTTGACTGAGGCTGACTGTGATGAACACTAGGGTCAGAGACTTATATGATATAGTATTTTGTAAAGGTCAAAACATCATTACACACAAACAGTCCTTTTGTGTACTTTACTGTTAAAATCTACACAACTTTGATAATGTCCAGCAAGCATACTAGTGCCATGAGTAGGGGAAAGGTTTAAGAGCAGTACAGAAACATGTTAGTAAAATGGTAGTCAAAAACTAACTGCAACCATGGTTGCTGAAGCATGTGCAATATTTACAATAAATGATGATGATTCTTCTACTCCTGAGAAGGCTGTTTGTGAAACTGACATATAAAATTAATCCATCTCAGCAAGGTTTAAGTTATAGTAGCTGCACAGTAGAAGTCTATTCCAGTGTAGTAGTTTCCTTGGGATTTCATTATAATCTTCTAATATTCAAAACATACTTAGGAGACCCTATTCCAAAAATCTGGTATCTAAAATATATAATAGAATCCTAGATACCTGTCTTTCACCATAACAAAAATCCTTTATCATATGATCAATCTGATGAGAACATGGTGGATGTTCCCCACACTCTTATATGTATGGCTGTCAGCTCTTTGATAAACAAATTTTTCTTTTTCCTTCATATAATATATTACACATGTATTAGAATCCTACATGTGTTTAGAATGTTAAATGACCTTTGTATGTGTAGTGGTATATTTTTACAAATTACTTTTTCTTGGTCACACATAGCTAATATTTGGTTAAAATATTAGAGGTTCTTTGCTACATTAGAGTTGCTCTGATATCTAATATCTGTTCCTCAGACCTGTCCGCCTGGGCCTAGTAGATAATTTGTTCCCAGATTCACAGTGTTCACCTATGGACTCACTCATCTTTTTGCATTTGATTTAATAATACTCGTCCTCGTTATAAATATACTTAATTTTCCTAAAGGTGCCCTAGAAAATGCTGCTCCATCAGTTTCACCTGGAATTTGTGCCCAAAAGACTAATACTCTTCAAGATCTGTATGCTAGTGATATTTGGCTGATTTTGATGGCCTCTTATTCTTCTTCTAAATGTGAATATGTGATTGTAAATGTGGGAATTGCCAAGGTTTCTCTTTCTTGTTATTTCCCTATCCTTCTCTCTTTTTCTTCTTTCTCTTCTCTGTATTTTACTCCTTTCTATATTTAATTTGCCTGATTTTTTGTTTTTCACTTTGCTATAAACTGAAAAATGTCATTACATATTTTACTACTTTATATATTTAATTTGCCTGGTTTTTTGTTTTTTACTTTGCTACAAACTAAAAAATGTCATTAAATATAAAATGAATTGGGGATTTCTTATTTGTTCCCAATGGTGCAATTTGATTTGTTTCTCCTGGTATTGCATCACTTTGCTTAGTATACCAGCCTTACAGTGACATACTGTGACATGTTTTCTAGATGATACTTATTTTTATGCTTTTGTATGTTAAGTGGGCAACTACCGTATTGCTTTTTTTCTATTTACTGAAGATCACTGATTTATTTAAACAAATTTTTTTCCAATTAATTGTATTCCAAATTACAAATAGCGTATGCATTATAAACTCCTATTTATGTTTATTTGCAGTGCACCAAATTTTAAAAGTATTAAACCTTAATTTTGCATTTCCAATTTAGTATGTATTTTCAAGTAGGATTGCACTTTAAAATTGTTATAAAAGATAATCAGTTCTGCTACTGATCTTTAAATAGAGCTGAATATCAAATACTAAGCAAATGTGTTTGACATGAATTTGGAATTCAAGCTTTTCCATTCAATTATTTGGAGTAATTCTAGAAATTGCATTTTGATTCCTTCTACCCATATAAAGAGAATATATATTTCTACTTTACATTAGATATTCATAGCTTCTGTACAGTTTTTATTAGAAGTGAAGATATTTTATAATGGGAAAAAGCATTTAAGTTAATACATATTTAAGAATCAGTAAATATTTAAATTAATTTGAAAATGTGCTTAACAGAAAGGGGAAAAAAGGCAAAAAAAAAAATATATATATACTTGGGTTGACATGACTGCTTCATCTTGCTTTTCACACTCTTGTTTCTCCTGATGTTTTCAGGGATTTTGAGATCTGCTGAGTGATGCTGATATGGAGTATTCTCTCTCTCTCTCTCTCTTTGATCTAACTAACAGAGTATGGGAATGTTAAATTCAACACAGCAGCTCATCTCCTGCTCATAGACTTCAGTATAGATATCATGCATCAGACCTGTGGGGTATGAATGCTTTGGTACGTATTGGTGTAAACACCACCACTATGAAGATTTTGTAAGCAAGGCTGATTGCCTCCCCTATGGACTAGATTTATGTCAATAGCACCTTTTTTACTACAGGTGTAGGTTCCAAAAATGCTCATACACTACAAACTCCTCTCCCTGTGACAGAAGAAGAAAAAGCTTTCAGTTCTAGTAGTTTAATATAATGATGTTAAGCAAGAGCTGCACATACACATTGGTTGCAGAGCCTATTTTGGATCAAAATCATATTAATTCATGTCCTTTCTGCCTTCTCTCAGCAGAGCATGCTGTAAAAAAATCTCTCACTGCTTCTCGAATCCTACAAAATAAGCCTTCCACACAGTAGCAAAGTAAATATGTAAAAGTATACTGGAAGTTACATACATAACAAACACATACTAATTCACACAAACACATGCACATTCATACAAACACATGCACGAGCACACACACACACATACACAAACATTTAAAATATGGAAGCTAATATACTAAGAAGGACAAGGGGTTATTGCACTAAGATAAGGTAATAGTGAAATAAATCTTCAGTGAGAGAAAATCTTTAGTTCCTATATTATACTATGGAGTCCCATTTTCAGTTTGGATAGATTTTAGTGTGTAGAATAAAATAAGAGTGAGTGTCTATTTCCCCTCTATTTCCTTTACCCCTTAGTGATGAGGACTTTGTTACACTAGAAGACAAGAGATATGTTGGTCTTATTTAGAACGCCTTTTTCAACCATAATTCATTTAATACACCCACACAAACTGTATACTGTTTATTTAAAAATAAGTAGGGCTTTAATTTGATTCATAGTTATATGTAGACCACATGATTTAGTTCAACAATTATATAAACCTGGAAAAAAACACTACATTTTTTTTGGTTTTCCTTTGATGATTTGTGCTGTTAGTACATTTTTAACAGGGACTGGATAAAAACTATGAACGTTCGTTCATACCTCCAAAGTCTCCCTTTTTAGGTGGGTACCTCACCTCTGAGACACAAATTCCTATGTCCTCCTTTCCTAACCTGTTGTCCTCATTGTAGGAGCTCAGACTGTGTTCTGTGTATATAAGTGTATCACATTGCTGCACAGTAATAAAACATTAATGTTCAGTATATAAATGTAAATTAGCCTGTGTAAATAAAAAATGTTGATCTTACTCTAAAACATTTATTTAGCTACACAAAGAGGCGTCAGTAGGGCATAAAGAAAAATATAAGTTTGACCCCAGTGCCACCATCTAAAAAAAAAGTGCCCCCATTTGGTCATTTAAAGTACAATGTTCCCTGCCTCTCTCTCTCTCCCTCGGTCACAATGTGGCGGGGGGCAGAGAACAGTGTCAAAGGCAATGTTCATATACTTTGCCTTTGTCGCATGGCTCAATGTGAACATATGATCACATGTGCAAAGCCACCTGGAAACGACTGCAACTGACTGTTCCAGTGCTGAAGCTGTCAGTTACAGCCTCCCCACCATGATAACTGCATGCTCTGAGAAGCTCTGTGATCACTTACACATGCCAGGACCATTATTTTTCCTCAAAGGATGGAAATGTGTGATGGGCCTTGCATGTCATTCAGCATTACGGGGTTAACTCAACACCTCCTGGAGCATTTCAGGAGCAAGACAACTCAGCCATGGGGATTCTATACTCTTCAATGCTACAGGTGTCTCCACACCTACATTAATATGCATTTTTGGTAATTTTTATTAATCCCTTACAGTTCAGCTGGTTTGCTCCAGAATGAATCCAGTTTCCTAGTACATACTGTAAAACTCATTATGTGGAAGTAAGCACAGTATAAATGTCCATTTCAGTTCTTAAAGTCTTTGTATTTCCACCACTTCAAATGTCCTTCTCAACATTGTCCAGGATCCTACTCTCCCTAGGGTAACATTGGAATGCATTTTGATGGTTCCCCAGCTACCACAAATGCAATGGACAAATAGAACAGGTCAGCCACTTACTATTAGAACATCTGAGGCTAAGGAGTTGCTCAGCTTCAGATACCGAGAATGATGATACAGGAGGATCATGTATGCTTTATTCAATAGTCGGCAATGACAATTTGAAGCGACATAGTATGCTTGGAGGATTCCAGTATGAAGTCAGCAGAGTTCACAGCTGAAGCCACACTGTATTATGAATGAGATTGGGTATAGGGATAGTCTGTGATTTACAATCTTCACCGCATATTGGTGTGCTTTGGGTCTGAAACTTTTGTGGATATCAATTCCATCTTAAGTTTGTGGAGGTTGACATCTAAGTTTTCATTTTACAGGCGAGCTGGCTTATGACTTGGAATGGATGAAATGGTGAAAAGGTGAAACGAAGGGACACACTTTGCACATTTGCCCTCATTAAGCACATGCAATATAAACACCCTGACATGCATGTGAAGCATGAGAAATCTGCCTCCAAAAAAAAGAAAATTGAGTGCTGCTGTTCTACCCCACAGGCACTAAGAATGTGGAAGAAAATCCCATAGAAAGTCAGTTTTTCCAGTTATTTATTTTTGACATGCCTAAAGCTTACGAACAGTCTTTCTCAGGGCTTGCCTTGTTGCAGGTTTACAATCAGTTTTTTCCAAGGGTAGACTTGCTGTAATATTCTAAAGGCTGAATTTATCATGGTGATGTTGATAGTGGTGACATGAATAATATATCATGATGATTAGTAGGAAGGAATGCAAGATAAATTGTTTGTATTTTCAAGTATCATTCCAATATAACCGTGCATAATTATTATATTATTGGTATACATTATATTCAGCAGTCATAGAAATGGTCCCAATTGTGGAAGATGGTGCCATCTGTTCAATTCCCATATGCTGTGGGCTTCTGTGTTTTGAGTGTTTTTGTCCACCCCTGCTGCCAGATAGCCAGATGGTATTAAATGTTGATAGGTAAGTCTATCAACACTGCTGCATGAGAGGCATGTCCTTTCATCAGTAACACGATAACCAATAGCACTGAAAGCATGCTCTGCCTGCATGCCTGCTGGTGAGTAACTGTTTTCATAGCACTATGTGTCAGAGCTGGCCATACACAGTACTCAGTGGGGTCATTGTTTTGGTCTAGAACATAGCTATCCTGCTGTACCCATCTCATATGCAGTGGGATCACTCTTAAGAGTTAAGTGAATCATGTGTATTGGATACCAACCCATACATTGGGAACAAGACAATAGTGTGTCACCAGCACCACCACCACGAATGTTAAAATGCTGCCCATGAAAAAGATAATGTCACTCCTCCTTACCTGCAGTTCTGCCTCCATCAGCCTCCCACTAGCCATCTCCACTTTAACTATTGGCCTAGCACTCAGATCTCTGCTCGATTTTCACAGCTATTTCCTGAGAGTCGTTGTTACTAGGGATGGGCGAAAATTTCTGCCTCAAACTGAAATCAGCAAAAATTAGCACTTTCTGCTTGGCAAAAACATTCCCATGAAAAGTGAGGATTTTCTGCTTTTTTCCGCTTTTTTCTCCTAGCTCATTCCATTGAAATCAATGGGAACATTGAAGTTACACACAACATAAAATAAATATTAATTAATTTCCCAAAGGTATAGTATAAAAGGGGCATGAGGGTGCCTGTGTTAGTGGGGTGTGGGGAAAGAATCAGTTGAACAGGGGACGATTTGGGGGGGGGGGTTGTTTACTGGGATTGAGGGGCAGTTAATAAAAAATAAATCCTAAATAAAATACAATAAAAACCATAAGACATGTTATAAAAGGGGTCTGAGGAGGGTGTCTGTGTTGGTGAATGAATGAATCATTTGAAGAGGGAATTTGTTTTGAGGGGTTTCTTGGGGGGGCAGTTAATAAAAAAGTCATTGGTAAGTGATAGAGACAGGAACCCCCTGACATAAACTGCCACTGGGGTGGACTAATACTTGAATTGATAGAGTATTTTGTACAGGATGATTTGTTTGATTTGTTGTTAGAGGCCATTGTAGGACTTAGGCTTAAATTAGAGGCCCAAGCCCTGAAGAAATACTGATTTGTAGGACTTAAGCTTGTTTGGCACAAACCCCAAAATTTGTTTATTTTTTTGTCGGACTAGTTTTTTTTTTTGTTTTTTTTTTCAAAACACAAGCCCTGAGAAAAAAATAAAAATGCCGTACTGGCCTAATGCCAGCAGGTCATGTTGGCCAGTGGCCACTGTCAAATGTCCTCCTGAGTCCTGAGTTGCAACTGCTGTTTGTACTGCTGCTGCTGAGTTGTTCAAGCAGCAGGATGATTAGGCAGCTGAAAGGGAATCGGATCAACAATAGCAGTAACATGGAAGATGGGTGATAAAGGTTCCACTTGCCATGAATGGCTCCAGTGATGCACCTGAGGAAGTAGCAGCACAATAAGTAGCCCCCCAGTCTATGTGGAGAAAAGAAGACTTTGGCTATTAAATCTTCTCCACCTGCCCCTCCTCTAAAATCATGGGTGCATTGTTATTCGAATATATATTTTCCCCTTGAGAACAGGAACTGTGGCTTCCTTCAGCAACTGCAGTGTGCACAGTGTGTGTCTGTGGCAAATAACATCTGGGGGCACAACTGTATCCAAACACCATGACACCCGAAACCAAGTACTGCCACTGTCACTGTACCCCTTGTCCAGACTCCACTAAGGACACATGACAACTTGCTGGCAGTTTAATAGTAATGATTAACCCTCCCTGCCAGAATCCTAGCATATTCTGCGGGATGGAATTTCCTCGGATGCCACCTGATGACCTGGTATCGATTCTCCTCCACCACACTGGCATGTGTGGTCAGTGCACCACACAGTGTGCAGTGAGTAGAGATGAACTGCTAAATCCTAACATCAAAGGAGTGGCTATCATTTGACGGGGGAGGTAACGGTGAACAAGGTGGATTGGCAGGAGATGTACTTGTTACCCTAGAGAAAGAAGGTGATGTTGATGGCGAGCTAGTTGTTTTGCTTATCATGGAACTTCCCGTATTTGTCTGGGTTTCTTTATTCATCCTCCTCTTTGAGCTTCACCTTTCTGGAGAGTCCGGGGGTACAGTAACAGCGGTGCTAGATTTTTGTAATGGGTGTATGGCTTTAACATGTTTGATATAAATGTTTTGGTATCTGTGTTTCATGTGTGTTATCAGGGAGCTTGTGCTAAGGTGTGTTCCCTCCTTTCCGCTTCTCACTAATTTGTAACAAATTTTGCACTGTACCATTGTTGATGATAACTGCACTGTGCCTGCCGGAAGAGAATAATAGTCCCACACCCATGACTTCTGGAGGGAGGAATAGAGAATAGGGGGAGAATAATGGCCTCTTTCTTCTTGTCCTCCACATTACCCTTCACATTTTTTGAGGATAATGTTGCTGCTACTGCCTCAGATTTAGCACCACAACTAGGACCAGGATTATTGCTGGCACTGGCAAGTGGAACCTGTCCTAGTCCTGCATTACTTGTTGACCCCATTCCCATTGTGTCCACAGTGGTCTGTGGCACACTAGCCTGCTCATCAGCACCCTGCTGCCCTTTCATCTCAGCAGCAGTAGAAATTAAAGCAGTTGCATTTCAGCAAATTCCAAAGGCTGATTGCTAGTGGTGGTGGTGATGCCCATCCTTATCCCTGTCTCCCATTCCTTTTCAGTTTCTAATAAAAAGGCCGTAAATGTTTTGTTGTAGGGGAATAGCCCCCCCTATAACTTTTATATGATTTATTGTAACCTTATTGTATTCTGCATATAGCTATTCTTATATGGCACACAGATGGTTACTATATACATTTATTCTTCTAGCCATGGCAGAGAATGCTAGAACATATTCTTACTTTATCTGGACAGACTTATTATCACATAACCGTCTGCCCTAACCGATAATTGCGACACATCCCCTATAGCTCCTAGAAAAAGGAAGTAGACGGTTAGACAGTTGTCCTTTTCACCCATGGGCCTCTAGATAGCAGAAGTATACCATTGGCTGCTTCTACCTAAGACCCTTAGCAACAGTTAATAGGTAATGCATCTACTAACCATAAAGAAATTGTCCTTTGGCTAAATGACAGAATACATGCATTAGATGGAGTTTGCCCCACATCAAAAATGCACCCCAGAGGCAAGCCTTAGTAAATGCCCTATTGCTTCCAGGTTTATCAGTTACTGCTGAAGAAGCCAGAGATTGGAACACAGTTATCTGTACCTTATATGAAAAAACCCAAGGTAAAATTACCTTATCTTCTTTATCTGAAACATTATGCCATGTCAATGACATGAGTGGCATTATAGCTGCATATTCATTAGGTCTACGTTTTACTCAAAACAATCATGAGATAACATGGGGGTGTTTAAAACCCCTCATTAGAGGGCAAGGCTTAATTCTAGACTTGGATAGACAAATTCAGCAAGTCCCGATAGGAGACAAGTCAAAAGTTGTCCCACAAATTCTTAAAGCCACATACGGTCTTCTAGGTTTATCTCTTACTGGAGATCAGACTGGGACATCTAAACAAAGAAAAGAATTCCCCACAGAGGAAACACACCCAGAGGAAATTCAACACCACATACAGAAACTCTAATAATAGACACTGTCGAGCGCCTTCCACTAGCTATATAGAGGAATCAAAACCTCAATATACGAACTCTCAGCCACAAAAGATGTCCTGTGATTCAGTTAAATCTGAAAGTGCACCAATTAAATATGGATTAAGACCTTTTATAAAGCACCTAACAGATACAGCCACGATAAGAAAGATAATAAATACAGAGATTGCAATCGAGGAGCTCAAAACAAATTTAAAGACACACAACTCACAGACAAGAGTGCTACATCTACACCTACCACTCTCGTAACTACTAAAAAATGTGTAGGACAGATTAAAGTAGAATTACACAACTCAGGACATGATACACAAGAAAAATGAATCCAAATGAGTTACAAGTTGTATATATTGGGGAATAGAATACAAAGTATATTTAGATACACAAGCAGATATTTCATTAGTTGTACCTGATGTACTTCAGGAAGAGCCTCTAGAAAATGTCACTATCACAGCTTTAGAAGGAGAGGGAACACACTTTTCATATTACACTGATTTAAAGGTTAATGGGAAAAGAATTTCTCTACAAATTGTAGAACATCCAAATGTAAATGTTCCTTTCCTTATTGCTTATAAAGATGTTGCACATTTTATTAAAATTAATCAAATGTCTGAGACTACTGTCCCAGATTTAACTATTAAAATTGATGTTCATGCATTGATGTGAAACAGTTAAAATCCTCTGTAGTAAAAAATGTTGACGCATTGTTTAAATGTTAAAGAATAACATGCCAGTTTTTCAACTATGGGAAAATTGGGCAGGTCTTAGAAAAAACCTTTGCCATCACATCGCAACGGGTATTCTCATACCTAAGAGACAATCACAATACAAAGTTAATCATGCTGCAATCCCCAGTATTCAAATAGTTATAAATAACTTTCTTATACAAGGGATCTTAAAGGAACAGTACAGTCAAATGAACACTGCTGTTTATCCTGTTCCCAAACCAGATGGTAATTGACGCATGGTTTTGGACTACAGAGCAGTGAGTAAAATTACCCCACCTGTTGCAGCACAAAATATGCATTCTCCAAAAAAAAAAATACAAGACTACCCTTGATTTAGCTAATGGGAATTGGAGCCATAAAATCTCTCCTGAGAGCTATTGGCTCACAGCTTTCACTTGGCATGGTAAACATGTTTAGACACACTAACACATTGAATACAATTCTCACTGTACTGAGAGAGGCAGGGTACATTGTTTCTTTAAAAAAGTCACAAATTGCTAGAGAGATTACATTTCTAGGTTTTGAGATTAGCAACCAAGGGCGTGGTTTGTCCGTAAACTTTAAAGAGAAAGTTGCTTCTCTTACCAGACTACGCAATCTTAGACAATTAAGAAGCATTATTGGACTTGTTAACCATGCAATGTTATTTATCCCTGATTATAATGTTCTCATTGCCCCACTGCATGCTGTTATCTCCTGTGAAATTCAGTCAGACCAGAAATCCTCCAGGGTCCCATTCCACTGGGGGGTTAAAGAAGAAGAGGCTTGAAATAACTTATTGTTAGCTGTCAATAATGCATCTTATCTCACTCAGAGAAACCCAAGTCTGCCGCTTTCTGCATACATAAATCTCTCTGCAGAAGCTGCATTTATAAGATTGTACAATGTTTCTGAAACAACACCCAAAGCTTTGTTATCTTATGTATTTACAGCCACGGAATGTAAGTTTCTTCCGCTTGAAAAGTTACTAATTGCTGTTACATTGACAGTTTTGAAGTCCGGAGACCTCGCACAGGGCCAGGACATTCACATACACACTTCGGTTGCTTCATTAGCTAGTTTGCAAGAGCAAACCATTTCTAATATAAAAAGGCTTTACGCAGTAGGTGGATTAAATGGTTTACACTTGTAGAAGATCCTCAAATACACTTCATTCATGATAAAACACTCACTCCACTTGATGACCTACCTTCTACACATCACACATCCCAATGGGAATTTCAGAAGCACCCCAATGATTATTATTCATATATTTATTACACAGATGGCTCATCTGTGAACTCTAATAAAGAAGGGGTTAATAAGTCTGATGGAGCTGGTGTTGCTAAATACTCCCCTGACATGATTTTACACCGCAGCTGGTAGTTTCCTGTTGGTGATCACTCAGCTCAGTACGCTGAAATCCAAGCCCTGTCTTTCGCTATGAAAGAAGTTTTATTGGATAAGGGGCCTATTTTAATTGTTACTGACTCAGCTTATTTACCACGGTCTATTGCTGAGAATTTACGCACATGGAAATCTAATGGGTTTCTGAGTTCAAAAAGGATGTCATTGACTCATATTGGTAAATGGAAGGAAATTAGCGCTTATTTATCCAAGAAGCCTGATATTGAGATAGTGATTGAACCTGCCCATAGAAAATTGGGATCTTCTGTCCACACTCTAGGTAATCAATATGCTGACTCTTTAGCGCAAGATGTCATTCAAAGATTTGCTGTTAATACAGTAACTTCTCGCTACAAAACAAGAGCTTTAAATACGGTCAGTCTTGATGCAGAGTTAAATGCTTGCCTGGATAAATCCAGACCTATTCTACCTGGATATCCTAAAAAATATATTTATGCCTTAAGGGACGGACAATGTTTTGTTACCATTAATAATCATGAATTCATCCTGCATGAAACAGTTAAAATAACTATGAATGCTCATAACAGCTTTAGGCACCCTCATCTAGGCAGAGAAAAACTACTTGTTACTTTGAAACAAAAGTATTGGTGACCTAATATGAGGAAAACTGTTTGTCATGGTATTGGGAATTGTAAGCCATGTTTACTTACTAATAACCCCAATAGTGTTGAGCGAGCATGCTCGGCCGATGCTCGGATCGGCTCGAGCATCGCTCTGCTCGGCACATGGCGGTACTCGTACGAGTACCGCATGTACTCGCCCGCCATGTTCGGGTCTCCTCCCCGCACGTTTTACGGCTGCTGCGCAGCCAATAAACGTGCAGGGAGGCTCTGACATCGGTGTAATGCCAGCAGCCATGTTGGCTGCTGGCATTACACTGATTGGCTGGCCAGAACCCGTGGTCAGGTACTGTATAGCACCTGACCATCGAGTTCGGCTCAGTCTTAGCCAGGGAGAGCTGAGGATAGGAAGGGAAAGGCAGTGTAGGGAGGAAAAAAACCAAAATTGTGAAAAAAAAGAACCAAAAGTCCTTTTTAGGACTACTGTGTGTGGGGGCAGCAGGTTATTTTGTGTGGGGGGAAAAAAACAAACAAAAAAAAATTTTATATATTCTGTTTAGTGTGCAAAGTTGCAGATTAGAGCACATTCTGTTTAGTGTGCAAAGTTGCAGATTAGAGCACATTCTGTTTAGTGTGCAAAGTTGCAGATTAGAGCACATTCTGTTTAGTGTGCAAAGTTGCAGATTAGAGCACATTCTGTTTAGTGTGCAAAGTTGCAGATTAGAGCACATTCTGTTTAGTGTGCAAAGTTGCAGATTAGAGCACATTCTGTTAAGTCTTCAAACTAAAATATCAAAGTCACATATTTCATTCAGTGTGCGTCGCCGCAGTTTAGCAGCACATTCTGTGTACTGTGCAGAGTTGCAGAATAGGAAGAAATACTGTTAAGTCTTCAAACTAAAATATCAAAGTCACATATTCCATTCAGTGTGCTTCGCCGCAGTTTAGCAGCACATTCTGTGTACTGTGCAGAGTTGCAGAATAGGAAGAAATACTGTTAAGTCTTCAAACTAAAATATCAAAGTCACATATTCCATTCAGTGTGCTTCGCCGCAGTTTAGCAGCACATTCTGTGTAGTGTGCAGAGTTGCAGAATAGGAAGAAATACTGTTAAGTCTTCAAACTAAAATATCAAAGTCACATATTCCATTCAGTGTGCTTCGCCGCAGTTTAGCAGCACATTCTGTGTACTCTGCACAGTTGCAGAATAGGAAGAAATACTGTTAAGTCTTCAAACTAAAATATCAAAGTCACATATTCCATTCAGTGTGTGTCACCGCCGTTTAGCAGCCTATTCTGTGTACTCTGCACAGTTGCAGAATAGTAAGAAATACTGTTAAGTTTTCAAACTCAAATATTAAAGTCACATATTCCATTCAGTGTGTGTCACCGCCGTTTAGCAGCCTATTCTGTGTACTCTGCACAGTTGCAGAATAGTAAGAAATACTGTTAAGTTTGCAAACTCAAATATTAAAGTCACATATTCCATTCAGTGTGTGTCACCGCCGTTTAGCAGCCTATTCTGTGTACTCTGCACAGTTGCAGAATAGTAAGAAATACTGTTAAGTTTGCAAACTCAAATATTAAAGTCACATATTCCATTCAGTGTGTGTCACCGCCGTTTAGCAGCCTATTCTGTGTACTCTGCAGAGTTGCAGAATAGTAAGAAATACTGTTAAGTTTTCAAACTCAAATATTAAAGTCACATATTCCATTCAGTGTGTGTCACCGCCGTTTAGCAGCCTATTCTGTGTACTGTGCAGAGTTGCAGAATAGGAAGAAATACTGTTAAGTCTTCAAACTAAAATATCAAAGTCACATATTCCATTCAGTGTGCTTCGCCGCAGTTTAGCAGCACATTCTGTGTAGTGTGCAGAGTTGCAGAATAGGAAGAAATACTGTTAAGTCTTCAAACTAAAATATCAAAGTCACATATTCCATTCAGTGTGCTTCGCCGCAGTTTAGCAGCACATTCTGTGTACTCTGCACAGTTGCAGAATAGGAAGAAATACTGTTAAGTCTTCAAACTAAAATATCAAAGTCACATATTCCATTCAGTGTGTGTCACCGCCGTTTAGCAGCCTATTCTGTGTACTCTGCACAGTTGCAGAATAGTAAGAAATACTGTTAAGTTTGCAAACTCAAATATTAAAGTCACATATTCCATTCAGTGTGTGTCACCGCCGTTTAGCAGCCTATTCTGTGTACTCTGCACAGTTGCAGAATAGTAAGAAATACTGTTAAGTTTGCAAACTCAAATATTAAAGTCACATATTCCATTCAGTGTGTGTCACCGCCGTTTAGCAGCCTATTCTGTGTACTCTGCACAGTTGCAGAATAGTAAGAAATACTGTTAAGTTTGCAAACTCAAATATTAAAGTCACATATTCCATTCAGTGTGTGTCACCGCCGTTTAGCAGCCTATTCTGTGTACTCTGCACAGTTGCAGAATAGTAAGAAATACTGTTAAGTTTGCAAACTCAAATATTAAAGTCACATATTCCATTCAGTGTGTGTCACCGCCGTTTAGCAGCCTATTCTGTGTACTCTGCACAGTTGCAGAATAGTAAGAAATACTGTTAAGTTTGCAAACTCAAATATTAAAGTCACATATTCCATTCAGTGTGTGTCACCGCCGTTTAGCAGCCTATTCTGTGTACTCTGCACAGTTGCAGAATAGTAAGAAATACTGTTAAGTTTGCAAACTCAAATATTAAAGTCACATATTCCATTCAGTGTGTGTCACCGCCGTTTAGCAGCCTATTCTGTGTACTCTGCACAGTTGCAGAATAGTAAGAAATACTGTTAAGTTTTCAAACTCAAATATTAAAGTCACATATTCCATTCAGTGTGTGTCACCGCCGTTTAGCAGCCTATTCTGTGTACTCTGCACAGTTGCAGAATAGTAAGAAATACTGTTAAGTTTGCAAACTCAAATATTAAAGTCACATATTCCATTCAGTGTGTGTCACCGCCGTTTAGCAGCCTATTCTGTGTACTCTGCACAGTTGCAGAATAGTAAGAAATACTGTTAAGTTTGCAAACTCAAATATTAAAGTCACATATTCCATTCAGTGTGTGTCACCGCCGTTTAGCAGCCTATTCTGTGTACTCTGCAGAGTTGCAGAATAGTAAGAAATACTGTTAAGTTTTCAAACTCAAATATTAAAGTCACATATTCCATTCAGTGTGTGTCACCGCCGTTTAGCAGCCTATTCTGTGTACTCTGCACAGTTGCAGAATAGTAAGAAATACTGTTAAGTTTTCAAACTCAAATATTAAAGTCACATATTCCATTCAGTGTGTGTCACCGCCGTTTAGCAGCCTATTCTGTGTACTCTGCAGAGATGCAGAATAGTAAGAAATACTGTTAAGTTTGCAAACTCAAATATTAAAGTCACATATTCCATTCAGTGTGTGTCACCGCCGTTTAGCAGCCTATTCTGTGTACTCTGCAGAGTTGCAGAATAGTAAGAAATACTGTTAAGTTTGCAAACTCAAATATTAAAGTCACATATTCCATTCAGTGTGTATCACCGCCGTTTAGCAGCCTATTCTGTGTACTCCTGACCATCGAGTTCGGCTCAGTCTTAGCCAGGGAGAGCTGAGGATAGGAAGGGAAAGGCAGTGTAGGGAGGAAAAAAACCAAAATTGTGAAAAAAAAGAACCAAAAGTCCTTTTTAGGACTACTGTGTGTGGGGGCAGCAGGTTATTTTGTGTGGGGGGAAAAAAACAAAGAAAAAAAAATTTTATATATTCTGTTTAGTGTGCAAAGTTGCAGATTAGAGCACATTCTGTTTAGTGTGCAAAGTTGCAGATTAGAGCACATTTTTTTGAGTTTTCAAACTCAAATATTAAAGTCACATATTCCATTCAGTGTGTGTCACCGCCGTTTAGCAGCCTATTCTGTGTACTCTGCACAGTTGCAGAATAGTAAGAAATACTGTTAAGTTTGCAAACTCAAATATTAAAGTCACATATTCCATTCAGTGTGTGTCACCGCCGTTTAGCAGCCTATTCTGTGTACTCTGCACAGTTGCAGAATAGTAAGAAATACTGTAAAGTTTGCAAACTCAAATATTAAAGTCACATATTCCATTCAGTGTGTGTCACCGCCGTTTAGCAGCCTATTCTGTGTACTCTGCAGAGTTGCAGAATAGTAAGAAATACTGTTAAGTTTTCAAACTCAAATATTAAAGTCACATATTCCATTCAGTGTGTGTCACCGCCGTTTAGCAGCCTATTCTGTGTACTCTGCACAGTTGCAGAATAGTAAGAAATACTGTTAAGTTTTCAAACTCAAATATTAAAGTCACATATTCCATTCAGTGTGTGTCACCGCCGTTTAGCAGCCTATTCTCTGTACTCTGCACAGTTGCAGAATAGTAAGAAATACTGTTAAGTTTGCAAACTCAAATATTAAAGTCACATATTCCATTCAGTGTGTGTCACCGCCGTTTAGCAGCCTATTCTGTGTACTCTGCAGAGTTGCAGAATAGTAAGAAATACTGTTAAGTTTTCAAACTCAAATATTAAAGTCACATATTCCATTCAGTGTGTGTCACCGCCGTTTAGCAGCCTATTCTGTGTACTCTGCACAGTTGCAGAATAGTAAGAAATACTGTTAAGTTTTCAAACTCAAATATTAAAGTCACATATTCCATTCAGTGTGTGTCACCGCCGTTTAGCAGCCTATTCTGTGTACTCTGCAGAGTTGCAGAATAGTAAGAAATACTGTTAAGTTTTCAAACTCAAATATTAAAGTCACATATTCCATTCAGTGTGTGTCACCGCCGTTTAGCAGCCTATTCTGTGTACTTTGCAGAGTTGCAGAATAGTAAGAAATACTGTTAAGTTTGCAAACTCAAATATTAAAGTCACATATTCCATTCAGTGTGTATCACCACCGTTTAGCAGCCTATTCTGTGTACTCTGCACAGTTGCAGAATAGTAAGAAATACTGTTAAGTTTTCAAACTCAAATATTAAAGTCACATATTCCGTGTAAGATGAAGAAGGCGGGTAAAAAGGGACGGGGAAGTGGACGTGATCCTGATAGTTCAGGGCGCGGGTCAGGACGCGGAGAAACTGTGCCTGGTGCCAGAGCACAAGAAAGAAAGACATCCACCATACCTAGCTTCATGTGTAATTTTACAGGGCGTCGCAGGACATCACTCTCGAGGTCCGACCACTGCGAACAGGTGGTCGGTTGGATGACAGCTGATACTGCTTCCAGTCGGTTAAGCACCACCCTGTCTTCCACCAAGTCCACTCTCAGTAGCCAAGAGTCTGGTCAACATAATCCTCACTCTGATCATCCTTCCTCCCACCATACACGGTCTGGTCAAAGAAGTGATCCCACACTGGGATATAGTGAGGAGCTCGTCTCATCACCAATCCTTCATTTGACCCTCTCTCCAAGCACGCTTGCAGAGGAACATGACATCTTGTGCCCTGATTCACAACCTCTAGAGGCTACCCAATCACAAGAAGATGACAGATGTGAACGGCATTTAAGGTCAAAGGAAGTAGTGGATGATGATGATGATGATGAGACACAGTTGCCATTAAATCAACCACTATTTCCGTCTCAAGACCTTGTGGAGGAGAATGTTATACAGTTGTCAATGACTGAGTATGTGGTGGGATCAAGACTTGAGGAGGATGATCAGAGTGAGGAAGTGGAGGAGGACTTGGTGGACGATGAGGTGACTGACCCCACCTGGGAAGGTGTAGAGCCGAGCGATGACAGCAGTCCTGAGGGTGAGCCATCTGCAGCACCGCAACAGGCTGGAAGAGGCAGTGGTGTGGCTACAGAAAGAAGGCGGACCGCACCAAACCGGCCCGCAAATGTTCCACGGAGCACCCCCTTGCGTAAATCTACCTTGCCAAAGGGTAGGTGTTCCGCGGTATGGCGTTTTTTTAAGGAAAGTGCGGACGACAAAAGAATTGTAGTTTGCAACCTGTGCCACACCAGAATGAGCCGAGGCATGAACACTAGAAACCTCACCACCACCAGCATGATCCGACACATGGCATCCAAGCACCGTAGTAAGTGGGAGGAACGCCTGGATCGCCCATCTGTGTCTGCAGGCCACACCACTGCCTCCTCTTCCCCTGTTTTCGGTGCCGGCCAATCGCCTGTCGAAGGCGCAGGCCCGCATACCTCCCGCCCTGCACCTGTACCATCTGAAGCACCATCAGCGACCACATCCACTTCCCTGTCCCAGCACAGCGTCCAAATGTCGTTACCCCAGGCATTTGAGCGCAAGAGAAAGTACCCAGCCACCCACCCACAGGCCATAGCACTAACCTCACACCTTTCCAAATTACTGGCCATCGAAATGCTGCCATTTAGGCTTGTGGACACTGAGTCCTTCCGCAGCCTGATGGCAGCAGCTGTCCCTCGGTACGCGGTCCCCAGCCGCCACTACTTTTCCCGGTGTGCCATCCCCGCATTACACCACCATGTGTCCCGTAACATCACCCGTGCCCTGACCAACGCAGTTACTGGGAAGGTCCACTTAACGACTGACACATGGACAAGTGCTTGTGGCCAGGGACGCTACATTTCCCTGACGGCACACTGGGTGAATGTCGTGGAGGCTGGGAGCGACTCGGACCCTGGGATGGCACGGGTGCTACCCACGCCGAGGATTGCGGGCCCTACCTCCATCAGGGTTTCCGCCAGCACCTACGTTATTGGCTCCTCCTCCTCCGTTTCCACCTCCGAATTCTCTACACGCAGCGCCACTCCCCCATCAGCCAGTAGCTGGAAGCAGTGTAGCACTGCAGTGGGGAAGCGTCAACAGGCCGTGCTGAAGCTGATCTGCCTTGGGGACAAACAGCACACGGCCTCAGAGCTGTTGCAGGGGATTAGTCACCAGACCGAGCAGTGGCTCTCGCCACTCAACCTGCAACCAGGCATGGTTGTGTGTGATAATGGGCGTAACTTGGTGGCGGCTTTGGAGCTCGGCAAGCTCACACACGTACCATGCCTAGCGCATGTATTTAATTTAGTGGTTCAGCGATTTCTAAAAACCTACCCCAATGTGCATGATCTCTTGACCAAGGTGCGCCGCGTGTGTGCACATTTCCGTAAGTCATCTACAGCTTCGGCCGGCCTGTTGAAGCTGCAGCAGCGCTTACAATTGCCAGCTCACCGGCTGCTGTGTGACGTGAGCACGCCCTGGAACTCCACCTTCCACATGTTGGCCCGGCTTTGTGAGCAGCAGAGGGCAGTAGTGGAGTACCAGCTGTTACACGGTCGTCGCCTCTCCGTTCAACTTCCTGTAATCAGAAGTGAGGAGTGGGAATGGATGTCAGACCTCTGCGAGGTTTTACGCAATTTTGAGGAATCGACACAGATGGTGAGCGGCGATAACGCTATTATCAGTGTAACCATCCCACTTCTGTGTCTACTGAAACGCTCGCTGCTCACAATTAAAACCGACGCTTTGCATGTGGAAGAGGTGGAAATGCGGGAGGAAGAGCTTACACAAGGTGATAGCCAGAGCACCCTCACTTCGTCTTCTCAGCGACAATTGGAGGAGGCGGAGGAGGAGGAGGAGGAAGACACGGTTGCCTCCGCTACAGAGGGTAGCCATGGAACTTTAGTTCCATCTCTTCAGCGTGGGTGGGCAGAAGAGGAGGAAGAGGATGAGGATATTGAGAGTCATCCTCCTGGTAAGGACAGCGAAATCTTGCCTGTTGGTACTCTGGCACACATGGCTGACTTTATGTTAGGCTGCCTTTCCCGTGACCCACGCGTTATACGCATTTTAAACAACACGGATTACTGGGTGTTCACCCTTCTGGACCCCCGCTACAAAGAGAATTTCTCATCTCTCATTCCTCCGGTGGAGAGGACAAGCAAAATGGTGCAATACCAGAAGGTTCTTCTCGAAAAATTGCTCCAAAATTTTCCATCTGACAACACTGGCGGCAGAGTACGTGCTACCTTGGCCAACCGAGAAGGGGAGAAAAGGGGAGCACACAGCAGTTCCGAGAAAGGCAGGGCAACACTCTCCAAGGCGTGGGACACCTTCATGACACCCCGCCAGCACCCTCACCCTGATGCGCAGCCTAGTGTCACAAGGAGGGAAAAGTTTTGGAAGATGGTGAAGGAGTACGTAGCAGACCGTGTCAGCGTCCTCAATGATCCCTCTGTGCCTTACAACTACTGGGTGTCCAAGCTGGACACGTGGTATGAACTGGCACTCTACGCCTTGGAGGTGCTGGCCTGCCCTGCCGCCAGCGTTCTGTCTGAGCGGGTATTTAGTGCTGCTGGTGGCATCATAACAGATAAGCGTATCCGCCTTTCCACCGACAATGCTGATAGGTTGACACTTATAAAAATGAACAAGGCCTGGATTTCCCCTGACTTCTCCACTCCACTGGAGGAAAGCCCCGGGGGAACATAAACTCACTTTATATATGTTATTTACAATGATGGGAATACTCTGTATTCCCATTCACCCCTTCCACCCAAAAAACGGGTATATGGTTGACTCTTAATCTTCTCATCCTCCTCCTCCTCTTCCATATGCCCTGGGATATAATTTTTATATAGGGCCAGCTCACCAGCGGGCCCTGTGATATAATTTTTATATAGGGCCAGCTCACCAGCGGGCCCTGTGATATAATTTTTATATAGGGCCAGCTCACCAGCGGGCCCTGTTTGACAATTTTTATATAGGTCAGCTCACCAGCGGGCCTTCTCATATAATGTTTTATTGGGTCAGCTCTCTAGCGGGCCCTCTCATATAATGTTTTATAGCGTCAGCTCACTAGCGGGCCTTCGCATATAATGTTTAGGATGGTCAGCTCTGCAGCAGACCCTCACCCATAATGTTTTAGATGGTCAGCTCAGCGCACGTTTCCCTCTTAATCATGGCCTCAGTTCTGAAAATCAAGGAAATTTTTTGGGAGAATTTGCCTCTGCGCACGTTTCCCTCTTAATCATGGCCTCAGTTCTGAAAATCAAGGAAATTTTTGGGAGAATTTGCCTCTGCGCACGTTTCCCTCTTAATCATGGCCTCAGTTCTGAAAATCAAGGAAATTTTTGGGAGAATTTGCCTCTGCGCACGTTTCCCTCTTAATCATGGCCTCAGTTCTGAAAATCAAGGAAATTTTTGGGAGAATTTGCCTCTGCGCACGTTTCCCTCTTAATCATGGCCTCAGTTCTGAAAATCAAGGAAATTTTTGGGAGAATTTGCCTCTGCGCACGTTTCCCTCTTAATCATGGCCTCAGTTCTGAAAATCAAGGAAATTTTTGGTAGAATTTGCAGATGATATACAAGTAAATATACAGCAAATATTGTTTGGTAACAATTTTTCGCCTAAAGTCGTTTTTATTTTCCTTTTTGTGTGTTTTACGATCAGTCTGTAAAAATGGCGTACTACGGGCGAAAGATCGTTCCCAGCAGCGATGTTGGAGTCCAAGATGCATCCAGACATCCTCCCTATGCTGTCCCTGAACCATTTCTGTGGTGTTTCCATCCTTTTCTGCCATTTTCCTATGGACCAGGCACCCTCCCGTCATCAGAGCAGGGGGTGCCTGGTGTAATGCTCGAGTCCTCCCATTGACTTCAATGGGGCTCGGGTGCTCGGCCGAGCACTCGAGCCTCAGGGGGTGCTCGGTCAGAGCACCTGAACACCCGAGCATTGGGGTGCTCGCTCATCACTAAACCCCAACCATCAATCTCCTCCTTACATTGTCAAATAAATGTCAGCTAAACTATTTGACTTATGTAATTTAAACCACATAGGTCCATTACCCTTTTACATGGCTATAAATATATAATGGTATGTGTTGCTACTTGTATAAAATTTACTTGGTTCCACCAAGCTCAATTATCTCACCTCTTAAAGTGATAGTAATGTTTCATAATAAAAGAAGCTCTAATTAATCTTCATAGTATTTGGGCCATGGAGAGTGTTATTTCAGTTCTGTTGTAGTTTAGGAGTAATTCAATGACAAAGTGTCCCTCTCCCACCCCTTTTACTGATGTAACACTGCTCAGCCAGATCAGAAGGGAGGTGCCCAGGTAGATTGCAGAGAGGGACAATCTTCAATTAAGATAAGGGAAAAACCTGAAAAACTTGTCAAGGGGGGCAGGGCTTTCATTGTTCTAATAGGAAGAAGAGTGTCCTCTGCTGTTATCTGTCTGGTCTATGGACTGGATTCCACATCTGAGAAGAGATGGCTTACACTAGGTAAAAGAGGCGGGAGGGGAAACTTTGCTTGTGAATATCTCTCAAACTATAAAGGTCTGAGAGAAAAGACTTCTATCGTTCTTCTTGTTTTTTTAATGCCTACAAAAAAAATAAAGAAAAAATGAAGTATTACTATCCCTTTAAGCATGTACTGATAAACTCAAAGTCCTATAATCTCATGGACGAGTCTGCATAAGTATTGCAAAGTAATTCCAAGAGTGGGCTATTACATACGGTATTCCACGTGAAATTAGTACACCAATCCACACCCAAAATAGTGGGTACTGGAAAGGAAATATGCTTAGTAACACAATTTTTGACCACTCTGTTGCCTTCTTGCCCTATACAGCGGTATCCATAGCTAATTCAAGTGCATATTGCTTTCACATACATACATTCTTCTGTTTTGTAATTGATATATATATATAAAAAAAATTGTACATATAAGGAACAAACACCTTATTAAATTGTTACATGGTAATACCATGTTAACTGACTTTGCCATAAACAGCAGTATTTATTGATAATTTAAATACAGATTGGTTTATCGCTTTCTGTTATTATTAATATAACATTCTTTTGAATTGTTATATGGTGTGCTTATTTATTTTAAATGTATTGCTACTAACCTTTCTGCACCAGGGAGACTAGAACAATTGACTATTTTGCAGGAATTGAGAGACTATTTTTCTAGGCCTGCTCACACACCCACGCAAACCCTTTCTTGGAAACCGGAAGTTGGTCACTAAGTACAGACCACTAAACCGCTGAGACCAAGATGGAAGCCCCTTGTATGCATTACAGCTAATCTTAATGATCAGACATTTATTATTATATTATACTATTATACTATGGATAAGTCAGGCAGACAAAGGACTATCAGTATTGACAATTTAAAACCTGCTTCTAATTTTAACCCCACAGCTGAAGATGACACCAGAAAATCCTGTGCAGCCACTGACATTCTCAGAGTGGCTACTTCTGAATAAAGCACAGAAGCTGATGGACACTAGACCTGCTGTACAAGCCTCTGAATATGTTACCCCAGACAACAGACAAGAGGAAAGTGGGACTGAATATTCTACATTGTATCCGGAATCCTCTGCAACATCAATACCTATTGAACAGTTTAATGAGCAAATGCTGCGGAAGAAATGGACACTTAAACGGAAATATGCTTAAAGGCAAAGACCCCAAAATGGATTGGACTTTTTCTTATTTTCTTGTTGATTGCAACCATCATCATTATTTCAGCTTCCACTGTGATACTGAGAATGCACTGGAACTATGTCACACAGCAGCCAGGAGAAGTTCTGAATTGGACTAAGATGTGTGTACCTTTAAGTAACAAGCCACAGAACATCAGAAAAGGTAGAGCTATCCACTATGACCTGCAACATTTGATATACAGACCACAAGCCTACCTCAAAGACTTTATTGGAAACCTTTTCCCAAGCCAATTATACAGAAACTAAGAACTTTGGGAGTCTCACAGATCATTCTCATGGACTCTAATATTATGGCTAAGAGTGCTGGGATCACCACTCTTGAAGGAAGAAGGTTGGTCAGAGATCATATTAATCAACAGATGAAGATGGTTCAAGCCTCTACACTGCAATATGATTTACCCTTGCATGACCACTCCAAGCAAATGACCTACAGAGAAAAAATGTGCTATGCAGCTTTTGGACATTGTTACTATGTTGATTTTCAAGCAAAAAGAAATTAAAGCTGACCATTGCCCACGACCTGGTACCACCCAAGCCAAGGTGAAATATAAAGAGTACCCTATTTTCTACCTGAAAACTGGACAGAATACTCAAAAGGGCTTCTTTCCCAGAGGAAGAAATGGGAAGATGCTGAAGGAAAAGAGTATCGCTTTCCTGGCAGAGTTAAACCATACACTGGTGCTATATTCTGTTCCAATGCAATATATTCTGACTGGTGGAAAAGGGACTTGGAAGATGATGGCTCTGATGAACTGTTATCTAAATTGAATAATGAAGTGTTAAAGGGGAACTACCACCCCGCAGAGACCTAAGCTGTATTAATTCTTCATCTGGCGACTAGCTGCTTAGTAGCGCTAGTCGCCAGAAATATTACCCGGTTCTCAAGATTTTGTCCTTTTCCTGAGAACCGGGTAATATTTCTGGCGACTAGCGCTACTAAGCAGCTAGTCGCCAGAAGAAGAATCAATACAGCTTAGGTCTCTGAGGGGTGGTAGTTCCCCTTTAAATGAACACACAGGACAACTACGTGATCAAGCTTTGCCTGTTGAATGGAATCTGGCTGTTAATGGAACTATGTTTCACAGTTTAACTGCATGGGACACTTGTATGCAACCAAGATACACAGCCTTCCTTAATTCCTCCTACTACAGCCATTCATTAAAGACAAAGGTAACCTTTGCAATATAACCAAAAAGAAGTTGATCAGACAAGGTATTTGCAATCCAAGCATCCCTTCTCATGTATACAGATGTACACCATGCTCATGGTATACTGAAGATCTTCCTGAAAATTCTTTCAGATGGCAGCCCAAGAAGATTGACCAAGGCTACTTATTTTTTACTGGATTACCAGGTTTTTGGTGTATGCAGCGGCGTCAAATTATGTAATTTACTCCCTGTTCCAGAAATGTGTCTCAGTCAGTGCAACTTATAGAGTTGACACCGTCATACAAGGTATCAGGAGTAAGATGTCTGTCATGGTGGGTCCAGATGATGTGCCTTGTGCTTTTACATGCTGTATGCAGACTAATATTGCTGATTTGCCATACACTAAGGCTGTATGGGGGACCAACAATATGTTTGCTAATGTCACCTATGCCCTCCATGACAAGGTCAGTAATAATGAACGTGCAAATGATAAAGGTGTTGGTAGAAAACTATTAAGTAATGCTGATGTTCTTATCACCACTGGACATTTGTTAAGTGATGTTGTGTCCACTATTAGTCAGATTACTGATTCTAATGATGAAGAACTCAGGAGAGGTATTCTCGTTTTAAAAGACCATATGGTTACCCTCCTATCTACTGCTATGTCAGATTTTACAGCTCTAAATGAGGAGCTGAAAGCTTTAGAGCTTCTCAACAAACTCACTGCTACTAGATTACTTTACAGAATGAGAAAATAGACACTTCTCTCTTTAACATCTCTTACATTACTACACAGCTTGGCTTGTCAGATAAACAATATGAAATTATGACTCATGTCTCTAAAGCCACTATTTATAATGTGAATGAACTCAGACACAGACAACTTAAAAATCCTGATGATTGTCAATGGGAATTATCTGTTTACTATGAATTAATCATTCCAGGTGAAGTTTATACTACCAATTGGGAGATAATGAATATTGGTCATTTAACCAGCTCCCCTGTTAATTTAGCCTTGATTCAAATACAGCAACCTTACCAATATACTTTATATCATCTAGATGTGATGCAATTTCTTATCTCAGTGTCAGTAACTGCAAAGACATTGGTTATTTAGTTTGTAATGATGTTACTACTCATTTACCCTGTGGGCTCCAAAGCACTGGTTCAGATTGCCCTATCACTTCAAATCCAGTAAAATGCCCATACACCCTTGTTGTTCCACTGGAGAATGGATATTATAACCTTATGTCTTCTTACAGTGATTGTAATATTCCCACTCTGCAGTCCTATATTGTTACAGTTAACACTACTGTATCATGTTTTGCTTACACCCTTACACCTCCAGGGCTCAGTCAAACCCTGTCTAAGAGGAATTTAACATTTTATGTACCACATATTGCAGTTCTGATTCCTTACATGTCTGCATTCCTTGCTAACCTTAAGAATGTTCAGAAAACCCTAGGCTCCACCCATGATAAAGTTGCCCTTCTTTTACAGAAACTATATTCTGAACTTCTCAGAGTTGATCTCCATGAGGGTGATTTTCCACACTGGGCATATAATCTTGGTAAATCCCTGGAAACCTTCCTTCCAACTTTGGGTCATTTAGTCTCTAACCTTGAACTAGGTTTAGGTACCGTAGGTGGTGGTTTCCATGGGGGTCTAGGCACCTTTCTTAGTTATGTTAAACACCTCCTCTTCACTATATTAGGAATTGGTATTATTTTTGTCTTATACAAAATGTTTTCTCTTCTTTCTAATAAGAAGAGGCCTGAATAATGCATTAGACTCAGATGCCTTTCTCTGCTTGCTATCTTATAGGGGTAACTCCCTTATACTCTTTGAATCGTATTCCCTATATATATTTATGATTTACATTTAGGCATGCTTCTTGCAACATTTACTTTAACCTTTGCTATTCCAAGTGTATTGTGGAACTATATATAAGCACATTTACTATGTAACTTTGACCCCTTATGTGCTTAAGTTCCCTTCAGCCTTAATGGTATTTTCCTTGCACTAATTATGAGTATATTATAATTTCTTATATCTCATTCACAGTGTTAAGATGTTGTGTTTCAAAAATAAACAGAGTATTAGACAGCAAATCTTATCTTGCTCAGGAGTCAATTCACCCAATGTCACATATCTCCGTGACCCCTCCTGCTCCAGTGATTTTACAAGATTTCATGTATACATCCCCTTTGCAAGCTCTGGGACCTTCCTCTGTGTTAACCCCATAAGGTTTAGTGCTCTCACTCAATCTTCAAATCTTTTTTAATTTTTGGATGATTAAAGATATGCTTCATTCTCTTGATCTACCTCAACTGAAATGTGTTGAAAAACCTCTGCAAGTTTTTCAGATGTGTTCCTACAGCCCACGTTTTGGATGCACCAGTCTTGTTAGCCATGGAGGCTAAAACTGCACCACTCTGTTTACCTGCCTTGGTGGACGTCATGAACTGTGTTATGGTGCTCTCTGGGAAGGAACTCTTGCCTTTGTTTATCATCCTGAATCTACAGCTATTCTTACTCAAGGACATTTTTATCCATTGTTTCCTACTTATTCCAACTTCTTTTGTCCTCATGTATCTGCGCTTACTTGTACTTGTTTTAACATGAAGGAAATGAATGTTGATGACTCTCCTTTGTCTCCCTCCTTATGGGAGCAACATACTCACTTTTCTCATGACCCAGTGATTATTTTCACTACTAGGGATACTTCTTCTCCTCCCTGTGATTCTCTGCCACACCTACCAGGGGGTGCTATAGGGGAATAGGCCCCCCTATAACTTTTATATTATTTATATACTTTCTACCCATAACCCTATTGTATTCTACAAATAGCTATTCTTACATGGCACACAAATGGTTACTATATACATTTATTCTTCTAGCCATGACAGAGAATGCTAGAACATATTCTTACTTTATCTGGACAGACTTATTGTCACATAACTGTCTGCCCTAACTGATAATTGCCACACATCCCCTATAGCTCCTAGAAAAAGGAAGTAGACGGTTAGACAGTTATCCTTTTCACCCCTGGGCCTCTAGATAGCAGAAGTATACCATTGGCTGCTTATACCTAAGACCCTTAGCAACAGGTCCAATAGCCAATAGCCCATTCCCTTTTCTCCCTTCCTTCTCATTCCCTTTTCTTCCTTCCTTCCCATTCCCTTTTCTCCTTCCCTTCCCATTAAATTCCCTAAGATCCCTTGGGGTGATTTAGGGGGACTGGACAGCATTGGTTCAGTACTGCAAGTCAGTTCCTCCTCCTCCTCAGACTCATTGAACACATAAGGCTCCTTCCAGCTCCTCTATTGATTATTTTTTACCCTGACTGCTATCACTATGAGCCTTTCCTGCCTCAATTTTTGCAAAATATCACATCAGAACAGCACAGCATGTCTATCTCACTCTGTAGCTGCTTCTATCGTGTCTGTCTTCAACGAAAACACCACCTTTTTATAGCGGAAGTGCAAAAACAATGTAAATCAATGTGTGGACAATGGGAGAAAGATGTGAAAATTTTAAGCGCTAGTTTTAAAGCGGATTTTCCCACAAATAAGCAGATAACAATGTGGTTTTCATGAAATTTCCAGCGGGAACACGGCGACAAGTTTCGCCCATCCCTAATTGTTACCTGAAGTCCTGCTTTACCTGACCTTGATTGTTTCTTGACCTTGCTAGCCATCTGTCAATTCCAGTCTTCACTTGTTTCTGGATCTCAGTCTGGATCCCTCTCCTACTACGATTTACGTCTCCTGGTTCTACTTTTCCCAACTGGTATTGACTTCAGCCTGTTCCTGACTACCCTTCCAACTTCTGTGTCTCAACTTCACCTCAGCCCCCCGGGGACTGGAAGATACCATAGGTCGGTGCCTACCTACTAGTCGCAGTTTAGTTCCTGAATCTTCTGACAATCCCGCCTTAGGCCTTCTGATTTGTCAAGGGTGTTGTTGCTAACCTATGACTAACTGCCTCCAGAGTTCCGACTTGTTGAGGGCACGATTGTTGACGGCCTACAACTACCTGCCTCTAGCCTACTGAATTGTTGAGGGCATTGTTGGTCGGTAACCTATGACTAACTGCCTCCGGAGTTCCAGCGTGTTGAGGGCATAGGTAGTTGAATCCTCTGACCTTCCTGATTCATACCTCTCTGCTACTCAACCACTGGGAATTCAGAGTCCTCCGACCATCTATTCCAGTGTGGTAATCAACACTACTGGATTTAATTATCGTCTCTAAAGGGTTTCCAGCCTAGACTTCAACCTCAGATCAGGACCAGTCCATTAACTGCCTTCAAATCTGTTTCTCCTTATTGTTCTGATTTGTTCTATTTTTTTGTTTTGTTTTGTTTTGTTTCATTATTTGGATCTGTGGTACAGTGAAATATAAATATACATGTCAGTATTTAACAGGAGTCTTATACATATATATTTATAGTGCCAGTTCATTAACTACCTTGAACTCTGTTTCTCCTTATTTCTCCAGTTCTGAACCTGAGTATTTAACCTCTTGCACCTCAGATCCTTCATCAGCTTGCTTGGGTACCCAGTGCCTCCAGCTTTCAGCTCCACTGGGACTTGACATCTGGCCTTGTGATCAGTTACTGTTACTTGGATTCACTTGTGGTCATCCTTTCTTCCACCCTGAGACCATTCCAGGGCTCACTAACCTGAGACTTCCTCATCACTCAGGGGTACCTACTTGAGATCTGACACATAAATTGTTCTCTGTGATGATGCTGATGACGTGTTCTGAATACTGTTGGAATGTTGTTGTTGCTGATACTGCTGATAGTATAAACCATTTGCTTAATTCTTTTTTCACTATGTTAGGTTTTTTTTGGCCCTACCTTTCTCTCTTTCATCCTCCACAATTAACACCTTCACTTGATCTATATGTATGTATTTATATTATTTCACAGAATCCAGTTCCTTAGAGAGATGCTGCTCATTCCTTGCCACAAATCCAGAAATGTTATGTTTAAAGCGGGAGTCCAGCAGTTTAGCAAGAATATATTCCTCATTGCTTTTAATGGACAGTGTGCTAGGATTCTGAATGCTAATCAGCTTGTTCATGTCTGTTTTTTTCACTATCCTCAGCATCTGTTGTTTCTGCAGTACATATAAGCGAAAGTATCTCACTAATTTCTGCTCCAACACAACTAACCAGCAAGGTTTCAAAGAATGCTCTAGCATGTACAGTGTGGAATTCAAGCTAGTATGGGCCACAATTTTAATCCAACGACAGGGCAGGTTGTTACTGTTATTGAATACAATGCATTGTGAGCATTGCATGACCAGCTAAAATGTGCAGAGATTTTACAGGTGAGATTTAGCAACTCTCTGATGGTTTCAAATTCTAGGAATCTAGAGTTTCAAGTTCTAGGAATCTAGTCACAACTCAGTTTAAGACATGGGCAAAGCAAGGTACATGCACCATATATTCTCAAGGCAGCTGTTATGTTGGAGCCATTGTCAGCAGCCAATGCTGTCATTTAATAATACTGCAAAAACCAGATGCAAGATTAGATATGACCTGATGTTTCAATGCTGGAGAAGCAGTAGCAACGGGTGTTATTTCAAATGAACAAGATCTTGGCAGACTCTCTGACATATCTACAGCACTACTATTATGAGCTCCAAAACCTTGTGGACTTTTAGAAGGGCTTCTACTGGTTCTGCTTCAGGTGAGATTTCCTTGAGGATGTGCATAGTTGTGTTCCTTCTTTCCCTATTTTCACATTTTTTTTTTTAGATATATGTTGCAATTGTACTAGCAGTAAGTGTCAATGGGGATGCTTACTTAACAATAGTGTGTGTGTGTGTGTGGCTGGGCGGTTGTTAGACTTGGAAATAGTAGAGATATATTTTTAGGCATCTAGCTGTACAGAGACAGGCTTTCCAAATAGTGTTTCAGACAGTTTATTAACAGTCATAGTGCCCCTTTTAAGTGGTAGATGAATGAGGCTCTTCTTTCAGCTTATTTTATGGCCATCTCATCGTTGCTCTCACTCTCAACTTCATCTGTATCAGAAGAATAGGAGGAGGCTGGAGATATACAGTCATGTGAAAAAGAAAGTACACTCTCTTTGAATTTTATGGTTTTTACATATCAGGACATAATAACAATCATCTCTTCCTTAGCTGGTCTAAAAATTAGGCAAATACAACCTTAGATGAACAACAACACATGACATATTACACCGTGTCATTATTTATTTAACAAACATAAAGCCAAAATAGTGAAGCCATGTGAAAAACTTAGTACCCCTTTCTGCTTCCATAGGAATTAAGATATTAAGTAGAAGGCAGGTGCTTCTGATTAAATGCCATTGATTCATTGATCATCAGCAAGTGTGACCACCTCTATAAAAGCCAAAGTTTTAGCAGTTTACTGGTCTGGCGCATTCAAGCATGTGTTAACACAATGCCAAGGACGAAAGACATCAGCAATGATCTTAGAGAGCTGCCCATCAATCTGGGAAGGGTTATAAGACCATTTCGAAACAATTTAGAGTCCATCATTCTAAGTGAGGAAGATTATTCAAAAGTGGAAAACATTGAAGACAGTTGCCAGTCTTCCCAGGAGTGGACACCCCAGCAAATTCACCCCAAGGTCAGACCATGCAATGCTAAGGGAAATTGAAAAAAAAAACAAGAGTTACATCTCAGAATCTACAGGCCTCAGTTATTATGTTAATTGTTAAAGTTCATGACAGTACAATTAGAAAAAGACTGAATAAGCATGGTTTGTTTGGAAGGGTTGCTAGGAGAAAGCCTCTTTTCTCTGAAAAGAATATGGCAGCACAGACTAGGGCTGCAAAGTTGCATCTGTACAAACCACAAGATTTCTGGAACAATGTCCTTTGGACAGATGAGACCAAAGTGGAGATGTTTGGCCATAATGCACAGCGCCACGTTTGGCAAAAACCAAACACAGCATATCAGCACAAACACCTCATACAAACTGTAGTGGTGGAGGGGTGATGATTTGGGCTTGTTTTGCAGCCACAGGACCTGGGAACCTTGCAGTCATTGAGTCGACTATGAACTATGTATACCAAAGTATTCTAAAGTCAAATGTGAGGTAATTTGTCCAACAGCTAAAGCTTGGCTGAAATCGGGTCATGCAACAGGACAATGATCCCAAGCACACAAGCAATCTACAACAGTATGGCTGAAAAAGAAAAGAATCAAGGTGTTGCAATGGCCCAGTCAAGGTTCAGACATCAACACGATTGAAACGCTCTGGTGGGACCTTAGGAGAGCTGTGCATAAACAAATGCCTGCAAACCTCATTGAACTGAAGCAACGTTGTAAAGAAGAGTGGGCCCAAATTCCTCCACAACGATGTGAGAGACTGATAAAGTCACACAGAAAATGATTTCTTCAAGTTATTGCTGCTAAAGGTGGTTTCTCAAGCTATTGAACCATAAGGTATACTTAGTTTTTCGCACATGACGTCTCCATTTTGGCTTTATTTTTGTTAAATAAATCATGACACGGTGTAGTATATCATGTGTTGTTGTTCATCTGAGGTTATATTTACCTATTTTTTAGACCTGCTAAGGAACAGATGATTGTTATTATGTCCTGATGTGTACAACCATAGGATTCAAAGAGGGCGTACTTTCTTTTTCACACGTGTATTTTACATCATCAACAATAACTAGGTCATCAGCATTGACCATCTCTTCCTCCCCACTACTTTGATATACGTCTATGCTTTTCTGAAGTCTCCAACAATTTATTTTTACTATTCCCATTTCAGGATGGGTGCTGCACTTGTTACTCTCACAAGTACAATAGTTGTTTTGAATGCTACACCCTATTATGCTATGCCAACAACTGGCCAAACCAAATGGAACTACTTCTCATCTCACTTTGACAAACAGACTCCTCTTGAGGAGGATCAATATCTATTGCATACACTGCATCAACCATGGCCACAGTCAGTTTTTGTATCACAGCTCTCTTCCAGGTCCCTGCTATACTCCATCACCTATCAGTCAAACCTTTGATTGTTTGTTTTTTTGCTTTTTTTATAAACTGTACATATCTGTTACTACAAAATAACACACACACTCCTTGTATCTGTGATCACGTCATCCCCTCATTTCCCATATATCTGCCTGAAGCTAGTGTCAAAATTTCAGAAGCTACTTTCTCTCTCACTCTCTCTCTTAAAGTCACTGTACTCTTAATTGTTTTACAGTACTGGAAGAGAATAAACATGTTAGCTTCAGACCCAGCATTTGCTAATAAGGGATAAATTGTGCAACACCACTACCTCTCAGTCATCATGCCGATCCCTCATCCTCTGGTGCTTGTAAAAACCAGTGTCACTTGTACCTGTCTGTCTCTTGGGACACAGTCTGCAAAGTATATCTGTTAGTCAGTCTCAGAGGCTCGGCCACCTCAAGCAGGAACTTGTCTCACCTCAAGCAAGATTTGTTTTTTCTTTTTTGAGTAAATCTTTTTTTGTCCCTTCCCAATCACCAAAGTCCCCAGACACCCCAAACACAGTGAACAAATTTCCCACCCAACAGACTAAACTGAACTCCAACACCACTTTTTTGCCTATCTGTAAGTGACCTGCTTAGGGAGCCGGCTCCAGGGTGCAGAGAGGCGGCCGGTCCCTTCTATGTTATCTTCACAGCCGTTCCCCGTCCTGTGTGTGTGGGGAGAGCCGGACTCCATGGTCTCTCAGGTGCCGATCTTTCCCTTCTGTCTCATGCGGCTCTTGCTGCATCTGTTGGGCTCCCTCTGATGGCCGGCAGAGTCGGGTGTGCTTCACTAGGATTCCCTCTAGTGACATCGCATCTGGCTCTTAAAGGGACAGGTCATTTAGTGCTCCACCTACCGGGGGTGGAGGAAAAGTACATAAACTGCCTGGACACCACATCAGTTGCCCTTTCATGGTGTTCCAGTGCAGTTCTGTTTAGAGAGTGTTCGTGTATGACCCTTGGCTTGGCTATCTATCCTTCCTGGTGTCCAGTGTTGGGGCTTGTCTGACTACCCTCTTGGTACTGCACTTTTGGATCTGGCTGACTACCTACTCTGGCATTGACCCCTGGCTTGTCTGACTATCTGCTTGGAATTGACCATTGGCTCTGGCTGACTACCCACTCTGGTATTGACCCTTGGTTTGTTCGTGTACCGCCTATTCTGACTGCAGGCCTAAGTCAGTATTCTTCTTGTGGCAACCTGTACATACGCTCTTCTGGGTCCTAACCCCAGTATTAGCTATACTTTCCTGGGTCCCAGCCCCAGTGGTGCTAACTGCCTATTCTGACTGCAGGCCTGAGTCAGTATTCTCCTTGTGTCAACCTGTACATACGCTCTGCTGGATCCTAGCCCCAGTATTCACTATACTTTCCTGGGTCCCAGCCCCAGTGGTGCTATTTCATGGTTGCCTTCGGTGTATCTCCCAAAGCAGCCTCCTGTTCCTGGTAGAAACCACTTGCTCTGTCCATATCTACTATGTGATTATATCTGTGTGTCTTTATCGTATATATTTACACTGTTCAATAAAGGTGGTGTTTCAAAATCAGTACTGTCTCCTGTCTGTTCCTTGATATCCCTGACACTATCTCCACTAGGTGGCAAATTGTTCTGCTTTCTCTCTCACAGAATGACAGCAGTGGGAACATGACACTCCTTTTATACTATCTCAGCAGGAATCCAAAAGGAATGCTCCATGTTGGGAGGAAATTCATTCTTGACATTGATTCTAATGCAATGATCAAGGTGGAGAAAATTAGGAAAACTGTACTTCTCATGACTGGAATTGTCAGTTTCTCCTGTTTTGCTTCTAAGGCAAAATGTTTCATCCATCCCTACTTATAACATCTGAGACAGTCTATTGCTATGGCAATAGGCACAATAAAAACCGTCTGAACCACACTACCCCACAACACCACTGTTACATCCCTTTGCTTGATTATTAATGCTTCAGCTACTGCGTACTTCATATTACTCATTCTGACACATGTTCATCTTGAGGATTTGTGAAATTACATCTGGTATTATCTGACAATTATTCTCAATAACATATATGGTTGATTTCCTCTGCTTGTTTATTGGCTTTTCATTTACAGCATCCATCAAATCATTGCCTTTGCCTCCTATTCATTTTGGAGAACTAAGAAACAACATTTAGTATTGCAATATATCTACCATCTATATTAATATCTTTACATTATTTATCCATTATTTATCATAAGAGCTGCTATTTTATTTAGTTTACAGTTCATTTGAGGCTAGTTATTTCATTTTATTGTGATCAGTTAGTCTGCTGTAGCACTTGCAGGTTGTGGCGGGGTTATGTGCATTGCCTATTTACTATGTATTTGCATAATTGCCTTGAAGGTACCTAGTCATACAGGGACCAATTATTGTTATTATTATTAACCCCTTAACGATGTATGATGTGCCAGGACTGTCACTCTGGTCTGGACGTTAAGGACTGGTGACAGTCATGTCCCGTCATGGAATTCTGGGATGGCAGCCCAGCTGTACTCCGCTCTGCCATCCCAGAATTCATTGCAAAGAAAAAAGTGCTGTGGTCCTTAACATTAAAGACTTCCCACCTCCGGATCGCCTCATCTATTAGGGGTTAATATTGTTTTCAGGATATATGTATGAATCATAATAATTATTGAATTTCATAATACTTATAAGTGACTTGAAAACTGTCTAGAAGCTTTGGTTAACCTTTTGAGTGTCAGAAGGGTGCACAACAGATTGCATTACAATGTGTTGCTTGCCCCTTTGACATTAAAAGGGTTAAGAATACTTTATATTATCCTTTTTCTCGTAATCTTCTTATTTTTGTATATTGATGATAGCTTCACATTTAGAAGTGTTGCTACTCAGGTCCAAGGTTTTAGGGGGAAGAGCTACAGTTCTCATTATTTTAATACTAAATTGAATATTCAGTTGATTAATCTTGTTGTCTATCAGACTTAAAATGACAGTCATACTCCTTTTTTTTAGAAATGCCTAATACAGTATTTATTCTTTGTTTTTTCATTTTCTACATATTTTTTACACTTTTATGTCCCTGACAGTGAGCTATCTGAATATCTATTTCCAGTGAGTTCCCTGCCAAGGATTGTGAAAGCAGGGATAGTTTTACAATGTAACATGATCCCTGCAGCAGAAAAACTTACCTACAACCTACTAAATACAGTATTCAGAGCACTGACTGCTGCAGGGATAGTTTTACATTATTATTATTGTTATTATTATTAATTGTACATTTTTGATGAAATTGCTGCTACAAGATAACTTTCTGAAGTAACAGTTAGTGTGATTTTTTCCCCTGACTAAATGATAAATATACTGTAGGGGTATTCACTAACAACATAATTACCTGAAAAGATTGATAACAAAATTGAAACTTATTCTGACTACATTGCTCGTTGAAATTCCCACATGCAGCAGTACAAAGGAGACTAGTGTGGGCTAATTACAATTAATTTAAACAGGATAAGCAGTGTGGCGTTGTCTTTGTGTAAATAACCTGGTTTAGTTCAATAACTGTAACACATTAGCAATGTATAATAAGTTCTCCAAGTCAGTGGATCTGCAGATTTGTCATGGGTTGTCAGTCTCTGGATTTCTAACTGTTGGGGTCTTCAAGTCCAATTATCATTAACCCTTTGAGTGCCACTCAAAGGGTTAACCAATAATTGGCTGCTTGGGGATGATGGGAGTTGTAGTTTCCAGAAGCTGGAAGCACAATGATTGACTGCTGCTGATGTAACATAACTGAGATCTAAGAAAACTCTTGCATATAATATAGGCAAGTAGCATGTGACACTACTTTCTAGTTCTATATGAGTCTAATGCCAATGTGCAGGAATAGAGAGCAAAAAAGAATGATTGAGTTTAAAAGATATTTGAATTTCCCAGGCTGATTGCGTTACATTAGTCTAATTGGAACTACTGGGGAGATGCTGAAAATTTTAGAGGAATGCAAACAACTAGTCACTTGAACAGTCAGTGCTGGTTGTTCAAGCTGTTAATGTATTCCAATCCATCTGCACATTGCCAGTATACCAAACTATGTCTTACTGTGATTGTAATGTTTGCTGTTAACAAAGAACAAATAGGTATGTGTTTTTACCACACACTGATAAATATGTGCAACGTTAATACTTAGCTTTACGTAATGCATTTTCTTGGAAATTAGGGCAATCACGGGTTTTAATCATTGGTAATAATAAAAAATGACTTTAATAAAATACACAAACATTTCTAGAAATAAGCAGTTTACCTTTTCCCTTCAAATGAAATTGGTGATATACACACAGAATCATGTAGACAATGTTATTATCTCCTATGGGTGAATGAAAAATCCACTAGCACAGCTGGTTTTCTGAGCTTGGATATAGGCATAAGAATCAAGTTCCTACATCACCAGTTATGTATTGGAGCATATGATCACTTTGATGCATACTGACACACAAATACACATACACACACAAACTCATATACACTGACAAACATCCACACAAACTCACACTCACTCACCCACGCATACTCATTCACATACACACACACACACACACACATATACATTCAAACTACCATTGTTAAGACTTTAATGCAATCAAGCCCCAACTCTATGCCTTGCTTAAAAAATTGAGCTATTTTATGTCATTTTCTTCTGTACCCTGATTGTACATGATATTAACCCCTTTAAGGACCAGAGCAGTGTACAACACGTTGCTCTGCAATGATTTGGTCCTTAAGGGGTTAAACAAAGAAGAGAGGAATAGTATTGGCCAGAAATGTTAATCTCCTTCACTTTCTTAGACAGCTTAGTGCATAGGTGTTAGACAGGCCCAGTCCAGTCCAGAACTCATATTAGGAAGGAATCATTCTAGCACATCCATTAATACATTTAAGATTGTTGTAAACACTTGTTCATACTTTTTCAAACATTCTGAGACTTGGTAAATTATTTTCTTTAATTGGTAAATAAAGGATTATTTCAGAAATATGTATCATGCAAAATAGTTTAATTTGCTCAAAATATGGTTCTCGCATACTTTATCAGTGAGCATTTACAATCCTATATAAAAATAAAAGTTACTTATGGTATACTTTCTTTAAAGGAGCAGTAAAGTTTAATTATATAAAAATATATATTGTAGAACAATGGTAATCTCACTGCTGAAGCTGCTTCATTCAGTTATTACAGCTCAACGTGTTCATTGTAAGCTGATGGAAAAGCACCTGGTATCCATATTAAAAATTAACCCTATGAGTGCCAGAGGGGCATGGAACGTATAATTCAAAGGGTTAAATAAAGTTTTTCCATTAGCTCTTTATGACAATAAAAAAACCTCTGTCTACAAGCATCCTGTAATGTGATAGACAGAGGTCCATTTCATATAATTTTTCAGCTATGGCAATTTTTTAATTAAAGGGATAGTAATACTTAGTATGTAAAAAAATATACATTGTAGGGTTTATTCTCCTGAGTAAAATATGGGTGCCCCCACTGTTGAGACACATTTTATTCAAAAGTTATTACAGCTCAAACATTATTTTTTTTAGATGCAATATCACAGTGGCCTGAAATTGTATAGTGTTGCTGTTGCTACACCATCCTATGGACAGCTCTGGTCAGTTGACCATAAACACTCATAGGATGGTATATCAACAGTGCCACTGTACAATTTCAGGCCACTGTCATACTGCAAGTAAAATATTCAAGTTTGAGCTATAATAACTTTTGAATAAAAACACCAGTCAGTGATGGGAGTACCCTTGTATTTCTCAGGGTGATAAACCCAACAACATATTTATTTTTACATTTTAAATATTACTATTCATAGAAGCATATTCAAGTTCTTCAATGGATATTTTCAAAATAACACTTTATTGCTCCTTTTATCACAAAAACATGATTGGGGCTGTCTCCAATACATAGGGTTAAATTTTGTTGCTAAGCCTTCCACCCTGTGCTAATCATGTTTTCACCCTTTTGTTGCAGTTTACAGTCAAATGACAATTTTCGGTGCTTTTCTGTCAACAACCCACACATGTATCAGACCCTGTACTTTCAAAAGATACCTTTGTTTTGTCGCTATCCCTTAACGTGACCGAAATGTTTTACCTAGAATGCAAAAAAATAGCTTTCTCTAAGTCATTTCAGTACATTATATAGCAATGAGGTAACAACTGGTTGTCAATAGTAAGAGCTAAATAAATAACTTAAATGTGAATCCTACAAGTAGTCGCAGGCTTCACATTTAAAGTAACACTGACCCCAAAAAATTAAATTGGGTTATGTAATTTTAAATGCCATATACTTCAGGTATCATCAGTAAAGTTTAGTTATGTTGTGTTAGATCTCTTAAACCTAATAATAAACTTGCACTGCTAAAGCAAATGTAGATTATTCAATGTATTCAATGTAGACACAATGTGGGTAAAGCTTTATGCACAGCTAATGCTGTTAACATGCTGTGATCACTATGTGTGTGTGTATATATATATATATATATATATATATATAGTGGTAGATACAATGTCAAACAAAAATTTGACACACCAGTCAAGCCATAAGACTTGCTTTTCCCACAGAAATCTTACATGTGCAATGTTGTTACTACTGCAAGGGATTCTGGGTAGGCATATGCAAATAAGTTTAACAAGGAATCACCTTTTTGCCTCAGATTTCACTTTATACATGGATTCCTTAGAGTATGTGTATGCTGAGCAACAGCTTTAAGATACAACTCAGGAAGAGATGCAAAGCCAGTGAACCACTCATGGACGGCCGTTTCGTTGTCAATGCAACTCGTCAGTATGAGGTTGGTTTTACTGGCTTGCTGTTGAGGCTTGGTGCATATGTGGAGCACAAACTGAAAAGGTCATTGTAATTGGAACAGTAGCTTTTCAATTTTGGCTCAATTTGGAAATATTGTACAACATGAAAGCTTATTTTATCCCTCCCCCCTCAAAAACAAACACTATATACTATGCTTGAGTGTATTAGACAATAACCTTAAGAAATACACACAAAACCTGAACATTTTACATGTTTTTTAAGGTGTGAAACAGCCCCAGGCCTTAAGTGGTTATTGCAAAGTATACATGGACTTTCCATTATTATAGTGTACTATAACTGTTTTTATTTGTATGTAACTATATTTTTATTTCTGAATTGTAAGTATGATGTGCTTATATATAACATTCCTTTATTTAAATTGATAACAAAAGGCCTTAAGCACGAAAAGAAAGTGTGAGCAATTCTGGAGCAAACCAACAGCACCACAGCAGAGAGATAAAATGTCATCCTCAAGTTAACCCTTTGAGAGCTAAAGGGATAAATAATGCGTAGCAAACCCCTCTTGTACTCAGAGGGTTAAATAGGCCTTTTAAATACTTGAATGTAATAGAAGTATCCAGTGAAAAACACTTTAGTTTTCAGTTCAATGAAATGTGATGTAATTCCAGGGGCAAGCCAACTGCACCACTAGGGAAAAATAAGTATTTCCAAAATCCCCAATGATTTAAAATGGAACTTTAATGATGACTTCTATGTTATTCTATGTAGTTTATCAGCTAAGGGGCTGGATTCTATTGCAGGTGATAAATGTTAACATCCTTTAATCAAATACTAGTGTAAAAGCCTGTGTACACAGGCCAAGGTTCGGGTGATGTCTCACAGCTCCAGTCCTGCTCTGCATACTATCGCTACCTCACTGCTCTGGTCCTGCTCTGCGTACTAACGCTACCTCACTGCTCTGGTCCTACTCTGCGTACTGCCGCTTCCTAACTGCTCTGGTCCTGCTTTGCGTACTGCCGCTGCCTCACTGCTCCGGTCCTGCTCTGCATACTGCCTCTACCTCACTGCTCTGGTCCTACTCTGCGTACTGCCGCTTCCTCACTGCTCTGTTCCTGCTCTGTGTACTGACGCCACCTCACTGCTCTGGTCCTGCTCTGTGTAGTGCCGCTACCTCAATGCTCTGTTCCTGCTCTGTGTACTGACGCCACCTCACTGCTCCGGTCCTGCTCTGTGTAGTGTCGCTACCTCACTGCTCTGTTCCTGCTCTGTGTACTGATGCCACCTCACTGCTCTGGTCCTGCTCTGTGTAGTGCCGCTACCTCACTGCTCCGGTCCTGCTCTGTGTAGAGCCGCTACCTCACTGCTCCGGTCCTGCTCTGTGTAGAGCCGCTACCTCACTGCTCCGGTCCTGCTCTGTGTAGTGCCACTACCTCACTGCTCTGGTCCTGCTCTGTGTATTGATGCCACCTCACTGCTCCAAGTGATGCAGTCATGCACAGTAGAGACTGCCCGAACGTGACAAACATCAAACATCGCTAGAGTTTTATTATGTAGGATTTTGCTACTGAAGTCTTTGGGGAAACCTGGAGATCAAAGTAGTGATTAAATTAGCACCTACAATAGAATCCAGCCCAAGATCTCCAAAGTTGGAAAAATTTTAGTGCATAGGCTCCATAGAATAACAAAGACCTTGGAGAAATTATATCACTAGAGAAGTCATCTCCACTTTATCACATCTTTATTACACCTTAGTGCATAACCCATACAATGTTAAAATTCCATTTTAAATCAATGGGAATATTGGAAATGTTTGTTTGTCTCATATGGTGTGGTTGGTTTGCCATGGAATTACTCCATTTTATTACAAAGACCCCAGTAGATTACTGTACATTTATTCAGTTGGACATCTCTAATTTCAGAGCTCTGAAAAAATGCTTGCAGTTTAATTATTTATTCCTTATTTGTAAATATATTTATAGTAATTTGAAATTAATAATTAAATACAAACTGCTTTAAATTGATTCATTTGCAAAAATGTACTTTGTGTTTAGCTCACATTTTAGCTTGTGGCATTATAATTACACAATACTGCTTATTACATCTTTAATCTTTGGCCCTGTTTTAATGTGTTTGTACGTCTAAAGATTATTATGAAAACCAAGTATTGTGGTTCTTTTTTAAAGAAAGCATAGCACGTCATTAATAAAGCAATGTGTTGGTACCCTTCTGGGCCTTACAAGGTTAAACGTATACTCATTTATCTTATATTTTTTAATAACATTTAACAATTTCAGTGCTAGATATGTATCCAATGCATTGCATTGCAATGCATTGGTTAGCTCTGTGTCACTGAAATGGTTAAGCCTGTATTTTATCATTAGCTCCAAGATCATTACTTCCATTGTGAACAATAAGCCAACTCCTTGTTGTACTCTTCCATTATAAAATCAATAGATGTCAAATGAGAGGTAGTGAGTCATTATTTATATTAACATATGGTGATATGTGCTATTGATCATGTAAGCTCTTTCCTGGTAGTGATCTTCTTTGCTGACTTTTGCACTTAAAATTCAGTATAAAATATAAACAGATGATGCAATACTTCAACTTCAGTAATGTGTTGTGTTTTTTTAAGAAAACTTAACAAAGAACATTCTCTATATACTCAGTAGTTATATTATTAAAGGAGCAGTAACATTATTTATGCAAAAATTGTTATATTTCTTTACCTGCTGAGAAATCAAGGGTTTTCCTACTGCTGGTATATTTTCATTGCAACAGCTATTATTTCTCAAGCATTTTTAAATCAAACTTTGAAACAGTGCCAACTAGTGTCCTAAAAGCAGTTTTAATATAAAAAGGAGAATTTCTTTAGACTTAAAAATTGGTCTACTTTTATTGAGATGAGTGCTAACCTCAAGAAAGAATGCCAATTTGGCCTCTCATATGGATCAGGAAAACAGAATGAAAGTGTAGATGCATCTAGGTGCCCCAAAGACGTCTGAAGGAACAAAGTATATTGGTGGTCAATTAGCTGGTCATGAAACTAATGTTGGTTTAATTAGATATTGTAATATGTATACTACTGTTTATTAAAAATATATTTTGTGTGCTATTCCTCATACTCCACAACCAGGAATTACTGAGACCATGCCCATCTGATCTACTTTATTAGTTTGTATCAGATGTTTTTTTTTTACTAAAATGCTAATGTGAATTACTTGGAATACTCTAATCTGGAAACGATTAGTCACATGTAAAACACACAAACATCTTTTCTTACATCTAGCTATTTATGGAGATAGCACAAGGTCAGACTGACAGGGGTTTTCTAGTTGCACAGATAACCCAGTTGGACTTTTGTGGTGAGACAGAGCTATAGCACTACAAAACTGAGAATTATTTGCTGCTGTTGTGTGTTTGGGTAACCTAGGGCCCTTTTCTACCTGTTTTTGGGCTACAGCTACCATCATCCTCAGATGGTCATTGGCCATCTGAGGATTATGGGAATTATAGTCCAACAACAGCTGAAGCTGCTGCAAGTTGCCTGTTCAGAGTCTATGCTCAAATAATTACCATAGTTTTGTATGCAGAAAGCTGCAAAACACATTCTGGAGGAAGTGTACAAATCTGCTAGCTCTGCTCATTTGGCTTTGGTCTTCTACATTTGCATTTGAATGTATACACTAGAGTAGAAGAGATCAAACCTGCTGTGAAGCCACCCAAGCATTGCATGTTTTCCTCAGTTAAACAAAAGGGAATGTTGTTAACTCAGGAAGATCCTTCAGAATGATTGAACCACTGTTTAATTCACCTATGTTCATATGAGGAAATCCTGAAAACCTGCACCATTGGGGGAACTTGAGGATAGGTTTCAGCGTTCCTGTTCTAGAGTGTATGATTGCTTTAGTTCATACCAATGCATACACTCTGCAGACTGGAAAAGCAATAAGCCCCATAAGCATCCCCAATGTAATGTACATGATATTGAAGTTACGCCACTTTCCTCTCTTCCATGTATAAGACATGGCATTAAGAAAGGCTCAGAGGGAATCACTTACACAAAATGCCCATGTACTCCCAAACCATTATGCCCTTGGCACAAACTTTTTTTGGTGTAAATACCTCAATACTTCATTAGGCAGGTATAGCATTAGTGAAGTGATCATATTGTCCCCCCTGCAAGGTATTATTATTGCATGATTATTTTATTTTTTGAAAACTCCTTCCTGAAAATTCAGGATTTGTCCCTGTAGTAAATATCAAGATACTTCATGAAAAAATTCCCAGTCTAATTTTAATCCCCTTTATGATAGAGGGGTACGTAATCCATTGCCTCCCAAATGTATTATAGATCTTCCTAGCATCCAAGGAGATAAATAGCAGATAATGTAACAGTGGGTCAGGGCTTTCCATTTTACATACTGATGTGTTATTCTCAAAGCTATTCCCCCATTCTAGCCTTTACAGGTTTTTATCATTTTCTGCCTCATTGTTTATCAAGGTTTTTCACCAAGGTAGTTCCATGTTTTGTTTGTTAATATAGTTTATAGGTTTTTTATATAAGCTCATATTAATTTTTGACAATACAAAATATAACCATGACTAGCATAAAGAATTTTCACACTGAATAAAAGATTTACTTTGAATGTGTTTGTGTAACTGGAGGGAAATGAAGCTTTATTTTTTATTAAAAGAGAACAGATAGTAGACAATAATTAAAAGCTTTCTTTTTTTTCCAAGCTGTGGAGATATATTGGCAAGATAAAGCAATCTCTTTCAGCTTGGAAAACCTTGTGCTGTACCTGAAGGCCAATCCTTAACATGACTGTAATTACTAGTTTACAAATTTTCTTTTAATTTTGGCTTTATACTGTACAGTCATACAGAGAAGAATGTATTGATTATAATAGCCAAGAGTGAAATCAGTGTTCTGACATTTCTAGCTTTTAATAAATTCTGCAACCTTTCTCCATGGCATGTAAAATTACAGTAATTGTTGCCTGACCTTTTTTATTTTCTTTTAGTTTGTACCAGTTGAACAGCCCGTGTACAAGAGCCATAGTGCCAGGCAGCAACAGACGTGGTGCAGTCATGCGCAGTACAGACTGCCTGCTCCACTGCTGATAATGGAGTGAGGCTCTCTGAATTCAGACTGAATTTGGAGCGCCCCGCTCCGTTATCAGCCGTGGAGCGGGTAGTCTGTACTGCGCATGACAGCTTCTGACAAACATACAATAGCAAATTATTATATAGGAGGATTGTTTTGCACAGTCACTTGATGTTTTCTGTGCCTTTGAATACTGACATTGACACTGCCCATAACGGTTGATTAGCCTTAAACCATTTGGGTGCTAGAGAGTTGTGCAATGCATTGCACGCCCATCTGGCATGCAAAGTTTTAACCCTCTGAGTGCTGGACTGGTAGCCAACGCGTTGCAAATGCACATCATTGGCTACCTCTCTGGCATTCAGAGGGTTAAACAGGAAAGGAACACTCACACACCCTAATAATAAATGTCTGCCTACCTATGGGTAAAGCGTGGTACCATGTTAGCCACAGAAAAAGCAGAAGACTAGTAGAGTAAAAATGATACCTTTATTGGCTAACTGGGTGGCTCTATGATGCAAGCTTTCAAGACCCCCTCCCATATACCTCTCAGGCTCTCACTGGAGCCATACTGAGGTAAATTTGAACAGAGTTGTTCTTCACACAGATAATTTTTCCATGCAGCACCCAGCCCAAATGCAGCTTGCTAAAATGTTCCAGGACAGTTTCATTAGAGTAGATCTGCATGGCGGCTTCTGTACAAATCATTCAAATGTACAACTGGATTGTTTTCTTTTTCACCTTAACCTTCTAATCAATGGTTGTCTGACCTGGATATCATCCAGTCATGTTTATCTGACCCCACGTGGTCCAGCCATGTGCCAATAACATACCCCTAAGTGACTGGATCGTCAAGGGGAATGCAGGAACAATACAAGTAAGTGAGCACTTGATGCTCCATCACAGTGCTGTTCAAGATGCCCATTTGAACTCAACTTTAATCTGGGAATAACATCTTGTCACTATCAATTTAGGTTATATTGATTTCCCGGAATTTATCTTTTTTTTTTGTACAATTTTCAAATCCACTAAGGCAGACATGATTCTTTTTTTTTGCAGAAATACAGGACCTCAAACCTCCTACTAAAGGCTTCTTAGAAAGAGTTTAGTGGGAGTAGTCTGGGGGCCCTGAAGTCTGGTAACAAAGAATAAGTGCTGCCTCTGTGGTCTTGATATCCAGCAATAATTAAGACTGATTTAGCAAAATCAAAACACAGAATTTATTCGTAGTGGCCATTAGGATTTTGTGTCCAGATTAAGATGAGTGGGTGGGCTATAATTGTTTGGAAGAACTGATTTTACTGTAATTATCCCACTTTTAAAATAGGATATTATTTCTATAGATATAGATTTAGACAGAAAGACAAACCTATACTACTCTGTATAAAAATGTATATATGTGCCCTGTAATGGGCATATATAATATATCTTGGTAAGTGAGTGAGATTTTAGTATTCGCAAATTGGCCAATTCATGGGTAAACTTGCTGCTGCGCCAAGGTATCTCACTTAAGGCTAGTCCTACTCTAATACACCTATAAAGCCCCATCTAAAATTAAAATAAGAGCATCCCTGAAGAGATGTGAATGCATAGAAGAGCGAGGGACCCTAGAATGTGCTCTTCTTAATATTTGTGTATCCCAGTATGGTGCAATTAAAAACAGAAGACATACACTGTAATAAAAAGATGTAAATGGAGGAGTTACCTAATGCAAAAAACCTAGATGTGTCTGCATAGTGAGAATAAGAGAAGGCTGTGGATCCAACAGTCCTCTCCATAAATTAACCTTTTTATCAACACCCCACAGGCCATGTGAGGGAAAAGATAATTACAAATAGACAGGGGGCATGCAGGCTAGGACAGTCTTGAGGCCTAGTCCTTAACCCCTTAAGGACCGGCCGCGCACACAAGCAGCCGTCACTTAAGGACCAGGGACCTTTTTTTTTTTTTTTTTTGGCAAATCCAATTCTGGACTCCCCAGACAGCATGCAGCCACGCGGGGAGCCCGGAATTCCAGGTCCAGGACCGTCATGGGTCCTTAAGGGGTTAAAGAGAAAAGGTGCAATAATGTTAGTGCTATACATAAGTGATTAAATAGGATAAGTGAAAGGCTGCTAAAATGAGGGCGGGAGAAGCACAAACAAAAAGGAAAGAGAAAAAGCGCACAGCGCCAACTCACCATGACATATCCATACAATAAATATAATTTTAGTGTGAATGTAAAGTAATACTATATATACCATAAAATCTCAGGTATAACACACACCTGTGTATAACACAGGTGTAAATTATACTCAAGATTTTAGAAGAAAACAAGACTGCCTATTTATAATACGCACCCTTGTTTTCCCAGTTTCTCACTTACTTCCATTCATCCCCTCCGGATTCCTCCATGATCTCCTCACCCCACCACAATCCTTTCTCAGCACCTTCATTTCCACTCACCCCTCTCCAGTGTCCAGTGCAACAGCCTGACACCTTCAAAGTGGGCGGCATGCTTGCATTTGCAATCTGCTTCTAGCAATAGTGTCAGAACCTTCCACTGCAAGCCAATGGTAATGCCCTGTAAGAATCTCAAGGTCCTTGCAGGGATGTACGGTGGATCCAATGTGCAGAGATCTAAGCCAGAACACACGCAAATCCCATATCCAAATCAGGAAGTACACAAAAAAAGAAACAGGTCAAAAGTTTAATATTATAAAGAGCACCTTAGCTATATCCCTAAATATGAGCTCCCAAAAAAAAAAAAAAGAAAAAGAAAACCCCCCAAAATGGTGTACTAAGAATCTGTGTAATAAACAATCAAAAAAATAAAAAATAAGCAAAAATGAAAACACATATAAATATGCCAAAAATAAGGAAAAAAAATATATTTATGGTGAAAAATAAAAAAGTGAAAAATAACCTAGAAAAATACTTGTGAGCAAAATATATAAAAAATCCTAATGAAATACAATAGCTGTATTGTATATACTATCATCCAACTGAATAGCTATAAAACAAATGTGTTTTCTTAACTCAGTGTATTAATTATACATTTTCTTGCCTTAAAATCAAGTGTCTGTGTCCTTCAATTTTTGTACATTAAATTGTAAATTTTCCATTGGCCTATGCGACAATGTTCCGTTTATTGAAATCTTGTGGTTTATACCACTTCTTAAAGGCATGGGACTATTAGTTTGTTTCTCGGGGAAGAGAGACTATTTTGAGCAAGCAATATATATCTTAAAACGTGCCATCTCTTCACTCCACTTCTACCCAATATTTATTCCAGGGGACTGAGACTTTACTTTTCAAGGGTATACTATATATTTTATTAGTACAGTCTTACCCACTCTTTTGTCTTCCCTCTTTGCTCCGATACCATCCTGTGTCTTTTTTCCGTGGTTAATCCAAACTTCACCCGGCTTGGTTGGTGTCCATTATCCACATGCAAATACAAATTAAGTTATTGTGTGGCAATAGCTCCTCCTTCCCTACGAATTTCAGAGAAACCTTTCTCCTTCTTCTGGGGTAGAAAAAGGACACATTTCAAGTCCATCCTATCTAATAACTCTTTCAGTATTAATAGGATCCTCATCTTGCAATATATCTTAAATACATTTTATTCACAGAATACATTTTCTAATTTTTCTTCCATGTTCACAGTACATAATAACAAATAACAAGTATTTAAAATAAACATAACTCCTAAATCTATATTAACCCATTGTTCTCTGGACCGGACATCCAGTGTATAACTTGAATATTATACCGCAAGTCCAAACCCAAACAATGAGTCACCACATTTCTCCAATTAAAAATCCTAATCTTATTATTAAATAGGAAACCAGGTACATAAATGTAGTCCCACAATCATATGACACCACAGATTTCCACCATGTATATTGTACTCGAAACAGACAGATCGATATTCTACAAACCTTTGTTGCCTGGATTAGACATCAGCACATAATTTTAATAGTGAATCCCAAATCTCAACAAAACGTATCCTATCTTCCACTAATAGAGGACTGAATTTTGTTAACCCATATAGCAGGTTATCCTCTACCAGTGGAAGAGTATTCTCATTAAATGTAAAGCAAGAAACATAGCATCTGGGGGTGGAAGAAAGGTCCCTCCATGTTCTCACAACAAAAATCAGCAAAAATCACAATTTTGTCTGCTTTTCGTGGGAAAATCCACTTTAAAAACAGCGATAAAAATATTCACATTTTTCGTCCATTGGCCAAAATTCTTTGCCATTTTTTCAATGGCTAGAAAGTTTCTGCCCATTGATTTACATGTTTTTTGTCTTTCGTTATTAAAACGTGACGTATTTGAGGAAGTGGAACACAATAGAAGCAGCTACAGAGCGAGGTAGACGTGCTGTGCTGTTCTGCTGTGATCTTTTGGAAAAATTGAGGTAGGAGACGCTCATAGTGACTGCTATCCTTATGAGAAAGTTTAAAAGTAATAAAAGGAGGAACTAGAAGGACCATTGTGTGTCGTCTGAGTCTGAGGAGGAAGTGAGCACTACAGAAGCAATGCTGGCCAATCCCCCTAATTCACCCCTAGGGATCGTGGGGAAATTAATGTCAAGGGAGGAAGAAGAGTGTAGTAGTGAGAGCAGGACAGGTCCGCTTCTGTGCTTGCTGCCAGATGTGCTGTGCCTGCTGCCAGACATGCTACACCTGCTGAAAGATGTGCTGTGCCTGCTGTCAGACGTGCTGCCCCTGCTGCTAGTGCCACCAATGCTGTGCCTTCTTCCAGTACTGCCCCTGCTGCCACCAGTGCTGTGCCTGCTGTCAGTCGTGCTGCCCCTGCTGCAACCAGTGCTGTGCCTGCTGTCAGACATGCTGCCCCTACTGCCACCAGTGCTGTGCCTGCTGCTAGTGCTGAACCTACTGTCACCAGTACTGTGCCTGCTGCCAGTGTGTTTTGTAATACTCAGAAGGGGGGAACCCTAAGTCACATTTGCCATCCCCAAGCGGTCCTGTCAGTGCTAGTACTACTACTAAGTCCAGCAGCTTGTTAGCATTAGGAGTGAAGGAGGGGGTAATCATAATATCAGTAGTGACTGTGAGGAGGAAGACTCGGGCTGTAATTGATATGGTTGGTGTTAGTAGTAGTAACAGTGATGGTGAAGCAGCCTTTGGGACTAGTGTTAGGAGAGTGGTAGAGGAAGCAATTGAGAGCATCCAGACTAGCGGTCAAGGGAGCCCACACCATACCCCTGACCCTGGGAGTCCACTCCCCCCCCCCCCCGTGGCAGTGTCCATGTGGAACAGGATCCTGAAGAAAGCAGAATTGTTTCCACCGCAATAATACCATCATCACCAGGAGCACAGATTGCCTGTGCCTGCTGCTAGTGCTGCCAGTCTGCCTTCTTCAGGTGAAAAAGAAATGGCAAGTGTGATACTAGGGGACTCTCTGTAACATTTCTCGTCACCTCCCCCAACCAGCAGTGAGATGTCTGTAATAAAGCAGCAGCACATATGAACTAGTGGTAGTGGTGATGATGATGGTGGAGAAGCTGGGGTGGAAGAGAAATTGATGACCTTTTTAGCAGAAACTGAGAAGGAATGGGAGATGCGGATGAGGATGGGCATCACCACCACCAGCAGTGAGCTTTTGCAATTTGCAACTGCTCTAATTCCTGCTGCTGCTGAGTTGCAAGGGCAGCAGGATACTGAGGAGCAGGCTAGTGTGCCACAGACCACCATAGACACAGGTAGAATGGGGTCAAGTAATCTGGGACTAGGAAAGGTTCCACTTGCCAGCAGCAGAAATACTCCTGGTCCTAGTTGCAATGCTTGTTCTGAGGCAGTAGTAGCAACAGCAGTAACATCATCCTCTGTCCCAGACAGTGAAGGGGAATGTGGAAGAGAAGAAGAAAGAGACCATTCTTCTCCATCTGTTCCCTACCCCCTGAAGTCATGGGTGTGATACCATTTTTCTGTTGGAGCAGGCACAGTACAGTCATCACCAATGGCACTGTGCACAATTTGAGACATAGCTACCGGTGGGAAGAGGAACAAGGCTGGTATGTCATGCAGTGTATATGTGGTTCTGTGGCTACAAGGTTGGGATGCCAACCAAATTATATGTGGACCTGTGACTAGCAGCGGACAAAGGAAGGTTGGGGAAGAAGGTAGTGTATGTGTGAGCAATGCATTGGACACCTCCACTGCACAAATGCTCTATTTTGTTTTATTCAGGCCTTGTTGGAGACCACTCTCCCAGTGCCCCCCACCTTATGGTTTGACTGCACCATCAAGTGAGCAATCAATACATCTGACTGGAAGGCACTTAGACTATGGATGCACTAAGTATGTACGTGGTATTCAAAGAGTGTAGAGAAAAGGAATGCCTTAAAATGTCCATAAACTACTTCACTGCACTCCTCTTGGCACAAGTGGCATTAAGGGGAGAATTATTGGCATAAATACTTTCAAAAATTGGCATCAGACAGGCATAGTCTAGAAAATCTATTCCAACTCCTGTTTTTACATGGAATTTCTACATTATCTCCAGTGTGTGTGCTTCTCCTCTAATGCTGAACTTGTTTCACAAACAGGAAACACATTTTTCTGCAGCTGCCTGAGAATTGCCACCTCTCTTGTATTCTTATTATACGGTACTAGTTCCTATGCATATATTGTGGCTGATATACTACAAAGAAGCAGAGCAATTCTAAGGCAGACCAACAGCACCATAGGGGACAAATACAAATTCTCATTGATTTAAAGGGATAGTAATGTTTCACAAAAACAGCACCAATTAATCTTCATGGTATTTCAGCCATAGCCAATACTGTCAGAGTTAGAGTTCGAAAGAATTGAATGATAAAGTATCCCCTTCCCACCCCTTTTACTGATGTAACACTGCCCACCTCAGAGCAGCAAGACTGTCTGGATAGATATCAGCAATGGACAATCGTCAGTGAGCCTAAGGAAAAACCTGAAAAATCTGCCAAGGGGAGACAGGCATTTCCATGTTCACAGTAAGAAGATTGTCCCTTGTCACGACCTGTCCAGTCAAGAGACCAGATTCCACACCTGAGGGGAAGTGACTTACACTACGTAAAAGGGGTGGGAGGGAGATACTATATTATTCGCTTAGTCTTGAACTACAACTCTGACAGTATTGAAATAACACCCTCTATGGCCCAAATACTATGAAGATTAACTGAAGCTTTAAATGGGGCTTTTAGCAACTTGAAAGCTAAAGAGGTCTCAACACACTAGGATTTTGACATTTTTATTTGTCTCTTATTCGTCAGTTATTTTGCTCAGATTTTCCCCAATTCTTCTAAGTACATCAGTCTCATCTTCCATGTGTATCTGACATTAGTCTGTAAAAAAGAATTTGTTTCTCACAATCAGGAAACTAACCTCCAAATGCACCTTCAGTCAGTCCTGTTTTTCATGTCCACTGAGGTGGACATGACAGTTGCTAGAAGGATTACTTGTCCTCAGACTACACCCACTGATCATGGTAATCTTTGTGGCTCACACTCTCTTTGTATTTATTTTGAAAAAAGAGAAAGAAATGGCAGTTATAGTGGACAGATACAAGATCCAGTAGTCTTTCCAGAAATATTCATATTGAGTTCTTTTAACATGACATCTAAGACTGACTGATCATGCCATCTTTTTATCAAAGATGCAAGGGAAATAAACAGTGTGGCCATTAGGATTATCTAGTTTTAGTTAGGCAAGTGGCAGTTATTATTAGGAGATATCAATGTTCCTTTAATTTGACATACAAAATTCAGCACTACACTGTAACATCTTGCATAGGCAAAACTCATCAGTATTAGTATTCTAAGCAGAGATGAGCAAAGTGGCTGTACTTCATTTTGCAGACTGATTTCATGAAACCATTGAAACATTTGCACTTTGAATAATTTAGAATGATCTGCCTTAGGCATTATGGTACATATGTACAAAGAGAAAATGTGGAGCAATTCTGAGGCCAAACAGCTATACCACCATGTAGAAAAAAACATTATCATCTAGTTAAATGGGTCTTTTAACCTCTTGAATGCTAGAGAGGTCTTCAGTGCATTGCAAATGAATTGGAGACCTCTTTAGCAATCAAGAGGTTAAAAGCATCATTTAACCCTTTGATCAACGGGCCCCTCTGGCACGCAGAGGTTGAAATAAGTTGGTGTCTAGGGTATTTGCATTTGCCCTCTATGGTTTGGTTTGTTTGCTTTTTTAAACATTTAACCCTTTGAGTGCCAGAGGGGTAAGCAACACATTGCGTTGCTTACCCCTCTGGCACTCAAAGGGTTAAACTCTGGTACTCAAAGGGTTAATTTTTCCACTTAGTTGGTGCATATGTCCCTAGTCATCATTTCTTGGATTCAACCATCCAAAACAAAGAAAATGCACCTAGCTGAAAGGTAAAATCTCAGCGGTGGCAGTAAATGAATCCAAAAGAAATTAGTTCATTTTCTCTGATTGCTCTGGTATAAAAAAAAATTCAAGTTTCATAGGCATCCTTAACTGAGCAAAACAAGTTGTTCACTTCTAATTCAGATAATTCAAACAAATTCACCTCTAATTGCCGGAATAAAATACATATTCATGTTGATTTATAAGAAAGTACCAGAACATGTTTGTATTAAAAACAAGTAAATTGTTTTTTTCTCTAGCAGATTGCTCTAGCAATGCTGGACCAAGCCAACAGGAACAGATAAAACCTCCTATTGTTTTATATTGGTCTTTTGGGCTTCCAATGCATTTTTTTAATAATTGATTTTATTAACAAGCCAGGCCAAGGCCAACGGCACTTGAATAAACACATACAGTTCAATTACAAGCACTCAGAACAGTATTGGGTACATTAGAATTCAAACACAGTAGATACATAAGCATGATGAGTTCAGCCCAGTCTGGAACTTTTACTCCCTGTAAAACATCAAACTCATAACTCTCCAACCAATTCCCATCCCCTCCCTGCTCTCTCGCCCACATCTGCCCACTGAAGAGCCAAAGACGCCTGATCCAGGGAGGGGATCATCCTCCCTTTCATACCATTCCCAAGATAGGTTACCATGGAGGCTTTGGCATACATGCTTTAGAGCCTCTCAACTCACCCTCAACCAGATGTATCACAGCCCCTGTCACCCTTCACTCTGAATGCTGGGGCCCTCTAGATTGCAAACTTCACCATATCCTATGCAATTTCTGAGGGGTGCTAGTTTGTAGTGTGGTAAGTTATGCACCACTAGTTCTGCCTCTGCCTGCCATCAACTGCATGGCCACCATCTTTCTAGCATAATGAGGAGTTCCCTGAGAAGTGTCCTGACTGAACCCTCATCTATGTCCTCAGGGATGATCGACATCACACATAGTTTAGGCGTGAAAGGTAGCAGACTCTCCAGGACCCACTCTATGGCTTTCACAACCCCCTTCCAGAACTCATATACCTGTGGACATGCCCATATCATGTGTAGGAACATGCACTCCACTCCCTCACATCTGTGACAGAATTTACTTGTTGTGTTAGTCATTGAGTACAATCTCATCTGGGTATAGTAGGTGCAGTGTAGTACTTTTAGCTGAATCGGTTGGTGTCTTGTGGAAGTCGCCACCTGAGAGAGAGGCCTCCAGTGCATTTAAATCAATGAGAATTTTAGTAATTCTCTCCGTATTTTGTTAAACACATTTAAAACAAATGAATATGGGAGCAATACGTTGGAGTTCTCTCTAGCATCCAAGAGGTTAAATAATAGCCTGTAAAGGAGTATAAAACTGAGGATGTTGAAATTGATCGGGCCACACCTACAATTAAAAATATGAGTGTGGTCAGCACAGCTGAGGTACCCCTCAAAATCTGGAGCGCTAGGCAGTTGCTACTGTGTCTACTGGGAAATTTAGTCCTGCTTAGAAATATGTTCCTCTTATTACCTCCTCTTTGCCTCACCTTTTGTACCTGATGCATTAGGAAAATAAGTAAATTACCTAAGGTCACAATGAAGTTGCTATACAAAGAATTGGAGCAATTCTAGTGCAAATCAGCAGCACCACTGGAGAGAAATAAAACATTCAAATTGAAAAAAAAGAAAGAAAGCGCTTCTTGTGCACTATCCTTTTAACTATTTAAATCACCCCACCATCCCCCTTAGACAGCTACTCACTAGATGTAGATGCTGGAAATGCACTTATGTACAGACCAGCTATAGAGCTCAGTGAATTAGAGCTGCTCCCTTCAGCAGCATCGGTGATTAATCTCCTCCAGCCTTCTGGCTACTCACCCCAATGGACTCCACCCACAGAGTGAAATACATGAAGAGAAAAGAAAAAGGGCAGGGGGCAACAAAAGTGCCCTATCGCACTATATACAGAACAGAGGTAAAAGGCCAGATGTATGTTTGTCCGATGAAGTAATTCACAGTAGAGACTTCCCAAAAGTAGGCCAGATGTATTGTATGTTTGCCCGATGCAGTCTTACACAATAGACGCTTCTTGTTGCAGTCATGCTCAGTAGAGACTGCCCGAACGTAGGCCAGATGTATGTTTGTCTGATGCAGTCATGCTCAGTAGACCCTGCCCAAACGCTTGGCTGTAGTACATGGGCTTTTACACTAGTATTTTTATGATTAATTAAAAACAATTAAAATATACCCCTGAGTACTGCTACATGTTATGCAGCTACACGCTGATTACTCAGGCTTGTGTACTTAAACAAAGAAAAATGTGGAATGGGGCCTTTAATTAAATCAAATACTTTTTCAGCCCCTTTACCACATAGAGACCCGTACAATGCCATTAAATTCAATGGGTAATAATTAACTATAAATATCAGGATATCTTCAAAACTTAACCTTTATTAACTCCAATTAAAAATATACATTGTTCTCCTTTACTATTTCAGATTCCTTATAAAAACCAATTATAAAAGAAAAACACTGTGACGGTCTAAGTATTTGCTCATGTATATCTTCATAGAGCCTATACCTTCAACAGTGTAAAGAAAGACAAAACTAATCCTGTATCTAATTGCTTCTCTCATGAGCCCTTGGACAATATAGGGTTGTTAACCTAATATTCATAGTCAATTCCAACACTATGTTGCCGCGCTATTCTACTAATATTCACACTCCTCAATTAGCTAATGCCGTGGAGTATCACTATGAGCGCTGGTGGTTTGGTCCCTCAACTCTAATCCCTTGGGGTCCGTTTAAGGCAACGTAATCAGCCCAAAAATCTAATCCCTCTCCAGTTTCCGACCACCAGCGTTAATAGTACTAAAATGAGAACTCATTATACCCAATAGTTATCACGGTTCCCGTGATCTCTCTCTGTCACTCTCGCTTGTGCTGCTCCCCTATTGGTTGAGCCTGTTTGGCCCACCTTTTTATACCTGACCATTGGCACCTGTCAGGCGCCCTTTCGTGGTGTTCCAGAGCCAGTGTTGCTGTTGCTGTGTTCCTGCGTTCCTGATTTCCTGTGTACCAATTTGGCCTGTTCTGACTACGCTCCTGTGTTCCTGCTCCGTGATCTGACCCGGCCTGGCTGACGTTCCTGCTCAGGACTGATCTGGCTTGTCTGAGAATCTCCTCCGTGATCTGACCCGGCCTGGCTGACGTTCCTGCTCGTTACTGATCTGGCTTGTCTGAGAATCCCCTCCGTGATCTGACCCGGCCTGGCTGACTTCCTGCTCCGTGACCTGCACCGGCTTGCTACAGTCTCTGTTACCGTTCCTGCTTGCAGCTGCTGTTGTCGCTCTGGCGACATTCTGATTCCTGCTGTGTTCGTGGCAGAGCTGATCGAGACTGCAACCATTATCTCCTGCTGAGCCGTGTCTCCAGAGCTGAGTCTCCCGTTACACTTGCAGAGCTGTGCTCCCAAAGCTGAGTCTTCCTTGGCACTTGCAGAGCGATTCCTTCACACGCTGAGCCTCCGATTATACTTGCAGAGCTACATATCCTACCCTGGTGCTGTTGTTAACTCTTGCAGTGCTACTGTCTCCCTGATCTGAGCCTTCTTAACACTTGCAGAGCTGTTGCAGTTATCCGCTGCTCTTGCTGAGCTGGCCGCGTTGTGGGCCTTGGTTAGATGGCGGCTCATATTGTCAACCAAGCAGAGTAATCGGTCTCCATTAACTCACCCGTGGGAGGCGCTATTGGCTCTAGCGCCATCAGTGTTACTCTCCGTTACTGCCAGGTGGGGCTATTGGCTCAAGCACTTGCAGCACAGGTGGTTTCAGTTACTAACGCCCGTGGGGGCTATCTGCTCAAGCTCTTGCTGTACCCAATGTCCGTTGTTACGCCCGTAGGGCTATTGGCTCACGCTCTTGCAGTGCAAGTTGTCTCCGTTATATGTCCATGGGGGCTATTGGCTCAAGCTGTCACTGTACGGTGGTCTCCGTTATACGCCCGTGGGGGCTATTGGCTCACGCTCTTGCAGTACCAGTTGTCTCCGTTTTACACCCGTGGGGGCTATTGGCTCACGCTCTTGCAGTACCAGTTGTCTCCGTTATACGCCCATGGGGGCTAACTACTCTGCAGCATTCTGCCTCAGTCCCTGTACTGCCAAAGCAGCTCTCTACACCTATGGACTTAAGGTGTTGCATAATCTAGCACCTATTGCTGCCTCTTATTCACCTTGGGCGTGCCAAACACCACAACAGAGACTGATGATCCCTTTGTATTTAACTATTGATTGCCAGTCGCTATTCTGAGCCTGTCCTGTGACAGTATATGTATTTTCTGTACTTCTGTATACTGGTCCTGTGAAGGCCTATGTAGCCTATCTACCGCTATTTACAGTGTTGCCTATTGAGGGCGATCTTTGTTCTTTATTTTTTTTTAATAAAACTGTGTTTTATTCAAACCTGCTGTCTGAGTGTCTGAAAAACCGTTACAATAGGTCTATGAGCATCGGAGGTTCGGAGGTTCCCTAATTCTCTTTATTTTTCTTATTACTGGGATTCAGCAATGTTGTCCTGTCCACCATTAATGCTTTCTTATAGGCTGTTTTTAATACCTTATTAGAGTATCCTCTTTCTTTAAATCTTGAATTCAAATCCTTTGCTTTTATTTTAAATTCCTCTATATTACTACATAATCACCTCAATCTCAGATATTGTCCATACGGGATACCATTTTTCAACCTCACCGGATGTTGACTGCTAGCCTCCAATAACTTATTTTTTGCTGTACTTTTTCTAAAAATTGTAGTCTCTATTTTCCCTTGTGCACCACGTATAATTTTAATATCCAAAAATGATATTTCATTTTTTTGAATCTCACTTGTCACCCTTAGATTTATCTCATTTTGATTAATTTTAGCTACAAATTCCATAAATAGTTCTTTCGTACCAGTCCAAATCAATAGCACGTCATCGATGTATCTGGTCCATAATCCTACATGACTAGTGTATTGACTCATATCTTCCACAAAGATACACTGTTCTTCCCACCATCCCAGGAATAAATTAGCATATGTGGGAGCACAAGTGCTCCCCATCACAGATCCCCTGGTTTGGTGGAAGAATTTACCATCAAATACAAAATAATTGTGGAGTAAAACAAAATCTAAAAGTTTAATAATAAACCTGTTATGTTTCTGAAACTGTATTCCACTATCACGGTACCCGTGATTGCTGCAATTCAGTGTCTATTACCTGTAGGGGGCTCCCATTGGCTGTCTGCCTTCATCCCGCCTCACATTGCCTTTTTAAACTTAGTCTGGGCACCCTCTGGTTGCCCTTTCGTGGTGTCTTTGACAGCATCCACTTCCTCCTTACTGCAGTAGCTGATTGGGCCTGTTGCTGAGTTCCTGAGTAAACCTGTTCCTGAGTTCTTGCCTGCTTTGTAAGTTCCAGTCCGGTTCAGGTTGTTCTCATCAGTAGCTGATGCTTCTGTTGCCAGTCTGCTTGGCCGCGCTTGATCCGGTTGATCTTCTCTGCTGGTTCCTGTTGTTTTCTGCTTCCAGTTCCTGCATCTGTGGCGACATTGTTCTTCATTCGCTTCGGCGACATTTCCTCCTGTTGGTTCCCAGCGTGCGGATGCTGGTTTGCTTCACTAAGCCTTACAGCTCACATTCAGCCTGTTGGTTCCAGCGTGCGGACGCTGGTTTACTCCATTTGCCTTGCGGCTCACATTACAGTCTGTTGGTTCCAGCTTGTGGACGCTGGTTTGCTCCATTAGCCTTGCGGCTCACATTACAGTCTGTTGGTCCCAGCGTGCGGATGCTGGTTCGCTCCATTAGCCTTGCGGCTCTCATTACAGTCTGTTGGTCCCAGTGTGCGGACGCTGGTTCGCTCCATTAGCCTTGCGGCTTTCATTACAGTCTGTTGGTTCCAGCGTGCGGACGCTGGTTTGCTCCATTAGCCTTGCTGCTCACATTCAGTCTGTTGGTCCCAGCGTGTGGACGCTGGTTTGCTCCACTAAGCCTTGCGGCTCTCATTCTGCCTGTATGTTCCTAACGTAGGGCACTGGTTTACTCCCTGACTTGCAGTCAGGTTCTTGATGGTTCCGAGTGCGCTGTCCAGTCCTAACAGCATTGATTCCTATAGTATATGGGCACGAGAGTTTCTGATTACTGTGAAACCACTTGACCTGGTAACCTCTATATTCCATCTTACTGTCATTATCATCTGACAGTCATTAGGTCACTGTGGTTGTCACCTTCCTTTGGGATGCCTTGCCCTAATTCCTACATTATGCAGGATGCTTGTATAGAGGGACTCTACATCTAAAGATGCTAACCAATGTGTGTCATCCAAGTAAATTTCTTTAATCAATTTAATAGTTTTTATAGAATCCCTAGTATATGATGGAAGTGAATATACAAAAGGACGTAAAGTCACATCTATATAATTGCTGCTCGGTTCAGATAGTCCCCCTATCCCAGACACTATTGGGTATCGAATAAAATGTCGGGATCGTCGAATTTCTTACCCATAAGTATTCAAATTCTTGTTTATCTATTACACCATCACTTAAACCCTCTTCTAGAATGCCCCTCAATAGTATCTGGAAATTATTTGTGGGATCTTGATGTAATTTAGTATAGCAATTCTTATGATGTAGTAATCTATAACATTCCTTTTGATATAACTCAGTTTTCATGACTACAACGTTTCCCCTTTTATCAGAAGGTTTAATTGTTAACTCTTTATTGTTACTCAGTTCCTTCAAGGCCTTATACTCATTGAAACTCAAATTCCATTTTTCTCTATCTAAACTAGGTTGTTCTGACAATCTTTCCAAGTCTTGAGTGCATTTATCTATAAAGCCTTGTACCTGTGGTGATATATTCAAATTAGGACTAAATTTACTATTTCTTTTTAAATCTGTGAAAGGACCAAGACATATCTCTGTTCTTATTTCGTTCTCATCCAATAAACCTAACACATTTTGTAGATTTTTTTTGACCATTTATACTTGCTTTACCTTCTCTAGACTGTATACAAAAATGTTTATGTAGAAGAAGTTTTCTCCCAGATAGGTTTATATCTTTTATCCTTTCAAACAAATTCATAGTCTGTGTAAGAACATATGTTAGACCTTTGCTTAGAACAGAAATATGATCCTTGTTCAATTCAAAATTGGAAATGTTTACAATTTGGAGGGAGTCACTTCTTGACTGACTATCCCTCTGTATCCCCACACACTTCGATCCCGTAGATCTATCGTTGGACCTGGGGGGTCTTTGTTTTGAGATTGCACCTGCTACAAAAAACTACCTGCATTTTTTGATTTCTGTTTTTTCTTATTTCTTTTTCCCGCCCTAGTGTGACTCAGTTCTGTATCAGAAAAGTCCATGTCTGACTCTGTCCAAGATTCCCTGTTTGTAAATTTACTCTTTACAGTATGTCAATTTTTGAAACTTTCTATTTTTAAGATCATTTGCAAGTTTTTCTATATTTTGTTTAAGGCTATTTTCTAAAGTAGCGAAATTTGCTTAGTTTTTACTCATTAGCGCTACCTTTAGTTTTTCATCTACTTCTTTATTTGTAGCCGCCAATAACTTCTTTTCAGTCTCTATAATTAATTGTATTAAATCTAGGGAACATTGAGTTATAATTTCATCCCATTTCTTCAAAAAAGTTTCATTTGTTAAAAGTCCTGCAGGTGGAATATGTATCCGAAGACCCCTAGGAATAATGTGTTGAGATAATTTTCAAGCGTAGTCATGTCCCACCATAACCTTGCTTGTTGTTTCATATGTTTTGTTAATTCTGCAAATATTTTATTTAGGGATTGATCCTGTGCATCATCAGTGACATTAGTTTCTGAATGGAATAAATTACCCGCTTCATCTTTCCATTTACTAAAGTCAAGGGGAGCTGATAAAAACCCCGCCATATTCAATAATGCTATTAATCTATTTTGTCAAAAAAATCCCTAAAAGAAGACTAAACTTCTAAGCTCAAAATACTAACTTATACTGATGTAAACGGGATATATTTAAGCTTACTAAGCATCGCAGGTCTTAACATATACATAAATACTTAAACAAAGAAAAATGTGGAATGGGGCCTTTAATTAAATCAAATACTTTTTCAGCCCCTTTACCACATAGAGACCCAGGTTCAGGCTTGTGGTAACAAAACAAACAAGCCTGAGGAAGCAGCGTGTAGCTTCATAACACGTAGCAGTACTTAGTGGTATATTTTAAGTGTTTTTAATTCATTGTAAAAATATTTTGGATGAAGATCAAGCTTGCTGGTTTTGGAGATTTTTGTTCCTGTACTGAAAAGTGACTGCATCTATATCAAACACTAGTTAGCTGTGTATATGCATATGTTTATTACACAGTCATTCTCAGTGTGAGTGTAATTAAAATTGTAGTTCTATTCTATATATATAGTGTGACAGGACACTGTTTGCACCCCCTGTTAATAAGAAAATGTTTTACAGCAAAAATACTTCATCTGTGGATTATCTCTAAAATATCAGGTGACAGCTAAAATCATAACAATTATTTTACCTGAGAAATATAGTCAGAGCAAATCAAATTATTCCCCTAGATGTTTTCCCAGTCATTGTGATCATTGTCTTTATCTATGACTTCCTGAAAATGGTGCAAAATTCAGCAGCCAGGTTCATAACCAACCAGTCCTGCTCATGCCACATAACACCAATCTTCCATTCTCTGCACAAGTACAATGGTGATTACCTTCTCCGTGTATTGTCCTCCATAACATGAAATATATTGTTCCAAACAGACACTGAAAGCACAATGTAGTTTATATTATAGAGGACAATAGAAGAGGAAGGTATATTTCCTTTTACTAACCACATTGACTTTCATATTTGGGATAGATTCATCACTGATCATCCAGTATTTAGTGGACTTCTCGGTCAGATGGTTCAGGGTATTACTGTATCTATTTTAGCTTCAGTTAACAGCGTATGTGTATTTTAAATATATAATTTTTTGGCATTGCTTATTTTATACATAAAATAATACTTTCATATATATTTTATCCTCATGCATCAATATTCTGTCTCACTGCCCCTGAGAGTTTTTGTGTGCAGGGGGGTGGGGTTTCTAACCAATTTAGCTGGCCACTCATGCTCTCAGTGCATATAATAATAACTATCTTTCTTTCTCATGTTTATCTTGTAGGCAGCACTCTTCCATTATTAGTTTTGATGTCCAAAGAACCTGCTTGAGAATCATTGCTGTAGGAAATTATGGAAATAATTATATCAAGGACAAAGAAAAACTGCTTTACATAAAGGCTTAGCCTTTGAAGTTGCCTATAACAAATGGTATGCAGCCCAAACCTAATTCTGATTTCAAATGTCATTATTAGCAACTAAATAGTCTAGCAAACCCATACAAAATACTAAAGATAGCACACAACACAAAATGTTTAAAATAAATATAGAATTCTTACCATGACTAGTATAAGTAACTTAAATGCTGTCTTTTAGATTATCTGGCACTTTAATATTCTGTTACCCTTACATTGTAAGTAGGGATGAGCAGAAGTTAGAATATGTTTGTTGGTATGTCTGAAAAAAGAAGCTATATACCTCTTTTTCGTGGAAATTCCAGTGGGAGGAAATTCAGGTAAAACTTACCTCTGGATTGCATGAAACCAGCAGGTCATGAGAAGGGTCAAAAGACACCTAAACCCCAGGCCTCTAAGGAGCAGAGGCCCCGTTGGAATGCTAGTTTAATTGGGTTGTATGCCATGTAGTATGTTTTTTTTAAAGGGATAGTAATGTTTCACAATAAAGGCAGCTCCAATTACTCTTCATAGTATTTGGGACATGGAGAGTGTTATTTCAATACTGTTCGAGTTGTAGTTCAAGAGTAATTGAATGATAAAGTATCCCACTCCCTCCCCTTTTACTGATGTAACACTGCTCATCTTAGAGCAGCGAACATAAGGAAAAACCTGAAAAACCTGTCAAGGGGGGGCAGGGTTTTCCTTATGCTCACAGTAAGAAGATTGTCCCTTGCTGCAAGCTGTCTGGTCAAGAGACCAGATTCCACATCTGAGGGGAGGTGGCCTACACTAGGTAAAATGGGCAGGAGGGGGAGACTATATCATTCAATTACTCTTGAACTACAACTTTGACAGTATTGAAATAACACTCTCTTTGGCCCCAATATAGGGTTGCCACCTTTTCATAAAAAAAAAATACCGGCCATAGTTGTGGGTCGGTGAGGGCAGGCCACAAAAGGCAGGAGACTCAAAAGGGGCAAAACCACTCAATGTTGCAAGACCCTACAAAACTGAGCTTCAGGCTCCTCATTACACGTACCGGTTGCCAGGAGCTCAGTTCTCATAAAGTACTGTTTCTGGTGAAACTCTGCACACTTGTCCTTCTTTCCACCCTGTTCCTCCCACTTTGCACCCACTTCTCCTCCTTCCCATCCTATTCCTTCTATTACTTTTCCTTTCCTCCCTAATCCTCCCACTTCCTGCCCACTTCACAATATCAATAAACCCTGCACAAACATATATGCCCACATACACATGTACACACGTACACACACACAATACACCTATGCACAAACATATATGCATACACACACGAACGCACACACACACACACACACATAAAAGCACATACAGGTACACACAAAACACATGTACATGCATGTAAACACAACACACACGCACAAATACACATACACATACACAAAGGTACACACACTCACAGAAAGACATGTACCCGCACATAGACACACACATACAAACACATACACACAGTCACAAACACATGTACACACGTACACACACACAATACACCTACGCACAAACATATATGCATACACACACACATAAAAGCACATGCAGGCACACACAAAACACATGTACATGCATGTAAACACAACACACACACACAAATACACATACGCACAAGTACACACACTCACAGAAAGACATGTATCCGCACATAGACACACACATACAAACACATACACACAGTCACAAACACACGTACAGACACCCATATAGACGCACACATACATACAGACATACACACACACACACACTCATCCAAGCATATACAAACACACACACACACACACACACACACACACACACACATACACACACATACATACATACACATATTGGTACCCACCCAACTCTTTACCATACGCATTGATTTAAGGCTCTGCCTTACTCACATGGTCTTCACTATAATTTTATATTGTTTCAGTAATCTGGCATAATTCCATCACTCTCTGCTAAATTGCTGTATCTATCACTACCTTTTACCACCCACATTCTATCATTATATCTCTACAGAAATATATACCTTACACTACCACTCTTCAGCAGTCTTGGTTTACTCTACTGATTTACCACTCTCCATCACTATAACACTGGCTGTCACTTTCTGTCCAGCATTCTACCTTTCTCTCCAGCATAGTCTCTTTCTCTCTCATTGCATTCTCATTCTAATATATATCTATCCAACAGTCTGGCCACTACTAACACTTGAAATCTTCATGCTGTTTTTTTCCCAACAATCTAGGCTCTAGCAGTCACTCAACTCTTTTCTGAGGTCTCACTGACACTCTCTATCTCTCTGAAATTTCTACTTAAACAAGTGCAGGGTTTTTATAGAAAGGGCAGTAAAGTTATTGAATTATTTTCCTCAGGTTTATGTGGTTGCAGAAACTGTAGTTGCTTTCAAAAAAGTAATGGGTACCTTTCTAGCACTGAATAATATTGAGAATTATAACAGCTGATTTTAAAGCAGATGAGATATTGATCCAGGGAAATGTCCAATGGCCATTTTGAGTAAGTAAGGATTTTTTTTTTACGGTCTCCGCAATTAAATGGAAATGTTTTTTTCCCCCCTGCCTTGATCCAATGAAGTATGATAAAAGTGCCATTAAGTCAAAAAAGCCCAATGAACATTAGCCATATCTGACTTACATATGGATGTGATCAGAATGGCTAACAAGCATAGACCCAAAAAATTCACGTAGCTCAAAAATCAGCATTGCACCTTTTTTCACCTCAAAGTGCATCCCAATCAGTCAACAATTAATGTACTATACATCTAATTCAAAGGAAAAAGATAACAGTCAACATTACCTAGTGACTCTGAAAGTTGTCAACACAAGTTCAAACTCACAGCCAAGCACAACATGCCAAATTATTAAATAAGTTCAAATACACACATATATACCCCAAAATAACTGACATACTTTCTCTGTGTTTTGAGTTTTGGTGAGCTAGAGAACAGGACCCAGGAGCAGAGGATAGTGATATGGCGAAACACAGAGGAGTAAAAATTGGAGAGTTTTAGAAGGAGTTGGAGCAGAGAGAGTTGGTACACCTATAGCGACACATAATATAAATTTGCACATTTGCCATAAATGCATACAAACACACACAGACACATATCTTATTTGTTTAAAACAGATTACGCAAAGTTATCTTTCATTGTGACAGTGTGACTCAGTGAATGCAAGGGAGTGTGTATCTGAGAGGGCCTGTGTGAGTCCCTAAGTGTGAGTTGGTAGGAGATGTTAGGGAGTGGAGAGCAGGAGAAAGGGATGGGGAGAGGAGAAGGAGAGGAGGAAAGTCAGAAGGGCATCCCAGGTCAGGGAAAGAGTGGGAGATCAGTTTGGTGGAGGGGAACCCAAGGGAGGAGACACACATAGAAGCAAGGGACAGCTGTGATAGTGGGATGATGGGTAGATCTGGAGAGTGCCACACTCACAGTCAAGGTCAGCATAGGCAGGACAAGAAAGCCAAAACTCCAATACATCCCAGGCTGGGGCTGATGATGAGAGGACGTGGGACCCTAAGTACTCCTACGAGTAGAATCTGGTCTTTGTACAAAGTATTCTTGACAGAGAAAGCATTCTTTAACCAAAAGAGAGAGTGAGTGGTTTGGCTGCCAAGAAGGCCACCTGGAGTAAGGTCCTCAGCAAAATGAATGCTGTCTCTAGCTGCAAGCGGACCATCATGTCCATCAGAAAATTGCAATTGCTAGATGTTGGTGAAGAATCAGAAGGGTGAAGCTGCCATGCACACCCGAAGCACCAAAGGTGGTCCCCCTGTCCTGATCACCTTTAATTCCCTTCTACAACAGCTGTGGAAAGGGTCCCAGGAGGGGCTGTCACTGGGGAGGACAGCACCCTCCACACTACTTGTAAGTGTATCATTACCTAACTAGACACCACACAAACCCTCATACATGCTACAGCCCAACACAGTGACACTTGAACACATGGCCAACACTGATTCACACAACTTCACCAACACAGCACTGAGAAAGTTCAAACAAATACAGAATAGTGGACAATCCCAGTAGCTATGGGAAGGGTTCAGCAAGACAAATCTTGTACAATTAGAGGTTTAAAGGGATTATAATGTTTCACATAAACACCAGCTCCAATTAATCTTCATAGTATTTGAGCCATAGAAAGTGTTATCGTAGTTCAAGAATAATTGAATGATAAAGTTTCCCCCTCCCACCCCTTTTACCTATTGTAAGCCACCTCCCTTCAGATGTGGAATCTGGCCCACAGACCAGACAGCTCACAGCAAGGGCCAATCTTCTTACTGTGAGAGCAATGAAAGCCCTGCACACATTGACAGGTTTTTTCAGGTTTTTCCCCTTATGCTAATTGAAGACTGTACCACTCTGCTATCCATCTGGACACCACCTTTCTGTTCTGAGGTGAGCAGTGTTACATCAGTAAAAGGGGCGGGATGGGGATACTTTATCATTCAATTACTGTTGAACTACAACTCTGACCAGTATAGATATAACACTCTACATGGCCCAAATACTAAGAAGATTAATCGGAGCTGCTTTTATTGTGAAACATTACTATCCCTTTAACCCCCTCATTGCTGTGTTGATCATGATACCCACGCCACACAAAAAATGCCTGCCATCACGTTATCACATTGTCATGTTTTCCCATAAAGTTAAACATGTACCAATGGGGAGGTTAGCACTGAACCCCTTGAGTGCTAGGGGGCTAAGCATGTATTGTTCCCAAACTAACACATTGCATTGGTCCACAGGGGTCAATTGACAAAAACTGTACAACACATAGGCTTCTAACGCAAAAATACTAGGGCATCAAAGTAATGCACCGTTCAAAAACAATAACAACTAAGTATGTGTATGTATCCTAAGGAGTGGGGATGGCAAGGAGGGAATTGGTGTGTTTTGATGCCCTAGTGTTTTTGTGGTCAAGGCCTATGTGTTGTACATGCAATCAGTTTGTCTCAGTAGAACTGTGATCGTTAAGCTTCTGTTGTCATTTGTATCCTGAAGAGTGGGGATGGCAGGGAGCTATTTCCTGCCATACACACTCTACAGGGTACAATTAATAACCAAAGCTCAAATACTCATCAATCTTTGAATGCCATGGTGTTATTCCATGCATTGCAACAAAATGCATTGGATACCCTCCTGGCACTCAAGGATTCACATGTCAGTGTCAATGTCAACGTCTTGAATCCCTCTGGTCATAGCTGAGGAGAATAATTACATCTCATTTCCCTACACAGCATCCATCCCTGCAGCACAGAATGAGGAAAGTGAACCGGAAGCATATGACATCTCCCCAGGTGACTTACCTCTTGAGGAGCCAGAAAATGGTACAAGCAGGAGGGTACCACCACCAGCCTCTGAGTATCAGCTGCCACCACCATAACCACACTCCTAATACAGGCTGCCAACCCCTAACATCACAGACTGGATGCTTCTTTGGAGGTAAATGCCCCACACCCTGTTGGGAAGGAGGGCCACAGTGCCCTCAACAGCAGGAGGATTTCACACCCCCACCATGTCTGGAACCAAGGGCCAGCCATCCATGGCAACTTCAGAGGTGATAGATGTGGTGGGGGGAAAGGCATCCACAGGCTTCATACATGCTGGGCCATTGCCAACAGGACCACAGCACACCTCACCACCACCAGAGGAACCAGAAGAAGAGGTGGAGGTAACCAATGGCCAGAAGGAGGAGGCAGGGGATGTTGTGGTGCCACCACCAGCCCATGATAGTCCAACATCTCCAGCCACATCCCTGTCCACCATAGGCAGAGCATGGAAATGGAGACAGAGTGCCTGGGCATCCAGAGGAGGCAGATCAGGGAGTCCAGGAGAACTAACATATACCCAAGGAGGTTGAAAAGGGATGCCTAAAGGAACACAGTCACCCTTCATGCCCTTAAATCCCAGCAGGAAATTCTGACCATGGAGATCTGGCAATTTCGCACAGGAATAATGGGCATGATGGGCCATATCCTCTTGGAAATGTGGGAATACAATCGCAGGGAGAACCTGTGGATAGAGAGGGAACATCAATCTACAGACGGGTCCACCGCACCCACATCCCCCTTCAGTGAGACTCCTGCACCAACCCCAAGAATCTCAAGAGTCATAAAACAGTCTAAGTGGGCATCCACGTCTGCAGTCCCTTCAAAGTTCCCCCCAAAAAGAAATAAAAAAGCCCCATTTGTGATGTTTCCCACAAATAAAAAATAACTTCATCCAGTTTATGTCTGTGAATGTTTCTGGTTCCTAACAGGTTAAGTGGTGGAGATGTCTCCAATTCATTGCAAAGCAATGGAGTGAACACATCTCCTGCACATATTACTTGGTTATAAGGTGTTATACCATGGGTAAGCACACACAGCACATACACTGTTATCCAATTTCAACTCACAATCCACCTAACAAAGCAAAATAACATGAAGGTATTGATTGGCCATGATGTGAGTTAAACCTGGACTATTGACACTTACCCCTCAGCATACTATGTGCCAGACTGTCCCCATTTAATTTCATGCACTGTTGTGGTTATTAAGGTTTTAGCCAACCATGTATTTTTGTTAAATTATTCACTGGCAGGATAGATTAGCAAAACAAACATATGCTGGGATTCACACTCTGATGAGGGATAATCTATCACATATCTAGTAATGTTGGGTTAAACATTGAGATCAATGTTGTGTTTGGTTATAGGACAGGAGCATGAGGAAGCCACTAGTAAGGTCAGTTGATTACACTATGAAAGGAGGACATTGGGGATTATCCACTAAAGTGTGATAAAGAGTTGATAAGGTGCAGATGACTTCTTCAGTGATACCACTTCCCCAGTTCCTTTGTTATTGTTGGAGCCTATGCACTAATATCTTTAAAAGCAGACCAATCTCAGTGCATTGGCTCCATAGAATAATATACGAACTAGAGAAGTGAGATCACTGAAGAAGTTTTCTCCACTTTATCACCTCTTCATCACACTTTAGTGAATCTCCTCCTTGCATCAATGCATTTGCTGCTCATAGGTTCTCCAAAAGATATTTGAACTCTGTAGAAGTGCAGGATTGCTGTAGAGGTTTTTCCTCTTAGATCTTATGCAAATCATACACATATACTTGAGCAGTTTTTTTAATATGTGAAAGGTTTTGCTGTGTTTCCTAACAACTTAGTTTCACATTGAATAAACACCAGGACTCAAGAACAGCAATAGATGAGCTTCATGGAGTTTGAGTCAAAGTTTCACCAGGGTCACTTGGACATTCCTCTGTTCCATGATGGATCATTAAGCACAGATGGATAGGATAGATAGGATACTATGTGTTCTCTTAGTGGTGAGTACCTGAGATTCTTGGTAACGCTAGCTTATGTAATATAATATATCCCCTTTTTCCGATTATAAACAGTTGTTTTTGATTTATGGAACTTGTGAAAACATATTATGTGATGTCATTTGCTTCATTTTGATTGACATGTTCAATCACCTTCTGAAGCGGTGTGTATGTCATCCTTTTTGATTGATTGGCTCTTGTCTTTTGTCCAATCATCAATGGTTTTCACGGTATAAAAAAGAGGTATTTTTTGAGTCTCTTTGGTTTTGCAACACTACCCAGATGAAGTTTGCTCTTGCCGACGAAACGCGCGTCGGACCGTGTTGCTGACTCTTCATTCCTCCTGTCTCTAGTTAGCCTTTTGCGGGTATGTGGATGAAATTCGGGAGTTAGAGCTTTAGTAAACTCTCTCCCTTTTTTCATCTTTTTCTCAGATTGCTCTGCTTGGTGACTCCGTGTGCAATTTTGATTTTTAGTAATCATCTCATTGACTCACCTGATTGTTTAAGCAGAGCACCTGACATATCATCGCAATAATCTTTTGAGTTAGGTATATAGAGAGACTGGAACAATTGGAGAGCTATGAATATGTAGGACTTTATGCTTCTTATTTAGCGATGATAGTTAGAGGATTCATTTTCTGTCCCAGTAGTTAATCGATCTGGGAGTATCATCATTTTTCTATATTTGATCTATTTATGATATGCAGTGTCTCTCAATACTATAGCGCTGTATAGGAGTCCCTGTTAATATAACAGCACTGTACAGGAGATCACTTATATGATGAGATCGGGTGATTTCTCTGTGCTTATTTACTTTCTTCTTCCTTTTTGAGAGACTTGATTTATAGCTCTTCCAGTGATTCTTTTGTTCGCGAGTGTCTCTAAATTTATAGTATCCCAGTGAGACGTCACAGGATTACTTTGAGAATTCAGCGAACAGTTTTAAGTGTTTTTATACTTTATTGGATGACTTACTCAATAAAGCTGAGATTTCTCAGTTCAGTATTTCCTTTTAATCAATATGCAATAAAAGTTATTTTTTAACAGTGTCTTGACTTAGGGATGCTGAGGAATATTTAGATGTTTTTTGAGTGCTATTTCAGCAGGGTTCTTTTTCTGTTTTCTCCATGATGGATCATGCCATGGATTCCTGTGGGAAGGGATGACAGGATTTGAAACTACATCTTCTGTCTGTCATGCAAGAGATGAACCATCATTATCTCATTACACTTTTGTGTTCAAGAGGAGTAGACAACCCACAGCCTTGCAATGGGATGTCTACCTCTCTGGGACCCATGAGGTTAGGAACAAGTGGATGACAACCAGCCATATGTATGTGTGACCGGGACATTATAGCAATATATCATCTAGTATATGAACCAAGTCCCATGACACATCGGGTGTTAACCTGTCAGTGTCATTATGCTGCACACACACACATACACACACACACGCAGGTCAGCATGGAGGGCCTTGAAACCTGACCTCCAAATAGTTACTCTGATGCTGTAGACAACACTAACACAGTATATCCATGCGTATTCTGCTCCATTAAGCTTTGAACAAATATTGTTCTCATTGGATACCACTCGGTTACACCAAGGGTTCTATGACTGATATATTGTCACGGATTTTTAAGACACTCAGACCAGTGTGTGAATAAGAACACAATTTTATTAAAAATAAGATAAGGCGATAACACGCCCTCTAGTGGTGGTAGATATAACACTAGTGGTAATATTTATAGATACAATGGTAAATGCACAAATGACTTATAAGTACAATTACACAGCAGTAGAATAGCGTATACCCCCAAGGGTTAAGTCCTTGATAACAGTCAGTCTCAGATGTGGATGTTTGGAACGCCCAGGGTGTTATAAGGCTGTGCTGGAGACCAAGACTATCACCGGCTGGATACTGGACTGCCTCGCCACGGTGTTCAGTAAGAAGAAGCACAAGAGTCCACGTAGCCCCCTCGGGCGTACCTACTGGAACTGCTTCAACTAGTGCAAGTGCAAACGGCCCCCACGGGCGTGATTGGAACCAGCCTTCAATGCGAGAGCTGCCAAGCCTCCTCAGACTTAACCGGACAACGGGATAACACACGCTAGAGCCGACAGCCCCCACGGGCATAATTGCCGGAATATGAATGCTGATGCCTGTGCCTGCCACCACTCGGTAAAGCGGAATCGCTCAATGAACCAGAGAGAGAGTCTTAGGCGCCTAACCGGCCAAACGGATGTGAATACTCTGCAAGGATGTGTGGAGCTGCCGACGGAGAGCAGCCAACTCAGCAGTAGTATCACCGAGAAAGAGACTCTTACAGGAGTAGCGAGAGAGTGGAACCCAGGCGGCACTGCTAGGGTTAATCAGCACTTTTACTTGAGGCTTTTCAGCGGTATAGCAAGGCTCTGCAGTCTGAAGGAGGCGCGTATACGCACAACTCTGCATAGGAAAATACACTGCACAGATCGGAGTACACCAGGCAAGGCAGTCACACCAAAAGCTGGAACAGCAGATAGAAATGTCGCGGCGGCGACAACTGGAACACAGGTCACTGTAGAAAGCAGGAGTCGGTCTTCGGAGCGGGAAGTCAGCCAGGCCGGGTCGGAGCACGTAGAAGGCAGTCATACAAGCCGGGTCGTACACAAGCAGGAACATCAGCCAAACCGGGTCAGGATCCAAGGGTGGTAGTCAGACGGGCCGGGTCATACACGAGCAGGAACACAGGAGAATAGTCAAGACAAGCCGAGTCGGTACACAGGAATCCGGAACACAGTAACACAGCAACAGTATAACTGGCACAGAAACACCACGAAAGGGCGACTGACAGCTGTGCTAGCCAGGTATAAAAAGGTCACCGGGGGCGGGCCAAACCAACACAGCAAATCAGTATCTGCCACAGATGAGACTGACAGGAATCACAGGCACTGTGATATATATCTATCTTCAACTCAGAAATTTTGTTTGCTGTCAGTTGAACTCAGTGATGTGGTGTACCTTTGTTCACAGGGGATGAATTGTATCCTTGAAGTAGCAATGTCATCATGGCCAAAAGAATGGCAGATGCTAGATGTATTCATACACTTAATATGGCACATCCATAGAATAGCTGCTGCAAGAGGTAGACACTGTATCAGCTTTGTGGTTGTGATGCTGTAGCAGGCAATATGTCAGTCATTCTGGGGAGTGAAACAGATCATTATGTGTTGTGTGAGTGTGTTTGCACATATTCCTCAAGCCTGATCATGGTCATACATGCATTGTGTTTGATTCCTGTGTTATACTCACAGGTGACATGGTCCCTGATGAGCCTGTCTTGTATCCCGGCCCCTCTTAGGGTCTCATCATCCGGTGCAAGTGGAGCAGGTGCCTCCACAATTGATAGAGGCTCAATGTTGTCCATTAGATGTATGTCAACAATGTGCAATACAGCACAGGCTAGGATGATGTTGCATGCCTTGCCTGATGCATATTGCAGAGTTCCCCCTGAGTGATCCAGGCAGCAGACGCTGGATTTGAGCAAGCCAAAGGTGAGCTCAATGGCATTCCTAGTTCAGATGTGTGCCTTATTGTAGCTCCTCAGTGCAGATGTGTGTGGATTTGGTAGTGATGTGAGGAGCCATAGTTAGCATCACCTGTGTTATTTGGATGATGTTGTGTAAGGGAGATGTAATATTTGTGTGTCATGACCATGCAAAGCTGTGTTTACATTAGTCATATGAGCGCACTTATGGAAGTTGTATGATGTTTGGATTGTTGACTCACCCAAAAGCCATCCCCCTGTATAGGCTCCATTCTCAAAGTCTCTGTGGACGGAGGAGTGCTTAAGGATGTAGGAGTCGTGACAGCTGCAGGGATAGCAGTCACAAACATGGGTTATCCTCATGTTGGAATCACACACCATCTGTACGCTGATGGAGTGGAAATTCTTCCTGCTGATGAAGCGATGTCCCTCATGAATTGGAGCTCTTATGAACACATGTATGCAGTCTATGGCACCCATGACCTAGGAATCCCTCCCCTTGTGTAGAAGTCCTGTTTTACATGTGTCAGTGGTGGGGAAGTGGATGTACCTCCTGGCCTTCCTCTTGATGGCTAGCAATACCTGAGCCAGTACCCTTGAACATGTGGCCTGGGCTGCAAGGATACACTGGCACACATCAACTTCTGCAAGCAGATAGGGCACTGTTGGTGCTGTATATGGGGTAGACATCATCTTAGATCCCATCATATAGTCCGATTATGCTGTGCAACATCAACCTGTACCAGTCTCTGACTTCAGCATCTGTTATTCGGAGGAGCGTGACCCTTGGGAGGAATATCCTAGGTCTGTGCTGCTGAATGTCATCCCTATGCTGCTTCACAGGTGCCCGTGGAAGCTGTGATAGCCGTGGGGGATCTGGTTGCGGCAGCTGGGGTGCCGCTGCCTGGCGTTGTACTCTAGGTGGAGATGGACTCCTGTCTGGCTGTCCAGACAGAGCATCAGGGACTGCGCCAAGCGGAGGTTGATCAGCAGGTGTTCTTGGGGGTTGATGGTGATGCCTAGCCCTTGCATGCCTTTGTCTCCAATGTCGTTGCAGGAATAGATATGTAAGCATACTGGTCATAATCTCTCTGTCACTCTCTGTCTGAGTAGTCTAACAGTAAAGAAGTCACTTCAGTGGATGGTGAGATCTCTTTAAGACAGGGGTGAGCTGTTGTACAGGCGCGGTGATAAGATAAAGAGTGACCAATGGGAAGTTGTATGTTGTCTAAGTAAGCGTTTGTGTGATTAGTTGTACTTGGTGTATACCTGTCAAGGGTGAGTGTGTGTGTGTGAGATATTGTCAGGTGCACTTTGGGTTTCCATTGGCTGGGGATGTTGCCCAGGTGAGCTTGCACTGCATTGGGATTGAGAGGTGTGCATCTTGCGTTGTGTGAACATATGTTGTGTGAACATATGTGTTATGTGTTAACCCCTGTTGTTCTGGGGTATGGTATGACAGATTGTGTTGTGTTGCTTTGTGAACCCCTTGTCCCTGGGGAGCTGATCAGTTTTTGTTGTTTTCTGGGACTTGTTTGTAGGGCATGTCCATTTTCTGTATGTTTGCTTAGCTTTGCAGGGGTTAGTGTTGCCATTAGTGTGCTTGTACTATGTGCTGGGTGTAGTGTGAGCTGATATTTCCCTGCTTTGTTTAATTCATCTGTGGGGTTTTTTTTGTTTTTTTTTTGTCCATTGTGTGCTGTACGGCCAGAAAAACTGGGAGCAGATATTAATCCATGAAATGTATTAATTTATCGTCCATTGGCACTACCACACTGGATTGAATGGATCCTGACTCCTGGGTATAGCTGTTCCATTGTTTTCAGCTGGTGAAATATTGTCCATTTTGATTTTAAAACTGCTGTTAGCTGTTCATAAGACAGCTAATTGTATGTCTTACAGTGCTTAAAAACCTGCCACCGGCTGTTTTTTTTTGGCATCAAGGTAATTGGATCGAGGCCCTATTGAGCTCATTGACAGGGACATAAAACTTTCAAAAATGAGAGAATATTATAGAAATAATAACTGTATAGGCAATATGCCTTTACACATTATATAGAATAGGTAAACTGAAACTGAAGGACTACTATGCCTTTAAAATAGATATTTCTATATCTGTACAATAAGCAGTTCTAAATGTGTTTAAAAGATCAAATTGCCTAAGTACAGCAGACCTTTAACCTATATAAATCTTTTTCACGTTGGAATTCTATTGTATTATATAGCTGTCCTCTGTTCCAGTTTACATATGATATAAAAGAGGTCTAGACAGGTCTATGGGTAGAGTTCCCTCTGGATTTCACTTTCAGTCTCTTGACGCCTATTGTTTGCTGGTAAGAGATGTAAACTAATGAAAAAAAAAAAATACAAAAATGTGCTGCTCTTTATAGAAGCATAACAAAATACAGCCAAAAATAGTCTACAACTGAAAAAGCCTTCCCTCCTTTTAGTCTACCCCAAGGTTGTCTTCCTAGCCAGATCTGGAACCTAGCAACAGATCTAAATCAATATCAACACAGAGACATAAAGGAAAGAATATAGGATAATGCAGTAGATGTTTCATCCAGCTGTAGGAAAGCCTCTTATGTAAATGCATGCTACTGTTAAACACACAGAGACAGTTATTCCTAAAGGTATAGTTCACCTTTAACTCCATTATTTATCTGCCAAATCAAACCAAGCTCGGTATGCAGAAAGCAAAACAAATGTAACTCTAGGGTAAACTATAAAGGACAAATAAAAATGCATAAGTCACATTGGGTAAAAAGGATTTTAACCTCTTGAATGCTACAGAAGCTGAAGACCACACTAGTATTCAAGGGGTTAAAGATCCCCTTAAACTCAATGAGATTTTTCATTTGTTCCCTGTGGTGCAGTTGGTTTGCTCCACTATTGCACGTGTTTTGATTTTCACGGAAGGCCCCTATTGCCTTTGAAAATGTGAAGTCTTACAGATAGGGATGGGGGGGAGTTCCAATTTTTTTCTCCATGGAATGTGTGATTCTATGGCTACCAGTGGATTAGAATAAGGCTGCAGAGCATGGTATGAGTGTTTCTATAGCTGCCAGCGTAGTGGGGCAAGGCTAGTAGGAACATTGTGCTTGGTTCTGTGGCTACCAGTGTAGAATGGCAAGGCAAGGGGAAGGGCTCTGTATGTATAGTTTTGTGGCTACCAGTGTAGTGGGAACACATTTAGTTGCCTAAGTTACTAAAATATGTCAGGTAAAAAGGGCCGTTCGGCTCCGGGGCAGCCCCCCACAACCTAGGCTCAGGTTTCCACAAACAGGATCACAACTGGCGGGTGGGCTCAACAGATCCGCCACGCGTTGAAAACCATCAGTCAAGAAGCGATGAATAAAAACATCAAGGGCGAGATGTTCAGAAAGTGGTGGTAACTGAAATTGTCTGTAATCAGAATAAAAAAGTTCTTACACCATGATCCGTCAATTTTCAGACATTTTTCAGTAATTTTTTGCATCCAATTCCGCCATCTCCGTCAAAGGGAAAAAGCCGTCTTAAAAGTGGGTGTGGTTTAATCTTCCGTCATAATGAAAGGTATTTTCAGAAAAAAATATTCGTTTGAACGTCATTTTTTCCCGACATAATAAAAAAGGTCTAAACTTGGAGAAGAAAAATTAAAGTACTGAGAAGCAATTTTTCGTTTCAAAGACAAAAAAAATGTCTTTGTTTCTTTGAAAATTTTCGTTTCAAAGACAAAATCAAAGACAATTTTTAAGATCAGAATTTTTAATGGCAATGTTCAATGAGATCTTCTTACCATCATTTTTAATTCTTTAGATGAATTTTCAAACGTGACGGATTTACTTCTGAAAATATGGTCCTTCTTTTACCACCAACTCATGATCCGACAAGTTTATCATTATGACGCCCTAAGACTTCATTATAAGAAAATAAAAATAAAACACCAAACTACAATGGTTGGGTAAAATACAATGGAAGTCCAATTATACAGCATGCCTTAGGTGTTTTATTTTTATTTTCTTATAATAAAGTCTTGATGCTTTTATTCATCACTTCTTGACTGATGGTTTTCAACACTTGGCGGATCTGTTGAGCCCACCCGCCAGTTGTCTACCAGTGTAGTGGGACATGGCTAGTAGGAGGAGGGGCAGTATGTGTGCTTCCGCCACAATTGGTGCAATAAAAAAAGGTTGGAGGGCAAGCACAGCCTCAACATGAACCACAGATAATAAGTGGATGTCCACCGTACATGAATGTTATCACTATTATAATAACCCTCAGTTATACAGGTACAACAACACACAGGCATAACTGAATCAACTTTGCACTTTCTGCATATAGAAATCATACCATAAAGCCCAGACAAAGAGAATGATTTTTTTAAGAATTGTCACCTTCTAGAGGTAACCAAATGTGCCATGGGGGAAAATAGAGAAAAAAATACTGATTTTCAAAATAGCATTTTAACCCTTGAACTCTGGAGAGTCCTTCAACACATTGGTTTGCTATACAAAGGAAAGTTCTCTAGCATTCAATGGGTTAAAATTATCTTAAATTAATGGTGATTTTTATTTCTCCCTTCTGGTGGGATTGGGTTGCCCCAGAATTGTTCCAGTTCTTATTAAGGGAGAACTAACACCTCCAATAACCTCCCAGAGTCCCTCTTGCCTTACTACGAACAGAAAATCCTAATGGCCTCCTTGAATTCTGCCCTGTACATTTATTCAAGAGATAACATTTTCAGTCAGTCCTGGATGTCACATCCATGGAGGATGACATAACAATTCCTTGCAGGATAATGGAACTTCAAATCATGTTCACTGCACAGGTTATCTTCACCCTTTATGTACCATATGTGTGTGCAATAAAATGCATTATCTGTTCCTTAAAAGGGTTAAGTAGATTGAACCACTCTGGCCTTTTCAAGTCTGAAAAAACTGCCAACAACTGTTGTGTCTGCCTCCAAAGACACAATATCCACGACTGACTACCATATCAGAAAGGTACAAGGGCAAAATTCATATCCCAAAATGTTTTATGACTTACTAGAAAGACACAGACAGCTCTGATCCAAGTTTCTTCCTGATCTGGTGTTATATCTGTGTTAGGAGAGTCTGAAGGGTGAAAAGTAAATTTACCCCAAATACTCTGAATTTTTTTGTGACTGACTGGGAAGACACAGGCAGCTGTGATCCATGTTCTTTCCTAATCCAGATGTTATCTCTGTTAGGGGAATCTAAGGTGTGAGAAGGAAGCAAAGGAAGTTTACCCAAAATGCCCCCAAAATTTTGTATGACTAATTGGAAAAACACAGGCAGCTGTGATCCAAGTTTGTTCCTGATTTGGCTGTTATCTGTGTTAGGAGAGTCTGGGAAAGAAGCAGTTGAACAGGTAATGTGTTTTTTTGTTGTTGTTTGTTTCCTTGACAGTACTAGGAACAGGAATAGTTAATTTAAAAATGTAAAAAGAAAAAAGTTCAAAATAGTTTGACTGATAGGTAACAAGACAGGGACCCTGACAGGAGCTGTAACTGAGGAAGAGTGATTATAGATGTCAAGATAGAAGACTTGGTAAAATAAAGAATCCTCCTTGGCACCAGCTCGGAGTATTCAGTGGGATGGAATGTCTGCATATGCTTTCTGATACCTGCATTCAATTGCTCTGAACCAAATTACCCTGTGTGTTCAACATACCACACATTGTGCAATGAGTGGACACAAACTGCCAGATCCTCACAACTACAGAACCGCTATCAGCTGGTGGGAGAGATAACAGAAGCAAAGGTGGCACACCAGAGGAGGAGGTAGAGAACACACGTTCAGGGACAGTGGGTACATCTTCCTGTACCTGGACCCTTGCATAAGAAGATGATGACAAAGAAGGTGTTATGCTCATTATTAAACATCCAGTCTGGGTTTCTCTAGTCTTCTTCTGGGATTTTCACCCCCATTCTTTGTACCCTTAGAGAGGGACAGGGGGCACAGAGACAGCAGCTCTCATTTTTGTATTTTGGTGTTCAGTTTTCACATGCTTAACATAAATGTTTTGGTGTCTATGTTGTGTGAACTCTATGAGTGTAGTAGTGCCAAGGTATGTCCCATACTTCCCCTTTTCACTATCTTATCACACAGAGTGCACAGTGCAGTCACTGATTACTTCACTGGGCCTGCTCCAAGGCAAGATTTCAATGAGGGGAGAGGTGGAAAAGAAAGAACTTCTTCTTGTTCTTCTTCATCATCACCTTCACTGGCTGTGGCAAGTGATGCTGCTGCCTTAGCATCACTAGATCTAGTACCAGAAGTATTGGTGGCAAGTGGAGCCTGTACTAGTCCCATATCACTACTTGAAGAACCCAGTTCCATGCTGGCCATGTTGGTGTGTGGCACACTAGCCTGCTCATCATCATCCTACTGAAGAGACAGATGAACATCTGGCCCTGGTGAATCAGCAGAAGGAAGTACAGCAGCAGCAAACTTCCGAATGTCCCTGCTGGAGGTGGCAGTGATGCCCATACTCATTTGCATATTTTTCCCATTCCCTATTGCTTTCCAACAAGTGTTCTCATAAACTCCTCCACACCAGCTGCCCCACCACCACTCTCACTCTCATCACAACCACCAGTCTTTTGCTGCTCTATGGGAGTGGGACTGGTTGGTGATGATGACAAATGTGACAAAGGGTCCCCTGCTGTCACATTTGCCATCTCCTCACAGAAGAAGGTACACTGGCAGCAGTATCAGCAGGCATAATTCGCTGACATTACTGCTGCTCATACTGCTAGCTAACTCAGCATCCCACAATATACTTCCCCAGAGGGACAATGCTGGGGAAATGGGAATGATTTGGTCAAGGGTATGTGGGATTCCTTTACTGATGGTACTGCTGACTTCCTCCTCCACCTCTGAATCAGCAGCATCAGCGGCATAAGGGTCAATAAAGCCACTCCTTCTGGTAATAGTGCAAGCCAACACTTAAAACTAATTTTATTTTAACTTTTAGCATTCATATTTTTCTTCCCTCTGTCTGCTTCCACTTTCCTTTTCTCCTAAACTACATCATGCTACATGGCAGGAAATTCTGGGTTTTTACAATATGGGGGCTGCCACTGAAACAAATAGACAGGAAATAGAACCATTCTCGCAGGAAATTCTGTGATGTTAGAGAAATGGCAGAAAATGTATGTGTTTCTCTACAATCAGGAATTCCCATGGAAAAAGCAGAAAATCATGCTTTTTTCATGAAAATTCCCATGGGAACAAAACTGAACCTTTCACCCATCCCTATTAGCTAACTTATTGAAGAAACTCTCCTACCTTGTTCAGGCTAGTGTCCAGAGAGCAAACTGTTCAATTTACATCCGTACGTAAGCCAATATTCTTTTTTATTTTTCCAGGGAGCATATGATTGCTTTTTCTTCAATATAATTGATTAAAATAACATACAAAACAGGAAATTAAACTTCTGATTCTTGACATACAAAACAGCTTGTTTTTGTAGGAATTGCAAACTTACATACTAACTTAACATCCAAAATCATTACAATTGGCAAGTTCAGTGCACATTACCTTGTGATAGTAAGTATCCACGCTGCAAGATTCCAAAAACAGGAATGCTTTAATTTTTATCATATAAATATTATATATCATGCTTCAGATTATAATAATAATTGCTTGTGACATTTTGCAATGTATTATTACTTTGTGCAATATATGCTATAACACTTTTATTACCTTCACCCAAGCAAAACCAAGATGGAAGAAGGAAAGAAACAAAATGATTTGTATATAACTGCAAAATGTTGTATTGATGGCACAGTCTCAAAACAGTCTACCTGGCTCCAGCACACTACTAAATTAAGGACATTTTTGGATGTCTGTCATGGAAATATTATGTAAATTGATTAAATAAAATGTATAATATGGAGGGGTAAATTAGATGTGTATGGCTAAAATGTCCTTTCAAACATTTTCTGAATATTGTGCTTTCAGTTTTAAGCTGGTTTAACCCTTTGAGTGCCAGAGGGGTATGCAACGCATTGCTCTGCAATGCATTGCGTACTCATCTGGCACTCAAAGGGTTAAATATTAAGTTGACAAAGCTACCCTTTTTATGGCCAATTATTCCCTTCTATTGGTATTGTGGTAGATGAGGGAATTGAAGTTAGGGAGATATAAGATCTAAAACTCCATTCCAGTGTCTAATTTAAAGTGGAATCACCATGGTACATTCACTCCATTATCATAGTCAAATACAAAACACCTTAAACATATACCCTTCTTTCCCCGTAGCGCAGAGGTTGTCAGTTGTAGAAAATCCAGATGAATGTCCGACAATTGACAAGCCCTGTTCTAATCTATTGTGTTCAGATTATAAATCACCTTAGTTATCTGTGAAATATACTTGGTGTGGCAAAATACAGTAGTCTTTTAGAGTACATTGGAACTTGTAGAAAATAAGGAAACCGGTGCACACCTGATACTTATCTATCAACAAGGGAAAACAGTATACTTGTGAAAAACAGTGCTCACAAGGCAAATAACAGAAAAATAAAACGAGAAGAAAAAGAAACCTTGCATATTAAGAACTCGTACGATTCACAATATTACCTACCCTAATTGGATCACAAACACATGAGGAAAAGATTTAAATAAAACGTAACTTTTATTAAAGTATTTAAAAAGGCGAATTAAAAATAAGGACGAAAAAAAGAGAAATGACTCATCAATGACTCATCACTGATTATACACTAATTAGGAGAGAAGCAACAGCCGTGTATGAACCTAATCTGAACAATGAACTTGTCGTCTAATATCTGCCAGACAGGCTGAGATGTATAACAACAAAAAGTCTATATGTTCACTATCTGTGTTATTAGATCAAAATATAAACACAGATATAAAAACAACATAAACACCAACTGTAATACATGTGAATCTTATAGAGAAAGGATCTAACTGATCTGAATAAAGTGGATAGTTTGTAATCTATTAATTACAGTAGAACAAACAAGCCATCAATCTGATCTGATTTAGAACTCTAAATCAGCTACATATCTCCACAAGATGATAGCGATAAAATCCCCTTAAATAAAGTCTCAGATATGAGACTACACATGTAGCTGAGAGTCAGCGCCTTCTGATTTAACTGTATAATTGATCAAAGCCGACTTACAATATACAAATAGACTATCATGTAAAGTAATAAGCTTGAAGCCTCTTAGTTCTGAGAAGGCAACACATGCCTTTAGTCAGATCCGACTTCAAACAAAACAAAGGTATACACAGCTGTTTAGAAACGAGAAGTCTGTAAAATAAAGTAGAGACCTGCTATACGATTCTATATTGATCCGCTAACATGAACTGTTTGAAATCTATTAGTTCCGATCAGGCTAACACTCCATCAATCAGATCCGACTTCAAACCAAACCGTAGCTATGTACCGCAACAGAATAAATGGTAATAAAATCACCTTGAATACTGTCTTAGATGTAAAACAACATGTCTAATTGAAAGTCTATGTATTCTGATTAAATTATATTGTTGATCAGAACCGACTAGTATATATAGATTGTGTGTGTGTGTGTGTGTGTGTGTGTGTGTGTGTGTGTTGTTTTTTTTGTCTTTTTTTTTCTTCAAAAGGGCAAAAATAAACATTTTGTTTACTGATTGATAGCTTGGAGGCTTTGTTTCTTTAGAAAATAGCAAAGTAGGTGAATCAGTTGTAGTCGAGTGGGATGAATATATTTCCATTTTAATAAGATGAATTTTAAAAAAAAGCATAAATAAAGATGTGTCTGATTAAAATTAAAAAATTAGATAAACCTGTGGCAAAAGGTTATATGTACAATTTTATTAATGCAAAAGCAATAACCATCAAAACATCCAATATTATAATTCGCTAAGGATATTTGTCAGATGCCGTCATGCGCAGTAAAGATGACCGCTCTCTACTGCTCTACCGCTTGGTCCCAGGAAGGTGCGCAGAGAGGACAACGGTCTGAATTCGGAGCGCCCCGCTCCATATCAGCCACGGCGTGGGAAGTCAGTATTGCCATGACTGCAGTGCTGCCAGTGTTGGACCGTGTACACAAGCTTTAAAACTATTTTATCTATAAGAGAATAAACACAAGCTCAGTGGATATTCAGATCTAAGGGGGATTCAGAATGCCATGAAAATAATATGATGATCAAACTATTTTATTCATTCACAAATAAACCAAGATTGCCTATGAGAAAACTGTGTAAAACAATGCTGACAGTGTAGAGTTTATTTAGGGCTTTATGCAGAAAGAGAATCTGAAGCAAACCAAAGGGGAAAAAACAAAAATTCTAATGGATTCTAAGTGAACCTCTCATTTTGAATAGAATTTTCCATACTTGAAACATGTATTAAAAACTACCTATGCGTCATGTTAGGATCATCAGATGCATAATACTAGATATATTAAAATGTTAATGTAGAAAAATTGAAAGTGAAAGTCTCTTTCAGTGTTGCACATATCCTAATTGCCAGGAAACTAATGCTTTGGAGATCTTTTTAGCACTGAAAGGGTTAATCAGATGACATAATAAATTAGCAAGTACTATTAAGATGTGCCTGATAACTGTTATTAGAAGAACACTAAAATGGTGACCAACAGTTATATGTATTATTAAAATAAAATCAATAATCAAAGCAGCAAAGTAGCAATTCTGGAGCAAATTAACTGCACCAATGGGAGACAACAATCCCTATTGGTTTAAATTGTTGTTTTTTCATTAAATGCTAGAGGGGCCTCTGACACAATGTAAGTAATGACTTGAAAACCTCTCTTGCATTCAAGGTGTTAAAAGCCTCATTTAAATCAATAGGAATTTTGGAACTTTTCATTTTCCCTTATGGTGCAGCTGCTGGTGGTGTTAGTGTAAGACCCCTAGATTCATAACATAAGAAATACATTTCCAACAGCAGATCATATCTAAGGAGCCTTTTGCCATGAATCCAGTTCACTACCAGGCAGAGGGATTCAGAATACCATACAAATAATCAGATCAGTAGTTGGAGTATCACCATATCCTAAAAAGAAAGTAAAATGAGTAGCAGTCATTAACAAATAAACAAGAGTTATTTATAAGAATGCCATATAAGAACATTTGTAACTGTATAAAGTAAGTAAATGTAAATATGAACAATTTTAATTATATAAAGTAAGTAAATGTAAAGTGAGTATTTAGAATTTGAATGTACTGATGTACACGTGTCAGGAATACAGGAGGTTAGATCCCAGTTGTGGAAGAAAGGGCTGATAAAGAAGTTTAAAGGGATAGTAATACTTTTTTTAACTTTATTTTATTTTGTAGGCATTAAAAAAACACGAAGAATGATATAAGTCTTAGCTCTCAAACCTTTATGGTTTAAGAGATATTCACAAGCAAAGTTTCCCCCTCCCGCCCCTTTTTCCTAGTGTAAGCAATCTCTTCTCAGATGTGAATCTGGTTGTAAGACCAGACAGATAACAGAAGGGGACATTCTTCTTTGTATTAAAACAATGAAAGCCCTACCCCCCTTGACAAGTTTTTCAGGTTTTTCCGTTATCTTAATTGAATATTGTCCTTCTCTGCAGTCTACCTGGGCACCTCCCTTCTGATCTAGCTGAACAGGAGGGGATACTTCCTCTGCAGAGGAAGCTAGGGAGTGAAGCTTAAATGGCAGCTGGGGAGCAGAGCCAGAAACCTGTGTACCCTTACTGCAGTTAAAACATATTAAAATGTTGTCTGAGAAGCTAGATAGCCAACCCCATTTGAGCTAGAAACCAGACCAGGATGAGGTAAGCCAGGGAAGGTATAAGCACAGGAGTTAAAAATTGAGGGGTGGTCAATGCAAGTCAACAGTCAGGACAGGCAGAGGGCAAACAGAGTTCAAATGAAGTAAAGGTTCTGTCTGAACTTATGCAACTCCTTCACCATTTTGGTTATTAGCATACTTTTCTACTGGCTGCTGGCTGTTCAAATTCTGGTGCTGCTGGTCATCCTGTGCTTGTTCTACAGCTTGCACAGTTAGTAGTCCAAGATCTCCTATATCCTTCATCCGTGACTGTTGCCTGATCCTCTGGTTCAAACGTTGGTTTCCAACGTCAAGTACAATCCCACTCCTATGATTTGGTACCCCGTCCGTGTTGTTCTACTCTCTGGCTCTGACCCTGGTTACCTGTTCTAGCTATGAACCTGTCTATATTATTCCATACCCTGCACTCTCTTGCCTGAGAAGGGAGGTGTCGTTCTACAGCAACTGGTGACTAAATACAAAAAAAAGAAGTTCAAAGGAAAAATAATCTAAAAGTAGAGTTTATTTAAAATATAATGTGCAAAGTGAAATGTCACTTACAGAATGTCAATATAATAAAAGCATATCACTCTCTAGATTGTTACTCCCATGCACGTACTCTTCTCTTATTTGATGTTAAAAGTCTCCAGAACAACATGCAGTATATCAGACAATCTCCACTGGTGAAGACAGCACAGTCTGCCAATAATAGTGATAGCCATACTGTCTATCCACACTTACTCGTTATGTCTTATATCTACCTCCAGGAAGTTGTTCCACTGGATACCACCTGAAGGAATCAGCACTGACCGGGGTTATACTGGGAATAAAAACATAGGGAGTGATATGCTTTTATTATATTGACATTCTGTAAGTGACATTTCACTTTGTGTATGATATTTGAACCCTTTGAATGCCAGAGGGGTACGGAATGCATTGCTTTTTATGGAATGCATTGCAAAGCAATGCATTCCGTACCCCTCTGGCACTTAAAGGGTTAAAATAAGCTCTACTTTTAGATACTTTTCCTTTGCATTTTTTTGTATATATATTTTGCTTCATTGGTGTGTGGAACAAGGCCGTATGAGGAGCAGCATGGAGAAAATCTGACTGTAACTGGAGAACTATATATTTGACCATTCATTTCATTCACCTCTCATCTGCCCTTCAAGCATACAATACTTGAAGTGGTGTCGATCATCCTTCATCTCTCATTCCATCTCCATTTTGGGACAGGGACTTCAAGACTGGACCATCTTTTTCTGATGGATAGAGCTAAGTGCTGATTGTATTACAGTGATTGTATTTGGCACTTTTATACATTGGGTTGTATTTTACTTTACTTCATTACTTATATACATTGTTTTGTGATGTTTTGATACATTTAGATACATCATTGATACTTCACTGTATTTGTGATAGTGTGAACATGTGGGTATTGCACATTTTATTGATACACATAGCACTTAGGTAGTAGACATCTCTCATCTGAGATTGTTCTGTGGTACTGTCACCGATCCTCCTCCATGATATTTTGAGTGCTATTTTATCGGGGGTAACTGGTAACTAAAGCCTCCTGTTGCCCAGGATAGCAGACAATTATAGGTTCCAGCTAAACTATAGATAGTCTGGTTGTCACTAGCCTCATCCTTCTACATTTGGATCCGTCAACCCATTATTTACCAAGGGTTCCTTGGCTGATGGAGATGAATCCTGGTATCTGGATTCATGGCCAGCCACTTTAATACAGCTCTGCTGCAGCAGTGCAGCAAAAGCACCTCCACCAGCTTCTATGATCTCTTGTGACTTGACATGTACAAACCAAAGTTGAGACAGGCAGAATTCAAGTGCCATAAAGGTACAGCAGACTTCAAATGGAGAATCAAATACAGCAAACAGGAAACTGAGTCTACACCACCAGGGCTAACAACTGAGCACTGAGAGCTCAGACAGACTGGTACAACTGGAGGCTATTAGTTACTTGGAGGAAGACCCAAGATTCAGGAAAGCAAGAAAGAGTAAAGGGCAATACTGCCACAGAAGAGGCTGCAGATGATAAGTTTTTTGGTGGCAGTGGTGGAAGTTTCAGGACTCCCAACCTGAAGGTCACTGGCACAAAACCAGTGAGAGGCAAGACCAGACAGACATGTGACATTTACATATCATATACATAAATCTAGATAATGTAACATTCTTCCAGTGAGAGCAGTGGGTCTGATTGTGTGTTGATAGTTATATTTTTGGGATAGGTGTTTTTTTTTACAATATTTCTTCATGATACACAGCTGGTTCTTTTTAGCTTGTCTTGCATGTGCTAGAAATATGGAACATGTTTTAAAACATTATTGCAACAGTGTTATCTTCAGCTAAGTATCACAGGAAAAGCAAGGAAAGTTATTACACAGCACTGAGGGCAGAAATGTTCTGGCACATTGAATGAGCAATGTCTTATCTAGAAAAAACAGTTTAAAGGATGGCACTTGGATGGGATAATTGGGTGCGTGTGTGCGTGCTAATGTTTAGAGTTGGTTAGTCTTCCAGAATGCTGTCTACATTTCTAGGGATAGCTGTATTCTTCATTGCAGCATTGAGTAGCATGAAAGGTATATCTACATTAAATTGGCTGGGAGAAGAAACAAAGAACTAACTTTCCAGGATCCCCTTAGAAAATGGAAAGTTCTAAATAGGATTTCATATACAGCAATTAAACCTCTATTAGCTACCAGTAGTACTAAAATGAGCCGATTACACTGGATATTTGTAATTTGGATATTGAAGAGGACTCTCCTGGTACTCTGACACTAGAACTATTAACTTAGCACTCTACAAACACATTCCTATGTGTATTGGTACCAGACAACTCTTAGAGCTATTGGTATACTGCTATTACAAACTGATCATTCTTACCTTATTTGACATGGCACTGTAACAAAGTAATCCCTAGGCTTCTTTGCTCTCATATTAACCTCTTTGTTGCTTTATTTTGAATTCTACCCCAATGCTGCATGCATTTTTATACTGTTCTTGCTGTTGAGGTTTGTAGTAGAACATCAATTTTCAGTGACAGGCTCATAGCTCCTTCTGTCTCTGTCACTGTGTAACTCTGCAGGAGGAGGGACAGACTCATAAATGCTTCTCTCTGTGTCAACATGACACGTTGCAGGAGGAAGGACAGATCCATAGCTCCTTCTGTTTTTCACTGTGTCACCCTGCAGGGGGAGGGACAGACTCATAGATTCATCTCTCTCTGTCACTGCATACCTTCCAACATTTCAAATGTATTTTATTTGCACAGACTAATTTATAAACACATATACTGACATTTAAACAAACATTAATCTGAGTTTTATTGCTGTGGAGTAGAGATGGGCGAAAACTTTTGCCTCAAGCCAAGATTGTCAGAAAATGTTCATTCCTGCTTGGCAAATAATTTACCAGCAAAAAATGCCATTTTTGCCTCGTTCATTGCAATGAACTCAATCGGAAGAAAAAATTTTCCCCACCACATGAAAGTTTTCTCTACTTTTCTACAGCCAAATAAAAGGGTGTCAGGCTCTTTCATAATATGCCATTCTGTGTTTGTGAGAGGAGAGAGCAGCATGTTTTTGAGCTAGAGAAGATAGGCAAATAAAGGGGAATTGAAGCTTAGGACATTTGTTATTAAGGGGGGGTTGAGGGCAATCTTGGGTAGAAGGGAGGAAGGAGGTCGACCCCAAATACCCCAAAATTCAGTGTGACTGACTGGCAAGACACAGGTAGCTGGGGTACAAATTGCTTGCTGATTTTGCTTCTATTGTCTCTGTACTGGGGAAATCTGAGGAAAGAAGTTGTTGATTATGTTTTACAGTTGTGTATATATATATATATATATATATATATACAAAAAATGAATGAATATATAAAAAATTAATACATATATAAACAAACAAAAAAATATATTAGGTGACAGACAGCTGACTGGGAGCCTGATGTGAGCTCTGTGACTGAAGCAGACTTGATAGACAGCAGATAACATTGAGAATTTTGTTGCGGACTAAGGCAAGACATCAGTTGTGTACTGTAGAGAGTAAAAACACACACAATAGCTGACTAATGTCCAGCAAACCCAAAAGGGGGGATGGGAAGGGTGGAGCAGTGCAGGGGCATGGGAGTAAAGTTGTAGTTCAAAAACTCACTGCAGCAATGGTTGCTGCAGCATATGCAATAAATGATGATGATGCCTCTCCTCCCGGGGTAGATGCAGTTTGTTAAGGTCCCACCAATCACACCATGCCATTACACCACCATCACTACCATACACATCTGCCACATTGTAGGTTGTACTTTATTTTTTTTTTATCACTTGACATCATCATAAATATGTGCCAGTGTCACTTAAAGGGATATTAATGCTTAAGATGTAAAAAAATATATGTTGTGGGGTTTATCCCCCTGAGTAAAACAAGGGTACTCCCACTGCTGAGAGATATTTTATTAAAAAATTATAACAGGTCAAACTTGAATTTTTTAGGTGCAATATCACAGTGGCTTGGAAATTTACAGTGGTGTTGTTGCTACACCATCCTATGGAGATTTATGGTCTACAGACCAGAGCTGTCCATAGGATGGTGTAGCAACAGTGCCACTGTAAACTTTCAGGCCACTGTGATATTTCACCTAAAAAAATTCAAGTTTGAGCTGTTATAATTTCTTTATAGAATATCTCTCAGCAGTGGGAGTACCCTTGTTTTACTCAGGGGGATAAACCCTACAGCATATATTTTTTTACATTTTAATTATTACAATCCCTTCAAGTAGGAAGTTAGTGTTGTGGGCAAAGGACAAATGTACGCTGCATGTTAACACATTTTCAGTTATATGTCGCTGTAGGACTCACAGCTTTGACTTTCAGCCACTACAGCCCTCAGAATAAGTAATATTGTGCTGAAAAATGTTGCCCCATAGGAAACATAAGGAAAAAAATGTTGAAAAAGGAGAAAATGTGTTGAATAGGAGAAAAATGTGTTGGAATAGCTGAAAAATTTGCTGGAATAGGCGAAAAGGAAGAAAATTTCAAATTGGATAAAAGGAGAAAACTTTTGCGAAAAAAAGAGAAAAATTGTCTGTTTTTTGCGAAAAGTCATGCAGGGAGTTTTTCACACTTTTGTCCACCCTTAGTGTGGAGTAACATGATAGACATTTATACAGACTGCTTATTCTCGTTCCTTTAAAAGAGGGACACTAGGATAGGAAAGAGGACAGGGGAATTTGGGTCTCAAACAGGACTGTTTCTCCTAAAGAGGGACACTTGGGAGATATGTCACAGTGTCATACTGCAGGAGGAGGGACAGACCATAGCTCTTTATGGCTCTGTCACTGTCACCATGCAAGACCAGGGAAAGACTCATAGCTCATTCTGTGTCACTGTATTACCCTGCAGGAAAAGGTACATACTCATAGCTCCTTCTGTGTTTGTCACTGTGTCACCCTACAGGAGGAGGAACAGATTCATAGCTTTTTCTGTCTGTGTCAACCTGCAGGAGGAGAGACAGACACATAGCTCCATATGTCGGTATCACTGTCACCCTAAAGTAGGAGGGACAGATTCATAGCTCCTTCTGTCTGTCACTTTCTCCCTGCAGGAGGATGGACAACAAACTCATAGTTCATTCTGTCTGTGTCACTGTGTTACCATGCAGGGGGAGAGACAGATTCTTAGCTCTTTATGCCTGTGTCACTGTGTCACCATGAAGGAGGAGGGACAGACTCATAGCTCCTTCTGTCTCTGTCACTACATACCTCCCAACATTTCAAATGGCCAAAGAGAGAAACTTTTGTTTTAGAACATGTTGCTGGGGCACAACTGGTGACAGGGCATTACCGAAAATATTTAGGTTACTTCAGGATTTATTGACAGCTTTTTATGTAATAGAACAGTGATTATCAACCACGGTGCCATGGCACTTTGGTGCGCCACGGACATCGAAGTAAGGTGCCCCATGTTTTCTATGAAGACTTTGACAAAAATGTGAATATCGTCTTATAAATGAAGAAATACGGAAATTGTTATGCACAATATGTTTATTTGAATGGCTATGAGTATGAGATCTAATAATATCTGTATATTTATTAATTGTACCCTTTATTAATGCAATTCATACATTACATTAAACAAGTATTTTATTTACAAAGACTAATTTATAAAATCATATACTGACATTTAAAGGGACTGTAAACATTTTTTTATAGTTTTGTAGAGCAACAAACCCTATCTCCCAAACCGCTATGGTTTGAGAGATATAGGGATTCAAAGTCCCCCCCCCTCCCTCCCCTTCTCCTGATGTTAGCATTTAGCTGACAACAGGAGATCCTTGTCCAGGGACCAGCAGGCGGCTCTGCAGCAGTCGGAATCGCGTTACTTAAAAGAATTAATTCATTGGAAAGGTCTACAAAGTATGCTTGCAAACTGGGCACACTTTTTAGACCTTTCAACTGAATTAATTCTTTAGCAAGGATACGATTTCGGCTCTGCTGTAGAGCCCCCTCGATTCGTACGACTCGATTCTCCTGCTAGATTCTCCTGCTGTCAGCTTCACAGCTGACCACGGTAGGAAACATTAAACTATTGGTCCAAATTGTTATTCTTATTATTTGTTACATTTGGTAACGCTATAGTAAATAGACAAATCAGGACTTCTACATGATGAGTTTCCATCAATATATGTCAAAGCTCTCATTGATAATACAGATTTGAACATCAAGGAAGCCTTGAAAAAAAAAGAGAGGAAAAAAAGAGGAAAACCCCACTCCTTGTACCTTTCGGGTCATTGCCTGATGCCAACAGAGGGAAATTTGAACAGGAACTACCTTTCATATGGCCAGTCCCTGTTCAAATTAATTCCCGTGCCCCAATTGCTGGATACATGACATTCCCTGCATGAACCACACCTCCCATCCAATCAGTTTCTAGCTGGAGGCATGACTGAGTAAACCCACATCCCAACCAATGAGAGCATGGGAGGCAATATGAACAGGGACTGGCCATATAAAAGGCAGTCCCTATTAAAATTTTCATCAGTGCACATCGGGGCAATGGCCTGAAAGGTACGAGGAGGAGGTTTTTGCTCTTTTCTCCAGTCGCAATAGCGTAACTGTAATTATAGATTCATTTTATGAACTATATTGTGTCTTTACAGGTTAAACTCCAAGTTAAAAGAAAAAGACTAAAGAAAGAGGAGAATGACAGATGAAGAAGAAAAAAAAGATAGAAGGCTACAGAAGGTGCAGAAGACCCTGCTGGACATCAGACACATGTTAAGTTTAATTGTATGGTGTTAGTTTTGGTGTGATTAAACATTTGAGTGCAGTGGGGTATGCAGTGCTGCATACTCTACTGGCGCTCAAAGGGTTTATTATTTTTCATTTCCACACACTTTTTGAATACTGTGGATGAATTTGATATGGGGCTTTGGGACCAATATCAATACATCCACAGGTCACTGATGTAGGAATCACTACTTTAGATTTTTTTAATCTTTTTGGACACTTCACTTACACGTCGATGGTTTGGCACGTGTTAGGGGACTCTATGCCAGTTTTTTTAGCTTGTAATTTTTGGCGATAAAATTGATTCCCTTAACGTATTACTAGGCACTACATATAACTGAACTGCAAATTCAGCTGCTTTAACATTGCTTCCTATGGGTGCAAATTTAGCACCCGTAGTGCATATTTTCTATTCGGTAGTGTGTCACAGCACAGGTAATAGCATACCTGACTGTGACTTCAAACTACCGACAGTACTTTTTTTTACCAGTGGCAATTGGATCGAGCTCTTAGTGACTTGGCTCCATAGAATAACATAGAAATTGAAGTGATATCACTGTAGAAGTTATCTCCTCTTTATCACCTCTCTGTCATACCTTATTGCATAACCCCCACACACCAGGAGATATTTCATTCCAAATTTAGTAAGCTCAAACATTTTTTGAAATCAATCTATTAGCAACAGCTCCAACTGGTGTACAAGGGGCAGTTTTTAAAATACACTCTATGGGAGCATTTCAGTGAGTGATATGAAATATAACATCTGGTGACATAAATAGAAAATTGCAGTTTAATTTAGAAAAAACAAATCATTTCTGAGCAAAAAAGAATCTCCCAGTATCCTTATCTTATTGCTCAATGTGTTGCATACCTCTTTGGCACTTAAAGGGATAGTAATACTTCATTTTAATCTTTATTTTATTTTGTAGGCATTAAAAAACATGAAGAACGATACAAGTCTTATCTCTCAAACCTTTATGGTTTGAGAGATATTCACAAGCAAAGTTTCCCCACCCGCCCCTTTTACCTAGTGTAAGCCATCTCTTCTCAGATGTGGAATGCAGTCCATAGACCAGACAGATAACAGCATAGGACAATATTCTTCCTTTGAGAACAATGAAAGCCTGACCCCCTTGACAGGTTTTTCAGGTTTTTGCCTTATCTTAATTGAAGAGTGTCCCTCTCTGCAATCTACCTTGACACCTCCCTTCTGCTCTGGCTGAGCAGTGTTACATCAGTAAAAGGGGCGGGAGAGGGATAATTTGTCATTGAATTACTCTTGAACTACAAATCTGACAGAATTGAAATAACACTATCCAAAGTCCAAATACTATGATAATTAATTAGTGCTGCTTTTATTATGAAACATTACTATCCCTTTAAAAAATTAAGCAGAAGCTCAAATTTCCTTTATGAAATGCCATGTACTAACAAGGAACAGAGCAAGCCAGTGTAACTTTAACACTGTGATTGCCACATGGGTGTCCAATGCCTTGCTATGCTATAGGGAATGCTCATGCTAAATGGGGTGCTTTCTGTGATTGTTTGCATTAAAGTATTAATGATGAAGATGTGCCTGCACAAGAATACACTAAAGCATTCATACTTTCTCATAATCATACCTTATAATACAAGTACATGAGTAGTAAGCCAACATCCAAGAACAGTGATTTTGTTTAATTATATTTCAGAAGTAAGGCAGTTTATCATTTGTACTTGCAAATGGAAAGATGTGATTGTTGATCTTCTCCATCTGGTCTGACTTTGACTCCTATTATTGTAGCGGCTCCTGCTGCAAGTTCCTGCAGTGAAATATTAAAGCACGTATGACAACTAACCCTTCATCCCAACACTGTCTGCAACCCACTGTTCATCCAATTCCATCACATGAAATGTACAATTCATAAACACCAACCAGAAGCAGGGATGACAGTCTGAGCTGTAAAAAAAGACATCCAACTAAATGTTTAATTAATCATCTTCTGAAAGTCACAGAATGCGCCTGTTCTTAAGGATGGGGAACATAGAGTATGTCACACTATGGTCATGGAGATGTTAATACATAGAACTTCTGCAACACATGATTTTCTTGCTACATGGTGCCCTTGACTTGATTTTTTGTCAAGGCATTGATGGTATGGAGTAAGAGTGTAAACTGAATTATTTCCAAACTACAAAGATTCAGAATCCTGCCTCTAGTGGAATCTTTTCTCTTATTTTATTGATTATTCTGTTTACTTTTCCTCTTTCTTTTTCTGAAACTAGTTTCTTATCTTTTTCTTTTCTTTCTCTACTTATAACTCTTCTGTTCTCTTGTTTATCCAAACATGTTTGAATGTTTGATTTAGCAAATATTGAAAGTTTTTGATTATAAATTCTTAAATATTAGCTTGGCTATTATGTACAATTATTTAGATTATATTTGACAGAAAAGTTTGAGAAAATTGACTGAGCTTCTTTTAAATTTCTGTAAGTCAATATAATTTCTTTCAATTTGCTTGTCTCAGTATTTTGTTTATCTTCTATTGTTTTGTATAATGTTTGGATGAAAAACCCAATAAAAATCTATTCTTAACAAAAAAAAAAAAAAAAAAGAAGACATCCATTTTATTTACTCATTTAACCCACTGCGTGACAGAGGGCTATGCAACACATAGTCTTTAGTGTTAATATCCTGTAGGCTTCCCTATAAGAGAGAGCCTATTAGATAAATCACCTCCTCAGACCTGTGTAACTCTTTCTATGCCCTGTATTGATAATGACTCATTATGTATTTGGCAAAAATGAGTGGACACCCCTTTTTAAAATTCATTACCGTGTAAAGGTTGGTGCGACTGTTTTGTAGATTTCACCTCACACAAGTCATCCAGTAATTAAAATTCTACACAGCCCTGATGAAAAAAAGAGCAGACATGGTTACTGAACCTTGTTATATAATAGGTGCTGTACCAGCGAGGAGTGTTTTTCATCTGCTAAAAATGCTATTGCATCAACAGTGTAGAAGAAAACATATCCCCGTTAAAATTCTAGTGCCAGCAGGCATTGAAATTCATTGATTTGGCTGTAATAAGTTCAGCTTTTCTCATTCATACTATGAACTATATATACATTTCTTATATTAAATATATATATATATTCTTTAGGGCTCCATTTGTTCTAATGCAGCATTGCACTATCCATTTTTCATAAGCATCCTCTTAAATGAAAAAATATAAAAAATTCAGTCTGTGAGAGGATTTCTGGTTTTAAATTTGCCATGTTCATTAATGCTTTATAAAAAAATGTTACAGTGTAGTCTACTGTATCATTAAATAAATACATTTTACTTCACAAGCAAAATTGAAGTAAACATAATTAAATAACATATGCAAAGAAAATGCATGTCCATTGTAAATATAAAATAATGGTTAAGAAAATAATCCAAGGTGGGTTTTGGAAATAAAATACTGTAAGGGCCATAGGCACAAAAATAATGCATTTCTAGGAAAACCAGCTTCACCATGGGGACAAATACAAATACCTCAAGTTCCCAGTAACATGATGACCACTAAAATGTCCTTTAGACATAAACATCCACCACTTAGGGCCACCCGAAAGCAACACCAATGCCCCTTAAAGCTAATGTACAAAGAATTGGAGCAAATCAGGACCAAACCAACTACACCATAGAACGCAAGTATAATACATATTATTTTAATGACCTGGTTACCGGAGAAGTCTCTAAAATATTTTGGAGCGATGGGAGTTATGCAATAAGGCATGATTAAGAGGAGAAAATGGAGATGACATCTCCAGTGATATCACTTTTCCACTTCCTATATTATTCTATAGATCCTATGCACTAAGATCTCTGAAGTTGTAGAAATCTGCGTAGGTTCCAGAGAATAACATATTAATTGGAAAAGTGATATCACCAGAGAAGCCATCTCCTCTTTATCAGGTCTTACTGCATCTCTCCCAATGTGTATGAGACCTCCTTAGCATCACTTGGTTAAAATCTTTAAGAACAACAGATAAGAATACATTTTTGTAATTGGGCCTCATATGTTGATGGTGAGGTTGCTCCTTCAAACAAGAAAGTAAAAAGTGACCAACTAAATCTTAAGAGTAAACATTATAATAGGTAGGAGTGGGAGAAAAGTGAGAACATTTCCTGCATGCCTTTTCACAAAAACCATGATTTTTCACTTTTTTCATGAAAGTTTTCTTCTTTTTACCAATGCTAAATTGTCCTCCTTTTTGCCAATCCCAACAAATGTTCACCTATGTTTCCTATCATGCAACATTTCCCACCACAAAATTACTCCTGAGGGCTGCAGTGGAGATATAAGTAGCTGTAAGTTGTGAGTCCTACAGCAACATATGCCTTGAAAAACTTGATAGTACATTGAGTGCCTTTGCCTACAACACTAACTTCCTGCTTAACTGACACATATTCATAATAAACAGATACAAAAAAGTTCAACCTACAATAGAATGGTGTGATTGGTGTGTGTATGTATATATATATATACACATTTTCATACAGCAGTTTTTACCATTATCATGTTTGTGTCAAATGTAAGCTATCCTTCTTCTCAGATTACTGATATTGATTAATTATTGGTCATGGCAGTAGTCCCAAGGGTGTTAAATGGTAGCAACCCTTCTTCGTATCCCTCTTCCATCTCCTCTTCATCTATTTTACTGTTAATACATTTCACCTGGCTTTCTGCTTGTATAATTCCAGCAAAAATGGAAAAATAACTGGGGTTTGGGATATGCAGCATGGAGCTACACATGACATCAGCAATCTGAAACCTTGGTTTTCTACAAAAGAATATGGCAGCATGTCCCCTGCCAACATCTTGGCAACCTTGTTATTCCACAGGCATACTTTGGGATTTTTTTTTGTGAAGTTTTTGACTCCTTCCCAGGAACTCAGTCAATGTGGGTTTGCTGGACATGGCATAAGAACCCTGTATTGTTATTGCCACTAGAGGAGGTGGTGGAGGTAGATGCAGTAGTCTATGACTCTTGCCATCTCCTACGGCAAACTCAGAGTCATCATACTCCTCTGCAGCAGGAGCCATAGGTGTTATTTGGAATGAACTAACTCTTCGCAGTGGCACACTCTCTGACACATAAATAACATCACTACTTTCCTTATCTGCCCAAGAGCCTTGGTAACTTTTTTGAATGCTTCTGCTGCTGCTGATGCTGCTAGTTGTGGCACCTCTGACCTGCTGATAGAGTGCCTCCAAGTCAGACCTGTGGTTGTGCATCAGGTGGGATCTCACAGAAGGGGTGCCACTGTCTAGTTGTGAGCCTGCTTTCCACCTGCTCACATGCTTTTTGCACAGACAACAGATAGCAACATGCTTATCTTCTGCATCCTGAGTGAAGTATCTCCATACTGTGGAATTAATGGACTGAGGGATTCCCTAGGGGCTAATACTACTACTACCGGGGCTAGATGTTGATGCAATTCTATTGCTACCACCACGAGGTGTCAATGGTGCAACACATCCTGCAGCAGCAGAGGCACTCATCATAGCTAAGGTTGTGGATGTTAATAACCTGTATTGCTGTTGTTGTTGCTGCTGGATACTCAACACAAGTGTGTTTGGCTGAGTGGAACTTGGACTTGGAAGAAGCGATGATGATAAAGATGACTGAGAGGATGGCTGTGTAATTTTTGCCATCTTTGATTGTACAGGGTCAGAGTTTCTAATGGCTTTCTCAAACAGTTTATAGACAGGCAAAGTGCTCCTCTTCAGTGGTATAAGATTGAGCTTTTGCATTTCTGCTAACTTTCTGGCCATGTCATCAACTTGCTCACTCTCAACTTCAACTGTATCTGAAGAAGAGGAGGATGCTGGAGGGATATATTCTAGATTGCATCATCATAATCAGTCATCATTAGATCACCCTCAGCATCAGCATCACCCACTGCTTCTTGCCCACTACTCTTATATTGCTTTGAGCTTTTAGAGGTGTCAAACAATGTCTTTTTACTTTTACTTCCACAAAGTTTGCTACTACTTTGGGGACAGGTGTTTTGGTGCTTTTGTCTTACTGTCAGATGCAGCAGTTGGTTCAACTGCTACACCTTCCTTCATTATACCATTGCCATCATCAACACTAGAATTCGACTAATTGTCATCTTCAGTGATCTTCGTATATTTTTTTTTGTGCTGGTGGTGGTTTTGGGAGGACCTTGACAAACTGCATCCTCTCCGGGAGGAGAGGGATCATCATCATTTATTGCACATGCTGCATCAACCATGACTACCACTTTACTACCACATCACTGTACTGCTCCACCTTTCCCCCTCCCCCTGCCACTTGTGCATTTGCTGGACATTACTGAACTACAGTGTGTATTTTACTCTAAAGTACACAACACAACTGATGGAATGTGATGCCTTGCCTTAGCCCTCAACAAAAGTTTCACTGTAATCTGCTGTCTGTGAAGTTTGCCTCTAATATATGTATTTATTTTATTAGTATTATATATTTTTTTTAAATTGTTAACCCTATCTTATCATAGTCTGTCTCCCAACTATAAACTATAACTATAATATAAAATAAACAACTTCTTTCCCCAGACTTCCCCAGCACAGAGACAATAACAGCAAGATCAAGAAGCAAATTGGACCCAAGCTGCCTGTGTCTTGCAAGTCAGTCACACTGAATTTTGGGGTATTTCCTTCCTCCCTTCTTCTCCTCCAGAGTGCCCCCAGACTCCCCTAATACAGACAACAAATATCCTACCTAAAAAACTCCCTAAACTAAGTTTAAAGGGATAGTAATACTTCGTTTTATCTTTATTTTATTTTGTAGGCATTAAAAAAACATGAAGAACGATATAAGTCTTATCTCTCAAACCTTTATGGTGTAAGAGATATTCACAAGCAAAGTATCCCCCCACCCCCGTTCAGCCAGATCAGAAGGGAGGTGCCCAGGTAGACTGCAAAGAGGGACAATCTTCAATGAAGATAAGGGAAAAAGCTGAAAAACTTGTCAAGGGGGGAAGGGCTTTCATTCTTTTCATACAAAGAAGATTGTCCCCTGCTGTTATCTGTCTGGTCTTACAACCAGATTTACATCTGAGAAGAGATGGCTTACACTAGGAAAAAGGGGTGGGAGGGGGAAACTTTGTTTGTGAATATCTCTTAAACCATAAAGGTTTGAGAGATAAGACTTATATCGTTCTTCATGTTTTTAATGCCTACAAAATAAAATAAAGTTAAAACGAAGTATTACTATACCTTTAAATTCCCCTTTATTCGACTATCTTCCCTAGCTCAAAAATGTGCTGTTTTCTCCTCTTACAAACACAGAATGGCATACTGTGAGAGCCTGACACCCTTTTATAGCCTTCATTCAATGGGGCCAGTAAAACCGCTGGCAGGGAAAAAAAATGGCTACCGATTGGTACACACACACACACTGTGTCACCACTGGTATTCAGTTGATACTATAACAAATGTTGGGCCAAAGAAACTGACTTTTGGACAAATGTCCATTGTGCGTGTTTTAAGTACCCAAAACACACACTAAATAGTATATGACACATCACTGAATAGGCTTAATTAGCATATGAACTGTTACTGAAAAGCGTAATTAGCATATGAAATATCACTGGACCTGCATAGGTACTGCAATTACCATACATTAGCATATGGTAACAATTATGAATATCTCCTTGAATGTACATTTGCAGGTTGTTTGGCTAACATGACACATAGGCAGTTTTTAAAGCAGTTTTCCAACATACAGACTTAAATTCAGGTGAAAGTTCCACTTTAAGTGCATAGATCCTAAGTTAAGTCACTCCCCGGATAGCATAGAGGAGGGGAGGAATGAGGAAGGGGAGGGTTGGGAAATGAGGTAGCATAGAGAAACACTGGAGAGAGGCAGGAAGTGGGATCCTTTTCTGTTGAAAGAAGACTGGGAAATTAGTGCATGCCTCCTTCCCTGGAACTTTGCATAGTAAGGAGGTGTGATCCCTGCCTGTTGTTTGGAGAGTTAAACATTAAATGAGAAATAAGTGATGTTGGTTCCTTAGGAGAAAACCCCTAGGGAAGTATACCCCAGACTTTGGTTGCGGTAGGTGACGTTACCCTTTGGAGCTAGTTTGGGCTGGTCCAAGAAGGGTAATTGGTTAACTCAGCTGGAAGAGAGTTTGGATAATATAATTGCTAAGCATGAGCCCGGTCTATTTGGCCATGCAAGGAGGGTTATTAATTGTTGGGGATAAGTGTGCTTGTTCAATATGAATGTATACATGGGATATGTATTAAGGTGGTACAAATAGTTATATATGTGTTAAAATGTAACATTTTGATAATTTTAAGAAATAAACCTAGCCTGTTCATACCCAAGGATAGTTGTTGGTGTGAATCATTTACGATACCCTGTTCCTTTTTCATGTGATAAACATGATTTTCCTATGATTGTGTAGGCAGCTAAGCATAATCATTTAATTATTTATTTATTCAAGCTCTTAATAAGTGATAAGTACAGAGACAGAATATGAGTCTCTATAAGCTTAAATTGAAATGGATCTAATTAAACCCTTTAAGGACCACAGGGTGTCCAACATATTGTTTTACATTGTGTTATACATACCTCTGGTCCTTAAAGAGTTACAAAAGTGCATAATTTTATTTACAATCTTGATATCAAATGTATCCTGAATGTATTCCATTCATAACAGACTAGTTGAACAGCCAGTGTACACGGGCCACAGTGCCAGACAGCAACAGCCGCGCTGCAGTCATGCACAGTACAGACTTCCCATGCCGCTGCTGATAACGGAGCAGGGATCTTGGGGTACTGTAGTAAGGTCTGAATACAGAGCGCCCCACTCAGCCGAAGCGCGGGCAGTCTATACTGTGCATGACTGCCGTTCGCACAGCCATCTTCTGACAAACATACATTAGTGAATTATTATATAGGATGTTATCCCTTGAGTGCCAGAGAGTTACACAATGCATTGCTCACCCCCTAGTACCCAAAAGGTTAAAAATCGGTCGCAAAATAAATTTATTTTTGCAACTTCTAAAATTAAAGGATATCTAAAGGAAACTTTCATTTCTACTATCCCTTTAAAATTCTTAAAATAAGAACAGCATTCTGAATAAAATACTTCTCATTGTTCTATGCATTCATGTCTTTTGTCAATATGATAACTAGAAACACCTCCACATTTGATAACTCCTTATCTCATTAATCCTTTGAGTGCCATACGGGTGTGTAAACCATTGTAAAGCAATACACAGAACACCCCTTTAGTCCTTGAGGGGTTAACATTGACAGTTTAACTCATACCTTGTACCCTCTCTCCCTTTTCCCAAATCTCCCATCAACTTAGAAAGCCATCGACCAAAAGTGGTTGAAGGGAGCTGTACTTCAAAAAACAGTTGAAGTACAACAGGTTGTCTACCCTCCCTATGACGGCCATGTTGACTTCCATTAGGAAAGGCTACTTCACCATGCAATCAGGACAGCTGTGTCAGAGCTCACAGAATGTGTGCTCATAAATGCCATGCATTCAATAGCAATGTACTGGCTTCCCATATGGCATAAGATGAGTTAGTAACATTTACAAATTAAGATGCTCTACTTTTAATAATAAAAATGAAAACAACCATTTAGCTTTAAAACTATAAGTGGCAATTAATCAAATATAAATCCAAAACTTTAATTCAAGAAACTTTATCAGGGCCTTGGGAGCATACCACAAGAACTGTAAGCATGAACAATTTGAAATTTTCTGAATAAATCTGTTCCAGTAATGTACCTTGGGAGATGAAAGTGGTACCCTTATAAAGATATTTTAGGTAGAAGTTACAGAGCGGAACAGCTGAATATAAAAGCTTGGAGCAAAAAAATATTTTTTAGTATACACATGCTAACAATAAAAAGAAGCAATTACAGATATACATGTATATGATTGAATTTCCTTATTTTTCACAGGTTCCTCTTTTGAATCATGTAAAATGTATTGTACATCACATTTGGCACTAAAAGGGTTAATGGTGAAAAAAAGGTAAACAGATGTAAAGAGAATTCAAAATAAAAACTGACATTTTTTCATATTAATGGGTGCCATTATTGCATCAAAATACCCTGAAACCAAAGCTTGTTTTTAAAAGGAGCAGAGCATGTGAAACAGAAATTAGCCCCTAGCGTATAAATGAAAATAACACAAGAATATATTTCTGAAGCCTCATAGCAGGAAGCCATTTCCCATGTGAGGAATCTGTTGCTCATCATCAGTCTGAGGTAAAACAAAGACATTTTATATCAAAACACCTACTAGAAAAACATATGAAATGAAGAGTCCTGTTATGCTGTAACCCTTTGAGTGCCAAAGGGGTGTCCAATATCTCTGTCACTCAAATGGTTAAAAGAAATGCAGTAAAGCTGCACAATAGGGGGTGATTTAAAAAAATACCAAAGACTTAACCCCTTAAGGAAAAGTGACATGTCAGGACTGTCACCACTCTCTTTGCCTAAAGGGCCAGTGACATCACTTATTTTTTACTCACAGAGCTCCTGCATGAGTACTGTGAGTAGTAGCGGGGTATGAAACTGATCACTCCAAGACTGGAGTGGTCACTATCAGGACCTCATTCAGTACTCTTGTACACATGATCAGTGTAATGTTGAATGTAATGTATCAATCCCTAGAGTGGGTGCTCATTGTATTGCAAAGTAATGTATTACACACCTCTCTGTTCATTAAGGGGTTAAACAAGCAGAAAGTAAATGGAATAACTGTATGCCATTTACTCAACAAAGGCATGCTGTAGAGCTGGCATAAGGTTTCTAGCATTAAACCATTAACAACTGCAGAGAGTGTGCTCTCTCTGATATGCAGTAAAGTGATCAAACACTGTAATGCATACCCTAGAGCAGGCATGTAAAATATTCGGCCCTGGGGCCTCATGTGGTTCCCTTGATAATAATATTAGCTGTGATGTGTCCCTGCTAGTTCACATTCCATTTTAGATCTGCTTAGTTTCTTGTCACCTTCTAGAGTAGGAGTGGGCAACCTTTGACTCTCCAGCAGTTGGTTGTTTGGGTAGTTGTAGTCTTTAACCCTTTGAGTGCCAGAGGGGTACGCAACGCATTGTTTGCAATGCGTTGCATACCCCTCTGGCACTCAAAGGTTTAACAGCTGGAGAACCAAAGGTTGCATATACCTTTTCTAGAGGTAAGTATCAGTAAAGCCACAAGAGAGCAGCAAATTATGTATATTTCATGTCTCTACAGACCAAAAAAATATTAGTGCAGACACTGGCAGCCATTTTTGTACCTCTCCTTAGAGAAAATCATTGAGTATGTGGCTCTCAACCATATTTGAGTTTAATATGCCTGCTCTTAATAACTAGTATTCAAGATTGCCCTTTAGGACCACTAACAAGTCATGTATTTAGAATATCCCAGCTAAATCAGAGTTGATTCAATCAGAGGCTCAGTTATTTAATAAACTGCCTTCTTCAAGCTGGGAAATACTAACTATATGACCTGTTAGGGGCCTCTGAGGGTTGGTTTAAGAACCACTGTCCCAGGGTACAGACACAGGCCTTGGTGACTAATGTCATTAGAGCTATTCTAGGGGGTCTGTATGATAAAAGGTTCATGTGGGAAATATTCTATAAAAAAAACTATTAGGCAACTTTTATTCTTAGAAATATATATTTAACCATTTCAGTGCCTGTTTTGTTTACCCCCTCTGGCACTGAAAGGGTTAAAACATAGGATGTCTTCAGTGCACAGCTTTGCAATACATTGGAAATGACTCTAGCATTCAAGAGGTTAAACATTAGAAAGTTATGCATATTTAAGTATTTTCTTTGAAATTCTCCCAGATGACTAACATACAGTTAATAAAAGATTTTCAAAACATAGAACAAAAAGTTATCTCTAAAATGAAGATCTAAACATCTTCTATGCTAGAGACGTCTCTTGTGTATTGCTTCTAAGTGCACTGTAGATGAGAATACCAGAAAGACTAAACACAGCAAAAGGAATACCTTTATGTGTTGAAATAAAATGCAGGTACAGTACCCTGTCAGCTACAAAAGGGACGCACTAAAACAGTTCACAGCTAAATTTGTGCTAGGATGAATTTCTTAGTGCTAACCTCACCTTACATCAACTTACTGAACTACATACACAGGGATTAATTTCCCAATAGGCAGGTTAAAACTCCAAATTTGCTAGCCACACATTCTGAATTGTGGGCATGGACAGAACAATCTCAATGTTCCTGCACCAGTTATATACCCCTTTTCAGGCTATTTTTAACACCTTGGATGGCTAGACATATCTCCAATGAATTGCTTTGCAATGCATTGCGACCTCTCTAGCAACCAAGGGGTTAAATCATTTTTTTTGTTTTGTTTGTTATAGGCCAATGGTATTTCCTGTCCTAGGAAACAGTGGATGAGACTGTGGTGAGATCATGTGAGGAATGAAGGTGTGGCCATGGGAGGAGCTAAAGAGCACATACAGTGCCTAGGAAACCCTGAGATATAAATCTGGCCCTGTACATACACAAAAATGTGTCCTCTGTATGCTGCCTGTGCATAGGGGAGGGCAGTGAAGAAGTGTATGGGCATTTCAGGTGACATTCTTTCCTGCTGTGCTTTTTTCAACACTATTTACTAATAAAGTACAGAGGAAAGTGATGTAACTAAACTCCAATTTCTTGCACATGTTATAAGAGAAGTGATTAGGGATTGCTTATGTTAAATTCTTAACAAAGGAGGAGTGTGTGTGTCTGTATGTACTAAATCATTCTTACGATCTGTTTAGTTAGCAAATACCCTGAAGTACAGGCATGAATAGGAAGTCAACATACCACTGCAGAAAATGAGCGTACACTCTCCCCTATCTCTTCATTGTGTATCTGTTTAACCCTTTATGTGTTTTGCCACTGTATTTTAGACTATAACAATTTTATAGTGGGTGACCATACTATATGTGAGCTGGAATTATTTAACCAATACTAAGATACAGTGCTCATACAGTCCTTTTCACACCTATTAATATAGTGAAGTGAATAAAGAGACTCACCATCTTCATATGGGTACAGAGCAAACACAGCTTCTCTTCTCCTGTTGGTAGAAGTTTGTATCCGTATAAAGAGACAGCCGCACTCCAACATAAAATGCATCTCTGTGATGTTCAATCAAAATCCATATAGCTTTATTCACATTGTAAAAAACACATATGTGGTTGCAGAGAACAGACACCGTGAGGAGAAGGTGCAATAAGATGGGGAAAGGATCCCACAAACTGTCTGATGCGTTTTGCACTAAACTTAGTTTGTGGTATCCTTCCATGTCTTATTGCACCTTCTCCTCACCGTGTCTGTTCTCTGCAACCATGTATGTGTTTTTTACATTGTGAATAAAGCAATATGGATTTTGATTGAACATCACGGAGTTGCATTTTATGTTGGAGTGCAGTTTTCTCTTTATACAGACTGGAATTATTAAACCCTCTGCATGCCAGAGAGGTATCCAAAGTATTGCAACACTCTCAGGCACTCAAAAGGATAAAGAGAAAATAACACCACCTAATAGTAGACCCTCCCCTTATAATAGGTATGAAATCCTAATGGCTACTATGAATTAATTCTACTTGGACTGGTTCCCCAAAATGAATATTTAATTAGCACTGAATATTTTTGTATTGTACTATTACAACTTATGTAAAGCGTTGTGTATGTGTATGGAGCTATATAAATAAAAATACATACATACAATATCTAGATAAACATACTATGTGCATTGAAATCAACTGTCATAGTTATCAATATTGTTCTGAGCTAGAATGACATCCAGTACATTTTGTGAAAGCATCTACAGTATCTGTGAATTCAGCCTTCCAAGGCATATAATTCCACAACCTTATTGCATTCACTGTAAAACAAATCCCTGCATGAATTTTAGAAAAAATTACCTTTCCTAGAGTCTTATTGGATTATCCCTTGTTTTTGTTCATCTTTTTGAGTAAATAGTTCTCCAGAGAGTCCTTTGTATGGGCCTTAAATATATTTGTAAATAGTAATCATATCTCCCTTTAGATGTCTTTTCTCTAGTTCAAATAAACCCAGTCACTTTTTATAATTAAAATCATCCAATCCCTTTATCAATTTTGTTGCACATGTACACATATTCCAGTTCAAAAACTGTACTATACATTCTAAATCAGGCCTTAACAAGAATTTATAAAGTGGTACAATTAAATTCCCATCCCATGGATCTACACTTTTTTTTTTACATCTGATAGCACCCTTTTGGCTCTCGCAGCAGCCGAATGACATTGCAATATGTATCAGTACTCCAGAATCTTTGTAAAACAAGGATTCCATTCAGTGTGAATGCATACATTTACATTCATATGTATAAACCTCCTCTCTCACTTTTCCTTCCATTCACTCAATCTATCTAAGTCTTTCTGCAGGTTAAAACATCCTTCTTGGTATGTATTTCCCTGCACAGTTAAGTGTCATCAGCAGAATGAGACACTACTTTCAATACCAAATTTAGTATCATTAATAGACACATTAAAAAGCTTTGTTCTGAGAACTGAACCTTTAGACACAACTTTAGACGAACTTCAAAAAGGTTCCATTTACAAGAACTCTCTACATTCATTTAACCAGTTCTCTATCAACACACAGGTATCACCTCCCAAGCTGAAGCCTTTCAATTTATTTGGTAACCTGTTGTGAGGAATAGTATAAAAATTTTACAAAATCAAAGTACACTACATCATCAGCAACACCCTGACACATTTCTATGTAATCTTTCATAGAATGAAAATAAATTATTTTACATGATCGATTCTTCATAAAACCATGCTGACTACTACTAATTAGGTTAGTGATGTTCACATTGTCCTGAATACTATCAGTTAGTAATATTTCTTTCCCGCTAAAGAAGTGTATCAATTCCAGGTTTAGATTGTGCCCACTTTTTTACTAATTTTACTGAATCTGGGCACTGTGCATGGTTAGAGTAAATCAACAAATGTTCATGCAAAAACTAAACCAAGATCCTTAAAGGGATAGTATTGCTTGAAAATAATTTTATTTTATATTGTAGCCCTTAAAAACATTAAAAATTATATGTCTTATCTCTCAAACCTTTATGGTTTGGGAGATATTAGCAAGTAAAGTTTCCCCTGGAGTGACGTCACTGCTCAAGCCTTCAGATTTGGAATACGGTCCGCGGACCGGCCGCGGCTCTTCAGCAGTGCCGAGATCATGATCTTTAAAAATAATTTCTTCATTGGAATGGTCTACAATGTTTGCTTGCAAGCCAGGCACACTTTGTAGACAGTTCCAATGAAGTAGTTCTTTTTAAAGATGGTGATCTCGGCACTTCTAAAGCACTGCCTGCTGATCTGTGGACCGGATTCCAAATCTGTCCACTAGATGGCAGACTTGGCTAAAACAGCCAGGAAAAGGGAACTTAACTTTACTTGCTAATATCTCCCAAACCATAAAAGTTTGGGAGATAAGACTTATATGATTTGTAATGTTTTTTTAAGGGTTACAATATAAAATAAAACTATTTTCAAGCAATACTATCCCTTTAAGTAGAATTGAGTGTTATGTCATCAGGTCCAGGTGCTTTATTCATCATAAGCTTTCCCCAGGCCCTTTTGGACTTGTCCTCAGTAAATCATGTACATGATGTTTAAAATGCTGTGACTGCCCCTGTCTGAAATTCCTGTCATTGTTGCTTCCTCTGTATAGACAAAATAGACAAAAAGGTAATGTATTGAAGGCATCAGCCATTGCTTATCTGCACTATTTAATTCACATGTCTCTACACTTTAAAGGGTCCAATATCATCCTTCATTGTCATTTATATGTTTATTTTATTTATTTATTTAGAATAATACATTGAGATTTCTCTAATTTTCAAATACGTCCTGGAGAGCTTGTAAGGTACAAAGTTACATATTTAAACAAATAGAGAAACAAGGTAGATAGATAGATAGATAGATAGATAGATAGATAGATAGATAGATAGATAGATAAACATACAGTTACACATTGTTTTTAGATGCAAAGAAGCAGTTATTTGTAGGGATTTTAGACAGAAGATCTGATTTATTCGGGTAGGTTATTTCAGGCTTTTGGAGCTCGGAAGGAGAAACCATTTTTAGAATTTTTCTTGCTTTCTGTTGAAGTTCTTTTCTCATTCCTTGTCTGCATATTCTTTTGCATTCTTTACATTTTATAAATCATATATTTGAGATGTCTGACTTAAAAAATGTAAATGTTTTCTTCTTATTCCAAATTTCCCTTTTTAGCAACGTTGGCCTTATTCTGTTCCTCTTGGATTCAAGAGATATCAAGAGTGGCTGACCTGCTTCTGCCTATTTCAGAGAAGCTTGCATAAGAGGTTTCAATAATATGAGGAGTATGCAGATATCTGTGAGTGTTTTGATTGCTCTCCATCTCATACATAATAGTATAATTTTGGATTCCATTGCTGAGATTACTCAGGAAGAGAAGGTCAGAAGGACTGATACTAATATTGATACTACCATCAGTATGCTATGTGCATACTCATTTAATATTAAGTTCCTATCTTTAAAATTGTAAGTTAACACCTACATATCTTGGGTGTAGGATACCTTTCACTTTAAATAAAAGTGAATAGTACTCCATAATAACTATGAGTGAAACATGATATTAAGTTGTTTAATAGATATTGCTGTATGCAGGCGTGATGAAAAAATATCTGACAGCACACAATTAATGTTAATGGTAGTAAGACCTGGAATCTAAAATATCAGCTAAATTCATCATTCTTTTTAAACATTGCAACAGCATTTAATGCAGACACTGCCATCAACAGCCTCATCTTTTTAATCAAAAGTATGTCACCCAATTTTCATCATTATCTTCAGCACCATCTGTTTTCTTTTCTATAGGAATTATAGACAAGATAATATGAACAAACATGAACTGAATAGAACACTTAGAGAGAGGTGTTTTATAGCTGATTCTCATGCTGTCAGCAACTATGTGGAACACAGTATGAATACAAATACTGGTTGTTGAAAGATGCAGTTATTCCAGACATGGACTCATTTTTACTGTGCTTTGAAATCTTTGTTTTTGTTGTGTATTGCAGTATAAAAATTATAAATCCCAGTACACTATTGACTTGTCTTACATTTATCTCAAACAATAACATATTCAGAGCTGTATTCTATAGCTTGTGCTAAGTTTATGGTTACTTTTATTTCCAAACCTTCCTATAAAACCTATAGCCATATTGACATGGGCAATGCAGTGATGTTGCTTTGGTTTTATTGCTCATGTTGAAAGTTAAGTTGTTGTGCTCTGGTGTCTTTCCCACTTGTGAGTATCACATCAAATAAATGCACTAAAGTCCAGTTAACTACATATGTACTGCATTCACACAGAAATACAGTAAAGGGGCAGTAGGGCAGATTCACACAGCCTGTGCAGATGTCAGCAGATTCTTCAACATGAACAAAATTGGAAGTTACAATGCTCATCACAACCTCCAATGGATGGCTGATGCATGTAGTCATCAGCCAGTAAAATGTTGCTGTTGCTCATGTTGGCCAAGCAATAGCAATGCAACCCATTCATAAGGATCATTGGTGGAACACAGAAGATCAGTACAGAACACAGGTGATGGCAATGTAGAAAGAGGCTGCTACATTTCTATCACCCATGTGAAACAGCCCTAAAACACAGTTTTGAGATTTTATACAATGAGGCATTTTTACAGGTATCGAATACAGCCCTTACTATGACTGTGGTCGGTAATTAGAGTTAACAGTAGGGCAATTTTATGGTTGTGTTTTAAAAATGGCAGGGAAAAACTTTCTGAGACTGTGGGTTTATTTATAACATTGAAGCACTATAATCACATGAAGTCACTGAACAAATCACTAAGCAGTTTGCCCCTCTGCTAAGCCATAACTTATGGAGTTTCAGATGAACCACATGAAAGTGACACACACTCAATGAAAGTCAAAGGAAAGTGTTTCACAGATGGCAAAATTCATTATTTGCCATAGCAAATAATTTTAAATACAGTAAATGAAAGGGGTAAAATGGAGAATGTAGTATATATGCAAACAAAGTGGTACAATTCTGCCAAAATTAACTGTAGTACAGGAAACAAATACCATTTCCCATTGATTTAAATGGAGCTTTTCAAACGTAAATGTTGGAAAGATCTCCCAAGACAATGCAAAGCAAATCACTGGAACCTCTCTAACATTCAGGGATTTAAATGACAAATATCGTGTCAGTGGCGTAACTATAGGGGTCGCACCTGTGACTGGGCCCGTGCACTCCAGGGGCCTGGCATCCCCCTGTGACCCCTCTGCCTGGTGCCCGCAATCTCCTGCCAGTGCTCTAGTAATGCAGATCGCTGGGAGATGACATCATCTCCCAGCGCTTTGCATTATTAAGAGGACCGTGCGGGAGCTCCAGGTAGGAGGTAGGGGGCATTGTGGAGATTGAGGGGCATTGTAGAGGGGGCCATTGTGGTGGGGGGGCCATGGAACTTCTTGTACCAGGGCCCGGAGGCTTCTAGTTACGCCTTTGTATCGTGTTTTACTAAATCTACTCCTAGCGTAGCATATTAAGCAAAAAAAACCTTTTGGGGAGTTTGTATTTTTTTTCTATGCTGCAGTTGGCTTGTCTCAGAATAACTCTGCTTTTTCTTTGTATGCATAGAGTCCACTGTAAGATTCACGGATCAGTTCTTCACCCTCAAAACAAACATACTGTAAAGGTTGAACTTTGGCAAAACATTTGACACATCTATAAAGATGACAGGCACAAAATATAAATAACACATTTTAGAATGTCTGGATTAGGAAGAATACTTAAATTATTTAAATGCAGATCTGGCCTTTGTCTTTTCCTTATTTTGATTTATTTATATGATGCTAAAGAGAGCGCAGCTATATTTTCATCTTATTCAAAATGAAGCAAAATTGCAAATGTGTAAATAATAGGGGATTTCATTTGCAATGCTTTGTTATCAAATATATATACAGTAATATGCAAAAAAATTTAGGCAGGTGTGAAAAATACTGTAAAGTAAGAATGCTTTCAGAAATAGACATGTTAATAATTTAGTTTATCAATTAACAAAGTGCATGGGAACAGAAGAAAAAACAAAATCAAATCAATATTTGACGTGACTACCCTTTGCTTCCAAAACAGCATACATTTTTCTAGGTACACTTTCATACAGGTTTTCAAGTAACTCAGCAGATAAGTTGTTCCAAACATTTTGGAGATCTAACTACATTTCATCTGTGTATTTAGGCAGCATCAGTTGCTTCTCTCTCTTCATGTAATACCATGATTTCAGGTGATTTCAGGCCTCTGCGGAGGCTATACCATCACTACCATCATGCTTCTTTATGCTGACGATAGTTCTTAATGACTTTGACTATTTGTCTGGGGTCATTGTCATGCTGCAGAATACATTTGGGGCCAATTAGATGCCTCTCTGATGGTATTGCATGATAGATAAGTATCTGCTTGTACTTCTCAGCATTGAAGAGACCATTTATTCTGACCAAATCCTCAAATTCATTTGCACAAATGCAGCCCAAAACTTGCAAAAAAAACTTCACAATGCTTCACTGTTGCCTACAGACACTCATTTTTGTACTGCTCTCCGGCCCTTCAGTGAACAGCCTTCTGCTACAGCCAGATATTTAATATTTTGGCTCATCAGTCCAGAACAGCTGCTGCCATTTTCCTGCACCCCATTTCCTGTGTTTTCTTGCATAGTTGATTAGATTGGTCATGCTTCATGTCGGAGGTATGGCTATTTGGCCACAAGTCTTCCATGAAGACCATTTCTGACCAGACTTCTCCCGACAGTAGATGGGTGTAGTAGGATCCCATTGTTTTCTGCCAATTTGGAGCCGATGGCACTGCTGAATATCTTCTGATTGTGAAGGGAAGTAAGCATGATGTGTCTCATCTTCTGCACTAGGTTTCCTTGGTCAACCACTTCATCTACAGTCCTCAACATTGCCCGTTTCTTTGTGCTATCTTGTTGCTGTGCTCAGTCTTGCCATGGTGTATGACTTTTGACATTAAACTGTCTTCAGCAACCTCACCTTGTTAGCTGAGTTTACTGTTCATCAATCAGTTATATTCCTCCAGCACAGCTGTTTCTGTTTCAGTTAATGATTGTGTTTTAAACCACATATTAAATTGGTATATGCCTAAAAAATACCTGACTTTGTGCAAGTGTACCTAGAGGAATTGACGCTGTTTTGAAGGCAATGGGTGGTCACACCAAATATTGATTTGCTTTAGATTTTTCTTCTGTTCACTCACTATGTATTTTGTTAGTTGATCAAAATAAACTATCAACATGTCTATTTTTTAAAGTATTCTTACTTTATAGCATTTTTTCACACTTTCCTAAAACCTTTACACATTAGGATAGATAGATATTATCCAGCCTTGTCATAGATAATTTATATATTTGTGTCCGAGATGTATTTAGGGTAAATTCCTTTTAAGGATTTTGTTAGTTGTCATGTGAATTAATGTGCTAAAGTGGAACTTTCACCCGCTTTAAAGTCACCCTGGAAGTATTTGTCATTTGAGTTGTTTAAACCAAACTTTCATAAAATCAGCGATGAAGTCAATACAATTAAAAACAATGGCATAAGATACTAAATGGTTAAAGCAGAACTTTCACCCACTTTAAAGTCACCCTGCAATAATTAAAGGGATAGTAATACTTAGTTTTAACTTTATTTTATTTTGTAGGCATTAAAAAAACATGAAGAATGATATAAGTCTTATCTCTCAAACCTTTATGGTTTATGAGATATTCACAAGCAAAGTGTCCCCCTCCCGCCCCTTTTACTGATGTAACACTTTTCAGCTAGAGCAGAAGGGAGCTGCCCAGGTAGACTGCAGAGAGGGACAATCTTTAATTAAGATAAGGGAAAAACCTGAAAAGCTTGTCAAGGGGGGCAGGGATTTCATTGTTCTCATAGGAATAAGAGTGTCCCCTTCTGTTATCTGTCCAGTCTATGGACTGCATTCCACATCTGAGAAGAGATTGTTTACAGTAGGTAAAAGGGGCGGGAGGGGGAAACTTGTGAATATCTCATAAACCATAAAGGTTTGAGAGATAAGACTTATATCATTATATCATTATATCATTCTTCATGTTTTTTTAATGCCTACAAAATAAAATAAAGTTAAAACGAAGTATTACTATCCCTTTAAGAAGGTAGCGACTAGCTTTATAATATCTATGTTACCTCTGAAATGTAGCTGATTAAAAAGAAATCCTTTATTGTAGGAGACTGACGGGCAGGTTAGTGCAGTCTGTTCGCCTGCGCCATCAGTCCCTTCTGGTTACCATGTGGCACACTGCAGTGTTTCTCAGTGGAGACCAGGACTGACAGTGCAGGTGTGCAGACAAGATGTCTGCGTTGATGCCTGGCTTCTGGTCTCCTACAATAAAGGATTTCTTTATAATCAGCTACATTTCAGACGTAACATGTATATTATAAAACTAGTCGCTACCTGCTTAATTATTGCAGGGCGACTTTATAGTGGGTGAAAGTTCCGCTTTAACCATTTAGCATCTTATGCAATTCTTTTTAATTGTATTGACTTAATTTCTGATTTTATGAAAGTTTGGTTTAAACAACTCAAATGACTTAAATAATACCAGAAACCGTGGGGCTTTGAATATGATTAAAGCGGAACTATCACCTAGATTCAAACTTTTATAGTGGGTTTTAATAGTTAACCCAACATTAGAGCTGGGTGTATTTTTAAAAAAAAAAATTGGTTACAAGTGCAGATATTAGCCCATCAAAATCGGGCACGTCCGCTTTCTGTGGGACTGAATGTCCCGCTTGATTTCCCTGCTGCCCCAGGGAGCTCGTTCATGCTCCCCTTCGAAGCTGGGTTTCTGTGCTGTAGCGTTACAGCAAACTCCGTGTACCGTGCTACTGAGGTTGCAACTTTAGTACTCTATACAAGGGTTAGCAATTGATGGAGACTAGTTGTTGGAAACTGCAACTCTTATTATCCCCAACCAGTCACTTTCTGGTTAGGATGATGGGAGTTATACTCCCTAACATGTGGAGCTCCATACATTGACCAGTATAGAGGTACCAAAGTCACAGCTAATATATATATACAATAATACATTAGTAAAGATACAAATTGAGTAATCTGCACTATCTGCCATGCTATCACTGTGAACTGGTTCCAAGAATCTTTTTCACCCAACTGCCTCTCCTGAAAACTATGCTCTCCATGAAGCAACTTCAGTGTTGATGAACAAGAGTTAGTGGTGATGGTAAAGCAGAGGTAACATAGTAACAGAATTGATGAGGCTGAAAAAAGCCATGTGTTCATCAAGTCTACCCAATGCCAAATCACCCCTGTTGATCCAGAGGAAGGCAAAAAAAAACATTGAAGCCATTTCCAATTAAGCCCCAAGTGGGAAAAAACATTCCTCCTTGACTCCAAATGGCAGTCAGCTGTTTTCCTGGATCAACAACATATCTGCTTTGAAGCCATCTGTCATAATTATCAGTATTGTTTTATGCTAGACAGGTATCTGTTGAATTTTCAAAACAAGTTACCGTATGTGCAAGCACAACATTTGAGGCAAATAATTCCATAGATTTACCCCCTTAATGTCCTAGTCAAAACTCCTTTCCTCTAGTCTAAATGTATGACCTCTCTCATTCTTAGCTCAGCTCTTTCCGTAAATAACTCATTGGTTAATTCTTTGTATTGACCTTGAATATATTTGTTAATGGTAATCATATCACCCCTTAGACATCTCTTCTCTAATTGTAAACAAACACAGTTTGGCTAGTCTCTCTTTATAATTCAGATCCTCCAATCCCTTTATCAGTTTTGTTGCACTTCTTTTTTAATAACTGGTACCCAAAACTGTACTCTATATTCTAGATGAGGCCTTACCAAGGATTTATATAGAGGTAGGATTATATTAGCATCCCGTGCATCTATGTCTCTTTTTTATGCAGGATAGTACCTGATTTACTTTTGCAACAGCTGAGTGACTGTGCACACTGCTGTGAAGTGTATCTTCTATCAGTACTCCTAAATCTTTCTCTAATGAGGATTCTCCAATTTGTTTCCCATTTAGTGTAAATGTAGGATGTTTGTTTCCACAGCCCAAATGCATAACCTTACATTTATCTACATTAAATGTAATCTGCCACTTTTCTGTCCATTCACTCAGTTTATTTAAATCTTTCTGCAGAGCTAAAACATCCAGCCCTGGATGTATTTCCTTGCACAGCTTATTGTCATCAGAAAAGACTGAGATGCTACTTTCAATTCCCACTTCTAGATCATTAATAAACAAATTAAAAAGCATTGTGCCCAGGACAAAACCCTGTCCTATACTACATCAACAGCAAAATGCATGTAAATTAGTCTGACATGATATATTCTTCATGAAACCATGCCGACCCCTACTAATAAATAATATTGTTTGTCTGTCTATTAGTAACCCTTCTACTATCTTACCTACTATGGAAGTCAAGCTCACAGGTCTTTAATTTCCTGGTTTGGATCTTGCCCTCTTTTTGAATAATGGAACTACATAAAATTCCCTCCAATCACAGGACACTATGCCTGATGAGAGTGAATCAATAAATACTAAGTATAGTGGTCTTGCTATTACAGAACTAATGTCATTAAGTACTCTTGGGTGTTTATCATCAGGTACAGGTGCTTTTATTCACTATAACATTTTACAGTCTCTTTAGGACTTTGTCCTCAGAGGTGCCAAATTGAAGTCCAAAAAGAAGTAGACTGTGCAAAATTAAGACTGGCAAAGCACTTGGTCTCTCCAGATGAGTGCTACTGCAGACCTGGAGGAAAGGCAGAATTATTGTTACCTCTTATCCACGTGCGTGCCAGAGAGGTCTCCAATGCATTGTAACACTTTGGTTCCCCCCACGACATTTGATGTACCTATATTAAAGATAATTTTCTAAGTATCATTACTGTGTTTAATCCATCTCAGTCCAGTGGGGACAGTAAAGTTAGAGGTCCTTTTGAACATTTGCTGTCCTGTTCTGGGAAGTGACACCTCTCTCTGATTATGTGCCTCTTATGAAGTGTGTATGGAAAAGGAATCGATATGTAAGAAAAATTCCATCTCTGTCTTCTATGGCTCTTTTGGTTTGCTCCAAAATTGATTTTCTTTAACTTCCAAAATATGTTCTTTAGTCCATGGTATTGTAAATTATATGAAAATATTAACCCTTTGAGTACCACAGGAGAGTCCAGTGCATTTCTAAGCAATGCATTGTACAACTGTGTGGCACTGAAAGGGTTAAAGGTAGCTTTTAACACACTGGGCAAAATAGTAAAAAGGTGCAATTCCGGGCTAAACCAAATGTACGAGAGGAGACAAATAAAAAAATCTCAAAATTGAAATGTATTTAAAAGGGGATTTTAACTCACTAAAATTTAGAGGTCCACAATTCATTATGAATCAGTGTGTTAAAATATTATTAACATAAATGATAACAAACATTGGATGCTAGAAAGGTCTTCAACAAATTGCTTTGCAATACCCGGGAGATTTTTGTTAAATCCACAGGGTTAAAAGCCTTAATTTAAATGATTGAGAATTTAGGGAATCATTATTTGTCATCTGTGATGGATCTGGTTTGCCCCATATTTGGACCAAATTGGCCTTTTTGCATATGGCCCTATATGTGGTGCAAAAGGAAGTTTTGGAAACTAGATGTGGTTTTGGAAGGTAGTAATACCACCATTAAATGGGAAAAGCATGAGGAAAAAGTGAGGTTTTGTATTGGTATGAAAGAGAGAAGTTGTAGTAAGAGAGAGATCAGAAGAAAGTTGAGAGAAAGCAGGTGGGATAGAAAGAGATAATTATAACTTTTTCATTATTTTATGGGTAGATTATTTTTATTCTTAAATTAAATATGTGTTGAATTTGAGTGATGCTCTATAAAGTGACATTTGCTAAGCTCTTGGTACACCTAGCCTACTCCCACCTGCTTGACTTCCTTAACACACATGGCCTGCTTGATGAATTCCAGTCTGGCTTTGGTACTGCACGCTCCACAGAAATTGCTCTCACAAGATTTACTCATTACCAATTCAGGCCACTATTCAACACTTATCCTGCTTGATCTTGCGGCTGCTTTTGACATGGTCAGTCATGCTCTCCTCCTCCAAATTCTTCACTCCTTAGTGTTTACCATTCCTTACACTTAGGCATCTGAACTGACTGTCATATTATATAATTAACCAATTCTTCAGTGTGTCCACTGCCATCTTTTTGTCCTCTCTCATCCATCTCTTTTGATGTTCCTTAAGATTCTGTAATAGGACAACTTCTGTTCTCTTTATACACAATAAGACTTGGAGAACATAGTAACGCATTTGGACTCATATATCACCTCTATGCAGTTGATATCCAGCTAAAGTCACACATTGCCTCTCAACTATCTCAGAATGCATGGCTCTTAGAACCACAAACTCAACAAGTCAAAAACTGAGCAACTCCTCATCCTACCTAGACCTAGCTAAGCAGATCCCTCCCAGGTGAGAGCAAATGACACTACTATAAATCCAGTATCAGAAGCACAGTTCCCAGAGGTGTTAATTAATTGTTTCACCAAATCCAGAATTTCTCTCTTGTATAACATAGCAAAAACCTGTTCCTTCTTCTATTCCTCTACAGTTAGAATTCTTATGCAGTCATTAATCCTATCTCACTTGGAATACTGTAACCTTCTTATCTCTGGTCTTCCTGCCTTCTAACTCCATAGACTGCAGCATAACTTACCTTACTGTCACTTAGGTTTTCCCTTCCCAACTCCTGCTCTAAACACTCCAATGGCTGCCTATCAAACTCTGGATATCATAAAATACTGCTTCTCTCATTCAAGACCCTGCTCTCCCCTACCTCTTTCTAAATTTTCACACTGATCTCCCACTAAACCCCACCCCGCTACATTTAATAAGCCAACAAAATTCTTCTATCACCTCCTATTGTGTCTACAGCTTTCTCTCTTATCAAACCCTTTTTCCTCATTATTCCTTATCTATGCAATATTCTGCCTCCTAGTCTGCACCACTGTACCTCTCTTGCAGTCTTCAAGTCTCGCTTAAAATTAAACCACCTGTACAAGGCTACAACAAGCTAGAAGACAATCATGTGGCGCATCCAGGGCTCTTATAATGTACTGATTTATGTTCCTTTTTCCTGACCAGAACTTGAACACTATATTCCACACTTAACCCTTATGTATGTCTCCCTTTACTACTTTAGATTGTAAGCTTTTGAGCAGGGACCCCACTTCAAGTGTTTCATTTTGGTAAGTATTTGTCACCCTGTATTGTTCAAAACCTTATATTGTAAAGCAATGCATACACTTGTGGCACCATATAAATACATATCCATTCAATTATCCATCCGTTCATTCATTCATTCATTCATTCATTCATTCATTCATTCATTCAGTAGTAATACATTAGAAGTATCATGAATCTGTCTCATATAATTGATATGAAACAAATGTGTACTATCTGTTAGTGTTAACATGGGCAACACTACAATGTCTGCATATCCATCAGCAAGTAATATAAATATATGGCATGCTAATCTATACTATGATATTATTTGCTGTTCTCTTGCTTAAAACATTAAATTAGGCAGACTGAATGCAAAAAAAAGTCTAATGCAGTTAAACAGAATACAGGACACAGCTGCTGGCTTGGATTATCTAGGACCATTATGCAGAACTCTGCAGCTGGCTCTCAGATGTCCTACTCAGGGTTGAAGGTCAGTGTGAGTCTGCATTTTTGCTTTTTTTTTGTTAAAAGCTTACTTGGCAGGCTTTAGTCTCTTCAGTTTTTTTCTTTCCCTTTTCATTTTTATTAAATGTAAATGAGAAGCAAAGTGTGTGTAACATATTTCCATTAACCCCATTGAGGGTGTAGATGAGAGTTTAATTATATGAGTTTAATCTAATATCCTAATCTACTTGACATCCTAATCTCTTTGGGGTGGAAAGGGTTAATTATTTATATGGACACCAAGGACCCTATTCCCAATGTAGGGGTTTAACATACCCAATATGAAATCCTCCTCTCTTTTTTTGGGGGGTATGGGGGGTTAAAATAGTCCCAAAGGGCATTCATATGCCCATTTATTGTAAAGGTTGGGAAGATTGTTTATTGACGCACAAATGTCCCTAATCCCAGTTCCTCAACCCTTGCCATTGGGTTATGGTTTGTTTGTTAAGATAGGTGTCAGTGAGACTCCCAAAGTCTTGCCTCTTGCTTGTTTTCAATGCATATGTCTTGCAGACCAAAAAAATCCCAGGCTATTGCTTTATAGTTATAATAAAATATAAGCTACATGGTAAATCTGTGTAATTCCTTGCTGGGACAATGCTTACCAATAAATGAGAGAATATTTAATTAGCTAATGTTTTTAAACTACCCCTGTAGATTCAAATATTGTTAAAGAGTTAAGATTGACTAGATTTAAGCACAACCTGAGAATATAAACATTAAATTATGTATTCAATTGAGAAAACACTTCTCAGTAGGATACAATTAACCAATCCCAGACACAATACGTAAATATATGATTGCTTATTTTTTTCTAGGATGATTTTTATTGATAACATACTTCAATGTATTTGATAATAGAAACAAATAAGCACAAAACACAATGTAAACCTGTATTTGGTTAGTTGTTTGTCCAAGTACTTCACTGAGAAAAAAAAAGAATTTAATTGAAATACATGTTAGACCTGCAACCCAGTCACAGGGTGAGATGTTTTTACCTGTATTTGTCAGAGATCAAAAACCAGGCAGTCACAAACTACTGGGCTGTGATTGGCTATATCAGAGAACTCTTGCTTTTTATTCCTTTTTTACAGAACCACGGATTATGCAGGAAATCTTAAAAAAAAAAAAACAGTAGTGATTTGCAGGGTATCATTCTAGGATAGTCCTATGTCAAATTTTTTAATCTGCAGAGAGGAGGGTGGGTTTCAGAAATTTAATTTTGCAATTATCAGAAAAGTGTTACTCTACTTTCTGATACAATATTTTATCCGGTACTTTCCTGTTATCCGGAACCATTTTCAAAACTAATTCCTGTCAGAATCTGTTGTTATACATTGTTCATTGTGTTTTAAAAATATTCAAATAAAGACTTTGTTTAAAAATGTCTGAAAAATGTTTTGAAAATGTTTCCGGATAACAGGAAAGTACCTTTTATCCCCTTTGGTTGACATCCAGACAGAAAAACTCATTCACAGATCCTTGGCTTACATTCAAAAGTAATCTGGTTTATTTCTGCAGCATACCTCCCTAATATTCAAGGGATCAAAAGCCCCATTTAAATCACTGGGGATTTTTATTTGTCCCCTGTGGTGCTCCAGAAGTACTCAATTTTTGTTTTCAACATAAGACCCAATAACACACATACAAACAGACATACATATACAGCGAGACACATTCAAGCAGGAAGAAACACACTTGCAAATATCTCATTAATCCTGTCACCTCTATTGTACAGACTCAGGGACTCCTTCCCCATCTGGTCAACAGCCTCTGGGGGAGACACAATGCAGAGAAGAGCATTCTGTGGATTTCCAGGTATTGGTTGACTGTAACCCGTATTAGCCTTATAATGCCAGTGGCCAGCTGAAAAGCCATGTGACACTCACAAGGAAATCAAGAGATTTGAATATAGTATGAAAAAGGGGGATATTCTAACACGTGGAAAGTAAAAAAAAAAAACTAAAGAAAAACTAACATCTCCTAACAGAAAAACTAACTTACCTTTCTATGACCACAAAAACAGACTTTTGCATTGGTGCCTTTGTCCATGAGAAAATATCATCAATAAGTCCTTGATGTAATTTTCACAGAAGCAGACATGATAAATGCTGTTAGTTTCTCAAACTGAAGCAGGCAGAGTACGAGACTACTTAAAGGGATAGTAATGTTTCATAATAAAAGCAGCTCTATTTATTAATTATAGTATTTGGACTTTGGAGAGTGTTATTTCAATTCTGTCAGAGTTGTAATTGTAGAGTAATTCAATGACAAAGTGTCCCCCTCCCGCCCCTTTTACTGATGTAACACTGCTCAGTCAGATCAGAATGGAGGTGCCCAGGTAGACTGCAGAGAGGAACAATCTTCAATTAAGATAAGGAGAAAACCTGAAAAACTTGTCAAGGGGGGCAGGGCTTTCATTGTTTTCATAGGAAGAAGATTGTCCCCTGCTATTATCTGTCTGGTCTATGGACTGCATTTCACATCTGAGAAGAGATGGCTTTCAATAGGTAAAGGGGCAGGAGGGGAAAGTTTGCTTGTGAATATCTCTCAAACCATAAAGATTTGAGAGATATGACATATATTGTTCTTCATGTTTTTTTAATGCCTACAAAATAAAATAAAGATAAAACGAAGTATTACTATCCCTTTAACACTTTAATAACTAGAAGGTTGCATAAAACATAGTGAACTAAGGGTTTAAAAAGTCCATTTAAATCAGTGGGAATTTGGGAACTTTTTTATTGGAATTCTGTGGTGCAGTTGGATTACTCCAGTTCATCTCGGTACATCAGGCTCACTATATATTTTTCCATTATATGTTAATATCCTTCTAATGTCCATTCATATGTAAAACTTTGACTAACATTTCCATTTTTTAATGGGGAAGAGAGTACCTTTCTAAATAAAGATCTGTGTAGTTGAGTTAACACAAACCAAGAAAAATCCATAATTTGAAGAGAAATCTTTTGCCAGAAAAATCTGTTTTGCTAAACTAGGTGAATATTAGTTATATGTCAATGTAACCCAGATTGGATTCTGGGAATAACAATGAAGCAGCTTCTGAAAGGATGGAAGAACGGCTACATTAATTTACAATTTTAAACAGAATAAATATTATTGTATAGGAATGAGTTGAGTATAAATTTAGGTCAGAATATGAGATCAGAAACAAATGTAAATATGACTAAAGTGTCAACAGCGATATAAAAGAGGGCTGGTTAGGGCTAGCAAAATGTATTTCCCCTCGGGCACAGCACAGGCTAATAATTGATGGAAAGATATTCAAAATAACTAGAAATAAGATTAATCAAATGAATGTGTGGCTTCTAAGCCCTCTGGGGTCTTTTTTAATTCAACAAGACACACTGTATATACTATTAATTTTTTTGTATAAAACATAAAGGTTTTCTTAACCCTCTAAGTGCCAGAGGCGTATGGAATGCATTGCTTTGGAATGCATTCCGTACCCCTCTGGTACTCAAGGGTTAAGATAATATTATTCAGACAATGTTTTCTAATATTTGGAAGAAATAGTGTCTCTCATATGCAAATCATGCAGGAGAATGTAGAAATTCACCAGCGTAGCTGTGCTGGCATCGCAAAATTGTCTGTGAGGCTGATTTCTTGGTTCTTCAGCTAAAATAGCCATGAACAAATGTATCACTTACTACTAAGATGTGAATAAACATTTTGTATGCTCATACTTGTATAGAAAAATGTGAGGCATTCCAAATGAAAAAACACATAAGCATAAGTTGCTGGTTTTATGGCTAATTACTGCTCAGGATTTTTAAGTTTTAACTCAATGGTCTATTTCAGATGAGAAATCGTACTGGGGTGATTGTATGAATTCACCAGCGTAGCTGTGCTGACATCACAATATGAGGCTGATTTCATGGCGCTACAGCTGAAACAGCCATGTAGTACTACTAAGATGTGAATAAAAATGTTATACTTCTAATTGTATAGCAAGATATGAGAGATACTAAGAAAAAGCAAAAGCATAATTTGCTGGTTCTATGGTTTGTCACTGCTCAAGATTTTAGCCTGTATTTCTCCTGAGGTTACCTGTTGGTTTTGCTTTGTATCACAAACAATTGTTCTGGTAGTTGTAGCTGAAATCTTTCTTGGTCTACCTTGGTATCAAGAGATCCCTGAATTTTCCAGTTCTTAATAAATGATTGAACAGAACTGACTGGCATTTTCAAGGCTTTGAATGTTTTTTATATACTTTTCCATCTTTATAAAGTTCCATTACCTTGTTACGCAGGTCTTTTGACAGTTCTTTTCTGCTCCCCAAGGCTCAGTATCTAGCCTGCTCAGTGAATCCACGTGAAAGCTAACAAACTCATTGACTGTTTATAAACAGGCACTAACTGCAATTTAAAAAGCCGCAAGTGTGGTAAATTAACCTTTAATTGCCATTTTAACCTGTGTGTGTCACCTTGTGTCTCTGTAACAAGGCCAAACATTCAAGGGGTGTAAACTTTTGATCAGGGCCATTTAGGTGATTTCTGTTATTATTATGATTTAAAAAGGAGCCAAACAACGATGTGATAATAAATGGCTTCATATGATCATTATCCTTAAATAAAAGACAGTTTTTTTGCATGATCAGTCATATTTTCAAAATCAATGCCAAAATATCACAATTTCTGCCAGGGTATGCAAACTTTTGAATACAACTGTATATAAAGAAAAATGATATTTGCTAAATGAGTGAGTACAAATCCATTAATACATATGCAGAAGCAACACATGGGGGGACAGTAATTTCACTGTGTGTCTACCATTCACATGCTGATAAATAGACCCACATTTATTTTGTAATTGAGTATATTTCTTTGTTCAATAAAAGTGTTTTTGTCTAATTTTCTGCAGTTGACCTATAAATTCATCATGAACCGTCTACACAAAAGAAAAAATGACTAATTTTCAAGCAAACCATCTGCACCATGGGGGATTAATACACATTCTCCAAACTCCCATTGAGCGAAGCTATTTGTTGGAGACCTCCCTAGCTTTCAAGTGGTTAAAATGTTCTTAAATTCAAACTGATGTTTCAGTTCACCCCTATGGATCAGTTGTTAATTTCTGAAATGGCGCATCTTTTCTTTTGTGGATAAAAAGCCATATGTCTAGGGAAATAGTATTGAAATTCTCTAGGACAGAGGTCAGGCCAAGTTATAAATATATCTCTGCTGTGTGCAGGAGAAGGATTGGGTAATTAGTCAAAATAACAGAGACACTCATTATTTTATATCCTTGAGGACTGCTGTTGAACACCCTTGTATTAGGGGCTGATTTACATTTTGTGTTTTGCTTTTCACTCATTTTCATTTTATCTGTGGATATATTTCTTATTACCCAAGAGAACATAATACTATTATAGCCCTTAGAGCAGCTTTCTTATAATATTGATGCAAATGTTCTTCTTTTCTCTTATGATTGGATGCAAAAAAAACTATTTCCTTTATATCATGCATACTTATCCAGAGGTGCAACTACATCTAGTGCAGACCATGCAGTTATAATGGGGGCCGACATCCATGAAGTCAATCTACCTCAGTGTTCAAAAGGTTCTAATCATTTAATATATTTTTGTGTTAGGGGGCCCAAAATGTTTTCACAGGACCCCCAATGACCATAGCAATGACCACAAATGTATGAAACCAGAAATCACTGCATACAAATTACATTTCACAGCAGTGCTACCATACTTAAGAAACTTCTATTTATTTAACATGCTCTTGAACCAGGAGAAGTGCATATTGAGATCACCCTATACATGAGCTATACAGAGGAATGCGTTACAGAGCCCTCTGACACTCAATGAATTGAAGAGGACCCATCACCTTATGATAAATGCAGGTAATTTTAAAGAGAAGTAAAACCAGCCTCCATGTTTATTAGCCTTGTGTTTGTAATATAGTGTTTTGGTGTGGCACTTTATGCTTATTAGTTTATGCCAATATTGACACAAGCTGTGCTATGGCTGAATCAAGACAGTAAATTCACTGGGGGTCGTTTCTAATAGCACCGACAAAGATTAGCTAGCTTTTGAATACAATTAATTGTTTGCAGAGAATTAGTATAATGTGCCACTATAGCATAAAGGTTACATTCTCAAAATGACTTATTTTGCATAAAAATGGCTAGTACAACATATAGACAAATTATTTGGTAAAAGCACTAAACTTGTTTTAGGGTGACAGGTCCACTTTAAACCTAGAGTGACAAACCCATAGCAGCAACAGTGTTGGACTTGCTTCTGTTAGTTAGTTAGTTAGTTAGTTAGTTATTTTCAGACATCATGGGGAGCGTTAGTACCTCTCCTGATGCCCCTTGGTATTCATTATTACATTATCATGATAGCTATCACTAATGGAGACCAGAAGGCACTCTCTGCCTTCCTTTCCATGCTCCTTCTCAACCCACCATTCCCTGAACCTCCGTGTCTAGTAGAAAGAACAGGAAGGATCACTTGTATCATCGCCAATATCAGCAGTGATGCAACAGATTCCCCGGTTTGCCCACTCAAGCCAAATCTTTGAGAATACCAGTTCGAGTATAGAAAAGGTAAAGCAAAAGAAGTGAGTGCATTACGTTGACCATTATTGATCAGTTACATGATTGTATAAGTGATCAATACCAAGGAGGCATCAGCAGGGTTCCTGATGTCACCCCAGTGATATATCAATATAAATAATGCAAAAATACAGTTTGCCATGTGCATGCTACACAAAACAATGATTCTCAATGCTCTGGACACCCCTCTGGTGTATACTCATAGGCTGGGTGCTTTTTCAGCCTTGTTACACTGTTCACTAGTATTCACAGAACCCTGCATACAAACTCTGACCTCTCCAGCAAGGTTCTACTGCCTGTTTGTATCCACAGACTGAGGGCCACCAAAACAATTATGGGGCTACGTACAGGTGTAACTGGAAGGGCTCTGTCCACATATCTTCAATGAAACACTGCCTCTTTGACCACACCACAATGTTCCAAATAATAAGAATGCATTGTGACCATAAAATATATTACATTCTCCTGTATTATTTATTACATTAAAAACTAATAAATAGTCCAATGCACATTCTCAACAATTATTCAAATATAGGTTGAATAATATGGCAATTATTCACATTATCTTCCCTAAAGTTGAATAAAAGACTGATCCATTTTGGGTTAAGACAGATAATCCCTAAACATTCCACTTCTTTTCAAACATCCATCCCTAGGAAGGACTGACCCATAAAAATGCTGCTGTCATTAGTTAAAAAATCCATCCTAGGAAGGACTGAACCATAAACATGGAAATAATGTCTCATAAACATTTCACTGCCATTATTGCCCTTTGATAGTAGGAAGGCCTGTCCCATAACCTCTCTCCTCAGTACATTTTTGTCCTAGGAGTGACTGATAGATAAACATGTCACTACCACTAGTGCACTTTGGTTCCAGAAAGGACTGACCCATAAAATATGTCACTACTAGTAGTACACTCTTGGCATGAAAGACAAATGAACATCTTACTGCCATTAGTAAAATGTGGTCCTCAGAAGGACTGGATAATTCCCATAATTTCACTAGTATGCTTTTTGTCTGCCTCCTCAGAAGGATTGACCAATTAACATGTCACTGCTATTAGTACACTTTGGGGGTGTAGAACGTAGAGAGTAGTGTGCAGGAGTGCGCTGTCTGGCGCCGTATTGGACATAAAACAGAAAGTGGTGATTGTGAGGGTTAGAGTATGCTAGAAGGTGGTTGAGCTGTAGTAAGCATAAAGGAGGGAGTGGTTTGCCACTAGCGATAAGGAAGGCAAAGCTGTAGTAGCCATAGAGGAGTGATGTGTGGAGTGACGGGAGGGATAAGGGGGACAGCCTTCAGTGTGCATAAACGAGAACAGTAAAGGGGGTAGTGTGATAAGAGAGCTAAGATGGTTGATCTTCGGTGCACATAAAGGAGAATGTGGTGGTGTCCCAGAAGGTACAAGGAGAGAGTAGCACTGGGAACCAGAATGGTGTTCAGTGCTTTGCTCAGGTTCTTGAGGGGTTAAGAAGGAGACATGACAGAAATGAAGGTAGTAAATGTAACAGAAAGGCTGATAGTGAGTGACAATAAAAAAGCAGGATGAAACCAACAGTGTGTTGGATGCCTATCATCATGCTCTCAAAGGGTTAATTGTGCACACATTCTCTATTTTCCAATAAAACAAGAGTAGAGCAGACAAGGGTGAGTAGTATGGGAGCTCTTCAAGTAAATGTGCTGGGCACAGCCGACAAATATGGGGACAAAGGAGAAAGAGACAGCAACCAAAGTCTACACTCTTTTACCAAAACACCACACTAATGCTGCAGCACCCACTTCTGCCCATATTACATCTTGATGTGAACCACATGGCTGCAATGAGAGGAAGTATATGATAAAGGAAGCAACCTGACCCCATTTGCAAAATGTCCAGAAGCAAAAATGAACCTTTCAAATACTGGAGAGCTGTGCAACACATTGCAAAGGAGTGTGTTGTTTACCCCTCTAGTCCTTAATGGGTTAATATATTATGTGGCAGAACAGGCGGCCCTCATTGTAAGCAGTGCAAGAGCCCCATGACAATATCAGGTCCCCCTAGCCCCAGCACCAAATGTATTTTACATTATTCCTATTAAGTTTATATATAAAATCAGGGATGAAAGCTGGGGCAGAAGGATCAAGGAATAGGGAGCCAAAACCAGCGACTGTTCATTCTGGGTCAGTTGACCAAAGTGGGCTTTTATTTATCCTGGAATGAACATACATAATATTAGTGATGGGTGAGAAGGCACAGGAAAAAAAACAATTTCCTGCTTTTTTTGTGAAACTTCCAGCCCATAGACAATGCATAGAATGTTCTCCTTTTTGCTACTACCAATACATTTCCCATCAGAACTTTTCCATATTTGGCCTATGTTTTCTATGTCTGCAAGATTTCCCTGCACATTTCATGGACTGTGGGGTTCCTGAGAGGCTGCTATTACTACTTCTACTGGGGCTAGATGTTGATGAAATTCTACTACTACTAGGTGTCACAATTGCAGCAGTTATAAGAGCAACATAGGCACTCTTCACAATTAGTGTGCGTGTGGCTCAGTGAGTTGGACTTGGACTTTGAAGCGGTGATAATGCTGATGATGACTGACAGTATAACTGTGTATTTTTTGTCATTGTTGCTTGTCCAGGGTCAGACTTTCCAATTGTTTTCTGAAACAGTTTACAGACATGTACTATTAAAGGGATATGTAACTTTACCAAATATTAGGCACAGGGACAAAGGAAAAATATTACATTTACAACATAGGTTGCTTATGATCCCTAGGTGCTACCTCAACATACAACAGTATACCTTCAGCAAAAAACTGAGATACAAATGCAGAAAAAAGGTGAAAAAAGCTCACAGCGCTAACTCACCATACTCACCATAACATTTACATATAATAAATAAAATAAGAAAATATCAACAAGGAATTAGAGGGTTCTCCAGACTACCAAATATTTAACCCGAAACCTGAAGTGCAAACATAAAACAAAAAATAAACCTGCGCTCCTCCATATCAATTATGCAAATGTGCACCCTGACTACCAGACTACCAAATATTTAACCCGAAACCTGAAGTGCAAACATAAAACAAAAAATAAACCTGCGCTCCTCCATATCAATTATGCAAATGTGCACCCTGTATAAGGCATACACTATGCCACCGTGTTAATAAATATGAGGTTTACATTCCATAGTTTGGCCAAAGTATTTTGAAGCTTGCCCACCACGTAACAGTATCCCAATATCAGGCAAGTCCTATCTAATACACTTAATTAACCCTATCTAAATTAAATACATTCCTTGAGGACTTCTTGTAAATGAACACATTGGAAGTCGTATTGTATGCCTATAGAGAATATCTACATTATGTATGTTATTTGTTTTTAATGTAGGCACCCTCTATAGGCATATACTTACAAAAATTAATACAGTTTGTATGGAGGAGTGCAGGTTTGTTTTTGGTGGGACTTTGACAAACTACATCTTCCTTGGGAGGGGAGGAATCAACATCATTTATTGCACACACTGCTGCAACCATGGCTGCAGTCAGTTTTTGGATCACCACTTTACTCAAACGTCCCTGCACTGCTCCTAATCCTTTCACCCTCCACCTACCCTTGTGTGTTTTATGGACATTACTCTACTACTGTGTGTGTTTTTACTGGTTCTATGGTTTGTTTTGTTATGTTTTTCCCAGTCTCTGCCATCTATCATTTTTTATGTTATTTTAATTTACTAATTAATGTATTTATGTTACTAATTTACTGCTTCCCTATCCCCCCCAAAAAAACAAACAAAGAAAAAAATCACACACCCTGTTGAACTGCTTCTTTCCCCATTTTGGGATGTTTGAAGTAATTCTCTTTTGCTCCCTTCTGATACCCCTAGACTCCCATAGCAAAGAGTTAACAGCCAGATTCAAGGAGGAAATTGGATCACAGCTGCCTGTGTTTACTTGGTCACACAAAATTTTGGAGTAATTAGGGTAAACCTCCTTTGCTCTCATCTCACATCCTCAGTCTCCCCTAGGATAGAGGTAACAGAGAGATCAGGAAGAAACTTGGATCACCTCTGTCTGTGTGTTCCCAGTCAGTCACACAGAATTTCGTGGTATTTGATATAATTCTCCTTTGCTCCCATCTCACACTCCCAGACTCCCCTAACACAGAATAACAGCCAGATCAGGAATTTACTTGTATCACATCTTCCTGTATCTTCTCATTCAGACAAACGTTTGGGGTATTTGAGGTAGACTCCTTTGCTCCCTTCTCACACCCCCAGACTCCCATAGGACAGAGATAGCAGCCAGCTCAGGAAGAAACTTGGAATGCTGCTGCCTGTGTCTTTCCAGTCAGCCACCAGAATTTTGGGGTATTTGGGGTCAAACTCCTTTCCCTCAGAGTCTCCCAGACTCCCCTAATACAGAAAACAGATTTCCTGTCTACAAGACTCCCTAAACTAAGCTACAACTCCACTTTATTTGCCTGTCTTCTCTAGCTCAAAAAAGTGCTGCTTTCTTTTCCTCTCACAAACACAGAATGGCATGCTGTGAGAATCTGACATCCTTTTTATATGCCTACAGATAAAGAAGAGAAACTTGTCATGTGGTAGGGATAAATTCTGCATTTCTATTGATTCCAATGCAACGAGCTTAGAGAAAAAAAAAACTAAAAAACTGCACTGGTAGAAATATTTCCCGCTTGGCGAAAAGCGCCATTTTTCCTCATGTTTCTCATTTGAGGCGAAAACTTTTGCCCATACCCATATTAAAATATAAACACATCCACATGAGTTCTACAATGGCTCATTAAACTGTATTTCCATTTGAAAATGAGCCATTGTCAAGCAAAATAATAAGCCTATTAAAAGGCAATGATGGTAGATTGGTGGCTGATTGACAGGGATATGGTAGCAAAGATATGTTAGTGCATATTGGCAGTGTGCCTTTGACACAGATCTGACACAACATCTCCATTCTGAGCCCTTATCATCCTTTAGTGCCTCTCGGCCCAAATGATAACAAGAGATGGGATGAACATTGATTAGGAAATCCAGTAATCTCTGGACTGTAACAATTAGGAGGTAGCCCCTCCTTATAAGCTATTTAATGAATAAACTATTCCTATAATATTATTAGTTGCTTGTTTCATGATAATCTGATAAATCATGGATTATATAAAAAAATCACTATAAGATCTACTTGATTATTAATGAAAATTACATCTTATGTGGGTGCCAGCTTCCCAGAAAATATATTTATACGACTTTAATAAAAGAAAGTTTTAGCTAAATTATAAATGATGATGCAATTTCATAATTACATTGTTACCATTACCACAATTTATGCTATTCCAAGGAAAATATTTTTATACATTACCAATTTCCTATATGGTTCCATTTTGTCATCCAGGATGCATTCTTTGGAAGTCTTGTTAATTTGGAGTAGGGATACAGCCATCTAGGATGTTAGCTCCACAGTCATAAATCAGACCTTCGAATCTAAGGTTTCCTCCTTAGCTGCCTTTTTTTAGCACCATCATTTACAGTCATAAGTCCCTTATATACCTAATTTTTATCCACTCTCTCACACTTTTATTTACTCTTGGACAGTATTAGAATGTTGTCCAGTTTCTATTGGTGTGTATTTCCCTAAGATCCTGTGTGAAGTCCTCCTAAGATCAAAATTCAGGTGACCCCCGCCATTTGATTTGTTTTTTGTTTTTCAAAATGGTAGGACTGTCTACCTTTTCTTCATTTCTGTATTTGTTATATCCATTTAGTATAGTTAAAACAGATCTGAAAAATGATCTGAAAAATTAGAGAATGCCATTGCTGAGGCTTTTCAGAAATATTACGAATCTCTTTATAACTTAAAAAATCCTTCTCACTCGCAATCTGAGACACACTCTGAATCCCTTCGATCCTTTTTAATTAAAGCCGAGGTGGGGAAACTATCAAATGAGGTGTTGCTTACATTAGAGGAGTCAATATCGAAAGAAAAGATCATATCAGTTATTCGCTCTATGGCAGTAGGGAAAAGCCCTGACCCAGATGGGCTTTCAATTAAATATTATAGAACCTTCCAAAATATATTAATCCCCCGCTTGAAACAATCCTTCAGCGTGATACTTCAAGGAGCTTCCTTTCCCAAACAAACTTTAGAAGCTCATATAGTTGTTCTTCCCAAGCCAGGCAAGGCTCCATCAATTTGCAATAATTATTGCCCAACCTCCCTTCTCAATTTGGATTTGAAAATATATGCTAAAATATTAGCTACCCGTCATAAACCATATCTACCCAAACTTATCCACCCGGATCAGTGTGGTTTTGTGCCCAAGAGAGAAGCCCGACACAATACTTCCACAGCAATCTCACTTGGTTATTTTTCAAATAAATATAACCTCCCAACTATATTTCTTTCTACAGATGCCAAGAAGGCCTTTGACCGAGTAGATTGGGTTTACTTGAAAGAAGCCCTTGAAAATGTTGGGCTGGGACCCATTATGTTACAGGGCATTATGGCGCTTTATTCAGACCTTACTGCAAAGGTATTTGTTAATGGGACACTTTCTAATTCTAATTTCAAAATAAGCAGTGGTACAAGACAAGGTTGCCCCTTATCACCTCTTATTTTTATAATATCTCTTGAGCCACTTTTAGCATCAGTTAGGAATCATCCTCACATTGTGGATATATCCCTGGGATCCAAACAATTTAAGATATCAGCCTTTGCTGATGACACTTTATTTTTCTTATCAGATCCTGGCAATTCCCTACAGCAGTTGATCTCACTAATAGATGTATATTTAGCGTTTTCACAAGCAAAGATAAATTATTCTAAATCAACTATTTTGCAAATACATATTGATCCAGACACCTCGGAGAAGCTGAAATCTAAATTTCCTATTCAATGGTCCTCCACTTCTATTTCCTACCTTGGGATTCATCTTTCACCTGACCCAGTGTCTTTACCAGAATTAAACTTTGCTCCTCTAATCGAATCAATCTCAGTTGAACTGAAGACATGGACCTCTCTTTTTATTTCATAGATTGGTAGAGCGAATTTACTAAAAATGACAATTCTTCCCAAAATTTTAAATCTTTTCAATGCTATTCTGATTCATATTCCATCTAAATATTTAGGCTCTCTACACTCCCTATTTATACAATTCATATGGGCCTCCAAGAGACCTTGAATTAATTATCAACTACTATCTAGGAATGTTTCTTTCCTGATGTCCATAGATACTATATTGCCACAGCCATTGCCAAAATATTAAATTTTTTACCCCAATCCAAGATTAGATGGACGGAAACTTTATTAACAATTCTGAATGGTTATTTCCCAATTCAGCTCCTCTGGACTAATTCTAAATTTATTACAAAGGATTGTACAAAACATGTAATATTAGGCCACATTTTGGAGACATGGAATAAACTTAGCAACACCCTTAAAATAGCTCCTATACCTTCTCCTCTTCAATCAATCATAGGCAACCCTAATTTTCCACCAGGTGTTGATGGGGGGCATATTTTTGAACTGACACGAACAGAACCTTGACACAATTCATACATTGACTAGAGATGGCAAATTTGTATCTTTTGAGTTATTACGTCAGGAATTGGGCTCCTCAAATACCCCCTGGTGGGCTCTTACGCAGGTCAGACACTGGCATACATGTGAAAAACACAGAGGTCTCGTTAGCAGAGATTTATCCCTTTTTGAAAAAAAATGTAATACATCCTTCTCCCAAATTTAGATCTCTTTCCTTTTGTCATTCACTACTGAGAGACTAAACCGCTAATACTAAACTGTACTTTTTAAGGATTTGGGAAAAGGGACTTTCACTGTCTCTTAAAATGTTTCAATGGTCAACCATACTCTGCAATAATCTTGATAAAGCACATGACACTAGAATTATTTCACTTAATTATAAAGTGGTATCGTATTTAACACCGGTACGTATTCAACACTTCATTCCTAACTTCCCTAGGTATTGTTGGAGATGTATTGACAAAGAAAGTTCTATGCCTCACATTTGGTGGACCTGTAATGTGATAATCTCTTTCATGACACAGATATTGGAACAAATGTATACATTTCTTAAAATTTGGGTTCCTCTAGGTCCATTAGTATGTCTCTTTTCTTACAAAGGACATCTACAATGGAGTCCTCCGACTAGTACATGGCATATGATCTGCATACTACTTTCCCAAACGAAACTCCTCATCCCTCGGAACTGGAAAAAACCTTATATGCCATCTCTATCTACCTGGTTCACAGGCATTGAAAATGTTTTCCAAATGAAGAAGCTTCATGCCAGATCCACACATACACAGCAACAATTTTTCTCCTGCTAGTTTTGGTGGGATGAAATTAGACTGTCTATACTGAGATCCAGTGACTAATACATAAGCAATAAAGGTGGTTTCTGGAAACATTTATACATACCAGGGTAAAAGTAGAAAGGGAAGTGATCCCCTCATTAGATGCATTGGTATATCTACTTTCAGGAAATCTGTGCTTTTAATTGGTTATTTTCATATGCCTGGTTTGCAAGTACACTTTGTAGAGTGTTCCAATGAAGTATTTCTTTCTAGATAGAGCTAGTTTCAGATCTGATGAAGAGCAGCCATCCGGTCGCAGGACTGGGAGGCAAGAACTTTAGAAAAGTATATCTCTCAAACTATACATGTTTGAGAGACCGGACTTACATCAATTCATTTATTTTGTAATAAATACAATATTAAACTTTGTTAAAAGCAGCCTCTACTATCCCTTTAACATCACCACATAAATCATTATTTGCAGATTTTTAATTTGTCCCCTATGGTGCAACTGATTTGTCCTTAAATTGCTCTTCTTTATCTTGCTGAATATGGCCCATTATTTCTAAAGACACGTTCTGTGTAGTTATCCAGTATTTTAATGAATAAGAACATAATCATCAGTGATTTTATGAAATGGAGAAGGTGGTAATTAGCTATATCCAGTACATTTTTGTACACGTTTCAATGTTTTTCTGGTATTAAATATTCCAACCATGAATCAGAGATGACCCATGGATCCTAATCAGATAGCTGTGAAACTTGGTCTGGGGTCCATAACTGAATAGGTAATCTGTTAACCCCATTAATGCTAGCAAATACTCCAAAGACCTAACATTTAAGTTAAAATCCCAATTTAAATGAATGGGACATTTCATTTGTCCTCTATGGTGAATATGATTGGCTCCAGAATTGTACCTTTTAAGCTTGCTGAATACAGGCCAAGGGCTCATATTTATAGAAGCAAACTGGAATTATTTTGGAGTAAACCGGTTAAATTAAATTGGGATTTTAACACTTAAGTCATTTTCCTAAAAAACTGAAAAAATATTTCACTCATAAATACATTCTCATTTAGAACCAAACTGAATTACTATGTAGTAATAGATATTTCATAGCTTGTTTTTTTCATTGCAGCCAAGTGAGTATTCTAAGTATAGCTCAGTTGATTATGTAATATAGTGCAAGTTTTGTTTACATAGAGATATATACTGTATATATACTTTTTTTTCCCATTCTTTCAATTACGTATACACAAAAGATCACATATTATCATTTGGACAGTTTTAAGAAAAGTTAATGTTGCATATTTAAAGTGAACTCATCATTGAAGTATTATATTTGCATATCTGTAAAATCTGCCTACATACCACACTAGCTAAAAAGTTAGCAAATGTCCAGTTATATAGAGATATATGGTGTTTATAATATAAAAAACACATTTAATTAGAACTAACCTTTGACAATAATAACTCCTCACTTAGCTAGAAAATCCTAATGGCCCCTAATGCATCTCCTCCAACATATTCAATCATATGACAGTAGAAATGACTGAAGCAGAGTGCATGAGAAGTGCATAACGCTTTAAGAAAAAGAAAGGTGTGGAAAGCATTGCAAAGCAATGAGTTTCATACCTAACTGGTCCTCAAAGGGTTAAGATTACCAGGTGAAGTAAGCAGTATGTGAGGGCATGTGGTCCTGCTCAACACTGTCACATCTGGCTCCATGGACATGTCATCCAGGACTGATTGAAGGTGTTATCGATTGAACCAAGGTCAAAATTCCTAGGGGCCATTAGGATTTTCTGGCATTAGTAAGGGAAGTGGGGGGTTATTCGGAGGTGTGAGTTTTCCTTTAAATAAACATTGATACAACTACTAATGAGGATGAGTCAAACAATTATGTATTCATATGAAACAGCTTGTTCTGCATAACCCAAAACTTGTTTCATAAAACAATTGTTTTGTATACACACATCAGATTATTGGAAACGTGAACACACAATGTCCAGAGAACAAAAAGAGCATTCAAATAGGTTCCTGTCATGGTCACTATTCATTGGAGTGGGCTACTACTACTACTACTACCACCATTTAATATGTAAAAAGTAGGACTGCTGGAGAGTGTGTGTTTGAGTTAATAGTTATTAGGGACATTTCTGGAAAGCTGTAAAGCAGGGGGTAGACAGTTTTAGATATCCAGCTTTTGAAGACTGCAAACATCATTATTACCAACCAGTATACAGCTGATTGGGGATGATGGGAGTTGTAGTCCCCAAACTTTTCTAGTCAAAAGATTGAATACCCCTGCTGTAGGGATTGTTGAGAAGAAGGCAAAGGCCAATTGTGTTATGGACTAAGGAGCAATAAAGAGGTGATAAAGAGGAGATGACTTCTCCAGTGATATCACTTCTCCAGTTCCTATGTTATTCTATAGAAGCTATGAACTGGAGAAGTGATATCACTGGAGAAGTTGGGGGAGATGCACTAAAGTTTGATGAGGACTCAGCATTGCAATGTTGTGTTGGATCTGTGCCAAAGGCACATCATCAGTATTCACTATTGTGTCTTCACTACCATATCCCCTTTAATCCACCACCAATCGACAGGCTTATGAGTTTGTAGGGAACACATCAGCAATGGATCGTTTCCATATGGAAATTTAGGTTAATGAGTCATTTCCATATGGGTCTGTTTATATGTTATTGTGTCAATTCATCACATGCAATAAACTCTGATAACAACCTCTGCTGTTGGAGTTCATAGTTCCAACATCGTCTACCTGTGTTTGGCGATGTTTGGATCTCCCTTTAGCTTCCTATGTAGTAACAGTGTAGTAACAGTGGTCAATCAATCATAAGCATGGAGGGTTGTCATACTGCTGGCATGTCCTCCCTCACACATCACCAGCAGTAGACAGCCCTGAAGTCTAAGAACATCATCTCTGCTTCAACACTTGCTCAGTGGGGGAGCAGAGAGGATTCTCTCAGCCCCACAAACAGCATCATTCCCTTATGCCAGAAGTGGAGTAAGCAAACTGCTTTATGGTGACCAAATTGGAAGGGTAATAACACTATTTTAATAGTATGTAATAGCAGTATATGTACTTTGCAATGTCAAATTGCCTATACACTCCACCCCCATCTTTGTTAACAATTGGCTGACATTGGGTATAGTGATGAGATATAAAGGAACACACATCACTGTGCTACAGGGCCTCATATTACATCCTGCTTTGATGTTCCGTTCTCCAGAAAATGGTAATAATTTACACACACTTGACACTTGACAGCTCCTTGGTATCTGTTGGCAATGTATAATTAAACTGACTTGACATACACACTTATAGAATGTTGTCAGTTACTATCCCTTTTTCTTGGCCTTTTAACCTCCCTAAAATTTTATAAAGTACAAATTGGTTAGATTCAGTTTTGGAGTCTTGACTACCCAAAATATGCCATACAATTCCCTACTTGATAACAGAAACTGGGATGAGTATCTGGCCCTGGATAACAGATCCAGCAGATACTTGGTGAAGTCTGAGCCCTTTGTGCAATCCAGTTTCTAGTCAAAGGAGAAGCTTTTTATTCAAAGCATTAACCTATCTCCTGGTAGAGGACCTTTACAGATCTTGAAGTCTGAAAAGCCAACTATATGTTAGCATACTAAGGGCTAGATTTAAAGGCAGCAGACACCAAAAAAGCAGGTGACAGAATTTTTTCAAGCACTGTAAGCAATTTAAAGACCTGTGCTATTAAAAAATGCCAGCATAAAAAAAACCCTGCCAACCGCTACAGATGAGTTTTGGGCCATTAAAAATAAAAAAAATGCCACAAGCTGCCATTCAATAAACTAAATTAGCCCTAAAGATCTGAAAAGGGACTCACTTTAGGGTATAATATTTGAGACCCAGTTTTTTTTACTAAAGTCCCTTATCAGACTTTTAGTCAGCCAACACAACTATTAAAAGGCAAATAAAAAACTACAACAGTGGATGCCCTAAGCCCCACATCAATACATCCAAAAATATCTCTAAAGTGTTCAGTGTTAATAGAATTAACCCTATGAGTGCAAGTGGGATATAATTACCCACCAGCATTCATAGGGTTAACCCGACTAAGTAACAAAGCAACATCCTATTACAAGTAACACTTAACATTAATCCTGATTTCCAGTGGAGTCCTCAGCATCTTGGTCATCTTCTGTCCTTCTCTTCTTTCTTGTACCTTCTTTCTTCTATCTTTGGGAACCACTCTGGGGCTCAAAGGCTTAAACAATGTATTAGTGCCTTGAAACACAGCCGCTCAAATCTGATTGGCTGAGATGCCCATAGATAAAGGCAGTCTTTGTTCAAATTTCCAAGAAAGAAGTGAAGAGACTATAGAATAAATACAGAAGGAGATAGACAGTGGATAACAGGTAAGTGTAACACATATAAGTTAACAATCGGTGCTTGGTAGTATGTCAGGCACCCATAGTTAGCTTTTTTTACAGTGAAGTTCCCAATATTACTGCTATTTAGTGACATTTTGTTAATGCACAAAATGGATGTTTGGCCACAAGACCTTTTCTGTGGCCTAAAGTCCATTCTACTTTTAGCTGGTAGGGCCTTTAAATACCAACTTAGACATTTTATTATGTTGGTCGGTACTCAGTTTGGCCCTACTGGCTGTTTTAACACAATCCTTTAAATCGAGTCCTAAGGGTGATGCACATAGATGTCATTCTGGGAAAAAAAGCAAAGGCACTATAGATGACAAATGCTGACTGATTGTCCTGTCCTCTACACAGCCTTCCCTACCCTTCTCTCCACTCTGACACCCCTCCTACGTCCCCCCCCCCTTTTCGCCTCCCCTACCCTTCTAGCAGTCCTAGTCCTAGTTATATATGGAAAGCTATAGATTTCTTTTTTTTTTCCAGAACAAATTCAGCTTTTTCATGACGCCTCAAAAAATAGTAGATTTTTTACTGAGTGACAATCTATGATGTCAAAAATATAAAAATATATAAAATTACTTATTTTGCCTCTATAATAAACTGTATATCAAAACCATTTATGTTGGCAGTGAAAATGTCAGTTATTTTAAATGCTTTGAATCCCGTGAGTAAAAAAATACCACTTAGCCTGATGTGCACAAATGTTTCCAGAATGTGGCACTAAAGGAAAAAATAGGTTGTTTTTTTTTAACTTCCACTACTTCAAATGGACTGAAATCTTTAAAAACTATGGAATTTCCTACTGTACTCATTAGGTACTACTCTTATGAGAATAATTGCACCCCACTAGAAATGGTTGATATAGTGTAGAGGTGCTAGCACGTTAAAATTGCAAGCTCTCATTTTTCATATTTTTTTTCAAACATGACTTGCCTGTTCTAAAATGGTTGTACCAGCTACAGAATTGATGAAACGGTAGACAAAGCAAACCATTTTGGAAAGACAATAAACCACTGAATCAAAGGAGGGGTCACTTGCTTTTCTACTCCTAATCTGGTGTGCAGAAATATTTCCAGAAATTGGCACTAAAGGACAAAAAACAGGTATTTTTACATTTTCACCCCTTCAAATGTACTAAAATCTTTGAAAACAACGTAATTTTTAATTGCATTCATTAGCTACTACTCATCCAAGTAAAATGGTACCCCTTTGGTATAGACTGACATACTGTAGGAGGTGCCAGAAGCACAAAATACACAATTTTCTTGTTTTTAATAGGCTACATGCACAAAAATAGTTCTAACTATCAGAGGTATGACAGAAAGGTGTGCAAGACATACCATTTTGGAAAATAGACATTCACCTGCATCAAATTATGGTATTATTGCTTTTTTATCCCTTGGCTGGTGTGCACAATTATTTCCATGTGGTAGAGCTATAAGGCATTTTTTTAACATTTCCACCACTTCAAAGATACTCAGATATCTGAAAAACTTGGTCTTTCCTGCTATAATCAGTACTTTTTACCAGTCCAAGAAAATAGTACCTTCTTGCTATGGGTTGTGGAATGACCTGTCTGCACTAAAATGTTTATAACTGTTACAGATATGAATAAAAGGCCAGTAAGGCATACCATTTTAGAAACTAGACATTCACTGTATCAGATGAGGTACCCCTCACCTTTTTTGCCCTAGGCTAGTGTGCACAACTCTTTCCAGAGTGTGGTGCTACAGGAAAAAACACAAACACAGGAGGGGCAGGTGGAGAAGCATTATTGGCCAACTTCTTTTCTCCACATATTTCTGAAGTGGTGGGAGCTAGTTATGGTGCTGGTATTGCCTCAGGCACATCACTGGAGATAGTTGTGGCAAGTGGAACCTTCATCATCCCTCACTTGTGTTACTGCTGTTGTTGATCCCAGTTCCTTTCAGCTGCCTAATCATCCTGCTGCTTAAACAACTCAGCAGCAGCATCAAAACCAGCAGCTGCAAATTCCGCATTTATATCAGGGCATTTGATAATGGCCAGTGGCCATTAGCTAACACGGCATGACTTGCTGGCACTAGGCCAGTAGGTTCGTTTTTGGGGGCTTGTTTCCAACAAGCCTAAGTCATACAAATCAATGTTTCCTTAGGGCTTATGCCAAACAAGTCTAAATTCTACAAATCAATGTTTCCTCAGAGCTTGTGCCTCTGATAAGTCTAAGTCCTACAAATCAATGTTTTCTCAGGTCTTGGGCCTCTAACAACAAATCTTACAAATGTCCTCCCAATACCAGTCAACACCCCCCCCCAAGACAAATTCCCTGTTTAACTGATTATTTCACCAGACTCCACCCACCAACATAGGCACCCTCCTCAGACCCCTTTTTTACCATGTCTTAAGGGTTTTTTTTTTATTGTACTTAGTATTTATTTTTTATTAACTGACTCCACAATCCCAGGAAACATCCCCCTCAAAAAAACATTCCCTGTTCATCTGATTCTTTCCCCACACTCCACCAACACAGACACCCTCATGCCCCTTTTATAGTGCTTTTGGGAAATAAGATAACATTTGCTATGTGTTGAGTTTAAATTCAGTGTTTGCATTGATTTCAATGGAATGAGCTAGGCAAAAAAGAAGAAAAACTGCACTTTTCGCTGGAAATTTTTGCCATTATTTGCTGATTCTGGTTTGAGGTGAAAATTTTCGCCATCATTATTATTATAAATGGATTTACCAACTCTTTTTCTGCAAGGGGCCTCATTTTATTTTTTAAGATTGGAATGCCAGCACGGTGTAACCCTTTGAGTGCCATAGAGGTACACAACACATCCCTGCTCTGCAATGTGTTGCATACCCCTCCAATACTCAAAGTGTTAACAAATATATTACTGGCATATATATGTTTAACGATGGAATTTTATTGTGGACTTTCTTTCTTTTTACAGGTACATCTTTTACAACAGATGAAGATCAGAAGACAGAAGAGAAGACAAAAGATGAAGAGAAGGAAGATGAAGAGAAAGAAGAAGAAGGAAGATAGAAGATTGAAGAAGAAGACGGACAGTGGATAAGAGGTAAATGTTACGCAGATCTGGGTGTTAGGCTAGTGATAGGGGTAGTATTGTTGTACTGCGCAGGGAGCCCTGAATTCCATGACGTGCCAGGACCATCGCTGGTCCTTAAGTGCTGGACATGTGTGATGGTCCTGGCATGGCATTGGACATTAAGGGGTTAAAATGTATACTTATTTTTCTGATCAACACATGCAATACTATGCCATACATTACTTTTCAATACCATGCAATTTATTCTTCAGCTGAAGGTGTTGTGGAAAAACAAAATATTCCCTAAATAATTTGAGGCTCAAATGGTTAATCCTCTCCAGAACATTAAGATTAACAAATATATATTTTCTTAAATAAAATATAATTATATTTTAAATAAATTACCGCCATGTCATCCTGGATATCTACAATTATATTTTCCATTATAGCAATGTACAATTGTATTAAATATGTAGTAATAAAACAATTAACAGGCAACACATAATAAGAATAAATTGGAGGAAAATGACATTTTATGTAAATAAATTAATACTTTTCTTATTTACAGTCAGCTCATGTGCTGGACGCTTTAAATTATGGACTGAAAATTGAACATTACCATAATTTTGCATTTGAAATAGCAACTGTAATTTTATTAGTGATAATGAAATGGAAGATATGGTTAAAGCTAAAAGCAACATTTTCTTCAATTAACCCTTTAAAGAACCAGAGGAATGTGCAACTCATTGCTAAGCAATGCATTTTGCTTCTCTCTGCTTCTTAATGGGTTAACCTGTTGGAGACATTTCTAATATCAAATAGATTAGAAGAGTAGTAAAACTTTATTGAGAAGCAGTATTTTATATATATATTAGCAAACAGTGTATGGCATTTCTGTGCACATCATGTAGCCAGTGGATTTTCATGGGACTGGGCAGAGGGTGAAAATTGCTGTCCCTGTGAATCTCCCTGCAGCAATTTTCAAAGACGTGGGCAGGAGGCTTCATCCCTTTGCTCACTCCTGTGAAACTGACTGCCCCTGATTTGCTGACTACTGCCATTCTGTGCCCCCTGCTGCCCTGGGGCCAGGTGGACAGTGAACCACTTCTATGAATCTTATTGCAGCATTTTTCACAGGAGCAGGCAAGGGACTTTGCCCCTGTGCCCACTCCTGTGAAAATCACAGCTCCTGATTCACTGCCTGCCACCAATCTCTGCTCCCCCTGCTGCCCTGGGGCAGAACAGACAGCAAACTAAATATTTATTTATATATACTTTCTTAACATAACTATGCACACATGTGTTTTTCTAATGACATCAGACATAACATTGGAAATGACATCATTGATTGCATCTATAAAACCAGAAAGACTGAGATTGGTTGCAACATTCCACCTATCCTTTCTGCACTGGCATTGTACTAATGCTAATAAACACTACACCAAAGCACTGCAACTGCAGCACAACACCTCTTTTCCCAGCTCAAAAACAGATCCCTTATACACGCAAAAGTAATGCTCAATTAGTAGTACAGAAAAACACAAAAAACAGAATCAAAAGCACCCATCTAACACCCACACTGCCAAGTACACACATACTTCAACACCATACTTTTCTAACCCAGAAACACATTCAAGATTTTTGCTTTGCTAGGTGTATTGTGAGTTGAAATTAGATAACACTTTCCCACCAAGTAAAATGTGCAAGAGTTGTGTTCAATGCATTGCTGTTAATGCATTGGAGACATCTCTGGCACTGACTTTGTTATATACCTGAAGGAATAAAAGATATGATTGGTATAAAAAAAGTGCATTTTGGGAACTCATGACACATGTGGATTTGTATTATTGTTTTTTTTTATGTTTGGGAGGAGGTGCAGTTGTAGATGCACTCATCAACTGTCCACGGTTCTGGATCCACAATGACTTTTCCCAGACCTCCTGTCACAGATGAAAGATGACCAACATCATGGCCTTGGTCTGGATGTCCATAGCAAATGGATTTGTCAACCGACCTCAATCTTTATGAACCCTTAGGGTCTAAAAGAAATTACTCATGAGTGATCTTACATTTGAAACAATTTTGCATACCTACATTACAGTTTCAACCTGTATCCCTGTTACACTGACAATACTAGGATTCATGCTCATTTCTTACTAGTCTGCTTGTGGCACTCAGTAGCCTTAAGCTGAACTAGGAAAACTTAACATCCTCCACATCTGTCGTCCCCCTTAAACACAGGAACACAGGAAAAACATCATCTGCTTTATGCTAAAAACAACCTTCTCAGGAGGAAAAATAAAATGAACATAAAAACATTTTCTGAGAATTAATTGTGCAGCAATTCATTTGGTGAAGCGGTGTTAGAAGTGTTAGTGGTGAACAACAGACAGGGAAGAGAGGAAAATATGTTTCCTAGAAACATAAAGGAAGAAAATAGAACCAGACATGACAATGTCAGTTACATACTGGAACAATAAGTGAAATACTTATGTGTCCAGTGACTGAATGATATTCCTTATTCTTCTTCAACTTCTCCCTTTATGGCCTGTAACTGAGATTTAAGGTGACAAGCACACATTTGGTTAATATGAACCCACTTTTCCAAAATCTCACCATTAGTAGGGACAGAAACCTTATAGTCTACTGGAGATAGTTTATCAGTGGTGATGATATATGGTCCCCTCCATGAGGGCAAGAATGTCTTCTCTTTTACCTTGTTTCTAGCAAAACTGGACAGATAAACATGATCATTTATCTCATATGCCCTTTTAGTACTCCTCAGATCATTGTAAGTCTTTGTACTTACTGCTGCCTTCTCCAGATTTTTGGGGCAAACGCAAATGCATGTTGTAAATGCTTGTACAGATTGTCTATATATTGGTGTGTTGTGGAGGCATTAATTAGACCATCTTTCTACCTGACATAAACTCAAATGGTGACATTTTTTGTGGCTGAGCTAGGTGTAGCACATATAGCCATGAGGACTAGGGGTAGTTTAAGATCCCAATCCTTACCAGGTTCCTTAACAAATTTGTTATGAATGATAACAATGGATTGCTTATATCGTTCCACTCCACTACTTGAGGCAGGATGGTAAGCGATATGTAAATTTGTTTTTACCCCCAATATTTGTGAGGTAAGTTTGGTCATTACCTCACAGGTGAAATGACTACCTCTATTGGATTAAATCCACTGTGGTAGGCCAAACGTGGAAATTACATGGTTAATTAACAACAGACCGGCAGTTTCTGCCGTATTATTGTTTGCAGTAAACATTCAACCCATTTAGTGAATAAACAAGTAACAGTTAACATATACTTGTTCCCCCTTGTTTTTCTGGTGACTGGTCCTATAAATTCTATTTGGATATCTAATCATGGTAATGACATCCCTCTCTTCTGCAGTGGTGCACAATGAATGGGGCTATATGGTTGGAACTTGCTAAACAACCTTGACAATAGGTTTATATATCCTTAAGCATATGAGGCCAATATGCATAATCTCAGAGAATCTAATACATGATTTTGTCTCCACGATGACCTGAGGTAGGTGCATCATTAGCATTCTGGAGCATTAAACATCTAAATGCAGTTGTACAACCCATTACTGTATTCCATTTTTAGATGTTCTGATTAACAGACTATCTTGTATATGGAATTGGGCCTTAGATCTCATGAAGATCATCAAATCTTCCTTACCTATGCAATCTTCAACAGAGATTGCGTGGTTTAGAGGATCTTCTATATATCTGTAGAAGAGACCTATGATAGGATCCCCCTTATGACTTGTAATGAAGTCCTCACCAGGTGAGTCTTGAATTATCTGTACTATTTGGGTGTCTGCTTCGTTGTGGGCTTGTTGCCTGGTAACAGCATCTACATAGATAGGATCTAGTAGGTGTAAAATGTCTAAGATTTCCCCTTTAAGGGTGCCCACTTTAAGGGTGCTAGGTCATTTCCATTTTTCATGGCCTAGGACTAGGAATGACCCTTGGTCTTTTTCCAATAGATGGTAAGGCCATTTGATGTTACAAGATTGTCAGAATCTCAAAACAACTTACCATGTTTCACTGTTTTATTACTGGATCAGTGCATATGGCTCCTTTTCCAACCTGAGAGGTATTCTACAAAGCTAAGAGGAACAGAAATGGAATTGGTTATGATAACAAATTCCCTTATGTCATGCTCAAAAGCTAATTGGACCATCTTATAGACATCACAGAGTTCTACCACTTGGCTACTATGAGGTCCTAAGCTATATCCTCTGGAAATAATAATACCATACTCACCTGTCCAGACAATCCCTATAACTGCCACCAGTTTCCTTTCAGAACCAGTTACAACATCATATGAACAACTGTCAATGTACACGGTTGGCAAAGTTGGACAATAAGTCTCATCAAATGCCTTATAAGGGGAAAGCAGTTGCTCTTCAAGGTAGTCGTCTCTCTTTATAGCAGACACCAAAGGAGGTGCTGAACAGTCATGGAACTCAGCTAATCCTTGAGCTACATACTCTTCCTGTTCTGCTTATGCCTAATCTCCAGTGGCCATCCCTGTAGATATAAGGTCCATGCGGGGATCCTACTATTGGAAGGTGTCATTCCTTATCCTATCACTTTGCAAATATTGCAAAGGCTGGTGTGCAGTTTCAATAATGATTTTCTCACCCTGGATCAAACTACAGACTTTTGCAATGCCCAAACAGTAGCTAATAAAGCTTTCTCACAGTCATGAAACTTTATTTCCATGGAAGAGAGGGATTTGTTAGCATAAGCAATAACCTTATTCAGGTTGTTTTGCTTCTGATAAAAAAAAAACACTGAGACTAAGATTGGTGAGTCCTATCTCAAGGAAAAATGGCTTACCTTCTTCTGGATAGGCCACAGAAGGAGCCTTCATGAGTTTCCTTTTGAGTTTGGTTACATCTTGTTCCTGAGCTTCACCCTTTCTTCAATAACACCAACAATGGTTTTATTATTTCAGAATAGTTATCAATGAACTTCCGGGAATAGTTCATCATACCTTCTTTCTCTGCACGTTTAACCCTTCAGTGGTGACTTTATGACCCAGAAAGGTGACTTGAGTGCGGCATATCTGTGCCTTCTTGAGCGACAGTTTAATGCCTGCTTCTTTTAACTGTTTAAAGGGATAGTAATGTTTCAGAAAAAAAGCAGCTCCAATTAATCTTCATAGGATTTGGACCATGGAGAGTTTTATTTCAATACAGTCAGATTGGGGGTTCAAGAGTAATTGAATGATAAAGTATCCCCCTCCCACCCATTTTACCTATTGTAAGCCACCTTCCCTCAGACATGGAATCTGGTCTCTTGACCAGACAGGTCACAGAAAGGGACAATCTTCTTACTGTGAGCATAAGGAAAACTCTGCTCCCCTTGACAGGTAATTCAGGTTTTTCCCTTATGCTAATTGAAGATTGTCCCTCTCTGAGATCCATCTGGACAGTCTTGCTGCTCTGTGAGCAGTGTTACATCAGTAAAAGGTGCAGGAGGGGGCTACTTTATCATTCAATTACCCTTGAACTACAACTCTGAAGGTTTTGAAATAACACTGTCCAGGTATCACTGTGCCAGTGTTATTGCTGGCGACATTATGACTGTGCTTCTTCCTGATACATTCTTATTGGCTAGTGTGGTGTTGCTCCACCCAGTGATAACCCTTATATACTGAGCCCTGGCACTTTTTCAGTGCCCTTTTGTAGTGTTTCTGTTACTAGCGCTTGCTCCAGAATTCGTGTGTTTCCTGTGTATGACCCGGACTGCCTGACTACTTTGCCTGTATCGTTCCTGCTCTGTGTACCGACCCGGATTGGCTGACGTTCCTGCTCTGTGTACAGACCCGGCCTGGCTAATGTTCCTGCTCTGTGTACCGACCCGGATTGGCTGACGTTCCTGCTCTGTGTACCGACCCGGCCTGGTTGACGTTCCTGCTCTGTGTACCGATCCGGTCCTGATTACTGCCCATCCGGTATCCAGTTGTGGGCCATACTCCAGTCTCTCTCTGTCCAAGGACAGATCCTCTGTTGCCTCCGTTGCTGCTCCGGCAGCCAGTTACTGTGACCCAATCAGTATTGTGCCTTGTGATACGACATCCAGTGTTGTAGTGTCCTTCGGTACCACCACGGTATGCTTGACCTATACTGCTCTAGCTGAGGTTGGTCTTTCCTGCGCGCCTCAAGCTTGCTCCATACTGCTATCGATTCTAGGTCTGAGCATTCATTAACCCCTTGTGGGTTGGTGCCTGGCACATTGGGTACAGTCATTGCAGTCGCAGATTGGCGTTACTCCGTGCCTCTGTGGCAGTCCTCCTTTGGCAGCTCCGGTAGTCTACCGTTCGTCCAGGTCCTTCATTGCTGTCACTGCCTTGGTCGCCATTGTGTCATTCTCTGCATAGAGAGTGTATTAAGGGCCATTATGCTATTAGGTCCTGCCCATCCTCCTGGCCTAATAGTAATCACACTATCTGTATTTCGTTTGGATTCACACGAATTGTACCTGACCTGTGTCAGTATGGTTTTGTATATATACATACTGGACCTGTGTGGGTACTAAGAACTGTAACCTGACCTGTGTCAGTATAATCTTGTATTGTATATATATACTGGACCTGTGTGGGTATTTTGTACTGCTACCTGTCCTGTGTCAGTAATATACTGTTGCAAACATACTGGACCCGCGAGGGTTATTCTAGTATTGTGGTTCTTCAATAAAATTGCATTTTACCTAAACCTTCTGAGTCTGAGTGTCCATAAGACTGTTACACCATGGCCCAAATACTATAAAGATAAATTGGAGCTTGTTTTATTTTGAAACATTATAATCCCTTTAAACACAAATTTAATCTCTGTGATATGCTTTTGGAAGGTAGTATTTGTAATCAGGACATCATCCACATAGCAGAGTGTCCCCCTTTCCATAGCATCACAAATAGCCTTATGCATGAAAACAGCAAATTCATGACCTGAGTAAATATAACCAAAAGGCATTCTAACCCAGGCATATTATACACCTCCAAAGGTAAAAGCTAGTTTGTATTGGTCTTCTTCACTTACTTTGATGGTCCAATACCCATGGGCACAGTCAATCACCATAAAGATGTTAGACCCTAGGATCTGAACCAAACATTGATCTATATATGGTATATATACCAGCCGGACATATATACATGTTTGCTGAGCTGCCTTAGGTCAGCACACAGATGCCATTGACCACTGGGCTTAAGGATTCCCAAGATGGGGTTATTATATGAGCTGTGCACTGCCCGGATAATGCTCCTCTGTTTGAGGTTCCTTATGATCTCTGCCAATGAGTCATAGGATGCAAGTGGAAGATGGTACTGTACATACACAGGAGGTAACTTAGGGTCAGTTTGTATGCAGGCGACATGTAGGTTAGTTAAAACCTTAACGGTCCTGGACCGTCATGGCTTGTTATACCCTTAATGTATTGCCTACGCCTCTGGCACTCAAAGAGTTAAAGTCGGGTTTGACCTTGATGGAAATATATAGCGACTGCTGTGTATACAAAAAATATTCTGATTTGAAAGTTTTCTTCAGAATATTGTCAGACATATTTATATACTTGACTTTACTTCTTTATAAATATGGTCACCTGTTGCACCTTTTTGTGACTATTTTTCAGCATACACTAAGAATGCATATGCAGAAAGCACATGAGCTGCAATTGTGGAACAAAACAACTATACCACAGGGGACACGTGAAAATTACCATTGATTAAAATGGGGATTTTAGTCTCTCGGAAGCCAGAGAGGTATCCTATTAATTGTTTCACAATGCATTGGAGAACTATCTACCACTTAAAGTGATACCAATATAAAAACTAAGATATCGCACTATATTTAAGTCTTTAGTTTTGTGTAGTTCAAAAGTTATGCAAAGATAAAGATTCCCAGCCCGTCCATTTCTGGTAGCCTCCTTCTGAATCTGTAATCGGGTTATGCGACTCGAGGGCTGCAGCGAGGGACAAACTTCAGGTATAAGGGAAATCCTGCCCACCTTGTCAAAGGGGGGCAGGATTTCCCTTTGCTTACTGAAGTTTGTCCCTCACTGCAGCCGTCCAGATTAGACTGCAGATTCAGCAGTGATGTGGAAGAAAGGGGAGGACGGTGTATCTTTATCTTTGAATAACTTTTAAACTACACAAAATTAAAGACTTAAATATAGCGCAGTCTCTTAGTTTTTATATGAAGAAGACTCCATGCAATACTTTTAAGGAGGCATTACTAACCCTTTAAATGGTTAAACCCTTTGAGTGTCAGGAAGGTATCCAATCCTCCCTGGCACTCAAAAGCTTACAATCCCCATATGAAACAAAGGAAATTGTTATTTGTCTCCTGTTGTGTAGCTGGTTGGCTCCTGAATTTTACATCTTTTTTTTTTCTCACCATTGTCTCTGAACTTGTAAACTTGTCAGAAGCTTCCATTCTCAGATAAGTATGGCTTGATTTTACCATGTATATTTTTGTAAAACAGATTAAAGGTCTTCATGCATATAATTTTAGTTGTCATTACTCAGAAAGCCTTGTTTTTCTTCCCTGTAGGTGGACAAATTGCCATTGCTTATAGTGAAACATAGTAATTACATTCAAATAGACCAACGGAATATGAGTACATTTTGAGAACATTCCAACTTTTCAATTTACTCCCCAGTAAGAAAGCTGATTTCTAAAGTGAAAGGAGAAAATTACTCAACACAGATTTATTTAATATATTTTCAGCACTCTTGGAAATTAAAGCCACACTTTGAACCTTAGGTTTTTAAGTGTTTCAAACCAATAAACACTGTTACATCAAAGTAATATAATGTACTTCACCCCAAAGGGTTAATATTTCTCCAATTAGAAGGGCAGTGCCTCCTAAAACAACACTTGAGGTAAGGAAACATGTTAAGCAGGGAAAAGAAATCAGATATATGTTACTATTTTGTTCTTACATTAATTATTCACAGAAAATATTAAACATTTAACTAGGATCTATGTATTTCTATGGTAAAATATTTGCACTCCATTTCTTCTACCCATGTGATATCAGCTACTTAGATCCATCAGCCCTTACAAGTCATGCTATTTCTTTAAATTTTCTTCAGTGTGGATGGCTTTGGATCATCAGTGGGATGTTTAATCCTTTGAGTGCCAGAGAGGTATTTAATGTGTTGCAACGCAATACACTGGATATCCCGCTGGCACGCAAAGGGTTGAAACAAAAAAGGGCAGAAAGAAGAGTAAACCAGCAAAATTTACAGTTCGCAGAGAAATTCATATACTGGTATAAATATCAGGAATTAACTAAAATGTTTATTTCTTTGAGTGCATTGCAGCACACTGGGGGTTATGTACTATGGTGTGTTAAAGAGATGATAAAATGGTGATGACTTCTCAAGTGCTATCACGTCCCCATTTCCTATGTTATTGTATGGAGCCTATTCACTAAGATTTATCAAACTTTGAAGTTCTTAGTAGGGGTTGACAAAAAGTGAGAAAAATTTCCCGCATTACTTATCGAGAAAAAAAAAACAACCAATTTTTCTCTTTTTTCGTGAAAGTTTTCTCTTTTTCGCCAATGCCAAATTTTCCTCCTTTTCGCCTATTCCAGCAATTTTTTTGCCTATTCCAACACATTATTCTCCTAATCTAACTAATTTTTTGCATATTCACACAAATTTTCTCCTATTCTAACACATTTTCCTCCAATTCTAACACATTGTATTCCTATTCCAACAAATTTTTACCTATTCCAACACATTGAACTCCTATATTTATTATGGTGCAACATTTCCCAGCGCAATATTACTTCTTCAGAGGGCTGTAGTGGAGAAATAAGTAGCTGGATGCTAGACATTACTCAACTACTGTGTTTTTACTCTCTACAGTACACAACTGATGGAGTGTGAGGCCTTGCTTTGGCCCTCAACAAAATTCTCAATGTCGTCTGCTGTCTATCAAGTCTGCCTCAGTCACAGAGCTCCCAGTCAGCTGTCTAATATATTTATTTGTTTAATTACTTATGTTTTTGTAATTTATTTTTAAGTTGTCCACCCTATCTTATCACAGTTAGTCACAAAAAAAATATATATAACTAAAAAACAAAATCAACAACTTTCCCCAGACTTCCCCAGCACAGAGACAATAAAAGTAAAATCAGCAAGCAATCTGGACCCCAGCTGCCTGTGTCTTGCCAGTCAGTCACACAGAATTTTGGGGTATTTTTGGTCAACCTCCTTGCTCCCTTCTCCTCCCCCAGAGTGCCCCCAGACTCCCCTACTACAGAGAACAAATGTCCTACCTAAATGACTCCCTAAACTAAGCTTTAATTCCCTTTTATTTGTCAATCTTCTCTAGCTCAAAAACATGCTGCTCTCACCTCTCACAATCACAGTATGGCTGCTGTGAGAGCCTGACACCCTTTTATATGGCTGTAGCAAACTTTTGTGTAGTGAAGAAAAAAATTTTCTACCCATTGATTTCAATGCAATGTGCTAGGCGAAAAAAGCAGGAAAAAGTGGAAAAAACTGCACTTTTCACAGGACATTTTTTTACCAAGCCGAAAGTGCCATTTTTTTGCCGATTTCACTTTGAGGCGAAAATTTTCGCCCATCCCTAGATTTTAGTGCATAGGCTCTACAAAGGAGCTGGAGAAATGATATCACTGGATATCTCATCTCCTCTTTAATACCTCTCTATCAAGCCACCTTAGCTCATAAGCACTTACATATGCTCACAAAACAATTTCCTAGGCACATGCTGATGTCATCTCTTTGTGGGTTGGGTTAAATGTCTGTGGCTACTATAGGACCTTTTGTTAACCCTTTGAGTGCCAGAGTGGTATCCAATGCATTTCTTTGCAATGCGTTGCATACCACTCTGGCACTCAAAGGGTTAAACAAAGATATCACTTTATGCTCTAATTACAATAAAATACAGAGTACATTTAGAAGAAGCAGAATGATGACTTGCAGCTCTGCATGTCAACGTATTCTGCAGTTTACCTAGTTTTTTTTTACCCATTCTAATGAAGCAGAAGGACATGGCTCTTGTGATAGGATGGGCAACAAAAACATGTATCTGTTGCAAAACATGTTGGGAAGGAAACATGTTATAACTTGTTATAACTGTTCCTCTTCTTGAACATGTGCTCGATAATGGAGTAAGGTTTTAAAGGGATAGTAATACTTAAAATGTAAAAAAATATATGTTGTAGGGTTTAGTCCCCTGAGTAAAACAAGGGTACTCTCACTGCTGAAAGGTGTTTTATTCAAAAGTTATTAAAGCTCAAAGTTGAATTTTTTAGGTACAATATCACAGTGGCCTGAAATTGTACAGTGGCGCTGTTGCTACACCATCCTATGGAGATTTATGGTCTACGGACCAGAGCTGTCCATAGGATGGTATAACAACAGCGCCACTGCACAATTTCAGGCCACTGTGATATTGCACCTAAAAAATTCAACTTTGAGCTGTACAAAATTTTGAATAAAACACTTTTCAGCAGTGAGAGCACCCTTTTTTTACTCAGTGGGATAAACACTACAATATATATTTTTTTACATATTAAGTATTACTATCCCTTTAAGAATCAGAGAAAAGACTGATAGTTATGATTTTGTAGCAGGCACATTATATATTGGTAAATAATAACAAATATAAACCATAATAAGGATAACAATGTCATAAATATAAATCGTGTACCCAAGGATTCTAGCTCGGGATGAATGTCGGCATTTTGTAGGAGGTAGGGGATGCTACACAGATAAATGCCTTTTGAGACTTCAAAAAACCTAGAAGAATATTACAGTAGTAAGGGTGAAGTGGATGCTGCTGCTGATCCTGCAGATGATGACGTAAATATTGATAATATCCTTAGAACACAGAGTTCACGAAATAAACGTGTTTTAATGTTACCTCAATTGATACCTATGGACTTGAATAAAAGTGAACCTTTACTATAATACATTAAAATAAGTTTAAAATCATGAAAACGGTTCTACGTCTTGATAATAAATAAGGGTAATATTGAGACCTGATTTCTTTCATTTGCAGGAACCATTCCTGACTGTGGGCACCATTTCCTTTGTATATCACTATTCAATTTCCTTTATCTACAAGAACCATGCAATAATATGGGATAACCTCTCCTACTGTAAGGACATATATTGTATTGAATATCATCAGATAAGAAAAGAAAAACTAGATCAGATTACACACATATATTATATCATGCTCAAATTCCTATGTTTCTTGGAGCTATATGTAGCTTAATTGAACTTTCCCCGATTACTGAAGAATGTATAATATTGTATTGATTATACAAGCCATGTGTGAACAACAATATGGGAAAATAACCTTTATTAAGAAAAGCATAAAATATACTCATTCAATTCTTTACTGAATAAGAGCATTTATTATATAAGTACATAATGTTAATTTAACCTGAGAATACATTAAATAATATATTAAAGTTCCAGCTTTAGTAAGTGCATGTTCATAAGTTCAGTGTGAATAAGTGAAAAGCATATACTATAAGCTGATTTTTAATATAATTCAACTATGGTGCATGAGAGCAGAATTGATGCAAACTATATACACATTAATTTATTCCTAAATGAGCTGCTAACTAGAAGAGATCATGCTCAAATAATTAGGTAAACTTTATTATCCCTTTCATTTTCCTTGCTTTGCAATGCACTATGTGCCCCTCTGGCACTGAAAGGGTTTATTTTAGAACTCAAAATATATATACACTACTTCTCATGTTATTGCTCCAAGTAATATTACTTAGTGCTATTAGTATACAATTATTATAGTGTACTCATAATACCAGTATCAGCCATTACCTGCTAGTTCTTTATATTCTAATAACATTTGCATTAGTAATAAAGTCAAAAGATGGACATGTCCTTCCTGATATTAATGTTTCACAATAAAAGCAGCTCCAATTAATCTTCATAGTACTTGGGCCATAGAGAGTGTTATTTCAAAACTGTCAGAGTTGTAGTTCAAGAGCAATTGCATGATAAAGTATCCCCCTCCCGCTCATTTTACTGATGGGACTGCTGAGCTCAGAGCAGCAGGGTGGTGTCCAGGTGGATTGCAGAGAAGGACAATCTTCAGTTAAGATAAGGGAAAAGCCTGAAAAATCTGTCAGTGGGGGCAGGGCTTTCATTGTTCTCACAGTAAGAAGATTGTTACTTGCTGTGATTTGTCTGGTCAAGTTACCAGATTCCACATCTGAGGGGAGGTGGCTTACATTAGGTAAAAGGGGCAGGAGGGGAAAACTTTATCATTCAATTACTCTTGATCTACAACTCTGACAGTAATGAAATAACACTCTATATGGCTCAAATACTATGAAGATTAATTGGAGCTGCTGTTTTTGTGAAACATTACTATCCCTTTAAGCTTGAGCTCTTAATATTTAGAGATGATTTTGTGATTCCACCATTATTTCATTTGTTTTGACAGATGGTCTTTTAATCGATCTAACAATGCTTGATGCGGATAATATATTGGAGTTTTAGGTATCTCAAAGTCAATTGCAGGTACAAGCTGGCTTTCTCAGTTCATTTATCTGTCTTTATTAGTAATGACTCCATCATGAAATGTTTGTGCAAAAGAATTTCTGTACACCAGAACATACTAAACTAAAGCAAAAGGAAAAATAGCAATACACATATTTATTTTCTAAATTATCAATGACCCGCATAATTAGTTATAGTGGGTCCTTACAGGAATAATGCATCATATACCAAGAACACAGAGATCACAAAACAAACTGGTTTTAATGGTACTTCAATTGATACCTATGGACTGAATTAAAACTAAACCATGAATATAATAAAACTAAAATAAGTTTGAAATCATAAAACATTTCATTATGCAAAGTATTTAATCCCATTCATGATTAAATGTATTAATAAACCTTGGGATCTGATTATTTCTGTCCTTCTTGTTGCCTTGTAATAGCTGTTTTTTGTCCCTAATGTAATGCCCTCTTATAGGCCTTTTTAATATTACTATACTATAGCCACTGTGTAATAAGAATGGTTGAAGGGATAGTAATGATTCACAAAAAAGCAGCTCCAATTAATCTTCAGTTGAATGATAAAGTATACCCCTCCTGCCCCTTTCACTGATTTAACACTGCTCATCTCAGCGAGGAACGCTCTTCACTGAGCATAAGGAAAAACCTGAAAAACCTGTCAAGGGAGACATTGTTTTCTTTATGCTCACAGTGTCCCTTGCTGCAACCTGTCCGGTCAAGAGACCAGATTCTACATCTGAGAGGATTCAGCTTACAATAGGTAAAAGGAGTGGTAGGGAGGTACGTTATCATTCAATTACTCTTGAACTACAACTCGGATAGTATTGAAATAACACTCTCCATGGCCCAAATACTATGAAGATTAATCAGAGCTGCTTTTTGTGAAACATTACTATCACAAGTTGCACTGATTGTTGCTTAAATGAATCCATAGTAGAACAATTACATTTAATTTGTAGGTATTCCCCTATTGCAACTGACCTAACAACGTATGTAAGGTGATAACCAGTGCCTGTCTTCAGGCCTCCAGAATGGTGTATGTTTTTAGGGTTCCCTGTGATAGTACCTAAGTTCCAGCAGAGCGTTCTTGCCGGCGAATTACCCAGTTCCTGACTGCTGTGGGGGTTCGTCCGTTGCGGGCGTTCTGCTGGATTCCTGGACGTATCGTTACGGTGTTCCTGTGGCGTCCATGGCCACGTGCAGAGCTGTAATACAGGAGCAGCATGGCGCGGCACGGTTGATAGATACTTACCATGTTTCTGCATTATTTTTATTATATCGACTTCGGGGGATTACCCCGCCCAGCTGCTTCCGGTTTGCTAGACTTCTTAAGCTTGGCTCATTCATCTCTATGTCGCCCTTGCGTTGGTGTAGTCTGAGCTCGCTCAGAATCTGCTAACTGGCCATTTTGCTCCTGCTGCACTTACAGTGCGAACTAGTTCGTGTATGACCCCGGCTTTGGCTGCGACCCAGATTGTGTATGACCCAGGTTTTGGCTGCGATCCCGATTGTGTATGACCCAGGCTTTGGCTGCGATCCAGTTTGTGTATGACCCAGGCTTTGGCTGCGATTCTGATTATTCATGACCCAGGTCTTGGCTGCTTACCAGATTGTGTATGACCCAGATTGGTTGTGATTCCGATTTAGCCTAAGTAGGCCGTGGTGGCATACCCTCCTCAATGTATTCTCGTATCAGCTCCGTTTTACGCTAAGCATTACCAGAATCAGGCTTGTGCCTTCCTGTCTGTGACCCGGTCTGACTTGCTTGCTTGCTGCGTATTGTTGGGCACCTCTACATAAGACTCTGCCTTGCTTCACTCCTGTCTGGTGATTGTCTAACGTTGGCCTTGCCTGTGGGCACATTCTGTTCTTACTAGCTGCTCAGTGTTGTGCCGGTACCGCGCTTTCCTCTGGCGACATAATTGAGATCTTGGCCGTGTGTTGCTTGTCATTGCCCATTAGGCTGCTGAACTGCTGGCGTGCATTCAGTATAAGGAGTGCCATTGCTATTCGAGTCCGCCCGTGGAGGTAGTGGTGCAAGTTCTGTTCCTTACAGCAAGTTTTCAGGCCTGGTAGGTCTCTGGTGCCTGGTGTACATTACCTGAGGCTGGGCTTCATTCCTTACCTTACCTGTGGTCCGAGCCATATTTGCCTCGTGAGGTCCTGGTTACTAGGGTTCCAGTCACGGTTCCAAAACCCTCCTCGGTTCCTGCAGTCTGCGGTCTTCAAGACATCTTCAGTTCCTGAGTTCTGTCATCAGACATCTTCAGTTCCGGAGTTCCGGTGTTCTTACCTCGGATCTAGACTCTTGTTTGATTTGGTGTATATGCTTTGATGTGTATTCACACATGTTTATCTTGTTTACTTTAATAAACTACCTTAACTTTACTGAACCGACTCAAATTATTGTTGGTGTCTGTTACATTCCCTTACCTAAACACAGTAGATTCAATCCGTGGTTCAATCATTCCGAAGGAATGGCCGGAGAGATAGCTCAGTGGTAAATGCCCTGACTACAGAGTCTGTTCAAACCTGAGTCAAAACAGAGTCTGTTCAAATTCTAGCAGCGTCAGCTCAGCCCTTTATTTTTCTGAGGTCGATAAATGAGTAACATCTATTATTTAGCTGCCAATCTGGTTAATTCTGAGAGCGTGCACTGAAAACGCTTTGAGTTACACTGGGAGAAAGGCGTTATATAAATATTAGTTATTATTATTATCTGAATGAGATCTGAATCAGCATTTACTTATGTTTATCTAAGTATATTCTGAAAATAAGCACTTCTGAGAAAGCTTGAGGTCAGGTTAAAGCGACCCTGTCCTATATGACTTAACTGACCCATGGTATGACAGACTGCAGTACAGGTTTTCTTTTCTCTTACATTATGACATTCAGTGTAGCTCTTTTGCAACCCTGCTAGTAGTTTCTAGTGGTTAGATGCCTTATATTAATTAATGTGTGAATGTTTCAGATAAAGCACTGCTCTTTTAAGCCCTTTGATATTAGAAACAATATGAAACTAATGTATTGAAGATGTCCATAGCATGCATGTGGTTATGGAATATTGCTTTATCAGGTACTTTTCATTTCTTAAAAGAAACCGAGCGAAAACGAACTATACATGCATGAAATCAGCTCTCCTAAAGCCAACACTGAAAGTTACAGCTTGTTTTATTTTCCATTTCATTTACTTTTTAAATTATATAGAATCCTTATTCTATATGTAAACGTTATTGCAAATTTACAATGTGAACTTCTAAGCTACTTTCCCCTGAGGTGTTCATACTCCATTGTTCTGCAAATGGAAAGCAACGCTCAGCATGGAATCTATTTTCACAATTATTGAGCATGTCAATAAAAGCTAAAACACCGTAGCAAAGGTTTCAATTAATCCCTGAAGTACCAGAGGGTGCGCAATGCATTGCTTCACAATGTGTTACATGCCCCTCTGGTGCTTGATGGTTAATGTAGACATCAATGAAAACTAAGATAATGTGTTCAATTAAAATATATTAATGTCTTGGATGATAAACATATCTACAGTGCACTTCTCTGCAAAGCACTGGAGACATCTCTACCATCCAAGGGGTTAAAATATAAAATGTATTATATTAGAGTACATCGAGAGAAAGTGATTGTTTCAAATTCTGCATATTCCATTTAAATGCAAAAATATCTTCTTAGAGGAAAAACCCAAATTAAAGCAACAGTATATTTTTTTTTTTTTTTATAAAAAAAAACATATTTTAGTGCTGAGTAAAACAGTCATGCTTTCACTGTTAGGAGATTTTGCATTCAAAGTTATTGCAATTCAGAAATGTTGTTTTACCCCTTTTTGTGCCAGTGGGCTATGCAATGCATTGCAAAGCAATGTGTTGGACGCACCTCTGGCACACAAAGGGTTAAACCAAAATTTTAACGACAGCATCATCTGGGTCCAGATTCACTTAAGTTTGAAGAGGGCAGAAAATGTTGATGTCCTGTGTCGAAGGCATAACGATAGTATTCACTGAAGTGTCTACAACATCACATCACCATCAGTCCAACAAAAATATGCACACATCGACATCCACCCGACAGATTTACGAATTTTCACTCATCACATTGACAATGGCCTATTTCCAAATGGGAATAAAGAATAATGACTCATCTCCATATGGAAATCCAGGATAATGAGACTCATATGCAAGGGGGGGTGTTGATATGTTAATATGGCACTTCATTCACTAAACCCTAATAGCTGCCTCTGCTGTCGGACTTCACAGTCTCAACTTCGCCTACCTGAGGTTGGGGAAGTTGGAATCTCCCTGTACTTTCCTATGCAGTAACAGGTCTCAATCAATCACAAGCAGGGGGTGTTGTGAACTGTTGTCAATGTGGAAGAGATTTCCTCCCTTCACACATCACTAACACTATGACAATTCTGAAGTTGAAGAGCTTTCTCTCTGTTTCCCCACTTGGCCAGTAGGGGAGTGGAGAGATTACTTTCAGCACCATAGACAGTATCACTCCCTTATCCCTTTGCATGTCATCGGAATGTGCATTGCTCACCCCTGTGGCACTCAAATGGTTAAAAAAAGTACACCAAGCACTACACAATTATCCACTTAGCTCTATATCATATATTATACATGTTGTGCACTCCCAAGGGAACAATGTTGGAGGTCAGGCAACATCTACGGGGATTTTGCTATCACTTGTCCCCAGCCTTGTTCTCTTTTCCAGTGGTAGCCATAGAACCTCATATACATTGCTTGGCTCCAAGACTTGTTCCCTTGACCACTGGTAGCCACAGATCCCCATGTACATTGTCTGACCCTCTCTATCCTTTTCCCCTTGCCTATTGCTGGCCACTAACCCCCACGGGTATTGCCTGGGCAAAGGAAGAAGGCTGGAGGTGTCAGGCAGTGTATGTGGGGTAAACACACAATGGTGATGTTCCCCATGCTGCCCAAAATTCTATAACTCTGACATGCTGCCCCCCCCCAGCAAAATCCAGCATGAGCAAAGCACATTCCTATGGCACTCAAAGGTATAAGGGAGTGATGCTGTCCATGGTGCTGAAACTGTTGTCTCCATTCCTAGTGACCAAGTGGGGCAATAGAGAGAATGCTCTTCAACTTCAGAATTGTTGTAGTGTTGGTGATGCATAAAGGGAGGACATGCCTTCCACAGCGACAGCACTTCAACAATCCTGTATGCTAATAGGGACCTTCTACACCCCTCCCCTTTCATCCATAAATTTTAGTGACTATATCCAAGTCTGTGTGTGTTTTCCTGTTTTCTGGAAGAGCATGAGTCATGAATTATTTCTCTCCATATGAAGTGATATGGACAGCACCACCTGATGTCTGCAATAGACTATTGCTGTTTGGTTAAAAAAGTGGTGCTGACATATCACTTACTATAGAGAGTTGTACTGTATGGGGGAGATTCACAAAGTGGTGATAAAGAGGTGATAAAGTGGAGGTGTCTTCTCCAGTTCCAATGTTATTCTATGGAGCATATGCACTAAGATTAGTGAATATGCTCCATAGAATAACATAGGAACTGGAGAAGTGATAAATTGGAGAAGTCATCTCTACTTTATCACCTCTTTATCACCACTTAGTGAATCTCCCCCTGTGACGTGTGCTCACCAATAAAATGCATTAAAAACTGTCTTTTGACTATCACTTTGTGCTGTTGATAACAAATTTTGAAAAACAAATAAATAAGTTTGAGCAGTAATATCCCTTGCAAAAAACTCCCAACAATGGGCGTACCCTTGTACTCAGTATGAAAATAATTTCAGTATATAGGCTTTCATGAAAAATGTTTACTGCTCTTTAAACATGAATGAAAAATATTGTTCAAATTCTTTTATACAGCACTGTCTACCCGAATGCTTATCAATGTGCTGGATACTCAAAGGGTTAAAGTGGTGTATTCCTCTTTTATGTAAAACACTTTCTTGAAGAAAAAAAATGTATTGATAATTAGAGGATTAACAGTAGAGCCATGAAAGTGCAATATTTAAGGTATAGTATCTTATTGTGGTGCTTATCCTGCTGAATAAAACTGTGGTACTCCTACTACTGATAGATGTTTTATTCAAATGTTATTACAGCTCAAACTTTTCTTTTTTGGGGAGCAGTTCCTCCAAGGACTTAAACTCTACAGTGTTACTGTTGTCACAGGATTTAGCTGTCCATAGTAACTATGGTAGCAACAGGGGTACATTTGTGAGGAAATTGGAAATAGTGTGGACTCCTTGTGGGTACAAATTGAAGCTGATGGTGGTGTAAAAGGTAAAAAAAATTGTTGGAGGGTAATTGCTACAAACCAGCAAATACTGATGAAAATATTGAGGCCCAATTATTATTGCAAATTAAAATACTGCAAATGTTGGGCATACTAAAATTATGGGAGATTTTAACAATCCATGTAGAAAATGGAGACATAAGACCTGTCATTGTGGTTAGGGAAGCAGGTTTGTGAGCATGCTTAGAGATAGGTACATGTCACAAATGATGGAAGTGCCAACAGAAGATATCAATGTATTGGACCTAGTTATAACAAGTAATATAGCTATGGTGTCCAATATTAAAGGAGATGAACATTTCTCAAACAGAGATCACAACATGGTTTCATTTCATATCAGTTTGAAGACGCACAATTGTATATAGGTTCAACTGAAACACTTCATTTAAGAAAGGCTAACTTCAAACTGTTAGCAGCATCAATTCAACACATAATAGGATAAAATACTGAGGAAAAAATGGTCTGAAATGAAACTTAGGTTGCAGAAATATATCCAACAGTATATACCTTTCGGAAACAAATGTAAAATAAGTATATAAAAACCTATGTGGTTAAAAGCAAATGTAAAGAAGGAAATACCGTGGAAGTACTTTACCTCAAAAATGCATTTTTGAGCTGCAATAACTTTTGAATACAACATCTCTCAGTGGGAGTACCCATATTTTATTAATTTTATGATATTCTATCCTCTTTAATATAGGAATAGATTACATAATCTGTACTCCAGACAACCCCCTATAAGTTGTAGCACAGATACTTTAAGCCTTTAAGGCCCAGGGGAGTGTGTATCATACTGTGAAGTAATGCACTGCATACCTTTATTGTCCTTAATGGGTAACAAGTCCATTGCTCCCTGAATAGGAACAGGTAAGCGTCACTGCAAATCCCATTATTAGGGTTATACATATATAAAAGTGTTCCACTTCCTGTGTATGGAGGGAAGGGTGAATATACATATGTAACTTGTTCACATCTAGTTAGCACACATTAGTGATGTGAAGTGAGAATTGATGCATCCTGCATATATTAGATCAATAAGTGTGATATAGTATAGGCCAAACTTGATGGACAAAATTATTTTTCCACCCTCATTAATTATGTAACAAAAAAAGAAGGTATCAAGGTAGGTAAGTAATGGGATAGAAAAGTACTTGAAAGCAGTGTTGAGTATAATGTCAGCAAAATGATATATTATCTGTATTTAATAAGCATATTGTAATACATTTGTTATGACGCTTTATTTTCAAAAACTGAAAGTGAAATAGTTCTTAGGTGGGTTCTGTAATTTTTCACACCTCAGGATCAAGAGATGTCTCTAATGAACTGCATTGTAACACAGTTTTCACTCAATTCACTAATGTTTAAAGGCCCAGAATCACAAATCACATATATGCTATATCAGCCATTTTTGTGTAGAAAAGTAGTTTTTGGGTTATTTAGCTATAGAGTGTGCTAATAGAGGCATGCTGTGCGGGCACTTCCTGTCTTAGCCCTACATTATCTTCCCCACTAATTGACAGTGCATTACTCACATCACTTAAAACTGTAATGTTTAAGTGCCTGTGAGTGGGGAAGCAAGTGTAGGAGGATTTATCTGCTTGGCATGCCATAATTAGTATAATCTATAAATAACTCAAAATTAGCTTTCTAAATATAAATAGCTAAAACATATAGTTGATTTTGCAAGCCATTTCAAACTTACCCAAGTTTTTGTAGGTGATAAGGTTCCTTTAACACAATCTAGCACAAAACACATTAAATAAACCACTGATCTTTCTGTATTACAAGGAAAGGGATATTCCTTTGAAAACCTACCATGCAACTTGCCCTTCTAACCATATTTTTCAGCATATTGTGCACAGTTCCTTCAATGCTAAAACTAGTAATTAGTCATCACATCCATCTTAGAAACACTCCACACCCAGTTGCACTGTCTTATTCATCTGTATAGATTCATCATTCCAAACTTCAGTGATGAGATAAGAAAAGAGCCACCTGCCAGTCCCGGGACCAGGATCTCCTGCTGTCAGCTTACATCTGACATCAAGGAAAGGGGAGGGAGGGGAGGATTTTAGCATCATATAACTTTGTAATAGCTACAATATTTAATTTTGTTATATAAAGACATTATTATCCCTTTAAAAGACATTTAAATCACCAGGTATTTTAGAAATGTTTGTGTTGCGCTTCTTTGCTCCATGATTGCTCCACTTTTGCCTTTCTACATATGGCTCTACAACATCCTGCATGTTTGAGAGAACGGCTTAGCCTTTTTATGGGCCTTATCCACAAAAGAAAAGAACAATTGTGGGGAATAGGAGCACGAAGACAAACAACAGGGGACCTTTAACATATATAGATAATCTTCAGAATAAACCAGAGTAAGATTTCTACTCTCAGTTGGTAGTCCTCTGGTTGAACTAAGAACAACCACTTTGTAACAACAGTGGATTTTGATCCTGCCACTGAACAGGCACTTCAAAGGTCCGCTACTAAATCCTACGTATACAATCCAGGACCGCGATCAATCAGTATTAAAATAAAATGTATTTAATAAAAATTGTAAATAATAAAAAATAAGATAAAATAATATGATATACATAGAAAATCACCATTGTGCTTCTGGATACTACAGTCCTTTCATCAGGTTGTCAGACTCTATTTCTGGAGAATGTCAACTGCACCATAGCAGGGAATAAAAAGCACTGATTTACGTGGAGGCTTTTAGTTCACTGAACCCTAGCAAGGTCTCCAACACATAGCAAAGCATTCCTATTCAGAGTAAAATAATATTTGGTGAATTTTTATTTTTCCCCTTGCTACAGTTGTTTTTTGCCGAATTGCACATCTTTTCTTTTGTGTTTGTATGCATGTATGTATATATATATATATATATATATATATATGCAAAATCTAGATGTCACTTGTAGTGAATGTATAGCTGAATGTATAGTTGTCTTAAAGAAACGCCAGCCCTGTGAGCGGTGTCATTTCTTCAAGTCAAGTAGATTATATATATACTAGTTGAACAGCCCGTTACACGGGCCACAGTGCCTCTGGCAGCCGATCTCGGGGCAGTCACGCGCAGTAGAGACTGGCCGCGCCACTGCTGATACAGAGGAGCGCCCAGCTCTGTATCAGCCGCAGCGCGGGCAGTCTGTACTGCGCATGACTGCCGCACGCGCAGCAGTGTCCACTGCGCATGTCGGGCGTTACACACAACTTAGCGAATTATTATATAGGATATATATATATATATATATATATATATATATATATAATTTATATTTATATTTGTGAAATGGGCACTTCAAAACTATGAAACTTGAATATAATGCCTTGGTGCTACTCCTAAATAATTCAAAAACCAAAAGAAATGGTAGAAGTAGATTTGTATATTTAAAATGAAACTATTGTAGACACTGCCCATGCCCTTGCACCTACCATGAAACAAGAAAAACCAACCCGACTATCAAAAGAAACATTTGGCATGATAAAAAAAATTACAAAATTGATAAGAAATGCTAAATGTTAATGTTAGAAACAGGGTAGAATATGCAGAATCGTACAAGATCATAAGGAAGAGCATAAAAGAAGAAACAAGCAAGTTCAATGTTAAGCTCATCAAAAGGACACTGGAAAGGGCTAAAGAAAGCAAAATGAAAGATGAAAACACATAGAAGTCAAATGTTTGCATTAAAGAGTGAAGATGGTACAACAGCAAAAACGCAACAAATACTAAAACGGGAGAAAACATTTTATTCAAATCTTTATAATGATAAAGAACAACAACTGAATACAGTGCCAGAAGCTGCAATAAAATCAATGAAAAATGGCAAAGCAGCTAGACCTATTAAAGTCACTATTGCCATATTATAAGCCAGAGGTTAACCCTTATTCAAAGCCCTAGCTAAACTAGTTTCAAAATACCTACTACTTGGCAAAGTGCCTAGAATATGGAAACATGCAGAAGTCATCAAAAAAATTACCGACCAATAAGCCTATTGCCAGTCATCTGCAAGATTTTGACAAAGGTACTATAAAGAAGAATGGACACTATACTTAATGCTGCACAACCTAAAGAACAAGTAGGCTTCAGGCACGGTTTCAGTACAATGGACCATATCCAGAAACTGCAACAAGTTATTGAGCTGCATAATGAATACAATTTTCCATTGTGCATAAACTTCATTGACTACGAAAAGGCTTTTGACTCAGTGAAAAAGCAAGCAATAACCAATGCCCTGATAAATCAAGGAATAGATAGAGCATATATCAATATCCTCCAATCAATATATGAAAATGCAACTGCAGCAATACAGGTCAACAATGATAAAGTCCAAATCAACTTGGAAAAAGGAGTCCGACAAGGAGACACAATCTCGCCAAAACGAATTATCTGCAAACTAAATTGGACAAAAAAAGACTTAAGATCAATGGAGATTGCCTACATTACATGTTTTGCAGGTGATGTCATACTCTTTGCCAATAGTTCTGAAGAACAGCAAGAATGCATTGAAGAACTACAGCAGGAAAGCAAAAAATTTGGTCTGAGGATGAATATCAACAAAACACAAGTCTAACAAATTTACCATACCAAAGAAAATCACAGTAGATGGACAAGACTGAGAAGAAGTGGATAAGTATGTATAACTTGGACAGGAAATTTCAACAGATGGAAATGCCATGATGGAAATTGAGCAAGTAATATAACTGGGATGGCAAACATTTGGGCAACTTAAAGGGATAGTAATACTTCATTTTAACTTTATTTTATTTTGTAGGCATTAAAAAAATATGAAGAATGATATAAGTCTTATCTCTGAAACCTTTATGGTTTAAGAGATATTCACAAACAAAGTATCCCCCCCTGTTCAACCAGATCAGAAGGGAGATGCCCAGGTAGACTGCAGAGAGGCACAATCTTCTATTAAGATAAGGGAAAAAGCTGAAAAACTTGTCAAGGGGGGAAGGGCTTTCATTGTTTTCATACAAAGAAAATTGTCCCCTTCTGTTATCTGTCCTGTCATACAACCAGACTCACATCTGAGAAGAGATGGCTTACACTAGGAAAAAGGGGCGGGGAGGGGAACTTTGCTTGTGAATATCTCATAAACCATAAAGGTTTGAGAGATAAGACTTATATCATTCTTCATGTTTTTTTAATGCCTACAAAATAAAATAAAGTTAAAATGAAGTATTACTATCCCTTTAATAGTACTGTCTGTAAGACAAATTTACCACTCTGTCTCAAGCTACAGGTTTTTGATCAATGTGTCCTCCTACTTTATACATATGACTTTAAAACATGGACACTGAACGCCAAAGCCATACAAAAACTCAAGATTAAGCAGAGACATATGGCGCATCAAATTCTGACTATAACAAAAGCAGACCGAAAAAGGTGTGAATGGTCTATGATGCCATTGAAAGAGTAAAGTGAATAAAATGGAGATGATCAGGCCATATAGCAAGAAGGCTTGACAGTAGATGGACCAAGTATATTTTGGAATGGATTCCACTTGATACTAATAGATAGATGAATTTACCAAATGTGTTGGCACACAGTGGCAACAAAAAACACAAGACAGAAGGTCTTGGAGACTTGCTGAGGAGGGCTTCATCCTGCAGTGGACTGACAATGGCTGAAGATGATGATGATACACATGGTGGTAAAGAACTAGCACTCACATTATTTAACCCCTTAACGACCAGCGGTCGCGGGGTGAGTGGTCCTTTAAGGACCAGACAGAGAATTTCGGCGTGCCGCCCCACGTGACTGATCACGTGGTGCGGCACGCCGAACTGAGGGACTGAAAGAGATCGCTCCGGTCTTGGAGAGATCAAATTCAGTCCCCGGTATTACTCACCGCGATCCTGCAGGAGCGCGGTGAGTAATAGTACGTGACGTACCAGGACCGTCACTGGTCCTTAAGTGCCGGACCAGCGTGACGGTCCGGGTACGTCACCGGACTCTAAGGGGTTAAAATCATGAGTTTATTCCAAATGTTAAAACCAACATTTCAGTCCAGTAAGGACTTTCATAAAAAAATAAGACTAAAGAATACTTACTGGACTGAAACATTAACTTTTAATGCTTGGAACAAATTAATTGTTTTAAATACCATGAGTGCCAGTTCTTTACTTGGCAAAGGCCCACAGACGGGCCGAAATGTTGATGGAATCTATTTCACCTTCAAGAAGACCTGCGAGTGCTTTCTTTACTACAGATATTGGTAAGTGATCACCTTATAGATTAACACCCAGGCTTAACAAGTTCAACTTCCCCACTGCCACTGGGTGCAGTATAACAAATACATGTAGAAATGCAGACTCATGGTGTATGGAATCAAAATCTACAAATGTATTAAAATAACACTATTTAAAGGAAACAAACAGCAAACAAGAACGGCAACATTTTGTACCTCTCACCGGGACCTTTGTCATGCCAGATAAAGGTCCCAGTGAGGGGAGTGAAACGTTGCCATTCTTGGGCTACATTCAAATGCAGGTGTTAATTTTATCTCTGCTTTTATCTCCAGGTATCCCCATAGACTTCAACAGGAACATTTTTGAAAAAACGAGAGGTAACATTTATCTCCTGCATTTGAATCCAGACCCTTGTTTGCTGTTTGTTTTCTTTAAAGTCCCATAAAATTATTTAGATTTAGGTAGAGGTTGAAAAAAGAAACTACTTACCACAAACCCTATCTCTCAAACCGCTATGGTTTGAGAGATATAGGGATTCAAAGTCCCCACGTCCCTCCCCTTCTCCTGATGGGAGCTGTAAAGCTAACAGCAGGAGATTCGAGTCATACAACTCGAGGAGGCTCTACAGCAGAGCTGAAATCATGGTACTTAAAAAGAATTAATTCATTGGAAAGGTCTGCAAAGTGCCTGATTTGCAAGCACACTTTGTAGACCTTTCCAATTAATGAATTATTTTTAAGTAATGCGATTCCGGCTCTGCTGCAGAGCCGCCAGCTGGTCCCCGGACCCTGATCTCCTGCTGTCAGCTAGACACTGACATCAAGAGAAGGGGAGGGAGGGGGGAACTTTGAATCTCTGTATCTCTCAAACCATAGCGGTTTGAGAGATAGGGTTTGTGGCAATTAGTTTCTTTTTGCAACCTCTACCTAACTCTAAATATATTTTTAGGACACATTACTGACCCTTTAAATTGTGTTATTTTAACACATTTGGAGATTTTGATACCATATGATACCATACACCGTGAGTGCATATTTGTTCTTGTATATATAAATAAATATATATATATATATATATATATATATATATATATGTATGTATATGGGCTGAGATACTAGCCAGGCCTGAAATGTTACTTACCACCAATTTCCACACCTAGCCCCACCAATATCCCTGCCTTTAACCCCATCCATATCCCCGCCTTGACACTTGGGAGGTACAGACCCCTAATATATCCTAAAAAGAGGGACACTAGGGAGGTATGGACCCCTAATATCTCCTAAAGATGGACACTTGCAAGATTTGGCAACATAGGGAACAAATGAAATTACTCATTGATTTGATTTGGGCTTTTAATTCCCTGAATGCTAGAGAGGGCTCCAAGACATTGCGAAGCAATGTGTTGGTGACCTCTTTAGCATTAAAGGAGTTAAAAAGTCCCATTTAAAACAGTGGACATTTGGGTCAATTTATTTGGACCCTATGCTGCAATTTTTTTAGTCCACAACTGATCATTTTCTTTGTACATGTGACCTTGTGACCTTAACCCTTTGAATGTCAGAGGGGTATGCAAAGCATTGCATTTTGTATCCCACTGGCACTCAGATGGTTAAAACAAGGTTGATTAGTTACTCCCATTAAAGCAGAACAAAAGCCTCATTACAATAAATTAAAGAAGAAGGTAACACATAGGTGGCTGACTTCACTCTGAGTCCAAATCACCAGGTGGAGGCCGTCTACGTCCTCCAGTTTGCAAATAAAAGTAACCATAAAGAGTAATAAGGAACCACACATGTCCAAGGAGTGCTCAGCACTGACAGAGTGAGGGACAAATAGGTGAAACACTAGCCAAAAATGTGTCAGAATAACACAAGGGCATCCCCAAGCTTATGTCCACAAGAGCAATCAGAAACAAAAGAAGAAAAATAAACACGAATGTCTCAGAAACAAGAAAGAGAAGGTGAGAAGGAAGAGGAATAAACCAGCACTCAAAAAGGGATGTAATAGGGCAGTAGAGGAAGGAAGGGAAGACTCTTTTGTTGGTATCATAAGTCTTTACATTTGTATTAGCTTGTTGTGCCGATGCGACTTTGGGTACATGTATATTCCCATGTACCCTCTTCATCATTCAGTTCACATATCTGACCCACAAAGAGCATCTTCCAAGTTTTGCTTCGTAACTGGCTCTATTGTAGCACTTTCTTGATTGACTTTCTTGTTCTGATTACCAGCACTAGCTTTGCTAGACCAGATGTTCTATATAGGTATCTTCCTAACAAGCAAAATTGGTTACTGTTTTCTTCATTCTCCTGAATACTTCCGTAACACATATATGGTTTAACCCCTTTAAATCTTAATTAGTTTAGCTTCACAATGATAGTTTTGCTGTGTGTCTAACTTGCCTTTCACTCACTCTGTACTTATTGCCAAAAATTATCTTTGGACTTGGTTCTAGCTAATTCTACTGATTATATATTCATGTTTTATTATTTTGAGTATTTGGATTATGTCCATGATATCGTGGAGTCTGTACCTCCTTATCTGGTTTATCAAATGCAGCATCCTTTTTTATATTATACTTTGATGTGTTGCTGCTGATTAAAGAGATAGTAATACTTAAAATGTAAAAAAACATATGTTTTAGGGTTTATCCCCCTGAGTAAAACAAGGGTACTCCCACTGCTGAGAGATATTTTATTAAAAAATTATAACAGCTCAAACTTGAATTCTTTATTTGTAATATCACAGTGGCCTGAAATTGTACAGTGCCGCTGTTGCTACAACATCCTATGGACTGCTCTGGTCCGTAGACCATAAATCTCCATAGGATGGTGTAACAACAGCTCCACTGTACATTTTCAGGCCACTGTGATATTGCACGTAAAAAATCAAGTTTGAGCTGTTATAACTTTTTAATAAAATATCTCTCAGCAGTGGGAGTACCCTTGTTTTACTCAGGGGGATAAACCCTACAAAAGATATTTTTTTACATTCTAAGTATTACTATCCCTTTAAAGGGATAGTAATACTTAAAATGTAAAAAAAAATATGTTGTAGGGTTTATCCCCCTGAGTAAAACAAGGGTACTCCCATTGCTGAAAGGTGTTTCATTCAAAAGTTATTAATTTTCAAAATTGAATTTTTTAGGTGCAATATCACAGTGGCCTGAAATTGTACAGTGGCGCTGTTGCTACACGATCCTATGGACAGCTCTGGTCAGTTGACCATAAATCTCCATAGGATGGTGTAGCAACAGCGCCACTGTACAATTTCAGGCCACTGTGATATTGCACCTAAAAAATTCAACTTTGAAAATTAATAACTTTTGAATGAAACACCTTTCAGCAGTGGGAGTGCCCTTTGTTTGTCAGAAGCCGTCATGAACAGTGGAGACTGCCCGAATGCACAGAATGCTGGGAGCACGGAATGCTGGGAGGTGTAGGAATGCTGGGAGTTCTGTGCTGGGAGTATTCTGTGCTTTCAGTCAGTCTCTACAGTGCATGACTGCATCAGCGGCAGGATGCAGAGCAGGACCAGCCTCTTAACATCACCAGGACCTTGGCCCGTGTACACAGGTTTTTACACTAATATATGTATAATAAAATTCACCAATTGTGCCAAAAATAAAGTCAGTTTTAGTGGTTAGTAACCTGCACTTAATGGAATTATTTTCTGATAGTGTATTAGCTATGCATGTGAAAAAAATTAACATCAGCAAATTTTCTCAGACAGAGAAGTATTTATAAACTTGACTATTTATAAATATGACCATTTTTGCTAATTTTGGCAGCACTTCTTATACACTATTTTTTATATATATATCCTCCATATCACAGTGCTCACTTATGTCTCCTTAATCAGTTTATATTTATTTCTTCTGATACATGTACTAGTTGATATAAACAATATTCCTTGGCAGCATAACATTTTGAAAAAACAACTGAGGAGCATTATTTCATGTAGTTAAAATATAAAATGAACCAGCTGTTTTATCAAAGATTATGAATTCTGAAATAAAAATGCCAACACATAAATTAAATTCATGAATTAAATATTGTACATTTCACTATCAAAACAACAAAAAGGCAAGAAAATTTGCCAGCTGCGGCACTCTTGTGAAATTGTTTACTGTTAAAGGAGAAGCAACACCTCCTAGTAACAGCCCATATCTTACCTTACTGTGGCTAGAAAATCCCTAATGGTCCATATGAATTATTACTAAGTAAGTACAACAGATGTATAGTTCATGAAACAGTCACACTTTTATTTCTTGGGAAAGCGAAAGTCTCTTGGTACAGCACAGCTCTTCATTAGATTATGAAATGTCACTGAAAAGGCTTCATTACCATATGAAATTTCAATGAAATGTGTAAATAGCATATGAAACATCAGTGGTACTGCACAGTTACTGTAATTAGCATACATTAGAATATGGCACCAAATAGGAATATCTCCTTAAAGGGATAGTATTGTTTCACAAAAACAGCAGCTCCAATTAATCTTCATAGTATTTGAGCCATTGTGAGTTGTAGTTCAAGAGTAATTGAATGATGAAGTATCCCCCTCTCGCCCCTTTTACCTAGTTAAGCCACCTTCTCTCAGATGTGAAATCTGGTCCACAGACCAGACAGCTCACAGCAAAGGACAATCTTCTTACTGTGAGAACAATGAAAACCCTGCCCCCATTGACAGGTTTTTCAGGTTTTTCCCTTATGTTAGTTGGAGCTGATTTTATCATGAAACATCTGTCCCTTTAACTGTATAATTGCTGGTCTTTTGGCTAACATGACACATAGATAGTTTTTAATGATGTTTCCAAATATGTAAACTTCAATCAAGATGAAAGGTGCACTTTAATACTTTGAGTGCCAGAGGGGTACACAACGCATTGCAGAGCTGTCAAAGGGTTAAAGGGACAGTAATGTCCCAGAAAAAATGTTTATAGTATTGTAGTTGTTAAAAAATATCTATATGCAACAAATCCTATTTCTCAAACCACTGTGGTTTGAGAAATATTCATATTCAAAGGTCCCCCTCCCTTCCCTTTCCCTGATGTCAGCTCTGTGCTGACTGCAGGGGAATCCTGTCCGGACACCAAATGGCGGCTCTGCAGTAGAGCCGCGATTGCATTATTTAAAGTGAATTACTTCATTGGAAAGGTCTACAAAGTGTGCCTGGTTTGCAAGCACACTTTGTAGACCATTCCAATGAAGTAATTAGTTTTAAATAACGCGACAGCAGGAGAAGGTAAACTTTAGCAAAGGATATCTCTCCAACCATAGCGGTTTGAGAGATAGGATTTGTTGCATATAGTTGCATTTTTAAGCACTACAAAACTATAAAGATTTTTTCTAGGACATTACTGTCACTTTAAAGGGTAAAGGAGATTCATGCACTCTGCCTACTTCACTTGGGTTGTAAGTCCTAAATCCTACTTCAATTGGGCCAAAAATCCTAATATCCTTTATGAATGTTATCCTTGTTTCTTTGTTTGAGATAACATCTCCAATCAGCCCTGCATGTCAGGTCCATGAAAGCGAACATGACAGCTGCCGGCAGTCGTTTCATACTGGGCTGCATGTTCAAAAGAAAAGGGGATAGGGGGACATGTCTTGGCGCTCGACAAGGATGGCAGCGCTTTGAACGAGCTCCTGCTGGTGTTGTGGCTTTTCAGACGATAGTGTGACACAGATTTACTGTTTGGACCTTATTTTAATACCCTACGATGGCTAATCACAGGGCCAAGAGAGGACAGGAGCATATGCTCAAATACTTGACCCCCAAAGAAAAGAGGAAGGCACAGCAACTTTCGGGCCCGCATTCTCAAGATGGCGTCCATGACCGCGAGGATGGCGATGTCTCTGATATGGACAACGCCGCATCTATTTCCTCTAGACAACCCGACCCTCCACTGGATGAATTTAAGGGAATGCTGAAGACACTACGCTCCCAACTAAAAGGTGATCTGAAATCCTTTGCCGATGAATTTAAAAGGGAGATAAAGGAGTTGGGCGAGAGGACGTCGCGCATAGAGGATAAAGTCGACGAAGTGATTGATGCACACAATGGGCTCACAGGCCAACACACAGACCTTCTGAGGGAAGTACAATTTCTCCGGGATAAGGTCCATGATCTTGAGGACCGATCACGTCGCAATAACGTGAGAATTCGCGGAGTGCCGGAGGATGTTCAACCAGCAGGCCTCAGAGATTGGGCGATGGAGTTTTTTGCTAGCCTGTTACCTACCTTCTCCGAAAGCGATCTTCTAATTGACCGAATCCACAGATTGCCGAGACCCAGGAATCTACCACAGGACTCCCCACAAGATGTTATATTAAGGCTGCACTATTTCCATGTAAAGGAAGAATTGCTACGTGCGGGCAGGATACAAAACCCTTTGCCAGCTCCATTCGCACGTATCCAGCTCTTCTCGGATCTATCATCAGCTACATTGCAACAGAGAAGGGGCTTTCGCTTTGTTACTGCGGCTCTTCGTCAGGCGGAGATAAAATTTAAGTGGGGATTCCCTGCCAGGGTCGTGGTCACTCGCAATGGTATAATCACCACTTTTGCCACCCCGGAGGAGGGGGTGAAGATTCTCCGCTCTTGGGACATACCTATCATGGAGCCATCTGACCCCGCTACACAGCCTGTACCTCAGATTTCCAGATCCTGATCCACGGTCCCGGCTGTGGCGATGTTGCCTAAACTGCGGCCTTCGGCACCCACCGGCATATCGGCGGGTTGAGACTGACTTGCTGTTCCCAGTTTCTGTTCTCTCTACAGACTCTATGTTTTGGGGACTTACCTTATTGTTAGGCCCTCTGGCACAACTTTCCTTTCGTAAGTTTGGGTCTTACCTGGTTTGACCTAGAGGGTATGTGGTTCAAACTGATCTTTTTTTTTGTTTCTATAACCCTAGAGATGTTCTAATTGTTTATAACAGATGTAAATGTTATCATATATGTTTTATTATTTTGTTGATTGGGGATGTTCACCTACATTGTGTCCGGTAGCTCGGACCTGCGGGCCGATCCCCCCTGGTGGCCCGGGCCACTGTGGGGGGTCGGTGTTGACTGGCTTGGGGTGGGGGTGGGGGGTGGGTGTGGGTTGTGGGGGGGGAGCTCCATCGGCCCGGGAGTGGCGGGCCCCTGATTTGGGGGGCTGGTGCGTGCGGGTTGGTGGGGCTTCTTTATTAGCTTCTCCATTAGCTTGCTATTTTAGCCCAACTTTTTCTGTATATAATGGGGATCATAATATGGGGGCTGGCGCGGTTCCCGGTCTCCTCTGGGCGGGGGGGAGGATGCCGGCTTCGGCTGGGTCTGGCCCCCCTCGCTTGGGTTGGGCGTTCGGGGACGGTGGCAGCATCCCTTGTTACATGTTTGTACTATGCTTTTTTTTTATTTTCAATATGTTATTGTGCTAACGTCTAAACATTGTTCATTTTGATATGTTGTTAAAATTGTGGAATATATATGTATAGCTATGCATACCTTACTGTATCTTTGTTTGTATGTGTCTCCCCTCCCTCCCTCCTCTTCCCCCCCTCCTCTCCCCCCCCATGTGCTCCTGAGCCTCCTCCCGCCCCCTGAGATGTTGACCTATTGCTCCTTGACCACCAGTGACTCATCTCTGATGTCACACTCTTCAGCTCTAGTGTATCTTTTTTTCTAAGCCTTCCCCGACCAGCGGGACCTCCTGCTCTGCCTTTTATCTTTGATGCTTTACACCCCCTGACTCATCTGGGTATGAGACTAGTGCTACTGCTTGTATTTTTCATACAGTATTTGATGCCTAATGCACTATTATTGAATTACTCTTTTCTGCTCTGCTTTTTTTCTATCTCTGTTTTGATCTTTTTCCTTCTCTCCTCTTTCCTCCCTCTCCTTCCTGTGTCCTCCCCCCACCGCTGTTTCCCATCCCTTGCCCTGGGTGGGCCCCGGGGCTCCGGTCGACTCTTGCTCCTGTTGCTCCTGCCACTGTAGACACCTGGCCTATGGGAGTAGCTTTTCTTTTTCACACTCGGTCTCCTCTTGTCATATGGTGTGTAAGACTCCCATGTTGGGAATCTCTTTCTGATATATTGCTATGGACATGGCCTTATGAGTGTTAAGATCCTGTCTATGAACGTGAAGGGGCTCAACACCTCTCACAAGAGGAGAATGCTATTTCGAGAGGCGGCTAAGTCTAAATCTCACATCCTATGCATCCAGGAGACCCATTTCGCCACGGGAAAGATCCCATTAGTCCTGACTAAGCAATACTCCTCAGCTTATCATTCCACAGCTTATTCCAAACGTGCGGGCGTTTCTGTGTGGTTTCATAATTCGCTTGCGGTCAATGTGCAACTTGTAAAGAAGGGGATCAATGGACGTTACCTCTTGTTGGTTCTGTCGATCAATAATGTTACTTACTCACTACTTAATTTGTATGCTCCTAACTCTGACTCAGCGCAATTCTTGAGACGTACCCTTAATTCGGTTGGTCCCTTTCTAGAGGGCCATTTGTTAGTTTGTGGGGATTTTAATGTTTTGCTAGACCCCTCTATAGATGCTTCTTCTAGTCACTCTGGCTCTTACTATAAGTCTTTGCTAGCTCAGAGTACTATTGCAAAGCAGACTCTTCGGGAGTGGAAATTACATGATGCTTGGAGAGTACTCAGCCCACAAGGGAGAGATTATACGTTTTATTCGTCGGTACACTCGTCGTATTCTAGGTTGGATTATTTCTGCGTGGACAAAACTTTGCTGCAGCGAGTCCAGCGATGTGTAATTGGCAGTATCCAGTGGTCCCATCATGCCCCTGTATTTTTAGAGTTGTCTGATTCCTTCCGGTTGGCGGGTTCGGGTCACTGGAGGATTAATGACTGTCTCCTTTCCCAGCCGTCCACTAAGACTCTGGTGAGAGACTGGATTGCTGAATATTTGGAACTTAATATTACTTCTGATACTTTCCCGACGGTGCTGTGGGAAGCTCATAAGGCAGTCCTGAGGGGTCGTTTTATCGCGCTCGCTTCACAAGAAAAGAAGAGCGGTTGTTGCAATTGTCTAGAGAGTTATCCTCTCTGGAGACTCTGAATAAAACTTGTGTCACTAGACAACGACTTAAGCGTATCACATCAGTTAAGAATGAAATCTCGGAAATCCAGTTGTTCCGCACTCAACTGATGCTTCGGCGTTTGAAACAGAAATTTTATACCTATGGTGGGAAGGCTGGAGCTCTACTGGCTCGGCAACTTCGAAGCCAAGAGGCGAAGAAGGCTATTCCCTTTATTCTCTCGGATGAAGGGGAGAAAATCTATAATCCGGCTGCTATCCCCGATGCTTTTGCTCACTATTACGAAAAATTGTATAATCTGAATGTGGATACCTCTGTCCGGCAACCTTCGAAGCTGATATAGACGCTTTTTTGGACAAGGTGAGATTACCACGTTTGTCCTCGCCACAGCGGGGTAGTTTATTGGCACCGATCACACTGGCAGAAGTTCAGGCCATTATTAAATCTATGCCCCTACATAAGGCACCTGGTCCGGATGGCTTCTCGGCCTTATATTACAAACTGTTTTCTGATAAGCTAGCTCCACATTTAGTGTCTTTGTTCTCTTTTTGTAGTATGGAGGGCTCTTTCCCGTCCTCCACCTTATTGGCTCACATTTCTACAATTCCTAAGCCGGGCAAGTCTCCTACTGTTTGCTCAAACTTCCGTCCCATTTCCCTTTTAAATGTGGATCTCAAACTATACGCCAAAATATTAGCTATTAGATTACAAGATTTTCTTCCATCCCTGCTGCATTACGACCAAGTTGGTTTTGTGAAAGGCCGCCAGGCGAGTGATAACACTAGGAAGATTATTGATCTCCTGCACCATGCTAACATTAGAAAGGAGGAATGTCTTTTGCTCGCTATCGACGCAGAGAAGGCATTTGACCGCTTGCACTGGGGATATCTGGAGGCGGTGTTGGAGCGGTTGTGTTTCCCTCCACAGTTCATCCGTTCTATCTTGGCTCTCTATTCGGATCCGTCCGCCAGAGTCTCATATGCGGGCTTCCTGTCACGGCCCTTTGGTATCACCAATGGAGCAAGACAGGGATGCCCCCTCTCCCCTATTTTGTATGTTTTAGCGCTCGAACTTTTAGCGGAGTTGATTAGGTCGAGTGGGGATATTCGGGGTTTTTCTTTCCCTGGCCCCCTGGAGGTTAAGTTGGGGTTATTTGCAGATGACATACTAATTGTATTAACAGATCCAGCACGTTCACTTCCCCACTTAATGGATATCTTACGACTCTATGGCGACGTTTCGTATCATAAGATTAACCAATCTAAGACCCAAGCCCTCCCGTTGCATATGGCCCAATCTACGTTACGGGACTTACAGTCCATCTACCCTTTTGAATGGAGGAGGGATGATATCTTTTATTTGGGCATCCACCTTACTAGGAATCCAGTGGACTTGGTGCCCAGAAACTGGTTGGGACTATTGAGGGGAGTTAGGCAGGATCTAGAGCGATGGTCTCGGTTGATGCTCTCTTGGGTGGGCCGAATAGCTTCTGTGAAGATGTCTGTGCTTCCGAAACTATTATATTTATTCAGAACCCTGCCGGTTCCAATACCTATGGCTTTCTTGAAGGCTGCCCAGTCTACTCTTTGCAGATTCATTCATGGTTCTAACCACTCGAGGGTCTCTAATAAATGGTTGATTCTTCCTACACATAGAGGGGGCTTGGGTGTATCTTATGTGTCATGGACAGATATATTGCTCAAATCAAGATATGTATGGCTTCTGTACTCTGTCAAACTCTCAATAAAAATTTTATTGCAAAAAAAAAAAAAAAAGAAAAGGGGATATATTCTGGGACAAATCATTTGTACTATAGGGGAGAAGTAAAAATTCCCATTTATTTAAATGGGGATTTTAACCCCTTGAATGCTAGAGAGGTCTTCACCGCATTGCAAAATAAAATAAATTCTTATTTAAATCAGTATGCTTTTCTGGAAACGTTAACTTCTCTGCTGTAGTGCAATTGGTATGCCACAGAACTCTTTTCTATTGAGCATGTAACCCAGTATGAATAGACTGCCAGCAGCTGTCACGTTCACTTCCATGAACCTGACATGCAGGTCTGATAGGAGATGTTATCATGAACAAACATACAAGGGTAACATTCATAAAGGACATTAGGATTTTCTGGTCAAAGTAAGAAAAGTGAGGGTTATTATTATTAAGAGGTATTAGTAATCCTTTAAATATTGCATACTTTCCTACACAAACAACAAAAAGGCAAGAATGTTTGCCTGCAGTGGCTCTTTTCTGCACTGTTAAGCTCTATAAACCAAATGTTCTGCCAGCTTCATGTCTCACACTGAGTTTTCTAAAGAAAAGTCCATATAGCTATTGTACATTACAATATTCCACCATGGGTTCTTTATTATACAGAAAAAGCACGATTATGTAGGCATAATTCTAAGTTGATTAGCTCCTCATGACATCTTGTCATTTGAAGTGGAATCTATCATAATGCCCTTATTCAGAAATAATTTTGCTTTTTGAATTTTTATTTTTTTATTTTTGTAATAAACAAAAAAGTAAAGCACTCAGAACAAGAATTAATGTGCTTCCAACCAATGTGCGATGCTCTTAAGCATGTTTACTTACAAAGCATCATTCTTGTAGCATTATGTTCAGTAATTAAATGTTTTAAAGCGCTTTGAGGCAGCTATATTATGTGAAATATACTACAGAAATGTCAGCCTGTTCATTTCCTATAATAAGCTCTCCGTGCTCTAATTGCAGTCCTAACATATTTACTTTTTTAAAAGGAAAGAAAAAAACATATTTGTCACATACAGCAGCACTTACACTTGGCTGCTCATTATTCAAATAATACATTAAACATGTTTCCATGCTGCATTTCCACAACCACAAGTGCATTTTTGATGAAATGGAAAAGTGTAATCAATACACATCACAAGGGAACAGTATACAAAGCCCTTGCTTGCTTGAGAGGTCTCCTGTGTTGCAAAATAATCTGTCAGTGTTCCATCTAGCATCGAAGGGTTTAACTCTTTGAGTGGCATTGGATACCTCTCTGGTGTTCAAAGGGTTAAATCAACACTCGCAATTAATGGAAAAAAAAGACAATGACCAATCAAAATATTGTATAAATGGTCAAGGAAAAAAATTATTTTTATACATACATACATATGTAACAAATAAAAATACATTACATACATCATACTTAAATACACATTCGCTTCTACCGTTTCACAAGACACATAATTAGACTATTACCCAGTAACACCCTATAGACCAAATACTTTTTTATCCTATAACTTCCCAAGCATATATTCATACCCTCACATTCCACCCAATCAATCAAATGAACATTGCTCATCTGAATTTCAGCTTCCCAGCAGGATTCAATGCCCTATTTTATTTCCTTCCTATTCATTACTAACAGGGAACATCTTCAACCAAGGTTGCCATACACTATAATAACTACCTTTATGTTGTGCCCTATAATATCCCATTTCCATTTCAGCAAAGTGATTTACCTGATTTCTAACCTTGTTCCAAGTAGTTTCCTCAGATCGCTTCCATTTACGTGCAATAATCAATTTCATTGAGAGGAATAACTGCAAGGTTAAATATCTACATTTTAAAACGTAAAAACGCTAACTCAAAATGTAATATAGCTCTTGAAGGATGCTCAACCCTGATTCAACCAAAAAAAAAATTCTTCCCAAGTATGATAAATCCTGTCACATTCCCAGCATATATGCATATGGGTACCCTGGGCAACTCCGCACCGCCAACATATATCTGGAATCGTACTATCAAACCTATTCAAGGTCTTCGGGAATAAATGCCATCTAGACAACACTTTATATTGGAGTTCATGAAGATTCAAACAATGAGATGCCCTTTTTATTAATCTCCAACTTTTACTCCATTTATCCCATGAAAGGACACAAACATTGATCTTGCTTCAAGCCCCACGAATGCTGTCGTCTCTTCAAGTTTACTATATATACAGTAATGTGCAAAAGTCTTAGGCAGGTGTGAAAATATGCTGGAAAGTAAGAATGCTTTCAAAATGCATAGTGAGTGAACAGATAAAAAAATGTAAATCAAACCAAAAAAACATTTTTTTTTTTACTCTTTTTGATACACATGTATTTTTTAATACATTATTAAAGATTTATCCATTGTCTACATTTGGAGCAGCAGGATTCATTTGCATGTGGAGACTTGGATACCTGAGTGGGTATGGTTGGGGGTAAGACTCTAAGCTTTATAGAATGGGAGTATAACTTATGATACATTATATTTTCAGGTGAAATATATCACTCTATTGGCCACTCCCCTTCTTTTTTGTTTTTTATGATCTATATGGTTGTACCGTGGAGGGAGCCATAAAGTGTGATGAAGCAGCCCTGAAAGTGAAATCTAATTATCATAGAGTTAAGCATTATTTCTGTGTGTTATATATTTAATTCCCCAGCCAATATTCTTGTGAGTATACATCCACCAGGTGTTTGTGGTGGAGAGATTTTACTTGAAGATTCCACGCAAGGGGTGCCCCCCATTTTCACTTTTCTTGTCTTGTTAGCACACTCTCGGACACTTCAATGTGTGTCCAAGAACCCTGGCAATGTTTAGGAGTACTTTTGTTGCTTCTAGTCGTGGCACTTCTGTTGATGGTGTGTGCTCCAGTCAGACCTGTGGTTGTGCTTCTGCTGGGATCTCATTGAGAAGGTTCCTATATGTGAGCCTGCTCCCCCCGCTCACATGCTTCTTACACAGATAACACATATCAACATGCTATGCTTTTGCATTGTGAGTAAAGAATCTCCATACTTTGGACTTCAAAGAATGCGGGATTCCTGAAAGGCTGCTACTACTACTTGGGTTAGATGTTGCTGAAATTGTTTTACTACTAAGTGTCATAGGTGCTGCACTTCCAAACTGTGTTGTTGATGATTACTTTACACTATTAGTGTGTGTGAACTCGGACTTGGAAAAAGTGATGATGCAGATGATGACTGAAAGGATGATTGTGCATTTTTTGTCATGTTTGCTTGTCTAGGGTCAGACTTTCCAACTGATTTCTCAAACATTTTATAGACAGGTGCAGTACTCCTTTTCAATGGTGAAAGGTTGAGCCTTTGTCTTTCAGCTAATGTTCTGGCAATGTCATCATCTCTCTCACTTTTAACTTCATCTGTATCTGAAGAAGAGGAGGATACTGGAGGGATATATTCTAGATCTACATCATCATCAGCAGCAGTCATCATTAGGTCACCATCATCATTGTCTGACTTTTCTTGCCCACTACCTTTATATTGCTCTAAGCTTTTAGAGGTCACAAACAGTTTATTTTTACTTTCATAATGTTTGCAACTACTTTGAGGACAGGTGTTTTTGTGATTGTTTGTCTCATCGTCAAATGCAAAGTGGAAGTCAGAGAAGCTCAACTAGGAATGAGTCTGCAATACAAATTTGCAGGCACTATAGAAATGGTGTCCTACCCAAGGTGCAGTCTCCTTTAGCCCACTAGTGCCTTTCACAGAGATTAAGTATCCTAAAGCATATCATATTGGTCCTGCCATTTCAGCAGCACAACCATGAAATGCAAGGCAATTCTTCTCTGAACAAGAGAAGCAGCCAACCCCAGGCATACATTTTGGCCTTGCTGGGCCTCTTCGTGAGGTGAAGCTGATCTCTCTAAGCACTGTGAACAAGGGGTCCAATGCTGGATTCCCCTATTACCCTTGGGGTGGCTAATCCCAAGGATAATTTGCAGCAGTTGCCTGACCTGCTACATCTTCTTCCATTTTTCCATCAACACTAGAATGTGTCTAGTTGGTGTCTTCAGTGTTTTTAGATGTTTTTTTAATAGTACTGGTGTTGGTGGTAGTGCTAGAACTTTTGGTGGGACCTTGACAAACTGCATCCTCCTCAGGAGAAAAGGGATCACCATCATTTACTAGAATAGTTGAAGGAACCATGTCTGCAGTCAGTTTTTGGACTACCACTTTACTCACATGTTCCTGCACTGCTCCTACTCCTTTTCCCCTCCCTCTGCCCCTTTACTCAAGAAGAGTGTCCATTTTCTGTCAGACCCCTGTCTTATCTGCAGTCATGCTGCTTTAACCCCAACACATAACTCTGTATATCAACTGTGTTTAGACTTGCAAAAGGGAGGTTCTCCCAAAAGTTTGTCAATCCAAAATTCTGTTAGTCCAATAAAAAAGGTATTACAAGATATTAATTTTGTTTGATATTTTATACACATATCTATCTGTCTATCTCTCTCTCTCTCTCTCTCTCTCTCTCTATATATATATATATATATATATATATATATATATATACACTTTAACTGTTTGTTGCCCCATCACAAAAAAACAAACTGGCTTCTATTCCCAGATTAGAGGGTATTCTGTGTTGGTCAAGGGTTGTCTGCTTTATTTTGCACATTTTTAGCTGCCACTTCAGTTTATGGTAAAATTTCACCATTTGGAATACAACACTTTGGATATTTTTATTATTTAAGTTTTTATACAAAAATTGTAAATTAGGCAGGAGTGTGTGCACTTTGCAATGATCACTGGGTATTTATAGGGGGTTGGTTGCACTAAGATGGTGTCTTGATAAAGATCCCAGCAGGGATCAAAATGTTGACCTACAATAAAATTGCACCTGTTGCATTTAAAAAAGTCCTGTGAGTGCTGATTTTTGTATCTTCTACATCTATCCTGCCTGTGCACCCAGGCATTCATCAATATTGTCGAGAGTGTGTCCTATATATCCACTATATATATTTTTTTTTATTTTTTGAGATGTAAATAATGTGGAACTCCAAGCAAAGTAAACTATTTTGTAAGCCTGAGTATAATTCAGGTAAAAGGGACAAATGTAAGATGGGAAGTCTGAGATAAAGGTCATGTTTATAACCCCCAATCATTGTTGAAAGTCTAACTTTTGTTCCTCCATACATATTTTTGATAAAGGAGAAACAAATATACCATAATGAGGGATATCACTGGAAAGGGGAAATGCCACCTTTTCTAATGACAGCTCTCCATCATCATCTGACGCAGGGGGGCTGTGATATGCTTTGTTAGAGCCACAACCACCAACATCCTGCTCCTAACTACACATTTTACTTTCACTTCATTTCATGATACCCAACATGTGTGAGTATTCATGCCAGTGGTTGCAGGACTCTCCCCTTTCCAATAACACCAATTGTATTTAGATTAGGATGCAGGGAGCTGAGACATGGGCACCACATGCAGATCACATAAATACTTCCTGTTTTCCATGGTGCTCCCAGGGAAGTCTCTGCCACTTGTCACTTCCCATAAGTCTTATACTTTTGAGAAACATCCTTAGCAGTTTCAGGAGTATACTGAGGACTTATCCCAGATATTCTTAGTAGTTTGATGTATGGTTTTGTTTTTTTTCATGTTTTTTTTAATTTTTTTTTCTTTTTTTTATTTAACATCTCCCCTTCACACCAGAAACATGTAAATCCAATGGAAAAATAACTTTAATTAATCGGCAGTATGGTTTTCTATTAAGCACAAAAAACCCTAATAAATGCAATTTTAAGGTAGCATGGACCATGCATTGCTGACATGCATTGCTGACATCATACACATGGAAATTATCTTAATTATATTGCCAATGACAATTAGTCATTGTTTTAGAGCTTAAGGTCATGTACAACACATTACTATATATAGCACTACCTTGCATTGCATACAATGCCTTTGAATAACAGAAGTGTGTACTGTATATAGTTGTATTCTATGCTGCATACAGTCCACAACACTATTTTGTAGTGGAAAAGCAATACAGTTAGCAGAAAGCAGGGGCAGAGCACCTTTAGCATTTATGGACACAACTTTTGCTTCAACAAATTAAGGCAAGGCACTTAAAAAGAGATGTAGGATTAGAAGAATGATTAGTGAGGAAAATGATCAAGATAGTGGCATTCATAGTATGTATGTATCTTTATTTACATAGAGTATACATACAAAGGGTTTTACAGAACTAGTAATAGTACGATACAAAAAATACAGAATAGGATTAAGAGCATCAGGCTAAAGTGTGATCATTGTGTTATTAGTAGGGGGAAAAGTGCATCATAGGGAATCATACATTGGGAAAGGAACCATACCCAAAGAGATTACAATCTAATTAGAAATCATGACAGCATTCAGAGACAGTAGCACAAGGATCATGAGTGCAAGGACATGGCTCCAGTAAGGGAAATGCAGAGTGATTTTGATGTGATCCTTTTCTTTAAGTCCATATGGAACACAGGTACCATGGGGGGTTGAGCATGTCCTTTGGAGGGCAGAACACATTAAAAAAATATTGTGGGTGGAGACTCCCAGTTCCTTCTGCAGACCAACCCCGCCTACGATAAGTTAAACACTGTCAAGGATATACGGAGAGGAAAGGGTTAACAGGAGACCCAATTATGTTGTATATCTTCAGAGAGATAAAAATGGGTAGTTAAATTAATTTGAGATCTTTGCACAAACTAGGCATTGACATTCTACTTCACAGTACAGAATTGATTAAAATAATCAATTATGCATATTTGTACAAAAATATATATAATTTATTTAAGAAAAAATATTTAACATATATATATATATATATATATATATATATATATAATAGAAATGGTATGTAACCATATAATAAGAGCACTCTCAGGTCTTATAGAAAATATGCTTATTTCAATTTATCAACGTTTCGGCCCCCTAAAAGGCCTTTATCAAACGTTGATAAAAGAAAATATGCTTATTTTAATTTATCAACATTTCTGAGAGTGCTCTTATTATACGGTTACATACCATTTCTATTTTAAACATTTTGTTAAGTAGCACCTAGGCATTTTTTTCTTTTTCTTACATTAAGTTGGTTAAATAGGAGTGCCCACTCAATTGATATATATATATCATATAATATATAAATATAAATATAAATATAATTTATATAAATATAAATGATATATATATCATATATATATAAATAAGAGGGAAGGTGGGCACTCCATAACTAAATCAAGTAACTGCTTGAATTTCAAAGGTATACTAAGTTGTAGATGGAAAAACTATCACACAGCAAACGCACGCAGGGGTCTTTAGAAAAAAAACAAATATTTTATTGTGCAATGACATCAACATTACGGCCCTCTCAGGGGCCTTCCTCAAGACAATATAGCATCACAACTGCTGACCACACCGGTGAACCGCGCACTGCTGTGTGCAGTTCACCAGCGTGGGGAGACGCTGTCTCACATACCTTGTGGTGTTTGGGAGCTGTTGGGCTCCCCGCTGTATTTAAAGTCAGTAGTTGTGATGCTATATTGTCTTGAGGAAGGCCCCTGAGAGGGTTGAAACGTTGATGTCATTGCACAATAAAAGATTTTTTTTTTCTAAAGACCCCGCGTGCTCTTGCTGTATGATGGTTTTTCCATCTACAACTTAGTATATATATATATATATATATATATATATATATATATATATATATATAAAATGGTAGTCAGAATGAGATTAATATAAGTGAACACCAAATGACTCAAAGATATATCTTTTAATATGACTTCGTAATTTACTAAGATATATCTAAGAGAGTTGAAACACAGTAAATGAAAAATACAATATCACAAAATAATATTACCCAGTATAAACAGGATTAAACCTTACATAGGTGTATACAGCAATATTTGAGCATGGCAGCATAGAAAGGGTTAATTGTTCCTTACAGTACAATAATACAGTTGGCTGCAGTGTATATGAATATCTGCCCCAAAACCTGTATAAACTATGCTAATTAATGTATAAGGGATGCTGTTATGTGAGCTGGTTCTAATTTAAAACACAGGTCTCATAACAATTTCCTATTACCACATACACAATATTTCAAAATTTAGAAACTTATCTGGAATCTAAAATGCCCCAGATTATATAAATAGAATGTAACTATTCATCTACTGTTTTCAATATTGCATACCTTCTGGATGAGATATAAAATTGCATATAATCTTAGTGCCAATATCAGATTATAGAGATAATATAATCCTCAATGAATCAACTAATATATGTTAAAAAGCAAATATCATATTAATGCATTGTATGCAACATATACTAAACAAATGACAAAGGCAATATCCTATTTGCTACACCATACAGCACTAAAAGGATTAACCAGAGATTATGGGTTATGATGTTGCCCCACCCAAGATGGCAGAACTTTCTCAACAGAACAAAATTCAGGCCCATGCAATAAGACAACACATGTAGACAAAGAAATCCTCTGAAACACACACCACGACAGAAACACATGGAACAACTTTCCTGATAGCAAACTAAGGGTCATTAATAAAATTCAGTGGATCAAACATAAGCCCAATGACCTTTTCAGAAACACAAAGTTATGGTTCTATAGGTGTTAATAATTAGATTTAAAACTAATTTATAATAATTTACAATGCTATTCAATCTAAACTGCTACCAAACTTTCTCACAATTTTCAGGACAAATTTGCTAATTAATTCTGTTTAGTTCCCCAGAATAAGCTAAAGCTAATACAGCTTATCATAATAACTTCTTTATATAGATTGTCCAAGTCTATATCTAAAAGATATTATAAAATTATTTTTCCTCAAATATAGAGGAAATATATATAATTCTTATGGCTATACAGAATTAATAGTAAACAGATTTATAATTACCAGACAATTAAGCCGTGGTTAGCTTAGAATTCTCTGGCTCTTGGCAAGTTGATCACTTCATGGAAGTCAGCATCAAGAGACCTCCCTTTGGCATGTATCCCCATTTATAAGGCAAAAACTCTTATCAGAAAGTCACAACCCATCCTTCTCTGACATGATGAGTTGACAGATCATTAGAATATGATGTCATACTAACTTTGTAGAATCTCTGATTGGTTAGTCAAATATAAGAGAGTAACCCCTAGTAGCAGTACTCATTTGTTCCATAAGATGGTGCAACAAGAATATAAACTGAATATATGGTGACAGACATGTATGTGTGTTTCATGTCAAGATGACATGTAATACCTCCCTAGATAACCAAACTTTGAGTAGTAACCAATGCCTTCCAGGAATTTGTACTCCCAAACTTTTCACACCAGGTAAGGAGCAAATACCAGACTACAAGACTAGAGTCAAATTATGAACTGCCATTTATCAACATTAAATGTCATCTGGATATTTCCATCCCATTTCAAAATGAGGTAATTGTCTCTTTTAAACACATACAGACCTAAGAGAGAATTTCAACAGACAATTATGATTTTTCTAGAATAGGTTAACCATTTTCTATCTCATCCAGGGCAGATTATCTGATAACACATTGTGTCATGCATACAGTTTATGGTAACTTTAAGGCAATCCTTTGTTGTTGTGATAAAAAACTCACTAAATCATATAGAATCTGTATAGATAACTTACGTCTTGCAGCCAGACACAATGTTACTTTGGACCTTATAAGGTCAACAAGGATGAAGCAGTTTGATGTGAGGGATGGTTGGGTTCATTGGACAATGAGTCAACAAAAGGAAGTGGAATGAGGCTGATTTTATAGAAAATCCATGTGATCAAATCACTGTTGGGAGCCAAAAAACATGATGAGGTGTTGGAAGTATTTTTAACTATAATCCTGTTTATATATGTAGTTTTACCAATTAAAACTTTGCATGTAGACTGCTTTAAGGAATGGGTCTCATCTATTCTGGGACAGAACATGTTTGAAGTGATGAAAATTTTAATGCATGCTTTTTAGTTTTTTTTGCCCATGAGCGCTGTTTTGTTCTGGAGGCTCAGGCTGAATACATTTATTAATACCTTATGGGACAGGCACTATTATTTATTATGAATTTTGATAATTTATTTTTTGTGTGCCAGTGCCAATTCTTGCAATAGTATATTTTATCTAATATTACAGTTAATTATGTGCATCTTCTAGCAGATGAATGCACCAAATTTTTTTGTTTTCTGAAAAATGCTTCCCTCCTGAACTTTAATGAATCCTTTCATATATAAGAAGGCTTGGTTCATATCACCCCTCTTTCCTTTCTTCAAACTGTACATATTAAGTACTCTGAGTTTATTCTGGTACCCTGTGTCATGAAGACCATTTTGGTGGCTCTTATTTATAATGATAGTAATGTTTCATAATAAAAGCAGCTCTAATTACTCATCATAGTATTTGGGCCTTGGAGAGTGTTATTTCAATTCTGTCAGAGTTGTAGTTCAACAATTGTATCCTCCTCCCGCCCCTTTTACTGATGTAACATTGCTCACCTAAGAGCAGCAGAGAGTGTCCAGGTAGATTGCAGAGAGGGACAGTCTTCAATTAAGACAAGGGAAAAAGCTGAAAAACCTGTCAAGGGGAGCAGGGTTTTCATTGTTCTCACAGTAAGAATATCGACCCTTGATGTGAGCTGTCTGGTCTATGGACTGGATTCCACATCTGAGGAGTGGGGGTTTACAGTAGGTAAAAGGGGCAGGAGGGGGAAACCTTATCGTTCAATTACTCTTGAAATACAACTCTCACAGTATTGAAGTAACACTCTCTATGGCTCAATTGCTATGAAGATTAATTGGAGCTGCTGTTTTTGTGAAACATTACTATCACTTTAAACTGTCTCCAATGTATTAATGTGCTACTGGAGATGTTTTTAACCGCTTAAGGACTATGTGACGTGGTATGACCGTCACGGTCCTTATACCCTTAAGGACCAGTGACGGTCATAGCACGTCACGTACTTTTTACTTACAGCGCTCTACCGGGAGCGCTGTAAGTAAAAACGGGGCCTAAAATTGATCGCTCCAAGACTGGAGCGATCTCTCTTAGGCCTCTAAGCGGCGCGGCGGTATGCGTAACAGGTCACGTGTACTGGCGCGTCGGCAAAGATCAAAGCGGTCTTTAAGGGAAGGTAACTTCCCTGGACCGCTGGTACTTAAGGGGTTAACCAGTTTGTTTAAATGTGTGTGTGCTCCTACAGTATTTTACACTTTAAGAGATATTTAGGGACTTAAGCTGGAGAGTATAAGGGTCATTTACTTTTTTTTTTAAGGTAACATTTATTTACTCATTATCCAAATCAGCTTGTTATTTCATGAATATCCGGTACAAGTACAAGATTGCCATAGTATAATTTTTATTTTACATTGTATTTTTAATAGTTTATTTGTTTTTAGCTAATAAACATTTGTCTTGACAGAAGATCATTGGCTAATGACTTAGCAAAAATGAATATCTTTTTATTTTAGGAAAAACTGCCAGAGCCAGAGGACTGCAGATTATCACCAGGTGGCAGATTGGGAGAGTCCAAAGCAGGGGTAATCAAATGTCAGAACTCCAGCTGCTGGGTACTACATCTCCCATAACTGGAGATAATGGGAGTTGTAGTTTCCAAGAGATGGAAACTGACAATTCTATCCCTGACCTACAGTACATGGATGAGGCTGTAAAAGTGATGACTGGAGGGCATTTCACATGTGGATTGTATATATGCTGCTATACCTTGCTGAAAATGTTGCGATTGTAACTTTACGAGTAAATGCAACACTATTTTAGTAGCTCTCTGTCTTCTTTTCAATGAAGATTAAGAAATACAGCTTTGAACTGTATACATGCTGTTTTAATCATCTCATTGTGGAACTGGCAAGTAAGTTACAAAAATGATTGCAGATGCATTGTTTCCACAGAATCAAAACTCTTTTGTGTAGTAAGTGCAATGCATTAGAGCAAGATGGTTTTCATATAAAGGGTATCTACAGTTCTTTAATTTTTGCCATTTCTGTTTCCTATTCTAATAAGTTTTTTTGTTATATGAAGGTTAAGGCATTTCTGGATGGGTAGAAGCATTAACTCCTTGATGACCCTCATCATATATATAGATATATACTTGATAATTAAAATGGTCCCAGAATGCTCTTGGGGGGACATCTGTATGTGTGTGTGCACAGGCACACACACAGCAAATATAGTTATTTATGGGGCACTGAGGCAAAACCCTGGTACAGATGTACCCTCGATCCCTCTCCGTCAGGTCACTGAGGGGGGATCAGAGATATAAATTAATCATGTGGCACATTTTTACACACCATACAAACACATTTTATTAGAAGCTTTATTTGTAAATTAACCCTTATTTTTCCCGCATCACCAAGTTCTTAAAACATTTGTGCCACCCAACCTAGGAGCAGAATGGTAAGAGACCCCTCATTTCATGTGGTCAGGCTGTCTACTTTGCACAATAGCATACCTTACCTACCTTTTTTCATGTTTGTTACAACTCTATGAAAAGAATCATGTAAATTCGCAAAATATAAATGGATTATATTAAGTGACGTTTAGTTCTCTTGGCACCATGTACATATGTGATATGGTTTTAATCTCATGAACAACAAGATTATCTTTTGCATCTCAAATATTTAGGTACATCTTGGTGTGTGAGGAGAGAAATGAACTGGATGAGCTTTGTTTTTTTTTCTTTTTTTTTTTCCTTTTTACCGACAAAGAATTTATGATTTTAGAGATGTAGTCAAAGAGCAGCAATACATACCAAGAGAAGAATACATACAACCGTACCTCACAGGGCAAGTTAAAAATACCTGTTGATTTAAATGTGGCTTTTAATCCTTGGAGTGAAAGAGCAGTGGCCAACACAATGCATTGGTTACCTCTCTGGCACTCAAAGGGTTAATCTCTTGAAAGCTACATTAGACTAGCGTATTGCTATGCAATGTCTTGGAGATCCCTCAAGCATTTATGGGGTTAACCCTTTGAATGCCAGAGGGGTGCACAAAGCATTGCGGAGTACTCCTCTGGCACTCGGAATAGTTAAAAGCCCCATTTAAATCAGATGTGAGTTTTAATTTTGGCACAGTTGGTTTGTTAGCTTCCTGAGGGAGGCCTTTAGTTTCTCTGCATATTTTTGTGTGATTTTCATTCAGATTTGTGGGTGATGTCATTGAGAGTGGGAGTCAGGAGATCTTATCCTTATAGAATTTTAATTAAAATACTTGCAGACAGGCATTCATAGATTATTTTATTTATTTATAACATACTGGGCTTCATTCCATTATTCATAACAATAATATTTATAACATACTGGGCTTCATTCCATTATCCACAACAAAAATATTCAGTTATTTTTCCCTTATCTTATTCCATTAATTGCGATTTCATACTGAACTTGTGCAAGAACAGACTCTAGATCAGATGCTCCATCCCAGTTATGTTGCTTTTTTGGCATTTCAAAATTTCATATTTAAAATGTTGCCAGTAATATTTATGCCAAAAACCTGTTTCTTTATATGTGTTATGACACAGCCTTTTGAACCTGAAAAAGCAATCAGTTCACTTTTTTCCTTATAAACACATTTCAGAAACTGGCCTGGATAAAAGAAAGGTGTTTCCTCTGACTTAGTTGTGCTAGACCTTGAAAAAAAGCAACACACAACCCATATAGGGTAATTGAAAGATCAGATTAGGGGTATTCAATTATTGGGTTTCTGGTTTCGGACAGTACAACTACCATCAACCTCAACCAGACAAAATCTGGATGGGGGGTATGGCATGGAGTTCTGACAATTGACTTCCCCTAGAGAAAAAGCAGTTTATGAACATTCAATAAATATATCATTTTCACTCTACATGCACAAACATGCCTGCAAAACACTGAAACACAATGGGCCCTAAAGTGGAACTTTCACCTTAATTAAAGTTTGCATATTTGAAAACTGCATTAAAAACTGCCTATATGTCATGTTAAGCAAAAGACCATCAAATGTACGGTTCATGAGATATCCATATTTCTTTCATATGTTAATATATGCTAATTGTGGTATCCGTGTGGTAGCAGTGACATGTTCATATGATAATTAAGCTTGTCAATGATGTTTCATTTTCTATTTAAGTCTTTTCAGTGAGATGTCATATGCTAATGCAGGTTTCAATTACATTTCTTATGCTTATGAAGCTTTGTGCAGTATCAGGAAATGTTCACTTTCACTTTACCCAGAAATAAAAGCCTGAATATCTGCTGGAATATTAGCTATGACATATAGGCAGTTTAATGCAGTTTTCAAATATACAAACTTAAATTAAGGTGAAAGTTTCATTTTAAGTATAAAGGCAGATTGGCTCAATTCAGGGGTGAACAAACTACAATATAGGAGAGAAATAAACATTCATATTAAAGAAACCATCAACCTCCTTTTTGATTTAAGTGCATAATATGTTAAGTAAGTCACATAATCAATACTTTATATGACTAATATTTTTTTAATCTGCACTACTTTTTACACTTGTATGTCCCTAACAGGGAGCTGTCTGAATTAATTTCAAGATACAGTTTGGTATAGGACTGTGAAAGCTTTGAGTGCATCACTGTTAAAAGATGCAATGTAAAAAAAAAAGACAGTGAAACAAAGTAGAAAAGCCTGCATGAATCATGCAACATCATATAAATATCTCTCGTTATATAATACCCAACAGAAAGTTCACTGGAAACCTGTGTGTGTATATATATATATATATATATATATATATATATATAGTATATACATACAGCAATGTGTGCAAAAGTTTTAGGCAGTTGTGAAACAAATGCTGTAAAGTAAGAATGCTTTAAAAAACAGACATGTTAATAGTTTATATTTATCAATTAACAAAATGTAAAGTGAGTGAATAGGAGAAAAATCTAAATCAAATCAGTATTTGGGGTGACCACTATTTGCTTTCAAAACAGCATCAATTCTTCTTTGTACACTTGCACTCAGATTGTTAAAGAACTCGGCAGGTAGGTTGTTCCATACATCTTGGAGAACTAACCAGAGTTCTTCTGTGGATTTAGGCAGCCTCAGTTGCTTCTCTCTCTCTCTCTCTCTCTCTTTTTGTAATCCTCCATACTGCCTGTCCAGGATATACGGGGGTGATTTTGACATGACTGGCCAGGGAGCCTTTGTCCCCTACTATCAAAGTCTGTGGGAGTTGGTGCTCCCTCAAGTTCCATCCAAAAAAAAAAAAAAACAACATGGCCTACACACACACAAACACAATGCCCTGAGCTGGACTTTTCAAACAGGCAAAATTATCTTGCTCCCCAACCGCAGCACACACAGTATCAACGGCCAAACGAGACAAATTTATGCAAGTATTTACTATTGACAATATGCCACTGCTCCTCTCCCCGTTACTGCCCCACTCTGTATCTATACAGCACCCCTTTCACTGATACCCTTCCTCCATTCAGTCCCACTGTGCATCCACACAGCACCCCTGTCACTTACACTGTCCTCCACTCATCCCTGCTCTTTATCCACACAGCGATCCTGTCACTTACACACTCCTCCACTCACATAACAAAACAAATCCATGTAACTCTTTACTAGTCCCATCCTGCCACTGCTCCTTTCCCTGTTACTGGGCCGCTCCATAACCACACACCTGTCACTTACACTCTCCTCCACTCATATAACAACCAGACCTTCATATTCAAGTTTAACCCTTTCACTCTTAGATGGCTATGTAACACATTGGCAAGCAATGTGTCGTGCTGCAAATAATGTGTTACAGTACCTAGCATCCAGTGGGGCTCTCCTGGCGCTGCTGGATAAGGAGCATCTGAGCGAAAGGTGTAGCAGTGTTCCTGGTATCTTGCTGGGTGCCTGGTCTGGGTGCAGGGTGTGGAGTTACATGTTGCCCATGTCCTTGGCCTGGATGGAAGTACCGCGGCAACGGGTGCTGAATAGATGCAGGATTTTGGCGATTCGCCAAGATGCGTCAAATACAGATTTGTGTCGCTCACATGACACAAGACAGATGGGTGTGTTAATTATGGGCATGAAGAGTCAGAATGTTGTAGACCCTGCTTTACGCTCTATCTTCCTTTTGTTCCTCCCTGCTACTTCCTGTTCAGGGGTTTAAAGGGCAGGCTGAAGTGTTGACCAGTCGCCCTTGTGTTGTTGTTCATAGCAGTTCTATTACATTTGGCTCTGTGTATGACCTGGCTAGTCTTTCATCCAACCTGGTGCTGACCTGTGGCTCTGTCTTGACTACTCTTTTGTTTACCCCTATAGTGGACACCCACCCTGGTGCAGATCTGTGGCTCTGGCTGACTACCTGAACTGTCTATGACCTGGCTTGTCTGTCTACCCTCTCTAGTGCCGACTTGTGGGTCTGTCTGACTATTCTTATGTTTGTTCTTTGTACCTAGCAGACACCCAATTTAGTGCAGACCTGGGGCTCTGGTAGACTCGCTCTATACTGACTGCAGGCATGAATCAGTTTCCATTTCCCTAAACTGACTGCAGACGTTAGTCAGTTTCCATTTCGCTAACTGAATGCAGTCGCAAGTCAGTAAGCACTCCCTATCGACTGCAGGCTTGGGTCGGTCATCTCGCTTCGTCGGATCAAGAATCCACTGTTCCTGTTCCTGGTTCCTGTTGAGACTCCAGTGGCTGAGGCCTAGTCTCCAGCAGAGTGGTCAAGCTTGGCAGCCTACTATTTCTGATAGTAGTGCTCGCTGGCTTGTAACCCTTTGCCTGTTCCTATTGTATATCTTGTGTGCTACTTTCCTTATATTAATAAATTGCATTTAACTATACCGTACTGACTCCTGAACTCTTTAGGGAACCGTGACATAATGTTACTGTTCCCAATCGCTCCACCCCCCCCCCCTTGCTTCTGCTGTCTCTTCCAGTCACAAAATAAATGCATGTAACTCTTTACTATTAACAGTCTGCCACTGATCATGTCCCCATTACAGGCCCACTCTGTACCCATACAGCATCTCTGTCACTTACACCCTCCTCCAGTTGGCCTTCATATTCAAGTTTAACCCTCTGAGCCCCAGAAGGCAAATTAAAACATTGCTAAACAATGCATTGCAGAGCAAATAATGCTTGTGTTTCAAATCACATCACCTCGGTGCTGCTGAAGTCTCCTGTAGACCAAATGTAATAATTCAACAATGACATATCAACACTCACACCTTCCGCCCTTCTTTAACCCCTTGAGTGGCAGAGGGGTAGGCAATGCCATGTGTTGCCTACCGCTCTGCTACTCAATTGGTTAACTTAGTAGGTGATGCTTTGCTCTTTTCACCTCTTCAACAATGACACACATCGTTTCCTGCTATGTAGTAGGAGGAGAAGTGGAGGGAGGGCAATGGCCTGATGGTGGATGGCGTTGTACAGATATAGTTACATACATTAACCTACTCTTCACCAGACAGCTGTCTTAACATCTTCAATGCTACAGAGGCAGTATTCCTCACATATTAACCCCTTGCATGCCAAACACCTGCTGCTATGTAGTAGGAGGGGGGAGTGGAGAGAGGACAATGGCCTGAGAGTGGAGAGAGTTGTACACTTACATACATTAAGAGCCTCTTCACCACAGAGGTGTATTAACTTCTTGAATGCTACAGAGGCATCATGACTTATTAACCTCTTGCATGCCACACAACAATCCTCTGCCATATAAAGGGTTATTGACTGATGAACTCTGCTACAGAGGCATCATGTGACCCCTAGTATGCCCAACAGGTGCACACCACTGTATTGTCCACTCTTTAATTGATAACAAAAAAGACAACACTGTCCCACACTGCTAGTATGTGTGTATATATCCTATATAATAATTCGCTATAAGTATGTTTGCCAGAAGCCGTCATGTGCAGTAGAGACAGCTGCGCGATCTGCAGTCATGAGCAGTAGAGACTGCCCGCGCCGCGACTGATAATGGAGCGGGGCGCTCTGAATTCAGACCGTAGTCCTCTCTGCACACCTTCCTGGGACCCTGGTCCCAGGAAGGTGCTCAGAGAGGACTATGGTCTGAATTCGGAGCGCCCCACTCCGTTATCAGCCATGGCGTGTTCGGGCAGTCAGTACTGTGCATGACTTCAGCACGGCCAACAGGATACGGCCACCAGCTGAGGGACAATGTGGCCCGTGTACATGGGCTTTTCAACTAGTATATATATATATATTTGTACACATACAGTACTGTGCAAAAGTCTAAGGCAAGTATGAAAAAATGCTGTAAAGTAAGAATGCTTTCAAAAATAGACATGTTAATAGTTTATTTTTTCAATTAAAAAAATTATAGTGAGTGACCACCCTTTTCCTTCAAAACAGCATCAATTCTTCTCGGTACACTTGCACAAAATCAGGTATTTTGTAAGCATACTGTATTAATTCCATACTGTTCATAGTTGCCAAAGCATTTGGATGATAAAGGACAATACTGGACCTGACCTGGTAAAACACATTAATAAAGACCAGCTGATTCAAAATGGAGATAAGTGTATCAGTTATCAAAACAAAACAGCCAGAGCTGGACTTTTGTGATCTTTCACATGCATAACATTACATTCTGATCAGGCCCTGTCCCAGAAGATTCTTAAGGTTTTTTATAAAAACTTTCACTATCAATTAACAGACCTGCCATAGTGACTGCCATAATGTAATTGGCTCCAAGGGCCTTTACAAAAGTTCTGGTAGTTAACCTAGCAACAATAAGACAAGAAAGAATCTTAGTAATACATTACCTAGATGACCTATTAATAGTGGCAGGATCCAAGGAAGAATCAGGAAGGAACAATAAAAGGTGTTTGTAACCAAGGATGATTAATCAGCAAAGAAAATAATAAGCTGATACCATCACAAAGGCTAGTGTTCCTGGAAGTACTGTATGTTTTTTTCAGGTAACAGAAAGCAGAGGTTGAAATAAAATGTAAGTATCAAAATCCTACTGGGTGAATGCTTGAGGCCTGGATTGAAAGTAGTGCTGGACAGCATTGATAGATTCAGGTGAGTTACTGCTGCACCGAAATCTGGAGGTAAGGGTGCTGGCATAGAAGCCAGTGGGGCTGGGGCCAGATCAAGAGGAATGAGCCAGAAGAACTGTTATACTCAGTGGATTGGAATGGCTAACAGCTAAGAACCCTAAGATGCAGATTCTTCTGTATACAGATCACAGTAACCTAAGGAGAGCACTGTCCCTTTAAGGTTTACAGAAGCTAGATGAGCTCCTTGCTAGGTAAGCTGATCTGAAGTGAGACCAAGTCATATAACTGAATGAGTCACTCGCTGGGCAAACAGAACAGATGAGATACACTGTGCTGGATAGCTGGAGGAGCTACTCCTACGATTGGAAGATGCTACAGCTGGGGAAAAGGGGAAGGCTGAACCCATGAGTAGGTTGATCCCATGAGTATGCTGCAAGGAACCTAGGAGAAGGGATGATAACTGGAGCCAATACAGCCTTGGTCAGAGCCAAGCAGAAAAGACAAGGGAGAAGACAGGAACCTGGCCAGATCGAAGCACAAATCAGGATAATAGTAAACCTGCAGATGGTCAGGGGGAACTACCAGTCACACGAATGACTCATAGAATGGGCAAAGGAATCCTGCAGAAGTGCCGCTTTTAAAAAAGCAACAATCAATGGAAAGATAGAAGCCAGTTGTAATAAGGATTGGCCATAGTAGGTTTAAAGGAGCCACCAAACATGAAATACTATGAGCTTCAGACAGAACATAACAGTAACTCTATTTTTCAAGGCAACAGGACACAGAGCAAAGGACTTTATGGAGCTACCAGGGACACTGACCTCAGCTATTCAAGTGATTCTTTGGGCAGTGCTTCACATGAGAAATGTAGAATAATTTCTTACACTTTTGCAACGAGGATGAGTGCGGTAACCAGGGGCCAAAGAAAACTTACTGATAAATATGTCTTACTGTGCAGATGCCAGAGTGTTTATGCTAATAATATGTATGTAACCAAATGTGATTGATAGTAATATGTTTTCTTTGATGTACATTTATAAGGTATTGATGAGGCACCATAAACTTATGTTAATAATCAAAAGCTTTGAGTGGGTTTCTTGGGGTGGGCCTCATTCTGGACCATGTAGGTTTCTTCACCCTCTCAAGAACTAAATGAATGCTGGTGGGGCTTTCCTTAATTTTTTTTGATTTGCTATTCATTGTTGTAAGTTGCTGCAAGATCATATAAAAGGTAAATAAAACACATTTATTAATCATATCTGTGTTTTCAGTAGCTCCTTATTTTACTTCACTGGTCATCTCTGCATATTTTCACTGCCCCCTTGGCATAAGAGATGCCTTGCATGCGCCGAAGTAAAGCCTCTTGCTCCATCTGCTAAGAAGAAAGGAAGGTGGTGACTGAAGGAAAACATAAGGAAAGGCAAACCATTAAAAAATGTAGTATGGGAAATACTGATGAAGAATGCCTGTCAAACTGGTAGGACACGGCCTCCTGGGGTCTATAGTAAGAAAAATAAACCTACACTCCACATCAGTGTAATAGAGATCAGAGTGGTGGAATGTTGCCTGAAATACTCAGACAAATCCTGAGGAGGAAGACTGTAAATATTAGATAGTATGATAATGGTAATTTACATATAAAGCCAGGGACACGATAAGCAACCAACTGAAAAGAGAAATAAGGTAAGTCCTGTTGTGGACAGAAGATAATCTAGTAGCGCAATCTGCTTCCCACATATCAGGAGTATTCAATAAGCAAGAGAACTTCAAGAACATTAGGATTCTAGACTAATGTGAGTGGTCCTTACATCCTCCTTAGTCCATTAATAAGAGAGATTGTCCCCCTTTGGGCCTTAAACATAGTTCTGGATAAATGATTAATACATTCAGATTTTGAACCAATCCAGGAGATCTCTTGGTTTGCTTACTGCAATCATGCAAAGTGAGTTACAAGCAATCTTATACGAGCCACTATATTCATATATATTCTAGATTTTAAGGAACCCACTTTTAAGAAAAAAATAGTATTATAAAGATTTCACCTTAATCTGGACATAGTGCTTCCATTCTGTAGTGCAAATCTGGAAGAAAAAAAAAGACCATTCTAGAATACAGACATAGTAGGGTGCATTTCTGCATATTCGGATACAACCAGACACTTAAGAAAGACTGATGCATTACTTGTGAATTTATTTGGAAGATTCAAAGGATCAGCAGAATCCAAGGCCTCTATATGCAGATGGAAAAATGATTTCATACAGCAAACCCGGATAAAGGATTGCATACAACAAGCCGACAAATGTAACGGACTAAATCCGCCTATGAAAATTAAGGCAGTTTCAACACCCTGGACCAACAAGTCAGTGGAACTGCCCATTTTCTTGCTGTAGATGGCACACAGAAGAAAATATTACATTTACCCACCCATAACTGTTATACATCTGTGACCCTCCATGGTACTCTCTCTCTGTGTTTATTTAATAATATGCTGTTGGGATCCTGTGGCCACTTTGGTTATAGCAAACGTGCTGCTAGGATTCTACTGGTGTGCTTTGATTTTTGCAACAGGAACTGCTACAACACCAAAGGTGACCTTTTAAACATAATGGTGGTGGGTTTCAACATTTGTTTAATTCTAATAAAGCAAAGATGTGCTCCACAGTTAAAAGAGGTCTTATCACATTCAACCAATATATACTTCAATAACAGGCACATCCATTTCCTGTCTACTCTTCTGATTCTGATTTCTTCAGATTTTTCTTCTGATTCTCCATATACACATTGCTAGTTCCAGTTACCCTCCAATTCTCTTTCTTCAATCAATATTTTTTTTTTATCTCTTATTTTCTGCTTTACACATAACCCACTATATCTAAACAAATTATCATGGACTTCAAATTACCCCACACTTTCCCCTTGTCTCATTTCCACGTCACATCAAATTGTACGTTTTCCAGCTTCATTTTTACTGATTTCTCTCACCTTCTCCCAGTACTAAATCCCATTATCTCTTTCTACCATTTTATATTAATTTACAGTATTAACACCTTTCTCACTTCTCTCAGTTTTCATCTCACTAATTCAAATTTTTTCATGTCCCTACCAAACCAATTTACCTCAATTCACATTTTATTTACTTTCTGTATGTATCCGTTTTCTAAATCCTATACCCTCCATTTTTTCACCCTCAGAATGTGCATCCCCTCTCCTCCTGAACCTCTCTTCCAGGGGATTGCTTTGTTCCCCCCAAAACCGGGTCTTGGGCCAACTTAATATATTATTAATGCACTATACAACCTAATTACACCATTACTATTAGAGAGGTTAGAGCCATTACAAGCCATGTTAAAAAGGGGATTTTTGTGATCCTTTTCTTGTAGCCCATGTGGAACACAGAACTTCCCTCCCCAGAGAAAACATAGCTGTTTAAGTCCCAACTAGGGGGCTCCTCTTGGGCTCTCTAGTTCAGGGGATTCCCTTTCTTGTCCCACTTCTGTTTCTTTCATAATTGCTACATGTTAAAACTGAGGATGTCCATGTGAGGGTAAATTGAATCAGGTTGGTAGTCTCCATCGTTGTGAGCTCTTTTTAATCAAGTGCCCCACCCTCCTAGTAGAAGTTTTCCCACACAGTTTTTGTGTTCCACGTGGGCTAAGAAAAAAGGATTTATCTGTACATACACAAAAAATACATTTTCTCTTACATCCTATGTGAAACACAGGGACCATGGGTATATACCAAAGTGTCCACCAAGTTTCCAGGAAGGGAAAGAGGAAAAACCACTAGACACAGTGCAATTTCAACCAAAACTAACTTGTATAACATGAACCTCAGCTGACAAAAGACACCAACACTGCAAACCAAAGAACAGGAACAGGTAACTGGCCACAATTAAATAAACAAGGGCACATACAAAGACACAGTGTACTGTAGGACCTTCCAGCCAAAATCAGCTGAAGCTAGCACATTAACATGGTAGTGTTTAAAGAAAGTATAAAGGGATTACCACATTGATGCCTTACTACACAGCTTCTCAGCAGAGGCCTGATTCTTGAGGTCCAAGAGCCATTACTGACTTGGTGGAATGTGCAGTAACCAGAAAGGTTACAGGCTTCTTTCTGAGGATATGTACCTCATGAATAGTTGCCTTGATCCAAGTAGCCACTGTTACACGAGACACAGCCTGGCCCTCAGTTAAGCCCTCATGAATGACAAAAAAAACCTAATCAATAAGCTGCACAGAGAAAGCTGTGAGGGGTGGGCTAATAATGCAAGCCATCCTCCACCAGACTCAGGCCCCTGAATTCTGTGCTCTGGTTCAGACCAACAACGGAGGTCAGAGATAGGAGCCTGGCTACTGGCATGATTACACTGCCCAACCCCACCAGAAAAAAAAACAGAAAAGAAGGCTAAGAGAAAAGCTTTGCCCTGCTTCCATCCTATGGATGGCAAATGAAGCATATCCAGGAGCAGGTTGGGAGTCTCCACCAGAGACTTTTTAGTCAAAATGTCCTGTCCTCCTGGTAGAGGAGACTTTACCCCATAGTTCCTGTGTTCCATATAGGATGTAAGACAAAAATAATTTCTCCATGATGTAACTTCTTCCGATAGATTAATAGATTGCTTGAAGATATTTAAGATGGATTGTTAGTTTGGAGCATAGTGTGTTAACATAAGTCATTGTTCCCACATGAATAAATAGAGAACCAGAGATGAAATAATGGTTCTGACTTCCACTGACCAGTACCAAGTATTTTACAGCCATAATGTCAATTTCATATGATGGCCACATACATTAATCACCATTTCTAACCAGTTATTTTCATATTTTGGCCATACGCAATGTTCTTCAATACAATACTTTGAGGCTTTTTCCTCCTCAACATCTTCACCTTCTTCTAAATGTCACAGTGACACAGTTCTTATTTTAACACTCTAAACCAACTCATTGTAGGAAATATTTTGAGATATTTTGGGGCAGTAGCAAGATAACATCTAGAGAGAACAAATAAATAAGTGTTAACTCATGTGTTACCAGAAGCCTATATGTTATAAAGTTGCATTCCTCATGAATAAATGAATATATGTGAGTATATAAATATATGTGTGGATATCTAAAATATCTGGATATATTTGGTACTATATGCTCAAATAAAGCCCAATATCAAACTTATAACCCATTCAGTCAATTCCTAGCAACTCCCATGCTCTCTGATCTAACAAATAGTTTCTTTATCTCATTTCATGCTCCTCAAACCATTCCTACATCAGCTCTATTACATTTTTGAATGTCTGTACTTTTGCAACACTATGGGCTCCATACTATTACCCGATGCCAAAATTGGCATTGCATTAAAAACAAGCAACGTGTATTTTGCAAACGTGTTTTTCCAGTATTCTGTTGCATAACCACGGTAAAACAAAACCTGTGTGGAGCGCAAAATTTGACGTCCTAACAAAAAAAAGGTGCTGTCTGCTTCTATTCAACTACTGCCTACAAAAATATGATAAATGTCAAAGTCCAAGGAAAAAGGCGTACGTTTGAGGACAGAAAGATCGAGTTTAGAGTTATACGTGTTCCTCTCATTATCGAAATCCAACAGTGTGCCCAGCTTCGACATATTAACCTCCCTACTTTGAAAACTGAGTGCTCCCATGACCTTCTCCATTTTAGTCCAGCATAGAGTGCACCCCTTTCATATATTAAACCCCCTTGAAATTTGACTTATAGTGCTCCCATGACCTTCTTTCTCCATTTTAATTAAACAAATATTGCTTCCATTTGACATTGTTTATTCTCCACTTTAATTTGACATGCCCTTGTTGTATATATATTGTATAATTACTCTCTGAGTACCAGAGAGGTAGCAATGCATTTGCTACCCCTCTGGTACTTAAAAGGTTCATAGGTAAAGTATGTGGCTGCATACCTTGCCTGTTTATGTGTACTAAATGTTATTTTTTATTGTATTAAAAAAAAAAATAGTTCAGACCTCAAGGGGGGCATCAGGACCCCCCCTAGCATTGATCACCTATCCAGTAGGATAGGTGATCAATGCAAGCGACAATTGCCTGTATTTTCACTGAAGCCCATATAACATATGTGTAACAGATATTATATGGGCTTTCTTATAATGTGTATTGTTATTTTTAGTTTAAATATATTTCAGACCTGTAGGTGGGCATCAGGACCCCTCCTGACACTCCCCCTAGAATGGATTACCTATCCAGAAGGATAGGTGATCCATGGGGTGACATTTGCCGGGTTTTTTAATTAAGTGCCTATAACCTATGTGTACCATACGTTATATGCATTTTTTTATATACAGTGATTTCAGACCTCGAGGGGGTTATCAGGACCTCTCCTGACACCCCTCTAACATGGATCCCCTATCCAGATGAATAGGTGATCCATGGAGTGACAATTTCAGGCTTTTTTCATAAAGCGCATATAATCTATGTTTAACATAGGTTATATGCACTCTTTTAAAATACAATAATTTCAGACCTTGAGGGGAAATCAGGACCCGTCCTGATATCCCCCCCAAACATGGATCACCTATCCAGAAGGATAGGTGATCCATGGTGTGACAGGGAAGGCATTTTATGCCTTCCTTTCTTTCTACTGGAATGGCTGTATAAGCAAGCTCCAATAGCAGTGATTGTAGTGAACCCTGTCACTGGGTTCATTCATAAAAGCTCAGCACTGCACTTTAATGAATTAATCAATCATCCGGTCTTAGAGGAAGCCATTGACCTTAAATCTTAATACCAGGAATCCTCGTATGATCTAAATATAACTTTGGGTAAAATGCATTTTGCACCAAAAAAAAATAAATACAGTCCTTCACAAATAAGTCATATGAAGAAGTGGGTATAAATAGACTTGTTAAAGCTACAAAAGGCTGCCCTCACAATCGTATCTTATACATTGTAGAAATTAGTCTACTGACAGTTTTGTGACAGAATCTGTACCGGCTTACTCATTTATCATGAGTGAAAGTTCTAGTTGATGGATTATGTATACTGCCAGGGCATAGATCAACTTTCCAATAAAAGAGAAACCCATTTTGATTAATCAAATGGACAATATGGTGAACATTTTGGTTTATTTCAAATTGCTGTCAATGTGTGTACTGCAGGGGCTCTTTTATCCTGATGTGTACATTTCTTTTAGGTGTGTTAACTTTATAGGGTGGGTACTAGTTCAGAAGGGTTTCCAGTGTTTTTATTTCATTCTATAATATTCCCCTGTAGCACTACCTGGATGAGTCACAACCTAATTAGGATATTATTATTATTCTTTATTTATATAGTGCCAACTAATTCCGCAGCGCTGTACAATATTCATGTATATATGGCTAAGTGATCTGAATGAGCTGCGTTTTCTTGTTTCTCAACAGGACACAAATATACAAAGACATAAAACAGAACATACAAAAAAAAAGGATCGGGGGGTTCTTTGTGAGAGCTTAAGAGTCTAGAGGAAGGTTTAAGTGAAGCCCCCTTGTACATTTTCATTACCTGTATACTCACCACCTTCTCCTACATTCCCCTAGTGCTTCCGTTATTGGCTGATGCTCAAATAAAGTTGGTCATTCAATGGAGGTTGCAATAAGCATCATAACTGCCGATTCAGTTTACTAAAAGATGTAACAGCACCTCATTGGGTGGCTATGCACTTCATCTATACTGCAATTTTACTCCATACTGCATGAAAACCTCAGCATGCCATAACTTTGTTGCTTTCATGCAAGGTGATAGTCATCCATGTAAAAGGTACCATAGTACAGCAGAATACCTTCCAGAATTGCAACTAATACACCATCTCTCCAGCATGAAAGGGGATTAATAAGTAAAACTCAGTGTGTATGTCACTAGCTGAAATGAATACAATGCTAAATAAATAAGTAAAATCAACATTTATTTGTAGGATAAAGTGTTTTAACACCCCTGGCTGCAGTAACTGTTAACTTGTTACTTGCATCAGTTGAACCTTTAAAACAAAATGATATAAGGGTAACTAGGAAACAAATAAACAAAAAAGGGTTATCTATTTTTTTAATACATACATTTGTCACAACTTTTAAATTACAGCAATCAGAGCAGTTATAAAAGATACCTGTAACAGCATGATAGATACTTGAATGCCTATACAAAAATGAACAAAATGTTAAATAATTTGTTCTCGTTGTTTATCTAAACAAAAAAAAAAAAAATTTGGCCGCATTAAATAAGGAATGCAAGTTTTGCAGTTTTAATTATTATATATTTTGTTTCTTAATACAAAAACAATCATTTATAAAAGAGGATTTTAGTCTTACCTGTTAAATCCTTTTCTCTTAGTCCATACAGGTAACTGGTAACTTTGGATAGGCGATCCTCCCCTTTAACTAGGCAGGAACAATTCTAGAAGCGAATGCAGGGGGTGGAGCCTACCCTCCCTCCTTGGCTGCAGATAGCCAATCAGCTCCAGTAAGATTTGAGACATTAATTATTGACTAGTGGAAGGGAAAGTAAACTCCTGTGAGCTTGACCCTGAAGGACCCCCACGGTCTGCCACAGGAGAGCCAAGCATGGTCCCTTCACAGGGTGGGAGACCAGTAACCTGTATGGACTAAGAGAAAAGGATTTAACAGGTAAGACTAAAATCCTCTTTTCTCTGTCGTCCAATACAAGTTACTGGTAACTTTGGGACGAGCAACCACTGAGTTTCCCAGAGGCAGGAAGTAAGGCAAGGACCAGATGCAAGGCCCTCAAAGTCACCAGAGCAGATATGAACCATCAGATCAGAGATAGCCCAACAAATGAAATTAAGTGTCAACGGACACTGAACTGGAGAGTAACAACACCCCAGGAACTGTTACACAGCACACTGAACTAGAGCCAACAGGGCTCAAAAGTGAAGGAAGCACCAAAGAACCGAAAAATATCCTAGACAGGCAAAACTGGTTCCAGGATCTTCCTCCCAAAATTGGCATCTGCCAATGCCAGCACAGCAACACAGTAGTGTTTTGAAAAGGTGTGCAAAGCCCTGCACAACTGATCACCGGAAGCCTAATTCTTGTAGGCTCAAGAAGCCCCAATAGATCTAATAGAAGGGAACAGGCTTCTTCCTCAGCTCATAAGCCTTACGAATAGTGGACTTGATCCAAGATGCAATAGTCCTTTGGCTGTAGGTCTCCCTGCCCTGGGACCCTCAGAAGTGGATAACAGCACGTCAGACTGTCTAATGGACTCAGCGAAATGTACATAAAACTTAAGACAATGCACCACATCTAACAAGTGGAGATCCCTCTCCTTGTCAGAGGTAGGGTCATGGCAGAAAGAAGGCACAACAATCTCCTGATTAATGTGGAACTCAGAGACCATCTTCAGGAGAAACTCCTGCAAAGTGAGAAGCACTGCCTTGTCTTTGTGAAACACCAAAAAGGGTGGTCTACAAGACAGAGCCTATAACTCTGCGACACAGCAAACATACACAATCACCAGGAGAAAGGCCATTTTCCACGTCAGCAGGAGTAGAGGAATAGTAGCCAAGGACTCAAAGGGAGAGCGATGAAGGAAGCCCAAAACCAAGTTAAGATCCCACTGAGGAGTGGGAGTCTTAAAAGCAGGACGAGTATGAGCAACGCCCTGGAAGAAAACCTTGACATCAGGAAGAATAGCAATGGGCCTCTAAAAGAAAACAGAGAGAGCAGAAGCCTGAACCTTAGGGGAACTGAAACGTAGGTCCTTATCCACACCGTCCTGAAAGAAAGCCAGGACCGTAGGCAGATCAAAATCCTGAGAAAGATCCCTATCAGCACACCAAGATAGAAAGGTCGATCAGACACGATGGTAGGCCTTAGAAAAAACAGGTTTGAGGGCACTGAGGACAGTAGCCACCACTCTAGAAGAAAAACCCTTTCTTCAATACTGAGGATTCAATTTCCAAGCCGTCAAGCTAGATGATGAACATCCTCCTTCCCCAGGTAACCCTTTAGAAGAAGATCTGGATGGCGAGGGAGCCGGAATGGCTCCGCCACTGACAGATCTAGAAGCTCCGGAAACCAAGCTTGTCAAGGCCAGTACGGAGCAATCAGAATGAATGGACAGTGCTCCAGTCTCAATTTCCGTAACACTAGGTGAAATATGGGAAGGGGAGGAAAGATGTTAGCCAGAGGAAATAACCAAGGAATTTACATGGCATTCACCGCTAGAGATAGAGGATCCCTCCAGCGAGAGCAGAACCTCGGAACCTTCCAGTTGTGTCTTGTTGCCATCAGGTCGATGCAAGGAAGACCCCACTTCTGAACAATGAGGGTGAACACCTCTGGATGCAGTTCCCACTCTCTGCTGTCCACCGTGTGTCGTTGTCTACGCCAGGAATGTGCACTGCGGATACGGCAGGATCATGTTCTTCTTCCCAGGACAAAATAGACTTGACCTCTAACCAAGTGGCGAGACTTCTTGTTCTGCCCTGCTCATTGATGTAAGCCACGGCCATGGCGTTGTCGGACTGAACCCGGACTGGGCATTCTTCCAGCTGGGGTGTCCAATTACTAAGGGCATGAAATATCGCCGGAATCTCCAACATGTTCATAGGAAGGAGAGATTCCTCCGGAGACCACTGACCCTGAGCACTCAGGCGACCCAGGACCACTTCCCAGCCGTAGAGGCTGGCATCCATCGTCCCTGTGGTCCAGAAGGACCTCTCAGCAGATTGGAGAGGTCGAGCCACCACGATAAACTCAGTTCCACATGAAGAGGGGGGAAACTGACCCCTGCACACCTGGATCACAAACCTCTGGAGTTCCCTGGTGTGAACCATAGCAAATGGGACCGCTTCTATGGTGGAGATGAATTTCCCCACTAGAGAGGACAGCTTCTTGGCTGGCACTGGATCGTGAGCCAGAACAGCAGAAACCCTGTGGGCGACCTGGTGAACCACCTCATCCGTGAGAAACACCATGCTCTGCTGAGTGTCGAAGAGAAGGCCCAGGAAGACCAGACGCTGGGATGGGACAAGATCTGACTTGTCCATGTTGATGATCCACCTGTGCTGGGTAAGATCATGAATGAAGTCCTGAACCTGCTGATGAAGAAGTTCTGCAGAAGGGTCTTTCAGAAGCAGGTCATCCATGCATGGAGTAACTCTGATGCCGTTCCGATGGAGGACGGATACTAAAGCTCCCAGGACACGGCTGAAGACTTGAGGAGCTGTAGTCAGACCAAAGGGAAGAGCTGAAAACTAAAAGCAGGCAAATCTGAGATACTGCCAACTCTCTGGATGAATGGCTATGTGTAGATACGCATCCCCCAAGACTCCTGGTGAGAATGAGTCTTGATCGCAAAGGAATTGAGATCCTTCAAATCCAAAATGGAACGACAGCCATCGTCCGTCTTGGAGACCACAAAGAGGTTTAAGTAAAAACCCGTACCTCTGTCCCAAATTGTAACAGGTTCCAGAACATCCTTGTCCAGAAGGGCGTGGATAGCGCCATTAAACAGACGACGTTTCTCTAAACTCTGAGGAGTATGAGAGGGGAAAAACCGAAAGGGAGGAAGAGAGGCAAAAGGGATCCTGTACCCTTCCACCACCCCCGGTAAAACACACGGGTCCGCCACTGAATCCTCCCAGATGCTGTGGTAGTGACGCAGACGGCCACTCACAGCCGAGTGGGGACCTGGGTTTGGCGAGTCATGCCAAAGAAAGCTTGGAAGCCTTAAGCCTGGAGGAGACCTTGGGCTTCCGTTGCTGTTTGGGCTTGGAGGAGGAACGGGGAGCTGAGGGAACCGCCTGGTTTGCCGGACGGGTCACAATCTGGAAGGAAAGAAAAATCCGATTACGCTTGAGAGGCATCTTCCTCCTGGGGACCATAGGCAGAAGGGTACACTTGCCCCCTGTGGCCTCACTAATCAGATCCTTAAGATCTGGCCCAAACAAAGAGGTGCCTTAAAAAGGCAATGTGAGCAAAGTTTTCAGTGTCAGCAGACCAGATCTTGAGCCAGAGAGTCCAGTCTTTCAGAGCGGAAGCAACAGCAACTGGCAAGGCAGTGAACTCAGATAGCCTGGAGACAGGAGTATCCACTTGGGGGGATGAACCCACTGAGCAAGCAGCGCGTCAGAGAAGGGGTAAAGCTTGGCAAATTTCTTGGAAACAGAAGGTTTCCTGTCTGGAGACTTCCACTCATCAGACACAAAGCGGTCCAGAGTGGGTTTAGGTGGAAAACAAGTATAGGGCCTTTTAGGCTCCTGAAATACATCAGAGGGATCCAAGGAAACCTCCTGAACTAAGGGAATGTTTAGGGTAGTTAAGACGGCTCTGATCAAGCCCTCAGCCAAGAGATCAGGATCAACTTCAAAGGGGTCCCCAAAAAAACTGAGAGGAGCCCACAGCAGAACATTCCTCAACATCCGAATCCACCAACAGTTCCTCCTCAGAGGAATCTGATACGTCAGGTACTCCCTACGGTTTCGGCAGGGAAGATCTGATGGAAGAAAGGGTCTGCCAGGAGTGGAAGACCCCCTGTAACTGGGATGGAAAGAGTTGCAATGTAGACCGGAGGTCTCTAGTAGCAGCCTTGAACTCTTGCACTCAAACTGGCTCTAATGCATGGCTGGAGGTCCCTGGGAGAGACTCGGGGCATCAGAACATGCTGGGCATAAATGACCTGAGATTTCTCTAGGTAACCCTGAATGACATGAGGAGCAATGAGCAATAGGGGACACAGAGACCCAAGCATCCTTAATTTTAGACCTGTCCCCAAGCTCTAATGGATTAAACATTCTCACAGTGTCAAAATGTTTAAAGTATAAGGAATCACCCAAATACAGTGTGTAAAATAAAAATTTCACCCCAGAAATCGCTAAAATGCACTTACCTGGCAGGCGAAAGGTTAATCTGCAGAAGAGTCCAAGCCCTGCGTAGGATACTCGTTCAGGAAAAAGCACAAAATGGCTGCCGTGGTGGGAGCCAATCAAATGAGCATGCAAAACAAGCTCTCATGGGAAATGTAGTTTTCCCAGAAAAAGTACCCCAACAGTGCCCGAAGCCCCCCATCACACATAAATCATTAACCGGATGACAGAGCAAGGGCAGACTATTAAAATGAGCCATCTCTGAAGTCCCTACATTAAGCGGTTGCAGAGATATGTCCCAAACTGTACAGTCCCATAGAAGTGAATGGAGCCATGGCGCCTATGCAAAACACAAATTTTGCAAAGTTGAAACTGTGAATTAAAATTACATGAAACATCACTAGAACATGTTAGCAGACCCAAAAAAAACACTGAACCCAGTAGGGAAAGTGCCAATGATCCCCCAAAAAGATGCAAAACCAGCAGCTAAATGGTTAAGTTACCATAGAAACTTGCTCTAAAACACCCAACAGACATACAGATAAACCCAATGAGTGCAGGAGTGTGCAATAGGCACTCCAAAGGAAAACTCTTTGGGACATGTGGACCTGCAGCACTCAAAGGGTTGCTCACCTTTCCTGCAGATCTTCTGTCTTCAGATTACCATGTATTAAGAAAAAGCTTCAGTGGGAAACTCCTGAGGAAAGAACTTGAACCCAAGATTTTCTCCCAGGGCTTAAGGTCCACAAACAGCACCTGGATACTGAGCTAGCCACATCTAAGGGCATTGTCAGTGACGGTAATCCGCCTAATGGTGGTATTCCATATTCAACAGAAAAATAAACAATTAGCTAAAACTATAGCAAAACTGTTCTCTTGCCTGTGTCTTCACCAAGGAACAAATCTTAATGGAGATGATTGGCTAGCTGCAGGGAAGGAGGGAAGGTAGGTTCCACCCCCTGCATTCACTTCTAGAATTGTTCCTGCCTAGTTAAAGGGGTGGATCGCCTACCCAAAGTTACCAGTAACCTGTATTGGACAACAGAAAAAGTTACTGTATGTTCGTGACTACCGAATATAACAGAATATACTGCAATAGAAAACTTATGTTCAATAAGTTACATAAAAGAAAAACAAATTGGTGGTATCGGCTTTCCAACAAACTAAATTTAATTATAACAAACCTTATAGTTAATGTACAAAACAAACCCAACATTAACACAAAAATGTTAGCTTTAAAATGTGATAATTAAAAAAAAAATACAGCAATGCAATATTAGAAATTCTTCATAATGAGTGTTTTAGAAAACTAGAGAAAAAATGTAGCATCACATATGGGTTCTATTTCCCTAGTCAGAATGGTTTGACAGCAAAACTTATGACCATAACTAAGAAATTAACTCTGTAGTCAAATATAATTCACATATCTAAATATATGTAAACATGAATAGAAAATCTAAAATCTGCTAGTGGTATTTATGTCAAAATGATTAGAACTATGGGGGAAAAAAAACATATTCAAGAAAGATGCATGTAATAAAAAATAAGTTTATATACTTGAAGTATAGTACAGATAACATATATCATAAGAACCAGTGCCTTTATGCAAATGCCATTTTAAAATCGTATACAGCAGTAACACTTTTAAAGAAATGTATTTCATAAAAACATTTTTTAAGTTTTTGCATTTTATTTTAAATAGGCAAGAAACCACAAAGAAACAGCAGCTCAAAAAAAAAAAAAAAAAAAAAAAAAAAGCATACGTTTTGTTACCATGGTTATCACCATGGCACCAGTGAAGCTTACGTTGACTTTCCCTAGTTCTTTTCCCCAGAGATACTGCTGCATACATACTCTCTGCAGTGGCAATGTTTGAAATCCCTAATGGTACTTGCAAAATTAAAAATAAATACAGCTTGAAAATAGCATTTTCTCTACAGCAAATTTGCAACAATATGTACTTGTAATTTTTAAGTAATATTTATTTGCAGTTTCTTTAATGAATTAACTCCTGGATGACAAATTTCTGACAACGTTATTGGTTCTTTCATTGTAGATGCATTAAATAGCTTACCACACAGGCTCAGTGACAGTATATATTTATATTTACAAAAGGGCAGAAAGGTGGAGAGAGATTGCAGTGCTTTTAGGATAACGTTATTGTGCATTTCTTAAAAAAATATAGCTATGGCAATACAAGCAGTGAAAAAAATATTTTAAGTATAAATGTTTATATAGACTTTGAAGGTCCCATTATAAACCTGAATATTAAGGAGAAATTAATTTCCTGAAAAATTCAAATTAACAAATTAAATGGCCTACAATAAGAAACAATAGATCAAATTAGTCTACAGAAATTATAAAAAATAACTTTGTAAAAAGATTTGAAATATTACTTTTCACACAGAGCAGTCTTTTTTCCCCAGACATACAATTTACGCCACAAGTATGGTAAATAGCATTTTAGGTTTTATTTAGGCACCAACATTTTAAAAGCTCTGCATGTTAATGACACTGCCTTAACCTTTACCAGGTTTTACATATGGAGATAAGAAACAAAACACATTTAATAAAATGTAACACGGCGCTACATCAGGAGAATGAAAACTGTGGCCCTCCAGCTGCTGTTGGACTGTAACCTCCATTAGTCCGGGAGTTGTAGTCCATCATCAGCTGGATGATTACAGGTTGCCAGTTCATGATGAATGGAGCTGGTAAGCCAGTACAAATGTACACATTTGTAGGGTCCCCAGGTTGACATGTCATACTGTATTTCATAGCAACACTGTGCAACTCCATTCAACAAAGGTGACTCCATGTTAGATACTACAATAATGCAGACAAAATGTCTGCACTGGCTTTCATGTTCCAAGGCAGATTATTAAGTTCTATAATGACTTGAAACCTTAACTTAAAAATGTAAATCAAATGCATGCCAAAAACGAATGCAGCAGACTTAGCATGTTTCCTCTTTAATAAAGCTCAGTGTCAGTGGTAGAATTTAATAAATAAGTTTGTTTTGATTTCCTAGAGAATTATTCAAATTTGATAAAGTTAATCCTTTTTCTTTTCCATAAAATGCTTTTCCTCCTGGTCTTCATCAGACACATCTGTGGAATTCTCTTTGTTCTTTTCCTCATCTTGCTCTTCATCGCTGCCCTCGTCTGATAGATTCTGTTCTATTACATCCTTTCTGGTCATCTCCTCTGACCCATCATCAGTGTCAGCAGTACAGATTCCATAACACATTATACTGATGACACCCAGTGGCAGACCAAAGAGAAAGCAACCAAGGAGAGGTGAACTCTTGAAGACTGACTGTTAGAACATAGAAAAGCACATTATCATTTTAGTATGGAAAATAAGATTCGCAAATTACAGATCAAATTCACAAGTCACAGGAAAGATATTATCCTATATAATAATTCGCTGAGGATGTTTGTCAGAAGCTGTCATGCTCAGTAGACTCTGCCTGAACGCACAGAATGCTGGGAGTATTCTGTGCTTTCGGGCAGTCTCTACAGTGCATGACTGTGTCGGCGGCAGGAAGCAGAGCAGGACCAGCCTCTTAACCCTTTGAGTGCCAGAGTGGTAGGCAACGCATTGCAAAGCAATGCGTTGCGTACCCCTCTGGTACTCAAAGGGTTAACATCACCTGGACCTTGGCCCGTGTACACAAGCTTTTACACTAGTTAGTTAATGGACATTAATGTAATGTACTGAATTTATGCACTGATTAAGAAATTGTGTTACATCAGACTTTCTCATCAAGACAAATCATGAAATGAATACTTAGGCAGTATCTAAACACAATGCAATTAGTGGTGAATAGCTTGGAACACACAGACCCCTATTGCAGTCAAGTGCTTAATGGGTAAGCAAGGGTTGTTGGTAATTAGCGATACAGATTATAATGTTTTGTGCTCTAGGGAAGGGTTTAGGCCTGTCCAGTAGTGGATGAAAGTGCCTCTATTATACAGCAAAGGGTTTAAAATATACTTAACATTTTATGGACCAGCAGAGTGTGCAACACAGTGCTGCCCAATGAGTTGCACACTTCTCTGGTCCTTAAAGGGTTAAAAGTGAACTTATCCCTATGGGATACGTGGACATTCATTTATTTAAAAAAAGGTTTTACCTATGCAGATGTCTATATTTGAACCTTGCTGCAGTCTATAGTAGCTAACCAGTACCATTTTACAATCTTTTGATAAATGGCTGTTTGTGTTTTTTTTTTTTTATCTGACTGATAAATATCATGTGTGCATTGATGGGTTTACCAAACAGGTCTACAAGAACTTCTAACAGGTACTTTTTAAGTATGTCCCTGCTTGAGATAGTAAGTTAATCAGATGCATAGTAGTTTTAACTACCCGATTTGTGCTTAAGCAGGGAAAGCTGCAAAGCAGTGCTGAACATGAAATGGAGATATATACTTAAATATATTTTCCTCAAACTAGAATCTCTATTTTTAACTGGAAGTCTAAAGTCTAATTTTAGATATGCATTGTGGAGTTACTCATACCTGCTTTCTTCAGGACTTCAATAACCAATTAGCATAGCATGTGTCCTAGAAGTGATCATTTTTAGACAGTACAGCAGTGTCACAGATAATATAACAGCCTTCTAAATTAAAGACGGGGTGGGGGGTTCTTATCTCAGAACAGTTTTCAAAACTCATCCTTGTCACTCTGTACAAATGAAAGTAATCAAACAATGGCCAGGCATATCAAACATGCAGCTAGCTGGAATGAGAGCGCTAGAATGGAAAGTGCAGAGGTGCATGTGGGTGCAGGTTAGAGCAGATTATATTAGTTATTTTTCTCCCAAATACTGCAGAATTGGTGAATATGGGTGCTGGAGAGATCATTCGGGGAACTTTACTCCCTGGATAATGTGAATGTCCTGTAGCTGTTCACATTACGTTCTGTAATGCCACTGGGACTGATGTACTAATAAAAAGAAGTGCAATTCTGGTGTAAGCCTAGTGAACTCTAGGGAACAAATTCAAAAATCCTTAAATTACCATTGATTTAAATAGGGCTTTTAACCCCATGAATGCCAGACACTGGGCTGGGCAAATATTTTAAAATCTAGGAGCCAGCACTTTTTCTAAGGCAAACCAGCATTGGCTCAAGAGTTGGAGACATATGTATTTGCGTTAAAAGAAAAAAAAACAACAATACTGTTTTTAATTTAAATGGTTACTATATTAAATTTTATGTAAGACTGAATCCACTGGAAATCCTTGCTTACAAGGGATCTTAGTGATATATTTCAGATATTATTATAATGCTTATGTTAGAAAACAGGGGAACTGGGTATCCATACATTGTAAATAAAAGTTATGTTCTAACAAAAACATGTCTGGTGAAACCATGGCTGTATTTGCATACATGAAGGATTTGCAAAAATTTAAATATCTAAGATGACTTTTGTATAGGGAAGGAGACTGACAGATGAAAGGGGACTGGCAGATGAAAAGGGACTGGCAGAAGAAAGGAGACTGACAGAAGGAGAGGGGGGAAGGAGTCTGAAAGAGGGAGAGAAATGATGAGACTGGGGGGGAGAGAGAGAAAAGAGGGGGACTAACCGTATCCTTCTCCTCACTCTGTCTCTATTTACACATCTCTCCCGATTAGACTGTAAGCTCTCACGAGCAGGGCCCACTGATCCTTCTGTTCTCCACATCTGATTGTACTATTTAATACCTCTGTATATCTATTCCCAGTTGTACAGTGCTGCGGAATTAGTTGGTGCTATATAAATAAAGATTAATAATAATAATATCAATCTACTTCCTCCCCTCTCTCCCTCTGTCAGTCTCTTCATCCTCTCTCATACTCTATCAGTCTACTTCAGAAAATGTCATGGCTTTCAAACTTTACAGCATCTTTGAAGTGGTGGAAATATTAAAAAAAACATCACCACCCTGCTAGGAACTGATTGGCTGGGAGTTGCATAAACACATCACAGACAGTGGTAGTCTGGAATCCATTTTGAACACAGACTGGTCATATAAAAAGCCAGTCCCTGTTCAAAATTACCTAATTCGGACTCGGGTAATGGCCCGAAAGGTATGGAGGGTGGGGTCTGTGGCACTATCCATTCCTGCCACTGCCAGCAAAGCCAGCGGAGGTGGCAGAAATATCTTTAACCCTTTGGAGCCCTTTAAATTCTTTGACAAGGGCATTACTTATTTTTTTAGTTTAATCCAAATGGCATATTCTTTTGAACCAATATGTCTGAGGATTACACCTCCAGCACTCAAAGGGTTAACTCAGGCATATCTTGGGGGGGGGGGCTTTTTTTTTTTTTAATTACTTGCATTGACTTTTTTTTTTATTTACAGAAAATATGAAAAAGAAAATAAGAAAGAAACAAGATTACAGAGAACAGACGAAGAAAGATTCAAGAATAAGAAGGACAGTGGATGACAGGTCACAGATCTGGGTGTTAGGGATAGTATTGTTGCACTTTACTGTTTCTATAGGGTTATTGTTTGGGAGGGTTATTGTGTGTTTGAGCCAATGATTGTGCTTGACAGTGTGTCAGGCACCAATCTTTAGCTTTTTCCTTTGATGTTAAAATTATTCACTCTATTTAGCCTGCATTTTGGGAACTGAAAGGGACAGTAATACTTACAATAAAGAAGACTCGGAGCTGCACTTCATTATATTTGTAGCACGTAGTGATATTTTTCAATACTAACAGGCTTGTAGTTCAACCGCAATTGAATCCAAAAGGATCCCCAGCCGCCACTTTTGGTCGCCTCCCATCAGTTGTGGAATCCAGTTGTGGGACCGGACTGCGTGCATCGAGGGACAATCTTCACTCAATAAGTATAAGAAAAAACGTTCCCCTTTTGACGAACGAGAGTAGGGTTTTCCTTATGCTTACTGAAGATTGTCCCTCGCCGCTCTCCATTCGTACAATCATGAGAGGCAAGGTGACGCAGGGTAAAGGGGAGGGAGGGGGATCCTTTCTGATTCGATTGTGGTTGAACTACAAGCCAGTTAATATTGAAATATAGCACTACATGTTACAAATAGAATAAAGAAGACTTGGAGTTGCACTTTATTATAAGTATTACTATCCCTGTAACACACAAAACAGACGTTTGGCCACAAGTCTGTTTCTGTGGCCTCACATCAATTGTGGTTTCAGCTGGTAGGACAATTGGTCTTTAGCCAATATTGCCCTACCGGCTGTTTTAAAGGCCTCAATTGGATTGAGACCTAAGTATCCCATACTACAAGAAAGAAGCTGGTCGATCTTCCATCTCCTTAACAGCTCTGAAATCCTGGAATAACCTACCGGAAAAAAAATCAGATCTTCTCCCAGTATAAAATCCCTAAAAAGAACTGCTTATTTGTATCTAAAAACAACATGTAACTATAGGTATGAACATGCACAAAATGTATGAATAGCTTTATTTAGATGTTGGCATAGTGTATGCAGTGCCTCACAATGTAGCTTGTAAAAATCTATACAATAAAAGGGGTTAAAATAAGTGTCACAATCATAGAAACAGAGAGTTTATATATTATATATCAGTTATGGTTCATTTGGAAGGTACTATTTACACTTTAAGTATATCTTCAGAGTGCTTTGAAATTTCGGAACAATGTTTTTTTTAAATCCTAAACATGAGGACTTACTTTTTAAGCTTCAGTATAAATTGAATAGTTGTGTTTTAATATGGATTGTACTTACTACTACAGTAGACTTGGCATCATAAGCTACCCTCTTAATTCTCTGCAGTATTCCATCCCCACCTTGAGCCTGGAATTTAAACATTTGGAAAGCAATATATAAAAGTTGAATGTACAGGCATTGTGCAATTATTTATAATGTTATTACCTTATGGATGTCAGAAAGTACGTATACAGTGTCACCAACACTGCTTATAGACAGCAGTATAGTATTACCACGACAAAATCATCAACATAGCACACACAATGTATATACACGTAACACGTTGGGGACCTCTCTCTAACATACAAGTAGCTAACCCTCTGAGTGCCAGAGGGGTACGCAACGCATTGCTTTGCAATGCGTTGCGTACCCCTCTGACACTCAAAGGGTTAAAGGTATAGCATTGTGTAATATTGAAAAAATATATATTACCGAGATTATCCAGTTGAGTAATAGACTGTTATTCCTACTACTGAGAGGTATTTTATTCACATGTATTGCAGCTCAAACTTGCATTTTAAGGGTGCAGTAATTCCATGACCTACATTTTTTTGGTAAAGCTTCTCCTACTACAGTCATCAATTACTACTGTAAGTAACAATATCCCTCCATAGGCTGCTGTAGCAACAGAACCACTACTACAGGTACTACACCATATAAAATGCAAGTGCGAGCTGCAAAAACTTTTGAGTAAAACATCTCTCAGGATTAGGAATACCCTTCTTTTACTCAGCTTGCTAAACCATGCAATATCTTTTTTTTTTTTTTTTGTCAAAGCTATTCCTAAACATCCCACTTAAACATATTTCAGTTGCTCCCTACAGTGTGAACCAGTTTACTACACAGTAACATTTCTTCAGCTCATACGAACTGAAATGTGAAAAGGGGAATGGTAATGCATAATGCCACAGAGACTGATGTACTGTATGGAGCTGGAGCAATTCTGGAACCACCAACTGCACAATAGGGGACAAATAAAAATGTCCCCAAATAGACATTCATTTAAATAGGGCTTTTAGCACTTGGATACTAAAGAGGTCTCAAGCACATTGAGAAGCAATGTATTGGGGATCTCTCCAGCATTCAAGGAATTAAATACAGTTAGGGTGACCACACGTCCCGGAATGCCCGGGACTGTCCCTTATTGGGGGTCTGTGTCCCGCGTCCCCTCCCACCGGGACAACAAAGAGTCCCGGAATGGAGCAACACGTGCCAGTCCAGCCAGCCAACCAATGAAATGTATTTGCTATATGGTCCTCATTGGCAGGCTGAGCCAGCCAATGAAGACCATATAGCAAATACATTTCATTGGCTGGCTGGACTGGTATGTGCGAGACAGCTGAGGTGGAGCAGGTATGCTGGTGCTGCAAGTGGGACCCGCGGCTGAGATTCCCGCCGATGCTGACCATCTTTCTGAGGCCGACACTGGGAACTCTTATTCTGTGTCAGCCTCAGAAAGATGGTCAGCGCCGGTGGGAGCCTCAGCCGTAGGACTAGGGTGACCACGTGTCCCGGAATGGCAGAACAGAAATGTGGTCACCCTAAATACAGTTTGTCCCCCAAGATGCAGTTAATTAGAACATAAGCTTCACTATCTGTTACTGTCAATAAAAATGCACTGAAAACATTTCTAATGATGTATTTGTATTTTAAGTAGACAATTAAGTGGACTGCAGAACAGTATTTAACAACAGAAATCCATCTGTCTCAAATAACAATCAAGGATGAGCAATATAGTCTGTAACTAATCCATCAGAAAGGGTGTATACATGGCATACATTTTTCTTCTGAAACAGAATGGAGAATCAATATGCATATTGAATGATGATGCTAGATTCACTGGTTGGGTTATTTGAATTTCGGTGGATGAGGTTTCTCTGCACAGAAATACAGACTCCTTTTGAACTGGGTTTAGACTAAAATCCTCTCTGCCAGCTTCAGAGGTTTCATAAAAGGGTTGACTGTGGATATGTGTGCGTTGGAGGGATTAAGTTATTATATACACTAATGTGTCAATGCATATGCACAGCACATGCTATTGTGTTCCTCCACATAGGCACATAGCATGCACTGTGCCTCACTTTCATACATCTTCCTCTCTGTGTCTCAGGAAATACAATCCAGGAAAATGTAATTATCCTGCAATCCAAGATTGTTTTAAGTTTTACATAGAGTACAGGTGCACTGACATTTGTTTTAAGTTGCTATATTTATCGCATACAATACCGGAACTTCTATATACGGTAACATTTTCCTTCTCTTCTTTCAGTAAAAATAATCCATGGTGTCATATACGATTGATTCAGAGCCAAACTATGTTAAATGGGATGACACCGGAAGGGAGCACTCCACGGATCCGCAAGGAAATAGTGCCATACAATGAACAAATTTTATTGTAGAAACATGGTAATGCTCTAACGCGTTTCGCGAACTAGTCCCTTACTCATAGGACTATGATTAAGGGACTAGTTCCCGAAATGAGATAGAGAGATTCGTTTAGAGCATAGTATTTCCTGTGAGATTTTCCTGCCGGATTGGTTTTTATCATGTTTCTACAATAAAATTTGAGAATTTTATAACATATGTTCATTGTATGGCACTATTTCCTTGCGGATCCGTGGTGCGCTCCCTTCCAGTGTCTTCTTGTTTGCTGAAGCCTGTGCCGAGCCTGTTGGGGGCTGCACCGGGTCCACGTCAGTCACTATTGACTATTAAAATGTTTTCTAGCAACTGTAGCAACCCATGAGATTATGTTTATGTTAAATGGGTAATGCTTCCTAGGACAATAGTATTTCCTCATGTCACTTAAGTCACTTCACTCAAGTCCTCACTTAAAAAAATACTATTAAACAAGCTTCTTGTCTAGCTATGACAATGGGGTAGTCTTTGATCGCAACTGCTCCTACTATGGAGAGCGAAACCACCAACAAATATCTCTATGGCTATCTTCAATCATTATTCGACCAATGTGAAACAAATACTCACAATTACTATGCGAGATAGCTGGTTGTGAGAACAACCAGACAGTTCAAACGGGGTAAGCAGTGACTGCCCAGTTTCAGTCACTTCTCTCAGGATGTTTTTCCTTTTCTCTCACATATTATATACTTTTTATTATACTACACTAGTTGAACAGCCCGTTACACGGGCCAAAGTGCCACTGCCACTCGGTCGCGGGGCAGTCACGCGCAGTGGAGACTGCCCGCGCCACGGCTGATACAGAGCTGGATGCTCCTTCAGAGTGCCCACCTCTGTATCAGCCGCGGCGCTGGCAGTCTCTACTGCGCATGACTGCAGCACGCGCAGCAGTGTCTACTGCACATGTCGCGGCGTTACACACGATTTAGCAAATTATTATATAGGATGTTTTTATAAAATATATGCCTGCAATATTTGAAAAAGGGGTGAATCCCCGAAATGCGTCATAACAGGCGTTCATAGCCTATTATGTATTGACGTTGTATATTTCTGGCTATATTTCTAATTTTTTAATCTGTATCTTTTAAATAAATATTATTAGAGGATCCATTGTTCCTTTTCATTTTCTCATCTTTTCCTGAGAGAAGTGACTGAAACCGGGCAGTCACTGCTTACCCCGTTTGAACTGGCTGGTTGTTCTCACAACCAGCTATCTCTCACAGTAATTGTGAGTATGTGTTTCACATTGGTCGAATATTAATTGAAGATAGCAATAGAGTTATTTGTTGGTGGTTTGTGCTCTTCCTGTTCATTTGTTCTCTGTATTTCAAGGTTCCCAGCAAGTACTCTGGGTGTCTCTAGAAGACGCAGCATCCATCTATCAACTTGGAATGACTGAGTGGGGGCAGTTTGAGTCCCCCATCTGCTTTTGCTGACCACTATTAGTGGTTGAGAATATTATGAGTACAGTGGTGTATTGGTGGAGGTCTTCAATTGGCAAGACATATTCCACAAGGGAGCACCCTTGTTTTTTTTCTTTTTTGTGTGCTACTTAGAAGAAAGTTCAGTTTATGCAGTTTTTTGTAAATTCCCTTGAGTGGACCTGTCTTGGATATCATCAGTGTGGGTTTTAATGCAAGAAAGGGTCATGAGGAGACCTTCAGGGTCAAGAAGACCATGAGAAATTCAGAGAAGGATGACTATATCTCAGAAGCTAAATGCTTTTTTTTAGATATGTAGAACCACTTGAAAGTGTCAGTCCCAAATACTGTATTTATTAAGAACAGATTTCATCTAGTAGACATCATCCCTTTAACCCGTAAAGTGCCAGAGGGGTACACAATGCATTAACGATTTGTGCTATCAGCGATCTCCACAGTCACAAAACTCAATGTCTTGGAGGCCTCTCAGGCAACTAAGCGGATATAATATGTTTTGGCAGTCATACAATTCAGAACTTGACACAATGAATATTTATTTTAACAAAGTTAAAAATTCACTCACTTCTGCTGTACCATCCAGAATGCTATTAATGAACTGTATCATGTCTTCAGTGCTCTCAATTTGTTTGCTTGGCAGAAAATACTGCTGATTTGATGTGTTAAGTACTACAATAGTGGGGACACTGAGGTCACTGTAGAAAAAACACAATATAAAAGTTAATGTATGCCAACAAATTATACCACTAGGAGACACAATCACAATAGCTGCTATTTTTTAATCCATCATTGAAATTCACTACTCCTTTATCCTGAAGGAAAATCTAGGGTTTTAAATGTATTTATTTAGAAAGTGTTTTACGAGGAAAAATGCACTGAGATTTCTCTCATTTTCAAATTGTCCCAAAGAACATTTACAAAACAAAGTGACACAATTATACACATACTAGTTTAAAAGCCCATGTACACGGGCCACAGTGCCACCAAGCAGCCTCGGCTGGTGCCTGGAGCCTCTCTGCTCACCAAGCGGTCCCAGGAAGGTGCACAGAGAGGACTCCGGTCCAAATTCGGAGCGCCCCGCTCCGTATCAGCTGCAACGAGTTCAGGCAGTCTGAAGTCTCTACTACATATGACGGCTTCTGCCAAACATCCCAGCGAATTATTATATAGGATAGAAACAAAAAATAAATAAAACAACACATTGACTTGGAGAAGATTTTAATTTTTGGGTAGGCTATTCCATTCTTTTGGAGCTCTGTAGAAGTCAGATTAACCCTCTTCTTTCCTTTAGTTTAAAATAGCCAGTGGGTTGCTGGGAGTGGAGCAGTGTATGCAGAGCCGGAGTAAACATAATGCTCAGACAGCCAGGCAGCTTTCCAAATAGGCTGTTATAAACTAGGCAAGAAAGGTGAATGGTACATCTGGATTTGAGCATTAGCCAACTTAGTTCTTTAAACATATCACACAATGATGAGTAGTATAATTACACTTGACAGCAAAGCGGTATAATGAATCGAACAGAGAGTGGGGAGCTTGCAAAGATGGCGTTGTGACTACATCTCTACAGTCAAAGAATGGCATCAACAACTGCTGCACAATATAGTTTCTTACCATTGGATTTAGAAGGGATTTGTTTCTGTGCTTGCTAGGTGCTAAAGTTTTGATGTTCATTTAGCAATACAAAATTCAAAAGGGAGGTTGGGGACTAGCCACAAACAGAGCTCAGTGCAAATTACTATTAGGCTTTGTTATGATGGTTAAATGGGTATAGTGGAGTTTAAGTAATTTGTGCTTTGTACCAAATACCATTGTGTTTAAGAATTGCTTTTAAGAATGGTTTGCTTTAAGTGATCAGTTTTTCAACTTCCGATAAATATTCCTGTAATATTGCCTCAAGTTATGATATGCTTGATATTTAGTGTAGATCATGTGCTCGTGTGCATACACATGGACAGAAGATGCTTACTAAACTGTGGGCAGAGAATTTATAAATAGGAAAAACTAGAAGGGGGCTAAGAACGGAACCTTTGGGAACACCATGTTACTTTGACTGGGATGAAAGCACTGTCAGCAACAGCCATATATTACATTCTAGCTTACGAGTAGGATCAAAACCAGTTTAGAGAATGTTTACCTAAACCTGAGATTTAGCATCTGTCAAAATGTATTGTTAGCAGAAGCCTAAACTATAGTCTTGCATATAGTATGCCTGGTGGAGGCTTCCTTTTATGTTTTGTGCAGGACTCCCTGATCCCAAAGACAGAACAATTTTGATAGGGTCTCACAGACATGATGGTGCAGTCTTATCTCTAAACTTTGTAACAATAAATGAAAAACCTTTTTGAATAGAGGACAGGAGGATAAATCTCAACACATTAACTTGAATTTGCTTTTGGCTCATTAAAGCTGAACTTTCAGATAATAGCCAGTCGCCACGCATTCATTAAATGCATGGCAACTAGCTTGAAAATAGATGTCTTACCGTAAAAAAAACAAAAAAAAAAAACCGTGTCTAAAGGAATCCATCCCGTTTCGGGACTGATGTGGAGGGTGGTGCGGTCTGTGTGCCTGCGCCGTCAGTGCCTTCCGGTGACCATATGGTGCAAAGCAGTCTACTAAGATGTCTGCACTCTAACCTCAGTTCCGGTCTCCATACGGGACGGTTTCCTTTAGACACAAGTATTTTTTTATAGTAAGACATGTATTTTCAAGCTGGTCGCCATTCATTTAATGAATGCATGGTGACTTGCTATTATCTGAAAGTTCTGCTTTAAAACTGCAGAAACAAAAAAAGAAAAGTGGTATCTGTACAAGATAGGCAACATATCTATTAGAAAAACATGATTTAGGATTATATTTTTGGTATACATAAATTAAATCATTTTTACAAATGCTGGCTTGGAGCGCATAATAAATAAATGTAACAGGGGTCATAATACTTACTCCATTAACAGGCTATTAATGTAGTCATTCCCATCCATATGACCAAACTGAAAGTCTCTGCAAGGAAAAATACATCTATGTTAGGTTCTAGCTTTTCAGAAAAAGGAATGATCAGGACTTAGCAATCTGCTTCCCACCAGCTACAACTCATAAATCGCTGCAAGCCATTGCTCGACTTAGGGTTACAGGAGTTATAGTTCTACAACAGAAATAGCAAATGGGGGCAAAATTTAATTTTGAAATCAGGAACATAAATTGGGATAATGGGATCTATGAACAGGAAGTCAAAACCAGAAACTGTCTCTAAAAATCTGAGACATATGGCAGGTATGCACACACAGTAGTAATGGCCAAAATGGGAATGTTGCATGTATTTCAGATGTAACCTGAATTTTAGTGTATTCCTTTAACCATCTGAGGGCCAGGGAAGAACGCAATGCATTGCTCCACAATGAGTTTCCCATCCCTCTGGCACCCATAGTGTTAAACCATTCTTACTTTGCATATAGAAGACCAGCTTTCATGAAATCTCACATACTCCAGTGCTTTAGTTAGGATGTGAAATGAGCAGTACATGAGATTAATCCTTAAAGTAATAGATGGAAATGCAACACATTGCAAAGCAATGCGTTGCATGCCCCTCTGATCTTTAAAAGGTTAAAGAGAAACATTAAGAGCTGCATTCAGGAGGTTAAGAAGAATTGGTTATGGAACAAACCAACTGCATCATTAGCAGAATTGGTTTACTCTAGCATTTTTCCTCTTTAGTGTCCTGATAACAGCCCTAGGGGCACGGCGTTACATTAAACAGCAACATTTTTCATGGCACTGCATCTTTAAAACAGCACTGCACAGATGGGGAGATTATAATCTTCCTTACTAAATGCACACAGCAAAATTAGCCAAAGTAAATTTTACATGACTTTAAAAAGCCTACCGATGAAAGTGGTCCCTGTAGTTTTTTGCCACTTCTTGAACAATAGATTTTAATCTGGGGGAAAAAAAAAAGAAAAATATTTACTTGTACATAGATAATTTATTCTGATCAGTAACCCTTTGGGGGTCCATAGTGGCACTCAAAGCACAAGATTCCTGTATGCCACTTGTGTTACTGGTTGCAATGTTTTATTTTAACGTTATATTATAAAATATGTTTTCATGTCATAACAAAAATGTGTAGTGAAACAAATGTTTGATGAGCTATGCTCAGATAATTGCTGAGGAAATTAAATATAATTCAATATTAAAATTAAAGTGGATCTGAAACCGTAAGTTTAGTTGTGTTATTTGCTTATATGTCAAACTAGAATTTTTTTTCTGTAAAATAAATAATTTTTGAGAAATTATATTTTTATGGCACAGTGTGGCACTTTATGCTAATTCCTTGCAAAGTATGCTGACTAGTTCTGTTCACACTCATAATGTGTGGTAATACTGGTCCAGAAAAGAAGCTTGTTAGATAATTTCTTAAAAGTTATATATATTTCAAATGCCTAGTACAAAATATATATATATTTTTAAGTGATAGTCAACCTGCTTTATCCTTTTGAGTGCCAGAAAGGTATACCTCTCTGGCATTCAAAGGGTTAAATGCTTTACATATTCTTCAAGATCTTAATATATAAAGTCAGACTGTCTACACTTTCTTTGCCTATTTATTTTTTTTAAACGTACGTCCCTGACACTGAACTCCCTGAGTCTCTGCAGAGAGCTTCCTGTTGGGAACTGCAATAGCAAGGATAGTGTAATGATGTAACACCGAGTGCTCTTTATACTGTAGAGCAGGGCTGTCCAAGTTCAGTCCTCAAGGGCCATCAACAGGCCAGCTGTAAGTATTCCCCTTATTAAGCACAGGTGAGTTAATCAGAGGCTCATTCATTTTGACTGACTCACCTGTGTTTAATAAGGGGAATACTTACATTTTGGTCTGTTGGTGGCCCTTGAGGACTGAACTTGGACAGCAGTGCTGTAGAGGTAGGCTTTTTTCACAGTATCATTTTTACTCTGTTGTATTATAACTGCTTTCAAGTCACTGACAAAGTTATTCCAAAAGCTCCCTGACAGGGACATAAAAGTGTAGAAAAAAATAATAAATAATGGGCAAATTGACTTTATGCATTTTACAAGTGCCAAATACATAAAGGGTTGACTGTCACTAATTATCTTTAAGGTGACACCACTTTCCTCCAGTTATCTACAAAAAAAAAAAAGGATTTTAGTCTTACCTGTTAAATCTTTTTCTCTTAGTCCATACAGGTTACTGGTAACTTTGGGTAGGCACCCCTTTAATTGTAGGCAGGAACAATTCTAGAATTGTATGCAGGGGGTGGAGCCTACCTTCCCTCCTTGGCTGCAGCTAGCCAACCAGCTCAAGAAAGATTTGAGACTCTAACCATTGACTAGATAGTGGAAGGGAAAGAAGACTCCTGTGAGCATGACCCCGAAGGACCCCCATGGTCTGTCACAGGACAGCCAAGCATGGTCCCTTGACAGGGTGGAAGACCAGTAACCTGTATGGACTAAGAGAAAAGGATTTAACAGGTAAGACTAAAATCCTCTTTTCTCCAAGCTAAACATTATTGGTCAGGTTGGCCATGATGTTGGACCTGTGGAACAATGTTGGACCCACCGGGTTTGAGAAGAACAAAGCACTTGTTCACCAGGGATTAACTCACAGTGGATCACTGGCAATGGAGAATGGCACTGTGCAATCACTTAGCAATAATGGGCAAGCTTCAAGATGGCATCTGAAGAGCAACTGGTACAGAGCTGTTCCTTCTCAAACCATTCTATGTCACTTGCATAACAACCTGTCTCCATGCGAGATTACTATATGAAGGCCTACCACTACTGTCATCTCACAGGACCTATCAAGAAACCAAATCACACTGGAAGCAAAAGTAGAGATCTATGTTTTTCATTGATGAGTCACAGCCCTGTCTAAGACATCCTGATGGGAGCACAATGGTCTAAGGGCTAACACCACGGAATTTCCTAAATCGTGTACATGGCTTACTGAAGACAAAGTCCATAAGAGACTGGAAAATGTTATGGAGAATAAAACACCTGGACCTGATAGAATACACCCAAGGGTACTTAAGGAACTTAGTCCAGTAATAACAAGACAATTATGCTTAGTATTTATGGATTCACTTTTGTCAGGAAGAGTGGCCTGTGATTGGAGGAAAGCTGAGGTAGTAACATTGTTCAAAAAGGGGGCAAGATCCAGACTAGGAAATTATAGACATGTGAGCTTAACTTCCATAGTAGGTGCGACATTAGAAGTATTAATAACTGCCAGTGTTCAGAACTATGTGAAGTCAAAATATTATTAGTAGGAGCCAGCATGGTTTTATGAAGAGATAATATCAAACTAATTTACTTGCATTTTACAAAAGGATAAATAGTAATCTGGACAAGAGAATTGCTGTTGATGTAGTATACTTGGATTTGGCAAAAACCTTTGATACTGTGCCTCACAACAGGTTACTGCATAATTTGAAAGGCTTTGGTTTGGGAAGTGATATCTGTGCATGGATAGAGAACTGATTAAATGATAGATGGTAGAGTCATAATCAGTGGAACCTTTTCAAGTTGGTCTGAAGTTGTAACTGGGGTGCCACAGGGTTCAGACTTGGGCACAATGTTTTAGCATTTGTTTATTAATGATCTAGAAGTAAGAACTGAAGGTAATGTCTCAATCTTTGCTCTGTAAGGAAATATATACAGAGCAGGATAATTTCTCTCTGCAGGAGGATTAAGATAAATGGTGAATGGGCAGAAAAGTTGCAGATACATTTGGGCTGTAGAAATAAACATGCTACATATATATTAAATGAGAAACTACTTGGGGAATCCACTTTACAGAAAGATTTAGGAGTACAGATAGACGAGAGATTTCATAGTAGTTTGAAGAGTCACTCAGGTGCTGCAAGAGCAAATAGGTTACTATCCTGCATAAAAAAAAAAAAAAAAAAAAAAAAAAAAAAGAGGAGTAGATGCACGGGATGCAAATATAATTCTACATCTATTTTTGGGCACCAGTTAATAAAAAAGACATTACTGGACTTCAAAAACTGCAGGGACGTGCAACAAAACTGATAAAGGGATTGGAGGATCTGAGTTACAAAAAGAGAGACTAGCCAAACGGGGTTTGTTTACATTAGAAAACAGTCATCTAAGCGGTGATATGATTACCATTTACAAATATATTCAATGTCAATACAAAGAACTATACAATTAACTATTTACTCAAAAAGCTGAGCGAAGAATAAGAGGTCATCCATTAAGACTAGAAAAAGGAGCTTCCGACTAAAACAAAGACAGGGATTTATTTTTTTTTACAGTAAGGTCAGTAAAGGTATGGAATTCTTTGTCGATGCTGTGCTTGTAGATACTGTAACTGCTTTCAAAGAAGTAATGGATAGCTTTCTAGCACAGAACCTACTGAGAATTATGACACTTGGCTTAAGACCAGAAAGGATGTTGGTCCAGGGAAATATCTGACTGCCATTTGGATACATGAAAGATTTTTTTCCTACCTGCTTGGGGCTTAACTGGAAATGGTTTCAATGGGCTTTTTTTTTGTCTTCCACTGGATCAACAGGGTGATATGGCATGTGCTGAACTTGATGGACACATGTCTTTTATCTGTCTCATCAAGTATGTTATTATGTTAGTGAAAAACATGCGGAAGTGTGCTTTGTCAATGCCACCATAGACTGGCTCCCAGTATAACTGACCAGTGCAGAGTCATACATGGCAGATGCACTGTAAGAACCAAATCCAGAATGTCCTGTGCAATTATTTTTATCTTTTCTTGTTTACCAGGACACACCCAATCCACTTGCTCCTGCTCTGCTACTACTTTTCATAGTGTATGCTTTGCTGCACACTGCCCTTAGGCCTATATCAAGCAGACTTACAGACATTTCCGTGCACATGTATAATGTATTTCTGAAAAGCATCCCAGAGATTTGATTCCATCGGTGTTTGACTTGGGCTTATGGATCCTTACCATACTTCTTTGCTGCCTGCCCAGATCTTAGCTATGTTCGTGGTCTGATTCTGTATGATGATCAGGACCCTGGGCCCTTGATTAGTTTGTGAGCTTCTAGCATTTCTTTTCTACTTGCTGTTGCTTCCATTGACAAGCCATAATGATCATCCTGGTCCTTTTCCTGCTCAGATGGTCCTGGTTATTCAACCTTGTGGTTGACAAAGTTTCCTATGGCTTGTGACCACAGAAACACATTCAACACCACTATCTATTACCTCCAGCTTCTGTCTCAAATAGCTAATAAGTGGCAATCTTGAATGTTTATTTTGTTTGCCAACCCATGTTTCTACTTCCACTCATTCCTGTATCTAATACTAGTTGGTGTTTCAGTGTCAGTTTTGCCTAATACCCCTCCACTGCCCTGGGGTGCACCTCCCGTCCTGTTAGTATGACAGTTTATAACTGCCATGACTGCGGACCCTGCAGGTTTGTAAGGTTGTTGCACATCAGGGAATATTACTTGGACAGAACTCTTCATAAATAGAATGAAGCATGAAATGGTCACCCTTCTTCTGACCAGTGCCTCCGCTTCTGCGTCAGCTACTTCAATTATACATGAATGCCCTGGCAAGCCTACCAATATTTCCTTGTCTGAAAACTTCAATGACAACCCCAAAGAGCTGTGGGGATTCCTTAATCAGTGTACAAAACACTTTAGAAATCAGCTTGATACATTTTCTTACACACTAAGCAAGATTAAACTTTATCACTTCCCTTCCTAAAGGGCAAACCCTAGCATTGTACTCTCCCATCTTATATCAGACTTCTCCCATCTTAGAAAATACAGGTTCCTTCAAAGCAGCCTGCAAGAACCCAGGCAGGTAGGCTTCTTCAAAAGCTGCTATTCTGGACCCTGAGTAAGGAATGAAGCCACTTGCTCAGAATGCCCCTTTATTATTACTGGCAGTTGTACATTGCTGCCAATTACTAATTATTTTTTATAACAAGCTATGTGCATTCTTCTTGTTGCATAATATATCCAATTATCTACCCTTACATGGCCACTTTAGTCTTCTATTATTTTAAAAAAAGTTGAATGAACATTAACAGATCCTTACTTTGTAGATGTATAAGCACATTTATATATGAGCACGTTATTGAGACATTACATACCACTGACTTTAGTTTAATCCACAAGCAGTTTGTTTTTTGATGATGCAGGATTTCTAGATGTGTTATATCTAACTCTACAATACGCAATTAAGATTGTGTTATCTGGATAGTTTAACTCCATCTTTCCTGTGTTGATAACACTTGGTTTTTTCATTTTTAACTTGCTTGTTTTGAGAGGTTCTTTTTATTTTGTACAATAAAGGTGATGTTTTATTTATTGTGTGTTGTTGTAATGCTGGGAATTTTCACAGTAGTTGTTATTGAATCATTTGCATGCCAGCAATACGCTGCATACCCCTCTGGCACGCAAAGGGTTAATATGGGTGGGTTAGTGCTTATTTGTCTTTTTTTTTTTCTATATACTTTAGTATTCTAACAGATTACCACACTCCCTTTAATCTAGGGACACCCTATACACTTTATATTGGTTTATCTCCTTTTTTGAGTACTTTGAGTATTACCTGGTATGTTCAACTGAATTGTTTTTCTCGTCAATTACTGCAACAGCAACCAGTTTCCCTAAAACAAAAAGATTTTAAGTTAGTTGTGCTCAGCACTGTTTTACAGTAGTGAATTTAACTATACAATTATTCCCTTCAACTTATTTTTGACAATATGCAAACCAAGCACACATAGAAGACCGTTTCAGTGAAATAATTATTTTTTACTAATGTGATCTCTGCTCTGCTGCAGAGCCGCCTGAAGCAAATAAGGCCGGATATCCCTGCAGTCAGTACAATGTTGACTTCAGGGAAGGGAGGAAGGAACTTTGCGGGTGGTTATCTCTCAAACCATAAAGGTTTGAGAGATGACACTGGGGACAATGAAATTCTTTTTAACATGCCTACAATATGGGGATTAGTAATATTTAAGTATTACTATACCTTTAAAATAAAACAAATGCGATAGGGGGCAATTCTACACATTCAGTTTTCAGCAGGCACGATAAGATTTGTTACATCTGTAATTGTGCTTTAAAGGGCAACTATCTTAAGAAAAGTGTCCCACCAGCACATTGGTAGCAAACACCTTATTTAAAGGACGCTACTGCCTAAAAACAACTTTGTATTCACAATTTTATATTTACAAAACTAGTTTTTGAGCTGTTGAGATTTATAGATCATGCTAACTAGCCCTACATTACCTCTCCCACTCAATGACACTTAACCTTTTCAGGAGGTTAAAACTAGGGATGCACCAATACCGGTATCGGTGCCGATACTGAATAGTTGCACCAGTACTTGTACTCATGCAAACTGTTCCGATACCGAAACAGACACCCTGCTGCCCAGCAATGAAATACTCTAACCAGGGAACCCGGTCATTGTGTACAGAGGATTGTGGGAGGTCTACCCGTACTCCAATCACAATGGAGCTCTTACAGCAATTGGCTGCCTGTGGATTGTGGGAATTGTATTCCTCAGAAGCTGGAGGACTTCATGTTACATACCTGCCTTTTATCCCTATAATAAATACCTGAATATTAGCACTAGTATGCAGTGACAGTCAGAGATACGGGTTCCTTGTATCCTCCTGTCCCTTGACAGGGTGGGAGACCAGTAACCTGTATGGACTAAGAGAAAAGGATTTAACAGGTAAGACTAAAATCCTCTTCTCTTTGTCGTCCAATACAGGTTACTGGTAACTTTGGGATGTCCAATCACCGAGTTTCCCAGAGATGGGAAGTAAGGCAAGGACCAGGTGCAATGCCCCCAAAGTCACCAGCGCATATATGAACCATCAGATCAGAGATTGTCCAACAACAATAAAGTGTCAGTGGACACTGAACAGGGGTAACAACACCCCAAACTATTACACAGCACACTGAACTAGAGCCAACCGGGCTCAAAAGTGAAGGAAGCACCAGGAACCAAAGAAAATCCTAGACAGGCAAAACTGCCTCCAGGGTTTTCCTTCCAATGCTGGCATCAGCCGATGCCAACACATCAACACGGTAGTGCTTCGAAAAGGTGTGCACAGACAACCAGGTGGCAGCCTTGCACAACTGATCAGCAGAGGCCTGATTCTTGTAAGCCCAAGAGGCCCCAAGAGATCCAGTAGAATGAGCAGTGACCCTGAAAGGGACAGCTCATAAGACTTACGAATAGTGGACTTGATCCACGAAGCAATAGTCACTTTGGATGCAGGTCTTCCTTCCCTGGAACCCTCAGAAATGATGAACAGCGCGTCTGATTGCCTGATATACTCAGTGCGATGTACATAAAGCTTGAGACAATGCACCACATCTAACAAGTGGAGATCCCTCTCCTTGTCAGAGGTGGGGTCAGGGCAGAAAGAGGGCACCACAATCTCCTGAGTGATGTGGAACTCCGAAACCACCTTCGGGAGAAACTCCTGAGAGGTGCGAAGCACCACCTAATCCTTGTGAAACACCAAAAATGGTGGTCTACAGGACAGAGCATGCAACTCTGCGACACGCGAACAGACACTATCTCCAGGAGAAAAGCGATTTTCCATGTCAGAAGGCGTAGAGGAATAGTAGCCAAGGACTCAAAGGGAGGGCGCTGAAGGACACCCAGAACCAGATTAAGATCCCACTGAGGAGTAGGAGCCTTAAAGACAAGGCGAGTATGAGCAACACCCTGGAAAAATACCTTGACATCAAGAAGGATAGCAATGCGCCTCTGAAAGAAAACAGAGAGCGCAGAAGTCTGAACCTTAAGGGAATGCAAACGGAGGCCCTTATCCACACCATCCTGCAAGAAGGCAAGGACCGTGGGCAGATCAAATTCCTGAGACAAGTCCCTATCGCCACACCAAGATAGAAAGGTTGACCAGACACGATGGTAGGCCTTTGAGGAAACTGGCTTGCGAGCACTAAACATGGTAGCCACCACACCAGAAGAAAAACCTTTCTTCTTCAATATTGAGGATTCAATTATCAAGCCGTCAAAGCTAGACGATGAACGTCCTCTTTCCACAGGTAACCCTGGAGGAGAAGATTCGGACAGGAGGGGAGTCAGAACAGCTCTGCCACTGACAGATCCAGATGCTCCGGAAATCAAACTTGTCGAGGCCAGTACGGAGCAACCAGAATGACTGGACATTGCTCCAGCCTCAATTTCCATAACACCCTGTGCAACATAGGAAGGGGAGGGAAGATGTAATCCAGAGGAAACAACCAAGGAATGGACATGGTATCCACTGCCAAAGCCAGAGGATCTCTCCGGCGAGAGCACAATCTTGGAACCTTCCTGTTGTGTCTTGTCGCCATCAGGTCGATGCAAGGAAGACCCCACTTCTGAACAATGAGGTTGAACACCTCTGGATGCAGTTCCCACTCTCCGATGTCCACTGTGTGTCGACTGAGGAAGTCCACCATGACGTTGTCTATGCCAAGAATGTGCACTGTGGATATGGCAGAACATTCCTCAACATCTGACTCCACCAGCAGTTCCTCCTCAGAGGAATCTGATACGTCAGGTACTCTCTTTGGTATTGGCAGGGAAGACTTGACGGAGGAGGGGGTCTGCCAGGGATGGAAGACCCCCTGTACCTGGGATGGAAAGAGTTGCTATGTAGACCAAAGGTCCCCAGCAACCTTAGTCTTAGGTCTGGCCCCAAGCTCCAATGGTATAGACATTCTCACAGTGTCAAATAACCTTATAATAAAAGAAATCACCCAAGTACAGTGTGTAGGATTAAAGCTTAACCCCAGAAATCGCTAAACTAGACTTATCTGGCAGGCGAAGGGTTAATCACCAGAGGAAAGAAGGAGAGTCCAAGCCCTGCGTAGGATACTCGTTCTGGAAATAAAACAAAATGGCTGCCATGGCAGGAGCCAATCAGAAATGAGCGTGCAACGCAAGCACTCATGGGAAATGTAGTTTTCCCAGAAAAAGTACCCAAACAGTGCCTGAAGCCCCCCAACACACTAGAAACATGAACTGGATGATAGAGCAAGGGCAGACAAGAAAAATGAGACATCTCTGAAGTTGCTAGGTTAAGCGGTTGCAGAGATATGTCCCAAACTGTACAGTCCCATAGGAGTGAATGGAGCAATGGAGTCTATGCGGTAAAGCGTGCCTGAACTCAAATTTTACAAAACTAAAACCGTAAAATAAAAATGCATGAAACATCACTAGAACATGCAAGGATACCCAAAAAACGCTGATCCAGTAGGAAAAGTGTCAGAGAACCCCCCAAAAGATGCAAAACCAGCAGCTAAAGGGTTAAAGTACCACATAAACCTGTTCCAAAACACCCAACAGACATATAGATAGACCCAATGAGTGCGGGTGTGTGCAATAGGAACTCCAAAAGTAAACCCCATGTGCAGTGGGGCACTGTGGGACATGTGGACCTGCAGCACTCAAAGGGTTGCTCACCTTTCCTGCAGATCTTCTGTCTTCAGACTACCATGTATTAAGAAGACGCCTCAGTGGGCAACTCCTGAGGAAAGAACTTGTAGCCAAGATTCCCCCCCTCAGGGCTTAAGGTCCACAAAAAGTGCCTGGTTACTGAGCTAGCCACATCTAAGGGCATTGTCATTTATGGTAATCCGCCTAATGGTGGTATTCCATTTCTAACAGAAAAATAAAAACATTTCTAAAACTATAGCAGAACTGTTCTCTTGCCTGTGTTATCTTCACCAAGGAACAAATCTTTCTGGAGCTGGTTGGCTAGCTGCAGCCAAGGAGGGAAGGTAGGCTCCACCCCCTGCACACAATTCTAGAATTGTTCCTGCCTACAATTAAAGGGGCGGATCGCCTACCAAAGTTACCAGTAACCTGTATTGGACGACAGAGAAATATGTTATAGGGCTTTGTAAACAAGGGCACGCTCAATGGGAGATGCATCTTTCCAGAGTTAGCACAGTTTAAAGGGATAGTAAAGTTTATGAAAATCTAATATTGTAGCTTTACTATACCTTTAAACATTTGCTTTTGTTTGAACACTGATCATGCCCTCTAGTGGACAAAGTTAACCTATAGTGCACCAGTTGTTATAGTTATTTTGTTGCATGTTATAGAAGAGATGAGTGCTCCCTATAATATGCCCAGACAGTCAAAGTGTTCAGACTGTCAGAAGGGATGAAGCGGCTACTTCCAGACAGTTCGAACAGTTATAAGGTTATAGTAAATCAATTTTCAGCAGAGGGAGTAGCCTTGTTTTACTCAGCAGGAAGAGACCTATAACACCTAGCTTTTCATAAGAAAAAAATGTTTACTACTCATTCAAATGGACTAGCAACTACATGAATTGTACGGCTTGTGACCTTCCACTTTTAAAACAGAAAAAATAGCCAAAGGAACAATTCTGGAGAGCAAAACCAACTGCACTAAAGGAGGGGAATAAACATGTCCAATGATAAACTGGGCTTTTAACAACCTAAGAGAGGTTTCCAATACATTGTGAAGCAATGTGTTGGAGATCTCTTCAGTATTCAAGGGACTAAAAGCCACAATTTAATTAGAATTTAAGGGATTTTTATTTCTTCCCTATGGTGCACTTGTTCTGCTTCATAAATGCATCTCTTTAGGTTACGGAATTCAGCACAATCAGCTAGTTATTTGCTCTGATGTAACTATGTACTGTGATTTAGGCTCCAAACGCTTATGTTGCAAAAGTGATAGAAAACCAGAGAAAACAGCTTTTGTTTCCCTCACAATGCACATAAACCCTTTAAGGACTAGACTGGGACTTAATGGGTTAACCATTTGAGTGCCAGAGGGGTATCCAACGCATTGCAAAGCAATGCGTTGGATACCCCTATGGCACTGAAAGGGTTGACAATGCTTATCATTTGACACTCTCCTGCGGCCTTTCTTGTGTACATGCAAGTGCTGTAACATGGCACAGCACAGATTTACCTGAAGGGATAACCTATCACAATGGTAATTCATGCAATCTGGTATTATGTCTTACCTGTATCCCCAAGCTCATACAATGTAAATCCATCCACCTGGAGATAGCCTTCAAATCTCTCTCTATTTATCCAGTTGGATAAATCACCGTCTTCATATTCTTTACAACAAAACAACAAAAAATGAAATGTGAATAAAATAGTACATGGTAAAGTACAGTTCTTCTCTTCCTTTTCATATAGAGGTGACAGAGTTAAAAGCCAGAGGTGAGCAAACTGCAGACCCCAAGAAGTTTCTGGACTACAACTCCCATAACCCTCAGTTGACTGGGGGTAGTTGTAGAACTACAAGGACTGGAAAACGCCAGGTGCTTACCCTTGTCATTAAGCACAATACACAGAATATTTAAGGTAAACCTGGGAATATGTATAAACACATAAGTCGTGGAATTCTGAGGAAAACCATTTGCATCCTAGGTAACAAATAAAAGTTCTCAACATTTCCATTCACTTAAATGGGGCTTTTACATCCTAGATTGCTAGAGGTCTCCTAATAAATTAGTTTATTTGTTCCTTAGAATACAGTTTGTCTGCCCTAAAATTGCTCCATTTTAACCATTATACAGATGCCCCATTGAGTATGGGTTAATAAATCTAATCAAAAGGGCCTTATTATATTTAAATGCAAACTGGAGCAATTATTGGACAAGTCAACTGCACCGTAAGGAAGAAATAATGATTCCACAGTCATTTAAATGGGGCTTTCAACTCCTTGAATACTAGAGGGGTCTCCAATGCACGGTTCCCATTGCCTGCTTTTAGAGGACATCGCCTGCAGTAAGTGGGTGGAGACCTATAACTGGGATATGTCCACAGTCCCATCCAGTTTTAAACAGGTCTGCCCTACACACTTCTACTAAATAAATGCAGACTGAACAATACAGCTTTCCAGTATGTACCGATTCTTATTTCCAGTTACAGCTTTTATTTCATTTATACTGAGTGGTTACAGGGTGACAGACAGCAAAACTCATTAAATGAATACCATATACTAGGCCTTTAAAACAATGATGGTATGAATGTAGTACACTAAAAGGTGTTTTTAAATTTGCACAAATGCTTATCACTAAATGAGATATATTTAAAGGCATAGAATATGTCATTATTAATCTACTTCTGTCAAAACGGCTGATAAGTGTGGAGACACTATTATTTAGGACACAGATGCTTCTAATAGCGAGGCCCTACCTACACTGGAAGATCCTGATACTTATGAGGTACTCCAGTCAGATCTGACAAAGATATCAACTTGAGTTTGCAGAGATTTTGGATTTGATGTCTGAGATGGTTGTTGTCACAGCCAAAGAAAACCTATGTTCTGTATATGAAGTTTCTTAAAGGTGGCATATATATTATTATAATTAGCACAAAATACGTAAGATGCTGAAGGACACCCCCCCATCCCCACGTGGGGTGTTGAAACACACCAGCTATAGGGATAGCCAAACCTGGCCCTTAAGAGCGACCAACAATGCAAATTTCCCAATATTTCTTCTTAGGGTGACATAGTAACATAGTAATTTAGGTTGTAAAAAGTCTTGCGTCCATCTAGTTCAACCCTTTTCCTATTCCTGTTTACCATCATTGATCCAAAAGAAGGCAAAAAAAAAAAAAAAACATCAATACAGCAATTTCAAATTATGACTTGAATGGGGGGAAAAATTCCTTCTTAATTCCAAATGGCAATCAGATTTCTCCCTGGATCAACAAGCCCTAACTAAATATTAATCCCAATACTAAAGTACATAGCCCTCTATGTTCTGCTCTTTTAAATAAGTATCCAGGCCCTTTTTAAAGGCATCTAGTGTATTCGATAGTAGCACCTCCTCAGGCAGTGAATTCCATACCTTTATTGTCCTTATTGTAATGAAACCCTTCCGCTGTTGTAGATGAAATCTCCTTTCCTCAAGTCTAAGCAGGTCGCCCTTTGTCCTTTGTACTGTTCTGTTAATGAACAGGTCTTTGGAGAGCCCTTTGTATGGGCCCTGAACATATTTATATCGTGCTATCATATCCCCTCTAAGACGCTTGTTTTTTAGTGTGTACAAGTTTAACTTTTCTAGCCTTTCTTCATAACTAAAACTTTCCATTCCCCTTACTAGTTTTGTAGCCCTCCTCTGCACTCTCTCTAGTTCCATAATGTCCTTTTTTCAGAAAGGGCGCCCAGAATTGAACAGCATATTCTAGGTGGGGTCTTACCATGGACCTGTAAAGAGGCATAATAATATCTTCCTCCCTTGAGTCAACACCCCTTTTAATACATGCCAATATCTTATTGGCCTTTGGAGCTGCCAGCTGGCACTGCATGCTACTGCTAAGTCTATTGTCTACCATTACTCCCAAATCCTTTTCATTAGTAGATTCCCCCAGAGAAACACCATTTAAGCTATATGTTGCATTTTATTATTATACCCAAAATGGATCAATTAGAGAAACTAAACTGATCGACTGAATCACTTGTTCTCAAATAAGGATATCCTAAAAACACGCATTGTTGGTAGCTCTTGAGGATCAGGGTTAACTTTCTGAGAAACCCTGGTCTAGTCTGTCTTGCAATACATCGCAGCATGTGGATAAATATATACAAGTGTATATTCAGGAATTTCTATCCAATTGAAGGGATTATTTAAATGTGTCAGACAAACTATCCAGATTCAAGTGGAATTTTAGTGATACCGATATGGCTAATGTGCAGGCTGAAATTATTGTTAGGTTTGTCTTGTTCATCCTGGAGAGCAGTTAATTTATATACCAGATACTTTTTTACTCAGGTATGTGCAGCGGCTATGGGAACCAGGTTTGCTCAGTGTTATACAATTTTTTTACGGGCCTCTGGGATAGGAGGTTTTTCTGGCTCCATGACCAATATGCTTCAAAACTGGTTTTCTATGGCTATGTCACAGGCAAACTGATTATGAGCTAACAAAGGTAATTTATTAAAAGAACACATTTCTCGAGCAGGGTTATCTTGAGGATGATATAAATAAAGCATTTTGTAGGGATAAGAAACAGGACAGGAAATTAATTTTGAAACCTAGAAATACAGGCAATTATAATAATGGAGATACTATGGATACTACCACTGGTGAGGTGGAGATAATGTCTTGAGCCCTCAGTAGTACAGTGGAGTGGGTAGAATTAAGAACATTAAAAACATTACAGCAAATTATCATTGGATCCATTGCTGAAAGACATTACCATCTTCTCCTGGACATTTTGAAAAAGGAGATGTTTTTAGGCAAGTAGGTAGAGTGGCCATGTGAACTAGGGTCACAGAGAGTGAAAAGTTTTTCATGTTTATTGGGAGAGTGAATTTATCATACCCAAATCATATGCTTCGGAATATGGCTGCTTCACAGATGACCTGATTGGGATCTGGATGGGTATTCAGTCCATTCCAAGAGAGAGAAGGATAAAGAAACATATATTATGTTGAAAGCATTTTTGCATTTCTTTTTTTTTTTCTGCTTCCAAGCTCATTCACATTTCATGCTGTTGGTTGCCAGGCCGTCTGACGCATTTGGGCTTCTGCCACGATTGTTCCAGATCTCCTCAGAGTTTATCCTTGAATTCGAGTGCACTACTTTGATCCCATCTCTTCTGGAATTGACCACAGCTTTGAACTTCAGATTAGCAAGAATTCTACCAGTTTTTGGCCTATTCATCCAACTTGCCTTGACACTCATCCTAGTTAACTGACTTGAACAATCTCCATCAGCCCTGACCTCAGACCATCTGACCTTGCTTTGTCTCATTCTGTGGTTACCCCTGCATGGAAGAGTCTTTGACTCTCAAGATTCCAGCCATCCTGCGCAGTGGGTGCAGCCTCCAGCTGACCGACAACCAGGGTCCACAACGGTGATAGGAGTTGCCTTAAAATTTTAGGTCTTGACCACACAGGTTTCAAAAATTATGTCAATGGGAACCCTACTAGACATTCCAGTTGGGGGAAGTGTCTTCTGATGGACTCAGTGATGGGTTGAAGGTATCCACTCTATGACTTGTATATGTTTCTTCAGTTTAGATGATGCTTGGATTATACTTGATTTTTTATTGTAATATGTTTATCTTTATTTATATTTTGCTATCAACATTATTTTTATTGTTTTTAATGAATTCATTGTTTGTGCAAAAAGTAGATGAGTGGAGTCTGGGATTCTGTGGATAAAGGTAATTTCCCTTCCTTATGAGATACAGCCTGTACAGGTGAATTAGAATGTGTTGTATTTTAATGAAATCACCATTTTAAATTGGAGAAATGTTGTGCCTTTGCTTGTAGGTGATATCAAATGGCAAGTTATTTAGAGAAGCTCACATGGATGGCTGCTAGGCCCCAGAGAAGATGGTATGTATCCATGCAAAGGCTGGGACATATACATAAAGCGAGTCTATAGAATCCAGACTATGTATTTTATTAGTCACATTTGCCCTGGATGGGTATTTTACAATAAGAACTTAATGGGGCATATGCTGGAGTGATCCTCAAATGGAGGACCAATTTTACTTCATGACGCCATTACAAAGATGGGCACTCGCTTCATATTGCAAGTTACCAAATGAGGAGTTCCAGCAACTCATTCATGAAGGTATCACAGAAAGAAGCTGGATGTGCGGTTCTAGTGTGACAGAGATTTCTTATCCAACCACAAAAGGCCATTCCTGCTTCTCTGTTTGTGAATGTACTTTTGTTACCCTGTTTTAACCCTTTGAATGATAGAGGGGTATGCAACACATTGCATTCAAATGGTTACTATGGTTGAGTACATTAAATACTAAGTTGCCTTAGTCATTCTTTCATTACTTTTACTGTAGCTTAGACTATCCTCTCTTTCTACATTTAAGCTACGTTGACCCAAAGGAGAGGTATTTCACATGAGGATTATATAATAACTATGTACTTTAGATTTGGGCCATTGATGCAATACACATCTGCACCATTTACCTTTCTATGTTAATTGGTAGAAGCAGTTCTCTGAGTATTTAAATTGATTACTGGGAGCAATATCCCTGTTCACAAATAAATAATAATAATTGTCAGGAGTTAGCAACCATGCATGTGGGAACAAAAAGGTTCCCAATGCTTTAATTTGGGCATTAGCCTCTTGAATACTAGAGAGATCTCCAATGCATTGAGAAGCACTGCGTTAGAGAGATCTCTAGCATTCAAGGTGTTAAAAGCCCAATTTAAATAAACAGGAATTAGAGGAATTTTAGTCTTTTAGTTATTTTGCTTTAGCCTTACATTACCTCGTCCACTCATAGACACTGCTCATCAATGCATCTCCAACCTTTAACCCCCCCCCCAGCACTGAAAGACTACACATGAACACAACTTTACTCTTTTCATGAGTCAGGTGTTCTTCACACCAGCCTATGGACCTTCACACTGCTGATCTGCATGTCATATAATGAGAGTCCAATGATTGGCCAACTCACATGAACATCAGCCATTAATATATATGCATGATGTAAGTTGCTCCCCCCATGTAATTAAAGAGAGGAAGCAGGAAAAAAATAGCGGGGGGACAGCTAGGATGCTTTACAGAGATTAGTTATGGCTACGTCACTGCCGAAAGTGGTTAGTTGTCAATGCCAGTGGAGGTAATGCAGATTTAAAACAAGTGGAGATTGCATGGCATTCCTTAATTATTATAGATATATAAATCTAAATAACTAGGTCTAATGAAACATGTAGAGGATTTTACCCAATGTTGTTTTTAGGTGATGGGGTCCCTTTAAATAACTAGGCGTGAACCAGATTTAAGAACTACCAGTATCTCAGATTACATCCTTTTCCCTCTGGTTTCTGTTTTTTTTTTTTTTTTTTTTCTTTATTGTTTGTTTTGTTTTATACAAGTAAAAAAAGTTACCGTTTACATGTATTGTATAGTTTTTGTGACAATTTCTTTCAGCAACCAAATCTTTCACTTTCATTTACTGATGCATAGATTTCGACTGGGGAATTCCAGTCAAAACTCCACCTACAAACTAATGCACCAATGGCATTCTATGTAGTTGTAAGCACAAGACATATGAAGGGTTTCAAAGTACTGCAGGTTCAGTAGTGCCAAAGCAGCTCATCTATGAGGATGACATCAAAGAATACCCTCAGTCATGTATTGTTCTTAATTTCTATTATGTGCTCTGCTGCACTGATAATCTGGTAAGTGACACATAAAGATAGCATGTAAGATCAGAGAGAAGTTTTATTATTGGAATTATTTTCTAACATGATTTTTGCTGTTACTTTTGCCAGCTTCGGAGACAAATGGCTTGTTTGTTTTTTTTAGGGGTAGGCAACTTCTGGCACTCCAGCTTTTGGAGACTAGAACTCTCATCATCCCCAACCATCCTTTGACTGATTGGGGATTATGGGCAGTCTAGTCTCCAACAGGTGGAGTGCCAAGGATTGCCTATCCCAGGATCACTGTATTCAAAAACTGACCTAGATTACACTGCAGTTGATATGTCTTATCAATTGATTTTATGTACCAGATTGCACTAAAATTTGTAGATAAAATGTAATGCAATCCAGGACATTACTAGATAAATGTGAGACGAAAAAGATAAAGGGAGAAAAAAAAAACAGATGGATGGCAGTGATATCTCAAACACATTGCTAGGCAGTACACTTAAGACCTTTGTAGCATTTAAGAAAGGTGTGGGCAATCTGTATCCTTAAAGCTGTTGGTGGACCAAATTCCCCCATCCCCCTGATGGTGTTTGCAGTCCACCATCAGTTTTAAGTCCACAAATTGCCAACCCCTGATCTGAAGGGTTAAATACTATAACAAAATAGAAAAATGCACATTTTTCACTGCAACCACGTACCACAAAACGGTGATTAGATATTTGTATTTGCAAGAATTGAGGTCAATTGCTTTGCTCAAATAAATCAACGACTTAACCCTTTGAAAGCCAGATGGAAATTCTTCTGGCATTCTGAGGGTTAAATAAGTAGGCAATTTTTTTTCATGTAAATTTTTTAATTTTTTTTTATAAATATATGTTCCTCCCCACTGATAGGTGATTTTCCATTGAAGACTTATTACAGCTAAAATGTAACCATTTTAAAGCAACAGGTGTCTAAAAGGCATTTTTAATGCACTCTCTGGGAGAGCTACAGCTACAGTAAATTATAGAAACAGCACCATCTCGTAAAAAAAAATGAAAAGAAAAAAACAAAACATTTTATATATTTTACAATATATCTTACATGAAAAAACCCTTTACTGGTCCTTTAAGATTGGAAAAAAAAATAAAAATAGTTTGCATTAAAGATTGTAACATTTTGTTTCTTTCTCATGTTTAGGTATAGACTATATTTCCATAAAAATTGCAAAGAGAAGTTGAAAATAACAGTTGAATACAACTTTCCTGCAGAAATGATGAAACTGAAGCTCGGGAGTGAAAATACTATGATAATAGAATGTGTAAAGAAGCTTCAGTTCACCCTTCAAAATGACTACATTCAAAAAGAGACTACAATATCCGACAGGAGACTGGTTGAATTCATTTTTTCAGCAAGAGGCATTCAAGACTATGATTCAGAGATGATTGCATCAGTCTTGAATCAGGTGCTTTTACAAATAAAAAAAGAATTAGGACTGTCTTCAGCAGTTCTTTCTGCAGGAAAAACACTGCCTGACTATGTATGTCTGCACTAAAGTATTAACAATAGCAACTCCATACTTACCATAGTATGGCCAGAGAATCCTAATGGCCCTTATGAATTGTGCCCTAGTGCTTTCAACTAGTCACAGAAGTCATGCCCAAGGCATACATGACAACTGATAGCAGGACCACAGGACCCACTCTGTTTCACAATGCTTTGCGCACCCCCCTGGTTCTAAAACGGTTAAGTAGTCTTGTACTCTCTTCCCGCTTCAGTGAAGAAGAAGAAGAGGAAAAAAAATTGCCAACAGCTGTCATGTCCACCTCTATGGACCTGACTAGCAGGACTGATTGAAGATATTGTCTCTTAAGCAAATGCACTACAGCAAACCTGATAGGAACTATCAGAATTTTCTGGCCATTGTAAGATGAATGGGGGGGTGGGGGCATATTATTAGTAGGTATCACTACTTTAAAGGGATAGTAATGTTTCACAATAAAAGCAGCTCCAATTAATATTCATATTACATGGGTCAAGGAGAGTGTTATTTCAATACTGTAGTTCAAGAGTAATCAAATGATAAAGTATCCCCCTCCCACCCCTTTTACTGATGGAACACTTCTCAACTCAGAGCAGCAAAACTTCAGTGAGCATAAGGAAAATCCTGTCAAGGGGGGCAGGGTTTTCCATATGCTCACAGTAAGAAGATTGTCCCTTGCTGCGAGCTGTCCGGTCAAGTGACCAGATTCCACATCTGAGGGGAGGTGTCTTACACTAGGTAAAAGGGGCGGGAGGGGGAAACTTTATCATTCAATTTCTCTTGAACTAGAACTCTGAAATAACACTCTCCATGGCCAAAATATTATGAAGATTAATTGGAGCTGCTTCTATTGTGAAACATTACTATCCCTTTAACATATGCATCCATAAAGTTTCAAACACAGCAAACTATCAAATAACATTAACTGGATCATTTGATTCAGATTTCAAAATGAAAAATCCAAGTGGGATATTTTTTAGCTTGCAGAGCTTGACCTGTTACTGACATCATATGGGAGGGTCCCAGTATTGTACAATCTACATGTGACAGACGTTTTCTGTTCTTCTAGTATATGTTCAGTGGACTGGGCCATCTCATCACTCCAAGCTTTCATAGCAGTGGTTCCTACTATTTTTGATTAAGATACCCCCAACACAGAGTCTGGAATTTTCAGGGCATATTTAACATTTTATAGGTCATTTGTCAATGTGAAAATACATTCTTAAATTGTTAGTCTTGGTTCTCAAAATCACAACAGCAAGAACATATTGAGCCTTAACATTTACATACAGTGCACTGGTTGTTATTTATGTGGACTATATGAGGTGTCCAATGCATTGCAGCGCAATGCACTGGATACGTTTCTGGAACTCAAAGGGTTAAACTGAACAGTCTCTGCTGCAATTGTTAAAGTTTGATATCTTTCAACTGAGAAAATTGTTTACAAAGGGGAAAAGAACAGAATGTGCTTTTAATGAACAACGTGTGTAACTTTTCTCAACTCCAGTTCTCTCGGAGGGTGCACATACATATTCCCCCACCCTTAACCCTTTGAGTGCCAGATGGGTACACATTCCCCTCTGGCACTCAAATGGTTAAAGAGTTATATAACATATACTCATAAAGCTTCACTGTTCTTATTTATAAAAATAAAAAGAAAACTGATCTCTTCTTATTTTAGGCACTGTACAAAACACCAGCCTTATGTTCCAAAAACAAAAAAAAAAATAATTCTGGGGCAAACCAACTGCACTATAGGGGACAAACATTTTCAAAACCCTCATCGATTTAAATGGCACTTTTATCCAATCTCTAGCATTCAAGTGTTAAAAGCCCCATTTAAACCAAAGGGGATTTGCATTTTTTTTTTTAAACTTCTGGAGCAGTTGCCCAGTAACATTACACTAAGGACATCATTGCCCTTACAATATGTCACCTGTGCTCTTGTATGGTTACGGAAACTTGACGGTTGAGAAAACCGGTTCTGCCTCATATGTAAGGTAAACACTTTCCCTGTCATCAGAAGCACTTTATAGGTATATGCTAATGGAGGTTTGGTGAGCTGGATGATTTTGTCAGTATTAACTAGTAATGCATATTTCTGCCTGAACAATAAAAATGCAATTCTGGTGCAAACCAACTGCGTTGTAGAGGATAAATGAAAATTACCACTGATTTAAAGTGGGCTTTAATCCTCTGTTGTACACCTCACTGGAACTCAAAGGGTTAAACCTACTGAATGCTACAGAGGTCTCCAATGCATTGCTTCACAATGGGGGTTATGCACTAAGGTGTGATAAACAGGTGATAACTTGGAAATAACTTCTCCAAGTCCTATGTTATTCTATGGAATCAATACACTAAGATTTCTCCAACTATGGACATCTTAGTGCATGGGCTCCATAGAATAACATAGGAACTGGAGAAGTTATCTCTTCTTTATCACACCTTAGTGCATAACCCCCATTGTGAAGCAATGCACTGGAGACTTTGGTAGCATTCAGTGGTGAATAACCCCCGTGCACTGACGCTCTCTCTAGCATTCAAGGGGATGTAATTTTAGAAATGTTTATCTGTTGCCTATAATGAAGTTGTTTTGCCCCGGAAATGCACCTTTTTAGATAACAGAACTGCACCTTAACCTTCTGAATTGCAGAGGTATCCAACATTGTAATGCTTTGGATATCTATCTGATACTTAAACATTTAAGTGTCAGATTCATCAAAGAAAAAGGTACGATTATGGAACAAACCAACTGCACCATGGGGGGAGGAGGAATAAAATTTCAATTTAAATAGGGCCTTTAATCCCGTGAATGTTAAAGGGGTCTACAACTCATTGAGGGTTATTCACTAAGGGGTAATAAGGTGGTGATAGAGAGGTATTGAAGTGTAGATGATTTTTCAGTATGGTAAATTCTCCAAGTCCTGTGTTATTCCATGGAACTAATGAAAAACTTGAGAGTTCTTAGAATGACATAAGACTTAGAGAGGTTATAACACCAGAGAAGTGATCACCACTTTATCATGCCATAGTGCATAACCCCCACTGTTTCCTAATAAGCTGCAGTCTTTTCTAGCATTAACAGGTTTAAACTGCCATTTCGTTCAATGGCAATTTGCAGAATTTTCACTCCCTCCATGATGCAGATGGTTTGCACTGATTTGTACTTCTTTAGCTTTACAAATAGAAATCCAAAGAAACTTGATATTTAGTATAGGTCAATTTAAAAATAAATAAAAAATAAATGCATTTTTATACATGTATTTGTCTGAATCAAGTAAAATATTTAATAAAGTAATATATATTACTGAGTGCTCAGAATTAAATTGTGTCTGTTTTTAATGCTACTATTTTATCTGTGGTGTACCCATAAATATATCTATCGAGAGAGAGAGAGAGAGAGAGAGAGAGAGAGAGAGAGAGAGAGAGAGAGAGAGAGAGAGAGAGAGAGAGAGAGAGAGAGAGAGAGAGAGAGAGAGAGAGAGAAACGCCCAGAAATATTATGACAGGCAATTGCGGAACCTTGATTTGGGAACTAAAATTGTCATATTCATTAGTGTTATTATATATGCCCAATACAGGGCACACTTTTCACTTTTAGAATGGAGGAGCTCAGGTTTGCTTGTTTGTTTTGTGTTTGCACTTTGGGTTTCGACCTAATGTTTAGGGGACTGGAAAACCCTCTCATTCCTTGCTGCGTACATCAGTCTCTTCATTTCTTTCCAAGTTTATTAACTATATGTAGATACTAACGTGAGTTAGCACTGTGAGCTATTTTTCTTTGTCCTTGTTTTCACATATCTCCTTTGCTCATTCTAGCGGCTCCTTTCTTTTAGCACTATAACGTTTAATTGCACTTTTTTTTTTCTTTATCTATAGGTCTGTTTTGGCTTTCATACATCCTGCGTGTGGGGGTGGGAAAAATTTACCTACAAGAAGGGCTAGTGGATCCACAGTCCTCTTAGATGGGTATCTACTCACTGCAAGCACATAAAGGCTAAAAGAAAAGCCATTGTAAATGTAAAAAAAAAAAAAAAAAAAAAAACCCAGAGGGAAATCGGTGAAAGATGTTAAAGAGGGAGGTCTCTCCTGCACAAGTTAGCAGTGTCCTTAGTTCTTCCTGTGGCAGGTTCATGTGATTTCACTATACAGGTAGGTAGTTCTTGATCTCTGCAGCTCCATCGTCAGCACAAAAGATTCTGAGCTGCCTGCCTTTATAGTATGCGAGTGGTGACCACGTAAACAGACAGTTCCCCCATCCTGAGATGGCGAGATGATGCATCCCCTCTCCTTCACTAAATCGCGACAGAGAGAGAGGAAAGAGAGAGGGAGAGAGAAGAATGAAAGGGAGCATCAAACCCTGTTCGGAGTGAAGAGGAGGGGCCACCATTTGGCCCCCTGTCTCCACTTAAACTAAAAGGCAGCAAAGGGGAGGGGCCACCCTGTTCAACGCTGCAAAGGGGAGGGGGCCACCATGCAGCCGAGAAAGAAGGGAAGGAGCCACCATTTGACTGAGTATGCAGGGGCTCCTCCTAAGTGTAGCTGTGTGAAGGGAAGGGGCCACCCTGTTTACAATGGAGAAGGAGAGGGACCACCAATTTATTTTGGGTGAAGGGCAGGGGACACCACGTTTGCTGCAGTGAAGGGGAGGGGTCACCATTTAGCTGACCCCATAGCCCAGTTCCGCTGGTAGCCAAAGAACCACACATTACATCATAGTTTTTACATAACAATGTAAAATTTACTTCATGTGAGGCACCATGAAAAAGTTGGATTTGTTCTAAAAACATATATAGTTTTCCATATAAATTTATAAAGTTAACTCCAGAAATCACTCCTAAATAGAGGGATAATAAAATGTTGAAAATGTTTCCAGCCTTCTCGAAGAACAAAATTCCTCAAACCTCCAGCACTCAAAGAGTTAATCCATGAGGAGGATACCTTATAAGGTGCACAGTATTTCCTAGTAAAGCCGTACAATCAATTATAATAAAACTAGTTGAAGAGCCCGTTACACGGGTCACAGTGCCACTGCCACCCGGTCGCAGGGCAGTCATGCGCAGCAGTGTCTACTGAGCATGACGCGGAGTTACACACGTTTTAGCAAATTATTTTATAGGATGTTTCTACATTACATTTTCACACTTGAATGGCTAACGTTATATTTATATAGCTTTCTCATTCATTTGACAGGGAAGAAGTGTACACTGAACATTTTTGTATTTGTAAAGAAAAAGCAGGGATATTTCTGTTTATGTAACATTATTTGTTTCTGGTTCTCCCAAAGAATTACACATCCCCTGTGGAAAGGGTTAACCCTCTGAGTGCCAGAGACCCATCCAACACATTGCAACGCAATGTCTTGGATACATCACTGGCAATCAAACTGTACAATCATGACAATGCAAGCATTGTTATCTACTGCGATGCAAAAATAAAAAATGCAAAACAAAGTTAGAGATTCATGTGAATTTGCATAATAAATACTGAAATATCAACAGATGAACAAATGACTAGTTTGCTCATAATAGAGATAAGAAAGAAGATGATGACAATGAAATGGAACTAACCGTCGTAAACAAAGTAAGTGGAGTCTTTAAACACAAGCACAGCAGGGACCTCACTGAGGGTGACGTACTGAAAAAGAAAACAGAACAATGTGGTGAGAAACTCTTAACTTAACCATTTGAGTGCCAGAGGACAATGCCATGCATACCTCTCCCAGGAGCTCATAGGGTTAATAATAAAGTTCATTATTCCTGCAGCCAGAAGTTATATGGAATCATGTCATTTTGTTAGTGCTTATTCATAAAGTTAGCAAAGTATAACTCTGGGATAAACCAAGTGCACCATGGGCGGCAAATAAAAACCCCCTAAACTCCCAGTGATTTAAATGTGGCTTTTAAGCACCCTGAAAGCTACAGAGGTTTCCAACGTAATGGAAAGTTTAGCATTTAAATGAGCTAAAAGCCCCATTTAAAGGGGAACTACCACCCTGCAATAACTTAACATGCATTCATTCTTCATCTGGTGACTAGCTGCTTAGTAGCGCTAGTCGCCAGAAATATTACCTGGTTCCAAAGATTTTGGCGTTTTACCAATGCTCACAGGAGCAGGAAGCACGGACATCTCATCACAGTGACGTCCATGCGCCTGCGCTGTCAGTCCCTTTTGGAGCCAAGTGGCTCCAAAAGGGACTGACAGCGCAGGCGCACGGACGCCCATTGATTTAACCCTTTGAGTGCCAGAGGAGTATTCAAGGCATTGTGGCACTCAAAGGTTAAGTGCAGTGTGTAACTCCTTGAACTCCACAGCAGTCTGAAGTACACTGCAAAGCAATACGTTCGAGACCTCTCTAGCACGCAAGTGGTCAAAAGCCCCATTTATAGGATAGATTGGGGAATATTTATTTCTTCCCTATAGTGCAGTTTATTTTCTCCAGAACTGCATGCACCTCTTTTCTTTTGTAGATCAGGCCCATAGTATCTAAAACTAAGTACTTTACAGACAATTTCAGTAACCACACATTTTGAACATCTCGCCCTTAGTTTCATTTATCAACATCATGCCAGACCATAGGTCATCATAACATAATAATAGACAGAGTAACCAATAACAATCACACCACTCCAGAAAGGCAGGGTATTGCAGACAAAAAAATAACTTCCCATGTTTTCTCTGGGAGGGATGATCTGTGTTGGTAAGCATCAATAAAATTCTCTATCATCCATGGGGGACCCAGGGACCATGTCAAAATCCCAAAACTCTCTCAAACTAATATCAGGGTGGAAGAGAAAACTTTTACAACTAAATTATCAAATAGCCCATAACATATCCAAAGTAGATATTAACTTGCACAGTTGTTCAACAAAAATCTTAACAGAGAATTCAACACATAGCAAAGATTAAAGAAACAGAAATGGAACATGAAAGGGAAGTCCCTGAACTAGAGAACCCAAGATGACCCCAGGACCCAAGCAGTTGGTTTTTCTCCAGAAGGGAAGTTCTGTGTTCCACATGGACTAAGAGAAAATCATTTTTCTGAAAGTACACAAAAATCCCCTTTTCACTTATGTCCAACGTGGAACACAGGGACCATGGGGATTTACCATAGCATCCACCAAGATTCTAGGGAGAGAAAGAGGAAAATATCCCTCAAAACACAGACCAGGTCTAACAGAAACTAACTGGTACAACATGAAACCTAGGTGTTGACACAAACCATACAAACCACAGAACAGGAACTAACAGGCTACTGCCCAAAAAGAAAATAAAAGAAGGCCAAAACTGGCTTCAGACAAGCCAGGTAGTATATGAAAAATTCATGAGGAGATGACCACTTTGATGGCTTGCACAGCTGCTCAGTAAAAGGCCTGATTCTTGTAGGCCCAAAAAGCACTCACAGACCTGGTGGAATGTGACATAACCCGAAAGGGCACAGGTTTCTTCCAGAGGACAGATGTGTGGCAAATAGTTGTCTTGATCCAAGAAGCCACTGTTACCTTAGTACACAACCTGGCCTGCACACATTCCTTCAGGGATGACAGAAACGAATCACATTTCTGAAAAGGCTCTGTGCGATGAACAAAGTTCTTGAAGCACCAAACCTCATCCAAAAGGTGGAGGCCCTGCTTCTGCTTATTGGATGGGGCTAGACAGAGAGAAGGAAGAACAATTTCCTGGTTGATGTGAAATTCAGATGACCACAGGAAGAAACTCTATAGACATCTGCAATACTATCCTATCAGGGTGGAAAAACAGAAAGGGAGACTAACAAGATAAAGCCTGAAGTTTGGCCACCCACTTAACAGACACAATAGCCAACAAAAGGCTGTCTTAATCATCAAGTAAATCAGAGAAGAAGAAGACAACAACAAAGGCTCAAAAGGAGCATTCAGAAGCACTCCCAAAACCGGGTTCAAGTCCCACTGAGGAGTGGGATCCTGAACAACTATGTATGTATGAGCCACCCCGTGCACAAACATCTGCACATCAGGCAATAAGCAGCTGAAATAATCTGATCTTTAATAGCTCTAAGAACATTACCTTTTGAAGACAATGCTGAAGTAAGTCCAAAACAACTGGGATCCAAAAAGGATGAGGCAGGGATCCCAAGTCTTAACATCACTTATAGAAGAGGCACCATACCCTATGGAAGAAACTAACCTTGGAGGAAACTAGTTTCGGTCAGCAAAACAACAGCAATGACCATTCGTACTGAGGTGCTGGCCTCAAAAGCAAAGCCATCAAACCCAACTTCTCCAGCTGTGGATGATACAGCGGACCCAGAGCCAAGAGGCTTGAATGCAGGGGAGCTGAAATGGCTCTGTCGGGGCCAGAATGGGGCAATCAGAAAGACATGAGCCCGATTCATCCTGATTTTGCTCAGCACTCTAGGAATCAGGGAAAAAAGAAAATGTGTACGCTAAAAGGAAAATGCTATGGAATAACCATCATGTGAACAGCGAGAGCTAGAGGATCCCAGGAACTGGTATAGAGCTGATGAACCCTGTGGTTCTGGCTGAGAGGTCCTCCGTCAAAGGACCCCAAAGAGTTAAATATGCTTTGGTTGAGTTCACATCTGCCTGGAAAAAGTGTTGAGAAACTGAGAAAGTATGTCACGATATTATCTATCCATTAGCTATGAACTGCAGAGAGAGCCAGCATGTGAGCCTCTACCCACATGAGCATCAGTCAGCTCTCAAACCATGCAGTAGCACTTCTGTTCCCTGGTGGTTGATACAGGCCATAATTTTTGCATTATGAGCTGGTACCTGCACCAGGGATCCCTGAAGGGATCAATGCCACAAGGCTAGGCGAATTGCCCAAAGCTCCAGAACACTGACTGACAAAAGCCTTTTCACCCTGGTCCAAAGACCATGATTAGTCTGAGGACACAGCATGACAACCGTGTCTGTCAGGTTAGTATCCACCATAACCCACTCTGAGATAACAAGTGGCCATCCTAGCAACAGATGTAGCCTTTGAAGGAACCAACGAAGGTGGACTTTCGCCCAGGAGGATATGGACATGACACAGAAGAGATAACACAGCTATCTAGACCAGTTCCTGACAGTTTCCAAATACAGCTCCTATGCATGGACCTGAGCAAATGGGACAGACTCCTAGGTAGTCTAGCATCTTCATGAACTCCTGCACTGTCGCAGACAGTCAAAGTGCAGCCTGAGAAAACTGGTGAGACGATGAGTGTTGAATCTTATACTGAGAAAGTGAATGACCTGGGACAGAACAAGAGAACAGGACATCAGTCATCTATTTGGATGTATGAAAAGGTTGGAGTACAATCCCATGAATCTTTCCTGAACAGGAACAGGTAACAAAACCTGCATCTAAAAAAACCCAGAAGGCTTCTCTCAGCATCGAGAAGAACTCTGGGCATGAACAAGCAACATGAAGGAAGGGACTTGAGTTTATGCGTTATCCTTCTGAAACTATCCACAAAACCCACTGGTCCACCAAGGAAATGGTCCATTGAATGTGGAAAAAATGTAGACTCTCTCTTATTGCCTGAAGTGGACCAGACCCCCGCGAGACATGAGGAGATAGGCTTGACAGCTTTGGGTTTCTGCACCTACTTCTTGCCTGTCCAGGCTTACTTTGATTTTGGGGTGGAATAGGCCTGGGTTCCTGAGACATGTTTGGGAATATCCTGAAGTAACTGAGTACTTTTGCCTCCAATGGTGTGGCTGATATCTTTCACCAGTTCTGAGCCAAATAACTACTTGCCCACAAACAAAATGGACACTAAGGACTTCTTGGAAGCTATCTGCCTGATCCTTAAGCGCAGCAGCGGCAAAAGCTGTATTCTTAGCAAAGAGAGCAACAGAAGGGCCCACTGCTGAAAGGGGGGTGGCCCATTGCACTAAAGCCTTAGCATAAAAGGGTAGAGGGAAGAGATATGCACAAGATGGAATAGCCTCCAGTCAAACTTCATCCATTCCTCCAGGAGAATGTGGCCTAAGGAATGTTGAAGAGGAAAAATGAACTAGAGTCTGAGGTCTGTGAGACCTTAAACATCTCTACAACAGCCTGAATAAAACCCTCAAAGCAACAGTCAGGGTCTATCTCATAAGGATTCCCAACAGAGAGGGACAAATCCAGGTTATCCACATTAGATTCCCATTCTTCAGCGGAAGATTCCAATAATGGGGGCATCTCCCTCTATAACATGGCTCAAGCAACTTTTTCAAGGGGCAGGATAGCCCATGGACCATGAGTCTAAGACTCCTTGAAAAGAAGAAGGGATAGAACTCACTGAGGAAATTAAGGCCTTAACCCATGCAGGCTACTGTTCAACAGATGAGGACCCTGGAGGCTGTTTTGGGGCCACAGGACAAGAGGGACACAGCATTCCAGAAAATTCCCTAGGGTGCACAATCTGGCACTAGGAGCAATGGCTCAAAGGAGCGGAGGGCCTGAATCCTTGGTAGCCTTAGTCTTGCCTACGACTTAAGGCTCTGACACTACCAAGAGATTGCTTTAAGTATGAAGTAAAACTGTAAAAGTAGACTAAAGCTAGAATAAGTACTTGATGATATAGTCGGCATGGGAACACCTCTTCACCTGCCAAAATACAGTATGATGTTAGAAACACCATCAGTCCCCTTACAGCCTCCAAAATACAGATGGCGGCAAGAGAAGTACCACATAAGCATTTTCTGTTCCATCAAATATAGCTGCTGCGTATGCCCATTCTTAAAGGCATTATGATAACCCCCCAAAAAAAGTTAGTAAAAGTACGTAGAAATTAAGAGTTATGAAAAGCCATTGCTGCAATAAGATGGTGCTACAATTAAAGGGAAAGTTAAAAACAAAAGTCAGAATAAGCAAAAAAAACAAAACAAAGAATGCCTTGCCAGAAAGGCACAGTAGGGTTAATTGAAAATCTCACTGTGTAGCAAAGGAATAAAGAAGGATTGGAACATATAAATATATCCACTTCAGCATGAGTGCTACTGAAGCAAGCCTACAGTACAGAGTGCTAGTCAGGCTCCAACAACATAGAAATGTGGCTGCCAGAGAACAACAGTGGTATACTCACAGGAGGGAGGGAGAGAGTGTGTGTGTGTGTGTGTGGGGGGGGGGGGGGGAGACAGAGACCCAGGTCCCTGAGGTCTGTGCTCTAGTCCAAACCTACAATGGAGGCCAAAAATAGAATCCTGACTATTGAGGGATTATACAGCCCAATCCTATCAGATTAAAACAAAAAAGAAGGCTAACTAAGATAGAAGTTTTGCCCAGCTACCATCCTATGTATGAAAAGATACTTTTAAAACTGAGCATGCCCAGGTGTGGTACAATGGAGCAGGGTGGTAGTCTCTATGCCTCTAAGAGTATTTTTAGTAAAGTGAACTGCCATCCTGGAGGAGGAGATTTTACCTTATGGTTCCTGTGTTCAACATAGGACGTAAGATGATTTTTATTTTGTTTGATTCATCTTTTCCATATATCTATATTGTGATGTAATGTTAATTGTGCATGACAGTTCCATATCAGAGAGGTCAAGCAAAACAACAAGCTCAAGGCATAACATTTATTTTTTAAGTGATTACCTCAGGCAACACTTCCTCTGAAGCGGAGAAGAAGTATGTATATACAATAAGTTCTGAAGCAACTTCAATGAATTTTTCCTGTTGAAACAAACAAGATTAGTCAAAAATGATCTGCCAAATGTTTTAATGTTTGCATCCATGATCAAAATGATTTTTACAAAAGCACAATGTAGATTAACAATTTATAGTGGTTTCTAAATGTATTAACATTTCTAAATCCAGAGGTCAAGGAACTCATTTTTAACTGTTGAGGGGTGTGTGTCAAACAGGTCAAGCAAGCCCCTGCTAACACTTTATAAGGCAGCTTAACCCCAGCATTTTTTCCCAGAGCAGAATGCAGCTGCGCTGGGCCCTCTGAATTCCATGATGTGCCAGAACCATCACCGGTTCTTAAGTGAAGGACAGCCGTAAAGGATCTGGCATGTCATTGGTTAAAACAGGACTCCAGAGATTTATGCACTAAGAGACAATAAAGTGGAGAGGACTTCTTAGGATTTATAAACTCTCCAAGACCTATGTTACTCTACAGGGCCTATGCACTAAGATTTCTCAAGTTTGAGAAATCTTACTGCACTGACCACATATAATAACATAAGAACTGAAGAGTTTATCACACTGGAGAAGACAACTCCACTTTATCTTCCCCCCAGGCTGTTGTTGGACCACAAATTACAACCATCTTCAGCCAGCAAATGGACCGACAGGAATTGTAATCTAACAACAGCTGGAAACGGAGAATGCACTCCCATGAATAAGAGGAGCATCAACTGACACGTTTCTAAAGCTGTTGGGCCATGTTCTTGGTGGTTCCTGACATTATACTCTCTTTGTCCACATTTTAACTGAAGGTACAAAATAAACTAAAAGCAAACAGGTGAAACACAATGGAATTTGAGACAACTAAATAACACAATAAAATGAACAGAATGGAATATGATTAGTAACTATGAAGAACAGTTAAATCAGATAGTACGATATTAACTAAAATGGTGAGAAGAAATAAACCCCTCAGTTTAGATCATAGAACCAGATGGTCCTGCCTATCTAATGTCACTTTGCTCTTATACTTTGGTGAGGCCCAAAGTTGGCTAATGTCTTGGCACACTGGCTTCCCATTCAAAATCACTCCAGATTTGGGCAGGAATCCCACTGAAAAACCAATATTACATTTGCAAAGAGGCAGTCCATTCAATATCAAATGTCAACAATAATGAATGAATACATCATTTTAGAAAAGAGAAAATAAATAATATACAAACACTGTGCACACTGCCTTTGTGATACAGCAGAAAAAGCTGCAGTTGCAGCAAAATATATTACAAGAGATGACAGAAATGTTTCCAAGTCACCGATCTGATGTAATGCGGGGCCTTCTCAATCATCAGCTTTTATATTGAACTATTTGTCTACTGGGTATAACTTCATGATATACCAAAAATAAAGCTGTGTTTGGAAAAAGTGAATTAATCTGAAATTGGAAAACATTCAACAACAGGAGAGCTGCAAAAATGAACTCCAGTGCTAAAATCTAAATTGCTCTGAAATTAAACATTCAAATACATATGGAAAAAGTTTCCAACAAGTATAAAGATTAAAATATACAATTCTGCATGTGCTTGACTTTTTTTTTTTTTTTTTTGGGGGGGGGGGGGATTTTCCTTCCACCTCCTGGTCAGGTTTGACTCTTCTGACCGAGACACAGCTGGCAATATGGAGTGCGAGTTAAACTGTTCCCCAACCTAAGCACCCCAAAATCTTTAGTGTACCATTATATCTTATGTTTCATGAAATATGTAAATATGCATAGTTTGATTTTTAATTTTTGGTTTCAAGAGATTACTCGAATTTTGAAAATGTGCTTTTGTATGCTACAGTACGTTTTTAAAATTAGAATTTGATCTGTCACAAACAGCAGCAGTCTCCTATGGTGGCCTCTCCTTCTCTCACACTCCACGCCCAACTATATGTGGGTGGTGGGGGCGTGGGACTGATACTCTCTAAACACTGCCGTTACAAACCACTTTCTGCTTCTCCTCTTCTGAATTGCATGCCGTCTGAATTTTTACTCCTGCCTCTTGATGGGTTTCGGTCATCTTCCACCCACCTACCTCCACATGTACATCTTCAAATTTCCTTTCAGACTTTGAATCATGGCTTTCCTTTTTACAGTCACCAGACACATCCTCCCTTCTTCTAGGGAACTTCAACTGCCATGTGGATGATCCCTCTGATTCCTGAGCAGGCCACTTTCTCTCTAACATCTACTTTTGGACTACACCAGTAAACAGCTTCCAGTGCTCACAAGGATGGTCATTTCTTAGACTTTTTGTTCACTAGAGGCTGTGTACTTTCTGATTTAAACATCTCCCATTTTCCACTATCCGATCACCACCTTTTAACATTAAGCACTGCTCATACTACATCTGAAATCCCTGACTCCTCTCCCTGATTCATACATAACCTCAAGGCATTCAATCTCACTGCTCTCCAATCCTCCCTGGCTACAGGACAACATCTCGTCCTCCTCTGTGAACCTTCATGCACCTCTGTCTCTCTCTCTCTCTCCGCAGCTCCTGTAAATCTAATCCACAACCATGACCAGCTTCCTCCACTCCTGTACCTGTTCAGCTGAATGGCTGTGGAGGATAGCTCTTTGGCAGATTTCCCCTGCCATAAATTCCTCCTTTCCTGCTTTAACTCTGCTCTGTCCCTGGCTAAAAACTATACTTTTCACAACTAATTCACATGCAGAAATCCAACCCCTGCTATCTATTCTCTACTTTTGACTCTCTCCTCTGCCCTCCACCCACCTTCCTCCCAAACTCTATACATACACAAGACTCTGCCGACCTCTTCAAAGCCAAGGCAAGGAAAATATACCCCCTTGTAAATATCCTCCTATCCTACCCCCGTTACCCTCCTTGCAAGCTTGTCTCTCTCACCAGTTGAAGAGGAGGAATTGACAAATCTGTTATTCTCCTCTCACTCCACTATTAGATATTTAACTCCTATTTGCCTCTGCTACTTTTCCTAATGATCGCAAATATGCCATAGTTACATCTATCCTCAAGAACAATTCCCCTAACAGCACCACACCATCTAGCTATTTACATGTTTCTCTCCTGCCTTTTGCCTCTAAGCTTTTAGAATGCCTGCTTGACTTCCTAAATGTACACAACCTGCTCGACCCATTATAGTCTGGCTTTCACACAGCTCATTCCACAAACTGCTGTCACAAGAGTTGTCAATGATCTACACACTGCCAAATCACAAGGTCAGTATTCAATACTTATCTTGCTTAATCTCTCAGCTGCTTTTGACATTGTTGATCATGCGCTCCTCCTCCAAATTCTTTATACAGGATATGGCATGGGCTGACCTTGATGGAGGCATGTCTTTTTTCAGACTCAACTATATTCATATGAAAAGAAGTCCAAATTCTAACTGCCCTTAATGTAAACAAATGCCTCTGTTTTAGTGGAAAACACCTTACCATCAGTCTTTATGGATGCCCTGCCTGTATTTATTTTTTTTTTCCTCTGCCCTGAGTAAATAGTTTTGCAGAGAGGTCTTTCTGTTTGCCTTGAGGATATTTTAAATAGTAATCATGCACCCTGTGCAACATTGACTCTGATCTACATTTTAGTCTGCTAGGATAAGAATTTTACTTGCTTTCATTTACTGGAAAACAACTTACTTTAAGTCCTCTGACATAACAACTCTGTCAAGTATTTTTTATGTTAATTTTCTTGTGTCCATTACAAAATGCTCTAAAATGAGAGCAGGTAATAATTTGGCATTAGCATTCCAGACCAAAAATACAAATTTCTGTAAAGAATGCTCAAATCATAAAAGCTCACATGTAAGAAGAAAAAAAAAAAGAGAAAGTAATATTTTAAATTATAGTTCCATACCTTTAGAGTTGATTCAACACCAACATACACAAAAAGTACACGGTGTCGTTTTTGCACATGATCAAACATCTGTTGGCTTGGAAGTTGACGGATTAGAGGCCTTACAAAAAAGATAATTTTACATTATTTTCAAATTTTAAATGCATGGCATTCTTACAACAATAAACAATTTAAGTATTTCACATTCTATCTTAAAAACTATGCTTAAACCTGGAAACCCCTAAGAAACCAGAAGGCCCCAACATCAAATTATCAGGAGTGAGTATATTTATTTTTTAAAGTCAAGGAAGAAGTGTTCTATATATTAGTCCTCTTTCAAATAGGTGACAGAAACAGCAGCTTCCCTGCTACTTTTCCATTGTGCAAGTTTTGGCCTCAACTTCTCCAGCATTCATCCTGCAATCCAGACACTGGGAGAAGTTGCTGATAGCCAGCAGACGTAAGCGTCCACCTGACATGACTGGCTGATGTTCACATGGGTCACCCATTCATTAAAGGTTTTGATGAGCATCGCAATCTCAAATGTAACTTGTGTCAGTGATCTGCCTGCAGTCCCACATTTAGCAATGTCAGCTGGACCATTGTGAGTTCTAGGTTGGGAATATTTTGTATGTTAAGTACTTCTGTTTCAACACTGCAGTCTTTTATATGCTGTAGTGTTACACCTTTGTGTGCTTGATAGGAATTTATAATGCCTTGCATTTTCGCCAACTAAAGAGGGCTGAGCATAAAATAACATGCTGAGATCTTGTCGCCTTTGTAAAATACCAGTCCTGTAAGGCTCCCTGTACCAAAGTAATACATTCTTTCAATCTTATGTGATTTTAATTATTTTCCACACTTTCCTTTAGATTTTTTTTTTTTAGTAAAGCTTTAGCCATTTTATTTGGATATTTATGCAATAAAACTGTACTTGCTATTTTAGTCATCAACAGTATGTACATTTTCATCTTAATTTGTCATAGTTTATTTGCACAGAATGTTTTCCTAAAGCATTTAGATGGAGTGTTTATTTAGCTTTTGAAGGCACAATATAGATTGTCTGTTTGACTAAATTATCTCAAAAGCTTGTATAATATAAGTAGAAAAATTATAGCTATATACGCAGTAAACAGTCTCTAATTAATTAGATAATTTAGAGCTAAGCTATAATTAATACATTGAATGAGAAGACTGAAGAATGTGCCCCATTTTAATTAATTCAAATAAGAACGTAATACCACCTTGGTTGACAGTAGCTTCATTTCCTAGCCATCATTTCTTAGGCCAGGGGTAGTCAACTGATGGACCTCCATCTACTGGGGAGTGCAACACCCATCATCCCCAACCACCAATGATTTGTGTACCCTTCTGGCCACTTGCCAAATTATCTTCTCTGCTATATCCGATATTGATTAATTATAGTGAATGTGCAAGCACAAGGAAAATATGCATTAAGAGATCACTGTTGTAGCTCACACAGCAGTTATATGCACTAACTGCAGCCCTCTTTAACAAGGTGTAATTAGATCCTTTGTAAATACTGTAATATCTTGGGTATATTATGCACTACCCTATTTCACCTTATTTTATGACAGAAAAACACAATGTGTATGTATGTATGTATGTATCTTTATTTATATAGCGCCATCTCCATATAAGTTAGCCAAATGTAAACCCTGTATAAAGCATACAAGGTACCACTCTGTTTATAAATAAATTTAAAAAAATAATAATAATCACGGTTTTGTTGCATAATTTGGCCAAAAGTAGGTTTATGCATGCTTGCGTCTCCAAGGAACCCCATTTAAAGAGAGTTCTATCCAACATGCATTACCATCCCTACCTAAGTTTATTTTTGTGTCTTGGCTTTTGCTTTTTTCCTAATTTGGAGGCTTAGAGAATCCCCTTACTCCTTGCTACCCTCTATACCTTATTCACTTGGGTTCATATTTTGAATTCATATATATTCATTTGATTTCACATTTACAAATAATATAAAATGAAATAAACTTACATTTTAAATCTGCACAATTGATATTATTTGAAAAGAGGTTTTTAAAGGCATGGCTGTGGCCTTTTGTCTAGGTTGCTTGGCCTCTGGCCATTTGAAAATCAAGGTTATACACAAGCCCCATGTGGGGACTTAGAGAGCTTCGGTCATCTTGGGTCTCCACCAACTCGCTGCAAGCTAACACTGTTTGAAAGTAAGTGAGTCTAATCACAAAGGTATTAGAAATGTTGTTTATGTTTTTAACCAGGCACTTTTAAATCCTATGCGTTTTCTCACAAAAATTCATCAGGGCAATTTTAAGCTTAGATAGGGATGGCAATTTATGTTGGGACTCACTTGAAATGGGGTACCTTGGTAAGGTAAGCAAACAAACATACTTTGGCCAAACTATGCAACAAAGCACAATTGTTTTTGAAAATGTATTTATACAGTGGTATAATATATTATACAGGATCCACATTTGGGTAACTATGGAGGAACATAGGTGTGTTTTTCTGACTTGGCTTTTGCCTAATTAAAGGGCTTGAAAGATCCCCTTACTCCTTGCTGCCCTCCATACCTTATTCATGTGGGTTCACATTTTGAATTTATATATTACATGTATATGTTATGGTGTGCTAGTGAGTTTCTTTTCGTTTTCACATTATGTGAAGTTGGGGGTACGAATTATACATGAGTGGGGGAAAAAATGTAAATGCCCTCTCAATCTCTCTCCCCCATCTACATCTTAATACCACTACCTGTGAGCCACTGTTTCCCTCCCTGTACCCACCTGCATAACCAAGACAACCTCTGGAGGAATTCACTCATAGATCTGTGAACTGAATCTATGGTAGTGCCCTGTCAGGATGTCCTGATAGAGCACAACCAATTTCCACTGGAAAGGAGTGCCAGCAACAGATGAAGAAAGTGATGAATGCAGGAATGCTGCCCGCTGTACAATGTCACTGCGGCCTCCTGAGGGTGGGCCTGATTATGCTGGTGGGTTCAGGGAGGGAAGGGGGCACACAGGTAGAAGAGGGTGAATGCAAGAAAACCGCTCGCTGCACAAATGTCTCAGCAGCCTGCAGAGGGGGGTCCTGGTTATCGCAGCGGCTACAAGGAGGGAAAGGGGGGCAAGCAGATAGTGACATTGTGGAGTGGGGGGGTGCAAAGGAGGAGGGAGATTGAGGGGGACATTGAACTAAATATTTTTCAAAAAATCTTGGGTATAATTTACACCCGGGTATTATACACTGGTGCATTTTAGAGAGTTTACATTAGTCACTGCTACAACTTGCAAATGAAGCAGAATTTTTTTTTCTTAGTTCCTCCAGCCTTATTATGTGCCCTCTTATCTTCATGTCAAACGTTGATTTCCACTTTTCGGTACTTTTTAAAACATCAAATAATATTAAGTTTGCTTGTCCCCTTTTTTAGCTACAGAACTCCTAGGAAAATTATAAATTATATAGGATCCATTTTATATAATCTATGACTTGTATGATTCCTTTTGACTGCAAAGCCATGAGTAATGAGTCAGTCACTGGCAGCTTCAATCTTGATAAAGTGGGGCAGGAAGTTGCGAGACCTGCACAATTGGGACAGTAGCTTTATGATACTAATTCTACCACAGATGGAGGTAGAAAAATTAACTATTAAAAGTCTATTAAAAATGTTTTCCATGTCAGCAGCCTTCAGGCAAAATCGTTTTATAAAATCTGACAAGCATAATGGCATTATGAGATGGGTGAAGGGGGTCTACGATAATTATGCACGTTCAAAATAACAAAACATAAGCAACATGCTGGAGATTTTTCTTACATTCAAGGGGGTAAGTAACCAATTTAAATTCTCATTTCTCCTCTATGGAATAGTCGGGTTGCTCTAGAATGACTCCAAATATTCTTAGTACATTAGCCTGTATACAGTTCACAGTCTAGTTAAAACAAAACTTACCCAGCAACTCTGTTTGCAAACTCAACTATATCCTCCTTTGTTCTGGGGCCTCTGTAGTTGTAAGCCATATCTCCTTTTAATCTTAAAAAAAAAAATTGCAAACTAGTTTTAATTTTACTCATTACATGAATAAAATATTTGAAGACATGCCAGACAAATGAAAATGTTTATGCTTTAGACCTGAAACTTACTGTATATGCTGATTTCTGATCTCAAACTCTTCTCACTACACATGGTAATCTTAAACCATTAAGGATCAGAGCCTTTAGTCCTTAAAGGGACAGTAAATAGTATATAGGAAGGAACTTGTCTAACAGCAATGAGTTTCATAGTTTAAAGCAGTGCCTTTCACTCTCTGATGGACCTGTAGATCTTCTTCACGATCTGCAAGACTAGGTGATGTCACTCACTCGGCACTTATGGGAGAGCTTGCAACATTGCTATTCTCGCCTCAGCCGCCGTGTCGGTGTCAATGGCTTGTATGGAAAGGATAGCAATTTCCTCTAAATGCCTGTGTCACACATCTTAGGAGATTCAAGAGATCTGCAGGGAGATCGGCAAGTCTGACAGAGTGGTTTAAACTATAGAAACTCTGTTCCCATATCTGTTAGAAAACCTCTTTTAGTTACAAAGTCACTTCTTATTTACCCTTAGCCATTCATTTAAAGGGTTAAACCCATGAAGACCACAGAAGTGCAATGTATTGCTTTGTAATGCATTGCTCACCCCTCTGGTCCTCAATTAGTAAAGTAGGCTCATCCACTCTGCTTGCTTCAGCTTGAAAAACTGCCGGTAACTATCATGTCTGCCTCCATGGACATTCAATCCAGAACTTGACAAAGGCACAAGATCAAAATTCAGAGAGACCATTATTTTTTTCTGGACGCAGTAAGACAAATGAGAGGGTGGGTTATTAATAAGAGGTGCTGGTTCTCCTTTAAGAATGGCTTATAAGTGTAATTTTTACTCAGACTGCAAACAAAAACAAATATTAGCAGATTAAGAGGGAGAGCAAAGGCAAAAAAAAAGTATAGATGTAGCCGTTTGTAGAACACCAACATGAGAAATCCTTCTTTTAAACAAATGAAAAGCTTTCTATTCACAGGGTATACTTCCTATTAAAGGGGATAAATGCATAAGGAGAAAAAAACTAGTGGAACAAGAAAGGGGTTGCCCTGAACCTGAAAACCCAAGAAGACCCCACTGCAGAGACTCCAGGATGAAAGCCCTATGTTCAATATGTAGTATGAGACAAGGATTTACCAGTAAGTACAGAAAGAAATACATTTTCACTTACATCCTATGTGGAACACAGGAACCATTGGGATTTACCAAAGTACCACCAATATTTCAGGGAGGGAAAGGAAAAAACCCTGAAGGAAGGTAATTGAAATCTATATGAAACCTTCAGAGGCAACCTGCAAATTCCACTGGTCTAACACAGAAACAGCTCATGTGCCATGCAAAAAATATGGAGACAACCTCCTATAGCCTTCAGCAGACTAGACCCCGGCAAGTCATATGGAGGTGGGCTTGTCAACTTCTAAGCTTGCCTGACCAGTCTTGCTTGGGGTTTGGAGTGGGACGCACCTGAATAGTGGAGGGAACTGGTGCCCTAGGAGCATACACAGATTGATGGGAGTAACAAAAACCATGCATATTTTGCTGAAAAAAGGCATGCCTGATAACCTTCTCCAGTTATGGGCCAAACAACTGGCAACAAAAGTAAGAGATAACAAGGATTTCTTAGAAGATTGTTCAGCCAATCAGATGTTAAAGGGATAGTAATGTTCAAAATAAAAGCAACTCCAATTAATCTTCATAGGATTTGGGCCATGGAGAGTGTTATTTCAATACTGTCAGAGTTGTAGTTCAAGAGTAACTGAATGATAAAGTATCCCCATCCTGCCCCTTCTAGCTAGTGTAAGCCACCTTCCCTCAGATATGTGGAATCTGGTCCACAAACCAGACAGCTTACAGCAAGGAACAATCTCCTTACTGTGAGAACAATGAAAACTCTGCCACCCCTTGACAGGATCTTCAGGTTTTTCCCTTATGTTAATTGAAGATTGTCCCTCTCTGCAGGCCATCTGGACACCACCCTTCTGTTCTGAGGTGAGCAGTATTACATCAGTAAAAGGGGCGGAGGAGGATTCTTTATCATTCAATTACTCTTGAACTACAACTCTGACAGTATTGAAATAACACTCTCCGTGACCCAAATACAATGAAGATTAATTGGAGATGCTTTTATTTTGAAACATTTCTATCCCTTTAAGCCACAGAGTGTGATGCAAGGCCATGGAGAAAGCCGAAGCCTTACCAGAAAACCTATTGACATCAAAGCCTCTTACATAAGATATGTATTAGCTTCAAGGATCTTATCAGAACCATCAGATGCTCTCTGGCAGCATCCACTTGGATAGCCTCCAAAAGCTGGTGTCCCGAAACAGACATGGCCCTAGTAAGGGCCAAGCAATGGAAAAGAAGGGAGTCTAGCAGCATCATAAACCACAAAGTTTACCTTCAAGAAAGAATCTAGGTTCTTATCTGCTTGATCATTGTAAGTGCCACATCATCCAACAGCAGCAAAACTGCATTCTTGGTAAGGTAAGAGAAAAGGGGATCTACTGGGGGGGGGTAATCCAATGCACTAAGTCATCAACAGAAAAAGGGATACAGAAGAGAGAAATACGCCTATTAAGAAATAACCTCCTGTCAAGCATCTGCCATTCCTCCAGGCGTACCTGATACAAGGAGGTGAGAAGGAAAATGACAACCACCTTTTTAAGTCTCTTGTTATCTGGGTAAATGGAACTAGAATTGGAGGCATCAGACTTTAAAAGTCTTGAGGACAGTATGATCAAGACCCACAGTGGAAGAACTGGAGTCTTCCTTGTAAGGGTCCCCAACAGACAAGTCATCCACATCAGTTTCCTCTTCCTCCACAGAGGAATCCAAAGTAAGGAGGGCATCTCCATGTATAACATGGTTCAAGCTCCTTTTGGAGCAACAAGAGCCCAGGATCCATTGAATAAATGAGGAATAGAACTGAGGAAATTACAGCCCAAAACCATGAATGCTTGTGTTCAGCAGATGAGGGTCCCTGAAGTCTGTTTGGGGCCACAGAGCAAGAGGGACACAGAGTACCAGAAAATTTCCTAGGAAGCCCAGTCTGGTATGAGAAGCAATGGGTTAAAAGGGCTAAAGGGACTCCAGAACCCTTGGAAGTCTGAAACTTGCTCATGTATCCCTTAGGATCAGGAAACCCCCAAAAAATAAAATATAAGCAGTAATGGCGGTTGAGATTAGAATAAAAGGACTTATAAATCTTTAAACTTACTTATCTGACTGAAGGAGGCTAATAAGGCAAGCAGGTAGGAGAAACCAGCCTTTGTGTAATGTGCTGAATCCAAAAATGAAGAGAATCCGTTCAATACCCTCTCTTCCTTTGCCAAAAAGCCAAGGAAGAATGGTCTGCAGGGAAATGTATTTTTCCAAAATGTAAAAATGGTGCTTTGGCTCTTCACCAATTAGTAAACACATCCCAATATTGGGGAGGTTCCACATGGTCTGGTAACCACTTTTCAAAGACAGGAGCACCACCAGCCCAATAATAGCCTATAAAATACACATGGAGGCAAGAGAATACTGCATGTGCTATTTAAGATAGTCATAGTGTGTGCACACATTCTTAAAGACACCATGATCCAATACAAACCTCAAAAGTTTAGAAAAACTAATAAAGACAAAAGTTGCTACAAATAAATAAAGTGTGAAAACATGACTGTCATGAAAGCACTGATGCCTAATGAGAGAAAAAATGCCATACAAGTAAAAAGGTAAAGAATGCCCACAGTCAGGCAGTGTATGGGCTTAAAACATAACTAATGCCCAAAGTTAGGACACAGAAGCATAAGCTAACATGGATATGATGATGCAACAAGACCATCTAGGAGAATTCAAGTTAGGCACCTAAACCACAAAGCAAGGGGCTGCCAGACAGAAAAAAGGGACATACTCACAGGATCTATGACCTCATGCTAGGGTTAATTCCATCTGCTTCATTCTTCGGACTCGTTTTCAAGTAAGTGAATACGCTTCAGAGAAAGTTATCATGAAAAGGCTGGCAAAGCAAGGTATCCTTCACAGGCTCAGGTCCTAGATGCCTGTGCATTGTTCAGTCCTTCCAAAGGATATCAGGAATAGGAGCCTGACTAATAGGGGATGATACTGCCCCACAACCTAACAGAAGAAAATAAAAAGGAATCTAACAACATAAGAGAGCTTTGCCCTTGATGACGCTCCTGTAACAAGGTGGACAGGGGAAGGAGTCTCTGTCTAAAAAATTCTAAGTGCCCTGCCCTCTGAAAGGAGAAGACTTGAAAAATGAGCATTTTTAATCTTCTGCATGCTAGAGAACTCTCTGGCATGCAAGGGTTAATCCATTTGAATCTTATCTAAATCAATTTGAATATTTTGATTTTTTAGTTGTCCTCTATGTAGTAGTTGGTGTGCCCCAAAAAGCTCTTCGTTTGCTTTTTATTAACAAAAAATGATATGCGTTTTCAGTACCCCCCAGAGGGGTACACAACGCATTGCTTTGCAAGGTATTGTGTACCCCTGTGGCACTCATGGAGTTAAGTGAGTCTGACTTGTTCTTTATAAAGAAAGGAAAATAGGGAGTCTGTAAATATATAAGAAAAAAAAATATATAAAAGCCCTTACAGCTTAATTGTTGGAAATCCTCGGACCCCAAATTCTGAAGCAATGCCTAGAAAAACAAAACAGGACAATAAAACATGAGTTATATCATGCAGCCCCTCACAAAACATTAACACCGTGAGTGCCAGAGGGATAGGAAATGCATTGCATGCTCCTCTGGCACTCAAAGGGTTACTGTGGAACTTATTAATCATAATGATAAAATCATGCTGTTCTGGAGAAAAAAAAAACTGCACAATGGAAAAAATAAAAGTTTAGAAAATTAACATTAATTTAAATGGGGACTTTAGCCCATGAATGCAAGGGAGGTCTCAAGTGCATTGCTCTGTATCAGAGTTTTCCTGGAGTGAACCAACTGCACTGTAGGGAACAAATAAAAGCTCTTACATGTCAATGCTCCTAATAGAGCTTTTAACGCCTTGAATGGTAGACAGATCTCCAATGCATGGAGAGCTCTTCAGCATTCAAGGGGTTTAAAACCCAAATTTAAGATAACAGGAATGTTTATTTGTAATGCAGTTGGTTTAATCCAGACTAATACCTTTTTCATAACTCCCAACATTTCAAACAGCCAAAGAGGGACACTTCTGTTTTAGATGGTGTTGCTGGGGGGGGGGGGGGGGTTCTGATGAGTGGTGGTATTACAGATAATGTTTAGGTTATTTAATTACTTACTGATGCCGCTTCGTGTAACTGAATACATGATTTATTGTAAGACCAAAAGTATTTTATTTACACGTATTAATTTCTAAGCACGTGTACTGAAGTTTGAACAAAATTAATATACAGGCATGTGGAGCCATGTATACATTTATATTCACACCACACAGTCTGTGCTCCTAAAAAGACGGACAACAAGGTAGGAAAGAGGGACAGAGGCATTTGGGTCACAAAGAGGGACTGTCCCTCCTAAAGAGGGACACTTGGGAGGTATGCTGTTTTATAAATATGGCCCTTTATACCCTACAATACAGCTGATCACCTCCAGAACTACACTTTCCTAGTGGACTGTATATGGCTGATGATGTGTCAATAAATGTTGGTCAATAGTTATATCAGGGGTGTACAAAAATATTAATAACACTGGAGCTAGACAGAAATTTAAAGTACCAGCAATATATTGAATGGTAAAATTGATGGGTACATATAGCTAGCTGTATATAAAATGCCCTCACAATTTAGGAAGTAATATTTATGGTCTCCCAGGCATCTAGGAATTTCCACCCCTGGGTTTCAGAAAGAAAATCTTTTTTTTTTTATCCTTTGGTTTAACCTAATCTAAATAAGCAAAAATGAATCTCACTAGGAAATCCTGCTATCACATCAGTAATATTTAGTTCCCTTTTTCGTGCTAGAAAAATAAATACCTTAGAGGAAAAGTAATGTTGTCTTATAACCAGTCTCACCACTTACTTTACTATGAATAGAAAATCCTAATGGCCCCAGAATTTTACACTTGTGCCTTTGTTCAAAAGAGATCATATTTAAATCAATCGTGTTTCATTTCCATGAAGTAGCAGGACCACAGGACACAACCTCGGGCCTATACACATGGTAATCTTAAAGGGATAGTAACCCCTCCAACAACTTGATGCGAAAATACAGCAAGCATACAAACATAATGAACGTACTTAGTCCCATCTCTCAAACCTTTATGGTTTGAGAGATGTAAGGCAAGACAGTCCTCTGCTCCCTCCCCCTTCTGCCTGACGAGCTGTAAAGCTGTCAGAGGCAGAATCCGGTTGGCCGACTTTCTGCGGTTCTGCAGGACTTCTGACATCTAGATACCTCCATATAATTACTTCATAGGAATGGTCTACAACATGTGCTTGCAAGCCAGGCACATGTTTTAGACCATACCCATGAAGTAATAATACGGAGGTATCTAGATGACAGCGCTCCTTCAGAGCCGCCGTCTGGTGCTGGAAGCCGGATCTCATGACGTCCGCTATACAGCGGACGTATGAGAAGGGGGAGTGAGCGGAGGTCTGTCTTGCCTTACATCTCTCAAACCATAACGGTTTGAGAGATGGGACTAAGTGCGTTCATTATGTTTGTATGCTTGCTGTATTTTCGCGTCAAGTTGTTGGGGGGGTTACTATCCCTTTAATGCTTCAAAACTCTTGAGTGCCAGAGAGGTACGCAATGCATTGCAAAGCAATACACTGCATATCCCTTTGGGACTCAAAGGGTTGAAGGACCTTATGAGTGTGCTGTACATTATCTTGCAATACTTTGCACACCACTCTGGTGATTCAAGGATTAAGTAGGCTCATTATGCATTCTGACTGTTTCCATTTGAAAAAACAAATATTGCCAGCAACTGTCATATCCTCCTCCCTGCATGATATTGAGGATAGACTGAAGATATTATTTCTTAAACAAAGGATACCGGGCCATTAGGATTTTTTTTTTTTACAGCAATAGAAAGGTCTATAAATATGAGATGTTACTTATCATTTAACACTAAACTGCACACTGTTTCATCTAGTACCAAAGGCTTCATTTCCTGTCAAGGAAGTGGTCAGATTCTAACTGCATGTTTGAAAGAACAGTGGAGGCGTTCTGAGGCAAACCTTTTGCTCTATAGAAGGGAACTAAAAATTTCAAAAAGTCTAATTTATTTAAAGGAACAGTAATGTCCAATAAAAAGGTTGTTTTGTAGATTAAAAAAAATAAGTGGCACAAATCCCATCTCTCAAACCTTTATGGTTTGAGAGATATTCGCATGTAAAGTTCGCCCTCTCCTGATGTCAGCTGTAAAGCTGACAAAAGGAGATCCGTGTCGGCCATCATGAGGTGGCTCTGCAGCGATCTTGGAAAAGCATTACTTCATTGGAATAGTCAACAAAGTGTGCTTACAAACCAGGCACACTTTGTAGACCAGTCCAATGACGAAGTAATTATTTTTAAAGATCGCTATTTCAGCTCTCCTGAAGAGCCCCCAGCTGGTCCCAGGACCAGGATCTCTGACGTCTGCTGACGTCAGGAGAAGGGGATTGAGGGGGGAACTTTAGATGCAAATATCTCTCAAATCATAAAGGTTTGAGAGATGGGATATGTGCCACAATTTTTTTTTTTTTTTAATCTACAAAACAAGAAACATTTTTTATTGGACATTAGTGTCCCTTTAAATAGGGATTGCTACAGAAGTCTTCAGGCAATGTGTTGGAAACATCTGTAGCATTCAAGGTGCTAAAAGCCCTATTTAAATAAATGGGAATTTGGCAATTGTTATTTTTCCTCTATGGTGTAGTTGGTTTGCATAGGCCTTGGCAAGTGTGTGAGTGAGAGACAAGAAACAGTAAATATTTACCCAGTTAAAACAAAATGGACACCCCAAATAAAGTCCCCCCCAATAATTGGGCATATAGCGATATGCCTAGAAATAGTGCCATCATTGAGCATAAGTACTACGTTATGAAGAAATCGTTCTTATTCTGAGACTGTCAACCAGGCTTGTGCTCAGACATCTTGGCATCTGCATGCCTGTGCTGTCCTTCCCAGTCTCCTTCATTGTACCATAAGGTAACAGGAAGGGACTGACGGCGCAGGAGCACAGATGCCTCTAAAGCCAAGAAGCCTGGCCGTCAGTCTCAGAAGAGGTATTGCTTAATAATTCGGTACTTATGCTCAATAATAGCACTATTTCTAAGCATATCGCTATATGCCTAATTATTGGGGGGGGGGTACTTTATTCAGGGTGATAGTTCCGCTTTAACCACTTGTATGCAAGAAACACCACCAACACAAACTTATTACAGTGGGGTCGTTCCTTGCACCCAAAGTCCAAACTTCAGTAGAACAGTGCTTGATTCATTTGAGCAATATATACTACTATCTATCTATGCCCCCTACTGTCTTTTACAGGGACATGGTCAGTGGGGACCAGTCAACACGACAACTTCAATTCAATTAAAAGTGAGGTTTAAAGGAATAGTAATGTTTCAAAATGAAAGTAGCTCCAATTAATCTTCATAGTATTTGGCCATGAAGAGTGTTATTTCAATACTGTCAGGGTTGTAGTTCAAGAATGACTGAATGATAAAGTATCCCCCTCCACACATCATGTTTCCACTTAGTTTCCACTGCAGCTATTCTCAGTAAGACATAACTAGGGCCATTTGTGAATGTTTGTGTTATTAGAGAATCTAAAACGATATGGTGTTGAATTTAACTTACAGCTTTTCATATGGATCAACTTGATATATTCACTTAAAGAGATAATACATAATGTAAAAAATATATATATTACAGTGTTTATCTCCCTGAGTAAAACATGGGTACTTCAAATGCTGAAAGGTGGTTTATTTTAAAGTTATTACAGCTCAAACTTGAATTTTTTTTTTAGGTGCAGTGTCACAGTGGCCAGAAAATATACAGGGGTGCAGTTTCTAAACCATCCTATGGTCAGCTCTGGTCAGTTGACCATAAATATCCATAGGATGGTGTAGCAACAGCGCCACTGTACTATTTCAGGCCGCTGTGATATAAGGCAACCAGTGTCCTTTTTACTAAAATAAACATGTAAATAAAGTAAGAGGCACTGCCACAGGACAATTGACATGGAGAAAAAAAAACATGTAAAAGCTTAGTATTTTAATATTTATATCTTCCCCACCTCTATGTGCAACAGCATTGTAAACTGTACAGGTCTACCACATGATTATTATTTTAATTAAAGCAAGAACTCTGCAAGATTTTCCTACTAGCTGTGCAGGTGGGTATGACATCAAAATAGCTACAGAAATAATCAGCTGCCTCCAGAGTTCACTGACCCAGCTAATAGGAGAGCAAGCCCAGGAAGGACTGGGACGCTGTTGGGTGAAAGTTTACAATATTGCTGTTAAATATGGGGGTAGTAGAAATGATCTAATGAAACACTGAGGTATAATATTTTTCCCTTTAAATGTTACAAATTTTCCCACAACCTGTAACAATACTGTAAATGATTCCCTGAGCAGTTATTTGGTTCTGAAAGAAGGGCTGAAGCAACTAAAAATTAATATGTTATTTGTTATAAAACTGGAATATAATAATTATCCAATTACTCTGATAACATAAAGGAATGTTCTAAAACTAGGAGTCACTCATTCCTAGCAATTTTCTTTTAAGTGGACCTTTTTAGCTATACAGTTTTTGGTCATATTAAATATAAATATTTTACAGCTTGTGCTTTGTGTTTTTCAATCAGTACCCTTAATATTTGGTTTAGTAGTAGGAGATTCTAATCTCAGCAGAGATTTGTTCTCTGTCCTGGTCAAATAAAATATGCATGATCATTTACTCACATATCCAAAACACCTCTTTCCATTTTCTTAGGCTGCTACAATTTCCACCACAGGGGTGGAATAATAATGTAGATCCTTACAAGATGGAGGCTTCAACTGAGGGAAGGATTTGGAAAGGTTATTCATCCTTTTTAAAGACCCGTTGGATTTATATACCCCCCCAATTAATTTTATATACACACATGTTCAACATGGGAGCATTGTGAGCAAGTCTCTAGGAAGACCGTGTCTACTGTAGATGAGTTGAGTCAATCGCCTCACCAGAATTTTCCTCTAAAATTAACTCACTGTGATCCAGTGGATCTCAGTGAGTTAGAGTATGGAATGGACTGTCAATGACAGCATGCTTCAGTGTGTGTACACTGGATGGGAACTTGGCTGTGACAGTTTCGTTCCCTTCCTACTACTGAGAAATGAACGAATCAGATCATAAAGGTAAATTGTGAATAGATTACCTGAATGTGTGTCATATACTTCAGGTTAATTGGACCTGTCATGTTGAATTTAAACTCTTTGCCTTGGTTATAATGATGAAATATAAATATATGTTTTATCTGGTGAAGAGGAAGACCCTTCTAACCAAGTGCAAAGAGGTCTGCTTTTTTTTGAGTCTTAACTCTTTGAGTGCCAGAGTGGTACGTAACGCATTGCAAAGCAATGCATTGCGTACCACTCTGGCACTCAAAGGGTTAAATAAATGTCCTTGTACAGGTATTTCAGTTTGAGAGGCAGGGTAAGTCGGAACTACAAGGTAATTAATGGCTTGTTATTAATAATTGTCCAGTACAGTTCCTGCAAATATCAATCTAGACAGTTCTCTTGTGGCAGCCATGGCCTAATAACAAACAGAGAAACTCCTTGACGCTTCTGAGTGCCAGAGGGGTATGCACCACATTACAAAGGGTTAAACATCAGACAAGAGAATCTTTCAGATAACAGCAATCCCTCTGTCCCATTCACAGAAATAGAAAATGAACCACACTTACTCGAATGAACGGTAGCATCCATCTTTCCAACTCTCACTGGCGACCCACTAGTCCTCATCTCAATACCGACTTCATTCCAAACAGGTTCAAGTTTTTTGCAATGACCACACCACGGTGCATAAAACTAGAACATGAACAATAATACAGCTTCTTACAAAAGTGGGCTGGACTTGATGGACGCATGTCTTTTTTCAGCCTTATCTACTATGTTACTTATCTACTATGAACGCAGAAGAATATAAAATGAATATCCTTTTTAAAGTTATTTATATAAAAGCAAGCTGTCAGGAATTATGGGTGTAAATTCTATTACATTTTGATGTAACCACATATGCTATGAAACAATGGATAATGTATTACCATCTACATAAGACACCATAAATATAAAGTGAGTAACGTACATCCAAGTCAGAAATTCCCAATACTATCATTCATTTCTTAAATAGATTACTAGACTTCTTTAGGATATTAGACCATCAAAAATGTGGATAATTTAATTGTTGTTTGTTGATATTTATTGCTATAAATCTGTCATGTAAATATTAAATGCAAATAAAACAAACGGCTGTGCTGCTACCACTTGCCTTTTATAGGGAAACTAGTATTGAAGGTCCATGTGCACACACAGGGAGCAAAGCATCCTAGCAAATTATATTATAAGGATGATCATCAGGTCTGAAGTTTGCTCCTACTGGAGCAGATGTAGAAATTAGGCAGAGGCTGCATTGCACTGCCTCCTATACATCTATCCATCAGAGCAGCGATAAGCGCCTAGAATATCCAAGGGCCGCATAAGTGCCCTTTAAGTCTACCAAAGTGCTGAACAGTCTGAGGCCTATGGAGAAGTATGTATTTTATCTACAAGCATACCTAAGCCTGTCTGTGTTGAGTCAGGACATAATACTACATAATATAATTTCAATAAAACTAATAGGTTGTGGTAGGTGCAGCTTGGAGCACTGGGATTCCCTAACGTATATCAACAAATGTTCCATGTAAAGATACTGGATACAGTATGACATTCTGTGTGCTTAAAAGATTTTGATATATTTTAAATGGTGGAAAAGTAAAAATATAATTGTTTTTATATAGTGCCTCATTTTGGTAATGTTTATGCACACTAGCATAGAGGTAAAATGCAAGTTATACGGATAGTAATGTACCAAAATAATGTCATAACAGATTATTTATTATACCTTTTTATAATGATCAGTAGCATTCTCAATGTCCACGGGCTGAATTCTATTGCAGGTGCTAATTTTATCTCCTCTTTTATTTCCAGGTTTCCCCAGAGAATTCAATAGGAAAATATTTGATAAAACAGGTGTTAACATTTATTACCTGAAATAGAATCTAGCCCCATATTGGAAAAGTTTGATTGTAATTGTATTGTAAAGTTTCCCCCTTCCGCCCCTTTTCCCTACATCACTGTTCTTCCCTTCAGATCTGAAATATGGTCCAGACAGATCGCTGCCCACCAAATTCCAGATATCTTATAAAATACTTCTCATTCAAGACCCTTCTCTCTGCTACCTCTCCCTACATGTCCTCTCTGATCTCCTGCTATACCCCATCCACTCTCCTAGGATCAGTCAATGACATTTTTCTCTCAGCTCCTTTTGTGTCTTCAGCTCTCTCCCTTATCAAATCCTTTTCCTTCGTTGTTTCTTATCTATGGAATGCTCTACCTCCCAGGCCTCGCCATTGCACTACTCTTGAGGTCTTCAAGTCTTGTTTAAAATGACACCTCCTCAACAAGGCTTCAACAAGCTCATACGTCCAAGGCTCTCATAACTTACTTATTTAAGTTCCCGTATCCCAACCAGAAATCAAGCACTGTATTTTGCACTTAACCCTTATGTTCTCTGTATGTCTCCCTTAACCACTATAGACTGTAAGCTTTTGAGCAGTCACTCCATTTCCAGTGTTTATTTTCCCATACACTTAAAGTGGAACTTTCATCTGCTATAAAGTCGACTTTCTATGATTAAGCAGGTAGCAACTAGCTTTAGAATATATATTTTACCTCTGAAATTTACACCATTCTAAAGAAATCCTTCATTGTAGGAGATTGACGGCCGAGTTAGTGCAGTCTGTGCTCCTGCGCCATCTGTTCCTTCTGGTTATCATGTGGTAACTACAATGCTTTTCAAATGAGACCGGAACTGACAATGCAGGTGCGCAGGCAAGATATCTGCTCTGTAGCATGGGTTCCAGTCTCCTACAATGAAGGATTTCTTTAGAATGGTGTAAATTTTGGAGGTAAAATATATATTCTAAAGCTAGTCGCTACCTGCTTAATTATAGCAGGGCAACTTTATAGCGGTTGAAAGTTCCGCTTTAAATTATAAAGCGCTGCGTAAACCTGTCTTTTTTTTTTTTACTGGAGAAGATGCCAAATGTAGGGCCCATATGCATTTATTAGAAGAGTGCTGAAAAGTCCACTTCCATACAGAAGTCTGTACAGCTGTTTTACCGGCTTAGGTGGTAAGCGTCTCTGAACAGGTGGGTTTTCAGAAACTGTTTAAAGCTGTGGAACATAAATGAGTAGGGAATTCCACAGGATGGGTGCAGCACGGAACCAGTCCTGGAGACAGGAATGGGGGAAGTGATGATAGGAGAAAAAGAGCCACAGGTTATGGGCGGAACAAAGAGGGCAGTTGGGAGAGTATTTGAAGACAAAGGAAGATATATAGGGAGTTGCAATGGAGAGCTTTGTAGGTTTGGGATAGGACTTTCAATTTTATTCTGGGGACATTATGGATCCAGTGGAAGGATTAGCAGGGAAAGGCAGCTGATGAAGAGTGGCAGGTGAGTGGAGCAGAGGTATAAAAAATGGATTGGAGAGGGGGTAGCTGGGTAAGGGGAAGGCCAATTAGATGTGAGTTGCAGTAGTCCAGATGGGAAATTAAGAGAGAGTGGGTAACTATTTTAGTTGCATCTTGTGTAAGAAAAGGTCAAATCTTGAGATGTTTCTTAACTGGAAGGGGCAGGATTTAGGAAGAGAATGGGTGTGGGGGTAAAGGAAAGTGGGGAACCTATTATAACTGAGGCAGTAAACTCAGGATGCTGACTGAATTGTCAAGGGAAATATTAGGTGTTAGGGAGGAGGGAGAGATCACTAACAGCTCTGTCTTTAGGATGTTAAGCTTTAAGAAACAGGATGCCCCGAGGAAGAGAGAGCAACGGTCGCGGTGCAGTCGTGCACAGTAGAGACTGCCCGCGCCGTGGCTGATACAGAGCGGGGCACTCCAAATTCAAACTGTAGTCCTCTTTGTGAGTCTCAATTCAGAGCCCCGCTTCGTTATCAGCCGCGGTGCGGGCAGTCTGTAGTGCGCATGACTGCAGAGTGTCCAGCTGTCTACTGCACATGACAGCTTCTGACAAACACACACTTAGGAAATTATTATATAGGATAGGATAGGATGTGCTTTAACCCTGGAGTGGCAGAGGGGTATGCAACACACTTCTGTAAAATGTATTGCATACCCCTCTGCCACTTAGAGGGTTATAGCCATTCCATTCTTCCCCAGCGTGTTGTGGGCACTTCACTGCCAGCACGTTTTGTTCCCCTGACTCTTGATTAAGGCCCAGCCCTTTATAAAATTAGACCTACTTTATGCCTGTTTTTGTGAGTAGGGATGAGTCAATAACTAAGTGATGGTCACATTTTTGTTTGTTTAGTCTCCACCACATTGCAGGACAAGCAACATTATCCCTCGTCTCATCAGTGCTTATAACTCCCTTCCCCACATGTCCCTCTCCCAGAATTTAAAGTATTGGAGACTTGATTTTTTAGTTTTTATCCCTCCATATGCCAGTACAGTGCATTGGATGCTTGAGGCTCTACAATGTGCCGGTATGGGCTCCTGCACATGGCGAACCATGCACAGACAGAGGGGAGTGGGCCGGAGACATGAGGTATTTAAGAGGGACACAAAAGACTGTATGCTATGGGGCTCTTTTTAGATAAAGCATGTCATTGGTATTGTCTTGCAGGCAGGTTCCCCACTGCTGCCCAACTAATGAGAACTGGACGAGGGCAGGCAGAAGGACATGGGAGAAGGTCAACGGGGAGGGAGAGTATGACTGTGCTATGGATGGCACATTAACCCTTTGGGTGCCAGATGGATATGCAATGCATTGCGCAAATGCGTTACGTACCCCTCCGGAACTGAAATGGTTAAACCTGGATAGGCAGGTTCCCTACTGCAGCACAGCTGATGAGCACTGGAGGTGGTCAGCCAGAAGGACAGGGGAGAAGGCCAACGGGGAGGGTATAAAGACAGAGGAGACGTGGAATGATGAGAGAGGGTGGAAGGTGTAGGGAAGCAGTGTGTGGAAAGATTTGTTCGGAGTTAACCATTTTAGTGCAAAAGGGGTATGTACTACATTGCTCAAAGCAATGCGTTGCATACCGCTCCTGCACTGAAAGGGTTAAAAAATGGATAGCAAGAGAAAAAGTATGTTTTGAGGTGAAAATGTTCAATCAAATGAAATAATTGAAGAATGATAGGCTTCCTTAACCCCTTGAATGGCAGGACATTCCTCCTCAGGTTCTCTTCAGTGGCCGCACTACAGGTCCGGCAGAGGCCACTGGGAGTCAGAGTTAGTGAGATTGTGTACTCCTGTCAAAATCACGCACCCCCCTGTAGCTCCAGTACTGGCAGTATAGTGGGGATATGAATATCTCCTCCTCACTGCCACCCTTGGGTGTGAGTCCACGGACCCAGACTTTTGGTCACGACACTTCCTCTTTTTATATAGATATATACACATACACATACAGATATGCACAGATCCATCATTATTAATAGGCTAATAGTGAGCTATAAGTGTTTACGAGAAGATATTCTCAGAACTTTAAGTGATGGGAGTGCTTGTGAACCAGAGATGAAAATAGTGGATAAAATGTAATCCCACTCAAAAAAGTGGAGAATGGAAGATAAGTTTTATATCCAGACTTACATCAACAAGCCAGATGTCATCTTGTCGATTTTCCTTGAATCTATGGGGAAGAAAAACAATTAAATTATAAACACATAAAATTTGTTTATTCTGTATTATCAAAACACACACACACACACTTAAAGGGACCCTATCACAAACTATTGGAGTATTTTTAAGCTTTCAAAATCACGTTTATGTCATAACAAATGCTTTTATTAAAAAAATTTAAAGATTATGCTATTGTGCCATGTAATGAAGGCAATTCCTATCTTAGCCCTACACTTGCTGACACTGCTCAGCAATGTACTGCCCACACCCCAAGCACGGATAGGGTTTAGTCAGGAAGTAGGTAAGGTAAAGTAGGGCTAAGACAGTAGGTGATTGCACGATATGCTTTAATTAGCACAGTCTATAAATAACTAAAAAATTAGGTTTCTAAATAAAACATTGTTAATATAGCATATAGGTGATTCTGAAAGGTCTTTAGAAATCATCAACTTTTTTAGGTGATAGGGTCCCTATAAAATAAGTATCAGGATAAAAGATACTATTCATATGCCTTGTTGAACCAATTTACCAATTGCAATAGAGCAAACCAACTGCACTGTAGGTTAAGCAAAAAAGCCCCTGCCTACTGATTTATAAGGGGCTTTTAACCTTTGAATCTTAGATCTCCAGTGCAATGTAAAGCAATGAGCTGGAGACCTTGTAAGCACTCAAGGGGTTTGAATGAGTAGGCATTGGGGATATTTTTATTTGTTCTCTATGGTACAGCTGGTTTGCTCCAGAATTACAAATCGCCTCTCTGCAGCTCCCTACAGATGCACTTTACTTCTTCATTGTATTCTGGGGAAAGGTTTAAATAGCCATGAAACAAATGTATGTGGATTCTGCTGTCCCTGGATGTAAAATTGTATGCCAACCCCATATTCTATGTGTTTGTCATAATTACTAAGATTACTTCATGTAGTATTTAGGTATAATAATGTCTATGCGGCTGTATAAAGGTGGTTTTAGGTCTGCTGCGCAAGGTACTTTGCTACACAGTACTATGGTCCACTACTGATGCTTTGTAATATGACTGCCCTGAGGAAAAATGTCACTAGGTATTGCAAGTATGACATGACATATGAGAGAACATAACTGATAATTGAAAAAACAAACAAACATCTTTTAACCCTTTTAATGCCAGAGAGCTAGCCGATACCTTTCTGGAACTTAAAGGGTTACAAACACACACACATTATTTTCCCATCTAAGGGCATAACTACTGAGGGTGCAGTTGTGCCAGGACCAAGGGGTCCCATACGTTTTAATTGTGACTTGAAATATTTTTGTGTTGGGGGGGCTAAAAAATGTCTGCACTGGGCCCCTCCTTTGCTAGTTAGACTATCGCTCATAAAAGTTTTCTTTTTGAAATCAGTCAAGTGGCCACTAAAAAAATGTTTATTCATCATATGTTGAGATGTTCTTTTAAAAACAAACATTAATGTTATGGCATATTCTTGTCCTTTGAGACTGCAAATGGTCACTACATAGCAGATTTGACAACTGGAAATGGAGAGCCTATGAAGAGAGCACTTGAAGTTCTCTGCTGTAGAGTGTTGTTAAGATGATTAGCATACTGTTGCTGGGATATTGTCCTCAAGTGTATTCATTCAAAGATTAAGAACATGATACTTTTATGGAGGCAGGGATATTATCTATTGGGAAATGTTTAGCCTTGAATAAGAGTGGACACATTTCTCTTGTATCAGTAAAATGTAATACTAGAACAGATTTCATGGGAAATGAAGTCTGTAAACAGGTAAAAATATTAACCATTTCTTTCGATTAATTATTGAGAATTGAAAAGTGTGACTGATGTCACATGCTTTAATACTCTCTGGTTTAACCCCTTAAGACCGGCGCACACATGCGGCCAGTACTTGATGACCACGGGGCTTTTTATTTATTTATTTTTTATTACTTCCAGTTCAGGGCTCCGGAGTGGCGTGAAGCCACTATTTTAATTTTACATATTTTGTACTCACACAATGTGTGCATTCAAATTGAATATTTAATTTTTTTTTAAACAAGTTCAGATCAGTCGAGGGCTACCTGACAGTATAGATGGATAATATATAAGGGCTACCTGGGTAATGGAATCAGGCTAGGGAGTCACTCAGTCTATGTGGGGATGTATGTATATCTTTATTTATATGGCGCCACACAGTGTAAGCAGCGCCTTACAGACATATGTTACAATAAATAAAAGGGGATAAAATAAGTGCCACATTCATAGAAACAATAGGAGAGAGGTCCCTGCCCCGAGGAGCTTGCAGTCTAAATGGGTAATAGGAGACAGACAACAGGGCTACTAATGACAAGGGAACAAGGCTGTGGCGGTCAGACAGTGTACTCTGTAATCTGCAGCTACCAATGGGCAAGGCTACAAGTCTGGGGGCTAGTGTATGTAGGGATCTGTGGCTACCAGTGGGCAAGAGAACAAGGCTGGGGTAGGGGTCAGACAGTGTGCATGGGAATCTGTGGCTACCAGCGGGCAAGGGAACAAGGCTGGGAGGGGTCTGAGGCTACCAGTGGGCAAGAAAACAAGGCTGGGGTGGGGGGTCAGAAAGTACATTGGAATCTGTGGCTACCAATGTTCAAGTAAACAAGGCTAGGGGAGGGTCTGAGTGTACATGAAACTGTGGTTACCATTTGGCTTGGGAACAAGGTTGGTGGGGGGGGGCAGAATGTGCATGTGGGGATCTGTGGCTACCCAGGGCACAAGGGTGGTGGGGTCAATCATTGTATGTGGGGGTCTGTGACTACCCACAGAACCAGCCTGGGGGGACCACAGTGTATGTAGGGCTTTGTGACTACCAGTAGATGCAGACGGGGGGGGGGGGGTGAAGCAGACAGTGTATGAGTGCCATTGACCCAGGCAGGGGCTGTGGGATTTTATTATCTTATTTATTTAGGGGAGGGGTGGAAGAATCGGGACCCCTCCTTGTACACCCCCACACTGATCGCTTATCCGTTAGGATTGCTGCCTTCCCCTTCCATTCTTGCCCTCAACGCTGTGTTCTGTGTATACCCGGGTTGATATCTCTAGAGGCAACAGCCTGGCTCCATTTCATACATGGTCAAAAAAAAGCAGTTAAAGTGGAACAGTGTACCACAGGGCTTAACAAATTTGGTTTGACGCTGGTAGCCAGACTGAAAATTTAGGAGCCAGACTCTGCATCACATGATAAGTATGTGTGTTTCTTTGGCTACCAGTGGAACCAGGCTGAAGGGGATGGGGGTTTAACAGTGTATCTATGGAATCTCTAAGGGCTACCTGTGCAATGGAACCAGACTGGGAGTTACTCAGTGTATATGGTGATCTGTGGCTACTAATGGGCAAGGGACAAAGGCTGGGGGGGGGGGGGGGTCAGACAGTGTACTTGGGGATCTGCAGCTACCAGTGGGGAAGGAAACATGGCTGGGGGGGGTCAGACAATGTATGTGGGGATCTATGCTTACCCACGGGACAGAAGAACAAGGCTGGCGGAGTCACTCAGCGTTTGTGAGGTTCTGTCACTATCTGTGGAACCTTCCTGGGGGTACTATACTGTATGTGGGGCTTACTGACTACCAGCAGAAACATACTGAGGGGAAAGGGTGTGTATTGTTGCTAGGGGTCCAGTCTGGGGCTGTGGGATTTTATTTTTTGTATTTTATTTATTTAGTATTTGAGAGTTTTTTTTTTTCCAAACTCAGAACCCCACATGATGCCCTCCCCACACACACACACACATTGATCTACTATCCATTAGGAGTGCTGCCTTCCCTTTACATTCTCCTCCTCCACCTCACGTTCTATGTATGCTGGCATTGATCATGTGGGTCTTTAAGGTCGGGCTGAGGTGAAGATCGTAAAGGGAAGACAACAATCACCTTACTGGTCACAGCACTGAGCACCTATCCCATTGGATAGGCAATCAATGCCGGGGGGGGGGGGGGGGGGGGGCTGCCGATGCCCCTCCACGAGGTCTGGTTTAATTTTTTTTTTTAACTCAATATATATATATATATATATATATATATATAAACAAACTTTTTTATAACGATGTGTAGCAGTAAACCTTTTAAAACACTGCCGTTTTACATTTATTCTCTAATAAAGTTTCCCCCTTCCGCCGCTTTTACTTACCTCAAGCAGCCTCGCCTCAGATCTGAAATCCGGTCTCAGGCACGGACAGACTGCAGTGAGGGACAATCTTCCCTCTTTCAATATAAGGAAAAGCATGCCCCCTTGACAAAGGAGGTCAGGTTTTTCCTTATGTTGGAAGAAGATTGTTCTTCGCCACGTTCTGTCCGGCCCGGCTTGCTGAGGTGAATAAAAGGGGCGGGAGAGGGGGAATTTTATTAGAGAATAACATTTTAAATGGCAACATTTTTTAAGCTTTTACTGCTACACATTATTTTAAAAGTGTAGGCAGAAGACTCGATTGTACTTTAATAACAAAACATTACTATAACTTTAAAGGGAGCGATTGTGTATATTTTCAAATATTAAAACTTGTCCTGCAGTGTAGGGAAATGCCTTCACTACATGCAAGGCAAGTTTATGGGCAACAGGTCCCAATTTCCAGTCACCATGGCGACCTTGTACCTGGTAAGCCCTGAAGTACCATTACCCCTACTAAGGGAAAGATTGGACCTATATGGTCAGAACAAGGCACATCCATCTACAGCAATGTTTCTCAATCATTTTTATGCTCAAGGCACCTGTAACTTGGAATTTTCATGGCATACCTAACATTTTATAAGACTTTTGTCAATGAGTAATGAAGGGGACCGACATAAATTTATAGCTATTTATAGTTCTTACAATCAGAATAACAAACACAAAAGTATTGTGCATAACAATTACCACGAAACTCAACATTCACATTTTTGTCAAAGTGTTTACAGAAAAGAAGGGGCCCACTAAGTGGATATCTACAGCACACCAAACTGCCACAGCACCCTGGTTTAGAACCACTGCTCTAGAGACAGATAACGAAAGTAGCCCTGAAGACTGATACCAAGTATAAAAGAATAGATGAAAATGGGAAAAAAAAAAAAAAAAAAAAAAAAAAAAAAAAGAAGTATAGGCAAAATATGTAACTGACTTTTCAAGTTTTTCACCTTTTAATATCCCAACTCCTACCACTTTCCCTGAAGTCAGCCTCTTCCCCAAATAGGAGTGCTGAACCACACTACTGAGTATGTGCCATAGCAATCCACGCAACGTTCACTCACATTAATGTGTCTGACTGAGCAGTGCTCCAGCGAAGCGTTAAAACTACTCACATGCAAACAAATGTCTCCATGTGAGTGAATGTCTGGATGGGTTGACACGGCCTCTGGTTTTCTATAGAACATACTGATATCAGGCAAAGGAGTGGGAGGGGGTGATTATAAGTCATGAATAACTCTTAAACTAAGTATTTAAAGGAAAAGTAAACTTTTTATAATACAAAAAAAATAAATATTGCAGGACATTTGCTATAAAACAAGGGCACTCAACTTGAAAAGCCTTATAACTTAGGTTTTCACAAACAAAGTTTACTGTTCCTTAAACCATTTGTGTGGCAGAGTTATCCAATGCACTGCAGCACAATGTGTTATATACCTGTTTAATAAAGGGTGAAATATCCCAAGACACTGAGGGTATTTTTTGTTTAGTTTTTTTATTTACACCTATTAATATCCACTGTTTAACTGGCTTTTAAAACGCCTAGTAGTTGATTTGCACATTTAAAAGGACTAGACCGCAAAATAATACTGCAACTTAGCTTTGAGTATGCCAATTATCTAATGAGAGTCAGTCATCCGCACAATCCTAAATCCCTCCTTCAAAAGATTCCCTTTTTTTTGATTAAGCATATTTACAGAATTCTGCTCACTCAGCTATTTGGTACTGTGGGCCTTGTGTTCCAAAGAAAACTTGATTAATTCTGTGACAATCCAAATGCACCACGGGGAGGGGTTTCCCCACAATTCCCCTTTTAACTCCTTAAATGCTACAGGTCTCAAATGCATTATGAATAAGGATTTTATTTCTCCCTTTCTATGCAGATAGTTTGATCCTGATCTATTTAAAACAAGGACCTTAGAGTAAAGATAAACTGCAACAATGTATTGTGCACCCCCCCCCTGGTTCTCAATAGGTTAAAATAACAGCCAATAGGTGTTGTGAATAGGTTGTGCTTATAGGAGATTACATCATTATATTAAAAGGGAATGCAAGTAAACACATATTAGTAATTCTAAAAATAAAAGGAGTCATAATGATTTAACATTCATTTGCTTATTAGAAAAAAAATAAATAGTGACAAAAATACCGAAGGGCAGGAACACAGGGAAGTCAGATTCTCATTAACCCTTTAAGGATCTATGTTACTGATTATTTTAAAAAAATCAGAAATTGGACAAGTAAAATTTTTTTCGTTTTTTTTGTTTTAGAAAAATCAGCAGACTGCTATCTACAGTATCTATCTAAATATCATATACTAGTTGAAAAGCTCGTGTACACGGGCCACAGTGTCACCCTGCAACCTGGGCTGGTGGCCGGATCATCTCGCCACTAGCCGCACTGCAGTCATGCGTGTAGAGACTGCCCACGCCGCGGCTTATACTGAGCGGGGCTTTCCGAATTCAGACCGTAGTCCTCTCTGCACACCTTCCTGGGTTTACTGCGCATGACTGCAGCGCGTGCAGCAGTCTCTGCTGAGCATGACGGCTTCTGACAAACATCCTTAGTGAATTATTATATAGGATATAAAACTCGGTTCACCGTCCGCCCTTACCTGGGGTGGCAGAGTGACGGACTTCTCCCGCATCAGTTAACTGCAAAGGAGCAGTAATTTGACAAGAGTGGCTGATAGATTAATTGCTATTAAATCACATCGCTACCACCTTTCAACAATGCCGTGAAAGGCAGGAGCCACCCTGTCCCGTTTGCCGCATTCACTGCATCACAGCTGTGAGACGAAGGGGAATCCCATGTGCAACAACCATGCAGCATTGGTAATTTATGCAGAAATAACTGCAGCAGCACTCTCAAATCCACATTTTTATTGTCAACATTTTGGCCAAGACAAAACAACAGTGCCTAGTGTGTACCTTAAAACCCTCCTATGATTGAAATTGGCGTGCGTGTCTGTCTCCTCGGGTGCAAGAATCCTAACCCAAAGTGATAAATATAGATCTCACAGGCCACCAATAGCAAACAGTTAAGAAAGTTTCAACCGTTTAAAGGACAATAGGGGGTGCACAACTCATTGCAAAGCAATGTACTGAGTACCTTTCTAGACCTTAAAGGGTTCATTAATAGTTACGTCAGTAAAATGCAATTGTACAAACTACCTAAATGTATGTACACAAATTGTGTGTGTATACAAGTGTGTGTGCGTGTCTTTAGTGCCACAGAGCTATTCATGGCATTGGATACCTTTCTGGCAGTGAAAGAGTTAACCCTCTCAGTGCCAAAGAGGTACCCACCAGATTGCAAGCTATTGGGCAGCTCTCTCTCTGTCATCGGAAAAGGAAAACTCTTTCACTGCCAGGGACTTATTCTACTGGATACTTATTTGGCACAGGAAGGGTTAATGTGTGAACTGCAATGCACTGGAGTGACACAGCCGGACCATAAAGAAACTTTACAGTGCTGTCCAGACTTAACCTCTTGAGGACCACAGTGGTATACAATGCATTCATGGTTAGCGAATATTAATAAATTCACAAAGGTATAAGTAATACCTTGTTTACAACCTACAATTTGTAAATATTTATATAACATGTAAGTGCATGTCTAGAAAAATGTACAGCAAGAATAACGTTTTAAAAATCTTCTGTTAGTCCAGTAAATTCAGCTAGTGTTCTCCTGTCCATTCCTTTCACTGTACCTCCCACTGATCATTACCCTCCTTTACTTATATACTGTGGCTTATTACTCAGACCTATACAATAGGAAATAGACCTACAGTTGCATAAAACACTACAAATCATATATAATAATTCGCTAAGGATGTTTGTCAGAAGCTGTCATGCGCAGTAGAGACTGCCCGAATACACAGAATGCTGGGAGGTGTAGGAATGCTGGGAGTTCTGTGCTGGGAGCATTCTGTGCTTTTGGACAGTCTCTACAGTGCATGACTGAGTCGGCAGCAGGACCAGTCTCTTAACCCATTGAGTGCCAATGGGGTACAAAACGCATTACAAAGCAATGAGTTGTATACCACTCTGGCACTCAAAGGGTTAACATCACCCGGACCTTGGCCTGTGTACATGGGCTTTTACACTAGTGGAATATAAAAGACAAAAGGATCAGAGGGCCCTGCTCGTGAGATCATCATAGGTAAGCTCACTTAAAGGAGAGCTAATATGTCTAGTGCTACCCCCTAAGGCTTACCTACTATGGACTACAACACACCACAATGGCCACTATGATTTTTACCATTATGCCTTTGTTCAAGTGATAATATCTTCACTCAGTCCTGGATGTCGGATCCACAGAGGCAGACATGACAGCTGATAGTAGGAATACAGGACCTCAAACTCTGCTCACTGAACATAATCTTAACTTCTTAAGGACCAGTGGAGTGTACAGTTCATTACACCCCCTATTTGATCCTTAAAGGGTTAAATAGTTTCAGGCACACTACCTACTTCAGTTTGAAAAAATCTGCAAGCAACTGTCATGTCCACCTCCATAGTCATGACATGCACAATGGATTGAAGAGGTTCTCTTTAACAAAGGGGCCAAACAGATTGTCTGACCATAGCAAGGTATATCTGTGTGTGTAGAGGCATTATTAGGAGGGGTTTCTTCTCCTTTAAGAAAATCTGAGGAAACAGCATGAGCTCAGGGGGCTGGGTGAGATAAGAGCAACTGGCATCACCAAATGAACTATCCTCACTGCCATAGCAACACAAGAAGATAGCTGGATGTTTTATATGTGTGTGTGAATAAGAGAAAAGCACAAAAACACAAACACATTGATCTATTTTATTTTCCTTCTACTACATGCCTATTTACTGCATGTTTTGTGGGGCAGAGATGCCAGTGAAACATTGCCATGTGCAGTTCTATGTATTTTCTTTATTTTAGCTGATGCATTGTCACATTTTGGGTGATACTCTCATAATACACAAGTTGGTGCTTTGGGCATCCATGATGCCAGTGTCAAATAAGGCCAACTTCCTTCTGAAGTGATAACTTACAGTGAGGATATCAAAGTGGTCTGTAAGAAGAATGACCTCCACCAACAATTGCAAATGAACTGTGCTTTTTTTTTTTTAACCTTTGAACCCACAGCAGAAGATATCAATTGCCATTCTACCTTGGGTCTTTCACACTGGCAATGCTGCTGCTAGATGTTGCAGTAACACAAGATTACCAATGAAAATGATTACTGTGAAAAATATATCATTGTGAACTGCTCCACAGAAAAACAATCACACCTATTCTGGGTTCTTGTTATTGCAACACTCACTACTAGCCTTAACAATTTGAGTGCCAGAGAGGTATCGAACAGGCATTCAAAGCTTAATAAGACAAGTAACCTAATAATTGGAGAGAAACAAATACATATATAAGGAGGTAGAAAAATACATATATAAGGTAGAAGAAAGGACAATTGTGCTTGCTACCCAGTATGCATAAAAACTATACAATTCTACTACACAAACAGGAAGTAAGAGGGTGATTGAACACTAAATTATCAAATCATATGAAGGAATGTAACAAATTCTGCAAAATGTAAAAAGGTCACCAAGTGTGGCAAATGGGGAGATACAAGCACCTTCTTTACAGGGCCGGCCCTTACATGGGTCCCAGTGGGGCCATGGACCCAGACGGCACTCTGACAGGGGCGGCAATTTGCCGCTCCAAGGCATGTTATTTTACGCGCAGCGTCTCCCCGCTGCCTGCACTGATGACAGCTGGGACCGTGTCTCATGCGGAGATGCCGTGTGGAGCATGCCGGGGTTTTCTTCCTCTGTTTGAAGGCCAGTGCAAGTTTAAAACTGGCGCCCAGTCTGACAAAGAAAATCCCAGCATGCACCACGCTGCGTCTGCGCATGTGACACGGTCCCGGCTGTCATCAGTGCGGGCAGTGGGGAGACTGAGTAAAAAGCAGGAGAAAAGCCAGACAAGCAGAGAAGAGAGGGAGCGAGCCAGATGGAGAAGAGAATGAGGCAAGGGGGGGGGGGAGAAAGAGGCACAAGGGGTGAAAAGAAAGGCACAAGGAGTGAAAAGAGGGGAAAAGAGAGGCACAAGGGGTGAAAAGAGGGGGGGAAGAGGCACAATGGGCATAAAAAGGCAAGGGGGGAGAAAGAGGTACAAGGGGTGTTAAAAAAAAACACACTACAGTTCTATGTGGTTTTAGGGGCAAGAGAGGGGTTAATATAATTAAGGATGTGGTGTGTTTTGGTGGGTGTGGTTTTGGTGTGCGGGGGGGTTGGCCAGCATTTCATCCTAGGACCCAGGCAGCACACTGTCTTGGGCCAGCCCTGCTTCTTTAAATGCCTATAGAATACACTGTATCATATGTATAAACATACAAGAGATCAAGTTATTTGCCAAACCAACTGCATCACTGGGAATAAATGTAACAATACCATCAAGCTAAGTGGGGATTTATTTGAAACCACTTTATTCTAGAGAGATCTCAGCGCTTTGCAACAATTTGAAGGCCACTAGCATTCAAGGTGATAAACGTAATCATTCCCATCTTTCTTTATACATAGGGCCCACTTAATTATTATACAAATATGACTAAATAAGGATAATAGACAACACAAAAAACAAAAAGTGAGTTAAAGGCAACAAGAGACAATGCCACATAGGTCTACAATGTGACTTACAAAGGGATAACCATGTGCTTTGTCTGTTGCACATGGTTCTGTGGACATCAGCTAAGAAAGGAATAAATAATTTAATTTTCACACTTACGAGTCATCCAGATCTTCTACTAAAGCTGAAACTGGAGTGGAGATCAACAGGAAAGTAGAAGCTACAGCAAAACAAGGAAGAAAATGATAGAATGATAACTGGGACCATTTTGCCTCTTCCTTCCTGAGCCACTGATAGCATTAACTGTTAAAGGACCTGCAATGCATTGCAAAAGTGTCATGCAAATCCCTCTGGTCTGTAAAGAGCTAAAATGTATTAGGCACTAAGAACTGGAGCGATTCTGGGCAAACTAGCTGTCCCACACAGAATAAATAACCTACCATTCAAGGAGTTAAAAGTTAATTCAAATTAATGAGAATATTCGTTCCCTATAGTACAGTTAGTTTAAGTGTCTGTAAACATGGCTTTGGAGTGTTACAATCGGGCGATGGAAAACTATGGCTCGCTAATATTTATTGGTCTACAGCTCCCATCAATATCAGGAAAATGATTATGTAGATATTTGGGCTTGTAGCACAAACATCAGGGTAATCCTATGTCCAGTCGCTGAGCATTACATTCTATACAGAAATAGGAGGAAAATCAAATAATCTGATGAGGAATACTGTAATGCAAGGGTTAAAATGCTATCGGCGACAGGAAAAACGATTCCAGTTACAACTGAATAGACAGAAAATCATCAGAAGTGATAACCAAGCATCCTCTAATGTAAAGCTGTGTGTGATAAAGATGCTCAGTTACAGAAGGAGGACTTTTTGTGTGGCATGCATGGAGACTAATACAACATCGGGAAGAAAAGAGCTAGCTGGAAATAGCTGATCCGGATAGTATGAAGCTAGCGATACCAGGAAAAGCAGTGATTTTACCAGTTGCAAAGATGAAGCAGAGACCGGCCGCTGCCATGTTGGGAGGATGTGATACCGGAAGAACACGAGATATGCCAGCCCTCCCTCTGTGTCCTGGCTCTCCCCTTCTGAGGGAGGAGGGATGGAGCAGAGATAGCAGCTCTTCCAGAGGTAGTTTGTCGATTGTATAGTGCTGTCATTCTGGGGCAAGGCAACTGCATCATCGGGAAGAAATAGGTTTTCACATTGCTTTTGAGGCTTTAACCCCTTAAATGCGCTGAAGCCTTGTCTACCATTTGAATGGGCATTAGGGGACTTTTTCTTTATTTACTATGGTGCAGTTTTTTTTCTAGCTCTAGACTTGGTCGACCATTGCTTTTATTTTGCTCCCTTTAGACGACTTAAAAGGTTACTTATTATCTAGAAACGACTTTTGTGATTTTGCAATGCGTTGGTGACCTTTCTAGCATTTAAGGCAGTGGTTCTCAATCTATTTTTGTTCAACACACCCCTAGCCTATAGACAGGTTGGAATTTTAAGGGCACACTTAACATTTTAGACTGTAATTTGTCAAGGGCACAATGGAGGGTAAAATACATTGATATAGCTGTTCATAAGTCTCGCAATTCTGGACCAAATCAACTGCATCGTGGGGGGTGGTGAAAAGTCTGACTTTAATACCAGAGAAGAGTTGCAAAGCTTTGGAGACCTCTAACATTTATGGAATTAAAACCCGGTACAGAAAGTTGCCTCTGCACCCATGGTGCAGATGATTTACTTCGGAATTGCACGTTGTAAGTTTGATAAATAAGGCCCAAATATCAGAGACAGATCATCCATTATGGGAACCTAGGCTACTGCCTAGGGCCATGGCAAGATGAGAGGCCCTGGCTGCAAGTGAAGGGCCACAGAGGGAGGCTCTTCTGTTGCTGCTATTAACATCTTGTGTCAGATGCCCTTTTTGTTGAATGACCAACGTCATGTATTTGCACCCACTGCCATTAGAGGCACAATGTCAGTACATGCTAGCAGCACCCTATGTCAGAAGCAAGAGATGGGGCCCTAAACTCATACCATGCCTAAGGGCTCATGGAGTCTCAATCCATCTCTGCCAAATATGCAGTTCAGTTAGCCTAAAGAGGTGCAAGTCTAGTGCCATAGAGGACATAAAAATACCCAAATTCCTACGGATTTAAAATTGAGCTTTTAATCCACTAGAAAGGCCTTCAACACATTACAAAGCAATTCGTTGGAGACCTTTCCAGCATACAATCAGTAATAAGCCCCATTTACGTAACTGGCAATTTTCATTCTCGATAGATGTACAGAGCGTGAAAGGCTTTTGAAGATAAACAAGCAGCACAATGGCCTGTTCTACAGCTAGTCATAGCTCAGAAGCATTGCGTTTTAGCTCTCTAGTGCCATTATAGAGGAGAAATTTCCACGTACATGCCCAAAAGGGCAATCCAGTTCCAAAATGCCAGGGAAGTTTCCTCTGCACAGGAACATCACCTAACCCTAGATGCACATTTTTGCCTTGTTAGGTGCAGCTGTATTTTATAGGCACTGAGAGCAAGGGGTCCATGTTTAGATTACCCTTCTCTCTTAGAGAGAGACCTCCCTAAGAGTATTCAAAATACGTACACAAGATGTGAGAGGCTTCTGAGGACGAACAAACAACAGCCTGTTGTATGACTAGTCACTGCTCAGAAGCATCGCGTTTTAGCTATATAGTTCCATTATAGAGGAGAAATGTCCACGTATATATTAGACTAATCTTGCCCAAATGATTGGCAAAAACCAGCTAACCTCAGACATATGTTTCAGCCTGTTGGGTCTCGTAAGTGAGGTACAGCCAGATTCTCTAGTTCTCTGTGGAAATGGACCGCCCTTTTTGGGGGTATTAGTCTAATATATATATGGAAATTTCTCCTCTGTAATGGCACTAGAGAGCTAAAACTTGACGTTTCTGAGTGGTGACTAGATGAAGAATAGGCCATTGTTCTGCTTGTTCATCCTCAGAAGCCTCTCACATTTTGTATGCATATTTTGAATACTCTTAGGGAGTCTCCCTAAGGGTGAAGGGTAATCCAGACGAGGATCCCTTGCTCTTAGTGCCTAGGGAATCCAGCTGCACCTCACTGACAAGGCCAAAATGTACAGCTGCGGTTAGCTGTTTTGCAAGTGCAGAGGGGGACTTGCCAGTCATTTTCAGAACTGGACCTCCCTTGTGGACCGGATTAGTCTAATATGTACATGGAAATTTTTTGTCTGTAATGGCACTAGAAAGCTAAAACGTGATGCTTCTGAGCGGTGACTAGCCAAAGAACAGGCCATTGTGCTGTTGTTCATCCTCAGAAGCCTCTCACATTTTCTATTCAAAATTCATCCTCCTTAATTGTGCACCTCTTTAACATATTGAATCACACCTTAAGTGTTGTGAAATTGAATGGCAATATAAGAGTTGAAGAAACAAATGTTGCCAAACTCTGTGCCAATATGTTGAAAGAAAGGAGCACGAACGGCACCACAGGAAAAAATATTGGGAATATTTATGTGGTCTTTATGGTGCAGTTGGTTTATCCCAGAATTACTCCAATTTTAAATTTGTGCATATTGCCTTGGTCTGACATAACCTAACTACGGTTACTGGTAACTCTGGGTAGGCAGTCCACCCCTTTAAGTAGGCAGGATCAATTCTAGAATTGTATGTAGGGGGTGGAGCCTACCTTCCCTTCTTGGCTGCAGCTAGCCAACCAGTACCAGAAAGATTTGAGACACTAACAATTGATTAGATAATAGAAGGGAAAGAAGACTCCTGTGAGCATAACCCAGAAGGACCTCCACGGTCTGCCCCAGGAGAGCCAAGCATGGTCCCTTGACAGGGTGGGAGACCAGTAACCTGTATGGACTAAGAGAAAAGGATTTAACAGGTAAGACTAAAATCCTCTTTTCTCTGTCTTCCAATGCAGGTGACTGGTAACTCTGGGATGTGCAACCATTGCGTTTCCCAGAGGCGGGAAGTAAGGCAAGGACCAGGTGCAAGGCCCGCAAAGTCACCAGAGCAGATATGAACCATCAGATCAGAGATAGCCCAACAAACAATGAAGTGTCAACGGACACTGAACAGGGGGTAACAACACCCCAACTGTTACAGAGCCAACGGGCCTCAAAAGCAAGACTGCCTCCAGGATTTTCCTCCCACAGCTGGCATTAGCCAATACTAGCACATCAACACGGTAGTGCTTAACCCCTTCGCGACAAAGGACGTACATGTACGTCCTCTGTGGCTGTCACTTAGTGACAGAGGACGTACATGTACGTCCGGGAAATCCGGATCCCCGCGCGGCTGCATGCCGTTCGGGGACTCCGGATTCCTTTCAAAGAAAAAAAAAAAAATGTTAGACGGGCGTTAAGTGATGGCCGCGTCTGCACACGGCCGTCACTAAGGGGTTAAGAAAGGTGTACACAGATGACCAGGTGGCAGCCTTGCGCAACTGATCAGCAGAGGCCTGATTCTTGTAAGCCCAAGAGGCCCCAATGGATCAAGTAGAATGAGCCATAACCCTGAAAGGGACAGGTTTCTTCCTCAGCTCATAAGCCTTAGGAATAGTGGACTTGATCCAAGAAGCAATAGTCACTTTGGATGCAGGTCTTCCTGCCCTAGGACCCTCAGGAATGACGAACAACGTGTCAGATTGCCTGATAGACTCAGTGCGATGTACATAAAACTTGAGACAACGCACCACGTCTAACAAGTGGAGATCACTCTCCTTGTCAGAGGTGGGGTCAGGGCAGAAAGAGGGCACCACAATCTCCTGGTTGATATGGAACTCCGAAACTGCCGAGAGGTGCGAAGCACCGCCTTGTCCTTGTGAAACACAAACACGACAGACAGACACAATTGCCAGGGGAAAGGCCATTTTCCACGTCAACAGGCATAGAGGAATACTAGCCAAAGACTCAAATGGAGGGCACTGAAGAACGCCCAAAACCAAATTAAGATCCCAAGGAGGAGCAGGAATCTTGAAGGCAGGACGAGTATGAGTAATGCCCTGGAAGAAAAACTTGACATCAGGAAGGATGGCAATGTGCCTCTGAATGAAAACAGAGAGAGCAGATGTCTGAACTTTAAGGGAACTCAAACTGAGGCCCTTTTCTACACTGTCCTGCAAAAAAGCCAGGACTGTAGGCAGATCAAATTCCTGAGACGGGTCCTTGTCAGCACACCAAGATAGGAAGGTCCACCAGCCACGATGGTAGATCTTGGAATAAACAGGCTTGCAGGCACTGAGCATAGTAGCCACCACACCAGAAGAAAACCCTTTCTTCCTCAATATTGAGGATTCAATTTCCAAGCTGTCAAGGCTAGACGGTGAACATCCTCCTTCCACAGGTAACACTGTAGAAGAAGATCCGAATGGCAAGGGAGCCAGAATGGCTCCGCCACTGACAGATACAGAAGCTCTGGAAACTAAGCCTGGCGAGGCCAGTATGGAGCAATCAGAATGACTGGACAACGCCCCTGTTGTAATTTCCGTAACACCCTATGCAACATGGGGAGGGGAGGAAAGATGTAGGCCAGAGGGAATAACCAAGGAATGGACATTGCATCCACCGCCAGAGCTAGAGTGTCTCTCCACCGAGAGCAGAACCTCGGAACCTTCCTGTTGTGTCTTGTCTCCATCAGGTCGATGTAAGGAAGACCCCATTTCTGAACAATGAGGGTGAACACCTCTGGGTGCAGGTCCCACTGTCCACAGTGTGTCAACTGAGGAGTTCCACCATGACGTTGTCTATGCCAGGAATGTGCACTGCGGATATGGCAGGAACATGTTCTTCTGCCCAGGACAAAATAGCCTTGACCTCTAACCAAGCGGCGAGACTTCTTGTTCCGCCCTGCTTGTTGATATACGCCGTGGCGTTGTCGGACTCTACCCAGACTGGACAGTCTTCCAACTGAGATGTCCAATGAAGAAGAGCATGAAATATTGCCCGAAGCTCCAGCATGTTGATGGGAAGGAGAGATTCTTCCAGAGACCACCGACCCTGTGCACTCAGGGGACTCAAGACCGCTCCCATCCGGAGAGGCTGGCATCTGTCGTCACTGTGTTCCAGAAGGAAACTAGGAAGGACTTGCCCTTCAGCAGATTGGAGAGGTCAAGCTACCAGGACAAACCCAGTTCCACATGAAGAGGAACTGACACCGACATCTTCAGAAGGTCCAGCCGACCCCTGATGAAGAAGTTCCGCAGAAGAGGCTTTCAGAAGCAGGTTGTCCATGTATGGAGAAACTCTGATGCCGTCTCTGTGGAGGATGGACACTAAGGCTCCCAGGACACGGTTGAAGACCTGAGGAACTGTCGTCAGATCAAATGGAAGAACTGAGAACTGAAAATGTCCCCGGTCACAGGCAAACAGGAGGTACTGCTGGCTCTCTGGATGAATGGCAATGTGTAAGTACGTGTCCTGAAGATCCAGGGATGCAAGGAATTCCCCGGGGGACATGCAGCAATCACCGTCCGTAGAGACTCCTGGTGATAATGAGTCTGGGTCACAAAGGAATCGAGATCCTTCACATCCAAAATGGGACTACAACTGCTGTCGTTCTTGGACACCACAAAGAGGTTTGAATAAAAACCCATTCCTCTGTCATGAACTGGAACCAGCTCTGGAACGTCCTTGTCCAGAAGAGCCTGAACAGTGCCATCGAACAAACGGCTTTTGTCTGCACCCTGAGGCATATGAGACGGAAGAAAGCAAAAGGGAGGAAGAAAGATGAAAGGGATCCTGTACCTTTCCGTCACTACCTGCAAAACCCATGGGTCCGTCACTGAATCCTCCCAAATGCTGTGATAGTGACCTAGACGACCACCCACAGCAGAGTGTGGACCCGGGTTCAGTGAGTCATGTCGAAGAAGGCTTGGAAGCCTTGGGCTTGGAGGTGACCTTGGGCTTCCATTGCTGTTTGAGCTTGGAGGAGGTACACGGAGCTGAGGGAACCGTCTGGTTCGCTGGACTTGTGTCATTCTGAAAGGAACGAAAATACCGGTTACTCTTAAGCGGAGTTTTCTTCCTTGGAACTAAGGGTAGAAGTGTACTCTTACCCCCTGTAGCCTCACTGATCAGATCCTTGAGATCTGGACCAAACAGAGAAGTGCCTTGAAAAGGCAAGGAGAGCAAAGCTTTCTTAGAAGCAGTATCAGCAGACTAGATCTTGAGCCAATGAGCCCGTCTGGCAACCACAGACATGGTGTAGACCTTAGCCACCAAACGGATGGCATCAAATTTATGAACAATGAGGGTGAACACCTCTGGGTGCAGGTCCCACTCTCCGCTGTCCACAGTGTGTGGACTGAGGAATTCCACCATGACGTTGTCTATGCCAGGAATGTGCACTGCAGTTATGGCAGGAACGTGTTCTTCTGCCCAGGACAAAATAGCCTTGACCTCTAACCAAGCGGTGAGACTTCTTGTTCCGCCCTGCTTGTTGATATAATCCGTGGCATTGTCGGACTCTACCCAGACTGGACAGTCTTCCAACTGAGATGTGCATTGAAGAAGAGCATGAAATATTGCCCGAAGCTTCAGTACGTTGATGGGAAAGAGAGATTCTTCCAGAGACCACCGACCCTGTGCACTCAGGGGACTCAGGACCGCTCCCATCCGGAGACACTGCCGTCTGTTGTCACTGTGTTCCAGAAGGAAGCTAGGAAGGACTTGCCCTTCAGCAGAATGGAGAGATCGAGCCACCAGGACAAACTCAGTTCCACATGAAGAGGAAGTGACACCGACATCTTCAGAAGGTCCGGCCGACCCCTGCACACCTGGATCACAAACCGCTGGAGTTCCCTGGTGTGTGCCATGGCAAACAGTACTGCCTCTGTGGTGGAAATTAATTTCTCCACGAGAGATGACAGCTTCTTGGCTGGAACTGGATCTTGAGCCGGTATCGCAGATTCCCTGTGGGCGATCTCGTGAGCCACCTCATTTGTGAGAAACACCATGTACTTCTGGGTATTGAAGAGGAGGCCCAGGAAGACCAGACACTGGGATGGGACGAGATCTGATTTGTCCAAGTTGATGAGCCACACTTGATGGGTGAGAGCATGAATGCATTGCTGAACCTGATGATGAAGAAGTTCCGCAGAAGAGGCTTTCAGAAGCAGGTCGTCCATGTATGGAGAAACTCTGATGCCGTCTCTGTGAAGGATGGACACGGTTGAAGACCTGAGGAACTGTCGTCAGACCAAATGGAAGAACTGAGAACTGAAAATGTCCCCGGTCGCAGGCAAACAGGAGGTACTGCTGGCTCTCTGGATGAATGGCAATGTGTAAGTACGTCTCCTGAAGATCCAGGGATGCAAGGAATTCCCCAGGGTATATGGCAGCAATCACCGTCCGTAGAGACTCCTGGTGATAATGAGTCCGGGTCACAAAGGAACTGAGATCCTTCAAATCCAAAATGGGATGACAACTGCTGTCCTTCTTGGAGACCACAAGGAGGTTTGAGTAAAAACCCATTCCTCTGTCATGAACTAGAACTAGCTCCGGAACGTCCTTGTCCAGAAGAGCCTGAACAGTGCCGTTGAACAATCGGCTTTTGTCTGCACCCTGAGACATATGAGAAGGAAGAAAGTGAAAGGGAGGAAGAAAGATGAAAGGGATCCTGTACCCTTCCGTCACTACCTGCAAAATCCATGGGTCCGTCACTGAATCCTCCCAAATGCTGTGATAGTGATGCAGACGACCACCCACAGCAGAGTGTGGACCTGGGTTCAGTGAGTCATGCCGAAGAAGGCTTGGAAGCCTTGGTCTTGGAGGAGACCTTGGGCTTCCATTGCTGTTTGGGCTTGGAGGAGGTACACGGAGCTGAGGGAACCGTCTGGTTAGCCGGACGTGTCTCATTCTGAAAGGAACGAAAATACCGGTTACGCTTAAGCGGTGTTTTCTTCCTTGGAACTAAGGGTAGAAGTGTACTCTTAACCCCTGTAGCCTCACTGATCAGATCCTTGAGATCTGGACCAAACAGAGAAGTGCCTTGAAAAGGCAAGGAGAGCAAAGCTTTCTTAGAAGCAGTATCAGCAGACCAGATCTTGAGCCAATGAGCCTGTCTGGCAACCACAGACATGGTGTAAACCTTAGCCACCAAACGGATGGCATCAAATAGGGCAGCAGAAACATAGTGCTGTGCCTCAGAAATGTTGGCAAGGAGGCGCAACTTATCCGAAGTAGGAGCATCCTGATGGACAGCAAGAGTGAGCTGTTCAGTCCAGACCACAATGGCCCGGTTCACCCATGTTGCTGCGAATGCTGGACTCATGGCAGAGCCAGTAGTGGAAAAGATGGATTGAGGGAGACCTCAAGTTTCTTGTCTGTCCAGTCCTTCAGAGCGGACGCATCAGAAACTGGTAAGGCAGTAGGCTTAGATAGCCTGGAGATAGGAGCATTCGCATTAGGAGGAAGAACCCATTGAGCAAGCGCTGCTTCTGAAAAGGGATAAAGCTTAGCAAATTTCTTGGAGACAGAAGGTTTCCTGTCCAGAGAATTCCACTCTTCAGACACAAGGAGGTCAAGAGTGGGGTTAGGTAGAAAGGAAGTAAGGGGCTTTTTAGGCTCCTGAAAGATATCAGAAGGTTCAGAAGGAAACTCCTGCACTAAGGGAATGTTTAGGGTATTTAAAACAGCCTTGATCAGGCCCTCAGCCGAGGGCTCAGGATCATCCTCAAAAGGGTCCCCAAAAAACTGAGAGGAACCCACCGTAGAACATTCCTCAACATCTGAATACACCAACAGTTCCTCCTCAGAGGAATCTGAGACCTCAGATGCACCCTTAGGCTTTGGCAGGGACAAATGAAAGACCCCCTTTAACTGGGAGGGAAAGAGTTGCAAAGTGGACCTCAGGTCCCTAGTAGCAGCCTTGAACTCTTGCATCCAAAGTGGCTCTAATGCATGGCTGGAGGTCCCTGGGAGACTCTCAGGGACATCAGAACATGCTGGGCATAAATGACCCAAGAATTCTCTAGGTAACCCTGAATGACAGGAAGAACAATGCTCAATAGGGGATACAGGGACCACAGCATCCTTAGTCTTAGGTCTGGCCCCAAGCTCCAATGGTATAGACATTCTCATAGTGTCAATAACCTTATAGTATAATAAATCACCCAATTACAGTGTGTATGATTAAAGCTTCTCTCCAGAAATTGCTAAACTAGACTTATCTGGCAGGAGAAGGGTTAATCAGCAGAGGAGAGAAGGACAGTCCAAGCCCTGTGTAGGATACTCGTTCTGGAAAGATCACAAAATGGCTGCTGCTGTGGGAGCCACTCAGAAACGTGGGAAATGCAGTTTTCCCAGAAAAGTACCCCAAACAGTGCCCGAAGCCCCCTGAGCCACCCAACACACTAGAAACATGAACCATATGATAGAGCAAGGGCAGACAAGTAAAATGAGCCATCTCTGAAGTCGCTAGGTTAAACGGTTGCAGAGATATGTCCCAAACAGTACAGCCCCATAGAAGTGAATGGAGCAATGGCGCCTATGCGGTAAAGTGCACCTTAAAGGCGCTGAACTCAAATTTTACAAAATTGAAGGTGTAATATTAAAAGACATGAAACATCACTAAAACATGTTAGGATACCCAAAAAACACTGAACCAGTAGGAAAAGTGAATGCCAAACCAGCAGCTAAAGAGTTAAATACCACATAAACCTGCTCCAAACATCCAGCAGACATACAGACCCAATGAGTGCAGGAGTGTGCAATAGGAACTCCAAATAAAAAAACCCTGTGCGGAGGGGCACTGTGGGACATGTGGACCAGCAGCATTCTAAGGGTTGCTCACCTTTCCTGCAGATCTTCTGTCTTCAGATTACCATGTTGAAAGAAGAATCCTCTGTGAGCCAATTCTGAGGAAAGAACTTGTAGTCAAGATATTCCTCCCAGGGCTTAAAGTCCACAAAAAGCACCTGTTCACTGAGCTACACACATCTAAGGGCATTGCCAGTTATGGTAATCTGCCTAATGGTGGTATTCCATTTCAGAAAAATAAAAAACTTCTAAAGCAGAACTGTTCTCTTGCCTGTGTTATCTTCACCGAGGAACAAATCTTTCTGGAGCTGGTTGGCTAGCTGCAGCCAAGGAGGGAAGGTAGGCTCCACCCCCTGCATACAATTCTAGAATTGTTCCTGCCTACTTAAAGGGGCAGATCACCTACCCAGAGTTACCAGTAACCTAACGGAGTTAGACAGGTACTAGAAGATATACCATATTGTTAAGGGTGAGACATCATACATAGTTTTGTTGTGTACTTCACTGTTAGTAATGTCCAGCAAATGTAATAGGGCAGGGGTAGGTCAAAAGGAGAAGTAGCAGTGCAGCCACGTGTTAGTAAAGTGGTAGTTCAAAAACTGACTGCAGTCATTGTTTCTGCAGCGTGCACAATATTTGACGATGATCCTTCTCCTCTTTAGGAATCTTTTGTCAAAATCACATAAAAAGTTCCACCACTAGTAATAGTAACGAACCATCTAAGAACACTGAAGGTGACAATGAGTCACCTTCTAATGTTAATGGCCAAATGGAGAAAGGTGTAGCAGTTCAACAAACTGCTGTGCCTGACAGAGTAAAAACACCAGTCCTCTGTCACGGGGTGACCGAGGAAAAACGACACTGACATGTACAGATACAATAAAATCAATATCTTTATTAAAATAAGAACAGAATAAATACGAATAGCACTTCCCCAACCCTCACAGGACCAGGTGTGAAGACAGTGCCTAAGCACTTCCCCAACCCACACTAGCCAGGTATGGAAACAGCACAGGATCCACCAAATGCACAGAGGCTGATACCACTATAGTATGCAATGGTAGCAAGGATAGCAGTAGCTACTAGCGCAGGAGAAGCTGAAATGCCCAGGAAAAATGAAAGATATTCCCCTAGAATGCTAGGGTAGTACAAGGCAACAGAGACAGGAATCCCTAGGATGCTAGGGAGAGTAGGTAATGGTGACTGAACTCTCTAGAATGCTAGGGTGAACCTACAGGCAATGGTGCCTGAGCTCCCTAGAACGCTAGGGTAAACCTACAGGCAATGGTGACTGAGCTCCCTAGAATGCTAGGGTAAACCTATAAGCAATGGTGACAGAGAACCCCAGGCCGCGAGGGTAGAACAGGCAACAGTGACTGAGATCCCTAGAACGTTAGGGAATACCCAATGGCTCAAACCGGCAACAGGTAGAACAGGAATGCCAGAGACAAGGTCTGACGCAGTAACTGAGCACCACTTGAACCGGAGGAAGCAACAGAGCACAATAAGTGCAAGTGGAGACAGTAGGCCAAGGGTAGGAAATGATAGGATAGTCAGCCAGAGCCGGGGTCAGCATGGAGCAGGTTGTCAGCCAAAGCTAGGAGTCAGACCGGATCCAAGGGTCAGACCGGAGCGGGTAGTCAGACGGAGCCAAGGGTCAGACTGGAGCGGAAGGCAACTAGTCAGGGATCAAAAGTAGCCAGAGTCATACACAGAATCAGAGAATTGGAATAACACAAGAGCTTAGCGCACAGATACACCACGAAAGGGCAAAGAAGTACTGGCAGGCTGAAGCCTATAAGGCCTAGCATGTAGGCGGAGACTCATTCGGGAAACTACCATCAGCCTATAAGAATAGCGAATGTGCCTAAGCATGACAACCAGGAAATAATGGCAATGTCGCCTGCAGCACAGCACATCGCTCACGGAGGGCAATCACGTGCACCATGATAGTAACCCCCTTCAACTATCTCTCCCCCATGGAAGAGATCCAACTTTATTCGGAAATTTAGTATGGAAACTGTGCAGCAGAAGAGGAGCATGAACATCAGACTGATTCACCTAGGAACGTTCTTCAGGGCCATAGCCCTTCCAATGTACTAAATATTGAATGCGCCCACGGACTCTACGGGAGTCCAAAATGCTTTGGATTTCCTACTCCTTGTGGCCTTGAATGCGCACAGGAGCTGGTACCACTGGAGTAGAAGTGTAGCGGTTACAGACCAAAGGCTTCAACAGGGAAACATGGAAGATGTTGTGAATGTGCATACCCACAGGAAGGTCCAAGGCATAAGAGACAGGGTTCACTCTGTAAAGTACCCGGAATGGACCTACAAAATGTGGAGCCAGCTTATTACAGGGAACTTGAAGGTATAGGTTTCTGGAGGACAGCCACACACTATCCCCAACTTGGAAAACAGGAACAGGACGCCTCCTGCTGTCTGCATGTCTCTGATAGCGCTCTGAGGACCTTCACAAGGCATTCTGAACCTATGCCCATGTGGAGCGGAGCTGCCTAATATGCTCATCCAGAGCCAGAATGTCTTGAGCCTGAAAGGAGTCTGGGAGCAGAGATGGTTGGAACCCATAGTTGATCAGCAAGGGAGAGCTCCCGAGTGAAGAGTTTATGGCACAATTCCTGGCAAACTCAGCCCACGGCAACAAGTCAGCCCAATTATCATGATGGTCAGAGATAAAACAGCGCAAAAATTGTTCCAACCCCTGGTTGGATCTTTCAGCAGCACTATTAGTCTGGGGATGGTAGGCAGAGAAAAATGACAATTTGATGCCCATCTGGTCACAGAAGGCCCTCCAGAACCGTGACACGAACTGACTCCCACCATCAGAGACCAGAACCTTGGGTACTACGTGGAGTTGGAACACCTCTCTAGCAAACATCTCAGCCAATTCCTTGGAGGAAGGATGTCTCTGGAGGGGGACAAAATGAGCCATCTTGGAAAAACAGTCCAATATGACCGTATACCCTTTGGATACTGGCAGCTCCACCATGAAATCTATGGACACATGTGACCATGGGCGCTCGCCATTAGGAACTGTCTGGAGCAACCCCAGAGGAAGGTGTCTTGGGGTCTTAGCACGAGCACAAATGAAACAGGCCTCCACAAAAGCTGCATAATCTGCTCTTAAGCTAGGCCACCAAGAGAGCTGAGACTCTGACCAAATCAGTTGGTCACAGCCAATGCGTCCAGATGCCCTCGATGAGTGGTATGTTTCCAGTAGTCTGGTAAGGAGAGGTGCGGCTACGAAACAGTTGCCCCTAGGTTTTTCTGCTGGATCATTACCTGATCTGGAGGAATGATAGGCACAGGTGCACTTTCAGTCTCACTGTCCGGTCCAAATTGCCTAGACAGAGCGTCAGCTCGAACATTCTTGGACCCTGGAAAATATGAGACCACAGTGCCCAGCTGGCCTGCCGTGGCAACAGTCTTTTAGACTGTTTAGAATTTTTATGATCAGTCAAGATCAGTATTGGAGCATTCGTCCCCTCCAGGAGGAGACGCCATTCACAGAGAGCGAGAATAATGGCTAGTAACTCGCAATCACCTATGTCATATAGGCTCTGGGCCTTAGTCATCTTTTTGGAAAAGAACCCACAAGGCATGTGGGTCTTGCCAGGCTCGGGTCTTTGGGACAGCAGGGCCCCCACACCTATCTCTGATGCATCCAACTCCAGGGTAAAGGGCAAGGCAGGATTAGGATGCGACAAAACTGTAGCCACAGCAAAAGCAGACTTCAATGCTTCAAAAGCACTGTTGGCCTCAGGGGACCAAGCTGAGGGATTAGCCCCTTTATAAGTTAAGTCAATCAAGGGTTTGACTACCGTAGAAAAATTTTGTATGAATTTTCTATAATAGTTTGCGAATCCTAAGAATTGCTGTGTGGCCTTCAGGCCCACTGGACGCGGCCATTGTAGAACCACCAAGAGTTTCTCTGTATCCATGGCAATACCGTCAGCAGAGATAACATAACCCAGAAATGGCACTCGATCTTTATGGAATTCACACTTTTCTAATTTACAATACAGCTTGTTTTCTCTCAACTTTTGCAACACAGTAGCAACATCTCTCCGATGTTTCTCAGTATTGGGAGAGTGTATCAAGATATCATCCAAGTAAACTACTACACAGGACTGTAGCAGATCTCTCAGTATGTCGTTTATAAACCCTTGGAATACCGCTGGAGCATTGCACAGCCCAAAGGGCATGACCAGATACTCCTAATGGCCACTATGAGTATTAAAAGTGGATTTCCACTCATCGCCTTCCTTGATTCTGATTATATTATAGGCTGCCTGCAAATCAAGCTTTGTGAACACTGGGGAGCCCTTCAAGCGATCAAACAACTCTGTTATCAATGGGAGGGGATATGCATTCTTTACCATCAGCTTGTTTAGACCTCTATAATCGATACAAGGTCTAAGCTCCCCATCTTTTTTCTTTACAAAGAAAAATCCTGCTCCCGTGGGTGAGGAGGACATCCTGATAATTACTCTGGCCAAGGCATCAGTAATGTACTCCTCCATAGCTCAGTTCTCCTCTACCGACAGAGGGTAGGTGCATCCCTTAGGAGGTATCATGCCTGGCGTCAAATTAATAGCACAGTCGTATGCCTTATGCTCCGGCAAACTGCTAGCCTCCCCCTTACTGAATACCTCACTGAACGACTGGTACTCTTAGGGTATAGAGGGGGAGGTACATAAAATCTTAATGGGCTGCTGTAGACAAGACTTCTTACAATAATCAGACCAAGATATAATGTCACAGGTTTTCCAGTCCATTCCGGGGTTATGTGTCTGAAGCCAAGGAAGCCCCAGAATAACGTCGTAATGTGGAGACTGAATGTCTTGAAACTGTAGGGTGTCCACATGGAGAGCTCCTACTCTAAGAGACAGCAGACAGGTCTTATGTGTGATGTGGGATGGTTCTAATGTTCTACCATCAATCGCCTCAACAGCCAATGGAGAAACACAAGGCACCAAGGGAATATTGTGCTGCTTAGTGAATTCGCCATCAATAAAGTAGCCTGCAGCTCCTGAATCGATCAGGGCTGGAGTCGCAACAGAGGAGGCTGCCCAAGAGATTGCCACCTGTAAGATGGGCTGGTTTTGTTCTAGGTCTGGGGACTGATTTACGCCACCTAGGATCTGTCCCCTCAGGGATCCTAGGTGCGTGTTTTTCCCGGATGTACCGGGCAGGCCTGTAACATGTGTCCAGCATTACCACAGTACAGGCATAGGCCCTCTTTTCGACTGAAGGGCCGCTCCTCCCTGGACAGACGTGTAAAACTGACTTGCATAGGCTCAGCCCTTCTGACCTCAGCACTAGGTGGCATGGGAGGCATGGGTGGGAACCAGTCGAGACTCAAGCCTTGCCTTGTGGTTTTTGAATAGAGATCTTTCCCTGATGCAGGTATCAATCAGAATAGCAAAGGAAATAAACTGATCCAGATCCTCTGGCAGCTCCCGGGATGCCGTCTCATCCTAGATAATGTTATTACATAGTAACATAGTAAATTTGGTTGAAAAAAAGACACAAGTCCATCAAGTTCAACCTTCGCCTCATACCTCAGTAACTGAGATTTTATAGCTTTCCTGCTACCAATTAAATTAGTCTTTGTCAGACCTTCCTGCCCTTATTAAGCCCTTGTGAGAAGGCCGCCACCAGAGCCTCGTTATTGCAGCCTACCTCTGCCGGGTTTGGCAGTTTCCATAACGGGTTGGACCATGCCAGTGCTTTACCGGTCAACAAGGAAATCATAAAGCCCACTTTACTTCTTTCACTCTGGAAAGCGTTAGGTACCAGTGGAGTGGCTCCGGACAGCCCTTTTTTAAATCGTGTTTTCCACCTGCGTGGTTACTACTTATGCCGAAACAGGGGGGCCACTGGTAGTTGCACAGACTTATAGAGATGAGCTGTACGGTTAAGGAGAGTCGGAACCGCCATTGACAACTTGTCAATGCGTTGTTCCTGAATATCCATCCTTGAAAGGATATTAGGCACCTGTCGGCTACCAGTATCTGTACTTTCAGAGTACATGTCCCTTTCGTACTGTCACGAGATGACTGAGAAATAACTACAATTACAAGTACAGATACAGTAAAAAGAACAGAATAAATACGAGTAGCAATTCCTGTAACGGTTTGTTTGACACACAGACACAGTAGTTTTGGATAAAATACAGTTTTATTGAATAAAAAAAAACAATAACCCTCACGGGTCCTGTAATATATACATAATATAGTATAGACACAAGACAGGTTATACAGAGGTAGGCCCACACAGAGGCACCCAAACGGGAACTGCACAGGAGGCAGACGAATAGGAATGTCGCCTGGGCGACACTGAGGCAACCAAAACCAATCTGCAATGAGCTGTCCGGAGACAGCGAAGGACTTGACACTACCCTAAACAGAGACTGGCCAGGGCGTGCAGAGGAGGCACGTCACCACAGCAGCCCAGCCGGGCAGGATCCACACACACAGAGCAGGAACGTAGGCCAATCCAAGTCGGTACACCATGCAGGAACGTCAGCCAGGCCGGGCCGGTACACAGAGCAGGAACTTCAGCCAATCCAAGTCGGTACACAGAGCAGGAACATCAGCGGGGCCGGGTCAATACACAGAGCAGGAACGTCAGCCAATCCAGGTTGGTACACGGGCAGAGATGAGAAGCAGAATGGTCAGGCAGTCCGGGTCGGTGCACAGGCAGGAAACAAGATGCAGAGTCATCTGGCAGTCCGGGATACACTGAGATCTCACAAATAACAGGAACAAGCACTGGTAGTGAAACACCACAAAAGGGTACTGGAAAAGTGCCAGAACCCAGCATTTAAGGACAAATGCTGGACGGGACAATAACAGAGTAGCCAATATCGTAAGCAGGAGTGTAAAGTGACAGAATGTCGCCAAATAGCATGGGTACCGTGATACTTCCCCAACCCTCACAGGACCAGGTGTGAAGACAGAGTCTAAGCACTCCCCCAACCCTCACTAGCCAGGTATGGAAAGAGCACAGGATCCACTGACTGCACAGAGGCTGATACCACTGACTATAGTATGCAATGGTAGCAAGGATAGCAGTAGCTACTAGTGCAGGAGAAGCTGAAATGCCCAGGAATAACAAAAGATATTCCCCTAGAACACTAGGGTAGTACAAGGCAACAGAGACAGGAATCCCTAGAACGCTAGGCAGAGTAGGCAGTTGTGACTGAGCTCCATAGAACATTAGGGTAAACCTACAGGCAATGGTGACTGAACTCCCTAGAACGCTAGGGTAAACCTATAGGTAATGGTGACTGAGCTCCTTAGAACGCTAGGGTAAACCTACAGGCAATGGTGACAGAGAACCCCGGACCGCGAGGGTAGAACAGGCAACGGTGACTGAGATCCCTAGAATGCTAGGGTATACCCAATGGCTCAAACCGGCAACAGGTAGAACAGGAATGCCAGAGACAAGGTCTGACGCAGTAACTGAGCACCGCTTGAACCGGAGGAAACAGCACAGTAATCACAAGCGGAGACAGTAGGCCAAGGTTAGGAAATGATCAGATAGTCAGCCGGAGCCGGGGTCAGCACAGAGCCAGGAGTCAGACTGGATCGGGTAGTCAGCCAAGCTAAGAGTCAGACCGGATCGGGTAGTCATCTAAAGCCAAGAGTCAGACTGGAGCGGGTAGTCAGATGGAGCCAAGGGTCAGACCGGAGCGGGTAGTCAGACAGAGCCAAGGGTCAGACCGGAGCGGAAGACAGCTAGTCAGGGATCAAACGTAGCCTGAGTCAAACTAAGCCAGGAGTCATACACAGAATCAGAGCATCGGAATAATACAAGAGCTTAGCGCACAGGTACACCTCGAAAGGGTAAAGGAGTACTGGCAGGCTGAGGCATATAAGGCCTAGCATGTAGGCAGAGACTCATTCTGGCAATTACCATCAGCCTATAAGAATAGCGACTGTGCCTAAGCTAGACAGCCAGGAAGTAATGGCAATGTCGCCTGCAGCATAGCACATCGCTCATGGAGGGCAGTCACGGGCACCGTGATATCCTCAAAGTAGTGGAAATATGCTGAAAATCATTCTAAGGGGAAAAATAAAAAAATGTGAGACTTCACAAAGCCTAGAGGAGTATAATGGTAGTGGGGAAGATGTGGCTGGTGATCCTGAGGATGACCTAATTATTGATGATGATGTTGATATAGAGTATATCCCATCAGCATCCTCTTCTTCTTTGGATATAGATGAAGTTGAGAGTGACAGAGATGATGACATGGCCAGAAAAGTATCTGGCAAAGGCTCAGTCTTCTACCACTGAAAAGGAGTGTTGTGCCTGTTTATAAACGGTTTGAGAAATCAATTGGAAAGTCTGACTCTGACCAAGTAAAGATACGAGCATAACACAATCATCCTTTCCGTTATCATCAGAATCACTGCTTCCAAGTCCAACCCCCGTCCAGCCACATACACGAATTGTTCAGCAATGCAGGTCATCAAAATCCATAACCCTAGCTATAATGAGCACTTCTGCTGCTGTTGGAAGTGCAGCACCTTTGACACCAGCTAGTACAATTTCAGCATATAGTCCCAATAGTAGTAGCCCTTTGGCAACCTCTCAGTCTACAGTATGGAGATACTTTACTGTTATCTGTGTAAGAAGCATTTGAGCAGGGTAAAAAACAGGATCACATCTTCATTGAGATCCCACCTGAAGCACAACTATAGGTCTAATTGGGAGACACACCATCAACATGTCAGTGATGCCACAACTAGTAGCAGCACTCCTAAAAGCTCCAGGGTCTCTGGTCTACATAATAAAACTGCTGTTGATGTGACAGAGTATGTCAAGATTTCCTGCACTGGCTGCAGAAGAGTATGACTTTGAGTTTGTTTTTGGAGATGACAACAGTGACAGAGTGCCCACACATATCTCCACCACATCCAAAAGTCAGGTTGTTAAAGCAATGAAGTTACACAGTTCTTCTGCTATGAACTGTCATCCTGAGTTTACTAAGTTTTTAAAAAGAAAACAAATCCTGCACAAAAATAATCCAAAATTAAACCCGTGGAATAGTAAACTTGCCAAAATGTTGTCGGTTGATATGTTGCCCTTTTATTCAAAAGAGAGACTTTAGAGAACTGATGTCATGTGCTGCACACTGCTGGAATATCCCAAGCAGCAATTATTTTTCAAGGATGGCTGTGCTGATGTTACACAAGAAGAAGGCTGGTGTTGTGGGCAAAGTGTCGTGGGCAACGTATGACTTTTTATATCACCTGATTATTCACTTCAGCCCTCAGAAGTAGTAGTATTGTGGCAGAAAAATGGCAAAGTCATGGGAAGTTTATAGTCAGTAGTGAAAAGGAGGATATTTTATGTGTTTTCTATGGGTGACAATTTTCGCAGAAAAAAAGAGGGAAATTGTTTTCCCTTAAAAATACAAGCGGGGGCGTTTTATTTATTTTTTTTACTTTCGCCCTTCCCTACTTATTACTCATATTCAATGATAACATACTTCTTTTTGTGCAAGGTGGCTCACTGCCAACAGAGGTCACCTTCAGTCTGTCTGCACTTTCTATTGTCTGTTCCACATCCACACAGTAAGTCCTGGGTAATCATATAGTACACCTGTCCTGGAAACTTTATATGAGTGTAGTATTGTTGATATTTCCTCATCCGGAACATCTCCCTATGTATCATTCCACTATGTTTAGTGTGGCTCTCAACTATCTTTTAGAATGAACCGTACACATTCTGCTAAAATCTCTTTAGTAATGCAATGGTAACTTCCATAGTGGGGATTAAAAAGACACTGATCTGTGTACCTACTTTCCCAACATGTGTTTAGCCCTCCACCATGTTGGTACAAGGGCTTCTTCACAGAGTTTGTGCAGCCACCCGTATTAAGAATTGCAAGTCCATGGCATGGTACAGAAGAGCAGAGACAAGAACATATTTAGACAGACTGAGGTCAAGAGCAGGCAGCTCAGAATCAGTAAATAGGCAGATAGGGCGTGGGAGAGAGCAATTAAGTATAATCCTAGGTAACACGCTTGGTCAAGATCAGGTAATCAAGAAGAATAGAGCAATGCCATTTAGCAAAGGAAGGATCCAAGACAACTAAGCACTGTTGGACTTGGGCTAGAGTTTTTTTATATTGAGAGGTTTGGTGCCAAACTGTGCATTGTCTACGTGATATATTAGTTCCAGTGTGACCTCTTGTCACTTTCCCATTTCTGGTGTTCTCTTGACCTTGCACATTTTTTTTTTTTACAAATGTAACCTACTGAATTTCAGTATTATCAGGCAAATGCACAGTAATTACACAACATTCCACTTGATCACAATGTTGCAGCATTATACTGAACTCACAGGTAGATACTACACAAAAAGAGGAAGTTACCGGCATGAAAGCTTTGAATGCCATCTTTCTGACCACCATCAAGACTTATGCCATTATGACAGCATATCAGGGTCCTTTTAGTCAAAATGTGTTGTGCTTCAGTCTCCTGTCTTGCAATGAGTCCCACAGTCCTCGATTCTTTCTCCTGATCTGTGGTTTTACAGCTAATGTAGTAGACGTATACATTGCATCCATGTACAGTGAAAGGTATTAAGAACCAAGGGCAATATAACTGAGCTATCAGAGTGGAGCAGGGCTTTTGTCCTCAAATGGAGATGTCAAACTCACAAAGGAGGACAACGGAGACACATTCACAGAAAAAATGACCTCTCAGAGGCCATGAATACTCTCCGTTAGGCAGTTTATCCGACATGTAAAGTGATTTAATTGGTACACGTCCTCTGGGGGACCCCAGTGTATGTATTGATATGGGGCCCTAAGCCCCATATCAATACATTCAAAGTACCTAAAAAGTGTTCCATGTTAGTAGAATTAACCCTTTAAGTGCCATTGGGGTATAATTACCCCTTCGGTAACCTGACTAAGTAACAAAGCAACATCCCTGCAAAGTAACACCATTAATCCTGGTGTCCAGCAGAGTCCTCAGCACCCTGGTCGTCTACTGTCCATCTTCTTTCTCCTCTTCTTCTTTCTTCCTCCATCTTCTTGTACCTGAAAAAAACAAAAAACATTAATAAATGTTTCCTTAAAATAACCTGCACATTTATGCATAGTTTAACCACTTGAGTGCCAGAGGGGTACGCAAAGCATTGTATAGCAATGCTTTGCGTACCTCTCCAGAACTCCAAGGGGTAAACTCTGTATAGGTGTGCGTGTAAATGTTGGCGGAGGAGAAACTGAGTTGCAGCAGAGCCCCCCCCTTTACCTCACAGGCCGATGCCTGTTCCACCACCACTCAAAGCTGATTGACTGGGAGGTGTGAAAGCACACATCCCAGCCAATGGCTGTGAGGGAATTGGAACAGAGACTGCCCATATATATAAATGAGGTCTGTGTTCAAAATCAGTCATTGTGGAATGGGCATCGGCCCGTGAGGTAAAAGGGAGGGGGGGTGGTTTCTGCTCCAGCTCAGTTTCTCTATCCACCATCACCATGGTCGTACACAGTGGTGGAGAAATGAAACAAGTCAGAGATATTTTATTTAAAATTATTTGGATTTTTAACAAACATGGGCACAAATTCTTAAACACTTGGGGCATGTTCTCAACTATTTACCTGCACACCTATATATATAGTTTAACCCTTGGAGTCCCAGAGAGGTATGCAACACATTGATCTGCAATGCATTGAGTAACCCTCTAGCACTCAAGGGGTTAAACTACTCAATTAATAGCTCGTTAGCACTTTTTGCTAACAGGCCCGTATTCAATTTTGCCCTTCCAGCTGTTTTACCGGACTCAATTGATTCAAGCCCATAGTCAGGGGTATGATTAAACAATTTATCACAGTGCCTGTGATTCCTGTCACTCTCAGTTGTGCTGTCTCTGATTTGCCTCTAGAGGGCGAACTTGTGCATTATTCACTTTAAATAAAGTGTGTTTTATTTTCACTTACTGGTCTGAGAGTCCTAAAAAACCGTGACAGTACGAAAGGGCCTCTGACAGATGTGATAGCCAGGTATAAAAAGGTCATCAGGGGGCGGGTCAAACCCAGTCAGCAAATCAGAGACAGCACAACTGAGAGTGACAGGAATCACAGGCACTGTGATAGTACCCCCTCTCAAAGACCCCCTCTCCCTGCCTGAGGTCTGGGTTTCAAAGGATATTTAGAGTGAAAGCTGCGTACTAATCTCGGTGCATGGAGATCCCCTTGATCAACCCAAGAACGTTCTTCAGGGCCATAGCCCTTCCAATGAACCAAATATTGCAGCTTTCCTCTAAATCTCCTGGAATCAATAATACTCTGGACTTCATATTCTTCTTGGCCCTGGACGTCCACCGGCCCAGGAATCACTGGCGTAGTAGTATAACGATTGCACACCAAGGGTTTCAGGAGTGACACATGGAACACATTATGAATATCTGGTGATGCCATTCGGCTTATGCAATGCGCCTGCAGTATTTCAGGAATTGATTAACGATATTTTACGTGACCTGCTCCAGTCCTGTGTGGTAGTATATCTAGATGATATATTGATTCACTCTGCTAACCTTGCCCAACACATTAAAGATGTCTCAGAAGTCTTGCTCCGACTTCGTAAGCACAAGTTATTCTGTAAACTAGAAAAGTGCGAATTCCATACATCTCAAGTACCATTCCTGGGGTTCATAATATCCAAAAGTGGCATTGCCATGGATCAGGAAAAGTTGGCAGCGGTTCTGCAATGGCCTCTGCCTAAGGGGTTAAAGGCCATTCAACGATTCTTAGGTTTTGCGAACTATTATAGGAAGTTCATCAAGAACTTTTCCACGATTGTAAAACCACTTTCAGATTTGACTCATAAGGGCGCTTCTCTCTCTCAGTGGTCTGAGGCAGCTGAAGACGCATTTGTTACCCTGAAATCTGCCTATGCATCTGCTCCTATACTGTCCCACCCTAATCCCTCCCTGCCGTTTACTTTGGAGGTTGACGCTTCAGAGGTTGGGGTTGGGGCGGTGCTCTCCCAACGTCCTGTGGGAGGTGGCACTTTAATGCTTTGTGGGTTCTTCTCTAAGAAATTGTCCAGCGCCCAGAGTCATTACGAGATTGGCGACAGGGAACTGTTGGCCATCATACTTGCACTAAGGGAGTGGCGACACCTCTTGGAGGGCACTCAGACTCCAGTACTAATTCTTACTGACCATAAGAATTTAACCTATCTCTCTGAAGCCAAAAGACTGTCTTCTCGACAGGCCAGATGTGCGCTGTTTTTGTCCCGGTTCAATTTCCTAGTATCCTATCTTCCTGGCTCAAAGAATATCAAGGCTGATGCGTTGTCATGTCAGTTCGCTTCTGACACTGAGAGGGAGGAAGTCCCGGTACCCATCATTCAGCCAGATCAGATCCTGGCTACTATTCGTACCACCATAACCTCGCCACTGGGGGAGGAGATACTGGCATCACAATCACGGGCACCTCCTGAAACCCCAGTGGGGAAGTGTTTCGTAGATGAGTCATTCCGTGTCCGTCTGTTGGAGACTTATCATGCCTCTAAAGCGGCTGGGCATATTGGTAGGGACCAACTAGTATGGTCCCTCTCGCAGCTATTTTGGTGGCCTACGTTGAGAGCTGACTGCGCCGCTTTTACGGCAGCTTGTACCACTTGTGCCCATGCCAAGACTCCTAGTGCATACTGTCTTGCATTTATGTCTGTTGTGCTATTACTATTGTAATATCTCAGTTTACTTGATCTGTGTATTACCTACCGCCTCTAGAGGGCGAACTTGTGCATTATTCACTTTAAATAAAGTGTGTTTTATTTTCACTTACTGGTCTGAGAGTCCTAAAAAACCGTGACACAATTATACCTATTAGGTGGTAATGATCATTAATTTAATATATAGGTTGAAACATAATCATTAACTGAAACAGAAACAGTTTTGTAGGTGGAATAAAACTGGGTCAGGAACAGCCAAACTCAGCTAGCAAGGTGAGGTTGCTGAAGACAGTTTAATGTCAAAAGTCATACACCATGGCAAGACTGAGCACAGCAACAAGACACAGGTAGTCATAAAGGTCTCTCCCAGGCAGAAATTTCAAGGCAGATGGGTTTCTAGATGTGCTGTCCAAGCTCTTTTGAAGAAGCACAAAGAAACGGGCAACACTGAGGACTGTATGTGCAGTGGTCGGCCAAGGAAACTTGCAGCAGATAAAAGACACAGCAGGCTTACTTCCCTCAGCAACCGGAAGATGTCCAGCAGTACCATCAACTCCGTATTGGCAGAAAGCAATGGGAGCCTGGTACACCCATCTACTGTTTGGAGAAGTCAGGATAGAAGTGGTCTTCATGGAAGACTTGCTGCCAAAAAGCCATACCTCCGACATGCAAGCAAGGCCAAACGACTCAACTATGCACATAAACACAGGAACTGGGAGCAGAGAAATGGCAGCAGGTGCTCTGGACTGATGAGTCAAAATGTGAAATATTTGTCTGTAGCAGAAAGTAGTGTGTTCCCCGAAGAGATGGAGAGCAGTACAAGAATGAATGTCTGCAGGACACAGTGAAACATAGTGTAGGTTTCTTGCAAGTTTCAGGCTGCATTTCTTCAATTGGAGTTGGGGATTTAGTCAGAATGGTCTCTCATTGCTGAGAAGTACAGGCAGATACTTATCCATCATTCAATACCATCAGAGAGGCATCTGATTGGCCCCAAATTTATTCTGCAGCATGACAACAACCCCAACCATACATACATACATACATTAAGAACTATCTTCAGCGTAAAGAAGAGCAAGGAGTCTTGGAAGTGATGGTATGGCCCCCACAGAGCCGTGATCTCAACATCATTGATTCTGTCTGGGATTACATGAAGAGAGAGAAGCAACTGAGGCTGCCTAAATCCACAGAAGAACTGTGGTTTGTTCTCCAAGATGTTTGGAACACCCAACCATCCGAGTTCTTTAACAAACTGTGTGCAAGTGTACTCAGAAGTATTGTTGCTGTTTTGAAGGCAAACGGTGGTCACACCAAATGTTGATTTGACTTAGATTTTTCTTCTGTTCACTCCCTATCATATTGTTAATTGATAAAAATAAACTATTAACATGTCTATTTTTGAAAGCATTCTTACTTTACAGCATTTTTTCACACCTGCCTAAGATTTTTGCACAGTACTGTGTGTGTGTATATATATATATATATATATATATAAAATGACTAATGAGGGAGAGCATTGAACCTTTCAAAAAAGAGATGGGTAAGCTGATTAGTGAGTGTAAGGAAATGGCTGAAGTTTTGAACACATTCTTTTCTACAGTATATACCAGGGAACATGCAATGTTGGGAGTACCTTAACAAATAACAAGTAAGATAATACCATTATCAGTTATAGAGATAACACGAGAAGAGGTGAAGAGAAGACTGGACAAGATTGACTGACAAAGCACCTGGTCCTGATAGTATACATCTAAGGGCTCTTTGAGAAGTCAGTCAATGTTAGCAAGACCATTCTTATTAATCTTTTACACCTTAATGTCCGGTGATGTGCCAGGACCATCACGCTGATCTAGTCCTGGCACATCATGAAATTCTGGGATGGCAGCTCAGCAAAGTCATTTGGGAATAATTAAGTATGCTACTTATGAAATTTACGCCCTAGAGGGAATCTGGCTATGTTGTATAACTATATATAAGATCAATACAAGGATCTTTTTAGTGAGCTTTTCATGCCCAGGGATGTTCAAATAACTAGGGGCCACCCCTCAAAACCATTTCAGTGCCAAAGAGGTATCCAATGCATTGTGCTGCAATGCTTTGGGAATCTCTCTGGCAATTTAAGCAGAGCTATCATACTTACATAAGTTATACCAAATTAATTGTTAGTAGCTTGTTAATCATGAAAATAGTGTAATAATGTTTCTTAAGTGCCGACATGATTTGGAAACATATCATGGTATGAAACTCACATCATAAGACAGTGCAGACATCTTGGCGAAGAGTGATCTGTGCACCTGCGCTGACCGTCCCTGACTGTACCTTATGGGATTATGCTATTTCCATGATTAACAAGCTACCAACAATTAATTGGGGAGAACTTATGTAAGCATGATGGTTTTGCTTTAGGTTTAGAGGAAAGGAGACTTCAGCAGAAGAAGGGTATGTTAACTTGTGAAATTCTTTGCTCATAGATACAGTAATAGCAGAAGGGAAGATACAGGGTTATACAATGTATTAGTAGGATAAACAGGAAGCTTGTGTAAATAGATGACCACCCATCATGGAGTGAGGAAGAATTTTGTAATTCTCCTTTTTAATGGTTTCCAGTGTGGCAGAGGTTTAGCTTAATGGACTTGTGTCTTTTTTTCAACATAATTTACTATGTAACACTAACTGCAAACACAAGTGAGAGAGTGAGTGAGTGTGTGTGTGTGTGTGATTTACTACTAGATCTGATGGTAGTAACCTGCAGGACACCAGCTATTGTTGGACTACAACTACCATCACCCTCACCCTGCTGATAATAGCAGTAGTGAAACAATAACTGAGGGTCTAGAGGACACCCAAAACGAAAGGATGGTGGCACTCCGAAACAGCCGCTTCTTCCAGAGTTTGTTTCAGAGTGTCACCATCCTTTTGTTTTGTGTCTGTATCCAGGACTGGAGAACGTGTTTGGTATTGAGCACCCGGACTGTTTCTGCACAGTGGTGAGTCCCTTGTTATTTTCCCTTAGCTGAGCAATAATTATGTATGAACGTTGTATCACCATATTCTCTTTGTTTTTGCCAGAGGATACCTATCCTTATACTTTGGAGACGTTATCAAGTACCTTCACTTGGACATAGTTAAACAGCAGGGAGATTGTGCTGCTTATTGTCACGATGAAGTAGGAATCTGAGACCAGATGCTTGAGAGCACCGCTAGAGAGCGTAGCTTGTGATCGGTGACGGTCACCTCTTTCCCCTTGCTGCAGCCTAAGCTGGGTTAAAGGTGCTGGCCGCGAAGCCAGATGCCCGATCCCGGTTGAGCCGGGACCCTGGCCAGGATGGGAAAAGGGGTGTACCGTACTTCTCAGGTTCTCACAAACTAGAGGATCCCTAATGCAGATGAGTCAGAGGTCAGCCAAAAAATACCCAGAAAAACTACACCAAGGAACAAATCTATAGGGGAGCGACTACAGCTGACTGGTAAGGCTTAGCGAGGTATCCCTGACAACGCTGGGACAGAAGGGAACTCTCCAAGAAGGCAGAGCCCCAAACAGGACTGAAGGACCTGAGTGGACCAATAAACAGATGGCTGAAGACACCAGATTATCCTGTAGGTGCCCTGCTGACCCCCACAAAGAAAACAGACCCTGGTGGGCAAGAGGGCCAGAAACATGAAAGCCACTGGACAAAGTCCAGTACTCCCTAACTAGCTCAGACCTAAACGAGAGGACAGGACTCTGCACGAATAAGACAGAACAAGGTCTCCCCACAGGCCCACCACAACAGCAGCACCCAACACCCTACTGACCAAGGCAGGACAAGCAGTCCTCCAGAAGCAGACGACAGGGAAACCCAAACAGGAGCGAGAATACTCAGCCGAGGCTATCAGCCAAGATTCTCACGGAGAGGGCACCGGATAAGCGGGGCGGAGCTAAACAGCTCCGATCCCCTGAGTCTGACAGAATCCAGCAAGCCCGGTCAGCAGAGGGAGGCTACGTGTAGGCCGGAGAAAACAATGCGCAACGGAGACCAAGGAAGCAGACAGAAACGCCCAACAGGGCAGAGATCTGCCGCGAGGCAGAGGGAGGTCGGAGCAAGCCGGGAGTCACCGGGAGCGTCAGGATCCAGCAGGGGAACTCGAACAGGACGTCGGAGGACGAGCCAACGGAACACCGGAGCAACCAGGTGCCACAGAGCAGCTAGTCAGGATACCAGCCAAGAATCACCATCAGAGGAAAAAATAATAAAGGGACAGCCGGAACAACTCTAAGAACTCAAACAAGCTCGATAATCGGGCGTCCGGCAACGGAGCTAATGAGGTAATATACCTACAGCCTCCAATCAGAACTCGGAGCAGGCATCAAGGTAAGGTACAATTAGAGGGTCAAAAAAGGGAAAAAACAAAAAACGAAACGTGACACTACCCCTCACCCAAAAGAGAGCCCTCCGGGCGACCAGGCTTAAGCGGAAAAGAACGATGAAATGCAGTGACCAAAGAAGGGGCATGGACATCTTTAGCAGGGACCCAGGATCGATCCTCAGGGCCGTAGCCCTTCCAATCAACCAAATACTGGAGAGATCTACGGACTAATCGTGAGTCCAGGATGCGTCGTACTTCAAATTCTGGTTCCCCATCAACCAAGACAGGAGAAGGGGGAACGGTAGTACGGGAGAACCGATTTTTAACTGTGGGCCGCAGTAAAGAGATATGAAAGGTATTAGAAACTCTCCATGCAGTGGGGAGGGCCAATTTGAAAGAAACAGGTGAGACCTTTCTTAAGATTCGGAAAGGACCCACAAAATGGGGACCAAATTTCAAGGAAGGAACACGTAGACGAAGGTGTTTAGTGGACAGCCACACCATATTCCCAGGGGACAATTTAGGACCCGTAGATCGGCGGCGGTCTGCCGCACGCTTGTGGGTGGCTGAGGCAGTTGAAAGTCTACGTTGTACAGAAGACCATAGGGAGTGGAGGTCATCCACCCTTTTGTCGGCAGATGGAACACCAACTGAATGACCCCATGGGATAATACGAGGGTGGTATCCCAAGGCAGCAAAAAAGGGAGAGCATTGAAGGGAATCATGGAAGCGGTTGTTGAAGGAGAACTCGGCAAATGGCAAGAGATCCACCCAATCGGATAGTGAGGAATTCATATACTGACGAAGAAAAAGCTCCAAAGACTGATTTGTGCGCTCTGACTGGCCATTAGACTGTGGGTGGTATGCCGAAGAGAAATGTAAAGAAATGCCCAAACGAGCACAGAAAGCTCGCCAAACTTTTGAAACAAATTGAGACCCACGATCAGAAACAATGGACAAAGGGGACCCATGTAGTCGAAAAACGTCACGTAGAAAAACAAAAGATAATTCCGTAGCTGTAGGCAACTTGGGAAGTGGGATAAAGTGACCCTGTTTCGAAAAACGATCCACCACCACCAAAATGGTGGTGCATCCTTTCGAGCGGGGAAGGTCCACAACAAAATCCATGGCCAAGTGGGTCCATGGAACAGAAGGAATGGGCAAAGGACAAAGAAGGCCTGCAGGACGCTGATGGGAAGACTTATGGCGAGCACAGATGTCACAAGCTTTCACAAAATCCTCAACGTCCAGTCTAACTGAGGGCCACCAAAACTGGCGAAGAATTAATTCCAAAGATTTTTTAACACCTGGATGACCAGAAACAGGAGAGCCGTGGAACCATTGAAGAATCTCAACCCTGAATCGGGGAGGAACAAAAAAGGAATGTCTGGGCTGCAGAGGAGCTGGAGGTCCTTGTTGCTCCTTAATCTTCTCCAGGGTGGAGGCAGATAGAGCGGACACAAATCGGGTAGATGGAAGAATAGGCTCCGGAACTGAAGGAACACTAGGCTCGAACTGCCGAGACAGGGCGTCTGCTTTAACGTTCTTTGACCCTGGACGATAAGAAATGATGAAGTTGAAGCGTGTAAAAAATAGCGCCCATCGAGCCTGTCGAGGATTGAGGCGCTTAGCGGATTCCAGGAATTGCAGATTCTTGTGGTCGGTAAAAATTAACACAGGCAGTACTGATCCTTCAAGCAGGTGCCTCCATTCCTCGAGGGCTAATTTAATAGCCAAGAGTTCACGATTTCCCACATCATAGTTGCATTCGGCATCAGAAAAGCGACGTGAAAAAAAAGAACATGGGTGCAGTTGCGCTGTAGTAGGAGGACGTTGAGACAGCACAGCCCCAGCAGCTACCTCTGAGGCGTCCACTTCAAGGATAAACTGTCGGGAGGGGTCAGGAAATCTTAAAATCGGAGCCGAAGTAAAGGCCGTCTTGAGGGTAGCAAAAGTACGGAGAGCAGACTTAGACCAAGTGTGGGGATTAGCACCTACTTTAGTCAGAGCCGTAATGGGGGATATAATGTGGGAGAAATTACGGATGAATTTCCTGTAATAATTTGCAAATCCCACAAAACGTTGAACAGCTTTAGTGTCATTAGGCCTCTGCCATTGAGTAACGGCCTGGATTTTAGCAGGATCCATGGAGATACCGGAGCTGGAGATGACATAGCCAAGAAAAGATAAGCTGGAACACTCAAATTCGCATTTCTCCAGTTTAACAAAAAGAGAATGCTCACGGAGCCGCTGGAGCACGGCACGGACATGGAGCCGATGAGTGTCAATGTTGGAGGAAAACACCAGTATGTCATCCAAATAGATCACTACAAAGGAAAGCAACATGTCTCGAAAGACCTCATTAATAAATCCTTGGAAGACGGCTGGGGCGTTACAAAGCCCAAACGGCATTACTAGATATTCATAGTGGCCATATTGGGAATTAAAAGCCGTCTTCCATTCGTCGCCATGTTTAATTCTGATCAAATTGTAGGCTTCTCTGAAGTCCAGTTTAGTAAAAATAGAGGCTCCACGTAATCGGTCCAGTAGTTCCGTAATCAGCGGGAGAGGATAACCATTTTTAATGGTTATTTTATTAAGACCCCTGTAATCAATACAGGGGCGAAGGGAACCGTCCTTTTTCTGAACAAAAAAAAATCCAGCTCCCGCTGGAGAGGAAGAGGGCCTAATAAAGCCACGATCCAGATTGTCTTGGATGTACCTAGCTAAAGCCAGTGTTTCAGGGGGGGGACAGTAGAAATGAACGACCCTTTGGGGGAATAGTCCCAGGAAGAAGATCAATAGCACAGTCGGATGATCTGTGCGGAGGTAAGGAGGAGGCCTGACTAGCGGAAAAAACATCCTGAAAAGAAATATAGGGGTCAGGAATAACAGCGGACGGCCTAATAGATGATGAAGAAATGGAAACCCCCGAAATCGGCAAGACGGGATGCAGGCAGGCTTCAAAACAATGGGGACTCCAGGATGTAATTTGTCCAGAACGCCAGTCTACAGCTGGGTTATGAGTACGTAGCCAAGGCAAGCCGAGGATAACAGGAGTACGGGGGGCCGAAATCACATCGAAAGTGATGGTCTCAGTATGCAGCACTCCAGTGGTAAGCTGAAGGGGACCAGTTTCAGATCGAACCAGTCCAGATCCCAATGGTGCACCATCGACAGTGGAAACCAATAGAGGCACAGATTTAGGGCAAAGGGGAATAAGGTGTTCCGTGGCCCAAGTCAGATCAATAAATACCCCTGCGGCCCCAGAATCAAGAAATGCCAAGGTATTGACCGAACCAGACTGCCATGAAAGACAGACTGGAACCAAGATTTTGGAATCAATTTTTGGGAGGGGGGAAGCAACACTTAGGGAATTACCTCCCGCAAGCCCTAAGTGGCGGAGTTTCCCGAGCGTGAGGAGGACGGTCGAGTGGGGCATTGGCAGAGAAAATGCCCCTTCGAGCCACAATATAAACATAGGCCCAAAGTACGCCGACGTTGGCGTTCAGTAGCCGAAAGCTTAGAAACACTTCCGATTTCCATAGGTTCATCCGATAACCCTGACTGTGAAGGGGAGGGATGGGGAGGGGAAAAAATCCTAGTTTTCCTATTTGTTTCCCGTTCCATCTGCCTTTCCATGAGGCGTCGGTCAAGTTCCAGACAGAGTGAAATATATTCTTCTAATGAATCAGGAACTTCTCGACAAGTTAAGGCATCCTTCAACTTCTCACTCAGGCCTCTACGAAAGGTTGCTTTTAATGCTTCTGGGTTCCAATTAGTTTCATATGCGAGTGTACGAAACTCAATAGCGTACTGACTAACAGTTCTTGATCCCTGATGTATCTCCAGAAGAGAGGCTTCTGCTGAAATCTTCCGTCCCGGGATGTCAAAGACTTGTCTAAAGTGTTTTAGGAATTCATCTGAATCTTGCAATAGCGGAGAGTCCTGCTCAACCAACGGAGAGGCCCATGCCAATGCTTGGTCTTTGAGTAAAGAGATGATGAATGAAACCCTAGCAGAGTGGGTGTAAAAATTCTGAGGAAGGGATCGAAAGTGTAATAAACACTGGTTAATGAACCCACGACACTCTGCCGGGTTACCGGAATAACGTTCAGGCAAAGGTAGTTTCAAAGTAGACCTAGAAGCTGCTTCAGGGGCACTGGTTTCCGGGCTAGCTGCTTCCGTCGTAGTAGATGCGGAAGCTCCTCTTAGCATCTCCATTAAAGCATCCATCTTTCTTTCAATACTTTGGAGATGGTTTTCATTGGATGCCAGGATTTGTTCTTGTTGGTCCTGTCTGACCCTGATTCTTGTAATGTCTGCGGGATCCATATCTTGGCCCGATTATTGTGTCACGATGAAGTAGGAACCTGAGACCAGATGCTTGAGAGCGCCGCTAGAGAGCGTAGCTTGTGATCGGTGACGGTCACCTCTTTCCCCTTGCTGCAGCCTAAGCTGGGTTAAAGGTGCTGGCCGCGAAGCCAGATGCCCGATCCCGGTTGAGCCGGGACCCTGGCCAGGATGGGAAAAGGGGTGTACCGTACTTCTCAGGTTCTCACAAACTAGAGGATCCCTAATGCAGATGAGTCAGAGGTCAGCCAAAAAATACCCAGAAAAACTACACCAAGGAACAAATCTATAGGGGAGCGACTACAGCTGACTGGTAAGGCTTAGCGAGGTATCCCTGACAACGCTGGGACAGAAGGGAACTCTCCAAGAAGGCAGAGCCCCAAACAGGACTGAAGGACCTGAGTGGACCAATAAACAGATGGCTGAAGACACCAGACTATCCTGTAGGTGCCCTGCTGACCCTATAAACTGAGCCACAAAGAAAACAGACCCTGGTGGGCAAGAGGGCCAGAAACATGAAAGCCACTGGACAAAGTCCAGTACTCCCTAACTAGCTCAGACCTAAACGAGAGGACAGGACTCTGCACGAATAAGACAGAACAAGGTCTCCCCACAGGCCCACCACAACAGCAGCACCCAACACCCTACTGACCAAGACAGGACAAGCAGTCCTCCAGAAGCAGACGACAGGGAAACCCAAACAGGAGCGAGAATACTCAGCCGAGGCTATCAGCCAAGATTCTCACGGAGAGGGCACCGGATAAGCGGGGCGGAGCTAAACAGCTCCGATCCCCTGAGTCTGACAGAATCCAGCAAGCCCGGTCAGCAGAGGGAGGCTACGTGTAGGCCGGAGAAAACAATGCGCAACGGAGACCAAGGAAGCAGACAGAAACGCCCAACAGGGCAGAGATCTGCCGCGAGGCAGAGGGAGGTCGGAGCAAGCCGGGAGTCACCGGGAGCGTCAGGATCCAGCAGGGGAACTCGAACAGGACGTCGGAGGACGAGCCAACGGAACACCGGAGCAACCAGGTGCCACAGAGCAGCTAGTCAGGATACCAGCCAAGAATCACCATCAGAGGAAAAAATAATAAAGGGACAGCCGGAACAACTCTAAGAACTCAAACAAGCTCGATAATCGGGCGTCCGGCAACGGAGCTAATGAGGTAATATACCTACAGCCTCCAATCAGAACTCGGAGCAGGCATCAAGGTAAGGTACAATTAGAGGGTCAAAAAAGGGAAAAAACAAAAAACGAAACGTGACACTTATTTGGTTTAATATTTTGCATTACTAAGCAACATGATTCCTCCTAGAAGTGATAGTGTGACTAACTGATTTACAGATCTGACCCTGCAGAGTTATGGAGGGTCCTCACTACACAAAGAGACAGGTTTAGGCTCATATCTGAACAGGAAATGCATATAGGAGCCAAAACTGATGACTCTCTAAAATTCACGGAGTTCACTGTCAAGGTTGACTTTGTGCCAGCCCTGGGAATTTTATGGAGCTGGCACAACATGATATCTGTCACACTCTATAACCCTTTGATTGCCAGAGGGCTACGGAATGCATTGCTTTGAAATGCGTTCCGTACCCCTCTGGCACTCAAAGGGTTAATACACACTAGTTTAAAGGCTATTCAGTATTTATCATTTCTCCCTCTGACTGCTTTCCTTGATGTCAACATCTTCGTCAGTTTAGGGGCTGAAATGTCGGTTGACCAGTTCACAAGGCTGTTTGACCAGAAGTTTTTCTCCATGTGCATAATTTTAATGTATCTTGAGCACTGCCTAAAGCTCCATCAGTGCACAAGCGATAGTAAAACAAATATATCTGAGCAAGCAAGTGTCAAACATGTTTCCTTGGCAACCACTACATTGAGTGGGTTAAGAGGTGACATCAGGAAAAGGAGCTGGATGAGGCTATTAAGCACAGAATAACTTACATTTGTGAGTATTAAAAGGAGCATGAAGCTTTTCCTACTCTGTAAAACAAGAGTGCTCCCACTAATGACACACATGTTTCCAGAGTTAATACAGTTTAAACTGTTGTATTTTTTACATTAAAAGTGCACTCTAGTAGTAATATTTCAGTTAGGTATTCTTTTGAATTCTGTGGGACAGTTGAGTAACCGACGTACAGTTCTCCATAGAATGCAACAGAAACTTCAGAGTCAGTCTCCAACAGCTCAAACAAATTACGCTATTATTCATTTCATGACAATTTGAACAGTTATGTTTTTCAACAGGAAACACCCTATAATACACATTTTCATAAAAAATATTAACTTTCCTTTAAAGACTGTGTCTGCATAAAAAATTAATAATTTCTGTTTATGCAAAGAACAACAAAGAACAACATATTTTTACTGGTCTACTGGATTTCTTTTTAATAATCACAGACTGATGGAATATTACAAAATTCCAGCCCTGCAAATGATAACAGGAAAAATACTAGTGTATTTCCAGTGAGTTTGTAGTCTGTTACTGGAACAGAAATGTGTTAGTAGAAGACAAGAAAAGCAAATAAATAATCTACACTACTATTAGTGTAACAGAGTGACACCTTGTGGTGAGACTTTAAAAAGTCTACATTTTCAACTAATACTGAAAGCTTCTTTACTCTACATTTCTACTTAGACGTAATAAACCACATTTACTAATGTAGCAATAGCTTATTATAAATGAAAATGACAGTGTATGCATTAAAAAATCTGAAAAATACAAATTGTGGAATAAAAAAGCATTTCAAGATATTCAGCCAAACTCCAGCACCCATGCAGTTCTTTGCTATTTAAATGTGTGTGCTTCCCTTCACAAGCAACTGTCTCTGCACTAGGCAGGTTCCCTAGTTTCCCCTCTCTTCTCATGTTTAACAACTGTAGTGTTAAGCTCCACTCACTTGTCAAGGGGGAAACTGGGCAGTCTCATTATTGAGACTTTGTGTTATTTTAGTTTCATTTATTTAAGTTATATTTTTATATTCATATTTTCTAAAGCAATAAAAAGTAACAGTGGGAGGCTACAGTTTACTCTGCCTTATTTCCCTCTGCCCGCCAAATTAATAGCTCCACCTATCCCAATATTTCCTGCCTTTCAGCTGAGTGAATTGGAATTCAGTGTGTTGAGCGACCTTCACTTTTAAAAGATGGTTGGCTGAAAGGGGAGTTGTTAAGGTATCAGAAGTCATGAACATAAAAATATATATCAATCCCCCTTCTCTCCTCCCACATAGACCACCCCTCTAATACTACCCTCAAGCCCCTATTCTTTTTCCTAGTACATCTTCCTTACTATGCATATGGCCACCATCAGAGGTAAACATTTATACTGGCCAATGAGAGAGTAAGTTTGGACTATGATGGAGTGGGTCTGGACCACAATCTGAGGTAAAAGTTTATGTGGGCCTATGAGGGAGGACAGCAGTATTCTTAACAGAGAAAAGTGTGGTGCACTTCAGTATTTGACATTGTGGAGGGGAAATCAGACAGCTTTATTGACAGGGGTTAGTTAGATAATAGGCTATAACTTAAATGACCCATGAACCTGCAGAGGCATTCTCACAGTGATTTTTTTTTTTATTTTATAGTGGTTCTTAGGCTACTAAATTATAGTGTCTGCCTATACAATTGTATTCATATAGTTTCCATACTATAATATTAAGTCGCTTCATATCCATCTACTTATTGAGGGCCATCCTCTTTTTAAATGGTAGTACAAGTGTTAACCTCTAAGAACCATTCTATTCTGCAGAGCTGGACACCATTATCTGAAGCTGATGTTGTTCAAAATTGTCTACCATGGCCTCCACTCTGTGATTTAAGTGCTAGTCAGTTTGAATTCATTCTAGTGGTCTCTTATGAAGTTACCTTTCCTTGAGAAATTTCATTTTCTTTTGTAACTGGATACATTTATCAGTCACATAACAGTTAGATGTCAAAAGATACAGAAACCCTGCCTAAATAGCACTCTAAGAACATGTATACCAATGCTATTTGAACATAGAGTCTTATGTTCACTAGTTATGTGGTTATTTTATTTTTATCTTCCCATTTCTAATATTACACTTAGTATCATTTTTTTCTGTTTCATTCCTTTTTTTTGCGCTGAACCACACTGCATTTCCTTCGTTCTTCATACTCACTCACGGATCTGAGTACTTTGGGAACTAGAAAACCTAAGAGTGTCTTATTTTGTGATATGACGCACCGCAAGCTCTCAAAAAATCGAATATCAAAACCAAAGAATAAAAAAGAAGAAAGAAAAGACCATAGATCTGAATAAATTTATTCAGATCTATGGTCTTTTCTTTCTTCTTTTTTTTTAATTTGGTTTTGATACTTTGGGAACTAGCAGCATTAAAAAGAAAGTACAGACCATTGACGACTGCAGGGTGCCTCTACAACACCAGCTAATATTAATACATACACATAGATATATTTCTGTAACTCACAATTATCAAGTAATACAGGTGTATCTATACATTATTATATCTTTTGAAAATTGGCTTATCGATAGACAAATCAAGCGCTGGTTCAACTATATCTTTACTTGCTCTTTTCTTGGAAGAAGTTAGCTTCACTGGCCAGAAAAGGCATGTTCTTGTCAGACTGTAATTTCCACAGTTTTCTCAATACCTCCTGTCATCTCCTAGTTTGCTCTTGTGTTGAAAATATTTTTGGCAGTATGCGGTATGATTAAAGCCATCTTTTAATGTTGTGTGGGCTGTAGAGGTCCTCTATGTAGTAGCCATTTTCCCATTCAGCAAGTCAGCCCTCCACCCTATGATCTTCCATACCTTTAAAAATATTAGTATCAAGCTATATGTTAAAACTAAATAAATTGATTACACCATATAATCAAGAAAAAAGCACAGTTGAGATAAATGGGATATATACCCCACAGTATACGTAATGAAAAAATATGGACTAAGAAAGAACAAAAGTCCATAATCAGCAAGGTAAAGTGGAGTCATTCTTGCACCACAGGAAACAAATTGTCAGTTATTTCAATGGAGATGTTAACCTTGTGAATGCTGACAAGGTCTCTAAAGCATTGACTTACTATGTGTCTGAGACTTGACTAGGTGTCAAGTGATTAATTGTCCCTTTTAAAACAATGGGAATTTGCGGAATTGTAATTTTTTCTCAATGGTAACAATGGTTTGCTGCAGAGTTCCTCCACATTAGCGTGCGGAATAAGGCACTTAGTTGCAGATCCTAGAATTCAAGGGATTAAATGCTCCATTTAAATCAATAGTTAGTTCCTTATCATACAATGGATTATTGCAGAATTACTCATCTTTAGCTTCATGAAAAAGCCCAAGATTCATAGTGGTGGAAGTGAATGCCTATGACTCCTATTGCTAGTTTTAAATATTCTTTGCAATTTCAGATGGCTTGAAGGTAAGCAAGCAATGCAGTAAAGCAGAGGGAAAGGGGCATTGGCAGTAGAAAAAGATCAACATCAGTGGCGCTTTCTAGATCACTGAGAAACCTCCCCTGGAGTATTGTGTACTGTTCTGGTGACAACATATCCAGAAGGATATTAACAAATTGGAGGCAGTTAAAAAAAACCACTAAAATGTGCAATGTATTCATGGTCAAACTTTCCAGGATATATATATATATATAGATAGATAGATAGATAGATAGATAGATAGATAGATAGATAGATAGATATAGAGAGAGAGAGGTTCAGATATACAGCTTGGAAGAGAAGATGTGAAAGGGGGCTATAATAGAAACCTTTAAATAGGTGAAAGGATTTAATAAAGTTCTGGATATACCAGTGAGCATTTTTCCAGAAAAGGGGAATATTAGAACTAAAAGGCATGATCTAAAGTTAAAAGGGAGAGACCCAGAAGTAATGTGTGTAAGTGCTACTGTTCTGAAAGGGTGATGAAACAGCCTCTTGGCTGGAGTGCTAGGGCTCAATACACTAAAGGAATTCAAGAATGCCTGAAATAGTCAGGCCTATTCTGAGAATTATTAAAAAAAAGGCAGCTTACCCAAGGAGGAAAAGTGGCACAATGCACCAGCTGGCTCTTATCTGCAACCAAAATCTATGTTCTATAGTAGGGATGTATAAAAAGCCTTCTTAGTGTATAGTTAAGAATTGTAGCTAAAAAGCACAATGTCTAGTCATAGTTATAAAGTAGTAAAGTCACGTTTATAAATATGTCTATCTGAGAATATTCTGAGAAAATTTGCACCCGTGAATATGTTTTTGCACACAAAACGGTATTATATACTTCCATTAAGAACAGGTTATACCTGGCATTAAAGTGGAACTACCACCCTTTATAAAGTCGCCCCCCCCAATAATTAGGCATATGGAGACTAGCTTATTAATAGTACTATTATCTCACACAAGTAGCCGGTTCTGAAGTAATCCTTATTCTGACGGCCGGGATTCTTGCTTTAGAGCCGTCTGCGCTCCTGCACTGTCGGTCTCTTCCGGTGCTTTAAGGCACCATGCAGTGCCAACTAGAGGAGACCGGGACAGACAGCGCAGGTGCACAGACGTCTCTAAGACAAGATGTCTGTGTGCAAGTCTGGCTTCCGGTCTCAGAAGAATAAGGATTACTTCAGAACCGGTTAGTTGTGTGAGATAATAGCACTATTAAGAAGATAGTTGCCATATGCTTAATTTTTGGAGGGCGAATTTATATAGGGTGGTAGTTCTGCTTTAAGATTTAATCCCTAAAACTCTTTATTTTTGGCACAATTAGTACATTTCTTTATAAACACATTGGGACACAATTCTTATTTGGCCAGCACCATTTCTACTCCACTTTTCAAAAAAGTTAACTAACTGGAGTTAGCACTTAGTAAAATGTTGCTAAACGTTTATACATATACTTCTGTCACTTTGAGACACTTTTACGGACACTTTCTTTATAACTTTAGTTTTATACGTCTCCCCCATATGTGTCTTCAGATTGTATTTAAACACCATATTACATCTCACCTCTTTGTATGAAGGGGTGAGTTTTCTTTTAAAATAAAATAGTACTTGTACATTTTTACTTAGACATTTACAACTCTCATTTATCATTTGGATTTTGGGTATAAAATACTTTGGTCTCATTGGGCTGCTGTTAATTGCATTTATTTAATTGATAATGATGTACTATAAAACTGTCATAAATGGGTACTTTACATTCATTAATTTATGTTTAGAGCATAATGGGATTCACTTTGGGTCTCCATTTAATAATTCTATGTGCCAAAAACATCATATATTTTCTTATTCACAATTTTGTGACTAAGAATGGTTTGCTGCCATTTTGGCTTGTAGCACTATAGAATCAATCATCTGGTTGATACTGCAGTGTGTTAAATGCCAGCCATTTTAGAAAAATAAATTAGAGTGGACCTGTTACCTTGAAATTATTTGCATATTTGAAATCTTCATTCAAAACTGCCTTTATAACAGGTTAGCCAAAAGTCCAGCAGATGCATAGTTTAGGACAGGCATTTTGAACATGCCTCTCAGATCAGCAGTGCGAAGCCCTCCATAGAGAGAGACGTTTTAAGTGATCTGCAGCCCATTTCAAGTAGTTAAAAGCCCTATTTAAATCAATGGGATTTTTTTCCCCTCAGTCATTGTAACTCTCTGAATGCCAGAGAGATGTAGCATTGCTTTGCCATGTATGCAAATGTAACTCACCTGTGATATGCATTGAACAAGTTACATTTGCATAGGTGTGCTGGTGGGGTGTTTCATGGCCCTCCTAAACAGAGTGAGGACACTTAGGGCCATATGTTCAAAGAAGTAGCGAAACAGCTTTTGTCGTTTGTAACAACTTTTAAAAGCATAGTGTCGATGGAATCATTAATATTTTCAGATAGTGTCGATTGTGATTGGAAATATGTTGTTTGTCCTGACTGAAATTGTTGTATGTAACGACAAAAATGTCTTAACTAACGACAAAAATGTTTTTTAAAATGTCTTAACTAACGACAAATATGTCTTAGCTAAAGACAACAATTCTCATTCAGAACACATTCCCTCCACTTTTTTCTTAACGTACAACTTTTGTCTTTTGAAAACATTTTTTTGTCGTTAGTTAAGACAAATTTTCTTTTCTTCTATACAACACTGGAGAATTGTTTAGCCATGCTTTTGCCCCGCCCCTTTGCCCATCAATTCTGGAGTGATGTCGTACACAATGGACATTACTAGTTTTTTGTTGTATGCTCTATAGAAAATATGTCGTTCGTGCATTCAATTACTTATTTTTGTCTTTCATATGACAATTTTTTGTCGTTATCCCTATGAACATGCAGCCCTTAGGGCGAGATGTTCAAAAAGTCGTCATAATGAAAAAATTGTCGGATCACGAGTTGGTGGTAAAAGAAGGACAATATTTTCAGAAGTAAATCCGTCACATTTGAAAATGCGTCTAAATAATTAAAAATTACGGTAAGAAGATCTTGGTGAACAGTGCCTTTAAAAAATTCTGATGTTAAAAATGTCTTTGATTTTCTCTTTGAAATGAAATTTTTCAAAGAAAAATACATTTTTTGTCTTTGAAACAACAAATTACTTCTCACTCCTGCAAACAGTACTTTAATTTGTCTTCAAGTTTAGACCATTTTTATTGTCAGGAAAAAATGACGTTAATCAGACAAAAAAGTGACGTCGAAACAAATATTTTTTTCTGAAAATACCGTACAATATGACGGTAGATTAAATTATGCCCAATTTTAAGACTACTTTTTCCCTTTGACGGAGATGGCGGAAATGGATGCAAAAAATGATGGAAACATGTTTGAGGACTGATGGACCGTGGAGTAAGAACTTTTTTATTCTGATTACAGACAATTTCAGTTACCACCACTTTCTGAACATCTCACCTTTAGCATATGGTGATTATTTCATGTATTACTTTCAGATGCTTTATTCACTAATTTGCTTTTGCCTCCTAAGGAAATTAAATATGGATTTATATACTGTGGTAATGTGACTCACCAAATAAGATCAAAGCGGTCCTTAAGGGGAATCCATTACCTGGACTGCTGGTCATTGAGGGTTTAATTAGCATAAGAAACTGCAATAGCATGTGAAACCACACGTAAAAACATAATTAGCATACAGTTGCATACAGTACCACACCCAGTATGATTATCTCTTGAAGTAAATCAGCTGGTCTTTTGGTTTACATGATACATAAGAACTGTTGGTACTTTACTGTTATCCGGAACCATTTTCAAAACAACCATTTTCAAAATATTTTTCAAACATTTTTCAAACCGATTCTGAAAGGAATTAGTTTTGAAAATTGATGACAGGAAACAGATTCTGATAGGAAATAACAGCAACAAAAATTAGTTTTGAAAATGGTTCCAGATAACAGGAAAGTACCGAACTTGTTTAACCCCTTAACCCCTTCATGTCCGATGACGTACCCAGACCCTCATGCTGGTCCAGCACTTAAGGACCAGTGACGGTCCTGGCATGTCATGGAGTTCAGGGCTCTCGGTGCAGCTGCATGCTGCTCTGGAAGCCCTGAACTGGAAGCAATGATAAAAAAAAAGCCCCGTGGTCACCAAGTGCCGGCCACGAGTACGTGCTCCAGTTGTTAAGGGCTTAAGGACCCATGACGGTCCTGGACCATCATGGGTTGAATCCCGTTAAGGACCCATGATGGTCATGGACCGTCATGGGTTAAAATGTCCCATTGCTGCCGCACGGAGCGATGGAATAGCACGGGCTGGCTGTAACTAAACTCTCCGATACCGGGGCACTTAGTTTCAACCAGTAGCAACATTGTTGCAACATATGATTCGCTAGATTAGTGAATCACATGTTGCAGAAGCAGAATGACAGGGACAGTATTTACAAATACTGTCCCTGTCACATCTCTCTGCCTCCCTCCATCTTACACACTTCTGAGGTGGAGAGAGACAGAGAGAGATCGTGTTCCACTGTTACGAGCCTGTTCCAACATTCCTGGTTAAAAAAAACCAAAACATTTCATTCAAAATTAACCCATTGATCACTGGGAGAAAATCTTGGTTACAAGTGCTTCACCAGGGATTACCCTCTGAGGTAATTCTTGCTGCATGGTAATCTGAAGACAGAAGATCTGCAGGAAAGGTGAGCTACCTTTGAGTGCTGCAGGTCCACTTGTCCCACAGTGCCCCTTTGCTGGGCTTGTGTTTGGGAGTTCTCATTGTGCACTCCTGCACTCATTGGGTATATTTTTGTATGTCTGTTGCGTATGTGGAGCAGGTTTATGTGGTAACTTAACCCTTGGTCTGCTGGTTTGGCATGTTTTTGGGGGGTTTTCTGGCACTTTCCCTACTGGGTTAGTGTTTTCTAAGTATACACACATGTATCATGTATGTTTTACATGTTTTTAACATTTACTTTAACTTTTCTTAAAATTGAGTACTGCGCCTTTAAGGCACGCTTTACCACATAGATACCATTGCTCCATTTACTTTTTTTGGGACAACACTGTTTGGGACGTATCTCTGCAACCGCTTTACATAGCAACTTCAGAGTGGGCTCATTTTAATTGTCTACCCTTGCTCTATCATCCGGTTTATAGTTCAAATGTGTTGAGGGGCTTGGGGGGCTTCGAGCAGTGTTTTGGGGTACTTTTTGGGAAAAACTACATTTCCCATGAGCGCTTAATTTGCGCCTATTTTCTGATTGTCTCCAGTCGCGGCAGCCATTTTGTGAGCTTTTCTCAGCGAGTATCCTACACAGGGCTTGGACTCTCCTCTCCTCTGCAGATTAACCCTTCGCCTGCCAGATAAGTCTATATTTAGGGTTTCTGGGGTGAAATATTAATCTTTCACACTGTAATTGGGCGATTTACTGTACAGTTGGTTATTTTGACACTGTGAGTATGTCTATACTGCTGGAGCTTGGGGCTAGACCTAAGACTAAGGAGGCTGGGGTCTCAGTATCCCCCATTGCGCATTGCTCTTCCTGTTACACAGGGCTACTTAGAGGGTTCTCTGGTCATTTATGCCCAGCATGTTCTGAGGTTCCTGACAGCAACCCAGGGACTTCCAGCCATGCTATTGAGCCAGCTTGGGTGCAAGAGTTTAAGGCTGCGACTAGGGACCTTAGGTCCACATTACAACTCTTTCCATCCCAGGTACAGGGGGCACTTCAAATTTGGCAGACCCCCTCTACTATCAGGTCTTCCCTGCCTAAACCACAAGGGGCACCTGATGTGTCAGATTCTTCTGAGGAATTGTTTCTAGATTCAGATGTTGAGGATGGTACTGTTTTGGAGTCTTCTCAACATACCCTTGGTCCAGGAGGTTCCTTCTGATCCTTCTGATGTTTTTCAGAAGCCTGCTAAGCCCCTGACGTATTTTCCTCCTAACCCCAGTCTTGACCGTTTGGTTTCTGAGGCGTGGAAATCCCTGGACAAGTCTACTTCTGTGTCCAGGAAGTTTGCTAAGCTTTACCCCTTTTCTGAAGCTGAGCTGGCTAAATGGGTTCATCCCCTAAGGTGGATGCTCCCATATCTAGATTATCTAGATCTACTGCTTTACCTGTCTCTGACGCCTCTGCGCTACATGACTGGACTGACAAGAGAATTGAGGTCTCCCTCAAGTTCAACTTTGCTTCTACTGGCCCTGCTATTCATCCAGCATTTTCTGTTGCGTGGGTTCACTGGACTATTGCAGTCTGGACTGAACAACTCACTACGGCTGTCCGTCAGGATGCGTCTACTTCGAAGAAATTGCGTCTTCTCGCCAATATCTCTGGATCACAACACTATGTATCTGCTGCTGCCTTTGATGCCGTCCTCATGATGGCGAGGGCCTCTACTACTTCTGTGGTAGCCAGGTGTACTCTTTGGCTCAAGATCTGGTCTGCTGACACTGCTTCCAAGAAAGTCTTACTTTCTTTACCTTTTCAGGGTACCTCCTTGTTTGGGCCTGATCTTAAGGAACTGATTAGCGAGGCCACGGGGGGTAATAGTACTCTCTTGACCTTGGTCCCTAAGAAGAAGTTGCCGTTTAAATGCAACCTGTCCTTTCGTTCCTTTCAAACTGAGACACGTTCCACGAATCAGGCGGTTCTGTCAGCTCCACATTTCTCCTCCAAGCCCAAACAGCAATGGAAGCCCAAGGCTGTCTCAAAGCCCAAGGCTGCCAAGATTGCTTCGGCATGACTCACCGAACCCGGGTCCGTATCCTGCTGTGGGTGGTCATCTGTGACTTTTTCCGCGGGATTTGGGAAGCTTCTGTGTCGGACCCATGGGTTTTACAGGTGGTGACAGAGGGATACAAGATCCCTTTCTATTCTCTCTCTCAGACTCTTCTGGACAAGGATGTCCTGGAGTCAGTGCCTCTTTCAGACAGAAGTTCGGTGTTTTACTCGAACCTCTTTGTGGTAGCCAAAAAGGACGGCGGATATCATCCTATTTTGGATTTGAAAGATCTAAACTCCTTTGTGAACAGAACTCACTATCGCCAGGAGTCTCTGCTCACAGTGATCGCTGCCATGTCTCCGGGGGAGTTTCTTGCTTCCCTGGACCTTCAGGATGTGTATTTACACACCCCAATCCATCAGGAGAGCAGGCAGTACCTGCGTTTTGCATGAGACAGAGGACATTTTCATTTCTCAGCCCTGCCTTTTGGTCTGACAATGGCTCCTCAGGTTTTCCAACAAGTTCTGGGGGCCTTGATATATGTTCTCCATTGAGACAGCTATTGAAGGCCTATTCGGCGGATCTTCTTCACCAGCAAATTCAGACCTGCATCCAAGTCCTCACCCATCATGGATGGATTGTCAACTTGGACAAGTCAGATCTTGTCCCATCCCAGCAACTGATATTCCTGGGTCTTCTATTCGATACTCAGAAGAGCATGGTGTTTCTACCAGATGCAGTAGCCCATCAAATTGCCCACATGGTATCAGCAATTCTGTCTCAGGATCTGGTTCCTGTTCAGAAGTTGTCTTCTCTGGTGGGGAAGTTCATCTCCACGATAGAGGCGGTTCCATTCGCCATGGCGCACACCAAGGAACTTCAGAGGTTTGTGATTCAGGTGTGCAGGGATCGACCAGATCACCAGGGGTTATCGGTGTCCCTTCCCCCATATGTGGAATTAAGATTGGAGTGGTGGTTGGATCTTTCCAATCTGCTGAAAGGGAGATCCTTTCTGATTCCCTACTGGACCACTGTCACAACAGATGCCAGCCTCTCGGGCTGGGGAGCTGTTCTGGGTCGCTTCAGCGCTCAGGGGAAGTGGTCCATGGAGGAGTGCCTTCTTCTGATCAACATCCTGGAACTTCAAGCGATATTTCACACTCTCCGTCATTGGGTGTCTCAACTGGAGGACTGTCCAGTCCGAGTGGAGTCCGACAACTCCACGGCAGTGGCCTACATCAACAGACAAGGCGGAAGTCTCGCCGCCTGGTTAGAGGTCAAAGCCATTCTGTCCTGGGCAGAGGTTCATGTTCCTGTCATTTCCATAGTGCACATTCCAGGTGTAGACAACATCATGGCAGACTTCCTCAGTCGTCACACAGTGGACAGCGGAGAGTGGGAGTTACACCCCGAGGTGTTTCAACTCCTTGTTCAGAGATAGGGGATGCCCCTCATGGATCTGATGGCGATGTGACACAACAGGAAGGTTCCAGTGTTCTGCTCTTGGTGGAGAGACTCTCTGGCTATGGCTGATGATGCCATGTCCATTACTTGGACATTTCCTCTGGCCTACATCTTTCCTCCCCTTCCAATGTTGATAAGGGTGTTACGGAAACTAAAGATGGACCATTGCCTGGTCATACTGATTGCTCCGGATTGGCCTCGTCAGTCTTGGTATCCGGAGCTTCTGGCTCTATCTGTGGGGGAGCTCTTTCCACTCCCATCTCGTCCAGAACTTCTTCTGCAGGGTTACTTGTGGAAGGAAGATGTTCATTGGCTCAATTTGATGGCCTGGAGGTTGAATTCTTGATTTTAAGGAAGAAAGGTTTTTCTTCTGCTGTGGTGGCCACTATTCTTACTGCCCATAAGCCTGTTTCTTCCAAGATCTATCACCATGTCTGGTCGACCTTTGTGTCTTGGTGTGCTGACAGGGATCTATCCCTTGATTTTGATCTACCTACTGTCCTGGCCTTTCTGCAGGACGGTGTGGATAATGAACTCAGTTTGAGTTCTCTTAAGGTTCAGACTTCTGCACTTTCTGTCTTGTTTCAAAAGCGCATTGCTATCCTTCCTGATGTCAAGGTTTTCTTCCAGGGCGTTGCTCATGTTCGTCCTGCCTTCTGGAGTCCCGCTCCTCTTAATTTGGCTTTGGGCATTCTTCAACGTCCTCTGAGTCTTTGGCTACTATTCCTCTACGTATCTTGACATGGAAAATGGCCTTTCTCCTGGCGATCGTGTCCGTTTGCCAGGTTGCAGAATTGCAAGCTCTTTCCTGTAAACCACTATATCTGGTGTTTCACAAGGATAAGGCGGTGCTTTGCACCTCCAAGGAGTTTTTACCTAAGGTGGTCTCCGAGTTTCACATCAATCAGGAGATTGCAGAGCCCTCTTTCTGCCCTAACCCTTCCTCTGACAAGGAGAGAGATCTCCACTTGTTGGATGTGGTACGTTGTCTCAACTTTTATGTCCATCGCACTGAATCTGTCAGGAAATCAGAAGCTCTGTTCATCATTCCTGAGGGTCCTAGGGCAGGTAGACCGGTGTCCAAGTGACTATTGTGTCCTGGATCAAGTCCACTATTCATAGGGCCTATGAATTGAGGAATAAGCACATTCCCTTTTGGGTCAAGGCTCTTTCCAGCAGGTCTATTGGGGCCTCTTGGGCCTTAATGAATCAGGCTACTGCTGATCAGCTGTTCGGGGCGGCCACTTGGTCCTCTGTGCACACCTTTTCGAAGCACTACTGTGTGGATGTGCTGGCTTTGGCTGATGCCAGCTTTGGAAGGAAGGTCCTAGAGGCAGTTTTGCCTGTCTAGGATCTTCTTCTTGGGTTCTTAGTGCTTCCTTTGCTGTTGAGCCCTGTTAGCTCTAGTTCAGTATGCTGTGTAACAGTTCTTGGGGTGTTTTTCCCCTGTTCAGTGTCCGTTGACACTTTAGTTTTGTTGGGCTTCTTTGACCAGTTGGTTCATAGAGGTGCTGGTGACTTTGGGGGCCTTGCGCCTGGTCCTTGCCTTCTTCCCGCCTCTGAGGAACTCAATGGTTGGACATCCCAGAGTTACCAGTAACCTGTATTGGACGACAGAGAAAAGAGGATTTTAGTCTTACCTGTTAAATCCTTTTCTCATAGTCCATACAGGTTACTGGTCTCCCACTCTGTCAAGGGACAATGCTTGGCTCTCCTGAGGCAGTATGTGGGAGTCCTTCGGGGCATGCTCACAGGTGTCTTCTTCTCTTCTACTATCTAGTCAACTTTTAGTGTCTCAAATCATTCTGGATCTGGTTGGCTAAGCTGCAGCCTAGGAGGGAAGGGAGGCTCCACCCCCTGCATACATTTAGAAAAATGTTCCTGTCTACTTAAAGGGGCGGATAGCCTCCCAGAGTTACCAGTAACCTGTATGGACTAAGAGAAAAGGATTTAACAGGTAAGACTAAAATCCTCTTTTAATTATATTTAAATAAATATATTTGGAGCCCCTGCCTGAGTTCCACTTTGAAGATAAAGATCAGGTGCAAAGAATACCCGAGCAGAGACTGGTTAATGATTCCCTGCAAGCCTTTCTAGTCAGACCACTTGATATCAACCCGTCTGACATTGTTATAATGGGAGTACAATTCTTCTTTACATTTGAGAATATCTGATGGTATTTCACTATTGGCGCGCTCTCTCTCTCTCTTTTTTCTGGTTGGCAAGTTTCGTTACCATTTGGGAAATTGAGTCTGAGGGAGCAGCCATGTTAAAGGAACATCATTTTACACTGTGTCTGGGGGCAGTCTGAATCCCCCCAGTTGCTTTCGGAGTTGGAGGAAGCATATGTTTCCGCTCCAACATTTAATTTTGTGAGTAGGCACCTGTTGGGTGAAGGTGGTGATCAAGATTCCAGTTTATATTGATACTAGTGTAAAAGCCCGTGTACACGGGCCAAGGTCCAAGTGATGTTAACCCTTTGAGTGCCAGAGGGGTACGCACCGCATTGCTTTGGCAATCAAAGAGGTCGGTCCTTTACTGCGCCCTGCCGCCAACGCAGTCATGCCCTGTAGAGAGTGGCCGAAAGCACAGAATGCTCCCGGCATTCCTACACCGCCCAGCATTCTGTGTGTTCGGGCAGTCTCTACTGCACATTACGGCTTCTGACAAACATCCTAGCTAATTATTATATAGGATATACAGAGGTGCTCCCTGCTTTTTTGTTCTCCCCTTCTTCTACAATTCTGGATGACACCAACTGAACTAGATGAGCAAAATAAATTTCACACTTGTTTAAATGGGGCTTTTATCCTCTTAAATGCAACATCTCCAACACATTGCTGTGCAATGCACTGGGAACCTCTGTACAATTCAAGAAGTTAATGGCATTTTAGGAATATTTATTTCACTTCTCATTATGTGCAAGATTTCAGAATCAATGTACAGTTCGTCTATATTTTGTCATTATTAACCCCTTGGATGCTACAATAATTTCCAACATATTGCAAAGTAATGCATTGACTACGTCACTGACACCAAGAGGTTAACAGCCAAATGTCTCATATTTTATGAGAAGCACCAAGTATTAACTGCGTTATATACCTTTGAGTGCCAGAGGGGTAAGCAATGCCTTATGTACCCTTCTGGCACTCAAAGGGTTAATATAATGATCAGTATCAAGTAATAGGTGAAATAAAATCCTGCTACTATGAATATTGAGTAATTTCATTGAATAAAGTAAAATGATACTGCCTAAAATAGCAATGATATATTATACACTAACACAGTCATGAGAAACCTTAGGCCCTCCAGCTGTTCAGGACTTAAATCCCCATCATCCCCAGCCAGCCACTGGCACCCAGTGTGGCTGATTTACTAAGATGAACTTCATAAATACAAATTATATGGCTAACCAACTACAGTGGAGGAGGTAAATAAAATTCCCCAATTTATCATTGATTTAAAAGTAGCATTAACCCTTGAGTTCTATAACGGACCTCTAGAATTCAAGGTCATTAAAATCCCAAATTTAAAATCAATGGAAATTTTTTTTGCTTTCATATAGAATGCCAGATATGTACAGTTTGCAATAAGTTTACAGTATAAACCACCAGGTGGCGGTAATAAACTGTTGAATATCTAAGAATGCTGCACTGTATGTTTGACACTTTTATTATGTAATTTCAATTTAAATGTGTATGAAAATTATCAGATTGGAAGGCTATCTAGTAAAACAGCAATTGTTTAATAACAGGGAACTCATTTAACTTCATTTTGTTAACTTTAATGTAATATCAATGTAACCTTTTGAGTGAAAAATAATTTTTAGAATATATACAATTTTCCGGTGATATATTTACTGTACTAATGATTACCATAATGCATGCTGGTGTTTAATAGCTTCCATTCAATAATCACTAGAATAATTTATTATATTGCAATTATTCAGCAATAAAAATTGATTTTAATATGGATTTTTTTATACTACTCAAAGGATTGATCAGACAGGGCCAGATTTCTATTAGACTGAGTAGGCAGCTGCCTACATTTCTATGTTTTGAGGGGGAGGGCCACAGCAGTGCTGGTCACACCCACATTCTGTGGCTAGTTCACTCCCAAAGGCCCAGGTTCCTGAATCCTGGTGACCAGTTTATATAACCTTTTCTTATGCTCTTTATTTAGTCTTTTGGATGCTAGAGAGGTCTGCACTGTATTATGAAATGAAGTGAAAGTGACCTTTCCCCGAATGGCTGTGATGGGGGAGGGCATGACTAGAAATTAGTGATGAGCGAGCACCCCAATGCTCGGGTGTTCGGGTGCTCTGACCGAGCACCCCCGGAGGCTCGAGTGCTCGGCCGAGCACCCGAGCCCCATTGAAGTCAATGGGAGGACTCGAGCATTACACCAGGCACCCCCTGCTCTGATGAGGGGAGGGTGCCTGGTCCATAGGAAAAGGGCAGAAAATTATGGAAACACCACAGAAATGGTTCAGGGACAGCATAGGGAGGATGTCTGGATGCATCTTGGACTCCAACATCGCTGCTGGGAACGATCTTTCGCCCGTAGTACGCCATTTTTACAGACTGACCGTAAAACACACAAAAAGGAAAATAAAAACGACTTTAGGCGAAAAATTGTTACCAAACAGTATTTGCTGTATATTTACTTGTATATCATCTGCAAATTCTCCCAAAACTTTCCTCGATTTTTCTGAACTGAGGCCATGATTAAGAGGGAAACGTGCGCAGAGGCAAATTCTCCCAAAAATTTCCTTGATTTTTCTGAACTGAGGCCATGATTAAGAGGGAAACGTGCGCAGAGGCAAATTCTCCCAAAAATTTCCTCGATTTTTCTGAACTGGGGCCATGATTAAGAGGGAAACGTGCGCTGAGCCGACCATCTAAAACATTATGGGTGAGGGTCTGCTGCGGAGCTGACCATCCTAAACATTATATGCGAAGGCCCGCTAGTGAGCTGACGCTATAAAACATTATATGAGAGGGCCCGCTAGAGAGCTGACCCAATAAAACATTATATGAGAAGGCCCGCTGGTGAGCTGACCTATAAAAAAATTGTCAAACAGCGCCCGCTGGTGAGCTGGCCCTATATAAAAATTATATCACAGGGCCCGCTGGTGAGCTGGCCCTATATAAAAATTATATCACAGGGCATATGGAAGAGGAGGAGGAGGATGAGAAGATTAAGAGTCAACCATATACCCGTTTTTTGGGTGGAAGGGGTGAATGGGAATACAGAGTATTCCCATCATTGTAAATAACATATATAAAGTGAGTTTATGTTCCCCCGGGGCTTTCCTCCAGTGGAGTGGAGAAGTCAGGGGAAATCCAGGCCTTGTTCATTTTTATAAGTGTCAACCTATCAGCATTGTCGGTGGAAAGGCGGATACGCTTATCTGTTATGATGCCACCAGCAGCACTAAATACCCGCTCAGACAGAACGCTGGCGGCAGGGCAGGCCAGCACCTCCAAGGCGTAGAGTGCCAGTTCATACCACGTGTCCAGCTTGGACACCCAGTAGTTGTAAGGCACAGAGGGATCATTGAGGACGCTGACACGGTCTGCTACGTACTCCTTCACCATCTTCCAAAACTTTTCCCTCCTTGTGACACTAGGCTGCGCATCAGGGTGAGGGTGCTGGCGGGGTGTCATGAAGGTGTCCCACGCCTTGGAGAGTGTTGCCCTGCCTTTGTCGGAACTGCTGTGTGCTCCCCTTTTCTCCCCTTCTCTGTTGGCCAAGGTAGCACGTACTCTGCCGCCAGCGTTGTCAGATGGAAAATTTTGGAGCAATTTTTCAACAAGAACCTTCTGGTATTGCACCATTTTGCTTGTCCTCTCCACCGGAGGAATGAGAGATGAGAAATTCTCTTTGTAGCGGGGGTCCAGAAGGGTGAACACCCAGTAATCCGTGTTGTCTAAAATGCGTATAACGCGTGGGTCACGGGAAAGGCAGCCTAACATAAAGTCAGCCATGTGTGCCAGAGTACCAACAGTCAAGATTTCGCTGTCCTCACCAGGAGGATGACTCTCAATCTCCTCATCCTCTTCCTCCTCTTCTGCCCACCCACGCTGAAGAGATGGAACTAAAGTTCCATGGCTACCCTCTGTAGCGGAGGCAACCGTGTCTTCCTCCTCCTCCTCCTCCGCCTCCTCCAATTGTCGCTGAGAAGACGAAGTGAGGGTGCTCTGGCTATCACCTTGTGTAAGCTCTTCCTCCCGCATTTCCACCTCTTCCACATGCAAAGCGTCAGTTTTAATTGTGAGCAGCGAGCGTTTCAGTAGACACAGAAGTGGGATGGTTACACTGATAATAGCGTTATCGCCGCTCACCATCTGTGTCGATTCCTCAAAATTGCGTAAAACCTCACAGAGGTCCGACATCCATTCCCACTCCTCACTTCTGATTACAGGAAGTTGAACGGAGAGGCGACGACCGTGTAACAGCTGGTACTCCACTACTGCCCTCTGCTGCTCACAAAGCCGGGCCAACATGTGGAAGGTGGAGTTCCAGCGCGTGCTCACGTCACACAGCAGCCGGTGAGCTGACAATTGTAAGCGCTGCTGCAGCTTCAACAGGCCGGCTGAAGCTGTAGATGACTTACGGAAATGTGCACACACGCGGCGCACCTTGGTCAAGAGATCATGCACATTGGGGTAGGTTTTTAGAAATCGCTGAACCACTAAATTAAATACATGCGCTAGGCATGGTACGTGTGTGAGCTTGCCGAGCTCCAAAGCCGCCACCAAGTTACGCCCATTATCACACACAACCATGCCTGGTTGCAGGTTGAGTGGCGAGAGCCACTGCTCGGTCTGGTGACTAATCCCCTGCAACAGCTCTGAGGCCGTGTGCTGTTTGTCCCCAAGGCAGATCAGCTTCAGCACGGCCTGTTGACGCTTCCCCACTGCAGTGCTACACTGCTTCCAGCTACCGGCTGATGGGGGAGTGGCGCTGCGTGCAGAGAATGCGGAGGTGGAAACGGAGGAGGAGGAGCCAATAACGTAGGTGCTGGCGGAAACCCTGATGGAGGTAGGGCCCGCAATCCTCGGCGTGGGTAGCACCCGTGCCATCCCAGGGTCCGAGTCGCTCCCAGCCTCCACGACATTCACCCAGTGTGCCGTCAGGGAAATGTAGCGTCCCTGGCCACAAGCACTTGTCCATGTGTCAGTCGTTAAGTGGACCTTCCCAGTAACTGCGTTGGTCAGGGCACGGGTGATGTTACGGGACACATGGTGGTGTAATGCGGGGATGGCACACCGGGAAAAGTAGTGGCGGCTGGGGACCGCGTACCGAGGGACAGCTGCTGCCATCAGGCTGCGGAAGGACTCAGTCTCCACAAGCCTAAATGGCAGCATTTCGATGGCCAGTAATTTGGAAAGGTGTGAGGTTAGTGCTATGGCCTGTGGGTGGGTGGCTGGGTATTTTCGCTTGCGCTCAAATGCCTGGGGTAACGACATTTGGACGCTGCGCTGGGACAGGGAAGTGGATGTGGTCGCTGATGGTGCTTCAGATGGTACAGGTGCAGGGCGGGAGGTATGCGGGCCTGCGCCTTCGACAGGCGATTGGCCGGCACCGAAAACAGGGGAAGAGGAGGCAGTGGTGTGGCCTGCAGACACAGATGGGCGATCCAGGCGTTCCTCCCACTTACTACGGTGCTTGGATGCCATGTGTCGGATCATGCTGGTGGTGGTGAGGTTTCTAGTGTTCATGCCTCGGCTCATTCTGGTGTGGCACAGGTTGCAAACTACAATTCTTTTGTCGTCCGCACTTTCCTTAAAAAAACGCCATACCGCGGAACACCTACCCCTTGGCAAGGTAGATTTACGCAAGGGGGTGCTCCGTGGAACATTTGCGGGCCGGTTTGGTGCGGTCCGCCTTCTTTCTGTAGCCACACCACTGCCTCTTCCAGCCTGTTGTGGTGCTGCAGATGGCTCACCCTCAGGACTGCTGTCATCGCTCGGCTCTACACCTTCCCAGGTGGGGTCAGTCACCTCATCGTCCACCAAGTCCTCCTCCACTTCCTCACTCTGATCATCCTCCTCATGTCTTGATCCCACCACATACTCAGTCATTGACAACTGTATATCATCCTCCTCAACAAGGTCTTGAGACAGTAATAGTGGTTGATTTAATGGCAACTGTGTCTCATCATCATCATCATCATCCACTACTTCCTTTGACCTTAAATGCCGTTCACATCTGTCATCTTCTTGTGATTGGGTACCCTCTAGAGGTTGTGAATCAGGGCACAAGATGTCATGTTCCTCTGCAAGCGTGCTTGGAGAGAGGGTCAAATGAAGGATTGGTGATGAGACGAGCTCCTCACTATATCCCAGTGTGGGATCACTTCTTTGACCAGACCGTGTATGGTGGGAGGAAGGATGATCAGAGTGAGGATTATGTTGACCAGACTCTTGGCTACTGAGAGTGGACTTGGTGGAAGACAGGGTGGTGCTTAACCGACTGGAAGCAGTATCAGCTGACATCCAACCGACCACCTGTTCGCAGTGGTCGGACCTCGAGGGTGATGTCCTGCGACGCCCTGTAAACTGAGACATGAAGCTAGGTATGGTGGATGTCTTTCTTTCTTGTGCTCTGGCACCAGGCACAGTTTCTCCGCGTCCTGACCCGCGCCCTGAACTATCAGGATCACGTCCACTTCCCCGTCCCTTTTTACCCGCCTTCTTCATATTACACGGAATATGTGCTGCAAATCTGCAACTGTGCAGAGTACACAGAATGTGCTGCTAAACTGCGGTGACGCACACTGAATGGAATATGTGACTTTGATATTTTAGTTTGAAGACTTAACAGTATTTCTTCCTATTCTGCAACTGTGCAGAGTACACAGAATGTGCTGCTAAACTGCGGTGACGCACACTGAATGGAATATGTGACTTTGATATTTTAGTTTGAAGACTTAACAGTATTTCTTCCTATTCTGCAACTGTGCAGAGTACACAGAATATGCTGCTAAACTGCGGCGAAGCACACTGAATGGAATATGTGACTTTGATATTTTAGTTTGAAGACTTAACAGTATTTCTTCCTATTCTGCAACTCTGCACAGTACACAGAATGTGCTGCTAAACTGCGGTGACGCACACTGAATGGAATATGTGACTTTGATATTTTAGTTTGAAGACTTAACAGTATTTCTTCCTATTCTGCAACTCTGCACAGTACACAGAATGTGCTGCTAAACTGCGGTGACGCACACTGAATGGAATATGTGACTTTGATATTTTAGTTTGAAGACTTAACAGTATTTCTTCCTATTCTGCAACTCTGCACAGTACACAGAATGTGCTGCTAAACTGCGGCGAAGCACACTGAATGGAATATGTGACTTTGATATTTTACAGTTTGAAGACTTAACAGAATGTGCTCTAATCTGCAACTTTGCACACTAAACAGAATGTGCTCTAATCTGCAACTTTGCACACTAAACAGAATATATGAATTTTTTTTTTTTTTTTTTTTTTTTCCCCCCACACAAAATAAACTGCTGCCCCCACACACAGTAGTCCTAAAAAGGACTTTTGGGTCTTTTTTTGTACAAATTTGCTTGTCTTCTCCCTACACTGACTTTCCCTTCCTATCCTCATCTCTCCCTGGCTAAGACTGAGCCGAACTCGCTGGTCAGGTGCTATACAGCACCCGACCACGGGTTCTGGCCAGCCAATCAGTGTAATGCCAACATGGCTGCTGGCATTACACTGATGTCAGAGCCTCCCTGCACGTTTATTGGCTGCGCAGCAGCCGCGAAACGTGCGGGGAGGAGACCCGAACATGGCGGGCGAGCACATGCGGTACTCGTACGAGTACCGCCATGTGCCGAGCAGAGCGATGCTCGAGCCGATCCGAGCATCGGCCGAGCATGCTCGCTCAACACTACTAGAAATATTTTGAGTTTAAGGGATGGGAATTGGTTCCCCAGGACTGGTGGGCTGGTAGTTGGCAGTGTCTATAAATATTTCCCCCGGCACCATTTTGTGCGGCTGTGAAGTCTCAGAGGGAAAAAGAGTACATTGGAATAGCAATTTGGGCAGTTTTGTTTCCCACTTTACTCTATATAGTTCCTACGTTACCCCTGGATTCCAATTCACTGGCACTTCTTCTGGACTGGATCAAGTAATTTGCAGAGTCTAATGGTGGAGCATGGCTTGTGCAGCTGCTGGCTGTCTCTTATTCAGTCAGATAAAGAGACGTCACGCCGTTTGGAAGGGTCTTCCAAGGAGAAGAGGAAAGTTCCTCTGACTTTTGGGAAATGGTTTCAGGGTTTCTCTACTTTCGCTAGCATCATGTGTGATATGTTTCCTGAGATGGGCCCTTTTCTATTTTGTTACCTTGACATGATTTGAGGTGCCTACAAGGTGTCTAGAGGCCTGTGCTGGTTTCATTGTGATGAGTAATTTCATCAGAGTATGGCATCCAGGCCAAAGGTGACATTTGATTGTCAGGACGTGAACCACTGGTTGTTCCTGATGACTCTGCACAGGCCCTCTCACGTCTGGGGGGAGCTGGTTCCACTGCCCCTTCTGGTGGACCAGCTTCCACAAAGAAGGGTCTCTGCTGGCTTTTCAATGAAAGCCACTGCTGCTGGTATTCATCATTCCCCTTCAAACATGAATACTACCTTTGTGGTGGACCCCATCCTGCAATCTTCTGTTTTATGAAAGGCAAGCCAGGGTTGTCAAAAACCAGGGTTAGGGGCGATGGTAAGGGTGATGACTCTGGTGAGCAGGGAAAGTATGGACTTGTGGTTAAGATGGTATCCCAATAGTCAGGAAGCAGCAATTCTTTGGGATGGTTTTCGGGATGGGTTTTGGATTCCTTTTGTTCCTGTTGAAGGTATTTTTATGTCAGGAAATCTTTGTTTGATTGTGGGTTCGGAGTCTTTGGTCTGGGAGAAGTTTTTGACAGAAGTCAAGTTGGACCGGATGGAGGGGCCTTTTAAGTCCCCTCTTTTTTCTGGATTTTCGGGTTTCCCCATTGGGCTGGTCCAGAAGAAGGACGTGGGCAAGTTCCACCTAATTCATCATCTTTCCTACCTCAAGAGGAGACTCGAGGAAAGCCGGGTCCAGTACTCATCTTTTGATTGTGCTTTGTCACTGGTTTGGGCAGCAGACCTCAACGGTCTGTTGGCTAAGTCTGACATTGAGTCAGCTTTTCGACTTCTCCTGGCCCATCCTGGGTGTTTCCACTTGTTGGGTTGCTGTTTAGAGGGTCAGTTCTTTTTGACAAGTGCCTGCTCATGGTGTGCACCATTTCCTATTATTATTTCGAGGTGTTCAGCTCCTTTTTGGAGTGGGTCATCTGGGAGAGAGTGGGGATCCACTTCACTAACTGGATGACTTCTTGTTCGTTGACCTTGTGGGTTCAGGTGATTGCACATCATTGTTAGAGGGTTTTTGAGAAGTTTCATTGTTTTCTGGTGTTCTTTTGGCAGAGGACAAAACTGAGGATCCGCAGTCGTTCAGGTTGTTTCTAGGAATTAAAATTAACTCCTCGACGATGGTTTTTTTGTCTGTAGCAGGATAAGCTTCAGGTTTTTAAAAGTTAACTACAAGTGGCGCACTGATAGAGAGATAGAAAAATATATTTACCTCTATGCATCCTGACCTAGGACTACCACTCTACCAATCCTCAAAAATAGAAAAATGATATAACAATGTCTGGAGCGTAAGTAGGCAAAATCAAAATCACGATATGCAAGGTTTCAGACCAAATTTATTCACAATATTATAAAATAATCGTCATGATATATCTCAGCAAAATAGACACTACCTTCATAATATATTATATGGAAGATAAAGAACCCTATTAAGTAGAAAGGCTGCCCAGCTCAAATGCAATACATAGAGGGGCCACTACTAAAACAAATGTATTTGGGTAATAATGTCTTTTTTTTAAAGTTTCAAAAGAGCTTTATTGTATTATATAAAAGATTAACAAAAACATTGGCACATAATGACAATAATAAGGTAATACAGACGCACAATTTTATGTGTGTAAGCAAGATTGAGTGGCATCTTTACGTACATACAAAAAAAAAAAAAAAAAATCAGAAGCTCAATGACCATACACAGTCCATAAGACCAGGACAGTAAGATGAATTACACAGAAGTCAATATCCATATTAACCTCAATTAACATAAACAGATAATTCATTGGAAGCCGCACGTAGAACAAGAGAGAGAAAAAGGAAGCTATGTCAATAAGTTAAAGAAATGAAAACAGAAAACAAGAGAGGTAAGAGAACCATAGAAAGAGAAGCGGTGGAGCAAGAATAAAGATAGGGAAGAAAGATATACAGGAGTCAGGAGGGGCTAGGGAAGAAAGGGAAAGGGGGGAAGGGGGGTGAGACCACCAGCACCAGGAACACAGCAGCTCTATACAGCAGTATTCTATCCCCTACTAGCGGACAAACAAAAGTCTGTCCATGGGGACCAAGTCGCCTCAAAGTTGTAACTGGTAGAGTGCTGAACCGCAGTCAATTTTTCCATTAACATCACTCTAGACACTTTCAGCTAACCAGTCTGCATGAGTTGGGGCACAGTCTGACCTCCAGCGTCGCGGAATACAGGTTGTCTCCAGTATACGCCCGTGGGGCCTATTGGCTCAAGCTATTGCTTTACAGTTGGTCTCTGTTATTACCCCCGTGGGGGCTATTGGCAAGCTCTTGCAATGTCGTCATCTCCGTTGTTACGCCCGTGGGGGCTATTGGCTCAAGCTCTTGCAGTGTAAGTTGTCTCCGTTACTACGCCCGTGGGGGCTATTGGCTCAAGCTCTTGCAGTGTAAGTTATCTCCGTTACTATGCCTGTGGGGGGTATTGGCTGAAACTACTCTGCAGTATTTTTCCTCAGTTCCTGTACTGCCTAAGCAGCTTTCTAAGCCTTATGGACTTAAGGTGTTGCATCATCTAACACCAATTGCTGCCTCATTACCACCTTGGGCGGTCCAAACACCACAACAGAGACTGATTGATTATTTGTACTTAACCATTGAGTACCCTTGCTATTCTGTGCCTGTCCTGTGACAGTATATATATATTATTCTTGCTTTTGTATACTGGGCCTGAGAAGGCATATGTAGCCTATCTATCGCTATATTTCTGTGTTGCCTTTAGAGGGCGATCTTTATTTTTTAATAAAACTGTTTTATGCTAACCTGCTGGCCTGAGTATCTTGAAAAACTATTACAGGGATCAAGCAAAGGCAAAGGATGATAGAGTCTCTCCCCCCATCTAAACCTAAACTCATTAGAAAAAAAATATACACATAAATTCCCCAGCTCACATATATGAATGCATCGCCCTCCACGGGAAGGGAAGCTTCTCCCAGAGGTACGAGGCACCCATTCTCACCCTAGATATGCGATCCAACAAGGGATACCTTCCCCATCAAGGGGCACAGGGGAGTAAAGAGTGCAGTCCAAGTTGCAGGAGCCAACATAGGTGTGGACACGGTAGGTTTATCCTGAGGAATAGCCCCTTCAGCATTCTGAAGCACTTGATCAGTCCTCCTCTTCTTAGGGGTCACCACTGACCAAGTCTGAGTACGAGGGAGATCCGGAAGCAAGTTCTGTGCTTATGAATGATGAGATCCCACAGTTGCACTTGGGCAAAGTTCAGCTGTGAGCACAATTTAGCCATGTCATCAGAGTCTTTGACAGTGAATGTGGAGAGCAAAAGGAAAGGAAAGCCCCACCTATAAGGGACATGGCTGTTTCGTAAAGCATCCGTCAAGTGTTTGAAGGCTCTGCGTAGTTGTAGGGTATACACTGAAAGGTCATTAAAGAGTTTTAAGTCTGCATCCTCCCAGCGAATGTAGTTGGTGAGCTAATCGCATGATTTCATCCTTCTGCTGGAACGATGCCAGACAGCATATAACATCCCGAGGCCTCTCCCAGTTGGGGCTGCAAGGCCCTATGTATTCTCTCAGTTTGCACCATCGCAGGGTCCACTTTCAGGATGGAAGCAAAAATCTTCGAAGCTTTGTCACGAAGATCCTGGGGCGGTACTGTCTCAGGTAGGTCTCTTATTCGTACATTATTCCATCACCCCCTGTTTTCGACATCATCCAGGTGGAAGCACAATTTAGTTACTTCTTCCTCTTGGGAAGTCATATGTTGTCTGGTTGCGCATTGTTCATTCAAAATTGCAACATTCGTGTCCTCCAAGTCCTATACTGTGATCGATTGTGAAAAAATAAAAATGTAAAAAATTTTGAAAAATGTATATTTGCACGAAGACAAATAGAAAAGGCAAACGAACCAATACGTCTAATCCGTGTCCAAAATCAAATGGTGCCACAATGTGAAATATTTCCTGTTTTCAAAACACAAAGAATCAATATTGATGGTTTATTGACAGGAACAGATGGCTACTGCCCACTTCCTCTTTATGATGATACTCCAGTATGTTCCAACCATACGTATTGACCATGTAGAATCTCAAGACTCAAATAGATTGTAGATATATGATGTCCAACAATATACGGTTCTTAAAATATATTGTGACAAATTTCCTGTTTTCAGAATACCAAGAATCAATGTTGATGGTTTATTAACAGGAACAGGTGGCTAGTGCCCACTTCTTTATGAAAATATTCCAATATGTTCCAACCATACGTAATGGTCAAATAGAATCTAAGACTCAAATAGATTGTAGATATATAATGTCCAACAATATAAGATTCTTAAAATATATTGTGTTTAAATATCAATATCACAGTCTCCCATTTAGTGCTCTATGAATCTTAGAAATAATCTTGCACAATGTTAGGCACCATATATTATATCAAAACCTGCTCATTTGGGACACATCTCAGTTCAGACATCAGACTTTTGTGCCAGTTATTTTATATACATTTCTCCAGGACTTAAGATATTAGCAGATCATATGATTCATATATAGAGTATATGACGGAACGTGTTACCAATACATAACATCTGTGTTGAAGCTCTTCTGACCACACGCTCCAGACTCCAATTACTTCACGTGCTTTCGTGATAATGGGTCTATAATATTAGTGTCTTGCACAGAGTATAATACACTCACGGTTACCACGTCCTGAACTCCACTTATCTTCTGTTTGTTCTGGCATCTCAAGCCTCCAATTCCACCATCTTTCTTTTGTCTCCGGTCTCGGGTGTGTGTTGTTAATTCAAGCACTCTGAAACAGTAATCACTGATGTCATGTAGCCAAGGTGTTCAGCTCCTTTTTGGAGTGGGGATCAACTTCACTAACTGGATGACTTGTTGTTCATTGGCCCTGTGGGTTCAGGTGATTGCACAGCATTGTTAGAGGGTTTTTGAGAAGTTTCAGTGTTTTCTGGTGTTCTTTTGGCAGAGGATAGGACTGAGGATCCTCAGTCGTTCAGGTTGTTTCTAGGATTAAAATTAACTCCGACGATTGTTTTTTTGTCTGCAGCAGGATAAGCTTCAGGTTTTGTCTGCCCTTGTGTTGCATGTGTGGTTGTCAAAGAAGGTGACTTTGCTGCAAATGCAGTCCATTATTGGCCACTTGGTTATCGCATGCAAGGTGATGCCGATGGGTGGAGTGTTTTGCCAATGGATATCCCTTGCTATGAAGGGAGTGAAGGAACCTCATCACTACATTAGGGTTGGGGCAGGCCTGAGGAATGATTTGGCCATCTGGCAAGAATTTTTGGCAGAGTTCAATAGCTGGACATGCTGGCAGCAAGCAGAAGTTCCTAGCCCCGAACAGAAGTTATTTACTGACGCTGCTTGTTTGGTAGGTTTTAGAGCCTACTTCGGGGGCAGTTGGTGCACGTCTCGCTGGTTTTTGGCGTGGTTGCAGTCTCAGTTGGTCCACAGTTTTTTCCAGTCGTGGGGGCTGTGGAGATATGTGGGGAATGGTTTAGAGATGGTTGTGCCAACAATTCAAGTGGTAAACAAGTCCACCTCCTTGTCACCGCCAGCGCTGGAGTTGCTGCATTTTCTTGTCCTGCAGTGTCTACAACTGAATATAGGCTTTAGAGCACATCATTTTCCTGGGCTGTCAAACAACATTGCTGATGCTTTATCTCATTTTCCAGCCTGACAGGTTCCATCTGCTGGCCTCGGGAGCTTCTGTGGAGGGGACACCGTGTCCAGAGCACTTGTGGAACCTGGCTTTGGAATTCTGTTAGAGCTAGTCATTGGGTCCTTGGCCCCCTCCACTTTGGCAGCATATTCATCAACCTGGTCGGAATGGCCGGACAGGTACTCAGAGGAGGAATGCAAGCTGGCTTCTTCAAGGGAAGCTGCTATATTGGCTTATCTGGTTCACCTCAGGTTTGGCCCAGGTACCATGGAGAGGAATTTGTCTGCCCTCTTGTTTCTTTTCAGCTTCATGGTAGGGATGTTCTCACCAAAAGCTTTGTGGTTCGGAGAATGGTGAAGAGTTGACACCTCCTGGCCCCCGGTGGGCCTGATGGAAGGTGGCTGGTATCGCTGCCAGTACTATCCTGCATGTTGTCTTCCGGATCATTCTAAGGCCTTGTTATTTCAGGCACTTTTTGTTGCTACGTTTTTCAAGGCATTCAGGGTGGGGGGCGTAGTTTGTGCTAACAGTACGTGACCAGGGTGGGAGGTTTCTGAGAGGATTTGTCGGTTTTGTTGGGTGAAGGACGTTTTCTGCTGCGGAGTTTGAAAACAGACCAGGAAAAGGATAGGTTGGTGATTCTACAAGCCTCTGGAGATGAAATATGCCCAGTTTGCCTGGTGTCTCGTTACTGGAAATGAAGGGTCTGGTTCCAGCCCCTTGTTTTGTCATGCAGATGTTCGCCTGGTCACTAGGTATCAGTTCCATGAGGTTTTTCATGAAGGCTTGTGTGGTAAATAATTCATGTAAATGTACCTATATATAATAAATACGCACACAATTAAATGGTTCTTTTCTGATGAGCGATATTTATATAGAAGTAAAAACATAGATATTTACATCCAGAGTGCAATTCCTTCAAACTATACTAGGCAAACCCCATCTTTCATCCAGTACCCACAATCAAACCCAATGTTACCTGATATTCCAAACTGTCCACCAAACAGAGGGGATGGGAAGGCAGGAAATGGGGGAGGGGAGAAGACACAAGAGGAAAGACACAGCCTGGAGTTCACAGGATTAGAAGAGAACTTCCTTTGAGCAGCTGTGTGCTCTATCATTTAACAACTTCCTAGCCCCACCCTTTATTTCCCATTGGCTAAATTATATGATGTCACAAAACACACCCCCATCCATTTTCACCATGTGGACAGATCACCACATTCCCCCACTTTTTCTCGTCCTATGTTGCCCAGTTCCAAAGTATCTTCCCCCAGGGCAGGGAAACCCAGCGGGTGCGAAAAACCTTTTTTTGAGGTGAAAATTCACCCACCGTCCCTCCGGAGCAATTCCCTCAGCGACATGAGCTTCCCTGCAAACTTCCTAGGTTGGATACTTATTCTAACATCCGTCTATAATTGCACACTTCTGTACAAAATATACACATATTTACAAGATTCTATGTTCAGTTCTTTGCTAAAAGGTCTCTATAGGACTGTGACCATGGTTAGTTCATGTTCGTATGGACGATTGTATGTCATCTGTCTCCCATCACTCTTTGGCATCGGTAGATTCCCTGCAGTTGAGGCCCAGGATATTCATGTTGCAACTACTCCAGAAATGGTTCCTTGTATTCCCAGTTCCCTAGGTTCTGGACCGCTATTGATGTTCCAGACATCTTAAAGAAAGTGAACAAAAATTAAAATCCCACCATACTGGAATATTTGAAAAACATGTCAATACAACTCTTTGGAATGTGATTCAACTATACTTTATGGATCTCTCATCAGATCATTCCCATGCTATATGTTAAAATGCCTTCCTCCCACAAACTCTGAATACACTTATGCCAGAGCATGCCATTCGCCCCCTTAATTTAAATTGATGTTGCCCACTTACTATTTGTTTTAACTGCTCCATACAAGATCACCCATTCCCAGGTCTGTCCTGATTCTGATGGTAATCTGAACATAGTCCCTTCCCCTCTATCTCTCTTATACCCTGTGTACACATATATACACATAATTCTTGCTCTCTATGAACATGCATTGTATGTAACAAAAATTCCCTCCTTTCCCATTGTGATACAATGTATACTTAGTTCAGTGAGGAAGTTCCACCATTGTCCATCAATGAGTTCCATATCTATAATATATAATTAATGCTGTTAGAGAGAGAGAGAGAGTGAGATAGAGAGAGAGAGTGAGATAGAGAAATAAGAGAGCAAAGAAACCGATGATAGAGAAAGAAAAACAATTTATAGCAAAAGAGAGAAACAAAAGCAGAGAGAGAGATAGAGAAACAAACAAAAGAAAATGAAATCATGAATGGAAATCCTGTCTCTGCTTGTCAACTATTTTCAATCCTGCTTGTCTCCTGGAGAAATGAGAAACAATAGAAAGTTAGTACCCCCCCCCCGAGAACCCACACATTAACTCCCTGGGATATGTGGCCTTATTGTGAGTTAAACTGCAAAGTTGATACCCACAACAGAGTTCTTCACCGTCCATCCCTGTACACACCTACACAACTTTTATGTGCCCCCCCAATTCCTAAAAACAACACAATTTATGATACAGACAAAACAACAAACTGCAATATTACTGCACCCTCCCGTCACTATAACATTATGGGAATATGCTAAAATAGAGGTTGAAAGGGAAGAATAATTATAACAAAATAATTATAATTTAAGTTGTCTCTGAGACCACTGTCAAGTCACCCTGCTTAAGGTGGCATAATTCTGCCTGAAGCCTGGTAACTTGCTCTCTTAAGAGATCACGTTCAATTTTTATTTTAGTGTAATCTCTTTCTAGATTTTCATGTTCTCTTTTCAGAGAAGAAAATGGTCTCCATGTCCCAAAATTGTCTTCCACACCTCTTTTATTATTTCCCTCAATGTGTGCTCCTTTTCCTGGCCAATGTTCCTTTCCTGTACCTCCTTCAAAAATTCCCTCATCTCTTATCCTCCAGTTTTCACTATCTCTGTTTCTCTTTGGTGCGTCCCATCTCCGCTTAAGGGGCCTTACTGATGAGACTGCGCATACCCGTTCAGTGTATGGGTGGTCAAGCCACCACTTATCTGCTCTCAGTAGTAACAGTTCCAAATCAGTGGGGGTTGGATCAAACAACCTCAAAAACTCCTGACATTGCCTAGGAAGAGAGTCCAGAACTCTTGCTATGTGTGCAGATGAGCCCTGTGTCATTGGTTGCTGTGGCTGACACAGGGTGCACCAGAACAAAACCCTTTGTGCCACCCCACGAGGTCCCTCTGTTGGCATCATGGTAATCTGACTTACCTCTTTTTCTACATTGTTTATATAAAAATTAGTCGCTGTTATTCTTCCTGCCTGATCAGACACACTTGCATTGAATCCAAGCAATCTGCTAGCCATAGGACCCAGAGCCTGTTCTAACAGCTCAGTCCAGTTTGCTAAGGTAAGCCCTACATTTTTGGCTCTTTCCACCCCTCTCTGGAACCAGCGGGTAAAATCATTAAAGTTAGAAGTTGGCATAGCACCCCACCATTTTTGGAAGTTGTCCATGTCCCCCATGGACATGGGACATGTCTGCATCGTAAACCCTGTGGACATCTGTCTTGCGTTAAATATTTCAGAAATTATGACAGGTGCTTGCTGCAAACAACATGTATCCGCTGGGATATTGTCTTGCTTAAAACCCTGTGATGGTCCCTCACCTTCTGTCCCCAATGAGTTCAAAGCTGGGTACAGCTTTGGACTGTCCTTATATACCACCTCCTGTTCTTCCGCTAATTTATTATTTATGCATTTAATTACAGTATCCTGTAGTTCATTAATTGTAACTTGATATTTATCACACTTTTCTTCCATCTGTTTCAACTCAGTTTTTAAGTTGCCAACCATAGCGGTTGTTCCCAGGGAAGATGATTTCAGAAAATCATTATATTCATGGGTGTTGGATAACTTCTCTGTTAAATATACATTAATATCCCTTAACTCTTGGACCATATCCGCTAAGCCAGCAATAGCTATAACAACTGCCTGTCCCACCATGGCTTTTCGCTTATTTGAATTATACTCCTTACTAGTTACCACTTGAGTCAGAACATTCATAAAACCCTCAAATTTGCCACATTTTGGGTCTGTGGGATCAGGGAGTACATATGGGCCATTATGTCTAAAGATATCATCCCTGAAATAATCACGTACTTCAGTAGAGAAATAGTTTGCTCCTGGAAAAGACATCTTAAACCCTGTGATATTTCCTACAATGGGTTAATAAAATAATATACTTTTAAACAAGCAACCTATTTACCAACACACTTGAAGAGCCACAAGACAAACCCAAAATGGCCACCGATTAACAAACAATGCCTAACAAGAAACTGCCCTTGCACCCTTTTCCTTTTAACAAAGTAATATTTATGTCTTAAACCCAATGTATAACTATCAGACAACAAAATGTGGTCAGTTGTGATCTATCCATTCAACAGTGTATTCTAACAAAAATAACATTTGCTGCCTCAGAAGACACAGTTAAAGGCAAAAACCCAAAACAAAAAAAAAAACTTATAATCAGTTACAAGGAATTACCTATATGGGTGTGCCCCTTGGAAACTGCTTTACACATGCAAATGAACAACGCTAGACACAGAAGAGGCCTCCTTTAATAATAGGGTTGCTGTAACTTCCCCCACAGGTAAACACAGCTATTTATCCTTTTAAGCAGAAACCAACACCAGTTATAACAAAATGTCTACTTCTGAAAATGGCTTTCGCCCCACAGAATTACACAAGCAGACCCACAATATACCCCACAAAAGAAATAAATGAATAAAACAAATTTTGCTCTCTTTAAGATGGACCCTTCTAGTAAATAGAACAAATGATACACCCTTACAGCCAATAATGGGCCTATGTTATTTTAGCAACAAATATGGCAGCAATGGAGGGAAGCCAACTCCAGGCACAGCTAAGAATGTATCCAGTAGACCCTCAAAGATTATAAATTTACATTAAACTACACACAACAGTTTGAAACTAGGCAAAAATGGCTAACAGGAAAATGTTAATACAACTTTTCCCCTTTTAAACCAAATAATAAAAATGTAATACATGAAAATGCACAAAAATGTCTAAAAACCCACTGTTCTTTACGCAGTAACCTGGTTCCTTGTACTTTGGCGCCAAAATGGACATGTGTTAAACTATAACACAACACAAAACCAACTTAAATGCTGTTAAATTCAGTTTTGTGTTAGTAAAAATTAACTACTTTTAAACAAGCAAGCTATTTAGTACCCTTCATAGGCCACAAACAAAGCTTAAACCCAAATTATACTTATGAGCCAACCTAATGCGTTAACATTTATTTTTTAGACCTATTGTTAGTAAAAAAAACTTTTGTAGCCACAGCCCATCCAACATGGCCACTGCTTTTTTTTTTTTTTTCCCCCAGGGACACTGGCTTAGGCCTCAGCGTGATCTCTCAATTCAGGCCTACAAACTGCTTTTAATATGCAAATGAAAAACTATCCAAACAAAGAGCACAGGGCTACTTTAAGAAACCATATGCTGCTGTATGCCCTCGCCCACAAGCAGAGAAAAAGTACAGATACAAATAAACCTGAATACCTTCAACACAGTTGAACCCAGAATTCTAGGACACTGAAACACTCCCAAATCTGTAATGTATTTTAAATCTGTTACCCCCTATGCAGCTAGGATTTAAGCCTCCAACACAATAAAACAAAAACCAAATCAGTCCCACAACCCTATGCACTTTAATAGCAGATAAAACACTAAACAATACACCCTTATGCAAATTTTCCCTTATCTCACTCCAATTTCCTATAAAAAAGGTTTTGCACTCTAGAAATTAAAAACCTGTGCCTTCTAAAATAGCGCCCTGTAGAAGTCCAAACCTTGTGGTCGCCAATTATGTGGTAAATAATTCATGTAAATGTACCTATATATAATAAATACGCACACAATTAAATGGTTCTTTTCTGATGAGCGATATTTATATAGAAGTAAAAACACAGATATTTACATCCAGAGTGCAATTCCTTCAAACTATACTAGGCAAACCCCATCTTTCATTCAGTACCCACAATCAAACCCAATGTTACCTGATATTCCAAATTGTCCACCAAACAGAGGGGATGGGAAGGCAGGAAATGGGGGAGGGGAGAAGACACAAGAGGAAAGACACAGCCTGGAGTTCACAGGATTAGAAGAGAACTTCCTTTGAGCAGCTGTGTGCTCTATCATTTAACAACTTCCTAGCCCCTCCCTTTATTTCCCATTGGCTAAATGATATGATGTCACAAAACACCCCCCCATCCATTTTCACCATGCGGACAGATCACCACAGCTTGTCCTTTAATGGCCTTAATCCATTGGAATATACCTCCAATTCTTTCCAAATTCGGATGGCTACATTTGCAGCTGCGGCAGGCTTCACTGAGCACCGGTTTAGGGCAATTGGTTGCTAGCAGTGGTAGGCTCCGATGCTATGTGTACCCTCATTTGTTGTTTTCATTTTTGCAGGTCGCACCCCGAGTCATGGTATGATTCTGGGCCACTCATTTTCCTGTTGGGCAACATGTCCCGCTGAGGATCGGTCTTATGGTCAGGAGGTGGGTTTTTCTGCAAATAGGATAACCTATTTGAGGAGTGTTATGACATCCGCAGTGGGGTTTTGGGACCTACCATCTTAGTAATTCTTACTTGGGAATGATTTGAGGGCGATTAGAAGAGTCAACCTAATTAACACCATTAAGCAGGATACAGATCATTTCTATGCCTTTTTTAAAAGTGTAGTGGCAGTTTAGTCAGAAGTGGTCCCGAAGCTGCGCTGGTGGGTGGCTAGGGACGGGAGAGCTTTGGAGCTGTGTAGGAGGAAGCTTAAAGGAATAGTAATGTTTCAAAATAATAGGAGCTCCAATTAATCTTCATATTATTTGGGCCATGGAGAGTTTTATTTCAATACTGTCAGAGGTGTAGATCAAGAGTAATTGAATGATAAAGTATCCCCCTCCCGCCCTTTTACTGATGTAACACTGCTCATCTCAGATCAGTTAGGTGGTGTCCAGATGGCTTACACAGAGGGCCTATCTTCAATTAGTATAATGGAAAAACTTGAAAAACCTGTCAAGGGGGCAGGGTTTTTATTATACTCACAGTAAGAAGATTGTCCCTTGCTTGAGCTGTCTGGTCTTAAGACCAGATATCACATCTGAGGGGAGGTGGCTTACACTAGGTAAAATGAGTGGGAGGGGGATACTTTATAATTAAATTACTCTTGAAGTACAACTCCGACAGTATTGAAATAACACTCTCCATGGCCAAAATACTGAAGATTAATTGGAGCTGCTTTTATTTTGAAATATTGCTATCCCTTAAATGTAGCAGTGTTGAGATTTGCCACAGGGAATTGGAGGGCCCAAATCAGGACTTACTTTGTAGATGTAATGGGGTGCATCTCAGTCCCATCAGTAAGGACATTTTTATCATAGGGTTACAGGTAGGTATTGAAAAGCGTTGGCTGAGGTGGGGAGCTGATTCCGTTAAGGGACCTGTCGTGACGGGGGTGGGTCCTCTCCAAACTGTGGAATAACTGGTTACCCTGATGGGTTTGGGTAGCTAGTCTCCCACTCACAGGCTAACGACGTGAGTTGGGGAGGAGACTGTGATTGCTATCGTACCCCCCTTTATTCTTCCCAAGCCATGGTTGTGTCTGTTTTCTTGAGGGGTAGAGGTCCATAGTGTTTGGGTGGTGGGCCTTCTTATGCAGTCAAGAAGATATTGAGACGGAATGGCAGAAAAAAGGCATGGCAGAAGATTGAGAAGAATAAAACAACTGTGGGTCAAAATATTAAGCTGGTAGTGTGTGAAGGACTGGGATATCAGGAAATACCTTCAGCAAGAGAAAAAGCAGATATGTTTGAAGATGACAGGCACTGTATGCTCACAAAAGCCTTAACCCCTTAGGATTCAGAAGGGTGAGCAACACATTTCAGAATTAGTATATAACAAACAGATCAGCACTATGTTACCCTTATAGAACAGAAGACACAGTGACTCAATAGGAGTGATCCACCAAATGGTTTAATAAAACTTTAAAATTATAACAATCCAGCTTTTGTACAAAAATCTCCAATATTGAATGTCCTGGATTTCCAACCCAGGGGCAATAATATGACACTTCCCACAGACAGATATCCAGCAAAAAGTGGATCAAGTCAGACCAACACTTAAATCGGGAAAATGCCTGCGTAATAACCAGATGTCTGTTTCCTACCACGTGATGTGTCTGACAATTAGTCCACAATTGCCTAAATCTATCTCCACTAGGAGGTCAATATCATACCATCCCGTTGCTCCAACCAGAGTACCCAACTGGACACATACAAACTAAAAAACTAAGTCTTAAATTCTCCAATACTAGATATCACATTTAAAATCAAATGCAATCTCCCAATCTAATATTTTAAAATATCTTGGATCTTCCGAATGCATAAGGTTAGGCTAGTTTTTTTTAAATTTACATCTGGAGCCTCCGGATGTAAATGAGATTTATAAAATATTTTTGTTATCACAACAGTTTATATGATATTTTTTGGCCCATCAATATGATAGGGTTAAGATGAGTTAACTAAGGGAGTAGATAAGTGGATTAGATGGAATATACAGTATGTTTATATGTAAATGAATAGCATAGGGTTAAATGTTTGATTTGAGAAAGGGATTTCCAGTTTTGATCCAGGATTGGATTTTAAAGTCTCAGGTGTGGAGAAGGAAGAAGATTCCCAGAGGAAGAAGCCAGTTTTCTGCTTCAAAACACTTTGGAAAGGAGGAGATGAAGGTGACATTTGAAGATAAAGATCAGCTGTTGAATATGACACAGAAGGATATTTGTATGTACCACCAATGAACTGTAGATAATTCAAAAGACACCGACAAAGACATCAGCTAACAGGTGTGCAGAGCACGATCAACGCGTGAAGAAAGCAAAAGCAGGTGTCCCTTGAATAATACATGAACAAAGGGAGATGTTTTTCAGACAAGAGGTGTATGTGAAGGTATGAGCCGTTGAAATCTGTATATCGCAATATAGAGGAGTAAAGATTTCAGATAAATATATGATGGTGAATGAAAATCAAATCATTCACATTTCCTTTAAGAGATCTGGGTCTGTATCATAAAAAGGATGAATATCTTCGAATGTCCCTATTCTACTAATATCCATGATATAAGAAGTGTTAAGATTGCATGGATGAACCGATTAGCAGGAGAGAATAAAATTGAATAAGAATATTTAACATCTATTTTCCCTTGAAGGGATCTTCTGCTTTTTTAATATAAGGCACAGTTGGTACTGTCTACAACATATCTAAGGGAACTATTGTTTTATATACAGAAACACGAACATTTGTGTTTTTCTTTTTTATTGGTGATATATTTTTTGGGTTTGTTTTGCTTTTTATTTTATTTTTTAAAGGTGGATGTTTTATGCCTTGCTTCCTGTAGTCTCCTCCTACCTACTTCCTTCCTCCGAGCCTGCTCCTCTTACCTACTTCCTGAGGAGGGGTTTAAAGGGCAGTCTAAGTCTTGACTCAGTTACCCTTACGTTGTTGTTCTGAGCAGTTCATTTTCTAGTATTCCTGATTCCTGTGCATGATCCAGCTTGTCTGTCCATCCATTCTGGTGTTTACCTGTGGCTGTGTCTGACTATTCTCCTTGGCGTTCCGATTTGGCTCAGATATCCTTTCTGGTTCAAACCTGTTGCTCTGGCTGACTACCCGCTCCATGTATGACCTAGGCTTGTCTGTCTACCCTCTCTGGTGTTGACCTGGGGCTCTATCCACTGTGCATCCAGCATCACATCGCTTCAGTGGATATCGTATCTGGTGCAAACCTGTAGCTCGTCTGACTATCTTATCTGGTGCTTACTAGAAGGCTCTGTCTGTTCGCTCAGTTTGTTGGTTCCATGATTCAGACATCCTTCCTAGTACTGGCCTGAGGCTATAGCAGACTCCTAGCTACTGACTGCAGGCTGAGTCAGTATCTCTTGGGCATTAACTTAACACGAGACTCCAGTGGGCTGAGGCCTAGTCTCAGACGGTGTGGTGCAGCGATTGGGAGACTGCTATTCCTGATACAGTGCTCGCCGTTTTAATCACCCACTGTGTTTATATTTATATATTGCATTACTGTATCATAATAAAGGTTATATTAACTATACCGTCCGACTCCTGGTTTTGCTTGCCAACCGTAACATATATTTTTTTATAACTAATTTTGTTTTATAATTTTTTTTGGAGATATGATGAATTTCCACTTTCAGATTTCTTATATAAAGTTTCTGCTGGTGGTAGTGAGTCACATATTGGCTATTGGGCCGTCTTGAAGATCAAGTTTCAGTACTATTGTAACATTGATCCTCAATTATATTGGGAGATTGCATTTGATTTTAAATGTGATATCTAGTATTAGAGAATTTAGGACTTCATTTTTTAGTTTGTATGTGTCCAGTTGGGTACTTTGGTTGGAATAACGAGTTGGCATGATATTGACCTCCTAGTGGAGATAGATTTAGGCAATTGTGGACTAATTGTCGGACACATCGCTGGGTAGGAAACAGACATTCGGTTATTACAGAGGCACGTTCCCGATTTAAGCGTTGGTCTGGCTTGGTACTTTTTTGCTGGATATCTGTCTGTGGGGAGTGTTATATTATTGCCCCTGGGTTGAGAATCCAGGACATCCAATATTGGAGATTTTTGTGACAAAAGCTGGATTGTTATAATTTTATTAAACCATTTGGTGGATCACTCCTTTTGAGTCACTGTGTCTTCTGTTCTATAAGGGTAACATAGCACTGATCTGTTTGTTATATACTACATTGTTTTGTTTTTAACCATTGGGAGTAGGGTTATTTAGATCTGGCTGCTGGTTTCCTGCTAGACCTGAGTATTATTACCATTGCTCTACATATCTTGTTTGACATTTCAGAATTATTCTTACCACTCTGGCACTCAAAGGGGTAACCTCAGTATAGTTCCAGCTGATGAAATTCTTAGCAGAGTTCTCTTGACAGAATTTTTTCCTCTGGCAATGGCTCTAATATTTATTACATCTGCTTACGGATAGATGCTCTTTTTTAATTTTGCTCCTCTCTTCAGCCTTGGTGAAGGGGAGCTCCAGCTGCAAATCTAATTAATATCCTGGTTACTGCAGGGAGGAAACACTGACGTCATAAATGTATCTCTAATATCTTAGTAACTTCCAGACCAGTGAGTTAATACTCATTGTCTGACCCGCCTCTGAAACACAAATGAATACTAAAGAACAATTAATAATACCTTATTTTAACACCTTTTGCCCAAATCTAGCATGAGTAGGGCAAATGTACTTCTGCCCCCAACGTTTAGTATTAGCACTTACAGTATTGACCTCCACTTTGCAGGACTGCTATAAGTGAATTAATGAATGAAGAGAAGGAAATGACAGTTCAGCTTCACTCTCCTTTATGGACTCAGTAATCAGTGTGCCTGCACAGGGAACATGGCAGCAGGCTCCACTAACATGTGATCCTTGATTGGTGTGGTTAATCCAGCCCTGACACATTTGCATTAGCTGTAGGTCCAACCAAGTGCCTTGGCCCACCAAGAGATTTCCCACTGTCCTGGTGGTCCAGTTCTGCACTACTTTCCTCTTTCCCCTGTTGTAGTGAAAACTAGTCCATAGAAAATTATCTTCACACATTTTTTAAGAGGGATTTTGCATGTTTTATTAATAAAGGGTTTGCATGGGGGTGTGGCCTGGCAGCCACACTGGACACACACGTTTTGGCTCAGCTGCTGTCCTCCTAATCAAAATTCGTCACCATCTCTGCTTGTTTCGGCCGGGGTGACAGACCTCAGGGGTCAGCGGCTGAACCATCTGTGTGATGGGAGGCCAGGGATACAGTGGAGAATGCCTTACCTGACTATATGCAAGGCCTGACAACTCAGAAGCTGCGACACCTACCTTGGGCTGGGTGCCGTATCCGCTGCCTCTTGCTTCTCTTTGGAAGCAGCTAACTCTCAGCGGCCTGGGTGTGAAGTGGAGGAGGGGAGGCTGGGCAGGCTTGGTTCCTTGGAGGAAGTTGTGGTGTGCACGCTATTGGGATTCCCTGCCTGCGCTGCTGATACCTGCTCTCCTCAAATACCCTTTGCCCTCTACTGCAAGTAGATCCACCAGGCATGAACTGGTGTTACTGGACTGTCTTTTTCTGGCCTTCAGCTCCTGACCTGTCCCCATAAGCTATATTTCCTGTAAATGCACCCTCCATTTTGTTTGTTTTTTTCCCCAATCCCAGTGCCCCCCCCTTCCTTCCATTAGGCCTGCCTCTATCATTCTTCTGTCCTAACAGTGCTGTGAAAAGTTGCTGGACTGGACCCCCACCTGGTTCCATAGACACCTCACTCATCTTATTTTGGGGCTGCCCCCATCTTCATCTACTGACTGGATCTCCTTTGACTTGGGGTCAACTGTTTGTCCCAGGCTACCCTGTGGGCCCTTGTCCAGCTGCTGTGTGGCCCTCCATCGCTCTCCTGTCCTAGTCTTAACTGCCCCCCCGGACTTTTTAATGCACCCACCTTGTTTTTGTTTTGCCCCTTGGTGCCCCTCCCTCCCCCCAATAGGCTATACTGTACTCACCTGCCTGACGTGGCCTTGGAACACCCAAGTTTATCGCTCAGCAGCTCGCCTGTGGTCCTCTGGTGGCCCCTGGTACATCCTCACACAAATTATTCCCCTCCTTACCTCCTCATCATATGCTCTCCTGCATGATGGATATTGTATTCTACACTCTGATCCCCTAATGTATCCTATGTTGAGAATTGTAGTTTGGAGCCAACTACCTGCTGTTACCCTGTTTCTTTGAAGTTGTTTGCACACACTCTTGTGGGTCCCCCCTCCACTAATCTCTCTGGAGTGTGGTTCTTTTCCTCTGCATCACTCTAGTTAGGGTCAAGAAATCTAGCAATTATAAATCGACTAGTAAACACTCCAGATGTCAGACGGCTGAGGTTGAAATTCAGGAGCTTATGGAGGGCCCTTCGGCATTGCCGGTGTCCTCCGTTTCGGAAAATGCTACAAGATCCCACTTTGAGGAACTCATGACTGTCATCGCTAACTGCCAAGCCGTCTTAGCTGCTAAGACTGACACAGTATAGGCTGATTTGAATCTCTTCAGAGCAGACCAACATAAGATGAGGGAGAGCAGTTCAGATGTCCAGGGGCAGGTCTTGATGGTGGAGGGTGTGCTGCCCCAGTCCAAAAGGCGATCTGGACCTTGCAGTCTCAGGTACAGGTCCTCTCCCTCAAGGTGGATGACATGGAAACAGGCTACAATGCTCCAACATATGCATTATGGGCCTGCTGGAGCGATGTGAGGGCAGATCCCCTGGGAAGTTCCTGGAAACTTGGATTAAGTCTACACTTAGTGAAGAGGAATTATCTACATGCTTTGTGCTTGAGAGGCCTCATAGGGTTCCTGCTACAGCTCCCCCTCCGGGGGCACCACCTCGCCCGATGATTGCCAAGTTGTTAAACTTCAAGGATTGTGATGCTGTATTACAGCTCCTCAGATTGAACCACCCCTTGACCTATGAGAACCACAGAGTATCCATATTCCCGGGTTTCTCACCAGATCTGCATAAACAATGAAAGAAATTTCATGATGTCAAACTTTGTTTGAGAGACAGAAACATTCCTTATAATATGCTGTATCTTGTGTGTCTGCGGGTCACCCATGGAGACCGTGCTCACTTCATCTCTGATGTGGAAGCGGTGGCCTGGTTGGAGGGATTCTAGCCCTATATAGCCTCTTACACTAATGTGGCAAACTCTCTTACTTGTTTGGAATGCCTTACTCCTTTGATTGCTGCAGAAGTGACTGACCTTGTATGACCTGAAGCCTTTAGTGGTTGATTCTGATCCTGCTGCGAACTTCTGCCAGATATTGTTGGGGATTGTTATGGGGGGGTGGCCCCCTTTCTCTCGGGCCTGTGGTGGGAAGTCACTGTTTTGCTCCTAGGCCTAGTCACTACTGTGTTCCTGCCTGGGGCTTCATCCATATGTTGTGCCTTTCTTTGGCTCCATGAGCATGTCACCCTCGCCTGGAGCTCCCACCGCTGTTATAATATATGTCACTTTTGTGCCTCTGTTTGGGATCGCATTCTTGTGTTGTGTTATTTGTTAGGAATCCCTGAACATGCCACACTCGTCTGGGGTTCCCATCGTTGAATGCGATTCCTGAACCAGATGTAGGGGAGTGAAGGGTGGGTGTAGCTGTTCTTATGCATTAACTGTTTTTGTCTTGTTAGACTTGCTATGGATAATTGCTGTTTGGGACTGCACTTCTGTTTTGTGTGTTTTTCTTGAATTTCTGGGCATACCACACTTGAATGGAATTCCCAATGCTACTTGAGATCTCTGCTCCAGATGTAGGAGACATGAAGGCATGATTATCTTATATTTTTTCTTTGCAACAACTGCCAACATATCCTTAATTTACCGGGATTAGTTGGCTGTATACTGTTTTTCTTGGGGTTGCCTATGTTTATGTTTCCACGGCACTCACTGTTGAGGTGTCATGTTTTTCTCGGTTTGGGGTATAGGTCTCTTCCAGGTCTGGACTTTGGGACCATCTGGGCTGTCTATGGCATTATGGAGTTGGGACATGTCTATGATGATAATAGGCTTAAGACATGCTATCAATTCCGCGGGGACTTCGGTCTCCCTCACTGACTTTTTTATTCCTATCTTCAACTTCGTCATGCACTTCGGATGCAGTGGGGCAAGGGTGCACTGTTGTTAAACTGTCATCCTTCATGGCATGGCGCCTACCCAGCCACTCATATGCGGATGGTTGGGTGTTCACATGCCGCAGGGTGATGCTACTTTGAGATTGAAATGGAAGGGGCATCTGGGATCATTGGAGGAATGGGAGGGGTCTTTGGCTAAACACACTCTAAACATCACATGATTCAGTTGAAAATCTTGCATAGAGCATATTTCACTTTGGTGAGATTGCTCTGGATGGGAATGCATGACAAAGACCTATGTGACAGATGCTCGGCTGCTGTGGTGATTTTACTCTCCTCATTTGGTCTTGTTCCTTAGTCTCTGGAGCTAGGTGTTCTCTACTTTGTCTGCTGTTCTGGAGAGGCCAGTTCCTCCTACACCGATATTGGGTATCATTTCTATTTTTCCCTGATGATCTTGGCTCGAGATCGCTTAAGTCTCTCCTGCAGGAGACCCTGGTCATGGCACGTAAGGTGGTCACAATGACCTGGATGTCTGATGTCCCGCCCCCTCATGACCATTGTTGGGTTCATACTTTATATGCCGAGCCCACAGGGTCTGTCCGCACTGGTAACTTCTCGTCTTCTAACTTTCCCTTGCATAAGGAAACTAGACAAGGCTGCTGTTATCACTGGGTCTTTTCACCTTGGCTATTGAGCCCCTGGTGGCACAGATTCGGGATGACCCCACTATTTCAGGCCTCACTCTAAGAGGCCATGAAGAGAAATTGGCTTTATATGCGGATGATATGCTGCTTTTCCTAGACATCGTGGATAGCTCCTTGCCGGCTTTGCGGTCTCGGGTTGGCGATTTTGGCCGCTGCTCTGGTCTTGTCATTCTTTCTAGACTCACCTTGTGTTGGCGTCCAACCCCTCCTCACAAATCTTTTAATGGTTGTCTGTTAGAGACAATAAATCCCATATAGTTTTCTAATATTACAGAACACACACACTAGTGGTACCCTAAATCTGCTGGTAAATGTATACTTATTTGGATAATTAACTCATTAAAGCTGAAATACCATGTCACAAAATGTTTAGCTTAACTAAATCCCCTTCTGGTGACTAGCTGCTTAGTAACGCTAGTCACCAGAATTATTACCTGATTTAATAGATATATGCTTTATTCCCCAGCTGTCAGTAGCACGGAGTGCGGACATCTTGCCAGAATGACATCCGCGCGCCTGCGCTATCAGTCCCAGCCAGAGCCGGCCGGCTCCTAGCAACACCTCCTAGACCAGCTGGGACTGACAGCGCACGCGCGCGGATGTCATTCTGGCAAGATGTCCGCACTCCATGCTACTGACAGCTGGGGAATAAAGCATATATCTATTAAATCTGGTAATAATTCTGGCGACTAGCGCTACTAAGCAGCTAGTCGCCAGATGGGAACTTAGTTAAGCTAAACATTTTGTGATATGGTAGTTCCGCTTTAAGGACCAAAGGGTTATTCAACACATTGCTTTGCAAAACGTTGCACTGTTTTGTGGTTCTTAAAGGGTTAGGTAGTACTCTGAGTCAGGAAGATGTCAGGTAATGCTTCCTTGTTTATGAACTTTAAAATGGGCAGAAACACACCATTATTGTCCCTAGGTTGGCAGAGTAGTGTGTTTGTTAGACTGACAGGTGCATGAATTTAGATTGGTGACCAAACAAATAAAACATGTGCAAGCCCATTGCTCAAAGAATAACATTATATAATCTATTTATCTGATAGCAGATGACGGACAGTCCTATTTGTGTTTCATCAAAACATCGAAATGTAATTTTTCAATGAGATTTATTGCTGTTGCTAAGAAACTATAGGAACAATAATACACCCTCCTGCAAAGATGTAGCAAAAGTTACTATACTTTTCACTATAACCAGTTAAAGGGACACTAGCACCTAAAATTAAATCTGGGGATGTATAATTTTAAATATCATGTATTTACAGTTAGTATATGTAAAATGCTGTTATTTTGTGTAAGATCCCTAAAATCTAATATTACACTAGTTTTGATACACAGCATATAGTGCCTCTATACAAAATAAATAATGGTGCTATATACAGTACGCCACAGACTATCACGGTTTGTTAAGACTCTCACACGTAAGGTTAGGTAAAAACACAACTTTATTGAAAAAATTTAAAATAATCCCATAGGGTTTTATACACATACAAACAATACATAGAATAGGCAGACGATAATGACAATAGCAATACAGGTTCTACCGGCCTTGCCAATATACCGGGCAAGGCAACCTGGGCGAGTCTAGAACAGGTGGCTCTACCGACCCTGCCAATATACCGGGCAGGGCAGCCTAACGGAATACCAGAGTAGTAGGCTCTACCGGCCTTGCCAATACCGGGTAAGGCAACCTTAAGATGGAATAGTAAACGGTTCTACCGGCCTTACCAATATACCGGGCAAGTCAGCCTGATGGAATACCAATGTAGTAGGCTCTACCGGCCATGCCAATACCGGGTAAGGCAACCTTAAGATGGAATAGTGAAAGGTTCTACCGGCCTTACCAATATACCAGGCAAGGCAGCCCAAAGGAAAGGAGACCACCACAATGACCTTATAGACTATCAGATGGCAATGACAGTATAGGGGAAACGACAGCGGCTACCAGGTCAAGTGGTTACACTGTAGTCTGAAACTCTAGTACCCGTGTACTGTAGGAATCATAGCTGTCTAGGACTGGACAGCGCACTCTGGACCATCAGGTACATGAGTGTAGAGACCTGGAGTAAACCAGCGCCTTTACGTTGGAAACATCAAGCAAGATCTTAAACCCACAGGTCATGGAGCGAACCAACGCCCCCGCGTTGGTAACCAATAAACAGAGAAATGTCGCCAAAAGGCAGTGGAGCAAACCAGTGTCCGTATGCTGGGACCAACAGACTAGTAAAGTACAGCTACTGGGCTAAAGGAGCTAACCAGCGTCAGCATGCTGGGACCAACAGTACTGTAAGACCAAGGAGTAAACCAGCGCCCGCGCGCTGGAACCAACATGCTGTGAAGTGTAGCCGCAAGGCTTAGTGGAGCTAACCAGCGTCCGAACGCTGGGAACAATAGTACGATGTATAGACCTACAGGCCAAGGAGTAAGCCAGCGCCCGCTCGCTGGAACCAACAGGCAGTGAAGTGAGCCACAAGGCTTAGTGGAGCAAACCAGCGTCCGCACGCTGGAACCAACAGGCAGCAAGGAGTAGCTGCAAGGCCAGTGGAGCGAACCAGTGTCCGCACGCTGGGAACCTGCAATGTAGTATATACGGTCGTAAGGCCAAGGAGCAACCAGCGCCCGCACGCAGGGACCAACAGGTGTAAAAGTAGCCGCAAGGCTTAATGAAGCAAACCAGCATCTGCACGCTGGGACCAACAGGCGTAAGAGTAGCCGCAAGGATTAATGGAGCAAACCAGCATCCGCATGCTGGGACCGACAGGTGTGAGAGTAGCCGCAAGGTTTAATAGAGCAAACCATCATCCGTACGATGGGACCAACAGGTGTTAAGTGTAGCCGCAAGGTCAGTGGAGCAAACCAGCGTCAGCACGCTGGGACCAACAGGTGTTAAATGGAGCCGCAAGGCTAGTGGAGCGAACCAGCGTCCGCACGCTGGGAACCAACAGGAGGTATGTCGCCGAAGCGAGCGAGGAACAATGTCGCCACAGATGCAGGAACTGGAAGCAGGTAACAACCGGAACCAGCAGAGAAGATCAACCGGATCAAGTACGGCAATGAAGACTGGCAGCAGGAACATCAGCTACTGACGAATACAACCGGAACCGGACTGGAACTGACATAGCAGGCAGGAACTCAGGAACAGGTCGACTCAGGAACTCAGGAACACAGCAACAGGCTCAATCAGCTACTAAAGCAAGGTGAAACTGGATGCTGTCAGAGACACCACGAAAGGGCAACCAGAGGGTGCCCAGACTGAGTTTAAAAAGGCAATGTGAGGCGGGCTGAAGGCAGACAGCCAATGGGAGCCCCCTACAGGTGATAGACACTGGATTGCAGCAATCACGGGCACCGTGATACAGACATACACAGCATACAGTGCTATTATACAAAACAAATAGTGGTGCTGTATACAATATAGATTGGTGCTATATATCGTACACTGCAGATACTATACAAAACAAATAGTGTTACTATAAACAGTGGTAGTAACAAAACTACCCAATAGTCAAGCGTGAACTACATGGTCAGGCTGATGTACTAATAAGACAGGAGCAATTCTGGAGCAAACCAAAGTTACAACAGGGGGCAAATACAAAATCACCCAATTGAATATATTAACATATTAAACATACTATATTGTAAGTAAACTTAAAGGGCAAGTAACATTAAATAATAAAAACACACATTTTAAAGATTAGCATTTTACTATTTAATGATCAGCCTCGGAGAGCTGCAACATTTTAAACTTATAAACTTAATAGTATAAGCTTTTTTTCCTACCCCCTGCCAACAGCAGCCACATTCCAATTGGGTATGCAAGAGCTGTTACAGCACAGTTACCAACAGAAATTGTCAGCTGCCTCTCCAGGGGTCATAGAATAGGGCTGTACTTTTATTCTTGTGCTCCTTGCAGAGGAAAGTAGCTGTGATAAATTAGAAAGATATTGAACATTCACATATTGTTTCATACTAGTTAACATGTAGGCTGTAATGTACCTATGCTATAAACTTTAATTTTCTGTAAGTAGTGGAGTCCTGCACTGTTCTCAAATTCAGTGTGCAGCCACCAACTCCACACTCTCTCTTCTAGTACTTCTGGGACACTAAGGTAGGGTTGCCACCTTTTCTTCAAAGAAATACCGGCCATGGTATTCCCTCCATAGACTCAACATTGGACAGAAGCCAATTTTTTACCGGCCTGCCGGTAAAATACCGGCTGAGTGGCAACCCTACACTGAGATGAGTTTACTTCAGTGACCCGGAAGTACTAGAAGAGGGAGTGTGGAGCTGATAGCTCCACACTGAATTTGACAACAGAGTGGTATTCCAATAGCACTACCTACAGAAAATTAAAGTTTATATTGTAGGTATATTATAGTCTACACTTGGGGGCCCCAAATCCATGGTGTCCCCCTCACAGCAGGGGCCTCCTCTATGCCTGGCGCACCCCTCCTCAGTGGCGGACTTTCAGTTTGTGACCAAATGCCGGATGTTTGCTCCTGGGCCACTTGAAGTTTAAAGGTTCCCTATAAAGAAGAAGTAAAAGCACATAATAATAATCCCCACTTACAGAACCATACAGTGGCCATAAAATCCTAATGACTCCTGTGAATTTTGCCCTTGTGCAATTGTTCAAGAGATGCCATCTTCAAACAGTCCAGAAAAAAAAATAGCTGGCAGCAGTTTTTTTTTTTTTTTTTTTTTTCTTCTTCTTCTTTTAAATAAAGTGAAGCTGTTAGAGAGTCTACTTAACCATTTAAGGGAAAAAAATTGTGTGCAATGCATTATGAAGCAATGCACTGAACACCTCTCTAGTCCTTATAGTGTTAAGATTACCATGTACCTGAATTACACAGACAGGAATTTAGTCAGAGCAGAAAGGGGGAGGAGTTACCAGGAATGTAGCCAAGTTAGGATCAGTGAAGCAATCAGAACAGTAATAAAGAGTCAGGTCTAAATCATTGAATCAAGTTGGAGGAGTCAGAAGGGAAGCCAAGGTCAGTATCAAATAAAATGGAGAATTATATGATACTTACTGAAATTCTCCTTTCCGGCACATAACCATGGCAGCATTCACTAGATGGGTTAAGCTCCTCCCCTTTCAGCTGATAGGACAGAGAAAAAGTAAAAGAAAATCAAACAGTATAAGAAACCCCCTCCCCTTCACCAGATGTCTTAGTCTCAAAGCTTAAAACCAAACAAGGGATGGGAACTTGGTGAATGCTGTCATGGTTATGTCCCGGAATGGAAAATTTCGGTAAGTATCATATAATTCTCCATTGTCCTGGACATCCATGGCAGCATTCACTCGATGGGTGAGTACCCAATCAGAGAGAAAGGGAGGGTCCAAAACATATATAAACAAAATTCCCAAAGGATAGGAACAGAGGGCCCAGCAATTATGAACCAACCCAAGAAGGCTTAGCCTAGGACTGATAAAACCAATTACTCCTAGAAAGAGCTCTATAAGAGTGGATCTTGTTCTGACCATAAGAAGAGCTTCCCCACCTTTACTCCTCTGTAGATATATAGTATGGCTATCAGCCTGGCTGCCACAGATATCAGACAGAACAAAATATGGCATAATTCGCAGGCAGAAGGAGAAACTATGATCAGATATCATCACAACCATACAGTGAAGATAGTATTCTTCACTCTGGGAATGTATCTCTCAACCATTGACCAAATACGGAGATTAGAAAGCCTTCATATATCTGGAGGACTGAAGTTCTGGAAGACATTAGGCAGAAAGGGAGACATTTTTTCTTACAGATATTTCCTTTTCTTTTGTGTCCCTCCACAGCGATAGAGACAAGCAGGTTATGTCACTTCCTCCCAGCTGGCGTAGAACCAATGAAAAAAGGTTTAAGAGGAAGTCCCAGACGCCCCCAGACAGTCATCCTTTGTCATAGCTAAAAAACATAAGCAAATAACAATAATGGGCAGGAAGCGCTGTGGAGGGACACAGAAGGAAAGGAAATATCAGTAAAAAAAGGTCTCCCTTTCTTCTGTGTCCCTATCCACAGCATTAGAGACAAGCGGGATATACCAAAGCAGTGTATAAAAGGGTGGGAAGAAAGTAAAGTAAAGAACCTTTCCCTTAACCATGGAGCTGCCCCAACTACATGATTTTAAGATAGAGTATATTAAGAGAGAGACCTTCGTGATGTAAGTGAAGGGTATAGCCATGAAACACACGCATGCTAGGCCCAGTGCCCACATAGCATGAACCACACACCTGCTAGGCCCAGTGCATACAAAGCATGAAACACATGCATGCTAGGCCCCGTGCACGCATAGCACCAAACACACGTGTGCTAGGCCCCGTGCATGCATAGCATCAAACACACGCATGCTGGGCCCTGTGCACGCATAGCATCAAACATACGCATGCTAGGCCCAGTGCACGCATAGCATGAAACACACACCTGCTAGGCTCAGTACACACATAGCATGAAACACACGCATTGTAGGCTCAGTGCACACACATAGCAGGAAACGCAAGCATGCTAAGCCCAGTGCAGGCATAGCATGAAACACATGCCTGCTAGGTCCAGTGTATACATAGCATGAAACACAACACACGCATGCTAGGTCCAGTGCATACATAGCATGAAACACACGCATGCTAGGTCCAGTGCATACACAGCATGAGACCTACATGTGCTGGTTCAGTGCATACATAGCATGAGACACACGTATGTTAGGTCCAGTGCCTACATAGCATGAGACCTACACGTGCTGGTTCAGTGCATACATAGCATGAGACACATGCATGCTAGGCCCAGTGCCTACATAGCATGAGACTTACACGTGCTAGTTCAGTGCATACATAGCATGAGACACATGCATGCGACACACGCATGCTAGGCCCAGTGCATACATGGCATGAGACACATGCATGCTAGGCCCAGTGCCTACATAGCATGAGACTTACACGTGCTAGTTCAGTGCATACATAGCATGAGACACATGCATGCGACACACGCATGCTAGGCCCAGTGCATACATGGCATGAGACACATGCATGCTAGGCCCAGTGCATACATGGCATGAGACACACGCATGCTAGGCCCAGTGCATACATGGCATGAGACACATGCATCATGGAACCAGAGCTGACACAGCATGAACAGATGCATCCTAGGAGCAGTGCAAACATAGCATGAATAAATGCAGCAAAAAGCAGGAATAGCATGAATTGCAGACATAGCAAGAACACATACACCAAAGGCCCAGTGCAGACACAGCCTGTATACATGCATCCAAGGCCAAGAGCAGTCATAGTATAAATGCATGCATTCAACCAAGTGCAGAAATAGAATGTACACGCACTAAAAGAAACTCAAAGCACCTGCACACAGTGCATCCCCTATGAATAAGCATCAGGCATTGAAGCAGAATACCTAGAAGAAGAGTCCTGAAATAAAAATACACTCATCTAACTTCTCTGATGCATGGGGAAAAATAAATAAAAGCTGCAAGCAAAGACTGCTGAAAGTACAAGGCCCAAAACTAGCCATTAAACACAAAAATCCCACTGAAACACTAAATTAGAATGGAATGGCTTCAGCATGCTTCCTCACAGGTGAGCCTGATTAAGCAATTAAATCACCTGGGGCTACACCCAGCATCCGCATACAGAGGAAACAAGTAAAAGTGGAACAGAGGACTACAAACATACCTGGGGGCAGGAAAAGCTAAGGAAGTCCAATTGAGTACTGATAGCTATGGCAACCCTTGAGCAGGTGGCATAGACAACCCATCCCTGCATATAGCTCCAGGAACTCCAAATCAGAAAGGGCAGAATATTCTTCAGATAAGCCCACATCAGCATTTACTCAATGCCAGGATCTGCAATAATCTTACTGGAAGAAACAGCATTCCCAGCACTCCCTCGTTTACATCTGCAACAGCAGGGAAACCCTGGCCTCTACAGGGTCTCCAACCTGCTGACCCTTGCCAGGATAGATTAAAAGTTGGAGCTTCAGAAGGAGAGAGGAGGAAAACTCCAACTGTTAAGGGACAAAGGTAAGCCCCATCCCGGTAAGCCTCAAAAGAAAAATACAGCTCTCAAAAAGAGTGCCAGCCTCACAAGTCCTACCAGCTTCAGAGGGGGGAAGGAAAAAAAAAAAAACTGACATCTGGTGAAGGGGGGAGGGGGTCTTTTATACTGTTTGATTTTCTTTGACTTTTTTTCTGTCCTGAAAGCTGAAAGGGGAGGAGCTAACCCGTCTAGTGAATGTTGCCATGGATGTCCAGGAAAGAGTGGTCTACAGCAGAAGTACACAAACCTGCCCTCAAGTCTCCCTAACAGTGCATGTTTTCAGGATATATTTGGTTAAACACATGCAGCTTTTTCAAAACAATTGGACCACTGATTGACTCACCAGTGCTCATGTGAGGAGATCCTGAAAAGCTGTACCACTGTATGAGGCCTGAGGAACGGTTTGAGTATCCCATGTCTACAGTGTAACTAAGATCATTATGCAGATAGCAAACAAGAATTGTGTCAGAAGGTTACAATTAAATAAACAGCATAAAGAACTTAATAGTATGCCTATTGATTTGGAAAGGTACCCTTGAAATGTGAGCACTTAAACCATTTATTGACCAGAGGGACCCTTCACAATGCACTGTGCACCCAGCTTGTCCTTATAGGGTTAAACAACCTGCTGGAACCGGATCTATCACAGGTGGTGTTCTAATTAAGCTGTATTGCCAAGTGAACTTAGAAATTACCACAGAAACAGCTTTCAACCCCTTAACGACCGGCCGAAGCAAAGCTCAGCCAGCAGTTAAGGACCACAAGTAATTTATTTATATTTTTTAAATTGATTATGAGTAGGTACCCCTGAATTCCATGATGTGCCGGAAATGGTGTGATGGTCCTGGCACATCCAGTGTCATTAAGGGGTTAACAATTCCAGAACAATCTTTACATTGCACTCTAAACCAGATTAACCCTTTGAGTGCCAGAGAGGTATTCAATGCATTGCTTGCACCATTTCCTGTTTATTTTTTAAATGTTTTATTAGATGCATAAGTATCATTGTTATCACATATTACTTAATATAAATATTGGGAATTCTAAAAATATATTCTGGATTATTTCAAAACGAGGTCCTTTTAATGAATGGATGCATATTATTGGAATTGGACCTCTTATTCCAGGAAGACTTCAACCTTGTGATCCTATTTGTCTCAGTTTTCCAGTAAGAAGCCAATTTGATTTTGTGGTCAAATGTTTGGGGAGGGGTGACTGTCTACTTGGTGCACAGCTTGCCAGCATGACTAGTTTTCTGTCAAATAGCAAAGTACCTAAGGAAATACTTCACATAATCTAAAGGGGGTCATAACTAAACAATATTGCTGTAGTTTGGACTTCTTTTCACAATTTAGTCAAGACCTCAGTAGGTTTAACCCTTTGCATTATGTTGCACACCCCTTTAGCAATCAAAGGGTTAAAGGGCAATAATCATGTTTTGCTATGTCCTCCTATAAAACCAGATTTAGTAAAAATCCTGGGGCTACATTGTACAGCTCCTTTCAGCTATTCTGGATGTAAAGTCTACTGGCTGGTATCAGACTGAATGCAAACAGGAAGTATGTGACTAGCAGCCACAGACTTCGTGGGTTGGGTGCGCAAACCATATTGATGTCAAGTGTAAAGTTTGGAAGCCTCTCCCTAGAGTTTATAGGTGCTGACAGTGTAGATTAATGAGACTGAATTGCTGAAAAAATGTCTTGTCTTGCAGTTCACTGTACTTTCACTGGACCAACAAAGGCTCACCTGGGTGTGTGTTCAAATCCCATGTTCTGTTTCCTCATTGGTCCGGTGGGGGTCATAATGCCTTGGCTTCACTGAAAGGTCTGCTGCTATGGGAGGAGATCTGCAGACAGGGTGCTATTTACATGCCTTTACAATGCCCATTTTGCAAGGTGCACACAATGTTCATTGATTATTTAACTCATTGCATTCTAGAGAGGTGTCCAAGGCATTGCAAATCTTTTATTTAGATGACCTTACCAAAGAACACCTAAATGGAACATTCAATTTAAATTAACATATGTAAAAAAAAAAAAAAAAAAACTCCATTGCAACAGAGCTAACTGCTCTATATACAGAATCTTACTGCAAACAGGTGATGCCATTACCATGATTATTGTCTCCTAATGAGACATTAGAATAGGCATGATGGGAATGTATGTAATAAGGGAATATCCAGACAACAGAATGTGTACCTCAGTGGATATATTACATAAAATAAATCAGGTTAAATCCCTTCTCTGTGTCTGTCTGTACAAGGGTGTTTTACCAGTAAATATTATTTGCTGTAATGGATGCAATGAGGTTGGAATAGAAGTATATTGTAATATGTATAATTTCTAAACGTGTCAAATGTACCATTGGTATCAACATATGATAGTACATTGTTACAATAAAGAACTTTTCACCGTCAGTATTGAGAATATACAGGAGATGTGTGTTTTCTGACCGGTAAAATATTAGTATTTTATATATTAAAAGCTTAGGGTCATATTAATGAGGAAAATTGGAGAAGTTCTGGAGAAAACCAAACATATAATAGGGTACAAAAACTTTAACCCTTTGAATGCTAGAGTGGTCTTTACAATGCATTGGAGATTCCGTTACCGACTAAGGACTGGCTGACTACTCTGTGTGTACCGACCTGGCTGGGCTAGTGTCTGGTTGTACCATCTAGACTGGCTGTATATTCTGTGTGTGCCGACATGGTTGAGCTTCTGGTTCCGTTGCCAACGGGACTGGTTGACTACTTCCGTGTGTACCGATTAGGGCGACACCGGCTACTGATCGGTTACGTAACGTACCTTGCTCTCTCCCACTTGCTATACCACATTGTGCCTGTTAGGCCTACATGCTCCAGTAGTCTCCTGGGGCTTGTGGGAGCCCAATCACTTGCCAGTGTCTGTGTTGCCTCCAGTAACCCTAAAGTATTAGGGTCCAGTCTGAGCCAGACTCCTGTCTGTGTTGCCTACATTAACTCTAGTGGTCTAAGGTCAGAATACTGCCAGTGTCTGGTGTATGTTGCCTCCGTTAACCCTAGTGTGCTAGGGTCAAGTCGCTGCCAGAGTCCTGTCCATGTTGCCTCCATTAACCCTAGCGTTCTAGGGTCAAGTCGCTGCCAGAGTCCTGTCCATGTTGCCTCCATTAACCCTAGCGTTCTAGGGTCAAGTCACTGCCAGAGTCTTGTCCGTGTTGCCTCCGTTAACCCTAGCGTTCTAGGGTTGAGTCACTGCCAGAGCCCTGTCCGTGTTGCCTCCATTAATTCTAGCGTTCTAGGGTCAAGTCACTGCCAGAGTCCTGTCAGTGTTGCCCCCGTTAACCCTATCGTACGAGGGTCCAGTCACTGCCAGTGTCCTCTCCGTGTTGCCTCAGTTAACCCTAGCCCCCTAGGGTCAGTTCTCTGCCAGAGTCTTGCCTGTGTTGTCTCCATTAACCCTAGAATTCTAGGGTCAGGTGTCTACCTGAACACTGTCTGTGCTGCCTCTGATATCCCTAGTCTGCTAGGGGATTGCCCTGCAGTTACCCATCGCTTTGCGATGTGGGCTATTGAGGATATTCTTGTTCCTGAACCTGTCTACGGATTCAGCCTGCAAAGCCCAAGATCTTCATATTTATCTCTTATTATTGCTACTGTGATAGTTCTCACCCTGACCCGAGTCAGATATGGAAAGTACTTGTTATGGACCTCATCTGGACCTGAGTGGGGTGATTGTTATTTATTTTCAATAAAGCTTTTAACCTTACCTAACTGTCTGAGTGTTCTTACAAAACCTTGACAACGTTTGACTTATTATATAATATGGGGCCTGAGTCTATTAGGGCCGGTGAAACCCAAACAAGGCAGCAGCTATTTTCTTTCTTAGTATGGGTCATAGACTATTAAAGTGACTATGAGCAAACAAAACAGATTAATTTTTCACGACTGCAACTAGATTTCGACCCATAGAATTAAATAGGATAACATGATGTAAACAGTGTTAACGAACATTAAGGGCATACATTTTCTGCTGGTGTTTCTGTGCCTATGAAAATCAAGTCTAAAGTGCCTAATATATAATTAGTCTAGGGATGGGTGAAAAATCCAAAAATGTCTCCATGCTGAAAACTAGTTATTTCCATATTTTCCAGCAAAATTTACAACCTATAGAAAATACATAAAATGTCCTCCTTTTCACCGCTGACAATATATTTCCTGCAAAAACATTGCCATTTTTTGGCTACTCTTTCAATGGCTGCAATATTTTGCCTTGAAAAAATGGTTAGCACGTTGAGTCACTTTGCCCATAACATTAACCATCTGCTTGTAAAATTCTTGTTCAGCCATCTTTGAAAAAATAACTGTCTTGGGATATGCCAGTGAAGGCAACACAAGACATCAGTTCTTTAAAACCTTTTTTCAACAAAAGAAAAGGGCAGCATGTCCGCTGCCAGCATTTTCACAAATTTGCTATCTTTCTATTTCTAAAAATTCTGCAAGTGAGGTATTGTAGTACATAGTGGGAGGACTGGACACTCTGACTCTTATAATTTCCTGCAACAAACTCCTACTCCTCCATGTTTTACATTCACAGAACAGTAGCAGGTTGTTTTTGTAACTTAAGAAAATCTTGGCACACTCTCTGACATATCTACATCACTGCTGTTATGAGTCCTAAAGCCCCTGGAACATGTAAGAGTTCTTCTACTGCTGTTGTGGCATCTCTGACCTGTTGATGATCTGTCACCCAGTCAGACCTGTGATTGGTTGTGCTTCAGTGGGATCTCAATGAGGATGTTCCTGTGTGGTGTTCTGCTTTCCTCCTACTCAAATGCTTCTTACACAGACAACATATAGCAACATGTTCAGCTTTTGGATCAGGAATGAAGTATCTCGCTACTGTAGATTTCATAGACGGATGGGTTCCTGAGGGGCGGCTACTACTACAACTACTGGAGCTAGATGTTGCAATTGTGTTTCTAGCAGGTATCAAAGGTACTGCATTCCAACAGCAGCAGAAGCACTTATCATAGGTAAGGTTGTGGATGTTGATAACCTGTGTTGCTTATTACTCAACAATAGTGCGTGTTTGTGGCTGGGTGGGAGTTGGTCTTGGAAGTGGCAACATAATAACATGGCAATGATTTTGATAATGCCTGTGGATGGCTGTGCATTATTAGGCATGTTTATTTGTCTAGAGACATATCTGCCAATTAATTTCTTAAACGGGCATAGTACTACTTTTCAATTTTGGAAAATTGAGCCATTGCCTTCCAGCTAATTTTCTGACCTTGTCATCCTCTTTCTCACTGTCAACTTCATTTGTAGCAGAAAAAGAGGAGGAAGCTGGAGGGATATACTGTTTTTTTAGATCATCATCATCATCATCATCATCAATAATTAGGTCACCAGCAGCATCACCCACCACTTCTTACCTACTACTTTTTTTGTTCCTCTAGGCTTTGTGAAGTCTCAAACAATTTATTTCTACTTTTCCCCTTAGAGAGATTTTTACAATGTTCAATATTACTTTCAGGACAGCTGTTTTTGTTTTACTCTCACTGTCGGATGCAGCAGTTGTTTGAACTGCTACACCTTCCACTGCTATGTCATCAGCACTAGAAAATTACTTGTTGTCATCTTCAGATTTTTTTTAAAATTGTTTATTAATACTATTGGTGGTGGAGAATTTTGTATGCCCCTTTGACAAACAGCCACTTTAGGAGCACTAATGACTGCACTGTACCTGCCCCAAGAAAAAATATTTCCACACCAATGATTTCAAAGATTTCAAAATCTCCTTCATTGGCTGGGGCAGATAATGCTGCTGCTACCTGAGAATCAGCACTAGAACTAGGACCAGCATTATTTGTGGCAAGCAGAACCTGTCCTAGTCCCAAATCACTACTGGAGGAACCCAGTCCCGGGGCGGCCACAGCAGTATGTGGCATACTTGCCTGTTCATCATCATGTTACTGTTGAGAAGATGAACTTGTGGCCCTAGTGATACAGCAGCAGCAAACTCCACAATGTCACTGTTGGTGGTGGGGATGATGCCCATCCCCATTTTCATATGTATCCATTCATTTTTTGCTTTCTGCTAAAAAGGCCCTCATTCTCTCCTCCATACAAGATGCTCCACCATCACGCTCATAGCCCATCACCACCACCAGCCTCTTGCTGCTTCTGTACTGGAGTGGGACAGATTGGTGATGAAAAATGTGACAGGGGTCCCCACTATCTCTCTTGCTATCTCTTCAAATGAAGAAGGCACATCAATAGCACAGGCAGCTGACAATTGCTTCTGTTCATACTGCTAGCCAGTTCTGCCTTCTTCATCATAATACCTGAAAAGGATAATGCTGAGGGAATGGGAATCACAGGGTAAGGAGTATGTGGACTCCTGTGACAGCTAGTGTGGCTGCCGACTTCCCCTTCCACCAAAGCAGCAGAATCAGGGTCCATACAGCTAGTCCCAGCAGCTGTTCTATGAACCTCGACAGTCTCTAGCTGCTGTGTGGTAGTGGGACTAGTTGGGGATGACAAATGTGACTTGGGGGTCCCCTCTTCTCACACTTGCCATCTCCTCCACAGAATTAGAAGGCAAGCTGGCAGCAGGCACAGGCAGCTGACCAGTTCTGCCTTCATAACAATTTACCAGATGACAAGTGTCCATTTTGGTCGATTGGATGTCATTGGGTCTGGGGAATGTGGGCTCCCAATGCCTTTCACTCGAGTGGTGATTCCCTCTTCCTCTGTATCACTGGATACATCAGGATCCTGCCAGCTCCTCCTTTATTTTTGATCTTATTACAGATTATAGTGTGAGCCAGCACTATGAGCCTCTAATACCCTCATTTCGCTAGATAAATAACTTGCTTTGAAGTCACTTTTTTGCCCCTCTCTCTCTTTCTCTATCTGCTTTCACTCTGTTTTTCTTCCTATTTACTCCATCTTTTTGGCACAAAAGCACAAGGTTTTCCTCTGTGTCCTATCCACGGCATAGAGTGGGCTTTGGCTCCGCCTACCAGATGGGTAGGACCAATCGATTTATTTAAATTTCATCTGCTACCTCTCCTCTGCTGTTATTTTGGTCCTACCCAGCTGGTGGACGGAGGCTATGCCTCACTCTCCGTGCTCGTGGTCAGGACAGGGCTTTGAATCACAAGGCAGGACGAATACCAGGTACATTACCTGGATAAGCTCCATACTCTGTCTGCACACGCTGGGGGAAACTGGCTATTCGCTCGGCGATCGGCCACTTCCTAACATGACGCTCTCACTGGCGGGTTGTCAGCGCGCACATGCGCCCACTCACACAGAACAAGCCTCAACCAGGAAGGAAGTAATTACGTGTTCCATCAACGGAACGCACGCGATCCAGGCGGCATCCGCCAGGAGGAAGGAATATAAGCGGCATGGGGCTCAGCAGACAGGTATGTTGCTATTTTTTCGATTGCTGCATTGCTATAGTGCTTATTCTTACTATATTTGCCAGTAAATGTTTAAAATCTGTTGGCTGAATATTATTGTGCCTGGGCTATTGAGTAGCGTCTCAGTAATTGCCTCTCCAGCTTCTGCTACAATGTCATCTTCTAAGGAGTCTAAAGCTGACAAACAGAAGGCAGTAGAATTAGCTAAAGAAGACAAGCTAGGAACAAAAGAGAAATCGTGTGCTGGTTGCCACAATATGTTATCTGCTAATGACCCTGCAAAGTTATATTCAGCATGTCTGCAGCTGGCAGCAGGAAGTAATGTACCAGTCCAGTTTCAGGACTTCTTGTCCTGGATGAAGACATCTATGCAGGACACCTTCGCTTCAATGCAAGAGTCAGCCAGAAAACGTCCCAGGACATCAGACCTGGAGGAAGGACCATCAGGAATACAGGACGATTATGATGATACTTATGTGGATATTGAATCTACAGTATCTTCAGCTGAAGAAGGTGAGCTGGTGGAGGAATCAGGGAGCTTCAGTGTCGACTAAATAGATCACCTAGTGAAAACAATAAGGAAAACTCTGGGACTGGCGGACGCCCCAAAAGATTTAAAGGGATAGTAATGTTTCATAATAAAAACAGCTCTAATTAATCATCATAGTATTTGGACTTTGGAGAGTGTTATTTCAATTCTGTCAGAGTTGTAGTTCCAGAGTAATTGAATGACAAAGTGCCCCACTCCCTCCCCTTTTACTGATGTCACACTGTTCAGCCACAGCAGAAGGGAGGTGCCCAGGTAGACTGCAGAGAGGGACAATCTTCAATTAAGATAAGGGAAAAACCTGAAAAGCTTGTCAAGGGGGGCAGGGATTTCATTGTTTTCATAGGAATAAGAGTGTCCCCTTCTGTTATCTGTCCAGTCTATGGACTGGATTCCACATCTGAGAAGAGATTGTTTACAGTAGGTAAAAGGGGCGGGAGGGGGAAACTTTGCTTGTGAATATCTCATAAACCATAAAGGTTTGAGAGAGAAGACTTATATCATTCTTCATGTTTTTTTAATGCCTACAAAATAAAATAAAGTTAAAATGAAGTATTACTATCCCTTTAAATGTGATAGATTCCGCATTTGTGGGATACAAGAAGACAGCTCCACAGTTTCCAGTCCATAGCTCTATCCAAGAAATAATACAGAATGAATGGAAGCAAACAGAGAAGAGAAGAGCCATCTCAAAATCTCAAAAAGGTTTCACAATATGTATCCCTTTGCTGAAGAAGAAACAACCAAATGGTACATGCCACCCAAGGTAGATGCAGTGATTGCTCAGACCTCAAGACGAACAACTATTCTCCTGGAAGACGGTACCACACTCAAGGACCCTATGGAGAAGAAAGCAGATAGTGTTTTAAAGAAGCAGTTTGAGACTATAGGTCAGAATTTAAAAACTGCGACGGCCATGGCCTCTACCTTTCGCACATTACGCATTTGTCTCACAGAATTGGACGAAAAGATAGTCATCAGTTTCACGTGCTCGACTACTTAAAGACCTAACCATCATCAAGGATGCAATCAATTATTCCTGTGATGCTTCGTTGGACAACATTCGCCTATTGACAAGATCCTCTTCTCTCTCTGTGACAGCTAAAAGAGCTATATGGATAAAGGCATGGGACGCTGACCCATCATCTAAGAATAAATTGGTCTCCCTTCCATTCGCAGGAGACAAGTTATTTGATCAACTGAAGGAGATCATTAAAAGATCTTCAGGTGGGAAGAGTCAGTTTTTACCTCAGGATAAAAAGTCAAGAAGATCTCCAGGAAGATCAGGCCAATTTAAACGCCAGTCCTTTCGTGAGGCATGTAGTTACAGACCAGGAAGGGGTTATGATCAGAGGAAGAGAGGTGCTCCAAGCTCCCAGAGACCTGGAAATCACAGGGATTTCCAGAGAAGAGGACAATTCTCCCAATGAAGCCAGTCGTCCCCCTTCTCCTCCAGTAGGGGGCAAACTGGACGAATTCCATTTGGACTGGGATCTCATCAATCCAGACAAATGGGTAAGGGAAATTGTCCAGAAGAGGTACTTACTGGAATTCAAGACTGCCCCCCTTCTTCATCACTTTCGGACATCCAAGTTGAGACAGAAGTCAAGAACCCAGCAGATGCAAACAGCCATTCAAGCTCTATTAACCAACAGTCATAGAGGAAGTTCCACGCCATCAGAGATTTCAGGGCTTTTATTCGACTCTTTTCTACACTATAAAGCCTTCTGGGGAACTTTGCCTCATCTTGGATTTGAAAGATCTCAACACCTTTCTACAAATTCATCATTTCAAGATGGAAACTGTCTCATCCGCCCTCAAGTTGGTACAGCAAGGGACATATCTCACATGGATAGATCTGCGAGATGCATACTATCACATACCAATACAAAAACAACATCGCAAGTACCTCAGATTCCACATCTTTGGAAGACACCTCCAGTACAGAGCGTCGCCGTTCGGCCTGGCATCACCCCCAGGTCTTTAAAGATTATGGCAAACATCATGGCATATCTGAGACAGAGATATTTCCTGAAAGTCATACCATACTTGGGCGACATACTGATAATAGATACCTCCTACAACAAAACAATCAACAGCACCAAAACTTGTGTAGACCAGCTACAGAAACTGGGATGGATTATAAATTACAACAAGAACTCCCTGAGGCCCTCACAGGATCTGGTATTCTTGGGAATAAACTTCAACACTCAACTAGGTCAGGTGTCCCTGTCATCAGAAAGGCAGCAAAGGATCATCAAACAGGTACGCAAGTTTCTTCAAAAAAGAGAACAAACAGCAAAATACTGTTCCAGACTGCTAGGCCACCTAGCATCCACCTATCAAATCATCCCATGGGCCCAGATCCATGCTCGCAGAACCCAGCTACACTACCTAACGTATTACAAAAGGCGTCCTCTCAACTTTCATCAACGAATCCCAATACCAAATCAGATCCGATTGGAATTAAAGTGGTGGACTCAGCCTCTACATCTAGCAAAAGGCAGGAACCTAGCAGATCCAGATTGGCAGATTCTACACACAGACGCCAGCGGAAAAGGTGGGGGAGGAATATGGAGGAATGAGACGGTTCAGGGGACATGGAGTCTTCAGGAATCAAAATTACACATCAATGTACTGGAACTACCGGCAGTATGGAAAACATTACAGCACTTCAGCCACAACCTCAGACAATTGCCGGTCTTAATCAGGTCAGACAATTCTATGGCAGTCTAGTACATAAATAATCAAGGAGGGACTCACAGCCCTCAATTAAACAACCTAGCCCTCAAGATCCTCCTTTGGGTAGAAAAACATCTACAAGCCCTCTCGGCCTCCTTCCTCTCCGGTCGACTGAACACTCAGGCAGATTTTCTAAGCCGGAATCAGATCAACTCAGGAGAATGGGAATTAAACCCAAGAATTTTTCAACAGGTAGTAGCCAAATTGGGACTTCTGGAAATAGATCTCATGGCTACGATTCACAACAGAAAATGCAACCAGTATATCTCCAGATGGAAGGAACCTCAAGCCATGGGACAGGATGCCTTGAAAATCCCATGGAAATTCAAGCTGGCCTACCTATTTCCTCCTCTTCCTCTTCTCACAGAAGTTATCAGAAAAATAAGACAGGATAGGGCAGAAGTGATTCTGATTGCCCCATACTGGCCAGGAAAGCCGTGGTTCCCAGACGATCTGCGAATGTCTCGCAGACCTCCAATACAACTTCCAGTGTCTCTGGATCTCCTTCAAGGACCCCTGCTACACCCAAACCCAGCTTTCTTCCAGCTCAGGGCCTGGAGGCTGAGCGGAAATCTTTAAAATTACGGTGCTCCTCAGATCCAGTTATTGAAACTATTCTGAAAGGCCGTAAGAAAACTTCCACTAAAATTTACTATAGAGTCTGGTCAATTTTCTACAAGTGGTGCACCAATAATAATCTGGACAGATCATCTATATCTCCAGCGTAAATTCTGGACTTCCTTCAGGAAGGATTCCAGAAAGGATTAAAACCGGCATCTTTAAAAGTTCAACTTTCAGCCTTATCAGCTATCCTGGCCACTCCATTTGCAGAAAATTATCTTATCAAAAGTTACCTTACATCTATCTCCAAGATCAAACCAACCATTAGGGAAACGATTCCCCCAAGGGATCTTAACTTTGTATTACAACAACTGGTGGCTCATCCCTTCTTTGAGCCGCTGCAGCAAGTCTCATTGAAATTTCTGACGCTAAAAACCACATTCCTCATTGCGGTAACATCAGCTAGAAGAGTCAGCGAAATTTAAGCACTAGTAGCCAAATCTCCATTCATATCCTTTCATCAGGATAAAGTGGTGCTGCGCCCCAAACCCTCATTTCGTTCCAAGGTGATCTCACAATTCCACCTTAATCAGGATATAGTCTTACCTTCCTTTTGTCCTAATCCAGTACATGAGCTTGAGAAAAGATTACATAACCTGGACTTGGTCAGGTGTCTACAAACGTATCTTGCCAGAACAGAAGAATTCCGAAAATCCAACTCTCTCCTTGTCCATTTTGGGGGAAAATTCAAAGGGACAGCAGCCTCTAAATCCTCTATTGCCAGGTGGATACGTGAATGTATTTCCTCGACATATGAAACAGCGGGTCAGACCCCTCCTCAGGGTCTAAAGGCCCACTCAACTAGAGCCATGTCAACATCCTGGGCTCTCAAAGCTGCTGCCTCTGCAGAAGACATATGTAAGGCAGCTACCTGGACTTCAGTCTCTACATTTATTAAACGTTATAGACTGGTCTTACAAGCCTCGGCAGATGCTAAGTTTGGCCGAAAGGTATTTGAAGCAGCCATCCAAAACTGACTCCTTTGCTACCCACCCTCAATGGGTACTGCTCTGGTAATTCCCACTCTATGCCGTGGATAGGACACAGAGGAAAAGTGAAATTTACTTACCGATATTTTGATTTCCTCTGTGTCCTTCCACTGCAACCCTCCCAGCTAATTACGGTATCTGTATTAGGCCATTCTACATAGACAGAGTATGAATTATGTTTTTCCTATGGTTACTGTATCTAACCTATTCTATCTTTCAGCTTGGACAAATGTATAACAGCAGAGGAGAGGTAGCAGATGAAATTTAAAGTAATTGATTGGTCCTACCCAGCTGGAAGGCGGAGCCAAAACCCACTCTATGCCGTGGAAGGACACAGAGGAAATACAAATATCGGTAAGTAAATTTCACTTTTTATAGTATGTGGTTGGGAAGTTTCTCCCTTTGAAAAGCATAGGCAAAACATGGAACCAATTAGGCGAAATATTTTTGGCCTAATTGAAATGGAGAAAAATCTAATGGTTTTGCTATGGGTGAATTTTCTCATGAAAAAGCAGAGAACCACACAGTTCTTCCAAGAACAGAACAAGACCTTTCACCCATCCTTACTCATATCATTTTTTTTTCCCCCTTGTTAACCCCTTAGCGACCCTTGACGTACCAGGACCTTCAAGGGTAAATGTGAGCCAACGACCCTTGACGGTCCTGGTACGTCAAGGGTTAAACTCTTCCATCGCGGCCGCACGGAGCGATGGAAGAGTTCAAGCCGCTTGTTACTAAGTGTCCCGGTATCGGGACACTTAGTAACAAGCGGCAGAAACATTGTTGCAACATGCGATTCGCTTCAAAAGCGAATCACATATTGCAAAACCTATATGACAGGGACAGTATTTGTAAATACTGTCCCTGTCAGATCTCTCTGCCTCCCTCCACCTTGCATACTGCTGAGGTGGAGAGAGACAGAGGGAGATGGTGTTCCAGTGTGCCTGTAAAAAAAAAAAGTAAAAAAAAAAGTTTAAATAAAGAAAATTAACCCTTTGATCACTGTTCTGCAGTGATCAATAAGTGCCCCCCATCTGATCACTCTTGGAGTGATCAATTTGCTGCAGATCAGTGTTTTCTGATCTGTGGGACACCCCCCATCCCCCTTGAATTTTTTTAGATTTTTTAAAAAATTTTTAATTTTTTTAAAAATTCTTTTTACATTATTTATTTATTTTTTTTTTTTTTTTAATAATAAATATAGTTTAGGTATTTTGGTAGGTAGTTGGGTAGGTTTAGTGTAGACGTGTGTTAGGGAAAGTTTTAGGGATAGATTTAGGTGTAGGGGAAACCCCCCCCCCCAAAAAAAAAAATATATATATATAATAAGCGCAGTTTAGATAGGTAGTTCAATTGGGTTAGGTAGGTCCAGGATATACGTAGGTTAGGGTAAGTTTTAGGGTTAGATTTAGGTTTAGGGATAGCGTAAGAAAAAAACCCCCAATAAAACCCCAAACCCCCCCCAAAAAAAAAAAAAAATATATATATATATATATATATATATATATATATATATATATATATATAAAGTGCAGTTTAGATAGGTAGTTCATTTGGGTTAGGTAGGTTCAGGATATACGTAGGCTAGGGTAAGTTTTAGGGTTAGATTTAGGTTTAGGGATAGCGTAAGAAAAAAAAAAAAGTTTTTTTAGTGGGCAAAATGCAACGCAGGTACATCGTTGAAGAGGCATATGCCTTTTTGGCGTCTGACTCTGAGGCAACAGACACTGCGTCAGATTTTGACATAGCGCAGTTTTCAGAAAGTGAGAGCAGCTCTAGTGATGATGCTGGGCCTTCTGTCAAGAAAAGACGCACTACCCCAAGAGCTGCTCTGGCAACTGCCCCAGCACCTGCCAAAAGAACTGCCCAAAGACCTACCAAAATACCTGCCCAAAGAAATGCCCCAAGAGCTGCCCTGGCAACTGCCCCAGCACCTGCCAAAAGATCTGCCCAAAGACCTACCAAAGAAATGCCCCAAGTGCTGCCCCAAGCCATGAGAAAGTTATGCATATGGGGTATTGCCGTACTCAGAAGAAGGAGCTGAACACTAATCAATTCAGTTTATAAAATCTTCACCTATTCTGTGCTTGAAATTCACATCAACATTGAAGGCAAAGTGTGAAAAATGCTGAATTTTTTTTACTTACGTCAAATTTTCACAGGATTGGTGGTAAAATGTAAAAATAGAAGACAGCGCACAAAGAAATCTAAGTGCAGATTTATTTCACATAAAAATATCTGAATGCATATAAAATGGACATAAAACATAAATAACACGAGATAATACTATGGAATTGACATCAGGTAAAACCCGAATACAGGGAGATGAAGGGCCAACCGGGTTTGTAATGAGTAGTGGCTGGAATATATGAATCGGCAATACGGGACCTATTATGGGATCTATGTGTGGTGGATCATACGGTTACTTGTAGCTTATTAAGTACCAATGATTGTGAATCTGCTCACCAGATAGCCGCTTGTGCTTGGGCCCATATGCTATTCTCTGGGAGTCAGACGCTTCGCTACTCCTCAGCACGTTCCCTGGTTCTCCGTAAGCCGTCAGCTCACTGTGTGGTTCTCCGTCCGGTCCCTTCAAATTCCTCCCTCGATCGGATTTGAAACTTGCCGCAAGTCCAAAAGTGTGTCTGATGTATTAAAATTCAATCAGTATGATGCGTTTCGGGAATATTGCTTCCCTTCTTCAAGATACAGTGATTGTATGTTAGTTTGTTTCAAACGTATTAAAACTACTGTGTTTTATCCAATCCCATAAAAGTTCAAAGGAACAGGGGTCAAATGTTATAAACTATGACCCCATACATTATCACCAAACATATTGATTAAAAGGAGAAATTTTCTAATAAAAGAACTGTCCCCAAATATTTGTTATGTTCTTATTCAATGTGTCCGATTCCTAAATTGGAATGTAATAGTTGACTCATTCATTTATTGGTCTCCTAACAAGCAGAGGTGAACCAAATCCTGCACGGTGCTCTTTTACTTGAATTACCGATTCTTGTGGCTGCTTGGTATCATATTACTATACACAAGTCGAGGCATTCACTAGAATAGTCCTCAATCATTTTCTCTCACCTTTTTTGTTTTTTTAAGAACATTACAGTAATGTTCTTAAAAAACCAAAAAAGGTGAGAGAAAATGATTGAGGACTATTCTAGTGAATGCCTCGACTTGTGTATAGTAATATGATACCAAGCAGCCACAAGAATCGGTAATTCAAGTAAAAGAGCACCGTGCAGGACTCTGGGAATCAGACAGCTGCCAAGACAGAGTGTGATCTCTATTTGCATATTTGACTATTTCTCCATCCTCATCGCTTCATCCCTTTTCATCCTCATTTCATCATCTCCCTATCACCACTCCATTATTTATGTGTCTGCAAGTCCTTCATTTCATTCTCATCACATCCATTCCATTGACTGAAGACACAGACTTGAACTGTATGTATATGTAAAGGGAAGTCATTACAATCAAGTTGTGGTTGATATATAATATATTGGTTACTTCCTCAGTTCTTTGAATGATATATCTTATCCCATATTGGTACTATTTATCTATTGTATTAGCTTTTGTCCCAGTAGAGCGCTACTTGTGTGTTTGTTGTATTTTGGTGGTAAAATGGCAGTGTATAAAATTGGAAAACACACCTAAAACGAGAGCCTGGGGTGTCTACTTTCCAAAAATATACACTTTTGGGGGGAAATCTTAAAAAAAGAGCACTGTTACACAGCCCCAAATGAGACATGGCACCAGTAACGCAAGCTGTGAAGATTCAAAGTGTGAACCTGGAAACGCGCATGTTCCAATTTGGGCCCTGTAACTCTCCCAAACCTTGAGAAACCTATGCATATGGGGTATTGCCGTACTCAGAAGAAGGAGCTGAACACTAAACAATGCATTTTTAAAAATCTTCACCTATCATGTGCTTGAAATTCACATCAACATTGAAGTGCAAGTGTGAAAAACGCTGTTTTTTTAACTTGCGTCAAGATTTACGAGCGATTGGTGGTAAAATGGCTGCGTAAAAAAATTGAAAACATACATAAAATGAAAGCCTGGGGTGTCTACTTTCCAAAAATATATACTTTTGGGGGGAAATCTTAGAGTGGAGCACTGTTACACAGCCCCAAATGAGACATGGCACCAGTGATGCAAGCTGTGAAAATTCAAAGTGTGAAACTGGAAACGCGCATGTTCCAATTTGGGCCCCGTAGCTCTCCCAAACCTTGAGAAACCTATGCATATGGGGTATTGCCGTACTCAGAAGAAGGAGCTGAACACTAAACAATGCATTTTTAAAAATCTTCACCTATCATGTGCTTGATATCAACAGTAGTATTGAAATGTAAGTGTGAAAACTGCAAAAAAACAAAATATTACCACAATTTTGAAATTTTTTTCAGGAAAAATAGCTGCATGAAAAACTCCAAAATTCTCCTGATTATTTACCTTATGTTGTGTAGTTTTCAGAAACATATACCTTTGTGGGACATTTTTGGTTCTGGCACCGTCAGCTAAGCTATGATGCTCACATGCCAATTGTTGAGAAATCACAAGTTGGAAATAACGGCAGCCATCTTGTAATATTTACCTTGTAAATGTGAGTAAAGGACTAAAATACTAGGCATATGGGGTATTCTTATATTCAGGAGAAGCAAATGAATATATTTAGGGGTATTTTTTTTTCATTAACTAATCGTATGCAAATCCTGACATGAAAATATAAGCAAAATGTTGTTTTTTTTCAATTTTTTTCCTCTTTTTTTCTATTTTAATCAAATTAAACAAGGAGGTATTCATATAATTGTGGTATCAAAAGAAAGCCCTACTTGTGCTTAAAAAAACAGTATATAATTTATGTGGGTGCACAAAAGGAATTAAAGAGAAAATATGGTTGAACAAAGACATAGTCAAAAAAGTCAAAATTGCTCCGGTCCTTAAGTCAAATCAAACTCAGATTTTCCCAGTCCTTAAGGGGTTAACTATGTACAGTACCTGTGTGCAATGATATCCTTTTCCCCTGGGTTCTCACTTCTGCTGGTATATGGAAAGCCATAGTAATGTCATAAAGGATTTACTAAGGCCTTCCATTCATTCTAGGACATGTAAAGTATGCAGAACAAAATAACCCAATTACACATATTTATATTAAACTGTTATGCACTACAGAGACGCACATAAAACTGTTAAAGGGGATGTATCACCTTATTAAATGTTTGCTTTATTCTGTTAGTCTTAGTTATATTAATAATGCTGTGCCTTTCTTTTTTTTTTTTTTAATTTGCTATAGAAATCCAGTTTTCCAACTTACTTTTCACCCTCTGATGTGATCTCCTCATTCTGATCGGCAAAACACGTGCCAAAGAGTATACAGGAGAGATCGTCCTCCATTTTGGTCTGTCTGTGAGATGGAGCACTCTCATTGGCAGAGAACGAAATCTAGCCAATGAGAGTGCGTCTGCTTATGGACACACCAGCGTGGAGGACGATCTCTCCTGTATACTCTTTAGCACGTTTTGCCGATCAGAATGAGGAGAACACGTCAGAGGGGGAAAAGTAAGTTGGAAAACTGGATTTCTATAACTAATTCAAAAACAAAAAGGTACAGCATTGTTGATATAACTAAGACTAACAGATTAAAGCAAACTGTTAATAAGGTGATATATCCCCTTTAAATACTTTTTATAATAGTTAAACAGTTTATTTTTATTAAGTTGGCATTTTACAAAAAAAATAACAGAACCTGCTTGAGAAATAGAGTGAATATTGAAATGCATTCGTTCTAACACTTTGAAGTCCAGATCAAGATTTAAGTTAGAATATTTGCCCACTAGCACTGGAACTGGAAGTTTTAAACAGTAAACTGATGATGTGCCTATCAATTTCTAATATGTGTACAACATACATTTTGTGTCTATTCAAAATTATTGCCATGAGCAAGCAGAGATTTTAAAACTCTTACTATGGTAGATATGATGATGATCAAAATGTTAGCAGAATATAGAAGGATAGGATCTGATGGCATGTAAGTATCAAACAGTAAATCAATACTTGCATTAAAAAATGTAAGAATTTTTTTAGTATCTGCTTGGTGAATCAACCTATTTCCTTCACCCTTTATATACACCCATAAGTAAGGACCAAATCATAACAAAATTGTGGTGCTAGAAGGGAAAAGTAAGATCCGCTTTAATCAAAAGAATACTCTTGCCAGCATCAAAGTGAGTCTAAGGGAGAAATGTTCAAAAACTTGTGGTAACTGAAACTATCTATAATCAGAATAAAATGGTTCTTAAGCCATAATCTATCAATTCTCCGATATATTATTGTCAATTTTTGCATCTAACTGCACAATTTCTATCAAAGGGAAGAGCAGTCTTGCAAGTGAATGTGGTTCAATCAACTGTCATATTGTAAGATATTTTCAGAAAAACATCTTTTTAGCCATTACTTTTTGTCTGATTAATGTCATTTTTTTTTTTTTCGCAACAAATTAAAATTGACTAAATTTGGAGAAAACAAACTGAAGCACTATTATTAAATAGGGGTGAAAAGTAGTATGGTGTTAACTGGTTAAAACAGTTTTTTCTTTTCTTTGAAAATTTAAGATAAAATTAAAGACATTTAAACTTGTTTCTTTGAAAATTTTCATCAAGCTCAACTTCGAGTCATTTTTAATTGTTTACAATACATTTTCAAATGTGTTTTTCAAAAATGACCTGAAAATGCTGTCCTCGTTTTACCACCAACTCACGATCCAACAATTTTTCCATTATGACGACTTTTGGAACATTTCACCAAGTATCCATACTCTTTAATAAGCATCTACAACAATGAGTGTTCTTTGGCAGCTCTGCTCCTATGGGAACAGACCCACAGATGAAGATGTGCTGTATTGCCCCTGTTGCACTTGTGCAGTTCCGAGTCATGCGGGATATGATTACAGTCCCCATTGATTGCTAGGGATGACCATATCCTAGTGGTGAAAGGGGCTGTGAATGAACACAACAGTCTGTGGCTATGAGCCACAGATATCTGGGTTGTGTTTATCCTCCTGTCAACCTATGAATAAAGCAATTTTTCATTTACTATTCACATAAATAGTATAACAGGGCTTATTTATATTTTCATATTTCTTGTAGCTCAGTGGAGAGATGTGACTGCATTTCTTCATCCTTGCCACTTGTATTGTACTCTTGGGAATGTTTTTACCTCAGCCGTTGATTTCTGTCAGCCTCATTACTAATCTATTAAACATTGTATTTCCTACATTTTGTTGATTTATTCAAGTAATTTGTGTCATAGTTTGTCACAGAGGGGTATGTTACTTTTTTTTTTGCCCAGTACAGTTTTACCTTTTATTACAAGAAAGAACAGAGTCAAACAGTGGAAAGTATAATCTATCAGCTGTTTGATAGGAGGAAGCCTTTGTCCAAGGGAAAATTAATCCATAATGTCTTGTCATTGCTCCATATGTTGTCAAGGAAAATTAAATTGAGCTTATGAATATTTCTGTTGTAAATTAGTTTTCTTACATTTTTTAAGTAGAAGAAGTAATAAAAACATAATGTTATGCAGTTAAACTGCCATAAATATAGTATGGAAAGATGTATTGTATAATAATTTTGAAATATAATGCAATACATTTAAAAGTTAGTGAACATATGCATTTGATTGATATCAAGGGGAGCTGTCATCAAGGTAAAGTAAATGGTAAAAGCTTCTGGTATCCTTCAAATATTTTAAGTTAAATTTGCTTGAGGGCAAGATCCACTTGAAATTTAAAAATGAAATTGATGTAATAATTACTAAAAATCACTTGCCTAAAACTATTGATGTCATCTGAATAGCTTTTTAAGTCTTCTTTTCTAATGTATCGATACTTCCACACTTCAATTTTTCATTTATAATAGCACATTGAATGAAAGGAAGAACATGCTAATTTGTATAAAACTGCATTATCTCTAGCAATACTAAGAAATTATCTCCTAATAGTGGAAAAGCCCATGTACACGGGCTAAGGTCCGGGTGATGTTAAGAGGCCAGACCTTCTCTGCATCCTGCCGCCGACGCAGTCATGCACAGTAGAGACTGCCTGAAAGCACAGAATGCTCCCAGCACAGAACTCCCAGCATTCCTACACCTCCCAGCATTCTGTGCATTCAGTCATTCTCTACTGCACATGACGGCTTCTGACAAACATTCTAGCAAATTATTCTACAGGATGCTATTACCAAGTACCAGTATGTAAAGTATTCCTTTTTTAAGAACATAAAACTACTAATTATGATTTCCCTGATACCACCAGCAGTTTACTAAAATAAGACACTATCCCAAGAAAGGAAATACCACCAAAGGTTTAAAAGAACAACCACCACCAAAGAACTAGTAATTTTTTTTTCTTGTTCACAAGAGAGCACATTTTCTACCATTTATTGTATTTGGTCCAGTTCTTGTGTTGGTCATGGTCTTGGGAGCTCTCCTTCCTCCACGCTGGGGGTGCCAGCAGTCTGTGACATTCTGGCTAATTGTCTCTGTGGAGGTAGTAGGGCTACCTCTCTTGCACCTGTGAGAATGCAGCTGTTGGTCCATTGGTTCCAATCACCCAGGTAAGCTGAAATAACCTCTTAAAAAGGCATTTTTAGCCACAAAATTACTGCCTCCTTTTTATGTTTTCCTTTGGGAATCTTCTGACTCCCTGTTACTGCATCCATTAGTAGGATGTTTCTGCCTGCTCATGTAAACCTACAGTTAATTTGTGTTCTGTTTTTTTCCCATTCCTACTAGAATTTAATTATTTTCTTACAATGTCTTCTAATGAGTCTGCAGTGATTGTGCTGTAAGATGACAATCCCAAGAAGAGCTCTAAAAAAATCAAACTCCAGGTCTGTACTTTCTGCAATAGCATTCTGCCTGAGCACTCAGAGATGAAGTTTTATGCTACTTGTTTTAAAAAAGCAGCATAATATGATCTAACCTAATTTTCTTCCCTGGGATTCATGTCCTGGTTGCAGGCTGTAATTCAGAAAACTTCAACCAGTTTCAATTGGACAGTGTTCTCACTGATGCCAGAAAATCTTCTATGACAGAGGGCTATTACATAGAGAAATATTACATAGATCTATTGCATATATTCCTTCTATACTTCTCCTCCAAGATTCATCCCGTCAAGTTCTTACATTCTTCCATCTATAAAAAAAGCTCTTTTTTAGTCTTGACTGAGAAAGTCTTGATACTAGTTCATATATATCAATAGATATCTAAGGGTTGAGCACTACAATAGTACCAACCCTATGATACTAATAGGAAGCGCCACACAATATCCAACAAAGATATATATCTATATAGAGAAAGGGAAGAGAAGAAACAAAAAGAAAACAAAAAGGAAAACCAACCAAACAAAACTTCCAGTCTATAGGTGGTCAGTCCTGGAGTATAGAGCAAATAGGGATCCAAAAGAGTCCAATAAGAGTCTATGCAGCTGCTATATGGGTAGGGATTCCCATCAATATACTGTAAAAGAAACACAAACAAAAACAGCGCAAAGGACTCCTCTAAGTGTAGTATGTAAAAACTCTTTTTCCTTCACCTTCACCACGTGCGCAAGACTGGTACTCACTTGATGGAGAGGTTAAACACTGCCTCTCAGTATATTCAGCGTGCCTGGTAAACCCCAGGTAGATAATAATCACTTGGTCTCACAGGATACATCCAACACCTTCCTCTTCCTGCAGGGGTTCTCCTCAGTAGGATGAATAGTCTTATAATAAGACTCAGATCTCCGAAAGGTCAGAAATTATGTACCACTGTATATTCTCAATAATAATAGTTCGTACCATGCGCCAACGGATGAGGATCCAATTTATTAAAAAGCATACCTGAAGATAGACCCAATAGGTTTAACACATTATGTGCACGTGAGGCATTTTGGATATATACTTTAAACACTTTAGGAGAAAAAGGTCTCAATGAGGAAATTGATTTAGGTTTTATATAAAATATTAAAATATTGATACTAATACATAATATTTGTTTAAAAGAAAATTAATATATAATATTAAATAATTAAATGATTTTGGAGTGAGTACACAGGGATTTTCACTTAGAATTACTAGGTATTGTAGATATGTGTAGGTATGTATAGATGCATGTAAGGATGGGTGGGTATACATGCGTATATGCATATATATGCATGTATAATAATAATAATATATAAGGGACTTAGCTTTCTGGAGATCCTGAAATTTGGGGTACTATACCTTACTATGGAAGGTGAAGGAAGGAAGAGATTTACACATTATGAGTAATTTATGATATACAGAAGGGAGCTTTTCCCAGGATGTGCCACTTATTATTATTGTCTCACTGGCTTCCAACATTATACTACGCAGTCATAGTGTTCATGCCATTTTTTGCGCACTTATTTGCTGGGACTGTCGGCATGATGAATCCATGTGGGTTGAGCATATGGGAGATGCTTTGCCCTTATGATGTTTTTCGAGTCGATTATGTCTGTTAGCAGAGGTGCGCGATGTGAGCATGCTCAGATGATGCGTTCCAATTGTGGAACGCGGAACTGAGAAGAGAACACATCGATGCGTAGACATGTGAACGGAAGTAAGGGGAGGATGGCGTTTTCGCCAGAGTGGCCACCGGGGATGATCTCTCTTCAAATAACGGAAGATTCTGGCAAGTAAGTTTATCAAATAGCTCTGAGGAAGTAGGCAGGTCCTACGAAACGCGTTAGCAATATATATTTCTGTCATATTTTAATTTTTGTTATGGTGATATATATATATATTTCTATAGATATTTTGTTCTTATTATTGTTTATTTTTAATAAATTGGATCCTCATCCGTTGGCGCATGGTACGAACTATTATTATTGAGAATATACAGTGGTACATAATTTCTGACCTTTCGGAGATCTGAGTCTTATTATAAGACTATTCATCCTACTGAGGAGAACCCCTGCAGGAAGAGGAAGGTGTTGGATGTATCCTGTGAGACCAAGTGATTATTATCTACCTGGGGTTTACCAGGCACGCTGAATATACTGAGAGGCAGTGTTTAACCTCTCCATCAAGTGAGTACCAGTCTTGCGCACGTGGTGAAGGTGAAGGAAAAAGAGTTTTTACATACTACACTTAGAGGAGTCCTTTGCGCTGTTTTTGTTTGTGTTTCTTGATACCAGTTCATGTTACTGAACTAGAGAAAGACATATGCATGTTTCTTCATGTTTCCCAAGTCATCAGGGGGCTTCCAATCTGTCATGTATCTGCATTTTATGCAACAGTTCATTCATGTAAGAACCTGGTCAATGTGTTGCATCTCTGTATTTAATTGTTCTCTTCCTGTGTCACCTGTGTACACCTGCCATGCCATTCTAAAGCCTTGTCTGTGGCACACATAGTGTTACTTTATGTTCCATTAGCTTCCAGCGTAGCCGAGCTCTGCTTCAGGGTCTAGCCTGCATATTCTGTGTTACTCCTGTTTATGCTGACCACAGCTCTGTCTGCTAAAAAGTCAAGTTCCTGTTTACCTTCAAGCTCTGTCTAGTTACCTAGTATTGGGAATGGGCAACATTTTTTTTTGCATCAAAAAATGAAACCGGCAAATAAATGGCACTTCCCACAGAGTGGGGCATTTTCCAGAAAAGGACTGATTTTCCTCTTTCGTGCATACCTTATTGCATTGAGATCAAAGGTAAGTGGCAATTTCACTTTTTTCCACCATGGATAGTATAAAAGGTGGTGTCAGTTTCCCGCAGCATTCTGTGTTTGTGAGCAATAGAGAGAGCACCATATCTTTGAGCTAGTTAGGACAGGCAAAGCTGTAATGTAGTTTAGGGAGTCTTGTAAGCAAAAAATGTGTTCTCGGTGTTTTGAAGAGTCTGGGGGCACTCTGAGAGGGATAGTATGAAGGTAGAAAGGAGATTTAACCAAAATATGCCTTTTGGTCAACTGAGACACATCTGTGATACAAGCTGATTTCTGATCTGGCTGTTATCCCTGTGTTAGGGGTGTGTGGGGTTGTGTGGAAGGAGCAAAGGAAATTTACCCAAAATACATAAAAAATCTGTGTGACTGAGAACATAATCAGCTTGGATCCAAGTTCCTTTATGCGTGCTGTTATCCCTGTGTGAGGGTAGTCTGGGGAGTTGGAGTGATTAGATTTACCCCACATAACATTTGTATGACTTGGAAGACACGTGGCTAAAGTATGGTATCATGCTAGCTATAGTCATTAATATGGCATACAAAGGTGGCACAGTAGTAATTATGAACACAACTGACTTTATAAGAGGCACCCAGGCAACTTATGGATGAAAAATACTACAGAAAACTACAATGAGATCCCATTTCTAACTACAGAAAAGAGCTTTAAAAATCATGTAAGGACTCCCTTATAATTCTGTGGACACCACTTGGATGTGCTCATTCTGGAAGACCCAAGGGTGGGATGCTTCTATGTACTTCTTAAAATACACAGGAACAAAATCCTGAAACGCCAATAATATCTGAAATTGGCACACTCACAAAAATCGTCTGGTTGGGTGGAGAGGATTCTCAAACCATTAGTTAAAAAAACACCCAGCTACAAACAGGATAAAACCAATCTCTCAAACAAACTGTCTGAACCTGGCTCCATCCCAAGGGAAACCATTCTAGCCACTATGCATGTGGAATTACTCTACACCATCATTCCACATGACAACTGCATTGTAGCATACAAAGAGGATTATCCACAGAACCTGTAAGCCAGCTAATACACTTTATACTAACGCACAATTATTTTACCTTTGTGCACAAACTATACATGCAAAAGACTGGAAATACCATGGGAACATGAATGGCATCACAATATGCCAACCTATTCATGGCAAAATTGGAGGAGGAGTTCTTGTTCTTGTCCAACTAAAGCATCTGGTCTACCTCTGCTACATAGATCTTAATCATTTAGACTGCCAGCAAAGATTAAGTTTTGGCATGTCACAAAAATTACAATGTCTTTTATCCTACCATCAACCTCAAACACATCCATTCACCCACACAAATTAAATTTCTGGGTATTACAATCAGTATTAGTAACAACTCCATCTGCAAACCAACAGACAGGCCTAATTATCTCAGAAATTACAGTTTCCATACCAGGCACACAAAAAACTCTATGTTCAGCCATTCCATAAGGTTTAACCACATGTGCTCTGATACTTCTGACTGTGAGATCAACATCTTAAAAATCTCATGAGAGATTTTATCAGTAATGGATATAATGCCGAAGTCACAGAGATCCAAATTCAGAGAGCCACCAGTCTACCCAGAAGTAATCTCCTGGAATACAAACAACAGGAAGAGAAGAGAATGCCATTTGTAATTACCTACAACCCACAGCCTGAAGTACAGTTTGAGATGTACAGTTTGAGTTGGTTAATGCACCAGCTGAACAATCTGTTCAAACCTTCTAGTCCCAGCATGGTCAAGTCAGCCTTTCACGCATCTGAGGTAGATCAAATGAGTACCCAGGACATGCTTGAAAATGAGAGACTATCTCAATATATCATTCCAGATAAAATACTTTCAGAAAAAAAAAAAAATCTCCAAAAGCACACAAACAATACTACAAACTAATGGCAGATTAAAAAGAATATTCTCAATGACTTTCGCTCTTCTCATATAAATGTAAAACAACTGGTGGTGAAGAGCTCCCATAAGAATGCATCTGAGAATGGTACTTCTCCATGTCTACAAAAGATGTGTGTAATGTGCGCACACATATGTACCGCAGGTAAGGTGCTCTTACCACATTCCCTCCAAAAGTACAATATAGAGAGCAAATTCTCCTGTGACCCATCTAATATTGTTTACATCTTCATGTTTGTGAAATGTCCCCAAACTGGATAATATGTAGGTAAGATAGGACAAACCATAAGAAAACAAATGAATCCACATAGGTCCAGTGGCACCCCAGTGGGTCAACAGTTTTGTAAAACTGACCACAGCATTAAATATCTCAAATAACTGTAGTTATGGGAATTTTTAGGACACAGACAGACAGAAAGATCAGGGAGTATAAATTGCTAACCAAATTAAACACTCTAAACTGTGGCTAAAACCTTGACAAGGAATTTGTCACATTATCCCATACCATAAACATATTTTGGTCCCTTTGGGGGGGGGGCTGCATAGATCATTGCAAGTGATGGGTTGTGCACCCTCTGGAATTTGGAGGGTTAACCCATACATTCTATAGACTTAGCCATCTCTTGTTAAAGACTAAAATTCACTGGCGCATCAAAAGGTAATAAAAGGTGTTTGTATTTTCTAGTCAGCTTCAAAGATACTATACTGGAGCCTAGGGAATGAATTATAGACCATACTGATAACAATATTCACTGCCAGTAGATCCTTTAAATGTTAAAATCCTTTGCATTAATTTTTAATCTGCTACAAAATATATCTGCAAAAATGGCAGATTGTCCTTATTCTTTATATTGATCAATCAATCATTTCTCTTATTCAATAGAACTTCAAAGCAGATCACGTTGTGTTTTGTTGATAGCGGGACAGCGCTCAGCAAGACTGATGGGAGTTGTAGTTACTGGTAAGCCTTGCATATATGAGATTTATTATCTAAAATAGTGGCAAAAGAGATACCCAGGAATCCGTTTTTTATTGGTCTCCTAAGTCTGTATTTCCTCATGTTATGCTATAATAGGAATAGGCGTATGGGTTATTTAAGGATTGTGATGGGAGTTGTTACCGGTATGCGACCTTTACAGTAGGAGTATGACTCTGACTCTGAGTTTGTTGTAGGAGTTGACAAGAGTAATAGAGTAGTCACATATGCCACCTCCTATAGTCCTGTTCTTAAATCCATAAAGTTACACAGTTCTTCTGCCATGTACTGCCAACCCAAACTTAGTGAGTTTATGGAAAGGAGTCAAAAGCTTCACAAAAACAGTCCCAAAATACACCTGTGGAATGTCAAGGTTGTCAAGACGTTTGTAGTAGCTGACATATTTGTTATGCAGAAAACTGAGTTTTTAAAGAACTGATGTCATGTGTTGCACCCCACTGGCAAATCCCAAGCCGCAGTTATTTTTCAAGGATGATTGTACCAGAATTACATAAGCAGGTGGTTCGTGTGGTGGACAAAAGACTGCAAACCTCATATGGAAAGAAACTTCTCCTGACAACAGATAAGTGGGCAGAGTATAGACTATATTACTCTCTCTACTCACTGGGTTTCTCTCCCATCACCAGTGGGCAACAATATACCGTGAAGCATCAGGTCTGAACCAGTAATTTTGCCTCTGTTTCTGGCCTTAAAGGACAGCAGCAGGGTAGCCCATAACATCGGCACACCACTTTGTGCATGCAGAGTTTTGAAGGGCAATCCCATAGAGCCATAGATCTGTTTTATAAACTATAGTAGGTGATAGATGAATGGCTCGCTTGTACCCTGCTCCTTGAAAGCTGTTTTTTTTAGTGTCTCCTGATAATGGCTCCAACATAATAGATGCCTTGAGAATTGGTGTATTTACCCTGCTTTGCCCATGTCCTAAGTTTAGAGACTACATTACTCACAAGATGCAAAACCCTCAGTGAGATGTTGAATATCGCCACAAAATCTCTGCCCATTTTAGCCCCTGATACACTGCTCACATTGCATTGTTACTTCATACAAGAGAGGTACCAACCTGCCCTATCAACAGCAGAAAATAGTGGTCCCCACCTGGTGGAATTGCACATTGCACATGCTAGAGTAGAATATGTCCATTAGCTAGTATACAATGCAAAACTGGAAGGCTTTGGATGGCGCAACTTTATCACCATGGCAATGGCAAATAATGTGTGATATCTGTAAACTTGCTGGTTAATTGTGTAGGGACAGGAATTGGTAATATTCTCTTGCTGATATATTTACTGCAGAAGAACTGAGGAGCATGGCTGACAAATCTTACAATGAATCATAAAGCAGACATACACCACCTAGTGAAGAACGTTTTTATGCTTTGAGCAGGATTCCTTGCAGTGTCCATTTAAAAGCCTTGAGGAAAATATTCTTGCTGCTTCTTCTACATCTTTATGAGTTGGTAACTGACACACATGAACTCCGTGTAGCTCCTAGGAAATTGTCCCACCACATTTGAGATGGTTACAGCATACGTGCTGGACAGCTGTGTTCTAGGTACAAATGATGACCCTATTGACTACTGGCAAACAAGACATAGTAACAAAGTTGATGAAACTGAAAAAAGACATCCATCCATCAAGTCCATACCATGCCAAATCACCCCTGTTGATCTCCAAATAGCAGTTAGATAAGTTGTTGATCCAGGGATCAACTGTCCTAATTCTCAATATTGTTTTGTGCTAGATCGATATCCTTTGCTTTTGAAAGCAGTTACAGTATCTAAAAGCATAGCATCCTGAGGCAAATAATTCAATAGCTTTACGACACTTACTGTAAAATACCCCTGCCTTTGGTTTAGTCTTTAAAGGCCTTTCCTGTAGTCTTAATGGATGACCTCTCATTCTTAGATCAGCTCATTGACCACTGGCAAACAAAACATGAAAAGGAATAAACATCTAATACCATCTGAGTATCAGGTAGCAGGAGTGGATAAAACCACACGTGAAAGGAAACACATGTTCTATTAATAGCAGCACTGAGGATAAGGAGGAGGAGGCATCTGATGATTGATTCAATCTATCACTGTTGGAACTACTGCTGTGAAATCTGATTAACATTTGTCAATAATCTGAGAATAATGCAAGCTTACGTTAGACATAAGATGATTATGCAAATAATGGGTGTAGCTTTCAGGCCTATGAATGATAATGATATACATCAATCACACTACACCATTCCATCACTACCATACACTTCTGCCACATTCAATTTTAATTATAGTTTTTAAATTAATGGTTGGCAAGCATAGCAGCAAACCTGCATAAAGAAAAGCCAGAAAAATATTTAGTTTACAAGATTACAGAAAATTAAGGCTAGGTTTGAAGAAAAAAATTAAGGGCTTCAAACAAGACTTTCTCTGAGAAATAAAGCTGTTGCAGGCCTGAGGCTTACAAAAATGCAAGGTTAGAAAAATAATTGTATGCCCTACTGGCATAGTGCCAGCAGTGCTAGTTGGTGGTGGCAAATGCAACTTGTGACAATGTGGCATTTGCTACTGCTCTAATTTCTGCTGCAGGAGGAAGACTGAGATCATCAGCACTGATAGAGCACAGGTAGTGACACTGATGCTTTTACTTGCCACTAGCCCTGGTGTTGCTGAGGCAGAACCAACACCACAACAAGCCCCTTCAGGTGCAATTTTATGTTTCTCCTCCCGAACCTCCTCTAAATTATGGGTGTGGTGGAATACTAATTTTTACCTTGATAGCAGGAAGGAACTGTGCCTTCCATCAGCAACTGCATTGTGCACAGTGTGCTCAAGGAGTCCTTGTGAAACAGGGGAAGAACTGGGGCGTACTGCAATAATTGACACACCTCTTATATTAAGCAACAGGCACAACTGCAACTGCAGCAGTAAAACCATCCCCCCCAAGAAACAAAGTACTGCTGTCACTGTGATCTTTTTCCACTACGCAAAGGACCCGTTATGCCATGATAGAAGACGTAATAAAAATAATGAATCCTTCCTACCAACAGCTTACTTTATTCATTTGGATGGAATGTCTGCAGATTCTAACTGATACCCTGCATTTGATTGCTCTCCACAGTACACAGCCTTGCCCCCGAAAGTGACGCATCAGAACACAGATGCATCCACTACAGCCTCCAACCCTACATCATTTTGAGCAGCCACACCATCTAGGAAGAGGACATGGATGGCCACTGGAGGCACCAAGCTTGCTTAGGCGGACACCAGGGGCGACATTCAGAATGACGCTGAAGCGTCATTCCAGGCCCCTGGTTCCCAGCGTAGCCCAATGCGGCGACTGGAATTAAGGTATGCTGTGACAGTAAAGCCCCGTCAAGGGCCCCTCCTCTGTGGCCCGAGTCGGGTTTGCTAGGGAAACGGGTATGAAATTTGTGCATCAAGAGGGGAGCATGAGCAATCATCTGAAGGTATCCAGGGTCATTCCTAAGGACCATACCCTCTCCAGTGTATCAAGTATTGTAATCACCCTCAGATCCACCTGGAGTCCAGAATGCTTTGTACCACATACTCCTCATGATCACCAACCTTGACAGGAGCTGGCCAAACCGTACTCAAGGTATAATTGTTACAAATCAGGGGTTTGTGCAAAGAAACCTGAAACACATTGTGAATGCGCATCAAAGCTGGAAGATCCAGACTATATGCCACAGGTTTAATTCTGAGCAGAACAGCAAATCGAGGAGTCAGTTTATTACAGGGAACCTGAAGATTTCGGTTATGGGATGACAGCCAAACTCTCTCCCACACCTGGAAAGTAGGTGCAGGCAAATGCCTACGGTCAGCCTGCCTTTTTTGCCGTTGCATGGAACCACGTAGGGTATGCTATACCCAAACCCAAGAGGAACGGAGAGCCCTCAGATACTCATCCAGAGCCGGAATTTCTTGTGCCTCAAAAACCTCAGGAAGGACATAGAGTTGAAACCCATAATTGATCAAGAACGGAGAACTCTGTGGAAGAGTTCATAACACAATTCCGGACAAACTCCGCCCAAGGTAACAAGGTAGCCCAAATGTCGTGGTGGTCAGAAATAAAGCAACGGAAAAATTGTTCTAGGGCTTGGTTAGACCTTTCTGCCGCACTGTTAGACTGAGGGTGGTAAGCAGCGGAGAAAGCCAGCTGAATCCCCATCTGAGCACAAAAGCACCTCCAAAAACAGGACATGAACTGACTTCCTCTGTCAGATGCAATAACCCTGGGTATGCCACGGAGCAGAAAGACTTCTTTAGTGAACACCACCACAAATTCCTGCGTGGATGGTAAACCCTTGAGTGGTATAAATTGGGTCATCTTAGAAAATTTGTCCACAATCATCAGGATGACTGTGAAGCCCATAGAAGCCAGAAGAAGAACCATAAAGTTGATGGACAAATGTGACGAGACGTTCCCCATTGGCCACAGGTTGGAGGAGACCGACAGGCAAATGTTGAGGAGACTTATTGGATGGTCAGACAAGCCGGGGTCATACACAGGAGAACAGGATACAAACGACTAGAACTGCACAGGACAATAACATAAGGGTGTCACGGTTTTGTTAAGAACGCTCAGACAGGTAAGGTTAAAAGATTTATTGAAAATAAATAATCTCCCCACTCAGGTCCAGATGAGGTCCGTACCAAGTACTTTCCAAGTCTGACTCTGGTCAGGGTGTCGAACACAAAGCGTAGTAATAATGTGAGATAACTGTGATGATCTTGGACTTGCAGGCAGAATTCGTAGATAGCTTCAGGAACAAGAATATCCTCAACCACAATAAGTGACACAAGCAGTGGGTAACTGCAGGGCAATCCCCTAGTGGAATAGGGATATCGGAGGCAGCACAGACAGTGTACAGGTAGACACCTGACCCTAGACTTCTAGGGTTAATGGAGGCAACATGGCAAGACTCTGGCATAGAACTGACCCTAGGGGTTTAGGGTCAACGGAGGCAACACGGACAGGACTCTGGCAGTGGCTGAACCCTAGAACTCTAGGGTTAACAGAGGCAACACAGACAGGTCTCAGGCAGCGACTTGGCCCTAGCACGCTAGGGTTAACGGAGGCAACACAGACACGACTCTGGCAGTGGCTTGACCCTAGAACACTAGTGTTAACGGAGGCAACATAGACAGGACTCTGGCAGCGACTTGGCCCTAGCATGCTAGGGTTAATGGAGGCAACAGACACTGGCAGAATAATAACCCTAGACCACTAGGGTTAGCATAGGCAACATGGTCTCATACTGGACCCTAATACTATAGGGTTACCGGAGGCAACACAGACACTGGTGAGTGATTGGGCTCCCACAGGCCCCAGGAGACTACTAGAGCAGGTAGGCCTAACAGGCGCTATGTGGAAAGTGAGTGGGAGAGGGCAAGGTACGTAACATAGCCGGTCAGTAACTGGTGTCGCCCTGATCGGTACACGGAGGTAGTCAGCCAGTCCCATTATCAACGGAACCAGAACCTCAACCAGGTTGGCGCACACTGAATATACAGCCAGTCTAGATGGACAACCAGACACTAGCCTAGCCAGGTCGGTGCATACAGTGTAGTCAGCCAGTCCTTAGTCGGTAACGGAATCAGGTACTCAGTCAGGCCAGGTCAAACACACGGAGTCAGTCAGCCAGTCCTTAGTTGGTAACGGAATCAGATACTCAGCCAAGCCAGTTCGGAACACAAGGAGTTAATCAGCCAGTCCAAGGTCAGCAACGGAATCGGATCATAGGAGTGTCAGGAACTAAACGTAGTCAGGTGAGCCGGGTCATACACGGAAACAGGAACAAGAACTTCTAGTCGCTAGATACGGGTACACCACAAAAGGGCACCAGTAGAATTACAGGAGGGCGTAGTTAAAGGCAAACCCTGAGAGGAGTCACCAACACAGAGCCAATAAGAATAAGGCCAGGGTAAACCCGGAAGTAACAATGTCGCTCAGTACAGAATCAGGGGCACTGTGATAAAGGGTGACTGAGTTAGGATCCAGTTCCCTTTAAAACCCAGCCAGGAAGTAGGTAGATGGAGACTTGCATGACCAAACTGCATAAGACTGAGGCCTGCATCAGTACGCAGCTTTGTGCCCGAAAGTGATAGATCAGAGCAGAGATGCATCCACTACAACCTCCAACCCTGCATCATTTTGAGCAGCCACGCCGTCTAGGGAAAAGACACGGACGGCACCAAGCTCGCTTAGGCCGGACGCCCAGAGCAACATACGGAATGACGCTGAATCGTCGTTCCAGGCCCCCAGTTCCCAGCGTCGTCCGATGAGGCAGTGCTGGAATTAAGGTACGCTGTGACAATCATGTCTAGTGCACAGTGCAGTCACTGGTGACAGACTGTTTCTTCCCCAAAGGAGAAATATCCTCTCACGCGCATAATTTCAGTGACAGGAAGGTGGGAAAGAATGACCTTCTTCTTCTGTAGCATCACCTTCACTGGCTGGGGCATGTGATTCTGCTGCCTCAGCATTCACAAAAGACTTAGTACCAGGGGTGTTGGTGGCAAGTGGAGTCTGTCCTAGTCGTACTTGAACAACTTGGTCCCACGGTGGTCTGTGGCACACTAGCCTGTTCATCATCATCCTGTTACTGGGACAGATGAATGTCTCTCTCTCTTTCTCTCTCTCTTTCTCTCTCTCTTTCTCTCTCTCTTTCTCTCTCTCTTTCTCTCTCTCTTTCTCTCTCTCTTTCTCTCTCTCTCTCTCTCTCTCTCTCTCTCTCTCTCTCTGTCCCCTTCTGCTCTATGGGACTGGTTCGGGATAACGATTGACATGACTGTTTGTAAGCACAGAAAGACTATTTAAAATTGAAAACTTATTCATTATTTAGATTGAATTAGTTTTATGAGATAACAAGGAATTCACCTGAGATATCAGAGGTTGGTTAAAGAATTTCAGTTTCGTATAGTTTTGGCTCAATATATAGGCGCATACCACTATTTAGTTTAAATTTTACATTTTTTAGTTTAAATAGCCTGGAAGTGGTTGGTTGACAAGTCAGGTGATTAACCATGGAAACAGAGAGGTAAAGGCAGTTCGTTAATCATCTGCTGAGTCAGCATGACACAGGGAAGGAAAGGCCGTTTGTATTCAACAGCAGAGTGTTCAGCCAAACTGTGACAGGTCCAGATCTGTCCTACCATTCAGGGCTGGATTTATATCCCACATGTCCTTGGTCATGGCTTTCTAGGCCACTTAGCTCCAAGCACCCCTGTTCCTTGACCCCACCCCCAGTCCCATCTACTATTTCCTTACACAGAAAATACCCTTGATCTATAACAAGCAAGGGCAAAAAAGTATTTAGCCTATTGAATGCTAAAGAGATCTCCAATGCATGGCTAAGCAATCTGTTGGAGATCTCTCTAGCATCCAAGGCGTTTAATTATAGCTTGGGGTGTAAAGCTGGAACAGGGATACTGAGATAAATCTGGTCATATCCACAAGTGTGTGTGTGTGTGTGTATATGGCCAGCACAGCCAAGGCACTCCTCAAAATTTTGGTGCTCTGTTCAGTTGCCTGCTCTGCCTATTGGTAAATACAGCCCTGCAGACATTGTTTTCTTGACCAGTTTGTATATAAATAATGCTAAAAGGAAATGCTCCATAGCTAAATGGTTTGGCAAATTATTCATCAAAATAATTGTCTAAGATGGTTGTGAGTTATCATCATACATGTTTTTGGTACAATGTGAAAAGTTTTTATGTAGATTGATGAATCTTACCCCTTAATGACCCAGTATATGTCAGGACCATCACAGATTTCTTTCCTTTAACCTCTTGAGTGACAGAGGGGCACTCAAAGGATTAAAGACCAGTGATGGTCCTGGCACATCATGGGTTAGGGGGCACTGTGATCATACCATTGAGGCTGAAACTGAAACTGTAGAGTCCCTTAAGTGCTGAACTGGAATGTCATGGGTCCTTAAGGGGTTAAACAGTGTGACTGACATCAGTCCCATTTAACACTTTACAATGAATTGCAATAAAAAAGGACCATTAATTAATATCTCTTTAATATTGGAATCAGTAGGTAACACGTATAAGCACACTATACCCTGAACAATATGTATCAAGACAAAAGCCTAGTAAATTAGGAACAAAACAGATACATCCTGTGTGTGAAAGAAATATTCAAATTCAATACATAAGATGCAGCTGATTTGCCTTAATACATATACTCCCTCTCTTAAAGTAGTTTAAATAATTGTATTCATATTTTTCTTGATTTTTTTTTTTTTTTTTATTACTGTTTTATTAGTATTTCCCCAACTGAGTTTATGACTTATTAGGAATTAATGTAGGATCTGTAAAGTGCAGTAATCAATTTGTATTTCTCTCGCATCTATTATATCTGTAGAAAAGCTTATATTGTTGAAAACAAAACTCTTGGCGTCTAGCATGACAGCACAAGACATATTATGGTTCAGCAGAGCATCAACTGGTAAACTCTGTTATTCAGTGAATTATAACTTGGGGAATACAGCTGAGAGGTGGATAGACATTTCGTCTCAAGTTCAGCTCTGTTTACTGCCTTAGAATTAATAAATGGAATTCAGAAATACAAAGTCCTAAAATATAAAAATTCAGCACAGTACTATATTGGTTTGCAACAAAATAATCAACTCAAAACATTTTTAAGCTGCACATTTAATTTTCTTCTTTGTTTAATGTTTGTGTGATCTTTGTATATTGTGAATCTAGCATGAGATGGTCAATTCTATTGGCTTAACAGTTTCATCTCTGTTCAAAATGGTTCCAGAGAGCAGTAGTTGTATGGCGTCTCCAAACAGAAAAAGAACATTGAGTATGTGTGCTCGCTTGTGTGTGCGCACATAAATAAGACCTTTGACTGGCTAATACCCATGCCCCATTAGCAAACCTTTTTTTTTTTTTTTTCTGACTAACATGTAAGTGAAACTGACAGTGTTATGTTATTTTGCTTTCCATTTTTCACAACTGTGATGCTCCTCAGAGAATTTGATTCCAGCTCTCTCTGCACTACCAGAATGATGCAATGTATCTGTATTGTTCTTTATGATGCAAGGTATCATACTTTCTCGTACTTCTAGAAATCCTATTTCGATGTGTAACAGCACCTCTGCGTGCGAACAACCAGATTAAATTGGACAGTGAGCTGTATTTTTCCCATCTCTGGTCTGGTACCTTTTTAGTATTTAATTATCTTCCTATAGGACATTTACCCCTTGGGTGCTTGAGGTCTCCGTTACATTGAGATACAATGTGTTGAGGACCTCTCTATCATCCACTGGAATAAACAGACAATACCCTTGGAATAAGAACTTAACATGGATCTAAATACTTTATTCATTTGAGTGTCTTAAATCAATGTTTCCCATGGTCTTGCTTATTTTTGTAGAAGTACAAACACATACCATCTTAGTCCACATGAGTATAAAACACATCCTTTTCAATAAGACAGAAAAACAAAAAATATGGAATGCAAACTGGAGAGAACATTGGGATAGGTTCAAGAAGGAGCCCTGAGGAGGAGCCCTGCGGCATCCGATCCACACCATAGTAAACAAAATCTCCATTGATTTAACTCTTTGAGTTCCAGAGAGGTGCCCAATTCACTGGATACCTCTCTGGCACTCAAAGGGTTATATGCAAATATATGAATATTTGGTAATATTTTTTGCATTTGGACTAACAGTTTATATTAAGACAGACAATTGTGACGTCCTCCTTTCTGCAGATCAAAGTAGTACTACTTACAAAGTTTATTTAAAACAATGCGGAATTCCAATGTACAGTAACAAACTAGGATATAGCAGTGTGTTGGAGGCCTCTCTATCATGCAAGAGGTTAAATGTTCCACTTATATAAACAGTAATTTGGGGAATATGAATTTGAATTTGTCTTCTGTGGACCAGTTGGCTTGTCCCATAATTACACCTGTTCAGCTTCCTAAATATGGTCCCTGATTTTCTGTTTGGTGCATGGGCAAGTATAGTGAGGAGATACTGAAGAAGGCTCCAACTAAAGCACAGAAGTCAGTTACACTTTTGCATACTCTTAAGAATTTGTTAGATATAAAAAAGAAAATCACAAAATAATTATTAGAAATTAAGAAAGTTTGACATTATTTTTAAAGCTTGAATTAAGCAACAGTGTGTATCTTTAGCAGCTAAACTAGGTATGAAATGTCAGTGTGCAAACCTTGCATATGTTGTACAAGTGTATATTCAAAAACGTATTTCATGCAAGAACTTGCATAACACAGCCATCTCTGACTGCTCAAAACATAAACGTAAAAAGCCGATATTATCAATATACTGGAATTTTGAAGGGATGATATTGATGGTGGTTCCTTTACCTTTTATTGGGAGCAGTGCTCCTTGAAGCTGATATAAGAAGAGGTTGTGCAGTTTAAATGAAGTTATACAGTTGAGAACTGCCTGCAGAGGGGAACAGTAACAACAAATGGACCAGAAATCTACATGGAGGCCAATATCCTATCAAAGACAAACATTTATAAGGTTTAAACTGATTTACCTTATGCTCAAGTATATATTTGCAATTCTTAGTGCCATTAAATTGTTACAATTACAACAGAGGTGAACATCACAAATAGCCTTACAATGTGGAATTCCACTTGTGGTTTTCTGAGAAGGAATAACTGTTAGGGACCATCAGCAATAGTCTTTATAAAAGAAATATGTCCTTCATCTTTAATAGACCTTGTTCTGGCTGTGCAAAACATCCGCTTTAAAGTTCAAACTGAACAGTGCCACGAGAACCGATGCATAGTTCATAAGTAGGCCGCAGCCTAGAGAAGCTGCAAAAGGAAAAACCATGAGGAAGAGAAAGCGGTTACAGTAGAGAGTAGCAATACGTGATACAAATGTAGCAGGTTGATTGTTTACTTAAATGACAACACACTATAAGTCTTTGGGCTCAATAGACTATAGGTGTGAGCACGCAGTGGGTTAAGCTGCATTTGCTACATTGTATATACAGACTGATACGGTGTGAGCAAGCAACGGGTTAAGCTGCCTTTGCTACATAGTATATACAATGTGATATGGTTATTACCCACTGAAGAGATAAGGAATATCTAAAGATGCAGAATTAAAATAAGTGGTTTTGCTATAACAAGCTCCCCAGTAAAGGAGATCTTGGAAAAAATTGGAGACTGGACAGAAACACTGACCTTGCCGAGTTGCTTGTGAAAAGAGAAGTGCCACATGAAGCCGACCTTGAAAATAAGGTAACAAAGTAAGAAGCTTCAACAAGCGAACAAGCTGTATTAGGTCTGGCTATAAAGCCGGTGGATGCAAGTAGCAGTAGATCATACTGTCATCTTTACATAAGATTGTGGGATTAACAGCAAGTAAATAGCGATACCCTAAATTGCCTTTAAGACATACAAAAGCGGGACATATAGATTGCATATACCATCAGTGTGGGATATATACATTCTGTATACTATTGATATATGGTCATCTAAGAAGAAGAAGATAACATCTATAAAGATATTATAAAACTACAATATATATACACAAACAAATCAGAGGCTGGAAATACCGATTTAAAGAGCAGTTGAAGATCGTTATATGTCTAAAATGTGACTGATATATGTCCACAAAATGCTATAGATAATAAAATTCTGTGTGAACATATGCCAGTATAAGTAGTAGTCTGCAGCGACTATATGGGTTTAATACGTCCATAGGCTCCTCCATTGTATTTTGGTTTAGGGTTGATATACAATTATTATTGTATTTTTATGTGTAACTTTAATTCACCTATAACTGAGATTTAATTCTATTGTGCATGTGTATGAGTACAGTCCCACTGAGGGACATTTTTATCTGGTATTTCCATACATTTTGTTTATAGGTTAAATCCCGTTGAGGGATATCTTAATGTTTTAAATTTTGGTTTTATTCATTAGAACTGTATAGAGTATTTCTGTTCTTCATTGATTGGATCACGGGCAAATACACAGATCTCCGTAGGGGGATGGAACGCACATACAGGCATTTAATACTTGTAAATCACAGCGTATGAGAACAGATTGGTTTATATCCGATTGGGTTTTTGAACTGTTGATGAACACGTGTTTGCTGGTGTGGGTACGTACCTTGGTGAAGGGGAATCTTTGTGTGCCGTGAGTGTACAATATTGAACGATAATAGAAGTGGATATATCTCATATGTATTTAAAAACTTGATCACATGATCAAATACATTGAGTACTTGGATTTTCTTTATGGGTTATTGGTGCTTTATATTTACACTATAAAAATATCATAAGATAAGTAGCGTTCTCTCATATGTGTGATCGATCATACATATTTATCACATAAAATTTCAAAAGAATAGTGGCAGCTTTCAGTACCTAATACAATTCGCTGCACTGCAGGCTTATTGCTATTTCCTAGCAGATAATATGGTACAACAAACAGAAAAAACAACAAAAAAGTATGAGCTTTGGATTATAGCTAATCCCTAATATCGCTATATATATATATATATATAGAGCCCGTTCAGTGCTGTATCCCCAAAGCCTCATTTAAAGCAACACTTGTAAGACATAAACTTTTATTAAATATTTAATTAAAAAGAAAGAAAAGGGAATAGACAGTAGTTGGCCACTAAAGTATAGAGCCTATTAAAAGTGGTGTTGTATAGAGCCTATGGGTCCGAGACCCAAATTCGTCTGGTACTCGGTCTCTCAGGTTCCAACATTCACCTCATAAAACAAACATTTATTCGGGGTAGTATCTCCAGCTACGGGTTTATACAGTAAGTGATAAATCTCCGTTAAGTGATTAAATGATTGCTTGAACTAACGTCTAGGAGTGATCAACTTGATACGAATCTCCTGCATCAACGGCTTTTTGAAATTCCGGTTACCGACAGCCATTGCGCTATACCAGATAATCACTCAGATAAATAACATATATCTACAAGGATATTGTGAGACTATATCAGCAGACATTGTAACAGTGCCTTTTGAAAATATTAGCAAAAGCCACGTGGGTAATTTAACACGGGCTTTCTGCGATACTGTGTTAACTGTTGATCACTCCTAGACGTTAGTTCAAACAATCATTTAATCACTTAACGGAGATTTATCACTTACTGTATAAACCCGTAGCTGGAGATATTACCCCGAATAAATGTTTGTTTTATGAGGTGAAAGTTGGAACCTGAGAGACAGAGTACCAGACGAATTTGGGTCTCGGACCCATAGGCTCTATACAACACCACTTTTAATAGGCTCTATACTTTAGTTGCCAACTACTGTCTATTCCCTTTTTCTTTAATTAAATATTTAATAAAAGTTTATGTCTTACGAGTGTTGCTTTAAATGAGGCTTTGGGGATACAGCACTGAACGGGCTATATATATATATATTTATATATATATATATATATATATATATATATATATATATATATATTAATATATATAGCGATATTAGGGATTAGCTATAATCCAAAGCTCATACTTTTTTGTTGTTTTTTCTGTTTGTTGTACCATATTTATCACATAGAAGGTCTTCTGGATGGATTGCTTTTTCTTCTTTTAGACTTTTGTGGTATAAGTCTTTTTCTGGGCGGCTTTTTGTGGTATTAGTTTTTCCTGACCATTTCCATTAGGGTGCGCACCAATCTTTTGTGAATATACTACTTGCCATTAAAAAGTATTGATTAGATGGGTCCAATTACTTAAAAAGGTGGTTTGAGACATATTAATACCAAGTAGGATTAGCTTGTAACTACATCTGGAGGATAGAGACCCCCACAGCACACACAGGGGTTAATTATGACCCATCCATAAAACCTGCTAGCTTGGTAAGATCACATTCACCACTGTTTAGTTACATAGAGTTAAGCCAATCTAGAAATGCTGTTACAAAATAAACAGGGATCCTAGTAATTGAAGCAGACCTTAATATTCCAAAAAAGGACACCTGTAGCAAGGACTATGGTTGAGATAGTTGGCATTTTATTAGAATTTCTACAATAATAAATCCTGGTGAGTAATACAGTTTTGACTTTATAGCTGTAAGTCCTACAATTTAAAGGGAGAGTAATACTTTGTTTTATCTTTATTTTATTTTGTAGGCATTAAAAAAACATGAACGATATAAGTCTTATCTCTCAAACCCTTATGGTTTGAGAGATATTCACAATCAAAGTTCCCCTCCCGCCCCTTTTACCTAGTGTAAGCCATCTCTTCTCAGATGTGGAATCCAGTCCATTGACCAGACAGAGAACAGCAGGGGACAATCTTCTTCCTATCAGAACAATGAAAGCCCTGCCCCCCTTGACAAGTTTTTCAGGTTTTTTCCTTATCTTAATTGAAGATTGTCCCTCTCTGCAGTCTACCTGGACACCTGCCTTCTGCTCTGGCTGAGCAGTGTTACATCAGTAAAAGGGGCGGGAGGGGGATACTTTTGTCATTGAATTACTCTTGAACTACAAGTCTGACAGTATTGATATAACATTCTCCAAAGTCCAAATACTATGATGATTAATTAGAGCTGATTTTATTTTGAAGCATTACTATCCCTTTAAGAGTGGCGTATCTATAATGATGGGATTAAGGTGTTGGCTTTAATAATGTTGGATGGTAGCAATTTGTGCTGCTTCGAGATATTTTTAATAATAATACCTAATTCATAAAAGGAACATTGTTTGTTTATTTTACTCAAACCAATAAAAGTTGCATCTTAATGGTGTAACTATGGCCAATGACTAATTGTACCAAACTTGCCTCTGTATATATAAAAAAAAATAAGAAAAGGTCAGATGTATATTTGTCCGATGCAGTCTTGCGCAGTAAAGACTGCCCGAACGCAGGCCAGATGTATGTTTGTCCAATGCAGTCATGCACAGTAGACACTGCCCGAATGCACAGAATGCTGGGAGGTGTAGTTCTGTGGTAGTACATCTGCCATGTAGTTCTGCAGTAGTACACCTGCCGTGACTCACTTTATCCCGTATATACGGGCTTTTACTCTAGTACAATATAAATACCTATTCCTCATATATTTCTCTTTCTCTTTTGTTTGATAATACTATTTGTTTAGACTTATGGTACATTCAAAATAAGAACTTTTTCTATACCAGAACTTTCTCTTATACAGTTCTTAATGGTCAGAATTCTTTGGTGATTATGAAGGAAGATCTGATCTATATTCAAAATTAAACACATGAAATCAATACTTTATTAACATACTAAAAATCTTGCATGTCTCTGATGAAATTCAAGTGGTTTTGGTATTGCTGCCTTAAAGGGATAATAATACTTAAAATGTAAAAAAAAATATGTTGTAGGGTTTATCCCCCTGAGTAAAACAAGAGTACTCCCACTGCTGAGAGGTCTTTCATTCAAAAGTTATTAATTTTCCAAGTTGAATTTTTTAGGTGCAATATCACAGTGGCCTGAAATTGTACAGTGGCGCTGTTGCTACACCATCCTATGGAGATTTATGGTCAACTGACCAGAGTTGTCCATAGGATCGTGTAGCAACAGCGCCACTGTACAATTGCAGGCCACTGTGATATTGCACCTAAAAAATTCAACTTTGAAAATTAATAACTTTTGAATGAAAGACCTCTCAGCAGTGGGAGTACTCTTGTTTTACTCAGGGGGATAAACCCTACAACATATTTATTTTTACACTTTAAGTATTACTATCCCTTTAAGTCTATCACTGGTGACTCTCCTCTGCTGTTTATATTGATACGAAATACTCCCCCAGTGTTAAAGTCTACCACATCTGTCATGGAATAGAGCCAGTTCTCTTGTGAGCACCTTTCTATGGTATACTGTATCTGTTTTCAGGATGTTTCACTCTATAACATGCACCTTTTGGGTTTTGCATTGAAATCAATAGGAAGACTGAATTTCTACCCACCTCGTGGCAAGCTTCCCTTATTTCCCACAGACATAAAATGTTTGTGAGAGGAAGAGGCAGCAGCAAATTTTGAGCTAGAGAAGACATGCTAATAAGTTGGAGTTGAAGTTTTGTTCATGGAGTCTTGTATGCAGGACATTTGTTCTCTGTATTAGTGGAGTCTGGGGGACTAGAAAGGAGAAAGGAGGTTTACCCCAAAATTTGGTGTGACTGATTGGGAAGACATAGGCAGCAGTGATCCAAGCTCCTTCCTCATCTGTTATTATCTCTGTGCTGGGGGAATCTGGGGCTGTGTGAAGGGAGCAAAGGAGTTGACCCCAAATACCCCAACATTCTGTGTGACTGATTAGAAAGATACAGGCAGCTGTGATTGAAGTTCCTTCCTGATCTTGCTGTTATTATCTTTGTGCTGGGGGAGTCTGAGGAAAGAAGTAGTTGAACAGGTTTTTTTATTTGTTTGTTTTTTTTTTGTTTTTTTTTTATGACATGGCCATCAAGTTAGCTGAAAGGGAAAGGCTCAATCATCCACCTGAAAAGGAGCAATGTGCCTGTCTATAAACGGTTTGAGAAAACAGTTGGAGAGTCTGACCCTGTATAAGCAAATATACCCAAAAATATAGTCATCATCCAAGCCCCACTCAGCCACACACACACACACACACACACACACACACACACTCTAGTGTTGAGCAACCTGCAACAACACAGATTATAACATCCACAACCTTAGCTATGATGAGTGCCTCTGCTACTGCTGGAAGTGCTGCACTTTTGACACCCAGTTGTAGTACAATTGCATCAACATGTAGCCCCAATAGAAGTAGTAGCTCCTCAGGTCAGGAACCCCACAGTCCATGAAGTTCACAGTATGGAGATACTTCACTCACAATCCAAAAGCTAAGCATGTTGCTATCTGTTGCTGTGTAAAAAACACATGAACAAGGGGAAACAGGCTCACCCTTAGACACCTCTTCAATGAGATCCCACCTAAAGCACAACCACAGGACTGACTGGGAGACACACCATCACACAACTAGAAGCAGCAGAAGTACTCCAAAAAGGCTCTGGAGCACATAATAGAAGTAGGGATATTGATTTGTCAGAGTGTGCCAAGAGTTATTTTTTTCCAAATAGCACCTATGGCTCCTGCTTCAGAGGAGTATGATGTAGGAGTCACAGACTGCCCACATTTGCTGCCTCCACCTCTACCACCTCCTCTAGTCATGTTGTTAAAGCTATCAAGCTACAGGGTTCTTCTGACATGTACTGCCAACCTACACTTACCAATTTCTTGGGAAGGACTCAAAAATTTCACAAAAACAATCAAAGTATGCCTGTGGAATGGCAAAGTTTCAAAGATGTTGGCAGTTGACTTTCTACTGTATTCTTTTTTTTGAAGACTGAGAATTTAGAGAACTGATGTAGCTCCTTGCTGGCATATCCTAAGCTGCAGGATGGCTGTGTCAGAACTGTACAAGTAGATGGTTAATGTGGTGTGCAAAGGGCAACAGATATGTGGACAAGTGGGCATAGCACAGACTATATGACTGTGAATGCTTATGATCACCTTTGCATCGTGTCGAAGGTATGGCTTTTTGGCTGCAAGCCTTCCATGAAGACCACTTCTGACCAGACTCTTCCGGGCAGTAGATGGGTGTACCAGGAACCCACTGTTTTCTGCCAATTCTGAGCTCATGGCTAGACATCTTCAGATTGTGAAGGGAAGTAAGCATGATGTGTCTTAAATCTGCAGCACTAAGTTTCCTTGGCCACTTCTTCTACGTTCCTCAACTTTGCCTGTTTCTTTGTGCTTCTTCAAAAGCGCTTGGACAGCACATCTGGAAACCCCTGCCTGCCTTGAAATTTCTGCCTGGGAGAGACCTTGCTGATGCAGTAGAACTACCTTGTGTCTTGTTGCTGTGCTCAGTGTTGCCATGTTGTATGACTTTTGATATTAACCTGTCTTCAGCTACCTCACCTTGTTAGCAGAGTTTGTCTGTTCCCCACCCAGTGTTATTCCTCCTACACAGCTGTTTCAGTTAATGATTGTGTTTCAACCTACATATATATTATAAACTATTAACATGTCTACTTTACAGCATTTTATCATACCTGCCCAAAACTTTTGCACAGTACTATAAAAATATAATAGATAGATATGTATATAATATAATGTGTATGTGTATATATTAATACATACAAGGGTGTATCCTGCTGAGTAAAACATGGATATGCACACTGCATGCATTTTGGTGAACAGATTTTGTTTCATTCTCAATTCCACACATTGGGGGTTATGCACTAAGGCATGATAAGAGGTGATAAAGTAAAGATAACTTCTCCATTGATATCACTTCTCTAGTTCCTATGTTATTCTGTAGAGCCTATGCAGTAAGATCTCCAAAGTTGGAGAAATCTTAGTGCATAGGGTCCATAGAATAAAATAGGAATTGGAGAAGTGATATCACTGGAGAAATCATCTCCACATTGTCACCTTGTTTTCAAACTTAATGCATCTACCACAATGTGTCATAGAACATGAGTAATCACTACAAAATTTACACTAACACTACATCTGAGTTAGCTGTGGAAAAAGCAGAAGACTGGTAGAGTAAAAGTGATACATCTGTTGGCTGAGTAGCTTTAGAGTGCAAGCTTTCAAAATAACTTAGATCTTTTTATCAAGCATGTTATAGAATGTCTGACAAAGAGATCTAAGTTGTCTTGAAAGCTTACACTCTAAAGCTATTCAGTTAGCCAATAAAGCTACTAAGTTAGCCAATCTGTTGCACTTTACAAGTCTCCTGATTTGTCCATGGCTAACATGGTACAATCTTTTACCTATATTACAACTGTATATACACCATGCTGAGCAATTCACCCTTTAATTGGTAAGTTTATGCTATGATTTTCCTTTTATAATACTAGGTGATTGGCTGGAATAAAAAGAAAAAAAAAACTTCATGTAATTAGCAGATTTACAAGAGAGAAGAAATGTCAACATATTCGAAATTGCAAGCCAGCCAAGAGTCAAGCCTAATACATCCTGTTTGTAGATGTGTGTGATGATATCTTGATTCTTACTGCTTAGTTTCTCTTTTCCAATATTCTGACACTTGGGAAACAATAGAGGGAAAATCTTTTCTTTAATTATGTAGAGATGAAAATGAAATGGTGAGTGGAAAAGATAAGAGAAATTACCAGAGAGAGAGAGAGGGTAGGAGACAAGAAGAGACAGATTAACAGAGTGAACACACATTATTGGTGTTTTGGCAAGAGGTTCATGGCTATTTCAAATAATGTCTGACAATTATCTGCTGTAATCCTGGCCACTATGTATCTAAATCTGGGTATATATTAGTTTACCTTTACAAATATATCCTGACACATTTGGTTATCCCATGGATTCAATAATTTTTGCAGCTGTCCTGCTTAAACACCTTTCTTCAAGTTATATAATACTTGTGTTTTATAATGATTGTTGATTTATTGAAGGTGTTTCATTTGTTGCAGTCTGTAGTGAATATAATGTTCACAGTTTGTTTGAAGGCTTTAATGGGCAAGCATGATGTGAATTGTGACTCATAGGCAGATGTCCTCTGGGATCAGACCTGCCAAGGCAACTAGAGCTGTATTGCGAGGCCTGACAGTTCAGTAGAACAGCAGAATGAGGGTCAGCATAAGTAACCCCCGTTGCTCTGTTTTTTCAGTCTCATAGTTCTGAGTTGCAGTTCAGAGTCACATGAAGCATGACTCAGCTCTCCGCAGACCTCCAGTGTTTGGGTTTCCAACTCGACCATTACAATCTAATGGGTTAGAGGACTTCATAAAACCAAATAATTGCCTTTTAGAATGGTTTGCCTATGAATCAAAAATCTGTTTGTTAAATATTATTTTTGTATTAAAAGATTAACAACCCTCATTTTATTTTTTTTAATTTATTTTATTTATTTGGTTTCATTACATTTACAATAACACATTTCCATATTTTGAATTACCTCAATTTCTAATGAAAATGTTGATTTGTGGGGCAAATTTACATGTAGGTTTAGCTTTGTTAAGCAATTCTTTTATAGAGGTTTATATTTAATTTCCATTCAGAAATGGAAGATGATCTTTGATACATTATCTATCTTTGGTCCTGAGTCCTAGTGAAACTAGCTTTGTACACTTATCTTTTGATACAGAATACATTTTGTACCTTTCTCTTTTGGTAAACAAGATATTTTGTAGCATTTCTTTTGATACACAAGACCTTTTGTACTGTTTTCTTTTGGTACACAAGACATTATTTAGCATTTCTTTTGGTACACAAGACATTTTGTACTGTTTTCTTTTGATACACAGGGCATTTTGTACTGTTTTCTTTTGATACACAGGGCATTTTTTAGCATTTCTTTTGATACACAGGGCATTTTTTTAGCATTTCTTTTGGTACACAAGACATTTTGTACAGTTTTCTTTTGATACACAGGGCATTTTGTAGCATTTCTTTTGGTACACAAGGCATTTTTTAGCATTTCTTTTGGTACACAAGACATTTAGCATTTCTTTTGGTACACAAGACATTTAGCATTTCTTTTGGTACACAAGGCATTTTTTAGCATTTCTTTTGGTACACAAGACATTTAGCATTTCTTTTGGTACACATGGCATTTTTTAGCATTTCTTTTGATACACAGGGCATTTTGTAGCATTTCTTTTGATACACAGGGCATTTTGTAGCATTTCTTTTGGTACACAAGGCATTTTGTAGCATTTCTTTTGGTACACAAGGCATTTTTTAGCATTTCTTTTGGTACACAAAGCATTTTGTAGCATTTCTTTTGGTACACAGGGCATTTTGTACCGTTTTCTTTTGGTACAGAAAGCGTTTGCCAACAAAGTTAGTTTCAAAGGAAAAAGTAACCATTCTATGAAACTGAATTACTTATGTCTTTATTTTGAAACCTACAAGGTTGCTTATTTTATGATTAGATATTTCTGAATGATTTTATTACATGTATAATTTTGGTTCTTAATATCATATTCCTTGATTTATATTTAATTAAATTTCCCCAAACAATCTTCATTTTACTGTCCCTCAGTAGTGAAGAGTTCAATTATTTTGACTAGCCCAGTACATATATAGGGTACTTATCACCAGGATAGTGCCCCATTAGCAGACCTGCTCCATGGGGGGTATTCACGAAGGACTGATAAAGAGGTGATAAAGGGGAGATGACTTCTCCATTGATATCACTTCTTCAATTCATGTGTTATTCTATGAAGCCAATTCTTGAACATTTCTTAGATTTTTGGAGATCTTGGTGCATAGGCTCCATAGAATAAGATAAGAACTGGACAAGTGAGCCATCTCCATTTTATCACCTCTTTATCACCTTGAGTCGAGCTAAGGTTGGTTTTCTGCCCTCCACCCCTGAACAGCTGATCAGAGCTGGTTTAGGGCTGCATGGTAAAGATTTGTTCCTTTTATTAAATGTGAACCACCACCCCACATAAAGTTAAACCACAAGAATTACCCATCTGGTGACTAGCTGAACAATAGTACTAGTCGCCAGAATAATTACCTCCATACAGAGAAATCATACTGCTCCCAAGACTGGCGGCCAGGCAACATTGCTTTAAAAGAATCTGCCCACCTGTGCTGTCAGTCCCTTCTTGTACCTTAAGGTACCAAGCAACGTTTCCTAGAGCAGGCTGGGACTGACAGCGCAGGTGTCACTATGTAAAGGTGTCTGCACTGTTTTCTGGCAGTCAGTCTGCGGAGCAGTAGAATTTCTCTGCAAGGAGGTTCTAGTACCATTGTTCAGCTAGTCGCCAGATGGGTAATTCTTGGGGTTTAAAGGGATAGCAAAGTTTCACAATAAAAGCAGCTCCAATTAATCTTCATAGTATTTGGGCCATGGGGAGTGTTATTTCAATACTGTCAGAGTTGTAGTTCAAGAGTAATTGAATCATAGATTATCCCGCTCCCGCCCCTTTTACTGATGTAACACTGCTCACCTCTGAACAACAAGACTGTCCAGATGGATCGCAGAGAGGGACGATCTTCAGTGAGCATATGGAAAAACCTGTCAAGGGTGCAAGGTTTTCCTTATGCTTACAGTAAGAAAATTGTCCCTTGCTGTGAGCTGTCTGGTCAAGTGGCCAGATTCCAAATCTGAGGGGAGGTGGCTTACACTAGGTAAAAGGGGCAGAAGGGGGATACTTTATCATTCAATTAGTCTTGAACTACAATTCTGACAGTATTGAAATAACACTCTCCGTAGCTCAAATACTTTGAAGAGTAATTGGAACTGAGGTGTTTGAGAAACATTACTATCCCTTTAACTTTTGAGGTGGTAGTTCCACTTTAAGTTTGCTACAATAAGGTATTTGCCTTTAATATTGTCTTCACAAGTGCCATTTATGAAGAATGTCTATTTTGACTTAGTCATACACTGAGGTTGATGTACAGAGTAGAACTGGAGCAAACCAACTGGGTGATGGGGACAAATAAATATTCCCATTGATTAATCCCCTTAATGCTAGATAGCTATCCAAGCCATTGTGAAGCATGGGGTTAAATTCCCATTTAGATCAAGTGGAATATAGAGAATTTTTATTTCTCCTGTTTGGGGATACTGATTTGCCCCAGAACTGCACTCTGTAGATTCCCAATGTATACCAATCATGAATTGGCATGTTCTGTTGCAAAATGTTACCCAAACTAAAATCATTTGAGTGCCATATCTTGTTGTTTTTCATCATGTATATTCTGCTGTTGAAGCTATGTTTCTGGGATGTATTATTATTATTATATTATTATTATTATTATTATTATTATTATGTGCTAGTGCAAAATCATGAAAAATGCTACCCCCCCAGAAACCCCCCAAAAACTCTCATCTTAACCCTTTCAATGCCAAAAGGGTATCCAATGCATAGTTGTACAATGTATCGTATACTCCTTTGGCACTGAAAGGGTTTTATATGCTTTTTTGTACACTTCACACTATTACTGTGAGGAATGCAAGCACGTAACCCGCATGAACGTTTTTATAATGATACAAATTACAGTTTAATATAAATGAATTCATAAACTGCATGTCAGTGCATATGATATACTTAGCAAAATGTGAATTGTAAATGAAATACGTAGGCAAATGCAGCAGAGAATTAAGATGTGTGCTTGCTTAATCATACTAATTGTGTTTAAAAAACTGGATGTTCCTGTCTCTTGAGAAATTAATAATATTCATCAATGCCATTATGAAATGAATGAAAGCTTCACTTTCAAAGCGTTTTTTTTTTTTTTTCTATGCAGAATCGTTTTCATACATATTGCATCTCCACTTGCATTTAACTCTTTTGAGTGGGTATTGGATGCATTGCTTTGCAATGCTTTAGATACCCATCTGGCACTCAGAGGGTTAAATAACTGCATAAACATTTGTTTAAAGGAAAAGTTATATCTTCCAATAATAACCCTCAATTCACAGTATTGTAGACAGAAAATCCTAATGGTTCCCTATGAAATCTCCATCTTCAGTCAGTCCTGGATGTCATGTGCATAGAGTTGGAGATGACATTTGTTAGCAAGGTCATAGAACTCAACCTGCAACCCCAAAACACATGATATCTTTAACCCTTTATGAGACAGAGGGGTGTGCAAGGAATTGCTTAGCAATATATAGCATACTCCCTCTGGGCTTTGATAGATGAACTAGGCTCTTGCCTGATTCAGTTTGAAAGACCTGCTAGCAACTGTCATTTGTAGTCAGGGCTTCCGGCGTTCAGATAAAAAGAAATGTTACTTGTTGTGGCAAAACCTAGGTTTCTATTAAACGTAGAATGAAAATGAAGTGGCTATCCTGATTAGAGGGTTGGCCTTAATTATGATAGTGTATCACGGTACCCATGATCTTTTTCTGTCACTCTCGCTTGTGGTGCGCTCCTATTGGCTGAACCTGTTTGGCCCGCCCCTTGTGACCTTTTTATGCCTGGCCATTGGCATCTGTCAGGTGCCCTTTCGTGGTGTTCCTGAGCCAGTGTTGCTGTGTTCTAGTGTTCCTGATTCCTGTGTACCGATTTGGCCTGTTTTGACTAAGCTCCTGAGTTCGTGCTCCATGATCTGACCCGGCTTGGCTGACGTTCCTGCTTGTGACCTGATCTGGCTTGTCTGAGAACCCTGCTCCGTGATCTTACCCGGCCTGGCTGACTTCCTGCTCCGTGACCTGAACTGGCTTGCTACTGACCCTGCCATCGTTCCTGCTGTTTGGTGTAGCCGTGGTGACATTCTGACTTCCGCTGTGCTTGTGGCAGGGCTGATCGTGATTGCCTCCATTAACACTTGCAGAGCTGTTCTTCTGTTGCTGAGTCTCCCTTAGCACTTGCAGAGTGGTGCCACGTTTGTTGAGCCTCCGGTTGTACTTGCAGATCTGTGTGTCCGATCCTTGAGCTTTCATTAACACTTACAGAACTGCTGTCTCCATTATCTGAGCCTTCTTTAACACTTGCAGAGCCGTTGCTGATCATCCACTACATCTGCTGTGGCGGCCATGTTGAGAGCCTTGTTTAGACAGTGGCTCATCTTGTCATCTTGCAGTGTAGTCTGTCTCCGTTACAGCGCCCGCAGGGGGGCGCTATTGGCTCTAGCTCTTTCAGTGTTAACTCTCTGTTACACGCCCGGTGGGGCTATTGGCTCAAGCTCTTGCAGCGCAGGTTGTGTCCGTTACTACGCCAGTGGGGGATACCGGCTCAAGCTCTTGCTGTACCATAGGTCTCCGTTACTACGCCCATGGGGGCTATTGGCTCAAGCTCTTGCAGTGCAGGTTGTCTCTGGTAATACGCCCGTGGGAACTATTGGCTCAAGCTATTGCATTACAGTTTGTCTCCTTATTACGCCCGTGGGGGCTCCTGGTTCAAGCTCTTGCAGTGTAGTTGTCTCCGTTATTACGCCCGTGGGGGCTATTGTCTCAAGCTCTTGCAGTGTAAGTTGTCTCCATTACTACGCCCGTGGGGGCTATTGGCTGAAACTACTCTGCAGTATTCTGGCCTCAGTTCCTGTTCTGCCTAAGCAGCTATCTAAGCCTTATGGACTTAAGGTGTTGTATCATCTAACACCAATTGCTGCCTCATTACCACCTTGGGCGTGCCAAACATCACAACAGAGACTGATTGATTATTTGTACTTAACCATTGAGTACCCTTGTTATTCTGTGCCTGTCCTGTGACAGTATATGTATTGTTCATGCATCTGTATACTGGGTCTGAGAAGGCATATGTAAGCCAATTTCTCGCTATTATCTTGTGTTGCCTATAGAGGGCGATCTTTCTTCTTTATTTATTTATTTTTTTTAATAAAACTGTGTTTTATTCTAACCTGCGGGTCTGAGTGTCTTGAAAAACCGTTACATAGTGGGACTGACTAGTAGAAAAAAAGGGGGGTTATAATGGGTGGGAAAGGCTGCCGGAATTAAATACCCTGCAGCTCCTTTTACAAACTCAGGCGATCCTTCCACTTGTAGTCAGGACTTCCGGCATTCAGGTAAAAAGAAATGTTACTTGTTGTGGCAAAACCTAGGTTTCTATTAAATCTAGGACGATAACGAAGCGGCCATTCTGATTAGAGGCCAAAAAGAACGAGCCAAAACTTGTTTGTAGTCAGCTTACCTACGTTTGCAGTAGAGCCACAACAGATCCCCACATGGAGCGGATCATATAGGTATAAATAAATTATGATTATTTGTTTTGGAACCTGAAGTGTATGAGAAGTGAGCTTAATCACAAGCATTAGGCCAACTGTGTGACTGTATGTTTGTGACTACTTTAACAACTTGCTGTTGGTTGGCTGTTTGAATATGTTGTGAGAAATAAGTGGAGCAGAACACAGAAGCAGCAACAGGGGAACCATGGTGGAACTGGTGGCACGATAGAGCTGCATATCATGGCCATAAAATGCAGTGCAGCACCTGGGGAAGCGTTGTCCAACCACTCACAGCATTCCCTTGCATATCATGTGCATTTCACACGATATGCAACGGTATATATTATGTTGTATGTTTGTTGTAGGTGTCTGTAGGTTGTAGGGTGTCTGAATTTCCTAAGTTGTATATTGAGGTAGTTGAAGAGGAACAGCATTAGAGCAGAGTTATTGGTGTCTTGTCCTGCCCCCAACAGATATGTTATAGCACTGAGGCATAGGAGAATGTGGATGAAACAGTCACCGGTATGACCACTGCACTCCCACTGCCGTCAGTCCCAATGGAAGGTGTGGTGTGTTAGCACTTCGTGCAGCAGCAGAGAGCACCGGATGTGAGTTTTGCAAGTGCGTTAACTCTTTAAGTGGCAGTGGTACGCAAGGTATTGCGCAGTAATGCGTTGCGTATGCCTCTGGCACTAAAAGTGTTAAAGTTGACCCAGTTGTCATCATCAACAGGTAGCAGACTCAGCAATTGTATGGGCAAGTGCATTAACCCTATTAGTGTCAAAGTGGTACACAATGCATTGCACACAAATATGTTGCTTTTTCCTGTGCCACTAAAAGGGTTAAATTTGGCCTGGATTCGCTGAGCTGGATATTGGGGTACTTACTTAGGTAGAGCATTATCCAGGACAGAGCAATGGTATTTGTGTGTTGTCCTTGTCCCAACAGATATCCTTCTCTGTGCACAAGGGACTGTAATATAACATAACATGTGCCGATGGGGATGGATCTCTCCGTTATCCTGCGGTGCAATGCACCTGAGTGACCGAGTGATCCTGGGTCTTAGAGAATGGAAGTGATGGGCAGGAGTGTCCTGCGGCGCAAAGATGCGATTACAGAGAGGGTGAAGGAGTGCGCACGCACTGTAGGGAAGAGGCAGGCACCATGGGACTCCTGTATTTCACTGTGGTAGAGGGCCCCAGCTCCTATCCCCATCAGTGCTTTCTTGGATAGGGACTGGGAAAGTCACAGTGCTCCAGGCAGAGAGCAGTTATATACACACATGCATGAGACCGTCATGGTGAGACACACACAGCTGACCCACTGAATGACAGAGGCGTATGCAATCATTGCGTAAGCTTCTGTCAATCAGTGGGCTGACTGTGTATGTGTCTCACCATGACTGTATGTGTATCAGCGCTTGCCATCCGGAGCACCGGGGCAGTCCCTGTCCAAATAATCACCTAGACGGCTAGGGCCAAAGGAAGAAGCTCATTCATAATTCTAGAAAGGTAGAGAATTCATACCCCGCAGGAAACCACAGTGGGTCTCCCTGGCATTGCACAGCCATCGTCTGTGGCCATGTCTATTGAGGCATCCGTTGATCCAAAAGGGCGCAGAACTGGCCATGATAAATTCTCCTCCTACAGAGCACACACTTAAGGTGTGCCTGGCAATCGCTCGTGTTTAATTAACCCTTTCAATGAAGTGCAGGCTGAATAGCTGGCCAACAGATCATGAGAGAATGCCTGACACCGGCTCACTTATGCAGTATGTGTGTGTGTGTGTGTGTGTGTGTGTGTGTGTGTGTGTGTGTATGAGAGTATGTTTGTGTGTGGAGGTGTGTATGTATGTCTGAGGGTATGTGTAAATATGTAATAGCATATCTATTTAAATATCAGCAGCAGTATATGAACAACAAACATCTGAAAATCCCGGAAGACATCTTAAGTCTCAATACACTGCAGCTTGCAAGTGGTGTATAGAAAACAGATCTGTTTTCATGAAAAGCAGAATGTGGTAGTGGCATACATTTTAGACGTCCAGAGATGAAAGTCAACTGCTCCCAGTGATGTGTATGTTGGGCTCAGGCAGTGTGTAGGAGATCTGCATATGTCCTCTTATATGCCAGCCCCAGGGTGTGTGTATTATAATTTAATGTGTTATGCTGGTCTCGGGCAGTATAGAGGAGATATGCAGTCTCCTCTTAGCTGCCAGCCCAGCATGTGTGTCTGGCACAGATGTAGAATTTGTGGTCACTTGACCACTTTTTATTTTATAGTATAGATAAGGAAAAGACAAAAGCAAACAGCTCCACCTCTATATAGCAATCGGATGAAGATTAGGGAGATTCCTGACTTTAAAACATAGTAACATAGTTGACATAGCTGAAAAAGTTGTGTCCATCAAGTCCAGACCATACCAAAACACCCCTGTTGATCCAGAGGAAGGCAAAAAAAAAAAACACTGAAGCCATTTCCAATTAAGCCCCAAGTGGATAAAAAAATTCCATTCTGGTTCCAAATGACAGTCAGATAGTCCTCTGGATCAACAACCTATCTGCATTGACGCCATCTGTCATAATTCTCAATATTGTTCTGTGATAGAAATCCTTTGCTTTTTGACAGCAGTTACAGTATCTGCAAGCACAACATCCGAGGAGAAGAATTCCATAGCTTTACCGCCCTTACTGTAAAAAAAAAAATCCCTTTTTTTGTTTTAATCGAAACTGCCTTTCCTCTAGTGTTAATGGATGACCTCTCATTCTTAGCTCAGCTCTTTGCGTAAATAATTTATTGTATAGCTCTTTATGTTGACCTTGAATACATTTGTAAATGGTAATAATATCATCACATAGATGCTTCCAGTTTGTCAAGTCTCGCTTTATAACTTAGATCATCCAATCCCTTTATCAGTTTTGTTGCTTGTCTGTGCACTTTTTCCAGTTCAATAATGTCTTTAAGAACTGGTGCCCAAAACTATACTCCGTATTCTAGATGAGGCCTAACCAATGATTTATATGGAGGTAGAATAATATTAGCATCTCATGCATCTACACCTCTTTTTTTATGCAAGCTAGTACCCCAATTAGTCTTGCAACAGCTGATGGACTCTCCACACTGCTGTGAAGTCTATCATCTACCAGTACTCCTAAATCATTCTCTAATGAGGATTCCCCTTTATTGAGTAATCTAAAACAAAGCAAATTAAAAACACGTAAAAATAGTAATCACATGGATGCACGGCTATCTATTGACATATATCCATCACAATTGTAATGTTAAATCTCTAAATTATGAACAGTGCTGGATAAAGCATTAGTTATAAAAAGTAATATTAAAGCAGAACTATCATCATAATATACTAACACAGCGAAATGCAAAGCCATGCTGTCATTAAGCTAAATAAGTCCTCGTTATTGAAGGAAAACAACTTCTTCAGCAGGAACCAGCGGACAACAGCGCAGACATCTTGGAGGAAAGGTACTTCTGAGTCTGCGCTGTCTGTCCTATTCACTGCCAGCATTGGCGAGTGGCATTCTTTGGTTACCTTAAGGTAATAGAAGTTACTGACCTCGCAGGCACACAGTGCTTCTCTTGTGAGCTCTGTGCATGATTTCTGCCAAAGAAGTTGTTTTTATTCAATAACACAGACTTATTCAGCTTAATGACAGTATGGCTTTGCAAATAGCTATGTTAGTAATGGATTGGGTGACAATGTTATTATGATGATAGTTCTGCATTAATGTAACAAACATTAATTTAAAGAGAGGATTTCAATCCACACTTTGGATCCACTTAGGAATCACAAACAGTTATAGTGCATGCGGTCACATCAAGACTTATTAGCTCAAGGCGCAAACCCTCTGGCACTCAAACTTTAAAGATCTGTGTGCCAAAGCAGTATACAATACAGAGTTAGCCATATGACCTTTGTGTGCCAAATAGGTATTCAATGCATCATTGTATCGTATCCATGAGATTATCAAGTTATATATCGCAGCATCTATCTGCCCATAGTCTTGGTATATCTACATATACAATTTTCGCCTCAAACTGAAATCTGCGAATAATGGCACTTCCCGGTTGGCGAATAATTTGCAGCAAAAAGTGGTGTTTTTCCACTTTTATCATTTAGCTCATTTCATTGAAATCAATGGGAACATTGAGTTTACACACAACATGTCACACTTGGCATCATTTTCTCATTCCCCCCTCCCCTCCTGAATATTACAAGACACACTGTCAGTTGGTTCAGTACTGCTGGCAGCAGGTTCAGCACTGGCAGCAGGCACAGCATTGGTGGCAGCAGGGAAAGCACATCTGACAGCAGGCACAGTACTGGTGGCAGCAGGTTCAGCACTGGAAGCAGGCACAGCACTGGTGGCAGCAGGGGCAACATGTCTGACAGCAGGCACAGCACTAATGGCAGCAGGGGAAGCACGTCTGACAGCAGGCACAGCACTAGTGGCAGCAGGGGCAGCATGTCTGGCAGCATGCACAGCAATGGTGGCAGCAGGGACAGCTGACCTGTCCTGCTCACACTACTACCCTTTTCTTCCTCCTTTGACATTAATTTCCCCACATAATGTTTACCGCATTGACAGCTTACAATATGTATAATATAGGTAGAGCAACATGTAATTTGGCTTTTAATTTCATATTCTTTCTGATCTTTATTAGATTTAAAATCACTGGTCTGATTTACGAACTTACAGGTTAAACATCGCCTATGAAAACATTTAAAGCTACCTGCTTTATTTTTACTATTATCCTTTAGTTTCTTTTGATTTATTTTTTTCGTATTTCTTATCAAACTAGGTGCTATGATATTTTTTAGATTTTTCCCTTTCCTAAACACAATTTTAGGTTTTTTAGGGATCCTGCTTGCTACCTAATATGGGATCACATTTAAGTACACCCCAATGTTTTTCAAAAATTCTCCCAATATTTCTTGCTGCAGTAGTAAATTTCGTCACAAAGGGTTGAACTGTTAACTGTTCACAAACCCTCCTGTTCTTTCCCCTCCTTCTTTCTCTTTAAATCTATTATTAATTTTGTAATTATAATTATTATTATTCCTCTTCTTCTTTTTATTAATATTACTGCTATTATTAAGTAGGGAATTCCTTTCATACTTCCTAGCCCTTTCATAGGCAGTGTTAACTATATCAGAATCATATCCCTTATTTAAAAAACGTACTCTCATCTCTTCTGATTGTATATCAAAATCTATAGGCCGACTACAGTTACGTTTCAACCTTAAAAACTGTCCATAAGGGATATTATCAACCCATCTCTTCAAATGCCCGCTTTTTGGATCCAAGTAAGAATTTGTGTCCACTTTCTTATAAAAAGTTCTACTTTGAATTGTATCCTCATCATCAATAAAAAACTCCAAATCCAAAAAATCTATTTTCTTCTTATCATATCATAAGTAAAATTGACCCCAATCTGATTGTTTAAAAATTCTAAAAATTATTTCAATCTTTCTTCTGTCCCTCCCCATACTATTAAAAGGTCATCTATGTAACGGCCATAGTAGACAAGATCCGCTCCCCACTGAGTTGAGCCCCAAATATTGAACTCCTCCCAGTATCCCATAAATAAATCCCACTAAATAAAAGAAAAATAAAAAAAAAATAACACAAACACGGACTTCACACCCACACAAAAAATATCCTCCAATTAAAGCAAACACCCACTTGCCACACCTTACAACCTTGGCCCGTGATTTTCACCCCGCCCACTTCTGACAATGTTTCACTGTACACAACCTGCAGCAACCATCTGTTACTTCTACATTTGCATCCATTTGTTGCGCTTCTCATCTCACTAGCCCATATCCCTTCACATAAAAAAATGGCTATTCCTTCAAGTTTGCCATTTATCACTCTTCCTCAAATCTCCCCTTCATTCTCAGGGTCAGCTCAGGAAGTATCTTTTAACCCCTTAACAACCAATGACGTGCCAGGACCATTATGGGTAGATTTTACTTAAGGACCCATGACAGTCCTGGTACATCATGGGTTAAATGATAGCAGCGCACCTCTGTGCACGCTGCTATCATTAATTCCCAGCTGAGACTGAGTGCTTCGGGACCAGAGCATTCAGTCTCAGCCACTTTCACAAGTGCTGGCTCATGGGATCGCTGTACCTGCATTGTGAAAGAATGAATGAGGCAGTGTTCTACACTGCCTCTAGTGTCTCTTCTCAGCCTTCTGTCCCTTCCTATCAAAGTAAGGGACAGAGAAGCAGAGAGGAGACACCTAGTGGACAAATAAAATGCAGCAGCTGGGTGTATTAACCCCTTCACTGCTGTGCTGGAGGCTGGCTAAATGCAGGTCCATTTTTGACCTGCTAAATAACTTTTTTTTTTTTTTTTTAACAAACATTTTATTTAAATAAAAAAAAAATTCAATAACCAAAATAGGAAGTGTGATTGTTGTGGAGCCACGTAATACATTTATACACACCGCCAAATGTAATCAATAAAAAAGTGGGAAAATAGGGAGGGGGGCATGGGGTTTTTCACCCAGGGGGGACAGTGACCACTTAAAACTACCCATTTTGTAGGTATGACTGAATGGTCATATGTTTAATGCAGTGTCCATAAAATTTTAACCCAATGTGCCCAAATGATCCCAAGAGAAATAAAAATGGTGCTTTTTCACATTTGTTTTACCGTTTCTTTAATTTTCCTAAAATAAATGGTGGGCTATCCATATAAGTGTGGTATCAAAAGAAAGCCCTATTTGTGCAAAAAAAGCCAGTATATTATTTTCATGGGTAAAATAAAGTACTTAGAGGGAAAACAATGTTGAACAAAGACGTAGTCAAAAAGGTCAGAATTGCTCTGGTCCTTAAAGGCATAGTAATGTTTCATAATAAAAGCAGCTCTAATTAATCATCATAGTATTTGGACTTTGGAGAGTGTTATTTCAATTCTGTCAGAGTTGTAGCTCAAGAGTAATTCAATGACAAAATCTCCCCCTCGCGCCCCTTTTACTGATGTAACACTGTTCAGCCAGATCAGAAGGGAGGTACCCAGGTAGACTGCAGTGAGGGACAATCTTCAATTAAGATAAGGGAAAAACCTGAAACTTGTCAAGGGGGGCAGGGCTTTCATTGTTCTCATAGGAAGAAGATTGTCCCCTTATGTTATCTGTCTGGTCTTACAACCAGATTCCACATCTGAGAAGAGATGGCTTACACTAAAGGGGAACTTTCACCCCTTAATAACTAAATCTCCCCTTACTGCTGACCTGGCGACTAGCTGCTTAGTAGCGCTAGTCGCCAGAAATCTTACCCCGTTCTCAAGATTTCGGCGTTTCAAAGGATCAGGAAGCACGGACGTCTCTTCACAGTGACGTCCGTGCGCCTGCGCTGTCAGTCCCTTGTCAGTCCCTTGTGCACCGTACGGTGCACAAGGGACTGACAAGGGACTGACAGCGCAGGCGCACGGACGTCACTGTGAAGAGACGTCCGTGCTTCCTGATCCTTTGAAACGCCGAAATCTTGAGAACGGGGTAAGATTTCTGGCGACTAGCGCTACTAAGCAGCTAGTCGCCAGGTCAGCAGTAAGGGGAGATTTAGTTATTAAGGGGTGAAAGTTCCCCTTAAGTAAAAGGGGCGGGAGGGGAAACTTTGCTTGTGGATATCTCTCAAACCATAAAGGTTTGAGAGATGAGACTTATATCATTCTTCATGTTTTTTCAATGCCTGCAAAATAAAATAAAGATAAAATGAAGTATTACTATCAATTAAGTGAAAATGACCTCAGATTTTCCCAGTTCTTAAGGGGTTAATATACATAATCTGAATTGGTGCATCAGTCCTCCTTGTATTCAGTGCTCATCTTGTTTATAGGCTCCCATTATTGGATGCATAGTGGGGAGGGCTAGGGTATTTTCTTTATACCTGTCACAAGAGATTGTTGTGGGCTAATATCAAGCAAGTAAACAGTAGCAGAACTACAGACGGTACAACTGAGACAGGCCCTGACTTTCCATGGGGCCCACCCACTCTGCACCTTCATGTGGGCCCCTTTCTTTTCCTTTGCAAAACTTTAATTGCCTACACCCATCACAAATATAGAGATAAACTACAGTCACTTACACTTCAATATGGGCTGGCTTCTATGTCCTTTTATCATAGGCAGACTATCTGTGTATCATCAAGGCAGCCATACAAAAAGAGAAATCAGCGCTATGAAGAGGGAGGAGCAGGTCCAGATTTAAATAAGTAGGAGCAGGATAGAGCCATCTACATGGTACTTCCTGTGTGTGATCACACCACTGGAGCCACAAGATGCATTGCAGCAACTCACGGCAGTCAAATTTTGTGTTCTTGTGTGTACTTGTTACATTCACAGCCAAAGTCAGTTCAAGCTGTGCTCTGGGATGGCTGCCTTGGGGCAAAGAGGCATTAGCTGTTAGGTAGCAGTGATTCTTTTTATCACAAAGCCTCTTAACCCCCCACTTATGCCTAGTCCTCATTCACTCTCATTTACCCACCATGCCTTCTTTGTCACCCTTTTGTCTCCTTTCTCACTGCCTTAGTCTTGTTTGTCACCATTCATGTATCTTTTTTTCTTGGCGCTTGCCACCTTCCTCACAACATTTCCCCTCCATGCTTCCTGTCCCCACCTTAATGCATTAACATAGTAGATGAGGCTGAAAAAAGACATGCATCCATCAAGTCTAGCCCATGCCAAAAACACCCCTGTTGATACAGAGGAAGGCAAAAAAAGACCTCTGGAGCCATTTCCAATCTAGACCCAAATGTGTATGGGGGAATTATTCCTTCCTGACTCCAATTGGTAGTCACATAGTACCCCGAATCAATTTCCTATCTGCTTTGAAGCCATTTGTCATAATTTTCAATATTGCTCTGTGCTAGATAGTCATCCATTGCCTTTTTGAATACAGTTACATTTTCTGCAAGCATAACATCCCGAGGCAAAAAATTCCATAGCCTTACTGCCCTTACTGTAAAGAATCCTTGACTTTGTTTTAGTCAAAAGTGACTTTCCTCTAGTCTTAATGGATGATCTCTTGTTCTTAGCTCAGATCTTTGCATGAATAATTCATTGGATAGTTCTTTGTATTGACCTTGAATGTATTTGTAAATAGTAATCATATCACCCCTTAGACGTCTCTTCTCCAATGTAAACAAACCCAGTTTGGCTAGTCTCTGCACCTTTTCCAGTTCAGTAATGTCTTTTTTAAGAACAGGTGCCCAAAATTGTACTCCATATTCTAGATGAGGCCTAACCAAGGATTTATACAGAAGTAGGATAATATTAGCATCCCTTGCTTCTACACCTCTTTTTATGCAGGCTAGTACCCTATTTGCTCTTGCAGCAGCTGACTGACTCTGCACACTGCTGTGAAGTCTATTATCTCTCAGCATACCTGGGAACTCTCCGGTTTTGCCCCGGAGACTCCGGATTTCAAACTGAATTACCGGGTCTCCGGGGCAATGTGTGAATCTCCGGGTAGGAGTAGAAACTCTGCCCACTTGTGCTCCATCCCGCCCGGTTCCTCCCACTCCCCGCCCTTTACCTTCATTTTGCAGGGGGTTTTTGTCACGCCCCCCGCGACTAAACCCTGTCCCCTTTATGACGCGAATCTCGTCATTTTCCTCCCCGGTCAGCACGGACAGGGTTACCCTTCGGGTAGCCCTGCGTCAAAAGTTCCCAGGTATGTCTATCAGTACTCCTAAATATTTCTCTAATGAGGATTCCCCAAGTTGTTTCCCACTTAGAGTATATGTTGCAAGTTTGTTTCTACAGCCCAGATGCATAACCTTACATTTATCTACATTAAATGACATCTGACACTTTTCTGCCATTCACTTAGTTTATCTAAATCCTTCTGCAGAGAAAAAACATCCAGCTCTGTATGTGTTTCCTTATATAGATTAGTGTCCTCAGCAAAGATTGAGATGCTACTTTCAGTTCCCACTTCTAGATCATTAATAAACTAATTAAAAAGCATTGGTCCCCTGTCAGGTTGGGGGAGATAGAGATAGGGTGGGTTCTTTGGTTAGGGGTTCAGTTTCCGGGGTTCCTTTCTCCTTTAGGCCGGGCGCTCCTCCGCGTCTGCTTGCCTGGCCGGCTGGCCGAGGTTGTAATTGATAACATCTGATTCTGTTATGTCAGCACTAAACTGTAAATTCTTGTCATGGAATGTACGTTGCTTGAATGATGCTGTTAAGAGATCTTTAATCTTGAACCACATCAAGAAACAAACTCCTGGGGTGGTCATGTTGCAGGAGACGCATCTCTCTGCTAGTAGAGTTCTGTCTCTTAGGAGGCAGTGGATACAGGGCCATTACCATGCCACATATTCCACGTACTCAAGAGGTGTTTCCATCCTAATTTACTAAATTGGTTTCCTTTGAATTTGTTGACCTCAAGTCGGACCCCCAGGGCCGCTATCTATTCTTAACGTGTAAACTGCAGGGAGCTCTATTTGTTCTGCTGAATGTTTATATACCGCCACCTTTTGACCCCTCAGTCCTTAGGGAAATGCTTGTTTACATTTCCGACATACCACACCATCGTATTGTTTGTATGGGTGACTTTAATATAACTACTAATTCTGATTTAGATTGGGTGGAGCGGTTGTTGACTCCAGACTGCATAGGGATGCATTCCTCGGTCTCACGGGCGACATAGACTTCATAGATGTATGGAGGACTCTTCACCCGCAGACCCGGGAGTTCTCATGTCACTCGGCTACGCATAAAACGCTATCTAGAATTGATTACATATTTGTTAATTTGTCATCCTTGCCTCTGGTTACGGATTGCTGTTTTTTAACCAGGGTGGCTTCTGACCACTCCCTGCTTTTATTAATGTTACAGCACGATCAGAGACCTAGGTCTGGGGTGTGGAGGCTTAGTCCTGTATGGTTGACCAACACGCATTTAGTGTCTAAGCATAGGGAAGACTTAACTGAATATTTTGTTAACAATGTGGACGCTGCTGCCCCGAGTACTGTCTGGGAGGCTGCTAAGGGGACTGAAAGGGACTCCTAGATTTCTCTTATTTCTTCGACCATCAGGCTTGGGTCTCGGGAGGTGGAGAATTTGGAGTCGGATGCTGTTGAAGCGGAGAAACAGTTTGTGGAGAAAAAGGATCCAGTATCCTATTCTAACTTTATATCCTGCTCCCTCAAATATTCTATAAAATTGTCTGACTTGAATGCCCGTCGTATTTTTTACTTGAAACAAAATATTTTTGAACATGGAGACAAGGCGGGTAAGCTGATGGCTCATCTTGTTTCTCAAAGTAGAGGACGTTCGTCGGTTTCCTCACTAAGGGACCCTGAGAGGGCACTTGTTCTTGATCCACAATTGATTAATTCGCAATTTCGGTCCTTTTATTCTAGCCTTTATGAATCCCGATTGACTCGTTCTGACTCTCAAATTTCTTCTTTTATTAATAGTTGTGAACTTCCGCAGCTCTCCTCTGAACATAGACGGATGTTAGATGCTCCTATACTTCTGAGAGAGGTTGTGGAGGCTATCCGTAGTTTACCGATGGGCAAGGCATCGGGTGTGGATGGTCTTCCTGCGGAATGGTATAAAAAATTTGCTGATGTCCTGGCTCCACACTTGCTAAATACCTTTTATGCTGCTATTGACGATGGCTGTCTTCCAGAGTCTATGAACAAGGCCTCCATCATTGTACTGCTCAAGCCAGGGAAAGATCTGGAGCTATGACTCTTATAGACAAATATCTTTATTGACTACAGATGCCAAGATTGTGGTGAAAATCTTAGCTACCAGATTGAATATGGTATTGGGGACTTTAGTTCACGAAGATCAAAGTAGCTTTATCCCGGGTAAATCTACATCGCACAATCTTAGACGGCTATTTATGCTCCTGCAATTGTCTCACGATAATGTGGGGTCTAGGGTGATCGCATCTCTCGATGCGTCTAAGGCCTTCAACTCTGTTGAATGGCCTTATCTCTGGCAGGTACTCCGGGAATTTGGATTCGGTCCATCCTTTATTAAATGGATACATATCTTGTATAGCTGTCCCAGGGCTTCCGTGGTGATGGGCGGACTGTCTTCGCAGTTCTTCTCCTTACATCGTGGTACCAGACAGGGCTGTCCGCTCTCGTCCGGCTTGTTCGCCTTGGCCCCTAGCTGTTCTCGTTTGTGCAAATCCTTTGATCAAGGGCCTCATAGTGGAGGGCAGAGAGGAAAATCTTGCACTCTACGCTGATGACATCTTGCTTTTTTTGAATGATGATGAGGACTCTTTGCAGACCACATTGCAGGTGGTGGACGATTTTGGCACTTACTCTCGCTTCCAAATAAATTGGACTAAATCCTCTTTGCTCCAAATTGATGATAACTTACGGGAGTCATGTCAGACTGATATCCCACTATCACGTGTGGACGTATGCACCTACTTGGGGATTAGGGTGGCTGAAACGACGGACTCTTTTTTTGGAGATGAATTTTTAAAATTCAATCTCAGCTAGCAGCAGCTGTATACTAGGCTTGGCTGGAGATACAGAGGCTGCTGAGGCATGTTGCGATGGATCCTGATACCCCCTTATGGGACGTTGCGGGGCTACATCATTTATCCAATTGCGAGTCTGGCCCCTTATGGGCCAGATTCGGGATTACTACTCTTGGTCAGTTGTATCAGGATAATCGGCTAAAGTCATTTGCACAATTACATGACGAATACCATTTACCACATACGCTTTTTTTTTTTTTTTTTTTTTTTTTTTTTTTTTTTTTTGTGTTAGACATGCCCTTAGTGCTCAGTGGGATGATCGGACTCCGATGATCTCTACCTTCCCGCTTCTTACCAGACTGCTGCTACTAGAACCGTCGAGACCTCTCTCCTTCATTTATCAATGGGTGGAATCTCATGTGGGCTGTCAGGAGTTCCCTTCCCGGAATAAATGGGAAATGGACGTGGGTCCGTTGGAGGACTGGGAATGGGATATGGCCAAGGCAGGTCCAGTGATGGTGGCAACGTCGACTAGACACCAGATGATACAGTTGAATATCCTACATCAAATCTATTTTACACCTGTCAGACTGCATAGAATGGGGAATTCTGGTACTGATAGCTGTCTCCGGTGTTCTAATGTTCCTGGCATGTACCTTCATATGATTTGGGATTGTCCTGCCATTGGGAGTTTTTGGAAAGACGTCATACATGTTGTGGCAATGGTGCTGGGGAGGCCTGTTCCTGTGACTCCGAAACTTTGCTTATTGTCTATCTTCCCTGATGGGATTGAGGATGCAGCTAACAGATCCCTGCTAAGAGAGCTCTTGGTGTTGGCAAGAAAGGTGGTGGCAGTGAACTGGATGTCGAACGGTGCTCCCAACTGCAGGCCATGGATTAATTTAGTTCTACAGTGCATTCCACACTATAGGTTGGTTTACTTGCATCGGGGCAACCTAAACAAGTTTGACAGGACATAGGGTCATTGGCAGAACTGGTGGACGCATAGTGCTGATGCTTATCTGGCACTTGATGCTATACATCCTGACGGCACGGACTGATTTGAGTCATGTTGCTTAGTTGTGTGCGTGGCTGTGAGGTGTGGTTGATGAGTGACGCTGTGTATGTGCCCTGCACTTGTTGAGATCATGCGGCTTTGCTGGCCGGCGGGCGGATGGGGGGGTGCTGCGGGCTGGGGGGAGAGAGGACTCTGTGATGGGGTAGGGGAGTTCAATAGAAATTTAGTTAGGTTAGTTTTTTTTTTTTTTTGGGGGGGGGGTTTGGTTTTATATAACAATAAAACCTCAGGTTGGCTCTGTACGATCCATTGATATGTTTATGTCCTTTTCATTGTTACATATACCTATGTATGTTTCCTGTATATGATTGATTTTATATGTACTTCTTTGTACTTTTGATTTGTATGGAGCTATCTGATAATAATAAAATATATTTCAAAAAGCATTGGCCCCAGGACTGGACCCTGTGGCACCCCACTTATAACCTTAGACCAATTTGAAAAAGTTCCATTTACAACAACTCTCTTCCATCTATCATTTAACCAGTTCTCAATCCATGTACAGATAACACCGCCCAAACCGACACCTTTTAATTTATGCAGTAACCTGCTGTGAGGCATTGTATCAAAGGCTTTTGCAAAATCCAACTATACTGCATCAACAGCAATACCCCTGTCCTATTTACTACTTACTGTTTCATAAAATGCAAGTAAATTAGTCTGACATCTATTCTTCATGAAACCATGCTGATTCCTACTAATGATATTGTTCGTCTTCACATAGTTCTGAATACTGTCCGTTAATAACCCTTCTAGTATCTTACCCACTATGGAAGTCAATCTCACAGGTCTATACTTTCCTGGTTTGGATCTTGCTCCCTTTTTTTAACAATTGAACTACATCAGCTTTCCTCCAATCACAGGACACTATGCCTGATGAAAGTGAATCCATAAATATTAAGTATAACGGTTATGCTATTACTGAACTAAGTGCCTTAAGTACCCTTGGGTGTATACCGTCCGGTCCAGGCACTTTATTCACTATAACCCTTCCCAGTCTCTTTTGGACCTTGTCCTCAGTAAGCCATGTAGATGAAGGAGGAAATTCCGTACTTCTGTCCGTTTGCCCATAGCCTGTCACTGCTGCATCCTTTGTATATACTGAAGAAAGAATGTATTTAGAGAGTCAGCCATAGCTTTATCCTCACTAATCAATTCACCTGTCTCAGCCCTAAGAAGACCAATATCATCCTTAACTGTTTTTGTTATGATTATACTTGTAGAATTGTTTAGGGTTTTTCTTGCTCTCATTTGCAATATTTCTCTCATTTTCTATTTTAGCTAAATTAATTGCTTGTTTGCAGATTTTATTACATTCTTTATATTTTTAAAATGATACATCTGACCGTTTGAGTTAAACGCTTTAAAGCCTGCTTTTTATTTGTCATTTCCCTGCTAACGACATTATTAAGTCACATTGGTTTTGCTTTACTCCTCTTGTGCTTATTCCCCAATGGTATATATTGACGTGTATATTTGCCTAAGAGCATTTTAAGTACATTTTATGATTCTTGTGCATTTTTATCTTTGAAAATTACATCCCACTGAATATCCTTTAAAACTTCTTTTAACTTTGTAAAATTAGCCTTTTTAAAACTGAATGTTTTGGTTAAACCCTTGCTATTGGGTTCTCATAACAAACTTTAAAAGAAACAATATCGTGGTCACTGCTTCCCAAATGTTCCCCTACTTGTACATTGTTTATCATATCAGAATTGTTTGAGAGCACTAGGTCAAGCAAGGCCTCTTTTCTAGATGGCTCATCTACTAGTTGGGACATAAAATTATCATTTATCCTACAAAAATATTTCCCTTTGTTGTGCTGGAAGTCATATTGTTCCAGTCAATTTTAGGATAGTTGAAATCTCCCATTATAATTACCTTTGCTGACCTAGAAGCCTTTTCCATTTGTAGTAAAAGTTGGGCTTCCTCCAACTTCCCAATATTAGGTGGCTTGTAGCAAATCTCCACTAATATATTTTTACTATATGTGTCCCAAGTGTGTATCTCAACCCACAAGGTCTCTACCTTTTCATTGGACCCTTCATTTATACCATCCCTTAAACTGGGTTTTAAGGCCAGCTTTACAGATAGGTATACCCCTCCTCCACTTTTATTAACCCTATCCCTCCTAAAGAGTGAATAACCCTCTAGATTGACTGCTAAGTCATATGTATGATCTAACCAGGTTTCAGACACTCCAATCAGATCACACTGCTCATGTGTTGCAATCATGTCTAGTTTCCCCATCTTACCAGCCAGACTGCGAGCATTTGCATGCATACATTTTATCATTTTGCCATTCCTAAAGATTTAATTCTTTGTCAAATGTATTTGTCTTTTATAAGGCTGTAACAATGGCAACTCCCTATTAGATGAACTAGCCCATTCCCCCTCTCCACCCCCATGCCCCTTTTCTAATCCCATTTTCTCAATTATACTATCTTCCCCAGCCTGTGTTGCAGCTCCCCCCCCCACACTTTCTAGTTTAAAAACTCTTCCAGCCCTCTAACCATCCAATCGCCCAGCACAGTGGTGTCACGGTTTTTTAGATGAACACTCAGACGGAACTGTAAGGTTAAAATAACTTTATTAGAATAAAGTGCATACACGAGTGTAGGCCCTAAGACCCACAATACAGAACAGGAAAATATATACAAAGTGTACAGTGAACAGGACTGGACTAGACAATCCGGATACTGGTAACAATATATCTATCTATATATATATAAAAGAATAAGCCTCATTGCATAATTTATGGTACCTCACATACAGAACATAATTTAGGTCTCCTCAGAAAACAAACACACATTGAACAGAATGCCTCATTACATAATTTATGTCTCATTAGGAGACACAACTCCTATTAGGAGATTCAATAGGGACTTTACTGCTCCCATTGGGTGATTCAGTGGGGGCATGTTTATCATACTTGGAGTTGGCCCGCCCCCTCCAGCCCACCCACCACTATCCAACTGACAAAAAAAAATATAGCTGCCACTCTCTTCTGAAGTAGGGGATATCAATAACTTCTCCTGGTCCACACACTCTCACTCAGGACCATGACCCCACAAACACACTGTTTCACCTCCCACAGATAATTGTAACCCTCCATACACTCTGTTTCAGCGAGGGTGTAATGTTCCCATAAAATACAAACTCAGGGATAAACTTAATAACAACTCTTTTATTTAACTCTTAATCTCTTCAGTCACCTCACTAACTGTCTCTTTTCAACTGTCACTCCTCCACTTCCTGCTTCCTGATTCCCGCCCTGTCTCCTTAAAGGGAGAGAGATGCTTTGCTGTATGTTACAGAGAGCAAGCCTCAAACACCACTTTCTATTTGTTCCCTCAGCATATTGCTATGCTGCCTCAACTGAAGAGCCACCGTGTGTTATATTGCTATGTTACCTCAACTTAACCCTTTGAGTGCCAGAGGGGTACACCAGACGCTTTTCTAGGTTCCAAAATGATCTGGGGCTAGAGCCCACAGCAAAATTCAACAGAGTGCCTGCCACCAGTGGTAGTGATGATAACGCTATAGTGTGGAGTGAGTTATCCTTACACAACATATATGTTTATTTTACTAATCTATATATAATGCAATGCAAAGAGTTAAGAAGTAAGCCATTTTATGTTCAACTCTTGCCATTGTTTTTTGTTCTAACTAACTAAAGTTATTGTGGTGTAAAACAACTGTACCACAGGGAAAAAATCAAAATTCCTGTCACATTAAATAGGGGTTTTAACTCCTTGAATGCTAGAGCGGTCTTCAATACATTGCAAAGCAATGCATTGGAGACCTCTCTAGCATTCAAGAGGTTAAAAAACTCTATTCATGTGCAGTGGATTTTAAGAACTTTTATTTGTCTCCTATTGTGCAGTTGGTTTACTCCAGAATAAAACCAGGTTGCTTTAATACATATGAGCCATTGATGTAACTGAATAAATTATCAAGAGCAACATCAAAGTATTTTATTTACACAGATAATGTATAAACAAATATAACGATGTTTAAACAAACAATAATGTGAGTTTTATTGCTGTGGAGCAATGTGATACTTATATACCCACCACACAGTCTGATGTCCTAAAAAGAGGGACACCAGGGTGTGAAAGAGGGATTTGGGGCTCAAAGAGGGACACATGGGAGGTATGCTTATACCCAGCATTGTTCCATTGCCCACTGGTAGCCATAGAACCCCTCATACACTTCCTGATAACCTTGCGCTTCTAGCCCCTATTAGCCACACATCCACTGTCTGATACTCCAGTGGATTGCCACCGGTAGCACCAGGCCCACACATGAACTGATATCTCAGTCTTCTACTGACAACTGGCAGCCATAGAGCCACACATATATTGTCTGATACTCCAGCATTGTTTCTCTGGTTTCTGGTATCCATAGAACCATGCATACACTGTGTGATACCCCATCATTGTTCCACTGGTTACCTGTAGCCAGTCATACACTGTCTGATTGCCGGCATTTTTCCATTGGCCGCTGGTAGCCACAGAACAACACACATAAACTTTGATACCACAGTCTTGTTCCTCTGGCCACTGGTAGCCACAGATTCCCCGTATTCACTGTGACCCCTACCAGCTTTGTTCCCCTGCCCACTGGTAGCTACAGATTCCCCACATACACTGTGTGACCCCCACCAGCCATGTTTCTCTGCCCAGATTCCCCAAATACACTGTTACCCCACCAGCCTTCTGCAACTGCCTACTGGTCACCACAGATTCCCCTCATACATTGTGCATCCCCACCAGCCTTGTTCTCCTGCCCACTGGAAGCCACAGATTCCCCACATACACTGCGTGCCCCCCTGCCCACTGGTATCCACAGATTCCTCACATACACTATGTGATTCCCAACTGCATTTTACCCCTGCCCACTGATAGCCACATATTCCATACATACATTATGTGACCCCCCCCAACAACCTTATTCCCCTGCCCAATGGTAGCCACAGATTCTCTACATACACTATATAACCCCCCTAGCCTTGCTGCCCTGCCCACTGGTAGCCTCAGATTCCTTACATACACTATGTGACCTCCCCCAGCCTTATCACCCTGTCCACTGGTAGCCACTGATTCCCCACATACACTGTGGACCCCACCAGCCTTATTATCCTGCCCACTGAAAGCCACAGATTCTATACATACACTATATGACCACCACCATCCTTATTCTAATACCCACTGGTAGCCACTGATTCCCTACATAAACTGTGTGACCCCACCAGCCTTGTTCCCCTGCCCTCTGGTAGCCAGCCCACAAATTCTCCACATATACAATGTGACACCCACCAGCCTTGTTTACCTGCCACTGGTAGCCATATATTTCCCCCATCTATACTGTCCCTCATACCTTCTCTTCTGCTCTGCCCCATTCTGCTTTCTGTTTCAGTGTAGATCCATGGGCTCCACACTGCCTCCTCTGGTACTTCAGGCGCATGTTGATGACCTCATCGCAAAGCACCAGGAAGTGCTAGAAGAGCCAGTGTGGAGCGGATAGTTGTGTGCTGAAGCTGAGAACAGAGTAAGGCAGCAGCCTGCTGTTCCAAGCTATAAATGCCCACAAGTTGCTGGGCAGCAGCCAGCCAGCCTCAGGATAAACAGCAGGAGGAATGAGTCTGCTGATTGTCTGACATTCGGAGCTGCATACTGACACACTCGGGGCTTCAGCCCCCTTAGCCTACCCCTAGCGACGCCCCTGGGGTACATAACGCATTGCAAAGCAATGCGTTGCGTTGCGTACCCCTCTGGCACTCAGAAGGTTAAGAAAGGAGGAGTTACAGCTCCCATTGGGTGATTCAATGGGGGAGTGATTTAAATCATGCAGGGAGTTGGCCTGCCCCCACTATCCAGCCCGCCCACCACTATCCAAGTAACTGAAAAAACAAAATGGCTGCCACTCGCTCCTACACCACAGACACAAACACATCAGACAAAAAACACATGCTCAATCACACACTCACGCTCAGTCACTCACGCTCAGTCACTCACGCAATAATTCACACACGCAATAATTCACACACGCAATAATTCACACACGCAATAATTCACACACGCAATAATTCACACACGCAATAATTCACACACGCAATAATTCACACACACAATAATTCACACACTCTCACTCACACACTCTCACTCACACACTCTCACTCACACACTCTCACTCACACACTCTCACTCACACACTCTCACTCTCTCACACTCATACACCCTCTCACTCACACCCTCTCCCTAACACACTCACACAATCACTCACTCTCGCACTCACACCCCGGGAGCCAGCACGATCCACCTTCCACCATAGTCTCACTCACACTCACTCGCACCCCGTACCATAGTATTTGCAATTCCCACATTCATTTCAACTACATGAATGAATGCCACTCACTCACACACACTCACTCACACCCCGGGAGCCAGCACGATCCACCTTCCACCATAGTATGTGCAATTACCACATGCATTTCAACTATATGAATGAATGCCACAGTGGAGGCATAAGTACAAACACAAACTCATTACAATGACACATAAGTCACCCCCTTATGACTCACTTCTGTGTGTGCATGTGTGTCTCTGTGTGTGCCTGTGTGTTCCTCACTGTGTGTGTTGCATGTCTGTATCACACTCTGTGTCTGCATGTTGTGCATTGCATGTATGTATGTATGACTGTGTCGATCTTTATGCATCTCAGTGAATGCGTGTGCATTTGCGTGTGTGTCTCTGTGTGTGTTTGTCTTGCATCCATGTGTGTGTGTGTGCATTAATTCCCTATATATCCTGACGGGCAACGCTGTCCCACATTATATATATATATATATATATATATATATATATATATATATATATATATATATATAATATATATTAGCAAACAGGATCTGGCAACCCAGCGAGGTTCAACGTACAGTCCCAGAACTGATGGGTAGGTGCCAACACAGGAGGTCCATGAATAGGACAGGACAACCCAGACGCCTGGGTACTGGAACCCGTAAGGGCAAATGGAATGGACTGGGAACCAACTGACAGTTAAGGACTCTGGCAGAACCGGCAAGGAAAAGAGTACACAGTCCAGGAACGGAAACAGGACTACAGTGGCTTGAAGCCCACAGTAGAGGACTGGCACAACCCAGATGCCTTGGTACTGACCCAACAGGAGTGAGGCAACACTGGCCAAGGCCGTAGACCTATGGCAGGAGGCAACCTTGTATATGCAGACCAACCCTGAAAGGGTTAAAGGAGACCTAGGCAGCTGCTACTGGAAAACCCTAGAACGCTAGGGGTGGATCGATATATGGTAAGTAATCAGAACGCAACCAGTGTCCCTCAACCTGCAAGATGGAAATTGCAACGCTAGCTCTTTAGCCCACGGCTCTGCAGTAAGGAACGGTAGTGCTATTACCTGGAAGCTCCAGGTCCATACAGGGTTAATGGACAACACCCAGAGAGTAACTGCAACTCTGAGGGAGTGAGCCCAGCGCTACTAGGGAGGCAGACACAGAGAATGATCAGAGTAACTCAGTCAGTTTGTAGAACTCTGCACCGGTACTTCAACTGTACACACCGCCTAGATGGCAGTAGAGCAGCTCGAGCACAAGGCTCAGCCTTTGGTCGACAGAAAACCGCACCCCGCGGTGCACACCGAGAATGAACTGCAAGGCCCTGGTAACCGGTGACCTCACGGGGTCACCTAGTGGCACAGACAACACACGGTAATAACGTGGAAAGGAATCCACAGTCGGTAACAGCCACAGCACGGAAGACAGCCAACTACGGTCAGCAACGGATAGGTGCAATGACCAGATAGGATCAGCAATGGAGCGAGTTCTCAGCCAGGATACTGTCAGCAACGGAGCGGGTTCAACAGCCAGGATACAGTCAGCAACATAGCGGGTTCTTCAGCCAGATATGGTCAGCAATGTCGCCGCTCAGCACAGGAAGCACGGGCACCGTGATACGTGGCCCCCCCTTCCGCTAAGGTGCAATCCATCACTACTATAAAGATTGTCCCCCAAGGGGAAAGGCTGCCCAGTCCCAAACCCCTCCTGCTTACATCAAGTCTTTAGCAACACATTTAACTCCCTAATCTCCAGTTGCCTTTCTAATGTAGATTGTGGCACAGGTAGTATTTCAGAAATACTACCTTAGAGGTCCTCTGCTTAAGCTTATATCCTAAGTCCCTGAAATCCTTCTTAATGGACCATTTTCCACTGACTTTGTCATTAGTTCCAACATGTACCATGACAGCCGGGTCATGCCCAGCCCTTCCAAACAATCTATCAACCCGATTAGCCACATGTCGAACCCGAGCTCCCGGGAGACAGCAAAGTGTACGATTGTGGCAATCTTGGTAACTGATTACCCTGTCTGTCTTCCTAATAATAGAATCCCCTACCACCAACATCTGTCTAGATCTGTCTGAGTCCCGGTTCCCATCCGTGCTAGAGGGGCTGTTCTCCCAGCTGTTAGAGAGAACAGTCCTCTCCAACTAAGGCATTCCTGTGTCAACATCCCCAACATCATTACTCAATGTAGCAAATCTGTTAGGGTTAGCAAACACAGGCGTGTCCTCCCTATTCCTCTGCTCACCCCCTTGCTATATCTAACTGTAACCTATCTGGCTATCTGCTCTTTCTTTGTGCAGTATCCACCCTCAGAACTACATACCACCACTTCCCTCTTAAGATTGGCCGTCTCTCTCAATGTTGCAACTTGCCCCTCCAGATCTCTAATACGAACTTCCAGAGAGACCACACGGTTGTTCCAGGTGTGCAAACATATGGCAGCTTGCGTACCGAGTTAAATGGACAATAATGCTGCCACTCATATATGCCAGTTACCACAAGCTAAAAAGGCAGACAGGAAGGAAAAAAATAGCTGCACAATAAGGATGATAAATATGTACCCCTGTGTAATCCCCTGTATTTGAATTATCTTGTTTAAATTCACTCACTTACCACACTTCTGCTCTTACACACTGCAAGATCCACACATTCAAGTATTCACTATGTATCTGCTATTTAAGCCAGGAATCCATCAATTACAAACACAGCAATTAGCCACTCCCACCACACCAGACTGCAATTATTTTCTTGTATCACAGCAAAAGGAGGGGAACCCCCCAAAGAGATGTGTTTTTTAACCTCTCCCTTACCACACTACACCACACACAATATACTTATTCTATTTTTCCAGAAACCTGGACCAGTTAGAGGCAGAGTCAGTGGCAAAATAAGCAGAGTAGCGAGTGCTAAGCGTATGCTGCAATTGAGTAAGTTTAGTCGCAGTTTCCTTATAAAGTTTTGCCACATAGATGACAATATGACCCTTCAAAACTGCTTTTGCTGTTGGCCAGTAGTGGATGGAGTCCGAAGAGTGAAGGGCATTGTCAGACTTAAACACAAGCCATGCATTCCGAAGACTAGCACAGAAATCAGGAGACTGGGTCAGAAAGGAGGGCTTACACCAATAAAAGGACGAATGGACAGGGGGGCAAAACGACATACGCAAGGTAACAGGGCCATGGTCAGAAATAAGGATATCGTGGATTTGACAGTCAGTAATCAAGGAGAGAAGGGCCGCTGATCTGAAAAAATACTCAATCCTAGTAAAAGTACTGTGGGGGTGCGAGAAAAAATTATACTACCTATCAGTAGGGTGTAGAAGGCTCCAAATATGAGTAAGAGGGATTTGAGCTATAAATCGCTACAAAGGATTCAAAGAAGAGAAATCAGATGGTTGGGCGCCCGCTCCTATCTAGCCATAGATTAAGCGTAATGTTAAAGTCCCCTCCCAATAGTACATTGTTGGAAGTGTGTGGCATTAAGAGCAGAAGGAGAGTAGCAAAAAAGGAGTAATGAGGATCATTGGGGGCATACACATTGCATATCAGGAAAGGTTTATGATCTATCTCACAGTGTAAAAGCAGGAACCGACCCTCTGAATCCTGAATAGTCTGTATATGTGTATAAGTAAGGGATTTATGAATAAGGATAGCTAAACTTCGCTTTTTGCTGGAATATGAAGCAGCAATATAATGCCCAACCCATTCTTTCTGGAGTTTAGTATGTTCTAAATCTGTAAGATGCGTTTCTTGCAATAGGGCAATTTGAGTGTGTAAACTACGGAGATGACCCAGAATTTGCTTACACTTAATAAGACTGTGTATGCCCCCAACATTCCAGGAAGAAACACAGAGAATGGGGAGTTGTGTAAGTTTTACAAGAAGGATCAGTTATAGTGGCAGCCAAGTATAGAGAAACCAACAAGACTGAGCAGAAGTGAAGAAGACTAACGTCTCTCCCAGTGAGGAGACACCCGTTGGACTAAGAGAAATGGGTATGGGGTGGGACGACCCCAAACCAAGCCCCCCAGGAGCATGCACCAACAAAACTAAAATGACAGACAAAGTAAATAAAAAAAACAGTATTTGTAGCGAAAACATCAACAATTTAAAGAACATATGTTCTTGTGAACCTGTGGGTTGGTCCCAGGCTGTACAGAATCAGAGAAGCCCCAGTAATGATATAACATCAGTTCAAAGAGCCCCGCACCTGTATATACTTACAAGCCCAAGGAGGCGGAGACAAAGTACAACAGTGATTAAAAAAAAAAAGAGCAAAAGGAAGTAAAAATGGCAGAGAGAGTACAGGGAGGAATTTGGAAACCAAAGAGAAAGCAGAGAAAAGAGGGGGAGGGGGGAAGAGGAAGCCCAGTGCCTCCACACCACCTAAAAATGGGCTCAACAAGTGCACCACGCCACCTCAGCCCCAACCAAAAACATCTCCAAAAACATCCCCGCACAGCTACGGAAGACATAGAAAGGTCACTGCAGAGGTTAACTAGCTCGCCTCCACCCCTCATGCTCCAAGGCAAAAGGCCACATATATAGAGGGAAAAAGTCTCCAGTCTGCTTTCCCGGCAGATTTCTAGAAATAACCTGGAGCAAAACTTCGGCTGATTTAGGGGGAAAGCCGAAGGGAGAGTAACAATATAATTAATCAATAACAAAACAGTTACAATGAGAACCCTTTTACAACTTAAAGGTTCCTACAAGAGAGAAAACATTACAGCACTATGTGTGTCTGATACTAAGTGGGACTAAGTGGAGGCAAGGGAAAGGAGGTCCAAAACATCTGGTCAACCAAGCCATGTCTGGGATGCCAAGTGGGAGAGAGGGAGGGGAAACCTCCCGGGTAGATAGTCCAAGTGACCAAACATTGTGTCTAGACGAATGGGTCCCCAGCAGGAGATCAACCATCATGAAGATGTGTATATCCATTTCAAATGAACAGATGCTTCCCTAAGTAAGTCCGGTACATCCAGTAAAGCGTTATTGCAGCATCCTGTAGAGTGCAGAGTCCCATAATTAGCTCTCCTTTCACTATTACTTGCAGACAAGCTCTCATAGAAGTTTCGAGCCACCTCAGAAGAATCAAATGAGTGGGTAGATAAACCCTCCAGGACTTAAAGGCGTGCCGGATATAATAGAGCAAACCTGATGTTTCTCTTGAAGAGTTTACTGCAGATTTCAGAGAAACCACACCTCTGTGCGAAGACCGTAGCTGAGAAATCCTGAAACATCAAGAGTCATGAATTGAGATATTCAACTTTGTCCAGCTTTCTATAAGCAAAGAGAAGTCGTTGCTGGTCCTCGTAATGTAGGAGTTTGAATATGACAGGTCTAGGACGGTCCCCTTCTTGCGGTATCGCTTGACCTAATAGATGAGCTCGTTCAATGACTATTGGAGCACTTGAACTTTCCATTTTTAATAATACTGGAAGTTCCGTCCACAGAAAATGCATTAAATCCTTGGCTCATAATGTCTCAGGCAAACCAATGATGTGAAGATTGTTCCAATGGCTGCGATTTTCGAGGTCATCGAGTCTTGGCCTCCAAACTGCGGATCGTGTTGCAGAAGTCATCAGCTCTCGTCTCAGTGATCTACATGCTGTGTAAGACCCACTATCTGCTCACCATGAGTTTTAATGTCCCCTAAAGAGATGTGTGTTTTAATCTCTCTGTTACCACACTACACCACACACAATATACTTTATTCTATTTTTCCAGCAAATATCCAGACTCAGTCTTTCAGGTCACAGGTCACTGATCAACTTACAGAGCTCTCTCACTTCCTGCTTTTTAAGCCAGGAATCCACCAATTATAAACACAGCAATTAGCCACTCCCACCATACCAGACTGCAATTATTTTCCTGTATCACAGCAAAGGGAGGGTAAAACCCCCCAAACACAGCAATTAGCTACTCCCACCGTCTATGCCCCCTTTCTATTTCCTTGTCTCCTTTCTCATTCCCCATAGCCACTGTCTCCTATCACCAAATGAATGAAACCACTTGAGGATACAGAGTTATTCACTGCATTCCTATGCCTTGAAGATCTTTTTCTGGCATTCAAAGGGTAAAGTTTTTTTCCTTACACAGATTTTTCTAGTGCAGACACTAACTTCAATTCTGTTTTATTTCATCTAGGATATTTGTGTGTGAATGTTAGAGCCACTTAAGGTAATTACATTATTTTGTACTTTAGTACATTGAAATTAATATTTTTCATATTTTCAGAAGCATTAGTAGTGTCTCATACAATTGCACTTGCCATCTGTTTATTTTATTGAACCATAAAAAGTCTTTCTTTTCATCACACTATAAAACTAGAAATTTTCATAAGCACTGGCACACTAAAGAATACAAAACAAATGTATTTCTCATAAAGTATCTGCATGTGTATCAATAAAAATAAAATAATTATTGCCTAAGTACCCATTTGTTTTACATAATTGTTGAATAAATTAATACTTGATACCTAAGACAAATTAATAATAAAATAAATTTCAGTTTATGTAAAACATGTTGTGTGTATTATTTTTATATTATAGAGCTCGCCTAATGTATATTTGAGACAATATATGAAAGAGAAAGTATAACATGTAAACAAACATTATTGATTGAAGTACTTATCTCATATTGCTTACAAACTAAGACTAGATTCTATCTGTGTTGAATTGGAAATTAAATTCCTTTAAGAAATGCTTTTTGGAAATTTTTATTCTGTTTAAGGTTGCATATTACATTTGTTCAGAGTCTTTTTGAGAGGATACCAATAGAACGCCAATGGAAATGGCCAGTTCATCAATTATATTTCAGCTGATCGAGATTTCTGATGTCAGTTCAGCTCCTGACAAAAATTTCCTTTTTAACAACTTGAGGTTGTTGAAGTTGCTTGATCTAAGAGCCTGGGAGTTGAAGTTTAAATGTCGCAAGCTAGAAAGTACATGAATCGGCATTTACAATTGTACACAATGCCCTAAATTACAAAGTGTCAAGATTTAATATCTTCTGACTTCTTTGGTAGTTAAATATGTGTTTGTGTGTGTGTGTGTATATGTATACTATATATAATGTAAGCTGTTTGGTGCAGGGATCTCTTTCTTTTGTTTCCTTGTTCTGCACTTGTATTCATTTTCTATACTGCACGTGTATCTAATCCCAGTTTTGTAAACCAGTGACATTATTTAAAATGCTGCATACACAGTGGTGCTGGGTTTACTTTTAAATGGTCGCACGTGAAAGAGCGTGCAATCAAATGACAGAGTGAACATGTCGCTTGGATACAAATGTCGACATAAGAATCTCGCACTGTTTGACAGCGAGAGATTCTCGTGTCGCTTACTAAGAGTCGCTTAATCCACAGTTATTGCATTGCCATAAAAGTCTTCCTTTCACTACAATAAGCATTGATGAGATCAAGAGAAACAAATCTAGATGCATCATCCAGCTGTACAAAAATGCATGCACCCCCACCAGCTTAACCCTTTGAGTACCAGAGGGGTATGGAACACATTGCAAAGCAATACATTCCGTACCCATCTGGCACTCAAAGGGTTAAATTATAATTTACTAACTGGTTATGCTTTTTATTTGTGCAACCGCAATTAAAAGCAGAAATCACTTATCAGGTCTTCCTTTAACTTTTCAAACATCTGCATTGCTTATTTAACTCCAATATTAACAAGCAGGGAATGCAAAGCCTGTTGGGAGCCAATGAGGAGAGAAGGGACCTTTTAGTGTCATGCATTAAGAGATTCTCATGTCGACATTTGTATCCAAGCAACATGTCCACTTTGTCATATGGGCTTTCTCGTGCGACCATTTAAAAGGATACCGTGGTGCTGTATAAACAAACTTACAATATGACACACTTCTGACCTTGCACCTCTCCAGACTGTTCAAAATAAAACCCCCCAAAATTGCATTACAGTCATCTGCTATGTTCATCTTGGTGGTGCTCCATAATAATCTTCTACAAATTTGTTTAACCCTTTGAGTGACAGAGGGGTATGGAACACATTGCAAATGCAATTTGTTGCCTACCCCTCTGGCACTCAAAGGTTTAATAAAATATTGACCTACATTTGTCTTCCTTACATATTTAACCCACACAGAGATGCAAATGATTACAGTACCTAGCACTTTACTGATTTCCTCACAGAGGATTAGAAATAAATACCCTTAGGTGCTCCCACAACATAAAATGTTGAATTAATCAACAAGAAGAGAAAAATGTTGATTGGTGCACACTTTTTAAGTGTGCAGCAATCGGCAACATTTTTTTTTCTCTCTTTTTTTGATTAATGTTATTGATTTATCTCGGTCAGGTTGAAATTTTCATAACAAATTCTTTTCATTTGGGAAATCAGTATTAAGGCAATGGTGTTTTATGCTCTTGATGCTTATCCAAATGTTACAAACATTTAAGCTGGAAACTTATGCTTATTTGGGAGTGAAACGACAAATGTGTATGGTAATGTAATAGATATAAGTTGTATTTCGTAATGTAACCTGAATCTAAAACTGCCTCATCTATGTTAAATGCAAATATTCAAATACTTAAAACTTAATGCATGGATGACTTTGGAGTACAAGGAGCACTGCCAGTCACCACAAACAATGAAAGTTTGATATAAAAACCAATTGTTTGTTTTTTTTTTGTTGTTGTTTTTTTTTATGTATGTGTTTCTTTTTTTCTTTTTTTTTTTAGTAGTATGAAGGACCAGAAAACATTTCTATTTTCCTGTGTAAATCTGTATGTTGTCATAAGTCAGACATAAAGCAAAATCTACTAAACTCATTTCGGTATAAGGGGATCTCATGTGATAGTACAGGAGAATATTTAAAGTGGAAAAAAAATAGTTGCCTTGTTTCTTAGATATTGAAGTTTAAAATTACAGTTCTACAAATCTCCAGAACATTGAAGAGCTCATGATTCATGATCATATTCATAGTAGACTTTAAAGTGTGGATTTCAAAGAGCAGATTTTCTATAGGTAATTCATCAAGGGCATAATAAAAGGTAAAAATACAAAAATATGAAACTATGTTAAGTCTCACAATCCTAATTGCATATATTAGCATAATTTGCACAACAATTGACACAAATACGGATTTAAAAATTGCTTCTCATATTTATTAAAGACCTCATAGGAAAACTGGCACCCACTGCTCCCTGGATGAGAGCCTCTGGTCTAATAAAATTTAATACATTCCTTTAACATACAGGAGGGCATGTACTAAGAGCAGGTGGACAGAGTCTGGATGCAGTATATGTTCTATGTGCCATATACACTCAATGCCTAGATCCTATAGTAAAGAACCTTATGACATAGGTGGCTTACATTATTAAAATGGTACAATGGAAGCAATTGAGCAGGGCAGCAAAGTGTGTTATGGTAAAAAAAAAAAGAAAATCACTTTCTTGATCAGCTCAGGATGGAGGGTGTCTTAACATAATGTGGGGTCCTGGGGCACTGTATCATGTTTTTTCATTAAAGGGATACCACTTTTGTCCATTCCCGTAAGAAATTATTCAAATAAGAAACTGGTTCATTGACCCCATATTTTTAACAGTTTAATATTGAGCCCATACAACTCTTCACTGGAAGACTATAAACACAGTAACATGGGGCCCAAAGCCCCATATTCCCCAAATACACAAGTAAAGGGTCTAAGACCCTTCCTTTACCGACATACTGATACCACAGCCCTGTTCTACTGTCCAGCTGATAGCCACAAAACACATGCACTGTTTTACCCACCTTGTTCCAAAGGCGCACTGGTAGCCGTAGGACCCACATACACTTACCACCCAAGCCTTGCTCCACTCTCCAAACAACCACGATGTTGGAAGCACTCCACTGATGCATAGGAATCTTCTGGTTATTGTTTAAAATTGACAGACTCATATCTCTCTACTAAAAACTCAAACATATCACACCTTGAGGCCATATTACAACATGATTTCTATGAGGCTGAAAGATGGATAGCAAGGAACAAATAGTTCTTAAACACAGACAAAACTGTCACAATGATATTTGGCACAAAGCACAAACTGCTTTGCACAAATCTCGGCAGTACCCACCTATCCATTGTAACGGAGTCTAATCGTAAATTGGCCTCAGTGGACTTCTACAAATATCTTGATATGTGTCTTGACCCCAACCTCACTTTTGGACATCATATTGACAAGTTAACCTCCAAGCTTTATTCCAAAATCAGTACTCTTTTTAGACACAAATCATGTTTAAGTCCCCTGGTTAGAAAATGTATTGTGCAACAGATGTTGCTGCCTGTCATAGACTATGGTGACGTAGTTTATGGTCCTGCACCAGAAATCCATCTTAGTAAACTTGACACCCTGTATAATTCAATATGCCGCTTTGGCCTCCAATGTAATTACACTACTTATCACTGTGATATGTTAAAAGAACTAAATTGGTTAACATTCAAATCTAGACGTGCCCTTCACCTTTCTTGCTTAGTACACAACCACTTCTCTGGAAAACTACCACACTACCTGAGCAGTTTGCTCACTCCTGCTCTCCATATTAAGTATAACCTCCGCTCCACCGCAAACAACTCGCTACGTATACCACAATACAAGAAAGAAGCAGGAAGATCTGCCTTCTCCTTCAGAGCGCCAAAGGCCTGGAACAATCTGCCTAAAATAATCAAATATGCTCCCAGTCTAAAATTCTTAAAAGTAAATGCTTCTCTATATCTAAAAACAGAGTGTAACTGTTTATATATATATATATATATATATATATGTATATTCGTATGTATATTTAATAACATGTAATATATAATGTTTCTCAATTTGGGTAAATATGCAACCCTCTACTGAAAACTGTCCAGGATATACTTGAAAACGAGAGAAATCTCAATGTATTCTTCCTGGTAAAACATTTTCTAAATAAATAAAATAAATAAATCGTCTGACATGTTTCGCTCGTCAAAGTGCTTAATCATAGACTAAATGATTAACATGGGGGGGACCTGTCTAGTTCAAGTTTTGTGGGCATAGAGAGGGTGCGTTTACCCTGGAAGGGGGGAGACATTGCCAGACTTCTAGAAGAACGAGAGGCCTTCTGGATTTTGTCCCTCAGGACTAGGGTTCCGCACGGTCTCAATGCCGAATGGGATATATCCCATATTTTTTGATGGTCCCGTTCATGTGAATCAATGTACACATGTGTTTTATGCTGTTTTAATGTGTATTCAAATATATAGGGAAACCTATGTGGCTGCTTTATTATATATATGTAATTGGTATTTTGTTTCTCACTATCACCTTTTCAGGTGGAGTTGAAGGAGATATATACATATAACAAAAACATTTTTTGGAGAATATAGCTACATGGATTCCTTTTGTATTTGTCACTGTATATGGACATGCACATGTGTGCTTCCTATTTTAGTTTCATACTTTATGCAGTGCTGTGCTTCACCTCCTTCTCTTGTTCATTCCATGTTGGGAGGTAAGGAAAGGGTTGATTGCCCTGTTTTCCCTGTACACGTGGAGGGATGGGAATGGTAAGGTTAGGTGAGGCTATTTGGTGGTAGTCCTAATAGGATGTTTTCTCTGTTTTGGGTTTTACTTTTTTGTCCAATCACGGGCAGATTATTTTCTTTTAAATCAAGTGTTGCCTGATTGCCCATTTAGTCTATGATTATGCGCTTTGATGTGCGAAACATGTCAGATGATTTACAGAGTTTACATCTGTTCTGTGCATAGCTTTCTTGGCTCTCCCGTATTTAACGGTGCTTGTTGGATTTTTTTATATTGTTATGCAATAAATTGTGATTTTTAAATGCTTCAGCTATGAGTCTGTCAATTTGAAACAATAAGCAGAATATTCCTATGCACCGGTGGAGTGCTTCCAACATCGTGGTTGTTTGTTCTAATGTATACGCGGCGACTGGAGCACTGCTCTTGGTTGAGCACCCTGTGAATGCTGGTGAGTCCTGGATATCAGTTTGCTGCTTTGAGATATTGTTATAATGTGAAGCACCATTCCGATTTTTGTACTTGCTCCACTGTCCCACTGGTAACCAAAGAACCCCACATAAGCTCATTTCCCAGTCTTGTGCCAAATGTTAAGATTTTAATTAATATGGGGACTGAAGCCTCCATATTAATTAAAATAAATCCAAAGAAGGGGTAGCCAAGACACCCTTCTACCCCCTTTGTATGTATATGTAATATTAAAAATATACTACTCACAATGTCCTGTCCTCCCCCCACCTAATGGTAAAATAAAACTCAACCCTTCTCTAGGGACCACTTGTGATAGAATAGTTATTTTAATTTTTTTTATATTTTTTATTCAAATTGTATTTCACATCAAGATACAAAACATCCATAACTAAATTACACATTTTATATAATTTAACATCAATGATACTTGTCACATACAATCCTACACCCATGGTCAGAAGGCAAGAAATAATTTCAGGTAATGCCAAATTAGTTGATCTAGGCTATTTCACTCATGAGAGTTCAATTTTGCTCAACCATTTTTCCCACATTCTTCTTTTAAAATATGCCCCTCTTCTACCAAAGTATACTCCCATTTCCATTTTAACTTGCCATCTTGTTTGCTCTATAACTGCTCTTATATCTGGGACAATCCTACACTTCCAATTCTTTGCTACGCATCTTTGCCGCAGCCAATATATGTAATCATTTCCTTATAAAAGCTCATTATAGGCTACTCTAAATTCAGCAATAACACTACTGGGTCAAGCTTCAATTTTCTCCCCTCTTCTTCTTTTTCCTTAAATACATTTAACCAGAATCCCAATACTAAATTGCCTAATCTGCTCTTTTCTTTCTCAACGTTATACCAGCTTTCTTGTTCAGCTATCGGACTATGAGTCATTAGGATATTAAACAATCTGCTTGCATTATAACATCTTTGGACTTCCATCACACCTAATCCTCCTTCCTTTCCTTGCCAACACTCACATACTTACTCTAGGCTTCTCCCCTTCCCATATAAAAGTCTGAAAAGCTATATATAACACTCAACCATGGGGAAGGAAATTCCAGCGGGATCATCTGCCAGATATATAGCCATTTTGGCAAAATATAAAAATTTAAAATATTCATCATGACCTTGAAAAACTTAATCCCCTCCAAGCCTTAAGACTTATTTGTAAACTTCATCAAGGGAAGGAAGTTTGCTTCCACCAAGTCTTTCAAAAATGGAGTGATGGAGTGATATTTTTTATGAACTAAACCTAAATCGTTTATTAAATATCCCAGTGACTCGGTGTCCAAATTTTTAGCTATAAATACAGATTTTTCAATGTTAACCTTGTATCCCGACACTTTCAAAAATTCCTCCAGCACTTTGAACAACGATTGCACGGAATCATCTGGTGTTTCTAATGTAAGCAGAATAACATCTGCATAAGGATTAAGCGTTACCTGTCCCTCACGCAACCTATATCCTCTAATATTCCTATCATCCTTAATTGCAATCACCAGTGGTTCCAATACCAATGTGTATAATAATGGGGACAGCGAACACCCTTGTCTGGTCCCGTTTCCCACCATAAACCAATTAGAAGAGAAGCCTCGACCCAGTACCCTAGCCTTCAGTGAATCATATAACGCCCGTATAGACCTCAAAATTCAACCCTCAATATCATATTGTTGCAATAAACCAAACATAAACCCCACTCGACCCTGTCAGTGTCAAGAAACAGGAGTACGAGTGGAGTACCGGATTCCTCCATAGCCTCCAGCATATCTATAGTGCGTCTTAAATCATTTACAAAAGATCTTCCTGGTATAAAACCTACTTGATCTCTATAGACCAAATCTGTAATTACCACTTTAAGCCTTTCCGCCAATATTAAATCGAAAATCTTTACATCCATATTTATTAGAGAGATTGGCCTATAATTCTGAACTTGTTCTGAGTCTCTTTTTGCCTTCAGTATTGGAACCACATTGGCACTAAGCAATTCATTAGGACTTTTGCCCACATTTGCCAAACTATTAAGCAATAATGCCATTTCCTTTAACTCACGTCTTAACAGTTTATAGTATACATTAGGAAACCTGTCAGGTCCTGGAGCTGTTTTCATTTTTAACTTGTCTATCTCCTTCAATACTTCTTGCTGTAAGATTGGTTTGTTCAGAGCTTCCAACTGCTCACCTCTAATTGACAGAATAGTTATTAAAAGTAGGATTAATTGATAAAAAAGTAAAACTTTTGATTGAGCCCATAAATTGCTTTTAATGGAAAAAAAAATAAATTAAAAAAGCAAGTTTAGATTGACTAAAACAATTTTAAAAATTCAAGGACATAGCTATTGTTAAAGCCAAAGAAAAGTTTTCAGTCTTATAAAGAAAAACAGTATATTCATGGATAAAGTTTTATTAACATTAACCAGGTGACCTCACACCCCAACCCCTGCATGTGCCTTGAAAATAACATCTCAATTGTAATGTAATTAATTCCATTCATTATGTAAAATGTGATGTTGTCTAAGATCTTAGCAACAAAACACAGGAGGGTTGCGTGGTTAATTTAATAATGGGTAAACTTTAACCATGTTTGATTGATTGCAGGGAATTTCTGCAGAAAAACTATTTGACATTTTTTCTGCAGAAATTTCAGCATGTATAAAATAATACAAATTCAGCCTTTTCTCTACTGACAATGAATTTCACCAGAGAGTTCTGTAATTTTCTATTTATGCTTTCAATGCATTGCTAAAATTGTGGATGTTAGTAACCAATATCGCTTAGACAGAGATAATGAGTGACTGTGTAGGGGTTGGACTTGGAAGCGATGATGCTGATGATGCTGTCTGAGATAACTGTGTATTTTTAGGTATGTTTACTAGTCCATAGTCTGATGTTCTATGTGACTTCTTAAAGGGATAGTAATACTTTATTTTAAGAAGCTTTATGGTTTGAGAGATAACCGAAGGCAAAGTTCCCCCCTCCCTCCCCCTTCCCTGAAGTCATAGTTGTACTGACTGCAGGGGAAGTCTGTCGTACGACAGGCTTGCGGCTCTGAAGCTGACCCGAGATCCCATTAGTGACAAAGAATTATTTCACTGAAACGGTCTTCTACATGTGCTTGGTTTGCAAGCACATGTAGAAGACCATTTCAGTGAAATAATTCTTTGTCACTAACGCGATTGCAGCTCTGCTGCAGAGCCGCACGATCAGACTGGATATCCCTGCAGTCAGCACAGAGCTAGCTTCCGGGAAGGTGTATGGAGGGGGGAACTTTGCCTTCAGTTATCTCTCAAACCTTAAAGGTTTGAGAGATGAACCTGGCAGCTATTAATTTATTTTACAAATATGTACAATATGGGGGATAGTAATAATAAAGCATTACTATCCCTTTAAACACTCCTTTCTACCTTGATAGCCACAGCCACAGAAAAACTGGATACCACCAATACTCCAGCTCCCTCTCTTTGCTTTCCAAAATAAAAAAAATTCAACTGCTTTCTTTTTCTTTCTCTTTCTCGAGCACAGACTGACAACATGCAGGGAATGAACACCCCTTTTATAGTTAGCAAGACAGCAATATATGGGGACAATTCCTTGTTTAGGGGAAATACTCTATTATTATTGATTCCAATGCAATGAAAAAAAAAACAGAAAAACACTTTTCAGAGAAATGTCCACACAAGGCAACATGTTTTCGCTAATCCCTAATCAGGAGTTTAAGCAACTGAATGGTTTTCTGTGTGTTAATCAATGTTGACTGATCAGCATTGTGATCCATCAAACAAAAGAACATTCAATAAGAAAATTAAAGTAATAAAACCCTATTGCATATAATCAGTAAATTGCACATTGAGTTATATCATTCAGACACCCTGAGGCTGATGGATAAGTAGAACTGGAGCTATACTACAGCAAACCAACTGCACCATAGGAGACAAATAAAAATTCCCCGAAATTCCCATTAACTTGAGTGGAGTCTTTAACCCCATGAATGCTAGAGGGGTCTTTCTAGCATTCAATGGGTTAAAAGACCCATTTAAATATGTATAAATGCCCCAGAAGTAGAAGAAAATGGAAAAAGATAAAATAATTAACCCTTTGAGTGCCAAAGCGGTATCCAATGCATTATTTTCATACATGGGAACTCTCCGGTTTTGCTCCGGGTGGGCAGAGTTTAAGTAGAAACTCTGCCCACTTGTGCTCCATCCCGCCCAGTTCCTCCCACTTCCTGCCCTCTTACCTCCATTTTGCAGGGTGGGGTTTGCCCTGCCCCCGCAACTAAGCTCCACCCCTTTTATGATGCAAATCGCGTCATTTTACTCCCCGGTCGGCACTGACAGCCGTGCTTCAAAAGTTCCCAGGTGTGATTATTGTGCATACCTGTTGGCACTCACAGGGTTAAATCCAGCATTACAATTCTCATTCAAGTGAGTAAACTTTACCTACACAACTCCTATGTTTTGCATATAACCTCTTATTTTCAATGTTATTAACCCTTTGAGTGCCAGAGGGATACGGAAAGCATTGCTCTGAATTGCTCCGTATTCCTCTGGAGCTCAAAGGGCCAAAACCATAACAACATTTGATGTGCCAGGACTGTCATGCTGGTCAAGACCTTACGATTATTGTCTTGGCACGTCATGGAATTCTGGGATGGCTGCACGCCGCTCTGCCATCCCAGAATTCTTTGCAATGAAAAAAAATACGTGCTGTGATCCTTAACAGCCGCCCAGCCCCAGATCGGGTGGTCGTAAAGGGGTTAATGTAATTAATCATGTCTTCTATAATACCATCAGTAAACAGGTGGACTCGGTATTTGCAAAACTTTAAACAAGAGGCATTTCAAGAATCTTTGAGGCCCTTGGCAAAGTTGTTAATGGAAACCCCCCAAAATAAGAATACATTTAGGATCTCTTTATATTTTGTGATGAGCTTCCTTAGGCCAATTTATATTTGCGGGAATAGCAGCCACAAAGGTGGGTTGGACAACCAGGACAGTCTCTGTTCTTTCTGATAACAAAATTACATTGTTTCCTTACTGAAAATCTCAAACATTTGGGAACTCAAGATGAGGTTACCTGAAACAGGAGGACCTTGGTTAGGTGTGCCCCCGCATTAAAAAGCCCCTTCTTTAACCCCATATTCCCTTCTTTTGTTTGCTTGAGTAAGCACTTTAAATTTGGCTTTAACTAAATTCAAGGAGTTAAATGCCCCACTTTAATCAATAGGGATTTTATTGTTGATTTGCCAGTATTATTAGCACATCAAACTCTGTGCTTCCTTGGGATTAAAATGGATGAGATTGTAACAAAAAAGTGCTCACTTTAGCTCACTCTGCAGAAAGATTAATAGCTAATTAGATGTTTCTGAGAGATTATCATGACGCCTATTGTATGAGCTTAGAGGCACACCAGGAGTGAAGTCAGTGCAAAGGAAGTACTAAACAAGCTGTAATAAAACTAAAGGGAAAGATAGAAAAGGGCACTATCTTGGCTGCCAGGAGCATTACAGATGATGCAAGCTGGTGATTAAAGAGAATAAAGATGTCAAGAACACTAAGGAGAGAAATCATAAAAGGAATTTATAACCCAACCCAGTTATAAATGCAAAAGTCTATGGAACTGTCCACCACAATGGATTACCAGTCAAGCTGCTAGTTCTTTGATGCTGATATCAGGTTATTGCTACTCACACAATGAGGCTTCATAATAGAATCAGACACCACCACAAAGAAAATCTTAACAGTGAGAAAAAGAGGACACAATATTCTAGTACTGATAGAAATGATTGAACCGAGGAGGTGACTTTAAATTATCATAGATTTCTCAAACAATGTAAATATTACTTAATCTGAAAAAAAAAACTCTTGCTAGTCCGTTTGTGAGTTCATGTGTGCATGGAGAGCAATAACATAACGTATGATGAATGGAACACACTGAGATGATGTACTATGTAAGTTCATGTAGAGTGATAGCTCTGAATATCATGATGACTGGAACACACTGAGACTGATGTACTAAGCAAGTTCATGTTATATAAACAATAACATTGCTTGTTGAATGGAGTACACTGAAATATTGTACTATGTAAGTTTGTGTAATACAATAGAATAGCATGATGACTGGAACACACTGATGCTGATGTACTATGGAAACTCGTGCAAAACAATAGAAAAGCATGATGAATGGAACATACTGAGGCTTATGTACTATGTAGTTTATGTAAAGCAATAGTATTGCATAATGAATGGAGCACATTGAAGCTGATGTACTATGTATATTTGTGTAAAGCAATAGCACAGCTATTGATGAATAAAACACTGAGAGTGATGTGTTATGTAAGTTCAAGTAAAGCAATAGCATAGCATAATGAATGGCGCACACTGAGGCTGATGTAGTATGTAAGTTCATGTAAATCATTAACATTGCATAATGAATGGAATACACTGAGGATGATGCATTATGTAAGTTAATGTAAAACAATAGCATAGCATAATGAATGGAACACACTGAGCCTAACGCATCATGAAGAATTGGAACAGTTCTGGACAAAATATTCCCCAAATCCCCAATGATTTAAATTATGCTTTAGCAACTTGAATCCAAGCTCTAAGATTATTGCAGAGTACTAAATTGGAGACCTCTGAAATAATCCTAATTTTCCTTGGATTCTATTTTTTGTTCCCTATGGTACAATTGTTTTGCCCTTGATATTCTCTAGGTCATCTTAATACATCTGCATTCCTTTTCTCATCCTGCTTCTTAATAAATAATTCAAATTCTGAGGATAACATTTGATCACATAAACATAGAATGGATGAGAATGGACTGAAAGCCTGGTTCAACACTAAGACAGAGTATAAACCAAGGAGACCACACCATGCAATTAAGACCAGGGGTAAGCAACAGGAGGCTGTTCAGCTTTGGAGAACTACATTTCCCATCCTCACGATGTGAGTTGTAGTCCTACACAGCTCAGGTTGCCAACTACTTTAGACCAACTCTGATACAAAGCTTTAAAGAAAAAAAGATTGAAAAGATGTGCCTGAGTAATAAAAACATTATAAGATGTGAAAAGCCTGTTAAATGGGACCTATAGCATTTTGCATTTTATTTATAGGGTCAGATTTCCCATTAGGAAGAGTAGGCAATTACCTAGGGCTTTTGAAGTGAGCCTCAGAGTTTCTCAAACACTGCTACAGCTATATATTCTGATTTCTAATAACTGGTTTATTCACAAGTTTATTAGTGTAATGAATAGATGATAGGTTAGATGATATAGACATTTTCTATTAGTTGCACTAGTTTGTTTATTGTAGGAAGAGAGCATTTATTAGGTCAGGTATCAGTGTACAGTGCTAAAGAATGTGTGTGGGGCTGGCTGCACCATAGGAACAAATAAATTATCCTTAACTTCCCGCTGATGTAAAGATGGCTATTAGTCCCTATAATTCTAGACATGCCTACGATCTATCATGAAGTGAGTTGTTGTAAATATCTGTCATATTCAATAGATTAAAACCCCATGAAAAACCAGTGTGAGTTTTTATTTGTTCCCTGTGGAGGACTTGTTTTTTTTTCAGAATTTTTCCAGTTCTTAGTATATCAGCCTTATAGATTACACATCTTACTACTCCGACAGCTATCCTGATTTCATGGAGAAATAACACCTCCTAATTAGGGATGGGCATAAGTTTTTGCCTCAACACAGAAAGAGGCAAAAAATGGTACTTCCCACCTAGAGAGAAATTTCCAGAGAAAAGTGTTGCACGTTGCATTAAAATCAGTGGGAAGACTGAAATTCTCCCCGACACATGGCAATTTTCACTTCTTTTCCTGCAGGCATATAAAAGGGTGTCGCCCTCTCACAACATGCCATTCTGTGTATGTGAGAGGAGAAAGCAGCACGTTTTTGAGCTAGCGAAATTAGGCAAATAAAGTGGAGTTGAAGCTTAGTTTAGGGATTCTTATAAGTAGGACATGTGTTCTTTGTATTAAGGGAATGTGAGAGCAAAAAGGAAGAAAGGAGGTTTACCTCAAATAACTCAACTCAAAATTCAGTGTGACTGACTTGCAATACAGAAGCAGATGTGATCCAAGCTCCTTCCTGATCTGGTTATTTTTTCTGTACTGGGGAGTTTGAGTGTGAGAAAGGAGCAAAGGGGGTTGATCCCAAATACCCCAAAATTCTGTCTGACTAATTTGATTTGAAAGACACAGACCACTGTGGTCCAATTTCCTTGCTGATCTTGCAGTTATCATCTCTGTGCTGGGGAAGTCTGGGGAAAGAAGTGGATTTTTTTTTTCTTGAAAAGTGATCAGATGGGGGGACAACACAGTTTAAATAACAAAATAATAAAATAAACAAAAATATTAGGTGACAGACAGCTGACTGGGACACTGGCATGAGCTGTGTGACTGACGCAGACTTTATAGACTGCAGATGAGATTGAGTATTTTTTTTGCAGTGGGGAAAAGGAGAAAACTTTTGTAATTAAAAGCAAAAAAAAAACATGGAGGAAATGGTTCTGACTTTTTGGCCACCCCTGCTCCTAATAATTACCCTGTACTTTCCCTACCAGAAAATCCTAATGTCCTTTTGAATGTTTCCCTAACTCCTTGGTTCAAGAAAAAATCTTTTCAATCAGTCCTGGATGTCTTATTCATAGTGGCAACCATGACACTTTCTAACAGAACCACAGAACATAAACTCTGCTTACTGTACCTTGTCATTTTCCCCCTTTAAGGGCCAGATGGCTCATGCGCTTTGCCTGCTTCAACTTTAAAAACTGCCATTTACTGTCTTTGGTATGACAACTAGCGGGTTATGCAATAAGGCGTGATAAAGAATTGACAAAGTGGAGATGACTTCTCCAGTGATATCACTTCTCCAATTCCTATGTTATTCTATGGAGCCAATGGACTAAGATCTCTCCCACTTGAGATGTCTTAGTGCATATTGGCTCCATAGAATAACAGGAACTGGAGAAGTGATCTGACTGGAAATGTGACCTCCTATTAATACCACTTTATCACACCTTAGTGTATCTTGCCACAGTGATTGAAAAGGCTGTCTCTTGAACAAAGACACAAGGACAAGATTCATAGGAGCTATTAGGATTTTCTGGCCATAGTAAGGTAAGGCTGGGTTATTATTAGGAGTTTTTACTTCACCCTTAATATTTCCCTTTAAAATAGTTTAAAAAATAAAACAGAGATGCAGTGACTCTTGAAGACTTTTGTTTAAGATAAACTTTTTTCATTACATTCCCTGACATTCTCAGTCTACACTGCACACAGGTTTTGCCATAGGGGAGAGAAAATATAAAATGCCTCTTAATGAGGATACATGAAATTGATTTATAAAACTAAGGTACCATTAAATGCCAGTAGGTGATTTAAATACATTTTTAGGTTGTACTCTGCCACATACAAGTGCAGAGAAATTTAAGGTAATGCACAAAAGGGCATTACAATAAGCAAGCACAATGCATTTAATAGGAACACACTCTATAGCTACGGACACATAAAAGACCTCAGGGTAACTGTGGATAATAAACCAAGAAGAAGCTTTCATTGAGACTCATCCAGAGGGAAAAAATGAAATGTAAAATCGTAAGAGTAGGCTGTAAAACAGGGCAATCCTCCGGTGTTACATAAAAGGGATAATTCTGTGCTGACCAACTTGTTAGATTGTTGCTGTTAGGAATGGATAGAAAATATTTGTGATATTGATCTGAAAATTATGAAAATAAAAATCAAGATCAAAAAACCAAACACACTTATTGGGTGAAATCAAATTTGCATAGACAATCTATACAATCAATGAAGTCTGTAGAAAGCTTAGTTTCCTGTGTTGGTAAGTTATACTGATTAATGCATAGGGATGTTGCTCATCCCAATGGCACTGAAGGGGTTCATCAGTTGCTTATTCATGATTCATACACAAACAAGGGAACAATGACTCAAAAATATTGTGCTAAAAGCAAAAACCTTAAAGGGTAACTATATCTGATGGCAGGTCCATTTGCAGATCTGCCCTCCTGGGACCAGACCTGCTGGTGAAATCAAGGGTTGCATTGTGATCCCCGGCAGCCTAGCAGTGGGGTACAATGGGGATCCCACAGTGCACTGGGCTGTATTACACAGGGCAGTTTTCTGTCTTGTTTGAAGCAGGTCCCCATAGTCTCTCTGTATTGGGCTTCAAAACCCAATGCAGCTGGTCTGTGGGACACTGTACATGCAACCAATGCATTTGTGGTTTTAACCCACAGGTTTCCATGTTGCATTCCACTGAAGAGGGCAAGCATTTTGACCTTCTGATTGGCTAATAGAAGTTGTTTTGGGGCTGCACAGAAGTGCCCTGAACTTTTCACTAAGTTTCACTAAATGTAGTAAAACATGATAATCAGCCATTAAATAACATGCATCCCCCTATTTCTGCACTACTCATACACATTTGTAGGTGAATTCACTTATGAAGTACTGTAAGACCTCTAAAACTTGGGTGCCAAGCCGTCACAAATACAACCCCTGCACCCACCGTAGTTACGCCTCTGTTTATCACATAAAGGGCCGTGTTCAGGAAGATAAAGAGGTGCAGTAGTGGGGCAAACCAGCTACTCCATAGGGAACAAATGAAAAATGATATTGCTTTAAATGAAGACTTTAACCCCTTAATTGTTAGAGAGGACTCCAACCTTTTGCAAAGCAGTGCATTGGTGACCTTTCTAGAATTCAAGAGTTTAAAGCCCCCTTCTAAATCAATGCAAATGTGGGCATTATTTGCCTTCTATGGTGCAATTAGTGTGCTTCAGAATGTATCCTCTTTAGATTCCTTCCAAACACTCTCCTAACCTAGAGGTATAATTTTTCCATTTTTCTCAAAAAGAACAAATCTGTGGTTTAAAGTACAGCCTGCAGTAAATGTACCAGGGTACTTTTTGTCATCCAAATGCAGACACATGTATTCTTAAGATAGAGCTAGCTCAATCATCATCTCAACCCCAAAGTTCTCCAGATCACAACACAACCCTATAATACAAAATTCAGCAAGGAGGATCCAGCTTTATTTCCAAAGAACTATATATCATCCCCAGGGACCCAGTACTAGAGATGGGCAAAATGTCCCTTTTATCTATTGATTTATTTTGGAATGTTCAAAGAAAAAACACAATGTGCCGGTTTTGCAGTGGAACTTCCAGAGCACAAAAAATACATGACTTTTCTACCTTTTTGTTATCAACAATAACATTTCTGTGAGAGCCTTATCAAATTCCACCTATGTTATCTATCACAGTGATAATTCATACTGCAAAACTAAAGCTGCTGAGTGTTAAGTTGAGAAATCCATAGCTGAAATTAATAGTAGTCATATGGTCACATAAGCTTTGAAAATATTTTTATCAGACTGAGGCCTATGGCAACACACTGGCCTTGAAAAAACTGTCAGCAAGCTAAATCTAAAAGCAACATAAGCCTTAAATGGATTCTTAGTTGGCTGGTAGATACTACCATTGTAATCTGGTGATTAAAGCAGGTTGGTTACTCTTTTGCAAGGAATGCTTGGCTTTTGGATCAGAAGTTAAGTATTTCCATAGTGGAGATTCCATAGCAGTGATTCTCAGCTCCAGTCCTCGGGGCACACCAACAGGTCATGTTTTCAAGATATCCCTAATTAATCACAGGTGAATCAATCACAATGACTGAGTCACTAATTGCTCACCTGTGATTAAGCAGGAACAAACTGAAAACCTGCACTGTTGGTGTGCCCCGAGGACTAACGTTGAGAAACACTGTTCCATAGACTGTGTGGTTCCACAGGGACTAATACTACAGGAGCTAGATGTTTTAATAGTGCTAGCAGTAGGTCATAGTGGACCGGCACTTCTCTATAGAATCAGAAGTACTCATAGCTAGGGCTGTGTATGTTAACTTGTGTTGCTGTTTAGTCAATAATTGTGACTGTGACTGGGTGAGGGTTGTACTTTGAAGCGATGACACTTGTATATTTATAACCATGTTTTCTTGTTCAGATTTTACAGCTGATCTCTCAAAGAGTTTATAGTCAGGCATATTGGTCCTTTTCAGTGGTACTATTCCTTTCAGATACAGCTAATGTTTTGCTATATCATCATCATCATCATCATCATCATCATCATCATCATCAATATCAGATTATATTTCATCTGTAGAAGGAGATAAGCATGGAGGGACATATTCTAAATCAATATCATTATAAATAAGTAGATTATAAGCAGCATTATTCTCCCCCCCCCAGCCACTACTTTCATATTCTTGACGTTTTTTTTATTTAAGACTGACAACCTTTCTTTTTACTTTTCCTCCTGCTGAAATTTATAGAACGCTGACCACTAGCTTGCTGTGGGGTGTCACTTTCAATCTCACTGTTTGACACAGCAGTTAGTCTCACTGCTAAATTGTTCTTCTCTATGTCAACCAAAATCATCACCAACTTCAGTGTTATAAGACTTAGTACTACTACTGGTGAAACTTTTCATAGAACTTTTATAAATAGCCTCTTCAGGAGGATGAGGATAGTCGTTTATTGCACAAGCTTCAGAACCATGGATGAAGTCCATTTATTTAGTAAGACTGTGCTATAACCAAAACGTCCATGCACTACTCCTTTCCCGTTTCCTTTACTTTTATTTTCTGTATGATGTATATTTCTGTCTTGAGTATCTGTCACTGCCAATCTTAGTTTCAGCTTAAGTGTAGGATTCCATGCTTGTCTGTCACTTATCACTCAAAATATATATTTTTTTTAAACTGTACATTCCCTTTAACCAGAAGCAATTCTGGCACCCATGCTTGGCTGGGCTGCCTCTATACTAGTAGCTAGTGTCAACTTTTTAAGACCTTTCTCTTTCACTCCCAAGTACTTCAGCATTAATTTTTATAGCACAGTACAGGATACACGTTAGTTACAAAATAAGCAGTTTTCAAGGATTAAGCACACAGCAGTTGGTGTAATACCTCCACAGCTTGGTATATGTTTTGCAAAAATTCTAATTTCTTCCTAGTTGAATTTAAGAGTATCACCTATAAAAAAAAAATAACACTTCTAAGACTCAAGTACTTAACCTTTTGAGTTCCAGAGGGATAAGCAAACACATTTAAATGCATTTTCCATATGATTGGTGAACACATTTCTTGTCTTACCTTGCTATGAAACTTTCAAAGCCTTTGAAGCAAACATTATTCCAATATAAATACTCAAAAAAAAAATAACTGTGATCTTTCAAACGTTGGGTGGGAGTAGAATAATTGTACTAAAAATTAACATTCTTTAAAAACTGATGTATCTATGCTATACTATACCAATTATATTCTTAATTCCTTCCTCAGAGAAGTCCAAGGTAAATTTAGAAAGTCATCTGGTTATATAAAAAGGAACCATGAATAGTACTTAAAGGGATAGTAATACTTTAATATTACTATTCCCCATATTGTAGATATTTGCAAAAGAACTGAATTGCCCCCAGTGTCATCTCTCAAACATTTATGTGTGATTGCAAACCAAGCACATGTAGAAGACCGTTTCAGTGAAATAATTATTTTTCACTAACGCGATCTTGGCTCAGCTGCAGAGCCGCAAGCCTGTCGTACAACAGACTTCCCCTGCAGTCAGTACAACGCTGACTTCAGGGAAGGGGGAGGGAGGGGGGAACTTTACCTTCACCATAAAGGTTTGAGAGATGAACCTGGGGGCTATTAAATTCTTTTGCAAATATCTACAATATGGGGAATAGTAATAATAAAGTATTACTATCCCTTTAAGAATCACCAAAGACCTAAAGAAAAAGGAGGCCAATGTATCACCAATATTGAATTACTAAGGTTACTAAGCATTTGTTATATTACACTACATTATTATCATGCATGCCTCTAAACATTATAGGTGCTATGCTGACTAAGAATATGGATTTCTAGGCTCTAACAGATACATAAATCCAAGAAACCACCTATATCAAATATATTAACCACAATGGTATTTGTGGGTGGCTTTTGGCATCTCTTGAACCCAATTATTAATACATTTAATATACTGTACTCCGCAGCACACTGGCCATGTAATGGGGAGCAGTGGGATTGTTTTAAGTCTTGATGGCTGTACCATTGAAGAGAATCTTCTGGGTCTAGCATCACTGTTTTTTATGACAAATGGGTGATTTGTAACCTCCCCATTGCCATTTATTTATTTTATTGTTTAACAGCTGAAAGCAGTACAAAGCATTGCACTGCACAGAGGGTTAGTATTTCTCTGTAGTCTGTTTACCTATTTTGGTTCTTAACAGCCCCCTACCAGCTTAATAATTAACCCCTTAACGACAGATGACTTACCAGGTACGTCCCGCAGAAACTGTCATTTAGTGACAGAGGACGTACCTGGTAAGTCACGGAAGTCCGCGTCTGCGTGCAGCTGCACGCCGCTCGGAGACTCAGGACTTCTTTGAAAAAAAAAAAAAAAAAATGTTCGGCGGGCGTTAACGTGACATCCGCGTATGAACGAGGCTGTCACTAAGGGGTTAACTACACGCATTAATTTGGTAGTGTTCGGTGATTGTGCAATGATTCAACATGAATACTATTAACCCTTTGAGTGCCAGAGGGGTAAGCAATGTATTGCGTACCTCTCTTGCACTCAAAGGGTTAATGAATGCTACTGTTTGAAAGAAGAGGTGTCTGCCAAGCAAGCATACAACAGAGAAACTACAAGAAGGGCTGCAGTACTCATTTCAGGTCTCCCTTTTTATTGTGTGCATGTTTGCCAACCACCCAAGAACATCTGGGTGATGTCTGTCAGTTTAAGAGAAAAAAAAGATGTCCTTGGCTGTAAAGGGAATACATTTGATACATAATGAGGGTCCTTCTCTGGCATTGCACACATTGTTAGAGGTCAATTTTTTTAGATAATAAAAAGCATCAGCTAAGCTCTTTTTATTTTTTTTTTATCTGTTAACATCGTTTAATTTTTAATGTTAATTTTATTACTGTACATAGACATTATTTTAAAGAGAGCAGAAAAATAATTAAAAAAACATTTTTTTTTCATCTAAATTTGTCTTTTTGTTGCAGCATGTTGTCATAAAACTTAACAATTAGGCATTAAAATGGCATATTTAAAAAAAAATAAAAGCTAAAAACTGTGCATTAATTAATTTGCAATGTCACAGTAAATATTCTGTCATGGTTTTTATTATTAGCCTCTTTTTAAAATGTATTTACTTTGCAAAACACTTATACATAGAATGAAGCTGCAAGACATTTTCTAATGAATACGCATACAAAATAATATCATAAAGTCCTTTCCCATCATAATGCTTTAGTTAAGCTCTTTAAAAGTGTATGCTAAATAGTCATTTTGGATGTTACACTCTGACATAACAAGTAACCTTTATGATTATGACAAAAGCATTAATTCAGAACAAAGGTTACTTATTATTCACAAAGAAAAATGCTCCCTGTTTTGCTGCAAGTGTACTTGTGCATAATTATGCATACATACATAACAATGAGCTGATTAGGGGTGATTTTCTTAGATCCATTTTTGTCTCACACAGGACTATTAGAAACAACAATTAGATAACCCCTTTACAATTCCACAGAGATCCTTAAAGGTTGACTATATATTGGTGCATAATTAATGAATGATAACAGTAATAACGATAATAATCACTCTAAGAGATCAGAGTGGGTGTGCAATAGTGTTAAATAATGCAAGAAGAAAACAAAATCCGATTACTACTGATAAAAAAAAAGCTATAGAAATGCTGTTATTTGATTTTTGTTATGGTTTTTTTTTGCCAATTTTACATAGTTTGGTAAGAAGCATTTCTGATGCATATCAGTGGTCATATTTAAAAGGATAGGAACTGCCTCATTATTACATGACTTCATCCAGGTTTATTATAACCGGCGTAAAAATTAAATTGGCCAAAATTACATTAAAACTGAATGACTTATCAGTATAATTCTAATGAAAAAGCTTCAAAACCTTTTTTCTTATTTCAGACATTTCAACAGCACTTTGACCTTGGGAACTTACGTCTAGGTCAATATACACAAAAAGAAGAAAAGAAAAATCTTAAACAGCACCAGACCCCCCATGTATATTGTAGGCCGGTGGGATAAGCTGGGTGTGAAGGGGAAAGTATATAACTGTCACTACCAAATATAATAATCTGGGTACTTTAACACTATATAGTGCAGGTGCCTAGTAGTACAGTAACAGAATACGCAAAGAAAAAAAAAGAAGCAAGAAACTACTATAAAACGGCACTCTAAATTTCCCCTTTTTTATTATAAAATACACTAATAGTCGTAATTATGTAGTAGACTGGCAATATTAAAAACAAACATAAACATCAGTGCTCAATTAAAACCATAATCTTTATTGTGAATAAACTGTGATAGTGTTATAAAAATAGGTATACACCTATACTAATAACCTATAGAATATATCGGAGTCTTAGGGCAACTCCCCCCAGACTTGTACAAATTCATTCGGAGACATTCGGATTTAGTCGAAAATGGGGTAATTCGGAGACATTCGGCCAATCCGAAACTCAAGGGTCATTCGGAAAAAATGATCAGACTCCGAACAGCCCAGGACCGAAATTCGTCGAAACTTTCGGAAGTTTTGGCAATCGACACATTTCCAAAAGTTTTGACTACTTTTGACCAGGACTTTTTTGTACTTCCTGTGCGCACTCAATTACTTTCCCTCCATGTCTCTAGTCCAATTCCATTCTCCGTTTCATGCACTACTTCCTTCTTTTGTCTGTATTCGAATAGCCTTCTTTGTTTCATGATGGGGGTTGGACTAATGACACAGTCACACAGACAGACAGCCTGCATTTCCTCATTGCGTTGTTGGAGCTCAGAGCGAGAAGAAGAGATTAGAGAGTGTCCAGTTGTTGTGTAGGCAGGCAGGTAGCATTAGGCTAGGCATAGGTACGCAGCCAGCATTAGTTCCAGTTATTGCCACTGCAAGAGCAAGTAATATTTGTTCCTGTGCAAAATATAAAAAAAATATTAGGTATTTGTTTGAATACAGGGCCGGCCCTTACATGGGTCCCAGTGGGTCCATGGACCCAGGTGGCACTTTGACAGGGGCGGCAATTTGCCGTCCCATAGCATGTTTATTTTGTGTGCTTCCGCCAGTTCTGTGTTGCCGGGTGTCCCATCAGTGTGACTGTCAGCAGCCGGGCAGCCCTATGCTCACTCAGTGGCGATGCCTGCTGGCTGCTTCAGTGCCGTGAATTATGTGATAGTGAAACATTATGCCTATTTTGTATTGTTTATCGCCCACCTAAAGTCAAGACTTGAGTAAATGGGTCTACTGTCCCAGATTTGCTAGAGAGGTTTTACAAATACAGGAGGGTGCCCCCTGTACGAAATGAGTCTAAACATTTGGGATCCCTAGTATAAGTGCATGACAGTGCATGATGTGTCCTGAACAGGATTGCTGTGAGGTGTCTCCACACAGAAGGTGCTGGCTGGGCTGAGCTTCAACATTGTGACGAGTGACCAACTAAGAGCACCGTGCCAGACTTAATCTGCAGCCATAGCATCACCCCCTCCTACTCTCCGGGTTCCGCTGACTGGCAGTAACAGGTGAGTCACTAAGAGATCTGAAGCCTTTCTGGAAGTCCTTTCACTTGGAAAGGGGCTAGGTATTACTTGGGGGGGTTGCCTCGTGTGTAAATAATTTCTAGGTGGGAGATGAATGTGCATCACTTATGTGTTTCCTAACAGTAGTTAGAATACAACTCCCATCATCCCCTGATTATGACGTTGGGAAATACCCAGCAATTACCGTAGAGCCCTGTATTGCACACTCACGGAAAACGGTGATATTGCTATACTAAGACAATGTTGTGGACCCCTCTTCAGTATAGATGTCAAGCATTTTTTTTTTATTTCTCTCCTGTGTTGCAGTTCGTTCACAACAGAATGTCTCAATTTTTCTTTTTAACACATTACATCTATCACATTACAATCATTGATGTTTATTCTTGATGTGTAGTATGAAAAACTACAATGTATATACACATAGACTTATCTGATATGAGGGGAAATCAGGATAGGAAAATGAGAGAGAGGAATTTGGGTACTAAAGAGGGACAGTAGGGTAGGAGGCTGGTACCAGAAAATGAAACCTTAATCTTTATCCATGTACTAACATAGAATGTGACATATAGTTTGTCCATGTTCAAGTCGACCACTTATGTTGAGTAGGATGTGACAGGCATGGGTTTTCGATGTTCGAGCATATGCTATATTGAAGGACAGGCATGGGGTTTCGATGTTCGAACATGCTAAATTGAATGACAGGCATGGGTTCTCGATGTTCGACGTTTGCATTGTGACTGGCATCCCATGCTGGAGTAGAGGTGACATGCACAGACTGGCAATGTGCTACAATGTCCGTTTTTGGATGGATATTTTTCTAAATGCACACCCTGTCTGCAAAGAATGATAGCAGCGTGCACGGAGGCGCACTGCTATAATTTAACTAATGTTAAATTCGGCCGAATAATTCGGAATGGATCAGAATTTTGTTCGAATCGAATAGGCCCGGTCCGAAATTAGGATCATCCAAATTAGAAAAAAAAAAATTTGTCCGAATTTGAATTTTACCAAACATTTTGCCCGTGCACAAGTCTGCTCCCCAGTGTATTTGTAAGTAGGATATCTGATACTAACTTGTTCTCTGAATTACAAAAACCATAAACCAACTGGTAAGTCGCAGCAATATGAAAGGTTAATGTTTAGTATCACAACCCAATGCACTGACCGTCGCCACAATTGTATGTTGGTAAGTGGAAAAATAGCAAGAGTACACTTACATACATGTCAGCTATAAAGGTTAGTAAGGGGTTAACAGCAAAAGATGTGTGTTGTACAGTATCACCCAACTGGTCAACGGTAACAGTATAAGGAATCGTCTTAAGATGTAACGACCCTATGCACCAACTACCGTCCCTATTGTAAGTTGGTTTGACTAATCACAGCCCCTGAGCTAGTCATCCTGTCATATGCATAATACGACTGATAAAATGTATCCCCACTAAAGTCTTATTCCTCAATACTGCAGAGTTATTCGTGTAGTATGAGCACTAAATATGCAGAAACTCGCAGCAGGAATCACCTGCTAACGATTTCTAAAACCGTTCATTTCGTAGACGGTTATATCAGAGTCTCATAATAGTATCCCACTGATGCCTCTGATGAAGTCCGTTAGCACAGATGAAACATGTTAGGCATGTTTCTTTTGTTGTAGTGACTAGAAATATGGGGTTCTGATAAGGGACTCGCTCTATTTGTTGATAGTTATGTGGGATACTACTATGAGACTCTGATATAACCATCTACGAAATGAACGGTTTTTAGAAATCAGCAATTATCCTACTTACAAATACATTGGGGAGTTGCCCTAAGACTCCGATATATTCTATAGGTTACTAGTATAGGTGTATACCTATTTTTATAACACTATCACAATTTATTCACAATAAAGATTATGGTTTTAATTGAACACTGATGTTTATGTTTTTAATATTGCCAGTCTACTGCATAATTCCGACCAGTAGTGTATTTTATAATAAAGCAAGTGGAAATTTAGAGTGCCATTTTATAGTAGTTTCTTGCTTTTTTTTCTTTGAGTAAGCTGGGTGTGAGTTTATTTGGGGAAGAACCATCTTAAAATAAAGGTAAAATATAACTTTATTAACCTTCTTAAAATAAGCGAGCAAATTAAAAACAAAAGAACAATCAAAATAATGCTAACAGGTCTTTTGTTAAAGAGTATCTTAAAAGATCTGCATCAATATTTATAGGCAGTTATGGATCACTCCTATATATCTTATACAGTTACTCAAATTGTGTCCCAGATATACATCCAGATTAAGTAACAGTATGCATGTACTTCGGGAACCTGTTTAACTACTAGTACTGTAGATTAGAACACAATAATTTGATGTATCTGATGCGATTAGTTTGTTCAGTAGTACTGGTTTGATTAATTGTGTATCAACACTGACTTGCAGCGCATCTGAGATATCTCCCAAATTCTATCTGTTGTCAGGTATAAAGTCTTCCCCTGTCCTGATAGATAAGAAAGTATTCTGTATCGAAGGAGACACCACAAATTGTCTATATTAATCTGCCACGCTTGTAATGTCTGCAAGATTGATTAGATCCGTCTGGATCACAGGGAGGTATCTTGTGCATAGATAAACCTCAAAAGTCTGCTGTGCTTGTCATGCCAGCAAAATTGATTGGATCCATCTAGATCACAGTATCATACAGGCTGTCTGTCTTGATCCCCTACCTCATACAGTGTATCTGATCGTATAAATATGGCTTCACATGTTACCGCTAATAGATTACCATTTTGCAATGAATACCCTACCTCTTGAACACAATATACTTATTCCTATGATATGTTTTGGTCACAAAACGTGATGATTTGAAATCTGGTTCTCACACTTACCCCAGCGGTTATGTCCGCAAAAATCATAAGGTAATGGACACCGCTGGCAAATGATCGGTACAGGCCGAAAAATCTATTTTGATATTGAACATTAACCCCTTACACCAGGCAATTCAACCAAGCTCCACTGATTTTGCCTTTAAAGATACAGAATGTGTATAAGGATAAGATTAGAGCCCAAGCATATGGGGAACAAACATTAGTATATTAACCTTCCCATTACCAGTGTCTCTACAAAGTATCTCTATTCAAAAGTCCAAGTAAAAAAATGTTATTTATTACTCTATATAGAGAATATGTTTTTACAAATTTCTAAATATCTTAATCAGTTAGAATATGTAATACACATTTAAAAATAAATCCATAGATATTTTCTCCCCCATATTTCAAGGAGTTATCTGTCATTCTGTTATAAACAGGCATTGTGAAATAGGATAGGGAGCATACTGGGTTATATAGTAAACCCAGACAGATATATAAATGTAAATATACATATATATCTGTCTAGTCTTCACTATATTACACTCCAAATAGGAGGACTGAAGTAAAAAACACAAATTTTAATATAAGATTCTAAATTCATATTAATGTATATATGAAATCAATATTTCCCTATCTTAGATTTGGGAAAAGGATAAAGAGAAAAACATTTTATCTCTTTTATTCCGTATGTCGAAGCTTGAGAATTTTATAGAAAAATAAGACAAGATTGATCCACTCCTATTAATTTGTAACAAGGCCACTATCAATATCAGGATGGAGTCCAAATGCAACCTGGGTCCAAATGCTAGGTCATCATGGTGGACCCAGGTTGCATTTGGACTTCATTCTGATAATGATAGTGTCCTTGTTACAAATTATTAGGAGTGGATCAATCTTGTCTTATTTTTCTATAAAATTCTCAAGCTTTGACATACGGAATAAAAGAGATAAAATGTTTTCTCTTTATCCTTATCCTTTTTCTGTTTATCCTTTGTACAATATACAATAGGGAGTCTGGTGCTGTTTAAGATTTTTCTTTTCTTTTTTTTATGTATATTTCATATTAATCTTAATCACATTCCCCATATTCATTTGAATATCCTATATACTCTGTTATTGGTGGTGCACCTATCATGTGTACATTGTTTGTCTATGTTAATCCCATACGACATCTTTGGAAATAGCCAGTTCAGTAAGTACATTGCAGACTATTGAGATGTCCTGTGTAAATTACAGTACTAAACATTACATGTATTATGGCATAGTACTGTGGAAATATACTAACCAATATCAATATCAATCAAAAACTAAATGTGCAGAGGATACTTATCTGTAAGGAGGGCCTTCAGAGCGCCCAGCTCTGTATCAGCAACGGCGTGGGCAGTCTCTACTGCGCATGTCTGCAGCACGGGCAGCAGTGTCTACTGCACATGTCGCGGCGTTACACACGATTTAGTGAATTGTTAGATAGGATATGCTTTCAAATGGCATAACAAAAGCTCATATCATATTAAGCAAGGGAAATAAAATTAAACTAAATAATTATGCCACATGTAACTCTAAAAATGTAATATATATGGAAATGTCCTTGTGGTCTGGCGTATGTAGGAAAAACCTCACAGACAGTTAGGACGAAAATTGGAGAACACAAAAGATCTATAACCAATTATGATATTGAAAAAAATCTTTGTCACACCAATTAGCAAACATTTTAAAGATTTCAGACATAACAATTCACAACTTACATGGTGTGTGCTAGATATTGTAAAACTGCCTAAAAGAGGGGGCAACCTGGAACTCCTACTTCTCCAACAAGAATTAAAATGGATAGATAGGTTAGAAACTAAGGCACCTAAAGGGTTAAATGAAGATTATAATTTACAAAGTTTCTTATGATCCGTATGGTTGGATTGTTAGTGTTGAGACTCCTTTCTTCCTAGAAAACTATTCACTATCACTGTTTATTTCTTTACTTTTTAGGATGGGTGACTCAATATTTGATAGACCTTTGGTCATCGTCTCTAAACAATTTTATGCCTTGGAGATTTATGCACCAATCTTTGAAAACAAAATTGCACTTTACAGATGAGTGAATATGATATGAGCTTTTGTTATGCCATTTGAAAGCATATTTACATATAAATGGTAACTGATTTAATTCCGACATTAAGATAAACTTATGCCTTTCCATGTGAGTGTGGATCGTGGTGTTTGTTCCCTCGCTCCAGACCACTATGGTTTTTACAGAGTTAAAAAAGTTGTTAAACTTAAGGTTGTTCCGTACTCCTTGTGTGCGGGATAATGCGGAGCGCATTTATTTAATGCTTGTTCCGTTTTTTCCTAAAAACATGGGGAAATGGGAGGTATGTCTACCTCAAAAACTTATCTAATTGTGATTGTACATTTCAATTATGATGGAAGTCATTAATATAGTTGACTATCTCGTTATTGTCTTAAAGGTTTATTAACATGCGACTACTTTTAGTGTATAAGGAGTTAAAATGTGTACCATGCTGCTTTAATAGTAATTTATTAAGCTTTTCTTCCTATTTCCAAGCTATCATTATTACTAGCACACTAATTTGTCCATTTAGGCAATCAATGTGTTACTAATTCACCTTAGTGTATCATATCCAGCACATAAGGTTTCATTAAAGTATTAGGTGGAGGAAATATTGCATAATTGTTTTGATTATAAACACCTATTAGTTGTTAACTTTAATTAGGTCATTAGACTGTCAATCTTGTTTAAATTTTGGCACACTTTTTTGTATTTAAACGGTGACAGAGTGTACTTTTGTTAAGCACCTGACGATGGGATTATTCCCCGAAATGTTGTGCAATGGTGATCAATAAAATTATTTGATAACAATTGGTTATTCAAATCCTGAGTGCGAGAATCATCTTTTATCTGTGGTCATATCTGTTGGAACATTTTTTTGTATTGCTCCTGCCAAATGCCTATGCACTAAGTTATATGACCAGAAAATTCTCAGCTTTATACCTTTTGCACCAAGGAACTCGCAATGTGGGAGTGTATGGGTGGTTTGAGAAGGCACAGAGGAAATCAATGTAAAATTCTTCCTTTTTCAAACTATGGGGGATGCCTTCAGGTTTTACTTGATTAAAATCTTTGAAATAGTAGAGTGTGTACAGTTATGCACTAAAGTGATGAAACATTCTCATACCTGCCCCTAAGTGAGGGTGCAATAATTTTATTCTAATGTTTAAGCACATACTATAAGCTGGTGGATTCGAACATCCTCATAATTGCTTCTTAGTACATAGAGCTGTTTCTAATCTACCGACCTTGTCCGTATATCTTAATACATAAAGGTCACTGAGTGATCACTAGCTGTAGATGGGCCTAGTAAAGGAAAAAAATAAACAAATGGCAATTTAATGGAATAATTAATAATTGGAAATGAAAAACATCTTTTTACCGGCTGCATTGAATGTTTAATCATACCCTTGACTGGCAAGATCAAGCACTAAGCAAATGTTTGCTTAACTTTGATAGTCTATTTTGTATTACAAATGGAATATTTTTTAAATAAAATATTTATTAAAGTCAAAAGAGATGTGTCTATATTTGTCTCAACTGCAGGATTTGTAAATATGAAATATAAATGATTGTACTATATAGTCTACATTTCTATTGAGAATTAAATGAACACAAAGAATTCAACATATACTGCATATATTTTCTAAATAAACAAAATAAAGGAAATATTTAATATGGAATTTAGGAAATATGAAAAAATGACAGATAAGAACCTACAAATCCTGGAACATAGTGCTGGAGGATAAGAATGAATGACAGAAATTCACATTAGAGGATTGCAGAACTTTTTAAGATTTAGATGTCAAGAAAAACATCTGTTTTGCAAGAATATACAATAAATATGAGTGGCACAAACTCTGTTCAGTATTAGATATTGCTGGCAATACAACCAGCAAATATATACTCACAATCATCAAAATGTTGGTGTTGTAGGTAACCAGATGGGATGGAAACATGATGAGGAATACTGGCATATCTCAGGAAAAAAATTACACAGATGATAGTAATTTAGTAATACAAAATAATGTATGAAAATATATTGTAAGCACTACACATTTCATGACTTACATGGTCAGTTTATCAAGAGATTCTTCTGTCTATAATTGTTATAATATCTGGGTCTCTTATACCAGTACTAGTTTTAAAGCTGGTGTACATGGGCCAACACTGGCGGCGCTCAGGAAAATGCACCAAGAGGTCTCAGGAAGGTGCACAGAGAGGACTACGGTCTGAATTTGGAGCACCGCTCCGTATCAGCCGCGACGCGGGCAATCTTTACTGCGAATGACTTTAGCTCGCACAGCCGTCTCTACTTCGCCTGATGGCTTCTGACAAACATCCTTAGCGAATTATAATATAGGATGAGAGGCATGTATCAGGCTTACCCTCAACAAATTAATCAATGTCACAAGCTCACTTATTAGATTAAGTTTGAGCTTACTCAAACTAGTCTGTTATTCCTAAATCCCTATAGAGGTAATTATTTAGAAGTGGGTTTTCTTTTGGACACAATCAAAGCCAGATCATATATCAGCTTGGGTAGTGAAGTGTCAAACCCATTAGATTAAGCAGCCTACTGTTCTGCTGTTATAATGAGCTTTATGGTTTTAGACTTCTATTGTCTACTCAGCATAAACAGACAGAGAAAACACTGAAACAACACACCTAAAAGAAGGTCACCCAATGTGTATAGACCAGAAGGCATTAAATCTTTGACAGCTAGAGGATCTCCTAATGCATTGTAAAAACAATGCCCTGGATATCCTCCCAGCATTCAAAGGGTCAGATCCGCTTGAAATGCCTATTAAAAAAAAAAAAAAAAAAAATCTCTCTCTCTCTCTCTCTCTCTCTCTCTCTCTCTCCGCAAAGGACCGAAACGTTGACCTATTAATGTGCTTTTTGTGATCAATAAATTTCATATTTTAAGTCCCACGGGTGCTGCCCATTCATTTCGCATATTGTGTATCCTTTATAAAGGGATTGTGCACCTGGGCATTCGATATATAGGAGTGAGTGCTATCCACCATATACATATATATAATATACACATACATTCAAAGGAACAGCTACTCAAATATTACAGAGGTTGTCATATTATAATTTGTATATGAAAAGGTCTTCTATGATTCCAGTATAGATGAAAATAAAAACATAAAATATAAAAACAAACACACTTAATGATATCATTGGATTATACTGGTATCAACAGTGTATGGCACTAGCCATATTTAACCTATATTTATACAAATTGTCTGTTTATATAGATAAATGAGCACATCATACTGTACAGAGCAAACCTTGTAGGAGAAAGAACCTAACTAAAAATATCCATGTTTGCCTACACTGCAAGAAAAAAGAAAAGAGAAGAGGCACTTCCTTGTGAGATATCTTCTAATAATTTAAAACACCTCACCACCACCAGGACGATACTCACAAAAGTATATGCTGGGCAAACACTTATGTGTAGGCCAGCGGCTTAGGCTCTGGGATTTTTATAGCTGTCCCTCACACAGCTGTCTTTCAACTTCGTTAAGGCCCCCGGCTGCTCTCCTGTACACCTCCACTTACAAAGGACCAAATATTTACTCTAAAAGAAAAAAGGGGTGCCAATAGTGCATTATCACTCAAGATTTAAAACCAAAGTAGCAATAATAAGAGTGTCACTCACATTTCAATGTTGCTGTAAAAATACATATGTACAATATAGTGTTTAACCCCTTAAGAACTACGTGACGTGCTATGACCGTCACGGTCCTTATACCCTTAAGGACCAGTGACGGTCATAGCACATCACGTACTTTTTACTTACAGTGCTCTACTGGGAGTGCTGTAAGTAAAAATGGGGCCTAAAATTGATCACTCCAAGACCAGGGTAATCTCTCTTAGGCCTCAAAGTGGCGCGCCGGTATGAGTAACAGGTCACGTGTACCGGCGCATCAGCAAGGATCAAAGCGGTCCTTAAGGGAAGGTAACTTCCCTGGACTGCTGGTACTTAAAGGGATAGTAATTCTTAAGTATTACTAATCCCTATAGTAAAGTACTAGTAAAAAAAAAAAATGTATTGCCCCCAGTGTCATCTCTCAAACCTTTATGGTTTGAGAGATGATCGCTTTTAAAGTTGCCCTCTCCCTCCCCCTTCCCCGTAGTCAGCATTCTAGCTGACTAAGGGAAATCCAGTCATAGATCATCAGGCGGCTCTGCAGCAGAGCCGTGATCGCAAGCCAAGCCAAGCACACGTAGAAGACCATTTCATTGAAAGTTTTCTTTTTTAGTAACGAGATCCAGCTGTGCTGGAGAGCCGCCTGAAAGTCGTACGACTCTATTCCCTGCAGTCAGCTACAACGCTGACTATGGAGGGAGAGGGCAACTTTAGAAGTGATCATCTCTCAAACCACAGTGGGGGCAATACTTTTTTTTAGTAGTACTTTGCTATAGGGGTTAGTAATACTTAAGTATTACTATCCCTTTAAGGGGTTAAAGCATACAAGGAATTTCTTATCATCCTTGCTCAGTTTTATCCAGTATCTTCACTTGTATCTCCTTGGATGTAGATATATACTCTGTCAGGAAGGATGGAGAAAGTCAAAAAGAAATAGAAAAAGCCACCCCAAAGATGACTCCAAAAATGTAAACATTTATTATTTAAAATATAAGTAAAACAAATACTTCTATTATTTGATCCTACAATACTACATGTTTCTCAGCGTTCCACGCTGCTTCATCAAGATATGTAGGATATTAAAGTCATTACAAAGAGAGTGGCTATTTAAAAACTTCTATCCTATTTCTATTGGGCAGCACCAGCTAATGGGAGACTAGCGATTATGTGACATATACATTATTCTGAAGTTCAACCCTCAAAATGGAGTGATCGTAACTTAAATAGAACTCCAGTTTCAATCCGCCATTAGCTCTTGCTACTTCAACTGGAAATATACTGTGTTATCTCATACCAAAGTAACAATACATATATACCTTAAATTGACCTGAGATCCAAGGGATTAAAATACCCTAATATTGGCAACAATATAGAAAACTACAAGGATGCAAATAAGTGACATGTAGATGAATATATTCTCAATTTATTTGGAGCCAAAGTGTTTCTAGGTGTAGTGCACCTTTAGAAAATGAGTTTAGATGATATTGGAATCAATTCCTACAGAAGAAAACATTTTTTAGAAGACTCCGATACTTACTAAAGACTTTGTTTTATCACTTCTTTTTGTGAACAGGTATATTTTGTAATGAACCTGACATAATTATTTTTGAAGTAATATTGTCACTGGCCACTCTATTTGTATTAATTTATATTTTTCATTATTTGAGCTATATCTTTGTTTTCTGTTCCTTTTACTAGCCCTACTTTTGGCCTGCATATTATAGGTTAGGATAGCATTTCTCTAAACCTTATAGATAAAATATCTGCTTGTTTGTTAAAGACAAATAGATTGCTACAATTCTATCTTAATCTTAAAAATTAACTACAAGGCATGTCCCTTAGCCATTATTTGTAATGGCAGCTATAAATTCAATATAACTACTTACATCCACTGTTTTAAAATGGTTCTTGATCTGATCGTAACATCACAAGTAATATCCGCCACATTAAGTTATATATCCAAAAAAAAAGAAAAATCTTAGCATTATAACATGCAAAAACTCTATTTGTTGGATTTTATAAATTATACAAACTCAAGGATCAGTGCAACATATCCCTGGCAAATAAGAAACAGGTTGTCTATATAACAGCGATAGACTACTAGATTCACCCCAGTGGGATTATTGCTAATCTGGTGTCCACTGCCATACCCTTAGTCTGCAGGAAAAATTTTCCATTAAAGGTGAGAGTTATATTCTAAAATAAACAAATCTGAATCTAACACTATACTTTCTTTTTTCATACATAAGATGTTCTGATCTAAAAATCTGAATAGACTATAAACTGACTTCACAGGGTATATTCAGAAATGGTGTAGTGCTAGCCACCATGTGCCGTGTGCCAACGATAGGATCCTTTCCATTTAACTTCCTGAAGAAAATGTAATACATGCATAGTACTCAAGGATCCCCTTTGACTCCCTGAGGTAATTTTCTTAGTACTGTATGGTTATCCCTCCCACTTTGTCTTCTGGTCAATAGCTAGCTCAAGATTTTTACTGTGGTTTGACATAGCTAATCTTTTGTTTTTACTAAGGTTTTTACAAAATGTATGTTTTCTTTTCTCGATCACAGTTCTTAGATCTTGGAGAACATCTGTATAAAAGGTGTTAACATTTCCACAATTACATGTGGCGGTCTAAACTGTATTTTGGTTTAAACCTTTCAGGGCCAGGGAGGTATCCAACACATCACCTCTCTGGCACTCAAAGGGTTAAAGGTACCAGGAAGTCTAAGATAGGGCTTGACAAATTTGGATTTACACTAGGAGCCAAACCAAAACTTTTGGAGCCAGAGTCTGCATCAGAGCAGAGCCTTCCATACGGGTATATTTTAACAAGGTGGAAGCAGATAGAGTATGTGTTTGTGTGTGTTGTTCTTCAGCTACCCATGGTACAAGACAGAAATGTGTGGTTCTGTGGCTACCAGTGGAAACTGGCTGCAGGGGATGGGTTGTCTGACAGTGTATATGGGGGGGGGTCTGTGATGACCAGGGCAGGGAGCCATGCTAGAGAGTCATTCAGTGTATGTGGGAATCTGTGGATACCAGTGGGCAAGGAAACAAGGCTGGGGGGTCAGGCAGGCTTCATGTGGATCTGTGACTACCAATGTGCAAGGGAACAAGGCTGGGGGGTCAGATAATCCACTTGGGGGTCTGTGACTTCCAGTGGACAGCCACAGAGTGGCTCTGAGTGTATGTGGGAAACTGGCTACCAATGGGCAAAGGAACAAGACTGGTGGGGGTATCAAAGTGTATGGCTTCCATGGGGACAAGTTTGCTTTTATTTATTTTTATTATTTTCTGATGCATTATTTTTTTTTTTTTTTTTCAGAATTTTTTTTATTATTTCTTTGTGTTTTTTTATTTTTAAAGCTTTGGAGTTTAAGCAGTTATAGCCTCCAAAGTGAGGTCACAGTTTTTAATTTAAAAATTAACCAGACCTTGTCTTGGACTAAGGCCCCCCAGCTATTGATTCCCCCCGCTATTGATTTAGTGCTGGAAGATCAATGCAGGTGAGGCACAAAACACTCTTCTGCTTTTACTCCGGGTAAGAACTGGAGGGCTTGTGGAAGCCTCCTCACGTCTCTGGAGCCAGGTGATATGAGGAGGATTCCCCGATCCCGCCCACTCCTACCCAGAAGTTCGGGTAGGAGAAAAAGCTCTTTGTCATCATCTGCATTGATCTTCCAGTGCTATTGGCTGATAGATCAATGCCTGGGGGGGAAGGGTCCTCGAGAAGTGCTGACACCCCCCCCAATGAGGTCTGATTAATTTTTAATGTAAAAAAAAAATACATGTGTGCTGTGAAGTTAAAAAGCCAGACAGCAATTCCTAGTCTTCATGGCAACCCGATGCCTGTGTCTGATCTTAGATAAAATTATCCTCATTGTATAAACTGGCAAATTTCCCTGCCACTGTTTTTCATCTATTAAGGTAAATGTAGTTAGCACTAGAGATTCTCTCATTATTGTTTATATTTTTGGTTTGTCCCTTTTATTTATTTTTTTTTTATTTTTTTTTTTGTTTCTATTACTATTTTATTCTCACACTAGATGATTTTTATTACATATTTTATTATGGTACCTGAATTATATATTTCCATCATTGTAATTTATATTGATTCCATTTCTTCTTCTTTTTTTTTTTTTTTCTGTTTAAAAACATTTATTGAGTAATAGAAAAGTGCATACAAAACAGTACAAAATTACAATAGAATTCATAGAATTTACAAATTTAAGGACAAATTTGAGAAAGAAAAAATGACCTCAGGATTGCAATAAACAAAGCAAAGAGAACACTGAAATATCTGAATATGTCATTCCACAAGGTTATCTTACTTATTAGAAGTTGGATAAGATTTCAAGCCCAATTGAAAGCATATAAGGAATTAAAAATAAATAATAAGAAGAAAGAGAGGTAAAGTTAAGTGGGAGATAAGATAGGGCAGTAGGATATGGGAAGGTAGGGAAAAATAGGGAGGGGACGCATCATGAGAAAATTAGTAATACATGCATCTGTTAATTATAGGCCAGTATCCATGTTCAAAAATGCAAACCAGGGCAAGTAAAATTGTTGAAATTGATCAGAATGACCTGTGGTCCTGAAATAGAGACGCTCTATAGATAGGGTATTTCACAATCTGGTTTTCCAGTTTGAAATAGTAGGGGGTGTCTCCAATCTCCAGGTAGCAGGGATACAAGCTCTTGCCACTGATAGAGCTACAAGCCAAATCCTAAAAACAGCATCTGACATGTTGTTAGGAACCGCCTCCTCTGGCCAGATGTTGAGTAAATAGGGGGAAGTGATAACCCGACAAGTTAGATATGATTATGTATCTGGTTCCAAAAGGGCTTTTTCCCAGAACACATCCACCAGATGTGGTACAAGGATCAAGGTTCTCGGCCACACCTCCAGCATATGGAGAGATAATCATTGACGAATCTATGAAGGTACAAGGGGGGGTGATGCCACCGTATCATAAATTTATAGTTCTTTTCCCTCAGCGGAATAGGTGAGATGTGCATGGTGGTCAATCTTGGAGACAGAAACCATTGTATATCAGAGATAGGTATACCTAGGTTGGTTTCCCATAGCCTTTTGTGAAAGGATGGGGACAAAGAGGAGGACGGTTTACTGACTTTACCTGTGGTGGAGATTCCTCGTTCTAGTGGCCTATCCGCCAAAACTAATTTCTCAAAGGGGGTCAGGGGTCTAGGGGAGAAGGTCCTAAAGGGTTTAGAGGACAAAAAGTGACAAATTTGAATATAGACCCAAGCTTCATCAGTTTTTAGACCAATGTCCTTACATATTGAAGGGAAAGAGGAGAGAGGTAGAAGGGGCAGAAGATGATCTAAGTCTATAAGGCCTACTTCTTCCCAGGCCTGAAAGTAAGTACGATGTAAGCCAGGTGGAAATTCTGGGTTTCCCAAAATAGAGAAGAGTGTAGAGGGAAAGGCAGATAAATGTAAGTGTGTAGAGTACCGGTACCAAAAAGGTAAGAGATAACCAGTGACTATATGATGAGCTAGGGTTGGGGGAAGAGATTTCCAGGGAATCCACAGTAGTTGTTGATAGCAAATCCCTGGACATAATGAGTGCAAAAGTTTGGCCCAATCCTTCCATGGAGCTGTGCAACACAACTCCAGGAAAGATTGCAGAGAAACTGCTTGCCAATAGTGAAGTAGAACAGGCAGACCCAAACCACCCATATTCACTGGGCGAACCAGAATATCGAAACTTATTGTAGCACTTTTGCGCTTCCCTACATAGGAGTTAATAAGACGTTGCAGAGACTTATTAGATGACATGGGAACATGTAGAGGAAGGGCCCTGAATAGGTATTATAATTTGGGCAACAAAATCATTTTTACTAAATTAATCCGTCCCAACCAAGAGACAAAAATTTTGGCCCAAGATGAGATGTCCTGTTTCAACGTGGATTCCAGATGGTGTGGATTGAACACGGCAACTTGCCACATGCCTGGGGTAAGATAGATACCCAGATATTTGAGCCCTGTCTCCACTCAAGAAAACGGGAACAAAGATTGAAGTGAACAACGTAATTCGTGTGAGACTCGAATCAGCATTATTTCAGATCTCTGTAGATTAATCTTCAGCCCAGAGAACGAGCCATAACACTTAAGGACTGAAGATAATTCTTGTAATGAAGTAATAGGATCAGTTATAATAGCTAGTATGTTGGCTGCGAAGCAAGAGATCTTGATCTCAGTTGAGCCCAGATGTACTCCAGAAATAAGTGCATTAGCACGTATTGAGGCCAGCAATGGTTCTAAGGTAAGCACAAATAGCAATGGAGATAGAGGGCAACCCTGGTGGGTGCCATTACAGATAATGAAGGTAGATGAAAGGATACCATTTACTGAGATTTTCACAGAAGGAGAGACATACATAGAGAGGATTGCCCCTAGAAATTTAGGACCACTTCAGGACCTCCTTCATATAAGGCCAGTCGACTCTATCGAGCGCCTTCTCAGCATCAAGGGAGAGCAGAATAGAAGTTTGGGAGTCTTCTAAAGCCGTTTGCATCAGGGAAACCGTTCGGATGATGTTATCCCTAGTTTCCCGACCTGGTATGAAACCAGCTTGATCTGGAGAGACCAGGCTGGGCAAAAATGGTTGCAGGCAAGAAGCCAAAAGTTTGGCAGAGTTTTAAGTCATTATTAAGCAAAGATATTGGGTGATAACCCCCACAATCCATGTGGTCCTTGCCCGGTTTTGGCAAGGCTACTATGTGAGCACAAAGGGAGTGAGGAGACCAAGGCGAACCATCAAGAACAGAGTTAAAGAAAGCTAGCATATGAGGTATGAGACCTTCCAAAAAAAGTGTAATAGTAGAGGGCAGAGAACCGATCAGGGCCTGGACTTGTACCCTTAGGGGACTTCTAGTGAAGCAGCTACTTCATGTGTCAGGCGTGGGATGTTTGAAGGAGAAGTCGAGATATCAGTGAGTGTCTCTGGATAGCAGTGTGTGCGTCCTCAGAATCCTTGAGATTATAAAATGCTTTGTAAAACCTGGCAAATGTGTCTGCAATACTAGTATAATTGTGTAAGAATACCATGTACATGTGATGACGTGCGTGTTTTCCTTACCAAAGATGCCAGGACTTTCCCGCATTTGTCCCCTTGCATATAGTGTTGGTGTCATGGTTTGTTACTGTTTGTAAAAGAACACTCAGACAGTTTGGTAAGGTTAAAAGCTTTATTGAAAATAATGCACTGTAGCCCCACTCAGGTCCAGATAAGGTCCGAACCAAGTACTTTCCAGATCTGACGCAGGTCAGGGCAAAACTACAAACACAGGAATAATCAGCAAACAAAAATAATGATCTTGGTCTTGTAGGCAGATTCTCAGCAAGGTACAGGAACAATAGTATCCTCAACAGCCCCACACCTCAATAGGTGACACAGGCGATGGGTGACTGAAGAGCAATCCCTAGTGGACTAGGGTTCACGTAGGCAACACTGGCAAAACACTGGCAGAGGACTGACCCTAGGAGAGTAGGGTAGGCAGAGGCAACATGGGCAGGACTCTGGCAACGGCTGCACCCTAGAACACTAGGTTTAACGGAGGCAACACAGGCAGTACTCTGGCAACGACAGAGCCCTAGAACACTAGGGTTAACGGAGGCAACACGGGCAACAGTGTGGTATTGGCTTGACCCAGGTATTATAGGGCTACTGGAGGCAACACAGACACTGGTGAGTGCAGAGACAACAGACACCAGATGCTGGCGATGTAACGACCCTAGATCACTAGGGTTAACTGAGGCAACACGGGCAACAGTGTGGTATTGGCTTGACCCAGGTATTATAGGGCTACTGGAGGCAACACAGACACTGGTGAGTGCAGGGACTCCCACAAGCTCCCGGAGACAGTAGGAGCGGCAAGCGAGCGGGAGATAGGCATGTAGCATAACCGGTCCTGGACCGGTGTCTCCCTGTATAGTATACAGAGGTAACAGGCTAGTCCAGTAAGCGATGGAACTAGCAGCACAACCAGGTCAGCACACACGGACATCACAGCCAGTCAGGAGGGTCATCAACACTAGCCCAGCCAGATCGGTGTAACGGATAGTCAGCCAGTCCTAGTCAGAAACAGAATCAGATACTCAGCCATGCCGGTTCGGTACAGAAGGAGTTAGTCAGCCAGTCCTAGTGGGTAACGGAATCAAATACTTAGCCAAGCCAGTTCGGTACACAAGGAGTTAGTCAGCCAGTCCAGGTCAGCAACGGGATCGAATCAGAAGAGCATCAGGCACAAGCGTAGTCAGACGAGCTGGGTCATACACGGAAACAGGAAACAAGAACAACTATTCTCTAGATACCGGTACACCACGAAAGGGCACTGGTATAGTGACAGGAGGGCGTATTTAAAGGCAAATCCTGGGAGGAGCAATAACCCAGAGCCAATAAGAACGCAGCCAGTGTAAACCCGGAAGTAACAATGTTGCTCAGGGATCACGGGCACCGTGATAGTTGGAACCTAAACCACATATGGGACTTTATTGATTGAGCTTGAAGAAAAGAGGCTAAATTAGCACGTGCTGCTGAAAGTTCTTCAAGAAGAGCAGGAGAGGGCCTAGACTTGTGTCTCGATTCCAAAGAAGATATCTGGGTTACAATAGTATCCAGCACTCTCCTCCTTTCCTTCTTCTTCCAACTGCCCAGAGATATAAAGAGCCCTGAAATATAACTGTTATGAGCTTCCCATATCAAGAAAGGAGATGCTTCGGAGGTGGCATTGGGTTTGAATTTGTCTCCAAATCTCCGGAAATCTGACTCATTCAGACACAAGGTTTTAAGAGGTTTCGGGATGTGATTGAAAGAGAGCGTCAAGAAAATAGGAACGTGATCTGAAAGTGTGATGGAGACAAATTCGCCCTTGTGCAGCATGTCAAGATGAAACTGGGAGATGAAAAAGTAATCCAATCTAGAATAAGAAAGATGAGGATGGGAGAAGAAAGAATAGTCTTTTGTAGTGGGAAAGAGGGTTCTCCATGTATCAATAAGCCTAGGCCCCGCAATAAATTTATAGTTTTGTTAGGGGTGTTGACATTATGTGATGACCGAGCTACAGAGCTGTTTTAGGAAGGCAAAAGTCCCAGATTAAAATCCCCCTGTAGGATTATCAAGCCATCAGAGAAGTCTCCCAACAGCTTCAAAATGTCCTGAAAGAAGGACAAAGAAGCTGGAGTAGGAGCATAGATGTTCCCAAATGTCAGCTTCGTCCCTGCTAAGTCACCCTTTAGGAAGAGATATCTACCTAGCTGATCCTCTTTGACCACGTCGCAAGTCCACAGTATGTTGTGGCCCACAAATATTCCCACTCCATGCTTTTTTTCAAGTGAGGAAGCAGTCCATACCTTCAGAAACTGTCTAGAGGTCAATTTAGGTTGAGAATCCCTAGCAAGGTAAGTCTCCTGCATAAAAATTACATTGGACTGGAATCTAATCAGTTCCCTCATTACCATGGAGCATTTTTACAGGCTGTTAAAGCCTTTAAAGTTATAAGAAATTAATTTAAGATGTGGCAGTGGCATATCCGTATATAAGAGATGGACAATCGGATAATAGGCCTGAAGGAACACAATCCCATAAATGCATCTAGGGAAGAGGGTAAGAGGGTCGAATTGGGGGGAAAAAAAAGAGACTAGATAAAAGTTAGACAAGGGAAGACAAGGAAAAAGAAGGCAGAAGAAAAGCAGAATTATAAGAGAGCAAAAAAAAAGTAATTTTTAAAGACCGCTGTGCCATCTGATTTCAGCCGCAGCTGGAGTCAGAGGACACACATTCGAAGTGCGGGAGAAACCTACTTGTTTCTGTCAAGGTTGATAAATGCAGGTAAACACCTGCAGGGGAGCGAGTGCTAGGGTGCGAGGCTAGGGTTCAGAGCTAGAGAGCAGCGACTGCCTGAAGTTAGGTCTTGCTGCAGCCAAGGCCGTATAAAGATGCTGGTCGCGAAGCCAGATGTCCGAACCCCAGTTGAGCCGATATCCAGACCAGGATGGCCAAACCACAGACAGTACAAGCTCCTCTGCAGGGGGGAGCGATGGCTGGAGGGCGGTGCCTAGGGAGCGGTGCTAGGGTGCGTAGGCCACTAGGTAGCTGAAACTCCCAAAAAATATAAATACTAACACCCCCAGAGCCAGATGGCACTGACCAAAAGGATCAGAAGAAAGCAGAAGAATGGTCAGACTAGCCGGTAAGCAATTGGAGGTCAACACTAGACACAAGGACAAGGCAGAAGAATGGTCAGACGAACAGGTCAGCAACTGGAGGTCAACACTGGACATAAGGACAAGGCAGAAGAATGGTCAGACAAGCCTAAAATGGTACACAGCTATTCAGAGCACAAGGAACAGGACTTGGCTGCAGAGAACAGAGCAGGGACCTGGAACACACTAGAACACTAGTGAAAGTGCACCGGGCGTCAGAGAAGGACACCGAATATAGGGGCAGGAAGATGACGTCACTGGCTCATGACACGGGCGAACCCGGAAGTGCAGAGCCTCTCCAGAAAGAAAAAGGGCATTAATCAAGCCGCCGCCATCTTCTCTTGGTGCATTGAATTGATCATGATAGTCACATGATGTTTGGCAAGGCACTAGTTGCTTGGTCTCTGTAGTTTAGCAGTTGATTAATACAGTGTATCTGATAACATCTATTATTATTATTTGGTTGATAGCACTTTCTTTTTTTATGTCTGATGACAAATGTGACTGAGGGTCCCCTGCTGCCCCACTTCTCCTCTACTCCTCCTCAGAAGAAGAAACACTTCCAGCAGTAGCAGCAGGGACAGGCAGCTGAAATGTGCCGTTCACACTGATAGCTAGTTCTGCCTTCTTCAAAATTTTCCAGGCGACAATGTTGGGGGGCTGAGCATCATTGGGTCTGGGGAATGTTGGCTCCTGGACCCTTAAGTACTAGGTGCCACTGCTGATGAGTTCTTCCTACTCATCTGTATCACTAGCCTCAGGGTCCATCAGCACCTTTTTTTTTTAATGGTGTGCTCATGGTGTTTTAAATGTATTATTTCCTCTGTGTCCAATCCACGGCAATGACTGTGGGTGTTGGCTCCGCCTCCTAGCTGGTAGGACCAAATCAAAATAATAAATATCCGGTTCCTCCTCCTCTCTCCAGTTATTTTGGTCCTACCAAGCTGGAAGGACAGAGGTGTTCTATACCTCTCTGAGAATTTCTTCTATTTTATTGTTTTGCCCAACTATATACTGTACCTACTAACGTGTAGTATATTTATTTATCTGGCCTGAATATTCTCCACCAGAGGAGGTTCGCATGGGGCGCTCTCTTGCCTGAATTAAGCACGTTGGTTGTGATGGTGTGATGGTGACATACACAGTATCTCTTGAAAAGAGTTTACATTTTTTCCTAAATATATACAGGCTATCTGCTACAACTGTATCCTTCATTGGGTATTCTATAATTAACTCCTTTCTGTAATTCCTCCTCTGCTAAAATTATAATTCCTTCCAGGCTCAGGGGATGCTCTCGATATTCGTCCAATCCTCATAACTAGCCCTCCGTTACCCTAATTAATTATCTTTCCATTTCTAGTAGTTGGTTGTGGATAAAGGGGATGGTGATAGTTTATATTACTAATCCCATAGTTTAGCTATTTAAAATGCAGTGGCCCCAGGTTCACCTCTCAGGCCTTTATGGTAGGAGAGATAACTGTAAGCAAGCTGTCCCTTCCTTGAAGTCAGCATTTTTTTCTCAATCTCGGTTGATCTTGGCAATGAGACAGGCTATGGCCTGGAAAGTTCCTGACTGGCGTACAGCCTGGGCATTCCAGCTGCTGTAGGTTGCTTTAAAGGATTAGTAATACTTAAAATGTAAAAAAAAAATATGTTGTAGGGTTTATCCCCCTGAGCAAAACAAGAGTACTCCCACTGCTGAAAGGTGTTTCATTCAAAAGTTATTAATCTTCAAAGTTGAATTTTTTAGGTGCAATATCACTGTGGCCTGAAAATGTACAGTGGCTCTGTTGCTACACAATCCTATGGAGAGCTCTGGTCCCGAGACCATAAATCTCCATAGGATGGTGTAGCAACAGCGCCACTGTACAATTTCAGGCCACTGTGATATTGCACCTAAAAAATTCATCTTTGAAAATTAATAACTTTTGAATGAAACACCTTTCAGCAGTGGGAGTACTCTTGTTTTACTCAGGGGGATAAACCCTACAACATATTTTTTTTTACATTTTAAGTATTACTATCCCTTTAAGATTTGTTTTCTCTATCTTGCTCTACTGTTGTTTGGAGATGAGGGCTCCTTCATCATGTTTCGGTATATACAGGGCTTTAGATTTCCACTTGCCACTAGCCAATGGCAAGTGAAAATTTAGCCCTGGCGAGTAGAAATTCAGACCTGCTGTGTATGCTATGGCTTGCAGTGGCGAGTAACTTTTCGGGTCTGGCTAGTGGCAAGGGACTTCAGATTTCAAGCCCTGGGTATATGTGTGTAGGTTATACTTAAAGCTGTCTATAGTGCTATGGCTTCTCAGTATGCCATAGAGCCTATTATTATGGTTGTATATTTGTGGGTCACAGAGAGACCTCCAGTGTTTAGAATGTTGCCGACCCTGGATAAGTATCGACCTAACACAGTGTCATAGGGGTTGAATGAAGATACAGGTCCATCAGGTTCAATCTGGCGTCATACCTTTGTGTCATGAGCATTGTATAGCTTGGTGCTACCAGATAGTTAATCTTTCTGTTAAGTTTAATTTTCGGATTATCGTCGTCCCATGGGGAAAATTGTTAGAGCTCAGATATACCGGAAGGGATCAATACCCGGTAATCCCTCTTTAGACTACTGTTATCCCTTGCTTCAGTTTTACCTTATTCAGCTAGTGGAGCTATTTAGATCTAGATCTGATCCATTAACGTGGATTCAACTGACTGCATTTATGAGGAAGGTTTTCTTTCAGTACAGTTCCCTGAGTCATACCGTTCTCTATGTAGGCATCGTCTTGCTCAATTTTTAGCCAGAAGGATATTGTAGAAATTTGCGTGACTTTGTCTCAGCCATCTAGGTTTATTTGACAGGATCATGACTATTAGTCCCATTAAGCTATCCCAAGCTAGATTAATTCAGGAGATATATTTGGCTTTCCATTATAGGTGAGTATTTCAGCCTCCTCTGTTTACAGAGCATGTCTTCAGTTCTGACTTTCTTTCCTTACTGAGCAGTTTCCTCACTAGTCTAGTTTATCCTTTGGAAGGGGTTACCTAGAGACAGAGGTTTTACTATGCTTTCTGCAGATTTGGGGTATCTATAGATTAGTGCAGACTTGATTTCTTCTCCAGTTTGAAGAACTTATAGCTAGGGTATCTTGTAACATTAGTTTCTTTTGGAGGGGATTTCAATCTGTATCCTCCCCTTTCCTGGATCCAGGGGGATAAGTTGTTAGGCATAAATTGCCTGATCGATCACTAGTCCCTTCATGATATTGTTTGATTCTAGGTTCCTATACTTTTGTTGTCTCTATCTCTTTTGGTTTCTTCCTTTGTCTGGCCTCTGCTCAGGCTTTATACAGGGTTTGGCCCCCTTTTTTTCTAGGGATCTTAGATTACAGGGCATTCATATCACTTCCTTCTTGGGCGACAGCCTCATCTAGGCAGGTCCCTAGGCTCGTACACAGTACAACCTCTGTTTGGGTTCACTATCTAGGAGGAGACGTAATTAAGGTCTCCTGATCTCGCATATAAGATTTATTTATTGGGGTTTTCTGTTCAATGTGGTCCAAGGGGAAGTTGTTGCCCCTTGCCAGCCTTCAGCCTCATCTTGTCTGAGGCAACTGATATTATTGAGGAACCTTTACACTGCAGGTTTGTGTTCAGTATAGGATGCTATCCCTTAAGCTCTTCAAATTGTGTCTGAATTGCTCTCTCGAGCTCCAGTCGGACGAAGCAGATGATCGAATTGGTATGTGGAGGTATTGTGTATGCAGGTAGGTGTATTTGTCCTAAAACTTATAGGACTTTGGTCTATATAGCCTTCCTCTTCATCTATTAACAAGGATAGAACAGAGGTGTAGTAGTGACCAGTCATAGGTAATATTTGTTCTGGAGTGGACACGTAAGGTGTTGTTTGCAGTTCTCAGAGGTTAATAATTCTCCTTCTTTTCCATTCGGGGCATCCCTATCTTTCTGTCAGAGGCCTCAGTTATTCCAGGATCTGACATTTTGCTGCCAACGGCTTGTAGGCGGAGAGGAGTTTTTTTGTTAGTGACTTGTCAATACAACTTAAGGATTCTGTCCTTATTGGTTGTTGCTCTTCCTAGACTATATTGACTGCAGAACAGGGTCCATATCTCCAAAGTGCAGTGATATACATCTTGACGGATCCCTGCTGTCCCCTGAACGCAGCTCCCACTTTCTCTGGAGGGGTTTCAGAGGAGATTGAGATATACATATTTATAGGATCAGCTCTCAGCATCTCAGCTTGGCTCCCTTCTCCTTTTGCAAACTACTATGGTTTTTATGAGATATACTTCTGCAATCTCATTTCATGCCCACTGTCAGGGAATTACTTCCCCATGGATTTGTGCTTAGTTTTAAGCCTATTAGGCTTGCCAACTTCTTTGAGCCCTTTGCTAGAGGTCTATAATTTCTTTCCCTCTCGACCATTCTACTCACAGCTGCTCTTCCACTGGAAGGGTTCGGGAACTTCGGTCTATCCTGTGTTCTCCACCTCATGGAGTTTTTATCAGGTCAAAATTTTTTCTTCTACCCAAAACCATCCGTTTGTTTCAAGATGCTGTCTGTATGCCCTTTCAGCCAGGAGACTTTCCTGCCATCATTTTGTGCTATCACACTTAAAGGTATAAAGATCCTTGTATCTTTCTGATCTGCTCAGATGTCTGCAGTTTAGAGACTTGACAACACGCAAACAAAATTCATTGTTTATACATATCCGGAAACTTTTAGGATACTGCAGCATCCTAATAATCCATCAATAGATAATCCATCTCTGCCTGCGGCCATACAAGCCTAAATGCACCCGGATCCATTTGAACTTGGAAGTGAAGCAGGCTATGGCCTGGATAGTACCTGGATGGGAGGCCGCCTGGGAATACCAGATTCCGTAGGCTAAACCACAACTTGGATTCTACATCAACATTGGATACTCCTACTGTTGGATTGGGCTCATTCCACAGGAGTTATAGGGTTGAACGGGGCATAGACAGCAGTAGCTACTCCTGATGAGCTCTGCCTACTGCTACCTGGTCTTCAGTTTCCAACTTTTATATGGATTTTATGACCTCTGCAGACACCAGAATTGGCAGGTAAGTGTGGGAAGCCGCACTTCCAGTTCAAGGTACAGATTATTCCCACCCAATTTCTGGTGCACTGCTTTGGGAAGTCCCACAGTCATTGCCGTGGATTGGACACAAAGAAAAAGGTGACATTTACTCACCAATATTTTGTTTTCCTCTGTGTCCTTCCATGGCACCCCTCCCTTGGGGCACGGTATGTATCGTTCCTGTTTTAGTCCAAATGATCTTGGCGTATGGTGTTCCGATGCTCAAGATGTTATCACGGTGCCCATGATTGCTGCAATTCAGTGTCTATCACCTGTAGGGGGCTCCCATTGGCTGTCTGCCTTCAGCCCGCCTCACATTGCCTTTTTAAACTCAGTCTGGGCACCCTCTGGTTGCCCTTTTGTGGTGTCTTTGACAGCATCCACTTCCTCCTTACTGCAGTAGCTGATTGGGCCTGTTGCTGAGTTCCTGAGTCAACCTGTTCCTGAGTTCCTGCCTGCTTGTCAGTTCCAGTCCGGTTCCGGTTGTTCTCATCAGTAGCTGATACTCCTGTTGCCAGTCTGCTTGGCTGCGCTTGATCTGGTTGATCTTCTCTGCTGGTTCCTGTTGTTTCCTGCTTCCAGTTCCTGCATCTGTGGCGACATTGTTCTTCATTCGCTTCGGCGACATTTCCTCCTGTTGGTTTCCAGTGTGCGGATGCTGGTTTGCTTCACTAAGCCTTGCGGCTCACATTCAGCCTGTTGGTTCCAGCGTGCGGACGCTGGTTTGCTCCATTTGCCTTGCTGCTCTCATTACAGCCTGTTGGTCCCAGCGTGCAGACGCTGGTTCGCTCCATTAGCCTTGCGGCTCTCACTACAGTCTGTTGGTTCCAGCGTGCGGACGCTGGTTTGCTCCATTAGCCTTGCGGCTCTCATTACAGTCTGGGTCCCAGCGTGCGGACGCTGGTTTGCTCCATTAGCCTTGCTGCTCCCATTACAGTCTGTTGGTTCCAGCGTGCGGACGCTGGTTCGCTCCATTAGCCTGGCGGCTTACGTTATAGTCTGTTGGTCCCAGCGTGCGGACGCTGGTTTGCTCCATTAGCCTTGCTGCTCACATTCAGTCTGTTGGTCCCAGCGTGCGGACGCTGGTTTGCTCCACTAAGCCTTGCGGCTCTCATTCTGCCTGTATGTTCCTAACTTAGGGCGCTGGTTTACTCTCTGACTTGCAGTCAGGTTCTTGATGGTTCCGAGTGCGCTGTCCTGTCCTAACAGCATTGATTCCTACAGTATATGGGCACGAGAGTTTCTGATTACTGTGAAACCACTTGAGCTGGTAACCTCTATATTCCATCTTACTGTCATTATTATCTGATGGTCATTAGGTTACTGTGGTTGTCACCTTCCTTTGGGCTGCCTTACCCGGTATATTGGTAAGGCCGGTAGAACCTTTCACTTTGCCACCTTAAGGTTGCCTTACCCGGTATTGGCAAGGCCTACTTATTGGTATTCCGTCAGGCTGCCTTGCCCGGTATATTGGTAAGGCCGGTAGAACCGCATACTATTCCATCTTTAGTTTGCCTTACCCAGTATTGGCAAGGCCGGTAGAGCCTACTACACTGGTATCCCGTTAGGCTGCCCAGCACGGTATATTGGCTGGGCCGGTAGAGCCTCTTGTTCCAGACTCACCTGGGTTGCTTTGCCCGGTATATTGGCAAGGCCGATAGAACCTATTTGCTATTGTCATTATCTGCTATGTATTGTTTGTATGTGTATGAAAACCCTATGGGATTGCCTTTAACTTTTCAATAAAGTTATGTTTTTACCTAAACCTTACGTCTGAGAGTCTTAACAAACCGTGACAGATGTATGTTATTTTGGTTACTAACCTGTAGTATTTTACAGCTTGGACAACAGTATAACTGGAGAGAGAAGGAGGAACCGGATATTTATAATTTTGATTTGGTCCTACCAGCTAGGAGGTGGAGCTAACACCCATTGCCGTGGAAGGACACAGAGGAAAACAAAATATCGGTGAGTAAATTTCACCTTTTTTGCTCACTCTCTCTGTCTCCTTCCACTCTCCTTTTTCTCATAAACTACATCACACTGTACAGTGGGAAATGATGGGTTTTTATATAGTATGTTGGTGGAAAATTTTTCCCCATTGAAATACATAAGAGGGAAATTGAACCATTCTCACCAAATTTTCTGTGGTCTTAGTGAAATGGGAGAAAATGTATGCATTTCTCTTTGGGTAACTAAACTGTTAATGCAGTTAATGACAATCCTTCATCCTCTGTAGTAAGAGAATGCCTAGAAAACTCATAATACATAACAATCAAATAGAAACAGAAAAGAGTAAAAAAAATATATATAAGAAGTAAAAGTCAGGAATTAACGGTGCTACGCCTATCTCAGAGGAAAGTGTTAGATTGTTACCTCTTGGAAGTTAACATGATAAAAGACACTGCAATCTGTGTAGATTTTTATATATAATGATTCATTATCAATGTGATTTAAGGTATTCCATCCTTTCTTTTCAGATCAATAAAAAAGAGTGTTTTGAATTATGCTTAGCAATAATTATTCTTTCCATGGTCATAATCAAGACTTTAATCTTAAAAAATAAAAGAGAAGGAACTTATGTATTCTTTCAAAATATAGGGATATTCAGTTTAGCTGCATTACGAAGATGAACAAGTAAAATGCCTTAAGGACTATCTCTATTGAAATGCTTATGATTTAGATTCAATAAAATGTACTGAGGTATAGTAGGTAATCTGATTTCAGTAATTTAAAATATTACCTTCATAATCCCTTTCTAGTATTGGTTGATCAGAGGACAGTTCCACCAGATGTGTAACGTACTACACACTTCATCATCACAACACCAGCATATATTATAAAATAATATTGTATTATATTATATATTATATTATATTATTATATATTCTAAAATTCCATAAAGTCTGAATAGACATGTTAATAGTTTATTTTTAACAACTAACAAAATGATAGTGAGTGAAAAGAAGAAAAATGGAAATCAAATAAATATTTGGTGTGAACGCCCTTTGCCTTCAAAACAGCATTGTTTTAGGCACACTTGCACAAAGTCAGGTATTTTATAGGCATATAGGCAGATGTGTGATTAAACTATGATACCAAGTAGGTGCTAATGATGATCAATTTAATTTGTGGGTTGAAATACAATCATTAACTGAAACAAAACAGCTGCATAGGAGGAATAAAACTGGATGAGTAACAGCCAAACTCAGCTAACAAGGTAAGGTCGCTGAAGACAGTTTAATGTCATAAGTCATACACCATGACAAGACTGAGCATAGCAACAAGACAATAGGTAGTTATACTGCATCAGCAAAGTCTCTCTCAGGCAGAAATTTCAAGGCAGACAGGGTTTCCAAATGTGCTGTCAAAGCTCTTTTGAAAAAGCACAAATAAATAGGCAATGTTGAGGACCATAGACACCGTGGTTGGCCAAGGAAACTTAGTACAGCAGATGGAAGACACATCATGCTTACTTCCCTTCACAATCAGAAGATTTCTACTAGTGCCGTCAGCCCAGAATTGGCAGAAGTGGTTTTCATGGCAGACTTGTGGCCAAAAAAAGTCATACCTCTGGTGTGGAAAAAAGGCCAAGCGACTCAACTCTGCACGAAAACACAGGATATAGGGGCGGGCGAAAAGTGAGAAAAAAAGTTTTGCATGATTTTTCACGAAACACTGACAATTTTTCACTTTTTTTCACAAAAGATTTATCCCTTTCTCCAATGTAAAATGGTTCTCCTTTTTGCCTATTCCAGCAAATGTTTTGTCTATTCCAACACATTTTTTCCTATTACATCATATTATTATCTTATTCCATCACATTATTCTCCTATTCAACACATTTTCTCCTATTCTATCACATTCCAACACATTTCCTCCTATTCTAACACATTTTTCTCCTATGTTTCATATGGTACAACATTTCCCAGCCTAATATTACTTCTTCTGAGGGCTGTAGTGAATACATAAGTAGCTGGAAGTCAAAGTTGTGAGTCCTACAGCATGCAGAGTGCATTTGTGCTTTGCGCACAACACTAACTTCCTGCTTAAGTGACACTGGCACATATTCATGATGATGTCAAGTGATTAAAACAAATAAAGTAAAACCTACAATATGGCAGATGTGTATGGTAGTGGTGGTGGGGTACTGGCATGGTGTGATTGATGGGACCCTGACAAACTGCATCCACCCAGGGAGCAGAGGGATCATCCTCATTTATTGCACATGCTGCACCAACCATTGCTGTAGTCAGTTTTTATATTAACACTTTCCTCCCATGTCCCTGCACTGCTCCACCTTTCCCCCTCTCGCTTGTGCATTTTCTAGACATTACTCAACTACTGTGTGTGGTTTTTACTGTCTAACACAACTGATGGAGTGTGGTGTCTTGCTTTGGCTCTCAACAAATTTCTCAGTCGTCTGCTGTCTATCAAGTCTGTCTCAGTCTCAAAGCTCCCAGTCAGATGTCTAATATATTTGTTTAATTATGTATGTTTTTTTTTTAGTTGTCCACCCTATGTTATCACAGATATATATAACTAAAAAACAAAATCGACAACTTCTTTCCCCAGATGTCCCCAGCACAGAGACAATAAAAGTAAAATCAGCAAGCAATTTGGACCCCAGCTGCCTGTGTCTTGCCAGTCAGCCACACCAAATGTTGGGGTATTTTGGGTCTACCTCCTTACGCCCAATTGTGCCACCAGACTCCCCTACTACAGAGAACAAATGTCCTACCTAAATGAACCCCTAAACTGAGCTTCAATTCCCCTTTATGTTGCTCTCTCCTCTCACAAACACAGAATGGCATGCTGTGAGAGCCTGACACCCTTTTATATGGCTGTAGAAAACTTTCATGTGGTGGAGAAAAATTTTTCCATCCATTGATTTCAATGCAATGAGCTAGGCAAAAAAAGCGGGAAAATGGCACTTTTCGCAGGAAATTTTTTGCCAAGCAGAAAGTGCCATTTTTCGCCAATTTCAGTTTGAGGCAAAATTTTTTAGCCATCCCTACACAGGAACTGAGGTGCAGAAAAATGGCAGCAGGTGCTCTGGACTGATGAGCCAAAATGTTAAATATTTGACTGTAGCAGAAGGCAATTTGTGTGCCAAAGGGCTGGAGAGCTAAAACGAATATTCCTGTTAAGAATGGCTATGAATTAAAAAACCCCTTGGATAAAAAAGTAGAGATTGTTTTATGTAAATGCTGCGAGACTGGGGCTTTGTATTTTAGGCCGACTTTGGCCACTATATTTGTTGCAAGAGCCATGTGTTTATGGGTAGTATAGTAAAGAGAAATGTAATCAATGAACTGACCAAAGATTAAATGTTAAAATGACAGTAAATCTCATGTTTGACTTTATATATTCTACTAGTACATAATATGTAAAGTCTAATTGCTTAATTTTTTTCTTTCATTTGTTTCATCCTTGTTTAGTTTTTACACTTTTATGCACCTGATTGGGAGCTCCTAGAAGTTGTTCCCAGAGAGCTTTTTGTGAAAATCTGCATCAATCTAAACATGATAAACAATGTAAAACAGACAGTGAAGCAATATAGAAAAGCTTACATCTATAGCATACAGATCAATCACTGCTGCAGGGAGACTGCAACATTGCATAAATTCTCCCCTTTCACAGACCTAAACCAGAAAGCTCTCTTGAAGCATAAATGTAGTAAGCTCCCCGTGACGGACATAAAAGAGTAAACTATAGGTGAAGATTAAAAAACAAATGATATAACACATAGGCAACTGGTAATTGGACTTTACATATTACCATCATATTAGGCATATGAAAAATATTGTGATAACTTTGCTACCTTGTGAGGTCTTTCTTCTCAGAAACCCGGCAGGAAACTCTTAATCAAATTGTACATTTATTTTTAAACAGGGCTTTAGCGAACAAAATATATAAAATGAAACTAAAACCTAACTCCCACTGGAGTAATATCTAAACAGAGATACTTTTTTCTACCTTGTTGGACAGCTAAACTAATTACCAACATCAAAAAAACAATGCACAGTAACTTAAAGCCCTTTTGGTAAGAGTTACCTCTTGGTATTGCAGCATTGCAATCTTACAGACACACAGCAACTCACAGGCCAGATCTGTCTTACACACACAAACAATAATGTTATTACATGTCCATAGTGCTGGGTGACACCATGAGCACCAGAAATAAAATAAAATAAATAAATAAAAAAAACAGAGAAAAAAACAGAGAAACTAGCAGGACCCTGATGTTCCTAATGGCAGAAAAAAAAGCACTGGGAGCCCACATTCCCTAGATCCAGTGATGCCAATTCCCTGACATCATCCCTTGTAATCTGTGGAGAAATAGTAAAGAAGGCAGAACTTGCTAGCAGTGCGAGCCACACAGGTAAACTGCCTGTGCCTGCTGCTACTGCTACCAGTGTGCCGCTGCCTTCTGAGGAGGAGATGGAATGTGTGACAGTAGGTCACAGTTGTCATTCCCAAGCAGGCCCACTGCCACACAGAAGCTAGAGACTGGTGGAGGTGAGGCTTGTGGTTGAACAGCTGCTGGGACTAGCTGTATAGACTCTGCTGCTGAGGCGGAAGGGGAAGTCAATAGCCAGACCAGCACAAGGGAGCACTTTGATTACCATTCACCCAGCACTGACCCTCTGGGGAATTATGTTGAAGGCAGAACTTGCTAGCAGTATGAACAGCAGCACATGTCGGCTGTCTGTGCCTGCTGCTACTGCTGCCAGTGTACCATCTTCCTCTGAGGAGATGGCAAGTGTGATGACAGGGAACCCTCTGTCACATTTGTCATCACCATCCAGTCCCACTCCCATAGAGTAGAAAGAGACTTGTGGTGGTCGTGATGAGAGTGATTGTGGAGAAGCTGTTGTGGAGGAGAGAATGAGGGCCTTTTTAGCTGAAAGTGAAAAGGAATGAGAGAAAAGGATGCAAATGGAGATGGACATCAATGCCACCACCAGCAGTAATATTCAGGAGTTTGCTTCTGCTGTAGTTCCAGACATTCATCTGTGCCATCAACAGGATGATGATGATGAGCAAGCTAGTGTGCCGCAAACCACTGTGGACACCATGGAACTGAGTTACTGCAGTAGCGATTTGGGACTAGGACAGGTTTCACTTGCCACAAACAATCCTGGTCATAGTTCTATTGCTGATTCTGAGGCAGCAGCAGTATCACCTCAGCCAGTGAAGGGGATTCTGGAGAAGAAGAAAGCATGTACTGCACAGCATTTCTAGCACTAGGCCAGTAAGGCATAATTGTTTTGTCTCAGGACTTGTTTTTTGCAAGCCTGAGGCCTACAAACCAATTTTTCTCAAGACATGTGTTTGCCAATTTTAAGCCTATGTCATGGATAAAATATTCTCAGGACTTGTGTTTGACAATCCTAAGTCCTATAATTTTTTTCACAGGGCGTGTTTTTGGCAAGCCTGAGTCCTGCAAAAAAAAATTCTCAGGCCTTTTGTGTGACTAGCCTGAGTCCTGCACACTCACATGTTTTTCAGGCTTTTCTCTCTGTAAGACTGCTGCTATGCTGGCTAACCATATTTTAAAAGAGATATACAAAAATGTTACAACTTGCACTGAATGTGGCAGATGTGTATGGTGTTGTTTCACTAGTGTTGAATGCTTGATGTACATAAAGATCATCAGAATTCCTAAACCAATTATTAGCATTATCATCTTTGTCTAATGTAAGCTTGCATTATTCTCAGATTATTGACACACATTAATCATTGACCATAGTAGTGGTCCCAACAGTGGTAGATGGTAGCAACCTTTTAAAGCTCTCCTCCTCATCCACTCTGCTGCTGTTAATAGTACATGTCCCGTTGGTTTCCTTGTCATGTGTGGTTTTGCTCATAACTGTTACTTGAAACTCAGATAGTGTTAGATGCGGGAACATTTTTAGCTGTGCCCTGCAGTCATTTACAGTATAACCCTCTGTACTGAAAACACAGACTGCATGCTTGCTGGTGGGCATCTAAGGGTTTCCAAAGCGGTATGTGTCAGTCATGGCCACTGCATACTTCCTTTTCACTATGCTTTCTAGTAGTTTTATTGGCCCTAACATTCTGTCTCTCTCATCCCCCTGAATGCAACTCTCCATTCAATCTATAAGCAAATCTTTATACTAGATGCTGCTGATCATGACTTCTTGTTGTGACAAATTGATTGCACTTTTTCAGAAATTCTGAAATGTTATGTTTAAAGCAGGGGTCCAGCAAAGTGGCAATAATGTATTCCTCAATGCTTTTAATGGAAACTATGTGACACATAGGCACAAAGAATGCTAACATGTCGCTGACAAGCTGGTGCATGTCTGTGTTGTCATTTTGGTAAGATTCCTCAGCCAAGCTCCTCATTTTTCTGCAATAAATGTCAGTGGAAGAATTGTGGGAATTTCTGCTCCTACACATCTGACCAACGTGGTTGCCTCTTAAAAAGGTTTCAGCAGCTACATACATCACACATAACTGCATTGCCCAGGTGTCAAAGAGGCACCCTCCAAAGCCTTCCAGTTTTGCATTGTTTACTCATTAATGGCATTATTCTGCTCATACAAATGTTCTAGCATGTACAAAGTGGAATTCCACCTGGTAAGGACCTCCATTTTCAACTGGTGATGGGGCAAGCTGTTACGCTCTTGTATGGAATATAACGCATTGCATGCACTGTAGGAGCAGCTAAAATGGACATAGGTTTTGAGGGGTATAGACAGCATCTCTCTGAGGGTTTCAGATTTTTCCAGGAATATGGTCACAACTAAATTGAGGACATGTGCATACCAGGGTACATGCACTGTATCACTTATTCTCAAGGCAGCTATGATGTTGGAGCCATTATCAGCAGACACAAAAGCAGCTTTCAAGGAGCAGGATACAAGCTATTCCTCTATCACCTTCTCTAGTTTACTTACTATATCTATGGCTTTGTGGGACTGTTTCTCAAGATTTTGCATGCGCAAGGTGGTGTGCTGATGGCATGGGCTATCCTTCTGCTGTCTTTTAATCCTACTGCCAGAACCAGGGGCAAGATTACTGACTGTCACCTAATGCTGAAAGCTAGTGTTATCCACTGGTGATGGATGGGAAACCCAGTGAGCAGTGATAGTCATATAGCCTGTTGTCAGGTGGATTTTCTTGCCATTTGAGCTTTCCAGCCCTTTGCCCACCACACTACCTCCTGCTTGTACAATTCTGGCACAGCCATCCTTGAAAAATAACTGCAGCTTAGGATAATCCAGTCAGGAGCTACACATTTATGTATCCTTATTTAATAATAGTACAACACAAAAATACAGGACTGGGTTAAGAGCATCAGGCTAAAGTGGGATCATTGTATTAATAGCAGGGGGAAAAGTGCAGCAAAGGGAATCATACATTGGGAAAGGGACCCAGCCCCTTTGTAACATACAGAGACAGTAGGAGGAGGATCGTAAGTGCAAGTACAAGGCTTCAGTAAAGGAAAAGCAGATTTTAATGTGACTGTCATTATGCAAAATGAGAATATTGTTTCTGAGATGCCGCCTTGAGCAAGTGGGTTTTCAGGAGAGGAGTGTGGATGATTGGCAAACGGTGATAGGGAGCACATTCCAGAGTCAAGAGGCAACCAGTGAAAATGATTGCAGCTGAGAGATGGCTCGAATTGGGAAAGGAGAGGACAGAAAGAGCCCTTGAGAAGAACACAGGTGACTGGAATGGATGTAGCCAGAGATAAAAGCAGAAATAAGAAGATGTTGAAGCAGAAAGCAACTGAAAGACGAGGATAAGAATTTTGTTAACAAAACAAGCCCTTATAGGTATCCAAGAGAGGGATTTCTGGAGCAGATGAAACTGACGTTATCTATGAGCAAGGCTCGTTGTTTTTGCAGCTGAATTGAGAACAGTCTGAAGTGGAGAAAGATGAGGGACAGGAAGACCAGAAAGTAGAATGTTGCAGTAGTCAAGTCTAGAGAGAATGAGGGCCTGAGAATGTTTTCAGTTGATATGTAGAGGGGAAGGGTCATATTTTGGCAATAGTTTTCAGGAAGAAGTGACAGGTTTTGCTTACAGCTTGGATATCAGGGAAGATTGTCAATGTAGACAGTGTGTTTTATTACTGAGTGGATGGCAGAATTGTTGACTGTGATGGAGAAGGGTTAGGGGGGTGGGTTTTAGGAGGGAATAAATGAGTTCTGTCTTAGCCATATTAAGTTTAAGATGGTGGTGGACCATCCATGATGAGATTGCCATTAGACAGTGAGTGACATGAGACTATACAGCTGTACTGATGGTAATTAAAGCCAAGAGTTGAGATGATGTCACCAAGTAAGAGCATGTAAAGGGAAAAGAGAGTGGTCCCAGGACTGATACCCGAGGTATACCTACAGAGGGGTCATGGGGAGAAGAGAATGTGTTAGCACAAAAAAACACTGAAAGTATGGTTATAGAGGTTATCCATTCTAGAGTTGTGTCACTGATGCCAAGGGTGTTCAGTGAGTCCAGTAGGTGTGTGATTAACAATGCCAAAGGTAGCAGAGAAATATAGTAGTATTAGTATACAGTATTGTGCTTTGTTGTGTGTAGGTCATTAGAAATGTTTGTTAAGGCTGTCTCTGTGGAATAGTTGGAACAGAATGTAATCGGTCAAGGAAAGAGTTGGAACTGAGAAGAGATTAAGCGTTAGACTACAAGGTGTTCCAAGATCTTAGATGCAAAGGGAAAGAGTGAAACTGGACAGTAATTTGAAAGAGAGGTGAGGTCGAGTGAAGGTTTCTTGAGTATAGATTTGACTGTTGCATGTTTAAATGAGGAGGGAAAGATTCCAGTTGAAAGAGAGGCTTTAAATGTATTAGTAGCTGCAAAGCCTTGATAAGGTGAGAGGACATAAAATCCAGGAGGCATGTAGTAACAGGGGTGAATGAGCTAAGGGTTGCTAGAGGTGAGCCAGGAATCGGGGGGAATGGAGGAGAGGATGTGGAGGGTATGGTTGGTGAATGGATTACACTTTATCTCTTAAAGTCAGCAAAGTCTTGTGGGGTGTTGGAGAATGAGAATCAGTTTAAGGCTGGGGAGTTGAGGAGTGAATCAAAGATTTTAAAGAGAAATTGGGAGTTAGATTTGTGAGTAGTGATGACCTAGAGTAGTGTTAATTTGCCTGAGTGAGAGATTTATTAAAAAAGCTAAAATAAATTTATAATTATGGAAGTCTGCAAAAGAAAGAGACTTTCACCTGAGACTTTCTGCAGCTCAACAACAGGTGCATAGCATACATGTTGTTGGTTTCAGCCAGGGTCTGGGATTCTTGGGCCAGGTGTGTTGAAGTTGGGGAGGAGCATGCTGATCCAAAGAAGACGTTAATGAGGTGTTAAAGGGATAGTAATACTTCGTTTTAACTTATTTTATTTTGTAGGCATTAAAAAACATGAAGAATGATATAAGTCTTATCTCTCAAACCTTTATGGTTTAAGAGATATTCACAAGCAAAGATTCCCCTCCCGCCCCTTTTTCCTAGTGTAAGCCATCTCTTCTCAGATGTGAATCTAGTTGTAAGACCAGACAGATAACAGCAGGGGACACTCTTCTTTGTATGAAAACAATGAAAGCCCTTCCCCGCTTGACAAGGTTTTTCAGCTTTTTCCCTTATCTTAATTGAAGTTTTTCCCTCTCTGCAGTCTACCTGGGCACCTCCCTTCTGATCTGGCTGAACAGGGGGGGGGGGCGATAGTTTGCTTGTGAATATCTCTTAAACCATAAAGGTTTGAGAAATAAGACTTATATCATTCTTCATGTTTTTTTAATGCCTACAAAATAAAATAAAGATAAAATGAAGTATTACTATCCCTTTAAATTCTTGAACAAAAGAGTCTAGGTTAGTAGCAGAGCAGGCAAAGAGAAGGAAGTTTGCGTAGTCAAAGCTAGGTCTGGTAATTTTTCAAACCAGGAACCTACACGCTTTCAAACTATTATTTTTGGGGGGCAGGGGAAGGTATGCGAGTGTGTGAAGGAGATAAGATGATGATCAGATAGAGGAAATAGGGAAATTGTGAAGTCAGAAAAATGAACAAGTTCTACATAAATAGATAAAAAGGAGAGCAAAAAACTTGAAGCCCAATCTAGTGCAGTAGTGATCTTTAATGTTAATAAAGGCAATTCACAAAAATCAACCCATAGAATCACAAATGTGTACATTTACTGCTGGGGGATATCCACCTTACTTGTCTCTTTTTATGGCATCCTGTACACTTTCACAAAGCTGGTCTCCCTTTGGTGACCTCACTCAGAAGGATCACTACGTCCTGCGTTCTCGGCCTCAGTATGATGCAAGATGAGCTAATTCCACACAGCACAAGGACCATTGATTCTAAAATTCCCTACATACGTTTCATGTTCTAAACCCACTTTCAGAAGGGATAGCAATCAGCAGAGTAGCATCCTATTTATACCTTTTGCTGTTTACCAAATTACATCATTATGAACAAGATACCGAATAAACACAGAACCTGAAGGGGCGCAAAGAACACCAGTGTATTAACTTATAAAAACTCTCTGTGTTGGTATAATACTCACACTAGGCCCACAGAGTGCCGGATGTGAGTACAACCGGCAGAAGTCCAATGGGGAAATGTCACCTCCCCGATATGGTCAATGATCTCTCCAACCAAGAAAAAAATCTCGAATCCGCAATCAATTAGAAAAGTTTCATAATTAAAAATACAGGCATAAATGTAAAAACATGTACTATGACAAATATAAAAGGATAGCTTTATATTTGCCATACTATATGTTTTTACATATATGCCTGCATTTTGATAAAGAAGGTGAGTCCTTTGAAATGCTTCAAAAGGCAGTGATTGAAACAATTTTTACATATGGCATATTTTTAATTATTAAACTTTTCTAATTGATTGCGGATTCAAGATTTTTTTCTTGGTTGGAGATATCATTGAATGTATCGGGGCAGTGACATTTCCCCGTTGGATTTCTGCCTGTTGTTCTCACAACCGGCACTCTTGTGGGCCTAGTGTGAGTACTATACCAACACAATGAGTTTTTAGAAGTTAATACACACCGGTGTTCTTTGCACCCCTTCTGGTTCTTCGTTTGTCTGTATTCCAAGGATCCTGAAGGTCATCTTGGTGCTTCTTTGGGAGGCTAAAGTTACCGGTGGAGGCAGTTCAAATCCCTCTATACATGCTACTGACCACTTGTAGTGGTTTTTCATATTGTGATTATATAGGTGGATTGGTGAGGTTCCATTACATCCTCATTTATTACACTAGGAACTGCCCTTCTGATTCTTTTCTTGTAAAATACCAAATATACTTTCCATATCCATACAATTATAAGATCATATAAAATCATAACTTACATATTATATTTATAAAAAAATGTTTTCTTATAAAATTATACATACACACCCGAGTTCCAACGGCATCAACCGGTATGTAAATCCAATAAGACTCTCTTTGGCAGAGTCTCTTAAATATATCACCTCCTCTTATACTCACAGGTATCTGCTCAATTCCTAAAATCTTAAGACCTCCTATACTCCCTCCCTGACACACTAATAAAAATGCCTAGAGACCACATGTTTCTGGGATCGTTTAATAATATTATTCCTATGTTCCCTGAACCTATCCTTCAAACAGTGTACAGGTCTCCCTACATATTGTTTACAGCATTTACAGCTCAGGACATACACTATATATTTTGAGCAGCAGATAATCTTACTAGCAATTTTATAAATCTTACCATTAATATGAGAAACCACTTCATCCGAAACATTCACAAAGTGACAGGTCACCCACCTTTTATATAAGCATCAAAAACACCCTTTCCTATTGCCATCTATTTGAGAGTTTATTTTTCTTATTATTATTTTTATTTTTACAAGTTAAACTCGGGGCCAATAAGTTCTTACATTTTTAGACTTTCGAAATACAACCTTAGGGTTTCTAGGCAGTCTTTCTCCCAAAATGGGGTCTCATTTAAATATGCCCCAATATACACCAATTAGTTTCTCAATTTTATTATTGCCTCATTGTTCTAAATGGAACAAAAGCATCACTGTTTCCCATCTAGACCCATCTTTCTTTTTCCTCTTATTCCTACCATATGTTCTTCCATTATCTTTTTTATTTTTTAAAACTGAGTCCTTAATACATCTATTCCCCCTCTCCAAAGCATTAATCACAATTCCCTCTTTGTAACCTTTAACCAAAAATTGTTTCTTCATTACTTCAGATTGGGTTTCAAAATCAATTTGTCTGCCGCAATAGCGTTTTAACAGCAAAAACTACCCATAATGTTTACCTGATTGTAAAAAGTTTGAATCTTCTACTTATCATCATGTCTAAAAAGTTCAGTTTGTTTCTTGTCATATTTATATGTAAAATGAATCCAAATATTATTATTCATAAATGTAACGTGGTGGAAGCTCAAGGAGGTCAATGAGACATTAAAGACACTGGGGATGCTCAAAATTGAATAGTGAAGTAATGTTGGATAATGTGTCTAATGGTAGCTATCAGACTCAATTTACTTGGGGTTCCTGAGGAACGGAAGTTTGCAGCCCTGAAATGCATTGAATAGAACCAAGCAAATCTTCTTTGTTTTTACTATACATACATTGGACTAAAGTAACTATATATAACAAAGTGCCCATCACAAACACAGCATTGGCAACTGCTCCAGATTAAAGAACATGTCTCCAAGACATTGCACAGCACACCGGACCAGATGAGCCACTAGGAGATTGGCAGCAGAGAGGATTGGATAACACAATGGTGATCCTGAGTAAAACACCACCCGATATGCAGCTACCAACGAAGGCTTCTGATGAGCAGATTTAAATTATCGGGTGTGTCAATCTACCTCTACCATGGATCTAACTATTTGGGATTCTGGTCCATCTCTCAGCTGAAGCCTGAGGAGTGCATACCCAAACATCATGTCTTTTACGCTCCGACAAGCAGCAGTGTTCACAGACTATTCCTACACCCTGGGATACAGACTGGATACTTTATAGCAGTGCGCTATGCTCTGGGACATAGATTTGATATTCTCTATATTAGTATTAATTATAATTTTAGGGCTTAAAGTGTAAATTCTCTCTTTTTTCATCTTCACTCATTATTTTATCCAAATAAACAATTTCAGAATGAATACTAACATGACTTAATTCTGAACACTCATTGATTCTCTACTGATTATTCAAATCTTCCAAAACATCAAAACGATTATTAATCTATTCATCCTTCAATTATTTCCTTCCTCTTTTTTCTATCTCCTTCAGTTGTATGTTCTGCATCTACATGTCACCCTTTTTCAAACAAACCTCATCCCTAACCAATTTTCCTTTCATTAATAAATACATACAAATCTTTTACCCAGTCAATACCATCATGTCTGCTAAATATACTCATTAACATCGTCAATTCTTTTCCCCAAAATACTTAGTTCTTTTTAGTTATTTTTATGTATGTACATAAGGAATTTTGGAATCACTGGTCCTTGTGCTGTGTGGGATTAGCTCATCTTGCATCATACTGAGACTGGGAACGAAGGACTTAGCGATCCCTCAGAGTGACGTCACCAAAGGGAGACTGGCTTTGTGGAATCGTTCAGGACAACAAAGAAAGAGACAAGTGAAGTGGATATCCCCCAGCAGTAAATGAATGAATTTGTGATTCTATATGCTGATTAAATAACTTAATCTTGTGAGCAGATACCCTGAAGGGGTTTGTTTTTTCTGAATTGCATTTATTTATATTAAAGATCATTACTGCACTTAGATCTGGCTTCACTTTTTTTTGCTCTTTTTTTTCCCCCTATGTATTGCAGTTCTATACTCCACGCAATGTTGAGGATATACAAAAGGGAACAGGAGAACATACACTATATATTATTATTATTATTATTAATCTTTATTTATATAGCACCAACAGATTCTGCAGCACTCACATAAAATAAACAAAAATATATGGATAATAAATTTGAGATCTTTTACACAATCTAGGTATGACATACCTTTCCACAGTTAACAGAACTGATTAAAAATAATAAATTACTCCTATTTGTGCAACAACATATGTAATTTTATTTAAGGATAAATAAAATGTGATATATAAAATAATAATAATCAGTGAATTTGGATATAGTTGTACACAAAAGTGACTCTGTAATATTTCTTAATGTAACCAGTGTGACTGAGTGTTGAAGCAGCTATCTTCTATGGTGGCCTACCTTTTTCACACATACGTCTCAAGATGATGGCAGGGGTGGGGGTGTGAAACTTTTTCTCTTAGCTCTGCCAGTACAGGCCTCTGTCACTTCTTCCATCAGTCTTCTTCACCTCCTTTGAAGTTCATGATACTGATCTGGCTGTTATTATCTCTGTGCTGGGGGATGCCTGGGCCTGTGAGAATGGGACAAAAGAGGTTGACCCCAAATACCTCAACATTCTGTCTGATTTGATTTTAAAGACACAGGCAGCTGAGGTCCAAGTTCCTTGCGGATCTCGCTGTTATTATTATCTGTGTTCAATGTGTCTGGGGGTGTGAGAAGGTAGCAAGGAATTTGACCCTGTACACCCCAACATTCTGTCTGACTGATTTGATTTGAGAGACACAGGTCCAAGCAATTTCCTTTCTGATTTTGCTGTAATTATCTCTGTGTTGGATGTGACTGGGTGTGAGAAAGGACCAAAGGAGGTTAACCACAAATACCCCAAAATTCTGCGTGACTGATTTGATTTGAAAGACACAGGCAGCTGCAGTACAATTTCATTGCTGATTTTGCTGTTATTATCTCTGTGCTGGGGAAGTCTGGGGAAAGAAGTTGTTGATGTTTTTTTAGTTATAATTTTTTTTGGACAGTGATAAGATGGTAAAAAAAAAATAGGTGGCAGATAGTTTACTGGGACACTGATGTGAGCTGTGTGATTGAGGCAGACTTGATAGACAGCAGATGAGATTGAGTATTTTGTTGAGGGCCAAGGCAAGATCTAATTCCCCATCAGTTGTGTTGTATATTTTAGGATAAAAACACACGCAGTTGTTAAGTAATGTCCAGCAAACACACAAGGTGCAGGGGGAGGGGGAACAGCGGACCATGGCATGGGAATGATAGTTCCAAAACTGACTGCAGCCATGGTTGCTGCAGCGTGTGCAGTAAATGATGATGATACCTCTCCTCCTGGGGAGGATGCACTTTGTCAAGGTTCCACCAAAATTTCTACCACCACCAGCGCCAGTACTATAAAAAAAAATATCAGAAGAACACTGAAGACAACACGTCACATTCTAATGTTGATAATGGCATAAAAGAGGAAGGTGTAGCAGCTGAACCAACTGCTGCATCCGACAGTGACACAAACAAGCACCAATACACCTGTCGGTGTACGGAACTCTGTAAAAGTAAAAAGAAATTGTTTGAAACCTCTAAAAGCTTAGAAGAATATAAGGGTAGTTGGCAAGAAGCGGTGGGTGATGCTGAAGATTACCTAATGCTAACTGATGATGATGATGATGATATCGATCTAGAATATATCCTCCTCTTGTTCAGTTACAGTTGACTTTGAGAGTGAGAGAGAGATAATGATATAGCCAGAAAAGTTTGCTGAAAGGCAAATGCTCAGTCTTCCACCACTGAAAATAAGCCCTGTGCTTGTCTATAAACTGTTTGAAAAGACAATTGGAAGGTCTGACCCTGTACAAGGAAAGATGCTTAAAAATACACAGTCATCCTATCTATCATCATCATCAGCACCATTACTGCTTCCAAGTCCCACTCAGCCACAAACATTTGTCTTGAGTAAACAACAGCAACACAGGTTAACATACACAATCTTATCTATGATGAGTGCAGATTCTGCTGATGGAAGTGCTGCACCTTTGAGACCTAGTAGTAGTAGCAGTAGAAATGCATCAGCATCTAGCCCCAGTAGAAGTAGCAGCCCTTCAAGAACCCTGCAGTCCATGAAGTTCACAGTATAAAGATACTTCACTCAGGGTCCAGAAGCTAAACATGTTGCCATCTGTTGTCTGTGCAAAAAGCACATGAGCAGGGTGAAAGCAGGCTCATACCTAGGCAACTCCTCTATGAAATATAACCTGAAGCACAACCACAGGTCTGACTGGGAGACACACTATCAACAGGACAGAGGTGCGACAACTAGCAGCAGATGCATTCCAAACAGTTCCCAGGGCTCTGGGGCAGATAACAGATGCAGTGATGTTATGGATAACATAAAGTGTGCCACTGCCAGCAGTTAGTTAATTCCAAATACCACCTATGGCTCCTGCTGCAGAGGAGTATGATTACTATGAGTTTGTTGCACAAGGTGACAAAAGTCATAGAGTGCCTAAACATACCGCCAACACCCCCACCTCTACCACAAGTGTTAAAACAATAAAGTTATGCAAGTCTTCTTCTATGTACTGCCATCCCACACTTAACTCTGTTCTTAGAAAGAAGTCAAAACATGAACAAACATAATGCAAAAGTACACCTATGGAACAGTAAATTGACAAAATGTAGGCAATTGACATGCAACCCTTTTCTTTTCTTGAAAGCAGATGCTTTAAAGAACTGATGCTCAAATATCCCAAGCCATAGTTTTTTTTCAAGGATGGTTGTGTCATTGTTAGTTAAGCAGGAAGTTAGTGTTGTGACAGTCAGTCGGCATTCTAAGAACCTGTTCAAGGCATATGTTGTTGTAAGACTCACAACTTTGACTTTCACCTATTTATTTCTCCACTGCAGTCCTCATAAGAAGTAATATTGTGGTGGGAAATGTTTCAGTCAAACGAAACAGATAAAAAATGTATTGGCAAAAAGGAGAAAACTTTTACAGTGGTGAAAATGACAAAACTTTCATGATAAAAGGAAAAATGTAATGAATTGGAGACCTCTCTACCATTCAAGGGTAAAGGCTCTACTTACTTCAATGGGAATTTTGTGATTTTTTTTTCATGTCCTCTATTTTATAGATAGTTTGCTCCAGAATTGCTGCAGTTCATCTTAGGTTATTGATCACAATGAGCGTGTGTCCCACAGGTATAATTGCCAGTGTTAAAAATGTAAAATCAATTCACACTATTTTCTGGTAAATTCAAACACACAAAAAACATCAGGAATACTTTTGCTAGTGTGTGTGTATGTGTGTGCACATGTGTGTGAACTAGCATGAAAATAGAAAAAGCGGATAGGAACAGACCCTGCTTTAATTAATGAAAAGTAGAATGTAAATATACCTTCCATGACATGCTGCCATTCATACAGAAGCAGCCCTTATCTTCAGCAGCAACGCATATTGAAAAGATGGGGAACAGAACAAACAGTAAATACAGTGTAACAATCTTTAGATTTCAGCAGCCTTACTTGTTGTATAGCACTTACTGTTTAGTGAGAACTGAATAGGTGGATATAATGTATCACATGCAAAATTTATCTAGATCAATAGCCCTGTTAAAACTGCTCACATGTTAAGGCATTGCATTTTTAAAAATAAATTACTTAAGAGAGAAAATTATTTTAAAAGGTACCTGTTGATGTTTTAGAGGATGTAGCTGTACAGCACCTCTCTACAGGTGGTCCCATGTAAATAATAATAATAATAATAATAATAATCCTTTATTTATATAGCGCACACAGATTCCGCAGCGCTTTACACTCACTCCTATCACCCCTTCCCACATCTCCCCAGAACTGACCATGTGGGGCTGGGTCTACATCACTTCTGTAAGTTTGGAATCTAACTTAACTGTTTAAGTGCCAGATTGGTATCCAACACATTCCATTGCAATACATTGGCTATATCTCCAGTATTCAAAGGTATGGTACTCTTGTGAAGCCTTCTTCAGCAGACAGAAAGGCCAGACTTACAGAAGAGGATTGACAACTACTCAGAGGGAGAGCACAGTCAATCATTATAAATATATATATATATATATATATATATATATATATATATATATATATATATACATACACACACACACAATACCGTTCAGACGTTTGGAGTCACTTCAGAAATAACCTTGTTTTCCATGAAAACATACATCAAATAAGTTGCAAAATTAATAGGAAATACAGTCAAGACATTGACAAGGTTAGAAATAATGATTTTTAATTTAAATAATACCTGTGTCCTTCAAACTTAGCTTTCTTCGAAAAATCCTTCATTTGAAGCAAATGTAGATATTCCATTAAACATCAGCCGTTTACAGCTACAATAGTCATTTACAATATTAGCAATGGCTACACTATATTTCTGATCCATTTGATGCTATTTTAATGGGCAAGATTAGCTTTTCTTTCAAAAACAAGGAAATTTATGTAAGCCCACACTTTTTAATGGCAGTGTATATTATACATTATATATATATATATATATATATATATATATATATATGGAAAATGGCACCAATTTCCCCTATCGTCTATAAGCTATCCGAACATATGAAAGATAAGACAGGGTACAAATATCTGCTGTTCTGTATCCCGCTAGTGAACGGGTGTATAGACAATAAGAAAAAAAAAAAAAAAAAAGAAAGGAAATACATGGAGAGTGCTACTGTCCTGCAAATATATTTAAAATTAAAAACAAATTTATAAGCAAGTAGTGATCACGATATAAAAACAATATAATATAATATAATAAAGTCCCACGAGTGAAGTTCCTAGATCCACAGGAAAATACAATCTATATATTGCAATGTTATGTCTCTTGACTTTAGACAAGTGCACTTGCATGGTGTTTTGATCTCCAATCCAATATACAAGATTCTGGCTTATGTATGGCAAATTTCAATATTTGCAGTGTCTATGATAAACGGGCAGAGGAAGGCTACATGTATGGAAAGCACCTCCCGTCTCCTATGTGAAGTCTCTGCGGGCAGGTGTAACAATATGTCCAATTTTAGCCCAATATTCTCCTCTCCTGTCTAGTTACAAAATATGTATTCTTCAAGCTGGGAACAGTGTATGTGTGAGCATCATAATGTATGGACACAGTACCTACCTTCTCGTTATGCTGTTCTGCTTCGGGCATGTGCAATGCTGTCAACGGTCCTGGTGCTCTTTGTATGCCATCTTAGCTGTATCAAGTTGACGTGCCAATATAAACACGGCTAAGGCCGTCCCATTATTAAGGTCAGAATCAGTGGAGATTAATCCAATAATGATGGTGCACTCTAACGGAATGATATTGAACTTCACAATATATTTGAAAGCACTCTTGTCACGGACACCAGAGTAAATGAAACACACAACACCGGTACAGTTGAATTTAACCAGTTTATTAAAATAAATATAAGCAAGCACTTCTCCAACCTAGTAGGAACAGGCGTGAGGACAGTGTCTAGTCCACTACCCAAGGATTGACACTGAACCGTAGCCAGTTGTCTGTAGTCTATAGAATATATGGGAGCAGAACCAAGCTTAGTTCTATCACAGAGTATATGGCAACCTGGAACACCAGGAACCCGGAGTACTGGAGCGACAGATAAACTCCCAGACACGAGAGAGGGAGACAGGAGTCTCGTAAGCAGTGACTCTACCACAGAGTGGTAGGAGGAGTGAGGCAGAGAGTAACGTATACCCCGATAGGTAGGCACAGAGCAGAGGCAAGAGAGTAGAGCGTAGCCATCCGTGACACCGGTAAGTATGTGAAGGCCGCACAGTATATAGGCCACAGTGCGGAGTGTATGCAACAGGACCAGGAGGCAACTGATACAGTGCACAGAATGGAGGCAACAGAGCGAGAGACAACCAGCAACTCTACCACAGAGGTAGCAGTTGTTCTACACTGATGGAGCATGCCCACAACTAGCCAGGACAGGTGATAGTCAGACTTGAACGAAAGACAGAAAGGAGCGTAAGTCAGACAAGCCACAGTCAAGAGCCAAATCGGTAGTCAGCCACAGCCAAGGTCAAAACAGAGTGGGTAGTTGGACAAGCCAGGGTCATACACAGATCGGGTAGTCAGACAAAGTCACTAGGTCTTGAGCCGGAGCGGAATGTCAGACAAAGCCAAGGATCGATCAGGAGAGAACATGGCAGCCAAGCAAGGGTCAAACGAGAGCAACACTGAAGCAATGCACAGGTACACCACAAAAGGGCAACAAGTCCTAGCCTCAATGGAGTTTATAAAGCAGCAGAAGGAGGTGGCACCCAGTTAGGCTCAACAAAATAGGCCCATAAACAGGCATCTGTGTCAATGCCTGTAACATGACTCTAGCAATGAGGAAGTGGCCGGAGCCCATGCCGACTGGGGGCTATACAGAGGTAAGAGCAAAGGATCGCTTAGGCCTCAAAGGAAGACTGTGATAACTCTTGAACGTGTGGGAACCGTACTCTTCTTCCAAGGTGTTTTATACCTCTGCAATCACTTCTTCAGGGATATTCTGATTTGGCTAGGTCGGGTCTATTTAAACCTTGTGCCGTTAGTGCTATATTTCCTGTTAACCCTCTCCAGCCATATCGGATATACCATCCTATACACAGCAATGCAATAATACATACATATAACATCAATAGTCTGGAACGACTCTATAATATCAACAAGATTGATTTGAATAAATGGACTAAAGATAAAGAAAAATGGAAACAAAAATATAAACAAAATTGAATAAGTAAAATTAAAAATAAAGATAATAAATAAAAATAAAATTAAATTAAATGTAAATATATAATAAATAAAATGAAAAATAAAACCAATAACATAAAATAAATCTGAAATAATGGAAATGTGAATAAAAATAAAACTAATGGAAATAAAATGAAATGAAATTCATATCACCAACAAGGGGATCACACAAAGCCACTCTACCTAAATATGCCTACTCCACTTTTCAAATAACCAAAATGAAACCTATATAAAGATATGAACATCTATCCCTTCATTGTGTCCTCCTGACACTACAGAATTGCATTGATATATCCAGTAGGTCTCCCTCTGGCATAACCTATTGACTCTATCCCCTTCATGCAAATCTCCAGATACCTGTTCTAATCGCATAAGTACTGTATTGTTAAGTCATCCCTTATGTACTTCCTTTTAGTGTTTTGCTGGTGGATGGATACTTGTGGTCACCTGTCAGTATAGCTCTCCTATGCTCTAGGAAGCAATCCTTGAGCTTCCTCTTAGTTCACCCTATATATTTCTTCTTGCAGGGACATAAAATACTATAGATGACAAAAGTACTGTTACAAGTAATATGATTTCTAATCAAGTTAAAATATCCTTTTTCATCCTGAAAGCCCTCCATTTTGTGAGAAATAAAGCCACATGTTATACATCGGCTCATCCCACATTGAAATATACCACTTTTATATTAAAAAAATGTTATTTCCTTTTCTTTGATCTTTTTCTGGTTCATTCCTAGACCATATATTTTTTAGGTTTTTATTTTCTGTAAATATAACATTGGGATGGGTCGTTATACTATTCTTTAATAAAGGATCTTCCAATAAGATGGAGCAATATCTTTCCAATATGGATTTGATATCCTTGTGTGAACGATTATACTTAGTAACAAAACGTGGCTTATTTTGTTTATTTATTTTAACTGTACTGTTTTTTTTTTTTTTCAGGGTTTATCATGGTCCTCCTATCTCTAGATGCCACCTGCTGGTACGCATCTTCCACCAGCTGTTTGGGATATCCCTTACTAATCCATTTTTGTTTCAATATTTTAGATTGGATTTCATAATCTTTTTGTCTGTTACAATTGCGTTTCATTCTGAGAAACTGCCCCTTTGGTATATTTGTCCTCCACTGTTTAAGGTGGCAATTCTTATAGTGCAATTAATTATTTACATTAGTTGGTTTTATATATATATATATATATATATATATATATATATATATATATATATATATAAAACAATCATTCCCTGTTCTGAGGACAACAATGAATCCAAGTAATTGACACCCTTTGTACTAACCCGGTATGTAAAATTGAGGCCACAGTTATTACCATTCAGGCCACATATAAATGATTCCAACTCAATAAAATATACATATACCAGGATTGCTGCGCTCTCTCTTAAAAACAGACATCTACTAAGTTGATTTCGAAGCCACTGGAGGCGTCTTTTTTTGTCATTGCCAAAAACAAGTGCAAAGGCCAGGTTCGAGCATGTCTCAAACCGGCACCTTGTATCCAACCACCAAGCCCAGACAGCAGTGGCACTCAAAGCATGCCAACGCCAAGCCCAAGGCAGACAAGTCTTCCTTTGAATCAGAGTAGTTACCTTAGCACTCCTCTTTCTGTTGAATCTAGTGTAGAAAACACATGGGTCAGTAACACAATATGACCCACAATTCAATCAGCAAACAAAAGATGATTTCCGCACTCAGGATATAAATTGAAACTCTTCTTGAGCAATTTTATCACCATTGCACAAAGTTTCTGGGAGTTATCCCTTCGTCAGGCACCTGACGTCAAGCACCTGACGAAGGGATAACTCCTCGAAACGTTGTGCAATGGTGATAAATAAAATTGCTCAATAAGAGTTTCAAATTAAATCCTGAGTGAAGAAATCATCTTTTATTTGCTGATTTAAGTCTTCCTCTGCATGACTCACAGAATCCTGGTCTGCAGTTTCCTGTTGGTGGGTGCCTGCACCATTTTTCAAGGGCCTGGGCAGTGCCAGTAGCGGACCAGTGGGTTCTACAGATGGTTTCAGAAGGGTACAAGATTGCCTTCAGATCCCATCCTCCCTACAACTTCTTCCTGTCCAGTACTCCTCTGGGCCAAGAAAAGTTGAGTCTTTTCAATGAGGTGGTTCAGGCTGTCTTAAACAAGGGAGTCCTGATTCTGGTTCCTCCTCAAGAGAGAGGTTTAGGTTTCTTTTCAAACCTCTTCATAGTGACCAAGAGGGATGGCGGCAATTGTTCTGTCTTGGACCTCAATTATATTGTGGAAACTGCACGCTTCAAGATGGAGTCTTTGTGCTCTGTCATCACAGTAATGTGTTCAGGAGTTATTGGCAACACTGGATCTGCAGGATGCCTACTTGCATGTACCAATTTATCTGACAGTCAGCAGTACCACTGTTTCGCTTGCAACATGAGGCACTTCCAGTTCACCGCTCTGCCCTTTGGGCCAGAGTTCTAGGAGCATTGATTGCCTTTCTGCACACCCGGGGGATTCAGGTGACTCCCTATATGGACGACCTTCTGCTCAAGGCTCTGTCCAGGGAACTTCTTGTTTGATAAAGAAAATACAATTGTTATGCTCAGTTTTGCCTTGATACATTTGCAAAGCAATGCATCAGAGAGCTCTCTAGTATGCAAGGGGTTAAAAAGCTCAATGGTTTTCTCATGTTATCTGTCCTGTCATACAACCAGACTCACATCTGAGAAGAGATGGCTTACACTAGGTAAAAGGGGCGGGGAGGGGAACTTTGCTTGTGAATATCTCATAAACCATAAAGGTTTGAGAGATAAGACTTATATCATTCTTCATGTTTTTTTAATGCCTACAAAATAAAATAAAATTAAAATGAAGTGTTACTATCCCTTTAAGTTCCTTAAAGGGATAGTAAAGTCCATAAAAAAGTGTTGGCAAAATTATAGGTACAATTAAAATATACGTAATGCCTTGATTCCTATCTCTCAAACCTTTATGGTTTGAGAGATGTAAGAAAATAAAGGTCTCAGTTCTCTCCCCTTTCTGTCTGACGAGCTGTAAAGCTGTCAGAGGCAGAATCTGGTCGGGCGACCAGACGCGACTCTTCAGGAGCGCTGACATCGGGATATCTAACTATAAATACAGAATGATCTACAACATGTGCTTGCAATCCAGGCACACATTGTAGACCATACCGATGAATTATTTATAGTTAGATATCTCGATGACAGCGCTCCTGAAGAGCCGCTGTCTGGTCCCAGAAAGCAGGATCTCATGCCGTCAGCTATACAGCTGATGCATGAGAAGGGGGAGGGAACGGAGGACTTTATTTTCTTATATCTCTCAAGCCATAAAGGTTTGAGGGATAGGAATCAGGGCATTACGTATTTTTTAATTGTACCTATCATTTTGCCAACATTTTTTACGGACTTTACTATGCCTTTAACAAGTGGCTGAATATCAAACAAAAGCAGTAGTCAGACAATGTACAATTAGACCAGAAGGGGTAGTGGCCAGCAGAGTATTAAATGAGACCTGCAGGTGATTAAGTGGGTTACCACAATTTACATTGTGATCAGAGGGTCAACGCTACTACTAGTGTGATGAAGCATTTACCACAACTTATACTGTTTTCCTGAGGGTTACTACAATTAATGCTGTGATCAGGTGGATTACTGCAGTTTGTACTGATATCAGACAGGTTACAACTTCTGCTGTGACAAAGAGGATTATAAAAATGTATAATGTGATCAAGGGGATTACTACAATTTATAGCAGAGGTGGGTAAAATACAGTGTGGCCTGCTTAATTTTCAGTGGGATGAAGGCAGGACACACTTTAATCCTTAGATAGCCAGGGAGGTGGGCAGCACTTTGCTTTGCAATGCATTTCTCACCCCTCTGGTACTCAGCTAGTTAAATACATGGCATCTCCAGACTAAGTCTAAGTGGGGGTCTAAGATGGGACAACTTTTAATACTTTGAGTTCTAGAGATGTATGCAGCACATTGCTAACCCCTTTGGCTCTCTAGATTATTTAACCCTTTGAATACCAGAGGGGTACCCCTCTGGCACGCATAGGGTTAATATTCATGGTGTTTGGTGGTATTGTTCCCATAAATCTAAGAATAAAAATTCCAATACAAATTTGCTGTTTGAATTTGCACTATGACAGTAGAATACATTTATAAAACTAAGTATGGAAGTAATAAGGCATCAGGAATTGTGTGTATGGCGTTGTTAACTATCTCTAGTCATGGAGATACTTAACATGTTGCAGAGCACCTCCCTGGCACTCAAAGGCATAGATTCACTAAAGATTTATGCAGTGGCAATATGATTTTGTCAATGTATTTGAAACACTTCGACATTTTTATGTACCCACACATCAGCATTTTTACTGATTTACAGATGCAAGAGGAGAGGAGGAGAAGGTCCCTATTATCATACAGGATACCCTCCCTTCACACATCGCCAACACTGCAACAATTCTGAAGTTTAAGAGCATTCTCTTTGCTGCTCCATTTGGTCACTAGAGGAATGGAGAGCACACTTTCAGTACCATGAGCAGCATCACTCCATTATCTTTTTGAGTGCCATAGGGATGTGCATTGCTTACCCCTGTGGCACTCAAATCATTTTAAAAAAAAAAAAGCTACACCAAGCACTACACAATTATCCCCTTAGTTTGGTATCATATATGATACATGTGATGCACTCCCAAGGGAACAAGGCTGGGGGTCAGGCAGTATCTACTGGGATTTGTGGCTACCACTTGCCCCCCAGCCTTGTTCCCTTGCCCACTGGTAGGCATAGAACCCCATATACACTGCCTGCCCCCCCCAGAATTGTTCCCTTGCCAACTGGTAGCCACAGATCCCCATGTGCACTGTCTGACCCTCTCTAGTCTTTTCCCCTTGCCCACTGTTAGTCACAAATCCCCATGGGCACTGCATGTGCAAGGGAAGAAGGCTGGGGGTGTCAGGCAATGTATGTGGGGCTAGCACACAATGGCGATGTTTCCCATGATGGTCAACAATCTGTAAGTCCAACATGGTGGCCCCTAGCAAAATTCGACATTTGGTGCCATATAAATCTGAAATGCTGTCTCACAATCTATACCTCCAACATGCTGCCCCCCCCAGCAAAATTCAATATATACTGCCCCACCAGACAGTTAACTCTGAGTGCCAGAGGGGTACACAACACATTGCTTTGCAATGCATTTTCATACCTGTCTGGCACTCAAAGGGTTGATTGCCTACATATGTAGCCACATTACTTCTATGTTAAAAAATATACATTTTGTTTAATTAAATTAAGACCTTGTGGGGAACATTGGGACCCCTCCTGATGCCCACTGGCAGTGATCACCTATCCAATTGGATAGGTGATCAATGAGGTGACCAGGAAGGCTATTACTGCCTTCATCTGCTTCTACTCGAGCCAGCTCGAGTAGGACTCACTCTTTTGAACCCGGTCCTTCACAACAAGCCGGGTGATTGATTCATTCATGAAAGTGGAGAAGTCAAAGAAGATAAGAAGAAAAAAGACGAAGATTGAAGAAGAAGATGGACAGTAGCTGACCAGGGTGCCAAAGACTCCTCTGGACATCAGGATTACTGGTAAGTGTTTTCTGTCAGGGGCTGTTTTTTAACTTAGTCGGAGATTAAAGGGTAAAGGTGGAGATGACAATAGTAATTATATTAACAACTTTACAAATATTATATGGCTTTACATATTATGTACTTGCAGAATATGTAAAATCAAAACAAAGGGTTACTCTCTCTTTTAAACTCCTATTTACCTCAATGGAAATTTCTCCTACAGTGCAACTGGTTTGCCCCAGGATTGCACCACTTTTATTTTGAAAAGAGGCCCTAAAACTTTTCAGTAAAGCATGAGAAACAGGAAGCAAGCAACCCCCCTCTATGTCATGTAAAGGGACAGGTCTTTTCTTATTAAAAGCCCAAGCTGTTTCTCTAATGTCAAGGAAGCTGATTTAATAATACACTGGACAAATTCTGGAGCTAACTAACTAAACCATATGAAACAAATAAAATTACTAAAATTCTCATTGACTTAAATGGGGCTTTTAATCCTTTGAATTATAGAGGTCACCAATGCATTGCAAAGCAATGTATTAGAGACCTCTCTACCATCCAGTTGGTTAAAATTCACACTGAAATGAAAGATAGTTTTTATTGTCCCCTATGGAGCAGTTGGTTTGTCCCAGAATTGTTCCTGTTCTTATTAAATCCGCCTCATAAAGCAATAGTTTATAGCATGTTGGACAGATTTATGTGTCAGTCTAAGTTTGAGAAAAGATACAATCATTCTGAGGTCTAGACATATTTTTTACATATATAACAATTGCAATTTAACATTAAATTTACTTTCACAACCTAATTTTATCTTAACGTCTTGACATTATTGGAACACAGTCTGGGAGCGCTGATAATAAAGAGGAGCAGAAATCTCATCACTCAGTTAATCTTCAATTGAATTTCAACCATGATTCAGAGCTTTGAGTTCATACATTATTTAAAGTGTATAACTGTATGTGCGCTTGTGTTTGTGTGTGTGCAAATGCATTTTTACATGTGTATGTGTGTGCAGGTTTGTGTGGGTGGATGTGCACGTGCATTGGAAGGTTTGTGTGCGTGTCTTTGTGAATGCTTTTTAAGATGTGAGTGTGTGTATATAGGTGCCTGAGCATGTTTATGTATAGGTTTGTGTGTGTGTGTGTGTGTGTTATATAAATTGTGTTTGTGTGTGTGTGTGCATGCATTTGTAGAGAAGTAAGTGTGTGTATATAGGTTTGTGAGCATGTTTGTGTGTTTTATATAAATTGTGTGAATGTGTGTGTGTGTTCATGCATTTGGAGAGATGTGAGTGTGGGTATATAGGTATGTGGCTCATATTTGTATAAAGGTGTGTGTGTTTAGGTTTGTGTATAGGTTTGCGTGTGCGTATGTGTGTGTGTATTTAGATTTGTGTATGTTTGTGTGTGTGTTTGTATATAAATATATATGTTTATATATGCATGTTTGTGCAAGCATTTATAGAGGTGATTGTGTTTATGTGTGTATCTATATAATAGAAAGAGAGAGACTTAGAGAGAGAGAAAATATGTAAAAGGGGTATGCTGGGAATGCAGTTTCTTCCACTAACATTCTCACACATGCTTGCAGTGAGTATATGCAGATGTGGACTTATCTGCTAAGCCCTCTACTTATTTGGATTACCTGAATATGTGTGCAGGTGCGACCTTTCTATGCCACATGCTCAAAGGCTTGCCATAATCTACCGGTACCCAGCAGAGTTGTAATTCCTACACTCTATTTGCCCTCAGATATGATTTTATGTTGTTATTCCTCTCTTCTAGGCCCCTGTTTCTAGTACTGCTGGTATCCTTACTGAGTCTCTGAATACTAGTGGTGTATGCAGTCCCAGGTGTTTTAGTTGTTCATTTATGTTCCCTTGTGAGGGAGACCTGTTCATCCTGGCCAGCCACTTGATTCTGTTACACCCGACAAGAAACAATAGTGGTGACAGTAAATAGTTCATAATATGTAGCATACCTATTTAGCTCCATTTTCCTGACTGGCATCATAAATCACAAGCTTCTATAATAAACTGTATTTGTGTTAATCACTTTGTACTCTGTTGGTCCTGCTTTCTCAGGATGGCAGATAGCATGTATCAATATGGTGTGGTGACTGCTTCCTGCACAGACTTGCATCATATGTAAGGATGGGCGAAGGTTTCCACCTCAAGACTGAAATGGGTGAAAACTGGCGCTTCCTGCCTAGCGGGAAATTTCCAGTGAAAAGTGTCATTTTTCAGCTTTTTTCACCTAGCTCTTTCCTTTGAAATCAATGGGAAGACTTCATTTTCACACAACACATAGCAAATTTTTTATTATTTCCCACATTTTTGGCATGCAAACGCTAAGTACACATAAGTAAAGGGGCGGGAACTTTGTAGCCATCGAAAACATAGCATAAACATTATAACAGTAGACTAAAAAGGTGACAATTTTAAGGGGTTTGTCAAAGGTGGATTTTCAAGTGAAAAAGGGGACAACTATGTGGTTTTCGCAGATTTTTTTGCAGGAACACAATGGGACCTTTCGCTCTCCCCTAATCATATGGATATTATGGCACTGTGTTAATACATCCTTAGCCCAGTATATTCTTTCTTTATGATGGTTGTTCTGAATATTATTTAATCTTGTCTGTTTTAGTTGATTGTGACCATTTTTGCTTGATATGTAGAAAGTCCCGTCTGGGTTTTTACATTAGGGGCTACATTCTATTACAGGTGCTAATTTTATCACTGCTTTTAGCTCCAGTTTTCCCCATAGATTTCAACAGGAAAATGTTTGATGAAACGTGTGTTAACATTTAGCACCTGCAATAGAATCTAGTCCTAGGAGCATTGCTGAGATCTAACTATACACGTCCAGTTATAAAACATTGAATTTGCAGTGAACTGCCTTGGAGCAGTTCTATTTCGCCAATGTTTAGGGGATCAGTGTAACTGAAAACTTATGGAAATGCTTATAGACAGGTTCCTAACCTGATGGTATTGATATCAGTGAATAGGTTACAGCAATGTTTGTCCTTATAACATTCAGTCACATTGTTTTATGTTTAGCTTTACATTGCAGGAATTCTTTTATAATTCACCTCTACCATGTGGCCTCATAACAATAACCATATGCCGGTAGGTAGGGTTTTGTAAATATGTAGATAAGTGCATATTGGGTAACATTAATGCAGATTGTATCACTTCTTTATTCTTCATGTGACATTTTCTTTTTAAGTTCAGTAAAAAGATCTCTGTCTACATTTTCATGATTCTATTTTCTCAATCTTTCAGTTTTTGATATCATAGGGTGCCAATTAAAGGGATTAAAGGTATTGTTTTTTCACTATTCTACAATCTTGACAAAGGCCCCAGGGAGGGCTGAAACATTGATTCAATAAACTTGAACCATTATTGATGTTCAGTCAAGCCTTGCGAGTGCTGTTATTTGTTAGATTACATACATCTCATGATATATGAGTAACACCCAGGCAAGTGATTTTTTGATGACAAGTGAGTGCTCAAGCTTTTAGACATCAGATGATGTATAACTACTGCAACTTTTCTATGAACTACTCTGCTTAAGCACCAAGGCAAGAATTAATGTATTAAGAGAGCCTGTTACCAGACACACACACATACATACATACATACATACATACATACACACACACACACGCACTTTATATAGATATTAGTTTTAAAGCCCGTGTACACGGGCCAGCAAAGGCAAGTTGCAGTCATGAGCAGTACTGACTGCCCGAACACGCAGTGGCTGATAATGAAGCGGGCGCTCCTAATTCAGACCGTAGTCCTCTCTGCGTACTTTCCGGTGTGCAAAGAGGACTATGGTCTGAATTCGGAGCATCCCACTCCATTACCAGTCATGGCGCGGGCAGTCTCCACTGCTCATGACTGCAGAGCACACAGCCATCTCTACTGCACATGACAGCTTATATAGGATTTGTGTGCACTCTCGAATCGAACGTGCATTTGTAGATTTGCATGTGTATGGGGTATGTATGTTTGTGTGCGTGCGTATATATATATATATATATATATATATATATATATATATATATATATATATATATGTATATATATATATATATATATTCAGTTCGTTGAGGTGGAGCACTCACAAAAATATTATCCAACTTGCCTGGGTGCCAGCCCGAAAAAATTATTGTATAATTTTTTTGAAGAAAACCACACTCACAGGACTTCTTGAAGTGTAATATTGTGCTGATTTATTAGAATCGACGTTTCGGCCCCATCTTTGTATTATGCCTCTTTTCATCGGGACATCTATCATTGTAACTGCTCACTATTGTATATTTTATTGACGGATCATTCATGGATATGATACCACGTTGGATAACTTGGGGTTAAATACTCCATATAAACATATGCATGATTCATGTCATTTCTGGTATACACCTTTTTATTATGTGATACATTTTCAGAGACTTTTTATAATACACCAGCACTAATGTATATTAACTTTTGACTTGCAACATGAAATGATTGATTTAATGCACTGTAAGCTACAGCCGGACTGGTGTCTGTGGGGTGCAATTGGGCAATTTATGCCACTTTGTTGCAGATGAGGTTGTGATTAACCGGGTTGGTGTATTTGATGACGCTGTAAGCTACAGTCAGATGTATATTCCTGGTCTGTGGGGCGTCACATTTTGCCATTGTTTATGTTTGGAGATTTACCATATGTATCACGGACATGATTCATTTGCATTATATATATCTATACCTCCGATCGGAATGGAATATTGGAATGACCAACATACTATTATCGCTATAGGATTATATGAATGCTAAATCCTCGTTGTGGATGCGACATTCATAATTTTGGAGCATATATAATTATATGGATCCGTCAAGTTAATATTTGTTTGTAATGAATCTACTCATGTATCCATCATTATAGGCTTTTGAATTATATGCTTTTTGATGTTTATTTATCGCTCATCACACCTACGATTGTTTGATTGCCTACTGTCTTTAATATTTTTTACATCTATGTCTTATATTTTTTTGTTTGATCATGATGATCACACACACGCTGATGGGGTGATCGATGCCAGATTTTATGGCAGATCTTAGTATCCCGCAACTTGTAGGTGGTCATTTAAATGGATCATTGGTATCCGTAATAGTGACATTAATGTAGGTATTTGTAATTACATTTAGTTGTACTGATATCAGCGATTGAAATTTAGTGACCCTTTTTGGATAGGTTCGAGTTGGCCCTGTATGCTCTACTATGACTATCGACGATTGGTCCGTAGCGTGGTGGTTTATTGAGTGGGGGGTTGATTGAACCTTGTGGTTTTGTTTTTTTTTTTTTTTTTATATTTATGGTATCCTTGTTTAGAACCATTTTTTGTGATTTATCTTGGTTGGTGCTAACATTGATACATGGCCGCATTTGACCTTTATTATGTCACCCTTTCAGTATATGTGATACACCATCGAGGAACTATTATTCAGGTTTACTATGTTTATGGTACTCCATACATGACATTGTGTAGCGATGTGTATAGCCTTGATTCAGTTACAGTGTTTTTTGATTGGTTGTTTTTTCCTCTTTGGTGATTTACTTATACATGATCACGGGTTGTTCCTTTTCTTGGTGATTGCGGCACTGTTTCAGGTTGGTACTTCTTTTAAACTGAATTTTTGAATAATATAATGGTTTCTATTACATTAATTACTTTAACTATAATGAGACACGCTGTAGTCACTTTATGTTGCTGATTAGTATCTCGTATAGTGTGATGTTAATTAAGCGCATTCATTGCGCTATGAAATCTTTTTCTATTTTGTAGTTTCACAATATTGATGATACTTCGTTTTTTCTTCTGTATATATGTATATTTTAGTCTTTCTCTTTTTCTTTTTTTATTTATATTTATTTTCTCACTTTTTTGCACTCGTATACCTTGTGACGTCATTTGGCGCCAAGGTGGTGACCTCTGTTAGGGTATTTAACAGTGTTTTTTGTTGATTGTCTGTAATCTTGAGAAAGGCCCAAGATGGGGCCGAAACGTCAATTCTAATAAATCAGCACAATATTACACTTCAAGAAGTCCTGTGAGTGCGGTTTTCTTCAAAAGAATTATATATATATATATATATATATATATATATATATATATATATATATATAGAAGACTTTGTGCCTGCCAAAACACACCCAGGGGAGGCATAAAGCAGGAGTTACTATTCCTATTGGGTGATTCAGTCATGCAGGGAGTTGGCCCGCCCCCACTATGCAGCCCGCCCACCACTATCAAAGTCAGAAAAAAACAATATGGCCGCCACTTGCTCCTACACCACAGACAAACACACATGCCCCACTCACACAGCACCAAACAAACACGCACATGCCCCACTCACACACACAGAGCACCACACACACACATGCCCCACACACAGAGCACCACACACACACATGCCCCCACTCACACACAGTCACTCACCCTGACTCCCAGTGGCCTCAGCAGGACCTGTAGTGCAGCACCATGGGAACAAAATGGCACTCAAAGGGTTAAGGTAGGCCCTCTGCTGAATTATTTCTTCACTGTCATCATTTGCCATGCAAGACACAGGACAGACAGCCATCAGGTACACACTTAACCCACTGATTGCCACAGGGTTGTGTATCAAGTTTTACCCCTCAGGGAGTGTGTTCAACCCCCTCACACTGTAAACTTGCATTTCCCTCCCACTTCTCCTCCTTCCCCAGCCTATTACTAACACTTTTCCTCATTTATATTAAGCCCCGCCCCTACTCGCGATTAAGCCCCGCCCCCTTTTAACCCAGATTGCCCCATTTGTCTCTCCACATCAGCACCACATGACTCCCCTCTAGGGACTCCACAAGTCAAAGTTCCCAGGTATGAACACACTTCCCACTGCTATTTAACTCTCACATGCCTCTCTATACCTTAACCATTTGAGTGCCAGAGGGGTACACAACTCATGCACGCATGTGTTTCTGCTCATATATGTTGTGTGTGTGTGTGTGTGTGTGTGTGTGTGTGTGTGTGTATACATCTCTGTTACATATGTGTGTCCATCTCCAGTGTGTCTGTGTGCGTGTCTTTTGCATGTTTCTGCCGCTCACTGTGTGTATGTGCATACCTCCCAACATTTCACATGGCCAAAGAGGGACACTGTAGTTTTAGGTGATATTGTTGGGGCGTGGCTGGTGGGCAGGGCATTAGTAAGAATTTTTAGGTTATTTCATGACCTATTACTGACTATTTATGTAAATGAATAAATGATTTAGTGCAAGACCAAAGTATTTTATTTGCACAGACTAATGTATAAACACATATACGGAAGTTTATTGCTTTATTGCTGTAGAGCTAAGTAATACACACCACACAGTCAGGGCTGGTGCAAGGATTTTTGCCACCCTAGGCAAAACCTAATTTTGCCGCCCATTTCGCTCCGCCCCTTGTGTCCCACCCCTTTATACCCTGCCTACTTATACCCCACCTCTTTTCATGATTGTCCTCTCTCTGCCCCCTGGGCCAGTCTGCCCCTGATCTAAAGACGCCGGTAAGAGATGCCCCCCACCAGCTCCAACTTGCCCCTTATCAGCTCCACTTTGGCCCTATCAGCTGCACTTTGCCCCCCATCAACTCCAACTTGCCCCCATCAACTCCAACTTACCCCCATCAGCTCCACTTTGCCCCCCACCAGCTCCACTTTTTCCCCACCAGCTCCACTATGCCCCCCATCTGCTCCACTATGCCCCCAGCAGCTCCAACTTGCCACCATCAGCTCCACTTTACCCACCATTCGCTCCAACTTGCCCCCATCAGCTCCACTTTGCTCCCCATCCGCTCTAACTTGCCCCCACCAGCTCCACTTTTGCCCCCCCCCTCAGTTCCACTATGCCCCTATCAGCTCCAACTTGCTCCTATCAGCTCCAACTTACCCCCATCGGCTCCACTTTGCCCCCCAGCAGCTCCACTATGCCCCCAGCAGCTCCAACTTGCCACCAACCGCTCCAACTTGCCACCAACCGCTCCACTTTGCACCCATCCGCTCCAACTTGCCCCCACCAGCTCCACTTTGCCCCCCCTTCAGCTCCACGTTGCCCCCCTTCAGCTCCACTTTGACCCCCATCCGCTCCAACTTGCCCCCTCAGCTCCACTTTGACCTCCATCCGTTCCAACTTACCCTCATCAGCTCCAACTTGCCCCCAGCAGCTCCACTATGCCCCCTCAGCTCCAACTTGCCCCATCAGCTCCACTTTGACCTCCATCCGCTCCAACTTACCCCCATCAGCTCCAACTTGCCCCCAGCAGCTCCAACTTGCCCCTATCAGCTCCAACTTGCCCCCATCATCTCCACTTTGCCCCCCATCCGCTCCAACTTGGCCCCAGCAGCTCCAGTATGCCCCCTCAGCTCCAACTTGCCCCCCATCACATACCTGTAGCTCCCGTGCAGTCTTCTCTTCAGTAATGCAGAGCGCGGCGGGAGATCATGACTCCCAGCTCGCTCTGCATTACTAAAGATCCAACCCAATGAGGGAGCGCAGTAGCGACACAGACCTGACTGTGTTGTGGTTCCCGGCGTGGTGTGTGCTGGCGCAGCTCTTCTCCGCTGCATGCCCGCGCCCCCAGTACGTGTGCGCCCTAGGCCGGCGCCTACCTCGCCTATAGGTGGAGCCGGCCCTGCACACAGTCTGACCTCCTAAAAAGAGGGACAACAGGGTGGGAAAGAGGGACAGAGGGATTTCGCCCTCAAAGAGGGACACTTGGGATGTATGGTATGTGTCTGCCTGTGTGTTGCATATTTCTGTGTTTATCAGTGTGTCTGCATTTCACACACATGCGCCCAACGGTCATGACATGACGGGCAACGCCGTCCCACATTGATAGTATATATATATATATATATATATATATATATATATATATATATGTGTGTGTGTGTATGTGTTAGGTTTGTATGTTACTATGTAACCCAATATCCTAGCTACAAATAATAAGCAATCTGCAATATAATCTGTATTTTTAACCCTTGGATGCTACAGAGACCTATGCTTTGGAGACCTGTGTGTGACAAGTAGGGATGCCAGATCATTCCTTTAAATAATATTAAAAATGCAGGCTACAGGGCTGCAGTGATTATTACTGGGCTGCAATGGGTGCCATGTATACATGCAGTAGGCACTTTTCAAATGTGTCCAGTTTTAATGTTATGATCTAGCAACCCTAATGATAAGTTATGTACATAGTTGTAATTTGAAAAAAAAAAAAAGAATCTCATAATATTTGAAACACATTTTTTTTTACTTGCCAGGCAGTTTTTTTATCTTTGAAATTGGTGTGCTACAGGGAAAATCTTACCTTAATACAGTATTTATTCACCTCACAAATCTGTATACTACAAAATACATATTTTTAGCTCCCATCTGCTTCAAGTTCACTTTATGCCACCTGCTCTAGGCAGACACAATTATTCCCTTCTAACATAAATAAATAATCTACCTTCCACTCTTTGCAATATGCACAGGTTTATAATAAAAATGGAAGTGTCCATATTAAAGGGACAGTAATGATCAACCCATTGAATGAACGAAAGTTGTTCACTGTACAGCAATACAATATTGCCTTTCCCCTTTTTGTAACCCCAGGGAGAGACTGAGTTATGGTACTGAAGTATAGGCTGACCATATCTCACCTTTAACAGGGGGCGCAAAGGAAAAATGCATACAGCAGGACTGCTTTAATTTCAGTGGGGTACTGAAAAATGGCTATTTCCTATGTGTCCCCAGTTAAAGGGGAGATCTGGTCAGCCTACTGAAGTAGTATTGATTTACTTTCATTGATTCTTATGTGTTCCTTAAAGTGGAATACCTGCCAGGGGTATGAAAGTACACACCAGGTTTTACTGCTGGTCCTGACACTCAGGAAGAAAACTGAGAGAACTCACCTGTGCTGAAGCTCTGAAAAGCTACTGGATTAATAGCAGTACTGGGGCAGCTGGAGAGAGAGTACATAATGTTTGAGACAAATTAGAAGGAAGGCTTACTTTGTAAAATTTAAAAACCTTCTTTGGAGAGTTGTTTACATATTTGTTCCTGGTAAGTGGATAAGCCAGCCAGGGTTAGTTTAGCTGTTTATAATGTTTGGTTAGTGTTCTAAAGGCAATTTCATATAGGCAACATCCCCCTTGCTACAGTGTTTTAAACTTGCCTTTCTCCTGCATTCCTTTGCTGGTTCAGATGCAGGAAGGGTGGCTCACATGAGTGTTTGCCACATTGGTTGCTTATTTATTGGCTGTTAAGAAGAGTATTGCAACTTACAGCATTGCTCATGTGATAGGTCTTCTGGTAAACCTATAGGCCACCATGTATATGTTTCTTTTTGCATCTTTTCTGCTTTGCTGTGTGAACACCATAAAGAGACCGCTTTCTGGGGTTTGGTGTGCTCATGTGTGGTGACAATGGCCCATGTGGAAAGTATTGTAGTCCAGCATTATACCTTTTACAATGGGCGTTTGTGTTTTTTTTATGGAGCATTGTCCATGTTAAAGGGGCCTAAATGAGCCAGTTTTTTCCATGTGTACACAAATCCTTGCTTTATAATGGACAAGGCACTCACCTTTAGATCACAAAACCTTTTGTCACTGTTGTATAATACCCAGAGGAAAGTGCTGGAGATTCACTAAAATAACTTCCAAGGTCAGGGAGCTTGTCACAAACAGTTAAAATCATATGTAAAATGCTGCTGTTTTTGAATAGAATGGGAAAGGTCCCATAGTCTTTTCACCCATGCTTGGTCTATTATCACAGAATGTTATATACTATGACTTTAACTTTTTCATATCTGAGCAAACTTTATTTCAACAAATGGCATTCTTGTTTGCTTGGTACCTGCTATGTAAATAGGGCCAAGTTTTTCTGGGACAGTTTGGTTTTGGGTTCCCTGTCCACTATTGTCAACACTGTCAGGGTTTCAAATGGTTGGGGAAACCTGATTGTTTCAAGCTCTTGTGCTCCCATTAGTCAGAGCTCATATCTGTTACCAAAGCACTAATTCTAATTGGCTGGTTGTACAATTGACTGGTAATTTTTAAATGGGGGTTTTAACCTTTTAAATGCCAGAGAGATCCCAATGCAGGCCTTGATCAAAATAAGTTTGCTGGAATAAATCAAGCTTTTCAAATGAAACAATGATGAAGTTGATCAAAAAACATTGTGTATCACACTGCATTTAGCACAAATTGGTGTGCCGCGTCAGTTTTGGCAAGAGTAAAAGGTGGCAACCCTATAAATGACACAATAGAATATAATAATAGTTTCTCCATCTGATAACCCTGTAAGGACCAGAGAAGTGTGCAACACAGCCATTAAAGTGCTAAAGGAACCGTAAACCCCCGAAAATAAAACATCCTAAAGGACATCATTATCTCTGTAGATCTATGAGGATAAAAAATTCCCAGCAAAACACCTGAATGATCAAATGATCAGTGTGATTTTTGAAGGGTCAAGTGAGTAGCCCTCTGACAGCTGGCATGTGGGTTCTGACTAGGGACAAGCTTTCTTCCTAGCCGAAACTTTTATCACTAGTGGGCTTGCTCAAACTAAATTAGCTTTTCAATGACATCCGTGTTAAATCTTTGAGTGCAAGAGTGGTATCCCATGCATTATATTGGGTTAAAGGGACAGTAATACTTCGTTTTAACTTTATTTTATTTTGTAGACATTAAAAAACATAAAGAATGATATAAGTCTTATCTCTCAAACCTTTATGGTTTAAGAGATATTCACAAGCAAAGTTTCCCCCTCCCGCCCCTTTTACCTAGTGTAAGCCATCTCTTCTCAGATGTGGAATGCAGTCCATAGACCAGACAGATAACAGAAGGGGACACTCTTATTCCTATGAAAACAATTAAAGCCCTGCCCCCCTTGACAAGCTTTTCAGGTTTTTCCCTTATCTTAATTGAAGATTGTCCCTCTCTGCAGTCTGACTGGGCACCTCCCTTCTGATCTGGCTGAACAGTGTTACATCAGTAAAAGGGGCGGGAGGGGGATACTTTGTCATTGAATTACTCTTGACCTACAAGTCTGACAGAATTGAAATAACACTCTCCAAAGTCCAAATACTATGATGATTAATTAGAGCTGCTTTTATTATGAAACATTACTATCCCTTTAATGGAACAAATTTTGAATACTTCTTCATGGCCATGGAGGAAAAAGTTGAAAATGGAAATTTCTGACTAATCAAAATGCGTACTGAAAATATAGATTCCAAAACCATTAGAAGAAAATAAGTTAGAATCAACTCAATGGCCACTTTGCTTTAACTGTAAGTCCAGGCATTAATGCCCATGCAAACAACTAAAGTATTTCTTAAACACACTGTGAAACAGGCATTATCTTCAGAAACTTATAAACTTACCCAAAAAATGAATATCCCAATTTTACACACTGCTTAATAACCCAGAAGAGCTACAAACTCAACGGTCTCCATCACTTCATAGCACAACATTGTCAATGTAATAACAATCTACTGCTCTATCTAGATTATGGGTGTGCAACATAAAGCCCTCCATCTGTTACTAAACTAAAACTCCTGCCTGAGGATGATGGAAGCAGTAGTCCAGCAACAGTTGGAGGGTATTAGGTTGTTTACCCCTGATCTATGTGGTTTTGAATCCAGAGACCCTTCATGAAGCATACCATTCTATTGCCAAAGTTTTAGGAGCTGCTAAAAGCACGTCATAAATGCTCCATAATTCAACCTTCCTGGGAAAGAGCTCTTACAACTCATGATATATTTTTGAATAAGGAAAAAAAAAGTGATGATCCCTAGTTAATCTTTCTGCACCAATCTACTAACACACATCATATATGCAACAAACCTGCACTTTTTACTCTTTATAGGGCAAGTATCATGTTTTAAAAAGCTTGTTCCTATAGGAACAGACTGTGTAAAATGCCTGGGGCTGCAATGTGCAGTACTACAATGGCTCTTATCAGCCATTGCAGAAGGAGGTTTAAAAAAACTAAACAAAAAAAAACCCCTGCCCTTTAGGTTGGAATGCAACCCAGGAAAGTCTTCAATGCAATACAGCAGATGTGCACTGGTGGGGGTATTTTAAGATCCTCATTCTGTTCCCCTGTTGGTTTGCAGGGGTTCACAATGAAGCCTCAGTTCCTTCAGATGGACATCTCTCAGGACAGCAAATCTGTTAGTAGAGCAATTATCGGATGATAGCTCCCTTTAATGCAGCCATATACCTAATTCCTTCTTATGACAGACAAAGACCCCTTCCCACCTTTTATATTAATAAAATCAAATAAATGTCTGAAATGCTATGTGATCATACAACACCTTAAAGACATCTGGTGTAGATGGCCTGAATACACAGGGGTACTAGTGAATTCTTGTTAAAATAATTGCAAAGGATTGATTTTGTGTCTAATGTCCACCTTATGTGAAAATTGCAGATTTTTCTCTGCTTGCACCAAGGGACAAGAATTTTGGGAGTATGTGTCCTTTTCCTTGGAAATTATCATCCATATATACCTCACAAAATGTATGCCTTTTCACTAAAGCCCAAATATTTCTTGCAACAACTTTGTCAGTTTTGCCTATACCCAAAACTTCTTGTCATGGGGTTCAAGCTCAGTATGTGACGATTCTTAGATACTGTGAGACAAAACTGGGGGGTATGTCAGTGTGTGTGGTTCTATGGCTACTGTGAGACAAGACTGGGGGGATAGGTCAGTATGTGTGGTTCTATGGCTACTGTAAGACAAGACTGGGGGGGATATGTCAGTATGTGTGTTTCTATGGCTACCAATGCTGGGGGGGGGGGGGTCAGTATACATGCAGTGTAAAAACTGCACTTTTCCCAGGAGTTTCCATGGAAGGTGAAAGTGTTATTTCTCATACCTTTTTCTCTCTTGAGATGAAAGTTTTTGCCCATCTCGATCCACCCGGTCCCTATGGTGCTGAATAGAATGAATGGCTGCAGAGCTCATCAATTAGTGAAAATTAATATTTATTTTAACACTGGATAATATTTCAGAACTTCATACTCCATTGTCAGTTCAATACAGCTTGTGAGCATAAATACACAGAAAAAGACCACAAAAGCACAGAATCCTCATACTGGAAGTTACCATTGCCATAGTTATATAAAAAACTTGAAGGAGTAATGTAAGATTGATGTTTAAGGACAATGAGTGTGTGTAATTCATTACTTCACAATGGGGGAGATACACTAAGGTGTAATAAGGAGGAGATGTATTATTTAGTGATATCACTTCTCCAATTCCTATGTTATTCCATGCACTAAAATCTGTTATGTGAGAGACATAGTGTACTGGCTCCAAAGAATAATATGGAAATTGGAGAAGTGATATCCTCTCCTGTTTATCACCTATTTATCACACCTTAATACATAACTCCTAATATGTTGCAGATCTCTCTGGTCTTTAGGGTTAATGTTACAATAAGAACTTGATATACATAGTAAAGCTTGTGAACTGGTGCAGTTGTGGAGTAAACAAACTGCACCACACTAGATAAACTAAAATTCCCCATTGCCTGAACCCTTTGAGTGGATTTGTTGGATACATTTTTTTGACACTTAACCCCTTAGCGACAATGGACGTACATGTACGTCCTCTGTGGCTGTCACTTAGTGACAGAGGACGTACATGTACGTCCAGGAAATCCGGATCCCCGCGCGGCTGCACACTGTTCGGGAATTCCGGATTCTTCTGAAGAAAAAAAAAAAAATGTTAGACGGGCGTTAAGTGACGGCCGCGTCTGCACGTGGCCGTCACTAAGGGGTTAAAGCATTAATTGCCTTGAATGCAAGAGAGGTCTCCATTTAGTTCTAGTAGTCAAGGGGTTAAAGTTCCACAGGAATTTTTTTTTTTATGTTCCCCATATTTGTTCCAGTGTTTTGTAGTAAAGTGATATCACTGTCTTGCAAAAATAAGGATCCATACACCCTGGGCCAGATTTACCAATAGGCAGAGTATGAAACTGCCTAGAGACCCAAAATCTAAGGGATGCCTCGCCCGTAACGGCCACACCCACATTCTGAATTGTTGGCGTGGCCAGAGCAATATGTGTCCCTGCACCAGTTTTATACCCTTTATGGAGTAAAATCTCTCCAGCAATCAAGGGATTGAAATGTTCTTTTTTCTTTTTTGTTCGTGCTTATTATTCATGGGTATTTTTTTATGATGGAAAACAGTGGATGGGACTAGGGTAATGTAAGGAATGGGGGAATGGCCATAGGTAGAGCTAAGGGGGCCTAGAATCCCTTGCCTAGGGTGCCTGGAATATAAATTCAGCCCTGCATACTCCTCATTCAGAACTTACATCACAGTGATAATGCCCATTTTTAAATGAACATGGATAGTAAATGTCCAAATTAAAAACAGAAAAAAAGCATACAATTTCCTTATTGAAGCACAGATGTGTTAATTAAAATATGACACTAATTAACTCACATGTGCACAGGCAGGCTGCTTTATGTTTGGGCTATACCCACTTATACTCTCAGCCAAATCCCATTTCATTTTGTGCACAAGTGACCTCGTTCAAACATCACAGGTCTGTATTACGCCTCTGAAGTAACCTTATCCTTCCTATTTAATAAAACGGTAGAATGTTTGTCCGACGTAGTCATGCGCAGTAGAGACTGCCCGAATGCACAGAATACTGGAAGGTGTATGAATGCTGGGAGCAGACTCCAGTAGAATGCTGGGAGCATTCTGTGCTGGGAGCATTCTGTGTGTTCAGGCAAACTTTACAGAACATGACTGCATTGCGTGCACCTTCAGTGAGGCAGTGGCAGTACGCAGAGCAGGACCGGCCTTTAACACTCAAAGGGGTAACATCACCCAGACCTTGGCCCGTGTACACGGGCATTTACACTAGTTGATAAATAAAGTGTTAACAAGAGTGTACTGAATATTTGCATTCTCTATGCTCTTAGTCATTATATCTGTCAAGTTGGCATCTCACTTGTGATTTTCTTTATTACAAAAGTAATTTGTGTACTAGTTAAAAATCTTGCCAGAACCTCATCACAATTACCAACATGACAATGGGTAGCCCTGTTGTACAGTATCTGAGTATCACTGCAATTTATATTCTATCTTCGTATTTCTCGATCATCCATTTACATGTCAGAGGTATGCAGCTAATTGCTTTGAAATGCTTTGCATACCAGAGGGGTGCGCATTGCAACAAACATCAGAATAATGTAAAGGATTATCCAGGTGTGTGATGATCTTAATGTATATAAGACAATATCACTGATCTTACTTACTTTGCTACCACAGAACTGCAAGGCTACAAATATTTGGGCATCACTATAAAGGAAAAGCTGCTCAATTGGGGCAAATACGCTGCACCATAGGTGACAAATGATAAATTCCCTAACTTCATTGATTTAAGTGGTACTTTTAACCCTTTAAGAACCAATGTCGTGCCGGGACCGCCATAGGTGAATCTGACTTTAGGACCGATGATGGTTTTTGCACGTCATGTTTTTTTTGCTTGCATCGCTCCTGCAGCAGAGCTGTGAGCACTACTGGAGTCTGAAACTGACCTCTCCAAGACTGGAGCGCTCAGTATCAGACCCTTGTACGGTGGGCCAGCACACTTGATGAGTCACCTGTGCCGGCTTGCTGAATGGGATTAAAGGATCTTTAAAGGGAATCCACTCCCCAGGAGTGCTGTTGTTAAGGGGTTAAAACAATGGGAATTTTTTTTATCTCCTATGGTGTAGTTGGTTTACCCTATACATATACATCACGTGTCCCTCTTTAGAAGTGACAGTCCTACTGCTGAGACTCAAAATCCGCCTGTCCCTCTTTCCTAACCTGTCAGGAGATTCACTAAGCGGAGATTACTACTTCAGTTTATCACTTCTCCAGGTCTTATGTTATTAAGACCCAATGTACCATAGAATACCATGGCATACCTCCCAACATTTCAAATGGCCAAAGAGGGACACTTTTGACTTAGGTGGAGTTTCTGGGGACGTGGCTGGTAGGCTGAGCATTTCCAAGACCATTTTAGATTATTTCTTGACCCATCTGCACCTCTTTGTGTAACTGATTATATTTTAATTACCCAGATTATTTATAAACACATATACTGATGATTAACAACACATTCATGTAAGTTTTATTACTGTGGAGCAATGTAATACTTAACACTCATTCTGATGTCCTAAAAAGAGGGACAGTGGGATTTGGGTCTCAAAGAGGGACAATACCTCCTAAAGAGTGACACTTGGGAGGTATGACATAGGAATTGGAGAAGTAATATCCTCTTTATCACCGCTTTATCACTGCTTAGTGAATCTTCCCCCTGGTGTCCTCCTGAGAAGATCAGAATGTGTAGCGGTGTGTATGTGAGTGTCACATTTCTGCTGAGCAGAAAACTCACATTTATGTTTGTTTAAACATCAGTATATGTGTTTATAAGCTAGTCTGTGTACATACAATACATTGGTCTTGTTCTAAATCATGTGCCCAGTTACATAAGGAGCTGCCAGCTGGCATACATGGGCACTCTGCGTTTGACCCTGAGACTCTGGAACCCAGGATGAAAGGCTAAATCATCAGGGTGAGAGAGTCCAGTGTATAATACTGCACGATCTGCACCAATTCACTGCTTCTGTAGTGCCTATACTGGTGCCATTTGTAGCAGAAAAGCAGAGGGAGAAGTCCTGTGGAGCCCTTTGAGTGCCAGTGAGGTACACAGCACATTATAAAATGGGGTTTATCTATCAAGGCAAAGTAAAGCAGTTCAGGGAAACTCAGCTGGATTATAGGGCACAAATAAATCATGCTTAAATTTCAGTTAGGGTTGCCACCTTTTCTTAAAAAAAATACCGGCCATGGCATTCTCTCCATAGACAACATTGGACAGAAGCCAATTTTTTACCGGCCTGCCGGTAAAATACTAGCTGGGTGGCAACCCTAATTTCAGTGGATCTTCAACCCTTTGAGTTCCAGTGAGCTATCCAAAGAGGTCGCCAGTGAATTGCTTTGCAATGAGCTGGAGACAACTAGCATATGTGGGGTTAAAAGTCCTACTGAAATCAACAGGAATATATTTTGTGTCCCCTACAGTGCAATTGGGTTACCACAGAATTTCTCCATTTTATTATATATATAAGGACCATTATTTCAAAAGCATCTATTACTTATGTTTCCTAGTCAGTCACCTGCTATACAATGCCTTTTTTTATGCAATTTTAGATCTCCAGTAAAGCATGTTGGAGGAAGAGGTGGGGGGAGCAGAGAACAGTGACACTGAGTGGCTGCTTTTGCAGTTAGCTCCTGCTGTTGGACTCTTATACACAGAGACAGCTCAGCCAGTCAGCTAGTACTGCTGTTGCTGCCTATACCAGAAGCTTGGGCAGGGTGCATGAAGAAATCTCCTATTGATCCAGTGTGCCTGGACTATCAGGAAAGCAAGACCCCTTGTCATGGCATCTAACTTCAATGATATTGTAAAGCAAGGTTATGTAAAAATCCGCAGCAAAAAGCTTGGGGTGAGTCTCAATTTGACCTTTATTTTCTTGTGGATTTTTTTTTTTTTAAACAGTGATTTTGCAATTACATTGTGTTTTTACAGTAAATCTTGTGTGACTGCCAGCTTTTCTTTTTATACATCACTGCATTTCAAATGGAATAAGCTGCATTGATACAGCAAGTGCTGTGGAATTGATGTGCACAGGAACAAGGGGGGATTATTTTTTTCTTGTTCCATGCTGTGAGCTTTACATTAGTGGATTGTGTACTGGGATTTACCTACTTCCTGGGATCACACTAAAGATTGCTTGTAAGGCTGTATATTTCCACTAAACAGCACAATTGATTCTGTGCTCTGGATTCAGGTGAATAACCTTGCAAACCACTTATTTGTTGCTGTGTCCAATAGACTTGAGTGGATTAAATATAGTATAAGGAGTCTGCAACATGTGGCTCTCCTGCTATTGTAGGAATACAGCTCCCATCAACCTCAAACACAACATAGAGTTTTAGACCAACGACTGGAGTGCCAATGACTGCCAACATGCTTTGAACCTTTGAATGCCAGTCAGGTGTCCAAAGCAATGTGTTAGACACTTCTCTGGCACTTCGGGTTAAGGAATGGCCACTCTTGCGAATTAAACTATTTTATTTTTTTAATTACTTATTATTATTACATTTCATTGTGAAGTGAAATCAGAGTTGCCAGAGATTGCTTAACCTTTTGTGTGCAAGAGCAGTCTGCAGCACGTTGCATTGTGAGTTCCTCTGGCTCTCAAAGGGTTAATATCGTAGTGGCAATTAAAAAAAAAAAAAAAGGCTGGTACCCACTTTTGTATAATTGCTTAACCCCTTGGATGCTAGAGACTTCCAAAGCATTGCTTTACAATGAATTTGAGACCCAGCTTCCCTAGGGTTAATCAAAATGCATTTTATTTCTATATTGCTTTGTGTTTTCCTGAACTTTGCTGAAAAAGTGCACCATTGAATACATCTGTTTAGTGATCCTGAAGTGCACTGTCTAAAGCTGTGGTTCCCAAACTTGGGGATGTGAGGCTCTTTCACCAGGGGTCACGGACTTGTTTCAGCACCAGCTTTCTGCATTACTATGTAACGTACAAATAGCCATATTTTCAAAAAGAACTCACTGTTGTTTTGGGAAAGGCTGATTAATAGAACAGTTGTGAATAGCAGTCTGCATTGCTTTAAATAATGATGGGTATATGTTTGGCAGTGAAACTAAATATTATTATAGCGCCAACTCATACCGCGGCACTGCACAATAAATACATTGGTGTGTCTGCAACATAGAGAAGGATTTATAAAGAATGATTTCTCCAATATATTACAAATAATATAATCCAAATGAATAAGCCAAATATTTTTGCAAAGGTTGAATTTACTTCAGTAAATGGGGGGGTGTCAGAATTTATGAAACTCAAAAGGGAGACGTCGTTCTAGAGTATCATATTTTACATTATCTATGGTAAAAGTGAACAGATTTTTTCTTTTTTGAAATGTGTTTATTTTATTTATTCCTCTGTATTAAGTAATGTATCTTGGCTTGGCTGGGTTTGGAAGGATAATGTTTTATACACTCTAATTTGGTTAGGAACTTGTTAATAAATACATATAATACATCATATGTGGACTGTGACTGGTTTTCATATTTAAATACTAGCAAATCTATGATGGAGTTGCCCGTCAGACGTAGCGAAAAGGGGAGGGGAGCTAATTTCCCATTTTCTGCGTTGTGCCCGGCATGTACTAAAGTCAAACACCTTCCCTTTGCTGCATGGCTTCACTTTAGTAGATGGTGGTCTCCCCTCCCCTTTATCGCATTGCTACAATATTTGACAGGAATTGTCATTCATTTAGTAGTAGTAAAGAATTAAAAGAACTTTTAGTGTGGCCATGACCAAGGGGAGGGTCTACCCTGTTTGCCATGGTGAAGGGAGGGGCCACAATGTCCCCAGAATTGAGAGGGAGGAGCAGAGGTGAAAGGGAAGCAGGGGTATAAAAGAGGTAAAAAGAAGAGAAACTGAGGAGTAGCAGGGAGGGAGAGGGATAAAAAGAGATGGCGAAAGGTAGGGGGATAAAAAATAGGATGTGAAAGAGAGGGAGAGCTGTGGTGAAGGAGAGTGCCCACCACATCCTCACTGGGCCCTGTGTTTATAGATATCAGAGTACTACAGTGTGGCCCCTCCTCTTCACCATGGTGAACAGGTTGGTCACTTCTCTGAGGCGAAAGTGAAAGTTGAGGAGGAAAATGGCAGACAATGAGGCAAAGGATTTGGCTGAGGAGACAGGCTTCACCCCCTGCTCCCTCCTAAGGCAATCATGACTTACCTTTTCACCCTCTGCCACATTCCATTGGATTCTGTGTAACTCCACCTTTGTAACACCCCAGGATGTGGCTGACTGTGAACCAGAAACACTTAGATTTTTATATATAATTTTAAATGTTATTAAGGGGATGTACAAAATGGGTCACAGCTCCTAAGCTGTACTTTATATACACATTAATTAATTTATTACTGGGACCCCTCTTATCCCAAACCCCCAGAGAAACACAGACAGCTGGAGATGGGAGCATCTAAATAAAGGTGCTTTACATCATAATTTGGGGGTAGGTGAGATTGAGAGTTTTAAAGGCAGGGTTTTCCATAGATAGAATGTGGGGGGTGTAACGGAAGCAAGAAGGGACTGTGTCGCCTTCTGCCGTTGTTCCCGGGTTTCTCCCTCTCGACACTGGACTGGCGCTGTTGGATGCACCGGTCGAGCAAATGGATGGACTGATCGAACACCGTGGGTTGCAAACTACGTGTCGAAGTCGACAAAGTGATAGCGGCGTCGACCTCATGTTGAAGTCAAGGGACACCCAGCCAGAGCTGGGTCGCAACCTGGTACCACGGGTCGTAGAGAGTGAGGCCTCTACTCCCGGTTGAACGGATAACAGGAAAATGTAGCAGAAAATGAGGAAGGTCAAACAGCTTTGACCTGACTGTAGTTCGCAGTTGCAGGATCTCTGGAACACAGGAAAGAGAAGATGGAGTCCACATCGCCACCTGACAGCATACAAAGTCGGGTCGTGGGAAGCTGGCAGCAGGAGGTCGACGATTCAGGATACTTGGCACAGATGGGTATCAGAGTGGACACTTTAGACCATTAGCAATACAAGACTCCAGGACTCCTTGTTCACTCAGAATTAAGACTGACTTTATTCAACCAAACCACACATATTTATACACAGAAACCACATTGCAATACATGAGTGGACAGGATACAATAAGTGAGTCACAAGGATAATATAATCATAACATACAAGACAAAGGACCAACAGCAAATGGGCCAAGCAATTACAATGGCACAGACATGATTGCATTACTAATATAAAAGGGTTGATGAACTCAGGCAATGGACATAAAGACATGAGGGCCGTGACTGAATTAACACACGGCAGGGGGCTCAGTACAGTTCACAATACACTGGTTTGAGTGGCTACAATACTCTTTGGAAGTAACTTTTCCCAAACTCAAATAATTAACCCTTACTGCCCATTTCATTGGAAGCAAGCCAGCAGTCCATTGTTGTCAGTCTCTTTGGGCCCAGAAATGTCCACAATCTCTGAGGTTCTTGGGATAACAGTTCCAGGCCCAGACAAGGGCTCCAGTAATGGACTATGCTCCGTTACAGGGTGATATTAGGTAGAATTGACAGCAAAGTGGGAGGGGTTACCACTGAACTCTCAGTGCCAGATAATTGTCCTCTGTCCCCAGAGACGGGCTAATTCAATTTGAAAACTGGAGTCTCTGGATATCTGGAGAGTCCCAAGGTATGTGACTAATGGAATGCTAGCACCTCTACTGATGTACAGATATGTTCTTGCATTATGGTACTCAGTTCAACTACCTACAACTTTAGTGCTGACAGCCTCTTAAAGCCACCCTAAAATGGGCATAAAAATGTATCTCTGAGGAAAAGCATGTCCAAAATGCCAACACAAACATATTACCCAGTCCCTGGTTCACATGGTACAAAGCAGTCATTTTATTGGTATTTTATTGAATATGGCCATTAAGCAGGCACAGCACAAAAGATAATGTGCAGAAGGCTAAAGAGCAATTCAGCAACAAACCAATGGCAGAACAGGTACAAATACAATTCCCAATGATTTATGAATGCAATAGAGCTGTTTAGCATTCAAGGGGTTAACATTTCCAATAAAATCAATAAGCATTTAGGGAATGTTTGTCCAAAATTGCTTCCATTTTACTTTCTGCATACAGCCTTTTTACAGTGCTTCCCTAATGCCTATGTTAAATAAAATGGCAATAAACACCCTTATGGTCCATTAATGGCTAAAGGTATTTCACTACACTACCTGGTGGAGTGGTGATTCCCCCTTCCCAAAACGTATTTAGTTTGTACCTGCGTAGCATTGAATAAATTAACCCCAATTTTTAATCAAGCCTAGGGTTTGATTGCCATCTTTTTTTAGGTTTTCAAAAGATAGTAACCCTTTATTTTAACGTTTATTATTCTGGAAGTGCAGAATTTTTTTTTCTACTTCTATCCCTGACTGTAAGCGCCCTTGCTCTGTTTATAGAGGTTTCTGGTCATTCGACCATCAAAGCAGGATAGTGGTGCAATGTAACTATCACAGCAGCACTGTGTTCTCTGTATGTATACTTGGGAAATTCCTCCCTTTGTGCCCCCGGTGATGGCTCATATGCAGCCCACCAGGTGATGTAAATGATGCAGTTTGCATAATAAAGGCAGGGGGCTTAACATCTTTCATAAAGTGGGTGGGAAGGAGGAGGAGAAGTGGAAGGGACAAAATGCAAAGAGGAGAAGGGGGCAGAATTTCAGAAAAGACTTACCAACGCTGGAGAATAAGCTTTTGTCTCTGGAGATCCGGTAATTAGTTGTAGAAAACTGAGTCTCTGTGGGCAGATCTGAAGAGTTCCCAAATATGTCTGTATGGTAGCTTTTTCATATTATATGATTTCTACATTGTATCAGGATAGCTTCTTCAACAGTCCTGACAGAAAGCTCTTGAAACAAATCTGTGGAGCTTAATGTCAGAGACATAAGTGTAAAAACACGAGAGAAGAAAAAGGCAAGTTAACCTTACTCATAGAGTGCACTTGCACAATATTCAGTGGTGGCAGGAGTACAAGGGGGCCCCATGTGAATTTTTCACTTAAGGCCCCCTAAAAACCTAGAGCCGCCCCTGACAATATGTAATGTCAAAGTTTACTATCACTTTAAATGGGTGAGCAGCAAGTAGAATTCTGAATTAAATTGTATTTTGTAGAAATGCAAAGGTAGACACTAATGCTGTGACCGTTAACTTCTCTTTTTCACATGACTGATTAAACTGGCTGATGCAGTGAGACAAGAAATAGCAAACTGTGGGTTAGTCTAGCACCTGTGTTATCTGAAGGGCTCCTGTCAAATTATGTTCCTAAAGAAATTCAGATAAGTCGGGAGTCACTCTGAAATCTAAATTTCTGCAAGAATCTTGGCAGTTAAATATATTCTGAGTGTTTCTTATCACCAAAATAAATGTTTACAGCAATGGCCTAAGACACTTGTCATACCGTAAGGATTTTTATCTTCTTGATATACAGCGTAGTTCTTTACTGTAGCCTTTGTGTGGGTAAAATAAATAAATAAATAAATTGGCAACTACATAAATGACAGCAAGTTGTTCTTGTGGTTACTTAACCCTTTGAGTGCCAGAGGGGTATGCAATACAGTGCTTTGCAAAGCATTGAGCACCCTTCTAGTACTAAAAGGGTTAAGGGCTATGAAATTGCTTTCTGGTTCCTAAAATATAAATTATGCATTGTTGTTTGGAGTAACAAATTATATATATATATGGGTTGGGCTAGTCTACATTTAATTTTAGAGATGCCCTCAATGCATTGCTTTTCAATATGTTGTCCTGAGCAATCAAAGGGTTAAGGTGGTGGTATTTTTCTGTTATCAAAACAGGAGAATATGGTAAACTAATGTATGGTTTTCATTTAAGCAAAATTATAATTTGAGACACCAACACCTAATAATAACTACAACAGCTACCTCCGTTTTGGCAGAAAATGCAAAATGGCTACTATGAATCAATTCTGACTAAACTGTTTATCTAAAAGTTAACCATTTGAGTACCAGAGGAGTACGCAATGCATTGCAAAGCAATGCGTTGCTTACCCCTCTGACACTCAAAGGGTTAATACTGGTGATAATGTCTGGTTGCAGAAAGGACTCTGTAGGAATTAAGGATTTCTTAAGAAACCTTTAGAGGGAGGAGTGTGGGGGTCTTTGAGCCTTGTAAAATGAATCATGTCTGCCTCCATGGGCATGATATCTAGTATTAAAGATTCATTTTGGAGGACCAGTGCATGCAGAACTAATTCACAGTGGCTAAAGTTTTAAGTCCAGATTATGGTAAGTGGAATTTAAGAGGTATTACCATTTCTTAGGTGCCATAGGAGTTTCTAATGCATTGCGAACACGTTTGCTGGTATCTCTAGCATGCAAACAGTTAAAGTTGACCACATGTTTGAATTTTAATCCTTTGATTGCCAGCGGGGTATGCAATGCTTTGCAAAGCAATGCATTACATACTCCTCTGGCTCTCAAAGGGTTAAATACTAGCTAATTGTTTCTCACATATCTTTTTATTTAAATTGTGCTTTCATAGAAGGGTTCCCCCCCCTACTTTAACAAAACATATAATATGCCTATGGAGAAAAATGGCATTTATGTCGAAGTTTTTGTTTAACCTTTTGAATGCCAAAGGGGTTTCCAACACATTGCTCTGGACACCCCTTGGCACACCAAGGATTAATCATTGTCCTGCTCTATAGCTAATCCTATACATTTATTTGAAGAAAAAATGTAATTCCCCTTAGTTTGATAAAAACGCTAAATGATATTTGATGTGCATTTGTTTCTTTAAAAAAAAAAAAAAAAAAAATAATAATAATAATAATAATTAATGAAATGTAAAATTGGATGTACCAGAAAAATTCTGGAGCAATGTTAATGCGTGTGTACCCCTCTGGCACTCAAAGGGTTAAGAGGCCGCTACCTCACTACTCCACGTGATGCAGTCTTGTGTCGCCTCACTCACACGATGCAGACTGCCCCGCAATCTCTACTGCGCATGACTGCATCGTGACAAACATCCTAGCAAATTATGATATAGGATTATTTATTTTGTTTTTCAAACTGCCTGTTTATTTATATTCAACTATTTTTAGTTATTTATTTGCATTTTAAATGTCCTTGTCCATAGTTTAGGGGAAGATGTAGATAAGATAAGTGTAGGCAACTTGGATTTACATATTATGCACTTGCTGCAAAATATGAAAGTGCAAAGGAATACTATCTCTTTAAATGCCATAGGGGCAATAATTGGTTTGTCTGGTCTTTTTAATCCTTTGAGAATCAGATAAATATGCAATACATATTACTCTGGTCCTTAAGGGATTAACATCACTACAGCATATATTCCTGCATTGATATTGGTGTATGTTCTCTTGCTCTGTGATTCTGATTTCATTGACACAAAGCAGAAATACATATACCTGTTGCAACATGTAACACTGAAAATACATAACATTACATGATGTAAAGACAACTGAAGAATGCACTCAAGGATGAGCTGGTGACAAAGGCCTATATTTATAAAAGCAAACTGGAATTATGCTGGAGTAAACCAACTGAACCATAGGGGATCAATAAGAATTAATGTTAAATTAAATTGGGCTATTAACCTATTGAATGCTGGAGTGGTCTCAGACATCTCTAGCATTCAATGGGTCAAAAAGCTCGTTTCAAGTGCAAAGGGATTTAGGAATTTGTATTTGTCCCCTGTGGTGCAATTGGTTTATGCCAGAATAATGTCAGCTTTCTTTAATAAATAAGGGCGAAAGTCCTTTATTTCATCTACTGTGAATAATCGGTAACTCGCTAACTTTATTTTCATATGGATGATGCTTTTGATGGCTGTCTTAAAAGAAAAGATCACCGAGGTTGGCAAAAATGGATTTAGCAGCGGAAGCATAGCAGATGTCAGTGCTGGATTTTGAAGTTTAATGATGCATTTGAGTGTGGTGCATTTTAAGGCTGTATGCACACAAAAAAAGCATGTCATAGAGAGGGTATGATCCATAAATAAGTACAGACACATCTATTTTTGGGGATAACAGACCACAACTTTATTTAACATTTTACTCACATTATTATTATTGTTCTTACTCAAACACAACAATAATAATAATAATTAAACAATAACCAATACTCCTTCATTAACTGACAGTCCTTGCCAATCTGCTTCCCTTAAAATCAAGCATGGCCAAACTGTATGGGCTCATGCTAAAATTCCCACGTTCTTCAGCACTACAGCTGATCCCAATGTTCGTCAGCACTTACAGCTGATTCCACCATTTTCAGCACTTACAGCTGGTTCCCAATGAATTATCCCATTGGCCAGTCACTTTAAGTCCAATAGATAACGTCACCTCCCGCGACCTAAATCCGGAATAAACTCCCAAAGGGCTTCCGCCCGAGGATAAAATCCCTTAACCACCTCATTTAGCAATCTCTGAAAACCATGAAAGGACTATCCGCCACAAGGCCCGACTGTCAATACCTTGAACAGTTAGGCCCCCCTGCCACCAGGCTCGACTGGCAACCCCGTGACCAGTCAACTCCCACAACCAGATGCCATGGTCTGTCTCCCCCCCAAACATACACCACTGAAATCAAAATGCATACACTCCAAAGGGAACTCCTCTAACCAATCCCATAGAACTAAACCAACAGGCAAACCACTAGCAACCAGAGAAAATGAAGTACCCACCAACCAAAATATGCACCAAACACTGACCAGCTGCCGTTCCCGAACATCATACAAAGATCACACAACATATACGCCATGAAATTCCACAGACCCCCACCTGAAACACCCATCACACCACCGCAAGCACCACCAACACCCCAAACCCCAAGGTAAACAAACACAAGACCCCACCAAACGAACAGCAGAAGGGCATGACCCAGCCTCGACCCACCAAACACACACCGCTGCAAACACAGACCCCATAAGATATAGGTATAGCTAGTGACACATACCTAAGTACCAACACCAAGATATCCATGCACATGCCCCCACCCACTGCACCCCCCCATAGCAGACAGACAAAAAACAGACAGGACTCATGACAAAAAAAAGGAGGGCGGCATACCAGGAGATACCTATGGGAGCAAAAAAAACAGGAAAGTCAGGTACCATTCAGACACTCGTAGCAGCACAGCTACCCCAATCAGCCAAGACACAGGGACAGGACCAATGGCAGAACCTGAAGGGCAAATGGCAGTCAAGTCCCAACACACCACAGCAGACACGGACCCAACCAGCCCCAGCCCTCAGGAATACACAGACAGACAATCATCCAGGCCGAAACCACATGTACCAACACAGATAGAATCACATTTTTTTTTTTCTTTTTGCACCCAGACTGAAATGTGTAGAAACCCACACAGCCAGGAAACTTAAACAGACCTATACACCTACTACCACCACACAAAAAAAATACCTGAAACGTAAATCTGCTCACACAAATACTCACTGAGACACGACTCCCAGCCCGAGCAGAATTAGGAAGACAGAACAAACATCTGCCACCAAACCCTATAACTCACATGCACTCCGAGAGAACATCAGCCTCCAGGAAGAAACACACCACAACATAAACGCCGGAGCCACCAATAATCCCAAAACCACGAGCATGAGCAAAGAACCACCACCACCAAGCCAGACATCAAAATACCAACAAGTACATGTCCAAGGAAAACACATACCTCCACAAAGCCCTAACCACTGGGCCCCTAAGAGCCTCCAACATTTGCAAACCCTGATGAACCAAAGGCACATGACTACAGAACCGCCAGGCCGGCCACATGCGGTGTCCGTCCCAAGGCCACCCGTAGTGGGACCCCGGAACAGCACCATCACATACCTCCAACCGGATTCCCCTCCGGCACCACAGGATTCTCCACCCTAGCACTTGCTGAAACATCCCGCATTCCATACCACTGACAGACCAGTACACAGACCAGCCGTACCACCACCCAGCATCAATGAATGCCGTGCGTGACAAAGACATAGGAGTGTCATAACCCAGGCCGTCACCTGCCACGACTGGAAGGAGAAGAAAGAACCATCCGCCCTGCGATAGCATGAGACTCCAGGTGCCACAAGAAAACCTCCAACACCTCTCCAACCTCGAGAGAGCCTGGCCCCGAAGGCACCAGTCCATAACCACCACATTGTATGCACAATATCCCCTGAGATCCACCACACCAAATCTCCATGCATGATCCGCACAAGGTGACAAGGAGTCTGGAACCAAATGGAATAGGTGAAAAAAACACCTGAACGAAACCGCCAAACCAGCAGAATGCGGTGCAGTCCAAGCCATCCAAATGACCACCTGCAGCGGCTCGTGCCGCAGAGTGGGAAGAATCCCCGACCACAGTTGCAACACCAGAGGGTCCACCCATTGTCCCCAATGGAGGAGATGCACTTCCCCAACAGAGAGGATGTCACAAAGCACCCTGCCTGCCACTGACTGGGCCCACATGCCCAACATATACCTTGGTAACCCGGAACCCCCCAGTAGGGTGTCACACAAAACCCACCTCACTCCCAGCCACAACTCCCCCAGGTGCAGCCACATGCACACAAACCATGCACTACAAAGCCCACCAGTGTTTCCCAATCCAGCCTACCAGGGCAGGGACCCCTGACATGGAGACTGGCGGGAACATCTAACAGTTGCTAGAGTATTGATTAGAATGAAAAGGAGAACGCAACACAGAAACAAATAGGTTGCTGCATGGCTCTCCATAATGATAACCACTACCAACCCATGGAGCAGAAACAGTTCAGAATGATATATGGAGAAATGCAGCCTCCTGCTTTGATAAAGGTTTAGAAAATTAATGGGGCACCCTGTGTGTATATCCGAGGCACCCGAAAGTGCCCTCCCCACCCCCTGGGTGAGAATCACTGGGTTATGCACACACAGCCACCCAAGGCAAGCTCATACTTCCACCAAGCCTAGCACAAAACTGTCACATGAGTCACTCTTACCGGTACACGGGTACACACCCAAGGGGACCAGATCCCCCAACATGCAAATATCTATGTAGCCACACACATACACACACATAGAGATCAGTATATATATATATATATATATATATATATATATATATATATATACGTATACACACATATATACGTACACAGATACACATCCACATAGCTACCTACCTAGAAACATACAGACATGTACACCCAGAACTACAAGTTGTTTTTTTGTTTTGCTTGTTTTGTTTTTTGTGTGTGTGTATGTGTTCTATTTTGTTGTGTATTAAAAGTTCATTGTTGTCAACAACTAAAAAGACACCAGATGGATGAAGAAGCAGACAGTGGTGTCCCAGCAGAGTACACCTACAAATGTCCCAAAGGAGGAAACCCCAGAAGCTCCCGTGGCCAGGCCTCAAGTAAAACAGTAACGAAAAACAAAACACCCCCGAACAGAGAGAGAGGGAAGAAGAGAGACCGTGAAAGAGGAGAACCAGAAACGGAAGGAGGAAGAAACTAGAAAATCGAAAGAAAATAAACCGGACAAGAAAGAAAGAAGACAAGAGGACCAGGGGGAAACAACAATAAAAACGCTCTGAAAATGATGGGGAAATACAGAAAAGCGGGAGACAAAGACTAGAACCAAATAACCGCTGAGGAGGAAGGAAAGAAGAAAAACGCAAGTAGCAACCAGGACAAACACCCAAACCCAAAGGAACGGGGGAGGGGTCTACACCCCAGATGCCACTAAAAGTAACCAGTCAGGAAAAGAAAACAGCCAGTGCGAGCACAGAAAACCAGTAGCAAACTGAGAATAGAGCGAGAAAAGCTGTTCCAGAGGAAAGGGGGGGCCAAGAAGGGGTGCCCGACAGAAGGAAGTAGAAGGGGGACACCCACCATGGAGACAGGAGGCCTGACTCACTTAGCGGTCCATAGGAGAAAACCCCCGGGGACGTAGCAGCAGCCACCGAAGGGAGCAGTGGAGCAGACACAGGCCAGGCCATGTCCCCACTCCATCGACAAGGAATCCCCCAGAGAGGAGAGCAGCTGCAGGCCTTGGGCAGAGTGACAGACCATCTACACCACAATGATCCAGTTGGAAGGGGGGCCCAGATCATCCCTCCAGGGACCTTACCGTGGTGGAACCAACCGGGGCACAGCCAGGCCTTGAGCACATCCAGGAAACAGAAAAGGAGGGGGCAATCCAGAACTCCACTGTAGACTGCTGGTGGATCCAAGCCAGGTCCTCCACGCAGGCACACCATCCGCAGCCTAGGAGCAGGGCAGCCGACACAGGAACACACTCAGCCAGGAAGATGGCCACCAGGTGATGAGAGAGGACAGACAAGCAAAGAGTGTGAATGAGTGAGTGCGAAAAAGACTGAAAGCATGAGTGAGTGAGAGAGTCAGAGAGCAAGAACAAAGCTTCCTCTGTCCTTTCTTCTTTCACACAATAGCCCACTTCCTGTCTCTAGCACCTTTAAACCCTTTCCCTCTTGCTCCTCCCTAACACACCCACTTCCTTTATGCATCAACCCTCCCCATGACATGTTTCCCCTCCAGTACCCTGGGGTCCCCTCCGGGGAATTTCTTTTCTGGAGCAAACCACGCCACAGAGAAAAAATTAAAATATTGTGAATTTAAATGGGACATATAATGCCATTTAACCCTTTGAGTGCATTGCAATGCATTGGATACTTTTGTGTCTCTCCAAGGGTTAAGGTAAGGATGTCTTCAGCGTGTTGCATTTAGCCTTCAAGAGGTTAACAACCCCATTTAAACTGATGGTAATTTTCAGAATTGTAGTGATTATTCACTTGAGTTTATGGATGTATTCACGCCAGTTAGATCTTTTCCATTTTCTATAGTATAGTATGGAGAGATCTTGCACTCTTTGGTGGACAGGGCCTTCTGTGCCACAGAAAAACTAGTGAGATGCACGTCTAGTGCAATGCATCTAACTTGATCAAATATACTGCCTGGAATTTGTATGGTACTCACAATAATGGTGTCGGGGGGGCACGTCATTTTTGTATTTGATTGTATTTAATTCTCTGTCTTATTAAATACATATATTTATGCAGTGCTGAATCTATTGGAAAGTGAGTTTCTGGAACCATCCCTTAAACAGAGACAAGGCACAATTCTGAACTTGCTCTTATTGTTAATTATGGGTATATCTACATCAGACATCATCTCAATGAGAAGGTCTAATGCATGGTCGTACAGTGTGTGGCCTATGGGCCAAATGTGGCACGCCTTATCCCAGGGTTAGGCCCACCTGATATTTTTGAGTAGAAAAATGTTTTCCTTTTATTTAATTATCTAGCATACATGGACTAATAGGCCAGTAGGCTAATGAACAGTTTTGAATAGTTTTTGTGTGTGTATGTGTGTGTGTGTGTGTGTATGTATGTATGTGTATATGTATATATATATATATATATATATATATATGTTCAGATTAAACTTTTTTGTACTACTTTTTGTATTTCTAATAAAAAAATACATATTTTTGATTAGCTGTCAGGTTATAAATCACAATTGTTCTCGGTAAAGAAACTAATGTGGCCCTTAAGCATGGATTTCTGATCATGTGCAATACATTATGACAAGGATTGGAAACCTGTGTCTCCCTGGCTGCTGTTGGCCTCCAACATTCATTATTTCCAGTAGATCATTGGCTGGCTGTGATTGCTGTGAGCTTTGGTCCACCCATGCATTTCAATATATGAAATATGGCTTGTGGCATTTTTAATTACAAATGATTCTAAGTAGAAAGCTCTTATTTACATCACTGCTCTTGCCGCGAGTTAGGATATATTTGAGCCACTTATCCTCAAGCTACTTTACTCTAGCATCAAGCTACTTTACTCTAGGTAACACTGGTTAATCAGATTTCTGGAAAATAATGGCATAGCAATTGTAAGCAAGATACAGGGTAAGGATGATGTACTACAAAAAATTTGACCAATTCTGAAACACATCATCTGCAACATAGAAGGCAAATAAAGAAATCTCTCAAGCTTCCACTGATTTAAATCCCCAGAGCCCCTTAATAGGCCATGTCTTTAGGATTTGCATGCAGTAGTATAGGTGGGTTAAACAGAGACATTTGACATTTAATAAACTTACCTATGCACAAGCAGGAAAATCCTAAAGACATGGGGGAACATTCACTAATCAGTGATAAAGATAAAGAGATGATAAAGTGGAGATGACGTCTGCAGTTTACCATTTCTCCAATTCCTAATTTATTCTATGGAGACTATGCACTAAGATTTCTTCAACTTTGGAGATCTTTGAATAGGCTCCATAGAATAAAACAGGAACTGGAGAAGTGATAAACTGGCGACATCATCTCCACTTTATCACCTCTTTATCACCACTTGGTGAATCCTCCATTGTGAGTATAGAGTTTAGAACAGAAACAAATACAGCTCTTAGCCCTTTCAGTAGTAGAAGCCTGGGAAATCTTGTATAGCAAAATGCTTGGTATAAGTCTGTTGAGGTATGATTCCCATAGGTAACGTTCTATTTACCTATGAAAAACTCATTTTTTTGTGTGAAAAGGTGTGATGTCATAAATACAAAAAAATTAAAAAAACATTTATTTTGTTAATAAAGATACACTATATAAAAGACATGGTCATTGTGAAAATCTCAATTACTTAATCTCTCTGAACATGGCAAGTGATTCAAAATGAATGACATATATGGACTTGTACAGTTTGAAGTCACATTATATCATGAATATGTAATTAGCTAGCTCATCATAAATAAACCACGTGTTATGCATATATATATATATATATATATATATATATATATATATATATATATATGTATATATATATATATATATTTTTTTTTTTTTTTTTTAATGGATTGAAACATAAGGCAATGATGTAGCACATGGCGGGGTAGGAGACCCTTGGCTATTCTTAACTAACTATTACTGCTAGTGTTTCAGCTGATTTTGTATATCACAAATTAATGAACTAAGTCATTTTAATTCTAACCATTACTATCCCAAAAACAAATCATTAATTGTATAAAAACATATTTCCAGAAAGTTGACATATGATTCAGAAAATGTTTGACATTGCTTCCTGTATAGTGATGAAGCAAGGATATTTTGTTAGAGGTTTTCAGAAAGGCTTCAGCAATTTACACTAAAAATCAAACTGTATCACACACACACACTCATGCAAGCTTTGCATAATGAAGTATGAATTATGAATGACACATATCTCCCAATATGCATATGTACAAATGTATGTCCTTTTCTGGGGATCCAAACTAGTAACAACACATTGTCATTTGTCAGACATTTTAATGGAGATAATGAAAATTCACTTTTGACAGCTTGATTACCATATAATGGCAAATAATACCCTAAAAGCATATATTTCCTGAAGGTAGACATCCCACAGCATCAAGTGTATTCTATCCCTAGCCTAATAAACATCCCACAGAATCAAATGGATTATTATTGTTATAGGTACTAAAATCTTTGACAACTATAGAATTTCCTATTGTATTCGTTAGTTACTGGTCTCTGAGAAGAAATAGCACCCCATTGGCATGAGTTGACATGTTATAAAGAGTGTAACAATCACAAAACTATGCCAACTACAATCTCTCAATTACCCCAGTGTGCATTACCCCATATTATTTTATGTGTAGGTGTTCCTTTAATGATATAAGTTCTGTTTGAACATGGTTTACATTTTTATTGCTTAGTGCTATACATTTGTTTCAGAGTAACTGTCAAATATGTTTAGCTAGACAGGACTGGTATCCTACTCTGGGTACAATCTTGTAGTTCTCAAGTCCTGTACACACAGAGAATAACATATCATGAAGCAGGATAGATTAAATAGATTGCACCCTGTTTAGGATACAAGTCGTACTTAATTGATAATCTCTGACTTTGACTTTGAATATGTTGTTTCAGGATGGAATGATTTATATTGGTACCATATGTAAACATGTATTTAAATATGCTGTAAAATGATGCACTAAATTAGTGTGGTTGTCATAAAATACTCCTAAATGTTTCCCACTAATTCCATATTTACAGAAACTCGGTACGTGTAATACAGATTCTCCATGTATTGTGACAGTTAAGGGGTCAAAGATCGAGATGCACATTTCATCTTCTGTAATACAGATGGACTTTCCTATTAATTAATTTTAGATGTATTTATGTGGTGTGTTTCACTGAGTGCTGTAGACTGCAAGTGCTGTTTTAGCTTGTTTTAAATTAAGTACAATAAGTAGCACAACAAGATCTGGGGCAGGAGTGTCAGGTTGTCCACCTGCATGAAATGAAAATGGTAGGAGGTAAGATAGTGGATACATTTGTCAGTGTGGGGCAACTTTAAATATGTGTATTACAATTGATTATACCACTTAATCTTGCTCAAATAAGACAGGGGACAGGCAGGGTTGAGTTTAGTATGCAGAAAGTATAATCCGTTTATAATACAAACAAATAAAGTTACCCCACATGGTGACTATTTTATCAACTGTTTCCTCCTGCCCCTGCCAAAATGACATCAAGTGGGAGAAAGTATTACAGAGTGAAAACAATGCCTTCTTCCTGTCTTTTGTTGCTGCCAGGGCAGTCTGATTAGAGTGCTGCATTATAAAGCACACCATTCTATCGTGGTAAATAGGTTCACAAGTTTATTATTCCTTTTTTGATGGTGATGGCATAAATGATTCAAGTGTACTCGGGCTGAACACAGTTGAAGCATTTGTGATGGCACCAAGCCTACATTTAAGCTTCAAACCTATTATCCCTTTGAGTGCCAGTAGGGTATGCAACTCTTTGAAAAGCAATGCATTGCATACTCCTCTGGCACTCAAAGGGTTAACTACAGTGAATCAGTTTTGCTATGTAATACGGAGGGCATTTATGTATATTGGATAAATGGGAGGGGCCACAGCCTTAGGTGTTGCCCCCAGGGCCAATTCTGGTCTAGTTATGCCCCTGTTTTAACCCCTTAAATTCTAGATGTTTCAAACACATTGCTTCTCTAGCAATCAAGGTGTTAAAATCCCCATTTTAATCAATGATAATTTTCACTTATATCCTATGGTGGCATTGATTTTGCTCCAGGATTGTTCCGATTCCTCTTGGTACATCAGCCTCACTGTGTGTGAGCTAAGTCCGGTTGCTAAGCATTTTATCTCCTTTTCAGCATATTTACTCTTGGAACATACAGCATGTGTTTGCTTTATGTGTCCTGATGGCAGAGATGTGCGGCTGCTTGCATTTTACTTTGCTACTATATTGATTTGCTATGCATGAAGAAGGTGCTTTATGTAAATAAATAAATGTTTTCTTCTGTGTTTGTATGTAGGTATGCATGTATATGTGTACATAAATAATTTGGTGTGTAATATAGATGATTAAATATCCTCACGTAATATAACATCGCTTATCATGTGTCAAGTGCTACAGTTCTGTCTTGATAACAAGCTCTTGCCCTCACCATTTGTATTAACTTATATTTGTATGTCCCAATGTTTGTTCTGTTTATCCCCTGTTGTAGATAGTTAAAGAATATGTCAATACTCCATAAATAATATAGTAATAATAAAACCACCTTTGGGAAGATTTTGGTCTGTATGCAGAAAGCGAGAAAGATCAGTTCTGAAGCGAACCAACAGAACTAACAAAGACCAAAACAATTGGTATTTTGAAAGGCTGGAATGCTAGAGAGGCTTCTAATGCATTTGAGACAGAACACTTAATGGGATAAAACCCCATTAGATGCAGTTAGTGTGCCTCAGAGTTACTACTCTTTTGCATATGCCTCATTGTCTTCTGATAATGGTATATTGCCCTGCTTCAGTATAGCCATCACAACATTTTCTGTTATTGGCTCTGCAGTGCTGTAGGCTCCTACATTTCAAAAAAGAAAGGTACTAGGTCACTTTATTAGCTGTCAGTGTATTTCTCCCCAGTTTGAACAGGATGACACAAATTATGTGTGTGTGCATCATGTATTCTAGAAAAACAAGCACACAAGAGAAACCTGTTAGAGGAACACAAATCAATGAGAGAGACAAACAGCAAGGGATTAAGCATGGGAGGTTAACCCAGTAAGCTATGAATCAATGTATAAAACCAAATGACCAGTGCCTGATTTTCTATTAGCCAGAGCAAGCAACGTGGCTTTAATGACCACTCCCACATTCTATGTTGTAGATGAGACGAGGGCAATCTTAATAAAGAAATAGCTCAGAGCCCTAACTCACCTTGGTGTATAGTAATATATCCTATATAATAATTTGCTAGGATGTTTGTCATGATGCAGTCATGTGCAGTACTACATCAGTACCTAAATATATACTCCATAAAACAATAACCTATTTCTGTAATCTGCCTTATTTAAATGTAAGGGTTCCCTACTATTTAACTATGAAACTAAAAGAGCCCATATCCTATATGTGTATATGAAAAATACCCATTAAGTGTTGACCTAGTATAACTAAATCTCTCAAAACTAGACCCCATAGACTCTATCTCCCATTGATCATTTATTCACATATCTTAATATATCTCTTCAACTATGTGATAAATGAGTTGTATTCTATGGTCGTAGATTAATCATTTGGCCTATAGTGCTCTATTCTATCAATCTATAATATAAATTATTATTAGATCAACTAACTTCATTCTACTTTACAGTGTGAAATAAAAACAAAAAAAAAAAAGCAAAATCAATGTTTATCTTCTTATCCCCTTACTATTGTTTGAATTACTAGTTCAACTCTGTAGACTTGTTTAAACCATCTGGGACCATAGTATTTAGTCTAAATATCCAATATGACTCCCTTTCAATAAGTAAAGAGAGTCTGTCCTTTGGATCTGCTAGACTAATATGTTCTGTTGGGATTAGACGTAAAAAACTGGGGTCACTGTTATGTGCCTCCGTGAAATGTCTAGATACATTATGGAATGGATAATTATTCAAAATATTACGTTTATGTTGACCCAAACGTGTTCTCAAATATTGAGTTGTGCTCCCCTACATATTGTAATTGACATGGACGGGAGAAAAGGTATACCATATATTGTGATCCACAATTCATAAACTATTTTATATTCCCCTGTAACTACTGCGTCAACAGTAGTAACTCTATTAGCGATAAAGGGGCATGTCAGACATTGATTCAATAGACATTCATATGAACTACTAATTTTATTGTGTTTATAGTCTCCCACAATGCAAAAGGAATTTGTTTTATTACTGTTACTCCTACTTTTTATACACCTTAATTTACTTGGAGCTAAAATATTTGAAAGCGTTTTTGATCTCCTAAACATAAACCTTGGTTGGTTTGGCATATTCCTTTTCAACAAACTATCCCTTTCGAGAATACTCCAGTGCTTTTTTAGAATTTTTCTTATATTATAATTAGTAAAGAAATGGGGACATTCATCCGTTTTCTCATATCCGGGAGATTTGCATTTATTCTTCATGTTGGTCTGTTCGTTCTCAAAGACTCTAGCTCTCCTGTAAGAGTCTTCAACCAAATCTCCTCGATATGATTTCACATGGAACCTTTTTTCAAAACTTCCGATTGTATATCAAAATCATCATCATAGTAAAGTTTTTTGCCTCTCAAGAACTGGACATATGGCTCATTCCGTAAACAAGGCTTGTAATGGCAACTATGAAAATCTAAAACTGTTAGAATCTAGTTTCTTACAGAAAGTACGTGTAATGACCGGCCTTCCAATTTCCCCAATCAACTCCAGATCCAGATATTGTATAACTCTATCATCAATTGTACTGGTTAATGTAATATTCCATTTGTTGGAATTTATATACTCCATAAATTAATGAATTTAGTTTTTATCACCCTTCCAAATTCTAATAATGTTGTTAATGAAATTACAGTAGAGTACCAAGTTTGCGCCAAATGGGCAATTGGATTGCATCATATGGTGCTCCAAAAAAAACATAAAAAGATTGACAGAACTTGGTGCCCACCTTCATTCCAGTTATTTGTAAAAAATGTTTTTGTTAAACTCAAAGCAATTATGTGTAACAGTGAACTCTGTCACCTGTAAAATAAATTCTGTTTGTCTTACTGGCATCAATAGATCTTTTATTAGAATATATATGCTTCTAAACCCCCTATATGGGGGGATATTGGAGTCTAGGGAAACCCAGAAAAATCTTCTTCCCATATAAAATCCTTTAATACAGTGAGAAGATGTGAGGTATCTCGAAGGTAAGATTCTAAGCCATCTACCAGATGCTGAAGGCGAAAATCCACAAAAGATGACTAATGCATCATGGGTGAATCTATACTAGATATAATTGGATGGCCTGGGGGTCTGAGAGGGATTTATGTATTTTAGGGAGGTATTAATAAATAGGCATCCTGGTATTGGATATAAATATAAAATCCCTCTCAGATGCCCCAAGCAGACCATCTTCAACAGCCTTATCCAACAGATCTTTTAACTATCTTTGATATATTACAGTGGGATCACTTTTTAAAGGGACAGTAATGTCCCATAACATTTTTTTAATATCTTTGTAGAGGGTAAAAAAAGAATCTGCCACAAACCCCATCTCTTAAACCGCTATGGTTTGAGAGATATTGGCAATCAAATTTCCCCCTTCCCTCCCCTTCACTTGATGTCAGCTGTAAAGCTGACAGAATGAGAGCTCTGTCGGCCGACATGATGAGGCTCTTCAGCAGAGCCGAAATACCATTATTAGAAAAGAACTACTTCATGGGAACGGTCTACAAAGTGTGCTTACAAACCAGGCACACTTTGTAGACCTTTCCAATGAAGTAATTCTTTTCTAATAACGGGATTTTGGCTCTGATGCAGAGCGCCTGCTGGTCCCTGGACTGGGATCTCCTGCTGTCAGCTAGACACTGACGTCAGGAGAAGTGGAGGGAAGGGGGAATTTTGATTGTGAATATCTCTCAAACCATAGCGGTTTCAGAGATGGGGTTTGTGGCAATGAGATTCTTTTTTTTACCATCTTCAAAAAAAAACATTTTTATGGGACATTAAAGGGACAGTAAGGGGTAAATAAATAAGTAATAGGAAGCATCAGATAATATACATTCAGCTTCATATTCTTGGACTACAACTCCTCCCCCCGTGTAGGTGAGCTTGTTAGCAACCAGTTGGTTGAGAGCTGTTTGGATTTATAGACTGAGTATTTTGTACTTGGCAACAGTTGGTGGTTATTGGGTTTGGGTTGCATGAGAACAGTGTAGATAGATATAGGTGGCATTGCCTAGGGGTGACACATAAATCTGGCCCTGAGCAGAGTACTACACCATCCATTAATTTATGGTGTATTCCTCTGCTGATCTCATGCAATACCAGATAAATGTAATGACTTCTCTAACTTTCATTAAGTGGTTGACTACAAGCCATGCCTCTAGGCCAAAACTTCAGTGTTATTTGTATTCAAGTAAGTTTTAATAATGACTTTTACACTGAGAGACTAAGCATGGATTGTAATATGAATCTTGAAGTGACTTCCTGCTTTCAATAAAAAATTAGATTCCCTAAAGGCCAAGTTTTGAAAGAAAAAAATGGGAAATTTCACAGATAATTTGAAGGTGTGCAAATATTTTTTCTTTTATATTAAAGCAGGACTGTCGCTTAGAATTGGGTGGTTTTTGAAATCACCTATTTTCTTATTTCAAACAATAGTTTTATACATTTAGCTTAAATTATTTGTCACTAGTACTGACAGGCAGGAAAGGGTAGTTGGAATGGAGGGCAGACTGGAATGTTAGAATCTGAATGGCATGTCTGCTGGTACTGACTAAAGTGCATAAATTAATGCTAAATATATCAACCTATTGATTTAAATGTCTAAACATCTAATTCAAAATTACCTGTTTGTTACAAAGTATAAAAAAGAAAGGTAAAGGCGATGTGCAATGTAATTTATAACTGAGTGGCCAGTTTTAGGTATATCACCTTCTTCAAGTAAATGACTACTCAGGTCAATGCAGGCTATATAAAGAAGATGGGCAGTTATAGAGGGATTGTTTGGGTGAGTATACATTTCAGAAATAATATGGGCCAACACTGGGACCTAAATGACTTTGAGTGCAGTATGTTTGACACCAGATGTGCTTTGCTGAGTTGGTCTCATACAACAGTGTCTGTAGAGTACTGAGTGGTCCAATAACCAGCAAATAACCAAATAATTGCAGTGCTGTGATCTGGAAGAACTTATGAATGCAAGAGTCCACCTGAGAATTGCCTAGAGTAGTGTACAGACCCACCATTTTTTTAATCTGAGGCAGCTGCTTGGTAGGATCAGGTCTGCATGGGCGAGCATACCTAATACATGTCCTGATAAATGGAAACTGTTCTGAGGGCCAAAAGTTGTTCAACTCACTATTAAGTTTCAGTAGCTAATAAACTGAACTGAACTCTTTACTGCCCATTTTAAACCTCTAAGGACCAAATTGGTGTGCAACACATTTTACTAAGACTTGTTTCATACCCCTTTGGTCTTCAGTTGGTTAAAAATATCTCTAATCTGTTCTACAATAAAAGTGTATTCTTTTGGGTGCTAGTATTATGTTTTTACTGTTTGGAGATATCTTTAGCATCCAATGGGTTAAAAATTGAAAACAATTTCGGTCAGTATTGCTATTCATAAGCATGGCTATTTTGGTAGTATAAGCTGCAATATTTTGTACCTAGTTCAAGAGCATTTTAAGACCATGACTGGATGGATTTTCAAGATAATGGCTCAGTTTCAGGCAAGAACATTCCTTTACATTAGTCCTGTGTGATTAAGGGTATAATGATAACTTTATTCTTGTACAAAGCATAATCCTTAGGAGATTATTACGCCACCAGTATCTTGCGTCTTTGTTTCTAGCTATGCAGCGTTCATCATTGCAGCAGTCAGTCGATAAAGAAAACTGATGCATATCTATAAGTCTATGATCAAGTGAGTGGCTTGATTGCATTGCTACTCGTCACCTATATTTACTCACCTTGGAGGTCCTGCATTCCCCGTCATTATCCCTTTGCAGGGGAGGAATTGTGTTAGAGCTGTGACTGTTGTTGGCCCTTGTGACAATGACCTGCATGTCTGTTTATGGTACAGAATGCAGTCAAGTTGCAGCATGCTGCTTTCTACCACTGGGGGGAAATGAATTCCAGACTGGCATTCTAATGGTAATACTGTTTCAAAGGCATCGGAGGGTTAAACATATTGCAAAGGGTTAAAAATGTAGCATTAAACTGGCCGTATGGACAAACCCCAAAGTGGGCAGACCAACTGCATTATGGATAGCAAATAAAAATTCCCAATACATTTTTCCATTGATTTTTTTTTTTTTTTAACCCCTAGAGTGCCAGGTGGGAACAAGGTACGAGTGGACACGCTGTGCCACGCTCGTACATTGTACAGCTAAAATGTGGTCACTGCATAAACCGGTATAACCGGCTTGCAGTTGCCGCATTTCAGCTGAAATGCTGCCTGGCACTCTTGGGGAGGCATGAGGATCACTCCTCATGCCTCCCCAGTTATTGATCTCCCAGCCGATCGTGCTGAGAGATCAATAAACACAAAGGAAAAAAGGAGTTTCTCTTTCCCCTCTCTCCTACCCGAACTTCCGGGTAGGAGTCGGCGGGACCGGGGAAAAATTCCCTATCGTCATTGGTGACGTTATAGGAGAGAAGGGCAGGAGAGCTTTTGCCCTCCTGCGGTCGCCTTATTGATCTCCCAGCCTATTGGCTGGGAGATCAATAACTAAGGGGACACCAGGAGGGGTCCTGATGTCCCCCACGAGGTCTGAAGAATTAAAAATAAAATTATAAAAAATAAAATAAAATAAAAGTAACCCTGTGAGTGCCGCAGGGGTCCTCAGCACATTGCACTCACAGGGTCACTACTTTTGGGGGTATTTTTTTTTCAAAGACCTCATTGGGGGGATCAGGGGGGTCCTGATGCCCCTCAATGAGGTCTATAATTAAAAATACAAATAAAAATTAATCCTGTGTGTGCCATTGGGGGTCCAATGCCCCCCCTCCTGTGGCACACACAGGGCTTTTAGCATTACTTTGTTACCAGAGATTGTTGGGGGCCATCAGGATTGGTTCTGATGGCCCCCCAATAAACTCTGATAAAGTAATGAGATAATTTTTTTAACCCTTTGAGTGCCACAAGGGTCCAATGCATTGCTTCACAATGCGCTAGAGACCCCTGTGGCACTCACAGGGACACTAATTTTGTGGACAATTTTTTTTCCCTAAGACCTCATGGGGGGGGGATCAGTAGGGGTCCTGATACCCCTCAATGAGGTTTATAATAAAAAATAAATGATTAACCCTGTGAGTGCCACGGGGGGGTGTCAATGCAGCCCCCCTCCTGTGGCACACACAGGGCTCTTATCATTACATTGTAAGTAGAGATTGTTGGGGGGCCCATCTGGAGTGGTCCTGATGGCCCCCCAACAAGCTCTGATTACAAACTAATGATAAAAAAATTAACCCTTTGAGTGCCACAAGGATTCAATGCATTGCTTTGCAATGCGCTGGAGACCCCTGTGGCACTCAAAGGGTCACTTCTTTTGTGTACATATATATATATTTTTTTTACTAAGACCTCATTGGGGGGGTTCAGGGGGGTCCTGATGCCCTTCAATGAGGTCTATAATTAAAAGAATAAATAAACCAAATTTTAACAAACTGTGTGTGCCACAGGGAGGGGGGGTTCAAAGCAGACTTTGTAATCAGAGCTTGTTCGGTGGCCATCTGAATACAAAGTAACGATAAAAAACCCCTTTGCAATCCACTGGACACCCCTGTGACACACAAAGGAATTTTTTTTCCCCTTTATATTTTTTATTCAGACCTCATTGTATGGGTCCTGATGTCCCCAATGAGGTCTACACAAAAATATTCGGGGAAAAATCCCCAAAAAATGCACGTGCCATGGGGGGGGGGGTCCAACGCAGTGCTTTGAAATGCATTGGACCCCCCGTGACACACTTTTTTTTTCTTTCATTATTCCTGATACCGCCACCCCAACGAGCTATGAATACAAAATAATAATTAAAAAAACTCTGTGTGTGCAACAGGGGGTCTAACGCATGCTTTGCATGCCCTGTGGCATGCACACAAAATGCCTCCAATCCCCCCCCCGCATGTACCGTATCCCCCTGCCTGGTTCCACAGCCAACTGGCAGTCCCATTCCCCAGCCTGACCACCAGGCTGTTTCCACTGCCTACTGGTAGACTAAAAGTACCAGTATGCACTAGATTCAGGCTGGGAATCAAACTTTGTATGAGGGGGACATACAGTGCACACTGGTAGTCTCAGATCCCCCATATACACTATCAAACACTGCCCCCCTACCATCACCACCATCCTTGCTCCTCCGTTCATACCCACACACACTGCCTAACACACACTTTGTTACACTGGTAGTCACAGGTCCACACGTACACCGGCTGACGCCCTAGCTTCTTTCATCTGTTAGCCATAAAATCACACATTTTGCTTTCCCATCCCTGTTTCACTGGTAGCTACGCTCCTGTCACCCAAATTGGTATGTCAACATACCCACAGCAGTGGGGTACCATTTTTCTTAGGCTGACAAAAAGTCCTCCTTGGAAATCCCATGCCATTGAACCATTTTATTATCTTAGAAGTGACTGATGTGTAAAAAAAAAATGTTTTTTCTCCTGTAGCACCACATTCTGGAAATAGTTGTGCACACTAACTTAGGGGTAAAAAGGCAAGTGACCCCTCATTCAATGCGACAGGTTATCTTCTTTCCAAAATGGTATTGTTTATCTACCTTTTCTTCACTTCTGAAGGTGTTATAGCCATTTTTGTACAGGCAAGTCACGTTTGAGAAAATGTTAGAAACATCAGAGGTTGTAGTAGATGTAGTTTTCTACTTCTAGCACCCCCTAAGGTAGGTCAACTCGTACCAATGGGGTGTTGTTTGACTCCTAAGAGCACTAGCTAACGAATGCAGTTGAAAATTCCATGGTTTTCACAGAGCTCCATACATTTGAAGGGGCAGAAATATAAAAAAATGCAATTTGTTCCTATATCGCCTCCTTCTGGAAACATTTATGCACACCAGTTTTGGGGTAAAAAGGCAAGTGACCCCTCATTAGATGCGGCAGGTTGCCTTTCTAAAATGGTATGGTTTATCTACCTTTTCTTCACTTCTGAAGGTGTTATAGACATTTTCGTACAGGCAAGTCATGTTTGAGAAAATGTTAGAAACATCAGAGGTCGTAGTAGGTGTAGTTTTATACTTCTAGCACCCCCTAAGGTAGGTAAACTCATACCAGTGGGGTGTCATTTGATTCCTAAGAGCACTAGCTAATGAATGCAGTTGAAAATTCCATGGTTTTCACAGAGTTCCATACATTTGAAGGGGCAGAAATGTAAGAAAATGCCTTTTTTCATTAGCGCCACCTCCTGGAAGCATTTGTGCACACCAGCCTTTGGGTAAGAAGGCAAGTTACCCCTTATTAGATGCGGCAGGTTATCCTCTTTACAAAATGGTATGGTTTCTCTACCTTTCCTGTATATCTATAACGGTTATGACACTTTTCGTGCCGGCAGATAATTTCAAAAACAAGAGTGTCAGGTTTAGGTTAGTGTTCCTACCACCCACATATTGCATGTTATCCCACACAAATGGGGTAACATTTTTCTCATGCTGGTAGCAGGTACTGAATACAGTAGGAAATGTTATGGTTTTCAAAGATTTTAGTATCTTTGAAGTGGTGGAAATGTAAAAAAAAACATGTATTTATTCCTATAGCACCAACTTTTGGAAATAATTGAGCACTTTCGCCAGGGGGTAGAAAGGCATGTGACCCCTCATGAGATGCGGGTAAATGTCTACTTTCCAAAATGGTATACATTTTATACCTTTTCTTCATGTATCTAACTGATGCTGTTTTGAAGGCAAAGGGTGGTCACACCAAACATTGATTTGATTTAGATTTTTTTTCTGTTCAGTCACTATGCTTTTTGTTAATTGATGAACTATAAACTATTAATATGTCTATTTTTAATGCATTCTTAACTTACAGCATTCTTTCACACCTTTTGCACCTCTCTCTCTCTCTCTCTCTCTCTCTCTCTCTCTCTCTCTCTCTCTATATATATATATATATATATATATATATATATATATATATATATATATATATATTGTATTTAGGAATAATAATTATGAACATTGTCACAAACAGGGATTCCTGTTTGTCTTGGGAAAAAACCTATATTAATAAAATATAGTATATATATAAATGTATTCTTACAAATGAACCTCAGAATCTTATTATCATGAAGTTCAAAACAGTGTCACCAACAATGGTTAACTTCTCAAACTATGTACTTTACAAACAGATTGCCAGTACAACATATAAAATGTATATCTATCATTTAAATAGGCTCATGCAATCTGCTTCAGTTTGAAAAAAAATTCTGTCATGTCCTACTCCATGGACAGAGCATTCAGAACTGATTGAGGATGTTATCTTTTGAACAAAGGCACAAGGGCAAAAATAGCACCTGTTAGGATATTCTTGCCATAGAAAGGTAATTGAGGGGTTATTATTAGTAGGTATTGGCTGCCCTTTAATTATACTGATAGTTTAAAAAAAAAACCTGAATTTGAATTGACATTTATTGTATTTAATGACTGTGTTAGAAGTGCTTTCTAGATGATCTGTACAGTGAACAGTGTGACTCACACTACAGGAAATCAATGGAACACTTGCAGCAGACGCTATAAAGCCATTCAGAGGAAAAGTAATATTGTTATACCACCAGGTAAGGTATTACTTTGCTTTCAGGGTGCTGCTAATTCTACTAATGAATGTTTCTTTGTTTTTATTTTTATTTATATAGCGCCATCTGTGTATACTTCCATAAATAATACAATAAGAAACATGCATACAGTTTGACAGGGCATCTGAAACTAGAAATGGGAGAATTTAGTTGATGGCGCATACACAGAGTAGAAATACAGTTGAGTAATAGGTTAAATTATATCAAGCGTGTCTGTATGTTGTTGAGTCAGAGACAATTAAAAGGGAAAGTGTAACTTAAAAAATAAATTTAGCTTAACCCTGTGAGGGACATGAGTTACTGTGAAGTACATCAAGGGCTGCAAAAACAAGCTACATTGTATACCAAGGGTGTTTGATAAGACACATTTCACCCAGAGCTGGACCTTATATGGGTCATGGTGGGTCCATGGGACCCAGGCTGCACTTTGACAGGGGTGTCAATTTACCGCCCCAAGGCATGTTCTTTCAGACACCAGTAAGTGTTAACATCTCAAGAGCAACCACCATCCAATGAAAGAGGAGAGTATTTGCACAATGGTCCTCTCCTCGTTTGCTGGCTGGTACATGTATGTGAGACCATACGTATCCCGACACATGCCATCATCATAGTTGTTGTGTGATTGAGTGGGTGCAGTCATGACTTAACAGAACAGGAGGATTGGAACAGCAGCACAAACAAACTCTGGTGTGAGACAGTGAGTCCCGCCTGCGTGTCCAACTGACTGACTCCTGTGTGTTCTTCAGAATCTGAGAGTAACTGACTAAGTCTGTATATGTACAAGTGTTTTGTTTGCTTCTCAGTGTACACATATCTCTCTAGAGTGCAACAGTGCAAGCAAAAGGTTAATTGTATTCAATTATTTCTGATTCTAAAGGATGAATATATTTTATTTTGGTTTCATATATACATGCTAATTTTTTTTTTTTTTTACTTATTTATTTATTTTAACCCTGAGTGGCAGAGGTGTATCCAGCAACACATTGTGAAGTAATGCATTGCATACCCCTCTGGCTGACACTGGCACTCAAATATTATCCCTATAGACTGGCTTGGAGACATTTATCTGACCTTAAGTTGCCTAATAGTGTATGCTGCTTATTATATCAGTGTATTTCTATAGTTTGTAGTATTGAGTGCCAGAAGGGGGTATGCTGCATGTTTCTGTCTACATGTTGGTATATTAACATCGTTAAAGACATAACTAGATTTTTTGCTTTCAAAATGTATTTTACATACTTCATTCCTTGAAATTTGTATTATTGGTCTACAACCTCCCCTTTTTTATATTTATGTACTTAACTATAAGGGGTTTTTTAGAGGAACCATCCCCTAGGAATAAGTATTCCTTAATTTAATGGATTCATTTACTTAGGTCTGGATTCCACTTGCAAGTGTCCTTCATGCAGCCTTCAGATCAATCTGTTTGATTTGGTTTTTTTTCTATCTGTAGTTTCATGTAAATAGTGATCATTGAAGTCTTCCTCTAGATTATACCTCCTCATCACAAACAATGGGCTTCAATAGACCCTGTACTGCAAGAAAGATAATGTGCAAATAAGTGTTTGTGTATCTATATTTATTTGACTGCTGTTTGAAGGGCACCTACCTAGATAATTTATTTTTGTTAAACAAATTAAGAGCAAATTATTCCTAGGACATTTCCTCTTCAAAAGCAAATTCTAATTATCTCAAACCTAGCATGTTAAACCTTTAACCCCTTAAGGATCCTTGACAGTCCTAGCACATCATGGGTTGGCGAGCCATAAGGACCCTTGATGCGCCAGGACCTTCATGGAATTCAGAGCTCTGTTCGGGGAGCCCTGAATTAGACTAAAATAAATAAATAAATAAAATACAAAGATCCATCGTCCTTAAAGGGATAGTAACACTTCATTTTAACTTTATTTTATTTTGTAGGCATTAAAAAAACATGAAGAATGATATAAGTCTTATCGCTCAAACCTTTATGGTTTATGAGATATTCACAAGCAAAGTTCCCCTCCCCGCCCCTTTTACCTAGTGTAAACAATCTCTTCTCAGATGTGAGTCTGGTTGTATGACAGTACAGATAACAGAAGGGGACAATTTTCTTTGTATGAAAACAATGAAAGCCCTTCCCCCCTTGATAAGTTTTTCAGCTTTTTCCATTATCTTAATTGAAGATTGTCCCTCTCTGCAGTCTACCTGGGCATCTCCCTTCTGATTTGGTTGAACAGGGGGGGGATACTTTGTTTGTGAATATCTCTTAAACCATAAAGGTTTCAGAGATAAGACTTATATCATTCTTCATGTTTTTTTAATGCCTACAAAATAAAATAAAGTTAAAATGAAGTATTACTATCCCTTTAAGTGCTGGCTGCATGCATGCGTGGCTGGCCCTTAAGGCGTTAAAGTTGTTTTTTTTGTTTTGTGTTTGTTTTTTAATTTGCTCACACCACATATAGCTGCCCACTAATGGGATTGCTAATCTCTCAGCCAATATCATACTGGAACCTAAGCTACCAAGTCCTTCTAGTATGAGGGAGAATAGTTCATATAGGAACCTTTGTATGGGTTATACTACACCTCCCACTAACTACATGTAGTGGCTGTTCTTATCAGCACTATTCTCCTACACTATTGATGGCTTAAAGGGATAGTATTACTTCAAAATTACTATCCCTCATATTGTAGTCCTTAATAAACTGAGTTAAATGACACCAGCGGCATCTCTCAAACCTTTATGGTTTAAGAGATAGCCGCTTTCAAAGTTTCCTCTCCCCTGCTGTCAGCATTCTGCTGCCAGCAAGGGAATCCGGTCCCGGGACAGGCAGAGGATCTTAAACAGAGCCGATATCTCATTATGGAAGGAAAAATTATTAATTGAAACAGTCTTCTACGTGTTCTTGGTTACCAAGCACACGTAGAAGACTGTTTCAATTAATCATTTTCCTTCCATAATGAGATACTGGCTCTGCTGAAGAGCCTTCTCTTGATTCAGAGACTGGATTCTCTTACTGGCAGCAGAACGCTGACAGCAGGGGAGAGGAAACTTTGAAAGCGGCTATCTCTTAAACCATAAAGGTTTGAGAGATGCCGCTGGTGTCATTTAACTCAGTTTATTAAGGGCTACAATATGAGGGATAGTCATTTTGAAGTAATACTATCCCTTTAAGAAGAACTGAATACATTTTTAGACAAACCAAGTGCACTGTAGGGGACAAATAAAGAGTACATAAGCCTTGGTGAGACCAGATCCTGAACACTGAGGCTGATGCACTGTCACAGTTACCTTAGATCCAGCAATGCCTAGTGGGTTGACACAGATAGATAATGACCTTAAATGTCGCCGCAGCGTCATCCCGTGCATCATTCTGAGGACTGGGCCTAGGCGTGCTTGGCCTTTTCAGTGGCCGTCCATGTCCTCGTGTTAACCGGGCCTGCTCCATAGATTGAGACTGAGTAGGGTCTGTGTTCTGATGCATCTCGTGGCCATGCGTCTCTTTCCGGCAAGAGGTTGCAATATGTCGCAGGCCTCTGTTTTGTACTGTTTGGGGCTGATAGCTCCACCCACCTACTTTCCGGGTTGCCTTTTTACAGGGAACTGGATCTCTATCCAGTTACCCTTACGTTGTTGTCCAGTGCAGTTATAGTTCCTGTTGTTCCTGTATCCTGTGTATGATCCGGCTTTTCTGACTATCCATTCTGATGCTGACCTGTGGCTCTGTCTGACCATTCTACCTGTGCACTTCTATGGCTATAGACATCCAATCTGGTGCAAACCTGTGGCTCTGGCTGACTACCCGCTCCGTGTATGACCCAGACCATCAAACCTGGTGCTGACCTGGGGCTCTGTTCAACTATCCTTCTAGTGTTGCCTCCTAATATTGAACATCCTATCTGTTGCAGACCTGTGGCTCTGGCTGACTATCTGCTCCGTGTATGACCCTAGCTTGTCTGACTATCCTAAATGGTGCTGACCGGTGGCTCTTTCTGTTCGCTCCGCTGTGTTGCCCGTTTCCCACAGACATCCATCGTGGTTTGGTCCTGGGGCTCTGGCAAACTCCGGCCTTACTGACTGCAGGAGTGAGTCAGTGTCTCCATTATTGCGATCCCTTATTGGAGATGAGCTCTCCTTAACTGACTGTGGGCGTGAGTCGGTAGCCTCCCATGTTGCTGCCTATTGGGAGATCATGGGTTTATTCTGTGTTCCACTCACTTCCATTGAGACTACCAGTTGGCTCCGGCCTAGACTCCAGCAGTTGTGGTTGACCCATTGGCAGACTCCTATTTCTGATAGAGTATCTGGCCTTTCCATCACTCTCTGCTTATTCTCATTATTCTATCTATTTGCAGTACTACCTATTATTCTAATAAAGGAGATTTTAACTATACTGTCTGACTCCTTGTCTTGCTTGCAAACCGTAAGATGCACTAAGAAGAACTGAAGCAGACAAACTATATGCATATGTTTGTCAAAAATTCTAGTTTATTTAAATGTACATTTTTTCTCCTTGAATCCTAGAGATATCCAACAAACATTTCTACTCATTGGAATGCCTCACTTAAAATGGATATCCCTCAATGCATGTCACACTTACACTGTGTTTGGGTACTGCTCTATCTTTCAAGAGATAGAGGAAACAGGAAATTGATGCAGGATATGAATAGTTAAAACATACCTGAGGAGAGAAGGTAAAATGGAGGGCATGAGAACATAATGTGGGTTTGCACTAAGGTGTGATAAAGTTGAGATAACGTCTCCAGTGATATGATTTTTCCAATTCCTATGTTATTCTACGGAGCCAATGCACTAAGATTTCTCCACTTTTGGAGATCTTCATGCATAGGCTCCATGGAATAGCATAGGAACTGGAGAAGTGAAATCACTGGAGAAGTTATCACCTCTTTATCACTCTTTAGTGCATACCCCAATATATTTCTATTTTAAGTCCAACATCACTTGGAATGCCTCACTTAGAATGGGAACCCCTCAATGCATGTCACCCTTAAGGGATGTCACACTTACACTATGTTGGGTACTGCTATAGCATTCAATAGATTACAAGCCTTAACCCCTTAAGGACTATGTGACGTATTATGACCGCCACAGTCCTTATACCCTTAAGAACCAGTGACGGTCGTAGTACGTCACATACTTTTTACTTACATCACTCTACCGGGAACACTGTAAGTAAAAACGGGGCCAAAAAGTGACCGCTCCAAGACCGTAGCGATCTCTCTTAGGCATCAAAGTGGCGCGCCGGTACGCGTAACAGGTCACGTGTACCGGCGACTTGGCAAGGATCAAAGCGGTCCTTAAGGGAAGGTAACTTCCCTGGACCACTGGTCCTTAAGGGGTTAATTAAATCAGTCTCGGTTTTGGCAATGTTTATTTTATCCCCTTTATTGCAACTGGTTTGCCAAAGAAATACTCCAGTTCTTAATACAGCAGCTGTACTGCTTCTATTTGCAGGCATATTTTTTTTCTTCAAATACACTAATTATTTAACAAATAACAAGGCTGATAGCTATATTTTTGAGTTTGAAACATAAAACCCATGCTGACTACATATGAAACAAAACACTTTGCTGTGCTGCAGTCTTGCCATAATCATTATGCTGTAGCTTGTGTGACACTGAGTGATGAGAGTAGAAGTAAAACACTGCAATTCTAACAGTCTAGATATCATTATTGATTTTCAAAGTGGCAACACATTTTGCTGTACTGTAGTGTTGGGAAATAATTACAAACAAAATGACATGCAGTAATGATACAGATGGGATGAGTGCCTTGTGCAAAACTACCATCTACAGAAAGTTGAGAAACATGAAAGGTATTACATTTGAGTAACTGAGTGATGTAAACTGGATGGAGGGTAAAGTTGGTGCAACTGTTAAATTGTATACCAGGTAACAGAGGGTGAAATTTAAGTGAAAGAGCAGGCTAGGGGACCTACACCCTCCTTTATGATGTTAATTATTTTTTAATCTGAGAGCTGCGTGTAGAGGGTGTATAGCTTGTTTATGTGGCCAGACAAAAGTTGAGGGAATGAACTAGGGGACCTGTACCCTCTGCTGAGAGCTTTGCTAGAACAATGGAGGAGAGACCTAGGGGATTTATTCCCACACTGAATTAACCATATAACTGTATGGAGAGAGAGAGAGATCTTTGCTCCACCTCTCTCCAACTTTATAGTCAAAACTAAATTAACAGTATCTGAAAAGGAGAGGGAAGGAAGTGATTGGCATAAAGAGCAGAAATTACAGGACGGCTAGAGGAGGTAACTTCAGCCTGACAGGTTATACAATAGATGCAAACAAGCAACAAATAAATAAATCTCAAACCATTCTATATAATAATTCGCTAAAACGTGTGTAACGACGCGTCATGCACAGTAGACACTGCTGCTCGTGCTGCAGTCATGCGCAGTAGAGACTGCCCACTCCGCGGCTCATGCAGAGCTGTATGCTCCTTCGGAGCGTCCAGCTCTGTATCAGCCGCGGTGCAGGCAATCTCTACTGTGCATGACTGCCCTGCGACCGTCTGGAAGTGGCACTGTGGCCCGTGTAATGGGCTCTTCAACTAGTTTAAAGAATATGTCTAAGACATGTAGATAGTTTTAAAAGCTGTTTCAACATCACTTTGTTTTTAAGGTCAGTCACTTTAAAAGTATAGCAATAAATAAAATGTAAAAAAAAGGAGGGTACTTCCACTGCCGAAATGTGTTTCATTCAAAAGTTATTACAGCTCAAACTTGACTTTTTAGGCATAATATCACACCTGAAATTGTACATTTGTGCAGTTGCTACACCATCCTATGGAGAGAGCTGTCCATAGATGATATAGCAACAGCGCCACTGTATAATTTTAGGCCACTGTGATATTGCACCAAATCAAGTCTGACCTTTAATAACATTTGAAAAAACCTTTCAGCAGTGGACATACCCCTTGTTTTACTCAGGGGGATAAACATTACAATATATATTTTCTTAATTATAAAGTATTACTATCTCTTTAAACTGACACTTTATACTATTGTCTCTGCAACGACATCATGATATTGCAAATAATTAATTAGTAGATAATTATCTAACTTAAATTTGTTCTTTCTTTGGTTCTGAATGTACCGTAGCCCTGTTAGTCTTAGTCTTAATCCAAGCTATTACCCAGAGTTCCTTTTCTATTAAAATTTTTCACATCTTGTGATTTCCCTAAAATGTAATCGAGAAAGCTAGACAGTATGTTGTCAAATACATTAGCTTAATTGAACATGATAACGAGGGATCTAGTCAATTAAATTTACATGTATTAACTGTAACCATTATGGCTTTTACCCTGCCACACATTTAACACCACTGAGACCTGAAGATGACAGCTCTCGTTAAAATAAAGATGTAATTGAAAATGTAAACCATTACTTTAGTTTAACCCATTGCTTTGGAATGCTCTGCGTACCTCTTTAGCACACAGAGGTTTAATCCTTTCAGTGATATGCGTTGCATACCCCTCTGACACTGAAAGGGTTAAGTGTGCTTTCTTCCATAAAATCCCATAATATATTTTGAAATATAATAAATCTGATATACAAAGAAAAATTGGAACAATTCTAGAGAAACCCAACTGTACTAAATAAAAATAAAAAAATGCCATTCATTTTAATGGGGTCATTAACCTCTTGAAGAGACAGGGTCTCGAGTACTTTGCTTCACAGTGCATTGGAGATTTATTTATACATCCCTAAGCCTAATATTAAAGGGGATGTGTCACCTATGGACAACATCCCTTAAATAGGCTATATATTAAAAACGACAAAAACTGTATTTATTTTTTTATTTAAATTTTTGATATATAAATTTAACTTACAAAGTCTGGGCTTCAGCTACTTCTGTGTAGCCTGCGGTTCACTGCGGTTAAACCGCAGCCCGACGCTCTGCCTCTTCTCTCCTCTCTGCTTCGATGATGATGGCCTCTGTCTGTAAGCTGGAGCGCTCTCATTTACTAGATATATCGATCTCTGCTAATGAGACCTCTCCAGCTTACAGAAAGAAGGTGCCGTCATCAGAGGAGGGAGGAGAGAAGAGGCAGAGCGTTGGGCTGTGGTTTAACCGCATTGAACCGAAGGCTACACGGAAGTAGCTGAAGCCCAGACTTTGCAAGTTAAATTTATATAACAACAAAACTTTTAATAAAAAAACAATACAGTTTTCGTCGTTTGTGATATATACCTAACTATTTAAGGGATGTTGTCCATAGGTGACACATCCCCTTTAAATGTAATGTTATTTATTGTTATTAACATATTTACAAAATGTTGGATTTTTTTTTGTTCTTTTTAATGCTTCAGTTCTCAAATTGTTTTGTAATCTGCATTGTTTATAAAAAAAGTTATAATTTGAACCTTATTTAACATGTCTTAAATATTCTCTTACTTAATGTAAATGCTATATAATAATTCGCTAATGTATGTTTGTCACGGCGCGGGCAGTCTCTACTGCGCATGACTGCACCACGGCCGTTCCTGCCTGACACTGTGGCCCGTGTACATGGGCTGTTCAACTAGTATGTAATAATCTGTTACACAATCCTTTCAAATAAGCCTAACACCTAAAATTAAAATGAAGTTGAATACATTTAACTACCTTAAACGTCCATGTTGGGGCCTTTTTAAACTTCTCCATTTGGTATGTGAGACCTAAAATACACTTTAAACCCTTTAACCCTTAGAGTGTCAGAAAGGCATCCAATGCATTGCGCTGCAATGCACTAGATAACTCTCTGGCACTCAAAGGGTTAAGGACCAGCAAGTTGTGCAGTGTACTGCAAATCATTCCATTGCAGTCCTAAAGCATTAAATGTGTATTGTGGAGATATCCATTTACGCTTTATACAGGGCCCCAAAGATCCTATCAGCATAAGCAGTGGAGAAATCTATTATGCTTTTGTGCAGGGCCAAATGCCATATTAGCATAGCATACATCTTCATAGGTTTCTCATAAGTGATGATGCATTATTGCATGTAAACTGTCGGTGATTCTTTTACTTAGTGCTTACCTAGCTTTACCTGTACTTCTGAGCAAGCCGCTACAGCTCAGTCTGACCATATTTAGCTCTATTTCCCCTGCTGACCTATGCTAGATTATTGGGTATTCAGTATCCTGATTGCTTCTAGCATCCTCAAAATGTGTTCCAGTAAACTATAACCTTGTTCTTTGTGTAACTTGTTCATCTGATCCTGTATCTACCATATATTATGGTCTCCTGTTTTGTTGCTCTGTTGTATCTGATACATCTGTTCTAATCCTTAGAGGGAAAATAGTGGGTATGGGGCTCCATTGAAAGATCATTTGTAGGCCCATCCAGTACATCAGATGCAGTCCACATTTTTGTGCATCATTTGCATGCTGTAGCATATCAGAGGTTTCCACTCATGCCCATCCCCTCCCTTTTGCACATGAGGTCCCCATCTCTGATTTGCACACAGTAGTGTAGCTAAAAGTGGGCCTGGGTAAGCTATGGCCCATCCACATAGCTGCATATACCTCTTTTTTTATTTAATGTGTACTTAAAACCTGAAATCAGGTGCTATTTCCTCATCACATCACAAACCCCCCCTCTACAAAATCACCCCCTCCATAGTCTGTATGAAACCTTGTTTGTACTCCAGATTCTCACATTGAATGTTATAATCCCTTTTAAACCCCAATGAACACCAGAATTGCCATGTACAACAGTCTCACTACATATCCGAACTCCCCTCTACAACTTAGATCTCCTCCACACACATCCTTCCCCATCTTCAGGGCATCCGATTGCCTGTTCATATTACAACACACCCACACAGCTAAAGTTTATATAACCATACCTGAAAATGTAAAATCACAACACACAAATACAGTTTATATCACAGAACATACAAAAAATAACCTACCATGCACATTTCATATGACAGCGAATACATACAAGCACACTTCAGATCATATCACAGACACACACACATAGCATTTAAAAACCCAACCTATCATATCAGAATCATGGTTCATATCACAACAAATACATACATTTCATGTCATAGTTCATATACCAGCATGCATACAGTCTATCTTATCTGAAATGTAGGGCCATATAGATGTGCCATGTAAGACTGGACCTTGGCTGCATTAGCTGTGTGTATTTTAGAGCACTAATCTCTTGGTTTAGATACTTGACATGAGACCCGTCTTTGTAAATATTCTATAATTCATTTTTATATGCTGCAGTTTTTTTGCCTTAGTAGATGGCAGATGGTGTCAATTGCAGTATGCTGCTTATGCCTGTTGTTTCTTACTCATAAACTGAGGTTATATTATGATTCCTAAATCAAGCTTGTAGAGATTGCTGAGAAGATGCTAAAGTCTTCATAGACTAGGGCAACCGTGTTCACTCCATAAGTGGACTTTCAAAATCTATCTTGCTGATTTAGAAGTCTCCGAAGACTTAGCCATCTACACAGCAACTTGTTTGTGGTTATCTTAGAAGTCTACAAAGCAGATTTACTATAGATGTGTGAAGCAGACCTTAAATAATGAATGGGATATAGTATATCAGACATTTGAGGTATATAACACTTTCTGGTATGACAATTCTACACTTTCAGTGCTGGTAACTGGCAAAATGGAGGTTGACTATCATTGCTTTCACAGTCCCGAACCGATAGCTCTGAAAATAGACTTTAAGAAATCTCTCTCATGGACCTAAAACTTAAGAAGGGAACAAAAAAAAGCTATTGAATTTACATATTCTGCAAGCATAAAATATGTAAAGTCAAAACCGTTGGCTGTTATTAAGTAAAGGGTAAAGCATAGCCACATGTCACACCACCCTCTGAATGCAAGTGGTAGTGTTGCTACCTATTACTGTTGCCAAAATGGAACAGTCATACCATACTTTGAGCTGTCATTTTTTTTGTATTTATTTATTTATTTATTTTGGGGGGGGGGGGGTGGAGGGGGGGTTGATACAGCATTGTGAATGGGATTGGATGTTCCTGATTGTTTCAATTGGACATTTAATTCTTGAATGCTAGAGAATGGAAGGCCCACTGAAATTGTTATTGTTTCATTTCTCCCATTTGGTGAATTTGATTTGCTCCAAAACTGCACTTCTATCTTATCGAATACAACCCAAAGTGTCCATTCCCATTTGATAATTAATATTGCAGCTAGAATCCAAATACAGTACTACACAGCAAAGACATCATTCCCTATACTTTAGTATAGCATAAAAATAGCAAATGTATATCATTCTTTTTTTCATATTAAAGCAGCGGTCCTTATGCACAGAACAAAAGATAAGCAATTCTGAAGAAAACCACTCACAAAACTCTCATTGATATAAACATAATGCTCTTTTTAATAAGTTTACATTTTTAAACTTTGTGAATTAGAGCATATCCTAGGAAATGAGGACTATAAAACCCAGAATGCATACTTATATATGTGTATAATTGAGCATCTCTGACCAGCTCTATGTATGTCCAGAAGTTCTACAGATTTCAACCAACTCGGCCTTTAACTTAACACAAGCGCATAATTCTGGGTCAAACTGGCCACATCGTAGTAGAATATTAAAAATTCTCCAAATTCCCATTACGTTATATGGGGCACTTACCTTAAATACTATAGAGGTCCTCGGTGCATTATGAAAGAGTTAAAATCCCCATAAAATCAAAAGGATTTTTTACTGGTCCCCTGTGATGCTGTTGGTTTTCCACAGAATTATTAATTTCTTCTTTGAACGTAGCACTATAGTGTTAGGCGTGATTCAAACCAATGGTCCTCACTTTTTATATTGCACTTTAGAACAGAAGACATTTATCCATGTTTTAAAGGGAAACAGCAGGCCATATTTTCATAATTTCCCTAAATTAACTCAGGGGAAGTGGCTAAAATTACAAAGTGACTATTAACATTTTTAATTCCTCCGAGTTATCCAAAGCATTGCATTGCAAAATGGCAGATGCAAATGAAATATCATAAATGTTGACATATAAGAAATTTAAATAATATATCTCAAGTGATCTTGCATTCACCATTCAAGTATTCAGCAAGAAATACTTATCAATGTATGTAACGTTACATTTTAGATTAACTATACATAATATGCTTTGCTCACAGATCTTGTACAGTTGGGTACTATAGGTGTAAAACACAAAAAGGGGTGGGGGTTTGCACCAGTCAATATAAACTGATACCTAAAGTATGAAAGGCAATAATAGCCCAGATGTACTCTGAGACCAACAATATAATGGGAACACATAAGTAGGGAGTCAAAGGGTATCAAGAACCAAGAGACCACCCACAACAGAAACCTTAGTGAAGCGAGGTACACTGAAGGTATCACAAAATATACAAAAGCTTTCAATCCAAACTACACAAGCATAAAAACAATTAAAAACACCACATTCTAGCCATGATATTATTATATGTACGCCTATGTCAAAAAGTGACAGATTATGATAAAGTACACTGAGTACCGAATAAAAAAAATCTAAATTGCATAAATGTGGATAATACAAAATAAGGTGAAAGTGAAAGTGAAAACAGCACAGTAAACTCATCTAGCTAGTATACTGTGCTTTTTTCACTTCTACTTTTGACTTATTTTGTATTATCCACATTTATGCAATTTAGATATTTTTGTATTCAGTACTCGGTGTGCTTTATCATCTTTCACTTTTTGACATAGGGGTACATACATTGATATCATGGCTAGCCTGTGGTTTTTTTGATTGTTTTTATGTCTGTGTATTTTGGATTGAATAAAGCTTTTGTATATTTGTGATACCTTTAGTGTACCTTGCTTTATTAAGGTTTCTGTTGTGGGTGGATGCTATAGGTGTGTCAGAAAAAATAGGCAATGATTCATTTATAACCTATAGAAATTATTCTACCATTAAAGCCATAAATCAAACCTGCTTATTATAGTGAAGTGCAGATCCAAAGAAAATTCACTGATCTACTTCATGTGTGTATATAATATATGGTACTTAGCACAGTCATCTACTTAAAGACAGCACACATGGACTTCGGGGAAATACTGTGAAGAATGATTTATATCTTCAACTAGCCGAACACTTTTAGTCCAGACATAGACCTACATCTGGGCCAAATGCATTTAGGTAGTTGGAGATATGAATCAATAAACCATTCTTCACAGTATTTGCTTGATGTTCATGTGTATTGCCTCTAAGTGGAAGACCTGGCTAAGTATTGTCTGAATTTTTTTTTAAGGGATAAGCACCAGTTAGCATATTAATATTTGCTTGTTTGCCATTGTCATTGCTTGTACATTTGTAAATATCTCTCTCTCTCTCTCTCTCTCTCTCTCTCTCTCTCTCTCTCTCTCTCTCTCTCTCTCTCTCTCTCTCTATATATATATATATATATATATATATATATATATATATATATATATAGATAAAATTATATTCTCATCTTCAGATGTTGCTGATCCACTGCGGGATGAAGGCCTCCTCAGCAGGCCTCTAACAACTTTGGTCCTGTGCCCATTGTTGCCAATGTGTACCAACAAATGTGGTAATTTCATCTACCCATTTTGTCTCTGCTCGTCTTCTTGGGTGTTTAGTATTGATTGAAATACATTCCAAAATACATTTGGTCCAACTACCAACAAGTCTTCTGCTATGTGGCCTGCTCATTTCCATTTCAGGCACTTTACTGTTTCAATGATGTTGTAGACCTTTTGTTTACTGAAGAATCTATTGATATGTTTTCGGTCTCTTTTTGCTATGTTTAGAATTCTCAGCTCCATACTTCTCTGGCAAACCTTAATTTTTGTATGTCTTTGGCATTCAATGACCATTTTTCATGTCCTTTATACTACTGAAGCCACTCCTGAAGCCTTCTTGTTCTTAAGATTGTGCTGTGTTAAGTATTATGTCTATTCTTCTTAAGAATACCTTTGTGAAAACCCTGTAGACCACAAGAAATAAGCTTATTGGTTGCTAGATTTTTAAATCTGCCTTATCACCCTAGTAGTAGGTATTTTGAAAATAGTTTAATTAGGATTTTGAATAAGGGTTAACCTCTGGCTTACATTATTTCAATCGTGAATTTGTCAGGTCCAGCAGTTTTGCAATTTTTCATATTTGCAAGTGTGAAGTCTATTTTACTTGTATTATCATTAGGGCTTTTCCATGTCCAATTTCTCGGGGCTTTTTTTCTGTAGAATGAATTCAAGATGTTCATATGTTCTCTTTTTTTTATCAGTTGGTTACCTCTGTAATCTTTTTCCAGTTCCATGATGTCTGATCGATTCTTCACCATTTTGGACCTTACCAATTCTGTCATCAAAATCTGCATTATAAATTTGTAGTAGTAATTGTCCTGTTTGTAGAGGTGTAATAAATCATCATGAAATTATTCAAAGTCATCGTTACTGTGGCTACTTGTAGGATCATAAAATTGAATGGTTTGAAGAACTTAGTGACTGTTTTAGTTTGATAGCACAGAAAGCAAATATTTCAGAAATACTTTCTCTGGTTATGACTGAGTCTGTTAGTCTTTTATTAATCAAGGATCAGTTCTTGTACTAGTTCCTCTAAGTGTGAAACTGTACTCACAGATCAAATGTTATGCGTTTCAATGTCTAAAGACTAAAGACAGCCTTGTTATCACCCTCTGCCATTGAGCTGGTCTTTCTGCTGCTGCTGCTGCTGCTGCCATAGGAAGTAGCTTACAAGCCTTTGTGGAACGAGGGCCTTTTGTGAAGCCATCTTGAGGGAATAGACCATAATTGCCACTCTGTTCCAGTATGGGTTGGCAGATTGTGTATTGATTTAGTCTAGTGTCTTGGATTTAACCTGTCTACCTTGGGTGACCCTGCCAGGAGTATATTTTCCCAATGGCATAGTTTCTGGGTTAATTGATACACTCAAACATTCATGCCATGATGAGGCATCAAGCATCGGAGTGATGTCCTTAAGCAGATGACATCTGTTTATTTATTTATTTTCATATGCTAAAATTGCTATCAGGAAACATGCTTGGATATATGAAAACATTTTTGTTCCATTGTTGATTACTTTATCACTGGTTTTATTTGCACTTTTCCCTATATACATCATAGTTTTGTAAATTGTGTAACACTATCCTTTTTAATATTTTTAGAATATATATAACCAAAATAGATTTAAAAATATAAATCGAACGTTCTGTAATATTATATAGTAAGACTGTTTAATACAATTTATTTCTATGGTAACAATGTCAGAATGTGGATTCCAAGTGTCAGACTCTCTCCTTCCCATATTTCTGTACTTTAGGTTGATGATATGGACATAATTATAGTGACTCCTTTATCTCTCACTTGGTGTAATAGCAGTAATGTAATACTCATTTTAATGAGCACTACATTTATTTTTTTTTAAGGAGTACTAGCCAAGGAAATATAATAGCTGAAATATATCCACTGTAGACACTATCCATAAAACCTGCCCTTTGTGCACCACATAATGAGGAAATTCCCAATTAAAGCAAAAATAAGTAAATGCTTTCACCACAGAGACACATATTAATATCAGTGGCATGCGCAGTACATTCTATAACTTATTTATGTAAATTACATATATTTAGCAAATTATGTTTAACAAAGAACGTAAATTGGCATACTGTCCAAACAGTTATGCTTTACTGTTAATAAATATTAACTTATATATGCTATGTTTAATAACATTTAACATCACTTAATAAAAGCAATTTTGACAGATTCTAGAAAATAACATATATTTTTTGCATGAATGATTTACCATAAGTATACAAATGGTTGTATGCAAAATTATATGCTTAATGCCACGTTCTACAATAAACATTAGACAATTATGACTCTCTTAATAATACTTGTGGAATCCCTCTTATAATTTTTTTAAAAAAATATTATTTCAGACATCTAGCAATGGGCTTATTGGTTGATAGTTTTTTAGATCCCGTTTATCACTTTTTTGTGTAGTAAGATGACTTCTGCATTTTCCCATGTTTCAGGCACTTTTCTGAGCAGTAGGAATTTTGAAAATAGTTTAGCTAAAACTTTGAATAAGGGTTTCAACATTTGAACAGTGACTTTATCACATTCAGCTGCTTCGCCATTTTTCATAAATTTTATTGCAGATACTTCTTCTAACAAAACTTCTGGCACAGCCTCAGCCTTTGACACTGCATTCAGTTGTTTTACTTCATCCTTCTAAATATTTAATGTGTATGTGTATGTAAATGTGTATATATATATATATATATATATATATATATATATATAAAAAAAAAATACAAAATGTACTTCTGTGATCAAGGTGATTTGTGTGCAGATAAATTCACTATTTAACCTCTTCTATAATACAGTCAACTAAATCGCTACTATCCAATGCTCGTATAGTGTCCCGAGCTCCAATTAACTGCAAACTCCAATACAAAAGGAGAGCGCTCAAGTAGACTGTATAAATTTATTAAAATAATATACAATAAAACATATAACTTATTATGTCATATATATAATGCTATAAATTACTGACAATAACAGTGCACAATGCAAATAAAAAACTATAGACCACCTATGGCTCCGGAGCTTAACATACGTTGGTGCACTTAATCCTCAGTGGTCCTGTCTGTCTGAGTATCACAATCTTCGATGATAAAGAATTCTCAAATACATACGGACCGCATAGTTCTAAATGGTAGTAGATGTGTCAAATAGAGTTAGGGGTTAGCGGGCAGTCGCTTAGAGGTCTAAGCTGTAACTTTTAGACTTTCAGCCGTAACTTTTAGACTCTCCCGTCTATTATGGAATCACCAGTCTTTCTGATCCTACGGGTCGTTTGGTCTGGCAACCTAAGAATTAAAGTTACCTCCAATATCGATCCCACCTTAGTATCCGCGGGCAGAGTATGAGTTAGGCAATCTTTTTCCCCAGCAGACTCCCGTCTGTCAACCCCTCCTCCTGGACTTTCAATATTTGTTCACTGGATACATTCAAATTAACCGTTCTGTGATTCTCCTCCTTATCCTTTTCTTTTACGGTTATATTGTATCTACTGCGACCATAGTAAAAGAGAAAACAAATCTGAAACACTCCTCCAGCATCCAAACAGTAACAATATAGCGTATCTTTCTTCTCAATGACAGAATAGTATTTTCTTTCCGACTAGTTTCGTGCTCAAAACGCACTTCCTCAGGGATACAATATAACCGTAAAAGAAAAGGATAAGGAGGAGAATCACAGAACGGTTAATGTGAATGTATCCAGTGAACAAATATTGAAAGTCCAGGAGGAGGGGTTGACAGACGGGAGTCTGCTGGGGAAAAAGATTGCCTAACTCATACTCTGCCCGCGGATACTAAGGTGGGATCGATATTGGAGGTAACTTTAATTCTTAGGTTGCCAGACCAAACGACCCGTAGGATCAGAAAGACTGGTGATTCCATAATAGACGGGAGAGTCTAAAAGTTACGGCTGAAAGTCTAAAAGTTACAGCTTAAACCTCTAAGCGACTGCCCGCTAACCCCTAACTCTATTTGACACATCTACTACCATTTAGAACTATGCGGTCCGTATGTATTTGAGAATTCTTTATCATCTAAGATTGTGATACTCAGACAGACAGGACCACTGAGGATTAAGTGCACCAACGTATGTTAAGCTCCGGAGCCATAGGTGGTCTATAGTTTTTTATTTGCATTGTGCACTGTTATTGTCAGTAATTTATAGCATTATATATATGACATAATAAGTTATATGTTTTATTGTATATTATTTTAATAAATTTATACAGTCTACTTGAGCGCTCTCCTTTTGTATTGGAATATATATATATATATATATATATATATATACAAAGTTATCAAGAGGCACTCTCAATTTAAAAGTCTATTGCCTGGGTGCTAAAATCCAGCCATGATACAAGTGTATTTCCAATTGAATTGCACTCTCAGGACTTATAGCATTCTGACAAATAGGTTTATTTTTTACAATAAACCTATTTGTCACAATGTTATAAGTCCTGAGAACGCAATTCAATTGGAAATACACACACACACACACATATATATATATATATATATATATATATATATATATATATATATATTATATAGTACTGTGCAAAAGTTTTAGGCAGTTGTGAAAAAAATCTGTAAAGTAAGAATGCTTTCAAAAATAGACATGTCAATAGTTTATTTTTATCAATTAACAAGATGCAAAGTGAGTGAACAGAAAAAAAACTAAATCAAATATTTGGTGTTACCACTCTTTGTCTTCAAAGTACACTTGCACACAGGTTTTTTAAGGAACTCAGCAGGTATAATGATCCAAGCATCTTTGAGAACTAACCACAGGTCGTCTGTGGATTTAGGCATCCTCAGTAGCTTCTGTCTCTTCATGTAACCCCAGACAGACTCCATGATGTTGAGATCATGGCTCTGTGGGGGCCATACCATCACTTCCAGGACTCATTGTTCTTCTTTACACTAAAGATAGTTCTTAATTACTTTGGCTGTATGTTTGGGGTCATTGTCATACTGCAGAATACATTTGGGATTAATCGGATGCATCCCTGATGGTAATGCATGATGGATAAGTATCTGCCTGTTCTTCTCAGCATTGAAGAGACCATTTTATTCTGACCAAATCCCCAACTCCATTTGCAGAAATGCAGCCCCAAAGTTGCAAGGAGCCTTCACCATGCTTCACTGTTGCCTGCAGACACTAATTCTTGTACCGCTCTCCAGCCCTTGGGTGAACAAACTACCTTCTGCTACAGCCAAATATTTCAAATTTTGACTTATCAGTCCAGAGCACCTGCTACCATTTTTCTGCACCCCAGTTCCTGTGTTTTCATGCATAGTTGAGTTGCTTGGCCTTGTTTCCATGCTGGAGGTATGGCTTTTTTGGTCGTAAGTCTTCCAGGAAGACCACTTCTGACCAGACTTTTCTGGACAGTCGATGGGTGTACCAGGGTCCCACAGCTTTCTGCCAGTTCTGAGCTGATGGACATATTCCGGTTGTGAAGGGAAGTAAGAATGATGTGTCTTTCATCTGCTGCACGAAGTTCCCTTTGCTGACCACTGCATCTACAGTCCTCAACATTACCTGTTTCTTTGTGCTTCTTCAAAAGAGCTTGGACAGCACATCTAGAAACCCCTGTCTGCCTTGAAATTTTTCTGTGGGATAGACCTTGCTGATGCAGTATAACTACCTTGTGTCTTATTGATGTGCTCAGTCTTGCCATGGTGTATGACTTTTAACATTAAACTGTCTTCAGCAACCTCACCTTGCTAGCTAAGTTTGGTTGTTCCTCCCCCAGTTTTATTCCTCCTATACAGCTGCTTCTGTTACTGATTCAGCCTACATATTAAACTGATGATCATACCTGTTTGTATAATTGTTTAATCATACACCAGACTATAGGCCTACAAAATCCCTGACTTTGTGCAAGGGTACCTAGAAGAACTGATGCTGTTTTTAAGGCAAAGAGCGGTCACACCAAATATTGATTTGATTTAGATTTTTCTTTTGTTCGCTCATTTTGCATTTTGTTAACTGATAAAAATAAACTATTAACATGTCTATTTTTTTTTAAAACATTACAACATTTTACACACCTGCCTAACTGCCTAAAATTTTTGCACAGTAGTGTGTGTGTTTGTGTGTATGTATGTGTATGTATATGTATATAATAGTAATGGTGCATTGCAGGCACGCACAGAACATCAAAAAGATATGTGATAACAAAGGTGTTTATTCAATCAAAGTTGGATGCATTACAAGAAGGCTTCATCAGGATTATACCCCCTTATAAATCCCCCCTTATACACCTCCCCACTCAGTGTTTTGGCACCCAAAATGGATGTGTTTAACTAGGGGTAATCAGCTAATTAAGCTAATTACCTAGTGCAAGTTATATGTTGTGAAGAAACATAAAAAATAACAATGCTGCCATCATGAAATGATAAGATTATATACATTCAGAATCCGATAGATACATCCTATCTAATAATGTAAAGTTATGATACCAGTTTAACAATAAACTTGTGGCTTAGTTGAATTAAAGTACAGTATCTCGGTATCACGGCCCCCGTGATTCCCTGTCACTCTTTGTGGTGGTGCTCTTCCATTGGCGGAGCTTGATTGCCTGCCCAGGGATGTCCCTTTATATTATGGGCCTATGGCACCTGTCAGGTGCCCTTTCGTGGTGTTCCTGTTCCTGCGCTTTTGTTGCTGTGATCCTGTATTCCTGTGTACCGACTCGGCTCGTCTGACTACTCTGCTGTTCCTGCTCCGTGATTGACCCAGTTCTGGCTGACATTCCTGCTCTGTGATTGACCCGGCTCTGGCTGACGTTCCTGCTCCGTGATTGACCTGGTTCTGGCTGACGTTCCTGCTCTGTGATTGACCCGGTTCTGGCTGATGTTCCTGCTCCGTGATTGACCCGGCTTTGGCTGACTTCCTGTTACGTGATTGACCCGGTTCTGGCTGATGTTCCTGCTCCGTGATTGACCCGGTTCTGGCTGACGTTCCTGCTCCGTGATTCATCCTGTCCTGCCTGACGTTCCTGCCTGGCGACATTCTCAGCCTGCTCGCAGCTTGCACTGACTGATCACGTCTCCTGTGTTCTGTGGCCTCCGATACTGAGCCCGTTTGTTGCCTCCGTTACCGAGCCTGTCAGAGAGTACTGCCGAGCTATTGCTACCGTTGTTACCGAGTCTGTTTGAGAACACTTGCTGTGCCGGTTGCCTCCGTAACCGAGCCTGTCTGTATACACCTGCCAAGCTTGTTGCCTCCCATCCTGAGCCATATTAACACTTGTTGAGCTGTTGCCTCCTACACCGAGCCTATCTGTTACCACTGCAGAGCTGTACCTTTCATTAGGTGCTTGTTTCCCAGGAGTTGTCGCATGCGTGGTGCTAAGGGCATTCCGGTACTCTGTCAGTGTGTGCTCCGTTTCGGCACCGGAAGGGTGCCTTGGCTTTGGTCCACCCTCGCTCACTGTGTTGTTCCGTCAAATCGCACCTGGAAGTGCGTTTGGCTCAAAGTATATTGGCTTGGGCAGTATCTCCTCTGTTACAGCACCTAAGGGGTGCTTTGGCTCCGGTCCCATTCGCACACGCAGTGTTCCTCCGTTACCGCAACTAGGGGTGCTTCTGTATCTGGTGCCATTGGCTCTGGCAGTATCTCTCCTTCGTTACTACACCCCAGTAGGGGTATTGGCTCCAGCTCCAGTTGGTCATTTTGATACAGTTATCTGATTGTGATTCAGTTGAGTCGCACTGCTTGAGCTTGCTAGCTGAACTACTGCTACTGGGACTGTTTATGCACCGGGCGTTGGCTAATCACCACCACAGAGACTGACTACTTGTTTGAGCATTAACCCTTACCTGTGTTTATGCTATATTCTGCCTGCTCCTGCTATATTAAGCCTGTACATTATTCATTACTTACATCACTGTAATACCGATTCTGGCCCTCAGGGGCACTGTTCCTTATTTTATTATAATAAAACTGTGTTTTATTTCTAACCTTGGTCTGAGTGTCAGAAAACCGTAACACTCGGCCCTTGGTGTTGGTAACAATGACAATTATAATAAACCTTTCATGATGTCAGCACTGTTATTTTTTATGTTTATTCACAATATATCACTTGTACTAGGTAATTAACTTAATTAGCTAATTACCCCTAATTAAACACGTCCATTTTGGGCGCTGAGTTGGGAGGTGTATAAGGGGGATTTGTTTGTTTACTGTGTATTATCCCGACAAAGGCTGCTTGTAATGCATCCGAAACATTGATTGAATAAATACCTTTATCACATATCTTTTTGAAGTCCTGTGCATGCTTGCAATACACTGTTACTACAGATTTTGCCTGTGCACTAGCACCCAGGCTGATGTCTCCTTTACACATGAGTGCTTCCCCTTCTGGCTACTATATATAGTGTGTGTGTGTGTATAATATAATGTGTAATGGCTTGACTGTGCCACTTTTTGCTGCTCTGGACTACAACGCCAATGATGCACGGACAGACAGACATCATGAGAACCACAGCCCTCAGAGTCTGGCTATCAAATCATACTCTTATACATTCACACAGTTAATTCCTATAATTTTAATAGGTCAATTGATGAAAAATATGCCAGGCCAAATGGGATAATTTACATGAGACAGCCTTCCTATTCTAACATCTAAATTTGTGAAACAACCTACAGTGCTAACATTGAAAACAATAATGCTGGGATGCTCACTGCCTCCTTACATTTTAGCCAGCCTAGATAATAATAAGGCATCCATGGTATTTTAATTACCATATTTGGTTACAGGGGTAACATTTTCCTGCCTTGAAGAAGCCTTTTTCTCTTTTAGCATTCTGGGAGTGAACATTTTCATTATTTAATTTAGATCAAATGCAAAAGCAAAAATAGAAAAAAAAGTTGAGCTCCTGGATGGAGGAGAATTAAGGGTGCTATAGAAGTATCACAGATCCCTTGTGGAACCCTGATAATCCATGCACATTTATGTATGGATTGTAAGGGCTCTAGTATGTGTCTGTGATACAATCTGAACGCATAAGTATAGATACATACTAGGTAAAAATAAATAAATAAATAAAAAAAGGAAACAAAAAAGGTATAGACTTAATTTTGGATCACAGCACAATCTGCTCTATTTTCAATCAATTCAATAAATCCTTTCTCAAGCGACCTGTTCAGTATAGTGACACCATATGCTACGGGGTAAGAATAAGACTTAACCTTTATTCAAGTTAAATAAAACCAGTAATGGTGATGTCCTTACTTTAAAAGGACAGATTATTAAAATCAAAAATAATTTACAGTATCCATGTAACAGATCTACAATCTGCTAAAATCTTCCCACAGAATTCAGTGTATGGAATCTTCACTATAAGACACAATGGGGGTTATTCACTAAGGTGTGATAAAGATGTGATAACGTGGAGAAGACCTCTCTTCCAATTCCTATGTTATATTGTGGAGCCAATTCACTAACATCTTACGTTTTAAGATACCTTAGTGCATAGGCTCCATAGAATAACATAGAACTGGAGAATTCAACTCCGCTTTATCACCTTTTTATCATGCCTTAGTGTATAACCCCAAATGTCTTTCCTCTTGATTTCCCACAGACATCTATGCTTAAGTACTTGATGGTGTGAAACGTGTAAGACTGTTTTGTGCATCTCCTACTCAGATATAATTATATTTAATTTCAATTAAATATTTGGATTTTATTATTTACTTCTACTGGAGTTTTCTCTGGATACTGATTACCTACAATATTCATGGATGCAGAGTAATAGTGTGGGTGGGAGGGCTGCATCAGGGAGGAAAAAGCAGACAAACATTAAAGTAAATTAACATATATAAATTTGTAACTGAGTGGTAGTAGGATCTGGAGGAGTCAATCATGAACACCGTGATATGACTGTCACTATAACACAGTGCAGTCATCAGTAAGTGAATATAATTTTCCAAGGGAAGGTGGCACCAAGTTCTCACACAGGCTCAGGAGGGCAGACAGAAAAACAGAGTATCTCAGCCACCATATGTGCATCTGCTACTTGATGGTTAGGAGCATCTCCTTTTGGGCAAGCTCAACAGATGCTGTGCCACAGTTAAAGACTAGCTCCTATTAGCTTGTAAAAACAATTACCCTCTTGAGTGCTAGAAAGGTCTATATAATGTGTTGCACTTCACAATGTGGTGACATTCAAAGGGTGTTATGTGGCTGTTACAACCAGCACAGATTTTATATCAAGTGTGTGACTTTGTTCTAACTGCAAGGGCTTACTGGGCAGGCAGCCAGACAGGCATGAAATGGCACAAGGCTGTGAAAGGTGGGGACAGAGACAGGGAAACTGAGGTCTTCTGGGCATACATGCTACTGCAGTATGGGGACAGTACATTTTTTGGGTTAAGTTTACTGTACCTTTGGTGCCTACCTAAAAGTGGCCCTTAATCATCCAACTTATTTTTAATTTTGAAATATATTTTGTGCTATTAAAGTGGACCTGTCATCTCTAGTTTATTTAAAGAGAATTAAAAACTGCCTATATATTGTAATAGTCATTTATTTGAAATATGATTTTTTTTTTTTTAGAAATAAACCTTTATTTGTTTGTTGCACATTGTGGCAGTTTATACTAATTTCTCTGCTGTGCCAGTGTTACCACAAACTGTAATATAAATGAATCTAAGCACAGCTCTCACATACTGAGGTAGTTTCTAATTGGTACAGGGCGGATATGTTTTGCTTCCAACAACTGATTAGCATACTTTGAATGGAATTGGCATAAGGTTCCTGGCATCAATGTATAAACGTTAATTTCTCAAAAGCTATTTATTTTATATTAAATTGGTTTGTACAACATATAGATGTTAATTATCTGTAAAACAAACTAAAATGAATCTTATATTGACAAGTCCACTTCCAATTTTAATTTACCATATGAGCTCTCATCATTATATAATCAAGATACTTACCTACAATAACTGGGATTAACTAGAATGACCAAGGCTATTCCTTTTATTTGCTTGCTTGATCCAAATGCCAGATTCTATATAATTATTTATAGATGTTTTTTTTGCCAGTTGTAATAAGTTACAGTTTGATGTTTCAACTTGGCTGTATAAATAGCACACAAAACATAAAATGTAAAGGTAAATGAGAACCATTTAGTCCATCTATCTGCTGAAAAAATCCACAGCTATTTCATTTTCAGAATAGCTGTCAGTGGGACCTTTATTCTTTCTAACACCCCTTCCTTGAATAGAGCTTTTTCATACCAAAACTTCAGATGATGTTCTCTTGTTCTTTTATTTTTTCCTAAAAGTAATTTCCTCCTGAATATTAACTCCCTTAATATATTTAAGGTTCTACCATATAATTCTTCTTGTTTTCTTCCTTCAAGATATATAAAGTATTAAGGTCCTATAGTCTTTATTGATATAGCGGCTATTACAACAAAAAGTGTTTTAAATAAAGATCAGTAATGATGCATTTTTTCCATCTACTTAACTAATATCCTCTATACAAAATCTGACTCTTAAAAGGGAGGCATTCCTATTGGAGTAAGTGACTATATATTTTTTTGTTTTTTAAGCAGAAGTACTTTTTCCCTGTATATATTGCTCTTCCTTTTAGTCTGTAGGTTAAGATGTCTTTAAAATAGACAATATAATAACATGAATGGACAACGAAAATCAATCTGTTAAACAAATTAAAAGCCATGTATTCACAGACTAGGGGTTTTCAACCATTTGACTCTCCCCCTCTCCCTCTCTCTTCCTTTCTTTCCCCTCCTCTCAACCTTCCCTCTCTCACCCTTGCCCACTCTGTCTTTCTCTCTCACTTTTCCTCTCTCCCCATCACTCCACCTTCTCTCCCACTTCTCTCTCTCTCTCTCTCTCCCTCCCACTTTCTCACCCACTCTCCCTCTCTCTCTCCCTTTCCCTAGGCCCCTCTATCCCTATGTCCGTCTCTCTCTCTCTCTTTCTCTCTCTCTCTCTCTTTCTCGCACTCTCTTTCTCTATCTCTTTCTCTCTCTCTCTCTCTCTCTACTTTTCTTTTTCTCTCTCCTTTTCTCATGCCCTCTCTTACTTCCTTTCTCCCCTTTTCTTTCTCTTGCTCACTCTTCCTCCTCTTTCTTGATCTTCTTCCCTTTCTCATTCTACCTCCCCTCTCTTGTTCTCTCTCTCCCTTCTCTCATTCTCTTTCTCACTCTCTATTCTTTCTCTTTCACTTTCTCTCTCTCTTTCTCTCTATTCTCTCTCTCTCCTTTTCTTTTTCTCTCCACTCTTCTAATGCCCTCTCTTGCTTACTCTTTCTCCCCTTTTCTGTCTCTTGCTCACTCTCTTCCTCCCCTTTCTCATTCCCCTCCCCTTCCCCCCTTGCTCTCGCCTTCTCCCTCACTCTCTACTTCCCCCCTCGCTCGCGATCTCTCTATCACCCGTTTGCTCTCCCTACTACCTGCTCGCTGTCCCTACCACACTGTCTTGCTCCCCCTCTCTCCTTCCCTTCTCTATCTCTCCCTTTACTCTCTTGCTTTCTCTTCCTCCCCATGCTCGTTAGCTTCCTCTTTTTCTCCCTCCCCTCTCTCTTTCCTACTTTTTTTCTCCATCTCTTTTTCTGCCTTTAGTTTTACTTAGCAAAAATATGTCTCTAATTTTCCTTCAGACTTTCCACTCACATCTTTCGCTCCAAGTTTAAAACATACATATACCTGCAACAGGTAGTAAGTCATATAGGATTCACTAGCAACATGTGATTAATGAACCATAGTTTGGGGAGCCATGTGTATGGATTAAGTTTCTTCTTTAAATAGAATTTTTGTAGTATGTGCAGTCATTTTTGCAATAAATAAAATGTGGTTAGCACATTATTTATCAGTTTTGCTTGTTACCAAAGCATAAACCATTTTGATCCAATTTTCTTGGAATGCTTTTTTACCAAATAGACCATGGCATTTTAAAACATTATAAGTGTTGTCAGCTGGTAGTCATAACAGATAATTATGCAGCTCACACACTGTAATTTTGTCAACCAACTCATTAGTTTATATATTTTGTGTCACATATACTAATCTGTATAAGTTGCAAAAAAAAATTTGTAAAATCTCAGTTTCTACATAATGTTGATTAAGTAATTAAGCAAAAACACTATGTGGAAACAATGAGTCAGATTCCCCAAGAAGAAATGCAGCAATTCTGAGGCAAACTAACTGTACTATAGGGGATTTATTGGGGAAATAATAATCCCAAAAGATGCATTGGAGACCGCTCCAGCATTCTATGGGTTAAATAACATTTCAATAAATGACAATTTACCCAATGGTGTAATTGCTGCAGTTCTTAGTTCATCATTCTCAAGATGTCTAACCTCTTAAGAACCGGAAATGTGGGAAACATATTGTTCCTTAATTGGTTAATGTACAGCCATATATGACACTGGAGTGAATGTTAGTTATAATTTGCCTTGTTGTAAATTTCATATGTATGTCTGGTAAACCTCTCAATTATGATACAGCAATACGTCTTGTAATGTTTATTAGAAGAGCTTAAAAGACATTGGGGTTATGCAATAAGGTGATATATGAGATCACTTCTCCAATTCCTATACTGTAGCGAGTTCAGCCCCAGAGTCCCTCCTCACATCCACTATAATTATGAGGATATTGATTACCCCTTCCTTCGCTCCTAATGCTAACAAGCTGCTGGACCTTAGTAGTGGTAGTACTAGCACTGGTGGGACTGCTTGGTGATGGCAAGTATGACTTAGGGTCCCCTGCTGTCACACTTGGCATCATCTTCTCATTTCCCTCCTCCTGAGTATTACAAGACACACTAGCAGCAAGTTCAGCACTGGCAGCAGACAAGGCACTGGTTGCAGCAGGGGAAGCATGTCTGACAGCAGGCACAGTATTGGTGGCAGCAGGTTCAGCACTGGTAGCAGGCACAGCACGGGTGGAAGCAGGAGCAGCATGTCTGACAGCAGGCACAGTACTGATGGCAGCAGGTTCAGCACTTGCAGCAGGCACAGCATTGGTGGAAGCAGGAGCAGCACCTCTGACAGCAGGCACATCACTAGTGACAGCAGGGGCAGCATGTCTGGCAGCAGGCGCAGGCAGCTGACCTCTCCTGCTCTTACTAGTACTACCCTTTCCTCCCTCCCTTCCCATTAAATTCCCCAAGATCCCTAGGGTCGATTTTAGGTGGACTGGACAGCATTGGTTCAGTTGTGCTCATTTCCTCCTCCTCCTCAGACTCAGTGGACACACAAGGGTCCTTCCACTTCCTCCTTTTATTATTTTTAAACCTACTCATAGTGATAGCAGTCACTATGACTCTCTCCTGTCTCAATTTTTCCAAAAGATCACAGCAGAACAGCACAGCATGTCTACCTCGCTCTGCAGCTGCTTCTGTTGTGTTTGACTTCTGCAAATACATCACCTTTTTATAGTGAAAAGGCAAAAAAACACGTAAATCAATGGTCGAAAACTTTCTAGCCGTTGAAAAAATGGTGAAGAATTTTGGCCAATGGAAATCAAAGATCTGGATACTTTGTGTGCCTTAGTACATGTAGGTATCCCTCCAGATAGGGATCACGTATTGCAAACTCTGGGATTGAAAAGGGTCAACTGGATCCAGATTCAGCAAGTACAATCTTGGGTTACACATGAGGCACGAAGGGGGGACCCGACTAGACCACTTACACTTTTTGAAGCACCGATTAAACATCTTCCACATTCATGTAGACATTTAAACTTTATGTACGCACTATGACAGGATCTGAAAACTCCCGCACTACCTTACTATACAAATCTATGGAATAGAGACTTGGGCATCACTTTAGATGAGAATATGTGGAAAACCATATTTAAGCTTAACTGCAAGCTGACTATATGCACCCCTTTCAAAGAAATGAATTACAAACTTATTTTAAGATGGTATAGAACCATCGATAGCTCGATCATACCCCCAACTGCCAGGAACTTGTTGGCACTGCAAAATGGAAACCGGCACCATGATTCATATGTGGTGGTCATGCAGATTGATTCAGAGTTATTGGTACCAAGTGACAGCACATATAGAGTCGATTTTGCATGTACCAATAAGATTAGATCCACTATTTTGCCTTTTTCTCTTAGACCTGAATGTGACACCACCCCACCACACTGCTCGGACAACTTTAATTAGTTACCTCCTAAATATGGCAAAATCCCTTATACCTTTTCATTGGAAATCTGACAATTGCCCCTGAGTACAGGAGTGGCTTACTCAAATTGAAATGTCATGCTATAATAAATGAAGATCTTACTAGTTTCTATGATTTTTGGTCCTTATGGCCTGAGAAGGATGTAACTTCATATAGTGTCAACCTCCCAACTGAGAATTTGAGATCGCACATTCATGGTGACTTTATGCTACTTGAGAGACAAATGGACTTGCCTGCAGTGACTGCCACCCTGGGTCTTTTCTTCTCTTTTCTTCCTCTTCATTCTCTTTATACTTATCTCCATTCTTAATTTATCCGCTCACTCTCTCATCTCCTTCCCTTTGGTCTTCATATTTTCATTTCATTATCAGTAAGAATATCCCATATCATAGTTCGGAGTTATATTGCCCCTCCCTTTATTTTTAAGGTCTGGAGTATGTTCGCACCTAGCATTATCATTGACAACTTATAAATGAATCATTGAAAAGTTGCTTAACTACTTCTACACACTACCCACACATGAACATAACATGTTTTATGTTTCATATGTTCTTAACATTTATCTATCGAACACTCTGTTGCTTATAATTGTAGCTCACTACATATGCTGAGGGATAATTATCCCTTGCGCGGATTGTATTTTTCAAATCTTGTTCTGATGTATGTAATGCATTATTTTCTAAATAAAGCTTATGAAGAGAAAAAAAAAAAAAAAAAGAATTTTGGCCAATTGGAGAAAAATGCGAAGATTTTAATCGCTAGTTTTAAAGTGAGTTTTCTAGCGAAAAAGCAGACAACAGCGTGGTTTTCGCAGAATTTCTTGCAGGAACACGCTGAGAGCTGTCACCCGCCCCTAAGAAATCTTGGAAAACTCTGACATTTTCTATTACACTCATTAGAATTTGCCCTCCTGAGAAATACAGTTCACCATTGATATGGGTTTCATATTCTGTACGGGGTACCAAGAATAAATGAATGCACTTACCAAAGGTTATAGCTCTCATTATACAGTTAATTTGCATGCATCAGTCCTAACATTTCAGGAATTAGTATAATATAACGATCATAATTCCTGACATTTCAGCATAAAAATAAGATAGACAAGATCTACCATTTCAAAAAGAAAAGTGGCTGTATTAAATTATGGGTATTTGCTGTTCTACCCTAGTTTACTATACACAAATAATAGGTGGTGCTATAACAGGCCTTTTTAGTTTGTCCTTTTTTCCACAACATAAGTTATATAGAATCTTTGAAAACATATAATTTCATATCTGGGTAGGTAGCTAGAGACCTCCTGAGAAACAGTCCCACAGTGATATTGTTTAGTAAAACATAGGATATACAAGGAACATAATAGAAAAACACTTTGTGCAGAATTTCTTTTTTATGCTCATACCTGCATTTAGGTGGTTAAAAAGGTAAGACAGGCAGTCATCTCCTCTTTCAAATTAAGGCACTTTAACCCCTTCATGGCATTTGGGGGAGGGATATTGGGAATCTTTATGGCCCACCTCACATAACCCAAGTAATAATGTATGATGAGCTCTGTTTGATCCCCATCCCACCACTTATCCCAAATAAATAGGTATTTACTCTCCTTTAATTTTAAATATGTTCATTTCCTTTTTCCAGTTAAGGTGATTTTTTTATACACACTGAAGTAGAATACCCCACCTTAACTGCAAAATTGATTTACAGTATGTATTACCTTTTACCAGAGGATCATTACCATAGTACACTTGTACTCCTCAAACTATTTCCCTTGATGTTCTGAAGGAACTGCTGTGTGTTTGTGTATGTGTACTGAAGAGTTGATGCCATCTTCTTTACACTCTGTTCAGTTATACAAGGTATAGAAAATTAATTGTTGGTGTTATTGGTCACTTAGCCCATCCCCGCCTATGTGGTGGAAGATGGGGAACAAATAATAAGTGGCATAAATAGCCCCCAAAAAATGTATTAACTCCCTGACTTGAGGGAAGAGAGTGCTTTACTAATACCCATAACCTAGATATAAGGCCGGGGCCTGTACTCTAATTTAATTAAATGTGCACTAGAGAGGACTGCAATTGTAAAATGCTTTGAACACCCAATTCACTGGGTTTAAAATTATGTAGATATATTGACTTGTATAATACTGTATATTCTGTTTTGCTAAAAAGGAGTCCAAGAACCTTATGACTATTTCAGTTTGCCAGTGTTGTCTCATTTGATAGTTGATTCCATGATTTTACAAGTCTTCCACAGATCCAGATCTGACATTATTTCAGCAGTCCATATTTATCTTATCTGCTGGCTTTAGTTTTATTTAATTCTTTGTACTATTGTGAATAAGATTTTCAGTTCTTCTCTTCCTTCAACTTTCCTTAAAGCTGAATTTCTCCTTATGTAGAGTAGGCAAACACTTGGGGTTCCTAATTTCTAGGGTTGTTTCAGCCAGGATTGCTATACTCCCCAGGCAGAATATATGCTTTGTCTTGGGGCATCTGAGATATAAATTGAGCTCTGCCCTAGGGAGATGTCTCTACTTGTAGACCATAAAACAGTCTGGTACACAGATGCATCTAAATGGATCACAAGAACTCTGAGAGGTGAAACAAAAGAAGCCGCCAGAACAGCTCCTTTGCTGTTTTCCTCTAACACACGAGACTGTACTTAGGTCTATGCAGTAGATAACATGATCACTTTGGTGCCTACTGGTATGCACACGTCACAGTCATTAACATTTTAATATCCCAAACATCAGCATAATTTGTACTAAAATTAAGTGAATTTGCTCACTTTCTTCTGTGTTAGTACATAGCTTTAAACAAAGAGCAGAGAACAGAAATGCACATAACCCCCCCACACACACACATACACAGTATCACAGCTGGCATTAAGGGGTGAATCTTCTGCATAAATAGCTTGGTAAGTTAGGCAGGTGTAGCACTAAGTAATCCATTCCCATGCATATTAAAAGCAGAATCATACTGTGTCCTCCCATGTGGGAGGATATCATTTCATTCCCATGACTTCACTGTTCATCTAAACAGAAAACACACACACCTGCAGATAGTGTTGGGTTGTAGACTGTTTATACATAATGGGAAGAAGAGAATAAATAAAATAGCTGCTTCAAAGTAAGTACAAATAATTAAGGAAAGAAATACTTTCATTTATACTACTAAAAATAATAAAAGTTAAAATAAAACTTTACTATTCTACTCCCCACTAGAAATGGGCAAAAAGGAAAAAAAAAAAAAAATCCAGTTAGAATTTTTGTGTAAAACCAACAATTTCCCATGAATATTCCCACTCATAGAAGAGACATAAAATGTCCACCTTTTCAACACTGGCAGTACATTTCCTGTGATCATTTCTGTTTTCTGTGACTGAAATATTTCCTGCCACAACACCACTTTTTTGAGGGCTTAAAGAGATAGTAATACTTTGTTTTATCTTTATTTTATTTTGTAGGCATTAAAAAACATGGAGAACGATATGTCTTATCTCTCAAACCTTTATGGTTTGACAGATATTCACAAACAAAGTTTCCCCTCCCATCCCTTTTACCTAGTGTAAGTCATCTTTTCTCAGATGTGGAATCCAGACCATATACCAGACAGATAAGAGAAGGGGACAACCTTCTTCCTATGAGAACAATGAAATCCCTGCCCCCCTTGACAAGTTTTTCAGGATTTTCCCTTATCTTAATTGAAGATTGTCCCTCTCTGCAGTCTACCTGGGCACCTCCCTTCTGATCTGGCTGAACAGTGTGACATCAGTAAAAGGGGCAGGAGGGGGGTACTTTGTCATTGAATTACTCTTGAACTACAACTCTGACAGAATTGATATAACACTCTCCAAAGTCCAAATACTATCCCTATCAGCTTGGAAAAAAGAAACACTCCCCATGGCAGCAGAAAAGAACTTAGATTACAGCTGTCTGTGTCTTCTCAGTCACAAAAAATCCTAGCGTATTTAGGGTAAATACCCTTTGCTCCCTACACCCCCCCAGCGTCCCTCAGACTCGCCTAACATGGAAAACAAATTGTCTGCCCACAAGACGCCCTAAGCTACACTCCAATGTTGCTTTATTTGCCTCTTCTAGGTAGCTCAAAAATATGGTACTTTCTCAATTTCCCACAAACACAGAATGACATGCTGCTGGAACCTGACACCCCTTTTATGGTATCCCTGTGGGAAAAGAAGGGAAACTTGCCATGGGGTCAGGAAATTTAGTCTTGCCATTGATTTCAAAGCAATGAGGTGGAAAAAATTAGAAAATCTGCCCTTTTTTGCGGAGATTTTCACTTTTGGACTTTCTTGGGCACTTTGAAGTAAAAGCTTAATTTACGTGGGTCATTTGTGGGGGGAGGTCAATAGCAGGGGATATTGTCTCTAGATTTAAAGTTCCCATGATCCTCAAAAAGTCCTTGGCTGCCTACCCTTATACCATCATAGGAGAAATATAAAGATATATTTTTAGATTTGGTGGGTGCCCAAATTTTCAGCAAAATGTTCTTGACTGATTACAAATGAGAATGAATTTATGGCATAAAGCATGCACTAATTGTATGCATTTAACCCTTTGAGTACCAGAGTGGTACAGAATGCATTGCAAAGCAAAAAAACAAAAAACAAAAAAAACAAGAGTTGATTTTAGCAGGTCAAAAATGGACCTGCATTTTAGTCAGCCTCCAGCACAGCAGTGAAGGGTTAATACCCCCAGCTGCTGCATTTTATTTGTCCACTAGGTGTCTCCTCTGTCCTCTCCTTTGATCGTAAGGGACAGACAGAAATAGAAGAGACACAAAGGCAATGTATAACATAGTAACATAGTTGATAAGGCTGAAAAAAGACATGTGTCCATCAAGTCCAGCCCATGCCAAAAACACCCCTGTTGATCCAGAGGAAGGCAAAAAAACCCTTCTGGAGCCATTTCCAATCTGGTCCCAAGTGTGTATGTGTGTGTATATAACACTGCCTCATTCATTCATTCACAATGCAGATACATGGGATCACTGCTGCAGCGATCACATGACCCAGGACTGGAGCGCTCAGTCTCAGCCATGAATTAATGATAGCAGCGTGCACGGAGGACACCTGCTATAATTTAACCCATGACGTGGCAGGACCATCATGGGTCTTTAAGGCAAATTTACCCATGATGATCCTGCCACATCATAGGTCGTTAAGGGGTTAAAAGTAGAGAGAGTACACATTTAGAGTTACTGTTACTGCTACACCTGTTCAAATGCAGGGATAACTCTAAAATCTGCGCTTGGCTATAAAATTGTCAGTTGCATCTTCTTCCTGTATGCATTATCCAACCGCCTCAGGACCACCCTGATAAAGGAAGTGTTAATAGTTACTATTTTCTTTCCATTTCTAGTAAATTACCATAATCAGGGCAAAAATCCTTTTAGTCTAAATACTTTTATTTTATGGGTTTGTCATCCCTTTGAATGTAGTTTGCTCATTTATGCTACAATTGCTGCTTCCAAGCAGGTCATCTATAGGATAGCCAGAATGTTTTACTTTTTTATTATGCATAGATTGTGAACATACATTTCTGCCAGAGATTTTTGAAAGGTACAGTATAGGAGAATGTTTCTCACAGAGCTTACTGTTAGGAAACATCATTTTATTTCCTCTAGTTCTAAATACTTCCTTGTCACATGGATGCTATAATGCTATATCCATGCTGGATTTTAATAGCTCTGCTATAGTTCCATTATGATGTAAAAATTTATCTTTTTGAAGAATATGCATTTCTTGATTAACCCCTTGAGTGCCAGGGAGGTGTGCAATGCATCATGCACCTCTCTGGCATTCAATGGGTTAAGGTTCATGTTATAGCATCAGACGATAAGTATAATGAGAGGGGATCAATTCTAAATCATCCCAACTGCACCATAGGAGACAAATTAAAAAGTTGTTCATTTAAATTGATATTTTAATTATTTAAATGCAAGAGACTTCTCAAATACAATGTTCTGGAAACCTCTCAAGCATTTAAGAGGCTAAATCAATAAATGTAACTCATTGTGAATTTGTCAGTTTACTTCACTATGGTGCTCTGTATTGCTCCTCTTGCTTTGTGAATATGGTCCTCGGTATGTGTTCTTAGTAAGTTCCTGCTATTTCTAAAGCTTAATAGAACCCTTCTGGAACTTTGTGTACACCTCTAATTGATTCTCAAATCGCCTGACACCTAGTAACTGTGAATGCCTGTTAAAATGAACCTAACATCCATTTACCTCCTGAGAGGGTGCCAGATCTTTTATTATATGTGGAGCATAGACCGTAGAAAGGGTCAGCTACCATGGCCATGTTATTATCAACTTTATACCAACTCAGAGACAGTTTTATCTCTTCCAGAGGGTACAGTCTGAAGTCTCCTGCTCTTGTTGAGCTACAATACCTAGGAGTCTAAACCAGCTATAGGCTAATTCTGTAAAACCTTTGACTCTAGCAAGAGTTTTAAGCACCCCCCCCTTCCCTTTTCTGTATGGACACTATGAAGCACAAAATGTATCTTTCTTGCCATTACTGCCAATTGTCACTATGGGCATGGGAATACATAGATATTGCGCTTGTTATTAGGTCAGCGTGCAGGATACTTCGCAACTTTGTAGGAGTTGATATATGGTGGCTGTTGGTGCTTGACATACTTTCTCCTAGAAATAAATAAACACAATAAAGACTAATACTATATACCTATAAAGGAAATATATTCTTACTCTCATCTGCCTTAGTATCATGAGGTATGGAGATTGAGGAATGAATTAAATCAGTGACTTGAGCCAAAAAAAATGCAAGCAGAAAAATCACAAATTAGCATGGGGAATCGGCAAGTCTGCCCTAGCCTGCTGTTGGAACAAACAACTGGGATTTGGATTGGCATAGATATTTAATACTAACCCATGTGGATTAATTAGTCAGGTATCCTGCAATTAACTGATATTCCAGTTAAATTAAGAAGTAAATAATTCACAATGTGCATATGTTTCCTCTTCTGATGATCACATGAAGCCTAATAAACAGTTGTACTTTCTTCAAAAGATTCACCTTAGTAAATGATTTGAGGCTATTATATGCTGTGATGCTATACCCTGCCATTTACCACATTTTGTCATTCATATAATCTTTATATAAACTATATAATAATCAAACAATCTGTTTTAGCCATTCACATTTTATACTCAAGTGGATAACAATGTTATTTCCTGACTTCAAATGGCAGTCTGATATCTGCCAGTATCAACAACCTATCTACATTGAAATGCAGATATTATTCTCAGCTGGAATGGTAGGCAATATATTTTTGAAAGTCTGTGCAATGTAGCCTTCCAAGACAACGAATCACACAAATTTTCTGCCCTTAATGTAAAAAAGCAAAAAAAAAAAAAAAGTCACTATTTAGGGCCATATGTTTAAAGAAGTAACAAAATAGCTTTTGTCGTTTGTAACGACTTTTCAAAGTACAGGGTCATTGGGATCATTAATGTTTTCAAAGAAAGTCGGTTGTGATCAGAAATATGTTGTTTGTCGTGACTGAAATTGTCATATGTAAAGACAAAAATGTCATAAAAATGTCTTAACTAAAGACAAAAATTCTCACATTCAGAACTTCACATTCCCTCCACTTTTTTCTTAACGTACAAATTTTGTCTTTTGCAAGACATTTTTTTTGTCAAGACAAATTTTCTTTTCCTCTATGGGCCATATGTTCAAAGAAGTAGCAAAATAGCTTTTGTCATTTAACGACTTTTCAAAGTACAGTGTGGTTGGGATCATTAATATTTTCAGAGAGTGTCAGTTGTGATTGGAAATATGTAATTTGTCTGACTGAAACTGTCGTATGTAATGACAAAAAAAGTCTTAACTAATGACAAAAATGTCTTAACTAAAGATAAAAATTCTCACATTCAGAACACATTCCCTCTACTTTTTTCTTAATGTACAAATTTTGTCTTTTGAAAGACATTTTTTTGTTGTTAGTTACAACAAATTTTCTTTTCCTCTATACAGCATTGGAGGATAGTTTAGCCATGCCCTTGCCCTGCCCCTTTGCCCGTCAATTCTGGAATTGTGTCGTACACAATGGACATTACTAGTTTTTTGTCATATACTCTATAGAAAATATGTCCATGCATTCAATGACTTATTTTTGTCTTTCATACGACAATTTTTTGTTGTTATCCCTTTGAACATATGGCCCTATAAGACAATGGAGAATAGTTTAGCCATGCCCTTGCCCCACCCCTTTGCCTGGTAATTCTGGAATTATGTCATACACAACGGACATTACTAGTTTTTTGTCGTATACTCTATAGAAAATATGTTGTTCATGCACACAGTTACTTATTTTTGTCATTCATACAACATTTTTTTGTCCTTATTCCTTTGAACATACGGTCCTTAGTCTTAATGAATGACACCTTGGGGGAGATTTACTAATCGGTGATAAAGCAGAGATGACTTCTCCAGGTTATCACTTCTCCAGCTCCTTTGTTATTCTCTGGAGCGTATGCACTAAGATTTTCTCAGCTCTAGAGATCTTAGGGCCATATGTTCAAAGAAGTAGTGAAATAGCTTTTGTCTTTTTGTAACAACTTTTCAAAATACAGTGCCGTTGGGATCATTAATATTTTCAGAGAGCGTTGGTTGTGATTGGAAATACGTTGTTTGTAAAAATGTCTTAACTAAAGACAAAAATGTCTTAAAAAATGTCATAAGTAACAAAAAAAGTCTCAACTAAAGACAAAAATTCTCACATTCAGAACACATTCCCTCTACTTTTTTCTTAACATACAAATTTTGTCTTTTGTAAGACATTTTTTTGTCATTAGTTACGACAAATTTTCTCTATGGAGAATAGTTTACCCACACCCTAGCCCCGCCCCTTTGCCTATCAATTCTGGAGTTGTCATACACAACGGACATTACTAGTTTTTTGTTGCATACTCTATAGAAAATATGTCGTTCATGCATTCAATTATTTACTTATTTTTGTCTTTCCTATGACAATTTTTCGTTGTTATCCCTTTGAACATATGGTCCTAAGTGAATAGAATAACATAGGAACTGGAGAAGTGATAAACTGAAGTTATCTCCGTGTTATTATCACCTCTTTGTCACTGCTTAAAGCGGAACTTTCATCTGCTATAAAGTCGCCCTGCTATAATTAAGCAGGTAGCGACTAGCTTGTGAATATATATTTTACCTTTCAAAAGTAGCCCGATCTAAAAAAGTCCATCATTGAAGGAGACTGATGGCCGGGTTAGCGCAGTCTTCATGCCTGCGCCGTCATTCCCTTCCAGTAACCATATGGTGCACTGCAGTCTACACAGTGGAGACTGGGACTGACAGTGCAGGCGTGTAGACAAGATGTCTGTGCTGTAGCTGGGGTTCTGGTCCCCTTCAATGATGGATTTCTTTAGATCAGGGTACTTTTGAAAGGTAAAATATATATTCACAAGCTAGTCGCTACCTGCTTAATTATAGCAGGGTGACTTTATAGCGGATGAAAGTTTTGCTTTAATCATGGCTTAGTGAATATACCCCCTTGTCTTTGCTCAGTTCTTCAGTGTTTAGAGTAAATAAAGAGTTTATTGTATTGGCCTGAAATATATTTGTAAATAGTAATTATATCCACCTTAGACCTCTCTAGTGCAAACAAGCCCAGCTTGGCTAATCTCTATTTATAAATAAAATCTCTATTTCAGTAATGTCTTTTTAAGAATTGGGACCCACAACTGTACTACATATTCTAGATGAGGCCTTACCAAAGATTTAATAAAGAGGTAGAATTATAATTCCATCCATGTCTCTGTACCACATTTTTATACATCCTCATATGGTTTTTGTGGCAGCTGGGTGACACTGGGCACTGTTATGAAGTCTGTCAGTAAGTTTAAATCTTTTTCTAACAAGTAATCCACAGCTGTTTTCTGTTTAATGCAACCCAAATGAATAACCTTACATCCATTTGTATTAAACCTCATTTACCACTTTTATCCCAATCACTGTTTATTCAGATTGTTCTGTATGAGTTTAGTGAAACATTACTTTCAATACCCTCTTCAATATTAATAATTAACAAACAAATTAAAACATTGCGGTTCTATCTAAAATAACTCTGCATTCTATCATTTATCCCTTTGAGTGCCAGAGAGGTACGCACTGCATTGCTTTGCAATGTGTAGAGTACCCCTCTGGCACTCAAAGGGTTGACCAGTTCTCTCTTCATATATATTTATATATCACCTCTCAAGCCGACAGCCTTTTAATTTTTGCAGTAAAAATCCATTTACTAGTGATAATCCTCTAAAAATATTTGCTTCATATATTAACACAAGGTATAATATAGTCTTTCCTAGTAGCCTATATTATTAGCTATACACTATCACTGATTTCTAGGCATTGGCTTTCCCAGTATTTTCCTCTCCTTCCTCTTAATCGACACTTATTACCTACTAGAGTAAAAGCCTGTGTACAAGGGCCAAGGTCCGGGTGATGCTAATCCTTTGAGTGCATTCGGGCAGTCTGTACTGCTCATGACTGCATCGGAGAAACATCCTAGCTAATTATTATATAGGATTCCTTTTCTCTGTGTGGTAGCAACATATATACTGTATAAGAGCTTCTTAACCTGTTGCATATACCCTTAGTCTACAACCAAAGGAGTATCATGCCTGTTGCTTTCCAGTTAGTTGAATATTAATCCTCTGAGTGCCGGAGGGGTATGCAACACATGCATGCTATGCAATGTGTTTTCCACCTCTCCAGCACTCAAAGGGTTAAAGGGATAACACCCCCCCCTTTTTAAAGATTTTAGAATGGCGATATGTTGCCTGCAAGAAGACGTTAGCAGGCAGTAGTCCGTTTGATCATTTCAGCTAGCATATTGTATTTAGACTGTAATAGCAAACAATTTTCAGTTTTTATTTTTTTCTATTCCAATTTGAATTCAATTTGACTTACCTATGATTAGTCAGAAATGAGCACATTTTTTTAAGATATAAGTACATTCTTTATCGGTTCATTATATCTGTGAGAATTCTGTTATCATATAGAACAATTGTTTATATTTTAACATGTATTTAAATAAAGTATAAATTAATCCTTTGAGTGCCAGAGAGAGATCCAACACTTTGGGCGACATGTTCAGAAAGTGATGGTAACTGAAATTGTCTGTAATCAGAATAAAAAAGTTCTTACTCCACAGTCCTTCAATTCTCAGACATGTTTCCTTCATTTTTACAATCCAATTCTACCATCTCCGTCAAAGGGAAAAAGTAATCTTAAAAGTGGGTGTGGCTTAATCTTCCATCATAATGTAAGGTATTTTCAGAAAAAAATATTCGTTTGAACATCATATTTTTGTCTGATTAACGTCATCTTTTCCCAACATAATTAAAATGGTCTAAACTTGGAGAACAAAAATTTGTTTCAAAGACAAAAAATGTCTTTGTTTCTTTGAAAATTTTTGTTTCAAAGACAAAATGAAAGACAATTTTTAAGATCAGAATTTTTAACGGCAATGTTCAATGAGATCTTCTTACCATCATTTTTAATTCTTTAGATGAGTTTTCAAACGTGACGGATTTACTTCTGAAAATATTGTCCTTTTACCACCAACTCATGATCTGACAAGTTTTTCATTATGACGACTTTTTGAACATCTCGCCCTTTGTGTTTGCAATGTGTTGGATACCATTCTGGCACTCACAGGGTTAAAAAAAAACCTTAGTTATGACACATAGTTATTCAATACCCATGCAGATGGTAAGATCCACTTAACAGAGATGCTGTAGCTGATTCCTTTCATGTGCAATGCTCTGTAAAAGGATGGTGGTATTTAAGAATTCTCTGTATTTAAAAAATGCATTCTTGCAAATATGTGGGCGTGGTTAGTTTAGGCTGTTTAAAAAATATAGTATCATTAGTGCCTAATTCAAAGTTTTATACTTTATCTTTCACTGTGCTTTTACTTTTTTAATTCCAGTATATATACACTTGTCATGCTTAAGTGACATTTTCCAGTGATGGCTTCAGTGGTTTCTGAAATCATGACTAACATTACATCCAAGTGACCTTCAAGAATATAGCATCTTTGACAGTGGTTTCTCCACATGAACTCCCACTGAAAAGACTGAAACATGTTTCAGTAATGCTGGTACTATTCTAATGCAAAGATAATCTGAAATGTCAATTGTGACCTTTAACAATCTATTATATTTAGTGCAATGTAATGAGGTTTTGAAAAAAAAATCCAAATAATGCTGAATATCTGGATGACAAATTTATTGAAAGCATGAAAATGTTATATTCATTTCTATAAAAATAATTCTCAACTCCAGAATGTCCATACAGTATGTCTAAACAATTACTCTGCCCTGATTGTCATTCTACTTAGTTAGCCAATAAAGGCATCAACAACTGTATTTGCCTCCTGTCCTTTTTTAGTCATTGCTATTTCTAAGTATGAGTGACAGAATTAAAAAATATCACATAATAAATATTCACAAATCAAGAAAAGATACAGTACTGGGCAAAAGTCTTAGGTGTGAAAAAATGTTGTAAAGTAAGAATGCTTTAAGAAAAATAAACTTAATAGTTTATTTTTATCATTTAACAAAATGCATAGTGTGTGAACAGAAGAAAAATCTAAATCAAATCAATATTTGGTGCGACCATTCTTAGGTACGTTTGCACAAAGTCAGGGATTTTGTAGGCATATAGTCAGGTCAACAGTTTAATATGTGGGTTGAAACACAATCATTAACTGAAACAGCTGTGTAGGAGGAAAAAAACTGGGTGAGGAACAGCCAAACTCAGTTAACAAGGTGAGGTTGCTGAAGACAGTTTAATTTCAAAAGTAATATACCAATATGAGCACAGAAAAAAGACACAAGGCACTTATATTGCATCAGCAAGGTCAGGCAGAACTTTCAGGGCAGGCAGGTGTTTCCAGATGTGCTGTCCAAGCTCTTTTGAAGAAGAACAAAGGAACAGGCAACATTGAGGACCGTAGACACAGTGGTTGGCCAAGGAAACTTGGCTCAGCAGATGATAGACATATCATTCTTATTCCCTTCTTAATCGGAAGATGCCCAGCAGTGCCATCAGCTCAGAATTGGCAGAAAACAGTGGGATCCTGGTACACCCATCTACTGTCCAGAGAAGTCTGGTCAGAAGTGGTCTTCATGGAAGACTTGCGGCCAAAAAGCCATACCTCTGACGTGAAAAGAAGGACAACCGACTTAACTATGCATGAAAACACAGGAACTGGGGTGCAGAAAAATGGCAGCAGATTCTCTGGACTGTTGAGTCAAATGTGAAATATTTGGCTTTAGCAGAAAGCAGTTTGTTTGCCAAAGGTCTATAAAAAAGAACAAGAATGAAAATCTATCTGCAAGCAACAGTGATGCATGGTAGAGGTTCATTGTAACTCTGGGGCTGCATATCTGCAAATGGAATTGGGGACTTTTCAGAATTATTGGTCTCCCCAATGCTGAGCATTACAGACAGAAACGTATATGTAGTGGAAAGGTTGGACTCTAAAAGGTAGAAAATATGCTTGAGTCTTTCTGTAGATCTCCATAGACGAGATGGAATGTAGGATTGTGTAGGACCTTCTTTATACTGCTAAAAGCTTGATGATCTAAACAATATTTTTTTTAAAAGCCTAATCTTTTATTAAATCTGCCATTTTCAGGGAATGTTGTTGCCTCGTTCTTACCAGAGTTGAAAGACTTGTTCTGTGACAAACATCCCTAGCAGTGAGGTAGCAATAAAATCAATATTTTTTTAGAAATGACTAGAGCAACAAATTGTCTTTTATATAAAGGTTACTCTTTGTGTGTGTTGTCAAACGGAGATCCCATGCACCATAAGTAGCATGTCCTGTTATTTTATTATCACTTGCAGTGGTTAATAACTATAGGATGGATTTAATAAATACAGAGAAAAGAAAAAATATCCTTTATTTTCTTTCTTATTTTTCATCATAACCATCTTCATCAACACCACAGTCGTCTTTATCATTGCAAACATCTCAGACTTTACCATCTTCATCATTTTATATCTGGGGAGGAATCATTACAGGCATGCCCTTCAGATAACTAATAAAATAGTTCTGAGGGCCTTGCTCTGACAATTTAAGTACATATTAGATATACATTTCATGTAAGATTTGTTCAGCTAAATGTATGAAAACCTTCTTTTATATATCATCATAACCTTCAGTCATTTTTGATCTACTGCAGGGTGTAGGCCTTCTCAGTATATATAGCGTGTGTGAATGAATATACACACAATAGGGTTCAAAAATCTGTCTACCATCACCAACTAGTTTTATTTAATCATTTAATAAAAAGTAGTATATTATTATAAACAGGTGATACTTATTCTTCAGGAAAACATAATTTAACACTGAGACATGCATATTTGTTAGATCTTTATGTAAAATTGCCATTTATATGAATATTCTCTTCACACACAATTTGCTCATATATTTTCAAAACTTTTATGTGAGGAAATGGCTTCATGAGAGGCTAACACCACAGTGTGTAAAAAGCTACCATTTAGTATGGAGCTGGCGACTTTCACAAGATAACCTGCACTTTGACCAAAGAATACCACTCTGTTCTGCAGGTATATGCCATCCCTTCTGGCTTAAAGTTGTGTGGAAGAGTATTCCTTTTCCAGCAGGGCAACAATCCTAAACACACATCAAAGCTATGTCAGGCGTATCTTTAGTCCAAGGAAGAGAAAGAAGTGCTAATTTGCATGGCTTTCCCCATTGAATTTCTTTGGAAATATTTGAAAGGGGAAAAGACAAAATGCACTGTGACATTTTTAGACACACACTGGGATGCTCTAAAGGAATATCAAATTCTGTACAAATTGTAGAATCAATGCCAGGTAGGTCATTAAGGCAAATGGTGGTCATACAAATATTGAAAATACAGTATGTACTTGTTTTTTAATTAGTGAAAATTAAGTATTTTTGTTTGAGAAATACTGCATTTTGTCAAACAAACTTGGTTTTCAGAGACACTGAAATAAAAGCAGATTGTGGTAGTTGACATAGACTTTTGGATCTCAGTACATATTGATAATGTGAGTATATATGTGAGTGTATGCAAAAAAAACAATATTTCTTAGTTTCTTCAGATATTTGCATAAACATTTAGAAATCTATTCAATGAAATTGTTGGAGAATCCGAATTATAAATTTAAATTGAATGTAAGCTACAGAATGAGGCCACAGCTAGGGATGGGCAACATTTTTCACCTCGAAAGTGAAACAAGTGAAAAATTGCCCTTCCTGTCAATTTTCCTCTTTCCCACCTGGCTCATTGCATTGAAATCCCTTTTTTTCCCAGAGATATAATATAAAAAGGGTATCAGATTCCTGCAGCATGTCATTTGTTTTGTGAGAGAGAGTACCCTATTTTTGAGCTAGAGAAGACAGGTAAATAAAGCATAGTTGGAATTTAGTTTAGGGAGTCTTGTAGGCAGGAAATGTGTTCTCTGTGTTTGGGGAGTCTGGGGACACTCTGGATAGGGGAGTTTGAAGGGAGAATGGAGAATTGCCCAAGATACAGCAAAATCTTGGGTGACTGAGACAGACTGCTGTTTTCCAAGTCTATTCCTGTCTAGAGGTTTTCATTGTTTTAGGGGAGTCCTAGGGTGTGTGAAGGTGCAAATGAGATTTACTCCAAAAACCCCAGGCAGCTGTGATCCAAGTTCATTTTTGGTGGCTATTCTCTGTTAGATGAGTGCGGGTGTGTGTGAAGGGGGCAAAGGAAACATACCCTCAAATACTCCAAAATCTTGTGTGAGTTCCTGAGTTGGCTGAGCTTCTGTCACTGACTGTCTGACCGACATTTAGCACTGACACTCAATAAACAGACAAGTAAAACTGATACTGACTCTCTTTCAAACAATATATATGTATAGACTGCAGAGACAGTGGGAGAGAGAAAGCAACCACTGAAATACTCTTGACACTAGCTAAAGGCAAATAGGGGAAAAAACATTTGCACAGCTAGCATTTTTTTGTTTATTTTTTTATTTTATTTTTTTGTCGACAGTGATAGTGACAGTTTAAAAAAAAAAAAATTGACAGGTGACATTTTCCCTTTAGTAATGTTCTGCTTCAATCATACCAAGGTCCCGATCACCCCTCTACAATCTGCCTAAGTGTCATCTTCATATAGTGATAACCTGTAATCATTTTCTTTTTTTTGTTATACAAGTCATGCTATGGCAAAATTAACATTTTTAAAAATGAGCCGGGGCCTTACTTCAGGACACACTGTGGTTACAGCTCTGTACCGCAACCTGTCAATCTTCATCTGTTACCTCCCCAAATATTGATGCGCAACAACATTTGGGGAGGGAACAGACAAAGATTGACAGGTCGAGGTGCAGAGCTGTAACGCAGTCTGTCCTGAAGTAAGGCCCCGGCTCATTTTTAAAAATGTAAATTTCACCATAGCATGCATTGTATAACAACAATTACAGGTTATTGCTATATGAAGATCACACTGAGGCAAACTTTTATAGGGGTGATAGTTTGCATTTAAGAGAGAGTATTTTGTAAAGAGCATGACATTATACACAATCAGAGCTGTTAAAATACACACACACACACACACACACACACACACACACACACACACACACACACAAACATACATACACACACTAGTTGAATAATGTCCAGCAAATGTATTCTTATCAGGGGATGGGTGAAAGAAGTAGGAGCAGCACAGGGGTGTGTCCATAAAGTGGTAGTCCAAAAACTGAGTGGAACAGTGGTTGCTGCAGCTTGTGCAATAAATGAAGATGATCCTTCTTCTTCTGCAGAGGATGTTTGTCAAAGTCCCATAAAAATGTTCCATCATCATCAGTTATATTAATAAACCATCTATTGTTGATGGCATAATGGAGGAATTTTCAAACAACTGCTGCATCTGACCTTAAGACAAACAAGTACAATACCTGTTCTGAAAATAGTAGCAAATGTTGTGGCAATCCCCCTAAATGAAAATGTAAAAAGCATTGTTTGAGATTTCAAAAAAGTATATAACAGTAGTGGGGAAGAAGCATAGGCGTTGCTAAGGATGACTTAATTACTGATGATAAGCAATGCTGCCTATTCTATGGCTAGTCACCGCTCAAGAGCATCACATTTTGTCTCTAGTGCCATTACAGAGGAGAAATTTCCACATACATATTAGACTAATTCCACCCAAAAGGGTGGTCTAGTTCCATAATGATGGGCAAGTCCCCTCTGCAGGGAAATACCAACTAACCCCAGACGTACATGTCAGGCTTGTTGGGCCTTGTCAGCAAAGTGGTTTTATAGCAGCAGGAGCATCACTGACAAGAATATCCCAACATATTTGTAAGCACATGGCATCATAATCACAGACAGCAATTAATGTGTTTCAGGGGTGGCAATCTAACATTTGTGGTGGTGGTGGTGGTAGATCTCTATGGGACTTCCTCCCAAAGTATGGTTTGATAATTGATACACATGAACACCGTGTAGCTCCTAGGAGTGGTCCCACTGCATGTTAAACGATTACAGCATACTTGCAGGATACCTATGTTCTAGGTAGAAACAAAGACCCCAATGACTATCGGCAAGCAAAACTGTGAGTGTGACTAACCAGCACTGACGCGTACTGCCATTGCAACAGTTAGTTGCCCTCAAGCAAGCTTAGATCAGAGTGGGTTTTCAGTGCAGCTGGTTATATTGTAAATGAAAATAGGAAACAACTACAAGTATCAGTGCTGGTAGTTACATTTCTAAAAATTAACCAACTTCTATTACCATATAAATAATAAATAAAGAATAATAATAATAATACCGTCCTGAGTGTCAGTTAACAGATGTGGACAAAACCACACATGACTTAGAAACTCACATCACATGTACTATTAACAGCAATACTGAGCATGAGGAGGAGTGATTTGAAGGGTTGGTGTCATCTGCCACCTCTTGGACTACAACTATGACCACTGATTATATTTCAATAATCTGAGAATGATAGCTTAAATTAAACTCATAGATGAGAATTAAAATAATTGGCCTAGCTTTCAGTCCTATGAATCATGATGATGTATATACATCAATCACACCACACCAGTCCACCCACCATACCTATCTGCCACATTCAATGCTGTAACCTTATTTATTTAATTATCTTTTAAGAATAATGGTTAGCAAATGTAGCTGCAGACTTGCAGGATGAAAAACTTTAAAAAAGAAGAGGTTGGCCAATTAAGCGTCTCCTCCTTCACCTCATCTAAAATCATGTGTGGTGGAATACTAATTTTTCCCTTGAAAGCAGGAAGGAGCTGTGCTTAATCAGCAACTGCAATGTATACACTGTTGGTAAGGACCCATTGTGAAATAGGGTAAGAATTGGGAACTATCATAAAAATGTACACATATTAAGCAACAGGCACAACTGGCCGTAGCTCAGCAATGTAAATCCATCCCCCAAGAAACCAAGTACTGCTGTCACTATGGCATTTGTCAGCTCTGCTAAGAACATATGATGTTAGAAGACATAATAACTAGGGGTGTGGTGAAAAGTGAGAAATTTCCCACATGAGTTTTTGTGAAAATGGCCGATTTTACACTGTTTTCTCTTTTTCTCCAATGCAAAATTTTCCTCCTATTCTAACACTTTTTTTCTCCTATTCGAACACAATTTTCCTATGTTTAATATGGTGCAACATTTCCCAGCACAATATTATTTCTTCTGAGGGCTATAGTGGAGAAATAAGTAGCTGAAAGTCAAAGCTGTGAGTCCTACAGCAAAATATACCTTGAAAAATGTGTTAACATGCAGGGGGCATTTGTCCTTTGCCCACAACACTTCCTGCTTAAAGGGATAGTAATATTTCAAATTAACTTTAATTAATCATGTAGACCTTAAAAATCCAAATTCAATGAGCCCCACAGCATCTCTCAGACCTGTATGGTTTGAGAGAAAGCCGCTCTGAAAGTTCCCACTCCCCTGACGTGGGAGTTGTAGCTGACTGCAGGGGAATCCTGTCCCTGAACAAGTGGCGGCTCTGCAGCAGAGCTGAGATTGAGTTATAGAAACAGAAATCCTTCACTGAAATGATCTTCCATGTGTGCTTGCAAACCAAGCACACGTAGAAGACCGTTTCAGTGCAGGATTTCTGCTTCTATAACGAGATCTCGGCTCTGCTGCAAAGACTCAGCAGGTCCCGGGACCAGATTCCCCTGCAGTCAGCTAGAACTCTGATGTCAGGGGAGTGGGAACTTTGAACGTGGCTATCTCTTAAATCATACAGGTTTGAGAGATGCTGTGGGGCTCATTGAATTTGGATTTTTAAGGGTTACACAATTAATTAAAGTTAATCTGAAGTATTACTATCCCTTTAAGTGACACTGGCACATATTCATGATGGTGTCAAGTGATTTAAAAAAACAATAAAGTACAGTTTACAATGTGGCAGATGTTCATGGTAGTGGTGGTGGGGGACTGGCATGCTGTGATTGGTGGGACCCTGACAAACTGCATCCACCCTGGGATGAGAGGGCTAATCATCATTTATTGCAAATGTTGCAGCAACAATTACTGCAGTCAGTTTTTGCACTAACACTTTACTCCCATTCCATGCACTTCCTCCACATTTCCCCCCTCCCACTTATGCATTTGCTAGACATTACTCAACTACTGTGTGCATGTTTTACTCTCTACAGTACAAAACTGATGGAGTCTTGCCTTGGCCCTCAACAAAAATGTCATCTGCTGTCTATCAAGTTTGCCCCAGTCACAGTGTTCCCAGTCAGCTGTCTGATATATTTGTGTTTATTTATTTTTATTTATTTATTTTTTTAAGTGGTCCACCATATCTTATCACAGTTAGTCCCCAAAAAAATATATAACTAAAAAAAAAAAGCAGGAAAGAGTGGGGAAACTTGTCGCTGGAAATTTTTCACCAAGCAGAACGTGCTATTTTTTGCTGATTTCAGTTTGAGGCAAAAATTTTCTCCCATCCCTAGTAATAACAATAATGAACTTCCCTGCCACCAACTTAGCTTACTCAGTGGGACGGAATGTCTGCAGTTGTTCTCTGATACCCTGCATTTGATTGCTCTCTACAACATTGCCATGTATGATCACTGCACCACACAAGGTACAATGGGTAGAAACAAACTGCAAGATTCTCAAATCTACAGACTCTCTATCAGCTGGTGGGGGAGGTAATGGAAGCAAAGGTGGAATCATACTAGAAGAAAGAGGATACTGAGGGTGCTGGGCCTACATTTTTCCACACCAAGACTTTAGCACAAGAAGACATGATGATGCAGGTGTTACGTTCATCATCAAACTTCAATACTGGATTTCTCTTGCCTTCCTCTGGGATCTTCACCCCTGTTCTTAGTGCCCTTGGAGAGGGTCAGGAAGGCACAGTGACAGCAGCAGCTCTTGATTTTTTTGGGGGTTCACATGCTTAATATAAATGTCATGGTGTCTGTTGCATGTGCTTTGAGGGCAGATGTGCCAAGGTGAGCCCACTCTTTTTTACCACCTTTGTATAGTGATTTGTATAGATCACTGTACTGTGCCTGCCCCAAGGGGAAAGATATTCCCACACCCATGAGTCCAGTGAATGGACAAGTGGAGAAGAATGACCTTCTTCTCCAGAATGACCTTCTTCTCCAGAATCACCTTCACTGGCTGGGGCAGGTGATGCCAATGCTGCCTCAGCATCAGCACTAGAGCTAGAACCAAGAGTATTTGTGGAAAATGGAACCTGTCCTAGTCCCTTATCACTGCTTTATGAACCCATTGACATGGTGGCCTGCAGCAGACTAGACAGCTCTTAATTATCCTACTACTGTGATAGATGAACTTCTGCCTCTGACTCAGCAGCAGGAATTACAGCTGTAAATTTTTGAATATCACTGCTCATGGTGGTGGTGATGCCCATCCTCATTTACATATTTTGCCTAATTCCTAATTGTTTTCCACCATACTCTCTTCCACACCAGTTTCTCCACTATCACCACCACCACCAGTCTCTTGCTGCTTTTTTGACTGGTTGGGGATCCTCTGCTGTCACACTTGCCATTTCCCCAGAAAAAGGTACACTGGCACCAGTAGCAACAGACTTGTGCTGCTTCTCAAACTACTTTGCAGTTCTGCCTTCTTCAATATAATGCCCCAGAGGGAAAATTACAGGGGGACTAGGAATCACTGAGTCAGGTGTATGTGGGCACCCTGTACCTCTGGTGCTGCTGACTTCCTCCTCCACCACCTCTGTATCAGCAGCGTAAGCTGCTGCTGGTCCTAGTGCTAGCAAGAGCACCAAATTACTGTTTATATATTAACTTGTATTTTATTTATTTGTTTCTCTCACTCTTCTTGCCCTGCTTCCACTATCTTTGTCTCCTAAACTAAACCATGCTGCATGGTGCAGAATTCTGGGTTTTTATAGTATAGAGCAGGGAGTTTCAGCGCCATTGGAAAGCATAAGCAGGAAATTAAAATTGTGTTGTGTTAGCAAAATAGAGGAAAATCTATGGGTTTCTTTATGGGAGGGAATTCCCTTGAGAAAAATGGGAAATTGTGCTTTTTTTCATGAAAATTCTCAAGAGAAAAAAATAGGATCCAGCCCTAGGCATAGCACCATGAGTGTCCGTAGAATTTTTTTTCCAGGGCAGGCCAAAGCCAAAATATGACCCCCAGGCAAATCCGCCCCCTCTTGCCTCCCCATCTGGACACTCAGGCACCCCCACAAGACTTGTAGCTGTATATAATGCACCTGCACTATGTGTACCTGTGTACAGATCTCTCTCTCTCTCGATAATTGCATGAACAATAGTTTTAAAAAACATCCAGATTACTTTTATAAACATTTAAATACATTTGTAAAAATAGGACAACAGATAAGTTATTTAAACATCTATAAACTTGTCAGAGTTTTAATTGTAAACTGAGGCTGAAGGTAAAGTACAGAATGAGACCACATCATATGACTTGTAGCTATATATAATTTTGTTACACCTGCATCTGTGTCTGTGCATCTGTGCCTGTATACAGGTGCATTGATATATATCTTTGCACAACGCCTCAAGAATCCAACATGTGTATGACTGACTAACAGCTTAACACCCTCACACTCCCACACTCACCACTCCATGATGGATGCAGTGCAAATCCACTTAAGTTAAGAGCTTCGTACATATGTGTTAAGCAGGCAAAAGACCATTTAGCACACAATTATTTTCTGTAATTTATGGGCAAAAATGGTTTCATACACCCCACTCACTGTTTTCCACAAGCTATGCACTTTTGAATAGTGTCAGTATGGGAATGTTTTGGAACAATTTTTTTATCTTTTATGTAAGATATATATATATTGAAGAATTACTAGTCGTTTGGTGCACTGACATGGAACTGTTTGAAATATTTTTAGCTTCAATTAATGAGATGATTTGCTTCTACTCTGAATTAGTTAAAAAAAAATTCATGTTCTAAAGCTGTATATCTGCAGTTTAATGATGCCTTATAATAATTACTAACCAAACTACAGAAAAAAATGACTGAACGTTTACATATCTCTCTGGTTATTTGCTGTTTGACTCTTGTAGAAAAGGACTTACAAAAAGCCGGGGTCACAAGTGGGAAACTTCATAAAGCATTCACCAGGGGTCCAGATCTTCGACTCCTTTGACTCATAGGTTCACAAGAATATTCCATTGTTTTAAGTAAGAGTTTGGCAGTATGAGGCCCACAAGCTGTTGTGGTTACTACTGCCATATTCCTTGGCTGGCTGGGGTTGATGTGAGTAGTAGTACACACCAGCCAGAGGGCTTTAGGTTTGCCTGACCCTGTTTCAGACAAACCCAATTGTACCATAGGGATCAAATTGCAATTATCAAAGCAAATTCCATAGCTTGAACACAGTGAGTTGCTAAGAGGCTCATTCAGTGTGATCAACACAACTGTGCTAAAGCTGGGGAAGACAATTTAAATTTCACCTCTTTCCTCTCACAGTCTCAACTTAATATCAGTCTCTGCATCAACATCCATGTTCTGTGCACCCCCTGCTGAAGTACAGGTGACCAACTACCAGGGGTGAAGGCCCTAGAGGCACTTGTGTTCTTGAGCCCAGATCGACCTCTTTCACTGCAGCATTCCCTATCTACCTCACTTTTCAGCGGTGGTAGGGGTTGCAGCAGCCATCGGTGCTGCACCTCTAGCTGCAGCCTTGCCACCACCACCACCACTGACATGGGCCTTCAATATTGCTCCACCCCTGGCAGCACAACCCCTCACACTGGCACCACAAAGACCAGATCAGCCACTGGTCCTGGTTGGCAATACCATGAGCAGGGCAAAGCCAGGACCCAGCAGATTCCACTCATCCTTTAACAGAACAGCAGTCCGAACTAGCAGCAGAGAATCCAGTGGGAGAGAGCTGTCATGCAAGAGGTGGGGTGGATGAGGTGAAGTGAGATGGTTGGACATCATAGTGTGGTGGGGCAAGATAGCTCCATTATAGGACAGCTAAAGAAGCAAACTGCTGGAGAATGATGTGCACCAGAATCAGGAGCTAAGAGTGCCTCCGTGTGCTGAAGAAAAAAAAAACCTGTTATGTTTATGCCATGCCAAAGTGAATGTTTGCAACAGTCCAGCTGTTTTCATGCCAGTGCCTCTTGAACAGTGCTGGAAGGCTTCAATGAATTGATGAATGAAAGCATGCGTATAGATAAATTAGACAAATTAACAGCCATTAAGTTCACGGAGGCAGCTGGAGCACCTCCCTGTGCTGAATAAAAAAATATTTTTTTTTAGGAAGCGCAGATTGAGGGATCCAATTCCATTGCATCCCATGCATTAGGACCCAGGGGCACCAGAGACCTTAAAACGATGAAGGGCTTCTAATAACAGACCAGGTAAAGAAATGTCGTAGAAACTTAAGTTTTATAATGAGAGGCACCAGATAAAACAGATAATATATGGCGGTAGGTCTTGTGTCTCCCCTCGCCAGATCAGTGAGGCTTTTAGATCATACTATGAAGCTTTATACAATCTGCCCGCGTTAAGCAAGACAAATTTGGAAATGAGCGAATTTCTAGCAAGCTTGAATCTGCCTATCTTACAGGATAGGAAACTTACCATCTTAAATAGCCCTCTTACTAGTGAGGAGATATCTAGCGTGATATGAGGTTTGAAAAATGGTAAAGCACCGGGTCCGGATGGATTCACTGCAAATTTTTATAAAGTGATAGAGGCCCAGGTCGTGCCATTGTTGGAGCGGGTGTATAACGCCATTGGGGGAGGTCAGGGATTTCCTGAAGAAATGTTGGAGGCAACAATTTCACCAATTTTAAAGCCAGGAAAGCATCCAACTGTGGTCAGTAACTATAGGCCTATTTCTCTGATAATTTATGATATCAAGATTTATTCTAAGATTTTGGCCTTGATGTTGAATTCAGTGATTTTGGATTTGATCCATCCGGATCAAGTGGGTTTTATGATTGGGAGAGCTGGGGAAGATAATACTCGAAGAGTTTTTGACATTTTGGATCATATCCAGAAGGAGGAGATTCCGTCAATTTGTAAGGCTTTGGATGCTGAAAAGGCCTTTAATAGGGTAAATTGGAGATTCATGTCAGAATCGCTTCGAGCCTTTGGATTAAGGGGAAGAATTTTTGAATATATAATGGCGTTGTACACGGTTCCAAAGGCCAGGGTGACGGGGCCATTTTTGGGATCAATGGAATTGAGAATTCGGAATGGGACTAGACAGGGTTGCCCTTTGGCACCCTTGTTGTACGCTTTGACAATAGAATCCCTGGCTTCCCTAGTTAGAGTCTCTTCAGATATATATGGAATAAAGATTGGTTCACAAGATCATCGGATATCTTCATATGCCGATGATGTTATGCTGACCCTGGCCTCTCCTGAGACTTCTCTCCCAAGTGTCCTGGAAATATTGGAATTATATAGCGGATGTTCTAATTATAAATTAAATCCTTCTAAAACACAAACTATTCCCAGTTTTATTCCGGATGCATCTCTTGTTAGTTTGAGAAGACAGGCCCTGATGGACTGGGATAGTAAGTTTATTTCCTATTTAGGGATACAGATTAGTTTGGATATGGCTCAAACCCTGGAGGAGAGTTATTCTGTGCTTTTCAGGACCCTACGGGAGCTGAAGTCGAGATGGAGGGGTTTAGAGGTTTTTTGGATGGGACGAATAAATATAGTTAAATCTTATTGGGTCCCGAAGATAGTTTATCTTTTTAGGGCTATCCCGGCCCCAGTCCCTGTTGGTATCTTGAGAGATTTAGATAGACTGAGAGCTATGTCTGGGATACTATAAAGCCTAGAATCCCAAAGGATTAATTGAAAAGAAAGTTGAGTCTGGATGGTGTGGGATATCCGGACCTTTTCAAGCTACATGAGGCATGCATGCTGTCCCACTTTTTGATGTGGGAAGCTAAAAGAGGGACAGGACTGGGTTGGCATAATATAGAACTGGCTAAATGTAAGGGTCATTATCCATTCTTATTTTTTTGGCTGGAACCCAATCGTTTTAGGAAATTGAGGTTAGATAACAGTATTGTGGTTGGATTAATGACTTGGATTTATAAATTTCGGAGAAAATATTGTCTCATAGGTAGTCAGAGTTATCTGAACTTTTCTAGCTCGATTAGGGTTTTGTCTCTCTATTTGGAGGATCTGGAGCTTGACAGATGGTTTGATGCGGGTATTAGGAGGATTACAGATCTTTTTGACCGGGATTCTCTGCTCTCATTTTCGGAATTGCAGCGGAAGTTCGGAGTGGTTTCTAATCTTTTTAAATATAATAGAATAAAAACATTCTTGGCAGGGGAGAATATTTCGACTCCAGATATTGGAGCATTGTTAACCACTGCTCTTACTGGTAGTCGTGTTATCTCCAGAGTCAGAAACGTGTTGGTAAATTTGGTTCCACCCCGGAAGCCACGAGCTTTCCGGAAATGGGAGGCGGAGCTTGATATTTTTGTTCCTTTACAGGATTGGTATGCAGCATGGAGGATTACAAGGCGTTCAGTACATTGTATAGGCCTGATAGAACAATACTATAAATTGATCCATAGATGGTATAGGGTACCACGCCTTTTATGTAGATTTAGGGCAGGACTTCCGAATCTGTGTTGGAGATGTTCAGCAGAGGCAGGTACACAGATGCATATTTGGTGGGACTGCTCTAAGCTTGATGGTCTCAAGACGACCTTAGTGGAAACATTAGTTGAACTGTTTCAGATTCTGATCGTCCTGAGCCCTAAGTCTTTTTTGTTTCATATGGACCTTCCCGTTATAAAATCTAGTGATAAACATCTGTGTGTTAATATTTTATTGGCAGCCAAAATGGTAATTGCAAGACATTGGAAGAGACAGGAGACCCCGACTTGGAATGAAGTTGAGACTCAAATTAACTTCCAGTGCGAGTTGGAAAGGTATTTTTATAATAGAAATCAACTAGCCATTAAGACCTACAGGGAAATCTGGAGTTTGTGGCTTCGAAGAAAGGCTTGCATTACATATTGATATGGTTTTGGAGGTTTGATCTGAGTTTCAACTTTTTGTTTTTTGGGCGAGCCCCAGAGGATTAGAATTTGTTTGGATTATAGATTAGAATTCTCTCCCTGGTACTAAGATTCTTGAGAGCATTGAAGGTGGAATCTCCCAGATATGTTTGTGATGGTTGGTTTGTATAGGATGCTGGTGTGACTGTATAACAACGACTTGTATTTTTGGATTTTAATTAATGTAATGACTGTGTATTTTTGTAATTTATAAAAATTAAATAAAGATAAATAAAATGTAAAAAAAAAAAAAAGATGAAGGGCTTCCAAAGAAAAAAAAACACGTTGTATTTCTTCAGCACACGGAGGCGTTACAGCTGCCTCCGTGTGCTTAATTGCTGTTGATTTGTCCAGCACTGTTCAAGAGGTATTGGCATGAATACATCTGGACTGTTGCAAACATTCGCTTTGGCATGACGTGAATATAAGTTTTTTTTTCTTTCTTAACGCGCCCATTGACTAGGCGACGTGACAATCTTGCGCTGTCATGCACTGCAAGATTGTCACGTTGCACTTTTTAGACCGCCGACCTGCTGAAACAGTTGAATGGTTGCACACTCTTCTGCGTGCAACAATTCAAAAGGATACCCCTGCAAAGGAAAAGAGATCAACTGCACCAGCATGATCAAAATCAGGTGGAAATCACAAGAATGACCACTGAGTTCAGGTACTTCTGTCAGGACTTAAAAGAGGCAGAGGCAGCCCAGTGTCAGGGAGCATCAGCTGGCTCCCTTGAAGCACCATCCAGACACAGGTACAGACACCAGCAAAAGTGCAAGGGAGCATGAACTATGTACAGCACCTGGCACCACAGTTCCTCTGGGAACATCTAGAGATAGTGGTACACCTTACCCAGCTGCTCCAGCCAAAGAAGGTGCAGGACCTACTAGACCAGACAGGGGCCCTGTATCCAACACCATCTGCATCACTGCCCACCACATCCATACTACCTCTAGCTGCTGCTGCACAGCCACCTGCAGCCCAGGGACTGCTAACATCTACACTTCCATCTGCTGTCATCTGATTCCCATCAATGTCCACATGTTGGTGATTTACCTTCTGTCTTCCCATTACACAATTTTAGCTAGCGTTGGGAAGTAGCGTCTCCCAGTTTCTCCCCCTTCACGTGTGGTGCATCTCCAGGGCTGGGAGGTGAAGACTGTCTGGGTCCCTGCTGAAGTGACTTCTCTCTTCCACATCCAGATAATGGGTAAAATGTTCTAATTAAAACTGCCAGGGTGCCATTAAATTATGAAGACAATGTTCTGACGAATAGCACTCATTGGACTTTTCCGTAAGTCATTATATCAAGAAACTTGTTTATTAAAAGGCAACGTTTTGGTGGACACTACCACATTTGTCTTGACAAAGGTGGTAGTGTCCACTGAGACGTCTTGACAAAGGTGGTAGAGTCCACAGAAACTTTGGCTTTTTTCAATAAACACACAACTTTCTTGATATAATCACTTATGCAGAATAGCACTCACTGGACTTTTCCATAACTAATTTATATATATATAAGTGTAATGTGTGTATGTGTATCCCCCCCCTCCGAAGATTACTGTAAGCTAGCTGTTACTGTTTTCTAAGCATTATGTTAAAATGGGTCTGTCTCTTTAGAGTCTGGCAATGTTTGTGTCTGGAAGTTATTTTTGAAGAACTTCTTCACATGCAATGATTTTTCTTGTATTGTTTTGTGTTCCGGTTGTTATGTAATTGGTGCATCTAAAGTTTTGGGATGTGGCAGGGTTTGTTTACAGTGAAATGATTGGTTGGACCCGATGTCAATAATATGTTCCAATTCACTGTTATTGGGTGTGCTGGTGAAATGTGTAATACAGAAAATGAACAGGGGCATGGAATAATGGAGTTGTGTTATTGGAGGATTCAGTTTAGTAATTAGTTTTTTCTAATTGCACAACGTTTACATGTAGCTTGCATTGCTTTCCATATACTTTGTTTTTATCAGGCTGGGGTTGCTAAATGCAAAAAAAAAAAAAAAAAAAAAAAAAGTCAATTACGGTGCAAAGTCTCATAGGAAACTTGGCTCCTATTGTAATGTGATGTGCCTAAACTTTTCTTTGAAGCCATTTGTGTTTTTTCAGGCACTGGAATTCAACTAGACATTTCCAAACCTACAGCTTTCAGGAATCCTGAAGAACTAATCTGCTGTAATGGAATCTAATCGCTAATGCAAACAAGTGAGGTCTAATAGGTTTGGAAAATTGCCGTTTTCAAATGCAGCACACTACAACTTTTTAACAGCCAATGATAATTATAAAGAAGCTATCTTCCTGCAGCCTATGAGGCTGCAGTGCATGCAACTTCACAAGAGACTGCAATGTAATTTTTAATGCAATATATACTTTTGTGTGGCCATCATAAGACATCAGTCAATCATGTGCAGTTGATCTGATCCTCCTAACTCCCAACTTTTCCACTCCTGAGGAAGTGATACTATGAAAGACATCAGAAAGAGAGGGGATCATTTCCCTCCTAGGCAAAGTCGCCATGCTGTATAAATATGACATTATTTAATAAATGTGGGTTGTTCGCCTTTATTGTTGTTCTTGTGAGGATATCCTTAAAACATAGCCTGCTAGAGGATCTAGAGTAAAACCTTTGAGTATATAACTGAATGTAAGGTTTTCACCATTCAGCCTTAAAATGTATTTAATATCTGAGTATATCACTTCTATGTTTGTGATACATAAGGTAGATGACTTTTATGCTGTAGAAGTAGTCACCCTTACCGATTAGTCAGCTGAATAAAGAAACTACTTAAAACATAGATCTACATTAAAGTTGGATAACCAGTTCAAAGACCAGTTGAGGCTGATGGCAGTTGGAGTCTAACAAATGGAGGTATGCAAGTTGATCACTCTTGATACTTTATTTTATAAATACCTAGTTCTGAAAAAAAATTAAGAATATGTTGTCAAAAAGCATTTATCATACAAAACAGTTTGTTATGTTTAATAGTTAATTGCAAGAACACAGTCATACTATTACGCTTGTGGGGTAATTCATGTGGAACTGATTTTGTTTCTTTATCTAATTATCTTTTTGAACATTCAAACATTTTAATATTCTGGGTCTGTTTTTCACTAGTCACTTCTCATATCTTTTAATTTAAATATCATTTGAAGAAAATCAATCTAATTATTAAAATTGTTATGAGAAGTTATTTTCATATCAAACTAATACTGGGAATTGAATTACATGTATCAACTAGAATTGAGATTAATTTAAAAAGTGCATTGGTAAAGGACACCTTTTAGTTTACTGTTCTCACTACTGAAAACTTAAACTTTTAGGAAACAGACTAAGTATTAAAGTTGTAGGAGACACAGACTGAAGGACCTTGAGCTAAATAGGTGTGCTAGGAGCGGTACAAGCTCAACCATGGTGTACAAGTAATTTGCTTGCTGATGGAGCAGTGCTATTGAAGAGCAGAGTTAGGAAATATCCAAACGCAAAACTGCAAGTACATTGATGGGTGGAGAAAATTTATGGATGGACAGAAAGTATTTTAATAGAGATCAACAAAATACAAGAGGAACGTTGACACTCAATCTGTACATAGAATAGTATAAGCAATAATAAACATGGGAGTGAATGGGAGAATGCAAGATAAGAATATGAATAAACTGTGTGATACCAGAGCTACATAAAATATAAAACTTTAATACCGAATATAAAAGAGAGCCTTCCTCTAAAATATATCTAAAATAATACTTTTGTAATAATGTGGAAATATATAATAAAGGTACCCTGAAACAAATAGGATAAGTCTTTATACACTGTGGATAGCATAGATGCGTTTCTCTCCTGTCCTAAACAAGTATAGATGTTCAGTTCTGAAACTGGGAGATTTATGATGTGAACTGTAGAATAGTCCCCAAAGGCTTCAAAAATGAATGATATACTGATCTCCACTCATGCATCAGTCTGCAGTATAGTCGACTGGATAAAATTTCAGAGAAAATCAAAGAGAATCTTGGAGAGATTGATCAATGAAGATCTAACTCTCCCATCCTAGGCATATGTCAAAACAATGACAATGATCCTTTGGATGTCACAATGAAGTTCAAATCATCCAAAGGAAATTTTGCTGCAGGCACAGGAATGGTGTCCAGGAGCCTTCTATGTGGAAATGTTCCATTGTAGCACTCTTCATCTCCATAGATGTATATATCTAAACCTTATAGTGGGACAATGAAAACATGTGCAGGCAGAGTCTATTGTAAAAATTATGATATAATATGTTAAATGTCCCTAGGCTTTTCATATCACTGTAGATACTTCTCCAGGGGATCAAACACTTTGAGTGCCAAAAAACATCCAACACATTGCTTTTCAGTGCTCCGGAAACCTCTCTGGCACTTCAGATTTATTTAGAAAATGTTTTTCAAGGAAGAATACATTAAGATTTGTCTTGTTTTTAAGTATGTCTTGGAGAGCTTTTATAGTAAAAAGCTACATATATTCACAATATATACACACATATACACATAAACATGCATAAAAAATATACACAGTTACATATTTTATTTAGATTAAAAAAAAAGCAGTTATTTTTAGGGATTTTAGACAGGGAGAAGAGCTCATTATTTCAGATAGGTTATTCTGGGAATGTGACGCTCTGAAGGAGATTGCAGATTGACCAGCTTGTTTCTTGTAGTGTGGAATACTTAGCAAGTTGTTAGCAGTGGAATGGAGGTTGTAGTTATTATGGAGAGCTGGAGTGAGCATACTGCTCATTTATGGTGCAATGCAGGAAACGTGCGCAATCGCTATTTCCCGTGTGAAAACCTCTAGAGAATAGGTTTGCGCATGATTTTGTTGAATTGCGCATGAATATTCAAGATTAGCAAACGGCTGCGTATATTTATTTTTGTGGGCGTGAATTAATTTATATATCTGTGTACTGTTGTAGTAAACAGTAGTAAAAATTTTTATGCGCAAAAAACAGGATTTGTTTCTAAACAGAGCACATATTTTAGGATAACATTTGGACATTCATTTATCAAATATGAAAACCAAAACTGAGGTTGAGATCAAGCCATATACCAAGATATTTGTAGGAGTCAACATGGGCCAAATTACAATTAGACTTTGTTACAATGGTGTTGTAGATATTTTTAATAACCTTTGAAAATGGTTAAAGAAAGTGTTTCAAATCATTAATAAAGACCTATAGATTTATTCATGACACATAAACATGTCAAGTTTAAATAATCCTAAACTAATGATGGGGGCTTACTAAAAAAGCAGTGATGCTCCAATACAATACAATAGTAGCTCACCATCACTGTGATATATTTTTATATATTCTTACAGTTGTCTTCTATTGTGATTGCTAGTTTTGAATGCATGTTTTGTTTTGTACACATTTATTTTCTGCTTTCCATCACATTCTTCCAGTAACTTGATTCTAGTCTTTGAAGGCTCAAAATCCACTCAAAAGTTAATCTAGCTGTTGCTTCACCATCCTATGAACAACTTGGCAGTTATAAACCTCCATAGTATGGTGTAGCTACAGTGCCACTGTAAAATCTAAAAAATTCAAGTTTGAGCTTCAAATAAAACACATCTCAACAGTGGGAGTACCCTTATTTTACTCAGGGGGATAAATAAACCCTACAATACATTTTTTTTACAGTTTAAGTATTACTATCCCTTTAAAACAGAACAGCTTGGAGGAGCAGCACAGCTGTTCATGCACAAGCAACATCAAGGCCTTAGATGTCCTACCTGGATGTAGCTTGAGTATTCTTAGTGCTGCATAGACCTTATGTTGGGAATCCTGCCCTATGTCTTACTGAAACTGACTAACCGGTTATGTGACTAGTGATGGCAGGGCCCCGGTGCAAATTTTTTTTTTACCCTCTAACAGATATTCTCCCAGGGGCATAATTCAAACATATTGTTCCATATAGCTGATGGGGCCACTTTGGATGCTGGGCCACATCACAATTGGTTCACTTTAAAATAGCACATTTTTAATAGTGCATGGCTTGAAACTAAGTTTCTAAACATTTTTTAAAGCTAAAGCAGTTTATTATTACAGGCAAGGCAGTGGACACTGTGCTCACCCCACAGGTGATAGCACTGTTAAAAGAAGCAACATGAAAATCTCACTCTATATGCAGGGTGAGATTCTCATGTCGCCCTTTTAATCTCAGCGACCTACTTAATACAGCTCCAAGCTGTGCGCTCTTAAAAATGCGCTATTTTAAAAGGATATCATCACAGTTGTACCCCCTGTAGTTACTTCCACGTCATTAACAAAATATGAGTGATTTAAAGTAACTGTAGACTGAATTTATAAACTAGTTCAACAGTAGCCAATTGTCCATGAACAGGTATTTCAGGGGTTATGCTTACCCAATCCTGTGCTTATTCCTGCAGGGTTGGGTAAAGGATTTCTCTTTCTGCTTGATTAGGGACTACATAATATGGTGTCTGGGAAGGACAAACTTTTCAAACCCCAAGCTACTGCTGAAGTTGGACACAACCAAAATCCTCAAGCGGGTCATTTATTTTGCTTACCTCCTTGCATTATACCACCTTAACTCCTTCATTGCTAGAGAGGTTTCCAACAGATTGCAAAGCCATGCTCTGAAGTGTAACAAGTGGCACTTAATCCGACTTGAAGCATACATTTGTGGCCCTTGGGGGTGGGGCGGGAAATCTGGTTGTCTGTCATCAGTTTAACAGGTCAGTTATGTCTTTGGTCTCTTGGAGCATTGCAAACTTCAACAATAGCGTGAAAAGTCTGCAACAGACTAATAAGCCACTGTGCAGATATTCCTTACTACATCTTTACAGTGTTCCTGTGACAACGCAGTAAGGAAGATGCAGTATGCTTGACTTTGGGGCATTCATATGAAGAGATAGTCACCCATGAGATAATTGCCATACCCGACATAAGAGCTTTCCCAATCAGTGACATTACCAAAGCAGTAGCATTGTTGTACTTGTGTCATTTAAGTTAAAGGGGCTTTATAGTTTTTTAGCCACACAAAATACTATAAAACTTGTATAACATTTTATTCCTACAATTTACTATCTAACTTGTATTATACCGACATATGTCTGAAGACACTTGAAAAAAATTATTTAGTAAGTGATACTTTTATGCACTATAAGCCTTTAAAGGAATGAATGTAGCTATTTGGCTAGTTGAGAAAATATTATAGGTTAATTTCAATAAAAACAGTAAGTTCAGATCTGGAACAAACCAGTTTCAATATACTGGAAAAATGAAAATTCTTAATTTTTTAAATGGTATTTTTAAACCTTTGAATATTAAATCAATGGGAATTTGGGGAATTTACTTGTCCTCCGTGGAACAGTTGGTTTGCTTCAGAATGGAACCTATTATTAAACTGCATCTCATGTCCTGAGTCCTGACCCAGAAAATGCTTAGGTATAAAACTGACTCCATGGATAAGACTTAGGGCCTTATGCAGAACACAAACCATGAACAATCCTGGACATACCAACTGCATTACAGGACACATACTGCAAAGTCCCTGGGGATTTGTATTGGGATTTTATCCCTTTGAATGCTAGAGAAGTCTTCAACACATTGATTGGAGAATACCATTCAAGAGGCTAAAATCCAATTTAACCCTTTGAGTGCCAAAGAGGTATGCGTTGGAGACCTCTCTGGTACTCAAAGGGTTATATTTAATGTGGGTGGGATGGGGGTTAATTCCCCATGTGATACAGTTAGTATACTTCAGTAGTGCTCATCTTTTGATTTCTGTATAAGGCCATTTTGTTTTTCTGGAATTTTCTCACACCGTTCTAGAATGGCTTGGTGATTTAGTTTATTTCTTGTTTTTTTCTGTAAAGTTGGATGTGGGATGTACTGAAGCTGCTGTACTGTTATATCGTGTGCCGTGACCATTATTCAGTCCTGGAATAGAATATGGAGGCAGCTGTACTAAGAGGCACTGGAGTAATTTTGAAGCAAACCAACTGTTGCATTTGGGAAAATAAAAATTTCCAAAATCCCAATTGATTTTAGTGGGCTTTTAACCCCTTGAAATCAAAACTTTCCAATGCATTTCTTTGCAATGCACTGGAGACTTCGCTGATATTCAGAGAAGTGTAATTTATTGGGATTTCCTTTTAATTCCCTATGTTTCAGGTAGATTGTCCCAAAAATAGTCCAGTTATTGGTATGTCAGTGTCAGCCTCATTGAGGCCAATTACGGGGCACTCCAGACAGCAGCACGATAATGGACAAACACAATTTCCCAAAATTCTAATTAGTTTAACACTTAGAGTGCCAGAGGGGTACACAATGCATTTTTATAATACGTTTGATACCCCCCAGCATTCAAAGGTTTAAATGTGGCTTTTAACCCCCTTGAATGCCAGCTGTCTCTTAAAAAGTACCATTTAAATGAATGAAATATTACATTTTTCACCTGATACAGTTAAGCCAGTGGCATTGGGAAATGTAAATTCATAAAATACAACTTTGCTGGTTTTAGTATTTTCAAGCTCTGTAAGCGAACATAGTAACAAAATGCAATTATTTTAATTAGTAAGTATTTAATTTATAATGAGAATTTTAAATCAAGAATGCTTTTACTCTAAATGTCTGCTTTTTTCTACCTGAACTAAATTCTACATTATACACTAGTTAGTGGAATAGCAATTTAAGATGATTCACTAGTGTAGGTAAAAGATTATTATGAGGAACAAATACATTTGTTTTTCCAAGGACTAACATTTAAATGCATTTGAAAGAATGAACATTGGAAAGACAGACTGAGAACAAAAAGTAGTATCCTTGTAAATCAACTGGCAGCTGCAATATTCATAATATTACCCACACTTTTAGGGTCATATGTTCAAAGAAGTAGCGAAATAGCGAATATGTAGTTAATGTATTCAATGACTTATTTTTGTCTTTCATACGACAACTTTTTGTCATTATCCCTTTGAACATACGGCCCTTAGACACTTCAAACACTAATTATAAATGCACATGCACTTGTACATACAGGGAGAATACTAGCCAGTCAAGCCAACACTGATTCAAAAGGGTGTCCTATTGAAATGTCACACTGTATTTGGTGAGATCATAATGTTGCCTGCATCAAAAGGATGAGATCATAATGTAGCCCACATCAAAAGGGCATGCTGTGCCTTAAGTCACAAGCCCTCTAAGTCACAAGCCATGGTGACTGAACGCATCATGCTCAGTCACCAGGGCTTGTGAGAGGAAGAGGACATATTAAGGCACAACATGGAGAAGTGGCTTGGGCACAGCTTCCTCTGCAGATTGTGGGTAGACTTAACATTACTAACATTGTTAAACCTTTATTTTTAATAAAAGTATTTGGAAGAAGCATTTGACACACTTTGTAAAAAAGTACATGATGTTTAGGGAACTGGACACAAATAAAAATAATACAGAAAAATATTTAATTTAAATTTGTTAATACCGACTATGCTTCCCTGAAGTGATAAAGGTAATTGGGTCATTAGGTCGCATAATTTAAATGTTAAGCCTCCTATCTAGGGAAGGGTGAAAACTTTTGCCTAAAATTAGAACCATGTGAAAAATGGCACTTTTCAACTTCTGCAGGAATTCCCACAAGAAGTTCAGTTTTTTTGACCTACAGTCTTGTACCATTGCACAGATAGCCATAGAACCACTTATGCTGATCCCCAGCCTTGTCTCATGGTAGCCATAGGACACATACTGACCTCCCCTGCCTTCATCCACTGCACTAATAGCCATAGAACTACACATCCTGACCCTAACCTTGATCTTGGGTATCCTTAGAACTACCCAAATTGACCTCTTCCCCTGTAACCTTGTTGCATGGTAGCCATAGAACAACATATACTGACCCCACACACACGCGCATGCACTGGTAGCCATAGGGATGGGTAATGTGATGCCCTGCAGTTGCTGCCAGACAACAGCTTCCATCATTCCCCAGCATCCAACTGTTGGCAGAAATGATTGGTATTGTAGTCCAGCAGCAGATGGAGGGCCACTAGTTGTTCACCACTGCTTAGTACTACATGTTCTCACCCCCAACCTTGTCCCACTGCACTGGTAGCCATAGAACCACACATACTTACCCCTAGCCTTGTCCGATACCAGCCATAGAACTATACATGGTGATCACCACTCACATCATAGGGATGTGAAAGCCTCCAGTTGCTGCCTTAGAAGAGTTCCCATCAATCCTCGCCAGCCAATGGTTTGCAGTGAATTGTGTGTTTTAGTCTGGCAGCAGCTGGAGGTGTTCAAATTGCCCTCCGCTGCTTACAACCACACATTTTGATTCCTTTAACTCTGTCACACTGCACTGGTAGCCATAGAACCACACATAGTGCCCCCAGCCTTGTCTCACAACACTGGTAGCCATACAACCACATATACCAAGTCTTCCCCCCTACCCAAGGGGGAATTTTTTCTGTATAGGTATAAGATAATGCAGAGATATATTCAGCCAGGACTGGTTCATAACTGCAGACATACACAGTATCATGTAATATAGGCAATTTAGTCCTCTCATCACTTAATGTTTTCAGTCCGCACTGGAGCCTTTATCAGGGGAAATGAACAAAGAACACTGGTCAATATAACTAACAAAAAATCCCATCAACACATTTGAAGAGAGAGAGAAATTGAACAGAATACAAAAGATATTGTATTGACATCCCAAGTGACAGGCAAGCATGTACAGGTTAATTATTGTTTACTAGACCCTCAAGCAACAAGTGTGTTGTAACCTTCACCAATAAACAGCTGACAAAATATCCTATTGAAAGCAGTGACCTTAGCTAAAATTATAAACAAAGATATAAAGAAAAAGAAAAATGAAATCCATCAAGGTATACATGTCTGTTTCCAGAATTATTAGTCTATCATGCCCAAGTTTGAACCAGGAAGTATCCAGTAACACACATAGTTTCTTCACACATCCATTCACTGCCAATAATGTATCCATGCCAAAAATGTATCCATAGTGTATCCATATGTATCAATCTAACCATCAAAGGGCAGGTTCATCTTCTTAGATTCAACATCAGTAGTCTCCTGTGGGGAATGCTAGGTGGACCTTTATAGGGGATCTTCCTTCACTCCACAACCTCAATCAAAGGGATTCCTTCTCTCTTAAATAGCAGTTGCAGATAAACAGAATTTTTAGATCTCAGTTAAATCTTTGGGAACATAGGGGGAGAATTATAAAAAAACAGTCTTAAGAATTATCTCTGTCAGGGCAACTGGCACCACTTCTTATTTATAAATTAGTAAGTACACCGTTATAAATATAGTTAAGAACACCTAATACTTGTCATTCACATTCTGGCGAAAAATTAGATCTGTAAATTGTCACACTTAGCAACATTTGTTTATAAATTCACTGCTCAATATTTTTTCCCAGCTTTACTGTTACTGTATCTGAAACACAACTACGTGGTGTAAAGATTCCCCAACTGCTGTAGCCTTATTTTTAAATTCTGAATTCAATTTTAGGCAACTTTGACTCCATATTTTTTTATAACGCCGTGTATTTAAATCTCCCTCACAGGGCCTGATGTATCAATGTAAACGGAAGCAATTATTGGAAAAAAACAAATGCAGCATAAGGGAGAAATAATTAATTCTAAAATTCCTATTGATTTAAATTGAGCTTTTAAGTCCTTGAACTTTAGCTGCCTCCAACTCATTGCTTTGCAATGCATTGCATAACTATCTAGCATCCAAGGGGTTTAAATCCCATTCCAATTAAAGAACAGTTTTATTTCTCACCTAACATACTCTGGATTTGCCCGAGAATTTCTCTAGTTTGTATTGATACCCAGTGCCCATTGTCCCCAGTTTGTAAATAAGTTAATCTTCTTGGTTAGAAGTATCTTATTCCAGTTCTTTCCTTTGCTGGGGTTTTTGACTAACAAAACAGGCATAAAACAGAATTTAGTGAGAGCATGTCAGTGCCTTTCCACTCACTGATGGTTTTGGGGTTTTTTTCTGGAAACCCCATCAATATCCTTCTGTACAGCTATCTTATGGTTACCTGAATGGTCTTTAAGAGCAGTAGGTATCTTGTCAATTTACACATTTTATCAAATACACCACAAATTGAAATCTTTGAACTACCAGCCCTGACTCTCACTCTCTGTCTCTTTCACCCTCCTCCCCCTCTCCTCTCAATCATTTCTCCTTTCTCATATCGTACATAATAATTTACTAGGATGTTTGTCAGAAGCTGTCATGCGCAGTAGAGGTTAACATTACCCAGACTTTGGCCCATGTACACGTGCTTTTACACTAGTTCATCTATATAAGAGAAAGGGAAAGAGAGAATGTATGTATTTGTGTGTGTATTCATTTTTCACACTATGTTTTACTAAGTTTTATTCTCTTCTTTTTTTTTGTATAATCCCCACCAAAAAAATAAAACAATAAAAATACTTATACACTAAGCAATTATTTTAAATCGCCTTAGAAATAAAGCTACTTTGCATGTCTTTAAATTTCAGTAGAATACATTTGTTAATAGGAAGATACATGTTTTCAACATCTAAAAAAAAGAACTGTCCACTCCATTTAGCAGTACACTTCCCAATATAACAGGACACGCAGTAATATTGGTTATATTTCCATTCACATTAAATGTTTCCCACAAAAGTACATATTTTCAGGATATTCAAAATTAAATATCATTAACAAACACAGATCCTTCAGAATGAATGAACTACTGATTGATCCAACTGTGTTCATGTGAAATGATCCTGAAGACCTGTACTAGTTGGGGGGGAACTGAGGGACTGGATTGAGAATATAGGTCCTACAGTATGTAGCTGAGACCTGAGACAATTTCACTGAGTTCTTAATGCTTTAAGTTATAGTGCATGGAAATGTACTTTTTAAATATTTTTCTTTTCATATGCTGAGACCATAAAAGAAATAATCTTACTTATTTTCATTGTAATTATCCTTTATTTTTAAATGAGCAGTAAACATCTATAAAAAAAAGATATGTTAGATGGCTTTTCTTGAACATGTTTTTTTAAAACCAAAAAAATTACTGCTCCTTTAAAACTTCTAGGGAAAACTAAAAACACCATGGAGTGAAATAAAAACACTCTGAATTCCTATTGGTTTTAATGTAGCTTTTGACCCATTGAATAGTACAGACATTAACCAGTACTACACATTGATTTAAAATGTGTTGGAGAGCTATCTAGCATTCAAGATAATAAATCCCATTAAATTAATGGGATGTTCTATTTTTCCCCTATGGTGTAGTTTGTTTGCCCCAAAACTGCTGGACTAATTCGGAATACATCACTGTCGCTGAGAACTTTGATCCTCAAGTTGGTATTGTCCATGCATGAACATAGCTTTATTTAAGTCTGCTCTTCAATACTTGAGTGTGTTACTGATAACTCGCACTCTTCAAAATGAAACCCCTTTAACCCTTTGATTGCCAAAGGGATACACATTGTTTTGCCTTGAGATACAGCTGTGTTTTATGTGGTATCCTGGACACAGATGAAGTACTTGTTTGCTTGCCTGCTAGTCAGTATTAGTTCTTTAAGTGCTGAAGAATTTAAGTGCCCTATGAAGCGTTCAGCTTTTTGTCCACAACACTATCCACTTGTTTGTATAATTCTGGTATAGTCTATTTTGAAAAATAACTGTGGTTTGGGATATGCTAGAGTATGAAAAAGTGTGTCAGTTTATACTAGTCTGTCTTGTATGTAGGAAGTACTAAGAATCTCTGTGCCGTATCTATCACTTCATCTCAGTGGATTTATGCTAAGTTTCAATGTCAGGCATTGCCAGCAGTGGTATGAAGGACTGGATCACCTGTGTGACTGTCAAAAAGGTGTGTTTGTTTTGGGGGGGTATGTTTTGTTGGTTGGCTGAGTTTTGTACTTTATTTTTTACTTTCCCTCCTCTCTTTACATCTATGCTCGGAAAGCTGGTAATGGCTGCCACCAATATGCTTATCAAGCAACTCCAACTCATTCTTTTTGCCTGTATGCCTACACAAGCTAGCATCAAAATTTAGCTGCTTTCGCTATCTCAAGCACAGACTGACAACATGTCTTATCATCATTAATTGTGGTACAATTCGTAGATTTTCCTAACTTTGTGAAGGAAAGTCAGGATTTTATTAAAGACACGGAGGCGAGTATTATGCAATATCTCTTAACTTTACTTCTCAGCAGCAAAGCTTGAACATGTAAATTACACAATGAAAAGAAAACCTGTTAGTCAGGTAACCCCACCCATTACAGTTAGCCAATCACATTCCCCCACAGGTGTATAACTGTCACATCTTGTATTTCATCATCCTCTTTTCTTTGGTGAAGGTAACAATGTCGAAACTGAAACTCGTATAAACTCGGTGAATCCATGTCCTGAAGAATCATCCGGATCGAAAACTGGATCTGGAGTAATTAACCTGGAGAAAGATATAATAATAAAGGGTGGGTTAAAAACAAGGGAGGGATAATACTCGCCTCCGTGTCTTTAATAAAATCCTGACTTTCCTTCACAAAGTTAGGAAAATCTACGAATTTTATGACAAGACACGGAGGCTCATATTATGCAAGTTTAAAGCTGTTGTATTACATTGCAAGCAGCATGAGAAAGAGGTTTAAAATAAAACGTCTTGAATGTAGATTCATTGGACCAGTCTGCAGCTTTGAGGATGTCTTCTAATCGTCCACCAAATAGAAGGGACTTCGAAGCCATAGCTCCCCGAGAGGAATGGGCTCCGAATTTAGTAATATCAATGCCCGCAGAAGACATGATCCAACGAATCCATCTTGCTAAAGTAGCTGAGGAAACAGGTCGATATGGTTTAACAAATGATATGAGTAACTGATGGGATTCCAAAGGTCTGATAGAAGAAGTAACTGATTCATAGGTTTTAAGACATAGGACAACACATAATTGTGGATTTAAAGGAAAACTAGGATAGAAGATTTCTCTGGAGGAGGACTTAGTTCTCCTAGAAATTCGGAACCGTACACCATTGGGTTCATATGATCTGTTAGTGAGATCTAGAGCGTGAACATCAGAGACCCTCCGAAAAGAAATAAGACAGAGGAGAGTAGTAAGTTTGGCCGAGAGTTGCTTAAGAGATAACCTATCGTTAGGTGGCCAAGAATCAAGAAATGATAAGACCGTATTTACATCCCAAAGATAAGAATATCTAGATGATGGAGGTCTAGATATACGAATTCCTTTCATGAGTTTACAGACCAGGGGATGTTGTCCCGTTGGGAAACCTTCGATATAGTCATGAGACGCAGAAATAGCAGACCTATAACAGTTTATAGTTCTGTATGCTTTGCCTTGTTGAAAGCAAGAAGAAAGGAAGTTGAGAATAGATTCTATACCCGAAGAAAAGGAATCCACGTTCCGTTCCAAGCACCAACGTACCCAGACGGACCAGCAGGATCTATAACAAGATTTGGTACCTGGGGCCCATGCTTCTGAGATGAGGAATTGAGAAGTGTCCGAAAGTTCATCGGTAAATTGTCGATTCCCGATATTAACCAGGCTAAAAGATGAAGTTGGTTGAGATGTAGAAGGTAATGTGTATTGCCTACAGGGTCTGTGAGGAGTTGAGGGTAAGGTGATAGGTACCGAGGGGTGTCCGCCGATAGCTCTAATAGTGTTGGAAACCAGGGTTGGGTAGGCCAGAAGGGAGTGATGAGAACAAGATTGATCTTTTGTTTCCGAACCTGAAGGATGACTCTGGATATCATATTGAATGGAGGGAACGCATAACATCCGTGGGTAGGCCAGGTCTGAAGAAACGCGTCTATGGCTAATGCCTCTGGGTCCGGTCTCCAACTGAAGAATTTTGGTAATCGGGTGTTCAGTCTGGAGGCGAAAAGATCCAAATGCAAGGGGCCCCAAATTGAATTTAGGGATGAAAAAGTTGACATGTGAAGTGTCCAGTCGCTGGAGTCGGTTAGGTGTCTGGAGTTCCAGTCTGCGATGACATTGGACATACCCGGTAAGTATTCTGCCTGAATGGAGATATTTTTGTCCAGGCAAAAATGCCATAGTTCCTTCGCTAGTATTGCCAGAGTTTTGGATTTGGTGCCTCCAAGGCGATTGATATAACGAACCGCTGATATGTTGTCCATCTTCAAGAGGATACAACAATGTGTCATGTGTTTGGTGAAACTTTTGACGGCAAAAGAACCTGCTAATAGTTCTAAACAATTTATATGCATACGCATTTCCATGGGAGACCATTTCCCGCCGGTAGAAAGGTTCCCGCAACGCGCTCCCCAACCCAGAGTACTCGCGTCGGATTCTATTGTTAGATCCGGGGACATTCCAAAGATTGCTCTCCCATTCCAAGCTTCCATGTGGTCTAGCCACCACAGAAGTTCCTCGCGGGCGTCGGAAGATAAAGGGATCAGATCTGTATAACCGAGTCCCTGGCGAAGATGTAAAGTCTTCAATCTTTGAAGAGCCCTGTAGTGAAGAGGTGCCGGAAAAATGGCTTGAATAGAGGCAGACAGAAGACCCACCAGTCTTGCTATGGACCGAATGGATACAACGTTCCTCTTCAACGTGTTTTTGATCTCTTTGCGTATATTCTTTAACTTGTTCCGAGGAAGCCGTAGGGAAGAATGAATTGAATCCACTACAAAGCCCAGGAATTCGATTGACTGAGTGGGTTGAATGATTGATTTCTTCCAGTTTATCAGAAACCCGAGATGAGTGAGGGTATGAATAGTTAAAGATAAGTGTTCTTTGAGAATTTGAATGTCCTGAGACATGATTAACATGTCGTCTAGATAGATAATAAGGCGAACCCCTCTGCTTCTTAGGAAGGAGGTGATGGGTTTCATGATCTTTGTGAAACACCATGGGGCTGAAGAAAGTCCGAAAGGGAGGCAAGTGAATTGCCATGTTATCCCTTTCCATATGAATTGGAGGAGAGACTGTTGGTGTTGTGCAATAGGAATGGTAAGGTATGCATCTTTTAAATCCAGTTTCACCATCCAATCTAGAGGTAATAAAAGGTCTCTGAGACAATGAATGCCCTCCATCTTGAAATGGTGATAACGGACAAAATAATTTAGATCTCGTAAGTTTATGACTGGCCGAAGCCCTGAATCTTTTTTGTGAACCAAAAATATATTGCTGATGAAACCTGGTTCTAACATGGGGGCACGAATAATCGCGCCCTTTCTCTGAAGTTCTGAAACTTCTAAATCCACCAGAGAGAAATCTTCTCTTGAGAATTGGATAGAATGTGGGAGTTTCAATTGATGGGGGTTGGAATAAAACTCTATATGATAACCTTTGACTGTCTGTAAAACCCATTGATCTGATGTTATTTGACACCAGGCGGGGAAAAAATGGGTGAGTCTGCCACCCACTCTTTCCCCCGGAAATAGAAGAGTTGTACTTACCTGAAAAAGGTCTTGAACGTGTAAATCCCCTGGGGTTCTTTGATCTCCAAACTCTACCTCTTGGGGGGTAGAAAGTAGGTTGGGGTCTATGATCTTGGGTAAAGGTATTTCTTGCCATGCCATTCGGGTCTTGTTGATTCCTGACTTGTGATCTATAGGAACCGGAGGTTCGGCCGGGAAGTCGACCTCTTCCCTTCCCGGCCCTGGCAAAAACACCTTTGTGAAATACCTTTCTCATAGAAGTCTGGGCTTTATCTAGTGCCGTGAAAGTGTTCACGAACTTTCCCAGATTCTTAATAAATGATTCTCCGAATAGAAGTCCATTAGCGAGAGGGCCCGCTTCGGTATCTGCCATTTCGGACAGTTTGGGATCTATGCGCAGAAGAATGACTCTTCTGCGCTCTGTGGACAGTGCCGTATTGGCATTCCCCAAGAGGCAGAATGCCCTTTGAATCCAACCCCTGAGGGTGGGTAAATCAATTCGGGAAGATGAAGATAGAGCTTCCTCTGTCATATTGAATATCTTGGCCAAGGGGCCGACCAGGTCCAGGAGTTTATCCTGGCATTGTTTTAGAGATCGTTCAACACCCTTCCGAGGATCCCTACCAGATTTGGACATATACTGTGCCATCTGTGGATCCAGGGAAGGGGTCTCACAGGTTTTGTTAATAGAGGGCCTAGGACACTCAGATTTTAATTTATTTCTTGCTTTAGGATCCAGGGATTTACGAATCCAGAAATCTATATAATTGGCTACATGGTCTTTAGGAACCCACTCCGCTGACCTAGGGTGCTTAATTGCACTTGGGTCGAAGAGGGGAAGGCCTTGTTCATCTAATAAGATGTTTTCATCTGAGTCGTCCGTGTCATTTTCAGGATCCATATTTTTATTTGTAGGAGGTATATAATCGGAGTCTGAGGATTGGTCCGAAGATTCTCTGTTATCATCATCAGAAGATGAATCCAAACAGTAGGAATCTGGTTTGGACCTAGTCCTTTTTCTTTTTCTCGGATATCTATCCTCCCGAGAAGAGGTTCTGATATGTGGTGAATGACCACGAGTCTGTTTACCAGATTTCCTGGGTGATTCAATAGAAGAACATGATAGTTCTAAGTCATCCAAATGCTTAGTTTTCTTTTGTCTTTTCCCACTTTGAATGGGTTCTGAGACTCCAACCTGAGGTGAATTATGTAAATCTAAAACCTCCTTATTAGGTGGTAAGACTATCGGTTGAATAGTAGTCTTTTGGTTGAAAGCTTCTTTTATAGATTTAACTATGGAATCAGACATTTGTGACATGCAGGAAGAAATGGCATTGGAAACTGTCTTGTTGACAGACATGTCTAAAATCTGTTGGAAATTATCATGAGTCTCATGAGGTAACACCATTTCTTCCTGAGAGTCAGAATGTGCAGAATTAGGATCCATTCTCAAAAAATGGGAAGGAATTTTGGTCCCTTTAAGGGGAGTGGCTGGAGGTAAATTACTCCTGTGAGACATTTAAAAGGTTCCTTGATAGAATTAATTATTCTTTGGAGAATAAAAGGAAATATATTTCTCAATAAATGTTAAAGATACCAAAAGAAAATCCACTCAAAAAGAGAAGAAATAAAGCAGAGCTTCAAACAATGCGGCTATCCGTTCGTGAGGTAATCAGGAATGACACCTGCACGAGTTGGAAGGCGCGCATGTGTAAAGACGGGGCGCGCATGCGCACAGAGCTAGTCAGTCGCTTATGCCCAAAACCAAAATGGCCGCCGCGATTAGTAAGCAGCTACGAAGTAGACAGTGGGATCGCACAAGAAACCGATACCAAGGTAAAATAATGGGCAAATGGAACGTGACTTAGAGGTACAAGTAGGGATATCAAGAGAGTGACCAAGATAGGAGCGGAGGAACGGGAGAATAGAGAAAGAAGGGAATTTAATACCTTCTACCAGAAACGCTACCGGAGTAAGGGAGCAATAAAAAGATACAGTAGATATATGTAGAATAAAGACAAACAGTACAATTATTGTCAATGCAAAATATAAATTTACAGGATAATATAAAGGTACAATTACAATATTTTACATAGAAATATAAACACTGGAGTTCAGGTGTACTACTTATCTGCTGAGCAGCAAAGAAAAGAGGATGATGAAATACAAGATGTGACAGTTATACACCTGTGGGGGAATGTGATTGGCTAACTGTAATGGGTGGGGTTACCTGACTAACAGGTTTTCTTTTCATTGTGTAATTTACATGTTCAAGCTTTGCTGCTGAGAAGTAAAGTTAAGAGATATTGCATAATATGAGCCTCCGTGTCTTGTCATAAAATTAAAGTTTAACCACTTTATTTTGTGGGAATTCCCAGGGATGACTGCAACTACCTTTTTTTCTCATGTTTTTCATGTGAAAAGTTTTGCACATTCCTATAGAATACATGACAGGTGTCCTAGATATAGATAGAATCCCCTACTTGAGAAAACTTATTGGGCTTTTACTGAAGTACTGAACAAACTCTGGTGGTGGTAAAAAATTAACAGAGGGTCCAACTTTCCAACATCTTACACATAGCATTACCACCAAACAGGTCACTTTGTTAAAGGCTAAGAATGACTCTTTCCAGGTTATATGCCCTTTTTCAAGACAGCACCCCACCCAGGAGTGAAAAAGGCAGTCAACCAGAGGAAAGGCATTAACCCAATATTCATCATTCAAACATCCTTTATTAATTTATTCCTATTTGTAAAACAATGCATATTTAATTTAATGAATACAGTTATAAAAAACATATGTCCCAAACATTAAAAAACTAATGCTCACTACAATCTCATTTAATAATTTCAAGGAATTATTTTATTCTGTTAAGAGAGTATTCATATTTTGACACCTGTAAAGTAGATATAGTATATAATTATATGTTCATTATATCAATATAAGAAAGTTATATACAATCCTTAGTAGTAAAAGCACTACACTATGGAAGGTAGGAAAAAAGGCAAAAGAAAAAAAGACAAAATAAAGATGTTTGTGGGTAAAACAGAAAGAAAGGCAAAAGGAATAGGTGGGGAGAAAGGGGGTAAGGAAAAAGGTAAATGGGCATATAACCAGGAGGTAGAGGGAAAAAGAGAGGGTTAAGAAAGGGAAAGTGGAGAATAAAGATTAACCTATCTTTTGCACTACCCTCCCTCATATTCTTCTTTACTTTTTCCGTAGACTGAAAAGTGACAACGACATTATTCTGATGAATGCTATGAACATGTGCAGTAATAGCTGACTTTTGATCTTCATTATTATCAGACAAGTGTTCCTTCACCCTGTCATGAATTCATCTTGTAGTTTTGCACATGTACTACTGTGTGAATTCCCGAGTAGTCAAATATGCAGCATTATCACTAGAAAAGTGTAGCTTTTCATAAAACAGTACTTCTCTGTAACTGTATACGTAAAACACCCTGAGACCATTATTATTCCATATCAAAAACATTTTTTACCTTCAAGCCTCCATACCTGTAACTTCCCTTGACATTCAACCAGGTGGTCCTGCCAGTGTTGTTTGGAGTGCACAGGATTGGTGCTAAATCATTTTTTTTTTCTAAATAAAAATTGAGGGTCCTCTTGGCCTGCAACTGACTGGGGGATAACCAAATCTAATTTCATGATGTTCCATCTTTTTTCAAATATTTCTTTTTATTTGAAGTGCTGGGTTGTTATAGTTTGTAATAAAAGACAATGTATAATCATTATGCGGTCTTCTGGATTTATTTCTTACAATCAAATATCTCCTATATCATCATATTGCCCTATAACATACCTTCATGATGACTACAGTCTTATATCCTCCATCTGTGAAGTTTTGCCAAAGAGTCATGACATTCTTCAAGAAGAGATCCTAACAGCACTGATATTCCTCCATCTGAGTAACTGTCCCACTGGTATCCCATCTAAGTGGTGAGGATGACAAGAGTCTGCCCTCAAGATAGCATTCTGTTGAATGCATTTGCTGTATTCTGATGGTTCTGCCACTCTACTAGCCTAACGGGTAGATATAGAAAGTATTTAATTACTGAGAGAATGGGAGAAGTGTAGATCATATGGATCCTCTTTACAAGAATTAAAAAAGATTCCACCTTCTGTGTATTACCAGGCAACCACAAATCCCTTCTCTCTGAGTATTAATATCACCGAAGTCATGGTGCTGCTCCCATCAACCCAAAAAATGATTAGGTTATGATGGGGTGAATTTTGCACCCATTTTAATGCCATGCATCTGAAGCTGGTAATCACAACTAAACATAAAGAATCTGAGTCAATAAATACTCTGCATATGATACTAGGGAATAGGTCTTCCCATATTGTTTTCAAATACCTTCTGCGCACTTGGCAAAAAATGAAAACCTGGGACAACTAGTTCATGCCTATATATTTGTATTCTGATTTAGAGAAAAGGCCTAGATGCATTCGTCCCCGAAGAAGATTTCATTTAACTATCTTGTAGTCTTTGGTGGAGTTCCGATGTAATTTCAAATGTTTATTGGCCTACCAGCTGTGTCATGGCTTCACCAACACAATAGGAGTCCATAGCTATCATTCCTTCATCTGACATTTTGATAGTAATTTCTATCTATAGTTCTTTAAATATTTTGTGGATGTGTCACATTCTAGGGGAAGGGCATATAACAGAAAGAGAGACATGTATTCTTAGCACCTGACCAAGTGCCCAGCAAACAAGTTGTTTATTTTCTAGTTGTGAATTCTGTTTCTACATCCAAGACACCTGTAATGCATTCTGATCCTTTCTAGCATATTCTGACTGTGCATATGTCTACATATAGATGACTGATAAGGAGCACGGAGTAGATCAAAACATAGGTAATAGGCAGCCAGGAGTGTGGTGAGCCTTTCCCACCTCTAGTCTTAAATGTTACGCCAATTTTTTTCTGCATCTTCTTAATACATAATATAAAATAAGACATAGACGAAGTGAATGTCCCCAAAAAAACAAATTCTACCCCACTGCCCTTTCCTTGGCACAAATGGCAATGTAATTCTCAGCATACGTAGTTTAATAAGATGGCATTTAATATAGCACTAGAAAATCTGTATCATAGAGCAGAATCATATTCGTACATTCAAATATCTATTTTTAAATCACAATATGGACTTGTACTTTTAATTCTTCATTTACCTAATTGTACTTTTTAACCCTACATTTCTCAAATTACACCAAAACCTACACACAGGGAGGCTTTAGAAATTAGATAAATCAAAGATTTTAATTGGATATTTTATGATGACCATACTAATTGCATGGTAACATCCTGGAAAAATCATTTTTTTCTTTTTTTTTCCCATGTACCAAAATAATGTTTATTCTATCCCCTAAAAAAAATTATATTGTTTGACTAAGAAGGTATGCAACTTATTTAACACACACACAGTATAAAACATTAAATGTAATTGTTTTTCTCCTTAACAATCTGTTCTAAAAAAGGTGTGTTATATAATGGATGATACTGATTTGTTTGTCAGCACTTTCTCCCCATATTTTCCCATTATCACTCAATATCAATTATTGAAAACAAGCTATACAAAATAAGGACATGGCATACATGTAGTGGAGTAACACTGGGGCAGACTGCACCATTGGGGACATTTAGAAAGTCCCACATTTCCATTCATGTAAAAGGGGTTTTGATCCCCTGCATTGGTAAGCAATAAGTTGGAGAATTCTCAATTATTCATAGGGTTAAACGCCCTATTTTAACCACTGGAGATTTTCATTTGTCTTCTGTGGTACAGTTAGTTTGCCCCAGAATGATCCAAGTTTTAATTTGAATATAGGGCCGCTGGAGACTGATGTACTAAGATCTGGAACGGTTCTGGGGTAAACCAAGTTGAACACAGGGGGACAGGACAATTCACAAACTTCCCATTGATTTATGTGGATCCTTTAGCCCTTTGAATACTAGAGAGCTCTTAAGCATATAAAATGCATTTAAGATCCCTCTAGCATTCAGTGGGTTAAACGATCCATATAAATCAATGGACATTTATATTTACATGCCATGGTGCAATTAATATGCCCCAGAAATATTCCACTTCTTAGTCCATGAGCCTTCAAACATTTTCTGAACATGTTTTCTAGCATAAACTTAATTGTTGTTGGCTGATAAGTTATCAAAGTAGGATTGCAAATGTTTAATAAATATATGCTTATTTATTGATGAAATACATTAAACCATTCAATCTAGGTTGCATTTCCCAGAGCTACTTTAGTTTCTAGAATAAATTTAAAAAATGGTTATCATGATTACTTTTAATTATTAAATCAATATACATTGATCTCTCAAAACTACTGGCATTGATCTATTTCCTCTGCTAAGAGCCCCTGTGAGTGTAGATCATATAAGCATCCATTATAGTTCCTTTCAAATAAGACCTATTAGAATTATCACAAGCCTAATGGATTGTTATGGGATTTCTTTCTCCTTCTTTGGAATACCACTGTGTAATATAATATACTGCATTATATTTGAACATCAGCAACTAGTTTGAACTTTTGCTTAGAGTGCCCATAAAATTCCATTTAAAGGGGCTATATAAAATACATGGTGCAGGGCATCTAAGACAAAGCTGGTTGGAGATGGAGTGTTTGATCTCCAATAGTTGGAGACTCATACACTGACTACCACTTGTCTAAAAGATTACAGTAGACTATTATGGAAGACCTACTCTTGTGAGTGTGATTTGCAGGCCCGGATTTGTCAATAGGCAGACGAGGCACTTGCCTAGGGCCCCCGATTTTCAGGGGTGCCTGGCAAAGGCCTTGTCATGCCCACATTCCACTCAGGGTGCATAATAAATAATGCTGTGCCACACTGCCCCTTAATTTAAAAATAACTATGCTTTGCACTTGTGCTCGCTCGCGCTTGTACAGATGAGACAGTAGTATGTTCCCCTTGTCCATGCAGCTGTGCTTGTGCCGCCGGGGCCTCCCCGCTGCTGTGCCTGTGTGCCATTACCTGCAGACTCCATTGGTCTCTTTGCCTGCCGCGACCTTCTGTGACATCATCATGATGTTGCCGGCAGTGAAGCATGTAGTTAAAGGCGACTGTCGGCTGAGCATAGTGCTTTGGAGTGTGGTTGGCTCAGTGGAGGTGCAGAGCAGACAACAGGCCAAGTGCAGCATCAGGCTTGTATGTGTTCCCTCCTCAGTGTGCACCCACTGGGGACTCCAAGAGAAAACTTAACCTTTTGAATGGCAAAAAAGAATCCAACAAATCGCAATGCAATGGATACCTCTCTGGCACTGAAAGGGTTAAAGTGAAATGCCAAACAAACTCCTTCTTCAAGGAAGAGGCAGTTACAACACGTGCAGGAACCCAAGAGTTTGCTTTCACATACGCAAAATTCTCAAGTTTAACAGACGGCTGGTGTAACATTCTTGATGGCCCAGTCTCCAGTACAATAGTGGGACATTTTTTGACAGATGAGTCTGAGCAGCAAGGGGAGTGGCCAATGTATCTGCAGCAGGAATTCCAGAAGTGATAGGCAAAGGGAGTATTTGAACTTAAAGGGATAGTAATGTTTCATAGTATTTGGACTTTGGAGAGTGTTATTTCAGTTCTGTCAGAGTTGTAGTTCAAGAGTAATTCAATGATCAAGTATCCCCCTCCCGCCCCTTTTACTGATGTAACACTGCTCAGCCAGAGCAGAAGGGAGGTGCCCAGGTAGACTGCAGAGAGGGACAATCTTCAATTAAGAAAAACCTGAAAAACTTGTCAAGGGGGCAGGGCCTTCATTGTTCTCATAGGAAGAAGATTGTCCCCTTCTGTTATCTGTCCGGTCTTACAACCAGATTCCACATCTGAGAAGAGATGGCTTATACTAGGTAAAAGAGGTGGGAAGGGAAACTTTGCTTGTGAATATCACTCAAACCATAAAGGTTTGAGAGATAAGACTTATATCGTTCTTTATGTTTTTTTAATGCCTACAAAATACAGTAAAGATAAAACGAAGTATTACTATCCCTTTAAGTGAGTTGGGGTTTAACAGTAGCTGCCAGTGCCCATGGCACAGATATGAGCATATTCCCAGTATGCAACAGATAAATGGCTGATGTCCAAAACCCAATCCCATAAACATAAGCTGGCCATGGTTTTGTAGTTCCAGGTTACCCATTCCTAGTATATACAATATTGTAGTAGAAAAAAAAGATTTATGATTTTCAGTTTAACATTTTACCATTATTTAACATGCAGTTCTTCTCAGTTATCCACAAATTTGAGTTGTTATTATTATTGTGATGTAGTCATGAATCAGCAGTGCACAAAATGTTTCTCCACTCCATTCTTCATGTGATGTAATCATCAATATTGTCAATGTCATGTGGTGAAATATGCTACTTGCCTTAAACAATTTTTTTTATATAAAATAAATATAAATTAATCTACAATGTTTTCACGTGAGCACCCCAAATAGATGCACTATGTGGCCAAATAATGGGCGATTGGGTGTGATTGTACACAATCAGAGTGAGCCACATTACAGGGCATTTTGACTGTACAAACAACACACACCATACACTGCAGGAAAATTGTATAGTGGTCAGGGAACACACACACCACATGAAAAAAACTGGTGTTTGTATAGATGAATTAAATATGAATGGTATCAGGTTCAGGATTCTCCTTTTCTTTGTTTGAATGGTTGATGTGAACATCATGTAGTGAGCTTAAGATACTTAATGTATTGGTACAGGGATTTAACCCATTGGATGCTAGAAATATCTCCAACACATTGTGGAGCAATTAGTTAAAATGTGTCTAGTGTCCAAGTAATTAAGGTCACAGTAAATCTCCATTTTGGTGAAAAGTCAAATTACATGTAGGTTTTTTCTTTCACTTTTTTTTTTGTTTTTACTTTTATGTTCCTGATCCTGACAGCAAGCTTTCTGAAAGAATGTCTGTTTCGGAGAACTTTCTGTCAGACTATGAAAGTGACAGTGATACAATATAACTCTATCTTGCCTGCAGCAGCCACTGACTGTTATGATGTATTTAGTAATCTTCAGGCAGCCGTTACTGTTGCAGAAGACACAAAGAGGGGTGCTCCAGCTCCTAGTATATTAACAAAGATGCTGAGAAACCGTCCATCACCAGACACAATCATATTATCAGTATTCAGTAAGAACTCTACACAGCGGACAAATCTTCATAATATAAAATACCACATGCATATGTACATACAATATGCTCAGACAAATGGTATAACCCAGCTGATCACAATCAAGGTGCCACGAAAGTGATGACCCAAGAAGGGCAGGGGGTAGTAGTAATAGTACCCTCTATGCCACATAACATGCTTGATTGTAATCGTCTGGGTTATTCCATTTATGGGAATATATTGTATATACACTATATGTACACTATGTAGTGCATATGGTGATTTATAAGGTGAAGATTGCACCTTCTTTTGTTTGTTTTCATTGCCACAGTACTGTGAAGGATAAAAAAATCTAAAAATGGGTGTGACCACAAGAGGGTGTGGTAAATGGAGGGATGGGGCAAAGATGGGGCTAGGGGTGCCGGTGCGTGTTGTGCCTAGGGGCACCTGAGATGTAAATCTGGCCCTAGTGACTTATTAAAATTGCTGATTTGAAATTCTGCATTTTCTTTATCAACGTGGAGTGGAAAATATACAAATCAAAATTTGTGTTTTGGTAATTACTAAATTGAATTTCCAGTACAAAAAAGTTAACCCTTTTAGTACCATATAGTGCATTAAGAGCTGTCACCAGACTCTTTCTAATGTTTATTAATTTTCTTCCTCTGGTACACCAAGAGGTATTCTGGAACTTTTAGCTTGATATATAAAAGTTCTATTTTTGTTGCATGGCCCCTTTAAGAATTGAAGCCTACACCGCAGCCATATTTGCTGCGTAAACTTGTGTGGGAGGTACAGTGTCTGTATGTCTGTCTCTTTATTTTTCTCTAATCATGATCTATAGCACCTGACTGTCCAGGAATGTATGTTTTGTTACTTGTTTATGGCAATGGTGAAAAACTATATTGCCCAGCATCCTCTGTTTCCCAAATGTGATGATAAATGGGGGTTCTAACTTAATATATCACCTTCCATGCTCTAGGGAAGCAAAAGATGTTAAAAAAAAAAATATGTAAAATTATACATCTAAAAATGTTCTTATACTATCCAGTTCAATTATGTAACTTTTTTTTTTTTTTAACTACTGTTAAAATGCACTCTTGTAATGCCATAGAGGTTGTTCAGTGCATGTACTTCTCAATGCTTTGAATACTATTTACAAATATATCTGAGGTAAATACAAAGAACTCTCCAATGAACTATTTCCTCAACGAGCTTAGCAAAGAACAAGCGGTCTTCCATTAAGACTACACTAGTGGACAAAAGTTTTGGGACACCTCAATTTTTGCTACTTTTAGTTATTGCCATATAACTTGATAAAAAAATAGAAAAATATGTCAACATTGGGTATTTCTAAAATAAAGACAAATATTATAATCTATTTAGCAGGTGTTTTTAGTGTTTGTAGATATGTAAAGGATTTTTAGTGCCAAAGTTATAAAATAAAAAAGTGCATTTGTTACATTTGTTTCATCATATTTTATAAATCGTTTTACAGGAAATTTGATGAAAATAATGGTATATTTATACAGCCCATCTTATGGCAAGAAAAACAGTATATAATATATGTGGGTACATTAAATGAGTAAGAGGAAAATCACAGCTAAACACAAACACAGTAGAAGTGTTAAAACTGCCATTGTCCTTCAGGGTTAACACTTCTACTGTGTTTGCGTTTAGCTGTAATTTTCCTCTTACTCATTTAATGTACCCACATGTGTTATGTACTATTTTTCTTGACATAAAATGGGATTTCTAAAGATACCATTATTTTCATCAAATTTCTTCTAAAACAATTTATAAAATATTATGAAACAAATGTAACAAATTCACTTTTTTTTTTTTACTTTGTCACTAAAAATATTTAAAAAAAACCCTGCTAAACAGATTATAATATTTGTCTTGATTTTAGAAATACCCAATGTTGACATGTTTTTCTAATGATTTTGTCAAGTTATATGGAAATAACTAAAAGTAGCAAAAATTGAGGTGTCCCAAAACTTTTGGCCACTAGTCTAGAGGAAATGCGCTTTCAACTAAAACTAGAGTAAAGGAATCATTTTCCTTGGGATGCTGTGCATGCAGATACTGTAACTGCTTTAAAAAATGTAATGGATACCTATCTAGCACAGAACAATAATGTGAATTACAGTTGGCTTCAAAGCAGATAGGATGTTGATACTGGAGTCAGAAAGGAATGTTTCTACACACTTGGAAATGGCTTAAGTGTTTTTTTTCTTTTTTTCCTTCCTCTTGATAAACAGGGGTGATTTGGCATAGGCTGAACTCGATGGTTGCATGTGTGTTTTCAGCGTCATCAACTATGTTACCTCCCTGGCACTCAAAGAGTTGTGGTATACATTTATTAAACTAGAATCAAATCATAAGGGAACAGATTGAATATTTTTCTTGATATATGCTTCCTTGCGGATGTTTCAAAAGCATTAAACTACCTTTTTTAGTTCAGTGCAGTGCAACTGACGTGCGTTAGAATAAAAAGATGTCACATTTTAACTTAATAGTTACAAAACAAAAAAAGAAATATTAACATTGATTTGTGATGTTCTCCTCAGAATATCTTTTCTTTTGCTTTCCTACCTATGCCCAGTAGTTTCATTTTATAAAGAGCAATTAATAGTTCAGAATCTTACTGCATAATACAGTACATTCAGTCACTATTTATAAGCAATATTTTATGATTTGAGAGTACTTGATATACTGTTTTGTAGACTTTTATTTAAATAGGCCCATTTTTATACACCGTTTATTTATGAAGAACCCTGAAATTCAAGCAACAGTACGTTTTAGTATTATAGTTACAAGAACTATGTGATGTGTTTTATGATTTTAGCTGTAATCTAGATTTGTGAGCAATTAGATGATTTTCTATCAAATATTTAACCCTTTGAGTGCCAAGTGGGTACATTGTACGAGTTTGGACAGCTGTACCCGCTGTGCCAAGCTCGTACAATGTACCCACTAAAATGCGGTCACTGCATGAGCCGGTATAACCGGCATGCAGTGACCGCATTTTAAAAAAAAAAAAGGTGGGCAATCGTGGGGGGACATGAGGATCACTCCTCATGTCTCCCCTGTTATTGATCTCCCAGCCGATCGCGCTGGGAGATCAATAAAGGAAGAGGAGAAGCGCAGCAGAAGCGCAGCTTCTCCTCTTCCGTCTCTCCTACCCGAACTTCCGGGTAGGAGTGGGCGGGACCGGGGGAAGCCTCACAACGTCATCAGTGACATGTCACTGATGACGTTGGGGAACTTTCCCCGGTCCCATTCACTCCTACCGGTGGTAGGAGTGAAGGGCAGGAGAGCTTCTGCTCTCCTGCAGTCGCCAAATTGGTCTCCCAGCCTATCGGCTGGGAGATCAATTACTTGGGGGACACCAGGAGGGGTCCTGATGTCCCCCACGAGGTCTGAATATATAAAAAATAAAATAAATAAAAAAAAAAAACACAAAACTAACCCTATGAGTGCCGCAGTGGTCCCCAGCACATTGCTTTGCAATGTGCTGGAGACCCTTGTAGCACTCACAGGGTCTTTTCTTTGGGGTTTTTTTTTTTTTTTTTAAAGACCTCATTGGGGGGATCAGGGGGGATCCTGATGCCCCTCAATGAGGTCTATTATTAAAAAAAAAAAAAAAAAAAATTTTTTAACCCTGTGTGTGCCACGGGGGGGGTCAAATGCACCCCCCCCCTCCTGTGGCACACACAGGGCTTCTATCATTACTTTGTTACTAGAGATTGTTGGGGGGCCATCAGGATTTGTCCTGATGGCCCCCCAACAAGCTCTGATTACAAAGTAATAATAAAAAAAAAAATTAACCCTCTGAGTGCCAGAAGGGTCCAATGCATTGCTTTGCAATGCGCTGGAAACCCCTTTGGCACTCACAGGGACATTTATTTTGATTCCTTTTTTTTTTTTTTTTTTTAAGACCTCGTTGGGGGGAATCAGAGGGGTCCTGATACCCACCAATGAGGTCCATAATAAAAAAAAAAGTAAAGAAAAAAAAATTAACCCTGTGTGTGCCACAAGGGGGGCCAATGCAGCCCCCCTTCTGTGGCGCACACACAGGGCATTTATCATTACTTCGTTATCAGAGATTGTTGGGGGGCCTTCATGATTGGTCCTGATGGCCCCCCAACAAGCTCTGATTACCAAGTAATGATTAAAAAAAAAATTAACCCTCTGAGTGCCAGAAGGGTCCAATGCATTGCTTTGCAATGCGCTGGAGAGCCCTTTGGCACTCACAGGGACATTTATTTTGATTCCTTTTTTTTTTTTTTTTTAAACCTCATTGGGGGGAATCAAAGGGGTCCTGATACCCACCAATGAGGTCCATAATAAAAAAAGTAAAGAAAAAAAATTAACCCTGTGTGTGCCTCAAGGGGGGCCAATGCAGCCCCCCTTCTGCGGCGCACACACAGGGCATTTCTCATTACTTCGTTATCAGAGATTGTTGGGGGGCCATCATGATTGGTCCTGATGGCCCCCCAACAAGCTCTGATTACCAAGTAATGATTAAAAAAAAATTAACCCTCTGAGTGCCACAAGGATCCAATGCATTGCTTTGCAATGCGCTGGAGACCCCTGTGGCACTCTCCAGGTCCCCTGTTTGTGGACATATATATATATTTTTTTACTAAGACCTCATTGGGGAGGGATCAGGGGGTCCTTATGCCCCTCAATGAGGTATATAATAAAAAAAAAAAAAATTAAAACACAAATTAACCCTGTGTGTGCCACTAGGAGGGGAGTTCAATGCCGACCCCCTTCCTGTGGCACACACAGGACTTTTTATCAACACTGGTAGTCACAGATCTCCCATACACACTATCAAACACTGCCCCACCATCCTTGCTCCTCTGCTCATACCCACACACACTGCCTAATCCCTCACCCTCCCACATACTTTGTTACACTTGTAGTCACAGGTCCGCACGTACACCAGCTGACGCCCTAGCTTCTTTCATCTGTTAGCCATAAAATCACACATACACTGTTTGCTTTACCATTTCTGTTTCACTGGTAGCTACGCTCCTGTAGCGTAAATTGGTATGTCAACCCACAGCAGTGGGGTACCATTTTTCTTAGGCTGGCAAGAAGTCCTCCTAGGAAATCCCACGCCATTGAACCATTTTAGTATCTTTGAAGTGACTGATGTGTAAAACAAAATTTTATTTTTTCCTGTAGCACCACATTCTGGAAATAGTTGTGCCAACTAACTTAGGGGTAAAAAGGCAAGTGACCCCTCATTAGATGCGGCAGGTTGTCTTCTTTCCAAAATGGTATGGTTTATCTACCTTTTCTTCAATTCTGAAGGTGTTATAGTCATTTTCGTACAGGCAAGTCAGGTTTGAGAAAATGTTAGAAACATCAGAGGTTGTAGTAGGTGTAGTTTTCTACTTCTAGCACCCCCTAAGGTAGTTCAACTCATACCAATGGGGTGTCATTTGACTCCTAAGAGCACTAGCAAACAAATGCAGTTGAAAATTCCATGGTTTTCACAGCGCTCCATACATTTGAAGGGGCAGAAATGTAAAAAAATGCAATTTTTTTCCTATATCGCCTCCTTCTGGAAACATTTATGCACACCAGTATTGGGGTAAGAAGGCAAGTGACCCCTCATTAGATGCGGCAGGTTGTTTTCTTTCCAAAATGGTATGGTTTATCTACCTTTTCTTCAATTCTGAAGGTGTTATAGTCATTTTCGTACAGGCAAGTCAGGTTTGAGAAAATGTTAGAAACATCAGAGGTTGTAGTAGGTGTAGTTTTCTACTTCTAGCACCCCCTAAGGTAGGTCAACTCATATCAATGGGGTGTCGTTTGACTCCTAAGAGCACTAGCTAATGAATGCAGTTGAAAATTCCATGGTTTTTACAAAGTTCCATACATTTGAAGGGGCAGAAATGTAAGAAAATGCCTTTTTTTTTCACTAGCGCCACCTCCTGGAAGCATTTGTGCATACCAGCCTTTGGGTAAGAAGGCACGTGACCCCTCATTAGATGCGGAAGGATGTTTTCTTTCCAAAATGGCATTGTTTCTCTACCTTTTCTGCATATCTATTATGGTTATAACCATTTTAGTGCAAGCAGATAATTTCAAAAACAAAAGTGTCAGGTTTACGTACGTGTTCCTAGCACCCACATATTCTATGTTAACCCACACAAATAGGCTACCATTTTTCTCATGTTGGTAGCAGGTACTGAATACAGCAGGAAATGTTATGGTTTTCAAAGATTTTAGTATCTTTGAAGTGGTGGAAATGTAAAAAAACATGTATTTATTCCCATAGCGCCACCTTTTGGAAATATTTGTGCACTTCAGCCCAGGGGGTAGAAAGGCAAGTGACCCCTCAATTGATGCGGGAGAATGTCTACTTTCCAAAATGGTATACCTTTTATACCTTTCCTTCATGTCTCTAACAGTTATGGACATTTTAGTACAAGCCGCCATTTTCGAAGAAGCAAACAGGTAGGTGTAGTGATGTGCTTCTGGCACCCCTAAGGTAGGTCGACTCATTCCAGTGGGGTGTCATTTTTCTCCTAAGAGCACTAGCTAATGAATACAGTTGGAAATGCCATGGTTTGCACAAATTTCAGTACATTTGAAGGGGCAGAAATGTAAGAAAATGCCTTTTTTTTTCATTAGCGCCACCTTCTGGAGGCATTTGTGCTCTCCAGGCTTGGGGTAACAAAGCAAGTCACCCATCAATAGATGCGGCAGGGTGTCTTCTTTTCAAAATGGTATGGTTTGTGTACCCTTTCTTCACTTCTGTAGTTGTTATAACCATTTGGGTACAGACAAGTAATGTTTGAGAAAATGTTTGAAACATTTCAGGTTGTAGTAGGTGTCGTTTTGCACTTCTAGCGCCCCCTGAGGTAGTTGAACTCATACCAATGGGGTGTCATTTTTCTCCTAAGAGCGCTAGCTAATGAATACAGTTGGAAATGCCATTGTTTGCACAAATTTCAGTACATTTGAAGGGGCAGAAATGTAAGAAAATGCCTTTTTTTTCCATTAGCGCCACCTTCTGGAGGCATTTGTGCACTCCAGGCTTGGGGTAACAAAGCAAGTCACCCATCAATAGATGCATCAGGGTGTCTTCTTTTCAAAATGGTATGGTTTGTGTACCCTTTCTTTACTTCTGTAGTTATTATAACCATTTGTGTACAGACAAGTAATATTTGAGAAAATGTTACACAAATTTGAGGTTGTAGTAGGTGTCGTTTTGAACTTCTAGCGCCCCCTGAGGTAGTTAAACTCATACCAATGGGGTGTCATTTTTCTCCTAAGAGCACTAGCTAATGAATACAGTTGGAAATGCCATGGTTTGCACAAATTTCAGTACATTTGAAGGGGCAGAAATGTAAGAAAATGCCTTTTTTTTTCATTAGTGCCACCTTCTGGAGGCATTTGTGCACTCCAGGCTTGGGGTAACAAGGCAAGTCACCCATCATTAGATGCGGCAGGGTGTCTTCTTTTCAAAATGGTATGGTTTGTGTACCCTTTCTTCACTTCTGTAGTTGTTATAACCATTTGTGTACAGACAAGTAATGTTTGAGAAAATGTTAGAAAAATTTGAGGTTGTAGTAGGTGTCATTTTGCACTTCTAACGCCCCCTGAGGTAGTTAAACTCATACCAATGGGGTGTCATTTTTCTCCTAAGAGCACTAGCTAATGAATACAGTTGGAAATACCATGGTTTGCACATATTTCAGTACATTTGAAGGGGCAGAAATGTAAGAAAATGCCTTTTTTTTTCATTAGTGCCACCTTCTGGAGGCATTTGTGCACTCCAGGCTTGGGGTAACAAGGCAAGTCACCCATCATTAGATGCGGCAGGGTGTCTTCTTTTCAAAATGGTATGGTTTGTGTACCCTTTCTTCACTTCTGTAGTTGTTATAACCATTTGTGTACAGACAAGTAATGTTTGAGAAAATGTTAGACAAATTTGAGGTTGTAGTAGGTGTCATTTTGCACTTCTAACGCCCCCTGAGGTAGTTAAACTCATACCAATGGGGTGTCATTTTTCTCCTAAGAGCACTAGCTAATGAATACAGTTGGAAATGCCATGGTTTTCACAAATTTCAGTACATTTGAAGGGGCAGAAATGTAAGAAAATGCCTTTTTTTTCATTAGCGCCATCTTCTGGAGGCATTTGTGCACACCAGGCTTGGGGTAAGAAGGCAAGTTACCCCTCATTAGATGCGGCAGGTTGTCTACTTTTCCGAAATATATAGTTTTATATAGTTATTCCACTGTTTTAGGGTAGTTTTACCACAAAAACCCTAGAATGCGCATATTAGTTTATAAAGTTGAAAATGTCATTTTGCGCTGCTGGTGATTAGGGCTCTACGCTAGCCATGGACGTAGGTAAAACTATACAAATTTGGTATTTTTTTACTCAGGGGACTCGAGGCTTTTTCAAATAATTGAAACTTTTTCAATCAAGGTAAATATTTTTGATACATAGTATGTGATTTTAGCAAATTGAGTAAATTTTCACTTTTTTTTGTCATTATGACATCATAGCTTTTTGCACGATGTAAAATTCTCTTCATGTAAGGTATCACAAGAAAGCTCAATTCGTTCTGAAAAAAACAATATATAGTTTTCCATATGTAACTAAAAATCCCCAGAGGAAATCAAGCCTAAACGGAAGGATAGCAAAAATGTTGAAAAAGTGTCTGGCCTGCAGGGTTCAGGAAATGGCCCGAGCCTCTGGCACTGAAGGGGTTAATCTATAATCTTATTTTATTACAACAAGGTATTGTTTTTAAATGCAGTTTTTGTACATTAAGTTAGAAGATTGCTTTCTCCAAGAGTATATTAATGGGTGTGTTATGTAATTTACAGTAATCCTGACAGATGAATTATTAAGTTCTTATATGTTGACTCACTATTTTGTGTATATTTATATATATATATTTCTATTTTTTATAAGGATAAATGGTAACATACAAATGCATGGGTGCAGATCATTTTGTGCCCTAGGATGTTGGCTTACTTACATGTTCCTGCACTGTAGGGTATGTACTAGAGTGTATGAATGCTTTACTGGCATGGTCATAATTCCATCATTTAGACTTTAATGTAAGTAAGCCCTGATGAACACTACTGTTATTACATATGCAGGAACATTCTTAGCAATTGTGTTTAATGTTAATATATGGCCCAAAACAAGGGGCAGAGGGAAGGGATCCCCTAATATTCCCATGTACTTCTCCACTGCCCTCTACTTACAGCAGTCGGCATGAAGAAGACCTATTTTAGTGCAAGTAGCTTAGCAAACTGGTGTTGGGTAGTTGCAGCACTACTGAAACCTACAGCTCCTAAGTTAGTTCAGAATTATGTTCAGACATTCCGCACCTCTTCTGCTTATCTAGGCCACACATCCATATTGTTGAACTTGCCAATCTGTATCATTCATTATGTCCTTTTGTCCTCCAGTGTAATTACACTACCCATCTAGACATATCCTTCACCTGTCTTGCCTAGTTTTTAACCACTTCTTTATAAAGTTATCAGACTACCTGAGCAGTATGCTCACTCCAGCTTCCATACTAACTTTAACCTCTGAACCCTGCTAACAACACAGAGTATCCCAGACTACAAGAAAGAAGACAGTCAGTCTGCCCTCTACTCCAGAACACTGAAAGCATGGAATAACCTGCCCCCAAAAAATCAGATCTTGTCCCAGTCTAAAATTCCTAAACATAACTGCTTCATTGTACATAAAAACAATATGTAAAAATGTAGTGTTTTATGTGTGTGTGTGTGTGTGTGTATATATATATATATATATATATATATATATATATATATATATATATATATATATATAACTTCTTTCTTGAAATGGTCTTCAGGAAAAAAACAAGATAAATCTTAATGTATTTTTCCTAGAAAAAACGTGCTCAATATAAACAATTGAGGCATTTAGTAGGGATATTTATCCTCCTTAGCCAGCATCTTAGAACCCATTACATTTTCCCCATGGCTCATGCTTGAACCTTGTTCTATATTTTTCTTCCTGTCCTTTATATTCCTGAAGGTCAGAGCAGGTGGCAGACAATAGGAAATCCAAATTAAGATTTCATCAAACCAGCGTAGCAGACAGTACATAAGAAATGAGCAGCAAAGTACAAGATACTGGAGAATGTACACAGAACTGTTCAGCAGGCTGAGATATAAAGGGTGGGAAGGACTGCCTAGAATAAGGCTCAAGCAGGATCCAAAATGACTGACTCATTTTGACTGACTCACCTGTGCTTAAGCAGGAACATCTTCAAATCCTGACCTTTTGGGGGCCCTTGAGGGCTGAACTTGGACAGCCCTGATATAGGACACTATTTAAAGATATACATGTGTAGTGAAGAAAGATTTTATGTAACGTCTGCAAACCTGCCCAGGAAAATAGTATTTTTTTTAATGTCTTTGTTTATAATCCTTTGAGTGCCAGAGGGGTAAGCAATGCATTGCTTTCCAAAAGGTTAAGTAACTGTTATGGTTGGAAAGAGTAGAAACTGGATTTAGAAATGTTGACACATTTTCATAAATTGTACTAATCCTAATATACCAAATAGATTACTGACATTCACTTGCTAAACTACTTTTTATAAATTCTAAAAAAAACCAGTATAAATGTGTTGAGAAGGATTTTTAAGGGATGATAAATGGTTATAGCAAGTATTTATGTTACAGCTCCTGACAATCATTTAAAATATTATTAATTACTTGAATACTAAAGTATTGTGCCACTCATTACACAACATTGTGTAGTACAACCCTCAAAGTTAAGCTCAATGTGAAATTAAGCAAAGTTTAACACTTGAAATAATCCTACTTCCCCTAAGTAATGTGATTTACTTCATTAAAATATATAGTGTGGAGGTAGTTTTCAATAATATAAGGTGTTTTGCAATTGAGGAACTTGGTTATAGTTTAATAGTTTGGGGAAGTTCATAAGTTTAAGAAATATTTCGTTTGCCACTAACCTATTTGATAGAAAACAACACTAGTAACAATTATTTGAAATATCAAAATGCAAAAATTGTCACACCACATGTAGGAATAATCTATAGTTGTTCAAACTGTGCAAAACACATCAAGAAGACTGAACATACAGATTGCAAATAGTTTTCATTTATTATTATTCATGTTTTTACTTGGGGCTTAGATTCAAAAGTGTGTACAATAAATAGTTAAAATCCAAACTAAACCTTTATTAAACAGTTGCTGTACAAGTAAAGAAAATTGGCTGAGCCATGAAACAGAAAAGATGTATGAATTCCATTTAAAGTGTTATAAAATATTAAAGGGGATCTCTCACCTATATATAAGTAATGCTCATTAGTTAGAGCATTTAGCCAAAACATTTAAAACATTGTTCATTTAAAAAAAAAAAAAAAAATTTCAGCGGAACACTTAATGTTTAAAAAGTGTCCGGCAGCCTACTTCCTGCTTGCAGTACTGCCTCAGCTCCCGTCCCACTACCCAGCATCCTCTGATGATGGAGGCTTTATTTCTCTAAGCTGGAGCGATCTCATTGGCAGAGATCGATATCTAGCCAATGAGATCGCTCCAGCTTAGTGACAGACAGTCTCCGTCATCGGAGGATGCTGGGTAGTGGGACGGGAGCAGCATCTGTTCGGCAAGCTTCGGCAAACCGGAAGTAGGCTGCTGGGTACTTTTTAAATATAAATTTTTGTGCTGATAATGTTTTTTTTTAAAATATGGACAACGTTTGAAATGTTTTGGATACTCTGACTAATGAACATTACTTATATATAGGTGAGAGATCCCCTTTAAGTACAGAAATATTGACTGGTCAGTCTTTTTAGATTATTTTGCCAGTTTAACGCTATAGTGATGAGATTTTAAGTTTTAGGCCAAAAAAATTTCCCCAAATAAATGGCATGTGAGTGAAAATCCAGAGAGCATCACCCAATATGTGTGTTTTATTAAAATAATAATAATAATAATAAATGAAGGTACACTTTGTTACATATCAGTCAGGTATGATGTAGCACCACATTCTCTGGATAATGACCTATCCGCATACAAACCTAAGCAAAGAGAAATTCAACAGTCTCAAAAATAAATATTATTCCTTGAGAAAAACAACTCTGCAGTTAGTAACAACTGAAATGTGTACAGTCTGTGAAACATTTATAAAGAAGAGGAAAAAGTGTTAACACATTGGCACATCTGCTCTATTTAAGCCCATCCAACCACCCTGAGGTTTATGCAGACAATGTTAAACTGTCCCGCAAAAATGGGGCCATCACTGTGCCTCTATCATGGTGCCTGTGCTATGCTGGCGACATTCTATCAGTCTTGTTTTCTGCTGACGCTTATTGGCTGAAGTGACTTTGTCCCGCCCAGTATTTGTCCTTAAATACTGGGCCTTGTCCCTTCTCCGGTGCCCTTTCGTGGTGTTTCCGTTACCAGCGCTTGTTCCAGTTCTCGTGTGATTCCTGTGTACAGACCCGGACTGCCTGACTACTCTGCTGTATTCGTTCCTGCTCTGTGTACCGACCCGGCCCGGCTGATGTTCCTGCTCTGTGTACCGACTCGGATTGGCTGACGTTCCTGCCCTGTGTACCAACCTGGCCCAGCTGACATTCCAGCTCTGTGCACCAACTCGGATTGGCTGATGTTCCTGCACTGTGTACCAACCCGGCCTGGCTGATGTTCCTGCCTGTGTACCGGCCCATTAGGACTACATCTTCTGTGTATCTCTACTGCCTGCGGTCCCATTCCGGTCCTCAGTTTGGGGTTCTCCTCTGGGCTTCAGTCTCCGGACAGTACCATTGTGCCTCAGTGCCACTCCTGCAGTCTAGTCTCGGTTCAGTCTGTGTCGCGAGGGCGACATTCCAGTGTCTATTCCCATCTGCGCATCATGGTACACTTGACCCTCCTTCCTGCCAATACGCTGAGGTTGGTCTTACATTGGGCGCCTCAGGCTGTGCTTACAATCGGGTAGTCAACATTGGTCTTAGCATTTGTTAACCCCTTCGGGGAAGGTGCCATTATTCACCGGCTATTCTACCGTGCAGTCTCCATTAGGTGCCCTCTCGGGCATACTGTCTCAGTCCTCCATTACTGCTACGGCAGTCCGTAAGCTTACCCTGTGCCTGCGTTGTCTTCTGGGCGTTTCTCGCTATTTAAGCACTCTCTACAGAGTGAAAGTCTTAAGGGCCTCGCACTATTAGGGCCTGTCAGCATTCCTGGCCTAATAGTAACCCATTCACTGCTGCCTCGGTTCAGTTTCACACAAACTTTGCCTGACCTGTGTCAGTATATTGTAAATTCTGTATTGTACATATACTGGACCCATGTGGGTATATATATTGCTGTAACCTGTCCTGTGTCAATACTATATTGTGTGTATATATACTACTGGACCCGTGAGGGTTATCATTTCTGAGTCTGTTCAATAAAACTGTGTTTTATCTCACCAACTGTGTCTGAGTGTCAAATAAAACAGTAACAGCCCCTTGTCCATTCCCAAGAATGATGATGACTGAATGCGCCAAAAACAGGACTTTTCACCCATTCCAAAAATACACACATACTGATACCATAACCTAATGCTTTTACACAAGCTTAATATTTAATTAAAGTTAACTATTGGTTAATTCCAGCTTTAAAATATAAAGCTAGATGTGAAGATTTTATTTTTAACAACGGAATCTCATCTTATGGAAAAAAAAGAGCATAAAAGATGGATGTTACCAAACTGCCATATACATACGGTGTAATGCTAATATGGAGTTCATAAAGTCACTTATTCGTTAAATGCATATACAGATTGGTCAAATAAGCAGACTTTTGCCGAGTTTTTTTTATTTTTCCTTCATTAAGAATTCAATTTGGATATATTTTAATTGCCACGGTGAGAGCGGGATATCTGATATACTTATTCCAGCCTTTCCCCCATACTATATTTATAAACATCATTCAGATAATTATGCTAGGAAAATACTTTCAAGTATTTGTATCTTATTGTATGGTAAGCATTATTATAAAACAGGGTACATAGAACTTTAGGTGTATACTACTCATTTCCTGTAAGCATGGTCTAGCTCCCCACGACAAACATTGTATATGCTAGTCACATCAGAGTAAAAATGTTGTGTGTTGTTTCTGGTGTTGCTTATAATTGCTCAATTAAAATCCATTGCATTGTATGTGAATGGTTGCATGCAGTTTTATCACATATATCCACATCTAGCCATTTAGGCTTTGTCCATGTGTCAATAAATATTTTTTCTATAATTTGTATATGTATCAGGAACTTGCCTTATATTTGCCTTAGTTGGTTAACATAATTTCTGCTAAATTATTCATGACTACGCAGTGTAGGAGTGAGGCTGTGAATTGTATTGACATCCTCTCAAATATGTACTTATTTGTCTTACTTTGTGACAAGCATAAAGTGTTTAGATAAATTAAATATACTTTATGATAAGGCAAATTAAAGTTAGTATTACTGGCTTATAAAATGGTTTAGTGTTTAGGCTACAGTGAGCTGGAAAAACAGTGATAATGCTAGAATTGCATTTTATTATTTGTTATAACTATTGTTTTTTTTATTATATATTAGATTAGATTAGATGTTTGTGGTGAAATGTATGGCTAAATGTATCCCCAGAATTTTTTTTTGGGATAGATTATTTCCTTCAAACTTTGCTTTCGTCAAAGAATCCTCCATTTGCAGGAATGACGGCCTTGCAGACCTTTGGCATACTAGTTGTCAGTTTGTTGAGGTAATCTGAAGAGATGTCACCCCATGCTTCCTGAAGCACCTCCCACATCTGGATTGGATTGATGGGCACTTCTTACATACCATACATCATACTAAAATAGCAATGGTCATAGCCACAAGGTAATTCTCTTTAGTTAGTTTAAATTTAAATATTATTGCTCATTTAAAGGGGAATTTGTTTAGTAATAAACCTTTCTTACAGCAGTCAGTTATATATATATTTACTATTTTTGTATTTGTCTCTGCTGTAGTCTACAAGTGACCAGGTACATATTATTACCTTGGCTTGTCTCACATATATGAATTCCAATTAGAATCATGGGAAGGTATCTCATTCAGACTGTTAAAGTCAATAATTTGTATTTAGATGTAAGGTAAATACATACCTAAAATGGTGCTCAGCAAATACAGGCAACTGCACTAATGTTGAATTTATATAAATAGTGTATCTAACTGCTGTATGAAGGATTCCCACATTAAATGCATTAAGAGTCACTTATTACCTTTAAGTACTACATCAACTGAAATACAACAAGTTGTATATCTCCTTGCTGCAATATCTCTTAGATTCAGTGTGTGTATTGCTTATCCTTTGGCTAGTGACTGCTCAGAAGCATTACATTGTATCCCTTTAGAGCCCACTGCAGGGGAATACAAGCCAACCTCAGACATACATTTTGATGTTTTTTGGACTCCAGTGAGGGGAAGCTTAGAGACACCTACTCATTTTTAAAATCAAGCCAGCAAGTATGTGAAATACTCACTTACCATAGAACAAGCAATATCTTATTTTATTCATTCTCAGTTACTACTCAGAAGTTTCACATATAGTTATCTGTTGCCATTAGAGTAGAAATTCCCATGTGCATTTTAGACTAAACCCACCAAAAAGGAATTTCTATTTTTGTTCTTTCTCAGAAAGCCTATATCTTTTGCCTTTGTTTGAAAACCCTTAGGGTGTCTCCTTAAGAGTGAAGTGTGGTCCATACATGGACCTTTTGCTCTTGGTGCCTATAAAAACCAGCTGAATCTCACTGAAACTTATGTCTGAGGTTAGGTACTGTTCCCATGCAGAATGCACATGCCTGCCTTTTCTGAACTGGGCCACCCTTCTGGACAAAATTTAGTCTGATTGCTACAAGAACATTTGTCTTCTTTTATTCTACTAGAGTGCTAAAATGTGATTCTTCTGAGTGGTATCTAGCCATAGAACAAAAATATTTTTATTTTTTGTTTATTCTCTGTAAGCGTCTCACATATTTTAGCTTTGCACTGAAAACCCTTATGGTATATCCCTAAGGAGGAAGGGCAATCCAGACATAGACCAGTGCCTAGAGAAACCCACTGCACCTCACTGAGGTCCATGCATGACCAAAAAGTATTTCTTGCTCTGGTTTCATTAAACACATTGGGATTTGAGTTCTTCCTGAGGAATTTCTCAGTATTTCATAACTCTATACTTTAGCCTATCTTTCTGATGCAAGAATCATTTTTCAAAGTCTATGCCTCTAAAGGTTCACAACTCGGTTCTCTGCATATATCCATTTTAGAGATTGGTTATAACTCCAGGAGGTCATTACTGACAAAAAGAAAGAAAAACAACTTTGAGTGTTATTTCAATGGGAGTCTTGTGAAGATTCTATGCTTGCATGCTAACAGAACATTTATGAATAAATATGTTCAAATAGCTATCGACTGCCTCTTAGCCTTCTTTACATAATTATTCATATGCTAGAAGGAAATGCAATAGAAATGTGTAGTACTGTGTTGCAGCCCCATACTGTTGAGCTTGGATTATAAAAACAATTACATTTATTATAAAATAAAGCATAATTACACAGCTTTTAAGATTGCTTTATTGTCGATTAACATTCAATTGCGGAGACTGTATTAAATGCAGAAATATTCAATACAGTAGTACTGTTAATTCTAATGTAAGTGCTTTACTGTTTGCAAATATTTTATTAATGTTTTTAAATTCTTTTGATTTTGCTGAGCCATAACCTCTCCTACACCATTTTTATAGTATATGCAAAAAGAACACAGGGCCACAAAGGAGATGGAATTATTTAATTACATATTCATTGTAAATGTATTCTTAGAACCAATCATTTCTATGTAAACACGTACTTATGAAGTCATTACAGAGCTAGGTGAGATATGTGGATAACTGTCCCCTGTGGGAGGTTGGTGACACAATTGTTTTCATCGCTGGCTATTTTCTGAAATTTGATATCACTAAATCATTGCTACAAAAAGCTGAATGTACATTATTGTATATTGCTTAATCTTCTGCATATGTAAGTTGGTGTATATAACCAAAAATATATTTATCTGCAGGAGCTATGCATATCATCCCTTCGGTTTTCTATAACCAGCAATTAATCTACCTGCATAGTTTTACTGCACTTTGCTACAATTCCAGTGAGTGTAGTGGTAGGGGAGATAGCACTACCATAGGTTTGACAGAGCAGAAAGCATGCTGGAAGATCACAGGAGAGAGAGGAATGGCAAACAGAAAAGTGTTTATACATTTATTAGAGTTGCTTTAACCACTTGGATATCACCCAAGGAGTTATTAAAAACCATGCTTTTACACACATGTACTGTAATTTGAGGCAACAACCTCTTTTGTTAATATTGTTCCCAGATAGATTTGTGGTGCTGTGTTTATATGTAAGATGCCCATATCACAATGAAGATGGAAGCTCTTATTCCAGGGTATTTATCTTGGCTAGTTTGGATCCTCTTCCTCTGATGTTTGAAAGTGGATACTAAACAAATGGCTTCCAGGTGTTTTGCAGCAATGTAAAAATATGTTCAAGTTATAGTATGTGATTTAATATTGAAATTTTATTAGTGCTGAATAAGTCAAAAATTATTCCATCAGAATATACACAAATAAAACCAAAATTTAATATCTGTCCTAGTTTCAAAATTAACTAAAAACAAAATAGCATATTATATGTAATTCAAAATTGTTTATCACCTATCTGTGACTAAGATTAATAAACTATACAGCATATAAAATAGTAGTAGTATAGGAACAATGATAATACATGAAATAAAATAAAATATCGGTGAAGGAATGTTGTTGGAGCTGCAGATCTAATGAACTAATAGACACAAAGAAAAAGAACAAATTTACTACAAATTGGTTGCACCATAATGTGATATTGGAATCACCACTATTTTGCCGTATTGAGATTAGTTCAGCTCCCCATTAGACTACATGAGCATTCTGGCTCAATTTTAAACATGTTCCCAGTATATCTTGACTTTACTTCTCTTTAAGTCAAATATATGTGTGTATGTATGTTTTTAGATGTACATCAATAAAAATTACTAATTTTTATCAGTTTTGCCAACTTTATATTGCTCTAATAGGGCTAATGGGGAGCTTGAAGGGATAGTAATACTTCGTTTTAACTTTATTTTATTTTGTAGGCATTAAAAAATATGAAGAATGATATAAGTCTTATCTCTCAAACCTTTATGGTTTAAGAGATATTCACAAACAAAGTATCCCCTCCCGCCCCTTTTACCTAATGTAAGCCATCTCTTCTCAGATATGGAATCTAGTTGTAAGACCAGACAGATAATAGAAGGGGACAATCTTACAATGAAAACAATGAAAACCCTGCCCCCCTTGACAAGATTTTCAGGTTTTTCCCTTATCTTAATTTAAGATTGTCCCTCTCTGCAGTCTACCTGGGCACCTCCCTCCTGCTCTGTCTGAAAAGTGTTACATCAGTAAAAAGGGCGGGAGGGGGACACTTTGTCATTGAATTATTCTTGAACTACAACTCTGACAGAATTGAAATAACACTCTCCAAAGTCCAAATACTATGATGATTAATTAGAGCTGCTTCTATTATGAAACATTACTATCCCTTTAACTGATATCAGTACTGAAAAATTAGTGATTCCAATATCACTTTATGGTGTACCAAATTTGCAGTAAATCTGTTCTTTTTATTTGTTTACATAAAATAAAAAATAAGATTATAATTAAAGAGATGTAATGTTAAGCCCACCCCGCACAAGCCACCCGAAGGAACTCTACCAAGACCCCCTCCTACTACCCTGTGGAGTAGATGAAGGTCCAGCTCCTCCAACAAGGGATATGATAGCTAGTAGCTGGGGTGCGGCGCTAGGGCGCGATGCTAGCGGGCGGAGGTTGCCTAGAGGGTGTTGCACTGCAGCCTAGGCTGGAATAAAGTTGCTAGCTGCAAAGCTAGATTAGCCCCCTTTGGTTGAGCCAAAGGGGACCCGCGATAACAGCCCCTAGACAAACTATACTACCCGATCCCCAGGGAGAAAAACTAAAACTCCAACAGGAACCAGTACTCACTCAGGTAGCAGGTGGAAGGCAGTGAGCTACGGGGCACGGGAACACTGGAACACGGTGTAGGCAGGAGAGAAGTCAGGATCCAAGCCAGGTCATACACGGAGCAGTCAGGAACAAAACAGGAACCGCAGGCAGAAGAGGAGTCAGGAACGAACCGGTCATACACAGGAGATCTGGAGGGCACAGAACAAGACAGAACAGGAGTCAGAAGGGCTAGTCAGAGGACCCACAGACACAGGAGCATAGAAAACCCAGAGAGACTAGCCAGGACAGGGCTGCGCTGGAAGCAAAGCAAGGTAGAGCAGAGCACAGCAGAGCAGGACACAGACAACAGCACTGAGACGCTATACAAACGCGTCCCAGTGCTGAACTCACCCCGTTAAAGAGGCTGCCAACCGGAAGAGGCAAGGCTGGGATGCAGCCCACGGGTGCGAAGCGCGCATGCGCCCGAACCAAAAGGAAAGGCGGCGCGTCATTCCAAGGCGCCGCACTAGACAGCGAAACCCGGAAGCAGCGGCACCCGCGGAGGTATGACAAGAGAGCTTTTAGGGGTAGTGGAGTAGATTGAGTTTTTTGATAGTGATACATATTTATGTAGTCTGCTTACTATATCTTAAGTTTTTAGCAAGCATATACACATTGTTATCCATTTTATGGTTAAAGGGTGTGCTTACTTCATTTCAAAGTAAAATGGGCCCTTCAGTATATGGAAGTGCTGCTCCAGACCTTACCTCAGTTTAGTATTTTCCACCTAAGAGAGTCAATTTTATCATTCCACGTCATTCTCTGTGTTTCATTTTCATGCTTCAAAACGGTCACCACTCAATGCATTTCAAGGGACCAATCAAAAATGGCCATCGCTTAACACATTTTAAGGGACCAATCCTTCTTCCTCAGGTGTCTGTTAGACTGGCCACCACCCTCTTGGACAACTGTGTTTATCTCCTCATTAATGAACTAGAAATTATCATTCAAATGTATCTTGGTAATATGTATTCCACTCTGGGAGTGGAGAGGCACTAAGGTGTGATAAAGCAGAGATAACTCTCCATTTCCAGTTTTATTCTATGGAGCCTATGCATTAAGATCCCAAAAGTTTTAGAGGTCCTAGTTCATAGTCCATAGAACTGGAGAAGTGATATCACTAGAGATGGTATATCCACTTTAGCTCTGCTTTATCACACCTTAGTGATCTACCCCCTGGAGTTCATTTAAATAATTAGACATTATTTATTGACCACCACCACCACCTTGGTAATTTTTCATAATATATACCCTCAATGATTACTAGGAATGTGTTTTTCACACATTTATTGTGATTAGTCTTTCTCATGACTGCTTAGGAATATTTGGAAGAGATGTGCTAGCATACTGTATCTTCAATTCCATTTGGGCATCAATCATCACATTATCATTAGTGAAGACAGCAAATTTTGACCATTGGAATATTTAAATTATAAGTGCCTGTTTAAACTGAGAGATTCTATAGTGCTAAATAGGGATGGGTGAAAATTTTTGCCTCAAACCAAAATCAGCAAGTAATGGTACTTTGCGCATGGCAAATAATTTCCTAGTAAAAGTGACATTTTCCCCACTTTTTTTGCCTAGCTCATTGCATTGAAATCAATGGGAAGACTAATGTTTCCCCCACCACATGAAAGTTTTCTCTACTTTTCTGCAGGCATATAAAAGGGTGTCAGGCTCTCACAGCATGCCATTCTAGAGAAGGTAGGAAAATAAAGGGCAATTGAAGCTTAGTTTAGAGAGTCTTTTAGATAGGACATTTGTAATCTGTATGAGGGGAGTCTGGGCGCACTTTGGGGGAGAAGAGAGGAAAGCAATTGACCCCAAAGTGCTTGTTGTTCTTGTTGTTATTGTGCTGGGGATGTCTGGGGAAATAATTTGATTTTGTTTTTTAGTTTATAATTTTTTTTTTGACAGACTGTGATAAGATAGGATGGACAATTTAAAAAATAAAATTAAAATATAAATAAATAAATAGGGGGCGTGGTTTGGCTGCCTTGCTGGATGGACGCATAAACCATCGGCTCCTAGCCCCAGGGTCATTTTCTTGCTAACTTTTTTCCTTTAGCACCTTGCATTTTGGCTGCTTTTGTTTTCTACAGTTGTACAAGACCCTTCGGATGATGGTTCGTACTAAACCATCCAAGAAAAGTCGTTGCTTGCAATATTTTTTCGCTTCTCAACAGACAGCGACACAACAAGCGGCGCAACCTAAAATGGTGGAGACTGTTTATCTAAGAAAAACGTGCCATCGCGTACACTATCTTTTGACGACCTGAGCCAAGCTTCTGAAGACTCAACTTCTTCAGATCCCGAACAGGACGAACATCCTACTAAAAAGGACCTGTGTCAGCTACTATCTTCTGACATCAAGCTCTTTATGAGAGAAGAGGTTGCGGGCATTCGCAAGGACATAAAACAGATTGGCTTTAGAGCTGAATCCCTTGAATTGGCAGAGTCTACCCTGGTCACCTTTAAAGATACCTCACTTAATTATTACTCCTTTCTTCAAAAATGGCATGATGACATGCATATGAAACTCAACGATCTGGACAACAGACAACGACGGAACAACCTGCGTATTAGAGGTATCCCCGAAACGGTAGATCAGCAATCTCTTAATGATTACCTCCCATGCTTATTTGGGCACTTAAAAGGTGTTGAATCCCTACCAACTGTCAAATTGGACCGGGCTCATAGATCTCTATGCCCTAAACACCCTTCTTCAGATATCCCGATGGGATGTAATCTTAAGGTTCCATACCTATTCTGACAGAGAAGAAATTTACTGGGCGTCGCGAGACTCCTCCACCACCACATTCGAGGGACATGAACTTGCCATTTTCCAGGACCTTTCTCTGTTAACTATCCAGTGGAGACTTGACCTCCGCCCCATTACCTTGGAGCTTTGTAAGAAGTAGATTAAATATAGATGGGGCTTCCCAATGGCCCTCATCTTAACACACCAAGGTGCATCTCATATTCTCTGCTACAGAGAGGACTGTTCCTCCTCTCTATTGGCCCTGGATTTACACCTGAGGAATCGACTGCGAAAATCTCTACTTCTACCTCACCTGTGGATTGGGGTCCCCCTGATACAACCTGGACCCAGGCTTCCCGTAAGCATAAAGCAACCCGGTCCAGCTCCTCAACGCCTGTGAGCCCCTCTGCCAAGGTTACTCCTGGCCAGAACAGATGGTACATGATCTCCCTTATTTGCCCAGTGCCTTTAACTGCCCCCCATGGTGGCCTGTTGTCCCATTTTCTTACTGAGACCTTACTAGGCCTTAAAATCCACTTCAGGTCTTTTCCACAATCCCCCTTTTTGTTATCACTCCTACATACCATATCTAGAGTACGGTTAGATCTTCCCAATCCTCCCCAGGTTCATATTCCCACTCCGATCTACTCTGAACTCAATTAAAATAAGACTTGTTTGTTACATATTCTTTTGTATATGCTGCCTATGAATGGTATTGCTTGTCATTGTCATATAATATGATATGTAATGTTTTTCTAATGTTAAAATATGTCTGTTATATTATTCTTAATGTTCTGTACTGAGTAGAGACTTATCTCGGTGCTCTTCCGTTTTGATAACTCTAATGAGCCATCCATATTTGATCCGTCATAGCCTCTAACGTGGATGCCATCTTCTGCTCGATGATTGATTTTTCAGACGGTACATTTTATTCATGGTCTCTGATTACTGATCTAATATTACTTACACCTTGCCTTAGCACCGAGAAAAGCCCCATGGATACGCTCCTTTGCCCCCCCCCCTCCAGCGACCCCTACTCATTCTTACGATTTTCGTATTTTGCAAGATTCAGAACAGCTCTGCTTTGGGAGAATTGAAAGAGGAAAAAAAAAGAAAAAAGTAGAAAAAAAATGGCAAAAGTCAGAGAGGAGAGAAGACAGTGAAAGAGAAAGAAAAAGAGATGAATTCTGTTACCCCTCTAAGGTGCTCAAAATTCACTTTTCTCCTGCCATCCTGCCAAGTATCTTTAGTCTTAGCTCTTTCTCATTTCTCCCAAATACGTACACTAAACTGTACTTTATATATCTAGTCTGATTTGGTTCCCACATTCTTATCTGGTGTAGAAGACATAATCCCGCAGGAGAGCTGGGCTACACTTATGTATATCTATATTGGGTTTGCTCATGATGTTTATTGTACCTAACTTGAAAGACCTTACCCCCTTCTCCAACGGGTCCTAATACTTTAGTATTTACCAGTTGTTTCAGACTTCTGCTCCCTTCTCCCTGGGTTATAAGGAATTAACCTCCTTGATAACCAACTGACTCCTCTTCTACCTTGTTACCCCTCCTATATTATCCTCCTTCTTTTGACAACAGATTTGACACGTTTGCTTAAAAGCATTCACTGTCCGTCCCTCTTTTCACATTCATTTTTTATAGATTACGTTACTGATATTTTCCCCTCATATCCTTCACTCTCCCTTCCTCCCCTATTTCAATAGTCCTAATTGATTTGCATTCTCTTCCTTTCCCACCACTGCCCTTGTTCTAACTAACATTTGATAGTTCTGATGCCCAACTTCCAATCTGAAAACGGGATCTAATCTCTACTCCCATTTAATCATATCCAATGTTGAGAAATAGTATTGTGAGTTCACATAGGTATGCTATATTGTACGACTCTCTTATCCTTAAAAATGTTTTACATTCTCTTTGTTGTAAGTTTTTTCTTTTCAAGTCCCTGGGGCCATCTGTCTTTACTGGTGGTCCTTGTATTGCATATCTCCTTCTTATGTCTACTTTGCTTCTATTTGTCGATCTTTTTCTTTTTCTTCTTCTCTCTCTTTTTTCATTCACCCCATTAAGGCTTTCTGATCTTTCTCTTCTTGGATTCGGATTGATTGCAGCTAGTGATGATCGAGCACCCCGATGCTCGGGTGTTCGGGTGCTCTGGCCGAGCGCCCCCGGAGGCTCGAGTGCTCGGCCGAGCACCCGAGCCCCATTGAAGTCAATGGGAGGACTCGAGCATTACACCAGGCACCCCCTGCTCTGATGAGGGGAGGGTGCCTGGTTCATAGGAAAAGGTCAGAAAATGATGGAAACACCACAGAAATGGTTCAGGGACAGCATAGGGAGGATGTCTGGATGCATCTTGGACTCCAACGTCGCTGCTGGGAACGATGTTTCGCCCGTAGTACGCCATTTTTACAGACTGACCATAAACCACACAAAAAGGAAGATAAAAACGATTTTAGGCGAAAAATTGTTACCAAACAGTATTTGCTGTATATTTACTTGTATACCATCTGCAAATTCTGCAAAAAATTTCATTGATTTTTCAGAACTGGGGCCATGATTAAGAGGGAAACGTGCGCAGCGTAAAGCAGGTGTTCAACGTGGTTATGGCCCGGGTAAGGTACAGCATTCAGGAACAGAGGCCGCAGCTACCACAGGTTTTACAACATGTCCGTTTGCCCTTGTTAAGTCCAAAATTTATAGTCGGAACAGTGGGGTCTGATCCATTGAGTAAAAGTGACGAAGTGACTTAGTGGATGAAGCCAAGAACTACCTTCTGCTCTGTCGAACACCCCAGCCCTATTTAATTCAATGGGAGGACCTGAGGCACTCCGATACAACCTGTATATCACAAAATGGAGGGCCTCATTCACATTGTGGTACAATAGTTCAGGTAGTGGTCCAACACTCATAAAGCCTATGCACTAAGTGAAAGGGCTGCCAAAAATTAGACTGAAATGTCACTCCAATACACCCTTTATTACACATAAAGGAGGGCATCATACACACCCTTGAAAAATTAGGATTAATGGCCTGCTGGTGACCCTCTAAAACATTAGGGGCGAGGGCATGCCGCTAAGCTGACCATCTAAAACATTAGGAATGAGGGTCTGCTGCTGAGCCGACCATCTAAAACATTATGGGTGAGGGTCTGCTGCGGAGCTGACCATCCTAAACATTATATGCGAAGGCCCGCTAGTGAGCTGACGCTATAAAACATTATATGAGAGGGCCCGCTAGAGAGCTGACCCAATAAAACATTATATGAGAAGGCCCGCTGGTGAGCTGACCTATACAAAAATTGTCAAACAGGGCCCGCTGGTGAGATGGCCCTATATAAAAATTATATCACAGGGCATATGGAAGAGGAGGAGGAGGATGAGAAGATTAAGAGTCAACCATATACCCGTTTTTTGGGTGGAAGGGGTGAATGGGAATACAGAGTATTCCCATCATTGTAAATAACATATCTAAAGTGACTTTATGTTCACCCGGGGCTTTCCTCCAGTGGAGTGGAGAAGTCAGGGGAAATCCAGGCCTTGTTCATTTTTATAAGTGTCAACCTATCAGCATTTTCGGTGGAAAGGCGGATACGCTTATCTGTTATGATGCCACCAGCAGCACTAAATACCCGCTCAGACAGAACGCTGGCGGCAGGGCAGGCCAGCACCTCCAAGGCGTAGAGTGCCAGTTCATACCACGTGTCCAGCATGGACACCCAGTAGTTGTAAGGCACAGAGGGATCAGTGAGGACGCTGACACGGTCTGCTACGTACTCCTTCACCATCTTCCAAAACTTTTCCCTCCTTGTGACACTAGGCCACGCATCAGGATGAGGGTGCTGGCGGGGTGTCATGAAGGTGTCCCACGCCTTGGAGAGTGTTGCCCTGCCTTTGTCGGAACTGCTGTGTGCTCCCCTTTTCTCCCCTTCTCGGTTGGCCAAGGTAGCACGTACTCTGCCGCCAGCGTTGTCAGATGGAAAATTTTGGAGCAATTTTTCGACAAGAACCTTCTGGTATTGCACCATTTTGCTTGTCCTCTCCACAGGAGGAATGAGAGATGAGAAATTCTCTTTGTAGCGGGGGTCCAGAAGGGTGAACACTAGTGTTGAGCGAGCATGCTCGGCCGATGCTCGGATCGGCTCGAGCATCGCTCTGCTCGGCACATGGCGGTACTCGTACGAGTACCGCATGTGCTCGCCCGCCATGTTCGGGTCTCCTCCCCGCACGTTTTGCGGCTGCTGCGCAGCCAATAAACGTACAGGGAGGCTCTGACATCAGTGTAATGCCAGCAGCCATGTTGGCTGCTGGCATTACACTGATTGGCTGGCCAGAACCCGTGGTCGGGTGCTGTATAGCACCTGACCAGCGAGTTCGGCTCAGTCTTAGCCAGGGAGAGATGAGGATAGGAAGGGAAAGTCAGTGTAGGGAGAAAAAAAGCAAAATTGTGAAAAAAAAAGAACCAAAAGTCCTTTTTAGGACTACTGTGTGTGGGGGCAGCAGGTTATTTTGTGTGGGGGGAAAAAAACAAAAACAAAAAAATTTCATATATTCTGTTTAGTGTGCAAAGTTGCAGATTAGAGCACATTCTGTTTAGTGTGCAAAGTTGCAGATTAGAGCACATTCTGTTTAGTGTGCAAAGTTGCAGATTAGAGCACATTCTGTTAAGTCTTCAAACTAAAATATCAAAGTCACATATTCCATTCAGTGTGCGTCGCCGCAGTTTAGCAGCACATTCTGTGTACTGTGCAGAGTTGCAGAATAGGAAGAAATACTGTTAAGTCTTCAAACTAAAATATCAAAGTCACATATTACATTCAGTGTGCTTCGCCGCAGTTTAGCAGCACATTCTGTGTACTGTGCAGAGCTGCAGAATAGGAAGAAATACTGTTAAGTCTTCAAACTAAAATATCAAAGTCACATATTCCATTCAGTGTGCTTCGCCGCAGTTTAGCAGCACATTCTGTGTACTGTGCAGAGTTGCAGAATAGGAAGAAATACTGTTAAGTCTTCAAAGTAAAATATCAAAGTCACATATTCCATTCAGTGTGCTTCGCCGCAGTTTAGCAGCCTATTCTGTGTACTCTGCACAGTTGCAGAATAGGAAGAAATACTGTTAAGTCTTCAAAGTAAAATATCAAAGTCACATATTCCATTCAGTGTGCTTCGCCGCAGTTTAGCAGCCTATTCTGTGTACTCTGCACAGTTGCAGAATAGGAAGAAATACTGTTAAGTCTTCAAAGTAAAATATCAAAGTCACATATTCCATTCAGTGTGCTTCGCCGCAGTTTAGCAGCCTATTCTGTGTACTCTGCACAGTTGCAGAATAGGAAGAAATACTGTTAAGTCTTCAAAGTAAAATATCAAAGTCACATATTCCATTCAGTGTGCTTCACCGCAGTTTAGCAGCCTATTCTGTGTACTCTGCACAGTTGCAGAATAGGAAGAAATACTGTTAAGTCTTCAAAGTAAAATATCAAAGTCACATATTCCATTCAGTGTGCTTCACCGCAGTTTAGCAGCCTATTCTGTGTACTCTGCACAGTTGCAGAATAGGAAGAAATACTGTTAAGTCTTCAAACTAAAATATCAAAGTCACATATTCCATTCAGTGTGCTTCACCGCAGTTTAGCAGCACATTCTGTGTACTGTGCAGAGTTGCAGAATAGGAAGAAATACTGTTAAGTCTTCAAACTAAAATATCAAAGTCACATATTCCATTCAGTGTGCGTCGCCGCAGTTTAGCAGCACATTCTGTGTACTCTGCACAGTTGCAGAATAGGAAGAAATACTGTTAAGTCTTCAAACTAAAATATCAAAGTCACATATTCCATTCAGTGTGCTTCGCCGCAGTTTAGCAGCCTATTCTGTGTACTCTGCACAGTTGCAGAATAGGAAGAAATACTGTTAAGTCTTCAAAGTAAAATATCAAAGTCACATATTCCATTCAGTGTGCTTCGCCGCAGTTTAGCAGCCTATTCTGTGTACTCTGCACAGTTGCAGAATAGGAAGAAATACTGTTAAGTCTTCAAAGTAAAATATCAAGTCACATATTCCATTCAGTGTGCTTCGCCGCAGTTTAGCAGCCTATTCTGTGTACTCTGCACAGTTGCAGAATAGGAAGAAATACTGTTAAGTCTTCAAAGTAAAATATCAAAGTCACATATTCCGTGTAAGATGAAGAAGGCGGGTAAAAAGGGACGGGGAAGTGGACGTGATCCTGATAGTTCAGGGCGCGGGTCAGGACGCGGAGAAACTGTGCCTGGTGCCAGAGCACAAGAAAGAAAGACATCCACCATACCTAGCTTCATGTCTAATTTTACAGGGCGTCGCAGGACATCACTCTCGAGGTCCGACCACTGCGAACAGGTGGTCGGTTGGATGTCAGCTGATACTGCTTCCAGTCGGTTAAGCACCACCCTGTCTTCCACCAAGTCCACTCTCAGTAGCCAAGAGTCTGGTCAACATAATCCTCACTCTGATCATCCTTCCTCCCACCATACACGGTCTGGTCAAAGAAGTGATCCCACACTGGGATATAGTGAGGAGCTCGTCTCATCACCAATCCTTCATTTGACCCTCTCTCCAAGCACGCTTGCAGAGGAACATGACATCTTGTGCCCTGATTCACAACCTCTAGAGGGTACCCAATCACAAGAAGATGACAGATGTGAACGGCATTTAAGGTCAAAGGAAGTAGTGGATGATGATGATGATGATGAGACACAGTTGCCATTAAATCAACCACTATTACTGTCTCAAGACCTTGTTGAGGAGAATGTTATACAGTTGTCAATGACTGAGTATGTGGTGGGATCAAGACATGAGGAGGATGATCAGAGTGAGGAAGTGGAGGAGGACTTGGTGGACGATGAGGTGACTGACCCCACCTGGGAAGGTGTAGAGCCGAGCGATGACAGCAGTCCTGAGGGTGAGCCATCTGCAGCACCGCAACAGGCTGGAAGAGGCAGTGGTGTGGCTACAGAAAGAAGGCAGACCGCACCAAACCGGCCCGCAAATGTTCCACGGAGCACCCCCTTGCGTAAATCTCCCTTGCCAAGGGGTAGGTGTTCCGCGGTATGGCGTTTTTATAAGGAAAGTGCGGACGACAAAAGAATTGTAGTTTGCAACCTGTGCCACACCAGAATGAGCCGAGGCATGAACACTAGAAACCTCACCACCACCAGCATGATCCGACACATGGCATCCAAGCACCGTAATAAGTGGGAGGAACGCCTGGATTGCCCATCTGTGTCTGCAGGCCACACCACTGCCTCCTCTTCCCCTGTTTTCGGTGCCGGCCAATCGCCTGTCGAAGGCGCAGGCCCGCATACCTCCCGCCCTGCACCTGTACCATCTGAAGCACCATCAGCGACCACATCCACTTCCCTGTCCCAGCACAGCGTCCAAATGTCGTTACCCCAGGCATTTGAGCGCAAGCGAAAATACCCAGCCACCCACCCACAGGCCATAGCACTAACCTCACACCTTTCCAAATTACTGGCCATCGAAATGCTGCCATTTAGGCTTGTGGACACTGAGTCCTTCCGCAGCCTGATGGCAGCAGCTGTCCCTCGGTACGCGGTCCCCAGCCGCCACTACTTTTCCCGGTGTGCCATCCCCGCATTACACCACCATGTGTCCCGTAACATCACCCGTGCCCTGACCAACGCAGTTACTGGGAAGGTCCACTTAACGACTGACACATGGACAAGTGCTTGTGGCCAGGGACGCTACATTTCCCTGACGGCACACTGGGTGAATGTCGTGGAGGCTGGGAGCGACTCGGACCCTGGGATGGCACGGGTGCTACCCACGCCGAGGATTGCGGGCCCTACCTCCATCAGGGTTTCCGCCAGCACCTACGTTATTGGCTCCTCCTCCTCCGTTTCCACCTCCGAATTCTCTACACGCAGCGCCACTCCCCCATCAGCCAGTAGCTGGAAGCAGTGTAGCACTGCAGTGGGGAAGCGTCAACAGGCCGTGCTGAAGCTGATCTGCCTTGGGGACAAACAGCACACGGCCTCAGAGCTGTTGCAGGGGATTAGTCACCAGACCGAGCAGTGGCTCTCGCCACTCAACCTGCAACCAGGCATGGTTGTGTGTGATAATGGGCGTAACTTGGTGGCGGCTTTGGAGCTCGGCAAGCTCACACACGTACCATGCCTAGCGCATGTATTTAATTTAGTGGTTCAGCGATTTCTAAAAACCTACCCCAATGTGCATGATCTCTTGACCAAGGTGCGCAGCGTGTGTGCACATTTCCGTAAGTCATCTACAGCTTCGGCCGGCCTGTTGAAGCTGCAGCAGCGCTTACAATTGCCAGCTCACCGGCTGCTGTGTGACGTGAGCACGCGCTGGAACTCCACCTTCCACATGTTGGCCCGGCTTTGTGAGCAGCAGAGGGCAGTAGTGGAGTACCAGCTGTTACACGGTCGTCGCCTCTCCGTTCAACTTCCTGTAATCAGAAGTGAGGAGTGGGAATGGATGTCAGACCTCTGTGAGGTTTTACGCAATTTTGAGGAATCGACACAGATGGTGAGCGGCGATAACGCTATTATCAGTGTAACCATCCCACTTCTGTGTCTACTGAAACGCTCGCTGCTCACAATTAAAACTGACGCTTTGCATGTGGAAGAGGTGGAAATGCGGGAGGAAGAGCTTACACAAGGTGATAGCCAGCGCACCCTCACTTCGTCTTCTCAGCGACAATTGGAGGAGGCGGAGGAGGAGGAGGAGGAGGAGGAGGAAGACACGGTTGCCTCCGCTACAGAGGGTAGCCATGGAACTTTAGTTCCATCTCTTCAGCGTGGGTGGGCAGAAGAGGAGGAAGAGGATGAGGAGATTGAGAGTCATCCTCCTGGTGAGGACAGCGAAATCTTGACTGTTGGTACTCTGGCACACATGGCTGACTTTATGTTAGGCTGCCTTTCCCGTGACCCACGCGTTATACGCATTTTAGACAACACGGATTACTGGGTGTTCACCCTTCTGGACCCCCGCTACAAAGAGAATTTCTCATCTCTCATTCCTCCGGTGGAGAGGACAAGCAAAATGGTGCAATACCAGAAGGTTCTTGTTGAAAAATTGCTCCAAAATTTTCCATCTGACAACGCTGGCGGCAGAGTACGTGCTACCTTGGCCAACCGAGAAGGGGAGAAAAGGGGAGCACACAGCAGTTCCGACAAAGGCAGGGCAACACTCTCCAAGGAGTGGGACACCTTCATGACACCCCGCCAGCACCCTCACCCTGATGCGCAGCCTAGTGTCACAAGGAGGGAAAAGTTTTGGAAGATGGTGAAGGAGTACGTAGCAGACCGTGTCAGCGTCCTCAATGATCCCTCTGTGCCTTACAACTACTGGGTGTCCAAGCTGGACACGTGGTATGAACTGGCACTCTACGCCTTGGAGGTGCTGGCCTGCCCTGCTGCCAGCGTTCTGTCTGAGCGGGTATTTAGTGCTGCTGGTGGCATCATAACAGATAAGCGTATCCGCCTTTCCACCGACAATGCTGATAGGTTGACACTTATAAAAATGAACAAGGCCTGGATTTCCCCTGACTTCTCCACTCCACTGGAGGAAAGCCCCGGGGGAACATAAACTCACTTTATATATGTTATTTACAATGATGGGAATACTCTGTATTCCCATTCACCCCTTCCACCCAAAAAACGGGTATATGGTTGACTCTTAATCTTCTCATCCTCCTCCTCCTCTTCCATATGCCCTGGGATATAATTTTTATATAGGGCCAGCTCACCAGCGGGCCCTGTGATATAATTTTTATATAGGGCCAGCTCACCAGCGGGCCCTGTTTGACAATTTTTATATAGGTCAGCTCACCAGCGGGCCTTCTCATATAATGTTTTATTGGGTCAGCTCTCTAGCGGGCCCTCTCATATAATGTTTTATAGCGTCAGCTCACTAGCGGGCCTTCGCATATAATGTTTAGGATGGTCAGCTCCGCAGCAGACCCTCACCCATAATGTTTTAGATGGTCGGCTCAGCGCACGTTTCCCTCTTAATCATGGCCCCAGTTCAGAAAAATCAAGGAAATTTTTGGGAGAATTTGCCTTTGCGCACGTTTCCCTCTTAATCATGGCCTCAGTTCAATAAAATCAAGGAAATTTTTGGGAGAATTTGCCTCTGCGCACGTTTCCCTCTTAATCATGGCCTCAGTTCAGAAAAATCGAGGACATTTTTGGGAGAATTTGCAGATGATATACAAGTAAATATACAGCAAATATTGTTTGGTAACAATTTTTCGCCTAAAGTCGTTTTTATTTTCCTTTTTGTGTGTTTTACGGTCAGTCTGTAAAAATGGCGTACTACGGGCGAAAGATCGTTCCCAGCAGCGATGTTGGAGTCCAAGATGCATCCAGACATCCTCCCTATGCTGTCCCTGAACCATTTCTGTGGTGTTTCCATCCTTTTCTGCCCTTTTCCTATGGACCAGGCACCCTCCCCTCATCAGAGCAGGGGGTGCCTGGTGTAATGCTCGAGTCCTCCCATTGACTTCAATGGGGCTCGGGTGCTCGGCCGAGCACTCGAGCCTCAGGGGGTGCTCGGTCAGAGCACCCGAACACCCGAGCATTGGGGTGCTCGCTCATCACTAGTGAACACCCAGTAATCCGTGTTGTCTAAAATGCGTATAACGCGTGGGTCACGGGAAAGGCAGCCTAACATAAAGTCAGCCATGTGTGCCAGAGTACCAACAGGCAAGATTTCGCTGTCCTCACCAGGAGGATGACTCTCAATCTCCTCATCCTCTTCCTCCTCTTCTGCCCACCCACGCTGAAGAGATGTAACTAAAGTTCCATGGCTACCCTCTGTAGCGGAGGCAACCGTGTCTTCCTCCTCCTCCTCCGCCTCCTCCAATTGTCGCTGAGAAGACGAAGTGAGGGTGCTCTGGCTATCACCTTGTGTAAGCTCTTCCTCCCCCATTTCCACCTCTTCCACATGCAAAGCGTCGGTTTTAATTGTGAGCAGCGAGCGTTTCAGTAGACACAGAAGTGGGATGGTTACACTGATAATAGCGTTATCGCCGCTCACCATCTGTGTCGATTCCTCAAAATTGCGTAAAACCTCACAGAGGTCTGACATCCATTCCCACTCCTCACTTCTGATTAGAGGAAGTTGAACGGAGAGGCGACGACTGTGTAACAGCTGGTACTCCACTACTGCCCTCTGCTGCTCACAAAGCCGGGCCAACATGTGGAAGGTGGAGTTCCAGCGTGTGCTCACGTCACACAGCAGCCGGTGAGCTGGCAATTGTAAGCGCTGCTGCAGCGTCAACAGGCCGGCTTAAGCTGTAGATGACTTACGGAAATGTGCACACACGCGGCGCACCTTCGTCAAGAGATCATGCAAATTGGGGTAGGTTTTTAGAAATCGCTGAACCACTAAATTAAATACATGCGCTAGGCATGGTACGTGTGTGAGCTTGCCGAGCTCCAAAGCCGCCACCAAGTTACGCCCATTATCACACACAACCATGCCTGGTTGCAGGTTGAGTGGCGAGAGCCACTGCTCGGTCTGGTGACTAATCCCCTGCAACAGCTCTGAGGCCGTGTGCTGTTTGTCCCCAAGGCAGATCAGCTTCAGCACGGCCTGTTGACGCTTCCCCACTGCAGTGCTACACTGCTTCCAGCTACCGGCTGATGGGTGAGTGGCGCTGCGCGCAGAGAATTCGGAGGTGGAAACGGAGGAGGAGGAGGAGCCAATAACGTAGGTGCTGGCGGAAACCCTGATGGAGGTAGGGCCCGCAATCCTCGGCGTGGGTAGCACCTGTGCCATCCCAGGGTCCGAGTCGCTCCCAGCCTCCACGACATTCACCCAGTGTGCCGTCAGGGAAATGTAGCGTCCCTGGCCACAAGCACTTGTCCATGTGTCAGTCGTTAAGTGGACCTTCCCAGTAACTGCGTTGGTCAGGGCACGGGTGATGTTAAGGGACACATGGTGGTGTAAGGCGGGGACGGCACACCGGTAAAAGTAGTGGCGGCTGGGGACTGCGTACCAAGGGACAGCTGCTGCCATCAGGCTGCGGAAGGACTCAGTGTCCACAAGCCTAAATGGCAGCATTTCGATGGCCAGTAATTTGGAAAGGTGTGAGGTTAGTGCTATGGTCTTTGGGTGGGTGGCTGGGTATTTTCGCTTGCGCTCAAATGCCTGGGGTAACGACATTTGGACGCTGCGCTGGGACAGGGAAGTGGATGTGGTCGCTGATGGTGCTTCAGATGGTACAGGTGCAGGGCGGGAGGTATGCGGGCCTGCGCCTTCGACAGGCAATTGGCCGGCACCGAAAACAGGGGAAGAGGAGGCAGTGGTGTGGCCTGCAGACACAGATTGGCGATCCGGGCGTTCCTCCCACTTATTACGGTGCTTGGATGCCATGTGTCGGATCATGCTGGTGGTGGTGAGGTTGCTAGTGTTCATGCCTCGACTCATTCTGGTGTGGCACAGGTTGCAAACTACAATTCTTTTGTCGTCCGCACTTTCCTTAAAAAAACGCCATACCGCGGAACACCTAGCCCTTGGCAAGGGAGATTTACGCAAGGGGGTGCTCCGTGGAACATTTGCTGGCCAGTTTGGTGCGGTCCGCCTTCTTTCTTTAGCCACACCACTGCCTCTTCCAGCCTGTTGCGGTGCTGCAGATGGCTCACCCTCAGGACTGCTGTCATCGCTCGGCTTTCCACCTTCCCAGGTGGGGTCAGTGACCTCATCGTCCACCAAGTCCTCCTCCACTTCCTCACTCTGATCATCCTCCTCATTTCTTGATCCCACCACATCCTCAGTCATTGACAACTGTGTATCATCCTCCTCATCGAGGTCTTGAGACAGTAATTGTGGTTGATTTGATGGCAACTGTGTCTCATCATCATCATCCACTTCCTTTGACCTTAAATGCCGTTCCCCTCTGTCATCTTCTTGTGATTGGGTACCCTCTAGAGGTTGTGAATCAGGGCACAAGATCTCATGTTCCTCTGCAAGCGTGCTTGGAGAGAGGTTCAAATCAAGGATTGGTGATGAGACGAGCTCCTCACTATATCCCAGTGTGGGATCACTTCTTTGGCCAGACCCTCTATGGTGGGAGGAAGGATGATCAGGGTGAGGATTATGTTGACCAGACTCTTGGCTACTGAGAGTGGACTTGGTGGAAGACAGGGTGGTGCTTAACCGACTGGAAGCAGTATCAGCTGAAATCCAACCGACCACCTGTTCGCAGTGGTCTGACCTCGAGAGTGATGTCCTGCGACGCCCTGTAAACTGAGACATGAAGCTAGGTATGGTGGATGTCTTTCTTTCTTGTGCTCTGGCACCAGGCACAGTTTCTACGCGTCCTGACCCGCGCCCTGAACTATCAGGATCACGTCCACTTCCCCGTCCCTTTTTACCCGCCTTCTTCATATTAAACGGAATATATGCCGGTAATCTGCGGCTAGGCACACGAAACAGAATGTGACGCTAATCTGCGGCTAGGCACACTAAACAATATGTGACGCTAATCTGCGGCTAGGCACACTAAACAATATGTGACGTTAATCTGCGGCTAGGCACACTAAACAATATGTGACGCTAATCTGCGGCTAGGCACACGAAACAGAATGTGATGCTAATCTGCGGCTAGGCACACGAAACAGAATGTGACGCTAATCTGCGGCTACGCACAGTGAACGGAATATGTGACGTTAATTTGTGAATTTGCACACTAAACAGAATGTGACAATAATCTATGGCTAGGCACACGTTTAAAATGGCCCTTTTTGTCGCTGCGTTGTAAAATCATTGGCCCTGTGCACCTAGTACAATGTCACCTTAGAACATGTCCCCCCCCACAAAAAAATGAAATTCTGCCACCCCCAAAAAAAATTAAATGCTGCCCCCACACACAACAGTCCTAAAAAGGACTTTTGGGTCTTGAAAGAGTTTCAAAATTTTATTCTCCCTACACTGACTTCCTGTGCATCTAGTATTATATGTCACCTTACAAATATCCCCCCCACAAAAAAAAGGAAATTGTGCCCCCCCAAACAAAATATAAATGCTGCCCCCACACACAACAGTCCTAAAAAGGACTTTTGGGTCTTGAAAGAGTTTCAACAATTTTATTCTCCCTACACTGACTTTCCCTGCCTAAGCGCATCTCTCCCTGGCTAAGAATGAGCCGAACTCGCACGTCGGGTGCTATACAGCACCCGATCACGGGTTCTGGCCAGCCAATCAGTGTAATGCCAGCAGCCAACATGGCTGCTGGCATTACACTGATGTCAGAGCCTCCCCGCACGTTTATTGGCTGCGCAGCAGCTGCGAAACGTGCGGGGAGGAGACCCGAACATGGCGGGCGAGCACATGCGGTACTCGTACGAGTACCGCCATGTGCCGAGCAGAGCGATGCTCGAGCCGAACCGAGCTTCGGCCGAGCATGCTCGCTCATCACTAATTGCAGCCTCTCGGATCTTCCAAGATAAGACTTCCTGGTTTTCTTATCCGTTTTTTTTGTTATTCTTTTATTTCTCTCCTCTCTCTTCTTTTGTTTCTCTCTTTTCTTTCCCCCTCTTCCCTCCCCCCCTTTTTTTTTCTTCTCCCCCCCTCTCCTACCGGTGCCCCCATCTGTATCTACTTCACCCCTTTCGTGTCAATGGTTAGTGCAATAATGCACTCTGTAATTCATGGCTCGTGCTCTGGTACTACTCCTGACCTTACTCCTAAATCCTTAACGTTCTTGTCACACAATGTTAAAGGTCTCAATTCCCCTTCTAAACGCTCTCTAGCCCTTCACAAATTCCATGGGCTCCGTGGAGATATTGTTCTAGTTCAGGAAAACCATTTCCTTCGCAGTCGGAAACTCTCCCTTATAAACTGCTTTTATGATCAGGCATATTATAGCTCTGCTATTTCTAAACATAATGGTGTGGCGATTCTTTTTCATAAATCTATCCCTTTCCAATGTACCTCTACTAAACAATATACTGACGGATGCTTTCTCATGGTTAAAGGCTCCTTAGCTAATCACAAGATAACTATTGCTACGTTCTATTCTCCCAATATTTATCAATCTCCCTTCTTCCAATCCTTTCTAGATACTTTGGCTTCCTTCCAGGAAGGTAACTTAATTCTTGGTGGGGATCTCAACCCTTTCTTGATTGCTTCGCTGGAGTTTCATCCTACCCACGTTCTCTTACTAGAAGTCTTAATCGATCTCTTGCCTCTCACAGACTTCTTGATCTGTGGTGGATCTGCCACCCTGACAGAAAAGACTATACTTTTTACTCAAACCCCCATGACTCTTACACCCGCATTGACTACTTTTTTGTCCCCCAGGATCTGTTGCCCAGGGTTGAAGCTGCTTCTATAGGCAACATCACCTGGTCTGACCATGCTCCAGTATTACTATATCTTAAGCCCCGTACTGCCTTGCCTCCTCCCCCACACTGGAGCTTGACGAAACCTTACTAAATTCCTTGGAGATCAAAGAACAGATTGAGACTGCTCTTAGACACTATATACTGCAGATAATTCGATGGGTGATGTTTCCCCGCTGACGGTTTGGGCAGCCTTAAAAAGTGTCTTAAGAGGTCTCAAATTTCATGATCTCCTTCACTCCATATCTTCCCTGGAGACACGTCACAAGTCCTCTGGTTCGCGGTCGGTCCTTGCCCAACTCACTTCAGTTAGACACCAATTGAAAGCATTGCTTCAACTTCGTATAGAGAAACTGTTTTTGAGGACCAGACACCGTATCTTTGAGCAAGGTAACAAGGTGGGTTCTCTATTAGCACATCAGATTAGACATAGACTTTCCACTCATTATATACCTTGTATTAAAACCATGTCACAATCTTTTCCTTATGATTCCCCCTCTATTGCTAATCATTTCAAGGTATTTTATTCAGAACTGTATAACTTACCTCCCCAAGAGGCTGACACTTCAATCTCGGACCAGGACTCTATTTCTTACTTACTAGATGCTAAACTTCCTCTCCTAGACCCAAAATTACGTTATAGTCTTGAAGCTCTGATTACTCTCTCAGAAGTTCTCTGCTCAATCCATTCTATACCAAACAGTAAAAGCCCAGGCCCTGACGGCTTCTCTCAAGCTTTTTACAAATCTTTTCCTAACCTGCTGGGTCCCATTCTCACCAAAGCTTTTGCACGTTTTCCAGCTGAAATCTCTTCTCATAGGGCTATCTCTTCAGCCCATATCTCCGTGATTCTGAAGCCTGGTAAAGACCCGCTTCTATGCGAAAATTATCGCCCTATCTCACTCCTTAACCTAGACTATAAAATCTACACTAAACTTCTAGTGGACTGGTTGAAACCAATTCATCCATCCCTTATTCATTTGGCTCAATCAGGCTTCATTCAAGGGCGAGAAGCTTGGGATAATACCCATCTCCTACTCAATTTATTGCATCACCTATCTTCCTTTATTAACCTTATTTCTGCCCTTTACGTCAACCACAATGCACAAGTATGGGTGAATGGTGTCCTTTCTGCGTCCTTCTCTATAACCAATGGCACCCGTCAGGGATGTCCACTCTCCCCCTTCTGTTTGTCCTCCTCGTGGAACCCTTTGCACAACATATTAGGAATAACCCTTCTATTTCTGGAATAAGAATTGGATCTTGAGTTCATACTCTTGCTATGTTTGCCGATGATATCATCTTCACTCTGTCTAATCCTATCATATGTCTCCCTAATGTAATGCAGGAATTAAAAACTTTCTCTGCACTATCAAATTATAAAATCAACACGTCTAAATCTGAAGCCATACCGATAGCATGTCCACCTGCTTTGTTGATATCCCTTCATTCATCCTTTCCCTTTAAGTGGTCCTCCTCTTCTATCAAATATCTTGGTACTTTCCTCTCCCCTGACCTGGGTAAAATCTTTTCTCCTTTATTTGGCACTCTAGCCATCCCCGAGTTACTCATTCGACCCTTAATCTTCCAAAATATTTTGGGGGTATGGGATTACCTAATATTTTCAAATATTATCAGGCTGCGGTTCTTACTGCTGCTATGACTGGTCTTACAGTGAAACAACCAAACAATGACTATCTATGGAGAGAGAAGCTATTTCACCGGGAGATCCACTAGTAGAAATCTTCATTCCAGTTTTGTATCGTTCTCACACCCTGAAACATCATCTGGTTCTCTCAGTTGTATCTTCCGTTCTGCTTCAGTGTAATAAGGATAATGCTTTATAATCCTGCCCTTCTAGAGCTTCACCGATCTTTACCAGTAGAATCTCCCCTTTTACTCTTCCTACTGCAGAATTTCCAAATTGGTCCAAGTCCCCTAATATGTGAATAATTGACTGTATTTCACAGGGCAAAATTATAGATTTTGTAACTCTCAGAGATCAATACACCCTTCCAAGTGGAGAAATTTGGAGATATCTTCATATTCAGCATTTTTTTAGAAAGCTCCAAAATTCATTCAGCATGATCTTGTCCCCCCTCTTCATTTTGAACTCCTTCTCACCTCCCATACTCAACGGAAGGGTCTTATAGGCAGGATCTACTCAATCTTGGTTTCCCCTTCTCTTCCTCATAAACGATCCTATGTAAAAGCATGGGAGAAGGAAACCGGGGATTCTCTCAGTTATGATGATTGGTGTTTGATTTGTTCCACAGCTGCCTTGGCTTCCATCTCTGCCCTAACCCTCAATACTCACTACAAATTCCTTATGCGGTAGTACTTTACGCCGACGAGACTTCATGCGATTTCAAACTCTGTCTCTCCGTTATGCTGGAGATGTCTTCAAGAACCTGACTCCCCATCTCACATCTGGTGGTATTGCCCAAAGACTGTTCCTTATTGGACCACCTGTCTAGATCATATTCAGTCTACTATGCACATCACTTTATCCAGATCACTTTGGCAATCGTTATTCTATCTCCATTTACCTCCTCTTTCTTTCTCAGATAGACACACTCTCCTCAATATGCTTCATGCAGCTAAAGCTCTTATTCCCCGCTATTGATGTAACACAGAACCCCCATCCTTTGATGAGTGGCTGAGCCTAACTAGAGACCAACTTTTGTTGCTCCGGCTGACCTTGATCGACAGGGGTAGGGATCCTTCTTTTGCATCTTTCTTGCTCTTTGATTCAGCCACCATATGATAGGATTTACTTCTCTCCCCCTATTCGGCTGGAACCCGGGGTCTGCTATTCACTAACGTTCTCCACTCCATTCTGTCCATCTTTACTTTTGGTTATATATTTTAAATATCTTATGTCCAAGTTGCACCGGTAATCCCTCTTTCCCCTTCCCTCCCCCCTATATATATTTTTTTTTTAATCTTTACTCTTTCTCTCTCTCTCTCCCTCTCTCTCATTTTCTTTTTTCTCTCTCATTTACTCTTTCTCTCCCTAACTTCTTTTTGTCTATCTCTGTCTTTGTCTTTTTCTCTCTTTTCCTTCTTTTTCTTTCCTCCTTTTCCCTCCGCTTATTGTTTGACTGTGTTCTGTAGCATTGCTTCTATGTTAGATGTAAGCTGTAAGATCTCTGATCTTTTCTGTATTTCGCTGTTATATGAGAAGCGGAATCTGTATTCTGCTCCTTGCCTTTTTACAATCCTTCAATAAAGCTTTTTTGAAACTGAAAATAAATAAATAAACTAATATATTGTGTGGCAGCTGACAGGGAGCCGACATTGAGAATTTTGTTGAGGGCTAAGGCAAGACATCACACTCTATCAGTTTCGTTCTTTAGAGAGTAAAAACACAAACAGTAGTTGAGTAATTTTCAGCAAATGCATAAGGGGCAGGGGGAGGGGTAAATGTGGAGCAGTGCAGGGACGTGAGAGTAAAGTGGCAGTCCAAAAACTGAAGCCATGGTTGCTGCAGTGTGTGCAAACATGATAATAGTAAAAAACTGCTGTAATCACACGCCAGTCCCCCACCACCATTACCATACACATCTGCCACATTGTAGGTTATTTTTTTTTCTTTTGTGTGTGTGTCTTGACATCATTGTGAATATGTGCCAGTGTCACTTAAACAGGAACACATTTTTCAAGGCATATGTTGCTATAGGACTCCCGACTTTGACTTTCAGATACTTATTTCTCCATTACAGACCTCTGAAGAAGAAACATAGGTGAAAAATGTGTTGGAATAGGCAAAATATTTATTGGAAATAGCACAAAGGAGGAACATTTTCCATTGGAGAAAAGGAAAATTTTCTCACTTTTCACCCACTCCTAGTGCTAAATAACTTTGATAACATTTATACTTGGGGGCTCGAAGTTTAATAACATTTTGGACTCTGAAATATAATTTTTTTATGTTATAAAAGCTATTGTGTTTTTCAGCTGCTTTAGCTCTTATCACGTCTGACAAGGCTCACCAACAATTCTTATTTTAGTATGTCAGATCTATACCGTGCCCCAGTTAGAGAGGAGATACTTAAACATCCATTTAGTTTTATATATTTCACTAGTGCTGAGATTGATCCATCAATTAAGATACCAATAATAATTTGAATCGTTTACAAAATGATACACTACATACACTGTATTATGGCTTCCTCACAGTGATTATTAGGACTGGTCTTACTCATATCGGAAAACATTTCTATTCCAAATATCCTATTTCAGCTTTTCACTATTTATTTATTAGTGTAGTTTGTTTTTTATTCATTTACAACATTCATTCCTAATATAGGTGACAAGTTTGATTATCAAGTCAATTAGACACATGCCCTTTTGGTCATGTGATCAATCACTTGGACATCCATATAACTTACTAGTATTCAGTGCAGTTTTAGGACATTAAGGGAAATATACTCATAGAAGCTGATTAATTGATTTCTGACTTTGAAATATAGTTAAAGCAGTTGTATGCTATACATACATTTCCTTTTTAGGGGCTTTACAGAATTTTTGTTTCTTTTCTTATTTATTGACACTAACAATTGTAAACATACTGTAAGTGTACTTTTACATAACATGTATTCCAGTATTACACTTTAATATTAATATATAGTTAATTAACTATTGATCCATTATTTGTTAGTGTGTTCCCAATTTAGTATCATTTTTTGTTTTATCTACGGTCCAGTAGCAGCACCACAACTAGCTCTCACCACTTCAAGTACATGTGGAAAAAAGAAGTTGGCTAATAATGCTTCTTCACCTGCCCCTCCTCCAAAATCATTGGTGTGTTAAAATATAGGTCCCTTGAGAGCAGGAACTGTGACTCTCATCTGAAACTGCAATCTGCACAGTTTGTGTGGTAAAAAATAGATGGACTGGGAATAATGGGCATATCTGCACTCACATTAAACACCTGGCATAACTGTAACTGAACACCATGACTTTTATGGTCCCCAATGTGAAATCATTACAGCAGAAGCAAAGTACTGCTGCTGTCACTATGCCCCTTGCCCACTCCCCACTAAGGACACATGACAACTTGCAGACAGTTTCAGACAGTTTAATAATAATGATGAACCATCCCTGCCACAAGCTTAGCATATTCTGGAATTCTTCAGATGTCGCTTGATGCCCTGCTTGCGATTATCCTCCACTACAGTGCCATGTGTGGTCAGAGCACCACACAGTGTGCAATAGGTGAACATGAACTGCTACATGCTGACATCTACTGAATGGCTATCTGGTGGGGGAGGTAACGATGAATGAGGTGGAACACCAGAAGATTTAGTTACATGGTCTTCCTGTGCCCGGACCCAAGAGCAGGAAGACGATGGCAAGCCGACTGTTTTTCTCACCTTCAAACTTTAAGCCTCCTACTGGGTTTTTTAATTCTTCCACCTTGTCAATTTCCATCTCACTTCTTGTAGCCCTTGAGGAGAGTCAGGGGGTACAGTGCCCATTTTCTTTGGTGGGAGTTTGGCTTTACCACGTTTCACATAAATGTCATGTGTGTGTTATCAGGGTGGTTGTTCCAAGGTGTATTCCTTCCTTTCCCCTTTTCAATGATTTATCACAAATTGTGCCGGTGCAGTCGCAGATAACTGCACTGTACATGCTCCAAGAGAATAATAGTCAAACACAGGACCTCAGGGGTGAGGGGAAAGATGGAGAAGAATGGTCTCTCATCTTCTTCTTCACATTCCCCTTCACTATCTGGGGCATAGTAAGATGTTGCTTCTGTTGCTGCTACTGCCTCAGAATTAGCACTACAACTAGGACCAGGAATATTGCTGTTTCGAGTGGAACCTGTACTAGTCCTGTATAACTGGACCCCATACCCACTGTGTCCACAATGGTCTGTAGCATATTAGCCTGCTCCTCAGCATCCTGCTGCCCTTGCAACTCATTACAGCAGCAACAAACTCCACAGATTCCAAAAGCTCACTGCTGATGGTGGTGGGGCTGCCCATTCCCATACGTGTCTCCCATTTCTTCTTAGTTTGGGCTAAATAGGCAATTAATGTCTCTTCCATCCCAACTTCTCCACCAACAACATCACCACCACCAGTCCTTCCTTGTTGTTGCTGTTCTATTACAGGGGTCTTACCGGTTGGTGAAGGTGATGAGAAGAGTGATAGCGGGTCCCCTACTGTCACAATTGCTATCTTGAGCTGAAGAAGGCAGACTGTCAGCACTAGCAGCAGGCATAGGCAGCTGATCTGTGCTCATGGCGGTGATATTATTGCTGCTAAGCAAAATTCTGTCTTCATCAGGATAATGTTCTATCAGAACAATGTCGTGGTGGTAAGGGGCCTCCCAGGGTCAGGGAAATGTTGTGTGCTCCCTTGACCACTAGTCTGGCTTCTCTGTAGTACTTCCTCTACCACCTCAGCATCGGTAGGAGGATCTACTGTGGTAACACTTGTGCCGCCAGCTACTTCACCATCACTGTTACTACTACTAACACCAACCACAACAGTCCCTGAGTCTTCCCTCACTCCTAACACTGATTATGTAACTGCTGGACTTTCTTAGTAGTTGTACTAGTTGTGGGACTGCTTGGGGATGGCAAGTGTGACTTCAGGTCCTTTACTGTCACGCTTCTCACCTTCCCCCCTGAGACTCACTGGACACCCTAGCAGGTACAGCACTGGCAGAAGTCACAGCAAAGGTAGCAGGCACAGACAGCTGACCTGTCATGCTCACACTACTACCCTCTTCTTGCTCTGCCAGAGGTACTAGCCATCATTTGGTCTGGAGAATCAGGGCATCCAACCCCTTCATGTTGGTAGTGCTCACTTCCTGATCCTCAGATTTACTGGACACATAAAGGTCCTTCAAGCTCCTCCTTTTATTATTACTGCACTTGCTCTTAGTGATGACAGTCACTACGAGCCTCTCAATTTTGCTATAAACTCACATCACAACAGCCTAGTACCCTCTCTCTCTCTGTAGCTGCTTGTATTTTGTTTCACGTCTTGGAAAACTTCATGTTTTTATATAGAAAAGGTGAAAAACATGTAATTACAGGAGCAAAAAGTTTCTAGCCATTGAAAAAATAGTTAAAGATTTATGGCAATGGGCAAAAACGGTGAAGATTTTAATTGCTTTATTTAAAGTGGATTTTCCTGTGAATAAGCGGACAACAATGTCGTTTTTTACGTAGATTTTTTCATGGGAACACAACGGGACTTTTCTCCCACCCCCTACTCAGAAGACATCACAAAGCATTTACGTGCAATAGACCCCATTTCAAAAATAGCTTAATAGCAGACAATGTAATATACAAAAAAATATATACAAGCATCCCCACCCTCACTTTTCTATGGCTTGGGATAGTTTTAGTTCTCACCCTGCCAACCCCTGGTTCAGGAGATGGAAAGGATCACATTCTATGTAAAAAACAGCAGGCAGAATTATTTCACAGAAGCTAAGATTTACAAAATGTTGTTGTTAGTTCTCATTTTACATTTAGCTGAATTTTGTACCATAATACATCCTAATCTTTTAAGCTGGTTTCTTTTTATCCTTTTTAGTAAAAAGTAAAGAAATAAAGACTGTTTGAAACTTACCTAAACTTTAATGACTCCCTGCTACAGTTCTGTGATACATGTTGTAAACTTACCTTTCTCCTGCTTTTCACATACAATCTCAATGCAGAAAGGGGTATGTCTTATAGCTGACCCATATAAGAGCCAGGCAATATTGGCATTTTCATGAGCATTTTCCATTCATTAGAGGCTCACTGTGCATGAAAACCTCAAGCATTGCTCATGTGAAAGGTATTCTGGTGGCCCAATAAGCCTCCATGCAGACCTTCCTAGCTGCATTTTACTGTGTTCACACAGGAATACAATAAAGATGCAGAGTCCTGGACTTTTGTGCGCTCACATAAAATGATAGTTACTAATGTGAAAGACATCATAGCCCAGAATAGCACCTTTCACAATGGGCAATAAAAATTGTAGCATTAATGCTACAATGTAAATTCACTTACTGCAGACACACCAGGTAATCTTCTGAAGCTTTTCAGATATCTGGAACTCAAATTGTTAATACCAGCATGCCCCTTATGCCTTACACATAGAAAATAGCACACAATCACTCCATTTACTCTACACTTTGTTTCAATCAAGGTGTAGAGAAAAGGAACACCCTCAAATGCCCATAGACTGCCCCACTACTTCCCCTTGATAAAGGGCATTATTACAATGACATTAGGCAGGCATAGGACTAGAAAATCAATTCCAGACCCTTATTACACATAGAATAATATGTGTGCATTCACCCCATCATTTCCTGGATCCACGTGATTCAGCACTAGCTACTGGTTACTCTAAGGGCAATGGAGGCATCCATAAATGACACCTTGCTCACAGTTGCCAAACAGAAGAGCTGCAGCTCCCCGATGAGACCCATTAAGGCAGAAACTTATGTCTGGGGTTGGTTGCTTCAGAATATTTAACCTCTGTGTATGGCACTGGTGAGCTAAAAGAGATTGCACCAACTGAGCATCTCACTGACCAATACATTTGCAACTCTACCTACTGGTTGTTGGAATTTCACAGACAATAGAACATGATTTAAGCATATTTTTTGTCACAGGAACTTTGCATGAAATACGTCATATCTAAACCCTTTGAGTGTCAGACGTGTGCACAATGCAATATAACTCTGGCATTTAAAGGGTTAATTTAAGCCAAATTTTTACTATGACTGTTCTTTTATAGCTGGTTATCCTACAATAGGCTTATGAAGTTTGTAATTTATGAAGGACTTTTTTTGTAGCCACCGTAACCACAAACTTGTTTTCAGCAGATTACTAACAGTTAGACTTATGCTACAGTAATTTGCGTTAACCCTTTAAAGGCTAGAGGAGTGCACAGCTCATTACAAAGCCATGTGATGCACACCCCTCTGGCAGTTAAAGTTTTCGTGATATAAGGAACTGTCAATTTGGGGATTTTTTTTAGATTCTTACGTATTATTCAGTTCCAGAAGGGGTGTGCAGTGGCTCGTATTTATTTATAACACTTAAAATGACTCAATCAAAATGAATCATATTTTGCTTTCAGATTTATAGACGGTGTTGGCTGGTTTTCAAGAAGGCTTCTAGTAAAGGCCCAAGAAGATTAGAAAAGTTTCCGGATGAAAAAGCAGCCTATTTTAGGACCTTTCATAAGGTAAATTTTTTGTCTCCTTATCACCGTTACTGGCATTTTCAAATATAGGTGCATTTATTAGCTTAAAGGGATAGTAATAATTCATTATTACTATCCGCTATGTTGTGGCTCTTAAAATTCTGAATTCAGCGATACCAGCAGCATCTCTCAAACCTTTATGGTTTGAGAGATATCCTCTTTCAAAGTTCCCTCTCCCCTGAAGTCTGCATTCTATCTGACAGCAGGGGAATCCGGTCCCGGGACCAGCGGCGGCTCTGCAGCAGTGCTGAGATCTCATTATAGAAACCGAAATCCTTCACTAAAATGGTTTCTATGTGTGCTTACAAACCAAGCACATGTAGAAGACCATTTTAGTGAAGGATTTCTGTTTCTATAACGCGATCTCAGGACTCCTGCAGAGCTGCCGCTTGCTCACTGACCGGATTCCCCTGCTGTCAGCTAGAGCTCTGATGTCAGGGGAAAGGCAAAAAGAGGGAACTTTGAAAGCGGATATCTCTCAAACCATAAAGGTTTGAGAGATGCTGCTGGTATCATTGAATTCAGAATTTATGGGCTACAACATGGGGGATAGCAATAATTAAGTATTACTATCCCTTTAATATGACAGTCCTAACTGAGAGCTTTAAATAAAGATCCATGCAGGGACCAAAATGTTGACTTCATAAATTTGCTTTTTTTTTTTTTAAGTACATATTGCAGGTAATGCACCTGTTTCTGATGTTGCATTCCTTTTGGTAATGTGTATCTGGACAGTTTTATTCCATGATCAATACAAAGAACTAGGAACAAAAGGTCATCCATTAAGACTAGAGGAAAAGCACTTTTGACTAAAACAAAGGCAGAGATTCTTTACAGTAAGGGCTGTAAAGCTATGGAATTATTTGCCTCTGGATGTTGTATTTGCAGATAATGTAACTGTTTTCAAAAAAGCAATGTATGCCTATCTAGCACAGAACAATATTGACAATTATGACAGATGGCTTCAATGCAGATAGGTTGCTGATCCAGGGATCTATGTGACTGCCATTTGGAGTCAGGAAGGAATTTTTTTACCCACTTGGGGCTAAATTGGAAATGGCTTCAGAGGGCTTTTTTGCTTTCCTCTGGATCAACAGGGGTGTTTTTGGCATGGGCTGGACTTGATGGACACATGTCTTTTTTCAGCCTCATCAACTATGTTACTATAATTAGAATGAATTCTACTGCAACCTCCATAAGCATGTATGTTTTTATTTGTGTGTATTTGTATGTATTTTATGAGAATGTGTATAATTGACGTATTTATATAGAACTATCTATATAGCACAGCATTGTCCATGCAGGAAAAGTGAAGAGGAGGGAGGGAGTGATGAGGCAAAAGGCATCGTTTTCCCTCCCTTCACCTTCCTTGCAGGGTAACACCGTGCTACATAGTCTCTGATATGATGAGTGCCAGAGGGGTTTCCAACTCAATGCTTAGCAATATTTTGGGCATCCCACTGGCACTGAATGGGTTAGCATGTTATCAAATAATGTGAGAAAGATGATGGAGAGTGGATGAAGAGATGGGGAAGGCAAAGAGTCTAAGTGAAGGGAACAGAAAAGATGAAGATGAGGGAAGGAGGAAGTGGTGAAGTAAAGGGGAAGCAATGAGGTGATGAAGGGGAGGGGGAGGCAATGAAGGGGAGACGATGAGTCTAAGGGGAGGGTGTGATAAAGGGAGAGGAGGAGATGAAGCAAAGGGGATGGTGGGAGAAGCGCGAAGTAGTGAAGGGTGAGAATGAAAAGTGGAGTGGTGAAAGGAAGGTTTGCAGGGGAAATGAGGAGGCAAAGGTGCAGGTCGGAGAGGGAAATCGAAAGGTGAAATGTGGAAGTTGTGTGCATTGATATTGACAGGAATGGCCAATGGGATTTACGTCCAGACCAACCCTTCACAGTTACTACCCCCTGGCTAGTCCCTGCAGTTATTTGAGAAGCCTTTGGCCACGCTTGTCAAAATGCCCGACCCCCTTCCCATGAGGTTATACTGCAGAAAAAGATAAGTATTTTGTTTGAAACCTTCTGGTAAACTGGAAGTCGTTAATTCATAAGTGGCTGGAAGTCATTAATTCATACTTGGTAATTATGAATATCTCAGTGGACTTTTTGATGACGATGAGAGACTGAATGTCCCACCTAAATGTTACTATATTAATTTACCAGTAAAGAGGGTAACTCATTCTTTGCATCCTCTAGCTTGTTTTGATGGTTCTAATTTGATTTACTTGTCTGACACACAGCCATGAGAATGGAACCAGTACTTAGAACCTAACACATGAGTTGCTTGTCAGCTGCATGTGATTGCCTTTCTGCAGTTTTTTTATAGCACACATACATTACACTTGTACTACATACAACACCAGCAGCTCATCTTTCATTTCAATGTGCTAGATGCTGATACATCAGCTGTTTGTGTATTAGGATCCTGGGCAGAGAGAGGGTGTGAGTTAGGTCCCAGCACATTACTTGTTCTGTTTAGAACAAGGGTAGCCAATCCTGGTCCTTAAGAGCTACCAACAGTGCATTTTTTCAGAATATCCATGAAAAAGCACAGGTGGACCAATTAAAGTGACTGAGCAACTGCTAATTTCTTCTGTGTGCCATCTTAGATATCCTGAAAACACACACTGTTGGTAGCTCTCAAGGACCAAGGTTGGCTACCTAGGACAAGTATCATAGTAGTAGTGAAACTGCAGCAATTGTCAACAAACAACAACATTTTTATGAAAGCTTGCTTGGCCGTCACAGGCAGCCAAACATCAAATGGTTAACTTTCTTCTTCAGTCAGCAGGACAGAAAATAAACAAAGAGGAGAAAAAAATCACATTCATTGCCTTATAGCTGTTTCTCCCTGTTGGTAATTATCTCTACTTTTTATTTATTTGCTTACCTCAATGCCATTCTGGATCCATTTCAGGGCCTGTTTTGTCCATTTCTGGACCTGTTTTGTCCATTTCTGGCTACAGAAAGTAAATATACTTCTAATTCAATACAAAACCTGATTTAACTTTGCAGTCTTATTTAGCCTTTAGGTGCAATATAACAATCATTTTAATGCTGTTTATACATATATATATGTTTATAACTCCATTGTGTTACATTTTTAACTCAGTCTTGATGTGAACCAGGTTTGCCTCCAGGGGAAATTTATTTATTGTTAAGTGATTAAAGATCGGATGTGCAGACCTTTGCGCAGAGGTTGGCTGTCTGCCCACCAAACTTCAGGCATGTCCCTGTAAACCCCTTTCATTCTAATGTGGGTTTGAGAACTCCTGTAGGGTTTCTCCTTAACGTTGTTTCTGAGTTTCACATAAACTAGGAAATTGTTCTTAAATTGTTCTTCCTTATCTATGTCTGGCTTCATCTTTTGGATTTAGCTGGGTGTTTAAGTATTATGTTCATTGCACACAGCCTCTCTAAAAATCAGACTAGCTTTTTCTTTTTCCTGAGGGCCTCTGTGCAGGCCAAGCTGCATCTAAGGTGACAGTGGTCTTCTAGATTAAGGTGACTATTCACCAGGCCTATGCTTTCAGGAAGAGGTCTGTGCCCTTTAGAGTCATAGCTCATTCCAACAGATTGGTGAGTACCTCCTAAGCCTGCAAGAACCAGGACTCTGTAGAGCAGCTGTGCAAGGTGGCACCAAGGTTGCTGCCATGTTAGTGTTCTAGCTTTGGCTGAAGCCAGTTTTGGAAATACAGTCCTACAGGCCATTGTACCCATGCAGGTATTCTTCTTTTTATTATCAGCAACCTGTTTTTCCTGTTACTTGGTTTGGTGTAGGTGTCTGATGACACCTGAGATTTATAGTTGTTCCAGGTCCTCTCTTTTTGGAACTGGTCTGTGTTTTCAGGGGGTTTTCTTGCCTTTCCTGGAATCATGGTGTGATAGGATTTGGCATATTCATGTGTTCCACTTGGGGTGAAATAGAATAGTGAACCTACTTTGCCTAGCCAATGGTAATGTCTTGTGGGGACCACAAGGCCCTCGCAGGATAATAGCATAGATCCAGTGTGCATAGTTATGGGGGAGGGAGTGAAGCAGTGTGGCAATGGGAATTTTTTTGTGTGCGACAGGGAAAAACAAGGGTACCTATTATACATACAGGAGGCAAATATAGTTTTTGATACCTTTTATTGGCTAACTAAGCAGATTTAAATGCAAGCTTTCAAGACCTTAGGTCTCTTCCTCAGGCATGTTATACAGATAAATATGAAAACATCTCTCTTAAATACAAATACACATTGCATTGTTTAGCATGGAAATCAGATAAGAGAACTCAATCCAGATCCAGATATCTTTGATCAGTCAGTGGTAAATTGCACTCTTCCTCTGAGGCTTTAGAGGTATTTACGATGCTCTTGGGTCTGTTGGAAAGGTCAATCCACTAAGTGATAATGTGACAAGAATTCTTTATCTCTATTTAAACCACAACAAATTGCATTAAATTTTAACATTAATTTTATCTCCCATACCTTTCTGTCCCTCTGAGTGCGGAACCGTCCTATCAATACAGTTAACTTAATATAACTGACACTGTGCCCATTTTGACAAAAATGTTCTCCCACTGGTGTCTTTGTCTTTTTGTTATTAACACTGGAACTGTGGGAATTAAACCTCTTATGTAGTGCTTGTCCAGTTTCTTCCATGTACAGAGCTGTTGGGCATTTTGCACACATGATAAGGTATATTACATTGGATGATTTACAGGTGAATGTACCATTGATCTTACCCAGTTACACCATAAGATCAATGGTACCAAAAATTGAAGCAAAAACTATTTTAATCCCTTAACAACCCATGACGTACATGTAGGTCACAGGGGTGGGTCCCTAAAGGACCAAGGACATACATGTATGCCATGGAATTCAGGGCTCCCCATGTGGCTGCACGCCATTCGGGGAGCCCTGAATCAGACCACACAAAAAATAAAAAGGGCCGCGGTTCTTAAGTGCTGGCCCTATGCGCAGCCAGTCCTTAAGAGGTTAAACAGTCATGTAATTTTTGTTAAAATCGCTCTGTTTTTTTATTCAATCTACTTATCAATTGCAGTGGCGATGTCAACATGGAGTTTGCCTGCTGTACAAGCTGTACCTCAGGCTTCTAGATGTAATGCAGTTGGTCCCCCTGTGGCCTTGTATGCCTACCCACCACTTAACCATTTTTCCAGTGGAGTGTGTCTAAAGAGCTACCTGCGCAAAAAAAATGACATGAAGGAGTGAGCCAGACAATGAATACACAATAAAAAAAGTAACTTCCTGCTCTATGCAGGACGTTCATTTTTAATATGTATTCATTGTCTGGCTTGCTCCTTCATGTTGCTGTTTTGAGCAGGCAGCTAAGGAGCAAAAAGAGGAAAAGGGGTAGGTGAATGACAGGGAGAGCACTGTCAATCATGTTCAGCAGAGTGAAGATGGCTGTGATCTCCCTCCTCTAATCATAAAATGTAAAGTAAATTTTGAATCTGGCTTTTTTGATGTAACAATGTATTTGCAAATGATTCAGGGGGGTTTATGGTAGCTGATATTTCCACTTTAAGGACCAGTGGAGTGTATAATGCATTACATCATATTTCTTTTCTCACCCCTCTGGTCCTTAAATTTTAAAATGTATATTATTAGTAGGGATTTGTATAGTTTTAGCAGTTTTGGTAGATGTTATAATCTGCATGTAGTGATATGTAGTGAAATGTCCAGATATAAAAACACGGAAAGCAAAAAGATCATGTGACTGTGCAGTCAGAACAGACTTGATGTGAATATGTTATGTTATCAAGTAAAGGTTAATTGGTTCTTGAAAATGTAGTTTCTGTTGGATATTGGCCTTACAAACACATTCCAAACACAACTGTATGTAGTAAACATGTTCTCTCCTCTTATTCTAGTACGTATTCTACATATTTCATATTCTGATAAAGTATTCCCATCAATATAGCCAGGAATACATGGTTCACATTATGCTCTTGCTTGAGCAATTGAAGGCACCCATCATCTGAGTGGGCTGGGATATGTTAGCTGCCATTGCATCAGCTCTCCCCTTTGTCAGCACTGGGGTACTTGGCTAAGCCTGCCAACAAACACAACAACATATATGAAAATACATTATTGTGATAACCAGCAATCAGAGATCATAGTCTATTTCCTGCCATTCTGTCTGCTTCTCTAGACCAACTCCACTAACTCCTGTTTCAGAATTAACCCTGCTGCTGATTGCCTTGCTGGACATACCCTGAGGCCCATACCAAGCAGCCTTACTTCCGTGCTCATGCAGTGTTTACATTGACTAGATTTGCTGAGCTTGTTTCCAGTGTCTGACGGTGTCTTGTTCTGACATCACTTGATTGTCACCTGTCCCAATCACTGCTACTTCCTGAGCAAAATACCACTTGCTGATATGGATCCTGTGCTTTTGGTTTCCTGCTAGCCTTCCTTGGTGGTTGCAGATTATTATTCTAAAAGCAGCCTTTATATTGGAGCCATTATCAAGTCATAAATCCAGCTTTCAAGGATCTGGTGAGAATCTATTTGCACATGGCTTGGTGCAGTTTTCTTAAAGTGGCAGTCACAGATACTCTGCTAGGTAGGACTGGTATTCTTATCCATGGTGCAATCTCTTTTAGCTCTCAAGTACTGTACACATAAAAATATCCTGAAGCATACCATACTGGCCCTGCCCAGATGACATGAAATGCCAGGCAATTCCTCTATGAACAAGAGAAGCACCCAACCTCAGATGTATTTGTTTTTCTTTTATCCTTTTTGGGCCTCTTCATTGAGGTGCAGCTGATCTCTCTGAAAACTTATGGACACCATTTGAAGAGGAATTGTTAGCTGTATGTTTGCTTATCTAAGACTACCATCTTAAGATGAAAGGTATTAGGCCACAGCCTATTAAAAAAACTTGGCCTTTCTAAAATGTCTGTTTCACATGTCATTTGTTTGACCTACCTAATCATTTGCAGTTATTGCTTGGCTTCTACCCTTTAGTGAATGGCAAGCATGAATTTCTAAACAGAACATTCTATTAAAGTGGTCCTGCCATCTTAAGACACCAATTTTTTTTTTACAGAAAATAAAAATCTGCCTATGTGTTGTATTAGCCATTTTTCTGTGAAATTAATCCTTTTTAGAAATCAACATATACGTTTTAATGCATTGCACTTGATGCTACTTTCCTGTACAGTATTCTAGTTAGTTATATCTGAAGCCAGTCTTATCACTTTCTGTGCTTTTAGATATGTCACTAGTGTGTAGGCTGTACTTAAATTCATTGTGCCTGCCCAACAACTAATTAGCATTAAGTGCCATCAACAAATAAAGGTTAATTTCTCAAAAATTATTTATATTATGCAAAAATGGCAAGCACAACTGTTAAAGTGATAGACAGCTTTAATTAAAATCTAATTCTAATTATTTACTGTTATTTTACATATTTATTCATGGTGATATTCACCAATATGTTTTTCCTTCTAGAATTGTATATGTTCTCTGGTTTATGGTGAGAGTTACTCCTATTATTTTTAGCAGTCTATGGCCTTGATTCAATTCCCCAGATGGCAAAAAAAATATGGTATTTTCTTCAAGCACAATAAGCAATTCCGTTACCTGTGTTATGAACAAATACTGGCAAAACCCCCACCACCTTGGGCAATACATTTATCGCCCATTTGACCCCATAGAAACACATCACAAAAGGTTGGAATTTTTCAATTAAATTCAGTGTGTTAGCAGTAAAGTGTACTACGGTACACACTTTAAAGGGTGAAAATCTGCAATTGATTTTTTTTGCTCACAGAGTCCCTTAACTTGTCTTTCAACTTCTGACTCATGAATTGAAAATGAAAAAAAGCCTAACAAAAAGTGACCAGTGGATGTACTGATATGAGGCCCTAAGCCCCGTATCAATACAGCCAAAGCACACCCAAAATATATTAAATGTTAGTAGAATTAACCCTCAGTGCCAGTCAGGTATGCAAGTTAACCCACTGGCATTCACAGGGTTAATCCGACTAAGTTAAGGAGGATTCAGCCACCTGGTAAGGTACTATATGTTGTCTTCTTCAATGTTCTTTCTTCTGTCTTGATTCTCTCCATCTTCTGTCTTCTCTTCTGTCTTTGTCTTCTGTCTTCTTCTGTTCCTTGTTAGAATCATATTGCTGTAAAAAGAATAAAAATTAATCATTAAATGTGTGACCAAAACATAATTTGGACCATTCACATATGTACAATTTAAAATAGTAGATATTGTCAAACGAAAAAACAATTTTCCCATATTTTTCCCTGGTAGGGCACTTGAATTGCTCCAAAAGCACTTTTTGCCAACTGGCCGTTAGACAGTATTGCCCTATGGGCTGTTTTGCTGGCCTCAATTGAATCAAGGCCTATAATACTTATGGGTATTAGTGGAGCTGCAGGGGAAGAACTATAATTGGTGCAGTGGCTGCAGATCACCAAGGCCTAGCCAAATTTAAGGGACCATTTAATTCTGAAAATTTAAAAAAAATATGATTTTCATAGTTTTCATTGAATTTGGGGGGCCCAGAAACAGGTCCCTTTTTCATTATATCTGCCACTTTTTGAAGAGGTGTTTTATAAACATTTAGATTTTTGTTTTGTCATACTGATGGAAGGGTGAACCTACCCTTTAGAAAAAATGTCATGAGAAATGACGAAGAAACTACAACAGTAATTAGATAATAGAATTTCCTACTAATGAACTGGATGTTTTATGACAAAACTTGCTCTTTTTGCTTTATTTTTTAGTGTAAGTATGTTTTTATATATTTCTATTATTTTCATCTGTCTGTAAAATAAACAAAGAAATCCACATATGCGTAAAAATCGATGCAAGATGAAGATTGTTACAAAAGAAATTGTCATTTTAAAGACAAGTACATCTAAAAATAAAATAAATAACACAAGATGTATTAAATCTCTTTGGCAACCATGTGGGATGTGCGTGTTTTATTATAACATACTTGAAGAAAAGTCTTGCACAAGTAAATAGCCTAAGGCCTTTTAATACTGCTGTGCTAAGCTCTTTGGGTAAGAAAACAGAAGAGCAGGAATTATTACCTTTGAAACAAAGTGATTTATATCCCCATAGAAATGCACGGTACTCAAATTCTATGTTGCAATATATATAATATACTGCAATGAGCACTCCAAGTAAGTTCATCCAGTATTGTCTTGGTGTTACATCAATATAAGTTATATAAACAGAAGCATGCTTAACCCCTTAAGGACCAACGGCATGTCAAGAGCGTCACGGCTGTCCGGCACTTAAGGACCAGTGAAGGTCCTGGCACGTCATGGAATTCAAGGCTCCCCGCGCGGCTACAAGCCGTTTGGGGAGCCCTGAATCGGATGCACAAAAAAAAATGCTCCGTGGTCCTTAAGTGCTGTCTGCGTACGCTGGTCCTTAAGGGGTTAAACAGCAAGTCTCTTAGCAGTTATAGTAATGTTTCACAAAAACAGCAGCTCCAAATTAATCTTCATAGTATTTGAGCCATAGAGAGTGTTAATTTAATGAAAAAGTCTTCCCCTCCAGCCCCCTTTTACCTAGTGTAAGCTTCCTCTCCTCAGATGTGGAATCTGGTCCATAGACCAGACAACTCACATTAACATTCTTCTTACTGTGAGAACAATGAAAGCCCTGCCCCCTTGACAGGTTTTTCAGCTTTTTCCCTTATCTTAATTGAAGATTGTCCCTCTCTGCAATCTACCTGGACACCTCCCTGCCGCTCTGAGGTGAGCAGTGTTACATCAGTAGAAGGGGTGGGAGGGGGATACTTTATCATTCAATTACTCTTGAACTACAACTCTGACAGAATTGAAATAATACTCACCAAGGCCCAAATACTATGATAATTAATTAGAGCTGCTTTTATTATGAAACATTACTATCCCTTTAAGGGTAGCTGTCCACTAGAAAGCTACGACAAGCTGTGTTTCCTCATTGGCTCAATTTTTCAGGGAGGTGAGATTCTAATTGTGCTTTTTTAACCCTTTGAATGTCAAAGTGGTACGCAATGCATTTCGCCGCAATTCGCTGTGTACCGCCCTGGCACTCCAAGAGTTAAAAGAGAACAAACACCACCTAACATAAACCCCCATTTACCTTACTGCGGGTAGAAAATCCCAATGGCCCCTATGAATTTTACCATTTTCACCTTTGTTCAATAGATGACATCTTCAATCAGTCCTGGATATCACGGAGTGGCTGGTGTTTTTTTATTGATCAGGCTGATTGCATTGCCCACACCTCTGGTACTTAAAGGGTTAAATGAGCACTCAAACAGCTTTGCCATACGATGTGATACTGAATTTTATTTCCAACATTTCAGCTCACTAGAGGGCTATCAGCAAGGGCTTTTGGCAATAGAATTCAAAATCACATTGCAAAGCCATTTGACTGTTCATTTGAACATGGTTTGCACACTGTTTCTGTTTATATAACTTACATTGATATAGCATAGAGGCAATACTGGATTAACTTGTCTGTTTGGAGAACCCATCACAATCAAATATAAACACATTTTAAAACTGCTGTAGTGCAGCTAATTTAACCAATTTAACAAAACAGCAAAAATCAAAGTATTTTTGCTTATCACCATTTTTTTTTTTTAAAGATTTATTGAAGAATAGAGCAGTATACATAAACTTGAATTTCAGAGTATGAAACAAGATGACAAACTAGAGCACAGAAGTGCAAATCTCACCAAATATCTTGAGGTCAAAAACAAGACTTCTTAAATATCAATATCAGAAAATACATATTGTGCAAATAATCTGGACCGGAGATAATAGTTCTAGAAACATTCGGTGCACATGGAGCATCAGTGCAAGGGATAGGGGATGGGGGGTTGTAAGAACCCCAAGATGTCAGAAGAAAGACAGGCAAAGAAATGGAGAAAGGAGAAAAAAAAAACACAAGGGGGGAAGGATAGGAGGGTAAGGAGGGGATAGAATCAGATCAGCATATCTGGCAAGCCACGTCCAGTAGTACCAAAACCACAGAGTGTACCATTAGCAATAGAGATAAAAGGGGCACGTAGAGAAAAAGTTGTCCACCGCGTCAGGGTCTCCTCCTTTAGAAGGGATATGTAGGCGTACATCAGTACCCATTCCTGAACAGTGGGAGGATGGGCATCTCGCCAGTGTCTAGGAATGAGCGCTTTAGCACTGAGCAGCATTGCAAACAGCAGACATTTAGAGAGAAACGGTAAACGGGGGGAGATCAAGAAAGAACAACACCCGCCAGATATCTCTTGAAAAGGGGACATTTAGGCTTTTTGTGATTAGGTCTAAGCACTTATTCCAAAATGGGCAAATCTTGGAGCATGTCCACCATATATGTATAGGGGTTCCCTTCTCCATATGACAGCGCCAGCAAAGGGAACTGATAGAGGGTGAAAAAGCATGAAGTCTAGTAGGTGGGTTATCACCTTTTTATTGAAATGTATGTTTTAGTCACATGGCAAGGTATTCCACTATAGGCAAGTCCTAACCTGTGCTTTGTCCTTAGAGCTGAATATGGAGAAATACTTATTTGTGTATTTGCACATATGTATATATATATATATATATATATATATATATATATATATATATATATTTAGAGAGAGGTGAACAATTATTTTTACCTTGGACAGGAAACACCAGGATGGAAATTGAGAGACAAGTAAAATTGGGATGGCAAACATTTGGAAAACTTGGTAGTATTGTCTACCACTGTGTCTCAATCAAAAGGTTTTCGACCAATGAATCCTCCCAGTTCTTTCATATGACTATGAAACTTGGACATTGAATGCCAAAGCCATAAAAAGGTTAAACAGAGATGAATGGAACGTCGAATTCTGAATATAAAGAAAATAGACCGAAAAATGCGTGCAAGGATTCATCAGCAAACAATGGTGTATGACCTCATTTAAAGATTAAAGCACCTAAAATGGAAATCGGCAGACCACATAGCAAGAAGAACTGATGGTTGAAGAGCCAAACACATCTTGGAATGGATTCTACTTGATAATTAACTCCCAAGAAGACCAAAGACAAGATGGGCTGATTGAAATTACCAAATTTGTGGGTATAGTGTCAACAAACAAAAATCACAAGATCAAAGTTGCTGGAAACTTGCTGAGGAAGCCTTCATTCTGCAGTAGATCAACAATGGCTGAAGCACAAGAAGTGTAATGTCAAGTCTCCTAACCCATGATGCCTTTCTAATCTAAGGGGGACTTGATATGGTTAATGCCCCTTCTAGGCACTGAGTGTTCTCCAATGGTCAGCACATGTATGTATGTGCCTATGTCTTTAAACAGAAGGGAGAATGCCTTTTGTCAAATAGGAGGAGACCGCAAGAAGCTCATGGGATAATCTCCCAAGAATTTCTGTTAAGAATTAACCAATTGCTGTTCATTGTGGTTGCATGCTAGAACAAAAGCTCATTGGTCGCTATTATCCACATTCCATGTGTTGTGAGTTTGGAATAGTACTACTCTGAGGGGTGTTGAGAATGGTATTGCTCAAGGATTTTGAGTTGTGGGAGCTGATTAATGTTCTCCACGCACTCCCTGTCAAAGTCAAGTTTCAGTGTTATTCCTTTCAGAATCAGTGTTGACATCCTAAAACTATAACTGCATCCAACTATGGCACTTTTAGGGCCACATGCACAAGCTTGGAGGACTTCTGAAGCCAACTGTCTGATTCATAGCAAACAATTAAAAATTCCCATTGATTTGAATTAAGCTTTTAACTGTTAGAATGCTAAAGAGGCTTTGATCCCATTGCTTTGCAATTTGTTTGAGAGGTCTCTAACATTCAAGGGTTTACAGCTCCATTTAAGTAAATGGGAATTTTTATTTGTCCCATATAATACAATTGATGTACCCTAGAATAGGAATGGGTGAAAATGTTTGCCTCAAACCAAAATCTGTATTTAATGGCACTTCCCACTTGGCGAATAATTTCCCACAAAAAGTGCAGTTTTTCCACTTTTTTCACCTAGCTCATCCCATATGGGACCATTGAATTTACACACAATACATGGCAAATGTTATTTTATTTCCCAAAGGCATAGTATACAAGGGATATAAGGGTACCTGTGTTGGTGGAGTGTGGGGAAAGAATCAGTTGAACTGGGAATGTTTATGGGGTGGGGTTTGTTGACTGGCATTAGGGGGACAGATAATAAAAATGAAATACATACTATTAAACCCCCCCCCCAAAAGGAATCTGAGGAGGGTGCCTATGTTGGTGGTTGGAGTCGGGGGAAAGAATCAGTTGAACAGGGATTTTCTTTTGGGGGAGGGGTTTGTTGATTGGTATTAGGGAACAGTTAATAAATAATTAAAATAAAGCAAGAAATTGGTACGTAACATGACAGAGACAGTGACCCCCCTGACGTAAGCTGTAATTGGGGCAGAATGATACTTGACGAGATCAAGTATTTTGTAGAGGATAATTTTAAGGACTTCGAATTCTTGTTTTTTATGGCTCAAGTTTGGAGGAAACATTGATTAGTTTTGGGAATTTAGGCCCAAGCCTTTAGGAAACATTGATTTGTAGGACTTAGGCTTGTTAGAAGCAACCCCCCCCCCCCGACAATGTTCTTTCTTTTTTTTTTTCGTAGGCCATTATCAAATGTCCCGGTGTAATTGCTGAATTTTCAATGATTAGGCAGCTCAAAGGGAATGGGATCAGCAACAGCAGTAACATGGGTGATGGAGGATGACGGTTCCATTTGCCATGGCTAGCACCAGTGATGTGCCTGAGGCAGTAGCAGCACCATAACTAGCCCCCACCACTTCAAGTATATGTGGAGAAAAGAAGTAGTTAGCTAATAATGCTTTTCAACCTACCCCTCCTCCAAAATCATGGGTATGTTGTTAGAATATAAAATGTTCCCTTGAGAATAGGAACTGTGCCTCTCATCAGCAACTGCAATGTGCACAGTGTGTGTGTGATAAATAAGGGAAAGACTGGCAACAATGGGCACATTTGGACTCATATCAAACACCTGGCATAACGGTAACTAAACACCATGATGCTTAGGGTCCCCAATGTGAAATCCTCCCACTCTGTCACAGTGCCTACCTTAGTCCCAGCGTCTTCTGGCTGGGCACTGCTGGGGAACTGGGTCCAGGAGTGGCGCTCCTGCGTCACTACCTGTGTCTCGCCGTACCTGAGGCTGGACCATGATTGGTGCCTCCCGTGGCTGGCCGTGTCCTGTTCCCAAACTGCGGATGTTTGTAATGACGCTGGTCACGACACATGCCATCCCGCCACATCATATGCAGGCGCGCATTTGTTTAAGTGATGCTAGTGCTCCTTATACCTGGGGTTACCTGAGACGACTCCTTGCTACTTCCTGGGTGGATTTAAAAGGGTGAAGGACAGTCAGTCCAGTCGCCCTTAGCTAGTCTGATGCAGTTGTTGTTTTCTTTGGACTTCTCAGTGTATGACCTAGGCTTGTCTGACCATCCATCCTCGTGCTGACCTGTGTCTCTGTCTGACTATTCTTCCTGCATTATCCCTTGGCATAGTAGACACCCAATCTGGTGCAGACCTGTGGCTCTGGCTGTCTACCCACTCCATGTATGACCTAGGCTTGTCTGACCATCCATCCTGGTGCTGACCTGTGGCTCTGTCTGACTATTCTTCCTGCATTATCATTTGGCATAGTAGACACCCAATCTGGTGCAGACCTGTGGCTCTGGCGGATGTCCCACTCTGGTATTTACCCTTGTATATTCCTGTATAGTCCAACTCTAGGCTCTGGCCAAACATCCGTTCTGTTTCTCCCCAGGTGGTCTCTACCCACTATACTGACTGCAGGTGTGAGTCAGTAAGAGTCTCCCTTTTCCTTTAGGAGTATTCTGTTGCCTCGCTCTTGTGGTTGTCTTACTTGCTACTCCAAGACTACCATTGACTGTCTGCCTAGTCTCTTGCAGAGAGGTTCCCCAAGCGGCCTCCTATTTCTGGTAGGAAACGCTGGTTTCTTCTGGTACCCTCTGCGCCTTGTTGTTATTTTATTACACATATATATATATATATATATATATATATATATATATATATATATATATATATTACCAGTCAATAAAGATGGTTTTACTTTACAGTACTGACTCCTGGTGTATTTATTGAATCCGTGACACACCAAAAACCAAGTATTGCTGCTGTCACTATGCTTCTTGTCTATTACCCATTAAGGACGTGACAACTTGCAGACAGTTTAATAATAATGATAAACCCTTCCTGCCCCCAGCTTTAGCATATTCTGATGGATGGAATCTCCTCAGATGCTGCTTTATGCCCAGCTTGCAATTATCTGATTATCCTCCATCACACTGCCACATTCTGATATCTACTGAATGGCTGTGAGAGGTAAAGATAAATGAGGTGGATTACCAGAAGATGGAGTTACCCTAGATCAAGAAGGTGATGGAGAGCCAGGTGTTACACACAAATGTCATGGTGACTGTGTTTCAAGTGTGTTATCAGGGAGGATGTGCCAAGGTGAGTTCCCTCCTTTTTGCTGACTTGTTACAAATTGTGCACAGTGTCATCTCTGATAACGGTACTGTGTGTGCCTCAAGAGATAAAGAGTCCCACACCCAGGACCTCAAGGGGAGGGGAAAGGTGAAGAAGAATGGCCTCTTTCTTTTTCTCCTCCACATTTCCCTTCAATGGCTGGGGCAGAGGATGATGCTGTTGCTACTGACTCAGAATCATCACTGCAACTAGAACCAGGAGTCTTGCTGCTGCTGGAAAGTGGAACCTGTCCTAGTTCTTTGTCACTTGACCCCATTCCCACTGTATCCAAGGTGCAGCAGCAGGAATTAGAGCAGTGGCAAACTCCACAAATTCCAAAAACTCACTGCTGGGGTGGTGGTGATGATGCCTATCCCCACCCCTGTTTACCATTCCTTCTCAGTTTGGGATAAAAATGTCATTAATGTCTCTTCCACCCCAGCCACTTCATCATCATAATCATCATTATCACCATCACCACCAGTCCCTCCTTGCTGCTGCTGCTCTATTACAGACTTCTCACCGGTTGGAGGAGTTGATGAGTAATGTGACAGAGGGTCCCCTAATGTCACACTTGCCATTTCTTGTTGAACTGAAGAAGGCAGACTGGCAGCACTAGCAGCAGGCACAGGTAGCTAATGTGTGCTCCTGGTTATGGTAGCATTATTATCTCTAGCCACCAGTTCTGGCATCTGCAGGATCATGTTCCATGTGGACACTGCATGGGGACTGGGAAAGGGGACCCCCAAGTTCAGGGGATGTGGACTCCCTTGACCGCTAGTCTGGCCGCTCTCCATTACTTCCCCCTACCACTCCCCTAACGCTAGTCCCAACAGCTGCTTACCATCACTGTTAGTACTACTAACACCATCCACATCAATTTCAGTCCCTGAATCTTTCTCCTCACTAGTAATTTGATCACCCCCTCCTTCACCCATAACACTCTGCCAGTGGGTGAAAACGGTGAAGATTTTAAGTGCTTTATTTAAAGTGGATTTTTCCACAAAAAAAGCAGACAAGCACATGGTTTTCAGGGATTTCTTCGCAGGAACACAATGGGACCTTTCTCCTACCCCTACTTTTCTGTTGGCCCATGGTATTCATTTTATTCTGGACCCATTTAGTAGATGCTTCCCACAGTGTTCAGTGGCCTATAAGTTAGATAAGAAACCTAATAGTTTAATGAAAGCTTATAAGCAAGTTAATTAGTAAAGTGGATAATGGCCCAAAATGTTTTTTTATTTTAATTATTATTAAGTGCCAGTATATTTCTACATGCTTTAAAATGTTCAAGCACGTTGATACAAAAGAATCCAGTACAGGGGTAGGCAATCCTTTGGTTCTCCAACTGTTGAGGACTACATTTCCCACCATCTTCAATCAGCCAGCTGCTGGTTGGGGATGATAGGAGTTGTATTTTCCAACAGCTGGAGAGCCAAAGGTTGCTTCCCCCTGGTCTGTTATGAAATATGTGGATGGTAGGTTTAAATGTAAAATGTTTCAAAGCATGAATAGCAAGCACTACCTGAAATAGGCCTAATGTTCCCGCATTTGAGATTCACATAGTGCCTGCAAGGTTGTGCTCTGTATTCATAGTTTTATCAAGTTATGTGTCTTGAAATCAGAATTTAACAGACATTAACTATGATGAATTTAGCAGGAAATCTGAAAAATCAAGGCAAAACTTAAGTTTGTTTCAAGTAACTTTTCATTCACTAATTTATCACAGCACTAATAGGAAAATACCTTGGAAATATTTCTATATGACATTCTTGCTGATGTTGTATGTTGGTCAGTGGTAGTAAGAGGGCAATTCACATACATACAGAGTACTCTGATTTCTATCATGTTATCTATGTGACTAGTGCACACGAGCATATGTTATAGATATGAATGAATGTGGTAAACATACTGATCTCCCTACATAATCATATGGCCAGAGGTTCATATCCACAATGATAACAGGCAAATTGGAGCATTTCTGTGGAAACCCACCTGCATGAGGAAGAAATAAAAATTTCCTTTGATGAAAATTGTGATTTATTCATTCATTATTTTTTTTTTTTTTTGGAGGGGGTAGGGTTGCAGTCAACCACAGTAGATACACATTGAAGGAGAGAGTGCCACTTGAAAAACGTGGGCACTGACAAACATATAAAGCTATGGGCCGCTAATTCATACTAAAGAAATTCTTAACACTAAGGAGGATCAAAGATTATAAATCATATGAAAAACAGCACTTCCCGCCTTCCTCTGGAATTTACATGAGAAATACAGTTTTTCCTTTCTTTCCACTATTTTCACTGCATTGAAATAATATACCCCCCCACACACACGTGGGGCACTTCCCCAGTATGTTCCTTATGTGCTAAATTATAAAAGGGGGTAACAGTTTACTTTATTTTGTCAGCCTGTGCTTTGCAGAAAGAGAGAAGGCACATTGATGTTATCTAGTATAGGAAGACGGGCAAATAGAGTGAGTTGGAGTTACTTCATAGGAGAGCTGGTGGTAAGAGTGACTACCAGTTGCTCCCTGGGTGTGGGTGAGAAGGGATAGTTACATATTTTTTTTAATAATAAGTGATAAACATTCTGGAAGTGTGATCCTTCTACCTGAGCTGGCTGAGTGCACCTGGAACTCTGAGACAGAAACTATGCAGATGTACATATATATATATATATATATATATATTTCATACATCCAAGCTGCAACTGTGCTACTTATGCGCACACACACATTCACTCCTACATTCACAAAAACAAGGGGGACAAACATTTACATAAGTTTGTGAGTGCTTCACCAGATGGTGTATGCATTATTTTTTATTGCAAGCTGCTAATTTTTAAGTTTACAGGTCTAACCTGTCTGTATTGTAAAAATTAACACTGCAATCGTTGAGAGAGAAGAGAGAGCTGCTAAAATATTGACTAGTCATTAGTGCGTAGAGGCACACAGACAAAGAGGAGCTGGAGTTGCTAGATTTAAGTATTGGTGATAGTCCTTTCTCTGGAAGGTTGCAGGGAATATGGGTGAGGTCTGTAGAAAGTGACAATTACACCGATGTGTACTTTAAAAAAAAAATATGTTTGAATCATAGGTGACAGTGATAGTCAACAAGTTTTATTCTCAACTGAGACTGATAATGAGCAAAGGAGATACACATCATATGTTTTCAGGCAGACTGACATATCTGTTGTGTACTTTACACTAAAAATCAAAACTACCATACTTATGTCCAACCAATCAGCTCTGTGGTTATCATCACAGTCACTGCAGCTCCCCCTAGATGGCAAATAAAAGTGGGACAACCAAATATCTTGCTCTGTTGCCAACTTTAAAATCTTGCCAATCTTAAAACCTTGAGAGGACCTTAAAATGGCAGTCATTGTGATTCTCAAAACTCAGAAAATATATTACCTAAATTTGGTGGGGAGTTGTTGTGTTTGAGGATGATAGTGGTCAGCAAAGCTCCTACAGCATCTTGAACCTATTCAAGGTGATCAACAGGATCTTATATTTGTTTGTCTCGCCAGAGTGGATGAATTGGACAATGTCACTAGGAGCTGCAATGTCCAGATAAGATGTCTACCAGAGGCTCTTCCAGCGTAGGACTTGTCCCCTGGCTCCTGAAGATTTTACTTAAACTTCTAGACCAAGAAGATGGCCCTCTGACCCATAGAGCACAGCAACCAATGGGGCCATTGCAGTTATTTGCTGTCTCCACAGATTTTCAGATAAGATACTAATGGCATGTAGAAGAGAAAAGAGAGAATATCTTATGCTGATGCAGGTCTACAGCTATTTCATGAACATTACTATAATAACTGCAGCAGAAGGGATTAATTAAACCTCTTATGACCCTTCTCCACACATTAGGAATCTGGTATAGACTGAGCTTCCTGTTCAGCTTGACAGCTTTACATATTGGAATTTCTATGATCATTAATTCTCCAATACAGTTAAAGTGGAGAGTGGAGTACTTCAGGGTTCAGTATTAGGTTCGCTGCTTTTTAACATGTTAATAAATTACCTGGAAATAGATATAAAAAGCAAAATATCCATATTTGCTGATTATAATAAATTATGCAAGGTCATTAATTCAGAACAGGATTTTTTCTCTCTACAGAGGGACTTACATATAATGTCAGATTGGGCAAACATATGGAATATGAAGTTTAATGTGGGGAAGTGTAAAGTCATGCATTTGGGAGGAAACAATCCCAAGGCTATCTATGAACTTAATGGAATCATTTTAGGGGACTCATTGCTAGAGAAAGACCTGGGTATCCTTGTCAACTACAAACTTGGAAACAGTGACCAGTGTCAAACAGCAGTAGCAAAGGCAAACAAAATCCTGTCTTGCATAAAAAGAGGTATCGAAGCAAGAGTGGATAACATTATTTTGCCATTATGCAAATCATTGGTAAGACCTCACCTTGAGTATGCAGTGCAATTTTGGGCACCGGTTCTGAAAAAGGATATACTAGAACTAGAGAGGGTACAGCGGAGAGCAACAAAATTAATTAAGGGAATGGAGGACTTGACATATGAGGAACGACTAAACAAACTTGGTTTACTTACTCTAGAGAAAAGACGACTAAGAGGAGACCTTATCACATTGTACATGTGTATATGAGAGGTCAATACAAGGATCTCTGCGGTGAGCTAATTATTCCAAGGCCTGATCAGGTGACCAGGGAACACCCGTTGAGATTAGAGGAAAGAAGGTTTAAACTTCAGCAGATGAAGGGTTTTTTTTACAGTAAGGTCTGTTAAATTGTGGAATTCATTGCCCAGGGAGGTGGTTATGGCAGATACAATGGATATATTTAAGAGAAGATTAGATACATTTCTTTCAAAAGGGAACATACAGAGTTATACTGTTTATCAGTAGGCTGATCAGGAGGGTCTGATAAACACTAAATTAATTGGTAGCAGGAAAGCTATAAAATTCTCAGTTACTGGGGTATGAGGAGAAGGTTGAACTTGATGGACTTATGTCTTTATTCAACCTAATTTACTATGTTACTATGTTACTATATTATAGAACTTAAATATTCCCTTTTTTAATGCTCTAGGAATTCCTGTTTCAAGTTTTAACAATGTGTTTCTCACCCCTTTCTCCTTGGAACAGTCCAAAGATAACAGATGAGGAAGGCTGAATAAAGAGTCTTGCCCATCATTCAAATGATTGGGAAACTAATAGAATACATCACCTGATACGGAGAACATAACAGCGAGCAATTAAAAGAATAAATATAACTATTGGCTAGCTCAGGGCTGTCCAATTTCAGTCCACACGGGTCACCAACAGTACAGAATTTAAAGATTTTCTTACCCTTTCCATATCACTTGCCACACTTTTCTCTGGATTCAGGAGGATAGCCTCCATAAAATATTTGGGTTAATTGATCAGTTGAAAAGTATGCCCCCAGGTTCTATATGTTATATATATAGATTTCAATAATTCTTCACCTGTATAATTATATATATGATGTTCATTCCTACAATGGGTGGCCTACTCTTATTACAGTTAGTATTACCTGCTTTTAGCTACATGCATACATACAAGGTTTCGGAGACCATATTTGGCATACCTGTACACTGATGAGTGCTGAGTAGGTTAATTTAGAGCTATGCTTAACACTGTTTCTATATAATGGGCTTACCATACAAGACCAATCCATAGCCTCCTCAACAATACGGGGAATAATAACACTGTGGCCTAAAAACAAGTTTCACAGATGAAATATATTTGTGTTCTAGGAGGTAGTCTGCATAGTGACTTACTGCAGCTTAAAGGGATAATACTTAACACGTAAAATAATATATATTGTAGTATTAATCATTCTGAGTAAAACAAGCATACTCCCACAGCTGAGCGATGTTTTATTCAAAAGTTATTAAAGCTCAAACTTGAATTATTTAGGTGCAGTATCACAGTGGCCTGAAATTGTACAGTGGTGCTGTTGCTACCTCATCCTATGGACAGCTCTGTTAGTTGAACATAAATCTCCTTAGGATGGTTTAGCAACAGTGCCATTGTACAAATTCACACCACTGAGATACTGCACCTAAAAAATCCAAGTTTGAGCTCTAATAACTTTTGAATAAAACACCTTCAAAAGTAAGGATATCCTTGTTTTACGCAGGTTGATAAACTCTACAATAAATATTTTTTTACATTTTATGTATTATTATCCCCTTAAGTAATTTTCAATATTATTCATGTTGTTGCAACAATGTTTCATATGTTGACTAGGCCTTAGCATTCCGCCACCATTAATATTTACTAGCATTACATATTAATAACTCATATTGGGTTAGTGACTAAAAACAGCGCTGATCAAGAACATCATAGTATGAAATAAGGCAGTGGTGAAGATAGCTGTTATTGTTTCTCAACTCCCATAATCCCCCCATAATCCCATCAATGCAGAGAAATCATTTTTTCAGAATATAAAACAAAATATTTTCTTTACTCCAAGATTTCCAGTAATGACACTGGAATTTCATTCCAGAACGGTGGTTGATGAAGGACATACCTGTAAAATGTTCTGTATTTGCTGTGTTTTGTATTTTTTAGAACACTACACATACTAATACATTCATTATATACTTAGAAGTGCGATTTTTGAGCAAACCAACAGCTCTGTAGTGGCTAAATGAACATTTCTATTGGCTCGTATGGTCATTTTAACACTTGGATATTATAGAGGTCTCCAGTGTTTTACAAAGGCCTCTTTAGTGTTCAAGGTGTTAAGTTCCCAATTTAAATCAATCAGAAATGTATTTTAACCCTGTGGTATATGATTCCCTTTGAAAATGGCACACACAAAATAGTGTGCAACACAAAGGTGCAATAACCAGGTCGCCTTGATGAAAAGGGAGACATGAGAATCCCACCATGCATAAAAAGCATGAGATTCTCATATCGCAGTATTAAACGTTGTTCGGGCTAGAGGTTTCTCACTCATGCCGATACAGTCCTTTCCAGGCCTGTGAGTTGCCACTGATGTGCCCTTCAGCATCTCGATTCCACTGGCAGTCAGCATTTTGTTTACCTCTCTACTAAGCACCGTGAGTTGTTCTTTTACTACCAACACCCTTTATCCTATCCGGACAGGAACTTACACCATTTTATTATATTTGACACCATGAATCTTCTCCATTGCACTGCACATTTAAGTTATGCATCTAAGGGATAGATGAGCATATGCGAGTTCAGTACCTTTTTTATGCTTTTATCTGTTAATAAAATTACTACACCTTTTGTGTGTGACATTTTCAAAGGATTCCATGGTGTAGCTGGTTTGCTCCCAAATTGTTCCAGTGCAGCCTTGTACATTAGATGTGCCAATTTTGAACTAAGTAATGATTTAAAGAGGAAACATCATTTTGCCAAAATTACCCCTCAATGGGAGCATACATCTTGAAAGAATCTGCATGATTATTCCTCTCCATTGATTTATTCCATCCCTTTGTTTAAATCTGACAAGTTCAGTGAGATTACTATAGGACAGCTGAGTAATTATTCAAGTGTACCACACAAGTAAGAAAGGTCTGCACTACTGAGGTTAAGTCCCTTACTACTAAACCAATAATCTCTAAAACTGTTACACAGATGGAGAAAAAAAAACATCTAGTATAAACATTGTAAATGTATTTTAATGAGACTAAAATATGGCAGGTGACATATCCACTTTAATTTGGCATGTTGATGTGTATATATAGAAAATGCTTTACTAGGAATATGTTATTCCCACTTATTACAGTGCTACATCAAGAAAGGAAAATATAACTTACTGCTATGCTCTCTGACAAAGAAAACCAATGTTTGCAATTGTATTTTGACAAGAAAGCCTTTGTATTATACAACATAATGTAAATCACAAAACAGGGGAAGAGATAATGAAAAGCTGTGTTAACTGTGTTTTACATGAAAGTTACATAATAGAAACTGGTAAGTATAATATTTGTCTCAAATTTATTCAGTTTATAATAAAAAGTGATATTAAATCAATGGAACCTTAATATTAGTAGGCATTCTGTTGGGTTCCTCATTAATTGTAATAAATGGAATGTTTATTTAGAATAATCATAACATTAAATCATAATTCTCACAGCTAGATGTGTTGACTATATTTGTCCTGACAGGCTTTTCACTAAGGTAATATTACAGCTAATGTTTTTTTGCCTCTGTATAAGCAATTCTAACACATCCTGAGCACTAACAATAAAGTCTGCACTCAGGACATATTACAACTGCTCACATGAAGACATGTCTCCATGTAAGTTAGTTCAGGAGGGTTAACATGGCAAACCTGAAGTAGAGGCTGATACAAGGGTAAGGGGTGAGAGGAGTGTATTAAATGTTTTATATATATATTAAACTATTTGATACTTTTCAATGCATTGGTAGCAGGAAAGCTATAAAATTCTCAGCATTTCTATCTCTCCAATATACAATAGTGAAATGGTTGAATCATTTACGAATATTGTATCTGTATTTTAAGTTTATAATTGACCACTTATGGTCAACACAAAATAGGTGCAATTCTGGGACAAAAGTACCATAAGGGAAAAATAAAAATGTCCATTGGTTTAAATGAGTCACTTCAAGGGGTATCCTTTCAACTGGCAATAAGCCTCAACCTAGGAATCTTCCTTTCCAAGTGGAACTGGTATAACTCCACATAGCACTACCTCTTCAAAACATGCACTCCTTTTGCTACCCAGGAGCCAATATACGTGAAATTAACTTTACTTAATACAATCCAGTGGCACCCCAGAAAACCTAAAATTCCCCAGTGAATAAAAGAATTCTAACTTAAACGGACAGGCACACAAGAATACCCTTGGGGGGATGGGTCCCTGTTTTATAAGTATTCTATAGCATGATCCAGTAACCATTTAAAGCTATACTTAACATTCCAAGAATATATTTTCCATTTTAACTCCTCTGCTCCAGAACATAAGTTTCCCTCTACAACATGTCATGCACCCCTTTCTAAATAATTCCCTACTCCAAAACTTCCTCCTTCAAATCTCTCCTCTATCCTCCTCTTATACAACCTCCTCTCTACTGTGTGAATACTCCATTTTCTCTCTTCCAGGCGTCTATGGATAATACAAAAACTATAACATTATCTGCTGTAGTTCTAGTAATCTCTGATGGCAGGAAGGCAGTGAGGATGATGGACTAAGAAATGCTGAGCAGTGCTGGACCAAACCAACTGCACGATAGGACACAAATAAAAATATGCATTTATTTAAATGGGACTTTTAACCCCTTGAATGCTAAAGAGATCACCAACATATTGCAAAGCAGTGCATTAGAGATCTGTCTTGCATTTAACACCTTGAGGGCCAGAGGCATGCACAATACAATGTGTTGCACACCTCTCTTGTTCTTAAATGGTTAAGGGGTTAAACGTCACATTTAGAGTAAAGCAATTTGGGGAAGCTAAGTTGTTTGTAATGCAATTGGTTTGCTTCAGTATTGCCACCCTTTTCAATAGGGATTCAGGCACTAGGTAGCTGATGTACTTGCTGATGTATTATTAACCTTTTGAGTGCCGGAAAGGCATCCAATGTATTGTACTGTAGTTCCTTCTGAATCTACTTAAATAGCCTCTTAAAAATTCCCTTAAAGGGATAGTATTACTATAAAATTACTATCCCTCATATTGTAGCCCTTAATAAACTGAGTTAAATGACACCAGCAGGATCTCTCAAACCTTTATGGTTTAAGAGATAGCCTCTTTCAAAGTTTCCTCTCCCCTGCTATCAGCGTTCTGCTGCCAGCAGGAGAATCCGGTCTCTGAATCAAGCAGAGGCTCTTCAGCAGAGCCGATATCTCGTTATGGAAGGAAAAATGATTAATTGAAACAGTCTTCTACATGTGCTTGGTAACCAAGCACATGTAGAAGACTGTTTCAATGAATCATTTTTCCTTCCATAATGAGATATCGGCTCTGTTTAAGAGCCTCCGCCTGTCCCGGGACCAGATTCCCCTGCTGGCAGCAGAACGCTGACAGCAGGGGAGAGGAAACTTTGAAAGCGGCTATCTCTTAAACCATAAAGGTTTTAGAGATGCCGCTGGTGTCATTTAACTCAGTTTATTAAGGGCTACAATATGAGGGATAGTAATTTTGAAGTAATAATATCCCTTTAAGTGGCAAATCTGGGTGTTTATTCTAAGTCTAGTAATCTGATTGTTCTCCGAAACCCTAGTCTAAGATAGAAAAAATTGTATTATATCTCTGACTATTAGATATAACCCTAATATCCCAATCATGCCCATTAAAGCACAAAATGAATTCCACACACTTAAGGAGGAATTCCTTCTGGACCTTTGGCATGGAGTGAGATTTACCCAAACAGTAATAGAACCCACATCCACCCACAGGAATTTCCACTTATTACATTGAATATTCTACACTTTTTCTCAGACATACAATGGAGGTGGCAGGAAGACTTAGAAGGGAAAGGAGATTCATGCAACAGGGAAGCAGAGGCATGGAGCCAAGGAGGGACAGAGAGAGAGACAAATGAAGAGACACACACAAAGTGTGAGATTTTTAGCAAGGAGTCAGGAGGAGAGGGGACATTAAGTAAGGGAATAGAAGGTGCATGGGTCAGCAGGTAAAAGAGGGACATAAAGCAGGGAGGGGAGAGACATGGAGAAGTGAAAGGGAGAGACCTGCAGCAGTAGTAAGAGATATAAATGAAGGAGGAGGGTGAGTAGGGCATGGATCAAGGATGGAAGAAGGGCATGTGTGGGAAAACTTTGAGAAATTCTAGTCCTTTGAGTGCCAGAGGGGTGCACTATGCATTTCCAGCCAATGTGTGTGTTTTTTTATAATGCAATCTATGTACAATGTGCTTGGGCTGCAGTTCCTATTCTGTTTAGTGGTGCAAGTTAAGATACTGTTCTGTAATCTAAGTTCCTAATGCTGTTATAGTTAAAGAACCTGTAAATCACCCAGGTATTGAGCACATTACGCATGTGATATTCTACAATTTGGCAGAGAAACAATGCTGTAACAAATGTATTTTAGCTAAGGAAAAGTATCACAAATTAAGTAATTCTATGAGGCTTTGAACAAGGTTCACCTGAAGTCTAAGTGGTGGTGTTCTGATCAATTGTAATCTATGTATTGTATTACTAAATTGTGGTTTTTTATGTTAGTAGAACAACAGATAGCTGGCCTTCAAAGCTCTTATTGATTTAAATGGATCTTTTAATGCTGTGAATGCTAGAAAGGTCAATGGGGTAAATCTAGTGTGGCTCTATTTTCTTTAACCTTTAACTGCAGAAACTGCAGTGCAGGCTAAGTCCTAGAGCATATGAGAAATGTACTGCATGATAACAGACCATTAGCAAGTATTGTATGCCCACCATATAGCATGCTCAGGGGAATGTCATTATATAGTGCTGTTTCCTCTATGCATTATTAATACTTTGGTGTTAAAAAGGAGTAGAGAAAAAGGAGACCCATAAAAGTCCATAGGCTGCTCTGTTTTCTTCCCCTTTGCCCAAGTGATTAATCGAGAGGAATTTTGCTGTATAGCTACATAAATTGGTACTAGGCAGGAGCAGGACCAGTGCCTGATTTGGTAGAACTCCAGCACCCCATTGTGCTGGAGACCTCTTAAGCATTCCAGTGGTTAAACACCTTAATTAAACCAATGGAAATCTCCATTTATTTCCATGTTCCAGTTCTTTCTCAGAATTGCTCCTATTTTGTTCCCAAATATGTCCCAAAGACCTTTATATCCCAAACTCCTTATCTGAGAAAAGGTTGTGTTTAACTCTTGAGGCACACTAAAGAATAGCAATGACTTCAAAAAGGCCCTTGTTCTAGCTATTTGATTTTAAAATAAAAAACAATTAAAATGGACTCATCGCTTTAAAAGACATGTAGTTATTTTTAAGTAAGATTTAAAACTGCCAACATATTATGCTAGTCATTTTGTAACATTAATAGTTTTTGAGAAATGAACCTTTTATTTGTTGATTGTAAATTATATTAATTAGTTTCTGTGCTGGGCTAACATTTCCTCACATTATGTTATGAATGAATCTAGACAGAAACTACACATTGGGATTTTTCTAATAGCACAGAGAACAATATGTCTGGCTTTATAACTGAAATTTGTAGGATAATGTGGCTGGAATTAGTATAAAATACCAGGTTGTGCCATCAAATATAAAGGTTAATTTATATATATATAAAAAAAAACTTTTCCAAGCTAAAATTCAAGGAGTTAATATTTAACATACAATTGCAACAGCTATGCCATAGGGATAGGCACCTCAAAACAGAAACAGGAGGAAATAAATTGCTTTTCGACGAGCAGTAAACTTTTTTAGAAAAGTGCCCTTTTTCACCTAGCTCATTGCATTACAACCAATGGGAAGACTTTCTCCCCACCACATGGCAAGTTTTCCTTCTTTTACCAGGGCATGGTATAAAAGGGTGTAAAGTTCCTAGAGCATACCATTTTGTAATTGTGAGTGGAAGAGAGAGCAGGGTAATAAAGTGGAGTTGAAGCTTAGTTTTAGGGAGCCTTGTGGGCAGGAAATGTTTTTTTTATTAGGGGAGCCTGTGAGACTCTGGGGGACAGGAAGGGAGAAAGAAGTTTGTCCCCAAATACCCAAAAATTTGGTCTGACTGACTGGAAAGACACAAGCAGCCATGATCAGTTTCTTCCTGATCTGGCTGTTATCTCTGTCCTACTTAAATCAAAGGGTGTGAGAAGGCAGCAAAGGAGATTTACCCCAAATACCCCAAAATTTTGTGTGGTCAAGCAAACACAGGAAGCTGTGACCCAATTTTTTTCCTAATCTGTGCTGTGAAAGTCTAGGGGTGTGAGAAGAGAGCAAAGGAGAATACCCCAAATACCCAAAAATAGTGAGTGACTTATTGAGATGACACAGGCAAAAGTGATCCAAGTTTCTTCCTGATCTGGCTGTTATCTCTGTCCTAGGGGAGACCAGGGAAAGAAGCAGTTGAACAGAGTATGTGTTGTTTTTTTTTCTTTTTTGTTGACAGTGATAGCGATAGGGGTGACCGTTAATTAAAATAAATAAAATAAAAAACAATAGGTGACAGAGACAGGGACCCTGATATGAGTGACTGAAGCAGACTGATACTACACGAGAGAGTGTATTTTGTAGAGCACCAAGGCAAGACATCACACATAATCAATTCTATTGTGTATTTTATAGTACAGTAAAGCAGGACATTGTTTTATCTGTGAAAAGTCCTATGGAAAATATCACTGACTTTTCACCCATCCCTAATTAGGAGCAGTGCAGGGACATGTGAGTAAAGTGGTAGTCCAAAAACTGACTGCAGCCATGGTTGCTGTGGCATTTGCAATAAAGGATGGTGATCTCTCCCCTCCTGAGGAGGATGCAGTTTGTCAAAGTTCCACCAAATGTTCCACCACCAGTAGCACTAGTACTATTAATAAACATTCTAAAAACACATAAGATGATGAGCAATCACATTATAGTGTTGGTGGCATAGTGCAAGAAGGTGTAGCAGCTCAACCAACTGTTGCATCTGACAATGAAACAAATAATCACCCACCACTGAAAAGTAGGCACTGTGCTTGTCTATAAACTGTTTGAGAAAACAATTGGAAAGTCTGACACTGGACAAGCAGAGAAGCCAAAAAATACACAATCATCCTGTCAGTCGTCATCAACATCATCACTGATTCTAAGTCCAAGTCCCACTCTGTCACACATACGAATAGTGCTGAGCTACCAGCAATAAAACAGGTTTTCAGCATCCATAGCCTTAGCTTTGGGTCCACAGTATGGAGATTCTTCACTCACTATCCCAAATTTGTTGCTATCTGTTGTCTGCGTAAGAAGCATGTGAACAGGGGGAAAGCAGGCTCGCACCTAGGCACCTCTTCAATGAGAACTCACCTGAAGCACAACCATAGTTCTGACTGGGAGATATACCATCAACAGCTCAGAGGTTCCACAACTAGCAGCAGTAGAAGTACTTCTAAAAGTTCCAAGGGCTCTGGGGTACATAACAGAAGTGCTCTTGTTATGTCAAAGAGTGTGCCAATATGTTCTGCTCCTGCTGCAAGGAGTATTACTCTGGGTTTGGAGGCGACAAGTCATAGAGTGCCAACACATACCACCACCTCCACAAGTCATGTTGTTAAAGCAATAAAGTTACACAGTTCTTCCACTGTGTACTGCCATCCCATCCTTACTAATACAAAAGTATACCCGTGGAATGGTAAACTTGACAAAATGTTGGAGGTTGACATTCTGCAATTTTTTTTGTTGAAAACAGCAGCTTTAAAGAACTAATGTCAAGTCTTCCACCCCAAGTTATTATACCAGTGTTACTTAAGCAGGACTTTCATTTTGTGGGCCAAGGACAAAGGCACTCAGCCTGCTAACAATTTTTTCATGGTATATGTTGTGGTAGGACTTACAACTATTTGTTTCTTTAAGTCAGTAATATTGTAATATTGTGGTGAGAAATATTGCAGTCATAGAAAACATAGGTGAAAAATGGAAATGTATTGGCAGAGGTGAAATTGTAGGTATTTTCTAAAGGCAGGAATTTTCTCAAAAAAGCAGTCATTTGTTTTTGTGAAAATTCCCTGAAAACTTTTCTGACTTTTCTCCTATCCCTACCTGCTAAATATGTTTAAGTGTATAGATATTTGTTGTAGCAAGCATGGCCCTCTTATCCTCCTGCATATAATGGGGGAGATGTGCTAAAGAGATAAAGAGGTGATAAAGCAGAGATGACTTCTCCAAGTTCTATGCTATTCTATGGAGCCAAAAGCACTAAGATTTCTCCAACTTTGGAGATCTTAGTGCATAGACTCTATATAATAACATAGGAAATGGAGATATATCATCACTGGAAAAGTTATTTCTCCATTATCACACCTTAGTGTATAACCCCGATTTTGTCTTTTAATTCTGATTGTAAATATCCTTGAATATGTTGTACAGCATTGTACAGTTTTCTATTGTCTTGCCATCCTACTGTACAGAGCTTCAGAATTTTGGTGACATTTTATAAATACATTATCAAATAATCCTATATTATAATTTGCAAGGATGTTTGTCAGAAGCCGTCATGCGCAGTAGAGACGGCTGCATGCGCTGCAGTCATGTGCACTAGAGACTGTCTGCGCCGCAGCTGATACGGAGTGGGGCACTCCGAATTCAGACCGGAGTACTCTCTGCGCACCTCCAGGTGTGCAGAGAGGACGACGGTCTGAATTCAGAGTGTCCTGCTCCGTATCAGCTGCAGCGCGTTCGGGCAGTCAGTATTGTTCATGACTGCAGTGCCGCCAGTGTTGGCCTGTGTACACGGGCTTTAAAACTAGTAAAATAATAACTGAGTCACACAGTGTGAATTTTAGAATGATTGATAATGGATTTATATATTATTGAGATCAGATGTTGTGAAAACTGAGACCATTAAAATCTCTTACTAGTCTAATGTTAGGACAATATATGATAAGGTAAAAATAACTGTTTAAAGTGCTCCAGTGAGCTTCAGCATAACACCGTATAGCAGCACTGATGGTGTGATAGTACTAAGTTATTAGATACTCATATTTAACTTAAATGGACTATGATCATTTCTTATTTACTGTTACACATTCATAGTCATTTCTCCCTTACCACAGACAATAAGAGAGAGCAAGAATGGGTAACAAGCCGCTCCTCAGCATTAGTTGTACTATACCTCCCATCATCTTTAGGTGGCTAATGGTGACTGAGTGTTATGGAATCTTGTAGTCCACCAATACACTGAAGGTCATATGTTTCCACCCCACTGGAAGAGAAAGACAGGCCATCATCTGTTGGTATAGCAAAACGCATGGGCTCTGGAGTGTTTATGTACATTCATTAGAACCGGTCTGTGTGTTTGCATATGGACACAGGTGAGTTTGGGTGAGCACTGGTGGGCACAGGGCTGTATAGTCAAGTGTGTGGATGCAGAGTGGTGTTTATGCAATTATATGATTAAAGGAGCAGTAAACTTTATTTTATGAAAACATATATTTTATAAAGCTTTTCCTGCTGAATAAAACAAGGTCACTCCCACTGCTGTCAGATGTTTTGTTCAAAAATTATAGCAGTTTAAATAATCAGGAAGTGAATTTACTGTGTTTTACTTCCTGATAGTTCTAACTGACAGGAAGTGACAGGCAGTTTCTATCACATTCTATGGAGAATTGTTTGTCTCTGACTTTTCTGACTTTCCTTTCCATTAGAATCTAACAGGAAATCTAATTAGAATTTGACCACTAGAGGGCACTGCTAATGTAAACAAACATGGGTTTAAACTGTAATAACTGTGGAAATATAAATCTCTCGGCAGTGGGAGTACCCTTATTTTACCCAATAGGAAAATCCCTACAATATATATTTTTTCATAAAAAAAGTTTACTTCTCCTTTAAATAAATTTTTGGAATGTTTCAGAATGATTTCTGAATTTGAATTTGTGAATGTGAACTAGTATTAGTGTATTGGCACTTACCATCTTTAGCAGTGTGTAAGAACATAGCTTGTATATATCACTGTGTATGTAGTCTTTAAGTACATAAATATGTACATCATACATCTCGATTCATTGTAATTCCTGTTAAAGAAAGAAAGATCTCCATAGTTCTCAGAAATTGGAAGATTATCCTAGCTTTAGTGAAGAGATAATCTAAATTTTAATAATGACAGGAGGCGAGTATTTGATTAACTTTCTTTATTCACCTCCAATAGCAGCAAGGCGGCAACAAGGTGAACAACCAATAAACAAAAAGATATGACAACAAATGGGCTTGCAGCATAAACTACTTCCTCTTTCTTGAGGTGAACCCAACAACAGCTGGAAGATCTTTGGAAGAGAAATCCGTAGACGAAACTATTCCAAACTGGAAAAAATGACAGGAACAGGAGAAATATCCTTCATGTACTGGAAACAATGGTAACGATCCTCAGGTGCCATTTAAACTGAAAAACAGTAAAAGACAAGATATCTTATAGTAAGATTGTCATAATTAAGGAAAAATTACATACATAATAATAAACAAGAGAAACGACATAATAGGGTGTAAGAGAAAAGGAGTCTAAGCATCAGCGAAAGTTCTATGAGAGAAAGAATCTAGGCAATACAGAAAGGGATGGGAAGAAATACTCGCCTCCTGTCATTATTAAAATTTAGATTATCTCTTCACTAAAGCTAGGATAATCTTCCAATTTTAAAACATGACAGGAGGCTCCTATTTGCAGTTTTAACGCTCGCCCAAAAGAAAAGAACCCGGGAGAGAAGACGGACGAAAATAAAAGGTACGAAAAGTAGACTCACGGGACCAGTCTGCTGAGCGAAGAATGTCAGCCAGCGAAGCACCAGAAAGAAATGCCGATGAAGCACCGGCTCCCCTGACAGAGTGAGAGCCAAAAGAGGAGTCTACTCCTGCTAAAGATAAAATCCAGCAGATCCAGCGAGCAAATGTTGGAGAAGAAACTGGATTGAAACATAGGAGATTAAGAGTTGTCTGGAATCCGGAGGACGAAAAGGAGCCGATCTTTCCAGGTAAGAGCGGAGAACAGAGGGAACGCAAAGTTTAGGATCTGAAGGAAAAAACGGATAAGAAATAGAACGAGAAAAAGACTTAGTTCTGCGAGAAATGGAAAAAATCACTCCTTCAGGAGAAAAAGCAATGCCATCTACATCAAAGGCTCTAACATCTGATACACGACGGAAAGAAACTAGACAGAGAAGAAGAGTAAGCTTAGCGGACAATTGGCGAAAAGAGAGGAGATCATTCTCAGGCCAAGTTCTAAGAAACTGAAGAACTAAGGACACGTCCCAGAGAGAAGAATATCTAGGACGAGGAGGATGGGAAAGACGGATACCGCGCAGCAAGCGACAAATGAGAGGATCTCTACCCACAGGGAGACCCAGAATAGAAACATGAGCAGCTGAAATAGCCGATCTGTAGACATTTATGGTTCTATAGGATTTGCCTTGATCAAACAAGCTGGAAAGGAAATTGATTATGAAATGTACAGTGGCCGTAAGGGGATCGATATCCCGTTCCAGACACCAACGAGACCAGGATCCCCAGGCTGAAGAATAGCATCGTCTAGTTCCCGGAGCCCAAGAGTCCCAGAGGAGGCGACGAGCCGATTCCGATAGGCCTCCGATATCCCAGGATCCCCTGAAAGAGACCAGGCTACCAGTTGTAAGTGTTGATGAAGAATCAGAGGGTGGAGGTCCCCTTTCGGGTCTGTTAGAAGATCCGGAAACGACGGAAGAAGAAGAGGATCCTGGAAAGAAAGGCACAAGTGATCTGGAAACCAAGGCTGGCTCGGCCAGAGGGGTGTTATCAGAATAATTGATGATGTTTGAAGTCGAAGGTAACGAATCACTCTTGTGATCATAGCGAACGGAAGGAAGGCGTACGCCCCTGAAAGAGGCCATTCCTGAAGGAAGGCATCCACTGCTAAAGAGAAGGGATCTGGAAGCCAGCTGAAGTAGCGTGGGAGCTGATGATTGACTCGAGATGCAAAAAGATCTAGAACTAGGGGACCTCTCTGACGTATCAGGTGAGCAAATACAGTTCGATCTAACATCCAATTGCTGGAGTCTCTCCAATGACGGGAGAACCAGTCCGCTTCCAAATTCGCTTTCCCTGGTAAGTATTCTGCTAAGAGAGTGATGTTCCTGTCGAAGCAGAATTGGTAGATTTCCTTCGTTATATCGGACAAAATCTTTGAACACGCTCCTCCTAGGTGATTGATATATTGGACGGCCGAAAAGTTGTCCATGCGCAGTAAAATACCGCAATCGGTCAACTCTTTTGCGAGGCTGCGAATGGCGAAGGAACCCGCAATCAATTCTAAGCAATTGATGTGAAGGGAGTCTTCTGAAGTGGACATACTCCTCCTGTCGATCGTCCTGCACAAGTAGCCCCCCAACCCCAAAGACTTGCATCTGAATTGATGATGAAGTCTGGGGTTGTTCCGAAAATTGCGCGACCGTTCCACGCTTGCATGTGGAGAAGCCACCAAGTCAGTTCGGAACGAACTTCGGGAGAGAGAGGAATAATTTGATTGTATGAAGGATCTACTCTCAGAAAATGGGCTTTGAGGCGCTGCATCGCCCTGTAATGGAGGGGGCCTGGAAATATCGCCTGAATAGAAGACGATAGAAGGCCCACCATGCAAGCCAGAAGTCGAAGGGGAACTGACGACCGTCGAAGAAGACGCCGAAGTTCTTTCCTGATAGAGATGATCTTTGAGTGGGGAAGACGAAGGGTGCAGGATAGAGAATCTATTTCAAAACCTAGGAAGACGATCGATTGAACCGGAGTCAACACAGACTTTTCTGTGTTGACTATGAAACCCAGGTTCTCGAATAGATGGACGGCCATGTTTGTGTGAGCAGATAGTTGTTTCTTGTCTGCGCCGAAAAACAAAATGTCGTCTAAATAGACTATACAGCGAATCCCTGAGGATCGAAGAAAGGCTAGAATCGGTTTGAGGAGCTTGGTGAAGCACCAGGGGGCTGAGCTGAGCCCGAAGGGCATGCAAGTGAATTGCCATGGCTCGTTGTTCAAAAAGAAACGAAGGAACTGACGGCTGGAAGGATGGATTGAGACCGAGAGGTAAGCGTCTTTTAAATCTAGACGAGTAAACCAATCATTTTTTAAAAGAAGATCCCTGAGAAGATGGATACCCTCCATCTTGAAGTGTCTGTACCGGACAAAGGAATTGAGGGATTTTAAATTGATTACGGGTCTGAGATCTCCTGATTTCTTGTGAACGAGGAAAATGTTGCTGAAAAAGCCGTCTGTGTTTGGAGCCCTCTGAATAGCTCCTTTGTCCCTGAGAATACAGAGTTCTTGATGAAGCCGAGACTGATGGAAAAAAATAGAGGGATTTGGCCAAGAGGTTTGATGGGGTGTTGAAACAAAGTCGATTTTGAAGCCCTGAACTGTCTGCAGGATCCAAGCGTCTGATGAAATTAGGGTCCAGTTCTGCAAGAAAAAGGGAAGTCTGCCCGCTGAAAATAGAGGGATAGAAGGTTTTAAAGCAGTTGAACTCACCTGCGTTGAATCTGGAACGACCTCTGGAGCGAAAGCCTCGAACTGTACTAGTGCCTCTCTGATGCTGAAATGGAATCCTGTTAGAGGGCGGTGTGAAGAAATCCTGGGAGACATAACTTCTGGGGCCTGAGGGCCAGAAACGGCTGGAGACACTACCCCGCTGTCGTCCAGCCCTGCCAAAAACACCTCTTAGCGAAGTGGGTCTGAACACCTTTTTTAGAGATTGTTGAGCTTTATTAAGCGAGGAAAAAATGTTTACATGTTTTTGAAATTGTTTAAGGAATGGTTCGCCAAACAGCATTCCATTTGCTGATGGGCCCAATTCCTTATCACTCAAATCTGCCAACTTAGGGTCAATTCTGAGCAGTGCCACTTTACGTCTCTCAGAAGAAATTGCCACATTCGAATTACCCAGCAAGCATATCGCTCGTTGAGCCCATTCTCGAATAGCTCGAGGATCTAGTTTCGTGCCTGTAGAGAGGGCAGAATCAGCTAGATATAACATTTGGGCCACAGGGCCAGTAACGTCCAGTAATTTATCTTGTGTAAGCTTGAGACCTCTTTCAAGACCTTTTCGAGGATCTCTACCAGATTTTGACATAAAAGTATACATAGAATGGTCAAATTCAGGAGTGAGAGCGACCTTATCAGGAATTAAAGGACGAGGGCATTCACTCCTTAGACGAGCTCTCACTTCCTTATCTAAAGGGTGTCTCAGCCAGTAATGTAAGTATTGAGATATGTGAGGAGGGGGAACCCACTCGGTAGAACGAGGGTGTCTAATGGTCCTTGGATCAAACATAGGATTGCCAGAGGAATCAAGTATATCGGGTTCTACCAAATTGTCAGGATTAAGATTAGATGAAGATTTTGTTGAAGGAATATCAGATTCCAGAGGCTCACTCAAAGATGGCTTGTCCTTAAGGGAACTGGAGCCAAAGAATTCTCCATCATCTGAAAAATCAGAAGAATCAGCCGGCCAAGCATCTAACTCCTTGAATTCTGGGGAGTAATCTTGGTCCTCCTCATCCGAGGACAATCTGGAAGCCCCATAAAACTCAGGGGCAGAGGTCAGCCTCACTCTTTTAACTGGGATTTTTCCTTTGGCTGGATTAGATGCAGACAAAGATCCCTTCCAGTGGTGCTTGGCGGTCTGAGATTGCTCAATATCAGATAAGTCAGACTCATGAGAATCTGAAGGAGCTTGGGGGGAAGAAGGAGTCTGAGTAGAGCCAGAGGGTTGTGGTAAAATGCCAGCCAGGGCTTTTTCCAGGGATGCTGACACCGCGGCATTAATAATGGCTTGTAGGTCCTCAGACCCCAAAATGGATTGTTGAGCATCAGACATATTAAGGTGAAAAGGGGGGCTCACCCTTGTAAGAAATACAAAAAGTATAACTTTATTAGAAAAGGCAGGGGCTCACCCTGTGAGGCAAATCAATAAATATAATGTGTAGAAAGAAAGAGGGGCTCACCCTCTGGCAATTGAGAAGAAATAATTTAAAGTGAGAGCTTGAAAACAAGTAAGAGGGGCTCACCCTCTAAATAAAACATTGGCAGAGATATAAGGAATAAAATGGCAGATTATGGGATAAGGGGCTCACCCTTGGCAGCTGAAGTGAAGGCGATATTTGCAAGGCAGAAAAAAGAGTGCTCCGTTCATTCGGGTAATGCGCGCCGAATGATCGGAGCGGACGGGAGTAGAGTTGAAATGGCACCTGAAATCTCGCGATAAGCGAGAATATAAGAAAAAGGCCGACAGAGAAGTCGGAAGCAAGGAGACAGAGAGCGGGTACCGAGAAAAAACCAATTCTGAGGTAAAGATGCTAGCGAAAGACTAGAAAGGGATAGAAAACAATACAAAAGACGGTTAGAGGGAACAAAGGAGGCAAGAAAAGCCAACTCAACAGAACCAAGCGAAATTCAAAGTAGAACAGTGTAAGCGGGTTTGAAAGCAAGACAAAAGGGTTAAGGGAATAAATAACATATAAGCATTATAATAATTAAGAAATCTGACAAACAGATACAATTTGATATAATATGTGAGAAACAGTTGGAGACCAAAAAACTCTGACCTGCAAGTTGGAGGTGAGCAGCAAGAAAGAGGAAGTAGTTTATGCTGCAAGCCCATTTGTTGTCATATCTTTTTGTTTATTGGTTGTTCACCTTGTTGCCGCCTTGCTGCTATTGGAGGTGAATAAAGAAAGTTAAGCAAATAGGAGCCTCCTGTCATGTTTTAAAATTCAAAGCAGCAATGCAACACAGTAGAAATTGGATAGGAATGGGCAACGTGTTTGAGCCCAGGAGACATACACTGTATCCCTTGCTAAGTGTTTGCACTCACATATACTAGGATTTTTTTCTCCATCTTGAGAGCTTAATAAAGTGCTTGGTAAAAATCCCAAGATGGGGGTCAAACATTGACAAGAGAATAGATTTTTTTCACCCTTCCGTCATTAAAAAGGAATCATACCCTCCAGAATAAGTTGCACGCAATTTAACACATTGACTTGCACAGGAGTCAGCTGTAACTATTTGTTTTGTTTTTTCTTTGTAAATACTGTTTCCTGTTTAAAATGATCTCTACTGAAATTTGCACTACTTACCTCCTCCTCTCAACATATAATGGTTTGCAATATACTTAAATGGGACATAAGGAGCCCTAGTTGCTTTCTCATTTGATACAAATTGAAACTAGGGATCAATTGCAAACAAAAAACACTATAACAGAAATATGTTTGCAGGGCACCTACCTAGTTATATCCATCTGATAAAGAAATGAAGAGCCATTTACTCCCATAAGTACTGTGCTGTGATACTTTAATCATGGCACCCAGGCACACATTTATATTATACAAAGTTTACATCTTACCTCTCTCTCTACGTATGACATGTTCTGTACAAGTGGGAGTGATATTAATGCAATTTAATGAATGTTAAAACATGTATTGGATAAAATAAATATAATGAGAAATTCCCACACTTTAATTATGCTCGCACCTAACATTTTTCCTCCAATATACTCTGTCCCAACTTTACTTTTTTCATCTGCATCCATGTCACTGACATCAATATCTCTATTTAATTTTTGCTGTTACTATATTAAGCATTTGCCCCAAAGGCCAAAAGTTACAATCCTTCAAATGGATAATCATTTTATAGACCTGAGTGACCAGCTGTTGTTTTTCTAGAACTCCCATAATTCTTATCCAGACAGTAGCTGACTGGGGATGCTGGAAAGGAGGTTAGAGCATTCCCTAGATGGCAAAAATTTGCCAGATTCACATAGTTTTGCAGGAAGGGATAGAGGGGAAAGGGAATTTCACATAGTTTTGAAACTATAGAAGCATCCAGAGTTATGAGGATTTATTTTCATTATAAGCATTTTAACTTTTGTGTTTTTCCTCATGAAAGTTCTTTCCTAAAAGGATTGTAAAGTCCCAAAAAAGTATAACCCAAATCATTGGAATTAGGCCATTATGTATTTTTTTATTGTACCTGTCTCTCAAACCTTTATGGTTTGAGAGATATAAGAAAATAAAGTACTCTACTCCCTCCCCCTTCTCATGTATCAACTGTACAGATGACGGCATGAGATCCTGCTTCTGGGATCAAACGGAGGCTCTTCAGGAGCACTGACACGGAGATATCTAACTATAAATACTTCATCAGAATGGTCTACAGTGTGTGCTTGCAAACCAGGCACACGTTGTAGACCATTCCAGTGAAGTATTTATAGTTAGAGATATCTATGTCAGTGCTCCTGAAGAGCCGCGTCTGGTTGCACAACCAGATTTGCCTCTGACAGCTTTAAAGCTCGTCAGGCAGAAAGGGGAGGGAGCGGAAGACTTTATTTTCTTATATCTCTCAAACCTTAAAGACAGAAGTTTGTGACCTTAAAGGGATAGTAATACTTCGTTTTATCTTTATTTTATTTTGTAGGCATTGAAAAAACATGAAGAATGATATAAGTCTTATCTCTCAAACCTTTATGGTTTATGAGATATTCACAAGCAAAGTTTCCCCCTCCTGCCCCTTTTACCTAGTGTAAGCCATCTCTTCTCAGATGTGAGTCTGGTTGTATGACAGGACAGATAACAGAAGGGGACAATTTTCTTTGTATGAAAACAATGAAAGCCCTTCCCCCCTTGACAAGTTTTTCAGCTTTTTCCCTTATCTTAATTGAAGATTGTCCCTCTCTGCAGTCTACCTGGGCATCTCCCTTCTGATCTGGTTGAACAGGGGGGGATACTTTGTTTGTGAATATCTCTTAAACCATAAAGGTTTCAGAGATAAGACATATCATTCTTCATGTTTTTTTAATACCTATAAAATAAAGTCAAAACGAAGTATTACTATCCTTTTAAAGTCATCTTAGTATCATCAAGACCCTATATGTTACAAAAAGGGAACCATTCAGCATATAAGGATGAATCGCATAGATTTCAGTATTAATTTCATGGATGCTAAAACTTAGCTTTTGCTTATTTCAATAAAAAAAATTGTATTCTTAGTATTCAATTAAAATCCACAGCAGCCTACCCCTAGCTATATGAAAAGTAAAATTTATATTAGGGAGGGATTTAACCACCTTGCTACTATTATCTTTGATCACAGGAGACAATAAAGTTTGATTGTTTGTGATCACTAAAGTAATGTCCCACTTCACTTCAAAGTGGCGATACTTTCTCTCTCTCTCATTCACTGCTCTTAAGGTCTTGAATTTGAAGGCGATATCAAGATCTGATATGAAGATTCGCCTTCTGAATTTCTACAAAAAGAAGTAATAAAATAATTTAGAAGGCGGCATTTAATTTTGATGCTGGTTTACATTGAAGGTTTGGTTTACTACTTAAATAACAATAATATATGAGTGATGGTTAGGATTAACTATAAATGTAAACTGCTGGAGCATACTAAGGGGAAGATATTATAAGGGCTGTTAATAATTGCCTGCTGCTATCACTTGAGAAGTGGATATCACTGGACATTTTTAGCTTATAATTGGTTTTAAAGGGATAGTAATGTTTCACAAAAACAGCAGCTCCAATTAATCTTCATAGTATTTAGGTATTTATTTCAAAACTGTCAGAGTTGTAGTTCAGGTTTAGGATATACGTGCGTTAGGGAAATGGTTAGGGTTAGATTTAGATTTAGGAGTAGTATAGAAAAAAAAACAAAAAAAATGTAAAATGTAATTTTTTAAATATTTTTAGAGTTAATAAGATAGTTTAACCCTTTGAGTGCCAGAGGGGTACGGAATGCATTGCTTTGCAATGCATTCCGTATCTCCTCTGGCACTCAAAGGGTTAAATAGATAGTTGAATTGGGTTATGTAGGTTCAGGGTAAAGGTGATTTAGGGTACGGTTTCAGGTTAAATTTAGGTTTAGTAGTAGCTTAGAAAAAAAACAAAGTTTATTTTATTTAAAAATTTGATTTTTTTTTAAATAGATTTTTAGAGTTAATAAGATAGCTTCGATAGGTAGTTGGGTTGGGTTAGGCAGGTTCAGGGATTATGCGGGTTAGGGTAAGGTTTGGGGTTAGAGTTAGGTTTAGGAGTAGCATAAAAAAAAAAAATAAACAAAAAAAATATTTTATTGAAAAATGTATTTTTTAATAGATTTTTAGAGCTAGGTAGGTAGATGGGTTGGCTAGGTAGGTTCAGGCAATACGTGGGTTAGGGTAAGGTGTAGGGATATATTTAGGTAAAGAGTAGAATTATATATATATATATATATATATATATATATATATATATCATATATATATATATATATATATATATATATATATATATATATATATATATATATATATATATATATCATATATATCTCCTATACAATAATTTGCTAAAACGTGTGACAGTGTAGTTATGCGCAGAAGAGACTGCCCGTGACGAGGCTGATGCAGAGTCTCTACTGAGCATGACTGCACCTCGACCGGCTGGCACTGTATCAGCCGCAGCGTGGGCAGTCTCTACTGTGCATGACTGCCCCGCAACCAGCTGGCAGTGGCACTGCGGCCCGTGTAATGGGCTCTTCAACTAGTGTTTATATATATATATATATATATATATATATATAAATGTACTGTCCAAAGAGCTGCCCCAGCAACTGCCCTAAGAAATGCCCCAAGAGCTACCTGAAGACATGCCCCAAGACCTGTCACAAGTACTGCCAGTCCTCCTGATCCTAATGAATGGGTATCACCAACCAATTTATGCCCACAAATTCCAGAATTCACAGGCAACCCAGAAATTCAAGTGGATGTAGCAGGATTTGCCCATGTTCAGTTTTTTTTATTTGTTTTTGGGGGGCGATATTTGGGGGGAAATTGTGTCACAGACCAATCTGTATGCAGCCCAGTATATTGTTGCCAACCCATCAGCTTTCATTGTTAAGCAAGAAGTATGGAAACAAACGGACCTCTTAAAATTCAAGCAATTATGGGCCCTAATAATGGCAATGGGGATAATTAAAAAGCCAAGTATCAGATCCTACTGGAGCAAAAACCCCATATATGATACCCTATATTCTCCAAAACAATGACCAGGTCTAGATTTGAAGTGATTTTGAGCTTTATGCATTTTAGTAATAATACCCTGTGCCTCCCAAAAGAACACCCCCCAGTATGACAGACTGTACAAAATTCACCCCCAATAAATCATTTACAGAAAAAGTTTGCCCAAGTATATACGCCCCCAGAACAAATAAGCATAGATGAATCCCTAATGAAGTATAAGGAAATGTTAGCTTTCAAGCAGTACATCCCCTACAAGCACTCCAAGTTTGTCCAAAAGTACCACAGGTTATACCCAGGCTTTTAGAATTGGTGAGGGCAAGGGCAGCCAACTTGCAGGTTGGAAATAATGGTGTCTATCTTGTAATATTTACCTTGTAAATAGGAAAAAGGAACTGAAATACTAGGCATATGTGGTACTCTCATATTCAGGAGAAGCAAATTAATATATTTAGGGGTATTTTTTTTATAATGAACAAATCCTGACAGGAAAATGTATTCAAAATGTTGTACTTTTTTATTTATTTCCTGTTTTTTTCTATTTTAATCAAACTAAAATATGAGGTATTCGTGTAATTGCAGTATCAAAAGAAAGTCCTACTTGTGCTTAAAAAACAGTAAATCTTTTGTGTGTGTGTACTAAAGGAATTAAAGAGAAAATATGGTTGAACAAAGACATAGTCAAAAAAGTCAAAATTGCTCTGGTCCTTAAGTGCAATCCACCTCAGATTTTCCCTGTCCTTAAGGGGGTTAACATCACAATATTGTATGTTGCATACATATAGCAGAACCTCCGCAGCATCACTAACACAGTTTGATCTTTAGAAAATCTTTATTTTCGTGTTGCTGTCACCGCTCAACTGTAAACTGAGAACACCAGGCAGGCAACCTAATTTAGAATTAAGCACAACAGATAATGCTTGACTCCCTCACAGGTAGAAGGTATCTGTATATACAATTCTTTATGGAACCTGTGCCAGCCACTAGCCATCAATGTTTACTTTCTTTGTAATATAAGATTATAGGCGTGCTTCTGTGTTTGCTCAATTCTTAAACATATACATTGAATCAACTTAAATTTAAGGGTCTTTTCAAAGTGTTATCAGATATAGATATACTGAATTGTATGAAGAATAAAAAGAAACCCCTTTGAAAGAGTACAACAACAAGAAAAGGGCGCATGACAAGACTAGGAAAGAGACATTTGTATCGTATTGAGCTTTGTTTAGGTCATTGTAGGGAAGGCAGAAATGGGCTGGGGGATGGGTAATTTGATGTGGTATCCCATCCTGTTTTATTCTGTAAGTCTTACACTCTGGAGCGAGGCGCTTGACAGCAGATTTTCCTGTCCATTCTCCCTATGAGCACTTGTGTTCTTTAGTGAGAAATGGCTTAAGGGATTTAGATTGGATTGTTGGTGACCTCTTGCCACAGTAAATAGGGTAGACTGATACCTGGCACAGTACAAGTCGGGAAAAGCCACCTGGGACAATGGTGCCAGGGATTTATGGATATTATAACTGTCTCTTTGTAAGGGCATCAGTTCAGAGAGGCCATTTGTTTAGGAGTAATAAAATGTTATAATGCAGTGCCCACTCACTACACATGAGTAAGTTAGGGCTGTTGGTTGGCAATATCATGATATGTAGGTTATTGTTACTGTGGGAAGTTTAATTAGCAATTAAGATGTTTTATTAATATTCTATTAATCATTCTTAACTGTAAATGATAGGGCATTTACATCAAAGTAACTCATACTCCTTCCAATATCCACTTTTAGAATGGGGAAGACAGCAGCATAAACTGCAGTAATACAACCAACTACAGTACAATATGGATTTAACCCTTTAATTGCTGGAGAGGTATCCAATGCATTGCATTACAGGGTATTAGATACCTCTATGGTATTCACAGGGTTATGTCTTACATCTGTAATCGTGAAATATACAAATTAAGAGAAATTTAAGGTCTTATGCAGGAATAAAAGGAAAATTACATTCCGTATTAAATCAGAACTTTCATGCTAATAAAATTGCCCCCGAATATATTAGCAAAATGCAAAGTTATACTATCCTTAAGCTTAATACTGCAGTAAAAACACATCTTCTGCAGGCATCGTGCTGCACAGAGCTTACAAGAAAAGCCCTGGTTGCCTGCGCAGTCAGTCCATTTAAGTGCCTTAAGGCACCAAGGAACATCACCCACTGACTTACTAAGCTTAAAGAGATAGTAATGTTTCACAAAAACAGCAGTTCAAGAGTAATTGAAGGATAACGTTTCCCCCTCCCGCCCCTTTTATCTGTTGTAAGCCATCTCTTCTCAGATGTGGAATTTGGTCCATAGACCAGACAGATAACAGCAGGGGACAATCTTCTTCCTATGAGAACAATGAAAGCCCTGCCCCCCTTGTCAAGTTTTTCAGGTTTTTCCCTTATCTTAATTGAAGATTGTCCCTCTCTGCAATCTACCTGGGCACCTCCCTTCTGCTCTGGCTGAGCAGTGTTACATCAGTAGAAGGGGCGGGAGGGGGATACTTTGTCATTGAATTACTCTTGAACTACAACTCTGACAGAATTGAAATAACACACTCCAAGGTCCAAATACTATGATGATTAATTAGAGCTGCTTTTATTATGAATCATTACTATCCCTTTAAGTATAGTATAACTTTGCATATTGCTAGGCTACTAATATATTTAATTTTATTAGCATGAAAGTTCCACTTTAAATGGTAGGGATGATTATAATACATTGCACAGAAATTCAGAGACCTCTCTAGCATTCCTAGTATTAAAAGTCATATTTAACCCTTTGAGTGACAGAGAGGTATTGCAATGTGTCAGATACCTTTATGGAAGTCAAAAGGGGTTAAATCAATGATTAATTGGTTGGATTATATATGGTGCAGTTTCTGTGCATCAGAATAGCTCGACTTTTACTTTTTGTATAAAGTCCTTTGAGTGTTACAGGAAACAAATATAAGTTTTTCTTTTTCAAGGTAACAGAATTGCACAGCATCAAAACTATAACAAGACTGCCTCGGGAGACCAAGAAACATGCAGTGGCAATTATCTTTCATGATGAGACTTCAAAGACATTTGCTTGTGAGTCAGGTAAGCAATTACTATAGTATCTGCTGCATGGGAAAACTGAGCTTATTTCAAGACAATTGTCTAAATACTGTAACTTCGCATGTGAAGCTAAATACCACAGATTTACATAAATACTGTGAAATACTCATTTTTATACTTCTTTATCTGTTTGACATTAATAATTATGGTAGAAATCATTCTTTTGTTACAAACTTCTTTAGTTCACCCTTGCAAAGGTAATGTATTATGGCAGTGATTCTGGTTGTTAGTAATTAGTACACACCAAAAGGCCAGGTCTATCAGGATAACCCTGTTTAATCACAGGTGAGAAGAGGCTCGATCATTGTGATCACTCTTCCTGTGCTTAACTAATGATATCCAGAAATCCTAACCTGTTGGTATGCCCCAAGGACTGGAGCTGAGAATCACTGTATTAGCTCATGCTGTTAGGATGAACAGGCTGATGTATTAACCCTTTAAGGATCAAATGGGTGCACCATAATAAACTGCTCACCCTCCTGGTGCTTAAATGATTAAGAAGGAATGGAGCAATTCTGGAGTGAACCTGAATAAGTAAAGCACAAATAAGTCACTGTTTGTTTAAATGGGACTTTTAACACTTTGAATGACAGAGTGGTCTCCAACGTATTGCTTTCTAATACAGTCTAGACCTCTCTAGCACTGGGTTAAAAGCTCAGTTCAAATCAATGAAAAAATCAGGCAGGGTGTGCATCTCCACTAGTCACTACAGAGATTTTGAACCTGTTACACTTGATCAATTACTTCAATACACTCACCCAATAGATAAGCTGGGTGGAGATGATATAAGAGGCAATTAGGGGCCGGGGTGGTGGTGTGGTGGAAAAGTGTCATTGATGGTGCATCAACAGCATGCACCAAGGTGTCTTCACCATCACACCCTTGTGAATCTGCCACCAATCCAACACAAACTACCAACATCCTGAATCCACCATGCCTTCTATAGGTTTAATTTTATTTTACAATCACTCATTTGCATATGGAAATACATGTTAATGAGCCATTGATGTATTCACATGGGTATGTTTATATGTGAATGTGGCATATCACCACTTGCACTAAGCTCCAATATCAGGTTTTCCTGTTGGAGGTCACAGTCCCAACAGCTCCAACCTGAGGCTGATGATTTTGGATCTCCCTATAGCTCTCTATGGAGTCAGGTGACAGCTTGCTGTCTCTACTGGAGAGCAGCCTTCTTTTAACCATTTTATTTCCATGTTCATTGCACACTCCTTTGGCACTGAAAGGATTATAACGTTAACAGATGTTTCCAGCATTCACTTATCATTTAGAGAATGGCAGAGAGGCTGTCATGATATACCTTCTCTGCCATTCTTTTAATTATAAATTAACATGCCACAGGGGTGCGCAGTGAACACTGAATGGGTTACAGGAGCAATGCTGTTTTTGTTGCGTAGGTCTGGGTAGATAGGGGAGCAGAAAGGATTTGCTCAGATTTCAGGGTTGTTGAGCTGCTGGCGATGTGCAAGGGAGGGCATCCCTTACATATTGCCAGCAGTTTGACAGCCCTGCATGCTAATGAGTCAATTTTCCCTGCTCCCCTTGCACGCTCAATTATTATTGCATATGGCAATGTGCGCCTCCATCGTCAAGGCAATGTGCTTTCCACACATCGCCAATCTTCGCTTAGTGCATCTCTCCCCCCCAGTGTTCACGGATACAACTGACACTGGATTACAAGCATGCAGGCAGAGATTTTGCAACAGCTCTCGCTTTGATGTTAGGTAATGCAGTATCCTTGGCAATGATATATCATATAAAAACTGGATTTATTGTTTGAGTACACTGACACTCATTTGTTATCTGGCCATTTCATCAGTAGGGATAATTAATCAATGGGAATTTTCCTTTGGCAACTCTGGTGCACTTATCTCCAATGGCCTCAGTATGCCTTATGCAGAAAGAAGAAGGTGAGAAATTCTGGAGCAAATCAGTGTCACCATAGGAACAATAAAAAGCCCCTAATAATGATTGATTTAACCCTAAGTACCAGAAGGTGTGCAAAGCATTGTGAATCCTTTTGGCATAGCTGGTGAGATGGCTCAGTTGGTTAATGCACCAGCTGTAGAATCTGTTCAGACCGTGAGGTTGCAGGATCTACTCCTGGCAAGGTCAGCTCTTCAACTCTCTGAGGTAGATAAAATAAGTCCAGGGCCTACCTGAAAATGAGAGATAATCTCAATGTATTCTTCTTGTTAAAATACTTAAATAAAAAAAAAAAATCAAATTGGGATTTTTATCACCTTGCTTAACCCTTTGAGTGCAAGAGGGGTACGGAACCTTAAGGACCACTAAGCTTTTTTTTTTTTCTTTGCGACTTGAATTCTGGGATGGCAGAGTGGTATTCAGAATTCCATGACGTGCCAGGACGGTCACCGGTCCTTAAGTGCCAGGACCGGCATGATGGTGCTGGCACGTCAAGTGTTGGTAAGGAGTTACTAATGCTCTGGGGATCTCTTGAGCATTCAAGAGACTGAAAATCATGTTTAAATCAATGGGAATTTCCATTTGCCCCTATGGTGCAGTTGATATTCTTTAGAGTTTCTTCTATTCCTTTCTGCATAAGGCCCAATGATAGTGATATATTAAGCAATAGAAACTAAATTCTGGGGCAAATTTATGGTATCATATGGAATTATTGAAAACTCCCCTTTATTTGAATGGCTATTTTAGTGCTTTGAATGCTAGTTATCTGCTTCATAAGCATTGGAGACCTATCTGGCATTCAAGGGGTTAAAAACTCCATATAAATCAATGGACATTTAGAAATGTTTAGCTTCTTATGGAACAGTTGGTGAGCTCCACAACTGGTCTATTGTTGCTTAGTTCAGCCTCAGTGTGTTTTTGATTTAATATGTGGTTGTCAAGTTTGACTAGATTGCCAGTCCTCCTAATAACATGTGTGGTCATATAAAATGCACCATAATAAATTATAATTTTTCCTGCCAAAAATAATTTCACTCTGAAAAAGTAGCAAAAGTACATTTTATGCTCTGCAGGAAACAGTCTATTATCTGAAATAAGAAAAGCTAAATAAGCATGTCTGGAGTCCAGAACGGTACGTGACGTATGTGTAAAGTTGGTGTAATGCGGGGCTGATGTACTAAAGAGAAGTGGAACAGTACTGGGGTTAATGAACTGCAAATAGGGCAGAAATAATTATCATTAATTTACATGGAACTTTAACCTGCTTGAATGCTAAAGGGATATCCATAGCAATACACTGGAGACCTGTCTAGCTTTGAGGGAATTCTGGGAAATTTAATGGTGCAGTAGGTTTACTCCAGAATTGATCTGAATTTTTAGTACATCAGCCTTGGTGTAATCTCAATGAAAAATTAAAAAAATACAATATTTTAGGATGACTGGATAAATTATTGAGTAAGTCATGTTCGGTGAAAAGCCATTGGGACATAGAGGAGCTCAAAAAGCCCTTCCATTACCCTGTGGCATTATGCTGCATTCCAATGTGAAGAGTACCAGTATGGAAATAAAGGGAGCAGGAGGAGAGAGAGGATAAAGAAAGTCTGCATCTGCTTACAACACCTATGTGTCTAGTAAATGAGCTAGCACCTGAGTGGAGTGACTATGTGGGTGGCAGTCCCCATGCCTGTGGAAGGTCTCAGTAAGGGATAACATGGTATTATATACTGGTGTATGAATCAAAGCAGTGTGTTTGTAGCGATGAGTAAGATACATCTGTATCATCACTGTTCCATTACAGTACCTACATTTTTATGCTTATGTCACTGCCCACACAACCTTGCAGTGATGTATTTAATTACATCAACATATTCAGAACGCTCACTTCCTAAAACATTCCTCATCGCTCATTGTCATTGTTTTATCATTTTACTACTGTAACTTTATTATAACTGAGAAACTCATTTTAACCCTTTGAGCATTAGATACCCCTCTGGCACTCAATGGGTTAAAGATGTTGGATCCGGATTTGATCAGGGTTGCATGTAAGATGTGTATATATTTGGCATTTAAAATACAATGGGGGTTATGCACTAAGGAGTGATATGGAGGTAATAAAGTAGGTTACTCCAGTGATATCACTTCTCCAGTTCCTATGCTATTCTATAGAGGCTATGTACTAAGATCTCCAAAGCTGCAGAAATCTTAGTGCATAGGCTCTACAGAATAACAAAGGAAACTGGAGAAGTGATATCACTGGAGAAGTCATATCCACTTTATCACCTCTTTATCACACCTTAGTGCATCCCCTCTCCCGCACTCTTTCTAGCTTGCTCCTGGCTGGATCTGTTTGTCTGGTGGTGTAACTTCTGATTAGGCCATTCAGTGGATGGGCTGTACTCTTGAGGGGCAATGAGTGCAGATCAGATATGTTGGGCTTTCTTTGCTTATTCTGGAGTAAACCATTTGCTACAAAGGGAACAAATAAAAAAAATTCCCCAAATTCCCATCGAATTGAAGGGAGCTTTTTAAATCCTTGAGTGAAAAATACCATACTGAATGAAAGAAGATTTGCATTGACTCCCTAAGGTGAGGTTGGTTGTCTCCAGTTCTTCTGGATACTAAGCATCAGTGAGTCAATTTATGGATATCCCAGGGGGCTCCTCTGGCCTTAACTTCAATAACTGATTTCATGCATACCAGTGGACACTCTGCTGTCATTTAATATTTTAATGCAAGCAAGCCCCATATACCTACTCTATTGCAGGCTCTGGAAAATGGAATAAAATCACAATTTCATCTGTGTCTTGTTTAGCCCTTGTTTAATACATGATGTTAAAGGGATAGTAAGGTTTCAGAATAAATGCAGCTCTAATTAATCTTCACAGTATTTGGGCCATGGAGAGTGTTATTAGAGTGTTGTAGTTCAAGAGAAATTGAATGATAAAGTATCCCCCTCCTGCCCCTTTTACTGATGTAACACTGCTCACCACAGAACAGAAAGGTGGTGTCCAGGTGGATCACAGAGAGGGACAATCTTCAATTAGCGTAAGGGAAAAACCTGTCAAGGGGGTCAGGGTTTTCATTGTTCTCACAGTAAGAAGATTGTCCCTTGCTGTGAGCTGTCTGGTCTTAATACCAGATTCCACATCTGAGGAGAGGTGGCTTACACTAGGTAAATGGGGCAGGAAGGGGATACGTTATCATTCAATTACTCTTGAACTACAACACTAACAGTATTAAAATAACACTCTCCATGGCCCAAATAATATGAAGATTAATTGGAGTTGCTTTTATTTTGAAACCTTACTATCCCTTTAAACAAGAAGTAGTAGAAAGAAGCACACCAATTTGTCCTCAATCGATTGTCTCACTGCCCTCCTCTTTTTACAAGCACATTAAACAGTAGAAATTGTGGCTTAGTAAATTGGCGTTAGGGTTACGGGAAGAAAATCTATTTCTTCAGCTGTGCTTGCCTAGAACTGTATTCATACATACCCTCACTGAGCCCATGGTATAGAATGTGATTCTCAACACATTCCTCAGAAAAACAAAGATGATAACTGTGTTTGAGGTCTCTTGGCCCCAAGATGTACGTGACTCATTTTCATTTGTAGCTCTTAATATCCCTTTTAAGTGCAGTGAAAGTGCATGAAACATCAAGAATTCCAACCATTCAGTTGACACTCTTCATTCTCAGGAAGATGGTAGTAAAGGTTACTCTGGCAATGAAAACATTTGTCAAGGCAGCATTACAATTTCCGCTGACTTCTTAAACTATAGAATCATGGCTGTTTAAAGTTCAGAAATGCAAGAGCGCACATTCATTCAGTGTTTGTGTCCTGGGGAGCTCTAGTAATTATCATGTGTGAGGAGGACTTTTTAGTAAGGATTAATCTTCAGTCTGCTGGAGTGCACTTGCTGTCTGTTATTCAGTGACAATTCATGTTTTTCTGTGTTACATGTTTATTAACCCCTTGGTTACTAGAGAGGCCTTTGCAGTACATTGGAGATGTGTTTAGCATCCAAGGGCTTAGAGCATATCTAATACCTTGCAATAACTAGATAAATTATATCAATCAGTAGTTTTAATTCATATTTGGCAAAAATTGGCAATTATTTTTATTGCACTTTGCAATTTTTTTTTTTGTGAAAACACATACATTGTACATTTAAACTGCAATAAATGTGTATTACACATCTCCCACCATTGGGTATGTCATTGTTTTACTCAGCAAGAAAAGACCTATAATATTAATATTTATAATACAATAGATCCTGTGATTAGCAATCAGCGTGGTTCCCAGTACTGGTAAGGGAGCAATGTAATCACACTGAAACAATGGGAGAAGATTATTGGATGGAGTGCAAAAACAGTGGAAACTAGTGTTGAGCGAGCACCCCGATGCTCGGGTGCTCGGGTGCTCTGACCGAGCACCCCCTGAGGCTCGAGTGCTCGGCCGAGCACCCGAGCCCCATTGAAATGAATGGGGCGACACCAGGCACCCCCTGCTCTGATGAGGGGAGGGTGCCTGGTCAATGCCCCCTTCATCTCCGCTATGCCCCCTTCATCTCCGAATGCCCCCTTCAGCTCCGCAATGTCCCCCTTCAGCTCCGCTATGCCCCTCTTCCACAATGTGCCCCTTCATCTCCGCTATGCCCCTCTTCCACAATGTGCCCCTTCATCTCCGCTATGCCCCTCTTCCACAATGTCCCCCTTCATCTCCTCTATGCCATAGAGGAGATGAAGGGGGACATTGTGGAAGAGGGGCATAGCGGAGATGAAGGGGCACATTGTGGAAGAGGGGCATAGCGGAGATGAAGGGGCACATTGTGGAAGACGGGCATAGCGGAGATGAAGGGGGACATTGTGGAAGAGGGGCATAGAGTCTATGCCCCTCTTCCACAATGTCCCCCTTCATCTCCGCAATGCCCCCTTCATCTCCGCAATGCCCCCGTACCTCCAGTCCCTGGTGGTCCAGCGGAGCGTCTTCGGATCTGTGCCTCTTCCGGCACAGATCCCCGCCACCCGAACATGGCGGGAGAGCACATGGCGGTACTCGACGAGTACCGCCATGTGCCGAGCAGAGCGATGCTCGAGCCGATCCGAGCATCGGCCGAGCACGCTCGCTCATCACTAGTGGAAACTAGTAAAACGTGCAATTTTAGATGCACTAGGATTCTGCATCAGGTAAGTTAGTACAAGAACAAGAAGGACACTCTGGTTCTTCTGGAAAGTAGTTGTTATTGTAAACACTATATTTATAGTTCTTATAAGAAATGCAGGCAAAGTCTGTTAGCTGAAGATAGTAAATATAAAGGGAAGCTAAACCTATAATTAGAGATGCCAAAGCTGAGGGGGAAATGAAAATAGCCCAGTCAGGGAAACAGAGTGGGAAAACCCTTCTTTAACTCTTTGAGTGTCATGTGGTTGGCAAACTGGTTGTGCACTGCCAACCTCGTGAAAATTATGAGGTTGCACTTAGAAGCTTTTCCCTGCACTCCTGGTGCAGGGAGAAGTTTCAGACTTGTCCTGCATGTAGTGAAGAACATGGGGCGATCATGTATATGAAAAACGCACATGGTGCAGGCTCTCTTAATCTTGCACTATGTGTGTGTTTGAAAAATTAAATCAAACCTCATGGGGGAGCGCATCCAGACCACTCCTGATGCCCCACCCAGCATTGATCACCCATCTGACATGAGGGTCATTAGAACAGGACCCGATGCCCCCCATAAGGTCTGATTTGATTAAATGTATTTAAAAAATAAATAATAAAAAACAATAAATACAGACAGTCCCTCTTTGAGACCCAAATCCCTCTGTCTTTTTTTCTATCCTAGTGTCCTTAGCACATCAGACTATGCAGTGTGTATAAAATCACATTGCTCCACAAAAGTTTCCTTCTTTGACCATTTGACACATTCCCCCATTGTAGACCCAGGTACCCGAAATTCTCCCACAGCCATGTTCCCCTGTCCACTGGAGCCACAGTTTCCCCACATACACTGTCTGACCCCTCCCCCCAGCCTTGTTTCCCCACCTACTGGTAGCCAAAAATTTCCCACATACTCTCTGGCCCTCCAGCCTGTTTCCACTGGTAGTCACAGAGCCCCACATACACTGCGAGACACCACCTAGCCTGGTTCCACTTTTAGTTCACTATCTTAACCCTTAGACTGGTTTCACTGCCCATGATAGCCATAGATCCCCCCATATACACTGTCTGTTCCCCCATCCTGGTTCCATGGGTAGTCACATAGCCCCTCATACACTCCTAGACTGGTTCCACTCTCTCCTGGTAGCCACAGATATACCACATACACTATATGACCCCCTGCCTGGTTTCACTGGTAGTCACAGAGCTCCACATATATAGTCTGACCCCACCCCAGCCTGGTTTCACTGGTAGTTGCAGAGCCCCAGATACAATGTCAATCTCTGGACTGGTTGCACTGCCACCTGGTAGCCACATATACCCCACATGCTTGTCTAACACCACAGTTTTGTTTCACTGGCAGTGACATAGCCTCACATACACTGTGTAAACTCCCACAGCCTGGTTTCACTGCTAGTCACAGAGCCCCACATACACTTTCTGACCTCCTAGCCTGACTCCACTTCCTCTGATAGCCACAGATCCCCATATACACTATCTGACCCCCCCCAAGCACTGTCCACTGATACCTACAGAGCCACACTCCAGCCTTTTTCCCATGTTAGCCAAATAATTACTCACACTGCTTCTCCAGTCTTGTTCACTGGTAGCCATGCTTCTCGCACCCACTATGTTATTGTCAGTCTATACCAATGGGGTAACAGTTTTCTTAGACTGGCACTAGTTACAGTATACTTTAGGAAATTCCTTGGTGTTAAAAGATTTTATTATCTTTGAAGGGAAACTTAAACATGCACCAGTTTCTGGAAATAATTGTGCACAATAACCTAGGGGGTAAAAAGGCAATTGCCCCTCATTTGATGCAAGTGAATATCTATTTTCCAAGCAGATATGCCTTGCTTACCTTTTCTTCACGTATCTAATGGTTAGGTCCATGTTAGTGCAGGCAGATACATTCAGTAAAGAATAGTGGTAGGTGTAGATAGTGCTCCCATACAAATAGGGTATCGTTTTTCTCAGTAGTAAATCCCATGGTTTTCAAATATGTTAGTACTTCTAATGTGGAAAAAAAAACTTTTTTCCCTATATCACCAGCTTATGAAAATATTTGTGTTCACTATCACCACCATAGAGGTGGAAAGGTTTACAACCCATCATTTGATGGTATGTCATGCATTCCTTTCCTTCATATCTCTAATATTTATGACAATTTCAGTGCTTGAAGGCAAATAAAAAAAAAATAAAACAGGTAAGTGAAGTTTTGTGCTTCTAGCATCCCCTATAGTATATCAACCCATAATACTGGGATACTATGTGTCTTAGATAAGAAGTAGATAATGAATACAGTAGGACATTCCATATTTTTCAATGATTTCAGTACTTTTGAAGGATTGGAAATTGAAAATAATGCTTATTCGGGCTTGTGGTAGAATGGCAAGTGACTCCTTATTTTATGTGGTGGGTTGTCTTCTTTCCAAATTGGTATAGTTAGTCTACGTTTTCTTTGTTTCTGCACTTGTTGCAACCATTTTAATACAGCAAACTCACATTTGAAAAAGTAAGAAAAATGGGAGATTGTAGATTGTGTAGCTTTATACTTCTGTCATATCTCTCACAAGATCAGTAGCTAATGGATACGGTAATAAATTCCATAGTTTTCAATGGTTTTTATACCTTTGTAAGGGTAGAAATGTCAAATAATGCATATTTTTTTCTTTAGCGCCACCTTCTGGAAAAAGTTGTGCATATCATGCTAGGGGTACAAATGCAAGTATCTCCTAATTTGATTCAGCTGGATATCTTTTTCAGGAAATGCATGCTTTTTGAGGATTATTTTGATGTTATTTTGATGTAAAGTGCATTCAGGTTATCTGCATGAAAATGTGATAGATGTTCTGTTTTGTTGTTACCAATTTGGGACACAAGGGAAGGGCATTTGTACACATATACATACTGGTATCAATGTACTCTGGAAATGTGGTATATATATTTCATAATTCTGAGTTTGTCACTCTAAGCTTGCTTGTGAAATTTGATAGTAATTTGTGACTTTAGTGTAAATTTTCCAAAAAACTATTTTTAACAGTTTCATTGCTTAATCATTACATGTGATTCATATGTTAGTGTACTTCTAAGGAATATATACTTTTATATATTTATTGAGTTGTTTTCGTGTAGTTTAACCATGTAACCAATGCAATGTGCATGTTTAGTTCATACATTTTTTAAATACTCCTGTAAATAAGGGGTTTGTGCAGGCCATGCATATAGGTAAACTTATACATATTTGGTATTTTTTATTGTAATGGTTCAAGCCTTTTAAAAATAATTGAAACTTTCACAACAAACTTAAACTTACTTATGACATCATAGCTTGCTGCATGTTGTATAATTTACTTCAAGTGAGGCACCATGAAAAAGATTAATTTGTTCTGAAATAAATAATATAAATTTGTATATCGCTACAAAGCAACCTCCAAGAATCATAACGAAACAGATATATAGCACCTCCTGGACCGGAAATCCCATGTTATCCTAATTGAGATGGGGCAATTTCTCTATAGGTCTGAATGTCATCTGATTCTTTGCTGACTAATGAGATTGTGAGTATCCTCCTGTCTTTTTGCTGTGTTGTGACATTATAACACTATTAGACACTCTTTGCTTTTTGTGTTTCTATGCATATGTTTGATCTCTTGGGAGTGAGTTACAGACGAGTGGCCCATTTTGATAACAGATTACATCCTTTGAAAATTGATGATGTTGGGGCAGCTTTGTATCCCCATAATTTGTTATAGTGGTTTCCTGCAAAAATGGATGAACAGCCACTTATTTTGAGTATTCACATACAATGGTGCATTGGAGGAGGATTTCAACACGAGGAATATTCCCTGTTTGCTTTTTTCAGTTTTAAGCTTGCTTCTACTGCTGCTAGTTATGGCACATCCGATCTGTTGCTGGTATGTCTCCCAATCAGACCTGTGGTTTTGCTTCAGGTGGAATCTCAGCGAGGACTTGCTTAGATATGATCCTGCTTTCTCCCTGCTCAAATGTTGTTTTACAAAGACATGAGACAGCAACATGTTTAGCTTTTGGATCATGGGTGAAGTATATCCAGACTAGTGTAGATTTCAAATACTGAGGAGACCCTGACGATCAGACATTAGAATAGTATTAGCTTTTGGATCAACGATGGTAAACAGGAATAGGAAAAGGGTTGAACTAGATTGACGCAAGTCTTTTTTCAACCTAAATTACTATGTTACTATGTAGCATTAGGTGTCAGTGCTAGGGTAGAAGATGTTGACCTGTGTTCCTGCTTTGCCAGTAATAGTGTGTGTGACTGCATGGGGGGTAGGTTTAGAAGTGATGACACTGATGATAATGATTGAGACAATCATTATGTATTTTTTTACATTGTTTATTTGTCCATAGTCAGACTTTCCAGTTGATATTTCAAATAGTTTATATAACAAGCAAATTTCTCCTTTACAGGGGTGGAAGATTGAGCCTTTTCCTTTCAGCTATTTTTGGCCATATCATCTTCACTCTCTACTTCATCTGTATCAGAAGTGGACAGTGGAAGAACATATTCTAAATCAACATCATCATCATTATCAATAATTTGGTAGTAGTCAGCGGCATTAACCACTTCCTCCCCATTACTTTAAAATGATTAAAGTCTGAAAAAGGTTTTACTATGCACTTAAGGGAGATCTATTGAATATTGACCTCTATTTTGCACAGGATGTTGCTATATTTCCCTAACACAGTATCTGGTCTCACTGTTAAATCCTCCTCCCATATGGCAACAACACTAGCCTGAGACTTTGACATATTTAGTGCTGTGAAAAGGTTTAGTTATTCTACCAGTGGTGGGACATTTCATGTCACTTTTACGAACAGCCTCCTCAAGGAGAAGGATACTCCTTTATTGCACAAGCTGTTGAAACCAGGACTTCGGTCAGTTTTTCTTAGTACTAATTTACGTCCGCCAACATGTCTATGCACTCCTCCTACTCCTTTTCACTTACCCATGCCCTTAGCACATTTGCTGTACATAAAGATAGTGTTTGTTTTTACTGTACAGTAAACTCCAGAACTGTTAACATGTGGAGTGGAGTTTTGCCTGTCTAAAAAGAATGTAGGTCTCAATCTTTCACTCTCATTCTAATTTCAGGTGTACAGGTGTAATTTCTTGTTTTTTTTTAAACTATCAATGTCTCACTGTCTATGTCACTATCTACAAGTCACATTGACAACAACCACAAGAATCTCCAGCTCTCAGTCTCTGCCCAATTGCCTCTATATTGGTTCCTAGTGTCAAAATTTCATCAGATTTCTCTTTCTCTCCCAAGAGCTGCAGTGTTAATGCAGCCAGCAACTGGTGAAGTACCATCCTACCTCAGTACATACTTGTCTTTCTTGTTCTTCTGGATGTGAGTGTGAGTGTGTGTAAGTACACATTATATACCTATCTGTCTTCTCTTGAATGTATGATATATTTCTGTCTGTCTTCATAATATCTGTCACTTGGTCTTAATAGAATCTCAGTCTCAGCTACTCAGCTCACGTAGTATAGAAACATAGAATTTGATGGCAGATAAGCACCATTCAGCTCATCTAGTCTGCCCATTTTTCTACTGTAAAAAATCAAATTCTGTATTTCAGTAGAAGTCAGGAATCACCGTTCTTTTTCTCTTTTGAGGCAAAATTTTTCATTTATGCCTAATGTTTTGTTGAAGTCGGCTAACGAAGGATAAAAAAGCAGGAAAGGAAAAACAAAGATGAAAAGGAGGAGAGTAAATAGGATAGTAAAGAAGGAATAAACAGAGAGAGAAGGACAATGAAGCAATTCTATAGCAAACCAAATGCACCATAAGGTGCAGTTAAAATTTGCAGGAGACCTTTCTACCATTGATGTTCTTAAACTCCTTATTTATATAGATGGGAATTTGGGAATTTCTATTTGTCCCCTATGGTACAGTTGGTTTGCTCCAGAATGGCACTTGTTCACAAAACATCAGCCTCAGTGTGTTTCCTTATTGTTGTTAAAATAAGGCCTGTGATGATGATGATGATAATTGTATAACACACTGACAGTCACAAAAGAAGCATCAGAGGGATGCTTGTGGTATCCAGGCCTCCTGTTATCCAACACGGTTCTAGATTTAATCAGAAGTATGCATATTACTTATATCTTTCTAACTGTCCCTCAAATAATCAATAGATTGTAAGCTATTTTGTTTTCTGTACTGCAGTTGTATTTATTTATCAGTAGTCCACTTGCATCAATTAACTACATTGTGCACCTGCTAAACTATATAAAGCTCTAAATAAATAAAAATATATAGATATATATTAAATTCTAATGGCCTTATGTGCTGGTTCAAGAGTTAACATTTTCAATTAATCTTGGTTAATGCACCACTTTTAGAATCTGTTCATCAGGGTCACAAGCTAAGCTGACTTTGCCAGGACTAGAACCTTTCACCCTTCCAAGGTAGATAAAATGAGTACCCAAGAAAATGAGAATTAATGGGGACTATGCATTAAGAGTGATAAAGAGGAGACAGCTTCACCAGTTCCTATGTTATTCTATAGAGCCTATGCACTAAGATCTCCAAAGTTCTAGAAATCTTAGTGAACTGGCTACATAGAATAACACAGGAATTGGAGAAGTTATCTCTGCTTTATCACCTCTTTATCACACCTTAATGAATCTCCCCCAAATGCATCCTTCCTGGTAAAATATTTTCAACAAAAAATTGTAATGTCCATGGGGTCAGATATGACATTTGTTACCAGGACCACATGATGTAAACTCCTCCCATTGCACATGGTAATCTTCACTCTTAAAGGACCAGAGGGGAGAGTAGTGGGTTTCATTGCTTTGCATTGTGCTGCACAACCCTTTGGCTCTTTCAGGTTAAGCAGTATTGTACACTCCGCCTTCTTCAGTTTTAAAAAACTGTCAGTATCTGTCAAGACATCCAGAACTGACAGAAAATGTTTACTTTTGAACAAAGGTATAAGGACAATATTAATAGGAGGCATTATGATTTTCTGGCCACAATAGATGTTACTGCTCCTTTAACATAAACAGTGTACTCAACTGCCAATTGCGCGATATGATATATTAACTTAGTTTGTTAAAATATTTTGTCCATGGAACAATCAAAATCTAAATGCCTTTAGTCAGGTGGTAAATGAAAATAACTTACTCCGTTTCAGTAAATCAGTGAAGAAGAACTGCAGTTAATTAAATTCTAACTAAATGATGGATTGATTTAGTCATTAAAATATTACTGAATATGATGACATTTTAGTGGCAAACCCTATCCAGTCCTTGATGGTGTGTCCTTCTAATGAATCTTATTTAAGATGCTCCTAGATATCAAAACAAAAAAAGCACTTTGGTTAAGATAGGTTATTTCTATTTTCCAACAGAGACAAATCTATAATTAACCGAATAACAAGATAAATGGTTTTAATTATGTAAAATAATTGTAAGTCACTGCTGTGCTGTTGTGTTTAATTTACATTATGAAGTATGCTCTGAACTCCATTTACTGTGAGAGATCATACTGTGGAAATTTAATTAATATTGTTAAACCACACTGAAAAATTAAAACCACTCACTCATGTGTTAAGGAAAGTATTAGATGGGAGGCTTCTAATTATTACCACTGTGACAAAAATATAAACTGATTCTGAAATGTAAAATGTAGTATTAATCCTTTGAGTGCCACATACGTATGGAACTCGTTACAATATGTTGAACTAGTGTAAAAGCCCGTGTACACGGGCCAAGGTCCGGAACCCTTTGAGTGCCAGAGGGGTACGCAACGCATTGCTTTGCAATGCGTTGCGTACCCCTCTGGCACTTAAAGGGTTAAGCGGCCGCTATCTCACCTCTCCACACGATGCAGTCTTGCTTTGCCTCACTCAAACGATGCAATCATGAGCAGTAGAGACTGCCGAATGCACGCAGTCTCTACTGTGCATGATAGCTTCTGACAAACATCCTAACAAATTATTATATAGGATTCCCGTCAGGCACTCAGAGTTCACATACATTGCTGTATGTTCAGTAGAGAAGTGGAGTGGGTCTGGAGTCAAGTAACTGCACTTACAGGACAAATACAAACTTCCAAAATTCCCATGGGTTAAATAAGGCTTTAAACTCCTTGAATTACGGGGATCTCCCTAGTATTAAAGGGGTTAAAAGTCCCATTTAAAAGGATAGTAATGTGTACAATAAAGTAGATCTTCTTTAGTGCAAACCTAACACAAACCTAATTGCCATGGGCCCCCCCTGTGGTCAGGGGGGCCCATGGCAATTCTTGCACCAGGGCCCATTGGCTTCTAGTTAAGCCTCTGTGAATAACTTACTTTGCTGTAGTTCAAAAGATATTAAATGTAGAAAGATCCCACTCTCGTCTCTTCTGGCCGCCTCCCCTTAGAGCTACAATCTGGTCCCGGGACCGGATGGATGCAGTGAGGGAGAAACTTAAGTCAGTAAGTATAAGGAAAACCCTTCCCCCTTGATGAAGGAGAGCAGGATTTTCCTTTGCTTACTGAAGTTTGTCCCTCGCCGTTCTCCATCCGGACCACAGTTGCAGGAAGTGTGATGCGGCCAGAAGGGGCGGGAGGGGGATCTTTCTACATTTAATATTTTTTGAACTACATCAAAGTAAGTTATTAAACATAACGCAATGTGTTAGGTTTACAATGCAGAAGACTCGGAGATCTACTTTATTGTACACATTACTACTATCCCTTTTATTCAGTGTGAATTCTTATCTGTCCTCTAAGGTTCAGCTGGTTTTTCACAGAACTCCACTTTTCTTTTGAGCATAAGGCCGAGAAACTGCAGATAAACATCAGTAACATATTTGTATATTTATTTTCTTTCGATAAATGTTTATTTTCTGTTTTTAAAAGGCCACCACATTTTTTAAGCTTTGCTACAGCGGTGACTTTGTGTCTTCATGTTCCTGTAAGCAAATACCAGTGTTCCTTAGGACAGTGATTTGTAAGACAGACCTAGGGGGAGATGCACTAAAGGGTGATGCCATGGCGACGTGTGGTGAACACATTGCCTTGGTGATGGAGAGACACATAACTATAAGCACTAAGAATTAGATGTGCAAGGATGGAGTCTAAGTTCATCCTCTCTGTTCAGCACGGGAGTGGAGAGGATCCTCTCAGACTTCAGCAGCAAGTACACAACCAGCATGGGTGGAGAATAATGATCCAAACATAGCTGTCTGCTTAAGTGTATTTCATGACTATCTGGCATGCATCACATTAGGAGCCAAGGGAACATATGAAATCATAGCAATATAGGTTAAATATGATCGTTCTGCCCCTTGAGTGGGCTCTTATTTCATGTCAAATTGTACCATATATGCAACCGGTCTCCTTTCTGGCATGTCGACTTCCATGATTATGAATCAAGAGAGCCAATCAAACAGTAAGTCCTGACAGCAAGTAATCCTCAGGAAACAAAATTAAAGTGTGTATGGCTGGCCTACAACCCAACTCTCACTGGATGCCTGTTCTGGGGAGAGGGAATTAGATTCTAGGCTATACAATTTGGACTTGTCCCCCCACTGAAGGAGTTAGTCAAAGTGTTGCCGCTCAGACTTCCTCTGGTCTCAGTGGCAGGCAGTACACAAGGCAGGTGGCACTGAAAGACCAGGGAAGCCTCAGGGAATCCTGCTGAAATCCACTGTATAGTTATTTCTGTTCTTCTCAGTACATTGAAGTGATGTGCAAGTTTTCAGTCCACTGTTATGGGCAAGTTAATTGATACCGAGAAATCCGCAACTGGCCCAGAACGTTAATCCCATGGTCACATATAGCCCTTTGCATGCCGGGGAGGTGTAAAACACATTGCAAAGCAATGCGTTGTGTACCCCCATGTCACTCAAAGGGTTAATGTGGCCAGAACAACATACTGGAATCTCACTCATCACAGCACTGTATTGCAAAGAACACAAATAGTTACTCTGCTGTGGGCAGTGGAAGAAACCCAGCATGCGAGTGTCTGCACTACAGGCTGAGTGACCGAACAACACGGCATTGGAGCAAAGGATATGCATCCCCCTGCTGCAGCACACATAGGGCTAGAACACTGGCAATCTCCTTCTTACCAATTGCAGAATGCACAAGCACTAAGTGGGTGGAAGCTTACAGTACCAGATAGGTGATAAACTTCTTTGCAGCACATTGCTCACTTCAAAGTTTTAAGTCTGTTCTGTGCTACCAAACTGTCACTGCTTCCTTCATTGCTCCTGTTGCTTCATTAGTTATTTTAATAGTTTAAGAACAACTAGGGTGTACAATGTACATCTCTATGGCACTGTTAGGGTTAAATAGGGGCAGCTGCTGTATTTGTTCTGCATTCTGGATCCATTGAGAACTATAGGAAGATCCCAACCTCACTCACCTCAGGCTGGCAATGTTGAGACTGTATACTCCAACAGCACAGGCAGCTATTGGAGCTTAGCGCATGTGGTGAACAGCCACATTTAAACACACCCACATGAATATAACAATAGCTCATTAAACTGCATTTCCATATGCAAATGACCCATTGGGGATGTAGTCAGTGCAAAATCGTAAACTTGTCGAAGGTGTGGCGGATTCATGGGGACTGTGGTGGATTTGTGAGGATATCATGGAGAAGACATCTTAGTGCATATTGGTAAGGTGACATTGAAACAAATCTGACACAGCATTGCCATCCTAAGCCCTTATCGCCCTTTAGTGCATCTTCCCACTAGAAACAGAATTCACTTTTTGACCCTTCTGTATAGAAGCAAAATGAAGTAATTTTGAAGCAAACCAACAGCATCATGGGGGGGGACAAATAAAAATATCCAAAATTCCCATTGATTTAAATGAGTATTTTAACCCCTTGAATTAAAGGTTTACAGTGCATTAGCATCAAAGAGGTTAAAAACCCCATTTCACTCTTTGTGTGCCAGTGGGGTACGCAATGCATTGCATACCCAGCTGGCACTCAGAGGGTTAAATATATCAGGATTTGTATTTGTCTCCTACAGTGCATCTTGTTAGCCCTAGAATTGTTCCGCTTTGTTTTGAACACAGAGCCCTAAAAACACACTTTTCTTGCTCTAGGTATTGTGACAAGTGTATTATTTGCCTCTGTAACCGATCTAATTAATCAAATTAGACAACCTTTGTTTTATATTAGAATGGAAATTGTTGCTATTTCAAAATACATCTGTTTGCAGAAATAAAAAAAAATGTAATTTATTGTCATGCTGCATAGTCTTCCAATTTAAGAATCTGTCAAGAAACTGTTTTATTAAGCTAACTGCAATTTCAGTTTTTACTTTGATAATATGTATTTCACGCTTTCATAATTCAAAATATTGCATTACATGTATTCAGCACTGTCTTAACTGACAAATAAAATAGATCTGTGATAACATGATTATACATATTCACAATTAATTTCATACTTATGGAGTGAGATTCAGTACCTGATGCCTTTAAGATTTATTAGTGTGCAAATGTGTTGGAGCTATTAATATTTATCTATTTATTTATCTAAATTGTAAAGTGCTGAGTACACTTGTGCTATATAAATAAACCTATTCATTCATCTGGTGCAGGCATGTTATTTCCACTGTATATAGGATTTAGCATTTTAAATTTAGCACACTCCCATTTTGTCATCTTCTTTTTTTAGTTTATTGTTTAGATATATACCCCACATATATAGAAAAAGTAACAGCTTCTAAAGCATAGGAATTATTTGTTACGGATTCATTATTCATTAGGAAGTTGAGCACACACGTCCACCTTGTGTGTGTAAATTATATATATATATATATATATGTAATGTGTGTGTAAATAAGGTATAATTAGCCTGGGATATTCCTGGCCTTGTAGGATACAGAACACTCAAACAACAAAGTAGCAAAAAAAAGGATTAATTTATTGTATCCATGCCAAACGTTTTCAGTCCTCCTGTAGACCTTCCTCAAGAAAAATGGCAACAAACAGATACAATAGACTATTTATACACAAAATAAGCAATAAGACAAACAATAAACCAATTAATTAATTAGCCCCTCAAACCTACCCTATCCACATGCATTCCAAGAGCCAAAATGCGGCTTTCCTTGGAACCCCTGGTGATGACATCAGTCCATAAATACACAACATCCCTAAACAGCACTTTGCCAGCTGAAGGCGAAGCGCTAAAGCATAATATTGCTATGTCTCTCACTTCCATGTGCAAAAAACAGGTGTCATCAAAAAAGGACAAAATTGTATTTATAATGAGTCAACACCTGGAACTATAAAGTTGCAGATGATAAAATAATCAGTTATGGCTTGATTGTTGCCAAGGAAATAGTGATCTCCAGTGCATCACAACACATTTCTTGAACACTTGTTAGCATCATCCATCACCCGTGAGCAACCTGTGGTGTCCATTTCAACTCAACACATCTCAAATTGGAAATGAGCATCCACAAACATTCTCGCACAAACCAGCTCTCTGATCACATAGGTATCAGTAGTGCTCTCCGGTGCATTGCTCACATAGATAAATGTGTGCATCATATGGAGTCCAGCAGGTCACACCAAATAGCTCCACTGTATAATGAGCGTCCACAAGCATTTTCGGTGCTCTCCAGCACATTGTGGTACATTTGCTCAAGTAGATAGAAAGAGTCCTCCTGTGTATAATAGAACTCCTGGAGCTCCGCATCACAACATATTTCTTTAACACTTGTTAGCAACATCCAGTGTACCTCATACCATGCACATGGAAGTGAGAGACATAGCAATGTTATGATTTGGTACTTTGCCTTCAGCCGGCACAGCATTGGTTAGGGATGTTGTGTATTTATGGTTTCCTAGCAACCACAGCCTCTTGGTCTGACTTCATCACCAGGGATTCCAAGGATCGCCGTATTTTGGTGCTTGGAACACATGTGGATGGGGTAGGTTTGAGGGGCTAATTAATTAACTGGTTTATTGTTTGTCTTATTGCTTATTTTGTGTATAAATATCCTATTGCATCTGTTGCCATTTTCCCTGAGGAATGTCTGCAGCAGGACCGAAAATGTTTTGCATGATTACAATAAATGAATCCTTTTTCTGATACTTTGTTGTCCGAGTGTGCTGTCTCCAGCAAGGCCAGGAGTATCCCAGGCTGAGTATACCCGATTTACTTATTTGAATATTTTTATGAGAAATGTGCCTTTACACCATTGTGTGGTTATTTAACCCTGTGAGTGCCACTGTCTATGCAGGATTGTAATATATATATATATATATATATATATATATATATATATATATATTTTGGAGTTTCCTAGGTTTAGCCTTGAAAGGGCACATGGATCAGGTGATGCCACACATCATTGCATTTATTTGCAACCAAATAGTTTGGAAATATTTTGTTTATGACTGATTAAATACAAGCTAGTTGGCATAAATGAAAACTTTTTACTGTTAACTGCATAGCGGTTTATTCTGAGTTAAATTGCCAATATCATAAAATGTTACTCGATCAAACAGTAGTCTTTAGAACCAAGCCACTACAGATTTGCTCATCACTAGATAATAAACATCCTGCTCTGAATGCATTGATTTTTCTTTCTACAATTATTTTCTGGTCATTTCTAAAAGCATATTAAATAAGAAATGTAATGGGCTTATTGCTTATTTTTGAAGTGCAGTACTCCATGTATTGTTTTGTCCAATCAGATTCTTTCCTTTACAACAATTCTCTGCAATTTGACCAAAAGTGTTTTGTAAAAGTTAAATAGACTAAATCAAATGCTTGTTCTTTGTCTATACTCATAATTGCTTTCTCATAGAAGCCGAAGGTACATAACCTATTTTAAAAGGTAGATTTTAAACCTCTTTGTGGGCCAATTAATTATCATCCCATTACATTTCCAATTTGCTGCAGTGGCTTTATTTAGTATTGAAGTAGTACATCTATACCACCCAGAAGCTTTTAATATCGATCTTTCAGGGGAAAGTAGTAAGAACAAGAGGATCATTTTAGAGATTTTTCTGTTTTTATTTTGTATAATTGGAAAAACATTGTATATGTGCTTTTAGGGACATCTAGCAATTAAAGAAGCTTTAATATCATATAATAACAAACCCTACTTAATCAGAAATTTAGTACTATGATTCATATATAAATGAACTGGTCCTACAAAATTACATTTTTCTTAGTACTGGATATCGTGTGCATGCAGGCAGCCATGATTCTTTGTTGCAGCTCTCAAAACACCTCCCACTGACGGCTTCATCAAAAAGGAATCGTATATGCCTCTGTGAATACCAAATGCTAACTAAAGTTTAATTTTGGAGAGCCTGTCCACAATTAAGTGATTCATATTGTCCATTAGGACTTTCTACCCTGGAAACTGGAGTTTATTATTGAGATATTTTACTGTTCCTTTACTTATGTGCAAAATCAACCACATTGGAGGGGCAATGTACTAAGACAGTGAAGACCTTTTATTAAGAAACTATGTAGAAGTGCAGTTCATCACTAGGCCAGCTACAGTATCTATCAAGCACTGTGAACAAAAAAAATGCAATTGAGAATAGTATAATTGAGTGAAGGATATGTTATATTTTGTTGTCAATAGGGAAGCTGCTATTCTATAAGAGAGCAATTTCAGAGTTATGACAGTTACACTTCATATTCGTGGATGTTTCAGGAAATAAACCCTTAAATTCAAGAGGGGGTGTGACACATTGCTCCGCAATGCATTGCATACCCCTCTGGCACTCAAAATGTTAAGGGTATTGGTTAAAATGACTACCATGAAGGCTGGATTCTTCATAGTTTATGGCAGCAGTTAGACGCGATAATACAAACTGACTTTACTGATGTTCCCTTATAGGGCACAACTCTGGCAAGCACATTTATGCAAACTGCACCTTAATGTCATCCCTGTAGCTTCCATAAGGAAATAATCTTGTGCTGAATTGATCTGCTTCCAGTCTGTACTTAATGTGTAATTCAGTAAAGTAAAGAAGTGCAAGTTTTCAGAAAACCAACTGCAGTTTAGGGAAGAAATAAAAATTCCCATTTCTTTAAATTGGGCGTTTAAGCCCATGAATGCTAGATAGGTCTCCAACCCTTTGCAAAGTAATGTAATGGAAATCTGTCTAGCATTCAAGGGATTAACAGCCCCATTTTATTTAATAGTAATTTGCAGAGTTTTGTTTGTTATCTGTGGCGCTGTTGGTTTGCTCCTAAATAACCTGTCTTAAATGAGCAGGAGACTTTTTATTCTATGACAATCTGTTATCATGGATTTACTGTTGAGTAAAACAAGGCACTCCCTCTTCTGGCAATTGTTTTATTCCAGAGTTAGAAGAGATCAAACTGTTATACTCTCTGGAAACAGAAATCCTAATATCTTACTTCCTTACTTGACAGGAAGTGACACAACAGTTACTATAACGTTCAGTGGAGAATGGTTGTCAGTGACTCACCTCTCCCATAATATGCAACAAAATAACTATCTGAAATCTGTCCACTAGAGGACAATGTTAATGTAAAAACAGTTATAAATATTGAAAGATACATCTCTCAGCAGTGGGAGTACCCATACTTTTTTCCTTAAAAAAAAAAAAGTACTGCTCCTTTAAGCTTATTGAATTTTACCTATAATGTGCACTAGTGCAAAAAGAATTGCACATCAAATAAAACAGGGGTAACCTTAGCTGAAACGTGAGAGTACTTCTTTCAAGAAGGGTAGGTATGAATGGCTTTAATACCAGGTGATCACGTGATCTCCTAATATAAACATATCTATTTTGATACATTTTAGAAGCTGGGGTGACTCCCTTTAGGTCACATGCAGGCAGATACCAGCAGTGCAGCTTGGCGAAGTCTTATCCATTCTTGACCCAACAGCTAATCTCACCCATGAAGGTCTTTGTGAATTCATATGATGAATTGATTTTTGTTTGATATTGATGGATTTGTGTCCTAATTCATTTTTGCAACAAAGAGGATTTAGTAAATGACTTTTGGAAGCACTTGAGGTTTTAATGAGCGTGTTATCAGTCAGCCATTAATGTTCTTATTATTCTGTACTGTGAGTGCTATATTAAATCATTAATGATGCTCACATTGTAGTAGGAGGTGATTCATCACAAGGGCAGCACACGTGGAACTCAAGCCCATCAAGGGGCCACCGATTATGGCTCTAAAGAGAAGTTGCAAAACAGAAGATTAACACATTGCTGATTCGTAAGGTTAACCCTTTCATTGTCACCAAGGTGTGCAATGCACATCTCGCTAGCACTGAAAGGGTTAGGGTGCAATGCTGTTTGTGGTGCTGAATTTAGAGCAGATCCTCTCCACTCCCTCAGTGGGCAGTTGAGGGAGCAAGCAGAATGTGCTCATGGTTCAGGGTCCTTCTTTTTGATTCATGCTTCAGGGTTGTTGAACTGCTGGTGATGTGTATGGGAAGGCATATTTACGCATTGCCAGCAGTACAACAACCCATCATGCTAATCATTAAATTCCAGTCCACCTTCTCTTACATACTTAATTATTAGTTCATATGGCAATGCGTATCATCATAGCCAAGGCAATGTGCTTGATACACATTGCCAAGCACACATCACCATAGTTTCGCCCTAAGTGCATCTACCCCCTTGTCCAGTGAGCAGTAGTTGATGTGTTGTGGTACTGGTAGTATCTATCATGTCCATGTCCATCTACATGACATCTAGGACTGGTTGAATATATTAGCTGTTGAACAAAGGCACAAGTGCAAAATTCACAACACCATTATGGTTTTCTGACCATAATAAGGTAAGTACATATTATTATTACGATATGGCAGTTCTCCTGTAATGTAGTTCTAGAGCTAATAAATTGAAGACAGCATACCTTGTTTGAGAGAATGATTCAATGTCTTATGTCACCAATGTGTTGCAAATATCAGTCAGTGCTATGGAATTAAGCAAGTTAAGCCCATGGTCTGATTATATTGTTGTTCAGCAAAGGACTTAATTATTTTTAACATTTTAAGCAATATGAATAATACTGCTGCAGATCTGATACATGTGTAATATAATTTGTGTTGCTGTTCTCAGAAATGGAAGCAGAGGAGTGGTGCAAGTTCCTATGTCTGGAATGCTTGGGTACCAGAATTAATGACATAAGCCTTGGTGAGCCTGATCTTCTTGCAGCTGGAGTACAGAGGGAACAAAACGGTGAGTTTTTTACTTTCTGACATTTTCATTATTCCATAACATACCTAAAATGCACACCATGTACTCTGCCCTAAATCCATTACATCTTGCATAATGTTCTTCATGGTACAACTGAGGGGGTTTTGTCATTAGTAACTGAAAAATGTATCTAATTATGTTTTCTGAGACATTGGAGAAGATTCACTAAGGTGTCATAAACAAAAGGTCAATTCTCCAGTGAGATAAACTATCCAGTCCTTTGTTATTCTATTGAGCCTATGTACTAAGACCTTTCAAGTGGGAGATAAATTAGTGCATAGAATAACATAAGAATTGGAGAAGTGAGAACACTGAACAAGTTATCTCCTCGTCATCATCTCTTGATCTCAGCTTAGTGCCCCATTATGAGGTTGATGTACTTAGAACAGCTGGGGGGGGAGGTTTGTACACTTAGGTAACTTCTTCAGTGATATCACTTCTTCAGTCCCTATGTTATTCTATGGAGTCTATGCTCTATGATGTGTTAGTGCATAGGCTCCATAGAACAGATTAACAGAGAAAATGGAGAAATGGTATCACTGGATATGTTATCTCCTCTGTATCAACTCTTTGTCACAGATTTGTGCATCTGTCTTGTTATGATGCTGATGTCCTTAGAAGAGTTGGGGAGGTTATACACTTAAGTAGCTTCTCCAGTGATATCACTTCTCCAGTCCTTATGTTATTCTATGGAGCCAATGCACCTAGATCTCTCCTACTTGAGAAGCTTAAGTGCATAGGCTCCCTAGAATAGATTATCAGAGAAAATGGTGATTTGATATCACCGGATAAGTTATCTCTTTATCACCTCTTTAATACACCTTAGTGAATCTCCCCCCTGGAGTAAACCAGCTCCCCCACATGATGAAACTAAGTATTCCTATTGATTTAGAAGATGCTTTTAAACTTTTCTATGCTAGAAAGATAACACATTGTAAACAAATAGTTGCAGACCTCTCTATCATTTAAAGGGTTTAATGTGCCATTTAAATCAATGGGAAATTCGTGAATGTTTCTTTGCTCCTATGAAGCAGTTTGTTTAATCCAGAATTACACCACTGATTCTTAGTACATAAGTCACATTTATGTTTATGTAATAAGAACTGGAGCAAACAAGATGCACTACAGGAGACAAATCAGTACCCAAAATTCTAATTTAGTTTAATGTGATACTGAAGCCTTAAAATACTAGAGAAGTGTCAGATCCATTACAAATCAGTTTGTTTGGAGACCTCTTAAGCATTCAAGGGGGTTGAAGATTTAATTTAACCCTTTGGGTGCGAGAGGGTTATGCAACGCATTGCAGAGCAATATGTTGCATACCCCTCTCGCATTCAAAGGGTTAAATGAATTGGCTTTTTTTTTGCCCGCTACAATAAACTGTACAACACCCAACTAATTAGCAAATATTAGTCAAACAAAAGACAATCCTGCACCATACAAATTACTTAAATGTGAACCCTGTGCATGACATACATTATTACACCTATATTAACGCATTTATTTCAAAATAAGGTTTTATCACATAGCTTATCTAAACTATATATGAGCCTGTCTGCCATGGCAAGGCACCCCATTTTAGGTGTGCCTATTACATCTTGGCAAATGATATGGCTTACAAGGATGCTTTATATTAAGAGCTCTAATGCCATTGTAGCTTAACTAACCTATTTTCAAAAAAGATCACCTGTCCTGGTATGGCAGGAAACCTTAGACAATTGGTCAAACTGTGACTAAACCTCATTATCAGGGCTCAGATTTAAAGGAAAGGTAGGTAATATTTACTATGCACAATGTGTGTGTGTATATATATATATATATATATATATAATATATATATATATATATATATATATATATATATATATATATATATATATATATATATATATATATATATATATAGAGAGAGAGAGAGAGTAGTGTTTATCCCCTGAGTAAAACAAGGGTAGTCCCACTGCTGAAAGGTGTTTTATTCAAAACGTTATTGCAGCTGATGTTTGACTATTTTAGGTGCAGTATCACAGTGGCCTGTTGCTACACTATACTATGGTCTGCTCTGGCAGTTGACCATAAATCTCCATAGAATGGTGCAGCAACAGCACCACTGTACAATTTCAGGCCACTGTGATACTACACCTAAAAAAATCAACTTTGAGCTGTAATGACTTTTGAACAAAACACCTTTCAGCAGTGAGTATCCTCGTTTTACTCTGGGAGAACAGGCCCTACAACAAATTATATATATATATATATATATATATATATATATATATATATATATATATAATTATTATTATTAATTTATTTATTTATTTTTTATCCTCTCATTTTAAGTATTAGTATCCCTTTAAGTAAAGTGAATGGAGCTGCACAGGATTGTCTTTTGTTTTTGTGTTTAATTTTGGGATCATGGAAGAAGCCCCCACTCCTTCCTGTGTTTTATATTTTCATATAGCGCTCTCTTTGTCTTTGTGTTTTTGCTACCGTTTATTTAGCCAGGATAGTAGCAGCTCTTATATTTGGAGGCCTGTCAGATGTATATGCATCATAGTTATTATATTTATTTGCATTGTCTCTCAAGTATATATCTTATAATACAATTTTTATAATGGCAAGGAAATGAGTGATACCACATATAGATCTGATGATGAATCACTGCAACAGGAAAGTTTTAATATTCTGTTAAAGATATCCTCAACCAGCCCCTTAAGGAACAGATGCACTATCTACTGTTTTGCTTGAAGCCTGATGTGTGTTTTCATATCTTATCCGTTATTGCCAATGCCAAGAGGTCAGGATGGAGAAGGCTCAGATCTTGAGCCTATTGGCCACTCAGAAATATTAACATTCTTTAAGTCCTTTAAAAAAATAAAAGGGTTAATAATACTAACTTTTATGTCCAATTACTAAACTCAAATGCAATTGTATCTGGATACTGTGGCACCCACAGAGTTTAAACAAAGACAGTAATATGAGTTGATTCATTTAATGAGGTAAGGATTCTCAGTGTAATCGGAGTATGAATATTTTCTTAAAGGGATAGTAAAAAGATGTAAAAAAAATATATATACTGTAGGGCTTATCCTTATGAGTAAAACTAGGGTACACCCGCTGCTGAGAGGTGTTTCAATCAAAGGTTATTGAAGCTGAAACTTGCCATTTTTTAGGTGCAATATCTCAATGGCCTGAAATTTTAGTGGTGCTGTTGCTACATCATCCAATGGAGTTTTATGGTTAACTGAGCAGTGGTGTCCATAGGATGGTGTAGCAACAGCACCACTAAAATTTCAGGCCATTGAGATATTGCACCTAAAATATTAAAGTTTCAGCTGCAATGTTTGAATGAAAAAAACTCTCAACAGTGGGAATAAACTGGTTTTACTAAGAAGGATAAACCCTACAATGGATATCTTTTTACACTAAGTGTTACTATTCCTTTAAAAATTGGAATAATATAAAAAATATGGTCATTTAATCACTCGTAAAAACTGTTGAATGTGCTCTGCCTTACAATAATGATGTGTATATGAAGCATTAGCTTGGCTACCTAAGATAGGAGGGGCTTCCCAATGGGTTGGTCTCCACATGCGTTTATAGTTGGAGGTATGTGCACTCTGATTCTTATACCTGGCAAAGTGAGGATTTACCTCTCACAAGAATTATTGTACTATAAATCACTTGGTTCTCTAAAATAAGGTGGGATAACTTTCTTATCAATATTATGGAGTTTGAATGTTCTTCTTTGTTCTAATAGACCTTTTCAGTTTCCAGAACTTCTTTATCAACGACCTGTAAAACTGTCATTATCAGTTGGGACCGTGGCCCTCATGTCCTTGGATATACGTCTTGCTTGCAAAGCTACAGCAGATATCTAAAAATTGGACTGTGCCTGCTTTTTTGCATAGCATCAAGCACTTGAGAACTGCTGATGGCTAAATAGTTTTACAGGGCAGCATTGTGGTCTTCAATTATTGTCTTTTTGAACATCATAAACTGAATGTTTTACTTCATAGGATGCAAGATATGATAGAATAGTGCTGCAGTTAAAAATAAAATACAATAAATCATGCATAGTTCTAAATCAATTTAATTATCATGAAAAATGCCTTGATAACACTGTAATATCAATGTGGGTGGGAAATTAGGTGAAGATTCCACAGCCAAAGGGATGTGGGAACAGTAGCGAGTAAGTAGTTTCCCTACTGGTGACCTATATTATGTGGATGCCAATATTTTTGGGCTATATTGCATAACAGTGCATGGTTTTATCTTAAGTTTTGGTAGAGGGTAGTGGAGCAATATATGTTTTCCTTTGGTTTTATATGCAGATTTTTTTTTTCATTAATGCAGGGGTATCCTTCATTTTCACCAGTGTCTGTGCTGTATTTTGTTGTTTTTGCAGGAATCTATTTTGAATGACAACTGGGGTATGCAAACCCGATAATTATTATTTCTGTTTTTTTCAGCCATCGTGCAATCACTTTGTGCAATCTCATTTGTTAACCATTTTAATGCCAAAGGATTAAAACCACAACCAAAACTCTATACAAACTACCTTTTTTCTAAAACGTAAGGATTTTGTAAAACAACTGGCTTTGTATGAATAACTAATCTCGATTCATCCTTAATCAATTGCTCTTCATGTAGCTCCTTCGATTCATACCCAATCAGAACTGACAACTTTTGCTTTCTTGATAAAGCTCAGAAGCAAGACCTGTCATACAAGAAAAGCTCTTAATCTATGTAACTAAGATTTTTGGGAGATAAATGGGAATCAGAGATGATGGTCCATATTTGGCAATTGACTGCCAGGACTTAATACATGCAATTATGGACTAAGCTAACCTTCAAATGTGCTCAATCAAGAGAACTTCATTATAAGATGGTGGATCATTTCTATATAATGTACAATGAGACTGACTCATGTGTCATAAGATTTTAGGGCAATTTATAAGCTCTTTATTTACACACCGACAATTAATTTTTACATAGTAAATTAGGTTGAAAAAAATAGATGTCCAAGTTCATAATTTTCCACAGTGTGCTCCAGAAAATGAAAACTACATACATCTCCCAATTTCAGAATATCTACTTCTGCTAGAAATGTATCACATTGCTTCTAAAATGTATCCATTGTAGCTACCATTATCATGTCTGTTGGCAAAGATTTGAACTTTGCCACACCGTTCTGTAAAGAAACCCTTCCTATGTCCCCTAGTTTTTTGCTAAAGCCTTTTGAATGAAGTTTACTTGGGAGATCCTTACATGTTCAAGTATATGCATAAAGATTTTCCTCTCCATCATCTTTTCGCTAGACTAAATTAACCAAATTTGGCTATATAGTCTTTAATGTCTCTCTTCCTTTAATCTAATTGCTTTTTCCCTTCACTCTCAAATTCTAGAATATCCGTTTTAAGAACAGGTGCCCAAAACTGCACTACATATTCCTGGTGAGGTCTTACCAATCACTTTTACATATTTTTGTGGCTCAGTCTGTCTTTTTATGTAAATCCTTCTGCAGAACACTATCCTGCTCTGAATTTATTACCTTGCATAGTTTAATGTAATCTACAAATAGTGAAATTTTGATTTCTATACCTATTTCCACGTTACTTATAAGTGTGTTAAAGAGCATTACTGAATCCTGAGATACGCTGCTCTCAACTTTTTCAACTTCAAAACATCACGCTGTTCCCTATGGTTCAACTACTTTTCTGTTTCATTACATAAGTTATCCTCTAGACTTAATTTTATTTTTGTATAGTCCAGCCTGCTGTGTGCATTTGCAGAGTCTGGATATATTATATCTACTGCTCTGCCATTATCTAGACTCCTGCTTACTTCATAGCAGCTCAGCAGACATGAATAACAAGATGTATTCCTTTTAAAACCATATTGATTTCTGCTAATAATTTTGTTTTTCACAATGTATTCCTGAATATTATCACTTATTATCTCACAGGTCTATAATTCCCACGATTTGTTTTAGTTCCCTTCTTAAATAACTGTACCACATTAGCTTTACACCAGTTTTGCAGTACTGATCCTGTGCTATAACATAGTAGATAACATAGTAGATAAGGCTGAAAAAAGACATGCGTCCATCAAGTCCAGCCCATGCCAATAACACTCCCGTTGATCCAGAGGAAGGCAACAAAAAGCCCTCTGGAGCAATTTCCAGTGTAGGTGTGTGTGTGTGTGTCAAATAGTTCCCCGGTTCAATATCCTATTTGCTTTGAAGCCATCTGTCATAATTGTCAATATTGTTCTGTGCTACATAGGCATCCATTGCTTTTTTGAATGCAGTTACATTATCTGCAAGCACAACATCCCGAGGCAAAGAATTCCATAGCCTTACCGCCCTTACTGTAAAGAATCCCTGCCTGTGTTTTAGTCGAAAGCGCCTTTCCTCAAGTCTTAATGGATGACCTCTTGTTCTTAGCTCAGCTCTTTGCATAAATAATTCATTGGATAGTTCTTTGTATTGACCTTGAATGTATTTGTAAATGGTAATCATATCACCCCTTAGACGTCTCTTTTCTAATGTAAACAAACCCAGTTTGGCTAGTCTCTCTTTGTAACTTAGATCCTCCAATCCCTTTATCAGTTTTGTTGCACGTCTCTGCACCTTTTCCAGTTCAGCAATGTCTTTTTTTAGAACAGGCGCCCAAAATTGTACTCCATATTCTAGATGAGGCCTAACCAAGGATTTATACAGAGGTAGGATAATATTAGCATCCCTTGCTTCTACACCTCTTTTTATGCAGGCTAGTACTCTATTTGCTCTTGCAGCAGCTGAGTGACTCTGCACACTGCTGTGAAGACTATTGTCTATCAGTACACCTAAATCTTTCTCTAATGAGGATTTCCCAAGTTGTTTCCCATTTAGAGTATATGCAGCAAGTTTGTTTCTACAACCCAAATGCATAACCTTACATTTATCTACATTAAATGACATCTGCCACTTTTCTGCCCATTCACTTAGTTTATCTAAATCCTTCTGTAGGGAAAACACATCGAGCTCTGTATGTATTTCCTTACATAGCTTAGTGTCATCAGCAAAGATTGAGATGCTACTTTCAATTCCCACTTCTAGATCATTAATAAACAAATTAAAAAGCATTGGGCCCAGGACTGAACCCTGCGGCACCCCACTTATAACCCTAGACCAATTTGAAAAAGTTCCATTTACAACAACTCTCTGCCATCTATCATTTAACCAGTTCTCAATCCATGTACAGATAACACCACCCAAACCGAAGCCTTTTAATTTATGCAGTAACCTGTTGTGAGGCACTGTGTCAAAGGCTTTTGCAAAATCCAAGTATACTACATCAACAGCAATTCCCCTGTCCAAATTACTACTCACTCTTTCATAAAATGCAAGTAAATTAGTCTGACATGATCTGTTCTTCATGAAACCATGCTGATTCCTACTAATGATATTGTTCGTCTTCACATAGTTCTGAATACTGTCAGTTAATAACCCTTCTAGTATCTTACCCACTATGGAAGTCAAGCTCACAGGTCTATAATTTCCTGGTTTGGATCTTGCTCCCTTTTTAAACAATGGAACTACATCAGCTTTCCCCCAATCACAGGGCATTATGCCAGATGAAAGCGAATCAATAAATATTAAGTATAATGGTTTTTCTATTAATGAACTAAGTTCCTTAAGTACCCTTGGGTGTATACCGTCCGGTCCAGGCGCTTTATTCACTATAACCCTTTCCAGTCTCTTTTGGACCTTGTCCTCAGTAAGCCATGTAGATGTTGGAGGAAATTCCATGGTTTTGTCTGTTTGCCCACAGCTTGTCATTTCTGCTTCCTTTGTATATACTGAAGCAAAGAACGTATTTAGGGTGTCAGCCATAGCTTTATCCTCACTAATCAATTCACCTGTTTCAGTCTTAAGAGGACCAATATCAACCTTAACTTTTTTGTTGTTAATATACTTGTAGAATTGTTTAGGGTTTTTCTTGCTCTCATTTGCAATGTTTCGCTCATTTTCTATTTTAGCTAGCTTAATTGCTTGTTTGCAGATTTTATTACATTCTTTATATTTTTTAAATGATGCATCTGACCCATTTGACTTAAACACCTTAAAAGCCTGCTTTTTATTTCTCATTTCCCTGCTAACCACATTATTAATCCACATTGGTTTTGCTTTACTTCTCTTGTGCTTATTCCCCAATGGTATATATTGACGTGTATATTTGCCCAAGAGCATTTTAAATACATTCCATGACTCTTGTGCATTTTTATATTTGAAAATTACATCCCACTGGATATCCTTTAAAGCTTCTTTTAACTTTGTAAAATTAGCCTTTTTGAAATTGAATGTTTTGGTTAAACTCTTGCTATTGGGTTTCTCATAACAAACTTCAAAGGATACAATATTGTGGTCACTGCTGCCCAAATGTTCCCTTACCTGCACATTGTTTACAATGTCAGAATCGTTTGAGAGCACTAGGTCAAGCAAGGCCTCTTTTCTAGTTGGCTCCTCTACTAGTTGGGACATAAAATTATCATTTATCATACTTAGAAAAATATTTCCCTTTGTTGTGCCTGAAGTCATATTGCTCCAGTCAATTTCAGGGTAGTTGAAATCTCCCATTATAATTACCTTTGCTGACCTAGCAGCCTTTTCCATTTGCAGTAAAAGTTGGGCTTCCTCCAACTCCCCAACATTAGGTGGCTTGTAGCAAACCCCCACCAATATCTTTTTATTATGTGTGCCCCCAGTGTGTATTTCAACCTACAAGGCCTCTACCTTTTCATTGGACCCTTCATTTATATCTTCCCTTAAACTAGGTTTTAAGGCCTGCTTTACATATAGGCATACCCCTCCTCCCCTTTTATTAACCCTGTCCCTCCTAAAAAGTGAATAACCCTCTAGATTGACTGCCAAGTCATACGTATCATCTAACCAGGTTTCAGACACTCCAATCAGATCATACTGCTCATGTACTGCAATCATTTCTAGCTCCCCCATCTTACCAGCCAGACTGCGAGCATTTGCATGCATACATTTTATCTTTTTGCCATTCTTAAAGATTTCTTTCTTTTTCAGATGTATTTGTCTTTTATCAGGCTGTAACAATGGCAACTCCCTATTAGATGAACTAGCCCATTCCCCCTCTCCATCCCCATGACCCTTCTCTAATCCCATTCCCTCAATTATACTATCTTCCCCAGCCTGTGTTGCAGCTCCCTCCCCCCCCTTTCTAGTTTAAAGTCTCCTCCAGCCTTCTAACCATCCTATCACCCAGCACCGTGGCCCCCCTTCCACTAAGGTGCAATCCATCACTACTATAAAGATTGCGCCCAAGGGAAAAGACTGACCAGTGCTCTAGGAACCCAAACCCCTCCTGCTTACACCAAGTCTTTATCCACGCATTTAACTCCCTAATCTCCCGTTGCCTTTCTAATGTAGCGCGTGGCACAGGTAGAATTTCAGAAAATACTACCTTAGAGGTCCTCTGCTTAAGCTTATATCCTAGGTTCCTGAAATCCTTCTTAACGGACCTCCATTTTCCACTGACTTTGTCATTAGTACCAACATGTACCATGACAGCCGGGTCATGCCCAGCCCCTCCCAACAATCTATCAACCCGATCAGCCACATGTCGAACCCGAGCTCCCAGGAGACAGCAAACTGTACGATTGTGGCGATCTTGGCGACAGATTACCCTGTCTGTCTTCCTAATAATAGAATCCCCTACCACCACCATCTGTCTAGGTCTGCCTGAGTCCTGGATCCCATCCGTGCTAGAGGGGCTGTTCACTCGGCTGTTAGAGAGAACAGTCCTCTCCAGCAAAGACATTCCTGTGTCAGCATCCCCAACATCATTACTTAATGTAGCAAATCTGTTAGGATTAGTAAACACAGGAGTGTCCTCCCTATTTCTCTGTCCACCCCCCTTGCTATGTCTAACTGTAACCCATCTGGCTACCTGCTCTCTCTTTGTGCAGTCTCCACCCCCAGAACTACCTACCACCGCTTCCTGCTGCTCAGTCAGCAGACCACTCTCAAGATTGTCCGTCTTTCTCAATGTTGCAACCTGCCCCTCCAGATCTCTAATACGAGCTTCCAGAGAGACCACTTGCTCACATCTGCCACAGAGGTATGCACCCTGGAACTGTTGTTCCAGGTGTGCAAACATATGGCAGTTTGTGCACTGAGTTAAATGGACATTCATGCTACCACTCATATGTGCCAGTTACCACAAGATAAAAAGGCAGGCAGGCAAAAATAGCTGCACAGTAAGTTTGATAAATGTGTTCCCTGTGTAATCCCCTGTCTTTGAATTCCCCCTGTTTTAAATTCCCACACTTACCACCCTTCTGCACTTGAATTCCCCCTGTTTTAAATTCCCACACTTACCACCCTTCTGCACTTGAATTCCCCCTGTTTTAAATTCCCACACTTACCACCCTTCTGCACTTGAATTCCCCCTGTTTTAAATTCCCACACTTACCACCCTTCTGCACTTGAATTCCCCCTGTTTTAAATTCCCACACTTACCACCCTTCTGCACTTGAATTCCCCCTGTTTTAAATTCCCACACTTACCACCCTTCTGCACTTACACACTGAGGCAAGATTCACACGTTCAAGTATTCACTATGTATCTGCTATTTAAGCCAGGAATCCACCAATTACAAACACAGCAATTAGTCACTCCCACCACACCAGACTTCAATTATTTATCACAGCAAAGAGGGAAAACAAAACTCAGAGAGATTTGTTTTTAACCTCTTCCTTACCACACCACACAATATTCTTATGCTATTATTCCAGCAAGTATCCAATCTCAGTCTTTCAGGGCACAGGGCACTGATGAACTTACAGAGCTCTCTCACTCCTTGCTATATAAGCCAGGAATCCACCAATTACAAACACAACAATTAGTCACTCCCACCACACCAGACTTCAATTATTTATCACAGCAAAGAGGGAAAACAAAACTCAGAGAGATTTGTTTTTAACCTCTTCCTTACCACACCACACAATATTCTTATGCTATTATTCCAGCAAGTATCCAATCTCAGTCTTTCAGGGCACTGATGAACTTACAGAGCTCTCACACTCCTTGCTATATAAGCCAGGAATCCACCAATTACAAACACAGCAATTAGTCACTCCCACCACACCAGACTTCAATTATTTATCACAGCAAAGAGGGAAAACAAAACTCAGAGAGAGATTTGTTTTTAACCTCTTCCTTACCACACCACACAATATTCTTATGCTATTATTCCAGCAAGTATCCAATCTCAGTCTTTCAGGGCACAGGGCACTGATGAACTGATTGAGTATTAATATAAAAGTGTTCTTGGATGTATTGTATATCATCAGGACTAGATGCTCTGCCAGTTTCTTTTTGTTCAGTCTTCCATTGACTTCTTCATGTGTTAACTATATAACTAATAATGGTATAGTTCTTATTTGTTGAGACTCTTCTATTATTGTGTATTGCTTCATATGCATAGCTGTCTAATTTTCTGTTTTTGCTCACCTAATCACCTCTTTGCGATCATTGTTGTACTCCCTTTATTTCAAGAACATATTCCCTAGAAAATAATCTAAATACTTTTTCTTGCAATTTCCTTCTTTAGAATTGCATTTAATCCCATTAGTTGTGATCGTTATTAAATTTTGTTCTGAGGGTAGATATTGTTTGATATGTTTCTTGAAACTAAATTTGAATTCTTACCATTTTCTGCATTATGTTTTCCTTTAAAGTGTTAGTACACAGACTGGGAGGAGTTATTTAAAGTGTTAATAATGTCTGAAAAAAACTTTTTTGCATTTAGAAGAGCTTAAAAAGCTGATCTAAATGCAAAAAAACGTATCTCTCAAACCGCTACGGTTTAAGAGATACGGGCGTTTAAAGTTTGATTTCTCCTACTGACAGCTGTAAAGCTGTCAGCAGGAGATCCGTGTCGGTCGACACGCTGGCGCTTGAGAAGTGCCGAGATCTCGTTACTTACATGGAATCCCTTCATTGGAATGGTCTAAAACGTGTGCCTAGTGTTCAGGCACATGTTTTAGACCATTCCAATGAAGGGATTCCATGTAAGTAAAGAGAACTCGGCACTTCTCAAGCGCCAGCGTGTCGACCGACACGGATCTCCTGCTGACAGCTTTACAGCTGTCAGTAGGAGAAATCAAACTTTAAACGCCCGTATCTCTTAAACCGTAGCGGTTTGAGAGATACATTTTTTTTGCATTTAGATCAGCTTTTTAAGCTCTTCTAAATGCAAAAAAGTTTTTTTCAGACATTATTAACACTTTAAATAACTCCTCCAAGTCTGTGTTGCTTTGATGCTGCTACCATTTTGAAGTTGGCTTTTAAACTGCATCTTAGTTGATTAACCTATACAGTTGTGTTTTGTTTTTTTTTCAAAATAATCTCAATGTAACTATGTTGTGATTACAGTTTCCCAAATGTCCCCCTACCTGAATATTTGAACCTTCCCTGTTCATTTATTGGACCTAATAATAAATATTTTGTGTCAGAACTCCAGCCATCTCTGACATTTAGCTTCTCCTAAACACGCTCACAAACCTGCTACCCTTAGCTTTTGGACAGATCTCATGACTCCAGCCTTTAACTTCATAGTTAAAATCTTCCATAATTAACATTTGCTGAAAATCTAAATTTTTTTTCATTTGCCTTATAGTTGGGTCCAACAATTTTTAGCAATGTTTTGATGCTTTGCAGCATATATCCCAAAGCTTTTTTCACATTTTATGCCATTGTTAAGTTCAACTTCTACCCACAAGGACTCCACACTGTCACCAGTTTCCCTCACAAATATTTAACTTTTAACTTGGCTTTATTAGTCTTGATGATGATATGGTATATGACTGTGCCCGTACCCAACAAAAATGCAGGTATATGATTTTTATGCCAACCAATAAATTCAGAAAATAAGCCAGACTGACAGATTTGTATATGCTCCCCAGAGACATTCATTTTTTACAGACGTTAACAAAATCCATTGAAATAATGGGTTTGAAGAAAAACTACAATCATTCATTCCATTTATTACTAAAGTCAAAAAGGAACTGAAGGAATGAATTAATATTTTCCCTAGTATAAACTTTAAGCAGATTTTTTAAAAACATTTTCATTTTAATGAATGCTTTACTTTAATTGTATCCACTTCTTTTTCTACATGTATATATATAAATACAAGAAAAAGGGTGCAAAATAGTATAATATATCCAAATCAAGGACTATAACATATATATGTAAAAATGAATACTCACAAATAGTGGTCAGCAGGAGGATTTTGCTGACATAAGCGCTTTCGGAGAGATTAATCCGTCTCTGTTCGGTAATTCCAGGGATCACCAACAGCAGAGAAATAAATTCACAAATCGGCTTCTCAATGTACAAAACATAAATTTACTCTGAAAAACATATATTTATTAAAAGCAAAAAACTGCTCAGAAGAAATATAACTCTGTCTCTCTGCATTGTGTACCCCTTTGGCATTCAAAGGGTTAAAAAAGTTTTATGTGGTTTTTTTTTTTTCTGTTTTTTTTTTTTTTTTTAAACTTCCTTTACAGATTCAATGAGACCATTAATTCCCTTGTCAAGAATCTGTTAAAGATCCTGTTGTTCAAAATTGTTATGTAAATTGAATGACTGGGGCTTATTTCTGTAAATATTAATTTAATGGAACTGCATAACCAATGAAAGAGCTATGGCAGCACATTAAATTAATTTCTTCTTAGTTTTTTCTAACGTACTGTAAGTAATGATCAGCTTCAAACTGGAACTGAAACAATGCAATCTGACAATGGAGACAGCAAAAAGGAAGGATGATGTCTGCACACAGAGTTGTAGTTTGAGCTCTACTGAGATGTTTATTATCACCTGACGAAGGGAAGATTTCCCCGAACCGTTGTGCAAATGGTGATTAATAAACATGCTCAGTAGAGCTTAAACTACAACGCTGTGTGCAGACATCATCCTTCCTTTTTGCTGTTGCTGTGGATCACAACGTGGAACTGACCCTTCTGATATCTTGCACTGGATACAGAACCTGGTGTGCTGGGGTAAAGAACTCTCTTCTACTGACAATGGAGACACATTTTTATTATAACATATTTCCTAATTGCTAGTGACACTTAAATGCAATAAGCATCCTGTCAAGTATATTACTTTATGTACAGCAGGGGTGTGCAAACAAAACCATGGAGCCATTTGTGGCCCTTGGACATGGTCAGTCTGGCCTTGCATTCAAACTTATATATATATGGTTACATGTTAATTCAGGTGCAGAAACTAACTTTTTAGCCCTACACCTTCTCTTACACCTACAATGGATTCCTTAACACCTATTGCTCCAAGAAGAAGGAAATGGGGCAGTGTATGGGCATTTGGGAGCATTCTTTCTTCTGAAGCCAGTTTTACATGACTTATGCAACAAAGAAAAATGGGAATGATGTAACTTTACTCCATTTTCCTGCACAAAGGATTGACATTCAAGGCTTTCTAATATTAAAGTCTTTATGATGGCAGAGTGTGTGCCCCGTTATGAACTAGAGTGGTCTCTTATTCTGACTGACGTGCAGCCACTGGCATTTGGAGCTAAAACCGGCAGATCTGTGCCAGCTGTTTCAAACATTCCACCAAATGAAATGGAAATCTGTGAGTTTATTTTAAAAAATGTCAAGTAGTTTGTTAGCTTTGCTATGGATTATATTATTTAGTAGTACCTGCTCTCATTTGATTTCATTTTCTCAGTCTGTCCCTTGACTAAAAAGGTTTGAACAGCAGGGGAAGCAATGCCATTCCTCAAGTACAACACTTAGTCTTAAGGTTATCCATGAATATAAGTGGTTCAGTTAACCCTTTGGTAAAAGAGAAGTATCCAATGTGTTGTGCTGCAATGGATTGAATACCTCTCTGGCACTCAGATATAAATTAACTAACTCAGGCTCTGAATGTTCAAGCAGAGTGATCCTTAAAACATGCACTGTTATTGCCACTGTTATCACCACTTGAGTGATACAAAAGTCTAAATCTATGTTGCCATCAAAAGGTGTTTCTATAGTTTGGGAGGGAAATATTAGAAGAAGAGGTCATGATCTAAAGTTAGAGAATGGGAAATTCAGATAAAATGAGTGTACATACTACTTTACAGAAAGGGTAATAGACTCATGGAACAGCCTTCCAGCAGAGTTGATAGAAAGACATACTTTTAGAGAATTATGGGAAGATGAGAAATATAAAAGATTGTGTATTTAAATTGGATAGGAATACTGTCAGACTGGATGAGCCAGTTGGTTCTTATAGGCCATCAAATTTTGAGCTGCCTACTGCTGCTATGTAGCATAATTTTTAATTTGTTGTCTTTCTGATAGCATATTTCTATAACTTTTTTTTTCCTATAACTGTTCCCCTTAGACGTGACAAATATCTAGAATGTGTTGAGAGGGAGAATATATTGAACACTGATTATCTTTATGCCATATCGTTACAAAAGTAGCTCTTAATATATACATATTTTAGATGAATCAAATCTGTTGGTCATACTCTGAAAGATATTCATTTTTCTATCTATTCTGTAATAGAACACATTTCACAGAAGTGCTGTCCAGATGGAAATAAATATCAGGAGCAAATGCAAGAAATATAGCATCAGAAAATAAAGGCATTTACTGTATAATGTCAGAAGATCGGAGACCTGTCTTTACTTCTAAAAACACATCTGTTTCCCCAGGCTTTTATATTCTCCATTCTTAATGAAAATAATTCATTAAGAATGGGAAAAAAGTAATATTACAACCAAAGACTGATTAAATAGTAGTCTCCATTATGCGCATCCTCTTACCTCACTTTATTATCTGAATGTTCCTATCCCAAATTATTCTTATTGTATTCTATAATATATTGCTGCTTCTGTATTTTACAATCTTTCAAAATAATTTATCTGCAGTTTCTGCTATATAAATTCCTACATACAGTGGTGGAGGAATCTAGATACTGACACAAAGTACCACATACAGCAGGTGTGGGCAGCATGAATTCCTCTACAGACTACAGCTACCATCAACCCCTGCCATCTGAGTACACACTGATGGGATTCTATGGCAAACCATCTGCAGAACAGGATACAAATAAAAATAATGCCGTTATTTAAATGGAGCTTTCCATTACATTACAATGCATTGTAGTCCTCTGTAGTATTAAGGTGTTAAAAGCCCAATTTAAAGGACAACTATCACTCTGATAGTGTCCCATCGACAGGTATACACTCTGGGGAGCAAACCTGCAGACCGAGAGGAACATAAGAGCGGTCTGAAGAGTAGGGGTGGGTGAAAAGTCAGAAAAATGTCACACATTAATTTTCGCGAAAATTTATTTTTGCTTTTTTTCATGAGTTTTCTCCTTTTTTGCCACTGTCAATACATTTTTTGCCTATGTTTCCTATGACTGCAACATTTGCAGCCACAATATTTCTTCCAAGGGCTACAGTGAAGAAATAAATAGCTGAAAGTCAAAGTTGCGAGACCTACAACAACCTATATGCCTTGATAAACAGGCAGAGTGCTTTTGTCCTTTGCCCACAACACTAATTTCCTGCTTAAGTAACACTGGCACATATTCAAGCAGATTGAAACATACGATATCCGTTATTTAAAGTCTCAGTTTTCAACAAAACGAAAGGGCAGCATGATGTGAAGAAATAAAAAAAAAAGTGTAACCCACAACATGGTGGTGATATGGTGTAATTGATGTGTATGTGTATGTATATTTACAACAGCTATTACCATTATCACACTTGTGTCAAATATAAGCTATCCTTCTCATATTATTGATACACATTACCTATTGGTCATCATAGCAGTGGTCCCAAGTGTTTTAGATGGTAACAACCCTTCACACCCCTTCTCCTCAGCTCTGCTGCTGTTAATACATTTGACCTGGCTTTCTCTGTTATGTGTGGTTTCTGCTACCTGATACTCAGATGGTATAGATGTTGGTTCATTTTTAAGAATATTAGTCTCCCACCATTGCGGCTTGATAGCCATGTCCTAAAGTAATTCACAATGTAACCAGCTATACTGAATACCTGCTCATACATAATGCTTGTTGGGGGGGCAACAGTGCTCACACACTGCTTTTGTTGCCAGTAGTCCATGGGGTCATTGTTTCTGCCTAGACTGAAGCTATCCTATAAGTATGCAGAAACCATCTCACATGCAGTATGACCACTCCTAGGAGCTACACAGTGTTCCTGTGTGTCAATTACCAACCCATACTCAGGGAGCAAGTCCAAAAGAAATGTGCTGCCACCAGTGCCACCACCACCACCAGTGTTGGATATTTGTCACCCCTGCTGTGACCCATGAATTGCCCTCTGTTCAGAATAGGTTGTTCTGGTTGAAATTGTAGCTGCTCATACTACTGCTGCTGCTGCTGGTCTAAATGCTTTTCTGCCTTCTTTTTCAGTATGCTGTCAAGACGATTTTTGGGCCCTAACTTTCTCCCTCTCATCCTCCACAATGCAACCCTCCACTAAATCAATACGCATATCTCTATATTCCTTGATGGAATCCGATTCTTCAGAGAGATGCTGCTGTTTGTCATGACTCCTTATTCTGACAAACTGCTACTGTTGATGCTTTAGCAGATATTCTGAAATGTTTTGTTTCAATCAGGGGTCCAGAAAAGTGGCAAGAATGTATTTCTCATTGCTTTTAATAGACACTATGAAAGGATCTTGTTCAAAGCATGCTAACACGTCTGTGACTGGTTCATGTACAGTATGTGTTGTCATTATGGTATGATTCCTCAGCCATACTCCTCGTTTTTTTCTGCAATAAATATATCAGCGGTAGAATTTCACTAATTCCTGCCCCTATGAAGCTCACCGGAATGGTTGCCTCCTGAAAGGGTTTCAGTAGCTCATATACATTGCATATTAGTTTGCATTGCCCAGGTGACAAAGAGGCTCCCTCCAAAGCCTTCCAGTTTTGCATAGTGTACTAGCTAATGGCCTTATTCTGCTTGCACAAATGCTCTAGCCTGTACAGTATGGAATTCCAGTAGGCACCTCCATTTTCAGCTGGTGATGAGGCAGGTTGTTAAACTCTTATATGTAATATAGAGCATTGCGTGCACTGTAGGAGCGGCTAAAATGGGCACAGATTTTGCAGGGATAATCAGCATCTCCCTGAGGGTTTGGGATTCTGACAGGAATCTGTTCACAACTAAATTTAGCACACGGACAAAGCAGGGTACATGCACAATATCAAACATGTATATAGCAGTTCAGCAAATGTTACTTCCAAGAGGTATAATTAATATTCATTAAAGCTTATGCCTTGTACACTTGTATTACATTCATCACACACATAGTAGTGTCTGGATAGTAAACAATAGGACTTGATGAAATTGTGGATGCAGTGAAATAGCATCTCATAGCTCATAATGGACAATAGTGTAAATACAGGGGCATCATGCTCTACCACAGATGAATCCAAGAAATCCCATTGGCAAACACATCAAAGTAAACAAGTAAAAAGTACCTCCATAAATGTTCTGGCCAAAAGTATTCAAATGGAGAGACACAGGTGATCAGATTCGGACAATCTTATATACCCTTATATTCCTCTAAACTGTTAGAGGTGTCAAACAATTTATTACTTTTACTGTCACAAACTTTGCTACTACTTTGAGGACAGGTGTTTTGGTGCTTGTTTGGCTCACTTGCAGATGCAGCAGTTGGTTGAGCTACTACAGTTTCACCAATATGCCATCATCAACACTTGAACGCGACTCATTATCACCTTCAGTGATCCTCTTACGTGTTTTTTTTTGTTTTTTTTTAATAGTACTGTCGCTGGTGGTAGACCTTTTGGTGGGACCTTGACAAACTGCATCCTCCCTGGGAGGAGAGGGATCATCATAATTTATTGTACACACTGCAGCATCCATGGCTGCAGTTAGTTTTTGAACTACCACTTTACTCCCACTTCCCTGTACTGCTCCACCTTTCCGCCTCCCCCATGCCCCTTGTGCATTTACTGGACATTAGAGTAAAAACATGTACAGTAGGTGAGTAAAGTACACAACACAACTAATGGAGTGCAATGTCTTGCCTTGGCCCTAAACAAAATACTCAATCTTGTCTGCTATCTTTCAAGTCTGCGTCAGTCACACATCTTACGTCAGGGTCCCAGTCAGCTGTCTGTCACCCAAAATGTAGTTATTTATTAATTTTTTTTAACTGTTAACCACCATATATATATCATCTGTTCCTTAGCAGGTCTAAAAATTAGGTAAACACAACCTCAGATGAACAACAACTTCTAACATATTACACCGTGTCATGATCTAATTAACAAAAATAAAGCCAAAATGGAGAAGCCATGTGTGAAAAATGAAGTACACCCTTGCTGCTGCCAAAGGAATTAAGATGCTAAGAAGCAGACAGGTGCTGCTAATCAAATGCCCTTGAATAATTGATCATCAGCAAGTGTGACCATCTCTATAAAAGCCTAAGTTTTAGCAGTTTGCTGGTCTGGAGCAGGTGTGTGTTAACACAATGCCAAGGAGGAAAGCAATGATCTTAGAGAAGTAATTGTTGCTGCCCATCAATCTGGGAACGGTTATAAGGCCATTTCCAAACAATTTTAAATCCATCATTCTACAGTGAGAAAGATTATTCAAAAGCGGAAAGCATTCAAGACAGTTGCCAATCTTCCCAGGAGTAGACGTCCCAGTAAATTCACCTCAAAGTCAGACCGTGCAATGCTCAGAGAAACTGCAAAAAAAAAACCAAAAACAAACTTTACAGGCCTCAGTTAACATGTTAAAGTTTGACAGTGCAATTAGAAAAAGACTGAACAAGTATAGTTTGTTTTGAAGGGTTGACAGGAGAAAGCCTCTTCTCTCTAAAAAGAGCATGGCAGCAAGGCTTAGGTTTGCAAAGTTGCATCTGAACAAACCACAAGACTTCTGGAACAATGTCCTTTGGACAGATGAGACCAAAGTGGAGATGTTTGGCCATAATGCACAGCTCCACGTTTGGTGAAAACCAAACAGCATATCAGCACAAACACCTCATACCAACTGTCAAGCACTGTGGTAGAGGAGGTGATGATTTACAGCCATGGTACCTGGGAAACTTGCAGTTATTGAGTCCACCATGAACTCCTCTGTATACCAAAGTATTCTAGAGTCAAATTCGAGGCCATGTGTCCCACAGCTAAAGCTTGGCCGAAACTGGGTCATGCAACAGGACAATGATCCCAAGCACACCAGCACATCTACAACAGAATGGTTGAAGAAGAAGAAAAAAAAGAAAAGAATCAAGGTGTTGCAATGACCCAGTCAAAGTCCAGACCTCAACCTGACTGAAATGCTATGGTGTAACCTTAAGACAGCTGTGTATAAACAAATGCTTGCAAACCTCAAGTTTAAGCGATCTTGTGCTCTTACCTCTATATGGCCGCCGGCCGGCATGGCCTCCGGCCACTTCCTCATTGCTAAAGTCATGTTATAGGCACTAATATGGACGCCTGCTTATGGGCCTATTCTGTTGGGCCTAAATGGGTCCTGCCTCCTTCTGCTGCTTTATAAACCTCATTGAGGCTAGGACTTGTTGCCTTTCGTGGTGTATCTGTGTGTTTCTTCAGTGTTGCTCTTGTTTGACCCTTGCTTGGCTGCCGTGTTTTCTCCTGATTGATCCTGTGGCTTTGTCTGACTACCCTATCTGTGTATGACCATGGCTTGTCTGACTACCCGCTCTGTTTTCACCTTGGCTGTGGCTGACTACCCTACTTGGCTCTTGACTGTGGCTTGTCTGACTTACGATCAGTGCTGTCCTTCGCTCCAGTCTGACTACCACCTGTGTGTGCTAGTTGTGGGCATGATCCATTGGTGTAGTGCAACTGCTATCTCAACGGTAGAGTTGCTGGTTGCCTCTCGCTCCGTTGCCTCCATCCTGTGCCACTGTATCCGTTGCCTCCTGGGCCTGTTGGGTAACCCTCCGCTCTGTAGCCTACGTACAGTATTGCCTTCACATTCTTACCGGTGTTGAGGCTGGCTACGTTCCACACTCTTGCCTCCACCCTTTTCCTACCTAGTAGACGAGTACCGTGACTCTTTCGGAGTACTAGTTACTCTCTGTCTCGCTCCTCCTACCACTTTGTACTATGTCTGCCTGTTTCGTGTCTAGGAGTTTAGCTGTCGCTCCAGTTTCTTGGCGTTCCAGGTTTCCATTTGCTAGGTATAGAACCAAGCCTGGTTCTGCTCCCATCTCTCTCTATAGGCTACTGAGAACCGGTTACAGTTCAGTGTCAATCCTTGGGTAGTGGACTCGGCACTGTCCTCACGCCTGTTTCTGCTAAGGTTGGGGAACTGCTTACTCTTGCTTATCTTAATATACTGGTTAAACTTCACTGTACCTTTGTAGTGTGTATTATTTTCTCTGGTGTCTGTGACAGTTTTAAAGAAGAGTGGACCAAAATTCCTCCACAACGATGTGAGAGACAGATAAAGTCATACAGAAAACAATTACTTCAAGTTATTGCTGCTAAAGGTGGTTCTACGAGCTACTGAATCATAAGGTGTACTTAGTTTTTCACACATGGCTTCTCCATTTTGGCTTTATTTTTGTTAATTAAATCATGACACAGTGTAATATGTCATGTGGTGTTTTCATCTGAGGTTGTATTTACCTAATTTTTAGACCTGCTAAGGAACAGATGATTGTTATTATGTCCTGAGATGTAAAACCATTGAATTCAAAGAGGGTGTACTTTCTTTTTCACAAGACTTTAACCGTTACTAACTCTTTAAGTGCCCTACATCCCAGTATCGAGGGGTTAAAAGACTCATTTGAATCAATGGTATTTTTCTCTGTCACTTTTTTACCCACTGAATATCAAAGTGGTTTCATTTAACACCCCACAAGTATTCATAGGCAATTGTAATACACCTGAAATGATGCCCCTGGGCAAGTTATTCTAGCCACCCTTTGCACCAACCATTGCCATTCCTCTATTCCTCATATGGCCCTACCCCCAGTCCCATCCACTATTTCCTGGCACAAGACACGGCATTGTCCCATAACAAGCAAGGATAGAAAAAAGTTAACCCCTTGGTTGCTAGAGAAATCTCCAGCCCTTTGTTTGGCCATGCCTTGGAGGTCTCTCTAGTATCCATGCTGTTAAATAATAGCCTGTAACAGGTATAGGACGGGTGAAATGACACTGAGATTGCTCTGGCCCCGCCCAGAATTCATAAAGTAGGTGTGGCCCACACAGCTGAGGCACCCCTCAAATTTAGAGCTTTAGGCAATTGCCTACTCCAGTCTTGAAAATGAGTCAGAAAACATCACCTTTCCCCACTTTTGGGAGGAATTATGGTTGTGGACTCGAGGGCAGGAGCAGTGTGCAATGCATTGTGTGCAGTGGCTTTCAGTTGGCTTTCTTGGTATAGTAAATTAGAATTAGGCAGGTGTATGGATTTAAGAAAAATTCCACTTCCTGATTTAATATGGAATTGCAATGTTAGAGTCACCCTCTAAGTCATTTGGAGTGAACAAACTGCTCCCTTGGGAAGAAAAATAATCCCGTTTATTTGAACCCTTTGAATGCTAGAGAGAGAGCTCAGTCCCATCGCTTTGCAATGCTTGGTGACCTCTCTAGCATCCACAGGACTAAAATATCCATTGAAATCAATGGGAACTCGGGGAATTTGCCTCAGAATTGTTCATTTTCTTTGGAAGATAAGGTCCTTACATCCTACGAGTGCTGAAGGAATGTCCAATGTGTTTCTAGATGTTTGTTTAGACAAACATCTGGGCATGCATACTAACAAACAGGATCAGGGCTACACATTTAGATAATATGGTACGGCTATGACAGGATGAATGTCGCTTTTTTTCCTCCTTCTTCTTCTTTCCTACCTACGTGTTGCAGGGTTTCCATATCATCTGTATCATGCCTTCAGGGATTCTCATAACTGATATCCTTTTGAAATGTTGCATTCACAATGTAGCATATCAAACTTTCGCACATTAAGTATATCCCCTTGCACAACTTGTTGCCTTCTATATGTCGGCTGCATCAAAATGTCGATCGCATCTTCACTAAAGGATTCATTAAGGATGCAATACGGGCACATTAAGAGCGCAATAAGGGGCCTAATTTCACATTTACACACAATACTTTGCAGTAATGATGCGTCATTTTACATCACACCTAAAGACACAATGGTGCAATAAGGGCGCATTAAGAACGCAATAAGGGTGCAAAAAGGATGCATTTAAACATCACATCTTAAGGGCAAATGTGACATTTAAACTTCACATCTTTAAACATCACATCTTGGCAGTAAGTCCACAATAACCGCATAATGGTATTAAGGGTACAGTAACAGCGCAAATTTGACATTTACACACATTACAAAAGGAGGGTGCAGTAGTGACGCATAGAGGACTCACTAATGATGCATGTGTCAAAACCATGTCACTTTATCCCTAGCACTCGAATCAGGAAGTGCATCACTACCGAAAACGGAACAGGAAGTACAAAAACATTGCACCGCCACTAGACGCGCACCACTACACCAAGCTTTTACAAAGCATACAAAATGCCTAGAGAGCCTTCATTTACTAATGCAGAGCAGAGAATACTTGTCTGCTATATGGATAAGTATCTCCCAGATAGAATCAGGGACAAAATGGAAACAGCGCAGACATCTTTGCATAGTGACGTCTGTGCTGTGAGTCCCAGTCTGCTCTAGGAGGTGTTGCTAGGTACCGGAAGGGACAGACAGCGCAGGCGTGCAGACATCACTACGCAAAGATGTCTGCTCTGTTTCCTATTGTCAGTCCCTGGAGCAGCAGAATTCCTCTATAAGAGGTAATCATTCTGGCGACTAGTACTATTGAGCAGCTAGTCGCCAGATGAGTAATTCTTTGGGGGAAACTTTTTGTGGGGTGGTAGTTTTAACTAACTTTGGAACTTAAATTGTTCCTAATCCTCAAAGCTGTTTGTAATTTGTTATGCTGTATTAAAAATTGTTATAAATATAAATAAATATATAATAAAGATTGCTACAATAAATGTCTGGTTAATTTGTTATACATACATACATTTACATATCCCCTTTCGTTTGTTATGTTGTATTACAATTATGTTTTTTTTTCAATAAAGATTGATACAATACATGTCTTGTTATTTTGTTATATATACATATATACACATATCCACTGTCGATGTTATATGAAAATGTTGTTTTATTCCAATAAAGATTGCTACACAGTTCAAACCTTTACTAATTTTGTACTTTATTGTAAATGTTTTTTTTTCCAATAAAGATTGCTACAAACTTCACAACTTTACTTGTAAATGTTCATTTTTTTAATATATATTTTATCTATTAAATGTGTCCTTATTGCACCCTTATTGAGCTCTTAATGCGTCCCTTATTGCATCCTTAATGCGTCCCTTATTGAATCCTTAATGTGTCCTTTAGTGAAGATGTGATTGACATTTTGATGCAGCCGACATATAGAAGGTGACATGTTGTGCAAGGCGACATATTGAATGTGCGAATGTTTGACATGTGACATTGTGAATGAGTAATTTGCAAGCAGGCGACCAAATATATGTGACATTTTGAAACGTGTGATGCAGTGTGCGACATTTCAAAAGTGAACCCTCATAGCGGCTACAGGTGAATGAGAGAGAGACCATCACAGCTTTTCCTTCCAGGTGTTATAGATATAGGTTACCTCCATTGTGGTTCTCCACCTGTGGCATGTGAAAAGGCATCCTAACTCATCTTTCTCTTCACTACAGTCTCACAGTAACTAGCCGTGCTTCAAGGTGTTGACTGTCACTTGTGTTAGTGATGTCATCCTGGATCTATCTCCACAATCCATTTTGCTGCCCAGTATTTGTTTTGAGTCCCAGACTGAAGTAAATAGTAGGGTTTGCCAGACTGAAAAGAATGAGGTGTATCTGCACTTCACTATCTTTAGTCACAAACTTTGGACCTTGTGCATTTCTGCCTCTTGGGATGCAGTCACAGATCTTAGTTTCCAGGCTGTGGATGAGGAAGGCCTGAGACTCTCTGGTCTCATTCTGTAAACATGGACTTTTCTTTCCTTCCTCTTTCCTCATGACCAACCTCTCCTGAATGTGAAGTGAACTTTGTGCCTAAATGTAGAGAAGCATCTGATCTCCCCCCCATAGTAAAATAATCCTTAAAAAAAATTAAAAAAAAATTTACAAAATGCATAACGCCAAAAAAACGTAGGGGAATGTCCATGTCAAAGAGTAATACAGTATATGTGTTGAATGTGCGTGTGTTGTAATATAATTTAATGTAAAGTACTATATTGTAACATGAGTTTTGGTGCTTATTTTTATTGCTTTACACAACTCCTTTTTCTTCTCTCAAAATAAATCCCTCCTGAGCATGGTGTTTTAACTTCGGAAATCCCTGAATAAAGCTGAAGAAATTACAGAGGAAAGACTCATTTTACAGCCGAAGGAAGTAGATCCTCCCATTATGAAGCTCAAACAGCTGATTGGATTTCATATTACAAGCCAAAAATGATGTGAGAGGCTCTGAGGACAAACAAAAGCACAATGGCCTGTTCTCCGGCTAGTCACCGCTCAAGAGCATCACATTTTAGCTCTCTAGTGCCGTTACAGAGGAGAAATGTCCACATACATATTAGACTAATCCCGTCCATAAGGGTGGTCCAGTACCAAAATGATGGGCAAGTATCCTCTGCGTGGAAAAACCAGCTAACCCCAGACGTACGTTTCAGCCTATTTGGGCCTCGTCAGTGAGGTGCAGCTGGCTTCCCTAGGCACTGAGAGCAAGGGGTCCATGTCTGGATTACCCTTTACACTTAGGGAGAGACCCTAAGTGTTTCTCAAAAACAAGCCAAAAATGATGTGAGAGGCTCTGAGGACGAACAAAAGCACAATGGCCTGTTCTCCGGCTAGTCACCGCTCAAGAGCATCACATTTCATATTACAATTGCAAAGATGTTAGCCATTCGGGGATTGGATAACAGAATTGTTGGATAACATTTGGAGCTGTTATGAGCAAACTTTTGAGCCGTACAGGGCAAATGTTCAAAGGAGAATACTATTTTCTGAAAACTTAATGGTGCTTGTGACTGCAATGTAATCAACTTTAAGTGTAGACTGAAAATTTTTCTGGTGAAGAAAATTACCTGGAGAAAATAATCTGAAGGATTTCTTGGATTCAATGTAATCTAGGACATAGTTATATTTATTAGAACTGCATAGCTGAATAGGTAGTAAAAAGACATGAGTTAATTTTTTTACCAGATCTCTACTGCTGATGAAGAGAAATGCAAACAAACCCCTAATAAACCCTTAGTGAAGCCAATTATTCCCAATGTGAGTAAAAAAAAAAAAAAAAAAAAACGTCCGTACTCCAAAGGACAATCAGATTTCTCCAAAGATAAATCCCAGTTGTCATAATTATGTTCAAAGTATTCAAACTAGTTTTTCAATTAATCTCCATGGAAAATAAATAATGAATGGACACTAGAGATCAGTAAGGCCAAAAAATGTCCTGATTTACCCTCTGAGTACCATAGGGTGACCAGACCTCAGACCTTTAGCCGGGGACACATAGGAAATAGGCATATTTCCGGACTGCACTGAAATCAAAGCAGCCCTGCAGTATGGATTTTTCATGGGTGTCCCCGGTTAAAGGTGAGGTTTGGTCACCCTAGAGTACAAGTACCTTTGTCCTGTAACGGGTTTAAATGGGACAACCCAAGCGATGGTAATCAATAACAATTTAGCCATACACCTGAGGGAAATCTTATTTTAATTTGGAATTCATGTAAATCTTTTTATGATGATTATGATGATGTCATATTTGTCCAAAACACATTCATTTAGTATTCTTTATTAAGGTAAGCTAAGCTATAAAAGCCATGATACTAATTCATTCAATAAGATGTACTGTTACACTCTATTGATCTGAATATTCTGATGATCATATTCCAAAAGGTGAATAATTGTAATCAGGAGCAGGTCAGCTGCATCACTGTGGAGAAATGAAAACTCCCAATGATGTAACCCTTTGAGTGCCAGAGGGGTATCCAACGCATTTCAGAACAATGCATTGTATACCTCTCTGACACTTGAGCATGAGTTAACCCTTTATTTGTTTGAACGAAACTTCTTTAGCACTTAAGGGGTTAAAATCCCCATAGAAATCAAAGGGAATTTGAGATTGTTCATTTGTCCCCTATGGTACATCTGGTTTGCTCCAGAATTATTCCTCTATTTTCCTGAATACTTCTCTATATTTCTTCCTCTTCCCAGTACACAAACAGCATTTAGTTCAGCAGACATGCTGTGATTGGCTCTCTGCTTCATCTACAAACAGTCACAGTCCATCTGTTATATGGATGGCTGCATATGGGCATTAGTAAGTCACAGACAACATGAAGCCGTTCTGAGACAATCCACCCTTGCCACAAGGGAGGAAAGTTATAAACACTCCCTTTGAGTGAAATGTGATTTTAACCCCTTAAATCCTAGAGTAGTTAAAATACCATTTAAACCATTGGGGATTTGGGGAAATTTTTGTATTCCATATGAAGCAGTTGGTGCAGTAATCAAACATATTTCACAGTATAAAAGAATGCTGGTCACAAAAGTGATTTTGAATAATAAACTACATACAGGAACATACATTATACAAAGCAGAAATAACCTTTAACCCATGGTAGTGGTTTTGGAACCATTAAATACATTTATTGTATAACCCCTTAATGTCCTGTGTCTGCCTAATGTCAATGTACTAAGCTTTACACAGGCTGTCCTTCTCTTAACACAGCTTGGTTTAAAGGGGACAGAGTTGCTGTTTTTTTGCAGGGCCCTTTTCTCTGCACATTGACAGCGCCATTGTGAATGCCATTTTCCTGTGCATTCTATTGAGCTGGCATGCAGGGCTCGTTGGCATTAAAGGCCAAAGCTGGTGAATAGTGTCTGCCATATGCTCTACAGCAATCATACATATGTATACCACTGGTGTTACAGACTAATACCAGAGTATATTTGCCACATTAAGAGCCATAATTACCCAGTATTGTCCCCCTTTAACCCTTTGTTCCCCCTTTAACCCTTTGTGTGCCAGAAAGGTATTCATGCATTGGATATCTCTCTGGCACTTGAGAGGGTTAATAGTAATACCAGACTGTAAACCAAAAATCCATTAATCTTGTTTGCTACAGACATTTAGAAAACATATTGTTGGTTTCCATTTATGTTGATTTTTTTTTCTTTTATCTTCACATTGCCATAAATCTTACAGATAGTGTAATGGCACATTTTACTTTCTCAGTTTTTGCTTCTATTCAGCAGTACTGTCAATGATGTGAATGATATAACCAATGACAGGCCTAAAGCAATTTAACTTTTACATTTATCATGCACTTACATTGATTATTTTACATACCCTTGCAAAACATTCCCCCAGAGTGGGCTTTATTATCATTATGTTGCAGAGTTGGAATGTAATTAAGTTTAAGACTGGAGAAACACTGGACATTGTCAATGTTTACCTGGTGGTTCAATCTCAAAAAACAGATTTCCAATGTGGGGAAATGAAAGTCTTTGTGACATTATCGCTACTTATGGTTTTATTCATCACGTTAAAAAGGTGCCATTCTTGACTGATTCGACTGCACAGTAGGGTTGGAATGAAAATTATAAAAATTCTCCTTTATTAGTATAGAACTTTTAACCACCTGAATGCTAGAGAGAGGTCACCAATGTATTGCTTCACAAAGCACTGGAAACATCTCTAGCATTCAACTACTGTGTATTTGCTTTTACTCTACAGTACACAACACAACTGATAGAGTATGATGTCTTGCCTTAGCCCAGTTAGATGTCTGTCACCTAATATATTTAGTTGTTTGTTTATTTCTTTATTTTTATATATAATTATTGTTATTTTTAAGTTGTCCACTCTATCTTATTACAGTTAGTCCAAATATATATATATATATATATATATATATATATATATATATATATATAATTAAAAAACAAAATCAAGAAACCTCTTTCCCCAAACTTCCCTGGCACAGAGACAATAAAAACAAAATCAACAAGGAATTTGGACCCAGCTACCTGTGTCTTGCCAGTCAGTCACACCAAATTTTGGGGTATTTTGGGTCAACCTCCTTCCTCCCTTCTTCTCTCCTAGAGTGCCCCTAGACTCCCTTAATACAAAGAACAAATGTCCTACCTAAAATACTCCCTAAACTAAGCTTCAATTCCCCTTTATTTGCATATTTTCTCTAGCTAAAAAAAACATGCTGCTCTCTCCTCTCACAAACACAGAATGGCTGCTGTGAGAGCCTGACTCCCTTTTATATGGATATAAAAAAGTAGAGAAAACTTTCATGTGCGGAAATATTTACTTCCCATTGAATTCAATGCAATGAGCTAGGCGAAAAAAGTGGAAAAACTGCACTTAGTAAGTGCCATTATTCACTGATTTTGGTTTGATGTCAAAATTTTGGCCCATCCCCTCTCATTGCTAGTTTTTTATTTGAATACCACCGAGGTTTCCAACATATTGTTAAGTATTCAAGGGCTAGAAACCCCAATTTAAATCAGTGGAAATGTTTGTGTCCATTATGGTGCAATTGGTTTTCCCAAGATGCTCTAGTTCTCCTTATCACATCAACCCCCATATATCAACTGGGATGTGTACCTCTACACGATGGTACACTTGGTTTGCCCTACAATTCCTGTACTTTTTTGTCCATATGGTTCTACATTTAGATGCAAATTTCCAAATTGCCAGTTTTAATGCACAGCACTATATGCTAGCGGCCAATGTACACTTGTCAAGAAACATACATGTAGGGCCCGTTATTAACCCTTTAAGCACCAGAGGGGTGTGCAACCCATTATGAAGTAATAAATTGCATACCTCTCTGGTCCTTAAAAGGTTACTCAGAAGATGATTCAGAGCAATGTAATAGTATAACGTTCACTGGTCTACAGCTTGGTCATTGATTTAAAAAACCTCAGTATTTATCAGTTGTCAAGTTCTCACACTGGCACAGCATACATTGCCATTTGCTGCACTAGGAAAATGAAAGAATGTGTGTAAGTAGGACTTTCAACCTGGAGAGTCCATCTTATGCCACTGAGAAAAAAATCGTACTGCCTATGATTTTGACAGTGATAAATGTTATTGTAAACCCTGCAAAAATAGATGAGATGTATATGAACTCCATAACCTTTTCTATTGTGCAATGTAAACAGATCAGCTAGGCTAGTTTCAGTAAACTTAACATTTTATATTGCATTCTTGTCATATATTTCCCTTTTGACACCATAGGAACTGAATTCTGGTGAACTTGAAAATAATGGAACAATTGGCAGAGCAGGGACACAATTTTCTAACAATTAAAATGTTTCTATTTTGCTGTGAGATGTTCACTAAGATCAGAACAAATATTCTGGAGATTAGACCATCAGATGAAATAGTTTACAGATGAACAGATATGGATTCATTTATACTTCTTCCCCCACACAGCCAGAGGCAATCACATCATAATTTATATTACCAGTTTTTAAATATTTACAACTGGTGCCAGCATTAAGACACCTCAATCTGACTGACACTGCTCATACAAACTGTCAGTATGAAACATTGATGGCACCCCAGGGAAAATTCCCAATTATAGCATCTATATACAACATCTGTATTAACATGCTAAATGGCAATTTTGACTCTCAGGCAGTTATGAATATGCATTTTACAACCTGCTAACTGTTACATTACCATCTTGTACAGGTGTGGGCAACCTCTGGTTCTCCAGTTCTGGAGAGTATAATTTATGTCATTCACAACCTGCCAACAGTTGGAGAGACAAAGGTCTGCTTTCCCTGATCTAATATCAGTTAAGAAACATAGATTTTGGTGGTAGAAAAAGAGCCATCTTTCAGGTCCATACTTCTCAGAATATACTTATGTCTATCTCAGGCATATTTCAGTTCTCTAACACTGTGGGGGAGATGCACTAAGGTGTGATAAAGAGGTGATATGTTCCTATGTTGCTATGATTTCTCCAACTTTTCTGCCTGTGCCTTCTGCCAAAGATGTTAGTGTGCTTTCTTCACTTGAAGAGATTAAAGTGTGATAATAGGGGACACTCTGTAACATATGTTATCATCACCCACACTTCCCACTCCTGTCGAGCAGCAGCAATAGACAGGTGGCAATGGTGGTGGTGGTGATGAGGGTGATGGTAGGTGGAGGAGAGAATGATGGTCTTTTTAGCTGAAAGTGAAAAGGACTGGAAGACAGATATGCAAATGGAGATGGGCATCAACACCACTACCTGCAGTGACATTGAGGAGTTTGCTGCTGCTATAATTCCTGCTGCTACTGAGTTGCAAGGTCCAGATGTCAGCAGCATGCTTATGATGAGCAGGCTAGTGTTCCACAAACCACCATGGCCAGAGCGGTACTGGGTTCCAGCAGCATTCATGCAGGACAAGGACAGGTTCTACTTTACATCAATAATCGAGGTACTAGTTTTAGTGCTGATTTCTCCTGGAGCAGCAGCACCAGCAGTATCCTCAACCCCAGACAGTGAAGGGGATTGTGGAGAAGAAAGAAGTCATTCTTCTCCACCTTTCCCATTCCCCCCTGAGGTCATGGGTGTGAGAATATTTTTTTCTTGAAGCAGACACAGTGCTGTCATCATCAATGGCACTGTGCAATTTGTTACAGATCAGTGAAGAGGGAAAGGATGGGAGACACATTGGCACAAGTGCCCTCATAACACACATGAAATACAGGCACCATGACACTTATGAAAAGCATGTTAAAGCCAAGCCGCCACAAAAGAATTTGGAAGCCGTTGTTGCTGTACCCCCTGATTCTCTCCCAAGGGCACCAAGAATGTAGGTGGAAATCGAAGAGAAAGAAGAGTACAGAAACCCAGCCTGAGCCTGAAAGTTTGATCGCAAGCGAACACCTGCCTCGTCATCTTCTTGCTCTAGGGTCTGGGTGCAGAAGACATAGCAATATCTTCAGGTGTACCACCTCGGTCATCGTTACTTCCTCCCCACCAGCTGCCCACACATGGCAATGTGGTAGGGGATAATCGCAAACAGGGAATCCAGCAGCATCTGAGGAGATTCCATCCCACAGAGTACGCTAAGTTGGTGACAGGAGGATTCATCATTATTATTAAGTCTGCTAGCTGTCACGTGTCCTTTGTGGAGCGGATAAGAAGTATAGTGACCGCAGCACTTAGTTTCTGGGGGATGATTGATTTGACATTGCAGACCTGGGTCCAGATGTGTCCTTTTTTCCCAGTCTTTGCCCTATTTCATAACTTTCCCACACACATTGTGCATATTGCAGTTGTTGATGAAAGGCATAGTTCGTTCCTGCTCTCAAGGAAAAAATTTGTATTCCAATAACATACCCATGATTTTGGAGGAGGAGCAGAAGCAGCATTATTGGCTAAATTATTTTGTTCAGATACACCTGAAGTGGTGGGGGCTAGTTGTGGTGCTGCTACTTCACTGGAACTAGTGGGAAATGGAACCATCATCAAGGTCTCATATCACTGCTGTTGATCCCCTGGAGCTGTCTAATCGTCCTTCTGCTTAGATAATTCAACCCAGCATTTGCCAATGGCCACTGGCCACCATAAAATGACCTGCTGGAACTAGGCCAATAGGGCATGCATATATATATATATATATATATATATATATATATATATATATATATATATATATATATATATATATATATATATATTGTTGTCTGAAAGCCAGAGGCCTATACAAACCAATTTTTGGGGCTTGGTTACACATTAATGTTTCATTAGGGATTGTGCCTCTAACAAGTCTAAGCCCTACAAATCAATTTCTTCTCAGGGCTTGTGTTTGACTGCACAGCACACACACAAATATATTTCAGCTTTGTTTAAGCCTACTGCTATGCAGCCTATCCATTGTTTATAAAGAGATATATAGAAATCATTAAAAAAAATGACTAAAATGCAAATTGAATGTAGCACATGTGTATGGTGTGTGGGGAAACTTTAGGTGAAACTTCAAACTGCATCCTCCTCAGGAGGAAGAGAGAGATCACCATCATTTATTGCACACTCTGCAGCAACCATGGCTTCAGTCAGTTTTTAGGCTACTGCTTTACTCATACTTCCCTGCACTGATCCTAGTCCTTTCACCCTCAAACCATGTGTGTTTGGTGGACTTTACTCAACTACTGTGTGTTTGTGTGTTTTTACTGTAAAGTACACCATAGAACATATTGTGTATGATGACTTGCCTTGTCCCTCTACAAAATACTCTATCTCATAAAGTATCAGTCTGCCCCAGTCACAGTGTAAGTCAGGGTCCCTGTCCCTGTCTCTGTCACGTTACGTACAAATTTTTTATTTCAATTTTTATGAACTAACTGTCCCCCATCCCAGTCAGCAAAAACACCCACTATTACTGTTAAACTAATTATTTCCCCGCACTCCACCAACAGAGAAATAACAGCCAGATCAGGATGAAACTTGTATCATAGCTGCCTGTGTCTTCCCAGTCAGCCACACAGAATGCTGCAGTATTTAGTGTAATTCTCCTTTGCTCCTTTCCCATACCCCCAGAGAACAGTCAGATCAGAAAGGATCTTGGATCACAGCTGCCTGTGCCTTCCCTGTTAGACATAAGATGTTGCTGTATTTGGAGTCAACCTTCTTTCTCCCTTCCTGTCCCCCTGAGTAACCCCAGGCTCCCCTCATGCACAGAACAAATGCCCTGCCTACAAGATGCCATAAACTAAGCTTTAATTCGTTTTTATTAGTCTTCCTGACAAATGTGCTGCTCTCACTTCCACTAACAAACACATGAGGACAGGCTGTGGGACCCTGAGAACCCTTCTATACTATGCTGGTAGGAAATAAAGTACATTTACTATGTGGTCCTCCCACTGATTTCAACGCAATGCTGCACATTTTGCAGGAAATTTCCAGCTAGACAGGAAGCATCATTTTTCACCTGTTCCTTTTGAGGCGAAAACTTTCACCCATCCCTAGAGAAGAGATTTTTTGAGTTTATAACTCTAGCACTACTTCTTTTTTTAAAGGTATGCTTCATCATTTCATAGAACAGAAGTCTACACGTAGTAAACATTCAAGAACTTAGAAATTAAAAAGTAACACTGTTAGGTTTTATGGTCAAACTATTTTTTTTTACTTTTTATAATCTACATTGTTTCTACTTATAATTAATGATTTTGCCAATTTCTACCCATTAACTGCATTTTCTGCAGTACCAAAATAAATTGCACTGAAGTGTTGGTGAACCACATAGAGGCTGATGTATTGAGAACAATTGGATCAGTTCTTGGGCAGACCAACTGTACCTAAGAGGACAATTACATTGACAAAGGGGGCTGTTAACCCCTTGGATGCTAGAGAGGTCTCTGGTGCATTATGAGCAATATTTTAGAGACCTATCTATCTTTCAGAAGGCTTAAGTGCCTCATTTAGATCAAAGGGGGCTGTGGGAATGTTTAATTATTTTCTATGATGCAGGCGGTTAGCTCCAGAATTGCTCCAAGTGATTTTACTTTTTTCATGCTAAAATTCAAATGACTACATCATGCTGTCTAGGTCCTTCTTCACTATCGGCCAAGAGCTCTGTGTATCAAAATGGGATCACAGTAAACAAATAGGCTCGCTAGTACAATGGGTGGTTGATTATCCTCACAAAGTGTGCCCATATAAGCATTCATGTATTTCATTTCAGTGTTTTAGGGATTCTTCATATTGTGTGGCATGAAGAATTTGGATAAATGTGAAAAAGTTTAAACATTTTGAGTTGTAATTTTCTTTTATTATCATATCCCACAAAGCATCATCTAAAGAAAATATACAATTAAATTGAACCAGTTGTAGACTGACTGGATTTTACCAAGTATAAAAGAAACAAACAACATTTTCTTCTAATATCTCACATATCTAAATATCAGGAGACGAAGTGAATAGATTAGCAAAGTTTCAGTTTATCAAACACATGGCAATTATAGTCAAGGTAATACATTTATTGGCTAACTAAGCAGATTTAGGATACAAGCTTTCAAGAATACTTTGGTCTCTTCCTCAGGCATGTTAACAGGCCTGAGGAAGAGACCTAAGTGGTCTTGAAAGCTTGCATCCTAAAACTGCTTAGTTAGCCAATTAAGGTATCAACGTGACTATCATTGCCTCCTGTATTTCTATGGCTAGCATGGTACCAACACTCATCTTGTAGAACGCATATGACATCATGAAACTTTTTAATAAAAGATAGCAGAAAAGAAGTACATTCCTTAGAATTTTACCAACCCTGCTCCTATAATGCCCATTCTTTGGATCAAGGTTATTGAATTACTAGAACATGCCTTTGAAGACCACGTTTACATACAGAACACAAAAGCCTTATCTCTCAAAATAGGGTATGACCTACTTTTTCTCTTCTTTTCCTAGAACGATTCAATGTATATCTTATGCCAACACCAAACCTAGACATCTATGGGGAATGCACAATGCAGATTACACATGAAAACATCTATCTGTGGGATATTCACAATGCAAAAGTGAAGTTGGTAATGTGGCCACTGAGTTCACTAAGGAGATACGGCAGGGATTCAACATGGTTTACATTTGAATCTGGAAGGTAAGGATGACTGATACTCATTTTAAGGAATTATTTATTGTATTGTATTTATTGAAATGTAAAATAATAATAATGTTTGTGAATGAGTATTATACCCTAATATGTTCATTTTTATTTTAGTAGTATGTTTAAGCACTGCTTGTGACAGTATTGTTTTCCAGTATTCTGTGGATGATTATGAAGGTAAAGTACACCTTGTTAATATTAAAGGGACATACAGGGCCGTATTTCCTAGTAGGCAGATTAGGTAACTGCCTAGAGATCTAAATTTTGAGGGGCACCTCAGCTGTGCTGCCCACACCCATTGCCTGTTATGGGTGTTACCAGAGCAATTTCAGTGTCCCAGCACCAGTTTTATACTCCATTACAGAGTATTATTTAACCCCTTGGGTGCTGAAGATGTCTACAATGCATTGCTGAACAATGCATTGGACAACTCTCTAGCAACCAAGGAGTAAAAGCTTTTTATTTTCCTTGCCTGCTAGCGTTCAAGGACTATTTTAGTGCCAGGAACAAGTGGCTGGGACAAGTGGCGTGATCATGTTAGGCATGGGGGGTGTGGCAATGGGCAAATCTAAGGAACGTAGACTGACTTTCCTAGGGGAGCCTGGGATATAAATTCTGTCCTGGGGCTGTACATTTGAAAGAAAAGTGGAGGAATTCTATGGTAAACTATTTGCACTGTAGGGGAGAACTAAAGATACACATTGATTTAAATGGTTTTTTTAACCCCTTAAAGGGATCTATCACCCTTGTACAAGTTTCTCTTAAATGATATGTTATATAGCAATTATTCAGACTATTTAATTAATTTCATTTTTTTACAATGCTAATTGGGGTGAAATAGAAGAAACAAGTATTGCCCTGACCCTACTGTGGGTAAAGCTCTGTACCCGCAGTCCATTACGCTGCCTCTGCTCCCCTCTCTCTATCCAAACTCCTCCAATGATGGAGCTTTCTGCCTGCAAGCTAGAGTGATCTCATTGGCAGAGATCGATATCTAACCAATGAGATCGCTCTAGCTTACAGACAGAAAGCCTCCATCATTGGAGGAGGTAGGATAGAGGGAGGGGAGCAAAGGAAGAGTGATAGACTGCGGGTACAGTAGGGTCAGGGCAATATTTATTTCTTCTGTTTCACCCAAATAGCATTGTAAAAAATGAAAATAATGCAATTGTCTGAATAATCGCTATATAACATATCATTTAAGAGCAACTTGTATAGGGGTGATAGATTCCATTTATTTGCTAGAGAAGTCTCCAATGCATTGAATTGTAGCATTCAATAGGTTAAAATAGCCTTTTAAATCAATGGGAATATTTGGATTGTTTAGTTCTCCCTTTTAGTTCCTTTGGTTTGTCCCAGAATTCCTCCACTTTTCTTTTGAACATATGGCCCTAAATTCAGAAAACAAGAGGACTCATTCTGAAAACAAGTGCTCAATAGGAGACAAATATTCCACAAATTCTCATTTAAATCAATTGAGTTTTTAACCCCTGAAATGATAGTGAGGTCTGTAACATATTGTTACGCAGTGGGTTGGATACGTCTCTAAGGGCATAAAAAATCGCAACTAAATACATTGGAATTATTATTTTTCCCCTATAGTGAAAATGGTTTGCTCCAGAATTGCAACTTTTTTCTTTCTGCTTATGGCCCCAAGTCTGTTAGTTGCTTGAAAAAGAGAGTATGTGTCTTGTTTAAAAGATTACGTTCTTTCTCACACATTAAAGAGACAGTCAACCTCATTTTTGGCCACATTGTAGAGACATGCATAATTGCCTATAATTTTTTCATCTTTTAATTTTTTACACATTTATTTCCTTCCCATTGAGCTCCAATAGAGCTTTCAGTCAAGGACTGTGAAAGCAGAGATGTTTATACAATGCTGCAGACTCACTGCAGCTCTGAGTGATCTGTATGCTGTAGACAAAGGCTTTTTATTTTAAATATTTTAGCTTTTTTACATTGTTACTTTCAAAGACAGACAGAAATGCTTCCTGAAAACAAATTCAGATCGCTCCCTGGCAGGAACATGAAAGTATATGTATAAAAAGTGAAGATAAAAAAACTAATATAAAGCATAGCAATCTGACTTTACATATTCTGCAAATGCCCAATGTGTAAAATCAAAAATAGAGTTGACTGTCATTTTAAAAGGTACAGAAAGAAAAAATTGGGTGAAGGGGAAAAGAGGATAATGGTACAAAGTCACACTTTATCTATGAGTTACTTGCAAAGACTTAGAAAATACAACTTATAGATAAATATCTGATATTGTGAATAATTCAAAATATCAATAAGATGTTTCGATGGTATCTACACTTTTTACCTTGTATATTAATATTGACATTGAGAGAAGGAATTTCCTATCTATCTCTCCATCCAATACTATTGGGCAGAGGTCTGTAATATAAAAAATGGAGCATAGGGAGGGTCTTTAAATCCAGTGCTTCCAATGACTTTTATCCCCATGCTCCCATTAATGTCACATCTACTATTGTATACTGATGTGTGTTATGGTTCTCAAGCAAGACAAGGAATCAGATGGCACAATTCCGGGCAAACTTCACCCAAGGTAACAGGGTAGCCCAATTATCATGCTGGTCATAAATATAACAACGGAGAAACTGTTCTAGGGCTTGGTTGGACCATTCAGCCGCACCATTCGACTGTGGGTGATAGGCAGAGGAGAATGCTAACTGAATCCCCATTTGAGCACAAAAGCATCTCCAGAACTGAGACATGAACTGGCTACCTCTGTCTGAGATAATAACCCTAGGTATGCCATGGAGTCGAAAGGCCCCTTTAGCGAAAACCATCAATTCCTGCGTGGATGGTTGGCCTTTGAGTGGTACAAAATGAGCCATCTTAGAAAATTTGTCTACGATCATTAGGATGACTGTGAAACCAGAGGATGCCTGTAGATCAACCATAAAATCTGTGGACAGATGGGACCACGGTCATTCTCTGTTGGCCGGTTGCAGAAGACCGACAGGCAAATGTCGAGGTGATTTATTTTGAGCACACATGGTGCATGCTGCGGTAAAAGAAAATGGGAAAAAGGAACAAAAGTAGATTCTAAACTGGCACTCAGACTAAAATAGTATTTAAATATACTCTACAAATAGCACAAATATAAATAGTAAATGTCAGATAACAAAATTCTATTTATTATACACACATAGCAACAACAGAACAGTACGAAAACCACAAACCCCCCATGGGAGGTGAGGGGACATTCTGGTAGGATGCCTCCGCAGGCGCTCCTTAAATGAGGGTCTCTCCTGGACCTGAGTGTCAATCTGGATGATAAACGATATCACCTCATCCAGACCCTTAGGTAATTCATGGGCAGCAATCTCATCCTTTATACGGAAGGCATACGGAATAATTTTGAGGTAAATGCCCAGTTGGTTAAGAAATCCACATCAAAGCTCAGGCTCCCCACTGTAACTCTGTGGGAGTGGAGTGGATCCAGACAACCAGCTGACCAATCCTGCATCAGAGACAGTAGGAACTATCGGTGTCAAGAAAGTAGCTGGGGTGGCCACCGGTTGTTTGTTAGAGCGTTCTAAGTGAGCGGACTGGCAAAGCACATGTCACGGTTTGTTAAAGATAATGGTTTATTAAAAATAATGCACAATAGCCGCACTCAGGTCCAGATGAGGTCCGTACCAAGTACTTTCCAAATCTGATGCGGGTCAGGGCAAGAACACACACAGTATTAATAACACAAAATAAGTGTGATGATCTTGGACTTGCACGAGAATTCATAGCTAGTTTCAGGAACAGAATATCCTCAACAGCACCACACCGCAAAAGGTGACACAAGTGATGGGTGACTGAAGGGCAATCCCCTAGGCGTCTAGGGTTAATGGAGGCAGCACTGGCAAGACTCTGGCAGAGAACTGACCCTAGTAGTTTAGAGTAAACTGAGGCAACACGGACAGGACTCTGGCAGTAACTGAACCCTAGAACACGGGTTAACTGAGGCAACACAGACAGTACTCTAGCAGTGGCTTGACCCTAGAACGCTAGGGTTAACGGAGGCAACACAGACAGGAATCTGGCAGTAACTAGGCCCTAGCACACTAGGGTTAACGAAGGCAACACGGCTCCAACTCTGGCAGAGGCTTGACCCTAGAACGTTAGGGTTAATGGAGGCAACACTGGCAGGACTATGGCAGCGACTGGGCCCTAGCACACTAGGGTTAGCGGAGGCAACAGACACCAGATACTGGCAGTGTAGTGACCCTAGACCACTAGGGTGAGCGTAGGCAACACGGACAGAAGTCTGGTATGGACTGGACCCTACTATAGGGTTACTGGAGGCAACACAGACACTGGTGAGTGATGGGATTCCCACAGGCTCCAGGAGTCTATAGGAGCAGTTAGGCCTAACAGGCGATAGGCGGTAAGTGAGCGGGAGTGAGAAGGGTACATAACGTAACCTGTCAGCAACGGTACACTGAGGTGAATAGCCAGTCCTGTGAGCGACGGAACTAGAAACTCAACCAGGTCGACACACACGGACAGCCAGTCAGATGGACCACCAGACACTAGCCCAGCCAGATCGATGCAAACAGGGTAGTCAGCCAGTCCTAGTCAGTAACGGAATCAGATACTCAGCCAAGCCAGTTCAGTGCAGAAGGAGTTAGTCAGCCAGTCCAAAGTCAGCAACGGAATCGGATCACAGGAACGTCAGGAGCTAAGCATAGTCAGGCGAGCCGGGTCATACACGGAAACAGGAACAAGAGCTACTAGTCGCTAGATACAGGTACACCACGAAAGGACACCGGTATAGTGACAGGAGGGCATATTTAAAGGCAAGCCCTGGGAGGAGTTTTCAACACAGAGCCAATAAGAATGCAGCCAGGATAAACCCGGAAGTAAGAATGTCGCTCAGGCAGAATCACGGGCACCGTGATAACACGGTCTGCAAAACCAGTGACAAATGATCAATACGTTACTCTTGGACCTGCATCCTGTCCAATAATTCCTGAAAAGGTGAACCACTATCACCGTGAGTAGTCATGACCCTTAAGTACTGTTACAGTTCTCAAGCAAGACAAGGACTCAGACGGTATAGTTAAAATCACCTTTATTGGGATAATAAACAATAGGCAATAATAGAATATACTATAAGCAGAGAATGACTGGAGAGACTAGTGACTCTATCAGAAATAGGAGCCTGCCAAAGGGTCAACCACGTCTGCAGGAGACTAGGCCGAATCCAATTGGTAGTCTCAGTGTAATAGGTGGAACGCACACAGGACCTACAGACTCCTGAAATATAGCAGCAAGGGAGACTGCTGACTCACGCCTGCAGTCAGTAAGGTCGGAGTCTGCCAGAGCCCCAGGTCTGCACCAGGATGGATGTCTGTGGGGAATGGAGCCCCACAGCGGAGTAAGCAGACAGAGCCCCAGGTCAGCACCAGCTAGGATAGTCAGACAAGCCAGGTTCATATACAGAGCGGATAGTTAGCCAGAGCTACAGGTCTGCACCAGATAGGATGTCCAATAAAAGTAGGCAACACTGGGAGGCTAATTGGACAGAGCCCCAGGTCAGCACCAGGTTGGATAGTTAGACAAGCCAGGATCATGCACGGAGCAGGTAGTCAGCCAGAGCCACAGGTGTGCACCAGATTGGATGTCTAAAGCCAATGGAGCGCACAGGTAGAATGGTCAGACACAGCCACAGGTCAGCCCCAGAATGGATAGTCAGACAAGCCGGGTCATACACAGGATACAGGAGCAACAGGAACTAGAACTACACCAAATTATTTAAGTCAGAAGGAACTGAACAATCTTTCTTAAAATACAGGGAGTGCAACAAAGATTGCAAAAAGGCAATTAGGGTAGCAAAAATAGATAATGAAACTCGAATTGCAAGGGAAAGCAAGACTAATCCAAAAAAGTTTATATATATATAAATAGCAAAAAACTTAAGAGGGAGTGCATTGGACCATTCAAAAATGAGATGAGTGAGTTGGTTAGTGAGGATAAAGAAAAGGCCGATGTTTTAAACACTTTCTTTGCATCAGTATATACAAGGGAGCAAGGAATGGTAGAAGAGCCTCCGCAAGTAACAAATAAAACAATACAATTAAAAGATATTGGGTTAACTCAAGGAGATGTCATGGGAAGACTGAACAAAATTAAGACCGACAAAGCACCGGGTCCTGATGGTATACATCCAAGGGTTCTTCAGGAACTCAGTGCAGTGTTAGCAAAACCCCTATATTTACTCTTTAAAGATTCTATTACCACAGGCTCAGTGCCACAGGATTGGCAAAGAGCTAACATAGTGCCTCTATTTAAAAAGGGAACTAAAACAGAACCTGGGAATTATAGACCAGTGAGTTTGACCTCTGTAGTGGGAAAACTATTAGAAGGGATAATAAGGGACTATTTATAGGATTACAACACAAAAAATAAGATCATTAGCACGAATCAACATGGTTTTATGAAGAATAGATCATGCCAAACTAATCTTTTCAGCTTCTATGAGGAGGTAAGCAGCAACCTTGACAATGGCAAGGCAGTAGATGTAGTATATCTAGACTTTGCAAAGGCATTGATACAGTACCACACAGAAGGCTGGTGTATAAAATAAGGAAATTGGGGCTAGGAGATAACCTTTGCAATTGGATACAAAACTGGCTGAAGAATTGGGAACAGTGTGTGGTTGTAAATGGAAAATTCTCCAGTTCAGTTAAAGTGGAGAGTGGAGTACCTCAGGGTTCAGTACTGGGTCCGCTGCTTTTTAACATGTTTATAAATGACCTGGAAATAGATATAGAAAGCAAAATATCAATATTTGCAGATGATACTAAATTATGCAAAGTTATTAATTCCGAACAGGATATTTTCTCTCTACAGAGGGACTTACATACAATGTCAGATTGGGCAAACATGTGGAATATGAAGTTTAATTTGGGGAAGTGTAAAGTCATGCATTTGGGAGGAAACAATCCCAAGGCTACTTATAAACTTAATGGAATAATTTTAGGTGGCTCGTTGCTAGAAAAAGACCTGGGTATCCTTGTCAACTACAAACTTGGAAACAGTGACCAGTGTCAAACAGCAGTAGCAAAGGCAAACAAAGTCCTGTCTTGCATAAAAAGAGGTATTGAAGCAAGAGTGGATAACATTATTTTGCCATTATACAAATCATTGGTAAGACCACACCTTGAGTATGCAGTGCAATTTTGGGTACCGGTTCTGAAAAAGGATATACTAGAACTAGAGAGGGTACAGCGGAGAGCAACAAAATTAATTAAGGGAATGGAGGACTTGACATATGAGGAACGACTAAACAAACTTGGTTTATTTACTCTAGAGAAAAGACGACTAAGAGGAGACCTTATCACATTGTACAAGTATATGAGAGGTCAATACAAGGATCTCTGCGGTGAGCTATTTATTCCAAGGCATGATCAGGTGACCAGGGGACACCCCTTGAGATTAGAGGAAAGGAGGTTTAAACTTCAGCAGAGGAAGAGTTTTTTTACGGTAAGGTCTGTCAAATTGTGGAATTCATTGCCCAGGGAGGTAGTTATGGCAGATACAATGGACACATTTAAGAGAAGATTAGATACATTTCTTTCAAAAGGGAACATACAGAGTTATACTGTTTATCAGTAGGCTGATCAGGAAGGTCTGATAAAGACTAATTTAATTGGTAGCAGGAAAGCTATAAAATTCTCAGTTACTGAGGTATGAGGCGAAGGTTGAACTTGATGGACTTGTGTCTTTTTTCAACCTAATTTACTATGTTACTATGTTACCGAACACCAACGTAAGAGTAATGATACATAGGCCCAGAGAGGTTTATAAAGGAGTAGGAGAAGGCAGGACCAATTAGGTCTCCCAGGCTGGGCCTAAAACAGACGTCCAGGCAAGTGCCTGATTCATGCTACCAGTAACAAGGAAACAACGCGACCAGGCCACAGGCAAAGTGGGACGCAGCTAGTGATGTCAGTTCAGAACCCTGCTCCCGGCCAAATGGAGCAGGCCAAGTTAAGGCACTGTGACAATATGATTATCATAAATTGTAATATTTCCAAGAACAGGGTTCCAAGACCACCCCCTCTCCTTTCTCTATCTGGACCAAGCCCACTCCTACCAGCTGATCCCTCAGTGAAACTCTTTGCAACATCATATACTTCAAGTAACTAGCCCCCTGCTCCACCCCCTGTACATAGCTCTCTGCCACATGTTTTACAGTAGTAGGGAGAGGGTCCCAAGCCAATCTATGTCAATAATCATCTCCACAGCGCTTGTCCTCATCATATACTATACTGAATGAAAATGGGGGAACTTGGCCGTTACTCATATAATTCTCATTAAATTGTCTTCTATATTAATACCAACATAGGCAGTTCCTGGCCTCCTCTCTCTAGTACTTTAAAGTCAGAGGTCATAATATGAAAGTCTCTGTGGGTAAGAGTCCCTCCTACTGACTCGCCCTGTGGCTTTCAACTCCATACTATTCAATAATGGGGAGCAGGTCCCTAAGCCCATGCAATCCAGCTGATATCACTTGCAGCTCTGAAAACATGATGGTCTAGATAGCCTACTTGTTCACTGGTTTTTGCACAATGAGCTCCTAGAATGAATAGTATGCAAGCTATGATGATTGAAGAGCCAGTATGGATTCCTAATTAGTATGAAACATACCCAAATAGCTGTGAGAAAAAAACTGAAAGTGCTGAGCTTATTCCTTAGTGAGGCTGATGTATAATGAAATTTGGAGCAATTATGAGGAAATCCAACTTCAATGTAGGTGACAGATAACAATTACCATTGATTTAAATTAGACTTTAACCCCTTGAATCCCAGAGAGGGCACCAACATATTTTGCAATGCTTTGGAGATCTTAGCATTCAGGAGGTTACAATTCTCATTCAAATGAGTGATCATTTTGAATGCAGTTGGTTGTTCCTGAATTGCTTAAGTTCCTTTAATACATCTGCCTTAGTAACTTCACAAATGAGCTGTTCTTTTAAATTTTATGGATCATGTCATCAGAATGCTTGCATTTGCAAAGTATGTGATTTCTTGTAAGTCAAATCACAACACAGCAGAATGAAGCAATACATCCATTCAGACAGTTAAAGTGAACTTCTTAAGATGAATGTATTTAATTTAAGAGTATTAAAAGCTACACATACATTGATAACCATATGTAGTATAAATAGTTTTTGCAAAAATAACCTTTTATTTGATTGTGCCACAGAATGCCACTTTATGCTAATTAGTTGTTGTGCTGAACCTGTATTACCATCACACACTGTAGTGTGAATGAATAAAGGCAGAGCACACACACACTGGAGTGATAAGTTTGGCCTCAAACACAACTAATTAGCATAATACCGAGTGAATTAGCATAAAGTGCCACACTGTGATACCAAAACGTAAAAGTTAATATGACAATGTATATTACAGAAAAATGGCCAGTAAAACATATAAGCAGATTGGAATTATCTTTAAGAAATCTAAACATGTCTCAAGGTGACAAGTTAACTTTAATCCTGCTAGTGGACATCTGTAAATGTTAATATTTGTAACACAGAAAATTATGATACCCATTTTCTAAACCAGTGAGGGATTTTATAACTTTCAGCAAAAAAGAGTTTATGGTCTAGGCTTACGGCGTTATAGATGGGTATCACGGATAGAAGCATTGTGGCATTACCAAGGTTCTTGTTAACATAGGATCAATGATGAAACGGCCATCCTGATTAGAGGATTGGCGTTAACTATGAAAAAATTAAAAAGGGTGTTTTAGAAAAGGGGAGTATAAATACCCCTGCAGCCCATCCCACAAATACAGGCAGGGCCTACAACCTGTGGTCTGGGTTTACAGAGTTGTATATGGATAGCATGGATAGAAGCTTTGCAGCATAACCTAGGTTCCTGATAATCTAGGATTGATGATGAAATGGCCATCCTGATTAGAGGCCAAAAAAAGAGAGCCAAAACAGGTTTAATTGTTTATTATTTGCAAATGATAGACAATCATTTCGACATTGAGGAGGAGGCTAAACAAACTTCTTGATGAGGGTCAGGAATAGGGATGGGCAAGAAATTTTGCCATAAACTGAAATCAGCGAATAATGGCACTTCCCGCTTTGCGAATAATTTCCTGTGTAAAGTTCAGATTTTCCTCTTTTTTTTCACATAGCTCATTCCATTAAAATCAAACTGTGAGCTTTCTACTCATTCTGGTGCCGCTCTTCCAACTCCCATACTGACAAAGGGCTTTGGTAATGGTTATCCCGACGTACGATTCGTGGGACTTGCCCACTTCCTCATGAGATACCAACCATTACCATAGCATACAATTTACACCCTAATTCGTCTATACGTGCTTAAATAAATAGACATAGCTAAAAGACATCTCATCTAAAAGTATACATACTAAGAGTTAAATGAGCCCATATATGAACTAAGTTCACAAGACCAAATACGCATAAAATAATCATAGCAATAAAAATATAAAAAACATATTTATAGATATTAATACACACCAACCTGGAATCCAAATGACATCTAACACAAGGCATCTATAAAAATATATAAATAAATATAATGATAAATAAATTAATAACTATTATTCTAAAAACAATGGATATCAATTTCTTCATTAATGCCACTTGACCTCATGGTATTTAGCATATAGATCCAATATGACTTGCGTTGACATAGTCTCCTAAATCTACCACTCCCAGCAATAGTAGAACACAGAAAAGAGCACCCAATAGTGCAATATGATACACAAAAATTACAATAATATAAAAAACAGTGTGAAAATGCACTCACATGTACAGTTGGCCAGAAGGCTGATACCAGTCAATCTGACAACAATGCTTGTGGAGATACTGCTTCCATCTCCACTCGGAAGGCTGATGATCAGCAACAAAACGGCTCCAGACAGATAGCTGATTTCCAAGTACCAAAACTTTAATAAAATAGACTCTCTTGTCTTGTATCAGGGATAAAGATCCTCAGCCTGGTACAGGACCCATGTATGCCTGCATTAATGAAGTACATTAATGAAGTGTTTTATATTACTACAGTCTCCTAAATCTATGTCCTCGATGACTGATAGGTATTTGTTCAATACCCACAATTTTCAGGTATTTAATATTTCTATTCTGACACTCCAAAAATTGTCTCGACACTGTGTGTAAATTATTCCCTAGTGTCCTCTATATGTACTACATCTACTATGTGAACAGCAAAAACATCCAGTTTTCATAAAACCCAAATGACTTTTAAAATTATCTTTCCTTGTTAAAAGACTGGGTGCTAACATATTCTTTAAAATCTTTGCTTTTCTGAATATGACTTTAGGGTGTTTAGGGAGTTTCTTTCCAAGTATAAGGTCACACTTGAGCATTTTCCAATGCTTATCTATAATCCATGTGTTTATTACATTTTTGAATGATATTGAATCTTTTTTTAAGAATATGTACTGTGCGTCCAACATATTGTTTGCAGCACTTACAACTCAACACCACAAATTTGGAGCAACAGTCTATTCTGCTTTTAATCTGATAACTTTTTAAATGATTGTTAGAATTAAATTCCCTAATGTCCTCTATATGTAAGCAGGTAATAAATCTACTTCGTGAACAGCGAAAACATCCAGTTTTTTTAAAATCCAAACCACTTTTAGTAATGTCCAAAAAAAGTTATGGTTTGAGAGATACAGGCATTTAAATTTCAATGTCTCCTACTGACAGCTGTAAAGCTGTCAGCAAGAGATCAGTGTCGGCCGACACAGAGGCGCTTGAGCAGAGCCGCAATCTCATTAGTTACAACGAATCCCTTCATTGGAATAGGCTAAAACATGTTTGCCTGGTTTGCAAGCACACGTTTTAAACCATTCCAATGAAGGGATTCGTTGTAACTAATGAGACTGCGGCTCTGCTCATCTCCTCTGTGTCTGCCGACACGGATCTCTTGCTGACAGCTTTACAGCTGTCAGTAGGAGACATTGAACTTTAAATGCCTGTATCTCTCAAACCATTATGTTTTTTTGCATTTAGCTCAGCTTTTTAAGCTCTTCTAAATGCCCTTTAAAATTATCTTTCCTTCTCAAAAGACTGGGTGCTAACATGTTCTTTAAATTGTTTGTTTTTCTAAACAGGACTTTAGGGTGTTTAAAGAGTTTAGTTCCAAGTATAGGGTCACACTTGAGTATTTCCCAATGCTTATCCATAATCTTACTGGCTCCTCCATTATATCTTATCACAAAAGGGACAAAAAAATGCATCTTTCTTTTTATCCCATCTAAATTTACAAGTCATCTTTTTATTATTATTTACCTTAATATTAGTTAAAAGTCTCTGTCTATTCTGTCTTTTTGGCCGTTTAAAGGCTGTATCTACTATTTTTCTTTATACCCTTTCTTAAAGGGATAGTAATACTTCGTTTTAACTTTATTTTATTTTGTAGGCATTAAAAAAACATGAAGAACGATATAAGTCTTATCTCTCAAACCTTTATGGTTTAAGAGATATTCACAAGCAAAGTTTCCCCTCCCAGCCCATTTTACCTAGTGCAAGCCATCTCTTCTCAGATGTGAATCTGGCTGTAAGACCAGACAGATAACAGCAGGGGACAATGTTCTTTATATGAAAACAATGAAAGCCCTGCCCCCCCTTGACAAGCTTTTCAGGTTTTTCCCTTATCTTAATTGAAGATTGTCCCTCTATGCAGTCTACCTGGGCACCTCCCTTCTGCTTTGGCTGAGCAGTGTTACATCAGTAAAAGGGGTGGGAGGGGGACACTTTGTCATTGAATAACTCCTGAACTACAACTCTGACAGAACTGAAATAACACTCTCCAAAGTCCAAATACTATGATGATTAATTAGAGCTGTTTTATTATGAAACATTACTATCCCTTTAAAGGGATAGTAATACTTAAAATGTAAAAAAAATATGTTGTAGGGTTTATCACCCTGAGTAAAACAAGAGTACTCCCACTGCTCAAAGGTGTTTCATTCAAAAGTTTTTAATTTTCAAAGTTGAATTTCTATGGACAGCTCTGGTCCCGGGACCATAAATCTCCATAGGATGGTGTAGCAACAGCGCCACTGTACAATTTCAGGCCACTGTGATATTGCACCTAAAAAAATCAGATTTGAAAATTAATAAATTTTGAATGAAACACCTTTCAGCAGTGGGAGCACTCTTGTTTTACTCAGGGGGATAAACCCTACAACATTTTTTTTTTACATTTTAAGTATTACTATCCCTTTAAAGAAACGATCGTTCCTGTCCAAAGCTTGATTTTTAAAATCAGTATCTGTACTGCAATTTCTTTAAAACCTTAAGAATCACCCATAGGGTATACTGTTAACCCATTTTTTAAGGGGCCACTTGTCGGATATAGGTATGAATTAGTATCAACACTCTTATAAAATGTTTTACTCTGGATTAAATTATGTTCCTCTACAAATAATTTTAAGTCTAAAAACTCAATTTCCGTTTTATTATAATGGTAAGTAAATTGTATTCCAATATCATTTTGATTAATAAAACGTAAAAGCACCAACAATTTCACTTCCTCCTCAAATAATTAAAATGTTATCTATGTACCAGTCATAGTAGACAAGGTCCGCTCCCCACTGTGGGGAATCCCAAATATTGAGATCCTCCCAGTGCCCCATAAAAAGATTTGCATAACTAGGCATTAACCTCGTCCCCATGGCCCTCCACAGTTTTGTAAATAAAACTGATCTTCAAATAAAAAATAATTATTCCATAAAATGAACTCAATACGTTCTAATATAAAACTCCTCTGTTTAACACGCATATTAAGATATTGCTTAACAAAATATTCCACTGCTAAAAGATCTATATAATGCTTAATATTTGTGTATAATGCAGAAATGTCAACAGGTTACCCCCAAAATCCCTTTTTCCACTAAAATATTTTCTAATTTATCTAAAACATCAGAAGAGTCTCGAATATAGGACCTTAAATTAATTACATGTTGCTGCAAAGAATAATCCACATATTGGGATAAGTTGGATGTTAGTGAATGAATTCCTGTAACAATGGGTCTCCCTGGAAGATTAATTTTATCTTTGTGTATTTTAGGAAGATGGTATATAATTGGAGTAACGGGATATTTATTATACAGAACATTATTTTCCCTTTTATTGATAATACCCTCTATAAAGGTTGAATCTAATTTTCATAATAGCTTTTGATTAATTTCAAGGGTGGGACCTTTATCCAACCTTTTATAAAAAACGACATCATTAAGAATTCTATATGCCTCCCTTAAGTAATCAGCCTTATTCTGAATTGCAATCCCCCCTCCCTTATCTTCTATCCTAAAAACAATATCATCATCCTTAGTAAGTTCCTTTAGACACTTTTTTTCATGAAAAGTAAGATTATCCATATATCTTAAATCCATATCACATAATAGATTTAGGTTTACTAAAACAAGAGCATAAAATTAATCAATATAGTTTCCCTTACATTCTACTGGACAAAAAAATGATTTCTTTCTAAAATCTGTATGTATAAAATATTTAGAAGAGATAAAAAGAGAGATTAGTTTTTGTCCCTTTTGTGATAAGATATAATGGAGGAGCCAGTAAAATTGAACTGATTATGGCTAAGCATTGGAAAATACTCAAGTGTGACCTTATACTTGGAATGAAACTCCCTAAACACCCTAAAGTCGTGTTCAGAAAAGCAAAGAATTTAAAGAATATCTTAGCACCCAGTCTTTTAAGAAGGAAAGATGATTTTAAAATTGGTTTGGATGTTAAGAAAACTGGATGTTTTTGCTGTTCACATAGTAGATTTATTACATATAGAGGAAACTAGGGAATTTAAGTCTAACAATCATTTGCTCAGTATCAAGATATTTTTTGGAGTGTCAGAATGGAAATATTAAATACCTGAAAATTGTGGGTATTGAACAAATACCTATCAGTCGTTGAGGAGATAGATTTAGGAGATTATGTCAGAGCAAGTCATATTGGATCTATATGTTAAATACCATGAGTCCAAATGGCATTAATGAAGAAATTGATGTCCATTGTTTTTAGAATAATAGTTATATAGTTATTAATTTATTAATTATTTATGATTTATATATATATATATAGGTGCCTTGCTGTTAGATGTCATTTGAATTCCAGGTTGGTGTGTGTTAATATCTATAAATGTTTTTTATATTTTTATTGTTGTTATTATTATTGTATGTGTATTTGATCTTGTGCTATTAGTACAAATATGGGCTCATTTAACTCTTAGTATGTATACTTTTAAATGAGAGGTCTTTTAGCTATGTATATTTATTTAAGCATGTATGGACGAATTAGGATATAAGTTGTATGGTAATGGTTGCTATGGTAATGGTTGTTATCTCATGAGGAAGTGGGCAAGTCCCACGAAACGTACATCAGGATTAACCATTACCATAGCCTTTTGTCAGTGTGGGAGTTGGGAGAGTGGCACCAGAACGAGGCAGTAAGATCACAGCTTGGAGTAACCGGAGTCCCTCTGATTGACATCATAGAATGGAGAGACGACTTGGATTCTAGTGAGAACGCAGCAAAAGGTGTAGCATGGCAAACCCACGACTGCTGGTTTATGATCGTTTTGGAATTATTTTACATGTACAGCTTGTGTTTAGATCCCCAGAAGGGGAGTATTTGTTTTATTCTTTTGTTTGTGTCAATAAATATTCTAATACGACACTTAGAGTGGGCTCCGTTTTGCTCTCCTGTTCTTTTCTTTTTTCTGCATGGCTAAAGGAATGGCTAACTCCTGAAAGACGGAAATGAGCTTGTTTAAGGTGGAAGGGTAGAAGGCTCTATTAGCAAAAAATCATCCATATAGTGCAGGACAATGGGATACTGGGAATTATTACAAAGAAGCCAGTTCAATATTTCAGCATTTAACCCAAATGTGAGGCGAACTGCAAATATTAATTTTGGTGCCATCTTATTCCTCGGAGATGCAATAGGGAAGGATGAATGGGAAGAAGTTTAAAAGCATCTTCAATATCTATTTTTGATAACCAACAGTTACTGGCAGCGAGCTTGATAAGTGAGATGGTGTCCTCTCTGAGATGCTAGGCTAGAGCAAATTCCTCTGAAGGGATGAGGGAATTAATACTGGGATTTAAGGATGAATAGGGGCAGAAAAGTCTATGATAAGATATTTTTTAAGGGAAAAACTTACTGGTGGCTGTCACTCTGCCTGCTTTTTCTCTACCCCTTTCACTCCTGATTGGAGGATAGATCTTAAAGGCTTCCTGTTTCTGGCTTCCCATGCCCGATCTTCAAGCTATTCTGCATTCATTGTGTGTCTCTGGCATTTTGATCCTGCTTTGATGCTGCTTTGTTCCTGACCACCCTCCTGTCTGTTCCTTGTTCTGCTTGATCTCCCATTATGACCTGGCTTGACTCGCCTAATCCGATCACCTCTGCTGTTATTCATTCATACGTTGCCTGTGTACCTTTTCTATATATTCAGGTGTGTTTCTAATCATTGCAGCACCCCCTTTATCTGTCATTTTAATGCACTTTCATTATTTTATTGATTCTGTTCCTTGTTGGTTAGGTTGTGTGTCAGTTTGTATTGCCTGTCAAGTATAATTGCTGTGACTATTTCTGAAGCTCTCAAAGGCTGTGGGGTCCATGGCATTTTTTTGTGTGGGAGTTTTAGTGGTGATTAAGTTCTGTGGCTTGGGATGATTCATAGTTTTCTTTGTCATAAAATAATTAATTTAGTGTAAGCTTTCTGAAGAACTTCTCCATATCACTACAGAGTTCTATTTTATCCATTGGTGGTGTTGGTTCATTTAAATGCCTTGCCTATTACCTTAGCTTTTGTTGTTTTTTGGAAATTGTAGTTTCCTGTAGTATAGCTACAGTATAGTTTACTAGTCCTTTGTGTCTGTTCACATAAATGCTTTGAGAGCCAAGAAGATTTCTGCTTTTACTTTGGTCTTATTTTTGTGAGTAATCCCAATAAGATTACTACACAGACTTTTCAAGAATCTGGTACATAGCTACTATGCATAATAACTATTATAGGTGTGTAAAGTAGGGTTCTTTAGGTTGAGACCTTTATGGATGAGATTTTCCTATTTGCATGTTGTCAGGAAGAAGATGCCACTGTCCAGTTGTGCATGTTTCTTTAGGAGGTTAATTTGTATAGTATATTGTGGTATCTTCCATTGTAATATGGATAAATGGTAGAAAAAGCAGGAGACTGGTATAGAAGAATTAATACCTTGAATGGCCGAGTAGCTTTAGCTTGCAAGCTTTCAAGATGACTTAGGTGTCTTCTTCAGGCATATTAAGAATTGAGGCTCAATCGGAAACCCATGACCGTTAAAACATTCATGAAAATTATTTTTAAATTTATGGTTCACTGGAGGTGAATCCTTAGATTCCAGTAGAGGCATCTCTTTGTAGCTATCCAAGTGGTACAATATTTGTTTCCTTTTTGCTGTGTGAATAGCTCCAGTACATTTAGTGTACAGAGAGTTTGTGACTGCATTTATGTATGGGTTAACCCTCCAAGCACCAGAGGACTGCACAACACATAGCTTTGTGATCTTTAATGATGATCAGTTTTGCAAAAATGGTGACCCACTGGGGTGTCTCTTTTGTTGTTCACACCGGACCCATGAAAATTCATACTTTTTTTTTGTTTGTCCTACCTCATCTAAATGTAATCCTGTGTTAGGATATTTCACACATATGTTGAGGTAGATAACATTAGATGGTCTGCAGAACAATGTGCACTTTATGTAGTAGTTTTGGTGGGAATGTGGTATGGGTACCTTATCTGTGGTACATATGTGTGCACACTGGTTCCATAACTCTTTTGTAGACAGGGAGAAGTACCATTTTCTTTTAAAATTTTTAAGGAGCTCTTTATCGCCAGTTGTTTTAGGTTGGGAGGTGTTAATAGGAGACGTTTTGGGAATATACTTTTTAATATGCCATCAGTATGTTGTATTGTTTGGAGCTCTTTTGAGATTGTGTGTAGTACTTAGAGCTAGGAGGTATAATGATACTTTAAGCTGAGTGTTGTGATGGCACTAATGACACTCTGTTTGTAATCCAGGATATTTCTTCTGGGTACACTATGTAATCCAGAATATTTCTTCTGGGTACACTGCAATATGGCCTCCATAGAAATTACATTTTGCTTAGTTTCCTGAGCTGTTGTATATATATATTCATAATCAGCCGATATGATTTTTTCCAGTGATGGAAAATTAAAAAATTCCACAGGAGCAAATTGACTTTACAATGAAGCTAGCTATTGCTAGCATATAAATTGCTACTGTTGCCAGTTTGTGTATGCTAGAGATTGATCTAATGGCTCTGCATATATGAAATTAGAAAAGAGATATTACTAGTTTTAAATTGGTGATTATCAAATGTCTGATTTCAAAGTACATTTAAGGAAGTGTAAGCAGAATACACAATGATTGCATTTCCAGAGAGAATGCATCTTAACAGTCCAGTCATGTACCCAATTTCCTTACACACATTTCAACTCTGAGCACTGACAGATGTTGGTCTTTGAAGGATGCTCACATTATATCAAAGTATATTCATTCCACAGAGGCATAGAGGCCATTAAAACAAACAAATAAAGAATAGTTCTTACATTTCCTTTTCATCTGCAGAAAAAAAACCTATAATTAAACATGTCATTGTAAAATGCTCCTTCTACTTAAAATCCATTTCTGTGGACGAGAACATATTACCCATGCTAGTTATTGAACCATGAAGATTGCTGACTTTGGAATAAGTGCCAATGAGCCACAATTCTTTGAAATTTCTGTCCTTTTATGTGACCCAAGGTTGATATATTAATTTTCTCAATAGAAGATACACAGATGCCAGGGTTATTTGAAGCTGAAAGTGCAATCCTTGCCACAGGCAGTACATCTGATAAATATCTTTGATTTGCCTGTCATTCTTCTGCTGGCCAGATTGGTGATGGTGAGAAATGTTACACTCAATTAACCTATATTGGTGAAAAAAACATACTACTTTCTTTGATACATCTTAATAATGCATCACATAGTAAGCCATTTAAATGCCATTCTCAAAGACTTTCTAAAGCAAATTAATATGTAAGCAATTGTATCTATTCATATAAACATTGTCAACTAGCATTAAGCCATGAAGGTGGGGGAAACTGGAGTGAACATATATGGGAAGGCTGAGAGATTATAAACCTCCTACGTACACAATCTCTGGTCACTAGCTATTTTCAAGACTTAAAATATTTAAATAATGGCATTGAGATATATAAAGTCCTGAGTGTATAACCCATCCAGCCATGAACAGGACATTTGCATAATAGTTTGTTTTTATATATGGAAGAGTCATTCATGTTCCGATAAGGACAAAAACAATTATGTTCCCTTACTGAATGAGTAGATAACTAAATAAATCATATTGGTTGATGACTTTTGGGAGCATTGATTCAGTGTGGCCGCTAAAGAGTGCTAACTAATATTGTATGTTCCATACATATACATTACCTTAGCAGATTAGATCTTGATATGTGGTCTACTTGTAATATACTATCCATTTCTTTTATATTGTGTCTAATCATTCAGCAGACTATGTAATATTCATATTGTGGTTTGTGTAATGTTGAGAAATAGTGGTGCTTTGTACATACTTTGTGTATATTTAACTCATCTGTGTACAAGCAGGGAAATCCTAAATACATGGCCTATTAGACACCCCCCTGAGAAGAAGGTTGGTCACCAATGATTTAGACCAAAACAGGCAAGATCAGTCCATTCACATTCTTTAGAAATGAACACTAGCCTTCTGAAGATAGACACATGAGGCCTTATTCATCAAGCTAAATCAGTGCAATTCTGGAGCAAACCATCTGCATCTCCATAGAGTTGAACAACAAACCTGTAAATTTCCATTGATTTAATTTGGGATTTTACCTCTATGAGTGCTAGAGAATTAATTCAAAGCAATGGGTTGGAGACAATTTTAGCCTTTAATGGGTTAAAAACACCTTTTGGATCAACTGGGATTTCTATTCCCTCCCTAAGGTTCAGTTTGTTTCCTCTAGAAGTGCATCTCTTTAACTTGATAATGATGAATAAGGTTCTTGCTATCTTATCAGCCCTGTTCAGCTGCAATAGGAAATCAGCACTGGGTTTACTGTCCTGTCTTTCTCATCAATCATGGGGAATTTAATAAATTCCCACTTATGCCATGTACAGATTGCAGCCATATTATCATATATGACAGACAAGCAGTACACTGTAGAGAGATACGAGAGAAAAAACACTATTACATAAATCCACGTCTGGATATACAGAATATTGTTGCATTGTTTTCAAATTCCAAAAATTATAGGTGTCCAAATTCTGTATAGTGCGCTGCAGGTTAAATAAATTGGTATGTCAGAGACAAAAGGAAATCACTGCATATCCAGCATATGTGAAATAAATATCTACCATTCTACTATACTGGACATGCTTTAGGAAACTATTCTATGCAGCCTATGTATATTTTTAATTATGGACTGTACCAGTGAAGCAAGAACTGATCCGGGAGGTATTTAGTGCTCGTGACTCCTTTACATGAGCTCCAGGATACTATTCTGTCTAATTCTTCAGTATACTTGAATAGGGACTGTACCGGTGAGGCTTGAACCGATCCGGGAGGAACATAGTGCTTGTGTTCACTTTACACGAGCTCCAGGGATTCTTTCTATTTCTGTCCTTCTGCAATATCGCATTAACAACTGGTACTAATAGGGTTAAATATACTTACTTGTTCTCTGGTTTGGTGGCGACAACCCTAAAAAACTGTGAAATAATACTACTGGGAGAGCAGAACTTAGCTCTCTGAAAGTAGTAATTTCATTTTAAACATCAATCACTATTAGTTTTTAACAAAAATTTTTTTATTCAAGAAAATAAAGGTTAAGTTTTAACCCAATGACTGCACATAGAGCTTGAACCAGCACTGAACGGGTTACTTTTCTGCATTTCCAGTATAGTGGAATGGTAGACATTTATTTCACATATGCTGGATATGCAGTGACTTCCTTTTGTCTTTGATGTATTGTTTTCAATGCACAAAATAAATATCCCCTGAAACTTCTCTTTATGCAGTTTTAAAGAAATATTTCCAGAGAGGGGGGGGGGTTCTGATTGTCCTACGCGTGACTGTAACAACTTCAAACTGAAATCGGCAAATAATGGCACTTTCTTCTTGGTGAATAATTTCCAGAGAAAAGTGCAGTTTTTCCATTTTTCACACTATTTTCACCTAGCTCATTGAATTGAAATCAATGGGAAGACATTTTTTTCCCCACCAAAAAAAGTTACTTTTCTACAGCCATATACAAGGGTGTCAGGCTCTCACAGCATGCCATTCTGTTTGTGAGAGGAGAAAGCAGCACGTTTTTTGAGCTAGAGAAGATAGGCAAACAAAGAGGAATGAAGTTTAGTTTAAGGAGTCTTTTAGGTAGGACATTTGTTCTCTGTATTAGGCGTGTCTGGGGGCACTCTGGGGAGAAGATGGGAGGAAGGAGGTTGACCCCAAATACCCAATTCCACATGACTGACTGCCAAGAAACAGGCAGCTGGAGTCCCATTTGCTTGCTGATCTTGCTGTTATTGTCTCTGTGCTGTGGAAGTCAGGGGAAAGAAGTCCTTGATTTTCATTTTGCTTTTCAGTTATCTTTTTTTTTTTTTTTTTTTTTGGACATACTGTGATAAGACGTGGACAAGTTAAAAAAAAATAATAGTAATAATTAAAAAAATAATAATAAAAAAAAAAAAAAAATAAAGACATAAACATCTATATATATTAGGTGACAGACATCTAACTGGGCTAAGGCAAGACATCACATTCCATCAGCTGTGTTGTGTACGAGTTGTGTTGTGTAGAGTAAAAACACACACACAGTAGTTGAGTAATGTCCAGCAAAGGGGCAGGGGGAAGAGGGGAGCAGCAAAGTGACATGACAGTAAACTAGTAACTCAAAATCTGACTTCAGCAATGGTTGCTGCAGCATGTGCAATAAATGATGACAATGCCTCTCCTCCAAGGGAAGATGCAGTTTGTCAAGGTCCCAGCAAAACGTCCAGTACCATCAGTGCCAGTACAAAAGAAAGAACCATATAAGAAGATATATAAAGAAGAACACTGAAGCTGACAATAAGTCACATTCAAGTGTTGATGATGGCAATAGCATAATAGAGGAAGGTGTAGCAGCTGAAGCATCTGCTGCATCAGATAGTGAGACAAACAAGCACCAAAACAGCTATCCTGAAAGTAGTAGCGAACATTGTTACATTAAAATTAAAAATAAATTGTTTGAGACATCTAAAAGCTTAGAAGAATATAAAGGTAGAGGACAAGAAGTGGCAGGTGATGCTGATGCTGCTGAGGATGACCTAATGATGACGGATGATGATGCAGATCTAGAATATATCCCCCCAACATCCTTCTCTTGTTCAGATAGTTGAGAGTGAGGATGATATGTCCATAAAGTTAGCAGAAAGGCAAAGGCTGGATCTTCCACCACTGAAAAGGAGCACTACGCCTGTCTATAAACTGTTTGAGAAAACCATTGGAAAGTCTGACCCTGGACAAGCAAAGATGTCAAAAAGTACACAGTCACCCTATCAGACATCATCAGCATCATCGCCTCTTCAAAGTCCAAGTCACGCTCAGCCACACGCTCCTGTGTTGAGTACCCAGCAGCAACAACAGCAACATGTTATTAATCTCCACAGTGTTAGATATGATGAGTACCTCTGCTGCTGCTGGAAGTACTATGTCTTTGACACCTACTAGTAGTAGCAGTAGAATTACATCAACATCTAGTCCAGTATTAGTAGTAGCAGCACCACCTCAGGAACCCACTCAGTCCATGTAGTCCACAATATGGAGATACTTCACTCAGGTTACTAAAGCTAAGCATGTTTCTATCTGTTGTCTGTGCAAAAAGCACATGAGCAGAGGGAAAGCAGGCTCACACCTAGGCACCTCCTCTATGAGATCCCACCTGAAGCACAACCACAGGTTTGACTGGGAGACACACTATCAGCAGGTCAAAGGTGCTGCAACCAGCAGCAGCAGAAGCACTTTAAAAGGTTCCCAGAGCTCTAGGTCAGAATAAAGAAATAGTGAAGTTATTTATGTGTCAGAAAGTGTGCTACTGCCAACAGTTAGTTCTCTCCAAATAACACCTATGTCTCCTGCAGCAGTGGAGTATGATGACTCTGGGTTTACTGTAGGAGATGACAGTAGTCATAGACTGCCCACACATGCTGCCTCTACCTCCGCCACCTCCTCTAATCATGTTGTTAAAGCAATAATGTTCCAGGGTTCTTCTGCCATGTCCTGACAACCCACACTGATGGAGTTCCATGGAAGGAGTCAAAAACTTCATAAAAACAATCCCAAAGTATGACTGTGGAATGTTAAGGTTGCCAAAATGTTGGCAGTGGACATGCTGCCATATTCTTTTGTAGAAAACCGAGGTTTCAGAGAACTGATGTCATGTGTAGCTCCACGCTGGCATATCCCAAGCCCACAGTTATTTTTCCAGGATGGATGTGCCTGAATTGTACCAGCAGGTGGTTAGTGTGCTGGGCAAAGGGCTGAAATGTGCGTAGAAAGAAAATCCACCTGACAACAGATATGTAGACAAGTGAGCAGAGCACAGACTATGACTGTGACTGCTCACTGGGTTTCCCTCCCAGCACCAACAGTGGTGAACACTAGCTTACAGCATAAGATGACATACAGTAATTGTGCTTCTGGTTCTGGCAGTGTGATTAAAATGCAGCAGCAGAAGCAGCAGGATAGCCAATACCATCGTCACACCAGTTTGTGTATGCAGAGTTTTGAGAGACAGTCCCACAAAGCCATAGATGTTTTAAGTAAGCTAGACCAGGTGATAGAGGAATGTCTTGTACCCCGCTCCTTAAAAGCTGGTTTTGTGTCTTCTGATAACAGATCCAACATAATTGCTGCTTTGAGAATAGATGATATGGTGCATGTGCCCTGCTTTGCCCATGTGCTAAAATTAGTTGTGACCAGATATCTGGCAGAATCCAAAATTCTCAGAGAGATGCTTACTGTTGTCTGAAAAATTTCTGCCTGCTGCCACTGTTGCCACCAGTGCTGATCCTGCTGCCACCATTTCTGTGCCTGTTGTTAGACTTGCTGCCCCTGCTGCCACCAGTGCTGAACCTGCTGCCAGTATGTCTTGTAATACTCGGGAGGGGGAGGAGAGGATGATGCAAAGTGTGACAACAGGGGACCCTAAGTCACACTTGCCATCCCCAAGCAGTCCCGACAGTGTTAGTACTGCTACTAAGAAGGTCCAGCAGCTTATTAATGTTAGCAGTGAAGGAGGGGGTAATCATATTACTAGTGACTGCGAGGAGGGAGACTGAGGGGCTGAACTTGATGTGGATGGTGTTAGTAGTAGTAACAGTAAAGGTGAAGCAGCCAGTGGGATTAGTGTTAGGGGGTGTGGTAGGGGAAGCAATTGAGAGTGTCCAGACCAGCGGTCAAGGGAGCCCACACCATTCCCCTGGCCCTGGGAGTCCACTTGCCCCCACGGCATTGTCCAGTTGGAACATGATACTGAAGAAACCAGTACTGGTGTTGGATAGCAGGTCAGCAATAACACCACTACCACCACCAGGAATATGAATCAGCTGCCTGTGCCTGCTTCTAGTGCTGCCAGTCTGCCTACTTCATGTCACCAAGAAATGGCAAGTGTGACATTAGGGGACCCTCTGTCACATTTCTTATCACCTCCTCCAACCAGCAGTGAGATGTTTGTAATAGAGCAGCAGCAGCACGGAAGGACTAGTGGTGGTTGTGATAATGATGATGGTGGAGAAGCTGAGGCGGAAGAGACATTGATGGTCATTTTAGCCCAAACTGAGAAGGAATGGGAGACAGGGATGAGAATGGGCATCACCACCACAACCAGCAGTGAGTTTTTGGAATTTGCTGAGTTTGCAATTGCTCTAATTCCTGCTGCTGCTGAGTTGCAAGGGCATCAGTATGCTGAGGAGCAAGCTAGTGTGCCACACACCACCTTGGACACAGTGGGGATGAGGTCAACAAGTGATGACGGACTAGGACAGGTTACTCTTGCCAACAGCAGCAATACTCCTGGTCCTAGTTGAAGTGCTTATTCTGAGGCAGTAGCAGCAACAGCAGCAACATCATCCACTGCCCCAGCCAGTGAAGAGGAATGTGGACAAGAAGAAGAAAGAGGCCATTCTTATATATATATATATATATATATATATATATATATATATATATATATATATTGTGTGTGTGTATATATATATATATATATATATACACACACACACACACACACACATACCTACATCCATTTTTTTTATTCATTGGGTAAACACCTCTGTAACTGTAACTTGTACCCAACTGTTGGTTTATTCATGCTTATTTCTTGCTGGTATCCTCCGGGCTGATAGGTAGAAGTATAGGCTGGTCTTCTGGATGCCAGTGACTCACGGCCTCATGGTGCATAGGACTACCGGTGCTTCTCAGTGCACTGGAATAATAGTTAGTCAGTGGAAACAGCTAAGCAATGTGCCATCATCATACACCACAGATGATAAAATGAGATGTTGGTTATAACAATGAAATGGCTCAAGAATGAGCCTTCTAGAGACTTGGTGGTAACACTGACTTGAATCTACCCTGTGTTATATTAAATCATTAGGTACATAATGGTGGTTAATTATTACACATCCATAAATTAAATAGATACAATGAGTCTCATACTTAGCATGGATGAAATGAAAGAAGTGACAATGTGATGTGAGGGTGACAGGAGAAAGGATCCGTGATCACTAGGTGTGTCGGCAGCTGATAGAGGGGTAAGGACTAAGGACGTCAAGCTGGGACAAGGCTAGGCCTGATTACAGATAAGAGAGGAGAAATAGAATTACGGAGTGGAGGAAACAGCAGGAAGAGATTAAGAGGAGTAAAATGAGAGCCATGACATAGAGAATTGGCGAAGATTGGGAAAGATAGTGTGGGAGGACAAGGCGGCATGAAGGAAAGAATGACAATCTTGACTTACTGAAGATCATTCTCAGGTAATGAGATTCTTGAAATGGTGGCATGTAGGACGTCTATTGTGCCTGAAAGTGACGTTGTTATGGTTTTAATGACACTCAAACTCAGTAGATGAAATAAAACACAGTTTTATTGAACAGGTTAGCGAATATAACCCTCACAGGTCCAGCAGTAATGGTAACACCATACAATACTGACACAGGACAGGTTAAGGCAAAAATACAATGTATACCCACACGGGTCCAGTGTATGTGCAAAACAGACTTTACAATATACTGACACAGGTCAGGTTATGTTCGAGTGAACTCAAATCGAGGCAGCCAGGAATGGGTTACTATTAGGCCAATACAGCGAGCAGGCCCTAATAGTGCAAGGTCCTTGAGACTCCCACTCTGCACAGGGAGTACTTAAATAGCCAGAAACGCCCAGTAGACAACGGAGTCCCAGGATACTTAGATCTGCCTTAGCAGTAACGGAGGACTGAGACAGTATGCCTGGATGGGTGCCCAACAGAGACTGCACTGAATAACCAGTGACAAGTGACACCTTCCCCGAAGGGGTTAACGAACACCAAGACCAGCAATGACTGCCTGATGGAAGCACAGCTTGAGGCGCCCAACGAAACACCAACCTCAGCTAAAGGCAGGAAGGAGGGTCAAGCGAACCGTGGTGCACTTATGGAATAGACACTGGAATGTCGCCCGCGCGACACCCACCGTATCGAGACTAGACTGCACAAGTGGCAATAAGGCTCAAAAGAATAGTCCGGACACTGGAGCCTGGAAGCGGAACCCCAAACCGAGGACCAGAATGGGACCACAGGTTGTACCAATACCAGAACCAGTAGCCCTAGCAGGCCGGTATACAGAGCAGGAATGAGACAATCCTAGTCAGTACACAGAGCAGGAATGTCAGCTGGGCCGGGTCGGTACACAGAGCAGGAATGTCAGCTGGGCCGGGTCGGTACACAGAACAGGAACGTCAGCCAGTCCGGGTCAGTACACAGAGAAGGAACGTCAGCCAATCCGAGTCGGCACACAGAGCAGGAACGTCAGCCGGGTCAGTACACAGAGCAGGAACGGATACAGTAGAGTAGTCAGGCAGTCCGGGTTGGTACGCAGGCAGGAACAGATACAGCAGAGTAGTCAGACAGTCCGGGTCGGTACACAGGCAGGAACAGATACAGCAGAGTAGACAGTCAATCCGGGTCGGTACACAGAGATCACACTAACAACTGGAACAAGCGCTGGCAATTGAAACACCACGAAAGAGCAACAGCAAAGTGACAGGACCCAGTATTTAAGGACAAATACTGGGCGAGACAAGGTACTGCAACCAATAAGAGTAGCTGTGAGTGTGACTGACAGAATATTGCCAGAAAGCACGGGGACCGTGATCGACGTAAAGTGAAACAAGGCTCACTCGTAATGGAATGAGCCCAGAGGGAGGGGCTCCTGCCCGATATCTGTAGACTTGCATCCCCTCCCACAAATTCAGGCAAAGGCTTATACATATACTAAAATAACAGCACAGTGTAACGTCTCTAATAACATATTAGTTATCAAATAAAATCAAATTGCCTCCAACGTTTCATGTTGATTCTTTGTTTCCTTAGGAGTGTAATGCACACAACTCCCTTAAAGGGAAGATAAGAAAAATACTTTTCCTAATAAATACAGCATTGAATATCCTATCCCTTAAGTGGCATTACAAAGTCTAGAAATTCACATATGTGTTTTCATTTTTTCAATATTTTCTAAATTCCTCTGAGATGTCTAAATGCAGCTGGTCTCCTCCTCCTTCTGTTCCTTTGTTTTCTTTAAACCTCAACATTATGATCCAACACCAGCCCCAACAGCTGAAATGGCTAGCTTGGCTTTCACTTACTGGACTCTCCAGAGTAATTACCTTTTCCATTGCCATAGCAACAAAAGAGCTTGTTGAACTGTTATTTTTTATGTGAATTTAAGGTATGAGGACTAAAAAAAATGAAGATCTCATTTATTTTCTCCACTAAACATGCTACTGTATTTGTCCGTTTTTTTACTTGGGGTTCAGCCCTGTAAGACATTATTAAGTATATTGGTGTTCAGAGGCCTCATTCATTTGTAAAATCTAAGAAGCCCTAGAAGTTTTGAAATTTGTAGTATCCCTATAAACAATAATATATTTTGTGAAATGTAAGTCAAAGTGGTGTCCCAGATGATGAGGTGATTTGATATTATCAAAACTGAAAGTGGATATACTAGTTGGTCCAGATGAGATTTTTCCAAGAGTATTAACCCCTTAACGACATGTGACATACCATGACTGTCACAGAATTCCATACTTTGACAGATGAGGGTCCAAGCATGTCACGGATAAATGATCACAGTGCACCTGAGGGTACACCCATCAGGAATGCTGTTTCTGACTGCTCCAGAACCAGAGAAGTCCATTATGGTTCAGCACAGGTGATAGCTGCTACATCAATCACATGTGCAAGTAAAGCCACATAATAAAGGCAATGTTTCTACACATTGCCTTTGTCACGATTCTCTGCCTCTCTCCTCCTCACTATAATCGTAAGGCAGAGAGTGACAGAGAGCAAACATCCCAACAGTTCAAATGGCCAAAGAGGAGAGCACTTTTGTTTTGTGAGGAGCAGGACTGTTAGGTAGGAAAAAAAATATTTATTTCATGACCTGTTGACACCTCTTTATGTAACTGAATAAATGTTTTAGAACAAAATCCTTTTCATTTACACAGATTCATTTATAAACAAATATACTAAAGTGTAAATAAACATTGATGCAAGTTATATTACTGTGGAGCAATGTAATATAAACACAACACATTCTGATCTCCTAAACAGAGGGATACCATGGAAAGAAAGAGGGACATAGGGATTTGCATCTCAGAGGGACAGTTCCTCCTACAAAGGGACAGTTGAGAGTTATGAGCAAACATTTATACTTTTTTATCCAGTCCCTGTTAAAAAAATACACAGAGTACAAATTATCATAAGAAAACCTATTATATACTTTGGCCACCATTTATCTCCCTAACACGCGACAACATTCCCATTTTGCTGCAGTGTTGGCTGCTCTGCATCCTTTCCAGGAGGGCTTTCTCACTCTTGGGGGCAATTTTAATGTGGCCCTTGACCCGTCTCTTGACACGTCCACTGGTTCAGCCCACACGCCTCATCATGTCCTGATGAAGGTTAAGAAATCACTCTTTGATTATCAGCTGGTCAATTGCTGGAAGGCTCTTCGTCCCGATGATAGGTATTATAGCTTCTGCTTTGCTCCTCATTCCTGTTACTCTCGCATTGATTACTTAGTTATCACTCACTATCACTTGCCTCTGTTGCACTCCGCTGCATATGGGATCACGACTTGGTCAGACCATGCCCATTTGACTATGACTTTGAGCTCCCCTCTTACTCGACCAACCCAATGTTCTTAGAGGCTCAACTACTCTCTCTTAAGTGATCCAGCTATGTTGGCCTCTACTCGTTCCCTCTTGGCAAACTATTTTGCTCTCAATACCACCCCTTATGTCCGAGCCCTCATGGTCTGGGAGGCCCAAAAATGTGTGGTACTGGATCAGTTCATCAAAGTGGCTGTGGCAAGGAAGAGGGCTCACTCCACCAAGCTACCCGAGTTGTACTGCCAGATTGCCACCTCAGAGTGGTCACATAAAGAGAAGCTAGATAACGCGGACTTCCAGTGTCTCCTGACCTTGCATTGCGAAGTGGCATCTACCCTTAATGACCTTGCACAGCGACACTTTACCCAGCTTCTGGCACTTTACTTTGAACGTGGCAACAAGCCTGGAAAATACCTTGCCAGGGCCCTCCGGAAACACCGCCAAGTCACATATATCCCTAAGATCCAGGACTCTGGTGGCACTATCTGGTAGCTCCCATCGGATATTGCTCGAGAATTTGTGACTTATTATTCTAAGTTTTATAACCTGGCACCGGATGGGGATGACCCTGCTCAGGCCCACCGGCTGTGAGATAAAATCTTTGGCTACCTGAATTGGCACTTGTGAATTCGGTTGACTGATTCTGACTCTGAGCTCTTGGATCACCCGATTTCTTTGGTCGAATTTACTGTAGCCTTACGCAACTCCATGACGGGCAAATGTCCTGGCCTGGATGGTCTCTTGCTTTCGTACTATATACAATTTCAGGAGATCCTTGGACCTCGCTTAGTTTCAGCCTGGGATGGTAGGGTTCTGGAAGAGCCAGAGATATAAGAAATGAATGGGGTGGATGTAGGAAATGCAGGATATGAAATGAGAGTGGGAGGGGATTATGGGGTGATTGGGTCAGGTGGTTGTAGAGGGAATTGTAAAGATGATAATGGGCAGGAAAGGAAATAGGAAATGGCTGAGAGGGACATAAATAATGAGGGAGACCATCTATAAGGGCATGGGATGATGAGCAAGATATTATAGGTGGAGCAGAAGTATTTTTCTAAAGAAAGGTATCAGGTCACCTTATTCTTGGTGAACAAAGTTGCAAAAAATATAGAAGGCTAGTAGAATAAAAATAATACCTTTTAGTGTCTGAGTTTTTTGTTGTTGTTGTTTGTTTTGTTTTTTACTCTACTAGCCTCCTACTTTTTCTATGGCCAACGTGGATCCACACTTTATCCATAGAAAAAGTACAAAGTCGATCACAGAAAAAAAGGTACAAGGTTGCTGACCTGGCATGACCTGGGTCATGGATGTGATTATCAGAACTGGAGATTTATGAAGGGGCAGCAGATGACTGATTAGGTGGCAGAGAATTGAGTGAGCACATTAATTTAGGGGGCAATGGGCACATATTAACAAGAGGAGCAGGAGATAAAGAGGGGATGGAAGAGATGATTGTGAGGGCTAAAAGTGAAAGGGGAATATTGTGATAGAGTGCGGTGTATGAATGGGGGAACTGCAGGAGATGATACAGGATGTGAGGAAGATGATGGGTGGGAGATGAATGGAAGCGGTAGAGGATTTGGATTTTTGGGGATAATGAGGGAAAATAAATGAGATGAGCCGGGGTATATGAACTGCCTGTTGCTCCTTTGCAATACATTCTTCTCCCTCAACACCAAACATCTACAACAAATCTCTCTGACCACTTGTTCAGTAGTTGTGTAGTATACAAGAGAGACCTACTATACAAGTGTACAGAGAGAGAGAGAGAGAGAGAGAGAGAGCATTTATATAAGACTAGTAATTTTGGATGGTGTTGCCTGTCATTTACCCAGACTCCCATTAACCCTTTGAGTGGCAGAAGGGGTACACAATGCATTGCGTACCCCTCTGCCACTCACAGGCTTAAGCATTTGTTAAAAAATAAATAAACAGATGGCCAATGCATCCCAGACTGCTAGTATCTCATAAAGAGGGACACTTGGGAGGTACAGACCCCTAATGTCTCCTAAAGAGGGACACTGGGTAGGTACAGACCCCTAATGTCTCATAAAGAGGGACACTTGGTAGGTATAGAACCTAATATCTCCTAAAGAGGGACACTTGGGAGGTACGGATCCCTAATATCTCCTAAAGAGGGACACTTAGGAGGTACGGATCCCTAATATCTCCTAAAGAGGGACACTTGGGAGAAATAGACCCTTACTATCTCCTAAAGAGGGGCACCTGGGAGGTATGTACCCCTAATATCTTCTAAAGAGGGACACTTGGGAGGTATGGACCCTTAATATCTCATAAAGAAGGACACTTGGGAGGTATGGACCCCTAATATCTCCTAAGGAGTGACACTTGGGACGTATAGACCCCTAATAGTTTCTACATATGTGATTTCCAGATCTGTATACACATTGAAAGTACAGCATTGTACTGAGCAGTTCTTGTATGTGACTGAGAGCTGTTCATTTGTCTAAAAGCTGACATTATACCCCTGAGAGCTGATGACAGTAGAAGGAAGTTTGTTATACAGATAATTAGGGCACTTTCCAAGAAAGCATTCTCTACACCTTTCATCTAGGGAGAAAAAAGGAAGAGAGAAACAGGTTTATTATAACCAAAGGGGTTGTGGCAGAGACGTCTGCCACCCAGATGTTACTGTAGAAGATGCAATATATATAAATACACACACACATACCCAACACACACACTCACACAAAAAAAGCACATGCAATACACAAACACATGCACAACACACACACGCAATACACACAATACACCACAACACACATATATACAATACACATGCACAAAACACACTGGGTGAGCAGCAAGCACAGTCTTCTAGGATATCACACACAGTCCACAATTCTTAAAAAAGATTTGCAGGTTTATTTTGACATTGTATCAAACACAATCAGTAGGCAGTGTCTGAGCACTATCTTTACTTGTAGGTTTACTTCAAGGTTCTAAACTAACGAAAATAGCATAGGTTTAACCTATATTTCAAGTCCTCACAGAAAGTCAAATGCCATTTTCTTTTTACAAACTCTGCAGCCTGGGATTGCTAAGCCTGCTAATTGGGACAGGTGGAGGGGTAGAGGCTATGTAGGATTCTGGGCCCTAATTACCTTCCCTCTCCAACCCTCCCATACACTTTGTCACAACACACACAAACACACATACACACACATATAGAACAAACAGTATTGATAGAGACACAATATATAGAGGGAGACAGTACAGCAAAAATGTTGTATGTGTAACACAATCCAGACAACATTATATACATATAGGATAGGCAGATGAGGAAAGGATAAACATGCTGAAACATGTGATAGTTTAATAGCACTACATCTTCAGTGGTTGCGATGAAAAGGGTGATTTTAGCAGACTTAATTGGCTTTAATTTTTTAATGGATGTGAGGTAATCTGTGGGATGAAGACTGACAGGTGAAGGCACAATGCTCAAAAGTGTGACCCTTTGAATGGCAGAGAGGTACAAAGTGTGATGCGCTGCATACCACTTCTGGCATTCAAATGGTTAACAACATAGTTTAAGTGCAAGTACAAAAGTCACACCACTGTTTATGTTGTGGAGTGGCAGTAGGGAGGAGATATGAATATCTCCTCCTTACTGCATCCTCTGGGTGTTTGGGGCTGGAGACGCAGGTTTTCTCATATATATATATATATATATATATATATATATATATAATAAGCAAACATTTTTCACATTATTAAAAAGTGCCCAGAGTAGTAGGTACCTTCCATGTTCCTGTAGGGCTGTCTCATGGACCAGTGGTGGAAAACCCCTGGTCAGTAATAAATGTACAGACCCTTTCTGTTTAGCAGTTTTAAGATGCAATCACTTGACAGTTTTCTAGCTTTGATTGGATAAACCCTCTAATCCTTTTTGAGACTTATCTTGGAATATGTACAGATGAAGATGTGAGAAAATACAGTATGAAGAACGCCACTGGGTTACAAATATTTCCCACCAGTAATTCAGTTTTAATATAATCTACATTTAATTTCAAACTCTACTGGTTATCAACTGATTATTTAACTCCTGCTTTTAATCTTCTATTTCGTATGTGGAGCTCTCTCTAGCACCAAAGGAGTTAAGCAAAATAAAAATGCCTTATCTAAGTGCCCGCTAAAGTCAGCAATTGACAGACATTATTCAAGATCCAACAATGAGCCTTCTGCTAATATCTGAAATTCCGGTGCAAACCATCTGCAGTATAGGGGGTCAAATTAAAATTCCCAAAATTCATATTGATTTAAATTGGACTATACACCCTGGAATGCTTAAGAGTAAGACCTCTAGCATTCAAAAGTGTAAAAGCTCAGTTTAAATCAATAAGTATATTAATTGTCAAGTATAGGGACCCCTGGCATACAAGTACCTTGAGGGAACAACTGCACCTCACTGACTAGGCCCAAGAAGGCTAAACACCGTGTCTGGAGTTATTACCTTTTCTCCTTCAGGGAAGATCTGCCTGGCACTTTAGGAGATGTCTTCTCTGTGTAATAACACGTGTGCGCTAAAAGAGATTTCACCCTGGGTAGGAAGCGGTCCCCCAGAGCCTGCTATATGTTTTGGTAGGCTCATTCCTAATTTTCAGTTGACCCCTATAGTGCAGTTGGTAAGCTCCAAAACTACCTATTTTGCTTTCTGCATTGGGCCAAGTTTAGCCTCCTCAAAACCTTTGCTGTCCTCTTTAGCATTCATTAAAAAAGACCCACTCCATAAAAGTAAAATTTGAAATAACAAATGGCATATTTTTAAGTCCAATAGTTATTGTGTGTTCTAACACCCTATTTTTCCATCTCCATTTGTTCTTATTCCAGGAGAGGTCTCTCAAAGTATATTTTCTCTCTGCATTGTCTGGAAGGGAGTTGACTGGGTATGAACTTTCCATTTCAAGAACAGTGCAAATCTTACAAGAATAGTCTTTGAGATTGGAGGAAAGGAGGTTTCACCTTCAGCAAAGAAACAAGTTATCTGACACATAGGCAAGTTATGGAGCTGACTAAAAAGAGTGATTTTTATCATATGTATTGTTTAGACACATTTTAACAGAATATGTGTATAGGGTATGTGAATCTGCATATGTTTAGGAGCTGGATTGATCCAGGAAGAAGTCCAGCTGCTACCTAGGGACAAATGAGGAGTCTATTTCTGTTATGTGACCAATTCTTAATTCGTTGATTTTTTTTTTTTGTCCTTCTGTTTGAAAAAAAGGGGGGGGTGCTATTATGATTCCAATGTAAAATAAATGAGGGAATGGATTTCTTGCTGATATGACTGCCAAACATTACTTTACTATGTTACTTATGCCAGAAATGGTTCTCCTTATGCCATCTATGGCAACAGTTAAGATATGTGTCCACTTTGAGTGTCCCTTTCTTCTGTGTTTTATAGCAATCTTATGTAGTAACAAAGGAAGAAGGTGTCATAACTTACCTCTGTTTTTGGAGCTTGCTCACAGTAAAGTGCCAAAATATGTGCACTGGTAGGCACTAAATAGATCACACACTCTAGTACATAACCCCAAGGAGCAGGCACATGAGTAGAAAGCAAATAACAGCACAGAAAATGAGGTGCACTAGTAAATTTGTACATTCTCCTCCTCACCCAATACAGATTAGGCAGAGCCAGATTAAAACTCTATGGAACCCTAGGCAAAATCCCAAATTGGGGCCCCCCTCTAGCTTGCCCCCCTGCTCTCTGATGCATTGTGTATCCCCTGGCACTCAAAGGGTTAACAGGATCTCAAAAAGTGCTGCAAACACAATATTCTGGCCAGCAATAATGGAAAGATGTTAAGCAAATTACCTGTAAGGTACTGCAGTGCTATTTTCTGTCCATACAATATGGTGATAATGGCGGAAAGCATCAGAAGCAGTCTGTCGGCTGTTGCGTCGTCAAGATAGTATGGTCACATGAGAGCAAGTGCATGTCATCTCACAGCCGCACAGTCCAAATTTGCTATGTTCATAAGTGTGGCCAGCAGCAACTGCAATAATATTGACTTTGTGAACATGATTGGATCCCTGGTCCACTGTGGCTGGGCCCCCCAACTTCACTGGGCCCTAGGAAGGCACCTAGGGTGCATTGACTATGATCCAGCTCTTACATTAGGTACTAAACATTTAAAATGGTGAATGCCCTGTTCAACTATCTTTATAAGAAACATTGTACATACTATTTACAACTTCCATAAATAAATAGGTTGTCTCTGAGAAATGGGGTAATGTGATTTTTTTTTCCTCAACTATTGTATGTCTATGGATTCTGTAGATAGCCGCATCAGTCCCTGAAAAAAAAAATTCTAATCAATATGTTAAAGGAGCAGTAAACTTTTATTTATGAAAACACATATTTTACAGAGCATTTCCTGCTGAATAAAACAAGGTCACTCCCACTGCTGTCAGATGCTTTATTCAAAATTTATAGTTTAAATAATCATGAAGTGAATTTACTGTGTTTTACTTCCTGATAGTTCTAACTGACAGGAAGTGACAGAGTTTCTATCACATTCTATGGAGAACTGTATGTCTCTGACTTTTCTGACTTTCCTCTCCATTAGAATCTAACAGGAAAACTAATTAGAATCTGTCCACTAGAGGGCACTGCTAATGTAAAAAAAAACATGGGTTTAAACTGTAATAGCTCTGGAAATATAAATCTCTCAGCAGTGGGAGTACCCTTATACCCTACAATATTTATTTTTTCATAAAAAAAGTTTACTGCTCCTTTAAGCTGCACAAGCCTTCTGAGGTTCCAAGTAGGGGTGGGCAAAACATCAGCAAAATTTCCAACATGACTTTTCAGTAAAACCCTAATATTTTTTGCTTTTCTCTTGAAAGTTTTCTCTTTTTCTCCATTGCAAGATTATTCTTCTTTTCATCGCCGCCAACAGATTATTTACCTATGCTGCAACATTTCCCACCACAATGTTACTTCTTAGAGCTGCAGTGGAGAAATAAGTTGCTGAAAGTCAGTTGTAAGTCTTACAGCAATATATGCCTTTGTCCTTTCTGCTTAGATGACACTGGCACATATTCATGATGATGTCAAAAGATAAATAAAGTACAATCTACAATGTGGTAGATGTGTATGGTAGTGGTAGTGGACAGGTGTGGTGTGATTGATGTGTGTATATATAAATATATAGATAGATAGATAGATAGATAGATATGTGATATATATATATCTTCTCAGATTACTGATATACATTACTTATTGGTCAAAGCAGGGGCCCCAAGACTGGTAGATATTAGCAACCCTTCTTCACATCCCTCCTCCTCATCTGTGCTGCTGTTAATACATGTGGTCTGGTTTTCTCTGTCATGTGTGGTTCCTGTTACTCAGATGATATTAGATGTTGGTTAACTCTTAAGAATGTTAGTCTCCCATCATTGCTGCTTCATAGCCGCATCCTCCAGTCATTGACAGTGTAACCAGCCACTATGAAAACTCTCTAAGATTCCAAACTTGCTGGAGGGCAACTAAGAGTTTCCACTGCAGTACGTGTCAATGCTGGCCACATACACTTCTTTGTTTACCAGTAGCCCATGGGTTCGTTGTTACTGCCTAGAATGTAGCTATCCTGCAAGTACGAAGAAACCATCTCACATGCAGTGGGTCCACTTCTAGAAGCTACATAGTGTTCCTGTGTGTCAGTTACCAACCCATACTCAGGGATCAAAACCCAAAGAGATTTGCCACCACCAGTACCACAACCACCACCACCAATTTTGGATTGTTGCCATCCCTGCTGAGACCCATGAATTGTCCTGTGTCCAGAATGAGATGTTCTGGTTGATTATGTAGCTGCTGATGCTGGTTGAAAAGCTTTGCTGCTTTTTTTCACTGTGCTGTCAAGATGTTTATTGTGCCCTAACTTTCTCCCTCTCATCCTCCACAATGCAACCCTCCACTCGATCAATAAGCATATCTTTATATTCCTTGACAGAATTTGATTCCTCAGAGAGATGCTGCTGATCGTCATGACTCCTTGTTGTGATAAACTGCTGATGGTGCTTTGGCAGAAATTATGAAATATTGTGTTTAAAGCGGGGGTCCAGCAAAGTGGCAAGAATGCATTCCTTATTTCTTTTAAAGGACACTATGTGAGGATCTTGTTCAAAGCACACTAACATGTCCTTTACCAGTTGGTGCATGTCTGTGTTGTCATTATGGAAAGATTCTTTTGCCATGCTTCTAATTTTTTTCTGCAATAACTATATCAGTGGTAGAATTTCACTAATTCCTGCCACTATGCAACTCGAGGCTCTTTCCAAAGCCTTCCAGTTTTGCATGGTGTACTTGCAAATTGCCTTATTCTACTCCTGAAAATGTTCTAGCATGTACAGTGTGGAATTCCACCTGTTTGGGACCTCCATTTTCAGTTGGTGATGGGGCAGGTTGTTATGCTCTTGTATGGAATATAGAATGTTGCTTGCTCTATAGGACCAACTGAAGTGGGCACAATTTTGCAGGCGATAGTAAGCATCTCTTTGAGGGTTGTTGGAGCCATTAGTTTACTTAAAACATCTTCAGCTTTGTTGGGCTTTCTCTCAAAACTCTGCATGCAAAAGGTTGCATGTCAATGGTAAGGGCTATGCTGCCTTTTAATCACACTGCCAGAACTAAAGTCACGATTACTGGCTATCACCTGATGCTGTATGCTAGTGTTGCCCAGCTGGTGGTGGTGGGACGGAAACCCGTTGAGCAGTCAGAGTCACTGCCCACTTGTCCATGTATTTGTTGTCAGGTGGATTTTTTTGCTGTACGCACTTTCCAGCCCTTTGCCCACCACAATAACCGACTACTTGTACAATTCAGGCACAGCCATTCTAGAAAAATAACTGCAGCTTGGGATATGCGAGCGTGGAGCAATACTTGACATAAGTTTTCTGAAACCTTGGTTTTCTACAAAAGAATATGGCAGCATGTCCACTGCCAACATCTTGGCAACCTTATAATTCCACAGGCATACTTTGGGATTGTTTTGTGAAGTTTTTGACCCCTTTCCAGGAATTCAGTCAGTGTGGGTTGGCAGGACATAGAAACATAGAATTTGACGGCAGATAAGAACCATTTCAGCCCATCTAGTCTGCCCATTTTCCTACAGTAAAAACCTCAAACCTTTTTTAGTCTTTGGTCTTTTCTTATGTTAAGGACAGCTTTATGCCTATCCCATGCATGCTTAAATTCTGTCACTGTATTAACTTCTACCACTTCTGTTGGTAGGCTATTCCACTTATCTACTACCCTCTCAATGAAGTAAAACTTTCTTACATTACATCTAAACCTGTGTCCCTCTATTTTTAGACTATGGCGTCTTGAACTATACTTCCATCCTGCACTTTGTTGAATCCATTCATGTATTTGAATGTATCAATCATAGCCCCTCTCTCTCTTCTCTCCTCCAAGCTATACATGTTCAGATCCTTTAGTCTATCCTGATATTTATTTTCCTGTAAACCAGTCATCATTTTAGTAGCCCTTCTTTGAATTTTCTCTAGAGTACCTATATATCACTGTGCCCGTGATTCCTGAGTGACACTGTTACTTCCGGGTTTACCCTGGCTGCATTCTTATTGGCTCTGTGTTGTTAATTCCTCTCAGGGCTTGCCTTTAAATATGCCCTCCTGTCACTATACCGGTGTCCTTTCGTGGTGTACCCGTATCTTGTGACTAGTAGCTCTTGTTCCTGTTTCCGTGTATGTCCCGGCTCACCTGACTATGCTTAGTTCCTGACGCTCCTGTGATCCGATTCCGTTGCTGACCTTGGACTGGCTGACTAACTCCTTGTGTACTGAACTGGCTTGGCTGAGTATCTGATTCCATTACTGACTAAGGACTGGCTGACTAACTCCCTGTGCCCCGAACTGGCTTGGCTGTGTATCTGATTCCGTTACTGACCAAGACTGACTGACTAACTCCTTGTGTACCGAACTGGCTTGGCTGAGTGTCCGATTCCGTTACTGACTAGGACTGGCTGACTATCCTGTTTGTACCAATCTGGCTGGGCTAGTGTCTGGTAGTCCATCTGACTGGCTGTGTATTCCGTGTGTGCCGACCTGGTTGAGTTCTAGTTCCGTTGCTCATGGGACTGGCTATTCACCTCTGTGTACCAATCAGAGTGACACCGGTTGCTGACTGGTTACGTTATGTACCCTTCTCGCTCCTGCTCGCTTACCGCATTTCGCCTATTAGGCCTAACCGCTCCTATATTCACCTGGAGCCTGTGGGAGTTCCATCACTCACCAGTGCCTGTGTTGCCTCCGGTAACCCTATAGTAGGTTCCAGTCTATACCAGACTTCTGCCCGTGTTGCCTACGCTCACCCTATTGGTCTAGGGTCACTATTCTGCCAGTATCTGGTGTCTGTTGCCTCCGTTTACCCTAGCGTGCTAGGGCCCAGTCGCTGCCATAGTCCTGTTGCCTCCATTAACCCTAGTGCTCTAGAGTCAAGCCTCTGCCAGAGTCTAAACCGTGTTGCCTCTGTTAACCGTAGCGTGCTAGGGCCTAGTTGCTGCCAGATACCTATCCGTGTTGCCTCCGTTAACCCTAGTATTCTAGGGTCTAGGTTCTGCCAGAGTACTGTCCGTGTTGCCTCAGTTAACACTAGCGTTCAAGGGTTCAGTCACTGCCAGAGTCCTGTCCATGTTGCCTCCGTTTATCCTAAACTATTAGGGTCAGTTCTCTGCCAGAGTCTTGCCAGTGCTGCCTCCATTAACCCTAGATGCCTAGGGTCTAGTGTCTCCCTGTACACTTTTGGTGCTGCCTCCGTTATCCCTAGTTCTTTAGGGAATTGCCCTTCAGTCACCCATCACGTGTGTCACCTATTGCGGTGTGGGGCTATTGAGGATATTCTGTTTACGAAACTATCTACAAATTCTTCTGCAGTCCAAGATCATTACACTTGTTTTGCATTATTACTACTGTGTATGTTCTCGCCCTGACCCACATCAGATTTGGGAAGTACTTGGCACGGACCTCATCTGGACCTGAGTGGGGCTATTGTGCATTATTTTCAATAAAGCTTTTAACCTTACCTAACTGTCTGAGAGTTATTTAACAAACCATGACACTATATCATTCTGGGAACTTTTTGGAGTTCTTCTGCTGCTACTAGTTGTGGCACCTCTGACCTCCTGATATTGTGTCTCCCAGTCAGGCTTGGTGTGCTTCCAGTGAGATCTCATTAAGGAGGTGCCTGGGGGTGAGCCAGCTTTCCCCCTGCACACCTGATTTTTGCAGAGATGACAGATAGTAACATGTTTATCTTTTGGATCCTGTGTAAAGTATCTCCATACTGTGGACTTCATGGATTGAGGGGCTGCTACTACTACTACTACTACTACTGGGGCTAGATGTTGACGCATTTCTACTGCTACTACTAGGTGTAAAAGGTGCAGCAGTTTTAGCAGCAGCAGAGGCACTCATAATAGCCAAGGTTGTGGATGTTAATAATCTGAGTTACAGTTGTTGTTTCTGCTAGTTATTCAACACAAGTGTGTGTGTGGATGAGTGGGATTTGGACTTAGAAGCACTGAGGATGCTGATGATGACCAGCAGGATGACTGTGTAATTTTTGCCATCATTGCTTGTCCAGGGTCATAGTTTTCAATGGCTTTTTCAGACCATTTATATACAGGCAGAGTACTCCTTTTCAGTGGTGGAAGATTGAGCCTTTGCTAACTTTCTGGCCATATCATCACCTCTCTCATTTCATCTGTATCTGAATAAGAGGAGGTTACTGGTGTAATATATTCTAGATCTACATCATCATCAGTCATCATTAGGTTATCCTCAGCCCACTACCCTTATGTTACTTATAAGCTTTTAGGGGTGTCTAAGAATTCCTTTTTACTTTTCACAAAGTTTCCTACTACTTTGAGGACAGGGGTTTTGGTGCTTGTTTGTTTCTGTCAGATGCAGCAGTTGGTTCAGCTGCTACACCTTCCTCCATTATGCCATCATCAGCACTACAATGTGACTTGTTGTCGTCTTCAGTGTTCTTTTTAGGTGTTTGTTTTTTATAGTACTTGTGGTTGGAAATTTTGGTGGGATAGGAATCATCATCGTTTACTGCACATGCTGCAGCAACCATGGCTGCAGCCAGTTTTTGAACTACCACTTTCCGTTTCAACACAATGTACGTGTAAAACAGTGCAAGGGAGTAAAGCATGAAGATCAGCATTTCATTAAGAGAAACTCTCTAATTGTTATTTTATTTTATGGATATATTTTTTTTTAATTGAGAAACCTTAGTGAACAAGACCCATAAAATAACATCAGGATTGGTTAGTTGCTCACCTTAGTACATCTCCCCATGTGTTTATAAAATGTGAAAAACATGAAGCTGTCTTGTTTTACAATAGGGTGAATAATTCTATGTGTTACTTTCTTCTTGCTTGGATGTTTACTAGAGAATGCTACATAGTGTGATATACAATAAAAAAAACTATAAAGAACTGGATTCATTCGGGAACAATCCATGTGACTCACAGGGAACATTTAAAATGTTCCAAAGTTCCCACTGATTTAAAATGGAAGGTTTTAACCCCTTAAATGCTAGGTCTCCACCTAATTGCTTTACAAAGTGTTGAAGACCTCTCTAGCATTTTAAGAGGTTAAAAGCCCCATTTAAATCAAAATAATTTTTATTTCACTGCCATGGTGGAGTTGATTTCACTCAGTCATTTCAATTATTTATAGTTGTCAGCTTCAGTGTGATTGGTAGAGCAGCATGACCAATCATAAGAGCAAACCTATTTTATTTCTTCCTGCTCTTTTAACCATTAAGGAATTATGACTTGCCAGGACTGGCTTACAGTCCGGTCTTTTAAGGACTAGTGATGGATTAAAATGCACATCACACCTCCGGACATGATGTGAACACAGCAAGAAGGCTGTTGCTACCTGCTTCAGGAGCAGAACAGTTAATTTCAGCTGATCCTTGTTTCATGCGTACATGTGATCGCTGGTACAGAGAAGCACATGTGCTATGGAACTCTACGACCAAAGTTTTGGAAACATTACCTTTGTCACTATTCTTTATCTCCCTCCTCCTCAATCAGATCATGAGAAAGAGAGAGACAGTGTTTCAAGTCAATATCTGCAATAAAAATTACATTTCCCTCCTCTGATCACTGTAATTCACAGTGATCATATGTAGCAGATCGGCATTTGCTGATCTATATTCCTTTCTAGTCCGCCCCTTTTTTTTTTTATTTAATTAATTAAATAGTTTAGGTGTGTAGAGTTGGTGTTAAATTAGGAAGGATAAGGGTTTATGTGGGTTATGGTAAGGTTTAGGGTTAGGATTAGGCATAGGAAATAAATACAAAATAGTATTTACTTAGGAATATTGACCATTCCGGGTTTATGTTTTTTGCAATTTAATTTGGTTTTGGTTTGTTACAAAGCTTGGATGAGTAGCTGCATAGTGGATAATTAGGTAGAATTAGACTTTAGTTAGATTATTAATTAAATAAATGAAATCAAACAATAAAATAGCAGTTTACATGTGGGTCAGTGGGTTAGGCAATGTGGGTGGGTAGTTATTTAGTAGAAATTAGGCATTAAGTAGTTTAAGGTAAGTATAATTCTATATAGTCATTTGTAAGTCTATGTTAAAGTGATCTTGTTCATGTTCAGATCGATACAAGTGATTGCATTGTACCCATATTACTCAAACAATCCTATCATATATGTTTAATTATACACAGGACATGATACTTTCTGGGCTTAATTATAGCTTGACCTATTACATTTATAATCTGATAATAACAAAATATTTTCATATTACATCATAATTGATTGGAACTCCCTAACAACACAATATAATACTCCTTGGTGTCTACTGCTTGGTAAGACCATATCTCCTGAGGAAGCCACGAGAGATTGTGGCGAAAATCATTGGACTGTTATTGTTTGCAGTTTTATATGCTGTGCTATAATGGTTTATCGCAATACATACAGTGTTTTATTTGGCTGTAGCCACTGAGTTTCCTTTCACTCCTTTATCCTATTCAATGATTAGTGATTTAGATATATAAAATTGGTTAGTTAGTGCTCCACTCTACATGTGAGCTCTAAGATCTTACTTTTCTTCTATTTATTTTCTTCTTTTTACTATTTAATTTTTACTGAACATGGTTACAGTTTATTGAATTTGAAGCACTGTAACTTACAACACAAATCAATAATTGAGGAAATATTTGGAAGCCATAATATACTTTTTGCTTGTACTACTTCTTGTTATATGTTATACATAGTTCGGCAAACCCCAAATGAAACTTGCTTTTAATTAGGGAATGACAGCATAAGCTAGAACACTGCTACTCATGTGTTTTTAATGACTCCCTTTTCTTATACACAAACAATAAGGTGAATACATACAGTTTTTAGGGAAATTTATAAGGGTTATGTATTCAATCATGTTAAGAGTTTATATTAGGGCATCTATATCATAGAATGGGTCTGCTTTTGTCTAGGGTGGGTAATACATGATAGAAGGTTATACGGATTGAGACATACCTCTTCTTTTATTTTTAAAATCTTATATTGCCCTGCTGTGATTCAATACTGTTAAAGGAGCAGTAAAATTTTTTTAATGAAAACATATATATTGTAGGGTGTTTCCTGTTGAGAGATGCATATTTCCAGAGTTATTACAGTTTAAACCTGTGTTCTTTTAAATTACCAGTGCCCTCTAGTGGTCAAATGCCAATTAGTTGTTACATTCTAGAGGAAAGTCAGAGACATACAGTTCTCCATAAAATGTGCTAGAGACTGCTGTTTCACTTCCTGTCAGTTGGAACTTTCAGGAAGTAAATGCACTGAACAGTTATAAATTTAAAAAAAAACAACTGACAGTAGTAGGAGTGCCCTTATTTTACTCAGAATGAAAAGTTCTATAACATAAGTTTTCATAAAAAAAGTTTACTGCTCCTTTAATTTAAAGGGATAGTAATACCTAAAATGTAAAAAAAAATATATTGTAGGGTTTATCCCCCTGAGTAAAACAAGAGTACTTCCACTGCTGAAAGATGTTTCATTCAAAAGTTATTAATTTTCAAAGTTGAATTTTTTAGGTGCAATATCACAGTGGCCTGAAATTTTACAGTGGCGCTGTTGCTACACCATCCTATGGAGATTTATGGTCCTGAGACCAGAGCTGTCCATAGGATCGTGTAGCAACAGCGCCACTGTACAATTTCAGGCCACTGTGATATTGCACCTAAAAAATTCAACTTTGAAAATTAATAACTTTTGAATGAAACATCTTTCAGCAGTGGGAGTACCCTTGTTTTACTCAATGGGATAAACCCTACAACATATTTTTTTTTACATTTTAGGTATTACTATCCCTTTAAACTTATATTGAACTCCTCTTTTTTTTCTGCAGTATATCGTAAAGGGATAGTTTTGCTTAACCCTTTGAGTGACAGAGTGGTACACAACGCACTTAAAGGGTTAATATGGAAAAATATGCTTGCAGGGTTTGCCATGCTGAATAAAACAATGATTCTCAATGCATATTAATATTAGGCCATGTACTGCTTGATTATATATGGATTTCCTCTGCTCATGCATGTATTGATCCAGAGAGACAATTTGAAAAGTAAAGGAGAGAAACAGCTCCCTGCAGGAACAGACTGCATATACCTATAAACATTGTTCAGCTACATTAGTCCTTGACTGCTATATGGTTCATTGCAGATTCATCTGCACTTATGGACATTTCACTATTACTATTACATGAGAAATAGGAGGAGTTCTCGTCATTTATCCCCATCACTCTTCTTACTTTTTTAACTTTATCCTATATTGCTCTCACATTTGAATATTTGATTATAGTGCTTTACATGCAGAGGATAGGAGATGTATTGCTATACTGATATTGTATGTTTTACACACTTCTAAGGTGAGAGAAGTTTTATATCTTTTAGCTGTTGTTTGAAATATAATTTGTGGTGTTTTATTTTGGTATATTTAGTAGCGCAGTTTAGTTTCCTTGTATTAGTGGTTTTTTTTATTGCTAACTGTTGAAACCATAACTATCTTTTCTATTCTGAACTATATGGAGGACCTGACTATATATTATGTGTATATTTTGATTTTATTTTATTTTAATATTTGTGGTATATTGTTTATTATCTGTAATTTTATGAATTGTTCTAGAAATATTTGAGTAAAATATATTTTTTAGAGGAGAACTCTTCTTCATTTCTACATTTTTATCTTCTTGAGGTAAATGTTTGATATCACACTCATGTTATTAGAACTGTAGCTTGTCTTCCAATTTGTGCTCTCTACTAGGCCGCTCTCTACTAGCCCTCTGATTTATATTGTTGGTGTATTGCATTTTATTGATGGATTGGCACTCATACATATATGAGGTGTTAGTGTCATCCCACCACAGTTTATATACTGTATCACTGTCTAGCTAGAAATTCCTAGTACAGTTCATATACTGTATCACTGTCTAGCTAGAAATTCCTAGTACAGTTCGTATACTGTATCACTGTCTAGCTCAAGCTCCCTAGTTTTACTCTTTCTTGCATTTCAGTGGTATTCCCACTGTTCAGAGATGTTTTATTCAAAAGGTAATACAGCCCAAACTTGCATTTTTCCATGACCTGAAAATGTATGGTGATGCTGTTGACACTACAATCTATGAACTGCTATAATCAGTGACAATAACTCTCCATAGATTGCTTTAGCAACTGTACTACTATAAAAGTTCAGGCTATGGAGATTCTGCACCCAAAAAGTATAAGTTTATGGTGTAATAACTTTGATTATAACCTCTCTCAGCAGTGAGAGTACCCTTGTTTTACTCAGAAGGATAAACCATGCCAGATATGGTTTTCCACATTATACAAAAAAAAAATGTAAAACTATACTTAATATAAATCTTTATATGTTAGAGCAGTAAAGTGCTGAAGAATCTTGTCAAGGTATTTTATTCATATTTTTTAGAATGTGTGATACTGGTGAAGGCTTGTTTACATTTCAAACACGAGAAGGAGAGATGATCTATCAGAAAGTTCATTCTGCTACACTTGCGATAGCTGAACAACATGAAAGGCTAATGCTTGAACTGGAAAAGAAGGCTAGAGTAAGTATTTTTATTTAATGTACAAAATATATGCTTTGTCATTATCATTATTAGTTTGGCTATTTAACACCCATGTTTATATTTTACATTAAAGCGGAACTTTCAGTTACTAATAAGTCACCTTGAATTATTAAACATATGGTGACTAGCATCCTAATACATGTATTACCTCTGTAAAGTACCGCGTTCTAAAGAAATCTTTCATCTTAGGAGACTGACGGGCAGGTTAGTTCAGTCTGAGCACCTGCGCCGTCAGTCCTTTCGGTTACCATGTGGTATTCTGCAGTGCTTCTTTCAGGAGGTCGGGACTGACAGTGCAGGCGTGCAGACAAGATGTCTGAGCTGATTCCTAGCTTCCGGTCTCCTAGGATGAAAGATTTCTTTAGAATGTAGCACTTTACAGAGGTAATACATGTATTAGGATGTTAGTTGCCATATGTTTAATAATTCAAGGGTGACTTATTAGTAACTGAAAGTTCCGCTTTAAAGGAGTATTAATGTTTTATCATGAGTAAAGATACTAAAGTGGAATTGTAACCGTAAAAGGGAACTCTCACCTCTATAAAAGTTCTTCTCATCGTAATCTTCCTTTAGAGTTAACCTGTAAACCATTTTTTTAATTTCATTTAATGCAGAATATGCTGAGATGTAACATTTTAAAACTGAGCCGGTAATGTCACTTCTGGATAGTCTGTGGGTCAAGTCTGTCCCACAGCCTGTCAATCTTCACCTCTTCCTCTCCCCAAGTATTGCCTCATTCCAGAAGTGATGTCACCGGCTCATTTTTAAACTGTTAAATCTTGGCATATCTTGCATTAAATTAAATTAAATTATTAAAAAAAAAAAAAAAAGTATTACAGGTTAACTCTAAAGGCACATTATGATGAGGAGAGCGTTCCCCTTTAATTCAAGTTTGCATATTTGAAAACTGTATTAAAAATTGCCTATGTGTCAGCAGGAGTAGAGTTTAGGAGATATTCACAGTTTTATTTCTGGGCAAAGTGAAAGTGAACATCTCTTGCTACTGCACAAAGCGTCATTATCATATGAAACATTATTGAAACATTCATTAGCACATGACATCACTGAAATGGCTTAATCAGCATATGGAATTTCACTAACATGATTAATTAGCATATGAAAACATCACTGGCACCACAATTAGCATACATTAGCAAATGATAACTGTGCTAATCTTTTGGTTAACATGACTTATGGACCTCTTCTAATGTAATTTTGAAATATTTTCAAGTATGAATTAAGGTGAGTGTTTCACTTTAAACTAACAAATATACTACTACTGCTGAGTGAAACAAGGGTGCTTGCACTGCTGGGAGATGCTTCAGTTAATGGTTATTACTACAAAATCTGTAATAAAGAGATGAAGCTGTTACTCTTTATACAGAGATGAAGCCTAAGGCTCTTCTCTGCCATAGAATGCCATAGCTATGCAATAGGAATTGAAATGAGAGGTGTTACTAGCAATTTTATTGTAAATAAATAAAAATAGAACTTTTGAAATACCTTTACTTCTCCTTTAACAGCTGTCTCTTCGCTCCCTGACATCTTGAATACTTTGCCAAGAAATGTGTTGGAAATATCTCTAGCATTTAAGAGGTTAAATATGTCCTTAACGCTGAAATTGAAAGAGGGATGAGCAATGTGTTGCAATGCAATGATCACTCATCTGACACCAAATGGTTTAACCCTTGGAGTGCCAGAGGGATACACAATGCAATGTGTTGTGTACCGCTCTGGCACTCAGAAGGGTTAAGCTAATCAACACTGAATTTGCCAAACCAGGAAGAAGGAGATACAGTGCTATCGAGAGTATACCAGATAAATGGGCTGCCTGAATTTGGAAACTATTACAGTTCCAAGGCACTGGGTCACGTGCGTGTCAGGTTAGATAAGTATAAACAATGTTGATTAGACAGACTAGCCGTTAGCTGTGAAGATATAACATTATGGTTTAGATGCACTAATGTGTGATAAACAGGATGACTCCAGTGATGAGATCACTTCTCCAAGTCCTATGTTAGTCTGTGGAGCCAATGCACTAATTTCTAATCGACCCTATACTATAAAGACTAAGAATTCCCCCCATCAGTATTGACTTTGTTAGCAGAGAACTGTAGAGGTGTTTGAGAAATGTGGAGGTGTTTGCAGGAGAGGAGAGGGATAAATACAATTTTTGATGTGCATACTGTGTGAAGCATGTGTGACTTAAGGTTAGGTTAGTGAGGGCCTGGCAAGCGAGTTCTAGATGAGTGAGGACATTCTAATTGTGCAAGTTAGTGTTACGGCAGTGAGAGGCATTCAAATTCAGTTATTGTTAGGGTATTGTTAGCTTGCGAAGCGTGTAGTTTGAATTACCTTTTTTTCATGTTTATTATTATTTTTTATCTTTAATTTTTTCATAATCATTTTTTTCTAAAACTAATTTTTCTTTATAATAAGTTATATGCTCAATCATGTTGGTCACATTGAGTTTAAGAACAGGGATAGGCGAAACTTTCCACCTCAAACTGAAATCGGCGAAAAATGGCACTTTCCGCTTGACGCAAAATTTCCCACAAAAAGTGCTGATTTTCTACTTTTTTCTGCTTTTTTCACCCATTGAAACCAATGGGAACATAGTTACACACAACATATTACAAATAATATTTTATTTCCCAAAGGCACAGTATAAAAGGGGCATGTGGGTGCCTGTGTTGGTGGATTGTGGGGAAAGAATCATTTGAACAGGGGATGATTTTTGGGGGGTTAGTTGCTGGGATTGGGGGGCAGTTAATAAAAATGAAATCCTAAATAAAATAAAAACCATAAGACATGGTATAAAGGGGTCTGAGGAGGGTGCCTGTGTTGGTGAAGGAATGAATAATTTGAACAGGGAATTTGTTTTGGGAGGGTTTCTTGACTGCTATTGGGGGGATAGTTAATAACAAAATAAATCAATAAAATAAGACATTTGTATTTAACCCTTTGAGTGCCAGAGGGCTACGGAACACATTGCTTTGCAATGCATTCTGTACCCCTCTGGCACTCAAAGGGTTAAAGTGACATAGACAGGAACCCCCTGACATAAGCTGCCACTGGGGTGGACTGATACTTGACTTGATAGAGTATTTTGTAGAGGATAATTTGCTTGATTTGTTGTTAGAGGCCTTTGTAGGACTTAGACTTATTAGAGGCCCAAGCCCTGAAGAAACATTGATTTGTAGGACTTAAGCTTCTTTGGCACAACCCCTAAGGAAAAATTGATTTGTACGACTTAAGCTAGTTTGGCACAAGCCCTAAGGAAACATTGATATGTAGGACTTTGGCTTGTTAGAAACAAACCCCCCAAAAATTGTTTATTTTTTGTAGGACTATTTTTTTTTCTTTTATTTATTTTTTTCAAAACACAAGTCCTGAGAAAAAAATAAAAATGCCCTACTGGCCTAATGCCAGTCAAATGTCCTCCTGAGTTACAGCTGTTGTTCGTACTGCTGCTGCTGAGTTGTTTAAGCAGCAGGATGATTAGGCAGCTGAAAGGGAATGGGATCAACAATAGCAGTAACATGGAACATGGATGATGAAGGTTCCATTTGCCACGACTGGCTCCAGTGATTTGCCTAAGGCAGTAGCAGCAGAATAAGCAGCCCCCAGTATTTGTGGAGAAAAAAACAAGATGGCCATTAAGTCTTCTCCACCTGCCCCACCTCCAAAATCATCATGGGTGTGTTGTTATTAGAATATATTTTTTCCCTTGAAAGAAGGATCAGTGGGTCTCCTCAGCAACTGCAATGTGCACAGTATGTGTGTAGTGAATAACATCTGGGGGCACAACTGTATCTAAACACCATGATACCCGGAACCAAGTAATGCCACTGTCACTGTACCCCTTTTCCACACTCACTAAGGACATTTGACAACTTGCTGACAGTTTAATAGTAGTGATGAACCCTCCCTGCCACCATCTTAGCATATTCTGCAGGATGGAGTCTCCTCAGTTGCCGATTGAGGCACTGATTGCGATTCTCCTCCACCACTCTGGCATGTGTGGTCAGTGCACCACACGGTGTGCAATGGGTAGAGACGAACTGCCACATCCTAACATCAACAGAGTGGCTATCACTTGGCAGGGGGAGGTAATGAACGAGGAGGATTGGCAGAAAATGTAGTTACCCTAGAAAGTGATGACAAGCTAGTTGTTTTACACGTCCTGGAACTTCCAGTCTCTCCACTTTTTGTTCCAAACTGTTTTGGAGATGTTCACCCTCCCTGTAGTTGTACCTTAGATTTTTAACTTTCCCCACATGTTTCCTTGGGGTTTGGGGTGTTTTAGCAACTTTTTAATTGTAGATCGATTTGGTGTAATGGGCCCTTTAAGAACATCTTTGCTCCATTAATACCTAAGGTGGAAGCTTCTATGGGACATATATCTGCAACTGTTTAACCTAAAGTGAGAGAGAGCTCTTACTTCTTGTCTCATAATGCCCTATCATGGGGTCCACTTTCTGAGTGTCCAGGGGGCTTGTGGCGATCCTCGAATGGAGTTACAGGTGTTGCTAGGCAAAAAGCCACAGAGAAGACTATAGTACCCAGAATGTCCATTTTGAGGGCTTTCTTCCGACTGGATAACAGTTTTGTGTTTGGGACACTTTCATGGGGTGTATGTCAGACTCTAAGGGGAATGGGGAAATCAGGGGCTACCCTTACCAACCCTGCGGCATCACACATTGTTCCTCGTTGCCACATGGGGCTACCTAGAGAGTATTCATGGTCTCTATGCCCCTCAGGTGCAGTGGCCCCTACAGCACCACTGGGCCCCTATAGCGCTAATCAAGAGCCAGACATTACTGTCTTCAGTGTCCTTAATCCCTTCATTTGTCCAAGGGATACTACATTCATGCACGCCTATTCGTACCTTAAGCAGATTGCCCCCATTTCTAGGGGTCATTTCTAGGTTATTGGGGTTTCCTCCAAAGCGGAAGAGGAGGATAATGATGGGGAGTATGAGGACATGGATTCTTCTGATTCTTATGGAGATTCCTATGAGTCAATTCCCCTCCCCTCTCCAGATATTATCCAGAAGCTTAAGAGGTTTAACCCAATTTTTGCACCCAATAACACTCTTGATCAGATTCTTATGGATGAGTGGAAAACTGATAAAAGGCTTCTCCTCAGTAAGCAATTTTCTAAACAATACCCTTTTTTGGCTGAGGCTTTGGCACAGTGGGCTTCTCCCCCACTGTTGACCCCCCTATTTCATGGCTAGCAAAGACCACTACCCTCCTGATGGCACATGCATCAGGGCTCAAGGAACCCCTTGTGTGGCAGTGTCCTTTGGTACAGGGTTTTTGGAGGAGGGTAGTGGACACCATTGCTAGTGGTTCACTTGGGGGTCCCCCTCGATCCCAAAGTACGCATCCTTTCCATACTGCCCAATCTACTACATTCCTTTGTTAGTAATGCCCTGGGAGCTGCTGGTCATGATGCAGAAGGTGGGGGCATTGACATGGATGTCGGACAGATCACCTAGCCACAAACATTGGACCAATTTGGTCAATCAGAATCTTCCACATTATTGAGGGCTCTATCACCACAGAGATTCACCAAACAAATTTCACAATATTTGGGATGGGTGGATCACTGTTACTCACAATGGAAAGTCCCAGTAATTGCAAACTCCAACATAGATTGGTTAGATCCTGAGAGGTGCTGCAGACCTTTAAGCATGACATACTTCAGTGCACTGCAAAATCTCATATACACGTACAAAGAAATTCAGTTGGGGCTTTGTGAGGTGTTCTCTGATCCATTCGAGACCAGGGGGAGGCTGCCTAGTCCTCAGGAGTGACTCTGGGGAGAGGAGGTTGTACTGCCCGGCCAGCAGGGGGGTTTAGATTAGGATAAGGGATGGTTAGGGCTGGGGTTATAAGTTTGTGGGGGGTTTCTTTTTGTTTTATTTTCACTTTTATAAAAACTGGACAGGATTACTTTTGTGAACAATGTAATTCTTGTATAATGTAAATGATTGAATTTCTTCTCTCTGCTCACTGTTATATGTAACACACTCAAATGCATATCCTTTTTCTGTCGTTAACAAAAATACTATTAAAAATGTTTTTAAAAAGGCAAAGGTCTCCTTGCCATTTCAGGGCAAGTCCCTTTTTGGGCCTGAACTGAAACAGGTAAGAGTCCCTGGTTACCTCAGGTCTCTGCCAAGCGTCCAACGTTACCTATTGTCACAGCTTACCTTGGTTCCAGCACGCCACTTCAGACGATGCTCGAAATGACGCTTCGGCATCAGAGGCCATCCATGCCACACAAATTGACAAAGGATTATGGCATCGGTTGGACACATCAGAGCAAGATGCGTCATCTGCAGACGTGAGACTTCTGAATGAAGCAGGCCTCTGTTTTATGTGTTTGATTCCTGTAGTCTCCTCCTACCTACTTCCTCCCTCTGAGTTGCTCCTCCTAACTACTTCCTGAGGAGGGGTTTAAAGGGCAGACTGAGTCCTGACTCAGTTGCCCTTGCGTTGTTGTACAAAGCAGTTCTGTGTCCTTGGGCTCTGTATTTGACCTGGCTTGTCTGACCATCCAGTCTGGTGCAGACCTGTGGCTCTGGCTGACTACCTGAACTGTGTATGACCTGGCTTGTCCGACTACCCTCTCTGGTGCTTCTCTGGTTCTGACCTGTGGCTCTGTCTGACTATTCAGTTGACTGTTCCCCTTATTTAGCAGACACCCTATCTGGTGCGGACCTGGGGCTCTGGTGGGCTAGCTATACTGACTGCAGACGTGAGTCAGGTATCCGCATTTGCTGTACTGACTGCAGGCGTGAGTCAGGTATCCGCATTCTCTATGCTGACTGCAGCCGTGAGTCAGATATCTGCTTTCGCTATATTGACTGCAGGCATGAGTCAGGAGTATTCCTTGCTCATCGGATCAAGATTTCGTGTTCCGGTCCCTGCTCCTGTTCCATTCCTGTTCCAGCTCCTGGTTCCATCTGAGACTACCAGTGGCTTCGGCCTAGTCTCCAGTAGTGTGGTCAATCTTGGCAGTCTACTATTCCTGATAGTAGCACTTGCTAGCTGTGACCATCTGCTTGTGTCTGCCTTATTACCATTGTATGCTATCTTTATTGTTGTTTAATAAACTGCATTTTACTATACCGTACTGACTCCTGAACATCTCTGGGGAACCGTGACACCTACACTGTGCCTCCCAATTTAAGACAACTGATGGTAAGGAGTGCCCTGAATAATAATACAAAAAATGGCACCTACAGAGGAGGTGTAAAACCTATGAATACATTTACACCACTGACAAGGTACCCATTCCAAACACCCAGTTACACCATAAGATCAATGGTACCTTCACCTGTAAATCATCCAATGTAATATACCTCATCATGTGTGCAAAATGTCCAACAGCTCTTTATGTGGGTGAAACTGTACAGCCACTACATAAAAGGTTTAACTCCCACAGATCCAGTGTCGACAACAAAAAGACAGATACACCAGTGGGAGAACATTTTTGCCAAAATGGACACAGTATCACATTAGATTGACGGTACTGATGGGACAGTTTCACACTCAGAGAGAGAGAAAAATATGGGAGGTAAAATTAATGATCCAATTTGGAGCTTTGACTCATGGTTTGAATAGAGACAGAGAATTCCTGACACATTATCACATTGTGGAGTAAGCTTTACAACAGCCCCCCTGGGATCGTAAATACCTTGGATCCCTCAGAGGAAGACTGCAATTTACAGCACTCTCCTCTAACATTGACCGATCAAAGAACCAGAGTCTGGACTGGACTTTGTTATCTGATTTCGATTCTAAACAATGCAATGTGTAATTATATATAACAGAGATGTTTTCATATTTATCTGTATAACATGCCTGAGGAAGAGACCTAGGAGGTCTTGAAAGCTTGCATCTTAAATCTGTTTAGTTAGCCAATAAAGGTTTCAACAACTATATTCGCCTCGCATTTTTTGGGGGCTACAATTACAATGCAAGAGGTTTGCAGACAATTGATGTTTAAGACCTCCACCTTTGGGCAAGTTCTAATTATTATGGGGTATTTACAGCCCACCTTAATATTATTTTGTTCATCCTCTACTAATAGAGAAAGAAAATTGAAGAATATAAGCTCAATAGACCCCTTATTAATGTATAACTAATTGCTTTTCACCAGGAACTGGTGCAGAGTTGAATGAATGATCTAATAATCACCCCCTTGGATAATATTTAATCACTAAGGGGTCAATAGACCAATAATTTTATTCATCACTCCTTCTCTATGAATGGCTACTGAGTAGAGGTATTGCCAAGTATAAAGTTTTGTACCAGCTGCTTAAAGGGATAGTAATACTTCATTTTAACTTTATTTTATTTTGTAGGCATTAAAAAAACATGAAGAATGATATAAGTCTTATCTCTGAAACCTTTATGGTTTAAGAGATATTCACAAACAAAGTATCCCCCCCCTGTTCAACCAGATAAGAAGGGAGATGCCCAGGTAGACTGCAGAGAGGGACAATCTTCAATTAAGATAATGGAAAAAGCTGAAAAACTTTTCAAGGGGGGAAGGGCTTTCATTGTTTTCATACAAAGAAAATTGTCCCCTTCTGTTATCTGTACTGTCATACAACCAGACTCACATCTGAGAAGAGATGGCTTACACTAGGAAAAAGGGGCGGGGAGGGGAACTTTGCTTGTGAATATCTCATAAACCATAAAGGTTTGAGAGATAAGACTTATATCATTCTTCATGTTTTTTTAATGCCTACAAAATAAAATAAAGTTAAAACGAAGTGTTACTATCCCTTTAAAAAGGTACTGATGCATTGTGGATTAATATTATTAATGTTGTGTTAAATTGCTTTTCTGGATCAGTTGGGTTCACATTTAGAGTTAATCCCTAGAGGTTTAATACCTAAACCTGTTTTGACATTTTTGTTGTTATTGACATTCAAACAACCATTTTGTAACTTTTCTGTAAGCATATATATTTCATTTTTTTCAATAGATACAATTTATAAGATATTGAAATGTACAAGATGTAATTGATATGTCTATATAACTATTCTAAAAAAGAAAATTCAACCCAAAACTCTCACAAAATTGGGATTTTATTTTTTTTGGGGGGTAATTACTTTTTTAATTACATTTCTAATTTCTACTAAAAATACATATACTTCTATATTTGGTAACACTATTTTCCAAAATCCCCAACGTCAGTGTTTCATGTAAACTGGCATTTGAAAAATAGAAGTCAATAACCTTCATTATACACTTGCAAAACATCAGAATTAAAATGTTAGTCTTTGATGCCAAATATTTCCAAAAAGTACACAATTATTACATATCAGAGATTAATTGAATTTCTAACCCAGGGCTGAATTGTGCTGCAACTTCTAGAAAATGGCACAATAGCAAAATATATATATATTTTGTACCACACACTAGATTATACTTGATTTCAAATATGGCTCAAAATGGAAAAAAATCCCCCATCTTTTTCCCCTCCCTGTTTCAATTGGTATAAATTAATTAACAGCTATCACAAAATGTAGCATTTCTGTTTTATCAGCTTTTGATGTGAAATGACAAAGTTGTCACTTTACATCTAATTTCAAATACATGTTTTGCTTCTGTAACTGGAAGTATTATGGAAATAACGTAACATTTTCCTGCTTAGTGCTATCTGCAACCATAAAAATGGCATGTGTGGTTACCTTGCATTCCCAGGGAGTCCATTACTTCTCTGATGTTCCCCCTCACAGCCTACCCTATGTGGTATGGCTCATTTAAGTATAAATGAGTATTGAAAGTTCCTTCATCTACGACCCTTTTGTTCTGCACTGAGGAGGAAATGTAATGATTATGTATAACTAGGCCCCATGTTATAAATATAACCCCGTGCGAGAATTCTCATGAATTAGAACAGGGGTGGGTGGATTGCACAGTTCTTTTTGGTGGGTCATAAGATCCCCAAATGGTTTCATGGGGTTAAGCACACCCAAGGAGGGGAACCAAGTGACCCTCCCTCTCCCTAAATGGAGCATTAAATCAAATAATAAAATATCTCCTATGCCCCTCCCCATCTCTTGTCCATGGGGTTGGGGATCTCCCTACCAAATCTGTATGACTTGGAGTGGTCTGGCCTGGGAATTATTATAATTTAATTAACCCTTAAAGTGCTAAAGGGGTGAGGATGCATTGCCCTGCAATGAATTTCCCATCCTCTAGAAGTCCAAGGGTTATAGTTTGAATACAACAGCTACCCCACAAAATAAATAAAATTAATAAAATGTTCTTTCTTGTCCAGAAGTCTAGCTGTGATCAATAAAGTCCGTTCCTCTTTTCACTCCCCCTCAAAAACAAAAGGGGCATCTAAAAATAAATGTTCCCTGGCACTAATACATTCAAAATAAATAAATAAAATTGATAAAATATTTGATAAAAATAAAAAACCTGCAAATGCACTGTCTATATTCGGGTTAATGTGGATATGTATTGCCTTGGAAAGCTTATATAATTTTAAAATACAAAATACAAATCTCCCTTTCAGCAGTACCAGTGTAAAAGGCAAATCTGGAAGGAAACTTCCAATGGCAGCTGTAACAATGGGTAAAAATATAAAATGAATGTGAAAAATATATTTGAAGCACCAACAGGAGTAAAAGAAATGGGAAAATATACCTAGAAAAAAAATGAGAATGGAATAATACCCAAAAGTAAAATTTATTAAAAAAAAAAAAAGCACAACACATAAAAATATCAACACACTACTGCAGCCACTGAATATACAACTACCGTATATACTATGAAATAATGATATAAAATAGTCACATGTGGATGGATCAAATTGACAGAGCCGTCACTACATCTCTCCAGATTCCACCTGAATAGACAATTGATGAACTGAACGAAAAGTTGCAGAGATGGGGAAATCCACAAAGATAATCTAAAAAAAAAATAATAATAAAAAAGAAAAGATATATACTCTCCATCTAACTGTAACTGGAGAATAAATACATTTGAGAACTTGGGTGGGGGGGTTTCAGTGTCTGAAAAGTATACAAAATGAAACAATAAATGATAATCTAAAGATGATAGGTGAATTGCCAACCAATGAAAGTTAAATCCAATTATGTGAAAACATTCAGTGATAAGTAATACAAAATAATAAATAAACAGGAAGGGAATGAAAATAAAAAAGTAAATGTGCAAGGGACAATGGAAAATAAGAAAATCCTTCATCCAATCTGGTGATTTATTAGTGACGAATATATGTGAGTTTAATGAGAACATCACTCCTGTGGTATTCATTGATAATAATTTGGTGGCTATAGTCCACCTATTGGTCCAGAAGTTCGACTTAGTTATATTGTTTTATAATACATAGTATAGTAATAGCATTTGTAGAAGATGTTCTATATGTGGCCGGTATATTCATTCGATACTTACTTTGCAGTGTGCTGGCTTGTAACCGCTTCTGTACTGGATAGGTGTAATTAGTAGAGGAGTAAAAGTAGTGGGAGTTTTATATAAAGTGATGTGTTTATAATTAAATAATTGCGTTTGTAAATCCTTGCCCTCTGTACTGTCTTCAGATCATTTAGACCCAGGTGTGTTTTGTGATTCTTATTTCTGCCATTTTTTTAATCACCTTTTCTTCAGGATGTACTCAAGCCACTTACTGTGACTAATCCTCAAACATGTTTCAGAAAGGGCTTCTTTCCTTCTTCAATGACAAAACAATATTAATTTATCTTGCAGGTTGAGATCGGCTGATAGCCCATCAAAACATTTTTACATTTCCAGCCAATAGGTGGGAATATAGTAAATTAACACGGTGCTTTATACAAATGATTTCTCTGTACAGATGTAGCAAATGTTATGCATTTTTTCATATATTCTCCAGTTTCTGGATGTAATAGAATGAGAATAAGAAATGAAATTGTGTTACTGTGAGTCTACATGGGTGCATGGTGTGCATCTTATCGGATACCAAGTATATTCTGTGCATCTATTTATACGCCTAATGTGCCACTAAACACATGTGCTGCTATTTAGGCACATTTTGAAAAGGCTCCTATACAGTACTATACTGGAATGTGAATTTGATGCAAAAACTATGCTATATAGCCATCTACATCTGTATGGTCTCCTGTGGTGCTCCCAAAGAATAGGGAAAGTGTGTCTCACTTGCTCTATTAAGGTACCAAGAAATCGATCTATGCATTGGGGGAATCCTAATGAATTTGGTAAATGTTGTTTTTACCCTTAAGTGAGTCTATACACGCAGATGCAGACACTGACAACCATGTAAACCCAATCGCTTACCTAATTAATATAAGATTATCAAGTGATTTAACTTGGGAGAAGTGGTCCAGTTCTACCATGCATAACATTTCGTTATCATGGTGTGGTTACCGAAAGTTTTGCAGCTGAACCGGCTTAAATCCAAACAGATTTTTTGTATTTTTCAAGTCACATATGTTTGTATAATTACAATGTCTTACGGTAAAAATAACTGAAATGCTTATCACTATTTTTATCACTGCAAGCTTAGCAAAACCTTTTAAATAAGTTGAAATAATTTCAGACTGTGAATCATTATGTAAATTAACTGGCAAGCATTAGCAATGATTCTCCCTATGATTATTCATGAATGCCCTATAATTTATTAAGCACAGTACAACTGGATTAATTTAATCCCTACTGGCAAAAAATACTAGGACTGGTTTCTGTTGTTAATTCAAAATCTATTACCATAATGTGATATTGCTGTTATCTTGTAATTTTCTCAGGAAAGTTGATGCATTATAAATTAATGCCACCATTGTCTGTGATAGATTAGAAATCATAAGGAATAAACAAAATATTATTATAGGAGTACTAACACCTCCTAATAATACCTCAGTGACCTTGCCATGACCCATGAAATCCTAATGGTCTGTATGAATTTTGCCCTTCTGCCTTCATTGAAGAAATAATTCCAAGATGTCATAAACATAGAGGTGGACATGAGAGTTGCTGGCAGTGTTTTCAGACTGAAACAGTATTATGGTGCCCCGTGCTCCTGGTTGCAGGCAGCGACATTCTCACTTCCTTGTTTGAATGCCACATTTCTTATTGGTCCTTGTAATTGTCTCCACCCAGGGCCAACCCTTTTTATACCCTGTCATGTCAAGAGACTAGCGCTCTTTCATGGTATACCTGTACTTAGCGCTAGTTCCTGCTGCTGCTTTGTTCGTGTATGACCTGGCCTGTCTGACAACGTTCCTGTGTATCCAGATCTGTTCCGATTTTGTTGCCAACTGGACTGGCTGAGTACCCGCTATGTTGCTGACTGATCTGGCTGAGAACCTGCTCCGTTGCTGACAGATCTGGCTGAGAACCCGCTCCGTTGCTGACTGATCTGGCTGAGAACCCGCTTCGTTGTTGACTGATCTGGCTGAGAACCCGCTCCGTTGCTGGCCGATCTGGCTGAGAACTAGCTACGTTGCTGACTGATCTGGCTGAGAACCCGCTCCATTGCTGACTGATCTGGCTGAGAACCTGCTACGTTGATGACTGATCTGGCTGAGATCCTGATACGTTGCCGACTGCTCTGGCTGAGTATCAGCATCCATTGCAGATGTACTGGCTAAGACACAGTGGTTGTGGCTGGCTTTGCTGCATTAACCCGTTATGTTGCCAACCATTGGGCTGAACACTCACTGCTTCAGCCATTCATTCTGGTATCTACCGCCTCTGGCAGTGTGCATGCACGGAGTACCGGATCTCGGGCTATCTTTAGTTTGGCCGTGTTACTCACTACTCTATACGTGTCCATATGCCACTTCCTTAAGCTGGGCTCACTCCCTGTGGGGAGTTACAGGCTGTTCTCTGGGCGCAATACCATCTGTGAACCGTGCTGTACCTAGATATCCCTAGGCCCGGTTCACTTCTTGTCCAGCCTTTACCTCTGCTGTAGCCTTTGGGCTAAAGAATCAGCTATAGGGTGGTGTAACTGCCTCTGTACCCTCGTACCGGGACACCAGTGGCCTTCCGTGTTCTGTTGCCTCCGTTTCACCCCTAGCGTTCTAGGGTTTCTGCTACCAGTAGCTGTGTCTTTAGCCTCCCTATACCTTAGTACTCTAGGGTCCTTGTCGCCAGCATCCGTAATTGGGCCTTAGATTAACCCTAGTGTTCTAGGGTCTGTGTTGCCAGTTGAGAGCCTTGGGACTCCTAAAGTATCCATTGGTCATGGGCTTCCAGTCATCCCTAGAGTTCTAAGGTCCTGTGTAACATCAGCAGGTTGCTGCCTTTCCCTCACCCTAGCTCGCTAGGGAACCTGCCACTTGTTTGTTCTTTACTGACATCCTGTACCTTCCTACCATTGTGTATTATAGACAGTACTTGTACCATCTTATTCCGGCCTTGTGTGGGTATGAACGTTTATGCTGTCCATTCTTTATTTTCAATAAAGATATTTTAACCTCACAAGTCTTGTCTGAGTGTTCATCAAAAACCGTGACAAACAGGCAGAGAGCATGAACCTATGTCTAAAAACATTGTACACCCTTCTGGTCCTTTAAGGATTATGATTACCAAGTGTAGTGAGCAGAGTTTGTAGTCCAGTGGTCCTGCTAGTAACTGTCATGTTTACTTCCATAATCATGATATTCAGGGCTGATTAAAGATGTTCTCTTAAACAAAATTACAGGGGAAAAATTAATAGGATTTTCTGGTGATAATATGGTAAATGGTTAATTATTAGTATGTGACGTGTCTCCTTTAACACTTCAGCAATGGTTTTTTATATGAAATGGCCATAGATCACACATTCACATTAAATTAATCATAAATATACATTGTCTCTGTCATGACTGATAATTATCTGCTGTATCAAAAAAAACCTCTTGAAGTCAATTCAAATTAAGCCCATAGTGGGTAAAACGACTGCCAAAAGGCAGTCAGATATTTCCCTGGATTAACATCCTGTCTGATTTGAAACCAACATAGGTTTCAGTATCATCAGCTAGAAAAGATCCAAGAGAAAATAATTCTACAAATGTATTGCCCTTACTGTAGGATAATTTGTGCCTTTGTTTCAGTTTAACGTTTTCCTCTTGTCTTAATAGATGACATTGTTTTTTGCAAAAACATGGTAGTCTGTAAACAGATATCTCTGTTTTCTGAGGCCTAAAATATAGTCTTACATATACTTTTGGGATAGCCATTCCTGCTTCTCCTATTAAATAGGAATCTTGGTAGGTGTGCAACATGTGATAGTGCAGTATATAAGCTGAGATAAGGTTTCAGCCTTTCTGAATGCAAGAACAGGGGGTACTAATCTCAACACACCAACACCTTTTTCATTACAAACAGTACAAACATAATTACACAAATTGTGTTAGTATAGGACAGTCTACACATGTGTTACAAAAAAAAAAATTAGGATTAGATCTTAGATATCTGATATAAAAGTATCTGACATTAAATAACACATTTTTCAGATGCTGGCTGGAAATACATGCTACTTTACCGTTTGAGTGCCAGACTCTTTCCATACCCCTGTGGAGCTCAAAATATTAGAATCCAAGAACGTAACTTCACTTATAGATGTTAGTGTTACTTTAAATACATATGCAATTTTTATTTGGCAGATCTAATTTAAAATATGTCTTGTTCATATTAGAATCAGCCTACTTTAGCATGGGGTGAAAACTCATAAAACACATAGTAGCAACTGTTAAACTGTCTTATGTTGACATCATTTTGTATTATTGCCTATTGTAAAATGTAGGCTGCCTTTAGCATATTTTATGGCCATTCTAAATCAGTCATGTAATCCAGATGATAAGATCTTGAATTGAAAAAATGGAAGCTATAATATGAGAGCATGGATAAGAACTGAATTTGTAAATTCTCTTTTAGCTCCAGACTAGTCTCACAGAGCCGATGACACTGTCCAAGTCAATCTCACTTCCTCGGAGTGCTTACTGGCATCATATCACCAGGCAAAACAGTGTTGGAGAGCTCTACAGTTTACAAGGCAAGTGAATTAAAGATAAAGCAGAATCCCTGTCAGTCTGCTTCATGCTGAGCAGAATTCATTCAGAATGTTTTTTTTTTTTGTAGGTTGTTTTCCATTAGTTTCAGTTTATAAAATGTCATAAACCTCAGTGGGAATTCTAATTATTCAAATGGCATGTTTCCTGTCTTTGTAGAAATGTATGGTAAATCACAGTATTGCTTTCACACGCAATTTAATTCAGAATTGAAGTATTTTACTATGAAAAGTGGAACAAAATATTTTACTGGATCAAGATTTGTTCCATGTACCTTTTTGAGGTTCTTTTTCTTGCAACACCTTATTTACCAATATGATATTGCATACATCTAAATTATTGTTTTTGTACAAAGCAACAGCAGTAGTAGGAATGTACAAAACTCAGTAGACTGAGTTACTGCAATTACACAGAGATAAGTATCAGTAAACAAAATCAATTTAAAGTGTAACTAACACCTTACAGCAACTTAGATAATTTTGAAAGAGCTAGCAAATGATCTGTTAGCTCACTTTCATTTAAAACAATGCTTTATTTGTCAGTTTATTCAAATTATACAGTAATAATTAACTTGCATAAACCGACAAATAAATACACATAGGAACTTTGCTTGCAACAGCCCCTAGAGTGACAAGTATGGGTGGAAGTGGGAGTGTCCAAGTGATGTCATTTTTGTCACAATGTGGGTGGAGCTTTATAAAAGTGAGTGGGATTGGGAAGAGGGAAGATGATGGTTTGTCCCCAAAATGGGCAGATTGAGATGAATGAGTGGAACAGGTAAGAAAGTGGGTGGGGTTACCATATGTCTTTTTTACCTGGTGAATCACACTCTGTCCCCATAGATTTGGTTATTAACCCCTTAATGACCAGCCACAACAGCATGCAGCTGGCAGTTAAGGACCACAGGACTTTTTTATATTTTTTGCCAGTCGATTCCAGGATCCCCAAGTGGTGTGCAGCTGTGAGGGGACCCTGAAATTCTTGTTCTACAACTCACACCAGCTGGCCATTTGCTGCCTGAGAAGGAGGATGAGAGTGGATGTGCAACAGTAACTAAAGATCCGCAACACTGTTTTTATATGTGTATTTTTATCTCCATATATCTTACAGTATAGGGCATCCTCCACATTTAATGTTGCTATTTTTATTAATGCATTGTTCTTTACATAGAAATGATCAAACTTTTCATTCTCAGTGCATAACTTGTGACAGGAAATGTGATGCTGACTATTGAAGAAGGGCTACAAATGCCAACATTTCTTTATGTATTCATCCCATCACATAGGTGGGTTCAAGAGACTACCATAAATCATGTGATGTTATTTAGATAGGTAGATATCCATTCCACTAAATGGTTCTTAATGTATCCAGAATTTCTGTCATACATATGAATAACAGACAGTTTGTGTACAGATCCCCACATTTCTCTAAATTCAAAACTCACAAGAGAAGAAAAATATGAGAGTATAAAACTGTGGAATAAGCCAACATTGTGAGACTGATGTACCAAGGAGAACTGGTATAACTCTGGGGCAAACCAGCTTCACAGTAGAGCACAATTCCAAATTCCCCTTTGAAATAAATGGGATTTTTAACCTTTTGAATACTAGAGAGGTCTCCAGCCCCTATAGCACAGAAGGGGTTAGACCCAGGGCCGGATTTACATCTCAGGAGCCTGTAGGCACAGAAATCTGGAGCGCCCCCCCCCCATTGGCCATCTCCACTGGAAACCTCCACAATGCTCCAAATCTCCACATAGTATCCCCCATCATCTCCATATTGCACTCACATTGCCCCCATCAGCTCCATATTGCCCTCACATTGCCCCCATCATCTCCACATTGCACCCATCATCTCCATATTGCACTCACATTGCCCCCATCAGCTCCATATTGCCCTCACATTGCCCCCATCATCTCCACATTGCACCCATCATCTCCATATTGTCCTCACATTGCCCCCCATCAGCTCCATATTGCCCCCATCATCTCCATATTGCCCTCACATTGCCCCCATCATCTCTAAACTGCCCCCATCATCTCCATATTGCCCTCACATTGCCCCCCCCCGGTGTCCGTTTCCTACCTCCCTGGTGGTCCAGCGACATGGCAGGAGAAGTATGTGCCTCCTTCTGCACAGACCTGTAGCTGCTGGAGCTCCAGTGCAGTCTTCTCTTCAGTAATGCAGAGCACTGGGAGATGTTGTCATCTTCCAGCTCTCTGCATTACTAAAGAGCTGACGAGGGAGCTCAGCAGCTACAGGTCTGTGCCGTAGAAGGCACAGACCTCACTGGGCGGGGGGTTTATTACGCCACTGCAAGCATCGTGGCAAGGCTAAGTTAAAAACAAAAAATTATCCCAATGATAGGCGTCCCTCTGTGGGGTGCGCCTGTAGGCAGATGCCTACTCTGCCTTATGATAAATCCAGCCCTGGTTAGACCTTTGAGTTCCAGAATGGTACACAATGCATTGCTTCATAATGCGTTGTGTACCCCTCTGACAATCAAAGGGTTAAAAGTCCCATTTAAATCAATGTGAATTTGAGGATGTTTTGAGTTGTCCCCTAATGGTGAAGATGAATTGGCCTAATAACTTATTAGTACATCATCCTCTCTGTGTACATTAAACTGCTATGAAAATAAGGACACTTCAAAAACTGATGCATTCATTTTGTTTGTAAAGGCAGTGATCCAAAGAACATACGATACATTTGTCTGCTAAATGTAATACTTGAAAATAAATTGAGGTGCAAGGATCAGATTAATCATAAATTGCATTCTGCAACACATATACAACCAGGGCCAGATTTCCCATTAGACAGAGTAGGCAACTGCCTAGAGCTCCAGATTTAGAGGGGCATCTCAACTGTTCTAGCCACACCTGTATTCTGAGCTGTGGGTGAGGCCAGTACAATCTCAATGTCCTTGCACCAGATTTATACCCCATTATAAGATATTTAACTCCTTGAATACTATAGAGATCTCCAGTGTCTTGCAGATCAATGGAAATCTATCTAACAACCAAGGGGTTAAAGGTTTTTTTCATTCTTACTTGTTATAGGCCTATGTTATTTTCTTTGCCAAGAAAAAGTGGCTAGCAGGGGTGTGTGAGATGTGGCGGTAGAGCCATGGAGCGGAGCTAAGTATGCCAAGAGTACCTTGCCTAGGGGCCTCTGTGATTTCTCTGTCCCACTACTTCATCTGTCTTGATTTTTTTTCTTCCTGTGGCTGATGAATAAGGAGTAACTGGATCATTTCTGTTTCCAACCAACTTCCCTTAAGTTATATGGGTCTTTTAACCTAGGGGTATATGTATAAATTGGCCATTGCAGCTCCATTGGAGTTAGCTTCTAACACCAGTTGCTGTGTTTCATGCTATGCATTAGAGTATGAGCTCTGCAGAGAATAACAACAGAAAATCTCGGCCATTGTTAGTCAGCAACCCTGTACACCTGCCCAACAGCATGCATAGGAAAATGGCATTAAATCACCGTGTTTAACCCTTTGAGTGCCAGAGGGGTAGGCAGTGCATTGCAGAGCAATGCATTGCGTACCCCTCTGGCACACAAAGGGTTAATACATTGCCTTAATCAAGGAGTAGAGGAAAATAATGCACATTGATTGCCCCAAGGTCCTCTCATTGACACAGATGACATTAAGTGGATGATTTTGTGCACAAGTAGCTTAGAAAATTGGTTTTAAGCAGCTACAGATTACAGCACCTGACATGGAATCTATGTTGTCCAATCATCCAATAGAAACATAGAATTTGATGGCAGATAAGAATACTTTGGCCCATCTATTCTGCCCAATTTCCTATATCATTAGCTCAGACTTATTTTATTTTTTGAACAGCCAAAAAGCAATACATATTGAACATTTCTCTAGTACCCAAGAGGTTAAACCTTCCATTTAAGTAAACCGGAATTTGTATTTGACCCCTGTGCTGTTGGTTTGCTCCGGAAAGTATATTGGAATATTTTCTTCTGTTGATTTGTGTGCTGTTTTATAATGTTATAAGTATTTCAGCAGCACTGGTTGCAATACATTTGACGGTCATTTCGTTTTAAGAAATGTAAATTTGCTTCCTGTGATGGTTCACAAGCCTATTCTTAGAGGGTACAACAAGCTGAATTGTTCAGAGAACTAATCAAAGTGTAACTTAAACACAAACACACATTGATTTATGTGCAAATATAGTAAACATTTTTTAGACTCATCCTAATGCTGGTCCCTGTGATACCAAGTGATAAATAAAAAGCTTTTATCTTGAATACCACATGCTAGATGGTTATAAATTTTAAAAGATTTACAACACTATTCTGTTTGCTACATTAGGATGTCTGATGGGAGATTCGTCAGATTTCTTGGTCTCTTGGTCAAGGACCGATGACATCAAACCAGGGATGCAGGTACAATGCAATATTATTTTTATCTGTAGAAGAAGGATGGTAATTTTGATATATTGTAGATATTTTATAACCCATGCTTGTACAAAGTGAAAATGTGTACATTTTATTGATTATTAGTACACTGGCTAATGAACAAAATATACAGGCATGGGTGTTCTGTGATAAAGTACCTTTGTCTCCTACCAGTTTCTTTAAGTGTATCTATTTAAACTACATATGCCCTGTTCTTTGTTTTTCAGTCAATGTAATTTTTTTTTTTACAGATGTTTGGTTTAGTAGTTAGGGACTCCTTTATCTTTGACTTTAAAGGGATAGTAATACTTTTATCTTTATTTTATTTTGTAGGCATTAAAAAAAACATGAAGAACGATATAAGTCTTATCTCTCAAACCTTTATGGTTTGAGAGATATTCACAAGCAAAGTTTCCCCTCCCGCCCCTTTTACCTAGTGTAAGCCATCTCTTCTCAGATGTGGAATGCAGTCCATATACCAGACAGATAACAGCAGGGGACAATCTTGTTTCTATGAAAACAATGAAAACCCTGCCCCCCTTGACAAGTTTTTCAGGTTTTTTCCTTATCTTAATTGAAGATTGTCCCTCTCTGCAGTCTACCTGGGCACGTCCCTTTTGATCTGGCTGAACATTGTTACATCAGTAAAATGGGCGGGAGGGGGATATTTTGTCATTGAATTACTCTTGAACTACAACTCTGACAGAACTGAAATAACACTCTCCAAAGTCCAAATACTATGATGATTAATTAGAGCTGCTTTTATTATGAAACATTACGATCCCTTTAACATCAGCACAGCTTAGTTTTCTGACCTATGTCGTACAGCCTGCATAATTACTTTCCTGTGCAGAAATTGTCTCTCTCCTCCTTTTGAAACTCTCAGAACAAACCAAAGGGATGGAATAAATTAGTGGGAAAGAATAATCATGTGAATGCATTCAAGATGACTCCCCCACTGAGGTGGGGATTTGGACAGGTGAACATTCTTCTTTAAGTATAGAATGCAATCTAAGTGTCACTGGTGTATTAAAGAAAAGTATAGCAACTCTGGGACACATCAGTTGTACCATAAGGAACAAATAAAAAATCCCCTTTGTCTTAAAGGGATAGTAATGTTACATAATAAAAGCAGCTGTCGGATTTGTAGTACAAGAGTAATTGAATGATAAAGTATACCTCTCCTGCCCCCTTCACTGATGTAACACTGCTCACCTCAGAGCAGCAAGGTGGTGTCCAGGTGGATCGCAGAGAGGGAAATCTTCAATTAGCATAAGGGAAAAACCTGTCAAGGAGGCAGGGTTTCATTGTTCTCTCATTAAGAAGATTGTCTCTTGCTGTGAGCTGTCTGGTCCCAGGACCAGATTCTACATCTGAGGGGAGGTGGCTTACACTATGTAAAAGGGGTGGGGGGATACTTTATCATTCAATTACTCTTGAACTACAACTCGGACATTATTGAAATAACTCTCCTTATGGCTCAGATACTATGAAGATTAATTGGAGCTGCTGTTTTTGTGAAACATTACTATCCATTTAAAGTAATGAGGGGATTTAAATGGCCCATTTACATTATTGGTAAATTGGGGAAATGTATTTGTCCCAAATGGCTTGCTCCACTTCTACTTAGTATATCAGCCTCCGACTATTTCAGATCAACATGTAGTGATGGACTTACATCTGCAGTCTTCCATGCAATAATGATCACGGTAGAAGATGAAAGAATGCTTTAACTCCACAATAGCTAAGTGTACAGCAAGTAAAACAGAACCAAAGCACTGCAGCATTCTTTCAAGTAGATTTATTTTAGCACCACAAGTGTCATAAATGCAAAGTTTTATAGCCACTTTTGACAAAGGGACGAGTGTCGTCCTGAGATGTTGTCATTCGTGACTGTGCCGTGATACTGAAATAAATCTTCTTGAAGTGCTGTAATGTTTTACAATACAAGTAGATGTCTGAGCAGTGAATTACTGAGGTTGAAGCATTTTAAAGAACTGAAGACATTCAGGGGGCAAACAACTGCACCAAAGAGGACAAATAAAAATTCCCATCAAGTTAAATGGGACTTTTAACCCCGTAAATGCCAGTGAGGTCTATAATGTATTGAGAGGCAATGCACTGGAGACCCCTATAGCATTAAAGAGGTTACATGTATAGGGATTTTGGGAGTTCTTATATTTCCCCCCTTTCCCTTTAGTGCAGTTGATTTATTCCAGAATTGTTCCAGTTCTTCAAATAAACCTCTATTTGACCAATAGTGTCTGCACAGTTATTGTTGAAATTTGCCTTCATTCTCCGTGCAGTTTGTAGGATTCCGGGTACTTGTGTTACAGCCAGGTAAGGTTTACACATTCCCTACCCAACATAGATTATTATTTTGACAGCTTAAAGCGGAGCTACCATGGCCAACTAAGTTAATGTATGCGGCTGAAGATAGCCCTAGACATCTTGAATCAGTAATTGAAAGTTGACAGAACAGTTTGTATAATTATAAATCTTAACCGTTTTCCAGAGACCCAGCGCTTGTACACCACGGCCATCTTGCCGATTGTCCCTCAGTGCACATGCGTTACTTTTATTTTGGCCTGTCATTCAAGTGTGAATCGCCAGCCCGCTGTTTTTTTTTTCTTGTTTTCTCGTGCACGCTAGTGTGGAGCACATGCATATCACAGCGAATTACCTCAAGTTGACATCCATGCATAATAGACATTATAACTGCATGAAAAATCAAAGTAAAACATAACTAAAGAATAAATTATTTAATGAATTGAATTTTATGCAATGGAAATATGGAATTGATAAAAAAAAATTATAATTATTGTAAATGTGTTTAGAATGTACATTACAAAGGATTTCCTTCAAAGGCAACATGTATTGAGCAAGTTTCATCCCTTTCAGTGCCAGAGAGGTACGCAACGCATTGATTTGCAATGCATTGTCTAACCCTCTGGCACTCAAAGGGTTAATTTGTGAGAACAAGGGGTAAACCAATAGAATAATGTAGTAAAGCACAGTGTATATTTCCATTTGCAGCTGAAAAACAGGAATTTGCCACCTGCCACACAGATAAATTATTGTTTATCATGAATGATATTATTGGGCATGTTTTTCTCCCTCTCCCCACAACCAAATGTGTGAAAGGGGGTCTTCCCCCTTCAAATATAATTCCTCCCACATCACACAGGGCAATGGTGAGGTGAAGTGGGTACCAAGGGACCCCAAAATATTTATAGTTACTGTCTCCATACCGCAGAGCCAATGCGTTGGGGGTGAAGGGGGAAACCGCAAAGGGTGGTTTTTAGCTGGGGATGGGAGTTCAATTACAAATGTGGGGTTCCATAGAGCTGCACATTTATTCATTTAATTTTCAACCACATGAGCAATGAACAATACATGGGTAATCAGGGGGTTAATGCTTAGTCAGAACTATTGCAGGAAGCCACTAATAAGGTATGGGAAGTTTGCTTGGGTGTGTGTTTTTATTGATGAAGTTCATTTAAATGTGACAAGCACAAATAGAAATAGTTGACACAGTATCACAGTTGCCATTACAGCCTTTGAGAGAAACAGCGGACCGCAACGCATCCCTTAGCGTTTCACTGAATGCCCGTGTGATGCACTGAGGGTTAATGGAAAAAGTTACACCAATATTCCTGTTTACATTCCTTTTCATTATCTTTGACATTAAATGAGCCGGATAGGTATGGAACATCATAATACTTTTATCAGACACAGGAAACTTTATAAATTTCAGCAAATTATTTTACATTAAAGTACTTAATGAAAACAAAAATAAATAATTTTAATTAAAAATTTCAATTGTTACCTTTAAAATTTTGCTGTATTAACTAACAAACCTCGATATGGCAAGGACGAAGATGCTCTCCCACTCAACCAATCACATCAGTCCGCTTCCTGTGCTCATGGAAATGGACTGGTGCTTTATATAGTGCGAGCGCTTCAAATGAACGCGCTTGCACTATGCTGGGATGACCAGACCACGCCTCAGATTATGAGCGCGCCAGGACACAAGGTTAAAAAGCTGCAGATGTAGTGGGAGTTTCTACAGAGCCGATCGGCTCTACACCTGTCATGCGCATTGAGCAATTCATGGGGAAGACGTCACCAGGTACTTTTTTAAATAAGGATTTACTCTCCTTTGCCACCTCTTCATCCTCTCCCATCCAACTCTCTGTTGGGGTTCCTCAAGGTTCTGTTCTGGGACCGCTTCTGTTTTCTCTTTACACAATAACACTTGGTGATCTTATTAACTCATTTGGTCTCAAATATCACCTCTATGCAGATGACACCCAGATTTACTTATCTGTACCTCAACTCACTTCTGATATCCAGGCTCATAGGCACCTCTCGGCTATCTCAGACTGGATGGCTCATAGGCACCTCAATCTCAATATGTCTAAAACTGAGCTGCTCCTCATCCCACCTAGACCTGGCCCTGTAGAGCCCTTCCAGGTGACTGTAAATGGCACTACCATAAATCCAGTATAAGAAGCGTGGTGTCTAGGGGTGATAATTGACAACCCTCTCTCATTTTCCTCTCATATTAATGCCATTACTAAATCCTGACGCTTTCTTTTGCGTAACATTGCAAAAATCCGTCCCTTCCTCTGTTCCTCCACAGCTAAAATTCTTATACACGCAATCATCCTCTCCCGCATGGACTATTGCAACATTCTTCTGTCTGGTATTCCTGCTTCCCATCTCCAACCACTTCAAAACTCTCCAATGGTTGCCTATTAGTGTTGAGCGAGCATGCTCGGCCGATGCTCGGATCGGCTCGAGCATCGCTCTGCTCGGCACATGGCGGTACTCGTACGAGTACCGCATGTGCTCGCCCGCCATGTTCGGGTCTCCTCCCCGCACGTTTTGCGGCTGCTGCGCAGCCAATAAACGTGCAGGGAGGCTCTGACATCGGTGTAATGCCAGCAGCCATGTTGGCTGCTGGCATTACACTGATTGGCTGGCCAGAACCCGTGGTCAGGTGCTGTATAGCACCTGACCAGCGAGTTCGGCTCAGTCTGAGCCAGGGAGAGCTGAGGATAGGAAGGGAAAGGCAGTGTAGGGAGGAAAAAAACAAAAATTGTGAAAAAAAAAGAACCAAAAGTCCTTTTTAGGACTACTGTGTGTGGGGGCAGCAGGTTATTTGGTGTGGGGGGAAAAAAACAAAAAAAAAAAAAAAAAAATATATATATTCTGTTTAGTGTGCAAAGTTGCAGATTAGAGCACATTCTGTTTAGTGTGCACAGTTGCAGATTAGAGCACATTCTGTTTAGTGTGCAAAGTTGCAGATTAGAGCACATTCTGTTTAGTGTGCAAAGTTGCAGATTAGAGCACATTCTGTTTAGTGTGCAAAGTTGCAGATTAGAGCACATTCTGTTAAGTCTTCAAACTAAAATATCAAAGTCACGTATTCCATTCAGTGTGCGTCGCCGCAGTTTAGCAGCACATTCTGAGTACTGTGCAGAGTTGCAGAATAGGAAGAAATACTGTTAAGTCTTCAAACTAAAATATCAAAGTCACATATTCCATTCAGTGTGCTTCGCCGCAGTTTAGCAGCACATTCTGTGTACTGTGCAGAGTTGCAGAATAGGAAGAAATACTGTTAAGTCTTCAAACTCAAATATCAAAGTCACATATTCCATTCAGTGTGCTTCGCCGCAGTTTAGCAGCACATTCTGTGTACTGTGCAGAGTTGCAGAATAGGAAGAAATACTGTTAAGTCTTCAAACTAAAATATCAAAGTCACATATTCCATTCAGTGTGCTTCGCCGCAGTTTAGCAGCACATTCTGTGTACTGTGCAGAGTTGCAGAATAGGAAGAAATACTGTTAAGTCTTCAAACTCAAATATCAAAGTCACATATTCCATTCAGTGTGCTTCGCCGCAGTTTAGCAGCACATTCTGTGTACTGTGCAGAGTTGCAGAATAGGAAGAAATACTGTTAAGTCTTCAAACTAAAATATCAAAGTCACATATTCCATTCAGTGTGCTTCGCCGCAGTGTAGCAGCACATTCTGTGTACTGTGCAGAGTTGCAGAATAGGAAGAAATACTGTTAAGTCTTCAAACTCAAATATCAAAGTCACATATTCCATTCAGTGTGCTTCGCCGCAGTTTAGCAGCACATTCTGTGTACTGTGCAGAGTTGCAGAATAGGAAGAAATACTGTTAAGTTTTCAAACTCAAATATTAAAGTCACATATTCCATTCAGTGTCTTTCACCGCCGTTTAACAGCCTATTCTGTGTACTCTGTACAGTTGCAGAATTATAAGAAATACTGTTAAGTTTTCAAACTCAAATATTAAAGTCACATATTCCATTCAGTGTCTTTCACCGCCGTTTAACAGCCTATTCTGTGTACTCTGTACAGTTCCAGAATTATAAGAAATACTGTTAAGTTTTCAAACTCAAATATTAAAGTCACATATTCCATTCAGTGTCTTTCACCGCCGTTTAACAGCCTATTCTGTGTACTCTGTACAGTTGCAGAATTATAAGAAATACTGTTAAGTTTTCAAACTCAAATATTAAAGTCACATATTCCATTCAGTGTCTTTCACCGCCGTTTAACAGCCTATTCTGTGTACTCTGTACAGTTCCAGAATTATAAGAAATACTGTTAAGTTTTCAAACTCAAATATTAAAGTCACATATTCCATTCAGTGTGTTTCAACGCCGTTTAACAGCCTATTCTGTGTACTCTGCAGAGTTGCAGAATAGTAAGAAATACTGTTAAGTTTTCAAACTCAAATATTAAAGTCACATATTCCATTCAGTGTCTTTCACCGCAGTTTAGCAGCCTATTCTGTGTACTCTGTACAGTTGCAGAATAATAAGAAATACTGTTAAGTTTTCAAACTCAAATATTAAAGTCACATATTCCATTCAGTGTGTATCACCGCCGTTTAGCAGCCTATTCTGTGTACTCTGAACAGTTGCAGAATAGTAAGAAATACTGTTAAGTTTTCAAACTCAAATATTAAAGTCACATATTCCATTCAGTGTGTATCACCGCCGTTTAGCAGCCTATTCTGTGTACTCTGAACAGTTGCAGAATAGTAAGAAATACTGTTAAGTTTTCAAACTCAAATATTAAAGTCACATATTCCATTCAGTGTGTTTCAACGCCGTTTAACAGCCTATTCTGTGTACTCTGCAGAGTTGCAGAATAGTAAGAAATACTGTTAAGTTTTCAAACTCAAATATTAAAGTCACATATTCCATTCAGTGTGTTTCACCGCCGTTTAACAGCCTATTCTGTGTACTCTGTACAGTTGCAGAATTATAAGAAATACTGTTAAGTTTTCAAACTCAAATATTAAAGTCACATATTCCATTCAGTGTCTTTCACCGCCGTTTAACAGCCTATTCTGTGTACTCTGTACAGTTCCAGAATTATAAGAAATACTGTTAAGTTTTCAAACTCAAATATTAAAGTCACATATTCCATTCAGTGTGTTTCACCGCCGTTTAACAGCCTATTCTGTGTACTCTGCAGAGTTGCAGAATAGTAAGAAATACTGTTAAGTTTTCAAACTCAAATATTAAAGTCACATATTCCATTCAGTGTGTTTCACCGCAGTTTAGCAGCCTATTCTGTGTACTCTGTACAGTTGCAGAATAATAAGAAATACTGTTAAGTTTTCAAACTCAAATATTAAAGTCACATATTCCATTCAGTGTGTATCACCGCCGTTTAGCAGCCTATTCTGTGTACTCTGAACAGTTGCAGAATAGTAAGAAATACTGTTAAGTTTTCAAACTCAAATATTAAAGTCACATATTCCATTCAGTGTGTTTCACCGCCGTTTAGCAGCCTATTCTGTGTACTCTGCAGAGTTGCAGAATAGTAAGAAATACTGTTAAGTTTTCAAACTCATATATATTAAAGTCATATATATCGTGTAAGATGAAGAAGGCGGGTAAAAAGGGACGGGGAAGTGGACGTGATCCTGAAAGTTCAGGGCGCGGGTCAGGACGCGGAGAAACTGTGCCTGGTGCCAGAGCACAAGAAAGAAAGACATCCACCATACCTAGCTTCATGTCTGATTTCACAGGGCGTCGCAGGACATCACTCTCGAGGTCCGACCAGTGCGAACAGGTGGTCGGTTGGATGACAGCTGATACTGCTTCCAGTCGGTTAAGCACCACCCTGTCTTCCACCAAGTCCACTCTCAGTAGCCAAGAGTCTGGTCAACATAATCCTCACTCTGATCATCCTTCCTCCCACCATACACGGTCTGGTCAAAGAAGTGATCCCACACTGGGATATAGTGATGAGCTCGTCTCATCACCAATCCTTCATTTGACCCTCTCTCCAAGCACGCTTGCAGAGGAACATGACATCTTGTGCCCTGATTCACAACCTCTAGAGGCTACCCAATCACAAGAAGATGACAGATGTGAACGGCATTTAAGGTCAAAGGAAGTAGTGGATGATGATGATGATGATGAGACACAGTTGCCATTAAATCAACCACTATTTCCTTCTCAAGACCTTGTTGAGGAGAATGTTATACAGTTGTCAATGACCGAGTATGTGGTGGGATCAAGACTTGAGGAGGATGATCAGAGTGAGGAAGTGGAGGAGGACTTGGTGGACGATGAGGTGACTGACCCCACCTGGGAAGGTGTAGAGCCGAGCGATGACAGCAGTCCTGAGGGTGAGCCATCTGCAGCACCGCAACAGGCTGGAAGAGGCAGTGGTGTGGCTACAGAAAGAAGGCGGACCGCACCAAACCGGCCCGCAAATGTTCCACGGAGCACCCCCTTGCGTAAATCTACCTTGCCAAGGGGTAGGTGTTCCGCGGTATGGCGTTTTTTTAAGGAAAGTGCGGACGACAAAAGATTTGTAGTTTGCAACCTGTGCCACACCAGAATGAGCCGAGGCATGAACACTAGAAACCTCACCACCACCAGCATGATCCGACACATGGCATCCAAGCACCGTAGTAAGTGGGAGGAACGCCTGGATCGCCCATCTGTGTCTGCAGGCCACACCACTGCCTCCTCTTCCCCTGTTTTCGGTGCCGGCCAATCGCCTGTCGAAGGCGCAGGCCCGCATACCTCCCGCCCTGCACCTGTAGCATCTGAAGCACCATCAGCGACCACATCCACTTCCCTGTCCCAGCACAGCGTCCAAATGTCGTTACCCCAGGCATTTGAGCGCAAGAGAAAATACCCAGCCACCCACCCACAGGCCATAGCACTAACCTCACACCTTTCAAAATTACTGGCCATCGAAATGCTGCCATTTAGGCTTGTGGACACTGAGTCCTTCCGCAGCCTGATGGCAGCAGCTGTCCCTCGGTACGCGGTCCCCAGCCTCCACTACTTTTCCCGGTGTGCCATCCCCGCATTACACCACCATGTGTCCCGTAACATCACCCGTGCCCTGACCAACGCAGTTACTGGGAAGGTCCACTTAACGACTGACACATGGACAAGTGCTTGTGGCCAGGGACGCTACATTTCCCTGACGGCACACTGGGTGAATGTCGTGGAGGCTGGGAGCGACTCGGACCCTGGGATGGCACGGGTGCTACCCACGCCGAGGATTGCGGGCCCTACCTCCATCAGGGTTTCCACCAGCACCTACGTTATTGGCTCCTCCTCCTCCGTTTCCACCTCCGAATTCTCTACACACACCGCCACTCCCCCATCAGCCAGTAGCTGGAAGCAGTGTAGCACTGCAGTGGGGAAGCGTCAACAGGCCGTGCTGAAGCTGATCTGCCTTGGGGACAAACAGCACACGGCCTCAGAGCTGTTGCAGGGGATTAGTCACCAGACCGAGCAGTGGCTCTCGCCACTCAACCTGCAAGCAGGCATGGTTGTGTGTGATAATGGGCGTAACTTGGTGGCGGCTTTGGAGCTCGGCAAGCTCACACACGTACCATGCCTAGCGCATGTATTTAATTTAGTGGTGCAGCGATTTCTAAAAACCTACCCCAATGTGCATGATCTCTTGACCAAGGTGCGCCGCGTGTGTGCACATTTCCGTAAGTCATCTACAGCTTCGGCCGGCCTGTTGAAGCTGCAGCAGCGCTTACAATTGCCAGCTCACCGGCTGCTGTGTGACGTGAGCACGCGCTGGAACTCCACCTTCCACATGTTGGCCCGGCTTTGTGAGCAGCAGAGGGCAGTAGTGGAGTACCAGCTGTTACACGGTCGTCGCCTCTCCGTTCAACTTCCTGTAATCAGAAGTGAGGAGTGGGAATGGATGTCAGACCTCTGCGAGGTTTTACGCAATTTTGAGGAATCGACACAGATGGTGAGCGGCGATAACGCTATTATCAGTGTAACCATCCCACTTCTGTGTCTACTGAAACGCTCGCTGCTCACAATTAAAACCGACGCTTTGCATGTGGAAGAGGTGGAAATGGGGGAGGAAGAGCTTACACAAGGTGATAGCCAGAGCACCCTCACTTCGTCTTCTCAGCGACAATTGGAGGAGGCGGAGGAGGAGGAGGAGGAGGAGGAGGAGGAGGAGGAGGAAGACACGGTTGCCTCCGCTACAGAGGGTAGCCATGGAACTTTAGTTCCATCTCTTCAGCGTGGGTGGGCAGAAGAGGAGGAAGAGGATGAGGATATTGAGAGTCAGCCTCCTGGTGAGGACAGCGAAATCTTGACTGTTGGTACTCTGGCACACATGGCTGACTTTATGTTAGGCTGCCTTTCCCGTGACCCACGCGTTGTACGCATTTTAGACAACACGGATTACTGGGTGTTCACCCTTCTGGACCCCCGCTACAAAGAGAATTTCTCATCTCTCATTCCTCCGGTGGAGAGGACAAGCAAAATGGTGCAATACCAGAAGGTTCTTGTTGAAAAATTGCTCCAAAATTTTCCATCTGACAACGCTGGCGGCAGAGTACGTGCTACCTTGGCCAACCGAGAAGGGGAGAAAAGGGGAGCACACAGCAGTTCCGACAAAGGCAGGGCAACACTCTCCAAGGCGTGGGACACCTTCATGACACCCCGCCAGCACCCTCACCCTGATGCGCAGCCTAGTGTCACAAGGAGGGAAAAGTTTTGGAAGATGGTGAAGGAGTACGTAGCAGACCGTGTCAGCGTCCTCAATGATCCCTCTGTGCCTTACAACTACTGGGTGTCCAAGCTGGACACGTGGTATGAACTGGCACTCTACGCCTTGGAGGTGCTGGCCTGCCCTGCCGCCAGCGTTCTGTCTGAGCGGGTATTTAGTGCTGCTGGTGGCATCATAACAGATAAGCGTATCCGCCTTTCCACCGACAATGCTGATAGGTTGACACTTATAAAAATGAACAAGGCCTGGATTTCCCCTGACTTCTCCACTCCACTGGAGGAAAGCCCCGGGGGAACATAAACTCACTTTATATATGTTATTTACAATGATGGGAATACTCTGTATTCCCATTCACCCCTTCCACCCCAAAAACGGGTATATGGTTGACTCTTAATGTTCTCATCCTCCTCCTCCTCTTCCATATGCCCTGGGATATAATTTTTATATAGGGCCAGCTCACCAGCGTGCCCTGGGATATAATTTTTATATAGGGCCAGCTCACCAGCGGGCCCTGTGATATAATTTTTATATAGGGCCAGCTCACCAGCGGGCCCTGTTTGCCAATTTTTATATAGGTCAGCTCACCAGCGGGCCTTCTCATATAATGTTTTATTGGGTCAGCTCTCTAGCGGGCCCTCTCATATAATGTTTTATAGCGTCAGCTCACTAGCGGGCCTTCGCATATAATGTTTAGGATGGTCAGCTCTGCAGCAGACCCTCACCCATAATGTTTTAGATGGTCAGCTCAGCGCACGTTTCCCTCTTAATCATGGCCTCAGTTCTGAAAATCAAGGAAATTTTTGGGAGAATTTGCCTCTGCGCACGTTTCCCTCTTAATCATGGCCTCAGTTCTGAAAATCAAGGAAATTTTTGGGATAATTTGCCTCTGCGCACGTTTCCCTCTTAATCATGGCCTCAGTTCTGAAAATCAAGGAAATTTTTGGGAGAATTTGCCTCTGCGCACGTTTCCCTCTTAATCATGGCCTCAGTTCTGAAAATCAAGGAAATTTTTGGGATAATTTGCCTCTGCGCACGTTTCCCTCTTAATCATGGCCTCAGTTCTGAAAATCAAGGAAATTTTTGGGATAATTTGCCTCTGCGCACGTTTCCCTCTTAATCATGGCCTCAGTTCTGAAAATCAAGGAAATTTTTGGGAGAATTTGCCTCTGCGCACGTTTCCCTCTTAATCATGGCCTCAGTTCTGAAAATCAAGGAAATTTTTGGGATAATTTGCCTCTGCGCACGTTTCCCTCTTAATCATGGCCTCACTTCAGAAAATCGATGAAATTTTTGGGAGAATTTGCAGATGATATACAAGTAAATATACAGCAAATACTGTTTGGTAACAATTTTTCGCCTAAAGTCGTTTTTATTTTCCTTTTTGTGTGTTTTACGGTCAGTCTGTAAAAATGGCGTACTACGGGCGAAAGATCGTTCCCAGCAGCGATGTTGGAGTCCAAGATGCATCCAGACATCCTCCCTATGCTGTCCCTGAACCATTTCTGTAGTGTTTCCATCTTTTTCTGCCCTTTTCCTATGGACCAGGCACCCTCCCCTCATCAGAGCAGGGGGTGCCTGGTGTAATGCTCGAGTCCTCCCATTGACTTCAATGGGGCTCGGATGCTCGGCCGAGCACTCGAGCCTCAGGGGGTGCTCGGTCAGAGCACCCGAACATCCGAGCATTGGGGTGCTCGCTCATCACTATTGCCTATCAAACTCTGGATATCTTACAAAATCTTACTTCTCTCTTTCAAGACATTTCTCTCCTCTACTCCTTCTTACATTTCCACTCTGATCTCCCGTTATACCCCATCCCGCCACTTACGTTCAGCCATTGACTGTCTTCTCTCAGCTCCTTTTGTCTCTACAGCTCTGTCACGTATCAAACTTTTTTCTCTTATTGCTCCGTATCTATGGAATGTTCTACCATCCAACCTGCGCCACTGCACCTCTCTAATAACCTTCAAATCTCACTTGAAAATGCACCTCATGGATAAAATCTCAACATGCTAGAAGGCACTGATGTTGTACAATGAACGCTCTTATAAATTATTTACATTACTGTTGTCCTCTATTATCATCAAAATTTGCACTGTATTCAGCACTTGACCCTAATGTACTCTGTATGTCTCCCATTACCACTTTAGATTGTAAGCTTTCGGGTAGGGACCTCGCACCCAATGTTTCACTCTACAAAGCACCTGTAACCCTGTATTGTTTAAACCCTGAAATTGTAAAGCACTGCGTAAACTTGTGGCGCTATATAAATAAACATATTCATTCATTCATTCAACACTCCAGCACACGTGACTAATGATGTTTACAGGTGTACCGAAAGGGGGTCTGAGCAATCTATTTCAGACCCCACAAATGTTTACAGCGTTCCTGCGTGAGTTCTGTAAGCGCAAAATACATGATGTGCCTAGGGTTGCCACTCAGCCGGTATTTTACCGGCAGGCCGGTAAAAGATTGGCTTCTGTCCTATGTTAAGTCTATGGAGGAAATGCCATGGCCGGTATTTTTTTGAAGAAAAAGTGGCAACCCCAGACATGCCAGGACCTTTACAGGTCATTTAGGCAAGTTTACTGGTGATGGTCCTGACACCTCACCAGGTCGTTAATGGGTTAAATACCATTTCAAGAATTTGTAAAAATATTAAAATGCCTTGGTAGTAGCGGTTTCTTCAAAGAAGGAACAATTCAGGATTATGTAGAAGAGTTTTCTTTATTGCAGCAAAGGATGACAGTTTTGCAGCTTTTAAGAGTGTGTTTCTACAGCTGGTGGAAGCTGTAGTTCTTCCTTGTTTTCTCTACCTTCAGTACTCAAAGCTCTGAGTTTATTTACAGTTTAGCTTGCTACTAATATGGTTATAACCTTACGAGAATAAAATACACATATGTAATCCATTTCTACATGTTCAAAACTGAATGTACACAAACTAAAGCATTAGGTCATATGCATATATAATGGCTAAACTTATCAGTTACAAACACGTGTTCAAACTATATACATATGCTGAGTCTGATAGAGTATAGAGTAGGAATGAAGAGACCATGCTTGACACAATCAGGGAGCTACAGCTTTCAGACAACTTTACATCCATACATTTCAGTCATCTAATTTAGATACTAAAAATAAACAGGTTAGGACATTCTGAGCCTAATGTTACAGAGCAGGAGAGAAAATATTAATTCTTAGTTTGAAACACTTAAAGAGACAGACAACTTACAAAAAATATCTCCCTGAGGCCCAACATCCTGCCTTATATGTGCTCTGTAGGAGCAGCCCTTCCAGACTTGTCCTGGGCTCCCTGACACACAATACTATAGCAATCTTTATAGGTGTCTCAAAAGTGATAGTGCTTTATTGCCTTAAAATGAGCTGAGATAAGCTAACTGCCTTTCTGAATGCAATAGCTATGGATACTACTAGGTAATGAGAGCCAAGTTACTTCTGGGTTGTCTCCTATTAGAAAGAGCACATAAGAAATTAACCAAATGATGTCTGTGTAAAAGTCTTTGCATGCATTAACCCTTTGAGTGAAAGCAGGGTGCACAGTTCATTGTTCTGGTACTCAAGTGGTAAATAAAGCAAGTTTAGGATGAGATTATAGTAATGTAACAATAAACTGTTTTATACAGATAGCTGTAAGTACATGATATTTAAAATCATATAACCCAACTTCATTTCTAAGTGTTAGTAAATGCTTTTAGTATGGGAGCATGACACATAACATGGAAGCATAATGCTAACTTCAGCCCTTGTTATTCTCAGTTCTACCATGAGGAGAACAGCGATTCTTCCAATTGATTTAAATAGGACTTTTCACTGTTTGAATGCTACGGAGCAATCAAAGGGTTAAAAACCTCTTTTAAATCAAAGAGTGTTTTGTGAAATTGTATTTGCCCTTCATGGTGTAGTTTGTTTTTATCACAGCATTACTTAAGTTCTTCGTACAGTAGTTCCGAGCCAGGGCCCAGTGGCACTTTTGTGTGCCACATACACCCACTTCCAGAGATGTGGAAATTATTCTGCACTGTACGCTCTTTAATGTTATTCTAATACGCTGCGTACCCCTGGCACTCAAAGGTTTAAGAAAAATATGCTTTTCTCCTTCTGTATACCAACAAGTATCGTATAAGATGGGAGAGAGCCCTGAAATAGTTGTCTTTTCCCACCCAAAGAATGCATAAAATAAATAGTTTGTGATGGTAGAACGCAATTTTGCTATCCTTTTGTCTGTTGCAATCTAAATAAATATGTGTATACCTGAACTCAAGCATAGCTTATTTTGTAAATCATAGTGTTACAGCTGAGCTAAGCAATCATTCTGCACATCTCATGGTGAATTATATTGAAGCTAGTGTACTAAGAAGAAATGAAGCTTCTGCAGCAGACCAATTTCACTACATGGAACAAATACAACTCCCATTGATTTAAAGGACTAGTAAACCTTTATTATGAAAACACATATATTGTAGGGTTTTTCCTGCTGAGTAAAATGTACATACTCTTACTACTGGGATACGTTTTTGTCCAGAATTTATAACCATTTAAACTAGTGTCATGACAGTTATTCTGTTACTTTCTATGGGAGATGTAAGCCTCTGCCTAAAGGTCTGCATAGACTATGATGTTAAGAGCTCCATCACTTCCTGCCATCAGTAGAAGTACCCTTAGTTTACTCAGCAGGAAAAATCCTATAGTATGTTTTGTTCATGTTTTCTTTTTGAGTTTGTTTGCTTTTTTAATAAAACCATTTTACTAATTTGAATTGAGCTTTTAACCCCTTCCTTGCTTCACAAAATGGGTTATGCACTAAGGTTTGCCAAAGAGATGATACTGTAATGTGGACAGGACTTCTCCAGTGATATCAGTTTTATTTTATGAAGCCTATGCACTAAGATCTCTAAAGACGGAGACGTCATCTCCATTTTATCATCTGTTTATCACTTGTTTATCTCACCTTAATTCATCTTCTCCAACATGTTGGAGCTATAAATGGGAATTTTAGGAATGTTTATTTCCCACACGACACAGCAGATTTTCACTAAAGTTGCAGCAATTCTTCAGATTGATTTATTGCAGAAGAAAGGTTTGACAAAACCTTTCTATTCACACACCCAGATCCTACCTGAGATGTATTGATGCAAATGATGTAATTAGCCCCTTTAATAATAACATCTCCAACACTTTACACATCAATGCTTTGGGGACATATTTTGCATCCAAGGTATTATACATCTTAACAAATGATGCAACTAGCCTCAACATGCAAAAACCTGTAAAATAATGCAAACAGTGCGGGCATTCTGGGGGAATGTACAAACAAGCTACAGCGGCTCATTTTCTACACTGGACACTGGCTTATTAGTCACGCTCCTGCTCTTCTGGCTACGTACTAGAGCAGGGACTGAGAGCATGAAGCCCATCAGCTGCAGCCAGAATACCACTCCCATCATTCCTCACTACTGTACTAGAGTATATGAATGATTTAATGCATACCAGTGCACACTGTCCACCATCGCTCAAATTTTAATGTAAGTGTCAAATTTCCCCTATTGCATGTGCAGAGGAATGGTGTGAAGTTATCGGTTTCCTATTCAAATTTTAGTATCTTCTTAACCTGAGCAGTTCAGTCCCCATAGTTTGTTCCTACTCGGATTGAAAACTCCACACAGCAGGTCTATGGAGAATATTCTGAAGTCCATGAGTGTGTAGCTGAGAGCCATGTTATTTAAGGGTTGTTTCCTCACTAACTGGGTCAGGGTTTTCATGTATTTATTTTTTAACACTGCCCCAGCATGGTAGATAGGAACTCTCTTGGGGCTGGACAGAGCAGTCCTGAGCTTATTTACTAAGTAATATCCCACAACAGCAGACAATACAACGTGATAATGTTCCTTTAAATAGTAATTTAGGGATTTTTTTTGTCTTTTGATGCATTTGATTTGCTACAAAATTGTACCAATTTTTTTCTTGATGCATCTTCCTCCTTGTCAAATTATAGATGTAAATATTTAACATAATTCACCTATTTAAATATTGAAGCTAGATACATAAAACTACATTTCCTAGTAACTGACAAGGTAGACTGCAGATTAGCTGTAATGTTGATCTCAATAAATGGCACGGTGCACTGGAAAGAGCAATCTCATTTCTCAAACTGCCTGGAGAAACATTAACATTGGTGTCAAAACAGCAGATTTTTGCTCAGTGAGCCAACTTCCATAGACGTTAAATGAAGAGAACTAAAAATGGATGCAACATTCATCATTAATGACTGAACTGCCAATGATTGCATATGTTACTCATAATCACAAAAAGGTTTTCAGTCATTTTTGATCTGTAAGTTAATGGGGTTTTGATATAGAACTGCATGCATCCCATTTGTTAAACTGACACTAAATATTTTATTTTTTATTTTTTTTTGTGGAAAAAAAAACATACATTGATATTTTTTCCTGCTAAGTAGAATGATGGTACTCCCACTGCTGAAAATGCTTTCATTCAAGTTGTCATTACATCCAGAGCCAGATTTACATTCCAGGTACCTCCTAGACAAGGCACACTAGGTACCCTTAGCTCCACCCACGGCCAAACACCATCTCCTTGCATGAACCTGACCTTAGTCCCAACCACTGTTTCCTGCCACAGAAGATATCCTTAGCGTATAACACTTGGAGATCTCTCTATCATCCAAGGGGTTTAACAATAGTCTGTAAAGGAGCATAAAACTTGTGCAAGAACATTGAGATTGCTCTGACTTCACCCACAATTCAGAATGAGGGTGTGGCTAACACAGCTGAGATCCCCCTCAAAATTTGGAGTTCTAGGCAGTTGCCTACTCTTCCTGTTGTGAAATTCGGCGGTAATTACAGCTAAGACTTGTGTTCTCTAATTTTGATTGTGGCCAACACCTGGTGTAATTCCTTTCACTTACTATAGAGAGCTGCAGTAAATGACTCAGGCTCTGCATTGAGTACATTATAAATAAAATCTGTACCTTAACCACCAGTTGACACACTTTTTTACGGAGAAAGTCTGAGCAGTAATAACTTTTGAATTGAAAATAATCCAGCAGTGGGAGCATTCCCACTTTACATGGCAAGAAATGTTGTATAACATAGTTTTGGTTTAATATTTATTGCACCTTAAACTTGCATTATTTGTAATTAGACTTTATAATGCTTGAAACATTTCCAGCACATTGCTTTGCACTATCTTGGTAATGTCCTCAGAATCCAACTGGTTCAGCCTTATGTTTAAACAAAAGTTCATAGTAACATGGAATAGTGTCCTTAAAGATAGGAAAACTCTATTAGTCAGAAAATCTGTGACACACTGGAGAGCCACAGGTTTTGTCTTCTATAATGAATATGAATTCTTTGTGCTAAAAATTATACTTCCTGTGACAGAATTTTATCATGCTGATAAGAAGGTCACTTGTTTCCTGTGGAGCACTTTGTTATTGGAAAGTTTGGGAAGGAATGATGAGTTGGTAAGAGATGGCTTACTATGTACAGATATAAATTCACATATATTTTCAACATATGATTTAGAGAAGCTCAGTACATGTTTCATCGATTAAAAGTAGCTTCAGTTAAAGAAAAGGCTGGAGATCTGGTTAACGCATCCTATCACAGTGTGTGGTAATATTGACCCAACACTGGAACTAATTAGTTGAAAGTTCCATACTGTGCCACCAACAAATCCAGATCAATTAAAATCTATTTATATTAAAAACAAATTGTTAATACAACACAGAAGACATTTTCACTTAAAGGGATAGTAAAACTTAGTAGTAACTTAATAGTAACATTTATATTGTAAGGTTTATCTTCCGAGTACTCCCACTGCTGAGAGGTGTGATTTATTCAAAAATTATTGCAGTGCAAACATGAATTTTTTAGGTCCAGTATTTCAGAGGCCTGAAATTGTACAGTGGGGCTGTTGCTACATCAGCTCTGGTCAATTGACCATAAACTTCCATAGGATGGTGCAGCAGCAGTAGCACTGTACAATTTCAGGCCATTGAGATTCTGCACCTGAAATAATCAAGTTTGAGCTACTATAACATTTGAATAAAACACCACTCAGCAGTGGAAGTAGCCTTGATGTACTCAGGAGGATAAACCTTACAATATAAATGTTAATATATATTAAGTTTTACTATCACTTTAAAATGAACTACACTTAAAGGAATAGTAATGTTTAAAAATAAAACCAGCTCCAATTAATCATCATAGTATTTGGGCCATGGAGAGTGTTATTTCAATAATGTCAGAGTTGCAGTTCAAGAGTAATTGAATGATAAAGTATCCCCCTCCCGCCCCTTTTACTGATGTAACACTGCTCGCCGTAAGCTGCCTGGTCTTAAGACCAGATTCCACATCTGAGACGAGCAGTGTTACACCAGTAAAAGGGGTGGGAGGGTGATACTTTATCATTCAATTACTCTTGAACTACAACTCTGACAGTATTGAAATAAAGGAGACGAATATAGTTTTTGATACCTTTATTGGCTAACTAAGGAGATTTAGAATGCAAGCTTTCAAGACTGTCCTCTGAGGCTTTAGAGGTATTTACGATGCCCATGAGTCTGTTGGAAAGATCAATGGTACCTTCACCTGCAAATCATCCAATGCAATATACCTTATCATGTGTGCAAAATGCCCAACAGCTCTTTATATGGGTGAAACTGGACAGCCACTACATAAAAGGTTTAATTCCCACAGATCCAGTGTTAACAACAAAAAGGCAGTGACACCAGTGGGAGAACATTTCTGTCAAAATGGACAGTGTCAGTGACATTAAGTTAACTGTATTGATGGGACTGTTCCGCACTCAGATGGACAGAAAAGTATGGGAGGTTAAGTTAATGTTAAAGTTTAATGCTATTCGTAATGGTTTGAATAAGGACAGAGAATTCTTGTCACATCACTTAGTGGATTAACCTTTCCAACAGACCCACTGGCATCATAAATACCTCTAAAGCCTCAGAGGAAGACTGTCATTTAATATTTAATAATTTAATAATAGTATCTGGATCTGGGTTGTGTTCTCTTATCTGATTTCCGTTCTAAACAATGCAATTTGTACTTGTATTTAAGAGAGATGTTTTCGTATTTATCTGTGTAACATGCCTGAGGAAGAGACCTAAGGTCTTGAAAGCTTGCATTATAAATCTGCTTAGTTAGCCAATAAAGGTATTAAAAACTATATATTTGCCTCCTGTATTTCTATGGCTAACACGGTACCAACTCTCATCTAGTACTGAAATAACACTCTCCATGACCCATGAAGGTTAACTGAAGCTTCTTTTATTATGAAACAGTACTATCCCTTTAACTTAGTGTGACAAACCACTTGTAAATGTACTCCTATATGGCATGACCTCCAGTCACAATTTCTCCAGGAGGATCCTCAAATGTTCTTAACCCTTTGATTGCCAGAGGCATGCACAAATACATTGCAATGCATTGCGTACCCCTCTGACATCCAAAGGGTTAAAAGGGCAGTGCTCCAGCATTGTACCTTTTTCTGAATATGGCCCTTAGTTCTCCTTGATATAGTATGTTATAAGAGAAGCATAGCAAGCTCATTGGATTTTCTTTATGTATCAACATAATGATGACAAACACAGGTTTTTCTTTTTTTGTTTGTTTGTTTTTCTTTTTTGTTATGTGTCCTTTAGAGTGAATAGTCATTGAAGGAATAGCCATAATAGCTTTGTTACGTGTAGAAGAGTATCTTTTGTAAAAGATGAAATTTCTGGCTTGAAAACATTTAGCAAGAGGAGAAATGAAATGTCACACCATTATGTGGACTGTAAAGAGTGTGAAGAAAGCTGACTAAGATTATGGCTTGAATCCCAGTGATTGAATTGCATAGATCCTATCTTATTTGCTTTTCCTGCTTTTGTGCCAAAATTTTCGAAAAAAGTTCAAGAAAATTGATTTTCGTTTTTATTATAACTTCTGAGATTGTATATATGAAAGCAACTTTGAATTACCCATCTATTTGTTTGAAAGATTATTATACCTAACGTGCTACCATAGAAGACAACAATGATATACTTAAATTCTGTACTAAAAAGAACCGGAGAATTTCTGGAACAAACCAACCCCAGAATGCAATGCATTGGAGACCTCTCTTGCATTCTGGGGTTGGCCCCTTAATTACCGGCTGTGCGGCGCAGTTAAGAACTACAGGGCTTTTTTTTCGGCATTGGATTCAGGGATCCCCAAGGGTCGTGATGGCCCTGACATGTCATTGGTTCTTAAGTGGTTAAAAGTCCCATTTAATGTAATGAACAATTTTATTTGTACACCATGCTGGAGTTGGTTTCGTACATCTCTGGTACTCAAAGGGTTAAGGGGTTAATACATCAGCCTCATAGATTGTAAACATGCACAATATAATAATACAAATATGACCTAATTAATAATTCAGAGATAACATCAAAATGGCAAAAAGGAACTTGCAATGTAAATGGCTAGTGGATATTTGGAACAGGAGGAATAAGTTGAATTAATCAACTGTATGTATACATAAGTTTACTTATATAGCTCTACCGGGTGCTCAGCCCTTTAAATAGATAAATGGGTAAAAAATACAGGGAATGATTTCCAGTACAATATTAAAAAATGAGTATGAATGAAGTACAATAAAACAAAATCTTCTACTTTTAAAATTCAAATAGTTTTAGCCGTTTTTTCCAACATGAGCCATTACATTGAATTCACTATGCATCTTACCAGGATGCATAGTGAGATTTAAAAAAACAAAAAAAACACATGAAAAAAGTATTAGAAATGGTCATTCTAGAATTACACTACACTAGAATTACCTTTCAAAATGTCTGAGACCCATGAGGCCTTTCCTTCCTATCTCGGCAGCTCAAGGCTGTTGAAGCAGGAAAATAGGACTAATCAGCTGCAAAAGGATGTGACTTGTTACCAACTGCCCCCCAAACAACTTTCCCACACTCACCTAAGTCCCAGTTAATCCCTCTGATACCATATGAGTGTGCGATAGTGTTCCTATAGTACTGGTATCCAGCAAGATTTCTTCTGTTTTTAAAACCCACACAATCAAATCATTACGAACACAAGTGCCTGAAGATGAAACAATTATTATATGTGGACGCAAGTTTGAGAGACTAAATACAAAATAAAAAGGATGTTGCTATAGTTTTCTCTCTAAGGGCTCGATTCAAATGTTGGCATCGCCAGAAAAAACTGGAGACGTTGCTTTTAACGTCAATTGAGCAATGCAAATGTTCTACTAGAAACAAGCGACGCCAGTTCTGAAACAGACATCGCCCGTCGCCAGAACAGCAAGATCTCACCCATAGAGGATAATGTACAAACGACGCCAAAAACTATTCAAATGTTGGAGTTAGGGCTAACTCGCGTTAAATTGCAACATTTCTCTCCAGAAATCTAACGCCTATTTTTTTTGGAGTACAGCACACAAGTAAGAGTAGAAAACCCACGTCTCCAGTTCTGAACAGCATTCTCTGTGCTTTTCCCTACCCAGCCACTAGGGGAACACAGAGAAGGCTTTCAGCACCATGGACAGCTTTGAATGCCATAGGGATGTGCACTGCTCACCCCTGTGGCATTCAAAGGGTTACAATCAATAAAACTAGTACACCAAGCACTACACAATGCCCCCTTCCACATCCCCCCCCCATTACTATGTCACATATATTGCATATATGTGACATACTAACCCCATCCACATCCACCTCATGGACTTCCATGTAGTGGACAAATCTGTCTTTTATTCCACAATTAACCCTTTGAGTACCAGAGAGGTAGGAAAGCATTGCTTAGCATGTTTCCTACCCCTCTGGTACCCAAAGGGTTAATAGGCAACGTATGGACTACATACATTGCCTATATATATGTGTGTGTGTGCACAAGGCGTTGCACAAGGCGACGCCAGGCAGCTGGGCACAATGCCAATGCAAGAGGAGAGGTATTGGAGGAAGCGGGCAGCAAATACAAGCCTACCACCCGCTTCCTCCAATGTCTCTGTCCCCTCCTCCCGCTTTCGCCAATGCCTCTCTATGCACCAGGGTTTTATTATGCTGCGGGCTTCACAGCCGCCCGCAGCAAGGGAAAAAATAAGAAATAAATAAATAATAACAAAAAATAAAGAATAATAATAAATAAATAATAAAAAATAAAGAATGTATACATAAAGCTGAGGGAAGCGCTGCAAGCACAGGGCAGCCTGCTCCCTCAGTTGTATTTAACCCTTTGAGTGCCAGAGTGGTACTCAACGCATTGCTTTGCAATGCGTTGCGTACCACTCTGGCACTCAAAGGGTTAACTTAGATCTCATCTATTTATAATGCCCTACTTACTGTGTCCCTTTGCTTTTAGTACTTTTGCTCCACTCTCAGTTTGAAGAAGAGTGGAGCAAAAGTACTAATAGCAATGGGACACAGGAGGTAGGGGGTTAACAATGAATGAGATCTAAGTTAAACTGTCTAATCACAGTATTTTAATAAAAAAAAAGTTTAAAACACACACACACACACACATATATAGGCAATGTATGTAGTCCATACGTTGCCTATTAACCCTTTGGGTACCAGAGGGGTAGGAAACATGCTAAGCAATGCTTTCCTACCTCTCTGGTACTGAAAGGGTTAATTGTGGAATAAAAGACAGATTTGTCCACTACATGGAAGTCCATGAGGTGGATGTGGATGGGGTTAGTATGTCACATATATGCAATATATGTGACATAGTAATGGGGGGGGAATGTGGAAGGGGGCATTGTGTAGTGCTTGGTGTACTAGTTTTATTGATTTTAACCCTTTGAATGCCACAGGGGTGAGCAGTGCACATCCCTATGGCATTCAAAGCTGTCCATGGTGCTGAAAGCCTTCTCTGTGTTCCCCTAGTGGCTGGGTAGGGAAGCACAGAGAAAGCTGTTCAGAACTGGAGACGTGGGTTTTGGATTTTCTGACTGAACTTGATACTTTGCAGTGCTGTGATTGGCTGTGGTGCTAGGTAACATTTTTATCGTGTGTTTTTAGGTAAGATTTTCTATGCGACGCAGGTTTAAGGTTAACGTGTATTTTGTTGGTTATCGCTCGTTAGGCTTTCTAGGTAAGGAAGATTTGAATCTCACGTTACCTGGTCTTGCTTAACGAGCGAAGGCAGTTTTTTTCTTCACGTTGGTTTTAACGCCAACATTTGAATCGAGCCCTAAATTTCCTTTTTGGTTAATGCCTAGGGTTTAGCTCTGTTTATGACACATGATGGAATTAAGGGTAAACTACCATAGGAGCAGCAGGAGCAAAGCATTGGTGCCCAGAGAACTTTAAGGGCACATTTCAAATGCAGACAATAGAAAATATTTAGGATTGTTTTAGTAATTTGCAGCGTATTAGGGGCTTTGCACCAGTAAGGTCCGCCACCATGGGCGTCCGGAGGGGGGGCAAGGGGGGCACTTGCCCCCCCCCTACAATTACCCCCTCCATATAAATAAAGGGGCTAGATGGGCTGGGCTGGGGGTCATATTATGGCTTTGCCCCACCCTGGAAAAATGTCTACGGACACCACTGTCCGCCACTGACTGGAATATACATATAACTACTAAAAAAGTTATTTGGGAAATTGTATTTAAAATGTACTATTTACCCTTAATATTAGGTAGAGAGTAAAGGGATAGTAATACTTCGTTTTATCTTTATTTTATTTTGTAGGCATTAAAAGAACATGAAGAACGATACAAGTCTTATCTCTCAAACCTTTATGGTTTAAGAGATATTCACAAGCAAAATTCCCCCTCCCGCCCCTTTTACCTAGTATAAGCCATCTCTTCTCAGATGTGAATCTGGTTGTAAGACCAGACAGATAACAGAAGGGGACAATCTTCTTTGTATGAAAACAATGAAAGCCCTTCCCCCCTTGACAAGTTTTTCAGCTTTTTCCCTTATCTTAATTGAAGATTGTCCCTCTCTGTAGTCTACCTGGGCACCTCCTTTCTGCTCTGGCAGAACAGGGGGTGGATACTTTCCTTGTGAATATCTCTTAAACCATAAAGGTTTGAGAGATAAGACTTATATCGTTCTTCATGTTTTTTTAATGCCTACAAAATAAAATAAAGATAAAACAAAGTATTACTATCCCTTTAAGGCACTGGTGGACAGTTTCAGGTCCAATGGCTGGCAGGGGATGATGGAAAATGTAGTCCTGAAGAACTGGAGAAGATCAGGTTGCAGGAACGTTGCTTTTTTTGTGTGTGTGGGGGGGGGGGTTGGGGGTATTTTTAAATATATCTATGAGTGTTTATATCTTAGATTTTATTTGTAGGAAATCTTAAAATGTCTGCTCATATTTCACATGTATTGTGTATTTTTTATACCTAGAGCAGGATTCCTTACCTTTGGTAGATTTATAACTGGATTTTACATATAGAGCTCACTAACACCTCCTAATTAACTCCACTCATCTTAATCTGGACAGAAAATTGTAATGGCCCCTCGGAGTAAATCCTGTGTACATTATTAATATGAAATAGTATTGGGTATCCATGGAGATGGACATGGTTATTTGTTGCTGGACTCCAAGGAGGAATTTGGACTAAGGTGTGATAAAGCAGTGATAAAGCGGTTATAACCTCCCCAATAATATCACTTTAATTCACACTATAATTTAGGGATTTTATGGTGCAATGCAAGAAATGTTGACATCTGATAGATTTTGCACATCTTCTAATCCAGGAAGCTGAATACCGAACGCTTCTTGAATTGTGCATAAAAAATTATTTTTTACAACAACACTAAACAGACATATAAATTAATTTGCAATACCACTTGCTGCATTAGGTGCATTCACTATTCCACTCACAAAGATTTGTTAATCCTGGCCACGCCCACAAAAAATAAATGTGCTCAGCTGTTCGCTAATCTTGATTTTTTTTCATGTGCAATTCAACAAAATCATGCACAAACCTATTCCCTAGTGGTTTTCATATGGGAAATAGAGATTGCGCATGTTTCTTGCATCGAGCCATTAGTTCATAGGCTCTATAGAATGCAGTAGGAACTGGAGAGATTATCACACTGGAGTAGTTATCTCTGCTTTATAACCACTTTATCACAAATTAGTGTATCTCCCCCCTTGGATCCCAAACTCACCCCTGATACATTCCTTCCAAAAACGTGTTTTTTAGGAGGTGTTGTGTTCTTTCAAAATTCCATTTAAGGTCTGTGGGGAAATCTGAAGATAAAACCAGTGATAAACTAAAGACAGTTCATACAATAAGACCCATACTGTAAACAGCAAACAAAGGGGCATATGTATGAAGGCATAAAATGGAGCAATTCAGAGGTGAAATAACTGAACCATAGTTACTAGAGAAAATAAATTTCTAATAGCAGTTGAACTGTTACTTTGATAAATCTAGTGCACCTGTTCTGCCTCCATGTTTGCCTTTGTTAAATATGTTCCAAATATTTTTAAAATGACACAATTAATATGCAAGGAGTACACATACACTAAAACAATGAGCCTAAGTGTCAATGTAAATATTTACCATTGCACCACAGGGGCCAAATGATTGCAACCACTTGAATGCTAGAGAAGTCTACCAACAGTGTGAAGCAATGCAATCAGGGCCGGATTTACATCTCAGGCACCCCTAGGCACAACACCCTCCGGCGCCCCATAGCCCCGCCTTTGCCCCACCCATAACCACACCCCTCACTTAGACACACCCTCTTGTGGCCAAACACATTTTTAGATTTATTTTTCACAGTATTGTGGCAATTTTCCAGAGATAGATGAAAATGTTATAGATAGGGATGGGGTATATACAGACGGCATAAATGACCTTTGCTAGATATGTAGTCTGCCTTTCCTCATGTTTAAGACCCAATCAATTGTAAATTAGGCAATTTGTCTGTAGGTCAGATGGGCTCTGCAACAACCATGTAGGACAGTAGGAGACTATTAGAGTAAAAATGATACCTTTATTTGATGAGTAGCCAGTCCTGCTTTTTTCTATGGCTAACACGGTACCAGGCTTTACCCAACAACCAAGTATTCCTATATATCTGTCACCCCCCCCATCTAATTGTTGGTTGGAACAAAGCATACAATTATTTGCAAGTTGTATGTATATTTTTTGTAAAGTAAATGTTGTATGGAGCTCCAAACAGTATATTGTTATTATATAATTATTGGATGACACAGTCACATGATATCTGGCTTGCTATTATTTATTAAAAAATATAAAAACAATATAAAAATGAGGAAATCTATCCTTTACTACCTAAGTTTTTTTATATAATTTTTTTTAATTGATTAATAATATATATACCTTTAAGAGTGTGCTATACTTTGTATTATTATTGATATAATCCATTGGTGATCTATTATATAGAGAATTTAGGTAGTAGAGGATAGATTTCGTCATTTTTATATTGGGTTTATAATAAATAACTGCAAGTCAGATATCATGTGTCATCCAATTATTATATAATAATATACTGTTTGGTGCTTCACACAACATTTACAATTTATTTTGTTTTGTTCTTGTAGGTGAGGAATTTAATGGGGAATAGCGACTATAATCAGATCTAATATATATATATATATATATATATATATATATATATATATATATATATATTATTTGGGTGCACAGGTGATTTTCATGAATAAAATTATCAATATATATTTTTTAATAACTATTGAATGTTAAACTGTACAAAAATGAGGATATGGGCAGCGTACACCACAACTGCACAAGGGCAGTTCTGGTGTATGCTGCTCATATCCTAATTTTTGTACATTTTAACATTCAATAGTATGAGGATGACTGGATGGCCCCGCTTCAACTAATTTCGAGCTACATGCAAGTTTGACAGCCAAAACTCCCATAATCCTTTCCTTGACAGCCAAGTAAAATCAGGTATGTGGCACTGGATGGCCCTGCTTCAACGAATTACAAGCTGCACGCAAGTTTGACAGCCACAACTCCCATAATTCTTTCCTTGCCTCTTTCACAAGGATGATTACCTTATTCAGCACTTTATGATTTGTAACCGAGAGCAGCGGGAGACAGCGCCGGCCATCGCTTTGCGGAAAGGATTATGGGAGTTGTGGCTGTCAAACATGAGTGATGTGTGCACCGCAGCTGACAGGCAAGTAGACGTAATTACGGTCACAGTGCAGGCGCAAGAGATCAAAAGAGTCTGGGAAACTCTGAGCAAAGATGCTCTAGCAGTGAGTTACAGGGGGCGGCCCAGGCAAGACGGCACAGCCGCGCAGGCACCAGCAGCATTCTTAATTTGCTAAACTAAGTGCCCTCACAACATTTGTATTAAAATTTTATGACAATTCGGCATCTAAAGTGGGCAGGCTGGTGGGCGTGACTGGGCATTGCCAGGCGCCCCTGAAAATCTGGCGCCCTAGGTAAGTGCCTCGTCTGCCTATTGATAAATCCGGCCCTGAATGCAATGAAGTATCATTTAAATCAGTGTGAATTTGGGGAATCTTTTTAGTGCCTTACAGTGCAGTTGTTTCCTCCAAAATTGTTCTAGTTTCCCTTTATATATAAGAACCAATGTCACTAACCTGCAGAACAATGTAAGTGATTTATTGGAAGACTTGTGTTGGGGAAGAAGTGCAGTATTGGCCTTGGCCTTAGATTAGTGCTATTCAGTGTAAGTGGCAATAACTTATTGTAGTATGTTTACAACATATGGATTTTGGTATGTTGCATAGATCATAAACACAGTAAACAAACTAAGCAATCCCATTCACATGAGAAATACTGGGACAAAAAAAACAGGGGTGCCAACATGCAAACCTATGTAAATCCAGATAAATATTTCATCATGTAAACAGCAAATTGAAAATAAGATATAAGATACATATACAACCCAGCAAATTTAAATAAGAATTTCCACAATTCTCAGGCTTTCTCTGTAAGGCCAGACTGGCTGTTCTCATTAATGTAGCAAGTAGCTCAGGAAAGGAAGCAGTTTGGAGGTGTAACCAAGTAGTAGGTAGGATGTCATTTTGCCATGTTTTACCATAACTAATAGCTCCTGTTAGATATTGTACACTAGTTTTAATACTTTGCAATGCTATGAGATGGACATTTTTAAATATTTGTCTCTAACACCATTCACCTGAATTCCATGTTTGGACAAATTTCAGAAAAACTAGATGTCTTTCCAAAATACCACCCAATCGGGGACCCCTGGACAAGCTCCCACAAATATCCATTTGCTCCCAGGCCCTCTAATCTAAATGTTTACACCTAGAACTCCTAAAGAGGATTGCAGTTGACCTTCCCTTTAGTACCGCATCAGTGAATTGTCTCATTGCCTTGGAAAGTGTCATGATATATTTTTCTTTTACTATTTATTTTGCTTTTTTCTCTCATCTCTTACTTCTGTGTACAAAAAGTAATACTTCTTAAATTCTTGACAATGCCACATTAAAACATAACTTTTCTAACCTTAGAGTCAAACTAATGTAATTTGATAACTTTGTTAATTGTTATATGTAGAAATGTCCATCTGCAGTGCATATTATTTGCAGAATGGATTTAGTTATGCTCTGTGACTATATCCATACAGCCACAAAATGCCTGGTGGTTCATATAGATAGATTATTATATTTATGTAACATTATGGTAACTGGTATGAGCATTAAGTCTTCTCAGTTTTTTATTGTGTGCATAATCATCTGCCTCACATACCAGTTTTAAATGATTCAATATGCTAAACCAAGAAGCGTCTGACAATATAAACAGTCAAAGCTGATTTTTAAAAAAATCTTCAGTTACGTGAACTTTCTGTTAATGATGAATTAAATTAAATCTGCATTCGTGAGACAATGAAATTTTAATACAAGGCTAATTTTGTATGTTATCTGTGTAAATACCTTCCTGTGGTCCTGTTAAACTCTTGAAACTAATTAAAATATGGAGAGATCGATGTAGACAAAAATGTAATTTGCACTCAATCTCATTACATAACGAGATTATCATCCTGTTGAATTAAGCAATACCTCACTTAGTGTTTCAGGAATCATGTCATGTTAAATCCATTCCATCCAATATATATAAATGAATCCTGCCAGCTTGGCAAAAGGTTTCCACTGAATTAAATATATTTTAATGATTGTTGACATTCTAAAGGCCATTTAAAATATGCATTCAAAGAATATTCTTTTTGTGTCCTTTTAGCTACCAAAATACATTTTTCATATTAATCCAGTTGTATTACAATTCATACTCTCCCTGACTGGTCTCTTACTAGAATGCATTCCTAAAAAGCCTAGTTTCTCAGTTTGCGGAATTATTATTCAGATGGTACTTGTCACAAGGTACTTGCCTAAAAAGCCTAGTTTCTCAGTTTGTGGAATTATTATTCAGATGGTACTTGCCACAATGAAAACATAGAAACACAGAATTTGACGGCAGATAAGAACCATTCGACCCATCTAGTCTGCCCATTTTCCTACTGTAAAACCCTCAAACCTTATTTAGTCCTTGGTCTTGTCCTTGGGCCTGTTCATAGGGTGACTACACGTCCCGGAAAGCCCGGGACTGCCCCTTATTGGGGGTCTGTGTCCCGCGTCCTGGGTCACCCCCCACTGGGACAACAAAGAGTCCCGGAATGGAGCAACACGCACCAGTCCAGCCATCCAATGAAATGCATTTGCTATATGGTCCTCATTGGCTGGCTGAGCCAGCCAATGAAGACCATATAGCAAATGCATTTAATTGGCTGGCTGGACTGGTGTATGCAAGACAGCTGGGATGGAGCAGGTATGCTGGTGCTGCAAGTGAGACCCTCAGCTGAGGCTCCCGCCGGTGCTGACCATCTTTCTGAGGCTGACACAGAGTAAGAGTTCCCAGTGGGAACTCTTACTCTGTGTCAGCGTCAGAAAGATGGTCAGCGCCGGCAGGAGCCTTAGACGCAGGACTAGGGTGACCACATGTCCTGGAATGGCAGAACGGAAATGTGGTCACCCTACCTGTTCACAATATAGATGTGGCAGCCTAAACACACACACACACACTTTGCCATTTTAGATGCTGTGATAGTGGTAGTGGTTTCAGTCAAGCACCTCTATATTTCAGGCAGGTCTTTTACCTAAGGGCCAATGTAGAGTAACTTTGTTGAGCTCATTAAGCACAAAGATGGAAAAGATGATGCCTCCTGTCTGTTTGGCCATTGAATATGTGCAGCATAAGGCAGAAGCAGTACATGAGAAGGTGGCGTGAACAGCATGGTGGGAAACAGCTACAGCAAACAACTAACTCCTGAGAGGGTCCATGATTGCTTCATCACCCACCTTCTGTTGCTGTGGAAAAGACAACCCCTACATTATTCATCTGTATCAGTCCATACAACAGAGTGAGAATATGTATGTTTGTCTTTGTGGAGTTTGTGCTTTTGTCTGAGAATGAGTGTGAATGTGTGTTTAAGTGTATGTACTGAGTGTCTGTGTAAGAGTAAATATATCTGTGTATGGGAATGGATGCATTTCTGATTGTGTGTGATTAAATGTGCATCAGGCTAAATGTGTTTGTGTTTAGAAGTGTGTGTCTGTGTATGTGTGTGCGAGAATGGATGTGTGGATGAGTGATTGTGTCTGTGTATGAGAATGGATGTGTCAGTGTAATAGTGTTTCTGTGTGTGAGACTGTTTTTGTGTGTCTGTGTAAATGTATCTGAATGTAAGTGTTTACGGGCATGTATGTGTGTGAGTGGGTCTGTGTATGAGTGTGTATGTGTGTGATTTGGTGTGTCTGTGTAAATGTGTCTGTGAGAATTTATGCAATTATGTACAAGAGTGAATGTTCCTGCATGCAAGACTATATGTGTGTAACAATTTAATTCATCATCCTACTTATGGCAGATACCATATTTCCTCTTATTTCCCTCACTACTGCCAAAAATGTTAATATTCTAGCTTCTTAGTAAGTACAAAAAGGTGATTTACCTTTATCAAGAGCTACTATTTGAAATCCAGTTTGGAAAGATAATAGTGTGAAAAAGTGAGTGCTTGTGCACAAGTTTGTGTGTATTAGAGTGTGCGAAAGTGTGTGTTTGTCTGAGAGGTGCGTCAGTGTGTGAGAGCTTGTCTCTGTGTAACTGTGTATGTGTCTGTGTGAGAATGTGTCTGCCAGAGGGGCACTCAAAGGGTTAAACTGATATAAGGGACTCTGCTTTGACTCAATAGTAAATTCCCTTCTTTTGCACTCTTTATTTCCTACAGCTACTTTGATTCAATAGTAAAACCTTCTTATGCATCTTTCTTGCATCATACGTGTCTCAAAGATAGGTGACAGAATTGTCCCAGCCCCCTGAGAAGTTCACTCGCCTCTCTCCTGACTTTCACTGCTGAAGTAAGAGCATGTCTTCCAACCTGCCAACATGGGCAGCAAAAAGTATTACTGCCTGCTGCCCTCTGTGGTGATCTGTCCACATGGTGAAAATGGATGGGGGGGTGTTTTGTGACATCATATCATTTAGCCAATAGGAAATAAGGGGTGGGGCTAGGAAGTTGTTAAATGATAGAGCACACAGCTGCTCAAGGCAGTTCCCGAAATGCTGGAAAGAAGCAAGGGTCATTGTTTTCCCAAAGGCTGGCAAACCACTGAGGGATCCTGCGAACTACCGCCCCATCAGCCTGCTCTCTGGACTACCCAAGCTCCTGGAGAAGGTCCTCCTTACCCGACTCAGCGACTTCGCCTCCGAAAGAAACCTACTAGCAAATGAAAAGTTTGGATTTCGAAAGGAGCATGCAACAACCCATCAGCTGCTGAGAGTGGTGGACACCATCAGCCATGGATTCAACATCAAGAAGTCCATGGGAATCATCTTCTTGGATGTCGCCAAAGCATTCGACAGAGTCTGGCACAAGGGACTGCTGCACAAGATGATTGGCCTGGGATTTCCAAACTACCTGGTGAAGAATATTGCAAGTTACCTGGGAGACCGCACCTTCCATGTCGCCATGCGATCTGAGATGTCCTCATCACATCCCATCCGAGCAGGCATGCCACAGGGATCGAACCTCAGACCCTTTCTGTTCAACATCTTCACCAGTGACATCCTGACAGATCTGCACAAGACCGACCTGGCGCTGTATGCGGACGATGTTGCAACCATCTCCCAGTCATTCAGAGAAAAGGAAGTGGCGAAGAATCTGCAAGCATCATTGGATACCATCTCAACCTGGTACAGCGACTGGCGGATAGAACTCAACATCAGCAAGACAACTGCAACACTGTTCACCAGAAAGAAGATCAAGGAGCACCCGCACATCAGCCTCAATGGCGAGACCATCAAGTGGGAGAGCAGCAGCCGCTAACTCGGTGTGACCCTGGACAGCAAACTCAACTGGGGAAGCCATATTGAGAATACTCAGCAGAATTCAACAGGAAAGATGGCAGCACTGTAGCCACTCCTGAAGACCAAGTCCATGCCACTCCTGACAGAGATCAACGTCTACAAGGCAATCATCAGACCTACCCTGACGTATGCCTCCCCAGTATGGATCACTTGCCATGAGCGACACCGGAAGAGTCTTCAGGTAGTCCAGAACAAGGCCCTGCGGATATCGTCTGGAGCTCCAAGATTCGTAAGGATAGCTGAACTTCACAGTGAGCTGGACATCGAGATGTTGGACAAACACCTAAAGAAACTGAGTAAGAACTTCTGCCAAGGACTGGATCAGAACCCGAACCCTCTGATCAGAAGACTCACTGCCACCACTGCAAACCCCTTCGACCCCTACCCGCGGCCCATCACAGCGAAGACCCTGTGAAACCAACCCAACTGTGACAAGTCAACACAGACCAAGAAGAATCCAAACCTGCGACTTCAAACCCAACCCGAGAAGATGGAGTAATGAGGCTCAAGCCTTGGTATCCAAAAATCACCGCTGATGGATAAACATTGGGTTTGATTGTAGGTAACTTCATGAAGGAAGGGGTTTGCCTAGTATAATTTGAAGAATTTGCACTCTGAATGTAAATATCTGTACTTTTACTTCTATATTAAATACTGCTCATAAGTAGACGAACCATTGAATTGTGTATTTATTATATATAGGTATATTTCTATTAGTTATTACCACATTAGTTATTACCACACCCTCAAAGGTCAGCCATTCATTGGAGATTGAGGTGACCATTGCAACCTCTAACTCAGCTCATGTGAGAGTTTGTCTGCACCCCAAAAGACCACCAGGCAGACCTTGCTTACTGCATGCCATCACATGAGGCAATACTCGCACATATAAGAGAGACCATAGTCCACTATGTTATGTTATGTTTCACCATGAATGACAGATCCAATGTTGCATTGCTTCATTGGTCTTGTCTGTGAAATGAGCTTGACATTATGTACAAAAGAAAAGAGGCGCAATGCTTCGCAATGCACAAAAGCCAGTTTTGGAAGTTTTAATGTTATGCATTTTCTGTAGAAGAAAAAATACTAGTGCAGCAAATTTATACAGAAATTATGACATTTTAGCGACAACATTTTTGCCAGGTATATTCTGTTCTGAAAAACTATAGGCGTTAATTAATTTATGCCATATTTATAATGCTGCATTTTCTCATGTACAGCATTTTCTCATGTACAGATAATGGCAAACTTTACCACTAGTTACCATAATTTAACAATAACCTCTCCTATACCTATAATCAACATATATAAAGGGATATTTCTCCAGTGTTGCATAAAAACTAACTCCACAATTACTTTCTTTGTGATCAATTCACTTTAAGATGGGCAGAAGTACTACTTGGTATGAAAAATGTGACAGATGAAACAAGAAACCAATTACCCACCTAGGCTTAGTCATATCCTTATAGAGCAGCCTATTATTATCCAGTCATTATGGGATTTCAAGCATGTTTGCACTTAATAACTTTTCCAGTGGACCTGAAATATATTTAACCCTTTGCGTGCCAGAGGGGTGTATAGTGCTGAGCCATATGCACAAAATAAACGTGTAAAGTAATTCTTGAACGAACGAACTGCATCATAGAGAGAAAATAAAAATTCCCCAAGTTCCATTTGATTTAAATTATGCTGTTAATTCATTGAATTCAATGCTTTGGTGACCTATCTAACAGCCTCAGAGTTAAGATCAGTATTTATACTGATATATTACAGGGAAGGAATATTTTCTGTACAGATTTGGCTGGGGTGGGGTCATATGAGGAAAGGGGGCCTGGCCATGGATGGGGTTAAGGGTGCCATGGGTGCTTTTGCCTACGGTCAACTCAGATGTAAATCTGTCCCTGACTACATCGTATTTAACCTTTTAAGGACCAGGTGAGTGTGTAACACATTGTGAACCAATACATTGCTCACCCCTTTAAAGGGTTAAGGACGAAACTAAAGTGAAAGCAACTGGATTTATTTTTTCAGACACAAAATGCAATTGTTTAGTGCCACAGTTGCTCCAGTTTTACCTTTATAAATACACTCCTAAAAAACAGAAATATAACATAGTAACATAGTAGTTAAGGCTGAAGAAAGACATGCGTCCATCAAGTCCAGCCCATGCCAAAAACACCCCTGTTGATCCAGAGGAAGGCAAAAAAGCCCTCTGGAGCCATTTCCAATCTAGTCCCAAATGTGTTGGTGGGAATTCCTTCCTAACACCAATTGGTAGTCAAATAGTTCCCCGTATCAATATCCTATTTGTCTTTGAAGCCATCTGTCATAATTGTCAATGTTGTTCTGTGCTAGATAGGCATCCATTGCTTTTTTGAATGCAGTTGCATTATCTTCAAGCACAACATCCCGAGGCAAAGAATTCCATAGTCTTACCGCCCTTACTGTAAAGAATCCCTGCCTTTGTTTTAGTCGAAAGCGCCTTTCCTCTAGTCTTAATGGATGACCTCTTGTTCTTAGCTCAGCTGTTTGCATAAATAATTCATTGGATAGTTCTTTGTATTGACCTTGAATGTATTTGTAAATGGTAATCATATCACCCCTTAGACGTCTCTTCTCTAATGTAAACAAACCCAGTTTGGCTAGTCTCTCTTTGTAACTCAGATCCTCCAATCCCTTTATCATTTTTGTTGCACGTCTCTGCACCTTTTCCAGTTCAGTAATGTCTTTTTTTAGAACAGGCGCCCAAAATTGTACTCCATATTCTAGATGAGGCCTAACCAAGGAATTATACAAAGGTAGTATAATATTAACATCCCTTGCTTCTACACCTCTTTTTATGCAGGCTAGTACTCTATTTGCTCTTGCAGCAGCTGAGTGACTCTGCACACTGCTGTGAAGTCTATCGTCTATCAGTACTCCTAAATCTTTCTCTAATGAGGATTTCCCAAGTTGTTTCCCATTTAGAGTATATGTAGCAAGTTTGTTTCTACAGCCCAAATGCATAACCTTACATTTATCTACATTAAATGACATCTGCCACTTTTCTGCCCATTCACTTAGTTTATCTAAATCCTTCTATAGGGAAATACATCCAGCTCTGTATGTTTTTCCTTACATAGTTTAGTGTCATCAGCTAAGATTGAGATGCTACTTTCAATTCCCACTTCTAGATCATTAGTAAACAAATTAAAGGGCATTGGTCCCAGGACTGAACCCTGCGGCACCCCACTTATAACCTTAGACCAATTTGAAAAAGTTCCATTTACAACACCTCTCTGCTATCTATCATTTAACCAGTTCTCAATCCATGTACAGATAACACCGCCCAAACCGAAGCCTTTTAATTTATGCAGTAACCTGTTGTGAGGCACTGTATCAAAGGCTTTTGCAGAATCCAAGTACACTACATCAACAGCAATTCCCCTGTCCAAATTACTACTCACTCTTTCATAAAATGCAAGTAAATTAGTCTGACATGATCTGTTCTTCATGAAACCATGCTGATTCCTACTAATGATACTGTTGGTCTTCACATAGTTCTGAAAACTGTTAGTTAATAACCCTTCTAGTATCTTACCCACTATGGAAGTCAAGCTCACAGGTCTATAATTTCCTGTTTGGATCTTGCTCCCTTTTTAAACAATGGAACTACATCAGCTTTCCTCCAATCACCGGGCACTATGTCTGATGAAAGTGAATCAATAAATATTAAGAATAATGGTTTTGCTATTACTGAACTAAGTTCCTTAAGTACCCTTGGGTGTATACCGTCCAGTCCAGGCGCTTTATTCACTATAACCCTTTCCAGTCTCTTTTGGACCTTGTCTTCAGTAAGCCATGTAGATGTTGGAGGAAATTCCGTGGTTTTGTCTGTTTGCCCATAACTTGTCATTGCTGCTCCTTTGTATATACTGAAGCAAAGAACGTATTTAGGGTGTCAGCCATAGCTTTATCCCCACTAATCAATTCACCTGTCTCAGTCCTAAGAGGACCAATATCAACCTTAACTTTTTTGTTATTATTATACCTGTAGAATTGTTTAGGGTTTTTCTCGCTTTCATTTGCAATGTTTCTCTCATTTTCTATTTTAGCTAGCTTAATTGCTTGTTTGCAGATTTTATTACATTCTTTATATTTTTTAAATGATGCATCTGACCCATTTGACTTAAACACCTTAAAAGCCTGCTTTTTATTTCTCATTTCCCTGCTAACCACATTATTAAGCCACATTGGTTTCGCTTTATTTCTCCTGTGCTTATTCCCCAATAGTATATATTGACGTGTATATTTACCCAAGAGCATTTTAAATATATTCCATGATTCTTGTGCATTTTTATCTTTGAAAATTACATCCGACTGGATATTCTTTAACACTTCTTTTAACTTTGTAAAATTAGCCTTTTTGAAATTGAATGTTTTGGTTAAACCCTTGCTATTGGGTTTCTCATAACAAACTTCAAAGGATACCATATTGTGGCCACTGCTGCCCAAATGTTCCCTTACTTGCACATTGTTTATCATGTCAGAATCGTTTGAGAGCACTAGGTCAAGCAAGGCCTCTTTTCTAGTTGGCTCCTCTACTTCTTGGGACATAAAATTATCATTTATCAAAAATATTTCCCTTTATTGTGCCGGAAGTCATATTGCTCCAGTCAATTTCAGGATAGTTGAAATCTCCCATTATAATTACCTTTGCTGACCTAGCAGCCTTTTCCATTTGCAGTAAAAGTTGGGCTTCCTCCAACTCCCCAACATTAGGTGGCTTGTAGCAAATCCCCACCAATATCTTTTTATTATGTGTGCCCCCAGTGTGTATTTCAAACCACAAGGCCTCTACCTTTTCATTGGACCCTTCATTTGTATCTTCCCTTAAACTAGGTTTTAAGGCCCGCTTTACATATAGGCATACCCCTCCTCCCCTTTTATTAACAATGTCCCTCCTAAAAAGTGAATAACCCTCTAGATTGACTGCCAAGTCATACGTATCATATGTATCATCTAACCAGGTTTCAGACACTCCAATCAGATCATACTGCTCATGTACTGCAATCATTTCTAGTTCCCCCATCTTACCAGCCACACTGCGAGCATTTGAATGATTACATTTTATCTTTTTCCCATTCCTAAAGATTTTGTTCTTTGTCAAAAGTATTTGTCTTTTATCAGGCTGTAACAATGGCAATTCCCTATTAGATGAACTAGCCCATTCCCCCTCTCCACCCCCATACCCCTTCTCTAATCCCATTTCCTCAATTATACTACCTTCCCCAGCTGTGTTTACAACACCCAGGGCTGGGAAAGTATATGAGATGTGCCCCTGAGGGGTTAAGGGAGTGAAAGAACCCGGATGGAGTGTGAGCCCACAGTATGGGAAGGTTTCAGGACCCTTCAGTTAAACTGGGGGGGGGGGAGAGAGATACACTAATGAGTGATAAAGTAGAGATGACTTGTTCACTTATATCTCTTCTCCATTTCCTGTGTTATTCTATGGACCCAATGCACTAACATTTCTCCAACTTTGGAGATCTTAGTGCATAGGCTCTTTAGACTAACACTGTAAGAGAAGTCATCTCTGCTTCGTCAACTTTTTATCACGCCTTAGTGCATAACACCCTCCCCCCCCCGGTATTGTACTAGCTATAGCTATTGTTTATTATATTACATCTAAATGTATACATTTCAGTGCACATTTAGAGTTACCATGACTGATGTACTAAAGAAAAGTAGTGCAATTCTAGATCAAACCAAATGCACAATATAGCACAACTAATTATCCCCTAAATCCCCACTAATTATCCATTAATCCCCTTTAATGTTAGCGAGGTCTCCAACGTATGGTAAAAAAACATTGATATAAATGGAAACAAGAAAGTGCCACATAGTATAGAATGTAACGCAATTCGATCTAAGTAACTACTATTCACATATATAGTGCTCAGGGCTCCATTATCGAAGTCCACTGACATCAATACCTACGAAGAGAATAAAACTGTCTCCATTCAGGTAACTCACGATGTCCCTGGAATTATTCCAATCACTTGAAGATGAAACAGGTGGTTTCAAATGTAGAAAATGTATTAAAAGATATAAAATAGTGGCACAAGCGCTTATGCGTTTCACAGCTACAATGCCACTTTTTCAAAGCTAAAAAAAGTTGGATTTGTTATAAGCCGTCTCTGACACATACTTTATTGTGAGTGCACACCATAGGGTGAAAGGTGGTGGTCGTTTTTGACTGATATACACAGGGGCACACCTGGTGTTTCTCCCTTTTCTATTTACAGTATGAATATAAATGGGCATTTCTGAATGTTACCTGTGGTACAGTTGCTTTGTTTCAGAGCTTATTTACACACATGTATTCATTTACTGTGGTGGGAATGGATACGATTTGTGCATATATAGGGAAGTATTAAAAATTTCAGTAAAGAGATGGAAATGCAAGTCATTAAAACTGGTAGAGAAATGTAGTAGTAGGAGTCTGTGCAAAAATAAGCTCAAATAACCAGGTTTGCCATATATGGATATGTAATGGTAGTAATCTCCTTAATAGTAATAGAACAAAAGGACTGTACAATGCACTACTATTGTATTCAATCCCTTGGAAACCCAGCAGACCCCATAAGGAGTAATAAAAATTCACATTGAATCAAATGGGGCTTTTAAACCTTGAATGCGTTTCTTTACCCTGGAGACATCTCTACAACTCAAGGTGGAGATGCACTAAGGCATGATAAAGAAGGTGGAGCTCTTTTAGTAAGATTTCTCAAGTGGGAGACATCTTCGTGCATAGGCTTCATAGAATAACATAGCAATTGGAGAAGTGATATCACTGGAGAAGTTATCTCCAATTATTGCCTCTTTATCATACCTTAGTGCATGTACCCCAAGGAGTTAAAATAAATCAATGACAATGTTGGTAATGGTTATTGTCCCCTTAGGAACAATTAGTATTCTGTACATAAGCATACATTCATTTAGCAGAAGTAAAAACATTTGATTGGGTTTTTTACTGCTGAGTAAAACAACTTAATTCAAAAGTAATTATAGCTTACATTTGTTTGTGTTTAATTAAGCAGCAATTTTCTATTCTGGACATTAGGTGGCACACTTTCTATGACTATGGAGACCCATAATCAATTACTCAAGCTCTCCCATAGAGTGTGTTACAAGGAACAATTGGCCTTTGGGCACCATTTGGTGCTGTTGCTAAGGTTTTGATTAAAAATATATGTTTGAGCTATATTTATTTACCAGTCAGCAGGAAAAGCACTATAACAGGGTTAATCAACTGTTGGCCCTCCAGCTGTTGGAAACCACTAACTGTTGGACCTTCAGGGAACTACTAATTGCTGGACCTCCAGCTGGTAGCTAGTTGGGGTGATGGGAGTTATAGTTCCCAACAGCTGGAAGGCCAACAATTGATCATCCCTGTACTATCAGTGTTTTGTAAAAATGGGTTACTGATACTTTAAATGGTGATTTCAACCCTTGAATGCTAGGGAGGTCCCCAATGCATTGTGAACAATGTGTCGCAGACCTCTCTAACATTTCAGGGGATAAACCTCCATTTAACCCTTTGAGTGAAATGGTATTTATCCAACTCATTGCATTGCATTGGGATGGATACCTTTATTACACTATATGGGTTAAATTAGTGGTAATTTGCATCATTTTTATTTGTCCACTATAGTTCACATGGTTTGCCCCAGATTACACTCCTCACATTAAGCCTATGGCCCACAAAGTGTAGAAATAGAGTGTAGATATAGGCATTTAACCCTTTGAGTGCCTGAGGGGTACATAACGCATTGCTTTGAAATGCATTGCATACTCCTCTGGCACTCAAAGGGTTAAGATCAAGTTGCCCCTTAGTAGTCATCCCCTATGTCTCTGTTTCTATTCATTTTGTGTCTGCTGCTGTTTTTATGTTCTTTCTGCTTTCTGGAATTTATGATGCTGTTATAGAACCTATATTGGCAATTCACCTCCTGCTTTTCCATTGTGAAATAGAGTTATGTGTGTTTCATTGTTTTCCCTGTTTACCTATTTGAGTCTTCTATCTTAATCCTCTGAAGAACTCCATGATCTAAAAGATGTAAGGAAATTCTATATTTTCAGAATCTGCACAACTTCAAATATGTGTGGTGTGTGTGTGTGTAATGCAATCACTATAAACAGGAATACATCAAGCAATCAATGGACCAGTGAGCAATAAAATACGAGGCATTCACTTATTCATCAATGGTCCGATCGTATCTGATCATTATTTATTCATCAGTGAGGAATGGTCAGTTTGATCTCCAAATTCCATCTGCCAGCCTGAAAGGGTTAGTAATGTTTCCTTTGACAAGCAGCTCAGATCATTCATCATAGTTAATAATACTGATGTCTGAGGCTGTCTGCCTGTTCTAAACTTACTAGTTACGCTGTAATTATATGTTGTTTACCCCTCCTGCCCCTTTTCCCGATGTCAGCATTTCTGTATCAGAGAGAGAGTATCACAGGGTACAATCTTTGGTCAGTATTAGGAAAAAACCTGCCCTCCTTTGTCAAGGAGTACAGGGTTTCCTTATACCTGCAGAGAGAAGATTGTCCCATGTTGTGATTGGTCCAGTCAAATGACCAGTTTTCAGATCTATAGAGAGGGAAAAGGGGCAGAAGGGATACACTTCATCATATAATTACAGCAAAACTAGCAAGTTCTGAACAGTAAGACAACTGGTACTATGATCTGAGCTGCTAGTCAAAGGAAATATATGCGTGACACACGCACACACACTCACACACATACAAATATACAGCACATTGCTGGAATGTTGGAGGTTTTCATTATTTTGCGGAAAAATCAGATCCATCATTGACATTCTTGAGAACCATCTGTATCTGCCCCAGAGACTCTATTTCTCAGACTAAATTATCAGCTCTCCAGGAACAAAGAATGTCTGTTTCTTTAAAAATATTAACCCCTTCAGGGCCAGAGAGTTATGCAACACATTACATAACAATGCAATGATCACCCGTCTCATCCTCAAGGGGTTAAATATGCATTTTATTTGCTCCTTTTGTAAGATATTAAATAACATGCTGATCGTGTTCACTCACTCCTTTTCTTGAATTTAAAGCTGGTACAAATCCAATGCAGAAGGGAACTGTAATGCACTGAAGTATATGTGAGGGAAATAAATGGGAAGCCTTATTCCATATGCCGTCATTCTGCTGCCATCTACCATACACAAAATGGGCAAATACATCATATGCTGTTGCAAAAGCACAATTTTCTAATACTGATGAATAAATAAGAACACACAAACAAATGCCAGGTTTTGACAGCAGGAGCTCATAAAGTATTAAAGGACTGCAGTTCCAGACATGCAGACAGTCATTTTGCGGCAGATTACAACGTTCCTATTTTAATTAAATTGTATTTGCCTCTTCTATACTACATAAATTCAGATATATATTATTTAAATGTTAGAGTGGCATAAACACTCAAAATATAAAGAATGGCATCTTAAAGTGTACCAGCACCATAAGAAAAGATTAATTGCGTACCCCTCTGGCACTCAAAGGGTTAATTTTAAGAGAATCAAAAGCTGCCTACCTGGGGTAATAGCCATTTGTTTGTAATAAAAAAATATTTTGCCAAAGTTAATCTGTTTTAGATTTCCCAACAGGCAGATTATGCAACTGTCTAGAGCTCCACATTTTGAGAGGTACCTCAGCTGTGCTGGCCACGCCCATATTCTGAACTATGGGTGTGGCTAGAGCAATTTCAATTTCCCTGTACCAGTTTTACATCCCTTTACAGGCTATTATTTAACAGCTTAGTTGATAAAGAGATCTCCAATGCATTATTCCACAATTATTATAGGCCAAGGGTATTTTCTGTGCCAGAAAACAGTGGATGGGACTGGGGGTGGGATCATATGAGGTGTGAAGGTGTGGTCATAGCTGGGTGCTTCTCAGGGCACCTAGAGTGCCTTGTCTAGCGAAGGATGTGATGAAAAACTGGTCTTGTATATACTGGTGGCACAGTAGGGCACTTTATGCTAATTAGTTTTATTGCTGGAATAGTATTATCTTGCTCTGTTCTATGAAAGAATATACACAGAGTTTGCACAATGGAGACATTTCTAATGCACATTGAGCAAGTCTGGCCTTCAAAACAAAGAATGAACATACCATGCAGGGAATTGGCATAAAGTATGACACCATCCATCAAAATGTAATTGTTCATTTCTCAAAAACGATTTATTGTACAGAGCAATAGCTAGTACATATTTCTGTTTTAAATTTTCTGTAAAACGAACTAAACTTGTCTTGATGAGACATCGATTAAATAAAATCACAGAAATTATGTGCAGAGATGCTAAAATACTGCCTGTTCTGTTTACTATAATTCTGAGGATCTATTTTCTGCGTAGTGTTTGTGCCTTCAGGTATTTCACTCCAGGGCATCCACTTGACTTTAAAGGGATAGCAATGTTTAGATATTACTACTGTAAGATCGATTCTTCTACATACATAATGTTGCCATTTTCATTGTATTCTATATTAAAGTGTCCCCCTTCCACTCCTTTTTGCATATGCCATAAATCATCCCTCAGATCTGGAATCCTGTCAGCTGACCAGATACATTGCAGTGGGAGACATCTTTTTTCTATCAGTATAAGGAAGACACTGCCGTGCTTGATGAAGGAGGGCAGGTTTTTCCTCATGCTGAAAGAAGATTGTCTCTCATTGTGATCCATCTGGACAGGCTTGCTGCTCTTACTGGAAGATTTGTGATGTATGGAAAAGTAGTGTGAGGGGGACACTTTATTATAGAACAAAATGAAAACAGCAAAGTTGTGGATGGTTACAAAAGCAACACATTGTTATACAAATGTGTGTAGAAGAATCTATCTTACAGTAATACCTAAACACTATTATCCCTTTAATAAATAACCCCCAATGTGTTTAATGAAAAACTGCTTCATGTAGTTTCATGTCTCAGACAAGTTTGGTTTCCTAGCACCTCCTAATATCAGCTCCCACTAACCTTACTATTGGCAGGAAATCCTATAGTCCTAAAGGATTTCACCCTCGTATTTCTACAAGAGAGAAAATCATCACTCAGTACTGGATGTCATGGGAGGCGGACATGTCAGTTTCTAGCAGGACCTCAGTCTTTACTCCCTGAACATGGAAATATTAACCCTTTAAGGACCAGAGGGGTGTGCAATGCATTGTTTTGCATTATTGCCGCCCCCCCCCCCCGGGGGCTCAACGCCGGTGCTAAAGGCATCTCCAACATATTGCAAAGCAGTGAATTTGGGATGTCTCCTGCATCCAAGTAGTTAGTGTTAAATAGGTTCATGCATTCTTTGTTCCATGCATTCTGCCTGATTCACTTTGAAAAAAAAAACTGCTAGCTTTTGTCATGTTTGCCTCCAGGGACATGACAAACAGGACTGGTTGCATATGTTGGTAGAGATGCACAAAAGTATGATAAAGAGAGGTGATAAAGTGGAGATGACTTCTCCAGTGATATCACTTCTCCATCTCCTATGTTATTCTATAGAACAGTGATTCTCAACCATGGAGCTGTGGCGCTTTAGTGTGCCATCGTCATTGAATTAGGATGCCCCAAGTTTTCTATGACGGTTGACAAAAATGTGAATATTGTCCTTTCAAAAGAAAATATATGGAAATTGTTATGTACAATAGGTTTTTTCATTACCATGTTTGTGAGACCTATTAATATCTGTATATTTATGAATTGTGCCCTTTATTATGCCCTTGGTAAATTACATTAATCATGTTGGGGTGCCCACAAAGGTTCCAGATTGCATGTTAGGGGTCCCTTGAGCAAAAAAAGTTTGAGAACCACTGCTATAGAACCTATGCACTAAGATCTCCAAAGTTGAATTAATCCTAGTGCATTGGTTCCATAAAATAACCTAAGTGATATAACTGGGGAAGCCTTCTCCATGCTATCACCTCTTTATTACACCTAACATAGTAACATAGTAAATTAGGTTGAAAAAAGACACAAGTCCATCAAGTTCAACCTTCGCTTCATACCTCAGTAACTGAGAATTTTATAGCTTTCCTGCTACCAATTAAATTAGTCTTTATCAGACCTTCCTGATCAGCCTACTGTGCATAACCCTTGTTATCTCTTAAACAAATACACAAGGCAAAATTCATAGGAACCAATAGAATTTTCTGGCCAGAGTAAAGTCATTTTGGCGATATTTATTATGGGATGTTCATTCTTCTTTATTGTACTAAATTCTCTCAACTAAAAATACATAGCCTAGCCTGCTGAATAAAACAGATGACTCTATTTGTATTATTTTGTATAGACTTGGGACCATATGTAGGCAATCATAACTTGCAGTCTTGAGTTCAAATGGAAGATGGTGCAATTCTTGAGCTAAGCAACTGCACCATAGGGGGACAGATACAGTTTCTCAAAAATTACAGTTGATTTTAATAAGGCTTTTAATATCCAGCATGGGTTGGCCACCTCTCTGGAGTTCAAGGGGTTAAAAGTACCATTTAACATGCATGATCAGCGTTTACTCTTGGAGATGCCTATCTCTGCCACAGAACTCATATCGGTAATCAAATCTTTACATAATGCCAAGTCTCCGGGCCCAGATGGCCTCCCCGCTGAATTTTATAAATCTTGCAGGTAGATATTTCGCCTTCATTGTTATCACTGTATAATACTATTTTTGCTTCTCATATCATGCCCTCTTTTTCACTCTTGCCAGGATCATTCTATTACCTAAGCTTGGGAAAGATCTTACTCAGGTTGAATCCTATCGGCCGATCTCACTTTTAAATACGGATTATAAGATTCTTGGTAAAGTTATGGCAAATAGACTTAATCAAATACTATCCGACCTCATTTCACCAGAATAAACGGGCTTCATTCTGGGTCGATACTCAGTGACCACTATTCGTACTGCTATAGCAGCCCTTATTAAATCTTCAGACTTTCCTTGCAACAGTAATTTACATATTAATCTTGATGCCGAAAAGATATTTGACAAAATTCTTTGGCCTTATCTATTCCAGGTTTTGGAGATTCAGGGCTTTGGTCCCTTGTTCCGTGCTTTAATTAGACAATTTTATTCCACGCCCCATGCCACAGTTTCCACTAATTCTCTTAACTCACCGCTTTTTTCCGCTCTTTAGGGGCACTAGACAGGGCTGCCCCCTTTCCCCACTCCTTTTCAACTTAGCATTAGACCCACTTCTTCGTACCCTATTAGCGTTACGGGAATTTCAAGGTATTAAGGTTGGGACTGTGGAGTGTAAACTTGCTGCATTTGCGGATGACTTGGTTTTGTTTATCCGTGATCCTCACTCAGCCCTTCTTTCTATTATGCGTGTGTTTGAGGACTTTCGCAGGGTAGCGGGTTTCACAATCAATTTTACTAAGTCTGAAGCAATGTGGCTTTCTCCACACCCTCCTCCTCCCCTGCCGTTTTCTTGCCCATTGAAATGGTCCACTCACCATCTTAAATTTCTGGGTATTTTTCTGCCAAAAGAGATCTCTCGACTTCATCAGGCCAATTTTGGTCCTTTACTTACCAAGTTGACTTCTGACTTTCTTGCTTGGAAGGCTTTACCACTGTCGTTTATTGGTTGCGTTAATTTCATTAAAATGATAGTCTTTCCTCGCATTTTATATTTGTTACATATGCTCCCGTTATATCTATCTGCGCTTGACATTCAGTCGCTTAGTCACCGTTTTCAGGGGATTATTTGGGGTGGTAGGCATCTCAAGTTGAGCTTGGCTAAATTAACCCAGTCTAAAAAATCTGGAGGGTTTAATTTTCCACATCTACGATTTTACAATGTAGCGTGCCTTCTTCGATATGCGAAGGACTGGCTGAACGGTACTTCAGTTTATACTGATTCAGATAGAGACCAATATTTTTGCCCATCATTTAGTCTTCCCTATGTTCTACATGCATCTCTATCTGCTCTTCCTTCTCTTTGTGCTGCTAACCCTTTGTTGACATCAAACGTAAAGGGTTGGCAATACATTAGATATCATCTCTTTAAATCCTGTTCTGTTTCGTTTTTTTTTACCTTTCCTCCGCAACCCCTCTTTCCAGGGTGGACTGGCGGACTCTCGATTTCTCCTTGAACTTCTAGGGGTATCACATCGGTGGGTCATCTATTGGATCCTTTAACTCAACTTGTGTACTCCTTTCCAGATTTAAAAGCAAAATATACCCTACCTTCAAATCATCTCTGCAAGCTAAGCACTATGTTCAATATCTTTTTCCGACGCTGTCTCTCCAATTTACAGATAATCCATTAGATTGTTTCATTAAAAAACTATCGTCAGTGTTTTTTAAAACTTCACGTATCTATAGGACTATCTTTTCTATGGCTCATAAGGAGAAAAATCTGTTACGATCATCAGGTTGGCTAGTTGATATACCTACATTGACAGTAGACATGTTGGAATCCAGCTTTTTGCGCAGATTACGATGTTCCCCATCAACTTATTTCCACGACCTTTCTTACAGATTACTGCATAGGGTCTATGTGACTCCCTTAGTGGCTTGCCGCATTGGCCTCAGCCCAATTTCCTCTTGTTCTAAATATCAGTGCCCTGGAGCAACATTACTCCACATGTTATACTCCACATGTTATACTCCTGTCCGCATGTATACTCTTTCTGGACTAAAATATTCTTTTATGTCACAACAAAAATTGGATTTCCCATTGACTTTACTTCTCCAGCCTTTCTTCTCGGGATATATGACGCTTCTTCTCAGTTGACTGCCTCCCAAATTAAATTAACCGATTTTGTTGTTATGGTGGAGTTGAAGTGTATTTTGGAGCTTTGGTTATCCCCTCGACCTCCTCTGCTTTGCCACTGGATGCTTAAATTCTTTCGATTTACAAGACTACATTGGATACTTGCCCTTTCCGATAAAGAGATGTTAGTTGCTCGTTTCATCTCTCTTTGGGGACCCTTCATATTATCCCTGCCTGTTGCCCATCAAAGGTCATTTTATCATTGTTTCAAATTCACTTCATGGATGGAGGAAAGACTGTTGATGGATAGTTCTTTGGAACGGTTGCTGGTACTTGAGGGAGAAAGTGATTCCCCCTTGCTACCTTGTTTGGATATAGGGAAAATGGATCAGGAGTAGTGTTGAGCGAGCATGCTCGGCCGATGCTCGGATCGGCTCGAGCATCGCTCTGCTCGGCACATGGCGGTACTCGTACGAGTACCGCATGTGCTCGCCCGCCATGTTCGGGTCTCCTCCCCGCACGTTTTGCGGCTGCTGCGCAGCCAATAAACGTGCAGGGAGGCTCTGACATCGGTGTAATGCCAGCAGCCATGTTGGCTGCTGGCATTACACTGATTGGCTGGCCAGAACCCGTGGTCGGGTGCTGTATAGCACCTGACCATCGAGTTCGGCTCAGTCTGAGCCAGGGAGAGCTGAGGATAGGAAGGGAAAGGCAGTGTAGGGAGGAAAAAAAAAAATTGTGACAAAAAAGAACCAAAAGTCCTTTTTAGGACTACTGTGTGTGGGGGCAGCAGGTTATTTGTGTGGGGGGAAAAAAACAAAAAAAAAAAATAAAAAAATATTCTGTTTAGTGTGAAAAGTTGCAGATTAGAGCACATTCTGTTTAGTGTGCACAGTTGCAGATTAGAGCACATTCTGTTTAGTGTGCAAAGTTGCAGATTAGAGCACATTCTGTTTAGTGTGCAAAGTTGCAGATTAGAGCACATTCTGTTTAGTGTGCAAAGTTGCAGATTAGAGCACATTCTGTTAAGTCTTCAAACTAAAATATCAAAGTCACGTATTCCATTCAGTGTGCGTCGCCGCAGTTTAGCAGCACATTCTGAGTACTGTGCAGAGTTGCAGAATAGGAAGAAATACTGTTAAGTCTTCAAACTAAAATATCAAAGTCACATATTCCATTCAGTGTGCTTCGCCGCAGTTTAGCAGCACATTCTGTGTACTGTGCAGAGTTGCAGAATAGGAAGAAATACTGTTAAGTCTTCAAACTAAAATATCAAAGTCACATATTCCATTCAGTGTGCTTCGCCGCAGTTTAGCAGCCTATTCTGTGTACTGTGCAGAGTTGCAGAATAGGAAGAAATACTGTTAAGTCTTCAAACTAAAATATCAAAGTCACATATTCCATTCAGTGTGTTTCACCGCCGTTTAGCAGCCTATTCTGTGTACTGTGCAGAGTTGCAGAATAATAAGAAATACTGTTAAGTTTTCAAACTCAAATATTAAAGTCACATATTCCATTCAGTGTGTTTCACCGCAGTTTAGCAGCCTATTCTGTGTACTCTGTACAGTTGCAGAATAATAAGAAATACTGTTAAGTTTTCAAACTCAAATATTAAAGTCACATATTCCATTCAGTGTGTTTCACCGCAGTTTAGCAGCCTATTCTGTGTACTCTGTACAGTTGCAGAATAATAAGAAATACTGTTAAGTTTTCAAACTCAAATATTAAAGTCACATATTCCATTCAGTGTGTTTCACCGCAGTTTAGCAGCCTATTCTGTGTACTCTGTACAGTTGCAGAATAATAAGAAATACTGTTAAGTTTTCAAACTCAAATATTAAAGTCACATATTCCATTCAGTGTGTTTCACCGCAGTTTAGCAGCCTATTCTGTGTACTCTGTACAGTTGCAGAATAATAAGAAATACTGTTAAGTTTTCAAACTCAAATATTAAAGTCACATATTCCATTCAGTGTGTTTCACCGCAGTTTAGCAGCCTATTCTGTGTACTCTGTACAGTTGCAGAATAATAAGAAATACTGTTAAGTTTTCAAACTCAAATATTAAAGTCACATATTCCATTCAGTGTGTTTCACCGCAGTTTAGCAGCCTATTCTGTGTACTCTGTACAGTTGCAGAATAATAAGAAATACTGTTAAGTTTTCAAACTCAAATATTAAAGTCACATATTCTGTGTAAGATGAAGAAGGCGGGTAAAAAGGGACGGGGAAGTGGACGTGATCCTGAAAGTTCAGGGCGCGGGTCAGGACGCGGAGAAACTGTGCCTGGTGCCAGAGCACAAGAAAGAAAGACATCCACCATACCTAGCTTCATGTCTCAGTTTACAGGGCGTCGCAGGACATCACTCTCGAGGTCAGACCACTGCGAACAGGTGGTCGGTTGGATGACAGCTGATACTGCTTCCAGTCGGTTAAGCACCACCCTGTCTTCCACCAAGTCCACTCTCAGTAGCCAAGAGTCTGGTCAACATAATCCTCACTCTGATCATCCTTCCTCCCACCATACACGGTCTGGTCAAAGAAGTGATCCCACACTGGGATATAGTGAGGAGCTCGTCTCATCACCAATCCTTCATTTGACCCTCTCTCCAAGCACGCTTGCAGAGGAACATGACATCTTGTGCCCTGATTCACAACCTCTAGAGGCTACCCAATCACAAGAAGATGACAGATGTGAACGGCATTTAAGGTCAAAGGAAGTAGTGGATGATGATGATGATGATGAGACACAGTTGCCATTAAATCAACCACTATTTCCGTCTCAAGACCTTGTTGAGGAGAATGTTATACAGTTGTCAATGACTGAGTATGTGGTGGGATCAAGACTTGAGGAGGATGATCAGAGTGAGGAAGTGGAGGAGGACTTGGTGGACGATGAGGTGACTGACCCCACCTGGGAAGGTGTAGAGCCGAGCGATGACAGCAGTCCTGAGGGTGAGCCATCTGCAGCACCGCAACAGGCTGGAAGAGGCAGTGGTGTGGCTACAGAAAGAAGGCGGACCGCACCAAACCGGCCCGCAAATGTTCCACGGAGCACCCCCTTGCGTAAATCTACCTTGCCAAGGGGTAGGTGTTCCGCGGTATGGCGTTTTTTTAAGGAAAGTGCGGACGACAAAAGAATTGTAGTTTGCAACCTGTGCCACACCAGAATGAGCCGAGGCATGAACACTAGAAACCTCACCACCACCAGCATGATCCGACACATGGCATCCAAGCACCGTAGTAAGTGGGAGGAACGCCTGGATCGCCCATCTGTGTCTGCAGGCCACACCACTGCCTCCTCTTCCCCTGTTTTCGGTGCCGGCCAATCGCCTGTCGAAGGCGCAGGCCCGCATACCTCCCGCCCTGCACCTGTAGCATCTGAAGCACCATCAGCGACCACATCCACTTCCCTGTCCCAGCACAGCGTCCAAATGTCGTTACCCCAGGCATTTGAGCGCAAGAGAAAGTACCCAGCCACCCACCCACAGGCCATAGCACTAACCTCACACCTTTCAAAATTACTGGCCATCGAAATGCTGCCATTTAGGCTTGTGGACACTGAGTCCTTCCGCAGCCTGATGGCAGCAGCTGTCCCTCGGTACGCGGTCCCCAGCCACCACTACTTTTCCCGGTGTGCCATCCCCGCATTACACCACCATGTGTCCCGTAACATCACCCGTGCCCTGACCAACGCAGTTACTGGGAAGGTCCACTTAACGACTGACACATGGACAAGTGCTTGTGGCCAGGGACGCTACATTTCCCTGACGGCACACTGGGTGAATGTCGTGGAGGCTGGGAGCGACTCGGACCCTGGGATGGCACGGGTGCTACCCACGCCGAGGATTGCGGGCCCTACCTCCATCAGGGTTTCCACCAGCACCTACGTTATTGGCTCCTCCTCCTCCGTTTCCACCTCCGAATTCTCTACACACACCGCCACTCCCCCATCAGCCAGTAGCTGGAAGCAGTGTAGCACTGCAGTGGGGAAGCGTCAACAGGCCGTGCTGAAGCTGATCTGCCTTGGGGACAAACAGCACACGGCCTCAGAGCTGTTGCAGGGGATTAGTCACCAGACCGAGCAGTGGCTCTCGCCACTCAACCTGCAACCAGGCATGGTTGTGTGTGATAATGGGCGTAACTTGGTGGCGGCTTTGGAGCTCGGCAAGCTCACACACGTACCATGCCTAGCGCATGTATTTAATTTAGTGGTGCAGCGATTTCTAAAAACCTACCCCAATGTGCATGATCTCTTGACCAAGGTGCACCGCGTGTGTGCACATTTCCGTAAGTCATCAACAGCTTCAGCCGGCCTGTTGAAGCTGCAGCAGCGCTTACAATTGCCAGCTCACCGGCTGCTGTGTGACGTGAGCACGCGCTGGAACTCCACCTTCCACATGTTGGCCCGGCTTTGTGAGCAGCAGAGGGCAGTAGTGGAGTACCAGCTGTTACACGGTCGTCGCCTCTCTGTTCAACTTCCTGTAATCAGAAGTGAGGAGTGGAAATGGATGTCAGACCTCTGCGAGGTTTTACGCAATTTTGAGGAATCGACACAGATGGTGAGCGGCGATAACGCTATTATCAGTGTAACCATCCCACTTCTGTGTCTACTGAAACGCTCGCTGCTCACAATTAAAACCGACGCTTTGCATGTGGAAGAGGTGGAAATGGGGGAGGAAGAGCTTACACAAGGTGATAGCCAGAGCACCCTCACTTCGTCTTCTCAGCGACAATTGGAGGAGGCGGAGGAGGAGGAGGAGGAAGACACGGTTGCCTCCGCTACAGAGGGTAGCCATGGAACTTTAGTTCCATCTCTTCAGCGTGGGTGGGCAGAAGAGGAGGAAGAGGATGAGGATATTGAGAGTCATCCTCCTGGTGAGGACAGCGAAATCTTGCCTGTTGGTACTCTGGCACACATGGCTGACTTTATGTTAGGCTGCCTTTCCCGTGACCCACGTGTTGTACGCATTTTAGACAACACGGATTACTGGGTGTTCACCCTTCTGGACCCCCGCTACAAAGAGAATTTCTCATCTCTCATTCCTCCGGTGGAGAGGACAAGCAAAATGTTGCAATACCAGAAGGTTCTTGTCGAAAAATTGCTCCAAAATTTTCCATCTGACAACGCTGGCGGCAGAGTACGTGCTACCTTGGCCAACCGAGAAGGGGAGAAAAGGGGAGCACACAGCAGTTCCGAGAAAGGCAGGGCAACACTCTCCAAGGCGTGGGACACCTTCATGACACCCCGCCAGCACCCTCACCCTGATGCGCAGCCTAGTGTCACAAGGAGGGAAAAGTTTTGGAAGATGGTGAAGGAGTACGTAGCAGACCGTGTCAGCGTCCTCAATGATCCCTCTGTGCCTTACAACTACTGGGTGTCCAAGCTGGACACGTGGTATGAACTGGCACTCTACGCCTTGGAGGTGCTGGCCTGCCCTGCCGCCAGCGTTCTGTCTGAGCGGGTATTTAGTGCTTCTGGTGGCATCATAACAGATAAGCGTATCCGCCTTTCCACCGACAATGCTGATAGGTTGACACTTATAAAAATGAACAAGGCCTGGATTTCCCCTGACTTCTCCACTCCACTGGAGGAAAGCCCCGGGGGAACATAAAGTCACTTTATATATGTTATTTACAATGATGGGAATACTCTGTATTCCCATTCACCCCTTCCACCCAAAAAACGGGTATATGGTTGACTCTTAATCTTCTCATCCTCCTCCTCCTCTTCCATATGCCCTGTGCTATAATTTTTATATAGGGCCAGCTCACCAGCGGGCCCTGTGATATAATTTTTATATAGGGCCAGCTCACCAGCGGGCCCTGTTTGCCAATTTTTATATAGGTCAGCTCACCAGCGGGCCTTCTCATATAATGTTTTATTGGGTCAGCTCTCTAGCGGGCCCTCTCATATAATGTTTTATAGCGTCAGCTCACTAGCGGGCCTTCGCATATAATGTTTAGGATGGTCAGCTCTGCAGCAGACCCTCACCCATAATGTTTTAGATGGTCGGCTCAGCGCACGTTTCCCTCTTAATCATGGCCTCAGTTCAATAAAATCAAGGAAATTTTTGGGAGAATTTGCCTCTGTGCACGTTTCCCTCTTAATCATGGCCTCAGTTCTGAAAATCAAGGAAATTTTTGGGAGAATTTGCCTCTGTGCACGTTTCCCTCTTAATCATGGCCTCAGTTCTGAAAATCAAGGAAATTTTTGGGAGAATTTGCCTCTGCGCACGTTTCCCTCTTAATCATGGCCTCACTTCCGAAAATCAAGGAAATTTTTGGGATAATTTGCAGATGATATACAAGTAAATATACAGCAAATATTGTTTGGTAACAATTTTTCGCCTAAAGTCGTTTTTATTTTCCTTTTTGTGTGTTTTATGGTCAGTCTGTAAAAATGGCGTACTACGGGCGAAAGATCGTTCCCAGCAGCGATATTGGAGTCCAAGATGCATCCAGACATCCTCCCTATGCTGTCCCTGAACCATTTCTGTGGTGTTTCCATCATTTTCTGCCCTTTTCCTATGGACCAGGCACCCTCCCCTCATCAGAGCAGGGGGTGCCTGGTGTAATGCTCGAGTCCTCCCATTGACTTCAATGGGGCTCGGGTGTTCGGCCGAGCACTCGAGCCTCAGGGGGTGCTCGGTCAGAGCACCCGAACACCCGAGCATTGGGGTGCTCGCTCATCACTAATCAGGAGATGTCGGACATTTCTCTGCAATCTTAGTCCTTCCTTCCTTTGTACATGAATGAAGGGGGTGTTTGGGCCTATCTGGCAGCGTGCGTTTGTCTTGTTTATTGTGTTTTTGTTTTGTGTTTTATATTGTTTTTTTGTTCTTTATACCTTTCTATTAGGACATTGATCTTATGTCTGCTCTGTTAGTTCTCATTGTGGTTGCAGCATTTCACATTCATTGTTTATTATATAGTCCAACTATGTCCCATTCCCATGTACTTTCTTGTTTTACTGTGTAAGTCAATGTATGACATACTTTTCCATTATGGGAGGACATCTTTATACTGTTTACTCAGCACGCTGGTGTTGGTTTTTTTTTCTCTTCTCTTATTCTACATGCCTTTGTTATGTCCTATGTGCCTTTGCATTATAATGATGTTTACATCTGTATTTTGAAAATTCAATAAAAAAGTTTCTAAAAAAAAAAAAAGTACAATTTAAATCAATGAGAAATCTTACGTGCCCCAGAATCATACCACTTTTCTTTGCCTATGATATTTTCATCAATGTGTTGGCTACCTCTCTGGCACTCAAAGGGTTAAACATGTTGTTCCATGCATACACTGAAGAATCTCAACCTACTTCACTGTGGCAGCAACAATACATTTATTCACCTCATCCGTACAACTGCAATAAGACTTTCTTTCATGCTTCCCAAAGGAAATTAAGCATAAGCCCAATATGGTCAAAGTAAAAGTCTTCAAATGCCAGTGAAAACTTTAGTAGATGTATTCTTTATCTTGAAGTGCAATACTTATGAGTCATAAGTGCTGCAATTGAGATTTAGAGAATAAAATGAACAAGCCCTCAGGCAGGATGGTCATTCGAGCTACAGTAGAAATAGAACTTTGAAGAAAATGAAAAAAACCCACTTGAACGCTTTTGCTTCTGAGGTGGCTAGAACAGACATTATGCACAGATAGCAAAGATGATATTCTGTTTTTCAGTGAACAAAAATATTTGCATTTTTTTCAAGTGCTGAAATGATTGTAGATTTTTCCAGTTAACTGTTAAAATGGAAAGTGGGCATGTTATCAACCAGGTACAAAAAAATATTGATATGCAGGTTAGGATTTTTCATGTGCTTTGAGCAAAACTTTCCTTTTACCTTACTATGGCCAGAAAATCTCTGTAAAATGTCCTCTTGTGCCTTTACTTAGCTAAGAGCATCTGTATTTAGTCATGTAGGTCATGTTCATGGAGGCAGACATTACAGCTGGTAGCAATTTTTTTTTCTCTCAGTCAGACAAAGTGAGTTTATTTAAAAAGATAGTAATGTTTTTATTAAAGTGCAGCCCCGAGTCTTCTTTATGTTTTTTTTAACATGTAGCGCTATATTTACTTGCACTGTTGTAGTTTAAAAGCCAACGAGTGAGATGTATAGTATAGTAGCTACACAGATCATTTTCTTAACGCCTTACTCAGTGTTACAGATACTACCTACACATTATATTGGGATAGGATACAGCGGGGATAGACAATTTCTTCATCCGTCCTGTTATACAGATTTCACCAAGCCATGCCCTGCAAGTCCGGTGCTTTAGGCCCACATAAGCATCACAGCAAATACACACAAGTACAAAAAAGGAGCCAACACTCACCCAGGAAAAAGTTTCTCTTTATTGTGTGTTGCGGTACATCAGGTGGACTGTTGACTTACAGTGTGTGTGTAAGACCACCGTAGCCCATCTGATGTACTGCAACACACAATAAAGAGAACATTTTTATGGGTGAGTGCTGGCTCCTCTTTTCTACTTGTGTTTATTTATAGTTTAAAAGCTATTCAAGCCGAAAGGATCCCCCGTTCATCCCTTCTGGCCGCCTCCCCAGAGCTCTGTGATCGAGTTGTAGGAGTGGATGAATACAGCGAGGGACAATCTTCAGTCAGAAAGTATAAGGAAAATCCTGCCCCCCCCTTGACGAAGGAGGGCGGGATTTTCCTCATGCTTAATGATGATTGTCCCTTACCTCTCTCTATCCAGACCACACTTAGAGGCAGTGTGTTGCAGGGAAAGGGGTGGGAGGGGGATCCTATCAGCTTGAAGAGCGTTTGAAATACAAAACTGTAATATAGCACTACATGTTACAAAAAATATAAGAAAGACTTGGAGCTGCACTTTAATAGAAGCATTACTATCCCTTTAATTCTTTAACACTTTGAGTGCCAGAGTGGTACCCAACGCATTGCAATGCCACTCAAAGGGTTATTGACTAGAGGAAAGTAAAGCAATGCATTGTACACTCTATTGTCCTTAATGGGCTGAGATTACCATGTACAGTAAGCAGAGTTTGAGGCCCTGCGGTCCTGCTAACAACTGTCATGTCTACCACCGTGCATTTGACATCCCAGGCTGATTGAAGATTGTATCTCTTGAACAAATCACAAGGTGACAATTCATATAGGCCATTAGGATATTCTTGTCATAGTAAAGTAAGTGGGGAGTTCTTATTAGGAGGTGTTAGTTAAAAGGGAACTATGGGCCTACCTGTGAATTTCCTAATTTTGAGCCCCTGAGAGGGCTCATGTGCTGTAGATCGGGGGATGTCAATGAAATGATTTGCATCATAAAGAAGCGTGGCTTGATCTGGTGGGTGGGCTTATTGGTATCTGTGTCATAAAGTGTGCGAGAAGTGGGAAGAACAGGGTGAGAAGGAGGAGATGTAGTCAGGAAGTGGGAGGAACAGTGAGAGAAGGAGGAGATGTACTCAGGAAGTGGGAGGAACGGGGTGGGAAGGAGAAGATGTAGTCAGGAAGTGGGAGGAACGGGGTGGGAAGGAGAAGATGTAGTCAGGAAGTGGGAGGAACGGGGTGGGAAGGAGGAGATGTAGTCAGGAAGTGGGAGGAACGGGGTGGGAAGGAGAAGATGTAGTCAGGAAGTGGGAGGAACAGGGTGGGAAGGAGAAGATGTAGTCAGGAAGTGGGAGGAACAGGGTGGGAAGGAGAAGAATTCTCCACCACTGGAAAATCAACCTCTGTCCCTGGAGACCCTGTAATTCAGTCTGAAAACTGGAGTTTCCGGGGCAGATCCAGAGAATTCCCAGGTATGGTTATGGGTCATATACAGGAAGCTAGAGATGAACAATTCTTGAACAGACCATAAAGGGAAATAAAAGACCCATTTGAATCAAAGGGGATTTTTAACCACTTATATGCTACAGAGGTATGCAACTGAATGTTGAATGAATGAAGATATTGAGATTTTTTTCTTCTATCCCAGTGGCCCTGTTTCTTTTCCCCTGGATGGCTCTAGTTGTGATTTGCAATATGTTGGAGACCTCTTGATCATTCGAACGGTTAAAAGCCCCATATAAACTGATAGAAAGTTTCAGGACTTGTTATGTTTTACCCCAAAATTTTGTACTGTATAATTTGTTTCCAGTATGTCTGTATGCATTGTATAGTGCACTTGAGACTTCACACTCAGGAGTGATTGTAGGGCGAACATCAGGTAAAAATAACATTCCCATTGTTTAACCCACTGAGTGCTAGAGGGGCATGCAATGTATTCCTTTGCAATGTGTTGCATATCCCTCTGGCACTCAAAGGCTTAAATAGGGGTTTTAACCTTCTGCATGCCAGAGGGGTATCCAACGCCTTGCGTTGTGCATAGCATTGACCATCTTGTTGGGTGAGGTGAGGTTTGCTTAAAAAATTAATTTCTAAGGGATCTCTAGTAATGTTTGACAAACAAAGCAGCTCCAATTTAATCTTCATAGTATTTGGGCAATGGAGAGTGTTATTTCATTACTGTCAGAGTTGAAGTGTAAGAGTAATTGAATGATAAAGTATCTCCCCTCCCCCGCCTTTTTACTGATGTAACACTGCTCACCTCAGAGCAGCAAGACTGTATGGATTACAGAGAGGGGCATCTTCAGTCAGCATAAGGAAAAAGCTGAAAAACCTGTTGGGGGGGGTTTCCCTTATGCTCACAGTAAGAAGATTGTCTCTTGCTGTGATCTGTCTGGTCCACAGACCAGATTACAGATCTGAGGGAGGTGGCTTACACTAGGTAAAAGCAGCTGGAGGGGGATATTTTGTCATTCCATTCCTCTTGAATTACAACTCTGACAGTATTGGAATAACACTCTCCGAGGCCCAAATACTATGAAGATTAATCGGAGCTGCTTTTTTGTGAAACATTACTAGAGATCCCTTAGAAATTAATTTTTTAACCCCTTAATGACCCTTGATGGTCATAGTACGTCATGGGTAAATCTGAGTTAACGCCCCATGACGTACTATGACCATCATGGAATTCCAGGCTCTCCCCACGGCTGCACGCCATTCGGGGAGTCCGGAATCCAAATAAAAAATGTTTAAAAAATGCTCCGTGGTCCTTTAGTGACTGCCCCGTGCCTGCGCGTCCAGTCGTTAAGGGGTTAAGCAAACCTCACCTCACCCAACAAGATGGCCAATGCTCTGCACACACATAACCGCCAAAGTAAGACCCAAAACCACAACCTCCAGAGGCATCAGTAAACCATTCCAAATCGTATAAAACTACTTTGCAAAGCTGAAAATAATGAGACAAAAAAGACTCCAAAATCACCAAACCATTCCACATGGAAGAAGTAACTCAACTGATCTGAATAGGTCGCCTAGCGCTCACCATTACCAATGCCGAATGGCATGCAAATATACTCCGCATTGGAATCATGTGGCAAGAAATCTTAAAGGATAGTAATGTTTCATAATAAAAGCAGCTCTTATTAATCATCATAGTATTTGGATTTTGGAGAGTGTTGTTTAAATTCTGTCAGAGTTGTAGATCAGGAGTAATTCAATGACAAAGTGTCCTCCTCCCACCCCTTTTACTGATGTAACACTGCTCAGCCAGATCAGAAGGGAGGTGCTCAGGTAGACTGCAGAGAGGGACAATCTTCAATTAAGATAAGGGAAAAACCTGAAAAACTTGTCAAGGGGGGCAGGGCTTTCATTGTTTTCATTGTAAGAAGACTATCGCCTGCTGTTATCTGTCTGGTCTTACAACCAGATTCCACATCTGAGAAGAGATTGCTTACGTTAGGTAAAAGGGGCAGGAGGGGAAACTTTGCTTGTGAATATCTCTTAAACCATAAAGGTTTGAGAGATAAGACTTATATCATTCTTCATATTTTTTAATGCCTACAAAATAAAATAAAGTTAAAACGAAGTATTGCTATCCCTTTAAGCTTGCCCATAAGCGACTACAAGGGCCAGAGAATCACCTTCCTGACAGACCAGACCCACACCACATGAGCCTTAAAGGGATCGTAATGTTTCATAATAAAAGCAGCTCTAATTAATCATCATAATATTTGGACTTTGGAGAGTGTTATTTCAATTCTGTCAGAGTTGTAGTTCAAGAGTAATTCAATGACAAAGTATCCCCCTGCCGCCCCTTTTACTCATGTAACACTATTCAGCCAGATCAGAAGGGAGGTGCCCAGGTAGACTGCAGAGAGGGACAATCTTCAATTAAGATAAGGGAAAAACCTGAAAAACTTGTCAAGGGGGGCAGGGCTTTTATTGTTCTCATAGGAAGAAGATTGTCCCCTTCTGTTATCTGTCTGGTCTATGGACTGGATTCCACATCTGAAAAGAGATGGCTTACATTAGGTAAAAGGGGTGGGAGGGGAAACTTTGCTTGGTAATATCTCTCAAACCATAAAGGTTTGAGAGATAAGACTTATATTGTTCTTCATATTTTTTTAATGCCTACAAAATAAAATAAAGATAAAGTGAAGTATTACTATCCCTTTAAGGTCAACCAGATTATCCCCTGACAACTGACATTCCATCACTATGGAATCTATCTTAATGCCCAGGAACTTCAGATAGGTCATGGGCCCTACAACTTTTCAGCTGCCTGGCGTATACCAAAAATAGCCACTACCTAGTGAAGGGACTCCAAAATCCACAAACAATCCCTAGACCATCCACAACCAAGGCACATGAAGTCATCCAGGTATTCCACCCAGGCCTGAGACACAGCCTTTTGGCAAACCCCCCACTTGAGGAAACAATTAAATTAAAAATCTAAGAATAGTTGCACAAAATGGAGCATCCCATGGGCAAACAAAGATCAACACAGTCCACACCCAGAAGGGAAACTTGCAGATTAGGCAGAGATAAGATGAATGGGAGCAGCCATGTGCCCCAGTGCCACCTCTTTAGCCAACTTCTCCCGTACCACCACATGGAAGTCAATGACTGCCCTAAGATTTTTCATGGGCATATGACCATCCTCTCCATATTGAAAAGTCATAAAACCCCAGACTGAAAATTGTTCCCATTAAATTAATGCACCCTACTGTAATGGTCTACACATGGCCCCATCATGTTAATTCTCACCAGCATCCTCCAACTTGTGCTTGAGCCACCTGACACAACTCTGCACGACAGGATTCCTATTGCTAGAGAGCATTGCTTCAATCAAAGACAGATCCCTGGACGTAGTGCAGGTGAAAACAGGGGGAACATATTTAATGAGGAAAAAAACACCTGTGCAAATAAGTGATGTATATAAAAATAATGTATGTACAAGTCCAAAAAGTCAATATAACGCAAGCAAATCCATCTCCACATAGAAGTTTGTATCCACAAAGGATCTTCAAAATAATGCACAGTAACTTAAATATCGAAACCTCTGTAGGTGAATATGATGAAAGGATGAACGATGAAAATGGAATTGATGAAATAATGGATGAGATGAAATGAAATGATGAGGTATATTTAAATAAGTTCTTGTAATATCTGGTGCAGCAGCAAACTCAAATGGCCCTGTCCATAAGATGAAACTAATATCTAATTGAGTAAAAGCAGACAAAAAAGATAAAAAAGAACAATAAAAATCTCACAGGGGGGATGTAGGGACCAACTCTACCTGAGTGCTAATGGAAACACAATGCATATTACGGAGCACCAACTCCACTTCTTCAAGGGTATCAAAATGTCAAAATGGGAACACATGACCTGGTAAGTAGTAGGACCAATCAATACAGGCCATTGCAATGGAGAACCAAACATGAGGAACCACAATGGAGAAAGGAGCAGCAGCAGTGTAAAGGTCACTAGGGAAAGATGGTAAATGACCAGAGGAAGCACATAGGGACAGGAGAATGCAACTCCTCAGAAAGCTCCTCTTCCCTCACACTTCTATACAAAATAGTTGGGGGGAACCCACAATCCCCCACAGCACCACTTCCTTTCCTGTCACTGGAGCTGCACAAAATGAGGGGAGACATCAGTGATCCTCTCCACCTAGCCAGTCATTGGATTAGATGGAGCAGTGGTGTTACATATATGCATGAACCCTTCATCTGGATGGTTATTGGCTGAAAGGTGAGTTACTCCAGGCAAATTCTGTGTCTTTTGTATCCACACCTCCCAGCTAAATGGAATGTGAAAAAGGATTTGAACAGGGATTGGCGATGTTCACATTAAAGATAATTATTTACAGGACTGGATTTCCCAATAGGCAGAGAAGGCAACTGCCTAGAGCTCTAAATTTAGAGGGGTGCTGTAATGCATTGGAAACCACTCTCGCATTCAAGGGGTTATAATTGGGTCATGTTTATTTGTACCCTCAGGAGAAGGTATTTTGTTCCATACTTGCTCTGGGTCTTCTTATTAAGGTCTGGGTTCCACTGCAGTTGATAATATTATCACTGGTCTTATTTACAAAATTTCCCATAGACTTCAATAGGAATCTGTGATATAAAACCAGTGATATGTATCACCTGCAGTGTAGTCTAGGCCTCAATCAGCCAATGAGGTTTATTTGTTTTTTTAATATAGATACATAAAAACATAATAAAATTAATTGTATATGTTTTGGTGCAAGTAGGTAGTAAAAACAGTTTTCATATCACAGCTTTGCTCATCGACCTGGCCCTGAAATGTTAGATATTAGACATGTAGTCCAGTTTTTTTTTTTTACAAATGTAAGTGCCATTTTTCTTTATTAATTAAAGTTTTATGGAATGACAATTCTTGATTGTAATGCCATGCTCATCAAGGTTTTGCTTTATGGCTTCACTAATTTAAACCATTAAAAGTGTCCTGATTTTATTAATCCCTTAAGGACCAGAGGGGTGTGCAACCTGTTGCAGAATAGTGATGTGGAAATATGGAGTAGGGGGTGGAGCCTTAGTCTTTGTTGCAGTTCAGGTTGGACGCTAGAGCGTATGTTTTCTTTAGTGCATACCAGCACGCACACTCCACCATTGTTCAGGCTTTAATTCAAGCAACTTCTAGTCTAGACACGTTCCCTATAGCAAGTGCAGGGGAAAGGATTAAGGATACACCAATATTGTCTGCACCTTTTTAGTATGTGTCATTAAAAAAAATTATATCCTTCTGGTTCTTTAAGGGGTTAAGTAAGTTCATGCTTCAGTATGAAAAAAAAGCTGCCAGCAACTGTCATGTCTGCCTCCATGGATAGGACATTGAGGATTGATTGAATATTTTGTCTCTTCAACAAAGGCACAAGGGCAAATTCGTAGGCACTATTAAGATTTACTGGCTATTGTAAAGTAATAAAGGTATGACCCCTATAAGATTTGACCTTGTGCCTTTGTTCAGGAGTCAACATCTCCAGTCAATCCTGAATGTGATGTCCTTGCAGACGGAAATGAAAGACTTTTGTAATTTTATTAAACTGAAGCAGGGAGCGGGCATGAGTCTACATGGCCTATCTAGAAGGATCAGAGGGGTGGTACATCACGCTGGCCCTAAACCCTTTGGGTGCTTTAGGGGTAACCCATGCATTGCGATGCAATTTATTGGATACCCCTCTTGCACTAAAATGCCTTTCATGGACATGATATCCAGGACTGATTGAAGATGTTATCTTTTGAACAAGGGCAACATTCTTAGGGGCCATTAGGATTTTCTTGTCATAGTAAGGTAAGTAGTGGTTATTACTAAGAAATTGTACTTTTGCTTTAAGCCCAGGTGAGTGAATCATGGGCATATACATTTTGACTGACCCATCTTTGCTCAAGCAGGAAAATCCTTAAACATTGGCCTGCTGGAAGCCCTTGAGAACTACAAAATTGAGGAGAATGTGCACACTTGACACATAAAATGCATTTTGTGACTTACTTTCATGCTAAGTGATAAATAATATATAATTTAACCATTTGAGTGCCAGAGGGGTACGCAGCGCATTGCTTTGCAATGCAATGCGTACCCCTCTGGCACTCAAAGGGTAATTCTCTATTCTGCTTGTGAAAGACGACATTTCCTGAAGTATTACAAATCATGATGCAAAATATACATACAAATGAGATTTCTTAATGTGCAGCTTTTATGCATGGATAATTGCTTAAAATAGGAAATGTAATACATATCTTTTGAAATTGCCCGCAAATGTCACACAAATTTAATATGGCAATATCTAGTTTTAAATATTATGTCCCTGGTTTAAATTGTGTTTCTTATTTGGTAATCACTGAGATTCATGTGATTAAAAAGCCATCAATACAAAAGCCGTATCTGCATCTTATATTGGTAGCAATTGTTTTACTGCAGTACAGTTATTAATATAGAAACACTCCCAAGCATAAAAAATAAGAGAAGGATATGCTCTAAGCCATGTTTGTGCAATAAGTGGGAGCAGTAACACGCTGCCTGCTAAGGTTTTTGATGTCTCGCGTCAGTCTGAGCACTCCTTAACCTCCAAAGTCGGCGGCTGCACCCAAGGGTGTTCACTGAATCATTTGTATATGCATATCTGAGAATTCTCTGGATCTGCCCCAGAGACTGTTTTTTTACAATTAATTACCGGGTCTCTGGGGACAGCGGTTAATTCTCCTGAGGTGGGAGGGTTTCTTCTGAAACTCTGCCTACTTCTTCTCCTTCCCACACTGTTCCTCCTACTTCTCACCTACATCTTCTCTTTCTCAGCCAGTTCTGTCCACTTCCCGCCCTTTTCATAGCACATGGAATGTACGCTTTGCCCACCCAATCAGGCCTCACCCCCTTTATGACATGAAACGTCATTTCGATCCACTTGGTTGACAGCATTTGAGTTTTCTCTGGGTGTTCAAGGGAAGGTCCTAGGTATGTGATATGGTGTAAATGAATGCTTATAAACTGCCATACATGTCTTTACTCTTGGTGCAAATAGCAGCTTAGTAAACTAGCATTAGGCAGGCCTAGGACTAGAAAATAGATTCTAGCACCTGTTCTAGGATGCAAACATATATGCACGTTCTCCTCAGTTGAGGCTCTTATACAGAGGTGAGAAAAAGTTTGTGAACCCCTTAGTATTGTCACATTTCACACCTACAATTTTATTAGCTTTTAATCTAAGACCTAATAATCATATATGATTAAGATAACTTAATTAAACAAATGGCACAGAAACATTTTTTGTCAACATTTTATCCACAACTGATTCAACATTCAATACCCATATGTGAAAAGCTGTGTGAACCTTTAGTTTCTGTATCTGTTGGCACTCCTTTGAGCAGCAATGACCTCAGGTAAGTGTTTCCTGTAACTGTTGGTCAGTCTCCCACATCAGTTTTTAGGAATTTAGCCTATTCCTCCTAACAGAATTGTTTCATCTCTGAGATTTGATGGTTTACTTACATGGACAGCATGCTTCAGGTCCTTTCAGAATATTTCAATTTGGTTTAGATCCAGATTTTGAACTGGACATTCAAAATGCAGAATTTCTTCTTCTTCAGCCATTCTTTTGTAGATCTGTATGCTTAGAATCATTGTCTTTTGCAGGACCCTCTTTCACTTAATCTTAAGCTCCTGGGTGGATGGCCTGACATTCTCCTCTAAAATATAATGCCCTGTAGAATTTATGTGTGTGTCCATGATGGCAAGCTGTCCAAGTCCTGTGGCACAAAGCAGCCCCAAACCATCATAGTCCCACCACTATGCTTGATGGCTGGGATAAAGTTATATTAGAACACAAGGGTTTACTGCCAAATATGACATTTATCCTTAAAGCCAAAAATATGTACCGTTGACTCATATATTAAGAGAAAGTTGTCCCAGAAGGCTTGTGGCTCATATATATGATTTTAGTGAACTTTAGACAGACAGCAGTGTTCTATTTAAAGAAAGATGATTCCCTCCTAGTCATTCTTCTATAAACACCATTCTTGTTTAAGTATTTTTCTAATCATTATTCAAGATTCGTAGCCTGTACATCCTTGGATCATACCCACATGTTACTTGTGACTTAAAGTGTTAGTAACATCCAACAAAAAGTTTTTTGCATATAGAAGAGCTTAAAGGGATAGTAACACTTCGTTTTAACTTTATTTTATTTTGTAGGCATTAAAAAAACATGAAGAATGATATAAGTCTTATCTCTCAAACCTTTATGGTTTATGAGATATTCACAAGCAAAGTTTCCCCCTCCTGCCCCTTTTACCTAGTGTAAGCCATCTCTTCTCAGATGTGAGTCTGGTTGTATGACAGGACAGATAACAGAAGGGGACAATTTTCTTTGTATGAAAACAATGAAAGCCCTTCCCCCCTTAACAAGTTTTTCAGCTTTTTCCATTATCTTAATTGAAGATTGTCCCTCTCTGCAGTCTACCTGGGCATCTCCCTTCTGATCTGGTTGAACAGGGGGGGGATACTTTGTTTGTGAATATCTCTTAAACCATAAAGGTTTCAGAGATAAGACTTATATCATTCTTCATGTTTTTTTAATGCCTACAAAATAAAATAAAGTTAAAATGAAGTATTACTATCCCTTTAAAAAGCTGAGCTATATGCAAAAAAAGTATCTCTCAAACCGCTATGGTTTAAGAGATACAGGCGTTTAAAGTTTGCTGTCTCCTACTGACAGCTGTAAAGCTGTCAGCAGGATATTCGTGTCAGTCGACACGGAGGCGCTTGAGAAGTGCCGCAGTCTCGTTACTTACACGGAATCCCTTCATTGGAATGGTCTAAAACGTGTGCCTGAATCACCATTCCAATGAAGGGATTCCTTGTAAGTAACGAGATTGCGGCACTTCTCAAGCGCCTCCGTGTCGACCGACACGAATTTCCTGCTGACAACTTTACAGCTGTCAATAGGAGACAGCAAACTTTAAACGCCTGTATCTCTTAAACCATAGCGGTTTGAGAGATACTTTTTTTGTATAAAGCTCAGCTTTTTAAGCTCTTCTATATGCAAAAAACTTTTTGTTGGACATTACTAACACTTTAATGAATAATGTGCAGGGTTGCTCTTGGAGATATTTCAGTAGCATGACCACCCCCTGGATATAGTGACTGGTATTGCGCTTCTCTGTTTGTAAAGTATCTGTCTGACAGTGGATGGGTGGAACCCTAGGTCCTTATCAAAGGTTTTATAGCCCTTTCTAGATAGACGAGCAGCAATAATTTCCTTTCTTAGGTCCTCAGAGATCTCTCTTCAAAATTGAATGATATGCTTCGACACAGCCATATGATGAACCCCAAATTCAAAGAAGTTTGGATCCTTTTACAGGGTGGGGCTTCACAAATTCATCCCTGCAGTTCTGCCTAATTACTTAAACAAGAGATTCTAATTATTGCCTTTAATTCTGGTTTTAGAGTCCAGAATTCACTTACTTTTGCACATATTCTGCCTTTTAAGTACTCTTTGTTTGCCTAATTTATTCATTATTTGTTTCAGAAGACAGGGACTTGGTTAAAATCAACCCTATTAAATTTTTAGACATGGACTGGTTTTGATTCATGAAGGCTATCCTTGTACAATTGTGGGAGTTCTGTACTATGCATGGATTAATTCTAAGACAACCAACTGATCTATAGGGACAAAAATTACCACTGCTTTAAATGGGGATTTTATTCCTTGAATGCTAGGCTGGTCTCTAACAAATTGCTTATCAACACGTTGAGAGCATTCTAGGGGTTAAAAGTCCAATTTAAATCAGTTGGACTTTTGGGACTTTTTATTTGTCCCCCTGTGATGTACTTTAATTACATCAGAATTGTTTCAGTTCTGCTTGATAAATCATTCTCAATTGCTTATATTATTTTACACTGTATAGTAAAAAATAAATAAAATAAAAGTCCTGGGTAGCCAATTAATGGACCTCAAGTTTTTGGAGACTACAACTCCCAGTGGCTGGTTGGAGCTGAGGGAAGTTTTGTAATTAACAGGAGGTCACACATAGTTTACTAGTATACAATGATTAATAATTTAATGAATAAAATTAATTCAACAAAAGAACAAGACACAAATTGCGCATACAACAAAAATAGTGGGCTGGCACATCTGCGATAGTCATTTGATGCCAGAGAGCGCCTTCTGGAAGACCAATCTGGAGTCCACCAAGTCACCATGCCCTATATTTATTTGACTACAACATATGGTTTATGCTTTGTTTTTTGGAATTGTGTGATATGTATCATTTATATATATAACAGATTGAAGCTGAAGAACTAAGAACTGGAGCAATTTTGGAGCAAACCAACTTAACTAGGGGGACACCTAATCTTTGATTTAAATGTGGCATTTGACCCATTCACGACACACTGGAGACACATCTAGCATTCAGGGGTTTAAAGGCCCCATTTAAATCAATGGTCTACTTTGTTTGCCCAGAAATGTTTCCACATTTGCTTAGTATATTGACCTCTGCACCATAGGGGACCAAGAAAAATCCCCACTAAATTCCCATTGATTTAATGGGGCTTATAACACATTCAATGCTAGAATTGTCTCCAGTGCATTGTAGTGCTTTGGAGAACCCTCTGGCATTCAAGAGGTTAAAAGTCTGATGTATTTCAATGGAATATTGATTGGATCCCTGCTGAGCAGTTGATTTGCTCAAAATTGCTTCAGTTCCCATTAGTACATCAACCCCTTTATGTGTATTGATATCACACAGTGTAATACTCTGTTTCCCCTAGGTAACTGTTTCTGTACAACAAAGATGCCTGGTGCACAGACGGTTTCCCACTACTCCACTCAGTCGTGCCAGGAGTACCAGCAGTCCCTGTCGATGTTCAGTGGGTATGAATCCATCTACCACTCGTGCATCCTCTAATGACCTTCACAAAGCTGTTGACCACAGAGACAATTCAAACTGGCACCTGAAAGTCAGCTCAGCCAGTCATTTGCACCAAGTGCATTCAAGAAAGGTGAATTACAACGACAACAGAGATAGAGCTTTTCAAATAGACAAATAATAGTCCACAGGCAGAAGATGTGACTATTTAACTTTTCCTTTAATTTAACTGGAAAATAGCTTACAGACTCCTAGTTAAACTTAAAATTAATTAATTGTCATAAACACCAGTTATTCAATGGATGCTTTGATTATTCACCTTTCAACTGAATCTGCTGAATGGGAGAACAACTGTTTCCAGATTCTACATGTTTGTCTATGGGCTTTATGTGGAGTAATTCTGGGACAGACTAATGGCCCGATGGGAGGGAATAAACATTTATATTGATTTAAATGGGGCATTTAACACCTTGAATGCCAGAGAGGTCTCTAACACATTGATTTGCAATAGACTGGAGACATCTCTGCATTTAACCCCTTAAGTAACGGCGGAGCACGCACGCCGCCGTTACTTATGGACTATGGACCTTTTTTTTTTTTCTTGAATACGATTCCGGACTCCCCAAACGGAGTTCAGCCACGAGGGGGGCCCAGAATTCCATAAAGTTACAGGACCGCCATGGGTCCTTAACAGAAATCAAGCCATGACGGTCCTGGACCATCATGGGTACTTAAGGGGTTAAGGTGTTAAATGCCCCATTTAATCCTTTGAATGCCAGAGGGGTACGCAACGCATTGCTTTGCAATGCGTTGCGTACCCCTCTGGCACTTAAAGGGTTAAGTCAATGGAAATTTGTATTTGTCCTTATGGTGCTGTTGGTTTGCACCAGAATGACTTCATTTTTCTTTTAACAGAGACCATGTGTCATTTCTTAATACAGAAGCACACAAAAGCTGAAAGCAAAATCTTAGAAATGTAAAAATTAGAATCTCCTCTGAGAGATTATTTTCTTCTTGAAATTGCTTTATGATGGAAAGAAGCAGTTCAATCTTTGGGAGCAGCATGTATTCATAAATGTGAAATTATTTATTTTACCAATATTTTGCAATGTAAACACAACAGTTCCACTAATCCTTGCTAAATAGAGGATGTTAACTTAGGACACGGCTTTTGTCTGGCTCCCAATGTCACTGAAGGACATATTTTGGTGATAGCTGGCTCATGTGGTATAGTTTGAGTGACTTATCGTCTTCAACTATGTAATGATCTATAGCCTGTATTTCATTGCAATTGATAACTTTATCAAGGGTTTTATCCTCACATCTCTCCATAGAATCCAGAAACCACTGATAACTGCAATGTAATCTAGCCTATGTATCAACATCTGCAAATTATCATAAAAATAAAATGAACACTGGAAGGCATTCTGTTTAGAAAGCATGCTAACGTGCCATGAAAAGCACCACTCATTTTTGAGGGGGTGTTGGGATGTCTGCTTTTTTCTGTTCCAGAATGATGGTATCCCTAATAATATGTGTTTGGTTAATGAAATATTGCAACATGTAAAATATGTGGCCACAAAGAAGTTGATGTGCTAAATAACAGTGGAACAATTCTGGGACAAATTAACTGCACCATGGGAAAAGTAACATTGTCCAGTGATTCATATGGAGCTCTTGAATACCAAAGAGGTTTGTAACGCATTGTGATTCATAAGGGACCGATATCATTCAAGGAGTTAAAGTCCTTACATCAGAGGGAATTTGGGGCATTTTATTTATGGTGCAGTTGGTTAGTTCCAGAGTGACTCCACTTCTCCTTTCAGTATATTAGACTCAGAATGTTTAACCCTTTGAGTGTCAGAGTGGTACCCAATACATTGCTTCTCAATACACTGGGCACCCTCTGACTCTCAAAGGGTTAAAACCAGTATATATAGCTTCTTACCTGTGACACCTAGAAAATATAATTTGTTCTATGGCACATTAATAATTCATTAAAGGAACACTACAAATTCCTAATAATAAACCTCTACTTACCATAAAGGATAACTATCACCCCAAATAGAGTCCCCCCCCCCCATTCAATTAGCCATCTATAGACAAGCTTACCAATAGTCATATTATCCAGCCTAATTACCGCGTTACTCAGAAATCCTACTTCTGACGAGACTGGCCAGGCAACAGCACTTTAGAGGCATCTGCGTGCCTGCACCATCAATCCATTCTGGTACCTTTATGTACCATGCAATGCCTCCTAGAGGAGACCGGGACTTACAGCGCAGGCGAACAGATGTCTGTAAGCAAATATGTCTGCACTGTTGCCTGTCCGTCAGTCTTGGCAGAAGTAGGATTACTAACTAACGTGCTGATAAGTCTGGATAATAGTACAATTGGTAATCTTATTACCAGATGGCTAATTAGTTGGGGGGTGCTTTATTTGGAGTGATAGTTCCCCTTTAATCTGGGTAGAGAATTGCAATGACCACTATAAATGAATTCTGACTGGATTAGATTGTGAAAATGAATCTTTAATTAGTACTGCATATCATATCTGTTGAGAAAGATCTGATTCTTTTGCTGGACCCCAAACTCCATCCATTGTTTTCTTAGGAAGAAAGAAAGACAAAAAATATTTGTATGAGGAATAAAGAGGAAAAATGTACTGTAGGCCTTTAAAATGTATTTATATGGAATATAAAGATACAAGGAAAGAAAAGTCGATTTTAAGAAGACGTCTGTTTTTTATATTAACCACAGCACAGCTGATGCCTACTTCCACTAAGAGACCAGTTCAGTACTTTTGGCACAGAATATTTGCATCTCACAATATTTAAGAATTAACCTTTATTGTATCTGTTGTTCATATGTGCTTTATTGTCTTCAACCACAGCATACATTTAATATCAATCATGTGTTTGTCAGGACTAGACAGTTAAAACAATGATAGTGGAGTGAATGCAGGGTTTAAAGGGATAGTAATACTTTATTATTACTATCCCCCATATTGTAGCTATTAGCAAAATAATTTAATAGCCTACAGGTTAATCTCTCAAACCTTTATGGTTTGAAAGATAACTGAAGGCAAAGTTCTCCCCTCCCTCCCCCTTCCCTGAAGTCAGCATTGTACTGACTGCAGGGGAAGTCTGTCGTACGACAGGCTTGTGGCTCTGCAGCTGAGCCGAGATCCCGTTAGTGAAAAATAATTATTTCACTGAAACGGTCTTCTACATGTGCTTGGTTTTCAGTGAAATAATTCTTTGTCACTATAGCGATTGTGGCTCTTCTGCAGAGCTGCCTGATGAAAGTCAGACTTGATATCTCTGCAGTCAGTACAACACTGACTTCAGGGAAGGGGTAGGGAGAGGGGAACTTTGCCTTCGGTTATCTCTCAAACCATAAAGGTCTCAGAGATGAACCTGGGGGCTATTAAATTATTTTGCAAATATCTACAATATGGGGGATAGTAAAAATAAAGTGTTACTATCCCTTTAAATGCTGCTTCTACTGCTGATAATTCTACCATTTATTTTAATATGTATAACTACTTATGCACTGCAATTTACACGTTGCACAGAATCTGCCAATTGGTAAGACGTGGAAATAATAATTATGAATGCAATTTACTAACTGACTGTATTCAGAATTATGTAAAGACCAACAATATTATTAGAAGGAGCCAGTATGATTTTATGAAGAATAGATCATGTAAAACCAATTTACTTGCATTTTACAAAAGGATAAGTAGTAATTTAGACACAGGAATTGCTGTTGATATAGTATACTTGGATTTTCAAAAGCCTTTGATACAGAGCCTCCCAACACGTTACTGTATAAATTAAAAGGCTTCTGTTTGGGCGGTGATATCTGTACATGGATAGAGAACTAGTTAAATTAGAGATGGCAGAGAGTTGTTGTAAATGGAACCTTTTCAAGTTGGTCTAAAGTTGTAAGTGGGGTGCCATAGGGTTCAGTCCTGGGCCCAATGCTTTTTAATTTGTTTATTAATTATCTAGAAGTGGGAATTGAATGCAGTCTCAATCTTTGCTTATGACAATTAGCTGTGTAAGGAAACATACAGAGCGGATGTTTTTTACTCTGCAGAATGATTTAGATAAACTGAGTGAATGGGCAGAAAAATGGCAGACAAGGTTTCATAGCTGCCAACTGTCCTGATTTACATGGGACAGTGCCGATTTTGGGGCCCAGTCCTACTGTCCTGCCAAGTTAAGTAACTGTCCCGCTTCCCAGGCTTCTGCCCCGCTTGCTACTCTCTCAGCCACATGAGCGATTCACATTCCCCCATACTCTGCATGCTTGCTCATCTTGGAGGCATAGCACCAAATTAGTTGATTGGTGAATGTGCAGGCGTGCCTGCCGCCTGTATCATCTTTGGTATCATCAGTGAGCTGCATGGAACGCAATTATAGTCAGAAAGTGGGAACTCCAGCATCAGGTACTCAGAATCATTATGCATTGCAATAACGTTCCAATGTCAGGTACGTCAGTAATGGTTGAGGGATGGGTATGGGATTACTCAACAGCGGTCAGTCAGACCCTTGGTATCATCACCCCTGGCAGCAAATTATCTGTTCAGGAGAGGACTACATTTCCCATTATGCACAGCCAGCCGTTCAGTGTTAGCTGGCTTGCTGCCTGGGCATCATGGGAATTGTAGCCCCTGAACAGCTTGAGGGGCCCTTGCACACTTGCCTTAACTTAACCCTTTGAGTGCATGAGGGGTCTGAAACGCATTGCATACCCTTCTGGAACTCAAAGGGTTAAGAGTTTGTTTCATTCTGTAAGAGCTAGGAATCTTTGCATTTACTTCACTGTTTGTTGCCCACACATACATTACAACATTGCTATCCTAATGCTGCCCACTCCGTTTACATTTGCTGGATACCAGCTGCTGCTTTGTCAGTGCCAAGGTGGACAGTCATGCTGTATGCCTGTACAATCCATTTCCTCACAAATGTGCTCCCAAGATCCCCACTACTTTTTAAAAGAGCCAGAGCTGTTATGCATTGCCAGGACAACCCCAGACAGGCTTCCTTCAAGGCTCAAACTCTGAAGATTAGTGTGAAGCAGGGGACAAAAATAGTGAGCATTGGGATATGCTTGTGGTCATGGAGGAGAGTGAGACATTCTTCCTTATGGTGCATTTGGTTTGTCTCTGAATAACTCAGTCTTTTCTACATATGGTCCGATTACAGAGGAGTGGGACAAGTCTGGGGCAAACCAACTACATTGTAGGAGACAAAATCCCACCAAATGATTTAAATGGGACTTTTTTGTCCCCTATGGGGCTGTTGGTTTGCCTCAGTTTGCTTTGATACATCTGGTCCATTATTCATAAGAAAAGTGAAGTAATTACACCACAGGAGAGGGGGCAAATAAAAATATTTCTATTACTTTAAAAGCACTTTAACCCCTTGTGGAGACCCTGCTAGCATTCATGGGATTAAACGACCAATTACAGGAAAGGGAATTTGTATTTGTTTCTTATGGTATTAAATTATACCTACCAAATACCTGTGTCCCTCTCTCCCACCCAGGTGTCCCTGTGTTTAGGAGATCAGACTGTGTGGTGTGTATATAAGTGTATCACATTGCTCCACAGCCATAAAACTTACATTAATGTTTGGATACATTTCAGTATATGTGTTTATAAATTAGTCTGTGTAAAAAAAAAAAAAATAAAAAAAAAAAAAAATATATATATATATATATATATATATATATATATATATATATATACACATATACTTTGGCCTGTGTCAATCAATCAAGGAATAAACTAAAACAAAATCCCTGTAACTAGGCTGACCATATTTCCTTGAAACAAAAACAGGACGGGGTGTGGGACAGATGGACAGTGGGACTCCATCACTCCAAGTCCAATCGTAGTAAGCTGCAAGCAGCGAGAATGCATTTGCTCCGTCTCTTACTAGTGGTGTTCTCTCTCTCTGGCCAAAAAGCCTGCCCCTGAAGTAAATCAGAACTTCAACTCTTCGTCACTCACACTGGTGGTTTTACTGTGTTTACTGTACACATTGATTACTATAGAGTCTTATGACTTGTTGTCGTATCACCATCTAAGAGACTCTATGGTAATTTACCATAGACTCGAGAGTCTTAGTTATGAGCGACTCGAGTCATAGGACTCTATGGTAATCAATGTGTACAGTAAAATAACAGTAAAACCACTAGTGTGACGAAAGGAAGTTTCGATTTACTTTATCTAATGAGAAATAAACAGGCCTCATTCAGGTTTTTACAAAAAATTAAAAACTATATATGTTATATTAAAAACGGGACAAAATTGACATTTATATTAAAAAGACAGAACGGTCTGGAAACGGTAAAAAAACGGTACTGTCGCATTTAAAATGGTACATATGGTCAGCCTATCTGTAATACTCTACCCACCAGACACACATCCAGCAACACCACCTAAAACACAAGTGTCCCTCTTTGGCAATTTAAAATGTTGGGACATATGAGGTTTAATGTAGATAAATGTAAGGTTGTGCATTTGGCCTGTAGAAGCAAACTTGCTACATATACACTAAATGGGAAACTACTTGGGAAATACTAATTATAGAAATTTGTAAGGGAACTGAATACTGATAAACCTACTGATAAACCATTGACTTCACTGCAGTGTGCAATGTCGCTCAGCTGCTGCAAGAGCAAATATGGAATTGCCCTGCATAAAAAGGGGTATAGATGCACGGGATGCAAATATAATTCTACCTCTATATGAATGCTTGGTAAGACCTCATCTAGAATGTGGAGTATTGTTTTGGGCACCAATTCTTAAGAAAGATATCCATGAAGTGGAAAAAATGCAAAGATGTGCAACAAAACTGATAAAGGGATTGGAAGATCTGAGTTATAAAGAAAGACTAGCCAAACTAGGTTTGTTTACTGTATTAGCGAAGAAATGTCTAAGTGATGATATGATTACCATACAAATATAAATTCAAGGTAAATACAATGTACTATCCAACTATTTACTCAAGAGCTGAGTGAAGAAGAAGAGGTCATACATTACGATGAGCGAAAAAGAGCTTTTGAATAAAAGGCAGGGATCGTTTATAGTAAGGGCAGTAAATTATGGAATTCTTTGCTTCTAGATGCTGTGCTTGCATGTATTATAACTGCTTTCAAAAAGTAATGGATACCTATCTAGCAAGAACAGTATTGAGAATTATGACAGTTGGCTTCAAAGCAGATAGGATGTTGACCCAGGAACATATCTGACTGCTATTCTGAAGTCAGGAAGGATATTTGTTTTACCAATTTGAGGTTTAATTGGAAAGGACTTCACTGGAAATTATTTTAGTGGGTTTTTTGCCTTCCTCTGGATCAGCATTGGTGTCCATTTAATAATATGGCTCTGTTGCCATAAATATTCAAATAGATTCTAAGCTGTCTCTGTTTCCTTACTCACAGAACCTCAAGGGTTCCATATTCCGTCTATTTCCCTGTCTAATTTTGAGGCTTGAAAAAGACACATAATCACTGGAATATTACTGAGTCCATCCACTCTACGTGATTTGCTGGTGAACCAACATCATCAGAAGTTTAATAGGGAATGAAGCGGTGTGAGATGCACCTTTTTATACTCCTCAAAATTCAAACTTAAACAAGGAGTTTCTATATCATACATTATTATTGGCTGCTATTCTTTTGTTTATAGCAAAAGATCCAAGAGGTTGTCAAATCTGCTGCCTACAGCTCATGTTTTTACCATTTATGATCAAATAGTTACTTGTATTGATATCTGTAAGTTACAACAAAATCATTGGCAATTGTTACAATTCTCATTAGTAGCCGGTACCATACTAAATACAGCTCAGTTGTAGAATGCTACTGTTATCTTACTTGTCATATTTCTAAGTATAATGAATATATATGCCTGCCAAGTAAAAAAAAAAAATGTTAGTATTAGGTGAGATGGCTCAGCTGGTTAATGCATCAGCTGTAGAATCTGTTCAAGCTGCAAGGTCATAGGTTCTAGTCCCAGCAAGGTCAGCTCAGCCTTTCATCCTTCTGAGGTAGATAAAATGAGTCCAGGACATATTTGAAAATGAGAGACAATCTCAATGTATTCTTCCCTTGTAAAATACTTTCACAAAAAAATACTATTCCTTTGTTGTTAGAAACTTCATAACATAAAACAATTGCTACTTCATGATATACCTCCCATTATACAATATTTGTAAAAAAACTATTTATTCACTATACAAATATATGGCAAATTGGTATGTATGGTAGGCAAATTGTTAAAGTATTGTAAAATCTACAGATATATGTGTGTTTGTGTGCCCATAAAAAGATATATTATAAATACTGAGAATAGTTAGTCTAGAATTTAGGAAATGGATTGGCTTGTATAACCATAGATACCATGAAACCAATATTACTCAAATGTTTTAAATGGATAGTAATGTCAGAAAAAAGTATTAACTATATAGTAGATACAATGAAAAGAGAGTACTTGCACTTATTCATATCTCTCAAACCGTTATGGTTTGAGAGATATAGGAAAATAAAGTTCCCTGATCCCTCTCCTTTCTGTTTGATGAGCTGTAAAGCTGTCAGAAGCAAATTCTGGTCGCTTGACCAGACAGCTCTTCAGCAGAGCAGATATAACAATATCTAAAGATAAATACTTCATCAGAAGGGTCTACAATGTGTGCTTGCAAACCAGGCACGTTGTAGATAGTTCTGATGAAGTATTTATTTTTAGGTATCCCTAGGTCGGTGCTGCTCAAGAGCCGCCGTCTGATCCAGGAACCAGAATCTGACAGCTTTACAGCTCATCGAGCAGAAAGGGGAGGGAGAGGAGAACTTTATTTTCCTATATCTCTCAAACCATAACGGTTTGAGAGATATGAATAAGTGCAAGTACTCTCTTTTAATTGGATCTACCATATAGTTAATAATTTTTTTTCTGACATTACTATCCCTTATAATATGAAACCCTCATTGATCCCGTATGGACGGTGTGTCCAAGTCTATATATCCAGTATGCCTGTTAAAGTTGCCATTTCTAGATGAAGGAATTTTCCATGCCAATGAATTTCACCACCTTACCATCATTTGATGATATGTTACAATGTGTGTGGCCATCAGGGTGTCTCTTTTATTATGGACAACTTTAACATGTTCTCAAATTCACTTTCTACTCTCTTTTTGTTATTCCTATATATTGTTACATCAATATTGTATCATATAAATTAAACTTGTTGTTCTTGAAATGTATGGTTTTCATTATATATGTATATGGTAAATACAGCTATGTATATACAGCTGTTATATATATTTGAGCCCTTGATAATTGAATGCAGCCAGGTATTCATCTTTTTGGTTATGGCTATATAATAGGTAATTTCTTGTGTTTTCATTTCTTCCATAAATTATTGAGGGTCTCTTAGGTCTAGGTCTTCATCCAGAAATAAACTGGGACAGCGTTTCTCCAATACTGCATGAATAGATTTGTGTTGCAAATTATAAGTACCAAAGGATCACATGTATTTAAATTTACATGATGGAATCGTTAGGTTCTTTTAGGATTTTTTCTGTTATGGTATAGGGCTCTTTTATGTGTTACTTTTTAGTGATTTTTTTTTTTACTGTAGCCCCTTTTCAAAAACCTTTATTGCAGGTTTTTTGCCTCTGTTTTGGAATGTTCCAGAGTTGTACAAAGGTGTGTTATACAGAGACTAGTTTTAAAGTCCATATACACTGGCCAACACTGGCGGTGCTGCAGTCATGCGCAGTACTGACTGCCCGAACCCGCCGATGCTGATACAGAGAGGGCAGTCTGTACTGTGCATGACTGCAGCACGCGCAGCCGTCTTCTGACAAACATACTTAGAGAATCATAATCTAGGATATTGCCCAACTAGGATGACCTTTTATAAGTGATGCTGGATGGTGGATATTGGCTCCTAGTAAAGTATTTGTTGCCTTTTTTCTGAGAAACTGTAACTGTTATGATATTGTTTTTTCTCTACATCTTTTAATATCCAGGAAAGACTGTTAATTCCAATTAGTATCATTAGTTTCTTTTAAGTTATTTTATTTGCATTTAATTGCAATATAAACTCTTGAAACTCTTCTTGTATGTCCATCCAAGTTATCACTACATCTTCTACATAGCAGAGTCAATATCCAGATTTGTTTTTGCATATTTAGTTAGATTCTCTGTAAATACCACTTAAGCCTCCAAATGACCTACATACACATTGGCATAATATGGGGCAAAGCAACTTCCAATCATTATCCCCCTCAATTGTTGATAATAAATTAGCATGAAACATAAAAAGCTTATGTGTTAGAATTTATCTCAGGAGGGAAATCACACATTTATTGTGGTCGTTATAGTGCACATCTCTAGATTTAAGAAAAGATTTAGAAGCTTGAATACCAGCCTGCTTGTATATAATGACTCAATATTCAGGTGTGCCAAATATTCATTCTCTCCCAGTGTAATCATTACCAATTTTGTAATGGCATCTTGAGAATACCTCACATAGAAGGGTAATGGTGCAAGAAATCTGTAAAGGATCTTGTCAACATATATGGAGGAATGTTCTCTTAAGCAATTATTGTCCAATATTATGAGTCTCCCAAATTTGTTAGGTATACTGTAAAAAGTATTATTGTTTTGGTAACTGGTATTCTTTTTCAGTTTGCAATATCACACCCATGTCTAGGCCACAAGCCAATATCATTTTCTAAATTTTTTTAGTTTTTAGACTTGGCAGTTGTCATATTGCAATTTTTTATCACAATTTAGATAATTTAGTGATCTCTAACATTACTTTTTGTAACATTGGTAAAAGGTGCTACCGTGTGTGCAAGAGACTCGTAGAGTAAAAGTGATACCTTTATCTGCTGAGTGTCTCTAAGATGCAAGCCTTCAAGGCACTAGGTCCCTTCTTTAGACATATTAAAATTAAATGTTGAATACAAAATACATGGCAGTTCATACACTCATGCAATTATTTTAACATTTAAATTCCACTGGCAGTACATTTCTTATCAATACTGTCTATATAATTTGTTCCCTAGGCTCCAGTAGAATCTCTTTGTAGTTGGCTAAGTGGTACAAGATTTATTACTATTTTGATGCTCCAGTGAATTTAGTCTTTAGCCAAAAATGGGAAAGTCTATAGAATGCATGTGTTAACCCTCTGAGCGCCACAGTGGTGCAAAACCCATTTCTTGCAATGAATTGTGCAGCCCCCTGCCACCCAGTGCCCCCCAAATATGTTTATTGTATGGGATAATGTGATATAAATTCCTAGTCACTGTTCAGGCCACAGTTTAGAGTGTTAAACTTGGTTATCAATGTATACTCTGAAATTTTCTGAGAAACAAATGTAAATCTTTTATCCATTCAAAAGAATCAATATCAAGGTAGGACAAAAACTGAGAAATTTTTCAGGTAGGCTTGATTGAGGTTCAGTTAGTGTCATTTTTGATGTATTGTAAAATACATACTTATTTTGTTTACTTTCAACCTCCTCCTGTAATCCCCATTTGTCCTTGTCTCTGAGCTGAGAAGGATTTGTCTGATTTCCAGTTTGGCTTCTCACATATTGTCTCTGGAAAATATTGGGAGGGAGATTATTTTTTGTTTCTCTCCCTCAGAACAGGAATTAAAGTAATTGTGATGTCTGCATACTTTGTCTATAAAATCTTTTTCATCTTATTGGAATTTTCAAAATTTTCGATTATTTAAATCATTTGCCGGGTTATCTATATTTTTTCAACTGATGTTCTGCAAGTGTCTTACATTCATGAAAGATTTTCAACTGTTTTTTTTACCCCAGTGTTTATCAGAGTTGTTTCTTCACTGTATCTATTTGTATTATCTCCAGTAAACTTCTAGTAAATACTTAATTCCAACTTTTGACAAAATCTTTTTCTATTAAGTGGTTAGCTGGACTGAGATTACTGTATAAACCTCTAGGGACATTTTTGTATAGTTTTACAGACCTGTATCTCCCATCATTTCTGGTTTGTTTTTGCATTGGTTTTGTAAGTTCTTTAAACTTGGACTTTATATCTTTATTGTTTTCTATATTATTAGAATTTAAATAAGATTTATCATATATTTGTTTGGCTTCTGTTTGCCATATTGGATTTCATAAGAAATCAGCCATTGGAATAGAATCAAATGACTAGCTGTAAACCAATGAGGTTACATAACTGAAATAAGCTAGTTACCTATTCTACTTCTTACTTATCAGCGGGTACTGTACAAGTCATAAACTGCAGTGCATAAGTATTTATACTACCATATACTGAAATCAATGGCAGAATTCTTAGCAGCAGAAGCAGCATTTAACCCTTGTATTCATTCTGCTATCATTGTTTTTAACTACCTAGTCCTGACAAACATAGGATTAAGACTGGATTTCATTTCAAATGTATGTTAAGCTTGAAGAGAATAAGACATACAAAAAATGTTGAGTTTTAACTATTATGAGATGAAAATACTAAATTCAAAAATAAAGTACTCAGCTGGTCTCTGTCTATGTTGAAGTCTGCATAAGTGTGGTTAAATAATTAATGACTGAAGTGTCTTCTTAAAATCTAGCTTTGCTTCCCATCATCTTTATTTTCTATATAAATGTGAAGGAAGACTTCAAGCGGAACTACCACCTGACATACACTTTAGCTTAAATAACGCCTCATCTGGCGACTAGCTGCTTAGTAGCGCTAGTCGCCAGAATTATTACATTGTTAAATAGATTTAACCTTTCTTCCCCAGCTGACAGGCATGATGGATCACAGACCTGTTGCCATAGTGACGTCCACACACCTGCTCTGTCAGTCCCTTCCAGACCTGAACGGCTCCTAGCAAAGCCTCCAAGAGCCGGCTGGGACTGACAGCGCAGGCACGTGGACGTCACTAATAATTCTAGCAACTAGCACTACTAAGCAGCTAGTCGCTAGATGAGGAGTTATTTAAGCTAAAGTGTATGTCAGGTGGTAGTTCCGCTTTCAGAGGTTTCAGCAAAAATAATCATGTCCGCCTCCATGGACATAATATCTAGTACATGCTAAAGAAGGATACATTTTAGGGAACCAGTCCACTCAGCTGATTCATAGTGGACCATAGGACATTCTGCCAAGAATAAGGTAAGTGGAAGTTTATTATTAGGAGATGTTGGTGTTCCTTTAAATTATTCAAAGGCTGAACTTGATGGACACATCCTTTTTTTAATTTAAAGGGATAGTAACACTTCGTTTTAACTTTATTTTATTTTGTAGACATTAAAAAAACACGAAGAATGATATAAGTCTTATCTCTCAAACCTTTATGGTTTATGAGATATTCACAAGCAAAGTTCCCCTCCCCGCCCCTTTTACCTAGTGTAAGCCATCTCTTCTCAGATGTGAGTCTGGTTGTATGACAGTACAGATAACAGAAGGGGACAATTTTCTTTGTATGAAAACAATGAAAGCCCTTCCCCCCTTGACAAGTTTTTCAGCTTTTTCCATTATCTTAATTGAAGATTGTCCCTCTCTGCAGTCTATCTGGGCATCTCCCTTCTTATCTGGCTGAACAGGGGGGGATACTTTGTTTGTGAATATCTCTTAAACCATAAAGGTTTCAGAGATAAGACTTATATCATTCTTCATGTTTTTTTAATGCCTACAAAATAAAATAAAGTTAAAATGAAGTATTACTATCCCTTTAACCTCATCAAATCTCTTGCTGTCTACATATAGCAAAATTAAACTACTGTATTCGAGGGGCTCTAAAGGTAGATGCACCAAGGAGGACCAAAGTCATTCTGGAGGACCAGCTGCACCACAGAGGAGAAATAAAAATTCCCATCGCTTGCTTTGGATCTCATTCCAGCATTCATGTGATTTAAAAGTCCAATATAAATTATTTGGAATTGGTGAAATTATTTGTCCACTATGGTGCATTTTGTGTCCTTCCAAATTACTCTTGGGAGTTATGCACTAACGTGTTCTGAAAAGGAAATAACATTCTAGTGATATCACTTCTCCAATTCCTGTGTTATTCTGTGCACTAAGATCGCTCCCACTTCAGAAATGTTAAAACCCTTTGAATGCCAGAGTGGTGTGCAATGTATTGCTCAGCAGTGTGTTGTGGGACCCTCTGGTGCTCTTAGTACATCAGTATTAATGTATATTGCAATTAAATGTGTTGGTAATCTTTCGGGAATCCAAGGGGTTGGACAAATTCAGTGTAATGTATTTCTTTGGCAGATTCTGAGCCATATATCAGCTCTGTAAACTTCTATAAAAATTAAACATAAGTTATTCCAGGAATATTTGCACAAACAAATAATACAAATATTAATTCACTATAAGTAATAACATTTTTTAAAGGAGCAGTAACACATAATTCTCACCCAATTACCATACTATGGCCAGAAAATTCTAATGACCCCTAATATATTTACCCTTGTGTCTTTGTGCAAAAGAGAATATAATCTGTTAAGGATGTCATGTCCATGGGCACAGACATGACAGTTACTAACAAGACTACAGGATCACAAACTTAATTCACTACACTTAGTAATCATAACCCTTTAAGGTATTTAACCTTATTGTGGTACTAAAGATAAGTAAAAATACTTTGCACTGCAGGTCTTGTATAATTAAAGTGGAAACAAAAGTTACAGATAGTGTGAAACAGGGGCCAAGAAGAGCGGTTCAGTGCTGCACTCAGTTACTGCCCCCGTAGAATGACTTGATCTTAAGACAGCTTTTGTTTGTCTATACATAAAATATGAATTGTGCCCACTTATTGGATTCTAGAGTATAGCTTAAACATAAAGCATCAGGCTCTAAGCATGGTCGCCCTTAATAAATTTGAATCTTAAGATTTTTTAATCAAGGTGGGTGATACATTTTGTACAGCTTTGAACATATCTCATTGGCATTAGATGCCACTGGAGAAGGGACACTGCCAGTGTTGTTCCCTGTAGCATACTACTTACAGTTAAAGGTTTAGTATAACTTTAAGGACCAGATGGGTTGTGCAACACATGGCTTCACAATGCGTTGTGCAACCCACTGTTTCTTCAATGATTAAGTATCATCCACTCTGACTGATTCAGTTTACAAAAAACTTACAGCAACTGTCATGTCTGCCTCCATGGACCTGACATCCAGGGCTGTTTGAAGATGTTATTCTTTGAACAAGGGCAAAATAAGGGCAATTAGGATTTCATGGTCATAATAAGGTAAGTGGGAGTGGTTAATAGGAGTTGCTACTTCTACTTTAATCACTTATTCAAATGAATTACAATAGCAACAATAACACTAAGGATAGAGGAGTACTGCGTTGTTGGAGGTGATGGAAGATGTAGTCCTCAACAGCTGGAGGTCTGACAATTGACTACCCTTGTTTTCCAACAGGCTTTCTTTCTAAAGAGTTGACATAGCATCAATATAAGGATATGGAGTAAACCAACTGCACCATGTGGGTCAAATACGAATTCACAGAATTTCCATTGCTTTAATCTGGTCTTCTAACCCCTTTTTAGAGAAGCCTCTAATACATTGTATTGTAATGCACTGGAGACCTCTTAGCATTCAAGAGGTTAACATCCGAGATGATAAACCTCAGAGATTCGTTTTACAGATCGATTAGGATAACCTGGAGAGAACTCTGGGTCCCAAAAAATACACATTTGTTGTTACAACTGAAACTATGTTTTTGTCATATTATTAATAACGATAAAAGATTAACCTTATACGGACCTGAAAGTGAAAGAAGATTAACTAGATACTAGCTTCTGTCTGAAGTTAATTCAAGCTGAAAAAGACAGGTATGATAAAAAGGGAATACAATGTTAATCAAAATAAACGATAGATAAATCAGTTTGCTAAAGTGATAAAAGTAGATACATGAATAAATAATCTAATAAATGAATCCACTTGCATACATACTAAAACAATTAACTAAAACATACAGCATATATCTAAAGGGGGACTGAGGGAGGATTGCGTGACTGAAAGGGTAGATGACAATCTGCTTCAATAGTCCTAGTGCTTACTGGAAATCTTGTCTTTATTTAAAGAAACAGGCATACTTTATTTGGCCACAGCTTCTCTCTGATTACTCTCACAAAGTTTGGCATCCCCAATAACTCTGCTTTTGATGTTCTCCACCTGGTTCCTGAAGTATGTTAAAGATGTTTCAGGAATCATAACATTTCTCCATGAATAAAGGATAACCCCATGTTATGGGGTGTATAAAAATGTTTTTCAGTCAATCTAATGGTGGATGTGGTATTCTGCATCAACCAATGAATTATAACAAGGTAATAAAGATTAATGTATGAGTTATATTTCATAATGTACTATAATTTGGCATGTGATATATAATATACTGTGTGGGCACTAAGTCCTAAACATATGTCTTATATAAGTCTTAGCAATGAGTTCACATAATATCACAAACAAGACATAGAATTAGAATTGCCATATTCACAAATATGAATTAAAAGGTTGAAGTGTATCCTGCAGTTAATGGGACCGAAACTATATATATCCTCTATTTAATGTAGACAGGCAAAACTGTAATTAAAATATTCTTAATTGCCTGTACCCTAAAATCCATGAGCACAAATGAACACATGGATGAACTGTATACAGATTATCCTATAGCTAATGTAATTGGGCTATACATGATTGATACTAGATATACCAATCTGGTTAAAAGAGAGAGAAGGGTACTGATATAATGTAATGATAATGGAAAGTGGAAGGTACATAAGGAATAAAACTGGAAGCAAAGCTTGAGGGTAACTGAGGTAATCCATATGGAGGGATAGGAATTATCCTATAAAGGGAGCCGGCTCTGGTAAGCCCACTCACTAACTGGGAATTGAAAGAGGGTATAATGAACAGGATCTTTATGTCAATAATCATAATGCACATAATGAACAGTGTGAAGTACCCCCTTCTGTCTATGGAATATGGTAACTAGAAAGGAAAGAGGCTGGAATAAAATGATATAAGACTAATCCTATGATGCCCGACCAGAAATCTTGGACGTAATGACGATGGATAATATTCCAATCAAGTTTTTCCTGCTTTGTTTGGGAAGAGGGGAGGGAGTTTAGCAGGAAGCCTATCAAAGTTCCCATAATGTAATCCCATGGCACAACATATGTACCCATATAGGTCCTAGTTGGGGAGGTGTAACATATGTTTTTACTTTACTAGGGTAGAATACTCCTTTAATTACACAAGTTTCTCCCTAGAAGCACCAGAGATCAATTTAAAGTGATCTTCTTTTATAGGTTGGGTTGGACTTCTCCCAGTGATCTGTAACATCAGACCTCTTGTATCTTTATTGTTTAATTGGTCAAAATGTATGTGGATGCTGTGTTGTGTCCTTCAGACAAGGACATTGCAAGAGCTAGATCACAAAATCAGAGTTAAAGTTGAAATGGTGTGTGATGGAAAACACCTCTTCTAATCAAACAGAAGGTCTTGTTGCAAATATGGTCACATGTGGTATATACGTAGTGACCAAATTTGTAGTGGTCACTTGATTGTGTGCTGTCTGTTACACTGAAAGAAAACCTTTTGTTTGTCTTGTTTCCCATTGAGTATGCTCAGGACTAATCTTGACTTAAGATTAATAGACTTTCACTGCTGTTTTAGGGAGAGTATTTCTGAGATTTGTCCTCTTATACCTAAGCAGATTCTTATTTTGTTATTAAAGGCTTGGGATGTTAAAGGGATAGTAATACTTCGTTTTAACTTTATTTTATTTTGTAGGCATTAAAAAAACATGAAGAATGATATAAGTCTTATCTCTCAATCCTTTATGGTTTATGAGATATTCACAAGCAAATTTCCCCTCCCCGCACCTTTTACCTAGTGTAAGCCATCTCTTCTCAGATGTGGATCAGGTTGTATGACCAGACAGATAACAGAAGGGGAAAATTTTCTTTGTATGAAAACAATGAAAGCCCTTCCCCCCTTGACAAGTTTTTCAGCTTTTTCCCTTATCTTAATTGAAGATTGTCCCTCTCTGCAGTCTACCTGGGCACCTACCTTCTGATCTGGTTGAACAGGGGGGGGGGATACTTTGTTTGTGAATATCTCTTAAACCATAAAGGTTTGAGAGATAAGACTTATATCATTCTTCATGTTTTTTTTAATGCCTACAAAATAAAATAAAGTTAAAACGAAGTATTACTATCCCTTTAAGGCATCTTTATAGCCTTTCTCATTCAGTTTGAGTTATTCTGCTTGTTGTTGGAAGGCTAACTCTATGGTGCAATTTATTTTTACACTTTGAAATTGTCCATAGAGAACATTATTTAACCAACATCTGAGGTACCCACTGTTGCCTGGATATAACTATTTACATCTTTTTGGCATGTTTTGGCTTTAATGAACAACTTATTTCCAATTCTAGAAATACCACAGATTTGTCACTTTTAATTGTAGGTGAATGAAATTCAAATTATGCCCTCCTTGACCTGTTCCAAGTTTTCTTTACCTCCCAGACCAATCAATGAATGTAATGTAGAGGGCTGAGTCTGCCTTGATTTTACTTCAAACATGGGCTTCTTCCTAATGAGCCATGAATAAATTTGAGTAGCTCTGAGCAAACTTTGTTCCCACTGGTGTTACACAGGTTTGTAAATAATGCTCATTGTCAAACAGGCAATGATTGTGATAAAATATGAGCCCAATCCTTGCAAAAAAGAATTCACACTGTACCCCTAGTACAGAAATATTTTGTTCCAAAAAGTGGTATACTGTTACAAAGCCTTTTTGATGGATTGTGGTAGTATATAGGGTAGTGATGTCACAGGTTACCCAGATGAATACGTGTTCCCTTTTAAGGTGATATCGTTTTTGGATGACTTTAGTGAAATCCTTCATATATGCTGGTAAAAGCTTGACATAAGTTTGCAAATGGAATCAATAAGTTGAGAGCAATTGCTGGTTAAGAAATTAATACCTGAAATAATCAATCTATCTAGTGGTTTCTTTCTGTCTGTATACATTTTGGGAATAATGACAATAGACCAGTTCATTGGGGTGATCAATTTTGAGGCGTATTAATTCTTGTTTGTGATAAGACCATGCTGATAAGCTTCCTGAATAAGATCTTCACATTAATATTATAATGCCTGAACTGGGTTCTTCTTTAGGAGGCTGTATACCTTCTGGTCACTCATAATCCATTAGGTTTCACTGAGATAATGTTCCCTAGTTTCGATAATCAGACCTCAAACCTTATCAGCTATGCACAAGTCTAGATCTTCCATTAGCAATTTGTCACAGTTCCCCAGAGATGTTCACGGGTCAGTACAGTATAGTAAAATGCAGTTTATTAAATAACAAAGATAGCATACAATGGTAATAAATCAGGAACAAGCAGATAGTCACAGCCAGCAAGCGCTACTATCAGGAATAGTAGACTGCAAGATTGACTACAATGCTGGAGACTAGACCGAAGCCACTGGTAGTTTTAGCTAGAACCAGGAGCTGGAACAGGAATGGAACAGGAGCAGGAACCGGAACACAAAGTCTTGATCCGATGAGCAAGGAATACTTCTGACTCACATCTACAGTCAGTATAGCAAAAGCGGGTACCAGACTCACACCTGCAGTCAGTATAGCAAATGCGGATCCTTGACTCATGCCTGCAGTCAGAATGGGAAGCGGATACCTGACACATGCCTGCAGTCAGTATAAGCTAGTTATCACGGTGCCCGTGATTTGCTGCAGTTCCTTGTCTGTCACCACTAGGGGGCTGCTATTGGCTGTCTGCAGATAGCCCGCCTCTTATTGCCTATTTAAACCTGGATTGGGCACCCTTTGAGTGCCCTTTCGTGTTGTTTCTGACCTTCTTGCTATCACTATGCTAGTGATAGCTGGGCCTCTGTTCCAGTGTTCCTGAGTTCCTGATCTCCTGTGTTCCTGAGTTCCTGATCTCTACTGTTCCAGTGTTTCCTGGATGCTGAGTTACTCCAGTCCTGGTTCCGGCCTAGTCTCTGGTGTTGCAGTTACTGCTGAACTTCTTCTCTGCTGTTTCCTGACCTGACTGATGGTTGCTGGTTCCTGTCATCTCATCACCTGTCTTCAGTATCCTGGCGACCTTCTGCCTGGTCACGTTGGTGACATTGCTACAATTCCGTGTTGGTCCCAGCGTGCTGACGCTGGTTTGCTCCTAAGCCTTGCGGCTATACAAACTCGCTTGTTACACCAGTGTGCAGTCACTGGTTTGCTCCAAAGCCTATCAGCTATACAAATCTGTGTTGGTCCCAGCGTGCGGACGCTGGTTTGCTCCTAAGCCTTGCGGCTATACAAACTCACTTGTTACACCAGTGTGCGGTCACTGGTTTGCTCCAAAGCCTATCAGCTCTACAAATCTGTGTTGGTCCCAGCGTGCGGACGCTGGTTTGCTCCTAAGCCTTGCGGCCATACAAACTCACTTGTTACACCAGTGTGCGGTCACTGGTTTGCTCCAAAGCCTATCAGCTATACAAATCTGTGTTGGTCCCAGCGTGCGGACGCTGGTTTGCTCCTAAGCCTTGCGGCTATACAAGCTCGCTTGTTACACCAGTGTACGGTCACTGGTTTGCTCCAAAGCCTATCATCTATACAAATCTGTGTTTGTCCCAGCGTGCGGACGCTGGTTTGCTCCTAGCCTTGTGGCTATACAAGCTCGCTTGTTACACCAGTGTGCGGTCACTGGTTTGCTCCAAAGCCTATCAGCTATACAAATCTGTGCTGGTCCCAGCGTGCGGACGCTGGTTTGCTCCTAAGCCTTGCGGCTATACAAGCTCGCTTGTTACACCAGTGTGCGGTCACTGGTTTGCTCCTAAGCCTATCATCTATACAAATCTGTGTTTGTCCCAGCGTGCGGACGCTGGTTTGCTCCTAGCCTTGCGGCTATACAAGCTCGCTTGTTACACCAGTGTGCGGTCACTGGTTTGCTCCAAAGCCTATCGGCTATACAATTCTGTGTTGGTCCCAGCGTGCGGACGCTGGTTTGCTCCTAAGCCTTGCGGCTATACTACTCACTTGTTACTCCAGTGTGCGGTCACTGGTTTGCTCGCAAAGCCTAACGGCTATACTATTCAGTGTTGTTCCCAGCGTGCGGACGCTGGTTTGCTCCAAAGCCTTGCTGCTTAACGATTCTGCTAATTTGCCAGTTTCAACTGACTGCTGCTACTATCTCTGGGCTGCCCTGCCCGGTATTGGTAAGGCCGGTAGAACCTTTTGCCACATTCCATCTGAGGTTGCCTTACCCGGTATTGGCAGGGCCGGTAGAGCCTACATTGTGTATGTATTGAGGCTGCCTTGCCCGGTAATTTGGTAAGGCCGGTAGAACCGTTATGCTATTCCATCTGCAGGTTGCCTTACCCGGTATTGGCAAGGCCGGTAGAGCCTAAAGACTGTCCTGTCCGGTATATTGACAGGACCGGTAGAGTCTGCCTTCTGTCTGTGCTATATTCTGTATATATATATATGTATGTTATTGCCATCCTAAGTTATCAATTTATTATTTCAATAAAATTGATTTTTTACCTAAAACTTGTGTCTGAGAGTCATAATAAACCGTGACACTAGTCTATCAGAGCCCCAGGTCCGCACCAGATTGGGTGTCTGCTATGTACAAGGGACAAACAAGAGAATAGTCAGCCAGAGCCACAGGTCAGCACCAGAGAGGGTAGTCAGACAAGCCAGGCCATACACAGTTCAGGTAGTCAGACAGAGCCACAGGTCAGCACCAGATTGGATAGTCAGACAAGCCAGACCATACACACAGCCCAAAGACACAGAACTGCTTTGTACAACAATGCAAGGGCAACTGAGTCAGAACTCAGTCTGCCCTTTAAACCCCTCCTTAGGAAGTAGGTAGGAGGAGCAGCTTAGAGGGAGGAAGTAGTTAGGAGGAGACTACAGGAAGCATGGCATAAAACAGAGGCCTGCTTCATTCTGAAGCCTCAAGCCTGCAGATGACACGTGGAATGACGACGAGCGTCACTGAAGCAGCGGCACTGGAACCAAGGTAAGCAGTGACACAATTTTAAGTGTGCTGCTTCTTCATTCTGAACATATTCTGTAAAACTAGCTTCACAAATGACTCGGTGAAGGTCCTTTAGACTGGCTGGATAGAATTTGGGTGAACTTGTTACAGTAGTCTGAATCCATTCAGATTACCATACCTGGGAACTTTCAGTTGAGGGCTACCCGGAGGGTAGTCCTCTGCTAGGGACAGAGGCACACCGGGAGAAAAAGCAGATGTGGCAGAGTTTCAATAGAAACTCTCCACATCCGGAGGAATCTGCCTCTGCCCCGGAGACCCGGTAAAGCTCTGTCAGAACCGGAGTCTCCGGGCCAAATCCGGAGAGTTCCCAGGTATGCAGATTACTCTATGGTATCTTCCAATATATAGTGTTTCAGACTGTGTTATTTTGTTAATCTTTGCTCCCCCCCTTTACTTCTCCATCTTCAGTGTCTACCATTCTTTTTCTTCTCCCTGTCCGTCGTGCTTGATTTATCTGGCACCTGCCACACTCTTCCCACACTCATTTATAAATGGGTGTCATCTATCTTGCCCCCAAAAATAACTTGTCTTGGATCTTGCTCCATTTTGATTTTGTGTGTGATTTTGTAAGGAAGTTCCATTTGGAATAGAGGTTAATAAATGTTTCTGTAGAATTGGTTTGTGCTTTCCAGGACTCTGTATATCTATTAAAGGAGCAGTAAACTTTTTTTTTTTTTTTAAATATATATTGTAGGGTTTTTCCTATTGAGTAAAATAATGGTATTCCCACTGCCAGGAGATTTATATTTCCAGAGTTATTACAGTTTAAACCCATGTTTTTTTACATTATCAGTGCCCTCTAGTGGTCAAATTCTAATGAGTTTTTCCTGTTTCCTGTTACAAGAAAGTCAGAGACATACAGTGCTCCATAGAATGTGATAGAAACTGCCTGTCACTTCCTGTCAGTTAGATCTATCAGGGAGTAAACACAGTAAATTCACTTCCTGATTATTTGAACTGTTATAATTTTGAATAAAACATCTGACAGCAGTGGGAGTGACCTTGTTTTATTCAGCAAGAAAAGATCTATAAAATATGTGTTTTCAAAAAAAGTATTGTTCCTTTAAGCATTTTCAGTTCAACTCATGGAATTAGATGGGTAAGTTTAGATCACTGAGAAGGGAAGTGAACAGCATAGCAGGGGTAGATGTGGGGAGAGAGACAGTGCCTCAGGCATGATAGGAGGAAGAAGAGGTGATCGTGGGGAAAAGATCTGGGGCAGGAGCCCAGAAAAGGCAGCAGGTAAGAGTGGGAAGCCTAGGAGGAGAAAGCTGAAGCAACAGAGAGCCTCTGGAGAAAGGAGTAAGGAGATGATTGGAGTGAGGAGCTGGCAACATGGAGCCTGGGTTGAGAAGAGGTGGCAACTTTGAGCTTGGGAAGAGAAGAAGCTGCAGTGGGAAACATGGATAGAGAAGTGGCTGCAGAGGGAAGCATAGAAAGAGGAGGAAGCAGTGGGCAGCTTAGGGAATATTGATGGGTAGTTTCATCCAGCAATCCCCCAGCTCACAAAAGAAGTTCCCTACATTGTTTAGACAAGTAACTAGGCAGGATCTTGTTTGAACGATATCTGAAGATAAGAAAACCTGCTTTTCACTAATCATTGTGCGATTACTTTTCCTGCAATCTGACTGGATAATGCAGGGATATGAAACACAACACGTTTCTTCTCTTCCAAAACAGCATGTTTAGTGCAAGAAATTAATCAGTTGTTCAAAGCATATCACATACACTGAGGCTGAAAAGAGACGAACTTGAGCAATTCTTTGATGAAACAGCTGCAATATAGAGGACAAATAAACATTTCAATGTATTTAATTAGTGCTTTTAACCCATTAAATGCTAGTGAGTCTATTAGATATTGGACACCTCCTTAGCATTTAAGGGGCTCAAAGTGCCACTGAAATAAATATTAATTTGGGGAATTTGTATTTGTCTCCAATGATGCATTTGGTTTGCTCCAACCTCACTATCTGACACCTGAGACTTGTTCTGCTGTCTGCCTTTGCTCATGTTTGAATGTGGAACTCTTGTCCTTATTCTTAGATCCTTGGTGTTAGCGAGAACCCAGCGGCCCTGCAATGAAATGTTACACTGCATCACACTTAAATTAACACTACATATAGCTTTAGAAATGTATTGAAAAACAAGACATTAAAACATGCCCTGCTATCTTTCAAAGAGGTAAATTCTAATTCATTGTGCAGTTGGTTGCTCCAGAATTCTTAATACATTGATCTCAATGTGAAATGCGTTAAGAAAAAACTGATGGCCCATCACACACATAGAAGCAGTTGGAATTTGCTAGAATCTTGTTCTATACATTTGTACAATAATGTGGGCTTTTTCTGTATTACAAAAAAATCAAATCACCTCACAAGCTGCTAGGCTTTTTAAGAGCATTGCAATTACATAACATGTATTCAATACTAGGTCTACAAATGAATCATGTCTGTACAAACCATTTGAAATTCATGCTTATGAATCATACATTTAGCTATATATTCCTTGCAATATATCAAAGGTACCAAGGTTATGCTATAATCTACCTCATCAACAATTTTACATTCAATATAATAGTTCTGCTTAATATAAAAGCATATTTATTTTCACAACACTTTAACCTGTTAAGGACCAGAGGAGTGTGCAATGTGTTGTATACCCCTCTGCTCCTTAAGGAGTTAAGGAAATGCAAAACTATATAAGAGATTAAACATACCCCTAGTATGCAAGATTAATTAAAAGTTGTCCTTGACAAATATTTTATTTAATGCTAGTTTTAAAGCCCGTGTACACGGGCCAACACTGGCGGCGCTGCAGTCATGCGCAGTACTGACTGCCCACGCCGTGCCTGATACGGAGCAGGGTGCTCTGAATTCAGTCTGTACTGCGCCTGACTGCAGCACACGCAGCCATCTCTACTGCGCATGACAGTTTCTGACAAACATCCTTAGTGAATTATAATATAGGATTTATATATTAAATTACCCCTACAATACATGTACATTTCCAAAACAATTGGGACTTTTGGGTAAAGCAAATTATAAGCAATTCTGAAACTTGGCAAAAAGAAATGTAAAAAAAAGCACAATTTAATTAAATGGGGCTTTTAACACCATGAATGCTAGAGCAGTCTTTACAAATCATTTCAGATTTTTATATTATTCAGGGGATTAAAGGACACATTTAAATCAATGTGAACTTTGGGTATTTGCATTTGTCCCCGTGGAGTAGTTGGCTTTCTACAACATTTACCATCTTCTGAATTCTGCTTAAGGCTCTTAATAATGCTTAGTTTACACATTGTTTAATTCAGTAACTTGCCATTTAACTAAGTGACTGTGTTTAATCATTCTTAAATAATGCTATATTTTGACAAACATTTAAATGTTAATACCCCTCCCCCATATTTAAGTGAAATCCTTTTCTTCTACTTGGAGTAAGCTGACTGGCTGTTTGGCTGACCTACTGCTACCAGAGCCACAATTCAGCTAGTGCGAAGGACTCATTCATAGAACTCAGACACAGGGAAATGTCTCCTTCAGCAGATTGCCAGGTTGGGTTACCATGGCAACTCCAGATCCAGTGTTCATTCTTCCAGATTAGCTCCATCCAAGGAGAAGGGACTGTAATAAATGGGAGAGGTGATAGTAAAATTTAAATATCTGGCAAACTATATTATATTTAAGAGTTACTGAAATTAGTCACACTCTAAAACAGCAAACTCTTGAATCAAACAACTTGTAATCTAACATTACTATCTATTTCATGTACTGAATATAGTATTTTCAAATCTATCAAAATGCATTGTATTCAGAATTTCTGGTTCACCCTGGATCTGAAAGTACTAATGGGACAATACAAAAACTTAAAACCGATACATTGCATATGGTTGTACATTTTAAATCAGAGTCTGTATCTTCTAATCTTTACATATGTTCCTCATTGCATGGTTACAAAAGGAGTTGATATTTGCTGTGTAATTTTTTTAGGTCTGCCAAATCTGAAAATCATTTGCACCAATTACATTATTAAAGTATTAATTCAAAACTGCATATACCAAAGCTTAATATTTAGTATGTTCCAGAGAAACCCATTTTGATCAATATTTGGAACTAGCTTACACTAGTAATATAAATTACAGCATACTGAAATTATTCCAAACTAGTTGAAGAGCCTGTTACATGGACCACCAGCCGGTCGCGGGGCAGTCATGCACAGTAGAGACTGCCCATGCCGCGGCTGATACAGAGCCGCAGCACGGCCAGTCTCTACTGCGCATGACTGCAGCACGCGCAGCAGTCTCTACTGAGCATGACTGCTACGTTACACACGTTTTAGCGAATTATTATATAGGATAATCAACTGTGTAACCAAATGCATGTGGAATTTGTATCATACAGTGAAGCCAACTTTTAGAGGGAAAGTTTCAGTTAAAGCAAAAGTATCATGAAAAGCCTTAGGTTTTTTACCTTCATCGGCAAGAATTCATACTGTATATGCAACAAAATAAACGTCTACAAAATATGATATCAAACTATATCACCTTATATACATTTTACTTTTCCAAGCATATTTTATAGTAAGCTTCATGTTTATCATCTCCTAGCAGAAGAAAAGGAAATGTATACTATCTGTGAGATTTACTAAGGGGAGAGAAACTTGTGTATCCATTTTAGATGAAGTGAGCAATAAGATTCTTTCCCACTTTGGCTCTTGGAATATTTACTTTCTGGATGGGAGTAGAAAATCTTTCTCTTTGTAGAGTCCCTGGATCTGTCACTTGGTGGAAATTATATGTGAGAGCCTCTGTGCAACACCATCCAAATTCTAGCTTCTGCACAAAATTTTGACGCTAAAATTGTATTAAAAATAGTACATCTGGGTACTTTTTCAGTCCTAATAGTTGTGAGAATAGAGTACTTATACCCTTTAGTAAATCTAAATGTATTATTTCTTGGCAAACGAGTTGAAGGAGTTCTAAAAAAACATGCAGATCCCTGCCAGATTGAAAATATAGTAACTAAAATCTAAAACAATAGATAAAGATATGGATAATGTTAGACACAACTTTGAAGACTAAATTTATTATCTTTTATTTATAAAGTGCCAACATATTTCTTAGCTCTGTATTGCAATACTTAGGAAACTACATTCTCCAGCTTCAGCTGATGAACGTTTAAACCAGGAGTATTCATTCTTTGGACATCCAGCTTTAGGAGACTACAACTCCCATCCCCTGGCTGGTTTGGGTGACTGGTTTAGCAGTCTCCAGCAACTGAAGGCCAAATATTGACTAATCCTAATTTAAATTATTGATGTGAGCTACCATTACAAAGTCTTAATCATATGAGCAACAACTGCAGAGTCTTAATCATTCATTATTAACAGGGTTTTGTGACGGTGATCTCCAAAATTAGGACCACTGTTTTTCAAAAACAAACCACCCCCATATTAAAGCTGAACTTTCATCAAAATTAAATCATTATTAACATAGCGCTAAGCATATAAATACTTTTATTATGCTGAATAAGTCCGGCATAATTGTGAAATACAACTTGTTCGGCAGGCATCAGCGTTAGGTATCTTGCTGTAGACGCTCTGTGCGCCTGAGCCATCAGTCCCTTTCTGTACCTTAAGGTACAATGGAACTCCCTCACCAATCCTGGAGGAGACAGAGACGGACAGCACATACTCACACATGCCTTTTCGTCAAGATATCTGCGATGTTGCCCACTGATGTCTGCTCAATAATGCCAGACTTATACATGATATTAAAAGCATTTATATGCATATCACTATGTTAATAATGCTTTGTGAGGCACTTTAATTTTGATGAAAGCTCCACTTTAAAGTGTAAATAATGACTGGAGGGTGAAAATCTTTTGCATTACTTACTCGCTTGGATAACAGATGGTTTCAGTGCATTTCGATACATCCAAGTGGTAAACTGTTACCAAACTTCTGAAACTCACGCATACCTATATTATATTGGTTACTTCTGCTGTATTACTTCATAGCTCTTATGTGCTGAAAAAAATGGTTGTATTGTGAAGCTATCTTATTAGTAAAAAGAATATTGAAATTTGGACATTTTTAATCTGCAAGTCATAAATTATGTTCTACCAAAAAGAAAAAAAAAACACATAACATGGGATTGAGTCCACCAATTGGCATGTACAGTCTGGATTCCACTGCAGGAGGCAACTTTAGCATTGGTTCAATCAATACATAACTAGTGGTTAAATGTATCACTTACAATATAGTCTAGCCATTCATCACAGGTAAATACTATCAGCCATATCTTCTAAAACAGAGCTCAAAATTTCCACTCGCCACTAGCCAATGGCGAGTGAAAATTTAGCCCTGGCGAGTAGAAATTCAGCCCTGGTGGGTATGTTTTGGCTTACAGTAGCGAGTAACTTTTCAGGTTTGGCTAGTAGCAAAGGACTTAAAATTATAAGCCCTGTTCTAAAATATATGTGAAATGTCAAAAATATACACCAGAAGTTTTGCTCAGTTGAAAATTGCACTCTTCTGGATTATATGATTACAATTGTAGGAAAAAAAGCACAGTAAACCTATTTCAAACCATAATTTTCTTTACAACTGATGTCTACTGCTGAGCAGCTTCAAAAAAAGTGATTAAACCTATCTACCTGATTGTATAGGAGTTTACAAGCAACTTAATCACAATCACAAAGGAGATTGAAATAAAATCTTGCTTAACTCTTTGAGTGCTAGAGGGCTGCACACTACATTGCAAAGGGTTAACTATACCGTTGAACTTTGCATACTTTCTAAGATAAATTACATATTAATGCAAATATGCTGCATCTCTGTTAAAAGGTGGTTTGTGCAACATGTATCAAAGCATAATAAAGTATATATATCAATACTTATAGGCCTAAAAAGGCTATTTTACCCTGGAATTGTATTCATTTTTTTGGCAACTGGGGAGTTGCTATCTCCCTAAAAGGTTGAGCCAACATAACACATTATTAGTGCAGTGTGCAGCCCACTGGTCTCAAACTGGATCCAAGACAGCCAAGCCAGAGCAGATTTTGGGGATATTCCTATACCTGGCAAAAGCAGTGATACTCCAAAAAACCTACACTGTCTCTGTCTTCTAAGGATACAGTTTGAGACCTATGGTTCAGCCCAAATGCACCATTACTGTATGCAGATTAGCACTATTACATGCTGTTTAATCATCACAAAATTAATTATTCTTAGTATAAAAGAGATATAAAGAGAGATATACAACATGTTTACTTAAATCTTCCCTGATGTATGCCTTAGAAAACTGTACCCACTTTAATGTATCAGCATAATTGGGTCAATATGCACCAAACCAATTACACCATAGCGGACAAATGAACACTTACACTGACTTAAATTAGGCTTTAGATCCCATGAATGTTATAGAGGTCTCTAATGCATCACATAACAATATGCTGGAGACCTCTCTATCAATCAAAAGGTTAAAATCCCAGCTTTTTGTCCCAATGTGTGATACTCTGTGTCCAGCTTCTACCTGGTGCTCTGTGCAATGCAAGTGCCCAATGTTGGCTGGAGCAAGGTGCCATAGTCTTTAGGCCCCCTGCATCTCAAGGGTTTGAAGGGATTCTTGACTGTTCTCTACACTAATTGTCCAAAGGCCTGCAAGAGGACCTGAAGTATTCATCTTCCAGTGTCACTGCTCCAGAGACCTGATCTTCAGCTTCCTCCAGGGAGGAATACCTTAGAAATGTATCCTCCTGAGTAAAACAAGGGTACTCCCACTGCTGACAGGTGTTTTATTCAAAAATGATTGCAGCTCAAACATGAATTCTTTAGGTGCAGTATCTCAATGGCCTGAAATTGTACAGTGGTGCTGTACAATGTCTTTTAGACAGCTCTGTTCAGTTGACCATAAACCTCTAATGGATGGTGTAGTGATAGCGCCACTGTACAAATTCAGGCCATTGATATACTGCACCTAAAGAATTCAAGTTTGAGCTGCAATAAACACCTCTCAGCCATGAATAACCCTTACAACATATATATTTTTACATATTAAGTCTTACTATCCCTTTAAAACAGTGTCCATGCTGTGATAACAGTGCATGTGAAAGAGTACTTTGTTTAACCCTTTGAGCGCCAGCGAGGTATCCAAAGCATTGTGTTGCAATGCATTGGATATGTCTCTAGCACTCAAAGGGTTAAGGTCCCTGCCTTTAAGAAGCATTGGAGTTCTGGGACAACCCAACTGCAGTTTTATAGTGCATTGGAGACCCCTCTAGCATTCAAGGGAGTAAAAGCCCTGGTTAAATCAATTGGAATTTTTATTGACCCCTAAGGTACAGCTGATTATTACCCATAAAGGTGAACTGAGAGGTTACAGTTCATTTGAAATGGGCTCCCATTCGCTGCAGTTACACAAAGAAGGCAAGTTTATCTCTTCTCCTTTTTAATGTTTCAGTATGTATTGTCTAGATATAGGTTTTAATTGCATACACAATACATATAGAAATAAAGAATTTACAGACATTTTATATTAAGGAAAAAATGAAAACAAATTTTTTTGATCTCTGAAAAAAGTTTATTCCATATTTTATTTAATTTTATTTTTATTTAGATAGGATTATTAGGAGAAGTAAAGTAGGTACTTTCCGCGATGAGGTACCGTGACATGATGGTAAGCTTAACCCACCTCTTTGGCCAAAGATTTGGGGACAAAATCATCATCTTTTATTGATATAGTATTATCCATGCTTAGCACAGGGCACTATTTCACTTTAGGATGGAGGAGCGCAGGTTTTTTTGCTTGTTTGTTTGTGCTTTTGTGCAGCATACTTCATTCTTTTTCTTTATAGATTATTAAGTAGTATTTCAATCACATGCATATTTATTCACATAGGAGTTAGTGCAGTGAATCACCCCCTCTTTTTTTGTTAGAGTACAAATGTCCTACATAAATTACTCCCTAAAATAAGCTTTAATTCCCCTTTATTTGTCTATATTCTCTAGCTCAAACAATGTGTTGCTCTCTCCTCTCACAAACACAGACTGGCATGGTGTGAGAGGCTGACACCTTTTTATGTTGCTGTAGAAAACTTTCATGTGGTGGAGAAAAATATTTCTACCCATTGATTTCAATGCAATGAGCTATGCGAAAGAAGCGGGAAAACTGCACTTTTTGTGGGAAATTTTTTGCCATGCGGAAAGTGCCATTTTTTGCCGATTTCAGTTTGAGGTGAAAATTTTCGCCCACCCCTAGTAATAATGAGACATTTATTGAACATATTATGAAAAATTGCTAAAACATTACCGAATATCTGTGTATTTTACAAGATAGCTGTAAATCAGTCAGTGCATTGTGACAAAAGGATCCATCTGGTGTGCGATGTAGTGTACCAAATTGTAAGTATATTATTCACTTACAAACAATTAAGGTGCTAAACCATTGGTATAGGTGCCATTCTGGAAACAGAGACTACATGGTGATTGATTTGGATGAAAGAATTTTGTTGTCCAAATATAGTATCAGATCTAATAATGTCTCTATTAAACTTAGGTAGAGGTAGTCCTTCTACGTGAAAAATGAATCACAAATAATAATTGTGATAACATAAAATGTATGAGGAACCACTAGTGTGATCTCTGTACTAGAAACCTAGTTTTCAACCTGATTGCCACTCTATTCAGATTAATCTGGAGTCAATAATCCAGCATCAATTCGTAGTCATAGTTAACTGAGTTGATGATGACGGAAGTGACAAAGTCAAATTGCGACCTTTCTAGAGAAGCTCAGTGATAAGTTGAAAGAATTTACTTTTAAAAATCTGATTATGACTCTATTCAAATGAATCCAGAGATGTGATCCCATATCCATTCAGACATTTATAGATGAGATTCATAGTAACAAAATAACATGCAATATTGATTAAACCATAATAACTCAGTAATAAATTCAAGACAATAGCTCTCAAAGGCAGTACAATGTAAAATGCACCACAAGGCACCTCATGAATAATTTGAAGACTCTATTTGAATTAATTGGAAGATAAGTCCCACAACAATTCAGAGACATTTCAGTGCATTATAAATCATGAAGTCATGAAACAAAGGAAGATTGCAGCATCAGACTAGTAGAAACTTAAACTTAAATAGCCCTAAGCATTTCGTCAGACAAAGCCGACTGCTTCAGAGAAACTATATGTAAGTGTTGCGTCCATTGTTACTTCTTATATACCCACACAACTAAAATGATTGGTAGATTTGAATTCTCCGCCTTGGATATAAAGTTTCCAGTAGGGAAGCCCTTAAGCTGTTTGTTGTGTTGATAATCGTGTTGTTATGGCAACTCTGAATAACAGATCGCTTACCTAATTATGGCCTCTGTATTAGTTTTAAGAAAACTAACAGTCATACACATGGTAAATGGAATATTATAAACCAAAGTAAGCAGTGCTTTTATTCCTGATGCATACAAATACATTAATATTGACAACGTTTTGATTTTCATTAAAAAAAGATACTTGAAATCATAGCATGTTAGCATAGCAAGTAGGGTTACAACAATCTTATTTATACTCCAGACTAGACATACTCACACTAAATGGCACAAACTCTTTCTTAGCCTTATATTATTATTTCTCATTTACAGACTTAAATTATAGGACTTGTGGTATGTAACAAAAACTGATTTAGTTTCAAAGCTAAACTGAAAACATATAGATCTATGGATTGCAACCATATATACATTTAAACAAGGAAATTGAATAATATCACCTTATAAATGTAATTGTTGTTGTCTATGGTTATTAGATGTGTTGTAATATTTGCAAAAAAAAATACATTAACAAAATACTACTATTCATTAAACTATTCAAATGAAGGGTTTATAGGTGAATCCCTTATTCAGTTCATAAGGATCCATAGCCTTTAATCTATAAATCCATTCAGAGTCTTTCTTCAGAAGTAATATATCAGTCACTTTTGCACAATTTTCCCTGTGACTGGCCAATGCTGTATCTCTGTTATGTATGTCACCTAGGTGTTCAAGTATATGTACTCTAAACACATGTTTGGTTTCTTTAACATAGAAATGTACATTCACATGTGATCATGTAAATTATACCACTGGTTTTATAATTAATGAATTGTTTAATATGAAATTTTTGTTCTCTTTACACTGTCATAAAAGAGCTTGTTTTCCTAATATAAGGAAATACACTACAGGTGTTACTTAGCACACTACCTGTCAGTATAGATTTTATCCATGTACCAGACTGAACTGATTGAAAATGACTATGAACCAAGTGATCCCTGAAATTTTTACATCTTCTATATTTAATAAAAGGACTTGTGTTGAGCACTTCAGCTAAATCCGGATCTAATTGCAAATTGTGCCAGTATTTGTTGTTTGTTTAATGCATCAATTAGACAGATTTGTTTAGATGTAATAAGTGTGCATTTAACTCTTATTTATATGCACTTTTTGGACATTTTTTACTGTAGCCTTGTTGTTAGAACCTATCTTGAAGTTATTTTGCTTGTTGATTGAATTCTTCTTTTGAAGAACATAGTCTTCTGATTCTCATATCTTGGCCCATAGGTATGACCTCAATCAAAGGGCACAAATTATCAATTTAGGCCAATAGTAAGCTATGACAGTGTCTTTCCAATATACTGTAGTGGAAACTATATTCAGGGCATTTAATTTCATTTAAATGTCTAAAAATGATGTTTGACCTTGATTTTTATTTGATGTAACCTTCAAATTATACCTGTGAACTTATTTCAGTCCCTAACCATGTGAGATTCACATCATCGATGTATCTAAGTCATACACCAACCTTATCAACATGTTGGGACATTTCTTCTTTGAAGACCTGGGTGTCCTCCCACCAGCCAAAATATAGATTGACTTATGATGGTATGCATGGATTCCCCATTGCCATACCATTTGTTTGATGGTAAAATTTGCCATCAAATACAAAGAAATTATGTGTAAGCAGATGTCGTATGAGGGCCAATACAAATTTATTACGATTGGAATATTGCTTCCCTCTTGTAAACTAAAATATAATTTTGTGGCTGTAATCCCAAATGTCATGAGGAATGCTTGTATATAGAGATTATATATCTAACAATGCCAGAAATTCTTTTGGGGATAATGTAAGGCCCTCCAATTTTATCATGGCATCTTAAGAATCTCCTGTGTAATATGGCAAAGAGGTAACACATTTTCTCAAAATTTGGTCAACATAAACACTGGCATGTTCTGATAAATGTTACCAAATACGTCCTTGAGGTTTTTCCAGATTTTAGGAATTTTTGGAATACTATAGAACTTAGCAATTGTAGGATATTTTTTTTTTGGAACAAGATAATCAAATTATTTTTTTAGTGATTACTCCCATCTCAGAAGCACATTCTAAGATTGTAGCCAACTGTTGTTTGAAAATCTCTGTTGGATCTGACTTCAAACTTTGATAGCAATCAATATCACCTAGTAATCTTCAGCAATCTTGTGCATAGCAGTCTCTATTCAATATTACTAAATTTCCACCTTAGTCGGATGGTTTTATTACTACCGATTCTTCCTTAATGAACCAATTTAAGATCTTTGTTTCATGCATAGAGATTATAATCAGTGTATATTGGTCTTGAGGGAAGAAGACCATTTTTCTAGGTTTTTTGTTTCACTGCTTCTACAAAGACTTGCACATGTGGTGAAATGTTTATCTGAGGGGTGAATTAATTATTCAATTGCAGATTTGTAAAAGGACCCTTGAATTGATCCACCTCTATTTCATTTTCACATAATAGGGAATCAACTTCTTTTATTGTTTGCATGTCACTGTATGAAATATTTCCCTTCTCTTCTGCATTCTTAAAATGCTTGTGTAATACTAGTTTGAGTCTGAATAAGTTCCCATCCTTCACTCACTCAAGTTGAAATCTACTGAAGGGCAGAAGCTCAAGCCTTTACATAAATCTTCTTTGATCTTCAGTTAATTCTATCTTCATTAGATTAACCCCTTAGTGACAGCCGCATGCATACGCGGCTGTCACCTTAATGCCCATCTAACATTTTTTTTTTTTCTAAATGATTCCGGAGTCCCCGAACGGCGTGCAGCCGCACGGAGACCCAGACTTCCGGGACTTACCAAGTACGTCCTCTGTCACTAAGTGACAGTTTTTGTGGGACGTACCTGGCAAGTCCATTGTCGGGATGGAGTTAAATATTTGCATTGTGTCAGTATTTGATTTTTGACAACATTTATCTGTACTTGATTGTACTGGACTTTCACCAGAGTTATCATCTATTATTATCATTTTAATTTGTATCCCCAAACTAGTCTGTCTCTTGGTTGTAGGGGACCTTGCCTGTTGTCCCTGGGATCCCTTATGCCCACTTCTAAAAACTGCTGGGGAAAATTTGACCTCTTATTTCTAAAAGCCTTGTTTTTTCTTCTGTATCCAAAACTTGATGGAGCATGTTTTGAGTCGGCTTTGTCCAATGAAACACATAGGGCTATTTGAGCTTAGGGTTCTAATAGTCTGGTGCTGCAATCTTTATGTATGTAATGACTTCATGATTTATAATACACTGAAATGACTCCAAATCAATGTGATAATTAATTTGAATATAGCCTTCAAATTATTCATGAGGTACCTTGTGGTGCATTTATTTTAGACTGTACTATAAGCGGTAGTAGAATATCAGCCTCCCAGAGCTATTCTCTTGAATTTATTTCTGTTAGTACGGGGTAATCATTACTATATGTTATTTTTGTTACTATAAATTTCATCTATAAATACGGATCACATCTCCAGATCCATTTGATTAAAGTCATAAACAGATTGTGTTGAAAATACATTTTTCAACTCATTAATGAGCGGCTATAGTAAGGTGACGGTTTTAACTACAACTTTACATCACTTCTGTCATCATCAACTCCGTTAACTATGACTACGAATTGATGCTGGATTATTGACTCCAGATTAATCTGAATAGAGTGGCAATCAGGTTGAAAACTAGAAGGTTTCCATTTAGAATATAGTGATCACACTAGTGGTTCCCCATACATTTTATGCTATCACATTTATTATTTATGATTCATTATGCACGTAGAAGGAGTAGCTCCAGATTAAGTTACATAGCAACATTATTAGATCTGATACTATATTTGGACAACAAATTTCTTTCATCCAGATCGATCACCGTGTAGTCTCTGTTTCCAGAATGGCACCTATTCCAGTGGTTTAGCTCCTGAAGTATTTGTATGTGAATAATATACTTTAAATATGATACACTATATAGCAGACCAGATGAATCCTCTTGTCACAATACAGTGACGGTTTTATGGCTATCTTGTAAAATACACAGATAGTAGCCATTTATTTTGCATTTATTAATAATATATAGTCAATAAAAGATTAATTATTACTAAAGATGTCAGTTATTTTTTCACATTTTTATGTACATACGGCTAAGCTATATATATTATTGAATGGGTCTTTACAGCACTGGCAATTTGCCACTATTTTCTGTCTTTTTTTTCTGATATTTGATTTTCAACTATATTTAGACCTGCAATACGTTTTCACTCTATATTTTCCAGTCAATAAACACTTTTGTTTAGATATGTAAATGAAAGGAGAAAAATGAAACAAGGAATACTTAGAATGAAGATAAAAGATTTAAGTTATGTAGATGTGGATAAAAGTCTAGCTGACCATCTAAATTAATATTTCTGTTCAGTTTTTACAGAGGTAGGTGAAGGAAAGAGACCTTTGAAAAAAGAATAGTGTAAAGCATGCATGTTTACAGAGGAAGTTCTGCTTCGACTCTAAGGTAAAAACAAATAAATCAATGGGACCAGATGGGATACTGCCTAAGTTATGAAAAGAACTTTTGAGTGTTCTGTTAAAACCTTTAACATAATTATTCAATCAGTCACTATTTACAGGAGTAGTTTCAGAAGATTAGAAGATAGTAAATGTAGTAACACTTCACAAAAAAGGTAGTAGAGAAGAGTATGGCAACTACAGACCAGTATTTCTTAAGTCAGTAGTCAAAAGGTGGGTCTAGATGGAAAAATAGTTGAATGGTTAAGGCAATGGATGAGTGACAGGAGGCAGAGGATTGTAGTTAATGGAGAATATTCAGAGGAAAATTGTGCTACTAGTGGAGTACCACAGGTAAATTAGATGAATGGACAAGAGTATAGCAGATGCAGTTTAATATTGATAAATATAAATACAGGAGACAAATATAGTCAAATTGATCCCTTTATTGGCTAACTAAGCAGATTTAGAATGCAAGATTTCAAGGCCTCTCAGTTTTCTTTGTCAGGCATTTTATACAGATAAATATGAAGACCTCTCTCTTAAATACAAGTACACATTGCATTGTTTAGAATGGAAAGCAGATAAGATCAGCTCAGTCCAGACCCAGATTCTTTGCTCAGTCAATGGTAAAGGTGTGTGATGTAAATTGTAGTCATCCTCTGTAATTGTCAAAGGTATTGATACATCCAGTGGGACTCTGTGGTAAAGGCTAATCCTCAATGTCATAATGTGACAGATATTCCCTATCCTTGTTCAGGACATTGTTTATAGTATTAAACGGGAGCATTCATTTACCCAATAAAGGAATCAGCTTGAGTATATTTTCCTCCTGTATTTCAACTCCAAACATGGTACCAACTCTCATCTTTGATAAATATAAAGTAATGAACTTGGGAAGTAAAAATCCAAAGGCAGTCTATAATATTAAGAGCACTGTGCTTTCAGTGACAACAGAAGAAAGGGACTTGCAAGTAGTTATTTCTGATTACATAAAGGTAGACAGGAAATGTAACTATGCACCAGGGAATGCAAGCAGGGTACTGGGTTGTATAGCTAGAGGCATTAGGTAGGTGGTCAAGCCACTCTACATATCCCTGGTTAGACCTCATCTACACTATTGTGTACAGTACTGGAGATCCCATATCCAGAAGGATATAGATATTCTGGAGAAAATACAGAGAAGGGCTACTGAAATGGTGAATATCTTACAGGATAAAAATCAGGATAGACTAAAGGATCTGAACATGTATAGCTTGGAGGAGAGAATAGCAAGAGGGGATATAATAGAAACATTCAAATACATAAAATAATTCAACAAAACAGAGGAGAGAAGTACCTTTTTTCACATGTTTGCTGGGTCTCCCTAATGCAATGGGATTTGGTACATTTTTTTTGTGCAGCAATGTCTTTCTTCTCACCACTCTTCCATAAATCCCAGCTCAGCTGTGTGTCTCGACAGAGATACCATTGGCTCCCTGGTTATTTCTCTGCCTTATGCCCTCCTTATCCAGGAACTGGGTTTTGATGGACAGCTTTCTGTAGGCAAAGTACAGTTGTCTATCCCAGTTGTGATATTTTCGTTCCACTTTTTAATAATGGATTCAACGGTGCTCTGGGGGATAATCATAGTTTGGGATATTTTTTATAATGCAACCCTGCTTCTCCAGAACTTTATTCTGGACTCATTCTTCATAGCTCCTGGCCTTCATGATGATGTTTGTTTATATATGCTGACTAACAAACTTGCGGGTTTACAGAAACAGATATATTTAATCTAAGATCAGTTTTATTGCACACATATGAACTCCATTCAACTAATAATGTGACTTCTGAAAGCAGCTGATTGCGCCAGAGCTTATTTAGGGGTGTCTCAGCAAATGGGGTGAGTACCTATGCAAGAAAAACCTTTCAATCTTTTATTATTTGTAAGTCATCTTGTAAAATATGTAGATTTTTTCCCAGTTTGACATTATTGACTACCTTGAATAATTCTAAGACAAAAGAATCCTAATTAAACCTGTTTTTAACACAACAAAACATGGAAAAGTCAATGGGATGTGAATACTTATGCAAAGAACAGTAGTGTAAATATAGGGGGATTTATGAGCACTGGCACTAATGCCATTATAACTAAAGCACAACAGCTAATTAATCATTTCACCATCTTATTAAATGGACCCCTTAGATGTTAATAGCATACAGTGGGGTATGTGTATCAAAGCAAGAGCACACCTTTGGCTGAATGCATGAATCTTCCAGTGCAGATCACTTTCTGCATTAATATGTTGGCTAAAAAATCAAGTGGCTGCCCTTCTTGGTATTTATAGGAGTGTAGATCAGTTTGGGTATATTGGAGTGCTCACTATGCCATCATTATTTCCTTAATGCCAGCAAGCTTCCAACACTACCAATGTAGCATGCACAGTAAAATGGAGTCATTTTTATGCTTTATTAGTTTAGCATGTTAAGAAGCAAAGGGTTTGCTTCCGCAAACAGCCCATACACTCCCACACTGTCAAGCACTTGGCACAAGTAATATAAAGAGGAACATTTTCAGCGTAAATAAATTAGTTTATGATCTGGTGCAACACATAAAAATGAGTCCCTGTGCCTATGTTAGTGCGGGACCACATATGTATGCTGTTTCTACCCAGAAAGAGAAATAATATATTTATTCTTATAGCTCTACCAGTTTGTAAGTGTTGCGCAATACCATTTTTCTGTAGTGAATCCCTACTCTATAGAAATTACTCTACTCTGAGGTACAGGGAGATGAAATGTCTTGCCTAAGATCTCAAAGAAATGAAAACTGAACCAGGTTTTTGGAGTTTCACTGCCAGTGTCTTTTTCAGTCAGTTAGTTAACCAAATGAGCCACTCCCACACTGATTTATTAGGAGTTTATCTTTTCGGGTACAGTTGCATCTGTTTGACTCTAGATGCACTAAGATTTAGGTTGACACATTTGCCTAAGTACCTGTATTGCAATTTAACATGTACCTGTTTTGTTTAAAAGGGATATGCACTAAAATATCTTCAGTGCAAAACGAGGGCAATGTCAGGACGAATGTTTAATTTCATCTGGGCTTTTTCTTTTTACCAAAATTATTTTTATGTGATTATATATGATATATAGATGCAGTCGTTTTGCCTCATAATTTATTTTGTCATATACTTTGTGTTTTGTGAGTGGTGAGAGGTCCCTTCTCTTCAAGCATTCAACAGAGTTCTTGCAGGCTCTCCCTAAGGGTGACTGGATATTCATCTGTCAGTGGTTTGGAGTATTCCTTTTCTGACCACCGATACATGTAAGTGCATTTCTTACTTTTAATTTCACATAATTGTTTATAGGAGAAAATCTGTTTTTGATGTATTTGATACTACCATTGTGGGAGGACATGTTCTGGGATGAGCAGTCTTTATATTTATGACCAAGAAGTGGTCACAAACTGCAACTGGGGCTGGTCAAATAACCCAGAAGCACTATTGCTAGTAACCATAAAATTAGTTTTCATCCACGTGTGGGGTGATTGTGTGGTGGAGTAATTAACAGAGATCTCGACACTAGGAATGCCCCCCTTCTTTTTCTTCTTTATTTTTGTTGCTCTAAATACATACCCCCTCTCCCCATTAAATTCAATACATACCCCCCAGTAAATCTTAATAGCAATGCAAGTACATAAGCAATATTGGAGCAGTGTTTTTTTTACTCCTATGAATGCCACATCTGGTGTATTATAATACTTATATTAAAGACAAGTGATAAATAATTGTCCTGTTCTATATTCTATATCTGTGTCCAGTTAATTTAAAGATAAACTTTGAAAAAGCTAATCTTATTAACCCCTATTTAGGTGTTTTCTATATTTCATGAATTTACAACACTGTACATTTGTGGTTAGCTGTTAATTGGGTTTCTCAGTTAATGTACATGACATATATAATTACTTCACATTTAAGTCCAAATATAAACTTACATACTGACCTCCAATATCCATCATTTTTTCCCAAACCTTGTGTACTTGCCTGGCAATCAGAGAGTTATTGGTCATTTTAGCAATTAGTTTTAATTGTGCTACTTTTGGCCCCATCCTTTTGGCTGACTATTGCTAGCTAGCATACAGTAAAACATTGCCAAATAGTACAAATCTACATAGTAAGAAAACTAAGGTTCTTACTCAACCTAATAAAGAGGTGCGCTTCTGGAGGACACCAGCTGAATCAAGGGTTAGGGGGAGGGATTAAATCCCACTATGATTTAAATTGGGTTTTTAACCCCTTCAATATTAGGATGGTCTTCAATCATTACAAAGAAAAGAGAAGTACCATTTAAATCAATTTCAGAGTTTTGATTTCAACCCTATGGTTCAGTTGCTTTACTCCAGAATTACACCTCTTTACCTTTATGAATGAGCCAATAATAATAACATTCTGCTGTAATAGTAACCAAAGGAGGAAGTACAGTTGCACTGGGAATGTATCAAAATATTCTGTCTAGATTGTGAATGCTTAAGAAATGCACTGAAAAAATGGTTTTGTGCAAGCAGTAGCATAACTAGTTGGTGGAGGTCCCCGGTGCCAATTTTTCTTCAAGTCCCTACATATAATATATTATCAGATGCACCTGGGGCAGATGGGGCCTCCTTTGATGCTGGGTCCTTGTTCACCTGCATCCCTTCACCCCCTGTAGTCAAGCCCCAGAGAGCTCAATTTCTTAACATGTCTGTTCCAGGCCCAAATCAATAAGGCCAAGAAGATGGAGAAAAGTCACCCACCAACTAGACTGATTAATAATTTTCAAACTATGTTTTATGTCCGGAGCTATCAAACTTTGGACCTCCAGCTGGTTACAGTCCATCTCTGTTTGGGGGAAGGTGGTTTAGTTGTTAGATTAGTGTACTTAAGTTAGGTTGGGGGTGGTTTGGGGTACTTAGGTTAGGGTATGTTTAGGGTACAGCGTTTCCTACATTTTAAGGGTGACATTATAATGTGCTCTTTTAGTGCCAGTGAAATTTCAGTACTAGTTCTTAGGAGTTATAGGGATAGATTTAAAGGAATAGTAATACTTAAGATGTAAAACAAATATCTGTTGTAGGGTTTATGTCTCCGAATAAAACAAGGGTACTTCCACTGCTGAGAGATATTTTATTAAAAAATTATAACTGCTCAAACTTGAATTTTTTAGGTGCAATATAACTGTGGGCTGAAAATTTACATTGGTGCTGTTGCTACACCATCCTATGGAGATTTATGGTCTACAGACCAGAGCAGTCCATAGGATGGTATAGCAACAGTGCCACTGTAACATTGCACCTAAAAAATTCAAGTTTGAGCTGTTATAATTTTTTTAATAAAATATATCTCAGCAGTGGGAGTACCCTTGTTTTACTCAGGGGGATAAACCATACAACATATATTTTTTTACATTTTAAGTATTACTATCCCTTTAAAGGCAGGTGATAGCCAAATAAACATGTGACAGCATGTTTTTCAAGCACTGTAAGTGATTTAAAGATCAGTTCTATGAAGAAATGCATGCAAAAAAAAACATGTTTTGGCCCATTGAAAATAAAAAAAATGCTACAAGTTGCCATTTAATGGGCTGTTATGCTACAAGTTGCCATTTAATGGGCTATTTTAGCTGTTGAGATCTGATAAGGGACTCACTTTAGCGCATAACATTTAAGACCCATTTTTTTTTTTTTACTAAATCCCCTTATCAGATCTTTAGTCATCTGAGACAGCTATTAAAAGGCAAAAAAAACCTAAGTCCACAGTGGATGTATTGATGTGGGGCCCTAAGCCAAGAAGAATTATATCTCTGGATTCGAGTGTTTGGTCAATTTAGTCCTTTAAACATATGACAATAATGGATAGTGTAATTATGCTGGAGAACCAGTGGTACAATACATTTTCTTATAAAGGGCCTTGGGCAGGATTTGCTTCTAAAACAGAGTGCCTTCTTTAGGATAAAGTTTGGATGTTAATTTATCAATAAGGAAAATGAGGTTGGGGTCAAGCCACATACCAAGATATTTCTACAGGTCATAATTTAATAATAATAATAATAATAATATGTGCTTGTATACTAAGTACCACTATGATTATTTTGTCTACGTTTAGGTGATCCAAGTTCATAGAAATTGTCCTGTACTACTGCCTCAAGTTGTGATGTGTTTGGATTTTTATGTAGATTATGGAGTTATCTGCATACATCGGCACAGCAGATCCTTTGCAAGGCGTAAGCAGATCGTTTAGAAAAAGGGAAAATAGAAGAGGGACAAGAATGGTGCCTTGGGGCACCACATGTAATTTTGAGTGGAAGGTAAACACTTTCAGCAAAAGACACATATTGTGTCCTGTTTAATAAATAGGAGCAAAACAAGTTCAGAGAGTAATTTTCTAAGGCTAATGTTTGACTTTATTAGAATATCATGGTCTGCTGTCTCAAAGGCCTTTGCAAAATAGCTCCAGTAAGTTTGCCATGTCCCATGCCATTCTGGATATGCAAGGGTATAATATGTAAAGTCAAATTGCTTTTACTTTTTTCACCTTTGCCTATTTATTTATTTATTACATGTTTACATCCCTGATGGGGAGTTATCTGAATATTTTTGAGTTTTCTGTCTGGGAATCTGAACACAGAGCAAGTGCAATAATGTAAAATAGATATGTAAAAAAGACAGTGAAACATTGTCGAAAAGCCTGTCTTTACACAGAGAACATTCAGAGCTGCAGGGAGACTGCTTTCCCAATCCCAGACTGAAATCTCTCTGGTAACAATGGTCCAGGGATCTAAATTTCAGGGACATAAAAGTGGGAAAAAAAAAGGTCAAGATGAAAAAAATGTAGAAGTAGTGGCAATTTGACTTCATATATTATGCACTTGCAGAATATGTAGTCAATAAGGCGGATGACCATTGCTTTAAGTCTTTGTGCGTTAGGGTGCATTAAAATATTTATACATACGAACAGGTACAAATACTAGATTTTTAAACTTTAAAATAGCCATGCATTCCCTTGAGTATATTCAACCATCAGACTTCTGAGAGCATTGTTTCCTAACCATAATTTTCATACATTTGGAAAAATAATCTCAGTAAGTGGGTGAAATTCTGGGGTAAACCAACTGCACTATATATATATATGCAAAATTCTGTTGATTTTAAAATTGGGGATTTAACCCATTGAATGCTAGAGAGGTTTTTAATGTATTGCTTCAAAATGTGTTGGAGACCTTTCTGGCATTCAAGAGTTTAACCCGTTGAGTGCCAGAGGAGTGTGCAACGCACTTCTCTGCAATGCGTTGCGTACCCCTCTAGCACTCAAAGGGTTAAAATCCCCCATGTAACTCAGTGGAAACCTACTGTGCAGTTGGATTGTGTCAGATCTGTTCTAATTCTTCATGGTGCATCAGTCTTACTGCTCTTGGTATTTTCTATGTGACACATTGAGGCTAGTGTACTATGAAGAATTGTAGCAGATCTGGAGCAAAGCGACTGCACAGTATGAGATAAATAAGCCTTCATAATGTTCCCACATGTTCTGAATGCTACAGAGGTCTCCAATGTATTGTGTATCATTTAAATCAATGATGATCTCTCAAAAACCTGTTTTAAAATATAAACTATTTGTCCAAATAAAAAAGGTATCACTGGTACCAAGGTACTTATGTATTTGCATTGTTACAACTAGTCTAATAGTTCTACTAAAAATGAAAGGAATAGTAACCCCTTATTTTTACTTTACATATTCTGCTAGAACATGATCTGTACAGTGACACTGTCTATATATTTTTCATTATGAAAGACACAGAGGTGCAACAAAAATTAAAAAGGTGGAGATATAAATATGTGCAGTTGCTGCCAACATATAAACAGGGAACAAGCAGGACAACACTCAAAGAATATTTTCTAAAAGTATAATATTTAACAGAAACAATAAAATCCAAATATATCACACTTATATATCGCCTGTCTTGGGGTATAAGCGTCTCTGGGGTCCCTTCTCCTTAGTCACAACTTACATCCTCCTTCACTTTGGCTTTTCCTAGTCATGGATTCTCTGGTGCATCAGGTTTTAATCAGATGTTCAATAAGTCCAAGTCCAGAATCAGAATGGTAGATGAAGATTGATATCACAAGCTGCTCATTCAGTGGTAGATGCTGACATCACTGAGTCATGAGGAGGAACATCACAAGAGGCATGGGATGTGGCTGGTATCTCTGAGTGTGCAGTGTGAAATAATACCCAACTCAGTCTCATGGGGCCCTTACCCATTTATTCATCATGGTCTACCTCCAGCTGCTCCAGTCCAAAGCATCTGAAGAGCTTGTTTTAGCCATTTTTATCCACCATTCTTATTCTGGACTTGGACTTATTGAACATCTGAATAAAGCCTTCTGCACTAGATAATCTTTGGCCAGTAAAAGCTATCGCAAAAGAGGACACAATTTGTGACATGTGAGTATGCATTTTTCATTTCTGAATTTTATTGTTTCTTTTACCTCTAGTTTTCTGAGATTCTCCATGAGATTCATTCGCATGGGGGGATATGGAGGAGGTGTGTCACAGGGCTGGGCCAAGTGGACATCAAGCATATTTTACTGGCTAATGTTCATGTCAGTTGGCCAATCACGGAGTGATACAGATGGCATTGAATCCTCCAGTATCTCCCATATGTACAGTCAGAGCAGCATCTGATAGGCCGACATGCACACCTGCATGCTAGAACCTGCATGTGCCCAACACATAATTATATTCATTTTCCAGCATTCCACTTTTTTAATACGCTCAGCACTGCAGCACCATTGTCAGCACGTTGTTCTACGTGGGTGTGTTTAGCACACAATTAACAGCGTTGTCCTAAAATCACCTGTGTGATCATAGATTTAGTATATCAGCTTCAGTAACGCTACTCTTAAACCCTATATGAACTGGAGTAAGTATGGCCAATTCATTACTATGTTAAAATACTTCCTTTCCATAAATTCATGCTGGATTGTTTTATCCACTTTGGGCAGAGAAGCCAGCCAAGATTTATAATAGCCATTCATTATCCATAATGGCTGGATTTCAAAGCTTTGGCCATAGCATATGCACCTGAAAGAAATGAGCAACTTGCTGCAGTTTTTATGGCCCAGACCAGATATTTGTGTGATTTATTTGTGGAACTGTGGTTCCTAAATTCATAGATCCAGCAGTTATACTGGGCTCTATAAAGTAAATTAGTCTGTTCCCAGTGTGTTTTCTGCCTTTGCTTTTTATTGCTTGTTTGTCTCTGAAGCTCTGAAGTCTTCTGATCTCTCTATAGATTTTTTTATACCAGCAACCGTACATGGTTTATTATTTGTTTACTATTGCCAGCAGGGTTATTGGTACGGTACATCAGGTTATAGACAAGATTTCAAAAAGTCCACATCGTTAGTTTTCATTATTCTCTATATGGAGTTGACGTCTGACGTAAAGGTTATTCTGACCATCTTGGTCAGGCTGATGTAGTAAAAACAACTGGATCAATTTAGTACCAAATAACTGCACCATAGGGGACATATAAAATCCCCCCGAAAATCCCTGTTGATTTAAATTGAGCTTTTAACCCCTTGAATGCTAAAAGTCTCCAATGCATCGCTTTTGGTTTGCCTCAGAATTGCACCAATTTTCATAGCACATCAGCGTCTCTGTGTTAATGTTAAAAACCTAACTGAGTACCTCACGTGCATTTCACTGTCCCCGTCCATCATTTCCATTAACTTTTTAACCCTTAGAGTACCATAGGGATGTGTAGCACATTGCTGTGCAAAGAGTTGCACACCCCTCAGGATCTCAACCCTTTAAGGACTCATGATGTACCAGGACCTCCATGGACAAACTTGCGTCATGGAATTCAGGGGTCTCTGCACTGCTGCAAGCCACTCAGGGATCCCTGAATCCATTTAGCAAAAAAAAAAAAAAGCTCCGTGGTTCTTAACTGCCAGCCGCATGGCCAGTCATTAAGGGATTAAAGAGTCGGGGTGCCACTTGTTGCTTCATAATGCATTTTGCCCCTCTGGTCCTTAAAGGGTTAAGCAAAAACAAAAAAGCAGGAAAGCCATGTTGGGCTGATGTACTAAAGGCATACTAACTGAACAACATGGGAAAATAAAAACATTGCCATTGATTTAAGAAGGTATTTAAATTCCTTCAAAATTCTTTGGAAGCTTCACTAGCATTCAGTTGGTTAAAAGCCTCATTTAAATCAAAGAGGATTTTGGTAAACTTTATTTGTCCCCTGTCGTGCAGTTGGTTTGCCCCAAAATTTCTCTAGTGAATCCTAGTACACCAGCCTGTCATCATACAATAAAATATTCCATATAATATTATAGGAATAACACATCTCTATTTTTATACAGCATTAATAATTGTGACTAGAGTTGTACACAGCGTTTTGCTTTAGGGCACCATAAGCTGTAAGAGAACAAGCAAAGGAAATTATATAAACCGCATAAAATGTAAGTGCCAGAGAGATGCTGACACATTGCAACACAATACATTGGATAGCTCTCTGATACTCAAAGGATTAACATTTAGAGTACCCTACCATTAAAGAAATCCTAAAAAAAAATTATAAATACCACAGAAAATCAATCAAGAAAAGAAATAAAAAATCAATATAGGATACCCAACAGCAAAAAAGAGCAGTGTAATATTGATATGCAAATCCATATGAAGAACATTCAAATTGTGGACTCTATTCAATGAATCTTGGAATTTTTTGCATAATAGAGTTAACCCCTTGAGTGCCAGAGGGGTATCCAACTCAAAGGATTAAAGTACAGTATGAATTAAGTAGTACTGTTTTTGTCTTCTTGTTTTTTTCCATGCAGTTCAATTCCAGGTTAGGTTTTTGACACCTTGTCGTCTTGGCAGTGCCTTTATTTCCATGTGACAAATGTAGAACAAAATCACCCATGGATAATAAATGGCAGAACCTCTCCAGTCTATTTCGGTACCTCAGGTAATAGCAACATGTAACGTGGATGTTGGTAGGTGTGCTGCTAGGTAGTGGTTAAAAAAGCTTAAGCCTGTGGTCCTCATGTTTGAATCTTCTTACCAGTCTTGGGCATGTAATTGTGTAATTCTCAGCTTATCTGCATCCTATATAATAATTCGCTGATGTATGTTTGTCAGAAGCTGTCATGCACAGTACAGACTGCTGCGTGCACTGCAGTTATGAGCAGTACAGACTGCCCACGCCGTGGCTGATAACTGTGTGAGGCGCTCCGAATAGGGCCATTCAGAGCGCCCCACTGTTATCAGCGGCGGTGCGGGCAGTCTCTACTGTGCATGACTTCACCATGGCCGTTGCTGCCTGGCACTGTGGACCATGTACACAGGCTGTTTAACTAGTAATGTAATAATGCAACTGGCTGAGAAGCAAAATCGATGCTTTAGATAGGAACAGGCCCTAACTTTTGGGAACATTGCAGCATTTCTGGATGAGTGGAACCATTATTGTCCACAGTACACTGGCAATTGCTGTAAGTGGCATCCTTCTGTATTCCCTCTGGGTGTGCTGAATTCTAGATCACCTGAAGATGATGTCACTGGACTCCAGTTAAGGTTCAGCAGAAAATCATGGGAGGTGGTGGCACAGTCTGGCACAACTCATAAATGCATGGCAATTGAATTAATTTAGAGCAGATAACTCAACTTCCTCAAGTGCCTGTTTTCCCTGGATACTGCCATAGAAACTAGAGGGGACTTACCATTTACTGGTCGGGGTGGATGCAGTTTGTTGCACAATGGTCCACGTTCTCTTTGAAGCTTCACCCCAAGGAAGTCTTTTGTGTGCAATATACAAGGCCAAATTTACATTTTAGTTGACATTAGGTATCCCAGGTCACCTTAGCCTCGCCTGTGCCCCTACTCTCACTAGTCCCCTTACCCCAGCTATTATTTCTGCAGCCTAGAATTACCATTAGCCTATAAAACATATGTGCATAAAAATATCTTAATCCCGTGGATTCAACCAATGCGTTGGAGACTTCTCTAGCTCGCAAAAGGTTAAATTGAGGCCAGAATGGGATATGTAAAGCAGTAAATAAAATTGCCACCATACAACAATAATGAGTGTCTAATGCTGGACATAGTCGGTTGGAAAATGGACATGGTCAATGCAGCTGTGGTGCTCTTCAAAATGTGGTGCTCTAGACTGAATCTGCCTAATGGGAAATCCACCCTGACAATGTAACTTCCTTTATTTAATATGTTAACAATTATTATGTAGTGTCTGATGTGTTTTTCAGTTCCCCTATCAGAAAAAGCTGACACAGGAATCAAACTTGGTTTCCCTGACATACATGTTATCTGCAAGGCGAGTTAACAGATGACACACAGCAGATTGCCTTTTCTCCTTCCATAGGATCTGGCCTTATATGTGCAGTGACTTGCCTGGAGCAGCATGTATGACACAAATTTAATATTTAAACATCTTACAAGACAGCTGATGAGAAGTGTTGGCATTGACTATATTTTTCATGTCACTCTGACCTTGTTATTCTTTCACTTGAGAGCTTTTGTGGCTTGGAGTTATTTTTTGGCTTCATTTTTCTATCCGTAACAAGCAATCCGCAATCTACAACCTGTCATCCTTTTTACAAAACAGTCAGGATGTCAGCTATTAGCAGCTGGGTGGAGGAAGATCTGTTAACGCTTTCCTGTTCAGTAGGTTTCAGTACATTCATCTAAATGTCTCTGTAAAAATTATTGTTGTTCTTAACCCATTGCACACTCCTCTGATCCTTAAAGGATTAAAATCCATTACAAACAACACTGGCTTTGTTTTAGCTTTTTGGGAGTTTTTTTCATATGTTATCTAAAACAATGTTTCCCAATCTGTGGTACTAATAACCCTGGAGGTACTTGGGACCCAGGCAGGGGGTACTTTGCAAAGTGTGAACCTGTCTTCAGTTTAGGTATACTAACCAGACCCTCAGCAAAATGATGTAAGCTGCAGGAGTGACTGTTCTTTCATATTGCAGAGCAGTGATTCTCAATATGTTTTCACTTAAAGGAGCAGTAATGTCCCAGAATTTTTTTTATCTAAAGTTCTGCCTCTCCTGATGTCAGCTGTAAAGCTGACAGAAGGAGATCCGTGTTGGCCAGCAGAGCCGCAGTAGCGATGCTGGAAAATAATTACTTCATTGGAATGGTCTACAAAGTGTGATTGCAAACCAAGTACACTTTGTAGACCATGCCAATGAAGTAATTCTTTTCCAATATTTCTATTTCAGTTCTGCTGCAGAGACGCGGCTGGACCCAGGATCGGAATCTCCTGCTATCAGCAGAGCGCTGACATCAGGAGAAGGGGAGGGAGGGGGGAACTTTAGAAATGAATATCTCTCAAACCATAAAGGTTTAAGAGATGGGATTTTTGTGCCACATAATTTCTTTTTTTTTAATCTACAAAACCAGAAAAAAAATTATGGGACATTAGTGTCCCTTGAAGGTACCCCTAACATGCAATCTGGAATTTTCAGAGTACCCCTGGCATTTTAAAGGTAATTCCTCAAGGGCTTAACTCTTTGAGTGCCAGATTGGTACGCAACACATTGCTTTGTGTACCACTCTGGTACTCAAAGGGTTATTGGAAGGAGCAATACATGAATGTGTAGTTATTATTAGATCTCACAGAAAATGTTTTAACAGGAAGAATACATTAAGATTTCTCTCATTTTCAAGGATGTCATGGGGAGCTTTTACAGTAAAAAGTTACATATTTACACAAAAAAAGAGAAACGCTAATATAAACACACATACAAACATTATATACAGTTACAAATTATTTTTAGATACAAAGAAGCAGTTAAGTTTAGGGATTTTAGACTGGGAGAAAATTATTTTTCAGGTCGACTATTCCAGGCTTTCTGAGCGCTGAAGGAGAAGACAAATCAACTCACTTCTGTCTTGTAGTGTGGGAACTGTGTTAGTTGTTAGCAGTGGAGCCGAGGTTATAGTTAGTATGGAGAGACTGAGTGCACATACTGCTCAGTTAGTCTGGTAGCTTTCTAAAGAAGTTGTTATAAACAAGGTTCGAAAGGTGAAGGGTACATCTAGATTCAAGGGGTTTTTTTAGACATACACAATGATAAGAAGCATATTGTGCAAAATTATTTCTATAAATATACATTAGAAAATCAACTTTATATTTATATTTTTTAGATGGAACCGTTTCAGGTTGGTCTAAAGTTGTAAGTGGGATGCCACATGATTTAGTCCTGGGCCCCAATGCTTTTTAATTTGTTTATTAATAATCTAGAAGTGAGAATTGAAAGTAATGTGTACATTTTTGCTGATGACACTAAGCTGTGCAAGGAAATACATACAGAGCTGGATGTTTTCTCTCTGAAGAAGGAGATGAACTGAGTGAATTGGCAGAAAAGTGGCAGATAACATTTAATGTAGATAAATGTAAGGTTATGCATTTAGGCTGTAGAAACAAACATGCTACATATACAGTAAATGATAAATGACTTGGGGAATCCTAAGTAGAGAACATTTTTAAAAGTTCTGATAGATGATAGAATTCACAGCAATGTGCACTCACTTATTCAGCTGCAAGAGCAAATATGGTACTACCCTGCATAAAAAGAGTTATAGCTGCAAATATAATTCTACCCCTGTATAAATCCTTGGTAAGACCTCATCTAGAATATGGAGTACAGTTTTGGGCACCAGTTCTTTAAAAAGACATTATTGAACTGGAAAACATTCAGAGATGTGCAACAAAACTGATAAAGGGATTGGAGATCTGAATTATAAAGCAAGACTAGCCAAATTGGGTTTGTTTACATTAGAGAAGAGATGTCTAAGGGGTGATATGATTATCTTTTACAAATATACTTGAGGTCCATACAAATACCTTTTCAATTAATTATTTAATCAAAGAGCTGACCTAAGAACGAGAGGTCATTTACTAAGACTAGATGAAAGGAGCTTTTGACTAAAACAAAGATAGGGGTTTGTTTTACAGTAAGGGCAGTAAAGTTATGGAATTCTTTGCCTCGGGATGCTGTCCTTGCAGGTACTGTAACTGCTTTCAAAAAAGTAATGGATACCTATCTAGCACAGAACAATATTGAGAATTATGACAGTTGGCTTCAATGCAGATAGGATGTTGATCCTGGAAAATATCTGACTGCCATTTGGAGTCAGGAAATAATTTTTCACCCTGTTGCATCTTAAATGGAAATGGTTTCAATGTTTTTTTTGCCTTCCTCTGGATTTGGCATGGGCTGTACTTTGTGGAAGCATGTCTTTTTTTTCAGCTTCGTCAACCATATTACTGTGAGACACTCTGAATTGGTATAGCCAATGGATATGGATAGCCTGGCATGTTTATAATGTGGGAATATACTCTGGATTCATAAACCATAAATGGGCACTATCACCTAGCAGTAGCTATATTTTATTGAGAAAATTAGTTTTTTGTTATTTAGATTTATATATTATGCTAGCTAAGGCATGAAATGCAGACACATTCTGCATGACACAGCTCAGCAATTCTTTTGCCCATTAGTGAGGTAATGTAGGACTAAGACAGGAAGTGCCTTCATGACCTGTCTTAATTAGCATATTCTATGCATCTAAATAATTAAAATACTATTTTTGTAAATAAAAAAAGGCTAATACACCATATAGGTAATTCTGAGCTCTTTGGTGATTTTGAAAGCTATTTGAATCAACAAAGTTGTTTTTATGTGATAATGTCACTTTACACATCTACTCAGAAGTGAGTCTAAGTACAAGTGAAACAATTTAATCCATCATGAAACTGAAGTCTAATTACAAGTGAAGCAATTTAATCCATCATGTAACTAAAACTAACCGCCCCCTTTCCTCTCCTATCCCTCATTACCTCCCCTAAAAATGTCCATATTCTTGCATTTCATTTCAACTAGTGAAGAGATATAATAATGCAATAAACATGACTGTTTTAAATTTTATTTGTGAAAAATAAAGAAAAAGTTTAAATAAAAAGGAAGTGTCTTTGGTTTAGGGGATTCAAAAGTAGGTATTGCAAATATCAGGTTTACTGTTTTTTTCCACTCATATGATGGGTTTTCATTTATTTCTAATTATTAAATGTAAAATAAATTGATTGTTTTTTGTAATACTACCGGGGAACTTGTTACTGACTTGGCCTGCTTACGGATTTAAGGGTATCCCTTCTCGAGCCTATATGGTTTAGTCAAAATGACTAAGCCAATGGTTAACACCCCTGTGTATATTCAAACATATCTTTATATTTTGGCTTGTTTGCACCCATTTTAGACAGATTTGGACATCACTGTTTAGCTCATCACATAAAACATTAGTAGTTACAATATGTACATATTAGTCATCTTTACAACGTAAAGGGATAGTACCACTTAATATATAGTCAAACATATTGTAGGGTTAATCCCTCTGAACACAACAAGGTCACTCTTATTGCTGAGAGGTGTTTTATTCAAAAGTTATAGCAACTAAAACTTAATTTTTTTAGGTGCAATATGTCAATGGCCTGGAATTTTACAGTGGCGCTGTTGCTATACCATCCTATGAAAGTTTATGGTCAATTGACCAGAACTTTCCATAGGATTATGCATCAACATCACCACTGTAAAATTCCAGGCCACTGAGATAATGCACCTAAAAAAAATCAAGTTTTAGCTGCTATAACGTTTTAATAAAACACCTCTCAGCAGTGGGAGTGACCTTGGTGTACTCAGGAGAATAAACCTTACAATGTAAATGTTACTATAGATTGTGTTACTGTCCCTTTAAGAAAGCATCAGTTAGGGGCATGTATCGACTGAAATATCAACACAAGCCATGTGCCAGCAACTGCATGGCCAGATTCCCCATGTGGCAGTGTAGGCCCCTGGCAGATTGTGTAAAGCCTTGTATTAAAATAGTCATTAATATAATTGCTTGGCCAGTGTCCATACCAGTTCACATAAACTGCTACTGAACATATTTTAACCCATTAGATTCTACACAATGCGTTGGAGGACTTTCTAGGATCCAATGGGTTGAGATGTATTGGCCTTGTGTCGCATAGGCTATTTTTATTTTCTGTGCTAGTGGATGGGGTTGGAGCCATGGAAAGGCATGTGTCTGTTGAGGCTAAGTACACTTAGTATAACTTGCCTAGGAGAACCTGAAATGTAAACTGCGCCATGTGCAACTGTAAATGTAACAATATGCACCAATATCCTCCTGTTACTACACTGGTGATGTGAGATTTGCAAGTTTTGTCATAAAACTAGCTAAAATGTAGTATTCAGGGGAGGGCTGGCAACTTATGGCCTGGGGGGCAAATACAATCAAGTGACCATTTTATATTATTGTTCCATCCACTGTCCTAGCCTACCCCCTTTTTGTTAATTTTAAAATTGGTATTAATGTTGTGACACGATACCACGTCATTTACAAATGAAATGGAGCTACGCTAGTGATACCACAGAGCTTACAATGTAAGTAAACTACACTAGTGATACCACAGAGCTTACAATGTAAGTAAACTACACTAGTGATACCACAGAGCTTACAATGTAAGTAAACTACGCTAGTGATACCACAGAGCTTACAATGTAAGTAAACTACACTAGTGATACCACAGAGCTTACAAGGTACTTATTATGGCAAAATAGAAGGTCACTGTCCCTTTCAATGTATCTATTCAAATTGCCTATAACCTCTGTCTTTGTTTCTCAATCAGTTTAATAGTTATAGGGGTCTATTTATTAAAATTGTTCTTTAAGGATTTGAACACATGAAAAAAATGCATAAAATAGTATTGCTGTCATATGGGATCATTCACATTGCTGAAAAACACAATACATGTCACAAGGTAGTGTATCTTGCTGCAACTTTTGATCCAACTGTGTGTTGTCACAAGTATATGCAATGTATATTGATATCAAGAATATGTTACCAGTAATGCAATTACAGAGTAATGTTAAAACTGCATTGTTGAAGTTGAAGAAAATAATTGAGTGAAAGATTAGTGAATCATGTGATTCAACACACATTATAATCACATGCACATCTTATAAAAATTGCATCTAAATGTGTATGCTCTTTAATATGCAAATATAGAGCATCAAACAAATATCCATTGTAAAGGTGCATTCCTTTAAAATATAGCAATGCTACCATTGCTGTTAAGAAAAGTTAGAAGTGCTAATAAAATGTTTCAAGCATCTAAAGTTGCATGCATGTCTAGCTATCTTGTTTTATACACAATGGGAATGCTTTTAGTTCATCAACAAAAACACAGCTGGTGCTTAATTAATGCATTAATAAAATACAAGTTAGAGAATTTGGTTTAATTGTTGGAGAATCTAAACTCAGCAGACTTGTCTGATAACAGCAGCCCAATTATTCACGTGTCCAAAAAAGTCACCTCTCCGCCTTTTTAGGATGTTAGCATCTATCTACCAAAGGGGAGGAATAACTTAATGGGGAGGAATAATTATTCAAACTCTTTTAAAATTGAGACTCACACTGAAGGGATGGTTTGGGAAGGTGATAGCTCGTCTTTACATACCCGAGAGATTCTGGTCCTTAAAGAGTTACTCATCTATGTTTTCCACGCCATTCATCTGGGACAAGACTTAAATGTCTATCTTCCAAGTTGTCAGCCCATGATTAAATGCCTCTAAAAGCAAAATGTTTGCAGATGGACAATGCATCAGATGTATACAGTTCTCATTAACCTTAATTAAATTAATTGAATTTTTAATGTGTGCTTCAAACTTTATATAAGCAACCTAGATCTAAGTGTACCAATATTGGCTGTTATATATAAAAGAAAGGTAGCACAATCCTGGGCAAGTGAAACATATAGGACAAATTTTCAAAATTTTCAAAATTCACGAGAAACCTCTCACGGGGCTGGGCATGATCCGGCTGTCATGAAACATGTTGGGACTAATGACAAAGTGGAAAAATGGAGAACCGTTAAAAAGGATTTCAGGGATTCAGAAAATTAATACAGCTCTCATGGAACTCACAAGTGAACCTAAGGTTGTCCTGATTATTGTTGAGATAATTGACAAACAGCTCAGCATCCCCTCAGCACTAATGTTTATTCAAGTTACTGTGTATCTGTTTTTTAGATCGTAAACATACATTGGTTGTTTTAAATCCAATCATAATCATTGATTGATCACGTAATAGTGTTTAAATATCCGTTATTTAAGTAACGTGTATGTCTATGAGTAAGTACCTACGGGTACGAAATGCGTCAGATTAACACTGTATGTTATACGTGTTTTTGGTGATATGAATGATTTTTATGTTTTTGCTACAATAAAGGATTATTTTTTATCTATTTTTGGGTTGCCTGAGATACAGTTCTATAGCTGAGTGCCAAGTGCATCCGTTTGTTGCCTGCATCATTATTATGTCACACGCTTTCCCTGGGGCATACTGCAGTGCTCCCCCCGAGTGGTCCAGACATCGGAATCGGGATTTAAGGACGCCAAAGGTCCGCATGAGCCTGGTTGTATCTTTCCTGGGCATCTGTTTGTGGATTGGTGACCGGGGTCAGTAGCCAGGATTTACATCCATAGCCAGCATCACCTGTGGAATGTGAGTGACATGGTGAGAGAAGGAGCACATGTTGTGTGAATGATGTTTTGTGTGGTGGACGTAGTAGCTATGAGTCAGGAGCATGCTGAGCAGTGTTGTGTGTACACCTGTATATGTGGTGTGATTTAGTATTGGGAACTCACCCAGAAGCCATCCCCCTGTATAAGTTCCATTCTTGAAGTCTCTGTATGCTGAGGAGTTTTGGAGAATGTAGGAATTCATAATCCTCAGGTTGCTGTCACACACCATATGCACGTTCATGTAATGGAAGTTCTTCTTGTTGATGTAGATATGTGCATCACGTGCTGGGGCTTTGATACAGACATGGGTGCAATCTATAGCACCCATGACCCTGGGCATTCCTCCCCTTGTGTAAAAGCCCTGCTTGAGATGTATTCATCCATGTCGGTGGTGGGGAAATGTATGTAGGTACTGCCCTTGCTTTTGAGGGCTGGCAAGACCTGGGCCAGCACTCTGGAGAATGTGGCCTGTGACATGCCAGATGCGTAACCCTCAGTTGACTGGAAGGCTCCATTTGTCAATTGTATGGCACACAGGCGTTTTTGCAGGCCAGATACGGCATGGTTGTGGATGTAGATGGGATCCACATGATCCTTGATGACCTCATACAAGGCAATCATACTGTGTGGCCTCAACCTGTAGCACCTCACCTCATCATCTGTCATTCCAAAGATAGTGACCCTTGGGCGGTATACCCTGGGCCTTGGTGGTCGGCTATACATCCTTCGCTGCTGCAGTGGTCCCTGTGGCAGCTGGGGAGCATCCTGTTGCTGTGGAGCATCCTTTTGCTGCAGCTGTGCATCTGCAGGCAGGTGCTGTCATCCAGGTGGGAATGGGCTCCTGTGTGGCTACTAAGTCAGAGCCTCCTCACTCGCAAGAGGTGAAGGCTGTTGATCAGGTGGGCCTGGGGCTTGCTGGTGTTCCCTAGCTCTCTCCCTTGCACGCCTTCTCTGCAGTCTTCTCATCAATAAGTATCCCAAAATACGTATTGTTCTCTCTCTATCTCTCTCTATCTCTCTCGCTGAGTGGAAAACAAGCCATAAGTGAGTGTGGTGAGTTGTCCCTTTAAGAACATGATAGGGCTTTGTGTAGGTGTGGTGATGAGGTGAGTGCTGACCAGTGAGAAGTTGTTTATTGTCTATGTAAGTGTTTGCAGGTGTGTGTGTGTTTTAAGATGTGGTGTGTTGTGATTGCTGTGTCTCTGCCAGTTGCGGGTGTAAAGTTGTGGGGTGCAGGTTGTGTCTGGATTGTGTGATGATGTTGCACAGGTGAGCTTGTTTTGCATTGGCAGGTGTCCGTGTTGTGTAATAACCCCCACTGTTCACTGCCATGTTGTGTTGGTGTTTTTTTGGAAGTCCTTGTCCTTATGGTTTTGCTTTTTGTTGTTTGTGAGAGTGATTTGTGGTGTCTGGCCATGTTTTTGTGTTCTTTGGACATTGCACAGGTTAATTTCTCCATTTACATGCTTGTGCGGTAAGAATTTTGAGTGTTTTCCTATGTAACGGGTGTTTTTTCTGCCCATTACATGTCTAATAGCGAAGAAAACTGGCTCTGAACTTTCGTCCGTTAAGTGTACCTTTTTTTCAGCCGTTAACAGCACCGCTAGCCTTTGAATGGCTCTGTGGATTCTTGTTCCATGCGTCTCAATGCACGTAAGTGTATCAGCCGTAAGGATTATCAAGCTGCCGTTAGCTGTTCTTTAGACGGATCTTTAAATTGCTAAATACAACTTAACACACCTGGTAGTGCTTTTTTTTGCTAACGGCTGCCTTTAACTCTACCCCCTAATTGTCTAAGGGGTGATATGATTACCAATTACAAATATATTCAAGGTCAATACAAAGAAATCTCCAATTAATTATTTACTGAAAGAGCTAAGCTAAAATTAGATCAATGATTAAGACTAGCGGAAAGGCGCTTTAGACTAAAACAAAGGCACAGGTTTTTTACAGAAAGGGTGGTAAAGCTATGGAATTATATGCTGTGCTTTCAAAAAAGTTATAGATACCTATCTAGCACACAATATTGAGAATTATGATAGTTCTCTACCTGCATTGAAGCCATCTATCTGACTACCATTTGGAGTCAGGAAAGAATTTTTTTTACCCATTTTGGGCTTTATTGGAAATGGCTTCAGTGGGGTATTTTTGCCTTCCTCTGTATCAACAGGGGTAATTTGGCATGTGCTGGACTTGACGGGCGCATGTTTTTTTTCGGCCTCATCAACTATGTTATTATGTTATGTTTAAATTCATGGGAATTTGTGCAATTTTTATTTGCCTCTAATGGGGCTTTTGGTTCACCCTAGACTTGCTTTACTTTATTTTTATAGATAAAACCCACTGTGATATCAGGATTTTTGTACAAAGTGGTATTTCCATTGCTAGCTATGAGCTGAGATGTTTAATATTCTGTATGATTTGTGCAGTCATGTATTTTAGTTGATCTATGCTGATTTTCAATGATGATACCTTTAAAAGCATGCCCTGGATTCTTAGATTGATGTTTGTAAATGTCACTATAATATATCACTCACTGTTAATGGCTCTAACCCTATGCATCAGAGCAGTACTCATTGGAAAATAAATTTATTTTCATCTCTTTTAGGTTATGCATTACAGCAGGGATAGTCAAATGCTGTATGGGCCTCCAGCTGCTGGGGACTACAACTCCCAACAGCTGGCTCAGTATGATGGGAGTTGTAGTTCCCAACAATTGACTAGCACTGTATTATAGTTTCTAGGTTATTTTGAATTCTCAAGCTGAGCCTGTTTTAATGAACTGTATCTCTTCTAAATGAGTCTCACATAAACATGGGAGATTCATCATCCACCTAATAAATTACCCGGAGAATTTTGTTTGCTCAGAATGGAACTGGTACTAGTAGAAAATGATCTGCAAATACATTAATGTGGAAAATGGACTTGGGTCTTTGCTCCTTTAGTATATTAAAAGCAGATTAATACTGTCATACCATATTACTGTTCAGAATACTGAAATTATACTCACTGTGTAAAAAAAATTTGACCTACTTTGTTAAAGAGGAACTATATCCTTGGAACAAATTGGTCTTTAAAGAACACAGCTTCTTGTATCCTTGAGGGCTATGCAATTCAGTGCATGGCAATTGTTTGACGCACCTCTGGTCCTTAAAAGGATACTAATGTTTCACAAAAGAAGCAGCTCTGATTAGTCTTCACAGTATATGTGCTATGGAGAGAGTTATTTCAGTACTGTCCGAATTATAATTGAATGATAAAATAATGTAAATAGGGGTTTATTATTAGCAGGTTTTAGTGTTCCTTAATTAGTTTATTTATTTAATAACATATATCTTTTTATTTCTGTTACCCTACTGCTAATTATTTTAGTTTACTATTAAGACTAGTGACGTAAGTTCTGTTGATGACCATTATATATTATGAGAAAGCGTGGCCTGGAGAGAGAGATGTCAACAGCCATCACATAGGAATAGTTCCTCTTTAAAGAGGTTGAATGGTTATTTTAGTATATCTTGTCTCTGTACAGTTCATAAAATATCTTCAAAATAAGCTGACTTGGTATTTACAGAATCCACGTTATGTGGAACAAGAAGCCAGTAGAGGAAAAATGTATGCTAAAACACCTGTGGTTGTACTTCAGGTGGGATGTCAGTAAGGAGATGCATAGATGGTATCCTGCTTTCCCCTCCTGTTTTAACTTTTGCATCATGAATGAAGTATCTGCAGAATGGAACTTTCATAGACTGAGTCATTCATAACAGACTGCTACTACAACTAGAGGTGCCAGATGGTACAATGATGATAGCAGTAGGTTCTACATTTTTCATCAGCAGCAGAAAAACTCCTAACTGTGGTGGGGAAGTTCTTGATTTGTGGTGCTGCTGCTAACTTAATATTACAGCCGAAAAGTATGGCTGCTTGGGGGTTGCACTTCCAAGTGGTGATGCTAATGATTGTGGGGGGGTTTCTAATTTTGTTCATCTTGTTCATTTGGCCAGACTTTCCACATGATCATTCATACTTTTTATAAATAGACTCACCACTTATCTCCACTGGTGGAAGGCTAACCTTTTTCTTTCATCTAATTGTTGGGCCAAATCATCATCACTCTCACTCTCTAATGGATCTGCATTTGAACAAGAAAGGAAGGACAGTGGAAGCACATATTCTAAATCTCCATCAGCAGCCTCATCATTAATAATTAGGTCACCGACATCATCTGCTTCTTCATCACCACTATTGTCCCTGCCAGATTTCCCCATCCCCAACACATTCATTTTCTTCTAGCTTTTTCTCAAACACTTTACTGTGACTTTTCCCATGGGCGGTATTTACAGAATTTTAAACATTACTTTGTAATGAGGTGTTGCAATTACTGGCTGTTGCAGAACTTGGTCCCACTGCTAAATCCTCCTCCTCCTCCACTGTGGCACAAGCACCAGAATGACACCATCACCATCATCACCATCCTTAGGATTTGTAGTACTAGTATACTACTACTGGAAATGTTCACATCAATTTTACTAATGGATTCCTCCTCACCAGGAATAGGTTCATCATCATCAGTTGCTGCCACTAGTTCCTCTCTTAGCCTCTGGATAAATAGTGTCACAGGGTTGATATTGCAACCTCTATAGAGGCCAATACGAGCATTCCTACATTGGAACCACAACCTTTACCACAAACACTACTGATTCAATGTAGCTGTCCCATCCAGCATAATAGCCAACTGTTAGATCACCCAGCGCATTTTACCAGATACCTGACTTCATCTGGGGCCTCTAAGAAAGTGAGTCATAAATAAATATGCTCTTTTATACATCTTCAATATTCAAAATGAGGCTTGGATTTTGCATAGCCTCAATACCATTAGGTTGCCATTTTATTACTTATGGCAACCGTCTCTAAGGAAATTTTCTAGGCTGGAATATGTAAACTATTTATGTATAATGAAAGTGCTCACTATAATACTGCAATTATAACAGTGAATCACCATCCCAATAATTATGATAATAATTATTTACAAAAGACCAAAAACAAACCAAAATGTGAGAAATCAACAGGACTTAAACACTTTTTCATATCAATATCATAGTGAAGATTTTATTTTGAAATATGACAAAATAACTATCCACCTCTAGTTATTCTATAAATGGTCTAAGGTGGAGCCTTCATTTAAGCCATATGGATTTAAATTTTTTAATGTATATATCCAGAAGGCCTCCCTTTTTAAGATTTTTTGTCAAAATTTCCTTTTCTATGAGAAGGTTCGATTTTCTCTAGACCAATAAATGTCATCACTACTCTATTATTATCATGAAATTCAGCCATATATCTGGAACTGGAGTGTCTTGTCTATTTCATACATCTCCAGAATGTTCAAGAATTCTCTCTCTGAATTCTCTGATGCTTTTTCCAACATATTGGGTTCCACGTGTACACAGCATCATGCATATCAGACCACCAGTTATGCAATTAATTAATTTCTGAATATATAAAAAATTATTTTGATACCTATCCTGAAATCTGTATGTTTTAAGCACAAACGTCCAGGCTTTGCAATGACTGCACCTTACAGTACCCTTTAGATTTAAATTGGAGCTAAGCCAATTAGATGACTTTTCTCTTTTGCCAACTGACTATGTACCACTATGTCCTTAATGTTTTTAGTTCTTCCATATATAATTCTCAGACACTCACACACAGTATTTCCACTAGATCCTTGTCCAACAATAGAGTTGACCAGTGTATACCTAGTAATGAATAAATCAAGTTATGTTGTTGGTTATATGTGCCAGTCAATCTAATTTCTTTTGAGTCCTCCTTTTTATTCCTTGGTTTGTATAACAGGTCATTATGATCACTGTTTAGAGCTCTTTGATACACTCTTTTTAACACTTTGTTACTGTAACTTCTTGCCAACAAACGTTCTTGTAGTTTCTTCGCCTCTAATTTAAAATCCAAGCCCATGGCTAGTGGCTCGTCACGCTCCACGGGCTCTTCCCTTATAGTTTAACCTGTATAATCTATTGGGTACATGCTTATCTAGGACTGTTATGAATCTGGCTTGAATGCTGGGGAAGGGTGTGTGGTCTTGAGCCGGGGGGGGGGATGGGCCCTGGGTGCTATGTTTCCTGGTCCAGTGAGTGGGTTTACTGGGGGGATTAGGTTAGGGGGGATTGGGGTAGGTTTTGGGGTTTGGTTGTGGGGGTGGGTTGTTGGGGAGAAGAAACGAAAAGCATTATTAGTGGTACCATTTGGTTATTTTGCTGAATGCCTCTGTATTACAATTACAATCATGTTATATTGCAATGTCTAACATGTATGTTCCCCTAATGCCATGAATAAAAATTATTTAAAAAAAAAATCCAAGCCCAAGGTGAGCTTCATTGAGTTCTGCCTAATTGTGTCCCAATATACTTTCTGTTCTATCTCCTTTTTTCTGATACATTTTTCCAGTACAGGTAACTTACTCAGAGGCTCAGTCATTTTACTTAATTTAGTTTTGGAGCTGCACTATATTGGATAATTGAGAATTCCCAGTGTTTTTAACCACTCGAGTGCTAGAGAGAGTCTCTAGCATTCAAGGGGTCAGAAGACAAATTTAAATCATTGGGGGTTTTGACAATATGTACTTGTCCTATGGCACATTTAGTTTGCTAAAGAATTGCTACTCTTTCTTATTAAATATGGACCTAAATGCTGTGACAGATCCAATATTAACTTCTCCTAACATTGGCTCAGATGCAGGACATGCTGAAAAGTACTCCACTGGTTTCCTATAAAATATTCACACTTTTCTTTAGGAGTTGACTTGATTCATGGCTCAGTAAGAAGGCTATTAATTAAATAAATTGTAGTTATATTCAGTGCATCTGCATTATCCATTAAGAGCATTTGATGAATTACCTCTTAATAATGATTCTTTATATATGTCTAAACTCTCTGCATTGCTAGGTTATATGACAAAACATCAGATATCTCCAGTCTTTGACAACATTGCTGTCAACTGCTTGTTTACCAGATGTAATTACTCTGAGGATAAAGATAAGAATCACCAGTAATAGGTTCAACCTTTAAGGACCAGACTGGTGTGGGATGCTTTGAAAAGCACATCCCCTCTTAACCTATCTTAACCCTTTGATTGCCAAAGGGTTAAATCTTTGGTTGTGTTCCAAGCACTTTGGGAGTTAAGTTCTCATAGGTTAAAACCCCTCCATTGTTCCTCTGCTTGCCTTGCAGATCATGGTAATCTGCAAGGCTGGGTGATGTCAGCACCTCGGTTCTCATGGAAAGATTGCTTTCTTCACTATTGAAGCTCATTGACAGACAGTTGGATTCTGTAGGCTTCTATAGGGAGAAGAACAGTCTCCCTTGAGAACACCGCAAGGTGTTGATGTCACCCAGCCTTGAAGATCACCTTGATCTACAAGGCTACCTCGAGAACAATAGAGTAGTTTTGTGCAATGGGTCTTACATGGATCCTCTACTGTCCCCTTATTGGGTTAAACTTTTGATTGCCAGAGGGATATGCAACACGTTGCTGCAGGCCCATCTGGCACTTAGGGTTAATATTAATTCTTCAAAGGAACAGAAAACTTTTCCTATTACAGAGATTGTCCTGCTGAGTAAAACAAAGCTAATTCCACTGTGGGCAGTTGTTGATGACAGAAAGATGACAGATGATGACAAATGAAACTGTTACTATCACATTTTGCTTTCTTCCATAGAATGAATCCGCAGTCTTTCTGGCCACTAAAGGGCAATTTTAATGTTAAAACAAACAAACAAACAAGCCAAAGTATATGAGAGACTCTGAGGGTGACTAACAGCAAAAGTTACATGGATAGATGCCACTCAGAAGCATCACATTTTTGTTCTCTAGTTCCATTAAAGAGGGCAAATTTCCACGTATATTAGATTAATTCCACCCAAAAGGTTGTTCCAGTTCCATAATGACAGGTAAGTCCCCTCTGCAAGGAAATACCAATTACCCCCCAGTGTACATTTCAGCCTTATTTGGGCCTCATCAGTGAAGTGCAGCTGGCTTACCTTGGCACTGAGAACAAGCGGTCCACATCTGGACTACCTTTCATCCTTAGGGATATATAATATGGGCACGAAATTTGTAGTAACTGAAATTGTCTGTAATCAGAAAAAAAGTTCTTACACCATGGTTGGTCAATTCTCAGACATATTACCATAATTTTTATGTATTCAATTCCGCCATATCTATTAAAGGGAAAAAGCAGTCTCAAAGGTGGGTATGGTTTAATCTACCAACATATTGTAAGAAATGTAAAAAAAAAATATGTATTCTTTTAGCCATCAATTTTATGTCTGATTAAAGTACATTTTTCCTGACAAAATAAAAATGATCTAAACTGGGAGAAGACAAAGTACTATTAGCAGGATTGAGAAGCATTAGTAAAAAAAAAAACAAAAAAAAACCTTTGTTTGAAAATGTATCATTTTAATTTATTTTCAAAGACAAAATTAAAAACAACAGAATTTTTAAGGGCAATATACATCAAGTTATTCTTACAGTCATTTTTAAGTCTTTATGGCACATTTTCATATGTTGTCCTTCATTTTCCACCAACTTATTACAGCTTACTGAACATTGTGCCCAATGAGTTTAAAAACTGAAATTGTCTTGAATTGAATTAAAAAGTTCTTATGCTATTTTCTGTCAATTCTCAGACATATTACTGTCATTTTTTATATCCAATTCCACCATCTCTGTGAAAGGGGGAAAGTGGGTGTGGCTTAATCTACCAACATATTGTAAGGTATTTTCAGAAAAATTATCCTTTTAACCATCAGTTATATGTCTGATTCATGTTTTTTTTCCTAACAAAATAAAAATGGTCTAAACTGGGAGGAGACAAAGTACTATTAGCTGGAGTGAGAAGCATTAGTATGGTCTTAACTGGTAAATAAAAAAAAAGTATTTGAAAATTTGTCAATTTAAAGAGAAAATATGTGTCTGTATCTTTGAAAATTTTCATTTCAAAGACAAAATTAAAGGCATTTTTAACATCATAATTTTTAAGGGCAATATTCATCAAGATCTTCTTACCATCATGTTTATTTCATTTTACATAGTAACATAGTTGACAAGGCTGAAAAAAAGACATGCATCCATACAGTCCAGTCCATGTCAAAACAATTCTGTTGAACCAGAGCAAGGAAAAAAAAAACCCTGAGGCTATTTGCAATTTAGCCCCAAGTAGGTAAAAAATTCCTTCCCGACTCCAAATGGCAGTCAGATAGTTCCCTGGATCAACAACTTATCTGCATTGAAGCCATCTCTTATAATTTTCAATATTGTTCTGTGCTAGATATATATCCATTGCTTTTTTTAAATCAGTTATGTTATCTGCAAGCACAACATCCCTTGGCAAAGAATTCCATAGCTTTACCATCCTTACTGTAAAAAATCCATGGTTTTGTTTTAGTCAAAAGCGCCTTTTCTCTAGTCTTAAAGGATGATCTCTCATTCTTAGATTAGCTCTTTGTGTAAATAATTAATTGCATAGTTCTTTGAATTGTGCTTGAATGTATTTGTAAATGGTAATCATATCACCCTTTAGATGTCTCTTCTGTAGTGTAAACAAACCCAGTTTGGCTAGTCTCTCTTTATAACTCAGATCCTCCAATCCCTTTATCCGTTTTGTTGAACATCTCTGCACTTTTTCCAGCTCAACAATGTAGAGGTAGGGTAATATTAGCATCTCTTGCATCTACACCTCTTTTCGTGCAGGGTAGTACCCTATTTGCTGCTGTGAGGTCCATCGTCTATCAATACTCCTAAATCTTTCTCTAATGAGGATTCCCCAAGTTGTTTCCCATTAAGAGTACATGTAGCATGTTTGTTTCTACAGCAAAATGCATAACTTTACATTTATCTACATTAAATGTCATCTGCCACTTTTCTGCCCATTCACTCAGTTTATTTAAATCCTTTTGCAGAGAAAAAACATCCAGCTCTGTATGTATTTCCTTACACAGCTTATTGTCATTTGCAAAGATTAAGGAGTAGATTTTAAGGTGTACGTTAAAACAGCCGCTAAGTAAAAAGGCCTCTTGGCCGCAAATAATACACAATTTACGGCGGATTCGACAGGTAGTCTACAAGAAAAGCTAACGAGTGTAGGCACAACAAAAACACGTAACACAAAAACCTGCGTCGCACCTTTTTTAGCATCACCGTGCGTCCCAATCACCTGTTAAAACACAACTTAAGTCAAAGTGTAACATAACCGCTGGCATTGGCTAGCAACCCTGATTGATGCACCAACAAATTCAAACCCACAGCCAATCCCAAGGCCCCAAAGTATCCAAAAAGTTCAAATACACCTATATGTACCCCAAAATAACGGTCAAACCCTGTCTGTGTTTCGAGTTTCAGCAAGCTAGAGCACAGGACCCAGGAGTGGAGGATAGTGTTAACAGCGAGGGAGAAAGGAGCGGTCATTGGAGGTAGAAGGAGTTTTTGGAGTGGAGAGAGAATTGGAGTTGCACCTACATATACACATAGTACACTTTTGCACATATTACACACACCCATACAAACACATACACATACACACATAGTCTTTTTTTTTTTACACTTAACACATTTTTTAACTTTATTTTCTCAGTGTGAATCTGTTTGTGACAGAGACAAACAAAATTCAAACCTACAGCCAATACCAAGGCCCCAAAGTATAAAAAATGTTCAAATACACCTATATATACACCCCAAAATAATGGTCACACCTTATCTGAGTTTTGGTGAGCTAGATCACAGGACCCAGGAGCGGAGGATAGCATTTAGAGAGAGGGAGAGAGAGAGAAAAGCATACAGAGGAGTAAGGTAGAAGGATTTTGGAGAAGAGAGATTTACATTTAAATAAACACATAGCACACTTTTGCACATAGCACATACACCCATACAAACACAAACACATACACATACATACACATAGTCTTTTTTTATAACACCTAACACATTTTTTAAACTTTATTTTCTCAGTGAGAATCTGTGAGTAAAAGAGTGTGACAGAGAGTGAGTGGGATCAAGTGTGTCTGTGAGGGCCTGTGTGAGTGCCTGGGTGTGAGTGGGTGAGTGGTGGAGAGGAGGACAGGAGAGAGGGATGGGGAGAGTAGTGGAGGAGGAGGAGGAAGGTCAGGAGGGCATCCCTGAGCAGAGTAGGGGTGGGAGAGGGAGATCCTCAGAGCAGAGGGGGACCCGGCCCAGAAGAGTAGGCACACGGAGGGCAGGGACAGATGTGTCAGTGGGTAGAGGGGTACCGGTCGCAGAGCACCACACACAGGCAGGGGCAGAACAGGAAGTACTTTCCGGGCACAGCTCTGACACCTCGCAGGCCAGAGCTGAGGAGGAAAGGATCAGGGATCCCCACTACACGGAAGAGGAGAACAGTGCTGTCATGGAGGCTGTTCTACAGAGGGAGAGCGTCCTCTTTCCGAGGGAGAGGGTCCTTGGCCTGGCTGCGAGGAGGAAGGCTGCCTGGAATCAGATATGCAGAAATGTGAACTCAGTAGTCAGCTGCAGATTTGATGCTGAGTCCATAAAGAAAAGATGGGGTGACTGCAAGAGGGTGGTAAAAAAAGAAGTTGGGTGATGTCGCCATGTATTCCCGAGGCACCAGAGGTGGTCCACCTGTCCAAATCACCTTCAGCGGATGGGAGTAGAGGCTGTGGCAGACCTTGTTGTCCACGCTGATTGAGAGGGTCCCTGGAGTATCGGTCACTGGGAATGAAAGGAGCCTCCACACTACCGGTAAGTGCATCATCGCATAACCACACACCACATCAACCAACACAAGCTGCAAGTCCCAGTTCAACCCTCTTGTTGCCGTGCTGATCACACACAATATACACAAATATACACAAACCATGCTTTTTAAAGTGTCTGTTAAACATCATTAGTGTTCCTCCACAATGTCACCCATGTACCCACAGAGAAGTCAGCACATAACCCCTTGAGAGCTAGAAGGATTATCAATGCATTGCTCAACAATGCTTTGGCAACCCCTCCGGTTAACCAACGACAAACACAGTTCGACAGGGTTAGGATTACTTACTACACAGGGGACATTCACTAAGCAGTGTAAAAGACATGATGGAGTGAAGTTAACCATTCCATACCATCACTTCACCAATTCCCATGTTTGTTTATGGAGACTATTCAATAAAATGGATCAAGTTACTGAGGGCATATTAGTTAGACTCCATAGAATTACATTGGAAATTGAGAAATTATATAATTGGAGAAGTCATCATTTCCACTTTACCTCTACTCCATAAGGTCTACATCACCGCTCACTGAATCTCAAGAGAGAGGATGAGGGTGAATATCACAGTGCAAGTGAGACTAACTGGTTGTATGTGCAACACACAGGCCTTGAAACAACCAACACTGTGGAATTAAAGGAGAACCAAGTAGGCCTTTGAATTGTGTATGCAGTCATTTACGCTCACTTGAACTGTCATATCATACATTTGGTTTTCACATGGATCCTCAGGAGTGGTGATGCTATGAATGGATATTATACCATCCACTGTTTGCAGGATACACATGGAAACCAAATGTCAAGCACTGTAGGTGTCACACCAACAGGCCATGATTGGATGGATGTCCCTGATTAAGCAAGGCTGGGTCACTTACAAAGATGGAGAAAATGATCAAAACAGCAACAGACCTTAATCAATCAGAGAAATCCCTCAATACTGACCTGATTGGTGTCCTGGGGAATTAACTTGGACAGACCTCATGTATCTGTGATTGCCAGGGTGGTATTCTATGCATCGCAACGCAATGCATAGGATACCGTCATGACGAACAGAGATCCACATGTCAAATAATCTTACATTCATTCTGTCATTGTCTACATTACTAATCACTCCATTTCATTTCCCCACACAGCATACAGGCCTGCAGCACAGCAGGAGGCCGTGGAGGAGACACACACATCCCCAGATGAGATTCCTCTTGGGGAGCAAGAGGATGGTACCAGCACCTGGCACCCTATACAGCTGCACCACCACTTTCAGCATCTGCAGCTGCACCACCACCTCCAGCATCTTATGCTGAACCACCACCTCAAGCATCTGCTGTCCCACCAGCTGCTCCCACACGCTACCAGGACTGGTTTTATTTTGAGAGGTCCATGCAGCATCCTCCTCAGGACCTTACCACCCTGCTGCAGCACCACCACCACCAGGAAGGTCCTGGCTGCCCAGGACTGTATCCACCCCTACATATGGGCCATATGTCCATCCTCCTGACCTACCCTCCTGGATGGCTCCCTAGCATATTGGTCCAGGTACGACCCGAGGTGGGGGCCAAGCAGCTACTAGTGGACGAGGTATGACCCCTGGCCACTGGAATACGAGCACCTGGGCATGATTGGGGAGCCCCAGTGCCCTCAACCGAAAGAACACTTCACCCCACCACCACAGGGATCAGTGGGCATCTCGGGGTCACTGGATGTGGTGGGCACATGGCCAAAATCTGCAGCAGCAACCCCACAAGCAGACACGGCACCGGCAGACAGGGCAACCCCACTGGCAGACAGAACAGCTCCACTGGCAGACAGAGCACCAGCAGACTCTCCACCAACAGCAACCCCCCCAGCACACCCACCAGGCACATGTATGGAGGGGGAGTGCCTGGAGTTAGAGGAGGCAGCTCAGGGAATACCAGAGGACCAACATGTATGTCAGAAGGCTCCAAAGGGATTCCCTGAGGAACACTCAAAGGATACTATCCAGCATCCATGCTCTGGAGGTACAGCAAATGCTGATGACCACAGAACTCAGGCAGTACCATTCAGGGATGATGGACATGATGAGGCAGCTGCTGGTGGAGGTCAGAGACCACAACCGCAGGGAGAACCTGCGAGTGGAGAGGGAGCAGCACTCCACAGAGGGTTCTACTGCACCCACCTCTCACTCCAGTGTGACCTCTGAAGCAACCCCAAGGGCATAAAGGGTGATCAGACAGTCAGCCAGACCATCCACGTCTGGAACCAAGCCCAAGGTCCCCCCCAAAAAGAAAAAATAAAGAGGCCAACATGTTATTTTCCCCCCAAATAAAACACGCACTTCTGCATTTTAATCCTGTCTGAGAAGGTCTGTGGTTACTGATAGATTAAGTGGCAAAGATGTCTCCAATGCATTGCAAAGCAATGCACTGAACACAACTTCTGCCAAGGTTACATGATTGTTGAATGTTGGAACATGTGTTAGCACACACATCATACACAACTTTGTCCAAATTCAACTTTCAATTCACCACTGGAGCCAAATAACATGAGAGTGTTATATGGCCATGAGGGGTTGAATTTGAACAACCGATACTTACCCCTTAGCACAACAACTGGTGCAACACCGTGAATATTCATCTGCATCAGTTGTTGTGGTTTAAGTGGTTAATCAAACAGCTATTTGACTTAGCTTAGAACTAACAGGCAGGATGTATGATAGAACATGCAGCTAAATAGGCTGTAATTTACACTGAAATCATAGGGTGAACATTGGGTTCTCCTGTAAGTCAATGCCACAATCAGGGTGTAAATTACAGCCTAACTTACTGGATAACCCAATGATCAGGTTAAGATTTCAATATGTAGCACAAACATTGAAACATTAGGGTGAGTATTGGGTTATCCATTAAGTTGTGTTGATGTTTTACTAAGGTTCACCAGTGATATCACTTCTCCACTTAGTCTGTTTGCTTGGTAATGTAGCCCATGTACTGAGATATGTCAAACCAAAGCAATCTCAGAACATTGGTTTCATTGATCACTATGTAAACCATGGACATGATATCACTGTGGAAGTAATGTCACCTGTATCACCTCTTTATCATTCACAACACACATTAGTGTATCACTGCCATCATCTCTTTGTATGAATACATCACAAAGTCCACTCATGGTCAAACAACTAGTGGACTCCTGTGATGTAGGTCATGCCTTCCTATGTATGAGGGATACTCTAGCCTTCATTATGGTTCCAAATTGAGACATGTCTAATCCAACATTTATTCTGACAGACACAGGTTGAATAGTGATGGTTCTCCTTTATTGTGTTTCAAACTACATTAAAGCACACGTGTTTTCTGTGTATATTGCCTATATGCATTGAACACATGTATGAGCACACAAAAGGTACATTTAAACTAAATATGAATACTTTGGAAACACTACTGAACTGCTCATGTGTTGTCCACAAGGTTTGGTAACTCTGTAGATGAGCATTCTTACTGTACAAGTTTGATACCTGGATGTTAGTATACACATGAATTAGTGTTTTCTGTGTATATGGGAATATTCCAGTAGATGTTGCTGTGAACATCAGGGCAAACATTGCATCACCAACACAATCACTTGAAACATCAAGGGTGAGCTTCATGTAAGTGCTGTCAAGGCTTCAGTCTAGTTACATGGAAACTCCTGTGTTCATGCTATGGATGCCTGTTGGACAAGAAGACAGGATTTGGAACAACAACCTCCAACTGAATGTCATGCAACAGCTTCAACATGATTATCCACTTAATATTTTCCGTTACAGGGGAGTACACAAACCATTGCTTTGTAATGTGTTGTATACTCGTCTGTAACCCATTATGGAGAGAACTAAGGGGATGTCAACCAGCCCTAGGGCTACGTGCCCCTGACATGAATACACACATCTACAAATATGTCCTAATAGCTCCATTAAACAAATATATTTGGGCTGCCACTGTGAGAGTGACAATGGCAGCCCAAATATATTTGTTTCATTGAGCTATTAGGACATATTTGTAGATATTTGTATTCATGTCAGGGGCACATATCACTGCACACACACAGGTCAGCATGGTGTCCCTGGAGATCTGATCCACATTTCATGACCTCTATGTTGTATAACACACTACCACTATAGATCCATCCCTCTGCTGCTCTTTTTAGCTCTAGCAAACTACAGGTCCCATGTTCACTTGAATGTCCCCTTAACCCCTGATGTGACAGTGTTATCCAATGCATTGTATTGGCTGAGACTCTCTTGCTACAGGGGTACCATGGTTGCTATGGCTCTGATCATAGCAATACACTTTAGTTGGTGCCTATGGAGCCTTCTGATATGCTGAACATGGTTACAGTGTTGTACCTTGGTTTCTAGGGGGCATGCATGATATCTTTGTGGTAGTAGTATCAACATGGATGACAGGGTGTCAGATGTCATTGGAATCCCTAGCCCCAATATGACTCATCCATGGAATGGTTGATGTTCGTGGTCCATACTGCAACCAGTGTCAGAGCTGTGTCACTGATCCTGTGGAGTAAAACTGAACATGTGTGTTGTGGTGAGTGTGTATGCATGTATTGTGTGCACACATGTATTATACTCACAGCTGAAGTGTTCCCTGATCAATGTGTCTCTTATCCACGTCCCTCTTAGGCTTTCTTCACACAATGTCCAGAGGGTTATCAGGAATGGGTGGGGGCTGGACATCGTCAACAACTCTGGTGTCCACCGCAATGTTGTGTAATATAGCACATGCCATAACGATGTCTCAGACTTTGCCTGGTGCCTACTGCAATGCTCCCACCGAGTGATCCAAATACCTGAAGCGGGATTTTAGGAGCCCGAAAGTTCACTCATGGCATTCCTTGTTCTGCTATGAGCCTGGTTGTATGGCTCCTGGGCATCGGTTTGGGGATTCGCCACCGGGGTCATTAGCCATGATTTGCATCCATAGCCAGAATCACCTGTGGACAGTGAGTGACATGGTTAGACAGGAAGCACATGTTGTGTGAATAGGGTGGACATGTTAACTGTAAGTGAAGAGCATGCTGAGCAGTGTTGTGTGTGCATGTGTGGATGTGGTGTGATTTGGTATTGTTAACTCACCCAGAAGTCATCCACCTGTATAGGTTCCATTTTCAAAGTCTCTCTGTACAGATGAGTTTCTGAACATATATGAATCATGACAGATCCCGGGATATTTTGCACAGACATTCATGATGTTGCTGTCACACACCATCTGCACTTTCATGGAGTGGAAGTTCTTTCTGTGAATGTAGATATGTCCAGCACGTGCTGGAGTTTTGATACGGACATGGGTGCACCCATGTCCCTGGGCATGCAATTCCTTGTGTAAAACCCTGCTTCAAATGTATCCACTCCATGTCAGTGGTGGGGAAATGTATATAGGTAATGGCGTTGCTTTTGAGGGCTGGCAAGACCTGTGCCAGCACCCTACAGAATGTGGCCGGTGACATACCAGATACATAACTTTCTGTCGACTGGAAGGCGCCACTTGCCATGAAGTGTATGGCACACCCAGAAGACATCCACCTGTATAGGTTCCATTTTCAAAGTCTCTCTGTACAGATGAGTTTCTGAACATATATGAATCATGACAGATCCCGGGATATTTTGCACAGACATTCATGATGTTGCTGTCACACACCATCTGCACTTTCATGGAGTGGAAGTTCTTTCTGTGAATGTAGATATGTCCAGCACGTGCTGGAGTTTTGATACGGTCATGGGTGCACCCATGACCCTGGGCATGCAATTCCTTGTGTAAAATCCCTGCTTCAAATGTATCCACTCCATGTCAGTGGTGGGGAAATGTATATAGGTAATGGCCTTGCTTTTGAGGGCTAGCAAGACCTGCGCCAGCACCCTACAGAATGTGGCCGGTGACATACCAGATACATAACTTTCTGTCGACTGGAAGGCGCCACTTGCCATGAAGTGTATGGCACACCCAGAAGACATCCACCTGTATAGGTTCCATTTTCAAAGTCTCTCTGTAAAGATGAGTTTCTGACCATATATGAATCATGACAGCTCCCGGGATATTTTGCACAGACATTCATGATGTTGCTATCACACACCATCTGCACTCTCATGGAGTGGAAGTTCTTTCTGTGAATGTAGATATGTCCAGCACGTGCTGGAGTTTTGATACGGACATGGGCGCACCCATGACCCTGGGCATGCAATTCCTTGTGTAAAAGCCTTGCTTCAAATGTATCCACTCCATGTCGGTGGTGGGGAAATGTATATAGGTAATGGCGTTGCTTTTGAGGGCTGGCAAGACCTGCGCCAGCACCCTACAGAATGTGACCGGTGACATACCAGATACATAACCTTCTGTCAACTGGAAGGCACCACTTGCCATGAAGTGTATGGCAGACAGGAGTTTTTGCAGGCCAGATAGGGCATGGCTGTGGACGTAAATTGGATCCACCTGGTCCTTGATGACCTCATACAGGGCAATGATACTGTGCGGACTCAACCTGTAGCAATCACCTCATCATCGGTCATTCCAAGGAGAGGGACCCTTGGCTGGTTTACCCTGGGCCTTGGTGGTAGTCTATACATCCTACGCTGCTCCAGGGGTCCCTGTGGCAGCTGGGGAACATCCTGTTGCTGCAGCTGTGCATCTGCAGGCAAGTGCTGTCCTCCAGGTGAGGATGGGCTCTTGTGCCAGAGACTCCACACTTGCAACAGGTGAAGCCTGTTGATCAGGTGTGCCTGGGGGTTGCTGGTGCTCCCTAGCTCTCGCCCTTGCATGCCTTCACCACAGTCTTCGCATCAATATGAAGGCAAACATACTCTCTCTCTCTCTCTTTAGCTCTCTCTATCTCTCTCTTTCTCTCTCCCTGAGTGGAAAACAAACCACATGTGAGTGTGGTGAGCTGTCCCTTTAAGTACGTGGTAGGTTGTTGTCTAAGTGTGGTGATGTGGTGAGTGATGACCAATGGGAAGGTGTTTGTTGTCCAAGTAAGTGTTTGCCATTGTGTTTGTGTTTTAAAATGTGGTGTGTTCTGATTGCTTTGTCTCTTTCAGTTGCGGGTATGGAGTTGTGGGGTGCAGGTTGTGTCCGGATTGTCTAGTGATGTTGCACAGGTGAGCTTGTTTTGTATTGGCAGGTGCCTGTGTAGTGTGATAACCCGCATTGTTTCGTGCCATGTTATGTTGGTGTTTTATTGGAAGTCCTTGCCCCTGTGGTGTTGCTTGGTTGTTGTGTTGTGTGTGACAGTGGTTTGATGCATGGGCATTTTTTTGTGTTAATTTGGCATTGCACGGTTCATTTTTCCATTTGCATGCTTGTGAGGTATGCGGTTTGTCTTTAACAATTTTTCTTTTTGACAGTTATGTGTCTAACGGCTAATAAAACTGGGTCTTAATTTTTAGCCGTTAAATGTATCTTTTTTTCTGGCGTTAGCAGTCCCACACTCCTTTGAATGGCTCTGGGAAATCTTTTTCCATGAGTCTCAATGCACGTAAGTCTATAGGCCGTAAGGATTATCAAACTTCCGTTAGCTGTTCTTAAGACGGACCATTAAATGGCTGACAACATATTAATGCACCCGCTAGGGGTTTTTTTTGTCTAACGCCTGCCTTTAAATCTACCCCTAAGACACTACTTTCAGTTCCCACTTCTAGATCATTAATAACCAAATTAAAAAGCATTAAGCCCAGGACTAAACCCTGTGGCACCCCACTTACAACGTTAGACCAAGTTGAAAAGGTTCCATTTACAACAACTCTCTGCCATCTATCATTTAACAAGTTCTCAATCCATGTACAGATAACATCGCCAAAACTGAAGCTTTTTAATTAATTTTTTCAAATGAAAATATTGTCCTTTTTCCACCAACTAACAATCCAACATTTTTTTCATTTTAATAACTTTTTGGACATCGTGCCCTATGAGTTTAATAACTAAAATGTCTGTAATCAGAATAAAAAAGTTCTTACGCCATGGTCTGCCAATTCTCTGATATATTATTGTCATTTTTTGTATCCAAGTACACCATCTCCATCAAGGGGAAAAAAGCAGTCTTAAAAATATACGTGGTTTAATCGACCATCATATTGTAAGGTATTTTCAGAAAAAATATTCTTTTAGCCTTCACTTTGTGTCTGATTAATGTAATTTTTTTCTAAGCAAAATAAAAATAATCTAAACTTGTAGAAGACAAACTACTGTTAGCAGGAGAGAGAAGCAGTAGTATGGGAGGTATCCAAAGACTTTTCACCAAAAGTATGCCAAAGTGATCCCAGTGCCTAGGGAAGCCAGGTAATATCAGACATGGTAGAAATTTAACTAAATATTTTTGCATATCAGTGTATTCATGCTTTGTTAGTTTGTTTACACACAACACTTTGCACAACTCATTGCTTTTCAATTCACTGTGTAAATCTCTGGCACTCAAAGGGTTAAACCGCCCCATGCCAGGCAGTGTAAAACTCATTGAGCAGCAATAAGATGAAAGCTACTTTAGTGCATAATACCCTAGTGTCCCTTTGAATTGCAAATCTGGGAATAAAGTTCCAGAGAAAAATTAGGAACCTTTCTATGGTTGCCATGATATTTCGGCAGTTCACTGTCTTTTTGGGACTCCCTTCTTATCACGGTGCCTGTGCTCCTGACCTGACAGCAACATTATTATTCTGCCTCATTTCTATGCCGTCCTCTTATTGGCCTGATATTCTTGCTCCACCCAGGGCTTGCCTTTATATACCCTGTCGTGTCTGTACCAAGGCGCCCTTTCGTGGTGTATCTGTTCCTGACATTTGTTACTAAGTTGCTGTTATCGTGTATGACCCGGCCTGCCTGACTACGTTCCAATGCTTCCTGTGTTGCTGTTCCGTTGCTGACTGTTCTGGCTGAGAACCCGCTCCAGTGCTGACTGATCTGGCTGAGAACCTGCTCCATTGCTGACTGATCTGGCTGAGAACCCGCTCCGTTGCTGACTGATCTGGCTGAGGACCCGTTCCGTTACCGACTGATCCGGCTGAGAGTCTACTCCGTTGCTGAACTGATCTGGCTGAGAACCCGCTCCGTTGCTGAACTGATCTGGCTGAGAACCCGCTCTGTTGCTGAACTGATCTGGCTGAGAACCCGCTCCGTTGCTGATCTATCTGGCTGTTGAGCCTGTTCCGTTGCTACTGACCTGGCTGTGCTTCCATTACGCTTGTAGCCATCCGTGGCTGAGCATCCTTTCCGTGGCCATCCGTGCATGGCTGTATTCCTCCATTGTCCTTGTCTGGCCAGCATTACAAGCAACGGATTCCCAGTTGTCTTGTCTGTTGTGTGCATCGTGGCGCTATTCTTATCTTGTCGACCGTAGGCTTGGCACTCGTGCTATAGCTACTTACTCTAACCGCCCTTGGCGGTGTGCACGCGTGAAGTACTGGTACAGTGCTATTAAGTGCTGACTGAGTTACTCAGATCTATCTGTGTCTCCCTCTGCACTGTTGCTGGGCTCACTCCCTGTGGGAGTTTCAGTACTTGGGGCATTTCCAGTTAACCCATTCAGTGCCTAGACTGTCTAGGCTGGGCCAGTGCTCCTCCACTGTTGCAGTAGCTTGGGCTATGGCCCGGAGTTGCGTTACATCACACTCGGTAGTGTGAGGAGACACTGAGCTTCATTCCTTGTCACAGTAGCCTTTGGGCTTAAGAGCCAGCGTTGAGTCACACTCGTTGTGTGAGGGGACACTTGTGGCCTTCCAGTTGTCTGCCGTGATCCACCCCTAGCGTTCTAGGGTTTACCAGTTGGAAGTGGTTGCCTCGGTCTGCCTGGGACCCCAGTCCCTTGGTCAGTGTTTCCTCATTGCCTACTGGGTTCTGTGCCATTCAGGCTTCTGGATTTTCGTGCCAATTACCACCTCCAGGACTACCTGTCACCTTCAGTCCTGCTGTCAGTTCTTACCACCTCTAGGACTACCCGTCACCATCAGTCCTGCTGTCAGTTCTTACCACCTCTAGGACTACCTGTCACCTTCAGTCCTGCTGTCAGCCCTGGGTTGTGTAGCCTGATTAACCCTAGTCCACTAGGGTGAGGTTGCCTGTCCTTAGGTGCCTCCAGTCCTCAGTATCCTATCTCAGCATACTGATACCAGTTGTTGCCTCATTGACTTGCTGTATATTTATTGTTTTGTATTGTGGGCCTGTGGCCTTATTCCTTGTAAGCACTTTATCCTAATAAAGTCATTTTAACCTTACCGGTCTGGTCTGAGTGTAGATCGAAAACCGTGACACTTCTGGACTGATCATCTTCTGAAAAAGTTCCACTATTACATTGGAGCAGATTGGGATTTTTGATGATATTTTTGCTACCAATTAGTCAACTTCTCCTTCAACAATTTAAGAATGTTGAAGCACCTTGATTTAACTGATGATTAACATATAAATGTTATATAAGGCTTCTGTCAATTAACCATAGAGCTCTTTATTATAATTTAAAACTTTGTGACGCCCTAGATAGAGACCCATTCAGTAACTAGTATAACTCATTGACTTAACCTTTATTGTAATAAGATTAAAAAATATATAAAATACTCTCCTCTCATTAATTCAGATGTACATAAAATCTTAAAAAACTGGTCTATTATATCAAAAGATCAGGTATAAAAATTGTAAATTCGCTATATCACCTATGAAGCCTACAAGGTAAATAAGTTGCCCAGTCAGTATAGAAGTTAAAAATCTAGATATGCCATCATTGCTCTAAGTGTAACTTAAATGGTGTAGAAAGTACAACATAAAAATAGTGTTCAAGTGCCTCTAATTAATACCCGTTACAATGTTAAGACTGGTATGTGAGTATGATATTGAATCAAAGGGTTAAGCTCTATCACATTTGAGGCCTTAAGCTGTACAAGCTTCTGAACGCCTTAGTTTAATGATCTTCTCCAATATGTGATGCAATTGTTTCCTAATCAGGCATACAGTAATAATGGTACTTTTATTCAGTGACAGATTTATAGTTCTCCATATAATTGACATCTGATTGAAAGCTCTAATGTATCACTATTCCGTCAATCATGAGTCTCGCATATAAGCAATGGCACTATTTAGTATGGGTAATCTAGTGCATTAATTGAGTTAGATCCTTCACCAATTGAATGCACAAATATCATAATATGGGAATGAATCAAAGAGGCTGATTTACCATAAATTACCATGTCTCACCAATTGATCTGAAAAATAATTTGATGAAGCCAATTTAGCTGTGAAACACATTGGAAGATAGACTAATACATCCTTACACTTTTTGAAGCCACTTGGTTTATACACCAACATTATGGATATCTAGCAGTCGGAATTGTGTTTAGGACCTAGAGTTGTGGTACGATGATTTCAGATGGACAGGAGGGAATCAGTCGAGGAACCCTCCCCTGGCAACCATAAGCCAGTGTACCTAGTAATTACTATTCTTCCCCCTTACCTTGCGAATATTTATTTTAGACAGGGTATTTACTGAACAATTGAGCTGAGCAAATAAGATACCGTAATTTATGGTGACTCGGCCGCTTTGATTCATTGACATATTATAATCAATTGGTGAAGTATCTAACTCAACTAGCGCACAAGATCACTTATACTAAATAGTGCTCTTCCTTGCTTGTATGCAAGACAGAATAGTGATACATTTAGAATTTTCTAAAGTGTCAATTATATGAAGAACTCTAAATCGGTCACTGAAAAAATATACCATTATTACTGTATGCCTAATAAGGAAATAATTATATTGCACATTGGAGAAGATCTTTAAACTAAGGCATTCAGAAGCCTGTACAGCTTAGTGCCTCAGACATAATAGTTTTTACCCATTTGATTCACTGTCAGACTAATATTTCTGAACATTGTTATAGCTATTAATTAGAGGCACTTGAACACTATATTGATATTATGCAATATTTTCTTCATCATTAAATTACACCTAGAGTAATGACGGCATTATGTCAGACATAATGATTTAAAAAAGTTGCAATATGAAACGTTTGTCGCAATTATAAATGATTTTAGACTTTAGTATCAGTGAATGATTCTCTAGTATCGCATTTTAGGGACTATTGAGTTACAATGTGTCTGATGTTTGTAGACAGCGATTGACTATAACTGGCAAGCCGGAATGTGCCCCGGTAATACTGACAGGGACTAGCATTCACTGGCAAGCCGGAATGTGCCCCGGTAATACTGACAGGGACTAGCATTTACTGGCAAGCCGGAATGTGCCCCGGTAATACTGACAGGGACTAGCATTCACTGGCAAGCCGGAATGTGCCCCGGTAATACTGACAGGGACTAGCATTTACTGGCAAGCCGGAATGTGCCCCGGTAATACTGACAGGGACTAGCATTTACTGGCAAGCCGGAATGTGCCCCGGTAATTCTAGACAGTATACTGTATAAACCGATAGCTGATAGTTGATTAAGTATAAAAAACTAGTAAGATATGAATTGAGATTTAGGTAATATTAGTTACCAAGGGATCGCTTATTTTCATTCTAGTAGCTGCATTTTAATTGCAGGGGTTAACCTATTGATGATCGGGAGACCGGAATATTCTCCGGCAAATTAGATGGAGACTTGCATTGATTGATAAGCCGAGATATGCCCTGATAACCTGTATTTAGCTAATTACATGTACTGGCAGTAGGAATGTGCCTCGGTGGTGTTAAGTAGTGTATTACTATCTGACAAGCTAGTAGATGTCCCAATATTGAAGCAGAGGATATAAAATCACGGAGGTATCGGTCGACTTTATCCTAGCAGCTATATTAGGAATTAAGTCATTGACGCAAACCGGTTAATGCTCTGGTATATTAGATAGAACCTGTGAAGGGTGCACGGATTTTTCATTATAAACGTTGCATGTGAGGCATAAGAGATTAATTGTTACACACTGCTACACACAGAGGCAAGCTGGATAAATGCCCCGGCAGTACACTACACAAAATAAATTTCACTCAATTATCCCTAATATGATACATTAATTGGTAGGATGTTTATGAGAACATCTCTTTTTAAAATTTGGTTTAATAAATGTTATGTTTTAGGGTTTCCTATTTTCTTTTGGTTGTTTTGATGTATATATTTCCCTGTAGCACCTAAAAGGCCTACGGTTGATATAACACACTAATTATATTTTAGGCAAGAACTATTTCGAGTTCATGAGTTATATTTTTGTTTTTTCATATCTAAATGTATGTCTTCTATACAGATTGGTCAATAGCCTGTTAACATATTTACCTTGTAGGCTTCATAGGTGATATAGTGTATGTATGATCTTATACATGGTCTTTTGATATAATAGACCAGGTTTTTTAAGATTTTCTGTACATCCGAATAAATGAGAGGAGATTACTTTATATGTTTTTAAATCTTATTACAATAAAGGTTAAATCTTATACCCAGTCATTCAGTGAGTTAAACTAGTTACTTACCTGGTCTCTATCTGGATTGTCACTAAGTTGTATAATTATAATAAGGAGCTGTATGGTCAATTGACAGAAGCCTTAAATAATTGAATATGCCCATTATTCATTTTTCTTTGTTTCTTCTGTAATATATATTTCTAGAGCAGCAGAACTACTGCTTGATATTATCCTCTAATTATATTTAAGCTATGTTCCTTACAGCAGTCAAATTGAATATGCCTATTATTATTTTTTCTTTGTTTCTTGTGTAATATATTTTTCAAGACTAGCAGTACTACTACTTGATATTATCCACTATAGCAATAAAAAAAATGTCCATTACTGACACCTGCTATGTCCATGAGTAGAGTAGTCACTAACAATCATATAATAATTATGGAATTATATATGTGTGAATGTACACAAGTGAGTGTACGTATCGAGATAAACACCCAAGTACATCTATAGTTAGTACCCTTACAAAATGAATATATATATGTAACAAAAACAAAAAGGATTACATTGAAATAAAATTAACATGAAATGCACTAAGAGGCAATAAGTTACCTGGGGAGAGATATGGTGTCAGATTGGTTTTGATGGCATATCAACAGCATGCTTTAAGATGTCCACGCCATCATATTCCTGTGAATATGCCACCAATCCAACCCATTCCACTGCCATTGCCATAAATCCTCCATGCCTTTGACAGTTTTATGATTTTGTTCATTTGCATAAGGAAATGCAAATATCATATTCATGTTTGTGTCTTTACATACTACTGTGGCACTCTGACACATGCACTAAGCTCTGATATCTGCCTGAGGTTAGAGATATTGGGATCTCCATATAGCTCTAGGTGGAGCCAGAGGACATTTTGTTGTCTCAACTCTGGAAACCAGATACAGCAGCTGCCCTCCAATAACCATTTCAGTGCCATAGGAATGTGCATTGCATACTCCTGTGGCACTGAAAAGGGTAAAAAAAAGTTGTGTGAAAAGCTGAAGCTGTGAGGCTAGTTAGGGGACTTCATAACATGCTCAATGGACAAACTGGAGCCTCATTAAGACAGGAATATAATTTCATGCTATATATATAGTCGGAGCTATATCCGACTTGTTACTGCACATTATGCCATAGATGTTTTGAACAGAAGCTATGTGGACACTTCCCCGTGCTGCCCCTCTGGTATATCAGTACATTGCCAGCTTGCACAGTGTGTCTGGCATTCTGAGGGGATGCCAGTGGTGGAAGCTTGGAAGAAAATCAAATATTGCTAAAAGTGCAGTGGAGTAACTACTATGAAATACCCCCACAAGTTACAAGCTATCTGCTTGTTAGCATTCAGACTAAGCATTAATTGTGAGCGCTTCTTTTACATAGTCTAACATGCTATATTAGCTCCCCTCATCTTGTTCCTGTGCACATATACTAATTAGGATCATCATATTCTGGCACTTATTGACCTTCTTACATTCTTAACAATGTATGCAAAGGATTACAGCTCACAGCACTTTACCATGAAAATTGCCAGTTTTGTAGATGTGCTCGACAATCATTATATCACTAATGTTTCATTTGGGCAAATCTCCTGAATTGAGGTTTTGCTAATTAGAAGCAAAATTCTTTGTAAATGTAGTCAAGGACACAATTGGGTGCAAAACATGCTCAGTAAATGCTCAGTTCCCTCATTATCATTTAACTCTCTGGCACTCAAAGAGTTAATCCCTGGAATTCTTGCATAGAAACACACTGGAGATACCTGTTGTTAACATTATCATTTAATATCAGATTCTGCCCTTCATTATTTATATATATATATATATATATATATATATATATATATATATATATATATCAAAGTTTCCACTAGCCAATGGTGAGTGAAAATTTAGCTCTGGCGAGTAGAAATTCAGGCCTAGTTGGTATGTTTTGGCTTGCAGTGGTGAGTAACTTTTCAGGTCTGGCTAGTAGCAAAGGACTTAAAATTATAAGCCCTATATATATATATATATATATATATATATATATATATATATATAAAATTTGCCATATTGAAGGACCAGAGCAGGTATGCAACACTTTGGTTAGCAATGAATTGCATACCCCTCTTGTTATTGAAGGGTTAAAAAAGTGTGATTTTAGATGTATGCATAGCCATGAAACAAATACAATATTAATCTGTACAATTTTCATGTTGATGCGGTTTTGTTTTTGTGCAATCTGGTTACAACACAACATCTGGACCTTAAGGATTAGCTGACTTAAGCTCAGCATGTGCAGTCGGTAATTTGCCAAAGAATGCAATGAGATTGTTTTGCATTCCCCCCTACATTCTGCCTTGCATCAGTTCCAGATGCCAGCAGATGACTCATTAAAACCAAGCAACAATCTCAGAAACATTTTCTTCGTCATTGAAGATGGGAGGGCATATATGAGCCAGCTTCACTAGTCTGTGCTAGAAATAGCTTTCACTCATTGTAATATTACTGAACCAGCAGTATTAAAGGGAAATCATACCCTACGAAAAAGTGTATTTTAATTTGTTTCTCTAAGGACATACCTAGATAGCATTCCTTCAAACAGATTTTGGTTATTTCTAATTACTATGTATGTGCACATATGATCTATTTTAGTCTACTACTAGTTGTTGCAGTATAAAATCTGATAACTTGTGCCCCTAAGATCCTTTTCACAATGGTAATACCAAGGTTCCAATGGTGGGCTATGGTGCACTTCACAGAGCAGACTTTTAACTTGCATGATCACACTAATGTTCTGCAAGCTGCAGTTTTACTGTTTTTATACGGGAATGCAGTACAGATGTAGCAATGAAGGTCTACAGAGCAGCCAGTGTGCACCCAGAAGACCTTTCACATGAGTAATCTAGGAGGTTGCACTCATTTCAACCCACAAGGAATGACTGATCCACATGAGTCCATCTGATATTAGGAAGTGACTCAATGGGACCGACTGTCAGCCAGCAGATCTGTCACATGAGTGATCTTGGAGTTTGCAAAGTTTATTTCAACCCCCAAGAAATATCAGACCTAGGTGAGTGCAACTGATATTAGGAAGAGACTCAGTGGTGCAGACTGGCAGCCAATCCCCCCACATCAAAATCCATAGTAGAATACAGGAGAAAGATGGGGAAACAACACAGAGACAGAATGGTTACAGGTGGCTATTACAATTCTATCACCCATGTGAAAGTATCCTTGTGGTCCAGTCACTTGAAGCCTATTATTGGCTATGATAGGGTGTGCCCTAAAGTCAGGCTTCAATAGACATCACAGTATTCATGAAATTGCATATATAGTTGACAAAAGAATAGATATATACACCTTTATGCTGCATAATGAGCATTTACGTTAGGTAATCCAATGTTTTAAATGAAGAAGCACTTAATTTTAGGGAACTGTTCCCCTTTAAGGTTCACCAAAACTGCAATCTGGATTAATATTAATTTCTCATAAATGTCAAGCTTATGTTGCGAAGGTTGATTTTATAAAAAGATACCAGGTCATCTCTGTACTGGTACATTGCCCTGCCCGTGACATGTAATTGTGTAATGTTTTGCTGATTAAAAAGGTGCAGGTCATCAACCTGATTTTGCTTGGATGAAAATCAGCTTTGCACATTTCACATTTCGTTCATGAACTTATGCATAGATATCAGTTTGTGTGTGAATGCTGTGACAGAAGACTATAACTTGTAAAACAGGGGCTCTTTTGGTTTTGGAGATCCCTGGACTGGGAGTGGCCATTTAGAAGCATGGACCGAACCACAAAATGGAGAAGGATATCGGCCGGACTCAGGTGGCACCAGGCCTGAGACTCTGTTATGTATTAGGGGTGGGGCAGTGGCTACCTGGGACAGTATCTGGAGACTGGGAGTCAAATGTTCTATTGCTTCACCCATTGTGTGCTATGTTATTGCTCCCTCTCTTTTCCCAGTAGTATCTGCAACTCGGTTGCTCCTCGCGGGCATCTTCCCACATCTTCAGCCTAATCAAGGCTCTCCATTCCAGGTATTTCTCCTCTGGAACCAGCCCTCCTATCACTGCAAGGGCAACTTCAACTCTGCGTTCAAAGTACCACACTGGAGCTTCCCAAATAGAGGTATACGCTCCCAGCATTTCCGCCATCCGATTCTCCTTATACCATGTGGTCTGTGTCCGCACCTCGATCCTCGTTACTCGGATGACTGCCTCAGGGGGGATGGGTCCATAGACTGCCAACCTTCTCTGCACTCTGCTGTGATACCTTTCTTTTGCTCCTCTCAACACCGCCTTGTATCCAGGCGCTGACGTCAGCCATTCGCTCTCCATGGCTCTCTGTTGGCTCTTCCTTGCCAGGGAACAATTTAACTTCTCTGTTGTGGTTTGGATTTGTTTAGAAATGGAAGAAGCAGATCCCACCACTTGCCACCAATGTGACGGGTACCCTCTGCCCTGACTGGGCACACCGGTCTGAACAGCTTCTTCCCAGCAGCCAAACCACCAGTGTCAGTCCGATCTCGAAGATTTGATCTGCTAACAGCTTTTCCCCAAGAACATCAGAGGATGATGCTTCAGCTAAAAACAGGAACTCCTTTATTTGGACACACACAGGGTTTATATATATATGTCTGTGAGCACAGTCAACCAATATCAGATGAGATTCACAAAACCCTCAGTCTTACTGGGACTTAACTATGGTAACGCACAATAGAATACAAACACACAGTCCTTCTATCAGGTCTGCTAAGGTAATTACATCTACATCAGTGACTGACATAATACAATCGGTTTTACAAAGCAACAATTGAAAGCACATAACCCCAGGAAACCTACTTTGCATATAAACAATAACATAGCACACAATGGGTGAAGCAATAGGACATTTGACTCCCAGTCTCCAGATGCTGTCCTAGGTAGCCACTGCCCCACCCCCAATACATAACAGAGTCTCAGGCCTGGTGCCACTTGAGTCCGGCCGACACCCTACTCCATTTTGTGGTTCGGCCCACGCTTCTGTATGGCCAAATGGCCGCTCCCAGTCCAGGCCCCCCCAAACCAAAAGAACCCCTGGTTCACAAGTGACTGAGTTCAGTCACAAATTCTAATTATAAACACTGTATAATCGATCCTGGAAATTATGTACTAATAAAGGATTAATTCTGGAGAAAACTAACTGCACCATAAATAAATAAAAAATGACCAAACACAACTTGATTTAAATGGGGGTTTTTAACGACCTTAATGACTGAGGTGCCTCCAAAGCATTGCAAAGAATAGGTGCATGAGTAGGAAGTCAATGTCCCAGTGAAGAAAAAAGAGCTGCTATTTGTGGTTAACCCTTTGAGTGCCAGAGGCTTTGCAATGCATTGCATCCCTCTCCGACACTGAAATGGTTAATGACTTCTAATATACTGAATTACGTTTGTGCACGATAACACTGTGGAGGATGTTCAAATCCACCAACAAAGCTCATTTTATTTTGTAAGTACACTAGTGTAAAAGCTTTAGTGCATACTGGTGCTTACAAGTCTGTAATTGGTAAGACTTTAATGCAAGCAAATCAGAATTCCACACATGCAGGAAAATGAATCAAATTTATATATTGCCCTGAAAGTGCATTTTGCTCTAAACTTAATTTCATACTTGTTTAAGGTGAAAAACAAAGAGAAATTGTACATTTTAAAATCTTGACCTCTGTGCAGCTGAGCAAAAATTTTACATTTATTTATCTATTTAAGTTTCTTATTGCGTTCCCTTGGCCTGGAAATGAAATTGGCTCTCAGCACATAATACAAATAAGGGAAATTGTGAAACAGTAAAATATCTCCCATGCCCCACGTAATTATCTGACTTCCCTTCCGACCCATTAAACCAAAGTAAGGCTGAGCTGACACTGTGCAATGTTGCAAAGTCCATTTCCATACTTATTTCCAAATCCTTCTTCATCATGTTAACATCTAGAATTGCCCTATTTACATACCTGGGAACTCTCCGGTTTTGCCCCAGAGACTCTGGATTTCAAAGTGAATTACTGGGTCTCCAGGGCAATGTGTGAATCACCGGGTGGGCAGAGTTTAAGTAGAAACTCTGCCCACTTGTGCTCCATCCCGCCCAGTTCCTCCGACTCCCTGCCCTCTTACATCCGTTTTTTTTTTTGTCCCCCCCTCCCGTGACTAAGCCCCGCCCCTTTTATGACGCAATTCATGTCATTTTCCTCCCCCTGGGCACTGACAGGGTTACCCTCCTTGTTTCAAAAGTTCCCAGGTATGCCTATTTAGTGTGTAATTTCCATGATGATTTTTGCTTCTAAATGCTTCACCTTGTATTGATCTGTGTTGAACTGCCTCTATCACTTGATTGTTGAAATCCCTTTGTAGAGAAGCAATATCCTGTTCTGTTTGTATCACTTTACATAATTTGGGATTTCCTTGTGCATTTGCAGTTTCATGAATTTCCCCTTAAATAACTTGTCTCAGTTACCCTTTTACTGGTTTAAATACTAGATTGTCTGAAGTGTTGCTTACATTTAATGGCATCAATTCAGTTAAACAAGCAAATATGATTTAAAAGTTACTAAATAACTGGCTACCTGTACATTGGGGCAAGGCTAGGGGAGAATATTTGTGGTTCTATGCACAGTAGTGGACACCATGAAGCCCTACAGCAGCTGATACACTACAATTCCCATTGTTCCCTGATGAATTAAGGGATTTGTAGTATGAAAATAGCTGGAGGGCCTCATGTTGCTCAATTCAGTGGGACAAGGCTGGTGGGGGGTGGTCAGCATCTGTGATTCTATGACTATAGTGGGACAAGACTGCGGGTTGGCATATGTGGTTCTATGGTTGATGGTGCATTGGGACAAGGCTGGGGTCAGTGTGAGCTCAGTGGAAAAGAACAGAAAAGCAGCACTTTTCATGTAGAAATTTCCATGCCTGCCTTTAATGTTGGTATATAAAGAGGGGATACTTAATAATAAACAGTACCGCAGGTCTATAAAATAATTTCAAAACAGAAAAAGAAAAGAAAGCGATGCACTGTGGTCCTAATTAGTGTCATGCAGGGCCAACTCCTACATCTAGAGATCAGTTCAGTACCTAATACAAAGCCTAATGGATAAATGTAATGGAGACTGTCTCAAACGTAACATTTATTATACGAATTTAAAACCAAAACTTATCCATAACTAGTTAGGACATATAAATTAAAAACAATCTTAAAACAAAAACGCCACTGTGGTTTTATTGTTTACAAGAAGGATAAACCTCCAAATATCAACCACTGTGGTGTGGGGATATGGATATTTACTTGCATTCATGGGGTTAATAGGAAACTCAGTATGGCATAAGGCTAAATAAATGCACTATACGGTGTCTACTACGTATAATATTGCTAATTGACCAGAACTCAAATCAACCTAAGTGTCTCCAACAACTGATCCGGGTATTTTTTATATTATTACCAACACCCATCCATAAAGTCAGTAAATAATGTAACAATTAAGTGATAAATTTAGGCCCTATTGTTCCACAATCAGCGTTCGTTTTGTCTCATGTGAGGTATATCCTCCATATATAGCCTATATTTTATTTCACACGTATTGAGATTCAATCATCATTCAGCTACTAAATGTCAGACCGTGTGAGTCGTTCTAACAAGGGAGCAGGATATACCTTGCCATCTGTTAGTTTCACAGGCAATATCCTTAAAGTAACTGCCTCTGCTCTTCGCCCCCCCCCCCACTTCAGTATGAGCACGTGGACGCCAGGCTGTAGAAGCCTCCACTAGTGGGGAAGAGAATGACTAGTGTATCTAATCAATACCAGTGATATATAGAGATATAGCAGAAGAAGACCCCTCTAGATAGACATACTTCCTACATGGAAGAATGGTGAGCGGTGGTGGTTCGGTCCCTATTCTATTCCCGAGGAGTTCGTTACAAGGTGGCCCTGCATGACACTAATTAGGACTACAGTACATCACTTTCTTTTCTTTTTCTGCCTTTAAGGTGGTAAAAATGCAAAAGGTATGGTGAACTCAAACCACATTACACGTACTGAAGAAGTAATTGTAATCTTGTAAGAATATAAACAATCACTGTGATCTCTCTTGCTCATCTACCCACTTTTTTAAAAAAAGTTTGTGTAAAAATTGAAAAATTACAAACAATAGTTCCAAAATATATGCTACACCCCTTCCAGCCACCTGATTTCCTCTCAAGCCACCCAATATAACTTGAGCCATCTCTTAACTGAAAACATTTTTACTGGCGGCCCTCTGACTTTGGAATATACTCCCTATGAATGAATGAATTAATATGTTTATTTATATAGCGCCACAAGTGTACGCAGCACTTTACAATTTAAGGGTTTAGACAATACAGGGTTATAAGTGCTGTGGAAAGTGAAACACTGGAAGTGCAGTCCCTGCCCAAAAGCTTACAATCCCTATCATCATTCGCCAATCATCCAAATTCTAATTAGATTGTAAATTCTTATCCCCAATAATAATATAACAAACACACTTCAGCCTGAGTTTCTCTTCCCTGCCTATATTTTGTCTCTGTTTTATTTCTACTGTTTCTGTAAAGCTCTGTGTACAGATGCAATAAAAATACATACATAAATACATAACAACTTAAATTTGGCTTCTGGCTATTTATTTTAATTATTAATCTCAGTCTGTGTGTTGCACTGATGCTGTTACATATTGAAGTTAGCCTTTTCAAAATTAAGTCTTTTTTGAACTTATAAAGTATTTTTTTTTCAAGCAATTTTCAAATGAAACCAAGTTTGTAATCACTGTTTCCCAAATGTTCACCTACTTAAAAATTGGACACCATGTATATGTTATCTGCTGTCTCTAGTTACAATATATTATTTTTTCTTGTTGGTACTCCCACCATTTGTGACATGTACCTACCCTAAGCATGCTCACAAACCTGCTTCCCATAGCTTTTGGGCAGTTCTCATTACTCTAGTTTATATCTGGATAGTTAAAATCTCACACAATTAGTGTAGCCCAAGATGTGCATATTTTGTCATTTGCAGTAATAGTTGGGATCCATCATTCTCAGCAATATGTTGTGATGGCAAATACCAACCAACACTTTGTTTTTTTACTTTTTATGCCACCATTAACATTTCTACCCATAAGGACTCCAAATTATCACCGGTTTCCTCACAAATATCTAACTTTAAACTTGGGTATAGATCTAGTCTCATATATAAATGTAAAACATATATGGGTTGCTGCTGTTGCTTAGTATCAATAATTATATCATCATCCTATATAATAAAACACTAGGATGTTTGTCCGATGCAGTCATGCTCAGTAGAGACTGCTTGAACGCACAGAACCAGTCATGTGCAGTAGAGACTGCATGAACGGCGAACACAGGGACAGTGTGAGAGACAACTGGAGAGACCCCACTAGGGACATGCGTGAGGAGGAAGTGTGAGGGGAACAGACAGCAAGAAGTGCAGAAAGACTGGTGTGGGGAGATTGTGAGAGACAGCTGGAGAGGTATCACCATGGGGACAGTGTAAGAGATAGCTGGAGAGACACCACCACGGGGAGAGTGTAAGAGACAACAAGAGAGGGGAGAGACACCAGTAAAGGGAGAGAGAACTGGAGAGATCTCAGCAAGGAAAGAGTGTGAGAGGTAACTGGAGAGAGAATAGACACCAGCAAGGGGAGAGTGTAAGAGAGAAGAGAAACACCAGCAAGGGAAGAGTGTAAGAGAGAAGAGAAACACCAGCATGGGAAGAATGTAAGAGAGAGAAGAAACACCAGTAAAGGGAGAGTGTGAGAGACAGCTGGAGAAAGAGAGACACCAGTAAAGGCAGACTGCCCAAATGGCAGTCTTTACTTAGCATGACTGCTTCTGTGCATTTGGGCACTCTCTACTGTGCATGACTGCTTTGAACAAACATACATCTGGCCTTTTATCACACACTTTAGCCCATGTACACAGGCTTTTACACTAGTTGAAATATAACTTCCACGGCCTCAACGGCCTACACAGACCCAGCGCTGCCCTCAACAGCCTTGGCACAGGCTTCAGCAAACGAGGATACACAGGATGGGCGCGCTCCACGGATCCACAACTGACAACATGCCAATAACACAGTTATTATGTAAAAAAAATAATTTTATTGTAGAAAAGATAAAAATATTTCCTCTAAACAGGAACAGACACAGGTAAAGGCATTACACATATGAATCGGCCTTACGCGTTTTGGGACTAGGTTCCTTAGTCATACAACTCTCCCTCTTCTCAAATTTGCCACAGAAGTATACCCTTAGGAACAAATGCCCCAACAGTTCAAACATGTGGCAAGATGTGCACTGCATGAGGTTTTCAAACATGCTACTGCTCATGCATATAGTTCTACTGCTTTTACACTGTCCATCCCCCAAATAATTTGCCTTTTAACCCTTTAACTGGCCAAACGCTACAGTCACAATTCAGTTAATATACCTTAACCTGATTCTTTAAAACTCTACTTCACTCATAGCCACTCCTAGCAAACTCTCCAGTGAGCGAAGGTACTTACTTATATGAGAAAAATAATTAATTAAACCATTTTCAAGTGAGCCTACTTACAAACAGAAATTGCCTTTTAAACTTTTATCTACCCAATCACAGCAGTCAAACAAGTTTAATGAACCCTTTAAGGATCAGACTTGTGTGTATTGAATAGCTTTACAGAGTACTGTACACCATTCTGTTCCTTAAAGGGTTAATATACCTTTACCTGATTCTTTAAAACACGACAACTCCAGGTCACACTTTCTCTGAGCCAATGAGCAAGCTCCCCAGTTAATTATATTGGAGAAATAAAATAAATAATAAATAAAATTAGGTGCAATCTTTTCCTATCAAATACTGATATTTCCAAATTACTCTGTCACAGATGTTATTGATTTCCTGCCCTCACCCCTCCTAAGGGGCCGCAGGCTCTCACATCTCTTACCACCCATAGATCCATACTCACGTTTATCCTTGCCTCTTTGCATAGGCTGAGGGGCCCCATTTTCCTTGCCTCTTTGCACAGGTAGAGGTACTCTGTCTTTCCTTCCCTCTTAGCATAGGCTGAGGGACCCCCGTTCTTGTTGCCTTTTTTGCAGGGGCCGAATCACCCCAGTTCCTCGGCATTGCATCTGCCTAGAGGTCAAGGTCCCCAGTCACTCCTTTCCTTTTCCTCATCAGAGGCCAAAGGTTCCCCCACTGCTCCTCCTCACCTATTCGTAGAGGCCAAGGTCCCCTTTCTCTCCTTACTGTTCACAAAGGCCGAAGCCCCACCCAGTCCCTACTTACCTCATCGCAGAGTCCAAAGGATCCTCACCACTTCCTACATCCATAATGTGGTTAGAGGACCAGAGGCCAAAGGGTCCTAGCCACCTCATGCCTCTTCTCGAGTTCCAGCCATTCTTGCCCTCCGTCACGGACACCTAGACATCAAATCCCCCCTTACTTCCTCCAAGGACACTACCGTGGCATTACCACGTCTCCTTCACATTCAGGCAACCATGCTATTCCCTACCTGAGGATCCCCATCCCTCCTTACCCAGCACCGAAGGATCCCAGTTACTCCTCACCTCTCGTAGAAGCTGTACAATTCACTCCTCCCTGACAATGCCAGAGAATCTGCGTATGTCCTTGCCTCCGGGCAGAGGCCAAGGGAACCCTCATTCCCAGACCTATTTTAGAAGCTACTTACCTCTTCCCAGAGGTCGAAGGACCCCCAGCTACTCCTTACCTCTTCGCAGAGGCCGAAGGACCCCTAGCTACTCCTTACCAATTTGCAGAGGCTGAAGGACCCCTAGCTACCCTTACGTCTTCGCTGAGGCTGAAGGACCCCTAGCTAGTCCTTACCTCTTCACAGAGGCCGAAGGACCCCTAGCTACTCCTTACCACTTTGCAGAGGCTGAAGGACCCCTAGCTACCCTTACGTCTTCGCTGAGGCTGAAGGACCCCTAGCTATTCCTTATCTCTTCACAGAGGCCGAAGGACCCCTAGCTACTCCTTACCACTTTGCAGAGGCCGAAGGACCCCTAGCTACTCCTTACCTCTTCACAGAGGCCGGAGGACCCCTAGCTGCTCCTTACCTCGTCACAGAGTCCGAAGAACCCCTTGCTACGCCTTACCTCTTCGCAGAGGCCGAAGGACCCCTAGCTACTCCCTACCTCTTCGCAGAGGCCGAAGGACCCAGGTCAAACTGATCAGACCAAGACAGGCATCGTCATTCCTTTCTTTAACACCAATGAGCAACAGTGTGTATTCACTACACTCCTCATTATTTCATCATCCCTGACTCAGCCAGCTCACAGTCCTCTCCTATGCCAAGCCAGACGGTTCCCTATCAGCCATAAGTCTACTTCATCCTCCATAGATCTGGACTTAACCAACATCAGTCCTTCAGGTCTTCTTTCCATGGTGGTACAGCGTCCACCGCCTTCAAGTAGGAGGACTGGCATACATTATGCAGGTAAGGGGAAGCCTGGTCTTCATGCATTTCCCGCTTATTTACTCTGAAATGTTACTACGCTACCACATTATTCCACATGGACTATTGACCTTTTAGTCTTGGTTCTTCTTCCTTTTGGCTTCCAACAGGCTAACCTCGTCAACTCATCCCTGGGAACTCGAAGATCCCCAGGGGCCGCACCCCTTAAGGACCATTCATTGTTAGATTTTCAAATTCAGCTGGAAGCCCCGACCACAAGTAAGAGGCATTTCCTGGATTTGTGGGAGGGGCTGCAAGCCTATAAATATGGCAGCAGCCCCTCCCACTGGAGCTCTATTCGTTTTGAGCCCCCCTTGAACCCACCCTTTTTTCAATTATTCCATAACCAAGGTAAGCCCTCTAACAGGCTAACATCGTCGACTCATCTCTGGGAACTTGAAGGTCCCCAGGGGCAGCACCCCTTAGGGACCATTCATTCTTAGATTTCCATATTCAGCTGGAAACCCCGACCTGAATGACACTTACTCCTTAGCATTATAAATCCCTACTTCTGTTGCTAGACAAAACCTAGCAACAACATTTAGCTGTACTTGTGCATCTGTGCCTCTTATATGAAATAACATCTTCAATGCAAACACATGCAACATTTACAGAACTTTTCTATTTTTCATTTGATTTATTGCTTCAAATTGTCTGGATTGTAGAAAAAGCAATTGTCTGTCAGTTACTTTGTTGTAGTCTGTGTTTTCCCGATATGGTTTCAATTTACAATTATACTCTGGCTCCTTCAGAACACATATGTGAATTCAGCTTGATGACAGTGGTTGAAGAAACACAGAAAATAAATAAAACAGATTGAAATCAACTGTCTGCTCAGAAATCCAGAGGACTAAAAAGACAAAGAAGGCATGTTCCATGTACATATTTTAGTGGTTATACTTTGCAGAAGTATAATTTTGGCTTAAGCATGTACCCACTTTATATATTTAGCTTTACTGAGCACCACATTATTTGCATTCATACATGAGCATCAAACAATCAATAAATTGTACATAGTTTTCTACATAAATCACAAACCTTCCGAGACTGAAAGACTGCCATTTGCAAACGAGAAGAAATATGAGAATGATTATCTGTCATCAAGGGCATTTTCAGTTCTTCATCACATATTAAAGGGATGGTAACACTTATTATATAGTAACATTTATATTGTAAGGTTTATCCCTCTGAATACAGCAAGACTACTCCCACTGCTGAGAGAGGTGTTTTATTCAAAAGTTACAGCAGCTCAAACTTGAATTTTTTAGGTGCAGTATCTCAATTGCCTGAAATTCTATGGTGGCGCTGTTGCTTCTTCATCCTATGGAAATTGATGGTCAGTTGAATAGAACTTTCCATAGAATGATGTAGAAACAGCACCACTGTAAAATTTCAGGCCATTGAGATACTGCACCTAAAAATTTCATTTGAGTTGCTACAATTTTTGAATAAAACAGATCCGGTCCCAGCTACCAGTTCCATAAGAAGCTTTAGATTTATCAACCTATTTTATTTGATGGAAAATAAATGTTGAATTAATAAGACTGGTTTGTGGCTATACCATTAACCTGTACTCCAGTATACACAGCCACCTATCACCTGCATTGGAAAAGGAATTTCTGCATATCCAGCACAAGTTTGCAGTAAAAGCCTGCAATACATGCTGATCGGAAACCCAGCTTGCTGGATCTAGGTGACCAAAGTCTGAGCGCTGGCTGTCAGGCAGTTTATATTGGCTTCTGAAGAATTATTATTTGTTTGCATGTTAATAAGATCTTCTCTTTGTAGTTGGAAGTAGGAGGAAGATGGAGGGGATTTCTACCATGTCATGTTTCTTTATTAAAAATAAAGCAGCAATATTTAGGAAAGTTAAAACAGACAGTTTGAATGATCTCATTTTTTCTCATGCTATATTGTACCCTGTGGGGGATTATTTGTCAGTCCATATAGATCCACTCCTGGTTACCGGCTCGATAATCTGGAGGGGATGAATGGGTTAAAGATATGCGAGTGTTCAGTAGGCAACATGAGAATCTCAAGCAGTCATGCAGTGCGAGATTCTCATGTCGCCATATTATCATGGCAACATGGTTAGTGTGCAAGTGGCCACACACTCTTTTGCATGCAACCTTTTAAAAGTGAACCACCAGTTTCAACACATTCCCTCCAGCACAAGGCTGAAGTGAATGGGTTGATGGAGTAAAGTCTACAGGGGGTATAGTACCATCGCAGGACAATTTTATATATATTTTCCTTGGTGGTCATATAGATTAATGTCTTCTAAGCACCCGACAAGATCGCAGACCATTTCTCCTCAGAGATCTCGAGGACCAAGTCCTCCTCCCATGCTTCTATATATCTGTCTGACAGGGGCATCAAAAGACAGTAACAGTGCATAGAACCTAGAGGCAAGATGATGGTGTCGCCCTGAATCGGAGCTAATCTTTTTGAAAAATGTAATTGGAGGAAATGACAGGGTAGGGGTCAAGGAATGCATGAAGTGTCATCTTTGTAGGTAAGAGAAGAAGTTTGAGGAGTGAGGTCAAAAGTAACATGGGCAGAGACATCAAAGAACCCTCAATCAGGATATCGCCCACCCAGGAGACTCTAGCAGACACCACTTCTGTAAAGATTGCAGGCCAAGCCCTGGAGGAATATATTTATGGCATAACATGATGGTTTTTCCAACATGTTGGTTTTTCCTGCAATCTGATTTCAAAGAAAATTAAAGCAAAACATCTGTATTTCAAAACATGCTTCACATCATGTTAAACAGTTTTTTTCTTAAGAATACTATTATAATTGTTTTGATCACCCCTTATATGAAATGACTGTCCAGCTCCAAAATTCAAGGCAAGAGAATGGCCAAATATCAGACACAAGTTTCTGCATCTATGGGCACTAGCAGAGATGCAGCGAATCGTCCAGTGTCTGGAGTTCCCTTAAATACTTAAAGGGGAACTTTCACCCCGCAATAACTTCATGTTCACTTACTGCTCACCTGGCGACTAGCTGCTTAGTAGCGCTAGTCGCCAGAAATCTTACCCGGTTCTTCAGATATCGGCGTTTTACAGGAGCAGGAAGCACGGACGTCTCTTCACAGTGACGTCCGTGCGCCTGCGCTGTCAGTCCCTTGTCAGTCCCTTGTGCACCGTACGGTGCACAAGGGACTGACAAGGGACTGACAGCGCAGGCGCACGGACGTCACTGTGAAGAGACGTCCGTGCTTCCTGCTCCTGTAAAACGCCGATATCTGAAGAACCGGGTAAGATTTCTGGCGACTAGCGCTACTAAGCAGCTAGTCGCCAGGTGAGCAGTAAGTGAACATGAAGTTATTGCGGGGTGAAAGTTCCCCTTTAAAGAATCAAAAAAAGGGATGGATAAACACTTTCCAAGTATGAACAAACCATACTAGGTTGTTCTGTAGGATAATATCCACTCAGTACCTACCCTATCGATATCCTTTTGAATGGTCGCATGCATAAAGCCGTGCGACCATTCAACTGTTTCAGCAGGTTGTCGGTGTAAAAAGCGCAACGTGACAATCTCCGCGTGCTTAATGCGCCAATTGACAGCGCAATGTGACAGTCTCGAGCTGTCATGCACTGTGAGATTGCCACGATGCGCTTTTTACACAGGCGACCTGATGAAACAGTTGAATGGTTGCATGATCTTATGAGTGCGACCATTCAAAAGTGAATCGATTCTATTGCAGGTGCTAAATGTTAACACCCGTTTTATCAAACATTTTCGTATTGAAGTCTATGGGGAAAACTGGAGACAAAACAGTACTAAAATTAGCACCTGTAATAGAATCTAGGCTACATCATAAATCTGTATGGACGTGTATGCTTTTACCTTTCTGCCTGGTGGAGGCTGCAATGTTAGAGACATCGGTTCTTAAGTGTAAAATGGATGACTACTGATTTCAGCATTAGGGGTGATATAAAATGCTAACTGCATGCAGGATTCCATCTTTCTAGCATCCAAGGGACTGATCCTTTGAGTGCCAGAGAAGTATCCAATACAGTGTGTTGAAATGCATTTGATACCTCTCTGGCACTCAAAGGGTTAAAATTTCCATTGAAATCAGCCTGACGTTTGGATATTTTTATTTCACCCCTATGGTGCAATTAATTGCTTCTCATTTTCTTTGTGAAATGTTAAACAGACTATTGTACTTATAATTAAAACAATCATTTTTGTTTTGTGTAATTCTACAGCTTTAGTAATTTATACCTAATCATTTCAATCATTGTTGATGGTGTGTGTTATAAATGCAATTTCCTTCTAGAAAAGCATCCAATTATTGTTTTTTTTAACTGAGTTATCTTAAAATGTATTTTGTAGTGAAAGAGAAAAACAACTTGCATGAAATCTTGTAGTTTTAACTGCTGCATGATCCACAGCTTCTGCCATACATTACAGCTATTGTGATACTAAAGGAGGAATAATTATTGCTGGTTTATTACCACATATCATAGAAATTATTTTTTTGTTCATCTAAAATACAATTTCGGTTATTAGCAAAGTGAACTAAATGTCCACAAGTAAAGGTTACAATATAATAATACTATTATCTGAATGGACCATGTCTGCTATTACAGGCAATGTGAATGCCAAAAAAATACGGTTTCTACCACATTGCTCTATAGCGATGCTACTTGCAATTAAAGTACACTAATATAAAATAAAACACATTTGTAAATGTTTTGTTCAGTTAAGTAGAAAAAAAAGACCTATTATTACTCATAACTGATAACAATTATTATGTTAAAGTATTGCTAATTAAAGTACTATTAGTATATTTTACTAAGCCTTTTCTTGTGGCAGCAGACTTGGTAAGAATGACAGAAAACTAAGCGAGATGAACAAAACCAAGATTTCTGCAGCTCAAATGCAGAATCTGCACTGCTTTCATTTATAGACAGCTAGGGATGTGTTATAAAACCTGTTCTTAACTTACTAGGGGAGCTAAAATTGTTACCTCGAAAATAAACTGGGAGACTTCAAAGTGTGGTTGTTCAGACTATTACAATCAGAAATATGCAGCACTCTCTCTATAACTACAAGACTGGACTTCCCAACATTTAAGGTTTCCAAAGACAGAAACTTGTACCTCGTGTATCTGCCACTGGAAGAATAGCAAGGTGAAGGGATGTTAAACCAGATATGATGGAGCATGCATTAAAAGAAAGTATAAACAGACACTTTTACCAGAATAGAACTTAAATGTTGGGAGGCATGCATAAACTGACACATTATCCTTTCACTGGTAGTCATCAAACCACACACAGTTCTGGTCACACTAGCTTTGTTTCATAGTCCATTGGTAGTCACAGAACTGCACATACACTGTCTGATGCCCCAGCCTTTTTCCACTGTCTACTGGTAGTCGCAGATTCTGATAAAAGCTCTCTGACACTTTATTCTTATTCCAGTGTCTGATACAGCCTCTCTCCCCTTCTCTGCTGTTCCATGGTTCTTATTAAATATACTGACCCATCTCATGCATTCGCCTGACAATCCTGAGCACTGCCCTGGCGCTCTCTCTCCCCTTCTATACGTGCAGCATGCCATTCTGTGTACAGCACGCCATGCTAGTTTTATTTATTAATTGTGCCTTGAGAAAGGAAGGAGTTTCTCTTCCGAAACACACTGGCTAATTAGAATACATTTTTTTAGCATTTAGTATTGAGATATTGTGGAATATAGGTCTATATGGTTTAGATTATAGGCTATTTACTACTTTTAGTATTTTTTTGTTTTTTGGGGTTCCCTGACACACTGTGTGTGACTCGAGCTGTTTTCTTGAATATCCCATGCAGTGTGTATGGATAAAATCACAGAATGCACAGAATGGCATGGTGCACGCAAAGAAGGGGATAGAGAGGCTGTATCAGCATATTTAATAAGAACCAGAACCACAGAGCAGCAGAGAAGGGGAAAGAACCGGGGCAGTCGTTTCATATAATCCTCGTTAAGGGTGAAGGTGACCTTGCATGCAGTGGCATGAGAATCTTGGGTTTTCCTGTAATGCAAGATTCTCATGTCGCCCTTTCAATCTTGGCGACATGCTAAATGCACCCTGATGTTGCATGCTGTTTCGCATGAGACATTTCAAAAGGATACCAAGTAATGAAGCTCCCAGTAGTGAGGTGCACTCATTGTACTTTTAATAAAGATTATAATAGGATTTAAAGGCTTACCACTATACTTGGAATTAATTGGGGGCACTTATATTTAAGTGATAGTTCCACTTTAAGTTCATAAGTAGCACTGGGATTTTTTTATTCCGAAATGCATAACTTTACAGTTGCCCACATTAAGCCTTTGCATGCCAGATAGGTGTGCAATGTATTGCTTTGCAAAGCGTTGTGTACCGCACTGTCACACAAAGGGTTAAATTCATATTCCATTTGTTTGCCCATTCTGTCATTTTATGTAAATCCCTCTGTAGAGAACAAACATCCTGTTCTGAATGTATTACCCTGTATAATTTAGCTTCATCTGTAAATATGGAAATGTTGCTTTCTATACCACAATGAAACATCACTGACAACATTCATTACCATATGAAATATCACTGGATAGACTTCATTAGGATATGAAATATCACTGGCTAGACTTCATTACCATATGAAATATCACTGGATAGTCTTCATTAACATATGAAACATCAAAGAAAGGCTTCATTAGTGTATGAAACGTCACTGGTACTGCACGGTAAGGCAATTAGCATACTGTACGAATTATGAATATCTCTTGAACTGTACATTTGCTGGTATTTTGCTTAACATGACACATAGGCAGTTTTTAATGATGTTTTCAAATATGCAAACTTGAATCAAGGTGACAGGTCCACTGTAACCATCCCTTATTTGATAAAAATACATTATAATAAAATATAATCTTCAAACTTCAAAACTCAATGGTATAAAATATCAGTAATATAATGATATGCAAATTCTTCCAGGTAATCAATCCTTCCTCTGGATTTACGAGATGGACATATTCAACAACAGTTGCATACTCGGAGGAAATAATGAGTAAAACTGGAACAAATCTGGGAAAACCAGCTGCTCTATAAGGTACAAATAAAGATACCCATTGATTAAACCCCTTGAACACCAGAAGGAAGTGCAACACATTGCTTCCTAGTGGATTCAAGTGATTAATAAACTAGAAAATTAACGTCATGGGGAATAGGATATAATTATTTCTAAACTGGGCGAATCCCATTGCTACTGTGTCATTAAGGATGAATTAGTTGTTGGACCTCCAGAGGTTGGGCACTATTGGTTGGGAATTATGGGAGTTGTGGTGAAATTAAATATTATGAAAATCTTTTAGTTTAAATTTTAATTGTTAATAATTGACATTTACCTCTTATGTATTAGAGAGATTTAGATGACAATTATCCATTCACTGTCTGATGGTATATGACCTGGTTCACTTAGGAAGTGACCAATACAATTGAATTATTGTCGGTCATCGATTGGCTAGCAATTTATCTTTTAAGATAGGAATGGTCTCTCCGGCCCACCAGCTCATTATACAGTTGGATACCCTGATAAAAGGATCTCTATGGTACAGAAACAAGTTGGTGCTTTTACTGTTTTTTTATTAAATTGTTATATTTTTAATTGGTCTACTGATTGTTCTCTATTTCAGACTGTCTGTGGTGAAGCCTAAGTGCCTGTACAGAGGCAGGAATCAACCCCTGTTGCCTTTCACTGGTTGTAGTCCATCAACCGGTTTGATACAAATTGTGAGTAACAGAAAGATATCTTATCTATATTTGGAAATTACTTATACTTTCCCCCCAAAAAAGCACCTTGTTGTCTGATTTTTCAAGTTTCTTGCTGATTTTTCCTTTTTCACTTGACTGTATTGAAACGGAGAACAGCTGACTTAAATAGATCTGAATGGTGGGCAGCGCAATATGCCACTAGACATTTGATTCATAAATCTTGCTCAAGTATAAATACAAAATACAGTATTAACCTTAGGAGAGCCTCCCCCCTTTTCTCTGTTTAATTTCCACTTTGTCACCTCTTTATCACACCTTAGTACATAACCCTCCTTAGTCTTGGAGAATAAGACATACCCCCTATGCACTAAGAATTAAATATGTAAGAGGAGGTGGAGAGACATTGGTCTTTAGTAGTGAGGGGAGATGATTTTACCCAAAAAGATAATATTCCCAAAATGTCACTTTTTAACTTCTGTGGGAATTCCCATGAAAAGTGCACTTTTTCAGCTTTTTTCTCCTCTGATCCCCAGCCTATTCCCACTGCACTGGCAGCCACTGAACCCCACATAATGAGCCACAACCTTGTCCCACAGTAGACACAGAACCACACATACACATTAACATGGTGAATAGGTACAAAAAAGATACAACTCCATCAAGTTCAACCTTTGCCTCATAACACAGAAACACGAGATTCATATAGCTTTCTTGCTACCAAATGAATATGTCTATTTACTGGAAATTCCTGTTTTACCTACTAATACACAGTATAACGTTGTATGTTCCCTCTTGAAACAAATGCATCTAATCTTCTCTTAAATGTATCCATAGTATCTGTCATTACCACCTCCTTGGGCAAAGAATGTCATAATTTTACAGACCTTACTGTAACAAAAGCCCTTTCTCTGCTGCAGTTGAAAAATCCTGGTGTTGAATGCTCTTCCTTCTCAATCCTGTCCCTTTATGTGTCCCACGGTCCAGACTATCTCATTCCCCTGCTCCTTTCCTCCTCACTTTACAGCTCCCAAATCCCTCTCTCACTCCCACCCATAACTTGCTCCTGCACCACTGCCCCCACTTGCTGTTCTGTACTTTACCACTTCTACCCTCTCTCCCTCAATCTTCCACCCCACTCTCACTGCCCAATTTCCCATGTGCCTCTGCAGTCCACTCAAGATTGATTAAGACACACCTGGGGGGTTATGCACTAAAGTGTGATAAAGAGGTGATAAAGAGAAGATAACTTCTCCAGTGATGTCATTCTCCAATTCTTATGTAATTATAGGGAGCCTAAGCACTGAAATGTATTCAAATTGAGAGCATAGGCTTCATAGAATAGCACAGGAGCTGGAGAACTGATCTCACTGGAGATGTTATCTCCTTTTTATCACATCTTAGTGTATCCCCCCACTAGAGTTTTTTTCCCCAGGTCCTCTAGTCCTCAGCAGCTGGAGATCTAAAAAACTGACTACTCCTGGTATGGTGTAATAGTAAAGGTGCCTAGGTGGACATTTCCCTTCTTTTACTATTGAATTTCTTAACCATTTGAGTGTCAGAGGGGTATGCACTGAAAGGGTTAAAGGATTGCTGAACACATACCACCAGTTACTCATGTAATATGCTTATGTGTTCGTTATATTGTAGTTGATCCAAAACCTGGTATGAAGGTTAAATGTCATGAATGGGCTATTCCCATAACTGGGAACTCTCCGGATCTGCCCTGCAGACTCTGGTCTTCAGACTGATTTACGGGGTCTCCAGGGACAGAGGCTGATTTCCCAGTGGTGTTCCTGTTCCTCCCACTGCCCATCCACTTCTCCTCTTTCCTACCCTTTTCTGCCCACTCCCCACCCACTTTAACAAAAACACGTTTATCCCCACCCGTACGGTTAAGTTCCTCCCCCTTTATGACCTGATTCGCATCATTTACTTTCTCTTGTCTGCAGCACATGAGCGCTCCCTGGGGGTGAAGATAAGCAAGTTCCCAGTTATGGTTATTCCAAATAAGAATTTGAGTCTGAAACACTCAATACGTATGATGAACTAAGAGAGACTTAGTACAGTGGGAACTGGATCAATTCTGGAACAAACCAACTAAATTACAGGGGACACAAAATAAGCTGGAAACCTGTCTAGCATTCACACAGTTAAACACATTAAAATCAGTAGTAATTTGGGAATTTTTCAAGTCCCCTATGATGCATTTGGATTGCTCCAGAATTGCTCCAGTTCTGCGTAGTACATAAGTGTCACTCAGGCTGATGCAACTGTGGAGCAACTTTGAAGCAACCTCACTACACCAGCCAGGACTCCATAGGGGACATAAAATCCCCACATTCACATTGATTTAAATGGGGCTCCCTGAATGCTAGAGGGGTCAGTGGGGAGATCTCTCTAATGTTCATTGAGTTTAAAGACCAATTTAAATCACTGAAATGGATATTAGACCCATGGTGCAGTTGGTTTGTCCCAGAATATAAAAGTACACAGAGCGGCCTTGGCACAGTGGTTCTCAGACTGACTGCTATGGCCTTGGACACCAGATTAACTATTTGTGTGCCATGGAGGTATCCAGCACATTGCATTGCAATGCATTGGGTACCTCTCTGGCACTCAGAGTTAAAAGGATATTAATGTTTCTATTAACGTGCAGCTCTGAGTCATCTTTATGTTTTTTATAACACATAACACTATATTTCTTTACTCACATATTTGTAAACGTTCTTCAAGGCGAAAGGATCCCCCTCCTGCCCCTTCTGGCCACCTCCCCTTAGATCTGCAATCTGGTCGTGGGACCGGACGGATTCAGCGAGGGACAATCTTCATTCAAAAAGTATAATGAGAACCTGACCCCACTGACGAAGGAGGCCTGGATTTTCCTTTAGCTTACTTAAGATTGTCCCTCACTGCTCTCCATCTGGACCAGACAGAGAGGTAGTGTGATGCAGGGAAAGGGGCGGGAGGGGGATCCTGTCTGCTTTAATAGCGTTTAAACTACAAATATGTAAATAAAGACATATAGCGCTATGTGTTATAAAAAACATAAAAAGACTCGGAGCTGCACTTTAATAGATACGTTACTATTCCTTTAAGGTGCTACTTGTTTTTTCTAAAGACTCAGAGAATAACGTGAATGTTGAGATTCAAATGCAAATTTCCAGAAGTGGTTCTTACATTATAAAACATATTTCTGTGCTTGGTTTCATCATTTTGATTCTAGGGAAGAGTAACTATTTATATTTGTCCTCTTTGTTATGCCTTTAGCAAATGACCTGTAAGAAGTTAAGAGTGCTTTAGAAATTTCACACAGAATGTAGGGGTGCCTTAAGCAAAACAAAGAATGAGAACCACTGCCTAAGCACAGGCTAATTAGTATGTTAGTATCTATTCAAGGTACCATATAAATATATTCTATTGTTGGATTTAAAAATGTAGGTCTGGATTCCATTGCATCATCTCTGGTTTTAGCTCCAAGGGCTCGATTCTATTACCAGCGCTAAAAATAAAACAGGCGTTGGTTTTTTAAGGCAGTTTTTGCTATCCTATTACCTGACTTGTGAAAGCAAAATCAGCTGTAATTATACTTACCGCCAGTCTAAAAAAAGCCCATAAGAAACAACTAAAAACAACGTGCAATTAGCATCCTATTACCCACGCTCAGTATCACAGCCTGTTTTGTGGTTACATTTAAGTCAGAAATTTTGCGCCTCAGTGGTTGAGGCGTAGAAGCCATAACGACAGTTCCAAAACCATTGTTGTTCGAACAAAAGCAGTGTATAATACAGTATACAGCATAGAAATCCGACATAAAGTGCCCCCCGTACGAGTGAGGAGGGATGAAGACATTCAGTGTGCGACTCAATGTCAACAAGTGAGGAGGGGGAGAGAGAGAGGAAGCTGGCAGCAAATACAAGCTTACCACCCCGTTTCCTCCAATGCTTCTCTCCCCTCCAGCTGTTGACTTTGGAAGGGGAAGGGTTAATTGTCGACTATGAACAATATTTGCCGGATTCATGTGGTGGAAGAAAGCACTGTAAGTCGACTTTTAGAAGGGGGGGTTAATATGTTGAGGGGGGGCACTCTGTCGGATTTTGTTATGTGGAGAACACATCTAACATTGAACTTGATCTTACTGTCATCAAATGTACACCTATTTCCTTGGACTTTGACATTTTGTGTGGTTTTTGTAGGCGGTAGACGGAAAAAAGGAGACAGCACCAGTTTTGTTACTACTCTGAAAAGTGCTGTCTACGCCAGTTTTGTTTTACCGTGGTTCAGCAACAGAATACCGACGTAACACATGTTTGCAAAATTTGCGCTACTTGTTTTTCTTGTAAGCCAGTTTTAGTGCGGGTAATCAAGCCCCAAGTGTCCCCATAGGCTTTATCACGAATCTGTGTCATAAAAACAGTGATAATATCACATGCAATTGAATCCATCCCACGGTTAGCATTTTGTAACATTGCAAAGGCTGAAATCAATAGTTTTCCATTTTATGCTTGAGAACTGGTGCCTCTAACATTGCCTTGTACTACCCACCACTTCATCCCACAATAAAGTAAAATCATACACAAGTCCTATGGCTATCAACAAAGTGCATGTTTCCCATATTTTTTTTACTTCAAAAATACATTGTTCATTTAAGAAATAAAAGTCCATAATATCTATTCATAAAACGGTGTTGGATCCCATAATTAACAATCATAAAAAAAGAAAACAAATATTCTTTTTATATTTTTTGAGAAAAATATAAGATTTCATTAAAGAAGACCAATATACTTAAAAAAAAAAAGGAAAAAAAAAAGGTGCAGATGGTACTATAGTCCATGTACTGGCTAATAAGTAACTTTTTTGTTTTTGTAACAAAGAAATGCAATCTAAATATGATCAAATACATCATATCAGATATATATACTTATCAAGCAAAGCATAAGTATTTGTCAATAAGAAAGGCAAGCAAGAGAAGGGAAGGGATACACAAACAAGGCATCTAAATATTCGAACTATATTTGTCACTTGAACAAAGGAAGGCAGAATAGCAGCAAATCAACTGTACTATGGAGACTAATATTCCCCAAGTTCTCAATGATTTCAATGGCACCTACAACCCCTTGAATGTTAGAGGGGTCTCCAAATCATTGCTTTGCAGAGCCTTGGGGAAATCTCTACCATTTAAGGGGTAACAACCCCTATTTAGATCAAAATGTAGCTGGTTTACTTCAGGATTGTTCCTCTCCCCACAGTACCATATTCAGTAATCTAGAGGAGTGTGACTGGAGAAAACCATAGTAACATAGTAAATTAGCTTTAAAAAGATGTCAAGTCCATCAAGTTCAAACCTTGCCTCATAATCCAGAAAAAAATGAGAATTATATAGCTTTCCTGCAGCCCCAAGTTAGTCTTTATCATACCTTCCTGTTTTGCCTACTAATACACAGTATGACCCTCTATGATCCCTTTTGAAAGAAATGTTTCTAATTTTCTCTTAAATGTATCCATTGTATCTGCCATAACCACCTCCTTGGCCAAGGAATTCCACAATCTAACAGACCTTACTGTAAAAAAACTCCTTCCTCTAATCTCAAGGGGTGGCCCCTGGTTATTTGATCAGGCTTTGGAATGAATGGCTCACCAGAGAGATCCTTGTATTGACTTCTCATGTACTTGTACATTGTGATAAGACCTCCTGATAGTCGTCTTCTCTCTAGAGTAAATAAACCATGTTTGTCTAGTCGTTCCTCATACGTCAAGTCCTCCATTCCCTTAATTAATTTTGTTACTCTTCACTGTACTCTCTCCAGTTCTAGAATATCCTTTTTCAGAACTGGTGCCCAAAACTGCACTGCATATTGGTGAGGTCTTACCAACTATTTGTACAGTGGTAAAATTATGTTATCCACTAGTGCTTTTGCTACTACTATTTGACACTGGTCACTGTGTCCAAGTTTGTAGTTTACAAGGATTCCCAGGTCTCTCTCTAGCAACGAGTCCCCTAAAATGATTCTATTAATTTCATAAGCATTGGGATTTTTTTCTTCCCAATGCATAACTTTACACTTTCCCACATTAAACTTCATATTCCATTTGTTTGCCCTATCTGCCATAGTATGTAAATCCCTCTGGGGCTTTTAACCCCCTGTATGTTGGAGAGTTTTTCCATGCAGAGATAATATTTTATTTATGGGTACTTTCAGTAAAGAAGCCATAAGACAAACCACATTTCAACCCCAGGAGATCTCTTTGTCCAGCTGCCCACGTCTTGCAATTGCAGCTCTCAGTAGTTCAAGTGATGATCAATCACTTTACAAGTCACTTGGGATATGAACTTTGGGTGCAGTGCAGTGATATTTATATAAAATGGGTGGGGGCTCCAATAATATTAGACTCTATGGTTGTACAGATAAAATTAAGTAAACACACCTAGCACAGCAATTCACAGACAGCATAAAACAATTCCTATATTAGTAAGCTATAACATAGGTACATCCACTAAGCAACTTCTAGAAAAAAGGGGATGAATAATAAGCCTTTATAAGAACCTAATTTACTAACTCCTTTTAAGTTCTTACTTCCTGTCACTGTTATAAGCAAGCTGTAGGGGCTGCACCTCCCCCTCTGCTTTTACACATGTCACATACATAGAACACAAAAGTGTATGCAAAGGCTTTAGGAGGGAGGAAATCACACCTTTTCTAACTCTACAGTCAGCCTGTTAGACAGATACACAGACAGAAGCTAACAAAAGGATGCTGAATAGATAATCTTACTGCTGTACACATTAACTCCTTCATGGCCATAGACATAGCAATACATTCTACCCATGTAGATCAGAATCATCAACCAGAGCCCTTATGGGTAAAGCGTTGGTTGGTGAGTGTATAATACTCCCCTTACACATTGCTATTTCCAGCATAATTAGCATATATATCCCCAGTACAATGATCAATATTTGGTGTATATGTACTTTATTATTATGATAGCCAGTGTCCCAGTCCAGTTCAATAAAGTCACTAGCCATTGCACACAATGTATGTGCAGTCCAAGGGACTCCAAAGTAGGGAGTGGTTGGTGGGGCTGCTGTTGTTATTGTATCTATCACTTTAATTGGAGTTCTCCTTTGAAGCCTGGACCATATCCAATGTACCTCTGACCCAGGCTCCTGCATCTTCTGAACACTTATAGTTCATTCTCTATTTTGCAGATGCTTTATCATTCCCTTTAATTTAGTTCTCATTATGTCTGCAGCCCCGGTCATCATGATGACTTTCAGCTGTAGGTGTAGATGTTTTAAACAAATGGTGGATGGACATAAATACTCTTGTGACAGCCTTCCCAAATAAAAGCCAAAGGGTTTTGACTTTATGCAGCAATGGGTAAAAAGTACTTTCAAGGTCTAGGACCACAGGAATTCCACAGCATTCTTAGATAACTCCTCTATCAAAATTACCATGTCCAGAATATTCAGTGCATGGTAGTCCATAGTAATTTTCCAAGAATCACAAGGTTTTCATAGGAGTATTAAAGGGACTGAATGTGCACCAAGTAGCACCAGACTGCAGCAAAGCTGGAACAGTCTTTCTCATTGCTTTGTGGCCTCCTGGCTACTGAAAACAGACAGGCTTTTCCATGGGTGGTATTTATTGAAGCTAATTTGGCATGGTCTCTTTCTGTTGAGGTAACCCTCACACACTGTGTTTGTATGCTCTGTCCCATTCCTTTCCTCTGAGATTCATGTATGATTGAATCTTCTGCAATTCTTGTGTCTTTCCTATTTGGGGTAGCCCTAGTCCCCCCCCCCCGGTCTTATGGTGGTCTGATGGTCTCTAACTCCTCCTCCTCCTAAGCATACATTCTGGGCAGGGCAGTGATGTCTTCCTATTAGGACCTTTCTATCCTCCTTCCTGTTTCCCCCTCCTATCATTGCTGTTTATTGAACACATCACTGTTCTCTTTACTGACTCCCACTCCCATCATGTATGCTTTGTCTGTTTTATAAACGTGATAACTAGTATTCCATTGATTTGGCGGTTTTAATGTATTTTATTGTTTAAATAACACAGAAGTGGGTTGTTCATCTATGGTCTTATGATCTACCTGTGCTTTTATCAAATCTATCCACATCTGCCACTGTGTAACTCTGAGTGTAAAATGGGTAGTCTTTAACAATTTAGCTCTCATGCTAGCTGTAATTACTGTCATATCTGACCATTAACATTTTACATTTTGCCATTTCAGCCACGTTTCTCTCCAAATCCTTCAGCTTGCTCTGCAGACACACTGCTAGCATCTTTGGCTGCCTTACATTAGTCAGCCAGTAACCTGTATGGACTAAGTGAAAAGGATTTAACAGGTAAGACTAAAATCCTATTTTCACTGTCGTCTAATACAGGTTACTGGTAACTCTGGGATGTCCAACCATTGAGTTACCCTGAGGTGGGAAGAAGGCAAGGACCAGACGCAAGGCCCCCAAAGTCACCAGGACCTCCATGAACCAACCGGTCAGAGATCCCAACTAACCAGAGGTGTCAACCGACACCAACTAGAGGTAAAAACAGACCCCAAGAACTGTTACACAGCACACTGAACCAGAGCCAATAGGGCTCAACAGAAAGGAAGCACTGAGAACCTCAGAAAAGAAAGATCCTAGACAGGCAAAACTGCCTCCAGGACCTTCCTCCCAAAGCTGGCATCAGCCGAGGCCAGCACTTCCACACGGTAGCGCTTCAAGAAGGGGTGCACATTAGACCAAGTGGCCGCCCAGCACAATTGAGCGGCAGACGCTTGATTCTTGGAGGCCCAAAAGGCCCCAATTGATCTGGTAAAATGGGCTGTAACTCGAAAGGGAACATGCTTATGCCTCAATTTGTAAGCTTCACGATTAGAAGACTTAATCCAAGATGCAAAAGGTACCCTGCATGCCGGTCTCCCTGCCCTAGGACCCTCAGGAATGACAAACAGGGCGTCAGACTTCCTGACTCAGTGCGATGAACATCAAACGTGAGACAATGCACAACATCCAACAAGCTCTGTCCTGTAACAACCCTATCTGGTGTTTCACAAGGATAAGGCTGTGCTTCGCACCTCTAAGGAGTCCTTGCCTACAGTGGTCTCCGAGTTCCACATCAATCAGGAGATTGTGGTGCCCTCTTTCTACCCTAACCCTTCCTCTGTCTCCTTGATGAAGAAGGTCCACAGATAATGGTTGCAAAAGGCAAGTCATCCATGTACGAAGGCACTCTGATGCTGCCCTGATGGAGGACGGATATCAAGGCCCCCCAACACCCGTTGGAAAACCTGGGGGGGTTATTGCCAGACCAATGGTAGAGCTGAAACTGAAAATGACCTCTGGCGCAGGCAAACCTCAGATACTGCCTGCTCTCTAGATGGATTGGGATGTGCAATACGCATCCTGAAGGTCCAGAGAAGCAAGAAACTCCCCCGGAGACATGGCAGCGAATACTGTGAGCAGAGACTTTTTTTGGTCACCACAAAAAGGCTTGAATAGAATCCTGAACCCCTGTCTGCAGGGGGTACCTGTTCCAGGACAACGTAGTCCACAAGAGCCTGAATAGCGTCTTCGAACAGACGGCTTCACTCGACTTCTTGAGGAGAACAAGAAAGATAAAGACGAAAAGGTGGGAGAGAAAAGAAAGGGATCTTATATCCCACAGACACCACCAGAAAAGCCCATGGGTCCGACACTGAATCATCCACTGTGTTGGTGAGTCATGCCAAAGCAGTCACAAAGTCATAGGCTTGAATGCAGCCTTGGGCTGCAATTGGTGCATGGGCTTGAAGGAGGAACGCGGAGCAGAAGGCACCGCCTGGTTCGTCGACGTGTCTTAGAGTGAAAGGAACGAAGGGACCGGTTACACGTAAACGGCCACTTTCTTTTTTTTTTTTTTTTTTTAAGACCAAGGGTAGAAGAGTACTCTAACCCCCGAGGCCTCGCTAATTAGTTCCTTAAGTTCGGATCCAAACAAGGAAATACCCTCAAAAGGTAAAGAAGAAAAACTTTTTTTTTTGGAACCGTAACAGCAGACCAAATCTTAAGCCAACGCGCACGCCCAACCAGCGGGGGCCCTTGCCATCATGCGGATGGCATCAAAGGCAGCAGCAGAAACATATTGTTGATCCACAGAGATAATAGCAAGGAGAAGCAATCTCTCCGAGGTAGGCGCATCCTGATGGACTGCCATAGTAAGTTGCACAGTCCAGACTGCAACTGCCCGGATAACCCATGCAACATCAAAGGCTGAACGCACAGCAGAGCCAGTAGAAGTGAAAATGGACTTGAGGGGAACCTCAAGTTACTTATCAGTAACATGTAAGACAGTAGATTTAGGCAGTCTAGATATGGGTGCGTCCACCTTAGGGGGATGAACCCTTTCAGTCATTTAACCAAACAATCAAGAGTTGGGTTAGGAGGAAAATGAGTAAGGGGCTTTGCAGGCACCTGAAAAGCATCAGAGAGATCAGAGGGAACCCCCTGAACTGATGGAATGTTGAGAGTGGACAATACAGCCCTGATCAGGCCCTCAGTAGAGGTTTCAGGATCAGCTTCAAATGGGTCCCCTAAAAGACCTGGAAGATTCCAAAAGAGCACCAACCTCAACATTCGAATTTAGCAACAATTCTTCCCCAGAAGAATCTGACACAGGGAGGATCTTATAATAAAGGGGGTCTACCATAATTGAAGTACCCCCTGTATCTGGGATGTAAAGAGCTGTAAAGTGGACCGGAGGACTCCAGTTGCAGCCTTAAACTCTCGCACCCAATCTGGCTCAATAGCATGGCGGGAAGGCCCTGGGTTGCTGCCAGGAACTTCAGAACCTGCTGGGCAGAAATAACCAGAGAACACTCTAGGTAGCCCTGTGTGACAGGAAGAGCAATGCGCAATGGGGGATACTGATACCCCATCTTCCTTAGTCTTAAGTCTAGCCCCTAGCACCAGCGGTATAGACATTCTCACATTGTCAAAATAACCAACTGTACAATGAATCACCCAATTGTAGTGTATAAGATTTATATTTCACCCCAGAAACGCTAAATATAGACTATTCTGGCAGGCGAAGGGTCAATCTCTAGAGGAGAAAAGGATTGTCCAAGCGCTGTGTAGGATACTCATTGAGAAAAGTGCCCAAAATGGCTGCCGAGACGGGAGCCAATCAGAAATTAGGTGAGAATCAAGCGCTCATGGGAAATGTAGTTTTTCCAAAAAAGTACCCCAAAACAGTGCCCGAAGTCCCCCAAGCCCCCCAACACACTTGAATTGCAAACCGGATGATAGAGCCCTCTCTGAATTCACTATGTGAAGCGGTTACAGAGATATGTCCCAAACAGTGTTAACCCATAGAAAGTAAATGGAGCAATGGCGTCTATGTGGTAAAGCGCGCCCTAAAGGCGCAGTACACAATTTTAATAAAAGTTAAACTACAAGTTAAAAACATGAAACACATGCAGAGAACATGTATGCATATAGAGAAAACACTGATCCAGTAAGAAAAGTGCCAGAAAACCCCATCAAACCTGTCAAACCAGCAGAGGAAGGGTTAAGTTACCACAGAAACCTGCTCCAAATACCCACAGACATACACATATACATCCAATGAGTGCCGGAGTGCGCAATGAGAACTCCCAAATACAAGCCCAATTAAGGGACACTGTGGGACAAGTGGACCTTCAGTACTCAAAGGGTGGCTCACCTTTCTGCAGATCTTCTGTCTTCAGGTTACCCTGTAGTAAGAATTACCTCAGAAAGGTAATCCATGGGGAAGCACTTGTAACCAAGATATTCCCCCTTCAGGGCTTAAGGTCCACCAAAAAGCACCTGGACACTGAGCTAGCCACTTTGGAGAGGGCATTTGTCAGGAAAGGTAACCTGCCTAATGGTGGTATTCCATATTTGACAGAAAAATAAAAAAGAAACTAAAAACTGACGAGATGTTCTCCACCTGGTGTGTTCACACACAGGAACAAACAATTCTAGAGGCAGACTGGATGAGGCAGCCTGAGAGGGAAGGGAGGCTCCACCCCTCCTGCATACATTTAGAGAATGTTCCTGCCTGCTTAAAGGGGACTGACGCCTCCCAGAATTACCAGTAACCTGTACTGGACGACAGTGAAAAGCAATTTGGTATGGGTTCCACCAAAACACTGAATTTTAAAAAGGCCAACTTTAGTAGGTTAATTCATCCCTTGGTATCGTTGACTGGGATAGAATATTTTCAGGAAAAAACACAGAAGGTAAGTGGAATGCCTTCAAAATAACATTGCAAAAATAAAATACTGCTAAGGAGAGCAAGAGCAACCCCAAAAAATTCTTTAAATACATTAATGGCAAAAAATTAAAGTCTGATAATGTTGGGTCCTTGTTATCTGAAACGGCTGAGATGGTCATGGGGGACAGAGAGAAGGCAGATATTTTAAATAATTTCTTTTCTTCTGTTTTTACCAAGGAAGACTCAATGGACAAGAATCTGCAAACTACTTTTACAGAACAGTCACAGCAAGCATGGGACTGGCTAACACAAGAAAAAGTGTTAAAACAATTGAATGGTGTTAAGGTAGATAAAGCCCCGGGGCCAGATGGTATACACCTACGGGTACTTAAAGAGCTAAGCCAGGCCCTGGCCAGACCGTTATATTTGATTTTCAGGGATTCGATTATTTCAGGTATGGTGCCCATGGATTGGCAAAAAGCAGATGTGGTGCCCATATTTAAAAAGGGATCACAGCCAGGAAATTACAGACCTGTAAGCTTGACATCTGTGGTAGGGGAGCTGTTTGAAGGGTTGCTAAGGGAATATATTCAAGAATTAAGGTTGAACAGGAATATCATTAGTAGGAGCCAACATGGCTGTGAAAGACAGGTCTTGTCAAACTAACTTGATCGCATTTTATGAAAAAGTGAGTAAAAATATAGATGCGGGAGAGGCGGTTGATGTGATCTATTTAGACTTTGCCAAGGCATTTGATACGGTTCCAAACAAGAGGTTACTGTACAAATTGAATGAAATAGGACTAGGGGAAAACATTTGTGTATGGATTGGAAATTGGCTGAAAGATAGAATGCAAAGGGTGGTAGTAAATGGTAAGTTCTCCAAATGGATAAACGTGATAAGTGAAGTACCTCAGGGTCCTGGGTCCTCTTCTTTTTAATTTGTTTATTAATGACCTCCCAGAGGGCATAGGGAGCTATGTATCAGTGTTTGCCAATGACAGAAAATTAAGTAAGGTAATGAAGTCTGAACTCGATGTGTCTTCATTACAAGAGGATTTGGACAAATTGAGTACCTGGGCAGGCAAATGAGATTCAGTATAGACAAGTGTAAAGTTATGCATTTTGGGTATAATAATAAAAATGCAACATATAGTTTAAATGGTGTTTCTCTGGGGAAATCTACTAATGAAAAGGATTTGGGAGTAATGGTAGACAATAGACTTAGCAGTAGCATGCAGTGGCATCTGCAAAGGCCAATAAGATATTGGCATGTATTAAAAGTGGTATTGACTCAAGGGAGGAAGATATTATTATGCCTCTTTACAGGCCCATGGTAAGACCACACCTAGAATATGTTGTTCAATTCTGGGCACCCATTCTGAAAAAGGACATTATGGAACTAGAGAGAGTGCAGAGGAGGGCTACAAAACTAGTAAGGGGAATGGATAGTTTAAGTTATGAAGAAAGGCTAGAAAAGTTAAACTTGTACACACTAGACAAACAGCGTCTTAGAGGGCCCATACAAAAGGCTCTCCAAAGACCTGTTCATTAACAGAACAGTACAAAGGACAAGGGGCCACCTGTTTAGACTTGAGGAAAGGAGATTTCATCTACAGCAGAGGAGGGGTTTCTTTACAGTAAGGACAATAAAGGTATGGAATTCACTGCCTGAACAGGTGGTGCTATCGAATACATTATATGCCTTTAAAAAGGGCCTGGATACTTATTTAAAAGAGCAGAACATAGAAGGTTATGTACATTAGTATTGGGATTAATATTTAATTAGTGTTTGTTGATCCAAGGAGAAATCTGATTTCTGTTTGGAATCAAGAAGGAATTTCCCCCCCATTCAAGGCAGAATTTGAAATTGTTGTATTTGCCTTCTTTTGGATCAACAATGGTAAAGAGGAATAGGAAAACAGTTGAACTAGATGGACGCAAGTCTTTTTTCAACCTAAATTACTATGTTACAATGTTACATAAAATGGCAGATTAGGCAAAAAAATGGAATATGAAGTTTAATGTGTGAAAGTGTAAAGTCGTGGATTTGGGAAGAAAAAATCTCATTGCTACTTATGAGCTTTAGGGGACTTGTTGTAGACCTGGGGATCATTGTAAACTACAAACATGGAAGCAGTGACCAGTGTCAAATAACAGTAAAAAAAAGCAAACAGGGTCCTGTCTTGCAGGATAACATAATTTTGCCACTGGGCAAATTGTTGGTAAGACCTGACCTCAATATATACAGTGCAGTTGTGGGCACCAGTTCTGAAAAAGGATATTCTAGAATTGGAAATGGCACAGTGAAGCTCAACAAAATTAATCAATGGAATGGAAGACCACATATGAGGAATGTCCAGACACACTTAGTTTATTTACTCTAGAGAAAAAACAGCTAAGAGAAGATCTTATCATAATATACAAGCTGGTGTGCTTTTAATTCCAAGGCCTGATCAAATAACCAGGGGCCACTCCTTGAGAGTAGAGGAAAGAGGGTTTCAACTACAGCAGAGGAAGGGGTTTTTAACAGTATGATCTGCTACATTGGGCAATTCCTTGCCCAAGGATGTGGTAATGGCAGATACAATGGAACATTTAAGAGAAGATAAGTTATATTTGTTTAAAGAGGGAACATAAAGGGTTATACTGTGTATCAGTAGGAAAAACAGGATGTTCCGATAAAGACTAACTTGTTTGGCAGTAGGAAAGCTTATATAATTCTAATTTCTCTGGGTTATGAGGCAGAGGTTTAATTTGATTGAAGAGTTTTTTCAACATAATTTGCTATATTTCTATGAACAGTAAGATACAAAAATGCAAGGGAATGCATTGGAGACCTCTCTCTGGTATTCAAGGGGTTAAAAATGTCATTAAAATTATTGGAGATTTTTATTTTTTGTCCTATATATCTATCTGGGAACTCTCCAGAATATCCATGCACATTGTGGAACACTAGGGCCAAAACATGTAATTGGATTATATAACTTTAAAAATATTATGTGTTTACAGCTAGCATCTGTAAAATGATATTTTTTGTTAGAGCCCTAAATCTTATTCTAAACTTGAATTTTTAATGTGTGTATAGACTATTCTTTATAGACACATTTTGGATAATTGTGCAGAGATAATACTGAAAGATTGTAACTTTATCTCATTCCATTTAAAGACATTTCAAAGAAATCCCTTCTAAGACACCCTATGAAGATTGTTATTGGTAATGGGAGTCCTGGAAAAAGCAGAACTGGAAATCACCCCAAAAATACATAACAGTATCATAAAAGAAAGGGTTTATACAAAGGCTACAATGGATTACCAGGTATTTAATTGTGTATAACCCCAGATCATTTTTAGGTGTCAGTGTTCTTTTAAATGATCAGTACCAGGTCTCTAAGGTATGGTCCTGTTATTCTGGCTCTTAAGAGTTCCTCATTGGTCCTGCCTACTCCCCACACAGTTTTTTTTAGCAACCTCCACCTTTTCCCTTCCTCAGCCCCACCCTTGTAGGAAAGTACCACCAACATCATAACAATTTACAGCACTGGGACACTCTGATAGATCTTCAAGGGTCGGAGGCTAAGATGGTATCAGATATGCCCCTATGGTACAATTAGTATGTTCCAGAAATGCTTGGTATATCTAATTCACCTCATAGAGAAACAAGACTTTTGTGGTGTTATGTGACATTTACGCCATTACCATGGTGAGCATAACAAATAATAGAAAGAAATCAGTGTAAAGGTCTAAAATAGAAATGAAATTGAAACATTTCACAAATATCAGGTCCCATTAGTATTAAAGGTTACATCAAAGCAAATTGTTTACAGAATGTGTGTTTAAATGCTTCATTCAGCCTTAATTATTCAGCATGTCTGATATACTGAGAAGTGAAACAATTCCGAAGCAAACCAACTGCAGCAAATAAACATTCCCAGTATAATTTCTATAAACAGGAAAGAAAAACGGTAGTAGGTACAATTTACATTTTTCAGGACATGGCATTTAAGCAGATGCTCATGGGATATATAAGCCAAGATATAAGAAGAAAATAATCAAACGTTAAAGCAGCTTTTTTTTCCCCACGATATATTTAAGAACTTTTCCACCAAATGTTGATTCCTTAAATTAAACTTCCAATGTACAATGTCTAAAGAAAAGGCTTTACAGAGGAGTAAACAGGCCTTCAACAGTCAAAGTATCTGCTTTCACTTTACTCGGAGGTAGTCGATGCCCGTTTAAACATGATAGATCCACTCAACACCTGTCTCCTTTGCACTATGTATATTTTGTAAGACTTGAGACAGTTAAGCATAATCTTGAGAGTGTTTATCATTTTTTGTTACCCAGTGATACAGAAATAATATTTTTTGCCAGTCCTGGGTTATCTGCCCAAGTGTTCTTAAACAGTCAAATGCACCTAAGAAAATAGTGGTTAAAGGGATAGTAATACTTCATTATTACTATCCCCCATGTTGTAGCCTTGAAATTCTGAATTCAATGATACTAGCGACATCTCTCAAACCTTTATGGTTTGAGAGATATCTGCTTTCAAATTTCCCTCTTTTTATCTTTCCCCTGACGTCAGCGTTCTAGCTGAGAGAAGGGGAATCCGGTCCCGGGACCAGAGGCGGCTCTGCAGCAATGCTGAGATCTTGTTATAGAAACATAAATCCTTCACTAAAATGGTCTTCAACGTGTGCTTACAACCCAAGAACACGTAGAAGACCATTTTAGTGAAGGATTTCTGTTTCTATAACGCGATCTCAGGACTCCTGCAGAACTGCCGCTTGCTCACTGAGTGGATTCCCTGGCTCTCAGCCAGAAAGCTGACGTCAGGGGAAAGACAAATAGAGGGAAATTTCAAAGCGGATATCTCTCAAACCATAAAGGTCTGAGAGATGCCACTGGTATAGTGGAATTCAGAAATTTAAGGGCTACAACATGGGGGATAGTTATAATGAAGAATTACTATCCCTTTAAAGGCTGCCATCGGAAATGACCTTGCATTCATGCAGAAGTTTAAATTAAGTTTAAGCTAAAAATATATATATTGGCTGAGCCAGACAGTTACACTCCACATGAAATGTGAGGGAAATTTACCTTCATCATATGATCTGGTCTAATTGTATCAGAGGTTTTCAATTCCAGTCTTCACATTAATAGTGAATAATGACTTCACTTCTGCACAGTTGGATCAATAAGTAGCTGAAATATTTTTGAGAGGTTCACTTGTGCTAATCATATTTACATGTGTTCATGTGAGGAGATCCCGAAAGCCTGTACTGTTAATGGGTCACACAAACTGGAATTGAAAATGCCTGACTAGTAGTGACATAATAGGAAGGACTCAAGTCCCCTCACCTTCTCCTGGCAGCCCAACAAAGATGGGTGACCCATAGATCACCCAAATCCCTTCTAGCTAAGGAAGGACAGGAAAAAAAAGAGTAAGATTGTTGGAGGGGGTCCATTTTTGTTTCTTGGTACAATATGAAATATCCTAGTCAAGTATAAAAGAAAAGACCCTCTTACACATATAAATATATACAGATCTAGTTGGGTCTGAAAAAGTAGTTGTCTGTTGTCATGAAACACCTACAGTTTTCAGAGTTACATGTTGAGGCTGATGCACTAGGGTCTGGAACAATTCTGGGTGAAACCAACTGCACCATGGGTAAGGATAAAATATTCACATTGATTTAAAGGATAGTAATGTTTCATAATAAAAGCAGCTCTAATTAATCATCATAGTATTTGGACCTTGGAGAGTGTAATTTCAATTCTGTCAGAGTTGTAGTTCAAGAGTAATTCAACGACAAAGTATCCTCCTCCCGCCCCTTTTACTGATGTAACACTGCTCAGCCAAAGCAGAAGGGAGGTGCCCAGGTAGATTGCAGAGAGGGACAATCTTCAATTAAGATAAGGGAAAAACCTGAAAAACTTGTCAAGGGGGGCAGGGTTTTCATTGTTCTCATAGGAAGAAGATTGTCCCCTGCTGTTATCGGTCTAGTCTTACAACCAGATTCCACATCTGAGAAGAGGTGGCTTACACTAGGTAAAAGGGGCGGGAGGGGAAACTTTATCCTTCAGTTCCTCTTGAACTACAACTCTGACTGTATTGAAATAACACTCTCCATGGCCCAAATACTATGAAGATTAATTGGGGCTGCTGTTTTTGTGAAACATTACTATCCCTTTAATGTGACTTTCAGTCTCCTTGAATACTAGATACGTCTCCACTGCAGTTGGTTTACTGCAGAATTACTCCAGTTCTTCTACGTGCATCAACATCAATATGTCTGCCATCTGATTTCTCTTAGAGACTTTGTTACTGTAAGTACCCATAAACGTCAATATTATCTCCACACTTCATACTGGTTTTGATCTGAGACCTGGTTTTATCTAATCTTTTGTCACTCTTCTTACTGCCTTTAGATATCAGCTCATTTGACCTTTTAAAAATGTTTTTAACACCTACAAATCCTTGACTTTCCAATCAATTCTGTAATGAGCAAATTTGTGTAATAAGTCCCAACTTGTCATTTTAGGATTAACATTATTGATATTTGGTCTTTTAAACCTCACTTTTATTAAATGATTTGATGAACAATACAAGTTTGACCTTTCAAACAGTCTAGGGACAGCTGTTCAGACAGATGTTTTAAAGTAATTGCAGTATAACTAACAATTTGTTTTTGTAATGCCCTAACATTTAGGAAAGTATCTAACAGGTAGAACATGTGAACATTCAAATTATAAGAGAAAATACAGACAAGTTCACTTGCTTCAAATATATTTTCAGTTAATAATCTATATCGTTGTATTAGACAGCTAATGTGGTTTTACAGTAAATAAAAAAGTGTTTCTCACAATGTGGATGCCAGACTTCTCTAGCGCATTAAAAATGCATTTAAATGGTTAAGTTGCATTGAACCCAGAAATAGCACTGTAAGTGCCCTTATTAGGGCCCTCAACTCCCCTGTTTCATCTGCAAACAACTGTGATCTTTTCTAACCCACCCCATACTCATACACAGTGTTGATTAGCTAGTTATGTGATTAGAAATTTGTAAAACAAACAAACAAACCTGTCTTTCTTCTTAACCACTTGAATGCTAGAAGGCTGAGCAAAGCCTTGGAATGTAATGCATAACTCACCCCTCACTCTAATTAACCCGTTAAGGTCCAGAGGGGGTGTTGAATGCACCCTTCTGATCCTTAAGGAGTTAACCAACGCAAGGCCCATCTGCTAAATGAATACAAATAAATAATGTAGACCTCGGTCCGCCTCTCCCTGAAGCCTGCAGTGTCTTGTCTGTTTTATCTGAATTTTGCCAGCTGACAACTTTGGTGTGAGCATGATGTCACCACAGTGCTCAAACACAAATGTTAGACGACACGATCTGTTGCTTTCCCAGTTAGCAGAGCCAATCCATGGGTTCTAAAGCGGGATGCTTGCCAATAGACCGGCAGAGCCAGTGAATTTAGCTAGAGAATGTATGTATAGACTATTCTTTATAGACACATTTTGGATAATTGTGCAGAGATAATACTGAAAGATTGTTACCTTATCTCATTCCATTTAAAGACATTTCAAAGAAACCCCTTCTTAGACACCCTATGAAGATTGTTATTGATAATAGGAGTCCTGGAAAAAGCAGAAATGGAAATCACCTCAAAAATACATAACAGCATCAGAAAAGAAAGGAGTTATACAAAGGCTACAACGGATTACAAGGAATTAAATTGTGCATAACCCCAGATCATGTTTAGGTGTCAGTGTTTGTTTAAATGTTCAGTACCAATTCTCTAAGGTCTGGTCCTGTTTTTCTGGCTCTTAAGAGTTCTTCAGTGGTCCTGCCTACTCCCTACACACTTTTTTAGCAACCACCACCTTTTCCCCTTCCTCAGCCCCACCCTTGTAGAAAAGCACCACCAACATCATAACAATTTACAGCACTGGGAGGCTAAGATGGTATCAGATATGCCCCTAGGGTACAATTAGTATGCTCCAGAAGTGCTCGGGATATCTAATTCACCTCATAGAGAAACAAGATTTTTGTGGTGTTATGTGACATTTACGCCATTACCATGGTGAGCATAACAAATAATAGAAAGAAATCAGTGTAAAGGTCTAAAATAGAAATTAAATTGAACCATTTCACAAGTATCATGTCCCATTTGAATTAAAGGTTACATCGAAACAAATAGTTTATAAAATGTGTGTTTAAATGCACACATGGTGCGGTTCCAAGGAGTCACACACCAGTATACCGTTGAGGCAAGTGAATTTGTTCATGCAGTGGCTGAGATTAGAATCTCCACTCAAAAGCCCCTCCAAAAATAGTCAAAACTTGTACTAAGGTGGGTAGAACAGTCTTTATTTAAACTGAACAGTGCCTTTTATACACTCACAGCTGGCATCCTTGTTTACACACTTAATTAAATTAAGGCCTGTAGCAGGGTTGACCCATTGTGCAATCAGGGTGACCCTCAGGAGAACAATTAGAGACAATACTTTAGGCTCCAATCAGAGCACCCCTTTCCAATCCATGAAATGGTCCTTGAAAGAGAATGCCTTTCACAGCAGAGTTCAAATAGCACCATGTTTTCCTTGAATATAAGGCGATACCCTAATTTTGCTGAAATGTTCCTGAAAAAAAGAAAAATGCTGAATATAAGGGAGCCCTGTGGTTCTGTCTCTCACTTGATCTGTCTCACCCTCCCTTTGTATCATATATCTCCCATCTACCTTTCATTCAACTCATGTAATGTCATCACATATAATTTCATGCCACCTGTCTCCATTCATCCGTCTACTTTATCATATATGGTTCCAAATGGCAGCCTTGCAAAAGTGTGGAGTGGAGGGCTTTCCATTAAATTTGGCTCTTGCCTCCATGTTGATATCCCACGTTATTTCTAGGTCCTTTCAGACTTTCTTTCAATGAGTAGACTCAAACCACATGTGATGTGTTAATTCCGTACCACATCAGGAGTCTGTGCATGATAAGGTAGAGGGAGGGATGGAGACAGACACATGCCCCGGAGCCGTCTGAAGGACTGGATCTTCCACCAATCCCATTTGCCTTTCTTCTCCAGGGTCTCCTCTAGATCAGCCCCACTCACTGACTTATCAGTCTCTTCTCTCTCATTGGTCTCTCCACGGATGGGCTTCCTGGTTCTCTGTTCAACGATGGTGGGTTGGGGTTCCAGAACTGCTAGCTGGTATTCTGCACTGGAGTACACCTCTGTCACAGTAGTTATTATGCTCTTTAGCCCTGCACTGGTAAATTCAGCCTCCCACAGTCAGATGCCATCCACTGGAAGTTCCACAGGTTTCTCTTTTTCCATGACCAGGGTTCCAGGAGCTTTCCTTTCCTGCTTTCCATCTCAGCTCCTCCCGGATGGCAGCATACTCTTCCTCCAGGTCTATCTGACCATTGACAATGGAGTATAGTAAATACTCCCCATATGAATCCCACAGAAATAGAAGATCCTTTGACCAATATGCCATCAACTAGTTGACTCTCCTGACTAACGCCACTCCAAAGTCTCCAGCCAGTAAAAGGCATCTTCCAGAAGCCCTTCTGGGCCATCCCTCTGCCAGCCCCTAGCATCTGGATGCCGGGGTTTGCAAATGCAGTGGACGAGTTCCACCACAACAGTGGAAAATCAGCCTGTTGCAGCAAGGTATAAAAGTCCTTTTCCAACTCAGCCTCAATACAAGCCAGGTCCTCCAGTGGGAAAGGCCACTCTCTGCCAGGATACAGAACCAGCATCTTGCACTGCCACTGGTGCAAGATAGCTTGCCAATTGAGGGGAACCTTTTACTAAAGGGATGGCCAGACTGGATCTATGTCAACCATATCTGCCCGTCGTGCCAACAAGTCACACTCCTCACTTGAGCCACCAACGAGATCCAGGTCTGTGCATCGGGAAGAGTCCTGCCAGGACACTATCTCTCAGCCATGGGAAATGGCTATACTGTCCTCCTCATTAAAACCTGTTCCTAGGATATCTATAATAGCCTTCACATACTCATCCAGAATACTGTTGCCTGAGGAACTCTTGGCTGTAGTTTTGTTGCAAACTCTAGTATTGCATCATCTCACCACAACCACCAGTTGTGGAGGAATAGGCTTGCCCTGTCACTCCATGGGTTCTTATACTGGATATTCAGGCTCAAGCTTAATTCAGGAATGTATGGCCCTACTTGCCAGTAGACCAGTGCAGCTAGTGAATTTAGGCGCAAAACCCAGGGTGGGTTTCCCGGGGGCCACACATTTGCAGACTGGAGAGGCAAGTGAATATGTTCATGCATTGGCTGGGATTAGAATCTCCAGTCAAAACCCATTCCAGAAATACAGCCAAGACTCATATTAAGGAGGGAAGAGAAGTCTTTATTTGCAGTGACTTTTATACAGTCATAGCTGGCATCCTTGTGTACATCAAATTAAAGTTTGGAACAGGGATGCTCTATTGTCCAATAAGAGAGAGCCCCAGGAAACCAATAAGAGACAGTACTTTAGTCTCCAGTCACAAGTCCATTTTCCAGTTCAGGAAAAAGTTCTTGAAATAGAACTGCACTCACAGCAGGGATTAATTAGTATTCTTTTGTTGTTACTCGACAGGGGGATTCCTGTCCGAAGCCCTACCAGTAACTGACAGTTTTAGGCATCAGAATCCTATATACACGGAAAGCAAAATAAAATCACATAGGTACATACACAGGGAAACATAGAAAAATACACAAAACAAAAAACACAAGGACACATAACACAGGGTATATTGAAAGAAGGACATGGCAGTAGGGAGCAGAGTCCTGGGCTTAACCTTTATTTGCTGGGCACTCTGCATTCCTGCTTCCAACATGTAAATCACATAAAGGTACCCTTTGCACTTATTGTGTATTATTGATTTTAATAAATTTATATTTGTTTGTTACAGTGCTCTTTCCTTATCCACCTAGGTGGATGACTTTTTCTTTTTTAGTATCTTTTGACTCCTGCCTATATATAAGAAATAGTAGCTCTAGTCTCTTTTATTTCTCCCATTCCTTGAGTCCTGTCCTTGTACCAGTATTCATATTATATTATTAGGATAGAGGGGTGTGAGTGCTACCTTAACCTGTCTCAGGTATTTTGCTATATTTTCTTTTGTCTCTTCTTGTTTTTTTTATCAATTGTTTGCATCTGATTTGTAATAGGTTCAGCATAAGTATGTGTACCATTATAGAGCTGGAAAAATACCAATCTCTATTATGTATAGTGTGTGTGTGTATATGTGTATATATATATATATATATATATATATATATATATATATATATATATATAATGTATGTGTATAATACATGCATGAGGTACTATATAATAAATAGTTATTTATCGTATTAATATAGTAATGGACATGTGAATCAGATGTGAATTTTTTTAGAACTTTTTATTATTTACTAATATTAATATGTTTATTATTATTAACTATAAAATTTAAAGTAAAAAAAAAAAAAAAAAAGGAATATATAAGTGCTTAATCCTATATGAATGTGTAGCCTAAGCAAGTTCATCAACAGAGAGCAATGCAGGCTGCCAAACCAGACACTAATGTGGCTGCTAGATAGAGAAGTAGGGACATACTTACAGGACCTATGACCTCTGGAGAAAATAATCTATTCAGTCTTAAGGATCCTATTTAATCAGATAATAGAAACCATGCAGAAACTGGCTGATATATCAAGCCTTCATCCGCAGACATGGACCTGAATGCCTGTGCAATGATCAGCCCTTCCAAAGGAGGCCAGTAATAGGAGCCGGCATAATGGGGGATTATACAGCCCCTTATCCTACAGCAGAAAATTAAAAGTCTAAGAGAGCTTAGATCTTGCTGCCTTCTCAGGAAGAGCACTGTAAAAGTGAGCAAGTCTGGATGGGGGTGCAATGTAACAGGATGGGAGACTGTCTCAGAAACATTTTTTGTCAGTACTCTGCATTCCTGAAAGAGGGGACTTCCCCCCACGGTTCCTGTGCCCCACACAGGATGTAAGATACATTTTTGTTACCAATAAGTATGAAGATCATTTAGGAAGAACATTTTTTTCTTTATCCGGTAGCCATGAAGATATAACTACTTCCACATCCCATGGTTTCAGAATTAGTGAATAGTGTGAGGAACTTATAGGGATAGTAATACTTCGTTTTATCTTTATTTCATTTTTTTTGTAGGCATTAAAAAAACATGAAGAACAATATAAGTCTTATCTCTCAAACTTTTATCGTTTATGAGATATTCACAAGCAAAGTTTCCCCTCACTGACCAAAACTGTCAAGTCTGCCATCTAGCTGTCAGATTTGGAATCCTCTCTGCGGACCGGCCGTGGCTCTACAGCAGAGCCAAGATCGCGGGATATAAGAAAAACTCCTTCATTCGAATAGTCTACAAAGTGTGTTTGCAAGCACACTTTTTAGACCCTTCCAATGAAATATTTATTTTTATATATTGCGATCTCGGCTCTGCTGAAGAGCTATCGGTTGATCTGTGGACCGGATTCCAAATCTGACAGCTAGATGGCAGACTTGACAGTTTTGGTCAGTGAGGGGAAACTTTGCTTGTGAATATCTCTCAAACCATAAAGGTTTGAGAGATAATACTTCTATCGTTCTTCAGGTTTTTTTAATGCTTACAAAATAAAATAAAGATAAAACAAAGTATTACTATTCCTTTAAAAAAAAATGGTTGAAAGAAACCATAGGGTAGAATTAGTGGATGTTTAGAAGGCTGGTCTAAGGATTTTAGCTACATTGTGTACTATAATCTACTAAAAGGCATGTGATTATCCCATACACTGTAACTGGTAGAGGAGTATCTCAATTTTAATCATTTATTGAAGCAGCACAGCCACAAGCAAGCCCAAAACCATGTATTTAAGCTAGCTTTACCATATGTCTGGACTTTCCAAGACATATCCTTTTTGGTGACTTAAAAGCCTATCCTCCTCGAATTTTAAATTATGTAATACAAATTCTGGATTTTCTGGCAAGAAAGCATGCAGAGAAACTTTTTTTCACTTCCCTCTGTATTAGATTTTCTGTGGAGAGTATTGGAAGCTCACCACATCTTGCAACTATGTTTCTACTGCTGAATGTGTGTGTGGGCAAGGGTGATTAGTCAGGCACAACCAGGTGAAGCGTAGAAAGGGAAGTAACCCCTCATTTTATGAGATGATTGTCTTCTTCCACAAATGGTATGGCTTGTCTACATTTTCTTTGTTTCAGCAATTATTACAACCATTTTAGTACTGGCAAGTCACACTGGGGGGAAAAAAAAAAAAAGAGAGAAACATGAGATTGCAGATGTTGTAGTTTTGAATGTTTGGCACCCCATACAGTAGCTCCGTTCATATCAATGGGGTGTCATTTTTTTGGAAGAGCAGTAGCTAATGAATACAATAGTAAATTCCATAGTTTTGGGTGGTTTTTATACCTTTCAAGGGGTAGAAATGAAAAATAATGCATATTTTTACTTTAGCTCCACCTTTCTGGAAACATTTGTGCACATCAGGCTAGAGGTAGAAAGGCAAGTAACCCCTCATTTGATGCAGTTTACAATTTTCTGGAAATATATGCTTTTATGGGGTTATTTTGATGTTGCGGGGTAATTATGCCTTCACACTATTATAGGGCATTCTGGTTATCTGATTATAAACCTCAGTAGAAATTCTGTTATGCTCTGTTACCAATTTGGGGCCCAGGGGTAAAACATACATTTCTACACCTATACACATTGGTTATCAATGTAGTCAGGAGATGTGTGGCATTTATATTTCATGCTTGCACAGTGACTTTAGCGTACATTTATGAAAGCTTCCTGAAAAACCTACTTTAACAAAATGTCCTTGCTCATAAGTTTAGGTAGGAAGAAACTTCAGCCATTTTGTGATTCATATGTTAGTGTATTTCAATGAATATATACTTTTATATCGTTATTCAGTTGATCTAAGGTAGTTTCACAATGAAACCAATGGAATATGCATATTTACTTCATATAGTTGAAAATACCCTTTTATGCCCTGTTAGTTAGGGGTACCCAGGCCATAGATGTAGGTAAAATTATTCATATTTGGGTATTAGAAACATAGAATTTGACGGCAGATAAGAACCATTCAGCCCATCCAGTCTGTCCATTTTCCTACTGTAAAAAGACGTCAAACCTTTTTTGGTCCTTGGTCTTTTCTTATGTTAAGGACAGCCTTATGCCTATCACATGCATGCTTAAATTCTGTCACTGTATTAACTTCTACCACTTCTGCTGGTAGGCTATTCCACTAATCAACTACCCTCTCAGTGATGTAAAACTTTCTTACATTACGTCTAAAACTTTTAGACTATTGCCTCTTGTCCTAACATTGTTACTCCTTTGAAATGTACTTCCCTCCTGCACTTTGCTGAATCCCTTCATGTATTTGAATGTTTCTATCATATCCCCTTTCTCTCTTCTCTCCTCCAAGCTATACATGTTCAGATCCTTCAGTCTCTGTCTCCTGTCACTCAGCCATTGCCTTATCCATTTAAATATTTTTGCATCCAGATAAGCTATATCAACTGCTCCCCCTTAGTCTATTATTTTAGTTACCCAGTCAAAAAAATCCATGAGGTTAGTTTGCTGTAAACCCATGCTGTTTGCTATCTTGCAAGCCATTCAAATTCAGATATTCAACAATTCTTTCCTTTAGCATAGTCTCCATTAATTTTCCCACTACTGATGTAAGATTTACTGGCCTGTAGTTACAGACTCTTCGCTGCTACCTTTTTTGTGAAGGGGTACTACATTTGCTGTCTTCCAATGTTCTGTAACTACCCCTTTTGATAGCGATTGATCGTTTTTTTCCAGAACACACTTAAGTTCCTTTAACAACTTTGGGTGTATCACATCTGGTCCCATTGATTTATCTGTTTTTTTTTTTTTTACTTAGAAAGCTGAAGTAGAACTTCTTCCTCTGTAAACATGCATGTTTCCCATGTCTTGCCACTTCTTTTTAATAACAGAGGTCCCTTCCCTTCATCTTCCTCTGTAAAATCCTGAACAAAAATATTCATTGAGACAGTCAGCCAGCCCTTTATTCTCATCTACATAGTTTTCATTTTTTGTTTTCAGTCTTCTTCATAGTACAGGTAATTGAATGGCTTACCGTGCTTGAAGAAATGCCGTTGGTTGTTTTTTTTGATGTTGGGGGAAAGTAGAGGCCATAGTGTCTTAAACTAGCACCTTATTTAGATAATCTTTTGCCATGTGTTGCCAACTCCTCCAGCATCCAAAGGGTAAAATCTGTCAGCTATGTCAAAATATCCTCTACTTAAAAAATCCTTATATGGTAACTTCAATTTAGCTCTGCCTCCCAGCTGGCCACAGGAAGCAGTTCTATGACCCAAACAACACTGTTTAGAGTAGAGATAGGAAAGCACTATGCAGCCCTGGGATAATTTCTACATTTTCCCGCTTAGAACCCTGATAGCTGAAAGATATCCCTAAAAATATTTCTATGTTTGAGTTTAGGAACAAAATAGAACAATATATCCAAATAAGCACAGCTTCTTTATGAATGAGATGTTTTATTTCATAAATACACTATAATACAATATACATACTTTTTTATTAAACAAAGCAAAAATATGCAGGTTTTAAAGTGGTTATAGCTAACGTTTCTTACAAAAGAGGCTTTTTAAAATTTAATTTAATAGTATAGAAAAAATGCATCCTTGTTCAACAACTGAAACTGAAGGCCTTTTGAGACTGCCACTGGAGTCATACAATAAAGCCATTTCTGTAAAGTACAGACAAAAGAAACTTCGAGGCAGGCTTAATCCTTTGAATGCCAGAGAGGTATTGAATACCTTTCTGGTACTGAAAACCTGTTCTAGAGCTTTTCCTGCTGAGTAAAACAAGGACATTCCCAGTGCAGTCAGTTGTTCTATTCAAATGGTCTAATAGTTCAAATTGTCAGGGAGTGACAGTGTGATTACTTCCTGAAAGTTCAAACAGTATGACTCAGCACTTTCTACCACATTCTAGTCTATGGAGAACTATTTGTCAGTGACTCACGTCTCCTATTCAATGAAACAGAATAACGAATTGGAATTTGACTAGAATGTACTTAAATAGTAATATCTCTAGAAATATGCTTCTCACAGCATTGCGAGTGACATTTTTTTTTTTAATCCTGCAGGAAAATCCCTACATTATATGTGTTTTCACACACAGAAATATTGCTGCTCCTTCAGAAAGGATTGGAGGAATTCTGGAGCAAACCAACTGTACTACAGGGAATAAATAAACATTGCCATTAATTTCAATGCATTGCAAACTTCTCTAGCATTCAAGGGATTAAAAGCTTGATTTACATCAATGGGAATTTTGAGAATTTTTTATCTCCTATGATTCATTTGATCCAGAATTTCTCAAATTCTTATAAAACTGTATTTTAGAGTAGTCTAACAATTTCTTTTTCTATATATAAAGAACTACTTCAGATGTTTTAGAATGTAAATGATATGGAGGTCTTGCCTTTTTTTAATTGGTCACTGGTTGTCTTTAGATTCTAGGTGGAAGTCAAACAGAATAATGAATCAAAGGCAAATAAATTAATCTTAAATGTCATAAAAAGCTTTTAAAACATTTATTCAGTATAGAGATTCTGCTTTGCATGTTCTTAGTCTGCAGAAGCTCATTCTTAAAGGGCAACTAACAAAAAAAGTGTTAAGGCTTAATCATTTACTAGGTAATTGCAGCAACATCCACCTCTGAGGGTTGAAGCATTGTAGACTGACAGCCCTAATTGCATAATTCTTACAGTGCTTCTTGTCACATGTTCTCAAGAGTTGAGGCTGCCCGTGGCTGCTGTGCAGGTGGTTGTGAAGACAAAGCAGCCAATAAAAATCATCACAGCACCTACTCAGAGGAGAGACTCAGTGTGGACCTGTAACCCTTTGAGTGAAGCAATGCTTTACATACCCCTCTGCACTCAAACAGTTAAAAAGAAGGCTGTAAGTTTAGAATGTTGATACTGCCATAGATGAAACGAGTTAAGGAATGGGCTTTAATACATACATACACAAAAATTTGAAAATACTCAGTTATTTAGAATTTGCTCCAAATTCTCCAGACATTTTAAATGATAAAGGTCAAGTTTTCCATTCAAAACTGTAGTATCTGTCAATAAATAAAAAAATAAAAACAATTTAATGTAATACTAAAGAAGAAGCAAATGCAAATCTATGTTAAAGAAAGTTCCAGTGACATTTCACTTGATAATAATGCTGTATAAATTATTTGTTCACTTGGAGTGTTCTGTTTTACATAACTTCATTCTAATGCATGCTTTTGCTCTAGGTTAAATCACAATATCTAATAAACTGGGACAGATGACCAAGACTGACTTGCATAGCCTGAAGCCATGCCATATAAGCTGCACTACTCTGGTTTTAATGGCCACACGTGCTTGTATAACTTATGGAAGACTATCTTGAAGTTTATTGAAGAGAATTTTAGTATCGTTCTTCTTAAACCTAACACATTAAAAATATAGCAGTAGAACCTAAACATTAGACTGTATAAAAACATATTTCACCATATTTTATAGTTTACTATATATTTATACCTATACAAATAGGCAGCAGCACTCATTAAAGCAAACAACCAATATAACATTAATTGGTGCACGTCCCATAAAAATTAAGTAATCTTACAGTATACTCAACCCAGGTTACTCCAAGCATTGTAAGAGACAGCTCTCTGAGAAGAATTGAAGAAAGAAGCTAATTTATTGCATCCATAAAGCCAAAGGCTTTCGGTCCACACATGACCTTCCTCAGGGCAAATGCTACCTCTTACGATGCTTGGAGTAACCCGGGCTGAGTATACTTTAAAAAAAAAATATATATATATATATATATATATATATATATATATATATATATCCCTTTGAGTGCCAGAGGGGTACGGAATGCATTGCAAAGCAATGCATTCCGTACCCCTCTGGAACTCAAAGGGATATATACAGTATAATACAGGCACTTAAGTAATATTATTGTTGTATAAAGACCACTGCTGACCAACCAGGTGCTGTAGCCATTAGATATAACACAAAATAAGGAAAAGTATGCACTCATGGCTCCGGTATCAAAATATCAGTTGCATTAAAACAACATCAAAACATACTGAGCTACAGACCACATCACAGACAGCAACGTTCCGGTCTGTTGGCTTGACAAAGGTCCCTTTGAGAGGACCGAAACGTTGATGCGGTCTGTAGCTCAATATGTTTTTATGCCGTTTTAACACAAGTGATATTTTGATACCTGAGCCGTGAGTGCATACTTTCCCTTATTTTTTGTTATATTATATATATATATATATATATATATATATATATATATATATATATATATATATATATATACACACACACACACACAGATCTGCCTGACTTCTGTATGAAGGACTGCTTCCAAAGTAGGTACCTGTAATAAACAAATGTAAAGCCACTTTCCTGGACATCCATGGCAGCATTCACTAGATGGGTTAGCTCCTCCCCTTTCAGCTGATAGGACACAGAAAAGTCAAAGAAAATCAAACAGTGTAAGAGACCCACTCCTCCCCCTTCACTTGATGTCTTTTTTCTCTGTGCTCTGAAGCTGGTAGGACTTGTGAGGTTGGCTCTCTTTTTTGAGAGGCTTACCAGGACAGGACTTACCTTTGTCCCTTACCAGTTTGAATTTTCCTCCTCTCTCCTTCTGAAGCTCCAACTTTTAATCCACCCTTCAAGGGTCGCGAGTTGCAGACCCTGTAGAGGCCAGGGTTTCCCTGCGGTAGCAGTTGTAAAAGAGGGAGTGTTGGGAATGCTGTTTCTTCCAGTAACATTATTGCAGATCCTGGCACATGCTGATGTGGGCCTATCTGAAGAATATTCTGCCCTTTCTGATTCGGAATTCCTGGAGCTATATGCAGGGATGGGTTGTCTATGCCACCTGCTCAAGGGCTGCTATAACTACCAGGACTCAGGACAGTTGGACTTTCAGCGCTTTTCCTCATACCCTCAGGTATGTTTGTAGTCCTCCATTCTAGGCCTGTGTTCCACTTTTACTTGTTTCCTCTGTATGCGGATGCTGGGTGCAGCCCCAGGTGATTTAATTGCTTAATCATGCTCACCTGTGAGGGAGCCCTGCTGAAGCCATTTCATCCTAATTTAGTGTTTCAATGAGGCTTATGTGCTTTATGGCTAGCTTTTGGGCCTTGTACTTTCAGCATTCTGTGCTTGCAGCTTTTATTTATTTTTCCCATACATCAGAGAAGTTACATAAGTGTATTTTTATTCTCGCCTTCATATACGAGGACTCTTCTTCTAGGTCTAAGTCAATTTCTGATGCTTATTCATAGTGGATGCACTGTGCGCAGGTGCCTTGAGTTTCTTTTAGCACGTGTACATTCTATGCCTGCACTTGGTTGGATGCATGTGTTTATACTATGGCTGCTCTTGGCCTTGGATGCATGTGCACAGGCCATGGGCGCATGTGTACGTGCTGTGTCTGCTCTGGTCCTTTGGTGTATGTGTGTGCTATGTCTGCAATTCCTGCTTTTGGTTGCATTTATTCATACAATGTTTGCACTGGGCCTAGGATACAGGTGTTCTCTAGTCCTAGGATGCATGTGTTCATGCTGTGTCAGCTCTGGTCCTATCATGCGTGTGTCTCATGCTATGTAGGAGGCAAATATATAGTTTTTGATATCTTTTATTGGCTAACTAAGCAGATTTAAATGCAAGCTTTCAAGACCTTAGGTTCTTGACATGATGGACCGTGACAAGCACCTACAGAAACTCAGAGGAGACTTTATAAAACACGATTACAGCAGAACTATTATTAACAGTCAGATACAGAAGGCTACCCAAATACCAAGAAAAAAATTTGTTGCGCTACAAAGAACAACATAAGGTAAACCGGGTGCCACTGGTGGTCACTTACCACTCCCAGGTTGAAGCGCTACGCAAAATATCAAGAGAACGTCACACGAAATTATATACGGATGAAAGACTTAAGAACATATTCCCACAGCCTCCCTTACTCTCCTTCAGACAGCCTCCCAATTTGACACAACTGATGGTGAGGCGTGCCCTGAATAGAAATACAAAAAATGGCACATATCCCTGCCTACAAAAGAGATGTGAAACTTGTGCACACATTTACACCACGGACAAGATACCAATTCCAAACACCCAGTTACACCATAAGATCAATGTACCTTCACCTGTAAATCATCCAATGTAATATCTTATCATGTACAAAATGCCCAACAGCTCTGTATGTGGAAGAAACTGGACAAGCACTACATAAGAGGTTTAATTCCCACAGATCCAGTGTTAATAATAAAAAGACAGACACCAGTGGGAGAACATTTTTGTCAAAAAGGGCACAGTGTCAGGGATATTAAGTTAACTGTATTGATGGGACAGTTCCGCACTCAGAGGGACAGAAAGGTATGGGAGGAAAAATTAATTTTAAAATTTAATGCAATTTGTAGTGTTTTTAATAGAGATAAAGAGTTTTTGTCACATTACAATTTAGTTGATTGACCTTTCCAACAGACCCAAGGCATCGTAAATACCTCTAAAGCCTCAGAGGAAGAGTGAAATTTACCACTGACTGATCAAAGATATCTAGATCTGGACTGAGTTCTCTTATCTGATTTCCATGCTAAACAATGCAATGTGTACTTGTAATTTAAGAGAGATGTTTTCATATTTATCTGTATAACATGCCTGAGGAAGAGACCTAAGGTCTTGAAAGCTTGCATTTAAATCTGGTTAGCCAATAAAAGGTATCAAAAGCTATATTTGCCTCCTGTATTTCTACGGCTAACAAGGTACCAACTCTCATCTGTTATCATGCTATATATGCACTGGGCCTAGCATACGTGTCTCTCATGCTATATTCACTGGACCTAGCATGCGTGTGTCTCATGCTATGTCTGCACTGGACCTGGCATGCGTGTGTCTCATGCTATGTGTACAGTGGGCCTAGCATGCGTGTGTGCACTGCATGCACGTGTTTTATGCTGTGTGTGCACTGTGCCTAGCATGAGTGTGTCTCATGATATGTGTGCACTGGGCCTAGCATGTGTGTGTCTCATGCTATGTGTGCACTTGGCCTAGCATGCGCGTGTTTCATGCTATGTGTGCACTTGGCCTAGCATGTGCTTGCTCATGCTATGTGTGCATTGGGCCTAGCATGAGCATGTCTCAAGCTATGTGTGCACTGGGCCTAGCATGCGCGTGTTTCATGCTATGTGTGCACTGGGCCTGGCATGCGTGTGTTTCATGCTATGTTGCACTATGCATGTCATGTCTGCATGTGTTCATGCAATGTATGCTCTACGCATGCCATGCCTGCATGTGTTCCTGCAATGTATGCTCTATGCATGCCATGCCTGCATGTTTTCATGCTTTGTATGCTATACGCATGCCATGTCTGCATGTGTTCATGCTATGCATGCTCTACGCATGCCATGTCTGCATGTGTTCATGCTATGTATGCTCTAAGCATGCCATACTTGAAACAACACGCTGTGTGAATATAAAGTGCTCCTGCAATTCTACAAGAAAAGGGCAGAGATAAAACAGCACCTGCTATTAGATGAATAAATAATATTAGTAATAAATAATACATGAAATAATAACACAAATAGTTAATAGGAAAATATACTGATAAAATAAATGAATCAAATATTATCACTTGATGAAACAAATATGTCTTATTTCAAAGTAGAATATGAAGACGGAGGTGGGATGAAAGTCTGATATGGAGATGAGATTAAAATGAAGATGAAGGAAGATGATAGTGATGAAGGAAGAAATCAGCTTATCTCTGGTATTTGCAGCAGACTAGAGTTGAAAAAGTGTCCTTGTCCACTTTTGAAAGAGCAGTGTACCTGTAACAACTCAATAACAGCGCAAAATAACAAAAGAGAGAAGTAGAATCAATCTAAATGTAGATATTTATTGGTAAACTCAATAAAGTAAAGAATTAGATATTTCATTCACATTTGCCCTTCTTGGGCTTTATGCACATCACTGGGTCTTTCCCCTGTTAGCCAATGTTCTGTGTTCTCCCGATCTCCTTCCCATGTCTCCTGGTCCTCTTTGGTCCTGGAGATTGATCTTAGTCTTGTCCGAGTGGAGAAACAAGCACTTTGTAATCCAGTCACGATTACATTTTAGGATCCCCTATGTAGATGGGGGGATACAGTCAGACTGTACTGGTTCTTCTTGAGGCTGTAGAGTAGCTGCCTTGAGCAATGGCTCCCTTCTGGAAGAGAGAGCGACTTAGAACACCTTAAAGTCACGGGATACTCAGGGAGGGGTGGAGCGGAGAATACCCACAGGGGGCGTGGAGAAAGACACGTTGTCTGTTGAAACTAGAGACTGGCCCAAACATTTGGCAGAGTCCCTTCTGCTTCCTCAGGGGCGCACAACAAATTGTTTGAAAAATACAGTCTTATATAGTCTCACACAAATTATGGAGATTGTGATAAAAGCAAATAAACAAAAGATCGTATATACTTCCAACAACATACGAATAAGGTGGGATGTTTATAACTCATCTTTCATGGAACAGAAAAGTGTTCACAAAAAAGTAAAAAACGAAACATAAAAAAATTGAAGAAATGTAAAAATAAATAAAGTATGGTGGTAGTTGTGTCTAAGTTTTTTGCACTAGGTAATATGTGCCTGTTTTACTCTTTGGTTACTAGGTCTTGATCCTGTACTGCCTGTCGCTCAGTGGTGCTCCTGCACTGCTTCCGCTTTCTGGTTTCGCCAGGCTATTGCTGCATACGTGCCCTGGTCTATGCATTTTTAGGCTCTGTGGTGTACTGTTGCATCTATGCTCATGGGAGCGGTGGTCATCATGTGGGCACCTTTGTCACACATTTAGTCTCTTTTAGAGGTTGGTAGTGATGTTTCCTTTTTACCCAGTTTTCCGGTTTATGCTCCCTAGTAGGGGATGTTCCTTTGGCAACCCTTCTAGGTCTAGTGTTTTTGGTGTCCGATTTCATTTTAAGCGAGCCAGGGATTTTAGTATGGAATCTTCTTCCTCTTCTCCAAACAAAGAGCTTAACAGATAGCAGTAGGTAAGCTTTTATTTTAAAAGAGTGACAAGATACAGAAGATGACATTAGTCAGTACCCATGCTTCTCAGATGAGTCTTAAATAAAGAAGCCCTGTGAGACGATTACCTAGAGAGTACGGACACAGTCTAGAGCCAAGCCATTAGATGCTTCTCCCTTATTGGGATTATGTGCCTAATGTCTTCCAGAACTTCAGTCCTCCAGATATATGAAGGCTTTGTAATCTCCAGATTTGGTTGAGAGATACATTCCTAGAGTGACTAACTTTGCCAGCCAGAAACATACTATCTTCACTGGATGGATGTGATTATATTTGATTACAGTTCCTTTTTCTGCCTACAAATTATGCCATATTCTGTTCAGTCTTTTATCTGGAGCAGGCAGGCTGGTAGCCATACTATGCATCTACACAGAAGTAAAGTGTGGGGGGAGCTTTTCTTATGACCAGAATAAAATCCACTCTTCTAAAGATCACTTTCTAGGAGTAATTGGTTTCCTCAGTTCTAGGCTAAGCCTTTCTTTGGTTGGTAGAGAATTGTTGGGTCCGCTGTTCCTATCCTTTTGGAAATAATTTGCTTTATATATGTTTTGGACCCTCCCTTTCTCTCTGATTGGGTACTCACCCATCAAGTGAATGTTGCCATGGATGTCCAGGAAAATGGAGAACTATATCATACTTGCCGAAATTCTCCTTTCCTGGATATAACCTTGGTCGCATTCACTAAGTTCCCATCCCTTGTTTGGTTTTTAGATTTGAGACTAAGACATCTGGTGAAGGGGGTCTCTTATACTGTTTGATTTTCTTTGACTTTTCCTTTGTCGTATTAGCTGAAAGGGGAGGAGCTAACCCATCTAGTGAATGCTGCCATATTTATGTCCAGGAAAGGATAATTTCGGTAAATATGATATAATTCTCCATTTTATCCCATAGGGGTAATTTCCCTTTAAATACCATTTATCAACATAAGGCCTCATATCTTAGCAAATTAGAGTTAATTTAAAATCTGAATATTAAATGTAATCAAATAACTTTCTAATTTCAATCTGCAGTATAGAATATCATTTCTCTTCTCAATATCCAAATAAACACTTACTTTTTCTTATTGCAGACAAAGCATTCTCTATCCTGCTCTTTACCAGTGGATTCTTCAGAGATACTTTTGCCTGAGGCACAAATTTAGAATAATCTATTATTTAAACAATTCTTAACTGGTTACACCAAACATGTCTAAGACCGTGATCCAATTAGCAACAAAACATTGCTACATTGGACAATGATAATTAAACAATGAAGATACTAGAATTAACTCCCCTTCCCTTATCTCAGTTCCCTAAGGCTGTAACAAATCATTTCACTCATATTACAGTTCCATTTGTATACATATGCATATTTATAATGGTAAGTTTATAGTCCCAAAGGCTGCACACATATGCACAATCTAACATTTAATTTTCAATTTATTTCACCTTAACCCCTTAATGACCCATGACTTACATGTATGTCATGAGGATGAGGTCCCTAAAGGACCAGGGACGTACATGTACGTCATGGAATTCTGGGCTCCCCGCACGGCTCCACGCCGCTCAGGGAGTCCGAAATCGGCGGAGCTTAAAAAAAAAAATGCTCTGTGGTCCTTAAGTGACCGCCGCGTGCGTGGCTGGTCCATATGGGGTTAAGCTAAAATGGCTGCATGCTTTCTATGAGGAGTACAAAGACCAAGGGGGTTACTAAATGGTAATACTAAATAGTATGTCACATGAGAAGCCTTGAAGTCGTTAATGGATTAGTCAACAATGTGACCACATAAAAATGGACAACAACTAACTAATAAGTGGTTAATGCAAAACAAGTTTTTCTTCAATTTTAATATTTATCCCTCAAGATGATCTGGTCTGTATGTATATAATGGCCATTATAAACAAATAAGTAAATATAATATTATATATACATACAACAAAAAGTTGAAACAACCAGCACTCACAGCAAAATGTAGTGAATACGTGATTTAATTGAATAGTGTCAACATTCCAATGCATCTTAGAGCATTTTCATCAGGTCCTGATGAAAATGCTCTAAGATGCATTGAAACATTGACACTATTCAATTAAATCACGTATTCACTACATTTTGCTGTGAGTGCTGGTTGTTTCAACTTTTTGTTGTATATATGGATCCTGTTCCTTTCAACTACAGCACTCAGAGACGGATTTAAGTGTGATTGCTTCCCTTTACTATTTTGGTATGTATGTATAATATAAATATAAAATGAAGGTGCTATACATTTTTCACTTACTACCACTCAATAAACCTGATTCCATTGGATATGAGACAAGCAGCAAGGACATGACAAACAACCTTTATTTATCTACAACTCTTTCAATTATTCCATTAGATGGGAGATGACCATAACCTCAACGATAAACAATACCTCCTTGCATCCATATAGATAAAATATTAAAGTTAAAAGTAAAGCTATATATTAAAGTAACTCCTGAGCAGCCAGTGTATCCTGCAGTATATACCAATGTTGTGACTCCTCTATAGAACATTTATGAATTCTAAGCATTCCTGCTTGGAATGCGTTGTAGGGCACACTGGCTGCTTAAGGGTTACTTAACCCCTTAATGACAGGGTTTGTTTTTTTTCCCCATTATAGCGAATGACTTCCTGGACTTACCAGGTAAGTCTGTCACTAAGGGGTTAAACATATGGTAATTTTAACTTTAACCAATAAGTTGCTTCTAACATTAGTAAAGCATGATGAGCGTTCAGAGATTGTTTTTATTTTTTTGTTATCTTTGAGAATTTGGCATATCTTTACAATTATTACACATTGCTTTGCAATGCGTTGAGCGCTCCTCTGGCACTCAAAGTGTTCAAGGAAAAATAACAACTCTGAATAATTAACCCCCACCACCACCTTACTATAGCTAGTAAATCCTAATGGCCCCTATGAATTTTGCCCATGTGCATTTGTTCAAGAGATAACATCTTCAATCATTCGTGGATGGCACTTGCAAGGAGGCCACCTGAAATCAGGCAGAGTGCATGAACATACTGAACCCTTTTAGGACTAGGTTGTGAAATGATGCACATTCGTCAGTTCCTTAAAGGCTTAAGATTAGTAAATGCACTGGGCTGAGTCTAACCCTTTGAGTGCAAGAGGGGTACACAACACATTGCAATGCATTGCGTACCCCTCTTGCACTCAAGGGGTTAACTTCCTCCAAGGAAATTACATCTAGGATTGGTTTAAGATGCTGTGTTGTGCACAGAGGAACAAGGACAAAAGGCATAGGGGGCATTAGGATTACTGATCATAAGATATTACGTGTGTGGGAGTGTTATTATTAGGTGATTGTTACTTCATTTTTAAAATGATTATTTTTATCTATATGGTCCACTCACAATCTCCACATGGTATTTAAGTTGGTAAAACAAAACCTAAAAATAAGAAAATCCTGGCTTTTAAAAAATGAAAAATAAAAAACAAAAATAGGGAACAATCAGCACTACTAAACATAGCCATATTGGCAGCCAGGAGTTAAGGTGGTACACTCGTTTTTTATTTTATATAAAGTACCATGAACAGTGGTACTAGCAAGGGACACTGAAAAGTAATGTGCCACAGAAGGAATAATCTTCTCACAGTGATACATTGTGATATCAAAATTACGTAATGCTTACTGACAAATAATAAATGAACTGGCTTTAACCCTTTGAGTGCCAGAAGGGTACACAATGCAGTGCCCCTCTGGCACTCAAAGGGTTACGCTGAAAGCAACACATGAGCAATTCTGGTGCAAACTAACTACAATGTAGATGATTAGGTTTTGCTCAACGTTAGTCCTTGGTGCACACCAACAGTGCAGGTTTTCAGGTTGTAGCTGCTTAATCACAGGTGAGTAATTAGTGGCTCAGTCATTGTGATGAATTCGCCTGTGATTAATTAGGGATATCTTGAAAACATGACCTGTTGGTGTGCCCCAAGGACTGGAGCTGAGAATCACTGTGACTAAGGCGTAATAAAGTGGACATTACTTCTCCAGTGATATCACTTCTCCAGTTCCTATTTTATTCTATGGAGCCAGTGCACTAAGAATTCTCCAACTTTTGAGATCTTAGTGCATAGGCTCCATAGAATAACACAGTAACTGGAGAAGTGATATCACTAGGGAAGTAATCTCCACTTTATCATGCTTTAGTGACTAACCCCAAGTGTCTCCTCTCATGACCCATTCTTCCTTATAATAGGGCTTTAACATATAAAACAAAAAGGATAACATGCCCCCCCATAAAAAAAAACTAAAACAAAAAGCATCATATTACAATACTAAGTGATGATCATCATAAAATACTCATATGTTTTACACGTTAAAACATAAAAATTACTGCCATAGTGTAAAACTGCATAAATAAATAAAACTTTGCCATAACTCTCTATACAGTTTAATGGATATTGTCATGGTGAAGATATTCTATTCCAGAAAGTCTTCAGTCAATTTGTACAATTTGTCACAGGCTCACCTTCTGGTAATTGTGAAGCAATGCCCAGACCGCAGAGGCCCCTACTCGCTGTGAAAATATGTTGTCACTATCCAGACAGGCAGAAAGCACAGCAACAACTTTATCTAATAAAAAAATAATGACAATGCTTATTTATACATTTTGTGCAGAATTTATAACAACTATGTGCTCCATCAATGTGCTTAACTCCTTAACGACTACCTGAACCAGCACATGGGTGGCCATTAAGGACCGAACTGCCATCCCAGAATTCCATGACGTGCCAAGACCATCACTGATCTGTAACCCTTTGAATGCCAGAGGGGTACGCAACGCATTGCAAAGCAATGTTGTTGCGTACCCCTCTGGCACTCAAAGGGTTAAGTGCCAGGACAGGTGTAATGGTCCTGGAATGGCATGGGCCCTTAAGGGGTTAAAAGAACATAAGGTATTGCAGATGATATTGATTGATATGCCTTTTGGTATCATGTACTTTTAGCTAGTATCAGAACATTTTTTTATTTTAGATTAGATCTCTCAAAATGTAATACTATCTTCCTTTTCTAGACTGTGATCATTTTGATTGTGCTCTTTGTAATGAGAGCTAAGAGTTAAAGTCTGTTAAAGTATTGTGGTTAGTGCCTATTGCTCATGTATTCAGCAAGGCTGTTATTTTATCTCAGGTTATTCATAGAGACATGTCCATATTGCTATGGCAGTGAAGTCAGAGTACTGCAAATTCATGAATGGATGTCCCACAGAGCACATCAAAGACTAGGTTTTAGCTTCCACAAATAAAAAGAGAATGTTTACAAAGGTGATTCCTTGTTAAACTTATTTGCATATGTCTACCCAGAAACCCTTGCAGTAATAACACTGCAAATGTGAGATTTCTGTGGGAAAAGCAAGTCTTATGGCTTGACTGGTATGTCAAATTTTTGTTTAACATTGTATCTACCACCCACCAGATGCTAGCATGAAACAGTGTATTTAACTGTTTATAAACTGATTCAATTTTAGGCATTAGTGTAATTTAATCATTTTGTATTATCTGACATCTATCCATCCATCTATACATACAGAAATGACTTTTAAAACAGAAAGTTTGCAAAACATTTAGATTTTTTTACTTAATTTTTAAACTTTCATCTAAATATAAAAGAAGAAGAAAAATAATTTTTGGCTGCATCAGAAAGCTAAATACCCCCCTCCCCCCAAGTTTGGAATTATTTACATCATGCCAGCAACATCATAGCTTTAAGTAGAAAGTAATTAAAACATAATATGTATTGCTCGTCTACAGATGTGGAGAAAGGTGGGTAAAATGGAGAATAGTATCCCCTTGAAAAGGAAAAATAAAAGGCTTTGTTGGAAGCACATATAGCTGTTCAGATACAGTGCAAAAATAATTTTTCATGGCAAAATAACAATTAACAGTATACTAAACACATAATACTCATAAAAGCAATAACCTGTAGATATTAATATAACAAAGTATCTCAAAATGGCAGTGTACACTACCAAAATAATAACAACATATAATAGTCAGGTAACAGCAAAACACCCCAAACAGGAGGTCTACAAATATCTCCCTCCCCATCCAAGATTGCTAAAAGAAAACAAATACAACTATAATGAACACAACACAACCTAAATAATAAGTATAAGATGGCAAATAGCTGTTAGAGAAAATACATAGGTAATAGGCATGCAAACCAAATTATCCCAAACGCCACCTGATATTCTAGGTTCACTGCTGCCAGTTTTTAGACTATATCTGAACTTAGTTGTCTGCTCCTAGCAAAGCAATATATGTTTCCTTTTAAAGGATATGATTTTTATCCTTCTTCCCTCCTTTTTTCCTATTCTCAGGAAAATCTTCTTTAAACCAAGTCTCGTGTTAGAAAGAACCCTTCCTGATTCTTTCCCATTCCCCAGTGGGACCAGGCAGAGTTTGTAGTCATGTCCTTTTTCATACTTGCCTTACTATAAACAGGAACAACACCCAAATGAGTGCAATCCAATATAAGGAAAAAAGGAAGCTAGTTCTTATATAATTATTCCAGGGAGACCAAGAAAATAAGCCCTATCCTCATGTATTCTTCAATGCCTACCAAAAAAAAAATTACATATATTATATATATATATATATATATATATATATATATATTTTTTTTTTTTTTTTCTTCTCCTTTTCCCCCATTCTTCTTCGCTTCCTCCTTCTCGTTCAGTTACTGACACTCTAGATGATGTTCATGTTCTAGTATCATTGCAAAAACTGTGGAACATACAGTTATTCTCTATGTAAGCTGGTTACATGTACCGTATATACAGAATGTATGAATATTTAAAGGGATAGTAATATATGACAATAAAACCAGCTCTTATTCCTTTGCATAGTTTTTAAAAATGTAGAACGGTATTTCAATAGTATGCAATTTGTAGTTCATGGGTAAAGTAATTATAAAGTATCCCCCTCCTGCCCCTTTCACCTGCGTCACAATGTCTACTTAGTAGGTCCGGATGGAGCTCAGTGAGGGACAATCTTCACTGATCATAAGGAAAAATCTGTTCTCCTTCCTCAAGGTGGAGGGGCAGAGTTTTCCCTTGTGCTCAATGCATTAAGATTGTCTCTCGCTGCGAGCTGTCTGGTCTGATGACCAGATTCCACACCTGAGGGGAGGCGGCTAAAAAAGGTAAAAGGGGAGAGAGGAGAGAGGAGGATCTTTTATAATTACTTTACCCATGAACTACAAATCGCATACTATTGAAATATCGCTCTACATGCTTAAAAAAAATCTATGTAGAAGAATAAGAGATGCACTTATTTATTCTCATATTACTATCCACTTAATGTTCTATAACTTATACTTGTTTGACTTGTTTTCTCAATAAAGAAAATTTCAAGCAAAGCCAATTATCTATAAAGCTGATTAAAGGGCAAATAACTGGAATAATTGTTAAAACTCAGTTTTTTTATTTTACTAATCACTGTTACTCCCACCTGTGGGAGTAGCAGCATCTTACAGCCTGTAGTACTTAGGTCCCTCTGGACTTCGCTTTCTATGGTAGATGCTCTGAGCCCCAGAAAGGCAGCTTACAAATGCCACAGGCTGTGCAAATGTTTGTACCATTATATTACTTCAGCAGCTACAAGAGATGGGAAGACAAATATACACTAAGCACTGCAAATCTACAGTGCTTGTACACCAGAGGTGGGAGGAGCTGTACTAAACTAATAAAAGTTGTAATAATTTTTTTTATATGTTAATTGCCCTTTAATCTGTTATTCGAGCAGGTAAGTGAAAGCTGCATTAATGTTTATGTGTAATAAAGGAGCTTTTCTAATTTCAGAGAACAAAGATCATTATTAATAAGCAGTATATGCATTAGAAACAACAATATGTTGTTAATAATAATACAATGCACCATAACAAATAAAGTTTAGGTGTTTGAATATACGCATATATGTATTTTCTATAGCATGCTGGTATCCAATGATTATCCAGTTATTCTATACTAGCTGAAGAGCCCGTTTACACGGGCAACAGTGCCGGCTGGTCGCGGTGCAGTCATGCGCAGTAGAGACTGCCCGTGACGAGGCTGATATGGAGCGGAAGGCTCCAAATTCAGACCGTGGTCCTCTCTGCACACCCACGGTCTAAATTTGGAGCGCCCTGCTCCATATCAGTCGCGTCATGGGCAGTCTCTACTGCGCATGACTGCACCGCGACCAGCCGGCACTGTTGCCCGTGTAAACGGGCTCTTCGGCTGCGTTGTTACAAACTGTTAGTGAATTATTATATAGGATTTTCATTAAATGTAGATATCATAATTAGCAGGTGGCCATGTGAAGGCAGAAGAGCATTTCAATGGAAAATTTGGCCGCAGTCAGTAAAAAAACACCTTACCGTTTGATAGAATCTTGGGTTTGTTGGCTGGATTAAAACACACATTATGTAAAATAAGCAAGGCTACAGGGGAGTTCGTTTTGAGCTTATATTGTGTCATCTCTAGAATAAGGTCTAAGCTTCCTTTCAGCTTCATGATCATTTGTTGACCGTCAATACCCAACGACAAATTCAACAGAAGTTTAAGCCAAAGGTTAGCCAAAACACCAAGACTCTTGCTTCCACCTTTTGGTAGGGACAAGGTAAGAAAGTTTTGTAGAAAATTACTCTGTTAGGGAAAAAAACAAGCAAAAAAAACCCCATAAACAAAACATTCACATATAAATCTACATAAAAACACAATTTTATGGCTCATAAGAACCTATTGGACCATCTCCCTATCTTCTTAGAATGGCTAAGAAATATTTAATACTCAGAATAATATTTTATCTATCACAAGAGTTGTAAAATGAATTTATTCCTATACAGCCTACCACTGGGAGGCCAAAAAATATTGCCATAATAGTAAATCACATATTAACTATTAGACAATGTATTTATAAGCATTTCTATTTTTATATAATAAAAAAACAAAACCACTCCTAATCTTTATTAAACTCTTAATATAGCTGAATATTTAAAACATATCTCCCGTCTATCCTTCAAGCTTTACATATTAAGGTTGCTGAATCTTTCCTAAGTTTGTTTTTTTTTTTTTTTTAAGCTCTAATTAAGAACACTTTAATAACTCTTCTTGTAATTGTCTCTAGTGTATTATGACCTTTTCGAGACTGGTAGTCCAGATATTTACAAAGTGACTTCTTACAAGTGATTAATAAATAGGCATTAAGATTTCACTTCATCGTCTGCCTTCCTATCCAGCCTAGTATACAACATGCTCTTTCAATAGCCTTTGCTCTTCTAGCTTAAATAACTACTTTCAAGTCGCTTTACACTGCTATTTTGTCATAAAACTATCTTTAAACATACATTACATATATTGGAGTTGCATTGCTATTTATTTGGTCAATACATAACATATTCTTACCCATTCATTTAATTTGTTCAAACCATTATTTGACTTATGACCCCAGATTGAGAACTTTGTTACTGTTGCTTGTGTCATCTGACAAATTACATACATTTCCTACTACTGCTACTACAATAAGTTATATTTCCTACTAGTAATACAATACCTTATATATCTAAATTATAAAAAAGTTTATGCATAGGCTTGATCCCAAATCTATAAGGTTTATGAATAATGTCCATTTCAAAAGCAAAAATTTGCAAACATGCACATCCTAAAGATATAGCCAATTTATGTTGACTTCAAAATTTGTACTTTGTTATTTTGCTCATTAAAGGGATAGTAATGTTTCATAATAAAAGCAGCTCTAATTAATCATCATAGTATTTGGACTTTGGAGAGTGTTATTTCAATTCTGTCAGAGTTGTAGTTCAAGAGTAATTTAATGACAAAGTCTGCCCCTCCCGCCCCTTTTACTGATCCCTTCAGCCAGATCAGAAGGGAGGTGCCCATGTAAACTGCAGAGAGGGACAAGCTTCAATTAAGATAAGGGAAAAACCTGAAAAACTTGTCAAGGGGGGCAGGGATTTCATTGTTCTCATAGGAAGAAGATTGTCCCCTGCTGTTATCTGTCTGGTCTATGGACTGCATTCCACATCTGAGAAGAGATGGCTTACACTAGATAAAAGGGGCAGGAGGGGAAACTTTGCTTGTGAATATCTCTCAAACCATAAAGATTTGAGAGATAAGACTTATATCGTTCTTCATGCTTTTTTAATGCCCACAAAATAAAATAAAGATAAAATGAAGTATTACTATCCCTTTAAAGAGATCTTTGTTAACTACTTGAGTAACTATTCTATTAACAAATGCAATATTTAAGCTTTGGATATGTTTGAAACTTTCTCTCTAATATAATGAAAGTTGCACACATTTGAGTATCATACACACACATTTGTAGTAATTCATTTGGATGAATCAACCAAAAATACAATTGAAAAGACTGAATGCTTTTAAAACAGAATGTGAACAACTGACAGCAGCCATTAATGGTTCAAGCTGTCAGTTACCCTGACATATAGACACTTTGGATTTCATAATATGTTATTATGTCCCATCACCAAATCAGCCTTACTTTTTGAATCAGACATTTGCAATCCTGAGTGACAGTGAGATTAGTTAGAAGAGCAAAAGCCATCTGCTGGATGCTGCTGTTTCTGGAAGCAGGCTCTGAGGCGATCTTCAGAAGGCAGTGCATAAGGGAGTTGCCTGCTGGAGCTTTCTGGGAAGGCTGTGTGGTTGGGACTCCTGTGTGTGTCCAGCATAGGGAACTGCATGCTTTTATAGGAAGAATATAACATTCTAATTATAAATGTGAAATGTAAGTATAACAATCATGATAAATAATAATAATATTCATGAACTGCTTATGTGCAAGACAGGCGTAAGCAACTTTTGGCTATCAAGTTGTTGGGATACTACAAATTACATCATCCAGTGGATGGCTGGAGATAATGGGAATTGTTGTCTCAAACAGCTTGTGAGCCAAAGGTTCCCTACTTTTGTTATAGATTAGCAGCACTTTCTTTTCTTTACTACCCACGTGCATACTAGACCTTCCAATGAAGAGATACATTACCACTCTGAACACAGAGACAGAGTATTAACCCTTTGAGTGCCAGAGTGGTACACATTTTGCGTGAGTGAATAGATAGAAGGTAAAATAGAGCATTAAGTTAGAAATAACCTGTACTACCTGAGAAATACACCACTTTGCATTATGAACTGTATTAGTACAATGTTTTACAGAAACATGTTTTTTGTTGTAATGTATTCCTTTTTAAGTCTTTCATGTCTGCCCATGTCTATTTATTATGTCAAGACAAAAGTTCATACCTTTGAAACAGGAGTAAATCCAGCAACTTAATGTTGTTCAGCTTAATGCAGAAGCCATAATTCCTAGTAATAATCCCCTTCATACCTTACTATGGCCAGAAAACCCTAATGGCCCCTATGTATTTTGACCCTGTGTCTTTGTTCAAGAGATAACATGTTGAATTGGTCCTTAATGGCATGTCCATGAAGGCAGACATGATAGTTGCTAGGAGGACCACAGGACACATGCCTTTCCCACTGCAAATGGCAATCTTAACCCTTTAAGTACCAAAGTGTGCTTAAAGCAGGGGATTTTTGTGTACTTGCCAACAAATCCTTTTCTCTTTAGTCCATGTGTAACACAGAAACCATGAGCTTAAGTTGATTCCTCAAGAAGGCAGGGTCCTTGCAAAATTAAACCTCTCTCTAGGTGGAGACTCCATCCCAGCTCCACTTAACCCTTTGAGTGCCAGAGGGGTACGCAACGCATTGCATAGCAATGCGTTGCGTACCCCTCTGGCACTCAAAGGGTTAAAGGGATAGTAATACTTGATTTTAACAATATTTAATATTGTACATATTAAAAAATTAAGTAAATGATGTAAGTCCCGTTGCTCAAACTTTGATAGTTTTAAAGTAATATGCTTCTAAAGTGCCCCCTTCCGTACCTTTTACCCACATCAGCGCTCTAGCTGACAGACTTAGATCCTGGTCCCGGGACCGGACGGCTTGTCTGCAGAGCCAACATAAGATTTTATACAAAGAGATTCTTCATGAGAACGATCTACAAAGTGTGCCTTCACCCTGTGCTAATGAAGAAATTCTTTGTATACAAGGTTATTTTGACTCTGCAGAAGAGCCGTCTGGTCCTGGGACCAGGATCTAAGTCTGTCAGGTAGAGCTCTGACATGGGTAAAAGGGGCGGGAGGGGGAACTTTATTACTCTAAAATTATCAAAGTTTGAGCAACGGGACTTACATCATTTACTTTATTTTTATTAAAGTGGAACTACCACCATAAAAAATGTTGTATCAAATAATCCCCCATCTGGCGCCTAGCTGCTCAGTAGCGCAAGTCACCAGAATTCTTACCCGTTCAGGAAACTGAGCCTCTACTCCGGGACTCACAGGCAGGATGGAGCGCGGACATCTTTCCATAGTGGCGTCAGCGTGCCTGCACTGTCAGTCCCTTTTGGAGCCGAATGGCTCTTAGCAATGCCTCCTAGAGCTGGCTGGGACTGACAGTGCAGGAGCGCGGTCGTCACTATGGAAAGACGTCCATGCTCTGTCCTGCCTGTCAGTCCCGGAGTAGAGGATCATTCTAAGTATAGGGAGCTGGAGCAGGAAAGTCACCCCTACCCCATCTGCAATGTTACCTGGAAGTGCCTGGTATCCACATTCAGTGTCCTGCTGTGTGCCCACAGGCTCTCTCCTCTTCAACAGCAGCTCAGTATCAGCAAATGCTTATCTCTCCTTTCCTCCCCCTATTGCTCTTCCTCCCTTCCTGGCTCTCTCTCCCTCAGTCCGCTAATAGAAAGGATGTCGGACATCAAAAATACTACTAAATTAATCAATGTCCAATGGATGGTGGGACACAAACAGGATTTGTGAGCTTGGTCCTGCTTTACCAAACATGAAACCTGTCTTTGGTGGTCACTCTTTTAGTGTATTTTGCATTTGTGTCTCATAGGGAGACTAATTATTCCATTCACCAATTTTGTTACATCTCACTAAGAAAATACAGCATCATTATCAAAATTATACATTTTTTTAAATTTTTTTCGTGAGAGTTTTATACATATGAGCACCAAAGGACAGCTTTTATTGATAACCCTTTGAGTGCCAGAAGGGTACGCAACGCATTGCTTTGCAATGTGTTGCGTACCCCTCTGGCACTCAAAGGGTTAATACACCTAACTGCAAAATGGATTAAATAGGGACACATCTGGTCACTGTAATACGTTGCAATGCGAGGGCGCAATGCAATGAACATAGATTGGCTATTTACTGAACATTTCATATTTCAGATTATCGTGCATTACAGTTATTAGATGGAAGAAACCATAATTCATTCCTAGCTTTTGATGTACAAAGACATTGTCTATTTACCTGCAGGAAAGTTGGCTGTATAGACACAAAGTAACTGCAAAGCATCCAGCATCAATGCGTCATCCATCAAAAGCCATGGCCAAAGAGAATGTAGCACAGGGGTAAATTGGGACTCGAGAGCTGCTGCCTATGAAAAGGGGAAAACCGTTTCAAATTGGAACAAAATAAGGCTTAATGAAGTTAATAGCAAATTCTTATTTATATTCACAACATAACATATATTAGCAATGCGTTGTGCAACTCTGGTCGTTAAGGGCTTAAAAATTAAACATGCAGTCATTCCAGCACTGTGGAATAAGTTGACACCATAGAAATAAATAATAATAATTGTTTTTTTTTTTTTTTTTTAATTATAAGCCCTCGTAAGACTTTATTCTGACACAGTAACAACTCTCATAAGCTCTAAAGCTTGTGTGTCAAAATACCTCATATAATTAATATGCTGATGCATTATAAGTTCTCTTCCTACAAACAAAATCCTCATTTAACCCTTTGAGTGCAATTTGGCACTCAAAGAGTTAAGAGGACAGCAGAATGAAGCATTGGTTAAACTCTTATATTGCTTTCTACCATATCAGTGGAAGGCTCTGACTGTTTGGCAGTAGGACAAGTTTTATATAAAGCATCCCATCTGCTCTCTGTTTTTAATATGTTATGGGATACAAAAGTAATGAATATAAAAACAACAACATTAAAGGCAAGTGATTTATTAATCTTAAAAATAAATTCAGTATGAGCTGGAAAGTTAGTACTGCCATGCAGAACTAAATTAAAAGAGATTTCCAGTATAATTATAATTTCCCACAATCCCACAAACAAAATTATGCATTCCAAATGTGTGCTTGCAAATAATATCATCTGAATATGTGTTTATAAACACAGATGTAGTCATGTTGTATGCCATTTGATAGAATGTAAAAAGCTAATTTCACACAACGTGATTCATCTGTTGATGCATAAACCAAGGTTTTCATAGAAATTATATACTTTTTGGCACATTTTCTTGTATAGGTCAAGAACATGGTTTGCATATAGATATACATGTTGGATTGTAAATTAAATGAGGATATGCTGGCCACATTAAAATTCCATTTGAAGATGATGTGCATCCGATATAAGGACATTTCTAGGTAGGTGCCCTTTACACAGCAGTCAGTTGTATCTGTAAGGAGGTTAGAAGTAAAGGAAGACTACATAGATCAGGGCTTAAAATTTGAAGTCCTTTGCTACTAGCCAGACCTGAAAAGTTACTCGCCACTGCAAGCCAAAACATACCAACCAGGGCTGAATTTCTACTTGCCTGGGCTAAATTTTCACTCGCCATTGGCTAGTGGCGAGTGGAAATTTTGAGCCCTGACATAGATTTTATAATAATATATAATATTACAATAATAATACATTATAAGTAGTGATGGACAAAAATGTAAAAGGGAAGGGGTGAATTTATATGGCTATATACCATACCATAAACCCCCCCCCCTACAAAAAATAAAACAAATAAGGTGACCTTCATTCCTTTCTCTCCATCAATTTCTATGTCTTCCTATTTTCTTCCCTATGCCTTATATACATCAGCAGCCTTCAAAATGTGTCTGGTGGGAGGCATATTTGAATTTTTTGTGCACTTCCTTACTTGTTTTAGCTCTGGCTTTCAGGACCTTCCAGGACCTGTATTTCAATGAGCAAACCCACAACATCCTGTCCAATTTTGACAATACACATTCAAAAGGTTCTGGAAAGACCTGAAAGACCATACAAAATGAAGCAAGCGGACAGAAAATCAAACATGCCAATTTCCAGACACATCTTCAAGGTCTATCCTGGATGTGAGATAGAGGGACATAGAGGGTTAGATACATATGCCACATGTCTGCCATCTGGATTTGATCTCTACAACCACAATCAAATCCAAGAGGAGAATTGAAGCTTTGAAGAGTGCTCTCAGTTCCAAGACATGATTGGAAGGGAGGATTTCTTTCTGATCCATTGACCCCAAATGGAAAAATGATTGCAGACAGCTCAATTTCAACAAAAGTCCATGTGGGAAGATAGAAGGTCTTGCATTCGGTGAGACACTGATCATTCAGCCACCACTCTAGTGATTAAAAGTAAATATCCCAATCTGCCTGGGGAAGCAAAGCAAATACACTTGTTTTCTCTGGATGGGAGACTTGTGTTCCATATGGACTAAAGAGAAAAGGATTTGGTAAGAACATTAAATCGTATTTTCTCTTATGTCCAATATGAACACAGGTACCATGGCGATATACCAAAGCATTCCAAGATTCCAGGGAAGGCAAGGAGAAAAGACCCCTCACACGCCTCCATGATAGCAGAGTTCCCTAGGACCAAACCCCTGAACTAACACAGCACCCCAAACAAGCCAATGTGGCTCAAAACCACAAGGTGGGGAAACTCCTGAGAAGTACAAAGGACCGACTTATCTTGGTGAAAACCAGGAAAAGAGGCTTGCAAGACAGAGCTTGCAGCTCAGCTACTCTCCAGACCAAGATCACTGACAAGTGAAAATACATATTCACTGTCAGCTGAGGCAAGAAGATGGAAGCTGGATGCTCAAAAGGAGGACTCTGAAGAACACTCAAAACTAGATTTAGCTTCCGTAGTGGTGTGAGACCCCAAAAAGAGGGAAAGGTGCGAGCCATCCCCTGTAGAAAATTGTTCAGGTCCGAGATAACAGCGAATCATCTCTGAAAATGCACAGAGAAGGAGGAGATCTGAATCTTAAGAGATCTCAAGCTGATACCCTTGTTGACTCCATCCTGAAAGAAGGAGAGCACGATGGGAAGTCAAAGACCTGTCAGGAGATATTCTTGTCCGCACACCACTGGAGCAATATGGACCAGACCCTATGGTATGGATCAGAGGAAACCGGCTTTGGAGCCTGAATCATGGTGGAAATGACATCATTGGAAAATCCTTTCCTCTTCAGAATGGTGGCCTCAAGAGCCATGCAGTCGAGGCCAGCTTCACCACATCCACGTACTAAAAGAGACCCTGAAACTTCAGATCCAGCCTGGGTGGCAGGCGGATCAGATCCTGAATGGACAGACTGACTAGGTCTGCAAACCCTGCCCTCCTGGGCTAGAATGAAGTGATAAAGATAACCATACCCTGGTCCATCCTGATCACCCTGGGAAGAGAGGAGTCGAGGGAAACAAATAAGATAGGTGAAAAGTCCATGGAATGGACATTGCATCCACTGAGAAGGCCAGAGGATACCTTGTTCGAGCACAGAATGTCAGAATCTTCCTTTTCTCCCTGGTTGCCATTAGGTCTCTTGCTGGGATGCCCCTAGTACTGAACTATCAAGTAGAAAGCCTCCTGGGTCTAGGTCTTGACTACTCAGAAAGGCTGCCATTATGTTTTCTACTCTTGGAATGTATATGCCTGAGACAGCGGAGGTGTGAGCTTATGCTCAAGTGATAAGGTCCTTCTCGTCTCCTCATGCTATTTAGCTGCGGGTTTCCCCCCATGGCGGTTGATATATTCCATTGCCGTGGTGTTGTCTGATTGCACTCTCACAGGAATCCCTTTGAGTACCTGAAACCAATGAAAGAGCCAGACGGGTCTTGCGGAGCTCCAGAATATTGATGGACAGTAGGCTCTCCTCCCCTGTACGCCTGCCTGGGCACCCAAGGATGGCCATTGCACTTCCAACTGCTTCGCAGGACACATGAATTCTGAGATGTAGGTGATAGGGGGTTGACCTTGAGGAAGAGAAGGGAGTCTCCACCCCAAAGACCCTGTCTTTTGTGATCTTCCCTGTCCTCCAGTAAGGGGGACTCAACCCCATGGTACCTGTGTTCCATACTGGATGCAAGCAAAATAATGATATGGTGTTTCAGGGACTGAACCTTCATGTTACAGCCTTATAAGAACTACATGTTTAATCGTCACATGTGATACTTAGCAAAGAGGACTGATTCCAACGTGAATGCCATGGTTCTCATAAATCTCCAGCAGCTCTGGACTCTAGGCTTTTTCCTCTTGAAGGATAGCAATATTTCTGAATTTAGCCAATGAGACCTTGTCTAGAGGTAGGAATACTTTCTGCTGGAACATGTAGATCTCCAACTGTAGAGAGTTCATGCACTGTCCTGGTTCCAGGTTTTGTGTGTTCAGATTGAGTATCCATCCAAGATTCACCATTGTTGAGCTTGTGACCTGTACATAATGTTGTAGTAAAGGTACAGACCTGCCTTTGATCAACATATTGTCAATCAAGGTAAGGAGTAAAGGAAAGCACATTTTCTCAAAAGTGAGAGACAGAGCAACAAGTACTTGCAAATACTTGCAAACTGATGATGGAGGTTCTCCTAGTGCAAACCAAAGCTAACGACAGTGTTTGTTCCAGACTGGAATATGCAGGCAGACATCCTTTATATGCAAGCAAGAAATTAATTAATCTAATTCTGTAGCGCTTAATACAGATCTGATGAATTCCTGCTGACAGGTTTGAGCTCTACAAACTGGTATGAGCTTCCCAACCTTTGGGGACAACAGCAAATTTCAATAGAAACCTTAGAATCTTTTTATTTTTTTGGGAACTAGAATAATAACTTCTGAAGAAAGAAGAGATGATATTACTTGATGAAAAGTAAAGACTTTCATAAATAATCTGTTTGGGGCAATGTATGGAACTAGAGAATCTACCTCAGGGCTATTACTTTAATTACTCAGGAGTCTGAAACCATATCTTGTCACTGTTGGCAAAAATGTCTGCTCTTTCCGTGTAGAGGAAGAGTCAGGAGGCAGCTTGTTTCACCACCATCATGCTACAGTGGACTTTGGAATACTTAACAGACTGCTTCTTCTCTTGCCGTGTTGACTTAGCCTCATACTCGGAGACAGAAGCTTGTGAAGCTGTTTTTCTATAAGATTAATAAAAGTCTCCAAAGAAGCAAAAATAACAACCCTTCCATTCAGGATTAAAAGCTTGGGATTTGGGCTGTGAAAGGCTAGTGCTTTTACCTCTGGTTGCTTTTCTAATACCTTTGTCCAGTTCAGTACCAAATAATAATTTGCCTGAGACCAGAACGGTCACAAGGGATAACAGTTTTTCAACCACAGAACTTTGTGGGCCTCAACATACATAGTTTAACACCTGGTTGCCATACTGACTACCTCAAGCACTGCTTCAGGGGTTTACTTCTTGAAACAGAACAGCCTTGCATTTTCATTCTTGGTAGCATCTTCCTGTACTGTTTGCATAAGCGAATTTAATTCCTCTCCCCGGCCAAGCCGCTGTAAATAAGAGTCTGAGGATTGCTCCTGCTCCGAAGAAAATAATACTTAATGTGGAATCAGTTTTTCGATCTGATAGATCCTGAAAATCTACTGCATTTTGAACTGGCAAAGCAATATGTGTACTGGGGCATCAAATTAAAGCAGAACTACCACCCTGCTCAGTAGCGCTAGCCTCCAGAATTCTTACCGCGTTCATAAGAATGAGCCACTACTCCGGGACTTACAGGCAGGATGGAGCAAGGACATCTTTCCATAGTGATGTCCATGCACCTGCACTGTCAGTCCGTTTTGGAGCCGAACGGCTCCTAGCAACACCTCCTAGAGCCAGCTGGGACGGACAGTGCAGGCGTGCAGACGTCACTATGCAAAGATGTCCGCGCTCCATCCTGCCTGTCAGTCCTGGAGTAGTGGCCTGGAGTAGTCGCCACATGGAGGATTATTTGCTACAATGTTTTTTAAGGGTGGTAGTTCCGCTTTAAGGAAAAATAGACCATTAATCCAGGTGGTCTCATAGAAAAGGGTATAAGTATAGTATTTTAGGAATGATCAGTTTTTGGTCTAGGGTTTTCCTTTCACCTATAATGATCTGCTCTACTTGTTCATGCAATGGAAACATGTTTTTCATCACAAATAAATTATTATAAGGATCTTCCATTTGCTTCTGGTGAGAAACATATAACTTTCCCAAAATGGCTTTAAAGAGTTGCTCCATTTGATCAGAATCCCTTGTTTCAAATGGATCTGATTCAGAGAAAGACCAAGCTGCATCTTCAAGGTTTTCCCCCTCTTTCTCTGAAGAATGTTTGTGCACAGAGATAGATGTATTCGTTTCTAGACTAGATAGGATTCAGTGTAGCAAAAAACTCACAAGTGATATAAAGGTGATACCAAAAGACTGTACTCTTTCTTGATGGACAGGGTGGGTTAAGCAACCATTTATACAGAATCTTGTCTATAGAGTCTGTCAAGACATTGAAAATCTGAGACAGATGTTTAGTCCAGTCAGGTTACCCTTGGAAGGTGGACTGCAGAAGCAATACATCTTGCCATAGAGTGACAAGGTGCGAGAGATACAAACACCTTCTAGATTGAGGTCCACTTTTGTAATAACATTATTGACAAGCAAAATAAATAAATACTAGCACGGCTACTACTTCTACTTCAGTCCACAAACAAATCTAAAAACAGCAGGATACACATATATACATGTATTAACCGAGGATACTACTTTTCCTTATGAATCATGAAAAACAGGACTTTGCAATGACGCATAAGGACATTTACTGAGCAGGGAGAATGGTCCTGTGAGAGAAATCAGTCAATAAGTAGCAGAAGAAAAAAAGAAGCATGCTACCAAACAATTTATTTCCAAATGTGAATGTGTGGAGCAACAGTAACTTCCACTAGGCCCAGAGGATAGTCTTGAGAAACTTTGTGGATGTAAAACCTGCCATGCTTAAAAGACACTGAGGCAGAAAGGAAGGAGGCAGGAAAGGGCTCTATTTTTACTCAAGCTCTAAGCATCTCAGGCCTAAATGGCTTGGTGCTGCCATGTGATTTAGGAGGTGAGGTACCAACCTATTGTGACGTAATGCATGTGGATGGAAAGCCCCATGTGGACATCACTACACCATATATAATCAGTATGAACCTCATTGCTTGCACATAGACTGAAAGGTACTGTGTTTAAAAAGATATAAATGAGGATATGTTCCTTGGCAGGACATATATATGGAAAGGCAGTATATATGCATAATACAGAGTCAAGAAACATATAATATGCAGACACAAATATACTAATTTCATGTTGCAATAACAATGAAAAGAATAAGCAGAACTTAAATAGGCACATGATAAAGCAGCAGTCAGAACTGAAAGCCTTGGGATCATTGCATCACTGAAGCAGTACATACATATAATGTCTTACAGGGCACTTATGGATAATTGAATAGCCTCATGGAGGCAAAAACAGCCATACACACAATATTTATAAACTGAGGATTTATAAGCTTAAATATTATCTTACTATTCCACCACTTTCCTAAAAGGTTCTTACTCTATCCTGGTCAAGGAAAGCATAATGGCATCCACCATTCAGTGACTCCCTATATAAGTAAGGTCTTCTGAACTCATGTACTATAATGCCCAAATGGGTTCTCCCTGGACAGAGCCAGTATGCCAGGAATATCCAGTGGATGACCATAGTGGAGCCAATCCACATAGGAAAAGGACCAGAGGTGTACAACTGTCTATTTCTGGTCATGCTAGTGAAAGGCTTTCTATGAGTTACATGGAATGTTTCGAAGTTCCAACTTAAAAATCTCTAGCTGGAGAATGACCTGTACCTTATATGAGGACATGTGAAAAACTGACCTCTAGTATGTGGTGAGGGGTTACATAGGGAAAAGGAAGGGGAGGAGTTTCTTCAGGCTTTAGTAAACAATCAGGTGCCCTCTCCTCCTTGTGGATGATACTTTACCCCATGGTCCTTGTGTCACCCACTGGATGCAACAGAAAATCACATACTAAATCTATACTTTCTTGCCTACTGCCAAGGATTGTTAATTAAAACAGTCATAGTAATTACACAAAATATTATGTTAAACTTATAAAATAATAGGATTTTAGTCTTACCTGTTAAATCCTTTTCTCTTAGTTCATACAGGTTACTAAAATACTCTATTCTCTGTCATCCAAAACAGGTTACTGGTACCTTTGGGATGTCCAACCATTAAGTTCCCTAGAGCGGGAAGAAAGGCAAGGACCAGGTGCAGGCCCCCAAAGTCACCTGAGCACCAACGAACCTACAGATCATAAATAGCTCAACACTAACCGCAACATGTCAACGGACACTGAACAGGGGTAAAACAAACCCCATGAACTGGTACACAGCACACAGAACTAGAGCCAACAGGGCTCAAACGTGAAGGAGTACTGAGAGACTAAGGAGATCCTAGACAGGCAAGGCTGCCTCCAGGATCTTTCTCCCAAAACTGGCATCAGCCAATGCCAGGACATCCACACATAAGTGTTTAGAAAAGGTGTGCACAGATGACCAAGTGGACACCTTGCACAACTGATCAGCTGAGGCCTGGTTCTTGTAGGCCCAAGAAGCCCCAATAGACCTCGCAGAATGAGCCATGACCCTGAAGGGAACAGGCTCCTTCCAAAGTTCGTAAGCCTTACGAATTGTAGACTTGATCCAAGAAGCAATAGTAACCTTGGAAGCAGGCTTCCCTGCCCTAGGACTCTCAAGAATGACAAACAGAGTGTCAGACTGCCTCAAGGACTCAGTGCAATGCACATAGAACTTGAGACAACGCACAACATCCAACAGATGAAGATCCCTCTCTTTGTCAGAAGTAGGGTTAGGACAGAAGGAACAACAATCTCCTGATTGATGTGGAACTAGAACAAAACTTTCGGGAGAAACTCTTGTGAGGTGCAAAGCACCACCTTTTCCTTGTGAAAAACCAAAAGGGCGGTTTACAGGACAGGGCATGCAGCTCCGTACCTCGGCAAATGGAAACAATCGCCAGGAGAAATGCCAATTTCCACGTCAGCATACGTAGAAGAATAGTAGCCAAGGACTCAAAAGGAGGACTCTGAAGTACACCCAAGACCAGGTTAAGGTCCCACTGAGAAGCAGGGGACTTAAACACCGGACGAGTATGAGCAACACCCTGGAAGAAAACCTTGACATCAGGAATGATGGCAAGACGCCTCTGAAAAAAAGACAGCGAGCGCAGAAGTCTGAACCTTGAGAGAACTCAGACTGAGACCTTTATCCACGCCATCTTGGAGGAAGGTCAAAATCCTGAGATAGGGCTTTGTCAGCACACCAAGCCAGGAAGGTAGACCAAACTCGATGGTAGGCCTTAGAGGAAACAGGTTTGCGGGCACTAAGAATAGTAGCCACACCAGAAGAAAATCCTTTCTTCCTCAAAATTAAGGATTCAATCTCCATGCTGTCAAAGACAGAAGATGAAGGCCTTCTTTCCAGAAGTAACCCTGTAGAAGGAGGTCTGCACGGGAGGGAAGTCGAAGAGGTTCCGCCACTGAGAGGTCCAGAAGCTCCAGAAAACTAGTCTGTCGAGGCCAGTACGGACCGATCAGAATGACTGGGCAGCGTTCCAGTCTCAGCTTCTGAAGGACTCTGTTCAACAAGTGAACAGGAGGGAAGATGTAAGCCAGAGGAAACAACCACGGGATCGACAAGGCATCCACTGCCAGAGCCATGGGATGCGCCCAGCGAGAGCAGAATGTTGGAACCGTCCTGTTGTGTCTGGTTGCCAACAAGTCTATGCATGGAAGACCCCACCGCTTGATGATGAGGTTGAACACATCTGGATGCAGCTCCCACTCCAAGTTGTCCACTGTGTGTCGACTGAGGAAGTCTGCCAGAACATTGTCTACTCCAAGATTATGAACTGTGGAAATGGCAGGGACATGCTCCTCTGCCCAAAACAAAATATCCTTCACCTCTAGCCAAGCTGCAAGGCTTCTTGTGCCGCCTTGCTTGTTGATGTAGGCTACTGCTGTGGCATTGTCCGACCGCACCCTTACCGGGCAATCCGCCAGTTGTCGTGTCCAGTGATGTAGGGCATGAAATATCACCCGAAGCTCCAAGACATTGATGGGAAGGAGAGATTCCTCCTGAGACCACTTGCCCTGAACACTCAAGTGCCCCAACACTGCTCCCCACCTGGAGAGGCTGGCATCCGTCGTCACTGTGGTGAAGAAGGGCACCAGGAAGGGTCGACCTTTCAGGAGATTGTTCAGGTTGAGCCACCACGAGACACTCTGCTTTACTTCAAAAGGGAGAGACAGGGATCTTTGCAAGAGATCTGGACGGCCCTTGCAGGCCAGGATCAGAAACCTCTGAAGTTCCCTGGTGTGAGTCATGGCAAACGGAACTGCTTCTATGGTGGAAATGAACTTCTCCACCAAGGATGACAACTTCTTGGCTGGAACAGGATCTTGAGACAGGACAGCTTGGACCTTTAGTGCTATCTGATGAGCCACTTTGTCTGAGTGTCAAAGTGGAGACCCAGAAAGACCATCTTCTGAGAAGGAACAAGGTCTGACTTGTCTAAGTTGATGATACACCCATGATGGGAGACAGCATGAATGCAGTACTGCACCTGCTGGTGAAGGCAGTCCGGAGACGAGGCCTTCAGAAGGAGGTCGTCCATATATGGAGTCACCCTGATGCCATTCTGATGTAAGACGGATATCAAAGCTCCAAGGACTGTGTTAAGACTTGAGGAGCCGTGGTCAGGCCAAAGGGGAGGGCAGAAAACTGGAAGTGCCCTCGGTCGCAGGCAAAGCGGAGATACTGCTGACTCTCTGGATGAATGGTGATGTGCAGATAGGCATCCTGAAGATCCAGAGAGGCCAGAAACTCCCCAGGAGACATGGCCGCTATCACGGTGCGCAGAGACTCCTGGTGGTATTGGGACCTGACCACAAAGGAGTTGAGACCCTTCACATCCAAAATGGGGCGACAGCCTCCATCCTTCTTGGAAACCACAAAGAGGTTGGAATAGAATCCCAAGCCCCTCTCCTGAGGGGGAACTGGCTCCAGGACCTCCTTGTCCAGAAGGGCCTGGATAGCTTCCTCAAAAAGGTGTCTCTTTTCTGCTCCCAAGGGAGAACGAGAAGGAGGAAGAGAGGTGAAGGGAATCCTGTATCCCGAGGGCCACCACTTGTAAAATCTATAGGTCCACCAGAGAGGCCTGCCAAGCTGAAATGTAGTGGCGTAAGCGGCCACCTACCCGCAGGTGGGGACCTGGGATGGGGGTGAGTCATGCAGAAGGTTTGGAAGCCTTGGGCTTCGTGGCGGACTTGGATCTCCATTGCTGCATAGGCTTGGATGAGGAGCACGGAGCCTTAGGGACCATCTGGGTCGTTTGGTGCGAGTCTGCCTGAAAGGAACGAAAAAGCCGATTCCTTTTAACAGGTGCCTTCTTCCTCAGGACCACTGGCAGGTGAGAACTTTTCCCTCCAGTGGCCTCCTTGATGAGATCATTGAGTTCAGGCCCGAACAGGGAAGAACCCTGAAAAGGCAAAGACAGCAGAACCTTCTTAGACGCCGTGTCAAGCGACCAGATCTTAAGCCAAAGAGCCCTTCTGGCTACCACAGACATGGTAGATGTCCTGGCTACCATACGCAAAGCGTCAAACAGGGCGCCAGAGACATAATGCTGAGCCTCAGCAATGTTAGCGAGAAGACACAACATGTCAGAAGTAGGAGCTCCCTGACGGACAGCAGAATTGAGCTGTTCAGTCCAAACAGCAGCAAAGGTAGGGCAAAGAGCAGAGCCTGCTGTCGCAAAAATAGCCTTCAGAGAAGTCTCAAGCTTCTTGTCGGTCCAGTCTTTAAGAGCAGAGGCGTCAGACACTGGCAAGACAGTTGACTTAGAAAGCCTGGAAACTGGGGCATCCATTTTAGGGGGATGAACCCACTGAGTAAGGGCCGTTTCAGAAAATGGATAAAGTTTAGCAACCTTTTTAGACACAGATGGTTTCTTGTTTGGAAATTTCCACTCCTCTGACACCAAGAGGTCAAGGGTGGGATTAGGTGGAAAGCAGGCATGGGGCCTAACAGGCTCCTGGAAAACATCAGAGGGGTCAGAAGACGCCTCCTTAACCAAGGGAATGTTCAGGGTTCAGGTGAAGGAACAGCTGAACAATCATCATGAGAGTCCACCAATAATTCCTCCTCAGAGGAATCAGACACATCAGGTACACCTGGCGGTTTAGGCAGGGAAGATCTGATAGGGGCGGGAGTCTTAAACAAATTGAAGACCCCCTGTAAGGTGGATGGAAGGAGCTGTAAGGTGGACCGGAGGTCCCTTGTAGTAGCCTTAAACTCTTGCATCCATATTGGCTCTAGTGCATGGCTGGAGGCCCCAGCAGGGGATTCAGGGGCTGCAGCGCATACTGGGCAAATATGACCTGAGTATTCTCTAGGTATCCCTGATTGACATGAGGAGCAATGAGCAATGGGGGACACAGACACCCCAGTATCCTTAGTCTTAGGTTTAGCCCTAAGGTTTAACGGAGTAGACGTTCTCACAGAGTCAAAATGGTCAAGGTATCAAAACACCCACAATAAAGCGTGTATGATAATTAATGCACCCCAGAAACACTAAATAAAGACTTATCTGGTAGGCAAAGTGTTAAGCTGCGGAGGAGAGAAGGAGAGTCCAAGCCCTGCGTAGGATACTCGATCTGCGAATACACAAAATGGCTGCCGCGATGGGAGCCGATCGGAAACGAGCAAACGAAGCGGGCGCTCATGGGAAACGTAGTTTCGCTGAGAGAGTACCTCAACAGTGCCCGAAGCCCCCTAAAGCCCCCAACATCCCCAGAACGTTGACCGGATGACAGAGAAAGGGAAAACTAATAACCTGAGCCGTCTCTGACCACGCTATGAGGAGCGGGTGCAGAGACACGTCCCAAACTGTAAAGTCCCATAGAAGTGAATGGAGCAATGGTGTCTATGCGGTAAACGCGCGCCTTAAGGTGAATACCAAACGTAAAAACCACTCAATAAACACTGAACCCAACAGGGAAAGTGTCCAAAACCCTTCCAAAAGGTGCTAGCCAGCAGCAAAAGGGTTAAGATACGACAGAAACTTGCTCCAAACACCTCACAGACATACAGAATAAACCCAGTGAGTGCATGAGTATGTAATAGGAACTCCAATAGAGAGCCCTGTGCGGAGGGGAAGCATGGGACATGTGGACCTCAGCACTCAAAGGGTGCTCACCTTTTTCAGCAGGTCTTCTGTCTTCAGATTACCATACATCAAGAAGAAGCCTTGGTGGGCAACTCCTGGGGAAAGAACTTGCTGCCAAGATTTCCCCTCCAGGGCTTAGGTCCACAAAAGCGCCTTGTAAACTGAGCTGTCCACATTTGGTATTCCATTTCTAACAGAAAAATAATAAAAAGCTAAACCTATAGCAGAACTGTTCTCTTGCTTGCGTCTTGACCAAGAAACAAATCTTACTGGTTGGGCATTGGCTAGCTGCAAGCTAAGGAGAAGAGGTAGGCTCCACCCAGCAGTCACTTCTCAGAATTGTTCCTGCCTATTAAAGGGGCTGATCGCCTACCCAAAGTTACCAGTAACCTGTATTGGACGACAGAGAAAAATGTATAATTCTTCAGCTCTTAAAATGAATTTACATTTCTCATGCCTTTCCACTTGATCTGACTATTACTTACTTTGGCCTCCTCATTTTGATAAAGACAGTTCCTCAAAAGATGCATTGTAACTTTCAGCTGCTTAAGGTGAGTCTCTTCCTAAAACAGAAAGAAAGAAAGAATTATAAACAAAGCCAATAAGATTCTCAGAAATAGTATTACTAAAACGTTCAAAAGCAATACTTAAAATGTATCCCCGTGTTAGTACAGGCCAAACTTGTATTTTTAGGTGCAGTATCTCAGTGGCCTGAAGATGTACAGTGGTGCTGTTGCTACGCCATCCTATGGAGAGTTATGGTCAACTGGCCAAAGCTGTCCAAGGGATGGTGTAGCAACAGCGCCACTCTACAATTTCAGGCCCCTGAGGTACTGCACGTAAAAAATTCAGATTTGAGCTGTAATAACTTTTGAATTAACCATTCAGCAGTGGGACTACCTTTATTTTTTCTAGGGAATAAACCATACTACATATACATATATATATATATATATATATATATATATATATATATATATATATATATCCTATATTATAATTCTCTAAGGATGTTTGTCAGAAGACGTCATACGCAGTAGAGATGGCTGCTCGCACTGCAGTCATGCACAGTACAGACTGCCGGAGTCCTCTCTGCGCACCTTCCGGGGACCAGGCCGGAAACCTGATAACTGGAGCGACAGCTAAACTCCCAGACACATGTCTCGAGGTTGTGTCTCTACCACATAGTGGTAGGAGGAGCGAGACAGAGAGTAACTAGCAGGGCCGGATTTATAATAAGGCAGAGTAGGTATCTGCCTACAGGTGCACCCCACAGAGGGGCGCCTCTTATTGGGATCTTTTTTTTTTTTTTTTTTTAAATTCTCTGCGTCATCATTCATGTCTCATATCTAGTGGACAGGGGGGCTGAATTCTAGCTGCTGCATCTGCGTGCTTGTGACTGTGAGTGACAGAAGTGATGGGGGCTGAATTCTAGCTGCTGCACCTGCGCGCTGGCTCCTCTAACTGTGAGTGACAGAAGAGAAGCAGCCCGCTGCCCACGATGAACAACACAGCCACAATCCACAGAGGAGCTCAGGGGCCTGTACAGAAGAAGCTGCACAGGACACTGGTGCCGGGCCCGGCACATACTGACCAGAGAGGCACAGCTCGGGCTGCTCACTACACATAACAGATCAGAAGCTGGAACAGCAGTGTGGTAGGGCTGGCATGGTGGATAGGAGGCTGTTAACTAGGGAATGAGGCACAGATCACACCGAGAGGCTGGGGATGGTGACTCACACAGACACCGCTGGGCATCCAGTTAATGGTCAGCACTCTAATGTGGTGTAAGGAACTCAGAGGAGTGTGGTACCAGACAGGGACTGATAAAGATGGCAGGGGCTGCGGGCAATGGGAATGCAATGTGGATTGGACGTTAGTTTGCAAGGACTTGACTATCAGATGGAAGGGAAGGGCTGTAAAATGCCATGGGCAGAAGAAACTTTTTTGCACTTTTTCTGGGGGGGCGCATCAGATTTCTGTGCCTATAGGCTCCTGAGATGTAGATCCAGCCCTAGTAAATAGTACTCTGAAAGAGTTACGGAACTGGTCTACTAGGTAGGCAAAGGGCGGAGGCAAGAGAGTGGAACGTAGCCAGCCTCAACACCGGTAAGTATGTGAAGGCAATACTGTACGTAGGCTACAGAGTGGAGAGTTACGCACCAGGCCCAGTAGGCAACGGATACAGTGGCACAGGATGGAGGCAACGAAGTGAGAGGCAACCAGCAACTCTATCACGGAGATAGCAGTTGCACTGCACCGATGGAGCGTGCCCACAACTATCCCAGACAGGTGGTAGTCAGACTGGTGCGAAGGACAGCACAGAGCATGTCAGACAAGCCACAGTCGAGAGCCAAATCGGGTAGTCGGCCACAGCCAAGGTCAAAACAGAGTGGGTAGTCAGACAAGACATGATCATGCACAGATTGGGTAGTCAGACAAAGCCACAGGATCGATCAGGAGAAAACACGGCAGCCAAGCAAGGGTCAAACGAGAGCAACACTGAAGAAACGCACAGATACATCACGAATGGGCAACAAATCCTAGCCTCAATGAGGTTTATAAAGCAGTAGAAGGAGGCGGGACCCAATTAGGCCCAACAGAATAGGCCCATAAACAGGCATCCATGCCAGTGCCTGTAACATGACTTTAGCAATGAGGAAGTGGCTGGTGACCATACAGAGGTAAGAGCACAGGATCTCTTAGTCCTCAAAGGAGACTGTGATAGTGTAATTCTAATTAAACAAATTAGTGTAATAGAGCAGATGAGAAGAAAACCCAGTAGAATTATGTATTAAAGCTACGGTTTAGAGCTCTCCCTCATGTTGAATAGCTTGACCTTCTTTCTACTGAAATAAAGCTTCTTCCCTCTCAGCCAACCCAGGACCTCCCAGGCACACTTTGTAGGCCGTTCTAATTAAAGGGATAGTAATGTTTCCTAATAAAAGCAGCTCTAATTAATCATCATAGTACTTGGACCTTGGAGAGTTATTTCAATTCTGTCAGAGTTGTAGTTCAAGAGTAATTGAATGATAAAGTATCCCCCTCCCGCCCCTTTTACTGATGTAACACTGCTGCCCTCAGAGCAGCAGGGTGTGTCCAAGTATACTGCAGAGAGGGACAATCTTCAATTAAGATAAGGAAAAAAGCTGAAAAATCGTTTCATTGTTCTCACAGTAAGAAGATTGACCCTTGATGTGAGCTGTCTGGTCTATGGACTGGATTCCACATCTGAGGAGTGGGGGCTTACAATAGGTAAGAGGAGTGGGAAACGTTATCATTCAATTACTCTTGAACTACAACTCTGACAGTATTGAAATAACACTCTCTATGGCTCAAATACTATGAAGATTAATTGGAGCTGCTATTTTTGTGAAACATTACTATCCATTTAAGTATTTCTTTGTAGACAATGATATTTTGGCTCTGCTTAAGAGCTGGCCGATAGCATGACCAGACTCTCGGTCCGCTAGAGAGCTGACGTCTGTATAAAGGTACTTTAAAAGCTTATAACTCTTAAAATATGCAACTTCAAGCAATGGAATTTACTTCATTTTAATTTTTTAATCCGAACAATATTAAAAGTTCTTAAATCCAAGTATTACTATCCCTTTAAAACTAAAAGTTGAGCTGCAGGGCTAGGTGTTAGCAACTAGTGGGAGGAGTTTTTTTTTGTTAGACTGCCCTGCTTCCTATAGGCACGCTGCTTAACCCCATGGTCCCCGCATCCCTCAATGACACTAGGATTGCTTATAGACATATTGTATCAACATATTTATCACTTACCTAAAATACCAGCAAAAAGTGTAAAGCAACAAATTGTAGATCTTTATGTAATCTGGTGTGTTAAGCTAACAAAGTCTAGCTTATTTTCTGGGAGTGAAGTAAGAGAAAAAGAGCAGGTGGGTGAGAAAGTTCAAGGTGGATGGAGAGAGAAAGAGAGTAAAACGGGGGAGAGTGAGGGAGACCAGACCCTAGAGTTAGGACTCCTACCCTGGTAAGTCCTTCTCTGACCCCTTTGAAAGTAAAGGTGGTGTCCAGTGCATTTTTGGACACCCTGTGGCACTCAAGAGGGTCAACAAACTTGAGAACCACTTATTCCTACAGGTGAAGTTTCTCCAAGTCCAGATCTGTAACTACTGCTTAACTTTGCAATGCAATGCACTATATACCTATCTGGCCATCAAAGAGTTAAGAACAGGTCTGGGTATACATTTCTGGAAAACTATGCAGAATATGCTACCACTTTATCAATAACTAACACAAAAATAGTCACACATATGAGACAAGAAGACATGCATGCACTGTGGTTTCTGTTAAATGGAGCTTCAATTATCTCTGCATAATGGTCATTACTGGAGTTTACCAAAAATTAAAAACTCACCATATGTAATTATCTAAGACACACCTTTTGTATTGTTTTATACAGCAAGCTTACTTCCAAATATAGACTTATGAAATTATGGCCTAGATTCCATTGCAGCTGATAAGCATTATAAACTATTTTTATGTAACAGATTCTCAAGTCTGTGTAGACATTTTTAGATAAAACCCTTGTAATGTTATCAAATGCAAAGGAATCCAGGCCTATATAATATAATCAACAAAAATATATTTTAATGTTATTATTATTATCTGCATGCATTAAGAAACCCTAAACAAATACGTATGTATGATAAATAAATGACAATCAATGAACACTTTACTGCAAAACACTTGATTGCTATGAAATTGCTATAAACATCTACAGGATTCCTCTCAGTCTGCCTTAAAGGGATAGTAATGTTTCAAAATAAAAGCAACTCCATTTGGGCCACGGAGACTGTTATTTCAATACTGTCAGAGTTGTAGTTCAAGAGTAATCGAATGATAAAGTACCCCCCCCCCTCCTTTTCAATAGTGTAAGCCACCTCCCCTCACAGCAGCAAAATGGCCGCATACAAATGGTTAAATTGCCTGGCGCACATGTACTGAGGGTGCAGTTGCAGAGGCAGACCACCAGGGGAGCTGCTGTGACTTTCGATGAATACAAACTGCAATAGATGTGCCCCACAGTTGGTTGCACAGCTATACTGCAGCCAATGAGAGAGGAGTGCTTTGACAAGATACTCCTCTCATTGGCTGCCTGAGCTGTGTGTGTGATATGGCATTGAGTGACCATGAAAGAAGTTGGCAGCAGCCGGACTAGTCACTCAGTGAGCGACTACCGTAGGGAGCGAACTGGAGGAGCAAGGATGGAGGAGGCCTGAAAAAAACCCCCAGAGCCTGCTGAAGTGAAGCCAGAGGGTTGCAGCAGCAGAGATCCGGCCCATCTGGTAGATGGTTTCATAGGACGGTGCGCACAGGCCAGGGCAGGGTGAGTACAGCAGCAGGGCTGGGGGTGTCTGTGTAATGTCACCGTGTTCAAATGGGTGAGTTAAACATGTCGCAGTATTGAAATGTCTCTCAACAGCCGCTCACTGCCCCTTCCTCCGGTGGTGTGCTCCTGCATAAGTGAGCCGCCGGAGGATGCAGGGTGTCAGGCATTCTCTCTCTTGTTTAATCCTTTGAGTGGGAGGTGTAAGAGGGAAATCCATGGCGTCTCCAGGGGGGAAGGGGGGCCCCCAAAACAAATGCCTGGCCCACCCGCGGTTCAGATTTCAATGCTGTGCACTTGTAATGCCTGTAAAATATTTCTGTCTCTGTTCCCCAACTGCACGCATTGATAACAGCCCACGCCGAGTGACACGCAGCGAGGTGAATGCTGGAGTTTTCTTCATGTGCAAGAGCAAGTTTAAATCTGGCACCCAGAGTGAGGAAGAAAGCCCTAGCATTCACCTCGCGATAGAAAGATCCTGCGGGCATTATGGAGTGCACAGCCTTATAATCTGAACAAGGGGGAGAGAAAGGCACGGGGGATCAAAAGGAGTGAAAGAGGGCATGGGGGACAAGTGGGGTGAAAGAGGACATGGAGGGACAAATGGAGTGAAAGAGGGCATGGGGGAGCAAGTGGAGTGAAAGAGATCATGGGGGACAAGTGGAGTGAAAGAGGGCATGGGGGAGAAAGAGGAGTGAAAGAGGGCATGGGGGACAAGAGGAGTGAAAGAGGGCTTGGGGGAACAAGAGGAGTGAAAGAGGGCATGGGGGCAAGTGGAGTGATAGAGGGTATGGGGGAGCAAATGGAGTGAAAGAGGTCATGGGGGCCAAGTGGAGTAAAGAAAGAGGGCATGGAGAGACAAGTAGAGTAAAGAAAGAGGGCATGGAGAGACAAATGGAGTGAAAGAGGGCATGGGGGCCAAGTGGAGTAAAGAAAGAGGGCATGGAGAGACAAATGGAGTGAAAGAGGGCATGGGGGCCAAGTGGAGTGAAAGAGGGCATGGGGGAGCAAGAGGAGTGAAAGAGGGCATGGGGGAGCAAGAGGAGTGAAAGAGGGCATGGGGGAGCAAGAGGAGTGAAAGAGGGCATGGGGGACAAGAGGAGTGAAAGAGGGCTTGGGGGACAAGAGGAGTGAAAGAGGGCATGGGGGAGCAAGAGGAGTGAAAGAGGGCATGGGGGACAAGAGGAGTGAAAGAGGGCATGGGGGACAAGAGGAGTGAAAGAGGGCATGGGGGCAAGTGGAGTGAAAGAGGGCATGGGGGCAAGTGCAGTGAAAGAGGGCATGGGGGCCAAGTGGAGTGAAAGAGGGTATGGGGGACAAGTGGAATGAAAGAGGGTATGGGGGACAAGTGGAATGAAAGAGGGCATGGGGGACAAGAGGAGTGAAAGAGGGCTTGGGGGGCAAGTGGAGTGAAAGAGGGTATGGGGGACAAGTGGAGTGAAAGAGGGCATGGGGGACAAGTGGAATGAAAGAGGGCTTGGGGGGCAAGTGGAATGAAAGAGGGCTTGGGGGGCAAGTGGAGTGAAAGAGGGTATGGGGGACAAGTGGAATGAAAGAGGGTATGGGGGACAAGTGGAATGAAAGAGGGTATGGGGGACAAGTGGAATGAAAGAGGGTATGGGGGAGAAAGAGGAGTGAAAGAGGGCATGGGGGACAAGAGGAGTGAAAGAGGGTATGGGGGAGCAAATGGAGTGAAAGAGGTCATGGGGGCCAAGTGGAGTAAAGAAAGAGGGCATGGAGAGACAAGTAGAGTAAAGAAAGAGGGCATGGAGAGACAAATGGAGTGAAAGAGGGCATGGAGGCCAAGTGGAGTGAAAGAGGGCATGGGGGCCAAGTGGAGTGAACGAGGGCATGGGGGAGCAAATGGAGTGAAAGAGGGCATAGGAGAGCAAGTGGGGTGAAAGAGGGCATGGAGTGACAAGTGGAGTAAAGAAAGAGGGCATGGAGGAACAAGTGGAGTGAATAAGAATGCAAGGGGGCAAAAGGAGTGAAAAACAGGGCATGGGGGGCAAGAGGAGTGAAAAAGATGGCATGGGGGGAAAGAGGAGTAAAAAAAGAGGGCATGAGGGGGCAAGAGGAGTTAAAAAGAGGCAGGAGGGGGGATCAAGAGGCAAAAGGGAGAGAAAGAGGCAAAAGGGGGAGCAAGAAGGGCGAGAGAATCAAAAAGGGGGGGCAAATTGAGGGATCAAGAGACAAAAGGGGGTGATGGAGTCAAGAGGGGGAGAATGAGGCAGGACTGGAAAAAAAGATGAAAGAGCAGGGATCAAGAGTGGAGAAAGAATTTCTCCCCCTTGCCTTTTTCTCTTTATTCCATATTTAATTTGTTCTCCCTCTTACCCCTTTATCTTTCTCCCCATTTACTTCTCTTTTGTTCACTCTTGCCTCTTTATCTCACTCTTGCCTCTCTTTATCCCCCCTTCCCTTTTTCTCTTTATCCCTTTTTCCGCTTTCTCCTACCCCACATTCAACGTTCTCCCCTTTCTTGCCTCTCTTCCTCCCCTTCTCTGGTAGAAATGGGCCACTTGATGAAATGTGGGACTGGTATCCAGGGCTGGTTTTTGTTCCATGTCCGGCCCTGGTCCCAAGTGTATGACTGAATTTTAGGCCTCAGAAAAGAAACTGAGTTTAGTATGGAGCTATTTAACCTTTTGAGTTCCTCAGGAGTGTTCAGCACATTGAAAAGCAATGTGTTGGGCAAGTACTCTGGCACTCAAAAGGGTTCAGGTTTCAGTGGCAGAAGACTGAGCAACGCAATGCTTCTCAGTGCATTGCTTACCCCTCTGGCGCTCAAGGGGTTAAGTGTGTATGACCCCCATATTCATGTTTAGAATTGAATGCTGCAAATGCCTTCAACTTGTTCAGTATGCCAGTCTACTGGATAGTGTTACAATGCAAAATTATACTTTTTTTTATATGAACCCCCTGGAGGCAAGAGACGTCAAGTGGTGGCATATAACTATTGCTCTGGTGGCATATAAATATGTATTGCTCTGGTGGTGGCATCTAACTGTAGTGCTCTGGTGGTGGTGTATTGCTTTGGTGACATATGAATGTATTGCTCTAGTGATGACATAACTGTAATATTCTAGTGGTGGCATCTAACTGTAGTGCTCTAGTGGTGGCATGTAAATCTGTATTGCACTGGTGGTGGCATATAACTCTGTATTACTCTGGTGCTGGCATATCTGAAGCTGATTAAAACAGGAATACAAATGGACCAGTGATGGTATGCGTCATGCTTTAGTTTACACCATTTGTGCATGTAATGTCATAGTGTGGCCACCACGACATGGCTGTGGCCGCAGTGATGGTCACCAGGACATTGTGGTGGCCGCATTGGCAGCCACCACAAAAAAACTCTTGAATACCACTGGTCCAGACAATCTTTCAGTTAGCATAAGGGAAAACTTGAAAAACCTGTCGGGGGGGGGGGGGGGTTCAGGGTTTTCATTATGTTCACAGTAAGAAGATTGTCCCTTGCTGTGAGCTGTCTGGTCTCAAGGCCAGATTCCGCATCTGAGGAAAGGTGGCTTACAGTAGGTAAAAGGACCGGGTGGGGGATATTTTATCATTCAATTACTCTTGAACTACAACAGTGTTGAAATAACATTCTCCATGGCCCAAATACTATGAAGATTAATTGAAGCTGCTTTTATTTTGAAACATTACTATCACTTTAAGGCAGAATGAGAGGAATCCTTGGAGTGTTTATAACAATGTCATAGCATTGCACTGCAGGGGGCAAATACTTTCCCTTTGATTTAAATTGGCCTTTGAACCCTTTGACTATTTCATAATGCACTGGAAACTTCGCTAGCATTCAAGGGGGTCTAAAGGCCTATTTAAATCAAAGGGGCTTTTTTATTGTCCCAAGACGCATTTTGTTTTTCCTCCAAATTGCCTTTAACTCTAAAGTAATGTGCTGCATACTCCTCTGGCACTCAAAGGGTTATACATGGAGCTCAGTGTTCTGATTCTGAATAGGTATGAAATAGTCTTCTCATTCCAAGCTTAAAGCTGGCACTTTCTTGTGTGTGTGAGAGGAAAATAAAAGATAAAAAATAGGATTTTAGTCTTACCTGTTAAATCCTTTTCACTTAGTCCATACAGGTCACTGGTACCATGGGATGTGTAGTCCCCTTTAATAGGCAGGAACAATTATGCAAATAATTTGCAAGGGGCGGAGCCTCCCCTCTTACTTAAGCCACCTTCTGGCCAGAGCCACCCATATTGATTTGAGACCCTAAACTGACCCCAGGTAAGCAAAAAGAAAGACTCCTGTGAGCATGCCCGAACGGTCTCCCACTGAATGCCACAGGAGAGCCAAGACTGGTCCCTTGACAGGGTGGGAGACCAGTGACCTGTATGGACTAAGTGAAAAGGATTTAACAGGTAAGACTAAAATCCTATTTTCACTGTCGTCCAATACAGGTCACTGGTACCATGGGATGTACAAACATTGAGCTGATCCAGAGGCGGGAAGTAAGGCAAGGACCAGGCGCAAGGCCCAAGTCACTAGAACTGTTAACCAGTTGATAACATAGCCCAAACTGTAAGTGTCAACGGACACCAATCAAGGGAACAATCCCTGAACTTAACACAGCACACGGAACACGAGCCAACCGGGCTCAACAGTAAGGAAGCACTAAGGATCACAGAGCGGAAGACCTACACAGGCAAGACCGCCTCCAGGACCTTCCTTCCAAAGCTGGCATCAGCCGATGCCAGTACATCAACTCGGTAGTGCTTAGAAAAAGTGTGCACAGAGGACCAAGTGGCCGCTCTGCACAGTTGATCAGCAGAAGCTTGATTCTTGTAGGCCCAGGAGGCCCCAATAGATCTGGTGGAATGGGCAGTCACCCTGAAGGGAACATGCTTATTCCTCAACTTATAGGCTTCACGGATGGTAGCCTTAATCCAAGAGGCAATGGTAACTTTGGAAGCCGGTCTTCCTGCCCTAGGCCCCTCAGGAATGACGAATAGAGCGTCAGACTTCCTGATAGATTCGGTGCGGTGAACATAAAACTTGAGGCAACGCACCACATCCAACAAATGGAGATCTCTTTCCTTGTCAGATGAAGGATTAGGGCAGAAAGAGGGAACCACAATCTCCTGATTGATGTGAAACTCAGACACAACCTTGGGTAAGAATTCCTTGGTAGTGCGAAGCACAGCCTTATCCTTGCGGAACACCAGGTAAGGAGGTTTACAAGACAATGCCTGTAACTCTGCCACCCGGCGTACTGACACAATAGCCAAAAGGAAGGCCATCTTCCAAGTCACAAGACGTAATGGAATGGAAGCCAAGGATTCAAACGGTGGTCGCTGAAGAACTCCCAGCACCAAATTGAGATCCCACTGGGGAGCAGGACTCTTGAAGGCAGGTCGAACATGAGTCACACCTTGGAAGAAGACTTTCACATCAGGAAGGATGGCAATCCGTTCCTGGAAAAACACAGACAAGGCAGAGGTCTGAACTTTGAGGGAACTCAGACTGAGCCCCTTGTCCACACCGTCCTGCAAGAAGGCCAGGACAGTGGGAAGATGGAAGTCAAGAGACAACTGCTTGACAGAGCACCATGTCACGAAAGTTGACCAAATGCGATGATAGATCTTGGAAGACACAGGCTTACGAGCACTGAGCATCGTCGACACCACAGAAGGAGAAAAGCCTTTCTTAGCTAGAATCGAGGATTCAACCGCCATGCCATCAAACGGAGAGAGTGAACATCCTCTTTCCACAGATACCCCTGAAGAAGCAGGTCCGGACGGGCTGGAAGTGGGATTGGATCCTTCACTGACATGGCCATCAATTCCGGAAACCAGGACTGGCGAGGCCAGTTTGGAGCAATCAGGATGACAGGACAACGTTCTCTCTTCAACTTCTGAATAACTCTGATCAATAGAGGAAGAGGGGGGAAGATGTAAGCCAGGGAGAAGTCCCAAGGGATCGACAAGGCATCCACCGCTAGAGCAAGGGAGTCCCTCAGACGGGAGCAGAACACCGGAACCTTCCTGTTGTGTCTGGTAGCCATCAGATCCACCACTGGCATCCCCCACCGTTGAGTGAGCATGTGAAACACCTCTGGGTGAAGAGCCCATTCTCCGCTGTCGACGGTGTGACGACTGAGGAAGTCTGCCATGACGTTGTCCACGCCTGGAATATGAACTGCAGAGATGACAGGCACGTGATCTTCTGCCCAAGACAAAATATCCTTGACTTCCCACCAGGCGGAACCGCTTCTTGTGCCGCCTTGTCTGTTGATGTAAGCCACCGCCGTGGCGTTGTCGGACTCTACTCTGACTGGAAGACCGGTCAATTGAGACTCCCAGTGCCTCAGGGCCAGCCGGACAGCTCGAAGTTCCAGAACATTGATGGAGAGCATGGATTCCTCCAGACCCCATTTCCCCTGAGCACTGAAGCGACCCCAGACTGCACCCCAGCCCCGAAGGCTGGCATCCGTTGTGACTGTGGTCCAATGAGGAACTAGAAAGGATTTCCCTTTCAAGAGATGAGAGAGATCTAACCACCAGTGCAGACTCGACTCGACATGAGGAGGAAGAGAAACAGACAGATGTTGATGATCTGGATGATTCCTGCACGTCTGGATCACAAATCTCTGAAGATCCCTGGAGTGGGCCATGGCAAATGGTACTGCTTCGATAGTGGAAATGAACTTCCCCACTAAGGACGACAACTTCGGAACTGGAATTTCGTCCATGTCCAGAATCCCAGCCACTCTGACGGCTATCTGGTGAGCCACGTCCTCTGGAAGAAACACCATGCATTGGCGAGTGTCGAACAGGAGACCCAGGAACAGAAGCCTCTGAGAAGGAATCAAGTCCGACTTGTCCAGATTCAGGATCCATCCGTGACGGTTCAGGGTGTGCATGCACCTCTGCAACTGCTGGTGGAGAAGCTCCGCTGAGGAGGCCTTCAGTAGGAGATCGTCCATGTAGGGTGTCACTCTGATCCCATCCTGATGGAGCACCGCTATCAAGGAGCCCAGCACCCGCTGGAAGACTTGAGGAGCTGTAGTCAGTCCAAAGGGGAGCGCTGTAAATTGAAAGTGTCCCCTGTGGCAGGCAATCCTGAGATACTTCCTGCTCTCTGGATGAATAGGGATGTGAAAATAAGCATCCTGAAGGTCCAGGGAGGCAAGAAACTCCCCTGGAGACATTGCTGCAATCACAGAGCGCAGGGACTCCTGGCGGAAGTGGGAAGTCACCACATAGGCATTGAGATCTTTGAGATCCAAGATGGGACGGGCTCCTCCGTCCTTTTTGGCTACCACAAACAGGTTGGAATAAAATCCTGAACCTGTGTCCCCCTGCGGAACCGCCTCCAGGACCTCTTTGTCCAAGAGATCCTGAATAGCGTCGTCGAACAGACGCCTTTTTGAGGGTTCCTGAGAAGGACGAGTAAAATGGAACCGAAAAGGAGGAAGGGAAGAGAAAGGGATCCTGTATCCCTCTGACACCACCTGAAGAACCCATGGGTCCGCCACTGACTCCTCCCAAGACCGGCGAAAGATGCGGAGACGACCGCCTACAGCCGGATGCGGACCCGGGTTCGGCGAGTCATGCCGAAGCAGTCTTGGAGGTCTTGGCCTTGGAGGCAACTTTGGGCCTCCAGGACTGTTTGGGCTTGGAGGAGGAGCGCGTAGTGGGAGGACCCGTTTGGGCCGAGGAGCGTGTCTCAGTCTGAAAGGAACGAAAGGACCGATTGCGTTTGGCTGGAAACTTTTTCTTAAAGACTGAGGGTAGAAGAGTACTTTTACCGCCAGTAGCCTCACTGATCATTTCTTTGAGCTCAGAGCCAAAGAGCAAATTCCCCTGAAAGGGCAAGGAAAGCAAGGCTTTCTTAGAGGCTGTATCAGCAGACCAAATTTTCAGCCAAAGAGCGCGTCTAGCCACCACAGAAGAAGTGGAGGCCCTCGCCATCATGCGCACAGCATCAAAAGCAGCATCAGCAACATAGTTCTGAGCTTCAGTGATATTAGCAAGAAGCTGCAACTGTTCAGATACAGGCGCATCCTGGCGAACCGCTTCAGTCAGTCGTTCAGTCCAGGCTGCAATAGCCCTATTAACCCATGCCACAGCAAAGGTGGGGCGCATGGCAGTGCCAATAGAGGCAAAAATAGATTTAAGAGAGAGCTCTAATTTTTTATCCGTCCAGTCCTGCAAGGCAGAGGCATCTGAGACAGCCAAAGCAGTAGATTTGGATAGTCTAGACACAGGAGCATCCACCTTGGGAGGATGAACCCATTTTGCCAGCTCCGCTTCGGGAAAAGGGTAAAGTTTGGCAAACTTTTTGGAGACAGAGGAAGATCTATCAGGATTCTTCCATGCCTCAGAAACCAGACGGGCAAGAGTAGGGTTAGTTGGAAAACAAACAACAGGTTTAGATGGCTTTTTCTGAAAAACATCAGTAGGATCATAAGTGGATTCCTGAGTCAGAGGAAGGTTGAGCGTATTCAGAACCGCTCTGATCAGACCCTCAGCCGAAACTTCAGGGTCACACTCATAGGGGTCCCCAATGGACCTGTTAGATTCAATAACAGTACATTCCTCAGCATCAGAATCCTGTAAAAGTTCTTCTTCAGAAGAATCAGTGATATCAGGAGCTCCTTGTGGCTTAGGCAGGGAGGTCCTGATAGTAGAGGGGGTCTGCCAGACCTGGAGAGCCCCCTGTACCTGAGAGGGAAAGAGTTGAAGCGTGGATCTGAGATCCCTAGTGGCAGCTTTAAACTCCCTCACCCAAGATGGCTCAATAGCGTGGCTGGGAAGCCCAGGGTTGCTATCTTTATCAGTACAATTAGGGCATAGATCCCCCACATTATCGCAATCCAGCCCAATGTGGCAAGAGGAGCAAAACGCCATGGGGGTAGAAGACCCCCCAGCCTCCTTAGTCTTGGGTCTAGCCCCTAGCTCCAGTGAAGTAGACATGCTCACAGCGTCAATATACCCCACAACAAACACTATCACCCAGAAAAGTGTTAAAGATTAAAGTTTCACCCCAGAAAAGGTCTAAAAACGGACTTATCTGGCCAGCGAAGGGTTAATCTGGTGAGGAGAGAGAAGGCTCGGTCCCTGCGTAGTGTACTCGCCTTGGAAAAGTACCACAAAATGGCGGCCGTCATGACAGCCAATCAGAAACGAGCGCGAGCTAAGCGCTCATGGGAAATGTAGTTTTCCCTATGCAAGTACCCCAAACAGTGCCCGAAGCCCCCCTGAACCCCCTACATTAATAAAACACCAACCGGATGATAGAGCAGGAGCCTAGCATTAAAATGAGCCCACTCTGAAGTTGCTGTGACAAGCGGTTTCAGAGATATGTCCCAAACTGTGAATTCCCATAGAGAGTAAAGGAGCTCTGCCGCTGAGCGGGAAAAAGCCGCGCTTAAAGGCGCGGAACACCATTTTTAATAAAGTTTAGTAAAACATTAAAAAGTGCCCAAACAAGCATGAAATACATGAGAAACATAAATAAATGAATACCCAATGCTCCAAAACTCAGAGAATAACACAGAAATTGCATAAATAGTGATAATGCAATAAAAACACCCTATGAGTGCTGGAGTGTATTAAAACTCCCAAATACAAGCCCATCAAAGGGACACTGTGGGGACAAGTGGACCTTCAGCACTCAATGGGTGACTCACCTTTCTCGCAGACTTCTGTCTTCAGGTGACCATGATAGGGAGGGAAAGAACCAGAGGTAATTTCCCCAACAGGGGAGCTGCTTAACACAAGCTGTCCCCTCATCAGGTATAGGTCCACAGAAATCCCTGGAAGCTGCACTAGCCACTTCGGGTGAGGGCATTCACAGCCATGGTCACCCTCCTAATGGTGGTATTCCATATCTGAAGAAAAAATAATAAAACTCTAAGAAGCATAGCTGTTCTCTGCCTGGTGTGCAAGCACACCAGGAACAAATCAATATGGGTGGCTCTGGCCAGAAGGTGGCTTAAGTAAGAGGGGAGGCTCCGCCCCTTGCAAATTATTTGCATAATTGTTCCTGCCTATTAAAGGGGACTACACATCCCATGGTACCAGTGACCTGTATTGGACGACAGTGAAAAATACATTAGAAATAATCGACTTGTTGTCAAAGTTAGTAGAATTTAATGGATACCTTTTTTCTTTGTGTTGGTTTTCCAGGCCTCAGGGAATCAAGGTTTAGCTGTGCATGAATGTGCTTCATCTGCTCTGTGCAGCTGTCTACCAGGTGAGCTAAACGAGAAGAAAAAGATTGTTGCAAGTTTAATTCTATGCAATGAGGGTGATGTATTAAGGCACAGATTCCCCAGTTCTGTGGGCTTGAAACAGGCCAGGATCTGACATGGACCTGTCCCTCTAAAACAAGTTTTACGTTGTAATATCTGTTTTCTGTAAAATAGGGTTTTGGAGAAAAGAACCTTCTTATTTTGGCATCACAGTGTGGCACTTTATGCCAATTCCCTTCATAGTATGCAAATTAGATCTGCTTGAACATTATCACTTGCTGTGCCACAAGAAATGCCCCAGTGTGTGAACTCTGTCTAGATTAATTCGTAGCACGGTGTGTAGTAACAATTGTCTTAGCATAGAAACGGATTACAATAAATTGCCAGTCTAGCCACCAACAAATGAATGCAAAATTCTCAAAAATGGGTTTATAGTACAGTGCTTGGGTACAGGAGAAATCAGCGACTCATTCATCTTGACAGACCCCCCCCTGTGTTAATGCTGGGAGAACTTTACATCCTTGCTTGGTTGTGGCCCTTGAGGACCAAACTTGCACACCCCTGAACTAAAGCAAAAAGGAACAATTCCAAAGGAAACCATAAAAACCAATATATATCCCAAAATGGGGCAAAGCAATGCGTTGCCTACCCCTCTTGCACTCACAGGGTTAACCACTGACGCTAGAGAGGTCTCTTCTGAAGCGGTGTTCTGGAGACCTTTCTAGCATTCAAGAGACTTAACCCTCTGCATGCCAGAAATGTATCTAAAGTAATGTGCTGGCTACCTCTCAGGGACTCAAAGGGTTAATACCTTTTTCTTTGTCCCCGATGGAGTGCGATTTGTCCTGGAATGATACTTTGTTTTCTTTGCACATCAGCCTGTTTTCTTTATTATCACATAAAATTTACATTTGTTTTAGTTAGAGGATAATACCCGTCATTAGAATGGAAAGAATTGCAAAAAATAAAATGTTTTGTGTGCTGTGCCAATAGGGCAATAAAATGCTTTGCAAAAAAGCATTGACACATAAAACAGCATGCTTGCTTGTATACATTAAAATATATGGAAACAGGTGTATTCTGTTTTGGCAGCCATTTCTATTTTGAGGATTAAATACGACAATATTCCCAAAGCATATATCCTAGGATAACCTGAGGGATAATGCAATTTTAGAGATGTTTATGTTGTGAAATGGCCTGTTTGTTGGAGTCCCAATACAAGGATGCTCACATTAGTCAGCTGATGAAGCCTATATATTTAGAAAGGCTAGAGCAGGGGTAGCCAATCCTGGTCCTCAAGAGATACCATTACAGAATCTCCCCAAACATGGTCTATTGGTAGCTATTAAGAACAGAGTTTGGCTACATGTGAGCTAAAGAGTTATCTTCTCTCAGTCTAGTAGATGTCTAAAGATACAAATCTGCATTATAAAAATATCACATCAACATAAAACAAAATAGTGGAAATCTGATATATTATCCAAAGCAAAGAAATTAGATTTGGTGCAAACACAAACCCACTGAGCCACCTAAAATGCATTAACCTCAAACTGGTTTAAACTACAAATATGAAAAACACAGGTACCATGGGGCTGAGTCCCAACTATGTAGGGCAGGACACATCCCTGCTCTTCCTCCAGCTCAACCCACCCCTGCTTTGTAATCACCTGTGTGAATGTGACCAAAGCCACACCAACAAGTCAAGCAGGGAAATCTCCTAGGACAGTGGTACTCAATCTTTTTTTGCTCAAGGCACCCCTAACACAAACATGGAATTTACAGAGTTCACCTAACATTTTATATAATTTGTAAAGGATGTAATGAAGATTACAAATACATAAGCATATAATTATTCTTAGCTCTCTCAATCAGAATAAGAAAAATAAACATAGTGTGCAAGAAATGTCCATAAATTTACAGTTAAACTCAACAGTCACATTTTTCTTAAAGTCTTCATAGATGAAACGGGGCACCCTACATGGATGTTCATGGCCTATCAAAGTGCCATGGCACCCTGGTTGAGAAGCACTGTCCTAGGAGAAGAAAGACTCTGAAAGGACTTTGCATCCCAGGCAGAAAAGACCAAACAAGGGTCCCTTTCTCTGGGTGGGACACCTGTGTTCCATATGGATAAAGAGAAAATTATTTTAACAGGTAAGAACACTAAAATCCTATTTTCTCTTACATCCTATATGGAGCACAGGTAAAATGGGGACATACCAACACTAAACTCCCAGAGGTGGGAAAAAAGGAGAAAGGACCTCAAACCTGTCCACATGATACTGGAGTTCCCCAGGACTATCCATAATCTGAATATCCCAAACAGAAAGTGTCAATGGACACTGGACTAACACAGCACACAAGAAATGCCGCCAACAAGGCTCAAACATCTGAACAACAGGAAGGCAAACAAGTGTGCAGGTCAGCAGAAGCCAGATGATTGACACGGTAGTGCTTAGCAAAGATGTGCAAAAAGGACCAAGTCGCTGCCTTGCACAACTGCTCTGCCGAGGCATGATTCTTGTAGGCTCAGGAGGCAACCACAGACTTAGTGGAATGTGCTGTGACCTTGAAGGAAACAGGTTTCTTCCAAACTTCATACACCTGATATATGGTAGCGTTGATCCAGGATGCAACAGTGACCTTGGAAGCAGCCTGGCCTGCCCTAGGACCCTCGGGTATGACAAAAAGGGTGTCAGCCTTGCAAAAAGGCTTGGTGTGATGAACATAAACAGGGCAATGGGAGGACAAGAAGAAAGAGCCCACTCTGACTTCAGAATGTCAGACAGGTGCAGAGATATGTTCCAAAGACGTTTGCCCATAGAAGTCAATAGAGCAAAGATGGTGGTGGCGCAGGCTCCCATTCTTAAAGGGGCCGCAGTAGAAATTTGGGCAAAAGTATAAAAAGCTCTGCAGGGAACATGTAAGGGGAACCTTAAAAGGAGTCCCAAGAAAGGATAAATCAAAAAACAGACCAACAATGCCCCAAAATAGAGAAACCAGCATAGAAAGGGTTGATCCTATTAAACAGCAGCCATCCTTGCTGCAGAAAACAGGGAAGGAACAAACATAGTAAATGAAAATACCAAACATGAGTGCAGGGGACAACAAGGACTCAAGAGAACCTCTGTATGAAGAGGCACAGTACTGGGACAATATGGAGCAAAGGCACTCAAAGGGTTACTCCCAGGTCTTCTTTCTTCAGGTTACCACTGCAATTGAGAGAAAGCAGAGCCCCAAGAGGTTCAGCTGGGAGGGAAAACTTGTCAGCAAGATTCTCTCCACAGGGCTGCAAGGGTCCACACTGCACCTGTACACTGGTCAGTCCACTCCAGGTGAAGCCAGTAATGGGGGAATTGTAACAGTCCTAATGGGGGAATTGTAACAGTCCCAAATCTAAGTGTAAAAAACAATAAAAACCTAAAAACTAAGAGAGTCTCCTGTCCATCCTTTCACGAAGCAGGATACATTCATACTGCTGATTATAAGGTGGGGGAGGGTATAGTTGGAGGAGGAGCAGGGGGACTCCACCAACTAGGCTGTCTTTTGAGATATGTCCTACCCAAAACGAGGGGGTATATTTATTTACATATATATATATATATATATATATATATATATATATATATATATATATATATATATATATATAAACAAACACACATATTCAGAAGCAGTAAGCACCACCTGTCTTAAAAAACTCACTCAAAATTTACAAGTTTACACCGTAATAACTTTTGAATAAAGCATTTTCCAGCAGTGGGATTACCCTTCAAAAAAGCTATATGATTAGGTTTTCCTACCATTTACAGAGGACCTGTCATCTTGAAATTAAGATAATCTACATGAAAACTTAATTCAAAACCGAACCTGTATCGTGCAAGTCAGGAACCAGCAGATACATAATTTTTATTTCTTGAAAGGGACATCTTACAGTGCATTACCATATACTAATGAAACTCTCAGTGCAGCACAGAATTTCATTAGAATACAATGATGCACTAAAAATGTCATTTTCGTAAATAAAAGTATCAATAGTCCCTAAATTATGCATACACTGGTTTCTTGGCTAACTTGATACATATGTAGACTTTAATGCATTACCATGTTTTGATCAAGGTACTAACTGAATTGTTTTCTGCTTCTGTGGGCCACCATTTACTGCTTAGTTTTGATTGACTAAGAGTTAAAGCATATGGAAGTAGCAGCTGTTCCAGAAAATGCATGTCATTACTGAGGATGATGTAATAAGAGAAACGGAGCAATTCTAGAGCAAATAAATATTCTTGGAGCATCCAGGTGTTTATTTACAGAAGGGAGAATTTTAGAGTCGAGTGATTCTGGCGAAAACCAACAGCAATACAGGGGGACTAATAATAATTCCTGCAGATTTAGACGGGGTTTGTAATCATCTGAATCCTAGGGAGGTCACCACCTCTCTGGCATTCAAAGGACTTGACTTGGGAATTTGGGGAATGTTTATTGTTCCCTGTGGTTGAGTTGGTTTGTTTGAAATTGTTCCTTTGACTATGGCTCTTAGAATGTTTTCATCAGTTCAAATCAAACAGGGCAGAACCATAGTTTCAAAGTGTTCAAACTACTGTTCTGCTGTGTCAGGACCTGAAGATATCTTACAATCAGGACAGGATCATGCAGGGAACTACGGTTCTGCCCTATCAAGACCTGAAGGTCCAGAGAAGGCACTCATATATTTTCCAACGGGGAGAGGATCTTGCAGGGGACAGCAGTGGAGAAAGTGGGCTACAAAAGCAAACATGTAGACCACTGGATGGAGCCCCCGGCTGCCATATCAGGGGTCTTCATGGCTTGTGGTCATGGTAGTGGGGGAAAAGTGGGGTTGTGTTTCAGAACTGTTCATCTTTCCTTGTATGCATAGGGATTAGAGAATCCCATTAAATCCCCTTGTCTTGTTAAGTTTTTGTAACCATTCTGAGCACACTGAAACCTCAATAAGCCTGAAAATATTAGAAATGCAACATTTTGTAGTAGGAGTACCACATGGCTCCATTGCTACCGGCTTGCTATAAAAATAAAGACAAAAGAAAAAGGCAAAACCAAGATCGAACTGTTATTTTTCAAATTAAATCTACAAAGAGTAAGAATTTAATTTTTATTCCTCAGCAACAAAAGCCTAAAGTATATATTTTTCAAAATTAAAATGAAACTATTCCTTTATCATAGTGCAAGTTTCTATATGTACTGGAAGGTAAGACATGAGGACAGCTTCATATGGAACTGACTTCAGATGATTTAAACACCACACTAGCACAGGATTGACAGGGAAAGCTATCGTTGTTATTTACAGTAAATATACAAAGAAAAAGCTCACCTTGTAGACTGTACTTCTGGGCACTTCTGCTGACAGCCAGCAGTAAGATTAAAGCACTTGTACAGACTTGTCTGAGTGGATCCTCTGAAGATTTCTGCTCAATGCTCTGCAAGAAATACAAATATGTGTCTTTCAATGATGGCAATAAAAAGATTTTGGATTCCTTCTTTGAACAATTTTTTAATAACATGTAATGATAGTGAACTACATATAAAACAGCATGACTGAAAATTTTCTGTAAGATGAGTGATATGTTAACCCTTTAAGGAGCAAAGAAGTGTGCAATGCATTACTTCACAAACACTTTGCACACCCCTCTGGATCTCAAAGGGTTATATATTAGAGCCAATGTTACCACTGTACCAGTTACGAGGGTAAATAGGGATGCAGAGAAATAAAAACAAGGAACAATACAAACAGCAAACATTTAGGGCTGTAGACATAAAGAAAACCCAAAATTGTACAGAGTTGTCTGTGATTGAAACAGTGCTTTTAACCTTTTGAGTGCCAAGCAATGTGTTGCATACCTCTCTGGCACTCAAAGGGTTAATGCCTTGAAGGTCAGAGGAGTCTCAAACGCATTGCCATGTAACACATTGGAGACCTCTCCTGCATTAAATGAATTAAAAGCCTTATTCAAATGAAATCGAATTTAGGGAATTTTAATCTGTCTCACGTAGTGCAGTTGGATAGTCCCAGAATGAATCCTCTATTACTTTGCACATATGGCCTTTACAACCTGACTGCAATTAAAAGAAAAGCTCGAATGTCAGAGACACATTGCGTCACAATACATTGGAGACTGCTGTAGCATTCCAGGGGATACATGCTCCATAGAAATCAATGGGAATGTTTCGTTTTCCCCTGTGATGCAGATGGTTTGCTGCAGTTATTCTTATTGAACTCACTGTATTAAGACAGACACTGAGGCAACATAACTTATTCAGGGCCTTATTTAGGATGATAAAGAAGATTAAATCTGTAGTAAACCGAGTGCACAAAAGAAACTTCTCAAAGACCTAAATGCAGCTTTTAACCCTCTGAATGTTAGAGATTTCCATTACACTGAATTACAATCCATTGGGAGTCCTCTATATAATTTATGGGATTAAAAGCCCCATTAGTTTGGTAATCTGTATTTGCCAACAAGACAAAGAACAATGCATGGAACATAGTAGTGGACATGCATTTTTTTTACGTGTTTCCGGTTTACAAATTTGGCTGAATCACTTGAAGCCTTTGCAATACGTTGTACAGATGTGTGTTCCATAAGGAGTTAATCCACAGACATGTGTAGACAATGATGTTGTTAGGAGGGATCAGAAGGTGGGTTTTGAAAAGTCTGTTCTGGTGAATGGTGAGGGTGTTTGATTTTTCTTAAGTCTGTGTATCTATTGCATGATTCCATTAGTAAAAGAAACACATGAGGCGCCCAGTCGTGCCTGTTATCTTTTTATCAATGGTGAATTTTTTTTTTTTTTTTTTTGAAATATAGTTTATTATCGGATCACTCCATACACATACAAAGAAAAAGAAAAAGGTACATGTAATATCCATCAAGTACAGCAAGGATATGTAACATTTACAACAGATAAGAGGAACAAAGGCATAATAATAAGACGTACAGAGTTGACCCGGGGTTTTTATAAAAATTCAGCCCGAACTCCAAACCACTAACCTAACAAGCTAAATCTACACCCCTCAATCCCAATTCCTCTCTCTCCCCCGAACCCGCAGCCCCCCAACTCCCACCCATCAGCCAATGTCACCATAAGATCCCATTATAAATAGAAACCAGACACAAGGATGTATCACAAGTACACATCATATACATCCACCTGGTAAGTAAGCGCGAATCCATTCGAACCGCTTCAAAATGTTACACATCACCAGGAGCTACAGAAGTATTTGCTCTAGCTGTCCACCAGGTCTGCCACCATCCCCAGATCTTATCAAATTTAGCCGGAGTACCTTGGTGTAAATAAACTAATTTGTAATGTGGAAAACACTGTGAAACCAAGTTAATCCACGCCCTGCAAGTGGGAGCCCTGTCTGACATCCAGTTCAAAGCCACCACCTTTCTCGCCATCACCAAAAGCTCACGCAGAAGAGATTTGTTGTTAGCATCCTCAATCTCATCGGGGAAGATAGACAATAAGCAAATCTTTGGAGTCGCAGGAACAGGTCTTCCCAATACCAGTGTCAAAACGAATTATCTCCGACCAAAATCTTCCAACCTCGGGACACTCCCAAATCATATGCAAATAGGTGCCTCAAACATTGTCACACCGATGACACTGGTCAGTGCCAGAAACCCCCATTTTAAACAGTCTGATTGGAGTATAATAAATTCTATGTAGAATATTCAACTGTATCATTTGATGCCTAGTTGATGTCGCCACCTGAGCTGGCACCTCCTTAGCCATGTTCCATTCCCAATCCTCTAATGGGCCCAGATCTAGTTCCCATTTATTCCGTGATGGAAACTCCTGATTTTGCATGCTAGATTCCAACCATTGATAAATAAAAGAAAGAAGTCTCAGAGATTCAAGAGTTATCAATCTAGTGAGAAGCGGGAATGTAGCAATCATCGGTGCTCTATCACCCCACTGGGCTCTAAGAGCATGTCTGGTGCATAAATAAGAATAGAAAAGATTGTGTGGCAGGCCGTACTCATCATGCAACTGTGCAAAGGATTTCAGATGGTTATCATGATACAAATGTCCCAAAGTATTAATCCCATATCTAATCCACAGAGGACCGAATTCACTAGCAAGTAAGTGATGCAATCCCGCAGCACCCCAAAGGGGGGTGTCCGGGTCCATGGCTACATACCCCAGCAGTTTCAACTCCCCCCAAACCTCATGTAAAGTTACAGCTAATGTTGTCCGGATTTTGAAAACTGCAGGGCCACCATGCAAAAACTGGGGTAGTTCATAAGTAGGTTGTAATAACAGTGCGTCTATCTGAGTAGTTTGAAAGCAAGGTCTGGGGGAAACAAAATCGAGAACATAGCGACATTGCGCTGCCAAGTAATACCTGTAAAAATTGGGCAAGGCAATTCCCCCCTCCCGCTTTGGTCTCATAAGAGTAGTCAACTTAAGTCTAGCCCGACGCCCCCGCCATATGAAATGTGAGATAAATTTATCTATTTGTCGAAAGTATTTTTTAGGAATAGGGACCAGTGTATTCTGAAAGATATAGAAAAACTTAGGCAAAAAAATAATTTTGATAAGATTCGATCTACCAATAGGATTTAAGGGCAAATGAAGCCACGCCACTGTTTTATCATTAAAAGATTGAATAGTGGGCAACAAATTCATCTCCAAAAAGGAGTCCGTCGATGCCGCCACCCGAATCCCCAGATAAGTACAGTCAGCCACACAAGAAAGGGGGGCGTCTGGTGAGCGAGACTCTCGCAGACCACCATCAATCGGGAGCAGAGAGGACTTAGACCAATTGATCCAAAATCCAGAATATGTACCAAAATCATCCACCACTCATAGAGTAGTCCTCAGGGAATCCCCATCATCGCCAAGAAAGAGTAGGATGTCATTGGCGTACAATGCAATCTTTTCCTCTCTGCCCTCAATACAAAGACCACGAATCAACGGGTTGGCACGAATCAGTGTAGCCAAAGGTTCCAAGGGCAGGGCAAACAAGCCAGGTGAAAGCGGGCAGCCCTGTCTAGTGCCACGGTGTAAAGAAAAGGACTGTGAACTCAGTCCACCCGTCACCACAGAAGCCCTGGGGTTCCTATACAAAATGTGTATCCAATTAATAAAGGATGGGCCAAATCCAAAACCTCGAAGTACATGCCAAAGATATGGCCATTCGACTGAGTCAAAGGCCTTAGACGCATCAAGAGACGCGATCGTCCGAGTTCCAATGGTCTCATGAGGAAGTTGGAGATGCAAAATTAATCTTCTAAGGTTGTGGGACGTCGATTTGCCTGGAATTAAACCAGTCTGATCTTCATGTACGATGGTTCCCAGCACATTATTTAATCTAGTGGCCAGTATTTTCGCCACGATTTTTGCATCCGTGGTAAAAAGGGAAATAGGCCTATAGGAGTCACAGAGTTCCGGATCCTTCCCTGGCTTTGGCAACACGATAATGGAGGCGTCATTCATGGAATCCGGAAGATGTCCATCGTCTATAGCGGCGTAAAAGGTATTCAATAGATGAGGAGCTAAAATACCCGCAAATTCCTTATACCACTCCGCAGGAAGACCATCCACACCCGAGGCCTTGCCAGCCGGCAGACCACGAATCGCCTCCATCACCTCTCTAAGGAGTATAGGAGCATCCAGCATGCGTCGATGTTCCAAGGAGAGTTGAGGAAGATCACAATGATCAATAAAATGAGATATCTGGGACTCAGAGCGAGTCAGTCGAGACTCATATAACTGAGAATAAAAGCGTTGAAACTGCAAATTAATCATCTGCGGGTCGAGTATCACTTCACCCCCAGAACCTCGGAGTGAAGAAAGCAACGGAGCCCCCCTATGTTGACGAACAAGGTGAGCCAAAAGTTTCCCCGCCTTGTCCCCATTTTCAAAGATATTTTGTTTCATATAAAAAACATGATGGGCATTCAGTTCAGAAAGTTTTACGGAGTATCGCAGTGAGCAAGAGACAAACTTAGTATAGGACGCCGAATCCCCACTTTCCACAAACTGGCTTTCGGCCGCAGCAGCCTCCGACTCCAGAGCTTCCACCTCACTAGTTTTAAGTTTATTTTGTGTAGAAATAAGAGATATCAAAGAACCCCTTGCAGCAGCCTTGGCAGCCTCCCAAACAATTCCCTGAGGAGGAGAGTTAACATTGATAGCGAAATAGTCACACAGATCTTTCCTATGCCTAGAGACTAATTCTGCATTAGTCAACCAAATGGGACTAAACTTCCAAACTCTGGGCCCAAATCTCTGGTCTTGGTGTAATGATAATAATAGCGGGGAATGGTCGGAAGCCACCCTGGTTAGAAAACAGCAATCCGTAACCCAATTCAAAGCCACCTGGTTAGCAAATACATAGTCTATTCTAGATAACGTTTTATAAGTGGCTGAGTGACAGGAGAATTCCCGCTCCCGCGGATGGAGAGTCCTCCAGACATCCATAAGTCCCATATCGCCCACAAGACTAAGGAAGGCATCTCTATGTAGTTTGGAATCAACCACCGTCCCACCAAACCTATCCAGATCAGGATTAGTAGCTATATTAAAATCACCCATACAAATTATATGATGATGTGTCTTGTCAGAGATATATATAAGCATTTCCTGAAGAACTGATGGGTCAAAAGGCGGTGGAATATAAACATTCATTAAGACAAACAGGGCTCCCTGCAGCTTACACGTTAAGAAAATGTAACGTCCCTGTGGATCAGTCTTAAGGTCAATGGTGAATTTTTAAAAATGAAAAATGTACTCACAAGTATGATGGTTGTGGAAGGGTATATACCCAACAACAACAAACCAAGCCTGCAGAGATATTTCCCTGTCTCTGCTCAGGTAGCCGTGCTCTGGGGCAATGGAATCCACAAGTTGCTGCTTCTTGGTTTAAAATTATTTTTTAATATATAAATCACATACAAAATAATAAAAAAAATGTTTTACTCAAAAATAAAGGCTTGTTATATGATGTTTCGTGGTCTCCCGACCACTTCTTCAGAACTAGCTTCAGCTAGTTTTTTTTTTTTTTTCTTCTTTTTGGATGAAGCTAGTTCTGAAGAACTGATTGGGAGACCACGAAACGTCATATAGCCAGCCTTTATTTTTAAGTATTTTATAATGAAAAATGTTTTTATTATTATTTTTATCATCATTTTGTATGTGATTTATATATTAAAAAGCATTTTAAATCAAGAAGTAGCAGCTTGTGGATTCCATTGCCCCAGAGCACGGCTACCTGAGCAGAGACAGGGAAATATCTCTGCAGGCTTGGTTTGTTGTTGTTGGGTACATACCCTTCCATAACCATCATACTTGTGAGTACATTTTAATTTTTTTAAATTCATCATTGAACACCATTCCTGTGTTTCTTTTACACAACTTCCGAGGAGTCGTTTTGAGGAGCAGCCCAGCTGATCAAAAGGATCTATACTGTTGAGAGGACAGTGATAACACCCCTAATGCTAAAGTGCCAACTAACATATATGTGTTGAGTTGACCTTAATTCCATGTGAGTATGTTTCCATAAATAGTGAAGGGTTGCTGAACTGTATAAGACATTATTGCACTAGAAGCGCCTTCTTTTTGTTTTGTATGATCTATTACGGCCATTAGTGATATGTAACTAACAGTGGTAGTTTTAAGTTACTGTTTGGTATTCTATTGCCTGTTTTGTGACAAACTACCACCTGTTAAAAATATGAGGGGCGCTACATTAGCGTCCATTGAAATCAATGGAACAGAACATTCATTTCCCATTCTGTTGTCTGTGGTGGCCGTTAACGAGTTAAGGGAATTCATTTTCTGCTGGTATTTCGGCACCTACCAAACACAGGTGTTGAGTCCCTAATGCGTGGTAAAAACCACCAACGTTACATAGAAAAGTACAAAAACACAAAAATGTGCAACTAGGCATCTCTATGCTAGTAGCCCATCAATAAATTGATACAGGGGCCAAAGCAGCCATACCAATTCATCCAAGTCTCAAAAACAAACAAACAAAAAAAAAACAACAAATATCCCCTAACAGCACCCCAAAATAAATAAATAAAATAAATTTGAGTCCTAACACTAAACTATGCTCCATGCCTCCTTCCCACACCTGTAACCAGTATCATACATACATTGATGCAGGAGGTCCAGCGGCATCTTCGCCACCTTGGTCCTCCTGCATCTTCTCCCTAAAAAATATGAACACTGAAGGAAAAAAGAAAAAAAAACCCTGATACTCTAGCTGAAGGGATGAGATACTTGCATTCATGACCCCTCCAGCAAGACGCTGATTGATTGGGAGGTGGGATTACTCTAGGGCATGTTCCATGCCCTCTGTAACCTCAAATCCTAGTCATTGGAAGCATGAGAACTCATCTGAACAGGGATGAACATTACAAAAGAAAAATTCCTGTTTCTATTTCTCCTTGCACTGGCTCAGGAAATGATCCGAGCAGGACTACAGGGGAGGTTCATTTATTCGAGGTGACAGTGATGGCAGGATAACAGGGTCTACTTTTAAATGTTCATTTTATCCTGGGATCAGTTGCAGGAGGACCAGGGTGGAGAAGATAACGTTGGACCACAGACATCAAGGTAAGCATGTTACTGGTTCCAGGTGTGGGGAGGGGGTATAGTTTGGAAGTAGGATGGGTGGTATTGTATTGGTAGTGTTACGTGTAGTGGAGGGGAGAGTGGGTGGTTTTAGAGATAGTGTTTGGGAGGGTGATTCTGAAACTAGCTTGCAGTCAATTTTTTAACACTCTGTCAAACATTGAGTACTAGTTGAAGAGCCCATTACACGGGTCACAGTGTCACTGCCAGCCGGTCACGGGGCAGTCATACACAGCAGAGACTACCCATGCTGCAGCTGATAGAGTGCCAGTCGGTCGTGGTTCAGTCATGCTCAGTAAACACTGCCTGTCGACCGGACTCCGAGGATCTCTACCTTCCCGCTTCTCACTAGACTGCGGCTACTGGAGCCGTCGAGACCCCTCTTTTATTTATCAATGGATGGAATCTCATGTAGGTTATCAGGAGTTCCCTTCCCGGAATAAATGGGAACAGGATGTGGGCCCGCTAGAGGACTGGGAATGGGATATGGCCAAGGCAGGACCAGCGATGGTAGCAACGTCGACTAGACACCAGATGATACAGTTAAATATTCTCCATCAAATTTATTATACACCTGTCAGACTGCATAAAATGGGGAATTCTGGTACCGATAGCTGTCTCCGGTGCTCTAATGTTCTGGCCACGTACCTTCATATGATTTGGGACTGCCCTGTGGTTGGGAGTTTTTGGAAAGAAGTCATGCATGTTGTGGCCCAGGTGATGGAGAGACCTGTTCCTGTGACTCCGAAACTTTGCTTATTGTCTATCTTCCCCGATGAGATTGAGGGTGCAGCTGACAGATCCCTGCTAAGAGAGCTTTTGGTGTTGGCAAGGAAGGTGGTGGCCATGAACTGGATGTTGACTGGTGCTCCCACTTGCAGGGCGTGGATTAATTTAGTTTTACAATGCATCCCACACTATAGGTTGGTTTACTTGCATCGGGGCAACCCGGACAAGTTTGACAGGACATGGAGATGATGGCAGAACTGGTGGATGTGTGGAGCTGATGCTCATTAGGCAATTGATGCTGTACATCTTGGTATTGATGAATGTGTTGAGTCATCTTGACTGATTGGGTGCGTGGCTGTGTGGCGGGGTCGGTGAGTGGTGATGTGTTTGGGCCCTGTACTCTTTGAGCTCCTACGGCTTTGCTGGGTGGTGGGCGGGCTGGGGGGTGCTGCGGGCTCGGGGGAGAGAGGACTCGGGAATGGGGTAGGGGTGTTTACTTGAGGCTTAGTTAGGTTAGTTTCTTTTGGGGGATTTGGTTCTTACATAAATTATAAAACCTCAGGTTGACTCTGTACAATCCATTGATATGTTTGTTCTTTTCACTTTTATATATGTCTGTATACATTTTCTGCATCTGAATGATTTACATGTTTTTCTCTGCTTTTCTGATTTGTATGGAGCGATCTGATAATAAAACATATTTAAAAAAAAAAAAAAAAAAAAACACTGCCTGTGCCGCGGCTGATACAGAGCTGGATGCTCCTTTGGAGCTCCCCGCTCTGTATCAGCCTCATCATGGGCAGTCTCTAGTGCTCATGACTGCAGCACGCGCAGCAGTCTCTACTGTGCATGACTGCGTTGTTACACACATTTTAGCGAATTATTATATAGGACTGGCTAGTCTTCTTGGATGTTCCCACTATGGGAATTTGGCCATAACTCAAGTTCATACCGTAGTTTTGCTCAAATAAAAGCAGGCACAGTTTACAAGCCTACTTAACCCTTTAAGACACAAAATGGTTTCCTAAGCCTTGCAAATCAATGTGTTGCAGAACCCTGTACTCCTTAACCCCTTAAGGACCATTGCCGTGCCAGGACCTTCACGGTGGTCCGGCACTTAAGGACCAATGGCAGTCCTGGCACGGCATGAAGCCCTGAACCGAAAGCCATAATAAAAAAAATGCCCTGTGGTCCGCAAGTGCCAGCCACACGGGATCGCGCTGGTCCTTAAGGGGTTAAACAGTTAAGATAACCAGGTGTAGTGAGTTAAGTCTGAGGTCTTCTGTTCCTGCTAGCAACTGCCATGTCCACCTCATCCAGACTGATTAAAAATGTTATATCATGAACTATGGAGTAAAAGAAATTCATAGGAGCCATTAGGATTTTCTCACCATAGTAAGTTAACTGAGGAATTATTATTATTATTAGGAGATGCTAGTTCTCCTAAACGGTTATGTAAAAATAATTCAAGTATTCATAGTAATGATCCATATTTTGTAATTATTTATCTTTCAAAATGATAATCCAGAAAATAATTCTTAATTATTATATTGATATACAGTAATAAATACCAACCTGTAGCATTATCTTGCAAAGGCTATAGCCCATTTTCAGATTTCCATCTAAAAGTGCACAAAGTGCTGTACTTTCGGACACAGGTGTCTCATGAAACTTCTGTTTTCCTTGTTCAGCAAAAAGTACTGAGAGAAAGTGCACAGTGGCTGTGTAGAGCTTAGGATGGCTTGTGCCTAGACTTACACACTCAGCTACTGTGTCTGGAAAATGAAGAGACAGATCATTAGCTTGTTTGAATGTGTTGGAGTTGTTTAGAATTTTGCAATTGTATATATTTAAGAGAGAAACTTGCATGAGAATTTTTGCAAATTTCTCTCCTCTGTAGCCTGACGGAACCTGAAACCAGCCTCAGACTGAGTGAAGTCCCAGTCTGTTCAATCATTGCTCATCACCAACACTCAAACACCAGAAACCACATATACACAAAGAACACATATACACAAACACTCACATACAAAAACTGAAACACGCCCAAAACCATACAAATACACAAATACACACAAACTAACACACAAAAACACATGCACTCACATGAAAACTTTTGCACATGCACCCATACACATCACACGCACATACTACCATACCTGGGAACGTGTTTATCTTTAGACTCCGGAGTGGGCTCATGTGCTGGAGACAAGATGATGCCAATGACGTGATTTGTGTTATAAAGGGGGTTTGGCTTAATCAGGTAGGCAGTGCTTAGGCATAATTGTGACAAAGTGGGAAGAACAGGGTGGGAAGGAAAAGAAACTCACCCCTGTCTGATTATCAGCATCTGCCCTGGTTACCCGGTAATTTAGTCTGAAAACTGGCGTCTACGGGACAGATCCGGACACTTCCCAGGTTTGCATACCATCCAGGCACAGACATTTTGCTGTGCACTTGTTTGCTACCAGCAATTGTACTCAAACACCAGCTGGGAGTTGTAGGTTGCCAAATCCCAGGTGTAGTTCAAGCAATACAAGGTGCACCGCCTCTCCCAGTCTCTTCCCAGGAACCCTCTGAAGAGAGGAGGAGAAGTGGGGCAGGGCACCCATTATGTTCAGCCTTTCAGCTCTGGCTGAGGATGGTGGGATTGTTGTCTAACACTAGTAGGATATCGGGTTCATCAATTATGCAAATGTACCAGGATATGACTGTGCACTGCATGGACTCAGACTCAGAGCCATAGATGTCATATCAATTATGTAAATATACTTGGATATAAGTGTGCACAGCAAGTACACAGACTGCAACTGAATTAATCTGTGGCTTCCCCTCTAAACTTCCCCTTGTACCTCAATGTTCTCCAAGATGGAGCTTAATCTGGCACAGGCAGACCACGGAAGCTTTAGAGGGCCACATGCTGCAAACAAACACACACTTAAACACAAGCACTCACAGAAATTCTGTTACTAACATAAATGAACATGCACATATCTGGGAAACACATTCTCACTAGTATATACGAGATACGAGTACTAAACACTCCCAAAAACTATGCTGTAAGGTCTGGGTGCCAGGCCCGGACTGGCCGGTCCGGGGCTAGTCCGGGCGTTAAAAAAAAAAAAATAAATAACGAACGAACTATATGCCAGTTAGGTCAATCCCACCCATCGCTACAAACCACATGATACCTGTATGGATTATTAAAGGGATATCCAAGAAGTCAAGCTAAAAGACAACTGAACACATACAATGCTTTTAGAAAACACCCCTTTAAGAAAGTGCACATTAGAATTTCAAGTGCACATATACACGTGATCTACCAGTCTCAACTGTGCATGACTGCATTGTTCTGGCAGTCACTACTGCGCATGTGCATGTTACACACACAGGGAGTGACGCATACTAGTGAATTATGTTATAGGATATATATATATATATATATATATATATATATATATATATATATATATATATATATATAGCAAATCTAGAAAGACTGGACGTACTCACGGATATGGGTTTAAATTGTAGCAATATATTTAGAAATTATTTCACCACATATCAATGAACACAATTAGCACAGCAACGTTTCGATCCTCTCCCCGGGATCTTTCTCAAGCCATGTGAAAGTGGAAATTTTGAGCCGTGTGTGTGTGTGTGTGTGTGTCTATATATATATATATATATATATATATATATATATATATATATATATATATCTTTTGTTAGTGAAATAAGGAGAAGTTAAGTAAGGATACCCAAATAAGTAAGCTGATAAGTGCATAGCCACATACTATACTTTTGAAAACACCCCATTAAGAAGGTGTGTAGATTACAATTTTAAGTGAATATGAATAACATATCTTTTATTAAGGTGAAATGTGGTGAAGTAAAATTAGATAGTGAAGAAGCAGCTAGAATGAGTAGGAGAGGAGCTTGTGTACAAAGTGGAAAGAAAAACTCCACAGTGCTAACACACCATAAATATACATACATGTATAACACACCTAGTGAATAAGATATGGAAAGCTGCAAGGAAAGAAGTGATTCCCGAAATCCCCAAACTAGGAAAAAACCTAGAACAAAAGCAAAAGAACAGAACAATCCTGCGCCACATACTATTAACACACTATTAATAAACGCTATTTTGAGCTTGCCAGGAGCCTGTACATTTTATATAGTATTTACTCTACCAGTCTCCTGCTTTTTCTAAGGGTAACATGGTACCACCCTTTGCCTACCCTTTTTTGGGGATCATTAACTATATTATTATGTATCTTACCTTTTGTATCAAAAGACGAGGTAGGAAATTGTTGGAGCTGCAGCTGTTGAGAACTACAAATCCCATCATCACCAGCCACCTATTGGCTGGTTGGGCATGACAGAAGTTGAAGTCAGCAACATTTGCAGGTCCATCAACTGACTAAACTGCACTGTGGAGAAAAATATATATTACTATGGTGCATCTTACCATGCAGAACATTGCCTCCTTTAGCCAAGACTGCTGCCAATTGAAAAATAATAATCTGGCCACTTTTTCTCAGCAAAGTAGTTAAAACTGTAAAGATGTCCATCCATGACTGGTAAATTGCAGATTTCAGCTCTGTATCTGAAAAATAAAAATATGCTTTATGGATGAATGCCTGAACAACATATGTAGGATACCTCTAGGCACTGTAGCTCAAACAAATTAAACAGACATTACTTGTTTGCTCAATGTGCTATAGTGCAGATGTCAGGAATTAGAACTATTGCTAATACAGGGTTGAAATCCATTGTATGAAATAAGTGTTATCACTGGCTTTACCTCTCAGATTCCTATCGAAGGAATAGGAGATAAAATTGCTACCGCAGATATGTGAGAAAGTAAAACTTTTGCCAACATAGAACTGGATTCGATTGCAGGTAATTGTTATCACTGATTCTGACTCACAAATTTATATGTGTCTGCAAGAATCTACTGTATAGTGTTACTGTACCTGTTGCAGCCTTAAAAAAGCAATAATATAGAGGAGCTCTAGAGATAAAACTCTTGCTGCTCTGCATTAAACAGTGTTGGCAAGATTTCCCACATATGTACCACTGAGTAGAAAGCCTGTTTTAATGAGGCTCAGTGTGCAACAAATAACTTCTTGACGGCAAAGCCACCAGTGAAACCAGGCAGAATGTTTTCTCAGCACATTGGCTGATAAAAACTAGATTGCATGAGAATGATGTAAAAGTAGAGCAATTCTGGAACAAACCAACTGTACCATTGAGAACTAATGAAAAAAACTACCCCACTTCCCATTTTTTGCTACATTTTTTATGACTGCTGTAAAGGTCTCCAAAATATTGCATTTTTGGGGGAAATGTTATTCATTTCCTACAGTGATATTAGTTTGTTCCAAAATTGCACACTTTTTCTTCATACATCATCCTCAGTAAGGTGAATGAACAGGCATAATAGGCTGCTGCTGTGGTACAGTGCCATCTTCACACTATGTAATCATGAAGAAAGCCTGCAAGTAGATTATTTCATTTGCACTACAAGACTGGGAAGATTTTTGGAATGTCGAAACTGACACAGCTGTAACCTTTGCTTTTTCTGGGTGATGTTAGGGAAAAGGTTAATATTATATAGTTTTCATTCAGAACAAAAAATGTTTGCTTAAAGTAAACATAATATACAATAATAAATAAATTGTGTAAGATGTATATTTACATTAAAACACATGGATGAAGTTGGTAAAACATTGGTAGTGCATGTTATACAACAGGAGTAGGTAACGCTGGTCCCCAAGTGATTATAACAGTGCATTTTGTCAGGATATCCCCTCTGTATTACTGGTGGATTAAATAAAAGAGCAGTGAACTTTATTTTAAAGAGTGTATTTATTTTACATGTTTTTTTTTTCCTGATGAGTTAAACGGTTAGGGAATTTAACCCTTTGAATAACACAGAGGTATCCAATGACTCTGCTTTGCAATGAACTGCATACCTCCCTATCACTCAAAGGGTTAGTCATAAGGCTGTCCTAAATATAAGACAAGACCAAAAACCAAATAAAGATCTGAGGTTTTTACAGTAGGATAAGTTGGTGTACTAGATAGGACATATTATTCTTATCTGCTGTCAAATTCCATGTTTCAGTGTTAAACAAGGGTATTTTAATTGCTGGGATATTTTAATTCAAAAGTTATGACAAATCAAACACTGCATTTTTACATTAAACATTTGAGTGCCAGGGGTATTCAATGCATTGCAGACCAGTGTATTGGATACTCCTCTGGCCCTCAAAGGGTTAAACTAAAATTAGTAACTAGCAGACTCTGTTAATATCACTTACTATGGCGAGGTGCAGCCAACAACTAAAATCCTCCCATAAAGTGCATTCTAAAAAGAAATGTGCCTTTTGGACACTGGTTATCACTGCTGCAGTTTGAGTTGTAATGACTTGAATGAAAAAACTCATAGCATTGGGAATTTCATGAAAAGCCGTATGACATTTAAAAAAAAGTTTACTATTCCTTCAAAATGACTAAGCCACTGATCCATGTGTACTCAAGCAACTTGCATTGCCAGCAGCACCTGAACAGTACAGTTGCCTCCCAGTCATTTTGTGTAGTAAAATGGGCATTTCTTGTTATTTTGTTCAGCAGATATACTTACCCCAAGTATTCTTATAGTGTATAGAGAGACAAGAGAACAGAACAGCCAATAGTGGCTTCATTAGTTCTTCCTGGATCACAAGATTAGAATCTACAAGAAGGCATGACTGAACAAGTCCTGCCATAGAAGACAGGTATTGACAAAGGACAATTGCCTATTAAACCAAGAGACAAAAACATATTAGAAAGGTCATAGTACCTGCAACTGTATACATATATTATACAAATTCTTGAATATACTATTATTTAACCCTTTAAATACCAAAGGGGGGTACAACACATTTAAAGCAATCCCTGCTATATCCCTCTGGCCCTTAAAGGTTTAACACACTCCTATATTAGGAAGGGCAAGTCATTTAGCATTACAATTTCTGTCCAGTACATTGTTATGCAATGCTTTGTACCACTGAATGGCATGCTAAGATTTTATTCATTTATTCAAAACATGCTTTAAGAAATATACCAATTGAGTTTTCCCAATGGAAAAATAAAAAAGTAATTAACCTTTTATATGCTAGAGGGATCTTCCACATATGGGACCTCTATGGCATCCAAGGGCTAACAAAAATCAGCTCATATGACAGGTTAAAACAATGAATTAGGCATTTGGATGTTGGCCGTAGTGGCATAGTGGTCAGGCATATTATGTTTTGGTCACATTATGCACTGAGATGGCAAGATCCTAGATGAAGAATAAGTGTTGAACACTATCATTTGACCACACCTGCATTACTTCTTCACACTACAAGCTTCTGAAGATCAATCTACACAAACCAACACGCTGTCATAACCATGAACAATTATAACAACTAAATATTAAACCTTGGAAAGGGAACCAGGCCAGATTGTCAGCTATCACTTTTTGTTCAGTATCACTACTAAGAAATATAATTGTTGTTGAGAGTTTCATGGGTATCCCCCATAGAGGTTCAAGAGTCTAAACTAGCTGTATTTGCAGATTTGATGTCATTATTTTTGAGCAATCCTAAAAAAGCCATGCCCTGCATAATACCATAGACATACTAAATATCTTTAGCACCATCTCAGACTTCACAATTTGTAATAAATTCCAAGCTCAACAACAATAGACAACAACAGTCATTAAAAATTCCAATTTGAATGGGAAAGATAAATTACTACGATTTGTATGACTCAAAAAGCTTGTGTTCCTATATGAAAGAAACTTTACCTCCACAATCAAAACAAAAATCATGTTAGAACATGAAAGCTGGAAACATTTGCATTCATGCTTCCTAGAGAGATGCAAACCCATCAAACTGATTAGCTTCTGCTGACTATTAAATAAGGTTTAGATGCTCCCCTCATACTAAGCAAAAAAGAATGAACAGTGACAAAGTTTTAAAAATTTCCCATTGATTTAAATGGATTTCAACATCTTGAAGGTCCAAGGGTAAAAGACCAATTTAAATCAACTGGGATATGGGGAATACATGCTGCTGGTTTAGTCCAGAATATCTGCATGTTGCCTTTATACACAAGGTACTATTTGTTTTCAGTCACAATATTCAAAAATTATAAACTGTAGTTCAAATCACGCTACAGACCTACCCCATAAAACAGGGAAAAAGAAGATTTCATTTCTGAAGTAAATTTACGTTTCACCCTTAGAGAAACACCTACCAAGATGAATCAAAACAAACTCATGCCTAGATTACATGACAGTTGATATGCTTTATCACTGATTTTATCTAACAGATTCCCATTAAAATCCATGAACAACAGTCTAGATAAAACAGTCTAGATAAAAGGGATTTATTCTGACATTTTACTGCTTATTAGAAATAGCAAAAACGATCACCATCTACAACCCAGTACATAATAGAATAAATGTTAGATGGCAAAAATAAGACCACCTAATAAGTGGTCGTATTAGAGTGTGGAAGAAGGAGATTGATTTGCATTACTTCAGAGGTTAAAATGTAATGAGTGAAGTAAAACGACAATATGAATATGGAAGTGTCACTTGGTAACAAATATGCAATTTTTGAAAGCGCTTTCAAAAGCATTTATATGTATGTTAATATTTTTATTTAAAAATAATAGTTTTTGAGATATTTCCCTTTATACCAAACACTATCATTCCATGCTGCTTCCCATCCCTACTGTCATTGCCACTTCTTGATGGAAGCTCATGTTCATAAACTGACAAAAATACATCTAAATATCTCTTAAACTGTTGCCTGAAAAAAATTGTTAACATAAATAGTGGTCATTTTGAAAGTTCTTTAACCCTTTAACTCCTTGGGGGGAGATGCACTAAGGCGTGATAAAGAGGTGATAAACTGGAGATGAGTTATTCAATGATATATCTCCAGTTCCTATGTTATTCTATGGAGCCAATGCACTAGCATTTCTCCAACTTTAGAGATCTTAGTGCATAGGCTATATAAAAGTACGTAAGAACTGGAGAAGTAATCTCCACTTTATCACCTGTTTATCATGCCTTTGTGCATCTCCTCCCCTGAGTGCTCAAGAGGTTTCCAATGCATTTCTTTAGGATACCTCTCTGAAAATCAAAGGTTTAAGACCAGAGGGATGATTAGCATGAGCTGCACACTCATCTGGTCATGAAAGGGTTAACACTTTCAGGAACCTAGTGAAACAATCATGGAGCAACTCAACTGAAAAACAGAGAACAAATGAAAATTCCCGTTGACTTAAAAGGAGCTTTAGGCTCTTGAATTACAGAGGTCTCCTATGCATTGCAAATCAATATGTTGGAGAACTCCATAGCATTCAAAGTGTTAAAAGAACCAATTGATCAATTTGTATTTGTTCCCTTTGATGCAGCTAGTTATCTCCCCAAATTGCTCCATTTTTCTTTATGAATACATTTAGATTTTTAGCTTCCTGAAAATGGACGTAGATCTTTAAGCATTCATTACAATCCTTTTAATACTTTATGAGAGAGAAAGCTGACCTGTGACTTTGTGGATTCTGCTTGACCTTGAGTTATGATAAGAGTCTTGAGATCAGAGAAGCACCTGTCTAGGAAGTCGGGTTTTACAAGACTACAAATGCAATGCCAAAAAGTAAAATTAGAAATATTTCAGCAAGGGCAGGTTAGATTATAGCATAACACAAAATATAACAATATCTTATCAAAGTAATTCAGTTATACAACTGAGCCACTCCACCCTAGATATGCATTGAAATATTGTTTAAAACCTTATTTCTACATGCATGACTAGTATGCATTTTCCCATTAAATGAATTACTGTGATATCCTGCATATTATGAGCCATAGTCAATAAACTGAAGAAGAATTGAACAGCAAACCAAGTGCACCATAGGGTATTACTGATAATTCCATTTGATTTAAATGAGACTTCCAGTGTCTTGAATGCGAGTGGAGTTGCCAGTACACTACTCTGCAAAGCACTGGAGACCTTGCCAGCATTCAAGAAGCTAAAAAGCCTCAATTTAAATCAACGAAAATTTGGACAATTTGTATTTATCCCCTATAGAGAAGGTGCTTTGCTCCAGAACTGTTTATATATGTTTATTTTTTTTAACAATTTAAGGACCAGAAGGGTGTACATCCAAAGACACTAGAGGGAAGGAAATTATAAAGCTGTTTTCATCACTGACAAATGTTATACATTATATAGCATTAGGTGCTCTGCATGCTAAATACAATGGACTGAATTGGAGCAGAGAGATTCACTGCCACACTATAGTCTGCTGCATGGATAGTGAGGTAAATATATACAAATAAACAAGTGTACCACACTTGTAGTACATTGCAGAGCATACTAAGCACATGGCCATAAAATGCCTGAGGGAAAATTATATTAAAGGGTTAGTAATGTGTTACCTAAATAAAAAGTATTAATGTAGAGAATCAAAAAATAAATCGATTGATGCAACTCCTATCTAATTTAAAAAGAAATACTAAATTGGAACGGTCTACAAAGTGTGCCTGCAAACCAATTAAGTATTTCTTTTTAAATTGTGCTATTTCAGCTCTGCTGAAGAGCCACCTCGATTCTCTTGCTGTCAGCTTTACAGCTGACATCAGGAGAAGGGGAGGGAGGGGAACTTTAAAGCATTATATCTCTCATACCATAAAGGTTTGAGAGATAGGAGTTGCATCGATCAATTTCTTTTTTGATTCTCTACATTACTACTCTTTATTTAGGCAACACATTACTAACCCTTTAAGCCAACAAGATAAAGTAATTAGGTAAACAAAAGGGAAAATAATCACGTCCTCCTGTAAAATAAATCAGATTTTGACATGCACTGTTAGCAATAGGAAAATAACTGTTCAAATAAGACCACTTCCTAATAAAAAAAAAAGAAAAGGAAAATATGGTTAGAGCATTAGTAAGTTGCTTGCCAAAAAAAGCTGACACAGTCATTCGGTAAGAGGACGGAAAGTTATAATGAAAATAGAAAGGTTAGTTCCTCAGAGTAGTTCACACACACACATGCAGAAAGATATGTATACTAGTTTTAATGCCCGTGTACACAGGCCAACGCTGGCGGCGCTGAAGTCATGCGCAGTACTGACTGCCGGAACGTGCAGCTGCTGATATGGAGAGGGGTGCTCCGAATTCAGACCGTGGCCCTCTCTGCGCACCTTCCTGGGTCCCAGGAAGGTGCGCAGAGAGGACTCCGGTCTGAATTTGGAGAGCCCCACTTCGTATCAGCTGCGGAGCGGGCAGTCTATACTGCGCATGACTGCAGCACGCACAGCTGTCTCTACTGCACATGACAACTTCTGACAAACATCCTAGCGAATTATAATATAGGATATTACCATTCACTCTTAGGGAGGTTCTGAGTGGTGACTAGCCATAGAACAAGCCATTGTGCTGTTAGCTCATTCTCAGAAGCCTCTCACTTTTTGTATATGTACAATCTGCGAGTAATATGAAATTGACTGAATCTCGGTATGTAACCCTTTGCGTGCCAGAGGGGTATGCAATGCATTACTTTGTTGGATACCTTTCTGGAGTTAAGGGGTTAATATAAAAAAGTATAAGCAATTTGACTTTATTCTGCATTTGTAGAATATGTTAAATAAAAATACGTTTACTTGCACTTTTGCATGCAGAAATAATACCGGTTATTGGCAATTCTACTAAATACACTTTACCAATGTCGCTTATTATTATTAAAATAAAAGCAGGAATTGCTGTATGTGATAGGCATTTGGTGTTTACCTTGTTAGACCTATCAGTATGTTTTTTTCAGACAGTGCTGTTGTGGTTTCTTTTGGGTTCACTATGAGCAGATTCTCCAGTAAACTGCATGTTGCAGACATGAGAGATGGTGTAACTATAGAAGACTGGTCAGGAATAGAAGCCGAAACACCAATCTCTTCAGAGCTCAATGATGATGTCTTAGTTTTATTTTGACCTGTAGTGAATTAGAAAATAAATAAAATAATAAAATATATGTAAATATTGTGACAATATTTTTATGTAAGAGCAGCAAAAATATTTAATTCACTATCAAGAAACCTTGTGATGGCAGATAAAACAAACATCTTTAAGATACAGTACGCCAACATTTTAATAAATAAAAAAAATAAAAAAAGAAATACAAGTTACAAGAATTCATATATACCTGCTGGCAGGGAAAAAAATCAGGCATAAGTATAACATTTTAGGTAATGGGCCCCATCACAGCTGCACCTTCTGTAGTTACTCCCTGCATACAGCAAATATAAATGGACACAGATAGTTTTTATTTGTCAAGTCTAGCTGACCTAAATATTTCCTTGGATACTAGAGATGTATCCGTTGGTACATGGAGGGATCTTAGAAAGAGATTAAATACACTACATGGCCAAAGGTACGTGGACACCCCTTTAAATTAGTGGATTTTACTATTTCAGTCACACCCATTGTATAAAATCCAGCACACAACCATGCAATCCCCATAGACAAACACTGGCAGTAGAATGGCCCATATTGCAGGGCTCAGTAACTGTCAACATGATACCATTATAGGATGCCACCTGTCTAACAAGTTAGTGCATCGCATTTCTGCCCTGCTAGAGCTGCCCCAGGCAATTGTAGGTGCTGTTATTGTGAAGTTACATAGTAAATTAGGTTGAATAAAGGCACAAGTCCATCATGTTTAACCTTTGCCTCATACCCCAGTGACTGAAAATGCTATAGCTTTCCTGCTACCAAATAAGTTAGTCTTTATCAGACCTTCCTGATCTGCTTACTAATAAACAGTATAACTCTGTATTTTCCCTTTTGAAAGAAATGTATCTAATCTTCTCTTAAATGTATCCATTGTATCTGCCATAACCATGTCCTTGGGCAAGTAATTCCACAATTTAACAGACCTTACTGTAAAAAAAAAACCCTTCCTCTGCTGAAGTCTAAACCTCCTTTCTTCTATTCTCAAGGGGTGTCCCCTGTTCACTCCTTGGAATAAATAGCTCACAGCAGAGATCCCTATATTGACCTCTCATATACTTGTACAATGTGATAAGGTCTCCTCTTAGTCAACTTTTCTCTAGAGACAATAAAACAAGTTAGTCTAGTTGTTTCTCATACGTCAAGTCCTCCATTCCCTTAATTAATTTTGTTGCTCTTTGCTCTACCCTCTCTAGTTCTAGAATTGTTTAGGAGCAACAACAGCTTAGCTGCGAAGTGGTAGGCTGCACAACCTAACAGAAGCATGTAGAGCACAAATCCTCTGTTGCAACACTCGGTACTGGGTTTCAAACTACCTCAGGAAGCAACATCAGCAAAAGAATGGTTTGTCGGAAGCTTCACAAAATCGGTTTCCATGACTAAGCAGCCTCACACACATTTAAAGGGATAGTAATACTTAATATATATATTATCTATATATTGTAGTGTTTATGTCCCTGAGTAAGACAAGGGTACTCCCACTGCTGTTTTATTCAAAAATTATTATAGTTCTAACCTGAATTTTTTGGTACAGTATCATAGTGGCCTGAAACTGTACAGTGGTGCTGTTGTTACACCATCTGATGGACAGATTTGGTTAGTTGATTGTAAATATCCATAGGATGGTGTAGCAACAGTGTACAATTTCAGGCCTCTACGATACTGCACCTAAAAAATTCAAGTTTGAGCTGTAATAACTTTTGAACACAACACCTTTCAGCAGTAGGGGTAACCTTGTTTTACACAGGGGGATAAACCTTACAACATTTTTTTGTTTTGTTTTTTTACATTTTAAGTATTACTATCCCTTTAAGGTCACCATGCGCAATGCCTAGAGTCGGCTGGAGTGGTGTAAAGCTGGTCTTACTGGACTCTGAAGCAGTAGAAATGGTTTGTTGAGATTAGTGTGGAAGAACTTGACTGACATGCACAATGCACTGACTTCAACACCACTGAACACGTTTGGGATGAACTGGAATGGCAACTTCAAGCCAGACCTAATCAACCAACATAATTTGATGACCTCACTAATAATGTTCTTGTGTTTGAATAGAAGCAAATCCCAGCAGCAGTGTTCCAACATCTAGTGGAAAGCAATCCCAGAAGAGTAGAGGCTGTTACAGCAGCAATGGGGAGGGGAGGGGCAACTCCAAATTAATACCCATGATCTTGGAACGAAATTTTCAACCAGCCGGTGTCCACATTCTTTTGGCCATGTAGTGTATCTGCTAACCTCATTCTGGGGATCAGAGATGGATGCTGAAGTAGTGTTTAAATGATACAGTGCAATAATGAATTGTATTCCATATATATATATATATATATATATATATATATATATATATATATATATATATATATATATATATATATATATACATACAAGCAATGTGGGACGGCGCTGCCCGTCAGGATATATAGGGAATTAATGCACACACACACACACACACACACACACACACACACACACAAACACACACACACACACACACACACACACACACACACACACACACACACACACACACACACACACACACGCATGCACTGAGATGAATAAAGAGCGACATAACATGCAGACACACAGAGTGATACAGACATGCAACACACACAGTGAGGAACACACAGAGACACACACACACACAGAAGGGAGTCGTAAGGGGGTGACTTATGTGTCATTGTAATTAGTTTGTGTTTGTACTTATGCCTCCAATGTGGCATTCATGTAGTTGAAATGCATGTGGTGATTGCACATACTATGGTAGAAGGTGGATTGTGCTGGCTCCCGGGGTGTGCGTGTGAGTGAGACTATGGTGGAAGGTGGATCGTGCTGGCTCCCGGGGTGTGAGTGAGTGTGTGTTTGAGTGCGAGAGTGAGTGATTGCATGTGAGTGATTGCATGTGTGTGATTGAGTGTGTATGAGAGTGTGATTGAGTGTGAGTGATTGAATGTGTGTGATTGAGTGAGAGTGTGAATTATAGTGAGAGTGTGTGAGTGAGTGTGTGTTTTTTGTCTGATGTGTTTGTGTCTGTGGTGTAGGAGCGAGTGGCATCCATTTTGTTTTTTCAGTTACTTGGATAGTGGTGGGTGGGCTGGATAGTGAGGGCAGGCCAACTCCCTGCATGATTTAAATCACTCCCCCACTGAATCACCCAATGGGAGCAGTAACTCCTACTTAGTTAACCCTTTGAGTGCCAGAGGGGTACGCAACTCATTGCTTTGCAATGAGTTGCGTACCCCTCAGGCACGCAAAGGGTTAAGTTGAGGTAACATAGCAATATAACACACGGTGGCTCTTCAGTTGAGGCAGCGTAGCAATATGCTGAGGGAACAAATAGAAAGTGGTGTTTGAGGCTTGCCCTCTGTAACATACAGCAAAGCATGTATGAATCAGGAAGTGGAGGAGTGACAGTTGAAAACAGACAATTAGTGAGGTTGTCTGAAGAGATGAAAAGAGTTAAATAAAAGAGTTGCTATTAAGTTTATCCCTGAGTTTGTATTTTATGGAAACATTACACCCTTGTACTGAAACAGAGTGTATGGAGGGTTATAGTTATCTGTGGGAGGTGAAACAGTGTGTTTGTGGGGTCATGATCCTGAGTGAGAAGTTACTGATATCCCCTACTTCAGGAGCCAGTGGCAGCTATATTTTTTTTGTCAGTTGGATAGTGGTGGGCGGGCTGGAGGGGGAGGGCCAACTCTCTGTATGATAATCATGCCCCCATTGAATCACCCAATGGGAGTTGTGTCTCCTAATGAGACATAAATTATGTAATGAGGCATTCTGTTCAATGTGTGTGTGTTTTCTGAGGAGACATAAATTATGTTCTGCGTGTGACGTACCATAAGTTATGCAATGAGGCTTATTCGTTTATATATATATATATATAGATATATAAAATGCTTAGGTATGTTTCCGTTCCCAGTGTGCTGATTGGCCTCTTAGGAAACATACCCAGCCAATCATAGCGCGCTGTCAGTTGTTTTATTCAAAAGTTATAACAGTTCTAATAATCAGTGTACGTTTACTTCCTGAAACTTCTGACAGGAAATGACTCGTCAGTTTTTATCACAGTATAAAATGTTTAGGTATGTTTCTGTTCCCAGTGTCCTGACTGGCCGCTTAGGAAACATACCCAGCCAATCATAGTGTTCCGTTCGCTGGCCCGGAGCAATAGCCAGCCGCAATAGCCAGCCAGAACACACAACCACCACTTGAAATCCAAGCGTACAACGCAGCATTCTGGGACATGTTCGCCAGCCAATCAGCACACGCAACCACCGCATGAAACCCAAGAGTATACAGTAGCATTCACTCAGGGTCACACACACTCAGAGTCATACACTAATTCACTCAGGGTCACACACACACTCATTCACTCAGGGTCACACACACTAACCTCTGTTTTTAAAACCATTACTCGCAGTGGATAAAGTTTCTCTTAACATTTGAAAGTGCCGTAGGGGTCAACCACCAGTTGAGCACAGAGTGCGTTACACACACTCACTCAGGGTCACACACACTCATTCACTCAGGGTCACACTCACTTAGGGTCATACAATCATTCACTCAGAGTAATACACACACTCATTAGCTAAGGGTCAAATAAAATCAGTTATTAATTTATAACCTTTAAAATCTGCTATAACGGCGTATGTTATGCCAGGTACAGCTAGTTATTTATGATCCAGTAGTAGTGCTACAAGTTAGAAGTGATGACAGATGTTAAAGATAAAGAGAAAAGAGGTTGATCTGTGTCGTCTGCACTCAGATTTATATGCAAAGTAAATTATTTTCCAAGAACAAACTAAAAAAAAAAAAAAAAGGAGTAAGAAGGAATCGGGATATTTTAGGAGCAAGCGGAAAAGGACAGGAAGTACTGCCAGAAAAGAGATAAATGACAATGTTCATAGTTTCATAGCATAAATCCGTGAGATGCTTGTATGATGCATGCACTGAATTTGTCAGACATTTTTTAAATGCAATGTTATTCATAGACCATAGATTTCTACTACCTCTAACAGGATGCCTGTCTGACTAGGTATCTTCACCTGTGAAGCAATGTACATATAAAAAGTAACTATCTCATGATCGTTACCTTTTTGGTAGGTTTGCTTTTCTGCTAATAGACCTGTTGATCAAGCTAGCGCTGTAATGTGAGTCCTGTTGATTCTAAGACCTCACTTTGCTGATCTCCAGCTGCAAGACTTACAAATCTTACAGTTCTAAGTCTTGTAGGGGCGCTACCTACTGTCTCCATGGACTGATAGAAACAAGGTTTCTGACACTAGCAGCATCTGAGACTACAGGTGGCTGTCAAACCACCTTGCCAACAAAGGGAGACACATCAACTAAAGCAAAGTATAGCTCCATGCATGTACCAGATGTGCTCCCAGAAGCAGACTTATTCAAATCTTATACTTACAGTTTGAGTAGCTTGCTCCATAAGAGACTGGGAGAGAGAAAATATGGCTTGAAAAAATATTGGGCAAGTACTCACAGCACTGATACTACGAGGGGGTGCTGATAAGTATTGAGCCTTATCCAGAAAAAATTGAGCTAGTAAGCTGCAAATTGCAGGGTATACTGGCCAATTTGTCTATATTCAATGGTGCAAAAATCAACTACCCATGATTTTAACTTCTCTTTATTTTTAAGGTCCAAAGTGAACATGGCGGCACCTCCAGAAAAGTTCATTGTGGAAGAGCATAGGACCATAATCAAGTTCCTGTTTCTCCAAGGGAAAGGTGCGAAACAGATACATGAAGAAATGTCACAAACTTTGGATGACAGTGGCCCTTCATATGCAACAGTTAAACGTTGGGTTGTCAATTTCAAAATTGGCCATTTCTGTGTTGAAAGTGAGAAACCCAGTGCAAGGCCTGTTTCTGTCTCTCTGCCTGCAAATGTGAAAGCCATCCATGACATGATCATGGAAGACCGCCGAATATCAGCCAAACATATTGATACATATCTGGGAATACCACGTGAGAGAGTTGGTGCCATTATCCACAACAACTTGGAAATGAGAAAGCTTGCAGCAAAATGGATCCCAAAACTTTTGACAACCGAACAAAAGAGGAGACGTGTGGAGACATCGGTGGCTGTTTTGGAACATTTTGCAAGAAATGAGTCAGATTTCCTGGACAAACTGATAACTGTGATGATACATGGATCTATTGCTATGATCCCGAGACAAAGGAACAGTCTAAGGAATGGAGGCATAGTGGTTCCCCCAGGCCAAAGAAGTTCCGTGTGCAAAGGTCAGTTTAGAAGCAAATGGCAACAGTTTTTTTGGGATTAGAAGGGAGTTCTGCTGGTGGACTACCTCCAAAAGGGTTCAACCATTAATGCAACATATTACTGTGCTTTACTGACGAAGTTGAGGCAAACCATCAAGTAAAATCGTAGAGGAAAGCTCTCCAAAGGTGTCATCCTGTTGCATGACAATGTCTCTTCACACACAGCAGGTGACAAAATGGCAAAACTGACCTTCTTAGGCTTTCAAGTGATGCCCCATCCACCCTATTCGGCCGACCTGTCTCCTTCTATCATCTGTTCCCCAATCTCAAAAAACACCTAAAGGGACAACAATTTGGGAGTGTTCCGGAGGCAACTAATGCTGCAAATGAGTGGTTACACCAGCAGTCAGAAGAATTTTATTTGCAGGGACTTAAGAAGCTGCAGGACAGATGTAGCAACGTGCATTGACTTCCTGGGGGAATATGTAGAATAGTGTGGCAGTTACAGCTTCCTAGCTCAATTTTTTCTGGGTAAGGCTCAATACTTATCAGCACCCCCTCGTGTGTATATTTTTATATATATATATATATATATATATATATATATATATATATATATATATATATATATATATATATATATACATACATACACACACACACACACACACACACACACACACACACACACACACACACACATATATATATATACACACACAGAAATATGCAAAAGTTTTAGGCAGGTGTGAAGTGCTGTAAAGTAAGAATACTTTCAAAAATATACATGTTAATAGTTTATATTTATCGGTTAACAAAATGCATAGTGAGGGAACAGAAGGAAAATCTAAATCAAATGAATATTTGGTGTGATCACCCCTTTGCCTTCAAAACAGCATCAATTCTTGCAGGTACACTTTCATATAGTTTTTTAAAGAACTCGTCAGGTAGGTTGCTCCAAACTTCTTTGAGAACTAACTACAGTTCTTCAGTGGATTTGGGCATCCACAGTTGCTTCTCTCTCTTCATGTAATCCCAGACAGACTCAATGATGTTGAGATCAGTGCTCCTTGTTCCTCCTTATGCTGTAGATAGTTCTTAATGACTTTGTCTGTATATTTGGGGTTGTGAAGGTATTGCATGATGGATAAGTATCTGCCTGTACTTCTCAGCATTGAGGATACCATTAATTCTGACCAAATCCCCAACTCCACTTTCAGAAATGCAAACCTGCAAGGAACCTCCACCATGCTTTACTGTTGCCTGCAGACATTTATTGTTGTACTGTTCTCCAGACCTTTGGCAAACAAACTGCCTTCTGCTACAGCCAAATATTTAGAATTTTTACTCCACAGTCCACAGCACCTACTTCCATTCTTCTGCTCTCTGGTTCCTGTGTTTTCGTGCATAGTTGAGTTGCTTGGCCTTGTTTCCACATCAGAGGTATGGCTTTTTGGCCACAAGTCTTCCACGTGGCCAGGGTCCCACTGTTTTCTGCCAATTCTGAGCTGATGGCACTGATGGACATCTGACTGTGAAGGGAAGCAAGCAAGATGCGTCTTATCTGCTGCACTAAGTTTCCTTGGCTGACCACTGTGTCTACAGTCCTCAGTGTTGCCCATTTCTTTCTTCAAAAGAGTTGGACATCACATGTGGAAACCCCTGTCTGCCTTGAATGAACTGCCTTTGAGAGACCTTCTGTCTTGTTGCTGTGCTCAGTCTTGTCATGGTTAATGAGTTTTGACATAATTCCTGACTTTGTGCAAGTGTAACTAGAAGAACTGATATTGTTTTGAAGGTAAAGGTGGACACACCAAATATTGATTTAATTGATAAAAACTTAACTATTAATATGTCCATATCTAACTTTAGAGCATTTTTTCCACACCTCCCAAAAACTTTTGCTGTATATCATATATACACATACATACAGATAATGATTCACTACTTCATAAAAGAGGATTTTAGTCTTACCTGTTAAATCCTTTTCTCTTAGTCCATATAGGTTACTGGTAACTTTGGGGTAGGTGACCACCCCTTTAAGTAGGCAGGAACAATTCTTGAAGAGAATGCTGGGTGGAGTCTACCTCCTCTCCTTAGCTGCATCTAGCCACCCTCTCCAGAAAGATCTGACACACTAACTAGTGACTAGGTAGTAAGAAGTGAAAAGAAGACTTTTGTGAGCATGAACCTGAAAGAACTCCCACGTTCAGGCACAGGAGAGTCAAGCATGGTCCCTTGACAGGGTGGGAGACCAGTAACCTATATGGACTAAAAGAAAAGGATTTAACAGGTAAGATTAAAATCCCCTTTTCTCTGTCGTCCAATATAGGTTACTGGTAACTTTGGGATGTCCAACCATTGAGCTTCCCAGAGGCGGGAAGTAAGGCAAGGACCAGACGCAGAGCCCCCAAAGTCATCAGAGCCTGTATGAACCATCAAATCAAAGACAGCCCAACAATAACAATGAAGTGTCAACGGACACCAAACTGGTGCATAACCACACCAGGAATGTAGCACACAAACTCGAGCCATCTGGGCTCAAAACTGAAGAGACGAAAGGAGAACCTAGACAGGCAAAACTGCTTCTAGGTTTTTTCATCCCAAGCTGGCATCGGCTGACTCCAGCACATCAACGCAGAAATGTTTAGAAAAAGTGTGCACAGATGACCAAGTGGCAGCCTTGCACCACTGATCAGCTAAGGCTTGATTCTTGTAAGCCCAAGATGCCCCAATGGATCTAGTGGAATGAGCCGAAACCCTAAATGGAACAGGCTTCTTCCGCAGTTCTTACGCCTTATGAATAGCAGACTTAATCCAAGCCGCTATGGTCCCCTTGGATGCAAGTCTCCCTGCCCTGGGACCATCAGGAATGACGAACAAGGCGTCAGACCGGTGAATAGACATTGCACCACATCCAACAAGTGAAGATCCCTTTCCTTGTCAGATGTAGGGTCAGGGCAGAAAGAGGGCACCAAGACTTCCTGATTAACGTGGAATTCAGAGACCTCCATCAGAAGGAACTCCTGAGAAGTGCGAAGAACCACCTTGTCTTTGTGAAACACCAAAAAAGTTGGTTTAGAAGACAGGGCATGCAACTCCACTACACAACGAACAGAAACAATCGCCAGGAGAAAGGCCATTTTCCAGGTCAGCATGTGCAGAGGAATAGCAGTCAATGACTGAAAGGGAGGGCGCTGAAGGACACCCAAAACCAAGTTAAGATCCCACTGAGGAGTAGGGCTCTTAAAGGCAGGACTTGTATGAGCAACGCCCTTAAAGAAAACCTTAACATCAGGAATGATAGCGATATATCTGTGAAACAAGACAGACAGTGCAGAAGTCTGAACCTTAATGGAGCTCAAACGGAGTCATTTATCCACTCCGTCCTGCAGAAAGGCCAGGATCGTTGGATGATCAAATTCCTGGGAAAGATCCTTATCAGCGCACCAAGAGAGAAAGGTGGCCACCACACCTGAAGTGTTCAGTATTGAGGATTCAATTTCCATGCCATCAAACCCAGACAGTCCACATCCTCCTTCCACAGGTACCCCTGCAGAAGGAGATCTGGACGTCAGGGATGCCGAAAGGGCTTAGCCGCGGAGAGATCCAGGAGCTCCGAAAACAAAGCTTGATGAGGACATTAATGAACAATCAGAATGACTGGATAGCCCTCCAGACGCCGTTTCCGCATCCACTGCCAGAGCTAGAGGGTCCCTCCAGTGAGAGCAGAACAATGGTCCTTGAGGTCCAAAATTGTACGACAGTTGCCGTCTTTCTTGGTTACCACAAACAGGTTGGAGAAAAACCCGAAACCCATTTCCAGAGCTGGGACTGGTTCCAGAACCTCTATATCCAAAAGGGTCTGAATAGCACCGTGGAACAGATGGCGCTTTTCCACTCCCTGAGGAGTGTGAGAAGGAAAAAACCTGAACAGGGGAAAAGAAACAAAAGGGATCCTGTACCCTTCTGACACAACCTGCAAAACCCACTGATCCCCCACGGTCTCTGTCCAGGCACTGAGGAAGTGGAGCAAATGACTACCCACTGGAGTGTGGGGACCGGGGGTTCTGCGATTCATGCCGAAGTAGGTTTGGAAGTCTTGGGGTTTGTGGAGTACTGCTTGGCCCTCCATTGTTGTTTGGGCTTAGAGGAGAAGTGTAGAACCTGGCGAACCACCAGGTTCGAGGAGCGCGCCTCACTCTGAAAGGGAAGAAAAAGCAGATTCCTCTTCACTGGAGGCTTCTTCCTAGGAACTAAAGGCAGAAAGGTACTCTTACCTCCTGTGGCCTCACTGAAGAGGTCCTTAAGCTCTGGGCCAAACAGAGAGGTACCCTGAAAAGGCAATGAAAGCAAGGCTTTCTTAGAGGTAGTGTCTGCAGACCAGATCTTGAGCGAAAGAGCCCGTCTGGCTACCACAGACAAGGTAGAAACCCTAGCCACAAAGCAGATGGCATCGAAAATAGCAGGAGAAACATAATGCTGAGCCTCAGAAATGTTGGCAAGAAGTTGCAACATATCAGCGGTAGGAGCTCCCTGATGGACAGCCACAGTCAGCTGTTCGGTTCAAACTGCAATGGCCTGTTCACCCAAGCAGCGGCGAACTCCAGACGCAACGAAGTACCAGCCATAGCAAAGATGGTCTTTAGGGATGTCTCAATCTTCCTGTCAGTCCAGTCTTTGAGGAGAGAAGCGTCTGCCACAGGCAAAGCAGTGGAATTAGAAAGTCTAGAGACTGGTGCGTCCACCTTGGGTGGATGAGCCCATTGAGCTAACGCCTCTTCAGAAAAAGGGTACAACTTAGCAAACTTCTTGGAAACAGAAGGTTTCTTGTCAGGAGCTTTCCACTCGTCAGACACCAGATGGTCAAGAGTCGGGTTAGGTGGAAAACAGGTAGACTGCTTCTTAGGCTCCTGTATCACATCAGAAGGGTCCACAGGAGCCTCTGGAACCAAGGGGATGTTGAGTGTGTTCAAAACCGCCCTGATCAGGCCCTCAGCAGAGGGATCAGGGTCAGCCTCAAAGGGGTCTCCAAAAAACTGGGAAGAGACCACCGCAGAACATTCCCCCTATCAGAATCCACCAGTAGTTCCTCTTCAGAGGAATCAGAGACATCAGATACTACCTGAGGCTTAGCTAGGGAAGATCTGATAGGAGTAGGGGGTTGCCAAGAGTGGAAAACCCCCTGCAATTGGGATGGAAGGAGCTGTAAGGTAGACCTTAGGTCTCTGGTAGTGGCCTTAAACTCTTGCATCCAAACTGGTTCTAGGGCATGGCTGGAGGTCCCTGGGGGAGGGGCAGGGGCAACAGCGAATGCCGGGCATAAATGACCTGAGTGCTCTCTAGGTAACCCTGATTGACACAAGGAGCAATGCGCAATAGGGCACACAGACACCCCAGTATCCTTTGTCTTAAGCCTAGCCCCAATGGAATTTACATCCTCACAGTGTCAAAAATGTCCCAAGTATAAGGAATAACCCCAATACAGTGTCTAAGATTAAAATTTCACCCCAGAAATTGCTAATTTGCACTTATCTGGCAGGAGAAGGGTTAATCTGCTGAGGAGAGAAGGAGAGTCCAAGCCCTGCGTAGAATGCTCATGAAGGGAAAGCAGAAAACGGCGGCCTCAATGGGAGCCAATTAGAAAAGAGCATGCAAAGCAAGCGCTCATGAGAAATGTAGATTTCCCTAAAAAAAAGTACCCCAACAGTGCCCGAAGCCCCCTGAGCCCTCCAAAACACACAGAACACTGATCGGATGATAGAGCAAGGTCAGACAAACAAAATGAGCCGTCTCTGAAGTCACTATATCCCAAACTGTAAAATCCCATAGATGTGAATGGAGCATGGCGTATCTGCGGTAAAGCGCGCTGGAGCTCAAATTTTCAATATTTTACAGATAGGTAAAAAAAAGTTGTAAAAACACCAGAAAAACATGTTGCGAGACAATTAAACACCCTGAAGGGAAAAGTGCAAACCCCCCCCCCAAAAAAAGATGCCAACTGGCAGACAAATGGTTAAAATTACCAGAGAAAATCTGCTCCAAACCCCCAACACACATACAGACAAACCCAATGAGTGCAGGAGTATGTAGTAAGAACTCCAAAAGAGACCACTGTGCGGAGAGGAAGCGTAGGACAGGTGGACCTCAGCACTCAAAGGGTTGCTCACATTTTCAGTAGGTCTTCTATCTTCAGATTACCATGTATAAAGAAGAAGCCTCAGTCGGCAACTCCTAGGGAAAGGACATGCCAAACAAGATTTTCCCCCCAGGGCTAAGAGGTCCACCACAGTGCCTGGAAACTGAGTTATCCACGAGGGAATGTCAGTAATGGTAATCCGCATATGGTGGTATTCCATATCTAATAGAAAACAAAACAGAAGCTAAATCTATAGCAGAACTGATCTCTTGCCTGCATCTTCATCAAGGAACAAATCTTTCTGGAGAGGGGTGACTAGATGCAGCTAAGGTGAGGAGGTAGGCTCCACCCAACCCAGCATTCTCTTCAAGAATTGTTCCTGCCTACTTAAAGGGGCGGTCGTCTACCCCAAAGTTACCAGTAACCTATATTGGATGACAGAGAAAATGACACTGGTCAGGAGCTAGAATCCATTGTCTAGCCTATCATGTGATAAAAATTATCCCCCTTAAAACCACAAGGGGGTAAAATCCCCATTTTATGTAGTGGGAATGTTTATTTGTTCCCTATTATGCAGTTGGTTTGCTCCACAATTGCTCGTCTCTTGCTTACTGCGTAAGGTCCGTGACATGCATTCTGCTGCCTGGTCTACATGCTAATCTTGCATGAATAGCATGAAATGTGTTCCTCGTGTTAACTATTACTTACCTTCATCCAGGAGGTCAACTACATTTTCTGATAATAAAGGTGTTGAGACTGTAAGTAGATGCTCTGAACTGCTTGTTGAAGATGATCCAGGAGGAATCTGGAAAAGTTCCAAATTAAATAATAGGATTTTAGTGAATTTATATAATATATAGCTCCTACATATTGATAATATATATACATTGGCAGAAAAAAATATTCTTCTATGTTTTTTGCATGCATTTAGTGTTTTTGTTTTAACGCAAAATACACTGAAATTAGATTTCAGTTTATGGAATTAAATACCCTATATGTATTTGTTTTACATTTTTTTAGACAAGTTTAGGGATCCGATTAAAATGTATATACACAATTACATACACACACACACACACACCCCTGAAATGTGTTTTTTTTAAATTGTAATTCATGGGTACAGACAGTCACGAACAGCCTAACCCCACATTTTACCTTCTATAGAATGTTTGCAGGTAAAAATCAAATCATTCCCAGCAGTAAGGCCATTTTCATTCAGTGCTGCACTGGTGATGTCACCCTTTGTGAAAGGTACTATACTGAAATATGGTATCATTCACAAAGGCAACTATAACCTCGTTTGAATTCATCACAGTACAGTTATACTGCATTCCTGAGAGAATGCAGTAAAATAATAGTAAGGAAGGTTGTCACAGTGGCGTATGGGGCCGCCGGTAGACTTTTGACACAAGTGTTGGTGGGGGTTACGATGTTCATCACAATTTCAATGAACGGATAAGCCCACATGAGTGCCAGCCAACAAAAATGTCAGAAGCTCATGTGGGCTTGCTGTCAGACACACCCCTTCTGCATCTGCCGTCCATGTGAAAGAGCCTTATGAGAGAAGTGGCTGCCTAAAGTGGCTGTTCAAAACGTTAATGATTGTTGGAAGCTGATTTAATCTATTAGCAGGTGCCTGGAAAACACTCTGGATGAATAACACAGCACAAAAGACTTGAAGTCAAAGATTTTAATATGGAGAAACTGACATTTTAGCTTACACTACACCTACATCAGGATGGACATAATACTCGACTCAGCATAATTTATATCCACTTCTCATGTTTTAAGAAGAGGGGGTATAATTTATGCCGATTCCAGTATTATGTCTTTGTTTAGAAGACGTGATTTACCCCAAAAGGTTGATTTCTTTAAATTATAGCTGTCTGTATTGAAGTGTGGTGTGCCTCTGTTTTCTTCTTTAAAAAAAAAAAAAAAGATATTTATTAGTCCCTAGCACAAGAACTTTGTTATTTGTTCCACTCTTATTTCTGAAATTCTCCCTTAGTTTCAAAATATAAAACTAGTATAAAAAAACCAAACCTACAGCCATGTTAACATAAAATTCTTATCCACGTCCATTTTGAATGGCCAACCTAAATGTTTTCAGGTATCTGTTAGATGCCAATTTACCCTACTCCCTTTTCTCCTTACCAAAGTTCTTGCTCCTCTCCAACAATTTCTCATTCAAGGTATGAAGGAGGATTTCTTACAACATTTTGTAGAACTGACATGACACAATAAATACAGGCTGAGAGCCATCCTATTTTTCACTCTGGATTTAATTTATGTTTTGGGCCATTTAACCATAAAGGTAGAAGACATCCATTACAATAGTAAGTATACTGTATATTTACTATTACATATCTATATGTAAAAATGATTATTGGTTCCTGCTTCTGTGCTGAACAATCCCAGTGTCAGTAGTGTGGAGTATTGCATTCTGGCATTTGTAGTTCTACTTACTAGCCACTTCTCTATTACCTGGAAGCTTGTGAGTTATGAAAAACTACCAGCTCCCACCGCAACAGAGACATGTGCATCGTTACAATGCAGAGTACATTAAAATCATCTATATCATTACAATGCAGCATACATTCAACTGAGGAGATTTCCCAGTCTGTCCATATTAACTGCAGCTTTAATTGGACATATAAGAGAGATACAGTGTGCAAGAAAAAGAGACAGAAAAGAAGACAGAGTACAAGACGAAAAAAAGCACACACAAGTAAGACAAGGAGAAGAGTGCAATATAATACAATCCTTTGCATTTCTCTCCTCTTCTGCCTCTTTCACACCCATTATATTTCTCATCCCTTCTGCCTCCATCCCTCTGGGTCTCTCTATCTCTCTGCCCTTCTCACCTTGTTCAGCCTCTCCCAAACCATCTGCCTCTCACCCCACCCATCTAATTGTTTAATGAAGTTAGGTTTGAAGAACATAAGTTATACTTCTAAGCTTTTATACATTTGAGTAATAAATTAACTTTGGCTTTATCAAACTTTTTTTGCCATTGAATTTCCTTATGTTAAGATTTTTTGTGGTTTTCTCTTCATAATCTTCTGAATCAATGACATTCTGTAGACTAGTGTTTCCATCAGTTGTCTCATTTACATATCATATTTTGAAAAATAAGAATTTGTTAAATTTAAAGTGACTGTCTTTTCACTAGCCACCTGTAATATTAAACTCAAACTGGTCCTTCTAGTGACTAAAATAGACCATTGGTGTGTATTGAATGGACAGCTATCCAGCAAGTGTGACTATGTATTATGTCAAACACAGCCTCTGCATCTCCTCTCATTATCCTTAGTATATTTATTTAAATATTTATGTACCATAATATGCCTTCACTATTCATATTTCCAGCTACTTACATATTCATATGATATAATGTGGCTTTACTTTGTATAGATCCATTTATGAACATTTGTAAAATTATTACAAACATTCATTCTATTTTCACTGCTCACTGACTATATTTGAAACAGGTCAAATTGTATAAAAAGCTAGCCAGCTAGTAGTGTACAGAAGAATTATATGACAGCTAGTTCTACCAAGACGTTGCAGCATTGTAACCATCAAGAATGTGAACCTCCAACAACTGTAGAAGCATTTCTGTGCTGCAATTCTATCATCAAATTGCAAAATAAAAAAAAACTCTACAGCCAAATCTTGAGTGGTTTCATTCATAAACGCCAAATGAAATCTCAATAGTGGCACCTACCATTGTACTTAAAGTTGATTCTGTATCAGAGGAGTTTTGTGTACTTCGCCAAACGTAAATGGAGTCTTCGGAACCTAAAACATATGTGCTTAAGTAAATAATAATCTAACAGAATTGCATTTGCATTAAATGGACAATAAACTACTATTAAGAACATACATAAATACATATATGAGCTTTTTTAGGGGTATTCCCACCTATACTACTGGAAGATGCATTATTCCAAAGTTGTGTCAGAATTATATATTTTTTTTATTGCATTGAGGTTTTATGATTATTTTTGCTTCAGCCCTTCCATGCATAAATGGTACAGCATTAAACAACAAAAATACCTCTTCCATTTTTGTTACATCTTATTTAATGTCTCACCATATAATTCTCCGATGAAGCATTAGTATGTACAGGGGGGATTTGTTACTAGCGAGGCAATTAATTATAATTTTGTTAATCAAAAAAGCATGGAGGATTTAATTTAATAAACTCTCTGTAAATAATACATATTTACACGTGCAGTCTTTTCCACTGTGGATGAGCTGTAGTGCCAACATTTCTTTCTGTTGCAATAAAATATTTGATTTAGATTTAAATAGTTTAACCCCTTAAGGACCCGGCACTTGAGAACCACGTTTTTTTTGTTTGTTTTTTTCCGGTTCAGGGCTTCCGGCGTGCTCCATGACATGCCAGGACCGTCACTGGCCCTTAAATGCCAGACTGCCGTGATGGTCCTGGCATGTCAGTGGTCGTTAAAGGGTTAAACATTTTATACTTTACCTGTAACTCAGTGTATGCTTTACAACCTACAGGTTTGACCTCAGATTCAGAGTAACATGTTCCAAAGACTGGTCCTTCCACTTTCTTCTTAAAATTACAGCACAGATTGATGTAAAAACCATGCCAGGAATAGTGCAAGGCATCATGTGAAAATTGTTAAAACATTCTATTTATATATCAGTTAGTTACTAGTCATTATGGTGAGGTTTTTATTATTATTTTTTTTTTTTACCATTGCTTTATTAGTCCTGTCTAAAACAATAAGGCACATAAACAGGCAATTTAATCTGTTGAATGCAGAAATGGTGTTCAGGGTATTGAGAAACAATGCATTTGAGTACTCTCGAGCATTCAGAGGGAATAAATCTCCTTTAAATTAGTGGACATTTTTATTTGCCCCTAATGTTGTGGTTAGATTCCATAATTACTTTAGTTCTTCTCACATCAGAATCAGTATATCCTGTGATGACTTAAGCATATTTATAGTTATGAGGCTAGTAAATTTCTGATATATATTTTTGAGCAGTGGTAATCCATATAGGTGAGCTTAACTGTTGGAATAAAAAACAAGGAATCTTGAGTTCACACTTTTTTTTTTTTTTTTAAACACAAAAGAAATTCCAACAAAAGTGTTTAGGCCTCACTTAAAATTAAACTCATATAGGAGAGCATGCACTGAAAATAAAGATAATATTTTGTATATTTATCAGTTAGGCTAGAATACTAATCTATCCACACAAGTAAACATTCACTTTAGTATATATGTAAGTCAGATTTTATATTTACTAAAGTATACATTTTAATTCCCTTGTTGTAGACATTTTAAATTAGTGAGTTATTTGTATTCAGAAGAACTGAAATACCTAGCTCTTGCAGTTTTAAACTGGCTTATATACAAGTGACAATGTTTCATAATCATTCTGTCTTCTACTATAAAGTTAGAAGGAAAAAAAACACTCAATGAATGTTTCAATAAGGAACCATATGCAGGTAAGTATGCAAAGATTTTTCGAAAGTATTATAATAAGCAGAACATTAATTTATTGGATAGAAAAAAAGTTTATGGAAATGAATAAAAGTTCCTAACATGTAATTAATATAACAAATGTAACTTCAATTTCATGATTAGATATTTAATATACATTGTTTGGGAAACTTATCAATTATTTTATTGGGCAAAATGGCAAACAGAAAGGAATATTTGCAATTACAGAATTAACCATCTATTTATCAAGTGGAAACTCTAGTACTCAGGATCTTAATTTTCGTGAAAGCGTATCAAAAAAACACCTTGTCCCTTTTTTTCTCCTGAGCATAAAGTTTTTTATGGCTTGCCAGATAGGAAATTTTGGCCCTGGTAAAAGAGTGTTAACATATGTGTTTATTATAGGATTCTTAATAATAATCCTATATAATAATTAGTTTAAATGTGTGTAACAACGCAGTCATGTGCAGTAGAGACTGCCCGTGCCGTGGCTGATACAGAGCTGGACGCTCCGAAGGGCATGACTGCCCCGCGACCGGCTGGCAGTGGAACTGTGGCCCATCTAACAGACTCTTCAACTAGTAAATAAATAAAAAATTAAGAACTTAGAACACAGTCTACGAGATCCCATTGCATTGCAGGAGATAACTTTATTACTGGCATATCTTCAAATTCCTACACACCTACACATCTATAGAAATTTGAGAAATACAATTGGTGATAATGTCAAGTGATGTGGAATTCAGTCTAGTTCAATTCTTATACATTTCTACTTTATTATATTTGCAATATGATTTATTAAGGATTTCAAAAAACATTTGAGGTTTTTTGGAAAAATACTAAAAATTTGAAATTCTTTAAACTGTTATTCAATTTCAGTTTAATTAAACTCAGTCTCACTGGTGAGAGTTTGAATTGACAATTAATATTTCATAGCTCTAAGACAAAAGTAAACTTAAAATCAGTATATATTTTTAATTACTATGAATTATGCTTTTGATCATGAAGAGTTCAGTCAAGCAATAAAATGAGGGCTGTTTGATAAAAGAACCAGGAGTCTCCACATTACAATGAATCTATTGAAGCACTTACTAGGAATATCTCCTTGAGTTGTTTTAGTTGTCATGATGGATCGACTGAAGTCAAATGTGTATCGTCCAAGATAACAGTTTCTCACCATCTGACTCACGTGGTCATAGAAGTGGAAATGATGCAGTAAAGCCTGAAGAGCAGGTATGCCCATTAATGACACACCAGAATCTTCATCATGTACACTAAGGCCCTGCAAATAAAATACAAACACGGAATTTAAAGAGGCACAGAAGAAGACCTGCAATAAAATACAAACACGGAATTTAAAGAGGCGCAGAAGAAGACCTAATTATATAGTCAGAGCTAAACAGAGTTAACTCTGAGTGCTGGAGGGGTACAGAATGCATTGCAAAGTACCCCTCTGGCACTCAAAGTGTTAAAAAACAAACAAACAAAAACAGAACTTTTTTTTTTTTTTGCTGATTCAATGGTAGACCTGAAATGTGAGACTTTCAATTCTCACAGTTCAGGTTCCAATGACAGCAGACAGTTCCCACTGGCTTTTAGTTTTGGGTTCCTAAATCTGACACTTTCTACCTATGAGAACATCTTTGAGCCCTGCGGTATAAGTCCATACTTGAAATGAGATAATGATTAAGAGGATAAATCACAGACTGTCAGCTTTAAACTAAAACTATGTACATCCATAAATCCTGATCTAGGTATTGATTACAGCCCTTTCTATATACAGTCCCTCCATTTTAGGGGACCAAATGTAATTGGACAATTGGCTGCCCAGCTGGGTCTTGGCCAGTTGTGTGTTGTTGCATTGTTATGTCATGCACAAAAGGTTTAGAAGTGCTTTTAGGAGTGGCTTTTGCATTTGAAGTCTGTTTCTGTTGTCAGGCAACATGAGGAGTAAAGACATGCCAATGCCAGTGAAGCGTCCCATTTTCAGGCTGAAAAATTAGACAAAATCAATCAGACACATAGCCAAAAGATCAGGTGTGTGTCAAAATCAGCTGTGTGGTACACTGTTAAAAAGCAAGAAAGCACAGGTGAGCTCAGCAATAACAAATAACCTGGTAAGCCTCGGAAGATCAGTGTAGTGGATGACATAAAAAATGCTTGCAGTTGTGAAGAAAAAAACCCTTTTCAGCTGTCCAGCAGATCAACAATAGTCTCCAGGGGCTCAATTCAATTAGTGCTGGCAAAAAAAAAAATAAAAAAAAAATCCTGTGTTGTAATCAAACGACAAGATTTACAAATGCACAACGGTTACTTGCGTTGCACCCATAGAAATCAAATGAATTGTCCATACCATTTGCCTCTCTTGTTTTTTATGTTCCATTTGTACTGTCCCATATCTCTCTGTCACTATTCCCTATTGTACAGAGCTGCCGAATAAGTAGGTGCTAATAATAACTGTATGCAGTGGGTGCCAACACATGCTCAAGAGATACATTTTCAGTAATTTATTCTGTGCCTACAAAACCCAGGCATAGAATATTAACCTGTTAACGACCGGCGCTTACACGAGTGGCCGGCACTTGAGGACCATGGGGCATTTTTTTTTTCTTTCGATACAATTCATTGAATTCCACAACGTGCCAGGACTGTCCCTGATCCTTAAGTGCTAGACAGCCATGACGGTCCTGGCACGGCGTTGGATGTGAAGGGGTTAAAAACCTACTATAGTACAAAAGAACAACAGCAGAAACACACATGCATGCGCAACTAGGCAACTCTACACCAAAAACACAAAGATTAATATGAGGGTCAAAAGTGCCTATGTGAATTGATCCAAATCACAATGAACACTCTCTCTAAAGAAAAACACTACCAACACTAAGATAAAATGAGTTCCCTTCACTCTCACGAGTTCCAACATGAACAATAAGCTACTCCCTGTAACTCAAAGCTCCATGGTCAGAGCTTTTCTATTTGCTTCCGGGTTTGGCCAGGGACGTCTGCATCACATGTTTGTGATGTCACTTGACGGCACCTATATCTGGGAGCTTTGTGTGAATCTCGCTGCACTTAAAAGGTGTTCCTTTGCGTCTGCATAGCCAAGTTCTTGTTCCAATTTGTGTACCTGATTGACCAGCCAGTGAATGACCCCTTACCAGTCTTGACCATTCTCTAGTCTCTTGATTTGAATTCTGTTATTGACCAGCCAGTGTATGACCCCTTGTCAGCCTTGACCACTCTCCAGCCTGTTGATTTGGATTTTGATGTTTGTTCCCCGCATCCCATATCAGTGCTCTACTAGTTTTGGACTTTGTCTCTATTTGTAGACCACTTACTGGCTCACAGGTCAGTGATCTTCTTTGTTTGGGAACTTTTCTATCCTGTATGTTTTTGTCCTGATTTATTAATCTTTGAGAGTTATGCTTTTGTAGCCTTCGTACCCTAACTATGTACCCTATACTTCGTTCTCTAGCCTTCACTCTCCCCTACAGGAGAGAAGGTGCTGTCTTGTAAGGGGTTCTATCCTGGGCTTACTCCCAGCTCCTCTGGGGTTTGTCATCCGGCCTTGCGGCTGACACCTTTAGACGGCCTTAGCCGCAGCAATGGTCCCTTGCAGATAGCCTATGCACTACTAGCTCAGCTCTCTAGCGTCACTTCCAAGCACTTCCTCTCCTGTAGGTACTCTTCGGTAACCCATAGTATAGCTTATGTATAACACTCTCCCGACTAGAACTAACATTAATAATAAAGTCGCCCCCACTACACTCAACAGGAACAATCTAGGCTTCATTCTCCCTCCCCATGTGTTTCCCATGTAAAAGCACTTACCTTGATGTTGGAGGTTCATAACTTTCCTCAACAACCTGGACATCCTCTGCATGCACCTGCACACTTTAATAAGAAAGTAAAAACAAACAAGCAAACCCCATCGATCAGCTACCCATGTTACCACAGCAGCCAATAACACACACACACACATAAACGGTCCTGCTTGGGCCAGAGTGGGAACAAAATAAACAGGGATTGGCTTTCATATGGCCAATCCCGTTCAAATTCTTTCCCATGCTCCCATTAGCCGATAGTTGCAGTTACAGAGACCACAGAATATGCTTGCAGGGCAGCAAGTAGAATATCTCCGGAAAATGGGTATGTTTTCTGGTCGGTACTTATTTTAGACCCAAGATATAGCCATAGAAGTGTCAAAGAGCACCATCAAAAGAAGACTACATCTGAATAACCACAGAGAGTTTAACACAAGATGCAATCCACTGGTAAGTCACAAGAATAGAAAGGCAAGGTAGCAGTTCTAAATCTACATAATGAAAGCTGTAGACTTGTGTAAAAAGTTTTATGGACAGATGAGACAAAGATTAACTTGTACCAGTGATGGAAAGAGTATAGTGCAGATAATGAAAGGAACTGCAGGTGATCCAAAACATATCACCTCATCTGTGAAACATGGTAGGCGTAGTGTAATGGCTTTGGCATGTATGGAACTGGCTCACTTGTCTTTATTGATGTGTACAAAAACATCTTATTTGCTCTGATAAACCAAATGCCTCAAACTTTATTGGAAGGCATGCACCTTGCAGCAGGACAATGACCCCATAACATCGCTAAAACAACAAAGGAGATTTCCAGGGCCAAAAAGTGGAATGTTCTTGACAGGACAAGTCAATCACCCGACCTGAATCCAACTTAGCATGCTTTTGACTTGCTGAAGACAAGGCAGAAGGGAAAAATGCCCCAAAACAGACAGAAACATCAGATGGCTGCAGTACAGGCAACACAGAGCATCACCAGGGAAGATACTCAGCTTTTGATGATATCTATGGGTTGCAGACTTCATGCATGATTGCAAATAATTTGCAACAAAGTACTAAATAAGATAATTTTGTTTACGGTTATCTTATTTGTCAAATTACTTTTGGTCCCGTAAAATGGAGGGACTATGTATAAAAAGGGCTGTAATTCCAACATGGTTCATGGTTTAGGAATGTAAATACCCTCAAATTAAAGATGACAGTCTGCACTTTATCATCTTATTGTTTCATTTCAAACACAAAGTGATGGAGTACATAGCCAAGACAACAAAACTTTTGTGACTGTCCAAATTCTTATGGACTGAACTGTATATCAAATCTGGATTAACAGGTTACAAAGTAAGTTAGGTTGAAAAATGGCACACATCCATCAAATTCAACCTTTGCCATAGTATAACCAAAGAGCACACAGCATAACCCTGCATGTTCTCTTCTGCTAGAAATGCATTTAATATTCTCTTAAATGTATCCATTGCATCTGCAATTACCACATTAATGGGCAAGGAGTTCCATAATTTAACAGACTTTACTGTAAAAAAAAACCCTTCCTCTGCTGAAGTTAAAACCACCTTTCCTCTGATATCTTAAGGGGTGGCCTTGGAATGAAAAGCACACCAAAACTATCCTTGTATTTACCTAAACTTAAACAGTGTAACAAGATCATCATACTTCAAGTCCTGCATTCCCTTAATTAATTTTGTTTCTCTTTGCTGTATTCCTTTTTCTGTACTGGTGGCCGAAACTTCACTGCATATTAGAGATAAGGTCTTACCAATGAATTATACAATGTCAAAATTATGTTATCCACTCTTGATTCAATAACCCATTTTATGCAAGACAGTGCTTTGAGTGCTTTTGCTACTACTGTTTGGCACTGGTTACTGTTTCCAAGTTTGTAGTTTGAAAGAACTCCCAGATCTTCCTCTAGCAAATGCATGACTTTACACTTTTCCACATAAAACTTTATATTCCATTTGGTTACCCAATTTTAAATAAATCCTCTTGTAAAGAACAAACATCCTGCTCTGAATTTATTACCCTGCATATTTTAGTATTCTCTGCAAATATTGAAAGGTTGCTTTCTATACCCATTTCCAGGTCATTTATAAACATGTTAAAAAGCAGTGGACCAAGTACTGCACCCTGAGGCACTATACTCCCAATTTTAACGGTGTTGGAGAATTTTTAATTTACAACAGTAAACTGTTTCCTATCCTTCAACCAGTTTTCTTTCCAGTTGCCCCCATTTCCTTATTTTATACGCCAGACTCCTGTGTGGCAATGTATCAAATGCATTTTCAAAATCTAGATATACTAAATCTTCTGCTATACCATTATCTGGTTGCTATTTCTTCCTAGAAGCGCAAAATATTTTTTTGGCAAGATCTATTCCTCTTGCATGCACAGTATTCGCTATTGCTGTACCATACCACAAAATGAACAGAAGTGCTCTGTAAAGTTGTACTGTGGAATACAAAAATGAATAATTACGTTTTTCTATAGATTTACTCAAACAGACAACACTATCCATTTCCATAAAGTGTTTCACCACAGAATTTGGTATCCATGTCCGTTTTTAGTTTCTGTAATGTAAAGTCTGCTATGACCTTTCAGGGGAAAAAACAACTGCACCACAAAAGAGAAGTGAGAAAAAAATCCAAATTGCCCATTTTAAATTGGGATTTTAACCCCTTAAATGCCCTTTAAATAAATTGGAATACTTTGCGATAATGTACATATGACCCCCAGGATCACTACCTCCTCCAGACTACAAATCACCTTATTGAAAAGGGTCCATAAGTAAGCAAACAGTTGTGGCCTTATGTATAAAAGCAAATTTAAGTGATTCTGTGAAAAACCTACATTATAGGGAGTGAAATAAGCATTCAGAAAGATTCCTATTCATTTAAATGGAATTTTTAACCCCTTGAATGCTAGAGAGGTCTCCAACGCACTGCAAAGCAAAGCGTGGTGACCTCTCTAGCATTCATGGTGTTAACCCCTTACCACCCGAGGACGTACATAGCGGATGTCCCAGGTAGACAGAGGACGTACATGTACGTCCCAGAATTCATTGAAGCAAATGGGAAAAAAATGATCGGCGGGCATTAAGTGATGGCCGCAGTCACTAAGGGGTTAAAGGCTACATTTAGATCAATGGTAACATCTCTTTGTCTCCCATGTTGCACATAGTTTGCCCCAGAATAGCTCCGATATGCTTTTAAACATAAAACCCTTAGGCCTGAATGCAAGAAGCATGTGCAATTGATATTAAGAGTGCAGTTTTGATGGCAAAATGATTACCACCAAAATGTTACTGAATTGTGCATGTTTTTTCCCAATACAGTGGAGACCTCTCCAGCATTCAAGGGGTTAAATGCTCAATTTAATTTAACAGGAAGTTTTGTGTGCCCCCTATGATGCAACTGGTTTACTCCAGAATAACTCAGTTTGCTTTTATAAATATGGGCCATAAAACCTTAAAAAATTATTATTCTGGGGCAAACCAACTGCATTACAAGGGATAATAACATATTTCTAATAGGTTCCTTTGATTTAAAAGTGAAGCAGGGGATTCAAACCCCCATTTAAGCAACAGGAGTTTAATTTACCCCCAGTGATGCAGTTAATTTTCCATGGAATTAATCGACTTGCATAAGGCCCAATCCATCTGTGTGGAAAAATGTCACAAACTATACAAGAGACTTTTTTTTTTTTTTTTTTTTTTTTTTTTAATCCTGACTGGCTTAATTTTCTACACATTTACAATGAAAAACAATTTATATGACATGATTATAATTCGTATTCTAATGAGCTGGTATTCCTGAATACTGTTAAATGCATTGTGCACAAATGCAGAATAAGCAATCTATCACAAAGAAATGTAAAATAGAGACTGAAAAGCTGAAATTTTGCATAGTTATGAAGAGAAATATCAACATAAGCAATTTTTTTTGCCTGACTGCTAAAAGACAAACATTGAGTCTAGCTTCATGTTAATCTTCAAGTGAATAGATTCTGACTTCAACAGAACAGCTTCTTATTAGCTATACTGGCTTCAGCTGGAATCTGGAAATGGTATATAAATTAGTCAAAGCTTTTGTGAGGGAAAAACTGCCCACTATGAATTGGAAATCACAAGTATAACAAATGGTCCATGGATGATTATTATTTCTGTCTACGCTGAATACAGAGAAAAAAATAGTTTATTGACAAATATTCTAATTATAAATGTGCTCTCTTAACCCCTTAACGACCGACAGCACAGTTAAGGACCATGGGACATTTTTTTTTTAGCCAAATGAATTCCGGGGTCCCCTAACAGCATGCAGCTGCGCAGTGACTCCTGAAATCGATGACATGCCGGGACCATCATGAGTCCTTAATGCAAGTTTTCCCATGACAGTCCTGGTACGGTATAGGTCCTTAAGGGGTTAAAAACAAAAATGTACTTTCTTTTTCAATAACAGTTGCTCTGTGACCTGAAATATACAATTCTAGAACAAGTCTAGACTACGGCAAGACCATCTTACATCTCTAATTCAGTGATTTTCAGTTCTGGTACACAGTGCACACCAACAAGTTATAATTTAAGGATATCGCTGACTAAACACAAGTGTAGCAATCACGACTGACTGACCCACTGATCATACACCTGTTAACAAGCAGGGATATATGGTGAAAATTTGCACTGCTGGTACATCCTGACGACTAAAGTTGAGGAACACTTGCCTAAAGATTTGAGACCCAAGCTTCAAATCAATTGTAAAACTCCAGTAACCATTTATTTTAAATGGAAAACTTATGCCAAATACATAATATGCAGAGTTGCATTTTAACCAAGACATTCCTGCAGCATGTACCCAATTAAGGAGTGAGAAAAAATGGATAGGTAGATCTCAGCATAAATAAATCCTCTTCTAAAAGGAACAGTGGTGGTAGTTAAAAATCATACTTGGTGATTCCTGGGGGGCAGATTCATTAAGCGATGGTAAAGAGGTGATAAAGTGGAGATGACTTCTCCAGTTTATCACTTCTCCATTTCCTATGTTATTCTATGGAGCCTATTCACTAAGATCTCCAAAGCTGAAGAAATCTTAGAGAATAGGCTTAATAGAATAACATAGGAATTGGATAAATGATAAACTGGAAAAGTTATCTCCACTTTATCACCTCTTTATCAACGCTTAGTGAATCTCCCCCCTGGTGTTTTACAATTCCACTTTTTTAAGTGTTGATAGGATGCCTCCAATTGTCACTTGCCAGTAATTCATATATGAGTAATACAACTGTACACAGACTTTCTTTATTGTTTTGTTGTTAAGTTTTCTTGATCTAATAGGCAACTTCCATTGCCTTGCATGTACACTATTTACTTTAAGCAGAAATTAATAAAAAATGAGTCTGTGTAAAATGAGTCTGTGTAAAATGAGGCTGGGTGTAGAACCATCGGTGACTAGACTTGTGGTCACATTTTGAACTGAAGTAAGGACTGAGAAGTAGGCCTTGCTAGCTGACAGAAGTTTCAATTGCCCATCTGATAGACAAAAGAAGTAATTTCTGAAACCGTTAACACCAGGGTTCAATTAATAGCTTAAGCTCACCAGATCTACATTTTATACATGTAATAGAGTATATGTATAATGCAGGGTACATGGAGGTTAAATCTGCTGTGCAGCACTCATTTTCATGTGTACGCAATTAAAATGTGTACTCGACTAGTATTTTCTTCTAATTATATAAAATATATAGCTGTTATAACTTTAGACTGCAAGCTTCCAGTGTTTCACTTTGCAAAGCAATTTTAACCCTGTATTGTCTAAACCCTCAAATTGTAAAGCTCTGTGTATGCTTATGGTGCTATATAAATAAACAGATTTATTCATAACATCACATATAAAAAAGAAGACCATGATACTGGACTAAATGAATGAAGACTGTATTTGCAACACAAGCCCGGCTCATTACTAACCTGGAAAGCATGCTCCTTGGAATCTTCTAGATTTTCTGGCATTGGCATAACAAGTATATTTTGAAGAATAAAAGCAGCCTGGGGAAAAGAAAAAGTACCTCAGCACTGCCATCTTACTGGAGCTGCTATTAAGTGCAGTAAACCATGAATTCACACAACAATTCAAAAAAGTCCAAACCACCATTTAATTAACTCCTTGAATGCTAGAGAAGTCTCTAATGTATTGAAACAATGCTTTACAGACCTCTCTAGCATCCAAGGGCTTAAGTTCTCAGTAAAAACACCTGTTTATTCTTTGGAACAAATATTTCAGGAAATGACACAAAGGGCCTTCTACACAGAAGAACAGAAGAGCAATTACTGGGAAATCCCAAGTAACAATGCTTGAAGAGCCTGCTAGCATTCTAAGGGTAAAAGTACCTTTCGAATCAATACACATTTCTATTTTTCTCCTTTCTTGTGGTGCAGTTGGTTTGCCCCAGAATTACTCCTCTGTTCTTTTATGTATAAGACTCAGAATATCACAGGCATCCAATTCATAAAGGACAAAATGGGAAATTCAAGGACATGGCTTGATAGATATCCTTTTAAAATGTTGCACACAATATAGCGTGCAACATAAAGGCGCATTCACCATATCGCCGTGATGACAAGGGAGATATGAGAATCTCACCCTGCATGAAAAGCACGAGATTCTCATGTCGCCAGCTAAAACGTTGCTTTATCTCATTTCTCTGTATACATCTGCTGCTTGTTCTAAGCAATGTGTTGTTTAGATTACTTGTGCCTTGAAATAAATAGATTGTGGATTACTGAAGACATTGTAAATAATCCTGCTTCAACATATGTATACAGAGAAATCAGATGAAGCAACTTTTAGCCAGCGACATGAGAATCTAGCGCTTTTCATGCAGGGAAAGATTCTCATGTCGCCCTTATCATCACGGCGATATGGTTAACGTGCCTTTATGTTGCACTCCATTTTGTGTGCAACATTTTAAAAGTGAACCAGACGGATTCTTCTTTAGTTATGTGACATTACAGAAAGAAAAAAACAAAACATAAATGAACATTCAAGTTGTGTTCTAACAATATTGTAGGTAATCTGAAGAGCACAAGCAGTTCCTAATAAAAATTAAATGTGCATGGTACCTGGTAAATTTCAGAAAGCAGGGCTGGAAAGTACCAGGAGCTTGAGCTCCTAATATGTTACTTTTGGATTCTAAATGTCGCAGGTAGTTTCTACACAAATTTGTACATGCAAATCATCAATGGATAAGAACACTCCTATTATGCATTTAAAAATGTTGCCTGATTCCAAAGATCTGTACCTTTTTGTCTCTCATAATAAAGGATTCATTCAGGAAGCTAAAGTACTGTAAGTCTGGAGCAAGCCAACTGAACAATAGAGGCAAATTAACATTCTCAAAATACCCCTTTAACCCTATGAATGATAAAGAGGTCTCCAACATATTGAAGACCTATCTAACATACAATATTTAAAAGCACCATTTACATCAGTGGAACATTTAATGTATTCCTTTTGGTGTAGGTGGTTTGCTCCAGACCGGCATGTCTATCTTCCTGAATACAGTCCTCTATTTCTTTCCTGACTGTCTTTGATACATAGATAGTTCCTTTATTTTATTTATTTTGATTTTCTTTACTTTGCAAGGCAGAATGAAGAAAGTCAGATTGTCTATACTTTTATTGTTATGGTTTAATGTTAAAGCACTTATTTTTAAATGTTATACCTACATGATCCATGCTATCAGGTTATCTCCCTAAACAAAAAACACCTGTCACCTCCTCCAAACTCTATGGCTGAAAGTTAACCATAACATAAGGGTAGTGCATGCTACAGTATAATGCATGAAATTGGACCAAACTCCACCCTAAACGAAGCCAAGTTGTTGGCGCACAGTTCTCTTTAGAGACATGTTTAAAGCATCTGCATCCTAACGAGATGCCCTGTAAAAAAAAAAAAAAAAAAAAAAAATCAGTAGTCTTTTAAAATATCGAATTTGAAATAGCATGTGGCCATACGCCACATTAACAAGTCACCATGCTGAAAAGGGCGACATGAGAATCTCGCCCTGCATAACAGTTTAAGATTCTCGTGTCACCTCCTTAAACGGCGCTTCAACCGGCAGGCAGCATCCAATTTATTGCCTCATTATGCCTCCATGTGTCTCAGTAAGGAAAAGTAATTCAGACTGAAGAGAGACTCTGCAACAATATAAGTCAGTGCCATTATTATGCCCAAATCAGACAAATCCCTATTGGTGCAGTGCTCCCAGCAGCATACCCCAAGAGTAATTAAATGAAAATAAGCTGTATATCTGCTTACTAGGAAATCTAGTTTAGCCAAGCAATTGCACAGAACAAACAACATGCTATTTCAAATGCGATATTTTAAAAGTAAACCAAAAAAATCAGAAAATGTAAAGGTTCAGGCATGCAATTTTCCAATTATGATGCACAAACAGCACATCACATAAGGGCACTGGTCCCAAGAAATATTTTGCTTCTAAAAATGTCTATCTGTGTATCACTGTTAGTACTTCATTCACACTGTGTCTCTGAATCTCCTCAGAAATATCATGCGCTAAAGCAGCTGAAGAAGATTGGGCTTATATAAACTGAGTGCAAAAGCAGTATCCAATATATTGTGTTCCAACGTGTTGGATACCTCTTTGGCACTCAGAGGGTTATGTACTAACTGCATTTTTTTTGTTAATAAGTTTATCTTTGTTACTAGTTTTGTTCTTAAGCATAATAAGCATTTAACTATCAAACAGATTATATCAAAATTGCAAATATGTTAATACCGTGTCATTAGAAAAAAATCTAAAGTGAATCAATTATTGCTCACCTCTCTTCGCACCATGCTACATTCGTAGTGATCTAGATAGATACTGAGCAGTGTTCCCCATAAGCCTCCAGAGATGTTCTGACAACTGGCAGACAAAAGTAGGCAGCCTTCTTGAACAGTTGTCAAAGCTGACCCAATGCCTAGGCTGGTAAACCTTACCTAGAATGAAAAACAGGGGGAAAAAAAGGAATATTTGACTTAACCCTTTGAGTGCCAGAGGGATATGCAACTATCAAAGGGTTAATAGTAGTTAATTCTTGGTCCATTGTATGTGTATACTAATGTAAAAGGTTGTGTACACGGGCCAAGGTCCGGGTGATGATAACCCTTTGAGTGCCAGAGGGGTACGTAACGCATTTCTTTGCATACCTCTCTTGCAGAGTTAAGAAGCTGGTCCTGCTCTGCGTACTGCCGCCGCCTCACTGGTAGTGCACGCGATGCAAACATTCTAGCGTTTAATTACATAGGATTTTATTATATAGGATAATTATTGAGTCTGGTGTTCTAATTGAAGCGGTGCACTTGTGGAAGCATACAAACTGCACCATAGGGAAGAGAGAAAAAATATACCCCGCAACCGATAATTAAATACTTTTAACCCCTTTATTGCTATAGAGGTGTCAAAAGAATTGAAAACAGTTCTCTAATATTCAAGGGTTAAACAGTCCCATTTAAAATAAGGGCAATTTTTATTTGTACCCAAAAGTAAAGTTTGTTTGCCATAGAACTCCACCACACTTCTTGGTACAACAGCCCTCAGTAGTGCACTTGTGAATGCAGGGCAAACAGGAGCCAGCAACACCTTTCCAGTATCCTGCGCTCTGAAAGCATAGGGACCATGACTAAAGACTATACTGTATGTTCAAATTTCTTGAGGATCTGCATTGAAACCACCCCCTCTGTGTGTTTACTTGGCTCATGCTAATTTGATCCCCTGCTACTCCCGAAGTAAGAGAGGCTAAGACTTCTAGAATACACACAAAGAGAGATCTAGATAAAAGATGTGCCATCTAAGCGAAGGAGGATCAATTCCATGACAAACTGTGAGCCATAGGAGACAAAAAGAAAATCCTAAAATTCTCAAGAATTTAAATGTAGATTTAAATTAATTTCAGTTAATGGCCATTTTTATTTCTCCCTTACATTGTAGTTGTTTTGCTCCTCTTTAGCTTACTGAATTGCCCCTTAGACCTTGTGTAATGGGTGCGTTGCATCTTCACTTCACTCTCAGGCCCACTGAATAGGGCAAGTGGTATAATTACTTAAATGGAGGTTTTAAAACTTTTTTTTTTTAACAGCTTTATTGAGAGTTAAATAGTACAGAGTAGTATACATAAGTAGGCAATATCAACAGTCAAACATTAATGTAAAGAATTAGGCAACCAAGTGCCAGGTGCACACCCTATATTGGAAAGATAAACCACAAATAGAATTATAACTGTGTGTCATAGAAAATAACACATTAAACCTCAAAAGAACTGGCATCTGCTAAGAATCCATAGCCAATGTAGAATGCAGATGTAGATAAAGCTAAAGAAAGAAAGAAAGAAAGAAAGAAAGAGAATGAGTCCTAGAATGGACCCCAGTCACAGTACAGAGAATCGGGAAAACAAAAAGGAGAAGAGGAAAGAAAGAAAAGGAGAATAAGAAGTAGAGAATGGGCCAGGGAGAGAAACAAGGGGAGGGGGGAGTGAAGCGGACACACACCCATGGACATTGCGGACAAGGAAGGCAAGGCAGCATGACTTGGAGATGAGCACGGAAATCGCAGAGAAAAACCTACGAGCCAATGCCAGAGATCGTCAACCCAGGAAAAAGGGGAGAGAAGCCAGACACCATAAAGAGGAACCGCACATATAGAGAAAGACAAGAAACTATGTAGAAGTAGAGCTATCCCAGGAGACCCAAGGGGACCACATCTCCGCAAACCACACCATGGAACCAACTGCCATAGCCTGAGTCTTCTCAAAAGCATGAAGACGCCGGACCCTCTACCGCCACTCAACAGAGTAGGGTCCGCCAAGTCCTTCCAATGGATAGGAATTAGAGATCTTGCGACATTCAGAACATGTAATAGAAGCTTCTTGAGGAGTACAGTAGGAATAGGCACTCGGCCAAGATCAGAGAATAAAAACAGTATAGGATCATGGGGGAACACAATATAAAAAAATCTGCTCTAAGCTAACATGGATTGAAGACCAATAGCCTACAACTGACCGACATGTCCACCAGATATGGGAGATATGACCAATCCCATCCATGCATCTACAGCACTTTGGTGATGTCGCCAAGTGTATGGATGCCAACCATTGGGAAGTGTAGTACCAACAAGTGATAAGCTTGAAATTCAACTCCTGGCGTGCTGTATCTGGAGCCGACCTCAGCATTTGATTATAGGTGGTAATCCATTAAACAGCAGTCCACGTAAACCCTACTTGCTGTTCCCACTAGGCGAAGTACCAAGGATTGCCCACTGGAAGGGAAAGACTCCACAAAGCGGAAGAGCCGTGAGAGGGCTCTAGACCGAAATTTACCTTCTCTCAGGGTAGATTCAAAAGGAGCATAAGACCTAGGTTCATACCCAACGGCGCTAAGGGACTCCAGATAATGCTGTAGTTGGAGATATTACCACCCTGCTGACGACAGAAGGTCAAACTTCCAGCAGAGAGTCTCAAAGGAAGGCAAACCACCGGACGGGAACAGGGATTCCAGGGTGTGAATTCCCCGGGAATACCATCCCCGGAAGGGGAAATCCACTGCACTGAAGGGTCCTCAAGAGAGGCCTTGGGAATTTGAGTGAACACACTTCAGTATATACTGGATCTTTGGCAATGTGATCATCTTCAGAAGGTTCACCCTACCAAACCACAAAACTAATAAAGGGCTCCAAACAGAAATATATTTTTCTACCATCCAGAACAGTCCCCTGAAAGTTGAGCTGAACCATGGTAGGAAAATCCGGGGCAATCCTGATCCCTAAGTATGTAAGAGACGCCTTGGTCCAGGCGAAGGAGAAACGTCTAGTCAATCTGGCAATCAGAGTTGTCGACAGCCCCAGAGGCATGATTTCAGACATAGTAAAGTTTACCTTAAACTGAGATACCGCACTGTAGTCATTAAGGATGTCTGTCTGTCTGGCCAAAGAGGCCAACAGGTTGGAAAGTGTAAACAACATATCATCAGCAAAATAGGATACCTTGCAAGAACCTCCCATGGTCGGAATACCCACAATCTGCTGATCCCCCCGAATCATCGCATGCAAAGGCTCTAGGGCTAAGATGAAGATAATTGGGGCCAGCGGCCAGCACAGCCTCGTGCCATTCGAAATTGCAAAGGGCTGAGACAAAAACCATTGACCGACACCCGCGTGGACGGACAGTGATATAGGCTAAGAATGCTGTGGAGGCTGTGGGGACCCAGACCCAAAAATTCAAGCACAGCCCTCAGATAGGGCCATCCGACGCAATCAAACGCCTTCTCGGTGTCGACAGAAACAAAGATGGAGAGCAGGAAAGACGTAAAGCAGTTTGCATGAGACCAAATACTTTAGTGGTATTAACCTTTGTTTCTCTACCAGGGACAAATCCTGTCTGATTCGGATGTATTACCTGAGGAAGGCAATCTTTCGACCTATTAGCTAAGAGTTTGGCAAAGAGTTTCAGGTCAGGATTCAGTAAAGACAATTACCCCAGATTGTCGGGTCATTATCTGGCTTGGGGATTACTGAGATATAAGCAGAAAGCATATGCGAGGGAAAAAACTGTCCAGAGTGAATAGCATTAAAAGCAGTTAGCATATATGGAAGAAGGGAATGTTGAAAGAATCTATAATAAGATACCGGGAACCCATCCGGACCCGGACTCTTCCCCACAGGGGTCAATTACAGCGCATGTTCCAATCTGACAATAGTAAAGGGTTCCTCTAGGGCAGCAACAACAGAAGGTGGGAGAGGACCCATACCCGAACAACGAAGAAAAGAGTGAATTTTCTCCTGAAGAAGTGTAGCATCCCTAGCATCTGGTTCGGGTACCAGATTATGAAGGCCGGCATAAAAATCTCTGAAAGCAGCAGCCATATCAGGAAAAGCCGAAACCAAATTCCCAGAGGATTGGAGCGAATTGATATTTCTTTGCTTAACAACCACCATCCGGGCCAGGAGCTTACCACATTTGCTCCCATAAAGATAATGTTTAAATTTTAGCCAGTGGAAATATTTTGTAAGGGAAGCAGTATGGTAAGTAGCCAGATCATCCCGTGCCAGGGAAAGAAGCCTATAATCGTCCTGGGATAAGGAAGCCTGATGCCTTCGTTCAAGCTGACGCACAGAATCTAGTAGGGATTCAAGACGTTTGCGACGGGCCCGTTGCCTCCTAGCTCCCCATTTGATAAACACACCCCTTATTACACATTTATGCTCATCCCAAAGAACCGGGGACAACCCCGGAATTAAGATGAAAGTTTTCAACAATATTCTTCTGAACATCATCTATGACTTCAGAATCTTTCAAAAGAAGGTAATTCAGGTGCCAAGTCAGAGAGCCCAAATCAAAGTTGGATAAGGAAATCATGATCCAAATTGGATGCCTGCAGAGACCAGGGTATGCAATTTATATTGATCTAGAAAGATGTAGTCCAATTTGGAGTATTTATTGTGGAAGGGGGAAAAAAAAGTAAACTGCTTATCACAGGGGAAAAAAAGATCTGCAAGTGTCCAGCAAATGGGCATCCCCCAGAACCTCCTTGATTCTACGTAGGGCGGAATAAGGCATAGTAGAAAGACCAGAAGAGCTGTCCAGTACAGAATCTAAGGGGACATTGAAATCCCCACCCAGAATTAGTTGTCCAGACCTGAACTCCGTAGGTTTCCATAGTACACACTTAAAAAAGCTAGGTTGTCTAGTGTTAGGGGCATACAAGTTCACCAAAGTGAAGGTAGAACGATAAAGGGTACCCTTTATGAAAAGGAAACGACCCTCGGGTCCCGCAGTTGGTCTAACTCAAGCCAGGGTAAACAGGAATGGGCAAGGATGGCAACCCCTCTCCATTTAGAGTCTGCGGAGGCTAGCCACACTGAAGAGAAATGATTGCTAGAAAAGGAGGGAGATTGGCTCCTGGCAAAATGAGTCCCCTGCACAAACACAAAATCAGCACCTAACCGATGAAAGTTGAGTAACGCTAAGGCCCGCTTTTCCGCAGTATTCAAGCCTCTGGCATTGATCGATACAACCTTCAAGTTGCGATCAGAATCCTTAAATATTGTAAATTGCCAATATAAGCAGAAAATAATCCCCGATATCATAACAGTCGGCAACTAGGTCACCAATGCCCATGGGTGCTAGATGAGGAGTGGGCGGTAGAAGAGGGTGGGTAAGGAACATGGGCAAAGGAGGGAGGGAGAAGCAGAAAGAAAGGAGGCAAGGGAAGGAAGAAATAGAAAAAAAGAAAGGAGACTGAAATGTGAAAAAGAGAGAAGAAGAAAAGGAAGATAATCGAAGACAGGAGACAAAGGTCACTAGGACACAGAGCACCTGCCAGTACAGACTCGAGGAGGCCATATTGGCCCAGGGGGGAGTTCCCAAAATGCTCAGAGTAGTCAAAACCAATTACCAGCGAACAAGTCGGGACACTATATACAACAAGGAGGGATCTTCAGAAGCCCGTATAGGAAACGGGTCCGTAGACAAGAGCAGAAACATATGAATTAGAAACATTAAAGATTCTAAAACACATGCAATCAAATGAATGTAAAGCATAGTACATATCACAGGTAACAGAAGTCTAAGGAAATAACTGATCTCCTATATCCAAAAAAATAAATAAATAAATTAAAAAAAAATATATATATTAGACAATTTTTAAAAAACACTTTGGAGTACTGCTGTACTTTTCCATTTTGCATCTCTCCTGTTTCCCAAATAGCAAAAACAGTTAAAGTGACTATCAACCTCTTTTTCAATACATATTCTTCATGGGCATAATACGTCATTCAAATTGGCCATATCTTTTATAATTTTTTCCCCTCTTCACCTACAATGTATAAAAACAGTGAAATAATGTAGAAAAGCCTGCCTCTATAGGATGCAGATCACTCAAAGCTGCAAGGAGACAACAACATTGCATAAATATCAGAACAGAAAACCAGGGAGCTCACTGTTATGGACAAAGTTTTAAAACAGAAAAAAGTGAAGATGAGAAAAGAAATACATAAAAATTATAGGCAACTTGACTTTACATATCCTGCAAGTACGTAATCTGTAAAGTCAAAATAAGGCTGGTTGTCACTTTAAGCAGCAAGAAAAAGCTAAATTATTAAAAATTTTACCTATTTTTCTTTTACTCATGTGTAGCATGCCAGACACCAGCAGTCTCTAGGGCACAGATTAACCCTTTGAGTGACAGAGGGGTTTGCAACACATTGCTTTGGCACTCAAAGGGTTAAATGCACTGGAGTATACTCTACAATTCAAAGGGTTAAAAAGTCAAGAACTATTTTTAAACGGTTTCACAAAGGCATTTACAGCAAGTTGTTTCAAAATGTGGTAGTGCTGAGCTAGTGAATATAGAGAGAACTCTTAAAGCAGATGTTAACGGTAGCTGTTCCTACTGTGAAAGGTCAGAGATAAGTCAATGACATTTAATTACTAAGTAAATTAAAGATACACTCCACATTCTGCACTGTCTCCTTGTTCTCACATTCAACTCCCTGGAGTAAAGACAAGGAGAAGAAACATCAGCAACCACTGAGACACACTGCAATCATTTATTTATAAAAAGATAAGCACAACTGCTTGAACCACAGCAAATGTAATGTCCTTAAAAAATAAAAGACTTGGTGAGTTTTTTTAAATTTTTTATTTCAGTTTTGTAAACATATAACAGGAGGAGAAAACAAAACTATACAGAAGAAAGTATAAGTCAGCAAAGACCCTGTGTACAAAGTCAACGTGGAGCAATTCTGGGACAAACCAATTGCACCATAGAGGACAAATGAAAATTCCCATCCAGTTCAAAAGGGCTAGAAAGGACTCCATTGCACTGCACTGGGGATTAATACAGACCTATACAGAATTCAAAGGTTTAAAGTGGATATTCCACCTTAACCACTTCACTGGTAAGCTTTTTCATCCCAAGAGTGCCAAGAACATTTCACGCTTTTGTTGCAGGTAACAGTCAAATTAACCATTTTGCCACTTTTCTGTGAACAACCAATATACATTGATACATTGTGTCATACAGCAGACGCTACACTCTCAAAGGATATTATTGGTTTTCTGACACCCTCTTCTAACATGACCAAAAAATGATACCCAGAATGCAATATAATATTATATATTTATAGAGGACTAGGCAAAAATTTTAGGCAGGTGTGAAAAAATTATGTAAAGTAAGAATGCTTTCAAAAATAGACATGTTAATAGTTTACATTTATCAATTAACAAAATGCATAGTGTGTAAACAGAAGAAAAATCTAAATCAAATCAATATTTGACGTGACCACACTGTCTTCAAAACAGCATCAATTCTTCTAGGTACACTTGCACAAAGTCAGGGATTTTGTAGGGATATAGTCAGGCGTATACTTAAACAATTATACCAAACAGATGCTAATGGTCATCAACTTAATATGTAGGTTGAAACGCAATCATAAACAGCTGAGTATGAGGAATAAAATTGGGTGAGAAACAGCCAAACTCAGCTAACAAGGTGAGGTTGCTGAAGACAGATTAATGGCAAGACTAAGCACAGCAACAAGACACAATGTAGTTATACTGCATCAGCAAAGTCTCTCCCAGGCAGAAATTTCAAGGCAGTCTGGGGTTTCCAGAAGTGCTGTCTAAGTTCTTTTTAAGAAGCACAAAGAAACAGGCAACGTTGTTGACCATAGATGAAGTGGTCGGCCAAGGAAACAGATGAAAGACACATCGGGCTTACTTTCTTCGTAACAGGAAGATGTCCAGCAATGCCATCAGCTCAGAATTGGCAGAAAACAGTAGGATCCTGGTACACCAATCTACTGTCCAGAGAAGTCTGATCAGAAGTGGTATTCATGGAAGACATGAGGCCAAAAAGCCATACCACCGATGTGAAAACAAGGCCAAGTGACTCAAATATGCACAAAAACACAGGGACTGGGGAGCAAAAAAAATGGCAGCAGATGCTCTGGATTGATGAGTCAAAATTTGAAATATTTGGCTGTAACAGAAGGCTGTTTGCTCTCCATGGTCTGGAAAGCGGAACAAGAATGAGGTAGGCAACAGTGTCGCATGGTGGAGGATAAGTGTGGGGCTGCATTTATGCAAATGGAGTTGGGGATTTGGTCAGAATTAATGGTCTCCTCAATGCAGAGAAGTAGATGCAGATATCTATCCATCATGTAATATCATCAAGGAGGCATCCGATTGGCCCCAAATTTACTGTGCAGCATGACAACAACCCCAAACATATAGCCAAAGTCATTAAGAACTATCTTCAGCATAAAGAAGAACAATGAGTCCTGTAAGTGATGATATGGCACCCCTAGAGCCCTCTGTGTCGGGTAGCCTGGGCGTTGCCGATCTGCATCTATATTATAAGGCCACTGTGATATCTAAACTGTCTGATTGTGTCCTTGCCCCTGGGAGAGAATGGGTGCATTGTTGTAAATTGTTCTCACCATGTACTGTTGTTCAACCCCACCAACATTCCAGATTCTTACATTGAGAATGTTATAATTGGTCACTTAATCTCATTCTGAGGAAATCGCAATCACAAATACTTTCTCATTCCCTATCCATTCCGAAGACTCCAGATCATTTGGAATCCTGAAGTCCCTCCTGGCAAAAGGGGATACTCTTTTGGTATCTGGCTTGCATTTAACATAGTCTCTCCCAAGAAGCTTGTTTTAGTGCATGATCGTAGTCTCCCAGTTGATTATTTTTGGCAGTTGGCAATACGAGTTATATAGGAAACACATATATGCCAGGGAAATCTGCCATGGAATTACACTGCGTTCACAGCATGGGCAAGAGGGTCCTCGATTATGGTGCAAAACAGGGGAACTTGCAGTTTAACTGAGAGGCTATTAGAGCCACAGTTGAAAGACCCCACAGATGGACTATGGAGTAGTATAACATCAGACTGAACTCCCAATGCCTGGAGTTTGGATGCTGAGGACTAAGAAAGTCTGCTAGTATGTTGCATACCCTGGGAATGTTAACATCGGAGAAAGCTGGCATGTAAGCCTCTACCCAAATAAGAATCAGATGAACTTCAGATCAAATGGCTGCACTCCTCGTCCCTCCTTGGCGGTTGATATAGGCCACCACCACCATTACATTGTGGAACTGAATTTGCACCGGAAAGACCTGGAGGGACTCAGACCAATGCAGCAGAGCTAGGTGAATCACCTGCAGCTCGAGCACACTGATGGGAAGAAGACTTTCCGACTCAGAGCAAAGGATCTGAGCTGTATGAGGGCCAAAGGTGGTTTCTAACCTGCCATCTGCCCTGACTACCACATAATTCAGAATGTCCAATGGCCGTACTGGTAACAGATGGGACATCTGAAACACATAAATGAAGATCTGACTTTATCAGGTCCAACAGTGACATGACACAGGAGAGATGACAAAGAAAGGAAAGAGAAAACCCATAAAAACCATATACTAGTCCTAACAGAAATGAACTGGTACAACATAAATGTCAGCTGTCAACTAATACCAATACTGCAAATTGAAGAACAGGAACTAACAGGTTATTATCCAAAAATATATCTAGGAGGATACATCCACAGGCATATCAGCCTGTTGGACCAATACTGGCTTCAGCAGCACCCATTAACACGGTAGTGTTTGACAAATGTGTGAAGTAAGACCATGTTGTCTTCTTCCACAGCTGCTCAGCAGAGGCCTGATTATTGTAGGCACAACTTGCCCACATCGACCTAGTGGAATGTGCCATAATCTGAAAGAAGCAACTGTCACCTTAGACCAAGCCTGGACCACACTAGGGCCTCTCCGGGATGACAAAAAGCGAATCAAATTTCCAAAAAGGCTGAATGCGAAGAACATCCAAGAGATGAAACTCTTGCTCCTATTAGTTGGAGCTGGACAGAAAGAAGGAAGAACAGTTTCTTGGTTAATGTGAAACTCAGGAATAACCTTGGGATGGAACCCTATTTGAGTCCGGAGAACCAACTTATCAGGGTGGAAGACCCACCTGTCTGACAAAATAGCCAGTAGAAAGATTGTCTTAAGCGTTAAGAAGCACAGAGAAACTGAAAACAACGGCTCAAAAGAAGCCTTCTGATGTACTTCCAGAACCAGGTTCAAATCCCACAGAGTAATGAGATCCCAAAAGTCAGGTTGGCATGAGCCACTCCTTGGAAAAATGTATGCGCATCAGGTAGGAAGACAAATGTTACAGACTTTTTCATCTCATATCTTTTTAAAATTTTCATTTTTACATAATCCATTTGGACAATAATTCAGCTGGATATTGTTATATTTCTATCTCTCTCTATATTATATATATATATATACATACATACATACAAACCTGAATTTGGCCAAGACCTGTGTACGCACTTGTCATTTGGTTTTTATACCATTTCTTCTAATATCTATCTATATATATATATATATATATATATATATATATATATATATATATATGTATGTGCATGCTTTAAGTTATATATTAAGATAAATATATATTTCCAAAGTCAAATTATTTGCTTTTCTATTTGCAGATTTATACAAAATATAGTCAAAACATTTTCTTTATTCAAATTAAATTTCAATATACTATTTTGGTAACAATTGAGGTTTAGGTCTTAAAGTTACATTTTCTTGTTGGAAGGTAACCAAATGTTTCATAAAGGAAAAATTTTGCAGCACTGACATCCTCCCACATTTAATTCACCAATATTTCCAACATGAATAGGTTGAAAGGAGAAACCGTTACTTTTTCAAGAACTAGACATAAGTTCCAGAAGCATAGACATTTCTCTCACAGATGGATTTGTATTTGCCACTACCTACATGTCAAAAGCCAAGAATCCTTTTAGACCATCATAATCATGTTGTACAGTTTGAATCATTAAACATAATAATCACTTTTCATGATTAGTATGGTTTTGTTTTGTATTATTTTTATGATCCTTTTACCTAAAAATTTTGGTTACATGTATTGGGTAGAATGCACCTCTTAATTACAGGAACAGTCTGTTAGATCATGTTTTTATGTCTGTTCTTGTTTTTGTCAGCTATAAATCTTTAAACTTGGACACGCACACTTCAGAATATTTTATTTCACTCTAAAACAAAATAGCTCTTTATGATTAAATCTTTCTGCTCTTGAATCTTAGCATACTGTTCAGTTCCCTCCAGGATGCTCCCCAGTTTCTATGTATCTGAACCACTATGAATCTGAACAGTTCATGCACAGATTTCAACAGTTGCTCAATAAGTTTGACACCACAATCTGTCTTGGGTTGAACTGTCAAGGTCTAGTATAGGGGAAAACCAATGTTATGTTACAGCCATCTATGCAGCATCTCATGCATCCACATGATGTGTTGATATATGGCTTCAGGGATGCCACCGACCTCCATTCAGATAAGGATTACTTTCCAGAAAAAAAGCATCAAGAAAAGAGAGAGGGGAGGGAACTCATCCTAACCAAGCTAAAATAATAGGCCAGATAAACCACATAGGAAAAACTGAAAGTCGACTTAGTGATAAAGGGAGAAAACTGGAGACTGGAGGATGAGTCTATTCCAGGAAAATACAAGGTAACTCATTTCCAAACTTTTGAATTGTTCAAGTTATTAACAAGAAACAAATTCACAGCATGATTAAGGTTATAGAGCCGTTTAATGTTTTAAGATTTGTTTGTTTCTTTTCCTCCATTTTACCAAAATGTCTACTAACTTGAGCATCTACATTTTGTGTTATTATGTAATGAATGCCCAAGAGAAAACTGCATACCATGGACTTTAAAAGGGTTACACACTGCTCTGTAAATTGCTATTAATAAGGAAGCCTATGCTACAGGGAACATGGGCCAACTACACAATACTATTTACAGTGATTTCAAGATAAAAGAGATAAATAGTATTATAAAAAAATACATAATGATGATTTCAACATAAAAATGAATAATATAATGTATATGTACAAACCTCAGGGTCTCTATCCACCCACAAAGGAATCAACCATTCCAAACCTAGTCGAGGTAAAACCTGCTCTTCGCTACCGTGATCATAAGGTAAAGACCAGAGATTCACCCAATCCTATAGGAGAAAAATAGCAGGTATAATGTTATCCACACAAAATGCAAATCAATTCTACCTTTTAAAAACTTAGGTTAGAAATTATATTTTATATATATATATATATATATATATATATATATATATATACATATAAACACACAATTGGTGTCAGAGAGGGTACTGAGGGGGTTTAATAGATTTAGGTTCTAATAGACAGACTTGGGTTTAATATCATGCATTATTTTGTTCATTTGCAGCCATGTTATTAATTAAGGTTGATCTTGCTAAAAGTGCAGATATCAGATCAGAAGCATTTCTTCTAAAATAATTATGCATCTTAGCGTCACAAACACAAATACAGATCTTTAGAATGAGACATACTGCGCAATAAGCTGAGCAAAAGCTAAGTGAAATTCATGTATAATTACATACATCTCAAAAAATCATTAACATTTGCTGTGACCAGTAGAGTGAAGCAGATAATTCACTCGTCACTACAAAACAGACACAAAATAAAATGAAAAAAAAAAAAAAAAAATTGTTGGTAATTCTTTGATCAAACGTGATATTTTTGTCCCAGCTCTAGGTAGAAAAGACTTTGCCCCGTTTCAACCATTATTTGCAGCATTCTCTGCCATTTCAGAAACTTCAACTAAACACTGAAGCCATTTGTTTTACGTTTGCCAATTTGCAGTTACACAGTGTCCTAACGTCATACACAATTGGGAATTGGAGCAGACTGAAGAATATCATTTTACTGTCTACTACTGCTTGCTAAATAGCTAATTTCTTTCTACAAAACATTCATACAGCACAGCTGAATAGGGTAAAAAAAACACAAATATAAAAATATGCCCACTACTAATTAAGTGTGTATTTTATTCTGTCACACATACATAATACTTCTTAAATCCCATGCAATATATTCACGATTAAGCTAAAACTTACCTGAAAAAATATTTATATCCTATAATATATACTTAAACAGACAATATTTATTGCAAAAGCACAAAAGGACAAGAAAACAAAAGAAAGCTGTAGAACATTAAAAAGCAAAGTACGCCATAAGGAGGAATTAATTGGTATTTTGCTTCAGTGCCTCAAAGGAGATACAGTTTCAAACAACCATCTGTACATAATGAGATAGGTAGAAGAGAGATTGTAAAGGATGAAAATCTTTTAAGAAACCAAATTCTAGAAGCATAATTACCAACAAACATAAATCTTTAGATTTGTAAAATGTAAATATTTTAAATATAATTGTGCAATTAATATTATTAAACTGTTCTTAAATATAATTTTTTTTCCATTTATTTCAGTAATTGGTACAAAAAAAATATTGGCTTCAAGATTGTGGGTTCTCACAAGCTCTCTATTTGTGTTATATGGATATATGTCACATTCTTAATATTTATTACCACATTTTTGTACAGCATCAAGGAATATAAATAAAATATATTATTAACAGTGCTGGATTCGAAGAAAAAAGGAAAGAATTGCCAAGGTACAGCATACCAATCTCGCTGTAACGTAAATAAATAAATAAATAAATAAACTACATTAATCATGTCTCTGGCACAAAACTTCTGAATCTTGCCACAAATACCAGCTCAAAAGGAGCACTATTTTTGATTTCTCACCGTGTTCTTGGCTTGAGCTGTCATCTCATGGGACAAGTGAAGCAAGCACAATACTGTGCTCTTCGTGACACCTTTTCCCATATAAGAGAGAGCATTTCCTCCCCATTCCACATAAAAAGACGAGATGATCTGATAAAAGAGGAAAACAATTTCATGGTAGATTGACTTTTATGAGTGTTCATTGGAAAAAATTGTGCAGTATCTTTTATTCCATTCAAGTATGTATTTTTAAATATAATCCAGGCTATGCAGTAGCCCAAGAAAATGCCAATGGGCATTTCATTTAACAAAAGTTCCTTACAACTTATTATTTTCTTTTCTCTCTCTTTTATAATAAAAAGAACTGTAAATTTATTATAAATACAGTACATTTTAAGATATTTGTAGCACTTCAATGAACATCTAATTATGATAATGAGTTTCTGTATAACTTGTTTAACTTATTAAAGCAAACAGCATCACAGTTGCCTGGTCCATTAAAGGGGAAATATACCTATGGGAATAAGAGGATCAGACAAGAACTTACATTTCTACACCGATCAGTTAAATATCCTTTTCTGCACTTTAGTTATACTGAAGCTTACTGTGTGTTGTGAGGTTAGTTTAAGTAAAGGCAGACTTCAAAAGAGATCATTATAGTCATTGCATATTTTTTGAAGGCCACCTATACATTTTTTGTATACTGATATTTAGTATAGTGGGAGGTTAGTTAGGGCTGGATTGTAACCCTTTGTTACGCGTGTTTTTCACATGTGCCGTACGTCTGTTTCTTTAGGGTACACTTTTGTGTAATTTCGATATAGGAGATTTTTTTCTCCATTCTATGCCCCTGGTAGACAGTATAGTAAATGTGGATATATGCTATTGTTGTTCATGTTTAGTGCTATATACAAGAGTAATGTTTGTGATTGATGTGTAGTATCTTCTTGTGTTAGTGGATTAAGCTATACTGAATATTATCCCACCATATTTTATTATATTTTTTTATTATTTTTTTTTAATATTGTTTATGTACATTTACATAGCTGGAGGTTTGTGCTTCTTGTATCTCGTTACACATGTGTTTTTACATCTCTTATTAGCCTGTGGCGTCCCAGTAGTGTGATTCACGCTGCTTCCGGGTTCCCATCATTTGACATTACTCCCAAATGATTGTTCTGTCACTATAACTCTTGATGTTTTATGTTCGAACCTAGTCTATGATTAAGTGATGTATTCAAGAAATGTGTTAAGGCGGGTTGTGTGTTTTTCAGCATTCATGTGTGTTCCTGTATCCATTCTCATTTGGAGTGATTTTTAATATGGTTCCTACAAAGATGGATTTTTGAAAACGTTCTGTGACTGGCACTTCATGAATCTGTAAAACACTTCCTTCCTTTGTTTTTTCGTATCCTGAAACCTGTGCTGAGGTTGCTGGTAGCTGCCCCAGATCTGCCCAGCCTGTGTGGCCTGGTGATTTTTTTCCTTATCAGACCTATTGCGTGGATGGTAACAGTAGCAACCCATTATGTATGTATGTTTTTGTCAGCGCCATGCATCCCTTATGTTTAGACATAGTCAGGAAAACTCAACTGAGTAATAAAGGCCAGATATATAATGAAATATAATCAATTGCCTGAAAAGATTAAAGAGCGTGCAAGGAGGGAGAGTACATTTTAGTAAAGTAATGAAAGAGGTCACCTTCAATGAAGAGTGCAGAACGAGCAATTTTATCACAGTCCTCAGAATGTGGCTGCTAGACAGACAATGGGATACTCAAAGGACTTGTGAACTTTGAAACTGGAACCCTATTCAGTCTTCAGGCTCCTTTATATAATAAGCAAGAGAAAGGAAAAAAGCTAAAAGAGAAAGCCATCCTCTAGCAGACCCAGGTGCCTTAAAAGTCTGCACCCTGGTCTGCATCCATCAAGAGGCCAGGGATAAGAGCTAGCAAAGTGGGGGATTGATCAGCGCCATGAAAATTAACAAAAAAGGCTAGATAAGGAAATCTATGCCCTGATGTACCTCATTTGAGATCATTTTTAAAACTCATCATGTGTGGTGGGGATAAAGTGGAGAAGGTAGAGAGTCTCCACCTCTAGAGACCTCTTTTACGTAAGTGCTCCCCTGGTTCCTGTGTTATACGTTTGAGGAAAGAGAAAAGTAAGTTACAGATTTAGATTTGCTGTGGAGGCTAAGTGCAATTTTGACTACAAAGTGATAGTCTCAAAGGGAGAAAAGCGCTATAAAAAAATCACAAATCCATCAAGAGGCCAGGGATAAGAGCTAGCAAAATGGGGGATTGATCAGCCCCATGAAAGTTAACAAAAAAGGCTAGATAAGGAAATCTATGCCCTGATGTACCTCCTTTGAGATCATTTTTAAAACTCATCATGTGCGGTGGGGATAAAGTGGAGAAGGTAGAGAGTCTCCACCTCTAGAGACCTCTTTTACGAAAGTGCTCCCCTGGTTCCTGTGTTATACGTTTGAGGAAAGAGAAAAGTAAGTTACAGATTAAGATTTGCTGTGGAGGCTAAGTGCAATTTTGACTACAAAGTGATAGTCTCAAAGGGAGAAAAGCGCTATAAAAAAAAAATCACAAATTATTATTATTCTTACAAAAATCTTGTGAGGCCTACTTGTTGAGATCATATTGGTTAACTGGAAAATATATCTTGTGGTTGTTAAGAGATCTAAAAATACTAAAGCTTGTGAAGGCTAACTAGCTACAGTGTTTGGAGTCTTTATCAAAAATGTTATTAAAAATGTGACTGCTATTATAGATTACACAATTGTACTTTAATAGAAGAAGTTATGTTTTTATGATTTCCAGAACTGGCATCTTTTGGGCTGGACTGCTGAAATGAGTATAATTTATGGGTGGTGGCAGAATAATCGTTAATACCTCAAGAAGGCTGGTCAAAGACTTGACACAGACTGTTAAGGGCTCTGATGAAGGGCAGTAGGAGCTCCAGCCTGGCAGTGATGTCACATGAACCATCCCTCTAAGAGTTCTTGCTAAAGAAGGCAGGCCATAGAAATGGGGAGCATCTGAAACTTTTAAACTGTGAAGTAAATGCAGGGCCAGCTGTGTCCTGAATGATCCACCAATCACCAAGCACTTCCTAAAGATTAAAAAAGATTTGGATGAAAAAAAGCAAGTCAGTCATTGCAAGTTATTGGTTATTAAACACAAGAAAAATATAAACCATCATTGAATCAGCATGCAAAAATGATAGGACATTGAGATGTTCAAGCTTTTGAGACTGAAAAGAGTTCTTCATCAGATGTGAAACAGATGGATAAAGCATATGATGAAGAGACTACCTGACTCCTGATAATGCTGGGAAATTTAAAGGCATAGAGGCTTATGGAAAATAGCACTATAAGCATTTATAGGATAAGTCAAAACAAATGGTTTGAAAATAATACTAATTAGCTGCATTATAGCACCACCTGGAGTGGTAATTTTCCAAACCTGCTCTGAAACCTCACAAACATTGCCTGTGGACTCAATGCCATAGACTGTTGGAATGTACTAGGTTTCACATTCAGTAACCCACTTTCACCACATTCAAACCTCTCTTGGAAAGCCCATATAGTTAATTAAAGAAGCAATACATGTTTGAATGCAAGACATATGTTATAGTGCTTTTCATGCGAGAAAAAAGAAGGGTACTCCCACTACGGAGTCATTTTTTGGTTAAACAGAGGCACCCATGTGTGCTGGAGTGAAGGAAAGTGAAAAGTTAAGAATGAGGGGAAGTGTAGTGTGGAGATACAGCGAAGGGGAGGTGAACCAATTATTCAGTGTGATGAAACCAACATCCCTATGTATATTGCAGTGGTGTAAGTCTTTGCAGAAGTTTCCGGTGGAAATCACGCCCCAATGTATAGTGGAGTGTGTGTGTAACTACTTGCGGAGATTTTGACATGAGTGCCCCCCCGCACACTCTGTCAAAATTGTGCCCCCATGCCTATACCAATGGCACAGGCAGTATAGAGGAGATTTGTATAAAAACTCCTTGCTGCTGCCCCTGGGTGTGCTTGCCCTGTGGGAGACATAAATTAAGTCACATGATACCTTCTCCTTTATAGATATACTAGCAATGTGGGACAGCATTGCCCGTCATGTTATGTAGGGAACGTATCATTTGTATAAAATGAATGTTAGACCGTTGCGCTTATGTGTCAGAAGTGTACACAATGTGATACACAGACATACGCAACACACAGGCACACACATATATACACAATAAGAGACAAAGGGATGCATTAACCATTTCAGTGGCAGAGGTCTCTGCAATGCATTGCTTTGCCAGTGAAAGGGTTAAAGAGGTCTGTTGTAACATGTGTGGCCCAACGTCTACCTGCCCCCGCCCACATAGCTCTGGCTTGGGCTGCTAGCACTACATATCTTTAACGTTTTGTGTGACAAAGACAGGTAAGCTGACTAGATGGCTTTATATGCATCTGGAAAATACCAAAAATGTATATTTGTTCAGTGTGCAGAGCCACTATTATATCAATAATAAATCAGAGAAATTATATATATGTATCTGCTCAATGACTTGACACAACCGACATCTATGTAAATGAATAAGAGGATTTTAGTCTTACCTGTTAAATCCTTTTCTCTTAGTCCTTACAGGTTACTGGTAATTTTGGGAAGGAGATCAGCCCCTTTAGGTAGGCAGGAACAATTCTGAGAAGTGACTGCTAGGTGGAGCCTACCTCCTCTCCCTAGCTTGCAGCTAGCCAATCCCCATCCAGTAATATTTGAAAACTATTGACTAGGTATTAAGAAGGTAAAGGAAGAGTCCTGTGAGCAAGAACCCAAAAGGACCCCCACCTTCTGCCACAGGACAGCCAAGCATGGTCCCTTGACAGGGTGGGAGACCAGTAACCTGTATGGACTAAGAGAAAATGATTTAACAGGTAAGACTAGAATCCTCTTTTCTCTGTAGTTCAATACAAGTTACTGGTAACTTTGGGATGTCCAACCATTAAGTTCCCCAGGGCGGGAAGAAAGGCAAGGACCAGGCGCAGGCCCACAAACTCCCCCAGGAACTGTTACAGAGCACACTGAACTAGAGCCAAAAGGGCTCAAATGTGAAAAAGTACTGAGAGACTAATGAGATCCTAGACAGGAAAGGCTGCCTCCAGGATCTTACTCCCAAAACTGGAATCAGCCGACACCAGCACATCCACACGGTAGTGTTTCGAGAAGGTGTGCACAGACGCCCAAGTGGCCGCCTTGCACAACTGATCAGCTAAGACCTGATTCTTATGGGCCCAAGATGCTCCAATAGACTTTGTAGAATGTGCCATGACCAGAAAGGGAACATGCTTCTTCCTAAGTTTGTAATCCTTACGAATAGTGGACTTGATCCAAGAAGCAATGGTTACCTTGGAAGAAGACTTCCCTGCCCCCCTGGGACCCTCAGGAATGACAAAAAGAGTGTCAGACTGCCTCAATGGCTCAGTGCGATGCACACAGAACTTGAGACAATGCACAACATCCAAAAGGTGAAGATCCTTCTCCTTGTCAGAAGTAGAGTTAGGGAAGAAAGAAGGAACCACAATCTCATGATTAATGTGGAACTCAGACACCACCTTCGGGAGAAACTCTTGTGAGGTACCGCCTTGTCCTTGTGAAACACAAAAAAAAAGGTGGCCTACAAGACAGGGCATGCAGCTCCACAACCCAGCGAGCAGACACAATCACCAAGAGAAAAGCCATCTTCCACGCCAGCAGACGGAGAGGAATAGTTGCCAAGGACTCAAAGGGAGGGAGCTGAAGGGGCGGGAGTCTTAAACACAGGATGGGTATGAGCAAAGACTTGGAAGAACACCTTGACATCAGGAAGAAGACTCTGAAAACAAACAGAGAGAGCAGAAGTCTGAACTTTAAGATAACTCAGACTGAGACCCTTATCCACACCATCCTGGAGGAAGGAAAGGACCGTAGGAAGATCAAAATCCTGAGACAGGTGCCCATCAGCACACCAAAATAGAAAGGCAGACCAAACTTGATGGTAGGCCTTAGTGGAAACCGGCTTACGGGCACTAAGCATACTAGCCACCACACCATAAGGAGGATCCAATCTCCATGCCATCAAAGCCAGACAATTAATGTCCTCCTTCCACAGGTAACCCTGTAAAAGAAGATCCAAACGGGAGGGGAGCCGAAGAGGTTCCGCCTCTGAGAGATCCAGAAGCTCTGGAAACCAAGCCTGTTGAGGCCAGTACGGAGCAATCAGAACGACTGGGCAGCGCTCCAGTCGCAGTTCCAGTATCACCCTATGCAACAGGGGAATGGGAGGAAAGAGGTATGTCAGAGGGAAATTCCAGGGGATCTGTCCAGCGAGAGCAGAAAGTTAGAACCTTCCTGTTGTGTTGTGTTGCCATCAGGTCGATGCACGGAAGACCCCACAGCTGGACAATGAGGTCAAACACCTCTTGATGCAGTTGCCACTCTCTACTGTCCACTGTGTGTCGACTGAGGAAGTCTGCCAGAACATTGTCTACGCCAGGAATATGAACTGCAGAAATGGCAGAGACATGCTCCTCTACCCAGGACAAAATAGCCTGGACATCTAGCCAGGCTCCGAGACTTGGTGTGCAGCTTTGTTTGTTGATGTAGGCTACCGCTGTGGCGTTGTCTGACTGGACCCTGACTGGGCACTCCTCCAGCTGGCGCGTCCAGTGGCGCAGGGCATGAAATATTGCCTGAAGCTCCAAGACGTTGATGGGAAGGAGAGATTCTTCCTGGGACCACAGGCCCTGAGCATTCAAGTGCCCCAAAACCGCTCCTCAACCACAAAGGCTGGTGTCCGTCGTCACTGTTGTCCAAAATAGCACAATGAATGGCTTGCCTTTCAGCAGACTGTTCAGGTTGAGCCGCCACGAGAGACTCAACTCCACGTGAAGAGGGAGAGATAGGGACCTCTCCAGGAGATCTGGCTGACCCCTGCATGCCAGGATTAGAAACCTCTGAAGTTCCCTGGTATGAGCCATGGCAAACGGAACCGCTTCTGTGGTGGAAACTTCCCCACCAGGGATGACAACTTCTTGGCTGGAACCAGATCCTCATTGAGGACAGACTGGACCTTCAGTGCTATCTAATGAGCCACTTCGTTCGTGAGGAAAACCATCCCCCTCTGAGTGTCGAAGAGGATGCCCAGAAAGAACATCCTCTGTGAAGGAACAAGGTCTGACTTGCCCAGATTGATGATCCACCTGTGACGGGACAGAGCATGAATGCAATCCTGCACTTGCTGATGAAGGAGTTCTGGAGAAGAGGCCTTCAGAAGGAGGTCGTCCATGTACAGGGTGACTCTGGTGCCGTCTCGATGTAGGACGGAAATCAAGGCTCCAAGGACTCTGTTGATGACTTGAGGAGCTGTGGTCAAGCCAAAGGGGAGGGCAGAAAACTGGAAATGCCCTTGGTCGCAGTCAAAGCAGAGATATTGCCGACCCTCTGGATGAATGGTAATGTGCAAATATGCAACCTGAAGATCCAGAGAAGGTAGAAATTCCCCAGGGGACATGGCAGCTATCACTGTGCGTAGCGACTCTTGGAGGTACTGGGACTTGACCACAAAGGAGTTGAGATCCTTCAAATCCAAAATGTGACAACAGCCGCCGTCCTTCCTGGAAACCACAAAGAGATTTGAAGTAGAATCCCAACCCCCTTTCCTGAGAAGGAACTGGTTCCAAGACTGCCTTGACCAGAAGGGCCTGAATGGCTCCCTCGAAAAGGTGGAGCTTTTCTGCGCCCAGAGGAGAGCGAGAAGAGAAGGTTCAAGAAGGAGGGTGAAGGGGATCTTGTAGTCTACAGACACCACCTGCAAAACCCACAGGTCCGCCACAGATGCTTCCCAAGCCGAGAGGTAGTGGTGTAAGCGGCCACCCACCTGCAGATGGGGACCCGGATTCAGCGAGTCATGAAGAAGGAGGTTTGGAAGCCTTGGGCTTAGCGGAGGACTTGGGCCAACATTGATGCTTAGGCTTGGATGAGGCGAGCAGAGCTTGAGGCACCGCCTGGGTTGTCGGCGAGTCAGCCTGAAAGGGACGAAAAAACTGATTCCGCTTGGCAGGGTATTCTTCCTCTGGACCGCTGGCAGCTGAGTACTCTTCCTTCCAATGGATTCACTGAACAGATCCTTAAGATCAGGACCAAACAGTGAAGTGCCCTGAAAGGGCAAAGACAGGAGAGTCCTCTTGGAGGCAGTGTCAGCAGACCAGATCTTGAGCCAAAGAGCACGTCTGGCTACCACCGACATGGTGGATGCCCTGGCTACCATGTGCACAGCATCAAACAGGGTAGCAGAAACATAATGCTGAGCTCAGAGCTGTTGGGGAGAAGCTGCAACATGTCAGCAGTAGCAGCTTCCTGACGGACAGCTGAAGTGAGCTGTTTAGTCCAGACAGCCAAGGCTCTATTCACCCAAGCCGTAGCAAATGCGGGGCACAGGGCAGAACCAGTCTTCGCAAAAATGGCCTTGAGAGAGGTCTCAAGCTTCTTGGCAGTCCAGTCTTTCAGAGCAGATGCATCAGCCACAGGCAAGGCAGTGGACTTAGAAAGCCTGGAAACAGGCGCATCCACATTGGGAGGATGAACCCACTGAGCTACGGCTGCTTCAGAGAACGGGTAAAGCTTAGCAAACTTCCTAGAGACAGACTGTTTCCTGTCTGGAAACTTCCACTACTCAGACACCAAGCGGTCCAGGGTGGGGTTAGGTGGAAAACAAGTATGGGGCCTAACAGGCTCCTGAAATACATCAGAGGGGTCAGATGAAACCTCCTGTACCAAGGGGATGTTCAGGGTGTCCAACACAGCCCTGATCAGGCCCTCAGCTGAGGGAACAGGATCAGTCTCAAAGAGGTCCCCCAAAAAGTTGAGTGGAAGGGACAGAAGAACACTCCTCGTCATCAGAATCCACCAATAATTCCTCCTCAGAGGAATCAGACATCAGGTACACCAGGCAGTTCAGGCAGGGAACATCTGATAGGGGTGGGGGCCTGCCACGAGTGGAAGACCCCCTGCAAAGTGGATGGAAGGAGTTGTAAGATGGACCGGTGGTCCCTGGTAGTAGCCTTAAACTCTTGCATCCAAGTGGAAAAGGGCATTTCTACTTATCATAGTTATCTGTATACATCTACACTGTGTAGCGTTGTATTGCCCTTTTCCACTTGTTATTTCTTAGTTGTCCTTTTACACAATCAAGCACATACTAATATTCAGCTGCTCCATTGTAATATATACTAATTGTTACATGTATACATAGAAACCCCATTAATAAGTATAATATGGCTTATGTAAATGATACTGGACTATTTACATGTCTAGATAGGGGATTAAGGTGCCAAAAGTTAATGATGGAATATCTGTCACAAAATACTAGTACTCATTCTAACACTCATCAAGAACCTATTATGGATATTAAGAAAGAATTTATACAATTGGAAAAACTTTTGAAACAAGAAATTAATTATTGGTGGGAGTATTCTACCCTGAGAAGATGTAGAAATCAAACAAATTCCAAGAGCACTAAGATTGTTCAAGGAACCAGTCATTTGACACAATGACCAAACGTTTTATGAAACATGGCTTCACATATTAGACCAGTGCTCTTTGAGCTTGATGCAACACATTGTTAATTACAGGGAAGCCTCCCTAACCAATATAGAACAAATTGAACAAATTAAAGCAAAACTGGAACCATATAAAAATACGGAGGAATTCACCACGTGGGATCCTATCAAAAACAATAATGTAGAAAAGTTTGAACAAAATGTGGCCGAAAGAAAAAAGAAAAAACTCCTGCGAGATGAAGAAGACTACAAAAATAACAGAATAAGAAACTGGAAAAGAAGCAGAAATCAGAACTCTCGCCAACAACATGTCAATCAACATCAGAACATTTTCTATGAACACACCTGGATCTAACAGACCGACGGAGAATAACAACCAAATAGTCCATAAAACTGTAATATCAAACACAACAGCATCAACCAACTATTACATATACTATTACAAATATGGAAGAGAATAATAACCCTGATCATCCAATACAAGTCCCCCAACCACCAATACACAGAGCAGTGCTTCGGAACATTTAATTGCAAAAAAGAAATAATTGCCGACAATATACCTAACCATTGTTCTATGGCAAAAAAAGAAGAAACTATTGACAACATGCTTAATTGTATCCGACGGGAGAAACCATCTATGCATTATAACAGAATTAGTAAAGTAGAGAAGGAAAAACCACAAACTCAGAAGCAAAAGAAACATAATAGGTCTACATCACAATCGAATAAATCACAACTGACTACAATAAATAACCAAGAGAATCTTGAAGCTAGGCCAAAAAACCCAAGGAATCAGAATAATTTTTTGTCCCAGACACAACCACAACCCTTCCAATTATGGGTACGTCAGGAGTGGAAGAATTACAAACAAAACGGTGTAAACCCCCCCCACCCCCACCGATGCAAGCGTACAGAAGATCAAGAAGAGGTAAGCGGGGAGGAAGAAAGAGTAACAAAAAAGAAGTGTGCAGCACAGAAGGAACAAATACCCAGGGAGTGTTCAACCTCTCCGACTACCCATTAAGTCAGGATGACCTATCACTTGGCTTGAAATTTGCCCCCACGAGTGGTCCAAATAATTTTGAGCTTTTTGTAGACCTCCATCAACTTACAAGGAAACGGACTTTGAAAGGACATTTTGCTATGAAAGAGGAAGAACTCCTCAGTAACAAAGACAAGAAAGATTTAGAAATTATAAAAATATTGGAGGAATTACAACAAGATGGAGAAGAAGAAAACATCATTGATCCAGAACATCAGGATGAACAAGAAATGATTCACACAGGTCTAAAGCCAGTCTCAAAATTTTATCCACGACATTCAAAAGGTCCTTTCATAGAAGAGCTTACAGAGATGGTCATAGAAGATTTGAATAAATTATGTAAAAAAAGAGAAAAATATCATTCTAATTTGACAAAAAGAACGGACATCACTACAAACATTGATTGAGAATAAGGACATAATAATCAGAGAGGCAGATAAAGGAGGCGGTATTGTGGTCCAAGCAAAAAAGGACTACTTACAGGAAGCAACAAGAATACTAAACGATGAAGAATTCTACATGGATCTAAATTCAAACTGTCAAATTATCAGAAACACCCACAAAGAAGTGTATATGATAAATAAAATCACCCCAGAATTGCTAAAATAGACTTATCTGGTAGGCGAAGGGTTAAACTGCTGAGTACTGAAGGAGAGTCCAAGCCCTGCGTAGGATACTCGATCAGCGAAAGCACAAAACGGCTGCCGCGGTGGGAGCAAATCAGAAACAAGCGCGCAATACAAGCGCTCATGGGAATTGTAGTTTTGCTAAAGAGTACCCCAATAGTGCCTGTGCCCCTGAGCCCCCCCAACATGCCCAGAACGTTGACCGGATAACAGAGCAAACGCAGACCAATAAAATGAGCCATCCCTGACCTCGCCACGTGGAGTGGTTGCAGAGATATGTCCCACACTGTAAAGTCCCATACAAGTGAATGGAGCAATGGCGTCTATGCGGTAAACACGCAAATTTTACAAGGTGAAAACCAAATGTAAAAACCACTCAAAAGCCCACTAGAACAAGTCAGTAGACCCAATGAACACTGATCCCAGTAGGAAAAGTGCCCACAACACCCCAAAAGATGCTAAATCAGCAGCCAAAGGGTTACGTTACCACAGAAACTTGCGTCAAACACCCCACAGACATACAGATAAACCCAATGAGTGCATGAGTATGTAATAGGAACTCCAAATGAGAACCCTGTGTGGAGGGGAAGCATGGGACATGTGGACGTCAGCACTCAAAGGGTGCTCACCTTTTTTAGCTGGTGTTCAGATTACCATATATCAAGAAGAAGACTCAGTGGGCAACTCCTGGGGAAAGAACTTGCAGCCAAGATTTTCCCTCCAGGGCTTAGGTCCACAAAAGCACCTGGTGAGCTATCCACATTTGGGTGATGGGAATTGTCAGTGATGGTAATCCGCCAAATGGTGGTATCCCACATCTAACAGAAAAATAATAAAGAAGCTAAAACTATAGCAGAGCTGTTCTTTTGCCTTGTGTCTTGACCAAGGAACAAATCTTACTGGATGGGGATTGGTTAGCTGCAAGCTAAGGAGAGGAGGTAGGCTCTATCCAGAAGTCACTTCTCAGAACTGTTCCTGCCTACTTAAAGGGGCTGATCGCCTATCCAAAGTTACCAGTAACCTGTATTGGATGACAGAGAAAATACATTTATTGAAATAGAAAAGAATGAAAATCTTGGATATTGGACAATATATACATATCACAATTCTACGTGGTCCCCATACAACAACCCTAACATGTGAGTCTCCCCACTTTGCAAGTCTCCCAACCACGCCATAATTCCCGCTCCTCACCGTGCAAACCCCTAATCCACCTGGGCGAGGTGAATGCACAGTGTGCGGTCAGGATATAAGCCTGTGGCTATGAAGAATCGCATCCACCAAATAAAAATACACAAATCAAAAATGCATCCCTCTACCTATATAACTAATAAGCATGTATCAATAAACACCCCTGGCAGATTGTAAATTCTCTAGCGCAATATGTCCCATGTATGTCTCATGTACGACAGAACCCTTTGGATGCTGGGTGTCTGCACGTCTCTCTGTAACCTATGGGCATTTGGAAGGTTAACTCATACATACATTTTCACCAAGCCATCTCTGGCCAATTTCACTGAAGCATGATAAAGGTAATTAATCTTGTTTGCATTCTCTTGTCCACTTTGTAGAGCTGTAACAGACCCTATAGAATAGGTTATGGCTCACACTAGGTATTAAAATATTTTGCTAACGGCATTTGACCCTTTGGGTGCCATAGAGGTATCCAATGCATTGTGTTACAGTGTGGTGGATGTCTCTCTGGGAGTTAGGGGGTTAGATGTTAAAATTATTTGAGTTTTAAAGTCAAGTATTGTGCATTCAGTCTTCATTCTTATCATACCTGAAGAAGAGACTTGAAAATGTGCATCCAAAGCCACTCAGCCAATAAAGGTATCATTTTTACTCTACTGTCTCCTGCATTTCCTATGGCTAACACAGTGCCACGCTTTACCCATAAGCTAATGAAGCTCTGTGCTGCACCAGGAGACTTTCGTGTTTGTTCTTCCCAGAAATAAAAGTGTGAATATTTCATAAACTACATATCTACTGGACTTTTGGTTAAAGGGGAACTTTCACCCCGCAATAACTAAATCTCCCCTTACTGCTCACCTGGCGACTAGCTGCTTAGTAGAGCTAGTCGCCAGAAATCTTACCCCGTTCTCAAGATTTCGGCGTTTTAAAAGAGCAGGAAGCACGGACGTCTCTTCACAGTGACGTCCGTGCGCCTGCGCTGTCAGTCCCTTGTCAGTCCCTTGTGCACCGTACGGTGCACAATGGACTGACAAGGGACTGACAGCGCAGGCGCACGGACGTCACTGTGAAGAGACGTCCGTGCTTCCTGATCCTTTAAAACGCGGAAATCTTGAGAACGGGGTAAGATTTCTGGCGACTAGCGCTACTAAGCAGCTAGTCGCCAGGTGAGCAGTAAGGGGAGATTTAGTTATTGCGGGGTGAAAGTTCCCCTTTAAATTACACATGGGCATTTTGAATGAAATTTTTAAATATGTAAACAAAATTCACGGTCATAGGTCCACTTCCCTGGAGTAATTAATAGGGCAAAACAATTGCACCACAGGGGAGAAATATATGTAATCGTTTTGATGGTGCTTTTAACCCCTTGAGTGCCAGAGAGGTACACAACACATTGCAGAGCAATGCATTGTATACCTCACTGGCACTCAAAGGGTTAAGCTCTTGAATGTTGGGGTGGTCTCCAATGTATTGCACTGCAATGCGCTGGAGACCTCTCTAGCAGTCAAGGGGTTAAAAGCCCCATTTAAATGAACAGGCAATTTTATTTGAGCCCTGTAATGTGGCTGGCTTGCCATAGGATTTCTCCATTTGTTCTTAGCACAGCAGCCTCCATGTAGTTTTGATTTCACTGCTCTCCAGGAACTTGAGGTCTCCTATGAACAGGGCAAGGACTAAGGGGGGAGGCACTATGGGTCGTATTTAGGGTGCCAAAGAAGGGCAATGCTGGAGCAAACCAACTGCAACACAACAAATGTTCAATTCCCCAGTTATATAAATGGACCTAATGCTGGTAAACTATCGAACAAATAAAAAAAATCATTGTGTTGGAGACCTCTCTGGCATTCAAGCTGTTAAAAGCTCAATCTAAATACACAGGGAATTTTTTTTCATTGTATTTTTCCCCATGTTTATTTGGTTTGCTCCATAATTGATCCAGATTTCTTTGCACATATGGGCCTAAATGAGCTCTAAAATATGACAAAGGCCTTTCTAGAATTCAAAGGGTTAGAATCCCCATTTAAACCAAAGGGAATACTGGGTATTTTTATTTGTCCCCTATGGTGCGGTTTATTTCCCTCAGAATGTCAGTACATCTACCTCACTGTCCTTAAAGGAGCAGTAACCTCTTTTGTGTGTGGAAAAAAGCCCACACACAACAAGAAAACAAAACAAATAAAAAATAAATATTGCAGTTTTTTTTCTGCTGCGTAAAACAATGGTACTGCCAATGCTGAAAGATGCAAATTTCCAGAGTTCTTGTAGTTTTAATGCTTGGTTTTATCCAACGAAAGTGCCTTCTTTAACTGCTTTAGGGCCGAGTGACATTCTATGACCATCACAAGGTGTTTGCCTTTAAGGGACAGTAATGTCTCAGAAAAAAACTGTATAGTTTTGTGGCACTTTAAAAATTAATCTATATGCAATAAATCCTCTCTCTCAAACCACTATGGTTTGAGAGATATTTGGCACTAACGTCCCCCCTCCCTCCCCCCCTTTCCTTGATGTCAGTGCTGTGCTGACTGCAGGGGAATCCTGTCCAGGGACCAACCAGAGGCTCTGCAGCAGAGCCAAAATCATGTTATTGGATAATTACTTAATTGGAAAGGTCAACAATGTTTGCCTGGTTTGCTAGCACACTTTGTAGACCATTCCAATTAAGTAATTTGTTTTAAATAATGCAATTTTGGCTCTGCTGAAGAGCCTCCTCATGTCGGCCGACAAGGATCTCCTGCTGTCTGCTTTACAGCTGACATCAGGAGAAGGGGAGGGAGGGGGGGGAACTTTGAATAAGAATCTCTCTCAACCCATAGCGGTTTGAGAGATAGGTCTTTTTGCATACAGTTTAATTTTTTAAAGCACTACAAAATTATAAAGATTTTTTCTGGGACATTACTGTCCTTTTAAGGACCGGTGACTTTCATAGCACATCACCTACATTTAACATACAGAACTCCTACAGGAGCGCTGTAAGTAAAAACAGGGTCTGAAATTGACCGCTCCAAGACTGGAGCAGTCTCTCTCAGACTCCAACATGGTGTGTCGGTACACATAACAGGTCATGTGTACCAGCATGTCGGAAAGGATCTAAGCGGTCCTTAACCCCTTAGTGACGGCCGCGTGCAGACGCGGCCGTCACTTAACGCCCGTCTAACATTTTTTTTTTTTTTTTTTTTTTTAAGAAGAATCCGGAGTCCCCGAACGGCGTGCAGCCGCGCGGGGATCCGGATTTCCTGGACGTACATGTACGTCCTCTGTCACTAAGTGACAGCCACAGAGGTCGTACATGTACGTCCATTGTCGCTAAGGGGTTAAGGGAAGGTAGCTTCCTTGGACCACTGATCCTTAAGGGGTTAAATGTTATCAACATTTGTCACGAACAGTGGTTTTCAAACTTTTTTCTCAAGGTACCCCAGTACAGGGCTTCACAAACACTGGTTGCAATGTTGCCGTGGCAACTACAAAAGAAATACCTGCCACTCAGATGTGAGGCTCCATAAGCCTCATATTGTGTTTGTTTTCCATTCCTGGTCTTAACCCTTTGAGTGCTAGAGGTGAGCACAGAATAATATACTGGTCACACTTCTGGCACTGAAGAGGTAAAGCACCAGAATGCTAAGCTTATTACTGCGCTGAGTCAGTAGTTTAGCCTCTTTCACAAAGTCAGTGCAGGTAGACACAACTAGGGGTTGCAATGCAATCTGTAGTCAACAAGTCTGACATAAGAAGAGGCAGCTCTTAAAACTGCTGATACAGAGCAGAAATAAGCTTAAAATGCCAGTACTTAACCCTTTAAGTGCCAGCCTTGCAATGTGTTGTGTACCCCTCTGGTACTCAAAGGGTTAACCAACTGAGTACCAGAAGGGTGTCCACGGAATACATTTTTTGCAATGTAATAGAAGGAGATGGATGGTCTCTGTGAATGTTAGCAGTAGAGCTGGATATATGCTGGCCATTTGCTTTTAGGCAGCTGTCACCTGTCTGAGTGACTCATTCAAACTTGCTCCAAGTCCAAATATACGTAGGGCAAGATCAAATCAGGTGCTCCAACTGGTGCCAGTATACATGCAGCCCCATAGGTGGTAACTCTTAGCTAGGGAAAGGAAAGAAGAGGTCTACAAATTCCTCACTGTGAAGAAACGTAGCAAGTTCCTTTAATTTACTTACAACAGGATCTCTCCTCTTTCTCCAGTATCTCAGATTTTTAACCCATTTCCCTTTTTTTTGCCCTTCATGAAGTGCCTCCCCATTCATACTCCCACACCCACTTTTCACCCTCTTGACTGTTTCCACATGTCATTGTATTTCCCCTTCACCCCCATTCCCCTCTACCCTCTTATATACCTATCCCCCTACCTCATAGTGTCAGTGAGGAGGATGGATGCCCTAACAACTATTGGGACAAGTTTGAAGCAAACCAAATGTACCTGGGAGACAAATAAACCTTCTCAAAATGTCTCAAATTCTCCTCTGTGATACAGAGTCTGGTTACTTAATTGTTTGGGCTGACTTCTAGAGAAAATGGGATTTTTATCCTTATTGTAAATACTTTTCTTGTAGCTCATGGGGGGACGCAGGGACCATTGGTATACAGTAGTCTCCTTTAAGGAGGAAGGGCACTCACAAGAAAAGCTCTTCTCACTGCCTGCCACTATAACTCTGCATCAATTGGAGATTACTCCACTTTCATTTAGCAAAGTCAGGAAAGATACAAAGAGCTTAACATAATTGAGGAATAAGCACAGATTATAACAAACCAGGCAGAATGTCAAAGGGCGGGATGGCCTGCATCCCTCTATGGATTATGAGAAAAGTATTTATCGTTAAGCATAAAAATCCCATTTTCTCTTATATCTATGAAGGATGCAGGGACCATGGGGATGTCCCAAAGTAGTCCCTAAAAACAGCGGGAGGGAAAGAAAATTAACAAATAACTGCCTGCAAAACGTTGAGGCCAAAACTAGCATCCTGGGATGCTACATATTAACTTTACAAAACTTAGTGAGAGTGTGAACAGACAACCAAGTAGTTGACTTGCAAAGCTGGTTCACAGAAGCCTGGTTCTTGACAGCCATTGATGTGCGAAAAGCATATGCCGAAATTGAGCCGAATAGGAGTTGAATACAAAAGTTTGTTTTACAGTCCATTTTACCCACAAAGATAGAGTCGTCTTCGAAGCTGGATGACCCTTTCTAGGACACTCAGTAAGAACAAACATAGTGTCTGATTGTTGAAAACACTGGGTAGAATGAACATATTGATGGAGACAGCAAACCACATCCACATCCTCCACTGGATTTGAAGGACTGGGAGACAAGAACGGAAAAATAATTTCCGGATTGACGTGGAAGTCAGAAATGATCTTAGGGTGAAATTCAGGTACAGTTCTCAAGACAACTTTCTCTTGATAAAAAAAAACCATTTGAGGAGATCTGCAAGATAAAACACTCCATTCAGGAACTCTCTTCACCAATGCAACAGCTGAAGAAATAGTCTTACTATCACAGATCATTCCTTCAGAGAGGGTTATCAGTTGAGTGTGTGTACAACATTCCTGTTGAATGAAGCTTTGCTATGCAATGCCCGAGTCATGCACTCCCTTAATGAGGCCTATGATTAATTGAAAGTTGAAGTAGTATAACCCGTAATCAACTGGTTACTAACAAAAGGTGTCCTTCAATGAAATAAGTCTGCTGAGCTCCGCACCACAGCTGTTTGTGACTGGAATAGTAGACACGTATCAGATACTCAGGATGTGTTATTCTTATCATGGTCCCCCTGCTCCGTAATATCTATGGGAAAGCAGAGAACAAGGGACAGAACTTTATGGTCCCAAGAACTCTCCTCGCTATGTGGAGGTTCCTTTAGATTAAGTTAAATATATAATAAATTAAAGTAAAGGTTTTCACCAACAGAGGTGCAGGGGTATAGAGGGCAGGCAGTCAGGGAAGCTTTTCTTGTAGAATTCCCTGCCTACTTAAATTATTCTCTATACTCATGGTCCCTGAATCCATCACAGACATAAGAGAAAACAAAATGTGTCAAGCCTTGTCCAAATATGTTATCTGTAATTCCCAGGGCATCCATAGCATTTTATAGATCATTTTTCAAGAATGTAATAAACAAGCTAAATAAATATATTGTTATTCTTTTGGTCTCACAGTCAGAATTACAAAAAGAAGAGCACTGTGCATAACGGTTTCCATAAACCTACATATGAAACAACATTTTCATTTTGTCAAAGTCTAATAGAAAAAAGTAGCACCTTAAACTGGTGCCCAAGGTAAGTCAAAGTGTCATGGCACCCTGATTGTGAACCATTAGTCTACAACCAAATCTGCTTATTCCAATTAATGCTTGATCAATAGTTTAGTAATATTATACACCTGATTTATATCCCAGTTTGGCAACTTTTGTAAATTTATCTGAGGAATGCCTGTTTTAGTTTATAATACTTCTGTTTGTATGAAATTAATTAACAGAAGTAAAATATCTGAGCAAAATTGTACTTTGTTTTGTTCTCTTTTGGGAACTGCATTCTTTGACTCTTACACAGTATGATGTATTTTAGGTCTGATTAATGGAGCTGAGAATGTGGATAAGAATGTGCGCATATATGCCAACTCGCTTCAGGTCCTAAGTGTAATAATGACCCAGAACAGCATTTCTTTAGATACTTTATTTCAGCGTGAGCCCCTGCCCACAGATCAGTTTTGTTGCCTGAAACAGAAGAAGAAAGGCCACAAGTTGAGTTGTATAAAATATTGCAGCTGTTTCTAGCTCACAGCATGTGAGAGTTACTTTGAGTAAAATTAAGTTGTGCCAACTGCATTATTTATGCAGTAGAACAGACACTGCTATTTGGCATCCAGTCTGGATTTGTTTGTTGCCAAGAGACCTGGCAAGCTATGGAAACAAGTGATTTGCTGAGCTCCACATACAACACTAAACAGATGTATTGTATCTCACTCTTTCTCCATTCGAGAAAGGCTGCAGAATGTCAAGTGGCGAAAGTCGTTTTTCAAAAAAAAAAACAAAAAAAAAAACTTGCATTGCTAATGGAATTTTATATATAGCAAACTGCTGGGAAAACAGACTAACTGAAATGTTTTCACAAACTCTTTCAGCCAAAATAATAAGTATTTTAGATTGGTAATATTGATTTAGCCACCTTCATGGCAATTTTTGAATGAATGCCAAAAAAGACCATTTTTGGCATTCAGGTATTATAAATGTTTAACATTTTATAAATGATTTAATACAAATTTAATATACTTCTGAGTACATTTACATGTCTAAAACAGATCCGTAACCCTACCCCAGCAAACAATCCCAAGCTTACAATTTTTCCATTTCATACCCGCCATTCCATAAAGCAAAAAAAGCATATGAAGGAACACAAAGCAGTCACTTTTCCAGTCTAAGGGCAGAAGTAAGACTTCCAGAGTGACGTTTCCAAAAATTAAAATAAGCATGTAATAATAACTACAAGTTTTCTGCTAATTCTTTAAGCAAAAAACAGTGCAGATCCCCTACCATAGACAAGGAGTGAGCAAACTGCAATGCTCCAGCTTTTGCTGTACTACAATTCCCATCATTCTCAGATAGTAGTCCAACAACAGCTGATGATGGGCCCATTTGCATAACATTACCAAACATTTCTTCTTCTTGGGATGCTGAAGCATTTGTGCTCATTTTAAGGTGCAAAAAATTTGGTGTGTGGGGTCCTGGGTAACCACCATATACTATTGTATTATTTGGCACGATACATGGGCTTTATTAGTAAACTGCTTCATTGAATTGCGTAAATCAAACAAAAGAAAGTCTAGCAAAATTAATTAACATCAGATATTGTCTCTGTGAGAAACACTGTAAGAAATAATGACTGGCAATATAACTAGGCTGTCTAATCAATACATTACAAAATCACTGCCAAGAGGCACAATATTCCATTCTTTTATTGGTTGGTACCTGTGCATTTAAAACCACCTCTCTTTGTGCATGCAGCTCTAAATGAAGACTGTCCAGAAAGGAAATAATGTTCATCTCTTTAAAAATTCATACTTCAAGAGAGTGTTTTTTCATCTGCACAGTTTAGAGCACTGCCTTGAAGCAAATGTACAAACATACCAACAGGAACATATAAAAACTTTAAACTATACTAGGCCTTATTTATGAAAGCCATGTGCTGTGGTTTTGAGCTACATCGGTGGGGTTTAAATAATTGTGACCTTTAACCTACTGAATACCAGAGATGTCCCCAATATATTGAAGGCAAAGTGGTAAAATACTGCAAAAACTGCATTGTGGGGAACAAATAAAAATTCATAGAAATCTAATTTATTTAATGTAAAAGGGTCTATTAAGCTATTGAATACTAGAGGTCTCAAACGCATTGCAAAGCAACTGGACCTCAAGAGCAAAGACAAAGTAGAGTAATTCAAACCATTTGCACTATAGGGACCAAATAAAAGCTTTCAAAACTCCCCTTGACTGAAATGAGGTTTAACCCTTTGCAATGCATTGCATACCCATCTGGCACTCATAGGGTTAAAAGCAGCTGAATGCTGGAGTGGTCCCCAGTGCAATGCACAGCAATGAACTGGAGATATCGTTAGAATTCCAGGGGTTAACTCATGCCAAAGGGGGTAATCAATGAACTGTGCAGTCATATGTTTCACACGCCCTTGGGCACTATTAAAATGTAGGTAGATTTGTCCTCATGATACAATCTGTTTGCCCTGTCATTGGTCTACTTTGTTTCTGTAAGGCCCATAGTAAGAAAATCAAACTGGAAAAATAAACATTTCTGTTAAAATAAATTGGGCTTTTAACCCCTTGAATGCTAGAGAGGTCTAGAATGCATTGCAAAGCAATGCGATGGATATGTCTCTAGCATTCAAGAGCTTAAAAAGCTCTATTCATGTGCACATTTAGGAATGTTCATTTGTCCCATACAGTGCAGTTTGTTAACTTCAGAATAACTCCAGTTTGCTTTTATACATATGGAGCAAGGCCCAACAAAACAAAATCACTTTTTTAAGTGTTAGACTTCAAAAGTGATTAAACAACTGAAGCTAAAGGTAATGAACCTATTTTACATTGTGTGCACAGATTAATTTAATTTTTGATACAGTATTTATTAAAGGTTAATTACATTAGAGGAAATATCAACCATGAGAAATCCCATTACGAGTGAAGCAAAAAGAACCGTCGAGGACATTCTACCATAAAATTTGCTTCTTGCCAATAAGAAATTCTAGAAAAAAGCCACATCATATTATTGAGCAGCATGCATTCTGCTATGATAGAGGATTAACCCTTTGAGTACCAGAGGGCTATGCAACGCATTGTGCACCCCTCTGGCACTCAAAGGGTTAACTATTTCACACTATAATAACATAATTTAATACTAATAAAAGGTATTTGCTATCATTTTCTAATGTAGAACTTCTAATCACATAAGATGAACTAGGAACTGTATTATAAATCAACAATAAGAATCGATGGGAAACCTAAAATCAACCTCCTTTTTTAATTCAATTTTCTTATATTTTTTTTTTTTTTTTCATCTTCTCCTATTTATTTTACATTTTTATGTGTCTGAAAGGGAGCTATCCAAAACTGCTTCCAAAGAGCTTTCTTTTTTTTTTTTTTTCTTTTGTTTTTTACTTTATTTCTTTTTGACATATAAAATTTTACAAACACTTTTACAGTCAATAACACCGAAATATGTATCCGATTATTTCTCATTAAATATGTTAATTATTTAACCATTTCAGTGCCAGAGGGGTACACAATGCATTGCTTTGCAATGCGTTGTGTACCCCTCTGGCACTGAAAGGGTTAAAGCGGAACTAACACCACTAACAAACATCGTCTGTATTAATTCCCTATCTGGCGACTAGCTGCTTAGTAGCGCTAGTCGCCAGAATTATTACCTCTTCATGAAGAAATTTGAAGTGATCCTTGGCTGACAGGCAGGACAGAGCGCAGACATCTTGCCCTAGTGACGTCCGCGCGCCTGCGCTGTCAGTCCCAGAAGGCTGTAGGAGGCGTTGCTAGGAGCCATTCGGCTCCGGAAGGGACTGACAGAGCAGGCGCGCGGACGTCACTAGGGCAAGATGTCCGCACTCCGTCCTGCCTGTCAGCCGAGGATCACTTCAAATTTCTCCATGAAGAGGTAAGAATTCTGGCGACTAGCGCTACCAAGCAGCTAGTCGCCAGATAGGGAATTAGTACAGATGATGTTTGTTAGCGGTGTTAGTTCCGCTTTAAACAATAACCCATACAAACCATTCACATCCCACTCATCCCTCCCAATTATATGCTATTGCTATCAATATTTGCATTTTAACCTACTCGTGACCCCAAAGAGAGGGTATTCCCATTCGGAGGTAACTCTCGTTCGTCCCTCAATGGGTTTTAACTCTCAAGCCGTTCCAAACATTCCCATATCTTATCAAATCTACTTTTCTATTTTTGAGATACTTTCTGTATATATTACAACCACAGCCTCCATATAGATTTAAACATAGCTCCTGAGCCTCTACTTTTATAGTATCTGTCTTCCATTTGACACTGAAAATGAATCTGGATTTTAACTTCCTCTATCTCAATTTCTCCCTTCATTTTCCATTTTCTTGCTAGACAATATTATTTGAACTATCAGGAATTTTCTATCTCTGTAACACTATGGAATATTCATATGGAACAGAAATGTTTACGGAGAAAATTTTATTTTAATTTTGAGTAATTCCTGAATAAATGTAATAATCCTTTCATATAATATTTTGATTTCCTCACATTGCCACCACATGTAATATAGTGTTCCTTCCTCTTTCATACATCTCCAACACAATTTGGAGGCATTTCTATCAAATGTATATATCTGTGTTGGAATCCAATACCATCTGTGGAAGATTTTATAGTACAGTTTGTGCATTCCAATACAATGTGTAATTTTTCTGATTCCCATTTTTTTTTTACCTTATTTTCAGTCAGATCTACTATCAGACTATCACAGAAAATCCTTGTCCTAGTTATTAATTTATACTTATCTATTGGAGTTTTCTTAAAGGGATAGTAATACTTAAGTATTACTAATCCCTATAGCAAAGTCCTTTTAAAAATACATGTATTGCCCCCAGTTTAATCTCTCAAACCTTTATGGTTTGAGAGATGATCGCTCCTAAAGTTGCCCCCCCCCCCTTCCCCGAAGTAAGCGTTATAGCTGACCGAAGGGAAATCCGGTCTTAGATCATCAGGCGGCTCTGCAGCAGAAAAAAATCTTGCAAACCAAGTACAAGTAGAAGACCATTTCAGTGAAAGTTTTCTTTTTTATTAATGCGATCGCGGCTGTGCTGTAGAGCCACTTGAAAGTTGTATAACTTGCTTCCCTGCAGTCAGCTAGAATGCTGACTACGGGGAAGGGGGAGGGACAGGGCAACTTTAGGAGCGATCATCTATAAAACCATAAAGGTTTGAGAGGTGAAACTGGGGGCAATACATGTATTGTTAAAAGGATTTTACTATAGGGATTAGTAATAATTAAGTATTACTATCCCTTTAATACCATTTGTAATAATTATATGTTTTATTTGTAAATAATTAAACTTTTCAGTTTCTGGTACATCAAACTTGGCTCTCAGTTGAGAAAAATTCATAATTTTTCCTCCTTCCAGCAAATTTGATATATATATTTGTATCTTTCCACTTCACAACTAAATGGTTTAAATATAATTTAAATATTTCCATCGGAGTAGAATCCAAAGAGCTTTCTGTGTGGAACTGTGAAAGTAGAGAGAGTGCAGCAATGTAGAAAGCATCCTTGACTGAAGGTAAAAAGGACATTGAAACAATATAGAAAAGTCTGCCTCTACAGCATACAGAGCACTCAGAGCTGCAGGGAGACAGAAACTGTATAAATTGCTCTTCTTTGGAAGTCTTTGACAAGAAACCTCACTGGAAACAGAAATTCAGTGAGCTCCCTGTCAGAGAAATAAAAGAGTAAAAATACTGAGGCTAAAATAACAAACATGTATGATCAATTTGACTTTACCTATTAGGTACTTTTAGAATATTCAGAATATGTAAAGACAAGAAAGTATATTGCCTGTCTTTTTAAATCCTATTAGGATGAATACAATAAGATTTTAGAGTTTTTCCCTGTTAAATAATTTTCTCTTTAGTCCACATGGAACACATGTACCATGGGGTTGAGTCCCTTTTCCTGGAGAGCAGCGTACTTCACAAAATACAGAGTACTTGGGGTGGAGACTCCCTCCTCCTCCTCCAGCTTAACCGCCTACCTACTCCCAGAATCCATGTGACAAAAAAAAAAAAAAAATCACAAACAAAAAAAATAAGCTGGAAAGATGAGAAGAAAAGCCCCCAGGAAAGCAAAACAAGCAAGGTTTTTTTCTCGGGGTGGGATACATGCGTTCCATATGTACTAAAAATAAAAGCATTTAACAGGTATGAGCACTAAAATCCTATTTTCTCTTACGTCCAACATGGAACACATATACAGGATCTAAATAACCTTAAAACAAGTGTCAAAGGACACTGAATTAGTACAGCACACCAAACAAGTTGCAGCTTTGCAGAGCTGTTCAGGAAGGCCCAGGAAGCATCCACAGATCTGTTGGAATGCTCTGTAATCTAGTAGGGAGCCGGTTTCTTCCTGATCTCATACGCTTGGCCTATGGCAGCTTTAAAGGTAAAGTCATTTTTCACAAAAACAGCAGCTCCAATTAATTTTCATAGTATTTGAGCCATAGAGTGTTATTTCAATACTGTCAGAGTTGTAGTTCAAGAGTAATTGAATGATAAAGTATCCCTATCCCGCCCCTTTTACCTAGTGTAAGCCACCTCCCCTCAGATGTGGAATCTGGTCCACAGCAGGCAGCTCACAGCAAGGGACAATCTTACTGTGAGAACAATGAAAGCCCTGCACCCATTGACAGGTTTTTCCCTTATTTTAATTGAAGATTGTCCCTTTCTGCAATCCACTTGTACACCACCCTGCTTCTCTGAGGTGAGCAGTGTTACATCAGTAAAAGGGGTGGGAGGGGGATACGTTATCATTCAACTACTCTTGAACTACAACTCTGACAGTATTGCAATGACACTCTGTATGGCCCAAATACTAAGAAGATAAATTGGAGCTGCTTTTATTATGAAACATTACTATCCCTTTAATCCAAGAGTCAACGGTTATACCTTGGAAGCAGCCTGAACAGCTTTGGGACCCTCATGGATGATAAACAGAGAGTCAGCCTTATGGATAGGCTTAGCACTGTGCACATAGAACGTAAGGCAGTGCACAAAGCCCAAAAGATGGTGATCTCCATCCTTATTCGATGTCGGTTCAGGACAAAAATAATGTACTACAATTTCCTGATTGATGTGAAACTCGGAAAATACCTTGGTAAGAAACTCCTGCAAAAAAAGTCTGAGACCTACTCAGAAACCCCACTGGAGACCTGGGGGGGCTAAGATCCAAGTGGTGGGGAACAAAAAATAAGCCCCTCAAAGCACTACATACACCCAAAATGGTATAAGAAGGGTTACTCAACCGAAGAAACAGAGAAACCCAAAAAGAGTGCCAGAGCACAACCATGCTCACATCAGCCTCTGCAAGAAGAGAAGAAGAGGCAACACCCATTGGGACAGAAGTGGACCAAAGCACTCAGGTCAGCACCATATTAGGGGACAGAATCTCAAGAGACTCAGTCATGAGAGAAGAGTTATTATAAAGGTTCCCTCCATAGGGAACAATATGTCCACAGATCACCTATGATCTGGGCAGTCCAACTCCAGGGAAGCCCAGTGATGGTAACCAGCCTAATGGGGGACTATATAGCCCCATATCTAATAATAAAATAAGAAAAGCCTAATAAAAAACTAAAAGGATGGACTTGCCCATCCAGCTGCTATCAGGGCACATGAATTCTGGGGGTAGGTGGGGGGTTGAACAGGAGGAGAAGGAGGGAGTTTCAACCCAAAGACCCTGTCTTTTGTGATGTGCCCTTCCCTATAAGGAGGAGGGACTCAACCCCATGGTACCGGTGTTCCATACTGGACGTAAGAGAAATATAGTTTACCCTGCTTACAATAATAATTGCTGGGAAAATAAAACCTTCAGACATACTTTTTTATTATTATTATTATTTATATATAAACCTTTTAAGGAACAGATGGAGTGTGCAATACATTGCCCAGACTACAAAACTGGACCTACCACAATCTATTAGTTTTCTTACTTTACCAATATGAAATAGCAGCACTAAAATAAATGTAAAGGCATGAAGAAAAGGTAGCCCAGGCATACGTTTTTGGGAAAAAAGGAAACCAATTCACATGAAAAAAAGAGTGTGTCTTGCCTCTCTACCCTAGGATGGTGTACACAAATGTTTCCTGAATATATTAATTTTACCCCACTTTGTTGATAACGTTGTATGTATATGCTTGTGCACCCACGTGTATGTGTGTGTGAATGGATATATATGGATAACCTTTCCATGTAGAGCCCTTAGCAGTTTTAGAGTATTTGCTGAAGATATCTATAGCAATGTCCTTAGAAGTGAAGTGGTTAATAATAATGATGGTGTCACGTATGCCAGGGAATTCTGTTCTTCTGCGGTTAACCCTTTGAATGCCAGGGGGTACAAAAAGCATTGCAAAGCAATACATTGCATACCACTCAGGTGCTCAAAGGGTTAAAACCTGCCCACCAGCATTCTGAACAGTTTTATTCATCCAACAGTCCTTAAAAAAAGTAAAACGTGGCAACCAAGGAAACAGGGCATGTTGGCATCTGGGGAGGGGAATTCCGCACTCAACTTTTGTTAAGGAATTGTTTTGAATAGGATACTGTATATATTGGGGAGTTGGATGGGTCTATTCTATTAGCACTGCTCCTCTTTTTACTGTATGACAGATTGTGAGACATTACAACCAAGACCAACTATCATAACCATACATTTATCTCACTAGTTTGCCATCTAACATCATGCCAACTGAACTGAGGGTATGTATTTTAAGAAAGGAAATGAAGAACATATAGTAATGAAGGATGCCAAATATTAAGAAACCGCAATCCTTAAATTACACACTTTCTTTAGGCTGGGAGTCCAAGTCTATCCTCAAAGAAGGAATTGTTTTAATATAATTTTTCCATATTATTAAGGTATTTACAAGATTTCACGTGGGATACTGTTTGGCCTTCCAGTTATTGGGGCTATGTCCCCCAATTCCCACAACTAATAGTTGACTGGCTATGGATGATAGGAATTGTGGTCACCAACACCGGAGGTCCACAGAATGACTACCCTTGACATATATAGTTACTTCTCATGAAGTTTTCACCATAACAAAGAACTGGTAATTAGTACCACTGCATTAGGATAAAAGAACTCTGGTCATTTGTAGACTCAAAAATATTCAGAAAATACGGAAATAAGATGCCAATGAAAAATGTAAACTTAAATTCAAGAAAAACACTGCATGGGCTGATGGCTAGTACTAAAAGACTGTTTTTTTTCCTGTCTAGTGAAATGTACAGTTATATTTTCAAAGCTCAGAATGGTACATTGGTAACATAGCAACATAGTTTATGATGTTAAAAAAAGACATGGGCCAATTCATTTTGCACTTGATTTTGTTGATCTAAAGAAAAAAAAAAATAAAGCTAATGTTTACCCAGATGTTCCATTAATTTTTCCACGTAAAATAAGGCTTATTAAGGAGTGAAACTTTCGATGTGAGCTTCAATGTAATAAATCAAAATTTTATTTGGGAATAGCTCCTGCATGGAAACATGCAGCACCAGGAGACATACCCAGCTTAAATGGAATCCGCACCTTAATAAGAAGAACTGGTACAATTCTGGAGCAATCCAACTAAACCACAGGGGACAAATAAATATTACCAATTATTTAAATTGCGTTTTTAGAATCATTCAAAACGGCAAATCTATAGCACAGCTTTTCTGAAGAAACTTAAAAAAGGTGCATTCTTAGTGCTACAGTGTAATAGTTGCGCTGCAATCTCTCAAAATAAACAAGTTACTGGGATAGTTATGAGAGTCCATCAAAACCCATTCTATCCATTTGTAGCTATGTTATTGCACACTCGGTGGGAAGCTGCAGCATACTACAAAAGCAGTGCATATTGCATGGGTGAAATGCCTCAAACGACACATTGATTCGCTAATTATGTGTCTTTTATGTTTTGCTGTCAATGAGACAATGTCAGTGGTGTGAGTGCTAGCGAGGTCTGCAACAAACTGGCCCCAGGGAATATGCTAAGGAAACCTGCCAATGAAAAGGGGATTTTTGTGTACCTAGCAATAAATCCTTTTCTCTTAGCCCCATATGGTACACAGAAATCATGGGATAAAGTATCCTTCAGCCAGGAAAGCAGGGCACTTGCCTTAAATTGTTCTCTTGGAGCACAGACTCCCTCCATCTCAAACCCACCTGACATGCTGAGTTTTAACAAATGTCAAATATTGAAAACAGAATGGGATTATCTGAGCCAGAGAACTAAAATGGTCCCCTTGCTTGGAACTAAAAATACTCTTTTCTTTTCTCCGGGAGGGAAGTCCTGTGTTACACATGGACCAAGAGAAAAGGATTTATTGGCAAGAACACACACAAAAAAGGAGGGATAAACACAGGGACACAGAGTTCAAAACTGGTTTCAGCCAAAGCCTGAACACTGACACAGTAGAGTTTGCCACAAGTTTTGAATGGACGACCACATTGATTTGCCACTTAAAACATTTTCTCCACTGAGGCCTGGTTCCTGTAGGCCCAGAAGGCACATACTGATCTGCTGGAATGAGCTGTGACCCTAAAGGGCCCAGGCTTCTTCCTGAGAATATAGGTCTGGCAAATGGTCACCTCAGTTCAGGACCCACTGTCACCCCAGTCTGGCCTGCACAAGGGCCTTTGGGAATGACAAAAGCAAATCAGATTTGTGGAAAGGCTGTGTGAGATGAACATGTCCAAAATATGAAGATTCTTCTCTTATCTGTTAGAGAGAACTAGTTAAAGTAAAAGAAGAACAATTTCCTGGTTAATGTATACAGGAACAACCTTAGGAAGAAACACTGCAGGAGTTCTCAAAACCACTCTATCAGAATGAATGCAGAAACATAACAACCAGGAGAGTGCTTATTAGGTATTACTTTACTACCTCTGCACAGGAAATGCACCCCAGGGTGACTCAATCCTCAAAATGAATACTTCTCATGGAAACATGAAACAACATCTAGGAGAGCGCTCATAGTGTATCAGGTACAAGGCTGAACTGTATACACTATATCATATGTTGTTCCAATGAGTGATGAGTCTGAACAGTCATTCATAAGGCTAGCAGGGGATTGATGTACAGTTCATCCAGACTGGGCCATACTTGAATGGAAACTGCAATCCGAGAATCACAAAGATAGTAATTTATTGATTCAAAATGCACAATGAAAAGTGTACACCTTATATTAGATAAAAGTAACAAAGAAACCCTAAACAAGTTTCATAACCATCCATTCAATTATTTCATCCTCCTGAAAACTGCATGATCTGCATGGATGAGAATATGTAATTAAGTGTCCTTTGTGTGGAGGGAGGTTAAAAACTCCCCAGAACACATAGGGCAATGATAGAGAGTAAAGACTCCATCTTGAACAAGGGTGTAAGAACAAAGAAGTTGAGGGGATTCAAGACCAGAATAGGGCAGCAATAGTCATCTTTTTTGGGAACTATAAAAGGTTAGAGTAGATTCCCATGAGTCTTTCCTAAGGAGCAACAGGTACCAAGACCAGTATGTCCACCAGGGAAGGAACTGCATCTAAAAATAGATGGTCTCTCAACGCATTACAAGAAACCCATGAAGAAGTGATGCGGAGGAAGGTATTTGAAGTCTATTCAATACTCATCCATGCTCACCCACAAGACCTACAGTCCATGTATCATGAAAAAGATGCGGCTCCTGTGAATCGTGTAGAGGTAGATGTGAGCTAGGGGCTTTTGGGTAGTCTCTTGCCTGATCAAATTAGTGTGGGTTTTTAAGATAAGGTGCATCTAGGCTGTTGTAAGTGTAGATACCCTGGGCACATACGCATAATGGCGAGGGTAAAGAAAATCAGACATCTTCCATTGAAAAAAGGGAAGTTTGGGGGTAATCAGAGGTGCACTCTTATCTCAAGTAGCATGGCTAATGACTTTCTCCAGTTTTGAGCCAAACAACTGCATGCTCATGGAGGGGCACCAATGATGTTTTGGAAGACTGGTCAGCTGACCAGATTTTAGCCACAGAGTACAAAGTAGAAAGTGCTAAGGCCTTCCCAGTAGAAAATGCTAAGGCCTGCCCAGTAAGCCTCTTGGAATTAAAGGCCAGTTCAGTAAGATATACATTAGACTCGAGGATCTTAGAAACAGCCATCATCCTCCTCTTTTGGAGCATCCGCATGGACAGTCTCTAACAGTTAGTCTCCCCTAATAGCAGTGGACCTAGTCACTCAAGTAACTGCAAAGTAGGGATGTAAAGCAGTACCAGAACCATAAAACTTGCCTTTAAGAAAGAATTCAGTGGCTTATCCGCTTGGTCGTTATGCACTGCCGCATCCAGTGGGCAATGCTGTAAGCTTAGAAAGGCAAGAAATTGGAGGGTCTGCTGCTGGAGTGGTATCTCATTGTGATAAAGCATCAGATGGAAAGAGAAAAATATGTCTGAGAAAAAATAGTCTCTTATAAGGAATCTTCCATTCCTCCAGAACCACCTGGCTTAAGGAATGGTGAGGAGGGAAAATTGCCACCTCCCTTTTGCTCTTATTAAATATATCTAGAGAGTCTGAGGCCTCTGAGACCTTCATGGTCCCCAAAACTGCCCTGGAAAGACCATCAGCAGTCGAGCCAATGTCTTGCTCAAAAGAATACCCTGGGTTAAAAGACGAATCAAAATCCTCCTCATCAGTTTCCCCTTCCTCAATGGAGAAAAACCCTTTCCAGGGAACCATCCCCAACACACACAAAAATAATGAAATTTCTTTTAGAGGAAATGGGACAAACCTGGGTCCAAAAATCTAGGATCCCCTAAACAGAGGAAGGTATTAAACTCTCAGAAGATATTATGGCTTTAACCCATGCAGGCTCCTATTCAGTAGAAGAGGGATGCAGAAGCTATGCAGGAGTCCACAGAACATGAAGGACATAAAATACCAGAATAGCCCTTAGGAACAGAAATGTGACAAGACGCACAAAGAGTTAATGGGGAGAGCTCTGAATCCCTAGTGGTTTTGGATTTTCCTGTATCTCATTTGTGCTCACACATAGCCAGGAAATCCCCAAATAAAGAATATAGGTCATAAATGTAACGGAAAAATACTTATTTCATTGAAGGGGTTAAAGCAGAATGCACGGAAGGAGAATCTAGCTCTGTGTGTCAAAAGCTGCAGGAAAAGAGGAACACAGTAAGCATAGCGCTTCCCCTTTCTACTCCCGAATGCCAGGAAAAATCCTTAACTGTAGTAGGAAAGGTTAGAAGAATAATCCTCCATTTTCCCACCGGAATCCACTCAGTGTGGCAAAATCTTAACTTTACTGTTCGTGCCCCATCAAATATGGCAGCAGCAAGCGCCAGTTGCTTGAAGGCACCACAGGCCCATAACGAAGACTGACTAAAATGAGGTAAAAATTCAAGTAGCAGGTGGCTACCTCCAGAATGAATGGAAATGACAGAGAGGAAGTCATCCTATAGCAGACCCAGATACTGTAACAGTTTGAACTCTGGTATGTATTTATCAAGAAGACCAGAGGTGACAGAGGTCTACCTAATGGGAGAATTACACAGCTCCATATAAATTAAAAAATAAAAAAGGAGGCTAAGAGAATCTTTGCCCTGATGAACCTCCTTTGAGGTCGCTCTTAAAACTCAGTATGACTTTTTGAGGTAAAGTGGAATAGGGGAGTAAGTATCCACCTTCAGAGAAGCTTTTAAAGTAAATCCCCAGCCCCCTGGGATGGAGCATACTTTACCCCAAGGTCCCCGAGTTCCACATTGGAAGAAGGAGAAAGAAAGCTTTATAGTTTCCATGCTATTCTATGAAGCCTGAATACTAACATCGCTTAAGCAGGAGTGATCTTAGCACATGTCTCATAGATTAACATAGTATTGAAGTATTTATCTTACTTTTTTTATGTCTTTTATTGCAATCAAGCAGTATTACAGAAATAAAACTGCCAGAAACAAACAGATTTTGCAGACATGCAAACCGTACATTATGTAGCACACCTTTTATTTTTAATACAAAAAAAGGCCTCACACTCAGCAACACCCTACCACTGCCCCCCACCCGGACCAACCCCCTAAACTCGCTCTCTCAACATACCCACTCCCCCAAACCCCAATCTACCCTCCTAACCTACCCCCCCACCCCTTACGTAAAACAACCCCCAGTATCCCTATGAGGCCAGGTGACACCCCCCACCCCCCACACACACACACACCCTGTTGAGGTCAGACAATGGTCCAAGCCAGAGCTAAAGAAGGCAAAAAGAAAAAAAAGTCCACCCTACAGCAGTGGGAAGAACTGGAGCCACCAGGTTGGAATAGTGAAATAAGAGGCAAAAATAGGAATCAAAGTAAGAAAGAAACAAATGCCGTAACCAACAGTTGTTAGTCCTGGAGTATCCAGGGGTCCCACATTAAAAAGAATTTAGCAGGGTTATAGGCCCTTGTAGAGGGGAAGGTTGCTCTGAGCCAAATAATACCTCACACGATGGCAGCGAGATCTTCCCGACATCCATACCAAGGCCACCACCTTCCGTGCCATAACCAACAGCTCCCCAACTAAGGTAACATTAGTGAAGTGGTACAACTGATCAGGGAAAATAGACAACAAGCACACCTTGGGGTCAAGAGAAACCCTCCAATGCACCACCTGGGATACTGTGTTCACTACCTGCTCCCAAAATGCCCAAACTCCGCCCCCCGGCTTCCACACCTCACACAGAATTTGTCTAGTAGCTGTCCCATCCTGTTGAGTCCAACTGGGGTATAATATATCCGGTGCAGAATTTTAATTTGGAGCAACGCCGTGGTTGCCACCGCCCTAGAACCCTTCCTCGCTGCATCCCTGCGGGCCAGGTCAAACAGAGGGAATTCAATAATTGTAGGACTCCCACCCATCCGTTCTGCAGCAAGGGCGTGTCGAAGTCGCAAGTATGAAAGGAAAAGAGCATTGGGAATGTCAAATTCAATATGCAGCACATTATCCCTGTAAATATGACGCAAAGTAGAGATCCCATACGCAGCCCAGAGCCGAACAAAATCCAGACAGTTCAAATGAGTGCGTTTCACCCCCCCCCCAATGGGGTTGTAGAATCCTAGAGGCTGAATGCCCTGATATTTGCCAGATAGCCACCCAAATCTTCTGTTTGCGTCATCTGTGGTTGATAAGATCAGACACCAGCACCAAACAGAGGGATATGAGACAATTCGCACCCATCCCTGAGTAACGGCTCTTCGATCCTCAGAAAGGTATGCAATATGGATCCTGGGCAGTACGCCAGGGCAAACTGGTCTTGCGCAGCCAAGTAGTAGTAATAAAAGTATGAGAGAGAGGGGGCCCCCCTCCACTGGAGGAAGTTTCAAGATGGACAGTCTTATTCTGGACGGACCACAGACCTCAAGAAATGAGTCAGAAGTTTGTCTATTGCAGTAAAATAATTTTTGGGGACAGGAGCAGTCTAGAAGATGTATAGAAATTTAGGAAAAAAGATTATTTTGATGAGATTCACCCTTCCTACATTTATCTCACTTTTATCACTCCAAGGACAGTATGAAAAGTAATGCATGTTAAATATAAGAAAGAGAAACAAAAACTTTTACATTTTCATAATTCTGAAATTGAGAAAAGAGAAAGTCCTGCATGGCTAAGCTACAGTACTTAAAATCTGGAATTAAACTGCCAGTTGGCACTTACCGATCAGTGACTGAAGTTAAACAGAGCATTAATGTGTTAAAAAACATCATCAGCTCTTTCTGCAGATGCTGCCTCACAGCTGCTTGAGAATCATCCAAAACCTTTTTGGCTGGATACTCTTTCTGGACCATTAGCTCAAGCAATGGGCTTGGGTTCTGAAAAAGGGAAACAAAATAGAATTATGCTTTGTGATTATCTATTTACAATCATATTTCATAATGATGGTAGCAATTCAGACATGTATTTGACGTCAGTACCCCATACACACAAAATCAGAGCATGGGGTGAACACAAGAAGATAAATTAAATTGATATTTATAAATCCAGATCAATGCCTATGTCATAAATCTAGTCTACACTTGCACCAAAAACTGTTTGATGTCAAATGTGTTGTGTACCCTCTGGAACTCAAAGGGTTAATAACATCAAGGCAGAGGAGGAGCCTTTATACATTCTGTTTTTTATATAAAATACTTTTATCTTTAGCTGTCAAAATAAATAGCCGAGTTTATCCAATTAACAATGTGCTCCAAATCCATCAGTCATAAACATGTTTACTTTAAGTTTTGGCATTCCTTTTAATTCCGTTCATTGTATTGTAAAGGCCCTTCTGCCGATAGAGAGTATTTTATAGCACTGATTTGTATCATTGTCCTTGGGGCACATCAACAGGTCAGGTTTTCTGGATCTGTTTGATCAGGGATGGGTAATCCAGTGACTCAGTCATGATTGATCTCCCAGTGCTTAATTAGGGATATACATAACACTTGATTTGTTGGTGTTCATGCCCTGAGTACTGGAGCTGAGAAGCATTGCTCTGTACATATACATTCTTATACTGAAGCCTATTCACTGAATTGGATCATACTTTCTCCCAGTGCTTTGGCTCTAGTGAGGTTAATATTTATTTTAACTCAACCCACCAAGATGCCCATCACATCATACATATTTAACCAGCTGAATGCCAGAGGGATGCACAACTCATTGCAAAACAATGTGTTGTGCACCCTTCTGGCACTCAAAGGGTTAAACATTGTTTTATGTGTTCTGGTCATTTTTTCTGTTTTGCGCCTAGGAAAATGATCAGTTAAGGGTTCACTCAAACAGTATAACACAAACAGCCTATTTAAATGAAACCTTTAGCCACAGTAATTTATACTGCAATACATGGTAAAGCTTGTCCTCATGCTGCTTCTCTACAGGTTCACTTTAAGCTATCGCATCCTAAATAGTGTGTGGCTAGAAGCCTCATTAAGCAGGTCGCCATGTTGAAAAGGGCAACATGAGAATCTCGCCCTGCATATACGCCTGAGATTCACATGTCGCTTCTTTAAACAGCTCTTCAAACCAACCCCACAGCCATTCAACCCAGCCCTGCATCAGCCACGTTATTCTTCAACCCAACCCCGCTGGGATGGAGAATACTCTGCATTTGGGCATAGGCTGCATTGATTTCTGCTTTCTGGACATCTGCTCTACTAATTTAATACAGTTCGTGAAGTATATTTGTGCATGATTAACTCTGAAGGTGCCAGAAGGGTGCTATAGATGTGTGCCTCTGTGTGTGTCATTAATGTAAACTAAAGCTGCCTGATAAAACAAATGCTTATCAATCCTTTCAGCACAGAAAGGGTTACTAAAATAGAAGAAACAACATTAAGCACGAATAAACTTCATGAACTGTATTATATTAGTAGAACAGACATCCAGAAAGCAGAAATGAATGCAGCCTATGCCCAAATGCATCCGTCCCGGCGGGTTTGGGTTGAAGAATAACATGGATACTGTGGGGCTGGGTTGAATGGCTGTGGTCTTGGGTTGTTAAAGAAAAGACATGAGAATCTTGCGGTGATATGCAGGGTGAGATTCTCATGCCGCCCTTTTCAACACAATGACCTGCTTAGGATGAAATATTTTAAAAGGATACCATCTCTACATAGTATATGATAGCTAAAGCACCGTCCCATAATGATGTTTGATTTAATAATGTTTGAACTGAAGAATCTTCCAGCAGTGAACAGTGAAAACCCTATATGTAAATGCATTGTGATGACAGGCCAGATAGAAAAGGGAAGGTGGTCCTGAACTTTTCAACTGGTGGGGTAGAGGTGTCCTTAGTTCGAGTCCAAGAGCATTTGCTTTCTGGTCAGTCTATGCTGGCCCAGATTGTCCCACATTCAGTTATCATTTTCCTCACTCTCATCCTGGAATTCCAAAGGATGGGAGTATCTTTAGCTGAAGATGCTAATGTCATACCAAGTGTGGGCTCAGAGAGGTGGTGGAGGAAGCCCTGTTTACTAGAGTAATGTGATTTTTTTTGGAATTTCCAGGTGGAGAGGATGTTTTAGATACTTCAGCTACAGAAAGATGGGGAAGAAATGCAAGGCCAAGCCAGCCTTAATTCAGAATTCTGCCTTTTCTAGTGTTGTTGAATCTTCCTAAATAAAAGTAATGCCCAGGTATGTATGTTAAGATAAGGTCTATGATCTGGCTGAATTGCTGTGTATATATTTTCTTATATGTTAGTCTAATGTGTAATCACTTAATTTAGAGCTCCTTGTTAGACTTTTGCCGTGGTTTGTATATGTTCTATATTAGTGTTTCAAATGGGTATATAAAATTATAGGCAAAACTTTGGTTTGCATTGACAGAGTTGTTAAATGTTCCCTGACCCAGTTTAAAAGATATCTCTAGGGATCTTAAGGCTATTAGAGTCATTGTTCATTGGAGAGACGCAAACCGCTACTTGTCACAACTGGTGGCAGCACTGTGGGAATAAGTAACCAGATTTGTTTAACTTTTCACCACCAAAGTTAAAGGATATAGTTGACTTGTATAATAACCATGACATCAGGGACTCAAGATGACCTTTGCTGGCCTGTGGGGCAAGAATGTGACAACTAAGATATTGGTACACTAAGCACCAAATCCAGCATAGCAAGACAGATACCAAGAACTAACTCATAGGAGCGTAACTGAATGGATGAGAAAGAACCCAGATGTGGGGTTCACCATAATGGCAAAACCTCAGAGGAGAAAGGGCCTTACCACTCAAAAGGGGGCTCTTCAGTACAGAAGACATACACATCTCGCTTGTTGAGGAAAGTACTGTTCCAGTCACCTAGCACTTGGAGGCTCAGATCAGGAAGGATCCTGGAAAGTGGACTACAGGTGCTCCAACAAGTCAAGCCCTGTGGCTGACTCAGCGACTTGGGAGCACAGTGAAGGAGGAACCTGACTGACTGAAGTCAGGGACATCAGTCTAGGAGGCAGAAGAAGCCCACAGTAATCCTCTGTGGTGTTGGACTTTAGCTAAACACCAAATCTCAGAGCAGGAGCTCAGAGAAGAGACCACAATTGAAAGGCACAGTTATATAAACAGGATCTGCCAGATTATTTCTTCCATCCCTGGAACAGCAGAGGAGCTAAGGAGGAGGGGAGGGGCCCTTCCACCTAACTGAGCCCAGTATTCAATGGAAGGATAAGGATAAGTTCATCTTTGTCTGAAAGTTTCCACCAATCTATGAAGGAATGCCCCAGCAAGCCCAAGCTGAGAGCGCACAGCTTATCTTAAAAAGAGAAAAGCTGTACAAACAGAAGCAGCTCAGGCTAGAGCAAGAGAAGATGAGTCTGGTGCAAAAAAGATCTCTGATTGTGCAGAAGAAGGGGTGTTGACCCCTCTTGCACAGCCCAGATCCAAAGATAAATGACTAGTAGAACTTATGGGGATTGGTATTGATGTGCTCAAGCAAGGAGGGGCACTTATGCAACCCTGGATGGAAGGAAAGGATAAACTGCTAGCCTATCTTGAACTGCTTGAAAGGCTTTGTGCCTCAACAGGTATACTTGAGAAAAAATAGGATTTTAGTCTTACCTGTTAAATCCTTTTCACTTAGTCCATACAGGTCACTGGTACTCTGGGAGGCGTAAGTCCCCTTTAATAGGCAGGAACAACTATGCAAATGATTTGCAAGGGGCGGAGCCTCCCCTCTTACTTAAGCCACCTTCTGGCCAGAGCCACTTTAGATTGATTTGAGACCCTAAAACTGACCTCAGGTAAGCAAAAAGAAAGACTCCTGTGAGCATGCCCGAACGGTCTCCCACTGGATGCCACAGGAGAGCCAAGACTGGTCCCTTGACAGGGTGGGAGACCAGTGACCTGTATGGACTAAGTGAAAAGGATTTAACAGGTAAGACTAAAATCCTATTTTCACTGTCGTCCAATACAGGTCACTGGTACTCTGGGATGTACAAACATTGAGCTGATCCAGAGGCGGGAAGTAAGGCAAGGACCAGGCGCAAGGCCCAAGTCACTAGAACTGCTATGACCAGTTAATAACATAGCCCAAACTGTAAGTGTCAACGGACACCAACCAAGGGAACAATCCCTGAACTAACACAGCACACGGAACCAGAGCCAACCGGGCTCAACAGTAAGGAAGCACTAAGGATCACAGAGCGGAAGACCTACACAGGCAAGACTGCCTCCAGGACCTTCCTTCCAAAACTGGCATCAGCCGACGCCAGTACATCAACTCGGTAGTGCTTTGAAAAAGTGTGCACAGAGGACCAAGTGGCCGCTCTGCACAGTTGATCAGCAGAAGCTTGATTCTTGTAGGCCCAAGAGGCCCCAATAGATCTGGTGGAATGGGCAGTCACCCGGAAGGGAACATGCTTATTCCTCAACTTATAGGCTTCACAGATGGTAGCCTTAATCCAAGAGGCAATGGTAACTTTGGAAGCCGGTCTCCCTGCCCTAGGCCCCTCAGGAATGACGAATAGAGCGTCAGACTTCCTGATAGACTCGGTGCGATGAACATAAAACTTGAGGCAACGCACCACATCCAACAGATGGAGATCTCGTTCCTTGTCAGATGAAGGATTAGGGCAGAAAGAGGGAACCACAATCTCCTGATTGATGTGAAACTCGGACACAACCTTGGGTAAGAATTCCTTGGTAGTGCGAAGCACAGCCTTATCCTAGTGGAACACCAGGTAAGGAGGTTTACAAGACAAAGCCTGTAACTCTGCCACCCGGCGCACTGACACAATAGCCAAAAGGAAGGCCATCTTCCAAGTCACAAGACGTAATGGAATGGAAGCCAAGGATTCAAACGGTGGTCGCTGTAGAACTCCCAGCACCAAATTGAGATCCCACTGGGGAGCAGGACTCTTGAAGGCAGGTCGAACATGAGTCACACCTTGGAAGAAGACTTTCACATCAGGAAGGATAGCAATCCTTTCCTGGAAAAACACAGACAAGGCAGAAGTCTGAACTTTGAGGGAACTCAGACTGAGCCCCTTATCCACACCGTCCTGCAAGAAGGCCAGGACAGTGGGAAGATGGAAGTCAAGGGATAACTTCTTATCAGAACACCATGTCACAAAAGTAGACCATATGCGATGATAGATCTTGGAAGACACAGGCTTACGAGCACTGAGCATAGTCGACACCACAGAAGGAGAAAATCCTTTCTTTGCTAGAATCGAGGATTCAACCGCCATGCCATCAAATGGAGAGAGTGAACATCCTCCTTCCACAGATACCCCTGAAGAAGTAGGTCCGGACGGGCGGGAAGTGGGATCGGATCCTTCACTGACATGGCCATCAACTCCGGAAACCAGGACTGGCGAGGCCAGTTTGGAGCAATCAGGATGACAGGACAACGTTCTCTCTTCAACTTCTGGATAACTCTGACCAATAGAGGAAGAGGAGGGAAGATGTAAGCCAGGGGGAAGTCCCAAGGGATCGACAAGGCATCCACTGCTAGAGCAAGGGAGTCCCTCAACCGGGAGCAAAACACCGGAACCTTCCTGTTGTGTCTGGTAGCCATCAGATCCACCACAGGCATCCCCCACCGTTGAGTGAGCATGTGAAACACCTCTGGGTGAAGAGCCCATTCTCCGCTGTCGACGGTGTGACGACTGAGGAAGTCTGCCATGACATTGTCCACGCCTGGAATATGAACTGCAGAGATGACAGGCACGTGATCTTCTGCCCAAGACAAAATATCCTTGACCTCCCACCAGGCGGAACCGCTTCTTGTGCCGCCTTGCCTGTTGATGTAAGCCACCGCCGTGGCGTTGTCGGACTCCACTCTGATCGGAAGACCGGAAAATTGAGACTCCCAGTGCCTCAGGGCTTGCCGGACAGCTCGAAGTTCCAGAACATTGATGGAGAGCATGGATTCCTCCAGACCCCATTTCCCCTGAGCACTGAAGCGACCCCAGACTGCACCCCAGCACCGAAGGCTGGCATCCGTAGTGACTGTGGTCCAATGAGGAACTAGAAAGGATCTCCCTTTCAGGAGATGAGAGAGATCTAACCACCAGTGCAGACTCGACTCGACATGAGGAGGAAGAGAAACAGACAGATGTTGATGATCTGGATGATTCTTGCACGTCTGGATCACAAATCTCTGAAGATCCCTGGAGTGGGCCATGGCAAATGGTACTGCTTCGATTGTGGAAATGAACTTCCCCACTAAGGACGACAACTTCGGTACTGGAATTTCGTCCATGTCCAGAATCCCAGCCACTCTGACGGCTATCTGGTGAGCCACGTCCTCTGGAAGAAACACCATGCATTGGCGAGTGTCGAACAGGAGACCCAGGAACAGAAGCCTCTGAGATGGAATCAAGTCCGACTTGTCCAGATTCAGGATCCAGCCATGACGGTTCAGGGTGTGCATGCACATCTGTAATTGCTGATGGAGAAGCTCCGCTGAGGAGGCCTTCAGTAGGAGATCGTCCATGTAGGGGGTCACTCTGATCCCATCCTGATGGAGCACCGCTATCAAGGAGCCCAACACCCTCTGGAAGACCTGAGGGGCTGAAGTCAGCCCAAAGGGGAGCGCTGCAAACTGAAAGTGTCCCCTGTGGCAGGCAATCCTGAGATACCGCCTGCTCTCTGGATGAATAGGGATGTGAAGATAAGCATCCTGAAGGTCCAGGGAGGCAAGAAACTCCCCTGGAGACATTGCTGCAATCACAGAGCGCAGGGACTCCTGGCGGAAGTGGGAAGTCACCACATAGGCATTGAGATCTTTGAGATCCAAAATGGGACGAGCTCCTCCGTCCTTTTTGGCTACCACAAACAGGTTGGAATAAAATCCTGAACCTGTGTCCCCTTGAGGAACCGCCTCCAGGACCTCTTTGTCCAAGAGATCCTGAATAGCGTCGTCGAACAGACGCCTTTTTGTGGGTTCCTGAGAAGGACGAGTAAAATGGAACCGAAAAGGAGGAAGGGAAGAGAAAGGGATCCTGTATCCCTCTGACACCACCTGAAGAACCCATGGGTCCGCCACTGACTCCTCCCAAGTCCAGCGAAAGATGCGGAGATGACCGCCTACAGCCGGATGCGGACCCGGGTTCGGCGAGTCATGCCGAAGCAGTCTTGGAGGTCTTGGCCTTGGAGGCAACTTTGGGCTTCCAGGACTGTTTGGGCTTGGAGGAGGAGCGCGTAGTGGGAGGACCCGTTTGGGCCGAGGAGCGTGTCTCAGTCTGAAAGGAACGAAAGGACCGATTGCATTTGGCTGGAAACTTTTTCTTAAAGACTGAGGGTAGAAGAGTACTTTTACCGCCAGTAGCCTCACTGATCATTTCTTTGAGTTCAGACCCAAAAAGCAAATTCCCCTGAAAGGGCAAGGAAAGCAAGGCTTTCTTAGAGGCTGTATCAGCAGACCAAATTTTCAGCCAAAGAGCGCGTCTAGCCACCACAGAAGAAGTGGAGGCCCTCGCCATCATGCGCACAGCATCAAAAGCAGCGTCAGCAACATAGTTCTGAGCTTCAGTGATATTAGCAAGTAGCTGCAACTGTTCAGATACCGGCGCATCCTGGCGAACTGCTTCAGTCAGTCGTTCAGTCCAGGCCGCAATAGCTCTATTAACCCATGCCACAGCAAAGGTTGGGCGCATGGCCGTGCCAATGGAGGCAAAAATAGACTTAAGAGAGAGCTCTAGCTTCTTATCCGTCCAGTCCTGCAGGGCAGAGGCATCTGAGACAGCCAAAGCGGTAGATTTGGATAGTCTAGAAACAGGAGCATCCACCTTGGGAGGATGAACCCATTTTGCCAGCTCCGCCTCAGGAAAAGGGTAAAGTTTAGCAAACTTTTTGGAGACAGAGGAAGATCTATCAGGATTCTTCCATGCCTCAGAGACCAGACGGGCAAGAGTAGGGTTAGTTGGAAAACAAACAACTGGCTTAGATGGCTTTTTCTGAAAAACATCAGTAGGATCATAAGTGGATTCCTGAGTCAGAGGAAGGTTGAGCGTATTCAGAACCGCTCTGATCAGACCCTCAGCCGAAACTTCAGGGTCACACTCGTAGGGGTCCCCAATGGACCTGTTAGATTCAATAACAGTACGTTCCTCAGCATCAGAATCCTGTAATAGTTCTTCTTCAGAAGAATCAGTGACATCAGGAGCTCCCTGTGGCTTAGGCAGGGAGGTCCTGATGGTAGATGGGGTCTGCCAGACCTGGAGAGCCCCCTGAATCTGAGAGGGAAAGAGTTGAAGCGTGGATCTGAGATCCCTAGTGGCAGCTTTAAACTCCCTCACCCAAGATGGCTCAATAGCGTGGCTGGGAAGCCCAGGGTTGCTATCTTGACCAGTACAATTAGGGCATAGATCCCCCACATTATCGCCATCCAGCCCAATGTGGCAAGAGGAGCAAAACGCCATGGGGGTAGCAGACCCCCCATCCTCCTTAGACTTGGGTCTAGCCCCTAGCTCCAGTGAAGTAGACATGCTCACAGCGTCAATATACCCCACTAATAACACTATCACCCAGAAAAAGTGTAAATGATTAAAGTTTCACCCCAGAAATGTCTAAAAACGGACTTATCTGGCCAGCGAAGGGTTAATCTGTGGAGGAGAGAGAAGGCTCGGTCCCTGCGTAGTGTACTCGCCTAGGAAAAGTACCACAAAATGGCGGCCGTCATGACAGCCAATCAGAAACGAGCGCGAACCAAGCGCTCATGGGAAATGTAGTTTTCCCTTACAAGTACCCCAAACAGTGCCCGAAGCCCCCCTGAACACCCCACATAAATGAAACACATTCCGGATGATAGAGCAGGAGCCTAGCATTAAAATGAGCCCTCTCTGAAGTTGCTGTGACAAGCGGTTCCAGAGATATGTCCCACACTGTGAATTCTCATACAGAGTAAAGGAGCCCTTGCGTCTGAGCGGGAAAAAGCCGCGCTTAAAGGCGCGGAACACCATTTTTAATAAAGTTTAGTAAAACATTAAAAAGTGCCCAAACAAGCATGAAACACATGAGAAACAGAAATAAATGAATACCCAAAGCTCCAAAACCCAGAGAATACCACAGAAATTGCATAAAACAGTAATAATGCAATAGAAACACCCTATGAGTGCTGGAGTGTATTAAAACTCCCAAATACAAGCCCATCAAAGGGACACTGTGGGGACAAGTGGACCTTCAGCACTCAGTGGGTGACTCACCTTTCCTGCAGGACTTCTGTCTTCAGGTGACCATGATAAGGAGGGAAAGAACCAGAGGTAAATTCCCCAGTAGGGGAGCTGCTTAACACAAGCTGTCCCCTCTTCAGGGCATAAGGTCCACAGAAAATCCCTGGAAGCTGCACCAGCCACTTTAAAGAGGGCAATTCACAGCCATGGTCACCCTCCTAATGGTGGTATTCCATATTTGAATAAAAAAATAATAAAACACTAAGATGCATAGATGTTCTCTACCTGGTGTGCAAGCACACCAGGAACAAATCAATCTGAAGTGGCTCTGGCCAGAAGGTGGCTTAAGTAAGAGGGGAGGCTCCGCCCCTTGCAAATCATTTGCATAGTTGTTCCTGCCTATTAAAGGGGACTTACGCCTACCAGAGTACCAGTGACCTGTATTGGACGACAGTGAAAAGGACACTGAAGCTCCTCAGCCTCTTGACTGGGTCTGCCAGATGTGCTACTGAAGAAGCAGGCCCTGCTGTAATATCTGACTAGGATGCTATGAGGAAAGATTGAAGCCTTTGACTGTACCCACAGAAACCTCTTTTGGGTTTCAATTCAAGAGATCCAAAAGAGCAGGCTTCAGTAGTTACATGGATTTGTGGATATGGCTATGTAGATTTTGTAGTTTGTTGATCAAGGGTGGTGCTGGTGGAGGCTATAACGTTTGAGTCCATGAAAAGCTAGTCCGGACTTTCCCTGACTCCTTAAAGCTGATTCTAGTAGATGAGGCTGAGTGTCCAGTAAAGCCCTGAAAGCCCATTTTTGTGCCATGATTTGTAAATGTTATATTAATTTATTAAACGTGTATATAAAATGATAGCTACAACCTTAATCTAGTGCTTTTATAGAGCTTTAAAATGTTCCTTGACCTAGTTTAAAAGGTACCACTAAAGATCTTAAGTCTATAGGAGCCTCTCAAGGGTGCTGTTGATTGGAGGCACAGAAACTGCTACTTGTGTTCCCCTGTCACAGTCCCCTATGGTGCAGTTGGTATTTAACTTAAAGGTAGAGGTTAATATTCGATTCAAAACTGTGTAGTAAAAATACATTAAAACTATATCTCATTGAGTTCAATACTGCAATCATGTTATTGCAGACTGAACTACACTTATGAATGGAGACAAAGAAAGCAATCAGTGAACCATGAAACACCCTATGTGACTATAACTACAATCCTTGTGTGGATAAAGGACAACCTACTCAGAAAGGCATCAGACCCCTAAACAACCCAATTTATATGCCACAGGTGTGGCAATCCAGTGGGTCCCATCATATGGTCCCTTCTTGTACTCTTCTCAAATATCCATTGAATTGTTTATACTGGGCATGCACAAAGAGTAACTGACCACATTCAAGGGGGCTATTGCCATGGAGGACACAGATGGCCTCATGGAATTCAAAGAGAGGATATTATAGTTCCCCTTTAATGCACAACTAAAGCAAAAGAATGCAAGGAATATATGTTAAAGATCAGTCTTTTAAAAAATGAATCTCTGACACTCCAATGTCAAAATAAGAATACTTCCGCTGTTTGAAGCTGGTGCTGTTGACTCCAAAGTGCCAGCCGGTGATTTATGTTGGCTTTTGTGACTTCACACTTACCTGCACAGCCAAATGGAATGAGGCTGCCATTGGAGGCTTCAGCTCTTGCCTGAAATGAGTCAAGTTGCTGGGGGGTATGCTTTTAAAAGGTTGTGTGTAAAAGATTGTGCATCAACATGCCACATTAAACATGTAGCCAGGCTGAAAAAGGCGAATTGAGAATCTCGTCCTCCTCAAATCCACGAGATTCTTATGTTGCGGCCTTAAATAGTGCTTTACCCCCCATCCTTAATATCTTTTAGTGCCTGCATACCTTAAACGTTGCTTGGAACAGGCACTGAACAGAAGACCCCAACTCAATCACATTCCCCTGCTAGTTCCGCAGTGTCACATTCTGCATTGCAGGGGATTGCACAAGTGGCGGACGTGCTGCTTACTTTGAGTTGGACTCCTATATGACTATCATTCAAAGGGGTTAACCCTTTGAGTGCCAGAGTGGAACACAATGTGTTGCATACCACTCTGGCACTCAAAGGGTTAAAATACATCATTATTGCAAATAACATTTTACAGATGCTGACAGGTACTGGGTCACCATTTCATTCTGGTCTGCTTCCTGCAGGTGCGGTATGGGTACTGCTGCGTTCTAGATGTCAGTGAAGGGTTCATTTACAGGCTACAGAAGTGCAACATTTGTAACACTGAGTTAAGTGCCAGTAAAAAGAAATAATGCAAACTACGAAATTCTTTTTCTTTTTAACCCTTTGCGTTCTAGAGGTATCCAAGGTATTGCATGCAATGCCATGGATACTCCTTTGGCACTCCGAGAGTTAAACCTAATTGATCTAATCAATGTTTTGCTTGTCCTATAATATCATTTGCATTACTTTTGCTTATTAAGCCCATAAACTTCAACTATTTTGGTTTATTTCTAAACTTAGTTGCAACCTAAAACTTTGAAACTACCCGTTCCAAAGTACCCAGCACGTCCGCCACTTGTGCAATCGCCTGCAACAGGGCTCAAAATTTCCACTCTCCACTAGCCAATGGCGAGTGAAAATTTAGCCCTGGCGAGTAGAAATTCAGCCCTGGAGGGTATGTTATGGCTTGCAGTGGCGAGTAACTTTTCTGGTCTGGCTAGTAGCAAAGGACTTCAAATTGTAAGCCCTGGCCTGCAATGCAAAATGCAACACCACGGAACTAGCAGGGGAATGTGACTGATTCTGGGTCTCCATAACACTGGGAGGGTATGAAGAGTAAGTATATGAATCAAAATACAGAGAGGCTCTTTTGACTGCCATCTGCTGTTTAGTGCCGGTTCCAAGAAACTTTAAGGTATGCAGGCATTAAAATATATTATGGATGTGGGTGAAAGTGATATTTAAGGTCCCAACAAGAGAATCTCGCAGTTTTGAGGCAGGCAAGATTCTCATGTTGCTCTTTTCAGCCCGGTGACGTGCTTAATGCAGCGTGTAGCCTCACAATCATTTACACACAACCTTTTAAAAGTGAACGGGAAGGGTGGAGCTGTACAGTTACAGCTGATATATGATATTTTTTCATATAAATATTTAGTTAGCTGATAACAGCTGCACCTCAAGGAGAAAATAAAGATTGCCTATGATTTAAATTGAGCTTTTACCACCTTGAATGCTAGAGATCTCCAATACACAGCTGCACAATGCACTGGAGGCCTCTAAAGCATTTCAGGTGTATAAGACTCCATTTTAATTGAAGGGATTTTTATTTTTGCCTTATGGTATATCTGCTTTGCCCCAGAATGACTCCAGTTTTATTCTGTGTCTATGGCCCCAGTGTAAGATTAAAAAAGATGCTATATAGGAAATTAAAAATCTATGATTCAACTTTCATTTTAGGTGGCACTTTCCCTTTAAAGCAAACCAGATGTAAAATGACTTCTAGACCAGAAGTAGTGCATGATAGCCACAGTAAGAGGTCATTATGTACTGACAGGACTAACAGTTTGGTGTGCCAGCAACATAATAATATTGTTTTCTGATTATCATACAATGTCCCTCCTGCTGCAGTTTTTGCTTCTTTTATTAAGACCTAAAGCATTGTACAAGACAGCTTCAGTGCTCCCACCAGAATTGCATTGGCAGGTGAGCAAAATAAATGTGTACATTTTACAACTAAATTATCTTTATTGGCCATGGATGTTAATGCTGCCTCATCTGTCAGGAGTGGCAATAGAAACTCTCTGAGGCCCTGTTCTTACTTGTTTAAGCAGCGTCTCTAGTATCCATTGGAGATCTTGTGAGTTGGAGCCTCCTTTCTGTTCTCTCAGTATCTTGTTTAAGAAACGTATAACATCTGCCAGGAGCTTTTCATCTTCCTCGCAAGCTGGATGAACTAGCAAGAACCTTCCAAAGAAAAAGGACAAACATTAACCCTTTCTGAAACATTACAGTCTCCAACTTAGCAACTGATTCTAAGGTGTGAAACTCTCCAGTGAGATAAGCTCTCCATTTCCTGTGTAAATCTATGAAGCCTCATTTTCAGGGTGGAAAGATCTTAGGCCTGTATTCAGGAAGAGTCACAATCGTCGAGCAAACCAAATGCAACTTTGGAAAGAAATGAAAGTTCCCAAGGATTTAAATGGGTTTTTAATCCCTTGAATTCAAGAGAGGCCTCTAATGGAGCTCTCTAGCATTGAAGAGGTTAAAAGCTCAATTTAAATCAATGGGAACATTGTCTCCTGTGGTGCAGTTAATATGCTCCAGAACTGCACCTCTTTAGCCCACTGACTGCAGCCTCTAGAGATGTGTAATTCTAGAGTAAATCAGCTGCACCATAGGGAACATACGAAATTGTCCTGTATTTAAATGGCTTTTATGACTTTGAACACTACAAGTGTCCAACTCATTGCGTAGCATTCTAAGGGATATAAGCAAAATTTAAATCAAGAGGAAATGGAAGAATAATTATTGGTCCTTACTGTACGGTGGGTTCTCTCAGCAATTATACATCTCTGGGGGCTGCGATCAGTAAGCTAAATAGGTGCAATTCTGGGGTAAACCAACTGCACTATAGGAGACAAATAAAAATTCTCCTTATTCCTGTAAAAACTGACTGTTTGTGAGTATTGATTCAATTATTTAATATGGTTTAACTTATAAGTATCATTTTGGGATTATTTATATGATTAATATGACGGTGTTTGTTGGATTAATTTAAATGACCTTTCACATGATTATTTATTAATCACTCTCATTTATTAGCACCAACCATTATTAATCCTCGTTAGTTTATACTCTTAGATTTAGACTGGGTTGTTAACATCTGATCATTTATATGCCACTGAGTATACTAAACATTATTTGACTATAATATTGGGGGTTCCACTCTCCATTAGTGACTTCTTTTTATTACACATTTTATTGCATGTTGAAAGTGTAAGTGATTATAGGTATGATTTATCATTTATTAACAATTTATGATAGTTTAGGATAGTTTTGAGGTAAAGATTGATTGTTTTACTCTTTTATATACACCATGATTTACAGACATATATTTAAGGCCTCTTATTTTTATTTATTTAACTCACTGACTTGAAAATCGTTGTAAACCCCTTTTGTCCTTAAAGCATTTAGTAGGATTGTGTATTCTGGCTGCCAACAACTGTCATGTCTGCCTCCATGGACAGGACATCCAGGACTGAATTAAGATGTTGAAAAAAGCCACAACAGCTACCTCCATTTGTTAGCTTTTGTGGCAATTGTAAAGCAAGTGGGGCAATTATTAAAAGGTGTTAGTTCTCCTTTAAGGACCAGAAGGGTGTACAATGTATTGAGCAACTCTCTGGTCCATAAAGGGTTAAACCTGAATTCCAATATAACCAGATCTAAGACTACTACCTTTCCTGCATTTAATAGCAATAATCATTTTACATATGTGTGCATATTAAAACAAATATTAGACATTGTTCACAGTCCAACCTGCTTAATGCAGTATGCCATGGCAGACACTTCAAGGAAGACATGTTATAGGCAGCAAGGCAATTTAAAACCAGTCTGTCATTTAGAAGATAAAAATTCATTCTAGCAACAGCAGACCGAACTTCCCCATGAGACACAGCCTGAACGATAGAACTTAGGCAATCTTGCAGTCCACTGGCTGAGTGTGTCATCTTCAATGTCAGAACTTCTTCTGGGGATAACTTTAATGTATCTGAAAAGCTGGTTGGGAAAGGGCAAGAGAGCATCAATTAAAACTAGTGAGCACAGGGGAGAATTGCAGTAGAAATATTACAAAGCAACCTGGTTTTACTGCTCAAGTTGTAAACACATCAAACCTGTGTTTCTCAAACTTTTTGTTCTGGATGGAACCCTTTAATATCAATTGAAATCTCTTCTCTGAAACCCTGACAATCAAGCCCTTTAACCCCTTGGATGCTAGAAAGATTGCCAATACAATGCTTCACAATGTGTTGGAGATGTCTCTAACATTCATATTCAAAAAGTGAAAGAGCAGCAATTCTGAAGTAAATCAACTGCATCATAGGGGACACATGAAAATGATAATTGTTTTATATAGGGCTTTTAACAAATGAATCTAAAGCAATACCCTGGAGACCTTTCTAGCATTCAAAGGGGTAAAATTCCTATGTAAAACAATGTACAGTTTTATTTGTTCCTGTGATGCAGTTGGTCTGCACCACTTTATCTTATTAAAGGGATAGTAATGTTTCATAATAAAAGCAGCTGTAATTAATCATCATAGTATTTGGACTTTGGAGAGTGTTATATCAATTCTGTCAGAGTTGTAGTTCCAGAGTAATTCAATGACAAAGTATCCCCCTCCCTCCCCTTTTACTGATGTAACACTTTTCAGCCAGAGCACAAGGGAGGTGCCCAGGTAGACTGCAGAGAGGGACAATCTTCAGTTAAGATAAGGGAAAAACCTGAAAAGCTTGTCAAGGGGGGCAGGGCTTTATTTGTTTTCATTGTAAGAAGATTGTCCCCTTCTGTTATCTGTCTGGTCTTACAACCAGATACCCCATCTGAGAAGAGATGGCTTACACTAGGTAAAAGGGAAACGTTGCTTGTGAATATCTCTTAAACCATAAAGGTTTGAGAGATAAGACTTATATCGTTCTTCATGCCTACAAAATAAAATAAAGTTGAAACTAAGTATTACTATCCCTTTAAATAAGGTCCTCAATTGTCAAGCCAAAATGCATCAGGTACGGCCTCTTTCACATAGGTGATAGAACTGTTCCAGCCTTCAACTGAATTCTTGCCAGTTTGCATGCACTCACCTCTCTCTTGAATGTTACTGCCAACTGGAGACATGTCTGATGGCCCACCCACAAGAGCCTCAATAAGAATTACAGGCTGCCACCCATGTGGGTCATCCATACATTGTGATCAATTGCACCATAATGTACAAATACAAATTCACAAAACTCCCAATGGAATTTTTATCACTTTGAATTCTTCAGAGACCTCTAAAACACACTGGTTCCACTTATGATCACATTGCATAAATTGCGGAATACTTGCAGAAAGAACTAGCAAAAGCTCAATACTTTACTGACAACTTGAAAAGTAACATATCAAAACTGGAAAACTTTTGGAAGGTTAGTAAAAACATCTACAACCCCCCTAACCATTCTCACCCAATAACTATAAAAATAAGCAAAGATACAATGCCCCATAGAAATAGCGAATGCATTCAACCGCTACTTCGTTGGATATGCAACCACCCTGACTGCACAAAACAAATGTAATTTTGAAGTAGAAATGTGCACGGAACAGTGTCTGTCACCTGCAACCTGGTCCAATGATATTAATGAATTGCATTCCTAATTAATGCCTCATTGGTGTTCGAGTATATGCCGAAAGCCTGGAAAGTGGCTAGAGATGTGCAAGCTCAGTATAATGATAAACAGAGCTTGCTGTAAAGATACAAGCAATTCACACCACTACAAAGGGAAGCACTGGGAAGTCCTGAAGAGCTGTGCTGAAGAGTCCGCGTGCGAAGACTGCACATCTTAAAATGTACGTAAATGCCAAAAAATATAAACACGTTTCCTAATACTAGTTTCATAGTTAAATATATTCTAAAAAGTTTTTTAGAGATGAATGTTTCCCTTTAAGAGGATTTTTGTGTTCTTAACAATACATATTTGTTCTTAGAACACAGGAACCATAGGTTAATACTTCCCATCCTCCAGGGGGGCAGGGCACTTAAAAAGAAATGTCTTTAAGGCAGAGACTCCCTCCCCTATTCACTTTATACCTTCTTGTACATGCTCACTTTTAACTTATAGCACAGACGAAAGAAATGAAACAGAAGTGGAACAAGAAAGGAAATCACCTGAACCAGAAAACCCAAGAAACCTCAAACCATTGTTTTCTCTCCAGAAGGAAAATACTGTGTTCTACATGGACTAAAAGAAAAAGATTTCTCTGTATGTACAAAAAAATCCCCTTTTCTCTTACATCCTGCGTGGAACACAGGGACCCTGGGGAGATAAAAAATAATTCACTGAGATTCCAGGGTGGGAAAGAGAAAATCTCTCCAAACACATACAGAAATTAACTGGTACAAAATGACCCTCAGGTGTCAATGGACACAATACCGCAAACTGAAGAACAGGAACTAACAGGTTACTGGCCAAAAATTATATCACGAATACCAACACAGGCAAAACAGCCTGTAGGACCTTCTGGCAAAAACTGGCTTCTGACTAAGCCATCACAATAACGGTTATGTCTGACAGATGTGCGAAGGGATGACCATGTTGCCGCCTTGCACAACTGCTCAGCAGAGGTCTGATTTTTATAGGCCAGGGATGCGACCACTGACCTGAGGGAATGAGTTGTAATCCAAAAGCTCACAGGCTTCCTCCTGAGCACAAATGCCTGGTGAATGGTCATCATAAAAAGCCACGTTACCTTAGACGCAACCTGACCCCCACGAGGACCACCTGGGATGACAAAAAGCAAATCAGATTTCCGAAAAGGCTGAGCGGGAAGAACATAGTACTTAAAGCACCTAAACACATCCAAGATATGAAACTCCTGCTCCTGTCTATTAGATGAAGCTGGACAGACTATTTTCCAGGTTGAAGTGAAATTCAGAAACAACCTTAGGGAGGAACTATATGCGAGTCTACTAAATCACGGAATACCAGAAAAGGAGGCTTACAAGAGAAAGCCCTAAGTTAGGCTACAAGATGAACTGACAATAGCCCAGTCTTGAGAGTAAAGGAACGCAGGAAAAACGAAGACAAGGACTTAAAAGGAGCCTTCCTAAGCACTCACTGAACCACATCCAAATCCCATGGAGCGAGAGCTCAAAAGATTGGGTAGGTATGAGCCACCCCTTGGAAAAAAAGTTAGTATATCAGGAAAGTCCATGGAAAAGGTCAGAAGGAGCTGAAATTTGAACTTTAACAGACCTAATACCAAGCACATTCTGAAGGCCATCCTGAAGAAAAGCAAAGACAACCGGAAGCTGTAAAGTCGTTGAGGCAACCCCTGGTCTTCACACCACTTATAGATCAAGGACTATTCCCTAGGATATGCCTTGGAAGAAACGGTTTTTCGAACCTTTAGCAATGATACAGACAGAAAAAAACCTTCTTCCTTGAAATGATGGCCTCAAGAGCCAAGCTGTCAAAGCCAACATATCTAACTGTGGATGACACAGTCAAAGGTCTGGATGCAGAGGGAGCCGAATGGGCTCTGCCATTGATAGAATGAGCAGATCTGAAAACGAGGCATGACAGGGCAAGAACAGGGCAATCAGAACGATATAAGCCCGCCCAGTCCTATTTTACTCAGCACCCTAGGAATCCAGAGGAAAATGCCATGGAATGACCATCGATAGAACCACTAGAACTAGAGAACCCTGGGATCTGGCACAGAACTGGAGAACATTGCAGTTCAGCCAAAAGGCCATTAGGTCAACCGAAGGTGCATTCCATAGTTGAACCACCGACTTGAGTACGCTCTGATTGAGCTCCCAATACCCAGGTCCAGGCGTTGGCGACTGAGAAAGTTAGCTACAACATTAATAGATATATAATTGCCCTTAAAAGTATATGTAATAGGACACAGTGGATATCTAATCTGTGATGAGATGAAGAACCAATATTATCATTATATTATATACACACACAAAATAAACATGTATAAAATATATTTAATAAAATACAGCTGCTACAAACAACATCAATAAAATCACAAGTATCTAACAAAATCTATGTATAGACAAGACCATTAATATTTGAAGTCATGGATCTCAAAAAAAGTTGCAATCCCAAAACATGAGGCACACATGATATAATATACCAGCCAAAAACAGCAATGAAATATACTAATAATACACAGAAATAATATACCAAAAATATAAATGTCAACTGCAGAGACAAAAACAATGTAAAAAGAATGTCCAAGAAATATATAGTCTGTGATTAGGTGAATTACATAAACAAAGGTATCTCTAAAACAAAGTAATTTCGTCTAGAGAAAAAAAAGGTGACGAACAGAAATAAGGAACAGATGGAAAAAAAATGAAATGGAGTGTATCATCCATTATAAACACTAGTAAATGGATCTATAAACTCAAGATGACAATAAAAACAAGAACATCCAGTGAAATTAAATATATCAAATATATATATATATGCAAAGTGACACTGAATGAAATGAAGATGAAAATAGATAGATGACATAAACTCAAATGAGATAAAAAAAATTGTATATCCCTGTACATAGATACATTACCATCCATCAGGTTTAAATAATAAGGTAACACTTGGGGGTGTGATCTGAAGCCTTCATCAATATGCAGTATAGTAATCCTTCAAGGTCAATGGTGTGTTTGAGCGGGACTTTTGAATAGGTATACCCGCTAATAATAAAAAATGGATTCACCCAAAAGGGACGGAACCAATCTACCAGCCGAGGGTATCTGAGATGAAAACTACAAATGCATCCTTACCTCTATCATCAAGGTTTTATTGATCGGTCTACCTTGCTTTCAAAAACCTGATGATCTTTGTGGTGGTGGACTCTCTGAAATGTGTAGGGTGGAGTTATACTATCAGGAACCGGTGTACTGATGTATAAGACAGCTGGGTGAAGACCCTGTGAAGATTATCAGGTTTTCGGAAGTGATGGAGGCCAATCAATAGAGACTTGATGAGAGGAGTAAGGATACATTTATAATTATCATCTCTAATATCCTTGGCTCATAAGATTGTTTTGGTCCCTCTTGGGTGAATCCATTTATATTATTATCAGCTATACATATTCAGAAGTCCTGCTCAAACACACCTTTACTCTTGATAAAGGTCCCTACTGGACTCAAACATTTAATAATAAAGTATGTTTTAAAGGGATAGTAATACTTCGTTTTAACTTTATTTTATTTTGTAGGCATTAAAAAAACATGAAGAATGATATAAGTCTTACCTCTCAAACCTTTATGGTTTAAGAGATATTCACAAGCAAAGTGTCCCCCTCCCACCCTTTTTACTGATGTAACACTTTTCAGCCAGGGCAGAAGGGAGGTGCCCAGGTAGACTGCAGAGAGGGACAATCTTCAATTAAGATAAGGGAAAAACCTGAAAAGCTTGTCAAGGGGGGCAGGGATTTCATTGTTTTCATAGGAATAAGAGTGTCCCCTTCTGTTATCTGTCCAGTCTATGGACTGCATTCCACATCTGAGAAGAGATTGTTTACAGTAGGTAAAAGGGGCGGGAGGGGGAAACTTTGCTTGTGAATATCTCATAAACCATAAAGGTTTGAGAGATAAGACTTACATCATTCTTCATGTTTTTTTAATGCCTACAAAATAAAATAAAGTTAAAACGAAGTATTACTATCCCTTTAACTTTGAAAATACCAGTAAGTGCTTGCGGAAATTCTAAGCACTCACAGGGCTTTTTAAAAAAGAAAACAGTTTATTAACTGTTCAACATTTCTGCCAAGCACAGCAGGCCTTCCTCAAGACAATGCCACACGTGCAGATTGGTTTCCTAAATACCCTTCCCTTACTGGGTGCCAAACTCTGTGTCCACATGTGATCATGATGTCACGATAACGAATGAGAAGTAATTGGTGCAAAGCATAATGCAGTTGTTCACTTAGCCAACTCCATTACCTAAATATGTGTAAAATGTGTTACATATAGAAATTAAATAAAAATAATGGACAGTGACACACACACACACACACTAAGAATGTATAGAAGAAGGTAAGAGATACTAAAAAATGGATGGTGCACGTCCCATAAGAAACTTATATATAAGTGTACTCAGCCTGGGGTGTCCCGTTATCAGAGACAGACAGCACACATCACAGACTTTATTATGTGTACGCAGAGCCTGCCTTCAGCTGGCAGCGATTTGTTGTGCTGTATTTGGGTACTAGTTGCTTAGCAACAGATACCGTGCTAGTTTGATAACACCAACATCATGGACTGCCCGGGATGCCAAGATTTGGTGTTTTTCTTTTTTTTCCTCTGATGTGGTCTACAATTTATTTCTGAATATCATTATTGCAGCCCATTGTAAATACTTTAATGTTTCTCTATTTTAGAGCAATTAGGAATTTTTTTAGATTTTGTATTTCTCACAACATTGTCTGCCCCTGGAATATGAACTGTGGAGAGAGTTGGCAAGTGAGTCTCCACTCAAATGAGAATTAGCTAAACCTCGGCCCATATGTCCACACTTCAGTCCCTCTCTGGTGGTTGATGTATACCATTGCCCTCACATTGTTGGGGCAAGGCAAAATGACCAAAGCTCCAGAACACTGATGGAGAGAATGTCCTCCAAAGATCCTGAGCAGTCTAACAACCCAGAGGCGCCAAAGAAGATCTGTCTTTGGCCTGTCTGACCGAGACATGACACAAGAGGTGACGCTGTTGATTGAACCAATGTCTGCGTATTTCTACCTGAAGCTCTGACATAGGAAACTGGGCAAAAAGGACTGCCTCAAGAGCAGAGACTAAATAGCCTTCATGTACTCTTGCACCATAGCAGATGGCCTGAGATTTCTGAAGTTAGAAGAAGAGAATCTTGATTTGTGCTTTGTGAAAACCAGCAGTGCAGAGGCCTTTCCAGCATGCTTAATAATGTCAGAAACCCCTTCAGTATAATATGCATTAGCTTCTAGCATCTTGGATATAAGAACCACCAGATCCTCCTCAGCAGCATCTGCTTGGGCAGCATTCAAAAGCTGATCCCCCAGACAGCCACAGCCCTAGTTGGCGTAGGATATACGAATGCACCAGAAGTGGCAACATTTGCGCTCAAAAAGGAATCCATTCATGCACCTTTTAGGGGGTGCAGAATGTCCCATGGACAAAAAAATCTAAAATCCCTTGAAAAGATGAAGGACTAGAACTAGATAAGCAAATCAAGGTTTTACTCCATGCAGGCTCCTGTTCAACAGGTAAGGGCCCAGGAGATTGTGTAGAGGCTAGAGAGCAAGAGGGACATAGAACACCAGAAAATTCCATAGGAAAACCAATCTGGCATATGAAACAACTAGTTAAAGGGACCCCTGAAGCCTTAACAGCTTAAGCTCTGACACAGTCACTAGATGCCCTAAAGCATAAAGTAAAAACACCAAAAGTAGCAGAAAGTTAGAATAAAAATTCTAATAAATCTTTAAAAATACTTTTCCCATTGCAAAGGGTTAACACGGCAAGCAGGAGGGAGAGACCAGATTCTACATAGCAAGCCAAATTCAGAAAAGAAGAATGTTAGCCTATTACCATCTCTTCCATTGAAAAAAAAGCTCAGGCAGAACGGGCTGCTGGGAACCGCTATTTCACAGTTTTAAAAATGGTGCAGCGGCTCTCCAGCAGTCGCCAAAATGTGAACTAAATATCAGGGAGGGGAGTCACACTGGGCTCTGGTAACCTGTGTGTGAAGTTAAAACCACTACCAGTATTCAAAACACACAAATGGAGACAAGAAATGTCTCCGATAAGTGTTTTATGTTCCATTCAATTATTCAATATGGGTACTACGACCTTAAAAAAAAAAAAAAAAAAAAAAAAAATTTAAAAAGACTAAAAAAGGTTGTTATATAAAGTTGTTATAAATAAAGAAACAAGTATGTAAGCACCACTGCCAGGAAAAGAATCATAACAAATAAAAAAAGTCCCACAAATCAATCAGTGCACAGTTTAATATTCCACTGATGCAACAAAGAAGAGTAACACAGAAGCAGAATCTTTCATGGATGTGCTGCTCAAGCAAGCCCATCTAATAGAGTGAAAGTCAGGCTCTCAAACCACAGAGAAGTAAGCTTCATAAAGACCTATGAGGAAAAAGGCTGATAAAGGAAGTCATCCTCCACAGACTCTGAAAGTCTGTGTACTAGTCAATCCACCCAAAGGAGGCAAGGAATAGGATCCTGCTTAATGGGAGATTATGCATCCCCATAACCTAACAGCATAAGATAAAAGAGAGCTAAATTAGAGAAGCTTTGCCCTTGCATCCAACCTATGTGGGGTAAAGTGGATAAGGGTGGGAGCCTCAGAGACCTTTTTTGTTTAGGTGTCCTGCCTTCCTGGAGGAGGGGACTTTACCCTTTGTTCCTGTGTAACATGACATAAGAGAAATATAAATAGATACACAGTACTGCTGTTTGAAGAACCCATACCTATGAAAGCATTACCCAAACTATTTAAAGAATCCTTGAATAGTTACATAGTCTCATGCATTCTACTTCCTTCAGTTTGGAGGAAAAAAATTGCCAGCAACTGTCATGTCCACCTCCACAGACATGAAATACAGAACAGATCTCTTGAATAAATGCACAAGGGTACATTAGCATTTTTTGGCCATAGCAAGTGAGGAGTTATTATTAAGAGGTGTTCATTCTCCTTTAAGAGCCATTAATCCCTAAAAGCATAACACTATTTTAATAACATCATTTGTTTTTGAACAACCGTTAAAATATATGAAGATTTAAATAAATTGAAAGCAGAAAAAAAAGTATATTGTTGTATTGTATACATGATGGAAAGAAAAAGAGAAATATGGTAGTAATTGCCAAGTAAAAATAATGAGCTCAAAAGTATATTCTTACTTACTTTTCAGTTTCATCTTGTGCATTTGCTATTTTTGATAAGAAGTTATCGATGCCCTGGTACCAGGAAAGATTCCAAGCCGTGCGAAGCATATCCGATACTGGCTTTAAGGTTATCCAGTCAGCGGATAAAGAAGAAGCCATAGTATATGGACTGACAGCATGGTAAGCAGTAACATGCACAGGAAGGTGAAATCTAGAAAGACAAAATCAATGCTAACTGGTTTGTGTACCTTTATGAAGATATGTCATAGCTAAGCTATTACAAAAGGCCTGTATGCCCAAGTACTGTAGTCTACAGCAGATTTGTGTTCATTAATATATATTTGACTGCATCAAACCGTTTTGTTTAAAAAAAAAAGTGGAATCATTTTGGGGTAAAATCAGAAGGAAGAATAGTTCACACAGACTGGTGAAGATCAACTTTTTGTTTTCAGTTCAATTTCTTCTGAGATTTGCTGTTAAATGTGGCAAGTGGTGCAGAGCAAGGAGAGGATCATAGTGCAATAGTGGCTCTGATGGGCTTGGGATGTTATGGAATTGCCATTCTAGCCATTGCGATGGTGTATCATTTTGGGGCAGACCAACTGCATTATGGGGGGATTTCTTTGATTTAAATAGGACATTTAATCAACTAAATGATAGATGAGTCTAAAGTATTCCTTCTTACTGCACTGTACTCTTCTAGCATTTGAGTGGTTAAAACCCAAATTAATGGAATTTTGGGATTATTTTTATTTCTTCCCTGTGGTGCAGATAGTTTGGCTCAAAGTATTCCACTTTTTTGTTCAAGATAAGGCCCTAGAGTTAAAGGGAATTCATATTCAATGTATTTTTTTACTTGTATTGTGGAGGTCCAGACATTGCTACTACTCAGTGACTAGAAAGAAAACAACAAAACACACACACAAAAAAAAAAAAAAAAAAAGTAAAACAGGAAGCTGATCTTTGAGCTGATCTCTGGAGAACTTCACTGATATTTTTCCAGCCCTGGTAAAGTGATTAACAATACATTTAGCAATGTGTTGCACACCACTCAGAGGGTTAATGCCATGAATTCAGAATGGGTTGATTCTTTGGAGGAATTCTGGAGTAAACCAACTGCACCGTAGGGGAAAAAATAAAAGCTCTATTGCTATGAGGTGCTTAATGTGTATAACCCCTTAATGGCCGTTAGATTCGGCACATGGACAGCCATTAAGGACTACTGAGCTCTTTTTTTTTTTTTTTTTGCAAACTGAATTCTGGAATGGCAGAGACGCAATGCCATCCCAGAATTCCATGATGTCCCAGGACCATCACTGGTCCTTAACATCTGGACCGATGTTATGGGTCCTTAAGGGGTTAAGAGAAAGACTTGCTTTCGTAGAAGTCCTATCTAATGCTGTCAAGTCTATCTATGGTAATTTTTTTTCTCAATCCTTGGGAACACTTTTCACCATATGTAACAAATAAATATCACCATTGATTTAAATGCAGCTCTTAACACTTTCAATGCTAGAGGTCCCTAGGTGCAGTTTTTTTTATAGGTATCTCACCTGCTGTATCAGCAGATGCTTGTAGATAATTATCTCTACTGAAGTCTGCCTCTAGATTACTATTCACGGTACACAACAGACTACAATAGGCCTGAATGATTCTTATAGGTAAGTTGTTTTTACCATATTGTAAACCGAAGTCAACTCACGGTAGACTACAACAGAGACTGAATCAAAATGTTACGCATATAGATATAAAAACTACTGTATGAAGGATACCTACCTCAGTGGGCCTTCTTGTTTAAAAATTTTACAACCACTTATTTCTAGGAGTTTGATTTTAAAGTGATAACCGTATCCTGAGTATTAACACACAACACGTCATTTACTGATTCACTTACCGTCTAACCACAGTGACAGGTAAACCAAAAGGAGGTGGAGGGCAAACAGATGTACTCTGTGACCTGTAAACCAAAAAAATCACATATAATGCAGAAATGTAGCCCCATGGCTTGTAGAGACATCACCATATATGTGAGAAATACTTTTGTAATAAAGAAAAATAACAAACATTATTTCAAGGTGATGCTTTTAAAAAGTTAGTCCCTCGTTGGTTAAAACTGAGATAAGTATAGTAGTATGTAATGGGGGGAAAAAGCTCACCACCTCTTATATATATATATATATATATATATATATATATATATATATATATATATATATATATATATATATATATATATATATATATATATATATATATATACACACACACACACACACACACACACACACATCCTCAAAATCAGCACTCTCAGGACTGCACAAATGATCGAAAAAAATACTTTAATAGAGATAAGATCCCGAGTGAGGGATCGAAACGTTGTTCTCTATTAAAGTATTTTTTTGATCATTTGTGCAGTCCTGAGAGTGCTGATTTTGAGGATATGTGGAGATTGATTATCCAGCACCCAGGCAGTTACTCGTTTTGTTGGGAGTGCGTTCTTATAACCAATTTATATATATATATATATATATATATATATATATATATATATATATATATATAAATAAAAAATAGCACACTTCTCGTGTTGCTGTGGTAACAGGAAAAGCCTTTGCTCTCCATTTCTACTACTGTGTTGATGTCAGCTGCTCCAATCCCACCCAGCTCACAATGCAGATGCTGATCCTTCAACACTCAGCTGATTTTTGATTATAAGCAAGATGTTTAACATTTTTGAATGCCAAAGAGGTATCCAACACATTGCAAAACAATGTGTTAGGTACCTCTCTAGCACTCAAGGGTTAAGGAGAGAAAGGGGTATCAAGAAGAGGAGATGTGCTGAATTTAGAGGCCCTGGTGAAATTCCGATTATAATACAAATATCCAAATTGGACTGTATATTTTTAAAAGGGAAATAATACCTTAATACAATGTTTCTCAACCAGGGTGCCGTGACACTTTGGTGTGCCACGGCATCCACTTAGGGTGTCCATTTTAACTATAAGGCTTTGACAAAAATATGATTGTAGACTTCCAACTTCATATATAAGGATATTCCTATGCATAATATGTTTATTTTAGTTGTGAGGTCTAACAATAACTCCATATTTATGTATTTATAACCTTCATTACATCCTTGACAAATTACAAAATGATAGGGGTGCCCTGAAAATACCAGACTGCGTGTTAGGTGTGTCTTGGCCAAGAAAGCTTGAGGACCACTGCCTTAATAAGTGACTCTTCAATTGTTTATCATATGGACCTGCCTCAAACAGCATTCAGTTGTTTCTATTTCCTGTTTCTAGTCTAGTCTATGGATGCCCAATGTTCTGAGAGGGTATAATCTAGAGGTAAACTATATACAGAAAACTGCAGATATAATACAAAAAATATATAGACAGGGACACTTGACTGTTGTATGAAGGGAACCTACCTAGGTAAGTCTATGTGTTAAACACATTGAGTATTTACTTCTAGGGTACAGTTTGACTTCAAGGTTTGTGGGGACAATTAGGCCTGTCAGGAATAAGCTTCCCAATATTGTATTTAAGAAAGAAGCAGTAAAGTTTTGAATGAAATATATGTAACAGATTCAACTGGTGCCCAAAGGATTTTTTTTTATAATGCTCTCACTGAAAATTGTGGTTTAATATAAAAAGTCTCATTGATAATGTTTGAATTATAAAATATAAACTGTATAATATTTAAGAAAATGGTACATGCAATATAAACAATATACACATACAATACCTTTGATTAACTCTTACAAAATGCAAATTTTCTCCTGTATTTCTTCTTAAATTAGTAATGTTAAGGCTGAATTCAGGTTAAGTGAAGACCGCAATTTGTACTGAATTTTGTCATTTTAAAAGAAGTTCAAGACTGTAGTTAACTTTAATTTTGAATTATTTGTACACAAGACAGTTTACATACATGCTTAGAAAGATAACTCAGTATTACCATGTGTCAATTCTTGATACTTCGTCAAACAGCAAAAGACAAAACAAGGCTGCAGTTTCAACCAGCGAAGAGCCATTTTCTTGCAACAACAGGGATACTAAAAAAAATATATAAAAACAAATACATACTATGAGATTTTCCAATTTGGTGTAAAGATTAAAAAAAGAGGAGCAATTCTGGAGTGAACCAACTACATCACAGGGGAAAAACGGATATTCTCAAAAGTTCCCATTAATTTAAATAGGGCTGTTTACCCCTTGAAATGCACTGGAGACCTCCCTAACATCCGAGGAGGTAACAGACTCATTTAAATCAATTGGAAGTTTTAACCCTTTGAGTGCTAGAGTGGTACACAACGCATTGCTTTTCAATGTGTTACGTACCACTCTGGCATTGAATGGGTTACTGAAACTTATGAAAATATTGTAATACCTCTTATAATGAGTAAAACTGTACTTCACTGCTGCAAGATGTTTCAAGCAAGACTGCCTCCAGGATTTTCCTCCCAAAGCTGGCGTCAGCCGATGCCAGCACATCAACACAGTAGTACTTCGAAAAGGTGTGCACAGATGACCAAGTGGCCACCTTGCACAACTGATCAGCGGAGGCCTGATTCTTGTAAGCTCAAGAGGCCCCAATAGATCTTGTAGAATGAGCCATGACTCTGAAAGGGAAAGGTTTCTTCTTTCACTCATAAGCTTTACGAATATTGGACTTGATCCAGGAAGCAATAGTCACTTTGGATGCAGGTCTTCCTGCCCTAGGACCCTCAGGAATGACGAACAGCGCATCCGATTTCCTGATAGACTAAGTGCGATGTACATAAAACTTGAGACAACGCACCACGTCTAACAAGTGGAGATCCCTCTCCTTGTCAGAGGTGGGGTCTGGGCAGAAAGAGGGCACCACAATCTCCTGATTGATGCGGAACTCAGAGACCACCTTCGGGAGAAACTCCCTGTGAAACATGGGGAGGGGAGGAAAGATGTAAGCCAGAGGAAATAACCAAGGAATGGACATGGCAGCAACTGCTAGAGCTAGAGGATCCCTCCTTGAAACCTCCTGGTTGTGTCTTGTTGCCATCAGGTCGATGCAAGGAAGACCCCACTTCTAAACAATGAGGGTGAACACCTCTGGGTGCAGTTCCCACTCTCCGTTGTCCACCGCATGTTGACTGAGGAAGTCTGCCATGACATATATGGCAGGAACATGTTCTTCTATCCAGGAGAAAATAGCCTTGACCTCCAACCAAGCGGCGAGACTTCTTGTTCCGCCCTGCTTGTCGATGCAAGTCATGGACGTGGCGGTGTTGTACTGGACCCGGATTGGGCATTCTTCCAGCTAGGGTGTCCAATGGCGAAGGGCATGAAATATCGTCCGAAGCTCCAACACGTTGATGGGAAGGACAGACTCCTCCACTGACCACCGACCTTGAGCACTCAGGCGACCGAGGACCGCTCCCCAGCTGGAGAGGCTGGCATCCGTCGTCACCGTGGCCCAGAAAGATACCAGGAAGGACTTGCCCTTCAGCAGATTGGAGAGGTCGAGCCACCATGACAAACTCAGTTCCACATGAAGAGGGAGGGACACAGACATCTTCAGCAGGTTCGGCTGACCCCTACACCTCCTGGATCACAAACCTGTGGAGTTCCCTGGTGTGAGCCATGGCAAACGGGACCGCTTCTATGGTGGAAACGAACTTCCCCACTAGAGAGGACAGCTTCATGGCTGGAACTGGATTGTGAGTCAGAACAGCAGAAAACCTGTGGGCTATCTGGTGAGCCACCTCGTCCATGAGAAACACCATGCTCTGCCCAGGAAAGCCCAGGAAGACCAGATGCTGGGATGGGACAAGACCTGACTTGTCCATGTTGATGATCCACCCGTGATGGGTGAGAGCAAGAATGCAGTCCTGAACCTGCTGATGAAGAAGTTCCGCAGAAGGGTCTTTCAGAAGCAGGTCATCCATGTATGGAGTAACTCTGATGCTGTCCCGATTGAGGATGGATACTAAGGCTCCCAGGACACGGTTGAAGACTTGAGGAGCTGTAGTCAGACCAAAGGGAAGAGCTGAAAACTGAAAGTGCCCATGGTCGCAGGCAAATCTGAGCTACTGCTGACTCTCTGGATGAATGGTGATGTGTAGATACGAATCCTGAAGATCCAGAGAGGCAAGGAATTCCCCCGGGGACATAGCAGCAATCACAGTCCTTAGGGACTCCTGGTGATAATGAGTCTTGATCAAAAAGGAATTGAGATCCTTCAAATCCAAAATGGGACGACAGCCGCCGTCCTTCTTGGAAACCACAAAGAGGTTTGAGTAAAAACCCATACCTCTGTCGCAAACTGAAACATGTTCCAGAACATCCTTGTCCAGAAGGCCTGGATAGCGCAACTGAACAGACAGCGTTTCTCTACGCCCTGGGGCGTATGAGAGGGTAAAACCGAAACGGAGGAAGATAGGTGAAAGGGATCCTGTACCCTTCTGCCACCACCTGCAAAGCCCACAGGTTCGCCACTGAATCCTCCCAGACCCTGTGGTAGTGACGCAGCCGGCCACCCACAGTCGAGTGGGGACCTGGGTTCAGTGAGTCATGCCGAAGAAGGCTTGGAGGAGACCTTGGGCTTCCATTGTTGTTTGGGCTTGGAGAAGGAAAATAAAGCTGAGGGAACCGCCTGGTTTGCCGGACATGTCTCAGTCTGGAAGGAACAAAAAAGCCGATTACACTTGATAGGTGTCTTTTTCCTGGGGACCATAGGCAGAAGGTTACCCCTGTCACCTGTGGCCTCACTAATCAGATCCTTAAGACTGGTTCAAACAAAGAGGTGCCTTGAAAAGGCAACGAGAGCAAAGCTTTCTTGGAAGTAGTGTCAGCAGACCAGATCTTAAGCCAAAGAGCTCGTCTGGCAACCACAGACATGTTGGAAACCCTTGCCACAAAACGGATGGCATCAAATAAGGAAGCAGAAACATAGTGCTGGGCCTCAGAAATGTTGGCAAGAAGCCGCAACATATCCGAAGTGGGAGCACCCTGACGGACAGCCAGGGTGAGCTGTTCAGTCCAGACTGCAATGGCCTGCAACGAATACTGGACACATGGCAGTACCAGCAGTGGCAAAAATGGATTTGAGGGAGACTTCAAGTTTCTTGTCAGTCCAGTCTTTCAGAGCGGACGCATCAGCAACTGGCAAGGCAGTGGACTTAGATAGCCTGGAGACAGGTGCATCCACTTTGGGGGGATGAAGCCACTGAGCAAGCGCCGCCTCAGAGAAGGGGTAAAGCTTGGCAAATTTCTTGGAAACAGAATGTTTCCTGTCCGTAGACTTCCACTCATCATACACAAGGCGGTCAAGAGTGGGGTTAGGTGGAAAACAAGTATAATGCCTGAAATGCTCCTGAAATACATCAGAAGGATCCAAAGAAACCTCCTCAACTAAGGGAATGTTTAGAGTAGTTAAGATGGCTCTGATCAAGCCCTCAGCTGAGGGATCAGGATCAGCCTCAAAGGGGTCCCCAAAAAACTGAGAGGAGTCCACAGCAGAACATTCCTCAACGTGCAAATCCACCAACAGTTCTTCCTCAGAGGAAACTGATACGTCAAGTATTCCCTGCGGTTTCGGAAGGGAAGATCTGACAGAAGCAGGGGTCTGCCAGGAGTGCAAGACCCCCTGTAACTGGAATGGAAAGAGTTGCAATGTAGACTGGAGGTCTCTAATAGCAGCCTTGAACTCTTGCACCCAAACTCACTCTAATGCATGGCTGGAGGTCCCTGGGTGAGACTCAGGGACATCAGAACATGCTAGGCATAAATGACCTGAGAATTTGCTAGGTATCACCTACCCAAAGTTACCAGCAACCTGTACTGGATGACAGAGAAATATAAGCAGAAAGAGGAACATAGGTACTTGCACAAGGCTAGGCTAATTACCTTTATTAGATGTGCCAAAGCACACTCAAAGGAGACATTTACACAGTCAATAAAATGGGAGACAAAACATTTTTAGTTATATAAGTGAAAGGATAAAACAAGGAATAGTCAGACTGAAGGCCTATCTGACAGCCACAATGAATATTTATGTTCAGTTTTTATAGAGGAAGGTGAAGGGAAGGAATGTCTTTTAGAAAAAATAAATAGCAAGACATGGAAAACATGCATGTTTCCAGAGGAAGAAGTTATACTTCAACTCTCTAAGATAAAAACAGATAAATCAATGGGAACAGATGGGGTACACCCAAAGTTAAAAAGAAATTAAGGGTGCTCTGGAAAAACCTTTAACAGAATTATTCAATCACTCGCTATTGACAGGATTAAATCCAGAAGTTTGGAAGGTAGCAAATGTAGCACTACTTCATAAAGAGTAGTAGGGAAGAGCCTGGCAACTACAGACCATTAAGTATTGCGTTAGTAGTGGAAAAAATAAAGGAAACCATGTTAAAGGAAAGAATTGTTAATATCTAAATATGGCTTACAAGATGCCAAACAGCATAATTTTATAGTAGAATAATCTTATCAGATCATCCTCATAGATTGGGAGGTAACTAAAATGTTAGAACAAGAGGGAGCTGTAGATTTGGCTTATCTATATTTCAGTAAAGTATTTCACATTGTCCCTCACAGAAGACTCATTCATAAATTGAAGTGTCAGGATAGACTAAATGAATGTATAGCTTGGAGGAGAGAAGAGAGAAAGGTGATATGATAAAATATTCAGATACACAAAGTGATTCAACAAAATGCAGTAAGGAAGTACATTTCAAAGGAAAAGAAATGTTAGGACAAGAGGTCATAGTTTAAAACTAGATGGACAGTGGTTTAGATGTAATGTAAGAAAGTTTTACTTCACTGAGAGAGTGGTAGATAAGTGGAATGGCCTACCAGCAGAATTTATAGAAGTTAATACATTAATGGTATTTAAGCATAAGGCTATCTGGAAAATTAGACAACACAAAAAACCAAATAGGGTTTGAGGTTTATATAGTAGGAAAAATTGACTAGATGAGCCAAATAGTTCTTTTCTGTCTTCAAATTCTTTGTTTCTGTGTTTCTATGTCAAAACTACCCTGCAAGGAAGATCCATAATTTTCAAATTAAAGCATCATTAATGTTTGCAACGTTTTCTAATTCAGCACAATTAAGACGTTTACAGTTTTTTTTTTATTTTTATTTTTTTTTTTTTTTTATAAGTCGTTATTGAGAATCAAAAAGATTACAAAAGGTAGTGACAAAATGTAGGCATGTAAGTATAAAGGTAACATTGGGAAGTTACATTTCGTCAATAATAGAAAGAGGAAATCAACAATATAAGTCAGATATATCTGAAATACGAACTAAAATCGCCATCCATATGCAGAATTAGATGAGGAGTACTAAGCCAAAGAAAGAAGATGGCAGGAACAAGCGTAAATAGAGCAAAGCAAAAGAAGCACAGAAGCTCTTAAAATAAGTTGCATAGGAACACGGAAATAGGACATAGAAAAAGGAGAAGCGGAAAGAGGATTAGAAATAGAAGAGGGGGGGAAAGGGAGAGAGGGAAGAAGAAAGGCAGCTCCAGAGCACAACCAGTCAAAGGGGGGGGGGGGTGAGGAAGAGGCGCCCGTCCGACTAATATTACAGTCAAGCTGCAAGAGCTAGCGGTCACAGGAGGAATAGCTGGACCATCGGTCCCACTCCTCAGGTATCAGTGAAGTGGCCCCCATAGAAATATGCCATAAACGGTGCATATCATAAACTTGAGCGACGCGTTGTTTCCACTCGGCCAACGAGGGAGGAATAGGCGATTTCCAATGCAGGGGTATAAGATACTTGGCGGCATTTGTCAGATGGTAAAACAAAGGCAGGAGAGTTTTAGAGGATGCAACGCTCTCCGGTAAAGAGTAACCAAAGAGCATCCGGGCTGGGGATGTATCGAAAGTAAGGCCGAGTACAATCTGTATCTCAGCATGGACAGTATCCCAAAATTGAGAGATCAAAGGACAATCCCAAAAAATATGTAGTAATGTCCCCGACGCTTGTCCACATCTCCAACAGAGAGGTGAAGAAGAGGTATAAAGTCTGGCTAAAAGGTACGGGGTGCGGTACCACCTTGTAATTATTTTATAGTTACATTCTCTGGTGGGAACATCAGGTGAGAATTCCATAAGGGAATTCCAAATCTTAAGCCATTGGGGTTGGTCCAAAGAGATATCTAGATCATGCTCCCAGTCCCTCACGAAGTTCGGAACCTCAACTCCAGAAGAAGACAGTAAAAAGGAATACCAATGTCTCAATGTATGACGGAGGATCGTCTGACTGCCCATAGAAGATTCAAAAGACGTAGGAAGAGTCGAGGCACCGAGTATCGGAAGCAAGGAAGACACAAAGTGACGGATCTGGATGTATTGCCAGAAATGAGAGGCAGGAACATTCCTGTCCCTTACTAGATCCTCAAACGGCAAGACCTCTGAATCCTGAATGACGTCGCCTAAGGTGCTAACCTTCAGTTTACCCCAAGATACTACAGAACCACCTGCCATGCCCGGGGGAAAAGCCGGATTTCCCAGCAAGGGCATTCGTAGGGAAGTATATGGAATAAGTGATAATCTAGAATTTAGCGACTTCCAAAAGGATAGAAGGTAACCCAGAACTGGGTGTTTATGACAGGTCTCTGTAAAGGAAGCTGGGTCAAGCCAGCAAAAATTTTTTAAATGTATTCCAGGTGCAAAATCCGAGAGAAGAGATACCCACTCCTTAGGAGGTTGTCGAGTGAGATCTGTGATCCTTGTCAAAGCAGCAGCCTTGTAGTAAGATAGTAAATCAGGCACTCCCAGTCCTCCCCTCCTTGGAGATTCACGTAGAATACGTAATGGTAATCTAGGCCTCTTGTGTTTCCATATGAAAGATGTAAGTAACTTCTGCAGATCTGAAATATAATAAGTCGGAATACGGACCGGTAATGTGTTAAAAATATACAGAATTTTGGGAAGGCAAATCATTTTTATCAAGTTAATCCGTCCCGTCCATGAAACAAATAAGTTAGACCACTTCTGGATATCAGCTTTAATGGTGGCAGACAAGGGTAAGAGATTAGCCCAAGTCAGATTGGAGCAGGAGGGAGGTAGCACTACACCCAAATAGCGGATACCCTGTGAAGTCCAGGTGAAAGGAAAACGCACTGTGAGTACTTGTAAAAGGAAAGAATCCAAGTTCAACCCCATGGCAGTGGATTTAGACATATTGATTTTGTAAAATGATAAATCCCCAAAGTCGTCCAACAGCGATAGGAGATGTGGGATAGAGGAAGCTGGGGAGGAAAGCATCAAAATCAAGTAATCCGCGAAACAGGCCTGCTTCAGACGGAGTTGACCAGAGGCCAATGGGGGAAGCCCTTGAATAGAATCAGACATTCTTATGGTTTGCAAGAGAGGTTCCATGGCCAACACGAATAATAAAGGAGATAGGGGACATCCCTGCCTGGTACCATTATTAATATCAAAGGCATCTGACAAAAACCCATTCAGTTTAACTCGAGCATTAGGTACTGAATATAAACTCATAATCGATCCAAGAAAATGTGGTCCAAGGCCCAAATGGTGCAGAACAGCAGAGAGGTATTGCCAATTAATTCTGTCGAAAGCCTTTTCGGCATCTAGAGACAGAAACACAGAAGGGAGCCTCCCTTGCAGAGCCCTATGCATAAGCAAAACTACTTTAGCTACGTTATCTCTCGTTTCTCTCCCTGGTATGAAACCTGATTGATCAGGGTGGATGATTTTAGGAAGGAAGTGCTTCAAACGATTAGCCATTACTTTAGCAAATAATTTAACATCCGTATTCAAGAGAGAAATAGGACGATAACTGCCACATAAAAGGGGGTCTTTGTCCGGTTTCAGTATAACAGTAATGTGAGCTTCTAGAGATTGTCTAGGAAAGGGGCTATCAGTAGCAACACGGTTACACACGGACACAAAATGAGGGAGCAGAATGTTTTGAAATTTCTTAAGATAAGTAACGGTTAGGCCATCAGGGCCTGGACTTTTCCCTGTAGGAGTGGTCTTGAGAGCCAAAGAAAATTCTTGTTCGGTGAAAGGAGCATCCAACAATGACGCCACTTCCATAGACAAAGGGCGGAGGCCAGAATTCGTCAGAAAGGATTGGATCGCATGTGATCTAGATTCAGGTGTTGGAAAGCGCGAAGAGGGAGGGAGGTTGTACAAAGAACGGTAAAATTTTCTAAACGCGTCCGCAATATCAGGGAATGTTCTACACACCCTGCCATCTGAAGATCGTATTTTATGAATATAATTCAGACGTTGACGCACCTTCACTAATGAAGCTAGACGTTTCCCACATTTATCGCCATGGAGATACTTTTGAAATCGATGCCACTGAAAGGATTTAAACGTCCTGCTTCGTAACAAGACCGATAGGGATGCACGTGCTTCCGTAAGGTCCCGCAATGCTACCTGAGACAAGGTGGATTTATGAATCTTCTCCTTTTCTCTAATCAGCTGAAGAAGTTCCTCCAGTCGTTGCTGCGTACGTTTTTTCTTAAGGGAGGCTAGTTTAATAAGATGCCCTCGAAGCACACATTTATGCGCCTCCCAAATAGAGGCCAAAGAAACATCCGGCGTGCAGTTTGTGTCAAAGAAGGAAACAAGAAGAGGAGACAAAGAAGGAATAACTTCAGGATCCAATAATAATCTGTCGTCCAATCGCCAAGACGATTTATTCAGCGAAAACTGAGGGAGAAGAATCGATATAGAGACAGGAGCATGATCAGATATGGTAATGGACCCAATCTCTGATTGAATCACATTGTGCAACTGAAATTGATCTACTAGTAGGTAATCAATCCGCGAATATGTCGAATGCAGTGCAGAGTAATAAGAGCAGTCACGAGAGGTGGGATTGTGGAGCCTCCACACATCACACAGATGCAACTCAGACAATTTAGTGCGAAGATTTTTAAGTATATTAAACGAATAGGGTGATTTATGCGAGGATGTATCTATATCTGGGTCCATAGCCAAGTTCAAGTCCCCAGCTAATACTAAACAACCAGATTTGAATGAGTCAAGGAGTGACAGAACTTTAGATAAGAACCGTGGCACCCGAGAATTAGGGGCATAGACACAAGCAATGGTAAAATGTCTCCCATAAGCCAAGCCCTTAATAAAGAGATACCGGCCTTCGGGGTCCGCCATTTCATCCTCCAAAACCCATGGGACATTTTTATGGAGCAAGATGGCAACTCCTCGTTTACGTTCACCTGCCGACGCAAACCAACCCAGTGGGTAGCTAGAATTGGCAAGGGTCGGTGACCGAGTGGAAAGAAAATGCGTCTCTTGAATACAGAAAATATCAGCCTGTAGTCTAGAGGCCTCCCTTAGTACAATAGACCTTTTTTCAGGGGAGTTTAAGCCCCTAACGTTATAAGAAACCACACGTAATTTACGGTGATCCATATTGGAGACACAGGTACAAAGAATTCACAAACGAAAACTGAGTAGATGACGGACAATAACACACCACCCGACCGGGTACTCCAGAGCTGCCAATCAGGGAGTATAGAGTGAACCAGAGTAGGGATAGGGGAGAGGAAATGAGAAGAATAGAGCAGTAAATAGAAAGACTAAGAAAAACCACATAATCAACCGTGTGAAGGCACTGGGGAATAGGCAAACCCCAGGAAAAAAATAACCACGGAGTTGTCCAATGGACCGGGGGGGAAGTCAGGCACAAAAGCCTATGCGACATTAGCTAAAGTCGCGAGGAGATAGATGTGGGACCACTGCCAATATGCAAGGGATCCCGAGGAAGGGGTAAACTATATTGAGGATCAGCGGAAAAGGGGACAACAAGATGGTGTGTACTCTGGCTTTGCTTTGTTTTTTTTTTTTTGTTTTTTTGAGTATAAATGTTTAAGATGCGTATTGTTGTTGTCATAATCCCACTTCTGCCATCAACTCTTGAAACCGGTCCCACGACTCATTATGTGCAAAAAGGATATAAGAAAGATAGCAAATAAAGTTAAGCAGAAATATGTCCAAAAAAGAAAGGTAATATAATGCAATCTTGTCAGATACTATAACCGAGCAGATACAATATATAATAAGCGAAAAGGAAATTCAAATGGTGTAGACGTCCTCCACGCCGCCCAGAGACGAGCATAAATAGGGAATAGTATAGTATAGAAATGGCTCAGAGCTCGGGACCGCCTGGAGGATCATCGGCCAAAAGCAACACCAGCACTTCATAACATATGGATAAAGTGTTATAAAATATACAAGAAAAAAGATGGTGGCAATAGTAAAACAATATAAACAGAGAACGGTACTAGGAAAATCTGTCTGTCACAGGAACCACTCCCTCCAGCAACCACCCTCAAAAAGGAGAAAGAAGAGGAAAAGGGGGTAAATTAAGAAACAAAAAGAGATTAAAAAAAAGGGGGAAGAATGTGGAAGGAAAAGAAGGGAAAAGAAGGGAAGGGAAAGGGGGGGAGGCTGGGAAGAGGGGAAGAAGGGGCAGAGGGGACTGGAAAGATATGGTGAAAAGAGAGAAGGAAAGAGGTGAAGGGAAAAAGAGAAAAAGGGAGGACGAAATGGAAAGAAAGGTAAGAGTAAAGGGAAGGGTCAGCTGATAAGCTAGGAGAGGTAGGTAGAGGAAGAGGGGTTACATAGAGGCAAAAAACAGTAATAAGTATAAACATAGAAGAAGCAATAAATCTAAATCTAAAGCCGGGCTCCCGTACTAGACCCTCAAAATTGAATATGGGCATACAGACCACAAACGTGAGTAAGAATTCCAATAAAGATATAAGGGGTAGACATCGTGGCCCATATGAGTCTAGTTTGGAAATAATATATCTCAAGATAGGATCGGATTGAATCGAGGTGTCAAGGGGAAGTAACAGATACAAGTAGGGAGGCATAAACGGTTGCAAGATATATGCTAGATGGGGAAATTTCCAAGTCCTCAAAAGAGACTAAGAATCAAAGTGTACGGTACAATCTGGGAATGAGTAGGAAAAATAATGAGTACTAGAAGGGGGGGATAAAGCTAATATGGGGGGTGCCCGGCTAAAGTATAATTATACACTGGAGAACTTTAAATGCTCCACACAAGGAGATACAACATAATGAGATATTTGACAGAACACTCATGCCACGTTAGGCCTCGATGGTATGACAAGGTCAGGCTCCCGGCACCTAGTTCGCCACCGCGGACCAGAGGACCACAAAAAAGAAAGGGAATCAATGTCCCGGTCAAATAGTGGCCGTGGTTGATCCTCCGATACCACAAAGGCGAAGCAGGAGAGCCCAGAGCATGCAAATTAACATTTAAGTACAATTGCAAAGAAAAATAAAAGAATAAAACATAGTTACTGAGATGGTAAAAGTTCAGTCAGGATAATGCTGGCCACCATGCCTATCAGATGAGGGTGGATCAGAGAATGTCCAGCTCGGGGAAGACGAGGCCCGAGGGGCCTCCAGATCCGCGCGTGATTTCTTTTGGGCAGGGCCCGCTACCACAGACCATCGCTCCCTCTTCTCCCTAGGCGGTGGGTCCGAAGCAGGAGCGTCCAGGGGTGGTGAAGTTGGAGTGGTGATCCCCAAAGTGGTACAAAAGGCAGGAATATCCGAATGATCTCAAAGTGATGCTGAGACGCCATTATGTAAAACATAGAGGTGAAACGGAAAACCCCATCTATACTTTATACCAAGACTGCGCAGGTGGTCCGTAATGGGGCGCATAGCCCACCGCTTCTGGAGAGTTGAGGGCGATAGATCGTTGTAAAAGTGCAGCTCACAACCAGCAAATTTGATAGTACCCATTTCTCTGGCTTTGGCCATTATTCTCTCCTTATCCGGAAAGTTGTGGAACCGTACTATAACGTCGCGGGCCTTGGATCCAGGTGGGCCTCTGGGCCTTAAAGCACGATGCGCCCTTTCAATTTTAAGTGGAGGGTCAGAGTCCTCAAGACCTAAAAGGTCCCTGAAAATAGTTTGTAGAGAGGACTGGAGATCCTTAAGAGGCACCGACTCAGGTAGGTCTTTGATTCTTATGTTGCAGCGTCGGAAGCGGTTGTCTAAATCATCCAGCCTGGCCGATAACACAGAGATGGTCTCATCCTGCTGTTGTATATATTGCTCAAGGGATTGTAATTGAGACCACGAGGCCTCCCGGTCATCCTCCAGCACATTAATTCTCTGCCCCAACTGCACCAACTCCCGCTTCAAATCAGAGATCTCAGATTTTACCATCGCTTTAAGGTCCTGTTTCATGTCGGACAAAAAACCTCTCATATCATCCTTAGTAAGAAAGGAGGCCAAATCATCTTTTGTTAGCGGAGATTGTGGGGGTGGCATTGGGGGTCTGTTTTCCTTGTCAGCGAGTCGTGTAGGAGTAGTCAGATCGGTGTCCGTGTCAGCGGGTATGTCCGTTAGCTCTCCACACCAATCCTGGTTAGAGAACGCTACCCCTTTCTTCAATGGCGTCGTCGACTGGGAGCCGTTACTGAACCTGCTCGGTAGGAAGTCAGAAATGCGTTTGCACTCAGGGCGACTCTGCCCCTTCTTTCCCCGACCCTTCATGAAGCCGTGGGAGTCTTACAAGTAATCGGGACTGCTCTCCAAACCGGAGTGAAGCGGAAAAGGCAGTGGCGGTCCACGGAGCAACTAACTCATGCGTCCATCTTGTTTGAGCGCTAGCTCCGCCCCCCCCTACGTTTACAGTTTTAACAGTATTTTGCTTTTTCCTTATATTGCTCCATTGAACTAAAATTATGTATAATGTTTGAAAGCACAAAAAGCATGATCATAAAGCATACTCTCTGGAATACATATTAATGAGATATCCAGGGAGCAGATCTCATCATTTATACTTAATAAAGGACAGTTTGCTGTATTATGCATAATCATGCATTTTTTTTGTGTAGTAGTTTTTATGTTTAGATTTTTGCTTTCACATATCTTGCTCACCACATTTTGTCAATAGAAAAGGTTTACTCATGCATAGGGCTGTTTTTTGTGGGAAAAAGGTAATTAATAATAATAATAATAATTATAATAATGGTATAAAGTACCAAAAAACATGGGCTACCAAACAGTATAACTTGCTCTCCCTGGGGTCCTCACAAGACTGACAAGAGAGCTGCTCTACAGGAGAAGAGTGTAATATACAAATTTAAAATGAAAACAAATGGTTAAATGCAAGTGAACCTTTCAAGGCTTTGCAAAGCAGTGTTTTGGACACCTCTGAACCATTCATTGGGTTAAAAAATCCCACTGAACCACTTTGCTGCTAAGCCCATTAATCCTCCGTGCTAAGGACATTTTTCACTTTTGTTGCAGTTTACAGTCAAAAGACAGTTTTCAGTGTTTCCTGTGAATAACCCAGTCCTCACCCAGCGACACTGCTCTTTCAAAAGGTACCATTACTTTGCAGATATCACCTAACTTAACCAAGAACGTATATATATATTTTTTTTTTCTTCCTCTTTCTTTTCTTTAACTGCAATGAGAAACAACTCTCTGTGAGTATTGTTTTTCTATGTTCCACTAGCAAATACTTCTGGTTCTCAGTTTGACACTATTCTGCCTTTCTAAAACACCAAAGTTCATCTTTCATGCATTGGACTTACTGTAAAAATCATCAACTGAAAATACTTGTCTTTTTTTTCCCATTTTGCCCCACTCTGCAATTCAGCTACTAAATAATGAGAAATAAACCATGCCACTCCACATGCAACATTATTTTTCAAAATTCCAATTTTTAAGTTACTTAATGGTTTTTTTTTTTTTTGATTTAAACTCTTTATTGACAGTTCAAAGCATTACATAGATGTAAAAAGAAAGTAAAATTAAAGAGGAGGACAATGTACAGGATTGAGAGTTCGTAAAATTAAACATCAAGTAAATATAATAATCAGGAAGCTTAAAGACATATTCATGTAAGATAACACATGTCACAACAACCAGAGCATAGTCTGGTAAATGATAAGTACATAAACTCAATAAACAGTAGCAACAGAAATACAAAAATAATCCTCCTTATAGCACAGTAAATATTAAGGCTTCTAGATAATAAGAAAGAGAAGCAGTAGAGATAAAAGAGAAGAAGGAATAGAGAGAAGCAGGCATAGCAGAGAGAAAGAAAAAAGGTAGGGAGAAGAAACAGAATGAAGAGAAAAAGCTAGAACGAGGGGGAAAGGGGGTGAGAGGGAAGGGAAAAATTAGGCTGGAGTCTAGGAGTCATAACCGCCAGTCTCGCCCTTATCATACCATGCTGCTTTTGAGAGAGTGCCATCTGGACATCAGAGGGTCCAACAAAGAAGTATCCTTGTGATTATATCGCAAGGCCATACGGATAAATAAGAGCTGTTCATCAACCTTGTCACACCAAGTTTTAATGCTAGGTGTGGAGGTAGTTTTCCACAACAATGGAATAAGGGATTTAGCAGCATTCAACATAGAGAACAAAAACAGTCGTTTAACAGAGCCAACGGAGGGGAGGTTCCTGAACAAAAGGATCTGCCAAGGGTCTCGTGAGAGTACAATATGCAATGTCTTTTCTATGTAGGAAAGACAAGAAGACCAAAATGGTAACAACAACGGGCAACTCCACCAAATGTGAGCGAAAGAACCAACTTCTGTCCCACATCGCCAACAAGATTGAGGAATTCGTTTGTCAAATGAATGTAGCCGGACAGGGGTATAGTACCAACGGTAAAGGAGCTTACAATTCATTTCTACATATCTGTTAGAGATGGAGGAGGCGTGGGTGTTTTTCCAGATGCTCGACCACTCAATTGGCGTTAGGACTGATCCTAATTCTTTTTCCCATGCTTGAATATAATGGTGACGAAATGCAGGCTCGTTATCAGAAAGTATTGCATAGATTTTACCTATAAAGCCTCTTCGAGGTCGAGGGGAAGGGTCTAGTAAGCGTTCAAAAGGAGACAGTTTCCTATGTATAGACTGTGAGAAATAAGGTTGGGAGAGCATGCCTTTAAGGCGAAGGTATCTCCAGACCTCCGTAGATGGTAGGTCGAACTGGGATTGAAAAGATGGAAAATCCCTCAGATGAGAGTCATGCCAGAAATGTCGTAACTCCAAACAATAAGCAGGGCTCCAGGTTCGAAATTGGTTCATAGGAAGAGTGTGAGGGGTTTGAAACGGCAGAAATACTCCCGATAGGGGAGAGGGATGAAGGAGAAGATGGCGAGATTTATTCATTAGGGACCAGCGAGAGAGAACATTTTGGACAATCGGGTTTAATGAAGGTAGCACACGTTTAGGGGTGGTGTTACAAAATACTAGAGATAATGGGTCAATAGAGGTAGTAGACCGCTCCAACCGAACCCATAATTTATTATTTAGATTTAATCTCCAGTCAGGGATACTGGCCAATAACGTAGCTTCATAATATTGTCGTATATTGGGGAGTCCAAGCCCTCCAGAAAGTTTTCCTTTGCATAGTGAACTACGATTGATCCGAGGCCTAGTGTGTCCCCATACAAATTTAGAGAGCAGACGAGTTGCTTTAATAAAGAAGGATCTTGGGAGAGAGATCGGGAGGGTTTGAAACAAGTATAAAAATTTCGGTAGAAGCATCATTTTGAAAGCATGAATCCTGCCAGTCCAGGAAAGATACAATTTACTCCAGTGGTTAGTTTGGTCATGAAGGTCCGTTAGAAGACGCGGGTAGTTGGCCCCATAAAGCAGATTTAAATCCGAGGTTAGGGATATTCCAAGATATTTGATCGACTTAGATGACCATTTAAAAGAAAAAGATGAAGTCAGAAAGGTACGAATATCTTTTGGGAGATTAAAACATAAAGCTTCAGATTTATGTATGTTGATTTTAAAATCCGAAAAGGAAGCAAAGACGTCAAATTCGGCAAGGAACGCCGGAATAGCGGTTACAGGGTCTGATGTACTTAAAATCACGTCATCGGCAAATAAAGATAATTTACAAACCGTGTCACCAATTGAGATCCCTGGAATAGCATGAGTAGCTCGGATCCTCTGTGCAAACACTTCCATCAAAAGGACAAATAAGAGAGGAGAAAGCGGGCAGCCTTGGCGAGTGCCATTAGAGATGTTGAATGGATCTGATAGTGAGCCATTGACTTTAACCCTAGCGTTAGGGTTAGTATATAAGGTCATAACATACCGTAAGAATTGGGGGCCAAAGCCAAAAGATCGTAAGGAAGCCAACATGAAGGACCAATTAATCCTGTCAAAGGCTTTCTCAGCGTCAATAGTGAGTAGAATAGAAGGGATATTATGTGTAGTTACGTGATGTATAACATTTAGAATTTTCCTGGTGTTATCCCTGGCTTCACGATGAGGGACAAAACCCGCTTGATCTAAATGGATCAGGGACGACAGTATAGGTTGGAGTCTATTGGCCAAGACTTTCGCAAAGATTTTCAAGTCTAAATTAAGCAATGAGATAGGGCGATAATTCGCACAACTGAGTGGATCTTTCCCAGATTTTGGGATAACCGTAATAAACGCTGTAGAGGTATGAGGATGGAACTGGATGTCATCTGGCATATGAAGAAAGGATCTGGTTAACAAGGGTGACAATATAGAGTGAAAAGCTTTGTAGTATGGTTGTGAAAGCCCGTCAGGTCCTGGGCTTTTCCCGGCTGGAAGAGAGGAAATCACCTGGGACACTTCCTGTTCAGTAATCGGAGCTTCGAGAGAAGCCATAGCATCAGTAGAGACTTTTGGAAGATTGGCTGACTGTAGATATGCATCTAGATCAGGGTCAGTCGACTGAAGATCCCGGGATGTAGTGTCTTGACGTAAGTTATATAACGCGGAGTAGTATGCACGAAACGTAGCCCCGATGTCTGTCGTAGAGTGTAAGATGGTCTGTGAAGAGGAGCGAATAGAGGAAATATACGTGAGTTGTTGCTTTGCTTTTAATTGGCGGGCCAAAAGCTTACCCGGTTTGTTACCATGTTCGAAATGGGCTTGGCGGAATTTTAGAAACGTGCGTTCCACTTTTTCTTGGAGAAGAGACAAGAGTTTCGTCCGTAAGGTAAGAAGGCGCGTATAGGCAGCACCAATAGCAGAAGTTTTGTGTAGGGATTCAATAGAATTAATCTCTCGCAAGAGATTGTCAACTTCTGAGGCTATTTGTTTTTTCCGTCTCGCGGCTAGGTCAAGGAGAATACCTCGAATGACACACTTATGAGCTTCCCATACCGCTAAAGGGGACATCCCTGCTGTGTCATTCTCCGCTAAATATAACCTTAAAGCCTTATCAATTTGAGATTTAAAGTCAGAGTAAGAAAGTAAGGATTCATCAAACTTCCAGGGTGATGGAGAGGAGCGCGTAGTTGGGAGGTCTATAGTAATGGTAACCGGGGCATGATCTGACCAGGTGATGTTACCTATTGAAGCATGTTTCAAGGTCGACACCGCATTATGTGATAAAAAGATATAGTCAATCCTTGAGTAAAGGGAGTGAGGATGTGAATAAAATGTATAATCCCTTTCTTGGGGGTGGAGAACTCTCCAGGAGTCTAATAAGGATAGTCCATGGATATATTTGGCAAATCTGCTAAGATATGATTGCGAGTAAGAAGATGTGCCCGAAGAGCAATCTAAGCGGGGAAACATGGGGAGATTAAAGTCCCCCCCTAGAATCACCACTCCTTCTTGAAAGTCGGCCAATAAGTCAAGAGTTTTACATAAAAAGGGTATTTGGTTGGAGTTAGGGGAGTATATAGTTGCAAAGGTATAAGTCGAGCCATTAAGAGAGCCCTTTATAAACAGGAACCTACCCTCCGTATCATATTTCGCAGAGGAGAGGGTGAATCTAGAGTTTCTGTGAATGAGTATTGCTACTCCCCTCTTTTTGACAGGAGCAGAGCTAAGATAAACTGAAGGGTATTGGTTGGAGACAAGGTTCACGGAGGCTCCCCGCCGCAGGTGTGTTTCCTGTAACATGACTATATCACCTTTCAGTCTCCTCAATTCTCTAAGAACCAAGGAGCGTTTCTTAGGAGCGTTGAGCCCTTTAACATTTTGAGACAGAACAGTAAGATGGTTATTCTTAGGAGCAGCCATCAAATAGAGATATTGAGGTATGCTTATACAGTATGGTCCGAACGTATGAGTTTACATTGGCCTGTGTGAGTTTCAAACGGACAGCGGGTCTCCTAGACCACAGCCCAAGGAGGGGGGGGGAAGGGTGAGGAAGAGGGAGGGGGAGTACAGGGCAAGGTAAGAAAGGTATAGAGAAGAGTAGGAAAAGAAAGAGAGAGAATGAGGAGAAATTGCTCTTTTCAGGATAAGGGGAGAGTGACCATCCTCTCCTGAAAAACAAGTGTACATAGGAGCACCAGGGGGAAACTCCCAGTAGAAACTGAAAACAGCGAACTAGTGAGGTGACACAATTCAGAGACATTCAGTAATAACGGGAGTAAATCAGTAGCAAACGTGCCACTGAGGAATTCGGTGTAATACATTAAGATGATAAAGAGCACCCAACATCGGTATAACAGAAAGTCTACAATACAGTGTGGAAACATCTGAGAGATAAGAACATGGCAGTTTGATCTTAGCAAGAGGATCTTAGAAAAGAAGAGTATGGCTGGCAAAAAGCGACATAGAGTACAAAGAGGAGTAGAAGTAGGCATGTACAGACTAAGAGGATGAGCCCATTGAGTCATGAAGGGGATCAGAGTCAAGGCAACTCCTAGTATTCACCCCGGGCCATACCCGAAATGTGAAGTGTTCCGGGAAAAGGACATAAACATGGGTAAAGCTAATATATCCCGACATGGCTCCATGGGCCATAAAGTGGAATTAGAAATGAAGTCAGGATAGAGTGCAGAAAGAAGTAGAGATCTCCTAATCTGTGTTGGCCTCGGGGAGGTATCTCAGAGAAATGAGTTGGGAGACATTAGAGTAGCAGTTCACGTACAAATGATTTATTGTTTTATAGTAAGGCATATAGGGACCCTAAAGGGAACCGACATAAGAGTCTAACATTATCGGAAATTGTAAAGTTAAGGTGGAGGTGAATATGAACACGCGACCTCAGAAGAGTGACGGGGGAAGGGATAGAAGGAACCCAGTTGCGACCCATCCAAAGGATAGATAAAGGGGGGGGGGATGGAAGGGGAAGGATCCTCTGTCAATCCTCTGAGGCGGCAACAACCAGAGCGACTCCCCCCATAAGGGTTAGATTACACATGTAATGGCAGGAATGAAAATGCATACAACGTAATAGAATCACCCAAAATTAACACTAACTTAGAATTAGAGTGTGACTCTTTTTTCCAATAAGATGTCAGCGGGAACAGAGACTGTCTCCATCAAAATTGGCAAAAAGGGTCTAACAACAAGATATTAATAAAATAATACTGCTGGCAAGTCGCAACTGTGACCCTCAAGTTCCATGACGGGATGTCCGGAAGCAAGACCGGGAGGGGGATCCCCAAAAGAGAGGTCTATCTAAAAATAAAAAAAAAATACGGGTGTAAACTAACCTCCCGTACTTCCATCCGAACATCCCCACACGGTGAACCCGCAAGGGCACCACTATAGCGGTATACATATAAGGAACCAGAGGCAAATAAACTGAGAACACAGTAATACTCATCTGCCAGGCATAAAACGATGTACAAAGAGAGTTCAATAAGTTGAGTAAAGCTGGTCAGAAACAAAGTTCATCCAACTGCTTGGCGGGCCTGCTTCGCAGCATTTTCAGGAGTCGGTGGAGAACCCGGTGTACGCCGTCGTTTGTGAACAAGAGACCAGGATTCAGAGGTGTCCATATCCTCCCTCCAAACTGGATCATCTCTGTCTCCTGTAGGAATAGTGGTTCCATCTGGCAGGATGAGGTGGAGATCAGCAATAAAGGAGCAGGGATCTTCTCCATAACGCAAGGTGTATGTACGGGAATCTTTGGTAGCTTGGAGCGAAAGAGGGAAGCCCCATCTATAATTCAGATTTTGTGAACGTAGAGCCATAGTAAGGGGGCGAAGTTCGCGCCTCCAACGGAGAGTAAGCGGAGAAAAATCTCCAAAGATAAGGATAGGTTGGTTATCAAACGTGATCGGAGCTAGTTTCCTAGCGGCCTGGAGTATAGAGTCCTTGTCCGGGTAACGTAGTAGTTTCACGATAACATCCCTGGGGGCATCATTTGGAGCAGATTTAGCTTTGGAGATCCGGTGCGCCCTTTCAATCTCGTAGACAGTAGGAGTTTCAGGTTTTAGCAGAAAAGAGAACAAGTTTTGAAGAACTGTAGATAACATGTCTGAGTCCACCGATTCCTTAAGACCTCTAATGCGGAGATTATTTCTCCGGCTCCGGTTCTCGGCATCCTCCATCCTCAGTAACGTGTCTATCTGAAATTTGTGGAGCGCAGATAGGCGTAATCGTGTCTGGTCTCTAAACGCCAGGAGAGACGTCCTGTCGCTCTCCAGAGATCCCAACCTTTCTCCCAAAACTGAGACCTCCTTTTTAATTTCGGTAAGTTCTTCTTTTAGGAACAATTTGAGGTCTTGTAGGAGGTTCTGTATATCTCCTTTCGTAGAGGGAGATTCAGGATGTCCCCAGGATGAATCGTCATCCGAAATGTTCCTTTCCTCAGTGTCTGACCGCTCAGTGTGATCTGTTGCGCAGTTAGGTTCAGTGCGGTCGGCCATCTTGGAATGTGAGCCCGCTCCAGCGGAACTTGATTTCTTCGCAAAAAAAGTGTGAACAGCACCTTCTTTTTTCTTTTGTCTTGATCCAGACATCGTACAATAGGTTATGTATGTTCAACAGAGGTAAGCTGAGCGTTGTGGCAGCCGATATCGGGTTGTACTATCCTCAGTGGCAACGGAGCTTTAGACTCACACGTCCATCCGTCTCGGTAGCTAAGCCACGCCCCCGTTACTTAATGTTTTAACTCTAACCCGGCAAATACAATATTTCCAGAATATGGCAAGAAAACAAAAATATGCATAAGACCCAGAGTTGTCACATCCAATTGTGTACATCATGTTTCAAAAATCTAGCCCTTAGTATGCACAGTCTGCACCATAAGAACAAATCCCAAATCCCCTCGACTCCCCCCAACTTGACTGATACAGCGCAATGCATTGTAGAACTTTATAGCAATAAATGGTAATATTTATTCATCTCCTATTGTGCAGATGGTTTTCTCCAGAATTGCTCATGTTTGTGTATGCTGCCTTAGTTTGTTTTATGATTGTTATTTAACTGTAAAGTCAGGAAAATGTTCAATGTCCCCAAATCAGGGCCTAATTTGCAGGACGTAATACTGTTACAGATGTACTAGAAGGTCTGTGAAACTTTTATATTAGATTACTGTGAAAACAAGAGAAACATTTTACAGTTCTCTGCCTAATTAAGGCAAGGTTGCTATATCTCTAGTTTAATAAGGACTGTTTATGAAAAATGAATCCTGGCAGCCTGAATTGGTTAAAATACATGCCTGCAGCATGTCTTTTTCATTAGTATCCCTTATTAAAACTGTGATACGGCAAGCCTTAAAGTAAAAGCAGAACACAGAACTGTAAGATTAATGTTCACAATTAAAGAAAATTCTACTCAGAAACAAAACACGCCAAGCAGAGTAAAATAACAGAAGCAAAAAAAAAAAAAATACTGAAAGTCGAACACTATTTCTTGTACAATTTCTTTGTTGATCAATCACATTCTCCTTGAAAAGAATGTCAGCCTGCCTGTCTGATCAAATGTGGATAAGGACAGAAAAGTGAATCTTTCAATCTGACTGGCAGGTATGGGAACAAAGTAAAATACTCCAGGTAATTAGTGGGATAAGGAGACGAAAGTTAATAAAAGTGAAGCAAAACTGCAATTAAGGACAAAACCACCACAAATTTCAGTTCAAGTACATTACTTCCATTTTTAACCCCTCGAGGACCAGGGGATGACCTATGAATTGCTTCACAATGCATGAGGTATCCTACCAGTCCTCAAGGGGATAATGGCTTATATTGAAGCTAAAGAGAGATAGCAGGGAAGGGTAAAGGGGAGAAGCAGAAAAGAAAGAGAAGATTGTGGTGTGCGGGGCTAAAATGAACTCAAGCATACCAACTGAAAAATAGGACACCAAAAAATTCCCATACTTCACCCCTATACAAGTTAGCCGTAAAAGTTAGAGTAGATAGTAAATAAGTGTAAAACTGTATTTATTTCATTTTTAAAATCTCTATTTGGCCGAAATTGGCCGCAGTCTGTCACTCTGTCTCTGCTCCCCTCCCTCTATCCAGCCTCCTCCAATGACGGAGGCTTTCTGCCTGTAAGCTGGAGTGATCTCTAGCCAATGAGGAGGAGGCTGATTAGAGGGAGGGGAGCCGAGGCAGTGTGACAGACTGCATAGAGAGCTGGTAACCGCAGTCTGTCCGGAAGTAGGTGCAGGGCATCGTTTATTACTTCAATTTCAGCCAAGTGAAACAAAAACAAAATAAATACAGTTTTACACTTACTCGGTATATACTCTAACTATTAAGGCTAACTTGTATAGGGGTGATAGATCCCCTTTAAAGGGATAGTAATACTTTGTTCTATCTTTATTTTATTTTGTAGGCATTAAAAAACATGATTAACAATATAAGTCTTATCTCTCAAACCTTTATGGTTTGAGAGATATTCACAAGCAAAGTTTCCCCTCCCACCCCTTTTACCTAGTGTAAGCCATCTCTTCCCAGATGTGGAATCGTGTCCATAGACCAGACAGATAACAGAATGGGACAATCTTCTTCCTATGAGAACAATGAAAGCCCTGCCCCCCTTGACAAGTTTTTCCCTTATCCTAATTGAAGATTGTCCCTCTCTGCAGTCTACCTGGGAACCTCCCTTCTGATCTGACTGAACAGTGTGACATCAGTAAAAGGGGCGGGAAGGGGATACTTTGTCATTGAATTACTCTTGAACTACAGCTCTGACAGTATTGAAATAACACTCTCCAAAGTCCAAATACTATGATGATTAATTAGAGCTGCTTTTATAATGAAACATTACTATCCCTTTAAATGGGGAATTTAATCCCTTGAATGCTAGAGATGTAGCCATATCATAAGGGATTAAAAGCCCATTTAAATTGTTTGTTTTTTGGTATGCAGCATACAGGTAGACGTTAATTCGCTGTAAAGCAAATTAAACTTGTCTTAGGGTGACTAGTTAACTTCAGATTGGGCTTTTACCAATGCTTGAATGCAATGTGCTGAAATTTTGGTTAGAAGCTGAATTTAACCCTTTGTGTGCCAGAGGGGTAGGCAACACACTGCTTACCCCTCTGGCACTCAAAGGGTTAAACTGATGGGAATCTTTATTAGTGCTACAGCTGGTTTGCCCCTGAATTGTTCCAATTCTTCCTGGCACATTAGCCTATCTGAGAATGAGGTACCAAGAAATAGGAGCAATTCTGAAGCAAACTACCAACACCACAGGGGACAAATTGAAATTACTCAAATTGCCACTGATTTAAAAAGTTTTTTTTTTAACCCAATGCTAGAATTGTCTCAAGTAATGGAGACCTCTCTAGCAAGTATTGTATTCAGAGCCTCATGTAAATCAATGGATGGTTTATTTGTCTGCTATTCTGCAATTGATGTGCCCCAGAACTGATCCAGTTGCTATAAGTAAGTCAGCATCATACACAAGGGGAGTACACAAATAGAGGGTGGAAGAATTAAATAAGTACTGGTTCTGAGTAATATTCTGCAGTCTATTATTTCTTGGGGGGAAAGAATTATGGTCTATAATTATCACGTCTGTACCTCTGAATAACGCGAGAAGGAAACATGGATCCTGTGCCAGCTCCAGACGCAATACAGGATCAGCATACACCATCTTCCTTAAGAGTGTTAAGCATGGCAGAATTACACAATCCAAGACCTATCACAATTATAAAACATAAAATTGGATTACATCATAAAAACACTCCAAAGTATAACACTTTACCCACATAAGGACCAGAGGGATATGCACAGCACCGGTATGGGCTGACGCACTGTACGGGGAGCTAGTGGAGCACTAAACTACCAGTTAATTTATATATATTTTTAATTACCTGGCTGCACTAAAATGGTCATAACCATCTGAGATAAAAAGTAAAGGTGCGCAAGGCATAGCATTTTGGAAAGTGAACATACACCCACATCAAATGAGGTGTCACTTGCCTTTCCATTTCTATTTACAGAAATTGGTGATAAGAAACAACACATACTTTATTATACTTCAGTCATTTCAAAGATACTAAACTCTTTCAACACCATGGAATTTCCTACTCTGTTCAATACCTAGTGCCAGCCTGAAAACCTGTACCCCATTGGTATAAAAGCTGATATACCGCAGAGTGGGCCAGGAGCATGTCTACCAATGCAACAAGGCTGGGGAAACCAACAGCATATGTGTGGGTCCATGGCTACTTATGGGCAGTGGACAAGGTTGTGAAATCAGGCAGTGTATGTGTGATTCAGTAGCTACCAGTGGAACATGGTTAGGATGTCAGACAGTATATGTGGGGTTCTAAAACTACCAGAAGACAGCGGAACAAGGCTGGGTAAGCAATACTGTATATGAGTGAGTTCCAGAGGGGAGTCCGACACATTGCAAAACAATGAGTGTTGTACACCCCTCTGGAACAAATGCAGTGTTTTATCCTCTTAATTCATGTTTTTTTGGGGGGTCATCAGGACTCTGATAACCCCCCCCAGCTATTGATTGCCTTTTGCCCTAATTGCTTCATCTCCTAATATTTAACTCTTGCAATTGTTAATAGGAAAGAAAGTCCAATTTTCAAATTCTGCTGGAAGAACATTAAAAAAATTATGCAATCTTTTGTGCACTCCACTGGTCCTTAAGGGGTTAATGTATATTTTGGCATTGCTCTTAGAAACATCAAAATGTCTAAAGATGCATCCGTTGTTTTTACCATCTTTGTTCCTGTAGTGACTCTGGCCAAACAACTTAAAGGTTAATGTACTGAATAGAACTGGAGCAAATATGGAGCAAACTAATTACACCATTTAGGACAAATAAAATATCCCAAATGCCCCAATGATTTAAATGAGAGGTTTCCAATGCATTGTGAATATCTTATAGGACACTCTAGCATTCAATAGGTTAAAATCTCTATTTCAATCAGTGGTAATTATGGATATGTGTATTTGTGTAGTTAGTTTGCCCCAGAATTACCCCAGTTTTCCTGAGAACATAGGGCCCAGAAGTGTATCATCATGGTGTGAATGGCTGTCTCACAGGGAAATATGCTATTATACCTTTTGTATAGTTATCAATGGGGTTGTCCTAGGTGCATAGGTAAATAGACATAGTCACAATGAGATCTTTCTGTTGATTAAGTTGTGCTTACACTAGGATTGCCATATTTGTCAATTTAAAATAGAGGACCTTTCAACATATCAATGGGATTTAACGTTTTGGATGATGGAAGGGTGTTCAATTCACTGCAATACAATTGTTTATTAATAAGGTGCCAGCATTTAAAGAATACTTTCAGATTCCAAGATGACAGACTATTAATCCCCTTTAAAGACCAGCAATGCGCTGTACACCCACCTAGTCCTTAAAGGGTTAAAATAGGACATGTCCTAGAAAACCTGGACATACCATAACCCTAGCTTACACCAATTTCTCAGCATATTTACCTGCCTAGCATAAACAAGTGTATTGCCTGGATCATCCAACTATACTCAGCTGGTATTTAGGAATGCCTGCATGTGTAGAACACAGAGGCAGGCAACTACTGGCTCTCCAGTTGTTTAAGACTAGAACTTCCATCATCCACTGGCTATTTGGGACTGACTAGAGTTGCAATTGCCAGCACCTGGAGAGCCAAAGGACTGACTAGCACTACTATAGCAGCAGTAAGCAGAATATCAGATGAGCTTCTCTCAGTGCAAATTGTCACATGGCGGCCAGAAAACAATGTGATGGAATCTGTATTAGTAAGTGGGTAGGATGGAAACATTTCAATCACAAACAGTGGAATATTACATGATTTTAAAGTATTACTTTAATTTGTATAAATTAACTAACCTTTCCATCTTGGTGAACAAACTAACCTTTCCATCTTGGTGAACACATTTATGTAATAAATTACGGATTTTCTCCACAACTCCCTGCTTTTTCAAAGTGCTGTGCATCATAACATCTACAAAACAAAGGTGAAAACATAATGAACATGTGCAAAATACCTCATTCAGACCTGCAACGTTATTCTGCATAAGGAGTGGCATTCAAAGGGTTAACATTGCTATTTAAAGTAACCCATCCTGAAAACAGATAACACGTAAAGTCAAATTGCCTATACTTTTCTTTTTTTTTTTTTTGTCATCTTCACTTATTTTTTTTACATTTTATGTTCCTGACATTGAGCTCCAGGGATCTCTATTTCCAGAGAGCTTTCTGTTAAGGACTATGAAAGAAAGTCTATAGATACAATGTAGAAAATATACAGATTTAAAAAAAAAATACAGCAAACAGAGCACTCAGCGTGTTACATTGCTTCACTCTCCTACTTTGATGGTTGACTGTCCAGAAAACCCTCTGTACAGCAGATATCCATAGAGTTTACTTCAGTGAACATAAAACAAAACAACTTTCTGGTAGATTTAAAGCTACAGATTAACATTATTAGGTGCTAAAGACATCAGATTTGGAGAAGTCTTCAGGATTTAGTGAGTTGAAGAATGGTTAGAAAAGTTAGTCCAATGGTTTATTATAAGAAAATTACCTTGCGCTATAACGGCTAGCTGTTCTACTGCAGACTTGCGAAGTGTTAGGTCCAATTTTTCTGAGCAAAAGATCTCAGCCACTTTCTCAACAGTGTCTGCCTACAAATATAATGCACAGCACATAAGTAAAAAATAATTAAATTCTGTATTGCAATTAAACAATACTTATTTGAGTGATTTATTTCTTCTAGAACAAAGACGGCAGTTCAACATACTTGCAAGGATGTACATTTAAAAATTATGTTTTCAGATAATATAGTTATAGTTGGAAGGATCAAAGCAATGCTGGGACGCTTTCAGTCAAATGACAAAGATGGCAAAATGTATAGAAGGGTAGTCAATTACTGGGTTTACAGCTGTTGTGGACTACTGTTCCCATCATCTCCAGATGGGAGTTGTAGTTGCCAGAAAACAGTTTAATGCTCACCTTAATTTTTCTCTCCTCTTTATACAATTTCAAAGTGAAAGGAAGAGAAAATACTGATGACCATGTGCTAAGAACTATAGAGACGGATACAATTCCCATTCATTGAAATGAAGCTTTAATCACTTGAATGCTGGAGAGGTCCCCAAAGCACTGCAATGTGATGCAATGCATATGAGACCTCTCTATAGCATTCAATCTGTTAAAAGCTCCACTTAAATCAATGGGAATTTTGTGGATGGGTGTTTATGCCATATGGTGCGATTAGCTTGCACCAGTTCTTCTTAGTACATCAGCCACACAGTGTTATTTTTTTTGCAGAAGGGGGTGGAATCACTGGTGACACGCCCTGGGATGTGAGGGAGTCATACACCACATCAGTGACATCACTCTAAGGATGTAGAAGTAAACATATAGAGGTCCCAAGCTGCAATGTATTATGGGAGTAGAACATGTTTATAAGAGTCTCCTGCTGAGTAAAACTAAAATACTCCCACTGCTGGAAGTTGCTTTATTCAAAATCTATTACAGTTCAAACAATTGTTTATTTATTTTATACAACAGTGCCACCTCAATTCCAGACAATTGTCCTGTTCATTTCTATGGAGAGGAGAGTCACTGGCTACAGTTCCCCATAGAATAAGATGGTAGCAGCCACTTGGTGACAGTTTGAAATACAATGTCTTCTAGATAAAGCAACTTCCACAAGATGGAGTGCCTTGTTCTACTCATCAGGAAGAAATCTACAACATACATGTTTTTTAAATAATAAAACTTTACTGATACATCAAGCAACTACTTTACAGAATCTCTATGGGAGGACAAATATTAAATAGCCTGACAGAATGCAAACCTATAAATATACTATAAGGATCTTAAAAATCACACACACCAGAGCTTTTACAATGCCAGCAGGACCTTCTTCTAGACAAGCAAGTAAAAATAAAAAGAAAACACCAGAGTGAGGCACCTCTCTTATTGCATTTATTGCTCTTTCTACCTCAGTTCAAATGTCTAGATAAAGGTTTTGCTGATGGCATTGAGGCACTGAACTCTTATCTGAAAATAATCTATTGTATTTACTTCATTACCCATCAGTGTGCAGACACACACGCGCGGATGTGTATTGCTGTGCTACTCAGGTCCCTCTCTTGGAAATCAGACCCAAGTAGATTAGGCAGCATGGAAGAACACACAGATTTCCCTCGTTTGTATGGACATGTACATTTAGCATGAGGAAAAAACTATTTCAGAATTTTATGGAAAATTAAATAATAAAAATGACACGGATTATGTACTAAGAAGAATTGGAGCAATTCTGAAGGAAAAACATTCATTCACCAAACTCCTATCAATTTAAGTGAGGTTTTAAAGGGATAGTAATGGCCCATAAAAATTGTTTTTAGTTTTGTAGAGAATAAAATAATAAACTAAGTGCTGCAAATCCTATCTCTCAAGCCACTATGGTTTGATAGATATAGGCATTGAAAGCTGCCCCCTCCCTTTCTTCTGATGTCAGCTGTAAAGCTGACAGCAAGAGATTCAAGTCATGAGACTCAAGGAGGCTCTGCAGCAGAGCTGAAATTGCGTTATTTAAAGATAACTACTTCATTGGAAAGGTTTACAAAGTGTGCCTGGTTTGCAAGCACACTTAAACCTTTCCAATTAAAAAATTATTTTTAAATAACGTGATTTCGGCTCTGCTGCAGAGCCGCCTGCTGGTCCCCGGACCGGGATATCCTGCTGTCAGCTAGACGCTGACATCATGAGAAGGGGAGGGAGGTGGGAACTTTCAATGCCTATATCTCTCAAACTATAGCGGTTTGAGAGATAGGGTTTGTAGCACTTAGTTTATTATTTTAAGCTCTACAAAACTAGTACATTTTAAGGGACATTAGTGTCCCTTTAAAAGGGTCAGTACAGTTTAATTATGAAAAAGTTATATGCACTGCAGGGTTTATCCTACTGAATAAACAAGGGTACTCCTACTGCTGGCACATTCTCTATACTAAAGATATTACAAACTGTCACCAAGTGATGAAGCTGTGACTACCTCATTCTATGGCAAACTGTATCCAGTGGTTCAACTCCTCTATAGAATGCAAAAGAATATCTGTCTAGATAGATACCAGATGATCTCTTTGGACCCCATGTGGCGCTGTTACTTAAATTATAATCAGTTTGGAATGAAGCATTTTACAGTATTGGGAGCGTCCTTGCTTCATTCTGGAAAAGTCTTGAGCTACTTGTTTTTTTCTCATAAAAATTTAATAACAATATGTTGGAGACATCTCTAGACATCTTCAAGGAGATGGTAAGAGCCCATTGTAGAGCAACTGGAAAGTTTCTCTCCTTTAATGCCACTTGTTTGCTCTAGAGGTGCTCTGCCCAATGTTTCTAACATACAAAAATACAAATACATATTAACCTTAAAAAAGGATTTTCCACTGTCTTCCAGCTTTAAGTCCATTGGTCGTTCCATGTTAAACAGGTTGATTGCATTAGTTAGGGCACTTGCTTGTAGCTGGGGACACTTGCAGTTAGACTCCTCTTCGTTCGTTAGGTGGACTGCTAACCACTTAATGGCCAATGAGCGGAGCCTATGGAGATTAAATGGAATTAAAAACATACTGTGAAAAGGCCACAAAGTAAAGTTGAACAATTCTGGTGCAACCCAACTGCCCCACGGAGAAAAAAAAACAATTGATTTACATTGGGGCTTTTAACCTCCAATTGATGCTACTGAGAATGCTTTGTGATGCATTTACAACCTCTGTAGCATTTCAGGGGTTAAAAGCCTCATTTAAATCAATTGGAATTTGTTCCCTATACATCATTTGGTTGGTGCCAGAATTGCTGAAATGTGTCTTTAAATTTAGTGCATCTTCTCGGCAAGAAATGACAAGTCATTACAGTATAGACTTGTGTCTGAATAGAACACTCCACACATTTGTCACAAAAAAGCCAGTTTTGGATTATATTTTAGAGATCTAACATAAAACAAGGACCAATTTCATTTTTAGGTCTTAATGCTTCTTTAAGTCTATCCTTAACCCCTAGAGTGCCAGGTGGGTACACTGTACGAGTTTGGACAGCTGTACCAAGCTTGTACAATGTACAGCTAAAATGCGGTTACTGCATAAGCCGGTATAACGATGACGTTAGGAAAGTTTCCCCGGTCCCATTCACTCCAGTGGTAGGAGAGAAAGGCATGAGAGCTTTTGCTCTCCTGCTGTTGCCTTATTGATCTCCCAGCACAATCGGCTGGGAGATCAATAACTGGGGGGGACTTCAGGAGGGGTCCTGATGTCCCTCCACGAGGTCTGAACATAAATCTAATTTAAAAGAAAAAACAAAAAAACACCTAAATTTAACCCCTATGAGTGTAGCGCCGACATACAGTGGAGACCCCTGTGGTACTCACAGGGAAAGCATGTTGGAGACTTTTTTTTATTAAGACTTCATTGGGGGGGATGTCAGGAGGGGTCCTGATGTCCCCCAGTGAGGTCTATAACAAAAATTTTTTTTTTGAGAAAATAAATTAACCCTGTGTGCCACGGAGGGGTCCTATGCAGACCCCCCCCCCCTCCTGTGGCCCACAGACTTTGTTTTCTATTGTTTGTATTCAGAGCGTGTTGGCAACAAGCTAGGAGTAAAAAAAAAAATAATGTTAAAAAATTAACCCTCTGTGTGCCACAGGGGTCCAATGCCTTGCTTTGCAATGAGCTGGATACCCCTGTGACACTCACAGGGTTAGTATGTTGTAGACTTTTTTTTTTTTATTAAGACCTCATTGGGGGGATGTCAGGAGGGGTCCTGATGTCCCCCAATTAGATCTATAATAAAACAAAAAATTAACCCTGTGTGTGCAAAGGGGGGGTTCCAATGCAGACCCCCCTCCTGTGGCACACACAGGGCTTTGTTTTTTTATTGGTTTGCATTCAGAGCTTGTTGGGGGGGCCCGGATGCCCCCCCCAGCAATCTAGGAATAAAAAGTAATAATAATAAAAAAATGACCCCTCTGTGTGCCACGAGGGGTCCAACACAGTTCTTTGCAATGCGTGTGTGGCACACACATTTATCTTTTATTCAGCCCTATGTTGGGGGAGTATCAGGAGTGGTCCTGATCCCCCCAACAAGGTATAAATAAAATAATAATAATAATAAATTAACCCGTTGTGTGCCAGTGAGAACCAATGCTTTGGGATGCACTGGACACCCCTGTGGCACACAAAGGATTATTTATTTTTCCCCCTTTTATTTTTTTATTCAGACGCCATTGTGGGTGTTCTGATGCCCCCAATGAGGTCTACACAAAAATATTGGGGGGGGGAGGGAGAACCCTAACCTGCATGTGCCAGAGGGGGGTCCAACGCAGTGCTTTGCAATGCACTGGACCCCCTGTGACACACACACTTTTTTTACATTCTTTTTATTTTTAGACCTTGATGGGGGCAATGGGGTATGAATAAAAATAACTAACTCCCAGGGTGGGAAGAGAAGGAAAGGACCAAGAGCCTGTCCCCATGATACCAGAGTTCTCATGGACTATACAGGACACGGAACAGCCCAAATTAACTGTCAACAGACACTGAATAACAGATAACACAGCATATAAGAACAAGAGCCAACAGGGCTCAAACAGGTAAAAAGCAAAATGGCACAGGAAGGAGAAAATCCTAGATAGGCAAAACTGCCTCCAGAACAATAAAAGAGAAGAAAAAGGGCGCAGAACCCTCTAAGAGCACCAGCTGTAGTAAAAGTATAACGGTGACCCCCAATAATCAGAAATGCTTACCAGATGGAAGTGAATATAAACTCCATACTCCACCTCTCATTAGCCCCAAGTCTTCAAATTCCCAAATCCACCAGAAGTTCCAAAATAATTTATTGGATAAATAAAATACAATTTAAAAATCCATGTATAAAACAATTATCTGTTACAATAGATCCCCAACGCGTTTCGTGTTAAATCAACACTTTTTCAAGGGTACAAATAATAAATGAAATCACAGTTTCTTGAATTCTACACGATCCACTAGTGTGCAAAGGGCAGCAAACTGAGAGAGATAGCTGTGAAGATTTGTGAACCCAAAGGACACCCTCAAACATGATGCCATAAGTGAACAGTCTTTTATCAACAGAGAAGTTTTTTTTCCCCATTTTCACCAGAACTCTCGCTATATTTTAGCTGGTATAAGCCGTTTATTGTGCGCTCTTTGGACTGATAGGCCCAATTTGATTGAAGACCTATTTTACCTTAGGTTGCTGTTTTATTATATATATTTTCTGTTTTTATACTGTCTTATAGTATACATAATACCCAAGTGCTAAGGGAAGAGGGAGTCCTTTTGTGGTCACTGAGAGCTCCCTACCTTTCTTCCCGTTTTTTCTTTTTTTTTCTGTTTTTTTTTTTTTTCTTTTTGTGTATCAAAACTGCCTACAGGACTGTCCAGCCGAAGCCAGAGAATCAACACGGTAATGTTAGTCAAATGTGTACACGGAAGACCAAGTGGCCGCCTTGCACAGCTGTTCAGCAGAGGCCTGATTCTTGTAAGGCCCCAACAGACCAGGTGGAGTGTACTGGTACACAGAAAGGAACTGGCTTCTTTCTGAGCTCATAAGCCTTGAGAATGGTAGACTCAATCAGAGAAGCAAAAGTAACCTTGTACATAGCCATACCAACCCTAGGACCCTCATGGATGACAAATAAGGAGTCAGTCTTACGGAAAGACTCAGTATGGCGCACCTAGAACATAAGGCAGCGTACCACATCTAACAAGTGGAGATCCCTCTCCTTGTCAGATTTAGGGTCATGACAAAAGGAAGGCACAACAATTTCCTGAATGATGTGGAACTCAAGAGAACACCTTAGAAAGAAATTCCTGGGAAGTACAAAGGACAGTCTTACCCTGTGAAACAACAGGAAAGGGAGTTTGAAAGACAAGGCCTCCAGTTCAGCAACTCTGCAGACAGAGACCACTGAAAGAAGAAAGGTCATCCTCCATGTCAGAAGGCGTAGAGGACTGGCAGCCAAGGACACAAAGGGAGGCTGCTGCAAGCCCTCCAAACCCAGATGAAGGTCCCACTGTGGAGTGAGAGCCTGAAGGGCAGGGAAGGCATGAACGATACCCTGAAAGAAAACTTTGACTTCTGGCAAGATGGCAATGGGTCCTCTGGAAAGAACACAGAGAGAGATGAAGTCGTAACATCCAAGGATCCCTTTGATCACACCATCTTTAAAAAAGAAACAGGATTACCAAGAGATCAACTCTTGTGAAGACAAATCCCTATCAACACACCAAGAATGAAAACCAGACCTAACCCTGTAATAGGACTTGTAATAAACCAGCTACGTAGCCAGGATCACGGTGGAGACCACCCCAGGGGAAAAGCTTTTCCTCCTTAGGATGGAGGCGTACACAGCTGTGCCGTCAAAATCATCTGGTCCACATCCACCTTCCAGAGAATTCTGTGAAAGAGGAGATCCAGTCTGATTGACAGAGGAAACGGAACCTGAATGGAGAGAGCCACACGTTCTGGCAACCAAGGCATACTGGTCCAATAGGGGGCAATCAAAATGACCGCCAGACTGTCCATCTGAATCTTCTGCTGAACCCTGGGGATGAGAGGAATTGGAAGAAATATGGAAGCAAGCTGAAAGCACCAGGGTATCATCAGGACATCCACAGCAAAGGATAAAGGGACTTTCCAATGGGAACAGAAGAGCTGACCTTTCTGTTGAAACTGGAGGCCATCAGGTGTATCCAAGGAGTGCTTGGACTTCCACTGCTGCCTGGGCTTGGTGGTGGAATGCGGAGTACTTGGCCTGAGACCCACCTGGATTCGGCCTTTGTGCTTCAATTTGCCAAGGACGAAAAAGACGCTGTTTCCTCACCATATTGGGGCATTTGGGAACCTGAGGCAACAAAGTGCTCTTACCCCCAGTGGCCTCACAGATGATGTTATTCAGTTCAGGCCCAAAAAGAGATGTACCCAGAAAGGGAAGAGAAATGAGTGACTTCTTAGATGACAAGTCAGCAGACCAAATCTTAAGCCACAGAGTGCATCTAGCAGCCACAGAAAAGGCAGAAGCCTTAGACTCAAGCCTGACAGTGTCAAAGGGGGCATCAGTCACGTAGTTCTGAGCCACAGACAGGCTAAAAGGGGCACCTTTGCTGACAGCGTCAGTAAGCTGTTAAGTCCAAACAACAATGACTATGTTAGGTAATCCATACAGAAGCCAAGGTAGGCATCAAAGAGGCACCTATGGCAGTGGAAGTAGAATTCATGATAGCTTCAACTTTTCTATCAGTTAAATCCTTAAGTGCTGTGGCGTGCGCCAAGGGCAAAGCATTGGATTTGGGGTTCACCTGAAGAGGTATAGCCTACAGAGCCAAGGCTGCATCAGAAAAAGGGATACAGCTTAGAGGATCTCTTAGAAAGAGCAAGATGCTTGTTTGGAGTCTTCCACTCATCCAGGATAACCTGATCAAGAGTGGGATTATGCGGAAACATAGTGCAGGACTTTTTGCGCCTTTGAAAGAGGTCAGAAGTAGATTGTGCTTCTACATGGTTAACAGGAATATTAAGGGTAGTCAAAACCACCTTGATGAGACCCTCAGCAGAGGGTTCAGGGTCAGCCTCAAAGGGGTAACCATAGGTATGGGAGGAAGCCCCTTGTGCACATTCACCATCCTCAGACTCCTCAAAAGAATCCTCCTCAGAGGAATCAGATAGATCAGGCATACCAGGGGCCTTAGGTCTCATAAGCCTGAACAACCCCCTAAAGAGAGAGAGGAAACTGTGCCATAGAGGACTTTAAGTCCTTGGCCCAATGTGGCTCTTGTTCATGGCTGGAGTGCCCTGGCGGTGAAGCAGGGGCACAAGGAAAGACGCACTCAAAGAGGAAAAAGCTTGTCAGTATAAAATATAGTTTATTTCAGTACAAGCAGAACAGCAGACAATAGAAGAGACCAGAGCTGAATGTCTCACGCGTTTCATACTACATGTACTTAATCATAGACACATTCTGATAAAACACCTGCGCTGCTTTTAAACTGTGCAATCACTGCGTGTCAATGTTTCACACACCAGTAAGAGAAGGTTAAGCCCAAATGATGGATACAATGAAACAACTTTCTTAAAGGTAATGTATCAATTCACTAATATAACCCTGACAACAATGATCGCACTTGAGCAAAAGGAGCGCAAAACGATATCCAAAATCATACACATAAAAAACACCACTTATTACAAAAACAAATCCAAAAAAGAAAATATATAAAAATCACAAAAGAATATCTTGATATTTTCTCTTAAAATAACTGGGAGGTGCACAAGTCATATTGAGTCAAAGCATATGTCATAAATTAGGTCCTGAGCAAACATGCCATGCGGGCGTTCCAAACTCTGTATGTTCAAACATGTAGCATGACGTCATATTCTCTGTTAAATCCATTAGGAATCCGACTACATAATGTAAATATCCATTAAAGGTCCCCTCTCTCTCCTCTTCTCCTGACGTCAGCTGTAAGCAGACAGCAGAAGTTCCTAGTCCAGGGACAGACAAGCGGCTCTTCAGCAGAGCCGCAATAGCGCAATTTAAAAAGAAATACTTGTTTGGAACGGTCTACAAAGTGTGCCTGGTTTGCAAGCAGACTTTTCAGACTGTTCCAAATAAGTAATTCTTTTTAAATCACGCTATTGCAGCTCTGCTGAAGAGCCTCCTCATGTCGGCTGACACGGATCTCCTCCTGTCAGCTTTACAGCTGACATCAGGAGAAGAGGATATCTCTCAAACCATAGCAGTTTGAGAGATAGGATTTGTTGCATTTACTTTATTTTTTTAATTTCTACAAAACTCTAAGCATTTTTTAGGTAAACTAGGTACACTAATATTTCTGTGGTCTGTACTCAACTGTTTCTGCAAAGCATAGTAAAAGTTCTGGGGGTCCTCTTTATGTTCAAAAGAAAAGTGAAGGAATTTTGGAGAATACCAGCTGCATCATAGGGGACAGATAAAACTTACCCTAATTCACACCGATTTACAAAGTAATCTTAAAGTGGGACTTTCACTTTAATTCAAGTTTCCATATTTGAAAACTGCATTAAAAACTGTCTATGTGTCATGTTAACTAAAAGACCAGCAAATGTACAGTTAAAGGGATAGTAACCCCCCCCCCAGAAAACTTGAAGACAAATGCTAGTAAGAAGCACAACATACCTAACTCCTTTATCCCCATCTCTCAAACCATTATGGTTTGAGAGATGTAAGAAGAGAAAGACCTCCGCTCCCCCTTCTAATGCGTCTACTGTATAGCGGACGTCATGAGATACTGCTTCTGTGACCAGGCGGCGGCTCTGCAGGAGCGCGGTCATCTCGATATAATTACTTCATCGGTATGGTCTAAAACGTGTGCCTGGCTTGCAAGCACATGTTGTAGACCATACTGATGAAGTAATTATACAGATATATGTAGATGACAGTGCTACAGCCGAGCTGCAGTAAGTCGATCGACCAGATTCTGCCTCTGACAGCTTTACAGCTCGTCAGGCAGAAAGGGGAGGGAGCAGAGGTCTTTCTTCTCTTACATCTCTCAAACCATAACGGTTTGAGAGATGGGGATAAAGGAGTTAGGTATGTTGTGCTTCTTACTAGCATCTGTCTTCAAGTTTTCTGGGGGGGTTACTATCCCTTTAAGCAGATATTCATACTTGTTACCATAGGCTAATGTATGGTAATTTCGGCATCAATGCCATATTCATATGCTAGTTAAGCTTGTCAGTGATGTTTCATGCTAAGGAAGCCTTTTCAGTGACGTATCATATACTAATGAAGGTTTCAATGAGATTTCCTGTGCTAACGAAGCTTTGTGCAGTACCTGGAAATGTTCGATTTCACTTTGTCCAGACATAAAAGTGGGAATATCTACTAAACTATACATCTGCTGGTCTTTTGGTTAACATGACATATAGGCAGTTTTTTAATGGAGTTTTCAAATATGCAACCTTGAATTAAGATGAAAGTTCCACTTTAACCACTTGAATTCCAGAGAGGTCTCAATCTATTGCAAAACTGTGTGTTGCTGGCCTTTCTAGCATCAAGGGGTTAAAATCCTAATTTAAATCATACTAACCGGTGAATTTAGATTGTGAGCCCCAATGGGGACAGTGACCAATATGAGTGTAAAGCTCTGCGGAATCTGTGCGCGCTATATAAAATAAAGAATTATTATTATTATTATTAAATCAATGTGATTTTTCTCCCCTATGGTCCAGTTTGTTTTCTCCACAATATTATCACTTTTCTATTGAACACAAGACCTTGTGTATGTGTCAATGTACCTCATTGATTTCAATGGGGAATTTAACCCCATGAATGCAAAAGAAATCTCCAACAAACAGCTTTGCACCGAGATGGATAATTATTTAGCATTCAGTGGGTTAATGGAGCAGTAATGTGTTTTATGGGGCTTGTCCTGCTGAGTAAAACAAGGGTACTTCTGTTACTGACATTTGCTTCATTCCCAAGTTCTAACAGTTCAGAGTCTCACAGTAGTTCCCAATCTTTTTTCACTCAAAACACCCCCCGAACATGCAATAGAATTTATAGGGCACCCCTCACATTTCATATGTAATTTCTCAAGGACTAAATGAAGGTAACGCTATATAAATGTATAGTTATTCTTAGGTCTCACAGTCAGTGACAACAAAGAGCATATTATGAATAATCACTTCCATATGTATTATATCAGAAACTCAGCTATAACATTTTTGTCAACGTCTTCATAGATAAAGTGTGTCAAACTGAGCTGGTATCCATGGCACCCTGTTTGAAAACCACTGCTCTGTCACATTCTGTGGAGACCTGTGTCAGTCACTCACCTTTTCCATTGAATGCAACAGAATAAGCAACTAATATTAGACCATCAGACGACACTATAAATGTAAACCAAAAATGTTTTAAACTGTAATAACTCTGGAATTATGCATCTCTCAGGACTGGATATACCCTAGTTTCGCTCAGCAGTAAATGCCCTACAATGTATGTTTTTTTTTTCAATTAAACATTTTATTGCTCCTTTAAAAGTGAATTGTTATTTGTCCTCTACACTGCAGGTGATTTGCTGCAGAAATGTTCCACACTTGAATACAGTGCATGTCCTGTTTTCCCCTCTAATACTTCACCATTTTCTCATTTCCCTTTGGTTTGCCTTGAATGCATCCTCACTAGATGCAATTTTATAAAAATCATAAAGCAATAAATAATGGTATTGCATTTTAAAAACAGGACCTTGTTAATTAAACTTGTAGATTATTCAAATACTAGATGAAGAGCTTGTTACACGGACCACAGTGCCGGCCGGTCGCGGTGCAGTCATGCACAGTGGAGACTGCCCGCGCTGCGGCTGATAGCGTCCCACTCCGTATCAGCCGCCGCGCAGGTGGTCTCTACTGCGCATGACAGCACCGTGAGCAGCAGTTTCTACTGTGCATGACGACTTGTGACAAACTTTAGCAAATTATTATATAGGATAATGACATCCAGGTTGGAGAAGAATGGGTACTTACGTCTGTTGTTTTCCAAAGAGATGGCGTAACGCTGTTTTAAGCCTTGTTGTTTTGGGTAGAACACCTTCGCCTTTTTCAGACGTTTCACATAATGATAAGATAGAAATCCCCAGTGCATCTTCTGTGTCTGCAAAGCCCTGGTATGAAAATATAGCATTTACTGTACTGTTTACAGCAATTAACTGAAATGCTAGAATAAGAGGACACACTTTCCAGAAAAAGAAAAAAAATAAATAAATAAAACTATGGAGTCTGAAATATTCTACATGTTTATATCAAGATGTGATAAAGAGATGGTATCTCTTTACTTTTAATGTACGTTAAAATCATCTTTCCTAAACAATTTATTTCTCTTCACCTCATCTCCCCCAACCCTCCCCTACACACACAAACAGATGTCAATGTAAATACAGCACAAAACGGTATAATTTGAACAGTAATGTACTGTATATACTGGCACAAGTTACAATAAAAAGAATAGTAATAGTATAAAGAAAAGATCCACAAGCTGGGGTCATCACGATTCCTATGGGTTACACAAGCAATCTCCTACATAATAAAACATAAAGAAGATATATATCAAGATAAAAGTGAGTAGTCACAAATTGCTGTGCATGTGTGTAACTTATTCAAAGATTTCACATCAAAACTTTGGCAAGACAACTTTTTATTGAAAAGGAATAATCATTTGATTGTTGCACTAGGACAGTGATGGCATACCTATGGCACACGTGGCATGCAGATTGAAAGTCTCCCAGCTCCTTAATGACTGCAGGATGCTTTTGACTCTGTCTCCCCAATGCCCGCATTTAATGACACCTGGGGTCATGTGACAAGCATAGACGTCTCTTGGTGTATGCTGGGGTTTTCTTCCTCTGTTCTGAGGACAGTGCAAATTTAAGATTGTCATCAAATGCAGGAAGTGGGGAGATAGCATCAAAAACATCCAGCTGTCATTAAGGAGCTCGTAGACTTTCAATATGTCAGGAGGAGAAGAAAGAGGCAAGAGTAAGGAGAAAGAGGTGCATGGGGTGGAAACAGGACCAAGGGATGGGAAGAGGATGGGGAGAGGGGGTGGAAAGACGCACAAGGGGTGGAAAGAGACACAGAGGGTGGAAAGAGGGGGGGCAAAAGAGGCACAAGGGGTTGGAAGAGGCAAAGGGAGGCAAGCGGGGGGGAGAAAGGGGCAAGGGGAGGCAGAAAGGGGCCTCTTTATCATTCTTGCTTCTCTCTCTTTATTCCATTCTTAACTCTTCCTCCCTTTTGCCCTACATCTTTCTCCACCACTTTTCTTTTTACCGCTCCGCCTCTCTTTATTTCATTCTTTATCCCTCCTCTTGCCTCTTTCCACCCTTGCCTCTTAATCGCTCATCTTTATCCCTGATTTTGCTTTTTTATCCCTCATCTTGCATCCTTCTCTTTATCCCACCTCTTGCCTCTTTTTTCTCCTCCTGTTGCCTCTTTCTCCCCCTCTTGCGGCAATGTGGAGGACAATGTGGAGGGTTGTGAGGGAGAGAACCGGTGCAACATGAAGCCCTGTGAGTGAGAGAGCAGGCAGCGAGAGGCATCCAAGAAAAAAGCCACCACACCTCTTTCTTTTAGATTGCGCTGTGACTAACATCCCTGTGTCAACACACAGGACTCAATAGCTAGTATTTTCTGCAGCCGTTACACACCTAGTGCTCATGGATGAGATGAGCCAGGAAGAAGTGGCGCACAATACCAGCAGACAAGTCAGCACATACATATTGTATTTATGTGAATAGAGGGCATATTATGACAGTGCTTGGCTTTGTGAGAGACAATCTTTCAGAGATGGGCAACGTGACGTGCTACAGCTGTTCATGTTGAGCTCTATGGTATCACTAGTGTAGCACTATCTCAATTTTAAACTATGTGGTATCACTAGAGTAGCACCATTTCAAATGTAAGCAATGTGGTATTATTAGTGTAGCACGATTTTAATTGTAAGCTTTGAGGTATCACTTGCCATGCTTCACATCATTAATGACAGTTCTAAGACATTTGTTTCATGTGTTTTTATTCTTAGAACACAGTTTCCATCTGTCTGTTAACATAAAGGTAACATACACACATATATAGCTGTCTTTCCACATATGTATGCACCAAAAAACCTCCTTTCCATGGTAAAATTTCAGTACTGGCACTTTGCAATCTCCAAACTTGTCTCCGTGCAGCAAACTAGGCACTCGGGCACAAAAAGGTTTGCCATCGCTGCACTAAGAGCAGATCTGTTCTGGATGCTGTCTCGTGAGCCCAGTGGATCTGCAGAAGAGCCAGACAGGGATAGGAAAAGTGATCGCACACTGCTTTCACTAATGCAGAGGAAGACCCTCAGTTTTCAGTCACATGGAGAGCAATGAGAAATTGCCATAGACTGCTAGGAACAATATTTCTACCCCAAGCCTAACAGACTGTGGGGGTTATGTGCACGACTCAGTAACATTTGATGGCAAGAGCACCAGTTTTCCAGATTATTCACAGTCCCTCTGCCAGCCAAAGAGGGTAGTTGCCTTTTCAACGGTTCATGCATTTCTGTTTTAACATCCTGTGTTTGATAACCTTAATCACTGACTCTCTAGCTGTGTTCTGTGTAACCCCACGGTTCCATGAAGAACTATAGTAATGGTGGACACTGTAACAAGACTGGGGTGACAGTGTATACGTGGTTCTGTGACAACCAATGGACACGTGGAATACAGCAACACTTCCTACAGTTTGTTTTGAATTAGATTGCTTGTGTAATGTGCACTCCATCCTAGCCCATTCCAGGGAAAAATACCAGCTACAATTATCTGATATCTATTACCCAAAACATTTTAGCCTAATATATAGTCTTAAGGAAGGTGTTGCACACCTACTATGGTCCTCAAGGGGTTAAGTTAAGCACTGACGTGAATAAAAGGGTGTGATTGTTAGGGTTCGAAGAAGACTTAAAGGGGATGTATCACCTTATAATTTTTTTTCCATAGATTTTGTTACTAAACTATTATTAGGAAAGTTTTTTTTTTTTTTTTTTTTAACGTAAGTACTTTTACAGATATTCTATCTTTTGTGCTGTGCACTTCCACATAATGTGCACAACACAGCTCATCTTCTCCTCCCACCTCCTTCCCAGCTGCCCCAGGGAGCTTGTACACTCTTCCCTTTGGTGTGCTGTGAACAGCTTCTATCATTATATCAAGCTCCGGTTAGCATTTTTAGAGAGTATCAATACAGACGGGAGGGGAACAAAAGTCAAAAAGGGAAAGGTGGGGGAACAAAAGAAAAGCTCATTTTAAGATAGCTCAAAACAGCATCAACAGTGTGTCCCAGAAAATTCAGGTACAAAGTAATTACATACAGCACAATGCAGTAAAGTAAAATTTCAACTGACCAGGGCTACCGAAGGCGAACAAGATGTGCAGCACACCATGAAACCCTAAATTAGAATAGGGGCAAACAAACACACCTGCAAAAGTAGCTGAGACAAAAAAAAGTGAGGGTGAGGGGAAGCGGAGGGAAAAGAAAAGGATGGGAGGAGGAGGAAGCCAGAAAAAGAAAAGAGAAAGAAAGAACAAGAGCAGAAGAGAGAGAATAAAGGAGAGAACTGCCACCAAAGAGGTCTCAGAAAGAAAAGAAAGTGGACGGGAAGAGAAGAGCAGGATAAGGCATAGGGCCAAGAGGACCACTCTAGGAGCCAACAGCTTCTAGAAGAGGTTGTCTCTGCAGGCCCTCCAGAAACTGCATCCACCCAAACCACATATCAAGGTACTGGTCTCCATGATTATCAGATCAGAACACAAGTTCTTCCATAGAACAAGCATTTTCCACCCTTTAGACCCACTTGCGAACAGTCGGAGAAGAGGTTGTGCCCCAGTGCAAGGGGATAAGAGCTTTGGCCTCATTTAATAAGCGCTTAACGACTGACTTATTGTATCTTGGAACAGGCACAGTGGTGTGATGTAACAAAAGGGAGGCAGGGAGAAAGGGAGGAGGAATGTCAGTAAATTTATGGAGGATGGAATGAATTTGCAACCAGAAGGGAGAGATGAGAGGGCAATCCCACCATATGTGGAGCAAGGTACCAGGAGCAGCTTTGCATCTCCAACAAACATTCAGCACAGCCGGAGAGAAGCGATGCAACATATCTGGGGTCTGGTACCAATGGGTGAGCAACTTATACGACATCTCCTGAATCTTATTGTTCAGGGAACACTTATGTGTCAGCAGGAAGATTTTTTCCCATTGTGATTCACTCAAAGAAATCTGAAGGGCAGTCTCCCATTTCCCCACAAAAGCTGGTAAGGAGGTGTTACCCTGAACAAGAAGCATACCATGTAAAAGGGAAATGCCGCACCACGACGCAGACCTTCAAAGGAAGTGGTAAGTTGTAAAAGGTTATGCTTCTGAGGTAGAGAACGAAAGAAGTATCCCAACTGAGTAAAGTGGAAATGACCAAGAGCCGTCAGGGGTCATTGGGGCAAAAGATCCCAAAGGGGTTTAAGTTTAAGATCCGGGGGACAAATCATTTTTTATGTTTTTAGAAGTAGCAATATTGGCACTGCTTTATATGTGTTATTCACCGCGTATGTGAGCAAGAACGTGTATTAGCGTGGGAGCGCGAGCATGTTCTGCACAAAGTTTTTTTGTGTATAGCGCTTTAAGATGTGTGTGTTGCATATAGCAGTTTGCATATTGCGTACACCGTTTTGCGTGAATATTGAGCATGTGTGTTGTTGTGTGTATGTGTGAGTTGTGTGTGTATTGAGTGTGTGTATACATTATGTTTGTGTGTACTGTTTATTGTGTTGCATGTATTGTATGTATTTTGTTTGGGTGTATATTTGTTTGGGTGTGTGTGTATACGTATGTGTGTTGTGTGTGGTGTATGTATTGTGTGTGTGCGTTTACTGTGTGTATAGAAGGCCCCACAATTTCTTGCAGAGATTTTCACAGGAGTGGCCAAGGAGGGGGTTACTGCTGTGAAAAATCACTCCATCATGAATAAACCTATGGCAGAAGCAATAAACAGGATATTTGAATAACTCCTCCTTACTGCGTGTGTTTACCAGGCACACAGAAGTCTTATTTTATATATAGAAGAGTTTTGCCAGAAAGAATATATTGAGATTTCTCAGATATTCATGTCCTGGAGAGCTTTTACAGTAAGAAGTTACATAAATAGAGACACAATAACAATATAAAGAGCAATAAAAATATATACAATTACACATTATTTTAGATACAATCACTTCACTTTGTTCCAGTTCTCCATAGTACATCAGCCTCAGAAAACATTCTCTTTGACTTCTTAACAGGTTACACTGTATCAGTCTTATACACAGTGAGGCTGGTATTTTAAGAAGAATTCGAGCTACTCTGTAGCAAACCAACTGTACCAGAGATGACAAATAAAATGTCCAGTTCATATGAATGTTAATTTTAACCCCTTGAATGCTAGATTTCCCCACACATTGTTTCACTTCTCTAGCATCTAAGGGTTTAACCCTTTGAGCGCCAGAGGGGGTATCCAACGCATTGCATTGCAATGCCTTGAATACCCCTATGCCACTCAAAGAGTTAGAGGTCCTTTTCAAATCAAAATAACAGCTAGAAACAACAACTGATAATAGGAGGCACCTCTAGGTGTAATATGTCAGTGGATGAAAGTAACATAAAGGAACATTAACCCCTTAACGGCCCTTGACGGTCATAGTATGGTCAGGATCAATCTGATTGAACGACCCATGGCGTACTATGACCGTCATGGATTTCCGGGCTCCCCCCGCGGCTGCACGCTATTCGGGAAGTCCGGAACCAGAAAAAAAAAAATGCTCAGCGGTCGTTCAGTCTCGTTGCTGCGACGATTGGCCAGTCGTTAAGGGGTTAATGCACCTGAGTTAAGGTGAACAGAGGGACAGAGGTGGAGTGGCATATCAGACATTGTGTGACTGCAAGGGGAAGTGTGAAATACTGAAACATGTGAATAGTTACATTTCTCTAATAACCTAGCCCAACTAGAATGCTCATAAATTTGATATTAATGCATTGTTAACCCCTTAGGTGCTAGTGACATCTGCAGTGCATGTGAAACCCTGCATCCGAGAACACTCTAGCATGCAAGGGATAAAAGTGTAAATCAACCTGCTTTTTGACTTTCCATATTCTGCAAGTGCACAATATGTAAAGGCAAATTGACTATACTATTTTTGTATTATTATTTATTTTACATTTGTATGAGCTCCATGAATTTCTGTTTCCGTGGAGCTTTGTCTGGCTGTGAAAGCAGGGATAGTAATACAATGTAACATTATACCTCCAGCAGAAAAGCTTGTGTCCAGTCTATTAAACACAGGAGGCAGAGCACTATTACATTATATCACTATCCATGCATTTACGGTGCATTGCAATGCGTTGCGTACCCCTCTGACACTAAAAGGGGTGAAAACCCCATTATCAGTTATTTATATTAAGTGAAAGAATATTCTCAAAACTACCAGTGATATCCATTTCAAGTGAAATCTTGTTCTCGGCAAACATGCATGAAGCAAGCTGACGATTAATAGAAACATCTTGTAAGATACGGGATTCATTTCTTGGATGTTAGAGATGTCTCAAAAATATTGCAGAGCAGATGTTAAGAGACATTGCTAGCATCCAAGGAGATAAAAACAGAATTTAAAGATACCTGCAAAACTGGTAAGACTGGGTAAAGTGCTTCAATAAATGTGTTCCACGTTAATGCTGTCATCACAAGGCGTCCTTGAAGTAAATATGTCATAATGGACTTTGCAGCAGAACATACCTGAAAAAAAAGCAGATAACTTAAAACACAACTTCACAATTACAAATATGTTTCTGAAGTAAACCAAATGCACTACAGGGGATACCAAAATATTCTATAAATTTAAATTGGGCTTTTTATCCCTGGAATGCTAGAGGTCCACAACACATTGCAAAGAAATGTGCTACAGATCTTTCCTAACATGAACCTAAAAGGCAACTATTGTGTACAAATGAAAAAGCATATCTAGTGGGATTTTTTTCTGGATGTTGACAATGTTAGAGAGTTTTTTTGTGCAGTAGTTATTTGCCTGCGGTGTTTAAAAGTTACCTTATTGCTACTCATAACTCAATAGACTCTACTTCTTCTCTTTACAATTTCCTGGCTCCAGCTTGAGCCAAGTGTCCAAGGACAGATATATTAAGGTTCAATATAGTGGCAGATTTGTTTTGGCAATGTGATGAGAACGCTTTGCCTTAGAGAAAAAGACACACTTTTCTCTTTGAAGATTTAGGTATGTAGAGAAGAGAAAAAGGTGTTAGTGGCAGAGGGAGGATAGAGAGAATGGCAGAAAAAGGAGCAGGAGTAGCAAATGAAGAGCAAAAAAGGCAGAAGGGGAAACGTGCATAAAAGAAACAATATGCTGTGATAAGGAAGTGGGTGGCAGGTGGTACAAGAAAAAGAATTCCAGTGGGTGAGATAAGAGATTACATTTGAAAGGGCATAGACAGATAAGAAAGAGTATGGCACTGTGGTAAGGGGGAATAAGAGCAGTATACCAAAGGGGAAGCAAACAGTATGCATTCAGTCCCAGACAGCTAGAGAATTAGGCACCAACAACAGCAGCACTCCCCCCGTTGTAGTATATTTATTATTAAACTATATGAAAGGACAGCAGAGCAACTACAGAGTGCAAGCTTCCCTCGCTCCTGAACTTTTTGACTAGCCAAACTCTGCTACTTCAATCATATAGGCAGCAGAGCTTTTCTTAAAGGGAAGCATTTTTATACCTTTCCTTGGATCCAAAAATTTATTTGGCACAATAGTCTAGCTAAACCTAGTACTAAGGGAGTCAGTCTCCGTGTCAGAGCCCAGTAAAGCAGAGGGCAAACAAAAGGGGAGTAGACCTAGTCATGTGATAGTTTTTATGCTTGCCATAAAGTAAGAATAAAATGGATCTTGATCAAGCTGTTTTTTGTATATTCTGCTCAACCAAGCAATCTATATTTCCTGCTGTTTTGATACCTACAACAGATCTCGAATACATCTCAATCTATCATAGCACTACTAGAAAAATCTACTGATAAAGTTTTAGGCAAATGGCTGACTAATTCTCCTCATTCATTTAGGACGAGAGAAGCCTCCTCAAGTCCAAAGACAAAACTCGTTCTTTGGATCAAACTTCCTCCAACAAAGACATTTTTTCACACAGTGATGACAAGGACATACAGTGTTTCCAGTGCAGCATGAAATGATTGGATGTGATATCCCATGTACAAGAAACACTGCATGCTATACTTACAGTTTAGTGCAGCTTTTAAACACAACATGGCTTGGCCTACAACCAAAACTCTACTCACCAGATTTGACTCAGATTCACTTGTTATGTAGAATGTAAATGGAACTAAGGGTTGTATATAATAAACTAAAGAGGTGACATGTTGAAGCAAATCAGTTGTACCACTGGGGACAAATAATAGTTCCCATTAATTTAATTTAGGATATTAACCCCCTGAATGCTAAAGAGGTCTCCATTACACTGGGAAGCAACGTGTTAAAGACCTCTTGAGAATTCAAGCAGTTAACCCTTTGGATTTCACAGGGATGTGAAATGCATTGCAATACGTTGCATATATCTGTGGCATGCAAAGAGTTATAAGCTACATTTATATTGACAGTCAACCTCCTTTTTGACTTTACATAGTCTGCACGTGCATAAAATTTATAGAAAATGTGCCTATACTAGACAAGGAGTTACTGTAGTTCCCTGACAGTTTCCATAGGAAGTTCTGTCAAGGACTGTGACCTTATCAATACAGGAAATGTTGCACTGCAGGTGCAGCAGAACCGAAGTCCTCTACTACAGCATATAGAGCAGTCAGTCCCTGGCAGGAATCTCTCTGGAAACAGAAATTCAGTGAGTTCCCCTTAAGGGATGTATAAATAAATAAATAAATAAAATGTAGGTAATTTGACTTTATAGATTATGCACTTCCAGAATATGGGAAGCCAAATAGGAGGGTGACTGTCACTTTAAATCAGTGGGAATGTGGGACATTTTCATTTGTTCTCTATGGGGAAGTTGGCGTGTTACAGAGTGTTAACTCTTTAGCTTACTGAGTACGACCCAGAGGTGCATAAGCTTGATAGTCTATTGAGAAAAGTATGATGGGTAAAAGGGTTGGGGGGAAAACCCCATGCACAGCACTGATAAAATAAAGAACAACTAGTAACGTAATAACTTTGTAAGCCTCAGTGAGCATTCCCAAAAACACCTGGGGAGATTCATTAAGATGGAATAAAAAGGAAATAAATCCTCCAGTCCCAATGTTATTCTATGGAGCTTATGCAAAGAAGATCTCTCGAGCTTGAAAAAGCTCTATGGAATATCATGAACACTGGAGAATTTCTATAAATAGAGAGTTTTTCACTTTATTGCATAACTTCCATAATGCCTTTATCTAGAACAATGGGCATCTTTATAAATATGGCGATAGTAAATTGATGTTAACGCGTGTAACGGTTAAGGACAGGCTATACCTGGAGTCAAAATTCTGGCGAAAATTATATTGCAAAGTTGTCGCAGTTAGCAACATTTCTTTATAAATTTTCTGCGCCAGAACATTCACCAGCTGTATTGTCACCTTTCCCAAAACACAACTATGTGGCATTAAAGCTTCCAAAACTGGCACAATTGTCTTTTTAAATGGCAACCTTCATTTTTAGGCCACGTTTACGCCACATTTTGTCATATCGCCAGGTTTATAAATCTCCCCCAAAGATCCTTAACTTTAACACAGGGTTATGCTACAGTGGTCCCCAGTTGTTGTTGCACTACAAATCCCACTGGTTGGCTGAAGATAATGAAAATTGTAGCTCCACAGCAGATAGAAGGCCACTGCTACCCACCAAATCTCTAATTACCAAATTACTTTTAAATTAGGGGAATTATAACAATTATATTAATATGGATACAGCAAATATGCATATTATATATATATATATATATATATATATATATATATATATATATATATATATATATATATATATATATATATATATATACTAGTTGAAGAGCCCATGTGCACGGGTCACAGTGCCACCCAGCAACGGCCACGGTCATGCACAGTAGAGACTGCCCGCGCCACGGCTGATTTGGAGTGGTGCACTCCGAATTCAGACTGTAGTCCTCTCTGCGCACCAAAGGACTATGGTCTGAATTCAGAGCTCCTCTCCGTTATCAGCCGCGGTGCGGGCAATCTGTACTGCGCATTACTGCAGCGCTCGCAGCCATCTCTACTGTGCATGACGGCTTCTGACAATCATCCTTAGCAAATTATTATATAAATGTGTACCTCATTGTTTGAGTCTTGTAGGCCAAATGCAGAAATCTCATAGAGCACTTTTGACTGGAGAAGAAAATGTACTCCATGACATATTGATGATACAGGTTTGGTGGCATTATGAATACCTAAGGAATCCTGAAAAGAATAAAGATACGTAGGAATGTATCAAAAGTGTTCAAAAGTATTTTTTTCCCTCAATAAAGCTCTGAGCAGTAACTAAAGCACAGTTAGTGCTCAGGACATGTTGAAAGTATTGTTGAAAGCTAGTAATACATAAAATGTAAAAAAATATATGTTATAGGGTTTATCCCCCTGAGTAAAACAAGAGTACTCCCACTGCTCAAAGGTGTTTCATTCAAAAGTTATTAATTTTCAAAGCTGAATTTTTTAGGTGCAATATCACAGTGGCCTGAAATTGTACAGTGGCGCTGTTGCTACACCATCCTATGGACAGCTCTGGTCCCGGTACCATAAATCTCCATAGGATGGTGTAGCAGCAGCGCCACTGTACAATTTCAGGCCACTGTGATATTGCACCTAAAAAATTCAACTTTGAAAATTAATAACTTTTGAATGAAACACCTTTCAGCAGCGGGAGTACTCTTGTTTTTCTCTGGGGAATAAATCCTACAACATATTTTTTTTACATTTTAAGTATTACTATCCCTTTAAGACAAACTTGTATTGGGGTGATTGATCCCATTTAACTTCTTCTAAAATTTTCAGTGAAAAAAAAAAATACTAACATTTTTATAACAATACAGTACTATACGGAATACCATACATTTTAAACAAATTTAAAAAATAATTATTTCTCTTTGATCGACATGAAAAATTCCTGAAGCTAAAGAAGAACTGTATCGACTCTGGAGCAAACTAACTGCACCACTTGAACAAATAAAAGTTCCCCAAATCCCCACTGATTTATATGGAGCTTATGCCTTGAATGCTAAAGAGATCGCCAGTGCATTGATTATCATTATTTTGGAGCTCAATTTAAATCAGTTGAAATTTGTACTAGTCCCCTTTGGTGCAATTGGTTTGCCCCACAATTACTCCAATTTTCTTTTGAACTTAGGGCCTTTAGTGAATATCCTCCTATATTTCAAATTAACATGGTTATAGGAGAATGTTTCAATTCAGATTTGCATATCTATATCGACATACTGTAGGATTATGAAATTCAAATAATATCTTAGAACATGAGAGCAAACTGGTGAATATTCAATGCCATTTTCCCACCTTAACAATTTCAAGACAATATTTATAAGCCTCAACCTTCACCGCAGCCATCCAATGGGACATCATGCAAAGAAGAACTTTCTGACTCTCTTCTAGGAGTACGGGGCCACTCTGAGCAGACTTATAACTGTTTATGAGATAAATAGCAACATGTTAAAGCATTAGATTGCACTCTATAGGGATTATACCATGAAATTTAAGAAGGTAATTTTTAGTGAGTAAGAAAGAGCGCCTTAACCCTCTGCTCGGTGGTGTCAAAGGCATTGTGCCCCAATACCTTAGATCACCTCTATAGAACACAAAGGTTAACAGGATACATTCACTTAAAAAAAGCTTTGGGGATATTGAAAGTTCTTTTACTATCGCCTAAAAGTTGTTTAAGACATTTTCTATTTAGAAAACTACTTTTTGAGCTATTTCTTTTTTTTGAGAAGGAAATGTAGTATTAAAACAGGAAGTGCCTACTCAGGATGCCTTAAATAGCATCATTTATATATTTTTATATAACTCCAAAATTGTTTTTCTAATACAACATATTGGTGATTTTGAAAGCTCTTTTTTAAGTCATTCTGTCCATTTAAACAATTTGTGACTAATGTGCACAACAGTGAAAACAGTGAAACTGAACCCAAATTGGCATCAGACTGCATTATCCTGCACACAGCAAAGAGGCAGATGTATTAAGAAGTGGGGAAGTTCTGGGGGAATCCATCTGCACAATAAGGGGCAAATCAAAACTCCCACTGATTTAAATGGGGCTTTTAACCCCTTGGGTGCTACAGAGATCTCAAACACATTGAGAAGCAACGCACTGAAAGCATCTCTAGCACTCAAGAGGTTAAAAGCCTAATTTAAATCTATGTGAATTTGGGAAATTTTTGCCTCATCAGGCACAGGTGGTTTGCCCAAGATTTGCTTGAATTCTTCTTAGTACATCAGCGTTAAAGGGATAGTAATACTTCATTTTCACTTTACTTACTATTGTTATGCTTATAAAACTAAATCATACCATCCATGTTTCACTGCCCTAACTTGTATAGTTATTTAGTAATTGCCAGTTATATTTTCCCCTTCCCTCACCTCTCAAGCTCACAGAACAGAAATCTGGTCCAGGGACCATAGGGATTGTCTAGAGGGAGGAGATACCTCGGCTGTATTGCTTTAAGCCATGCCCACTCAGTCTTGTCATCACCATGAAGCTTTGTAATGCACTCCCCTTCTGTCAGAGCTTCATGCGGTCACGTGTGACCTTTCCCTATACACAGAGCATTGCATCGACTTTTCTGAGCAGAATCATTCCTAACTACAGCTGTGTTTAAGTTATACAAATAACCTTCATGGTGACAACAAGACTGAGTGGGCATGGCTTACAACAATACAGCCGTGGTATGTCCTCCCTCTAGACAATCCCTACAGTCCCAGGACCAGTTTTCTGTTGTGAGAGCTTGAGAGGTTACGTAGTGAAAAGGGGAGGGAGGGGGAAAATATAACTGACTATACAAGTTAGGGCACGGAGACATGCATGGTACGATTTTGCTTTTTAAGCATAACTATTAACCCCATCCCGACAATGGACGTACATGTACGTCCCACAGAAACTGTCACTTAGCGACAGAGGAAGTACATGTACGTCCAGGAAGTCATAGAAAGTAATGCGGAAAAAAGTTTGTCGGGCGTTAAGTGTCACTAAGGAGTTAAGTAAAGCGAAAATTAAGTATTAATATCCCTTTAAAGGATCAGTAGTGACTTCATATCAAAATACACATACGATCTGGCTTTTTTTTTGCTGAGTAAGCCAAGGGTACTCCTGAAACTTGCATTACTTTATTCAAGGTCAACCTGTGACAAGATGGTGCAGCCCTTGCACTATAGTGAATGGCTCACTTCACCCACATAATCTGAATCACCAACAGAAGAATACTCACATGATGCAGTTATTGAATAATTTATTAACTGCTTTATTAACGCAGGTGGACATATTACATTACAGGAGAACCCATTCACAAGACAGAATGGAAGAGAATAACTACCTGGACACCAGGTGGCACTGCCACCAAAAAAAATACATCAGTCATTATAACTTTAAAAGAAAGAAACACCAAACACTAGCAATACCCTTGTTTTACACAGCAAAAATCCCCCCAAAATAAAATGATTGATTGAAAAGAACAAACTTTTCGTTCCTCAGACATTGATGACAGAATGGTCAGTTGTGACTCTTGTGACATCAAGAGGCCTCAAATATGGAAAATATAAGTGTGAACTAATGGCTCCATAGTATTTATTTGATGTTCTGTATTACTATTTCAATTTTCTTTTTAAATTATCAAACGGAAGTCAGAAAACCAAGATTTCTATATTTCTGCAGTGAAGGAGGAAAAATATTTTGGAATGAAGCCCCCCCAAAAAATGAATAGCAGTAATAATACAAGCCTTTGAGTGCCAGAGAGGTATTCAATGCATTTATCTGGCACTCAAAGAGTTAAGGACCACTTAGTAAAAAGAAAAGGCTGAAAGTCTAACAGTGCACCTAAAACTACCAGTTAAACAAATGACATACTAAGAGCAGGAATTTTCTTGATTTAATTGGTATTGCCTGACCTCTGCTGGTCTGATCTGTAATGGAAATTATTTTGCTTTAGAATTTACACTAAGTGATGAAAAAGGACTGAAATCAGCAATTTCAGAAAGCGCTGATCAGGATTTAACAATCTATATTTAAGAAAAACCATTAACGTATATCCATAATGCAAATGTGTTCCAATGCAATATTGGTAATCTGCCTGCGTTATTTAAAATGCAGCAAATTCACACAATTATAAGTTTTGTGCGAATATTTTAATTAATCTACTGAGCGCCCAAACTAATGAAAATTAGATGTTACTTATTACCAGGAAACATTAACAAGATTAATTACATGTCTGAACAAATACAGATGAATTTTCGAACCAAAGCGAAGTGTTTATGATAAGGAAGGCTAGTGAGGGACTTTTCAGCCAGTTCCACCAATTCCAGGAAATCCTTTGCACCCTATAAAAAAATAATAAAAATAAAATAATACGTATTAAAACTCTTACATAGCACTGTACTAACGGGAAACTATACCCTTGGAATATCCAACTCTTAAAGGAACAACAACACTTCCAAATGAAAATTCAATGACACCTTATTATGAGTTACCCCACTGCCACAATTAATCTTTTCTGGTGGGTATACTTCCTTAGTTTGATGCCCATGAGCCAAGGAGGAGAAGAACATTTTTATTTTATGTCCAGACCTTGGCACCATAGGCTACTCCCCTTCTTTTCTTCAGCGGGCTTACACTCACAGTCCCACGTCACTTTTGTTACCAGAAACCAAAAGTGCATACTGGAAAGAAGAAGCTGTCATGTAATGTTCAGGACATGGCCCATGTGACACAATAACAGCAGCCAGACTTATATCTTCAGCATATACTTCTTGTCTCCTGTAACAGGAGGAGACAAGGTAAAGGAAGTACAACTTTTTTTTTTTTTTTCCCGAGATAGGAGATTTTTACATGGCGTCATCAGAGCTGCTGGAGGGGATACTATAAGGCAGAGTACGCAATCTGGCACACAGTACATCCCCAAAAAATTGAATTTGGCTAAAAAGATTTTCTGATCATAATAAAGTACTAAGGGATGTATATTTTGGAGGTGTTGCTGTTCCTTCAATTTGTTTTAACCATTTGAGTGCCAGAGGGGTACGCAATACATTGCAAAGCAATGCGTTACATACATATCTGGCACTCAGAGGGTTAAAATAATGCTTTTCCAAGGTGGATGCCCTTCATTCAGCCCAGTATATGCATTAAACGTTTCTTGCATCTGAACTCTCTAATCTGTAGATAGTGACATTTTACCATCTTTACAATGTTAACCCTTTGAATGCCAGAGGGGTACACAACGCAGTGCTTTGGAATGCTTTGCGTACCCCTCTGGCACTCAAAGGGTCAATGAGGGCCATGTGTTAGGCTTTCTCTATGACTAATCTCAATCAATATGCTGAAGTCTATTGTTTATTACAAGGAAGAGAAATTAAATACAAACCTAAAACGAGGATTAGCAAATACAGGCAATTATAAGCACTATGCAAAAATATATAAACATGTATGTCTGACTGATGGTTGAAAGACTTCTACCGAAGCAATTCTTTAACTTAAGAATCAAATATCCTATATGTAAATTTCCACTTAAACCAATCAGAGTTTCTGGTAATCATCAAGCAAACACAAATTATTAGAACAGAACTGCAGTATTTGTATGCTTGCATTTGTACTTTAACCGTTTGAGTGCCAGAGAGGGAACAAACGCATTGTTTTGCTCTACTCTACAGGTTACAGTAGAAATCAGTATCACTGCATATGAAAAACAAAACAAAACTTGTAAGGCTGAGCAAAACAAGGTTGCTCCCACTGTGAGACATGACCTGCACTATGTTCATTTTATTGGTGTGCTGTTTCTATTACTGTCTATAGATGGCTTTTGTCACTTACAATACCTCTTTACAGATTGCAAAAACATCACCACCATAAAATGGACAGGAAGGTATATACTGCCTTACAGAAAATATGGGTTTGCTCTTTAATGAGCAATAGTCATGAAGCAATTCTGCGACAAACTGTAATACAGAAGACAGGCATAAGGGGCTGTTTGCACAGCAGGAAACACCCTAAAACATATTTTTTTTCATATTTGTGATGCTTTCTCTTTAAATAGAACAATAATGTATTATAGTGTTGATCTTCCAACTGTTGTAGCAGTAAGATACGCTCAAACATCTATTGAGCATACATCTAGAAATGCAGTCCACACGTCACGGTTTTCCCTCAAGACCATGGGCCCCTACTCTATAGTCTACACTCCCTCAAATATTTACGAAGCAATGAAAAGCTGAGATGTGGGTAGAACTGGGTGGGACACCCCTCAAACTAAGACTTTTCTTGCTAAATCCTTGCAGGGGCATGTATCAGATTGTGTCAGGATTATTTTAGTTGCAATTAGCAATAATAACACAGTCCTGAATTGTGGCAATTATGGATAAAATTGCATCCTCTCAGCTAAAGTTTTTATTGTTTATGAAACTTAAAAGGGGAATTCACACCAAAACATAGTTATCTTTATTAAAGGAAATTAGCATCCTGGAAGCTACAACCATTTTCTGGGGTGGCTCTGTGCTCCAGATGGAGCCCACCCCTGAAAAACCGATGCTGTCCAAAACAGCCGCTCCATCGTTTGACAAGCTCACAGGGTATCCTTTTAAAAGGTCACACGCAAAAGAACATGTGACCTTTTAACACATTAATCATGTCGCCTGAATAAAAATGCCAACATGAGAATCTCACCCTGCATGACAGAGTAAGATTCTCATGGTGTGCAGTAAAAGGTTGCATAAGTCAACCGGGAACAGCTTCTGCTTCGGGTGACAGATAATTTAGCTTTGCAACAGATGACCCTCCAGACCCTTGGGCTCACATGTGGCAGTGCAATCATCAGGTATGTGAGGACCTTGTCAGCTCTGGAGCTTCAGATGAGAAAGCGCGTCCTGCAGGCAGTGGGTGCTGGAGTCTCACTTTCAAATTCCTGTCACATGCCTTCCACCTCTGCTGAGTCAGGCCTGTCTGCTGCTCATGCTGAGAATTCTTCCTTCATCCCTTTCCAAGGAGGTGGTCATCACTTGGGGATGGAGATGCACCATTGTGGAGATGGTGGGGCACTTGGGCCTTCCCCCCAGTAGTCAGGTAGATGTTCACGTCGAACATATGCCTCATGGTCAATAACTCATCTAGGTTCAGAGGCAGCTGCTCCCAACTGACTTATACAAACTTTTACTGCACAATATGAGAATCTCGCGCTGTCATGCAGTGCTAGATTCTCACATCGGCATTTTTACCAAGGCAACATGGTTAGTGTTAACAGGTCGCACACACTCTTTTGCGTGCAACCTTTTAAAAGTAAACCAGTCACAGGCAGGCTTCTGTGTGAGATGTACTAGTTTATGAATATGCTCCTGGATGTAGCTTTATGTCCGGAAACACTTTGTTTTTTTGTTTTGCTGTTTTTGTTTTGTTCTGTTCTTTTTTCCAAAAAGTAGAGAAGCGGACAGCAAAGAGATAGATGCGGACTTCCAATGGGGGTTTCCATCTGAAGCATGGAAGACACCAAAAACTTTAGCAGGTGCCAAGATGCATATTACCTTTAATAACAGTAATACAGACTCCATGTCCCTTTAAGTGGGGTCATTAATAGCCTTGTTTCATTATCTGTTCTTTGCAATTTTTGGGGGGGGTTCAGTAAATGTCCACAGGCTTCTCCTCCTGCCTGTTTCTTTCTCTAAACCTCTTAATGATGATCAAAGGCAAGTCCACTAAAGAAAATGTAAAGTATAGCTATCATCTGATATTGCCCTGCTGATATGCTTCCCTCGGAGCAGAGCTGCTGATGACACAGGTCTGAAATGTAAGTCCTGGAAGACTAACAGGGGAGCAGAACTGGTGTCTGAAATTACACCACCATGCTCCTGCAGGAATAAACTGAACTGCACTGCTCAGTTTCATTATGCATTGGAGACTTCTCATATTCAGTTTGTTAAAAGCTCCATTTAACTCAATGGGAATTAAGGATATTTTATTTGTCCCCTATGGTGTAGTTGGTTTGCTCCTAGAATTGCTCATCTTTCACTTCCTGTATTTACCTCATACAGATGAACTGTTTTCTTTCTTTTTTTTTTTTTTTTAATGACTTTTCACCCTTCCAAGTCCTCACCTTAATGCGAGGTTCCATCTTATAAGGCTTTGCATGATTACGCTTCCTTACCAATTTATTCTACCCCTCTGTCAGAAAGCCTACAAAAGTGCTGATGTATGATTTTCTAGACAAGTGTGTAAATAATTATGCAGGCTTTATCTGCCCAAGTCAGAGAACAAAGCTCTGCTGAGATCAGAATCCCCAAATACTAAATCAAAAATCTCTCAACAAAAAGCTGTAGGCAATTTAAACAGATACATTTAATGAGACTACAAATTGTGTAGGTTAACAGGTCCACCATGCCAACTAAGACAAGTTAACTAAAATCTGCAAATTTGTTGTACTTTTTTATGTAAAATAAACAGTTAATGTAATTAATTTGTAGATGCCGCAGTATGGCAGTTAGTTCTGTTTGAGGCAAAACATATAATTTGCTGTGCTATAATAAATGCCCCAGTGTGTGGTATTTGTCTAGGTTCAGTCATAGCATAGTGTGTTGGCCCAGCACAGAAATTTATTACCGCAAAAAAAATAAAATAAAATAAAGGTTACTTTTTCAAAAACATTATGTCTACAACATGTATGTTCAACTGACTGACAGAGCTGTGATCCACCGAATGAAACACTTCAGAGTTTATAACTATTGTAAACCAGTCAAGAGCACTACTTGCAATAAAGCAAGCGCTTATGATTGGTTTAAAATATTTAGAAATTCTTGTGTCTCATTTGGCAGTTCACTGTACTCGCGCCATTGCCAAGCACAGCTCAATGTATCAAGTTCAGACAGCTGTTTTCAAGGAGAAGGGGCTGATGTCACAAAAAGGGGAGGGAGGAAATAAACATTAAGCCCTTAACGTCCATGGTCCTAGGACGTAACCTTACCTTAAGAACCACTTTGAAGTTTCTGATGTGCGGGTACACGTGACCTGTGATGGGTAAAGGCACGCTGGGGAGTAAGAGAGACCGCTCCAGTCTTGGAGCAATCAATTTCACTCCCTGTTTTTACTTACAGCGTTCCCGGAGGAGCGCTGTAAGGAAAATGTACGTGACGTGCCAGGATCGTCACTGGTCCTTAAGTCTAGGACTAACATGATGGTCTGAGCATGTCATTGGACACGAAGGGGTTAAATAACTTACCAAATAAATTGTTTTTAAGAGAGAGGCTGACAACACTCAAATTTCTAACTATTCAATTAACTTAACTAGTATGAAAGCATTGTCATCTGTTTAAATTAACTAAACTTATCTTAGGGTGATAGATCCACGTCATCAATTTGTGAAGCTGCCTATATAACATGCCATTTACCTTTTCAATCACTCATTGCAACCTCTGTCTACACCAGAGGTAGCCAAACCCAGACCTCAAGAGTTAGCAACAGCGCATGTTTTCAATATAGGTAAACCATTGAGAAATTAATCAGTCCACCTGTGCTCCAACTGGGATATTCCAAAAGCATGCACGGTTGGTAGCTCTTGAGTGTTAGCTACCCTGGTCTACACAATGGGGGAGATGCACTAAACCGTGATAAAGGGGAGATGACTTCTCCAGTGATTTCACTTCCCCGAGTCCTATGTTATTCTATGGAGCTAATGCAATAAGATTTCTTCAAGTTTAGAGATCTAACTGCATAGGCTCTAAAGAATAACATAGAAACTAAAGAAGTGACATCACTGGAGAAGTTATCTCTACTTTATCACCTTTTTATCATGTTCTACTGCATAACACTCAGTGTTGCTTTTGCCTAATTCCATGCAAACTGTAACCCAAAATCCAAGAGATGTATGAAAATCCTTCTTAGTGTATAAGACTTGTTGCTAAAATTCACGAAAGGTCATATTTATAAAGCCATAAAGTTTATAAATATGTCTAACTGAGAATATTCTGAGAAACTTTGCAGAAAATTTGCAGCAGAGAATATTTTTTTTCGTATACATAGCTATCTCTATATACTTCCATTAAAAATAGGTCACCTATGATGGAGATGGCTTGCCTCAGAATTGCACTGCTCAACTTTTATACATAACACTATTTGAAAACCACTGCTCTGCTATATTGTATGAAATACTGTGCTGCTTCATAGTGAGAAAAAAAAAATAATAAAAGTCACATACCTCTTTATTGGAATATGACATAAAGGTGGCTGTACATTCAATTGAATAGACAGTTTCTGAGGCTTGTTTATAAACTCCATAGTCCTCAGAATTCAGCTGCTCCAAAAAAGCTATAACAGATTCATGAACACTGGGATAAGCCATGCGAAATGGCAGGTCGAGAGACATGACAAACAGAGCATTCATCACGCTTTCTGGCAAGACATCATTTGCCTTAAGAAAAAAGAGAAGAAGTATAAAAATGCATGTGTATTGTATTTCAAAGATTTTGAAAATAACATTACTTGTATATTGCTAATCTTAGATTATAAATATATTTAAATATTTCATTCAGAGATAGAGAGAGACATAAAACCTTGCCATCAATGTGCCCGATGCAGTTCCCTAAAGGACCAATTTGAGAAGCTTGTTCAGGAAGTTTTTCAGTTTCCTACTGAACAGCGTCTATACTGATTATAATTCTTAGCTATACTGTAATGTCTTCAGAAATCAAACTCACTAAAGGGAGTCACTTTTATGACTTAATGTGCTTAGCACAGCATGTATTTTCTATGACTAGGAATATGAGCTGAATATCAACCAATCCATTCCACCCTCATTATTTTTCAATCACTGAAATGAAACTCAAATGTTTCACAAGAGGATTTTTCCTTGCTTTTATAAATCTGACAATTAGACACTAACACAAGGGTAGGTAACCTCTGGCTCTCCAGATGAGGATGTCTATCATCCCCAACCAGCAATCAGATGGGGATGATGGGAGTTGTAGTCTCCAACAGTGTAACAGCTAAATTTCCCCTAACCTTGCAGTAACCCATTCAGTATCAAAAAAGGATGCAAAGGCATGATGTATTAGTTTACAACAAGGGTAGCTCAAGGGTCCTCAAAAACTGCCAGATGTACATGTTTTCAGTATATCACTGCTTGAGCAGAGTTGAATCCATCAGTGTCTGCCACTTTAATTAAAGCAGTGCATTTAAAAAAATATATAGTCCTTTTCAAGGGATAGTAATGTTTCACAATAAAAACACCTCCAATTAATCTTCATAGTATTTGGGCCACGAAGAGTTTTATTTCAGTACTGTCAGAGTTGTAGTTCATAAATAATTGAATGATAAATTATCCCCCTCCTTCTCCTTTTACTGATGTAACACTGCTCACCTCAGAACAGTAAGACTGTCCAGATGGATCACAGAGAGGGACAATCTTCAGTGAGCATAAGGAAAAACCTGTCAAGGGGGGCAGGGTTTTTCTTATGCTCACAGTAAGAAGATTGTCCCTTGCTGCAAGCTGTCTGGGCAGGTGACCAGATTTCACATCTGAGGTGAGGTGGCTTACACTAGGTAATAGGGGTGGGAGGGGGATACGTTATCGTTCAATTACTCTCAAACTACAATTCTGAAAGTATTGAAATAACACTCTCCAGGGCCCAAATACTAAGAAGATTAATTGGAGCTGCTTTTTTGTGAAACACTGTCCATTTCATTCTATGTAAAACAAGTGTAATCCTACTGCTAGGATATTTTTTATTCACAGGTTATTACAGCGCATTAGACAATATAATATAAAATAATATACTTTTTGTATATAATGTATTCTTGGGGAGAGCTTGGGTTATTGACTCCATAGTAAGTGACTAAACACCACGACCAAGTCACAGAACCAAAAACTGCAGTTAAATTTTTTAAAAAATCCAGTTAAAAACAAAAAATCTGTTTTACTCACAAAGTCTTATAACATTTGTTTCATTAAAAAAATTGTTTTCCAGTCCTTGAAATAGAGCTGTCTGGAAAACATGCACTGCTTAAAGATTGAGGCTGTTGTTGTAAAGAGATAGCAATGGTTAAGTATGAATGGAAGATTGATTCCTCAACATACTTTTGTGTGACTATGTTTACCTTTGTAATGGTCCATAACGTTGCTATTTTCTTTTTGTTTTATAATAAAATGTCCCCCTCCGGCCACTTTTCCATCCATCACGAATCATACATACCCTCAGATCTGGAATCCAGTTAGTGGACCGGACACATTATATGGAGGGTCAATCTTCTGCCTATCAGTATAAGGAACACCTCCCGCCTTGATGAAGAAGGGCAGTTTTTCTTTATGCTAACAGAAGATTGCCCCTCAACAATCTCCATCCAGATCGGCATGCAGCTCTTAGGGTATGATTTGTGCCATATGGAAAAGGGGAGGGAGGTGGACACTTTATTATACAATAAAAAGAAAATGGCAACGTTATGGACCATTACAAAGGTAAACATCTTTATACAAAAGTATGTAGAGGAATTAATCTTCCATTCATACCTAACCATTACTATCCCTTTAACCCTTTGAGTGCAATACACTGGATAACCTACCGGCTCTAAACAGTTGAGAAACACTGCAACAATTCTAGGACAAAGCAACTGCATCATAATGGACAAATAAAGGTCCTGATGATTAAAAGGGCCTTTATCCCACTGAATGCTAGAATGGTCTCCAGAGCAAAGCACTGGAGACCTTACTAGCATTCACTGCAAAGCAATGAGCGGGAGATCTCGCTTGCACTCAAGGGGTTAAAACCTCTCTTAAATTAACTGAAGTTTGGGGGAGTTTTATTTGTTCCCTATGGTACAGTTGGTTTGCTCCAGTTTTCCTCAGTACATTACCCTCCTTATGTCTTAACCCCTTTAGGAACGGTGAGGCACCAAAACTGTCACTGTTTTTTTTTATACCCTTAAAGGGCGGTGGCAGCCTTGGCACGTCACATACTTTTTACCTACAACGCTCCTGCGGAAACAATGTAAGTAAAAACAGCATCTGAAATTGACCGCTCCAAGACTGAAGCGTCCTCTCTCAGACCCCCGATTGGCACGCTGGTAAGTGCAACAGGTCACGTGTGCCTGCTAGTTGGCAAGGATCAAAGCGGTCCTTAAAGGTACCTGCTCTGAACCGTTGGTCCTTTTGGGTTAAATGAGAACCAGGAATTCCTAATAATAACCCCCACTTACCTGACCTTAATGGCCTCTCTAGATTTTTCACTTGTGTCTTTGCTCAAGAGAGAAATTCCTCAAATCTATGGAGGAGGCCATGACAATCACTAGCAGGACTACAGTGAACTCTACGACTGCACGTGGTAATCTAAACCCTATATGGACCACAGGGATGTGAAAAAAAAAACAACCTGCCAGCCACTGTCAGGTTCACCCCCATGTACATGATATCCAAGACTGATTGAAGATACTAGATAGTAAGCTTCTTGAAGCAGGGCACCCTCCCCAATGTATGAGTATGAGTCACTTAGTTGCACTTATCTCCCCTGCTAATAATGAAAAGATCACAGTTTACTCTGATGTTCTTATTGCATTTTTGTAACCCTTTGAGTGCCAGAGGGGTATGCACAGATTGCAAAGCAATGCGTGGTGTACTCCTCTGCCACTCAAAGGGTTAACTATGGGTGTTCTAAAGTGCTATTTAGATGTATGACGCTATATAAATAAAGATGCATACACATGTATCTGTTGAACGAAAAGTCACTAAGGCAAAATTCAAAGGAAACATTAGGATTTTCTGGCCATAATAAAGTACACAGGGTTTATTATCAGGTGTTAGTTATCCTGTAAATGTTTTAAAGAACACGTTTGTATTTGCCATCAGCAGTAGAATAAATAAGAACCTGCTATACACAAGCAGGCTGCATACACCTTAAAGACCAGAAGAGGGCAGTAGAGTCCTGTGTACTGTAGTAATCCTACTTAGAGAAACATACTGCACATTCTGAGTGTACTTAAAATATCAAATCACATTTTTAGAAATAAATACTGTACCACAGTACACCAATTAACATACATTTCATAAATATTATATCAAGTAATCAGGTTTAACAACAAAAAACTGGTTAACATAGATTCATTGATAGATCAAGAAAATCTGGATTATACTCACTTGTAAAATATTAAATGTATGATTGATTTACCGTGCCTTTACATGAAGTTATAAAACCTTCATAGTCATTATTCTTTTTCTTAACCAGTCAACTCTAATCTATTTAAATTTATTAAAAGTTATTTTAGGTGATAGGGTCCCTTTAAACAAGATAAAGACAGAAACATGTTAGTAGGGGAAGAAATAAGTATGAAGAGGTGAAGAGAATGAAATAGGAAAGGAGGGCTGAAAGGCATAAACAGGCAGAGGGGAAGGGGCAAGGAAGTAATAAACAGCCCTGCTATTCGGAAAGAGGCCAACAGGGGAGAAGACGAGTAATGGGGTGGGTGAAAAATATGATAATTTTGTGAGTACAAGAAAAGGGGGACACAAAAGGAAAAGAGGGTGCCTAGAGCGAATACTAGCTGGCCAATCTGCCTTGTTGAGAGGTCAGTTCTTACCTTGCTGAGCATTGCTCTGTGAAAGTGCATTTCTAATTAGAGAAACGTCTCCATGCACAGACTCCACAGCAGCAAGCATTGTAAGGCTGATGTACTAAAAAGAACTGAAACAATGCCGGAGCACACCAACTGCCCCAGAGGGGTCAAACAAAAATTCCACAAATTCTCTTAAATGGAGCTTTTAACCAATTAAATGCTAGCGAGGTCTTCAATGCATTGCAAATCAGTGCCTTGGAGATCTTTCTTGCATTCAAGGGCTTAAAAGCGATATTAAAATAAACAGGATTTTATCTCCCCTAAGGTACAATTGACTTGCCCCAGAATTGCTCCAGGTGTTATAAGCACATCAGCTTCACCGCATCTCCTGCTCTGATCCCTCTCAGCAAGGCAGCTTTAAAGGAGAACTAAAGGAGAACAAATATCCCCCACACCCCCTTGTTACCGTGTTCAAGAGATAACATCTTCTGTAAGTCTTAGATGTCATGTCCATTGAGGTGGACATGGCAGTTTCTAGCCGGAACGGAGGACCTCAAACACTGCTCACTGCACATGGACATGACATCCTGGATTGAATGAAGACGATACCTTTTGAACAAAGGCACAAGGACAGAATTCACAGTGGCCATTAGGATTTTCTGGACATAAGCTAATTAAGTGTTTTTTTATTATTAGGTGTTAGCACACATCTTTACCCACTCTACATTAGCATGTCACTTTCAAGAGTCAAGGCAACATTTGACAGGGTATAAGAATCAGTATCCTACTGTAGTATCGACACGTGAATGGCAAGCGTCAAAATGGCACAATCAAAATGTCACGGGCATTGAAATGATGCCTGCAAAATGTCGCCATTTAAAATGTCACCAGTTCAATGCGCCTGCAAAATTTGCAATTAAAAATGTTGCCGGCTCAATCTGTCTGTTAGGTTAGAGTACTTGGGGTAGTACATTCTGTTAGGTTATAGTGACGTCACCACCAGCAGCCAGAAATACTTTCTGTAGAAATACAGAGAGTGGGGTTTTTCCTCCTTAGAGAGCGAGAACAAAGGCCACAGGCAGCACCAGCACACTGTACAGTACCATCATATGGTGTCAAGACTCTCCTATGCTGCCCTGTGGTAAGCAAGCGGTAAGCACTGATTCAGAGACTGACAGGAAGTAAGAACGCAAGTCCATTCTACTCTGCAATATTTGTCTCTAACAGTTCCAAAAATACAGCCACCTTTGTTTAGAAAGCTTTGTTATTAGAAACCGGATGTGTGCCATATTAGCAAGTTGTGTCAAGCTGAGACACCAGCAGGGAAAATTAGAATCCAATTCCCTGTTCTTTCCTTCTAGTTTGGTGCAAATGAGCTACCCCACCACTGCCTATAATGAGGAAAAGCAAAAATATGGTGGTATAACAGTCAAGCTTTAAAAGCATTACAGGATGGAGGTCCCTGTCCAAGGTTTCCGGACCCTAAAAACATGTTATTATTATTACAACCATCGGATATCTTTCATTGACCTGTAACAAACGTCTCATGGTTTTAAAAAATCTTTGTCAGTAAATTTAATGATGGATAGCAACCTTGCCCCTGTCTATCCCAATCAGAGACTCGTGGGTCAGATTAAATAGCTCAAAGGGACAGATGTGGCCTGCAAAGCATATTTTACTTATCTCTGCACTACGTCTAGTTGGCACAGAGACCATTTCCAAAAGAGTTGGATGGGATGCCGCAAGCTTTTTATACATAGAACAATATCAATCTATTGATTTGCAAGCAAAATGCATCATAATGTATAGCTTGGAAATATCTCACTTTAAAATAAACTTTACTTGTGTGAATATGATGTCCGTATGGGCACTATTGCATGTCAATACAACCATATTTACTAAAGAGAACTGGAGCAATTCTGGCAAGGTGCTACCATTGGTAACAGTTTTTATTCCTGTAAAGGAATATCCTCAGTCTGACCTCATACATAGCCTAGACATAGAAATAAGAGGATTTTTGTATTACCTGTTAAATACTTTTCTCTTAGTCCATACAGATTACTGGTAACTTTGGGTAGGCGATCTGCCCCTTTAAGTAGGCAGGAACAATTCTAGAAGTGAATGCAGGGGGTGCAGCCTACCTTCCCTCCTTGGCTGCAGCTAGTCAATCAGCTCCAGTAAGATTTGAGACACTAACTATTGACTAGATAGTAAAAGGGAAAGAAGACTCCTGTGAGCATGACCCCGAAGCCAAGCATGGTCCCTTGAAAGGGTGGGAGACCAGTAACCTGTATGGACTAAGAGAAAAGGATTTAACAGGTAAGACTAAAATCCTCTTTTCTCTGTCATCCAATACAGGTCACTGGTAGCTTTGGGATGTCCAACCATTGAGTTTCCCAGAGGTGGGAAGTAAGGCAAGGACCAGGAGCAGGACCTCCAGAGTCACCAGAGCAGATATGAACCATCAGATCAGAGATAGCCCAACAAAAACAAGGGAAGTGTCAACGAACACTGTCACACAGCACACAGAACTAGAGACAACAGGGCTCAAAAGTGAAGGAAGCACCAAATAACCAAAGAAGATCCTAGACAGGCAAGACTGCCTCCAGGATCTTTCTCCCAAAGCTGGCGTCCACTGATGCCAGCACATCAACACGGTAATGCTTCGAAAAGGTGTGCACAGACAACCAAGTTGTAAGGCCAAGAAGCCCCAATGAATGAGCCGTGACCCGAAAGGGAACAGGCTTCTTCCTTAGCTCATAAGCCTTATGAATAGTGGACTTATTCCAAGACGCAATGGTCACTTTGGATGCGGGTCTCCCTGCCCTGGAGCCCTCAGGAATGATGAGCAGCACGTCGGACTGTCGAACGGACTCAGTGCGATGTACATGAAACTTGAGACAATGCACCACATCTAACAAATGTAGATCCCTCTCCTTGTCAGAGGTGGGGTCGGGGCAGAAAGAAGGCACCACAATCTCCTGATTAATGTGAAACCACCTTTGAGAGAAACTCCTGAGAAGTGCGAAGCACTGCCTTGTCTTTGTGAAACGCCTAAAAGGGTGGCCTACAAGACAGAGCATGCAACTCCGCAAAAGGGCGAACTGACACTATCGCCAGGAGAAAGGCCATTTTCCATGTCAGAAGGCATAGAGGAATAATAGCCAAGGACTCAAAGGGAGGGCGCAGAAGGACACCAAGTTAAGATCACACTGAGAAGCGGGAGACTTGAAAACAGGACGAGCATGAGCAATGCCCTGGAAGAAAACCTTGACGTCAGGAAGAATAGCAATGCGCCTCTGAAAGAAAACAGAGAGAGCAGAAGCCTGAACCTTAAGGGAAATCAAACTGAGACCATTATCCACACCATCCTGTAGAAAGGCCAGGACTGTAGAAATGACAGGACTGTAGGAAGATCAAAATCCTGAGACAGGTCCCTGTCAGCATACCAAGAGAGAAAGGTCGACCAGATACAATGGTAGGCCTTAGAAGAAACAGGTTTCCTGGCACTAAGCATAGCAGTCACCACACCAGAAGAAAAACCTTTCTTCCTCAGTATTTAGGATGCAATTTTCAAAGCCAGACGATGAACATCCTACTTCCACACGTAACCCTGTAGAAGAAGATCCGGACTGCAAGGGAGCCAGAATGGCTCCACCACTCACAGATCCAGAAGCTATGGAAACCAGGCCATTACGGAGCAATCAGAATGACTGGACAGCGCTCCAGTCTCAGTTTCCTTAACACCCTATGCAACATGAAGATGGGAGGAAATAACCAAGGAATGGACATGGCATCCACCGCTAGAGCTAGAGGATACCTCCAGCGAGAGCAGAACATCGGTACCCTCTGGTTGTGTCTTGTCGCCATCAGGTCGATGCAAGGAAGACCCCACTTCCGAACGTTGAGGGTGAACACCTCTGGGTGCAGTTCCCACTCTCCGCTGTCCACCGTGTGTTGACTGAGGAAGTCTGCCATGACGTTGTCTACGCCGGGAATATGCACTGAGGATATGGCAGGAACATGTTCTTCTGCCCAGGACAAAATAGCCTTGACCTTTAACCAAGCGGTGAGACTTCTTGTTTCGCCCTGCTTGTTGATGTAGGTCACCGCCATGGAGTTGTTGGACTGGATCTGGACTGGGCAGTCCTCCAGCTGGCGTGTCCAGGGGTGAAGGGAATGAAATATTGCCCGAAGCTCCAACGCATTGATGGGAAGGAGAGATTCCTCAGGAGACCACTGACCCTGAGCACTCAGGCGACCCAGGACCGCTTCCCAGCCAGAGAGGCTGACATCCGTCATCACCATGGTCCAGAAGGATACCAGGAAGGACTTGCCCTTCAGCAGATTGGAGAGGTTGAGTCCACACAACAAACTCAGTTCCACATGAAGAGGGAGGGACACTGACATCTTTAAAAGGTCCGGCTGACCCCTGCACACCTGGATCACAAACCTCTGGAGTTCCCTGGTGTGAGCCATGGCAAACGGGACCGCTTCTATGGTGGAAATGAACTTCCCCACTAGAGAGGACAGCTTCTTGGCTGGAACTGGATCGTGATCCAGAACAGCTGAGACCCTGTGGGCAACCTGGAGAACCACCTCGTCCGTGAGAAACACCATGCTCTGCCGAGTGTCGAAGAGAAGGCCCAGGAAGACCAGACGCTGGGAAGGAACAAGATCCAACTTGTCCATGTTGAGGATCCACCCATGATGGGTGGATGTATGAATGCAGTCCCAAACCTCCTGATGAAGAAGGTCCGCAGAATGGGCTTTCAGAAGCAAGTCGTCCATGTATGGAGTGATTCTGATGCCGTCCCAATGGAGGACGGATACTAAGGCTCCCAGGACACGATTTAAGACTTGAGAAGCTGTAGGTAGACCAAAGGGAAGAGCTGAAAACTGAAAATGCCCTTGTTCGTAGGCAAATCTGAGATACTACCGGCTCTCTGGATGAATGTGTAGATACACATCCTGAAGAGCCAGAGAGGTAAGGAATTCCCCTGGGGACAAAGCAACAATCACCATCCTTAGGGACTCCTGGTGATAATGAGTCTTGATCATAAAGGCATTGAGATCCTTCAAATCCAAAATGGAACGACAGCCGCCGTCCTTCTTGGAAGCCACAAAGAGGTTTGAGTAAAAATCCATACTTCTGTCCTGAAATGGAACAGTTTTCAGAACATCCTTGTCCAGAAGAGCCTGGATAGCGCCATCGAACAAACGGCATTTCTCTATACCCTGGGGCATATGAGAGGAGAAAAACCGAATGGGAGGAAGAGAGGTGAAAGGGATCCTGTACCCTTCCACCACCACCAGAAAAAGCCAAGGGTCTGCCACTGAATCCTCCCAGACGCTGTGGTAGTGACACAGACGGCCACGCACAGCCGAATGGGGACCTGGGTTCAGCAAGTCATGCCGAAGAAGTCTTGGAAGCCTTAGGCTTGGAGGAGACCTTAGGCTTCTATTGTTGTTTGTGCTTGTAGGAGGAATACAGAGCTGAGGGAACCGACTGGTTCGCCGGACGTATCTCACTCTGGAAGGGACGAAAAAGCCGATTACACTTGATAGGCGTCTTCTTCCTGGGGACCATAGGCAGAAGAGTACTCACTAATCAGATCCTTAAGATCTGGCCCAAACAAAAAGGTGCCTTGAAAAGGCAACGAGAGCAAAGCTTTCTTGGAAGTAGTGTCAGCAGACCAGATCTTGAGCCAAAGAGCTTGTCTGGCAACCACAGACATGGTGGAAACCCTTGCCACCAAACAGATGGCATCAAACAAGGCAGCAGAAACATAGTGCTGGGCCTCAGAAATGTTGGCAAGAAGCCTCAACATATCCGAAGTAGAAGCACCCTGACAGACAGCCAGGATGAGCTGTTCAGTCCAGACTACAATGGGCCGGTTCACCCATACCGCAGCAAAAGTTGGACACGTGGCAGTACCAGCGGTGGCAAAAATGGATTTGAGGGAGACCTCAAGTTTCTTGTCAGTCCAGTCTTTCAGAGAGGACGCATCAGCAACTGGCAAAGCAGTGGACTTAGATAGCCTGGAGACAGGTGCATTCACCTTAGGGGGATGAACCCACTGAGCAAGCGCTGCCTCAAAGAAGGGGTAAAGCTTGAAAAATTTCTTAGAAACAGAAGATTTCCTGTCCGGAGACTTCCACTCATCAGACACAAGGCGGTCAGGAGTGGGGTTAGGTGGAAAACAAGTATGGGGCCTCTTAGGCCCAAGAAACTGAGAGGGGCCCACAGCAGAACATTCCTCAACGTCCGAATCCACCAACAGTTCCTGCTCAGAGGAATCTGATACGTCAGGTACTCCCTGTGGTTTCGGCAAGGAATATATGACTGAAGCAGGGGTCTGCCAGGAGTGGAAGACCCCCTGTAACTGGGATGGAAAGAGTTGCAATGTAGACCGGACATCTCTAGAAGCAGCCTTGAACTCTTGCACCCAAATTGGCTCTAATGCATGGCTGGAGGTCCCTGGGGGAAACTCAGGGACAGCAGAACATGCTGGGCATAAATGACCTGAGAATTCTCTAGGTAACCCTGAATGACATGAGGAGCAATGCGCAATAGGGGACACAGAGACCTCAGTGTCCTTAGTGTTAGGCCTGGCCCCATGTCACGCACACGGAGGGTAAGGACCCGTGTGGTGCTGAATCTGGTTTGCATGCTAGAGTGAGTAGCTTTGGTGTGAGGATTGTGAGTGGTGACGGCGTGCCAGGTACTCCCTTGCTGCAGCTGAAGCTGGTTAGAGGTGCTGGTCCTGAAATCAGATTGTTCCACCCTGGTTGGGCAGATCGCCTACCCAAAGTTACCAGTAACCTGTATTAGACGACAGAATGAGGAGTAGGAAGTCTTCTGTCATTCCTGTACAACTGGTGAGAAAAAGCATCTACTTGCTTTTAACCCCTTGGATGCTAGAGATATTTCCACAATGCCATGGAGAAATCTATAGCATCCACTGGGTTACAGATATTTTCTGGTGCCAGATGTCAGCTGCATGAATGGGTAAGTTATTGCATTGATCCTAAAGGGAAACATTAAGACAGATCTATACAGGAAATTGCAGATATACTGCAAGAAATATATAGACAGGTCTAACTGAATGCTGTATACAGAGTAACCTATATAGGTAAGCTAACCTGTTAAACAAATGTAATAGTCAGTAACTCCCAATGTATGGTGCTCGTTTAACATAACCTGTAAAGGAGGCATGTATTTTCCCAGGTAATACTTACAGGAAGAGATATATAAAAGGAATACAATTACACATGTATTGCTGATTATGTGAACAAATAACAATATTGTATAACGAGTGTATATCCTTACCTAAGGGAAATGTTAAAGTTTGACAAACAAAACAGGATTTAAAACAAGTGAATTAATGTTTTCAAATGTTCTGCGAGTTAATCCTAAAAGGCTTCATATGGAATGGAGAAAAGTACTGATGAAAACAAGAACAGGAATATACTTCATAGAAATCAATTAAAAAAATGTAGATAAAAACAGATCAGCAATCTTGATGTTGTATAATTTTAATGTGCACATAATCAGTCCAGATACCTCAATGAGTTGGACACGGAGCACCCAAATGGAAAAATATAATTAACATAATCAAGGACCAACATAGTCTTCCAAAGAATCAGTAGCTTGTCACAATCTTCATCAGGGACCAAGTGTTATTATGTCATAATCTCCAATGATAATGCCTAGTCGCTGATGACAGTAGTTGAAAGCAAATGAAATGTTGCAATATTATGGCATGCCTTGAATAAATTGCATTATACCACTGATGAGTGCCCAGTCCAACTCTACCGATACCTCTGGATGGACTGAGTATTTGTATATGTCAACTCTTATGGGAGCACCCTGCATCAGGTGTTCCTTTTATTACTGTAGTATGTGCCTCCATTACTTTTTGTATAATTTAAAGATCTCTGGCATTCAAAGGTATAATTAATTCAACTCTGGCACATTCTTAGATTTCAGTGTGCTACATGGCAGCAGAGTTATTTTATATTATTTTGGAAGTAATGAGATAATGGTGAGGGTGTGTTTGCATGAGGGTGGTAAAATGAAAACAATTCAAGCAAGGGGAACATGTGACCCCCAGCTGTACTTGAGATACATCTCCCATCATTTTCAGTTCCCAGTAATCCTCTGCAATATGTTGACTACTTCTCTAACATAAAGGGGGTTAAAAGACAAAGGTAAATCAAAGGAAACTTTTGTATGTTCCCTAAAGTGCAGTTGGTTTGCCCCAGAATTAATCCACTTTACCCTTACACACATACTACGCTGTATACATGACAAATCACATAAGGTCATTTAGAGATGACTGATGTGACAAAAAGAAACTAATTCCCTGGTGCAAATCCAGAATTTGGACAATATGCACAAGAGAATATTGCAGTAAATCTGAAGCAGACCAAATGCACAGTAGAGGACAAATAATTGTTGTATTCAAATGTTAGAACAGTTCAAATTGTTATGAAGTGAATTACAGAGTGATTACTTCGTGAAAGTTCAAACTGACAGCATGACTCATCAGTTTCTATGACATTTTATGGGTATCTGTTTGTCAGCGACTCACCTCTTCCAGAAAATAACCAAATGAAATCTGACTCCTACAGGACTCTGTTAATGGAAAAAAGTTAACCCCCTTAAAAACCCGTGACGTGCAAGGACCATTACAGCTGTCTGGACGTTAAAGACAGGTGATGGTCCTGGCACATTACGAAATTCTGGGATTGCGATCCCAGAATGCAGTTGTGAGGAAAAAAAAAAAAAATGTGCTGTGGTCCTCCAGAATGCCCACCCCTGGACTTTAAGGGGTTAAACTGTATTAACTCCAGAAAGTTGTATTTCCCAGCAGTGGGAGTACAATTGATTTATTCAGCAGGAAAAACAAGCTGCACTATAATAAACATCCTCAATAACTTGAACGGATAATGTAACATCAAATGCTAGGGGAGCCCTCCAATGCTCCTAAATGCATTGAAGACCTCTCTAGTAATTAAAGAGATAGTAATGTCTACAATAAAGTTTATCTCTGAGTGTTCTCTATTGTTTGTATAACACTTTGTGCTGTGTTTAACCCCTTCAAGTCCGATGACATACCCAGAACGTCAAGCTGGTCCGGCACTTAAGGACCAGTGACGGTCCTGGTACATCACATAGTTTTACTCACCGCGCTCCTGTAGTAGAGCGGTGAGTAATACCGGGGACTGAAGTTGATCGCTTCAAGACTGGAGCAATCTCTTTCAGTCTCTCGTTCGGCATGCCAGCACATGTGATCAGTCACTTGGGGCGGCACGTTGAACTTCCCTATCTGGTCCTTAAAGGATCACACACCCCGAGACCGCTGGTCCTTAAGGGGTTAATAACTTACTGTTCTGCAGTTCAAAAGATACTCAATGTAAAAGGATACCAGTCCCACCCCTTCTGTCTGCTTCCCATTGAATCTGGAATCCGGTCGTGGGACCGGACCGATGCAGCAAGGGACTTCACTCAGTAAGTATAAGGAAAACCCTGCTCCTTTGACGAAGGAGGGCAGGATTTTCCTTTGCTTACTGAAGATTGTCCCTCGCCGCTCTCCATCCAGACCACACTTGGATGCAGCAGGACATGGCCAGAAGGGGAAGGAGGGGGATCCTTTTACACTTAATATCTTTTGAACTACAGAAAAGTATGTTACTAAACATAGTAAAAAGTGTTATACAAACAACAGAGAAGACTTGCAGATGAACTTTATTGTACACATTAATATCACTTTAAGGGATTAAAAGCACCGTTTAAATAAATCGGGTTTGGGGGAATTTTGATATGTGTCCTATGGATATTGTTTTTCACAAATAACCCACTTTTCTCTTTTGAATAAATGCCTTGGAGTGGGCCAAACTGGATCCCCAACTCTGATGTGTGCTTGAGAGTTGAGCTTTGCTGAACATTATCACAACAATGTTTAGAAATGGGCCTGAAGGATTTTCTGCTTCCAATGCTTGTTGTTCATCCTTTACCTTTTCCACTGGGAGAATTGTTTGCAGTAGCCGCATTGTAAAAAGAGAGATGCTGATAAATGCCATTCTGTGGCTCACAAGAGAAGAGCCGGACGCCTCAGAACCATTGTTATTTTTATGGTACAGTATAGTTTCCCCGAGTGTATCCAATACAAAAAGAAGTTTAGATCTCTGGAAAAAGAAGAAAAAAGCAAAAAAAAGATCAAAGTGATATAAATTATGCACACATTTACATACACACACTATATATATATATATATATATATATATATACACACACACACACACACACACATATATATATATATATATATATATATGAAAAAGAAGGTTTTAAATCATATAAGAAACTAAAGCATACAGCATCTGAGATGGAGAAAAGCAACCTTCTCCAAAAATCATTTATAATTAAGTTCATGCTACTTTGCTGTCCTTCTGCCCATGCATAACCTTTAAAAATTCTGAGAGATAAAGGTGTTATTGACACCGACATTGTCTTTTTATTTGCCTTCTGTGGTTTCCATGGCGATGTGCACTGCAGGAAAGGCCTTTTATACCATGAGGAACAAACAAGTGATTTCTGTGCATGTCTTCATTGATGCAAACTTAATGAGGCTGATGTACTAAGGAGAGCTGGTGCCATCTGTGGCAAACCAAATGCACCATAATGGGGAGAGGGAGCACAAACAGAAATTCCCATTGATAAATAGTGTACTTTTAACAACTTGAATGCTAGAGAGGTCGCCAACAAGTTGTAAAGCAATGCGTTGGAGATCTCATTAGTATTCAAGGAGTTAAATGTCCCACCTAAACAAATGAGAATCCCACCACTGTACAGTAGAAAGGTTAAAAGGGTTAAAAGCACCAATAAAAAAAGCCCCATTTAAATCAATGTGAGTTCATCTGACCAAGTGGTGCAGATGGTTTGCTCCAGAACTACACATCTTTAGCGTGATGAAAATGGACATTAACTAATTAAAGGGATAGTAATATATGATTTAAACTTTAGCTCAGAGTATTAAGTACAAGTTTTTTTAACATATTGCACTATGTATATTTACTTACAGATTTGTAGTTCAAAAACAATTAAAGAGGAAAGGATCCCCTCCCGCCCCTTATGGCCACCTCCTGTTAGAGGTGCAATCCGGTCCCAGAAATGGCCGGATGAAGCGAGGGAAAGTCCGAAAGTAAAAGGATTTTCCTTTACTTACTGAAGACTGTCTCTCACCGTGCTCCATCCAGACCAGACAGAGAGCAGCAGTGACGTGGCCATAAGGGGCGGGAGGGGGATCCTTTCCACTTCAATTGCTTTTGAACTACAAATCTGTGAGTAAATATAAATAACGCAACATGTTAAAAAACATGTACTTAATAAAGCTAAAGTTTAAATTATATATTACCATCCCTTTAAGTACCAGTGGGGCAGGCAATGTGTTACGGGACTCGTGCACAAAACAAATGAGAGGCAATTCTTGAGCAAACCAGCTCCACCACAGGGACAAATTCAACTTCATACTGATTTAAACAAGTATTTTAACCCCCTGAATGCTAAAGAGGTCTCCATTGCATTGCTTCACAATTTGTAAGACCATTCTGGCATTCAAGGGGTTAAAAGTCCCAATTTAATTAATGGACACTTTTATTTCCCCCATGGTGCAGTTAGTTTGCTCAAGAAGTACTTATCTATTGCCTTCTCCATAAGGCCTTTAATATGTTATGCCCAGTTAAAAATTTCTGGCATAATTGCTGGTCATCTAATCCATGCAGTAAACAGCCTAAATCGCTCAGTAACAGAGAATGCAATGATCCCTGTAAGGTAATTAGTGGATACAGTGTTATGCAATAAAACATAGCTTTGTCAGCTCACCAATTCTCGTCCAGTCAGACTTTCATCTTCCCAGACATTTTCTGAAACGGCCTCATTGAGCAGTATCAGGTTATCATTAAGCATTTCTAGAACACGCATTATCTGCTTCCTTCTGTCTGCGTATTTCAGGAGAAAAAAAATATATGTTAAAACCGATAAAATCTACCAAATCGCCAAGATACAATCCTTGCCATATATAACAAACAACTGAATTAATGTTTTCATTGAGGCTGAAGTACCAAGAAGAATTGGGGTCAACCAACCGAACTATATGGAAAAGAGAATGCTAATAGGAATTTTAACCCTTTGTATGCTAGGGAGGTTTCCAATGCATTGTTCTTCTAGCATTCAAAATGGTAAAATTCCCATTTAAAGCAACTGGAATTTTTTTTGGAGGGAGATTTGCCCGCAGTGGTACAGATGGTTTGTTCCAGGACTGCCCCAATTCAATTCAGTACAATAGCCTCCATATAGCAAGGCTAACAAATCCTAATAATAAACCTCAACTTATCTTAATTTGAACAGAAAATACTAATGACCACTATGAATTAAAAACATGTGGCTTGGTTCCCCAAAACTATTACTCAATGGATGAAGACCTAATTCTTTAGTTACAGCACTCAATGATCCTAAACTACTCCCACTGACTGCTTCCAAAGGAAAAAGTAAAATGGGGAAGTTCACACTCCTGGAATTCTGCAGGAAAAAAATCATGGCTGACTACATGGATATGATATTCAGTACTAATTAAAAGCTTGTGAATAACAAAACCCACATAGAATAGATTCAAATGGGCCACTAGGCTTTTCTGCACAGATTAAGATACGTAAAAGTGTGTTAAGAAGTGTTAGTGTTCGTTCCTTTAAGTCCATGTCTTAGAAAGGAAGGAAAGCAGATCAAAACAAAGAGTTTGAAAGTAAAATAAGCAATTAACCCTTTTAAGCCAGAGATATCACCAACATAAGACATCTCTAGAATTCAGGAGATTAAATGACTATAATGTCAGCTACTGGAGTTGCAGGGCCTTGGGTCTAGGTTCACATCCTACATCCGTTCTGTTTATAACACTCCTCAGACATTCCTAACTGTGAACGACAACTATCTGATCTTTCTGCTGCAGAAGGGCACCAGATAGGGCTGCCCCCTCTCCCCACTCCTTTTTTAGTCTAGCCTTAAATCCACTCTTACTTCACTTTCTCTCCATGCAAACTTTCCAAGGTATTCGAATAGGTACTCAGGAAACAAAATGAGTGGCTTTTGCAGACTATGTTCTGTAATTTATAGCCAACCCTGGGATGGCAGTCCCAGAGATTCTGCAGGATCTCCAGCATTTCCAGGCAATCTCACGGCTTAAAGTTAATTTAGATAATTCAGAGGCATTGTGGCTTCTAAGGACTGGCATCCCGCGACCCTTTATAGAATGTTCCTTCAAACTAACAGACCACTCCCTTTCATGCTCACATCCACAGATGTTTCTTTCACATACGACAGATTTACAAAATGTATCTGGAATAATAAAAAAACCTAAGATTAGTGTGGGAAAACTCTGTGAACCTAAATCTAAAGGGGGTCCAACCTGCCTAATGTTAAACCCTATAATGTTGCAAGCCTATTAAGATACTCCAAGCATTGGAAAAACCACACCACAACATACACAAACTGGGAAAGAGACCAACATCTAGCAACTCCTCTAGACCTACGCTATGCCCTTCATGCACCACTCTTGACAGCTCCCCCCCCAGCTGTTCTGTCAACCCGCATTTAATGGATACGATTAGGGCCTGGCAATATGCCCGGCACTCTTTATATTCTAACAGGAAGGAATCTATTTTTCTCCTTCTTCATAACAACCCCACTTTTCAACATGGACATGCGGACCCTCGGATCAAACTCTGGTTTGGGAAGGGTATTCAAGTGGTAGGAGACCTGATAAACCCCGAGACATGTACAATATTTCCATATCTGGCTTTACAACCAGGTGTTCACATACCTTCAGATTAAACATTATACCCAATGTCTACTACCAACCCTACAACCTCAGTTACAGAACAATCCTTTCAACAGTTACTTGAAAACACTCAGGTATCTGCTTCTGTACTTTGCTGATCTATAAACTGCTCACTCCTACGTTATCCTATACTGAAACTAGTGAGGAACTGGGGGGCTGGCTGTGAGATATCCCATACTTGGATGTAGACAAAATCCTTTTGTTGTTTTACTCTGCGCCGTTTTAGTAATTCTCCCCCTTCATATTTCCACGAATTGCTCTATAGACTCTTTCACAGAACTTATGTCACCCCCAGTATTGCTCACAAAATACGGATCACCCCCTGGCCTCATGTCAATACGTCTACAGCCCCAAGCTAACCTCCTGCACGGTCTTTTGCATCTCATCTCTACATATTGGACTAAAGTATTGATTTGTATAAACAACTTTAGTGAGGCAATTTTGGACATTGGTAACCCAGGATTTCTTTGTGGTCTTTACTCAAACCTTACTGGAAAAGAGCAAATTACACTCTGCCTTATCGACAATATACTGATGATAGGTATTAAACAAATCCTTACTAACTGGACTTCGCCTAGTCCACCCACATATAAGAATTGGAGAGACAAAACACTTTACTTTATCATGCTATACTGGACTCTTTCCCTTTGCGACAGAGGTGGACAGACAAAAATTTGTTAGATTATGGGACCCCTACATATCTACTCTCCCTTGTGCTCTTCAAGACAAACTCTATCTCAGCTTTGCACCTGGAAATGCATAGATGACTTACATACACCTGTTGGCACAGCACACTGACCTGTAAGTGGGTTGGCTGGACTCTCAAGGCAGGATGAGGAGGGCCCCGGTGTAGTTCAGCAGGTTGCTGGAGTGAACTAGATCCAATGGATGCTTTCTCCCCACCCCCGTATTCCACCCCCCTTTTAAGTCTTCCCCTGTTGATTGTATTGTAATTTGTTGTAAATTTGTATCAAGCCTCCTTTCCTACTAGATGAGGTTCAAACTAAAGAGGTCTAACCCTGCATCTCAATATGTTCCTCTGCTAGTTTTCTCCTCTACCCAAAGAACTGCCTTCCTCCATGTCTATCTTTCTGTAAGTGCCATGGTAAAGAGTTTCTTTTCACCAGGGGATCCATGGTATACCTCTTTCTGGCATCCTGTTCAACATAATATTGTCTGTAATGTTGTATGTTTTCCTATTCTATTGCAAAATAAATAAAAAATATGTTTAAAAATGAATATACTGAAAACAAGTGCTTCCTTTATTACCTCATTTTGCATACCAGAATCATGTAATTTAGTGTGAGCACCCATTAGCTTATATTAATAACCCTTTGAATGCCAGAGGAATGTGCATAATAATGCATTGCACACTCCTCTGGTTAAAAGTAAAATCAGACGGAATTTAAGTAAAGCAATATTAAAGTGGATCTGTCACCCTAAGACAAGTTTAGTTTGTTTCACACACAATTAAAACCTACCTGTATATTATACTAGCCATTTTCGGTAAAATAAATGTTTAAAGCGGAACTACCACCCGACAAAATCTTTAGCTTAACCAAGTCCCCATATGGCGACTAGCTGCTTAGTAGCACTAGTCGCCAGAATTATTACCTTATTTAATAGATTTATTCTCTCTTCTATGGCTGACAGTAGCACGGAGCGCGGACATCTTGCCATTGTGATGTCCGCATGCCTGCGCTTTCAGTCCCTTTTGGAGCCGGCCAGTTCCTAGCAACGCCTCTTAGACCCAGCTGAGACTGACAGCGCAGGCGCGTGGACGTCATAATGGCAAGATGTCCGAGCTCCGTGCCACTGTCAGCCATAGAAGAGAGCATAAATCTATTAAATAAGGTAATAATTCTGGCGACTAGCGCTACTAAGCAGCTAGTCGCCAGATGGGGACTTAGTTAAGCTAAAGATTTTGTAGGGTGGTAGTTCCGCTTTAAGAACCTTCTCCATATATTTTAGTGGCACAGTTTGGTACTTTGTAATTTCCATGCTCAATATGTTAATTAGTTCTGGCTTGGCCAAACTTAATTCTTGCTGTTCTGTTAGATTTGCCTGCAATGTGGGGGCTCTGCCTTGATTTATTCATACTACAGTGTAAGGAACACAGGAGGACTCCTCTGCCTAGGAAACACAAGGTTTTTTTGTCAAGGTGGGAGTCATGTGCTCCATATAGAAACTTCTAGTTTGACCATTTTTTTTCTACTGTATAAACTTCAAACCGTATTTTGTCCTTGGTCTTGTGTTATGTTCAGGGCGGTCTTATGCTTATCGAGTGCATGCTTAAACTCTGTAACTGTTTTAACTTCTACCACGGGAAAAGGATTTAATGGGAAGTTCATTAAATCCTATTTTCTCTTAAGTCCTATATGGAAAACAGGAACCATGGTGATATACCAAAAGCACCCATAAAGATTCCTAGGAGAGAATAGCGAAAAATACTCACTCCACAGGAGACCCTAAACAGGCACAACTGCCTGAAGGACCTTCTGGCCAAAGATGGCCTCGTCCGAGACTAGGATATTGACAAGATAGTGTTTACTGAATGCATGCAAAGATGACCATGTAGCTGCCTTGCACAGCTGTTAGACAGAAGCCTGATTCTTGTAGGCCCAGGACTGCACCGTGACACTGAAAGGAACAGGTTTCTTTCTTATCACATACACTGGTTGTCTGGTAGCTTTGAGCTACCAGCAAAAGTGAATATGAATGCAACCTGACCCGCTCAAGAACCTTCAGGAATGAAAAGAGAGAATCTGCCTTTCTAAAAGGCTACGTGAATGGACATAATACTTAAGGCATCAAACCACATCTAACAGGTGAAGATCCTGTTCCTGCTTGGTGGAAGGGTCAGAATGAAAAGCAAGGAAGGACAATTTTCTGGTTGATGTGAAAGTGAAATTACTTTGGGTAGGAAAACTTTAGAGGTTCAAAGAACAGCTTTGTCCTTGTGACAAAGGAGGAAAGGAGGATTGCAGTACAAGGTTTGTAGCTCCACAACTCTAGATAAAAAAAAACAATGGTCAAAAATAGAGTCAGCCTCTATGTAGCATAAGCAATGGCGTAAGATGGAAGCTGTGACGGATACCCATACTCAGACTGAGTAGCTCCCCAAAACTGTGCTTCCCTAACCCAGGACCACACTCAGAAACTCCACCAGCCAGGAACCAGTATTATAGCTCCATTCATCCAGTCATTTAGGCAGGACTCAGTCTAGGGAGAACGTACTCTGAATACAGCAAGCTGCCCCAAGCACCAGGCAACACCATTGATGGGGTTAGAATAAGAACTGATTTATTGTAGATCACACAGGGTTTATATACACACATAATGAGTGATCCACACATATTTGAATACAATATAGGTGACTGCAATCAACATATGGCGGGACAATGGGGCCGGTGGTGGAGGTGCACATAATACAAAGCGGTACAATGGGAACAATATACAAGCTATACAATAGGAGTAAACATACTGTGTGATAGAACAATGCGTAGGTGGCGACAGGATATAATGGGGCCACACATGAGTGAATTAGCTATACAATAGGGATGGGGGAAGGGCAGACATGGGACAAAGGAAAAGGGCTGGGTACAAGTGTCACAGAGGGGCCAGAATACACAAAACATGATAATGTACTTTGAGACGAAGCATCTTTTACATCTTTCAAAGTAATTACAGTCTTTTGGGGGGTCTGGTATCCTTTGGCCTGATAAGGCTGGGGGAAAAGGGCTCAATGGGGAAATAAACTGACCAAGGGAAAGGGGACAATCACCCCCCTTGGCAGGGGTAGGGACTCGGGCTTAATGGGAAGCTATACCCCGTTCCAGGAGCAGATCCATAGTCTGTGGGCAGGAGGCTGGCCCTCAGCCCCCTCCAGAAGCCCCAGTGATGGAAGGTTCTGCCACAGAAGCGAAGTTGCCACCCATCGAGTCACAAAACAACCCAGGAAACGGGGGATACTGAGAAAGTTAGTTTCCATATGCATTGCTTCTACTAGACAAACAGTGGCTCCCCAGCAACAAAACTTGGTAAAATCAAGTTTTCTGAACATGATCCATGCTGACCATACAAGAGCACGATCATAAGTTAAGATTGAGCTCAGTCTGCCCCTTGTGCCACAAGCGGGTCCAGAGATATGTCCCATGTATCTCTATGGAACAAAGATGGCCATCCTGCAGGCTTACATTCCTACAGGGGCCACATACCCAAAATTAAAATAAAACTAAAGAAAGGTTAAAAAGTCCCAAAATAGTAGAAATATAAAGCTCAGGGATAGAAAGATATATTTATTGGCATAGAAGACAGGTTAAGGCAAAAATAAGCCTTCAAATGGGAAAACTAGCCCTGAAAGGGTTAAACCATTAAAGAAAAAGCAACAGACACAACTGCAACATAGGATAAAATGGGAAAATATCATGTCAAAGGATTGAACGCACTTTAGGCAAGGATTCCACTGAAAGTGGGTGCCAAAGATAGTAGGACATAAGTAGTACCATGGCATTCAAATTGTTAACTTACCAGTCTTCTTTCTTCAAGCTCACACTGCAAATTGCAGAACTAAATAGAGTAACAGTCTTGTCATAAAGCCAGCTTCCACAGGGAAATGGTCCAGAAACAGACCTGTGATCTGGGCAATCCAAGTTCAGGGAAGCCAATAAAAGGAAGCCCACCTAATGTGTATTATACAGCCACATATCTAAGAGAAAATAAATAACAAGACCTAAAATATAAGAGCAATGCCGGCTTGCTCCTGTTACTTGACAGATCACTTGAATCTGGGAAGGCGGGGGTTAAGCAGGAGGAAGGAGTCTTCCTCAAAGATCTTGTCTTTTTTTAAGTGCCCGGCCCTCTGGAGGATGGAAGCTTAACCTCATGGTCCGTGTGTCCCATATAGAACATTAGAGAAAATGAAATTAGAGAAATGAATAATAAAATATAAAGGTAGTTTTTCATTCTCTTTCACATTAAATATATATATCTTAAGCTTAAGGTGCACTTTAAAATTACTTGCTTGGAAATCATCATTAATAGATAGTGAAGAACATAAATAAAATAGAAATTGTGTAACGTTTATTTTTCCAGCTTTACAAAGCTTACGTTACTTACACTGAATGATTTTCTGATGTAAAGTGGACATGCTTAAGAGTCAGTAATTGGCACTAGCAGACAGTATGCCTGGACAGGTGCTCAACCTCAGGGCGCTATTTAATGAGGGATGTATCTCAACAGAGCAGCTTATCATCACAAATGCCAGAGAGACGACATTTCTAAGATGTCATTACATAATGCTTACTAACTCCTCGTTATACCTGGCAACATGTAATAATATTACTCCTTTACATGGAAATGTCAATACAGCTGATCTCAAACATTTCCATGTGGAACCCTTTAGTTTCACACGAAGTCTTAGCTGAACCCTATCAAATAAACTATTTAGCATACTGGAGACTAGAGAGGTCTCCAATGCATTGCAGGCCTATCTTACCTCCGGTGGGTTAACATAGTGTCCATATCAAAAATGTATTTGAATGCTAGTTGGTCCAAGTAATCTGTTAGGTTAAGATATACCAGCCAATGGTTACCAATTACTTGTATTTGATCATTTTATGTGTTAGACAAGGCTAGGTTATAAGAGGTACATTTAATAAGACATACTGGAAGAATTCTGGGACAAACCAACACGAAAGTAAAGAAAAAGCATCACTTATTTAAAAGTGCATCACTTATTTAAAACAGAACCTTCAGCCACTTCAGTGTTTTCTACAATCCAGTGGGTCATCAAGGTATCTATATCCATCATAAAATATATTAAGTGTTTTAAAGCAGTAGTAATAGGTAAAAATTAACGGAGCTCCGATTAATCTCCATAGTTTTTTGTCCATGTAGAGCGGTATTTCAATAGTATATGAGTCGTAGTTCAGGAGTAATTCAATTATAAAGTATCCATCTCCTGTTCCTTTTATCTACATAATGATGCCAGTCCTGATGGAATGCAGTGGGAAAAACCTGCCTTCATTAGTCATGGGGGGCAGGGTTTTCCTTATGCTCACAGCATGGAGACTGTAACTCTCTGTGATCAGCCCGGTCTAATGACCGGGTTCCACATCTAAGGGGAGGAGGTATATAATGGGTAAAAGGAGCGTACACAGGCCAAAGTGCCACCCAGCAGCCTTGGCTGCTGCCTTGGAGCAGGGAGCAGAGACAGGCGGAAGGCTGGTCTGCGCGTTTGGCCAGTCTCTACTGCGCATGTTCGTGTTACGCACACAGAGCGACGCATTCTAGCAAATTATATATATTGGTTTATAAAAACTGAAGTTATTCAGGAGCACACCAATTGCATCATAGGTTACAAATAAAAATTCCTGTTAAATTAAATTGGGCTTTTAACATCTTACAAATTAGAGATGTAATGTGAAACAAAAAGCTCTATTCAAGTGTATGGGAATTTGGTAAATTGTATTTGTCACCTATGGGTCACTTCCAGTTTGATATGATAAACGAGCCATAGTGAAGTTCAAGAAGTAACCATTTTTAAGAATAAAAAAAGTAAATAAATAATAAAAAAAATTACCAGCTCAACAGGACATGCACTAAACTTAGAAGTGGTGAAAAGAAAGGAATTAATAAAAAAAAAAAAAATACTTTACAGGAAGTGTGACACAAGGATTAGCCTCCTAGGACAAGTAGTAGGGACTAGATACAGTATATAGCTATCCCAAGAATAAAAAAAGCCTGAGCTTTTTAGCTAAATAGGGAATTGGGCAGACTAGATGGTACTTGTAACTTAGGCTACGATATATCATGAAAACGTTGCCAGTAAACCGTAATTTGTAGTACATTTTATTTCTTGAAGGGACCGTAATGTCCCATAAAAAATGCTTATAGTTTTGTAGAGGTTAAAAAATTAGACTATATGCCACAAATCCTCTCTCTCAAACCACTCTGGTTTGAGAGATATTCTCAAAGTTCCCCCCTCCCTTCCTTCTCCTGATGTCAGCAGAGCCGAAATTGCGTTATTTAAAATGAGCTACTTTATTGGAACGGTCTACAAAGTGTGATTGCAAACCAGACACACGTTGTAGACCTTTCCAATTAAGTAATAATTCTCCAATAACGCAATTTCAGCTCTGCTGCAGAGCCAGCAGATGGTCCCTGGACTGGGATCTCTTGCTGTCAGCACAGCGCTGACGTCAGAAGAGGGGGAGGGAGGGGGAACTTTGAATGCAAATATCTCTCAAACCATAGCGGTTTGAGAGAGAGGAGTTGTGGCATATAGGTTAATTTTTTTAACAACTACAAAACTATAAGCATTTTTATGGGACATTACTGTCCCTTTAAAGTGGCCTAGTTTGTAAGTCGCTGGTTTAAGACTTCATTACGTTACAGACGAGTCTGTACTCACATTTCAGTGATTACAATGCCACATACTTCAATTTGACTTCCAAATAAGCTTTTACAATGCACAGACACACCAGAGCTTTAAGCTTTTGATATCCTGATCCACTGTCCTTCATTACTTACATTTGTTCCAAGGAACCCTGGGGTTCCAAGAAAGACAGTTTGAGAACTACCCAGTTTTTTGTCCAACCATAATCATACATAACATACCTGATCTTAACAGAGGTGTAGCACTCTCCAAAAGTGAAACACAAAACTGCGGGAGGCTGAGCTGTTGAAACTGGAGCTCCAAGGTATCCTCATTTTCTATTTCTGGAAAATCTAAACGACCTACGTCCATTGGAGACCAACGAGACGTCCGAGAGTTTGCATGGGCTTGAATACTGTTCCCACTTGAAAAGAAACATGGCACATGTTTAATAAAACCTAAGATATAAAAATTCTAACCCTCAACTCTGTTGCTGAAATCAATAACAAGCCATATTTGAATGGGAATATTCTGTGCTTTGTTTTAAACAAAGAGTTGCTAACAATAGCTAGAGGTTGACATATAACACTCGTGAGCATCTCTCCTCATTTAAAGAATGGATAGATTCACCAGAACCTATAGTAGATTTAGAGCCAATACGTTGGCTTACTCTTAGCCTCTAAAGTAAACAGGGAAGGGATGTACAACTAAGATTCAATGCCAAAACAGATGCAGGAACTGCTCTTTTTCGCACAGTTCCTACTGAAATACACATGTAATAAGCAACTTACTCCAAATATTATGCTGCTTATTCTGTTTTCTTCAAAAGGAGGTGAGTGTGGAAGTGTATGTGTGCTTGGGGCAGTCCATTCCTCTGCTCCTTGTTTCTCACCATGTACTATCAAGACACAGAGGAAACTGTCCTCTGTTTTCCCATTTTCCTTCCCATGCAATAGGGGTGGCATTTGGGGCTTACAATAAAGTATTAACAATAGAGTATATGCACTGAATCAATCATACATGCTCAAAAGTAGCAGGAAGTGTGGGTGTGCCATTTTTATGTTAACATACCAACACAGCACAGTTGGTACATTGGCAGATTCGTACATCCCTCCCAATGTGGGTATTTCTTCAACCATTTTTATCTGTCCTTTCTAATCATTTAACCATTGTATTCAACAGAAAAGTTTCAGTTTAATGTTAAACACAACAAAAGTATGGACAAGTCAAAAGAGATAATAGCTTGTTCCTAACAATATTAATGTGACTGCTACATCACAAATTAATTTAAAATTGCTTCCTTTTACTCTCTTTTAAAACAGACATTTAAATTTGTAGGGTTTCTGTTTTTAACTTTTGTTTTGTTTTTACTTTTCACAAGAAAGAGGACAGAAAATGGAGAAGAGAAAAAGGGGAGGCTGAACTGAAGTATAATAAATAACACATCAGATTATTATCACCTGAGATACATAATGAGATTAATAAAGAGAAATCACAATACATATTACAAATATTGCAACAAAGAAACGGTCACCATTTGCATAAAAAAAGAATAATAAGTGGAAGAGGGAGAAAAGGAGAATTGGTCTCATATATACAGTATGTAAAAGGGAAAGGGGGCTTGGGGTTGTCACACCTATTAGAAGAGGATTCATGTAGATATATGTTCATATGAATCTTTGGTCTAGTCTGTGGTGGCATCCCTGAGGATGATTTACCAAGCAGCACTGGAGCAAATCAACTGCACCACAGGGGCATATAAACATTCCCAACATTTTTAATGATTTCAATGGGGTTTTTAACCTGTCAAATGCTAACAATGTCTGCAAGGTATTGACAGACATCTCCAGTACTCATGGGGTTAAATGATCCATTTAAACATATGGGAAAGTTTTGTTTGTCCTCTTTGGTGCAGCAGGATTGTCCCAGAATTGATCCAAGTCTTCTAAGTACACCAGCCTCACTGAGGGACATTTTGTATGATAGAAACAAAGTAGGATTTAAGTTGTGGTAAAAGCATCTGAGGGGTGCATGATGGGCTAATGGGATAATTAACATCACAATCCGACAGAACTAAATAAACATTATCCATGTATTTGGTATATTCAATTCAGGGTACCCAAGTATTGCTAGTTTCACAACTAATCTTTTGTATGATAATGTCTCCATCTTGAAAATGTGTGAATTGCACCATCTCCATACCATGATTTTAGTCTTACCTGTTAAATCCTTTTCTCTTAGTCCAGACAGGTTATTGGTAACTTTGGGTAGGCAATCTGCCCCTTTAAGTAGGCAGGAACAATACTAGAAGTGAATGCAAGGGGTGACGCCTACCTTCCCTCCTTGGCTGCAGCTAGCCAGTCAGCTCCAGTAAGATTTGAGACATTAACTATTGACTAGATAGTAGAAAGGCAAGAAGACTCCTGCGAGCATGACCCCGAAGGACCCCCACAGTCTGCCACAGAAGAGCCAAGTATGGTCCCTTGACATGGTGGGAGACCAGTAACCTGTATGTACTAAGAGAAAAGGATTTAACAGGTAAGACTAAAATCCTCTTTTCTCTGTCGTCCAATACAGGTTACTGGTAACTTTGGGATGTCCAACCATTAAGTTTCCCAGAGGTGGGAAGTAAGGCAAGGACCAGGAGCAGGGCCCCCAAAGTCACCAGAGCATTTATGAACCATAACATCAGAGATAGCCCAACAAAAACAAATGAAGTGTCAACGGACACTGACCAAGAGTAACAACATCCCAGGAACTGTCACACAGCACACTGAACTAGAGCCAACAGGGATCAAAAGTGAAGGTAAAACCAAAGAACCGAAGAAGATAGTAGACAGGCAAGACTGCCTCCAGGATCTTTCTCCCAAAGCTGGCATCAGCCGATGCCAGCACATCAACACGGTAGTGCTTCGAAAAGGTGTGCACAGACGGCAAAGTGGAAGCCTTGCACAACTGATCAGCTGAGGCCTGATTCTTGTAAGCCAAAGAATGGATCTTGTAGAATGAGCCGTGACCCGAAAGGGAACATGCTTCTTCCTTAGCTCGTAAGCCTTACAAATAGTGGACTTGATCCAAGACGCAATGGTCACTTTGGATGCGGGACCCTCTGCCCTGGGGACCTCAGGAATTACTGAGAGGGCGTCAGACTGTCGAACGGACTCAGTGCGATGTACATAAAACTTGAGACAACGTACCACATCTAACAAGTGGAGATCCCTCTCCTTGTCAGAGGTAGGGTCAGGGCAGAAAGAAGGCACCAAAATCTCCTGATTAATGTGGAACTCAGAAACCACCTTCAGGAGAAACTCCTGAGAAGCTGCGAAGCACCGCCTTGTCTTTGTGAAACACAAAAAAGGGTGGTCTACAAGCTAGAGCATGCAACTCCGCGACACGGAGAACTGACACTATCAACAGGAGAAAGGCCATTTTCCACGTCAGAAGGCGTAGAGGAATAGTAGCCAAGGACTCAAAGGGAGGGTGCAGAAGGATGCCCAAAACCAAGTTAAGATCCCACTGAGGAGCAGGAGACTTGAAAACAGGACGAGAATGAGCAATGCCCCGGAAAAGAACACCTTGACATCAGAAAGAATAGTAATGAGCCTCTCAAAGAAAATAGAGCAGACGTCTGAACATTAAGGGAAATCAAACTGAGACCCTCATCCACACCATCCTGTAGAAAGCCCAGGACTGTAGGAAGATCAAAATCCTGAGACAGGTCCCTGTCAGCACACCAAGAGAGAAACGTTAACCAGACACAATGGTAAGCCTTAGAAGAAACAGTTTTGCGGGCACTAAGCATAGTAGCCACCACACCAGAAGAAAAACCTTTCTTCTTCAGTATTGAGGATTCAATTTCCAAGCCGTCAAAGACAGACGATGAACATCCTCCTTCCACAGGTAACCCTGTAGAAGAGGATCCGGAATGGCTCCGCCACTGACAGATCCAGGAGCTCCGGAAACCAAGCCTGCCGAGGCCAGTACGGAGCAATCAGAATGACTGGACAGCGCTCCAGTCTCAGTTTCCTCAACACCCTGTGCAACATGGGGATGGGAGGAAAGATGTAAGCCAGAGGAAATAACCAAGGAATGGACATGGCATCCAACGCTAGAGCTAGAGTGTGTCTTGTTGCCATCAGGTAGATGCAAGGAAGACCCCACTTCTGAACAATGAGGATGAACACATCTGGGTGCAGTTCCCACTCTCCGCTGTCCACTGTGTGCGGACTGAGGAAGTCTGCCATGACGTTGTCTACGTCGGGAATGTGCACTGCGGATATGGTAGAAACATTTTCTTCTGTACAGGACAAAATAGCCTTGACCTCTAACCAAGCGGCAAGACTTCTTGTTCAGCCCTGCTTGTTGATGTAGGCCACTGCCGTGGCGTTGTTGGACTGGACCTGGACTGGGCAGTCTTCCAGCTGGAGTGTCCAGTGGTGAAGAGCATGAAATATCGCCCATAGTGCCAACACGTTGATGGGAAGGAGAGGTTCCTCTGGAGACCACCGACCCTGAGCTCTCAGGCGACACAGAACCCCTCCCCAGCTGGAGACACTGGCATCCGTCATCACCGTGGTCCAGAAGGATACCAAGAAGGACTTGCCCTTCAGCAGATTGGAGAGGTTGAGCCACCACAACAAACTCAGTTCCACATGAAGAGGGAGGGACACTTCAGAAGGTCTGGCTGACCCCTGCACACCTGGATCACAAACCTCTGGAGTTCCCTGGTGTGAGCCATGGCAAACAGGACCACTTCTATGGAGGAGATGAACTTCCCAACTAGAGAGGACAGCTTCTTGTCTGGAACTTGATCGTGAGCCAGAAAGGCAGAAACCCTGTGGGAGATCTGGTGAGCCACCTCGTCCGTGAGAAACACCATGCTCTGCTGAGTGTTGAAAAGAAGGCCCAGGAAGACCAGACACTGGGAAGGGACAAGATCCGACTTGTCCATGTTGAGGATCCACCCATGATGGGTGAGAGCATGAATTACAGTCCTGAACCTGCTGCTGAAGAAGTTCCGCAGAAGGGGCTTTCAGAAGCAGGTCGTCCATGTACGGATTGACTCAGATGCAGTCCCGATAGAGGACGGATGCTAAGACTCCTAGGACACGATTGAAGACTTGAGGAGCTGTAGTAAGACCAAAGGGAAGAGCTGAAAACTGAAAATGCCCATGGTCGCAGGCAAATCTGAGATACTGCCAGCTCTCTGGATGAATGGCAATGTGTAGATACGCGTCCTGAAGATCCAGAGAGGCAAGGAATTCCCCTGGGGACATAGCAGCAATCACCGTCCTTAGGGACTCCTGGTGTTAATGAGTCTTGATCACAAAGGCATTGAGATCCTTCAGGTCCAAAATGGGACGACAGCCGGAGACCATAAAGAGGTTTGAGTAAAAACCCATACCTCTGACCTGAACTGGAACAGGTTCCTGAACATCCTTGTCCAGAAGAGCCTGGATAGCGCCATCAAACAGACAGAAGACTACTCTTGCCCCCTGTGGTCTCATGAATCAGATCCTTAAGATCTGGCCCAAACAAAGAGGTGCCTTGAAAAGGCAATGAGAGCAAAGCTTTCTTGGAAGCAGTGTCAGCAGACCAGATCTTGAGCCAAAGAGCTTGTCTGGCAACCACAGACATTATGGAAACACTTGCCACCAAACGGATGGCATCAAACAAGGCAGCAGAAACATAGTGCTGGGCCTCAGAAATGTTGGCAAGAAGCCGCAACATATCCAAAGTAGGAGCACCCTGACAGACACGCAGGGTGAGCGGTTTCGTCCAGACCGCAATCGCCCGGTTCACCCATGCTACAGCAAATGCTGGACGCAAGACAGTATCAGCGGTGGCAAAAATGGACTTGAGTGAGACCTCAAGTTTGTCAGTCCAGTCTTTCAGAGCAGACACATCAGCAACTGGCAAGGCAGTGGACTTAGATAGCCTGGAGACAGGTGCATCCACCTTAGGGGGATGAACCCACTGAGCAAGCGCCACCTCAGAGAAGAGGTAAAGCTTGGCAAATTTCTTGAAAACAGAAGGTTTCCTGTCCGGAGACCTCCACTCATCAGACACAAGGAGGTCAAGAGTGGGGTTAGGTGGAAAACAAGTATGGGGCTCCAGAAATACATCAGAGGGATCCGAAGAAACCTCTTGAACTAAGGGAATGTTTAGGGTGGTTAAGACAGCTCTGATCAGGCCCTCAGCTGAAGGATCAGGATCAGCCTCAAAGGGGTCCCCAAAAAACTGAGAGGAGCCTACAGCAGAACATTCCTCAACGTCCAAATCCAACAACAGTTCCTCCTCAGAGGATTCTGATACGTCAGGTACTCCCTACGGTTTCGGCAAGGAAGATCTGATGGAAGTAGGGGTAAGCCAAGAGTGGAAGACCTACCCAAAGTTACTAGTAACCTGTATTGGACGACAGAGAAAAACAGATAGCAGTGAAGCTCTAGCTTTCCATGAAACTAAGAGGTCACCTTTGGCTAAATTAAGCAGGTGTGATAATGAATTTAAAATGTTATTGTAAATGAGGATGTAGTTATTCAATAGAATTGTCAGAGGGCTTACATGGATTACATTGCCTTGAAGTTTCTATATAATATGCAATATTTTGTTTCACTGTTAAATCGATGATTTCAAATTGTTTGTGTGTTGCGTTCTAATTTTTTCCAATGTCTTTCATGCATTTTCTTCCCGTATTTGAAGATTTTTTTGCACATTAGATTTCTGATATTTTATCTCATAGCTGCTAAGTTTTAAAGTTATTACTAGAATGATCTATTTAAAATCTGTTCTCTTATTATACATAAATAAAACTGTAGCTTAACAAAAATGCGTGTGTAATGGAAGACATATTAATGCTTAATGCATTCATGTCGGTGCAAAGCACTAGTTTAATGAAATACTACTTGTTCTCTTCCAAAGTACTACCTAGAAGATGTAGCATCCCAGTCTTGCCCATCTCCCCTCAGACGCTGGCTTGAGCGTCCCAAAATAGAGGGTCGGAGGTTTCCATTCTCAGGAGAGGGATTTTGAGAATTATGAGTTCCTTGAGTGTCTTGGCAATATGATACAGAAGAATTATGGGACAAGACTTCTGCAAAACATACAAACAAAATATACAGCATTACCTACAATCATAATGATCCAAGTTTCTCAGTGAGTTTGTAATTTAAAATATCAGCTCTTTACATTAATGGAAAAAGGCATACTGTAGTAACACTTGAGTTTCAGATTTGTTACCTAAATATTTAATATCAGATTTTCTAAAGGACAAGTGAAAATTGCAACATTGTTTCCATAAGATAGATACAATTAAATGAATTACAATTATCCTTCATCTTACAAACAATAATTCATTATTTTTTTAAAGCATCACTTGTTTATGAATAGATATAGCAAAACGGATTAGCTTCCTGGAGGCTAAATGCAAGCAAACAGAATTCAAATGATTCTTACCTCTTTTATTACAAAAAAATCCTGGATCCCTATGAAAATTCAGTCTTTTTCTGAGAAATGTACATAACTGATGCAGACATGAAAGAGACTGGAATGCCAAGTGCTGTTGCCCATCTTTTTCAGATGCCAGTACCAGTAAAGACAGAAGGCTCTGAAAGACAATTCTAGAAAGTAAGCCACATGCACATGTAATTCAGCACAGTGTACTTATACTAGGAATATGTTTAGAAACAGAATTCTAAATATATTATATGAAGATATATTAACACATATTGGATTATATATTTTAACTTCCCATGTAAATAAATTATATTAGTAGGCCCAAGCTTACAGAAATAAGTACTGTATTCTTTATTTGGTACACAATTTGACAGTGCAAGTCTCAATCAAACACTTTTAGGAGATTGTCTGGGTACATATAAAGCATCACACTCAGAGGAACCTAAAAGGTTATATTACATTTTATATATATTATATACACATTTATATACACATACATATAGGCCAGTCTTTTAGGATGGGCCATCCACCTGGACAAAACACACATGGAGAGCCCAAGTAAAAATCTTGTGTTAGGACATTCAGACAAAAGGCACTGTTGTTGTGTCAGCTCATCTGTCAAAAAGACCAACATGCATACAGTTATGTGCAAATAAAATAAAATCAAAACAAAGATTAAACATAAATCATACTGTCTAATCCAGGTAACGTACTAGATTGCCACACAATGTGTCTAGACATTATAATTTATGTGTTCTTGTTTGTTTTTGATTTTATTTGAGCTTCATATTATACTAATGGGTTTAAGTTTTTGACAAATGAGCAGACACACTTAAAGTCCCGGCACACTTCTGGTAGAGAGATTTTTACATTGGATTTCTCCATGTGCACTGTCCAAAAGGAAAGCCCATGCTACAGCACTGAAATAGCTACCTATATATTGAAAAATATAATATATTGCCTTTCAAGTTCCCTTGAGTTTGATACCTTTGTTGCCATGCACTTACACCCAAGTCGTTTCTCATACGGAACAGAATAGTCTTTAATGTTCTTGAAGTCGGTGAATGTCAGGGACTCCTGAGTGGACATGAAAAATATGCTTTAGGGTTTATCCCCCTGAGTAAAACAAGGGTACTCCCACTGCTGAAAGGTGTTTTATTCAAAAGTTATTAAGGATCAAACTTTTTTTTTTATGTGCATTATCACAGTGGGCTGAAACTGTACAGTGGCACTATTGCTACACCAACCTATGGTCAGCTCTGGTCAGTTGACCATAAATCTCCATAGGATGGTGTATGTAACAGCAAGATTGTACAATGTCAAGCTACTGTGATACTGCACCTAAAAAATTATGATTTTAGTGTTCTCCTTTTCTCTTTAGTCCATATGCAACACAGGTACCATGGGGATGAGTCCCTCCTCCTGGAGGGCAGTGCACATCACAAGAAACAGGATCTTTGGTGGAGACTCCCTTCTCTTCCTCCTCCAACTCAATCCCCCTGCCTACTAACTCCCAGAATTCATGTGATCTAAGCCACACAAAAAGGAGTAAGCTGGGAAGAGAAGAAAAAAATCTCCTGGGGGTAAAGTATAAAAGAAGAATGGACTCGCTAAACATAACACACGTTAAACACATTAATTTCTTAACCCTTTTGAGTGTCAGAGAGGTATCCGACGCAATGAGTTGGCTACCTTTCTGGTGTTCAGAGGGTTAAAACAAACAAAGGAGAAAAAGCAGCCAATTATTTTTTCAACTAACCTGCACAATTTTTGGCCTTTGTAGAAAAATTTCAGCGGGAAAATCTTCCAATACAACATCCTGTAGAAGCTGGCAACTTCTCCAAACTAAATTATGATTATTGCTTCTCAGAGAGCTGAAAAGAATGTTATTCACTTTCAATACAGAAAAAATGTCAAGCATAAATTTTTCACTTTTAATTATCTATTCAGCTGCCTATTCAGAAGACAAATAGCAGAATGAAAAAGCAAAATTACTCCATTCAAACCGATTTTACAGCAACGTAACCAGCAGAAAAAGAAAACACTTTATTCAAATTTCTGTGCTGCATAACAAATAATGGCAAAGAGTTATAAAATACATAAAAGTAAAATAAGACCAGAATAAGTTTATGCATCCAAGTAGGCAAAAAGTATTTAAATAATCTCAGTATAATGCCAATGTTTCTAAACCCTTCAAGGACTAGAGGTGTGTGCATCACATTCCAAACAATGTGTCACACACCTCTCTTGTCCTTAAAGGGTTAAGCCAGTGACAAAAGATAAACCATTAATTTATTATTACTAATATCCTTATTATTAAAGCAGAACTATCATGGAGATATGTGCCCCTCTTAATAGTTAGTTAGCGGCAACCATTTAAATACTGTTATCATGGAACAGTAAATATGGAAACATAAGTTCTTCTGAGACTCACCTCACGACAGCAGCGCAGTCATCTTGCCAAAGATGGATCTGTGAGCCTGTGCTGTCCGTCCCTGTCTACTCACTGAGAGGTTATTTACCAAAGGTTGCATTGTTCCGTACGGTACAAGCAGGGAGGTGCTGTCTTCTTGACTCGCCTCCTAAGAGAAATCTATGAGCCTGCTCTGTCCTTCCCTGCTTGTACCGTACGGAACAATGCAACTCCCATTTTGGCAAATAACCTATCAGTGAGGAGACAGGGACGGACAGTGCAGACTTACAGATGCCTCTTTGGCAAGTCTGCATGGTCATCTTGAGTCGAGTCTCAGAAGAACTTATGTTTCCATATATACTGCCTGTACTTAATAAACATTATAACAGTAATTACATGATTACACTATACTATTAAAAAAAGGGGCACTTATATATCTGTGATAGTTCCGCTTTAACCTTTTGAGTGCCAGAAGTGTTCACAACACATTGCTTGGCAATATGTTGCACATCATTCAAAAGGTTAAAGCAACCCAGGTGCCATGGCACTTAGGGTGCCACTTTTTTCCATGAAGATTTTGACAAAAATGTAATATTGATTTTTAAATGTATATTTAGGGAACTTGTTATGCACAATAGGCTTGCATTTGTCTTTCTGAATGCAAGGCCTAAGAATAGTTGTATACTTTTAAACTTGTCCTCTTGATTACTACCTGGACAAATACCCTAAAATGACTAGTGGTTTTGAAAGGGCATTCCAAATCTCCTGCATGTTCTATTAAAGTTTTCTTATATAGAAAACTAGTTTTTAGTTATTTAGACTGACAAACAACCCTTTCAGCGTAAGTGGATGTGGACAACGCAAGCTGAGCAGTGTCAGGGAGTGAAGGCAATTTAGAGCCAAGACAGAAAGTGCCTTCATGGCAGGCCTTAATTAGCATAATCACTATCTACATCCCCTTAACCCTTTGAGTGGCAGAGGGGTACACAATGCATTGCTGTGCAATGTGTTGCATACCCCTCTGGCACTCAAAGGGTTAACGAACTAGTTGTATTAAAAAAACATAATTACAAGGAGAACATAACTGAAAAAAAAAAATGTTAGCTCAGTAACAGATTGATCCCCTTTCTGCCCATTAGGCATCAATTCCTTTATTCTTGTTATCATACTATATTTATATAGCATCAACTTATTCAGCAGCACTGTACAACAGAGAATAGACATACTGAGACATAAAACAGTACAGACAGAAAGTAGATAACACAAGGGCCCTGCTCTTGAGATCTTACAGTCTAGGCCAGTGACTGTCAACGTTAGTCCTTGGGACACACCAAAGGAAATGTTTTTAATACATCCCTGCTTGATAATTAGTGGGTAGTCTTTGGCCGAGTCATTTTGATTGCACGCTATGTGTTTAATTAGGGATAATCTTAAAACCTGACCTGTTGGTATGTCCGAAGCACTGGAGCTGAGAATCAGTGGCTTAGTAGAAGGTAGGCTGGGACACAGAAGGTGTAAGTGGTACACAATGCAGAAAGCAAAAGTTTAGCATTTTTAGTGCAAGCCAGCCCCACCACAGGGAGGAAACAAAATGGCTAATCTTTTGCTTTCTGCATAATGTCCTAAAAGCTTGAACCACTAAAGATCAATATAAAGTAATATAGGAGTTATCACTTATAACTGGAGTTATTGATTAATCAACAGATTAAAAAGTAACACTTGAAAATCACGCATGTGGCGTTATAACAAACAAAATATCAGCTTGTGCAATGTTTAACCCCTTAAGGTGTTGCATTCCCCTGTGGTCCTGAATATAACTCTGCATGATCTTCAAAGCTAAGAGGTGTGAAAGAATGCAAGTAGTTGGGGGTTATTAACCCCTTAAGGACCCATGAAGTGCAAGGACTGTCATGGGCAAACTTGCGTTGAGGACCCATGACGGCCCTGGCACATTATAGAATTCAGGGGTCCCTGAGTGGCTGAACACTGCTTGGGAAAACCTGAATCCATTTAGAAAGAGAAAAAAAAACAAAACATGGTCCTTAACTGAAGGTGTTAATTGTTTTAGCCTGATTAAATGAAAAACAAAAAGTATACAGCCAGAATCGACTGTGGTTAGCCCTGAAGTCCTTCAGTTGGCCCTTTAAGGAACAGAGGAGGGTGAGCAACACATTGCGTTGCAACACATAGCCCACCAGTCTTGTCCCTAAAGGGTTACAAATGAAGACACTTCTTCCTAGGGTACAAATCAATTTTAAAATGTATGCATTCAAACACCTAAGAATATGCTAGTCAAAAGACTCGAGGGAATAAACCTTTTATTTGAATTTAATCTTTTCTCATAGCTTTAAAACAGATCAACTGACTAACATTTATCATGATACCAATCAGTTCAAACAATAACTTAACAAGCTTTCATTCAGAATTTCTACATCAAGAATGAAGACTGATATAAGAATAATGTCTTAATAAGAATTTCTGCAAAAGGTGGGGACACCTCATCAAGCAGTGGATTGGGTGTTGTTAAAACTGGAAGTGCCCACAAGTAGTTCTTTGCTCGCACCTGTAGCTGAGCTTTTTAACCCCTTCCCGTCCACTGACTTTCCAGGACCGTCACGGCTGTCCAGCACTTAAGGACCAGTGACGGTCCTGGCACGTCACATACGTTTTACTCACATTGCTCCTGCAGGAGCGCTATGAGTAATAGTGGGGACTGAAATGATCACTCCTAGACTGGAGCAATCTCTTTCAGTCCCCCGTTCAGCATGCCGGCACACGTGATCAGTCACATAGGCCAGCAAGTCAAAGTTTTCAATTTGGTCCTTAAAGGACCACACACCCCAGGACCGCTGGTCCTTAACCCATTAAGGACCAGCCGCGCACGCATGCACATGGCCGTCACCTAAGGACCACGGAGCATTTTTTGATTTATTTTTTTTTAGCTGCTCCGATTCCGGATTCCCCAAACAGGAACCCCGGAATTCCGTGACGTACATGTACGTCCTTGGTCCTTAATGGACCTCCACCTCATGACGTACATGTACGTCATGGGTCGTTAAGGCGTTAAGAGATTAACCAGCCTTTGTTTACAGGAGTGGCTCAAGATGACTGGAAAATTGATAGTGGAGTGACACCACACAAAAAAGGGCAGTCGGGGTAAGGCCACACCAGGATTACTGTTTACAGTTCTGGAGAAGCACATTAATAATTTTCAGACGTTTCAAAGAAGGGCCACTAAAACAGTGCAGGGTCTTGACGACAAAGGGTACCAAGATTGATACAAATTACTTATTATGAATAGCGAGGATGGCAAGTGGAGATATATTAAAGTATTTAATACAATTCAGGAGAACTATATTAAAACTAGTATGAAAGCCCGTATACACGGGCTAAAGTGCACCCAGCTGCCCCAGCTGCTGCCCCAGAGCCGGGAGCAAAGACAGGATGTGAGCCGTCCAGAACGGGGCAGCGCTGATCCTTAGCGGGGAGCTCCAGATGGCTCACAGTGAATCTCCCTGTGTGCGAAACCACTCATGCACAGTAGAGACTCTCCACTGCGCATGTGCGGTTACGCTCACAGTGAGCGATGCATTCTACCACTTTATGTTATAGGATATACTAAAAATATATTAAAATATTTAATATAGTTCAGGGGAACATTTTTTCAGAAAAAGAGGACTACTAGAATAGAGGTATGGATCTAAAGTTAGTTGGTAGACAATTCAGAAGAACTGTGTAAATACTACTTCACAGGAGGGGTGACAAATTGATGGAACAGCCTCCCTGCAGAGGTGGTATGGACTGATATTGTAAGGGAATTCAAAAATGCCGGAGAGTTATGCACTAAGGTTTGATAAAGAGGTGATAAATTGGCGATGACTTCTCCAGTGATATAGTCCGTGCATTAAGATATCCAAAGCTAAAGAAATCTTAGTGCATTGGTTTCATAGAATAACATAGGACTTGGAGAAGAGTTAAGTGTTTAGGATTTCAAAAACCTCCCATTGGAACAAGCAATTCAAGAGCTTTCTTACTGTCCTATATCTGGCAAAACCCCAAACTGCCACCGGTTTGAATGGGGTTTTTAAGTGACAGTAATGTTTTATTTAAACTTTACATTTTCCTCAAGTGCAAAATATATGAAGTCAGATTGCCAGCATTTATTTGCTTGTTCATCTTCCCCTAGTAACATTATCAAAAAAACCTTTACACATATGGAAAGAACAGTATTACTTATATACTGAACCCCTTTATAGAACTCTGAATAGTGAAATAGTTTGGCTGGACAAAGGAGTATTAGACCAAAAATAATCAAACAAAATGAATGCAATCTGTCATAAATAGTTAAAAACACAACAAAAAAGGGTAAAATTAACTAACATTAAGTACCTGATAGTACATAATAATCGCTAGAGATCAGTAACCAAGTGGTAACTAAATAATCATTTGAATACCTGTAATATGGCTTATCTGCTGTACACAGTATATGACCATTCAATTATCCAAATAAAAATATAAGCAATCACAATATTTAAAAGTGTTCTCCAAACAAATTAATAAAAGGCATAAATCAAAAGAATATACATTTCCTTTCCCCACTTAATGCAGATAAGGGAAACAGAATGTATTATGTCATCCTCAGGTAAAATCATACTATAACAGATCACAATCAAGTGGTAAAAAAACATAAACCTTTGTGTACCACTAATATAGAAAGATATAAAAGGCTCAAAAGTACTAAATAAATAGACAATTAAGTACCAAGGTCTGATAGATGACACTTGCTATATGGCATTAGATCCTCAAACAAGCAAATAAAGTCACAGGTGAGATAGCTCAGTTGGTTAATGCATGCGCTGTTCAATCTATTCAAATTTTGGGGTCGCATTTTTAATCCAGGTAAAATGAACACAGCCTTTGACCCTTCAGTGGAAGATAAAATGAGTACCCAGGACATACTCAGTCTCAACGTATCCTTCCTGGTAAAACACTATAATAAAAAAAAATTTAAAAAAAATTCTGAAAATAATATGAATTCCACATCACTGCTTATATTTAAATCCATTGAAGGGAAGGAAATAAATCCTCCATAATCCCAGTTATTCTAGGGAGGAAGCATACTGGAATACTCAAAGACTAGTTTAAATGCCTGAGTACACGGGCTACAGTGCCACAAAGCAGCCTCGGCTGGTGCCCGGAGCCTCTCTGCTCACTGCCCACGCTGCAGTCATGCGCAGTACAGAGTGCCCGAACGTGCCACGGCTGATTCGGAGTGAGGAACTCCGAATTTGTACCAGGAAGGTGCGCAGAGAGGACCCCGGTCCGAATTCTGAGTAACCCGCTCTGTATCAGCCACGGCGCGTTCGGGCAGTCTGTACTGCGCATGACTGCAGCACGGGCAGTCTCTACTGCGCATGACTGCAGCGCATGACTGCAGCGCATGGACATGCACGCTTTAACAAACATAAATTTAAAAGTTTCCATAATTTTAAAGTTTGGAATATTTGTTATAGTGTGTGTGCTGTTTTCTGCAGGCTGGGGGGGAGGAAGTAATTTTCTCTTGCAGTCCTCATTTCCTAGTCTTGATGCTACAACCTGCTGTCTAAGACACAGCAAGAAGTGAAGAGTGAAAACAGAAAATTGCTTCCTCCAGACTGCAGATGATCAGCACATACAGCTACACATATTCCAGCTGCTGTCATTATATATAAACCTTTACTAAAATATATCTGTAAATCATTCTACATAGAACTTTCTTTTATGAACAGCAGTAAAAGCACTATTTCTCATCCAGGCTGCCAGGATGCTTTGGTGTGCCCTTGGTACACCAACTTTGGATGCTATTTTTTTTTCCAACTAAGTCTTTTAAAAAATGGTGAATGTTGAGTTAAGAATATACATTTATGGATATTGTTATGCATAATGTTTGTTTTTGTCATACTGGCTGTGAGACCTAAGAATAACGATATTGTTATGCATTTGTCCTTTAATTACATCCTTGACAAGTGCCCTGAAAATTCTAGACTGTATGTTACAGACCAGAGCTGTCCATAGACTGGTGCATCAACAGCGCTACCATAAAATGTTGGGCCATGGAAGTACTGCAACCAGAAAATTGAAGCTTGAGAAGAAATAACTTTTAAATAAAACAGCTTTCAGCAGTAGGAATACCCTTATTTTATAAATCCCAAAAGAAAAGGATCCTAAAAGTTGCACTCTGTCAAATACACATAACAACAATAATACAAAATAAACAAATATATAGAAACAAAATACGTAGTCTAAGTGGAATTGCCCACCAGCAGAAGTGGTAGAAGTTAATACAGTGACAGAATTTAAGCACGCATGGGATATGCATAAGGCTGTCCTTAACGTAAGAAAAGACCAAGGACCAAAAAAGGTTTGAGGTTTCTTACAGTAGGAAAATTGGCAACTAGATGGGCTAAATGGTTCTTATCTGCATCAAATTCTATGTTTCTGTATTACAAAAATGTATTAAATATATACATCCATTTGGGCATAAAGGGACAATAGGAATGTGCATATACCCACCACAAGCCATACAAAGCATACATAGTAAAATAAAACACAAACCCAACAATCCCCCCCTTCTCTACCCAAGAAAAAGGGGGGAAAGGATAGGATCAGTGTCACCCTATATATGATATGTATGCTTGGTCACATGTAGTTATGATTTGAGTTGTACTACTACATGTTTTTTATTTTTGGAGTACCATTAGGTTACCCTTATTTTACTCAGCAGGCTGAACTCTGTATTATAGGATTTCCATATTAAGCATTACTATCCCTTTTTAAAAACTTTAATAATGATAATAAAAAGTACCCAAGGGGCATACAGTGCCTTGCTTATGGTCAACCACTCTGAATTACCCACATTTTGTTTTGTTACAACCAAGAAGTAAAATAGATTTAATTAAGAGTTTTTGTCACCAATCTAAGCAAAGTATTCTATTATATCAAAGGGGTAAAAACACACATATTTTACAAAGTTATTCACTAATAAGACCCTACATTTAATTGACTAGACATCATGTGTCACTTATATATAGGTAGACTGTTTCTAGAAGAGTTTGTTAGAGAGCATATCTAATCAAATTGCATCATGGAGACCAAGGAGATATCAAAACAAGCCCAGGATAAAGTTTAGGAAAAGCACCAAACAGGGTTGGTTTATAAAAAAATATCCCAAAGTCACCAGAGCACCAATGAACCTACAGATCATGAATAGCTCAACAATAACCACAAAGTGTCAACGGACACTGACCAAGGGTAACAACACCCCAGGAACTGTTACACAGAACACTGAACTAGAGCCAACAGGGCTTAAAAGTGAAAGAGTACTCAGAGACTAAAGAGATTCTAGACAGGCAAGGCTGCCTCCACGATCTTCCTCCCAAAACTGGCATCGGCCGATGCCAGCACATCCACACGATGGGGTTTAGAAAAGGTATGCACAGACGACCAAGTGGCTGCCTTGCACAACTGATCAGATGAGGCCTGATTCTTGTAGGCCCAAGAAGCCCCAACAGACCTCGCAGAATGAGCCATGACCCTAAAGGGAACGGGCTTCTTCCGAAGTTCGTAAGCCTTACGAATCGTGGACTTGATCCAAGAAGCAATGGTTACCTTGGAAGCAGGCTTCCTTGCCCTAGGACCCTCAGGAATGACAAACAGAGTTTTAGACTCCCGTAAGGACTCAGTACGATGCACACAGAACTTGAGACAATGAACATCATCCAACAGATGAAGATCCTTCTCCTTATCAGAAGTAGGGTTAGGGCAGAATGAAGGAACTACAATCTCCTGATTAATGTGGAACTCAGACACCACCTTTGGGAGGAATTCTTGAGGATTGCGAAGCATCGTCTTGTCCTTGTGAAAAACCAAAAAGGGTGTTCTACAAGACAGGGCATGCAGCTCTATGACTCGGCGAACAGAGACTATCACCAGGAGAAAAGCCATCTTCCACGTTAGCATACGTAGAGGAATGGTAGCCAAAGACTCGAAAGGAGGATGCTGAAGCACTCCCAAAACCGAGTTTAAGTCCTCTGCTCCTCAGTGGGACGAGCAACACCCTAGAAGAAAACCTTGACATCAGGAATGATAGCAAGATGCCTCTGAAAGAAGACAGAGAGTGCAGAAATGTGAACCTTAAGGGAACTCAGACTAAGACCCTTATCCACACCATCCTGGAGGAAGGAAAGCACTGTAGGAAGGTCAAAATCCTGAGACACACCGTTGTCAGCATACCAAGATAGAAAGGTAGACTAAACTCTATGGTAGGCCTTAGAGGAAACAGGCTTACGAGCGCTAAACATAGTAGCCACCACAACAAAAGAAAAACCCCTCTTCTTCAAAATTGAGGATTCAACCTCCATGCCATCAAAGCCAGACGATGAACGTCTTCCTTCAATGATAAGGATTTTAGCAGCTCCGGAACGAGTATACATAAAACATGGTGAGCCATATATATGGAGAAGATCGACCCCTGTGCTCAGCCTACTGAGAAACCTCCCAAGGTCTTTAACATATAAATGAAAAAACAAAAAGTAGACAGCACGATGAGATGTCTTCAATCCAATATAAAAAAATACAAATTTATTTAAACATTAAACATTTGAAATCAAGTACAGATGTGTTCATTTTTTCCTTGCATTTAGGAGGTCGTGAGTGAATAAGATCTGTACTTGATTTCAAATGTTTAAATAAATTTGTTTTTTTTTTTTAATATTGGATTGAGGACATCTCATAGTGCAGTCTATTTTTTGGTTTTTCATGTAGATGAAAGTCTTCCTTCCAGAGGTAACCTTGCAGAAAAAGATCCGGACGGGAGGGAAGTCAAAGAGGTTCCGCCACTGAGAGGTCCAGAAGCTCTGGAAACCAAGCTTATCGAGGCCAACAGAGGGAATTGGAGGAAATAGGTAAGCCAGAGGAAATATCCATGGGATCGACAAGGCATCCGCTGCCAGAGCCAGGGGATCCGCCCAACAAGAGCAGAATGTTGGAACCTTCCTGTTGTGCCGGGTCGCCGTCGGGTCGAAGCACAGAAGACCCCACTGCTGGATGATGAGGTTGAACACCTCTGGATGCAGTTCAAACTCTCCGCTGTCCACCGTGTGCTGACTGAGGAAGTCTGTGAGAACGTTGTCTACGCCAGGAATATGAACTGCGGAAATGGCAGGGACATGCTGCTCTGCCATTGATAAAATAGCCTTGACCTCTAGCCAAACTGCGAGACTTCTTGTGCCGCCTTGCTTGTTGATGTAGGATACCGCTGTGGCATTGTCTGACTGTACCCTTACCAGGCAATCCTCCAGTTGCTGAGTACAGTGATGGAGGGCATGAAATATCGCCTGAAGCTCCAAGATATTGATGGGAAGGAGCAACTCCTCCTGGGACCACCGGCCTTGAACATTCAAGTGCCCCAGTACCGCTCCCCATCCGGAGAGGCTGGCATGCGTCATGACTGTTGTCCAGAAGGGCACCAGGAAGGGTCTGCTTTTCAGGAGATTGTTCAGGTTGAGCCACCACGAGCGGCTCTGCTCCATGTGAAGAGGGAGAGATAGGGATCATTCCAGGAGATCCGGTTGACCCCTGCACACCAGTATTAGAAACCTCTGAAGTTCCCTTGTATGAGCCATGGCGAAAGGGACTGCTTCTATGGTGGAAATGAACTTCCCCACCAAGGATGACAACTTCTTGGCTGGAACTGGATCCTGAGACAGGACAGGCTGGACCTTCAGTGGTATCTGATGAGCTACTTTGTCCGTGAGGAACACCATCCCCCTCTGAGTGTTGAAGAGGATGCCCAGAAAGACCATCCTCTGGGAAGGGACAAGGTCTGACTTGTCCAGATTGATGATCCAGCTGTGATGGGAGAGAGCATGAATGCAGCCCTGCACCTGCTAATGAAGGAGGTCTGGAGAAGAGGCCTTCAGAAGGAGGTTGTCCAGAGTAACGCTGATGCCGTTCCGATGTAGGATGGAGACCAATGCCCCCAAGACTCTGTTGAAGACTTGGGGAGCCGTGGTTAGGCCAGAGGGGAGGGCAGAAAACTGGAAGTGCCCTCGGTCGCAGGCAAAGCGGAGATACTGCCGACTCTCTGGATGAATGGTGATATGCAGATAGGCATCTTGAAGATCCAGAGAGGCCAGAAATTCCCCAGGGGACATGGCTGCTATCACTGGGCGCAGTGACTCCTGGCGGTATTGGGACTGGACCACAAAGGTGTTACGGTTTTTCTGACACTCAGACCAGGTTGTAACGTAAAAACACAGTTTATTGAAACAGAATGATAAACAGTGCCCCTAGGGGTCAGTATAGGTAAGAACAATGCAAACAAATACAGACAAGAACAGGCAATATAAACAGAGGATGGATATAACTACAGACAGGAGCTACATAGAGGGTTAACTTGAGCAACTGGTGAGGCTCAGGCTAGATTGGCCAACGCCCAGGAGATATAACAGTCTCTGAAAACAGTCTCTAAATGTAGAACAGGAACACGGGATCAGCGCTGTATCACTCTCAAAGCAGACGCAGGATGAGACCCTGTTGCTCTGAGCTGAGCCCGTACCACCACAGTGGGCTATGAGGAATGCTACTGCCAATCTGATGTAACCAGAATAGGAATCGCCCTGAATGAGTAGTGAGTAACCCTGCGTCTGCCACGGAAAGTATGCCAGCCCTTGGGAGGACACAGTAGAACGGAGTTGCCCAAGCTTATGCAGAGCCGATGCACAAAGTAGTGCAGTTGGAATAGTACACTTTGAGCAAATGAGATACTGCCCAGACACCCTTCCGGTGTCGCCCAGAATCCTATTTGCAAGAGCGAACGGACTACCAGTGTCAACCGGCGTGATCACGGTGCACCCCGAGCACCGGACAAGCGGAGCTCTGCAAGGTCTGGTATAGCGTCAAGCGGAGGCTCAAAGTGTAAAGGCTCAGAGAATCAACAGGAGCTTGGCAATATAACAAGTGGCACGTAATCGGAGACTACCGGCAGTGCAAGGGTTAATCTGGTACATTTGAAAGAGCAATGCTCAGTGGGTACAAGGCAGGCAACCTCGGCTACAGCTACTTGAGCGAGAGGAAATCGAGGACAGTTCAGAATGTCGCCAGCGCGACCGGAGGACACTGGAGCAGCAACCGGACAGGAGCAGTAGCCGGAACCGGATGACGGAGTCGCAGGAACACCACCGGAGAGTGGATCGATCACGGAGCAGGATCAGGAGCCAGAACCGGGTCGAATCACGGAGCAGGGTCGTCAGCCAGAGCCGGGTCAGATCACGGTGCAGGGTCGTCAGCCAGAGCCGGGTCAGATCACGGTGCAGGGTCGTCAGCCAGAGCCGGGTCAGATCACGGTGCAGGGTCGTCAGCCAGAACCGGGTCAGATCACGGAGCAGGAACAGGAGGAGAGTCAGACTAGCCGGGTCGGTACACAGGAAACACTGGAGATCAGCAACTAGGCGCAGCAACATAACACCACGAAAGGGCAATTGACAAGTGCCCAAAGCCCAGCATATAAAGGCACATCCTGGACGGGCCAATCAGACTCCTCCAATGCAAATGTACACAGTCAGAGATTGACAGGGAATCACGGGGACCGTGATAGTATCCCCCTCTCAAAGACCCCCTCCCCTGCCAGAGGGTCTAGGTTTAAGGGGATATTTAGAGTGAAAGTTGCGCATCAGTCGTGGAGCATGAAGATCCTTATGATCAACCCAAGAACGCTCCTCAGGCCCATAACCTTTCCAGTGGACCAAATATTGCAACTTGCCTCTAAATCTCCTGGAGTCAATTATGCTCTGAATTTCGTACTCCTCTTGGCCTTGTACATCCATCGGCCCAGGAACCACCGGAGTGGTAGTATAACGGTTGCAAACCAAGGGCTTAAGAAGGAACGCATGAAACACGTTATGAATACGCATAGTCCTAGGGAGCTCCAGTGCGTATGCCACGGGGTTGACCTTGCGAATAATCTTAAAGGGTCCAATGAACCGGGGAGCCAGCTTGTTCGAAGGCATTTGCAGGTTAAGATTCCTGAAGGAGAGCCATACCCTGTCCCCAACCTGGTAGGAGACCGCTGGCAGCCGTCTGCGATTAGCCTGCCGCTGATGTCTCAGGAAGGACTGACTGAGGGACCGTTGTACCTGTGCCCAAGTGGAACGGAGCTGCTCCATGTGCTCATCCAGAGCCGGAATCTGTTGGGACTGAAATGAGTCTGGGAGTAGGCAGGGTTGGAACCCATAATTAACCAGGAACGGAGAACTCCCAGACGATGAATTAACCGCACAGTTCCTGGCGAACTCCGCCCATGGCAACAGGTCGGACCAGTTATCATGATAATCAGTCATGAAGCAGCGCGAAAACTGCTCAAGTCCCTGATTGGCACGTTCAGCGGCCCCATTGGTCTGGGGGTGGTAGGCAGAGGAAAATGACAATTGAATGCCCATCTGGCCACAGAATGCCCTCCAGAATCTAGACACGAATTGGCTTCCCCGATCTGACACTATCACACTAGGAACCCCGTGCAAGCGGAATACCTCCCTGGCGAAAATCACTGCCAATTCCTGGGCCGACGGGAGACCAGAGAGGGGCACGAAATGAGCCATTTTAGAGAACCTATCCACCACCATCAGGATAAAAGTGTAGCCCTTAGATAAAGGCAGCTCTCCCAAGAAATCGATAGAAATATGGGACCAGGGACGGTCACCATTGGGTACTGGCTGGAGTTACCCCACGGGGAGATGTCTGGGAATTTTAGCACGGGCACAGGTAGCACAGGCAGCGGTAAATGTGGAGCAATCCGCTCTCAGGGAAGGCCACCAGAATGTTCGTGACAATGACCAAACCAACTGATCCCTGCCAATGTGCCCGGCTGCCTTAGATGAGTGATAGGTCTCGAGTAACTGGGTACGAAACGGTTCGTCCACAAAACACCTGCCAACTGGGGTTTCAGGAGGTGCCCGTGCTTGTGAAGCCATGATTTGCTCCCCCAGTGGTGAAGTGATGTTGCTACGAATAGTGGCCAGGATCTTATCTGGCTGAATTATAGGCACCGGAGCTTCATCCCTCTCAATGTCTGTGCAGAATTGTCTGGAAAGAGCATCTGCCCTAATATTTTTGGACCCCGGCAAGTAGGAGACTATGAAATTAAATCTTGACAAGAAGAGGGCCCAACGAGCCTGGCGAGAAGACAGCCTTTTGGCCTCAGACAAGAAAATTAGATTTTTATGGTCAGTGAGAATTAAGACTGGGGTCCTAGTGCCCTCCAGGAGATGTCGCCATTCTTTCAAAGCCAAGATGATAGCCAACAATTCCATATCACCAATTTCTTAATGGCTTTGGGCACTAGAAAGCTTTTTGGAAAAAAATCCGCATGGTCTCAGGTTGCCTCCCTCCCTGGGTCGTTGGGAGAGAACTGCCCCTACCCCAACCTCGGAGGCATCGACTTCTAGGGTAAAAGGCAGAGTAGGATTAGGATGGCACAGAATAGGGGCAGATGCGAATGCCTGCTTGAGGGTCACGAAGGCCTGTTCAGCTGCCTCAGACCATTGAGAGGGATTTGCGCCCTTATGCGTTAAGTCAGAGAGAGGTTTAGTAATCGTAGAAAAGTTCTGAATGAATTTTCTGTAATAGTTGGCAAAGCCCAGGAATCTTTGAATAGCTTTTAACCCCTTGGGTCGTGGCCATTTAAGGACTGCAGCCAACTTCTCTTGGTCCATAGCTATGCCATCTTTGGAAATAACGAAACCCAAAAAAGGTACTTGAAAACAGTGAAATTCACATTTTTCGAGTTTACAGAACAATTTGTTTTTGCGCAAACTAAGCAATACCTCGGAAACATCCTGGATATGCTGGGTTAAATTAGCTGAGTGAATCAAAATATCGTCCAGATATACCACTACACAGGACTGTAACATATCGCGGAAGATATCGTTGATGAACTCCTGAAATACGGCAGGTGCATTACATAATCCGAATGGCATGACTAGGTATTTGTAGTGCCCTGACCTTGTATTGAAGGCTGTCTTCCAATCATCACTGGCCCTGATTCTTATTAAATTGTAGGCAGCTCGTAAATCGAGTTTTGTGAAAATAGAGGAGCCTTTCAACCTATCAAATAACTCTGTGATGAGTGGAAAGGGGTACGCATTTTTGGACATGATCTTATTGAGCCCACGGTAATCAATACAAGGTCGCAACTCGCCATTTTTCTTTTTCACAAAAAAGAACCCTGCACCTGCCGGAGAGGATGATTTGCGAATAATCCCTCGTTTGAGAGCATCCTCAATGTATTCCTCCATTGCCTTAGTCTCATCACAAGAAAATGGGTACGTCCTACCCCTCGGTGGGACCACTCCCTGGGGCAAATCAATAGCGCAGTCACATGGCTGATGCTGCGGCAGAGCGCTAGCCTCCCCTTTACTGAAAACGTCGCTGAACTTGCTGTATTCAGTTGGCACAGAAGGAGAGGTACACATAATCTTAACTGGGCGAGATAGACAGTGATTAGTGCAGTATTCTGACCATGATTTGACTTCACATGTCTGCCAGTCAAACTGGGGATTGTGCACTGTCAACCAAGGGAACCCCAAAATGACCGCATGATGGGGTGAGCGAATAATCTGGAAACAAACTTCTTCCTTGTGGAGGGCCCCCACAGTCATAGTAAGGAGAGTAGTCTCCATCGTGATGAGTGCTGGTTCAAGAGGTCTGCCATCAATAGCCTCAATGGCTAGCGGAGTATCTCTTTTAGACAGAGAAATATTATGTCTTTTAGCAAATGCCTGGTCCATGAAATAGCCAGCAGCACCAGAATCTACCAGGGCTAGTACCTCCACAACTTGGTTGCCTAGAAGAAAACTCACAGGTATAGTGGGTTTCAAGGAGCAAGGATCTGAGGACGACTGTACACCACCTAGGGCCTGTCCCCCAAGGTACCCTAGGTGCGTGCGTTTCCCGGCCTCACCGGACATGTGCACAACAAATGCCCACCTTTGCCACAATACAGGCATAATCCATGTCTTTTGCGATATGCCCTCTCCTCCCTGGTCAGCCTAGTAAAACCAATCTGCATAGGTTCCCCAGTATCAGGTACATGGTCAGGAGGAATGGGAGGAGAGGGTGGGTAAAACAATCTCTCATGCCCATGGATTTTGGAACTCGCCCTTTTAGCCAAGCGCCTCTCGCGCATACGAGTATCAATGAGTATCACATATTCGATGTACTCATCCAAATCGGTAGGTACCTTCCTGGCAGCAATTTCATCTTTGATAGCATCCGAAAGCCCTTGGGCAAATGCTGCCAGGAGTGCCTCATTATTCCATGCCACCTCTGCAGCTAGAATCCGGAATTCTATTGCATATTCAGCCACAGTATGATCGCCCATCTGCATTGACAACAGTTTTTTGGCCGCAGAGGTAGCTCGCCCAGGTACCTCAAAGACTCTACAGAACTGTTTAACAAATTCTTGAAAGAACAAAGTGCAAGGTTTAGCCTGTTCCCATAACGGATTGGCCCATGCTAGGGCTTTGCCAGTTAACAGGGATACCATGAACCCAACCTTGCTACGGTCACTCAGAAAGGCATGGGGTGTGAGTTCTAGGAATATCTCTAGCTGATTAAGGAAACCCCTGCACAGTGTGGGTTCGCCATCATATCTTAATGGTAACGGCGCCGCCACCGTTAAACTTCTCGGCGGAGCCAAGCATTGACCAGTAGTATTATCCGGTGTCATAACTGGGGGGACCACCAGATTTTGATTCGGTTTATCAAGATGTACCGTATGTTCAAGCAAGGTCTGCATGGCCAATGCCAACTGATCTAAGCGTTGCTCGTGAACATCCATCCTCCAGTGGAGGTTCTGTGTATTACTGTCACTTTTCCCGTCTGAGTTCATGGCCCTTTCGTACTGTTACGTTTTTTCTGACACTCAGACCAGGTTGTAACGTAAAAACACAGTTTATTGAAACAGAATAATAAACAGTGCCCCTAGGGGCTAGTATAGGTAAGAACAATGCAAACAAATACAGACAAGAACAGGCAATATAAACAGAGGATGGATATAGCTACAGACAGGAGCTACATAGAGGGTTAACTTGAGCAACTGGTGAGGCTCAGGCTAGATTGGCCAACGCCCAGGAGATATAACAGTCTCTGAAAACAGTCTCTAAATGTAGAACAGGAACACGGGATCAGCGCTGTATCACTCTCGAAGCAGAAGCAGGATGAGCCCCTGTTGCTCTGAGCTGAGCCCGTACCACCACCGTGGGCTATGAGGAATGCTACTGCCAATCTGTTGTAACCAGAATAGGAATCGCCCTGAATGAGTAGTGAGTAACCCTGCGTCTGCCACGGAAAGTATGCCAGCCCTTGGGAGGACACAGTAGAACGGAGTTGCCCAAGCTTATGCAGAGCCGATGCACAAAGTAGTGCAGTTGGAATAGTACACTTTGAGCAAATGAGATACTGCCCAGACACCCTTCCGGTGTCGCCCAGAATCCTATTTGCAAGAGCGAACGGACTACTAGTGTCAACCGGCGTGATCACGGTGCACCCCGAGCACCGGACAAGCGGAGCTCTGCAAGGTCTGGTATAGCGTCAAGCGGAGGCTCAAAGTGTAAAGGCTCAGAGAATCAACAGGAGCTTGGCAATATAACAAGTGGCACGTAATCGGAGACTACCGGCAGTGCAAGGGTTAATCTGGTACATTTGAAAGAGCAATGCTCAGCGAGTACAAGGCAGGCAACCTCGGCTACAGCTACTTGAGCGAGAGGAAATCGAGGACAGTTCAGAATGTCGCCAGCGCGACCGGAGGACACTGGAGCAGCAACCGGACAGGAGCAGTAGCCGGAACCGGATGACGGAGTCGCAGGAACACCACCGGAGAGTGGATCGATCACGGAGCAGGATCAGGAGCCAGAACCGGGTCGAATCACGGAGCAGGGTCGTCAGCCAGAGCCAGGTCAGATCACGGTGCAGGGTCGTCAGCCAGAGTCGGGTCAGATCACGGAGCAAGGTCGTCAGCCAGAACCGGGTCAGATCACGGAGCAGGAACAGGAGGAGAGTCAGACTAGCCGGGTCGGTACACAGGAAACACTGGAAATCAGCAACTAGGCGCAGCAACATAACACCACGAAAGGGCAATTGACAAGTGCCCAAAGCCCAGCATATAAAGGCACATCCTGGGCGGGCCAATCAGACTCCTCCAATGCAAATGTACACAGTCAGAGATTGACAGGGAATCACGGGGACCGTGATAAAAGGAGTTGAGAGCTTTCAGATCCAAAATGGGACGACATCTGTCGTCCTTTTTGGAAACCACAAAAAGGTTGGAGTAGAATCCCAAGGCCATCTCCTGAAGAAGAACTGGTTCCAAGACCGCCTTGTCCAGAAGGGCCTGAATGGCCTCTTTGAAAAGGCGGCGCTTTTCCGCTCCCAAGGGAGAATGAGAAGAGAAGGTCCTGGAAGGAGGAAGGGAGGTGAAGGGAATCCTGTAACCTGTAGCCACCACCTGTAAAACCCATGGGTCCTCCACAGAGGCCTCCCAAGCTGAGAAGTAGTGGAGCAAGCAGCCGCCTACCTGTGGGTGGGGACCCGGGTTCGGTGAGTCATGCAGAAGGAGGTTTGGAAGACTTGGGCTTCGCAGAGGACTTGGGCCTCCATTGCTGCTTAGGCTTGGATGAGGAGCGTGGAGTCTGAGGGACTGCCTGGGTCGCCTGGCCCGAGTCTGTCTGAAAGGGACAAAAAAGCTGATTCCTTTTGACAGGCGCCTTCTTCCTCTGGACCACTGGCAGGTGAGTACTCTTCCCTCCAGTGGCTTCACTGATCAGATCTTTAAGATCAGGCCCAAACAGTGAGGTGCTCTGAAAGGGCAAGGACAAGAGAGCCCTCTTGGAGGCATTGTCTGCAGGCCAGATCTTGAGCCGAAGAGCCCATCTGGCTACCACAGACATGGTTGATGCCCTGGCAACCATGCGGACATCGTCAAACAGGGCAGCAGAAACATAATGCTGAGCCTCAGAGATGTTAGCGAGAAGCCGCAACATGTCAGCAGTAGAAACTCCCTGACGGACTGCTGAAGTGAGCTGTTCAATCCAAACAGCCACAGCCCTATTCACCCATGCCGCAGCAAATGCAGGGCGGAGGGCAGTCCAGTCTTTCAGAGCAGATGCGTCAGCCACAGTCAAGGCAGTAGACTTAGAAAGCCTGGAAACAGGGGCATCCACCTTGGGGGAATGGACCCATTGCATGAGGACTGTTTCAGAGAACAGGTAAAGTTTACCAGACTTCCTAGAGACAGATGGCTTCCTGTCTGGAAACTTCCACTCCTCTGAAACAACTGGTCAAGGGTGGGGTTAGGTGGAAAACGGATATGGGGCATAATAGGCTCCTGGAACACATCAGAGGGGTCAGAAGAAACCTACTGCACCAAGGGAATGTTCAGGGTGGTCAACACAGCCCTGATCAGGCCCTCAGCCGAGGGAATGGGGTCAGTCATCATCATCAGAGTCCACCAATAATTCCTCCTCAGAGGAATCAGACACATCAGGTACACCCGGCGGTTTAGGCAGGGAAGATCTGATAGGGGAGGGGGTCTGCCACGAGTGGAAGACCCCCTGAAGAGTGGATGAAAGGAATTGTAAGATTGACCTGAGGTCCCTTGTAGTAGCCTTAAACTCTTGCATCCAAACTGGCTCTAGTGCATGGCTAGAGGTCCCTGCAGGGGATTCAGGGGCAGCAGCCCATGCTGGGCAAACATTACCTGAGTATTCTCTAGGTAACCCTGATTGACATAAGGAGCAATGAGCAATGGGGACAAAGACACCCCAGTGTCCTTAGTCTTAGGTTTAGCCCCAAGGTCTAACGGAGTAGACATTCTCACAGAGTCAAACGGTCAAAGTATCAAAACACCCACAAAACAGTGCGTATGATAATAAAAGTCACCCCAGAAATGCTAAATTAGACTTATCTGGTAGGTGAAGGGTTAAACTGCTGAGGAGAGAAGGAGAGTCCAAGCCCTGCGTAGGATACTCGATCTGCTAAGACACAAAATGGCTGCCGTGGCAGGAGCCAATCAGAGATGAGTGTGCGAAGCGATCGCTCATGGGAATCGTAGTTTCGCTGAAGGAGTACCCACAACAGTGCCAGAAGCCCCCTAAGGCCCCCAACATGCCCAGAACGTTAACCTGATAGAAGAGTAAGGGTAAACCAACAAAGTAAGCTGCCTCTGACCTCGCTATGTGTTGCGGTTGCAGAGACATGTCCCAAACATGGTGCATGGTGCAATGGCATCTATGCGGTAAACGCGCACCTTAAAGGCGCAGAGCATAAAGTTAACAAGGTGAATACCAAAAAGTAAAAGCACTCAAAAGCCCGCTAGAAGTCAGCAGACCCAATAAACATTAGTCCCAGTAGGGAAAGTGCCCGCAACTCCCAAAAATGATGTTAACCAGCAGCAAATGGGTTACGTTACCACAGAAACTTGCTCCAAACATCTCACAGACATATAGATAAACCCAATTAGTGCGTGAGTATGTAATAGGAACTCCAATTGAGACCCCTGTGCGGAGGGGAAGCATGGGACATGTGGACATCAGCACTCAAAGGGTGCTCATCTTCTGTCTTCAGATTACCATATATCAAGAAGAAGCCTCAGTGGGCAACTCCTGGGGAAAGAACTTGCAGCCAAGATTTTCCCCCCGGGGCTTAGGTCCACAAAAGCACCTGGTAAACTGAGCTATCCACATTTGGGTGAAGGGAATTGTCAGTGATAGTAATCCACCTAATTGTGGTATCCCATATCTAACAGAAAAATAATAAAAAAGCTAAAACTATAGCAGAACTGTTTTCTTGCTTGTGTCTTGACCAAGGAACAAATCTTACTGGTTGGGGATTGGCTAAATGCAACCTAAGGAGAGGAGGTAGGCTCCACCCAGCAGTCACTTCTCAGAATTGTTCCTGCCTATTTAAAGGGGCTGATCGCCTACCCAAAGTTACCAGTAACCTGTATTGGACGACAGAGAAAAGAACACCAGCACCTCTATCTCTAGCTAAACAAGAATGATGCTGCCTGTGTAAGAAAATGCAGCATGAAGGGACCGTACAACACTATAGTACATGCCACTCATGCCTAGCACCAGTGGTAAGCACAGTACGCTGCTCATCACTTCAGCTTTGTTCCACTGGCAGGCATAGTAAAACACTGACTGGATGTTTTTATCTATATAAGTATCAGAGGTATAGGAGCATGAGGGTGTTGTGCTTTAAAATGTTGGAGGGCATGACATGAGGAAGGACAGTATGTATTTGGGGAGGTGCTCAGACAGGGAGCTCCAGTCAGCAGAGAGAGCTATTACACAGACAACAGTAGGAAACTCACCATAGTAAGTGAAATGAAAGACATCTCAGCTCCTCACCTGTGCACACTGGGAAGTTAACAGTGGACAGCCTCCAGCATAGAATTCCATGGCCACTTGGCAACCATGATTTGCGAAGGTTAATAAGTTTTCCACAGTTCCCAGGTGCTGATTGTCTCCATGCTCCATGCTGTTGCCTCTGCACTGGGTGTGGAGGCAGTGTAAATGTGTCCAGTGGGGAATCCTGCTTCCAGCTTCTTGTAAGAATGTTCTCCATAGGATGAATGTAAAAAGCCTTCCTGTCTACAGCAGTGTAGATGCACAGAGCGGGAAGAGGAATAGCATTTGAGAACTGCGAATACTATACTGTGAACAGGTTAATTACTGTTTCTGTGACAGAGTTGTGTGATGGATATTACTCTACCCCACCCACAACCTACTGGAAAATCCATTATTCTGCCACCACCACAAATTGAAGCAGGAAGAGCACCTGTCTAAAGTTGGGGTACAAAAAGCCAATATCCCCCTCAGTGGACATGAAATCCAGGACCGATTAAAAAAGTAAATGCTTTAGCCAAGGAGCTAGGACAAAATTCACAGTGGCCATCAGGATTTTTTGGCCTTTATAAGTTTGAAGATTTACCCTCATTAGGAGATATCAGCGTTAATTTGACCTTACTTGATGTCTTAATAACTCAAAGTACAAACATAAAAATATAAGCAAAAAATGGCATTAAGCTCTCCTTTTCTCTGTAAATAAATACATTTTTGTCAGGTCTAAAATAATAAAATCAACTTATTATGTATTTATTCTCTAGCAGCAAAATCATTGCTTCTTTGAAGGGAAAAGGTATTTGCTTCTTTGCATATAAGAAAAACACTAACAAATATATTCTCTGCTTGCTGTAGCCTAAATAAAAATCAATTTCTACTTTAACCCTTTGAGTACCAGAGGGATATCTAGCGTATCTTGCAATGATTTTGTGGAGATAGAGAAATGGAGCATGCAATGTAGCAAATTAATGATCTAATGGCTGAACAATAAAAACACTTAATCCAGTCATTTCATTTGTTAGAGCAGTACATTAGTGAGACAAATTTTTAGATGTTACAAACACCATTTTCTACACTTGAAACTGGGTCCAGAGATAAAGGACAATATTCAGAGAGTTAAAGAGGAGAGCAAACCAAATGCACCATAGGGAGCCCTAAGATAATTCCCACTAATTTAAATGGGGCCTTTAATGCCAGAATGGGGCAATCAGAATTACATGGCCTCGATCAATCCTGACTTTATTCAATACCCATGGGATCAGAGGCAATGGAGGAAACATATTCCAGGGAAATTGCCACTGAATGGCCATTGCGTCCACAGCAAGAGAAAGATGGTCCCATGATCTGGAGCAAAACAAGAGAACCTTGTGGTTCAACCAAGAGGCCATTAGTGCCATGGTCAGTAGGACTCCCAGATGAACAATGGAGCTGAACGTCATCTGATTGAGCTTCCAATTCCTGGAGTCTAGAAATTGAGTACTTAGATAGCCCATTACAAAGTTGTCTACCCCTGGAATGTGAACAAAGGAGAGAACCGGCAAGTGAGCCTCTGCCCAAATGGAACTCAATAGAACTTTTAACCACATGGCAGTACTCTTGGTGGTTGATGTAAGCCACCTACATTGCATTGTTTCACTGAATCCACCCCAGTAAACCCTGGAGGGACTTAGACCAATGCAGCACAGCTATACATATTGACTGGAGCTTGAACACACTTATGGGCAGAAGACTTTCCATCTCAGTCCAAAGGTACTGAGCCATTTGATGGCCCTAGTGGCTACCCAGACTCTCAGGTGGGACACACTGTGAATATCACCAAATTCAAAATGACCACTAGCCATTCCAATGACAGATGGGACATATGAAGCATTGATTTAAGATCCAACCTCTTCCAGTAGGACAGAGACATAACAAGGGAAAGATGGCATTGCTGCTCAGACCAATTCTTGAGAATCTCTCGATGCATATCCCAAGGGGGCAATTGGGCAAAAGGAAAAAAGCCTCCCAGGCAGAGACCAGAAACGATAGCACCTATCTGTACTCCCATACCATTTTTTGACAGGCTAAGTAAAACCTGAGATACCTGGTAGAAGAGAGGTAAATCTCATGCCAAGAAAGACCTGGGACAGAACCAGAGAGGATTTCTTCAAATGGAGAGCCTAAACATGCTGTTCCAGAATGGACACACACAGGTTTGAATCTGAAGGCAAAAAGCTTTCACTAAAGGAGCCATTAGCAAAAAATTGCCCAGATAGAGAATGACAGAAATTCCAATAGAGTGAATGTGAACAGCCAATGCTATAAGACCTTTGTAAAAAAAACTCATAGTGTAGAAGCCAGCCCAAAAGAAGGGGCACTGAACTGAAAATTCTGGTTTTGAAAGGCAAACCACAGGAAGTTTGATAATCTGTATAGATGAGAATAATCAGATAGGCATCCTTTATGTCTATGGAGACTAAAAACTACTCAGGAAACATAGCAGCAATGACGGAGAGCAAAGATTCCATCATGAACTGGGAAGTAAGAACAAAACAATTGAGATGCTTCAAGCCCAGAATAGGACAGCATCCACCCACTATGAAAAGTAAGGGATATAATTCCCATGCATCTTTCCTGAAGAACAGATACAAAGTCCTGCATGTCCACCATGGAAGAAATTTCGTTTAAAAAAATAGATGGTCCCTATAGATGGTCCCTCAACAGATAATGAGAAGCCCTGGTCACTGAGAGGCGACGTGTTGTAAGAGATATGAAGTCTATACGATACCCTACCAAGATCACCTGCAAAATTCAGGAGACCTCCAGTTGCTTAAAGTGGACCATAACTCTGCAAGTCATGTAGAGGTAGATTTGTCAGCTGGGGGCTTTTGGGTATTCTTCTTGTCTGCCTAAGCCCGTTTGGGTTTTGGAGAATTACACCACTGGGCATATACCCATACTAGTGTCATTAAGAAAAACCATGCATCTTCCGTAGCATGGCTACTGCCCTTCTCCATTTCCGGTCCAAACAATTGCTTACCCATGAATGGCAGGGACACCACTGACTTCTTGCAAGATTGGTCTGCTGACCAAATTTTCAGCCACAGATTAATAAATGCATCAACAGACAGCACTAAGACCTTCCCAATAATCCTAACAGAATCAAAAGCAGATTCAGTAACATATGCATTAGAGTCCATGCATGCACCCTGGCAATGTGAGCATAGCTTCAAGGAACCCTCTCACCTGCAAACAACTACATTTATTTTGAAATAAGTTTTTTGCTAATACAAGTTTTGGAGTTAGACATGTAACACTTTCATGGGGGCAGGTAATATAGGGTTGATAAAATAAGTGCCTGTATGGCATGTCTTAAGTAGCATAATATTTAAATACATACAGGTTTAAAATAATACATACATACATACAGGTTTAAAATAAATAAACCTGTCTAATACAACATACATGTGATTTTGAAAATTATCATTCATTTTTAGGATAGGATCCCCTTTAAAGGGTGACCTAGTGAAGATGCAATAAACTTGAATTTTGAAACTCCTTCATATAAGAGTTTGTGCACTCTTCTATTTTATTTTTCTTTAGTACTGGATATGAAATCCATGAAGGCAAATATCATTCTTTGTTACAGGATTCAAAGACCTCAGACTCCTCCCACTGAAAGCTTGGTAAGAAGACTTTAGAGGAAAGAACTTTGTCCAAGACTCCTTTAGGAAGAATAATGTATGTCTCTGTGGAAAAGACATCCAGTACTAATTAAAGATCATTTTTAGGGAACCAATCTACACAAAATTGATACATAATGACCATTACAGTTTTCTGCCCAGATTATGGTAAGTGGAGACTTAATAAATGAGGTGTTGATGTCCCTTTTCATCAGACTCTTTAGAGTGGAATTTAAGCTTTATAACGACTTGGATGATTTTGACCAGCCCTTAAAATCACCTACATATGTGACTACAGATAATGAGATATTTAGCCTTATCATTTTTGTCAGTTTATGCAAAATAGGGAGTACTGGCCGGCATAGTCTGGTGTGTCAGATACTAACATCCAAGTCTCATTCTCAACTGCCACTTCCTACCAGGAAGTACTGGCTAATTTGTATAAATTGACACATAAATGAAGCTAAATATCTTGTAAACTAAAGTTTTAAATAAAGAATGCCTAACATAAATATAGGTGACTTTAAAAGCCCTTTCAAAATCACCTGATTACAAAGTGTTAATTCCACTTTAACTCCTTAAGGACCAGAGGGTATGTAATTCATTGCTTTGCATACAGCTCTGGTTCTTAAAGGGTTAACTTTTTGCATATCATAGTAAGTCCTATGAATATAAAGCAAAGCTTGAAATAAAGACAAAAGACCCACAAAAATTATTTTTGACAGATATTGAGAGAAAAAAAAAACAAATGAAGACACCTGCACACTGAGGAAACAAGAATAGAAAATTGTCAATATGTCATTATTCAGACCATGTACTGCTACAAGGCTTTCAGTAATTCCCAATGATGCTGCAGTCATCAGAGATTTAGAAGAAAAAAAAGAAATTAAACAGCCCTTCACATAACAACTGACATAGCTTTTTATATGATACAGGCTCAAAATGTCGCTGCATAGCCGAGCCCAACAAAAAACACATTTGGGAATAAAGGTTTATGAACAGTACTAAATCGTCAGTGGGCAATAACAAAGGCCCCATACCTTTCCAATTTATTAGTGGTATCACAAGCCTGATAACTACATAACTTCTGCCCACTATTTTAGCTCTTGGGAGTTTGCAAATATATGTGTGTGTATGTGTACTACACAAACTGCAAAATTTGTTAGCTCTTTAGTGTCTGCAATGGCAATATATACCATTACCCAACACCTTTATTGGTTAAAACAAAAAGTTAATGAAAGGAAACTGAAAGAAAATAATGTTATAATACATCTGTTTTACAATTCCTCGTAATCAAACAGCTATCATCACATATAGTCATAGAGAGGCTGATGTACCAAGAACTGGAGCAATCCTGAAACAAACCACCATAAGGGACCAGAAAATCCCTTTAAAGCAGGACTACCACCCAACTTAAACTTTGTGGCAAATAATTACCCATCTGGCGACTAGCTGCTTAGTAGTGCTAGTCGCCAGAATAATTACCTGGTTAATGAGAATTATACCCTGCTCCGGGGCTGACAGGCAGTAAACAGCGCAGACATCTTTCCATAGTGACGTCTGCACGCCTGCGCTGTCAGTCCCAGACGGATCTAGGAGGCATTGCTGGGAGCTGTTCGGCTCCAAAAGGGACTGACAGCGCAGGCGCACAGACATCACTATGGAAACATGTCTGCGCTCTTTACTGGCTGTCAGCCCTGGAGCAGGGTATAATGCTCATTAACCAGGTAATTATTCTGGCGACTAGCACTCAGCAGCTAGTCGCCAGATGGGTTATTATTTGCCACAAAGTTTAAAATGGGTGGTAGTTCTGCTTTAACCCATTAAATTGCTATAGCAGAACTCTCTAATTCAAATGGTTTGCAATGCATTAGAAAACTCTCCAGCATTCAAGAGGGAAGTCGCACTAAAGCATGATAAAGAGGTCATAATGCGTGCATAACTTCTCCAGAGATATGTCTTCTCCTGTTCCTGTTATTCTATGGCTCCAATGCACTAAGATTCCTCCAGCTTTGGATATCTTAGTGCATGGGCTCTATAGAGCCACACAGGAACTGAAGAAATGATATCGCTGGAAAAGTCATCTTTACGTTATCAACTCTTTACAAACATGAGTTTACAAACAAAATTTACATCAATGTGAAATTGTATTTGACCTCTACAGTGAAGTTGGTTTGTCGCAATTCTTATTGTATCAGCCACAATGTCTATATATCTGGGCAAATGAATAATTGTTACAGACCAGCTGATTAGCAGGTTCAATATGTAGCCTGTTCAACCTGCCACATTATCTCTGTATTTCTGAAGAATGTAGACTGAATGCTTGCATTTATCAATCTTATAGCTGTAAAGAGATCCTGATTGGACAACATATCAGCATTATACAAAATATTTTCTTTTACCAAATGCTGAAACCTAACCATAAACTTATCTTTTAACGATAACCCTAGACTCTTATACTATAACAATACCTAGTACTAAAAACCTACATTTAATGCAAAACACTTCAAAATCATGGCCCTTCATTCTAACCTTAAAGGGATAGTAATAATTAAAATGTAAAAAATAATATGTTATAGGGTTTATCCCCCTGAGTAAAACAAGGGTACTCTCACTGCTGAAAGGTGTTTTATTCAAAAGTTATTAAAGCTCAAACTTGAATTTTTTAGGTGAAATATCACAGTGACTGGAAATTGTACAGTGGTGCTGTTGCTACACCATCCTAGGGAGATTTATAGTCTCGGGACCAGACCTGTCCATAGGATGGTGTAGCAACAGCGCCACTGTACAATTTCAGGCCACTGTGATATTGCACCTAAACAGTTCAACTCTGAGCTTTAATAACTTTTCAATAAAACACCTTTCAGCAGTGGGAGTACCCTTGTTTTACTCAGGGGGATAAACCCTACAATATATTGTTTTTACATTTTAAGTATTACTATCCTTTTAACCCCTGAACACTAACCTGTAATGTGATCCTTTTATCCTGATCCTAACTGCACAATATGATCCGACATACACACATAAAAGAAATCAATTCCCCACTGCAATAATGTTACATAAACTGCACAATACACTGGATTGCTGAGCAAAATAATAAATTTAAGACCTGCACACAACCTCACCTACATGTTAGAAGAGCTCTACATCACCTTGGAATATAAAACATATAATACCTCATCAGACATTAACCATTTCTGAAGACTAAGAGATGGAAAATGCAGGCACTGGCCATACTTCACAGCTTTCACTTGACATGAAAAGTGAAAATTAAAGTGGAACTACCATCTCTTAAACAATTTAACTTCAATAACTCCCCATCTGGCGACTAGCAGCTTAGTAGCGCTAGTCGACAGAATTATTACCTTATTAAAAAAAATATGCATTCTTACCAGGCTGACAGCAGCACGGAGAGCAGACATTGTGCCATAGTGATGTCCATGCACCTGCGCTGTCAGTCCCTTTTGGAGCCTGCCGGGTCCTAGCTACGCCTCCTAGACCTGGCTGGGACTGACAGCGCAGGTGCTCAGAAGTCACTATGGCAAGATGTCTACGCTCCGTGCTGTTGTCAGCCCGGTAAGAATGCATATTTCTTTTGCATAAGGTAATAATTCTGGTGACTAGTGCTGCTAGTCGACAGATGGGGAGTTATTTAAGTTAAAGTGTTTAAGAGGTGGTAGTTCCGCTTTAATACAATAAAAAAAAATGCTTTACTTACCTTTCATTTGATGAAAGCACATGCTTGTCTGTTGCAGTCAATGTTAACCATGGGAAGGTGGAGAACTTCAAACATGTAGCTGTACAGCGAGTTACTGTTTGAAATTACCAAAAAATAACAATTAAACATATATTTGCAGGACCAGGTAAAAGAAACATATGTATATATTAGTAACTGAATATAATGGACCTCTTTGGTTCTCATCTTAAAGGGATAGTAATGTCAGAAAAAAAGTATTAACTATATGGTATATACAATTAAAAGAGAGTACTTGAACTTATTCGTATCTCTCAAACCGTTATGATTTGAGAGATATAGGAAAATAAAGTTCTCTGGTCCCTCCCCTTTCTGCTTGACGAGCTGTAAAGCTGTCAGAAGCAGATTCTGGTCGCTTGACCAGATGTGGCTCTTCAGCAGCACCGATATAACAATATCTAAAGATAAATACTTAATTTGGAACGGTCTACAAAGTGTGCCTGCCTTGCAAGCACACTTTGTAGACCGTTCCAATTAAGTATTTATTTCTAAACAGCGTGATTTCAGCTCTGCTGAAGAGCCTCTGTCTGGTCAAATGTCTGAAATCTGCAGCTGTCAGCTAGATGGCAGACTTGAGTAAAACAGCCAGGAAAAGGTAACTTTAGCAAGTTATATCTCTTAAACCATAAAGGTTTGAGAGAAAAGACTTACATCAATGTTAATTTTTTTTAATGTCTACAATATTAAATCAACTTAAAATTAACCATTACTATCCCTTTAATCAATCAATGTAATACTATTTAAGAGGAGCTTTTCCTATAGAATAAGTGGCTCCTAATTTAACATAAGGATTTAACGTAGGTAGATGTTCTTCAAGCAGTTATTTGTATACTACCTTATAATAAACAATAGGCAGATAAATATGAAAATCAAGAAATATTAGAAACTGCAGACACAATTCAAAAACATGTAATATCTCTTTAATTTACAGTACTTGAGGATACAAAGCACCCTACAGCCGCAAAAGAGGATTTTAGTCTTACCTGTTAAATCCTTTTCTCTTAGTCCATACAGGTTACTAGTAACTCTGGGTAGGCGATCCACCCCTTTTAATTGTAGGCAGGAACAATTCTAGCATTGTATGCAGGGGGTGGAGCCTACCTTCCCTCCATGGCTGCAGCTAGCCAACCAGCTCCAGAAAGATTTGAGACACTAACTATTGACTAGATAGTGAAAGGGAAAGAAGACTCCTGTGAGCATCACCCTGAAGGACCCCCACGGTCTGCCACAGGAGAGCCAAGCATGGTCCCTTGACAGGGTGGGAGACCAGTAACCTGTATGGACTAAGAGAAAAGAATTTAACAGTTAATACTAAAATCATCTTTTCTCTATCATCCATTACAGGTTACTGGTAACTTTGGGATGTCCAACCACTGAGTTTCCCAGAGGCAGGAAGTAAGGCAAGAACAAGGCGCAAGGACCCCCAAAGTCACCAGAGCAGATATGAACCATCAGATCAGAGATAGCCCAACAAACAAAGAAGTGTCAATGGACACTGAACAGAGGTAACAACACCCCAACTGTGACACAGCACACTGAACTAGAGCCAACGGGGCTCAAAAGTGAAAGTAGCACCAACAACCAAAGAAAATCCTGGACAGGCAAAACTGCCTCCAGGATTTTCCTCCCAAAGCTGGTATCAGCCGATGCCAATGCATCAACACAGTAGCGCTTCGAAAAGGTGTGCACAGACGACCAGGTGGAAGCCTTGCACAACTGATCAGCAGAGGCCTGATTCTTGTAAGCCAAAGAGGCCCCAATAGATTGTGTAGAATGAGCCGTAACCCTGAAGGGGACAGGTTTCTTCCTCAGCTCATAAGCCTTACGAATAGTGGACTTGATCCAAGAAGCAATAGTCAGTTTGCATACAGGTCTTCCTGCCCTAGGACCCTCAGGAATGACGAACAACGCATCAGAATGCCTGATAGACTCAGTGCAATATATATAAATCTTGAGACAAAGCACCACGTCTAACAAGTAGAGATCCCTCTCCTTGTCAGAAGTGGATTCAGGGCAGAAAGAGGGCACCACAATCTCCTGACTGATGTGGAACTCCGAAGCCACCTTGGGGAGGAACTCCCGAGAGGTGCGAAGCACGGCCTTGTCCATGTAAAACACCAAATAGGGTGGTTTACAGGACAGAGCATGTAACTCCGCAACAGGGTGGACGGACACAATCGCCAGGAGAAAGGCCATTTTCCACATCAACAGGCGTAGCGGAATTGTAACCAAAGACTCAAATGGAGGGTGCTGAAGAATGCCCAAAACCAAATTAAGATCCCACAAAGGAGCAGGATTCTTGAACGCAGGACGAGAATGAGCAATGCCCTTGAAGAAAACCTTAACATCAGGAAGGATGGCAATGTGCCTCTGAAAGAAAACAGAGAGAGCAGACGTCTGAACCTTAAGGGAACTCAAACTGAGGCCCTTATCCACACAGTCCTGCAAAAAGGCCAGGACCGTAGGCAGATCAAACTCCTGAGATAGGTACTTATTGGCACACCAAGATAGGAAGGCCGACCAGACACAATGGTAGATCTTGGAAGAAACAGGCTTGCGGGCACTGAGCATCGTCGTCACCACACCAGAAGAAAACCCTTTCTTCCTGAATAGTGAGGATTCAATTTCCAAGCCGTCAAAGCTAGCCGATGAACATCCTCCTTCCACAGGTAACTCTGTAGAAGATCTGGACGGCAAGGGTGCCGGAATGGTTCTACCACTGACAGATCCAGAAGCTCCAGAAACCAAGCTTGGCGAGGCCAGTACGGAGCAATCAGAATGACTGGACAGCGCTCCAGTCGTAATTTCTGTAAACACCCTGTGCAACATTGGAAGGGGAGGAAAGATGTAGGCCAGAGGAAATAACCAAGGAATGGACATTCCACCGCCAGAGCTAGAGGGTCCCTCCATCGAGAGCAGAACCTCGGAACCTTCCTGTTGTGTCTTGTCACCATCAGGTCGATGTAAGGTAGTCCCCACTTCTGAACAATGAGGGTGAACACCTCTGGGTGCAGTTCCCACTTTCCACTGTCCACTGTGTGCCAACTGAAGAAGTCCGCCATGACATTGTTTACACCGGGAATGTGCACTGTGGATATGGCAGAACATGTTCCTCTGCCCAGGAGAAAATAGCCTTGACCGCTAACCAAGCAGTGAGACTTCTTGTTCTGCCCTGCTTGCTGATGTAAGCCACGGCTGTGGCGTTGTCGGACTGTACCCGGACTGGACAGTCTTCCAGCTGAGATGTCTAATGACGAAGGGCATGGAATATCACCCGAACACGGTTGAAGACTTGAGGAGCTGTCATCAGACCAAACGGAAGAGCTGAAAACTGAAAATGCTCCTGGTCACAGGCAACTTGGAGATACTGCCGGCTCTCTGGATGAATGGCGATGTGTAAATACGCGTCCTGAAGATCCAGAGAAGCAAGGAATTCCCCCAGGGACATGGCAGCAATCATCGTACGTAGACACTCCTGATGATAATGAGTCCGGATCACAAAGGAATTGAGATCCTTCAAGTCCAAAATGGGACGACAACAGCCGTCCTTCTTGGAGACCAGAAACAGGTTTGAGTAAAAACCCATACCTCTGTCCTGAACTGGAACCGGTTATAGAACATCCTTGTCCAGAACAGCCTGAATAGCGCCATCGAACAGACGGCGTTTCTCTGCGCCCTGAGGCGTAGGAGAAGGAAAGAAGCGAAAGGTAGGAAGAGAGACGAAAGGGATCCTGTTTCCTTCCGTCACCATCTGTAAAACCCATGGGTCCTGACATGTCAGGTACACCATGAGGTTTTGGCAGGGAAGACTTGACGGAGGAGGGGGTCTGCCAAGAATGGAAGACCCCCTGCTACTGGGATGAAAAGAGTTGCAATGTGGATCTAAGGTCCCTAGTAGCAGCCTTGAACTCTTGCACCCAAACTGGCTCTAATGCATGGCTGGAGGTCCCTGAAAGACTCTCAGGGACATCAGAACATGCTGGGCATAAATTACCTGAGAATTCTCTAGGTAGCCCTGAATGACAGGAAGAACAATGCGCAATAGGGGATACAGAGACCCCAGCCATACTTAGTCTTAGGTCTGGCCCCAAGCTCCAATGGTATAGACATTCTCACAGTGTCAGTAACTTTACAGTATAATAAATCACCCAATTACAGTGTGTAGGATTAAGGTTTCACCCCAGAAATCGCTAATTTAGACTTATCTGGCAGGCAAAGGGTTAATCAGCAGAGGAGAGAAGGAGAGTCGAAGCCCTGCGTAGGATACTCGCTCTAGAAATAGCACAAAATGGCTGCCGCGGCGGGAACCAATCAGAAACAAGCGCGTGAAGCAAGCGCTCATGGGAAATATCGTTTTCACAGAAAAATTACCCCAACAGTGCCCGAAGCCCCCTGAGCCCCACCAACACACTAGAAACATGAACCGGATGATAGAGCAAGGGCAGACAAGAAGAATGAGCCATCTCTGAAGTTGCTAGGTTAAACGGTTGCAGAGATATGTCCCAAACTGTACAGTCCCATAGGAGTGAATGGAGCAATGGCGCCTATGAGGTAAAGCGCGCCAGAACTCAAATTTTACAAAATTGAAGGTGTAATATTAAAAGACATGAAACATCACTAGAACATATTAGGATACCCCAAAAACACTGAACCAGTAGGAAAAGTGTCAGAAACCCCCCACATGAATGCAAAACCAGCAGTTATAGGGTTCAGTACCACATAAACCTGCTCCAAAACACCCAACAGACATACAGATAAACACTATGAGTGCAGGAGTGTGCAATAGGAACTCCAAATGAAAACCCCTGTGCGGAGGGGCACTGTGGGACATGTGGACCTGCAGCACTCAAAAGGTTGCTCACCTTTCCTGCAGATCTTCTGTCTTCAGATTACCATGTATTTAGAAGAAGCCTTGGTGGGCAACTCCTGAAGAAAGAACTTGTAGCCAAGAATTCCCCCCCAGGGCTTAAGGTCCACAAAAAGGACCTGGTCACTGAGCTAGCCACCTCTAAGGGCATTGTCAGTTATGGTAATCCGCCTAATGGTGGTTTTCTATTTCTAACAGAAAAATAAAAAACTTCTAAAGTTATAGCAGAACTGTTCTCTTGCCTGTGTTATCTTCACCAAGGAACAAATCTTTCTGGATCTGGTTGGCTAGCTGCATCCAAGGAGGGAAGGTAGGCTTCACCCCTGCATACAATTCTAGAATTGTTCTTGCCTACACTCAAAAGGGTGGATCGCCTACCAAAAGTTACCAGTAACCTGTATTAGACAACAGAGAAAATAGGATTTTAGTGTTCTTACCTATTAAATAATTTTCTCTTTAGTTCTTATGGAACACAGATAGCATGGGGTTGAGTCCCTCCACCTGGAGTGCAAGGCACATCACAAAAGACAGGGTCTTTGGGACGTAGACAGGAGCCACACAAAAACATGTAAATTGGAAAGAAGAGTAGAAATCCCCCAAGACTAAGACTCTAAGAGGACTCCACTGATCGGGGAAGCAACACAAATGAGATTTTTCTCTGGGTGGGAGACCTGTGTTCCAATATGGAACACAGTTATCATGGGGATACACCAAAGCTAGGATTCCTGTGGAAGGGAAAGGAGAGAAGACCTCTCACATGTCCCCATGATACCAGAGTTCCCTAGGACTGTTCAGGATCTGAATAACCAAAAAAAAAACACAAGTGTCAACAGACACCTAACTAACACTGCACAAAAAACAAGAGCCAACAGGCTCAGAAACTACTAAACAACAACTGACAGTAAGAAAAAAAAGAGAAGACATGTCCTTAAAACAGGCAAGACTGCCTGTAGGACCCTCCTGCCAAATCTGGCTTCATTTGAGGCCAAGATGCAGCCTTGCACAGCTGTTCAGCAGAGGCCCGGTTCTTGCAGGACCAGGAAGCACCCACAGATCTGGTGGAATGCACTGTTATCTTGAAAGGAAAATGTTTCTTCCTGATCTCATATGCCTGGAGTCTTGTAGCGTTATTCCATGAAGCAACAGTTACCTTGGAAGTGGCCTGACCCACTCGGGGCCCTCAGAGATGACAAACAGAGAGTCAGTCTTCCAGGAAGGCTTAAAATGGTGCACAGAGAACATAAGGCAATGCACCATGTCCAATAAATGGAGATCTCTCACCTCAGTAGGACAGAAGGAAGGCACATTAATCTCTTGTTAAACCACCTTAGGAAGAAACCTCTACGAGGTACGAAGAACCTCCTTATCCTGGTGAAACACAAAGGGAGGGAGGTTCACAAGACAGAGCTTGTGACTCAGCTACCCTCAGCACAGAGACAGCTGCCAAGAGGAAAGCCATACTGAATGTCAATTTGCACAAGGAGATGGAAGCTAGGGGCTCAAAGGGAGGACTTTGCAAAAACCCCATGAAAAGACTGAAATTCAGCAGAAAGAGAGAAATTTTACTTACCGATATTTCTTTTTCTTCTGTGCATCTCCACGTCACGTTTACGTGTGGGATTACTTCCTGCCTCCAGCTGGTAGGACCGTCTCAAATATTTTAAATAGCTAACTCCCCCCCACCGTCCTCCGTTTTTACTTTTGTCCAAGCTGAAAAATATTATAGAGAAACATAGTTAAGGGTGGGTGTGACGTGGAGATGCACAGAAGAAAAAGAAATATCGGTAAGTAAAATTTCTCTCTTTCTTCTGTGCACTCCCAGTCACGTTTACGTGTGGGAACTTCCCAAGCTTTTACCCAGGGAGGGAAACATATGCTGAGACCAATAAATTTTGCTTAGGTCAAAAACCACATCTTATATGAACAAGCATAGCATATTGCTGAGACTTACAGTTATTGTGGAATTACTGCTTGCAATACCCCTCTGCCGAATCTGGCGTCTGCTGAGGCGTTGATGTCCAATTTGTAATGTCTAATAAAAGTGGAAATAGACATCCATGTGCCTGCTTTGCATATCTCTTCTGGAGAAGCATCAGCCCTGGTTGCTCATGAGGTAGACATGGCTCTAGTTGAATGAGCCTTGATTTTTAATGGTGGTTCTAATTTTGCTTCCATATAGGAAGTAAATATACATTGTCTGATCCACCTGGCCACATACTGCTTAGATGCTGGCAACCCTTTCCTTTTTCCTAGGAACTGAATAAATAGGTTATCTGACCGTCTAAATTCCTGAGTTCTTTTTAAATAAACTGATATGAACCTAACCAGGTCTAAGGAATGGAGTCTTTTTTCTTTTTCCCCTTTAGGAGTAGAACAAAATGAAGGTAAGACAATTTCTTGATTCAAATGGAAGTCAGAAACTACCTTACCTCTGAAAGAAGGTTTCATCCTAAGGACTACCTTATCCTGATGAAAGATTAAATAAGGTGCCTTACACGAAAGGGACTGCAATTCATTAACCCTCCTAGTAGATGTTATAGCTGTTAAGAAAACAGTTTTCCAAGACAAATGCTTCAAAGAAATACTGTCTATTGGCTCAAATAGAGGAGAATCAATAAGTTGATTTAATACCGTATTTAAATCCCATGATGGGACAATCTCTCTAATTCTAGGTCTAGCTTTCTCTATTGCCTTTACAAATCTTTTCACCAAGTCATTCTCTGCCCAATGTTTGGAAAAAACTGCTGATAAAGCTGAAATTTCAACCTTAAGGGAAGCAGGGCTTAATCCAAGGTCAAATCCATTCTGAAGAAATTCCAGAACAACTGGAGCAGTAACCTGGTTTTTGGAAATATTATTTTTGATGCACCATCTTCTGAAGACCTTCCAGACCCTGTCATATACTTTCAATGTAGATTTTTTTCTTCCTGAGATAATAGTCTCAGCTACTTTAACAGAAAGTCCTCTCTTTTTTAGACTTTGCCGCTCAGCCTCCATGCTGTCAATCGGAAAAAACTGGGGCGAGGATGACATATCGGTCCCTGTATTAACAGATCTTTTCTTTCCGGTAATGGCCACGGCTTCTGAACTGACATCCTTACTAGTTCTGAGTACCAGGATCTCCTGGGCCATCTGGGAGCAATCAGAATGACCTCCGTCCTTTCTGACTTTATCTTTCTGATCACTTCCCTGATTAGAGGAATAGGAGGAAAAATGTAGGCCAGAGAGAACGTCCAAGAATGCCTTAAAGCATCCTGACTTAGGGCTCCCTTTGTCTTCCATCTGGAAAAGAACTTTCTGCATTTGCTGTTCTTTTGACTGGCCATTAGATCTACTACAGGAGTTCCCCATTTCTGAGCTATGCGTTGGAAGACTTCCTGATTGAGCTCCCATTCTCCCGGATGTATTCTGTTCCTGCTGAGATAATCTGCCTGGATGTTTCTTATTCCGGCTATGTGTGAGGCTGATATGGCTAACAGATTTCTTTCCGCCAGAACCAATATTTGTGCCAGTTCTCTGTTTAATCTTGCACTTTGTGTTCCTCCTTGATTTTTTTTGTACATGACTGCAGTCATATTGTCCGTTCTGATGTGAACTGCCTTTCCTTTCAAATTCTTTAGGAGATGTTTTAAAGCATACCTGATTGCTCGGAGTTCTAACAGATTTATGTGTAGATCCTTTTCTGTTGTGGACCATGTTCCCTGTATCGTCTTTTCTTTCCATATCGCTCCCCATCCTAGATGGCTGGCATCTGTAGTTACGATTTCCCAATCTGGGTCTCTTAGATAAGTTCCTTTTTGTAAGTTTTCTCTTTTTGTCCACCATAGTAAGTCCTGACGAACTTCTTCTGGGAGACGTATTCTCTGAAAAAGATCCTGTTGATGTTTGTTCCAAAACTTTAGAAAGTATGCTTGAAGGTTTCTCAAATGAAATCTTGCCCAGGGAACTACCTGTATTGCTGATATCATTACTCCTATACATTTCATGAAAATGCGCGCAATGTGAATTTTCTTCTTCCTGAAATTTAGAACTTTGTGTCTTATTTTGTGTATTCTTTCTTTTGAAAGAGTGATGATTTCCTTTCTTGTATCTATCCTCATTCCCAGAAAGACTAGATCCTGAGAAGGTACCAACTGGCTTTTTTGTTTGTTGATGAGCCAGCCCAGACATTGAAGATGCTTGACCACCCTGTCTGTATTTCTTATTGCCTGCTCTTTGGATAGGGATATGAGTAACAGATCGTCCAAGTATGGAATAACAGAAATTCCTTCTTCTCTGATTGGTTCTAAGGCAGCGGCTAAAATTTTGGTGAAGACTCTTGGCGCTGTTGAAAGTCCGAAAGGAACGGCTCTGAACTGGAACGGTTGATGACCTACAGCAAACCTTAGGAATCTGCAATCCTGCTCTTTTACTGGTATGTGGTAATATGCATCTTGTAGATCCACTTTTGTGAGAAAACTGTTTGGCCAAATTGATCTTAGAACTGACTTCACTGATTCCATCTTGAAAGTCTTTCGAATCAGAAGGGAATTGAGATTCTTGAGGTCCAATATGGTCCTGTAAGAACCTGACGGCTTTGGTACTAAGAATAAAACTGAATAAATTCCTACAAATTTCTTACTCTGTGGAACTGGTTGAATCATCACCCTCTTTTCCAGTAGAGTCTGAATTTCCTGCATTAATATCTTCTTTTTTCTTTTGTTGACTGGCATTCTTGATGTTCTGAAACTGTTGATCTTCGGGGTCACTTTGAATGGTAGCGAATATCCTATCTCCAGAATTTTCCGAACCCAATGGTCCGCTGTTTTCCACCTGGATTGGAATTACTGCAGGCGACCCACCACCTGCTCTGGAGATGGACCTCGCTGACCTTCAGAATTCCTTTTTGGATTAAGGTTTTCTGTTAAATTCTTTGCGGTAACCCGCTCTGGATGCCTAATTGGATGACTGTCTTCTCTGTTCAAATGTTTTTGACTGGTATCTTTTAGAGTCACGAAAAGGAAAAGACCTGTTCCTATATGAAGAAGACCTAGGAGGAGAGAATCTTCTTTTCTTTTCCTGAGGCAGAAAAGCACTTTTGCCTCCTGAAATTTTCTTAATGATTTCTTCAAGCTGTTCGCCAAATAACATACCTCCTTGGAAGGGAAGGTTTACCAATTTGTTCTTGGAAGATCCGTCTGCTCCCCATGATTTAAGCCAGAGTGCCCTCCTAGCGGCCACTGACAGAGCTGATGCTTTAGCACCCAATTTAATAGAGTCCATAGAAGCATCACAGATGAAGTTATTGGCCTCTTTAATAGTTGTTACTGCTTTAATCAGCTTTGATCTAGACGTACCTGAATCTATGTTCTCCTCTAGATTAGAAAGCCAAATTCTAATGGATCTAGTGACACAAGCCACTGCAGTAGAGATTTGTAAAATGCTGCCAATAATAGAAAACTGTCTCTTAAGAGCTGATTCAAGTCTTTTCTCCATAGGGTCCCTTAAGGACGAACCATCCTCTAAGGGAATAGTAGTATGTTTTGCCAATCTAGAAACAGCTGCATCTATTTTAGGAGGGGTAACCCACTGATTAACCTTATCTGAGTCAAAAGGATATAAGGCCGAAAACTTCTTAGTAACCGAAGATCTTTTATCTACTTTCTGCCATTCAGATGTAATTATATCTGATACAGATTGGTGAATGGGAAAACCAGGTGTCACTTTTTTATTACCCACAAAGGCCGTATCTATAATATCTAGCTCTTTTTTCTCATCTACTAACCCCAAGGATTTCCTGACAGCACTAACAAAACTGTCAATCTTTTCTATAGAAAAGGCCCCTGAATCTTCCACTATTTCACCCTCTTCTTCTGAGGAGAAATCAGAGAATTCTAAGCTGTTTCTGTCCTCATTGTCTGCTCTCTGGGAGGACGTACCCTCCCCTGGATCCTCATTTCTCTGTCTCTTTTTTGAAATGGTTGATTCTTGCATAGAAGTGAAGGTTTCCTGCATGGAAACCTTCATCCATGACAGAAATTCTTGAAACTGGTTAGGCATTTCTTGTAAGGCTACTTTTTGCAAACAGTCCTGACAAAACTTAGCATCAGAAGCCACAACTTTTTTATCACAATTTGCACAAACTTTTTTCTGGGACTTATCTTCTTTTGCGGGAGCTGCTTCCCCTTTATCCTTAGAAGCTGAAGCTTTTCCTGAAGACATGCTAAATTAAAATCATAAATTTTAATAATATGCATTAAAAAACTTTCCCTATAAGCTTAAAGAGTCCTATCTGAATGCTGCGTCCATTGCTGCTTATATCCAGCGTGCGGTTCATCTCTGGAACGCAAGCCCGCTCAGCCGTGGAAGCCATGTGCATTATAAAACCCACATCTTCCGATCTGTGCTTCTTGCTGCCAGTCCTTCTTCCCGAATGCGCATTGAATGCGACTCCAAGGAAGCTTGATGCTCTCTCTGCCTCACGGCCAGTTGCCCCGTGGAAAGAACCACTCTGCCTCCCTGCCCGTGGAGTTGAACTCCCGGATCTGAGCTGCATCTGTGCCCGGCCTCTCCTACACCTACAGGTAAGCGGAGCAGGCCTCCGGCACTTCAGGCTTCATTTTTTTTTTTTTTTGCGCTACTGAGACGCGTAGATGTCCCGCGCCTCAGTAGAAATACACCGCTCCCCTGTAGCAGTCCGGAATGGAGTCGGAGGCATTGCCTCCCGTCCCCCAGCTGGCTAGGACCGGAAAAAACTGAGGACGGTGGGGGGAGTTAGCTATTTAAAATATCTGAGATGGTCCTACCAGCTGGAGGCAGGAAGTAATCCCACACGTAAACGTGACAGGGAGTGCACAGAAGAAAAATGGGGTCCTTGAAGGGGGGAGAGCATGAGCTACCCCCTGCAAGAAAACCTTGGCATCATGGATGAGCACAATACACTTCTGAAAGAGAATGGAGAGTTCTGAGATCCAAACCTTAAGGGAACTCAATCCTAGACCCTTGTTCACCCATCTTGGAGAAAAGACAGCATCAAGGGAAAGTCAAAGACCTGCGGAGACACACTCTTGTCTGTTCATCACCTATGAAAAATAGACCAGACCCTGTGATATGCCTTGGAAGGGACCAGTTCCAGTGCCTGAATTATGGTGGAGATTGCCTGAGCGGAAAAATCCTTTTGCTTTAGGATGTTGGCTTCAATAGCCATGCTGTCAAAACCAGCATCTCCACATCCTCATACCACAGGTGACCCAGGAACAACAGTTCCAGTCTGGGAGGCAGCCGAATCGGATCTTGAATGGACAGTCTGACCAGGTCCACAAACCACGCCCTGCTGGGCCAGTACGGAAGAATCAGAAAGGCCAGTGCCCCATCCATTCTCATCTTCTGGATCACCCTGGGGATGTATCACGGTGCCCGTGATTGGCTGCAGTTACTTGTCTGTCACCAGTAGGGGGCTTCATTGGCTGTCTGCAGATAGCCCGCCTCTTATTGACTATTTAAACCTGGATTGGGCACCCTTTGAGTGCCCTTTCGTGTTGTTTCTGACCTTCTTGCTATCACTATGCTAGTGATAGCTGGGCCTCTGTTCCAGTGTTCCTGAGTTCCTGATCTCATGTGTTCCTGAGTTCCTGATCTCTACTGTTCCAGTGTTTCCTGCATGCTGAAGTACTTCCAGTCCTGGTTCCGGCCTAGTCTCTGGTGTTGCAGTTCCTGCTGAACTTCTCTGCTGTTTTCTGACCTGACTGATCGTTGCTGGTTCCTGTCATCTCATCACCTGTCTTCAGTATCCTGGCGACCTTCTGCCTGGTCGCGTTGGTGACATTGCTACAATTCCGTGTTGGTCCCAGCGTGCGGACGCTGGTTTGCTCCCAAGCCTTGCGGCTATACAAACTCGCTTGTTACACCAGTGTGCGGTCACTGGTTTGCTCCAAAGCCTATCAGCTATACAAATCTGTGTTGGTCCCAGCGTGCGGACGCTGGTTTGCTCCTAAGCCTTGCGGCTATACAAACTCGCTTGTTACACCAGTGTGCGGTCACTGGTTTGCTCCAAAGCCTATCAGCTATACAAATCTGTGTTGGTCCCAGCGTGCGGACGCTGGTTTGCTCCTAAGCCTTGCGGCTATACAAACTCACTTGTTACACCAGTGTGCGGTCACTGGTTTGCTCCAAAGCCTTTCAGCTATACAAATCTGTGTTGGTCCCAGTGTGCGGACGCTGGTTTGCTCCTAGCCTTGCGGCTATACAAACTCACTTGTTACACCAGTGTGCGGTCACTGGTTTGCTCCAAAGCCTTTCAGCTATACAAATCTGTGTTGGTCCCAGCGTGCGGACGCTGGTTTGCTCCTAAGCCTTGCGGCTATACAAACTCGCTTGTTACACCAGTGTGCGGTCACTGGTTTGCTCCAAAGCCTATCAGCTATACTAATCTGTGTTGGTCCCAGCGTGCGGACGCTGGTTTGCTCCTAAGCCTTGCGGCTATACTACTCGCTTGTTACTCCAGTGTGCGGTCACTGGTTTGCTCGCTAGCCTAACGGCTATACTATTCAGTGTTGTTTCCAGCGTGCGGACGCTGGTTTGCTCCAAAGCCTTGCTGCTTAACGATTCTGCTAATTTGCCAGTTCCATCTGACTGCTGCTATTATCTCTGGGCTGCCCTGCCCGGTATTGGTAAGGCCGGTAGAACCTTTTGCCACATTCCATCTGAGGTTGCCTTACCCGGTATTGGCAGGGCCGGTAGAGCCTACATTGTGTATCTATTAAGACTGTCCTGTCCGGTATATTGACAGGACCGGTAGAGTCTGCCTTCTGTCTGTGCTATATCTGTATATATATATTATGTATGTTATTGCCATCCTAAGTTATCATTTATTATTTCAATAAAATTGATTTTTTTTACCTAAAACTTGTGTCTGAGAGTCATAATAAACCGTGACAGTACGAAAGGGCCATGACCTCAGACAGCAAGGGTGAAGGTAACGCACAGAATATCCATTGGAGGATGGATGTGCTCGAGCAACGTTTGGATCAGTTGGCAGTTGCAATTCAAACGATCCTTGAACGCACGGTACCTGCTGCCCAATCTAGCTCTAGCCCGGTGGTCTCGCCAAGTCAGACACCGGAAAGTGATACCAGACCCCTAGGGGGTACTGTTAAAGGGTTAACGGCTTCTGCACCCTTGCCGCTAAGATATGATGGTGACCCTAGTCTCTGCAGAGGGTTCATCAATCAACTCGAAATCTTTATGGAATTGACGGCACACGCATTTCCCAATGATCGTAGTAAAGTGGGGTTCACGATATCACTGCTCACTGGCAGAGCATTGGCTTGGGCTAACCCCTTGTGGGAGAATGCTAAACCTTGTACTAAGAACTTTAGTGAATTTGTGCGTTCCTTTCGAAGAGTGTTTGAGCCTCCTGGTAGAACCACCTCTGCTGCCAAACGCCTTATGGAGATACAACAGGGCAGGCGTACAGTGGGCGACTATGCCATCGAATTCCGCACATTGGCAGCAGAGGTAGGTTGGAATAACGAGGCATTATTGGCAGCCTTCTCTCAAGGCCTGAATGACCACATTAAAGACGAAATCGCTGCTAAAGATCTACCTATTGATCTAGATGATTACATTGAGTATGTTATGATAATTGACTCCAGAATACGTGAGAGATCAATTGCCAGAGATCGTAAGTTACGGTCAAAAAATAATGAGCCTAGTAGCATGTTTTGCCCACCCATCCCTCCCTTGGCATTGAAGTCTAGTGAACCAGTACGGGAAACAAGTGAACCTATGGAAATAGGCTTCACTAGACTATCCAAGGCAGAGAGACTATATCGCAAAAAACAAGGGTTATGTTTATACTGCGGTAAAAAAGGGCACTTGCTAAATTCCTGTCCAGTACGTCCGGGAAACGCACACACCTAGGGTATCTTGGGGGACAGGCCCTAGGTGGTGTACAATCGTCCCCAGTGTCGGGCATAATGAAACCCACCATACAGGTGGTATTGTCTTGGGCACAACGCTCTGTGGAGGTTTTGGCCTTGGTTGACTCCGGTGCAGCAGGGTATTTTATGGATAATACCTTTGCTGAATTGCACGGAGTTCCACGCATTGAAAGAGAAAACCCCTTGACTATTGAAGCGATTGATGGTAGACCCTTAGAACCGCCTCAGGTTATATTTGAAACTATGCCATTGTCTATGACTATTGGGGCACTTCACAGAGAAGAGCAGCAGTTTCAACTGATTAATTCCCCGCACCATGCGGTGATATTGGGATTTCCGTGGTTACAGTTACATAACCCACAATTCGATTGGAAAAAGTGTGAAATTGCTGCTTGGTCCCAGTTTTGTATGGACAAGTGCGTCATCCAGCCTATTAAGGTCATGTGCACCTCCTCTGCTATGCCGGATGTGTACCAACAGTTTGGCGATGTTTTTAGCAAAGGAGAGGCTAGTATGCTACCCCAGCATAGACCTTATGATTGTTGCATTGAATTGCAGCCTGGTGCAGTACCTCCGAAAGGACGCACTTATCCATTATCTTGTGATGAAAATAAGGCTATGGAGGATTACATTTCTGATGCCCTTGCTAGAGGGATCATACGTAAATCTACCTCTCCAGCTGGGGCTGGGTTCTTTTTTGTAAAAAAGAAAAATGGCGAATTAAGACCATGCATTGACTACCGGGGCTTGAATAAACTAATGGCAAAAAACGCATACCCAATACCACTCATCACCGAGCTTTTTGACAGGCTTAAGGGCGCTTCGATATTTACCAAGTTGGACCTACGGGCCGCTTACAATCTGGTTCGCATTCGAGCAGGTGATGAGTGGAAAACTGCCTTTAATACTCGAGCTGGGCACTACGAGTATCTAGTAATGCCTTTTGGGCTGTGTAATGCACCCGCAGTTTTCCAGGAACTGATAAATGATGTTCTGAGAGATATGTTACAGACATGTGTTGTGGTGTACCTCGACGATATACTGATTTACTCCCAAAACATGGCACAGCACATCAAAGATGTATCCGCAGTATTGCTACGACTCCGTGAGAACAAATTATTTTGTAAAATGGAAAAATGTGAGTTTCATAGAACCAGTGTGCCATTCTTGGGGTTCATAATTGGCAATGATGGCATTGCCATGGACAAAGAAAAGTTGTCAGCTGTCCTACAATGGCCAAAACCCAAGGGTCTTAAAGCCATACAGCGTTTCCTGGGTTTCGCTAATTATTATAGGAGGTTTATTAAGAACTTTTCTTCCATTGTCAAACCTCTGTCCGATCTTACGCACAAGGGTGCTAATCCTTCTTGTTGGCCGGTATCTGCTGAGAAAGCCTTTGAGAATTTGAAGCTGGCATTTGCTGCGGCTCCTGTGTTATCCCACCCCAATCCTTTACTTCCATTTACGTTAGAGGTTGATGCCTCAGATATTGGGGTCGGGGCAGTACTTTCGCAGCGACACGAGAAAGGTGGAACTCTCAGACCTTGTGGGTTTTTCTCTAAAAAGTTGACTGTCACTCAAAGCCACTATGAGATAGGTGACAGAGAATTATTGGCCATTATCCTTGCTCTTAAGGAATGGCGTCATTTGCTTGAAGGTACTAAGAATCCTGTCTTAATCCTAACAGATCATAAGAATCTGACCTATCTCTCGGAGGCCAAGAGATTGTCCTCTCGTCAGGCCAGGTGGGCACTGTTCCTGTCTCGATTTAATTTCATTGTATCATATTTACCAGGGTCAAAAAATATCAGGGCTGATGCACTGTCAAGACAATTTGAGGCCGACAGTGACAGAGTGGAAGCACCAGCTCCTATCATCCAACCTGATAGAATACTGGCTACTATACGCACGAGTATCACTTCTCCTCTAGGGGAGGAGATCCTGGCCTCTCAGGGGTCCGCTCCCCATGAAACCCCAGTGGGCAAATGTTTTGTCGCTGAATCATTTCGTACTAGGCTGCTCGAAACCTACCATTCCTCTAAGGCTGCGGGACATATTGGTAGAGACCAATTGTTATGGTCCCTTTCTCAGTTATTTTGGTGGCCTTCCATGAGAAACGATTGTGCCGAATTTACGAATGCCTGTGCCACCTGCGCCCGCGCTAAGACCCCGAGACATCTCCCTGTGGGCTTGCTTCAACCGGTGCCTAATGGCGAACGCCCCTGGTCTCATGTTTCCATTGATTTTATGGGAGAGTTGCCTATGTCGAAGGGGTACTCCTTTATATTCATGGTGGTGGACAGGTTTTCTAAAATGGCTCATTTCGTGCCCCTCCGTGGTCTTCCTTCAGCGAAGGAATTGGCAATGGTGTTCGCCAGAGAAGTATTCCGGTTGCATGGAGTGCCTAGGGTACTGGTGTCTGACAGGGGGAGCCAGTTTGTGTCTAGATTTTGGAGGGCATTTTGCCAACAGATGGGCATACAGCTGTCCTTCTCCTCTGCCTACCATCCCCAGACCAATGGAGCCGCTGAACGAGCTAATCAGGGCTTGGAACAATTTCTCCGTTGTTTCGTTACTGACCATCATGATAATTGGTCCGACTTGTTGCCTTGGGCAGAGTTCGCCAGGAACTGTGCGGTCAATTCTTCATCTGGGAGCTCTCCGTTTCTGATTAATTATGGGTTCCAGCCCTGTTTGCTTCCAGACTCATTTCAGACGCAACAGATTCCAGCTCTGGATGAGCATATCGAGCAACTCCGTTCCACATGGGCACAAGTTCAGAGGGCACTTGGTCAGTCATTTCAGCGTCATCAGCGCCATGCTAATCGCAGAAGGCTTCCAGCGGTTTCCTTTCAGGTTGGGGATAGAGTATGGCTTTCCTCCAGAAATCTCAAGCTGCAGGTTCCGTCTAATAAGTTGGCTCCTCGGTTTATTGGTCCATACAGAGTTATTCGCAAAATTAACCCTGTCTCCTATGCACTAGACCTACCTGCATCCATGCGTATCCATAATGTGTTCCATGTGTCCCTTCTTAAGCCTCTGGTTTGCAATCGCTATACTACCACACCTGTGGTGCCAGGACCTGTTGAGGTCGAGGGCCAGGAGGAGTACGAGGTTCAGAGCATTATTGATTCCCGTAGGCTTAGAGGAAGGGTACAGTACCTGGTACATTGGAAAGGGTATGGTCCTGAGGATCGATCATGGGTGGATAGTACGGACCTTCATGCACCTAGGTTAACTAGGGCCTTTCATGCCAATTACCCGCAGAAACCTAAACCCTATTCTAGGAGAGGGGGTCTTTGAAAGGGGGGTACTATCACGGTGCCCGTGATTGGCTGCAGTTACTTGTCTGTCACCAGTAGGGGGCTTCATTGGCTGTCTGCAGATAGCCCGCCTCTTATTGACTATTTAAACCTGGATTGGGCACCCTTTGAGTGCCCTTTCGTGTTGTTTCTGACCTTCTTGCTATCACTATGCTAGTGATAGCTGGGCCTCTGTTCCAGTGTTCCTGAGTTCCTGATCTCATGTGTTCCTGAGTTCCTGATCTCTACTGTTCCAGTGTTTCCTGCATGCTGAAGTACTTCCAGTCCTGGTCCCGGCCTAGTCTCTGGTGTTGCAGTTCCTGCTGAACTTCTCTGCTGTTTTCTGACCTGACTGATCGTTGCTGGTTCCTGTCATCTCATCACCTGTCTTCAGTATCCTGGCGACCTTCTGCCTGGTCGCGTTGGTGACATTGCTACAATTCCGTGTTGGTCCCAGCGTGCGGACGCTGGTTTGCTCCCAAGCCTTGCGGCTATACAAACTCGCTTGTTACACCAGTGTGCGGTCACTGGTTTGCTCCAAAGCCTATCAGCTATACAAATCTGTGTTGGTCCCAGCGTGCGGACGCTGGTTTGCTCCTAAGCCTTGCGGCTATACAAACTCGCTTGTTACACCAGTGTGCGGTCACTGGTTTGCTCCAAAGCCTATCAGCTATACAAATCTGTGTTGGTCCCAGCGTGCGGACGCTGGTTTGCTCCTAAGCCTTGCGGCTATACAAACTCACTTGTTACACCAGTGTGCGGTCACTGGTTTGCTCCAAAGCCTTTCAGCTATACAAATCTGTGTTGGTCCCAGTGTGCGGACGCTGGTTTGCTCCTAGCCTTGCGGCTATACAAACTCACTTGTTACACCAGTGTGCGGTCACTGGTTTGCTCCAAAGCCTTTCAGCTATACAAATCTGTGTTGGTCCCAGCGTGCGGACGCTGGTTTGCTCCTAAGCCTTGCGGCTATACAAACTCGCTTGTTACACCAGTGTGCGGTCACTGGTTTGCTCCAAAGCCTATCAGCTATACTAATCTGTGTTGGTCCCAGCGTGCGGACGCTGGTTTGCTCCTAAGCCTTGCGGCTATACTACTCGCTTGTTACTCCAGTGTGCGGTCACTGGTTTGCTCGCTAGCCTAACGGCTATACTATTCAGTGTTGTTTCCAGCGTGCGGACGCTGGTTTGCTCCAAAGCCTTGCTGCTTAACGATTCTGCTAATTTGCCAGTTCCATCTGACTGCTGCTATTATCTCTGGGCTGCCCTGCCCGGTATTGGTAAGGCCGGTAGAACCTTTTGCCACATTCCATCTGAGGTTGCCTTACCCGGTATTGGCAGGGCCGGTAGAGCCTACATTGTGTATCTATTAAGACTGTCCTGTCCGGTATATTGACAGGACCGGTAGAGTCTGCCTTCTGTCTGTGCTATATCTGTATATATATATTATGTATGTTATTGCCATCCTAAGTTATCATTTATTATTTCAATAAAATTGATTTTTTTTACCTAAAACTTGTGTCTGAGAGTCATAATAAACCGTGACAGGATGAGAGGAATCGGAGGAAACACATAGGAGAGATGGAAGTTCCATGGAATGGTCATAGCATCTGTTGCGAAGCCCAAGTGGGATCCCTTGAGAGAGGAGAAGGTTGGGACTTTCCTGTTCTCTCTGGTTGCCATGAGGTCTATTGCTGGGACTCCCTCAGTACTGGACTATCAGGCAGAATGCTTCCAGATGGAGTTCTCAATTTCCTGGATCTACGTCTTGGCAACTCAGAAATTCTACAAATCACAATTATATTCTGGCGCTACCCTCAGAAAGGTAGATAGATCACACTAACACATAAACAATTTTCCTGTTGGAATAATATCCCTTTAATAAACAGAGCTATATATATTCCACAATCTCAACAGCATTGAAATACAACAGTTTTACATGTATTGTATTAATATAAATCCGATGATCATAAAACTGCACAAAAATTGCAAATACTAAAAATGTTGGAATTTAATATTATTACATCCAATCTCTTATAAATGATAGTGGAGTAAATATTTCCAATGTATACTTGCTACTAATAAGAATCACTTAACCAATAAAACTCCCCACATCTATCTGTAATTAACAAGACACGTCTATCAAATATACATACAGTAAATTCTTATCCTCATATAATAGTCACCCTGGATAGAACACTATATTCAGCATATATTGGTGCCCAACGTCCACCAGACCTCAAAAGATAAAATCAGCAAGGGTCTCCGTCCCAATTTTAACTCTTCCCACAAACGTTCTGTTGTAATAACTTCTGGATATCGTCTCAGTGATGAGTCTGAACTGGAATTAACCCCTCACTCCAATTACCTCAGGTCAGATACAATGTAGCACAACCAAGCTATACGGATTCCAGTTCTCCCGGGCGACAATATATGTGGACCAAACTATAACGAGTCACAACATTGCCTTTTTAATGTATATGCTTCAACCTATTAAGACGGAAATACAATCCATCTATCAAGGAGATGCACCTCAAGCCCAAAAAAAATATATATATCCCACCTCGTCCCTATTCCATAAAACTAAGAGAGATCAATCATAAAAAATAAAATATTACAAAAATGATAAAAATATAGAAAATAAATAAATATATATATATATATATATATACCCAAAAAATCAAAACTAAAAATTCCACAATGTGAGTAAAAAAATGTACCAATAAATTTCCAAAAAGTCTTTTCTACTCTTTAAATGTTGAATTCAGCTTGCCTCCAGCTTGTATGGTGTGTGTTGTAACCCAATATCATACATGCAGACTAACTATCTTCTTTTAGATGTTCTGCTCCAACAATCTTTATGTCACGGTACAAGTTGTTACTAACGTTTGTGGATATAACATCAATCTTAAGTACAGCTGCAATCTTTGTATCACTAGTACTTGTTGATATAACACCGTTCACAGGTACGTTTATAATCTTATCGTATTTATCAGGAACTATAACACCACCGTTTTAATCATTATTCATATCTTCTACCTCCTTGGTTCATAAACATTATCCTATCCGGTATTAAACCGGTAACTCACAGTTTCGGTGTATATTAGGATTGCTTATTTTGGTTCACTCTGAACCTTACAGTTTTCTTCAGAGTCCGTTTGTTCTCTGATTACCCGCCTGGATGGTGTTTTGTCAGGTCTAGATCCAATAGACCACCGATATCCACAGTCTCAACCTTGAACTCCGCGTTTCGGGATCACCTAATCCGTTCCTCAGGGAAATTTATTTCTTGTTTGCAGTTTCCCTGAGGAAGGGATTAGGTGATCTCGAAACGTGTTGGAAGTCCGTTGTTAAAGGTGTGGTGTTGTGTGACATAATAATACCGGATAGGATAATGTTTATGAACCAAGGAGGTAGAAGATATGAATAATGATTAAAACAGTGGTGTTATAGTTCCTGACAAATACGATCAGATTATAAACGTACCCGTGAACGGTGTTATATCAACAAGTACTAGTGATACATGGTATCGTGATAAAAAGATTGCAGCTGTATTTAAGATTGAGGTTATATCCACAAACATTAGTAACAACTTGTACCATGACATAAAGATTGTTGGAGCAGAACATGTAAAAGAAGATCGTTAGTCTGCATGTATGATATTGGGTTACAACACACACCATACAAGCTGGAGGCAATTAAGTTGAATTCAACATTTAAAGAGTAGAAGAGACTTTTTGGAAATGTATTGGTACATTTTTTACTCACATTGTGGAATTTTTATTTTTGATTTTTTGGGTATATATTTTTATATATATATATTTTTTTTTTATATTTTATTTTTTATGATCAACCTTTTTTTAGTTTTGTGGAAGAGGGATGGGGTGGGATATATATATTTTTGGCTTGAGGTGCACCTCCTTGATAGACGGATTGTATTTCCGTCTTAATAGGTTGAAGCATATACATTAAAAAGGCAATGTTGTGACTCGTTATAGGTTGGTCCACATATATTGTCGCCCGGGAGAACTGGAATCAGTATAGCTTGGTTGTGCCACATTGTATATGACCTTAGGTGATTGAAGCGAGGGGTTAATTCCAGTTCAGACTCATCACTGAGACGATATCCGGAAGTTGTTACAACAGAACGTTTGCGGGAGGAGTTAGAATTGGGATGGAGACCCTTGCCTATTTTGCCTTTTAAGGTTTGGTGGACGTTGGACACCAATATATGCTGAATATAGTGTTCTATCCAGGGTGACTATTATATGACGATAAGAATTTACCGTGTGTATATTTGATAGACGTGTCTTGTTAATTACAGATAGATGTGGGGAGTTTTACTGGTTAAGTGATTGTTATTAGTAGCAAGTATACATTGGAAAAATTTACTCCACTATCACTTGTAAGAGATTGGATGGAGTAATATTAAATTCCAACATTTTTAGTATTTGCAATTTTTGTGCAGTTTTATAAATCATAGAATTTATATTAATACAATACATGTAAAACTGTTGTATTTCAATGCTGTTGAGATTGTGGAATATATATAGCTCTGTTTATTAAAGGGATATTATTCCAACAGGAAAATTGTTTATGTGCTAGTGTGATCTATCTATCTTTCTGATAGTAGCGCCGGAATATATTTGTGATTTGTAGTGTTGTTTTAAGATCTGATAGCAGAGGTCTTGTTTACGGCAGCAACCATCTAAGAAAGGAACAACTCCGTACCCATATAGCACCACCATTTGTGTGTTATAACTCAGAAATTCTACCAGCACATTTTCCACTCCTGGAATGTGGATGGCTGAGATAGCCAGAATGTGAGTCTCTGAGCAACTGAGGAGATCCTTCACGTCCTGCTATGCCACTTTGATGCAAGTTTACCCTTGGCAATTAGAACTGGGGACCAATGAAGAAGAGCTAGGTGAATTGCTCTGAGAGCCAGAATGATGATGGGCAACAGACTTTCGACCCGTGTCCACCTGGTGTCCCAGTACGGCATCCCAGTCCCTCAGACTGGAATCCATGGTGACCAGAGCCCACTCTGGGATCATCATAAAGGCCCCCCCCTCTAGGTTCAGCTGAAGGAGCCACCACTGGAGGTTCCTCCTTGGCTTCCAGAGACAGAGTCATCTGCTGAAAGAGGTGCTCTGGATTTCTGGACCAGGACCTGAGGATGTCCTTCTGAAGTTCCCTTGTTGAGAGAAAGGAAATTCATCCAGGGCCAAGACCAGGTAACCCAACAACTGCATGAAGTCCCTGAGTGTGGCAGATGACCATTACAGCTCCTGAGATACATCCTGGAACAGAACCTGAATCTTCTCCTCAGGAAAAAGACCCTGCCTTGAAGGGTGTCAAATCTCATGCCCAGGAAGACCAGGACCTGGGAGGGAATTGGAGGAAACTTCTGCAGGCTGAGAATCCAGCCGTAATACACAAGAATGCAGGCACAGTCTTGGATATGTCAACCCAAGAGCTCCTCCGAAGGAGCCTTGATGAGCAAGTCGTTCAGGTATGGAGTCAGAAAAACGCCCTGGGCGTGAATGGAAGTCTCTAGGGCCACCATGATCTTCATGAAGATTCTTGGCACCAAATACAGGACAAATGGCAAGACCGTGAATTGGTAATGATTGAAACCTAAAGCAAAATGCAGGCAGCGTTGAATGTCCGGGTGGATTAGAACATGTAAATAAGAATCCTGAAAATCCAGGGAGGCCAGATACTCTCCCAGAACATCACTGCGATGACAGAATACAAGGATTTCAACTTGAAGCATGTAGCGGCCACATACTTGCTTAGGCACTGGCTTTCACTGGTTTGGCAAAGGACCAGAGAAGTAAGCAAAAACTGTTAAAAACATCTCAATTTTAGTAAATATTTTGCTTTTCTCACTTCCTCTCTCACTCCACAGTTAATCAAGCCAAACATACCAGCTGTTTCTGCTGATGAAATTCCTGAACTTTGGAACTTGAACATTTCTTGCTGAAAATATCCATCGACCAAGCCATCCTCTTGTATATCTGGAAAACATTGAAAAAAGAATCATATTTATATGCATTTTATAAAGAATGACATAAAATATTTTTGTATAAACTTAAATACCTGTACATTTTGGAGGCACACATTCCTTCAGCTATTTCACCTCCTTCATTCATCTGCACTTACTTGATATAGTTTCAAGTTATGTACCAAAATGTGAAAATGAACAAAAGAACAATGACTTGTTCTACAGCTAGTAGCCTCTTAGAAGCATCAGTTTTAGCTTTCTAATGCCATGACAAATACCAAAATGTACATTTGGTATTAGCTGGTGTTCCAGGGTAGAGGGATTTCACCTATCATTTTGAAATTGGACTGCCCCCTTTTAGGCAGAATTAGTCTAATATGTATGTGGAAATGTCTCACCATTGTGCTTTTGTTCGTCCAAACAGCCAATCACATTTTGCTACTTTTTTTATACTCATGTGGTCAGTGTTATTAGTGAGATTAGTCTCAGATCCCTCTGGCACTCTACTGCTCTCCCACCACCTGGGCACCGTGTAGAGACAGCTCTCGCAGATGGAGGATCAATACAGGGGGAAATCAGACAAATACTGTGAAAGGAGAGATGTTGGACTCTTCTCCATAACAACATCCAAGGTACCTGACAGATAAGTGGTAACTGGGGGGGGGGGGGAGTAAGCCCCTTTGTGTACATTCTATCTACCCATACAAGTAAAACTCTATACGGTATCACTCTGCACCCCAACACACACTATTTTTATAAAAATGCCAGAACTCATATACCCATGCATATCTGAGATATCGGAGTGAACACACAAACACACTCACATCTTAATACACTCCCTCTAGCACAAAAAATACACATTCATCCCTCCATACTACATACACATTCAGTCTAACAAATGACTCCATGTGCCTGACAGAACTGATCAAAAGGTAACTGCAAGACAGAAAATACTTAAATTGTCAATTTGCTGCACAAATGAATTTTGTTGAAGGGCTGGATGAATTACAAATTCCTTTATCACCTGAGAACCCACCCCCCACAGACACAATTCTATCCTTCCTTTTAGACACATACTTTAAATATTGTTTCCATGTACACATAAGTAGTTTTCTGATTTGTTTTTTTTTTTTTTTTTTTTTTTTTAAACACCCACATACCTAGCATACACACCTAAATACTTTACCCCCAGACAAAAACTCACCTCTATTCTTCCCTCACATACCTCCAATATGCTTTCCAAAACAAAAAAAAATTCCATTTTCTCCGACCTTAGACTTCAACAAGAACTCCACTGCATCCCACACACTCCACACACACACGCACACACACACACACACACACACACACACACACACACACACACACACACACACACACACACACACACACACACACACACACACACAGCCTATTAAAAAACACAGCCATCCTCCACTTCTCAATACACCTTTCAAAACACAGCCACCAACATCCTTCTATTCTTCTCACCCAAATATACACAAGCAGGGGCAAAAGTTAGTATGCCTGTGCCAGTATCTAATGAGAGTCTCTAAATATGTGTCCTTTGAGTGCCAAAGGAGCTTGTACCCAACTAATGCAAATTTCTAATATGTCCTTGTGTTTTAACACCTTGAGTATCAGAGGGGTGAGTAAATTAATTGCTTTGAGATGTGCTGTGTATCAATCTAGTTTTCATGGGATTAATTGTTTTAGAATTCTAAAATAAAGAAAAATATGGTAAAATAATCAGCAGCTGCTGGTTTCATTCCTAAAAACAGAGATACATTATCAAAATATAAAAATAAATGGAAATAATTTTGAGGGAAAGTGCAAAAATAGATTTTAGTACCTGTTAAATCCTTTTCTCTGTAGTACATATAGAACACAGGTACCATGGGGTTGATTCCCTCCTTCTGGAGGGTAGGACACATCTCAAAAGAACTTCTCATAGGTGGAGACTCCAATCCCCTCCTCCAGCTCAAGCCTTCCCCTGCCTTGCAGTCTCCAGTATGAATGTGACCAAGGCCACAATATCAAGGCAAGCGAGAGAAGAAGAAGGAAATCTCCTGTGAGAAGAAAGATTCTAAGAGGACTCAGCAAGCCCAAAGAGGCGAGACAGAACAGAAGTCCCTTTCACTGGGTGGGAGACCTGTGTTCCATGGGTATATTCTGACCATTAGCTCCCACAGGTGGGGGAGAGAGAGAGAAAGGACCTCACACCTGTCCCCATGATACTGGAGTTCCCTAGGACTATCTAGAATAAGAATAGCCCAAACAGAAAAAAGTTTCAACAGATACTGAACTTATACAGCACACAAGAACAAGAGCAAACACAGCATAAACTGCTGAACAACAGTAAGGCAAACAAATGTGAAGGACCCTAGACAGGCAAATCTGACTGTAGGACCTTCTGGCCAAAGCCAGAACATTAACACAGTAGTGCTTAGCAAAGGTGTGCAAATAGGACCAAGTCGCTGCCTTGCACAACTGCACAGTCAACTGCACAGTCAAGCCCCACAGACCTAGTGGAATGTGCTGTGACCTTAAGAGAAACAGGTTTCTTTCTGAGCTCATATACCTGGCATATGGTAGCCTTAATCCAAGAGGCCACAGAGCCCTTAGAAGCAGATTGACCTGCCCTGGGACCCTCAGAAATGACAAACAGAACTGGTCTTACAAAAAGGCTCGGTGTGGTGCACATAAAATTTAAGGCACTGCACCACATCCAGCAAATGGAGATCCTTCTCCCTGTCCGACTTGGGGTCAGGACAAAATGAAGATACAACAACCTCCTGATTGATGTGAAACTCAGAAACCACCTTAGGAAAAAACTGAGAGGCTCGAAGCCTTGTCCTTATGAAAGACCAGGAAAGAAGGTTTGCAAGACAAGACCTGCAACTCAGTAACTCTGTGGACTGAGACCACTGCCAAAAGATAAACCATTTTAAACATCAACTGACGCAGAGGAATGGAAGCAAGGGGCTCAAAAGAAGAACCAAATTAAGGTCTCACTGAGGAATGGAAGCCTTAAAGGCATGGAAGGCATGAGTCGCACCCTGAAGGAACACCTTGACATCTGAATGGTGACAATACATCTGTGAAAGAACACAGAAAGAGATGAAACATGAGGCTTCAAGGAGCTCAAGATGAATCCTTTGTTCACCACGAATGAAAAACAGACAATTCCCTTTGGTAGGCCTTGGAAGAGACAGGCTTACGGGCCTGAATCATAGTGGAAATTACTTTCTTCCTCAAGATGTGGGCTTAAACAACCATGCCATCAAAGCCATCTTTTCCACATCCTCGTCCCACAGGTACCCTGAAGTAAGAGGTCCAGCCTGGAAGAAAGGTGGTTCGGATCCTGAATGGAAAAACTGACCAGGTCTGCAAACCATGCCCTCCTGTTCCAATAAGGAGCAACCGTAATTCTGGTCGCTCCGTCCATCCTGATCTTCCTGAGTATCACAATTAGAATCAGCGGAAAGATATAAGCAAGGTGGAAGTTCCACGGAATCTACATTGCCTCAGTGGTGAATGCCAGTGGATCTCCCACCCGTCAGCAGAAGGTGGATACATTTCTGTTTTCCCTGGTGCAATAAGATGTATCTTTGGCACACCTCAATCAGATAGAACAAATCTGGATTGAGTTCCCATTCTCCGGGTTCCACGCCTTAGGAGGTCCATGACTTAGGAAGTCCACCACAACGTTTTCTACCCCTGGAATGTGCACTGAGGAGATGGCCGGAAAGTGGGATTCTGCCAAACGTAGAATGTACCTCACCTCAAACCAGGTTAGGAAGTCCGCCAGCACGTTTTCTACCCCTGTAATGTGCACTGTGGAGACAGCTGGAACATGTGCTTCTGCCCAACCTAGAATGTATCTCACCTCGAACCAGGTGGCGGCAATGCGAGTGCCCCCTTGATGGTTGATCTAAGCCGTGGCCATGGCATTGTCCGACTGGACACTCACCTTCAAAAGTGAGGTCTAGCACACATGGGCCAGACAGATCATCCCGAGTTCCAGAACATTGATGGATTGAAGAGACTCCTCAGCAGTCCACCTGCCCTGGATCCCTAGGTGAAACAGAACCGAACCCCTGCCGCTCAGACTGGCATCAGTCATGACAAGAGTCCATTCTGGTATAATAAAGGGGTTTTGCCTGTTCCAGGATGCGTCAGTGCAGCCATCATTGAAGCTCCCAACTGGCTGGATTGCCCCACCAACTCCGAAGGACTTGCCATTGAAATTCCCTTGTGTGTACCCGAGAGTAAGCACAGCTTACCCATTGTTGACACCAGCCTGTCCAGCCGTTTCATTTACTATCTGATCGTGGCCGAGGGCCACTCCAGGGCCTGCAAAACCTTCTGCATTACCAGAAGAATTTTCTCCTCCATCAGGAAAACTTTCTCCTGAGTTCCTGTGAAGGTACTGGAGAGGACTTCAGCATGTTCAGAATCCACTTGTGGTGGAAAAAAAGCAGAGCACAGTGCTGGATGTGTTGGACCAAGAGCTCCTCTGAGGGAGTGCTTAGCAAAAATTCATCCAGGTAGGGTGTCATAGAGATGACCTTGTTGTGAATGAAGGCCACTAAGGCCCCCAAGACTCTGGTGAACACCCGAGGTGCAGAAGCCAGGCCAAATGGCAGAGATATGAACTGTCAAAGATCTGAGCCTAAGGCAAAACTGCAAATAGCGTTGGCTGTCTGGATGGATAGGTATATGTAGGTACACATCCTGAAGGTCTAGAGACATCAGATACTCTATTGGGGACATTGTTGCGATGACAACACAAAAATATTCCATCTTGAAGTGCATAGTCATCACATATTTGTTGCGACATTTGAGGTCCAAGATGAGACGACAGCTGCCGCCCTTCTTCAGAACCACGAAATGGTTGGAATAAAAACCCAAACTGTGCTATGAGGAGGTACTGGAACCAAAACTTTGCCAGCAGTGAACCCACTGCCTCCTGAAACAGCTGTGCCTCGTTCAGCTCTTTTGCTACCCCGACAAAAAGAAACAATATGGTGTAAGGGACCCGAAGTCTATGCGGAACCCTTCTGATATTACCCGCTAAACTCACTGGTCCTCCTTGGAAACCTCAGCACGGGCAGCCTACATTAACTGTTCAACCCACAGGGCAACAGCCCTTTTAACCCATGCAGAGGCAAGAATAGGTGTCAGTGCCACTCCACTGGCCTCAAATTTGGTCCTGAGGAAAAGACTGCAGCTTTTTGTCTGCTGGATCCTTCAGACCTGCTCCATTTACCAAAGGCAGGGCAGTAAACTTAGCCAGCCTGGAATCATGGGATCCACAGTTGGAGGAGAGGCCCACTGCTCCAAAGCTGCCTCTGAAAAAGCATACTGCTTTGAGAACCTCTTGGTAATAGACAGCAGCTTGTCTGGGGTCTTCAACTTATCCAGAAGGATTTGGTCAACAGTGGCATTAGGGGGAAAAATGGGGAAGATTTCTTACACCTCCAGAAGACACCTGTAAAGGAAGACCCCTCATCAGAGGTGTCAGAGACCTGAACAGTCTCCAAAACATCTCCAATGAGTCCATCAGCTAAGAGAAGGGGGTCATTATCGTAAAAGTCCCCATAGGAGTAGGAAGAGTCCATATCCTCATATTCCCCTTCTTCATTCTCCCCTTCTGAAAATTCCTCCTCTAGAATCTGACAAACACTCTGAAGAGATATAGTCACATATCTGAAGGTAGTGGGGGCTTCCGAGATTGGAGAACCCCCTGAAGGGAGAAAGGAATTTAGGCCACTGAGGACAGAAGAGTTTTGATCCAAGCTGGCTCTTGGTCCTGCTGGCGGGCCCTGTGGAGTAGTAGGGGCCAAAGTTCAAGATGGGCAGAGAGATCTGGAATTCTCTCTAAGGAGCCCCATTTAACATGAGGAACAGTAAGCAATGGGGCAAGGGACATCCTTAGTCTTCGATTTACTCCGATGTCCCTTAGAATCTGACATCCTAACAGTAGAAAGTGTCTCACACTAGTATAAATAACCAGTAACAATTCCCAAGACTAATAATTCACCCTAGAAAGCCCAGAAAATCCCTTATCTGGAAGGTGAAGGGTTAATCTGAAGAAGGAAAGTCTGCCTCTATGTGGGATAAGCAGGAGAGAAGTAAAATGGTGACTGCAAAACTGGCAGCCAATCTAAAGAAAGCCAGCAAAATGAACATTTAGGGGAACATACTCCTCTCTTTTTCTGTTGCCTAGCAACACCTACACTCCAGCAGTGGGATCCCCACAGGCCTCCAAGACACTCAGGATGTGAACTGGATAAAAGGGCATGGGGAAACAAGAAGAAAGATTACTCTGACTTCTATAGGTCTTCCATAGTAGTCAATGGAGCAAAGATGGCGGAGTGAGCAACCATTCTTTAAGGGTCTGAAGCACTAAATCAGGTAACGTTACAGAAGCACCCAAAGACCCCAAAAAACTCCAGGGGCCATGTGAGGGAAACCCAAAAAGGAGCCAAAGACAGAGAACAAAACCAAAGAAGGCCCACAGAACCCCAAAACCGGTGTGAACAGCGGAGAAAAGGTTAGACAAGCAAAACAGCAGCCATCCTTGCTTTTTAGCTGAGGGAATGAAAAGTACATAGATAATAAAGGTACCCAACACAAGTGCAGGAGCCCAAGGGCTTAGAGAAAACCTCTCTATCGAGAAGCACAGGATAGGGGCAATATGGACCAAGGAACTCTACAGGGTTATTAACCAGTGTTCTTTCTTCAGGTTACCATTGTAGTTAGAGAGTAGCAGGGCCCCAAGAGATTCTTCTGTGAGGGAAAACCTGGCAACAACATTCCCTCCACAGGACTGCAAGGGTCCACACAGAACCTGTACACTGGTCAATCCAGTCCAGGGAAAGCCCAGTAATGGTAACCCGTCTAATGGGGGAATTTTGACAGCCCCATATCTATCAGAAAAATAATAAAAAAGCTAGAAACTGTGTCTCCTGTTCCATCCTTTCACTACAGAGGACCCATTCATACTGGGGATTGCAAGGCTGGGGAAGGGCTGAGCTGGAGGAGTGGCTGGGAGTCTCCACCTATAAGACATGTCTTGCCCTCCAGAAGGAAGGAATCAACCACATGGTACCTGTGTTCCATATTGGATGTAAGAAAAACAGAATTTTCATGTATTGCTGTACCCTGCAAGAAAAGAGCTGTAACATTTCAATATAGAAAATGCACACAAATGAAAGAGTAATTATTACCTGCAGGTATTTGAGAAGGCCAGGTCTTCACTTCGTGAGGTGAATCTAGACTGGTACAGGCCATTTCTGGGGGTAGAAGGAACAGTCCATCCAGAATACTGTCCACTATTGCCTGAAGATTTGGTTCTATGTTTGGTCGTAGTTGAGAGAAAAAATCCACTGCACCAATTTCAATCAACCACTGAGCAGCTGACCCATGCTTCAGTACGATACGACAATACAAGAGAAACAAAAATCTAAGTTTGAAAAACTGTACATTAAAATGTACACAGAAAAATGAACTCAATATAGTCAAGTATACCATGATCATGTCAAGAAAAAGGAACACTAACGCCTCCTAATAATAATAACACTAATAATAATACAAACACATACTGAATCTGTACTGAATGTAATGTACACAGAGGTGGACATGGCACTTACTGGCAGGACTACTGGACCTCAAACTCTGCCCAGTGCAAATTCTGTTTCAATTTCTTCTCTTCAAACTGGAGCAGAAAGAGTCACAGAAGTTTATTATGGAAAGTGGGCAGAGCTAGAGGTCCAATAAGCCTGCTATTTTCACCCTCATGGGCATGACATTTTCAATCATTTCTGGATATCTTCTGAATCATGGAGCAAGGAAAATTCATAATGGACATTAAGATTTCCTGACCAAAGTAAGTTAGATGTTAGTCTGTTGTAAGGGGCTGTTCGTGTTCCTTTAAGAGTTTAATTTAATACCAATATTGGAGTAATTCTGGAGAAAACTCAATACTCAATCAAAACATCCCCAGAATTCAATTCCATTAAAACGTAGGTTATCCCCCTGAATTGTAGTGAGGTCTCTAGTGTTCTGCTTTGTAAGGCTTTGAAGTCCTCGGTAAGAGTCACATATTTAAAAGAAGATTTTAGTCTTATCTGTTAAATTATTTTCTCTTAGTCCATATGACATACAGGTACCATGGGGGGGGGCGACAGCTCCTACCAGTAGGTTGGAGCAATTCTGAAAGAAGTGCAGGGGTGGAGCCTCCCCCTCCTCCATACCAGGTTACATTAGCCCCTCCCTACCAGATAGATTTGAGACAATAACCTATCGACTAAGATAGCAAGAAGGAAAACTCCTGTGATCGATGAACACAAAAGTACTTCCCCGTCTAGCCACAGGAGACCCAGCATGGTCCCTTTCACTGGGTGGGAGACGTGAGATATATGGACTAAGAAAAAAAGGATTTAACAGGTAAGACTAAATTCCTCTTTTCCCTGTCATCCAATATGACATACAGGTACCATGGTATGTACCAACATTGAACTCCCAGGGTGGGAATAGAAGGAAGGGATCAAGTGCCGGTCCCCATGATAACAGAATTCCGATGGCCTATCCAGGACATGGAACATCCCAAACAAAGTGTCAACGGACACTAATAAACAGTACATAGCACACAAGAACAAGAGCCAGCGGGGCTCAAACTGTTAAAGAGCTATAAGGTACAGGAAATGAAGGTCCTAGACAGGCAAAACTGCCTCCAGGACTTTCCTGCCGAAGCCAGAGCATCCACACGGTAGTGTTTGGCAAAGGTGTGCACAGAAATTCAAGTGGCCCCCTTGCAGGCCCCAACAGATTTAGTAGAGTGTGCTGTAATGCAGAAGGGAACAGGTTTCCCTCTGAGCTCATAAGCCTTGTGGATGGTAGACTTAATCCAGGATGCAATAGTCACCTTGAACACAGCCAAACCGGCCCTGGGACCCTCAGGGATGACAAACAGAGAATCTTTCTTACGAATGGACTCAGTACGGTGCACGTAGAACTTGAGGCAATGTACTACATCCAACAAGTGTAGATACATCTCCTTGTCAGATTTAGGGTCAGGACAAAAAGAAGGCACAACAAAATCTCGTGATTGATGTGGGACTCAGAGACCACCTTAGGAAGAAACTCATGGGAGGTACGGAGAACAGCCTTACCCTTGTGAGGCGGTTTGCAGGACAAAGCCTGCAACTCAGCAACTCTGTGGAAAGATACCACAGCCAAAAGAAAAGCCATCTTCCATGTCAGAAGACATAGAGGAATGGTAGCCAAAAGATTCAAAGGGATGCCGCTGTAGGACACCCAGAACCAAGTTAAGGTCCCACTCGGGAGTGGAAGCCTTGTAGGCAGGAAAAGCATGAGCAACACAATGAAAGAAAACTTTGATATCTGGTAAACATGGCAATGCGTCTCTGGAAAAAGACACAGAGAGCTGAGGTCTGGACCTTCAAGGAACAAAGGTGAATGCCCTTGTTCACACCATCTTGCAAAAACGCCAAGATGGAAGGAAGATCAAACTCCTGTGAGGACAGATCCCTGTCCACACACCAAGAATAGAGGGTAGACCAAACCCCGTGGTAGGCCTTAGAGGACACAGGCTTCCTGTCATGATCCTGTCCTCTACTCAGCCTGGTGCAGTACCTCACAGTGCCACTACCTCTCTATAGTGCTGTTGTAGGTTAGTGCACTCAGACTACAGAGATCTGATTCTGTTCCCAGCTGGCCTGATTCAGTCCCCAGCTGTCCCTACCTTGCAATCATCTCCTCCCTCTTTAGTTCAGTCTCTCCCCTTCCTCTGGGCCAGATTATACTGATCAGTTTTCAGTTCAGTTTCATTTCTTTTGGGTCTGGTTCCTGAGGTTCATGGGTTAGCAGCATCCAGAGTTCCAGAGCCGGCTGCACCCCTGAGTTCCAGAGCCGGCTGCACCCCTGAGTTCCAGAGCCGGCTGCACCCCTGAGTTCCAGAGCCGGCTGCACCCCTGAGTTCCAGAGCCGGCTGCACCCCTGAGTTCCAGAGCCGGCTGGACCCCTGAGTTCCAGAGCCGGCTGGACCCCTGAGTTCCAGAGCCAGCTGTACCTCTGTGTTCCAGAGCTTGCTGATTCCCTGTGTTCCAGAGCTGTCCGATTCCCCTGTGCTACTGAACTGGCTGCATTCCTATGCCTCCCTCCTATTTTTCTGAGCTAGCTTTATCCCTGTGCCCAGAGACCTTGTTCCCCATGCCCAGAGGCCCTGTTCTTTTCTGTTTCATTGAATGACTTGTTATGCATTACTATTGCATGTTCCTTGTATGCACATATATAATACATTTGTGTTCCCTTTAATTGTGTGTGTGTGTGTGTGTGTGTGTGTGTGTGTGTGTGTGTGTGTTGGATTTCTTGCTTTCTGGTTTCCACTTTATTTATTTACTTTTGCTGCTGTGGTCAGCACCCCTTTCTGACCAGCAGCCCCTGACACTTCCTAGCTTGGATCATGGTGGATACCACCTCAGGAGAAAAGCCTTTCCTCCTCAAGATGAAGGCTTAAACAGTCATGCCGTCAAAGCCAGACGGTCAATGTCCTCCTTCCAGAGGTAACCCTGGAGGAGGACATCCAGTCTTCGTGACAGAGGAAACGGATCTGGAGCAGACAGAGCGAACAGCTCTGGAAACCAAGGTTGCCTGGTCCAATGAGGGGAAATCAGTATGACTGATGCACCTTCCATCCGAATCATTCTCAGCACTCTGGAGGATGAGAGGAAGAGGAGGAAAAATGTAGGCTAGATGCAAAACAGCCAAGGAATGGACAAGGTGTCCACTGCAAACGCCAGATGATTCCCCTCAGCAACGGCAAAACAATGGAACTTTCCTGTTGTCCCTGGTTGCCATCAAGTCTATGCAGGGACAATCCATACATGGATCAATAGATCGAAGACCTCATGGAGCTCCCGCTCCCCGGGGTCCACTGTCTGAGAAAGACCGGCAGAACGTCTTCTACTCCTGAAATGTGCACAGCGGAGATGGCAGGAACGTGTTCTTCTGCCCAGGCTAAAATAGCCTTGACCTCTAACCAAGCGGATGTGCTTCTTGTGCCTCCTTGCTTGTAGATGCAAGCCACGGCCGTGGCATTGTCTGGACGTGGACTGAACTGTCCCTTAGAGGAGAAGACCAATAGACCAGAGCATGAAGAATCTCTCTGTGCTCCAGAATGTTGATGGGTAGTAGGGTCTCCTCCACATTCCATCGTCCCTGAACCCCTAGTTGACCCAGGATAGCTCCCCAGCCATAAAGGATGGTATCTGTCATCACCAAAGTCCAATACAGGACACAAAAGTGTTTCCCTTTCCTTAGGTTGGAGCTGTCCAACCACCAGAGGAGATCCTGTCTCACTTCCTAGGGAAGGGAGACAAGACTGTCCAAGAGACCCAGGCTCTCCTGGTAAGCTCTGATAGTGAACATCTGAAGCTCCCTGGTGTGCGCCATGGAGTACGGAACCGATTCCATGGTAGATACCATCTTGCCTACAAGGGATGAGAACTTGCGAACCGGGGCTGAGGTCCATTCCAGACCATGGGACACTTTGTTCATATCTGCTGAACAGAGTCCTCTGTGAGACAGGTGTCGAACCAGAGTCTGAGAAGGAACTGGAGCAGACTTGTCCATGTTGAGAATGCATTCATGCTGGAGGAGGATCTGGGCACATTCCTGGACCACCAGATCCCTGGAAGGAGCCTTCAGCAGAAGGTTGTCCATGTACGGAGTCGCCTGAATCCCCTTGGTGTGCAGGAAGGCAATCAAGATGACCAAGACACGAGCAAATACCTGAGAAGCAGTGGTGAGCCCAAAGGGGAGAGAGTTGAACTGAAGGTGTCCCAGAATGCAAGCAAATCTGAGATACTTCTGACTGTCCGGATGAGTAGGGATGTGCAGGTAAGCATCCTGCAGATCCAGAGAGGCCAGAAATTCCCGTGGACACATCACTGTTATTACAGAGCGAAAGGATTCCATTTTGTAGTGAGTATGGACCACAAAACAACGGAGGTCCTTGAGGTCCAGGATGGGATGGCAGCCGCCATCCTTCTTGGGAACTACAAATAGGTTTGAATAGAAACCTAAGCCTCTCTCTTGCAGAGGAACCAGAATCAGAACTCCCTTGTCCAAGAGAGCATTCACCGCCCAGTGGAAAAGATGTAACTTTATCTGACTCTGAGGAGCATGAGAAAGGAAGACTCTGAAGGGAGGCAGGGATGTGAAGGTAATCCTGTAGCCTCCTGAAACCACCCACTGATCCACAATAGAGCCTGCCCAAATGCTTGAAAAATAATGCGGGCAACCACCTACTGGTGTATGCGGACCAGGGTTCGACGAGTCATGCCAAAGCAGGTTTGGATTTGGTAGAGCAGTGCTTGGACCTCCACTGTTGCCTGGGCTTGGGGGTGGAGCGCGGGGTACTGGCCCAAGACCCACCTGGATTTGGCCTTTGTGCTCCACTTTGCCGGGGACAAAAAAAAAAAAAAGACACTGCTTCCTCACCATATTAGGGCGTTTAGGGACTGTAGGTAACAAAGTGCTCTTATGTCCACTGGCCTCACCAATGATGTTCTTCAGTTAAGGTCCAAAAAGAGACGTGCCCTGAAAAAGGAGAGAAATTTGTGACATATTAGATGCTAAGTCAGCAGACCAAATCTTTAATAATAATCCTTTAATAATCCTTTATTTATATAGCGCACACAGATTCCGCAGCGCTTTACACTCATATTGGTTCCTGTCCCCATTGGGGCTCACAATCTAAATTCACCTATCAGTATGTTTTTGGAGTGTGGGAGGAAACCGGAGTACCCGGAGGAAACCCACGCAAACACAGTGAGAACATACAAATCTTAAGCCACAGTGTGTGTCTGGCAGCCACAGAAAAGGCAGAAGCTTTAGCTTCAAGTCTGACAGCATCAAAGAGGGCATCAGTTGCATAGTCATAAGCCTCAAATAGACAAAAGATCCTCCTCATGGGCACCCTTGCAGACTGCTTCAGTAAGCTGTTCAGTCCAAAAAGCAATGGCTCTGGTAAACCAAACCGAAGCCAACGTAGGTTTCAAGGAAGCACCTTTTTGCAGTGAAAGTAGACTTCAGAATAGCTTCAAGCTTCCTATCAGTTAAATCCATAAGCGCAGTGTAATCAGACAAGGGCAAAGCAGTAGATTTAAACAGTCTGGAAATAGGGGGGTTCATCAGAGGAGGTGTAGACCACTGAGCCAAGGATGCATCAGAAAAGGGACACAGATTAGAGAATTTCTTAGAAAGAGCAAGACGCGTGTCTGGAGTTTTCCCACTCATCCATGATAACCTGATCTAGAGTGGGATTAGGTGGAAACATGGTACAGGACTTCTTGCACCTTGGAAAGTAGTCAGAAGTAGACTGTGAAACTAAAGGGTTAACAGGATTGTTAAGGCTAGTCAGAACCGCCTTAATGAGACCCTCAGCAGAGGGTTCAGGGTCAGCCTCAAAGGGGTTGCCATTGGTATTGGATGAAGCCCCTTCTGCACACTCACCATCCTCAAACTCCTCAAAACAATCCTCCTCAGAGAAATCGGAGAGATCAGGAATGGCAGAGGCCTTAGGGCCCACAAACCTGAAGGATGTGGAGGGCTTCCAAGACAAGATAGAGGAAACTGAGTCACTGAGGACTCTGACCCAATGCAGCTCTTGTTCATGGCTAGTGGGCCCTGGAGGAGATGCAGGGGCCACAGCATGAGGGGGATAAGTGACCTGAGCAGTCTCTGGGAAGCCCCACTTGGCATGTGGAACAGTAAGCAAGGGGAGTCAAAGACACTCCTGAGTCCTTAGCCTTAGGCCTAGCCACATGTCACTTTTGATCTGCCATTCTAACCGGAGACAGTGGCCTACAGTAATAGGGAACCCAAACACTGTCAGCCAGATTAATAAATCACCCCAGAAAACCTAAAAATAAACTTATCTGGCAAGCAACGAGTTAACAGGAGGAGAAGAGAAGAGGAATCCAAGCCCTGCTTAGGATACTCGTTCAGGAGAGAAAGAAAATGGCATACAAAATTGGATCCAATCAGAGAAAAGCCTATGAAATGGGCATTATGGGAGTTGTAGCTTCTTTCCTAAAAGTACCCCAAAAGCAGAGTCCGAATCCCCCCAGGGACCCCATGACACTGTAGAGGCGAACCGGATTATAGGATAAGGGGAGAGAAGACGAATGAGCCCTCTCTCAGCTCGGTACACAGAGCGGTTGCAGAGATATGTCCCAAAGCAGTCTGTCCCATAGAAGTCAATGGAGCATTGTTACTAGCGGAAAAGCGCACCCTTAAAGGCTAAAGTAAAAAGTGTCTAAAAAGTTTCAACACACATATAAAAACATGAACACACACATGAATCCAAAAGGAAAGTGAGAAAAAAGTCCCACAATTCATCAAAGCATGGCAGGGAAAGGGTTAATTACAACAAAATGGCCAAAAATGCTCCAGAGAACAGAGGTAAATTACCCAGCATAAGTGCAGGAGTTATAAAGAAATCCAGAAAAGCCCTGTAGGAAGGGAACTGTGGGGCAAGTGGATCATGGCACTCAAAGGGATGCTCACCTTTTTCTGCAGTTCTTTCTTCAGATTACCATTGCAAGAAAGAAGCCTCATAGAAACTCCCACTGGAGAGAGACATGGGTTACGTGGTTCTCTCCCAGGGCTGAAGGGTCCACAAGCAGCTCCTGTAAACTGAGCAATCCACCAAGGGGAAGTCAGTAATGGTAATCCACCTAATGGGGGACATTGGGCACCCCATATCAAAGAAAAGATATTAAAATAACTAAAAAGTAAGCAGAACTGCTCACATCCATCTAACCAGGTTCATGGAACAAACCTATTTGGCAAGGAGGGGCTAAGGAAGCCTGATATGGAAGAGGGGGAGGCTCCACCCCTGCACTTCTTTCAGAATTGTTACAGCTTACTGGGAGGAGCAGTTGCCTCACCACAGTTATACTGAACGATAGAGAAATCAATGTTTTCTGGGGGGGTTGTTTTTTTTTTTGTTTTTTTTTGTGAAGCAGTTGGTTTACCCCAGAATTTTTCAACATGTGTTTTTTTTATTATCCCCTGTGTCAGAGAGGTATCAAACCACACAATGAGTTGGATACTTCTCAAAGGGTTATGTCAGCCTCTAAAACTCTAAGGCAGCGGTCATCAATCTTGTTTCATGATTTTATCAAAGTCTTCAAAGGAAATAGTTGGTGCCTAGGACAAACTGTAGTGTCACAGATCCCTGGTTGAGAAATACTGTTCTAATGGCTGTATTCATAGCACAAAATAGACCCAGTTCTGGGGCAAGCTAAGTGCACTATAAGAGAAGTTATTAAAATTCCATTTGATTTAAATGTAGCATTTTAACCTCTTGAATGCAAAACAATGTGTTGGGGATCTCACTTGTATTACATGGGTTAAAAGACCACATTTAATTTAAATCAATTATACATTATTTATTTGTCCCCTGTTGTGCATTTGATTTCCTCCTGAAATGGCCCTGTTTTGGGGTCATTTCAGGCATAGGCAGGGATTATTCAGACCCATATACTAAGAATTAAGCATAATTGTCACTGTGAGCAATACAGAAGAAGGACAGACACAGGTAAACTGAGATAAAACCACCTTGATAATACACAAATAATAAGCCATTCCCCAGCTGAACCCCAGACACAGGTGAACGGGCAGCCCACAGTCCACACCAAGATTGCACCCAGAGTGGAGGCCTGCACCACTCGGAGTGAGATAGCGGTCTAAAGAACCTCTCCTATGGTTCTCTCTCTGTCTGGTAGGAACCAAGCACCTAGGGATATATGCGTTTGTACCACACGGTTACTGTAATGCAGGGACAGTGGTAATCAGAGCGGAGACAGTAAGAGCCACAGTACCGCCAATGCAGGTAGTCAGACAAGTTGGGGTCAACACGGAGGCAGAACCGATGTGGGTAGTCAGACAAGCTGGGGTCAACATGGTGCAAGTAGTTAGCCAGAGCCACAAGTCAGAACCACAGTGGATAGTCAGACAAGCCGGGTTCATACACTGAGCAAGAACTCAGCCAGAGCCACAGGTCAGAACTGATGTGGGTAGTCAGACAAGCCGGTGTCATACACGGAGGGAGTAGTCAGCCAGAGCCACAGGTCAGAATCGATGTGGGTAGTCAGACAAGCCGGGGTCAACACAGAGCAGAATCGGAAGCCAAGCAAGGGTCACATGAGACTGAGCAAACGTAATGAATACTAACAGGAACGCCACGTAAGGGCCACTAACACTAGCCCCAGGGAAGTTTAAATATGTACACTCCAAGGCAGGAATCAATTAGGCAAATCAAATCAGTTTGTATAAACAGTCACTGTGACTAGCAACGAGCGCCTGAACCCGTGACCACAAGGAATGCGGAAGAGCCCGGTGCTAATGCTGGCCATTCGCCGGATAGAGCTGTGGAGAAGCACAAGGGTAACCGGCAGCATGGATGCAAAGGTACACTGTGATAATAATAAAGAAGACTAAGGGAGATGTGCCCATGCGACCTCCTTGATAATAAGGTCACTTAAATTGGAGCTTAGCAGTGGAAGGGAGGATGGAGTTTCTACCACAGAGACCTTTTTTGAAGAGTCCTGCTCTCCTGGCAGAGGACACTTTCACTCTGGATGACAGAGAAAGCTAGATTTTTACACTGAAAATATGATTTTCACAGTCTAGGTAGATAGAGTAATGTACTTGTATTGTGCATAGTCTTTTGGAAAACTGAATTCAGCTCAGGACAAAACAAACTCATTCCAATAAACGGAAATGTGACAAAGGGCCTCTTAGGAGGAGAGACTGGCTAGAATTTGGGCGGTTAGAATTCACTAAAGTTTGAAAAGGGCTCAAAATGTTGATTTCCTGTCGGAGCAGTGTCAAAGGCACATCAACAGTACGCAGCAAAGGGTCTTCAACTTCACATCTCCATCAGTCCGACAAAAATCTGCCCACGCCGACATCCATCCGACATGCCTTCACCAGGTTTATGCATTTTCACTCATCACATAGACAATGGCCTATTGCCATATGTAAATTAAGCATAATGACACACTTCCACATACAAATACAGGATTATGAGCCATTATCTATGCAAGGGGGTGTGTTTATATGTCAATGTGGCACTTCACCACATTCACTTAACTTCGATTGCAGCCTCTGCTGTTGGAGTTCACAGTCTAAACTTCGTCTGCCCGAGACTGATGAAGTTGGAATCTCCCTGTTCCTTCCTATGCAGTAACAGCCCTACATCAATCAGAAGCAGGGAGGCTTGTGAACTACTGTTGAAGTGGAAGGGATGCACTCCCTCACACATCACCAGAAGTAGACAAACCTGAAGTCAGAGAGCCTTCCCCTTCTAGCTCCTACTCTACTCAAGCAGCCTGCTTTCGAGCAATGAGTGCTTGAGTAGTAGGACCAAGCGCTCATTGATAGAAAGCCAGTTCAGGAGCTCATTCATTAAAAGTGGGGTTTCTCCTTCATGTCAACATACGGGGAGACGGGGATATATACCATGAGTATATACATAAGCATGTCAATGGGTGCCTATGTCCCACCACCGACACTATTAAAGAGGTTCCTGGGAGTCCATGCCTTTTGGTAGGGGACTTGATACTTGTTACTTGCCCTTCTTTCACCTTATCCCTCCCCCTCCTTTTTTTCCTTTCTCGCCTCTTCCCAGGTTATGCACTATCCTCCTGTCTATTTAAGCTGCAGACCTCAGACGATCCCTCTGTGGATCGGGTTGGCAAAACTTTTGTTGTTAAAGTTCAGATATTTGGACGTGGGTTGGAGTGTCCTCCTTCCAAAAAACTTTGGGTATAAGGTAGTCATCCGATTGGGGATTCGTGTTTTTTTTCCCCTCTTTCTCCCCCCCTTTTTTTCCCCTCTTTGGTCACTCGTGCCTGCCTGGGTCTGGCTCCTTGTACTGTGGGGCCTTACCTGGCATCACCACTTCCCTGCCAAACAATATTGTACCCAGTTTTTTAAATTAGTATTGTGGACTGTCCAGGGCATCAATCAACCACTCCTTGGTCCTGAATTACCTATATAAACAGCTACCAGAAGTAGTAATGTTGCAAGAAGCTCATCTATGCAGCAGTAATTTCTTATCATTTAAGAATCTCTGAATGGGTGCTCATTACCACTCCAATTAATCCTTGTACATCGGAGGGGTTTCCATGCTGATTAGGAAAATTGAACTTGGAGACCTTAATTCGGACAACAATGGACAATATTTATTAACTTACTGCACCTTGACTGGTTCCCCCCCTATTTTAATCAATATTTATTTGTCGCCCCCATTTGCTCTGTAGGTCTTCATGGAGGCCCTTACGTACATAGCTGTTAGGCCCGACCATCAGGTTACATGTATGGATGACTTCAACATGGTGACTGATGGTGACCTGGAATGTCTGGGGGTGTCAACAACCATGAACCATGGGATGACCAGGACCTTTAGCGGATTTATAAACGACATGGGATTACTTGATCTGTGGCAGGTCATGCATGCAGGTGAGCGAGGATATTCGTACCATTCATCTACAAATAAAACCTTGTTGTGAATAGATTATAAATTCGGACCAGAGTATATCAGACAGAGGATGAGGAGCTGTTGGTTTAAACCCAGGGTAGCCTCAGACCATTCTCTGGTCTGTCTTGAGCTGTCCCTAGACCATCATGCAGTAACACATAGCTGGAAGCGGAATTCGGTCTGGCTCTCTATCTCTTCTATCGCAAGGGGTCACAATTCTGAATGGTCTCATTTCTTTAGGGTAAATACGAACTCAGCCCGGATTACACTGTTTGGCAGCATTCCATGCTGCTACTTTGAATCTGAACTTACGTCTTACCAAAATTAGTGCCACCCAGAACGTATCTGAATATGGAGACAAGATGGTTAGGATGATGGCCCATCTAATTAAAGCCAACCAAGGGTCTAACTACATTGCTCATTTATGCGACGGTTCTGGATGCGTTCTAATTAGCGATCAGGAGATAAATCAACAATTCGCTAATTTCTATTCACAATTTTATAGTTCTAATCTCACCAAGTTAACACTGGAGATAGGGTATTGACTCCTGAGAAAAGTCTCTGTCTCATTCGAGGATAGACAGACTCTCCTAGCATGCTTCAGAAGGTGGTAGAGGTGATGTAGTCTCTTCCAAATTACAAGGCACCAGGCAAAGATGGGTTGCCAGCTGAATGGTACAGAGCCTATGCAGAGACCCTGACGTATAATTTGCTTAATGCTTTCTTGGCTGATTTTGATGGTGGCTCTCTTCCTCCCCCCTCCATGAATTGTGCTTCAGTTGTGGAACATCCCAAACAGGGGAAGGACCCCTCATACTGGCTAATCTCGCTCCTGACGACTGCCGCCAAGATTCTTGCCAACATTTTGGCTAATAGACTGAATAGAGTGATATGCAACCTAGTAAAAACAGGGTCCATGATAGGGAAATCAACTATGCATAATCTCAAACGTTTATTCACACACCTCTACTTCCCTCATGATAATTTTGGCAACTGAGCAATTGCATCCCTGGATGTGGCCAAGGTCTTTGATTCTGTAGAATGGAGATACTTGTGAGAAGCTCGCTCTCTCTTCCACCTTGGACCGATGTTCATAGGCTGGGCCTGGGTTTTATATGCAAAACTGCTAGCTCCTGTGTCAACTGTAAGGGGAAACCACTCCAAATTTTGTCTATCCATGGGAACATGGCAGGGGTCCTCACTGTCACCAGTTGGCTATAGAACCCTTGGCTACATTGATTAGGTTAGACACTGACATTGTAGGCTTTTGTGTTAAGCGAGTGGAGGAGAAGGTCGCCCAATAAGCAGATGATATTCTCCAGTTCCTGGGTGACACTGGGCGCTCCCTGCAGAGGCTGCTGGTGTTTTTCTATGTCTTCCAAGGCTCCCCTGTGTGCATCCTGAAATCGTATATCTCAGATTTGAATGGAATTACATTCACTTTTCTATGGGCAGGTAATAAAGCAGGAATCAAAATGGCAACCCTGTTTAGGTCACGCTTGGAGGGGGGAATTACGCTCCCTGATATTTAAAACTATTACATAGCTGCTCAGGCACAGTACTCCTCAGGGTGGGCAAACCCAAATACTTCCTATGCGTTCTTTGCTGTGACAGTTTAACTCTATGTGGGGGTCAGTCATCCACACAGACACTCCTTCTGGTACCACATGTGGGGTCTACAATAACCATTGCGCACTGCAGGACAGTTCGGTGTCTTAGGGGCATGTGGCTGTTGATCCAGTTGATCTGGAACAACTTTACCTTAGGTCACTTTGTCAAGTTGGACATCAGATTTGTGTGGTGCAGATACAACATCTCTACTTTGGACAGTTGTATTGTGACAAACTTTCAACAGCTTAGGGGTGAGTTTGGCATGCCAAACTCTTTATTCTACGCCTATTTATGCCTTTTCCATTCACTCCAGGCTCGATGGCCAGGCGATACTCTGGAAATTGAAGAATTTCAACTTACAAAAGAAGAACCCACTGGCCGATTGCATGATCTCTATTCTCTATGGGTGGTTAAAGGAACACTCTGCATCTTCCTGTGGGGTAAATGGGAAGCGGACCTGGGTGCATTGGAGGACTGGGAATGGGATATGGCTATGGCACACTCACACCAGCCATCAATTCTGCAGCTTCTCGTATTACACACCGTCTCAGTTGGCATTGATGGGAGAGAGGGACATAGACCTCTGCCCTCGTTGTGGCAGGATAGAGGAGTACCCTTTTACATATGATCTGGGTATGTCTGGAAATCCAGGTATTTTGGACACTCTGTCAGACCTACTGGTGAGGCGAATTCTGCAGTTTTCTAAAGTAGTCTCTACTATTTAGCACTCCTGATGATATACACTCCTGTCCTATAAAGTATTTTCTCTAAGAAACTCCTCCCAGTTACATGTTGGGTGGCTAAATCTAGTAAATCAAACTGCTTGGTATCACAATCTGCTCTTCATACACAGGGGTTGTATGTCACGATTTGAGGCAATTTGGGGACCCTGGATGTCTCACGTAACCTAGCAAGGTATGGGATCCTCTCGTTCTTTTCTCTCCCTTGGGTGGGTATTTGGGATACATGTAAAATGAGAAAAGCTTATGCCAGTTCATAATTCCTTGCAACACAATTAACTGTCTATACAGTCTTTATTGCTCGACTTTACTTCTGCAATTTGCTTTTGTAATGATGTGTATATCTTGTATGCACATTTTTGGTTATCAATAAAAACAGATTAAAAAATATACAAACACCAATGTTGAATAAATTGTTTGCCATTTATTAGCCTTTAACCTTATTAACAGTGCCACTGTACAATTTCAGGCCACTGTAATATTGCACTTTGAGCTGTAATAACTTTTGAATAAAACACCTTTCAGCAGTGTGAGTACCCTTGTTTTACTCAGGGGGATAAACCCTACAACATTTTTTTTTACATTTTAAGTATTACTTTCCCTTTAAAAATGCTGTTGCATGCACATTTCATGAATTAAAGGCTTTTACCTGTAAATGGCATTCATGCATTTCAGTTATCTACCCATATGATATATAAACACAAACATACTCATACAGAAGTTTAAAAAAAAAAAAATTAAAAAAATGTAACCAGCATATTGCTCACCTTGGCCAGCTTATTTAACAGAAGGAGCACTTCCTCTTTCATTGGCACGGCTGGGAAATTAAACCAATGTAGAAGATGAAGAAAGAACGACTTTTCTTGGACCAGGTCAAGCAAGGAAATTAAATTATGATCCAGTTTACAAAGGATGTTTTTAAGTGCTCTCTCTCTAATCTCCACCAATTGATGACCTGATAAAAAGTATTTGAAAGTCACAAAATAACAATTATAGTTTTCTACATAATGAGATTACATTATGACACATAGTTTCATAAAGTTTTCTTTACCCATTAATAGCAGCAGACTTATTAAAAATATTATAATTGCCCTTTAAAAATAGACATGTACAGCTTTATGTATAACAACAGAATGGAACATTTCTGGGACAAATAAATAAACCCTTGACTGCTAAATTGTTCACCAGCATTGAGTGGGTTACAACACCAACTGGATCCCCCCACCGCCCTCTTCTCCGACAGTGGACCAATAAACTTTTTCACTTCACTAGACTACACTGGATTCCAGGCCTTTCTGACAAGGAGGTTCTGGACCCCCTCTTCATCTCCCTATGGGAACCTTTTATTCTAACACTACCCTCTCCCCGTCGGGTGGACTTCTATTGCTGCTTTCAATAGACTACATGGCTAGGAGAGAGATTCTTGACCAGTGTTACCCTGGAGTCTCTTTTGGATACGGGTGGGGGGGTGGTTGTTTCCTCCCTTCCGTGTCTGACTGATACTGATTTGGGGGGTGGACCAGGACGCGGCCAGCACTATTTCATGAGATGTTTAGATTTCTAAGTTGGGGGGGGTCTGGGAGGGTCCCGGTCTCCTCCTGGGCAGGCACATGTTTTTCTATTTTATGTTCTGTGGGGGTTTTTTTGTTCTCTGTTCTACTACTTGCCAGGAAGCTCATATGTACTCTATATATTGTCTGTGTGCGACATTCCTGCAGTGATAATGGAGAGGAAGCTCCTCTCAGATACCTTGTGTGCTGGCACCGGGTAGATCCTCACTCTCCATTCTTCCATTTATATCTATTTGCCATATGCCAAATTTTTTACATGCCTATTTGATCGCCTACTGTTTGCATTTCATAATTTTTAATAAAAAGATTTAAAAAAAAAAAAAAAACACCAATTGGAATTTTGGGAATTTTTTATTTGCCCCAATAGTGCATCTGGTTTGCACCAGAATATGTTTTTCTGCATTATATATAAGGCCTGTAGCTCATACCCAGACTAATAAAGTAAAAACTATGCATACATGATTTAATGAGTAAAACAGATTAAGTTCAGCTGCAGGTATTCAACAGCTTTGTTGCCGCAGCCTTGTATTAGCACACTTGCAACTAGATTCCATGAAACGGCTTCAGCCTGTGTTATTAAAGTAGATTGACTTAACCTGTTAAGGACCAGTGGTCCAGGGAAGTTACCTTCCCTTACGGACCACTTTGAGCTTTCCAACGTGCTGATACACATGACCTGCTACATGTACCGGCGCTCCATGTTGGAGTCTAAGAGACCGCGCCAGTCTTGGAGCAATCAATTTTAGATTATGTTTTTACTTCCAGCACTGTTAGTAAAATGTACATATAGTAATATTAGTATACTGTGCAGTGAATTAGCATAAAACAAACTAACTTGCTTTAAGTTGTCTAATATTTCAATATGCGTGCTCTTATTAATTAATAACAATTTATTTTGTAAGAATGTTACCAAGTTTTTTGATCAGTGCTGAAAGATCCATGATAGTTGATTCCTTCCTCCCCCTCTGCTTCAGTTAAAATTTTTCCTGTAAGAAACAAACAGTGAAATATATAAACATAAAAGACTCATGAGTTATAGTCTCACACTCACACACTCTAGTCCAGTCTCTATCCACTCAAAACTAAATCTAAAACATTATTTTATTTATTAAATGTTTTACCAGAAATAATTCATATTGATTAACCCTTTAAGAACAAGAGGGTTGTGCAATACCCCTTTGGCCCTTAAAGGGTTAAATACGTTCACGCTGAATTAAAAAAAAAAAAAATAATAATTAATTAATGATTCAATGTCTTATGCAAAAAGAAAAAGTGAGGAGTTTGGGAGCACAACAATTACACCACAAGGAATAAATGAAAATTCCTATGGATTTAAATTGGAATTTTAACATCTCAAATATGAACTCCTTAAGGACCCTTGACGGTACTGGCACGTCATGGGTCGGCGAGCCATAAGGACCCATGACTTGCCAGGACCGTCATGGAATTCAGTGCTCCCCGCTCAGCTGAACGCCGTTTGGGGAGCCCTGAAACAGAAGCGCTAAATAAATAAGTAAATAAATAAATAAATATATAATGCCCTGTGGTCCTGAAGTGCCGGCTGGTCCTTAAGGGGTTAAAGCTGTTCAGGGGTGGAACAATTACCAGTGGAGCAGTTGCTAGGCACTGGGGCCCAGAACAGAAGGGACCCAGCTGAGCTGCACTTACAGTGACCTTCTTCCCTTGTAAGCATGTTAGAATTAAAGCTTTATTGTGGGGAGTGAGGGCTATATTTAAACAGTGGACCAAGCATGCTGAAGGATTTACTGTAAAGCAGAGTAAGTGAAGACAAACCTAAGTGTGTCATGACACCTCACAGAACTAAAAGAGGTTCTCATAACATAATACAATTGTACATAAGGTGTTCAAACCCACCACAGGAGAATACTTAGAAATGTACCCAACAGACAAAACAAGCAGGAAGAGTGTTAAATATGTTGCCACTCAGGCTAATATATAGACATAGTATTCAGACAGCTCCTAACAGAGTATAGTTATTAAAAACATTTGACTAACATGTACAGTACTGTGCAAAAGTCTGAGGCAGGTGTGAAGAAATGCAGTAAAGTAAGAATGCTTTCAAAAATAGACATGTTAATAGTATATTTTTATCAAATAACAAAATTAAAATGAGGGAACAGAAGAAAAATCTAAATCAAATCAATATTTGGTGTGACCATCCTTTGCCTTCAAAACAGCACCAATTCTTCTAAGTACACTTGCACAAAGTCATGGATTTTGTTGGCATATAGTCAGGTGTATCATTAAACAATTATACAAACAGGTGCTAAAGATCATCAATTTAGTATGTGGGTTGAAACACAATCATGAACTGAAACAAAAAACGTTGTGTAGCAGGAGTAAAACTGGGTGAGGAACAGTCAAACTCAGCTAACAAGGTGATGTTGCTTAAGACAGTTTAATGTAAAAAGTTATTTACCATGGCAAGACTGGGCACAGGAACAAGACAAGGTAATTACAGTATACTGCATCAGCAAGGTTTCTCTCAGGCAGGAATTTCAAGGTAAACAGGAATTTCCAGAGGTGCTGTCCAAGCTCTTTTGAATAAGCACAAAGAAACAGGCAATGTTGAGGACTGTAGACACAGTGGTTGGCCAAGGTAACTTAGTGCAGCAGATGAAAGACACATATTGCTTTCTTCCCTTCACATTCTGAAGATGTCCAGCAAAGCGACAGGCTCAGAATTGGCAGAAACCAGTGGGATCCTGGTACACCCATCTACTTTCTGGGAAAGTCTGGTCTGAAGTGCTCTTTCTGGAAGACTTGCAGCCAAAAAGCCATGCCTCCAACATGGAAACAAGGCCAAGCGACTCAACTCTGCACAAAAACACAGGAACTGGGGTGCAGAAAAATGGCAGCAGGTGCTCTGGACTGATGAGTCAAAATCTGAAATATTTGGCTGTAGCAGAAGGCACTTTGTTTGCCGAAGGGCTGGAGAGTGGTACAAGAATGAGTGTCTGCAGTCAACAGTGAAGCATGGTGGAGGTTCCTTGCAAGTATGGGGCTGCATTTCTGCAAATGGAGTTGGATATTTTGTCAGCAGTAATGATTTCCTCAATGCTGAGAAGTACAGGCTGATACTTATCCATCATGCAATACAATCTGAGAGGCATCTGATTGGCCCTAAATGTATTATGCAGCATGAAAACGACCCCAAAAATATAGCCAAAGTCATTAAGAACTATCTTCAGCGTAAAGAAGAACAAAGAGTCCTGGAAGTGATGGTATGGCCCCAACAGAGCCCTGATATCAACATCATTGAGTCTGTCTGGGATTACAAGAAGAGAGAAGCAACTGAGGCTGCCTAAATCCACAGAAGAACTTTGGTTAGTTCTGCAACATGTTTGGAACAAACTACCTGCCAAGTTCCTTAACAAACTGTGTGTAAGTGTACCTAGAAGAATTTCCCTGAGCTGAAAACTGACAAGCCATGGGCAAAGCCCTTTTTTGGCAAAGGCCAAACAATTTATTGGAATTGATGTTGTAACTTTGCTCCTGCAACAAGAAATTTGTTGTATTAAAATCATGGACAGAGGTGCTCTCGAGGGCTTTAATAAGAATGGCTTGCTACAGTGTTTTTCAGATGGGAGTTTGTTTGCGGTTGGGCAAACTGCTGGGGCTGGGGGCAGCCATATTGCTGACAATATTTTTGCTGCTGTGGCTGCTCCTTATTCCTTAAGGGGTGTTAGGTCTTTGGGTTGGGTGCATTCCTATCTTGACTGTCATGGCCTTGTGATTTGTGTGTGGATGAGGTAGTTGCCAGATGTTTTCTCTATATGATACCAGTTTTTGATATTTGGGTGCCCTGCATTTTTCACTCACACACACACACACACTGTATGTATCTATTGGCAGATAATCATCAGGTATATGATTGTCCTATAGACCTACTGCCAGGTACTACACCACCTTGGCGTAGAGTCTATCCTTTTATCCATCCAAGAGATGAAGGCTCCTGAAGAGTATATTCAGGACAATCTAGCCAAGGGGTTCATACACCTTTCCACTTCCTCCGCGGGAGCCGATATATTCTTCGTTAAGAAGGATGGAGGCCTTTGCCCCGTGAGGACTACAGGGGTTTGAACAAGATTACACAAAGGAATTGCTACCCATTGTCTCTTATTGCCAAGTTGCTGGACAGACTCAGAGGAGCTAGTTTTTTTCATCAAGCTTGACCGTAGAGGTGCCTACAATTTGGTCAGGGTGAAGAAAGACGACAAATGGAAGACTGTATTTAATTCCAGGTCCAGGGATGTCGAATACCTGGTCATGACCTTTGGCCTTCGTAATGCCCCTGCAGTCTTCCATTGTCTTCAGGGATCTTCTGTTGTCCTTCATCACCATATACCTGGATGACCTCTTGATGTTCTCCTCAGTCCTGGGAGAACATAGTTTTCATGTCAAACAGGTTTTGATTCACTTAAGAGAGAACCACCACTATTGTAAAACAGAGAAGTGAAAGTTTGAGAAGACATCTCTGGCCTACATAATTTCCACTCAAGGTCTTGCTATGGAACCAGAGAAGTTTTCTGCAGTGATGGAGTGGCCTCTACCTCTTGGCTTGAAAGCTATTCAGTGGTTTATTTGCCTTGGCAATTATTACGGCATGTTTAGTAGAAGTTTCTCTGCGCTCATATCACCTTACATGACTATAACATGGAAAGGGGATGATCCTCATAGATGGAGCTCTGAGGCATTGCAGGCTTTTGAGACCCTGAAGGCTGCCTTTTTCTCTGCTCCTATTCTCAAGTACCCAGACCCTCATGCTTCATTTGTACTTGAAGTGGAAGAATCTGAGGTTGTGGCTGGAGCTGTCCTTTCCCAGGTATCTTCTGATTTCAGAGTACTTCATCCCTGTTCCTTCTTCTCCAGGTGCATTGCTACCACAGATAGGAACTATGATACCCATAGTAGGGAAATACTGGCAGTGAAGTTAGCCTTGGACAAGTGGAGGTACTTGTTTGAGGGATCACCTCATGTGGTCACTATTCTCACTGACCATCAAAACCTCAAGTACTTTGCATCGACTAATCAACTAAATACTCTTAAGGCCCTCTGGGCCTTGTTCTTCTCCTGATTCAACTTCGTTATTTCTTATATTCCGGGAATGAACAAGGTTAAAGCGGACGCCTTGAAGCACCAACATGAGACCTCTAGTCCTCCTCCATCTGATCTGGAGCCTATAGTCTCCCCCACCCAGATTGTTCTTCTGTCTACTACCCTCCTCCCTTGCCTCAGGAAAGCCCATTCTGCCTGCCTATCTGGAGTCTTTTTACCTCCCAACATGTATTTTGTTATTGAACAGTACCTTTCAGATATTCTTAGCTGGGGGCATCGTTCTGTGAAACCCGGTCATATTGGGCTTCTTAAAACCCAGGACCTTGTTATTTTTTTGGTGGCCTGATTTTAAGACCAATGTTTCCCCCTTTGTGTCTTCCTGTTCAGTATGTGCCTGCATGAAGATACCTAGATCGCGACCTGTGGGTCTTTTACAACCTCTACATGTGCCAGTTCTTCTGTGAACACAGATATCCATGGATTTCATGGTTAAATTTGTCCTGTTATTTTGGTCATTTTTGGTATGTTTTCCAATCAGGGACACTTTGTTCCACTACCCAACCTCCCGACTTCTGTCGAACTATTCATCAAAGACATCTACTGTCATCACAGGATACAGCAACATATCAGATCACATCTGATCACGGTTCTCAATTTGATCCCATTTTTGGAGGGCATTTTGCTCCAAACTAGGTATCCGTCTGCAGCATTCCTCTGTATACCACCTGCAGACGAATGGACAGACAGAGTTTGAACCAAAACTTGTAACACTGTTCCCATCAGCAGGATGATTGGACTTGAATGCTGCCATTGACCGAATTTTCATAGAATTCCCTTCTGCAGACATCCCTGAAGTGTTCTTAATTTTTTGTGGCCCTGGGGTACAATCCTCCCGCTATTGCTCTCTGTTCTCCTGTGTCTCAGGCTAGTCACCTTATGTGAGGCAAAAAGTGGCAGTCGATCGTCGTCCTTACTTGGCATCCAGGTTTGTCCAAGGGGATCTGGTCTGGCTACCTGCAAATTATATTACGTTCCACCATCCCAGATAAATTGGCCCCCCAAATATCTAGGACCATTCAAGGTTGAGGCCCATCTCTCCCTGGCCTCTTACCAGTTGACCCTTCCTCAGACACGAAAGATCGATACGGTCTTTCATGTGTCCTTGATTAAGCCTTACGTGTAGGCTCATGATTCTCAACCCTCTTGGTCTCCTCCGCCTCCAGTTTCCATGGATAACTCTGAGAAATTCATCACTGATGCCATACTGATCTCCCCTCTAGTCCATGGTACTCTACAGGGCTGTCAGGGCTATGGCCCAGAGGAGCGTTCTTAGGTGGTGGCCTCAAAACATCCACTCCCTTGCTTTGGTTCACCGGTTCCACTGGTCTTCTCCAGCCAAACCATTTATGGACTCCCGGAGGTAGTCTGGGTTTTTTATTTATTTATTTTTTTTTGGGGGGGGGGGGGTAGTGTAACGTTCTTTCCCAGTTCCTCCATGCTTCTGGCACTCCTTACCTGGCTTTCTGTTTAGATTCTCCTGGTTTTGTTTTATATTTCCCCACCTTGTTGTTGTTGTGACGTACTTGCTGAGCCTTTATTAAGCTCCAGAATTTTGTCGGCACGTGATCAAAGCTTTCTGTTGTGACCCGATTTCAGACCTTGTTCTAGTGATTCTTGTGTATTGGCCCGGCTTGCTTTCGACTCGTCTTCCATTATATGATTTAGCTTCATTTTCGTGTTACCCTGTTATTTGACTTTATCTACTTTCCTTCAACTTCTCTTTTGCCTGTTCCCTGTGTGCTGCATCTCCTAGTTTCCTTCTTCTTGGTACTGCATTGTGTAACCCAGGCAGCTTACACTGGGCACTTCCTAGTCTGATCATCACACATATTCACTATTCAATATTCAAATTAATTCATACTATTTTTTGTTTTTTTATATGTACAAATGGTAATTATTCAGCAATTTTCACTGACACGTAAACACTTTTCATCCAATTCACATATACACTTATAGTAATTATATCCATACAATTCTCATTAGTAATATTAATTCTTACACAATTCATTTGTAGATTCATACACTATTTCATAATTATTTTATTAGTTTAATCATCATTTATCTATGTAATTTCATTAGTAGATTCCCATAGCCACAAATCAAATAAATTATCACACCACCATCATTTTAATCATATACATTTAATTTTCATATTTCTTTTCTTCTGTTTTTTGTTTTTGTATTTAAAGGGAATGTTTCACCCCTTCAGAACTTTGCCTAAATCATTTTGTTATATAAATAATGAAAAGTGTAAACATTTAAAAAAAATAAATCTTGTTTGACGCTTTTATCCAGTCTCCTCTGATGACGGAAGCTTCTGTCTGTAAGCGCTCTCATTGGTCTGAAATCGATCTCTGCCAATGAGAGCGCAACAGCTTACAAACAGAGGCCTCCATCATCAGAGGAGGCTGGATAGACTCGTCAGACTGTGGTATAGATCGGTTAAACACAGTCTGTCCGGAAGTGGGTACGGAGCTGCATTTATTCTTTAAATTTCTCCAAACAAGCTGTTTTTGAAAAATTACTTATTTATAATTATTTATATAACTATATATTATATAATTAATTATATATATATTATTTATATAATTAATTTATATCATTATTTATAATATATAACAAAACGATTTAGGAGAAGTTGTGAAGGGGTGAAACATCCTGTTTAAACTGTAATATGTCCAACTATTTTGTAATAAGATTAGTATGTTTATCGTATTGATCCAGGAAGCTTTTATGCAATAATTTTAGCCAATTTATCTAGTGAGAACTCCATTTGCACTCCATGTACTGTAACCCATTGAGTACTTTTTTAATATCTTGATTTGGTCCTTTTAGTTACAGTATTCTAGTGTGCCTCTTCTTATTTTTAGGAATGGCCTTGTCTATGTAATCTTGGTCGTATACGTTGCGAGCGGATTCATTGAACATTGTTCTAGACTCGATTGATCTTTTGCCGATGATGTCGCTTTACTATGTAGACAAAAAACCTTGAGAGAGTTTATTGGACCTTTCAAAAATGAGATGGGTGAGTTGATTAGAGAGGATAAGAAAAAGGCTGATGTTCTAAACATTTTCTTTGCATACGTATATACAAGGGAACAAAGAATGGTAGAAGAGCCTCAACAAGTAACAAATAAAACATACCATTATTAGATATTGGGTTAACACAAGAAAACCTCATGGGAAGACTGAACAAGATTAATACTGTCAAAGCACCAGGTCCTGACGGTATACGTCCAAGGGTTCTTCAGGAACTCAGTGCAGTATTAGCAAGACCTCTCTTTTTACTCTTTAGAGATTCTTCACTACAGGCTCAGTGCCACAAGATTGGTGTAAAGCCAATGTAGTGCCTCTATTTAAGAAGTGAACTAAAGCAGAACCTGGGAATTATAGACATGTGAGTTTGTCCTCTGCAGTGGGAAAACTGCTAGAAAGGATAATAAGGGATTATATTCAGGATTACATGGGAGGTAGGTTATTATACTTCTATTGTTAAGTTAAACATTTCTAAGATTGTAGAGATTAAGTATTACTATGCCTTTAAATGCATGGTATTTGGACTTTTGTTTGGCCTATGTCTGTTCGCAATTAAGGCAATATGCAAACCCCATGGGACTGATGAAGCTGCAGTATTCTTGGTTTCCAACCACACACACCGCAAGACAACGCAGTCTGCAAGCAGGTGAGTTATCATAAAGATATTAGAAATTGTGTTTTTAACTAGGTCCAACACGTTATTTACAAGAATTCCTATGGGCATTTTTAACCTAGATAGGGACGATTGTGTGTATCAGATGGGGCTCGCCTGATGTTGGGGCGCCGTGATGTGGAAGGCAAGCTTAACCCTTTGAGTGCCAGAGGGGTACGCAACGCACTGCAAAGCAATCAGTTGCGTACCCCTTTGGCACTCAATATTCTGTCCAAACTATGCAATGAAAACCTCAGCTTTATTTGCGGTTATATTATGTATTTATGCCTTTGCCTCTTGTACCCTTATCAGCTGTCCCTATCAGAATGAGAAAAGAATGTCAAAATGTACCAAATAGTTTTCCCAAGTTTTTAACTCTACGTGTCCTCCAATCAGCCAGAGAATCTTCATTGACTTGGTCTAAATTTTCCTTGAAGCATATTAGCTCATGGTCCCCTTTTCTGATACGTGAACGGTTTGTTTAGTTGGATACCACTGTGGGCTGTCCAATACTGATAAAGACTCATGATGCAGAGATGAAATGTCAACTATATTTCTGGCGCAATAAACATCATATAATTTGGAGAATTTCTTGTGAGTGCTCTGACTTATTGTAGTACTAGTGTAAAAGCCTGTGTACAGGGGCCAAGGTCTGGAACCCTTTGAATGCCAGAGGGGTAGACAACACATTGCTTTGCAATGTGTTGCATACCCCTCTGGCACTCAAAGGGTTAAGCGGCCATTACCTCACTGCTCCACGCGATGCAGTCTTGTGTTGCCTCACTCATGCGATGCAATCATGCTCATTAGGGCTTCTGACAAACATCCTAACAAATTATATAGTATATATAGGATATATAGGATACTCCTGAGCAGTGGAGGATACGCAAAGCACTAGATCAATGGGAGTTTGTGTATGTTTTATTTGTTCCCTATAAGGCAGTTTGGAAGACTGGTTCACAAACCTACAACTGTGTACTACGGGATTCAATGCAACTGCACAAACACGGAGGACATCATATGCACAAATCAGAAAATGAACAATTACAAGGCAAACCAAATACACCATGGTGGACAGATATAAATTCCAATTGATTTAAATGGGACTTCTAGACCCTGGTCTCCAGCACACTGCATAGCAATGCATAGAAGACCTCTCTAGCATTCAAAAGGTTTAAAACATCATTTTAAATCATTGGGAAGTTTGGGGATTTTTATAGTGCAGTTTATTTGCCCCAACAACGTTCACCTTTAGTTTTCTGCATAAGGACCTCTGTATTTACAAATTTCTAGTTAAATGTACAGATAGGGAAATTGACAGTCTTATGTACATATTGCTTCTCATCTGTAAACAAATTATGTTTTAATAACTAATACAATTTAAAAAGTGTGATGAAGCACAGCAAAAAAGCAAAAACATATACCAATTTTGGGGAAATTGTGTTGAAAGGCCCTTTGGAGGTCTATGTATCAAAGTAAAAGTGGACTAATTATGAGACAAAACAAATAACACATTGTTTCAAAAGAAAATCGATTATATTAAGACTAGTGTAAAAGCCCGTGTATACTGGCCAAGGTCCGGGTAATGTTAAGAGGCCGCTACCTCACTGCTCCAAGCGATGCAGTTTTGCGTCGCCTCACTCACGCGATGCAATCATGTGCAGTAGAGACTGCCTGAAAGCATGCAGTCTCTACTGCTCATGACAGCTTCTGACAAACATCCTAGTGAATTATTACATAGAAGGATATGTCTTCTGTGATGAAGAACAGCACACTTAATCAACCAGATTTCGAGTAAACATTTCTCACATTTTTCAGTTAAAGAAAAACAAGTGCACGATACCAAGCTCTATATTTTCCAGAGACAATTGAGTAATTGTGAAGCAAATTAACAGAAGTATATGGAAAAACTAAAAATCCCCATTGATTTAAATAGGGTTTTTAACTCAATTAATGACAGAGAACTCTCCACGCATTCTAATGGTTAAAATCCCTAATATACTTTAGTTTTCTTTTTACAATATTGCCCTGAATGCAGATTGTAACACATACAGTAAAACTGCATTTTAGAAAAAAAAAAAAAAAAAAAAAACACCACAGGATTAAAAGCACTCACAATACAAAACTCCAAAAGAAAGTCAACAGCACATGTGTGCATGATTCATCCAGGACTGTTCTCTTGCACACTGCTGGGAAGTATCTTACTTTCAGGGAGAAGAAATGACTCAGTTTGTTAACGGAATCATTGTGAAGCCAAGGCATAAGATATGCAGCTAGTTCAGTTCCTGTGTCAGCTCCCTGTGATCTTAACACTTTGAGTGTCAGAGGTATCCAACGCCTCCAAAACAGTAGAAGACCATTAACATCACTGATGTGAGGTTGAGGCTGCCAAGTATCATTAAGTTGTTGGTTTTTTTAATAGAGATCACTACATTTTAAAACACTAAATAATATGGATGTTTCCTCATAAATACCAACCTTTTTAAACCTATGTTTTAAAAACGATATTGTAGTGTTATAATCTTAACTGTTTCTTTGTGTGTTTTCCCCCTACTATTTCTTGACCAGGTGCACATTTCCAAGGAAAACTAGGAAAAAGGATGGGCAGCCCCCGTTTGACTTTTAAATAAGCAAGTAGTCTTTATTAAAGGTTGACATTTTTGCCCTAACAGGGATGTCCTCTTTTCTCAAACCCTGTCTAACTATTAGGTATGGTAGTTGGATTAGATGAACCTTCCTCTGAAACCCACATTAGTTATGCTGAATCTGACATATATTTCTACTCACGGTATAAAAGTCCTATTTATAAAGCTGTAAAATTGAAATATGTGAGAAAAGATATAAATTTGCTCCCACACCAGATAGGAAAAGCTCAGTACTGCCCTATAAGAACTACTGTCATGTATAAGGAATGAATAAAGCTGAAAATGGTTGTTTATTATTATTACTGTAATTAAAGCAGAACTACCACCCTTAAAAAATGTTGTGTTAAATAATCCCCCATCTGGCGACTAGCTGCTCAGTAGCGCTAGTCACCAGAATTCTTACCCGTTCATGAGAATGAGCCTCTACTCCAGGACTGACAGAGCGCGGACATCTTTCCACAGTGACGTCCGCACGCCTGCTCTGTCAGTCCCAGCCGGCTCTAGGAGGCGTTGTTAGGAGCCATTTGGCTCCAAAAGGGACTGACAGCGCAGGTGCGCGGACGTCACTATGGAAAGATATCCGCGCTCCGTCCTGACTGTCCGTCCCGGAGTAAAGGCTCATTCTCATGAACGGGTAAGAATTCTGGCGACTAGCGATACTGAGCAGCTAGTTGCCAGATGGGGGATTATTTGATACATTTTTTAAGGGTGGTAGTTCCACTTTAAGTTTAACATGACAGCTGACATAACATTGTTTTGTTCAAATCTCCACTTTGTGTGTAGCTGTCTTTTGTATAAAGTTTTGTTCAATCAAACATATATTGTGAGAACAACCAATAAATATTTCTCTGTGTTTATTACTTTTCAAAACAATTTAGGGTACTTTCCTGTTATCCGGAACCATATCCTTTGAAAATGGTTCCGGATAACAGGAAAGTACCCAATTTACTCTCACTTTCCATAAAGTTATCTTTGTTGTAATATCTCTCTCCAATAAAGCTTCAATACATTTTTGTTTGTTCTTTTTTCTTTAAAGTGGAACTTTCACCTAAGCACAAGTTTGCATTAATCCACTTATCCCACTTTATCCCTCTTCTCATTGGCAAGATGGTGCAGATCAGAATGAGGAGAATACAGGAGATCCTCCTCCCTGCTGGTCTCTCAGTAAGCTAGAGTACTCTCATTGGCTAGATATCGATCTCTGCCAATGAGAATACTCCAGCTTACTGACAGACCAGCAGGGAGGAGGATCTCATCGGCAAAAATTGTGCAGATCAAAATGAGAAGACGTCAAGAGGGAAAAGGTAAACCCTCAAACTTCATTTCTATCACATATTTTTAAAAACCAGCACAGTTACTATCAGTATAATATATATATATATATATATATATATATCCTATATAATAATTCGCTAAGTTGTGTGTAACGCCCGACATGCGCAGTAGACACTACTGCGCGTGCGGCACTCATGCGCAGTACAGACTGCCCGCGCCTCGGCTGATACAGAGCTGGGCGCTCCGAAGGAGCGTCCAGCTCTGTATCAGCAGTGGCGCGGGCAGTCTCTGCTGCGCGTGACTGCCCCGCAACCGGCTGCCAGAGGCACTTTGGCCCGTGTAACGGGCTGTTCAACTAGTATATATATAATAGATTAAAGCAAATGTGTGCTTAGGTGAAAGTTCCGCTTTAAATCTGTAATTTCACTGAGATATTAGCATTGAAAGATTAACCCAATGTCTTCACTGCTGGGATCGCCGCCATACAACTCTATGCCAAAAGGCTGTCAATTACCTCCCCTCATGTTGTGTCTTGTTCCCTCCTCCTTCAGAGACTCACAAATCAATACGTGCCAGGTCACATGAAGATTTGCGAGTCTCTGAAGAAGGAGGGAACGACACACAACATGGAATGTCATTGGGTACATTTTTTCAATGCCAATATCTTTGTGAAATTACAGATTACAAAAAACTACAAACCACGGATTGAAGCTTTATTGGAGACAGATATTTAGACACTGATAACTTTATTGGATGTGAGAGTTCCACTTTAATTGTAATGTCATCTGCACAAACCCAAGTAGTTTCTGTGCATGTAAAACATTGCCCACATACTGCAAGTGGACAAAAACAAAAATATTTCATGTTAATAGCACAGGAATACAGTTCTTTAAAGACTGAAAGTAAATAACAACCCAAAATATCTCCATGTGAAATTTGGTAGATATCCCCCAAATATCAACACTTTACAGAGAAATGAAAATTTCGGAGGGGGGGGGGGCGCAAATACACACATACATATCTATATAGTTATTGAGGTGGGAAAAATAACTTATGTTAACCAGGGTCATCACTTCAAAGACCCCCTTTCTGTTCATCTAAGAGGCCAAAAGCGACAATGAACTCATTCCCATTTCAGCCTCAAAGGGGGGGGTCATATTTCTACATGAATCAACATGTGTTTGTCAATTAAAGTAATTTTTCAAGTCATGCTTTGTTGAAAATGAATTCAGTTATTTCTTGACAATTTCTGCAATTTTTTTTTTATAGACAACCCCATACATAGCTTTATTGTTCTTACAGTAAAAACTGCTCACTTTGCAGAAGGTGAATTCACCTTTTGTCTCATGTCGTTGAGTGATCTAGTGTTATCAGCACAACCCTGTAAATGAAAGTCCCATGAGTTCCTAGTACTCTCCCTGCATACACTTGTAAATAAGAAATCATATGACCCAGTGTACAGAGCTATGGCATATGCTGGTTCGCAATAAATACAGCCTCATAAGTGCCTCTTCTCCAAAATAAACCCATTCCAGAAAGTCTTTCCATATAACTAAAGTCTTTTTGCCCTTATTAATATTGTTTTAGTTTATAAAGTCATTTGTTCTCACACTGCCAGTATAGTCATAAAATAAAACAAACAATTTTCTCAGACAGATTGAAGGATATAGCACAGGAGTTTATTTTATTGGGCTGTAGTTCAACACATATTCTCATTATATTTCTGAGACAGCTAAAAACCAACATACAAAACTGAAAAATGAAAGCTTAATGTTATAGTATCTGCTGCACAGTGCTTTTAAACGGAAACTAAGTAGCATACAGTTTCCTATATTTTTACATTTAAAAAAAAAAAAAACACGCATTACTGCTATATGCAGTTTAAAGGGGAACTACCACATCGTCAAGAATTTAACTTCAATAAATCCCTATCTGGCGACTAGCAGCTTATTAGCGCTAGTCACCAGAATTATTACTTTATTCCAAAGAAATGTGCATTGTTCCAGGGCTGACAGCAAGACAGATTAAGTAGCCTCTAACATAAATTGCATTCTTCCAGTGTAATTATCACGGTGTCCGTGATTCTGCCTGCCTGTTGTGTTACCTGTCTTGTCCCTACTGATGGATGAGCAGCGGCATGGCTGGTCACTGCCTGACTGCTGGCCTCTCTGTTGCGGGGGCACATCACTGACGCTGCGCTCGTTGTTTTGTACCTTCGGCACCAATTGGCTGATTGATGTCCCGCCTTCTCCGTTGGCCTTATATGCGGCCTGAAGACTAAGCTCCAGTGCCCTTTCGTGGTGTACCAGTGCGTTAGCTTATAGTATTCCGCTCTCTGTTGTGACCCTTGCTTGTCTACTGATTACGCTCAGTGTATGAACCTTGGCTTTGTCTGACTACTCGATCCGTGCTTGAACCTTGGCTTTGTCGGACTACCCGCTCCATGTATGAACCTTGGCCTGGCCTGACTACCCTCTCCGTGTATGTACCTTGGTCTGTCTGACTACTTGACACAAGTATGACTTTGGCCTTGTCTGACTCCACTTGTGTATGTACCCTGGGCCTGTCTGACTCACTCTCCATGCAGGTACTTGGGCCTGGTCTCTACCTCTCCGTGTGGCCTCGGGATAGTCTGCTGCCTTCTAGACCTTGCCAGCACTCTAGATTTTTACTGTGGATATTGGCCTTGGACCCTAGCATTCTAGGGTAATGCTTATCTGCTTGGGTCCCTAGCATTCTAGGGTATCGCTTATATGCTATGGACCCTAGCATCCTAGGGTAGCGTGTGCCACCTCCCAGCCACCCTCTCTCCATCTCGGGTAGGCTGCAAGAACCGTAGGCTAGGTTTTTTCCCATTCTGCATTACCTAGTTCCAGTAGTGCAGGCTAGGTTCAGTGTTCAGCTCCTGGGTAGTGGACTGTATCGCTGTCCTCACGCCTGACCCCAGGAAGGGTTGGGGAAGTGCTTATCTGTATTTTTGCATTAATAAAGTGGTGTTGATCTTACTGTACCTGTCTGAGTCATTATTTATCGGATCATCCATGACAGTAATATAGCTTAAGTGGTTTTACGGTGGTGAAATTGTGTTCTATATATTTTTACTTTAATGTAAATATCAAACGTTTCTGAAAACCCTTATTTTAAAAAAAGTCCTGCATACAAAATTTTCAATAGGAAAACACTTTAGACAGTTTTTTGTTCTTTAGTCTAATTTCAAGAAATAACCATTTTTATATCAGGGCTTTTCAAGTTGAGTTTGACTCCAGGAGCCAGCCCAAAAATTCAAGAGCCAGACATGACATCACAGATAAAAATCTCCCCTCTGCTCCTAGTGCGCGTTTGTTGACAGGGTCACGTATGCTCATGTAACCAAGTACCCCTGTGCTGACATTTTAATCCTTCGCCCACAGTAATAGTGTATAGTAGGGGTGCTCAACATATGGCTCTTCAGCTGCTGCTGTACACAGAGCTACAGTGATACAGTATCTTGGTAGTAGCTGCCCAACAGAAGCTGACAAGCTACAGGTTCAGCACCCTGTAATATTAAATCTGGGTGGCAAACGTGATCAACCCTCTGGCACTCAAGTGGATTAACCACTCAGGTAACACCATATCCCTGTTTTTCCTTATGTATCACCAAATAAGTCTTTTATTTTGAAGTTCAGAAATATCATTGAATTCAGGGAAGCTGAAAGAGTGGAGGTGGAAGCTGAGAAGGAGGATGGGCTAAGTGAAGAGCAAGTGAATGGGTGGGGGAGCTAAGAGAGGATGACGGGCAAATTAAGAGGTTTGTTGATTGGGTGGGGGGTGAGAGTGTGATGGTAGTCTCAAAGCACATGAGCCTTTTTCAGACTTGATCAAAGTGTATTTGTGTAATTTTGTAACAGGCGCTCCCATGGGTAACAGTTAAATAAAAGCAACCTGCATAAACACAGCTCCACCACTAACATGCAAACCTTTGTTTCTGTCACCATTTTAACAATTTGAGTGCAAAGCAATGTGAAGAATACCCGACTGGTACGCCATTGGTTAAGACATCAGTGTTTCACCATCATATCTGAACCTTATCAGAAGCCCTCCACCCTGCCTCCTCCAATATCAGACTTATATGCCAATTACAGACTTCACTACAGTGCCATATTATGTCTACCCACTCTGATTTGCATGTCACAAAGGCAGCAAGGGTAGACAAAGTTGGGCTGCCTGCAGTTGTTCATCAGCCAATTCAGTCACACATCAGACGTTGTAACATGCAAAACCATGGACATGGCGTAAAGATGATATTAGAGGAATGAAGGCTTAAAAAAAACAGGAGAGAAAGAGAAACATACAGTATTTGGCTTGTAAAACAGCCCAGCTTACTATATGAACTTTATGTCTAGGCTCCAGGTCACATTTCCTAGTTGCCATAGTTACCTACAGTTTGTCAAACCATTTTACATGATTGAGAGGTTATTTGGTAGCTTGATAATTTAATCACTGGGATGTGTATTTGGAGCTGATAACCTTAAAAACACCATTTGAGCTCCTGTTAATTTGAGGTCTGTATAGGGCAGGCATGTACATATATCTGTAATGTGTACACAAGGGATACATAACTTAAAAATAATTGAAGCTTTAGCAACAAACACTAGTTTCTGTCAGTGGTTTAAAAACCTGTCTCCCCAGATATCACCAACAGGCAATGTTTCAGGACTTCCCTGGTTGAGCAAAGGTGAATCAGAGGCTCTGCCATTTTAATACACTAGACTACGCTGAAGAAGAAAAATTCCAAAGACAAGGCCTGTGAGTGGTCCTCTGGATAGGTTTACATCATCTTCTTCTTCATTCACAAAATATTAAAACCCTACAACATCATATGTGTCTGAAATCACTCATCACTTCAAACTCACAGGTTTCTGGAAGACTGGGCTATTGAAACAAAATAACTTCAAAGCTACTGGAATCTTTCGAAAACATTGAACGTTATATCATGTTCAGTACCTGGTATGGGCCAAAATCCCACCTGTATTCAAAAAGCTCAGAAAAAGAAGGTTGGCATATGTACTTTCAAATACGCTGGTAATTTTTATACTATCATCACACTACCCAATCACAACACAAAGAATCTGTCAAGTGATCACCTGTTGAACATTAGAATGTTCATTTTATATGAGGGTCTCTCCTTCTTTAAAATTAGGGTCCACTGGTTTCTCATTGAGCTGGAGGTGAGAATGGAGCACTTTTAAATGTGACCTTAATATGATCAGGTGATTAACTGACATTAGCACTCTCAGTAATACCAGGATTAGAAACATAGGTATTTTTATACCCATTGAAACAGAGAAATGCACTTTTGATCTACAATTATTATTTAAATATTACCAAGGTGGTCACACAGCATGACATGCCTATCACAAAGGTTAACTCTCCCTTTCATATCTAGGGTAATTTGCATGGAAGAGGGACTGGAGAAGGGGTAAGATTGAAGCCCTAATAAAGCTTTAAACTACACAAAGTCAAGTAAGATCTCTTGAAGTCCAGCAGTGCACAATTTTGTCATGTGATTTTTTTTGTTACATATCACATGAAAGCACATAGTGTGTCAGATCTCCCTTAGGCGAACTGCAGGATCACAGTGTGCAGTTCTTACCTATCACTAAAATGATGCCTAATTTAAGAGTCATAATTAGGTCACCCAAAATATCAAACTGTGTATCCTTGAAAATCTTAAACATAATTGGCTAAAGGATGGGAGGGAAAACTATGGGGCTGGCCCTCTCCAATATGGCAATTCCTGCAAATTGCCCTTAAAAGTCTGTATGTTACATATATACCTAAATACATCACTGGAGGGTTTACATATATTTTTTAACAATAATTGATAGGTACAATCTAATAACTATGACCAATTCTTGAATAAAGGAGGAGTAAAGATTTATTATAAGGAAAATATATTGTAGTTCTTTTTCTAATGCACCAGCCAAGTGATTTCCAACTGCTGGCAGTTAATTTACTCAAAAGTTACAAGAGTTTAGCCAGTCATGTATAGTAAAGCGGTTATTACCACATTATATGGACAGTTGTAGTCAGTAACTTTCTTTATACCAGGTGAACTGTTTGGACACAAGACAGAATGATTAATGTATTTAAAAAATAAATTAAAAAAAAGTTTAAACTGTAAAAACTTTGCAGTGAAAACTCTCACAGCACCTTCTTTTACTCAGCAAGAAAAGGCCGTCGATGTTCCTCTTCCTTTAACCCCTTAATGACCAATAGGGCATATATAAATGGCCTCAATTTGTGAGCCTTGACTCACCAGACCACCTATATGGCCTGGTGTGACAGCACTCCCAGTCCACAGTGAGTAGAATCAAGCCAGACGGCTCTTGGAAGTAAGGAGAGCCTATCAAACAGCTCTCCTCCTCACTTTCACATGAACTCACTGCAAGTCAGACAACAGCAATAATAATGATGATGATGATGGTGGTGGTGGAGTGGGGAGCACTGTCAACATTTACTTTGAGCTCCTGTGCTATCCAAGACTATCCAGAGACAAATCTGTGAGCTATTCTTATTATCTAGAAACATTTATGGTTTTCAATAGTACGGTGTTCTCAGTGGGGCTAACATCAAAACTACAACCAAATGTAAAGGAACAAGAGAATGCTGCAGTGCATGTCCTGATGTGCAGACAGCCAATACTTCTCATAAAGTGTAAAAATGTTTTCACAAAAGTATAAATATAATTAAACTAAAATTGCAGTACAGTTACGAAATATTGGGTGTTTGTCATATATTTAAATCATTAAGTGCCAAGATTCATGGAAAAAACAAACACATATATGGTATTTCCATAAAAATAATAACTAGTCATATTTATTCTGGGGTATTTATGACAACTGAATTAACTGCATGTAAACAGTAAGGGGCAGAATAAAATATTTTTAAGGGTTTTTTCATATTTGTTTAGGAATTATAAGGCTTATTCTATACAAAAAAAAGTGTATATATATATATATATATATATATATATATATATATATATATAGGTTTATCTGGATGCACTAAAGTAGACTAATGATAAAAGAAGCAAAACACATTATAAAACTTATTACATTATTTCATCTTGCTTGGGAAACGTTTTTATCATTTGATGTGTATCTACCTATTCCTGATGTAAAAAAAGTCATCTGGTAATGCTTTATGGCAGCATATTTCCTACAAGTCTCTTACTGTCAATGTATTCCTTTATGAGAACCTATGTAATCTAATGTTTACATCTGTTGTAAAATATTTGGTAGAAAATTGTAGATTGTGTAAACAAAACAATCTAAAAATATATAGTCAATGTTTTAGATACTGTACATTACTTAAATTATTTTAAACGTAAATAATTTACAAATAAGTATACTTTAAATATTGGGTGTCAGGGGTCCCCAAAACTCTATACCATCCAACGTGTTATTTCCCTAAATAATGCACCACGCAACAGAGTGCGAAATCACGTACTGATGTTTCTACAGTTTTGTTGTTATGCCTCATGGTTTATCTTTTTTGTCCCTGACTGATTCCAATTTCCAGTACATAAAACCATGAGCCGTATTCAGCCAGATAAAGGAAAGCAATTATGGGGCATATCAAGTTCTCCACAGCAATTTACATTTAACCTCTTAACCCCATGATTGCTAGAGACGTCAAGCAATGCGCTTGATACCCATCTAGCATTCAATGGGTTAACATCCCTTTTTAAAGCAACTGGAACTTTAGGAAAAATCGCATTTGTTCCCAGTTCTGCAGGTCGTTCGCTCCAAAATGAAACTACATAGATTATGGAACTGCACGTTATGCGACAGATTCGGATGTGACGTCTCATGTCGCCACTCCAATAAGTATTAGGTATTAAAGTGTGTAAATAAAGTTCGTTGAAAGAGACAGAAAAAGTACAGGGTACAAAAAAACGAGATTCAAAAAGTGGACCTGCTAAAATTACAATACTCCTCAATTCCACTGATATCAGAAAAGTATTTGGCTTCATGCGCAATATACACAATCAGATGACAGTAAGAGCACATCATAAGACTCGACTATATGATTAACGTCCACAAGCAACACTTTCTATAAAGACAATTTGATCAGTTATTATTGTATGCAGTGTTTATGGCTCAGAGAGCGATGGTGTACAGAGGACACTACAACACCAGTTTCCTCTACTAACATCCTGGCTAAAGTATGGAGCACAGTACCTGCGCTGCAACAGACATCTACTGTAGGGTCCAGTGACAACCGACACTGCTCTGTATTGCTCTTGCCTCTTCCCGTACTCTCAGCAGCTGACAGCTCTCTTGAGTGGGCGCGTGCAGGCTGTTGTGCGCGCTTGACATTGAAGCGGGAACTGCTGGGAGGAGAGCGCCACATTCGCTTTACAGTCAGACTATGGGCTGTGTACTTCCAAGCGGGTTGTAGCTGATTAGAAGCGGGAGGGCGGAATTCAGCTGGCAAACTGGGAAAGCACAACCACAAAAATCAACACAGCAGTACGTTTTGCGATACGTTTTACTTTACCCTTTGAATGCTATTGGGCGTGCAACATATTGCACTTGCACAACCCTTTTACACACAATTGGAAACTGTCACTATTCTTAAAGTTACAACTGGGGATGTAAAACATGATGAGAGTATACGTTTTTGACATTCTACATTTAACCCTGTGAGTGTCAGAGGGGTAGGCAAAGCATTGCTTTGCAATGCGTTGTCTACCCCTCTGGCACTCAAGGGGTTAAGAATTCAGCAGATGCTGGAAACTACATTGTACACTCCCAGCCCCCTCCTATTAAGGATGCACTTCCTGGTCCTTTCAGGGGCTGGAGTTGCAATAGATTTGGGAGGAGACAGCACACTGTTTCCCCACCAGGAATGAAAGAGTTAAATAGGTTTAAATGTATTGAAAACGTATTTAGTACCCAATAAGATAAAAGCCATATTTAAAATCAATAGAATTCTACATGGTGCCACTGGTTTGCATGAGGTTTGTTATTTTTTTAGCTTGCTAAGGCCCTAAAGTGTTTTTCCTGCTTAGTGTGACAGAGGCACTCCCACCAATGGCTGTTGTTTTGGTCATGTGGTGAAGCTGTTACTATCACATTCTATGGAGAAATGCTGTCAATGAGTCAGCTCTCCCATAGAATATAATTAAAAAACTGTCTAAACCCCAGATGGCGCTGTTAGTAAAAAAAAAAAAAAGTAACTTTAAAATAGTGCATCTCAAATCAATACGAATACCCTTCTTTTACTCAACAATAAAATCACTACAACATATTCTCTGGTCAACTGTGGCATTTTTGATCACCAAAGGGTTAAGTCTCCTCTTCACCTGATAGCAGTTTACTTGATCAGGCAGAAGAGAGAGTAAGAAAAATCCCGAGAAGTGAACTTATAGAATATAAATCAAAGAGGACAGGCAGTGGACATCAAATGCCATTTTTCACTACTACTTATAATTGTATAGCATATATAATGGAGAAGATTTTGAAGAGACATTGGCACATTCTAAAAGAAGATCTGATTGTAGAGCCATCATTAGAGGAGATATCACGAATTTCATTCAGGATGAATAGGAATATAAAATAGATGATAGCCCCGAGTGATGTGCATAGAAAATGGAAGACTAATAGGAATAACATCTCAAAAGGGGATTATGGTGTCCAGGTTCTTCGCCTGTTTGAAGGGAAGGGAAAAAACTGCCAGACGTGTCTGTGTTATTCATTTAATAGCAAGGAACAAAAAACAGTATTTACTTTGACCGTGACAAGAAAAGAATATCAGGTCCGTCAATTCCTCAACTGTGACTCTGACTACATTGTTTACCTCCTCACATGCCAATCTGGACTGCAGTATGTGGGAGAACGAAATGTAGAGTCAGAGTGGGGGAGCACCTGAGGAACATCACAAATGGGTTGGAAGCACATAGTGTTTCCAAGCACTTGGTGGATTCTTCTAGCTGTAAGTAAGATGGCATAAAAATTTTGGCTATAGAACAAGTAAAGTCAGGGAGACGAGGAGGGGATAGACTGCTGAAGTTAAGAAAAAGAGAAACGTTCTGGATACATGATCTAAATAATTTGCAACCTAAGGGATTGAACATAGACCTAGATTTGGCTGCGTTTGTTTAGCCCGTTTGGTAGCTATGTATCTGGAAAATTGTGATTTATGATGGGTTCTCTGGCTTATGTTCCTCCTTGCTATCTGTGAGATGAAGAGGTATTTTAGGATTGGTCACTACATGTGAGGTATGTAGTAGGGATCAGTTATTTGTTCTGGAAATACCCAAGTGACACATAGATCTGTGTGTGTTTAATTGCCCTTTAAGATGAGGGAGCGAAATACACATGCAGTTACATGTGGTATAGCCGTGGATTCATTTTGGAGAGGGTAGTTGTTAATATAAGATTATGTTTCACACGATGAATCAATGGTGTACTGGAAGAATTTTGTAGGAAAGTTGTAATAATATATATATTTTTAAAATAATATATATATATTTTTTGAGTAGTAGGAATAGTTAAAAATGAAGGTAGATAAGGAAAGAAAATGAATGGAGCTGTTCGGACCCAGAAATGAGGTGAAAGAATTTAAAATCTGGATGAATGGTCCATTCTGTAAGTCCTAAGGAAGAGGACAGTTTGATCCGCGATACGTGTAGATTTTTGTGGTCATTCATGCGGGTGTGTTTTTAATTGAACTCCCAAGAGATTTTTTTTTTCCACTGAATGCCGATCCAGTAAAATAAAGGAGTTCGAGTTAGACATTGCGCGCTGATGGCAAATCGTAGACCAACCTCAATAAGGGTGTTGAGGCACTGAAAGGTGAGTTCGGTTGCATACACCAGAGGAACCGGTCTGTATAGCCGCGGGTGCATTGGAAGATTGGTAACAACGGAGGAGAAAGAAGGATGGCATTCAAGCTGGTGTGGACGAGATTGGGAGGAATGATATGCTTTTATGATTCTGTTACTCTGTAACATTTTACTTTTGCGCTATTAACAATTTTAATAAACCCTACTTTTACATTCTGTTTGTGCTCCTTGTGTTTGTTTGTAGAAGTTATTGTATTGGTGTATGGAATAAGGCCACGGGAGGAGCAGCATTGAGATATAATTTTGGTGAAAAATCGTAGACTGGACTGACTGACTTCTCATCCATTCCATATATATATATATATATATATATCATACATTCATCTTCCATCCATCCATTGGTATTAATCTGCGACAGAGACAGTTATATGCGGCTTTTCTGATCCATTGGATACAGCTAAGTGCTGTTTAGTTGTCACCTGTTTGATATTGATACTGTTATATATATATGTTGATTGTGCAATATTGATTGCAGTCCTTTTAAAGGGGACTAGTTTTGAGCTCCGTTGTTTGTGGGGATTGGTATGGAGAAATGCTGTCAATGAGTCACCTCAGTTTATAAACTTGATACAGCGGCTCTATCTTCTGTGTCTGGTTCTTGATTGAAGTTGACGACACTGATTCAACAGCAATACTGTCGGGGCAATAATAGTGGGCTAAACGACTAGATAGGTGTCAGGTGGGGGCATCTCTATCTGCTCCCAAATGTAACAATATACAAGTGAAAAATTTTCTGCACTGTAATCACAAGAAGACAGAAAAGCCCAATGTGTAAAACATCAATTTTTATTCTTACCATTAAAAATTCATGCAAGAAGTGCTTACTCATGATCTCCCACCTCTCCCATAGAATATAATTGAAAAATTGTCTAAACCCCAGATGGCGCTGTTAGTAAAAAAAAAAAAATAAAAGTAACTTTAAAATAGTGCATCTCAAATCAGTTTTACTCAGCAAGAAAATCACTACAACATATTCTCTGGTGAACTGTGGCATTTTTGATCACCAAAGGGTTGTCTCCTCTTCACCTGATAGGACACACAACCAAATAGTCAAATGTATACATTCCACCTTGCAGCACCCCTTCTTGTGGTTTACTTCCTGTCCCTATCTTTAAGTAGGAAACTTTCCCGTCTGGGGAATTCAGGTCTACATTTGTATTACATAGAGGCCAGGCCTCTCAATTCCTCAGGCTGAACCCTCCCATGCAGACTCCCATTATAGTCATCGTCAGGGAGCTTGGTGTTAGGGGCTTTGGGATGCAGGATGTAGCTGGTCATCCTGCCTCTTCTGTGTTATAATGCAGACTTGAGGTATCCACTAGGTGCATCCTGATGTTAAAGGGTACCATATTTGAAAATGCTTATAGCACTGGCAGCATTCTTCCTAGGTGAACTGGCTTAGATTAGGAGCACAGTCTGTTTAGCATTTCTTGTTCTATTCATTATGTTGCCTTCAGTAGGTTTTGTCCTGTAGATTCTGAGTTGTATTCTGCTACCTGGTCTCTGTTCTTCCTGCTGCCAAACCTCTTTGGTCCTTGCTACATGGCCCTTGTTGTGGTGTCTCTGCAAATCATAGGAATCCTTTCTGATTGATGCTGGCTGGGTTTAATATATTTTTTATTTCTGTCTTCTTAGTGTTGTTTTCATGTTTTATTTTGAATTCACCTGTAGATATGAACCAATACCATACTTCTAAATTACCATAACAGAAGACTGGTGTATAAGTTATTTATCAGAGATAGATTTTTCATTCCCTTATTATTTTAAAAGGAGTTATACATGACTGATAGGACTGTATGTGTCTTTCCAACTCAGCCAACTAAAGGCAGTCTCAGTCAGGAAGGAACTCCACTCCTGTAAGAGTCATCAGCTATGCTAATGTAGCAATGGGCAGCAAGAAAGTCATGGTGGAAATGATTGAGCAAAATCCTTCTTCTGATATGATGGAAAATGTCAGCCAAGCTGATGCTCAGGTCTTCAGGAAGTGGCATAATCTAGTAAAAGGCCCAGAAAGCAGGATTTGGATGAGGCTTTCTGGACCATATTGGATGAATCAAAGTGTCATCTGAGGAGGAAGAAGAGGTAGAACTAGCAGGTTTTGATCTATTTGATCATTTGATAAAGTTGTTGAGTCAAACTTAAATCTGCAAGAGACAGCAGAAGAGAAGCTAACAGTTGATTTCAGCCATGTGGAAAAAAATCACCCACCGTCTTGTTGCATGGCGTTTGCAGGGATTTAATTCTGTTTTAGTGGATGAAGTTTACAGCTACTTCCAGAGAAACAAAACTGTACCCCTGTGTGGAATAGGTCCTGATGCCCCCTCCCAAACAAGGTCTTACTGCACTAAAGGGATGGTCAACCTGTGACTAACCCAGCAAGTCAGTGTTACCATTGTCCTCTGCTGCCAGTTCTTGATTATATAAAAGTGAACTTGTTAGAAAAGATGATACTATTTAAAAGAACTCTAACACCTAAAGGTAAACCAGGGTTAAATGTCCTATACTTCATGTAAACATTTTTTCTCTTACATACTGTCTGGAACACAGCAACCATAGGGGTAAAGTATAATCATGCAAGAGGGCAGGGCACTTGCCTTAAAATTATTATTCTTTATTTATATAGCGCCAACTTATTCTGCAGCGTTCTCTCAGAGATGGAGACTCCCTCCCTTCTTCACTTTACACCAGCCAGTCTAATTCCGTTTTAAAAGTGAATTTCATGGTGTGTGCATGGGCAAAAGTTCTCTTAGTCTCCTTTTTTTCCTGTAGGATGGGGATGTGCAATCCTCCATAAGGTGGGCTACTATATTTGGCCTCCATTGTTGGTTTGAACCAGAGCACAGAATTAAGGGACCTGTTTAGAGGGTTGCTTGCATTATCAGTCCTCTCCTCTCATTCTCTGCCTAGCTATTGCTGTGCATCATACTTTGTGGCTCAAGGCCTAATCTGCTGTCCAGTCTTTCCAAAATGTCCCTGCTGCCCCTTCCTTTTGTGTGAAAACAATTATTTGCCTAAATCTGGAGTACACTTTTAGTCATGCCACTAGAAGTAAGAGTGGTTTATTGCCTCAGGTTACTTCCAAACATTCCTTTTTCAGTACAAGATACATGGTTTTCAAGGCTTCTTCTCCTATAGCAGCCCAGGCACTCCATGCACAAAAACACTTGGACAGGAAAGAGGTCTACTCAGAAGCTCACAACTGAGAAGTCTGTTTAATCATGACCTGCAGGGGTCTGCCTCAGGCAATAGGATGTTGTTTGTGCCTTTTTTTTTACAGTGTGTGGGCCCTTTCTGTGGTGGATCAGTGAGCATTTTATTTAATGTCCAGAGTTCCTCGCTTTGCCATGAATAGTCATCTATTCATAGGCACAGTCTCTTCCCTGGTACTTATACAGGCTGTTGTACCTGTTCCTTCTCAGGAAAGGTCCTTGGGACTCTATTCCAACTTTTTCATAGTTCCCAAAAGAAGGTGGTACATGCTGTTCCATTATAGACTTAAAGCTCCTCAACAGTTTTCTTCTTGCACCCTGGCTCAAGATGGGGTCCTTGCATGCTCTCATCACTTCCATGTGTCCATAAAGTTTTTGGCCTCTTGAAACATAAAGGATGCATACCAGTATATCCCCATCTATGCACATCATCAGCGTTTACTTTCCAATATTTTTTCCTAAACTGTCCTTTTCAGTTCATCTCCCTTCCCTTTGGATTGGCCTCTGCTCCTCTGATCTTTACCAAGGTCATGACAGCACTGGCAGCTCACATCCATTCTCTATCCTGCCTGGGTGACCTTTTGCTAAAGGCTTCTGTAGAGGAGACTCTGTGCCCTCAGATTCAGACTTCTGTATCTGTTCTGGAACAGCAAGGTTGGGTTTTTTCAGTTCAAGCAATCTTCTCTGGTTCTGTCCCAGGTATTTCTCTTTCTTGGTATGAGATTCAATACTTTTCTGGTGAAGGTATTCCTGCCAGACAAGGTTATATTGTTGCCTCACTATGTGTCTCAGGCCCTGCTCCTCCCATCCACGATGGTGCAGTAATATATGAAGGTGCTGGGTTATCTGTCTCTGCCCTAGTGGCAGTCCAATTTGCACAATTCCATAAGCTGGAGCAATTGGAGATTCTCAGTTGTTGCCGTGTTCCAGCGAGAAATCCCTCAAACCATGTTATTGTCTGTTTTTTTTGTGAAAAAATCCGCTTTTAAAAAAGCGATTAAAATTTACATGTTTTTCACCCATTGGCCAAAATTCCCTGCCAGTTTTTCAGTGCCTAGAAAGTTTTTGCTCATTGATTTACATTGTTTTCGCTATAAAAACATGATGTATTTGCAGAAGTGAAACACAATAGCTACAGGGCAAGGTAGACATGCTTTGCTGTTCTGCTGTGAACTATTTGTAAAATTGTGGCAAGAGAGGCTCATAGTGACTGCTATCTCTATTAAAACTAATAGAAGTAGGAACTGGAAGGACCCTTATGTGTCCACTGAGTCTGAGGAGGAAGTGAGCAGTACAAACCAAAGTTGTCCAGTCCCTCTAAATCACGCTTATTGATCTTGGGGAAATTAATGGGAAGGGAGGAAGAGAGGACTAGTATTAGTGAAGCAGGACAGATCAGCTGCCTGTGCCTGCTGCAAGATGTGCTGCCCCTGCTGCCAGTGCCACCACTGCTGTACCTGAAGCCACCATTGCTGCCACTAGTGCTGTACCTGCTGCCAAACGTGCTGCCCTTGCTGCCACAAGTTTTGTACCTGTTGCCAGACATACTGCCCGTGCTGCCACCAGTGCTGTACCTGCTGCCAGTGCTGAACCTGCTGCCACCAATACTTTGCCTGCTGCTAGTGTGTCTTATAGTAATCAGGAGGGGGATAAGGAGAAGATGATGCCAAGTGTGACAGCAAGGGACCCTAAGTCACACTTGCCATTCCCGAGCAGTACTAGTACTACTACAGCTAAGGTCCAGCAGCTTGTTAGCGTTAGGAGTGAAGGGGGGTGATCAACAACAATTTACTAATAGTGACTGTGAGACTGAGGAAGAGGACTCTGCGGTTGAACTTGATGTGGTTGGTGTTAGTAGCAGTAATGGTGAAGCAGCTGGAGTGGAAGAGGAAACATTTGAGAGCATCCAGACTAGCGGTCAAGGGAGCCCACACCATTCTTCTGACCCTGGGAGTCCTCCCCTTCCCTTCACTATAGTGTCCAAGTGGAACAGGATCCTGAAGACTAAGAGGCCAGACCTGTTGTTGGGGGAGAGCAGGCACACAAATAATACCACCACCACCAGCACAGATCAACTGTGCCAGCTGCTACTGCTGCCAGTCTGCTTTCTTCATGTGGCCAAGAAATGGCAAGTGTGACATTAGGGGACCCTCTGTCACATTGCTCATCATCTCCTCCAAGCAGCAGTGAGATGTCTGTAATAGAGCAGCAGCACACAGGTACTAGTGGTGGTGATGATGATGCTGGAGAAGCTGTGGTGGAAGAGACACTGATGGCCTTTTTAGCAGAAACTGAGAAGGAATGGGAGGCAGGGATGAGGATGGGCATCACCACCACTAGCAGTGACATTTTGGAATTTGAGGAATTTGCAACTGCTCTAATTCTTTCTGATGCTGAGTTGCCAGGGCAGCAGAATGCTGAGGAGAAAGCTAGTGTGCCACAGACCACTGTGGACAAGGTGGGAATGGGGTCAGCAAGTGATGCGGGACTAGGACAGGTTCCACTTGCCAGCACCAGCAATACTCCTGGTCCTAATTGCAGTGCTGAATCTGAGGCAGTAGCAGTAACATTATCTGCTGCCACAGACAGTGAATGGGCATGTGGAGGACAAGAAGAAAGAAGCCATTGTTCTCCACCTGTTCCCTCCCCACTGAAGTCATGGGTGTGGGACTATTTTTCTCTTGGGGCAGGCACAGTGCAGTCATCACCAACGGCACTGTGCACAATAGGGCTGCAACAACTAATTGATTAAATCGATAAAAATCGATAATGAGAATCGTTGCCAACGATTCTCATTATCGATTAGTTGTGCAGGGGGAGCTGGTTGCGGGGCGGACTGAGCATCGGGCATTTTCTAAAACTCCTTTTTACTGAAATTGGGTAAACATGCTTATGCTATGGGAGACACATATAGACTCACAGGTTGTACAGCACACAGAATCCCTTCACCATGCGGCACCACTGCTTTACATGTCGAGCCCTCCTACGAGTGACCAACTCGTGGTCAGCCCTGCCCCCAATGCGCTGATTGGTCATAGCTAATTGAGTTCATCCAGCTGATTGGCTAGACGGACCTGTCTGTCTTCCGGGCTCACCGTAGGCCCTGCTGCCTGGCTAAGTTGTTCGGCGCTGGGCCAGTGAGTTGCTCCATTGACAGGTGATTGAAGTGTTAACGGGATCTGAGGGATTAGGGAGTGCAGCCCCAGTTCGTTGAGAATGAGGAGTGTATCGCGATACTGTTACAATAGCGAACCTCCACACCCCCAAGGCCTGCAATAGCCGTCTACATGCTGATAGAGATTGTGGATGCTTTCAAGACCTTGCTGGCCAAGTTTCTGGAGCTCATGTGAGTAGCTGTGGGCCCTGAATGGAGAAATGCTGGGGCAATGTGGAAAGATAACCCACTGTGGTGTAATAGCATCAGGGCAACAACTCTGGAGTATCATTACTAACCTCTGGATCTAAAAAGTAGTGAGGCTTGAGGGCAGCAGTCAGTGGTGGAAAACGTGTTTCCACAGGTGATGTTGGACTACAAAGTAATCAACATTACAAGTGAGCAATGGTTGCCAAATGATGTTGATTGTAGTCCATCAGCTGGAGGGACATGGGTTGATAACCCCCCTGCCTTAAAGTAATAGCCACAACGGCATGAGGGCGACTAGGACTAGTGGAAGATTAATTACAAGAGCCATAGCACAGCAGTTCTCACACAAGCTCCAAATAGTATAAGGTACATGTATGTATGTAAATTACCCTCACCAGCTCTTTCTGATAGAGGGGATGCTGTCAGCGGTCTTAAATGTCATTCCTTGCCTCTATGTGCCTAATGTTCCACAGGGAAGTGGATGAAATCTGGGGAAAACCAACTTCACCATATTACACCCAATCGGAATGCGGGAAATGTGCATTTGTCCCCTGTAGTGCAGTTGGTTTGCCCCAGATTTTCTCCACTTTTTTTTTTTAACACAAGACCAATTATGGCAGTGAATGGGGTATCCCCCTGTGTTAAAGGTGGACCTTGTACGTGGTGGGTTATTTCCTGGACTGTGCTTATTTACACCATCCTAGAAGTAAACATTGGCTCATAGAAGGAGGGGTGAGCACATGGCTTGGGGGGGTAATAGATGGCCAGAGGGGGTAACGGATGGTCTGGGGAGTACTTGATGGCCTGCGGGGGTACTGGATGGCCTGGGGGGCTGCTGGATGGCCTAGGGGGTAATGGATGGCCTAGGGGGTAATGGATGGCCTGAGTGTGTTCTGGATGGCCTTGGGGGATAAAATGTGCATCTCACCTTTTAGTGAATAGACCCCATAGTATAATAAGAACAGTGACACATGTTAATGTAAATTTTAAGTTTTTTTATTTTGCTGTTTGTTTTTAACACTCAGTTTGTTCATTAAATCATTTTAAAAATGAAAAATTAGCATATTGTTTTTTTATCCGATTAATCGAAAAAGTAATCGGTCAACTAATCGATTATCAAAATAATAGTTAGTTGCAGCCCTAGTGCACAATTTGTGACAAGTCAGTAAGAAGAGGAAACGAGGGAACACACCTTGGCGTAAGCTCCCTGATATCAAACATGAAACAGACACCATGACATTTATGTCAAACGTGTTAAAGCCAAACACCCACCACAGAAATCAAGCACTGCTGTTGCTGTACCACATGACTCTCCAGAAAGGCAACAAGAAGTGAAGCGGAGATCAAAGAGGAGGAAGAATAGAGCAACCCAGGCAGAGACTGGAAGTTCCATGACGAGTGAAACAACTAGCTCACCATCACCTTCTTCCTCTAGGGTATCTACATCTTCTGCCAATCTACCTTGTTCTTCGATACCTCCCCCACCAAATGATAGCCACTCTGTTGATGTTAGGATGTGGCAGTTCATCTCTACCCATTGCACTCTGTGGTGCACTGACCACACATGCCATTGTGGTGGTGGAGAATCACAAACAGTGCATCAAGCGGCATCTGAGGAAATTCCATCCCGCAGAATATGCTAAGATGGTGGCAGGGAGGGTTCATCATTACTATTAAACTGTTAGCAAGTTGTCATGTGTCCTTAGTGGGGTCTGAACAAGTGGTATAGTGACAGCGGCAGTACTTGGGTTCTGGTGTCATGGTGTTTGGGTACATTTGTGCCCCCCCAGATGATATTTACCACACACACACACACACTGTGCACATTGCAGTTGCTGATGAGAGCCACATTTCCTGCTCTCAAGGGAAACATTTATATTCAAATAACAACACACCCATGATTTTTGAGGAGGGGCAGGTGGAGAATTATTGGCCAACTTCTTTTCCTCTGTGTCCGATCCACGTCAAAGAACTGTGAGTAATTGGCTCCGCCCTCCAGCTGGTAGGACCAATGCAAAAAGATTTTAAATACTGCAAACTCCCTCCCCTATTCAGTTATTTGGTCCTAAAAAGCTGGAGGATGGAGGGACATTTCTCTCCTCTACCATGACTTTACTTACGAAATATGAGCTATCATACCATTTATGTGGCTTGCCTCACAGCAAGTCACAATGATCTTGAGCTGTTTCTGGAGGTTTCATCCTTCCATGCTCTCGTCCTGGCAAATCCACTGTTTGCAGCACCTGGATGGTCGCTATAGCGCAGTGCCCAGTGTCCCGCTTTGCCTCCCGTCCATTCTACACTTCCTGAAGGCTCGTGCGCTTCACAGTGATTGGGAAGGGGACTGCCAGAAACCGGAAATGCATCATGCGGTTCACCGCTGGAATGCAGGAATCAGCGTGTGCAATCGGTAAACGGAATAAAAAGGCAGTACAGATGGGATGGCGTCCTCTGTGAACTGTATGTTCTAGTCTATGACTTACATGCTATGTTATGCTGTGTTAGCTGTTATATTACCCCGTATTCTGCTATCTGATAGATTTCTACAGAACTTATTAGCTTCTATGGACACCTCTAAGGAAGAAAAATCTACTCTCAAGACATGTCATGCTTGGGTTGTGACCACAAACTTCTGATAACTGACCCCGCGAAACTGTTTCCTGAGTGCTTAAAAAAGACTGCTACTAGTGATGTACCAGCACAGTTCAATGAGTTTTTAAGCTGGATGAGGACCTCTATGCAGGATACCTTTACTTCAATGCAGGAAGCAGCCAGAAAGAGACTTAGAACCTCTGACCCAGATGAGGGGCCCTCAAGGGCCCGAAAAGAAGAAGAAGATAGTTTTCTAGAAAAAGAATCTGGTGCCTCTTCAGCTGAGGAGGGCGAAATAACGGACGACACAGGCAGCTTCCCATTGGAGAGAATGGATAACCTAATTAAGTCAATGAGAAAGTCCTTGGGTCTTTCGGAGGTCCAAAAAGACCTTAACATTATTGATACTGCTTTTGTAGGATTTAAGAAGACATGTCCACAAATTCCGGTCCACAGCTCCATACAGGACATGATTGCATCTGAATGGAAGCAAGCAGATAATCGAGGTTCCTTTTCATGCTGTTTCCAGTGCATGTATCCCTTTTCAGATGAAGACACCTTGATATGGCATACACCACCCAAGGTTCACGCTGCCATTGCTCAAACATCTAGGCGAACTACCATCCTACAGAAAGATGGGTCCACACTACATGATTCCATGGACAAGAGGGCTGATAGTGCCTTAAAGAAACAATTTATTACTATTGGGCAAAACCTGAAAACTGCCACAGCTATGGCCTCTATTTTCCATACCATGCGCATTTGGTTCACTGAACTTGAAGAGAAGATAGAATCTTCAGTTTCCAGAAGCAGTATTCTAAAGGATTTGGGTATCATGAAAGATGCAGTCAATTATGTGACGCATCGCTGGACAACATTAGACTGCTAGCCAAAACCTCTTCCCCATCCATCACTGCAAGAATGGCATTATGGATTAAGTCATGGGACGCGGATCCATCCTCAAAAAACAGACTTGTTTCCTTACCCTTCTCAAGTTCAAAATTATTCGTTGATCAACTGGAGGAGATCATCAAATGATCCTCAGGAGGTAAAAACCCCTTTCTCCCTCAGGGAAAGAAGTTGAGAAGCCCACCATCCAGAACTGGGCAATGTCGTCTCCAGTCCTTTCAAGAATCCAGAAAATACCGGCCTGGCAGAAGCTACAACCAAAAGAAACGAGGGTCTTATCAAGCCCCAAGAGCTGGAGATTGCAAGGATTTCCTGCGGAAAGGCCAATTTCACCAATGAAGCCAGTGCTATGCCTTCACCTCCTCCAGTTGAGGGCAGGCTGGTGGTCTTCCAACACGCCTGGTGTCTTCTCCACCACAACTCATGGGCAGTGAAAATTGTAAAAGAGGGATATGCACTGGAATTTCAATCTGTCCCAACAAAGCACCGATTTCGGACATCAGTAGTGCGAAACAAACTGAGTATCAAACAGATGAGACAAGCCATCACAGTGTTATTACAGAACAAGGTTATAGAAAATGTCCCTACACATCAGAGATGCACAGGGTTTTACTCAACTCTCTTTCCAGTTATCAAACCTTCCAGAGATCTGAGACTTATTCTGGTCCTCAAGAAACTAAACAGTTTCTTGAGGAGAAAACACTTCAAGATGGAGACAGTTTCTTCAACACTGAAGCTAATCCCCCCTCAAGCATTCCTTACCAGGTTGGACTTGCAGGACGCGTACCATCATATCCTCATCAGGGATTCCATTGCAAATACCTGAGGTTTCACGTATTTGGAAGACATTATCAGTACAGAGTCCTTCCATTTGGCCTAGCGTCGGCTCCACAGATTTTCACCAAGATTATGGCAGTAGCTATGGTGGAGCTCAGATTACTTCATCAGGTGAAAGTTTTACCTTACCTGGACGACATATTGATTCTGGAAACATCCTTGGAGAAGTCATTACACAGAACTCGCCTTTGCGTGCAGTTCCTAACAAGCTTGGGGTGGATAATCAACCAGCAAAAGAGTGCATTATCTCCCTCCCAGAAACTCATATTTCTGGGTATAGAGTTAGACACAAAATTAGGGAAAGCCAACCTGTCACTAAACAGGCAGAAGCGCATTCACCAAGCTGTCTCGGTCTTCTCTCAGAAAAGTACACTATCTGAAGAATTTTCAACGACTTCTAGGACATCTGTCCTCCTCCTTCCAGATTCTTCCCTGGGCACGTGCTCATGCCTGCCAAACTCAGGAGAACCTCCTGGACTTCTACAAGATCTACTCAACCCCAGACTAAGAATCCCAGTCTTTCAGAGTACAAGAACAGAGTTAGAATGGTGTATGCAGCGGAAGCATCTTTTCAGAGGCAAACCTCTGCTGGAACCGGTATGGATCATCATCCACACAGATGCCAGCAATTCCGGATGGGGGGGAATTTGGGAGCAGTCAGTCCCAGGCAGTTGGTCGATCCAAGAATCAAAACTACACATAAATATGAAGGAATTACTGGCAGTATGGAAGACCCTCATTAATTTCAGTACCCATCTGCCGAAAAAAGCTGTTCTGATCAGGTCAGACAATGTGTCTGCTGTTCAGTACCTGATGAACCAGAGAGGAACCAGGAGCAAGCAACTAAAAAGCCTAGCTCAAAAAATATTGTTTTGGGCAGAAGCAAATCTGCAAGCTCTGACAGCATCCTTTCTGTCAGGAAAAATAAACACCAAGGCAGACTTCTTAAGTCGTTACACAATAGACCCAGGGGAGTGGAGTCTCAACACCCAAAGCTTCCAGCACATTGTGGAACACCTGGGGGAACCATTGGTGGTTCTCATGGCGACGCGAAACAACAGACAGTGTCCGCAGTTCATATCACACTGGCAGGACCCTCAAGCACTTGCACAAGATGCCCTGAAGGTCCCATGGACATTCCATCTGGCTTATGTGTTTCCACCTCTTCCTCTCATCACGGATGTTATCCGCAAAATAAGAAGAGACAAAGCAGAAGTAATACTTGTGGCACCAAACTGGCCTCGAAAACCTTGGTACATGGATCATCTTCAGCTCTCCGTTCAAACCCCACTTCCTCTACCAGTCACCCACGATCTTCTTACTCAAGGAGCCCTTGTTCATCCAGATCCGAGGTTCTTCAAGCTCAAGGCCTGGAGGCTGAGCGGGAATCTTTGAGACTACAAGGGACTTCCGAGTCAGTAATTGATACTATCTTACAAGGCAGAAAATCCTCTATTACACAAATTTACTACCGAGTGTGGTCCATTTTTTCCTCTTGGTGGTCCACCCATAACCTGGATCACACATCTTTGTCTCCCCAGAAGATCCTGGATTTCCTACAGATAGGTTTCCAGAAGGGGTGAAAACCAGTTCCCTCAGGGTTCAGATCTCAGCAATTTCAGCAGTCTTGGTTACCCCTTTTGCAGATCATTATCTTATCAAACGATACATGTCGTCAGTATCAAAGATTAAACCAACTATTAGAGAAGTTGTTCCACTTTGGAATATTGTCCTTCAACAACTGGCTTCACACCCATTTTTTGAGCCGCTGGACTCTGTCTCATTGAAACACCTCACCTTGAAGACAATGTTCCTCACAGCCATCACGTCTGCCAAAAGAGTGAGTGAATTACAGGCTCTAGTTTCTACTTCACCATTTTTGATTTTCCACAAGGACAAAGTGATGCTGCGCCAAAAATTATCCTTTAGGTCTAAAGTGGTCTCCCAGTTCCATATGAACCTGGAAATTGTGCTACCTTCTTTTTGCCCTGATCCTTCTCATGAGCTTAAAAAGAGACTTCACAGATTGGATCTTGTTCATTGCCTATATATCTGTCTGGCCAGAACTCAGTTATGGAGCAAGACTGATTCTTTTTTTATCCATTTTGCCGGCAAGTTTAAAGGCACAGCTGCCTCCAAACTGTCAATTTCACATTGGATACATGATTGTATTCACTTAGCATATGAGTCCGCTCAGTTGGTGCCTCCCAAACGTATCAAGGCACATTCTACTTGCACCATGTCAACATCATGGGCGCAGAAAGCTTCAGCATCTCCGGATGAGATCTGGTGAGCTGCTACCTGGTCACCTGTATCTGTGTTCATAAAACACTACAGATTGGATGTCCAGGCTTCGGAAGACACAAAATTCGGATGGAAGGTGCTGGAAGCAACCATTCCAGTCTAACATTTTGCTCTAGCAAATCCCTAACTGGAGCACTGCTTTGGTAAGTCCCAAAGTTCTTTGCCGTGGATCGGACACAGAGGAAAAGGTGAATTTTACTCACCGATATTTGTTTTTCCTCTGTGTCCTTCCACGGCAACCCACCCTATATTGTTCATTTGGTATGGTATCATTCCAATGCACTTGTTTATACTACATGTGCAATGGTTATCTGTTACTGGCTCTCTAACCTCTCATATTTTATGTCTTGCAGCTTGGATAACTGTATAACTGAATAGGGGAGGGAGTTTGCAGTATTTAAAATCTTTTTGCATTGGTCCTACCAGCTGGAGGGCGGAGCCAATTACCCACAGTTCTTTGCCGTGGATGGACACAGAGGAAAAAAATATCTGTGAGTAAATTTCACCTTTTCTCCACATAGACTAGGGGCTATTTATTGTGCTGCTACTGCCTCAGGCGCATCACTGGAGATAGTCGTGGCAAAAGGAACCTTCATTATCCATCACCCATGTTACTGCTATTGTTGACCCCATTCCCTTTCAGCTGCCTAATCATCCTGCTGTTTAAACATCTCAGCACCAGCAGCAAGAACAGCAGTTGCAAATTCCGCAATTATGGACTCAGACTCAGGAGAAGGACATCTGACAATGGCCACTGGCCAACATGACCTGCTGGCACTAGGCCAGTAGGGCATTTTTTTTTCCTCAGGGCTTGTGCTTTGAAAGAAAAAAAAAACAAAAAAACCTAGTCCTACAAAAAAAATAAACAATTTTTTGGGGGGTTGTTTCTAACAAGCCTAAGTCCTACAAATCAATGTTTCCTCAGGGCTTGGGCCTCTAACAACAAATCTAGCAAATCATTATCTACAAAATACTCTATCAAGTATCAGTCTACCCTAGTGGTAGCTTATGTCAGGGGGTCCCTGTTCAACTGATTCATTCCCCAGACTCCACTCACCAACACAGGAACCCTTCTCAGACCCCTTTTAAATCATGTCTTATGTTTTTTTTAATTGTATTAGGATTTATTTTTTATTAACTGTAAACAGTAAACAACCCCCCTAAAAAATTCCCTGTTCAACTGATTCTTTCCCCACACCCCACCAACACAGGCACCCTCATGCTTCTTTTATACTATGCCTTTGCTATTTGTTTTGTAACTTCAATGTTCCCATTGATTTCAATGGAATGAGCTAGGCAGAAAATCAGCACTTTTCACAGGAAATTTTTCGCCAAGCGGAAAGCACCATTTTTCACCAATTTCAGTTTGAGGTGAAAAGTTTTGCCCATCCCTACTCAGGAACTGGCCCAGGCATCAGGGTCATCTCTCCCATATCCTGTATCTGACCAGATGACGGCAGATCTTTGTTGGTGGCTGCAGAGGTCCCATCAGTCACTGGAACATCCATTGGTCATTGCAAATTGGATGATAGTCATGACAGATGCCAGCCTTAACCCTTTGAGTGCCAGAGAGGCATGCAACGCATTGCTCTGCAATGTGTTTTGTACCTCTCTGGCACTCGAGAGTTAAGGCTGGCACCTGTCATGACTATCACCCAATTTGGAATGACCAATAGAGAGAGTTTAGACAGCTCAGGATCTTTGGACCAGAGTGGAAGCTGCTGTCTTTCAATCTTCTGGAGCCTTGGGCAATTTGCCTAGCTTTTCAGAGTTGGTCTCAGTACCTCCATGGATCCTCTGTGCAGATAAAACTTAACAATGCTACAGCAGTGAACTACATCAGCCACCAGGGAGGTACCAGAAGTGCAGCTCTTTGGTCAGAGGTTAGGCTGATCATCATGTGGGTGGAGGCTCATGTACCGGCTCTTTCTGCTGTTCATATCCCAAGGGTAGACAACATTGTGTCAGACTTTCTTTGTCACCAATGCCTGTATCCTGTGAATTGAGAGTGCTATCAGAGGTTTCCAATTCCATAGTTAGTCTCTAGGGTCCTCCAAAAGTGGACCTAATGGCCTTTTAATTGAACTGCTAGGTTTCTCAGTTTTGTTCTAGATACCGGGGCCCTCTAGCTCTTGCTTTAGTTCTTACTGTCATACTGTGGAGCTGTTTCCTGGCGTATATGTTTCCTCAGATTCCTCTGATTCCCAGACCAAATATCACTGGATGATGAAAAGGTTGCAATCCCTTTCCTTTACACCACTTATAGAACAAGGGCCATAACCTATTGTACTTCTGGGATAAAACCAGCGTACACGCCGTCAATGTTGTGGCAATGACATAGTCAGAAAAACCCTTTATCCTCAGGATGCTGGCTTCAAGAAAAGCAGACAAAGCCAGGTTCTCCACATCTGAATGACACAGAGGACCCTGAGTCAAGAGGTCTGGATGCAGATGAAGCTAAAAATGGCTAAAACAGCTTTGACATGGACAGAGTGAGAATATCTGAAAATCAGGTTCAATGGGGCCAGAATGGGGTGATCATAAATGGAATGAGCATGCTCTATCCTCATTATTCACAGCACTCTGGGAAATCAGATAATGTTATACTCCTGAAGAACTCACAAAGTGTGAAAAGATATATGTTCTACCATAATAAATTGAGGCTTTGAAATAGCCAAGGTAGTGGTCTGGAAATATATGCTGAGATATGTTCCAGTACTGAGATATTGAAGTGGAATTGAACCCAGAGGCTGGGTGAGCCTCAAAATCTTGAGAGTAGCCATCATAAAGGTGTGTGGATGTGATATCTGGGGGGAAGATTCTCTCAGAGGACGCATTTAGAGGCATCGTGCTCTGACTGTTTGTATTTCCTTTGTACAGCTTTTGTGGTTTTTAAGAGGCACGTGGCCCAGTGACAAGGAACATAGCATTTGACACCAACAAGGGTGGGAGGTCTAGTGGAAGATAAAGACGTTTCTGTGGACTTCTTTTGATTTTGTTGTATCAAATTATTTACCTTTGTGTGAAGAGATCCAGGTAGTGAGTGGTCTGTGGGTTTGGTTACATAATCCGCTTCCTAGCATCTCTCTTTCTTTCTTATATTCCTCCTTTGCACTGTGAGTCCATCTCCTGTCAAGTCTGTAACAACTTAACTTAAAAAAATGACAATGATGGTGTACATGTAGTGCACAAATGTATTTCAAATATGCAAAATGACTAGTCACGTTTAAGAAAAAATTTAAACCCTTTGATTGCCAGAGGGGTTCACAACGCATTGCTTTGCAATGCATTGTGTAACCCTCTGGCATTCAAACAGTTAAAAGGCAGAAAGTGGCATTATTGTAATGCTTTGCCATATTATCTTATAATCATTGTCAACAGAGTACATGAAAACCTCAGTACATGTATTATTCAGGCATTATGCAGTTAAAATAAGAGTGGGTCAAGCAGGCCTTTACAGATAGGGATGTTTTCCAAGAAGATGGACATATCCCATGTTTGAGGTCCAGACCAAACGTAGTTGTTAATGAATGCCAGGTCATTATAAGGCTATAAAGGGATCTTTAGATTTTCTACCACAAAGCAGTTTGTAAACCTTGTAATATGGTCAAATGCGTTAGCTAGGACTTGCCTAATTTGAAGTGCATGGTGTGACAGGCACGCTTGAGCATATTTTTTCAAACTATTCAAACAAAACCTCAACTTCAAAAAAGTGAGTTCATATGTGGGTATTATGGGCAGTAATATATGCTATGCACAAATTAATATTTATACCTTTGAATGCCAAAAAGGTATCCAACGTATTATGCTGAATTGCATCAAATACCTTTCTGACACTCAAAGGGTTAAGCAGTCTATATGAACAAGCACAGGTTTGTTTGTCTTCTTTTTCTTGGTATAGCAGAGTGACAATTTATGAACACAACATGAGCATGGACCCTGCAGAGGCTAGCTGTAGTTCTACAGGGAGCTATGCTTGGCTAGCATGCTACTCAAATTAACAAACTATACCAAAAACTGAACTCAATTATCTTTTTACAATCTCTGGCTGCTACTCCCCATTTGATACTCCAGTAGCTGCTACCCCACTGCCTACTCTTCATGTTCTACCTCTGAAGCTGCATCTGTTTAAATGATTATAGGAGACCCAAGCAACTCAGGTTTTTTTTTTAAATCAATGAGAATTTCAAAACCAGCCTGACATGTATTCCTTTCATCAAGCCCTTAATCCAGTCTCTTTTCAAATGCCAAGCTTTGACCTGTGTATCCTCACTTCTAGATTGGGTTTGTTCTCATTTGGATGACTCCAGTGCCTTGTTTCAGCTCTTTGCTCCATATTTGAAATGATGGGCAGAAGGTTCTGTGCTGAAGTAGCCATTTTGGAAGTTCATCAAGGCCCGGTGACCCCCACCTAATACGCAATTGAGTTTCATACTTTTATGAGACCCTCTGGGAGAGGTGTGCTTTAAATGCAGCTTTCCAGATTAGGTCTCTTAGAAAAACTAAAAGATGAATTCAAGACCCTGGAGGGTCCGTGGTTCTTGATAATCACATTTCTGTGTAACACACAGAGACACAGTATATCCACAGGTATGCCCAGCAGTCTGCCATCCATATGGCACAGATGTTCCAGTCTCCTCTTCTTCTCAAACTAGAACCTGTACATGAGCCTATATAAGTTGATCCTTGTAGTCACATTTCTGAGATGGAGAAGTCGTAAAGATAAACCCAGGGCCTCTGTGTCTGTTGTGCAGTACTATATTGTAATTAAGACACCACACAGAGGAACTTGCATTATGTTATACTAGTGTAAAAGCCTGTGTGCACAGGCCATGGAACAGTGAGGTAATGGCAGTACACACAGCAGGACTGGTCTCTTAACCCTTTGAGTGCCAGAGGGGTACACAACACATTGCAATGCGTTGCATACCCCTCTGGCACTCAAAGGATTAACATTACCCGAACCTACTCTGCGTACTGCCATTATCTCACTGCTCCATGAGATTGCTCCCTCTCACTCACGTGATGCAATCATGTATCGCAGAGACTGGCTGAACGCGGGCAGTCTCTACTGGGCATGACTGCATCGTGACAAACTTTATGGCCTTTTATTATATAGTATATTCTACACCATATGCATCTCATAATCATGTTTTTCTAATTAAACTACCATTCATTTATCCACCCAGACAGGAAAAAGGATCAAACCCTTGCTTCAGGGCAATATTTTCAAGTAACGTTGCGATGTGAAGGAGTCCTGCATCACTTCTATTATTACTGAGATACATGATGGCACAATCCTTCTCCTAGGGGCCATAAAAGTACCAATTTAGGGATTTATTGATCTAATAAGGGATCTGAGTTTAATGGCAAGAGACCAGCAACACAGTTGTGACTTAATGAGCCGACTCAGGCCACATAGGAGTAGAAGAACAAGAGTTACAGGTTTGAAAAAAATTAAATGAATGTGAACTCATTCCTTATCAAAGGCAACTTTGTTCAGATAGCCCTATTTGATGCCCTATTTTCAGCACACAGTCTTGCCAGACAAGCCCAGTTTTCCCCTTCGAGATCTCTATATAGTATTAAGGTACTGTCAGGTTAACCTACTGCCTGAATATAGCCAATTGCCTGGTCACCAGACTGATTCCATAATGTTAAGATGACAACTATGAAAGCGTGAATGAGCAAGGTAGAAGTAGGGAACTAATCACTCCTAAAAACCAAAGTAAGGTATTAAGCATTAAGTTTGACATTAACCTGGTTCATCAAAAATCAGCTCTCATTGTTCAATATAACCACTAGAAACCTAGCTAGTTATCTAGGAATTCAGGACCTGAGCTATTTTAAATATGTCTATCCTCCTTGTATGGTTATTGGATTTTTATTTAAAGGGATAGTAATGTTTCATAATAAAAGCAGCTCTAATTAATCATCATAGTATTTGGACTTTGGAGAGTGTTATTTCAATTCTGTCAGTGTTGTAGTTCAAGAGTAATTCAATGACAAAGTCTCCCCCTCCCGCCCCTTTTACTGATGTAACACTGTTCAGCCAGATCAGAAGGGAGGTGCCCAGGTAGATTGCAGAGACGGACAATCTTCAATTAAGATAAGGGAAAAACCTGAAAAACTTGTCAAGGGGGGCAGGGTTTTCATTGTTTTCACTGTAAGAAGAGTGTCCCCTTCTGTTATCTGTCTGGTCTTACAACTAGATTCCACATCTGAGAAGAGATGGCTTACACTAGGTAAAAGGGGTGGGAGGGGGAAACTTTACTTGTGAATATCTCTTAAACCATAAAGGATTGTGAGATAAGACTTATATCATTATTCATGTTTTTTTAATGCCTACAAAATAAAATAAAGTTAAAACTAAGTATTACTATCCCTTTAATTCTTAATAAAGTTATTTCATTTTATTTTTTGTCGGATCTAGAGTACACCCACACATCATTTCTCTCTTCTTTTGTTTTCAGTTCAGAACAATATGTTGGGGTAGCTCAACCTATGTTGAGTAATAAATGTAAGTTTACAATCTCCCGTGTTCAAATTAAAAGAGGTTTACTGTTTATCTTCTAATATATCAATAACATAAATATAAGACAGTGCAGTTTGATAATTTCCAGTACACATTTTCAATTATGAAAAAGTGGTTTCATGTCTGTAATATAAAGACTGAACACTGATTATTTCTTAAATAATTAATATTTTTGGAGTATTATTTAAATAAAATTTTACATTTAAATGAAGCTATGCGTAATTGATTTTTTATTCAAGCAATCTCAACCTTTTTATTTTTTACTAGTGTAAAAGCCTGTGTACATGGGCCAAAGTGCGAAAAGAAAGACATTTTCAGAGTGTTAATATATTATGTGGTATATTTTAATGTAATTTATGTTAATAGAAAAAAAAAATTTTTTCTCAAAATAGAGAATTAAAAATATAAACAGTAAACTAGACATGAGATCATAAGTAAATTAAAGTAAAATAAGGTTTAAAACATACATGAAGAATTATCAAATAATATAAAATGCCAGATGTATGTTTGTCCAATGCAGTCATGCACAGTACTGGCTACCTGAACGCACAGAATGCTGGGAGGTGTAGGAATGCTGGGATGTATAGGAGTGCTGGGAGGTGTAGGAGTGCTGGGAGGTGCACAGAATGCTGGGAGGTATGTTCAGGCAGTCTGTACTGTGCATGACTGCATCGGACAAACATACTGCGCACTACTGCATGTGTACTACCACAGAAATACACCGTTACTTTACTTTTCCTCCCTGATCTACTTTCCCCTCCAACCCACAATATCTCCTCTCAATTGTTACCTCTCTCCTTACCTCCCTGCACCTATACCTCCTCCCTTCATTCACAGGCTAAGACAGCGGTTCTCAATCTTTCTAGTGCCGCGACCCTTTGATAACATTTCCCAAGTTGTGGCCACCCCTAACAGTAAAATTATTTTCGTTGCTCCTTCATCGCTGTAATTTTGCTACTGTTATGAATCGAAATATAAATATCTGATGGTTTTAGGCAACCCCTGGCAAATTGTCATTCGACCCCCAAAGGGGTCCCGACCCACAGGTTGAGAACCACTGGGCTTAGACCTTCCTGGCACATTTTGGAATTCGGGGCTGTGGCTCCACACCACTCAGTGAGCCCTGAATCAATTCCTGAAAAGGCAAAAAAAGGCCTTTGGTCCTTAACTGCCGGCCACACTGCAGGGCTGGGTGAGGGTGGAGGAATGCTCTGTGGAGCTGGGTGAGGGTGGAGGAATGATCTGTAGGGCTGGGTGAGGGTGGTGGAATACTCTGTGGAGCTGGATGAGGGTGGAGAAATAATCTGTGGAGCTGGGTGAGGATGGAGAAATGCTCTGTGGGGCTGGGTGAGGGTGGAGGAACGCTCTGTGGAGCTGGGTGAGGGTAGAGGAATGATCTCTAGGGCTGGATGAGGATGGTGGAATACTCTGTGGAGCTGGATGAGGGTGGAGAAATACTCTGTGGAGCTGGGTGAAGATGGAGAAATGCTCTGCGGGGCTGGGTGAGGGTGGTGGAATGCTCTGTGGAGCTGGGCGAGGGTGGAGGAATGCTCTGTGGAGCTGGGCGAGGGTGGAGGAATGATCTGCAGGGCTGAGTGAGGGTGGAGGAATACTCTGCAGGGCTGGGTGAGGGTGGCGGAATGCTCTGCAGGGCTGGGTGAGAATAGTGGAATGCTCTGCAGGGCTGGGTGAGGATAGAGGAATACTCTGCAGGGCTGGTTGAGGATGGAGGAATGCTCTGCAGGGCTGGGTGAGGATAGAGGAATACTGTTCAGGGCTGGTTGAGGATGGAGGAATGCTCTGTGGAGCTGGATGAGGGTGGAGAAATACTCTGTGGAGCTGGATGAGGGTGGAGAAATGCTCTGCGGGGCTGGGTGAGGATGGAGAAATGCTCTGCGGGGCTGGGTGAGGGTGGATGAATGCTCTGCAGGGCTGGGTGAGAACAGTGGAATGGTCTGCACGACTGGGTGAGGGTGGAGGAATGCTCTGCAGGGCTGGGTGAGGATAGAGGAATACTCTACAGGGCTGGTTGAGGATGGAGAAATGCTCTGCAGGGCTGGGTGAGGGTGGAGGAATACTCTGCAGAGCTGGGTGAGAGTGGAGGAATGCCCTGCAGGGCTGGGTGTGAGTGGAGGAATACTCTGCAGGGCTGGGTGTGAGTGGATGAATGCCATGCATGGCTGAGTGTGGAGGAATGTGCTGCAGAGCTGGGTGTGAGTGGAGGAATGCTCTGCAGGGCTGGGTGAGGGTGCAGAATTGATCTTCAGGGCTGGGTGACTGTGGAGGAATGATCTGCAGGGCTGGGTGAGTGAGGAGGAATGCTCTGCAGGGATGGGGGAGGATGGAGGAATGCTCTGCGGGCTGGGTGTGAGTGGAAGAATGCTCTGCAGGGCTGGGTGAGAGCAAAGAAATGCTCTGCAGGGCTAGGTGAGGGTGGAGGAATGATCTGCAGGGCTGGGTGAGGGTGGAGGAAAACTCTGCAGAGCTGGGTGAGAGGGGAGGAATGCCCTGCAGGGCTGTGTGTGAGTGGAGGAATGCTCTGCAGGGCTGGGTGAGGATGGAGAAATGATCTGCAAGGCTGGGTGAGTGTTGAGGAATGCTCTGCGGAGCTGGGTGAGGGTGGAGGAATGCTCTGCGGAGCTGGGTGAGGGTGGAGGAATGCTCTGCAGAGCTGGGTGAGGGTGTAGGAATGGTCTGCAGTGCTGGTTGAGGGTGGAGGAATGCTCTGCAGGGCTGGGTGAGGGTGGAGGAATGCTCTGCAGGGCTGGATTACTGCGGAGGAATTCCGGGCTCCCCGTGCTGCTGCACACCGTTCGGTTCGTGGTCTTTAACTGTCATCCGCTCTGCCGCCAACCCTTAAGTGGTTAAAGAATTATCGATACCATCAGCCAGCAGTGCGCAGTATGTTTGTCCGATGCAGTCATGTGCAGTAGAGACCGCCCGAATGCACCTCCCAGCATTCTGTGCTTTCGGGCAGTCTCTACTGAGCATGACGGCTTTTGACAAACTTTATCGAATTATTATGTAGGACAGGGCTCAAAATTTCAAGTCCTGAGCTACTAGCCAGGCCTGAAAAGTTACTCGCCACCAGTTTCCATGCCAAGCCCCACCCATATCCCTGACTTTAACCCCCCCCTCCACCCATCTCAAGTTCTCTTTGATGAAATGTCACTGCTACTCACACATTATCCACCTCCACACCTGGTCCACACACACTGCCCACACCCTCTCTACCTCCACACCCTGTCCCTACACTGCTCACACCCTCTCCACCTCCACACTCTGTCCACACACTGCCCACACCCTCTCCACCTCCACACCCTGTCCCTACACTGCTCACACCCTCTCCACCTCCAGACTCTGTCCACACACTGCTCATACCCTCTCCACTTCCACATTCTGTCCCCACACTGCTACACCCTCTCCACCTTCACACTCTGTCCACACACTGCCCACCACCCTGTCCACACACACTGCCCACCCTCACACCCAGTCCACACACACACTGCCCACACTCTGTCCACCCACACCCTGTCCACCATCACACCCTGTTCACCCTTCACACACTGTCCATCCTGCCCCCCCTCCACACTGCCCACATTGTCCACCTAAACACTGCCCCCACACACTGTCCACCCCACATTGTCCAACTCCATCTCGGCCCACCTCAACACACTGTCCACCCCCACATTGCCCATCTCCACACTGCCTTCCCCATCCTCCTCCGCACACTGCCCACCCTGTCCTCCTCCCCACATTAGCCACTCTATCCTCCTCAGCAACACTGGCCACCCTGTCCTTCTCCCTACACTGGCCACCCTATCCTCCTCAGCAACACTGGCCAACCTATCCTCCTCCCCACAATGCCCACCCCGTCCTCCTCCACACATTACAAACCAAAAAAAGTGCAGACTATCTGAGAGCAGCTGTTTAAATACACTTACTACAACACAACTTGTCTCATTGCCCAAAGTAAAGGATGTGATGTTCTCATCCAAACAGATGTTGTCAATCTTTCCAAGGGCGAGGTGATGGGATCTTGTCCGGTCTCTTCCGTATACTAATAACAGAAGTTACTCCTGGGGATCATAAGCATTTTAAATATGGCCATATTTCAATGCAAAGGACATTTTTAACAGATGAACATTTTCATCAAGCCTCAAATTTTTGTTCTTGGTAACGAATGGACAAAACACAGCAGAGTATGACATGATTTCCTAGCTCTCTGCACACCATCTATAAATTCTGCTCCACTGCCAGTAGCTACAAGAAAAAGAAAGTGCCTTCTTCTACAGAGCTTCAAAAGCCTGACAGTCTGCTTCTGAGGAGGCTCCAGTAGGTTTGTACTTAGAAGATAAGGGAAACTGGCAGTGAGGCAGAAGTTATAGATGGTGTTCAGAGAGTTAGGAAATTATGTCATACCCTGCTGTATTTTGTCCATTCATTACCAACAACATGAATCAGAAGCTTGGATGAAAATGCTCATCTGTTAAAATGTATTTTCCATAGAAATATTGCCATATTTAATATTAATATGCTTGTGATCCCCAGGAGTAGTGTATAACAGAGTGAGACTGCTTAACAGGAGTACAGTTTGCTATATAAGCAGAGTGAGACTGCTGACAATATATCGCAATTTCAAGAACATAAAATCAAAAACCTAGTCAGCGACCAACAACATGGTCTACAGACTAGAGAGAGCTAAATAACAAATAGTAGTTGGAGAATGATATAGACCAGGATGATTCTACTACAAAGATCGGAGCCCAAGGATCCCACACAGCCGAGCCAAGATAGACTGATCTATACATGCTTCACGCTAACAGCAGTGACAAACAGCAGAGGAAACAAAGGCAAAAAGTAATATGTCATGTCTGCCTAATGGGACTAATGCTTACCCAGACGGGACCTGTGTCAGTAGTGAAGGGTGAGTGGTACCATCCACAGCCGGCGAGGTAACTGGTCTCTCTCACGTCCCTGCTCCTCTGTGACTGGCGACACGGCCGCTACCTCTGCCTGACCTGGAGCCAATCAGCGGCAGGAAGCGAATCCTGTCTCTGTGTCTCAGAGCTTGAACGGGGTCCAGGGCAAGTTCCCATCCAGATAAGCAAAACCAGGGGTAACCACAAGAAATAGGCTGCCAGGTCCTGAGTGTCATGCAATAGGGGAGGAGTACTCGGAGGACAATCCACACTCTCCTGTCTACCATGTGCAGATCGTGACACATTTTGAGCCCTGATATAGGATGTGATATAGCAGTTCATAATATATATTAAATGGGTTATATTTGGTCTCCTGTACTGTATGCTTATCTACGTTGCTGATATAATCAACAATACAGTTGCAGTGTATATCCCTCCACAAAATCAGCACTGCACATATTAAAAATACAAACTACACCAAAATAATTATGCCCAATAAACATAGTGCCTGGGCTAAGGGGAAAGGAGTAGAACTATGAGGAGTACACTGACATATTGGTTGTTTTAAAGTCATACTAAAAAATCTGACTGTGGCCATGGATGCTGTAGCTTTTCTAATAAATGATGCTGATCTTCCTCCTCCTGAGGAGTTTACTTGTAATAGCGATACGAAATGTTCCACCAGTAGCAGTCATAGTGGTAGTACTAAACCTTTTAACACTAAAGATGACAACAAATCACATTCTAGTGTTGTTTCCATAGCTACTACACTTTAAAGGGATAGTAATGTCCCCAAAATATATTTTGCATTTTGTAGAGATTAACCCTCTGAGTGCCAGATAGGTAGCTAATGCATTAAGCGGCAAAGTGTTTGGTACCTCTCTGGCACTCAAAGGGTTAAAAAGTATAATTGAACGCAAAAAAAGTGTATCTCTCAAACCGCTATGCAATCACATTTTTTTTTTAAACTAATTATTTGCAAACCAGGCACACTTTGTAGACCATTCCAATGAAGTAATTCTTTTTAAAAATCTCGATTGCGGCTCTGCTGCAGAGCCTCCGTGTCGGCGGAGAAACAGCTGACAGCAGGAAACATCAAACTTTGAATGCAGATATCTCTCAAACCATAGCGGTTTGAGAGATACATTTTTTTGCATTCAATTAAACTTTTTAATCTCTACAAAATGCAAAATATTTTTTGGGGGACATTACTGTCCCTTTAAAGAGAAATTCCATCCAGTTGGTATGAGTGAACATATTGTAGGGGTCCCAGAAGCACAAAACTATGCCAACTACAATCTATTATCGTGTACGTTTTCCATCTATAACGTGCCTGTACTAAAATGGTTATAACAATGAGAGAAATTAAGACAGCGTAGGTAAATCATACCGTTCTGGTAAGTAGACAATTAGCTGCATCAAATAAGGCATCGTTCTACCCCTAAGTTAGTGTGTACAACTATTTCCAGAATATGAAACGGAGAGGGTTATTTTTTTTTTTATTATTACTTTTTATTCATATCTCGTTGGATGCCCCCCCCAAGAAGGGCTGAATAAGTGTGTGTGTGTGTGTGTGTGAGTTGGAACCCTGTGTGGCATACACAGTTTTTTTTAGGGGGTTTCCAATATTTTTTTAGTCCTTGTTGGGGTCATCAGGACCTTTTCTGATGCCTCCCCAATGAGGTCTGAATAAAATAATAATGACAAATAACATCCTTTGTCTGCAAAGCATTGGAACCCCTGTGGCACACAGAGGGTCCATTTTGTTTAAGGTTTATTTTTTATTCATACCTCATTGGGAGAGGCATCAGGACCACTCCTTATGCTCCCAACAAGATCTGAATAAAAAATAATGAAAACCAAAACCGTGTTTGTGTGTGCCACAGATGGTCCCACACATTGCAAAGCAATGCATTGGACACCCTGTGGCACACGCAGGTTTTTTTTTGTGGGGGTTCCAACATTTTTGTATTTAGACCCTCCTGATGCCCACCCCAATGAGGTCTGAATAAAATAATAATGAAAAAAAAATCCTTTGTCTGCCACAGGCTTTGCAATGCATTGGACCTCCTGTGGCAGACAGAGAGTAATTTTTTATTATTATTTTTCTTTATTCATATCTTTTTGGGGGCAGGACCGTTCCTGATGCCCCCAACAGAGCTCTTTCTTGTTGCTTTTTTTTCTTTTTTATCAGACCTTGATGGAGGGACATCAGGACTACTTTTCAAAGTTAGTGATCTCCCATCCAATCGTGCTGGGAGATCAATAGTGGCAACACAGGCGAGCAAGCTCTCCCCCCCCCCCCCATAGGAGTCAGCTGTATCAGACAAATACTTCTAATGTCACCCGTGATTATGTCGCCATTGATGTTTTGAGGCTCCCACTTGGGGAGAACTAATCTTCCCCAGTATAACACAAGAAAGGGAGAACACACAAAAACGATGCCCCTGTGTGTGTCAGTCACATCAGCAATGTGTATCCTTCACCAGACATCCTTCAGGTGTATACGCACAGAAGTAATGGTTTACAAATGGCATATACCAGTGCCAGTGTATGTGCATCTGGGTTAATAGCTGCCCCCACTAGCAGTAGCCAGATATCTCAAAACTCCAATCTTTGGCAGCTCTCTCTAGTCTCTCTCTCTTCCAAGTGGCATGAACATTGTTACATAAAGAAGGAAAAAGAGAGGAAGCACCTGATAGTGCAACACTGTATTCAATATTGTTACGGAGATGTACAATAGAAAATGTACTCACAATATTCCGTGATCAGAGCAATGCTTATACATGGTCTGACTTACGAGCTCACAGAGAAATTCAACCTGTCTCTGTGCAGGATCACTGAGGTATTTCTGTTCCCTTTAGTTCCAGTAGGTCTGTGATTAGGATAGCTTTAGTCTCAGTTGGTCCACCTTTTGAGTAAATCTGACTGTCTTCCAGGAGTCGTCCTATATATCCTCAAGTTTTGGGCCTTACACATAAAGAAACATATGAGCAATTTTGGAGCAAACCAGCTGCACCATGGACATCCCATGCTTTTCAAAGATATCACTGTCAGTATATTTGAAATGGGGAAATGTACCCCTCCCCCCATTTTCCTATATTATCACCTTCTGGAATCATTTGTTGGTTGTACTCTTTCCAAAACTGTAAGCCTTGACTACATTTTATTCTTCCTATGCAGGAACATCATATCTGAAAAAAGGTAGAAAAACAACAGATTGTGGTAAGTGCAGATGTGTGCCCCTAGCATCCCTGCATATACCAATTCATACTAATGAGATACCATTTTTAAAGCTGCTAGTATGTACTGAGTACAGTAGGAAATGCCATGGTTTTCCAAGATATTAATATCTTTGAAGTGGGGACATTTTCTATTTATATCATCACCTTCTAGAAACACTGGTGCAAGTCAGCTTAAGGGTAGAAAGGCAATATACCCCCAATTTGATGTAAAGTGTTGTCTTCTTTCAAAATTGTAACCCTTGGTTACCTTTCCTTCATACTTGTGTTTGTTACCTCCATTTTAGTACCTGTATGTCATATCTGCAAAAAGCAATGCAGATATGTGCTCTTGGATCCCCCCATAGTATGTCAACCTATACTAATGACTACCATTTTATTCATGAAGCCTCTAGCTAACTACCTTGATATGACTTTTTTTTTTAAATATTAGCATATCTCTGAATTATCTGGGATTAGAATTTTGTTTACTTTTCAAAAATATATAGCATTGCAGGATTATATGTTTTATTTATTTATTTTGTGTCTGAAATTCAGACTGGTATAAAATGAAAAAAAGAAAAAAGGGAGTTAGTATTGAACATACATCAATAAATATGTTCTAGTGAAATATGATAAAAATACTCTAGAAGAAAGTTGTTTGTCATACACTTTTTTGAATTTCAATAAAAAAAAAATTGTTGGCTTTCTGGATACATTTTCTTTGCCATATTAGAGGATATCCACAAACCAGCTGCCCATTTAAAAGAACAGACTCTGCTCTGAAAACATGCCTGAAATATTATTTTTACTGTAAACAGCAATAAAAGTAGCAAAATAAACTTAGCACTGGGGATGTGAAATGAATTAGCAGCAAAGTAGTTACATTTAAGAAGAAACTGACACCCCCACCCCATCCACACACATCCACATGCCCACCAGAGACACCTCCACAGTGTATGGCTAAAATGAGCAAACTGATACTATTGTCTACTATTTTATGAAGAAAGAAATTATACTGTATTGTGAAATTATTTACATTATATGCTCGAATTTTAGTAATGAGTAATAGTCCTCTCTCCTTCTACATATTTATTATCATCAAGATAACATATGTTCAGTATTTTTATCCCTTTAAATTTATAGACTGTAGCAAAACTGATGACTCATCACATTTTATTTAAAGTTTTCAAGTATTATGCATTAGTCAAGTATTTATGCGTAAATTAGTTTATCATAATTACTGCTGCAAATCTGATTGAACGTATGTGTACATTCCATTTATGCAACAAAGATATGTAAAACTGTAATTCTAAGCTGTGTGATGTCTTTGCATTAAAGCATTCAGTGGAAGCAATTAAAATCTTTTTTTTATTAGGAAAATAGACCATTGTGAAGTTGTAAAACTGTACCTTATTTTGCTTTTCTTTACAATTCCAGCTTTGATGTTCAAAGTCCTTTAAAAAGGATATCGTTCAGAGTTTATGATGCTAAATGAATAATTATAAAAAATGAAGGTCTTTTGTTTTTATATTTAATTGTTGTTGTTGTTGTTTTTCTAACAAACATTGCACTTTCACCATCAGTAGTACATGCACCTGTGTACTTTCAAGTTTTATTTGCAAACTGTTGTTCATAACAAATTACTGTCATCCCAAAGGAGCAATCACAATATATTGAGCTGTCAATTGCCAGGCTTTAATGCATTGTTCTAGCACTTTGGGGCAGCTACTCCCTGAACTTACGTGTTATGAAGTCACTTATACAATTTATGAAAAAAGCCAGTTTCATTCAAAAGGAGACAGGTCAGAGCTTTTCTTAGGCAATTACTGGGTCAGCATGGACTGTTGGGGACTACAACTCTGTTTATTCACAACCAGTCAGCTGCTGGCTGGGGATGATGGGACTTGTAGTTCTTGACAGCTGAAGGTCAAACAATTGATAATCCCTATCTTAGATAATGTGTATTCAACTTATGAGCAGAAACAGGCCATTTATTTTAGCTTTCCATGATATAGCAAAACCAGGATGATTGATCAATTGATTAATCAAATTATATTCAGTCCTTAACCTCTGACATATGGCAGCCCTCTGCATTGTACATTAGTGCTTTAAATCATAATACTGATTCACAATAAGTAAAGCAGAGCACATGTACACAACTCAGGCCCTCTGGAGCAGATGCCATGCCATGTTTCAAGGGCATCCTTACTGAGCTAACTAGGCCTACTTTGTATAGCCCTACTGATAATACTTACAGGTGATTTGAAAAAAAGAAAAACTATCATCATGTTGCTGACTTGGTGGGAGGGACAATCATGCAATAGACCTGTGAGGAAATGCACAAAGCTATTTATGTATGTATGTATGTATGTATATTTTTATAGTGCCATACATGTACACAGATCTTTACAGAAATAGTAATAGGTACAATGCAAAAATGCAGGACTAGGTTAAGAGCATCCCATTAAGTGTGATCATTGCATTATTACCATACTTAGGAACTTTTTCTTTTGACCTGTGTTGCTGTTGAGGGAGACAAATGACGCAATTTGCGTTAAAGGCATGTGGGGCTTAAATGTGTCGGGGCTTCAGAAAAGTATAAAAATATAGGCAAATAGGCTAAGGAAGGAGGAGGAGTGGGCGGGGAGTGGGTGGAGCAAATAGGGAAGGAGCACAAATGTGCAGCTTTTCTTAAGAAACTGCCCACACTCCAAAGAATCAGACTGTCCCGGAAACCTGGTAATGCAAAGTCAAAACCAGAGTCCCAGCTATGATTATTACCAGGGAAAAAAGTGCAGCGAAGGGAATCATATATTGGGAAAGGGACCCTGCTGCAAGAAGCTGATAGTCTAATTAGTAATCATGACAACTTCTCCAGTGTGCATTGATTCATAGAATAACATAGGGCTTGGAAAGTTTAGAACACTGAACAAGTGATCTTGTCTTCATCACATCCATATCACATCTTAGTGCATAACCCCCCCTTCCCCAGAATCTAATGTTCTCATTCACAGGTTACCCACCAATCCATATAGTTTGCTATGGGAACTGTCAAGTTCAGACTGTTGACAGGTAATGCCAGTGGAATAAAAGAGTAGTACATCTTTATTATGAAAAAAGAGAAAAACATATATTGTAGGAGTTTTTCTGTTTAGTAAAACAAGGTTACTTCTACTGTTGTGAGATGCTTAACCCTTGGAGTGCCACAGTGGTAGCCATTGCATTGCGAAGCAATGCATTGGAAACTCCTCTGGTACTCAAAGGGTTAATCCAAAAGTTACCATAGTTCAGTTTTTTTTTGTTTTTTTTTTTAATAATAACGGTTTTATAATAACGGTGCCACCTGTTATAAAGGCAATGCTGTAACAGTTCACACTATCCAGACAGGTATTCTATTGCATTTTTTGGGGAGAGGGGAGCTACTGGCTACAGTCCTCCATAGAATGTCAGTGTAACAGCTCTACCACTTTGTTGCTGTTTGAGTTGTAATAATTTTTGAATAAGGCATCTGCGGGCATGGAAGACCCTGTTGTACCAGGAGGAAAAGTCCTATCAAATCTGTTTTCCTTTTCGTTGATAATAAATCTGTACTGATCCTTTAAGACAGGAACTTCAGTTGCGAAGCCCAACACCCTTCCAACCATAAAATACAGTTTTCCAAAACGGTGCCCAAAATGAATGACAGTATCCAATTTGAGGATTACTAAGGTGGAGATTCACTAAGCGGTGATGAAGAGGTGATAAAGTGGAGATGACTTCTCCAGTTCCTATGTTATTCTATGTAGCTTATTCACTAGGATCTCCAAAGGAGAAGAAATCTTAGTGCACTGACTCTATAGAATAACATAAGGAATTGGAGAAGTGATAAATTGAAGAAGTCATCTCCACTTTACCACCGCTTAGTGAATCTCCCCCCATGTCTGCTGTCCTAGAAGAAGAGTTAGTTTGACATGCTGCTTTCCCTTTAAATACAGGTGAGTAAATAATGGATGAATAATGTTTACTCACCCGCCTTGCCTGTACAAAACTAGGGGTTCAACACATTGCACACCACTCAAATTATTAAATTGTGGCCTGTTGTCAGCCTCCAAGGACTGGATCTGGTACCCCTGGTCTGAAATAGAAGATTGTATTCTTGGTTTTAAGTTAGCAGAAACATATTTATCATTACAGAGAAAGTATCTGTGATGTGAAAAGGAAATAAAATCCACTCTCATACACTAGAGGGTTCCCTTGTTCTTTCCTTTTATAATGTTCATTAGGAAGAGAGGGAAGAAATATAGCAGTTTAAGTTATATTTTCAGCATCAAAATATACAAAAGCTGCTCTAATTGGAATCCACTTAAAGAGTGAAAGGGTTTACTGAAGGTTCATGTAACAAAACTGATTCATTTGCTTCCCATAAATATACTTCATACCAATCACTAACACTAATACATTCTTCATCCTAAATCTTTTGCCTCTATAAACCTCTGTCAATGAATATTCTGAACTGTAAGATAATACATGCTACTATTACATAAAAGAATGAAAACACAGAGCACTGAGCTGCATATTTTAACCCCTTGGGGACCAGAAAGGTGTGCAATATATTGCTTTTCAATACAGTGCACATGCCTCCAATCTTGCTGGTGTTAAGGAACCAAAGACTTCTATATTCTACGCACTGGTGGTTCTTGCTCTTTACGTCTTTTGCCTTTTCACTTTTTTTTAAACCGATGGCTTGCCAGCTCTTCTCTATTACCCCTCTGAGTGGCAGAGAGGTATCCAACGCATTGCAATGCAATGCGTTGGATACCTCTCTGGCACTCAAAGGGTTAAATACTTGTGAGGATTAAAATAGCTGCAATAGTATTTTTAGGTCCAGTACAGAATTTAACATGGGAATAAAGGACACTGGCATTTTGTTCAAAGAATAATGGAATAATTCTGACAAACCAACTGCATCATTAAGCAATAAGAAAATCCACATTGATTTAATTGCTAGAGAGTCTCCAACATACTGTCAAACAATGCATTTGATATCTCTGTAACACTGAAGGAGTTAAAAAAACAACAAAGAATAGTGGAATCATTTTATGGTAAACCAACTGCATCAGTGAGGAGCAATAAAATTCAAATTGATATCAGTGCTAGAGAGTCTTCAACACACTGTGAAACAATGCATAGGGTGACCAGACCTCCCCTTTAACCGGGGACTCATAGGAAATAGGCATATTTCAGGACTGCACTGAAATCAAAGCAGTCCTGCGGTATGCATTTTTCATGTGTCCCCTGTTAATGTTGTGGTCTGGTCACCCTAATACGACACCTCTGTAACATTCAAGGAGTTACCAGATGTGCTAAAATGTGTTGATTGATTTTTTTTGGTATAACTAGAATTACTCCTTTTCTTTTGAAAATAAGACCCTTTGTTGTATAACACACACAAATAAAAACTAGGAAGTCTATGGAAAACACATGATCTAGCAAACAATGGCTACCATACATATTTAGAATGACTCACACCCTGGTAGGAAATACACTGCGGTTTAATATGGAAGGGAAGAACATTTGTCTGGCAAAGCACAGAGAAAGATATACCACTACATGTCTCATGCTGCCATATGCACTAAGAATTATTAATCCATGGGGAGGAGAGACATGGACCATTATCATATAATGTTAGCATAAATCTTGCCTAAATATTGTAATTGTATAATTCTGCAGTAAGATGAAAACCAGGGTAATGTCAGACTACTCAATAGCAGTTTATTTCAAAGTTTATCATATTTCATACTAAAAGGGATAGTAATGTTTCATAATAAAAGCAGCTCTAATTAATCATCATAGTATCTGGACTTTGGTGAGTGTTATTTCAATTCTGTCAGAGTTGTAGTAATTCAATAATAAAGTATCCCCCTCCCGCCCCTTTTACTGATGTAACACTGTTCAGCTAGATCAGAAGGGAGGTGTCCAGGTAGACTGCAGAGAGGGACAATCTTCAATAAAGATAAGGGAAAAACCTGAAAAAGGTGTCAAGGGGGGCAGGGCTTTCATTGGTCTAATAGAAAGAAAATTGTCCCCTTTTGTCTGGTTTTACAACTAGATTCCACATCTGAGATAAGATGGCTTACACTAGGTAAAAGGGGCGGGAGGGGGAAACTTTGCTTGTGAATATCTCTCAAACCATAAAGGTTTGAGAGATAAGACTTACATCGTTCTTCATGGTTTTTTAATGCCTACAAAATAAAATAAAGAAAAAAGGAAGTATTACTATCCCTTTAAGACTTCCCCATTTCAGTTTTATGTGAGGCTTCTCATAAGACAGCTACGTGAGGCTTGAAATACACCAATGTGTGAGATAGTGTACAGTGTAATCTGAGGTTTGCTTCGAAAACTATGATAAAATTGAGATTTAGCAGCCAGCCTCAGAGAGGTACTTACCAACCTTAGTGGCTTTAGTCACATTAATATAAAAATACACCACAGAAATATGAAAATGACTATTTAAAACTTTTAGTACCAGGGTTTTGAGGCATTATTCGCACATATTCAGCATTTTGCTATCCATCTGCTTAGGTATGATTCCCGTTTGTAACTTTCTGGTTATATATAAAAAACGATATGCTCTTTTTTCAGAACTAATTCAGCTTTTTCGTAGTGCCTCATTTTGCAATAAGCAATGATATTATAAATACAAAACAAATCTAAAACAATACTTATTTTGCTAATATACATTATATACCACAAAAATGTATGTTGGTATTATTAAATATTCAATTATTTCTAAAAGCCCTATATCCCTCTGAGTACAAAAACACAAAATATGTATAGTTTTATGTACATGCATGACCTACACGGACCCCTAACTAACAGGAGTGCAAAAGGGTATTTGAAACTTTTTGATATAAAAAAGTACATTCTATTGGTTATATGGTAAAACGAACATAAAACACCTGAATAACTATATAGTAGCATATATTTCCTGATAGTAGGCTCATTTACAGATAAGAAAATGTCTAAATTATCTTTCAAAGCAAAATGAAGGAAAATATTAGTTTTCATTAAGGTTTCAGAAATATACTATATACTAAAATCTCAAGCCCTCTTAGTGTACAAAAAAAAAACAAACAACAAAATCAAAACATGAATTAACTGATATCCAATATGTATAGGTGCAGAAATGTATGTCCTTCCTAAAATGTTAAGATTACATAACACACATCTTTTCACAGAGATAACCAAAATGCACTATACATAGTTTGAAGGCATACGTACCCCTTAACAACAAAGTAACCCCCTAAAAGCATACATGTCCTATAAAAGATATATCATTGTATCAAATGAGGGGTTGCTTGCCTTTCTACCCATAGACTTGTGTGCACAAATGTTCCCAAAAAATGGTGATAAATCAAAAAAAGGCATTTTTCTAAATTTCTACCCCTTGAAATAAACTGGAATCTTTTAAAATCGATTGAATTTCCTACTGTAAACATACTTTAATGGGTGCCAGACATACAAACTACACCAAGTGTTATCTCTCATTTTTCATAAATGGTGCCAGAAGCACAGAGCTATGCCATCTACAATCTATCATTTTCATACTTTTTTTCAAATATGAATTGCCTGAACTAAAATGGTTATGACAACTACAGATATGAAGGTAGGAAAAAGCATACTATTTTGGAAAGCAGACAACCAGCCATATTAAAGGAGTGATCACATATCTTCCTACTCTTAAGCTAGTGTGCACAACTATTTACAAAAATGGTGCAATAGGAAAAACACATACATTCACTTTCATACATCCATATGTTTGCTGCTCTTTTGCCTGATATCCGGTTCCTGAGGATTTAAATCTCCCTTCCTCTTCCTTACCACCTTTTTACACTTCCTGGGTCCTGTTGCCTGTTCTTTGATCTTCCTTCTGAGTAGTTGTGCTCCTATATTGTTCCTGCTTCTGTTCCTGGCTTTGACTTCAGTTTGTCACATTTCTCTGCTCAACTTTCCGGTTGGGTAACTTCTCCTCCCTGATGGACTCCTTGGTTTCAACCTCAGCTTGTCCAACTTCTCTTTTCAGCTCTCTGCTGACTGACTCCCTGGATTTGACCTCAGCTTTGCCATTGCCCTTGATGTAAGCAGTGTACATATGATTGTTTACAGTGTAAGTACATCAGTAAATAGGCAAGCATAGCACTAACAAATCAGTCCAAGGTTCACACTGATTAGAGCAGAACTGTATTAGTATATTTCTCCTAAGTACTATAAATTCTGGAGCATACCCTCTTTACAAAATGGGGGTTCTTAAAATTTCCATTGATTTAATTGTGGCTTTTAACCCCTTGAATGCTAGAGAGGTCTCCAGTGCATTGCTTTGGAGGGGTTAAAAGCTCTAATTAAATCAATAGGGATTTTTTTTGGGGGGGTCTCATTTCTCCCTCTATGGTTCAGTTGGTTTGCTCCAGATCTGTTACTATTTTGCTTTCTAAACAAAATACTCTCAAGTTCTCATGCAGTAAACAAAAGTGTAGAAATTCTGGGGTAAATCAACATCATCATTTCTTAACTAGTTAAATTAAGTTTTAATTCCCTTGAATGCTAGTAATACATCTGCAGCATCCCAGGGGTTAAATCAATGGGCATTTTCAAAATATTTATTAATCCCCATAGTGCAGTTGGTTTGCTCCAGAATCGCTTACGTTTTGCTTTCTGCATAGGGTCCTGAATGTGTAAACTACAGAGCACATTTATTATTTAGTTAGTTGCTGACATGACTACGTTCACAAAATTCAGCTCGTTTATGAAAAGCTGCTCAAGAATTCAGTGTCAGCGGGACCTGTTATCTAGTACTGACTGACAAGTTATCAGTTTGCTACTGGAAGTTCAGTAGCAAGAATTTTTATCTGCTACTATTACTACAGCAGTGGTTAGTTGTCTCCAAGGTGTTGGTAAATTATCTTTTTTAAGAATGCCCCTAAATATGTAATTCAACTTGACTGTATAGACAAACATTTATTCTTATATACAGAAAAGTAGGAGAGCGACTCACTCTATCATATCACAAAATAAACATCAATTTATTAAAATACAATGTAAATAATATATTAAAATACATCATCTTCACTTGAAATATATGCCTACTAAAGCTCCGGAGCTCAAGAAAATAAAATAATAGGAATATCCCTGTATCCGTTAAAATGACTTTAACGGTATACAGTCAAGGATATATAAAGATGGTCACGTGTATATTGGGATGATGTAATTGTACAAAAGTCTTGAATGTAAAAATACAATCAATACTTGATACGTATCCTCTGGTATATTGATATAAATAATAAACCGCAAGAGTCTTAAGGGCAATGTATTAAATGACGATATTAACGATATTAATGACGAAGCGGGCAGGTCTATAATGTGATATATTGAATTTTGTCCATATGTGACTGTAATGTAGGCTGATATTACTAGTCTATGGTAATAAAGGGGAGTAATATACCTTGGGTCTCTTCGTTTATCGGTCCGTTTTCTATATCTTACGGTAACAATGTATGACCCTGTACGTACTCAACCTCTGTTGCCGTATCTTCAATTATTGTTGCAACTGCAATACATTGCCCTTAACACTCCTGTGGTTTATTACTTATATCAATATACCAGAGGATACATATCAAGTATTGATTGTATTTTTACATTCAAGACTTTTGTACAATCACATCATCCCAATATGCACGTGACCATCTTTATATATCCTTGACTGTATACCGTTGAAGTAATTTTAATGGATACAGGGATATTCTTCTTATTTTTTATTCTTGCTCTCCGGAGCTTTAGTAGGCATATATTTCAAGTGAAGTTGATGTATTTTAATATTTTATTTAATTGTATTTTAATAAATTGATGTTTATTTTGTGATATGATAGAGTGAGTCGCTCTCCTACTTTTCTGTATATTGTTATTTGTTAACTGCTCTTACCACTGACAGAGCATTGGATTGAAGCGATCCATACTATCGTAATTAGTCAGTAAAATTCTTGTTTGAGTACCTAGAACGGTATAGTAAACAGTGCCTTATTCAGCAAGCTAAAGAAATTCAATTCTTGAGCAAACCAAATGACCTCCAACAGGAAATGAAAATTCCCCCTTGATTTAAAAGGGGCTTTTAACACCATGCGGGAGATGCACCAAGGTTTGGTGCTGTGGCGATGCGTGTCTGGCGATATAGACACACAGCCATGCATACTAAGAATTAGGGATGCAAGGGGAGGGGGGAGAAGCTCCTCATTAGTATGCAGTGTTGCCAAACTGCTGATGATTTAGAAGGGATGCTCTCCCTTACACATTGCCAGCAAGTCGACAACCATGAAGTTGGAGTGTATTTTCTCTGCTCCTCCACATGTCCATTGAGGGAGCAAAGACGATCCTGTGAGACTTCAGCACCACAAACAGCATCCCTCCTTTAACACTTTCAGTGTCATTGAGATGTGCATAGCATACCTGGCGCAGTGAAAGGGTTACAACATTGAAATTTATATACCACAAGGGAAAAAGTATTTTCGGTGTTGTTGTCCCTAATTCTAGCTATGGATCCGAGCCCTTAACGTTCAGCATGTGTGTTGAATCACCATATATGATCTGTGTAGTAGATAGGAAAAAGGGGCCAAAGAATATAAAATGCACTGATCACTCACTAAAGGAAGGAAAAAAGGAAACATAAATGAGAAGAAGATCAAATAGAAGGAGAGCTTTATGAAAGTCTGATTACATTTTGCTGGAAGAACAGAAAAGGAAAAAGACTGATAAGGCCTGGGTATAATTTATAAGTTAAGTACAGAAAGAAGAACTCTGGTGATCACATTATAAACATACATGAGACTGTTCTGTAAATATATGAGAAGTATACACATACCCTGTAAGACTTCCATATAGATGGGTGGGGGGCTGGGGGTGATGAAGTGAAGAAGACACTCTGAGCAAGTATGGGAGAGGATGTTACTTTGCCAAGTAGCAGCACTTGCATCTGCTTACATTACTCACATCACCAGACATACTGCACAGTGTGTCTAGAGAGGTGAGTGGATGAGAATGGATGCCAGCATTGCTGTTTGGCGAAGTCAAATCCACTCCCATTCTTGTGTGGTGTGTCCCCTTTACTTTATCGCCTCCCCTTCCTTGCTCCCCTTCCTCTAGATTGAAGATTTACAGGGTTCAGTCTTTTGATGTGTGAGTGGATGTGAGCTGATGCCAACTCTGCTGCTTGGCGAATTCACAACCACTCACATCACCAGCCGCTGTGCAAAGCTAGCGGTGCAAGCAGTGCCAGGTGATATGAGTGGATGTGAATTCACCAAGAAGCACTGCTGGCATCCGTTCACCTCCGCTCACATCACTGGAACATGTTTGTGCAATGTCTGGCTATGTTAGAGGATGTGACTTCGCCATATGTTGTCTCCCTTCTGACTGAACATATGTTTGAGTCACAGCAGGGGAACAGGTTACTACTGGAGAAGAGGGTAAAAGAACAGGCACCTGTACATTTTTAAACTTCCCCCATCTCACTCCCTCTATTACTATTTGCCTCAGTGCTGAGGTCATGTGGTGGACATGGTTTGGACATGTTTGGGACATGGCAGCAGGTGAGAGTTAATATGTGTTGTCCCTTTACTGTACTTTAATCTGTACTCATGTATTTGTGTATTGGCCACCGGGCTGCACATCCCATTGGTGTTGGGTAACAAAGTGCAGTCTCAGATGCAAGTTGCAACCTTTATTGCACAGTGGGCTGATAATGTACGGGCCAATGTAAAATTAGCCTTAGAATAACTGCAGCTTTTGTATTAGGAATGCCAGATAAGATCTACTGCATATGAGATCAGACTTATAGTATCCATCTCTCTTGTTCTTCCATTAACCATTTCAGTGACACAGGGGTGTACAATTCACATCCCTATGGCACTGAAGGGGTTCAGGAGGGGCAGCTATTGTCTCAGGTACGCGATGTGTGATGCTGGGACTGTGAACTATGACAGCAAAAGCTGCTATCAGAGTTTAGTGCATGTAACAAACAGCAACATTAGCATGTAAACACACCCACATGAATATGACAATGGTTCATTATCATGCCTTTTCATATGGAAATGAGCCATTGTTGAAGTGTTCAGTGCAAAATAAAAAACCTGTCGAATGCATGGTGGATTCATGGCAATAATGGCAGATTTGTGGCGGATTGACAGTGAAATGATGGTGGAGAGATGTTAGTGAATACTGGTGATGTGCTTTCAACACAGATCCAACACAAAACCATCACCCTGAACCTTTATTGACCTTTAGTGGATCTCGGCCCATAAATGCTAGAAAGGTCTCCAGTGCATTGCCTCACAATGTATTTTATAATTCTCTAGTAATCAAAGGGTTTACGGTTCCATTTAAATTAGTTTGACTCAAGGGAGGAAGATATAATTATGCCTCTTTACAGGTCCATGGTAAGACCCCACCTAGAATATGCTGTTCAATTCTGGGCGCGCTTTCTGAAAAAGGACATTATGGAACTAGAGAAAGTGCAGAGGAGGGCTACAAAACTAGTAAGGGGAATGGAAAGTTTTAGTTATGAAGAAAGGCTAGAAAAGTTAAACTTGTACACACTAGAGAAACGGCGTCTTAGAGGGGATATGATAACACTATATAAATATGTTCAAGGCCCATATAAAGGGCTCTGCAAAGACCTGTTCATTAACAGAACAGTACACAGGACAAGGGGCCACCCGCTTAGACTTGAGGAGAGGAGATTTAATCTACAACAGCGGAAGGGTTTCTTTACAGTAAGGACAATAAAGGTATGGAATTCACTTCCTGAGGAGGTGGTGCTATCAAATACATTAGATGCCTTTAAAAGGGGCCTGGATACTTATTTAAAAGAGCATAACATAGAGGGCTATGTACGTTAGTATTGGGATTAATATTTAGTTAGGGCTTGTTGATCCAGGGAGAAATCTGATTGCCATTTGGAATCAAGAAGGAATCCCCCCCCCATTCAAGGCAGCATTTTAAATTGCTATATTGAGGGGTTTTTTTTGCCTTCTTTTGGATCAACAAGGGTAAACAGGAATAGGAAAAGGGTTGAACTAGATGGCCGCAAGTCTTTTTTCAACCTAAATTACTATGTTACTATGACTTTTGAAAATTTGTATTTGTCTCCAAAGATGCAGCTGTTCTTAACAAACATTACATTAATTCCTGACTACATCTCATAGTGTCCTACAATATCAGGCTAATCTAACTCTGACCTATTGGTATCATTATTAAGGTAACCCATTTAATTTCCATGCCCGCATATTTCATTCTTTCTCTCTTAAACCATCTTGTGTTTAACCCATTAACCCCTTAATGATGAGCGTTCTGGGGAGGTGATCTTCCCTTAAGGACACCTTTGATCATTGTCAGCGCAAGTGACTGATGACGTGTACTGCCGCTCCAAACAGATCTGAGAGAGACTGCTCCAGTCTTGGAATAGTCAGTTTCAGACCCCGTTTGTGCTTACAATGCTCCCGCATGAGTGCTTTAACCACTTTGCGTCCAATGACGTACCCAGACCGTCATGCTGGTCCAGCACTTAAGGACCAGTGATGGTCCTGGCACGTCTTGGAGTTCAGGGCTCCCAGCGCGGCTGCATGCTGCATACATTCTAATGATGCATGCTGAAGGGTAGCCTTGTAACAGTTGCCAAATAGAGGTCGACATTTTAGTCTTGGTCTTCCTCAGTTCCTCCTCTTATGGGAACTCATCTGCAAAAGGGAGAGATTCTGAGACCTCAGAACCGCAGGCCCATAGCATTGTGTTGATCACAGAAGTAAAGCTGGCTTCTCCAATACTCTTCATTGGATAGTGCTGGATCAGCCATACACAAATATTAATCCCTAAGCTAATAAATAATAATAGTAATTTCAGTTTGAAATATTTCTTCACATACAAGCAACAAAATGCTGACAAATATTGCTGTTCAATTTAAGCATATATAGTTCCCACATGTAAAAATACATGCTGGGACATGCTTTTTTTTTTATAAAAGATATTATTGGATATTCAGCAACAACAATACAATAAAAGTACAGACTGAACTGGCAAGAAATGGAAGCATAACAGTATACAGAGAGACAAACAGTTGCTTTTGTATTACAGAGGAGCTAATAAGAGAGCTACAATAAACAAAGATATTGAGAATCCAAATGAGTATATGTGATGCCCTATGTAGAACGAGGCAATAAACTTCAGGCTAATGTGAATCCTGAAGGGAGTCAAAAGTAATACAGTGTTATGATAGAATATGGAAGAGTGGAGAAGGAAGGAAGGAACAGAAAGGAAAATAAAACAAAAGGGGGGGGGGTAGGAGATAGTGTTGTCAGTCTGCTTGGCTCGCCAATAGAGAACACATAGAGAATAAGAAAACAAATGTAAAGGCTCCTATTAGGGTAAAGGATCAATTCCAAGGGAGAAGGGGTGCAGCAAACCTAGTTGGAATGTGAGATAAGGGAGAAGTCGACTGAGGACCATAGGCGATCATGTCTGTGTAAGTGGGCAGCTTAGGCATCAGTGACTGATAAAACAATTTTTAATGAACTGAAAAGACAATTAAGGATGAAGTCCATCAACTTATAGGTTTCTTCATTACAAATGGCTGACCAGAGGACAATAAATCATAACTGTCCAATAAAATGACACCATATGTTTGTTTGTTTTTTCCTCATGTTTCCTGACAGATTTTTATTTGAAGAAGGGGGTTAAAACAAGAGTGTGGTAGGGTCTTTGTAAATCCCTAACCTATTGAGGGGTATTGATACCACGTAAGCTATGATTTAGCACAACCCATTGTGCATGATAATAATAAAATGCTGCCCACCGTGGCTTTAGCATTCCATTTGCATCTACTGCTAAAATTATAAAAATATAAAAGCTTTTGGGCTGGAGGGCTCATAAAACATATTGAGATGCTTGGCTCCTCTTATCCTGGGTAAAACAAAGAGAATGCTGATATGATTTTAATCTGAAGAGGCAGAGAATCCCTCAAGATTCACAGTATGAATGTTCATGCTCATCTACTGCTGCTTCTTCTTCATTTGTTTTATTTTAAACCTTTATATTTGTTTAGTGGCTTCTTTATATAAACTGTATCTGGGAATTTGAAGGAATTAATGCAGAAATATGTAAGCAAAACAATTTTTTTTTTCATTTTGTTTTGAGAAGACAGGAGTTGAGGACAGCAAATCATACTACAAAATACATTATATAGCTATCAAATGAAGGCGTGTCAGCAGTCAAATAAAAAAAATGAAAAAGGCCGCAAAAGAGGGACATTCTGCTGTTGCACGCTTAACCCTTTAGGTGCCAGACAGATATCCAACAGGTTAAGGGCCGCCATGCACGGCCATGTAGAAGGCTCAATGAAGAGTATTGGAGATGCAGGCTGTGATCGGCACAATGCCTGAGATTCTGATGTCTCAGAATGTTGCCCTTTTGCGTACGAGCTCCCATAAGTGGAGGAAACCATGGTTATTTTCTTTTCTTTGCTCTACTTTCAGCAATGTTTCCTGCAGTTCATACAAAAGTCTGTGACTCAAATATATCAGCAGTGTCATAAGAACTCTTAGTGGAATTTCATTCAAAGTGCTCACCTCTTATTAAGCAGAGGGTAAAGATAGGGGTTTAAAGGGGCAAAACGGTTATATTATGTCCTTAGTTATATTGCATTCAATAAGGTAGAGAGGTGCAATTCAGGAGCAAATTGACTGCACCATAGTGGAGAAAGGTAATTCATTTTGATTTTGATGGGACTTTTAACCCTTGAAGTTCCATTTCTTTGCAAGGTGTTGAATACCCCTCTGGCACTCAAAGGGTTAACTCCTCAAATGCTAGTGAGGTCTCCAGAGCATTGCAAACATTCAAGGAACTATAAGCCTCATTGAAAACATCAGGAATTTGGGGAATTTTTATTTTTCCCCCTGTCATGCAGTTAGTTTCATTTGCAACTGTACTTTTTAGCATATTGAATATGGCTTTTCAACTCTTACCTCTTAAAATACCTCTTTCAAGACACACCTTAAAATTTAAAAAAGGATAACATTTCCCCTTCCCACCACCTATTTGTGTCTCACGTTCTATTCATGAGTACAGTTTATCTGCTGTCCAGCTGAGAATGAAGTGAGATGTAGAAGCCACAGGTTTTCCTCCTCTGAAAGAGACAGTGAGGCACACAAAGTTCTTTTGATCCTCTGCAGATACAGTGCAAGTCACTTAATGTTTTTACAAACTGCAGATAGAGCTCATTCATGTCGATGAAACTAGAACAAAGAAAAGAACTGAAATAGCTGATTCGTTGTAAATACAACACATAAAAAAGCTGTCAGTTACAATAAATTAATATACACTGCTTAAATAATACAAGATAAAATGAAATATTATTTAAATCTGGCTTCCACTATAAATTCTTGTATATCAAGTCTTTGAACACTCTTCCCAATCATAAATACATTTACATTTTTCATTATACCGCCTTACTTTATGTTTAACTGATGCACTTTCTTTTGTAGAATGTGGTCACAAAACTGTCCAGCAAAGCATTCAGATTGTATTGGGATACACAGCAGTTTATTATGAAATCAATGCAGTAAAGTTACTTTGAATGCTTCAGTTAGCCTCGCTCTATTTTTTAAGCAAGGGATATCTTCAATATTATATTGCACTTATGAATTTCATATGCATTTTTTTTTATTTAATTTTTACTTTATATAATTCTTGATCCACCACCATATTTCTTATGCCTATGACACACACATATATTACAAGACACAAAATAGTGAGCCTATATTTCTTATGATCTTTGTATTGTAATTGTTGTCATAATAAATAGCATCAATAGCTGATAGTGCTTTTGAATTAGGTTGACTTGTAAAGACATTTCCAAAATAATTTCTTATTAAAATTCTTCTGAACTCACAGGAGAAATGTGGTCTATTGACCTAGACTGTTATCAGCATCTGTATATCTGAACTCTTGTAGATATACTGGCCAAAGGTCAATTTGCACTGCTCATATGGTTACGTTATTATAACAAAATTATATGATGCTGTATAGCATATGAAGGTTTCTATAATACACCTTACAATCTTACTAATACACCAAATAAACGTACATTGCTTCTAATGAGGAAGCAGACAATTAGGACAGAGTATGGCTACTGCAGTTAACAACAAAAAGAAGGGACAGATTTGTAGCCAGCTGTGAGATGACAATTTACTGTTTGTGTCCACTGCTCTCTATTAAATGTGTTTTCCACAGGAGCGAAGAGAAAATTTGCAGAAACAGTGTTGCAAAAAGTATGAGGCTAGTCATAAAGGGCATTGTAAAATGTGCCTTATTAATAAGGAGTTATTTTGTGCTGTATAATCCAAATGACTTTCAGTTCAGGACCAGGACATCTTTGCTTTTTAGTTAACCTATTTAGAACCAATGGGAGAAACCACTATATAATACACTGCAAGAGGGGAAAAAAGATATTGCTACTTTTTATTTCTATGCAAAGCATTGAATATTGTGCAGTTGAAATACTAGAAGGCAGGCATAAGCAATCTCTCTTTTTAACTGCAGCCTACATATAGTGTCACTACAGAAACATGCTGTTGTTAATACAAGTTTTTTTTGTCTTGAGCCAGATGTTCAAAGCACTTACCCGCAATGCTGCTGCTAATCTATGAGCACATTCTGATGTTGCACAAACTGATGGACTCCTTCATAGTCACCAAATGATCAGACCCACATGCAATAAGTTGTCACAGCAACACCTTATCAAGTACTAAATCACCATTCCTCATTATCCCTAATGATTACACACTAATGATTGAGGCTTCCAACGGAGATGCCATTCAATGTATCGGCATTCAGTCCTCATTTAGAAATACTTTATGTTACATATTTCCCTGCATTGGTGCCTTTTTTATTCATTTATCAGTGCTTTATCCTGGTTTCTTGGTAACGGAAACCTGTTGAATTCAGAAACACCTGTGTCCAGAAGGCATAACATCTGTGATGTCATATTTGCTAAATTGTTAAGTTGCATTGCTCCATTTTTATCTAATACAACAGCTGCTTATCTTGGCAGATGATGTTAGTCTGTGCTTAGAAATTTGTAAGTAAGGTTGGTATGTAGGATGCTTATCCTTTTGCCATTATTATGTCTCCCTCCCTGTGTGATGCCCACCTGCGGGCTTCCAGGAATGCTAAGAATTGTGTAACATAATGAGGAGAGGCTGGAACTGGACATTTATGAACAGTGCCTAGAATGAAGTGATCCTCTGGCTTTGGAGACAGGAGATAATTCTAAGACGATGAGAATTCTACCCCATCTTCCAAAACAAATTCTATTGACAAAATACATTATCCAGAGTGGTGACTCTCAGAGTGTATTACAATGCTAGCAGGCAGCTCATTTTTATAAAATGGATAAGATCTCCCAACATTTCCCTGAAGGGAGAGTAGGGGATCAGCTTTACTCACAAGGAGATCACATACAACTCATGATCACTGTGGAGAAATGAAAAGAAGAGACTAGTTGGGTGACAGAGAGGGTCATTAAAGCAGGCCAAATGTATGGAGATGGAGTCAGGGCTGTTTTTAGGCAATATGACTTTCAGTGCAATATTATATCAACATTAGAGAGTCCAATAGATTTTTGCACCATTATATGGGACCAGCAGAAATGTAAACAATCATAAAAGAACAGAAGAGCATACACCAGACCAACATAGCTTTATTTCAGTGCATGAAACAATCAGAGCATTGCACCATTTGTCATGGTAACCAGTACAAAATGAAGGTTGTGGTGTCCCGCTCACCCAGTAACCTTACCCTGGGCGTTGTTGCGGTTCCGGGTTGCCTTCCCGGTCCTCGTGCGGCTTCCACTGTTCTTTGCCGCATCCGGGGGCGGCGAGCATGCGCATGTCGGCGGACCATAGAGTGGATGGGATGGAAGGTCCGCCGACACTCTAGCCACCCTCTCCAGGCTCCTTCCGGTTAGGGGATCTATTTCTTCCTCCTGTAGCTCTATGTTGACGTGTTTGTATAGCATCCAATAGAGCTTACAGTGCTTGGGTTCTGTCTCTGTCTGTTCCTGGACCTAACCTCAGCCTGATCCTGCCTGTACCTCTGTGTATGACCCTGGCCTGCCTTGACCAAGCCTCTGCCTGATCCTGCCTGAGCCTCTGTGTATGACCCTGACCTGCCTTGACCAAGCCTCTGCCTGATCCTGCCTGTGCCTCTGTGTATGACCCTGGCCTGCCTTGACCAAGCCTCTGCCTGATCCTGCCTGAGCCTCTGTGTATGACCCTGACCTGCCTTGACCAAGCCTCTGCCTGATCCTGCCTGTGCCTCTGTGTATGACCCTGGCCTGCCTTGACCAAGCCTCTGCCTGATCCTGCCTGAGCCTCTGTGTATGACCCTGACCTGCCTTGACCAAGCCTCTGCCTGATCCTGCCTGTGCCTCTGTGTATGACCCTGGCCTGCCTTGACCAAGCCTCTGCCTGATCCTGCCTGAGCCTCTGTGTATGACCCTGACCTGCCTTGACCAAGCCTCTGCCTGATCCTGCCTGAGCCTCTGTGTATGACCCTGACCTGCCTTGACCAAGCCTCTACCTGATCCTGCCTGAGCCTCTGTGGATGACCCTGACCTGTCTTGACCAAGCCTCTGCCTGATCCTTGTCCGGGGAGACCTGAGTGAGTACCTTTTCTTTTGGAGATTCATTTCCTCCCTGGGGACCTCTGAGTATAGTTTGTCTAGGTTAGGGTTATCCGGGGTTACCCAGCAGCTCCTCTGCTGGGGCCACTACATCTGGCTTCGCGGCCAGCACCTTTAGGCGGCTCAGCCGCAGCACAACCCTGGCCTAGGCAACCTACGCTCCCTAGCTCCGCTCCCTAGCGTCGCTCCCTAGCAGCTTGCTCAGCGGCCTCTTGTTGGAGGAGCATCTGTGTCCTGCTCTCAGGTACTCAGGTTTCTGCCTGTCCCCGTCTTTAGGTCTGACAAAGGTCAGACACAGGTATATATAGTAAAATCACTTATATTAAGATACACAATAATAGAATACCCCCTGCAATGCCCAAGAATAATAATGGACAGGCCTAGTCCACCACCCAGACTGACACTGAGCAGAGGCCTGTACTACTCAAAGAGGAGCAGGGAACCAGGCTATAGTTCTCTCTCTCAGGATATGTATCAGGCGCCCAACAGAATCGGAGTACTACCGCACGGTAAAGAATGGTGACAGTGGCAAACGGAGCGGAGGACAGCACAGGCCACAGTACAGCTATAGCGACTAGCCCAATAGTCTAGGATACACTGAGTGAATAGACAGCCAGAGCCACAGTTCAGAACTAAGTGGATAGCCAGACACACTGGAGTCATACAAGGAGCGAGTAGTCAGCTAGAGCCACAGGTTAGAACCGGAGTGGATAGTCAGACAAGCTGGGGTCATACACGGAGTGAGTAGTAAGCCAGAGCCACAGTTCAGAACCGGAGTGGATAGTCAGACAAGCCTGGGTCATACACGGAGTGAGTAGTAAGCCAGAGCCACAGTTGAGAACCGGAGTGGATAGTCATGTCGGACTATTTATATGAAGGTATCCAAAGGGTTAAAATAGAGAACCACTTAGGTTGGCTTTCTTCACTTAAATAGGCAAATGACAAAATAATTTGAGAACTTTATCTTTATTATGTATTGACACACTACTTCACAGTAATGAATTGATAAGAAGAATCAATCCCTCATATTTGTGCAAAAATATATATTTTATTAAAATACAATATACTATATATATAACAAGTATCAGTAACAATGAAATATATAAGTGATTAGCAATTATAATAGGTACATAGAAAACCAAACTACACTTATAACCATGAGGATTACCAGCGGTGAAAGGGTTAACCACACATAGGTATATTCAGAGGTATTAAATAACAATACTTGCATTCAGTAGCATAGAAAAGGTTAATTGATTCTTACAATTAATATAATACAGTTGGCTGCGTGTCTCTGAATACCTCTGCCCCAGAAACTGTATAGACTATGCTAATTATGATGTAAGGGTTATTGTGAGATGAATTAAATAATTCCTCTAACAATTCCTTGTATCATATCTCAATAATAATCAAATTTATGGAATAACTGGAATAGAATCCCAGATTTAAATCACTATAATTCAATTATATACTGAATTCAAATATCGAATACCTCTGAATAAAATATATAAATTGCAATTAATATAGTCAATCAAAGATTATACAAATAATCTATCTAGAATTAATTCAATAACATATGTCTAGTAAGTATACCAACTTAATGCAACATATATCATAATTTTGACTACAGCAACATATATAAAACCTATAGGGACTCCAAGAGTTAATCCACTTGTTTAAAATAGGCGCCACACCCAGAAATGTATTTTGTCTATTGGAGGTGGATACTTCCAATTTACAAAATATAAGCCTAGCACATACACAGAGAATTCCATAGAAAACACCACTAACAACAGACAAATAGCGGTAAAAGGGTTAATAACTGGATTCAAAGAATTTCCTATATCAAATATTAACTATTATAATCTTCCCAGAACCACAAAATATTACTCTAGGAATACCAAGACTTATATTAGCTAATATAGATAACACTATATACTGTATTACACTGATTGGCAAAATATAACAATTTCCAAATAATTATATATAGATTCTATTAATTCCAGATATTTAGAAATAAATATAGCGTGTTATAATTGTTCCTAAATGGTTGGCCAGTCCACTTAAGACAATTATAAGACTAATTAAGTTTCTTCAACAGAAGAAAAATTATGAAATTCTGGATTAAATGAATCTAAATGAATAAATGATATAGTTACCAATCAAAACTTCTTTGTCTTTCTCTGTGAGATGGCAGGATCAGGTCTTGTCAGGAATTTAATCAGCAAGCCAAGAGCCTTCTTTTGCCAGGAAACTAAGAGCTGTTAGGAGTTTTCATCAGGAAGTCCAGAGAGCTCAGGAACTAAGAGCCCTTGTCTCTCAAAACCTCACTTTTTAAAGTATGAAATGCCTCTTATCAAAATCTGCTCTGATTGGTTAAAGGACCATTTCATTATACAGTGATGTCAGGCATATTATTACCATAATTTTTGGGAATTTCTCAAAACACTGGTAATAACGCTATTTACATCCACAAGATGGCCCTCTCTCTCCACTTAACATTTTACATATAATCAATTTTTATGTCATCAATGATCTATGTAAGAGGGCATTAAACGTCATATAAATCTGACATTTTTTTCAGACGTTCTCATAGGGGGGATCTCTTTGTTTAAAACTTTAAGATTTTCGCAGAAGATAATCTTACTTCTTGGCACCATGGTTGTCTGGCATACTCTAATTATCACCATTACTGTCAGTTAGTTATTTCTCCCTCATAGAGGCCCATTATTTTAACATGAGGTAATTTGAACATGTTTTAAACACAGGTTTTTCAGTTAATTTCTATTTGAGTTAACCCTCTATGCTCCACCAGGACAAAGTCTCTGACAGTCAGACAAGCCGGGGTCATACACGGAGCAAGTAGTAAACCAGAGCCACAGTTGAGAACTGGAGTGGATTATCAGACAAGCTGGGGTCATACACGAGCGAGTAGTCAGCCAGAGCCACAGTTCAGAACTGGAGTGGAAAGTCAGACAAGCCTGGGTCATACACGGAGCAAGAGACAACTAGAGCCACTGGTCAAAACCGGTATGGATGGTCAGACAAGCCGGGGTCATACACGGAGCGAGAATGGAAGCCAAATCAGGGTCACAATGAGGAGCAAATGTAACTAGCAACAGCAGGAACACCACGTAAGGGCAATTGGCCTTAGAGCCAGGGAAGTTCATATAGGCCAACACAGAGGTGGGAATCAGTTAGCCAAATGAATGCGTGCGTATAAACAAGCTCCGTGTTCAGAGGCAGGAACACGTGCCTGCACCCATGACCACCAGACAGAATCACGAAATAGCAGGAGGGTAACTGGCAGCACGGATACCATTATTTGAAACCTGAGTATTACATGAGACAAAGGAAAGGAAAATATGTAAGTATTGGCAGACAATAGAACAATGTTGAGGTGCCAGACTGAACATACATGAAGCTGTTACTACCAGTGGACAGTGGAATAAGGCTGGAATGTCAGACAGTGTATGTGTAATTCTGTGACTACCCTTGGACAGTGAACGAAGACTGGAGCATAAGATAGTATATAGATACGCAGTATACTTCCCAAAATGGATGAATTAAAAGCATGGTGTTATGCATACAAAACAAAAATTCTGGTTAACTGACTGTAACGGATCCTACCCGTTACTGAGCCCTTGTCTGGACCACAAACTATTTACTTAAAAACTATGTACCTTGTTGCCCTGCTTGGATGTAGCTGTGGGCTCTGGCATACAAACTGGCCAGCTATTGCCAGGAACAAAGATTTATAGTTATGAACATTGGTTTGTGTATTAAGTTTGGTTTTATGTATTTTCAAATATTGTATGTGTTTAATTGTACTTGTCCAATTTGAAGGTTTGTGCAATCACCAACTACCAGGTATGCAAATATCTTCCTTAGCTTAACATGGGAAATGGTAGGCAGACCAGTGATTGATCAAAGTTGGGGCAGGGCATTCAAAATAGTCAATCAAAGGCTCCAACCTTGGCCACTGTACTGTATATAAATATCTGTAGTTTGTGTCAATAAAATGAGTTCTGTTTTGGAGTGAACAAGGAGTCCTGGAGTCTTGTATTGCTTATGGTCTAAAGTGTCCACTCTGATACCCATCTGCGCCAAGTATCCTGAATCGTCAACCGCCTGCTGCCAGCTCCCTGCGTCCCAACTTCATATGCTGTCAGGCGGCGACGTGGACTCTTCCCTGCTTCCAGCGATCCTGCGGCTGTTTCCAGTTACTGTCCATACTTCAACTGGTGCATCTGACGGTGCTTATCTGCATCAAGAAGGAGAGACCCGGGAACGACGGCGGAAGGCGACACGGTGCCTTCTCAGCTTCCGTTACACTGACAAAATACTTGATACTGCTGTAGCCATAGATGGACATTCATGCTTTACAAAAGACCGAGCAAAGCGAGGAGGAGGTGTAATCATATACATACAGGAGCAAATAAACTTTACACTTCTAAATAACTCTCAAAACTCTGATTCTTATGAATACATTGCTGGCAAAATTTGTCTTCCATACTCAAAACAAATCATAATTGTTGGCATCTACAGACCGCCAAATACCCCAGCACATTCCCTTTCAGACATAGCTCAATACCTAAAGGAGATTGCCACTCAAAACAAAAAAAGCGATGGTTCTTGGAGACGTTAACATTAATTGGCTAGATTCCAGGAATGAAAAATTTTGTTAATTGTTTAAAACATTGAACTTATCACAGCTAATATCTTCCCCTACTCGCATAAATCTTAAAACATCTAACCATACCCTGCTAGACTGGATCCTTTCATCCTGCACAAGCAGAATCCAATATTCAGGTATAGTGACCACTCCATAGTTTACTGTGTCCGCAAAATAAAATCAGTCAAGTCATGTTCCAAAGTCATACTTATGAGATCATTTAGAAAATTTAACCTTCACTCCTTCCTAAATGATTTAAAAAATTGCTCATGGTATAGAATACACCTAATACCTGACCTTGATTCAGCAATTGACTTTTTTAACTCTGAATTCTTACAGGTCTGTAATACCCATGCCCCACTAAGGAAGGCCAGGGTTAGGGGGGCACATCTACCATGGGTCTCAGCCGACTTGATTCAATTATACAGTTTCAGAGATTCTTTATGGATAAAATTAAAACAAACCAGCTCCCTTTAAGATCACACTTTATATAGGCAAGTAAGGAATACATGCACAAAAAAAAGAAAATAAGCAAAAGCACAATATTTTACTGTCTACTTGGACAATAACATTTCAAAACCAGCCAACTTTTGGAAGGTTATTAAAAACATCTACAAGCCCCTTAACCATTCTCACCCATCAAATATAACAATAGACCAAAGAAACAATACAGTGCCCCATAGCCATAGCCAATGCATTTAACACCTACTTTGTTGGATGTGCCACCACCCTGATTAATCAAAACAAAGGTAACTCTGAAGTTCTACCGTGTACAGAACAGTCACTGACACCTGATGCCTGGTCCTACAGTGCAAATTAATTCAATTTCATGCCAGTAAATGAAAGTGAAATATATGATCACCTTCTCAACCCAAAACTGAAATCCCAATCAAGCACTGACCAACTACCACCAATTTTATTAAAGCTCAGTGCCATGGTCACAGCCCTACCGATTGCATCTTTAATTAATGCCTCTTTGACATCAGGGTACATGCCCAAATCCTGGAAGGTGGCTAGAGTTGTGCCTATCCACAAAAATGTAGTATCAAATTACAGACCAATATTCCTCCTCCCCACTTTATCTAAAATCCTTGAGAAATGCGTACACATGCAACTATATAAATATTACCAACAGACCAGTTTCTTCACCCCTCTTCAATCAGGCTTTCGACCAAATCACTCAACAGTCACGTCTCTTCTAAAAGTAACCAATGATATCCAGACTGGCGTGGAAAATGGTGAACTCACTGGAGCTATTTTCCTAGACTTCGCTAAGGCCTTTGACACAGTAGACCATAACATTCTTATAAGCAAACTCCAAAACTCAGGATTGGGTAATAATCCTCTAAACTGGTTCTGATCCTATTTATCAGACAGAATGCAGTATGTGTCAGTTGCTGACAATGACTCCCTTCCACTCAAAGTAACAAGTGGAGTTCCCCAAGGCTCCATTCTTGGCCCTCTTCTGTTTTCTCTTTTTATAAATGATCTGCCCATGGTTTGCAAATCATCTTCAATACACATGTGTGCAGATGACACCATAATCTATGCTAAAAACTCAAGCATATCACAACTTGAAACCATATTACAACATGATTTCTGCAAAGTTGAAAGATAGATGACAGAGAACAAACGTTTCTTAAACGCAAACAAAATGGTCACAATGATATTTTGGCACAAATCACAAACTGTGTTATCTCCACAGTATCCACCTATCCATTGTTACAGAGTCTAATCATAAATTGGCCACAGTAGACTCCTACAAATATCTAGGTATGTGGCTTTTGGTCTTCATATTGACAAATTAACCTCCAAACTTTTTCCCAAAATAAGTGCTCTTTTTAGAAACAAATCATGTTTAAGTACCCTGGTGAGAAAACGTTTTGTACAACAGATGTTGCTGCCAGTCATAGACTATGGTGACATAGTATATGCTCCAGCGCCAGAAATCCATCTTAGTAAACTTGACATTCTATATAATCCATTATGCTGCTTTATCCTCCAATGTAATTACACTACCCATCACTGTGACATGCTTAAAGAACTAAATTGGCTAACACTCAAATCTAGACGTAGCCTTCACCTTTCTTACTTATTATATAACCACATCTCAGGAAAACTACCAGACTACCTGAGCAGTATGCTCACTCCTGCTCTCCATACTAACTATAAACTTCACTCCACTGCTAGCAACCCACTGCGTATGCCACAATACAAGAAAGAAGCAGGAAGATCTGCCTTCTCCTTCAGAGCTCCAAAAATCTGGAACAATCTGCCTGAAATAATCAAATCTGCTCCTAGTCTAAAATCCTTAAAAGTAAATGCTTCTTTATATCTAAAAACAGTGTGTAACTGTATATAATTTCAGTATTTTATACGTATGTATATTAATATGTTTCTGTATGTATATATAATGTTTCACAATTTGTGTAAATATGTAACCCTTTACTGAAAACTATCCAGGACATACTTGAAAACGAGAGAAATCTCAATGTTTTCTTCCTGGTAAAACATTTTCTAAATAAATGTGTGGTTCTGTGATAATTAGTGAGCAGTTGAACAAGGCTGGTTTGTCAGATGTATAATTCTCTGACTAACAGTACAAGTGGAATAAGGTTGGGACGCAGACAGTATATATGTGGTTCTATGGCTACAAGCTGACAGTGCAGTATAGACAGAGTATCAGACAGTGAGGATGATGTAATACGAATAAATGTAGCATTTCTTAAGCAAACCAACTGAGCTATATCTCTGCAAATGTAAAGAAAGAAATGGCAAGGGAAAAAAAGGCATTTAAACTATTTATGTCTGAAGGAACATAAAAGTATTACTAGAAATACAGGGAGTGCAACAAAGATTGCAAAAAAGCAATTAGGTTAGCAAAAACAGACAATGAAACTCAAATTGCAAAGGAGAGCAAGACTAATCCAAATAGGGTTTAAAAAAAAAATAGCATTGGACCTTTCAAAAATGAGATGGGTGAGTTGATTAGAGAGGATGAGGAAATGGCTAATGTTCTAAACACTTTCTTTTCATCGATATATACAAGGGAACAAGAAATGGGTTCTTCAGGAACTCAGTGCAGTGTTAACAAGGCTCCTCTTTCTACTCTTTAAAGATTCTCTCACCACAGGCTCAGTGTCACATGACTGGAGTAAAACCAATGTAGTGCCTTTATTTAAGAAGGGAACTAAAACATTACCTGGGATTATACACCTGTGACTTTGACCTCTGTAGTGGGAAAACTGCTAGAAGGGATAATAAGACATTATATTAAGGATAACACCACAAAAAATAAGATTATTAGCAGGAATCAACATGATTTTATTAGGAATAGATCCTGACAAACTATTCAACAATTATGAAGAAGTAAGTAACAACCTAGTTGATGTAGTATATCTAGAATTTGCAAAGGCATTTGATACAGTGCCACACAGGAGGCTGGGGTATAAAATAAGGAAATTGGGGCTAGGGAATAACCTTTGCAATTGGATAGAATATTGATGAAGGATAGGGAAAAGTGTGTGGTTGTAATTTTCAGAACTTGGTCCACTGATTTTAACATATCTATAAATGACCTGGAAATATATATAGAAAGCAAAACATCAATATTTGTAGATGACCCTAAAATATTTAAGTTAATAAAGTCAGAACAGGGTGTTTTTTCTCTACAGAGGTATTTACATACCATGGCAGACTGGGCAAACAAATTGAATATGAAGTTTATTGTGGGAAAGTAAAAAGTCCTACATTTCAGAAGAAAAAATCCCAGCGCTACTTATGAACTCAATGAAATCATTTTAGGGGACTTGTTGCTAGAGAAAGACCTGGGAATCCTTGTAGACTACAAACTTGGAAACAGTGAACAGTCCTGTCTTGCATAAAAAGGGGTATTGAAACAAGAGTCGACAGCATAATTTTGTCACTGTACAAATTGTTGTTAAGACCTCACCTAGGTATTGTGAGTTTTGGGCACCAGTTCTTAAAAAGGATATTCTAGCACTGGAGAGACTACAGCAAAGAGCAAGAAAATTTATTAAAAGAATGGAAGACTTGGATTATTTATTCTAGAGAAGGCTATGAGTGGACAATGCAAGGATCTCTCTGGTGAGCTTTTCATTCTAAGGCCTGATCAAATAATCAGGGGCCACCCCTAAAGATTAGAGGAAAGGAGGTTTCAGCTTCAGCAGAGGAAGGATTTTTTTACAGTATGGTCTGTTAAATGGTGGACTTCCTTGCCCAAAGATGTGGTAATGGAAGATACAATGATTACATTTAAGATAAGATAAGATTAAACACATTTCTTTCAAGATGGAATATACATGGTTATACTGTGTATCAGTAGGCAAAACAGGAAGTTCTGGTAAAGACTAACTTATCTGGCAGCAGGAAAGCTTATATAATTCTATTTTTTCTGGGTTATGAGGCAAAGGTTGAACTTGATGGACTTGTGTCATTTTTCAACCTAATTTACTATGTAACTCTGTAACTAATAATTCACCAAATTCTCATTTATTTATTTTTTTGTAAATATTTTTATTAACAGAGGCAGCCTCAGGGTACACACAGAAAGGAAGTCAACAAAAGGAGACATTACAGCTGACAAAAACAGTATTATATGCAACACAGCAGATGAGCTACATAGCAGGTAAATAGGAGACAGGCACCCCAAGGCGACCCCTGTTCTTTTTGTTTTTTATTTTTAACTATTAACTTGAAATAACACCCACAAAAAAACCCCTGAAAATAAAGATCCTCTCCCCTGTTCCCAGAGGGACTGCCACCACCCACACCACCATGCGGTCAAGATAAGTATGACCCCCTCAAGAAGATGAGGAGTGCTCAAAATATTGTAGCCATGCTCCCCAAATACCAAGGAACTTGTGCGGGGCTCCCTGATGGACAAACACCAAGCGATAGTGCAGAACATTCTGATTAACAAGGTTGATCCAATGGTCGTGAGATGGCGGAACATTGGACATCCAGGCAGTCCTGATCACCTTATGTGCCATGACCAGGGTCTCCTGCAGAAGAGACTTAAGAGACCACAAATCAAGATCATCAGGGAAAATAGAAAGGATACCCAGCTTCAGAGTGGGGGGGGCAGCCTCCCCAGAACAGCTAACAAAGTAGGGAATACCTTGTTCCAGAACCTAGAGACTGAAGGTCAGGACCAAATGGGTGCATAAAATCACCAGCAGCAGCTGAACATATGTCACAGGTCATTGTCGAGCAACCCCATTCAGAGCAATCTCACTGAAGTGAAATATGCTCTATGCAAGATTTTCAACCGGATCATATGATGTTTAGAGTGTAATGAAGCTCCTTGTGGGCTGAGTTTGGCCAGAGACCATTCCCAGTCCTCCAACAATCCCAGCTCCCCCTCCATTCCAATCTCAGAGGAGCATACCTCTGTGGCATGCGAGCACCCAGCCATTCATAAACAAAAGTGAGTGGCCGGGTAGGCTGCTGGGCTATGAAGGATGACAGAAAGTGGAACTGTTCAAAAACAGGCTCATAACCACATCACTGCACCTGAAGCTCATGACGAAGCTGAAGACAGGAGAGAAAAAGATGATGCGGGAGACCAAACTCCCCACGGAGTTGATCGAATGACTTAAGGCTGTTATCAGCATAGACATGCCCCAAATCTGTAATACCGTAGCCAGCCCAGATGGCCCCAAAGTCCAGACCATGTAGGTGTCTAATAGTCAGATTATCACCAAATTCTCATTTATCTAAATGGGGGTTTTAACCCCTTGAATCCTGCAACAATGTGATAGAGACCTCTCCAGAATTAAAAGGGTTAAAAGTCTAATTTACATCAATTTATATTTCTCTGTGTCCCCTGTGGTAAAGTGGGTTTACATGCTCAGCTGGATTTAGGCCAGGTGATTGACTTGGTCAGTCAAGAACATTCCACTTTTCTGACAGTGAGAAACTCCTTGGCTGCTTTAGCAGTATTTTTTGGGTCATTTTCCTGCTGCAAGGTGAGACACCTTTCAGTTTGTTTTGAGACATTTGGTTGGATCTGAGTAGATAAGAGGTTTCTGTACACTTCCTGGTTTTATCCTGTTACTGCCATTCACAGTCACATCATCCATAAAGTCAAGTGAGCAAGTCCCAGTGGCAGTAATACCTTTCTTCCGCCCCACTTTCCTCTTAATCTCATCTGCCCATAAGACTTTGTTCCAGAACTCTACATGGTTTTTTTGTAGTTTTTAGCAAACTGTAACCTGGCCTTAATATTCTTATGCTGGTGTAGTTTTCTCTTTAAGATACTCCTAAACATTTCTGTTCCTACATCCTGGGGAGTGTTCTTGATCTATCTGACAGATGAAAAGGGGTTTTCCTTTACAATTTAGAGCATTCTTCGATCATCCAGTACAGCTGTCATCCATAGCTTACCAGGTGGTTTGCTATTGCTGAGCTTACCTTTATGTTGACTTTTGACACACCTAATGTATTGGCTATATCTCTGATAAGTTTATTCTGATTTTTCAGCGTCATGATGGCCTACAACAGCAGACTCCAAACGCAAATGCCAAACCTGGAATCACTTGTAGACCTTTTGTTAGCTCTCGTTTGTGTGAACCAATGATGCAGTGACATACATTTGGCCATGAAAAAGCTGGGCAGCCAAATGGGCAATTTCGTTTGATCCCCTAAGATGGAGGGACTATGTATAAAAAGGGCTGTAATTTCCTCTAATTAATACTAACAGTCTGCACTTTATACTCTTAGTCATTGTTTTTATTTCAAATCCAATGTGAGGAATACAGAGCCAAAATGACAAAACTTGTATCACTGTTCAAATACTTATGGATTGCACTGTATAGGCAATTTTTGTGTGTGTAAATCTCTACTTTTACATCCATAATGCAGCTTGAAATCTTCTATTGTGATATTTGGGGTGATACCCCTGAAATCAATAAAAATGGAACTAAGGTAATGCACTGTTGGATCGTAAGTTGATGCAAGATGCATTACCTTGTCAAGTGGAAATTTAAAAGTTTATAACTCTTAAAATATACAACTTTAAAGGGATAGTAATACTTAAAATGTAAAAAAAATATGCTGTTGGGCTTATCCCCATGATTAAAACAAGAGTACTCCCACTGCTGAAAGGTGTTTCATTCAAAAGTTATTAATTTTCAAAGTTGAATTTTTTAGGTGCAATATCACAGTGGCCTGAAATTGTACAGTGGCGCTGTTGCTACAACATCCTATGGAGATTTATGGTCCCGGGACCAGAGCTGTCCAAGCCAAGACTTTCCCCCCAGGGCTTAGGTCCACAAAGCACCTGGTAAACTGAGCTATCCACATTTGGGTGATGGGAATTGTCAGTGATGGTAATCCACCTAATGGTGGTATCCCATATCTAACAGATAAATAATAAAAAAGCTAAAACTATAGCAGAAATGTTCTCTTGCATTGTGTTCTTGACCAAGGAACAAATCTTACTGGATGGGGATTGGCTAGCTGAAAGCTAAGGAGAGGAGGTAGGCTCCACCCAGCAGTCATTTCTCAGAATTGTTCCTGCCTACCTAAAGGTGGTATGGGAGAGTAGGAGGTAGAAGATGCTGAAGATGCTGAGGGTGCCTGAGCAGGGACCCAAAAATCCAGTGGGTACATCTTCCCATGCCTGGTTCTAGCACAAGAAGATGATGACGACACAGGTGTTATGCTGATCATTGAACTTTCAACCTGGGCTTCTCAAGCTGGTATAGAGACAGCAGCTCTCATTTACTTTTTGGGGGGTTTCAACTTTCACATGCTTAACACAAAAGTTGTTGCATCTATGTTGCATGTGCCTTATGAGGGAAGATGTGCCGAGGTGTGTCTCCTCCTTTATCCTTTTCACTACATTACTACACACTAGTTGAAGAGCTCATGTACACGGGCCTCAGTGCCAGCCGGTCGTGGTGCAGTCATGCAGAGTAGAGACTGCTCGTGCTGTGGCTGATACGGAGCAGGGCGCTCCGAATTCAGACCTGACTCCGAATTCAGAGGACTCTGGTTTTACTTCGGAGTGCCCTGCTCCATGTCAGCCGCATCACGGGAAGTCTCTACTGTGCATGACTGCAGCACCCGCAGCAGTCTCTACTGCACATGACTGCGTTGTTACAAACTTTTTAGCGAATTATAATATAGGATAGTGCATAGTGCAGTCACCAATGACTGCACAATGGATTGCCCAAAGGAAAAATATTCCCACACCTTTGTTTTCATTGAGAGGAGAGGTGGAGAAAAATGGCTGCCTTCTTCTTCTCCAGAATCACCTTCACTGGCTGGAGCAGATGATCCTATCAGCACTAGAATTATGACCTGAAGTAGCAGTGGCAAGTGGAACAGGTCCTAGTCCCTACTTGAAGAACCCATTCCCATTGTGGCCATGGTAGTTTGTGGCACACTAGCCCTTTCATCTTCACCCTGCTGCTGTGAGAGATGAATGTCTGCCTCTGATAATTAACAGCAGAAATTACAGCAGCAGCAAACTTCACAACATCATTGGTGCTGGTGGTGGTGATGCCCATCTCCATTCAAATCTCTTTCTCCTATTCATTATTGCTTTCTGCAAAAAATCTTTCATACACTCTTTCACACCTGCTGCTCCACTATCATCCTCAATCTCATCACCACCACCACCAGTCTCCTGCTGCTCTTTGGGACTAATTGGGGATGACAAGTGTGACATAATGACAAACTTGCCATCTCCTCAGAAGATGGTACACTGGCAACAGGAGCAGCTGGGACAGGCAGCTGATGTGTGCTGCTGTTCATACAGCCAGTCCTGCCTTCTTCAGTATACTTCCCCAGAGCATCAATACTGGTGGAATGGGAATCATTGGGTTTGGGGTATTCGGTTCCCCTTTACTGCTGGTACTGCTGATTTCTTCCTCCACCTCTGTATGGACAACATCAGCAGCATCCATACATCCTCTCCTGCTGGTCATTAAGCTAGCCAGCACTTAACCCTTTGAGTGCCAGAGGGAAACTCAGCCCATTGCTTTGCAATGAGTTGCATACCCCTCTGGCACTCAAAGGGATAAAACAAATTGTATTTCAATTTTAACTTTTATTTTTTTTCCTCTCTCCCTCTCTCTGCCTGCTTTTAGTCTTGTTCACTTCTAAACTATACCATGCTGAATGATGGGAAATGTGGGGCTTTTATAGTATGGAGGCAGGAAGTTTTGCCTCCAATGAAAAACAAAAGTGGGGAATGGAACCGTTCTCGAGATAAATTCTGTGGTGTTAGTGAAACAGCAGAAAATCTATGGGTTTCTCTATTGGTGGGAATTCCTGCAGGAAAAGCGGAAAATCATATTTTTTTCCTTGAAAATTCCCATGGGACCAAAATTTGACTTTTTTCCCATCCCTATTCAAGGGGTTAAAAGCCCCATTTAAATCAATAGCAGTTTTCATTTGGTTTTCCTACAGAACTGCAACTCTTCAGCTTCCTGAACACGGCCCAGTAAAGCACTTTTCACTTTTACTATTATAGAATAACATTCTAGTTAAATTATAAAGATATGATTTCTGTCCTCTGTCCTAGTAAGAAAAATATGAATTTTAGGGTGAAGAATGACTGTGACCTTGCCTATCATATTCCATTCTTTCCTTGCCTAACTCACTGTTTAATTTCATGTTATCCTTAGAAAGTGCTTGTTGCAGACAAGCTTACAGCAGTATCTATCACATAAAAAATCAATGTGGTTTTTCCTTGAGATAGATGGTAAATGACACCTACTCTAAAGTGCCCTTTCCTGAAAGAAATGAACACTGAAATTGTGAGGTCAAGGAGGATCCACACTTCCTTTACATTATAGACATCAAACTGTCCTCACTACTAATAGGGCTCTATTTCTTTATAGAAAAATATTCAAGCCAGAGTATTCTAATATTTTAGAAGTATTTTTAATGATAGGACCCTGATTTCATATTCTCATGAAGAGTGACAGTTTAATTTTATTTATTTTTATGAGCAAGGTTTGACACCATTTATCATGAGGAGCTCATGATATGTTCCTTCCAGTGTTTAAGCCATTGTCATTTAAACCCAGCAGCATAATGCTTTGAGAAATGAACAAAAGCGATAAAATGCAGCATTCTGAAATCATGTAGGGAATCTGTCAGTTGCAGTTCAGGTAATGATGGAGAGAAAAAATAGACTTTGACCCTTGCAGTACTAAGATGTATTTTTGTAAGTACTGTGGAAATGTTATTTCAACTTGTGTTTTATGACAGTAAGTATTATAAACAATAGGACTGTAAGAAAAACTTTTATTTTTGCTTTCATCATTTTTCTGAAAATGGGTGTCTTCAAAAATTCCACCACCCCCTAGAGTTGCCACATGCATGTTTGTGTGAGCAGGTACAATTTAAAGTATCACCTCCAATGTAGCCTGCTTCTGTTTAAAGGGATAGTAATGTTTCATAATAAAAACAGCTCTAATTAATCATCATAGTATTTGGACTTTGGAGAGTATTATTTCAATTCTGTCAGAGTTGTAGTTCAAGAGTAATTCAATGACAAAGTATTCCCCTCCCACACCTTTCACTGATAACACTGCTTAGCCAGAGCAGAAGGGAGGTGCCCAGGTAGATTGCAGATAAGGGAAAAACCTGAAAAACTTGTCAAGGGGGACAGGGCTTTCATTGTTCTCATAGGAAGAAGATTGTCCCCTGCTATTATCTGTCTGGTCTATGGACTGCATTCCACATCTGAGAAGAGATGGTTACACTAGGTAAAAGGGGTGGGAGGGGAAACTTTGCTTGTGAATATCTCTCAAACCATAAAGGTTTGAGAGATAATACTTATATTGTTCTTCATGTTTTTTTAATGCCTACAAAATAAAATAAAGATAAAATGAAGTATTACTATCCCTTTAAGTTAAGGACAGCCTTATGCCTATACCATGCATGCTTAAATTCTGTTACTTTATTAAAGTGAAGCACAAGCTAAAGAACAAGCAGGCTTCAGAAGTGGTTTCAGTACAATGGACCAAAACCAGACAGTGCAACAAGTTATTGAGTAGCATAATGAATACAGCATTCCATTATGCATAGCCTTCTTTTAATAGGAAAAGGCCTTTGACACAGTGAAAAATCAAGGAATAATCAATGCCCTGATCAAGCAAGGAATAGATAGACCTTACATCAACATCCACAAATCAATATATGAAAATACAACTGCATAAATACATGTCAATAATGACAAAGTTCAGATCTACTTAAAAAAGACATCCAACAAGGAGATAACATTTCCTCAAAACTATTTTCTGCTTGTTTTAAAAGAAATTTTTTGCAAAATAAATTGGGACAAAAAAGGAATTAACATCAATGGAGATTACCTACATTACTTACATTTTGCAGATGATATTATACTCTTTTCTAGTGGTCCTGAAGAACTGCAAGAACAATTGAAGAGCTACAACAGGAAAGCAAAAATCTTGGTCTGAAGATGAATAACAATAAAACGCAAGTCATGTCTAAAGAAAATTACCATGCCAAGGAAAATGACAATAGATGCACAAGAACTAGAAGAAGTGGACAAGGTTGTTTATATATTTACGTTGGACAGGAAATGACAACAGATAGAAGCACCATGATGGGAACTGAGCAGCAAATACAATTGGGAGGGCAAACATTTGGAAAACCTTGCAGTATTGTTGTTAAGACAAAAGTACCACTCTCCCTCAAGCAAAAGGTTTTTGACCAATGTGTCCTCTCAATTCTTATGTATGGCTGTGATGTAAAACATGGACATTGAATACCAAAGCCATGCATAAACTTAAGCTTATGCAGAGAAGTATAGAACATCGAGTTCTGAACATAACAAAAAGAGACGAAATTGTGTGCATGGATTAGTCAGAAAACAAAGGTCTATGAAATCATTGAAAGAGCTTCTAAAATGGAAATGGGCAGGCCGCATAGCAAGAAGACCTGACAATGAATTGTAGAATGGATTCACTTGATATTAATCACCCGAGAAGAAGACCAAAGACAAGATGGGTTGAGGAGATTGGCAACTTTTTTGGTACACAGTGGCCAAGGCTGGCTGAAATTGCTGGAAACTTGCTGAGGAGGACTTCATCCTGCGGTGGATAGGCAGCGACTGAAGATGATGATGAATGTGTGTATATATATAATATTCAATGCAATATTGAAAGCATTGAATAACAGAGAGGTATGCAGTAAATTTCAAAGCAAAGAGGTGTACCCCTCTCTGGCACTCAAGGAATAGTAATTTTAAATGAAAAGATAAAAACTGGCTCACTTAAATATAGATGATCTTAAATGGCCCTTCACCATCACATATTCATTACAAAGCAACAGTGCAATGCCATTTCATAATTTGTAGTCTAGGCTGAAGTTTTCCATTTTATAGTAGCATATTAACCCATTATGCCAGTGTTCTTCAATCTCTTTTTGGCTCAAGTCGGACCGGACTGGGAATGAAATTAAGATCAGCACTGGAAAAAATGGAATACCAGCTCCACATTTCATCACGCTAACCATGTACAGATCAGCTCAACAATGAACATATCAGCTGAATAACACATAATCATTCAAATTGTATATGGCCGTTATAGAGTATCTGAAGACCATTAAATCATTCAAACTGTAAATTACGAATACAGAACAAAGGTATAACACAAAATCATGCAAACTGTATATTGCAAGTATAGAGATTAAATACCACAAAAACATGCAAACTGTAGATTGTAAGTGTAGAGCAATGGAATACCACAATCATGCAAACTGTATATTGCTAGTATAGAGCAACGGAATACCACATGACATTTTCATTCTTGTGGTATTCAGTTGATCAGTATACTTGTGGTACACAATTGCAATATGTTCATCACAGGTATACAGATCAACTAAACACCATTCTGGACTTTGCACCACAGGGGACAAATAAAAATGTCCTAAATTCCCCATTGATTTAAATGGGACTTTTAACCTCTCAAATTTGAGAATACTCCAACACGTCTCTAGCTTGAAGGAGTTAAAATCACCATTTAAATCAGCTGGAATTTTAGTACACCCTATAATACAATTGGTTTGCCCCAGAATTACTCCATTTCAACCCTTAGCTTCCCAGAGAGATGTGCAACACATTGTGTAGCAATACATTGCATATCTGCCTGACCCATTTTATCAATCTAAATGAAAATACAGAACATATTAATATCGAAACATATAGTTGTCATTAATTCCTTGAATGCTAGAGATGTCTGTGTCATAGCTTCGCAATGCATTTGTAGATGTCTCTAATAACCAATTGGTAAATGCATGTTGGTCCTAGGAAGGACCCATAAGCATGACAGATCTGTAAAAATGTTTCTGCTATTAGTACACATTGGTTCTTGGATGAACTGACCATCAAACGTCACTGCTATTAGTACATTTTGGTCCTAGAGAGGAATCACTCTTAAACATATCAATGCCACTAAAACACTTGGTCCGAGGGAAAGACTGACCCATTAATAGGTTACATCAGCACAACTTAGGAGCATAGGGGAGAATCAGGGGCACAGAGGAGAAAGAGGAAGGCATATGGAGCAAACCTTAAAAGAGGGACACGTGAGGCAACAGATGGGCACAACAGAACAAAAGAAAGGCACAGGGAAAATTGGAGGGAAATGAGCGGGCAAAAGAGAGAGTTCTCCTGTCCTCCCATAATGACGACCCTGCAGGTAACATAATACAGCCATTATACAATTATGCATTATATATAGAAGCTGGGCATAGAGCAGATTGACTGTCACAGTATTCAAGCAAAGAAGGACAGACACAAAGATAATATATGATCACCTTTATTAAATATATACAACAATAATGATATTGGCCCACATATAACCCCAGACACAGGCTGATAGGACCCAAGGTCCCTCCAGAGCCGCACACTGTGCTGTGCACTGCACTACTTCGAGTAACCGAGACTAGGGGAGTGGCTCAAGTGGGACAACAGTATGAATGGTATAATATGCATAAGTCACCACTTCGGTCTGCAATCAGAGGCAACAGGGAGCGAGAGCAGACCAGAGCCACCAGTCTCCGAGACTACAGGACAGGCAGACCCGTAGTGTAGGGAGTGAGTAGTAGCCAGAGCACAGGAGACAAGCCAGGGACTACACGGAGCAAGTAATAGCCAGAGCCACTGCTCAGGCAAACCAGGGACTACACTGAGCGAGCAGTAGCCAGGGCCACAGGTCAGACAAACCGTGAATACACAGAGCAAGTAGTAGCCAGAGCCACAGGAGACAAGCAGGGGACTACACGGAGCGAATAATAACCAGAGCCACTGCTCAGCACACAGGGGACTACAATGAGCAAGTAATAGCCAAGGCCACTGGTCAGGCAACCCGGGGTCAACACAGAGAGAGTTAGTCAGCCAGAGCCACAGGTCAGAACCGATGTGGGTAGTCAGACAAGCCGGGGTCATACATGGAGCGACACTGACATAGGTCACAATGGAGAGCAAGAGTACTGAGCAGAAACACCATGTAAGGGCAATGACTCCTAGCCCCAAGGAGGATTATAAAGGAGCAGAAGGAGGCGGGACACAATTAGGCCACCCAGAATAGGCCCATAAACAGGCGTCCGTGTTAGTGCCTCTTACCTGATGTCAGAATGAGGAAGTGGCCAGAGGCCATGCCGGCTGACGGCCATACAGAGGTAGGAAGCAAAGGAGCGCTAGACTGCCTAGGGATACTGTGATATGGACATATATAGGAAACAGGAGCAAAGGAGGGAAACAGAGTGGCAAATGGTTGACACATAGAGGATAGTAAGTGCACAGAAGGGGATAAATAGATAATGGAAAGAAGGGCAAAGGGACAAGATATATAAATCTACATTGAATTTATGATGACTAACTTTAGAGTAACAGCAGTGACAAGGATAGAAATATGTGAAGTACTCAATAAGATAAAGAAATGCTCTCATTATCCAGCTAGGGAAAGAAAGGCCCATCAGGGGAACTGAATTGTAAGGGCCCACTTCAAGATAGAAATTGAGGCAAATAGGGGTGATCAGAAAGAATATACATGTGGTGAACAGAGGCAAAAAGAGGATGAAAAAGAGAAAAGCATAATGGAAAAATAATGTAAAATACTTGTAATAATTGTACGTTTTTCAAATTTATATGTAGATGTATGTGTAAACATAGTGTCATTGTACAATGCACAGTTCTCAAGAAGAGACAAAAATAATTCACTGTTATGCAACACTAAACATATGATTGTCAGAATGTACATAAAAAGAGACAAAGGGGAGCTTCTGATAGAAGCAGTCAGGGAGTAGAGACATGGAGAGGCTGGAACAGACAATGGGGGGCATGGGTAGAAAGAGGGTTCTGTGGGTAGTGAAAGAAGCTGTGGGTAGAAAGAGAGACTGTGTGGAGAAATGGTGCAATGTAAAATGTGAGTGAGAAAAGAGTTATCAAGGGGATGGTAAGAAAAGGAGATAAAGTTAAGAAAAGGAGAGAAAGTTAATTACCCCACTCCTGCACTGTCTGCACTGGGGATATTGCATACCTTGCTATTCCCCCACCACTATCCCAGTGAGCCAATCTGAGACATAATGCAATTCTGGAGTAAACAGCAACACAATATGGAGGACATATGAGACTTGTAACCCACTACATTCTACAGAGGTTTCCAAAGCATTCCAAAGCAATGCACTAGACATCTTGTTCACATTCAATGGATTAAAATGATAATTTAAATCAATGCGGCTTTAGGGAATTTTAATTTCCTGCCTATTGTGCATTTGATGTGCCCCGCAACCAGAGGCGTAACTAGAAGCCACCGGGCCCTGGTGCAAGAATTGCCATGGGGCCCCCCCACCCACATTGCCCCCCTCATCCACATTGCCCCTTCCACAATGCCCCCTTCATCTCCACATTGCCCCCTTCATCTCCACAATGCCCCTTCCACAATGCCCCCTTCATCTCATCTCCACAATGCCCCTTCCATCTCCACAATGCCCCTTCCACAATGCCCCCTTCATCTCCACAATGCCCCTTCCACAATGCCCCCCTTCATCTCCACAATGCCCCCTTCCACAATGTCCCCTTCATCTCCACAATGCCCCCTTCGTCTCATCTCCACAATGCCCCCTTCATCTCCACAATGCCCCCATCTTCACATTTCCCCTACCTCCAGTCCCTGGTGGTCTAGCGGAGTGTCTTTACAGATCTGTGCCTCCTTTGGCACAGATCTCTGCAACCGGAGCTCCCACGCGCCACTGTAGTAATGCAGAGGCTGGGAGATGATGTCATCTCCCAGCGCTCTGTATTACTAGAGTGGTGCGCCGAGTGGGAGATCAGGTAAGTGACTGCTGCGGGCGAGGGGGTTGCAGACGGTGGCTCAAGTGTTACGACACTGTCCGCAACTGCACCTCTACATTTACTTAATGTGGCCTAAGTTGTCTAAGTCAATGCAGGGCTTCTTCTGTTGGATCCAAGGAAGGTAGCGACTTCCAAAATGCAACCCTCAGTGGCCAACTGAAGTAACCAATTGTAGAAGTAGGTTGGTCACTGCCTCCACCTCTGGAGATTATGCATTTTAATGCCCGGTGCTGCTTCAAATTTCAATGTGGAACCATCGGCCCCTGAATATGGCAGGGCCCCATGCACTGCAATGGCTGTGAGGGCCTCCACTACACCAAGGGATTGTGGCAGAGGTGGTTGGTGGCCAGGCCAGCCCCAGAACACACAGTTTACCATGAGATTTACAGGTGTCCCAGTAGGTCAGTCCAGCCCTGTGTTCAATGCACCCCTAACATGCAGTCTGGAGTTTTTGGGGGCATACCTAACATTTTATAAGTCATTTGTCAAGGATTAAGAAAGGGTACAAACACATAGTTATGTTTACATCTCACAATCAGAAGAAAAAAAACATATTGTGCTGAAGAATTTCCATAAATTTATATTTGAAATTCAACCTTCTTTAGAGGAATAAAGGGTCACCTTTAGTGGATGTCCATGGGCTGAGAAACACTGCCCTTTGTTGTTAATGTTCTGTCACTGTTCACGTCATATAAATGGATGTGTTTTTTTGTTTTTGTTTTTTTTTTAAATCAGGTGCAGGCAACTACAGTCCTGCAGTGTAGCTAACTGTGCATGTTTTCCTGATAACTCTGATTTAGTGAGGTAGATGAATCCTCTGCACAGTCATTTTAATTGATATACCTATATTCAAGCAGGGAATTATTATTATTATTATTATTCTTTATTTATATAGCGCCAACTAATTCCGCAGCGCTGGAAACATGTACTGTTAGTGGCTCCCCAAGGGAGAGAAGAAATAGTCTCATAATTTGGACAGACTGTCTGATCAGGACTAAAGACGGACAGACACTTTGCTTTGTGCATGTACAAGGTAACAGCGGCATCCAAAGTGTGTATATCTAGTGGATAAGGTGACACATTCAGCAAGCCTACAGAAATGCTAGACTGAATGCACCCATGAAGATAAAGACTCATTCAGCTAGGGCCATCCCAACATCCTGGGCCCAAACGGCTGTGGCATTGTCTTAAGAAATCTGAAAAGCAGCAACTTGGCTTTCAGTATCCACATTTATAAAACATTATCGACTGAATGTGCAGGCATCTACAGAAGCCAGTTGCTCCAGGTAGAGCTTCCAATATAACTGATAGGAATGTCTTGCTTATTTCTTTAAATATTGATACGTGCATATATATGCAAAAGTTTCAGGCAGGTGTGAAAAAATACTGTAAAGTATGCTTTCAAAAATAGACATGTTAATAGTTTATTTTTATCAATTAACAAAATGCATAGTGAGAGAACAGAAGAAAAATCTAAATGAAATCAATATTTGGTGTTACCAACCTTTGCTTTCAAAACAGCATCAATTCTTCTAGGTACACTTGCACACAATTTGTTAAGGAACTCAGGAGGTAGGTAGGAGAACTAACCACAATTTAGACAGCCTCAGTTGCTTCTCTCTCTTCATGTAATTGCAGACAGACTCGATGATGTTGAGATCAGGGCTCTGTGGGGGCCATATCATCACTTCCAGGACTCCTTGTTCCTCTTAACACTGAAGATAGTTCTTAATGACTTTGATTGTATGTTTGGGGTTGTTGTCATGCTGCAGAATAAATCAGATGCTTCCTTGATGGTACTGCATGATGGATAAGTATCTGCCGATACCATTAATTCTGACCAAATCTTCAACCTAAGATTGGCCTAAAACTTGCAAGGAACCTCCACCATGCTTCACTGTTGCCTGCAGACACTCATTCCTATACCATTATCCAGCTTTTGGTGAACAAACTGCCTTCTGCTAGAGCCAAATATTTCAAATTTTGACTCAGCAGTCCAGAGCACCTGCAGCCATTTTTCTGCATCCTAGTTCCTGTGTTTTCATGCACAGTTGAGTCACTTGGTCTTGTTTACATGTTGGAGGTGTGGCTTTTTGGCCCTAAGTCTTCTGTGAAGACCACTTTCTGTGCCTACGAAATCCCTGACTTTGTGCATGATGCTGGTTTGAAGGCAAAGGGTGGTCACACCAAATAATGATTTAATTTAGATTTTTTCTTCTGTTCAGCATTCTTACTGTATGGCATTTTTTCACACCTGCCTAAAACTTTTGCACAGTAGTGTGTATATATTAATCACTCCAAGGCACACACCCACCATTAAAGAAAGGAGGGTCCTCTTTTAAGTGCTTTGATTGGTCCTAGCCCAGTAGGAGATGGAGATACAACACATTGTCAATGCCTAAGTAGGACACATCAGAAAAATAAATATCCCTGAGTAAAGTTTACCTTCTTCCCCCTCCATGGGGCAGTTGGCTTGCTATAGTATTGCGCATCTTCTGCTTCATGAATAATTCCTTTATTTTAAGAAAGGTGAGATCACATTATTTTTTCCTTTAGACTTTATTAACCATTTCATGTAACATTCCATTTTCTCATGTGATCCTGAAATAATCAATCCACATTGCATTTTATAAGTATTTAATTTACTATTCAGTAATTGAGGAGAAAAGCCATAATGTCATTTTTTTATTGCTATTAACAGGTGGTGGATCTCAGAGATAGAAAAGGAATGCTCCCAGGTTACTCTTATCTCACAGAAGTTGAAACATGTGCTCTTCATAAAATACCTGGCATGCACACAGGAAAAAGGAACTACTATTTCTGTCTGGTATGGATAGTTCATATCTAATTACAAGCTGCTGACAGCCCGACTTCCTCAGTATTTCAGATACCTACTTTCAGTGTCTCATCAGAGCATTCAATAATTACCATTTGTGGAAGTGTATCTGTCAGTGTTAGACTAAGGTATTCATTGTTCAAATATGTGATTCATTTTATCATTGGAAGTTACAGCTGCAGTATGGATGACCTATTTTTACATTGTTTATGGTAATCTTAACCCTTTGAGTGCCAGATGGGTAAAGCAATGCATTCCGTACCCCTCTGGCACTCAAAGGGTTAAAAAAAATCAAAGAAGTAGCAATGCTAGAGAAAATTAACTGCACCATTACGTAAAAGAAAATGTCCCCAGATTTAAATAGTTTTAAATGGAGCTTTTAATGTATTGATTTTTATTCAGTATGTGTTTTACTAGGAAGAACACATCGTACAAATGTACAATATGCACAATTGGTTGCCCCCTTTCTCCTCCCACCTCAGTATGCGCCCAACTCCATAACCTTGACCCCCTCTGGAGGCACCTGGGAGATCCCTGCCCTGAGCAGCATACTTACATTTGCTGTGTCATCCTGCATCACCCTGAGGATCTATTCTCACTGACGCTAATTCAAGATAACAGTAGTGCCTTGCGAGGGAGGGAATTAACATAGTTTCAATGTACATATCTCTGTGCAGTAAAACTATGGTAGGGAAGATCCTCACAGGGCACTAACATTAGTGTGCATTACCATAATTGAGAATAAGTCCTCAAAAGGCAATGCAGGAATAAGAAGGCATGCCAGCTGCTGCAGGGATCGACCAGCTGCCTCTGAAGGGGGATGGGGGGTCAACATGATAGAGGTAGGAGAATACTGAGTTGGGTGGAGGGAGGGAAAGTGGGGGAGAACAGGAATATTTCTCTTCCTTGTATAATATACCCCCCCCCCCCGCACACACACACACACACACAGACACACAAAACTGTGCATATTATACCCAATATTTTATGGGTATGTCCTAGAGAGATCCTGGAGATCCCTCTAGAATTCAGGGGGTTAAAATCCCCATTTAAGTCATGGGAATACATGTGTTACATGGTGCAGCTAGTTTGCTCCAGATTTGCTATTCTCTTGCATTCTGAATATTGCTTTTATTGAAAATGATGCATGAGTTATATTTGTATTATGTGGGAGGAGGCACTTATAACCCATAGAACGTACTCCTTCTGTGTCCCACCAACCTTCTCTGAGAAGGGGCCTCTGATCCTTTTGTTTTCTATGTTTCATTTGTACTGTTTTACGTCTCTGTATGTCTATTCCCAATTGTACAGATCTGTGGAATAAATTTGTGATATATAAATAAAAGATAATGAATAATAATAATACCTTCTTAGTTTAAGAATATGGATTTGGAATGTAACCAGAATAAACTCCACAAATTGCTAAGAACACCTACAGAAATGTGACCACAGAGACTGTGATGTCCCCTCCACTCGACCACCAATGGAAACTTTTATCTGAGCAGATGATTTGAAAGGCTTTTATAGAGCTGAGACCTCAGCGCCCTTCCCATGCCAAATGAATAACACCACCCATCACAATTTAAGGGAACACAGCCCATGACTTGGTCATTTTACTAAAAGCTGCATACAAGTATTGATCCAACAAAAGAAAAGTTATATTATACCAAAAGTGATATACTGTAGAATATTGCCATATTAAACACAATTAAATGTTTTTCTGTAACCAACTTCAATTAATTTTGCTTTGCATATGATGGCCTCCTTTTCCTAAACAACCACTTCCACCTCCTTCTATTACGTTAAACCTCTCAGTGTCATAGGGGTATTCATTGCAATATGTTGTATAACCTTGTGACCCTCAAAAGATTAAACATTTCATTTGTTTTGCTTCTTATCATATATGATAATTTGCTAGGATGTTTGTCACGATTCAGTCATGTGCAGTAGAGACTGCCCACATTTGGGCAGTCTCTGCTGCGCATGATTGCATTGCGTGAGTGAGGTGACACAAGACTGCATTGCATGAAGCAGTGAGGTAGCAGCCGCTTAACCCTTTGAGTGTCAGAGGGGTACACAAAGCATTGCAAAGCAATGTGTTGCGTACCCCTCTGGCACTCAGAGGGTTAACATTACCTGGATCTTGGCCCATGTACACGGGCTTTTAACCCCTTAATGACAAAGGACTTACCAGGTACATCCCACAAAAACTGTCACTTAGTGACAGAGGATTCGTGGACTCCGGAATCATTTGCAAAAGAAAAAAAAAGTTAGCCAGGCCTTAAGTGACGGCTGCGAGCACACTCAGCCTGTCATTAAGGGGTTAAAATAGTTATTGATAACTCCCTCCATCAAGACTTACTTAAGTATTTGAGAACCAGTGCCCCTCTGTAATGCAATCAGGGGCAGACTGACCATTCGGGCATTCGGTCACGGACCAAGGGCCCGTGACCGAGGGGGGCCTGACACTGCCAATTATGTAATGTGACTGTGACTCCCGCCGGCCACACTGTGCTCCATGACATGAGGCACTAAGGCCTCAGTAATATAATGCCGTCATGCTGCCTTAACTTAAGGCAGCATAATAAGCCTAATGCCACATTGCCCCCAACACAGGATCCACCTCTTGCTGCCAGAGTCCAGACTCACTGCGGAAGTTGTTAGTCTGGCAGCTGCTGGCAGAGAGTGCTTTGGATTCTCTCTCTGTGCTTCTTCCTGTTCATTGCGCATGCTACACGACCAATTGGTCTGCGCAGCTGCGCATTGATGTCATCACGGCCCGCAGGGCCTCGTGATGTGGTGGTGGTGGTGGGGACTGTGGGTCAGCAGCAGAGCCTGCCAGCGCCAAGGAGGATGGTGGGCCACAGTCTCCCTTCAACTTCCACATGCTGACATCGGAAGGCTGCCGGCCCTTGCCCTAACTGGTGACTACACACATTTTGAATTTTTTGGGCCCGGGCTGTCATCAGTGTTGGAAAGAAGAAGGTGTGATGTTGATTGGAGAGAGACTTAGGTGCGGCGAGCGGTCGGTTGCCTAGTAACCCATGGGTACTTATGCAGCCGGCCAAGGCAACAGGGATCACACAGAAGGTGGGTGGCTGCGCGGCTTCTGTATGCTGTGGAGGGGCAGTGAGTGGTGCCATGAGAGCACAGAGAGGTCATTATATGGACATATGAAACCTATGTAGGAAGTGCTGTTAACCCTATGAATGCCAGAGGGGTATGTAACGCATTGCTTTGCAATGCATTGCATACCCCTCTGGCACTCAAAGGGTTAAATGTGGGAGTGACTGTGCTTTCTGCTCACAAAAAGATACTTGACCTCCTTTAACCCTTTGAGGATCAGACGGGTGTCGCACACCCCCTTTGGCACTCAATGGGTTAAACACACACACACATACACACACACACACACACACACACACACACACACACACACACACACATATATATATATATATATATATTATATATATATATATATATATATATATAAAACAAAATGGAGGTGGGCACTCTATTAAAACAAATGAATATCTTATTTGCCCGGGTGCTACCAGCGAGTTAATAATACATAAATGTCCTGTAGTCCAAAGACTAGCAAGTAGGAGCACTCCAGGGACTTAGTATAAACACAAAAATTATTTATTATTATAAGTCATATTCATCGACGTTTCGGCCCTCTCAGGGGCCTTCCTCAAGACAATACAAACAACACCAAAGTGACCATTTATACAGTGTGACCGTCAAAACAGGCGCGAACATTGACCTTAACGTCCAAGCATGACGTCATTGGTGACCTTAGTCGTGTGTTGAGCGGCATCCTTGGCTACAGTTAACCATAGGTATGCCGTTCATATACATAATGTCCCCGCAATCCTAGTACATTAACCATCATCATCTCGTGCCCAAATGACGGCAAATTGCAACCACATAATGTCCGACGGCAGTTAAAACAAATAATCAAAACAGTAGAAAATATATTTCTGAATAGGACAATAAAGATTGCTTCATTATTAGAAAACTTGCAGTGAAGAGACCATGTGAATAATACTTATTCTGAATACCGTATCACTATTGGCATATCAACAGTGTGACTAGCGATTGATTTAATAAAGTCTAGTGAAATACCTTCGAGTTGGCATATGGTCCACCAGCCATTGTCGTATTCCAGGTAAAGGAAGCAATTGTCGGCATCAAAATTGAAAACCCTTGGCTCTACGTCAGCTGTTTCTCTGACAGACTAGACGGAGTCCTAATACAGGGTTAAGGAAAAAAAGTCATTTACCTCATCGTGTAAGTCCCATTGATGCATTAATCAGAAGGAATACCGGAGGACCCCTGGCTCTACGGTTGCTGCACTAAGCAGACAGACCGGAGACCTATTTCAGGGTCATACTTATGATCACATCATCTCGTATCACGGAGACCGTTATGAGTCCCAAGTTGATCAGCCTTCCAGTGAAGAAGGTATCCAAACGTATTAACCACATCATTGCTATTCAAAACATCAATGCACATACAATAGTAGATTGCGACCCATCCATAGACCCCTGGCTCTACGTCGGCTGTTACTATGACAGACTCGACGGAGTCCGAGTATAGGGTCTGAGGAGGGAAATCATACTGTAGCAAAGAGCCAATATTTATAATCAGAAAGGTTACTTAGAGCGCACAATGTATCTTGTTGCATATAAACTATATTGATAGGTACACACAAGTCACTCGCCAGACCTCCGCGGCGCCCGCACTAAACTAAGTCCAGTGCCAAACCCCACGGTGGTCGTCAAGAGAAAAGCGTGCCCCCATTACACATCATGTGATAGAGCATTGCAAGCAAAAAAATGGATAGCAGAATAGAAACATGAAAAAAACTGAAATAAAATAAAATAAAATAACTGCCATCGGACATATATAGGCAGAGACAAAGGAAACCAAGGCAGTAGCTACATCTACATATAGCACGAAATTAGGCCATAAAAGACAGACATCAATTAAGGACAGGAGTAGTTTAGAAACCTTAAAACATCAAAAAATATTATTTGGAGGACTATCCAAAGTTTAATGAGACTCAGAAATAGGAGAAATAAATGTAGTCATAGAAAACAGTGGAGGGACAGTCTATCGTTTAAACCCCTAGGGGTTACTGTGTCCAAATAGTGAATCCATTAGGATTCCTTCTGTAGAAGTAGTCTAGACCTGTCTCCACCTCTGGGCAGAGGTGGTATACAGTCAATCACCATATATCTCAGTGTGGGAAGAGGATGCATCGCTTGTGCGAAATGTAGAGCCACCGGTTGATCTTTAATTTTAGACACTTGTTGTTTGGATGGGTTCCTAGTTGCTTCTATTGCTGCCTTGATTGCTGCACGATGGTTTCCCATTCTTTCTTTGAATGTGGTAGTGGTTTTACCCACATATAATAAACCACATGGACATGCTATGATATAGATGACAAATTGGCTTGAGCAATTTAAAGAGTGACGTATAGGAATCTTGTGTCCTTTATGTGGATGTCTAAAGAAACTGCCCGTCATCATATAACTGCAGGTTACACACGACACACACTTAAAACACCCGTTTTTAAGACTCATTGTAGGTTTCTGGTAACAATGGATAGGGTCCGTTTTAACCAATAAATCTTTGAGGTTTTTTCCTCTTTTATAACAAAACATAGGTTGTGTTTTAGGTATGCAAGACAGTTGAGTGTCAGTGATAATCAAAGGCCAGTGTTTCTGAATAGATTTTTTCAAGAGGTTACTTGATGTATTGTAAGATGTCTGAAATCTCATTCTTTCTGTAGTTTTCTTAGATTGTTTAGTCAAACTCTCCTTGCGATTAATTTTGGAAGTGGCAATTTTGCAATCATCAATCAAAGATTTTTTGTATCCTCTTTCCAGAAATCTGTTGCCCATAGCTTCCAATTCGTCAGCTAATGTGTCATCTTGGCTGATGATTCTTCTAAGTCTCAACATTTGTGATTTAGGTAGTGAATCTTTCAAATGTGGAGGATGGTGACTACTGGCGTGGAGGAGATTATTTCTATCAGTAGGTTTTTTGTATAATGTCGTTTCTAAATGTCCCTCATTCACTTGTACTAAAACGTCCAGAAACGGGATCTGTGACTGGCTATGATTAAGAGTCAGAAACACATGTTTATGTTGTTGATTTAGATCAAGAACTAGTTTTTCGAGTTCTAGGGATGTTCCATTCCACAAGATGAACATATCGTCAATGTATCTAGTATACATGACGGTATGTTCTTGGAATAATCTATTGGTCTGCAAAAAGTCTGCTTCATATTGGTGCATGTAAATATTTGCATAAGATGGGGCCATACATGCCCCCATCGCTGTCCCTGTCTTTTGTAGATAGAAATGGTCTTCAAATTTAAAAAAATTCTTAGACAGACATAGTTCTAGTAATGTCAAAAGAAATTCCACAGGTGGACCCTGGTATAGGGGATTGTTGGTAAGTAAATTGCGTACTGCCAAAATACCATCTATATGAGGAATGATTGTGTATAATGATCTCACATCCATTGTTCCCAGTATCAGGGTACCTGTGTGTGGTTGGAGATTTTGCAATTGAGTTAGAAACGTAGTCGTGTCTTTCAAGTAGAATGGTAGGGCTTGTACACACGGTTGTAGGACAGAATCAATGTATTCGCCTAGGGGATGTAATAGGGAGCCAATGGCAGAAATTATTGGTCTACCTGGAGGGTTGACTAGTGACTTATGGATCTTGGGTAAAGTGTATAGTATAGGTCTCACTGGATATTCAGTTTTGAGAAAAGAAGCTATTTTGTCACTAAGCCAACCAGATGTTTCCCCTAGGTCAATACAGATATCTATTTCCTTTTTAAACCGTATCGTAGGGTCAAATGAAAGTTCTTGGTAAGTCTCAGCATCAGAGAGTTGTGTCATGATTTCTTTTCTATAGTCCGAATAATTGAGGATGACTATAGCGCCCCCTTTATCCGCAGATCTAATAACAATATTTTTGTCACTAGATAAGGATGTAATAGCCTGCAGTTCCTCTTTGGTAAGATTAGAGAATTTGGTATTATTGTTACCAGAGGGTGTTTGCTTAATGTCATATTCAATCATTCTTTGAAAGGTTTTTATAGAGGCATTAGAGGTCGGTGGATCAAAAAGGGATTTAGGTTTGAATGTGCTATAAGACTTAGTAGTAGATACCTCATCTTTAAAAAATTCTTTCAAACGCAAAGAGCGGTTAAATTTATAGGAATCTATCTGCCATTCAAATTTAGAATACATGTTGGTTGGTACGAAGGATAATCCTTTCTGTAATAAACTGTATTCCCCTTGAGTCAGTGTGTGTGAGGATAAATTATATATTAAGTCTTGGGTAGGGGAGGTTTTGAACCTATTTCTGTTCTTGTTTTTGCCCCCCCTCCGCGTCCTCGTCCTCTTGTGCCTCCTCTGTTGGACTCTTGTGACCGAGTTGTTACCCCCAAAAAAGTCGTTTCAGAACTACTTAGTTCAGTTTCAGAGTCAAGGGAAGAAGAGAAAGTGTCCTCTTTGTCAGTTAATCCCTGCACTTGTGGTCTTTGTTTCTGACGTCTCCTGTAGTGAGGTCTCTGTGGATAGTCAGTGGTGCCAGTAAGCCATCTATAGACTCTATGTTCCTGATAGTCGCTGGCTACCTTAGTAAACTTATCTCTTTTGTATTTAGCAAGTTTGTTCCTATATGTTTCTACCTGTCCTTCAAGTTTCTTAAACCAATCTGTTTCCTTATCATTAGTTAATATTTCTTTGTGTTTGTTATCAAATTCTGCAATGGTTTTCCTTACCTCTGCCAACTCTTGGTTAATCTCCTCCACTACCAGTACCATTAAATCCAAGGAGCATTGATTCAAAATGCCGATCCATTTGCGACAGAAGGCAGCATTCATTCTTCCAATTGTAGGTACATTTTTAATGCGAAAGCCTCTGGGAATCCTTTTGTCTCTATGGTATTCTGATAGGGTTATTCCATGTAGAAGGAGATTAACCAAGAGTTGGCAGAGGTACAACCGTGTGTACAAGCCCTACCATTCTACTTGAAAGACACGACTACGTTTCTAACTCAATTGCAAAATCTCCAACCACACACAGGTACCCTGATACTGGGAACAATGGATGTGAGATCATTATACACAATCATTCCTCATATAGATGGTATTTTGGCAGTACGCAATTTACTTACCAACAATCCCCTATACCAGGGTCCACCTGTGGAATTTCTTTTGACATTACTAGAACTATGTCTGTCTAAGAATTTTTTTAAATTTGAAGACCATTTCTATCTACAAAAGACAGGGACAGCGATGGGGGCATGTATGGCCCCATCTTATGCAAATATTTACATGCACCAATATGAAGCAGACTTTTTGCAGACCAATAGATTATTCCAAGAACATACCGTCATGTATACTAGATACATTGACGATATGTTCATCTTGTGGAATGGAACATCCCTAGAACTCGAAAAACTAGTTCTTGATCTAAATCAACAACATAAACATGTGTTTCTGACTCTTAATCATAGCCAGTCACAGATCCCGTTTCTGGACGTTTTAGTACAAGTGAATGAGGGACATTTAGAAACGACATTATACAAAAAACCTACTGATAGAAATAATCTCCTCCACGCCAGTAGTCACCATCCTCCACATTTGAAAGATTCACTACCTAAATCACAAATGTTGAGACTTAGAAGAATCATCAGCCAAGATGACACATTAGCTGACGAATTGGAAGCTATGGGCAACAGATTTCTGGAAAGAGGATACAAAAAATCTTTGATTGATGATTGCAAAATTGCCACTTCCAAAATTAATCGCAAGGAGAGTTTGACTAAACAATCTAAGAAAACTACAGAAAGAATGAGATTTCAGACATCTTACAATACATCAAGTAACCTCTTGAAAAAATCTATTCAGAAACACTGGCCTTTGATTATCACTGACACTCAACTGTCTTGCATACCTAAAACACAACCTATGTTTTGTTATAAAAGAGGAAAAAACCTCAAAGATTTATTGGTTAAAACGGACCCTATCCATTGTTACCAGAAACCTACAATGAGTCTTAAAAACGGGTGTTTTAAGTGTGTGTCGTGTGTAACCTGCAGTTATATGATGACGGGCAGTTTCTTTAGACATCCACATAAAGGACACAAGATTCCTATACGTCACTCTTTAAATTGCTCAAGCCAATTTGTCATCTATATCATAGCATGTCCATGTGGTTTATTATATGTGGGTAAAACCACTACCACATTCAAAGAAAGAATGGGAAACCATCGTGCAGCAATCAAGGCAGCAATAGAAGCAACTAGGAACCCATCCAAACAACAAGTGTCTAAAATTAAAGATCAACCGGTGGCTCTACATTTCGCACAAGCGATGCATCCTCTTCCCACACTGAGATATATGGTGATTGACTGTATACCACCTCTGCCCAGAGGTGGAGACAGGTCTAGACTACTTCTACAGAAGGAATCCTAATGGATTCACTATTTGGACACAGTGACCCCTAGGGGTTTAAACGATAGACTGTCCCTCCACTGTTTTCTATGACTACATTTATTTCTCCTATTTCTGAGTCTCATTAAACTTTGGATAGTCCTCCAAATAATATTTTTTGATGTTTTAAGGTTTCTAAACTACTCCTGTCCTTAATTGATGTCTGTCTTTTATGGCCTAATTTCGTGCTATATGTAGATGTAGCTACTGCCTTGGTTTCCTTTGTCTCTGCCTATATATGTCCGATGGCAGTTATTTTATTTTATTTTATTTCAGTTTTTTTCATGTTTCTATTCTGCTATCCATTTTTTTGCTTGCAATGCTCTATCACATGATGTGTAATGGGGGCACGCTTTTCTCTTGACGACCACCGTGGGGTTTGGCACTGGACTTAGTTTAGTGCAGGCGCCGCGGAGGTCTGGCGAGTGACTTGTGTGTACCTATCAATATAGTTTATATGCAACAAGATACATTGTGCGCTCTAAGTAACCTTTCTGAATATAAATATTGGCTCTTTGCTACAGTATGATTTCCCTCCTCAGACCCTATACTCGGACTCCGTCGAGTCCGTCATAGTAACAGCCGACGTAGAGCCAGGGGTCTATGGATGGGTCGCAATCTACTATTGTATGTGCATTGATGTTTTGAATAGCAATGATGTGGTTAATACGTTTGGATACCTTCTTCACTGGAAGGCTGATCAACTTGGGACTCATAACGGTCTCCGTGATACGAGATGATGTGATCATAAGTATGACCCTGAAATAGGTCTCCGGTCTGTCTGCTTAGTGCAGCAACCGTAGAGCAAGGGGTCCTCCGGTATTCCTTCTGATTAATGCATCAATGGGACTTACACGATGAGGTAAATTACTTTTTTTCCTTAACCCTGTACTAGGACTCCGTCTAGTCTGTCAGAGAAACAGCTGACGTAGAGCCAAGGGTTTTCAATTTTGATGCCGACAATTGCTTCCTTTACCTGGAATACGACAATGGCTGGTGGACCATATGCCAACTCGAAGGTATTTCACTAGACTTTATTAAATCAATCGCTAGTCACACTGTTGATATGCCAATAGTGATACGGTATTCAGAATAAGTATTATTCACATGGTCTCTTCACTGCAAGTTTTCTAATAATGAAGCAATCTTTATTGTCCTATTCAGAAATATATTTTCTACTGTTTTGATTATTTGTTTTAACTGCCGTCGGACATTATGTGGTTGCAATTTGCCGTCATTTGGGCACGAGATGATGATGGTTAATGTATTAGGATTGCGGGGACATTATGTATATGAACGGCATACCTATGGTTAACTGTAGCCAAGGATGCCGCTCAACACACGACTAAGGTCACCAATGACGTCATGCTTGGACGTTAAGGTCAATGTTCGCGCCTGTTTTGACGGTCACACTGTATAAATGGTCACTTTGGTGTTGTTTGTATTGTCTTGAGGAAGGCCCCTGAGAGGGCCGAAACGTCGATGAATATGACTTATAATAATAAATAATTTTTGTGTTTATACTAAGTCCCTGGAGTGCTCCTACTTGCTAGTCTTTGGACTACAGGACATTTATATATATATATATATATATATATATATATATATATATATAGCAAGTATTGCTGAATATTAATAAATGAACAAAGACTATTAAAATGCCTGAATCAAATACCTAGTGTGTGAATGTGTGTGCCAGTGTATGCATACATCTGCCAGGGTGTGAATTTGTGTGCTAGTGTATGCATGTGTTTGACATCTTGTGAATGTGTGTGCTAGTGTATTGTATGACAGTGTGTCAGTGTGTGTGTGTGCAAATGTGTGAATGTGTTTGCTAGTGTATGCATGTGTGTGCCAGGGTATGAATGTACTAGTGTGTGAATATGTGTACTATGTGTGCCATTGTGTGAATGTGTTAGTGTGTACCAGTGCGTGAATGTGTATTAGTGTATGCATGTATGTGCCAGTATGTGAATGCATGTGCTAGTGTATACAAGTGTATATACTAGTGTGTGAATATGTGTACCAGTGTGTGAATTTGTTCAATAGTGTGTGTGTATGTGTGTGTGTGTGTATGATAGTGTGTAACAAGAAGAGGAGGGCAAATAGGGACATCATTAAAGCACAATATATCAGGTATACAGGTGTAATGTGATGTACAATAGACTGCACTCAAACTGGAAGAAAGCTACCATAAAAGTAAAAAATAATTTTTTGGAAATAGTCATTTCACACTAAAGGTGGTTAATTACCCATAGATCTATGAGTACGAACCTTTAGTGCAGAACTTTTTTAATTGCTTGGATTTTGTCCCGATGTCCACATGTAAATATTCTGATGACTATTCCAAAAATGTATTTTTTACTTTTACGGTGGCTCTCTTCCGGTTTGAGTGCAGTCTATTGTACATCACATTATCATGAAAATAAACATTTCTGACAACCTGAACCAGTCGGACGATCACATCTGGCGGTTACACATGATTTTTGTATAGCTGATATATTTTGCACAAATTATGCCCTATTTGCCCTCCTCTTCTTGTTACACACTAACACACATTCACACAATGACACACACACTAGTGCACAAATTCACACTGGTACACATATTCACACACTAGTAAATACACATGTATACACTAGCACACACAGTCACATGATGTCACATACATGCATACACTAACACATTCACACACTGTTACACACTAACACATTCACACACTGGCACACATAGTACACATATTCATACACTAGTACATACATCCACACCTATTCATACCCTGACACACACATGCATACACTAGAACACACACACACATGCATGCATGCACTAGCAAACACATTCACACCCTGGCACACACACATGTATGCACTCGAATGCACATTCTGATGGCTATTTCCAAGAAATACATTTTTACATTTATGGTGGCAGCGTCCCCATGCTTTCTGCCACACTCTTTCCCTGCCATGTTCTTTCCCCTTTATTCTCACAGTCAATTTCTGTTGTTATCACTCCTACCTACCTAACCTTCCCTGTTTAACTGCCTCTTGCCTTCCAATTCCCCACTGTCTCCCTGCTGTTATTCTATAAACCAGCATATGATATAGACATATTAGCTTGTATTATGTCTAGTTTGAATACCAGAATGGGCTGGGGGAGTAATGGATGGCTTGGGGGGTTATTGGATGGCCTGTGGGTACTGGATGGCCTGGGGGGAAGTAATGGATGGCCTGGGGGGTTATTGGACTTCTGAAATGGTGTGGAGTATCTTAATTTGTGTAATGTGAAACTTCTGGTTGGGACGAGAGTGTATGTGTGTGTGTGGGGGAGGGTAAGTGTGTGGGGCTGAGGATGTAGTGAGAGGTGGGGCTTGCAATGTATGGGGTGGGGCTTATGCTGTCATGGGGAGGGGCTTATTATTCCATAGGGTGGCACTTGTGATGGCATGGGGAGTGGCCAATGATGTCATTGGGCAGGGGGCCCAGACCTCTTTTTGGACCAGGGGCCCAGACCTCTTTTTGGACCAGGGGCCCTGGGTCCGTCAGTCCGCCCCTGAATGCAACATACCTGCTTAACTGTAACATCAATATCCACTGCATATTTTTTTCCATATTTTTCTCTGTACATCCACCCAACACGTCTGTTATACTGCATGATCTATGGAGCCAGGGATAACCTATCATGAAGTCAGCTTTTGATTATCAGCACTAATTGCACCAATTGTTATATTTAATTATTCTTTACTTGATTTCATGCAACAAAACCTCTGAAATTGCAAATAAAATGAATGAAATGATTTAGTGCTATTGTGTCATAAACTGGGACATCAATTGACATGATCTAACCTGACTGAAACTGTTCTAAAAATTGTGTATGACATCTTTGATGAGAATTGGGAACATTGTTGTTGGGCTATCTGTGTTCATTTTATGATTTTAATAGTTTTAGATTAGATATCATATAGCCGTGAATGATTGGTCTCTAGTAAATATCATACTGTATCATTGTATGCACATTTATCAACCTGACTGCAATATAGTCCTTGTCTGAGAATTACCTTTTGATATATTATTTTTCTATCACAAATATTGAATACATTATTATCTTCAGTCAATTTCCATTTTACATCTTTTGTTGAAGAATGTGGGGATCCAGTAATATTTTGTGTGCAGTTTTTTAAATCAAAATGTTTGCCATATAAGAATTATTTAATTATGCAGCTTTCTGCTAAAAAAAACACAAAAAATGCATTCAATTTAAATGACAGAAAATGCCATGGTTTACAGGCAAACTGTGGTAAGTAGAAACTAACTTAATTTCATTCATTTTAAAGGGATAGTAATACTTAAAATGTAAAAAAAAATATGTTGTAGGGTTTATCCCCCTGAGTAAAACAAGAGTACTCCCACTGCTGAAAGGTGTTTCATTCAAAAGTTATTAATTTTCAAAGTTGAATTTTTTAGGTGCAATATCACAGTGGCCTGAAATTGTACAGTGGCACTGTTGCTACACGATCCTATGGACAGCTCTGGTTCCGAGACCATAAATCTCCATAGGATGGTGTAGCAACAGCACCACTGTACAATTTCAGGCCACTGTGATATTGCACCTAAAAAATTAAACTTTGAAAATTAATAACTTGTGAATGAAACACCTTTCAGCAGTGGGAGTACTCTTGTTTTACTCAGGGGGATAAACCCTACAACATATATTTTTTTACATTTTAAGTATTACTATCCCTTTAAGTACACAAAATATCAGTGTCAACTCATGTTCTTACTAAAACTATTATAATATTTTAATCACATGCTAAGCAATTTTTCTTGCTGTAAGCAGAAAAAAAACTCTTCTAATGAAGAAGCTATTTTAAATGTGGTTATATTATTTTAGAATGAGTGCAAGGCCTAAAGGACAAGCGTTATTAGTCTAGAGCAGGCATGTCAAACAGAAGCATAGCACAAAATGCAGCCCCACCTGCAATCTCTAATGAGGGGCTCCATGCCCCTCCCTAACTGTGCCCCACCCCCAACAAAATTCCACACCCATAACAATAACTGAGAACAATGAAGAGTAAGAATGCTCCTGATTTTTAGTACATAAATAGAAAATATGTGCAAGGCATTAATCAGACCACAAACATATATTTACCCAACATGGATAACATTATAGACAGTAGGGATTAAAGGCTATTCTTTAAAAGTTTTAATTGCTATGCCTTAACCCATTTGATGATGAAGAATCTCCCCCATGATTCACTTCACAAATGGACACTTTGAGAAATAGATGTCTGCCTCCTCTGCTCACACATGATGCATGAAGATTCAGGAATTGTAAGCTCAGTGTTGCAGGGCTTTTATCACCTGCATCATGCTAGGATCAGAGCCAAATCAACACTCCCTAGGGCCCTATCAGAGAACCAGTTTAAGCCCTCTCTCTCTCTCATACACACACTGGACTCAACTATTATCCCATTACATGAAACCATTCAAAAATTACATAAGATTTGCAGGCATCTATTAGTTTTAACACATTTTGCAGTTTGTTTTATGAATAACTGGTAGCCTAATGATTGTATTCTCAGAAAGCATGGGATTCAAAAAAGGGAAGGGAAAGATCAGAGACAGAGAAACAGGTAGAGTACAAGAACAGCAAAGTGCCCATTCCTGGCCAGTTTCAATGTCATTATCATCAACGTGCATTGCTCTGAAAGGTCCTGTGCACCTCTCAGATCTTCAAGAGGTTAATCAAGCATGATTCTGAGCCTCCTGCTTTTTTAACCTCTTAAGGATCAGAGTGGTGTGCAATGCATCACAAAGCACACTGTACACCCATTTGGTTTTCAAGGGGTTAACTTATGACAAAATATGACATTGACATCGTCTACTGGGTGATGGGTTAGCCTGGGATGGGCAATTATCTGTACAAACCACATTTCTTACAAATATATTTTTGGCCATATTGAGTATATATACCGCTTTTTAATTTTAATTTATGATGTTGACTGTTTTATCATTCCTTCCACCATCTTTAGCACTATAATACCTGCTGGATGATCCAATTTGAAAAGGTGACTGGTTCAAACAGAAAGGCCAGGACAGGCACAGTGACAACAGCAGGAGATGCACTAAAGGTCTATACTGTGGCAATATGATGTTGTCGATGTGTTCAAAGCACTTTGACTTTTCAATCTAGACACCCATCGCCATATGCACTAAAATTTAGGAATGCAAGGGGAGGGGAGGAGAAGGTCTCCATTAGCATAGAATGTTGTTGAACTGCTGTTGATGTTGAAGGGATGCCCTCACTTGCACATCCTGAAGTGTGAGCGCATTATCTCTGTTTCTCCACATGGTCAACAGGGGAGTGGAGAGGATTCTTTGAGCACCACGAAAAGCTTCACTCCCCAAACCCTTTGAGTGCCATAGGAATGTGCATTGCACACCCCTGTGGCACTCAAAGGGTTAAAAAAGTACACCATGTAGCACATAGTCAGGTGTATGATTAAACAATTATGCCAAACAGGTGCTAATTATTATCAATGTAATATGTAGGATGAAACACAACCATTAACTGAAACAGCTGTGTAGGAGGAATAAAACTGGGTGAGGAACAGCCAAACTCAGTTAACAAGGTGAGGTTGCTGTAGAAACTTTCATGTCAAAAGTCATACACCATGGCAAGGCTGCGCACAGCAACAAGACACAAGGTAGTTATACTGCAAAAGCAAGGTCTCTTCCAGGCAGAAATTTCAAGGCAGACAGGGGTTTCCAGACATGCTGTCCAAGCTCTTTTGAAAAAATGCACGACACAGTGGTCACCCACGGAAACTTAGTGCAGCAGATGAAAAACACACCATGGTTACTTGCTTTTGCAATCAGAAGATGTGCAGCAGTGCCATCAGCTCAGAATGGGCAGAAAACAGTGGGATCCTGGTACGCCCATCTACTCTTTGGAGAAATCTGGTTGAAGTTGCCTTCGTGGAAGACTTGTGGCCAAAAAGCTATACCTCCAATGTTGAAACATGGCCAAACGACTCAAGTATGCACAAAAACACAGGAACTGGGGTGCAGAAAAATTGCAGCAGGTGCTCCAGACTGATGAGTCAAAATTTGAAATATCTGACTCTAGCAGAAGGCAGTTTGTTCGCCAAAGGGCTGGAGAGTGCAGGCAGCTACTTATCCATCATAAATACCTTCAGGGAGGCATCTGATTGGCACCAATTTATTTTCCAGCATGACAATGACCCTGACATACAGCCAAAGTAATTAAGAACTATCTTTAGTGTAAAGAAGAACAAGGAGTCCTGGAAGTGATGGTATGGCCCCCACAGAGCCCTGATCTCAACATCATCCGGTCTGGGATTACATGAAGACCTTTTTGACTATGTCTTTGTTCAACAGTGTTTTCCCTTTAAAGGGATAGTAATACTTCGTTTTAACTTTATTTTATTTTGTAGGCATTAAAAAAACATGAAGAATGATATAAGTCTTATCTCTCAGACCTTTATGGTTTATGAGATATTCACAAGCAAAGTTCCCCTCCTGCCCCTTTTACCTAGTGTAAGCCATCTCTTCTCAGATGTGAGTCTGGTTGTATGACAGTACAGATAACAGCAGGGGACAATTTTCTTTGTATGAAAACAATGAAAGCCCTTCCCCCCTTGACAAGTTTTTCAGCTTTTTCCATTATCTTAATTGAAGATTGTCCCTCTCTGCAGTCTACCTGGGCCTCTCCCTTCTGATCTGGTTGAACAGGGGGGTGATACTTTGTTTGTGAATATCTCTTAAACCATAAAGGTTTAAGAGATAAGACTTATATCATTCTTCATGTTTTTTTAATGCCTACAAAATAAAATAAAGTCAAAATGAAGTATTACTATCCCTTTAAGTACCTTATTTTACCCATGAAAATTATTTACTGTTTTTTTACTCACAAATAGGGATTTCTTTTGATACCACACTTATATGGATAGCCCACCATTTATTTTAGTAAAATTAAACTGTAAAAAAATGTAAAAGAAACGCCATATTTTTTTCTCTTGAGATCAGTTGGGCGCAATGGGTTACATTTTTATGGAGACTGCATGAAAGCTATGACCAGTCAGTCATACCTACAAAATGGGAAGTTTTAAGTGGGCACTGTCCCCCTGGGTGAAAATCCCCATGTCCCTTTTTCCCCACCCTATTTTCCACTTTTATTATTGATTACATTTGGCGGTGTATATAAATATATTACATGTCTCCACAACAATCACACTTCCACTTTTGGTAATTGACATACTATTTTTTTTTTATATTTTTCTTGTTTTTTTGCAAAAAAAATTGTTTTGTGTCTTTTTAAAAAAAAGCAAAAAAAAAAACAAAAGTTGATTTTAGCAGGTCAAAAATTGACCTGCTAACAGCCAGCCTCCAGCACAGCAGTGAAGGGGTTAATACCCCGAGCTGCTGATTTTTTTAAACCAGTAGGTGTCTCCTCTCTGCTTCTCTATCCCTTACTTTGCTGGTAAGGGACAAATGGGTTGAGGAGAGACTCAGAGACAGTGTGTGAATCACACTGTCTTATTCATTGAGAATGCCGGTACATGTGATTGCTGCTTCAGCGATCACATGACCCGGCACAACTGAGAAGGGCTGAGACTGAATGCTCCAGTATCGGAGAGTTCAGTCTCAGCCTGGAATAAATTATAGCAGCGTGCACAGAGGCCAGGGGTCCTTAAGTGGAATCTACAAATGACGGTCCTGGACAGTCATGGGTCCTTAACGGGTTAATCACTGCATTTCTCAGAGGATCCATGATGTTGCCACACGGTATCCTTTTGAAATGTCGCACGCCGCATCATGCATCTTAAAATGTCAGACTTATTTGGTCGCCTGACACATTCGCAATCTCGCATGTCAAACAGTCTCACATTCAATATGTCGCCTTGTACAACATGTCGCCTTCTATATGTTGCCTGTGTAAAAATGTCGATCAAAGGATGCAATAAGGGACGCATTAAGGATGCAATAAGGGCACGTTAAGGGCACAATAAGGACGCAATGCATCATTACTGCGCCCACTATGCATCATTACTGCACCCTCCTTTTGTAATGTGTGTAACTGTCACACTTGCGCTGTTAATACACCCTTATTGCACACATGATGTTTAAATGCATCCTTAAACAGTTCACAATAAGTGCGTAATGGCATTAAGGGGCGCAATAAGTGTGTATAACATCACATCTTAGGGGCAAATATGACATTTAAACTTCACATCCTTCACATCTTGACAGTAAGTGCATAATGGCATTAAGGGAGCAATAATGGCACATTAACAGCAAGTGTGACAGTTACACACATTACAAAAGAAGGGCGCAGTAATAAAGCACAGAGGGCTCAGTAATTGCATTGCATCAAAACTGCATAATTTTATCCCGCACTCAAATCAGGAAGTGCATCACTACTGAAAACTAAACAGAAAGTACAAAACCATTGCCAAACCAATAGAGCAAGCTGCACCAGCTGCATCCAGTTTTGCATCCAATGCTGCACCAACTGCATCCAGCTTTGCATCCAAAGGCCATAAAATGCCTAGAGAGCCTTCATTTACAAATGCGGAGCTGGGGATACTTGTCCGCTATATGGTCTTCAAAAGGACTACATGTAACAAATGCAATTACTAGATGACACACCCAACATGAAATTAGTATGCACATTTTCTTTCTTGCTTGGAGTCACACCATATTCTACTAAATACACACCCTCACAATGGGGGAGCTGTTAAAAAATAGTCATTGAGTAATTTTAAAAAGGGCACTAAAAGGATTTAAAAAAACCCTCTACATATATTTTATTGTGTATGTATTGGGTTTGTGAGTGTATGTGAGTACTGGTTTTGTGAGTGTGCGTGTATATTGGGTTTGTGAGTGTATGCGAGTACTGGGTTTGTGAGTGTATGTGTGTGTATTGGGTTTGCGAGTGTATGCGAGTATTGGGTTTGTGAGTGTATGTGTATATTGGGTTTGTGAGTGTATTGGGTTTGTGAGGGTATGTGAGTGTTGGGTTTGTGAGTGTATGTGTGTATTGGGTTTGTGAGTGTATTCGGTTTGTGAGTGTATGCGAGTACTGGGTTTGTGAGTGTATGTGTGTATTGGGTTTGCGAGTGTATGCGAGTATTGGGTTTGTGAGTGTATGTGTATATTGGGTTTGTGAGTGTATTGGGTTTGTGAGGGTATGTGACTGTTGGGTTTGTGAGTGTATGTGTGTATTGGGTTTGTGAGTGTATGTGTATATTGGGTTTGTGAGTGTTGGGTTTGTGAGTGTATGTGTGTATTGGGTTTGTGAGTGTATGTGTATATTGGGCATATTGACATGGATTGATATTCAACTATTTCCATTTTGCATTCTAGATTTTCCCGAAGAACCAACCACTTATTCCCCTCAACCTCCCCAGCGTCCTTCCCAGGAAGTACTTCAGAGGGCCTTCCTTAAACTTGAGCGAAGGGTGCAGTCCCTAAATAGGGAGCTGGGGAAATTGCGTTGCCTTATTTCTCCCAATCAAGACACACTTATATATTTATACAGGGGGCATTTCAAAATAGGATTGCATTGCAGGTCTAAATTATAACATATATGCAAAAACAAGAAGAAAATAGTTTAAAGTGGCCTTTAATTTAACCATATAATTATTGTGCCTCTTTTACACACAGAGACCAGTTCAATGCTCAATAACAACAGAAATATGCCCAAAAACCCTAGAAAAACGTAACTTTTATTAAATCTATCGTAAAACCTTAACATTATCCTTTACTAATCCGGACTCCATATAAAACCAAATAAAAGAATATCACTATGGTGGTCTAATTCTTCGCTCATAGGTACCCTAATAGAGCTTATACCTCCAAAGTGTAAGAGTGATAATGCAAATCTTGTATCTTATTACTACTGTCATGAAAACATAGATTACTCAGAGCATCAGTAATATCATCTTTATAACATCTGTATCGCTGGATGATTAAATGTGCCAAAGCACTTAACCTATGCGTCTATATATATATGAGAGAGATATACTCTAACATATAACACTGTCAATGTTAGGTACAAATCCTCTCTTATTTTACCAGTTGTCCTCCATCACCTATGGACGTCAGGCTATAAAAAGCCTCTATACCTCCATGGTAAACGGGAAACTTTCCTCAAATATTTGTACAATCCCGTCCTAGAAGCATAGATCTCTTAGTAACCCTAATGGTAACGGTACAAATGCAATCAAGCCCTCAATTGCAATACAAATATTAATCGATCACGATAGTCTATGAGCACCGGTCGTTCGGTCCCTAATACTAATCCCTCAGGGTCCGTTTAACACAACTAAATCATCCCAGAAATCTAATCCCTCTCCAGTTTCCAACCACCAGCATTAATAGTCACTATCTAAATGTTAATCAATCTTGACGGTCTATGAGCACCGGTGGTTCGGTCCCTAATACTAATCCCTCGGGGTTCGTTTAACACAACAAAATCATCCCAGAAATCTAATCCCTCTCCAGTTTTCGACCACCAGCGTTGATAGTACTTTAAAGCTAAATTATTCACGAACTGGATACAAAGATTGCATATCAGTCTATGAACCCCAACGCGTTTCCCCGCATAAAGCGGATTCTTCAGGGGGTAGTTAGGTCACAAGCGTCCCATTGTTCATCTTATTTATATTGTCTCTAACAAACGGAAAGTAACGAAGCACCAGATGTAATTAAGATGATGTCATAAGACTACTTACTCTACATTGTGTCACGTAGCTGTCATTCAAAGTTCATCATCTCGCGATACTATATATAAACTACTTACTCTACATTGTAGCACGTAGCTGTCATTCAAAATTCATCATCTTGCGATACTATGTATAAACTACTTACTCTACATTGTAACACGTAGTTGTCACTCAAAAGTCATCATCTCGTGATACTATGTATAAACTACTCACTCTACATTGTAGCACGTAGTTGTCATCTCGCGATACTATGTATTATACCAATAGATTCGAAGGCTCCACCAATCTTTGCCTCAAATTTTTAAAGTGATGACACCAATCTTTATCAAGTATTTTCATGTTATTTACAGATTTCTATTGTTCACTGCACCCTTTCACTACAATACGTGACAACTATGACTATTTGGTTATCTGATCTTATATTAACCAATGTCAAGTAAACTGAATTCCTTACTGTTATCACAATACATTATTGTATGGGTATTCAATCCACTATTCTTGCAGTTCTTATTGTTTAGATGTCTTTAATGAATGGAACATAGGTGGATTCCTCATTCATTCCCAACGGATACAAAGTGCATAATCTATAAATCCATTCAGCTTCTTTAATCAATAATTTCCTATATGTGTCACCCCTTTGTGTAGAACCCTTTATATGGCATATCCCTTGAAATTTAATTACAGTGGGATCGTTGCTGTGAAAAGCTGACACATGTCGTGAGACAGGTTTATCTCTCTGATTTCTAATATTTCCTACATTTTTTAATATTCTTTGTTTTAAGGTTCGCTTTGTTTTCACTACATATGCAAGATGTGTTCAACATTTTGAAGCAGCCAACATATACAATGTGAAATGTTGAGCAAGGCGACATATTAAATGTGTGAATGTTTGACATGCGACATTGTGAATACGTCATTTGCAAGCAGGTGACCAAATAAATGCGACATTTTGAGACGCGCTATGCGCGTGCAACATTTCAAGAGTGAACCCAGCCTCACCAACATACCACCACTGGTTAAAGGGCTTACAGTACAAGTAGATAAGAATAAGTATCTATCAACCTAGCACCCCTGGATTTTGCAATCCAAGAGTAGTCAAATTGAGACTGGATCTATTGTGCACAACTCGCTCTAGGTCAGTCCACAAAGTTTCTGTAGGATTGAGGTCCAGGCTCTTACTGAGCTATTCCAGGACACTAATAATCCTTTTTGTAAGCTGTTCCTTGGTTGACAGTTGACAGTATTGAGGGGTGTTAAGCTGAGAGCGATCTATCCAAACAGACTAACTGCTCTAATCAAAACAAAAGGTGCGTCTAAAAATATTACTTAAAAGGTGTGAGCATTTATGCATTTATGCAACCAAGGCATTGATTCATTTTTTTTGTTTTTAAAACATGATCCATTTGTTTTTCACTTATATATGTTTGGTAGATTGGAGAACGAGAGAGACAAACCAAATCAAAGATATTTGTAAAGTTTGAGTCCAGGGCTAACATCAAGGTTTTTGTGGGCAAGAAAGGGTGTCCTGGGATAAAATATGTGGGCATGTAATTTTGCATTGCCATTTACTTGTTTTGGCTGGAGGTTTACATTTCTGGTGGTGGGTGAAAACTTGCAATGGGAATATCTGTAATACTGTTTACAGACAATATGCCATGATTGCTATCTAACTCCAGTCAAAACAAGTCAATGGCAATACAAATTTACAGGCCCACACATTTTGGCCCTGGACCCATTTTCTTGCTCAAGAGAGCATTGATGTTAGCCCTGGTCTCAAACTTTACACACCTAAACATAATGTTTGGGAAATAGCAGGATGAAAGAGACAAAGCAAATCAAAGAGGTGTGTAAAGTTTGAATCCGGGGCTAACATCAAGGTTGTCCTGGGCAACAAAGGGGATCTTGGGCCAAAATGTGTGGGCCTATAATCTTATATTGTAATTTTCTTGCAGTGGACCCAGTGTTATATTTTTTTGTATTAGAAATCTGGTTGGGTTAAATTAGGGCCATATATTGGACTCACTTGTTAGTTCTTCTTGAGGCAGGCTGAGGCAGGGTGATGTGATATGGCAACTGCTGCTGAGGGCTGGCTGCTGGAGTCTGACTCTGGGCAGGTATTGAGGCCACAGTCTCCTCTGGTTTGCACTCTCAGGCTCACTCTGCTGCTGCCAAGTCTTGATGCATGCTTGCGTGGTCACAGTTCCTCTCCTGTGACCATCTCATCTCCATACCATGTGCAACAGCGCCCCATCACATGCACAGCCAATGAGAGCACTCCTCTCTCATTGGTTGCAATGCGACTGTGCAAGATGTGGGAAGCCTCAACCAGTCAGACATTAACTTTCATTTTAAAAAGTCTGAATGGCAACACTGCAGGGCTGGCTCCGGCACACAGGCAATTTTCCCATTTTAATGCGGCCACCATTTCTGCAGTTTTCATGGTGGCCTCAGGAGAACATTCTGGTGGCCTCATGTGGCCATGGCGACCGCACTTGAGAACCCCTGCTCTAGAGATGTACACTTACATTTAATAATTAATTACAAATATTAAAAAGGAACATAAAAAAATAGGAAAAAAAGTGTTCTTCAGTGATTACATAATAAAATCATTTAGTATCCACACATTGTGTAATTTCTTCAGGCATAAATATAACACTTGTGTAATCAAATTCTGTGGTTCCCAGACTGCTGCCAGAATCCCACACATGATGCAGGTGCTACCCTGGACAAGACCCAACAATGATTATAGAATCATTGCCAGCATTAACTATAAGTGGAGCACATTGAAGGCTTGGGAAGATTATCTTCCCGGATGTTACAAACACATGTTAACAGATAGAAGGATGTGTACTCTACAACACATTGCTTTACTCCAGCAGTCAGAGGAGTAAGGGAAGGCAGCCACTTACAACTCTGTCTATATTTAACACTTTCAGAGAACTAACTGAGTGATCAGTGACTTTTCCCCAAATCATCCAGTGATTTTCAAACTAGTGATTGTCAACCAATCTCAGCTTAGGGTTTTGAGACCATTGGCCAGTCAAAGTTCACTAATGGTGCTCAATGATTTGCTGAGAGTCTCATCATGTGCTCATAATTAGCTCTCAGCTGACAGCTTTACGACAGAGTTTGGTGTAATAAAGGACACAGAGTTATCTGCATTGTTGGGATACTTACAGTGTTTGTCACTGGGAAAAGGCTTGTTGAGAACCTCCATCTTAGCAAGGATATATGGTTTAGATCATGTTTCTGTTATCATGTCTCTGTTATCATAAGCATGAATTGGCGGTTTGAAGTTAAGAAGGAAATTAAAAAATATTTGGGCAGCCTTCTCACTTCCTCCATAGAGAGAAGTTTCTCTAAAAAAACAGTTATTAAAATGTGTATATTATTTTGTCAGCTTGCCATCTGAAGGCAAATCATTGCTGTAGTCACTTGTGGCACTCTGGGTAAAAGGATAGGAGGTGGACCCACAGTGCAGAGGAGGTTACTAGACAGAATAGATGCAGAAACAAAAATTAATAACAGTCACTAAGTATTTGGAATCAGGGAAAATAACATTAAACTCACTTGCAGATGAAAGCAGGATGATGGATGGCCACAGGTTTGTAGAAAAACTAGATCTGTATGCTGCTGCTGCTGAAAGCTGCTTGTGAGAGAAGCTAAGGTGCAAAGCTAGGGAGCAGTATAAACTGCAAGAAGCTCACACAGGTGAATACTGAACTAGAAGATCAGAAACAAACAAGGTCACAAGATACAAATCAGAAAACAGAATCAGATCAGGTCTGGAATGAAGCAGAAGTCAGGACAGGCAGCAAACAATCATGGTCAGAATACAGAGCCAAGGCCATACACAGGAAACAGAAATCTCAGTATGGGAACAATAGTCAGTATGACACTATACAGGTACATTGAAGTGTCTGTAAGGCTGCTGGATAAAGGCCTCAGAAGGCGTGTCCTTAAAACAGACTGAAGACAGTCAAGAGAAGAGCTGGAGTGAATGGAGGGGATTTGTCCAGGTAAACAGAAAGAGCTGCAGATAGAAGAACAGGAATTCCCAAACCGGATTCTTACAACTTAATTGTTGAAGTGGGGACATTCAAGTTAAGATTCTGAAAAAATTACTTTGAAAAGGGAAAGGGTACCATATTTTTTGATAATGGAGAAGTGAGGAAAGGAACTTTGGGGGCGGGAGATAAATAAGAGCAGATCATCAGCAAAGCAAGCTAGCTTTTCCTGTTAAGAACTTGTTGGCAGACCATGAATGAAAGGGGTACATATTAACTAGTTAACAACGGGCTCCATAGCAAGAATGAACTATACTGGTGATAAAGGGCATCTTTGTCTTGTACCGTTAGAAATGCAAAAAGAACCAGATATAAAATGTCTTTTTTACACAGTTAGAGTAAAGTAAGGTATCTTGGGCCAAGATCCATAATGAGTTAAAACCATAGATAAATTAGGGCAACTGGACCTATCACAGGCTTTTTTGGCATCAATCTCTGTTTTGGTGGACCATATACATGAGAGAGACTGCCTTGAAGACATTATCCTTTATCTCCCTGTCTGTAACAAAGCCTGTCTGGTTAGTATGAATAGGGGTAGGGACAAGTCTTCTCAATCAGTTTGCTATTACATTAGTAAAAATTCTTAACATCTAAGTTTAAGAGTGATATTGGTCTATTGTTGCTGTGGGAATCCAAAGATTGTGCAGGGAAAGTTTCTCCAACTGCATGTTGATTAAAAGTGTGTACGAAATGGGTAGAAGAGTTGAAAAACATTTCTGATAGTAAACTACTGTAAAGCCATCTGTGCAGGGGCTCTTTTCCATAGGGAAGCTCAGAATTTCTTACTCTTTTTCCTTGCTTGCAAAGGGGAGTTCAAGTTCTGAAATTTGCTGGGTGGAAATCTTAGGCATTCTAGACATGGCTAAGAAGTGGTCTGCACTTAATTCCATGCAAGTAGTTATTATATTTGTAGGAACAGGAATACAAACGTCATTATATGAGAAGCCAACCGACCAGAATACCCTGCTTTATGCACAAAGTCAACATCCGACCTCATTCAAAAAAGGATTACAACCAGGATGAAATCTCTGAAAGCATATGAAAGGTAGCGGATATGGATAGTCACTACTCAACAGCTCACGTAGAAAAAATGACACAACCTGTGATCCGATTATTATATCAACCACATTTACTGACCACACAAAAAGATTCAAAGGAACCACAAGACAGAGCTGGGATCTCTTATCAAGAGACCTTGAGATAGGGCATATGTTCCCGCAGTCCCCATTGTTCAGTTTCAAGAGAGGCAGGAGCCTTAGGGATGAACTACTGTGTGCAGATTTGGTGAACAAATATTTGAATATAGAGAGAGGGACCAAAAGAGGTGTATACGAAAGCGATAGTTGTGTTACATGCTCCCACATGATCAGTGGTAAAAGTATCAATGTCCCTAAAATTAATTATACCATCAAAGTGAAGGATGATATCACATGCACGACGGCCTATGTAATAAATTTGCTCCTATGCCCCTGTGAGATGGGTTATGTGGGCAAAACTTGTCGCCCTTTTAAAGAACGTCTACTTGAACATGGATCTTTAAGAGTGAGAGGTCTAAATGGAACAATGAATGACCAACAGCTTAAGAGATCTCCAGTGACCAGATATTTTATTAAAGAAAGACACAATTCCAATGATCTTACATTTCTCAAAAAAACAAGAAGAAAAAAGAGGAGATCTAAATAGGCACTCGATCCTAATCAAATAATATCCAATGACAATATTAAATAGATGATGGATATGACCTGGGGGTTTGGTTTCATGTTCAGTCTCAATATCTAGATTAAACTGTATTAAAGAATTTTTCTATGATAATAAATTGATATTTATTTAATATTGTCATTGGATATTATTTGATTAGGATCGAGTGCCTGTTTAGATCTCCTCTTTTTTTTCTTCTTGTTTTTTTGTAGTTAATTTTGGGAGTTTATGGGCAACCCACATATGATATATGTGGTTGTATTCTGTATTATGTTTAATAAGTGTGCTTCTATTAAATATACATAAATTGTTTTCTTGTGGATCTTAAATGTTTCCCCGTTGAAGTGGACAAACAGGCTCCACAAGGGGTGGAGGGCAAGAGAGAATCCAGATTGGTGAAAAGAGAAATGTACTGGATTCATACTCAACATACTCGATCACCACAGTGATTGAACGAACAGTTCAGTGTGATACGTTATATTTAAAAAATGTCGATCAGTAGATAGGTTCTACTATGTATGCCATATAGACCAATTCGTTTGTAAGTTTTTTTGATCAAACAAGGGAATTGATCTTGCGCCAGGGCAGCATTCTGGGTTGTCATGGCCACCCTACACTATGATCACTGGTGCTAAGTTCAACAATAGAACTAAAAGGTCAGTCTGTAAGACTTTAGTCCCTGATGAAAGTCCCATAGTGGACTGAAACGTTGGAGTTTTTTATGATATGTTTTAAATAAAAATAAAGTTTTAACCAACATTGTTTAGGAGTGCTCGGCTTTTTCAGATGAGAAGTTATTATATTTGTGTCATAAAAAATATTTGTTTTTCCTGGACTGTAATAAGAGGGCAAGTTCTGATCAGGCTATATTTAGATCAGAACAGAATTCTTATGGATTGTCTGTTTGTCACAGGTGAAATTTCTGAGTTTTTGGACTTTATTTGAAAATAAATGTTTTCTTATGGGTACCTAGCTTGAATAGTTCTCCTCTGACATAGCATTTGTGGAATTCCCAAATAGTAGGTGCTGACATTCCATGTGTATTATATAGTGAGAAGAAACAGGTACATTATCCACGAGTAAGAGTGATGTGGAGGTGAAAAATATGTGAAATCTTTAATATGAGTATGAGAGAGTTTCCACGCATCTAGTAAGTGCATATCATACAGCAAAATACTTGATCTTTTTCAGAATAGAAAAGGAGTACTGGGATCTTCCCATTGAGGTGTCAGAAGACAGATCAGCCTTAAAGTTTCCTGCCTGGATAAGGTACCCAGTTCTGAAGGAGTTTAGTAAGTGTTGGTGAAGTATTGAGCAACATTGGTCTTAGGCGCATAAAGATTGGCAAGTGTAAAACAATCATTATTGATTCTGCCTTTAATAAATAGATAGCGACCTACTCGGTCTACCATCTTGGCCTCATGCGACCAAGGAGTATGGTTGTTAAACAAGATAGTTGCACCTTTGTGCATTTTCTGAGCTGATGAAAACTATCCTTTACAGTAGTTTCTGTTGCTGGAACAAGAACATTGCAATGCTGGAAAGTGAGTTTCCTGAAGGAACAGGATATTAGTTTAACTCTGTTGGTTTCCCCTTAAAATCCCAGATCTCTCCTCTGGAAACTCTCTAACATTAAGTGATGTAATGTGTAATGTATTGAATTTGCTGCCATGAGGATGGGTAAACAACCTAAGATACTCTGACATACCCCTAAATCAGGCTATAGGCTCTATTTAGAACCCCCAGCCCCCACCAGGAACAACAAAAAGGGTGTGATGAGAAGGGAAACATACAAACAGTGTATACATATATTTGTACTAAGCCTGGAGATGCTCCCAGCACAAGACAGCACACAGAATTGGAGATGAATCAACTGGTTATATTGGATCTGTGTCTTGCCAAGTGCTCTCAGTCCTCAAGAGACCTTCCTCAGGGCAAATGGTCATCAAGATGCAATGCTCACCTAAAAATACTAAATAATGCTTAAAGGGATATTAATGTTTCACAAAAACAGCAGCTCCAATTAATCTTCATAGTATTTGGGTCATGGAGAGTGTTAGTTCAATACTGTCAGAGTTGTAGTTCAGGAGTAATTGAATGATAAAGTATCCCCCTCCCGCCCCATTTCACCTAGTGTAAGCCAACTCCCCTCAGATGTGGAATCTGATCTTATGACCAGACAGGTCACAGTAAAGGACAATCTTCTTACTGTGAGAACAATGAAAACCCTGCCCCCCTTGACAGGATTTTCAGGTTTTTACCTTATGCTAATAGAAGATTGTCCCTCTTTGCAATCCATCTGGACACCACCTTTCTGTTCTGAGGTGAGCAGTGTTACATCACTAAAAGGGCAGGAGGGGATACTTTATCATTCAATTACTCTTGAACTACAACTCTGACAATATTGAAATAACACTCTCCATGGCCTTAATACTATGAAGATTAATTGGAGCTGCTTATATTTTGAAACATTACTATCCCTTTAACCATAAGACATCACATTCCTCATGCACACTGGATGCCAAAAAGTGGTGTTTCCAAGCAGTGCAATGGATATCACTGGGTACCAGATGTAATGCTTGTTATTGTTTATTATTAGTATCCAGTACAAGTACAATGCTGATTATCATATTAACAGGTGTTGGTTTATTTCTATGAGCAAAGATATGATATATAACATGTTCATAAAATAACAGTACTGCTCTTACAAAACAGGAAGTGTCTACACATTAAAGAGCGGTAGCCACGCCAACTATAAACTGATTGGCTGGAGCCAAACCTAAGAATACTACATCTCCCTTCCTAAAAATAATAATAATTAATATAGAATACTTGCAAATATACATAACATAACTGGTATAGATTTATGGGGTTAAAAAAAAAAAAATTAAAAAAACGGAATAGGTAATACATGCAATGTATACGTTTTAGGCAGGAAAGTGCAACATTAACAACATATAAATGGTTACCAGTAATATGCAATAATATAATATATAAAGTCTTATAATATTATGGCAAAGTAAATATAACATATATAAGAAGGCTAAAGGTTTAGCCTGGAATTGTGGGAGGGCTGAAGACCACCTATAAAACTACCGGTAGTGCTGCTGTAGGAAGTGGCTGATGCAGGGAATGAGTAGCTTCTGTCTCGATCTCCAGACACTTCCCTCAATATCGTGACGTTGTTGGCCAGCGACGGAGCACGAGTTTCAAATAACAAGTAAGTCCTCACCGCTATAGGACTCAACAAACTATGCACCTCGCCAAATGCCAAGAAAAAGGTAGAGGGAAGATTTTCTTATTGCATTATTTCAATTGGCTATTGTCTACAAGTTCTGCATGTGGCAGGCAGAGCACGGTCCCCTTACATGCCACTACTGCAGGCTTATTCATACAACCAATATGATTCAATTTGCTCAGGTTCTGGCTAGTGGGGATATGATCACCGTGGTGGCTCCTTATACTAATCCTTCGTGGATTACCATGTTGGCATTTCATGACATTACTCCTATTCCTGTTGTCCACCACTACAAGGGTAGATCAGTTAAGTCCTTTAATATTTATAATTACAAATATTCTTTTTAACTATTTAGCAATGGTTTGATTGGCCCTTTGAAAGCTATTTTATTCATATACAGTTATGTTTCCATGAACTATTAGTGGCAGAGCTGACTGAACAATTTATTTATGTTATTCCTATAAACTGACTCTTTACTGCCAGTTTATCTTCAAATTTTAATCATGCGTAGATTTATTATATAATTAAACTGAATAAGCCTTCTAAGTGTTGTCACTAAGGATATTGCATATACATTTGTTTGCTCGCCAATAATCCAATATTTCTCCGTACACACAAGTTAAATATCCCTGTATCGTCAAACAAAGCATATGCTACACTTAAGTAATATTCTGATACTATTTACGCTATAAACTTAGCTAGGAGTTCCAATGTGTATCCAATGGTTCTTTTCTGGGTAATACTATAAGTCTGGCACATGGCTAAATATGCTCTCATCCACTCTGTCAAACACCCTGGGCGTGATGCTACCATCAATGTTATCTTTGACAATATAAAGTACACTGTTCATAGTCCTTCTCACTACAATACAATACACAATTTATGGTAAAAAACACAACCTTAAATTGTACCAGAGGTGAATTTTAAAACATTACAAGCATTTATGTTCATAAAGCCTGGCAGACTTGATGTCAGGGTTTCGGTGTATGGATACTGAGTGCCTTTATACAGGGTGGTATGATTAGTTTCAGTGTGTAGATACTCAGTGCCCATATACGGAGCTGTGTGGTCAGTATTAGTATCTAGATACTCAGTACCATTATACAGCAGTGTGAGCTATGGTTGGGACGTTATTCCTGTAAAGCATCACTAATTATAATATTATCTGATTGTATTTTCATATATCTTCAGTTTCCAAAATTTTGTTAAAATCATTACGAAAGAAGCCAATAAGAGTTACACTTCGGAAGTGTTACTGGTACCAGATCTATCATTTATTCATTGTAGTGATCAGTTATCTATCTATGTTAACCAGCATATCCGGTCTATGGTCATATCTCATGGGTACTGTAAATGCAAGCAGAATAAGGGTAATTATTCATACGATATGTATTTCTTCTAAGACAGCAACCTAGTGACGGATTGATTACATTGTCATATATCACTCCAGTTTCAGAATCTTAATACCATTACGGAAGAAGACGATAAGAATTACACTTCGGAAATTCTTACAGGTATCAGTGCTATCAACTAACTCTTCATGGTCATCAATTTATATGCCACATTAACCTGCATAACTTTGTCTACTGTCATATCACATGCCTATAATTTACAAGCAGATTATGGGTACTCATACATACGATATGTATTTATAGGCTACAACTTCAGTGGTGGATTGGGTCATTAAGCATTGAGAATTTTCAATCCATCAGATGCACAAACTTCATTCATACGTGATGTTCCAAATCTCACATACGGTGAGGATAGTCAGAAATTCTACACGAAGACTGCCAGGCCCGTCTTTATAGTCAGACATAAGAGAAGTTAATAAACCCTAACATATGTCAAGCACCCATCATCCAAATCATAGTTAATAAACTTCTCTTATGACTATCACATAACTCAGGGACACACCTATCCCGACCACTCATTAGATATAGTATCCTTCTCTTCAAGAACTAGTTGTCTCCGCAAGGCCAACACCCCAGTCTAACGCATAGACTTTACGCCCCATGGTCCAATGAATAGCTAGAGCCTTGCATAAGCCACTTGGCAATAGATAAGGGACTCACTACTCATCATTCAGGTAGTTAAGTTCTTCCCCTATCCTACTAGCTAGCAACATCAGAGCACATGTGTTTTTATACTATGCACTTTGTTTTCCAGAACTAAAGATCAGAAGAATATGTCCATTAGATCAGGGCAAGACTACTTACCCAGCCATCAAACAACCCCAAGACATCAGTCTGAACGTGCCAGTCCATTTACATATAAGACATGGACAGTGGCAAAAATTATGGCTGAACTTCAGCGGCGCGGTGTTCCGTATCCAGCTATGGCCAGGAAAGCTGAACTATTTAAACTATTAAATAACACACCCCACACCCCAAGTAATAGTCTCAGCCCGAACCTAGCACAAGCACCTTCACCTTAGCTACTTTGACAGCTTCAGTAGCAGCCATTCATGTGTGCCTAGATACCATGCAAACCCCCCTAACATCTATCATCAAGCTATTCAAGTGTTAGGTCCAGAAGCAGGACAGGGCTCGTTCTTCCACTCTAACCATACAATGGCAAGACCTTTCATTACACCAGCACATTTCATTCCAAACCAACTCAGGAAGGATATACTGGAAGGTAAAGATATCAACTTAGTTCCTCTCTTAATTTCTTCCAAGGATGGCATGGAGAATAAAGCATTCTCATGCAATCAAGTTTCTGTTGTTCTAAAAGCTAGAGCTCCTAGGCTGGGGAAAAAGCTGACAATACCAGAGTTTGTACTGGCATTCAGTGTTTATAGAGATGAACATCCTAACCACAGAAAGGAACTTGACGTGTATCTTTATAGGGTGGTCGAGCTGGGACACAAATATGGAGTCTTCGCCTTCTACAATTATCATGGTTCCTTTTCCTTCAAGGCAGAAGCAGCATTGGCACGATTCAATTATCTTATTGAGCCAGCCAGACACCAAATTGTTCTGCCAGCATTTTGCAGGCCTTCGGGCCCCGGTCTGTTCCTTGTGCCAATCCGCTGAACACACCTCCGGTTTCTGTCCCAATATGATCACTACTGAGCCTACCACCTATCAGGCTAATCCTCAGACTGTTCCACTTCCATCCCCTAGTACATCCCATAAAACTACAGAGAGGTTGGGGAGACCCATAGTATATGTGGGAAAAAATCAAGTATGCAGCAATTACAATTATACAGGATACGTGTACAGTGCTTGTCGTCTTCTCCATTGATGTGTTACATGCCAAGGAGCCCACCCCAAAACCATCTGTCCACATAAATTATTTCCAAATTCATGACTAGGCGTGATAAACTTACCAAAACTCAAAGAATTCCTCTCTACACATCCCTCGGTAGGCTTGGTAGAATTCCTGTCACGGTTTATTATGACTCTCAGACACAAGTTTTAGGTAAAAAAAAAATCAATTTTATTGAAATAATAAATGATAACTTAGGATGGCAATAACATACATATATATATATATACAGAATATAGCACAGACAGAAGGCAGACTCTACCGGTCCTGTCAATATACCGGACAGGACAGTCTTTAGGCTCTACCGGCCTTGCCAATACCGGGTAAGGCAACCTGCAGATGGAATAGCATAACGGTTTTACCGGCCTTACCAAATTACCGGGCAAGGCAGCCTCAATAGATACACAATGTAGGCTCTACCGGCCCTGCCAATACCGGGTAAGGCAACCTCAGATGGAATGTGGCAAAGGTTCTACCGGCCTTACCAATACGGGGCAGGGCAGCCCAGAGATAATAGCAGCAGTCAGATGGAACTGGCAAATTAGCAGAATCGTTAAGCAGCAAGGCTTTGGAGCAAACCAGCGTCCGCACGCTGGGACCAACACAGATTTGTATAGCTGATAGGCTTTGGAGCAAACCAGTGACCGCACACTGGTGTAACAAGCGAGTTTGTATAGCCGCAAGGCTTAGCAGTAAACCAGCGTCCGCACGCTGGGACCAACACAGATTTGTATAGCTGAAAGGCTTTGGAGCAAACCAGTGACCGCACACTGGTGTAACAAGTGAGTTTGTATAGCCGCAAGGCTAGGAGCAAACCAGCGTCCGCACGCTGGGACCAACACAGATTTGTATAGCTGATAGGCTTTGGAGCAAACCAGTGACCGCACACTGGTGTAACAAGCGAGTTTGTATAGCCACAAGGCTTAGGAGCAAACCAGCGTCCGCACGCTGGGACCAACACAGATTTGTATAGCTGAAAGGCTTTGGAGCAAACCAGTGACCGCACACTGGTGTAACAAGTGAGTTTGTATAGCCGCAAGGCTTAGGAGCAAACCAGCGTCCGCACGCTGGGACCAACACAGAATTGTATAGCTGATAGGCTTTGGAGCAAACCAGTGACCGCACACTGGTGTAACAAGCGAGTTTGTATAGCCGCAAGGCTTAGGAGCAAACCAGTGTCCGCACGCTGGGACCAACACAGATTTGTATAGCTGATAGGCTTTGGAGCAAACCAGTGACCGCACACTGGTGTAACAAGCGAGTTTGTATAGCCGCAAGGCTTGGGAGCAAACCAGCGTCCGCACGCTGGGACCAACACGGAATTGTAGCAATGTCACCAACGCGACCAGGCAGAAGGTCGCCAGGATACTGAAGACAGGTGATGAGATGACAGGAACCAGCAACGATCAGTCAGGTCAGAAAACAGCAGAGAAGTTCAGCAGGAACTGCAACACCAGAGACTAGGCCGGAACCAGGACTGGAAGTACTTCAGCATGCAGGAAACACTGGAACAGTAGAGATCAGGAACTCAGGAACACATGAGATCAGGAACTCAGGAACACTGGAACAGAGGCCCAGCTATCACTAGCATAGTGATAGCAAGAAGGTCAGAAACAACACGAAAGGGCACTCAAAGGGTGCCCAATCCAGGTTTAAATAGTCACTAAGAGGCGGGCTATCTGCAGACAGCCAATAGAAGCCCCCTACTGGTGACAGACAAGTAACTGCAGCAAATCACGGGCACCGTGATAGTACCCCCCTTTCAAAGACCCCCTCTCCTAGAATAGGGTTTAGGTTTCTGCGGGTAATTGGCATGAAAGGCCCTAGTTAACCTAGGTGCATGAAGGTCCGTACTATCCACCCATGATCGATCCTCAGGACCATACCCTTTCCAATGTACCAGGTACTGTACCCTTCCTCTAAGCCTACGGGAATCAATAATGCTCTGAACCTCGTACTCCTCCTGGCCCTCGACCTCAACAGGTCCTGGCACCACAGGTGTGGTAGTATAGCGATTGCAAACCAGAGGCTTAAGAAGGGACACATGGAACACATTATGGATACGCATGGATGCAGGTAGGTCTAGTGCATAGGAGACAGGGTTAATTTTGCGAATAACTCTGTATGGACCAATAAACCGAGGAGCCAACTTATTAGACGGAACCTGCAGCTTGAGATTTCTGGAGGAAAGCCATACTCTATCCCCAACCTGAAAGGAAACCGCTGGAAGCCTTCTGCGATTAGCATGGCGCTGATGACGCTGAAATGACTGACCAAGTGCCCTCTGAACTTGTGCCCATGTGGAACGGAGTTGCTCGATATGCTCATCCAGAGCTGGAATCTGTTGCGTCTGAAATGAGTCTGGAAGCAAACAGGGCTGGAACCCATAATTAATCAGAAACGGAGAGCTCCCAGATGAAGAATTGACCGCACAGTTCCTGGCGAACTCTGCCCAAGGCAACAAGTCGGACCAATTATCATGATGGTCAGTAACGAAACAACGGAGAAATTGTTCCAAGCCCTGATTAGCTCGTTCAGCGGCTCCATTGGTCTGGGGATGGTAGGCAGAGGAGAAGGACAGCTGTATGCCCATCTGTTGGCAAAATGCCCTCCAAAATCTAGACACAAACTGGCTCCCCCTGTCAGACACCAGTACCCTAGGCACTCCATGCAACCGGAATACTTCTCTGGCGAACACCATTGCCAATTCCTTCGCTGAAGGAAGACCACGGAGGGGCACGAAATGAGCCATTTTAGAAAACCTGTCCACCACCATGAATATAAAGGAGTACCCCTTCGACATAGGCAACTCTCCCATAAAATCAATGGAAACATGAGACCAGGGGCGTTCGCCATTAGGCACCGGTTGAAGCAAGCCCACAGGGAGATGTCTCGGGGTCTTAGCGCGGGCGCAGGTGGCACAGGCATTCGTAAATTCGGCACAATCTTTTCTCATGGAAGGCCACCAAAATAACTGAGAAAGGGACCATAACAATTGGTCTCTACCAATATGTCCCGCAGCCTTAGAGGAATGGTAGGTTTCGAGCAGCCTAGTACGAAATGATTCAGCGACAAAACATTTGCCCACTGGGGTTTCATGGGGAGCGGACCCCTGAGAGGCCAGGATCTCCTCCCCTAGAGGAGAAGTGATACTCGTGCGTATAGTAGCCAGTATTCTATCAGGTTGGATGATAGGAGCTGGTGCTTCCACTCTGTCACTGTCGGCCTCAAATTGTCTTGACAGTGCATCAGCCCTGATATTTTTTGACCCTGGTAAATATGATACAATGAAATTAAATCGAGACAGGAACAGTGCCCACCTGGCCTGACGAGAGGACAATCTCTTGGCCTCCGAGAGATAGGTCAGATTCTTATGATCTGTTAGGATTAAGACAGGATTCTTAGTACCTTCAAGCAAATGACGCCATTCCTTAAGAGCAAGGATAATGGCCAATAATTCTCTGTCACCTATCTCATAGTGGCTTTGAGTGACAGTCAACTTTTTAGAGAAAAACCCACAAGGTCTGAGAGTTCCACCTTTCTCGTGTCGCTGCGAAAGTACTGCCCCGACCCCAATATCTGAGGCATCAACCTCTAACGTAAATGGAAGTAAAGGATTGGGGTGGGATAACACAGGAGCCGCAGCAAATGCCAGCTTCAAATTCTCAAAGGCTTTCTCAGCAGATACCGGCCAACAAGAAGGATTAGCACCCTTGTGCGTAAGATCGGACAGAGGTTTGACAATGGAAGAAAAGTTCTTAATAAACCTCCTATAATAATTAGCGAAACCCAGGAAACGCTGTATGGCTTTAAGACCCTTGGGTTTTGGCCATTGTAGGACAGCTGACAACTTTTCTTTGTCCATGGCAATGCCATCATTGCCAATTATGAACCCCAAGAATGGCACACTGGTTCTATGAAACTCACATTTTTCCATTTTACAAAATAATTTGTTCTCACGGAGTCGTAGCAATACTGCGGATACATCTTTGATGTGCTGTGCCATGTTTTGGGAGTAAATCAGTATATCGTCGAGGTACACCACAACACATGTCTGTAACATATCTCTCAGAACATCATTTATCAGTTCCTGGAAAACTGCGGGTGCATTACACAGCCCAAAAGGCATTACTAGATACTCGTAGTGCCCAGCTCGAGTATTAAAGGCAGTTTTCCACTCATCACCTGCTCGAATGCGAACCAGATTGTAAGCGGCCCGTAGGTCCAACTTGGTAAATATCGAAGCGCCCTTAAGCCTGTCAAAAAGCTCGGTGATGAGTGGTATTGGGTATGCGTTTTTTGCCATTAGTTTATTCAAGCCCCGGTAGTCAATGCATGGTCTTAATTCGCCATTTTTCTTTTTTACAAAAAAGAACCCAGCCCCAGCTGGAGAGGTAGATTTACATATGATCCCTCTAGCAAGGGCATCAGAAATGTAATCCTCCATAGCCTTATTTTCATCACAAGATAATGGATAAGTGCGTCCTTTCGGAGGTACTGCACCAGGCTGCAATTCAATGCAACAATCATAAGGTCTATGCTGGGGTAGCATACTAGCCTCTCCTTTGCTAAAAACATCGCCAAACTGTTGGTACACATCCGGCATAGCAGAGGAGGTGCACATGACCTTAATAGGCTGGATGACGCACTTGTCCATACAAAACTGGGACCAAGCAGCAATTTCACACTTTTTCCAATCGAATTGTGGGTTATGTAACTGTAACCACGGAAATCCCAATATCACCGCATGGTGCGGGGAATTAATCAGTTGAAACTGCTGCTCTTCTCTGTGAAGTGCCCCAATAGTCATAGACAATGGCATAGTTTCAAATATAACCTGAGGCGGTTCTAAGGGTCTACCATCAATCGCTTCAATAGTCAAGGGGTTTTCTCTTTCAATGCGTGGAACTCCGTGCAATTCAGCAAAGGTATTATCCATAAAATACCCTGCTGCACCGGAGTCAACCAAGGCCAAAACCTCCACAGAGCGTTGTGCCCAAGACAATACCACCTGTATGGTGGGTTTCATTATGCCCGACACTGGGGACGATTGTACACCACCTAGGGCCTGTCCCCCAAGATACCCTAGGTGTGTGCGTTTCCCGGACGTACCGGACAGGAATTTAGCAAGTGCCCTTTTTTACCGCAGTATAAACATAACCCTTGTTTTTTGCGATATAGTCTCTCTGCCTTGGATAGTCTAGTGAAGCCTATTTCCATAGGTTCACTTGTTTCCCGTACTGGTTCACTAGACTTCAATGCCAAGGGAGGGATGGGTGGGCAAAACATGCTACTAGGCTCATTATTTTTTGACCGTAACTTACGATCTCTGGCAATTGATCTCTCACGTATTCTGGAGTCAATTATCATAACATACTCAATGTAATCATCTAGATCAATAGGTAGATCTTTAGCAGCGATTTCGTCTTTAATGTGGTCATTCAGGCCTTGAGAGAAGGCTGCCAATAATGCCTCGTTATTCCAACCTACCTCTGCTGCCAGTGTGCGGAATTCGATGGCATAGTCGCCCACTGTACGCCTGCCCTGTTGTATCTCCATAAGGCGTTTGGCAGCAGAGGTGGTTCTACCAGGAGGCTCAAACACTCTTCGAAAGGAACGCACAAATTCACTAAAGTTCTTAGTACAAGGTTTAGCATTCTCCCACAAGGGGTTAGCCCAAGCCAATGCTCTGCCAGTGAGCAGTGATATCGTGAACCCCACTTTACTACGATCATTGGGAAATGCGTGTGCCGTCAATTCCATAAAGATTTCGAGTTGATTGATGAACCCTCTGCAGAGACTAGGGTCACCATCATATCTTAGCGGCAAGGGTGCAGAAGCCGTTAACCCTTTAACAGTACCCCCTAGGGGTCTGGTATCACTTTCCGGTGTCTGACTTGGCGAGACCACCGGGCTAGAGCTAGATTGGTCAGCAGGTACCGTGCGTTCAAGGATCGTTTGAATTGCAACTGCCAACTGATCCAAACGTTGCTCGAGCACATCCATCCTCCAATGGATATTCTGTGCGTTACCTTCACCCTTGCTGTCTGAGGTCATGGCCCTTTCGTACTGTCACGGTTTATTATGACTCTCAGACACAAGTTTTAGGTAAAAAAAAAATCAATTTTATTGAAATAATAAATGATAACTTAGGATGGCAATAACATACATATATATATATATACAGAATATAGCACAGACAGAAGGCAGACTCTACCGGTCCTGTCAATATACCGGACAGGACAGTCTTTAGGCTCTACCGGCCTTGCCAATACCGGGTAAGGCAACCTGCAGATGGAATAGCATAACGGTTTTACCGGCCTTACCAAATTACCGGGCAAGGCAGCCTCAATAGATACACAATGTAGGCTCTACCGGCCCTGCCAATACCGGGTAAGGCAACCTCAGATGGAATGTGGCAAAGGTTCTACCGGCCTTACCAATACGGGGCAGGGCAGCCCAGAGATAATAGCAGCAGTCAGATGGAACTGGCAAATTAGCAGAATCGTTAAGCAGCAAGGCTTTGGAGCAAACCAGCGTCCGCACGCTGGGACCAACACAGATTTGTATAGCTGATAGGCTTTGGAGCAAACCAGTGACCGCACACTGGTGTAACAAGCGAGTTTGTATAGCCGCAAGGCTTAGGAGTAAACCAGCGTCCGCACGCTGGGACCAACACAGATTTGTATAGCTGAAAGGCTTTGGAGCAAACCAGTGACCGCACACTGGTGTAACAAGTGAGTTTGTATAGCCGCAAGGCTAGGAGCAAACCAGCGTCCGCACGCTGGGACCAACACAGATTTGTATAGCTGATAGGCTTTGGAGCAAACCAGTGACCGCACACTGGTGTAACAAGCGAGTTTGTATAGCCACAAGGCTTAGGAGCAAACCAGCGTCCGCACGCTGGGACCAACACAGATTTGTATAGCTGAAAGGCTTTGGAGCAAACCAGTGACCGCACACTGGTGTAACAAGTGAGTTTGTATAGCCGCAAGGCTTAGGAGCAAACCAGCGTCCGCACGCTGGGACCAACACAGAATTGTATAGCTGATAGGCTTTGGAGCAAACCAGTGACCGCACACTGGTGTAACAAGCGAGTTTGTATAGCCGCAAGGCTTAGGAGCAAACCAGTGTCCGCACGCTGGGACCAACACAGATTTGTATAGCTGATAGGCTTTGGAGCAAACCAGTGACCGCACACTGGTGTAACAAGCGAGTTTGTATAGCCGCAAGGCTTGGGAGCAAACCAGCGTCCGCACGCTGGGACCAACACGGAATTGTAGCAATGTCACCAACGCGACCAGGCAGAAGGTCGCCAGGATACTGAAGACAGGTGATGAGATGACAGGAACCAGCAACGATCAGTCAGGTCAGAAAACAGCAGAGAAGTTCAGCAGGAACTGCAACACCAGAGACTAGGCCGGAACCAGGACTGGAAGTACTTCAGCATGCAGGAAACACTGGAACAGTAGAGATCAGGAACTCAGGAACACATGAGATCAGGAACTCAGGAACACTGGAACAGAGGCCCAGCTATCACTAGCATAGTGATAGCAAGAAGGTCAGAAACAACACGAAAGGGCACTCAAAGGGTGCCCAATCCAGGTTTAAATAGTCACTAAGAGGCGGGCTATCTGCAGACAGCCAATAGAAGCCCCCTACTGGTGACAGACAAGTAACTGCAGCAAATCACGGGCACCGTGATAATTCCTAGTTCAAGGGTTCACGGAGGGTTTCCACTCTGGCATAATTGCTACACCAATAGGGAAGTTGGAATGCGCTCATTTGCAATCCGCCTTACAAGATCCTGGGGTAGTGGACAGTCTTCTGAAAGTAGAACTTGACAAAGGGTATATCATTGGTCCTTTTGATTCCCTTCAATTTGTCAATTGGAGAGTAAATCCTTTGGGTTTGGCACAGAGAAAGTTTTCTAATAAATATCGTTTGATTTACGATTTTTCTGCTACTCATTCCATCTCGATCCCTAGTTTAAATTCCCTGTTCCCATCTGAAGAATTTTCATTAGCATATACTTCAGTAGATGTCTGATGCCATCCAATTGATCATCAAAGCAAGTAGGGGTGCATGGTTATCAAATGCAGACATTTCAGATGCGTTCAAATTGCTACCATTGCACCCCTCCCTGTGGAGTCTACATGGGATTCAATGGGGAGGTAAATACTATTTCGCTACACGTCTTACATTTGGGTCAAAAAGTAGCCCCAAATTGTTTGACTTATTTGCAGAGGCACTTTGTTGGATACTCTCAAATGTATGTCGTTACAATTATACATTACCTAGATGATTTTCTCACCATAGAGCCACCACAGTTCACACATTTAGGACTTTCAAAAATCTCCAAGCCATTCCAAGATTTAAGCATACCTCTTGCAGTACTTAAATCAGTCGGACCAGTCACTAATCTTTGTTATCTAGGGATCCAACTAGATTCTATTAGCATGGAAGCTAGCCTATCTATAGAAAAATTGGAAATTATTCAAAATGCAATTACTCATTTCACTACTACTGAAACATGCCGGAGAGTGGAATTGCAGTCATTACTGGGTACCCTAAATTTTACTATGAGGATTATTCCTCAAGGTCGGTCTTTTATATCCCATTTATTGACACTACTCACAAAAAATACAGAGACAGGAGATATTATAAAATTGGATAACTCTAGTCATTCTGATTTTGAAATGTGGTTCAGATTCCTTAGAAAATGGAATGGATGTTCCATGTTCATTCCCAGTATGTCCACCTCCAAGTGTGCACACAGACGCGGCAGCCTCTAAAGGATACGCAGCCATATATAATGATCACTGATTGGCGGAAGCATGGCCTCAAGATGCACTACAGATTCCAAAATTTGAATTAACTTCATCATTATTTGAAATAATTCCTGTGGTAGCTGCAGCTATAGTCTGGGGACAGCTATGGACAGGACAAACCGTGAGATAATCAAGCCACCACAAATCTTGTAAAGAAAGGTAGATCACAGTCAGCTGGTATTACACCCTTTCTCAGGAAGCTAATTTGTCTTTCATTATATCAAAAATTCTCTATAGAATGTCAATATACACCAGGAAAATCTAACCACAAAGCTGATGCACTCTCTTGATTGAAATTTCAGGTCTTCCACAGTCTCCAACCTTTGGCCGATCCAATCCCAGCACCATCCCCAGCCATTCAAGATATGATGCTGGATTAAGACATCACTTACAGGGAGCTAGAGTCTTGATGAACAGAGCTCTAGCAACCAATACCAGAAAAACTTATGATAGAGCTTGGGAATTATTCCTTAAATTCCTTAACATTTACAAGGCATCATACCCCTATGCAGTAGATACCTTTTTAGCCTTCATCTCCTATTGTCACTTTACAATACACCTGTACATTACACCTGGCCTATAATACAATATAAATCTACCTGGTGGGCATTCAGCATTTATGTCTACTGACTTGACTAAAATTTCAAGTCACTTCTTTCTTGCCATTCAATTAAATTATTGTTGCGGGACATAGAGAAGTCATCATCAGATAGTAGTACTACCAGACGCCCGATAGATGAGACTTTGTTTAAACAAATATGTACTATGTTAAATTCTGGGCCTTTTGAACATTAGACCAATAAATCATTAATAGCAACCATTTTTCTGGCCTTTTTAAGGACTTCTGAGAACAACGGGAAATCATGGTCAAAAGGAAATCAGATTCCGGATTAAAAATAGCAGACTTGATCCATCACACAGACCATTACGTTCTTTTGCTCCATAGAACAAAAAACAATCAGGTAAGACCACCATCTGAGGTTCATTATTATCCATCTTACACAATTGGTGTCCTGTGCTATTTTTGGACGCATATCTGAGATCACTGGCTGACAAACCCCAAAGTTATCCACTAATTCCATTTTCCAATAATCACCACAACTAAATTCATACATTATGTCAGAATCATTTTAGGAAGATTAGGCTTAGACCCAAAATCCTTTTCCGGTCATTCTTTCAGGATAGGGGTGGCCACATCAGCTTCCCGCAATAAAGTCCCAGGGCACATAATTAAAAAGTTGGGCAGATGAAAGTCTGGTAGTTATATGACATACATTCCGCAGCCAGTTTCAGAGGTTAGGCAGGCTTTCCAAGTGCTATTAAATGAATTCAGCTTTGATTGTTTCAGCTTGATTGTTATTGTGTTATTAAGTCTTAATAAAGGCATGAAGTTACAGTGTCTATACCTTTTTTGCCCTCTCTTTGAACCCACTCAGTCGTCGGATTAAAGCATATTTTCTCTGACATAACATTCATCTAAGCTATCCAGGTAAGCCCGACTACAAATAAGAAGGCTAAAGGTTTAGCCTGGAATTGTGGGGGCTGAAGACCACCTATAAAACTACCAGTAGGGATGCTGTAGGAAGTGACTGACGCAGGGAACGAGTAGCCCCACCCAACCCATATCTGCAATCTCAACATCAATATTTAATTCTTATACACAAGGTGGGCCCTCTCTTTGAGCCCACTCGATCGTCGGATTAAAGCATATTTTCTCTGACATAACATTCATCTAAGCTATCCAGGTAAGCCCGACTACAAATAAGATAATTCCATCTGAGTCCTTCATGCCTACTGAATGTGATTATAAATCCAAAATGTCTCTGGTTTGACTTGACTGTATCTTGTCCAGAAGGCGATAGATGTGGGCAATGCCTCACAAACCTCTGACTTGCTCATTTAAAAAAATCTGCTGTAATAATCAATTGTGATGAGGTAAACTTCATTCCTCCAAGTAAATAGATCCGTGGCCACTATTTGCCATGGTCTGTCTGGTATGCTTCCAGTATGCTTGGAGGACATTGCTTCTTATCCTCAGGCCATCCATTGAGTATGCTGCCTTTTAGTGCCTGGAATTGCATTTCTCTTTTTGACTGTACTTTAATTAACTCCAGCTTGGGATCACTGACTGGCAGGTTACTGTATATGGTGTGTACCTGCACATCCATGCCTTCGCTGATTCTTGGGTCCTCATCAGACAGTGGCTTTCTGGATAATGTGTCCACAACAGGAATGTCTTTTCCTGGACGATGGATAATGTCAGATTTGTACTTCTGCAACTGTAAGATCATCCTCTGAAGCCTTGGGGGTCTGGATGCCATTGGTTTGCACATAATAGATTCAAAAATGGTTTGTGGTCACTTTCCACTACAATGTGGCGCCATAAATATATTGGTGGAAACGCTTGCAGCCAAATAAGATGGCAAACAGTTCCTTTTCAATCTGCGCATAATTGATTTCACTGTCTGTTAGTGACTTTGATGCGTATGCAATTGTCCTACTGTCTTGCAGTAATCCTGATCCAAGACCATATTTAGAAACATCAACCTGCAACTTTAGCTCCTTATGAGGGTCAAAATACATGAGTACCAGTCCCGGCTCGCATGTGAACAAATCCTTCACTTTGGTGAATGCCTCCTCTTGCTAAGAGTCCCAGATGAACTCAGTAGTTTCTTTTAAAAGTTGTCACATTGGAACATTGACTTACATCATTTGTGAGATTATTTTTTGCATGTCTCATCATCACAAACAAGAAACTGGCTATAGGGTATACCTTTTTTTGTAGTGTTAGAATTGAAGCTATTATATATTTGATTCCGATCCTTAAACAAGGGAAGATATCAGATAAGGTAACCTCATACAGGCCCATTTCATTAATAAATGACGATATAAAGATTTACGCAAGTATCATCGAAAAAAGGCTGCAGAAGGTTATGGTAGACTTAATACAGCCCAATCAGGTTGGATTAGGCAAGGGAAGATCATCTGCCAGCTCAACGAGATGCAGCTAGTGCAGACTTCAGGTATCCCTTTTCTGGCCCTGTCATTGGACGCCGAGAAGGCCTTTAACAGGGTCAGGTGGGATTTTCGTAAGGCTTCCCTGAAGTCCTTTGGTTTTTCTGGATGGATATACGATGCAATCACTGTTATCTGTTACTTCTAGAGCAAGAGTAGTTGGAAGTGGTCTATGCTCTGACTGGTTTACAATAAATAACGGGGTTAGACAGGGATGTCTATTATCACCCATCTTATATCTTCTTACTATTGAATCAGTAGCTATGGCAATAAGGGCCAATATTGGCATACAAGGTATAGAGATAAATCGTTGTCAGTTTAAGTTATCACTTTATGCGGACGATATATTAATAACATTGGGAAACCCCTTAGACTCACTGATCGAACTATTAAAATCGATAAGAACGTATAGTATATGCTCAAATTATAAGTTACATATGGACAAAACTCTGATTTTAGATAAAAATCTAAATAAAAAAAATAAAGGAAGAAATTCAGAGAAAATTTGATTTTACTTGGGTAAAATGTGAATTAACATATTTAGGAATAAAAATAGCAAAAGACCCGCAGAGACTTTTGGAATTAAATGTTCTGCCCTTAATGAAGCAGATGAATGCGAAACTAAAGATCTTGAGAAATTCAGAAATATCCTGGATGGGGAGGATTAATATAATTAAATCTTATATCCTCCCAAAGTGGATATATTTATTGTGATTAATTCCAAGGAAAATTAAAAAAATTTGGTTGAGCATGATACAAACGGCATTCTGTAGATTCATATGGAAAAATAGAACACCCAGAATAAGCCAGAGGTTTCTGGCACGGAGTATAAAAGAGGGAGGACTTGGGACTTGGGATGCCCATGACTATGGAGACACAGAATGCATGTTTATTAGCACATGTGATTATTTCGATGAAAGAGAGTGCATCGAATGAACCATGGTTCCATATTGAATCTAACAAAAATGGATATAGAGATATACAGGCTGCCTTTTGGAATGTAAGTAGTTCCCAGAGTCACGGCAAAAGTTTGACTTAGGATCAGTAGAGCACTTATACGACTTCAGGAAACAGATAAATCTACAGGGAAAGATATTAGGTTGTTTATCTATCAAGGTCCTTGAAGGTATAATACCAGATTTAAATTTAACCAAGTGGAATAATAGAGGTATTAAATCAATTGAGGATCTGATATCAAATCTTTTGTGGAATTAGTAGTTAAGATGGGGATTCCTGTAACCAAAATATTTACATATATACGTGTGAATGCCTTCTTAAATAAATATAGAGTGAAAAATCCATCGAAACACATAAGAAAGTTTCAGGAGATATTAATTAATCAGTCTAACAAAAACATAATAACACACTGCTCCAGTCTGCTAAAAATATGAATATAAAACTAAGCCTGCCGGTCATAAAACAATGGGAACAAGACCTTCAAGTAAATATTAACTTTACAGACTGGCTTCAAGCATTGAAACATTTAAACTCGGGAATTCACTGTCTTAACTTATTCGAAATGCAGTATAAACTAATAAATAGATGGCATTATGTACCCTCAAGATTACACAGAATGTTTAATTCGATCCCCCACCATTGTTGGGGCAGTTATTAGACACCACTGCCTATATCAGTTCCATATGGAACAAAAGATGGGCTCCTGGGGCTCGGTAAAAAAAGGATGGTTCGGACCTGGCAGAGCGCGATAGACGCACTTACTATAATGCACTGACTCCCACATACAGGCCAAAATTGATTATCTTCCCTGATTCCGATGATGATATATGTTTTGTCTGTTGTTATATGTGTTATTCAAATCAGTGTTTTATACAAAAGCTATCTTGTTCTATTTTTTTGTACAAATTTAAAAGTCAGTGGTGTCATTTATCATTCATAAAAGGTTGAAGTAAAGAATCAAGATATATGTTAGGAGGTTGCTGCTACTAGTGGTCACCCTGCTGGTTTTATGTCAAGTTTGCATATATTTTGTATCAGATATAGGACTGATATGATAGGACTGTCAATAGTGAGGAATTGTTTCATATTTGTGATATATATGCTGAACTGTCTATGTAGGTGAGACATCAAGGTCTGATAAACTTTGGATTGGTGAACATAAAAGATCCAATATTAGTTGTTATATCGAAAAAATATTTATTTGACACCTGTCAGTAAACATTTTATAGAATCAGGGCACAGTACATCAAAACTCAGATGGTGCTTGTTGGAAGTGGTTAAAATTTAAAAAAGAAATGGAAATAGAGAATGCACATCATTACAACATAAATTAAGATGGACTGATGCTTTTGTGTCCAAGGTCACACATGGGTTTAAATGAGCACTATAACTTTAGAGGCTTTTTATAAAATAGTTGTTTTATGTGCATTGAACTAGCCCTTTCTTGTTATACACAGAGAAAGAACTGCAGAAAAATGTGCTAAAATGTGTTAAATTGTTTACTAGATAAAATAGACTGAAAAAGGCCAGTAATTCTTTTTCAAGTCAGTACTTACATTGTTAATTTATTTTTATTCACAAATTGAAGCTACCACTTTGGTGGGAATGGTTGGTATTAATTCATGGTTGGGTTAACAAATGTTGAATAATTATGTTAACTGTACCTATATGACATCATGATTGTTTGAATTTGGTGCCATTTTCTTATTTATCTGATGTTTGGATGAGGGTTTATTCATCCTCTGATGAAGGGGCACATCCCATGAAATGTTATGCTTATGTGGTTTTAAAAATTTTGAAATCACAATAGAGCTTAAATCCAGTTATCCTGTACGGATATCATCATTCCTTTACTCATAAGAGGAATAGTAGAGATAAATGTCAAAAAGAGATAATAACTGCCATTAACCTTTATAAAACACATTAAGAGCCTGTGTAATGCCATGTATTATATAAAAGTTTTAATTCTGTACCAGAATGTAGCTTTAATTTGTTCAATTTATTATTGAATGTTAACAAGTATTGTTAGGATCTTGTTAAATACTTAAAAAGTATTTTATGAACTAAATTGTTGATTCTGACTACATTGGTTCTAAAAGGCCACAAATTAACATTGTTAATAGTCTGATTTGTGATCTTTGTTCTTTCTATAATGTGGAGATACTGAGGGAACAGTCTACAGGACCATAGAATGAAGCAATAGTAAAATAGTTGGACCTGGGTTTTCATCCAGTTTTCCTGTCTCAGCTCATTAGATCCCCTGCCAGCACATCAGATAATTTGCCAGCAAATCATACCCATGTGTAAGAAAATCAGATTACTTATGTTAGCTCGTCAGATCCCCACTTTTGGCTCTCATTATACTAACTCATAAGATCAGCACATCAAGCTCCCTGTTGCAGCTCACTAGATCCCCCATACCAGCTCATTAGATACTCTGTTCCATTGTATAAGTTCCAATTGCCAGCTAAATAGATTATTTCTTTAGCACATCATTTGCCCTTTTTTGACAGATCATACCCTCCATCTCAACATACAGCTTGCCAACTCTGCATCATTTGTCTCAGTTCAACAGGTCTACCTTCTCAGCAGATCTGAACTTCTATCGCAAAACATCTCACCTCCTGTCTCAGAACTACAGATTTCCTCATTCGCATTAAATACCTCTTATCTGTAAATAATCCCACTAAGCACATCTTAATATGACATTAAAAAAAATCACACTTTTCTCTGCACATCATAACCAGCCTATTAAGGAACTTACTAGTCAGGCATTACATAAACAGTACCAGATTACTCATAAACAAATAAGCACCCTCAAGCCCCTTATAAGCAGTTTTAGTCCAACCCGATAGCACCATCACACATTCAGAGAACATCATAATAGTATCAGACACACTATGTGCACGATCAGATTGCCATACTACATTGAACAAATCTTTTATCTGCCACAATTACAATTATAATAAGATATTTTGTATAACTCCATATAACTCACTGTTGACCTAAATACATTTTGTAATTTGTTTTAACCACATTAAGTTCAGTTCTGTTCCATTATACATATATAATATTTTGTCCAATTTACTGGGATGAGTGGAATGTCCATAGGATGTACCCAGGGAGAGCACACTTAATAAGAGTGTGCTAACAGTGTGGTGAACTTTTTCCTAACCCCTGCCATTGTTCATTAATACTATACCTGTGCATATCTCTCAAATACAGGAGAGGGAGACATTTTGAAATGGTGTCCAGGGTAATGGATATAATAATTTCACTGTTAAATGCTGGGATCTACTGTGCTGCTGGCACCAGAACATTCAGCTTTTTCTCTCTTTCACTAAAGAACATCAACAGAATGGGTTATTCCATTCAAATGACTGTGCTTCATAAACATTTGTTTAAGTAGTATACTCACCTTTTTCGAAAAAGCAACTATGTGTCCGGAATGCCCTATACTCTCATGTGGCCTGCTGGGGGTGGTAACATGGTACCTATAAAGTCTGATTGAGTTTCAGTTCTTTTGCATAGGTATCCACTCAGTGCAGGCACACAAGGTAAGTCATCCTTTATACCTTTTTGAAATATTATTTGTCATTTGTTTTTAATTGCATACATGGGGACCTCCAAGCATTCAAAAAGAAACTATAGAGTAAATACTTGCCATACTTTGGTGGGGTTGGCAAGCTTATACCTCTGTTATGGCCAAAAATGTGGGGACTAAAACCTCAAATTTATTGTGTTATTATACATGCTTAACACAGGGTACACTATTTGCGAATTATACTGGAGGAGTGCAGGTTTGTTGTTTGTTTGATATTCCATTCAAATGACTGTGCTTCATAGACATTTGTTTAAGTGGTATACTCACCGTCTTCATATTGCAGAGTCAACTAGGCAAATGTGCAAAGCAACTATGTGGCCGTAATGCCCTATACTCTCCCAAACAAGTAGTAATCCTGCATTTTGATGTAACCCCCCCCCCCATGTATGATAATACGTAACCTGTAAAGACTGCTGAAGAGAATTAAGCTTTCATATATCAGAACATGTGCAATGCTACAGTGGTCAAACAAACCACTGCCTGAGTTACTAGTATCACAAGAGTATTCAATCACTGTTGGATAGAGCAACTGGATTGAAGCCCAGATGCAGGACTGAATGATGAAGCAGGATGGTAGGTGAGCCAGCAGGGTAACAGATACGTTCAAGACTGATGGACAGGCCTTGGGTCAGGGCAGGCAGTGTATAATAGAGTTGGCGGCCAAGCAGAGGATAGGGCAGGCAGCATAGGTTCAGAGTCAATGGTCAAGCAGAGGTCAGGGTAAGCAGCAAAGGTTCAGAATCTGTAAGGCAGTCCAAGATCAAATCCAGACGTTCAAGAAGAAGTCTAATCCAGAAGTATCCAAAGGCCAAGTATAACTAAGCACAGGACATAGGGTTTGCTGGGTATAAATAGGAACATAGTGTTGACATCACTGCATTGATGCTGAGAATTGTCAGAATGACACTGTGCGACTACATTACTGGAATGATGCTGCGTGTCCGCGTCTCCGGAATGCTGATACGTGCACGCGTCCCTGAAAAGAGGCTTCATGCCCATGATGCCGAAATGACACTTCATGCTGACGTGATGATGTTAAATGCTGACACAGAGATGTGAGAGGCCTGTAACATGTGGAGGAGGAGGACACCAAGCCGCCATGATGTTTTGAAGAGGAAGACGCCGAGGCGCCATGACGGTCTAGAGCTGAGGTATGACAGAGTGCCTCACAAAAATTCAGCCACTGGATGCTCATAGGACCTGAACGAGATAGATGAGCCCAATGGAAACCCCAAAAGCCAAACTGGAGCATGAATGTGGCAAGAGGTTCTCACAACCGTTCTTAGGGGCCATACACCTTCCAATGCATAAGGTATTGCAGCCGGCCTCAATGGATACAGAAGTCCAGAATACCTTGTATCTCATATTTGTCAGTTCCTTCAACCTGTAGTGGATGAAGGTCATTACTGGGTATCCAAGGTCTCAATTTAGAAGTATGGAAGGTAGGATGGATCTTCCATGAAGAAGGTCAGAGTAACCGATAGACTAGAGCATTAATTTGCTGGACAATAGGGAATGGTACTAGGAATTGAAGACCCAATTTTTTAGAGGGACAGCTCAGACAAAGACTGGAGGAGACCCAGACCTTATCCTCTACTTGGAATATGGGAGAAGCAGAGTGGTGCTTGTCAGCTTGTTTCTTGTCGGCAGACTGTGTTTGGAGTAAGTTTGCTGTAGTACTTTATCGCAGTCTCAAAGCTAGTGGATTTGATGCGTGACATCAGGAAAAGTGGAGTCCGGAAAGGAGATGGGTAAAGGTTGGGGATGATATCCATAGCTGGCAAGAAAAGGAGACATTTTGATGGATTGGTGGAAACTGTTCTTGTAAGAAAATTCAGCAAGGCAAAATAAAGAAAACCAATGGTCCTTTAAAATGTGCTGTGTAGCATTGCAGGTATTTTTCTTAAGTTTGCTTGGTATGTTATGTTTGACCATTCTCTGTGGGTGGTATTCTGAAAACAGTTGTATATTGAGTCGAAGAGCTATACAGAAGACTTTCCAGAAACAGATGTAAATTGAGACCCCCGGTCAGACGTCACTGAAGTTGGACAACTATGTAACCTAAATACTTCCTTTATGTACAAAGTGATGGTCTAAGCAGCATTAGGAATAGCTTTGATGGGTATGAAATATGCCATTTTAGTGAGTCTGTCTACTATAACAAGATTGGTGGTACCATTATTGGATCGAGGCAGATATGTAATAAAGTCCATGGTAGCATCTCTCAATGGCGATAAGGGGTGTAAGAAACCAAATAGTTGGAATTTCTATCTTTGGCTCTGGCACAGCTGTCACAATTTGTAGACTTGTGTGAATCGGTTAGGCTGATTTCGGATTTGTATGAATAAGGGTCATTCGGCGTCTTTCGGGCCGTCCAAAAGGCAAAATTCTTTAGTTTTTTAAAACCGAATCCGAACAGCCCTGGTCCGAAATGTTGTAAAAAATGTAGGAAAATCTGCAACGACTACCCGCGAGTGTGATGCTTTCCCTCCATACTTTCCCTCCCTCTCTAGTCCAATTAGCTTCTTTGTTTCATGATGGGGGTTGACTAATGACACTTCAGACACCCAGACAGCCTGCATTTCCTGTTAGTCTGTTGTTGGAGCACAGAGAGAGCAGAAGGAGATAGAGAGTGTCCAGTTGTTGTGTAGGCAGGGAGGTAGCATAGGCAGGTAGCCAGCATTAGTACGTTATTGCCACTGCAAGGGAGAGTCATCTTTGTTCCTGTGCAAAATATAAAAAAATATTAGGAATTTGTTTTAATAGTTTTCAGAGTGACACAGCCAGTCTCACAGTTGTGTACGCATGTGGGCAGGCCAAGTATCTTATTGCCACCGCAAGGGAGAGTCATTCGGCTGAATAATTAGGACTATTGTTGAATTTCATCCGAGTCGAACAGGTCTGGTCCAAAATGTGGATCCTCCAAACGTCAAAAACAAAAATTTATCAGAAATCATATTTTACCGAGAATTTATGATGTGCACAAGTCTAACAATTTGAAACATAAATTTGGATATCCTGATCCATGTGCGGACTCCAAAAGTATCTCTGTATTGATGCTAGTGTCTTTTTTGCACTGCCATGGCCAGCAGAGGGAAGGTCATGGAGCAGATACATAACTTGGTGGTGGAGAGGAATATAAATCTGTTTTTGATGGTACAATAGTCCATCATAGTGGGTCAAGGAATAGTGCTGGACACAAGGGGTGTCAAGAGAAGTATGTTGTTTGAGTGCATCCAGTAAGGTTTTATCAATACAAAAGAAATGAGCAGATTGGAGAACAGTATCCGGTGGTGAAGTAGATTTCTCAGATGTAGAATACTGATGAAAGAGAGCATCAGCTTTTAGGCCGGTAGGTGCTGTGAAGCCTTAGAAGAAAAGGGCCCACCTAGCCTTACAAGTACAAAGCCTCCGTACAGACTTAAGATATTTCAGATTCCTGAAATTGGTATACACTGTAACAGGTTGAAGTGCTCCATCGAGTAGATGACACCATTCCTCAAATGAGCTTTTAATTGCAAGCAGTTCCTTATAACCCATACTGTAGTTGGTTTCAGCAGTGCAGAGGTGTCTGAAAAGAATGCAATAGGACGCAATCTTTCAGGATTGCCGAGTTGTTGAGACAGGACCACCCCAATACCTATGTCCGAGGCGTCCACTTAAACGAAATATGGTCTCTGTACGTCTGGTACAGCAAGTATAGGAGATTTTATAAACAAAGCCTTGGTTTGCTCAAATGCAGTTCTGAGCCTGGCAAGTACACTAGAACCAGAGGTTTTTCTTAGTAAGTGCCATAACAGGGGCGATAAGGGGCAGGATATAGGGTTCGCTGGGTATAAATAGGCACATAGTGGTGATGTCACTGCATCGACGCTGAGAGTCACTGGAATGAAGCTGCATGTTCGCATTGCCAGAATGATGCTGCGTGCACACATCGCCTTCAAGAGGCTGCACTCCCATGACACCGTAATGATGCTGCATGTCGACTTGATGACGCTGCATGCTGACGCAGAGGTGTGAGAGGCATGTCACATGTGGAGGTGGAATACGCTGAACCGCCATGATGGTCTAAGGAGGAAGCCACTGAGGCACTATGATGGTCTGGAGCTGAGGTGGGACAACTAGGCCCCAGGGGTCATCCCTGTGGGCGAAAATGGAAAGGGGTTCCATATACTGAGAGGGGTGTCCTGACACTACCCCCTCTCCCCATCATCTTGGCTGTGCTCAAAAATAAGTTTTGTGGGGCCATCAGACCCCAGTAGTCTACATTATTGGTGAATGTAGCGGTTGCTGTAATCAGCATAGCGCACCTTCCCCCTTGTACTCCTCATTTTTATTTGTACAGTAAGGGAGAAATAAACTTTTAATGGGATCCATATGGACACAAAAGGGGTGATCAATTGTGCCCTCTCCTCTATACCCATTAAGACCTTCTAAACCCTATTACAAAAAATATAAAGAAAAAAATAGCAAAATGTACTTATCCAAAGAGGCATCTGAAGATAAATGTTCCCAAGCTCTGTTCCATTAAAAATAATAATAAAGAAATAAGTGGAACAAATACATCCAAAAAACAATGGCTCAATGGCCAGTGCAGACTGCATTAAAATAACTCAGTTGAATGTTTACCCTTCTCGTACTGTGACTGGCCAGCCTGTAATTTTCTGGGAAGATGGATGGATAGATATAAAGATCTCCTTTCGGTGTTACCTGGAGGTTCCAAATATTAGCCACGGTGAACTTCAGGTAACATTGGAAAGGCGATCTAAGTAAAAATGATGCACCTGAAAGGGTTGACACCAGAAATAACTCTCTGCATAACATAATTCTGTGAGTATTTGTGGGGTATAATGGAAAACAAGAAAAGTAATAATTACATTAAGTGTGTATGAGTGTGCATATATATTAATGTATAAATTGTGGTGTATTTATAAGAGTGTCTGGGTATTAGTGAGTATGTTTATCTGAGTCTGTGAATGAGTGTGTGAATGTCTGTTGGTATATGAAAGTGTGGCCCTCATTTGGGTACACATGAATGCAAGCCAGCCCTCTGCCCAATTGAGTTTGGTAGCCCTTGGACAGAGGTTGGTGAGAGCATGCTACAGATGAGAACTGTGCAATGGGTAATACATTATATCCAACCCGTCATACAACTCATGGATAAATGGCTTTTGTCCTGACCTGACTGATACATTCCTGGTCTGCACAAAATACAGTTATTGGAGGTCAAACATACATGTTGTCTCCAGTCTCCCACAGAACAGCTACTACCCCCAAGCACCTCCCTTTATCCTACTTTGGCAACCTTCCCCCCACAGGAAACATCATAAAAAATCCCCGTTGGTACTACCTGGTAATATTAAAAAGGGGCAAATTTTCACCTAAATGCATAAGAGTACCAGTGTATTTGTTTGACTTCAGCAATTTTAATTTGAAAAAAACATCCTTGCAGCCCAGTAGCAGATCCATTCTAAGGGGAAAGCATGTTTGAATATGCTGTTCTCTTGCTTCTCAAGGTATGTGCCCAGTTATGTGTCTATTATATACTAGGTAGACTCGAAAGGCTACATCCAGACATGATATTTCACTTCCACATTTACATCCGCTTGCAGCCATGTGAGTCTCTGTGCTTTGTATGATGGAGTGCATACCTGGCAAATTTAATCATGGTGGCAAATTCAATCATGCTGCCCCATCAGACAGGATCTAATACAGGGCTGTCCAAGCAGATCTGATATCGGTAGAGGGAGAGAGAAAGAGATGGAGGGGTGGTGTGAGAATGAAGAAGGAAGGGAAGAATAAGAGGTGACACAGAACATACATTGAAAGTAAAGTCACCTTACATTCAGCACTTTACATTTATGTTTTTTAAATCTAAAGTTGGGGGGGTTATTCCAATTTTTGGGCATATATGTCAATACTAGAAGTATACATTGGAAATACACTTCTGGCAGTATGTGATGGCTAGAATGACTGTTTCCAATGTTTTTTTTTGCCACGGTTTTGGTCAACTCCCTATGTATCTTTAATTGATATAGGCAGGATGTATAGCAAGTGGCTTATAGTGTCTAGAGTCACAAAATGGTTACAAAGGTGGCCTTTTTGTGTCTCTTTTCCCAGCTAAAGATTCATTCTTCTAGGTTAGTTATGGCATTGGAGAAGAGAGGGATACATTATTTTTGAAATCAACGAATAATCAATCTTAAAGCAACTGACCCCCTGACTTAAAGTAAATGACTAATTGCTTATCTGTCTTTCTATAATGTTATTATAAGAAATGTGGTGGTACATGTCTCTTGAAGCCAAAGCACCTTGTGAATGTGGTTAAGTGGTGCAGCCTCAGTTTGAAGAGAGGTGGATTTCTTACCCAGCCTTGAAAAAGTGCATCCCATGAAACAACTTCTGTTGATATATACTTAGTGTACATTGTAAATCTGCTTTTCATGAGATTTTGACTCTTTTATAGCAGAGATAAAGAGGATTTGATTTTACCTGTTGTGCAGTGTTACATTGTACTCTGCATCATATATATTGGATTGTTAGAACTATAACATTTCTGCAGAAATATATGAATGATGTAGAACATAAGCTCTCATGGACAGAGCCTCATCACTGTCTGCACGAGATATGCAATTTACATTGTCACAAACCTTGGAAATATTTGTTCCATATCAAACATAGTATATAACAGATGCCCATATATCTGCACAATTTATTTTTCTGAATTTGATCTCTTTTGTAGCTTACTAGTAGTTGTTTCAGTTTGCAGTCTGATAGACAATTATCTGATGCAAGCCATTCAGGCTACTGAAGTTTACTGTTTGTTGTGAGGAGGTGTGAACTAAAACAGAGCTACTGTAGGAATGTCAAGATTTCAGTCAATCAATGTATTTCAGTTATGATTTTATGTGAGTTAAAGGGGAAATATCACCCCAAAAAAAGTCTCCCCCCAACAATTAGGCATGTAGCAATACGCTTAACAATAGTAGTATTAGCCAGCATAATTCCTGCATTAGTGAGAAATCCTGCTTCTGCCGAGACTGGCGGCCAGACAATAGCACAGACATTTTTGCTTACAGATGTCTGCACACCTGTGCTGTCAGTCCCGGTCTCTGCGAGGCATTGCATGATACCTTTAGGTACCAGAAGGGACTGATGGTGCAGGCACGCAGTTGCCTTTAAGTAGTGTTGCCTGGCCTTTCTCAGGATTTCTCACCAACGCTTTAATTATGCTGGCTAATACTGCTATTTCTCCTCCCACCTCCCTCCCAGCTCTTGTGGGAGCGTGTTCATGCTCCCCTTTATAGTGATGTGCACCACATATCATGGAGCAGCAAGGTCCAGAACAATTAAAGTTCAGTCTCCCATAATCAAAAAAGAAAAATGTATTTACTTTAGTCCCAAGTGTGCAGAAATGAATACTGTATTAATCATTGCAATATGATGGAGTGAGGCTAATAGCTTCACTCCATCACATTGCACCGCTATCAATCCCGGCTAATTAAAAGCTGTTCTTCTTCAACAGTATCCTTCAACAACAAAAGAAAATGTCACTGTGAATAAGGTCCCAGAAAATATACAGAGGAACCCACATTACCTCCTCAAAGAGATACATTCTGCACTGGAAACAGAGGTGGAGAGAACTCCATGGAAGGCAGGCAGAAGATAAAGGAGGTCAAATACAGGGAAGAAGAGAGAGTCAAAGTGGAGAGGATAGTAGATGGAAGGAGGAGGGAAGGCAGGTAGATAGAAGAGCAAGGGGAGACTGAGCACTGGAAGAGAGTGAAACAATCCGAGTGTAAAAGTTATCATAAGTATTGCAAGTACCATACAATACTGTCCCTGCATTGAAACAGCATGCTTTGTGAACCTGATAGGAAGGCATCCTCACAGAGACTGATAGGCTGCATTAACCATTTCTCTATCTGAATGGAAACAAAGAGTTCAAGCGTTGTAGGCAAGTGTTGAAATATGGCGGAGTGACGTTACTAGCGTCACTCCATTACATTGCAACCCTTAATGATCGAGGCAAAATACATATTTGTGAAATGGGTCACTATCCACTTCAAAAATATGTATTTTTCCTCAGTCGTTAAAGGGATAGTAATGTTTCACAAAAACAGCAGCTCCAATTAATCTTCATAGTATTTGAGCCATAGAGAGTGTTATTTCAATACTGTCAAGAGTATTTGAATGATAAAGTATCCCCCTCCCGCCCCTTTTACCTAGTGTAAGCCACCTCCCCTCAGATGTGGAATCTGGTCTTGAGACCAGACAGCTCACAGCAAGGGACAATCTTCTTGCTGTGAGAACAATGAAAGCCCTGCCCCCCTTGACAGGTTTTTCAGTTTTTTTCCTTACTCTAATTGAAGATTATCCCTCTCTGTGATCAACCTGGACACCACCTTGCTGCTCTGAGGTGAGCAGTGTTACATCATTAAAACGGGCAGGAGGGGGATATTTTATCACTCAGCTATGCTTGAACTACAACTCTGACAGTACTGAAATAACACTCACCATGACCCAAATACTATGAAGATTAATTGGAGCTGCTTTTATTGTGAAAAATTACTATTCCTCTCAGCGTTGCAATGTGACGAAGTGACGCTACTAGCATTACACCATCACATTGTAATGCTTAATACATTTTTCATTCCTAAACACTTGGGACTACAGTAAATAGATTTTTCTTGTTTTGATTACAGGAGACTGAAGATTAATTATTCTGGAGCTTGCTGTTCCATGATATGTGGTGCACATCACTATGAAGGGGAGGGTGAGCACGCTCCCAGGGAGAGCTGGGAGGGAGATGTGAGGAGAATTTGAGGTCATGGGATGTCCAGCAGAGCTGTGCTGAACTCATCTTTGCCGCAGAAAGTGGAACTGGTTACATCATAGTGAAAATTTATAGCTAATTCTATATAATAATTCGCTAAAAGTATGTTTGTCAGAAGTCGTTATGTGCAGTAGAGATGGCTGCACACGCTGCAGTCATGCGCAGTAGAGACTGCCCCAAAGCGACACGGTTTGCAAAGAGGACTACGGTCTGAATTTGTGGAGCCCCGCTCCTTTATCAGCTGCGGCGCATTCGGCCAGTCAGCACTGCGCATGACTGCAGTGCGTCCAACAGGATCCGACCACCAGCCGAGGTTGCTGGGTGGCACTGTGGCCCGTGTACACGGTCTTTTCAACTAGTATCTACTAAGGTATGTAAAGTCACCAATCTATATACCATTTTAGTAGATAAATCAAATAAAATACAGTGTCTTGGAGTGAAAGTTCCCCTTTAAAGTAAAATAAAACTGGCAAAGTTTCCATGGAAATTTTTGGGGGTTAGTGAAAATGAGGATATCTTGGGAGGTTTCTGTAGGTGGGAACACTTAAGGATAAAACAAGTTGTCAGTTTTCTTTAGGAAAAAATGTCTTTTCACCTATACCTAGTCCCCATGTCTCCAACTAGTACAAGTCCATTTCAGATGAGGATGCTGATGAAATAGATGAAATTAAGGTTAATCAAACTGTCAGAAATATTCTTGGTATATTAAAAAAGTCCATCCTCTTTAGCACCACTCAGTGGAACTGCATCAATTTCTAAGATCCCATAAAATATCATAAGACATGCAAAATAGAAAATGAATCTCAAAAGAGAAGGAATACTTTAAGTACAGTATAAAACTTTAATGCAGCTAAAAATAAGAATACAACACAATGATTATATTTAGTTCACAATGACTAACATGTAACATTATTTTAAAGTAGACCTATCATCATAGATTTTCTTTAAATTTGAAATCTTTATTCAAACCAGCCTATGTGTCATGGAAAATCAATATCAGATAGCAAAGTAAAATCTAAACTTCTTTTAGACCATGGTGGGTTTAAAATATATAGAACAGATTCATGGTAACCCCAGTGAACAAACCAATACGAGGCTGGTTTATTTGAATCTTGATCTAAGTCACAAAATAATTTAGATTTTATAGTAATATAGTAGCTAATCTATCAATTCATTGATCAAAAAGTAAATATGGTTTGTGAATTTAAGGAATTTTCTCAAAAAATAATTAACATAAATCACCCAATATAGTAGTCTGAAATTATCTAGTAATTATACATATTATTTTGTATCATATTTAGATCCATAAGAATATTCAACAAAAGTGCTTTCTGATTAGTCAATTAACTTACAAATTCACTAATGGAGGGTGGAGGGTGGCTACCACTCTTGAAGAAAGGGTGAAAACACTTGAAATGCTGTTGTAATAAATAGCCCTAACTTGTACTGGATGAACTCGCTGGCAATAATACAGTAGGAACTACCTGTAAATATGAAGACACCTAAATGCAGCTAAAAGGTAGTTCTGTGTAAGTGAGAAAAACTGAGCATAAACAACAATGAAGCATCATGTCCAGATGGGGCAAAGCAAGAGTAGAAGTCAGGCGGGTCAAGGTTGTGGCAGAATGCAGAGGGTCACACATGAAGAAATGAGCTGAAGGTCAAACACTGGAAGAACAACTGTCAGACATCAGTACAATTATGAACCAGCTATGAGTGTGCACTGAGGCGTGCTGCTATCATTTACCTTTGACATGCCAGGACCATCACTGGCAAGTTTACCCATGAAGGTCCTGGCACATCATGGGTCCTTAAGGGACTAATGAAGTGGACTCCTTGCTGGTCATCAGATAAGGCACATTCAGATGATGGAGAACGTTTGATGACATTGAGGTGTACATGCACACAATGTCCCAGTCATTATGATGTCAGTGGAATACAATACCAGTACAGACAGAGCCCTCCCCTAGGAATGGCATCTGGACGTGACCAGAGCGGGTTCAGTCAGGATGTGCCAGGTGAAAAGCTGAGGCGTGAATATTTTGAAGAGGTTCCTAAGACCTATTTTTGGAGCTATAACCATTCCAGTATATCAGGTATTCCAGACGACCCCTGTGTTATTGGGAATAAAGGACTTCTTGTGCCTCCTAATCCTATGCACCATGAACAGATAGTGGAGGTGGTCAGGAAGGTTCTCGTTTGGAGAAGGGACTCCTTTTCCATGGTTTAACATTGATAAATCTTGAAGGAGAGAGATAGAGCCAGGTGCAAGGTTGCAGGATTGATTATCTGGATAATCTTAAAAGATCCCAGAAACTGGGGATGCAATTTCTTGGAAGGGCAAGAAAGCCGAAGATGAGAGGTAGAAAGCCAAAATTTACCTCTGATATGATACTCGGGTTCTCATGCTGTAGAAGATCACTGAAGATCAGAAATGCCAAGCTGCAATCAGAGATCAGTAAAACTGAGTGGCAGCTAAGGAGAAAACTATTTATAGGGCCAACAGAGAAGCATCACAGCATAGATGCTGATGTACGTATAGTGTGCTCACATATGTAAAAATGTGGACACCATGCTGGACATCTGATGTGGTGCATGTCAGATGATGGGGGAATGCTTGATGACATTGGTGTGTACACGCTGCACCCCCCAGCAAAATTCGACATATGGTACCATATAGATCCAGTGTCTGTCACTCAAAGGGTTAAAAGATGACATATGCAGCTGAATAACTTTTGTCTCTATGTAAAAAATAGGTTTATTTTGTTAAATTAAATTCAGACTTCGCAGGGGGGCATCAGAACCCCTCCTTATGCCTCCCTGACATTGAGCAGGTGATCCATGTGGTGACCTCTGCTTCTACTGGAGCCTGCTACTTTTTTAGCAATGACTGGCTCGTGTTTGACTCCCCCTATTCAACCAGGTCCTTCACAAAAGCTGGGTGTTTGATTAATTCATGAAAAGCAGAGATGAAGAGCATCCCTTCCACATCAACAACAGTTCACAACTCTCCCTGTTTGTGATTGATTGGTTACTGCATAGGAAAGTACAGGGAGATCCCAACTTTGCTAACCACAGGTAGGCAAAGTTGAGACTGTTAACTTCCAACAGCATAGGCTCCTATCGGAGTTTAATGAATGTGTCAAAGTACCATATTAACATACCAACACAACTCCTTGCATATGAAACTATATCATTATCCTGCATTTCCACATGGAAATTAGTCTTTATGCTTAATTTCCAAATGGAAATAGGCCATTGTAGATGTTATGAGTGAAAATCCATAAACCCGCTGGATGGATGTCAATGTGGGCAGATTTTTGTTGGACTGATGGTGATGTGATGTCAAAGACACTTTAGTGAATACTGTCATTGTGCCTTTGACACTACTCCAACATGACATTGACATTTTCAGCCCTCTTTGAATTTTAGTGAAACTAGACAATTATCTCCTACCTTAGAGGCTCCACTGAGGGAAGTATCAAACAAGAGAGTAAGACCTAGAGACACCAAAAAAATATATATAAAAAACAGAGGAAAACATCATTCTTACAGCCACAGGGGGAGTTTATGTTGTGAAGAGCATGTGTATCCATGCAAATGAAGTACAAAATGTGTAAATTACATATAACTTATATCTCATCATTGCTGTTCGCTACAGTTTCAGGGAGTCTTCAAGTGTTTATTTAAAACACAATCTGCTACTTCAAAACAAATATAAATAAACAATGTAGGGGTCCCAGAAAGCCAGCAAGTGAAATTATTACATATATACTAAGAGAAAATACATTACTAAACATGTATTTTACCCATGTTTATTACATAGTAACATAGTAAATTAGGTTGAAACAAAGACACAAGTCCATCAAGACAACCTTTTCATCAAAACCCAGAGAAATGAGAATTATATAAGCTTTCCTGCTGCCAAGTAAGTTAGTCTTTCTCTGAACGTCCTGTTTTGCCTACTATTACACAGTATAACCCAGTATGTTCCCTCTTGAAAGAAATGTATTAATATTCTCTTAAATATATCCATTGTATCTACTACTATCATATCCTTCAGCACGGAATTTATCAATTTCACAGACCTTACTGTATAAAAAAAACTTTCCTTTGCTTAAATTGAAACCTCCTTTCCTCTAATTTCAAGGGCTGCCCCCTGTGATCAGGCCTTGGAATGAATAGTTCACCAGAGAGATCCTTGTATTGTCCTCTCATATACTTTTTGCATTGTGATTAAACTGCCTCTTTTCTCTAGACATTCCTCATTAGTCAAATCTGTAATTTTGTTGCTCTTTGCAGTATTCTCTCCAGTTCTAGAATATGGTGCCCAAAACGGTACTGTATATTCAAGGTGAGGTCTTACCAGTGATGTGTACAGTGGCAAAATGATGTTATCCACTTTTGCTTCAATATTTTTAATAATCACCAATTATTGTCTTTAATTAAAACAGCATGATATCCAGTATAATATGTTGTAAAGTAACAAATAAAGGCATCCGGAAACCTGCTACACCATACAGAGCAATCCTAATAACAGTATGTCATGGACAATAGGGATTTATGACCAAATCAATTCACATTCAGTAAGAAAGACAAGCCTACTCTGGATTTTCCAATATGTTTCAGTCTGTCATACACTCCATGATAAATATCATTTTAATTCTGGATTTATGGGATAAGCTGTTAGTTATATGTAACTTATATGTCATATGTAGATGGCACTTACCCACCATCATATTTAGGATCTCAACAAAATTTTCAGTTCACCACACTCACACATGATGTATAGACTGCTACAAATTATGATCACAGTTTATACACAGATGATTCTGATGAAAAGTATAGAGTCCACCTTTGACTATAAAGGTAAAAGGTGGTATTATGGTAGCTGCAGGAGAGTAGTAGAGTAAACTAAGCTAAGTAGCTCCAGCTTTCAAGTAACTTTAGGTCTCTTCTTCAGGCATATTTAGAATGAAAGTGGATACAAAATACATGACAAGTTATATACTCAATGATAATTGTTTTTACACTTAAATTCCACTGATAGTAAAATTCTTATCTCCCATATCAGTATAATTTATTCCTTAAACTCCAGAAAAGACATCTCTTTGTAAGCTGGCTAACTGGCACAAAGATTTATTTATATTTTGATGTGTGAATAGCTCCAGCAGATGGATAAGTCTGTGGAACATATGGATTAACCCTCAGAACATCAGCGAGGTGAGCAATCCATTGTTTACACTGCATTGCACAAGCCTTTAATATCCAAAGGGCCCAAAATGTGTTTATTGTATGGTACAATGTGACATAAATTCCTTGTCACAGTTCAGAGAGTTACACTTGGTTATCAACTTAGATTCACAGATTTTTCTGTCTCTCTGTGTCCTAAAATCTCCCATCATTACAGTCACTTTGAGATCTTTAGTTCTGTGACTAGTTTTGCTAAAACTTTGATCTACTAGGGTGTCTCTTTTGTTCACACAAAAATTCAAAAATTCATTCCTTTTTTAGAGATTGTCCTGTCTTCTGTACATATAATCCTGAGTTGGGAAATTTCACCAAACAAGATGAGGTAGAACATTAGATGATCCGCAGGAGAATTTGCCCTTCATGTCGTGGTTTTGGTGGGAATCTGGTATAGGCACCTAATGTGTGGTACATATGTGTGCACAGGTTCCACATGTCTTATATAGACAGGGATAAATACCATTCTCTGTTACATCCTTAAGGGAGCTCTTTATCAGCATTTGTTATAGGTTGGGGGCCTGTTTATAATAGATGAGTGGAGGTTTTGGAAATGTTCTTTTCAGTCTGTTATCGGTGTGAAGTATTGTTTTGGAGCTCTATTGAGATTTTATGCTTTTCTTCAAGCTGGGGGTTGTAGGTGACTACTAATGGCACTCTGTTCTCTTCTTGTGGTTGATTTTATTCCAGGAAATGTCTTCTGAGTACACTGGTCACTCTCTCATGGATGCCTATGAACTTGTCATTATATCCATGACTGATAAAATGTCTCCTGAGATTTTTGAGATGTTTATCATGGTCAGAAGTCTCAGAACATATGCGGTTATACCTTAGAACGTGGCTGTAAACAACATAGTTTTTTGTGTGTCTGTGATGGAAACTGTTATTTCTGAGATAATTAGGCCTGTCTGTTGGTTTGTGGTACAGAGATGTCTGGATGGCGTTGTCTCTAAGACTGATTGTGGTATCCAGAAAGTTCATTTGTGTGGATGAATGGTTGAGTTTATGGTTAATGGTGAGATGGAAAGCATTGACATTTTCATAAAATGACAACAATTCATCTTTGCTGGCAGTCCTAAGGAATAGATTATACTGACAAAGGAGATAAGAATAAGAATTTTACTCTCAGTGGAATTTAAATGTAAAAATAATTTTGTGAATACATGACCTGTCATATACTTTGTATTTAGTCTTCATTGTAAATATATCTGAAGAAGAGAACTAAAGTGTTTGGAAAGCTTGCAATTAGTTTGCAACTTAGTTAGATTGTTTAGTAGACAGTCTAAAGTCAGGGCTAGTGATAGGGTGGGACAACATCCAGAAGATCACACAGGCAAACAAGCAAGAATGGGTAAGACCAATAGATTTAGAGGAAAAGGCTCAAGAGTGCTGCAAACAGGGACTCACATAACTGTGTCTGAGAGGCCTCATGACAGGACAAGATGCTTCTGGGGTGTTTTAAGTGGATGTGTCTGAAAGAAAGCATAAACCAAACAGGACGTGTGAACTTCAGAAGGTGGTTCCCAAGAGAGATTCTCAGGTCCCTTGAATAAAATATTCCACTTTTCCTGATATGTAGCAAGAAACCAATATATTGTCTACTTAGGAAAGAATAGCACCAGTAGCTGATATAATGGATGCTGGAATTAGTGTTGAAGTGGACACTGTAAGTCAAAAGCTGTTTGAGCCTGTTCAGTCCATTTGCTTTCTTAGTAAGGGCTGTAATAAGGATAATATGGATGAGTAGATCAAAATAGCATTGTGATAATCCATCACACAGATCTAGTAAATCTCAAAAGGTATTGTTCACAAAGTGTTGAAAGGTAGTGGGTTCATAACAAGGTACTCATAGTGACCATAGCATCCCCTGAAGGTGGCGGTCACTCTCTGCCCTTCTTGATCAGGTTTTCTGGGTTTATGCAATTCCTTTTGGCTTGCTCCTTGTCCCAATTCTGTTTATTCCTGTGCCTTTATTATATGCCAGCTTCACAGTGCTGGTGCGCAATCTTAGTGTTCTAGTGTGTGTTCAAGTTTAGTCTCAGCCTTTTTCCTCTGTTCCTGTACCCTTCCTCTTGTTGTGCTTTCTTGTTACCAACCTTGGCCTTACTTCTGACTTTTCTCCAGCTTGCCATTCCTGCACTTTGCTTCCATTATTGTACTCAGTTGTCAACCCTGGCTCTCCTATTTGACCATTATTCAGTCTGTCGATTCAGTACCTCTTCCGCTCTCCAGTTGCCAACCCTGCTTGTCCGACAATCAGAATCTCGCTCTCCAGCTCAGTCGGAGTACGACTCCCTCAAGTTCCAGCATGTTCACCTCTTAGGTGGAGTCAGTGTTTGACTCATTCAACTATCACCTGGTCCACTATTTCAGCAAGTCGGAGTTCGACTCATTCGAGCATCAGTCGATTCACTGTTCCATCTAGTCGGAGTTTAACTTTCAAACTTCAATTGGTTGCTGTTCCAGTTGGTTGGAATTCAAATAATCCCACCCTCAGTCGATCAATTGTTCCAGCTAGTCTGTGTTCGACTTCTTGACCTCAGTCGCTCACCAGATCAGCACAATAGTGATTCAAACAGACTTAAGGTTCTTTCTTCCTTATTACCTTTTGTTTTGCTGCATCCCCAATAGGTAGTTTCTATCACTAGACAGCCACCCTGGGAGCGGGCCGACTGCTGTGGTCAGCACTAAACTAGTCTTGCAACTAGAATCTTTATTTCACCTTGGGCCATAACATGACTGTTTTAGGGGTAGTTCACACTATACAGCAACAATCTCTATTCCCTGTTTCAAGCATCATGCCACCTGGGGGTGTCCCTAAATTTATCAAGTGGGTATTTTCGCCTGCCAGCTTCACTCAATAAGTAGCACTCTCCAGCCTCACCCAATTATGTTTTATGCTACTGTTCCATACCAGCATTACATTGGGCTTCCATCTGTTTCCCTCTCATTCTCACCAAATTGTAAGTACCAGAGAGATCCGTCTTGGCAAGTATCTGTGCAGCAAAGGGCTCAAATAGTTCTAGGTTGTAACAAAATATTTTTATCAAAAAAAGACAATGAACAGCATTATAATAGAACATTGCAAAATGGGTTAGAATAAATGCATGTAAACAGAGAAAATCGTGCAACAAAAGTACATGTTCAGAACCATGCCAGAGAGGCAAAGGCCAACATATAACACACAATCCCAAATACATGTGAAGAAAGTATGGTTGGGGAGAGGGGAAGAGAGGATAGAGAAAATAAAGGGGAGGAGGGGTGAAGAGGAAGTAGACCAGCTTAAGAGGTAGCATCATGGAAATTGCAATGCAAGTGGGGCCATGTCTCATAAGACCTCTAAAGATGTTACAGCTTCTTGCATGAGAATTAAGTTTATTAGCACATATTTTATTTACTTTGTTAACACTGGAGTAAAAATGTTGGCTTACTAATTGGAGGCGAAATTCAGCTCTTCTATTCAGTATGGAATTTATTTTGACTGCCATCAATAATATTTGAAAAACTAGGCAAAGGAGAAATTTTGTTAGTAATGTTATGCTGTTTTAGGGATGCTTATAAGTCCATTAGAGTGGTAAAGGTATGTTTCTTATTGTGGAAGTCAGTAGTATACAGTAGCCTCAAATGACATCTTTGTGCACCAGCCACTAGGTCATCAGGGAAATGTCTAGAGGGAGGTTTCATTCAAAGTATTGTGAAATTTGACCAGAAAAAGATGAAAAGAGTTTTTAAGAAGATTCTCATTCAATCTCCAGTTACCTCTCCCTTTTAAGGTATCATGATTAGAAAAGTCTAGAGAAACAGGGGTGCGGTCACACCAAGATATAAGACCTATGTTTGACCCAGCGACTAATAGTAACAGAACTTTGTCAGTAAGAAAAATATTAGCTCTTGAGTAGGAGGTGTGAGGATTGGAGAAGAAACTGGGGCCAAATGCATTTTTTATATTTATTAGGGCCCTCTAGTTCATCTTATGTTTCCGGAGCACATTTGGCAGTACACAGGGTTAATGGGGCTACTTATGCATTATAAATCTACTTAACCCTGTCATCTGTGCATTGCTTAACCCTTTGAGTGTCAGAGAGGTACAGAACGCATCTCTCTGGAATGCATTGCGTACCTCTCTGGCACTCAAGGAGTTAAACCATGCACAGATGACAGGGTTAGATCTGGATACACGACATTTAATATAATGAGGCATGATGCAACATTGACAAAGAAGAGTGAAAAAGAAGATTAGAAAAAAGAAGATAGAAGAAGACGGACAGTGGATGACAAGTAAGTGTAACATAGATGCTCTAACAATCGGTGCTTGAAAGTATCTTAGGCACTGATCTTTAACTTTTTTCCTTTGATATTCCCATAATTCATGCTATTTAGCGTATGTTTTGGGAACTTAACAAAACAGGCATTTGGCCACAGGTTCTCTTCCGTGGCCTAAAGTCTGTTGTGCTTTCAGCTGGTAGGACAATTGAATGTCAACTTAGATATTTTTTTTTCAGCCAGTATCTAATTTTGCTCTACTGCATGTTTTAGGTCAACTATTTGAATTGATGGCTAAATCATAAAATGTGCTCCTTTTCACCAACTCCAATACATTTCTCATGATACCTTTTTCCACCTATGCCCAAGACTTTATGCAGCTATGCAGACTCAGTGTGTGTGTGTGGTTCTGTGGCTACCAGTGCATTTGGAGAAGGCTAGAATTCCTGGGAGGTCAGCAATTGTTGTTCTTGGGGTACCAGTGCAGTGAACAAGGCTGTAAGATCAGTATGTGTGGTTCTAGGACTACCATGGGACAAGGCTGGGGGGGGGCAGAGTTGATCCTGCAGTTGAGAATTAATACCTTACAGATCCTGTATCATCTGTGTTAAGTAAACCAGATGTGTAATGAAGGCCAAACCCAGGGGATTACCTGTAGGTCTTAGCCATTATGTCGTCAGACTGGAATGATGTGGAGTGCGAAAGGTGTAGGTTAGCAACAGTTACCAGGGAAGGATGACATCTCAACACCAGGGCTCCAACTCCAAGTTTTGTGCAGCCATGATACAGGTCCACTGGAGAGACCTTACACTGTAACCAAATCGATAAGAGCAAACCAGGCCAGGGCAGACTGAGTTCTAGTACACAGTCCAATATTCGGCCCACTAGCAGGAAGAGACATGAATCAGTAGAAGAAACAAAAGTTGACAATCACACAGGCAGACAAACAGAATCCAAAACCAAAGCTAGGGCCAAACCAGGACAAGCAGAACTGAAGATAATGCCAAGAAGTCAGGAGAACCAAGACAACTAAGCACTGAACTGAAAGACAAGTAAACAGTAGTCCTGGCATCTAATAATATGCGCTTGAACAAAATACAAAATTGGGGCAGTCCAAAAGACGCAGAAGTAGGGACTCAAGAAGGACTTGAATGAGAATGTGCATCATTATGCATCTGAGAGGCTGCATGACTGGAAGGAATCCAGTGACGTGAGCCCAGTGTGATGCAAATCCCCATTTACTGAAGCAAAAGAGGGAACCTCTCAGGGCAATAACACTCAGCATCCATACCGAAAAAAATCTTCAGTCCATATACTCACATGAGCATGCATCCATTGCGTACCTGAAGCTCATTAGCAAAACTGCTAGTGGCAGATAATATGCCTGTACCACACAGATATTTTATTTTCACAGACGTTTTTGTGGAAAAAAACAGTTTACTATGATTTTCTCATGAAAATGTTGCAATTTCCTTTGTATGCATTCTATGGTCATGGGAAATCCCACCTATGTACTATGAAAGCTCCAAACTTCCAGCAATGCTGCGAGGTTCAGTTGATGGAGAGAGACAGTTGTGAAAGCAGAGAGAGCGAGAGAGTGAGATAGAGAGGGAAACACATATTTGGAAGACTTGTAGCGTTACCACCATATAATTGCATTGCTACTGTTGCCAGCTGCGTTGTGCTTGTATGATTCTGGCACAGCCATCCTTTAAAAATAACTGCAACTTGAGGATGCCACACATGTTATTTAAAACTTCTGTTTTCAACACCACAAAAGGGCAAAACTCAGTTAAATAGTTTAGCACATAGGTGTTTTTGTAGGATTAAAATGGTTTCTTCTAAACTTTTACCTCAAGCCCAAGTGTCCTTTGTAATAATGTTACACCTAGAGGCAGTTCTTTATGTAGTACATCCTTATCGGCTTTTCCCACTTAAAAGATATATTGTGTTTAGCACTAATAATAGTTACACATTGTTTTTAGTGTTTTTTTTTTAACATTTTTTAGATTACATTTTTAATGTATTGCCGTATTAGAGTCATTCAGCACAATTAATTGTTACCTGCTACTACTTCTTTTAGATAATTTTATTTCTTTATTTATGTATTATAATTATGTATAAGGGTATTAGTAAAGCCTTATTATAGGGCTTCCTCTCTGGGTATTGTCTTCTACACTTATTAATTTTATTATATCATTTGATATATTTTCTGTGTATCTTTGTAATCTATTTGTATATACTTATTTTTTAAGATGCTTGGTGGTCTCTGCATATCATTTCTAAGATAGGCAAGTACCAGTAAATACCCACTTTGATATAGTCTTTGTCCTTGAGTGGAGGCCTGATTCATGGTTCAGCATCACAAGTGTATTGCTGTTATCTTTAAATTATAGCTCCTGATGAACAGTATGCCTCCTGATAAAATGATGAAAATGCAGAGAAATGTATTGATTACGTTACATTTTTCTTTATTTTATTTAATTTAAAAGTAATAAATTGTTTTAACATTGCTGGTAGATATTTTATTTAATATTTGATTCATTCAGAGGAAATCATGTGATTTGGAGATCCGGACGTGCACATACATGTATATCCTGAGCAGGGACAGGCTTGGTCACATGAACCCTGACTGCACCTTTTTCCTTAACAAATTTAGATCCAGCATCTGGGAAATGTGAGTACTATTTCATTAATCTTTTGTCTATTGCCACGTAAGACATATTACACTATTAGACACTCCTTTTCTTGCGTTTTTGCTATGTTATCCAAGTCCAGTGAGATCATATTGGAGAGGACAGAAGAGAAGTAAATTAGAGTCAATGGATTTAAGTTTGCATGAGGGCAGTATGTTCCTCGCATATCTGCTATAGCTACTAACTGTACAGCTTCATTTTTGTGAATATTAGTTTTTTTAATAGTTATCCAGTCACCAAGCTATTTTACCAGGGAGCACACTCTCTTTGTTTTTCCTTTGCTTTTAAAAGGTTTAGTAGTATTTCTTGCTGTGTATCATATCACTTTTAAAAATAGCTTCTTCAGGAGGATGAGGATCATCATGATTTATAGCATAAGCTACAGCAATCATGACCATAGTCAATTTTTGTAGGAAGTGTGTGCAAGTAACACATTATAGCAATTTGTACCTGTCTGACTGCATGATATATTATCAGGCAGCCAGCTCAGGAAGGAAGAAGTGGGTCACCTGACTGACTGTCACTTACTATGTACATTTTTTTATGTAGTTATTTTTTAACTGTCCTTTCTCCCTTCGCATCTACACCCATTTGCTAGCACCACAAATCCTGTCATGCAACTCCAGCTCCCTCTCTTTGCCTGTCTTTACTAGCTGCTCTTTCTCTCTCCCAAGCATAGACTGACAACATGTAGGAATATATATGGTAAACTCTTCACATATGATGGGGGGTAAATTTCCCCCACAAATAATGAAATGATCGCACTTAAGCTTAATGCTCTTAACTGATACTTGACGAGATACAGTTTTTTATAGAGGATGATTTGTAAGATTTGTTGTTAGAGGCACAAGCCCTGAGGAAACATTGATTAGTTGTAGGAAATTAGCCTTGTGCTAGGCCTAAGCCCAGAGGAAACATTGATTTTTAGGACTTACACTTGTGTTAGGCCCAAGCCCTGAGGAAACATTGATTTGTAGGACTTACACTTGTGTTAGGCCCAAGCCCTGAGGAAACATTGATTTGTAGGACTTAGACTTGTTTGGCACAAGCTCTAAGGATCATTGAGTTTTAGGACTTTGGCTTGATAGCATTACAAGCCCTGATGAATCAGTGTAATTGCAGAATTTGCAACTGTTGTTCTTGCTACTGCAGCTGAGTTGTTTAAACAGAGGCAGCTCAACAACAGCAGTAACATGGGTGATGGATGATCAAGGTTTCACTTGCCACTACTAGCTCCAGTGATGCTCTTGAGGCAGTAGCAGCACTACAACTAGCCCCCCCCCAATTCAGGTATATGTGGAGAAAAGAAGAAGTTGGCCAGTAATGCTTCTCCACCTGGCAACAGGCACAGGCAGCCAATCTGTGCTCTAGGTGGTGGTGGTATTATTGTTGCTAGGCAACAATTCTGCCTACTTCAGGATCATGTTGAATCCAGTCAATGCAGTGGGTAAGGGGACTTCCAGGGTCAGGGGAATGTTGTGGGCTACCTTGACTACTAGCCTGGCCACTGTGCAGTACTTCCCCTACCAACTCAGCATCAGTAGGAGGATCTACTGTGGTAATGCTAGTCCCACCAGCTGCTTCACCAGCACTGTTACTACTACTACTAACACCAACCACATCAATTTCAGTCCAAGAGTCTTCCTCCTCACTAGTAGTATGATCACCCCCCTCCCTCACTCCTAACACTCTGTATTCATAGCTGCTGGACTTTGTTAGTACTAGTAGTAGTGGCAGGACTACTTGGGGATGGCAAATGTGATTTAGGGCCCCCTGCTGTCACACTTGGCATCATCGTCTCCTTCCCCCCTCCTGAGAATCACAAGACACCCTAACAGGCGCAACACTGGCAGCAGGTGCAGCAGTGGCAGCAGGGACAGGCAGCTGACCTGTCCTGCTCACACTACTACCCTCTTCTTCCTCTGCCTGTGACACAAATTTCCCCAAGATCCCTAGGGGTGATGTAGGGGAACTGGCCATCATTGGGCCTGGGTAACCAGGGCATCCAGACCCTTTCAAGTTGGTAGTGGTCACTTCCTCCTTCTCAGACTCAACGGACACATAATTGTCCTTCCAGCTCCCCCTTTTATTATTATTCAAACTTGCTCATAGAGATAACAGTCACTATGAGCTTTTACTGCATAAAGTGTGCTATAAATTCACAGCACAACAGCTTAGCACCCCTCTCTCTCTCTCTGTCGCTGCTTGCATTGTGTTTCACTTCCTGAAAAAGTCACTTTTTTGGAGAAAAGGTTAAAAACATGTAATGAAAGGGGCAAAAAGTTTGTAGCCATTGAAAAAATAGCAATATCAATGGACGAAAGCAGCAATGATTTTATCTGCTTTATTTAGAGCAGATTTTTCCATGGAAAGGGGACAAGAACGTGTTTTTTTCATGAGAACGTGATGGGACCTTTTGCCCACCCCTACTGGTTAGTGGAGATACGTTGACCAGCAGAGCAGAAGAATTACAATGCCTGTGTTCAGATGTCCCTCAGGTACAGGAACTGAAACAAACAAATCTAGAAGTATCAGTCAAAAGGAATATTAAAATATATTCAAGTAGGCATACAAGGCTGTACTTATATATACAATAAAAATGAGTCTGTTTGGGCAATGTGTTTCTAGGCTGTTACAGCCAAGTTCAAAAACAAAAACCTTCTTTTTGAGCCAGAGTGCCCTAGTGACAAGGCTGTGCAAGCCTAGAAACATGTTGGACAAATAGACTCTCTGTACTATAAGTGTAAGATTGTAAGCATACTTGTACATATTTTAATAAATATTCTTTTTTTATTAATACTGATGGATTTGTTTGTTTCTGTTCTTGTACCTGAGGGACACCTGAACAAGGGCATGGAAATTCCTCTGAAGCACTCAGCCATCCAGCCAATAACCAACAGACACAGGGCTCAATTTAAAGCAGTGCGCAAAAATATGCGGTAGGGCCAAAGTGAGTACCGACCTACATAATCAAATGTCAGTATTTAAAGGCCCTACCAGAAAAAAGCACCATGGATGTTGGGCCACAGAAATGGTCTTGTGGTCAAACGTCCGTTTTATGCGTTAAGGTCCCAAAGCGCCGCTAAATAGCAGCAATATTGAGAATTTCACAGTAAAAAAGCTAACTATTGGTGTCTGACATACTGCCAAGTAAACTTACCTGTTATCCACTGTCCTTCTCCTTTCTTTTTGACTTTCTTCTGTCTTGTATCTTCATTCTTCCTTCTTCTAGAAGTAAAAAAAGTATTGGGTATGAATACGTTTCCTGAAATATCCCAGACAATAATACATAGTTAAATTGCTTACAGTGCTTGAAAAAATGCCGGTACCTGTTTTTTTTGGAGTCGGCCGCCTTTAAATCAAGCCCACAGTCTGTGAGTCTCATGTATGTTAATTTACATTGGTGTGCATACACTGCTCAGTATAGCAACCCAATTATTTCTATTAACTCAATGGGGCTTTTAACCCCTAGAATGCTAGAGAGGTCTACAACACACTGCTTCTCATTCAATGGTTTGTAACTCAATTTAAATTAATAGGAATTTAAAAATTTTATCCTATGGTATAGCTGGTTTATCCCAACATAGCACTTTACCAGCCACAAAATGCTCTAAGTACTGTATTCAGCTAAACGCTAAACTAAGGACCTTATTCAACTAAACTAAGGACCTAATTCAACTAAACTGAGGACAGTATTCAACTAAACTAAGGACCATATACAATTAAACTAAGGACCTAATTCAACTAAACTGAGGACAGTATTCAACTAAACTAAGGACCGTTTTCAATAAACTAAGGACCGTATTCAATAAACTAAGGATAGCATTCAACAAAACTAAGGACCATATTCAACTAAACAAAGGACTGCATTCAACTAAACTAAAAGCGTGCAAATCTGGAGTAAACGGACTGCAAAATACAGGACAACTGGAAATTCTCTTAATTTCTATTGAGCATAAGAAAATATTGAAGTCACAAGACATGATACAGAAAGCAAATGCTGATCAGTTATTATTATTCTTTATTTATATAGCCCCAACTAATTCTGCAGCGCTGTATAAGTGGGAATAGATGTACAGATGTATTAAATAGTACAATCAGATGTGGAGAACAGAAGGATCAGAGGGCCCTGCTCATAAGACCTTACAGTTCTGTGCAAACCAGCTGTGTCTTGGGGGACTAATAAAAATTATAAACATTCATATTGATTTGAATGACTCTTTAAACCCTTTGAATGCCAGCTAGTTCTCCAATGCAATGCAAAGCACTGAAGGGGTTAAACGCCCCACTGAAATAGTTTTATTTTCCTGGCAGCTGGTTTCCTCCAGAATTTCTCATTGCTTTTTTGTATAAATGTCTTAATGTGCCCAAAATGCAAACAAAGTGCACTTCTCATAAGTCATTCCTTTTTATTATTATAAATTCCTGACAGTTTTAAAATAATTAGCTTCCTTTATCTTTGTATTCTCTCTTTTTTAGAGAGAATAGGAAGGGTTTATTTCATGAAATAACTGCTGATAAGGATGTTTATTTACTTTTCAGTTTCAAAACCTCTTAAAATAGGTTTATGCATTCAGATTTCTGTCTCATGATTTAGCTTGCAAAAGCACAAATCCATTTTTCAGTTTTTTTTAATTATAATCAACTTATTGCACTTTGACAAGTGTAAATATTTTTTACTGAAAATAGGAGAGAAACACTTAACCTCAATAAATAATAAAAAGAGCAAGCGTTTCTTACGTCATAGTGTTATAGTATCACTGTCATCCCTTGAAACTGAATGAAAATATAAACAGTTTTATAGCTATAGAAAGATTCGATTTAATATATTGCCTTCAATTGTCAACCCTTACTTTCTCATATGGCTGCAATATATCTTGTGAACACTGCTTTCAAAATGATTTTAAGTATATAAATAAATCATTACTCTTTCACTGTTTTCTCTGTAGCATTTGCAGAATCATATACCTTGCTTAAATTCCATGTATACCCAGTAGAATGTACTACATTTTTAAGCTGAACTTGACTAATTGTCTTGAAATCCCTGACATGTTTTGGCACACTAATGGACATGTCATTTTGTCTACCACTGGTTATTTTCAGCCAGCTTTTTTAATTGCTCTTTTTCAATGTGCATTTAAAAAAACAGCTTTGATTTCAAAAGAAAATAACACTGGCTCTGTCAAGACAGTGGAATAGAGAGAGTGAGAGAAAGAGGGAGAGAGATTGTAAAAAGAAGGTATCCTAACCTATTTGGGTAAAATTGTCAAGGTCAAGGCTTTTCTAATAATGCATACTACTGATGATGGATAGGAATATCCTCAAAGCCTTACATGGAAACTGTTATTTTTCTTCATTTCACAGAGGTCAGACAACTGTAAGAGCCTATATCCCAGTGGATGGTTAATAGTGTTTTCTCCTCTAGTGATAAATCAGGTTAAGATATAGTACATTAATCTAACATTGATTTTCTGGATTGCTTAACCCTTTGCCAGATGAGTATCCATTGTATTGCTAAGCAATGTGCTGGATTCTGCTCAGGCATTCAAAATGTTACTATATATGACACATTTTCATGAAAATTCTGATGACTTGATATGCACGCCTAGCCTTGCTGAGACAATTTACATAAATGTAAGAATAAAAAGTAATATCAAAATGTTGAAATGTATGATAGTAGAATTTATCAGTTGAGGACATCCTTGGAAATAAGAGAATTCTCAATACATTCTGCCTAAAAAAATCAACTCATATTACACCTACTGACATGATGATCCAACAACAATGAGGTAGACACACTACTGTGTCAGTTACTGCAGACTGACCAGAGAAAAAGCCCTTTGCCAAATAGCACAGTCAAAGGTAACAAAGGCTGGGGTCACAATTCATGGTCAAGATCATCATCAGATTTTGAAACACGGGTCGCAAGGCAAGGTTGAGGTACAAAAGGCATGTGATTCTAGCAGAGGCTGGGGCTGGCAACAGGTGAGAATAAATGAGATTCAAACAAGGTTAAACACAGCAAACTGGACACAGTAGGGAGAATAATCACAACCAACTGTTTCTTGGCATTGAATGGACCTGTGCCTGCTTAACACCTATGGTACGCATAACTTTTTTTGCATGATAATACAGTCACTTTACATCCTGCAAATGAGCAAGAAACGTGGGAATGTGAGGTTGTTTCAGGCAGTCATATTCTTCTGCATCTACTAAACCAGGCACAGAGGAAATAAGTGCATCATTCTTCCTTTTCACTGTTCTTATATTAAGAATAGGCACGGGATATCAGTTCTCAAAATTATATATAGGTCCGACTCAGGCACTGTACTCTTGTACATTTCCCATAGAACTCTCAGATGTACACTCAGATAAGGTACTGGATTGAACGAGCAGAATATATTATTCAGTGATTTACTTATTTTTGTATCTATTGTGATGCTTATTTGCCCCTATGCATAAACAACTGAATAGACACAAATGTGTACCCATTCCAGTACTTGCTATTAAATAGTTCACTCTATCTCATCTCCACTACAGTGATCACTAGTATCATTTTTGCTGAGAGGCAGAATGCTTGGAGAGACACACAATCCAAAGACCAAGATAGTGTCCGGGTAAATGTAGGGCTCTCACACTTAAACTTTAGCCAGTATTCAGGTATTTATTACTTTTTTATACATTATTATAATTAGATGGAAAGGGATTTGAAACTAATAAGGAATACAGCTGAATCTGTGTTTAAAACCCTGCTCAAAGGGGGATATGTCTACTTATATGTATATTTTTTACACATGCATAAGAACACATACAGAACTGTGAACACCTAGAAACTCCGGACAGACTCATCCTATATAATAATTTTCTAAAAGTTTGTAACAACGCGGTCTGAATTTGGAGTGCCCGCTCCATATCAGTTGCGTCATGGGCAGTCTCTACTGCACATGACTGCACCACGACTGGCTGGCACTGTTGCCCGTGTACACGGGCTCTTCAACTAGTACATGTAATATTCCATTACAAAATAAAAAAATATAATGCTGTGCAGGAAATTATACACATGCCATTTTGAAGTTCACTAGTAGTGTGCAGAGTCACTCAGCTACTACAAGAGCAAATAGGGTACTATCCTCATAAAAAGAGGCATAGATGCACAGGATGCAAATAAATTCTACATCTGTATAAATCCTTTGTAAGGCCTCATCTAGAATATGGAGTACAATTTTGCCCACCAGTTCCTGAAAAAGACACAAAGACATGTAGCAAAACTGATAAAGGGATTAGAGGATCTGAGTTATAAAGAGAGACTAGCCAAACTGGGTATGTTTATGTTAAAGAAGAGATGTCTAAGCGGTAATATGATAACCAGTTACAATTATATTGGAGGTCAATAAAACAAACTCTCCAATGATTTATTTACTCGAGCTGAGTTAATAATGAGAGGTCATCCATTAACATTAGTGAAAAGGTGCTTTCGACTAAAATAAAGGCAGGGATTTTTTACAGTAAGGATGGTAAAGGTATTGAATTCTTTACCACTGAATGCTATGGTTGCAGATACTGTAATTGCTTTCAAAAAAAGTCATGGATGCTAGTCTAGCACAGAACATTTTTGAGGCTTCAAAGCAAATAGGTTGTTGATCCAGGGAACTATCTGACTGCCATTTGGAGTCAGGGAGGAATTTTTTTACCCTCTTGGGGCTTAATTGGAAATGGCTTCAATGTTTTCTTCTTTTTTTTTTGCCTTCCTCTGGATCAACAGGAGTGATCTGCATTGGCTGGATTTGATGGACTCATATATTTTTCAGGCTTATCAACTATGTTACTATACTAACCTGCATTTCATAGGTGCACTATCTCAATGGCCTGAAAATTTACAGTGATGCTGTTGCTAAATCATGGTGTACCAACAGGGTGTTGAGATATTGCACCTAAAAAAAAATTTGCGCTCCAATTCATTTTGAATAAAACATGTCTCAGCAGTGGGAATGCCCTACAATATATAAATATGGTCCAACCATGAAACGCCAGGCAGTTCCTCTCTGAACAAGAGAAGCAACCAACCCCAGACGTACGTTTCGGCCTTGTTGGGCCTTGTCATTGAGGTGCAGCTGATCTCTCTAAGCACTGTGAGCAAGGGGTTCAATGCTGAATTCCCCTATTACCCTTGGGGTGATAAATCCCAAGGATAATTTGCATATGTATGTTAAAACTCAGAGACGCTCAACTAGGAACGAACCTGCAATGCAAATTTGCAGGCTCTATAGGAATGGTGTCCTACCCAGAGTGCAGTATCTTTCAGTCCACTAATGCCTTTCACAGAGAGGAAATATCCTAAAACATATCATATTAGTCCTGCCATTACAGTAGTCCAGCCATAAAATGCCAGGCAATTCCGCTCTGAACAAGAGAAGCAGCCAACCCCAGACATACATTTCGGCCTTGTTGGGCCTCATCAGGTGTGAGGTGTAGCTGATCTCTCTAAGCACTGTGAGCAAGGGATCCAATGCTGGATTCCCCCTATTATCCATGGGGTGACTAGCCTTATACTAGTTACCAGGTACTCTGAATTTTAGTGCTTGATTACAAATCTTTTCTAAATGGTTTTATTTTGGTATTTTTTTAAAGAAAAAAAAAAGCCTAATATTCCATAAAACTCTGTCGTACAGGGGGGTATCTGCTTAGCCTGAAGTCTTGATCAGTTAAATACCACTTTAATCAGACTTTTTTTGCAAACAAAGAATGGTTTGTTACTTAATTGAATGATAAGCTAAAAGTATCAATGATGCATATCCGGTTGTGACAAACTGACTGAAGTGTTTATAACTTATTAATGGTGGTTTTACTGTCACATGAAGGGAATGTAATAACATCAGAGCAGGCTACATTGAGATTATCTCTTATTTTCAAGTATGATCTAGGGTATGGGTGTTATTATTACTAAATTTAATGGTATTCATCAATGACAAGCTGAATTGACCATGGCGTAATATATCTGTCTGTCTATCTATCTCTCTATATATATACAGTACTGTGCAAAAGTGCAAAAGTCTTAGGCAGGTGTGAAAAAATGCTGTAAAGTAAGAATTATTTCAAAAATAGACATATTTATTTTTATCAATTAACAAAATGATAGTCAGTCAACAGAAGAAAAATCTAAATCAAATCAATATTTGGTGTGACCACCCTTTGCCTTAAAAACAGCATTAATTCTTCTATGTACACTTGCACACAGTTTTTAAGGAACTCGGCAGGTAGGTTGTTCCAAACATGTGAAGAACTAACTGCAGTTATTCTGTGGATTTAGGCAGCTTCAGTTGTTTTTCTCTCTTCATGTAATCCCAGACAGACTCAATAATTTTGAGATCAGGGCTCTATTGGGGCCATACCATCACTTCCATGACTCATTGTCTTTAATCTTCTTCAATGCAACCCATAGACTGGGATAAATTATTTAAAAGCAAAAATACTTAGGGAAAATGTTCAGAATATAATTTTAGATTGCAGAAATGTATTCAACAGTATATATCAATGGGGAACAAATGCAAAGGAAACAGATCACAGCCAAAGAAGGAAATGGTAAGGAAAAAATGCATTTAAACTATTTAGAGGGATAGTAATGTCTGTACATAAATTCAGCTTCGATCATTCATCATTGTTTTTGTACAATGCAGAGCGGTTTTACAATTATGTATTCTGTGTAGTTCATGAGTAATTATATTATAAAGTGTCCCCCTCCTACCGTTTATCACATATGGTGGTCTTGCCTTGTGGCTCAAGTGTATTGAGTTATGGTAAGCTCTTTGATAAAGAGCTCTTCAATTACATCAATACTCACAACCCCGGAACTTTGGTGGTTCCTCTTAGGTCTGAGTCCCTTGGATGTACTCAACTCCTGATCTGAATTAACTTCCCATGTGCTCCTGGAAGCCAGAAACATTGTAGCTTTACACTGGAGGCAGCACTGATTCAAGACAGGTTTCTCATGTTTGGGAGCCATGGCTTATCTTTAATGACCCATCACTGGTCCTGGATGGATAGACCAGGACATGGCTCAGTTCTTTTACTGTACCTCCCTAAAATCTCTTGGCCCTCTAGGATCTTATCTTTTCTGAACTTTATACTGTGTACTTTCCCCCATCTTCTCCTGTCCCCCTCTTTCTTTCTTTTTTTTCCCTCCCTCCCCCATCTTTCCTTCTTTAGTCCTTACCTATTCACCTTGGTTGATGGATCACTAGGTCGGTCCCTTTCATCCTTCCACAGCATAGAGCTTTCAGTCAGGTCACAATCCCTTTGGATATTGCATATTATTCCCTTAGCTTTCTTCAATTTTTCATGCTCTTTAACAACCAGCTACTGACTGTCGGTCAGAGATTATCCTTAGCTTCCTCAGGTCCATCAGTTTACTCAGGAAATATTATAATGGATATATCCTTTGCCTAATATAAGTTATTGATAGATCACATTGCTGCTATACATTTAATATTATACTGTTTGTAGTACAGTTCATTGCTGTTTCTGATGCATTTCTGTTTCCCTGACTGTATTCCCATATCCCCCTCCCCTCTTCATTTCTGTACTCCTTACCCCCAATTTCGACATATTCAATAAAATTTAAGTTAAAATTCGTAATTCGTAATGCCCGCTACTGGTGTTAAATGCAGTTTTCCATTCGTGGTGCTCCTTTATCCGTACCAAATTGTACACCTCTCACAGGTCGAGCTTAGTAAATACCTTAGACCCTTTCAATCAATTGAATGATACGACTGAGTTCCCTGTAATCAATACAGGGTCTCAGTTCACCACTCTTTTTCTTCACGAAGAAGAATCCGGCCCCTGAAGGAGAGAAGGACTTGTGGATGAATCCCCGGGACAACGCATCCGCAACTTACTCCTCCATGGCCTTATTCTCTGTGACAGAAAGAGGGCAGACTCTGCCTCGAGAAGGTATGGAACCCGGTTGTAGTTCAATGGTACAATTGTATGGGCGGTGGGGCGGGAGCTCACCAACCCGGCCCTTATCACATACATCACGGAACTCTTGGTACTCTTCACGCAGCAAAGAGACTGGGGATGTGGTTAGCACCTTCCCCACTTTTACTAGGCATGTCTTGGAACAGTTGTGTGACCATGCCATGACTTCAGCCCTTACCCAATCGACCATGGGATTGTGTTTGCGCAACCATGGATAATCCAGGATCACAGGATAGTGAGGAGAGTGGATCACCTGGAATTGTAAGGTTTCGTGATGGAGAGCCACTACAGCAGTGGTTCTCAACTCCTGTCCTCGGGACCCACTAACAGGCCAGGATTTGATGATTTCCTTGTTAGAGCACAGGTGAGTTAATCAATGTGAATGAGTCTCTGATCACCACACCTGTGCTCTAACAGAGAAATCTCTAAGTCCTGGCCTGTTAGTGGGTCCTGAGGACAGGAGTTGAGAATCACTGCCCTACAGCCATAGACAAATAAGAGGTTTTGTGGGTGACCTGTAGCGGCTGTAGGGGTCTGCCAACAATCGCCTCGAGGGCAAGTGGAGTGGTACAGAGCTGCAATGGAATGAAGTGCTTCTGGGCGAAGTCACTGTCGATAAAGAGGCCCACTGCACCGGAGTCAATAAGTGTCTCTGAATTAATGGAACTCTTTCCCCAAGAGAGCCCAATGGAGACTAGTGGTTTATATGTATGAATATCCGGGGACGCTGAGACTCCACCTAAGGTCTGTCCCCTATAGGACCTTAGGTGCAGTCTTTCCTGGACGTGTGGTGCAAGTTTGCAGTAGGTGCCCTGCCTTACCTCAGTAAAGGCACAGACCCTCCTTCCTCCTCAAGGCCCTTTCCGCAACTGAAAGTTGAGTGAACCCAAGCTGCATGGGCTCCAAATTGCCTGAGGTTTCGAGACTAGCAGGAGCAGGAGGAGAGGGAGGCATGGGTGGGGATGAAAAGCTTGGAGTTAAACTGATGAGATGCCTCCACAGGTGCTCCCTGAAGGAAGGTCTCTCATGGATTCAGGAATCAATCAGGATACAATATGAGACCAGTTCCTCTAAATGTCTGGGGATGTCTCAGGCTGCAATCTCATCTTTAATAGTATACAAGAGCCCATTAGAGAAAGCAGCCTCATTATTCCAACCAACCTTGGCTGCCAGGGTATGAAACTCTATGGCATAATTTGAAACCATCCTAGTACCCTGCTGGATGGATATTAGTTGCTTGGCAGCTGAGGTGGAGTGGCCTGGTACATCAAATACCCTTTTAAAGGATGCCACAAACTCAGGGTAATTGTATACTATAGGTTTCTGCATCTCCCAAAGGAGATTAGCCCATGCCAAGGCCCTGTCAGACAGTAAGGAAATCACAAGGCCCACCTTACTCCTATCAGACGGAAAGGACTGTGGTACCATCGCTAGATACCAACCTGGTTCAGAAAACCTCTGCACTGGTTAGGGACTCCCCCATAATATTGGGGAAGCAGGGCAGATCCTGTCATGCTTCTCACAACTTTGGAATCGCCATTGGCAGCTGGAGCAGGAACGGCAGCAGCTATAGGGATAGCCTGCACCGGGGGCCACTGAGGTGGTGGAATTAGATGCTCAGTATGGAGCAACAAAGCCTGGAGGGCTGTCGCAAACTGGTCCATGCGCAGTCCATACTATCTGTTCATTCATAACTCACCCTCCATTACCACCTCCCCACTTAGCCATTGCTTCATTGTTCCAGTATCGCGTTCTCAAGCCACATTCACAAACACAGAAATCTAGTCCTGTCTTTAGCCTGTAGTGCCCTTGCTTGCTAGCACCATGGTCTCCCATACAAAGGAAAGCATTGGTACTGCACTCCCAATTTAATGAAGTTTTAATTGTGCATCAACTTCATTTTCAGCACTGGTTTACTACCTGTTTTCCCTTTTTTCAATTTTCTATTAAATATCCTGTTTTCAATAACAGTCATCAGGGTCATCAGAGAAGTTAAGCCCTCAGTTTCAGTTTTACTGTAAGTTCTTCAACTCTTTTTAACCCATTAATTACCAGTCCAGTTTCCAATTAGTCATACTCCACTTTTCCGGCAATGATCCATCCCCAAGCTCCAACAGTCTGCAATATATTAAAGTTATTTGCTGCCCCTGGGTTAATACTACAAATTAAACATGTCTTTTATTAGTCTGGGGATATTTTTCTGAATAAATATATGTGCTCAAGATTCTGTGAGCTATTCAGTAAGCTAAAGGGGAATTATTGTGAAGCAAATCAACTGTACTATAGGAGGACAAATTAAAAATGTAAATTTTTTAAATTGACCTTTTACACTGTTTTAACCCCATGAACAACACAGATGCCTCCCAAATTTTGCTTCACAATGCAACAGAGACCACTCTAGCAATTCCAGTGGTAAAAAACCCAGTGTAAATCACTGGATATTTTAGAATGTTTTATTTGCCCTCCCGTGGTGGAGTTGGTTTGCCTTAGAATCGTTCCTCTTTATTTTCATTTGTAAGGCCCTGTAAGTTTTGTGTCTGCTTTATAAAAATGATTATGATGCATTTGCCTGCAGGAATTTTAGTGGATTATATATATGCTAGAAAAGAATGTGATAGGAAAAGCCAGCTTGATGTGTTCCTTCAGCAGGGAAAAGAGTATTTTTATGAGAGAATTTCAGTGATTAACACCTCTCTGGTCCTTAACCCTTAGAGTGCCAAAGGGGTACACAACTCAATGCTTTGCAATACGTTGTGTACCCCCTGGCACTCAAAGGGTTAAAAGGTTAAAGGTGATGTTTCTCCCCATCACAATTTTGCCTAAATCATTTCATTATATATTATAAATAATGAAAAGTGTAAATTTTTTTTAAAAAAAAACTGCTTGTTTGGAGAAATTTAAAGAATAAATGCAGCTTTGTACCCACTTCCGGGGAGACTGTGTTTAACTGATCAGTACCGCAGTCTGATGCTTCTATCCAGCCTCCTCCGATGACTGAGGCTTATGTCTGTAAGCTGGAGCGCTCTCATTGGTCAGAAATCGATCTCTTCCAATGAGAGCGCTCCAGCTTACAGATAGCCTGCATCATCGGAGGATGCTGGATAGAAGCATCAGACTACAGTACAGATCAATTAAACACAGTCTGCCCGAAAGTGGTTACAGAGTTGCATTTATGCTTTACATTTCTCCAAACAAGCGTTTACACTTTTCATTATTTATAATATATAACGAAACAATTTAGGCAAAGCTGTGAAGGGGTGAAACATCCCCTTTAAGATCAGTAGGCAAACTCGGTGAAACAGACATACCATAAAATTGTGCCCGTCTTAGAATCAAAATACTTGTCATAAGTAGTGAAACAAACGTCATATATTCTTATAAATTTGAAAAAATAATTTCATGCAGTGCAGTCAGGAATTCTTGTTAACTTCTTGACAAATTACTCAATTACATCCATACTGGAATAATTTTATTTTAGTGTAGTTGAATCTTCTCTGGGATATACACATATAAGACACATATAATTTGATCAAATCTGTATTTTCATGAATTGATATCAGCTGGTTTCTGTTCCTTGACATCTTGGCGAAGAAAAAAAAACTCATTATTGAGCTCTCTTCTAACTCCCTAGACTGCGAAGTGTAGTGACTAGATGAGAAATAATAGGCAATAACGAGAAATAATAGACAATGATCTCTCGGGGCACTATAACATGAAGAAGATCAATAGACAATGATGAGAAATAATAGGCAGTAATCTTGCAAGGTCTGTTTTATTTATAGTAATTTCATGATAAAATTGCTACCTTTAAGAATCAGTAGCTGGTGACAAGCTCTATTTGAGTATTTACATGAATACAAATTTGATATTAAGGGAGATAACCAACATCCTGTAGATAAAAGGCACAGGGTTCTTTTCTATACAGGATATAAAGAGTTACAGTTGCACTTGTACTGAAAGGTACAGTCTAACATTCTACAAATCCTTAACCTTTTAAGGAGCAGAGGGGTGTGCAACATATTACACAGCAATGTCCTTAAAGGGTTAAACCCATTTGTAACCTTTTATTATTTTAAACACTTCAGCACAACTTTTCAGATAGTTTCTCACAATTAAGATACATTTTTTATATAGTATTGTTAAAGGCAGCTCGTATTTTCAATTTGATGTCAAAAATATATGCAATATTTCAAGCTATTTGTTTATCTTCATCAAAGGTAGATTTTCATATTCAGTTAAAGTAGATTAGTGTAAAAGCCTATGGAAACGGGCCAAAGTGTGTCACGGCAGGTACCAACGGCTATTTAACAGCAGGTGTACTACCACAGAACTACACGGCAGGTTACTACCGCAGAACTACACCTCCCAGCATTCTGTGCATTTGGGCAGTGTCTACTGTGCATGACTGCATCAGACAAACATACATGGCCTGCGTTCGGGTAGTCTCTACTGCACATGACTGCATCGGCCTGCATTCCGTCAGTCTCTACTGCATGACTGCATCGGCCTGCGTTCCGGCAGTCTCTACTGCACATGACTGCATCGGCCTGCGTTCCAGCAGTCTCTACTGCGCATGACTGCATTGGGCAAACATACATCTGGCCTTTTATTATTTATGTGCAATATGTGTAAAGGGTACAAAATAACACATGAACACATCAAAGGGCTAAAATATTGAATTTTGCCAGAAATTCCAAATGTAGTAAAAGTGAAAATACTTGTTCTCCTTTCGAAAAGCACAAGTACCCTAATTTGAAATGACATTCTGGAAAATTCAGTTGAATCCAGCTAAGTTTGTAAAATGGTATGCCTTGTCTACATTATCTTTGTAGAGTGTTATTTCAGTACTGTAGGAGTTGTAGTTCAAGAGTAATTGGATGATAAAGTTTCCCCCTCCCACTCCTTTTACCTAGTGTAAGCCACCTCCCCTCAGATGTAGAATCTGGTCTTGAGACCAGACAGCTCACAACCAGACAGCAGGACAATCTTCTTACTTTGAGAACAATGAAAGCCCTGTCCCCCCTTGACAGGTTGTTCAGGTTTTCCCTTATGCTAATTGAAGATTGTCCCTCTCTGCCTGGACACACCTTGCTGCCCTGATCTGAGCAGTGTTACATCAGTAAAAAGGGCAGGAGGGGGATAATTTATCATTCAATTACTCTTGAACTATAACTCTGACAGTATTGAAATAACACTCTCCATGGCCCAAAAACTATGTAGATAAATTGGAGCTGCTTTTATTATGAAACATTACTATCCCTTTAAAATGAAAATCTGGACCACACCATAGCAACTCCTTCTTTTGTACATATACAAACACTGCACATTTCACTATTTCCTTCAACCAACCTACATGCTCTGCTTCAGGGTCACAGTTTCCTTCACCTATATGTTCTGCCCCCTCTGAATTCCATTCATTCCATTACCCACACACAGCACAATGAGCTTCACTACTCCATCATAAGATGCATATTTGGGACTGGACCCAGAGGTAGCTGATCATACCTCCCAACATTTCAAGTGGCCAAAAAGGGACACTTGTATTTTAGGTTGTGTTGCTAGGGGCTTGGTTGTTTGGTGGGGCACTACCAAGAATTTTTAGGTTATTTCATCACCAATTGACAATGCTTTGTGTAACTGAATAAATGATTTAGAATGAGATCAAAGTATTTTATTTACACAGACTATGTTATAAACACATTTACTGAAGTTCATACAAACATTAATGTGAGTTGTATCGGTGTGGAGTAATGTGATACACTTAAATACATATTACATATTAAATACATATTCAGAGGAATACCAGGGTGAGAAAGAGGGACAGAGGGATTTGGCTCTCAAAGAGGGACTGTCCCTCCTAAAGAGGGATACTTGGGAGGTATGATAAATAATTAGCTGTAGGACTTAATTAATAGCATTTATTCAGAGGAAGATGGGGTACTAGCGGACTGCCTCAGTGGTTAGTGCTATGGCTTGTTCTCTGTAATATCTTCATATGGTCATATTACTGCTGGTATGAAAGATAAGGGCCTAGATGCACAGTCGATGTGGTGTAGGTATGATCTTGTCGGTGTCTTCAAATCACCCTGACAATTCGATCTGCACACACATCGACATATTCAACAAAATTGTCAGAAGGAAGGGGAGGGTTGGAGAAGGTCCCATTAGCATACAGGATTTTTGAAGTGTTGTCGGTGTGCTAAATTGTTTGTCAGAAGCCGTCATGCTCGTTAGAGACGGCTGTGCATGCTGCTGTGATGTGCAGTACAGACTGCCCGAGCCATGGCTAATAACGGAGCAGGGCTCTGAATTCAGACCATAGTCCTTGACTACAGTCTGAATTCATAGCGCCCCGCACCATATCAGCCACGGTGTGGACAGTCTCTACTGTGCATGACTGCACCGCGGCCATTGCTGGGTGGCACTGTGGCCCGTGTACACCGGCTCTTCAACTAGCAACCTATGTTTAACTTAGGTTATATGCGCTTTTTATAACTTTTATAATTAAATAATACTTTCAGACCTTGAGGTGGGCACCAGGACCCCTCCTAATAGCCCCCCTATCATGGATCATCTATCCAAAAGGATAGATGATCCATGGGACAATCCCAAAGGCATTTTCTGCCTTCTTGATACAGGAGCTCCTGTATAAGCAGCTGCTGTATCGAGCGCTTGTAGAATGAATGAGCCCTGTCTCCGGGTCATTCATAGAAAGTGCAGTGCAGCTCTCTCATCATTGAATCAGTCACCTGTCTGATACTCAATTGTTATATTTTATTGAAAACAAAAATAATAAATTAAAATAATGAAGGCTATGTGTAATTACACACTATTGCCTTAAAGGGATAGTAATGGTTAATTTTAAGTTGATTTAATATTGTAGATATTAAAAAAAGAATAACATCAATGTAAGTCTTATCTCTCAAACCTTTATGGTATGAGAGATATAACTTGCTAAAGTTACCTTTTCCTGGCCGTTTTACTCAAGTCTGCCATCTAGCTGACAGCTGCAGATTCAAGTCATTTTACCAGACAGAGGCTCTTCAGCAGAGCTGAAATCACGCTATTTAGAAATAAATACTTCATTGGAACAGTCTACAAAGTGTGCTTGCAAGCCAGGCACACTTTGTAGACTGTTCCAAATTAAGTATTTATCTTTAGATATCGTTATATCGGCGCTGCTGAAGAGCCACATCTGGTCAAACGACCAGAATCTGCTTCTGACAGCTTTACAGCTTGTCAAGCAGAAAGGGGAAGGACCAGAGAACTTTATTTTCATATATCTCTCAGAACATAACGGTTTGAGAGATATGAATAAGTGCAAGTACGCTCTTTTAATTGTATCTACCATATAGTTAATACTTTTTTTCTGACATTACTATCCTAGCTGTTGCCACTTAGGGTAACTGAAGGCCATCTGCTTATAATCTTTGAGGTGAAGGCTTTTATGGCTCAAAAATATTTAATATATAAACACTCTAGGTTTTTAGTTGTGACGTATATATCAGGACTAGTCTAGGGTGTCTTAAATACAATATGATAACCCCAAATGGTTTTGAATTATAGGAGTTAAAATATCACCCTTCTTAAAATGACAAGCATGCAGTATTTTGCATGCTTGTTAAAACTAGACCAAAAAAGGCTTTAAGATCTCTTTCAGCTCTAGTCGGAAAAATTGGGAATCTAAAGTTCCCACATCGACCCGGAGCCTGTTATTTAACATTTATAGTATTGAATGAAGATAACCAAATTATGCATCTTAAAGCTTAAAAATTGATGATGACATTGGTTTGTACTTCTAAACTTGAACGTGCAATAATCCTCTAAATAAACAAAAGATGTTGCAGCTCACTAAACCGAAAAGGCTATTGTTCATAGCGTAAACTTTGGGACAACCGAAACAGCATAAATAATTAGATTTAAAACACACTCTGATCAGATGAACAGAGACGTGTGGTTCTGTGTATTGACCGAGTTGCTGACGCTACGATTGTTGCAAACTAGTAACTAGAGAGAATGTCTAGTTTGCGGAGACCAAACAGCACACTTTATAATTCATTGTATCCACTCTTTACTGCTAGACCTTGAGAACTTATAAGATTGTGAAGCCTTTTTCTCCCTACCGGCTCTATTCAGATGGATTGGGAGTTAAAGATCCCACATCAATCCGGAGCCAAATATAGCTAAAGATATTAACATGTATAATTATTGATTTGAATAAGCATATTATATGCCTTAGTGCTCCATATTGCCCATAGCAATTGTACTAGAATAGACTCCAAGAACTTAATAAATATAGCTAAGAGGAAAAGAGGGAGAGGGTGATACAATACAAATATTTAAACTATATTAAGAGATTTAATATAGTTCAGAAGGGAAGAATTTTCAGAAAAAGGATAATATTAGATCAAGTGGTTATGATTTAAAGTTGGTGATTGAAAAGTCTTAGGAGGTGTGGTAGATACTAATGCTGTAAAGGAATTAAATGCCTAGGATACAAAGGTCTAGTCTGAACTGTATTTAGGACTGTAATTTAATGAGATAGGAAAACAGGCAGACTGGATGGGCCAGGTTCTTATCTGCCATCAAAATCTGTGTTTCGATGTTTCTCTGCCTGTGGATCTGCATCTTAGCAGTCAGCATGTACAATCTGACTGACAATTTCAATTAACGTAGTTAAAGATGTAAGTGCAAGTTCTGACAGCATATATAGGTATTTCTCACAAAAATCAAGTAACAAAAACTGTAAACTCCCCTCACAAAAATCAAGTAACAAAAAGTGTAAGCCCCCCCAAATACTAATAGTAATGGAACAAAATTGTTGTACAGCTTGAAAATGTAATATGCATCTTGTACTTTCAAACTCAGAATTGGCTAAATACACAGAAGTGCTACACAATAATGGTGTTTCAGTAAATGGAAGCACTAGTGGAATTTATTTTATGGCATTTTACAACACTAATGGTGTGAAAATAAACAGGGGACAAAATCACAAACACACAGACACCCACCTCCAGACACACACACACACACAGATACAAACAGACACACAGACACACACACATACATATATAGAAACATATATAGAAACAAAATTAGTATCTTGTAATACCTTTTTTTTTGGACTAATATGTGTGTGTGTGTGTATATATTATATATATATATATATATATATATATATATATATATATATATATATATATACATATGGACGCAAGTTGTATATAGACCTGCATTCTTAATATGTGCAATATTTTTTAACTCTCTCACCTCCATTACCATCTCCTGCATTTTTGTTCCCCCCCCCCACTGTGATCCTTACACAAGGTATTTACGACCCTCTGTAAGAAGAGTGTAGATTTTCTCTTAGACTCCTGTCTTATCTGCAGTCATACTTTTAATTGTGTGTATCACTGTGAATTCTGTGCCTTTTTACTCAGAAATGCTTTAGACTTGAGAAAGGGAGTTTATCCCAAAAGCTTGTCAATCCATAATTCTGTTAGTCCAATAAAAAAGGTATTACAAGATATTAATTTTGTTTGTTATTTTACATCTGCATCACTGGATTAATACTGCTACAATCTCCACTGTACTACATAGAAACACAAAGACGTAGACTTCAACACACAGATATATATGGACACAAACATAGACACACACACACAGAGTTAGACACAAAGATACAGATACAGACACAAACACACATATTCTCTCTCACACAAACACACACACATTAAAGGGGATCTATCAACCCTATACATGTATGTCTAAAACGTTAGTTTATATAGCAATTAGATTGTAAACGGTTTTCATTTTTTTTTTTTTTAATTGTTATTTTGCCCAAATTAAACATCTAAAGATTACCCTGTGGCTTCCGTCTGGACAGACTGTGGTTACCAGCTCTGTACAGCAGTCTGTCACTCTTCCTCTGCTCCCCCCTCCCCCAATCCAGCCTCCTCCAATGATGGAGGCTTTCTGCATGTAAGCTGAAACGCTCTCATTGGCTCTCCAAACTGGCGCTCCAAACTGACACACAAAGACACACACACAGGCATTCAAACATAGGCACACACACAAGGAGGGATGTGAGCCATTGGGGGATAGGCACAAACGCCCAGATACAGAAACACAAAGAAACAAGCAAACACATTGGTATATAGACAGACAGACAGACACACAGACATAAAATCTTAAATCATGTATGTCTATACAGAGACAGTATAAGTAATGAAAATACTGACAATGTGCTTTGGTATGAAAAATGTATTTTATTTTGGGTTAGTCAACAAAATAATAGTTACAAAAGAGAATGACAGAGGGCTTTGTAAATCCGAAGACGTGGACAGTTGCTGCAATCTAATATGCAAAAAAAAAAAAAAAAAAGCTGTCCACAAAATGTAAGATAGATAAAACAAATAAAAAAGTTATAGAGGCCAAGTAAGACTCCCAGTGTCTGTGAAACAGTTCCAAATATAAATTCAGCAACTTGGTCAAACAATAACAAAAAGGAACAGAGTACCCACTCTAAGTGATGTACACTTCTACCAGATTTTCTAGCACTGAACACGCCCACATAGTTACTCACATATTGGAAAGGCTAATTTAGCCCCTCTGGTAGAAAGTAAGAAAACGGAATTCAGCTGGTTCTTTGAGAGCGTGACAGAGGACTCGGAGTATTCACCAGATACTGACTGAGACTGAGAGAAGAGATTATATTCTGTGAGATAACGAATAGGGCTTTCAGCAGATTCTGGCAGGTTGTACTACAGCGGCATCCAGTAGAAACTGGAAGAAAGTGAAATATGGAAACAGAGCATATTCACGGAGAATGCCATGGTAAAGATGGAATAAAGGTGATATGTTGAAGGCAAACGTAAGATTGCTAAGAATGTTGACTCATATAAGGTGCAGGCATGTCTGAGACATACATTTATCAATGGAGCCTTTCTATATAATTTATGTAGATAAACATGTGAATGTAACCCTTTAAGCACACGAGGCATTTGCAAAACATTTAATTGGAATGCAGTGCACAGCTTTCTTGCCCTTGAAAGGTTAAACATCCCAATTCAAGCACATTATAACTAGTCTCTGGTAGGAAGAGCAGTCTGATGAATTATGTTATACAACATGACTTCAGAGATACAAAATAGTTACACTGCAAATCCTTGCTGGAATTAGTATTGTTGTTTGTCATAATCAGTGATGTGACTACATGTGGTACAGAGGGTGCATTTGTCTCTGGGCTCGACTTCCTAGGGGGCCCACCTCCTTTGCAACTTCATGTGAAACAGTTTTCTATTACATTGTAAATATTGTGTGACTCTGTCTATTCCCACATGTCTGCTTTGGGCTGACACTCAAAGGGTTAAATAAAACTGGTATATGTTCCACTTCCTGCTGTTTTATAAATTAAAGAGGGAAGTTAGCTTGATGTGAGCGTGAGTGCTGGCTTCATGCAGTCCTGAAAGCAAAATTATTCTAAGCAGCAGCATCAGACTGAGAGAAGGGGAACAGGACAATTTCCATGCGGTCTCAGTCTCCATGTGGTGTCAGTCTCACCCAGAAAGCCACAGAATGTAATCTCTTCTCTCAGTCTCAGTCAGTCCCAGCCACAGCATTGTCCCCTCAGGCAGCTTACCTAGCAGGAGACAGCAGGCAACTATTGTTGGTTTTTTTTAATATTTATTCTGAATTAATAAACCAATTAAGTGCCAGAGAGATGCCCGGTACATAGCACAACAACGTACTGGACACCCCTCTCTCCATTAAAGGGTTAAATAAAATACGGCACAGCTTCCAAATACTAATTCCCTGTTACACTTCTCTCAATCAGTGAATCTCTCCCTCAGTACAATGATGGCTGCTAAGCTCAGCTTTCAGGACATTTCAGTAAAATGTGGGTCTCCAGTTGCTGTAGAACTACAACTCCTATCAGACCCTGCCAACCATTTACCATCTGAGGGTGATTAATGACTCATTTGGTAAATGGCTGGCAGTGGATGATAGTTGTTGACCTATAACAGCTGGACAGCCACAAATTACTGGAGTACCCTGAAATCTGACATCATGGTTGTGACGGAGCGCCTAGTATCTGAGATGGATTACATTAGAGCCTATTCAGACATTATGACAAGAATCTCGTGAGGTGGGGAACACTGTTAGTGAGTTTTAGAACTGATCATCTCCTGATAACATCATCATACCTCCAAACATTTCAAATGGCCAAAAAGGCCCACTTTCTTCTATGCCATAACCCACTCCCAGTAATAAGGGTTGCCCTCTGCTCCAAACATCACCCGAGACTTGATGAAGGATAGAACACACTTTATTTCACAAACTTCAACTCTTTTATACACAGTGAATCACACCAGGATATAATACCAGACAAAGGGCAGTGACATATGGTATAAACATAATACAAAGGACCAGACATGATTACATTATTTAGACAAAGATACCAATGAGGGGCAAACACTAGGACAAAGGGCTGAGGGACTTGAATGCACATTTCAAACAATGGCCAGAGGGTTGAAGCATCTTTGAATATTCCGCTTCAACCCCTGGTCAATCAGGAGCCTGGAATCAGATGGCCAATCCTGGCCAAGATCATCATGGCTGTCTCTGCTAATCAGAACCTGGGGGTGTGCAGCTAACCAGCCAATCCCTAAGCCGCCTTCCCCCATGTTAACTCTATGGCGGCCCTTTAAACTTGGCATCCAGGGCTTTGGACAATCAGGAAGCTGTTTACTCTACTACGTAAAGTCTATGGGGCTTTTTGAACAGGTTGTCCCGCACAGCAGCCAGCTTGCGGCTGGTTATAGTTCATGAATCCAGTCTTTTGAGGCTGGTTGTTTTCCTTACAGTCCTGGATAAATTATTTTAAGTCCTTTATTATGACAATGGTAGTGAGAGAGGGTTTAGCTGACTGCATGGGGAGTGATAGAATTATTATTTGTCCTCTATGGTGCATTTGTTTGCCCCAGAATTGCATTTGGGAAGAAACTGTTACACTGGGGATAACAAACACCTCTCACTCTGCACCCAGTTGCTGCCTGGCCAGTCTGATACCAGCACCGTGTTACAAAGTGCAAGCGTCTTCTCAATGGTAAATAGATTCAGAAGCTTTACATTTCTGTTTAGCTCCAGCACAAATTATTCAAATGTGCTCAGCCACTGAGCACACATGAATAATCTGCTTCTGCCAAACAGAAATGTAAACGTTCAGAACCCATTTACCATTGTGAAGACACTTGCACTTTGTAACACGGTGTTCAGTTACTAAGCACATTTGAATAATTTGCTCTAATGCCAACAGAAATTTAAAGATTCAGAATTAATTTACCACTGTGCAAACACCTGTGCTTTGGAACAAATTGCTCTGCTCCATGAGAGTGTGTTGACATGTGTATAAGTGGAATTAGGGTCTAGCATCACATGTTGCACCAGGACCCAACAGGCTCTAGTTACACACCTGACTGTAGTGTCATTAGAGTGTACAGTAGAAATGCTTCTCTAAAATAAATCTGGAATACTTCTTAAAGGGATAGTAATACATCTAATAAAGTGGAGGTCTGAGTCTTCTTTATTCTTTTTTGAGTAGGTAGCGCTCTATTTCAGTACTACAGTTTTGTATTCAAGAGCATTTAAAGCCAAAGGGATCCCCCTCCCCCCCTTCTGGCCTCATTCTATTAGATCTGGAATCCGGTCATGGACCCGGATGGATGCAGGGGGGGACAAACTTCACTCAGTATGTTTAAGGAAAATCCTCCCCCCCTTGATGAAGGAAGACAGGATTTTCATTTTGCTTACTGAAGACTGTCCCTCACCATGCTCCATGTGGAGCAGAATGATGCAGGGGAAAGGAAAGGGAAGGGGATCGTTTCTGATTCAATAGCACTTGAACTACAAAACTGTAAGTATTGCAGTATAGTGCTACCTGCACAAAAAAGGATAAAGAAGAATCGGACCTCCACTTTATTAGAAGTATTACTATCTCTTCAAAAAAAAAAAAAAAGAAAAATGTGTTCAGCTTTTGTCTCTGGAGTATATAAGGAACACTACTTGGTCTGCCATTTTATCCTGATGCAAGACTACACTAAATGCAATACTTCAATGTAAAAAGAAGATAATGCTGTATGCTGCCTGTTCTACAATACATCTCCTAAAAGAAATAGAACTGTGGGAGATGAACTGAAGTTCGATGCTATATGCACTAAGAATTAAGTATTCAATGGGAAGGGGATTATTTAATAATTAGCATGTAGGGTTGTCATACTACTGGTGATGTGTAAGGAATGTCTTCCCTCACACATCACCAGCATTACGATGAGCAGAGAGGATTCACTCAGACTTCAGCACCGCAGCATTGTTCCCTAGCACTTTCAGTACCATAGGTATGTGCACTGAACACCCCTGTGACAGTGAAATGGTTATAATATTGAAATCCTGTACCCAATGAAACAGCTGTTATACTACTGATAAATATTATGATCACTAGTGTGATACATAGTATGATACAAATGGATCATTATCATAACATTGGTGGCTGCCACATACAAAAGTGGATGTCTTCACTGCACTATTATAGCCACAAGACATTTACAGTAGATATGTGCCCTTAATGTAATCTTTCCTGATTGTTGCCCTTAGGTGCTGTTGTGCTTACGCAGCCTGTCAGCTGCCACCTTCTTCTTTCCTGGCAAAGGAGTGGAAGGCGGCAGTGAGCGGGTGAGAATGTCGACCCAGGAGACCAGTGGAGTGGTGATCAAGTGACTCAATCTGACAGGCTGCATGAGCTCCACAGCATAGAAGACTGAAAAAGGAAAGATTATAGTAAGGGTACATCTATACCATACATTTATTGTGCATATTACAGTAGGGGTGAGGACATCCATTTTATTGTAACACAATGTGTAACAACAGTAAAATAATTTATAAGATACCCTCATCCCCAGACATATCACACATGAACTAAGACCCTCCATATTAATAGGTTTTAACGAGTGCATAAATTGCATTACTTCAATATTTAAGCATTTAAAAGGTATATTATTTTCAATATGCATGACTTTTTTGGCCAGAAACTGGGGCTGTGAAATGTAGAAGTAGTTCTGCATAAATAATTTGTTTTTATTCGATTTCCCTTGAGATTACCTGGTAGCTAGACTGTGTCAAATAAATATAAAAACCCCAAAACCTGTTAAGGCATACTATTGTAATAGGGTTACTAATTGTTCTGTAGCAGGGTTTACCCTTTCATTCTGTGCACCCTCTTATGCTGTATTTCATTCTTTGTTAGGAACTGAGTAATAGGGATTTAATTTCCATCAGTCTCACACACTTGCACTATGATGGGAGATTGTCATAGGACTCATGAGTCAAGTATATGGAATGGAGGGGTGGTTTCCAAAGGTCATGGTTGCCACACTGTCCTCTGTTTTCTTTATTCTTTTCTGTTTGTTTTATTTTGGTTGAAATTGTTTTTATTGACAGTATGCAGCTTAACAAAAAATTGAATCAGAAATTCCAAAAGAGGAAATGAGCATATAGTTAGCAGCTTAAAAACCAGAGTAAACAGATGCTCATCAAACATTACTTCAACATGTCTTTTAAGTATAGACAAACTTGTATCAATTATCCTTTACCCAGAATCGAGTCCTCACATCTGCAGTGCTGGACATGTGGTGTATGTTGTGTTCTGGCAAGTTACTGTAGCTCACCTGAAAGCTGAGCTAAAAAAGAGCATAGGTAAATCATCTGTCCTGAACCCCTTGATGATGCTCTTCCCTGTCAGTGTAAGAATATCCCTGAAGGTGAATAGATCAAGTGTCGTAGATGAATGTTCATCTACAGGCCAGCAGACATGTCTGTGGCTAACTTCTCCCCATTCCCATTTTGCAATCTCCGGAGTCGTGTTCACTGTGCCACCCATCCCATCCATAGTACAGCTTCTTCTCTGTCTACTGAAATCCTCGTAAGATAGACACTCGCAGGATCTTGCTACTTAAGCATTCACTATAGATACATAGGTCCCCAAACTGCTGTACCTTAGGTATGTCATGAAGCATCCCATAGCCAAAACCACATCAATAAACATCCTCACAACTGGCAGTTTGCCAAACCATCAACCTTCTTATTCATCTAATCCATTATCCATATGACTGCAGACCTGTAATCCTTTTCATATCTAAGACATGTTTCTTGCTGTGTGTCTCCTCCTTCCTGATGAGAAGCAGATATAAAATTGTCACTTATCTGGTATTTTAAAGCAGGACAGTAAAGACTGATCTTTGAGCTAATATAAATAATTCCCCAGCTATAAGATGGCTTGTATTTCGTTCCTGCAAAGTCCCAATGTGTTGAAGTCAAGCCCACAATTAGCAATTAATGAGTGGCCAGCTACCTCCAAAATAAAAAATAACTGAGTCTGTTCAGTTCTTTCCAATTTAAAATCTTTACCTAAATCAGAAAAGAGGACTACTGCAAAATTGATGTATTTTATTGACCCTAAATTAACTTAAATTAATATGATTCATACTGTATATACACTGATTAATATTGAAAATGAAACATTAGGAAAGAGGAGACTTAAAGCTATGCAAATCACACCAAGTAACGGACTGACTGTGATAAATAATTACGGTTTTGCAGCAATGGGTTATGTGGGTAGAGGGCTAAATGGTTCATCACCGGGCCAAACCGACTTTTAGATATGAAGATGGTTAACACTATGGTTTAGCCTGCGGGATGCTTAATGACATGCCTAGGGTACAACAACATCAAGAATACCATCAACTGATCAGCGAACTGCTGTAGGTCACATTTTCCTTGCTAGCCAATGACATACTGGTTGATCATGATGCTGGTACTGTGCAACTGTATTGGTCCCATTGGGTTCGAGAACATCAATGCACTTGGCATTGTGATAATCATCAGTTCTGAATGATGGCATTGTACAACCTATTGTATTGTAAAGAATACTCCAAGGTGTCCTCCAGAGATCCACTGGTACAGCTACATCAATCCAAACTATTCAAATTTGATTGCACAACAATCAGATGACAAGCCAGATGACCACGCCAAGGCCTACAAATATTATCATAGCACAGGAACTATGAATTAGAATGACGCAGTGTCCAGAGTCACTAAAGAGTCATGGTTCTGTCTATGATATAATGATAGCTAGGCAATGGTCTAACTAGTAACATATGGAGGAGGGTATCATTTAAATCCACCACAGTCCAGCTCCTGGTATACTGGTTTGGGGCTGCATCATGTATGGCAGGCATGTAATTCTAGTATACATTCCAGATAGTTTCACAATCCACCAGTACATCTATCTGATAGTAGAAAATGTCATTAGACAATTTCTCCAGAAAGTTCCACTTGTTACCATGGACAACTTCTGTGGTATTAACACACTTTTGCAGCTCTACACACTCCTCACATCTACACCATCAAGCATGTAAGGGACCTTATGGGATGTCACCTCCACCAGAATCCTTATGAGTCCAGCCAGCAGAGACTGTGTGCCCATGTCGATACTACATGGACTAACATTCGTCTGCATCATTACCATATTTCAACCAAATTGACCGTTAATTGTATGAGCAGAACACACTGTTCAAGTCAGGAATCCACTAGTGCCCAATCTGAGGTAACTGCAGGGTGGAAATGAGTCTGAATGGGTCATCATCCCAGTGAAATTCCTTCTAGCACATTGTAGACATCATGTGCAAATGACAAGAGGCTTGTTTGAAGCCAGAAGGAGCTCTACCAACTATTATATCTGTATACATAATAATCTTGTACATGAAAGGCAAATTGCAACATTCTTCACTCTACCCAAATTGTATTTTTTTAATTTTGCTTATAAAAACAGGTTTCTACTGTGTACGTGAAAAGGGACATTGAGAGGAAAGACTGCATTTATAATGTTAATTTTGCTGGCACCACAAATCTTTAAAAAAAAGTTTGTTTCTTTTTTAATCTTCACTCCTTTATGAACTTCTCTCTGCATATTTCCAGAGTTATTGCAGTAGCAGTGCCCTCTAGAGTCCAATTAGTTATTCTGTTACATTCTGTTTGGGAGAAAAGTCATTGACAAACAGTTCTCCATAAAATGTGATAGAAACTGCTGTCAGTTAGAACTTTCAGGAAGTAAATGCTGTATAAATTGACTTCCTGATTATCTAACCTGTTATCACATTTGAATAAAATAACTGACAGCAGTGGGTGTGTCCTTGTTTTACTCAATAGGAAAGGATATATAACATATAGGTTTCCATAATAAACGTTTACTGCTCCTTTAAGTTTCCCACTGATGGCCAAAGGTAATTTTATTGGAACACTAATACCTAAAATGAACTATGATTATATAAATGTAAATATCCTGTACTTCATGCTAGCATCTGTAAAAAAAAAAACAAAAAAACAAAACTCTATTTGTTCTTTGAGGCCAAAACTTTAGTCTTACATATGTAGTAAGAGAGCAGACATTGCTGCCTTTTCCAGGACTTCCATTGGTTATACAGGATTACATATAAATGGGATGATTTAAAATAGCATCCTTTCTGAATACAGGTTATGAATCAAAATCAGGTTATGAATCAAAATAATTTAACTGACTTTAGAGCTTCTCTCGCAATACAGACACCACTGACAACATTAACTAAATACTCACTGAACAGGACAATTTACACATGAATTAAAAATCAAGGTTAGGATTATATTTTTAGGAATATAAAATAGAATAATTAATTGTTCATATTTTTTCCACTGTACTAATTGTTGGTAAGATCTCACCTCAAATATGCAATGCAGAGTTTTGGGTACCAGTTCTGAAAAAGGACATTCTAGAGATGGAGAGAGTACAGCGAAGAGCAACAAAATTCATCAAGGGAATGAAGGACCTGATGTACGAGGAATGTCTAGATAAACTTGGTAATGTGTTGCATAACCTTCTGGCACTCAAATGGTTAATCACAGCTCAGTTATCTTAGTGCTGTTGGAAGGGAAACCAAAATATACTGAAATGGAACATACCTCACTTTGCAGTTCTGTCATATGACTGGTAAACTATAGAGGTACTGACATATCTCAAGGGACAGAGGGCTAAGGTCATTTCCTGGCAAAGTAATAACACTCGTCAACACATTCCAAACAAGTTATTAAAACTCCCCAGATGGCACCTTAAGAAGTAATACAAGTGGCATCTTAAGCTACTGGTAGGACAATATTTATCTAAGGTAATGCAATTTAAATTGGAATTAATATATTTCTACAGCTATGTTTATTTTATTTGTGTAATTACAATGTTTAATTTGCATTGTGTGTAATTTGACCCTTTGGATGCTAGCTATGTAAATCATTGCACTGGAGACCTTTCTCGTATTTGAGGGGTTAAAGTATATTTTCTCGTTTACCTTTTTGGTTAAAGTGGTACTTGATGTGTTGTACAACCCTCTGGTCCTGAAGGGTTTAACAAATTTGGAGGCACTTGTGCTTGCACTGCATTGGATGCCTCTCTGGCACTCAGGTAAGCTATAATCTCAGTTTTCCAGGGTATGGGATGTCAACTGACCCCAAAGTGTTTCTACTAAATAAAAGAAACCTTTTATAATTAACCCCTATTCATAATGATTTTATCTTGTATTTAAGCTCCTTGGCATCCAGAGTGGATTCCAACAAACTGTATCACATTTTTATCTTTAGTTAGTTTACTGCCTTACTTTTTAGTGGGTTAGAAATTAGATTCACGTGGGTGAAGTACATTTTTGGTTGCATTTTTTTGTTTGCTTGCGCTCTTTCTCTCTCAATATATATTTATATTTATAAATATATAGGTATGTATATATATATATATATATATATATATATATATATCCTATATAATTCGCTAAAATGTGTAACGATGCAGTCAGGAGCAGTAGAGACTGCTGTGCATGCTGCAGTCATGCCAGCTCTGTATCAGCCGCGGTGCGGGTAGTCTCTGCTGCGCATGACTGCCCCGCGACCGGCTGGCAGTGGCACTGTGGCCCGTGTAACAGGCTTTTAAACTAGTATATATATATATATATATATATATATATATTTGGATAGAATCTTGTATTTATATTGTTTAAAGGAACAATAACACTTTTTATTTTTTCATCTGCACCTTTTTTTTTTATATACTTTTATGTCACTCCCTAGATCACCATTTCCAGAGTGTTTTCTTGTTGATAGACCATCAGTGAAGGACACAATACAATGTTACACTCTGCCTGCAGCGCTGAGTGCTCTGTGTGCATTCCTGTTGAGATTGTATGTTTTCAGATTGTTTAGATTGTATCTTTTTAGATTGTTTAGATTGTATCTTTTTTTACATTGTATTGCTAGTTTTGCGTTCATGTTTCCTGACAGAAAGCTCTTTGCAAACAAATCTAGGTATCTAGTTGTCAAGGAAATAAAAGTTTAAAAACATAGGCGAAAATGAAAAACAATAAAAAGTATAGGCAATTTGACTATAGATAATACGTCCTTGCATAATGTGTAAAGTCCAAATAAAGGGATATTATTACTTCAAGAAACATGGGGGTTATGCACTAAGGCATGATAAAGAGGTGATAAAGTGGATATGACTTCTCCAGTGATATCACTTCTCCAGTTCCTATGTTATTCTATGGAGCCTATTCACTAACTTCAAAACTTAAGAAATGTTAGTGAATTGGCTCCATAGAATAACACAGGAATTAGAGAAGTGATATCACTAGATAAGTCTTCTCCACTTTATCGCCTCTCTATCACACCTTAGTGAATAACCCCCATCATGTTGCATCAATCCATTTGGTACAAAAGCTGTCTGACATGAATGTTACCCTTTGAGTGCCAGAGGGGTAAGCAAAGCATTGCTTTGGCACTCAAAGGGTTAAAGCATCTCCTTATGCTGTGGGGTATGTGAGGCATTTTTAAGCAATGCTCTGCACACCTTTATGGTCCATAAAATGTAAATACTATCTACTAACCTCATCTAGTAGATAAAAAGGAAAATAATGAAAACACAGTGTGCAAGCGAAATAAACGTTTTTTTTTTTTACTCATTATGAATATGTTTTACCCTCATATGGTACAGCACACATTTATTAACATTTTGAGTGGCAAAGGGGTGCGCAGGGCACACTCTTCTTGTGATCACTGTACAGATTGTTTTTATTTCTTTTAAAGAGGTGACCTACAACTTTACTTCAATGACAAAAGAAAAGAATTGCTTCTACCATGAATGTTATTTTTAAGTCCTTGGATACTTTTGTGGTCTCCAGTTCATTTCTTGGCAATGCACCTGAAACTACTCTGGCACCTAAAGGGTTAAGTCAGTACCTATAGCTGTCAATTTTCAGAAATAACACTTAGCAAACTAAATTTAGAACCCCATCGCTCCATACCTAAAACTATATCCCTATCTTTATCTCTCATATCTAAAATGAGTTCCCATGCCCCCTTCACCTACCTAAAATTAGACCCCCTCCAAACCTAAAGGTAGACCCCTCTCCCTATCTAAAACTGGTCTCTAACACATTTCTAGATAATCTCCCTACCCACCCTTACAGAATAAAATATACATACTCTTCCAAAAATGAGGCCTCCCATGATGTTTGCATACCTTTTCACAGGGAAGGAGACCTCTTACACCGGTGCTCTATTGGTTTGGAAGGCTAAGGTAGAACTGATTTGTTGTTCCCTCATGGTCTTCCTCTGTGTCATTGAAGGCAGAGCAACGCACCCGATTTGATGTCATATTCAGCATGCTGCAATCTGTAAGTCACTTCTTCACAAAGTGCAGGACCGTGAGGAAGCACTGGTGTAAAAATCTATGGAGCCTGTGTACTAACATCTCTACAACTTGAGAGATCTTAGTGCATACACACCATAGAATAACATAGGTATTGGAGGGCTTATCACAGTGGAAAAGTTATCTCTACTTTATTAAACTTTAGTGCATATTCCCCTTTAAATGCTAAAGAGATCTCCAACGAATTGTTTTGCAATATGCTGCAGACCTTTCTAGCATTAAAGGGGCTAAAAGCACCATTTAATCAGTGGGAGTTTTGAAACTTTTAATTTGTCCCTTATGGTAGAGCTGGTTTTCTCTATGAATTATTTTTAACTTCACTGTTTCTAGCCTACTGCATGAACACTGAGGGCAGAATGCAGGAAACATGCACAATCACTATTTCCAGTGTGTAAATCATTAGCAAATAGGTTTGCGCATGATTTTGTTGAATTGCGCATGAAAAATCCAAATTTGTGAACAGCTGTGCATATTTTTTTGTGCTCTTGCTCAGAATTAACAGATCTGTCTGAGTGGAATAGTGAATGCGCTAATGCAGGAAGCATGCACACGTTTTTTGCATTCCACCCTTAGTTTTTGCTTACCTGCTTATTGATTGTCTGCATCTGGATAACAAAACACAAACATTGAATTTGATGATATAAGTTGAAATCATTATTATTAGTATTACAAGTCTGTTTGCATTATATTTTTACTGTTGCTTTGTTACTATGAGACAGATGCATGGTTTGTTTTTTGTATTTTTATGTCTGTGAAGTTAATGTGTTAGTTTATTAATTCACATAAATATTTTGTTACACCTAAAAATGTAATGGGACTAAGTACAGCCTTGGCAGTTGCCTAGTGTCGCAGAATTAGTTGGTTGACAGCAGGGCTATTTCAAATGGCCAGTGTTTCTCAATGTTAGTACTCGGCACACAAGAACAGCTTGTTATGATATCTCTGCTTAATCGTGGTAGGTAAGTGATTCAATCATTGCTATTGTAATGCCTGTGCTTAAATGTAATATCCTGGAAACCTAACTTGTTGGTGTGCCTTGAAGACTGGAGCTGAGAATCACTGCAACAGGCAAAGAGATCCCTCACCTCTTGTAGGCAGGGAGCCCTCCAGATTCTCACTTGTGTGTGCTGCGTAATATCTCTAATGCAGTCCAGTCACCCTCCAATATAATGGAAAATGTTGTGGGTTATTTGTGTTTTCGCAGCTGATAATGCTTGGCTTTCTTAACCATATATCTTGCCTTTATTAACCCTTTGAGTATCAGACAGAAGTATAAGGCATTACTGAGAAATGCATTGCACACCCCTCTAAAATTCAAATGATGAAACGTAATAAGATTTAGAATAGCATGCACTTTAGTTGTGTCAGTTTCATCAGTGCCTGCTGATTTATGGGTTGATATATGATTTATTGGTAAAGATCCTAGTATTTGAAGTCCCAGACTATTTTGCATCAATGTGTTCTTTTCAGTATTTGCTTTCTTAAAATAAAAAATTAATGAGTGTTCACTTTGGCTGTATAGTCAGGATAAAGACTTTAAATTCTTTAGCTAAAACATACTGACTGCTGAATGCCTATAGTATTTCCCAAATTAAAGGCATTCCTGCCACACTACTCTGATTGGCTTTACACAAAGGCACAGGTCTATTTAAAGTGGAACTACCACATCAACTAAAGTCGCCCTGCAATACTCAGGCAGGTGGCAACTAGCTTAATAATCGTTATTTTACCTCTTAAAAGTGCTCCCAAGTAATCAGTAATATTCTGAGACTGACGGCCAGGTTAGTGCAGCCTGCGCTCCTGCGCTGTCAGTCTCTTCTGGAGCCGTTCGGGCCAGTGCAATGCCTCTGAAGGGTGACGGGGACTGAAAACGCAGACAAGATATCTGCGCTGATGCCTGGCTTCAGGTCTCGGAAGCTTAAGTATTACTGTACTCAGGGGCACATTTGAGAGGTAAAATAATGATTATTAAGCAAGACGTCACCTGCCTAAGGGTGTAGGGCGACTTTAATTTATGTGGTAGTTCCACTTTAAAGCCCCCCTTCATCTGCGGACCAAAAAAATGGTATCACATATGGGTGAATGCACAATTTTTCTAGCCTATTACCTGCCTAACAGCAATTTACTAAGCAAATTACTTTGTAAATCTTTCCCTCAATGCCATGTGTTTCAAGGGGAGGTCAGTGGAGCAGTATATGAGGGTTTTGGAGAGTACCTTTCTTCCTCACCTTGTTGTATGTGATTTACTAACAATGCCTAGAGGAACGTGGAATAACTTTGCTCCATTTACATGTGTATGATATCAGGTATAAGTAAGAGGCTTGCAGGCAATAAAGTCTTACAATTGGTGGAGTGTGTGTGTGCTGGCATGCATTATAATGATCATATGCACTAATGCATACCCACAAATGCAGCTTTTGATTTAAGAGGCTAACACCAGTTCAGGTTCACTGGTGGATTCATACATCCCCCCCCATAAACACTTAAAGTGGAACTTTCACCTTAAAGGGATAGTAATACTTCATTGTTACTATCCTTTGTAGCCCTTAAAATTCTGAATTCAACGATACCAGCTGTATCTCTCAACCCTTTATGGTTTGAGAGATATCTGCTTTCAAATTTCCCTCTTTTTGCCTTTCCCCTGACGTCAGCGTTCTAGCTGAGCGCCGGGGAATCCACTCAATGAGCAAGCGGCGGCTCTGCAGGAGTCCTGAGATAGTGTTATAGAAACAGAAATCCTTCACTAAAATGGTCTTCTACGTGTATTGAAATAATTTATTATCTTTGAAGTGATTGAAACATTATGGAAATAGTTGTTTACAGTAGCATAGGGATAGAAAGGCAAATAATCCTCATTTGATGATGCTGGTTGTCTACTTTGCAAAAAGGTATGCTTTGTTTACTTTTCATAATTTCTGCAGTTGTAACAACCATTTAATACAGGCAAGTCATATTTGTAACATTTATGGAAAAATTAGAGATTGTAGTTGGTGTGATTTTGTGCATCAGACACCCACCTATAATGTCAACTCATTCCAGTGGGATGGCATTTTTCTTGATCTGGCACAAGTATCACGGTGCCCATGCTATACTGGCGACATTCTGTCAGCTTCCGCTATTAATCTCGCTCACTGGTTTAAGTGACTTGTCTCCGCCCAGTATTTGTCCTTAAATACTGGGCCTTGTCACTTATCCGGTGCCCTTTCGTGGTGTTTCCGTACCAGAGTTTGTTCCTGTATTTCGTGTGATCTCTGTGTACCGACCCGGTCTGCCAGACGACTCTGCATCTTGTTCCTGCCTGTGTACCGACCCGTACTGTCTGACTATTCTTCATCTCGTTCCTGTCCTGTGTACCGACTCGGATTGGCTGATGTTCCTGCTCTGTGTACCGACCCGGCCCGGCTGACGTCCCTGCTCTGTGTACCGACTCGGATTGGCTGACGTTCCTGCTCTGTGTACCGACCCGGCCCGGATGACATTCCTGCTCTGTGAACCGACTCGGATTGGCTGGCATTCCTGCTCTGTGTACTGACCCGGCCCGGCTGGGCTCCTGTAGTTGCGTATCCCTCCTGCTACGCCTTAGCCGGTCTCCGGTTGGGGTTGTGACAGGATCCTCTCTGTCTCTGGACAGTCTTTCTCTGCAGTCTAGTCTCCGTTGTTACCGCTGTCGCCCAGGCGACATTGCTGTGTGTTCCTTTCCTCCGTGCAGTCCCCGGTTGGGTGCCTCTCCGGGCAAGTTGCTCTAGTCTCCGTTACTGCTACGGCAGTCCACAAGTGGCCCTGGTCTCCGTTACTGCTACTGCAGTCCATATGTTGCCCTGGTCTCCGTTACGGCTACGGCAGTCCACAAGTTGCTCTAGTCTCCATTACTGCTACGGCAGTCCACAAATTGCCCTGGTCTTCGTTACTGCTACGGCAGTCCACAAGTTGCTCTGGTCTCTGTTACTGCTACTGCAGTCCACAAGTTGCTCTGGTCTCTGTTACTGCTACGGCAGTCCACAAGTGGCCCTGGTCTCCGTTACTGCTACTGCAGTCCATATGTTGCCCTGGTCTCCGTTACGGCTACGGCAGTCCACAAGTTGCTCTAGTCTCCATTACTGCTACGGCAGTCCACAAATTGCCCTGGTCTTCGTTACTGCTACGGCAGTCCACAAGTTGCTCTGGTCTCTGTTACTGCTACTGCAGTCCACAAGTTGCTCTGGTCTCCGTTTCTGCTTGGGCGTTACTCGATATTGTGCTCTCTCTTCAAGATTGAGTTTCTCAAAGGGCCTCGCGTTATTAGGGCCTGTCAGTCCTCCCGGCCTAATAGTAACCCATTCAGTGCTGCCTAACTTGAGTATCACAAGAAAACTGCCTGACCTATGTCAGTATATTGTATTCTGTATTACTTGCATATACTGGACCCGTGTGGGTATACCTCATTGTAACCTGTCCTGTGTCTGTACTATATTGCTGATATATTACTGGACCTGTAAGGGTTATTGTTATTACAACTGTTCAATAAAACTGTGTTTTATCTCAACCTACTGTGTCTGTGTGTCAAACAAACCGTTACAAAAAGGTACTGAATGGAGCAAACAATTCCATAGTGATGAAAGCTCTCAGTATCTTTGAATGGACTCAAGTGTACAAAATATGTGGGTTTTTTTCCTATAGCACCAGTTTCTGAATATAGTTGAGTACACTAGCCTAGAAGTAGAAAGGCAAGTGACCCCACTGTTTAATGCGGCTGGTTGTCCACTTTCCAAAATGGTATGCCTTGCATACTTTTTCTTCAAATATGTAATAGGTATGACCATTTAAGTGCAGACAGGTAATTTCACTAAAGAAAAGTGTCAGATGTATATTAATGCACTTGGTACTCAATACATTATGTAAACCCATACATTTAGGGCACTGTGTTTCTTGATCTAGTAACAGGTACTGAATACAGTAGGAAACACCACTGGTTTCCAAATATTTAAGTATCTTTAAAGTGATGGAAGTGAAAAAAGTATATATTTTTTTACATATACTGCCACCTTATAGAAGCGGTAGCTAATTAATACAGTAAGAAAATCCACAGTTTTCAAAGATTTCCGAAAAAAAGATTTCATAAAATCCATGCCTATTTTTTCCTTTAGCACCATCTTCTACAAATATCTGTATACACCAGGGTGAGAAAGACAATAACCATTCATTTGATGCAGTGTCATAGGTGATTTCAGAAAATATATGCTTTTAGGTGGTTATTATGTTGTTATAGGGTAATCATAGTGGACCTGTCACCTTGATTCAAATTTGCATATCTGAAAACTTAAAGAGATAATGATGTTTAGCTATTTAATCAAGGTCAATTCTTCAGTATACTTTTTTATAAAGAAGTGTACCTTTGTAACTTTCCATAACATTGCCGACTTCTTTTTTAAATTTTATTTTAAAGTGTCCCCTCCATCCTTTTTTGGTTCCCGTCAGATCTGAAATTGGGTTGCTTGACCAGACAGATTGCAATGAGGGACAATTTTCTGTCTATCAGCATATGGAAAATTCTGCCCCCTTTAATGAAGGAGGTGTCATGCCAAGGCATGAGTTGGCCTTTGCAGGGCCCTGGTATGTATAATTTGTTTATTTTGTGTATTTTATTGTACCTTTTAAAGTGTTAGCTAAATGAGTTGAGCAGATAACCTCACCAGAGCAGGATATAGGGGTCATAAAAGCTACTGGGCCCTCTGCATGCATGGGGGGTTATCCAGAGAACATGTGTAAACTGTCAGGCCAAACCTCCCCCCAGGTAACACCCAGGGGGTTTGGCCTCTTAGAATGAACTGTGGAAAGTATTTAATATGGGTTTTTGGGAAAAAAGTGAATTTCTTTGTAATAACTGGCACTGAGCACTTGTACCATCTGAAGTTCCCACGAGGGCTCTTATATATTTACTGGCAAATGTATGTAGGGATCTCTTGTGTTTCTCCCATTTTATTTTATGGACTGTTTTGCCAGTGTGTAATCTTTATTTGTGTATGTCCATTATTTCTGTATTTTTGTAATCAGCATTGTGAAGCATTTTTTCAGATTAAATGTTCAATTAATCAGCTCTTGTCTCTGTTCTCTAATATGAACTCACTACTCTGAAGGAAGCTAAGGTAGCACACGTTACTAAAGGTTTAATTCTATGTCTGATTATTAAGTTGATTTTATACTGTAATTCTGTTGTGTTTGGGGTAACCTAAGGCACCCAGATATAAAGTCTTGGTGGTGGCAGCAAATTGTAGTGCTGGGGTGATAGTACAGGAGGGATTTCATGGGTTAACTTAGTGGTTGCTAGGAATAGTAACAGGGAACCAGTGATCTGGTATTGTTAACCCTTTCACTCCCACACTCTTCCCACTGTCTCAGCAGGGCCTATAGCCTTTGCTTGTGACAGGAGGGCAGGTTTTTCCTTATGCTGACAGAAGATTGTCATTTGCATTGATCCATCCGGACTGGTTTGCTGCTCTGAGGGGAGGCAATGTGATGTATAGCAAAGGGGTGGGAAGGGGACACTTTAAAACAATAATATAGAATTTTGTATTACTGATATTACGACAATGTTATGGACAGAAAGTTATACTTTGTTATGAAAAAAGCATAGTGTAGAATTGACCTTGGCTTAATATCTAAACATTACTATCTCTTTAACCCCTTAAGAACCAGCAGTCCCAGGGTGTGTGGTCCTTTAAGGACCAGATAGGGAAGTTTGACGTGCCGCCCCACGTGACTGATCACGTGTGCTGGCACGCCGAACGAGGGACTGAAAGAGATCGCTCCGGTCTTGGAGTGATCCACTTCTGTCCCCAGTATTACTCACTGTGCTCCTGCAGAAGCGCGGTGAGTAAAAGTACATGATGTACCAGGACTGTCACTGGTCTTTAAGTTCTGGACCAGCGTGACGGTCCAGGTACGTCATCGGACGCGAAGGGGTTAAAGGGTGAGTATTGCCATAAAATAACTAAAGCTAATCTTGCAGGCAGTAAAAAGTTAAACTAATTACCCCAAGTCCCATCTCTCAAACCTTTATGGTTTGAGAGATATTCAGGACCAAAGTTTCCCCCTCCCTCCCCTTCCCCTGACATCAGCGCTGACTGCAGGGGAATCTGGTCCCGGGACTGTCTGAGGCTCTTCAGCAGAGCCGCGATCATGTTACTGAAATAGAAATCCTAAACTGGAACAGTCTAGAAAGTGTGCGCTGATGTCAGTGGAGGGAGGGGGGAACTTTGGTTGAGTGGGTTGGAGTTCCTTGACACTTTAAAACGTATTACAGTGGCAATAAAGGACAATAAATAACAAATGACAAAAGGCGGTGATGAAATAGAGGCAGTGCCGAGGATCCTTCTAACAGGTTTATAAGTTGACGTTGTAAGGTTACTTATGTAATGTTATGATGTTATGTTGATTAATGCCAGTAATGCAAAATTCTATATTATTGTTTGTAATTTGTTCTAATTTTCTATTATTGTATGATTATTTCATAACATAATTACAAATTTATAAATGTTTTGGCCATTTTGCTCCATCAGGGTATGGTCCAGTCATGTGGGATGAAACTTTATCAATGCTTTGATTTGCAAGTTAGTCGTATACGCTCAGGAAATGTATGCTCTTAGATGATAAAGTTAAAAATATCCTTTTGTGCTTCTGATAATTAGGGATATGTACAGTCAAGGTGTGTAGGTAAAGCAGGGATTTTAAATATAAGTGAAAGTTTTACAACCAACATAAATATTTTTATACATAATGTAAGATATTACAAAAATAAACATTGTATTTTAAACTTTTTTCGTATTTATGACAATATAGCTTGTTGGGATGCAATGCTCCCTTCACATGAGACATCATAAAGATACTGAATTAATTTTGGGAAAAAAACAACATATATATTTTTCCATATATAATATGGAATGTTTATAACAGGAATCATACCTAAACAGATGGATAGCAAAATTGCTGAAAATGTTTCTGGACTCCAGGGTGTTGCGTAGGCTAGAGGGAGAAGACTAAAAAATAAACGGTAAAATTGTGGAAAAAAGGAAATATAGATAAATAGGTAGAGGATAGACATGGCTTTTAACCCATTGAATTATAAAGAGGTATCCAATACATTTTAATTTTCAGTCCAATAATATAATTACAGTTCATTACGTGCCTGTGATCACTTCTGTGCCTAAGTTTATGTTACGTACAGAATTAACCCTGCGAAGTTCAAGGGTGCTGAACACCTTAAGGGCCACAGGAGTGTGTAATGCATTGCTTGCACACGCGTCTGGCCCTTAAGGAGTTAAAACGATATAACCTGCTCATGCTGTTCTAAGGTACACATGCTAAACGATACTGTACCTGCTAGAATGGTAAAATTAACTGCATTTTAACCATATTTGAAAGATTCTGACAATCCTGTTCTCTCTTTCTAGTCTGAATAAAGTTATGTGTGCTTGACACCCACCAACTTGCCGCAGGGGCGTCTGGGAGTTGTATTGTGTTTTTCCAAGTCCTGTTCCCCCTCCCATGGCCGGCTCTGTGGGGTCGCACGGAGTAGTAGAGTGGATCGTAGATAGGATCTGGAGAAGGCCGGAGCCGTATCGGAGCAATGAGTCCAGATGGTCAGCATGAGGTGAGGCAGCAGACGTGTCACATGGAGGCTTCTTCTTCATCCCTTGATGCGGGAGCAATGTGTGAATGTAGGCGGCGGTACTGGGGAGGTAGAGGCCCGGCGAATAGGCTTTGTGCCGAACAGGAGGCCTGGAAAGGAAGTAGTGAGAGTTAGGATAACAGAGGGAAGGAAAGGGAAAAAGGCTGTGGAGAAAACACAGATTGACAATACGGGGGTAAAGAGAGAGAATGTGTGTATTATATAGATATGTGTATACCCTTTTGTATGATTGTATTGTTTGGCTGTATACACTGAATTTAGTTTTTTGTTGTGTATATGTATGTGTGTGTGTGTATATATATATATATATATATAAATACATACATACACACATACACACACACTCTGTGAATGAATGCATGTGCAGTTTTGAGCAAATGCAATATTGTGCATGTCTGCAGCTGTATAAGAGTATGCTGTATTGAGCAAAAATGTAGGCATTGCTGGGCAGATGTGGTGTAATGTGAGGATGGATGGCGTAACATGGCTGTGCGTTTGCTGGGCGGATGGAGTAGCGTGGCAGCTCATGGACTCTGCTGGGCAGATGGAGTAAATGGGGTAGCGCATGGAGTTGCGCGTGGGTCGTGCTGGGCGGATGCAGTAAATGGGGTAGCGCGTGGGTCGTCCTGGGCGGATGCAGTAAATGGGGTAGCGCGTGGGTCGTGCTGGGCGGATGCAGTAAATGGGGTAGCGCGTGGGTCTTTCTGGGTGGATGCCGTAAATGAGGTAGCATGTGGGGCGTGCTGGGGGGGGGTGCAATAAATGGGGTAGCGCGTGGGGCGTTCTGTGCGGTTGCCGTAAATCGTGTAGCTCATGGGGTGTGCTGGGTAAGTACGCGAAAGATGTGGGGAGTGTTGGGTGGGTGCCATAAATGGGTTAACGCATGGGGGGTGCTGGGGGGTACCGGAAACAGGGTAGCATGTGGGGTGTGCTGGGCAGCCTGTTGTCCATGCTGTTTGGATGTGGCAGGCGGGCAATAACACAGTAATTCTGCAGAGATGGGTGGGTAAAGTAATGCGGCAGAGCGGATGCTGTAAACAGGTGCAAGTGGGCTGTGCTGGGAGGTTGCCATAAATGGGGTAGAGTGTGGGTCATGCTGGGCGGCTGACGTAAATGGGGTAGCGTAAGAGGTCGTGCTGGGCGGATGCCATAAATGGGGTAGCGTGAGAGATCGTGCTGTGAAGATGTCGTAAATGGGGTAGCTCGTGGGTCATGCTGGGCGGGTGGGCATGCAAAAATATTTAGTCTTTTTGGAGCCAGAAAAATGTTTTAGGAAGTAACTTGGAGTTTTAGGAGCCGGTGAAGGAGTGAATGTACACAAGTACAAGATTTTGGAGGCATCACTGAAATGTTCAAATCCCTGGCTCCCAGACTCCTTGGATTTTGCCACCTCTGCTCAACTCCGTACTTGTCATTTGCTGCATTGTATTAGCACTGATTTGGGCACCATTTTGCTCTTCAGCTTTTGGAGAGTCTAACTCTCATCATCCCTAACCAGTCAGTGCTAGTTGGAGATTATGAGGGATTTCAGTGTTGAACAGCAGGAGAGCCAAAGTTTGCCATGATAATGTGTAAATAATACTGGGTGTACACCAGGTGTGAACAATATTGAAAACTTAGGAGGCAAAATAAGGTATGAAAAGGTATTCTTAAACTTAACCAATGGTGCACAGCGTTGCCTGTTACATTGGGAAAACCGTGCATGTCAGGGACCTGGGGAACCTCTTCTTTGCTGCAGTGATTTTTACAGGAGTGGGAGGGGGTGTTACCTGATCGATTGGGTACACCATGCACCTCAGAAACCTGGTGGAACACTGCAGCTACATCAATTTTTCATAGGAGTGGGCAGGGGGTTTCATGTCCCCCACCCACTCCTGTGAAAATTGCTGCCTCTGATTCGCTGCGTGCAGCTAATCTCCCCCTCTTGCCACCCCGGAGCTGACATAGAAACAGAAACTATATATATATATATATATATATATATATATATATATATATATATATATATATATATATATATATAGATTCTGTGTGCCAGATAAACACACCTGGGGCGGCAGTAAGGAGGAGTTCTTCAAATCTCCTTTATACTGCCTGTCGTATTTGTCGTATTGGTCCAACCATGGGGACAGGATTTTCCTGCATGTAGGTGCAGGGGCTACAATGGACACACAAATAGGCACTCATACACACATACAATATACACACTCTCTCTCATATATAAAATGTGTACACGCACACAAATACATACGCACACTATATAGATACACAGGCGCAACACGCATACTATATACACCCACACACTACACGCAAAATGTTATATTCATAGCGATATGTGCAAAATGCTATGCACAATGCACATACTGCTATACTATATGCCAAATGCTACTCACGCAATACGGCAGATGCTATACGCCAAACATTATACACAAAACGCTATACACCAAACACAGTACTCTAAACACTATATGCTAAACGCCAAATACTATATGCAAAGCTCTATACACCAAATGCTATATGCCATACACCAGATGGAAAACTCCAAATGTTATATGCAAAGCGATATACGCCAAAAGCTACATGCCAAATACAATACGCAATTCGCTGAATGCTATAAGCTATACGCCAAACCCTATACACCATTCCCTATACACAGTCCTTCAAATGCTGTAGCCAAAAGTTGTATGCCAAAAAGCAGTTCATCAAATTGTATATGCAGTACACTATACTCCAAACTCAATACACAATTTGCTAAACGCTATACGCAATTTGCCAAACTCTGTATGCAATTCGCCATACATGTTCACATGCTGTAGCTCACAAATTGCGCATACACACACTATGGAGTTGGGATACACCAATACCATTTTTTTTAAGACTGAGTACGAGTACCGATACTTTCCCCAAGTACTCACAGATACCAATTATCGAGTGGGAGAAGGGGGGGGGGGGCTGTCAGTGGGGCTAATGCATGGCAATGGCGCTGAAGCTGTGGCTCTCTGCAAAAGAACAGTGATTGTGCCAGGGTCTCCCTGGAAAGCTGCAAAGAAGTTTACAGCTTGTCCAGTTTGTGCCAAGCTGCAGTTTCTGCCTGCCTTACCCTCCCTGTTACCCGCTCACTGTTCTCTCGCCAGCCCCGGCAGAGGTCAGCGTCGGAGCATTGCCATGGTAACCCGCGGCAACGCTCCAACGCTGCAGGAGGGAGAGCGGCGCCCGGGGAGCATTGTGAGCAGCTCCCCGGGCTCCCTTTCTGCAGCACCGACCCTGACATAGGGTATCGGTGCTGGCATCGGCCGCATTTGTGCGAGTACAAGTAATCGCGCAAATGCCGGTATCGGCACTGATACCGATACCAGTATCGGTGGAAAAATCTCTGCGGCAGGGCTGCCAGGACTTTTAAAATTTCCCTTCCGGCTTCTAGGTTCTTTGAGTATTTTATATACATGTGTAAACAAACCCCTTTACTGGCTCCTCAAACTCAAAGCTGTCTCTTAACCCCTTAAGGACCCTTGACGTACCAGGACCGTCACGGTCCTTGAACTACTCAAGGACCGATGACGGTCATGGTACGTCACGTACTTTTTACTTACAGCGCTCTACCGGGAGCGCTGTAAGTAAAAATAGGGCATGAAATAGACCGCTCCAAGATCGGAGCGATCTTTTTCAAGCCCCATAGTGACTTGCCGATACACGGGACAGGTCACGTGTACCGGCGCGTCAAAGTGCCCCTATGCGGTCATTATGGTCCCGTGACCGCCGGTCCTTAAGGGGTTAAATAAGCTAAGAAATTGGTATGCGCCAAAGTACATTATTTTTGTTCACCCCTGTTGTACTGGGCTCATGTAATGTGTAACTGTTGTATATGCTAGTGTGTATGCTGTTACTGGCCTAATGATGTACTGAACAAGTGTGCACGCTATACTATGCAATTGTGAAGTGTGGGAGTACGCTAACTTGTGAGTTCATATGTTGTATTAGATGCATTTTGTGTTGTAGGAGTTTGTATATTGTATTGGATACATGCTGTATGTGCAAGTATGTATGTTGTATTGATTCACTATATATTGTGCGAGTGAGCACACTTTATCCTGCAATTGTGTACGTAGTACTGGGTATTTTGTATTGTACGAGTGTGTATGTTTTTTTGTGTGCACTATTGTGTCTACGCTGTAATGGACATATATTGTGTTTTGCTATTATGTACACCAAATGTCCCAATAGACTACAGTAGGAAATACAATCTAGTGTTAAATAGAGCACCTGCAATAATATTCAGCTTTGTATGAACATTCATATGCATGTATCAAGGCTGGTCTTACCTCTGGTGCTAAAATTTTGATTACTGATGTGCTAATATTGCTTATAAAATGTGGCGTAAATACAGATTTTCTTAACCCTTACGGACCATCTTCGCACGCACAGTGCGGTCACTTAAGGACCAGGGACCATTTTTTTTTTTCTTTTTTTTTTCAGAATCCGATTCCGGACTCCTGAACGGTGTGCAGCCGCATGGGGAGCCCTGATTTCCATGACAGTCCAGTACCGTCATGGGTCCTTAAGGGGTTAAAGGGTCATAGGCACCAAAAAAATTAAAAAAGAATTTATAGCTCCTATATAGTTCCTGCAGTTTTCAAAACATATCTTTCATATGAGACTTCTAAAAATGTTAGTAGATTAATCTTTAGGGAGGGCGGAGGGTACACATCATCAAACTCCTAAAGCCTAAACCACAGATAATTGTTTTGAGACCCAAACCCTTCTCATTTTAATTGCTCTTGTTTATTTGACTCAGTTATGATATTAGTTGATTGTATTGATAAACAAGGGTCAAATTGTCAGTAAAAACTACCTACATATCCATGAGAAAAATATGTTTATGGGCTCTTATACATGGGTGTCAAAAAAAGTAGAAGCCCCTGCTACGTTTGTCACCAGTGTTTTTACTTCCCTTTGCCTGCATTCCCCTGACGATCCCATCCCAGCAGAGGGCCAGTACGTGACTGTTGGCTACAGATTAATCAAAGGCTGTAGGGAAGATCAACTTGGAAAGACAACAGGAGTGTGAATGAATAAATAAATACAAATATATATATAATTTTTTTTTTTTAATAAATAAAACCCTTCTGTGGGAAGATGCTGAATCCTGTCCTGTTCTATGCAGGTCCCCATGGGTCCCCTCTATATTGGGCCTGGACATCTGGTACAGTGGGTCTGTGGAGGTTACTCTCACAACCCTGACATTTTTTGTCCTTCCAAATCATTGCTAAAAGCAGTTTTGGGGATTCGCTGTACAGGCCCATTGGAAAAGGCTTAATAAAATGCGATTTAATGCTTTTTAATGCGTGCAGTTAAACAAGGCCAAACAAATAATAGGGGTGGACAAAAATATAAAAACATTTAGAGCCAGAAGTTTTATGAGCTATTGCATGCACACAGATGCAAAATTGTAAAAAGTCAATTGACCTCCTTGTGACTACATTTTCCTAAAGGGTCAGTAATGCCTGAAATAAAGTTTATTTAATATGGTAGATTTTACAAAAATAAAGTATTTGGAAAAAGTCTCATCTCTCAAACCTTTATAGTTTGAGAGATAATCACCAATAAAGTTCCCCCTCCCTCCCCTTCTCCTGACGTCAGCACTCTGCTGACAGCAGGAGATCCCGGTCCTGGGACAAGTCGGCGGCTCTTCAGCAGAGCTGAAATAGCGATATTGAAAAATAATTACTTCATTGGAACGGTTTACAAACTGTTCCTGGTTTGCGAGCACACTTTGTAGACCATTTACAATGAAGTAGTTGTTTTTAAATCGCGCTTTTGCGGCTCTGCTGAAAAGCCTCCTTGTGTTGGCCAACATGCATCTCCTTCTGTCAGCTTTACAGCTGACTTCAGGAGAAGGGGAACTTTAGCGGCGAATAGCTATCAAACCATAAAGGTTTGAGAGATAGAACTTTCTCCAAATACTTTATTTTTGTAAAGTCTGCCATATTGAATAAACTTTATTTTGGGCATTACTGACCCTTTAAAGTGCATATAATATTTTCAGATACTATAACCAGGGCTCAAAATTTCCACTAGCCAATGGCGAGTGAAAATTTAGCCCTGTCGAGTAGAAATTCAGCCCTGGTGGGTATGCAATGGCTTGCAGTGGCGAGTAACTTTTCAGGTCTGGCTAGTAGCAAAGGACTTAAAATTGTAAGCCCTGCTATAACCTTCTGTAGTAAGGTATCATTTCAGCACACTCCAGGCTTTCTTCAGGAGACAGAAAATAACTGACGAAACGGATAAGGTCATCACTATTCTCACCTTGCTACTTGGAATATTTCTGTTAAAAAATAATTTATTCTAGAACATAAATGCTATTGTCAGTAATAGAATAAAAATAATTAAAAAGTTAATAAGAAGCAGTCAGAAGACTCTTACTGCTTCAAAAATAATGTAGCCGTATGTTAGTGTATAGGTACCTCTCATTAGTAAATACATTAGGTAGACATAAGTAGATAAGATCAATATCCATCCTGCTATAGCCCTCATATAAAAAATACTAAATTTACTTTGAAGATGAATGGATTATAAATTCTTTCTAAATTAAGTGAAATAGGGGTTACTAATACATACATATAAAAAAATACATACATAATAGAGATGCACCGATACCACTTTTTTAAGACCGAGTACAAGTACCGATACTTTTTTCAAGTACTCGCCGATACCAATTACCGATACTTTTTTTGCGGTCATTTGCCAGTTTTCCAGGTACTTAAAGCACATATATTATATATATAATATATATGCTTTAGGTACTTGGAAAACTGGCAAATGACCTCAAAAAAGTATTGGTGAGTACTTGAAATATAATTATATATATATATAATATACATACACACACCACCTCTTGACTGTCCCCTTTTGCCTCTTTCTCCCCCTCCTGATTCCTACCTTTTACTTCATTCTCCCCCTCTTGAGCTCCCTCCTTTTGCCTTGGCTTTTTCTCTCCCTTTTGATCCCCCTTTGTCCCCCTCCTTGACTCTTGATCCCACTCTTTTGCCTCTCTTGCTCTCTCCTGATCCCCCCTCCTTTTTGCCTTTTCTTAGTTCCCCTCCTTTTGTCTCCTGATCTTTACTCCTTTTGCCTTTTTTTTTTTTTTCTTCCCTTTTTCTTAGTCCCTTTTTCTCCCTCTTGGCACCCGTCTTTGCCTCTCACCACCCGCTCAAATGTCCCATCTAGCCTCCCTTACTCTCCTCTGCCGGGTGCTCGCTGTTCTCTCGCGAGCCCCGGCAGAAGTCAGCGTCAGAGCGTTGCCATGGTAACCAGCGGCAATGCTCAGACGCTACATGAGGGAGAGAGGAAACCGGGGAGCATTGTGAGCAGCTCCCCGGGCTCTCTCACTGCAGCACCGACCCTGACACAGGGTATCGGTGCTGGCATCGGCCGCGATACCGATACCGATACCGATACCAGTATCGGTATCGGTGCAACCCTAATACATAACAGGTAAACCGGAAAGAGAAACACTGTGTGAACATAAAAAACCAAAAACAAAACAGTAGATAAACCATACAACCTATGTTAAAAAAAAAAAAAAAAAAAAATATACAATCCAATGAAGAACACTGTTGTATGAGAATACAATAACTGAACTTTACTATAAAAACGGTTTTAATCTAATAGACTCACATTTTAAACATATGTTTCATTAATAACAAAAAATTGGAAAATGTATATCTGATGTTTCTGTATATGACATAAAATATTTCTAAAGCTACGTTCTTCCCTGATAAAACAAGGTAGCACATGACCAAACATGAGATCCTGAATTAATTTGTCCATCAACGAAACAGTATCTTATGTCAGACCAACATGAGGCCTGAAATGCCTTCTGTGTTTTATAGATCTCCCATAATGGCAAAGGTTCCATTATGGAAGATGTCGGATCCCCCTTGTGCATGCACACATATATATATATATATATATATATATATATATATATATATATATATATATATATATAGTACAGCTGTCACTTGGCTAGTACCTTATCTGCATATCCGCTCCTCTGGTAGAGGACCTGCCGTTATGATGCTGGGGTTGCATTGTGAGCCCTGGAAGACCAATGGGGGAGCAGACATTGGGGATTCCTTACCTGTCCCATGAGAAGAAACTTAACTGCAAGTGTGAAGTCTTGCAGTCTAGTCTCTTGTCCTGCATGACACAGACATAAACATTCTGTGCTTTGTGCTTGAAAACCTGACACAGGGTTTATGATAGTTGTGCATGCAACTCCAGAGTTTGTGGCTAAAAGCATACCAGGTTACATTCCAGCCAAGAGTGGTCAGTTTTCTGACTCACAGAATGGCTAACAGGAGTGAACTTAGAAAAAAAATAATTGCCCTTTAAGTTGTCTCTGTTCATGCTAATGAATATCAAAACTCTTGTTTGCTGAAACACACTGCAAAGGTATGAAATGGTAACTTTAATCTTAGGAATGGGAGCACATCCCCCCCATCTGAAAATTTTGAACAGTAGAACTGATGTTGTACTGTGTAGTCTGGCACGTAAGTGGCAAATGAGGACCATACGAATACCACAATCAACTCAATAATCAATGCAATACATTTATTTAATCTTATTTCATACAAATAATGTACTCAAATTTCCATTAAAATTGTAATTGGTTAATTTTTTTTTTAGTGTACTAAATCCATTCATCAGGAGAGGAAATCCAAATATATCCCACCAATACACAGAACTAGTCCATATATTGTACAGAAATAAAAAAAAAAAATGTACACTTGAAGTTGACCCTCTCTTTGCCTAAATAGACACTGTAGGCAATGAATATGTAAAATCTCATATTCTTGCATCATATAAAACATCTGCTCAATAATTACTACTGAAATTGTAATTTGGTAATAATATTTATTTGGAGTACTAAATCTACGTATCAGAAGAACTACTCCAAATACGTCCCAAAGTTTGCTGTTATAATCGCATCAGTACACAGAACTCATCTGTGTGTTCTACAAAGACAGAAGTCTGACACATTTGAGATTAACTGTCTCTGTGCCAAGATATACACTTTAGGAAACAGATCAAAAACTAAAAATACCTTCTCCTTCTGTCATACAGTAAGATTACTCTGTTAGTGTGGTAGTCTGATTATTCTGGCTGATATGTTATGTTTGTATTGCATACGGTCTCTGCGTAGTCCGTTATGCTGTATCTTGTGCAAATTTTTCTTTTCTCTGACCACCCTTTTCCCCTTCATTGCTTTCACTGTATCTTTGATTTTAGTCTATTAATAAACTATATAAAAAATACCTTATCCTACCTATCTCACACGTTGTCCCTCTATTAATCTAGAAGCCTTAGAAAAAAATTCAAAAAGTATAAAAACATGAAAAAACATGAAAACATTTTAAAAAAGAAAAGAGACTGATAAAGTCCAACCAGGGAAGTCCTATTCCGTATCAAAAATGTACCAAGACTGTGTACAAATCCAGATACTTCTATGGTTATAATTCTGTCCGTATCTGTACCAGAAGTAATTTAATAGCCGATTTTAACAAATGACTTGCTGCAATCTGCAAACTACTTTTTATAGAATAGTCACAGCAAGCATGGGATTGGCTAACACAAGAAAAAGTGTTAAAACTGAATGGTGTTAAGGTAGACAAAGCCCTGGGCCCGGATGCTATACACCCACAGGTACTTAAAGAGCTAAGCCAGGCCCTGGCCAGACCATTATTTTTGATTTTTAGGGATTCTTTTATTTCAGGTATGGTACCCAAGGATTGGTGTAAAGCAGATGTGGTGCCCATATTTAAAAAGGGATTAAAATCCCAGCCAGGAAATTACAGACCCGTAAGCTTGACATCTGCGGTAGGGAAGCTGTTTGAAAGGCTGCTAAGGGAATATATTCAAGAATTCAGCTTGAACAGGAGTATCATTAGCAGGAGCCAACATGGCTTTGTGAAAGACAGGTCTTGTCAAACTAACTTGATTGCATTTTATGTTAAAGTGAGTAAAAATATAGATGTGGGAGCGGCGGTTGATGTGATCTATTTAGACTTTGCCAAGGCATTTGATATAGTTCCACAAGAGGTTACTGTACAAATTGAATGAAATAAACCTAGGGGAAAACGTTTGTGCGTGGATTGGAAATTGGCTGAAAGGAAAAAAAGAGTGGTAGTAAATGGGAAGTTCTCCAACTGGATAAACGTGATAAATGGAGTACCTCAGGGATCTGTCCTGGGTCCTCTTCTTTTTAATTTGTTTATTAATGATCTCCCAGAGGGCATAGGGAGCCATGTATCAGTGTTTGTCGATGACACAAAATTAAGTAAGGTAATAAAGACAGAACTAGATGTGTCTTCATTACAAGAGGATTTGGACAAATTGAGTAACTCGGCAGGCAAATGAGATTCAGTATAGACAAGTGTAAAGTTATGCATTTTGGGTATAATAATAAAAATGCAACATATAGTTTAAATGGTGTTTCTCTGGGGAAATCTATTAATGAAAAGGATTTGGGAGTAATGGTAGACAATAGACTTAGCAGTAGCGTGCATTGCCAGCTGCAGAGGCCAGTAAGATATTGGCATGTATTAAATGGGGTATTGACTCAAGGGAGGAATATATTATTATGCCTCTTTTACAGGTCCATTGTAAGACCCCACCTAGAATATGCTGTTCATTTCTGGGCACCCTTACTGAAAAAGGACATTATGGAACTAGAGAGAGTGCAGAGGAGGGCTACAAACTAGTAAGGGGAATGGAAAGTTTTAGTTATAAAGAAAGGCTAGAAAAGTTAACCTTGTACACACTAGAGAAACGGCGTCTTAGAGGGGATATGATAACATTATGTAAATGTGTTCAGGTCCCATACAAAGGGCTCTCCAAAGACCTGTTCATTAACAGAACAGTAAAAATGACAAGGGATCACCAGCTTAGACTTGAGAGAGAGGAGATTTCATCTACAACAGCTGAAGGGTTTCTTTACAGTAAGGACAATAAAGGTATGGAATTCAATCCATGAGGAGGTGGTGCTATCAAAATACATTAGATGCCTTTAAAAAGGGCCTGCATACTTATTTAAAAGAGCAGAACATAGAGGGCTATGCACGTTAGTATTGGGATTAATATTTAGTTAGTGCTTGTTGTTACAAGGAGAAATCTGATTCCCATTTGGAATCAAGAAGGATTTTTTCCCCCTATTCAAGGCAGAACTTGAAATTGCTATATTGATGGGGGGTTTTGCCTTCTTTTGGATCAATGATGGTAGGCAGGAATAGGAAAAGGGTTATACTAGATGGAAGCAAGTCTTTTTTCAACCTAAATTACTATGTTAATCTCCAGCAGATGAAAACTGCTGTATACACCTTTGGCATCTATCTATCTATCTATCTATCTATCTATCTATCTATCTATCTATCTATCTATCTATATAAAAGAATAAGCCTCATTGCATAATTTATGGTACCTCACACACAGAACATAATTCATGTTTCCTCAGAAAACAAACACACATTGAACAGAATGACTCATTACATAATTTATGTCTCATTAGGAGACACAACTCCTATTGGGTGATTCAATGGGGACTTTACTGCTCCTATTGGATGAGTCAATGGGGGCATGTTTATCATACAGGGAGTTGGCCCGCCCCCTCCAGCCCACCCACCACTATCCAACTGACAAAAAAATATATAGCTGCCACTCGCTCCTGAAGTAGGGGATATCAATAACTTCTCCTGGTCCACACACACACTCTCACTCAGGATCATTACCCCACAAACGCACTGTGTCACCTCCCACAGATAATTGTAACCCTCCATACACTCTGTTTCAGTACGAGGGAGTAATGTTTCCATAAAATACAAACTCAGGGATAAACTTAATAGCAACTCTTTTATTTAACACTTTTCATCTCTTCAGTCACCTCATTAACTGTCTGTTTTCAGCTGTCACTCCTCCACTTCCTGATTCCCGCCCTTTCTCCTTAAAGGGAGAGAGATGCTTTGTTGTATGTTACAGAGGGCAAGTCTCAAACACCACTTTCTATTTGTTTCCTCGGCATATTGCTACGTTGCCTCAACTGAAGAGCCACCGTGTGTTATATTGCTGTGTTACTTCAACTTAACCCTTTGAGTGCCAGAGGTGTACGCAACGCATTGCAATGCGTTGCATACCCCTCTGGCACTCAAAGGGTTAAGTAAGGAGGACTTACTGCTCCCATTGGGTGATTCAGTGGGGGAGTAATTTAAATCATACAGGGAGTTGGCCTGCCCCCACTATCCAGCCCGCCCACCCCTATCCAAGTAACTGAAAAAACAAAATGGCTGCCACTCGCTCCTACACCACAAACACATCAGACAAAAAACACACACTCAATCACACACTCTCACTCACAATCATACACACTCGCAATAATTCACACACTCACACTCTCACTAACAGTCTCACTCACACACACACACTCAATCACACACTCTCTCACTCACACTCTCACTCACAATCTCACTTTCAATCACACACTCACACTCTCTTACTCTCATACACCCTCTCATCCTCTCTCTCAGTTGCACACTCTCAGTTGCACACTCTCACTAACACACTCTCACTAACATGCAATCACTCACTCTCGCTCTCACACGCACTCACTCACATTCACTCACACCACAGGAGCCAGCACGATCCACCTTCCACCACAGTATGTGCAATTACCACATGCATTTCAAATATATAAATGAATGAATGCCACAATGGAGGCATAAGTACAAACACAAACTCATCACAATGACACATAAGTCACCCCCTTATGACTCACTTCTGTTTGTGTGTGTGTCTCTGTGTGTGCCTGTGTGTTCCTCACTGTGTGTGTTGCATGTTTGTATCACACTGTGTCTGCATGTTGTGCATTGCATGTATGTGTGTATGACTGTGTCGCTCTTTATGCATCTCAGTGCATGCGCGTGCATTTGCATGTGTGTCTCTGTGTGTGTTTGTCTTGCATCCGTGTGTGTGCTTTAATTCTCTATATATCCTGACGGGCAGCGCTGTCCCACATTGCTAGTATGTATGTGTATATCTCTCTCTCTCTCTCTCTCTCTCTCTCTCTCTCTCTCTCTCTCTCTCTCTCTCTCTCTCTCTCTCTCTCTCTCTCTCTCTCTCTCTCTCTCTCTCTATATATATATATATATATATATATATATATATATATATATATATATATATACATACACACAGTTGGGAAGCACTCTCACTTCGATAACACAAACGCCCGGGTGCCAGATTCACACGAGAGTCCATACAAATCATAAATAAAAGAAAAGAGCTGGCACTCTCAGGACTTTTCAAAGATCGTGATTTTACTTAGTGTCAACGTTTCGACGTGGATTACCACATCTTCATCAGGACAAAGAAAGTGACCCTATCCCCCTCGTATATATACATAGTTACAATTAAAAAACCCGCCAAGTCCTTCAACCTTGCGTCATCAATGACGTTATCACGTGTATCGTATCAATCACCAAAGTGATATTGCGTCCATACTGTTATGTAAATTCTCCAAGTGACAATATAGTAAATTTCAAATGTGTCAGGTATATACATATATACACAATTACACGTTCGGGGGAGGGAGCTGCAGTGCTAAATCAAGGTGTGTTGTGCACGTTACCCAATCGTGATTGATTAGACCTTAATTGGGGATATTTTCCTTTTCCTCAGGTATTTCAATCCGACAGGATCTTGCAGACAACACATCCATATCTCTTTATCTTGCCCTTTCACTGGGTATCACATCCACCCATCTACTTGAGCGGTAATGCAGATCTCCTTCATACTGCAACGCATATCGCTGTCTCTTACTATCGAAGGTTGATTACTTAGTGGTGTATAATGTGCTTTATCTTGTGGGATAAATAACCACCTTATTATAATATCATGAAAAACATCCAGTGTGTTTACTACCAGCCAAAACGCGACCATAATCACCTATACCCGATATAACCCTTGAGGTACGTGGATATCGGGTATAGGTGATTATGGTCGCCCCAATTAAGGTCTAATCAATCGCAATTGGGTAACGTGCACAACACACCTTGATTTAGCACTGCAGCTCCCTCCCCCGAACGTGTAATTGTGTATATATGTATATACCTGACACATTTGAAATTCACTATATTGTCACTTGGAGAATTTACATCACAGTATGGACGCAATATCACTTTGGTGATTGATACGATACACATGATGATGTCATTGATGACGCAAGGTTGAAGGACTTGGCGGGTTTTTTAATTGTAACTATGTATATATACGAGGGGGATAGGGTCACTTTCTTTGTCCTGATGAAGATGTGGTAATCCAAACGTTGACACTAAGTAAAATCACGATCTTTGAAAAGTCCTGAGAGTGCCGGCTCTTTTCTTATATATATATATATATATATATATATATATATATATATATATATATATATATATATATATATATATATAATCTCTTGTGCAATACTTGTGCCTAAAATCATTGATACATATTAGGGCCAAGAGTTACTCTGTAACCAGTGTCCAGAAAGCGACTTCTTAGTATCTTCTGCGAGTTGTGTCTCAACACATATAGATGGCATGCAAAGCATGCACGGTGGTATTGGATCGTAGAAATAACCACCTCTTCTCAAAACATTCAGTCCATTCAACCAATATAGTAAATCGCAAATCAATATTATCACAGTATACAACTGACTCACAGTTTACACGACCGGATTTCTATGCTCTTCTTTCATGCCTGGTGTCCGAACTCAAATCCCCCTGCCTTCATGCTCAGTGGTTCCACAAATCTATGTCGCTTTATTACTTCAGAGCTTTTGCTTCTCTGGAGCAATATAGCGGATGTATCTGGAATATCACTTATCTTCTGGATGTAAAGTTACAATGAACTGGTCTGTCCTCCTTCATTGTCACCCACAATACATTTAAAGATCTCACCAATCTCTTCCTTAGGGAGTCATAAAATAAAAATTCTAGCTATCTCACCCTATATACACCTACGCTTCTCCCCCATGTCTATATACCGGAAGCTGCATAGATTGACATCAGCAAATAAAGTTGTACGAACATATGAGCAACAAGGGTGAAGATAGCCATTCCTAGAAACATCCAAATTATTTTACAATCTACCAGAAAATGAATAAAAACAAATCAAAAATGTAAAAAACAGTTTTATATTAGATATATTTATCAATACACAGGTAATGTAATCCCTTTTATAGGGAAAACCCAATGACCTGTATATCTCAACTATACCAGAGAGAGTCCTTAAAGGCAAATTTGATTGTCCATTTAATTATTTTAATAGACAAAGGGATAATTCTTAAAAAAACAAAGGAACATATTTGGTATTTAAAATACACTATTCCTTGACCTGATAGATCCCCCTGGGGAGACCCAAGCTATCAAGCAGCAGATACAACAATCTATGTCCCATCATTGGGACATTTAATCTGTGACCCCCCCACAGGTGTATCGGGCCGCATGATTAGAACCTATCCTTTTAAGTTCACTGAATTTGTTCTCTTTTATTTATTTGTTCATGCCTTCTATTTTCCTCATCACTTGTATAAACAAGGAGGGCTCAAATGGTGATACAATGCTTCCTCTGCTTGAAAAGGAAAAGCACATCTGTAATATTCTGGGGTTACTGGGGAAATTATTTTACTAATACTGAATAGTAGTGCACAATATTTCAATATTTGAAAGGGTATTAACACTATTCATTTTTAGGCAATAACATCATTTTTTTTTTTATAATTAACTGTGAATGCCCCATTGTTTTCATTATTTTTTCCAAGTAATGGTTCTCAGATTATATAACACATTTACGGATCAAACAAAAGCTGATTTTAATTGCACACAATGCCTTTGATAACGGTTCCCAGCAACCTTTTGTTTACTTAAACATACATGTTGATTCTTTTCTTTTCCACCTCTAGATTCAGAAAAGGTAAAGAAATATTATCAAATTAAATAGTATAATGGCATTTTAATTTGAATGTTTACAGTCAAGTTTTGTAATGCTCTGGATACCTTCCTTCTGCTAATAATTTATCTGTCATTGTCTTCCTGAAGCTATTAACATTTATCTGTGGCTGTACGAGATTTATGGTGGAGAAATGCAAAACAAATAATTACTGCAGAGAGACCCACAGGAACGTCAAGCAATAAAAATCAGTGATGTATTAACACTTTGAGTGCCAGATGGGTATCTGACTCCTTGCAAAGAAATGTGTTTGATACCCCTCTGTCACTCAAAGAGTTAAACCAGTGGGAAAAGCTATCCAGATATTGTGCTGTATAGACTGAAACTTGGGTTATCAGCAGGAAGAAAACTGTACTAATGCCACTCTCTAGATTACTCACCTGGATTATGGAGTACCAGTTCTGGAGACCAGATATCCAGAAGGATATTAACAAACTGGAGTCGTCTCAAAGAAAAGCAACTAAATTGTACCACAGAATTCGTAGTAAAACTTACTTACCAGATATGTATCTCTTTGAAATGACTAGGGAATGGGGGATATGCAATACACTTTTAAGTTTAATAAAATATTTAGCGTAATTATGAAAGGAAGAATTTTTCAGAAAGAAACATACTATAATAATATGTATAATATGTGTATGACCTACAGTTACAAGATGGAAGATTCAGAAATAATGTTTGTAAGTACTACAGTACTTTACAAAAACTGTTATTGATTAAACTTACCAGCCTCCCAACAGTAGTAGGATATACAAGATTGATACACGTTTGCCTCAGTGTTATCTTCATATAGTGACAAACTTTAATCTTTTGTACAAGTCATACTATGGCGAAATTTACATTATTGAAAATGAGCCGGGGCCTTAATTCTGGACTGTCTATGGTTACAGCTCTGCATCGCAGCCTTTCAATCTTCATCTGTTCTCTTCCCAAGTATTGTCGTGCTCTAACCTCCTCCAGTGACAGAGGATTTCTCCATATAAGCTGGCTGGAACACAACAATACTCGGGGAGGGAACAGACGAAGATTAACAGACTGTGGTACAGAGCTGTAACCGCAGTCTGTCCCGAAGTAAGGCCCCGGCTCATTTTTTAAAAATGTAAATTTAACCATGGCATGAATTGTCTAACAAAATAAAAAACAATGATTAAAGGTTATTGCTATATGAAGATCACACTGAGGCAAACTTGTATTGGGGTGATAGTTCTCCTTTAAGGAATTCAAAAATACCTGGGATGGATATGTCCAGGCTTAACAAATTTGGTTAGACTCTAGGAGCCAGACCACAAATTTAGAAGCCAGACTCTGCACTAGAGGAGAACCTCCAGGCCTTGAGGTTAAAAGATAAGTAAACTTTTTCATGGGAAAAGTTATTTTAATGCTGCGTAAAAGAAGGCTACTTATACTGTTAACAGTGGAGGATTTTGTTGTTAAGCACAGATGTGAATCAGTTTGATTAGTTTGCTTGAGTTCAGACAGGGAGAGACTTAAATTGGACTTGTTTCCTTGATTCAAGTTAGCCTGTTTTTAAAGCGAGACTACCACTGCATAACAAGTTTATCTTAAATAACTCCCCATCTGGCGACTAGCTGCTTAGTACCTGTGCTGTCAGTCCCTTCCGGAGCCGGACGGCTCCTAGCAACACCTCCTAGAGCACGCGGACGTCTCTATGGCAAGATGTCTGCGATCCGTTCTGCCTGTTAGCTGGGGAAGAAAAGAGAAATCTATTTAATAAGGTAATAATTCTGTCGACTAGCACTACTAAGCAGCTAGTCGCCAGATGGGGAGTTATTTAAAGCGGAACTACCACCCAATAATAAGATAGCATCACATCATTGGCTGGGACTGACAGCGCAGGCGCGTGGATGTCACTAGGGCAAGATGTCCGCGCTCCGTCTTGCTGTAAGTCCATGATGAATAGAGATTTCTCTTTAAGAAGAATTCTGGCGACTAGCGCTACCGAGCAGCTAGTCGCTAGATGGGCAATGATGTTATGCTGTCTTATTACTGGGTAGTAGTTCCGCTTTAAGATAAACTTGTTATGTTGTGGTGGTTCCACTTTAATGAAATTTTCAGATATTCAATGTATAATTTTAACCAAAAGTCCAGCAAATGTACAGTTAACGTTTCATATGCTAACGAAGCCTTTTTCAGTGACGTTTTATGTGGTAATAAAGCACTGTTCTGCACCAGGAGACTTTAACTTTTTCCAGAAATATGTTAATATTTCCTAAACTACAAATCTGATGGACGTTTGGTTAACATGATACATAGACAGTTTTGAATGAAGTTTTCAAATATGTAAAAATACATTAAAAAAAATAAATAAAAATAAGAAACAAAACAGGATGACAGGTACACTTTAAAACTTTCACTGTTATTCAGCATAGTCACCTAGCGCACAGATTTGCAAGTGTGGACCTCAGGTACCCTGTTAGTCCCTTCATAACCAGTCAACTAGAACATGAGCCCCATTTCAAAAAGAAATGGGAGTAATTCTGTGGGGAATCAACCTCACATTTGGGATCACGCACACATTCATAATTATTTGAATTGAATTTTAAAGTAATAGTAATACTTGAAACAAATTGCAGCTCCAATTCTTCTTCATATTATTTGGCCCACTTAGCGATGTATATCCAGTCTTGTAGTTCAGCCACAACTGAGTGAGAAATGATCAACCTCCTGACCCTTTCCCCTGCCTCACTCAGCCTCTTCAAGCTGATCCGAATGGAGCGCAGCGAGGGACAATCTTCAGAAAGCGTAGGAGGTCAGGGTTTTCCTTGTACTTACTGCATGTAGACTGTCCCTCGCTGCTATCCGTCCTGTCCCAGAGCCGGATTCCACAACTGATGGGAGGTGGCTAAAAGGGGTTTTGAAGGGGGATCCTTCCTCATTCAATTGCTGATGAACTACAAGACTGATAGTACTGAAATACAGCGCTACCTCGGACAAATAGTTTGAAGAAGAATCAGAGCTGCATTTTGTTTCAAATATTACTATCCCTTTAACCCCTTGGATGCTTGTAATACTTTGAGACATCTAGCATTCAAGAGGTTAAAAGCTTGTTTTAAATCAATGGAAATGTTAGGAATTCTGTATTTTTCGATTTAATCTAGTTTTCTACTGAACATAGGGCCGATATAACAGAGTTTATAACACCACAGTCTAATGTTTAAAAAAAACATTTCCCTGTATGAGAAAAGCCACAGTCAACTGTGACAGTGATACAGTGTTGGAGGCTGTGTAAGAGGCAGGTTTGGTGCAACATTGTTGTATATGTCCTAAGACGTGAAAAAGAGGTGTTTAAAGGCGATCTTCACACATATGCAAGTTAATGTTAGCTTATATAGCGAATATGTTGATTTCTTTATTCCTTTCATTTTTTAAAGCCCTATTTGACTGGATATTAATGTTTAAAGAGTGCCCTTCACCTACTTCCGGACAGACTACAGTCCATCACTCTTTCTCTGCTCCCCTCCCTCTATCCAACCTCCTCTGATAACAGAGACTTTCTACCTATAAGCTGGATCGATCTGTGGCCAGTGAGATTGCTCCACCTTACATGCAGAAAGCCTCCGTCATCGAAGGAGGCTGGACAGAGGGAGGGGAGCAGAGGAAGAGTGACAGACTGCCGTACAGAGCTGGTAACCGAAGTCTGTCCGGAAGTAGGGTGCAAGGCACTCTTTAAACATTAATTTCCAGCCAAATAGGGTTTTAACAACTGAAAGTAATAAAGAAATCAACATATTCGCTATATAAGCTAACATTTAAGACACACTTGTATAGGGGTGATGGATCCCTTTTTAAGTGGAGAAGACTTCTCCAGTGATATCACTTCTCCATTTCCTATGTTATTCTAGGGAGCCTATGCATTAAGATCTCCAAAGCTGGGGAAATCTTAGTGAATTGGCTCCATAGAATCACATAGAACTTGGAGACGTGATATCACTGGAGAAGCAATCTCCACTTTATCACCTTTCTGTCGGTCCTTAGTGCATCTCCCCCATTGTATCCCTATCACTGCTTTCACAGCAGAAAGCTCTATGGAAACAGAAAGACAATGAGCTCCCTGCAGAGGACATTAAAGTGTTAAGTGTTTGCATATTCAGCAAATGAATAATATGTTAAGTCAAAATGGAGGTTGTTTCACTTAAGTTTTTAGCAAATTATTTATTAGTCTGTCTTTTCCGAACACTATTTAGGACTTTCATGAGAAAAACCTTATACTGTGAGAGGAAATCACAGCCATTTACCCAGCGTAGCCAAACAAAGGCTGTCAGACTGGGCCCACTTGCCAAACCAGCTGGTGCTGCAATGAAGATATCATTGATACAAGGTCTGTGGCAGTGTAGGCAGTGTTTTTCTTTATATAATGTTTTATTTCTGTGACTCATCATGCATTTGTTACTAGTAATACTGCCCAGTCCATCAGCACAAGCTATCCTTTTGTCTTCAAAATTCTTTTAAGGGTAAAAAAATTTTTTTATGCACCACAAGTATTACACATATTGAAATGTTAAGAAAGGGCATTTACTGAACAAAAAAGACGATGTAATTTAACTACAGAGATCAGTTTCAAACTGATACTTTATGTATCATAGATTACTCGGATTTGAAGCTTTTTAAAGGAATGTAATGGGTAAATTTCTCACATCAACCCCTAGTGACACTTTCTTGGCTATACTAGAGCTGTAAGGTCTGTGTAAAGAAAACTTTGTTTTTACTTTAATGTATCTTCAGCAGTTGTCATTTACATTGCTTTACAACAAACTACATTCTAAATTATCTGTAAATGGATCACAAGGGTCACTAATCATAGATTGTTAACTGATACAACTAGCAGTAGGCCACAAAAGAGATCAGAGGCAAAAAAAACATAGAGATATCATAGGCAGCTTTTTGAAGTTTACTTAATATTTTAACCTCTACAAAACTGGAAAATATTTTTGGGACATTACTGTCCAGTAATGTCCCAAAAATATTTTCCAGTTTTGTAGAGGTTAAAATATTAATTATTATGTTCTAAACCCTATCTCTCAAACCACAATGGTTTGAGAGCTATAAGGATTCAAAGTTCACCCCTTCCTCCCCTTCTCCTGACGTCAGCATCTAGCTGACAGCAGGAAATCTAGGTCCGGGGACCAGCCTGTAGCTCTGCTGCAGAACCGAAATCGCCTTATTATTGCTAAAGAATTCATTTGTTGGAAAGGGCTAAAAGGTGTGCCTGGTTTGCAAGCACACTTTGTAGACCTTTCCAATGAATGAATTCTTTAGCATTAACGTGATTTCGGCTCTGCTGCAGAGCTTCCTCGAGTCGTACGATTCGATTCTCCTGCTGTCTGCTTTACAGCTGACATAAGAGGGGGGAACTTTGAATCACTATCTCTCAAACCATAGCGGTTTGAGAGATAGGGTTTGGAGCGTATTGATTAATATTTTATCTTCTACAAAATTGGACCGCACGGTGCAAAAGGGACTGACAGCGCAGGCGCACGGACGTCACTGTGAAGAGACGTTCGTGCTTCCTGCTCCTGTCAAAATGCCGATATCTGCTGAACCGGGTAATATTTCTGGCGACTAGCGCTACTAAGCAGCTAGTCGCCAGATGAGCAATCAGTGAAGCTTAAGTTATTGCGGGGTGGTAGTTCCCCTTTAAAAGCCACATTTTAAATTTATGGGATTTTTTTTTAATCTCCTATGATGTAGTTGTTTTTCTCTAGGAGTGTACCAAGAGGAGTGCAAGAAAAGACCTTGGTAGGAGATTGGCGTCTTCAAAGCGGAGTATGGGAGCCAGGTTTCGGACAGAGTGTTTAACCCCTTAACGACCCTTGACGGTCCTGGTATGTCATAGGTAAAAGTGACTGAAGGACCCATGACGTACCAGGACCATCATGGGTTTCAGGACTCCCCATGCAGCTGCACACCGTTCGGGGAGCCCTGAGTCAGATTGTTTAATAAAAAAAACAAACTCCGTGGTCCTTTAGTGACCGCCGTTTGCCTGTGCAGCTGGTCGTTAAGAGGTTAATTGTAGAGCGTGGGAGCGTAAGAGATTATGCTTGGTGTGGTATATAACAGTATATAGCACGGTAGAGATTGTTATGTAATGGAAGAAAATGCTGGTAAAGACTGGGTAGAGAAAAGATCTTTTTCTGTGTGAAATAGAATGTGAGCTGCTTTTCTGTGCTAATTAGAAAAGGAGAGGCTTGTGAAAGTAAGGGGCAGAGTAGAGTTGGTAGAGGTATCTCGCACTGCAAAGAGTAAAAGTAACAGTAGGTGAAGTGAGGTTTTGTGTGTGCTGCCTCTTGTGGGAGTTATTGTGGAGGTGTTAAAGTGATAGTAATACATTGTTACAGCAGAGCCGTAATCACAGTAGTTAGAAAGAAATACTTCATTTGAACAGTCTACAACATGTGCTTTCTAACTAGCATGATTACGGCTCGGCTGAAGAGCCGCCGGATGGTCTGCAGACCGGGATCTCCTTCTCTAAGACAGAAAGCTGATGTCCGTGAAAGGGGAGGGAAGGGGGAACTTTGTAAACTTATCTCTCTCAAACCATAGAGGTTTGAGAGATAGGCCTGGGAGCAATTAATTTATTTTTGTAATATCTACAGAATTAAAGTTAATTTTGACAATGTATTACTATCACTTTGAAGGAGTGGAAAAAAAGATGTTTCTGTGTGGAGATAAACAAAGCAAACAGTGAAGACAAACCTGTTATTCATTATAAAGTAGTAATCTATAAGAAGAAGTACAGATGTGTGTCTTCTGTTTTGTTTTTAACTTATGGAGAGCCTCCTAGTTCCACTTCATAGATTGTGCACAGGGGTACATTTTCTGGACATGTGGGTTATGGTGTTTTAGAACTGAGAGTTTTTTTATTTTTCTCCTAGTGAGTAGAGTTTAGTAGGGAGGAGAACAGTTAGAGGAAGATGTGAATAGAAAGTTTAAAGTGTAGGAAGTCAAACAAGTGAAACCATTTTGATAATGATATACAAAGAGATATAGAAGGTTCTGCAGAATTATTCTGGATGAATATCCCCAGTATATGTTGGAAGACTGAGCACACCAGAAATGGCTGGCAGTGGATTCTGGATGTATGATCTGTGTTCATGGCTCCATGTTGGCTCAGATCATGCACACTTTCCAATATTCTTCAAAAGTCATAGGTATGTGTTAAAAATGCTGTAAAGTAAGAATGCTTTCAAAAATAGACATGTAAGTAGTTTATTTTTTATCAATAAAAAAAATTCATAATGAGTTAACAGAAAAAATCTAAATCAAATCAATATTTGGAGTGACCATTCTTTGCCTTCAAAATAACATCAATTATTCTAGGTACAGTTGCACAAAGTCAGGGATTTTGTAGGCATATAGGACTGGATTCAAATGCAGGAGATAAATGTTACCTACCGTTTCATCAAAAATGTTCCTATTGAAGTCTATGGGGAAACCTGGAGATAAAAAGCAGAGATAAAATTAGCACCTGCATTTGAATCCAGCCCATAGTCAAGTATATGATTAAACAATTATACCAAAAACAGGTGCTAATGTGCATCAATTTAATATGTAGGCTAAAAACACAATCACTGGCTGAAACAGAAACAACTGTGTAGCAGATATGAAACTGGGAGAGGAACAGCCAAACTTGGCTAATAAGGTGAGGTTGCTGAAGATGGTTTAATGTCAAATCATACCATTTCAAGACTGAGCACAGCAACAAGACACAAGGTAGTTATACTGCATCAGCAAGGTCTCTCCTCGCAGAACTGTCAAGGCAGCCAGGGTTTTCCAGATGTGCTGTTTATGCTCTTTTGAAGAAGCACAAACAGGCAATGTTGAGGACCATAGACTCAGTGATCAGCCAAGGAAACTTAGTGCAGCAGATGAAAGACACATTATGCCTGCTTCCCTCCGCAATCGCAAGATGTCCAGCAGTGCCATCAGCTCAGAATTTGCAGAAAACAGTGGGGCCCTGGTACACTCATCTACTGTCCAGAGAAGTCCGGTCAGAATTGGTCTTCACAGTTGGAGCAAGGCCTAGTGACTCAACTATGCATGAAAACACTGAAACTAGGGTGCAGAAAAATGGTAGCAGGTGACCTGGACTGATGAGTCAAATTTTGAAATATTTGACTATAGCAGAAGGCAGTTTGTTCACCAAAGGTCTGGCGAGCGGTACAAGAATGAGTGTCTGCAGGCAACAGTGAAGCATGGTGAAGGCTCCTTGCAAGTTTGGGGCTGCATTTCTGCAAATGGAGTTGGGGATTTGGTCAGAATTAATGGTCTCCTCAATGCTGAGAAGTACAGGCAGATACTTATCCATCATGCAGTACCATCAGGGAGGCATCTCATTGGCCCCAAATGTATTCTGCAGCATGAAAACGACCCCAAAAATATATCCAAAGTCATTAAGAACTGTCTTCATCGTAAAGAAGAATAAGGAGTCCTGGAAGTAATGGTATTGCCCCCACGGAGCTCTGATTTCAAAATCATTGAGCCTGTCTGGGAGCAACTGAGGCTGCCTAAATCCACAGAACTGTGGTCAGTTCTTCAAAATGTTTGGAGCAGCCTACTTGCTGAGTTTCTTACAAAACTGCGTGCAAGTATACATAGAAGAATTGCTGGTGTTTTGAAGGCAAAGGGGGGTCAAACCAAATTTTGATTTAGATTTTTCTTCACTAAGCATTTTGTTAACTGATAAATATAAATTATTAAGCATTCTTACTTTACATTACTTTCACACCTGCCTAAAACTTTTGAACATTACTGTGTGTATGTGTGTGTGTATATATATATATATATATATATATATATAACTGCTGTCATTTAGTATTTGTTTCTCCCAGCATCCTTTTCTTCCAAGATAAACAGTAACAACGTGATTGAACAGTAAACTGTGTTTGTGCTATTCCATTAGTATTCTATTGAAATCTATACTACAATTGTGAGGATTTTAATATTGTGCTACTTGGTTATGAGGCAATTTGACTGAACATTTAACAGAGAAAAGGCTAGACAAGTGTTTATCTTTAGTTTATTACAAGTGATTTGACACCTACATGCAATGAAAATGAACTAATAAATACAACAAATTACTGGCAGGATTGAATACCAGATTAAGAGTCCACATCACATATGCCAATAGAAAGGCTGTGAGATATATACAGACTGCAACTGAAGGTGGAAATAGTAGCAGGAGATGCACATTTCAAATGCTGTGATATAAGGCTATTTGATAGAATAGGCTACAGCTGAATGTGGAATTAGTAGGAAAATTCACATTGTCTGGTGAAAGGTATTCTAGTGCATGCCTGAGTCATGTGGAGGACATTTGCGTCCAGTTCTGTTTCTGACTGCTGTATTTGTCTTTTAGATTGAAAAGGGTGGTCACACCAAGTATTGATCTGATTTAGATTTTTCTTCTGTTCCCTCACTATCATTTTGTTAAAGGGCTAGTAATGTCTTTTAACCAACTCAGCTCCTATTGATCCTCTTATAAAGAGGATTGTGTAACGCTCTATTTTAATATGCTCTGTGTTTTAGTTCAGTAGAAATTACTGGTAAAGGAATCCCCTCCCGCCCCTTTAACAGCCTGACTCCTCCTCTTAGACGTGGAATCCAGTCGTGGGATGGGACAATCTTCATTCACTAAGGATAAGGGTGTTGTCCGGTTGGGTGAAAGGGGAGGGAGGGGGGATCTTTTACTAGAGAATTGCTATTGAACTAGAAAACGGAGCACTTGTAAAACTTTTTTTTTTTTTTTTTTTTTTTTTTTACTATCCTTTTTATAGGAGGATCAATCAGAGCTACGTTGGTTTAAAGGTATTAATAACCCTAAAAATTATAAAAATAAACTAGTAACATTTCTATTTTAGAAAGCATTCTTACTTTATAGCATTTTTTCACACCTGCCTAAGACTTTTACATAGTACTGTATGTGTGTATGTATGTATGTATGTATATATAATACATACACACCTGGATTTTTGTAGTAAATGGGCTTTAAAGGGAAAAAAATATATTGTAGGGTTTATCCTCCTGAGTTAAAACATGGGGACTCTAACTGCTAAGAAGTGTTTCATTCAAAAAAGTTATTGCAGCTCAAACTTGACTTTTTTAGGTGCAGTATCACAGTGGACTGAAATTGTGCAGTTGTGCTCCTGCTGCACCTTTCTATGGACAGCTCAGCTCAGTTGACCATAAACCCTCCATAGGATGGTGTAGCAACAGCACAGCTGTAAAACTTTAGGCCAATGAGATATTGCACCTAAAAAATCCAAGTTTGCACTCTGATAACTTTTAAATAAAACATCTCCCAGCAGTGGGAGTACCCTTGTTTTAGGAGGATACCCATACAATATATATCTTTTTATATTTAAAGGGGGACTCTCACCTCTATTAAAGTACATCTTATTTTAAAGTTCTATCTCAGTTAATGTTCCATCTGTTTTTTTTTTTTTTTAATGTAATGCAGTCAATGCTGAGATTTAACCTTTTAAAATAAACCAGTGACATCAGTCAAGGAGCGGCTGTGGTACAGCTCTGTAGTGCAGCAGTCAATCTTTGCCTCTTCCCCTCCCCAATAGTGCCTCATTTTCCATGTGAGCGGGCATTAACTGAGATAGAACTGTAAAATAAGATGTACTTTATTTTGAAGCCATTTCCAAGTAAGCGCCAAGTGGGTAAAAACATTCCTTCCTGACTCCAAATGGCAGTCAGGTATTTCCCTGGATCAACATCCTAATAAACCATTCTAATAACTTTAAACATAGTAATATAGCAGTGTTGTTAAAGTGGAACTTTCACCCTCAGCACACTGTTTCTGAATTTAGCTATTGCACTGTCTATAGGTTGGTTGTTATTATTTATTATTATTTTTTTAATCATAATAGTTTGAGAAATATCCTTTTAACCCCTTAAGGACCAGCGTTCCCCGGGTGTGTGGTCCTTTAAGGACCAGATAGGGAAGTTCGATGTGCCACCCCACGTGACTGATCATGTGTGCCGGCACGCCGAATGAGGGACTGAAAGAGATCGCTCCGGTCTTGGACGATCAACTTCAGTCCCTGTTATTACTCACCGCGCTCCTGCAGGAGTGTGGTGAGTAAAAGTACGTGAAGTACCAGGACCGTCACTGGTCCTTAAGTGCCGGACCAGCGTGACAGTCCGGGTACGTCATCGGACGCGAAGGGGTTAAACAGTACCCAGTGATGTCATCCGTTTCTCTTTCTGCTGTACAAGCGTTACCTCTCTGCGCTGCAGGACGTCTCCTGTTCAGAAATTCTCCTCCCAGCTCTCCCTAGGAGCGAGCATGCTCCCTTCTTTACGTATATCACTAATGGTTTTGTTAAACTCCAAAGTGTTGCGTACCTTCTTGCGCCAAAAGGGTTAATATGTTGCCTATCTTTTGTCTGAACAACGTGTGTGCCCAGGTGGTGTTACAGACAATAGACTTTTCTATGGAACACTTGCAATTCAGTATTAGTCACCCACCTTCCCATTCTATACTTTTCTAACAGTCATGTCAAATTCATTGAGGCTTTTCTACCTTTTTCTGAAGGAAAATAAAAACTCTAGATGCCGGCTCCAGTTTCCACTATGGCTTTTGACCCCTTGAATGTTAGAGAGGTTTCCAGTGCATTTTGAAGCAATGCGTTGGAGACTTCTCTGGCACTCAAAGGGTTAAAATGAATGGATTTTTTTTGTGGCACAGGCAGCTTGCCCCTCAATTCCTCCTCTTTCTTTCATTTTGTGTATATGTCTCATAGTGTCACTCAGTCATCCCTCTGGGGTGGGGGTGTTTGTGTTTGTTTGTTTGTTTGTTTGTTTGTTTGTTTGTTTGTTTGTGTGTGTGTGTGTGTGTGTGTGTGTGTGTGTGTGTGTGTGTGTGTGTGTGTGTGTGTGTGTGTGTGTGTGTGTGTGTGTGTGTGTGTGTGTGTGTGTGTGTACGTACGTACCAGAGTGGTTTACTGTGCTATGTTGATTCAGCAGTGTTTCATTATCCTTCAAATTTTATTCTAAAGCAGTCTCTCATCAAATACTGACCACTACTATTGTGTATTTAAGTAAGGATTGTTAAACAATAGTTTCTAACTATATAAGTGCACTTATGAACACTGACACCTCCTATTAGTAAACCTACACATTATATAATTTGTGTAGAAAATTGTGCTGACCACTATGAATCAGTTTTGTGTGCACTGGTTCACAGATGCGAATTCTTTATTGGTACTGGTTATCATTTTCACTGGGGAAGTAATGATTATTTGTAGGGATGAGCGAAATGTTTCACCTCAAAAGCAAAACAGGCTAAAAAATGGTTCTTCTGAGACTTTTTGCTAGTGCAGATTTTCTGCTTTCTCCCACCTAGTTAATTCCAATTAAATCAATGGTAAGACTGACACCCCCACCCCCCACACACACAAGTTTCCTCCCCCCCTTCCTGTGATAATATAAAAGGGGTGTCCGGCTCCCACAGAATATCATTCTGTGTTTCTGAGAGGTAGAGAAGGCAGGTTAATTGTTGAGCTACTTAGGAATGGCAAATAAAGTGAAGTTGGAGTGTAGTTTTAAGGAGTCTTGTGGCCAGCTAAATGGCTTTCTTTGTTGAAGGAGTCTGGGGAACTCTGGGGAGTGTGAAGGGTGAATGGATATTTACCCATAATACCCCAAAATCTTGGGCTATTGAGACAGGCCAACTCCTTCCTGAGCTGGCTATTCTCTGTCTTAAGGGAGTCTGGGGGTGTGTAAAGGGAGAAATAAGATTTACCCCAAATCTTGTGTGATTGAGAAGAGACAGGCTGTTGTGATCCACACTCCTTTCTGCTGGCTGTTCTCTCTGTCTAGGGGAGTATGCAGGTTTGAAGAAAGCAATCGAGATTTGCCACCAGTACCTCCAAAATCTTGTGTGACTGAGACGACACAGGCAACTGTAATCCAAGTTCCTTCCAGAGTTGGCTGAGCCTCTGTCACACAAGATCAGTTCTGTTGTGTACTCCACACACACATACACACGTTTAACCCCTTAAGGACCGGCTTGCGCACACGTGGCTGGCACTTGACGACCGCAGGGCTTTTTTGTACATCTGATTCAGGGTTCCCGGAGCGGCGTGCAGCCACGCCGGGAGCCCTGAATGCCATGACTGGTCCTTAAGTGCCGGACCACCGTGATGGTCCTGGCACGTCAGTGGTCGCGATGGGGTTAATTATGTTAGCACATGTACTTGGAGCAGTGCAGATATGTGTTAGTAAAGTGGAAGTCATGATTGCTGCAGCATGCGCAATAATTGATGATGATCCTGCTCCTCCTGAGGAGGCTGTTTGTAGAAGTCCCATAAAAGTTCCAACACCTCTAATAGTAACAATAATAAGAATAAACTATCTAAGAACCTTGGAGACGACGAGTCACATTTTAGTGTTGATAGCATAATGTAAGAATGTGTGACAGTTCAACCTACTGCTGTATTTGACAGTGGGATAAACAAGTACAACACCTGTCCAGAAAGTAGTAGAGAACATTGTGAAAGTCCCTCTAAGAGGAAATGTAAAAAGAAATTGATTTTACAAGAAGCCTAGAGGAATATAAAAGTAGCAGGCAAGAAACAGCGGGCAATGATAATGATGATCTATTTATTTATGATGATGTTGGTCTACAATCTATCCATCCAGCATCCTCCTCAGATACAGATGAAGATCTAATTACATGACCAGAAAAGTAGCTGAAAGGTAAAGGTCTTCCACCACTGAAAAAGAGCACTGTTCCTGTTAATAAACTGTTTGATAAATAGTTTGAAAAATCTGACTCTGGTCAAGTAAAGATGCCAAAAATACACAATCAACCTGTCAGTCATCAGCAGCATGGTCCAACCACCACTCAGTTTCACGTACTAGTGTTGAGTAACCAGCAGCAATACCGTTAATCAGCATCCCCAACCCTAGCTATGATGAGTGTATCTGCTGCTGTTGGAAGTGCCTCACCTTTAACACCTAGCAGAACAATTGTAGCAACATCAGGCCGCAGAAGCAGTATGGGGATACCATTACAATCCAAAAGCTAAACATGTTGATATCTATTGTCTGTGTAAGAATCACGTGAGCAGGGGTGAAAGCAGGCTCGATCTCATCAGAAGCACAATCACAGGTCTGATTGGGAGACACACCATTAACATGTCAGAGGTGCCACAACTAGCAGCAGATAACGCTCCTAAAAGTTCCTGGGGCTCTGGGACATATAATAGAAGTGGTGTTAATATATCAGAGAGTATGCCATGATTTCATTCATTTGAAATAACGCCTACGGCTTTTACTGCAGAGGAGTATGACTGAATTCGTTGTAGGACATAATGGGACTCAGTGCCCACACATACTGGTGCCACCCCCACCACCTCCACAAGTCATGTTGTAAAAGCAATAACGTTGCCGTTCCTCTGCCGTGTACTTTTGAGGAGGTGAAAAAAAACTTCACAAAAAGACTCAACTATGAGTCTTTACAATGAAGCCCGACATTTGTATAATTACTGTTCAGTCTTATCCAGAGTTATATAGGCATACCACAAATGTTAGACTTTCAGTAGGGAACAATAACATCCCAGAAATGCACTTGTTTGCTTTGTAGAATAAGTACTGATGTTAGACATCTGTTTCTTTATTGGACCTATCTATCCCCTTTACTGTCTTGGAAGTATATAGTATAAATATGCTCCAAGCCTCAATGCGTCACCTTTCTATCTGAATAACTACTTTTACACTCTTTGTTTAATTGGCAGTGATTCATGTAAGGAAGGCATGTGGATAGATGCATAAATTTTAGCTCCGTTTTAACAGGCTGTGGAGGTATTATTTCACAATCACTTTTTTCTAACATGAATTAGCATTGCAAGAAACAAATGCAAGATCCTGAACATTGCTTTTGCTTAACCATTTGAATGCCAAAAGGGTGTGCAGCACATGGCAGAGCCATGCGTTCCATATTCCTTTGGCACACAAAGGGTTAAGTTCTGGGTACTGTATGTTAGCGTCATTCTCTGCTATAAATACACCACCGGTTATGCAGTATCATGCTAGTGGCTGTGTATTAACACATTTCAAATGAGCCACAATCACTGAATATATCATTTACCAAAAGTGTGTTGTTCAGAACTTTTTTTATTTGGATCACTGCACACATTTCCAGCTTTCAACAGCACAACAATATATTTACCAGATATATTAAAGTAAAACTGTGTAGTCCAGGAATGATATGTACAGCATGTGTAGGATCAATATTTTAAACATATAGTGGCCGAGACTGAACAAATGTTACACTGGCTGGGATGTGGTGAAATAACTGAATCTCGTTTTATTTGCACTACATGCAAGACTGATGTGCACAGGTACAGTATGGTAGTGATTGTGCTGGAGCTCCTACCAGTTTATCTACTTAGTGTTAAAAAGGCAACAGAAGTGTGCATACATATTTCTTAATAAGGATTATCATAATAAGAAATTCAGTGTTAAAAACTCCACAAAAAGTGCATTTTTTTTTTTTTTTTTTTTTTTTTTTTTTTTCTGCCGCACACATAATGACCCTAGTCTTGTTCCAGTGTACTGGTAACCATAGAACAACACACATTAACCCCGAACCTTGTCCCACGGTAGCCATAAAACCACCCCCCCAGCCTTGTTCCACTGTAGATATGAATAATCAGGTGCACTACCATTGTGTATTACAGGGTGTTTGTAAACTAAAGGGAATGTGTTACTCTTTTACAGTCAAAGTAACAAGAAAATAGCGAAGGTACGCAGCACCAAACGTACCCCAGAGAAGGGGAAGAACTTAAATAAAGAATAAAGCTTTTATTAGTCAACAAAAAAAGACTTAGCAAATTAAATACAGATACAATTCATATACTCATGGATATGCGCAAACAAATGCAATGTATCCAAATTCTGTGTAAGACTGAATTTTATGATATTGGCTGCTCATTAGTTAATTGTAGCATGTATTCTATAATAATATCATATACATTAAGGTGCTGGTTACAATCCAAACTCAAAAAACACAAGGACAGGCTGGTATATACAGATAGCACTTATTAGATTTAATCCAATCACCACATAAAAATACAAGTGAATAGTTCATTGCTTTCTGCTCCAGTTTCAGCCCCACTCCTCAAGGACTCAGTGTCTTTTAGGAATTTTTCCTGTTCAATCTATGTCTATGGGATAACTTCATTTTTTGCCAGGGAACTATCTGGCTGCCATTTGGAGTCCAGAGGTAATTTTTTTACACACTTGGGGCTTAATTGGAAATGTCTTCAGTGGGTGGATCAACAGAGGTGTTTTTGGCATGGGCTGGACTTGATGGTCGCGTGTCTTTTTTTAGCTATGTCAACTATGTTACTAATTTTGTGTTTTTTCAGTTTGGATTGTAATCCGTTCCTTAATGCTTATGATATTATTAGATACCACAAGGTACAATTACAATTAATTATATTAGTGGTCAGTATAATGGAATTCACCTGGCGATTGTTTGCTCATAACCTTGAGTATATGAATTGTATTTGTATTTAATATTGTAAGACTTGTTGACTAATAAAAGTTATGTTCTTCCACTTTTCTCCTGCAGATCTTGGGTCTATTTGGTGCTGCTTATCTTTGCTTTTTTTTTCTTGGAACTTTGATATGATCCACAGTAGCAATTAAACACTACTGACCCTTGCCAGCTTGTCCTACTGTACCACACACACTGCCCTCCAGCCTTGTCCCTCTGTAGCCATAAGACAACACCTATGAATACCCCCAGCCTTGTCCAGCTTTAGCTCTAAAACCACACATACTGTGCCCCCCTCCCCCCCGATTTATCCCACTGTAACCATAGAACCACACATAGTGATCTCCACCGCCCAGCCTTGTTCCACTGTTCTGGTAGCCATAGGGACTTATGGAAATTGTAGACTGGCAGCAGCTAGAGGGCCTTGTGTTGCTCACCACTGCTATAGAATGACACATACTGACCTGTGCAGCCTTGTCCCACTGCACTGGTAGCTATACAACGATACTTACTGACCCAGTATCTTATCCAATGGTAGCTGCAGAACCACACAAACGAACACCCCTGGTCTTGTCACACTTCACTTGTAGTGGGGGAGGACTTTTCACCCTTCCCTATTTCTGATTCCCATACAAGGAAGATGTGGAATTCTGTTACTAATAAAATACAGAAACTTCTGTTTCTGGTTCACTGTCCATAGTGGGGTGCACTGGGGCAGAAATCGGTTGCACACAGTGAGTCAGGGGTGGCGATCTTCACAGGAGTGGGCAGGGATGCTTTTCCCCCTGCCCATTCCTGTGAAAATTGCTGCTGCGGTCCAGCGGGTCCCTGACATGCATGTTCCTCCCAATCCAACAAGCAGTGCCGTGCATCATTTGCTAGTATTTTATAATATTAGTGCTAAAACTACCTCCCTAGCACATTTTGGAACTCTTCTTCCCTGCTCCTCGTGCAGCCACAGTAGGTAACTGTCAAGCAACTTCTGGGAAGGGGATACACTTGATTCCCTCTATTCAGTCTGTTAAAGGGATAGTAATACTTTGTTTTAACTTTATTTTATTTTGTAGGCATTAAAAAACATGAAGAATGATATAAGTCTTATCTCTCAAACCTTTATGGTTAAAGAGATATTCACAAGCAAAGTGTCCCCCTCCCGCCCCTTTTACTGATGTAACACTTTTCAGCCAGGGCAGAAGGGAGCTGCCCAGGTAGACTGCAGAGAGGGACAATCTTCAATTAAGATAAGGGAAAAACCTGAAAAGCTTGTCAAGGGGGGCAGGGATTTCATTGTTTTCATAGGAATAAGTGTCCCCTTCTGTTATCTGTCTGGTCTATGGACTGCATTCCACATCTGAGAAGAGATTGTTTACAGTAGGTAAAAGAGGCGGGAGGGGGAAACTTTGCTTGTGAATATCTCATAAACGTTTGAGAGATAAGACTTATATCGTTCTTCATGTTTTTTTAATGCCTACAAAATAAAATAAAGTTAAAACGAAGTATTACTATCCCTTTAAATAGCTTACTAACTTACTTTTAAATTCTGCAATTTTCATAGCAGCTTCAGCCTTTTCAGATGCAGGTAGGATCCCATCTCTCGGCTTAATGATTTTAATCACTTCCTGATAACCTTTAACGATGTCCCCAGTTTACTTTTCTTTTTGTACCCCCTCCTACATTAGCTGCTACACTCTGAGGGACAAGAATTTGTAAATTCCCCATTTCTCCACTTCAAGCCACAAGTGTGACAGCAGTGTTATTTTCTGTTTTCCCACTGAGGCAAGCATCTCCACAGAGGTGAATGCAGTGGTCCCATGATGGTAGCTAGAACTGGCATTCAGTGGGGGGCTTGGATCTATAATTACCTTCACTTCCTGGGATGGATTGTGGTTAAATCCTCCTGGGGATAAAATTAGTAGGGAGGTGATGACCCCTCTTCCCCTCCCCCATTCTATGGGATGGGCAAGTGTTAAAAATAAGTAAAAAGTGATGAGATCTCTTTTCCTGCATCTGAAGTCCCATGTGATAACTGTGATGGATTGAGCACCTGGTTTGCATTACATTTATAAAGAAAGAGTTTAACAGACTGGTGACAGTGGTCTTTTGTATTACATCTATTATTGTTAGATTATTAGATGATGGGGGATGGTGGAAGATGCGGTAGAGTAGAAAAAGTATGTGTGTGTGAAAACACACTTACATGTAAAACATACCGCTCACATATATCCAAAAAATAAATAAAGCTACCTAACTCAAAGTAACATTTTGTATAAATAAAGGGTAACACTGCATATAGATAACGTTGAAAGCTTTTTCAAAACACGCACTTGTTATATGGTAACCGTTTCACTTTGTTCCCTTGTTATCTGAGTCATGCATTATAATCTGTTCAGTACATCAGAGGGAAACATCTGCCTGGTTAGAGTGTTGTATTTTGTAGAAGTCTCCCTATTTTATGTGAACTAATTTTTATGGTTTTTTAATTGCTACTGTTCTGCACATTTATTTTATAACTTTGTGAAATTGATAATTTTCTTTTCTAATGCTTTTCAGAATAGCCAAGGTTAAAACATTTTTTTTTTTTTTTTTTTTTTTTTTTCTTTTTTTGTAACTTCAGGTCACAGATTAACCTTTACGACCTACATTTTTATTGCTTGACAGAATGATGTTCTGTTAGCCCTTGCCTACACCACTCTGGTGGGAAAAATGTAAACTATTTGGATGAATAAGCATGATGGTTTGGGTTGCTGTAGTGTTACTTGAAAGTTATAATAGGTCCCAGAGGTACAGTATTGAGCATAATACATGCACATATGGTGTGCTGCCCTGAATTTACTGTGGGTCTTAGCCATTTTAATTAGAAGTTGTCCAATGTTGCTGAGTATCTATTAGTAGAAATTGTTTTATTACCATGCTACATTCTTTGCCTTAAGTTTAATTACAATTTCATGTTTTACAGGTGATGGTTATAAAAGCTAAATGACGCCATATACACAAAGAAAAAACGGAGTGATTAATGGCATTGTGCAAGGACTAATCAGGAAGAAGAGTCCAAAAGGATTCTGTTGTTTGCCATAATGAAGAAAATCAGTCTAAAAACTTTTCGCAAGTCTTTTAATTTGAGCAAAAGTAAGGAGGAAAATGACTTTGTAATGGTACAGCAACCATCAATGACCAATAATTTTACAAAAGATGACTCCTTGTTTGGCAGCTGCTATGGCAAAGATCTGACTGGATGTGACATAAACAGTGAGGATGAGAAAGGTGGTAAAAATAGGCCAAAAAGTGAGAGCTTAATGGGTACTTTAAAACGTCGACTTTCTGCAAAACAGAAGCAAAAAGGAAAGGGCAGCACATCTGCCAACTCTGCTGAAGAGGACACATTTTCATCTTCCTCTGCACCAATAACTTTTAAAGATGTGAGAGCTCAAAGGCCTTTAAGATCAACATCTCTCCGTACCCACCATTATAGTCCAACTCCATGGCCCCTGCGACCAACTAATTCTGAAGAGACTTGTATAAAAATGGAAGTGAAAGTGAAAGCATTGGTCCACTCCTCCAATCCAAGTCCTGCACTGAATGGAGTTCGGAAGGATTTTCATGAGATGCAGTCTGAAAATGTTTTTCAGGAACAAACCAATACATTGAAAAGTACAGAATCTCATAATGGAGACTTACATCTACATATTAATGAACATGTGCCTGTAGTTATAGGACTTATGCCTCAGGACTATATTCAGTATACTGTGCCTTTAGATGATGGAATGTATCCCTTGGAAGGATCACGTGCTTTCTGTTTAGACAGCTCCTGCCCTATGGAAGTTTCAACTGTTCCCTCTCAAATTGGAGGTAATAGTTTTAATGAAGAAGAGGATCAGGTGTCCCCGGATGTAGTAGTGGCACCGGACATATTTGTGGATCAGGCTGTTAATGGTCTGTTACATACCACCAGTGGAGTTATGTTCCAGAGCTCCAGGGTGAATCACAGTGATGTCCCTCCGCTTTCACCATTGCTACCTCCTGTCCAGAATAGTCAAATCCAAAGGAACTTTGCAGGACTTAACAGCACAGATGCAAACATGGCTGAAAACATGCGTTGCCATTTGAATTTTGATCCCAGTACTGCTCCAGGTGTTGGGCGAGTTTATGATTCAGTACAAAACAGTGGACCTATGGTAGTGACAAGCCTCACAGAGGAGCTTAAAAAACTTGCCAGACAAGGCTGGTACTGGGGACCAATCACACGATGGGAGGCAGAAGAAAAACTAGCTAACGTACCAGATGGTTCTTTTCTGGTTCGAGACAGTTCTGATGACCGTTATCTTTTAAGCTTAAGTTTTCGTTCTCATAGCAAAACACTTCATACAAGGATTGAACACTCAAATGGTAGGTTTAGCTTTTATGAACAGCCAGATGTGGAAGGACATACCTCGATAGTAGATCTAATCGAACATTCCATCAGAGACTCGGAAAATGGAGCCTTTTGTTATTCAAGGTCTCGAGTGCCAGGATCTGCAACATATCCAGTAAGACTGACAAACCCAGTGTCAAGGTTTATGCAGGTGCGGTCCCTGCAGTACCTGTGCCGCTTTGTCATACGTCAGTACACAAGAATAGACTTGATTCAGAAACTGCCTTTGCCAAACAAAATGAAGGATTATTTACAGGAAAAGCACTACTGAACTTGTGGGAATTTTGCAACTTGCACTTTGGGAACAAAAAGAGATTTACAAAACCGTTTACAAACTTTCATTGCTATCAGAATATTTTGCTGCCATACCAATATTTTAGTTTGTTTGGATAAATGAGTATAATGCATTTTTCCATTTTTATTTTGATAGTGAAATCTCTACTTTTTTGATGTGTGAAATCACCATCTTTTATCAGCATTCAAAATAATCACAATGTGAAATATTAGATTCTCCTATTTTTTCATGTTCTTAGCTGCTATCCACTGTGACTATTATGCATTTAAAGCACACATTTCATGTGTTCTTACCACCGCTGACATTAAATTAAACCTGTAGATTGGAACTTTTGTTACCTGGTTTCTTATGTTTTATTACAAATCAGACAGTTATATTTTTATACAGCAAAAAAAGAAAAAAAAAAGCCTTGGTGGTCTTTTCATTTTAATTTGAAAGGGGTTTCAAATCCTTAATCTTTACGATTCATTTTATATTTTCCAAAAGTAGAACGGCTCAGCATTATTATATTGTCCCATTGATGCAATCAGATTTTGCATTCAACAAAGAAGCAGATTATTTTTACTTGCCAGTTAAGGGAAAAGTGATTTTATATATAATATATATATATATATATATATATATATATATATTAAAATCACTAGAAACATAACACGAATAGGTAAGAACGATATTTAAGTTATGGCAGGTAGTCCAATGAGCATTATATCCTTACAAGACGTGATGTGATTTGACGAATGATAAAAAAAAAAAAAAAACCCAAACATCCAATGAAAACTGTTGCTCTTAACGTGCTTTTTGTAAAAGACCTAATGTGACCATAAAATTACAATTTGAAAATGTTTCTTTTAATTTATAGTAATTATATACACACACACGTACATACTCTTATTTGTATTCTGATTAATGCAGATACCTTCAAGGTTTTCATTTGAAAAAATCAAACTTCACCTTCATGGATAGTAAATGGAAAGAATGTCAAATAATTATGGTGAAGACTTTAGGAGAGCGGTCATTTTAAACAATTATAACAAAGTCTACCAAGATCTAAATATTCATAGATGATAATCTGGTAATTATGTTACCATGTAAAAGCACACCTTGAACATGGATCAAATATTTTGCACATTTATAATAAAAGCCTGAAAAACATTTGGCAGAAACGTGATTAAGAAATGCAAATCAGGAAAGTTTACATGCTAAAACAGATGTATAGTGTTTGTAATGTTCATATTGAGAAATATATTAAAGGTAAACGTGTAAGTTTAAAACAATTTTTTTTTATCCAATTATTTCTTGATTGTTATGGGATATTATGTGATCTTCAACATTAGAGGAAAAATATAGAATACAACTATACTGAGCTCAGTTATCTGGTCATGAGATGTTTCCACTAAATTTTCTCATAATAGTGCATGTGCACCATGAGTTTAACTGAAGTGCATGGTAAATTGCACAATATCTTTTTATACAGTCGATACAGTTGCTTATGAAGAGATACACAATCACTGGATATATAGAATTTGAAACCTAGAATATGACGGCAGATAAGAACCATTCGACCCATCCAGTCTGTCCATTTTTCCTATTGTAAAAACCTAAAACCTTATTTGGTACTTGGGTTTTATGTTCAGGGCAGCCTTATGCCTATCCATTCATGCTTAAAGGGATAGTAATACTTCGTTATTTTGTAGGCATTAAAAAAACATGAAGAATGATATACGTCTTATCTCTCAAACCTTTATGGTTTAGGAGATATTCACAAACAAAGTATCTCCCCCCTGTTCAACCAGGTCAGAAGGGAGGTGCCCAGGTAGACTGCAGAGAGGGACAATCTTCAATTAAGATAAGGGAAAAAGCTGAAAAACTTGTCAGGGGGGGGGGAGAAGGGCTTTCATTGTTTTCATACAAAAAAAATTGTCCCCTTCTGTTATCTGTCTGGTCATACAACCAGACTCACATCTGAGAAGAGATGGGTAACACTAGGAAAAAGGGGCTGGAGGGGAAACTTTGCTTGTGAATATCTCATAAACCATAAAGGTTTGAGAGATAAGACTTATATCATTCTTCATGTTTTTTTAATGCCTACAAAATAAAATAAAGTTAAAACAAAGTATTACTATCCCTTTAAATTCTGTCACTGTATTAACTTTTCCTGACAGGCTATTCCACTTATCTATTACCCTCTCAGTGAAGTAAAACTTTCTCACATTGCATCTAAACCCTATCCCTCTAGTTTTAGACTATGGCCACTTGTCCTCCTTTAAATTGTACTTCCCTCCTGCACCTTGTTGAATCTCTTCATGTATTTGAATGTTTCTATCATATCCACTTTCTCTCTCTTCTCTCCTCCAAGCTGTATGTGATCAGATCCTTTAGTCTGTCCTGATATTTGTTTTCCTGTAAACCATTCACATTTTATAGTCCTTCTCTGATTTCTTTCTAGAGAGTATCTATATCTTTCTGAAGATGGGATCTCCAGTACTGTACACAATACTCTAGGTGAGCTCTAACCAGAGATCTATAGCGTGGCATGACCTCTTCCCTTTTTCTGATACCAATGCCCTTGATATACATCCCACCACTCTGCTTGCATTTCCTGTTACTTTGTTACATTGGCTGTCTACCTGTAAGTTATCAGACATATAAAATACACCTGAGAACTCTCGGGTTTTAACTCTGTGACTCAGGGTTTTTAACGCATGTCTTAGTGTCAGATTGTCACTGTTAAAGACTTGTGTTATATACTTACTACATGGTCTGCACCAAATTACTACTCATAGTCTCTAAAGTGCAGTTTCTACTAGTAACACAGGGGGAGAATTTGTGTATTTGTTCAAGAAGTTAAATATCTATAGTATGTTAAAGCTTCCTTTTAGACCAACTGGAGCACCTCTGTGATAGAGCAGGTGGGGACATATTGAGTAATTTCTGCATTTTGGGAACTTTTAAGGGTTAATACTTCAAGATACCTAAGTGTAGTTTTGTTTTTTTTTTTCTAAACATGTTTGAGTTAATTTAATTATTACCTGAACAGTTCAGGATTGGTGTTGAGTAACATTGGTCTGCTCAAGTCATACTGAAGTGATTTTTTTTTAATTTTATTATAAAAAATCAGACCTTTCCAGCCGTGCACATCAAAAAGACCAGCTGCCGGAGAGACTGTTGGGAATTTTTTTCTTTGGACCAGAGAGGGGTGCAATGCATTGGTACACGATTCAGAAACTGAGTTGTGTTTAGGTATCCATTAGAAAGAAACAAATATAATATGACAAATGTATTGAAAATCTGCCCTTGCTAGTTTAGAATTACATTTTTATCCACTGACAAAATGCTGCCCGTTTTTCAAGTGACCTTGTAATCCAAAAATGGGCTGAGTGTTTTTAATTTACATTCCTCTTATGTTCTAAATGGAACACAGAAACTATGTGAAGATGCCTCTCCAGCTTTCCACCCACCTCCAGATTTGTGCTACTTCTCAAGAAGAGGAGCAAGGTGGAACTGCTCTTTGCTTGCTCTTGTTTTGTGTTTAGATTTGGGGCTGTATAATCACCTATTAGGTGGGATTAACTGGCTTCAATTAATCTAGATTACCCAGTTCAAAGGTGTATTTCTGGCCCATTTCCCAGTGGAGGTTGACTTCATTACAAGTGTGTTGCTCATGGCTGAACTTCTCTGTATAATGGGACCATGAAGAACGAATACAAATAAGTTAACCATTTGAGTGCTATGGTCCTATTTATTTACGCCCTATTTCACTCTGGTCACCTGCTTGAAGTGGAGTTTCTGCCTAAATTGTACTCAATCCTGCTATTAGTATCTCTCTCAGGGATAACCTAGAAATTTCTGCCTCTACAAGTTAATCTATTCAGACAGAGGGTCCCCTGATGGGTTCTGCAAGGTGTGGGGGGCATGGCTAGACTACTCTGATTTAATGTGACCCATGATTGCCCGGTGAGTTTTATGCTGAGCGGATTTTGATTATGCCTCTGGGCCAGGGTTCCTGTCCAAGTCCTTGTGCCACCATACAAACTGATTCGGTTCATGGGGTCACTTTGCTTTCTGCGGGGGGTTGGGTGGGGTCTGCTTGCTGCCGCAGAACGCTTAGGGGTTTCAGTTGGGGGATCTAGTTTTCCCAGACTATATAGGCCTGGTTAGTTGATTTTTGTTTTGTTTACGTTTTGAAAATGGGAAAAATTAACAGATCTGTCATTTACTGTATATCATGTACCTTTATCACCGGAGTTTAATCTTTATAAGTGAGTCTATTATGTCAGTTGTCACCTTGTATTTTGATTTCTGCTTGATTTCCCAATAAATAAATATTAAAAAACAAAAAAACAAACAAACAAAAAAAAAAAACAGAGAGACCAGGCTGACAAACGCCTTCATTCCATATTAAAGTCAAAGATTTTGGTGACCAGGGCCACCCGGCTACCCATCTTTATTACAGCCTGGTTCACCATAGAGAGCCATCTGGGTTGCATAGCTCTGAGGCTATCTGTTGGCATGTTCCTAAGAAGGAATTTGTTATGCTTTACAACATTTTGGAGGCCAATGCATGTCTTGCTGAAGTGGCTTTTGATGAGGCCAGATTATCTGGTAATATTGCTATGCAAGAATTGGTCAGCTGACCTATCTTTAGAGATGCTTGGTGTCACTTAATATTGTGTAATCATCTCTTTGGACCTGACCTGGGCAAGGTCATTTAGTGATGCCACTGGAGGTAAGAATGTGCTGCTGCCTCAGATTTCTTCAAAACCTTCATTTTTTTTTCCCCCAGGAAGAAGCTTGGATCTTGTTCTCTCCGCCCATTTGGGGTGCATAGGGTTCAATCCCATCAAGCTTCCTAGGCCCGCTCTGCACCAAAGCCCAAACATGCTTGGCAGAAGAAGACATCTGCAAGGAAGCTAAATGCTAACAAGTCCACCCCTGTATCACTCGGGCATCTCTTTTCAAGACACCTAGAAGTCTTCTGTGATGGACCAGTGGGTTTTCCAGGTCATTACTTAAGGGTACTGCATGGGCTTCCAGTCCTTTCCGCCTCACCATTTTTAGTCTTATCTCTATTGCATAAGCAGGTTTTGGTTCCTGTTCCTGCTCAGGAATGTATTTCAGGTTTTTACTACATTCTTTTTGTCGCCCAAAAAGGATGGTGGCTACCACCCTATTCTGCAGTTGAAATGTCTCAACCATTATGTGGGGTCCACATCATTTGAGAAGGAATCCCTGCAGTTTGTTACTGCAGCAATGTACCCAGAGTACAGAGCCTCTTTAGATTTTCACAGCAATTACCTCCATCTTCTGATTCATCCAGACCCCCAGAGCTTCCTTCGTTTTGCTATAAAGTGCAGTTACTAAGAGTTCACCGCCCTTCCCTTTGGCCTAGCATCAGCTCCATGGATCTTCACAAAGACCATGGCACTCTGGCTGCCTGTGTCCAGCCCTCCTTACTTAGATGACCTGTTTATCAAGGTCCCCTTGTAGGCCATTCTGTCCTCACATGTTTGAGAATGTGAGGATCCAACCATGGTGCTCCAGGGTGCAATTTCAAGTAGTTCCCTCTGGTTCCTTCTTGGGCATTAGATTTGACAGAGACAGAATCCAGACTCTGTTTTGACATGTGTCCCAAGCTCTGTCCTGGCCTTCAGTGACAATAAGAGACTATATGAGAGTCCTTGGAACTCTAGTTTCCACCCTGGAAGCTGTCCCTTATGCTACATTCCACACAAGGCAGCTTCAGCTGGTCATTCTTCCGAGCTGATCAAGATGCTTTCCCATCTGACTCATCCTATGTCTCTGTCCCCTCGTACGAGGGAAGACCTGCGCTTATGGCGTCACCACCTACATCTGACATGCGAATGTCCCTTTGTAATACTGGATTGGACCTTAGGCGCTACAGACACCAGCCTGAGAGGCTAGGGAGTGACTGGGTCCCATAACCATTCAAGGCTGCTGGACCAGGGAGGAGGGTCTTCTTTTAATCAATATCCTGGGAATTTGAGCCAGTTTGGTGCTTCTTCACTTGTCCTAGGTACAGACAGAAACTCCAGTGAGGATCCAATCTGACAGTGCGATGGCATTCACATATATCAGCCATCAGGGAGGAACCCAGGAACTCCTTCAGTGGGTGCAAGCTCATGTGCCAGTCACCTTAGCTGTCCTCATCCCAGGTGTGCAAAACGTAGTCACAGACTTAAGTTGTCAAGAGCTGGATCCAGGAAAAACCCCGGAAGTACTTGAACATTCCACAACTGGGTCCTTCCATCAGTGGACCTCATGGCATATAACATGATCATGAAGGTTCTATTGTTCTGCACCAAAATTAAGGATCTTTCCTTTGGCCTACCTGTTTCCTACAATTCCCCTGATTCCCAGGGTGCTGTGGAAGATCAAGCTGGAGAATTCTCAGGTTATCACTTTTGGCCTTGTTGGATCTCGTTCTCAGATCTTCTCAGCATGTCTTTCGATTAACCATTTTGTCTCCCCTGTGGAGCTGTATCCTCTGACCCAGGGTTCGCTTTACAGCCAGCAGTGAAAAATATTGTTCTTGAAGCCAACATCCTGAATAAGGACTTCTTAGATGCTGCATCTCTACCATGAATCAAGCTAGGAAACCCGTATATTCTAATACCTATCATAGGACCTGGTCACTTTTTTTTTTTTTTTTACCAGTCCTTCAGCCTTTCTAAGATTTTGGCTTTTCTTCAAGATGGTGGTAACAAAGGCCCTCAGCCAGAGCTCTTTTAAGGTCTAGATCTCAGCACTTTTGGTTCTTTTTCAGAAGTGTGTGTCTTTCTCCCTAATGTTTGACCTGACCTTTGTTAAGAGGTGGCTCATGCCTTCCCCACTTATTACGGAATCCCACTCCTCCGAGATACCTTAACCTGGTTTTTGGTGTTCTTTAGAGACTTCCTTTTGATCCTCTTTCATTGGTTTCTTTGAATGCTATAATGCTTTAAATTGTCTCTCTCTTTCTGCCATTTTTTTGTGGGAAGAGTTGCTGAACTACAAGCTTTGTCTTGTAAATCAAACCTCCTTTCCTGGATTTTCATCAGAACAAGGCAGTCCTTAATACTCCTAGTGTTTTTTCTTACTAAAAGTCATATCAGACTAACATTAACTCAAACCAAGGCAAGTTGCATCCAAAGTCAATATTGCTTCGTGGATCAAGGCTGCTATACAACCAGTGTATCTGAATAGAAAGAAACCTGTTACTTTCAGAGTCGGGTGCACTCAACCAGAACAGTGGGTGCCTACTGAGCCTAAAATAATTGGGCCTCTGCAAAACCACTGTGTGAGGTGGCAACACGGTCAGTCTTACGCCAGCATTGACTAGAAGGGCCTTCACAATGTTGTGTGTCTATTATCCTTGTTTTCCAGCCTGTTAAAGGGATAGTAATGTTTCACAATAAAAGCAGCTCCGATTAATCTTCATAGTATTTTGGCTGCGGAGAGCATTATTTCAATACTGTCGAAGTTGTAGTTCGAGTAATTGAATGATACAGTATTCCCCTCCCCTTTTACTCATGTAACTCTGCTCACCTCAGAGCAGCAAGACTTTCTGGATGGATTGCAGAGAGGGACAATCTTCATTGAGCATAAGGAAAAAAACCTGTCAAGGTGGGCTGTGGTTTCCTTATGTTCACAGTAAGAATATTGTCCCTTGCTTCGAGCCCAAATACTATGAAGATTAATTGGACTTGCTGTTTTGGTGAAACCTTACTGTCCCTTTAAGTAGTTTTTGAGCCCTACTGGCTCCTGTTTGGTTGTTTGCTGTGCTAGTTTGACAGCAGAAGTTTGTATAATGCAAGTTTAGTCTTATTGGATAATTGTCTTCTGTGGGGAGAGGTTTTTTCCCCTTCCTAGGAATCTTAGTGGGTACTTTGGATATTCCCATGGTTCATGCATTCCATTTAGGATATAAGAGAAGATAGGATGTTAGTGTATGTATGTTAAATCCTTTTCTCTTAGTCCATATGGAAGACAGTACTCCCATCCTTAGAAAGAAACTTGTGTTTCCTTCTCTGGTCAGAGGAGTCCTCTTGGAATCTCTTGGAATCTTTGTTCAGGGGGCTTTCTTCTTTTCTTCCTGCTTTGAACGTTTAGGAATTGCAACCATTTTCATATACAACCCCCTTATTTCAGGGGCTCAAATGTAATTGGACAAATTCACAATCATGAATAAAATATTCATTTTAAATACTTTGTTGAGAATCCTTTGCAGGCAATGACTGCTTGAAGTCTGGAGCGCATGGGTTTCCTCCTTTGTGATGCTTTACCAAGACTTTACTGCAGCTGTTGTGTGTTTGTGGGTCTTCCTGCCTTAAGTTTTCTCTTCAGCAAGTGAAATGCATGTTCAATCAGGTTGAGATCAGGTGATTGACTCAACCATTGCAGAATATTCCACTCTTTGCCTTAAACTCCTGGGTTGCTTTTGCAGTATGTTTTGGGTCATTGGACAGCGCTTCACTTTACAGATGGACAATCAACTTTGCTGAATTTGGCTGAATCTGAGCAGACCGTATATCCCTATACACTTCAGAATTCATCCAGCTGCATCTGTCCAAAGAATACTGTTCCAGAACTGGGCTGTTTTTTTTTTAGATGTTTTTTGGCAAAGTCTAATCTGACCTTTCTATTTTTGTGACTTATGAATGGTTTGCACCTTGTGGTGAACCCTCTGCATTTGCTGTCGTGAAGTCATCTCTTTATGGTAGACATGGATAATAATATGCCTACCTCCTGGAGAGTGTTCTTCACTTGGCTGGATGTTGTGAAGTGGTTTTTCTTTACCATGGAAAGGATCCTATGATCATCCACCACTGTTGTCTTCCGAGGATGTCCAGGCCTTTTTGTGTTGCAGAGCTCACCAGTGCTTTTTTTATTTTTTTCTCAGAATATACCAAACTGTTTATTTAGCCAATCCTAATGTTCCTGCTATCGCTGATGGATTTTTAATTTTTTTTTGCAGCCTAAAGATGGCCTGTTTCACTTACATTGAGCGCTCCTTTGACTGGATGTTGTGGGTTCACAGCAACAGCTTCCAAATGAGAATGCCACATCTGGAATCAACTCCAGACCTTTTGCCTACTTAATTGATAAAGAAATAACAAAATAACAGCACATGTCCATGAAACAGTTTTGAGTCAATTGTCCGATTACTTTTGGTCCCTTGAAAAAGAGGGGGCTACTATTAAAGAGCTGTCATTCCTTTTAAGCCCATATTCATTATTTAAATGTAACTTGAATTTATTTTGGTAAACAGCCGAAATAACAAAACTTATGTCAGTGTCCAAATATTTCTGGACCTAACTGTAGATAACAAATAATATCTTTCAACGTTTCCGATAGTGGAATATCAGTTGGATCTGACATTGGGCAAGCTTTGTATATTTAAACACAAAAAACTTCAATAATACTCGAACATTAGCTTTGGTCAACCCGTCATAGTCCTAGTTCCCAAATAATTAGATAGAGAGTATATGAAGGCCACAAAAGGAGAAAGATTGGGAAAAAGAGACAAAAAGCATGAAAAAAGGAAAGAAAGTAGATAGAAGAAATAAGAGACAAAAGAAACAAAGTAACAAAAAATTAAATAAATCATGGTGCTCCCCAGGACCAGAACAAAGAGGGCATCAGATACCCAGGCCACCCCAAGGTACCACAAACCGCTACCAGGCCAGCGTTACTAGTCACTGCAAGGGAGGGGCTTCCTAGATTTGTGGCCCACTGGAAAGATAATCCGCAACCATGAATTTACATTGTGACCCCAGCGGTGCAATCAATCAATGGGTCCAATGGCATATTGAAACCCTCCTCCCCCCCCCCCCATATTATTAACTGTCCCCTTCTAAATTCTGAAACAAGATACTAGGGGCTAGATTCGATTACAGGTGCTAATTTTATCTCTGCTTTTTATCTCCAGTTTTCCCCATAGACTTCAACAGGAAAATGTTTCATAAAACGGGTGATAAAATTTAGCACCTGCAATAGACTCTAGCCCTAGGATAGCTATACTGTTTCCCTTTAACAGCATATGAATCAGGATAACAAACAGAGCTAATACTCAGTCACATGAAATATTTAACCAGCTACAATCTACAGCAAATGGTATTAAAGCAAGCAGTGATTTCTGATGCTGGTTCTGCCCACAACAAAACCACACAGACTTGCATCACAGCTCCATTTCAGCAGGGCAATCGGAATAAAGACAGTCCAAAAGCAGCAGATCAGATGAAAAATACAAAATGTATGAATGCCAAACTGGATGATTCCCAATTGGATTATCCTGCTTACATCACGATCATTACTCAAACATTGCTATTGAAATGTAACCTAATATATGGTTACACAAACATTGCTGTTAAAATATACGCAAATACTGCTATTGAATTTTAATCCCATATGTGGTGATGAAACCCTCCATATACCCTAATGATCCCTATATCGACCCCACTGGATCGGAGGAACAGGAAAAGTCATTGAGATATATGGTAAAACTCTGGATCATGCACCATTTAAAATAAAACAAATATATGCTACTATTCAAATTGGTCCTGTTTCTCCCGTTGTTAAACTGTATTCTCTAACATTTCTGACTGGAAACACTCTCTCATACGCCTAGACCTATCATCTTCACGTTCTGATTACAAATATTTCTAATAATCAATCCTTTAGGATCTCAAAAATAAAATAAACAAACTCACCAAATATTACAATGATAGCTGAAGAAAAAATTCCTTGAATTCATTAGTTAACCCTATGTATGCCACATGCACAAACCAATTCAGGTAATATAAACACCCAGCAACTCGGGTTCAAAGGAAAAAGGAATGGATGTAACTATTTGAATATTAGAACAACAATGAATAAAACAGAACTCTAGTTAAATATCATTCCATTTTGGTATCACCACAGCACTGTCATCTGCCCTAACCAACCATTCTCTAAAAAATCTATAGAAGAGCTATTTGGGTATAGTAATAATGATATACATCATACTCCCATCTACCAACACATAATCCTGATTGTTTCAGTCAACCATATACTATTATAAATGTTAACCCTATTACCACGATAAAATATCTTAGTTGGGCAATAGTCAATCTGGGGGTTACTTGTCTCCTCTATGGCAGTTCTCAATGTCCTGTAATCTGAACTAGTTAGTGGAACACATAGTTAATCTATTTAGACATATACCTTACTCATAGTAATGATGGCCATTTATATGGATAGTCTGGAGATTGTATATTGATAATACTACAGGTTTGTCTGAAAGTTTCTGAATGAATTAATAAATCAGGGTTGTGTGTTTGACGGCATAAAAACCAGTGTATTTTTCAGCAGACCAGATTATATTTCTCCTGATGAAGTGGTATGTTAGCCATAAAAAATGTTGAGGATTTTTTTTAGCTCCTTTTTTTTTTTTTTTTTTTTTTTAAATAAATTTTATATTTTTCATCTGGTCTGCTGCTTTTGGATTGCCATTATTCCTGTTGCCCTGTTGAAATGGAGCTGTGATGCAAGTCTGTGTGGTTTTGTTGTGTGGAAAACCAGCATCAGAAATCCCCGCTTGCTTTAATACTGATTGCTGTAAATTGTAGCTGGTTAAATATTTCATGTGAGTATCGGCTCTGTTTATTATCCTGTTATCCTAGTATCTTGTTTCTGTATTTCTTTCCAAGCCCTGTTGTGAGGTGGTGGTCCTGAAGGGATTGAGCGAGAAGAATCTAGATATCTGTGTGGGGGCAGCATAATATCCTCCATAAGCAGTTTCTGTCATTGTGATTAATATCCAGGACAAAGTTCTAATGTGAGTATATTTCTAATCTTTATACTCCCATCAATGGTCGAGGTTTCTACACTATGATCCTCTCCCCTCTCTTTTGTGTTTTTGGTTTTCCTTCTAAATTCTGCTATTTCACGGAAAGCAGTAACCAAAAAAGATGCCCGTCTAGTTTTGGGGGCATAAAGATTGGCCAGGGTGAATGGTACCCTAAAAAGAAGACCTTTGACAAATAAGATACACCTCTTAGTGTACAAGAAGGTATCATAGTATACCCAAGCAACAGGCTTATGTATAAGGATAGAAACCACCCTGTGTTTCTTGCTACTATGACAACATGCATGCCAACCATGAACCATTGTGACTTAAAGGAATGGGTTTAACAGAATGAAAATGGGTCTCCTGGACCATGACTGTCATCTTTTTGGGCTTGAAAATCTCTAAGGGCTGTGGATCTTTTTTCTGGAATGTTAAACCCCTTGGTGCTTATCAACAGAAGCTTAATTGATATTCTCGGTTTAGCCATAGTCAAAATCAAATGTAGGAAACTCAAGCAATCATAGCACCCAGATACCTGCTCCTGCCCCAGACCCAACGAGTGCCAAACAAAAAGATATAAAAGAAAAGTGAAGAATATAATAGAACAGAGTAAGACTGACAAGGGAGACAGTCTCAAAGGAGAAAAAAACGTAGAGTGACTAGTGCCTCATCAGGAACCTCCATGTTCCCTGAGAGAGAGAAAATCTGAACCACAGATGAACCACCCCTCTGCCAGGCCCCCCGCTACTGAAATTTTAGTAGGCTAACAGCAGAGGACGTCTATCAAATGTACCATCAACAAACATTGTAATCTGGTCAGACTTGCATAAGAAACATTGGCCCTAGTAGTAATTATAGTGTAAGCATACAGGCATAGCCAGAAACAAGCCCCCTACCCAAAATAGAATCCCAACTAACAATCAATGCATCCCACCCCTCACGTGTGAAGGCCTGTAGTCTGCATCCCAGCACGCAGACCCCAAAACAGGCAGGTCCAGCTTAGGTCCCAGTCCACAGCCCCCCCCCCCCCCCCCCGGAGTGCAATATAAAACATTTGTACATTTTGTTTTCTATTTTTCTCTTTCTTTACCCCTTCAATGAAACAGAACTGTAACTGCATTTTACTTCCCAAGTCATAGAACCTACAGATAAGCACCAAAAGTTATACATATCGAAATGAAAAGAGCCTGGGCTTTATGGCACTTTATGTCATACACCCTGTCTATACAGGATTGCTCCCACTCCCCGCCATACTCCCATTGCATAATAAGTTCCATAAGACCACATGGGAGGCAACCACAAGGGCCCCGGTCTAAACACATCCCACATATATAACTGAAAACAGGTGACCAATAACTATCGACTAAGGGCCGCAAGAGGGCTGACACAGGGAGACCACCCAGAGGCCCCTCTGCCCCATCCCCCTACCAGGACCGCTGATCCATCAGCCATTAGCACTCAGAAACCATAATCTGGTCAACTGGGCCTGCAGGTACCTGTGTCCCGCCCACCCTAATGGGAGAATGCCAGGCAGGTCAGCATACTCCTTAACAAGAGGCTAGTAAAGGCTAACATTGCAGACCATCCCTCCCAGCCACTGAAACATTACCTCATGCCCCATCCAGCTTGAAGCCGAGAGAGGGGCCAGAACAGGGGGACAACCCACATGCCCCTGGGTCGGCCAACCAACACCCATGCATAAAATCAGCATAAGTATATTCTAACTATGCAATGCTGCACCGTCAAAAAGTCTAATATAAACCTGAGATTCAATGTCCCTGGTTGGCAGAACTTTAAGTAGGCAATAAGTCTCTCCTCAGAGGAAGATACTGAGTCAGCCAAGTTTCTTTGACTCTTCTGCTTCGGGCCAGGGACCATCTCACAACATTCCTGTCCCCTTCTCTTGAAAAGGTCCACAGGAGGGCCACGAGCGTCCTCGACTCTATACGTGCTATAGGAAGAGATGGTATACCCAGCTCCATACAGAAAGACGAGATGGCCTCTTGCGTGCGTAGGATGACCTGGGTGCCTCTATACATCACTGTCAGTGAAAAGGGGTAGCCCCATCTGTAGCGGGTAGATATTCCTCGTAAATGATCCGTCAGAGGCTTTAAAGCCCTATGTTGTTGCAACGTGAGCACTAATACATCTTGGAACAAAGTAACAGTAGAGCCCATGTACTTGAGGTCCCCCATCTCACGCCCTTTCTCTGTCTTGGAAGTTTACAAAGTGGCACAACATCTCTAGGAGGTTCGGTCTGAGATCTTCTAGGCCACAGTGCCCTGTGCACTCTCTCCAGTATCATAGTGGGGTCTGCAGGGATACCCATAACCTGATTGTCAATGTCATCAAGCTTAGCTGTCAGTAGCGTGATAGTCTCATCCTGTTGTGCCAAAAGCTGCTCCAGATTCGCCTGTTCGTGATAAGAGGTCTCCCTGTCTTGTTCTAGTAAGACCCAATTTGACCTAATTATGAAATGTCTTTCAGCAATTCCGATACTTCCTCTTTCACCACAATTTTGATTTCGGATACCAAGTCATTGAGGTCCTTCTTTGTCAGAAAACATGATAGGTCTTCTATGCTCAGGTATTGCATTCCCTTAGGCGTCGCCATGCGAGGTCCGTTCTGATATGGAAATTCCCAATGATTCGAAAGGGAGAGTGGCCACTTTCATGTAACCAGCAATGCGATGGGGAGCTTGCCCAGGATCGGGGAATAGCAGCATCAATTAGCTTCCCCTGTGGCGTTGGTCCATCCATAGCCCTATGACGCACAGGAAGATCTTCATGTCCTTCTTCATTTTTTTCTGTCTCCTCCTTCTCTGAGGTATTAGTGGGCTGCGTAGTGCACAGAAGAGAAGCACAGCCCCTGGTTGCCAGCTTAAAAAAGAGGGTAGATGGTCCCCGCCGAGCGGAGCTACAAACTTAAGCGGACATCCTGGTCCAGCCAAGCTCCTCCCTCACTTCTTCCCGCTTCTTGTTTTTTCTGGTGTCACTTTACTATATGTAAATCTGGGGGCAGGATGTGAAGCTGGTGGAAGAGATGGGATCTGTGTGGTTCCTGTGTTCCATATGATCTAACAGGAAAGGATTTAATGGTAAGTTCACTAAAATCTTATTTTATATACCCCTTTGGTATTAGTTCAACTGCTAATTTGTGAAGCATGGCGAAGGTTCCTTGCTAGTTTAGGGCTGTATTTCTGAAAATGGAGTTGGAGATTTGGTCCCTATTAATGGTATCTTCAGTGCTGAGAAGTACAGGCAGATACTCATGCATCATGCAATACATCTGATTGGCCCCAAATTTGCAGCATCACAATGACCCCAAACATACAGCCAAAGTCATTAAGAAGAACAAGGAGTCCTGGAAGTGATGGTATGGCCCCCCCCACATAGTCTTGATTTAAACATAATCAAGTCTGTCTGGGATTACATGGCGAAAGAGAAGCAAATGAGGCTGCCTAAATCTACATAAGAACTGTAGTTAGTTCGCCAAGAGGTTTGCAACAACCTATCTGCTGAGTTCCTTAAAAAACTGTGTGCAAGTGTACCTAGAAGAATTGATTTGATTTGGATTTTTCTGCTGTTCACTCATTATGCATTTTGTTAATTGAATGAATATTAACGTGTCTATTTTTGAAAGCATTCTTACTATACATAATTTTTTCACACCTGCCTAAAACTTTTACACACTCCTATATGGCCCAATAGTCTTTGCATTTTAATGCATTCATACGTGCACGTTAGGAGGTACTCCTCTAACAGGTGTTTTGCAAAATCTTTGAATTCTACATGTTAGGGGGTTACCAGTTTTGATCATTAAGAATACCAGCAGTGCACGATTTCCAGATATTTCTGCAAATTACCTAAATTAATCCACATGTGCTCATTCAGGAATATCCTGAAAGCACTGCACTTTTGGTAGCTATTTAGTTCTAGGGCTGGTTGTCCCTGCTATTTGTTGTTTTTTAACTCTATACCACTGGTTCTCAACCTTTTTTGTTCAAGGCATCCCTACCATGCAATCGGGAATTTTCAGGGCACCCCTAAAATATCCTATATAATAATTCGCTAATGTATGTTTGTCAGAAACTGTCATGCGCAATAGAGACTGCCCATGCCGTGCCTGATAACGAAGCGGGGAGCTCCAAATTCAGACCGTAGTCCTCTCTGAGATCAGCCTCCGCACGGGCAGTCTCTACTATGCATGAATGCACCACGACCATTGCTGGGTGGCACTGTGGCCAATGTACACGGGCTGTTCAACTAGTAATATATAATTTGTCAAAGGTGCAATGAAGATTTGCAAGTATATAAATCTAGTTATTCTAAGCTCTCACAACTAGAATAATAAACATACTGTGCATGTTCATCTCTATAAATATACATTTAATGTCTTAATGGAAAAAGTGGGCACCCTAACTGGATGTTCTTGACACACCACCCTGGCTGAGAATCACTGCTTTATACCTTATTCAGCAACAAACCTGATGAAAGTCGTATTTCTACAGACCAAAAACATTGGTCCAGCACATTATGTTCAACTATCAAATTCTTTTTGGCATCTACAATTAATTGTGCCTATGTATTCTTTAGTATTCCCACTATATAATCCATATTATTGGCACAATAAGATCAGGGAATGGTAAGGGAAATGGGATTTAATCCTGCATCTTTTTTTTTTCAAAGGAAATTCAGTAGCAAAAAACTAGTCAAATTCACATTTCTCCCTCATTTTTCAGGAAGTGCAATTGTGCAGTTTACATCGACCTTAAAGGAATGGTAATGTTTCACAAAAACAGCAGCTCCAATTAATCTTCATAGTATTTGAGCCATATAGAGTGTTATTTCAATACTGTCAGAGTTGTGGTTCAAGAGTAATTGAATGATATAGTTTCCCCCTCCTGCCCCTTTTACCTAGTGTAAGCCATCTCTTCTCAGATGTGGAATCTGGTTGCTAGACCAGACAGATAACAGCAGGGGACAATCTTCTTCCTGTGAGAACAATGAAAGTCCTGCCCCCCTTGACAAGTTTTTCAGGTTTTTTTCCCTTCTATTACTTGAAGATTGTCCCTCTCTGCAATCTACCTGGGCACCTCCCTTCTGCTCTGGCTGAGCATCCCCATCAGTAAAAGGGGCAGGAGGGGATACTTTATCATTCAATTACTCTTGAACTACAACTCTGACAGAATTGAAATTACACTCTCCAAGGTCCAGATACTATGATGATTAATTAGAGCTACTTTTATTATGAAACATTACTATCTCTTTAACACAGTCCCTGTTCTGCTTTTATTATGAAACATTACTATCTCTTTAACACAGTCCCTGTTCTGCTTTCTAAGTAACATTTCTGTATAATATTTAACATATATCCCTGTGTGCCTCAGTTTTTAATTGTAAAGTGAGAAGGACATGAAAGCCAGTTGATTTCAGCACTGGGCACATTACAAAATGCTGATTACATTCCATAATGAAACACTGCAATACGTTTGCAATGTAAGCTACTGTATTTGATTTCAGCAATGGGCACAATACAAAATGCTGATATAATTTGATAATTAAACATTGCAATACTTTTGCAATGAAGGCCAAGTGATTTCACTGTTAAATGCAATACAAATGGTAACTACATATCAGAACTGTGTGATCAGTGATGTGCAAATTATGTAGTTTGATGACTGGCAAATCTAGTGTGGATAATATCAATGCCACAATAACATTCCCCTGCTTTTAAGTGATTGTGCACCTTTACAGAAGGTTTAATTTAAAAAGTTGCCATAAAATGTGTGTCAAGGTTAAATGGGCAATGTTGGGTCAATAAAAACCCTTTTTCAACCCTGCCTGCGCTGTCAGAACTATGAAAGCTTGGTGCTCATGGGAGCTTTGTGTTCTCCCCCAAAGAAGCCTACTTTTACAGAATTCGCTGTTACAGTACTTCAATGGGAAGGGGAGAAAGCACACACACCTGGCCATTGTTCTGATTACTCAGATAAATAAATTAGCCAATTTCTTATGTTGGCTGTAAAATTTATTTTTTTAGTTACATATCTGAATCGATGATTCTCAAACAGTATTCTCTAAAACCATAGGATACCTGGAAAAGGTTAAGTGATAGTAATTCTTACAATAAAGTGTAGCTCTTTATTCTGTTTGTAGCACATAGAGCTATATTTCAATACTAACAGGCTTGTAGTTTAGTCTCAATTTTATCAGAAAGGATTCCCCTCCCATCCCTTTCCCCTACATTACTCTGTTTCTCATGCAGGTCTTGATGGAGCTCTGCGATGGACAATCTTCAGTAAGCATAAGGAAAATCCTGTCCTGCTTGCTTCTACTTTACTAAGTGAAGATTGTTCCTCGATGCGCACTGTCCGGTTCCATTACCAGATTCCACAACTGATGGAAGGAGGCCAGAAGGAGTGGGAGGGGGGGATCCTTTTTGATTCAATTGCGGTTGAACTACAAGGCTGTTAGTATTGAAATATAACTCTATGTGCTACAAATAGAATAAAGAAGACTCAGAGCTGCACTTTATTATAAGTATTACTATTCCTTTAAGGGGTTCCATTGAACAAATATAATTAATGGAGAGTTGAACAAAGCTGATGTGACATGACAGATGGTGTATGGTAATCATAGTAAACTGATTATGTTGAAAGAAGACATCTCCATCAAGTTCAGTCCATCCATGCCATATCTCCCTTGCTGATCCCTGAGGAAGACAAAATAAAAAACCAAAAACAACAACATATGAAGACATTTCTAATTATACCCCAAGTGGATAATAAAAAAAATATATTTCTTGATGCCAAAATGCAATCTGTTATCTCCATGGATCAACTGAAACTGTCATTTTCTATACTGTTCATAGCCTCTACAGCATCCTGATACAAAGAATTACACATCCTTACTTCCCATACAGTAAAATAAACAGGAACCATGGGTAAAGTCTCCTCTAGGAGGGTCTCTCCTCCTATTTTACCACCACCTGCTAAGCTCAATTGTAAGTGACCTTGTGTCACCACGTCTTTTGTTCCCCCACCCCCATAGGAACATTGACCTCGGCTCCCCGTCAGACACAGGGTGTCGTTGAACATCGACCTCAACTCCCAGTTGGACACCGGGGTGCAGGTTATTATGGGATTAATACTGATTAGGGGAAGTGGGGGCTTATTTCTTCTTCCTCTAATTTGCAATGCTCCCCCCCCCCAACCCGGTGTCCCCACGGGGTTTTGGGTCTTGCGTTGTTTTTACTTTTGACCAATTTTTATGATGCAACTCCTTCAAGAACCGGAGCCTGCCTTTGGCCATCTTTGCTCCATTGACTTCTATGGGAGAACCTTCTTTGGGACATCTATCTACAACTGTTTGGGCTACAATGATTAGAGAATGCTCTCTTTTCTTATACCTTCATGCTCTTTCATCTGGTCGAGTGCACACTGTGGCCTGCGACTGGAGAAAGAGGTGTTGGTAAGTAACAAGCAAGGGAGAAAACAACAGTTTCCAGAATGCCCCATTTCTCAGGATTTCTTCTGATTGTCTGGCACACTTACCGGTCGCCATCTTCTACCTAGGTTAGCAAGTCAGGAGTGCAATCCTATGTATAGATTTATTATCTTGTGACTAAATATAAGGAGTTCAACTCCTATGTACAGATTTGCTTGTCTTTTTACAAAATGCATCAATTATTTTGTCATTGATTCAATATAATTATTTTTACATCATTATTTTTGTTTTGCTACATATTATAATAATTTTTTACTAAAATTATGTTTTAATATTTGTCCATTTCCCAGATGGTTGTAAGAGAGCGTTCACATATAGAGTGCTAGTTCAGCAGGGTTATCTTTGCTCTTCTCTCTGTCTTTCTTTTCCTATGTAGAGGTTGATGGTCCTGCATACCAGATGAGTACTTTTTTAATGTTTTTCTGGTGGCTTTGCTTTAAACTCCCATCACTTAGGATGGTGTAGTTGGGCCCTTTATGTTCTTTATGAGGTGCACTATCTACTGACCTGCCTTCCCCCCCCATTTACCAGGGATTGCTGTTTTCCAATGGCTGGAGGGCCAGGGTTCCATTTTAAGGGGAAAATACTACATTTCCAAAGAAACCCTTGTTTTCCAGGTTTTCTTGTATGGAAGAGGTGGTCTTAGGATTGTGTATACTGTGCAAATCTTGGTCTATCCCTCTTGCTTGCCAGTTTAACCGCTTGCAGTGAAATACTTTCATACTTTTGCTACTTTTTCCTTTCTACTACTTTTGACTGTTATACTATTTTTCGGGGTCTTCTGCGTACCATCAGAATTTAAGCCACATATGGGCAAATCCAAGGCTAAGGATTCTGGCATTTCTCTAAATCTTTTCACCCTTAATTGCTCATTCCAGACTGGACTCCCTAGAATATTCTGGTACATTATCCAAAGAAAACAAAAAAACAAAGGGGGGCGCCAATAATGCCTTAACTGAAATAATAATTCAAACAGCTAATAAATATGTGTAATATGCACTCACATTTAAATATTGTTGAGAGACAGGCCTATGCCTGCAACCAATAAACAAAGCATGCAGGGATTCTTTACCAATTCCTGCTTGGATGTCTTGTCCTTGGTAGATCATCCATGACAGTCCGTCCAAAGCATCTCCAAAGGGTTAGTGTAGAATTGTATCATAAAGCATAAATAAAGTAGAATAGAAGCAATTCAAAAAATAAAGTATATAATATACATATTTATTAAAATTTTAAAAACCTTGAACAGGCTGAGTAGAGAGGGTTACTCATTTTATGGCTAGACTTGCTGCTTTATGAAACCAGAATTAAAGGTATAGTAATACTAGCAAATTACTAATCCCCATATTGTAGCAATGCTAAAAAGAAATGTATTGCCTTTATGGTTTGAGAGATAATAGCTCACAAAGTTCCCCCTCCCTCCCCCTTTCCTGAAGTCAGCGTTCTAGCTGACTGCAGGGATATCCGGTCTTACATGCATCAGGTGGATCTGCAGCAGAGCCGAGATTGCGTTAGTAAAAAATAATTCTTTCACTGAAACGGTCTTCTATGTGTACTTGGTTTGCAAGCACGCGTAGAAGTCCGTTTCAGTGATATTATTATTTTTTACTAACGTGATCTCAGCTCTGCTGCAGAGCTGCCTGACTGTTGTACGACAGGCTTTCCCTGCAGTCAGCTACAACGCTGACTTCACAGAAGGTGGAAGGAGGGGGGAACTTTGTGAGCTATTGTCTCTCAAACCATAAGGGTCTGAGAGATGACACTGGGGGCAATCTTTCTTTTTAGCATGCCTACAATATGGGGATTAGTAATTTGTAAGTATTACTATCCCTTTAAATCTAGCCTGCAATGCAAAAAAAACAAAATGGCTGAACAAACTGATTGATTTAAACCCCACTGGACATTTTGAATTGTGCTGACTGGAAAATATTACACCAGTGCTAATTATATGAGCAATAATCCTTGGGGTATCACATTCACTAAGACAATACACAAATCTTCAGTTGTGTTTCTTGGTTTAGAATTTATAGGAATTCCTGTAGAAAAAAAATATGTCTCACACATATTTTAAAGTAGTGGATGTAAATAGTTATTTGAATCACACAAGCTATCATAATAGAAAATGGCTACAAAATATGCTTTATGGCCAATTTGCCAGAATTAGGTGCAATTGTACTACAGTGACTGATTATGATGAAAAATCTAAAATTTTGATAGATCGCTTTTTCTGAAAAGGTTACCCTAAGGAATTAGTTTCTGACTCATCTGAAAGCCAGGAATTACAGTAGAAGAATAAATACACAGATGAAAAAGAGTGAATTGAGCAGTAATAAATACAGAGATTTTCCAGTGTTTGGACTCTATCCAGTTGCCCCATTGGTCAAAAAACAGCTGCCAGTATTTTTTTCAAGCACAGTAAGCCAGGCAATTACCTGTGCTCTGGAAACTGGATGAACCCCCACACCTTCGGTGATAAATGTGAGTACATTTTCACGCACTGACAAAAAAGATAAACAAACCTATAAATATTCATTATCCAATTCCATGCATTAGGCACGAAGATCGGTTAAGGGACCTACTTTATAGTGTGAAAATCTACACCCTTCTGACGTCGGAATTGAAAGTAAAAAAAAATAAAAATAAAATGTAAAACCTAAGCCACCAGTGGATGTATTGATATGGGGCCCTAAGTCCCATATCAATACCGCCAAAGTAGTGGAAAAAAGTGTGGAATGTTAATAGAATTAACCCTGTGAGTGCCAGTGGGGTATAATTACCCCACTGGTACTCACAGGATTAATCAGACTAAGTTAAAAAAAACAACCCCTGACAATAAACACCAGTAATCCTGATGTCAAGTGGAGTCTTCAGCACCCTGGTCATCTACTGTCCATCATCTTCTTCAGTCTTCCTCCTTCTTTATTCTGTAATATTCTCTCTTCTTTGTCATCTTTCCTGTAATAAAAAAAGTCAGTAATAGTTATGAAAATAAAAATACCCCCCCAAGATATGCCAGCATTAATCCTTTGAGTGCCGGAAGGCTACCCCTCAGACACTCAAAGGGTTAAATGCAGTGTGACATATCTCTGAAAAGTCATATTCAAAATAAATAGTTCATTTTTTTGTCCATAAATAGTAAGGCCTCAAATATTTAAATGTATGTCCATTGCCACTGGCTCCACTGCAGCAGCATGCATGCATATTGGTACAGGCCCAGTCCCATACCATTTGGGACAATATCCGAGTCCAAATTAGGGAATTTCGAACACAGACTGGCTTTTTATATGGCCAGTCACTGTTCAAAATGGATGCTAGTCTCCAATTGGCTGGGAGGTGTGCTTACCACCATTATCATTATTATTTATATTTTTCTATGTTTGGTTGATGTGCATTGTCTTGCCTGTGACATTTGCATATTATATATATATATATATATATATATATATATATATATATATATATATATATATATACACAGGATGGTTGAAAGCACTCGCAGAAATCTTTTTTAGCAAGGTGAAGATAATCAAACTTTATTTAACGTTTCGGCCAGCATAAGTGACTTGATAAATGCCACGTATGCTGGCCGAAACGTCGAATAAAGTTTGATTATCTTCACCTTGCTAAAAAAGATTCCTGCAAGTGCTTTCAACCATCCTGTGCATGTATTCCATATCTCCTGAAGAGCACCCAGGTCACTATTAAGGACTTTGTAACAGTGAGTGCAGACCTATCTATTCTTTTATATATATATATATATATATATATATATATATATATTTTTTTTTTTTTTTTTTATTTATTTTTTTTTTTTGTGTGTTGGCTCCCTGCATATGCTGTTGAGCAATACAATACTCACTATATTCTGAAATAGTGTTGCTACTCATCGGAGGTGGGGTGGTATAGAATATATAATCTACATTGTCCACGGTAATAATACATGTATTGATTTCTGTATGCACGTGTATGTATTTAATGTATAAATGTAGAGATATAAATTGCTTATGCACATATTATATATATTATTTTGTTTTTTATTTAATTGTTCTATTTATATAGAGAATGCTTTTGTATGACAAGTTTGTGTCACTGCCTTTTTAGCATATTGAACATTAATATATTAGATTACTAAACTTGCATTTAAGTGCACTTGCTGTATTATTCTTCAGATTAAGTGCCATTAAAATCATCCAACATTTGTCTTTTGATGTTCCATCCATTTCATGTTTTTGTCTATGCCAGGTAGTTGGCTCGATCGGAGGCTAATTATGTATGCCACCATAACCCACATTGATACATTTCCCATTTATATAGAGAATGGGTATAATTTTATCTATAGATTAGAATTTATCTTATGTGAGTGTGGGCTTGCAGATTTTTCTTCCATATATTTTTCCAATTAGTACCAATTAAAATGTTCAATGGAGTTTAAATCAGTTTATTCAACCGTTCCTTTTTGTTTGCTTTGCATTGCAGGCTAGATTTAATTCTGGTTTGATAAAGTAGCAAGTTTAGCTGAGAAACGCGTAACCCTATCTATTCAGCCTGTTGAAGGTTTTTAGCATTTTAATAAATACATATGTTATATAGTTTATTTTTGGAACAGCTTCTATTTTATTTTTTTTGTAGCGAGAACAGAAAAAACAGAGTGGTGCCTATAGTGTGTTATCAGATGTACCATTAATCATTCTATAAAACAAATCAGATAAACTCACATTAGTAAATTGTTGATTTTACGCTTGCAATCGGCTGACAGCGCATGAGGTTAGATATTAAACAAAAAATACAAAATAATAAAAAAAAATAAAAGCAAAGTAGCTCATCTGCTGCAAATAATATTCAAAATTTATTAAAACCTCCAGGCTCAATGGGACAGGTTTCACAGCTCTAAGGCTGCTTTCTCAATCAATATGGCTAGTAATAGCAATTAAAAAGAAAGGAACAGCTAAAAACAACTCTTTTTAAAACATATGTAACTTGACTGGTCAAATAAGCCACGGAAAGAAACATGGATTGAAAGGGACCAAAAAAGACCACTCATATATCAAAACCATAGCCAGTTTAACTCATCACATACGGTCACAAAATAACAGACATGAATACAAAAATAATATAACCAATAACAATGGCATGGACCAGTGTGTCGCCCTCACTTTGTCTCACTTACTAAGTATCTTTGATTAATCCGATGAGCTCCTGTGGATATAGTATATTGCCAAGTTTAGTAGAACCAACACAGAAACTGTATTAGGGCTATCAAAACAATTATCGCAATTAATAAGAAGGGAAAAAACAGGCGATGTGTTGGGCCTCACAGTCGTCCAAGGACATCAAACATATGTACATAAAATAGATGAATCAAAAAGATACATGAAATATGTACTACAAAAAAATTCAATAAACAGAAGCATTTCCCATACCAGAGGTCTCCATATATTTCCAAACTAATCTACTCCCTGTGTCCCCAAGAAACACCATACTTTCTAAAAATCAAGTGGTCCTTATGCTAATAAAAGTATGGCCAACCAAAATTGGCCCCAGTGAGGAGAAGCGGAAGAAAGACTCTTGGTACTGGTTCCCACTAAAGTGCATTCTCAAAATAAGACATAGTATATTGACAAATAAACACAAACAATGTAAATGTAATAGAAATATATATGGACATATGTGCCATCCTTACTGAAGAGTCCAAAAGTCAGAATGCTCCTCATCCTAAATGATCCCACTAGGATAAACTAGAGATATCCACAAATCCCATGTCCAAATGGACTAAGGGAAAATGAAGAAATAAGTGGACACAAAATGTCCACAAACTCTGAACATATGACTAAGGGAAAATGAAGAAATAAGTGGACACAAAATCGCCACAAACTCTGAATATATGACTAAGGGAAAATGAAGAAATAAGGGGACACAAAATGTCTACAAACTCTGAATATATCCTTAGATAAGGGAAAATAGAAGAGAGACATCCACAAAAATAATGGACAATTTCGTCTCAAATGGCAACATATGCACTTTTATAAAAATCCATCAAAAATAAAAATATATATATAATATTCACTGCCATCTGATGTCTAAATGGGCTTGAAAAAATAAATCCTTTCTACTGGAGAACCCCAAAAGAGACAACTGTATCAAACATAGATGGCAAATAGCCATAGTGCTCCATAGTGAATAAAACAATAGGAGGTCCAAAAACAAAAGGTATTCATAGGAATGTACATAACACACCAAAGCACAATGTAAATACTAACAGAAAAAAAGAGAATAGTGTGTAATAGAATAAAAAAGTACCTCACCAAAACATATCAACAGTTTTAGTCAAACCCTTCAGATAGAGAGAGTGTCCAACCTAAATATCCAGTAAGATTCTCCCATGGCCAACTTACTAAGTCTATTAAAATTTAAAGCATTATATTCAATAGGAACAACCCTCACACAATCAGATTTCCCATCATGGAACTCAGAAAACACCATGGTGTGGAAACCTACCAATGATATTTCTTCTATATTTTCCTATCTGGGCTCTGAGACTTACGACATACTGTAAACCACAGCTGCAGGACAAAAAATAGATTAGGGGTGGGTGAAAAGTGACAACAATTTCCTGAATGACTTTTAACAAAAAAGTGATTTTTTTTTCTCTTTTTTCTTGAACGTTTTCTCCTTTTCTCCAAAGCAAAATTTTCCTAATTTTCACCTATTCCAGCAAGTTTTTCTCCTATTCAAACACATTTTTCTCTTATTCAAACACATTTTTCTCCAATTCTACCACATTTTTCTCCCATTGCAACACATTTTCTCCCATTCCAACACATTTTTCTCCTGTGTTTCCTATGGTTCAATATTTCCCAGCACAATATTACTTCTGAGAGCTGTAGTGGAGAAATAAGTATCTGAAAGTCAAAGTTATGAGTCCTACAGCAACATATACCTTGAAAATGTGCAGAGTGCATTTGTCCTTTGCTCACAATACTTACTTCCTGCTTAAGTGACACTGGCACATATTCATGATGATGTCAAGTGATTAAAAAAAATAAAGTACAACCTATAATTTGGCAGATGTGTATTGTAGTGGTGGTGGGGGACTGGCATAGTGTGATTAGTGGGAGCTTGACAAACTGCATGTACCCTGGGGTGAGAGGGATCATCGTCATTTATTGCGCAAGCTGCAGCAACCATTGCTGCAGTCAGTTTTTGAACTACCACTTTACGGCAACATCCCTGCACTGCTCCACCTTTCCCCCTCCCCTGCCCCTTCTGAGTCTGCTGGACATTATTCAACTACTGTGTTTGTTTTTACTCTCTACAGTTGTTTTTACTGATGGAGTGTGATGTCTCTCCTTAGCCCTCAATAAAATTCTCAATGTTGTCTGCCTCAGTCACATAGTTTACATCAGGCTCCCAGTCAGCTATCTGTCACTTAATAGATTTATTTGTTTAATTATTTATGTATTATTTTTTTTTTTTAATTTTTATTTTATTTTTTTTTTTTAGTATTTTTTGTTGTCCCCCCCTATCTTACCACAGTCTGTCCAAAACAAATGATAACTTAAAAACAAACTCAACAGCTTCTTTCCCCAAACTTCACCATCACAGAGACAATAAAAGCAAAGTCAGCAAGCAAATTGGACCCCACCTGCCTGTGTCATGCCAGTCAGTCACACAGAATTTTGGGGTGTTTGGGGTCAACCTCCTTCCTCCCTTCTTCTCCTCCATAGTGCCCCCAGACTCCCCTAATACAGAGAATAAATTTCCTACCTAAAAGACTCCCTAAACTAAGCTTCAATTCCCCTTTATTCCCATATCTTCTCTAGCTCAAAAAATGTGCTGCTTTCTCCTCTCACAAACATAGAATGGCATGCTGTGAGAGAGCCAGGCACCCTTTTATATTGCTGTAGAAACGTAGAGAAAACTTTCATATGGTGGGGAAAAAAGCAGTGTAAAAAGCATGTAAATGCCACTTTGTGGCATTTTGTGAAGTGCTATTTTTCACCGATTTTGTTGTGAGCCATCCCTAGTAACTAGAGATGTTTGATACCTAGTTTTTTTGTTTTTGCTTTGTTTTTTTGATTTGATGATACATTTCCTATCTAAACTGGCAGCCTTCATTTTAGCCTATTCAACCATATGGACTTGATAGTCTCATTCTAAAGTTGATCTTGTAGAATTAAGTGATGTTTTTCAAAGTCCTCGCCGCAATCAAATGTTTTGCGATTTTTTAAAGATTTAAATTAATTTATTCAAAAACGAACATTTTGCAGATACTCTAAAGAAAAGGATTTAAAGAGAACTGAGTGCACTCAAGAATTAGATCTAATACAGACCAAGAATAGTAGTATATCCTCCAGATTTTACAGGAACTTCTCTGTGAACACAATATGATTTTGAGAGAAAACAATGCTGATACTTTCCCTTTTGTCAGAACCCAATTTAAACGGAAATCCAAGGGTCCTTATATCAAAGCCTTTTTTCAGTCTATGTAAAGTCGATTGTATTAAAGGGATAGTAATGTTTCATAATAAAAGCAGTTCTAATTAATCATCATAGTATTTGGACTTTGGAGAGTGTTATTTCAATTCTGTCAGAGTTGTAGTTCAAGAGTAATTCAATGACAAAGTATCCCCCTCCTGCCCCTTTTACTGATGTAACACTGTTCAGCCAGAGCAGAAGGGAGGTGCCCAGGTAGACTGCAGAGAGGGACAATCTTCAATTAAGATAAGGGAAAAAGCTGAAAAACTTGTCAAGGGGGCAGGGATTTCATTGTTCTCATAGGAAGAAGATTGTCCCCTGTTGTTATCTGTCTGGTCTGTGGACTGCATTCCACATCTGAGAAGAGATGGCTTACACTAGGAAAAGGGATAGGAGGGGAAACTTTGCTTGTGAATATCTCTCAAACCATAAAGGTTTGAGAGATAAGACTTATATCGTTTTTCATGTTTTTTAATGCCTACAAAATAAAATAAAGATAAAACAAAGTATTACTATCCCTTTAAGTCATTGTTATGTGTATTTTGACTATAAGATTTAAAATGACTAGGTAACAAAATATAGTAGTGGTACAAGTCCATTAACAAAATTCCAACACCAATATCACGGAGAGCATTCAAATATACTGTATCACAAAAAAGGTTTGAAGTTTTTACAGTAGGAAAATGGGCAGACTAGATGGGTCGAATGGTTCTTATCTGCTGTCAGATTATATGTTTCTATGTATGACAAACTAGCTGCAGGTTCAGCACTGGTGGCAGTAGGTTCATCACTGGCATTCATTTTTACAAATAAACAAATGGCATGCACATCCTATATAATAATTCGCTAAGATGTGTGTCACGATGCAGTCATGCGCAGTGGAGACTGTCCACGTTCAGGGAGTCTCTACTGCACATGATTGCATCTCGTGAGTGAGGTGACGCAAGACTTCATCTCGTGGAGCAGTGAGGTAGCGTAGCGGCCTCTTACCCCTCTGGCACTCAAAGGGTTAACATTACCTGGACCTTGGCCCGTGTATACAGGCTTTTACACTAGTAAAATCAATAAACAATTAAAAAGTCCTAGTGCACTAATCTCTACAATGATTGTATAGCTCTGGAGATAGTATTATTGTACACAATAAATGTAAAAAAGTTTTGCTTTCGGTGAATGTTTAAAGGCTCTTTTAACCCTTTCAGGATATATATTAAATTAGCGGGCAAGTCCTCGCTGCTGTTTATATATTGATTTCTTTTCTTCTGTGATCTTGAGGTAAAATTGAGGCAGGAGAGGCTCCTAGTGACTGCTATCACTATGAGGAGGTTTAAAAATAATAAATGGAGGAGCTGGAAGGACCCTTATGTGTCCACTGAGTCTGAGGAGGAGGAGGAAGTGAGCACTACCGACTCAATGCCGACCAGTCCCCCTAAATCACCCCAAGGGATCTTGGGGAATTTAATGGGAAGGGAGGGAGAAAATGGAATGGAAAGGGAGGGAGAAAAGGGTAGTACTAGTGAGAGCAGGACAGGTCAGCTGCTTATGCCTGCTTCTAGACATGCTGCCCCTGCTGCCACCATTGCTGCCCCTGCTACCACTAGTGCTGTGCCTGCTGACAGATGTGCTAACCCTGTTGCAAACAGTTCTGTGCCTGCTGCCAGTGCTGAACCTACTGCCACCAGTGCTGAGCCTGCAGCTAGTTTGCTATACATAGAAACATATAATCTGACAGCAGATAAGAACCATTCGACCCATCTAGTCTGCCCATTTTCCTACTGCAACAACCTCAAACCTTTTTTGATCCTTGGTCTTTAACTATGTTAAGTCAACCTTATGCCTATCCCATGCATGCTTAAATTCTGTCACTGTATTAACTTCTACCACTTCTGCTGGTAGGCTATTCCACTTATCTACTACCCTCTCAGTGAAGTAAAACTTTCTTACATTACGTCTAAACCTGTGTCCCTCTATTTTTAGACAATGGCCTCTTGTCCTAAAATTTTTTACTCCTTTGAAATGTACTTCCATCCTGCACTTTGTTGAATCCCTTCATGTATTTGAATGTTTCTATCATATCCTCTCTCTCTCTTCTCTCCCCCAAGCTATACATGTTCAGCCCCTTTAGTCTATGCTGATATTTCTTTTCCTGTAAACCAGTCACCATTTTAGTAGCCCTTCGCTGAATCTTCTCTAGAGTATCTATATCCTTCTGGAGATGGGGTCTCCAGTACTGTACAAAATACTCTAGGTGAGGTCTAACTAGAGATCTGTAGAGTGGCATGACCACTTCCCTTTTTTCTGCTACTAATGAACCCAGCTATTCAACCCAGCACCCTGATTGCATTCACCGCTGCTTTATTACATTGCCTGACTACCTTTAAGTCATTAGAAATAATTATTCCCAAATCCCTTTCCTCTGTTGTCTCTGACAGCAAAGTACCATTAATAGTATATTTTTCCTTTGGATTTGTATGTCCCAAGTGCATTATTTTACATTTATCCCCCTGGAATGTCTACCCTATTGCAGATCTTTGTATCATCTGCAAACAGACATACCTTACCTTGGAGACCTTTTGCAATATCACTAATAAAAATATTGAAAAGGATGGGCCTCAGTACAGATCCCTGAGGTACCCCACTAGTAACACTCCTTTCGTCCATATATTCTCCATTGACTACCACCCTCTGTCTCCTGTTGCTAAGCCATTGCAATATACATTTAACTATTTTTGCATCCATACCCAAACACTGCAATTTATTAATGAGTCTTCTATGAGAGACAGTGTCAAATGCTTTACTGAAATCTAGATAAGCTATATCTACTGATACACCTTGGTCTATTATTTTAGTTACCAAGTAAAAAAAAAAATCTATGATAAGACGGGACCAGCTGTGGTGGCGACATCGACTAGACATCAAATGATTCAGTTGAATATTTTACACAGAATCTATTACACACCGGTCAGACTGTTTAAAATGAGAGGTTCTGGATCCGATCGTTGTCTTTGGTGCGATACTGTTCAAGGTACATACTTGCATATGATCTGGGAATGCCCTGGGGTGAGGGGGTTTTGGAATGAGGTAGTGCGTACTATGGCCTTGGTATTGGGAAGACCTGTTCCTGTGACCCCAAAGATCTGTCTGTTGTCTGTTTTCCCTGATGAGATTGAGGATGCAAATGACAGGACTCTTTTGAGTGAGCTATTGGTGATGGCGAGGAAGGTGGTGGCCCTGCACTGGATGTCAAACAAAGCTCCCAACTATAGAGCGTGGATAAATCTGGTTACAAAATGTTTTCCACATTATAAATTGGTTTATCTACACCGAGGTAATCTGGCCAAATTTGATAAGATCTGTGGGAGATGGCAAACTTGGTGGACAGCTAGAGCGAATGCTACTGTACCTCCCGATGATGTGCAACCTATTGGTGCTATCTGATTGTGCTCATATCCGCTTCTTGTGTGGATGGTGGTGATGTTTATTTGGTGTGTACCTTTGTGTATGACTCCTGTACATATCAGGTTTTTGTGGAATCTTTGGCTGGTGGGTGGGGTTGGGGGGCGCTGCGGGCTCGGGGGAGAGAGGAACTGGGATCGGGGATTGTAGGTTTAATTTAGAAAGGTTGGATGTTTGGAGTTTGGGTTGTATTCTTATAAAAAACCTCAGATCGACTCCATACGCCTTATTCATATGCATCTGTTCTTTTTATTGTTATGAATGTTTACATAATCTTGCTGTATCTGTAAGATTTTATATGTATTTCTTTTCTTGTATGTGTATGGATTGGTCTGTTAATAAAATATATTTAAAAAAAAAAAAAAATCTATGAGGTTAGTTTGACAAGATCTCCCTGCTGTAAACCCATGCTGTTTGGTATCTTGCAACCATTCAAATTGAGTTACAAGTTACACATGTCTTGTAATACTGGGCTGCCAAGTGTGACAGCAGGGGACCCTAAGTCACACGTGCCATCCCCAAGCTGTCCCGCCAGCGCTAGCACTACTACTACTAAGAAGGTCCCGCAGCTTGTTAGTGTTAGGAATGAAGGAGGGGGTAATCAATATCCTCATATTAATAGTGACTGTGAGGAGGAAGACTCTTGGGCTGAACTTGATGGTGTTAGTAGTAGTAGTAACAGTGATGATGAAGCTGCCGGTGGGACCATTCCTTTGGCTCTGGGAGTCCTCCTCACCTTCCCTTCACTACAGCATCCAAGTGGAACATGATCTTGAAGAGGCCAGAACTGGTGTTGGGGGAGAGCAGGCTCAGAATTAATACCACCACCACCAGAAAGAGCACAGATGAGCTGCCTGTGCCTGCTGCTACTTCTACCAGTCTGCCTTCTTCAGGTCAAAAAGAAATGCCAAGTGTGACATTAGGGGATCCTCTGTCACATTGCTCATCATCGTCACCTCCTCCAACCAGCAGTGAGATGTCTGTAATAGAGCAGCAGCAGCACGTAGGGACTAGTGGTAGTGGTGATGATGATGGTGGAGAAGCTAGGGTGGAAGAGACATTGATGGCCTTTTTATCAGAAACTGAGTAGGAATGGGAGACAGGGATGAAGATGGGCATCACCACCACTAGCAATGAGCTTTTGGAATTTGTGGAATTTGCAACTGCTCTAATTCCTGCTGCTGCTGAGTTGCAAGGGCAGCAGGATGCTGAGCAGCAAGCTAGTGTGCCACAGACCACCATGACACAGTGGGAATGGGGTCCACAAGTGATGCAGGACTAGGACAGGTTCCATTTGACAGCATCAGCAATTCTCCTGGTCCTAGTTGCAGTGCTGATTTTGAGGCAGTAGCAGCAACAGCAGCAACATCATCTATTGCCAGCACAGACATTAAAGGAGAATGTGGAAGACAAGAAGAAAGAGACCATTCTTCTCCACCTGTTCCCTCCCCCATGAAGTCATGGCCGTGGGACTAACTATTTTTCTCTTGGGGCAGGCACAGTGCAGTCATCACCAATGGCACTGTACACAATTTGTGACAAGTCAGTGAGAAGGGGAAAGAAGGGAACACACCTTGGCACAGCCTTCCTGATATCACACATGAAACACAGACACCATGACATTTATGTCAAACATGTCAAAGCCAAACCCCCATTACAGAAATCAAGCACTGCTGTTACTGTACCCCCTGACTCTCCAGAAAGGCCACAATAGGTGAGGAGGAAGAATAAAGAAACCCAGACATAAACTGGAAGTTCCATGATAGGGGAAAACAACTAGCTCGCTATCACCTTCTTCCTCTAGGGTAACCGCTACATCTTCTACCAGTCCACCTCGTTCATTGTTCCCTCCCCCGCCAAATGATAGACACTCTGTTGATGTTAGGATGTGGCAGTTCATCTCAATCCAGTGCACACTGTGTGGTGCACTGACCACAAATATCAGTGTGGTGGAGGAGAATTGATACCAGATCATCAAGCAGCATCTGAGGAGATTCTATTCCACAGAATATGCTAGAATGCTGGCACGGAGGATTCATCATTACTATTAAACTGTCAGCAAGTTGTCATGTGTCCTTAGTGGGGTCTGGACAAGGGGTATGGTGATAGCGGCAGTACTTGGGTTCAGTTGTCATGGTGTTTGGATACAGTTGTGCTCCCAGATGTTATTTACCACACACACTGTGCACATTTCAGTTGTTAATGAGAGACTCAGTTCCTGCTCTCAAGGGAAAAATCTATTCTAATTATACATCCATGATTTTGGAGGAGGGGCAGGTAGAGAAGAATTATTGGCCAACTTCTTTTCTCCACATACACTGGGGGCTACTTATTGTGCTGCTACTACTTCAGACGCATCACTGGAGATAGTCGAGGCAAGTGGAACCTTCATCATCCATCACCCATGTTACTGCTATTGTTGATCCCATTCCCTTTCAGCTGCCTAATCATCCTGCTGCTTAAACAAATCATCATCAGCAGTAATTGAATAGCACACATACGAAAAAAATCAAAGTAAAATAAAAGGGCAGTGTGTGTAACGGTGCAGACCTCTTGTAGAAATAAATATATGTTATGAGTTATGAGTTGCACTTGCTGTAACAATTCATAAACCTTGGTGCACATCCAAAAAGCAAACTTACATACAGTTCTTTGAGGATAGATGACACTCTTAGGTACTTTTTTGCAAATTAAGATATTCAGTGTTTCATTGAGCCAACGTTACAGCCAAAACTGGTGGCCTTTATCAAGAATACAGAACACTCACAAACATGACATTTAAATACCCTGTGAAAGTACTAATTGATCTAAAAGGCACCAAAAAGAAGTAACACCTACACCAATCACCTGTTGTGATTATATTCCCTTGTCTGTCAAATACAAAATATATATATATATATATATATATATATATATATATATATATATACACAACTTTTTCTGTATATTCATTTAAACCCTCTGGAGATATGGGCCGAGATGTACTAAAGTTTGATGAGGGCTCAGTGTGTCGATTTTGCATCGGATCTGTGTCAAATACAAATTGCAGTATGTACTAATATATCTTTATGATCCTATCCCCTTCATTCTGCCAGTAATCTGCCATGCCTTCAACAGGTTTTTGATTTTAGACTGATCATATCCACAATGGTTCATTTCCATATGGAAATGCAGATTAATGACCATTTATGTATGGAAATGCAAGTTAATGAGCCATTGTCATATACATGTGGGTGTGTTTAAATGTTATGATGGCTGTACACCACATGCACTAAACTCTGTAAGCAGTTCACAATCTGAACATCTCCTACCTAAGGTTGGCGATGATGGGATGTCTCTGTAACTTCCTATGCAGTAACAGCCCTCACTCATTCATAAGCATGGAGGGTTGTTATACTGCATCCGCTCATCCTCTCTGCGTCCCCATTTGCTCATGTGTATTAGGTGGGTTTGGATGATGCTTTATAATTACCACATATAATTTTTTCTATATTTGGTCTGATACCCTGAGGAAAAGATTGGGAAGACTTAGAAACACTGCAATATTATAATACATAAAAATGTAAAAATGTTTAATATTTTTAAACATGCAAATGGCATCATCGTATGTTTATTTGAACAGGAGCTTACGTTTCCCTGAATCATTTAGCTGGTGAATTGAATATTGTTTCCTGGACAACATGCTTGTGAGATATTTTGATCATTTATATTTCCACATACAGTATATGGTATTATACTCAAGTGCCCCCTTGCTATATATTTCCTGGTTTTGTTGCTCTTGTTTTCAAGGGTTCTGACTAACTTATCCATGGAAGCAGCTGAGAACTGAGTTAATTTAATATCTCTGTGGGAGCAGTCGAATATCCCCCACATGCACTAGTGCTTCAAGTACTTTGATTTACAGCCAAGTGGAAATATGAGTAGAACCAGTGTTTGACTAGTGAAGTGTTCTTCAGTCTTATTCTATGAGGCGTCCATTCTTATGCTTTCTTCTTTTTCTATATAAATCTCCATAGGATGCTGTAGAAACAGTACAACTGTAAAGTTTCAGATCATTGAGGTAATATTTGATCTGCAATAACTTTTAATAAAATATCTCATAGCATTGGAGATATTCTGGGGTCCAAACATGTTGCTAGATTTATTTTTGAAGAATTTAACCCTTTGAGTGCCAGAGGGGTACGCAACGCATTGCAAAGCAATGCGTTGCATACCCCTCTGGCACTCAAAAGGTTAATTGATTTCCCTATGCATTTACATTGATAAGCACAGTAAATAAAATAAATAAATCGTGAGCTATTGCTGAAAAAATCCTTAAAAATCTCTAACTCTATCCAGTATTATGTGAAACAACAGATTTCTCTTTACTCATGAATTGGCAATTGCATCATCTGCCATATATATGCACTGCCAGTTACTTCAGGGTTCAAAAATTGACATCTTGTTTTTAGATTTTGTGTTGTTCTCAGGATTTGCCTAAATAAGTGCCAGAATATATTTTTTTCATAAACACAATGGACCTCATCTTCAAAGGCAAATTAGAGCAATTCTAAGGCAAACCATTAGCAGCATAGGATACAAATCCCCATTTATTTAAATAGGGATTTTAACAATTGAATGTTAAGGAGGTGTCTAACACATTGTGCAGTAAAGTGTTAGAGACCTCTCCAATTAATCTTTTGTGTGCCAGAGTGTTATGCAGTGCATTGTTGTGCAATGAATAGGATACCTTTCTGGTGCTTAAAGTGTTAAAAGTCTCAGTGACATCAATAGGAGTTTTTATTTGCCTTGTGTGGTGCAACTTATTTGCCCCAAATTGCTCTGTTTTGCCATTACAGATAAAGCCCAATGTTTTAGCAGGAAGAATACATTGAGACTACTCTCATTTTCAAGTACATCCTGGATAGTTTTCAGTAAAGGGTTAATACATGTTTACACAAATAGAGAAACATTATATATACACACACACATAAATGTGCATACATGCTAAAAAGTTGTATGCAGTTACATACTGTTTTGTTTTACAAAAGCTTCTATTTGTAAGGATTTTAGACTAGGAGAAGATCTGATTTTTTTCAGGCAGGTAATTCCAGACTTTTGGAGCTCTGAAGGAGAAGGCAGATTGGCCAGCTTCTTTCTTGTATTGTGGTATACGCATGAATTTGATCAAGGTGTTTCATGCGAGTGCAGATGTACTCATTGTTCCCAGTCCTTCCCTTATTTACACTGTGCACATTGCAGTTGATGATGTGAGATGCACAGTTCCTGCTCTCAAGGGAAGAATTTATATTCTCAACACACCCGTGATTTTGGAGGAGGGGCAGGTGGAAAAGCATTACTGGCCATCTATTTCTTTTTGCCACATATACCTGAATGGTGGGGGCTAGTTATGGTGCTGCTACTTCCTCGGGTACATCACTGGAGCTAGTCTTGGCAAGTGGAACCTTCATCACCCATGTTACTGCTGTTGTTGATCCCATTTCCTTTGAGCTGCCTAATCATCCTGCTGATTGAACAACTTAGCAGCAGCAAGAACAGTAATCTCAAACTTGCAATTATATCAGGGCATTTGACAAAATCAGATGCCACTTGATGCCCTGCTTGCGATTCTCCTCCACCACACTGCCATGTGTGGTCAGTGCACCACACAGTGTGCAATGGGTTGACACGAACTGCCACATCCTAACATCTACGAAGTGGGGGAGGTAACAATGAACAAAGTGGATTGACAGAAGATGTAGTTACCCTAGAGCAAGAAGGTGATGGTAAGCTAGTTGTTTTGCTCGTCATCAAAGTTTCAGCCTCTGGCTGGGTTTCTCTATTCTTCCTCCTCTTTGATCTCCACCTCCAATCTTGTTGCCTTTTTGGAAACTCACGGGATACAGTAACAGCAGTGCTCGATTTCTGTGGTTGGTGTTTGGCTTTAACATGTTTTACATAAATGTCATGGTGTCTGTGTTTTGTTCCTGCCCCAAGAGAAAAATAATCCCACATCAATGACTTCAGGGAGGAGGGGAAAGGTGAAGAAGAATGGCCTCTTTCTTCTTCTCCTCCACATTCCCCTTCATTGTCTGGGGCAGAAGATGATATTGCTACTGCTGTTGCTACTGCCTCAGAATCAGCACTGCAACTAGGACCTGGATTATTGCTGTTGCTCGCAAGTGGAACCTGTCCTAGTCCTGCATTACTTGTTGACCCCATTCCCATTATGTGCACAGTGGTCTGTGGCACACTAGCCTGCTCCCCAGCATCCTGCTACACTTGCAACTCAGCAGCAGCAGAAGTTACAGCAGTTGCAATCTCCGCAAATTCCAAAAGCTCACTGCTTGTGGTGGTGGTGATGCCCATACTCATCCCTGTATCCCATTCCTTATCAGGTTGGGCTAAAAAGGGCACCCCAGCTTCTCCACCATCATCATCACCACTACCAGTACTCCCTCTGTGCTGCTGCTGCTCAATTACATACATCTCACTGGTTAGACGAGCTGATGAGAAATGTGACAGAGGGTCCCCTCAGACTCATGTGACACTTAAGGGTCCTTCCAGCTCCTCCTTTTATTGTTTTTAAACCTGATCATAGTGATAGCAGTCACTGTGAGACTCTCCGGCCTCAATGTTTATATATTAATATCACAGCGGAACAGCACAGCACCTCTCTCTTGCTCTGTAGCTGCTTGTATTGTGCTTCACTTCCTGGAAAATGGCACATTAATATAGCGAAATGGCAAAAAGCAGGTTAATAAAAGGATGAAAACTTACTAGGCATTGAAACAATGGTGAAGAGTGTTTGCCAATGGGCTAAAAAGGCAAAGATTTTAATCAATGTATTTAAAGCAGATTTTCCCCCATCAAGGCAGACAACAACATAGTTTTCACAGATTTTTTCGTGGGAACATGACAGGACCTTTCGGCCACCCCAACCTGATACCAAATTATTACTTACCAAAAACTTTCTGTTTTACCTACTAATACACAGTATAACCCTGTATGTTCCCTCTTGTTCTGGAATCAGCAAATAAGCCAAGTTCCTAGGTATAATATTAGGGCAGGAAGCACATTTCACTCAAAAGAGAAATAAAGTGAGATAGAGGGAAAAAGGCAAGATAGTAAAACAAAAGAAAAGTATGTTAGGTAATCAGGAAATAGTGAAATTATCAAGATAGATCATCTCCATGTTCTTTGACACATCTGAGCAAGAAGAGAATTTTTTTGTGGAAGAGCAAAGTTAGAATTTTTCAGTAAAACAAAAACAAAGTGATCTAAAAAGATATGGTGTTAGAGGATGTTGTAATGTGTATTTATAGATAGGAGCTTGAAAATTCTGTGTGGCTGGGTTTCTTTGCATTTATAGAAATATCAACTGTGTCTAAATATTTGAATACCTTAACAGACATAGGACTTATATTACAGTTGACTTCTAACAGAGTAAATAATCTGTGAGAGTCATAATACCTGTGATACATGACAAAGAATTAAAGATTAAACAATTTTTATGAACAAAATGGGTGAAATTGGCTTACCAATATTTCCTTTCCTTCTGTGTCCCTCCACAGCCATATCGGTAGTCTTTAAAGAGAGAATCTTCAGTAGGACCACCTTCAGTGGTTCAAATTATGTGGATCGAGTAAGCTGCTCGAGAACAATATTCAGATCCCATGAAGGAATCACATCCTGGATCTGAGGTCTGGCTTTATCTATTGCTCTTAGGTATCTATTAACAAAGTCTTTCTCTACAAACTGTTGGGCCAGGATTGCTGATAGGGCGGACAGGTGTACTTTAATGGAAGTTGGACGTAAACGGATTTCATAACCTTCCTGCAGAAAATTGGGAAGCATTGATTCAGAGACTTCTCTTCTTGTACCAAGACATAAATGTATTTCATACTCTATAATACATCTTTGAGGTGGATGGTTTTCTGCAAGAAATAATTGTATTTAGTTCAAAATCTGGCAAGGATGACCTCACAGTGTCCAAGCCATCACATTAAAAAATCCCAGATTTGGATGCAACTGTTATCCTTCCTGAGATTAAGAGGCCAAGATTCCTCCAAAGATAGATTTACTAGACCTGAGAACCAGACACTCATGGACTAGTCCTGGGCTATCAGTTTGCCATTTAACCCTTCCTTCTTTATATTTCTCAGTGGTTCTGTAATTATAGGAATTGGGGGACGGATGTAAACTAGATTTAAGTTTCAGGTGTACATCATCACATCCTGCCCTGGGTGATTTTGGATATTCCCACCTGGAGAAGTATGTTGTACATTTGCTGTTATCCCTGCTTGCCATTAGAGCTACCAATGGTGTGCCCAACTTTCATACACTCATTCAGAATACATCTTAATTCAGGGATCATTCCCCTTGATTCAGTCTGTTTTGGCTGAGAACATCCATGTCAGTATTCAACCTTCCTGATTTGTGAGAGGTTGATAGTGTTGTCAGGTTTGTTTCAGCCCAACTTTTCAGAACAACAAGCTATGGCTCTTAATTTTAAGACATTTATATGTAAGTCCTTCTCTGCCTCTGACCAGATTCCTTGCACTGATAGATTGTTCCAGAAACCACCCCATCCTGTCAGACTCTCATCTGTAGTGACTCTTGCCAAAGGAATCCTCCATTGGGTAACCTTTTAACAGGTCCTTCCATGATGTCTACCAGAGCAGAGAGGAATTCTTTGAGATGAGCTCACTGTTCACTGAGCTTCTGCATGGTTTTTGTAAGATTTTTGGGGCTGATGACAGGCCAAATGGAAGCTCTCTGAACTGCTGTTACAGTTACCTCAGTTCCAGCGCCGCAGCCTGTGGCGATGTTGGATGCATCTAAACATCGCTTCAGTTTCTTCCCATGTGTCACTCATGGTCCCGGGTCTGGGCACATTGGCGCGGCTATAGGCTGCCCATGTTCCCTGGCGAAGATATTTTGTTGCTCGAATTGATGCAGGCACGAATCGTGAGATGGACACATCCTGGCGAGATGCCTCATCCACAGATGCAAAGCGACATTATGACGAAGGGCTGTATTTAATGACTTGGTGTAGTTCCTCCTCCCAGCTACTTCCTGGATTGGGCTTTAAGAGGGAACTGAGTGCTAACTCAGTTGCCCTTGCGTTGTTGTTTTATACAGTTCTATTTCCCTTGGGCTCTGTATGTGAACTGGCTTGGCTGTCCATCCATCCTGGTGCTGACCTGTGGCTCTGTCTGACTATTCTCTTGCCTACTCCCTGTGTATAGCGGACACCCAATCTTGTGCAGACCTGTGGCTCGAACTGTGTATGACCCGGCTTGTCTGACCATCCAACCTGGTGCTGACCTGTGGCTCTGTCTGACTATTCTCTTGCCTACTCCCTGTACGTAGTCAACACCCAATCTATTGTGGTCCTGTGTCTCTGGTTAAGACTTATCTTCCTGCACGGAGTGAGACTGGATTTTCTCCCCATTGCTTTCCTTAGGGGAGTTTTCCTTCATTGACTGACGGCAGGTCTGCGTCAGTTTTATCTCCCTACTCTCTACCACCCCTGGGAGATTCCTCTGCCTACCCACTGACTGCAGACATGAGTCAGTTTGTCTCTTGCTGCATCTCCTGCTTGCTTTCCTGTATTAAGACAGGGGTGTGTGCCTGTCTCTGGTAGAGGCTCTCTCCATTAGGCAGACTCCTATTTCTGATAGAGATGCAGACCTATAGTGGGACCTATACTTCCTCCCCGTGTTATTTCATACTTGTTATTGCTATTACTGTGATTATTCTTGTTGTTACCATTTTAATAAAGTGTTATTTTTACTATACCGTTCTGACTCCTGATTTGTACTTGGTCAACTGCAAATGTTGCCTTTTCGAATTAAAACCTAAGGAATTTTCTGTGTGATTTCTTTATCAGGATATGATAGTAGGCTTTCTGGTGATGTACTTTTGACAAGAAGGAATACTTCTGGATGGTTTTTAGGAAGGAAGATAACATTTCCATCTTGAAGCTTTGATATATGATAAAGGAATTTAGGAACTTCAGGTCCAGAATCATCCTGTAATCTCCTGTTGATTTCGGAACAGTAAAGATCAATGTGTATATTCACTTCTGCCTTTGACTTGAAGGAACAAGCTCTATGATCTTGCCCTGTGCTAATGCCTGAATAGATTTCCTTAATTCTTCTGCCTTGAGGTGGTTCAAAGGGGTTGTTGATCTCCTGAAGAGATTTCTCTGAGGAATAAGATCGAAATCTAGCGGGTATTCTGCCTCCAGATTTTGGAGAACCCAATTGTCTGGATTGGTTTTCTCCCTCCAGATGTGTATAAAATGTTCCAGCTGACTTCCTACTGGAACCTGAGGCAGGGCCCACTGCTCTTCATAATTACTCCTTTTTGAATTGGATTCTAAGCCACTCTCCTGAATCCACCTCTCGATGGTTGTAAGGCAGTCTTCTTCCTTTGTCCATAACCTCTGTTAGATTGAAAACCTCTTTGGTCATGAAAAGGCTGCCTCCGTAGAATCCTAAAGGAGGGAGGAGTTGGAGAGGATCTGGTTCTACTATCTTGGGGAAGGAATGAGCCCTTTCCAGTCATTTTTTTGATAATGTCCTCTAACTGTTCACCAATAACATAGTCACTGAAAAAGGTGGGGTGTCGGTCCCCCAGGATCTAAGCCATAAGGCTCTTCTGGAAGTAATAGACGAAGAAGATGATCTGCCTGTCAGCTTGATAGCATCTGCAGATGCATCACACAAAAACCCTATAAGTTCTTTTAATAGAAGCTACCTCCTTCATTAGTTTTGATATCTCAATTTTGTCTTCAAGTTTGGTCAGACAGATCCTTACTGTTCTTGATACGCAGGCTAAGGCCTTAGCTAATGTCATGCTTTGTCCTATTAAACAAAATAGTTTCTTGAGTGAATCTCCTTTTTTATCCATTACATCTCTTAAGGATGACCTATCCTCCATGGGACTAGTTGAGCACTAGGGCACATTAAATAAATAAACATTGTTGGTCCTTCATTTGTCTGATAAAGGGGAAGACATAACAAAGGGCTTCTTCTTAGCTTTGTGAAGCGAAGGACCCAGAGCTTCAGAACTCTCCCTGACCCTTGCATGCCGCAATGGATGCTGCGTACAGGTGAAAGGGAGAAGAGGCAACACTCTGTCTCCATTAGCGTTGAACCCCTGCAAGACCTTCATTAGAGTGGCGAAGAGGCGACTCAGGATTCAAAAGCTTCAAGATTTGGTAAAGCACAGATACCACTGTATTATTCACAACTTCATGGAAGAAAGCAGAAAAGACAGGAGGTGCTCCTAGTGTAATAATGTCAAATAAAATTTATCCACCAGTACCCTGGCAAGAAATTTACTCAAAAATGGAATGCTCAGTACAACACTTATGTGCTCACTGAGATTCGAACAGGAGGGATTTTTTCACCGCCCCGACTACAGTAGCTGTCATCTGTCAGGAAGCAAAACATGTGAAAAAACACAAGAAAAAAAATGGTGCCCATAAGTGCTTGTTATCTGAATAAATATAACACAAGTTGAGCAGAGGGATATAACCACCATCAAAGCCATACAGCTTCTATATTTCACAGTGTACTCTGCTTCTTCAGAACCTGAAGGGTGTACATACATAGAAGATAAAAGGCCTTTGATCTTCTGTGAATGTACAGCCATCAGGTTCTGAAGAAGTAGTGTATACTGCGAAACATAGATACTATATGGCTTTGTAGCTGTGATTGTTTACTTACCATTGTTTGGGTACTACATTTTATATATATATATATATATATATATATATATATATATATATTTATATATTACATATTTTAAGAAGATTTGAAGCAGCACAGTGTTTTTTCCAGCATCATCTCCTGGTCACCTGAGCAGAGACAGGTCTATTCTCTCTGTAGGCTTATTCTGTTGGGAGTGGGTATATGCCTCTATCCAACCATTACAATTGGGAGTGTATTACTATATAGCTTGTGTCTTATTTATTCAGATAACAAGCACTATTGGGTGCCCTTTTTCTTCTTCTGTTTATTTGCAACTTCTGTAAGATATTTTTGAGGTGTCAAGCAGCGCTCCTACCTGCTGCTGCATGTAGGACTAAAAGGTTACTGTACATGGGAGGTTGACTTCCTTATGTGATCTGATTGGACTTACACCAGCTGGATGGAGCAGACTATATACCACTATGGCCGTGGAATGGGATACAGAAGAAAACATATTTGATTGTTTTTCCTGAGTACAACAAAGGTGCTCATGCTGGGATATATGTAATTCCAAATATATTAGAGATTAACTGTTGCACCTTTTTCATGAGCAATACCCTCTTGTAATAGCAATCAATAATACATTCTGGGTATTCAATGACTAAATGCATAAATGCTGATTAGAATATTGATTTTCTTATAGCAATGTGTGTACAAAGATCATTTGCAGAATGTGTTAATTTTTTAAGCAAATACATATTCACTAGACTAAGTTAGTGTGTTATTTAATGTTTTAAGCCTTTCCTGCCTACTTCAAAATGTGCTAGTAGAACCTTTTCTACACTTTCAAATCTAAAATGCTAGAAAAAGGGATTTAACCCTTTCAGTGCCGGAGGCTTGGGCCATTTCCTGTACCCTGCAGGCCAGACACTTTTTCAGCATTTTTGCTATCCTTCCGTTTAGTCTTGATTTACTCTGGTGATTTTTACTTACATATGGAAAACTATATATTGTTTTTGTCAGAACAAATTGAGCTTTCTTGCGGTACCTTACATAAAGAGAATTTTACATCGTGCAAAAAGCTATGATGTCATAATGACAAAAAAAAGTGAAAATGTACTCATTTTGCTAAAATTACATACGATGTATCAAAAACATTTACCTTGATTGAAAAAGTTTCAATTATTTGAAAAAGCCCAGAGTCCCCCGAGTAAAAAAATACCAAATTTGTATAGTTTTACCTACGTCCATGGCTAGCGTAGAGCCCTAATCACCAGCAGCGCAAAATGACATTTTCAACTTTATAAACTAATATGCGCATTCTATGGTTTTTGTGGTAAAGCTACCCTAAAACAGTGGAATAACTATATAAAACTATATATTTCTGGAAAGTAGACAACCTGATTCATCTAATGAGGGGAGACTTGCCTTGTTACCCTAAGCCTGGTGTGCACAAATGCCTCCAGAATGTGGCGCTAATGAAAATTAAAGGCATTTTCTTACATTTCTGCCCCTTCAAATGTACTGAAATCTGTGGAAACCATGGCATTTCCAACTTTATTCATTAGCTAGTGCTCTTAGGAGAAAAATGACACCCCATTTGTATGAGTTTACCTACCTCAGGGGGCGCTAGAAGTGCAAAACGACACTTACTACAACCTCAACATTTTCTCAAACAATACTTGCCTGTACAAAAATGGTTATAACAACTACAGAAGTGAAGAAAGGGTACACAAACCATACCATTTTGGAAATAAGACACCCTGCCACATCTAATGATGGGTGACTTGCCTTGTTACCCCAAGCCTGGTGTGAACAAATGCCTCCAGAAGGTGGCGCTAATGGAAAAAAAGGCATTTTCTTACATTTCTGCCCCTTCAAATCTATGAAAACCATGGTATTTTCAACTGTATTCATTAGCTAGGACTCTTAGGAGAAAAATGACATCTCACTGGTATGAGTTCACCTACCTCAGGGGGCGCTACAAGTACAATACTACACCTATTGCAACCTCTAATTTTTCTAACATTTTCTCAAACATTACTTGTCCGTACAAAAATGGTTATAACAACTACAGAAGTGAAGAAAGGATACACAAACCATACCATTTTGAAAAGAAAACACACTGCCGCATCTAATGATGGGTGACTTGCCTTGTTACCCCAAGCCTGGTGTGAACAAATGCCACCAGAAGGTGGCGCTAATGAAAAAAAAAGTCATTTTCTTACATTTCTGCCCCTTCAAATGTACTGAAATCTATGAAAACCATGGTATTTCCAAATGTATTCATTAGCTATTGCACTTAGGAGAAAAATGGCACCCCATTGGTATAAGTTGACATACTGTAGGGATGCCAGAAGCACATAACAACACCTACCTGTTTTCCTCTTTGGAAATGGCTGCTTGTACTAAAATGTTCATAACTTTTAGATACATGAAGGAAAGGTATAAAATGTATACCATTTTGGAAAGTAGACATTCACCTGCATCACATGAGGGGTCACTTGCCTTTCTACCCCCTGGCTGAAGTGCTCAATTATTTCCAAAAGGTGGCGCTATAGGAATAAATACATGTTTTTTTTACATTTCCTCCACTTCAACATTTTCACAAACGTGGCTTGCCTGTACGAAAATGGCTATAACACCTTCAGAAGTGAAGAAAAGATAGATAAACAATACCATTTTGGAAAGAAGATAACCTGTTGCATTGGATGAGGGGTCACTTGCCTTTTTACCCCTAAGTTAGTGTGCACAACTATTTCCAGAATGTGGTGCTACAGGAAAAAAAACCAAACATTTTTGGGTGACAGGAGCGTAGCTACCAGTGAAACAGGGATGGGAAAGCAAACAGTGTATGTGTGATTTTATGGCTAACAGATGAAACAAGCTAGGGTGTCAGCTGGTGTACGTGCAGACCTGTGACTACCAGTGTAACAAAGTGTGTGTCAGGTAGTGTGCGTGGGTATGAACGGAGGAGCAAGGATGGTGGTGATGGTGGGGGTGGGCAGTGTCTGATAGTGTATATGGGGGATCTGTGATTACCAGTGTGCACTGTATGTCCCCCTCATACAAAGTTTGATTCCCAGCCTGAATCTAGTGCATACTGGTACTTTTAGTCTACCAGTAGGCAGTGGAAACAGGCTGGGGGTCAGGCTGGGGAATGGCACTGCCAGTTGGCTGTGGAACCAGGCAGGGGGATACGGTATGTGGAGGGGGGATTGGAGGCATTTTGTGTGCATGCCACAGGGGTGCCCATTGCACTGCAAAGCATTGCATTGGACCCCCTGTTGCACACAAAGAGTTTTTTTTTTTATTATTATTTTGTTTTCATAACTCGTTGGGGAGGCGGTATCAGGAACACTCCTGGTGCCCCCATCAAGGTCTAAAAACAGAATAATGAAAAAAAAAAAAAAAGTGTGTTTGTCACAGGGGGTCCAACACATTGCAAAGCACTGCGTTGGACCCCCCCCCCCCCCCGTGGCACGTGCATTTTTTGGGGATTTTTCCCCCAATATTTTTGTGTAGACCTCGTTGGGGGCATCAGAACCCATACAATGAGGTCTGAATAAAAAATATAAAGGGGAAAAAAATAATCCTTTGTGTGCCACAGGAGTGTCCAGTGGATTGCAAAGCAATGCATTGGGCCCCTGTGGCACACAAAGGGTTAATTTTTTTATTGTTACTTTGTATTCAGATGGCCACCAAACAAGCTCTGATTACAAAGTAATGATAAAAAGTCCTGTGTGTGCCACAGGAAGGGGGTCTGCATTGAACCCCCCTCCCCGTGGCACACACAGGGTTACATTTTGTTTTATTTATTTTTATAGACCTCAATGAGGGGCATCAAGACCCCCCTGAACCCCCCCAATGAGGTCTGAGTAAAAAAAAATATATGACCACAAAAGAAGTGACCCTGTGAGTGCCACAGGGGTCTCCAGCGCATTGCAAAGCAATGCATTCAATCCTTTTGGCACTCAGAGGGTTATTTTTTTTTTAATCATTAGTCTGTAATCAGAGCTTGTTGGGGGGCCATCAGGCCCACTCCTGATGGGCCCCCCAACAATCTCTAATTACATTGTAATTGATTACATTGATTGATAAAAGCCCTGTGTGTGCCACAGGAGGGGGGCTGCATTGAACCCCCCACCGTGGCACTCACAGGGTTAATTTATTTTTTATTTTTTTATAATAGACCTCATTGAGGGGTATCAGGACCCCTACTGATCCCCCCCCCAATGAGGTCTTAGGGAAAAAAAATTGTCTACAAAATTAGTGTCCCTGTGAGTGCCACAGGGGTCTCCAGCGCATTGCAAAGCAATGCATTGGACCCTTGTGGCACTCAAAGGGTTAAAAAAAATTCTCATTACTTTGTTATCAGAGCTTGTTGGGGAGGCCATGAGGACCAATCCCCCCAACAATCTCTGGTAACAAAGTAATGATAAAAGCCCTGTGTGTGCCACAGGAGGGGGGGGGGGCATTGGACCCCCCTGTGGTACACACAGGGTTATTTTTTTTATTATTATTTTTTTTTTAAATTATAGACCTCATCAGGACCCCCCCTGATCCCCCCAATGAGGTCTTTGAAAAAAAAAAATACCCCCAAAAGAAGTGACCCTGTGAGTGCAAAGCAATGTGCTGGGGACCCCTGCGGCACTCACAGGGTTACTTTTATTATTATTTTTTTTTATTTTATTTTTTTTTTAACTCTTCAGACCTCGTGGGGGACATCAGGACCCCTCCTGGTGTCCCCTCAGTTATTAATCTCCCGGCCGATAGGTTGGGAGATCAATAAGGAGAGCAAAAGCTCTCCTGCCCTTCTCTCCTACCACCTGTAGGAGTGAATGGGACCGGGGAAACTTCCATAACATCATCGGTGACCATGTCACCGATGACGTTGGGAGGCTTCCCCGGTCCCGCCCACTCTTACCCGTTTTTCCTTTGTATTTATTGATCTCCCAGCACGATCGTCTGGGAGAGCAATAACTGGGGAGGCATGAGGAGTGATCCTCATGCCTCCCCAAGAGTGTAAGGCTGAGTTTCAGCTGAAATGCGGCCACTGCAAGCCGGTTATACCGGCTAATGCAGTAACCGCATTTTAGCTGTACAATGTACGAGAGTGGCACAGCTGGTACATCTGTGTCCACTCGTACATTGTACCCACCTGGCACTCTAGGGGTTAACCCTAATTGCACCTAAAATTCTGGCACTATAATACAGGTGATATTCTGGTATTAGAACAATATATCCATAGACTGGAGTAATGAACTAGAACAGAGAGAGGGTATAGTGAAGTATACTGATAATTAGCCTATATAAATTATAGAAGAGACCTGCTGGGTTATGAACAGAGAGAGAGAAATACATTATAATCAAGTCTAACTGGTATGTAATTATTTAATTATTACAAGCATGTTACTCAGTTATACTCTGCTAATTATATTTGTCTTAATTAAAAAAAAAAAAAAAAAAAATTGCTGCCGGCTACCTTCCCTCCCTCCCCCACAGCGTGATCCGATGTCCATAGAAGCCTTACTTTATCTTGCTGCCTTTGAATACCGCACTCTGTCTGTCTTTAGCTCTGGTCCCATCTTCCCATGCGGGCGGCAAATGCAAGCCAATGGTACTGGAGGCGGAAGGTCCTAAAAGTTCATTGAAGGAAGCGGGCGGCAAATGCAAGCCTGCCGCCCGCATGGGAAGATGGGACCAGAGCTAAAGACAGACAGAGTGCGGTATTCAAAGGCAGCAAGATAAAGTAAGGCTTCTATGGACATCGGATCGCGCTGGGGGGGAGGGAGGGAAGGTAGCCGGCAGCAATTTTTTTTTTGTTTGTAAGGGGGGAAAACAAGGGTGCGTATTATACATAGGCACTCTTGTTTTCCCCTAAATCTTGGGCATAATATACACCTGCGTATTATACACAGGTGCGTATTAGACCTGAGATTTTACAGTAACTGCCCCCCGAGTCTTTGTATGGGAAGAAATGTACAACCGGTTACGCTTTGGTGGCCAGAAATTTCAGCTACAGCTCCCCTGGTGTATTTTATGCTTTATCACTCTTTGAAAGTTTGAAGAGTTATAACGTTTAAATTAAGTCACTTGCCAGCAGGAAAACCTTATTATATATAGGTTATAAAAAATGTTTATTTCTTCTTAATACAATGAAGTTGTACTTGGTTTGTGCTTCTTCAGACTGCATTTTTAGTGTGAACTTGCAGATTAAAGGGATAGTAACAATATGTAAAAAAAAAATATATATATATTGTAGGGTATATCCTCCTAACTAAGCCAAGGGTACACCCACTGTTCAAAAGTTATTGCAGTTCATATTTCTAGGTGCAATATCTTAATGGCCTGAAATTTTACAGCTGTGCTGTTGCTGCACAATTCTATGGAGGTTTATGGTCATCTGACCAGAGTTGTCAATAGGATGGTGCAGCAACAGTGCCACTGTACAATTTCAGGGCATTGAGATATTACACCTAAAAAAATTATATATGAGCTACAACAGCTTTTGACTAAAACATCTCTCAGCAGTCTCAGTACCTTTGTACTCAGGAGGATAAAAAAAAATAATAATTATATATATATATATATATATATATATATAGATATATGAAAAGAAATGGTGTGTGTAACCATGAAACCAGTGCACACACAGGACTTGAATGAAAGTGTTAATTTATTGTGTCAACGTTTCGGCCCCCTGGAGGGCCTTTATCAAGACAATGAAACAAACACCCTGGAGACCTTATATACAGTAGTAGTGTACAAAAAACCCGCCAAGAACGCTCGTCACCGATCTCCAGTGACGTCACAGCCACAAGCCAAACATCTGTGAATTAGCTGAGCATCCTGGGAGTTGTGACCCGCATCTGGACAACGTGTGAACATTAAAGTGATCATTACACGCAAACCTTAAAATATAAATACATGAATCCCACATATAAGACGAGTATATTACACCTATGTACAAAAATCCATGTGGATCCAATGAAACGTCTGTATTGAAATAACAGGATTTTGCAAGTCCACCTATCTGAAGCCTAGTAACGTGTCAGCATTAAACCCACAAAAATGTAGCATTACTTAGTGATCATAATAATAATAAGTGAAGTATACACAATGTAACTGCTCGCACTCACATCATTGTAGCAAAATCTTACCAGTAGATAAAGAAGAACCGCAGTAACTTGCGAAACGTACAGGAAACCCTGGCTCTACACATGCTGCTGACATGGCAGACATTACGGAGACCTATTTATGGGCTAAACTGTATGAGATAACCACATGATCAATGTTTAGCATATTTCATTCATCCGTCAGTGGTCATGGTTCTCATGAATATGGTGAAAGATCATGATTAGCCGCGTACTGCCCTTCTGCAGATATCACGCAAGCTTATTGTATAACAGGAATGCCTCATCCGTTGTAACAACTATCCACCTACCGGTGGAGTTGGTAATCCTCGTGCATAGGTGTATGAGATGCGAAAGCAGTGGCAGTATGACCAATAAAATGAACCATGACCACTGACGGATGAATGAAATATGCTAAACATTGATCATGTGGTTATCTCATACAGTTGAGCCCATGAATAGGTCTCCGTAATGTCTGCCATGTCAGCAGCATGCGTAGAGCCAGGGTTTCCTGTACGTTTCGCAAGTTACTGCGGTTCTTCTTTATCTACTGGTAAGATTTTGCTACAATGATGTGAGTGCGAGCAGTTACATTGTGTATACTTCACTTATTATTATTATGATCACTAAGTAATGCTACATTTTTGTGGGTTTAATGCTGACACGTTACTAGGCTTCAGATAGGTGGACTTGCAAAATCCCGTTATTTCAATACAGACGTTTCATTGGATCCACATGGATTTTTGTACATAGGTGTAATATACTCATCTTATATGTGGGATTCATGTATTTATATTTTAAGGTTTACGTGTAATGATCACTTTAATGTTCACATGTTGTCCAGATGCGGGTCACAACTCCCAGGATGCTCAGCTAATTCACAGATGTTTGGCTTGTGGCTGTGACGTCATTGGAGATCGGTGACGAGCGTTCTTGGCGGGTTTTTTGTACACTACTACTGTATATAAGGTCACCAGGGTGTTTGTTTCATTGTCTTGATAAAGGCCCTCCAGGGGGCCGAAACGTTGACACAATAAATTAACACTTTCATTCAAGTCCTGTGTGTGCACTGGTTTCATGGTTACACACACCATTTCTTTTCATATACAATTTTGACCAGTAGCACCCGGGCAGAAGAGACACAAAGATTTGTTTGTTAGTAGTGCCCAAATTAACGTTTCATATATATATATATATATATATATATATATATATATATATATATATATATATTTTTTTTTTTTTTATTTTATTTTTTTTCATATTAAGTGTTACTGTCAATTTAAGATTGTCTTGCTGTGAAGCCTACAGCCTATTTTCTCTACAGAATCTTGAGTCTGCTCAAACGCCTTCTTAGGAAAAGTATGAACCACGGGTTGTATGCAAAAAGCAATATAGGTGCAAGTCAACTGCACCAAAGGGGACATATCAAAATTCACCACATTTCCATTGATTTTAATGATACTTTGGATCTCTTGAATGCTAAAGACATCTCTAACACATTGCTTTGCCATGTTCTAGAGACTTCTCTGGCATTCAAGAGCCCCATTTAAATCAATGGGCAGTTTTGGCATTTTTGTTTATTCTCAGTAATGCAGTTGGTTAGCTCCAGAATTACTCCCCATTAAAGCTTTTGAATGTGGTCTTATATTTCCTTCCTAAAGGTGGGATAGATTAAAAAGGCATGTACCTAAAACTGTATAGCAAAAAGGTATTTCTGTTATTTTCTTTTGTGTAAAGCTATTTTTTATGCTTTAAAGGACCAGTCAGCTTTATAAAGGCTCTCCCTAATATTCAAGAACACAGACCTGGATGCTTTATAGTAAAATAGTATATCTGCAGTCCTTTGTGATGACAACACACATAGGGACTTGCTTGATGTAATTATTAAATCAGAGTTTCAACCATAACCTTAGGTGTTTGTCAAGAAATCTTGACAAAGGCCTAAGGTTATGGTTGAAACATTGATTTAATAAAATAGAACCTTCATCACATCAGGCATGTCTCTTCTGAGGTAAAGTAAGAATGCTTTCAAAAATAGACATGTTCATAGTTTATTTTTATCAATTAACCTAAATCAAATCAATATTTGGTGTGAGCATCCTTTGCTTTCAAAACATCATCAATTCTTCTAGGTACACTTGCACACAGTTTGTTAAGGAACTCGGCAGGTAGGATGTTCCAAACATTTTGGAGAACTAACCACAGTTCTTCTGTGGATATAGGCAACCTCAGTTTCTTCTCTCTCTTCATTTAATCCCAGACAGACTGTAATGTCAAGCCCACCCCGCACAAGCCACCCGAAGGAACGCTACCAAGACCCCTTCCTACTACCCTGTGGAGTAGATGAAGGTCCAGCTCCTCCAACAAGGGATATGATAGCTAGTAGCTGGGGTGCGGCGCTAGGGCGCGATGCTAGCGGGCGGAGGTTGCCTAGAGGGTGTTGCGCTGCAGCCTAGGCTGGAATAAAGTTGCTAGCCGCAAAGCTAGATTAGCCCCCTTTGGTTGAGCCAAAGGGGACCCGCGATAACAGCCCCTAGACAAACTATACTACCCGATCCCCAGGGAGAAAAACTAAAACTCCAACAGGAACCAGTACTCACTTAGGTAGCAGGTGGAAGGCAGTGAGCTACGGGGCACGGGAACACTGGAACACGGTGTAGGCAGGAGAGAAGTCAGGATCCAAGCCAGGTCATACACGGAGCAGTCAGGAACAAAACAGGAACCGCAGGCAGAAGAGGAGTCAGGAACGAACCGGTCATACACAGGAGATCTGGAGGGCACAGGACAAGACAGAACAGGAGTCAGACGGGCTAGTCAGAGGACCCACAGACACAGGAGCATAGAGAACCCAGAGAGACTAGCCAGGACAGGGCTGCACTGGAAGCAAAGCAAGGCAGAGCAGAGCACAGCAGAGCAGGACACAGACTACAGCACTGAGACGCTATACAAACGCGTCCCAGTGCTGAACTCACCCCGTTAAAGAGGCTGCCGACCGGAAGAGGCAAGGCTGGGATGCAGCCCACGGGTGCGAAGCGCGCATGCGCCCGAACCAAAAGGAAGACGGCGCGTCATTCCAAGGCGCCGCACAAGAAGCGAAACCCGGAAGCAGCGGCACCCGCGGAGGTATGACACTGCCCCCCACCCAACGGCCGCCTCCGGAGGCCACTAAGCAGGGCGAGAAGGATGCAGCGCATGAAAACGGCGACGAAGGGTAGAGGCATGGACGTCCCGTAAGGGCACCCAACAGCGTTCCTCCGGACCGTACCCTTTCCAATTGACCAGGTACTGGAGACGACCCCATACCCGTCGGGAATCGAGAATGTCGTCGATCACGTACTCATCCTGCCCCTGAACGGAAACAGGTGCAGGAACGGACACCCGGGGATGGGGAAAACGAGCTGAAACCCAGGGCTTGAGACGGGAGACGTGAAAGACGGGGTGGATACGAAGGGTACGCGGCAGGTCCAACTGGTAAACCACCGGAGATAACCGTCGAGTGATCCGAAACGGTCCGAGAAACCGAGGACCCAACTTGGCTGATGGCTGTCTGACATGTGTGTCTTGGGCTGATAACCACACCCGGTCGCCGGGAACAAATGACCTGTGGAGCGGTATCGATCCGCGGCCGTCTTCTGACGCTGTTGAATGGCAAGAAGGGCTGAACGGAGACTGCGCCAATGGTCCACCAAAGAACGGACTCGGGTCTCTGCAGAGGGCACCAAGGCTGATCCGGGAGCCAAAAAAAGCACTCGGGGATGGTAACCGAGAGCAGCGAAAAAGGGGGAGCTGCCCAGAGAGGTCTGTAAGAGAGAGTTGTAAGACAACTCCGCCAACGGAAGCAGGGACACCCAGTCATCCTGCCTATTGTTGCAATGGGTCCGTAGGTACGCCTTTAGCGACTGGTTAAGCCGTTCCATCTGGCCGTTGGTCTGTGGATGGTAACCGGAGGAGAATTGCAGGCGGATACCCAATCGAGAGCAGAGGGACCTCCAGAATTTGGAGGTGAACTGAACCCCCCGATCGGAAACTATCGTCAAAGGAACACCATGAAGACGTACCACGTGAAGGAGGAACAGGTCGACCAAAGCGGAAGAAGTGGGTAAACGGGGTAAGGGAATAAAATGACCCTGCTTAGTAAGGCGGTCTATAACTACCCAGATAACAGACATGCCAGAAGAACAAGGAAGATCCACGATAAAGTCCATCGCGATCTCGGTCCATGGTAGGGCCGGTATGGGTAGAGGTTGCAGAAGACCAAAGGGTCGAGTGTGGGAGGACTTCATGCGGGCGCATACCGGACAAGAAGCGACGTAGGCAGTTAAGTCGGAACGACAACCCGGCCACCAAAAGTGACGGGTAAGGAGCTCATAGTTCCGAGCCACGCCAGGATGGCCCGCAAGTAAGGAGTGGTGGGACCATTGCAATATCTCGGTCCGAAACTGTGAAGGCACAAAAAGAGCCCTACCGGTTCTAGCAGCAGGAGAGGATGGTGGAGCCAAGTGTTGGGAGGCACGAATGCCCCTGAGGGTACTGGTGGACAGAGAGGCCACAAGACAAGAAGGAGGTAGAATCGTATCCGGAGCGACAGGACCAGCGGATGGGAGAGGCTCAGATAAGCGAGACAGAGCATCAGCCTTAGTGTTCTTACTACCAGGGATATAAGTTATACGAAAATGAAACCTAGCAAAAAACAGAGACCACCGAGCTTGCCGGGAGTTCAGTCTTTTGGCAGAAGCCAAGTACGCAAGGTTCTGATGGTCAGTGAGGATAGTCACGATATGTGAGGAACCCTCAAGAAGGTAACGCCACTCTTCGAGAGCCATTTTGATAGCGAGGAGCTCCCTATTCCCGGTGTCGTAGTTCCGTTCGGCTACCGTAAACCGTCTAGAGAAGAAGGAACAAGGGTGGACAGCGCCGGTCTTGGGACACTGCTGTGAAAGAATGGCCCCAGCGGCTATTTCAGATGCATCCACTTCTACGGTGAAAGCACGATGTGGATCTGGGTAAGACAAAATAGGAGCCGAGATGAAGGCCTCTTTCAGATGATCGAAAGCAGACAGTGCCGGAGACGACCAGTTGCTGGGATCTGCTCCCTTTTGAGTAAGGGACACAATGGGATGGATTACCTTGGAGAATCCACGGATGAACCTGCGGTAATAGTTAGCGAACCCTATGAAGCGTTGTATAGCCTTCAGGGTCCGCGGAACCGGCCAGTCCTTAACCGCTGAAACCTTATCTGGGTCCATGCGGAGACCTCTGGGAGACACTATATAACCCAGGAATGGCAGAGAAGACTGCTCAAAAGAGCATTTCTCTAATTTGGCGTATAAGTGATTTACCCGTAGACGTTCCAACACCGTAGAGACATGGACACGATGTTCGGCCAGAGTTTTGGAGAAAATGAGAATGTCGACTAGGTACACCACAACATAAGTAAGCAAAAGATCCCGGAAAACATCGTTAATGAGGGCCTGGAAGACCGCCGGAGCATTCCGAAGTCCGAAAGGCATCACTAAGTATTCGTAATGACCGAACCTAGTGTTAAAAGCGGTCTTCCATTCTTTGCCCTCCCGCATTCGGATGAGGTTATAAGCACCGCGTAGATCTAGCTTGGTAAAGACAGTAGCACCACGCAGACGATCGAGTAACTCGGGAATCAGTGGCAGTGGATAACAGTTCCTGCGGGTTATGGCATTCAAGCCTCTGTAGTCAATGCAGGGTCTCAGGGAACCGTCCTTCTTGGAAACAAAAAAGAAACCAGCCCCAGCGGGTGAGGTGGAAGGACGGATAAAACCACGTGCCAGATTGTCCTTGATATATTCCTCCAGAGAGGCCGTCTCCGGTATGGACAAGGGGTATATGCTCCCACGAGGAGGAATTGCTCCGGGCAGTAAATCGATAACACAATCATACGGGCGATGGGGAGGCAGAACACTAGCCTTGGTCTTGCAAAAGACGTCCGCAAAAGACCGGTAGGGAACAGGTATGCCCACTGTAGCGGATGGACAAACGGAGTCAACACACAGGGTAACGGGGGCCACAGCCGTGGCTGCAGGGAAGGACAAAGAACCCGAGGACCAGTCAATGGCGGGGTTGTTTTTTCGCAGCCATGGAAACCCAAGGATAACAGGGGTAAGAGGAGACGAGATGATGTCGAAAACAACGGTCTCAGGGTGGTTCTGGCCCACATGTAGGCTAACGGGCACCGTGGAAAAGGCTATGCTACCGGTCCCAAGGGGGGAACCGTCAACAGCGATCACATGCGTAGGAGGGTGTCGTCTAAGAAGAGGTATACCATGCTCTTTGGCCAAGCTCGAGTCCAGAAAAAGGCCCGAAGCCCCAGAATCGATAAAAGCAGATATCTGAAGAGAGGAAGAAGGCCAAGAGACAGAGACAGGAACCATAAGATGGTCAACAGGGGATATGGGGACAGAGACACGACTTAGAAGGGGTCCCCTACCTTCTAAGTCCTGGAGTTTCCCGGCTTGTTCGGGCAAAAGTGGGCTATATGCCCGGATCCTCCACAGTACAGGCATAGGCCCTGGTTGCGTCGCCTATTCCTCTCCTCGTCGGAAAGGCGAAAGACACGGCCGACCTCCATGGGCTCCGGGGTGACCTCAGGACGGACGACAGGAGCCTGGAACCTGGGGGCTAAGCGGACCGGTAGACGTGGAGGTTGATGACGACCCCGATCCCGATCCCTCTCGTGACGTCTTTCAACGATGCGGTGCTCCAGGGAGGAACACAGTGTGATGAGACCCTCAAGGGTCTGGGGAATGGGACGCGTAGTCAGCTCGTCCTTAATCCGATCGTTGAGCCCACGCCGGAACGCAGCCTTTAGAGCGTTATCCCCCCAATCGGTGTCATAGGCGTGGGTACGGAACTCGATCGCATACTGGCTCAACGTACGGTGTCCTTGCTGCAAATCCAAAATAGCAGCCTCGGCTTGTTCTTGACGCCCAGGAATATCGAAGGACGAGTGGAGTGCAGAAAGGAAGTCGTCCAGATCATCCAAGATAGGGGACTGATGATCAATAAGCGGAGACACCCATGCTAGAGCTTGACCACGAAGGAGCGATATCACAAACGTGACCCTGGTCTGCTGAGTGGGATACGCTGCAGGCTGACAGCGGAAATGCAAAAGGCATTGGTTGAGAAAACCCCTTAGATCCTTGGGGTTTCCGTCGAACCGCTCAGGCAAGGGTAAATGAGGACCGGGAACTACCATCGAAGGAGGCGCCAACACCGGAACGCTGGTGGTGGGAGCGCCTGCACCCTGCAGACTCTGTTGCAGCTGTTGAAGTAAACCAGAGATGGAGTCCAGCTTGTGATCCAGATTCTGGATCTGGGTAGCATGCTCCTCCAGGATTGCCCCCTGCTGAACAACAGCCACGGACAACTCCTTAGGGTCAGTCGACATGATAGCAGAAGAGTGTGGCGTTTGTATAATGTAATGTCAAGCCCACCCCGCACAAGCCACCCGAAGGAACGCTACCAAGACCCCCTCCTACTACCCTGTGGAGTAGATGAAGGTCCAGCTCCTCCAACAAGGGATATGATAGCTAGTAGCTGGGGTGCGGCGCTAGGGCGCGATGCTAGCGGGCGGAGGTTGCCTAGAGGGTGTTGCGCTGCAGCCTAGGCTGGAATAAAGTTGCTAGCCGCAAAGCTAGATTAGCCCCCTTTGGTTGAGCCAAAGGGGACCCGCGATAACAGCCCCTAGACAAACTATACTACCCGATCCCCAGGGAGAAAAACTAAAACTCCAACAGGAACCAGTACTCACTCAGGTAGCAGGTGGAAGGCAGTGAGCTACGGGGCACGGGAACACTGGAACACGGTGTAGGCAGGAGAGAAGTCAGGATCCAAGCCAGGTCATACACGGAGCAGTCAGGAACAAAACAGGAACCGCAGGCAGAAGAGGAGTCAGGAACGAACCGGTCATACACAGGAGATCTGGAGGGCACAGGACAAGACAGAACAGGAGTCAGACGGGCTAGTCAGAGGACCCACAGACACAGGAGCATAGAGAACCCAGAGAGACTAGCCAAGACAGGGCTGCGCTGGAAGCAAAGCAAGGCAGAGCAGAGCACAGCAGAGCAGGACACAGACTACAGCACTGAGACGCTATACAAACGCGTCCCAGTGCTGAACTCACCCCGTTAAAGAGGCTGCCGACCGGAAGAGGCAAGGCTGGGATGCAGCCCACGGGTGCGAAGCGCGCATGCGTCCGAACCAAAAGGAAGACGGCGCGTCATTTCAAGGCGCCGCACAAGAAGCGAAACCCGGAAGCAGCGGCACCCGCGGAGGTATGACACAGACTCAATGAAGTTGAGGTCAGGGCTCTGTGGGGGCCATACCATCACTTCCTGGACTCCTTGTTCTTCTTTACGCTGAAGATAATTCTTAATGACTTTGTCTGTATGTTTGGGGTCATTGTCATGCTGCAGAATAAATTTGGGGCCAGTCAGATACCTCCCTGATGATATTGGATGATGATTAAGTATCTGCCTGTACTTCTCAGCATTGAGGAAACCTGACCAAATTTCCAACTGCATTTGTAGAAATGCAGCCCCAAACTTGCAAGGAACCTTCGGTGAACAAACTTCCTTCTGCTACAGCCAAATATTTCAAATTCTGCACCCCAGATCCTGTGTTTTTGTACATAGATGATTTGCCTGGCCTTGTTTCCACATTGGAGGTATGGCTTTTTTGGCTGCAAGGTTTCCATGAAGACCACTTATAACCAGACTTCTCCAGACAGTAGATGTGTGTACCAGGATCTGTTTTCTGCCAGTTCTGTCCTGATGGCACTGCTGGACATAGGGAAGTAAGCATGATGTGTCTTTCATCTGCTGCACTAAGTTTCCTTGGCCGACCACTGTATCTACGGTCCTCAACATTTCCTGTTTCTTTGTGCATCTTCAAAAGAGCATGGACAGCACATCTGGAAACCCCTGTCTACCTTGAAATTTCTGCCTGGGAGAGACCTTGCTGATGCAGTATACTGTAATAACCTTGTATATTGTTGCTGTGCTCAGTCTTGAACATAGTGTATGACTTTTGACATTAAACTGTCTTCAGCAATTTCACCTTGTTAGCTGAGTTTGGCTGTTCTTTACCCAGTTATAGTCCTCCTACACAGCTGTTTCTATTTCAGTTAATGATTGTGTTTCAAGCCACATATTAATTTGATGATCATAGCACCTGTTTGGTTTGTTTAATCATACACCTGACTATGTGCATACAAAATCCCTGATTCTTTGAAGGCAAAGGGTGATCACAACAAAAATATTTGATTTACATGTTTCTTCTATTCACTCACTATCATTTTGTTAAATGATAAAAATAACAAAATTAATTTCGATTTTAGAAAGCGTTCTTACTTTTGCACAGTACTGTGTATATATATATATATATATATATATATATATATATATACATATATATATATATTTTTTTTTTAAAGCCCTTTTCCTTTTGATTAAAAGAAGGGTACATCCACTGCATAGTTATTAGCACTCACACTTGTCTTTCTTACTTTATACTGTAGTTTTCAGTTATAGTTGTCATGCTTAAGTACAAGGAGGGTTATGCACTAAGGTGTGATAAAGAGGAGAAATCTTTGTGCATCTGTACCATAGAATAACAATAGAACTAGAGAAGTTATATCATTAGAAATCATCACCACTTTATTGCCTCTTTACCACACCTAAGTGCACAAGCCCCAAGATGTTTTATTCACTCTTCTCAGTTGGTATTTGCCTGGACCAGGCTAATGCTGAAGCCGAGAGCTGTCTTATGCCGTACAGGAACTTTTGAAAAACAATTTGCCTTTTCTACATTAGCTGTTGCTAGTACTTTGATATGTCTTCACCTCTGCCAAGGCACCATATCATAGTAATTTTCATAGAAATCCATACTGAATCTGGACTGAGCTTTTTATACCTTACAGCTCGGATTACATTTTAGTCTATCAGCTCATAAGACATCTCTAGTTTATATAAGCCTAAAATGAATTAGGTGCATGGTGTGTTGGATCATTTTCTATCTGTTACAACTGTTCACCTCAAGTTTATTTTCTTTTGAAATAACATGCAACATAATAATTGCAGAACTCCCAAAGACAGTAGAAAAATCCAGTAAACTTCCAACTCTTAAAAAAAAAAAAAGATTTTTAAGTTGAATATGTGTTCAATTCATTTGCCTAAAGGGATAGTAATACTTCGTTTTATCTTTATTTTATTTTATAGGCATTAAAAAAACATGAAGAAAGATATGTCTTATTTCTAAAAACCTTTATGGTTTGAGAGATATTCACAAGCAAAGTTTCCCCCTCCCGCCCCTTTTACTTAGTGTAAGCCATCTCCCCTCAGATAAGAAATCTGATTATAAGATCAGACAGATAACAGAAGGGGACAATCTTCTTCCTATGAGAACAATGAAAGCCCTGCCCCCCTTGACAAGTTTTTCAGGTTTTTCCCTTATCTTAATTGAAGATTGTCCCTCTCTGCAGTCTGCCTGGGCACCTCCCTTCTGATCTGGCTGAACAGTGTGACATCAGTAAAAGGGGCGGGAGGGGGAGACTTTGTCATTGAATTACTCTTGAACTACAACTCTGACAGAATTGAAATAATACTCTCCAAAGTCCAAATACTATGATGAATAATTAGAGCTGCTTTTATTATGAAACATTACTATCCCTTAAAGAAGAATAAAATCTATGACTTGTGAATGCATGTAATCTTATATAAAACAGCTACACATTTTACATTTAGTATTGAATATTGAACATTTAACCCTTTGAGTGCCAGAGATGTATCCAATACATTGCAACGCAATGCTTTAAATACCTGTCTGGCACTCAAACGTTTAAGTATTTTCCTCTCGTCTGTTCATTTCTACAAATTCTAACGGTTAATTTGACTAGTCTTAATAGTCTAACAGCAGCAGGGAGCAGTATTACAGAAAAAAATGATTTTACAATAAGTGGGAATAAACTGGCTGAAATTAGATGCCGTATGACAAAATGAAGCTCATTATGGAGAATCACCAATCACATTACTCATTTGTATGAATACATGTCACATCAGCTTTCCAAACTGAATGTTTTGCTTATGAAAAACATCAGACAAAATCAGATTACATTTAATGATTGATATACATGCAGTGTACTTGATAGAATAAGAACACAATAAATTATGCATGGGTGTTTTCATTTTTTTCCCTTTTTCACCAGTATTATTGCTTCTTTACTACTACCATTTCTAATCTTGAATATTTGTACTAAATGTATTGAAAAGAATTGTTTCCATGTAGATGGAGTATACACATGCACTCTTTTGAATATGTACATACTAGAGAGTAAAAGCCTGTGTACACGGGCCAAGGTCCGGTGACGCCAGTCCTGCTCTGTGTACTGCTGCTGCCTCACTGTCAGCGCACGCGATGCAGTCCTGCACAGTAGAGACTGCCCAAACCCAGTGCTTTCTGTCAGTCTCTACTGCGCATGACTGCATCGGACAAACATTCTGGCCTTTTATATTATAGGATCGACGTATGTATTAAAGAAAGACAGACTCGGCTAACCTATCCTATATAATAATTCACTAAAAGTATGTTTGTCAGAAGCTCTCTCATGAGCAGTAGAGAGGGCTTCATATGCTGCAGTCATGCGCAGTAGAAGCTGTCCGCACCGTGGCTGATAACGGAGTGGGGAGCTCTGAATTCAGACCATAGTCCTCTCTGAGCACCTTCCTAGCACGGTCTGAATTCGGAGCTCCCCTCTATGTTATCAGCCGCAGCTTGGGCAGTCTCTACTGTATCAGCAGTGGCGCGCTCGGGCAGTCTACTGTGCATGACTGCAGCGCCACCAGTGTTGGCCTGTGTACACAGGCTTTAAAACTAGTTAAAGATAATGGGGTGCATAATAAAGGGGCACAAGCTTGAAATAGAGCATTATGCAGTTTGTGAGTCAATTTAGCACATTTGTATACAATTATACCACTGTTCTACCACTGGTATGCAATACTATGTGTCCCTTAATCTGTTTAAAGGGATAGTGACACTTAATATGTAAAAAATATATATATATTAGGGTTTATCCTCCTGAGTTAAACAAAGGTACTCCTACTTCTGAGAGGGGTTTTAATAAAAAGTTATTGCAGCTCAAAACTGCAAAAAAAGGGGTGGGAGGGGGATACTTTATGATTCAATCACATTTGAACTACAACTCGGACAATACTGAAATAAAGATCTCCACGGCCCAAATATTATGGAGATTAATCTGAGCTGCTTCTATTGTGAAACATTACTATCTCTTTAAGGTAAATGGTTCAGTATACAGTATAAATCATATACTGTTGAATTCTACCAAAGTTATACACTAACTGTAATATTGTAATGTTAAATAACACAGAGGGTAGACTGATAGAATAGAAAAAGTCAATAAAAGTGTTTGAAAGTGGTAATTTTAGCTTTAGAAGGTAGATATATTTAAGACAACAAAAATATGTGTCAGTTATGGAGTAGTGGGTAAAGGTCAGATGGCAATTGATTGCATCCAGGGGACCCACATTTTGTGTTAGTTGTGTAATATGTCACATGGAATTTCATGTGTGTGTGTATGAGATCACAGGGTTTCCCACGGGGGAGTGTATGTGAAGTTCTTCAGAGCGACAGCAAGAGGCTTTTCTCAACTATAAACTTCTGTGTTGCTATGCAAAATTAAAATACCTATTCCATCAAAAAGTGATTATGGTAAGAGTTTGGGAAAGGCTGGTAATTCAATGAATGATTGTGGGCAGCACAGTCTACCATGTTTGTACTTGTGATGTGCATATGTTTGGCTGGAGCATATATAGATTGGTTTTTAGACATGCCTGGGGCAAAGTAAATGATATATAATGAACTGGTTTCTTCAAATTATACTCCAAAATACATAATATTCAATTGAATAATACTATTATATGATCATGGTTTGGTGAAAACCAAAAGGGGGTATCACTTCAAAAAGTCCCAGGTAATTTTGTGTGCTTAGGTAGGTTTTATCTTACCACTTTAATGAAATTGGGTAATGGCAATTGTGTGTTTTGAGTTGGGATTGATAAGAGGCTGTTCAAAGGGACAGTGAAGAGCAGTTCCACCATAAATGCAGCACCAGCATTGTTCCAGGTGTCTTGCAGGCTGACTAATTGGACATTCTTCGCTCATACAACCAGATATATGGGAATCTCTTCTGTGCTACTCTGTTTGCGCATGTGTTCTCTTGAAGAAACTGGGATCCATCAAGTGTGATGAAAGAGCTACTTTAATAAACAGCTTTATTATTATTTTTACAACCAGTGATGAAGTAGAGCTTTTTTTATTTTTGTTTTCATTTCAAGTTTTATTATCTTTGTTCTGTTTATACTGAAATCAGGCCCCAAATATCTGTGTGTGTTCTCTTTAACTGTTATGTATATAATAACATTTATGCATGTAATTATGCATGTAAGCATCAATGCAAAAGCGATTGGGTTTGGTTAGTGTATAGACACAGCCGTTGTATGAGTACAACCTTTTGCTATATTATGTAGCTGCATGCTTTGCAAACCATTTTGTTTGCTCACTGGAATTTATTATGTATGTATGTATCTATTTATTTAATTATTTATTTAAGAAAATGTTTTACCAGGAAGAATACATTGAGATTTCTCTAATTTTCAAGCATTTTCAAGGGTGATAAATTAAGATGTACAAACATCTTAATTTATTTATGTTTGGTATTTTATTGTTGCTTAGTCCCAGATATATTTTATGCTACAAAATAACTTCAGTGTGAGAGATGTATTCTCATAGAACAAACCAGTTTTCACATGATTTTGCTACTCTGTTACACGTGAAATTACTTTTCTTTTGATCAGTAAAGAAAACTGTAGCCCCCCCCCCCACATACACTTATATTAATGTGAGAAAACACCTACAGAAAAAAAAAAACATTTATTAAAATAGCTATCCCTCCCCTTATCATCTCACTGTGTATGCAAATAATTTCCACAGGACAAGATTGGGGGGGGGGGCTGTCTCAGAGACTACTTTGTAATTCCCTCCAGCCCCTAATGTAAGGAGTAGGCAAAATACCTTATTTTTATGTATTAAATGGGGTAGCCTTAAACCGCCACTTGGTCAGATTTAGTTAATATGTGATTAAATGGGCCGTTAACCCCATACAATATATAATCCTCCTTGGACAGCCTAATTCAGTCTTGCAAGTAATACAGTAATGAGTGTAGCTGTTTGACTCACTTCTAACTATGTTTGATCTGTTGAACTGATCCCCAATCCCAATACATAATCTAAACTACACTTGATCTGTACTACTAATTGCAGATACTTTAACAACATCTTCCTTTCTCTGTTTATGAGAATCAAAGGAAACTGTGTTTGGCTATAACCTTCAGAGGGTGCTATCAAGACTGTGTCCAAAGCCTTGCCTATCCTGGTTCAATTGCCATTTTCAAAGGGCCCTGGACTATTGGTACTTGTAAGGTTAATACCTGATCTTTGCATTAGCCCCAGAATATGTTATAGCCTTGCATGTCGATGAGAGTTTACTAATTGTTGGCCACTGACTTAATATGTTTATATGCTACTAGCAATTATTCCCCAGCATTGTCCATGTAGTAATATGATTCCCTTTTGTATTTTTTTTATATTTGGAATCAGACCTTATGGTGGGGCATCAGTACTCCTCCTGAAACCTCCCAGCTACTGATCTCTGAGCCAATTTGGCTGAAAGATCAATAGAGGTGACGAATTGGAGCAAAAGAGCTCCTCTGCTTCCATCCTACCTGAAGTACTGGTAGGAGTGGGTGGGATCGGGAAACCCTGTCATGTCATTGAGAAAAAGCTTTCCACTTTGATGTGAGAGGGTTTGCCTATCCCACCCATTCCTAGCCCCCTGCTTCCTCCTCAGCCAATCGCCAAAGGGGAGTTTTATATAACACCACCTTCCTAATGCCCCGGGGTGTGGCTGGCAGTGAGTGAGGAACCCTCTTAGAGTTTTATATATATAGATTACCAGCCTTTAAAATGCAGAAAAGATTAAATGCTCAGCCTGACCCCGACACACACAATGTTCCCACATATTTACATTAAAGGTTATTAACTGAAATATGTAGGCAAATGAAGTATCACATTTATCAAGATAAACACATTCTATAAAATGGAAGGGGAGGTGACATTTTGCTCTCTATTTGAGGATGATGGAAATTGTAGTCTAACAACTTCTACAGAACGTGGGTTGCTTACTACTGCGCTATAGAAACCTACAGGGTTTTCCTTTGATAAGCATGGTGAGTTTATTTTATACTATTTTACTTTAATTTTGCCAATAAGACTTTGTTAATGTCACACACCATTACTACGGCTTAGCTGTCCATTGTTTATTGATTTCTGTGTATGACTTTGGCTTATGTCCAACCTTGCTGCTGATCTTCGTCTTGATTCCTGGCTATGTACGACTATCCTACTTGGCTCTTCTACCTCGGCTACGTCTGACTATGGCTCTCCGACCCTGGCCACGTACAACTATCTGACTCCGGTGGATTCGACATACAATGCCTGACTGTCCTTCACTTGCTGGCATCCATCTTCTTCACCAAGTACCTATCTAGCGGTGTGGCTTAAACCCATCCTATCTGGCTTCACGGCCAGCACCTTTAACTCTGGCTTAGGCCTCAGCAAGTGTATAGGTGTACACTGGCTACGATCTCTAGCCTCACACTCTATCCAGCACTCCCCAGCATCCTCAGGATTCTTGGTGTTACCCAGTTATTCTTTCAGCATTACAGGTAAATAATCCTCTGCATACTACTCCAGGGTTTTAGCCAGCCATAAAATGAACAGATAATATACTTATTATTAATAAACAAAATGAGTCAAAGAGCCTTATTCTTCAAGCCAAATAGATTGAATTCATAATCAAAACAAGTACACCATAGGATTGAAATAAAAGCTCAATGAATTGACCTGGATTTCGATGGAGATTTGAACTCTTTGAATACAATATTTGTCTTTGTGCATGGCAAAACAATGTGTTGGAAACCTCTGTAACATTATCCGGGTTAAAAGCTACATTGATCCCTTAAAGGGATAGTAATGTTTCAAAATAAAAGCAGCTCCAATTAATCTTCATAGTATTTGTGCCATGGAGAGTATTATTTCACTACTGTCAGAGTTGTAGTTCAAGAGTAATTGAATGATAAAGTTTCCCCCTCCTGCCCCTTTTACCTAGTGTTAACCACCTCCCCTCAGATGTGGAATTTGGTCCACAGACCAGACATTTCACAGCAAGGGACAATCTTCTTACTGCGAGAACAATCAAAACCTTGGCCCCCCTTGACAGGTTTTTCAGTTTTTTCCCTTATGCTAATTGAAGATTGTCCCTCTGTGAGATCCATCTGGGAAGTATTTCCGCTCTGAGGTGAGCAGTGTTACATCAGTAAAAGGGGCAGGAGGAGGATACTTTATCATTCAATTACTCTTGAACTACAACTCCGACAGTACTGATATAACACTCTCCATGGCCCAAATACTATGAAGATTAATTGGAGCTGCTTTTATTTTGAAACATTACTATCCCTTTAAGGATCAGACGGGTGCACAAGGCATTGCATCTGGTCCTTAAACAGTTAAAATCAATGAGAATGTTCATTTCCACACTATGGTTCAGTTGGTTTGCTCAAACACGTACACACTCTTGAAAGTGAGAGCTTTATGGGGATGCAGTCTTTTCTGTAAAATGAAATAAACTGAGATGAAAGAAACTGATGAAAGCTCATAAAAAGATTAAAAAAAAAAACCTCTGTGCCTCAAGCAGTAGCAATTTCCCTAATTAGTTATCTGATTTATGTAGCAATGTATCTGTATCACTTAAATATTGTGAACATTTTAAAGCTGCCACATTTTTTCGATGCAGCAAGATAATGAACTCGTAATGAAAATAAATGCACATTTATAGGTTAATATTATAATTTATTGAGAAACATGTTTATAACGTCTTCCCATGAAGCCCTGTAGACAATACACAATAATCACTTTTATCTCATTGTGAATTACACTATGCTGTACAGGTATCAAATTAGCAATAATGATTTAGAGAAATAAAAGGTCACATTATATAAAACTTTTAAAATGGGAGTATAACAATCTTTTAAATTGCCTCTAAACTCTGTGTCTGTTCAGGCGTGTTTTATATGCAGTTTATAAGATTTTACTTGGGGAAAGGTTAACCAATTGCCTGAAAACCCTTTCTTATTAATTAGAAACTACCGGTATATAGAAATTAATAAATGTTCCTTAAAAAAACCCTTTAAGTGTCAGAGGGGTCTCTAACTTATTAAAATGCAATGCATTTGATACCTCTATGACACTCAAAGGGTTAAACTATTAATAGTCTTTCATACAGCAGTCAGTTGCAGTTGTTCTAAACACGGCAACTGGAACATAAATGATCCTACTGGAGGGTTAAAATATAAAATCAAAAACATTTATTGACAGCTGGCTAAAGCAAGACACTGCATAAAATACAGGTTTCAAAAGGCGGAATGAAGCTGGTTGATTTCATTTTGGTCATGAATCCCTTACTTGTAAACTGACATACAAGTCCACAAACACCTTTGAATACACAACCATATTACCATAACAGGTAGGTAAGCACAGGTGTATATAAACTAGTTAATGATAAAACAGTAATCAGTTATATTTTATACCATTTTAGCGCCAGAGACTTGTGGACCTTTTTTGTACCCCTCTGGCTATGCACATTTTCAGTATTTTTGCTATCCATGCTATCCTGAAGCACAAAATGGTATTTTTAACTTTATGAACTAAAATGCACATTCCATAAAACTAAAATAGCCCAATAGTTATATCAAAGCATATGTTTAATGAAAGTAGATATCCCACTACATCAAATGAGGAATTATTACTGCTATGCTGGTGTGCACAAATGTTTCCAGAAGGTGGTGCTAAAGAAAAATATAAGCATTTGCTTTACAATTCCAACCTTACAAATCTGCTGAAATATTTGAAAACTATGGAATGTCCTGCTGTATTCATTAGCTACCGCTCTTGTGACAAAAATGACACCCTATTAGTATGAGCTGACATACTATAAGGGGCACCAGAAGAGCAAAGCTGCAACCTCTAATTTTCTTACTTTTTTCCAAACATGCCGTAATATAACATGCCATATCAACAAGAGGTAATTTGCCTTTCTACCCCTAACCTCATGTGCTCAAATGTTTAAAAAATTTGGTGTTGAATAAAAATATGCATTTATTTATATTTCCACCCCTTGACACGTACTAAAATATTTGAAAACTATGGCATTTTCTACTGCATTCAATATATACTGCTCATACAAAAAAAATGGTACCACATTGGTTTAGGTTAACATCCAGTAGGAGGTGACAGAAACATGAAACATCACCTTTTTTTGAAATAGGTTGCATGCATTAACCCCTTAGCGACAGCCGCTTTCGTACACGGCTGTCACCTTAACGCCCGAGGAACATTTTTTTTTTTTCCAAACAAGTCCGGCGTCTCCGAGCGGAGATGGTACGTCCTCTGTCACTAAGTGACAGTTTCTGCGGGACGTACCTGGTAAGTCATCCGTCGTTAAGGGGTTAAAATGGTCATACCAATTATATGAAAGAAATGTATACAAGGCATACCATTTTGGAAAGTAGGCACTCACATGCATCTAATTAGTGTATTTTACTTTTCTACATTTATGCTGATGTGCACAATGTTTCCATAAGGTGGTGCTATAGGGTTTTTTTCAACTACTTCAAAGATCTTTGAAAACCACGGAATTTCTCAGTGTATTCAGTATTTCCTACCAGCTGACATACCATATGGGTGCCATAAGCATTAAACTACACCAACCACTTTTTTCTTTTGAAATTACCTGCCTGCATTAAATTAACTATTACATATTTGAAGAAAAAGTTAGTAAGGTATACCGTTTAGGAAATTTGACTTTCACCTGCATCAAATGCCTTTTTACCCCTAGGCTAGTGTGCACAACTCTTTCCAGAATGTAATGCTATAGAAGAAATGTTACACTTCAGTCACTTCAAACATACTGAAATCTTGCAACACCAAGCAATTTCTTAGTGTATTCACCACCTGATTCCAGTCCAAGAAAAATTGTACCCCATTGGTATGTTCTGAAATACCATAATGGGTATCAGCAGCATGACTACCAGGGGGACAAGGCTGGGGGAGCAGGTGGTATATGTGTGTTTCCATGACTACTAGTAGAAAAATGTTGTGAGAGGGGTCAGAGAATGTATGCAGGGATATGTAACTAATAGTAAGCAGTGGAACTATACTGGGGGTATCCGATATGTGTGAGGATATATGACTACCAGTCTGCAGAGGAACAATGCTGATAATATATGTGGGAATCTGTGATTAACAATGGGGATTGGAACCAGGACGGGAGGGGCAGACAGTGTATATGGGGAGCTATGACTAACAGAGGGCAGCAGATAAGAAGGCTGGAAAGTATGTTATGGCACAAGTCTTATTTGTATTTATATTTTATTAGACCTTTTTGGGGGCATCCAGCTGATATAACTGGGTCCAATGTTTCCCTTTACCCACACTGGTGACAATACCAATGTCATTTAACTTGGAAGGCTTTTTCTGATCCTGCCCACTCCTACCCATACATTTGGATAAGTTGAAAGTAGGGGAGACACACTGCTTTTCTGTGGTCACCACTATTGGTCTCCCAGTACCATCAGGTGGGAAATCAATAGTGGTAGGGATATCAAGTGGGGTCCTGATGCCCCCATGAGGTCTGCTATAAAATGGGGGGAGGTTTTGGGACAGGGGTGCATGTCTGGGGATGGGGGTGATTTCAGACATGGCTGGTGGGATACTGAGATATGGCTGGGGAAGTGAGGACATTTATTTTAGAAATGTGAGTGTGAGAATTCCCCATGCATCCCCTCTGAGATATGCAACATCTCAGAGAATAAGTCTAACCAGGAGCAGTCTTCAATTATTTGAATACCAGAAGGATGGTATTCAAAGGGATACAATGCATACATGCATAACTTGAGGTCACTTCTATACGTTTAAGTGGATTACAGCTTTGTTGGTATCACATTTGAGACATTTTAAGACCAAAAATAAAAAACATTTGGACAACATAGTGGACAAGGCCAAGTATGTCACACTCACCACTCTCTGCCCTAGGAACAGCACTGCTACTGGATGCCTTGAGAGAAAAATTGTTTTAAAGTTTTTCATTGAAAACATCTGGGAAAGAAGGCAGTCAGATACCAGTGAATTCCACAGACATTGGCCAGCCCTGGTAGCTACTTTGCCCCCAAAACCTTCCTCTCAGCAAGCCTTCTGATTGCAGGTTCAAAATTAAAATTTATTTAATCCTTTCAAAATACTAGCAACAAATACAGCTCAACATGACATACAATTCAGTTTCTAACAGTAATATTGCATTGACATATATTTATAATGTTATCTCAAAGTTAACAGTGCTACAATCTATCTATGTGGGCACTGTACTGTGTTGAAAGTGCAACTAGTTGGTACTTTGTAACATAGCAATCATGGCCTGACCTTTGGTATTACTACACTGTCATTATATGAACCTTTAAGGCCATTGGCAAAATGCTGAAAGGGCCTAAAATGCCCCAAATATAAAACTAATATACAGCATACCATATTTTCTTTGGTAGCCATCCATAGGTCCTTTGGTACTGATTAGACTTGGAGAACATTGCCTGCAAGAGCTATTTCATAGCAGCTGATGTTTTTCCTTAAATGCATGTATTAATGGACATGAGAACTAGGCCCAAACCCTAGACCCACCTACCCCCAGTGTGGCTTTTCCTGACTATCTGATTTCCCCCTTTTCTGCTTGTTTGTGATGCTGATACATTTTGGTTTTCAGGACTGAAGCTCTGTCCAATGCAATACACTGCAAAGAGTACCAGTTATAAAACAATAATTAATAGAAGCAGCTGTTCCAGGCAATTATATAGTGTTCCACCACCAGAGACAAGAGTGCAAGGGAGGTGGAGTAATGATCTGTGTCAAATCATCCTTAAACCCCATGCCAGTATCAGTCCACACACCCCAATCTTTTGAATAGTAGCTGCTAGCATCGCAATAAGTAGAGGATTTTGGATACAGTTAATATACAGACCCCCAGGAGATGGGAAGAGATTTCTTCAAGAACTCTCAGACCTTTTGAGTGGTTTAATCCTTGAACACCCTAGATGGATTATATTGGGACACTTCAAAACTTGGATTGATAACACCCTATCCCAACTTTGGCAGGACCTCCTCAGCCTGATGAGTGGGCTCGGCTTCATACAAATCGCTGCCATTTCCACCCACAGAAAAGGCCATATACTTGATCTAGTGTTCCAGTCTGGACTAGAAGTGTCGCCAGTAACTGTAAATCCAGTTGTATGGTAAGACCACCACTCCATACACTTTTCAATTGGATCACAATCAGCCAGACCACAACCTCAGAACCTGGTCAAACACTGCTGATTAAAAGGGGTGACCCCATTGGACGTAACATCAAATATGGATCTAAGTGAACTGATGGGCACTTGTGAAGACCCCAGCTCCTTAGTCCTCTCTACAACAAAACCATGAGAGACACCCTAGAAAGCATTGAACCATCATGCACTGCACCATCAAAACTCACAACAATGCACCTTAGTTTCATAGCACCATCAGAGAAATGAAGAGAACAAGCCGTAAACTCGAGAGAAGGTGGCACAGGACACATGACCTAGAGGATAAAGCCGCTCTTACCAAACACCTCAATGAATATCATTTTAAGATAACTCAGAAAAAAAATCTTCATTTTTGTCAAGCAAAATTACACCCTCCTGCAACAGACCCAGGCAACTGTTTCACACAGTAGAAAAGCTCTGCAAACCAGCATGCATGCATATTCCCACCAACTTTTCTCAGGATAACTGTGAAGAATTTGCAATGTTCTTCACAGACAAGATTTCCTCCATCCAAGCATCCATCACAGCAGGCCAACCAGTTACCCACCAGAACCACTACAGTGGAAAGCCAGATTTCCCCAGTTTATGGTCTATTTTTACAAATGTGGATGTAGAGCAAATTAAAAGAACCATGCAAAAGTTGCGGCCACTACATGTGAATTAGACCCTGCCCCAACTCGTATTATAAGCGAATGCATTGAAACACTTGACTCAGCCCTCACAAAAATAGTGGAGTGTTCACTAAAAACTGGAAACTTGCCAGATCCTCTAAAAGAAGCAGTAGTAAAACCCCTCCTAAAGGAACCTTCATTAGACCCAGACTGCATAGCAAATTACAGACCAACCTTCCATTTCTGGGGAAAATCACTGGAAAAGTAGTGGAAACTCAACTGGAGACCCATCTATCAGTCTATAACACCTTTGATCCTTTCCAGTAAGGTTTCAGATGTTGCCACAGCACGGAAACAGCACTGGTCTGAGTGCTAAATGATCTCCTTTTCGTGTGAGACAAAGGTGATTACTCCATCCTAATATTCCTGGATCTCTCATCTGCATTTGACACCACTGACCATGGGATTTTAGTAGAGCGCTTGCAGCACATCTATCTGTGGTCTAGGAGGCACAGTTCTTAACTGGTTTAAATCTTTTCTCACTGGTAGATCACAGAGAGTAACATCAGGATCTTGCTCATCGGCACCAACAGAATTAGCCTGCGGAGTTCCACAAGGTTCCATCTTGTCCCCCATGCTATTCGCAATTTACTTGCTACCACTGGGAGACATCATCGGGCACATGGATATCATGTGCTACTCAGATGACACACAGCTCTACGTCTCCTTTGCTCCAGATACTAAAGATCCAACATGCCTCATCAAGAGTTGCTTAGCAGACCTCATAGAGTGAATGAATGCTTGTTGACTAAAAGTGAACCCTGACAAAACAGAGTTACAGTGAAGGAAAAATGATTTGATCCCCTGCTGATTTTGTAGGTTTGCCCACTGCTAAAGAAATGATCAGTCTATAATTTTAATGGTAGGTTTATTTGAACAGTGAGAGACAGAATAACAACAATTAAAATCCTGAAAAAAGCATTTAAAAAAAAATATATATATAAGTTGATTTGCATTTTACTGAGTGAAATAAGTATTTGACCCCCTATCAATCAGCATGATTTCTGGCTCCCAGGTGTCTTTTATACGGGTAACAAGCTGAGATTAGGATCACTCTCTTAAATGGAGTGCTTCTAATTTCAGTTTGTTACCTGTATAAAAGACACCTGACCACAGATGCAATCAATCAATCAGATTCCAAACTCTCCACCATGGCCAAGACCAAAGAGCTGCCAAGGATGTCAGGGACAAGATTGTAGACCTACACAAGGCTGGAATTGGTTACAAGATCATCGCCAAGCAGCTTGGTGAGAAGGTGAAAACAGTTGATGCGATTACTCACAAATGGAAGAAACATAAAATAACTGTCAGTCGCCCTCGGTCTGGGGCTCCATGCAAGATCTCCCCTCGTGGAGTTTCAAAGATCATAGAATGGTAAGGAATCAGCCCAGAACTACATGGGAGGATCTTGTCAATGATCTCAAGGCAGCTTGGACCATAGTCACCAAGAAAGGACTGAAATCCTGCAGAGCCTGCAAGGTCCCCCTGCTCAAGAAAGCACATGTACAGGCCTGTCTGAAGTTTCCCAGTGAACATCAGAATGATTCAGAGGAGAACTGGTTGAAAGTGTTGCGGTCAGCTGAGACTAAAATCGAGCTCTTTGGTATCAACTCAACTCGCCTTGTTTGGAGGAGGAGGAATACTACCTATGACCCCAAGAACACCATCCCCACCATCAAACATGGAGGTAGAAACATTATGCTTTGGTGGTGTTTTTCTGCTAAGGGGACAGGACAACTTCACCGCATCAAAGGGCATCATCAGCCAGGGCATTGAAAATGGGTCGTGGATGGGTATTCCAGCATGACAATGACCCAAAACACACGGCCAAGGCAACAAAGGAGTGGCTCAAGAAGAAGCACATTAAGGTCCTGGAGAAGCCTAGTCGGTTTCCAGACCTTAATCCCATAGAAAATCTGTGGAGGTTGCTGAAGGTTCGAGTTGCCAAACGTCAGCCTCGAAACCTTAATGACTTGGAGAGGATCTGCAAAGAGGAGTGGGACAAAATCCCTCCTGAGATGTGTGCAAACCTGGTGGCCAACTACAAGAAACATCTGACCTCTGTGATTGCCTACAAGGGTTTTGCCACCAAGTACTAAGTCATGTTTTGCAAAGGGGTCAAATACTAATTTCATTCAGTAAAATGCAAATCAGTGTATAACTTTTTTAAATGCTTTTTTCAGGACGTTTTTGTTGTTATTCTGCCTCTCGCTGTTCAAATAAACCTACCGTTAAAATTATAGACTGATCATTTCTTTGTCATTTCTTTGTCAGTGGGCAAATGTACAATATCAGCAGGGGATCAAATATTTTTTTCCCTAACTGTACTCTTGGTAAGGGGCAACAAGAATATCTCAGTATCACCCAACTGGCCTGGAACTTGGCTCTGAATTTATTAGTTCAATAGAGGCACAAAATAATTTAAACAGCAGATCTCTTCCGTAATAAAATCTTCTTTCTTTCATTTGAGAAAAATAGCCAGGATACAACACTTAATTCCACCGGATGATATGCCAACATTAATCCATGCATTTGTGTCTTCTCGTCTAGATTACTGTAATGCACTTTACTTGGGCCTCCCAGAAAAAGAACTCCATCGCCTACAGAAAGTACAAAATGCAGCAGGGACTTGTAAGCAGGTAAGTGCAATATATATATATATATATATATATATATATATATATATTTTTTTTTTTTTTTTTTTTAAATGAATAATCAGATAAGGGGTACAGAATAAGAAAAGGGGGAGAATGGAATAAAACATATAGGGAAGTATACATAATTCCAAGTTATAGGATGCAAAAAGCAACTAGTTCAAGTGATGAGACAATTAAGAATAACTTAAAGTACAATTTGTCCAATTTGTGTATAATTTCAGAAAGCATATGGGTTGGTTTGACAAGGAGAGTGTCCACATGCACTGGAGAGATGATGACTATACACATAAATAAATATTATGTGCCTAATAACAGAAAACAAACACTCTGCAAGTCCCTGATATTTATACTTAGTGATGTTTTTTCTTTGCTGTACGTTTAGTATTGTGTGGCTATGACCATGAGATTAGGTTGAAAACCAGCAATTGATTAATAAAGATCTGTTAGGCTAAGACTGCCAACCATTTATCCACCAATTTATGAAAGACGGAGAAAGCATCTTGATTCCTTATAATTCTGTTTTTAAAATTGTTTTTAATATTATACTAATAAACATTTATTTTAATTAACTAGGAGATACCATTAACATAATTTAGGTACAACATTGAACTGGTCCCCTTTTCCTTAATGGGTCTAAAAGGTGCTCTAGTGTCAAATTTGGGCTAGGGCACTAAAAATTGATGACTGGTTTCTTTTCTATCCTCTCCTTATTTCACAACATTTCAAGAGAGTAGTGGAGTTATCTGACATCCCTTTTGGAGAAAGTTATAATTCCAGTCATGGCATAAAAAGTGGGAATTGGGTGTCTTCTTCATACAGTAGAATTCTTCTGTGCTGTAATTAACGCAGAACAGTTTCTGTTCAGAAAGTGAGAGAAAGCATTCTTAGGGTACAAAAATGTGGGTCCTCCACAGTTTCATCCATTGGTATTGGCTTAAAATCAGGAACCTCATAGCAAAAAGAAATATCCCTGACTTATTTCACAGTATGGTCTATTGTATGTGACAATGGGGGCAAAGGGAAAGTCCAATCTGTAAAGTATTTCATTCTCCTACAGCACATCTGTGACTGCCTTGAAATATCTGTTTAGTTGGAGGGTAAAAGTGGAGAGATTATTGAAGATCAAAAGGGTATCCCTCATGTGTGAGCTGAGTTGCTGTTGTCAGGCTTTTCCACAATTTCTTCTTTAATTGCAAAAGGATGTAGGAAACATATAATGCCTTGGTCATCTTGTGAAATCAAGGTCTAAGAGCACTGTGTGTTCGATCTTTCAGTTTCAATTTAATGACCTGGCGGAGCTTTTGTGTATTGAGGAGTATATCTGAATGATATGTTATGAGGTCTATGGCTGATATCTCAGGTTGCACCATCTCCCTTGATTCTCATGATCAATATTATACTTTAACTGTGTTTCATTTTGACCTGCTGGATGATGGCAAATGTCCTGATATGTTTTAAGTTGCTATTGCAAGTATGCCACTGCTGACTAACAGGACAGGAATCTAACCTGCATGGCAGAGAAGTACTACCAGCAAGTAATAGATTCAGGAGTAAGAGGGAGCTGTGCACAAAAACTACTTAAATGCCAGAGTTCAACTGCATGGCTGGCAAACAAAACAAACTCTTAAGGCTGCCACTGAAGAGTGCTTGAGAGCAAAGTTACTGCAAGTTTGAATAGCCAGGGCCACTTGAGCTGGAACTTCACCAGGATGCACTTGCTCACTGACAAAAGCTGCATCAGGAGAGCACAAATGAACAATGGTCACATGATCCAAACTGGATTTCAGACAAGATCAGCTGGTTCTAACAAATTATGACAATAATAAAAGTCTGATAGTATAAATAATACAGATAAAGGGTTGTGTCAGATTACCTGTAGATAAAGCAGAAGGGACTTAGAGCAAGAATATGACTGATGAAAATGTGATCTTGAAAGCTTGCATTCTAAACCTACTAAATTAGCCAATAAATGTATAATGTTCACACTACTTGCTTGTATACTAAAGAATGGCACTGTACAGGCTGCAACATATCAGTATATATAATACATGAACATTTCCTTGGAGGAGATGATATGGTATAAAATATGTAGAAGAGGAATACAGCAAAGAGTTTCACTATACAGATTGATAAATCAATCTTCAATGTAAAATTGTGTAGCATAAAGTAGAGGAATTCCAGAACTTTTCCACAAAATCTGATGGAACAAATAATATTCTTTATGATCATTACATTTAATACAGCTGGATGATATAAATACATATTACTGATACAAAACTGCTATCAAAAAAACTTTAGAAATTGTAAAATTAGAAGTAATCAATCAATAAGTATAAAATAGCACAGCTTTCTCTGTCTAGTCCACAGGGACTCCATATCCTTCTATGTTTCAAACCAATATGTTTCAATAAAAGAATCCCATAATACCCTCCTTGCTGTGGTATGCTGACCTTTCCTTTCAGTTTTAATTGATAAATGTCAGTGTATGAGCTGCTAAAGCACTTACTGTTTTGAACAGTTATATCTTATATTAGCCATATTTTGCTTATACTGTAATGTCCATAACTCTTTTGTGAGGTTACTTTGTCAGAACCTGCTCAGTAATAGCAGTGATGAAATAGTATTGACACCTCCTGATGCTCATTTGCAGGGTAAATTTGAAACACCTTGGACTCTAAATAGGTTCTCAGCATAATGAACTAATGCTATAAATATGCGCATACTAGCCCAGACATAGGCAACCTTTTGCTTTTCAGCTGTTGGAGACTATGGGTATGAATCATATCACACTGGCCTTATAGTTTCCAACAGCTGGAAAATCAAATACTGACTGCCCCTGTTCTAGCCAATTATATGAAGCCAAAATGTGGAGCTTTTCTTGGGTAAACCAACAGCACCATAGCAAATACATAAAATACCCATTGAGTTAAATGGGACATTTAACCCCTTCAATGCTAGAGAGTATTGTCATTTGAGGGGTTAAAATACCCTTTTAAAGCAATGGGAATTATTATTTTTACCCTATGGTGCTGTTGGTTTGACCCATAATTTAACACTAATATTCTTCAGACTTCCTTTTCCAATATCCTGGTTATGTACCATGGCATGATGCAAGCATTTGTTTACATTACATATAGGCATCAGCTAGCAGACTGTCAAGTATCAATATAAAACACACACATACACACACACGCACACACACACACACAGACACACAAACACACATACGTACAGATGGTAAAATGTACAGTAAACCTGTGAACATTTCTGTGTAAATGAAAAAGAGGTGGGGAATACACAATACAGATCTGAGTATAGTATTGTGTACAGTTTATTAAAAATAGACTCAAAGTAGACCCCCCCAAAAAAATATATATGTGTGTATATATATATATATATACATATATATATATATATATATATATATAATGCTAAAAAAGGCAAATCTGAAAAACCACACAAGAATAAAAAACATGTTCAGTAGCAAACAAGTATCCACAAATCTGGACAAATGACTGCTTGGTTACTCTAAAAACTCTACAAGCTGTAACTTTAATGCTATGGCTTCACAATAGGGGTAGTGGTAAAATATAGTATTAATGTGACATAATGTGTACAACAATGTCTACTAATATACAGTATGTACATATATATATATATATATATATATATATATATATATATATATATATATATATATATATAAACATAACTTTTTAACTGTCTTTTATATATGCAGTTTCTCTATCAGTAGATATAACCTATGTTACAGTGTGGGGGATATGTTATCCCATCCACACCCTCCTCACAGACCCAGGGCTTGATCCAATTCCCACCACTAAAACTGTCTGTGGGGCAAAAATGAATACTGAATGGCACACACACATATTGTTACTGTAGGAATCCAATTTCCCTTCCAGTTCCAACAGGAACTATGACCAGCGTTGGGACGCAAAACTTGTGGCCCAATGTTCGTTGTTCATGGTAAATAGTGCTAATTCATGTTAAATAGCGTGAGCAATGGGTGGATCAAAGGAAACCAGCTCACACTCGGTGTTTAACATGCAGTCAAACACAGAATGTGAGCTGCAAACACAGTCACCCTCCTAAACATCAAACCTCCCCTTGACCCTACACGGGCTTTTACTAGGGCCGGTAAAAATCTCCAGGTGTAGGCGTATGAGATGCACCAAAATTCATGGAGAAACCCACAAGAAGGTGATCCCACATATGTAGGAGTGATATAGATGTCAAGAGATGTCAGCTACGGTGGCCAGTGAGCTCCTTTTATACCAAGTGGAGCTACCCCTTGTAGTGATGGGCACAATAAAGTGATTGTAAATTAAGAGTGCATCTGTACTGGACCTTTGAATGCTTTTGAGACTTTCCACTTTAGATCCATATATTATGCATAGCTGCTTTTACAACTGAATAACGACTTTCTTCTAAGCACCCAGTGTCTACTATATTTATATAAGATTACTCGATGATTTAGAAAAACATTTGCTGTTTAACAAGATTATCCTATTGCAATTATTCAATACCCACTATACTTACTGAGTGTGCTAAACTTACCCTGGTTACTATATAATAGTAGACATTGGCTTCCACATTAGTTCCACTTAATTCTATATTCCATTTGTATAGTTATTTTTTTTTGTCACCAGCTAACATTAGTTTAGATTTGTAGATAATTGTTTGTAGCTGAATATTTTTGTATTCTTGTTTGTTTTATTTTTGGGATGTTGATATTTAGCCTATATATTTTGGCCTGTTTTTAAATGAATAGTAACCTTTATTTTTTACAGAATTTTTATTTGTACAGAATATGTACAGTCAAAAGACCTAGTCATTATTTATTTATTTATTCGTCTTCAATATTTTTTTTTGTCACACTTTTATGTCCTTGAAAATATGCTACCTGGATCTGTTTGCAGATGTTTGTTTTCTGTTAGAGAACATGAAAACAGGTCTAGTGACAAAAAATACAAAATGAAATAAAGAAAAGATCACACAGAGTATTTAGTGCTGTTGAAAAACTGTATTGTATTACATACTGCTTTGATGGTCTATCAACCAGAAAACTCTGCATAATCTGAAATTCAGGTTTCTCACTGTCAGGGACATAAGTGTACAAACTAGGTGAAGACTCAAAACAAGTATACATAGTTGATGAGGCTGAAAAAAAACATGGGTCCATCAAGTCCAGCCCATGCCAAAAACACCCCTGTTGATCCAGAGGAAGGCAAAAAAAAAACCCCTCTGGAACAATTTCTCATTTAGCCCCAAGTGGGTAAAAAAATTCCTTCCTGACTCCAAATGACAGTCAGATATTTCCCTGGATCAGCATCCTATCTGCTTTGATACTATATATACTGTTCTGTGCTAGATAATGCAACTGCTTTAAAAAAACAAAAAAAAAAACAACGGATGCCTATCTGCAAGTACATGCCAAGGCAAAGAATTCCATAGCTTTACCTTCCTTACTGTAAAGAATCCCTGCCTTTGCTTTAGTTGAAAGCGCCTTTCCTCTAGTCTTAATGGATGACCTCTTGTTCTTAGCTCCGCTCTTTGCGTAAATAATTCATTAGCTAATTCTTTGTATTGACCTTGAATGTATTTGTAAATGGTAATCATATCTCCCCTTAGACGTCTCTTCTCTAATGTAAACAAACCCAGTTTGGCTAGTCTCTCTTTATAACTCAGATCCTTCAATCCATTTATCAGTTTTGTTGCACACCTCTGCACCTTTTCCAGTTCAACAATGTCTTTTTTAAGAGCTGGCACCCAAAATTGTACTCCATATTCTAGATGAGGCCTAACCAAGGAATTTATACAGAGGTAGGATAATATTAGTATCCCTTGCATCTACACCTCTTTTTATGCAGGCTAGTACCCTATTTGCTCTTGCAGCAGCTGAGTGACTCTGAATACTGCTGTGAAGTCTATCATCTATCAGCACTCCTAAATCTCTCTCTGTTGAGAATTCCCCAAGTTGTTTCCCATTTAGTGTATATGTAGCAAGTTTGTTTCTACAGCCCAAATGCATAACCTTACTATCTACATTAAATGTCATCTGCCACTTTTCTGCTCATTCACTCAGTTTATCTAAATCCTTCTGCAGAGAAAAAACATCCAGCTCTGTACTTATTTCCTTGCATAGCTTAGTGGCATCAGCAAAGATTTAGATGCTACAATTCCCACATCTAGTTCATCAATAAACAAATTAAAAAGCATTGGGCCCAGGACTGAACCCTGTGGAACCCCACTTATAACGTTAGACCAATTTGAAAAAATTCCATTTACAACAACTCTCTGCCATCTATCATTTAACCAGTTCTCAATCCATGTACAGATAACAATAACAAATAAAGGGTGAATATTCCTTTAATAAACTTCTATACTAAAATACTACATTTAGATAAATCTGTATTGTATGCCTTCCCCATACATTGTATTCTCATTGTACAACATTGTCTTGGAGGATCTGAGACAATCAGGACAAGCAGCACTAAAAGTTAAGAGTGATATAATTGTTACTACCAGGTATGTCCTTAGAGCTAGTTATAGTTAATGCAGTTGCACTATTGAATGAATGCAGTGTTTTGTTTTTTTTCTAAAGTTTATATTACCTGTCCAGCACCATTTACATTTGCATATATGCTCTTCACAACCACCAGTGTTCTTGTTTGGTTTTGGACTGCAGATATTGATATATTTATATGTGTACATTATTTGTTAAGTGCTTGCATTCTTTTTGTTTCCTGATACATAAGGGGCATGTATTTTTTTTGTAATTGTCCTGTCTGATAATCCTTCAGATCTGGATGTACTAGATGGAACAAAGGGCCATCAAAGAGGCTGGGAGAGCTAAACTGGTGAGCTATGCTTGTGAGTGTTGTTGGTAGCAAGCACAGTCTTGCTTTAAACACTGACTGGGTTATAGGTACCAACCTTGAGGTCCGATAGCCAGAACCAGTGGATCTGGAAATGAGTCAAAATAATCACACCTAGCCTGGTTCAGTAGATATTGACAGAGGATGTTTAGTACTCAGGATGAACCCCCAGTACAAAAGGAGGTGATAGAACAGAAGTCAAGAATAGCCTAGGGTCAGGTGCACAGAATTGTAGTCATGGATAGCCAAGGGTTTATACAAGGTCTGTACAAGGAGCTCAAGATCATAATGGGTAGCCAATGGTCTGATAGACAGGAACTCAAAATCATAGTCATGGATAGCCAAAGGTCTGATACTCAGGACCATAGTGGTGGACAGCCAATAGTCTGGTGCACTGGTACTCAGGGTCACAGCAGTGGAAAGCCAAGGGTCGATTACACTGGAACTCTGAAAATATGAATATTGTGCTGGAGCATCGAACAGGACTCTTGCATGAGCAAAGGAAGAGGATCAGAACGTTGGTATAAATACTTTGTAGGTGAAAAATGCTCATGCACAAAAAAGGTGCAAAAAGACATATACCCTTACTAGGCACATCAAAAGAGATAAGAAGAAGGCCGCAAGGTGCCATCTGAGAAGGGGTGAAAGAGACATGAGCCACAATAAGATGCCCGGAATGAGAGCTACAGGTCCAGGAGCCAAACCAGGTAAGACATGTATGACAGTAATGAATCAATTATGCCATTGACAGGAAAATTATACCTGTCATATATATGAATACCCTTATGCTTGCTGAATCCTGGCTGGTAAAATGTAACTTCTCTTCCCTAAACAAATCATAATTGCTGGAATCTACTGACTACCACCTAGTACCCCAACATAGTCCCTCTTGGACTTAGAATGCTTCCTAAGTGAGACTGCAACTTATGACAACAAGAATGAGACGTTGGTTCTCAGAGATGTTAATGTTAATTGGCTGGACCCCAAAAATGCCAAATTCAGTTAATTGTTTAAGGCATTGAAAGAAAATACAACTAATCTCCTTTTCTACTCACATAAATTAGGAAAGATCTAACCATACTCTTCTGGACGGGATCCTTTCATTCTGCTAAGAATAGTTCAAAATTTGGACATACTAACAAATGTATTCAGTGATCACTTCCTAGTGTACTGGGTTCGATTTTATTCCCCACATTAAAACAAAAACTGAAGACAGTTTGGTATTCTATTAACTGTGCTGTCAAAAAACACTGACATGTAAAAATGCCCAACGGGCGTATAATTTACTCCCATTGGACACAATAAAAAAGTAGTTGCATTTGGCATTCTAATACTTCAACACATGTTAAGGCACTCACTTTTTTGGTGAAAAAAATGCTTCATAAAAAGTAGGGGCTGAGTCCCTAATGTGCGTTGAAAACCACTGTTGTGTTTTAGAAAAGTGGTTTTCAACACACACGCATGCTTGGCTAGTGACCACTACACTAATCACATATAGATGTATTGCAGAGCGCTGCATACCCCCTGGCACTCATAGGGTTAATCCTACTAAAATAACCATCATCCCCTGGAAAGAAACACTGACATATAATCCTGATGTCCAGCATGGTCCTCAGCACCCTGGTCTTCTTTAATCTTCTCTCTTCCGTGTTCTTGTTTCTTTGGCAAAGAGTTGCTGTAAATGGAACTTTTTCAGATTGGTCTAAGGTTATAAGTGGGGTGCCGCAGAGTTCAGTCCTGGGACCAATGCATTTTAATTTGTTTATTAATGATCTAGAAGTGGGAATTGAAAGTAGCAACTCAAGTCTTTGCTGATGACACTAAACTATGTAAGGAAATACATACAGAGCTGGATGTTTTTTCCCTACAGAAGGATTTAGATAAACTAAGTAAATGGGCAGAAAAGTGGCAGATGTCATTTAATGTAGATAAATGTAAGGTTATGCATTTGGGCTGTAGAAACAATCTTGCTACATATACTCTAAATGGGAGACAACTTGGGAAATTCTCATTAGAGAAAGATTTAGGAGTACTGATCGACAATAGACTTCACAGCAGTGTGCAGAGTCACTCAGCTGCTGCAAGAGTAAATAGAGTACTAGCCTGCATAAAAAGAAGTGTAGAAGCAAGGGATGCTAATATTATCCTACCTCTATATAAATCCTTGGTTAGGCCTCATCTAGAATATGGAGTACAATTTTGGGTGCCTGTTCTAAAAAAAGACATTACTGAACTGGAAAAGGTGCAGAGACGTGCAACAAAACTGATAAAGGGATTGGAGAATCTGAGCTACAAAGAGAGAATAGCCAAACTGAGTTTGTTTACATTAGAGAAGAGATGTCTAAGGGGTGATATGATTACCATTTACAAATACATTCAAGTTCAATACAAAGAACTATCCAATGAATTATTTATGCAAAGAGCTGAGCTAAGAACAAGAGGTCATCCATTAAGACTAGAAGAAAGGCGCTTTCGACTAAAACAAAGGCAGGGATTCTTTACTGTAAGGACGGTAAGGCTATGGAATTCTTTTTTTCGGGATGTTGTGCTTGCAGATAATGCAACTGCATTAAAAAAAGCTATGGATGCCTACCCAGCACAGAATAATATTGACAATTATGACAGATGGCTTCAAAGCAAATAAGATATTGATCCAGGGAACAATATGACTACCAGTTGGAGTCAGGAAGGAATAATTCCCCCCACACACACACACTTGGGACTAGATTGGAAATGGCTCCAGAGGGCTTTTTTTTGCCTTCCTCTGGATCAACAGTGGTGTTTTTGGCATGGGCTGGACTTGATGGACGCATGTCTTTTTCAGCCTTATCTACTATGTTACTATGTTACTATGTTCTTTCATATTCCTGTTTCTCTTCTAAGCTTTCCTTCTTCTTTCAAAATCTTTAGTTGAAAAAGAAATAAAAGTTCAATGAAACATGCATAAAAAATATGCTTGTCTTAACCCTTTGAATGGTGGAGAGATAGTCCTCAGGCACTCAAAGGGTTAAATGCATGATGGCATATTATGTCTAAATAAGAAGCAGTTATCATAAATTGGGTTTTGTAATCCCCTGCTAGAATTTGATTGGCTGGGAGGTGGTGTTTTCTCTTTTCTCCAATGCTAAATTTTCCTCCTAGTTGCCTATTTTTACAAATGTTTTGCCTATATTTCCTATGGGTACTACATTTCCCACTGCAATATTACTTCTTCTGAGGGCTATAGTTTATAAATAAGTGGCTGAAAGTCAAAGTTGCGAGTCCTACAGCCTTGGAAAATGTGTTATACACTATGGGCCGTATGTTCAAAGAAGTAGCGAAATAGCTTTTGTCGTTTGTAACGACTTTTCAAAGTAAAGTGTCCTTGGGATCATTAATATTTTCAGAGAGCGTCAGTTGTGATCGAAAATATGTCGTTTGTCCTGACTGAAATTGTCGTATGTAACGACAAAAAATGTCTTAACTAACAACAAAAATGTCTTAAAAAAAAAAAATGTCTTAACAACAAAAGTGTCTTTAAAAAGTCTTAACTAACGACAAAAATGTTTTAACTAAAGACAAAAAGTCTCACATTCAGAACACATTTCCTCCACTTTTTTCTTAACGTACAAATTTTGTCTTTTGAAAGACATTTTTTTGTCTTTAATTACAACAAATTTTCGTTTCCTCTATACGACACTGGAGAATAATTTAGCCACGCCCTTGCCCCGCCCCTTTGCTCGTCAGTTCTGGAGTTGTGTATTACACAACTGACATTACTAGTTTTTTGTCATATACTCTATAGAAAATATGTCGTTCATGCATTCAATTACTTATTTTTGTCTTTCATACGACAATTTTTTGTCGTTATCCCTTTGAACATACGGCCCAATATGGATAAGAGAGAGATCACTGAGTTATTGATTATTGGGACTTCTCAGGTCTGAAAAGAACCAAAGTAAATTTTTAATAAAGGGGCAAATTAGGTTTTTTAGGTATTGCATTTAATAAAGTTTAAGTATTAGTATTTTTTCACATCCAAATTAACTGAATGTGTGGATTTTAAATGGGTCACTAATTGACAATGATTAGAGTGACTGGCAGAGTCATTGAATCAGTGCCTTTTCTCTTTCTTTTCTCTATTTATTAACTTTGGAAAATGTGTTAGCATGCATTTGTCCTTTGCCCACACCACTAACTTCCTGCTAATATGGATAGTAATACTTAAAATGTAAAAAAAAATATGTTGTAGGGTTTATCCCCCTGTGGAAAACAAGGGTACACCCACTGCTGAAAGGTGTTTTATTCAAAAGTTATTAAAGCTCAAAGTTGCATTTTTTAGGTGCAATATCACAGTGGCCTGAAATTGTACAGTGGTGCTGTTGCTACACCATCCTATGGAGATTTATGGTCCTGGGACCAGAGCTGGTATGATGATGTCAAGTAATAAAAAAATAAAGTACATCCTACAATGTGGCAGATGTGTATTGTAATGGTGGTGTGTTGGGGGGGCATGGTGTGATTTGTGTATGTATATAGTTTTTACCATTGTCATGTTTGTTTCAAATCGCTATCCTCCTTATCAGATTATCGACACACATTACTTATCGGACATAGCAGTGGTCCCAAGTGGGGTAGGTGGTGGCAACCCTTCTTCACAACCCTCTTCCTCATATGTCATGTGTGGTTTCTGCTACCTGATACTCAGATGGTATATGATGTTGATTCACTTTTAAGAATGTCAGTCTCCCAACATTGCTGCGCGGTCATTGACAATGTAACCAGACACACTGAAAACCCTCTCAGACTCAATGCTTGCTGGAGGACAACTAAGGGTTTCTACTACAGTATGTGTCAATGCTGGCCACATATATAAAGGCAGGCTCATGTTCAGTTCCCTCAATGTATAACAGGCATTGGCCCATAAGGAAGAAGAGGGGGGGTTTGGCCTGCTAATACTGTCTCTTCTGCTGCCGCCTCCGCGGCTACACACAGCAGCGGAGAGAGCACACAGTATTAATCATGAAGCTTAGTATTTTGTAGAAATACATTTATCATAGCATTATTTATCATGGCATTATTTATAGAACTGGACAGTACTAATACATTCTTTAACCCTTTTGAGCACCAGAGAGGTACGCTACACATTACTTTGTAATGCATTGCATACACCTCTGGCACTCAAGGGGTTAAAGTATGTATTAGTGTGATGCGTATTTCTGCATTATACTTATAACTTTTTTTTACAGCAAGAAGACTGAAGAAACAAGAGAAGGACAGAAGATACAGGAAAGAAGAGAAGAAAGAAGAACAGAAGATGACCAGCATGCTGAGGACTCCACTAGACATCAGGATTAATGGTAAGTGTTACTTGTAATGCTATGTTGCTTTAATTAGTGGGGGTTAACCCTATGAATGCTGGTGGTTCAATTATATCCCACTGGTGCACATATGGTTAATCCTACTAACTTTGGACACGTTTTCGGCACTTTGGATGTATTGATGTTGGGTTTAGGGCCCCATATCAATACATCCAATGTGGACTTGTTTTTTTTTGGTCCATTAATAGCTGCATTAGCTGCCTAAAGATCCGATAAGGGACTTTACTGCCAAACAAACTGGGTCTTAAATTTTATGTGATAAAGTGAGTCCCTTATCGGATTTTTACACCTAATGCACTCCATTAAATGGCAACTTAGAGCTTTTTTTTCCAATGGGCCAAAACACATGTTAATGTAGTAGCTGTATTACTTTGTGAACTGCCGTTAGCTGTTCATTAGATATGGAGATGATGGGGGGCAATGTGGAGGTGTCCAGTGGAGATGGCCAATGGGGGAGGCAATGTGGTTGGGGGGGCCATGGCAACTTTTGCACCAGGGCCTGGTGGCTTCTTGTTATGCCATCAGCTGTGAGGGTTGCTTGTACTACTCACACACAGCACTCACAGTGGGCAGAGGTGGTGGCACAGGTGTACTGCTTGCTTCCTCAAGTTGCTTTCAGCAGTTACCTATTCCTCCATCCCTTTCCACTAACTCGTTTGAGGTACATACCAACCAATTATTCCACCCTGTAGCACTGTGTATTGTAGTACACAGACCTCTGGCAACCACACTCTCTACCTTCCTTTCAGACTCTGAGTGCTGGCTTGCATTATTTTTCTCCTCTGACACTCCTTCTCTCATATTTGGGGACTTCAACTGTCACATTGATTATCCTTCCCTTCCTGGGCCTCATGCCTGCTTCAACTAAATTCATCCTTCACTCTTCAACAATGGACTGAACCTAGCACACACAAAGATGGTAACTCCTTCAACTTTGTGTTCACAAAGAACTGCTCCTTACTAGATTTCTCCATATATCCTTTCCCACTCTCAGGCCACCATCTCATAACCTTCTCCATGACCATTTCCCTCCATCCCCCACCAACTACAACCCCACACAGCACCCGCAACCTTCACTCTCTATGCATCTCTGCCGGATCCTCTGCATTGCACTCCAACCTCGCCTCCTTCAACACTCTTTCTGAACCTAACAGCCTTATAGAATCCTAAAACAACATCCTCTCCTCATTACTTAATCTGTATGCCCCCCTCAAACCCACTCCCTTGGCTAAACTCACAAACATGCTTTCTTCCCTCCTGTGCCCACACTGCTGAATGCTTGTGTCTCACTCTCATGCAGACTTGATCCACTACAAATTCCTCCTGCCCTGCTTCAACACTGCTCTATCCTCAGCCAAACATTACTACTAATCCTCACTAATCAATACTCACAAATCTAACCCACCCTGCCTCTCCTGCATCTTCAATGATCTCTTTCGACCCTCCCACCTTCCTCACTACTTAACCCCTCGATCCTTTGCAGGATTTTTCAAACAGAGGATTGACACAATGCATCAAATAATCCAAACCTTTCCATCCCCACAATTGTATCTTCTTAATCCTCTATCGTACTTATTTGATTCCTTTGCTTTGGTCACAGAATCAGAGGTCTCCCTTTTTTTGTCCACATCATCACTCACCACCTGCTCCTTTGATCAGATACCATCACAGCTCCTCAATCCTATGTCATCCATGTTATTTCCCACACTAACTTGTGTATTTAACTCCTCCCTATCCTCTGGCATCTTCCACTCCCCCTTCAAACATTCAATAGTTTCTCCAATCCTTAACAAAAAGTTCAGAAGACCCCACCTCCCCATCCAGCTACCGCCCTCTATCACTTTTGCCCTTTCCTTTAAGCTCCTTGAGGGTCTAGCCTACTCTCGTCTGCTTACCCTCCTCAACCCTCATAACCCTCTGTACACGCTGCAGTCTGTATTTTGTCACACTTTCTCTATAGAAACTGCCCTTATGAAAGTAACAAATTATCTCCATATTGCAAACACCAATGGCAATTTCTCACTTCCTATCCTCCTAGACCTATCAACCAGATTCGACACAGTAAACCATGCCCTTCTCTCCCAGGTTCACCAATCACTTGGCATCTGTGGCCTGGCACATTCCTGGTTTCTATCCTATCTCCCTCAACGGTCTTTCTCTGTGTCATACTCTAATACCTCCTCAACTCCAATCTCCCTCTTAGTAGGCATACCCCAGGGCTCTGTTCTGGGCCCTCTTGTCTCTACATACCCTTTCTCTGGGGCAAATGATAAAATCCTTTGGCTTTAACTACAATCTCTATGCAGACGACCTGCAAAGCTATCTCTCTGCACCCTCGATATCTCCTGAAATACAGCAGCGGGTCTCAGATTGCCTTTCCTGGATGGCTCATTGTCACTTAAAATTAACCTGTCTAAGACTGAGCTCCTTATCTCTCCTCCTAAATTCTGCACAATACCTCCATTTTCTAGAAATGTTGAGGACTCCACACTTTACCCTGTAAGCCACGCATACTGCCTCAGGGTAACTTTGGACTCTTCTATTTCCTTCACCACCCACATTAACGAAGAAACTAAAACTTTTTGCTTCTTTCTTGAAAAATATAGCAAAAATCCCACAATTTCTCTCTTACTCTACAACAGAAACTCTCATGCATTCTATTATCCTTTCTCGCCTGTACTACTGCAACTTTTTACTTATTGGTTTGCCTGCTAGCCATGTTGTTCCTCTCCAATAAATTCTAAATTCGGGCCACCAGAATATTCTTCCTCTCCTCCAGAACAGTACTCACCCCATCATTTTTAACATCACTGTCTGATAAAGTCAAATGACCTTATGGGTCAACCAAAGACAATTGTTTGCTGTGTCAGGAGTGATCTAGAGGCATACTTCAATAGAGAGCAATATAGATCATGAAACGGCGTGATATAGTAAAAAAAAAATAAATACATAGATATACCTGAAAGCTGTGTGAAGGTCACCTGCCCAGGTAAATTAATTTGTTACACTAATGGGGCTTGATTCAATTGTCCCCATTAGGCCAAACAAAATCTGCCACAATTTTTTCAAGCACGGGAAGCTTTTCAATTGTCTGTGCAATGAAAAAATGTCTGCAAAAAAAACCCCTACCGCGCAATAAAGTAAGAGCCATTTTAGCCCATTGAAAAGAAAAAAAAAAGACACAATTGACTGTTAGCCATTAAGATTCAATAAGGGACTCACTTTAGTGCTGAAATTTAAGACCCAGTTTTTTCTGACTAAAGTCCCTTATTGGGTTTTTTATTCAGCCGACGCAACAATTGAAATAAAATAAAAAAAAAACAGTGGATCCCCAGTGGATGTATTGATATGGGGACCTTAGCCCCATATCAATAGATCCAAAGTACCTAACAAATGTTTCCAATGTTAGTAGAATTAACCCTTTGATTACCAGTGAGGTATAATTACCCCACTGGCACTCATAGGGTTAACCCGACTAAGTAACAAAGCAACAGCCGGAGGAGTCTTCAGCATCCTGGTCAGCTACTGTCCATCTTCTTTCTTCTATCTCCCTCTGTCTTCTTTTCTTATAGCTGTAAAAAAAACAAGATACATGAATAAATTTGCAGTAACAATAACACTCACATCTATGCATAGTTTAACCCCTTGAGTGCCAGAGAGGTACACAAATAATTGCAGAGCAATGTGTTGTGTACCTATCTGGGTCTCAAAGGGTAAACTATGTATATGTGCGCTGTTAAATAGTACATAACATGCCCCAAGTAATTGAGAAATTATGCCATGTTTTCTTAAATATTCAAATTATTTGAAATAAAAATAGCATTGTCCTGTTCTATTTCTATGACACTGTGTGTGGTTGCGGAGTCGGCAGTGACGCAGAAACTGAGTTGCAGCAGAGCCCCTGTCTTTCACCTTAGGGCCCATTGCCCATTCGTCAATGAGGGAATTTGAACAGAGACTGCCTTTATATATAGGCAGTCTTTGTTCCAATTCCCTCGCATGTGTGCTTACTAACCTCCCAGCCAATCAGCTGCAAGCACCTCTGCTTGAAGCTGATTGGCTGGGAGGTGTGTAAGCATACATCCCAACCAATGGCTGTGAGGGAATTGGAACAGAGACTGACTATATAAAAAGGCTATCTCTGTTCAAATTCCCTCATTGTGAAACTGGCATCAGCCCGTAAGGTAAAAGAGGGGGGGCTGTGCTGCACACAGCGGCTGAGAAATAGAACAGGACAATAATATTTTTATTTCAACTAATTTGGATGTTTAAAAAAACATGGGCACAATTTCTTCATAATGTGGGGCATGTTATGTACTATTTAACAGCACACAACGCTTTGCTCTGCAATGCGTTTCATACCTCTCTGGCACTCAAGGGGTTAAACTACGCATAGATGTGCAGGTAATTGTTATGGCACATTTATTCATGCATCTTGTTTTTTTACAGCTACAAGAAAAGAAGACAGAAGAGGAAAGAAGAAAGAAAAGAGGAAAAAGGAGTAAGACAGGAGACGGACAGTATATGATAGGTAATTGTTACACAGATAAGTTAATGATCGGTGCTTGACAGTGTGTCAGGCACTGATCGTTAGCTTTTTTGATGTTCCCATTATTGCTGCTGTTTATCCAAATTTTGGGAACCTAACACACAAAATGTCCATTGTGCTTTCAGCTGATAGGGCAATTAAATAGCTCGTTATCACTTTTTGCTAATGGGCCAGTATCCAATTTTGTCTTACCGGCTGTTTTACCGGCTCCATTGAATTGAGCCCATAGTCTATTATTGCTATTGTATAGTTTTGCATTAAATTGCTCTACAATTTTCCTTTGACTTTGAATCATTATACCCATAGCTTTGCATATTTCCACATAGTTTTGTTGCATGTGAACTTTTATTATGATCTCGTAGCACCTCCAAGGCTGCATTTACCATCTATTTAAAATTAAAAAGTAATGTGTTATGTGGATTATTAAAAGTGAAAACCATGAATGTAATGGATGAAAATGTGATGCACCTAATTAGACTGTGTTCTGTATGCAACTTCAGACACTTACTAATGAACCTTTTCAAAATAAAGCTGCTGAAGATTAATGTAAGAAGTCATATAATAGCTGTATTTGCTTCAAAATTCCATGAACAACAACTTAAGTAAAATAAAAGTGGGAGTACATTGAACTTCAAAGAATGTTTAAAGAATGGATTTTACTTAGATTAATGGGGGAATGAAATGAAACTCTAATGATAAATATATGAAAAAAATGAAATCTCTCTCTCACGCTATATGTATATATATATATATATATATATATATATATATAAATATATAGTCAAATCCAGTGAGTGATGTCTTTGTTGGTTTTATACATACATATATACATACATACATATATATATATTAGAGAGAGAAGACAGAATGCATACACTTTTTATGTTACAAGCAAGCACAGTATTTAGTTGACACCGGCCCAGATTACATTAACTGCCCATAAAGGATACATTAAATTGGGCTTTTAACCCCTTGAATTCTAGAAGGGTCTCCAATGCACTGCAAAGTAACGCATTGGACATCATTCTAGCATTCTAGATATTAAAAAGCTCTAGTTAAGTGCATAGGTATTAAGTAGTGTTAATTTGTCCCCTACGATGCAGTTGGTTTACTCTAGAATTACTTGTTTGCTTTTATAAATATGGGCCACTGTCTGTTTATATCTTTATCCTAAACCGGGTGCAAGGGTCGGAAGTCTATGGGGGTTATGCACTAAGGCCTGATAAACAGGTGCTAAAGCAGAGATGACTTCTTCAGTGATATCACTTCTCCACTTCCTGTGTTATTCTGTGGATACTATGCACTAAGATTGCCAGAATTTAGAAGATGTTAGGGAACTGTCTCTATAAAATAACATAGGAATTTGAGAAGTGATATCATTGGAGAAGTCATCTCCACTTTATCATGCCTTAGTGAAGAACCCCCTAGGTCTTTCTGTCAAATACATATGAAGAACAAAAATATATTCTGTGTGTGGTACCACTTCAGGGGGGAGAGATTCAATAAGTGGTGATAAAGTGGAGATAAAGTGGAGCTGACTTCTCCAGTGATATCACTTCTCCAGTTCCTATGCCATTCTATAGAGCCTATTCACTAAGATCTCCAAAGTTTAAGAAATCTTAGTGCATAGGCTCCGTAGAATAACATAGGAACTGGAGAACATATGAAGAACAAAAATATATTCTGTGTGTGGTACCACTTCAGGGGGGAGAGATTCAATAAGTGGTGATAAAGTGGAGATAAAGTGGAGCTGACTTCTCCAGTGATATCACTTCTCCAGTTCCTATGCCATTCTATAGAGCCTATTCACTAAGATCTCCAAAGTTTAAGAAATCTTAGTGCATAGGCTCCGTAGAATAACATAGGAACTGGAGAAGTGATATCACTGGAGACGTCATCTCCTTTTTATCACCTCTTTATCACTGCTTAGTCAATCTGCCCCCCTGGAGTTTTCATCTAAAATATAGACAGGCACACATGGATGGAGGAGATTGATATACACGAGACTAACCAACTATATCATAGAGGGTAAATAAACATGTCCCAAATTCCTATTGGTATAACAAGACTTCTCAAACATTCCAGGGGTTAAAAGATCCATTTAATTGAATGGGAATTTGTATTGATCCCCTGTTGTTCCAATTCAGTTTAGTACATAAGTACAAAGTAGCATGTACCATCATTTCTTATTTTGAACTCCTGACATTCTATGTAAAAATACTGTACTGGGGGTATTCTAATATGGTTAGATGCTAAAGCAGGAGATAGAACTTTTTTTGTGCTAGGCCTGGCCAATGCAATTTACTAAGCTGTTTACACAGAATCATCTTTTCATAAAGGAGAGGAAGTGCATAGGCATTACTGGGTGTTCCTTTCCTCTGGGACTTTTTGGCACATAATGTAACTTTCAAGAGCATGCGAAAGGGAGGCATTCAGGGCTTGCTCCCATTAAAGTCTGTATATTTGAAAATGTAAACCTTTGAGTGCCAGAGATGTATCCAGTGATGCCTCTCAGGCACTCAAAGGGTTAATTAAAGACACAATCAACCTCCTTTAGGACTTTACATCTTATACAAGAGCATAATCTGTAAAGTTAAATTGCCTATACCAGAGGTTCTCAACCAATTCTCAAATCCTAGCCTTTTAGTAACCACTGACCTATACTATTTAGTGTTTTTAATCTTCACTTATTTATGTCCCTGACAAAGACCTCTCTGAAAATATTTATATAAATAAAAGCAGAAAGGAAACAAGGCATAAAAATAATCAAAATAATACTAACATCATGAATCAAAAACCTCACTGGTGACAGCATAATCTCAAGAATATTCTGTGATTCAAAGATTCTGCTGGGATATTTCTCATATAAAAGCTATTACAGCTGAAAAGTTTTTATGGGGTGGTTGTTTTAATTTTACATTAACCCCTTGGAATACCAGAGAGGTATTCAGTACTTTGCATTGCAATGCATTGGATACCATTCTGACATTCAAAAGGATAAACTACAATTTTCTATTTTGGCCACCAGGTGCTGTGGTTCCTATCACTTACTAATAGATTGGCATTTGCACACCATTTCTCTCTGTTGCTCACTGTTTGAGCTACAATACATTTTGAATGAATAATGTTCCAGCAGTGAAAGAACACTTGTTTTTTGTGAATATATTTTTCTTCATAAAAATGCGTACTGTTCCTGAACAATGAGAACAATCGAGCTCACATGCTGCATTGCTCCGTCAGAGGAGGAAGTGGTAATGGGTAACAACTGAGGAGGGGAAGAGGCGAAATTGGCAGGCTGCGTTACAGAGCTGTGCCACAGCCTGTCCTGAAGTGACATCACTCAGTTAGATTTTAAAGCCTATTTCTCAGTGAAAACAGTGTTTAAAAAAAAACAACAAAAAAAAGGATTTTACATTTATGGAGAAGCAAGATTCGAATAAGAAGGACTTTAAAGGAGGTGAGAGTTCCCATTTAAATAAATGAATATATTACATAAATAATGGACATTATATATATATAAAAATATATATATTTATTTTTGGACTAACTGTGATAAGGTAGGGTGGACAACTAAAAAAAAAAAATAGAAATAATAAATAATTAAATAAACAAATAAATATATTAGACAGCTGACTGGGAGCCTGATGTGAGCTGAAGCGGAATTGACAGACAGCAGACAACACTGAGAATTTTGTTGAGGGCCAAGGCAAGATATCACACTCCATCAGTTGTGTACTGTAGAGAGTAAAAACACACACAGTAGTGAGTAATGTCTAGTAAGTGCACAAGCGGGAGGGGAATGATGGAGCAGTGCAGGGATGCAGGAGTAAAGTGGGAGTTCAATAACGGAATACAGTAATGGTTGCTGCGGTACGTGCAATAAATGATGATGAACCCTCTCATCCCGGGGTGTATGCAGTTTGTCAAAGTCCCACCAATCACATCACGCCAGTCCCCCACCACCACCAGCACTACGATACACATCCGCCACATTGTAGGTTGTATTTTATTTTTTTTTTATTGTCACTTAAGCAGGAAGTATGTGTTGTGGGCAATGGACAAATGCAGTCTGCATGCTAACACATTTTTCAAAGTATGTGTTGCTGTAGGACTCACAACTTTGACTTCCAGCTACTTATTTCTCCAATACAACCCTCAGAAGAAGTAATATTGTACTGGTAAATGTTGTACCATTAGAAACATAGGCAAAAAAAATGTTGGATTAGAAGAAAAATGTATTGACATAGGAGAAACATGTGTCAGAATTGGAGAAAAATGTGTTGGCATATGAAAAAATGTGTTGAATAGGTGAAAAATGTGTTAGAATAGGAGAAAAATTTGCTAGAATAGGTGAAAAATTTGCTGGAATAGGTGAAAAAGAGGAAAATTTTGCATTGGAGAAAAGTAGAAAACTTTCGCAAAAAAGAGAAAAATCTTCCATTTTTTGCAAAAAGTCACGTGGGAAATTTTTCTCACTTTTCTGCCAACCCTACTCAGTACACCAGTGTTTCTCAACCGGGGTGCCGCGGGATTTATGTAGTTAGTAAGTGTGCTACTGCCGATGCTTACAGGGCGGCATGGAATATTTATTTTTGATGGAGCGCTGTCAACACTTTCATACCTATGGCCGGTGCGTCCAACAAGGCACTTTGACTATGTCGGCAGGAACCGGCAGTGAAGACAGCCCGTTGTAACGCAAGTGCTGGAGGTTTATTCTGATTGGCCCGTTGGATGGAGGCAGGATAAATGTGATTGAATATCACATTCCTGCCTCTTTTTTGTACTGGTGGCAAGTCCCTATTGTCCTGTATACACACACCACGGAGGGACAGCACGAGCAAATGGCAACAGCAGCAGCTGGATTATAAAGAAAAACACAGATAACATCCTGCATTGCATTAGGGCTAGCAGCCATCCTGTGTCAAGACTTTATACTGGTAGGATGAATATATTTATATTTTAATATCCCCCTCTTCTTTTATATTCCCCTTGTGCCCCCTCACTCATTTGGCCAATGAACAATGCTAATTGTGACCTATTGATGCCCTGAAAAAGTATATAAGTAGCCCAGTGCCCCTATAATGCCCCAGAAGTGTGCATTGCAGATGAACCCATCCAGTGCACAAGTTTATTCACCCATCTTACCCCTTTCCCGAGGGTCAAAGAACATGATTTGTACACCAGAGTGGGTCATCTGATGCCCATTTGTACACCTATGGGGCATCTGTGGCACATTATAGAGTCAGTGGGTTACCAATGTGCCATTCATGGACATCAGTGGGGCACAGTTGGTCCCATATGTTGCCCTTAATATACAATGTGGAATTTAGTTAAATCAATAAATAACTATGAACTGTTCACCACTGTCAGTGTCCAGCTCTCTGTCTCACTTGTTCTCTGACAAGTAAAACTGGAGAAATGCTGGGGCAAACCAACTGAACCATTGGGGGCAAATATAAATTCCCCAAATTTAACATTGATTTAGGTGGGCTTTTAGCCCCTTGAATACTAGAGAGTTTTCCAAAGCAATGCTTTTCAATGTTCTGGAGATCTGTGTAGCATTCAAGGGGTAAAAAGCCCAGTTTAAGTCAATGGGAGTTATTTTGTTTTATTGTCCCCACTGTTGCTGTTGATTTGTCCAAGGACTTCTCCAGTTTTACAGTACATCAGAGTCCTATCCCTTTCTCTCTATCTCTCTCTCTGTGAATCTTGTTGTGTGCCTCTGTAGGTCTCCCTCTGTGTCTATCTGTCCTTCTCTGTCAGACTATGTGTCTTCTCCCTCTACTTCTGTCCATCCCTGTCTTGCTCTCTTTCCATCTCTCTCCCCCTTCACATTTATTCAGAATCAGTTTCATGGTAACTGAATTTAATTTGAATAAATGAACTACTGTATACAGTTACCGTATCACATAGTAATGACTGCTGAGGGAGAGGGTAATATGGACATCTGGGGATAAAGAGCTAGTCTAATTTTTTGCTTTGCTCAATTATGTTATTCTGATTTTGAGAGGGAAAAGTAACTACTCATATATATGTCCTCTTTATTACACACTGTTCTAGGACGTTTGAGAAGTTAGGGGTGCCCCGGGAATTCCGGACAGTGTGGAGGGGTGCCCCGGGAATTCCGGAAAGTGTGGAGGGGTGCCCCGGGAATTCCGGACAGTGTGGAGGGGTGCCCCGGGAATTCCGGACAGTGTGGAGGGGTGCCTTGAATGAAAAAAGGTTGAGAACCACTGCAGTACACATTAAGGCCATGGATACACCACAAGCAAATGTAGTGAGGTTCAAACTACCAGTAGGGTTGGTGGGAGTTATTACATGGTACACTTTAAAGGGATATAGGAAAAAGGTACTGTGTTAGCTGTAGAAAAAGCAAGTGAGTGATACCTTTAATGGCTAACAGAGTAGCTTTAGAATGCAAGCTTTCAAGACAACTCAGGTCTCTTCTCCTCTTCTCTAAGTTGTCTTGGAAGCTTTCATTCTAAAACTACTCAGCCAATTAAGGTATCACTGTTAGTCTACCAGTCCCCTGCTTTAAAGGTATAGTAACACTTTATATTGCAAAAAATGAATTACAGAGGGGGTATAAAACACATTGCATTCTAAAGCCACCCAACAAATTAAGGTATCACTGTTACTCTACCAGTCTCTTGATTTAAAGGGATAGTAACACTTAATATTGCAAAAAATGTATTGCAGAGGTGTATGCAACACATTGCTTTGCAATGCATTGCGTACCCCTCTGACACTCAAAGGATTAAGATCAATGCAGACTAAGGGGTAGATTTAAAGGCAGCCGTTAAGCTAAAAAAACACCAACGGATGTTTTAACGTGTAGGAAGCCATACAAAGGGCCATGTAATGAACTGCTAACGTGTGTTTTGGCGCATGTTAAAAAAAAAAAAAAAAACGCTCCATTTTGCCATTTAAAGCACTGCGTTAGCTGAAAAAATCCGATAAAGGACTCACTTAGCACACAAAACTTAAAACACAGTTTTATTAGCCGTAAAGTCCCTTATCGGATCTTTTTCCAGCTAGCGCAGCTGTTAACTGGCAAAAGAACCCAATTTCCACAGTGGATGTATTGATATGGGGCCCTAAGCCCCACATCAATATATCCAAAGTGCCTAAAACCCACCCAAAGTTAGTAAGATTAACCCTATGAGTGCTGGTGGGGTATAATTACCCCGCCGGCATTCATAGGGTTAACCTGACTAAGTAAAGAAACATCACATTAGCACTTACCATTAATCCTGATGTCCAGCGGAGTCCTCAGCTTCTCTTCTGTCTTCTTTCTTCCATCTGCTGCGTTCTCTCTGTAAAAGTATTACAAAGCATGAAAGAATACATTCCAGAACCCTTTGAGTGACAGTGGGGTACGCAACGCATTGCAAAGCAATGTGTTGCGTAACTCACTGGCACTCAAAGGGTTCAATAGTAGTGCACCCCAAAGATACCCATAAATGCCTCCCTGTAATGCCCCAAAGAATACAAATGCCAAGAAATAATGTCAAGAAATAAAATGATCCACATAGACATAAATCAATGCTATTCCTTAATGCCCAGTATGACACTTAACTTAGAGATTCATGTTTCCGCCACTTGGAGCGTCCTTGAGGGCGGCGGCAGCGAAGACACAAATGTCCCACGACGCTCCCATTCAGCTGTGTACGGGCCGATGCCTGTAACACACTGAAGGCATTTGAAGTGAGTCTGCCTTTATATATGGGCAGGCTCACTTCAATTGCCCTCACTGCCATTGGCTGCTCCAAGGCTGCTCCAAGCGGCGGAGACAAGAATCTCTAAGCTAAGTGTCATACTGGGCATTAAGGAATAGCACTGATTTATGTCTATGTGGATCATTTTATTTCTTGGCATTATTTCTTGGCACTTGCATTCTTTGGAGCATTACATGGAGGCATATATGGGTATTTTTGTGGTGCACTACTATTGAACCCTGTGAGTGCCAGTGAGGTATGCAATGCATTGCTTTGCAATGCGTTGCGTACCCCACTGTCACTCAGAGGGTTCTGGAATGTATTCGTTCATGCTTGATAATACTTGGTTTCTTTTCTTTTACAGGGAGAAGATGGAAGACTGAAGAGAAGGAGGAAGAAAGAAGAGAAGACAGAAGGACCGTGGATGACAGGTAAGTATAACATGTATCAGTTAACGATCGGTGCTTGGCAGTATGTCAAACAACGATAGTCAATTGTTTTTCACTGTTCATTTCCCATTATCACTGCTTTTAGCAGCGTTTTGGGAACTAAACGCACAAAATGGACGTTCAGCCACAACACTGGTTGTGTGGCTTAACGTCCTTTGGAGTTCTAGCTGGTAGGGCCTTTAAATACCGCGTTAAACACGCTAGTTTAACAGCCGGTATTCACTTTGGCCCTACCGGCTATGTTAACTCCTACCATTAAATCTAGCCCTAAATCACTTATGTTTTGCAGATAGTTTCATACCCTTTGCCAGTAGTCCTGAAGAACTGTAAGAACTCATTCAATAGTTACAGCAGACAAGCAAAAAATGTTGGTCTGAAGATGAATATCAACAAAATTCAAGCCATGTTAAACAAATTTTGCATACCTAGGGGAAATCACAGTAGATGGACAAGAACTAGAAGTGGACAAGAACTAGTAGTGGACACTTATGTTTACCTTCAAAAGGAAATGTCAACAGATGGAAGCACATTGATGGAAACTGAGCAACAAATAACACTGGAATGGCAATCATTTGGAAAACTTAGTAGTAATGTCTTTAAGAAAAATTTACCACTCCGCCTCAAGTGAAAGGTTTTTGATCAATGTGTCCCCCCAGTTCTTATGTAAGATTGTGAAAACATGGACACTAGATGCCAAAGCCATATATAAACGTAAGGTTACACAGAGAAATATGGAGAGTCAAATTCCAAACATAACAAAAAGAGACCAAAAATTCACCCCAGCACCAGTGGATGACTCTACCAGACCACAGAGCCTTCGGTTGGAAAAGAACCAGCATCTCAGGTGGCACCTGGTGGCAGAGAAACCCAGGAAGAAGCGCAGGATGCCTGAAGCAGGGGGCCCAGCACCGTAAACACCTAGTTCCGTTTTAACTCTGCTTTCTGTGGTCTAGTTGGATCAGAAGAGGACTCGGCACTTGCTGCCTATATTTCCTTCTTTATCCAGACACAAGGGGCAATTGTGCTTTGTCTACTCAATCTGGCAGCTATGAAGGACGAATTGTTCTGCTATATGGACACTTCTGATTTTCTGCAATGCTGACTGTTTCTCCTAATCTGAGACTAAAGAGGTTTGGCTCTTCTTTTGGGGAACAATGTATATCGTGCAAGTTTGCGGGCTGTAAATAATAATGTTTATGTTTTTTGGGGTGTGCTGGATTCCTTTGGGACATGGACCTTCTTGGGGACATGAATGCATGCACTGGGGGGTGGAAGGTACTTCCTAGGGAGGTGGTTCAGTTTTATATGTTACAGTTACATTCATGTTTTGCTTGAATATTACATAACGGATACCTAAAGTGTGTTCATATACAGTATTTGCATTGCATCTCAACTACTTTGGATGTTTCCCCTTTCTTTATTTAGGAGTCCCCAGTGTCCTTCTGTGGACAACACTCATTTTATGGGTGGGGTCCACAGGAGGTCATGGAGGTATGGGCTCTGTTCTTACTGGGGGGTTCTGCTTACAAAATCCTTACTGTGTTCCTATGGGCATATATAGTCTCTAGTTCCCTTTGCGTTTGGTCCATGGCACTCTTCTGACGTGTGCACTTACATCTTTATGAGACCCGGAGGGCGCCATGGAGTATTTGTGGGGGTTGATTTTATTATTTGATGCCGGGGGTATGCTACTCCTGCAGAGTTGGTGAGGCGCTGCTTACCCCTTCTGGTCGGTCATTCGACCTCTTTGTGATAACCAGCCAAGTGCCGGTAATTGATGTCTCGGATGGGGGGCTCCTTGATCCGGTTTGATCGGGGTTCCCTCTCTTTGATATATCACTTTATTTTCCTTTTTCTTTCTTCCTATTCTTTTCTTCTTCCCTCTTTCTTTTTTTCCATCCCCCTTTTTCCCTTCCATTTGTCTCCCTTCCCTGTGTGGGGGGGCATGGCTTATGGATTATGGTGGCTGCTATGGACTTTTGATTGACAAGATATGCCAGTGCCTAATATTAAATTTCTTTCATATAATGTCAGGGGTCTCAGTTCACCAGAAAAGAGGGCTATGATTATGAGGGAACTTAGAGATTATAGAATGGATATAATTTTCCTACAGGAGACTTACATGTGCAACCAAGGTGGTCCCCAGCTAATTTCTCTAATATTTGGACATCCTCGGCTTCTGAAAAGAAGTGGGTGGTAGCTATATTGGTTGCAGACATGCTGCCTTGGACGCTTATTGACCAGAAATCAGACCCTCAGGGATGATATCTTTTCTTAAAAGGTTCACTAAACGGGATGATTGTTACACTAGCCAATATTTAGGCACCCAACTCCTCACACTCCCGTTTTTTCTCTTCCGTTCTTCGTCTTTTAGATGACTTCCAGGAGGGTGTCCTCATAGTAAGGGGAGATTTTAATGTGTCCTTACACCCACCTTTAGATCTTTCTAACCCCAATGCACAACATCCACATGTCCCCACAGGAAAAGTCTCGGCCATGTTCCGTGTTAGAATTCTTATTGATGTTTGGGGAGTATTACACCCAGACGTGAAAGATTTTACCTATTTCTCCCAATTCCTCACAAAAGTTTTTCCAGGCTCGACTATTTCTTAAGTGAACGTCACCTGGGGATGGTTTCCAGCGTGGATATTCACCCTACCACTTTATCTGACCACGCCCCAGTTTCTTTCATCCTCTTTTTGTCTGATAAGTCTAGAGGTAGTACCTCCTGGAGACTTAATGACACTCTTTTATCAGACCCCACTTTTGTCCAGAAAGTGGATTCAGAGATCTTGGCCTATTTTCGATTAAATTCTGATGTTGGAATTTCCCCACCCATAGTCTGGAAGGCTCATAAATGCTGCATGAGGGCATTTTTATTTCTCAGGGGGCCTGGAAGCAAAAATTAAGGAGGGCTAGGTTGGAAGCATTATTGGCTGAACTTCGCTCTCTTGAATCTACACATAAGCAGTCTGGCTCTGATTCTGTCTTGCAAACCCTGCAAGAGAAGAGGAAGATTTTGTCTGAAATGCTCAAGGAACAAACTACTAGATCTTTCATGTGGAGTAAATATCAGGCCTATTTACAGGTTAAAGACTTTGGCAGCTTTAGTTCGTAGCGCTAGAACGCGTGCACATATCCATCATTTAAAAGAATCATCCGGCGCAAAAGTGTATAAGGGACAGGAAATAGTTGAGGCTTTTCAGGCAATTCTTTTTGGACTGTACAATTTGAGTGATTCTGACTCTCAGCCTGAGGTCACCTCGCAAAAAAGAATAAAGTCTTTTCTTGAACGGGCGGCATTACCTAGTCTTTCCCAGGATGTAGCCGCTCTATTGGAGACCCCTTTCTCGGAAGAGGAAGTTGCTAAAATAATTAAGCAGTCGCCTTCTGGTAAATACCCAGGTCCAGACGGCTTCATGTCCTTTTATTATAAAAGATTTTGCTCCTCTCTCTTGCCACATCTGGCCTCAACTTTTAATTCTATTTTGTCGGCTGTCACATGGCCTTCACAAGCACGCTCAGCTTTTGTTTCTGTTCTTCTGAAGGAAGGGAAAGATGTGTCCCAATGTTGTAATTATAAACCCATATCTTTGCTAAATATAGACCTCAAGTTTTTTGCTTCACTTCTTGCTTCACATCTGAAACCTCTCTTGCCATCTTTAATTGGTCCGGACCAAGCTGGTTTTGTGCCTGGGAGAGAGGCTAGAGACAGTATTATCAAGGATTTATCTTTAATTCATGGGGCCTCTCGTTCTCGCTTGCCTTCTCTGCTACTATCTGTCACGGTTTTATTGAACACTCAGACAATTTGGTTAAGATAAAACAAAGAAACTTTATTAAACAATTTAATAAAGAACAGAGATGCCCTTCTTGGGTCCAGACCCAAACAGAGAATAGCAATATTGAATCTGACACAGGTCAGGGCATAAACAGATAACAAAATATAGAAATGCAAAATGACTGGAACAGAGACTGGAACAAATCCTCAGCAGTACAGATCTGGAGAAACCCTAAGAGGGACTGATACTGCAGGGCAGACACCCCAATAGATTGGGGAGAGAATAGGCTCTACCGGCCTTACCTATAACCGGGTAAGGCAGCCCAAGTAACGGTACCAATGAGTATACTGAGGAAATGCCCGAAGGCAAGCAGAGTAGTCACAGTCTGCACGGAGCGCAACCGGAGATGATATTAGGCAGACTGACCTAAGTAGCATTACCGTAGGTAACGGAAAGAGCAGAATGACAGGGAAAGTCACCACGAGTGACCGTTAAGGCAAAGGCAGTATAGTAACAAACGGAGGCTACAGTGAGGCACAGGCTGTAAGGTAGAGCAACCGGATGGAGCGGGTAAGTGCGGACTGACAGGTGGTAGAACCGCTAGTGACTGTAGGGCACAGGCTGTATAGTATGCAAACGGAGGCTGCAAGGAGGCACAGGCTGAGAGGTAGCGCAACCGGAGGCAGCGGGCAAGTGCAGACTGACAGGTGGTAGAACCGCTAGTGACTGGAGAGCACAGGCTGTATAGTATGCAAACGGAGGCTGCAAGGAGGCACAGGCTTAGAGGTAGCGCAACCGGAGGCAACTGATAAGTACTGACTGGCCAGCAACCGTAAGGCAAAGGCAATGGAGACAAGACTGGGACAACAGAAGCGCTAGCGACAAGCAGAAGCTAGGCGAGTAGCCAAAGCCTGGAACGGTACACAGAGAGCGGAAGTCAGCCAAAGCCTGGATCGGTACACACAGAGTGGGAGTCAGCCAAAGCCTGGATTGGTACACACAGAGTGGGAGTCAGCCAAAGCCTGGATCGGTACACAGAGAGCGATAGTCAGCCAAAACCTGGATCGGTACACAGAGAGCGGAGTCAGCCAAATCGGTAACTGAATCGTAGTCAGGCAAGCCGGGTCCAAATAATACAGGCAGCGAAGACAGGAGCAAGGTCAGAAGAAACCGGATCTTAAATTGTGGCTTTTTCTAATTACGGCTGCTAGAGCGTGTATACCTAAAAGATGGAAATCTGATGTCTCGCCTTCTCTGGCGGATTGGAAACTGCGTATCCAAAGTTTTATACAAATGGACAAAAATATATGCCACCTCGAGGGAACAGTTAACTGATTTTGAGGTTGACATTTGTTGAGTCTTAAGACTGTCGGCTTCTTACCTATATAGGGAACAGGCCATGTCCTTAAAACTTAACTATACTTAATCAGAGATACTGTATATTTCTGTTCTTCCCACACCTCCCCTCCCATTCCTTCTTAGTATCCCTTTTCCTTATCTCTCTACTCCTCTATTTATCTCTCTCTCTTCTCTTATTTGTTTTTATATATGTTATATTTCTTTACTGATTTGTTATGTATTATGTGTCAACTTTTAACGTGATATATGATTATGGCTCATACATGTGGAGTTTTGACCTAAAGTTACTCCTCTGACAGCTAAGGAGGAGTTATGTTTCATCTCTTCCTGGAATAGGATGGAATACTTGTGTTTGGATGGGACTTTTATATGTATACATGATAGATCATATTGTCTCCTCTTTACTGGCTCTAGCAACTTTGATAAATAGTTGAGGAGTCAGCTTATGAATATATTCTGTTTTCTATTAATGTTCCACCTCTTGACTATGCTGTTGGCTATGTTCATTTTCTGGACATTCTTTATCTGATTTATTTCAATAAAGATTTTTGGGGAAAAAAAAAGAGACCAAATAAGCAAACGAGTGTCTATGACATCATCGAAAGAGTAAAGTGTCTAAAATGGAAATGGGCAGGACACGTAGCAAGAAAACCTGACGGCAACAAAAAAGCACCTGACTAAACTTGCTTAGGAGGCCTCCATCCTGCAGTGGATCAAGAATGGCTGAAGATTATATATATATATATATATATCTCTTTTTTTTTTTTTTTTTTGCTTTTATCTACATACATGTGGTCTACCTCAGAGGTATGCTATAGTAAATTTAACCCCTTCACTTCCAGAGTGATTAGCAATGAAATATCCGACCTACACAGTCTGACCCAGCCAGCATGTTACCACTACCCAAGGATAGTCACAGATTCCCACATACATTGACCCAAAGCCTTGTTCCACTGACCCCTGGGAGTCACAAATACCCACAGACACAAATTGAATCCTCATTCTTCCTCCTCTGCGCACTGGGAGTCAGAGATCCACACACAGCCTGGTTCCACTGTCCACTAGTAGTCACAGATCCCCATATACAGCTTCAGCCCCCCCCCACCCTAGCCTGCATCCACTGCCCAATGGTAGTCACAGATCTCTACATATACTGCATGGAAAAGAAACAAACAGGAGGGTGCCCAATAGTGCCTGTTATCCCAACATCATCAGTGAATTAAAATCATTTTTTAAACTCACAAGGTTGTTACTTGAGGGCTTATAACCACACATAACCAAACTCACTTGCAGAGATATATACCTGTCTCTTCTCAGGTATCCCTGTTGGTGAAAGGAATCCAGAGAACTGTGCTGTAGTTCATGTCCAAAAAGATTTTTAATACACAAAGTATTGTTTCACATGTAAAAGTTGCTATAAAAAGCAACAAAGTAATAAATAAAATGAATAAAACCAAACTAATGGCTCTGCATAAAGTTTCGTAGCTCCCTACCTACTTTCTCAAATGCAATGAGGCTTCAGCCTAAAAATCTAAAAAAGGTTTTATTTTAGATTACTTTGTTGCTTTTTATAGCATCTTTTATATGTGAAACAATACTTTGTGTATTAAAAATCTTTTTGGACATAGACTACTGCACATGTTTGGTTATTTGTGGGTATAAGCCCTCAAGTAACAACTTACCTTGTGAGTATAAAAAATAATTTTCCTTATATTCACTGATGATGTTGGGATAACAGGTACTACTGGGCACCCTGCTGTTTGTTTCTTTTCCATATTGACTTCCTTCGGGTTGAGGAGAGGAGCAGCCTGGGCTTGGTGGAGAACCCCCTCTGTGTGACACTGTATTGGGGACAATATGTCGATATAGTATACTTGGATTTTGCAAAAGCCTTTGATACAGTGCCTCACAACAGGTTACTGCATAAATTAAAAGGCTTCGGTTTGGGCGGTGTTATCTGTACATGGATTGAGAACTGGTTAAATGATAGATGGCAGAGAGTTGTTGTAAATGGAACTTTTTCAAATTGGTCTAAGGTTATAAGTGGGGTGCCGCAGGGTTCAGTCCTGGGACCAATGCTCTTTAATTTGTTTATTAATGATCTAGAAGTGAGAATTGAAAGTAACATCTCAATCTTTGCTGATGACACTAAACTATGTAAGGAAATACATACAGAGCTGGATGTTTTCTCCCTACAGAAGGATTTAGATAAACTAAGTGAATGGGTAGAAAAGTGGCAGATGTCATCTAATGTAGATAAATGTAAGGTTATGCATTTGGGCTGTAGAAACAAACTTGCTACATATACTCTAAATGGGAAACAACTTGGGAAATCCTCATTAGAGAAAGATTTAGGAGTACTGATAGACGATAGACTTCACAGCAGTGTGCAGAGTCACTCAGTTGCTGCAAGAGCAAATAGAGTACTAGCCTGCATAAAAAGAGGTGTAGAAGCAAGGGATGCTAATATTATCCTACCTCTGTATAAATCCTTGGTTAGGCCTCATCTAGAATATGGAGTAGAATTTTGGGCGCCTGTTCTAAAAAAATACATTACTGAACTGGAAAAGGTGCAGAGACGTGCAACAAAAGTGATAAAGGGATTGGAGGATCTGAGTTACAAAGAGAGACTAGCCAAACTTGGTTTGTTTACATTAGAGAAGAGACATCTAAGGGGTGATATGATTACCATTTACAAATACATTCAAGGTCAATACAATGAAATATCCAATGAATTATTTATGCAAAGAGCTGAGCTAAGAACAAGAGGTCATCCATTAAGACTAGAGGAAAGGAGCATTTGACTAAAACAAAGGCAGGGATTCTTTACAGTAAGGGCATGGAATTCTTTGCTTCGGGATGTTGTGCTTGCAGATAATGCAACCTCATTCAAAAAGCAATGGATGCCTATCTAGCACAGAACAATATTGACAATTATGACAGATGGCTTCAAGGCAGATAGGATGTTGATCCGGGGAACTATTTGACTGCCAGTTGGAGTCAGGAAGGAATAATTCCCCCCCCACACATTTGGGACTAGATTGGAGGTTGCTCCAGGGTTTTTTTTTGCCTTCCTCTGGATCAGCGGGGGTGTTTTTGGCATGGGCTGGACTTGATGGACGCATGTCTTTTTTCAGCCTTAACTAATATGTTACAATGTTACTATGTTACAGTGTTGAAAGAACTTCCCCTAAGCGTAGCAGTCAGTGGACATATAGGTGTTACACTGACCACATATTTTTGAGTATATTTCTTAAAGTGGTGAAGGGTTGGAGATTGCATCTTCCTTCAAACGATATTGCACCAGAAGCGCCTTCTTTTTCTCTTGTCTCTACATATACTGTATGACCCCCTCAGTCTGGTTCTACTGACTACAAGTAGTCACAACTCCTCACATGCACTCTCTGAACCCAGTCTGTATCCACTGTCCACTGGTATTCAGAAATCCCGACATACACTGTCTGACTCCCCAGGCTGGTTCCCTTGTACACTGCTAGTCACATGTACTGTCTGACCCCCCCCCCCCGCTTGGTTCCACTACTCACTGTAGTCGCAGATCCCCATATATACTGTCTGAGACCCCCCAGACTGGTGCTATGGCCTCCTGGTAATCAGATTTTTACATATACTGTTCAAATCCCCAGTCTTATTTCATTGTTCCTTTGATAGTCACAGACTCCCATATACACTGTATGACCCCCCCTTCCTGGTTCCACTACCCACTGTAGTAACTGATCACCATATACACTGTCTGACCCGCCCCAGACTGGTGCCACTACTCACTGGTGATAGCCATATACACTGTTTGCTTCCCACTTATCTTATATATTCTGAAGGTAGTGGTGAACCAGAGAGCATATACAGCCCTCTATTTGAAAATGCAGAGAAGTGGTTCCATAGGCTCCATCCTTACCAGGTACTTCTGGGTTGCATCCAGGAAGTTCATGGAAGAGTGGAAGCACATAGAACTGGTCTACTGTGCCGTTTCAAATGGAGACCAGTGCAGCAGCAGTGCTCTCTGGTTTTCTACTACTGACAAATAATTAAATAGTGGACCACTGGGAGAGCCACCGGAGTCCTTGTGGGCCAGTCTGTTAATGTGAAGTCCCTTTTGAACACAGGGGCCCCTCACATTGTGGGGTTAAGGATGCCTCCATTACTTCCATGGTGTATACACATTTGGAATTAAATCTATATAGCAACACATTTCATTGTATAGATTCCATTTTTCACTGCATGGACTTTCCTGCCAGCATGCTAAAACAGGCCCTGTGTGCTTAAGTACAGAAGCCATTAGTGCATGCTGGTGCACACAAGTCTGCTCGAGTAAGCCTTTAACACTAGCCATATGGCATGTATAAGAAAAAGTTAGAGTTGGTTTACTCAAGATAAGCACAGAAAAAATGGTAACTAGCTCAGACATTGCCCTGAATATTTTTGGTAATTGCTTTCATTTTGTTTAAATTCACATGGGCCATATCCGCAGACTAAAAAGTGTTGCAATTTTAAAAATTGTGTGTTTTCATTTAGATATTGTTGCATTGAATTCTGGGAGTGAAATGGAAACATTCTTTACTGATGTCTGTTTTTCTGATTTGTACACACAACTGAATTATATAATTTTTGTACTCAAATGGTGGAGATAATTTTGTCATTTTGTCCTTTATATTGACTAGGTTTCAGAAATATGTAGTTCTACAAGTGCTTAGTATTTACGGGTTTAAATTAATCTACTGTTTGCCAAGTGTTAATGTTTGTTGTTAGAGGGTCATGTTCTAGGACTTTAAACTTGTGTCACTTAACCCTTTGAGTACCAGAGGGGTACACAACACATTGTGTCGCAATACGTTGCATACCCCTCTGGAATTAAAAGGGTTAAACCCTTTAAGGACCACAGGTGTGTGCAACACCTTGCATTTCAATGCGTTACACACCTCTCTATTCCTTAAATGGTTTAGAGCTGTGACTTAAAATTCAACTTGCTCTGTTATTGAGTATCAAAATAGGATTTACTGTAGTAGTCACATGTTTTGTGTCTCACTACTAATGTGTTTGGAATTGGCCAAACACTAGTTAGCATTTAAAATGTTTAAAACCTAATTTTAAATCAATGGAAATGTTTGTGTTCCCGATGGTGCAGTTGATTTTCCCCCAAACTATTCCAGTTTATAGACAGATCAACAGCCTCAAACTTGCAGTATGTCAGGACATAGGCCCACAATAGGTTTCAGCCCCTATACAATCATTTACAAGCAAAAATAGAAGGAATGAGAAGTGGTCTAAATACAAAATTCACTTTATGCTAAAACTGGTTGGTTCGGTATCTTGCATTATAAGACACGCTTTTGATGCAATTTGAAGTCCACCTGTCTTAAACCAGCAGGGATTTCTTTGCTGTCGTTTTCTAGAGCTTGCTGCTGCCAATTACCAGCCGCTGAAACAGTTGGAGATAGATTTTTTTTTAAACTGATTGTTACAAATACAAACTCATTAAAATTTTTATCTTCAGTCTTTCGACAGGTTTTCTTTTTCAACATTGTCACAGCAGAAAGCATCTTATAAATCAAGTGATCTTTTTATGCTCATTGCAACTTTATGAATCTGAAAACATATTTTAATGAGGCTCTGTGGCTTCTGATCACAGCATTCCAGCAAACTCACTATTCCCCAGATTTCTATCCCCTTCTATTAACAGAAAAATTAAAACATTTATTTTAATGAATAACAGCAGTAAAAAAAATAATTTCAAGTCAGGATTCAGCAGGAACTTTAAATTCAGAAAATTAATGTATTTAACTATACAGTTTATATCAACAGCCCATTTCTAAATATGTTTGAATGTGTCAGTCAAAGTAAAGGAAAATTCAATATCTAATGGAATAATCAGAATACAACATTTATTAAAATAATATTTGATCTTTTCAGTTATTATAATCTTCAGACGTTGTCAGTTCACTGGAGGATAAAGGATTCCTCAGCAATACACACACACACACACATACATATTTATGCATATTTATATTAAGAGGATTGGCTGTGAGGTGAGGTTACTGCAGGGCACATTCCGTGCCCTGCGTAACCCCACATCACAGCCAATGTGAGCATGGGAACAATTTTGAACAGATACTGGCCATATAAAAGCCAGTCTCTGTTTAAATTTATCTGTTTAAATTCATCTCTGTTTAAACTGGCCCAAAGGTACAACTATGGTGATATTGTTTTTTGCTTCCCCGCCGATGGCAAAACTTTAAGGGATCACTGGATTGCATGAGTATTCTTCTTTTATAGGGGCAATTTTAAGAAGACTAATGAAGAAGAGAAAAGAAGAAGAAAATGAAGAAAGAAGCTTATAGAAGAATAATTGAAGAGGAACACCAGGGTGCAGAACACCCCTTTGGACCTCAGACTTACAGGTTTGTTAGGGTTAGTATTTTTAAACTTTATTGCTAATGTTAGGTGTAGTGTAGGACCAGGGGTATTTGGGAAGTAGGCGAGGGTGACTCTTGTTAGCTCGTGCTTGATGTTTCACACTGTCTCAAAAACTGAGCATTAGCTACTTTCCTTTGATGTACCAATTTTTCACGCTACTTGGTGTGCGTTGTGGGAACAAAAAGCTACGATGAACGATGGGCTAGTCATGCTCTGTAGGCCAACGCTCGTTGTAGTTCATATTGGTAGGGTAACTGAATTCCAGTTGTACAATGGAGTCTACTGTTTAGAACTCATTTTTGCCATACCCTTTTGTTTTACCGGCTCAGATTAAATTGAGCACCACATGTCTCTCTTCTTGCTAAAATCTCCTCTTCCTCTCACATGAATTGCCTGTATGCTCAATACCAACACCAACATGTCTGTCTGTGTTTGTCCCTGTCTTCATCCACCTCAGATGCTGTTCTATGTACCCCCTTTTTCTCATCTCTCTGAAGTGAAAGGTTATACCTGAGGCAGAAGGGTTAAAGGAGCAATACCTCACACTGAAAAACAAAATATTTTTTTAATAAAGACAGCAGTGAGGACATTATTCTTAATACCACTCCCAAGTAGCCCAAAAAGCATAAATATCTGCACTTAGTTTGCAGCATCTCATTCTTCACCTATCCTAGAATTTTTCCAGATCCAGTAAAATCAGCTGGTCTCCTCTTCCTTTTCATCTTTGTTCTTCTAAACCCTGACTGATAAGCTCAAAAGCACTCCACTGAAGGAAATATAAAGTGCCAGAGGGGTGGACAATGTATTGTAAAGCAAAATGTTGGATATCCCCCTGGCACTTATGAAATTAAAGAAATTGGAGGGATATTGGGGCAGATATCACCAAAGGAGGATGGATGTAAGATAAAGGGGTCTCTCTCATTGCCACTGCAACTTTTTTTATACTTATGTGTAAATATGAGGACAAAAATAGTATCACTGATCTATTTTATTTTCTCTTCATAACGTGCTTTGGCATTTATCTTGATTTTGTCATAGGACGCACTGCCACTTTAACCCGATGAGTGCCCCAGAGTTATTGTCTGAAATAATTCACAAATTATTTTCCTCTACTGTTAAGTCCATGAAAGGAAGAAATTTATCACAGATAATTCCTTTTCTTCTGTGTACTCCACTGCACCGGAAACAATGGGCTTTATCTTCCGCCCCCAGCTGGTAGGACCGATTATTTTTTCTATATCAGAATTTTCCACCTTTCCGCCTCAGTTATCCTTTTGGTCGAGCAGAGTGATCTTTAAAAACATCTTGAATCTAGGAATAAACCATAATTGTTAAGGGTGGATGTGCCGTGGTAATACATTTCTTCCTTTCTTCTGTGTACTCCACGGCACCATAAACAACAGGATAAGACAATATCCCTAGGAAGAACCATATAATTATTTATAGATATAAATTACCCTTAAATATATATATATATATATATATATATAAAACCAAAGTTGTGAAAGCACTCACTCTTGTCTAGTGTTATGCCCAGGTGTACATCCTAAAAAATAGATTAATAGAACACATAAAGTAGGGCAGCACCCGTGGGACTTTTCAAAACAGATATTTATTGTTAAACAGATAATTACAGCTGGGTCAACGTTTCGGTCCCGAAGTGGGGCCTTTATCAAGACAGTTAACACTGCACAAAACTCGTGTATAAATCCTTACCTGTCCCCGGCGTTGCTCATGATGCTAGTGACGTCATCACGCCCCGCGCTATGATTGGACCACGGGAAGTGGACGAACCCCATAGGTCAAAAGCGAGCATGACGAGAGGGTACAGGTTTGTGAAATAACTAATATACATTGTACTGAAATCAAAGCATACAAAGTATCACGAAAGCTACCACCCACACATCCCTTAGGCAAAAAAAATGAAAGGCCGCGGCGGATCAGTATGGTAACGTGAATGTACACGAGCATGCTGGTCCATTACGCCGCCAATCCTGCCAGCCAATATCGTGAGGGTGATGCAGTGCAAATCAAAAGAGAAAGAGAAAAACTGGGAGATAATAGGGACAAACTCAAATAAGCCCTTAGATAATAATAACAGGTTTGTGGGCTGGAATGGCATCAGAGAACATCTATACCGGGGACAAAACATAAATAAACAAAACCACCTAACAATCTTACAAGTCTAAGGGACCATAACTGAAGCTCTCAGGGCCAGCATAGTAAAAAATAAAGAGTAAAGAGTGAAAAGAGCACCATATCAGTGAAGGGAGGCATACACATAAAACATAAAATCCTCTAATAAGGCTATTCAAGCTACTATGGAAGGTATAAAGTGACAACCCCAAAGTGACCAGGGGTGTGAAGTCCAGTGGATGACACTTATGAATACACTTATGAAAACACATGATCAAAAAAAAGCTACCCTTTCAAAGGTGGCTCTGGAGGGATACGGGCAGTCTAGTCCTATTATGAGTGTATGTTAACAGCAACGTCCTCATTCAGAGGGTTCTATGCCCATAGCACCCTGGAGAGACTGCCCTCCCTATTGCATAGAGCTGAACCATAAATGTCCAAGAGGGGAACAATACAGGACTAGAGTAATCAACATGATCCTTAGAAAGAATTAGAGGAGATCACATCCTGAATAGTCAAATCCAACCTCAGGATACAAGACCCGGTCCTCAAAAAGCAGCATAATCAACTACAAAAAGCACGTCCACTGTGTGCGCTCATTCAGGCCTCTAGGTTGGATGGTGTCCAGAAGATAGATCCATTTCTCCTCCTTTTGTAGCAAACTTTTCTTTCTGTCGCCCCCTCTGGGTAGCTCCGGTTGAAAATCAATGATCATGTATCTAAGCTCAGCCATGGTGTGCTGAGCTTCAAAAAAGTGTCTTGCCACAGGTTTATCACTCCTTTTAGACTGCAATGCCTCCCTAATACTGGTCCTGTGGTTCGCCATGCGGTCCCTGAAGCTAGTTATGGTTTTCCCCACATAAAGAAGGCTATATGGGCACTTAATAAAGTATACCACGTAGCTGCTAGTACATGTGAGTCTGTATTTAATCTTCATAACACATCCTGAATGTGGATGTGAAAAACTATCACCAGTTAGAAGATATTTACAAGTGGTACACACAGTACATTTGAAACACCCGTTCTTCAGGGAAGGCAACCAGGAGGTGTATCTTTGTTGGTAACAATGCGTAGGGTCAGTGTGGACCAATATTTTATGTTTTATGTGTATGCCTCCCTTCACTGATATGGTGCTCTTTTCACTCTTATTCTTTATTTTTTACTATGCTGGCCCTGAGAGCTTCAGTTATGGTCCCTTAGACTTGTACACTCACGTTACCATACTGATCCGCCGTGGCCTTTCATTTTTTTGCCTAAAGGATGTGTGGGCGGTAGCTTTCATGATACTTTGTATGCCTTGATTTCAGTACAATGTATATTAGTTATTTCGCAACCTGTACCCTCTCGTCATGCTCGCTTTTGACCTATGGGGTTCGTCCACTTCCCGCGGTCCAATCATAGCGCGGGGCGTGATGACGTCACTAGCGTCATGAGCAATGCCGGGGACAGGTAAGGATTTATACACGAGTTTTGTGCAGTATTAACTGTCTTGATAAAGGCCCCACTTCGGGACCGAAACGTTGACCCAGCTGTAATTATCTGTTTAACAATAAATATCTGTTTTGAAAAGTCCCACGGGTGCTGCCCTACTTTATGCGTTATATATATATATATAGATATAGATATATACACCCCAATATTTTAATCTGAAGGAAGTCTCCTACAGCGATTCAGATTTGGCCTTAGCTGAAGAGCTTACATCCAGCTTGTAATGTCTAATTAAGGTAGACATGGACTTCCAAGTTGCAGCTTTACATATTTCAGTAGGAGTAGCATTGGCCTTTAGAGCCCAAGAGGTAGATACTACCCTAGTTGAGAGGGCCTTGACTTTAAGAGGCGGAATTAAGTTTCCCTCTTTGTATGTAGATATTATACATTGCCTAATCCATCTAACTATCGATGGTTTAGAGGCTGCTAGCCCTTTCCTTTTCCCTTGGAATTGAATAAAAAGGGAGTCTGAGGACCTAAACTCCTTGGTTCTTTTTAGATAAGCATCAATACATCTTACTAAATCTAATGAGTGGAGTCTTGCTTCCTTATCTCCTGATGGATTATTACAGAAGGAAGGTAATATAATCTCTTGACTGAGGTGGCAATCAGATACTACTTTACCCTTAAAGTTGGGCTTCATCTTTAGAACAACTTTATCTTGATGAAAAACCAAGTATGGACTTTTACATGACAGTGCTTGTATCTCATTAACCCTTTTGGCAGAGGTGATAGCCGTCAGGAACACTGTTTTCCATGTTACATGTTTAATGGAAATTTGATTTATAGGCTCGAACAATTTTGAGTCTACTGGTTGGTTTAATACAATATTTAAGTCCCAAGATGGTACCACCTCCCTGATTCTAGTCCGAGATTTTTCAATCTCTCTTATAAATCTCTTAACTAGATCCTTTTCCGCCCAGTGTTTGAAGAGTACTGCTGACAGGGCTGAGATTTGAACTTTTAGGGATGCTGGGCTGAGGCCCATGTCAAACCCCTTCTGCAAGAATTCCAATATTGTTGCTGTAAAAACATCTTGCTTTGTGATTCTGTTCCTGATATACCAGCACCTAAAGGTTTGCCATACCCTGTCATAAATCTTGTTAGTAGAGGATGTTCTGCTTGAAATTATGGTACTTGCCACCTTATCTGAGCAAGCCTTTGATTTTAAGTGTTGTCACTCAACCTCCATGCTGTCAGATGAAAAATAACTGATTTCTGATGAAACAGAGGCCCCTGATTCAACAGATCTTTCCTCTTCTACAGTGGAATTGGTCCCTGGCATGATAGTCTCACCATCTCTGAGTACCATGTTCTTCTGGGCCCATTTGGGGCTATTAGAATAACCTCCACCCTGTCCATCTTTATTTTCCTTATCAATTCCTGGAGCAAAGGGATGGGTGGAAATACATAGGCCAAGGAGAATGTCCAGGGCTGTTTTAGGGCATCCTGAGCCTCCGCTTGTCTGTCTTTCCATCGGGAAAAGAATCTCTTGCATTTTGAATTCCTTCGAGCTGCCATCAGGTCTATTATTGGCACTCCCCAATTTCTTGTGATCTGATGGTATTCTTCCTGATTTAGGGACAATTCTCCTGGGTCTACCAGTGTTTTGATTAAGAAATCCGCCTGGTTGTTTAGTACTCCCTCTATGTGACAGGCCAGTAGTGTCCTTAAATTTCTTTCTGCCCACTGGAAAATTGAATAGATCTCCTTGTTTAGCTTCAGACTCCTTGTTCCTCCTTGGTTCTTTATATACTGTACTGCAGTCATATTGTCTGATCTTACATGCACCGCTTTGTTGATTAGTAGTTGCTGAAAATGGAAAAGTGTGTATCTTATTGCCCTTATTTCTAGGATATTTTTAGGTAACTTTCTTTCTTCTGGGTTCCATTTTCCTTGAACTATTCTGGAGTTCCATGTTCCTCCCCATCCTACTAGACTTGCATCTGTGTATATAATTTCCCAGTGAAGATCCTTTAATGGGGTTCCTCTTTTTAGATTTTTCTTGCCTATCCACCAGTTTAGGCTTCCCTTGATCTCTAATGGGAGATGTATTATTTGCTGGGGATCCTGCTGATACGTCCAGTGTCTTAAAAAATACACCTGTAGACCTCTGGAATTATACCTCACCCATGAATTGCTGATGTCATTAATCCCAGACATTCCATGATCTCTTGAGCTGTCTGTTTTTTCTTCTTTTTGAATTTTTGAATCTTCTTGATGATGTTGGTGATTCTTTCTTCTGATAGAGATGCTACTGCTTTGTATTTATATTAATTCCTAAGAATATTATGTTCTGAGAGGGTGTTAACTGGCTTTTTTTCCACATTCCTTCCCTTCTCATCTGTTGCAGAGCTGCTGCTAGTACTTTTGTGAATGTTCTTGGTGCAGTGGCTAGTCCGAATGGGAGACATCTGAACTGGAAATGCTCCTGATCTAGGCTGAATTTGAGGTATTTCTGATCCTCTACTCCGGTATGTGATAATAGGCCTCCTGAAGATCTATCTTTGTCAGGAAGTTGTCTGGACATATCGATCAGATGACTGAATTCACCGACTGCATTTTGAACTGTCTTTGATGCATCTGAATGTTGAGGGACTTTAAAGCCAAGATTATCCTGCAGGCTTCAGATGTTTTGGGCACTGCAAACAAGATCAAGTATATCCCTGATTGTTTATTTTCCATTGGGACTGGTTCCACCACTTTCTTCTTGACCAGCTGTTTTATCTCTGTCTTGAATAGTTTGGCTCTGATTGCATTCTTTGGGATTCTTGATTTCTTGAATATCTGTATTCTGGGGGTTTTCTTGAAATTCAGCAGATATCCTGTTTCCAGGATCTTGTGGACCCACTTGTCTTCTGTCTTCCAGTGTTGTATGAACTCCTGCAGGCACCCCCCTACCTGCTCTGGAGACAGGACCTGCTGGACATCAGAACTCTTTTTTAAATGAGGTCTTCTTTGGGAAATCCCTCCTGAAAGATACCCTATTATTCTGGGTATACTGCTGTCTTCTACCTTCTGGCTGCTTACCCTGTTACCTTCCTTGATTAAAAAGTACAATTACAAAACCCCTCAAAAAAAGGGGAAAAAAGGGGAGCGCTGAAAGATCCCTAAAAATGTATATATATTTTGTAATGAAGGACCAGGAGAAAAGATCCGAAGGGAAAGGTATACTGTAATAGTCTATTACATATAATATACAAATAGCGCTACTATTCCTGAAACAGGGGTGCGTTCCCTGTATAAAATCTACAAAAAAGGCTAGAATTCACCGAGGTGAAAAACAGGAAGAGCGCTTATAGTAAGAATATGCAATATTTAATATTTAATAATACAACAATATAAAAATATATTAAGGGTACCCTTATACAAATAAAGAGTATACACTTGCAAAGTGTACAATTGGTTCAGTACAAGTCTTGAGAAAGTGTTCTTAGTTAACACGAAACGCTTTGACATTTTAGTACGAACTATACACGGTGGAAGTTTCTTTATATTGGATTTTATTTATATGTATCATTGCATGCCAGTTTGCTATATTTGATAGTGACTATAAAGTATCCGACACGCAGAAGATATCTGGGTGGACTATAACAGCAAGTCGGGAGCACTAACAGAGAAGGTCTGCTACTTTGCCCGCTTTATTCCTTCTAGTAGCCGGGAAAGTTAGCAGAGACCTCTCCTTTTGCTAACCGGGAGAATTAATAGAGAAGGTCTGCTGCTTTGCCCGCTTTATTTTCTACGGTAGTCGGGAAAGTTAGCAGAGACCTCTTTTTCTGTTTGTGATTTCCGAGTAACTAAGAAGTTTGACACCATACGGAGCAACAGAGGAGCAACATTATAGATGGGAGATTGTGACATTCCATCTGCCCGCAGCACCTCTGATTGTTACACTGTATCTTTTACCTGGATATACTTACTGCAATTCTTCGGATCGCTGTCACTTATTAGCAACTATCAGGACAATTTCATTTTTGCCACTGTGAAATATTCATATCCTATTATTAAGAACAAAGAACGGACTAATTCCATCTGGGTGGTAAGACCGGTAATACCGGTATAACATTGTGCCTGATTGAGATCATTGCATTGATATCTATTTTTATATATTTGTATATTGATACTTTGCAAGTGTATACTCTTTATTTGTATAAGGGTACCCTTAATATATTTTTATATTGTTGTATTATTAAATTAAATATTGCATATTCTTACTATAAGCGCTCTTCCTGTTTTTCACCTCGGTGAATTCTAGCCTTGATTAAAAAGTATAGTTTTTGGATCTAAATTAAGAGGAACAGACTGGGGATGATCTGAGCTTCCTTCCCTGTGATAAGAATGCACTGTGTCCCCCTGTCATTATTTTAATTATTTCCTCCAGATGTTCACCGAATAGCTTTTCTCCCTTAAAGGGTAAGGAAATTAATTTATTCTTTGAAGGGACGTCTGCTCCCCAGGACTTCAACCATAGAGCTCTTCTGGATTACACGGATAAGGCTGAGGCTTTATCTGATAATCTCATGGAGTCAAGGGATGTGTCACATAAAGAACTGTTTGCCTCTTTAATGATTGCCACCTCCTTCAACAGCTTCGATCTGGAAACAGATTAGTCACTTTTCTCTTCCATGTTATTTAACCAGATTTGCATTGTTCTAGAGACTGATACCACTGCAGTAGAGACTTTTAGATTATTAACTATTAACGAATACTGTCTCTTTAATACGGATTCTATTCTTTTCTCCATCTGGTCTCTTAGCGCTGATCCGTCTTCCAGCGGAATGGTTGTATGTTTAGCTAAGCAGGAGACTGCCGCATCAATCTTTGGAGGGTTGGACCAAATTTTGCTTCTTCATCTAAAAAGGGATACATTTTTGCAGATCTCTTTGTCACTGATGTTCTCTTATCTGTCTTTTTCCATTCGTCTTGAATAATACTATTAATGGAATGATGTATAGGAAAAGTAGGACTACTTTTTTGGTTCCCCAAGAAGGCTGCGTCCATTATATTTAATTCCTTTTGTTCATCAGCAATACCTAAGGATTTTCATATGTACTTTATGAAGCTATCAATCGTTTCCAATGAGAATGAACCTATTCCTTCAATGATTTAACCTTCTTCTTCTTCTTCAGATGGATAGTCAGAAGGCCCTTGACTGTTTAATTCTTCCATATCTATGTCTTTGGATGACGATGTACCCTCTACTGGATCTTCCATTCTGCTTCTCTTCTTAGTGTTTGCTGCTTCTTGCATTGATGCAAATGTTTCTTTCATAGATGTTTGCATCCAGGACAGGGAATTCTGGAATTGATTGGGAACATCCTGACCTGTTGCTCTTTTCAAACATTCAATACACAGCCTTGATCCTTCCACTGGGGTAGCTTTCTTGTCGCAGCCCACACATAATTTGGTTTTAGCTGATTTAGTCTCAGAGCTGTTACTCTCCTTAGGAGTCCCTGTCTCAACTTTCTCCTTTGAAGACCCTCCCTTAGATGTGGTAGACATGATAAATGCCTCACTAGCTACTCTTAGAATATTAACTTTAATTAATTCTACCTAAAACCATGTACTGTATATCTCCATAAAGGCATTTACTTACCTTGTCTTCACGTAGACTTCCTTTATTATCCTCTGCGTTTCAGGTTGGAACACATGCCGTCTTTGCGCCGACTCTTGACCTAAGGGATAAAGCATCTCTGCATGTAGCCCTTCTTATCTTTCCTTTTCTTCCACAGTAAGGCCGAAGCTGCTTACTCTCACGTGATTCGGCTCATGCATCGACATCATCCGTCCGAGAGTATCAGCTGAAGTAAGTCCCAGGACTGGATGGAAACTTAAAGGGACGAGCGGCTGAAATTATTCTTAGGATTTCCCCACTAGTTATTAGCTCTTACAGTATCTCCTCTCGATATATTTAAGTTGAGGAAGGAGTACTGGGTCATTTTTTTTTTTTTTTTAATTGCTGTATCTTTGTTATTTTTCTCTGAAACTCCATCTTCTACTGTAAGGTATACGGAGGCTACTCGCCTCACGTCCTCCAGCTGGTAGGACCGAAATAACTGACGCAGAAAGGTGGAGAATGCTGATATAGAAAAAATAATCGGTCCTACCAGCTGGGGGCGGAAGATAAAGCCCGTTGCTTCCGGTACTGTGGAGTACACAGAAGAAAATGCTTTTAAGTCTGTATTTCACAAAGGTTTTTGTGGCCTAAAGCATAGTGCCACTAATACCTAATACTTCAATTAACTTAAATCATCAGGTATTCGGTTTATTACTATAAAATGTTTATATTATCTGAAAAAAGTCTTTGATTTCATTAAACCCTTTATTAATATCAAACTATGTCGCCACTCTCTTAGACAATAACTTTAACTTCAACAGTAATTATCTGTATAAATATAGAAAATGATACAAATTGACTAGGAAGTGGGACATCTCTAAACTGCATTTTGTTGAAGTAGGATTTGGGATTATTTGTAATCAATAGATATCACAACAGTGTACAATACCGGTCAACAGAGGCAATAGCTAGTAAATTAATATCTCTTTCAAATGCCATTTAGTATGAATTAAGTTTTGTGCACAAAAGGCATTGTTGATCATAAAAGAGAACAGAGGGACTAATAAAATTTAAGAAAATTGACATGTAAGAATGAAATTCTACCCATATTTTTACTGAGTTTCTACAAGGGATTGTAAGGAAAAAGTATGGTTTGTTCTATTTTTCTCCTCCTACAGATATTCAAAGTTTTCTCCCTAATCCAGTGCACCTGACTACTCTTCTGAGTCTTTATTTTGTCCTGGCTTACCCTCTTACCTTAGTTGAACACTGAGCTTTATTAACAAGGCTAGACCCTGATCTTGCAGATGTTTGATCTTCTATACTGTGTCTGACATTGCCAAACCTCCTCTATGTATTTACCTCTGGGCTCCTTGACCAAGACTGCCCCTGTCACATCTTCAAAATGGATACCCAGATCCACTCTCATCTCTCTCCTGCCTTCACATGTACTTTCATTGATTGCCTTTGGCTCTTTTTTCTTAGACCCTTTATTGGACAATCCCAGATGCTGCTTTTCTACCTGTTCTGTGGATTTGGAACTGGCATTGGATCTCTTCTCGATGATAGGAGTTATGGTCAGTGAATTTTGCATCAATCTGATCTCTGCAGCTTCTCATTAATGGCCACGAGGGTGCTTAAAGTCTACAAATAATGTACTGGATTATGTTGCCATAGGAAATTTTCCCTAAGCTAAGGTCAGAATTGCCCCATTTTAATCCTTTTGGAGCCCAAAAAAATATCCAAAGTGAGGCTAAGGATCCCAAGTAAAGTAGCCAGATTTCACCTACTTTTCTTGAACTGAATAAGGCATGTGTGTGTGTGTTTCGGGGGGGGGGTGCAGTAGCACACTGACAATTGCCTGATTCCCCATGTTCTTGATCACCTTCTCCACCTCAAGTTCAACAAGTTCATCAAGTCCATCAAGCTCAACCTTTACCTCATAACCCAGAGGCATGAGGGTTATATAGCTGTCTTGCTGCCAAATAAGTTAGTCTTTATTGGACATTGCTGTTTGCCTACTAATACACAGTTAACCCCATATATTCCCTTTTGAAAGAAATGTATGTAATCTCTTAAAAGTATCCATTGTATCTGCCATAACCACCTCCTTTAGAAAGGATTTCCATATTTTAACAGAAGTTGAAACCTCCTTTCCTCTAATCTCAAGGGGTGTCTACATGCTATTTGATCAAACAGTGATTACTAGCAACTGAGGAGTTAACCTCCAAGTAAAAAAGTCACCGCCACTCCCAACACCCCATCCAAAAAACAAGGGGTTCATGGTTGAAAAAAAAAAGAAAAAAAACATACTCATATTGATGTTGGTCATCCAGAAGTGTCCACAATTCCCTGTTCCTCCAAAGAATTCACTTACAAAAATAAAACAAATAAAATTAAAAGCCTTAAAAATCAGCCCCCAAGTTTGGCATAAAAAATAATGTCCTCATTGTCCTGTCTGAACCATCATCCAGACCACGGTGAAAAAAAAAACAACCACCCCTAAATAACAGGAACTGGCTTATATACACAGCCAGTCCTCAGGACATATCCTGGACTAACCATAACTCCCAATCAATCACTGTGCAATATGTGTATGATTCAGTATGGGGTCACCATAGCTTTCATTTTTTTCCATTAGGCTTTTTTAATTTAATGAATTAATATGATGTATGTGAACTCCATAATAATGTATTTAGTCACATTTTAACTGTAAAAAAAGTGGGATAAATGCACATTTATTTAATTTTCAGCTAAAAATGAGCTAATGAAAATGCCGTCTTTTTAATGAAAAAAAGTTTTTTGGGGTCCCAGAACGCCCTTTATTATTTTTTAACACTCCCCATCCTTGTCTGCTCAGGATGAATGGATAATATTATCCCCCAAATTTTAAGGCCAATTTGGCATGATATTTAATAAATATATTTGTTTTGGACAAGTTTAGCCTCTCCATTGCCGACCATAGCTTTGATTGCAGGGTGTTTCCAGCCAATCTGGCCATGGAGGGGTGAATGGTGGGCTGGTTAGGCTAGTGGTGCTGCTTGGGTAGTGTCTGTTTTTTTTTTTTTTGCACAGTTAACCACTCTGATATCAGGCAGTTTACAATGCATTGGACAATAATAAGTCACAATTCCCTGGCATTAGAGGGGTTAATGAGGATTAATCAAAGTTTGGGGAGGGTAGGGTTCACAAGAGTACACTGGAAATATGGAGTTGATTTTGAATAGGACTTATTTCCCAGGCTTAGTAGCCCTGAGCTGCTGAGCCTGAGAAGGCCTGTCTGGCCACAAAAAGCATTGCAAAGGCCAACCAGGTACAATGTGATAGCAGAATGCAATGCTACTTTTGGGCACTTTATACTAATAGTACGTTGCAAAAATCTGTATATACCAGATACAGCAACTTAGAACCCACAGGAGCCAGACAAGAAAAAACACTTGTTAGAAATGGTAAGGCAATCATTCTCCCACTTAAAATCCCTCTTATAAATAATGCCACAAACCTCCCGTTATGCTTAGAAGCTGTGTCTCCAAGGTGTTGATATGACATTTTCATGCCAAATCCAGACAGGCAAAGTGCAAATTTACCAAAGCTTTGTCAAAGGGTCTAGACAAAAAAGCTCAAAGAACCTCAGCATTGAAATGATGGACACACCTTTTTGTTTAAGCTCCCTGAACCTGGAAAATGAACCTCCTTTGAAGGTATGACTTCTTGGGGAACATACTGGCACTTATCTGGTTGTTTTGTGTAACTAAAGTGGTCTGACATACTTGTTTAAAGTAAGGACCTAACAATATGCCCACCTTCAAAGACCCTGCCCAACCTGGGCTTAACTAGGTATTTTTCCTCACATCCATAACCCAACCATCCTATGTATATTTTTTTCCCATGTTTCTTTGGGATCCAAAATAATACAAGTCTCAAATTATTTAGAACTCACTTCTACAGGGGCAGGAGGCTGGACAGAATGTAGCAGAAGGTGTCAGTGGACTAAGAACATTATGAAACAAAAGACCTTCTGGAGTCTTAGAATTCTGGGTTGTTTCAGAAAATCTTTCTACTCTTTTGTACTGTATGATTTCTGTATTGTATGAAGGTATCAGTTACTGAAACCAGATATCCTGGAGGGAAGAATGCCAAGTAGATCTGATTCATCTGAAAGCAGAACAAGTGTCTGCATTGGTATTATTGGTATTATTTACAACAAATACTCCCAAACTTTGTATGATGAAGTAGACACAGACAGCTGTGATCCAAGTTTATTCCTGGTCTGACTGTTATATCTGTGTCAAGGGATTTTGGGGACACAGTTTATTTTATTTAACCATTGTTTTTCTAACAGTGCATACACATTAGGTGTTTATAGAACATGTTGTATACAATATAATATATCATATGTTCTGGGTTTTCAATAGAGTTAGGAAATGCAATTCAGAAGGATCCTATAGTGTACTTTTTATATAGAAGCATTCTGTGGATTATACATTGGTGTTCTTCCAGTGCTATGTCATATTTGTACTGGTGTGTGCAAATATGTGTTTGTATGTACACTAAGGTGGATTTTATGCCTCATATGCATGTACATGTATGTATATCTTTTACATCATTTTCGCTTCTTTATACTGACAGTGTTACAGTGTTGGGCGCTGTCTGTTTGTGTTTTATACAGTATGGAGATACTTCACTCACAATCTAAAAGCTAATCATGTTGCTATTTGTTGTCTGTGTAAGAAGCATGTGAGAAGGGGGAAAGCAGGCTCACATGTAAGCACTACCTCAATGAGATGCCACCTGAAGCATAACCACAGGTCTGACTGGGAGACACACCATCAACAGGTAAGAGGTGTCACAACTAGCAGCAGAAGTATTTCTAAAAAGTTCAGTGGCTCTGGAGTGCATAAATATGTTCTGTTAATGAGTCAGAGAGTCTGTCAACATTTTCTTCTACTACTGCAGAAGAGTATGACTCTGAGTTTGTTTTGAAGATGACAAGAGTTATAGAGTGCCCATACATACCACCACCCCCACCTCCTTAAGTGATGTTATTAAAGCAATACAATTACACAGTTCTTTCAGTATGTACTGCTAACCCACACTTGCTAAGTTCTTAGAAATTAGTCAAAACCTACACAAAATAATTCAAAAGTACACCTTTGGAATAGTAAACATGCTAAAATGTTGGCAGTTGTTATGTTGCACTTTAGTTGAAAACAGAGGCTTTAAAGGGTCAGTAATGTCCCCTAAAAAATATTTAGAGTTAGGTAGAGGTTAAAAAAAGAAACTAATTGCCACAAATCCTATCTCTCAAACCACTACGGTTTGAGAGATATAGGCACTGAAAGTTCCCCTCTCCCTCCCCTTCTCCTGACATCATCGCTGTGCTGACAGCAGGAGATCCCGGTCTGGAGAGCAGCCAGAGGCTCTGCAGCAGAGCCAAAATTTCTTTATTTCAAAGGAATTACTTCATTGGAAAGGTCTACAAAGTGTACTTGGTTTGCCGAAAAGCCTCCTCGAGTCGCACGTCAAATCACCTGCTGTCAGCTTTACAGCTGATATCAGGAAAAGGGGAAGGAGGGGGGAACTTTCAGTGCCTATATTTCTCTAACCATAGTGGTTTGAGAGATAGGATTTGTGGCAGTTAGTTTCTTTTTTAAACCTCTATCTAAACTGATGGTCTAGGTGACAATTATACTTATGAAGTGAAATGTTAGGAGAAAGTTTTAAAACATAAAATTTATTCAAATCAAAAGCTAGAACAAAATATGTATGTTAAAATGTATGCCACTTGTTAATGATTCAAAAATTACACCATTCATGGAGTTACTAATAAGTTTACGTCTATTCTTATCAGAAAATTAGTTAATAGGTTACGATAAGTTCCTAAATGGTAAGAGACAGAGTCATTTTATTAAGATAAAATAAACATCCACCATTATAGCGTGGTGAGCGTAAATAGCTCTGTCAATTCATACAAAGAGGGTAATAAGGTTTTATTGAGGACTTTAAGGACTTTAATTATCCTTGTATGACAAGTGTAAGAATATATTATAATCATGGACATACTAAAGTTTAAATATGCTAAAATCCTAAATCTTGCAGTTTTTCTCTTCAAATGCTCTTGAAGGGTTTAATTCAATCTAATCATTATTATTAGATATTGAAATCCTCATAAGGGCACTGAGAAGAGAAGAAAAGTGTTATCCCATTCGCAGCCCAAACCTAATGATCACGTCAGATCACAAAGTATACAAAATGGATGTAATTGATGATATTAAATTATGGAAATGCCAGCAGACCTATACTACACTGTGCAAGTGGGTGCTCTGCGTTCAAAGTGAGATGCATAAAGTTAACTATCTTGATCCCTTAATTTGCCACAATCCAAGTGGGGGTCACAGTGATCTTTGGCATTCCATAACAAGTACAAAAACAAGGGTTCACTGAAAATTCTTAATTTTAAAAGAAAACTACAACAATGCATCAAAATATTTATATAGAACATAGTGGTATATCTGTTAGGCAACAAAGTATGCCAGCATTGTCTAGGAAAAAACCTGACATGGGTTTCACCCGACATGCTTTTTCAAAGGCTTAAAGCAAGGATCACGGGAACCTTTTTTTTTAAAGAGAATCCAACTAATGGGGTACATTAAACATCAGGTGAAAGTTCCTATGTAAGGCCATTAACCCCTTAGCGACCCTTGACGTACCAGGACCGTCAAGGGTAAATTTGCTTTAAGGACCAGTGACGGTCCTGGTAAGTCAAGTGTTAAATGGTAGCAGCGTGCCGCCCTGCACGCTGCTACCATTCATTCCAGGCTGAGACTGAGCGGTCCAGTACCGGACCGTTCAGTCTCAGCCTCTGTCAGTTGTGCCAGGTCATGTGATCGCTGCATCAGCGATCACATGTACCGACATTCTAAAGCAAAGAATGAGGCAGTGCTACTTACTGCCTCTAGTGTGTCCTCTCTGCCAATGCGTCCCTTACATCAAAGTAAGGGACAGAGAAGCAGAGAGGAGACACCTAGTGGAAATAAAAAATACAGCAGCTGGGGGTGTTAACCCCTTCACTGCTGGTGCAGGAGGATGGCTAGATGCAGGTCAATTTCTGACCTGCTAAATACACTTTTTTTAAAAAAAATAAAAACAACACACTTTTTTTTTTACAAATGAAATATTTAGTTATTAAAAAAAACATCTCAAGAAACAAAATTGGAAGTGTGATTGTTGTGGAGCTATGTAATACACTTACACACACCGCCAAATGTAATGAACAAAAAAGTGGGAAAATAGGGTGGGAAAAAGGGACATGGGGATTTTCAACCAGGGGGGACAGTGGCCACTTTAAACTGTGCATTTTGTAGGTATGACTGACTGGTCATACCTTTCGTGCAGTCTCCAAAATTTAACCCTTTGCGCCCAATTGATCCCAAGAGAAAAAACAAAAATGGTGGGTTTTTTAAATTTTTTTTACCTTTTTCTTTAATTTTAATAAAGTAAATGGTGGGTTATCCATATAAGTGGGATATCAAAGGAAAGCCTTATTTGTTTGTAAAAAAACAGTATATCATTTATGGGGGTGGAATAAAAGCCTAAGAGGGAAAACACTGTTGAACAAAGACATAGTCAAAAAGGTCAGAATTGCTCCGGTCCTTAAGTCAAATCCACCTCTGATTTTCCCTCTCCTTAAGGGGTTTGTCACAGGAACCACCAGGCCCCTGGCTCCTGGAGGGGCCTGAGGGCCAGCCTCCTGCCCACAGACTATGAGCCTAGTCCTGGAACAGGGTATGGCCTCCCCCTCAGACTAATCTCTGCCCTGATGGCCCCTTGCCATGGAGGATCCTTTAGCAGCCCCCCAGTCCCCTCTTGGGGCTGAGTCACCCTGTACTTATTGGGGGTACAGGGTGACCAAGAAACCCAGTGAACATTCTGCCCAGCCTTGTCAAAGGATATCAGACTTCCCAAAAGACTAATATGTTAATGATGTTTTAGAACCTCATCCTGTTTTGTGTATTCTGGTCCCTCTGTTACACTTGTGCCCAGTCCTATTCCTTTGTCCCATTGTATAGTTAACTCACTCAGGTCTGGCCCATTGTATCCTGTTGTCACCTACCTATTGTCTCATCACACAGTATGTTTACACTTCCCTGGTGTTCAGTGTACTGCATGTTTATACTGAAACCAGCCTCCACCCGTTGACCCTTTTGTAAAGATGTATATTACCACTTCACCATTGTGCCTCTTTGTATGATGTGCCCCTCCACCAACAGCCCCATTGTGTCCTATTGGGTGGATAACTTGTTGTGTATGTATTTAAACCCTGTATGTTGTACAATAAACAAGACAGAGAGAAATGGGAGGCTGCAACAGCCAAACTAAAGGAGGCGGACAATTCTGTATGGAGAATGGCTCGACGCCTAACTGGGAAGAAGGAACCAAGCCCACCAATCCAGGGAAGAACTCACCTTGCATGCAGCAACAAGGACAAGGCAGAGGCCCTAGCCGAGACACTGGAGGCTTCTTTCACCCCAAACAAGGCAAGCAGGCTCACGGACAGAGTGGAGGAAGAAGTTGAGAAGCATCTCGCAGAAGACCAAACCGGGTTGGGAGCAGAAGACATTGAAGAGTGCACAAGCGCTGAGGTAGCAGGACTTGCAGAGAAGCTGGCAAACGGTAAAGCACCAGGGAGTGATGGAATAACGAACCTAGCAATCAAAAACCTCCCGACAGCATCAATAGAATGCCTTACAAACATCTTCAATGCATGCATGAGGCTCCAGCACTTCCCAAAATGCTGGAAAGAAGCAAGGGTCATTGTTTTCCCAAAGGCTGGCAAACCACTGAGGGATCCTACAAACTACCGCCCCATCAGTTTACTCTCTGGACTATCGAAGCTCCTGGAGAAGGTCCTCCTTGCCCGACTCAGTGACTTTGCCTCCGAAAGAAACCTACTAGCAAATGAACAGTTTGGATTTCGAAAGGAGCATGCAACAACCCATCAGCTGTTGAGAGTGGTAGACACCATCAGCCACGGGTTCAACATCAAGAAATCCACGGGAATTGTCTTCTTGGATGTTGCCAAAGCATTCAACAGAGTCTGGAACAAGGGACTGCTGCACAAGATGATTGGCCTGGGATTTCCAAACTACCTGGTAAAGACAATTGCAAGCTACCTGGGAGAGCGCACCTTCCATGTCGCCATGCAGTCTGAGATGTCCTCATCACATCCCATCCGAGCAGGCGTGCCACAGGGATCGAACCTCGGACCCTTTCTGTGCAACATCTTCACCAGTGACATCCCGACAGATCTGCACAAGACCGACCTGGCACTGTATGCGGACGATGTCGCAATCATCTCCCAGTCATTCATTGAAAAGGAAGTGGCGAAGAATCTGCAAGCATCATTAGATACCATCTCAACCTGGTACAGCGACTGGCGAATAGAACTCAACATCAGCAAGACAACTGTAACACTGTTTACCAGAAAGAAGATCAAGGAGCACCCGCACATCAGCCTCAATGGAGAGACCATCAAGTGGGAAAGCAGCAGCTGCTACCTCGGTGTGACCCTGGACAGCAAGCTCAACTGGGGAAGCCATATTGAGAATACTCAGCAGAAGGCAACAGGAAAGATGGCAGCACTGTACCCACTCCTGAAGACCAAGTCCATGCCACTACGGACAAAGATTAACGTCTACAAGGCAATCATCAGACCTACCCTGACGTATGCCTCCCCAGCATGGATCACTTGCCATGAGCGACACCGGAAGAGTCTTCAGAGAGTCCAGAGCAAGGCCCTGCGGATATCGTCCGGAGCTCCAAGATTCGTAAGGACAGCTGACCTTCACAGGGAGCTGGATATCGAGATGTTGGACAAACACCTAGAGAAGCTGAGTAAGAACTTCTGCCAAGGACTGGATCAGAACCCAAACCCTCTGATCAGAAAACTCACTGCCACCACTGCAAACCCCTTCGACCGCTACCCGCGGCCCATCACAGTGAAGACCCTGTGAAATTAACCCAACTGTGACAAGTCAACACAGACCAAGAAGAATCCAAACCTGCGACTTAAAACCCAACCCGAGAAGATGGAGTAGTGAGGCACAAGCCTCGGTATCCAAAAATCACCGCTGATGGATAAAATCTATCAGCAAGAAGAAGACGACTGACAATAAACAAGAGTTCTTGTCTTACCTACACTGGTGTTGTCTGGTGGGGTAAGCTTGCTGTATGCAGAGTGTGTGCTGGTGATCCTGATACTAGTTTTGCCTAGTTTTGGGGTATATTGCGGTATGCTGTTGGATGTCCATCTGGCTCGTAGCGGAAGAAGTGACCATGGACGGTGACGCCAAGACTGGGTGTCTGCTGGTACCGTCACAGGGTTAAAGCACATTCTCATTTTTCATAGACAATGCTGGATGTTTATTTCATCTTTATAAAAGGACTCTATATTTTACCACATAAGGACTCATTATAACCGATTTAACTCTTCTTTTGATAAGAGTAGACATTAACCTATTGTTAATGCCAAGAATGGTGTAATGTGTGAATCATTAACAAGTGTCATACATTTTAACATAATTATTTTGTTTTATATTTTGCTTTCAGTAAATGTAATGATTTAAAACTTTCTCCCAACATTTTACTTCATAATTGTTACCTACACAATCAGTCATTATGTGCTCTCATTAATATCTACCTGAATTTGGATCTTTTTACCCCTTTCCTTTGGTGTTGTGAAAATAGAGGTGCACAGCTGTAATAGCTGTAATAGTGACCAATTACTGAAAAATAAGAAACTGTGATGACTTGACTTGGTCTGTACCCTAATATAATTTTTCAAACAAAACAAAAACAAACCTGTGCTTCTCCATACCATAATGTGAATCTGTGCCCTGCCTTGGGCATATATAATAACTCTATTGATAAATATGAGGATTTAGTCCATGATTTGGCCAAAAAAATGTTAAGCTTGCCGCCTCACCAAGGTACCTCAAGTTTGACAAGTACCTATTTCTAATACTCCTCTAAATCCCTATCTGAATTAAAATAAAACATAAAAATTAAAATCATAAGGTTGATAAAGAAGCTGAAGATGTTATAAGGAAACACAAACTTGCTTGTTAAAAACTTGTATGACACAGTATATGCAATTAAAAACAAGAGGACAAACAATTATTTTGAAAGGTGTAAGAGAGGACTTGCCTGATATAAAACTTTCCTGGCCTGCAGGAAGTGGATACTGACCAAAGAGGACTGTGAGTCCTTTCATCCTATTTATAGGTCAGAACTTACCACCCCTACAGGCCACATGAGGAACAACAGGCAAGGTGTACGTAAGCATAAGCAGGCCAGAAAACATGCCTCTAAGGACAATAATATATACATGCAGTGAATGAAGTGAAAATGATATCAAATAACTGGCATCTAGATAGCAGCAAGTGCACAAACAAAACAAAAACAAACCTGTGCTTCCCCATACCATAATGTGAATCTGTGCCATGCCTTTGGCATATATAATAACTATATTGATAAATATGAGGATTTAGTCCATGATTTCACCAAAAAATGTGCAATATTAGTTTATGTACATTTGGGGATTAGGAATTTTTAAATGCACTTACTATCCAGTGAGATCTATTCCCAGATGGGTTACTCAGCCTTTCACCCTGATGAGGAAGAAAAAATGAGTACCCAGGACATACTTGAAAGTGACAGACACTTTTAATACATCTTTCTTGGTAAAATACTTTTATAAAAATATATTTTTGAAGATTACTCATTCATACATCTTTAAAAGAGTTTATTCATCACATTCACTACATTTACTGATCTTTGCAAGAAGGAATTCTCCAAGCTCTAATGCACAAGAAACAGGATCAAACATAAAGGTATAAGTATTAAGTCAATATTTTAATAAAAATAGAATTTTAAAGGGATAGTAAAAAGTACAGGCAAATTTATAGGTACAATTAAAACATACTTACTGCTCTCATTCCCATCTCTCAAACCGTTATGGTTTGAGAGATATAATAAAATAAAGGTCTCCGCTCCCTCCCACTTCTCATGCATCCACTGTATAGTGGACGTCATGAGTTCCTGCTTCCGGGACCAGAAGGCGGCTCTTCAGGAGATATATAACTATAATTATAATCCAATTAAGTAATTATAGGTAGATATCGCAATGTCAGCACTCCTGAAGAGCCGCCTAAAGTTGGTCGACCGGATTCTGCCTCTGACAGCTTTACAGCTCGTCAGGCAGAAAGGGGAGGGAACGGAGACCTTTATTATATCTCTCAAACCATAACAGTTTGAGAGATGGGAATGAAGGCAGTAAGTAGATTTTAATTGTACCTTTTTGTTCAAGGTTACTGTCCCTTTAGTAACATATTCAAGAGTATTTTGTTATTCTAGAACAATGATCCATTCAATACAAGAATGATAAAATGTTAACTGATGTTAACCATTTATATATTTTAGTTCCTTTATCCCTGATTTTCTTGTGCATTAGCACTTAGAGAATTATTTCTTGCAGTAGTCTTTTTTGGGGTCCTTGAGGTGGGGATCCTTTTTATCGGAGCAGCATTGTACAAAAATGTTTTTCTTTCCTCTTCCATTTATTGCACATTCTTTGTTTCATACAATTTACTGATGTTTGCATTAGTTTATGTGTTGCAGTATAACATAGGATTGTCCACTGGGCACTTATTCTGTTTAATCTTTATCTTAAACTGCTAGTGTATTTAACCCTACAAGGACCAGCCGACACTTGAGGACCACAGAGCTTTTTTTTTTCACTTCTGGTACAGGGCTTCTGGAGCGGCGTGCAGCCGTGCCAGGAGCACTGAACTCCATGACGTACCAGGACCGTCACTGGTCCTTAAGTGCCGGACTGCCGTGACAGAGCTGGCATGTCAGTGGTCCTTAAGGGGTTAATAATGTGCTTTTCACAATATTATGACCACAAATTGATTAGCACGCTGCAAATTGTGTATTTCTGTACTCTGATATCTCTGATGTCAATAAGTGAAGTTTTGCTTGCAGTCCTTTTTCCATCTTCAGTATCAGATTACAAAATGTCACAAAAGCCAATACACTAAATTCCATTTATTATCTAGTAACATGAGTAAGGCATTGACACCACTTCATCCAAACTGCAGTTCATTAAACTAGTTTTTAATATATATACATTATTAGAACTCTTCCTTTTTAATTAAAAATAAATTAACAAAGCAATAAAAAAGTCAATATCAATCATTTCACCCACACTCATATTTAATGAAAAGGCTGTTCAAGAAAAGCCAATTGTTTGGGGAAAACATGAGTAATTAAACTTTGATCAGTGTAAGGTTGAAACTGTTATCATACACATTAAATATATTGTTTTGGTGAAGGGAGAACACCTGCTCCTCATTGTAGTGATGTCAACATTTAGACTTCCCCCTCCTTTTTATATTATGAAATGTCTCTCAGGCTACTTTAACATTAAGTTATGCTTTCAATATTGTACAGTATATATTAATATACTTTTTTAAAGTTATTTTATTTATTTATTCAACTTAGTAGGTAGCATCCAAGCTTAATTCAGTTAGCACCTTACCCTTTTGAAAATCATGAGAAAAAGGCAGGCATGTGTAGAGAACCATGCAGGGGAGGACTGCACAGTCAGCATTCGATTATGGACTGAGGGCCCGCTGCCTGGGCTGGGGCTGGTCATGTCATGGAACAATTTGGGGGCCAGTACAGAGGCAAAACTACAAAGGATTCAAAGGGTGCAGCGGCTACCAAGCCAGGCATCCCAGGTGGCCAGCTGCCTCTGCACCTTCATGCTGGCCTCCCTTACTGTATTACTCACTGTGTTTTCTGCATATGAGAGGCGTGACATTAGGCATTTATTAGTTTCTCTCCTGTGTTGGGCTGGAAGCATGTAAGTAACATGTTTGTTAACCCTTTGTGTGCTGGACAGGTTAACAGTGCATTGCTTTGCAATGCATTGCGTATCCCTCTGGCATTCCAAGGGTTAATCAATGAGTGAGAGAGTGGCAGGTAAGCCAGACAGCGTGGGAAGGAGGTGCACACTAGGGGAGTAATGTGACGTGTTCTGAAAAGTGACCCAACATTATTTAAAGTAGATCAGCCAGTAACCTGACTAGAACAAAGAGCTGTGCTGTCAGGGGAATCATGCAGGAGAGATGTGGTGCACAGAACTGCTTCTTTCCCTCTCATATCAGTAGTTATTTTCCTGCCTTCAGAAACATGATACCGTCCTCCCACTCACTGATCTACCGGTGTAGTTGTAAGAATGCTGGGGATACTTGCATGACTTTCGCTGCAAATGTAAGATCATATTATTTCCCTCAGTAAGTGGTATCCCCATGGGGTGGAAGTCCAGTCTGCACCACTTGCAGCTCTTTTTTTTCCAGTACAACAAATGCTGAATTGTATGGGTATTGAGTATCATGTGTCATCCACAACTTACCATGTGCCCCATGTTGCCAAGGAGTGTATATATGAATGTATATGAATGAGAAACTGGGTGTGTGGGTGAACAATGCAAGGCTCTTCAGCAACTGTTGAACTGCAACTCCCATCATCCCCAGTCAGATATCAGTTGAGCTGGGGTGAGGCAGTTTGTTGTCCAAAAGAAGATTTAGGGCCTCAGGCTGTGGTGTCACTAGTGTAGCTCCATTTCAATTGTAAGCTTTGAGATTTCACCACTATAACTCCATTTCTATTGTAAGCTCAGTGGATAGAAATGGAGCTACACAATTGGTACCACAGAGCTGGACTGAACCCAGGCTGGGAACAGTAGGACAAACCCAGAACCTGCAAGTTGGACACAAATTATAAATAGATAAAATAATAACTATGCCCCTTCAAGTAGCCACAGCGATGATGAAGTTGAAGAATGTTATGAGGATTTATTACACTTCTACAAACAGGACAATTACCACTACAAATATACAGTGAAAGATTTAAATGCGAGAATAGGTAAGATCCAGCATGGTGAAAAACTGATCAGACCACATCTAACTGGAAAAAGAGAAGATAGAGGCAAACATTTATACATCATGAACTCATTCTACAAGAAAAAGACCCAGAGAAAATGGACACAGAAAAGCCCTAATTGTCTTAAATAGTTTTAATGTTGGAAGTGATCATCATGTAGTGAGACTGCAAGAAAGAAAGAAAGAAAGAAAGAAAGAAAGAAAGAAAGAAAGAAAGAAAGAAAGAAAGAAAATGATCGGGTTAACAAAAATCAACACTAGCCAACTATTGAAAAATTATAGGGATTTTTAGTTAGCACTGTCTAATCGCATCAGTGTGTTGCAAGAGCTTCCAGACACAAACATTTCAATCCACAGTGAAAAAGTTATTGAGACTATTGTAGACACTGCCTATGCCCTTGCACCTAGTATGAAACAAGAAAAACCAGCTAGAATATCAAAATAAACAGAAAAAGAAAAAAAGGGAGGGGGTATGGGATAAACTGTACCACCTATAATATATAAAATTATACTTCAAAATGGAGGTGAAGGTGCCAAGTAGTAATAGCACTAGTGGTGGGATATTAAAAAAACAACTCAAAAAGGCACTCTAAAATAACCCATTAATATAAGTAGAGGCAAACTTCAACGTATTCTATCACAGTACCCAATATCTAAACCTTAAAATGTATTGGCATAATGTAGGCTAAAACAAAAAAAAAATGGGGGAGGGGGGTTAACCTACATAATGCTAAAACATTGGGTACTATGATAGAATATGCTGAAGTTTGTACTTATATTAATGGGCTTATATTAGAGCGCTATGATGAAAAATCAGAGAGGAATGGTAATCTTAGAAACAGTGAAGAAAATGTAGAAATGTCAAGACTATAAGGAAGCATATAAAAGAAGAAATGTGCAAGTTTAACCCCTTAACGACCCTTGACGTACCAGGACCGTCAAGGGTAAATTTGCTTTAAGGACCAGTGACGGTCCTGGTACGTCAAGAGTTAAATGGTAGCAGCGCGTCGCCGTGCACGCTGCTACCATTCAATTCAGGCTGAGACTGAGCGGTCCAGTACCGGACCGTTCAGTCTCAGCCTCGGTCGGTTGTGCCAGGTCATGTGATCGCTGCGTCAGCGATCACATGTACCGGCATTCTCAAAAAATGACTGAGGCAGTGCTACTTACTGCCTCTAGTGTCTCCTCTCTGCTAATGCGTCCCTTACATAAAAGTAAGGGACACAGAAGCAGGGAGGAGACATCTAGTGGAAATACAAAATACAGCAGCTGGGGGTGTTAACCCCTTCACTGCTGGTGCAGGAGGATGGCTAAATGCAGGTCAATTTCTGACCTACTAAATACACTTTTTTTTTTTTTTTTTAAATAAAAACAACACACTTTTTTTTTTACAAATAAAATATTTTATTTTTTAAAAAAAACCATCTCAAGAAACAAAATTGGAAGTGTGATTGTTGTGGAGTCATGTAATACACTTACACACACCGCCAAATGTAATGAACAAAAAAGTGGGAAAATAGGGTGGGAAAAAGGGACATGGGGATTTTCACCCAGGGGGGACAGTGGCCACTTTTAACTGCGCATTTTGTAGGTATGACTAACTAGTCATACTTTTCATGCAGTCTCCATAAAAATTTAACCCTTTGCGCCCAATTGATCCCAAGAGAAAAAACAAAAATGATGGGTTTTTTTACCTTTTTCTTTAATTTTAATAAAGTAAATGGTGGGTTATCCATATAAGTGGGGTATCAAAGGAAAGCCCTATTTGTTTGTAAAAAAAACAGTATATAATTTATGGGGGTGGACTAAAAGCCTAAGAGGGAAAACACTGTTGAACAAAGACATAGTAAAAAAGGTCAGAATTGCTCCGGTCCTTAAGTCAAATCCACCTCTGATTTTCCCGGTCCTTAAGGGGTTAATGTTGAGCTCATCAAAAGGACACTGGAAGAAATGGTAAAGAAAGCAAAACAAAAGATGACCACATGTAGGAGCCAGATGTTTGCATAAAAACCTGAAGATCGTACAACAGCAAAAATTCAACAAATATTAAAAAGAGTGGAAGAATGTTATTAAAATCTTTATGAGGATGGACAAAAACTGAATGCATTGCCAGAAGCTGAAACTGTGTTAGAAGTTTTGGTAGAAGAAGTAGAAACAGAAATAAAAACAATGAAAAATGGCAAAGCAGCTGGACCTGATAAAGTCACTATTGAAATGTTGAAATCTGGATATCAACCCTTATTTAAATCCCTCGCTAAACTAATTTTGGCAAAATGCCTGTTACAAGAAAAAATGCAGGTCATCCTACTTCATAAAAAGGTGATAAGGCAGATCTAAGAAAACTACTGACCAATAAGCCTATTATCAGTGGTCTATACTTTCACAAAGGTATTATCAAGAAGAATGGACACAATACTTAATGTGACACAATGTAAAGAACAAGCGGGCTTCAGGAGTGGTTTCCGTAGAATGGACCATATCTAGACAGTGCAAAAAACAGCATAATAAATACAATCTTCTATTATGGATAACCTTCATTGACTATGAAAAGGCCTTTAACTCAGTGAAAAAGCAAGCAATAATTGATACCCTGATAAGCCAACTTATAGAGTTTACAACAATATTCTCTAATCAATATATTAAAATGTAACTGCATCCATCCAAGTCAACAATGATAAAATCCAGATCAACATAGAAAGGATGTCTGAGAAGGAGACACAATCCCTTCCAAACTGCTGGTTTGCAAGAAATTTTCTTCATTCTAAATTGGGACAAAAAGGACTTAAAACCAATGGAGACTACCTAAATCAATTAAGTTTTGCAGACAATATCATACTCTTTGCCATTAGTCCTGAAGAACTGCAAGAACACATTAAAGAGCTACAACAGGAAAGCAAAAATATTGGTCTGAAGATGAACATAAACAAAATTCAAATCATATTTAACAAATATTTTATATTTAACCAAAGAAAATCACAGTAGATGAACAAAAGCTAGAAGAGGTGGAAAAGTATGTTTACCTTGGACAGGAAATGTCAACAGATGGAAAAACAATGAAGGGATTTGAGCAACAAAATTGGGATGGCAAACATTTGGAAAATTTAGTTGTACAGTCAAATTTACCTTTCAAATGAAGTTTTTGATTAATGTGTCCTCCCAGTTCACAAATATGGCTATGAAACATGGACACTGAATGCCACTGCCATACAAAAACATAAGATTATGCAGGGAAGAATGGACCATCAAAGTCTGAACATAATAAAAAAGACCAAAACCGTGTGCATGGATTCATCAGCAAACTAAGGTCTATGACATCATTGAAAGAGTAAAACTCCTAAAATGGAAATGGTTAGGCCACATAGCAAGAAGACCTGACTGTAGCTGGACCAAATTAATTCTGGAATGGAGTACACTCAGTCCTAAATGCAGAAGAAAAAGACCAAAGACAAGATGGCCAGATAAAATCACCAAATGTATTGGTACATAATGGCAACAAAAAGCACAAAACTTAAGCTGTTGGAGATTGCTAAGGGGGCCTTCATCTTGCAGTGGATCAACAATGGCTGAAGAAGATTTTATCTAATCTATCTATATCTCCTCTCCCAGGAGGGGGCCTCCCATAGACCATAATGTAGTAAACTGGCAATTGCAGGGAGGACATCCATACCCTCCTTGCTAAAGAAAAAAAACAAGCAAAAACCACATTCATAATAAAATAAAATGCATATCACAGAGGCCAAAAAAATGTATTTCAAATTCTAAACACTATTAATTAGAGGATGTAGGGAGAAGAAAGTCAAATATCAAGATACAATATCTTCTTAAAGGCAGTCTATACAGATGTAGAATGATTCAACCAGTATCACATATATAAAGAACACCTAACCAAATGCATAAATTAGTAAACTACATGCGGAAAGGGACCCCACAATTAAACAATATAATCAATCCGATCACTGTAAAATACACTGGGATCTTATCTCCATAAATACTACTGAAAACTGTACAATATACAAAGGAATCACAATATAACTTGGAGTACCCTATAGGTTTTACATGCTATGGCCATGTTTATGTTATATGTTGCATGAAGTTGGTATACTGTCTAGACATATATTATTGGATTGCTTCTAAGTATATTCTTGGTATTATCTATTACTGACTATATTAATTGCAATTTATATGTTTTATTCAGGAGGTATGCAATATTTGAAACCAGTAGATAATTAAATTATAGTGATTTCAGTCTGGGCTTTTACTCAAGACAATTTCTCTAAATTTGGTTATTATATATGGTATAAGGAAATTGTCAGAGGCCCTGGCTTAATATTAAAGTTGACTCACCTGACAACATACCTTAAACCTCAATTAGCATAGTTTATACAGTTTCTGGGTCAGAGATATTCAAATATGCTGCTGCAACTGTATTTTAATTAATTGTAAGGATCAATTATCCTTTTCTATGCTGCTGGGTTCAATTATTGTTATTTAATACCTCTGAACATCCCTATGTGAGGTTAACCCTTCAATTGCTGGCAATCCTAATGGTGATAATTGTGGTTTGAGTTACTGTGTATCTATTGAAATTGTTATTCACTCATTTATGTCATTGTTGTGTACACTTTTTATATGTATAGTATTTACTTAAATAAATTATATATATTTTTGCACAAATATGCGTAATTGATTATTTAATCAATTCTTTACTGTGAAGTAGCGTGTCAATACCTAGTATTGTGTAAAGTTCTCAAAATTATATTATTATTTATCTATTTATGTGAAGATATCCAACCTAATTGCTTCTCTTGTTTAACCCTTTCTTGGAGACCTTCGAAACCTCTTAATCAGTGCGCTACACCAAATATCTAGATATAAGATGGTACATCACATCAGCCAGCAGCTAACTATATTGTATCCTATATGCAACGTAAAAAATACACTACTAAAATCTGTTTAACAGCAGCTCCAATTAATCTTCATAGCATTTGAGCCATAGATAGTGTTATTTCAATACTGACAGTAAGCCACCTCCCCTCAGATGTGAAATCGGTGGGAACAATGAAAACCCTGCTGCCCTTGACAGGTTTTTCAGGTTTTTCCCTTATGCTAATTGAAGATTGTCCCTCTCTGTAATCCACCTGGACACCACCTTGCTGCTCTGAGCTGAGCAATGTTACACCAGTAAAAGGGGTGGGAAGGGGATACTTTATCATTCAATTCTCTCTCTCCCTTGTCCCTCCATCATCATTTACCCTACTCTCTTGCTATACTTCTCCTCTCCTCTTTCCCATGCTCAAAGCCCCATTCTCTTTAACTTCCTCCCTCCTTCTTTCCTTCCCATACTTCTGATCCCAGATACCCATCCCTCTCTGCAGTACTTCTCCACTCCCTTCCCTTCTCTTCCTCTCCCATGTTTCTCATTCTCACCCACTTTCTCTCTTCTGTCTCCCCCCTGTCTCTTCTTCACACTTATTCAATCCAGGAAATCTGTTTCAGAGATTTCTCTTATCTATATTTGATCTTCTTTTTTAAAGGTAAAAAAGGGGACAGAGGAATAAGGGTCCAGCTGAAGACCCTGGAGAAATTCAGATAATTATGAAAATATTGAAAACTGATATTTTTAATGTTTTTGGGGCCACATAGGAGTGTCAGAGATTATCTCCCCAAATGCTGTTTTTATTAAGGTGAATGGTTGTGCTGTGTTAGCTGTGGAAAAAAGCTGTAGACTGGCAGAGTAAAAGAGATCTAAGTTGTCTTGAAATCTTCCATTCTAAAGCTGCTCAGTTAGTCAATAAAGGTATCACTTTTACTTTACCAGTCTCCCATTTTTAAAAATTATTTAAAGTAAGAGGCACTGCCACTGTAATATGGTCTAAATGTGCTTTGATTATCCTTGATGAAGTAATGCCTCATACTATGTTTAGAAACATGTAGGTTGCCAGGTACCTGAAAGTATTTACAGAGGGATAAATCTAATAACACCACAAAGAGAAAAGAGAATAATCTGAATTCATCTTTTCAAAGAGCAAACCAAGGCCAAATATCCTTTTCTGAGGAAAGTACTGCTGTATACACAGTGTTCAACAGGAAAAACATTACCATAACAGTGGAATACACAACCATATCTTTGCTGGAATTCTCTATTCTGTCTGCAGTTAACCCAGAAGACCTGTTATAAGTATGCTTAGAAACTATGGATTAAAATTCTTTAGTAAATGTATGTTTTTGTTTTTTTATCTTGTCTTTTTCTGCCCCAACCTCTAACTACATTCAGATCATGTCGAATATCTTGTACCCCATACATCACTGATGAATAAGAACAAGTTGCATGACATCTTGGTGCAATTGTGCCAGCCCTCAAAACAGACACCAGTCAGAAATCAGAACAGAGCTTTGCAAATGTTTTTTATTATTATAGTTTGTGATTTAATGTTAAAAAATAAGCAGGAATATAAAATATCAAGGTATATTCATAAAGAGAATCTTCATTTGACCATATCACACTATAATGAATGTCATACTGAACTACTGTGTTACCTTGTCTGCATTTTGTCTTTGCAAATAGTGTGATATGGTTAGATCGCACTGTGTCACCAATCACACTAGATAGTCAGAAGAACCTTCTGTGCAGAGGCAAACTGCAAAGCAGTACAGGTTGTTAGTTTCTCAATGCAATAACTAGGAAAAGAAGATAAATTAACTAGTAATGCCAGTTGAGACTTAAGAATTTCCTCCCATTTTGTTGAGCCAGTTGGAGGCACAGGGACAATGGACAAAGGAATAGGAAGAGATACAGGGTACAAAAGTAGAAGTGATGGATCACTCAGGCACACATACTGAGCCGACACAGGTGCTATAGCTCAGCAAGCAGGCTAGGCACATAAACACATCTACACAATTTGCAATTGTCCCCAGAACTGGGGGTGAATTGGGCAGGGTTCATCTCAGGTGACTAGTTAGAATGCAGATGGATGAAAGCTGTTTAAGCAGTTGTGAAATATATGTGTGGTTAACCGCAAGAGATACCATTATCCCATAGCTGCTTGAAGAAAACCCCATGGTGTTGATGTGTTTGGGTGTGTAACATATTATGTTTCAAATATTTCTACCTCCAATGGGTTGAATCTTAGGTAACATACAGTAACTTATTCTGGTAGTTGAATTTTCTACCCTCTTCTCTGATGCTTTCACTTGGATTATTATTTGATTTAGATGTCCTGTTCAAGATTAGTGTATCTTCTATGAGAAGCTAATTCTGTTATATTTATTGATGGCAGTTATTTCTGGACACAACAGGATTGCAAGTTTTATTGATTTTATTTCATCCACTTTGCTGGATTTTATTTGTATCATTAAATTAAGTTTTACAATCATTTTTGCCAGTTGTATTATATCAGCTTTCAAGCTCTTGTTTCAGGTGTCTTTGATAGTGTTTTGTACATAAATAGTATGGTTATGTCCAAGTGCAGAAGAACATTGTAAAGTTATTTCAAACATAATGTACTGAGGTACTCTATGAGCCATTTGTCTTGCTAGAATTGTGCAAGGCCTGAAAAGCACTCATGTAGAATCTAAGCTTCAATAGATATTGGCATAATACAGAAACAATACAGATTTAGGGTAAAAAAATATTTTGTACTGTTGTTTTTCATATTGCTTGTTATAAAAACATCTTTGTATTCACTATTTATTGCGAAGATATTAGCAGCAATGTGGAATCTGTATTTTGTGGCTTTTTTTTAACAGTTTCCAAAATAAGTGTAAATTATTGTACTTTTTGCAAAGGTTGTTAGCTGGTATCAAACATGACCATACTCAGGCTACCAATGGAATTTATAATATGTTTTTAAACCACTGTATTTATAATATGGTTTAAAAATGAACAAATTGGGTTGCAATACCCTAGGTTGTGTCTCCAGGCCCCAAGTCTCAAATAGAAACACAGATTTCAGTGGCAAAGAAGAAATAAATGGCCCATCAAATCTACCCATTTCCCCATGTAATTAAAATTTCACACACATCATAGAAAAAACTTACTGCATATCTATACCAGGCATTTGTAAATTCCCTTACAGTATTAGTCCCTGACGACCAGAAATTATTGCCCCTGCCTTCTCCTCTCTACCAATGCTTTATTATGGAGAGGTAGGACTCACAAAATATATTTGGGATCCATGGTTGACAATAGCCCCAACACTTGCTCAATAGCTACCAATCCATAGACTTTAAAGGGGTTAAACAGTGGAACTGGATAGTACACCAAAAGATCTATTCCACATATCAGTAAAATTTAAATAAAAATTGAGCCTTTACTTAGCTCCAAGATACTCTGTAGTTAATTCACCTTCATTAAATATATCCAATATTAACTGCAATTGCATTAAATAATATAAATGTAAATTTCTGCCTCTATGGCTGGACCTTAGAAAACTGTACAGTTTTTAATACCTAAAGATTAGACTGGTTGTGTTTTCACCTCTTTGAGTGCATAAAATAATTCATAGAACAATATATATTTTTAAACCACATACATATATGTTTAACAAATATATATGAACCATTTAGTTCATTCAAAAATGTATTATTTGCTGGGGAATAATAATATAATACAAACAATACAGACACACCTGACTACTGTATGGAGAACAACTACCTTGGGAGTATGGTAAACATACAGTTATTATTTTAATATAATATTTTAAACTGAGTTTGATTTTTTTTTTTAATTGTGCATCTTTCTTCAAAAAATATTCAATACAATAGCTGAAATTTCATTTTTGTTTTACAAGTGTGACAGAATCCAGGGTATTGTTTTGGATGGCAAGTACATATAACCCAGTAATCTGCACAGTTTATTAGTTAGTTGTACCTATTACTGGGATACTTTGTTTGTTAGAGGAAAAGCCACCTCATCATGGTAGAGTTAGTAAATGTTTTTTGAAAATGTATTTATCGACAAATGGATTGTAAAATGTTACACGTTACATTCACAGTACTAGCATGCATGCAAAAAGGATGGTACAGAAAAGGATAGTACATAGAAACATCTTAAGGTGCATAGCATCAGCGTAATACAATCCATTTGCAGTTTACATATCTATATAAAACCCAACTATCTCAACACAGAACCTCCCCCCAACCCACCCTTACGAGGCACTCCCACCCCAGGTAAACCAACACCCACCGCACAGTGCAAAGCATGTGAACATAGCTAGTAAGGAATAATAGTAAAACATGGAATCGTATCTCCGCATCACTAATTACAGCTACCATACAATCCTCTCTTCGATAACCACTTCCCCCAGGATCGTATAAACCTAGGCTCCGACCCCTATGTATATGAACAAGTTTGTAGTGGGGGATATTAGCAGCAATTAAATTAATCCAAGTGCTTTTCTCAGGAGCATAAGCAGACATCCAGCACATAGCCACCACCTTCCGAGCCATGACCAAAAGTTCTCTAAGTAGTGTCTTATCATCTACCCTATGAATATCTTCAGGAAGTAATGAAAGTATACATAATTTTGGAGACACGGGGAGGCCTCGCCCCAGTACCCCCGAAATAACACCAATCACTTCAACCCAAAATGTCTTCACCAGCGGACATTCCCACATGAAATGTATGAACGAGCCCTCCAGCACACTGCAGACAATCCTGTGACCCCAGTCTGCCCATTCTAAAAATCCTAAGTGGGGGTAATACTATCTGTATAAAATTTTCAGTTGTATAAGTTGATGACGTTGTATTCATAGCTACGTGTCTTGAACCTAGTTTTGTCGTCTCCCACTCCCAATCTGACAGTTTCCCCACATCTGCCTCCCAAGAATTCCTGAACGACTCGTCAGAGCATTCTACTCCAGCCTGCATCCAGGTATAAAGAAAGGACAGAGGTTTCTTAGGTCTTTTTTCAGTCAACATTAATTGTAGGGGAAATGAGGAAAGCAACACATCACGGCCAAGCCAATATGCGTGCAAGGCGTGTCGGAGGCGCAAGTACGAATAAAAAAGAGTATTAGGAATATTAAACTCTAAGTGTAATTGTTCAAAAGATTTCAAAAGGTTGTTAGCAAAGAAGTGACCTAATGTTGCTATTCCATAGTTCGTCCACGTTTGGCCAAAGTCTAATGTACGCAGTGGAGTTAAGCCAGCCGGTCCCCATAGCGAGGTATCCAGGTCAACCGCTTTGAAACTGGAAATCGTTTTTAGGGCATTACAGGAAGTATGCAACAAAGTATATAGTGGAATGGGGCATTTGCTCACTGTCAGACCTACAGTCAGTAAATGCTTCAGCAATAGTAAAGATTTATCAATATGAATAAATTGATGTAACGTCAGGGGATCCAAATAGGCTAGTGCATACTGAGAGTTAATAAATGTTTAGTTTGTTCTCAATGGAGCAAGGTTAATTTTTAATTTTGCTTATTTTGATGTTGAAGTTCCACTTTCTGGGAGCTAAATATACAGGTTCTTCCCATTTGCTGAAGGTGGCATCTCCACAAACCTGGGAGCTCAACCTGTCACAAATATGGTTATAATGTGGGAATCACTACTCTAGAAGTCTGAGGATTAAAATACTGCTATATTGTCAACATGGACTATATTCTTAAAGTGATACTCCATTTTACTGCAGCTCAGTAAGAGAGTAAACTGAGGACTGAAAAAAATTTTGCTTCCCTAAAATAGCTGCTCCTGACTCAGACAAAGTGTCACAGCTCTAGCCAGGGTTCAGAAAGAGAATATAGAAACACTGGTACAAAAAGGGTGATTTCTCCATCTGAGACAAACCAGCTAGCCCAGGAAGAGAATCAAACTCAGGGGCTAAGCTTATCAGAGCCAGCCATTATTCGCAAAAGGTGGCAGCTAAAGATGAAGTCTGCCTGCTGGCCTTTGAATGCACCACTGAAAGAGTGAGGAGGCCAGCATCACATTTGGTAAGTGTGTTGTCCCACTTTCTGACTGACTCAAAAACATACTATGGCCTAGAGCCAGGGCAAGCCAAATATGACAGCAAATTAAAAGCTAATATTCTAGCAGATCTTGGAGTGACTTCTCCAATAAATGCCCATAGGTACCACACTTGGCATACTGTCCAGACAAAGCCACTTGATCCCAGATGTTGTACCTGATTCCCATAGCCTGGAAATGTGGGGTTGGCACTGATAAAATGTTTTAAATGTAGTGAGGTTGGTCATATTGCAAAGGACTTCTCTTTATATAGTGAACCAATGCAGTGTAACATGAGTGGAGAAGAATCCTTATTCATTGTGGTTTGGTCCTGTAAGGTCCCACATTAGAGATGGACACTAAAATAGTCACTCTTGGTATATGTTAACTGTAAACAAAAAGAGAATACATGCACTACTTAATTCAGGTAGCATAGTTGCACCAGAATTGGAATTGAATCCTTTACAGCCAATTCTGAAAAACACTACACAAATAAAGTGAAAAATATGTGTGTTCACATGGATTCATGAGAGCACCCCATAGAAGGAGTGAAAATTATAACTCAGTTTGGTTACTTGGACCTTCTTGTGGTGCACACTGTTATCTTAGGGTGTGATGTTCCCCATTTTATTGACCTTTTGGCTTTTTAAAAAGGAAGAAGAACACAAGGTAGTTTTTCATTTCTCTGATGTTTATATTATGGTGATAGGGAAACCAAAAAGGAGAGGGGAAAACGCACTATAATTACTCTAGTGGGGGAAGATTTGAGTCCAGAGGGGACATATCCACATGCCAGTTCAGAGACATTCACAGAACTAATAGACTTGGAGTTCAGTCAGGGAATCTTTAGTAGTGCACAGCAGGAGGATCCTACTCTAATTGAGGTAAAAAAGAATGGTCAGGTTTTTTACAGGCTAAGTTTTGCTTTCCTACCTGATAATAAAAAGGGGGCATCACCATGTGTACAAGGTTTGAAAAGGCTTGTTCAGAGAACTACTCCTCGAAAGACCTTATCTTGTGCATTTATCCACTCTGACTAGCCTTAAACCTGATGTCAAGTTTGGTTATATGCGAACCTGGGAAAAATATTTGGGCACCTTACTCTTTTTTGAGAACTGGTCAGAGATAAGGGGAACAAGTCCCCAAGCTCTCCACATGCGTTGCTTATAGCAAACAAGCAAAAAAAAAAAACAAAAAAAAAAACCCTAATGAGGTGGTACTTTACCACCTTTAGACTTTTTGCAATGTCTAGGAAAGATTCCCCTGGCTGCTGGAAGGGTTCTTAAACTCGTACACGCTGGTTCTTCCCAAAACTAACCCCTTCTGGACCTAAATTCATTAATTAATATCTGATTGCTTAAGTATCTCTATTCCTAAAGTCCGTTGGACTTTCCTCCTATCAAAACCTCTTGATATCCTCTCTCATACTCAAAATTAACTGGTCTCCCAGATTACCTTGGTTTCTGGACAGTTCTGGCTGAACACTGTCTATCCTGACTATGCACCAGGTAAAGCAAAAAATCAGGCAAAATTCTGAAATGGATAAACTATTATGTGCTATCAGAGGTACCCAAAAAAGTTAGCTCAAATTTGGAAACCTTAGCTTACATTGAAGGGCATTATGTCTGGTCCTTACTGATTGCTTGGTTTCTTTCCCCTTCCTTTTTTTTCTTCATTTCCCGCTTCCTATCTTGTACAGATTTGTGTTATATATATCTAAACAGAGAAGCTACTGTTATCTCTCAAACATGGACTCTCTAATTCAGTCAGCTTACAGCTCCATTTAAAGGATATTGGATCCCACTGGATCAGCTGCCTATAACTGAAGTGTTATGGATATAATTGGATAATTGATAAAAACAGAGAGAGGACATCCATATATATTGGTAATTTTAGATTATGCAACTCACTACCCTGACGCAATTTTATTGTGCAACACCTTCTCTAGATCCATTGCAAAAGAACTGATACAGTAGGGCAAGAATCGGAAAGGAGATTTTAACTTATTAATCCATTCATATCCTGGAACTATGCAGCGTCCTTTAACTAAAACATTTCAAACCATCAGTTTATCACCTACAAATAGATAGCCTTGTTGATAGTGTTAATAAGACCTCTAAGAATAGGGATAGGTGAACACTTTCTCTAGAAAGAGAAATTAGTAAAAATAGTCACTTTTCATTTTCTTTGGAAATTCCCATGAACTGTGCTGTTTTTCCATTTTTGTTTCTGTCGACCATAAATTGACCCCCAGACTTGTCCTACTGCAGTGGTAGCCATAGAACCACACATTCTAGCCTCCCATCCTTGCTCCACAGTAGCCATAGAACCGTACATACTGACTTCTCTGCCTTGTCCTACTGCACTGGTAGCCACAGAACAACACATACTGACACCCAGATTTGCTCACCGTAAATATAGAACCACACATACTGCCTCCCCAGCCATGTCTCACTGCACTGGTTGCAATATGCATGGGCAATGGAAAGTCTTCAAGCTGCTGCCAGGCTACAACTCCAATTATTTCCATCAAGCTACCAGCTGGCAGGGAATAATGGAAGTTGTAGTCTTACAGAAGCTAGAAGACTATAGAACCACACTTTGAACCCCCCACCAACCTTGTTCCACTGCACAGGCAGCCAGGAACTCACACAAACTGATCTCCAGCCTTGGCTATTCTAGTTATAGCACTCCATATATTTATCAGCCTATCCTTTTCTAACCTCCAGTGGGAATACTTGGACAAGCTTCTAGTATTTCATTTTTGGAGTTAGGAAAACTGTGGAAATGTTAAGACTTTATAACCATTCCTACTTAATACCATATTACATCTTGTGATCAACTCAGATGGGAAGAATTGTGATTACCTACTTCCATATCTAATGTTTGCTGTTAGACAGGTTCCATAGGGGTTCCCCACTGAAACTGCTGTAAGTGTGACACCCTGTGGGTTTACTTGATACAGCCAGAGAAACATGGATCAGGAAGCTACACTCCTTCATAATGTCACAGAGCATATGACTCAAATGCAGCACCTCATAGCTGCCATTGGTCCCATAGAAATGAACATACGGAAAACCCAATAAGCATAAAAGAACAGATACAACTGTAAGCCACGCTTACTTTCAGCCTGTTTATAGTGTACTTGTTCTTGTTCCTATAGTAGAAACAACGTTCCATGCTTATTCTTATATATGAAGATCTGGGGAAGAAAACTATAAAGTTAGCCAAACAGGTAGAAGTAGATCACCTAAGCATATTTACCATGGCAATTTGTTATTCCTTGGAATGACAGGGAGGCCTTGATTTTCATACTGATTTTACTTCTGAGGTCAGACAGTTTATCCCTTCATTAGAAACAAGACATTAAATAATTCTTGAGGAGCAACAAAGCACATAGGAAAGTAAAGCACCAGGGAAAACAAATATCAGAAACATGACATGATTACAGAACCAGGGTAAAAGGTTGACCTTTAGCTCTACAGAATCCAAGAAGCCAGATGTAAATTCATTAGCTCACAAGTTTAGAAAGATGCTAGAGCTTGGGATGATTGAGGAGTTACACAGTAACTGGAATAACCCTGTTTTTTTTTAGTTCCCAAGCCTGATGGGTCAAATTAGATTTTGCAATGATTACTCTAAATTGGATACCACTTCAAAATGTTGTATGTGTCAAATGCCTAACATTGATAAATTAAAAGAGAAACTGGATCAGGCATGTTACTTTGCAACCACAAAATTGACAAATGTACTTAGAGAGAAATAAATGCAGCCCTTTCAATACCAGATAGTGTCTTCCAATATACAGTTTTCTTATCTGACTTAGCGGTGCCCCCCACCACACTGCAGATGCTAATAGTCTGGATACAATTTTGAAACCTCATGTTCAGTATGCATTGGTCTGCTTGGATCATGTGGAAATCACATATTCCAAAGTTGCAAGTCATCCTAGAATCTATTTTCAGTGCAGTTTTAAGTGCTATTCCTTCTAAATGAAACCATACAGTTGGAAGATGCCAAATATTTAGGATTTTCAACTGGAAGGAGACTGGTAAATCCCTAAGAAAAGAAGCAAAGGTTAAAGTCATCAAAATGTGGCCCCTGACCAGTTACCAAAAGGCATGTAAGGACTTTTCTAGGACTAATGGGCTATTTACAGAGGTTTATTTCATGGTTCTCTATTGAAGCCCTGTTGACAGATGTTACAAAGTCAAAAATCCAATCGAAATAAAGTGGTCCCCAGAGTCAAATAAAATCTTCAGTATGTTGAAAGATTGTCTTTTGTACTCAACCAGTCCTTTTGGCACCAAACATCAATTCTGCATCAGAACTGGGGTTAGGTTCAGACAGTGAACAGGAGTAGAAAATAATGACCCCCAGTGACACAGCCCCTGAAGAACCAGCAGAGAGCACCAGCTGGATGCCACCAACACCACCATAGTCACAATACAGGCTTCCACCCACAACGGCCCAAAAGTGGATGCTGCAGGAGTCATGGTGTATTCCACAACAGAGATGGATACTACCAACATCTGGATGCCACTACCACCCCCACTAATGGAATGCCACTGGATGCCCAGCAGTGCCAGCATACAGAAATATTGGTAATTTATCCTCACGCCACCTCCACAGGCACACAGCTGGATGCCTACACAGCAACACAGCAGCCTGCAGCCACAACCCAGGTGGGAAGGAAACACATCTCAGTGGCCAAAGGATTGCATTCAATTACCACCATCTTGGCCTCATAGGGGAGCCACAGAGACCACAACCACTCACTCAGTACATACCAAGATCACTAACTGAACCAGGTGAATGCAAATTTGCTTGGTGGGAAAGTGTTTGAGCAGTGTTAACTAAACACAGTACATCCACTGTTGTCCAATTTTAACTCCAATACACCTAGCAAAGCAAACAACTGGAATGTGTTATCTGGGTGTGATGTGAGTTGAAGTCCAACAACAGCTGATGGGAAGTATTTCACAATCTAATTCTGGTCACACATAGGGTCACTGTTACCACACAGGGACAGTAGCACTCCAACACAAAGCTACACCTCCTTAACATAAGGTCATGCCAGGAATGTGGCACATAGATCAAGCTTCACAAACTCAACTCTCACAATACACAGTGTCTGGAACACAAACATATCCTTTACAGCAACAAGTGTGCATCCCCTAGGGTCTGTTTCATAAGGGGTGTGCTTGTGGTAATGGAGGCATATTAGGGATCTCCTGAGATGCCAGTGGGGCACTCAATGCATCACACATTTATATGTTGTGTAACCCTTTTGCATTACAAACTACAGGTTACTTGAACATATGCAAGATCCCCATTTTAACCATCAATATTTTATTAACCTTTTGAGTTCCAGAGGGGTAGCCAAACCATAAGGTTAAGAATAAGGGCATGATAACTAGCCAAATGAATGTGAATAGCAATTTATAACCTCGTAAATAACTAACCCCCATGAAGCATAGGCTGGTGTCGGGCCATTGTTCTACACACACACAAACACACACACATATCAACATGCTGGGTGTGTCAGCTGGCCACTCATTAGCCAACACCCTTACACGGAAAATCCACCCCTATTCAGCTAAATAGGCATAGCAAATCTATAGTTTTCCTAATACCTTTACTTCCCATTTACCACTTGGCTACATTGCATTTCAATGCATTGGATACCACTCAAAGGGTTATATGCTTGATGTGAATATTTTCAACTCTAGATCTGATTATTTGCTGTTAGTAGTACTTCAGTAAAAGTGATGGACATAGGGAACAGGGTGTACCAGTGTTTGTAGGGGGATAGTTGATATCCGTGAAGTGGAAATGTCACCATGCCCCAGTGGAATTCCAGATATCAGTTCAATTCACAGATTTGCACCCTTTGGACACAGTGAAAAAGTAGTTGAATTTGGCATTCAATGACATGTGTTGGCTTTAATAAATGTTAACATGTTAAGAGACTCACCTTTTTTAGCATAAAAATTTCAACTAGCAAATCTAGATGCTGAGTCCCTAACGTGTGTTAAAAAACCCCATAGTAAAGTAGAACAGTGTTTCTAACATACACACACATGCATGCGTGGCTAGTGATCCCTGCACTAGTGACACGTGGATGTATTGATCTGGGGCTCTAAGCCCAATATCAATACATCCAAGTAACTAAATCATGAAAACAAGAGAATATTAACCCTATGAGTGCCAATGGGGTATACAACACATTGCAAAGTGTTGCATACCCCCACTGGCAATCACAGGTTAATCCCACTAAAACTAACACCAACCTTTCACAATAAACACATACCTGTAAGTCATCTACCATCAGTCTTACTCTGTCACCTTTTATCTTCCATCTTCTTCTTATCTTCATTCTTCATCTCATTGTCTTCTTATCTTCTAGCTTCTGATATATCCCCTACTATAATAAAAAAGGTCAAATCATTGATGTCTTCTCAAAAAACCCAACATATAAGTCCATGATGCCCCAAATAAATCCAATATATAAGTCCATGATGCCCCAAATAAAAAAAAAAAATGTCCATGACCCCCCAAATAAATTCAAAAACAAATGTCCATTATGCCCCCCCAATACATATGTCCATGATGCCAAATAAACATATGCCAAGCAAGAAGATAAGAAGACAACAATATGAAGAATGCAGTTATAAAAAGACAGAAGATAGAAGATGAGAGAAGAAGACTGACAGTGGATGACAGGTAAATGTTACACCCAGGGATCGGGGTGTTAGGATAGTGTTAGGGCTAGTTTTGTTTCACTTTCTTGTTGATGTTAGGGGTAGTGCAGGGTTAGAGCTTGGGAGGTGGGGGGAGGGTGCCTGTTTTTTGAGTTCTCTTTGTTTGACACTGTGTCAAACAATGAGATTTGTCTAGTTTCCTTTGATGTTTCCATAGCTCACGCTATTTAATGTACTTTTTGGGAAAAACAAGCTGCAAAGAGCTTTGGTCCGCAAAGTGGGTTTTGACCACCAAAGCTCACTTCAGTGGATGCTGGTCAAGCCATAGAATTCCAATGTTAAAACTGTGTGTGTGCGCCTGGGACTCTTTTGGCCCCTAACAACGCTTATAGCACCATTTATAGTATTTAGCCCTAGGTCTTGGAGGGATATGCGACATAATTGAAGGTATCATTAAAAAAGGTAAGTACAGAGGCTTCAAGATTCTGCAAGGCTTATTATTACCTATAGAATATTTATATATTGCACCTGGCTGATGTTGTCTATAGCTGCCATTGTATGGTCCCTGGAGTGGAGTATCGGAAGTGAAGGGAGGGCCTGTACTCCCCATCTTATCTATAGGAATGAGCATATATCTGGATTCCAGTCCAGATTTGGCTGAGTTTATTTAGCTCCTCTGTACCTTACTGAGACTTAGAAATGTGGAAAAGTTAATTTTGTTCTGGGTTTTTATTTTATGAAAAACAATTTGCCACTTTTTATTCCAGAAAGAAAATAGATAGCAAGTACATAAAAATCTGGATAAACCTTTTTACAATTACCATTTAATTCCCTGCAAGACCTGTTTTCCATCTATGCTTTCTATAAATGCAAGAATTCCACTGCAATATTACTGCTGATCAGTGTTGAAGTGAATAAATCCATATCTGAAAGTAAAAATTTTGTCTTTTGCCCACCACACTAACCACCTGTTTGGACAACTCTGACACAGCAGTTCATGAAAAATAACTGTAGACTGGCATATACCAGAGGAGTGCAACATATGATTTCAGTTCTTTAAAACCTCTGTTTTGAACAAACGTTGAGTGCAGCATATCAATCACTAGCTCATTGGCAGGTTTGTCATTCCACAATTTTTGGATTATTTCTGTACATTTTTTTTTATTTTTACTCCTTCTCTAACAACTCAGTAAGTACAAGTATATAAGTACTGTGTGGTTGGTGTGGAGACTCTGACTCTTGTTACATCTAACTAATTTGTTAACAGTAGGAGACATAGATATTATTCTTACTGAGGAAGATATTGTCCCACTGTATAACACATCTACAGCACTGCCATTATATTCCCCTTGCCCCAGTGCACTTTTAAGAGTGCTTCCATTACTGCTATTTGCTGCACCTCTGACATGCTGCTGGTTTGTCTGTCAATCAGACCCATGGCTATGCTTCAGGTTAGATCTCATTGAAGATGTGCCTGTCATGCTAACTTACTGGGCAGGGCACAGACCCTCACTGCAGAGGAAGGGGTTAGAAAACTGGGCTTCTAGTATCAGTATCTTATGCTGGAAGATTATATTGTAAATAGAAACAGTTGCAAAGAGAACAGGACAGGAACAATACTATGGATACAAAAACATGTCACATACTTACTTGACCTTCTGCCTATTGATGAAACCATGTGGGGCGATGCTAGATGTGACCACTAAGTAGAAAATAATGAAGGAGACTGGGGAAAGGTATCAACCACAAGTGGTTGAATACACAGGCACCTATTGAGCCAGGTCTGGAATGGCAACACACAGCTGGGTCATGGACAGTGTCAGTGGAATTGCAGTCTTAAAATAGGTTTAGATTGGTGAAGGCAGCAAGCAAATATCAGAAGCATTTAACAAGGGTGTAGGTTGGTAAAGGCAGCATGCTGATACTGAAGTTGTTTAACAGGATTAGCAGGATTCAGGGGCAGGAAGATAGAGGATTTGTTTAGCAGGCCTGGAGAATTGTAGGAGGTGAGAGAGAATTGTTGATAAGGCAACACAATGGCCACAACAGGAATGAAACAGTACTAGAACAAGTCTCAAGAATTCTCACAGTTAAATGCTATACTCAAGCACTGAAATGTTTGTGTTGCTGATAGATAATGGCCAAAGAGGCACGTCCAGGAGAGCAAACACAATCAGAGTTAATTGCAGAGCAGTAGACAGTGGGGCAGGTATGTCCAGATAAGCTCCCAGGCAAACATGTAAATTCAGAAACAGAGTGAGTTCTTACAGCTCCTAGATGGGTTTAGCATGTTTAGCTTGTGGATCCTTAGTGAAGATGGAGGTCTTCATTAGGGACTACTGCTACTACTCTAGCTCGATGTTGCAAAAATACTAGCACAAGGTGTATTTGCACTCATAGAGAGTGCATTAGCACTGATAGAGAGGGGTTTTGTATGTTGACCTGTGTTGATGCTTTGTCAATAATCATCATGAGTGTGACTGGCTGGGAGTAGGATTTGGAAGCTGTGATGGTGATGATGAATGAGATTTATTGGACATAATGATGGCAGTTCTGATTTGAGCTGTTAACGTGTGGAGTAATGTTTTGTCTGTCAGAAAACATGTCTCTGACACTATCACATTCAGTTTCTGTTCAGGTCAGGTGTAGGGAAAGGGTCCCTGCCTGGATTTTTCAGCTATGAGTCAAAATGTATATTCTGTTTGTTTATTTAAAATGTTACTGTCATCGTCACTGTCTACAAATCAAAACCACACTCCCTGTAACTGTCCAGTGTACTGGCTAGCACCAATACTCTTTAAATCAAGGAACTCCAATGCCCCTCTTTGCCTGTCTGCCTCTACACATTAGTATCTTGTGTCAACATTTCAGCTTTTTCTTTCTCTCCCTGGGGCTAAAGTGTTAATTTCTACAGTACAGAACAGGATAGACATTTTAACTTTGGAATCAGCTGCTTGCAATGATGGACAAATCACACATCAGGTGGTGAAGCACCACCACTCCTTTGTATATGCTTGCCCCTCTTATTCTTTCAGAGTAAGTATGTGTGAGTAACACAGTATGTCAAGTTGTATCTATCTGTATTGCACGTATGATATATTTATGTCTGTCTGCACAGTATATGTCCCTCAGTCTCAGATTATCAGGCTCTCCTAGCCAGCTCCAGTGGGTGGGATCACTCCACGTGCCTGCCTTGCTCTGTCACTTATCAATCAAAAATATATATTTTTTTGTTTTGATGTTCCTTTCTCCCTTGACACCCATGCCCAGAGAAATGGCTACACTCAGCACTCCACATTCTGCTGCATTCTCTCTCCTAAGCACAGACTGTTAATTTGTAGTAAACTGACACCCCCTTTTATACTTTAGCATGGTGGAATTATACAGGGAAAATCTTCTAGTGTGGGGCAGGCAGCTGGGGGCTTGAAATACATTATCATTACTTCCATGCACTGAAAAATGTATAAATAATCCCCAGAAAACCAGACATTTTCACAGGTTTTCCTGGAAGGTGGAAAGTACTGTTTTTCTTATGTTTCACTTTTGATGTGAAGAGTTTTGTCCAACCCTACTGGGAGCACTTTTTAAATCATAGAGCTGAGCTTGTTCATAGACTATATCTGTTCCAGTAACAGTGTGAGAGATGTGTGAGCTGAGATGCTCTCAGGTCCCATTTTTACACAAGATAACATTTTCATGTCATTCTGATACTATGTTTTTACATCAGTAAATGGAAAAGCTGCATCACCATAGTTAAGGTTAATAACTGTTTAGTTAGGAGTCAGAAGAGCAAGGATTTATTTTTCATTGTGTTTGTTTTGATGTTGAAGTTCCACTGACAGGAAACTTAACCCTTTGATTGCCAGAGGGGTACGCAACGCATTGCAAAGCAATGCATTGCGTACCCCTCGGTCACTCAAAGGGTTAAATAAATAGGCACTTCACATTTGCTTAACCTGAAGCTTTTGGATGCATTTTTTTACCCTGGAACACTGAATGGATGATGAAAACATCCCGAAACAGGCAACGCCACAAACCCGGGAGCACAACTGGTCACATAACAGTTTTATAAAACACCATATTATCAGGAAAACTTAATTAAAAGAGTAAAATAACTTAATGCTTAACGCTTTGAGAGCCACATTGCAATGAGTTGGATACCTCTCTGGCTTTCAAAGGGTTGATTATGTCATTAATGTTTAGATGCCTATATTGACAATGCATTCAAAGGTTTGATTATGTCATTAATGTTTAGATGCCTATATTGACAATGCATTCAATTTGTTATAAAAACACCAGGTGGCAGTGCTTACCACTAGACTGATTCCTTTCATTTTGTTTCTAATCTGAAAAAAAAAATCTCCTTAAATCTATTTTTAACCTCTTGCAGTGAACATCCTGAGTTCCAGATGGGTGTCCTACAGATTGCAAAGCATGACTGAGGCTGAATGACTAAGAAGAACTGGCACTATATCAACTGCCCCATAGGGAACAAATACAAATCCCCCCAATTCCCATTGATTTGAATATGAATTTTAACCCCTTGAGAACTAGAGAGATTTGGAGAATTCCCTAATTTTCAAGGGGTAAATTTCACACTGAATGGTCTAGTAATGCTTAATAATGAAAACATATAGATTCAAGGGTTTATTCTAATGACTAAAACAAGGGTACTCCCACAGCTGAGAGTTGTTTTATTCAAAAGTTATTATGGCCCATACTTGAATTTTTTGTGATTAGTTTCTCCATGGCCTGAAATTTGACAGTGTTTTTATTGCTACAGCAGGCTATGAAGTTTCTGGTCAATTGACCATAGTTGTTCATAGCCTGCTGTAGCAAGTGATACCATACATTTTAGGCAACTGAGGTACTGCATTCATATATTTCAAGTTTCAGCTGCAATAACTTTTTAATAACAAATCTCTCAGCAGTGAAAGCATTCGCGTTTTACACAGCAGGATAAACCCTACAATATATATATATTTTTTCAATAGTACCTGTTACTTTCCCTTTAAATCTATGGGCATTTGTAATTTGTCCTTATGGTACAGATGTTTTCCACAAAATTGCCCCAGTTTTTCTTAGTCCATCAGCTTCATTGTTTGAAATGTGGGAATAAAAACTGTGTTTCTCACTTAATATATATGGGAACAATTATCTCTCAAAAAAAGATTTTATCCCTTTGGATTGAATGTACCATGACGATTATGTGCAAAAATATTCACTGGAATAGGTGTCCTGATCTATGCCTGTCTGATGTCAATATACTAAGCTAAGTATTCCTCAAATCCTCCCGTTGCACCAAGGGGGGTCAGTGGGCAGTTTGTGGACCTTGTGAGGCATTCTATTCTGCTGTGTCTTACTTAGGCCAATGTACTAAGCAACATATAGGGGAAATGGCGTTCGTGTATGTCATGTCCCTGTGCATGCCATCTGGCTGGCATACAAGGACTGTGGGCATTAAAGACCTACACTGGTGGGATGAGTTTGTCTGTATGCGCAACAGTGCTCATGTACTCTACTACATACCATTATGCTCAAGTGAAGTGATTGTTTTGATGAATAAGCACATCAAGATTGTGTTTGAAAGGGAATGCTTCTGAGAGGAAATGGCTGATGTCAAAGATAAACAAACTATTGAATACATAAGTCAGTGGAAGTTCTTACAAAGCATTTTTATCTGCCACAATAAATGCATTAAGGTAGAAGGAGAAAGAATATACTAAATGAATGTGACGCAAAACAGACATTGAAGCTTATGTACTATGGAGAACTGGATCAATTGTGGAGCAAATCGATTGCACTATAGGGAACAAACTCCCATTGACTGAATGTTAGAGAAGTCTCCAATGCATTCTGAAGCATTCAAATGCTTTAAAGCAGCAATTAAATTAACTGAGGAATATTTACTCATCCCCTAAGGTGTAGTTTGTTTGCTCCAGAATTGTTCTAGTTCTTCTTACTAGTAGATCAGCCGCATTGTGGGTCTAATGGCTATGAATCAAGCATATAATACCTTTTGGTGGTGCGGGGGTATGGGATATAAAAACAAACTAAAGAACAACCAATTGTTGGGGAGGATATGTGATAACCAAATACTAATATCCCTATGCACTTAACCTGGTGGTGGCATCTGGCCCCAGGCCCTCAGCACTTTACTTAGCTCCTTTCTGTTCTGTGAGGAATCATGCCTAATATAGCTGAGCAACCTTGTCTTGCATGGTCTGAAGCTCTAATAAAAAAACTGGCCAAATAAATCAATCATGTCTTAGAGAGTCTCCTTTAATATGTTAAGGCCTTAACAGGTACCTTACTAATATATATTTTGAAGCAGATGTTCAAATGAAGACAGTAACTCAGAGCAAACCAAATGCACCATAAAGGATGAAAACACATTAGCAAACATCCCATTGATTTAAACGAGGCTTTAACCATTTGAATGCAAGAAAGTCTCCAACAGATCATGAATCAATGCATTAGTTAGTTTTGGCGATATGGTTGATAATTGGACCCAAGTCCATCTCGTGGTATGCACTAAGGTGTCTGTTCTTCACTATAATATCCCTGTGATTATAACTTAACCCCTTAATGACCCATGACATGCCAGGACCATAATGCGTAAACTTCCCATAAGGACCCATGATGGTCCTGGTACGTGAAGGGTTAAATTATTGCAGCACGCCTCAATGCTCACTGCTATCATGCTGATCGGGCTGAAACTGAGCACTTTGTGACTGTTGTCTGCCTCCCTTCCTTACTATGAGAGTAAGGAAGAGAGAATCAGAGAGCAGACATAAAATAAAATATAATAAAATTAGGCAATAGTTGGGGGGTTTAACCCCTTCCAAGCTGGTTCTGGGGGCAGGCTGGATGTAGGTCCATTTCTTTTTTTCTTTTTTTTTATATAATCTTTATTTTTTAAAATTATTTACACACATAGGAAACCTTCTTAAGATCCAACATACAAATCTGTTATAGTGCTTATAAAATTTTACACACCATTCAATCCTGCAAACACTTCTTATTGCAGGGAGAGGTAAGGAGATTAACTATCTACGGATATCTAATCTACAAAGAGAGGAAACTGTCCAAACACAAACTATCTTAATAGCCATAGGGGCTCGTTATATTCCTTCAATATCTTGAGTTTCCAAGGGGTCCAGAGACCTACTGTAATTTGACCAAGCCACCCAAATTTTGTTATATTGATCAATTCTTCCCTCTGCTAAATAAAAATTTCTTTCCATATTATATTGACAGTCAATTTGATTTATAATTACCCGCCAATCCATTATACCCTGCTGCCTCCAGTTTCTAGATATACATATCTTGGTTGCTGAAAAGATATGAACCAGCAGGTATTTCTGAAAAGTGTTTAATAAGGGAAAATCTAAATAAAAAAGAAACCACTGAGGAGTCAAATCGATGTTTTCTAGAGAATATATTTTCAATCAGGTTTGAAACTTTAGATTTTATTTGGGCCAACAACCCACACTCCCACTATATTTGAAAAACAGATCCTCTATCTAGTAAACATCTCCAGCACAACGGCGAGTGTGTACTATTAATCTTATTCAGTTTCGCTGGAACCATATACCAACAATAGATTATTTTATAATGGAGCTCAATTAGGTTTATACAGTGAATACTTCTCTTTAACCACTGAATGCCTTGATACCAGTCTTTATTATGTATTGTCCTATTTAGATCTGACCCCCACTTAATCAAAGGGGCTTCCTTAATATCCTTTTCTAGACCTTGCAACAGTTTCATAGATCGAGTTTATTTTCTTTGTGTATCCCAAGAAAATCATTCACAATTTGAGCCTCTATAATTCTTCTAGTTCCCAGAAAATTCTTGATTCTCAAATATGTGAAAGTTTCCTTTAAGGATAAAACATACTTTTCTTGGATCTGATAAAATGGCATTAATTCAACCTTATCCAAAATATCAGAGAGAGTTGAAATACTCCTGCTCTCCCATCCTCCCAACCTCATCTCACCCACACTAAGTTGGATAACATGAATTGGGGAGCAGGGCCGGATTTGTAATTAGGCAGAGTAGGCATCTGCCTACAAGTGCCCTCCACAGAGGGGCACCTGTGATTCGGATCCCCCACTTGTCGCCCGCGGCCTGCATCAACATAGTGAGGTCTCAGTCTGTGCCTTCTTCGGCACAGACCTGTAGCTGCTGTGAGCTCCCTCGTCGGCTCTTTAGTAATGCAGAGCACTGAGAGATGACATCATCTCCCAGCGCTCTGCATTACTGAAGAGAAGACCGCGTGGGAGTTCCAGCAGCTGCAGCTCTGTGCTTGAGGAGGAGGCACAGACAGACCTCTCCTCTCCAGGGTAGGAAACGAACAGGAGGGCAATATGGAGATTATGGGGGCACTATGAGGGGCAATATGGAGATTATCATGGAACCAATGTGAGGGGCTATATGGAAATGATCATGGGGGCAATATGGAGATGATGGGGGCAATGTGAGGGGATTTGGAGATGATGGGGCAATGTGAGGGGATATGGAGATGATGATGGCACTGTGAGGGGCAATATGGAGATGATCATGGGGGCACTGTGAGGGGCAATATGGAGATGATCATGGGGGCAATATGAAGATGATGGGGGGCAATATGGAGATGATGGGGGGCTAATTGGAGATGATGGGGGACTGGTTAGAGATTATGGGGGGCAAGTTGGACCTGATGGGGGACAAGCTGGAGATGATGAGGTCAATGTGGAGATGATGGGGGCAATGTGAGGGCAACATGGAGCTTATGGGGACAATATGGAGCTGATAGGGGGCAATGTGAAGATTAGGAGCATTGTGGAGATGGAAAATCGGGGGGGTCGGGACACTTCAGATTTCTGTGCCTACAGGCTCCTGAGATGTAAATCCAGTCCTGTTGGAGAGGATACCGGTAGGTAGTCCAGTATCCCAAACCTCTTTTTCAAACGATATATTGTAAGGAGGACCCCCTTAATGATCGAGTTATCGCTTGATCTTCCTTGCTGCTGACTATTTAAACCCCAAAATAAGTGATATAGCTGCAAACCATCAATATCTTGCTCCTCCAATTCTAACCATAAGGGGATTTCCTTATTAGTCTTATCCCAAGCCAACAAATGAATAATCATTCGGGATAAGATATACCCCCTTTTGCCACAGATTTTTTAAGAACCCTTTGAGCTATTCTAGGTGTTTTATCTCCCCAGTCTAATCCGGCTATAGCTTTCTGAAACTGAGATAAGATACTAAAATCTACTTTAAGTGGGATAGTTCTCAAAAAATACAATAACTTCGGGATTGCATATGCTCTAACAGTTTCAGTTCTACCCAGCCATGATAACTCAATCCATCTCCAAGCTGCAAAATAGTTCTTAACTTCAGCTGATAGCTTTGGATAATTACATTATATCATCCAATCTACTTTAGGTGTAATTTTAACTCCCAAATAATCCAAGTAGGTCCTATCCCATTTAAATTTATATATAACCTCCAATTCTCTCAGTTCATCTCTAGTAAAAAGCATACTCAATGACTGATTTTTATTCAGGTTTAACTTATAATTTGAGTATTTACTGTATTGCTCAACCAAACTTAAAACTGCCGGTATAGAAGACTTAGGGCTCATCAGAGTCAGGAGCGCATCATCCGCATAAAGAGTAATCTTAGTTTCATATCCTCCCAAATGTATACCCTGAATACTTTCAGATTGCCTTATCATAGCTGCCAGGGGTTCCATTGACAGTATGTACAATAAAGGTGCCAGTGGACATCCCTGGAGTGTTCAGTTCTTTATAAAAAATCTTTACAATTCCATCATAGGAACCACCACTTTGGCACTGGTATTAGAATACATACTCATAATATAATCTCTAAATCAACCCTCAAAGCCATTTGCTTGTAATACAGAACTCAGGAACCCCCAGTCCACCTAATCAAAGGCTTTTTCGGGTCTAAAGCCAAAAAAAAAAAAAAAAACGGTTTTATATGATTGATATTTACCCTATGAATCAGATTTAACACCTTTCTTATATTATCTGATGCACTCCTACTGCTGACAAACCCAGTTTGGTCCCTATATACCATACTCGGTATAATCACTATTAACCTATCTGCAAGTATTCTAGAAAAAATTTTCACATCAAGATTAGTCAGTGAGACTGGTCAATAATTTGGTATTCTAGAAGGATCCTTCCCAGTCTTCAAAATCGGACAAATAACTGCTTGAAGAAATTCATCCGGCAGCTGGCTGGTCTCAGAAAGCTGGGAGAAAACTCTTAACAATAACGGAGCAACCAATGGTTCAAATTTCTGATAAAATAAAGCTGTGTAACCATCCGGACTAGGAGCTTTATCAGACTTTTTACTTCCTTCCTTCACTTCCATCAATGTTATTGGATGATTCAAATGTTCCAGTTTATCAGGATCTATCTTAGGTAGATTAAGTTTAAACATTTCTGACCTGCTAAGAGCAATTTGTTTTATTTTTAATACATTTAAAACAAAGCAAATATTTTATTTAAACATAATATTTATTAAACAAATCTGCTGAAGTTTAAACAAAAAATAATGGGAGTTTTATTGTTGTGGTGCAATGTCATATACTTATACACACCACCAAATCTTATCAATAAAAAAGTGGGAAAATAGGGAGGGAAAGAGGAACATAGGGATTTTCACCGCAGAGGGACAGTGCCCCCCTAAAACTGTCTAGAAGAAGAAAGCCCTGTTTGTACAAGAAAAAATTATATATAATTTATGTGGATGTAATAAAATACATCCACTGTTGAACAAAGACATATTCAAAAAGGTCAGAATTGCTCTGGTCCTTAAGTGCAATCCATCTTAGGTTTTCCCAGCCCTTAAAGAGTTAAATATGCTTAACTCACAATACTTTTCTCTATATCAGATTTACAAAGTATCAGTGTTTGCTACACCAATGTTTCTTATTTGCATATTGAAATATTTGTTAATGAGACATTTTCATATTCCGTGGAGTGCATTTATCAGGCACTAAGCTCAGAACTCACAAAAGCAAATTTGCCTGCCTTATCCTAGCAAACCTTTGATCTTGACATAGCTTTCTATGCAGCCTCAGATTACAGTTTGCCAGACATCTCTGTTCTTCACCCACAGCCACAAAACAAATTCAGCATCAAGAATTGTATCAGTTATCCCTTAAATCCTCGAGTACCAGAGGGGTATCAAAAGCATTGTGAAGCAATGTATTGGATACCCTTCTGGCACACAAAGGGTTATGGGTCTACTTATCGTGTTTTTAATGCTAAAGTCTTAGGGTGAACACATCATCTTTCTCCTCCCTTGCCATCCTCTTCTCCCCATTCACAAGAGGATCTGATATGAAAATCACAACTCAAACAGTCCCAAACCCAGGGTAGCAGACATAGATGCCTTACTCAGAGTTACCACTAAGTAGGTAACAAGCTGCCAATCAGCTGATAGTTATATACAAAGAACTCATCAAGCTTCTGAACACAATGCAAGGGCTCTCAGCTGATTGTCAGCTTCCAATCTGCAAAATGGGAACTCTGACTGAGTCTTCTCTATTTCCTTCCTTGTGTATGGGATTTAGACAGTTTATTTCAATCAGATGTACAGTTAAAGGGATAGTAATGTTTCATAATAAAAGCAGCTCTAATTAATCATCATAGATTTTGGACTTTGGAGAGTGTTATTTCAGTTCTGTCAGAGTTGTAGTTCAAGAGTAATTAAATGACAAAGTATCACCCTGCCGCCCTTTTACTGATGTAACACTGTTCAGCCAGATCAGAAGGGAGGTGCCCATGTAAACTGCAGAGAGGGACAATCTTCAATTAAGAAAAGGGAAAAACCTGAAAAACGTGTCAAGGGGGGCAGGGCTTTCATTGTTCTCATAGGAAGAAGATTGTCCCCTGCTGTTATCTGTCTGGTCTATGGACTGCATTCCACATCTGAGAAGAGATGGCTTGCACTAGGTAAAAGGGGCTGGAGGGGAAACTTTGCTTGTGAATATCTCTCAAACCATAAAGGTTTCAGAGATAAGACATATAGTTGTTCATGTTTTTTTAATGCCTATAAAATAAAACAAAGATAACATGAAGTATTACTATCCATTTAAAAAAGGAGGTTAGCTTTCATTTTAACATTCACTTAATTTTCAGCTTGCCATTAGAACACATTTAATGTGGCAGCTTTATGCAAAGATCATATGCTAATGATCAATGAACTCCCCCCCTCTGATACATGCTTAATTCTTAGTGAATATGGTGGTGTTTTATTATCCAAGGCCAATTATTCACCACACATTGCCAAACACACTTCACCGTTATATCAGATCTTAGTGCATCTCCCCAAGGTGTAACAGTAGAACTGTGACTTTGTAACAAATAGGTGATTTTAAAATAGCTTTAATATCTATTTTAATGTTAACCATTTTTATTTCACACAGTAGTTCATGAGATATTGATCTTTATTTATTTGTCAGTTTATTTGAATGGGCTAGCACTGGCCTGCAGGTATTGACAGTTGGGATGGGGAACAGTGTGGAATGATAGGATCAGGCAGGCATGCTGGCTAATATTGTCTTATTTGCACTAACAGACACATAAGTAAAGGGAAATATTTCATGAACCATTAAACAAAAATGGCTAACATAAATATAAGTGATTTTGAATGATCTTTCAAAACCAGACAGTGTTACAAAATGATAATTCAAATTTAAAAGTCAATTCAAACAATTGGATATTTTTTTCTCTCTACTATGGTGCAGTTAGTTTACGCCTGAATAAATTTTTTTTTTTTTGCACATAGGATCTGCTTCATTTTGTCATATAGTATAACATCACTACAAAATGGGTATTTTGCATGATCAAATTATCTTTTTCTTTTAGTACAGTCAGTTGCCAGGGCACTAAATTAATATATCAGTGACAAAATACCAAGAGAGAGATTGCTGATAATTTACTTGCACTGTACTCAACCCTCAACACTCACAGGGTGGGGAATAGTATTATAATGAACCTCTGATGATATTTGGCTTGAACTGGATTTTTGGGTGTGCAAAAATCTTAATAACTTAGAGGGGTGACTATGTTAAGTGGCATTAAGTAAATGTATAATATGGTATCAAGGGCGGATGCCAACTTTTAGGCAAAAAGGAAGCAGGCAAAGGCATGTTAAGCTAGCATTGGTTGTTTGCATTATGAGTAAAATATCTCAGATGCATTATCATATTTGAATGTATTTAAATTCTATGAATGTTGCCTCAATAAAATGTTCTGTAAGTTAAAGAAGAATTTTGTGAATCCTGTTCTTTCAGGTGTAAATTGAAATCACCATGAACAACATACACAAGGGCCCTGTGTTATAAAACAAAACAAACCAACAACTTGGGAACACATACGCTGTGGTGCAATATAAAATTCCCACAATTCCCACTGAGGCCAGCGGGCTTTTAACCCCTTGAATACTAGAGAGTTTTCAAACTTAATGTGTTAATATGACTTCTTGAAACAAATATAATTATTTCTCCTCATTGGGCAGTTGGTGTATTACATACTTTAGGGTGTGATATAATTGTTATTTCTCCTCATTGTGCAGATGGTGTAGTACATACTTGAGGGGAACCAATATAAATGTTATTTCTCCTCATCAAGCAGTTGGTATATTACATACTGTAGGAGGGATTCATTAAGATGATATAAAGGTGAGATAAAAATTAGATACATTTTCAAGTTTGATTCTATATTATACTATAGAGCCAATGCACTATGATACACTGTGGTGCAATATAAAATTCCCACAATTCCCACTGAGGGCAGTGGGCTTATAACCCCTTGAATGCTAGAGAGTTTTCAAACTCAATGTGTTAATATGACTTCTTGAAACAAATATAATTATTTCTCCTCATTGGGCAGTTGGTATATTACATACTTGAGGGGGTGATATAATTGTTATTTCTCCTCATTGTGCAGATGGTGTAGTACATACTTGAGGGGAACCAATATAAATGTTATTTCTCCTCATCAAGCAGTTGGTGTATTACATACTGTCTGAGGGATTCATTAAGATGATATAAAGGTGAGATAAAAATTAGATACATTTTCAAGTTTGATTCTATATTATACTATAGAGCCAATGCACTATGATACACTGTGGTGCAATATAAAATTCCCACAATTCCCACTGAGGGCAGTGGGCTTATAACCCCTTGAATGCTAGAGAGCTTTCAAACTCAATGTGTTAATATGACTTCTTGAAACAAATATAATTATTTCTCCTCATTGGGCAGTTGGTATATTACATACTTGAGGGGGTGATATAATTGTTATTTCTCCTCATTGTGCAGATAGTGCATTACATACTTGAGGGGGACCAATATAAATGTTACTTCTCCTTATCAAGCAGTTGGTGTATTATATACTCTAGGAGGGATTCATTAAGATGATATAAAAGTAAGATAAAAATTTGAAACATTTTCAAGTTTGATTCTATATTATACTATAGAGCCAATGCACTATGATCTCTCAAGTTGAAAATGTCTTGGTGCATAATATAATATCATAAGAATTTGACTATCTATCATACCGGAAAGTTTATCTTACCTTTTTCTCCCCATTTATTCTATAGGGGTTATGTACTAAGGTGTGATAAAGGTGCAATATAGAAGAAATAAACTTTCCAGTGTGGTAAATTCTCCAATTATGTTATTTGAAGGAGCCTATGCACTAACACCCCTCCAACTTTAGACATGTAAGGGTACCGTCTCCATAGAATAAAAAAAAAACTGGTGATTTTATCACACTAGAGCAGTTATTTCGTATTTACTACACCATTATCACTTTTTAGCGCATCTCCCCCAGTTTTCTTTTGAACATAAGGTCCAAACACTTCAATGTGTTATACTGTTTAAGTCACTGTTTACCAATATTGACTTTCATTAAGCAACTTTATAAGATTGATAAAATGTAATCTGATGCTACATTCATGTTATTTTTTTAAATCTGTAATTAGCATAAATAGTCCATTATCCAATACACATCATATGAAATACATTTTAGTTATAACTGCATGTAATTCCTGTTTAATTGTTTATACTGTAAACAAAGCATATGCAGCACACATCTGTTGGTATTTTCTAAATCCAAATTTATTGAATGTAAATAAAATTATGGGCCTCACTCCTGGACAGAAATGTACTCTGCCACTAGTTGTTCTGATGTGATGGTTACCGAAAAATGGCCTGGGGTTAATTAAATGCTATATACTTGTTTGCTTAATCATTGTAGTCATATGATGTGCTCTGTTGGTGTTGAACTGTATCTGTAGTACTACTCGCCTGAAAATCCAGGTGCAAACAGTTGAGTGCCATTCTCTCTCTGTTTTTCTTTTAATTGTTCTTAATGTTTGCTGGCTCAGACTGCATTTTTGCTTTCAGAGTGTTTATTTTTATTGTGAAAACATCTGTGCAGCCAATCTAAAGTTTAGTTTGTTAGTCACTTCAACAATGTGCACGCACATACACATATTCCATTATCACAAATCTCCTCTTTTGAATGCCAGAGGGGTATGCGACAAATTGTGAAACAATGCATTGATCCCCCCATGGCACATAAAGGGTTAAATTATTTATGATTATAAAAGACACTGGGCCTATGCACAAAAGAAAAAAGGAGCAGTTCTGGGTGAAACCAACTGCCCTACAGTGGGGAAATACATTTCCCTAAATTCCAAATTATTTAAATAGGCCTTTCAACCAGTACATTGCTGCAAAGGGGGTTAAAAAGGCAGTGCTTCATAAAAAACAAAAGCATTTTTTTAAAATATAGAATACCGGAGTTTGTCCCTGAGATTTGCCTTGTAAACCTTATAAATATACACTTGGGTTTTGCTGTTTTCACCATCACAGTAATTTCTCTGAGGCATGTCATGTCAGCTGGTTTGCCTTCCTTCTGCTCTTTTCTTTCCTTAAACTTCCCTTCCTTAAACTTCTCACTGATGATCAAAAGCCAACCCCACTGCAGAACAGTATGACCTGAGAGAGCAGGGTGGGATCTGAGCAGCTGGCACAACCAGAATAAAAGAAATTCAAACCAAAGCATTTTGCATTGCTATAGCAACATAATATTTTATTAATATTCTCTTCTTAACATGTTTACCATACTTACAGTCATTTTCCTCCTAGGAGGCACTGCCCCAGTAAAATCCCTATATTTTAAAAAAAATATTTTTATTGAAGAAGACAACCTCAAAATACAGTAATACAAATACAGGGAAATTGTACACGGCCAGGATAATACAAATCTAGCACTATGAGGCAGCTCAAAACATTTTCATAATTTTATATAAAAATAAACCCTACACAAACAAACCCCAAAGAAAAAAAAGGGGGGATAGTTCTCTCTCATAACAAGGAGACCACCACCAACCCTGGAACTCAAGACACCCAGCCAACATATCCAAGTTGTCGGAGTAAAGACTCCTCTGAAGGAAAAGAGACAGTCTAGAAATGTGACAACCAGGCTCCCCAAATGCTATGGAATATGTGCAGAGTCCCTCGATGAGCAAAGATAAGGTGGTAATGCAAAATGTTCAGAGTGACCAGGCTTATCCAGTGCTCATGGGATGGCGGAATAACAGACATCCACTACATTGTGTAAAATCCCTATTTAAATGAAAGGCAATTTTTATTTCCTTCAGAAACGTCTGACACACCACAGAGATAACCCTGCCTCAAGGTAAGTCAGGAACAAGTTTAAGAACTTCCACACCCACCATCTGCAGTGGTTTTTCCTTTCCTACCCAAGTCAAGATATACATATTACTACTTTCACTTATTGATTTGTAAAGGTCCTAGCTAAGCAACTACATGGGGCATCATGGGCCAGTCCCTTCATTTTCAATTCCCTGGGAAGAGGTCTGGTTCCTTTAGCCATCCCCATTTCTAATTTAGGCCCCACTGGGTTACTTTGTATTGTTTCCCTATGTTTCTGAAGCTGGCCACTGCCTCTAAACTATACGTTTGAATTTGATGTTGTTGACACTATATGGGGGATATGACCTCTGGATTTGTACTCCACATACCAATGAATTCACAGTGGCCATGCTACAGCGGTGGTAGACTCATTTACATTTCTCTCCATCAGTTTATTTCTGCCTTCATTAAACTAGAATGGGATGCATCTGAAAAAAGACTTTCTTTTCTAAAATACTTAAGTCTTTCTTTCCATTTAATCAGAAAGATACTGGTTTGAGTGTAAAAATTCAGCAGCATAGTTCCACTGGCATTAGCCTTCAATGTCAGTGACTGTGTTTGACCATATAACTACATTAGCATATTATTAATGTAATACATACTGATGGATAACCTCTACCATTATTAAGACTTTTATGTCATCAAGTATATTATGCCTACCCCATAGCATGCATATTAAAATTGTATAAGATCACTCTTTTTCCTCTATGCCTTGTTTAATACATTTTGTTAAATTGTAACAAACCCACAAAACCCTGACAACTGCCCCATTGTACTCCCCTTGGAACTAGAAGAGCTAATGTGAGAATGATGGTGTTAGTAGCTTAGTAAATTGATGTTAGGCAAATGTTGTGTGCCCAATTTGGTGTGGAATCGTTACACTACATTCACCCTGCTGTTTTCCTGAACAATGTACCTAGGGATGATGTTCTTGAAGCATTGCTTTCCAAAAAGACTATTATACCTTTTGAAGATGTCTCATGATCAAAGACAACTTGGATAAAAAATGTTGATATGGCCTTATGCAGATGCTATGAGACTAGGGCTGTATCATTCATACCTTAAGTGGATACCACTCCTATGGCTAATTCACTTAGAAGTAGATATACAGATATATAGATATGATCTGACTTGAGATTACATTCATCATTCTGCTTCTATGCTTAAGGTAGCTTCTGTATTTATATGGTATGTGTCTATAGAAAATGTCAGTATGCCTGCCAGAACTGCAACTCTTACTACAGCAGGCCACAGAGCTGTAAGTCTTAGACAATGGGCAGCTGATTATTCATCCAAACCAAAAGATATGTGCTATGCCTTATGAAGGTTATTAGCTTTTAGTAAAATAGCTGGACTCGTTGTTAATGCTCTGTCTAAATAGAAAAAGCACCCTTAATTGGAGCCAAGGTAAGTCTTAATTATGACATCAGGCCTTCTGCTCGTGTGGGAGAGAGAGATTGTTATAGTTTCTTCTTCATTGGGAAAGCATTGCCTCAGATTCGTGTGTCTTACATAAAATCAAAGAAGGACAACAACAATATGAATTTCTTATGTTCCTTCTCAAATATCTTATCACACAAATCTGGAAATGCAGGGTCATTTCTTCTTCATGACATTTAAGAACTTGTGGTTTCCAAAATCCTGATTGCGGTGTCAAGGCAATTTCATAAGAAGGGTGATTATGCCTCAGTATTCCTGATACGTAAACACACAGCAGAGTCAGTGTCACCTACAATTATCCAGGGAATATAGTCCTGAATAGGGATGGGAAAAAATCGATACTTCAATATACACAGTATATTCGCCATTTTCCCTGAGGAAGGGAAACTAACCAGTCCCGAAATGCTCTGGAACACGTGGAGCAGAAGCCCGCTGGAGAGAGCCAGTGTGACCGGACTGCATGCTGAAGGACTAACAGGTCCAGGGCCACAGAGGCATTCATCGGAGAGACTTCAAAGATAACTGCTTTTACTGCATGAGACAAAGAAAGCCGACAGTAAGAGCACTTCCATAAGGGGTATTGTATCAAAGGGCGATTTTGAATGTGTTCAAATAGACACTGTGATTGAAATACATGTGCTCTGGTAATTAGGACTATTGAAATGTATTCATCACCTAGTCCGTTCTGTCCAAGCATTCTAGTCTTATTGGATCATACTCCTAAAGGAATTTATTCCAGCAGATTTTTATATAAACATTGTTTTATATCGGAGAGTGCAATGTTATTTTATACAAGGATATACGTTTCTTGCTGTATGTAACGGAACATTCTTTGGCACATTTTATATTGTTTTATAAATAAATCTTTACTTTTTAGAGTAATTTACATTCTTTTTTATATTTTTTTTCCCAATATATATTTTTTACCAATAATATTTGCACTACACTGTATCATTATAATACTACCTATTTCTTATCTCTTTTTATATCTTTGTCTGAGCGTTTCAGCTCTACCTGCATCGAATGGAATGATACTAGAATTGACAGAGTATTTTGTAGAGGATGATTTGTTAGATTTGTTGTTAGAGGCCCAAGCCCTGAGGAAACAATGATTTGTAGGACTTAAGCTTGTTTGACACAAGCCCTAAGGAAACATTGATTTGTAGGACTTGTTAGAAACAAACATCCAAAAATTTTGTATTTTTTTTGTAGAATTATGTTTTCTTTTATTATTATTATTTTTTTAAAGCACAAGCCCTGAAAAAAAAGCCCTACTGGCATACTGCCAGGTCATGTTGGCCAATGGCCATTGGCCATTGTCAAATGTCCTCCTAAGTCCTTAATTGTGGAAATTGCAACTGCTGTTCTTGCTGCTGCTGCTGAGTTGTTTAAGCAACAAGATGATTAGGCGGCTGAAAGTGAATGGGATGAATAACAGCAGTAACATGGTTGATGGATAATGATGGTTCCACTTGCCACGACTAGCTCCAGTGATGCGCCTGAGGCAATAGCAGGACAATAAGTAGCCCCAGGTTATGTGGAGAAAATTAATAATTCTTGTCCACCTGCCCCTCCTCCAAAATCATGGGTGTGTTGTTATTAGAATATACATTTTTCTCTTGAGAGCAGGAACTGTTCCTCTCATCAGCAACTGCAATGTGCGCAGTGTGTCTGGTAAATAACATCTGGGGGCACAACTGTATCCAAACAACATAACACCAGAACTCAAGTACTGCCGCTGTCACTATACCCCTTGACCACACCCTGCTAAGGACACAAAACAACTTGATGACAGTTTAATAGTAATGATGAACCCTCCCTGCCACCATCTTAGCATATTATGTGGGATGGAATCTCCTCAGATGCTGTTTGGTGCCCTGCTTGAGATTCTCCTCCACCAAACTGCCTTGTGTGGTCAGTGCACCATACAGTGTGCAATGGGTGGACACGAACTGCCACATCCTAACATCTACAGAGTGGCTATCATTTGGCGGGGGAGGTAATGATGAATGAGGTGAATTGGCAGAAGATGTAGTTAGGTGATGGCGAGCTAGTTGTTTCTTTGTAACGGTTTGTTCAACACACAGGCACAGTGGTTTAGGATAAAACACCGTTTTATTGAAATCACAATAAAATAAGAACCCTCACAGGTCCTGTAGTATACAGGTAGAATAATACAGACACACGACAGGTTACATATACATATGCCTACACAGGTCCAGTATAAGCATAAAGTCCATAGCAGTCTATACTGACACAGGTCAGGCAGAATATGTTGGATTCCCAGGACAAAGGTACTGCATGGGTTAATGGTCTTCAAGGAGTGTAAACAGTCCCATGTGTTGAGAGTTCTGTGATAGAGCTCTTTCCATATAGAGAGCTTCAGGATACATAACGCCCAGGAACAGGTTAGCAGAACAAACGTGAACTGCCAGAGTACTCTCAGGAATTGAGTAACTATCACGGTGCCCGTGATTGCTCTCTTTTCTTGTCTATCACCAGTAGGGGGCTCTCCATTGGCTGGCTGCCTTCAGCCCACCCTGTACTGCCTATTTAAACCTAGCCTGGGCACCCTTTGGTTGCCCTTTCGTGTTGTCTCTATGTTGTTGCATTTGACCCTGTTCCTGAGTATCCTGGGCCTCTGCTGTGTTCCTGTGACCGGTATTCTACCTGTTCCAGTGCTTCCAGTTGCTAAGTTCCTGCCTTCGTTGATCCGGTCGAATCTCCGCTTCCTGCTGCCAGTGTCCTCCGATGTTCCGGTTGACCGTCTGCCTGCTGGTTCCTGCTTCAATTCGCTGACTCCTGTCCAGTCGTTTCCTGTCCTCAGACATTCCTGAGTCGCCTTGGCGACATTGTTACCTTGCCGGCTATTGTACAGGGTACTGGTTCACTCCTCAAGCCATCCGGCCGTCTCTGTGCCATAGCATCCCACGTACAGGGTACTGGTTTGCTCCTTAAGTCATCCGGCTGTCTCTGTGCTATAGCGTCCCACGTACAGGGTACGGGTTCGCTCCTTAAGCCATCCGGCTGTCTCAGTGCTATAGCGTTCCACATACAGGGTACTGGTTCGCTCCCCAAGCCATCCGGCTGTCTCAGTGCTATAGCGTTCCACGTACAGGGTACTGGTTCGCTTCCCAAGCCATCCGGCTGCCTCAGTGTTATAGCATTCCACGTACAGGGTACTGGTTCGCTCCCCAAGCCATCCGGCTGCCTCAGTGCTATAGCGTTCCACATACAGGGTACTGGTTCACTCTCCAAGCCATCCGGCTGCCTCAGTGTTATAGCGTTCCATGTACAGGGTACTGTTTCGCTCCTCAAGCCATCCGGCTGTCTTTGTGCCATAGTGTCCCACGTACAGGGTACTGGTTTGCTCCTTAAGCCATCCGGCTGTTTCTGTGCTATAGCGTCCCACATACAGGGTACTGGTTCGCTCCTTAAGCCATCCGGCTGTCTCAGTACTATAGCGTTCCACGTACAGGGTACTCGTTCGCTCCTCAAGCCACCTGGCTGCCTCAGTATATATTGCGTTCCACGTACTGGGTACTGGTTCACTCCTCAAGCCACCCGGCTGCCTCAGTATATATTGCGTTCCACATACTGGGTACTGGTTCGCTCCATGCACACCTGATTGCTCTATAGTGATATGGCGTTCCATCTGTGAAGAGCATTACTGAGCTCCACACCCTTCTCTATCTCTGCTGCTGGCGACTTACTTACTGACTCAGCCTCTTTACCATCATAGTGACTGTTTTTCCACCAGTCAGTCACTTTAGTGTGTGATTGATCTTATCTCCTATCTACGGGCTGCCTTGCCCGGTATATGGTAAGGCCGGTAGAACCTGTCCTGTTTCCTTGGGTTGCCTTACCCGGTATTGGCAAGGCCGGTAGAGCCTGTATAGTCACCTGTCAATTGGCTGCCTTGCCCGGTATATGGTAAGGTCAGTAGAACCTGTCCTGTTGCCTAGAGTTGCCTTACCCGGTATTGGCAAGGCCGGTAGAGCCTCACCTCACCAGTTCCGATTCCCTGGCTGCTTTGCCCGGTATATTGGCAGTGCCGGTAGAGCCAATATTACTCTTATTTGCATTGTATTCCTGTCTAATAAAGATATATGTGTGTACGTGTATATTACCCTACGGGGCTGCATTAACTTTTCAATAAAGTTGAGTTTTTACCTAACTCTGCGTCTGAGAGTCTTTACAAACCGTGACAGTAATGTAGGACACTGCTGTAGCAGTAACGGAGACTGACACTTGCACTCTGCAGGAGCAGTAACGGAGATTAGACAAATAGCACACTTCTGTAGCAATAACAGAGGCAGACACTTGCACTCTGCAGGAGCAGTAACGGAAACTAGGCCAATGGCACACTGCCATAGCAGTAACGGAGGCAGACACTTGCACTCTGCAGGAGCAGTAACGGAAACTAGACCAATGGCACATTGCCGTAGCAGTAACGGAGGCAGACACTTGCACTCTGCAGGACAGTAACAGAGGACACTGCCGTAGCAGTAACGGAGGCAGACACTTGCACTCTGCAGGACAGTAACAGAGGACACTGCCGTAGCAGTAACGGAGGCGGACACTTGCACTCTGCAGGAGCAATAACGGGGACAAGGCCAACGGCACACTGCCATAGCAGTAATGGAGGCAGACACTTGCACTCTGCAGGAGCAGTAATGGAGGACACTGCCGTAGCAGTAACGGAGAAAGACACATGCACTCTACAGGAGCAGTAACGGAGACTAAGCCAATGGCCATCACGGTGCAGTTTCTCCCTTCGTGTCACTCTCGCTTGTGCTGCACTCCGATTGGTTGAACCTGTTTGGCCCGCCCCTGGTGACCTTTTTATATTGGGCCAGTGGCACCTGTCAGGTGCCCTTTCGTGGTGTTCCTGAGCCAGTTTTGCTGTGCTGTGTTCCTGTGTTCCTGATTTCCGGTGTACCGACTTGGCTTACTCTGACTACGTTCCTGTGTTCCTGCTCCGTGATTTGACCCAGCCTGGGTGACGTTCCTGCTCGTTTCCTGATCCGGCTTGTCTGAGAACCGGCTCCGTGATTTGACCCGGCCTGGCTGATGTTCCTGCTCGTATCCTGACCTGGCTTGTCTGAGAACCTGCTCCGTGATTCGACCCGGCTTGGCTGAGAACCTGCTCCGTGATTCGACCCGGCTTGTTGACGTTCCTACTCCGTGACCTGCACCAGTTACTCCTGCTCAGCCTATGTTCCAGCCTCCTCTGTCGCCACGGCGACATTTTGACTGTCTCCAGTTTCTGTCATGAGCGGCTGCAGTGGTTAACCTGTGCTGTGCTAGATCCTGCTTCTGAGCCGCTTCCTGCAGAGCTGTGTTCCAACTATCGAGCTGTTAACCAGTGCAGAGCTGTGTTCCAACTATCGAGCTGTTAACCTGTGCAGAGCTGTGTTCCAACTATCGAGCTGTTAACCTGTGCAGAGCTGTGTTCCGGTTCTGAGCCTTCAGTCTAGTACAGAGTGTTGCTTTGGTGCTGAGCCACTCCTCTCCTTGCAGTACAGTGAAGTTCGTTACCGTGCCCGGTAGGCGCACGGCTCTGGCTGCTACTGTGCACGACTCTGTAGTTACACCCATGGGGGCTATTGACTCAAGCTCTTGCAATTCAGTTGCTTCAATTACGCCGTGGGGGCTATTGGCTCAAGCTCTTGCAATCCAGTTCCTTCCATTACGCCTGTGGGGGCTATTGGCTCAAGCTCTTGCAATTCAGTTGCTTCCATTGCGCCCATGGGGGCTATCGGCTCTAGCTCTTGCAATCCACTTGCCTCCGTTATGCCCGTGGGGTTATTGGCTCAAGCTCTTGCAATCCAGGTACTTCCGTTACTCCCGTGGGGGCTATTGGCTCAAGCTCTGGCAGTCTACTTGCTCCGTTAATACGCCCATGGGGGCTACCGTTCAAGTGCAGCAGGTTCTGGCTGGCAAGCCGGGTCGAATCACAGAGCAGGAACATCAGCCAGGCCGGGTCGGTACATGGGAGCAGGAACGTCATCCAAGCAGGGTCGGTACACAGGAGCAGGAACATCAGCCAAGCCAGGTCGGTACACAGAAACAGGCGCAGATAGTCAGGCAATCCAGGTCGGTACACAGGAGCAGGAGACAAGATGCAGAGTAGTCAGGCAGGCCAAGTCGGTACACTGGGAATCACTGAGAAGAAACTAGCACTGGTACAGGAACACCACGAAAGGGCACCGGATGGGTGCTAGAGCCCAGTATATAAAGGCCATACTGGACGGGACAAACACAGGACAGCCAATGGGAGCACACACAGTGTAGACTGACAGGAAAACAATAACAAGGGGAGCACGGGCACCGTGATATTTGCTTGTCATGGAACTTCCAGTCTCTGCCTGGGTTTCTCTATTCTTCCTCCTCTTTGATCCCCGCCTCACCTCTTGTTGCCTTTCTGGAGAGTCAGGGGGCACAGCAACAGCAGTGCTTGATTTCTGTGGTGGGTGTTTGGCTTTAACATGTTTGACAAATGTCATGGTGTCTGTTTTTCATGTGTGTTATCAGGACGGTATTGCCAAGGCACGTTCCCTACTTTCCCCTTCTCCCTGACTTGTCACAAATTGTGCACAGTGCCACTGGTGATGACTGCATAACTGCATAACTGCATAACTTCAGGACAGAGGGATAGGGAACAGATATATTGTAAGCTCCTTGGGGTAGGGTCTCTTTCCCAATCTATGATTCTCTTGCTGTATTTTCCCCTACAAATAATGGAATGATCACACTTAAGCTTAATGCTCTTAACCCAGTTCTTTATTTTTGTATTATATTATTTCCACTTTTGTTAAGTGCTTTGTACATGTATGGCGCTATATAAATAAAGATACATAGATACATACATGCTCTTTCTTCTTTTCCTCTATATTCCCCTTAACTGTCTGATGATATTGCTGCTACTGCCTCAGAATCAGCACTACAGCTAGGACCAGGAGTATTGCTACTGTTGTCAAGTGGAACCTGTCCTAGTTTCGCATCGCTTGTTGACCCCATTCCCACTGTGTCCACGGTGGTCTGGTGCGTACTAGTTTGCAACTCAGCAGCAGAAGGAATTAGAGCAGTTGCAAATTCTGCAAATTTCAAACGCTCATTGCTAGTGGTGGTGGTGATGCCCATCCTAGTGCTGCTCCTCCCCTTCCCTTCACTACAGTGTCCAAGTGGAACATTAGCCTGAAGAGGCCGGAACTGGCATTGGGGGATAGCAGGCACACAATTTATACCACCAACAGCACTAGTATGGGCATCACCACCACCACCACTAGCAATGAGCTTTTGGAATTTGCAAAATTTGCAACTGCTCTAATTTCTTGTGCTGCTGAGTTGCAAGCTAGTGTGCCAGAGACCACAGTGGACACAGTGGGAATAGGGTCAACAAGTGATGCAGAACTAGGACAGTTTCCACTTACTAACAGTAGCAATACTCCTGGTCCTAGTTGTAGTGCTGATTCTGAGGCAGTAGCAACAATAGCAGCAACATTATCTGCTGACAGCACAAACAGTGAAGAGAAATGAGGAGAACAAGAAGAAAGAGACCATTCTCCTTCATCTGTTCCCTATCCCTTGAAATCATGGGTGTTGGACTGGTTTTCTCTTGGGCCAGGCACAGTGAAATCATCACCAATGGAACCTTGTTCATTGTTACCTTCCCTCCAAATGATAGCCACTCTGTTGATGTTAGGATGTGGCAGTTCGTCTCTGCCCTTTGCACACTGTGCACTGTACTGACCACACATGCCAGTGTGGTGGAGGAGAATCGCAAGCAGGGCATCAAGTGGCATCTGAGGAGATTCCAAGCCACAAAATATGCTAAGATGCTGTCAGTGAGGGTTCATCATTACTAATAAACTGTTAGCAAGTTGTCATGTATCCTTAGCAGGGTCTGGACAAAGGGTATAGTGACAGCGGCAGTATTTGGGTTCTGGTATTTGGAGACAGTTGTGCCCCCAGGTGTTACTTACCACACAAACACACTCTATGCACATTGCAGTTGCTGATGAGAGGCACAGTTCCTGCTTTCAAGGGAAAAATGTATATGCTAATATCAACACACCCATGATTTTGGATGAGAGGGATTTTTTTTTCCTCAGGGCTTTAAAAAATACAAAAAAAAAAATCATAGTCCTACAATCAAAAATAAACAATTTTCGAGGGGTTGTTTCTAACAAGCCTAAGTCCTACAATTCAATGTTTCCTCAGGGCTTGGGCCTCTAAGAACAAATCTAACAAATCATCCTCTACAAAATACACTATCAAGTATCAATCCACCCCAGTGGCAACTTATGTCAGGGGGTTCCAGTCTCTATCACTTTACATACAAATTTCTTATTTTATTTTATTTGTGTATTAACTGTCCCCCCAATACCAGTCAAGAAACCCCCCAAAACAAATTCTCTGTTCAACTGATTCATTCCCCAGACTCCACCCACCATTAGGGGCACCCTCCTCAGACCCCTTTTATACCATTTCTTATGGGGAGGTTTATTTGTTTTTCTGATTTATTTTGTAGTAACTGCCCCCCAATCCCAGTAAACAAGCCCCCCAAAAAACATTCCCTGTTCAACTGATTCTTTCCCCACATTTCACCAACACAGGCTCCCTCATGCCCCTTTTATACTATGCCTTTGGAAAAAAATTTGCTGTGTTGTGTATAAATTCAATGGAATGAGCTAGGCGAAGAAAGGCAGAAAAACAGAATTTTTTCGTAGGAAGTGCCATTATTCACCAATTTCAGCTTGAGGTGAAATTTTTCACCTATCACTAGTGCTCTCTTCCTCCTCCTCCTCAGACTCAGTGGACACATAAGGGTCCTTCCAGTTCCTCCTTTTACTATTTTTAAACCTGCTCATAGTGATAGCAGTCACTATGAGCCTATCCTGCCTCAATTTTTCCAAAAGACCACAGCAGAACAGCACAGCACATCTACCTCACTCTGTAGCTGCTTCTGTTGTGTTCCACTTCCGCAAATATGTCATGTTTTTATAATGAAAATGTGAAAACCATGAAAATCAATGGATGGAAACTTTTACCCACTGAAAAATGGCAAAGATTTTTGGCCAATGGGCCAAAAATAAGAATATTTTAATCGCTTGTTTTAAAGCAGATTTTCCCATGGAAAAGCAGACAACAATGTCGTTTTCATAGGATTTCTCACTGGAACCTGGCTAGAGCTTTCACCCACCCCTAGTCCTGAATCATTCCCTACATGCATGTTGGCTCAGCTCTGTGTAGATTTTCTATAGAGTGTTAGGTAGTTAGGAACTGAGAAGTGGATTAAAATGTGTGGTATCTCAGAGTGCAGGTTATTAAAATCTGAATGCAGGGAAGCATTTGTAGTAGACAGAGCCTTTATATCCTCCCTGGTTTCATAGCTTGTATTGATATGCGTGGTATATTTTCCTTTTCAGGAGACGGCATCTTTGCACCGAGAGCTTCAACTGCAGTCTTCAACTGAAAGTCTGGCATTGATGATCCTGCTTCTGTCTGGTAATCTGTGATTGTTTTACTTTTTTACCTCTGGTCACGACTTCACCAAGCACCCTTCATGCTTCAGGGCTCAAAAGTTGAATCCAAGCTAACACCATATTGTCTGTGTGGGTACTGGAGCCAGTAAAGCCAAGCTGCCTTATTGTTTTTTTCGGTGCACTCAAAGTTGGAATTTTGGCCTTGGAAGTTTTCTGGGCCATCAGTTTGCTGTTCACTGCATTGTGAAGAGATTCATCAAACTGTCTGATGCCAAGAGTTGCTTCTTTTTATTACCATAGAATTTGAACATAATCCGTAAAAGCTCTCCTTTGAACTTTGAACTAATGCATATGTTTCCTTTGAACATGCTTTCACTGGAGACTTGTGGATTTCACTTCAGCCAGGAGAGTGAGTAAAATTCAAGATCTTTCCATTAAGCTCCATTACATTACCTTTAAATAGAACTTTGTTACTTTGACATTACCTCAAGCAATTTACACCCAAGGGGCCCTAATACTTCTACAGAAATCAGGATACATATCTGTGCACTCTGTGCCTAAATCCTTGCAATATTAAAGAAAAGAATGCATAAATTGGAAGCAAATGTCAAAGGTATAGTCTGAAGACAACATGGTACTTTTAGGGAATGTTATTCACTCTTTGGTAACTTCTTTGGGTCTTCCAAGGATATGAAGGCCTCTAAAATTATTATTGTAAATGTTTACATTCAACTGTTTCTGAATCTTACACTTATCAAGGAAAATAACCACCAAAGAAGATTAAAGCTCATTCTATTTATGCCATGGCTGCTTTGGCATCTGAAAAATCAGAAGCTTCCACTGAGCAAATAAGTAGATCTTCCACCTGTTGAAGCAAACATAACATCCTGATGCACTGCTGACTCAATCTTCAGGGGAGGCTGTATTTGACCATAATGTTATGGAGTCCATTACTTAATTCCTCCTTTTATTTTAGTTCTGCAATCTCTCTCTAGGTGTGCTACCCAGGAATGTAAAGGAAAAACAGCTTTGTTTTCATCTATTAGATAAACAAATTGTATATTCTAAAGTGCTAACTACCATTCATTTTAGAAAGACCCTCCTCCTTTTTTATATATCTTGGAACAAAACTTCACAAACTGTGAAATTAGTAAATTTCAGTTTAAAAAATATTAGTAAAGGTCTTTTAAATGAGAACTAACACCTCCTTTCCTGGCAGTTATATAAAATAGGTGATCCAGTGACTCCAGTGATATATCACTGGCTCGGTTGGTTAATACACCAGCTTAATATCTGTTCAAACCTCAGGGTCATAGGATCTAGTCCCAGCAAGGCCAACTAGCATTTCACCCTTATGATGTAGATAAAATGAGTCCATGACATACTTGAAAATGAGAGACAATCTCAATGTATCTTCCTGGTAACATACTTTAACAAAAATAAAATAAAAAAAAAAAACATGTTTATATAGATTCATAAGGTTTCTTCTCACACCAAGAGCAGTCTGTTGATCAGTGTCGTTATATTTTTTGTTGGGCTAATTTTCATATAATCTATTAAGAATAGTCATTATGATAATGCACTTGTTTTCTCAGAGCCAAGTAAATTTTGCAAGGATTTTATATTACTAATCCCTAAATGCAGGCTATAATTGACATTAATTATACTATATATTTTAAATACTTTTGTTATAACACAAACAAATACATACAGCAGAAATAAATTTAGTAAGGATGGGTTATCTTGCAATACCAATTACAGCAGTCAAGTAAACACATTGCTCGTAACATTACTGAAAACTAATGGTCAAAGGCAGATCATTCAAGACAAGTATGTTTTGCATATTCTATAGCAATGCTTTATATGTAAAACCTTGCATAGTTTAGAATTTCAAATGAGAGATAAAATAGAAGATAGAGACTGACAGACAGACTGATAGACTAATAAGTAGACTGAAAGGCAGACTAGATAGATAGATGGTAAAATTGAGCACTACAGTGGGGGTAAATTGTATATTCTCCAAGTTTACTACCATTGATCTTCTCTATAAGCTAAAAGGTAATGTTTTATATTGTGAAAATGTTCCTAATATTGTTCAGACTCATAACCTGTGTCAGGGTAAATAACTATAAGGATAATATCTATAATTAGTTGGTACTAATGACCAGATGTGGCTCTTCAGCAGCGCAGATATAACAATATCTAAAGATAAATACTTCATCGCAATGGTCTACAGAGTGTGCTTTCAAACCAGGCACACGTTATAAACCGTTCCAATTAAGGATTTATTTTTAGGTATCACTATGTTGGCGCTGCTGAAGAGCCGCTGTCTGATCCGGGAACCAGAATCTGCTTCTGACAGCTTTACAGCTCGTCAAGCAGAAAGGGGAGGGAGCGGAGAACTTTATTTTCCTATATCGCGTTAATAAAAAAGAAATCCTTCACTGAAACGGTCTTCTAAGTGAACTTGCAAACCAAGCACACGTAGAAGACTGTTTCAGTGAAGGATTTATTTTTTTATTAACGTGTTCTCAGCTTTGCTGCAGAGCTGCCTGATGGTCGTATGACAGGATTTCCCTGCAGTCAGCTAGAATTCTGACTTCAGGGAAAGGGGAGGGAGGGGGGACCTTTGTGAGTGATTATCTCTCAAACCATAAAAGTCTGAGAGATTGCACTGGGGGCAATTAATTTCTTTTTTAATGCCTACAATATGGGGATTAGTAAATTTTAAGTATTACTATCCCTTTAAGTCAGAAGTGTCAGATGCATAATTTAAAGAATGTAATAAAATCTGAAAACAAGCAATTAGGCTAGTTAAATCTAAACTATAAAAGTATTGCAAAAGAGAGCAAGAAAAATCCTAAGCAATTCTACAAGTATATCAATAACAAAATGATTAAAGTTGGTATTGGTCCACTTAAGGCTGAGATGGACGCATTTATTAGTGAGGAAAAAGCAATTGCTGATACAATAAATGCATTATTTTCGTCTGTATATTAAAGGAAGCATACTGAGGACAAAGTGCAAAAGAGAATGGAAAAGGTTATGATTAATAAATCACCTGGACCTGATGACATACACCCAAGGGAACTTAAGGAAGTTAGTTCAGCAATAGCAAGACTACACTTAACCCCTTAAGTGCCAGAGGCTTGGGCCATTTCCTTTTTACAGCATTTTTGCTATCCTTCCATTTAGGCTTGATTTACTCTGGTAATTTTTTGTTACATATGGAAAACGAAATATTGTTTTTTTTAGAACAAATTGAGCTTTCTTGTGGTACCTTACATGAAGATAATTTTACATCGTGCAAAAAGCTATGATGTCATAATGACAAAAAAAGTGAAAATTTACTTATTTTGCTAAAATCACATACTATGTATCAAAAAAATTTACCTTGATTGAAAAAGTTTCAATTATTTGAAAAAGCCCCGATGTGCTGTGGAGCCCTGCGGCACTCACAGGGTTACTTTTAATTTTTTTTTTAATTTTTTTATTTTTTTATCTGTTTAGACCTCGTGGGGGACATCGGGACCCCTCCTGGTGTCCCCTCAGTTATTGATCTCCCAACCGGCAGGAGTGAATGGGACCGGGGAAACTTCCCTAACGTCATGTCACCAATGACGTTGGGAGGTTGGTCCCACCCACTCCTACCCGGAAGTTCGTGTAGGAGAGAGGAGGAAGGAGAAGCTCTGCTTCTCCTTCTTACATATTGATCTCCCAGCACGATCGGCTGGGAGATCAATAACTGGGGAAGCATGAGGAGTGATCCTTATGCCCCCCCAAGAGTGCCAGGCTGCATTTCAGCTGAAATGCGGTCACTGCAAGCCGGTTATACTGGCTTATTCAGTGACCGCATTTTAGCTATCCAATGTACGAGCGTGGCACAGCAGGTACAGCTGTGTCCACTCATACACTGTACCCACCTGGCACGCTAGGGATTAATGTTTAGTGATATCTTTCATCAGGCATACTGCCCTGTGATAGGAGGAAAGCTGATGTAGTACCATTGTTCAATGCAAACCAGGAAATTATAGACCTCTGAGCTTGACTTCCATAGTGGGTAACTTATTAGAAGGGTTACTAACTAACAGCATTCAGTATTATGTGAAGATCAACAAAATTATTAGTAGGAGCCAGAATGGTTTTATGAAGAATAGATCATGTGAAACTAATTAACTTGCATTTTACAAAAGGGTAAGTAGTAATTTGGATAAGGGAATTTCTGTTGACGCCGTGGATTTTGCAAAAGCCTTTGATACTGTGCCTCACAACAGATTACTACACAAATTAAAAGGCTTTGGTTTGGAAGATAATATCTGCGCATGGATAGAGAACTTGTTAAAGAGATGGTAATGCTACCATAAAAAGTCATATCTGATTAATTGTTATACATTTTAATAATGCTCTTTACCTTTGTAACTGTCCATATCGGTGCAGTCATCTTTTAATTTTATTTTAAAGTTTCCCCCTCCAAACTCTTTTCCCTATGTCATGCAGATACTCCTCTGAAAGCCAGTCTGGATGGATCACAATGAGAGACAATATTGTGTCAGAATAAGGAAAACCCTGCTCCCCTTGTCAAGGAGGGCAGCAGTGGCCTAACTATAGGGGTCGCAGGGGTCGCACCTGCGACTGGGCCTGTCACTCCAGGGTCCCGGCCTCCCCCTGCTACCCCATTGCCTTATGCCCGCAATTAAGTAATGCATAGTGCTGGGGCTCTGCATTATGAGAGTGCCGTTCTTCCAGAGGGAGAGCAGTATTCCCTCTGGCAGACCGGCACTCTCGTAATGCAGAGCACTGGGAGATGACATCATCTCCCAGTGTTCTGCATTACTGAAGAGGACTGCGTGGGAGAAGAGGTCTCTACAGAAAGAGGCACAGACCTGTCCTTTGCCACTGGACCACCAAGGAGGTAAGAGACTTAGGGGCAATGTGGAAGGGGCATTGTGGAGATGGGGGCATTGTGGAAGTGGCAATGTAGAAATGGGGGTAATGTGAAAGGGGCAATGTGGAGATTGAGGGGCATTGTGGAAGGGGCGATGTGGAGATTGAGGGGCATTGTGGGAGGGGCAATTTGGAGATTGAGGGGCATTGTGGAAGGGGCGATGTGGAGATTGAGGGGCATTGTGAAAGGGCAATGTGGAGACTGAGGGGCATTGTGGAAGGGGTAATGTGGGGATTGAGGGGCAATGTGGAGATGGGGGGCAATGTGGAGGTGGCCAATGTGGTTGGGGGGTCCATGGCAATTCTTGCACCAGGGCCCTGTGGTTTCTAGTTACGCCTCTGGAGAGCAGGGTTTTCCTTATACTGACAAACACAATATTGTCCCTCATTGAGATCTGTCCAGTCAAATGACAAGTTTTCAGATCTGTGGGGTGTCTATGTGATGTAGGGAAAAGGGGTGGGAGGGGAAAATTTAAATTAAAACTAAAAGATGACTGCACTGATATGGATGATTACAAAGATAAAGAGCATTATAAAAAGTATTAATCAGATGTGACTTTTTATCATGTCATTACTATCTATTTAAATGATAGATGGCAGAGAGTGGAACCTTTTTAAGTTGATCTAAAGTTGTGAGTGGGGTGCCACAGGGTTCAGTCCTTGGCCAATGTTGTTTAATTTGTTTATTAATGATCTAGATGTGAGAATTGAAAGTATTGTCTCAATCTTTGCTCAGGACACTAAGCTATGAATGGAAATACATACAGGGCTGGATGTTTTTTCTCTGCAGAAATATTTAGATAAACTGAATGAATGGGCAGAAAAGCGGCAGATGAGGTTTATATACATAAATGTAAGGCTGTGCACTTGGACTGTAGAAACAAACATGCCATACATACACTAAATGGAAAACTGCTTGGGGAATCCTCATTAGAGAAATATTTATGAGTACTGAGATGACAGAATTCACAACAGTGTGCAGTGTCACTCAGCTCTTGCAAGAGCAAGCAAACAGGGTAATATCCTGCATAAAAAGGGGTATAAATGCATGGGATGCAAATATAATTCTACTTTTATATAAATCCTTGGTAAGGGCTTAACTAGAGTACAGTTTTGGGCACCAGTTCTTAAAACATACATTATTGAACTGGAAAAAGTGCTGAGACATGCAACAAAACTGATAAAGGGATTAGAGGACCTGAGTTATAAAGAGAGACTAGCCAAACTGGATTGTTTACATTAGAGAAGAGACATCTAAGGGGTGATATGATTACCATCTAGAAATATATTCAAGGTGAATACAAAGAACTCTCCAACAAACTATTTACCCGAAGAGCCGAGCAAAGAACAAAAGGTCATCTATTAAGACTGGGGAAAAGGTGCTTTCAATTACAACAAAGGCAGGGATTTTTTTACAGTAATGTCAGTACAGTTATGGCTGCAGTTCTTTGCCTTGGGATGCTGTGCTTGCAGATACTTCATTGCTTTCAAAAAAGTAATGGATACCTATCTAGCAAAGAGCAGTATTGAGAATTATGACAGCTGGATCCACAGGGATGATTTGCTGAACTTGATGGATGCATGTCTTTTTTCAGCCTCAGCAACTATGTTACTATGTAGAATACTGTCCAATTGTCCATACACCTGAATTCAGATTTAGCTGTCACTTCTAATTCATTTTGGATTAATGTAAATGTGGAACTTAATGTATCTTACTGGATTTCCTTTTTATGTTAAGACTGCATAGATTATGAGGATAACTAACAGAAGGAAAACGAGCGTTTTAACTTAAGAAATATAAAAAAATGATATAAAGCAATCAAAACAAATATCCATTGCAGAAAAAAACTCCAATTATAACGTTAGATCTGTGTGATGCATTTATCAATTGTTCTCTACTCCTGCTGTTGCACTCTATGACCCTACTACAAATACATCTTCTCTCTAATTGTCAAGAATATTTTTCTCTACCTTCAGATTAGTTTGACCTCATTGATATGCTGTTTGGCAAATGTAATCTATGACCTCATACTATCACCAGTCACACCTTTATATACAAAACAATTATCTTATTTGATTTCTTTATTTTATGCCATTTATCCAGATTGACCTCTTTGTTTTTACAGCTTCCTATCATGTAGCAGAAGTAGTTGGAAAATAAAAAGCCTGCAGTGTGACATGAAAGGCAGGCTAGAACACAGACTCCCCATGGAGTCAAGGTTAGTGAAGCTGTGTGCATACAGAATAGCTTGAATGTTGAAGAGGGCAATCTGACTTCACTAATTGTGCTGGTTCACAGTCATGCACATCAGAGTTATAGCAGTAATGACCTCTGCTAGGGATCAGGAGTTTGAAATCCGTGACTGGTTCCACAAGAAGATAATTATAATGTATGATACTAAAGGAGGCAGATCCTGCTGTTTTCCCATCTACTGCTACCTGTGTCTTACTAAACACCTTAGGCTCCAGGCAACAAACAAATGTGCTGAAAAGTTTTGTCCATATCTGAAAATCATCCTGTATACAAACTATGAACTGTAACAGATAAAATCTTTGTGATTTTCTTCCTTTTAAATATGTCTTAACTGATTATGTTAATCATAATAATAATTTGACAAAGATAATTGATTAATTAAACAAGCCATTGAAGCTAGTCTATTTCTGAAACCACTGATTAATTTGATGTGCACAGTTACTGATACTTATTTTAAAAATCATAATGCTATAATATTTTTAAGGTGTCCTACCTATTTAAGAGGTTGAGAATTTGTTTGCTGCTGTCTTTAGACAAACATTATTTGTAAGACAAAGTAATATATACAGTTGCACTGTAAATTTGGTTGAGGGAGGCATGGTTTGGCATCTGTACTGATCGCTCGTGCTTCTGCGTGGTTCCCTGCTGTTCTCCTATAATCCTGGCCATCCACGCTAACAGAGCCGTTAAAAACCAAAAGTAAATATCTTGCCCACTGTTCCGGGCATTCCAGAGAGTTACCCAACACCTTTCTGTCCTGAAATGCCCATGGAATCCAGATTCAATGTCACATGTGGCCTGAGCTGAGGGCCGCATTACAGAGGTCTGCATCATCCTCTGCTCCAAGCCTGCCCATCGGGGAATTCTGGCTATGTCTGTCTGTTTCCCACCCCACCGATGGTGTTTTGTAGCTGTTGGATTGCTGTTGAGACCTCAGAGGTGAGCTGGGGGGGAGGTGTATAACAGGCCCTGGTATAACCCTGCTGAGCGGCTGTGGACTGGGCCGGGAGACTAAGGGCCTCTGCCTCCTTCTATGCTAGTGGATGGCTTCCCTCTAGCAGATCTCCTTCCCTGCACTCACATTCAGAGTGGAGCACACTAACAGTTGATTTGGAGGTGAGGCAGATGGGGGGGTGCACCTTACACCACACATCTATATTGGAGACCCTGGGAATGGGTGAAGATCTGGGTGGTTCACATCTTAACACTGCTGGCTCAGTTTGGCCCCTCCTGGGAGATTATTAAGCGGTCATGCAGTCTTTATTGTTATACCTACGGTGAGCATCTCAAGGAAGACCCCTATCGTACACTCACCTTACCCACTCCTTGATGCTCAGCCACCCTACTGATGGGTTCCTTTCCAATTATATAGGCTTCCAGAATAACCTCATGTTGTGAATTTATCTCTAGAGCACACATCCCTGCCTAATTGCAGCTGTTACTGCTTTTGCCTGTCCCTCTTCTTGGCTCTACCTTATTGGTCAGCATCAACTTTGCCCAAGTGTTCAGAAATGGGTATGAAATCCAGTGAATATAAATCTAAATTGAGCAAATTTACCAGATGTCAGATTGCTGAGGATGAAATGGAGGCTATTATGGAAGAGCAATCTGCCCTCAGCAACGCTCGGCATCTTTCCTTACGTTGTGGTTTTAAGCAGTTCATTTTCTGGTATTCCTGATTCCTGTGTATGATCCAGCTTGTCTGTCCATCCGTTCTGGTGTTGACCTGTAGCTCTGTCTGGCTATTCTCCTTGGCGTTCCGATTTGGCTCAGATATCCTTTATGGTGCAAACCTGTGGCTTTGGCTGACTACCCCCTCCGTGTATGACCTAGGCTTGTCTGAATACCCACTCTGGTGTTAACCTGGGGCTCTATCCACTGCGCAACCAGCATTCCATCGCTTCAGTGGATATCCTTTTTGGTGCAAACCTGTGGCTCTGGCTGACTATCCGCTCCGTGTATGACTTTGGCTCGTCTGACTATCTGTTGCTTACTAGAAGGCTCTGTCTGTTCTCTCAGGTTGTTGGTTCCGTTATTCAGACATCCTTCCTAGTACTGACCTGGGGCTCTATCATACTCCTAGCTACTGACTGCAGGCTGAGTCAGTATCTCTTGGGCATTACCTTACCATGAGACTCCAGTGGGCTGAGGCCTAGTCTCGGACAGTGTGGTGCAGAGATTAGGAGATTGCTATTTCTGATACAGTGCTCGCTGTTTCAATCACCCACTGTAGTAATAAAGGTTTCATTAACTATACTGTCTGACTCCTGGTTTTGCTTGCCAGCCATAACAATCCTGAAACAACGAAGAAAACATCAAGATGTCAACAAGTGACTGTGGGAGGAGAATATACTTCATGCTATGCTGTTCCCTGCTAAAGTCAGAGTCACCCTATCATGGTGCCTGTGATCTTCCTCTGTCACTCTTTGCTGTGGTGTGCTCCCATTGGCTGAGCTTGTTTTGCCCGCCCTTTATGGCCTTATTATACCCGGCCTTTGGCACCTGTCAGAGGCCCTTTCGTGGTGTTCCTGAACCAGTGTTGCTGTGTAGCTGTGTTCCAGTGTTCCTGCTTCCTGTGTACCGACTTGGCCTGTCTGACTACGTTCCTTCTCCATGATCTGACACAGCCTGGCTGACGTTCCTGCTCCGTGACCTTACCCGGCTTGTCTGAGGATCCTGCTCTGTGATTTGACCCGGCCTGGCTGATGTCCCTGCTCCGTGATCTGAACTGGCTCGTTGCTGACTCTGCCTGTGTTCCTGCTGTTTGCTGCTTTAGTGTCGCCTGGGTGACATTCTGACTTCTGCTGTGCTGTGGCAGGGCTGACTGTGTCATTGCCTCCTGTGTACTGGGCCTTTCCGTTTACTCTAGCTGAGCCTGCTGCCTCCGTTATTCTGGGCCTCTGTTTACTCTTACAGAGCACTGTTCCTTCCGTTAACACTTGCAGAACCGTACCTCCGTTCACTGAGCCTCCGTTAACACTTTCAGAGAAATTGTCTCCGTTCCCTGAGCCTCCATTAACACTTGCAGAGCAGTTGTCTCCGTTCACTGAGCCTCCATTAACACTTGCAGAGCCGTTACCCTGAGCCTTCTGCTACACTTGCCGATCCTTGGTTACCATACAGCGCCCGTGTGGGTGTCATTGGATCTTTCCAGCTAAGCATTGCAGTGTAGTCGGTCTCCGTTACAGCGCCCGTGGGAGGTGCCATTGGCTTCAGTCAGTGTAGCTCTTGCAGTGTATTGGTATCCGTTACTACGCCCGTGGGGGCTATTGGCTCTATTATCCTCAGCTCTTGCAGTGTAATTAGTCTCCATTACAATGCCTGTGGGGGCTATTGGCTCTAAGTATCCTCCGCTCTTGCAGTGTAATTTGTCTCCGTTACAACGCCCGTGGGGGCTAGTGGCTCTATTATCCTTAGCTCTTGCAGTGCACTTGCTCTCCATTCATGCACCGGTTGGGGTGCTAGTGGCTCTAGCTCATCAGCTCTAGCAGAGTATTTAGGCCTCAGTTCCCTGCTCAGCATAAGAAGTAATCTCTGTCCTATTCTACTACTGGTGTTTATTCATCTAGCACCACTTACCGCTCCTTTACCATCTTATGGGCGTGTCAAACACACCACAACAGAGACTGATTGATTTCTATGTACTTTAACCATTGAGTACCCTTTATGTTACTATTGTCTGTCCTGTGACAGTATATATTTATTTATCTGTATACTGGGCCTGAGAGGGCATCTATACTTTACTGTTCACTTCAATTATTCTGTATTGCCTATAGAGGGCAGTCTTTCTTGTCTTTTAATAAAACTGTGTTTTATTCTAACCTACTGGTCTGAGTGTCCTACAAAACCGTTACACACCCACACCCTATTTTTTATCTCTGAAGTGGAAGCTTTGTCCTAGCTTTAGAGACTCTAGACACATATTGCTGTGAGTTATTCCAACACTGATTCGCCATGTATACTCTGTTGTACCTGCTCTTCTGTGCTGGTGGCACTGCTGAGTGAAGCTGGATGACCTCCTACTCCTCATTTCCACTCAACAGCTTGGACGCATCAAAAATGCCTGCCTGTCTGGTGAGCGGCCTGATGTGTCACCTGTTCAACCTTACTCTCCTTGAACCTGATCCTGCCTGGTGGGGTAGGGGTGGCAGGTGGGGAGTTTGAGATTTAACTGCTGTTTGTACCATATGCACCACCTGCTGGGGCAAGTAGACGAGAGTCCTTTTGTGACATTGGTGGATTCTCTGCATAATGTAATTATGCTCATGTATCTTGTGCCACTGCCCATCCTTTCAGTCACCAGAGGACTTTTGCCATGGGGGGGGTCTTGACTTGCCCTTGACCTTGACCCGTTGAAGTGGGATGCTGCCCCCGGGGATCACAGATCATCACTCACTTCCACATTCCTCTTCTGGATATTTAAGGGTTGGTGGTGTTCAGACTACTTAAATGTAATTGTTAAGAATGTCAGCTGACACTTAATTTTTTAAGCCCCTTTAGAGAGCTGTTGGGAGTTGGGGAGGGTCATGCTGAGACTCCCTGTCCCTGTTACTTTAGAGTGGTTTATTGTCCCTGGTGGTCCAACAGTAAAGATCTTAACTAGGGAAAATTTTCACCTCAAACTGAAATCGGGGAGTAATTGCACTTCCGCTTTGTGAATAATTTCCTGAGAAAAGTGCTGTTTTTCCTCTTTTTTCGCCAACAGACATCAATTATTTTATTTCCCAGTGGCATAGTATAAAAGGGGCATGAGGGTACCTGTGTTGGAGGGGTGTGGAGAAAGAATTAGTTGAACAGGGAATGTTTTTTGGGGGGTTTGTTTACTGGGATTGGGGGGAAGTTAATTAAAAATAAATCCTAAGCACAATTAAAAAAAATTCCATAAGACCTGGTATAAAAGGAGTCTGAGGAGGGTGCCTGTGTTGGTGGGTGGAGTCTGAGGAATTAATCAGTTGAATAGGGAATTTGTTTTTTGGGGGGGTTTCTTGACTGGTATTGGGGGGAGAGTTAATAAAAGATAAAGAAATAAATACAATAAAATAAGAAATTTCTATGTTAAGTGATAGAGACAGGAACCCCCTGACATAAGCTGCCACTGGGGTTGACTGATACTTGACTTGATATAGTATTTTGTAGAGGATGATTTGTTAGATTTGTTGTTAGAGACCCAAGCCCTGATGAAACATTGATTTGTAGGACTTAAGCTTGTTTGGCACAAGCCCTAAGGAAACATTGATTTGTAGGACTTAGGCTTGTTAGAAACAAATCACCAAAAATTGTTTACTTTTTTGTAGGACTATTTTTTTTAATATATTTTTTTATTTTTTTAAAGCCCTGAGGAAAAAAATGCCCTACTGGCCAAGTGCCAGCAGGTCATGTTGGCCAGTGGCCACTGATCATTGTCAAATGTCCTCCTCCTGTGTCCATAATTGCGGAATTTGCAACTGCTGTTCTTGCTGCTGCTGCTGAGTTGTTTAAGCAGTAGGATGATTAGGCAGCTGAAAAGGAATGGGATCAACAATAGAAGTATGGGTGATGGATGATGAAGGTTCCACTTGCCACGACTAGCTCCAGTGATGCGCCTGAAGCAGTAGCAGCACAATAAGTAGCCCTCAGTATATGTGGAGAAAAGGAAAAGTTGGCCAATAATTTTTCTCAACCTGCCTCTCCTCCAAAATCATGGGTGTGTTGTTATTAGAATAGAATTTTTTCCCTTGAGAACAGGAACTGTGCCTCTCATCAGCAACTCCAATGTGTGAGTGTGGTAAATAACATCTGTGGGCATAACTATATCCAAACACCATGACACCAGAACCCAAGTACTTCTGCTGTCACAATACCCCTTGTCCACACCCCGCTATGAACACATGACAACTTGCTGACAGTTAATAGTAATGAAATAGGCCCTCCCTCCCACCATCTTAGCATATTCTGCAGGATGAAATCTTCTCAGATGCTGCTTGATGCCCTGCTTGCGATTCTCCTCCACCACACTACCATGTGTGGTCAATGCACCACACAGTGGGCAATGGGTGGACACGAACTGCCACATCTTAACATCAACAGAGTGGCTATCATTTTGTGAGGGAGAAAACAATGAACGATGTGAATTGGCAGAAGATGTAGTTACAGAAGGTGATAGCGAGCTAGTTGATTCACTCATCATGTAATCCAGTCTCTGTCTGGGTTTCTCTATTCTTCCTCCTCTTTGATCTCCGCCTCATCTCTTGTTGCCTTTCTGGAGAGTCAGGGGATACAGCAACAGTGGTGCTTGATTTCTGTGGTGGGTGTTTGGCATTAACATGTTTGACATAAATGTCATGGTGTATGTGTTTCATGTGTGTTTTCAGGGAGGTTGTGCCAAGGTGTGTTCCCTCCTCTCCTCTTCCCCATGACATGTCAAAAATTGTGCACAGTGCCTTTGGTTATGACTGCACTGTGCCTGCCCCAAGAGAAAAATAGTTCCACACCCATGACTTCAGGGGATAGTGATAGGGAACATGTGCAGAAGAATGGTCTCTGTCTTCTTGTCTTCCACATTCACCTTCACTGTCTGTGGAAGCGGATGATGTTGCTGCTGTTGCTGCTACTGCCTCAGAATCAGCATTGCAAATAGGACCAGGAGTATTGCTGCCACTGGCAAGTGGAACCTGTCCTAGTACCATATCACTTGTTGACCCCATTCCCACTGTGTCCACTGTGGTCTTTGGCACATTAGCTTGCTGCTCAGCATCCTGCTGCCCTTGCAACTCAGCAGCAACAGAAGTAATTAGAAGAGTTGAAAATTCCAAAAGCTCACTGCTGGTGGTGGTCCTCATCCCTGTCTCCAATTCCTTCTCAGTTTCTGCTAAAAAGGACATTGATGTCTCTTCCACCCCCGCTTCTCCAGCATCATCATCACCTCCACCACTAGTCGATATGTGCTGCTGCTGCTCTGTTAAAGAAGTCTCACTGCTGGTTGGAGGAGGTGACAAGCAATATGACAGAGTGTTCCCTAATGTTATACTTGCCATTTCTTGGTGACATGAAGAAGGCATACTGGCATCAGGTACAGACAGCTGATCTGTGCTCCTGGCGGTATTATTATTTCTGCTCCTGCTATCCCCCAACAGTTCTGGCCTCTTCTGGATCGTGTTCCACTTGGACACTGTGTAGAATAGAAGGGGACTACCAGGGCCAGAGGAATAGTGTGGGCTTCCTTGACTGCTAGTTTGGATGTCCTCATATGCTTCCACTACCACTCCCCTAACACTAGTCCCTGCTTCACCATTACTGCTACTACTACTGCTAACACCAACCACATCAAGTTCAGCCCCAGAGTATTCCTCCTCACAGTCACTATTAATATGAGAATATTGCTTATTCCCTCCTTCACTCCTAACACTAAAAAGCTGCTGGACCTTCTTAGTAGTAGTACTAGCACTGGCGGTACTGCTTGGGGATGGCAAGTGTGACTTAGGGTTCCCTGCTGTCACACTTGGTTTCATCTACTCCTCCCCCCCTCTCCTGAGTATTACAAGACACACTAGCAGCAGGTTTAGGACTAGTGGCAGCAGGTTCAGCACTGGCAGCAGGCACAGCACTGGTTACAGATGGCGCAGCACATCTGACAGCAGGCACAGTATTGGTGACAGCAGATCCAGCACTGGCAGCAGGCACAGCACTGTTTGCAACAGGAGCAGCATGTCTGACAGCAGGCACAGTATTGGTGGCAGCAGGTTCAGCACTGGCAATAGGCACAGCACTGGTTGCAACAGGGGCAGCACATCTGACAGCAGGCACAGCACTAGTGGCAGCAATGGTGGCAGCAGGGGCAGCACATCTTGCAGAAGGCACAGTAAGTTGACCTGTCCTGCTCTCACTAGTACTATCCTTTTCTCCCTCCCTTCCCATTAAATTCCCCAAGATCCCTTGGGATGATCAGCAGTGCTCACTTCCTCCTCCTCCTCAGACTCAGTGGACACATAAGGGTCCTTTCAGCTCCTCCATTTATTATTTCTAAACCTGCTCATAGTGATAGCAGTCACTATGAGCCTCTCCTGCCTCAATTTTTCCTCAAGATCACAGCAGAATAGCACAGCATGTCTACCTTGCTCTGTAGCTGTTTCTGTTGTATCTGATTTCCTCAAATATGTAACGTGTTTATAGCGAAAAGACGAAAACAACGTAAATCAATGGGCGGAAACCTTCTCGCCATCGAAAAAAATGGCAAAAAAGTTTGGCTAATGGGTGAAAAATAGGCTTTTATTTTTTTAATTTACCACTTCAAAAGTATTTAGTCACTGCAACTATGAAAATTCCTACTATATTTAATATCTACTGCTTGTCCAAGAAAAATAACACTTACATACTGTAGTGGTTTCCAGAAACACAAAAGTACACCAGCAATCTATCATGCTTTCTTACATTTTTCCAAATTTGACTTTCTTGTAAAATGGTTGTAAACTAACAACTACAGATATGAAGACAAAAAAGTATACCATTTTGGAGAGAAATTAACCCTCCATATCAAATGAGGGGTTACTTGCCTTTCTTACCCATAGCTTGATGTGCATAAATCTTTTCAGAATCTGGCACTTCAAATATACGGATATATTTGAAAACTATTACATTTCTTCTTGTATTCATAATCTTTCGCTCTTATGAGAAACATGGCACTCTATTGGTATGCGCTGATAAACCTTAGAGGATCAACAAGCACAAAAATACACTTACCTTCTTTTTTTGAAGTTGGCTGTCTGCATTAAAATGATCATAACTATTAGAGATATGAAGGAAAGGTGTGCAAGGCATACAATTTTGGAAAGTAGACATTCACCTGCAACAAGTGAGAGGTTGTTTTCTCCATGGACAGAGAACTGACAGAAGAAGATTAATATAGATAAATGTATGTTTTGGGGCAAACGACTGCCCCATAGGGGACAGATAAATATTCTCAAAACTCCTATTGATTTAGAAAGATCTACAACACAGTGTTTTTCAACCACCCTAGCATTCAAAGGGTTAAAATCCCACTATAACTCAATGTGTCTCACATGGTGCAGTTTATGTGACCAAGGATTAATCCAGTTCTACTTAGTTCATCAACCTCTCTTGTTGTAACAATCTATAACCCTATTATAGTAGTTCTCAACCATGGTACTGAGTTACTTTGGAGTGCCAGGCAGAAGCTTAGGGTATCAGTTTCTCTATAAGATCTTTGAATGTATATGCTGAGCAACAAATGACCTAGGAATAATTACATATTCCTGTTACAAACATAGAAACATAGAATTTGACGGCAGATAAGAACCATTCAGCCCATGTAGTCTGCCCATTTTCCTACTGTAAAAACCTCAAACCTTTTTGGTCCTTGGTCTTGGTGTTTGTCCTTTTCTTGTCATTCTGTGTTTGGGAGAAAGAGCTACAGCAGCATAATTTTGAAGCTAGAGGATATAGGCAAATAGAGTGGAGCTGGAGTGTGTTAAATGAGTGACAGCCAAGTGTTTCTTTGTGTGGAGAGTCTGGGGACTCTGGGGAGTGTGAAGGGGGAAAGGACAGTTAGAAAAATTTTTTTGGCTGAGAAGTGAGTAATAGACAAGTGATTCAACTTCCTAAATGAGTTGGATGAGCCTCTGCGACTGACTTACATATATACTTAGCAGACTGACATCCAAGTACAATTTACTGGGCACCAACTCCTACAAGCATAAGAAAAAGAGGGACAATCATATATTGACTGAGGTGCGGTGGTGCTGTGCACCTATAGCAGATGCTGTGCTGCTCAGCTTATCCCTTATTACAAACTGCTGCTTCTGAATCTAACACGACTATCCTCATCCTGTACTGTAAAAATGAAGACTGCAGTGATACTGGCAGAGAGAGAAAGCTGATGCTGAAAATTTGGCAGTAGCTACATGTACAAGCAGATAGAAGAGCAAAGAGGAGAACAAAGAGCTGCAGTTACAGGGAGTGTACATGTGATTGTTTGAAGGTACAAGTGGCAAGACTACAAACTATATGACTTCTACTGATTATTGGTTTTCTTCTCATCAGTGGGCAGCAACAGCATGCAATGTCAGGTCACCACTAAGGTTGCCTTTGTCTCTGGCACTATTATTAAAGTACAGCAGCAGTGTAACACATACCATCGGCATGACACTTTGTGCATGCTGAGTTTTGAGTGACAATCTCACAAAGCTACAAATGTGTTTAACGCTTAGAGTGCCATAGGGATATGCAAAACATTGCAAAGCAAAGTGTTGTGTACCCCTCTGGCACTCAAAGGGTTAATAATCTACAGCAGGTGGACTGTACTGCACTCTTTGAAAGATGGCTTTGTGACTGCTGATAATGGCTCCAACATACTAGCTACCTTAATGATAGGAGCATGTACCCTGCCTTGATCATTTATTTGTGACCAGATTTCTCACAGAATCTGAAATATCTGAGACCTGTTAAATATCACCAGCAAAATCTGTGCGCATTTTAGCTGCTCCTACAGTGTTAGCAATGCACTATACTCCATTCAAGTGGGAAACCACCTGCTTAAAACAGAGATTCCTTACCAGGTGTAATTCCACATTGTACATACTAGAAAAGTATGAGAAGGATACGACCATGAGTGAGCATGTTGTGTATAAATGGTAGGCTTTGTAGGGGACATCACCTGGTCAATGGCAGCTAATTTGTGATGTATGCTAGCTGATGAATCCTTTTGAGAATACTGCCTTGGTGGTTAGTCATGCTAGGGAAGGAGTTAGAGAGGGGGAGCTTTAGCTGTGGTGCTTTAGCTGGGTTGTTTTTAGCTAGCACCTTTTGTCAAAGTTTACCTCAGTATCTGAGAGCTGAACTAGAGTTAGACAGCAGAATTTGACAATAGAGGACAGCTGCTGCACAATCACCTAAAGGTAACAGACAAGTAAACAAAGAGGGAAAATAGGAGGGAAGAGGTGTAATAAGTGTTATAAATATTTGAAATTGTCTTGTCTCAGATATAACATTTCTCCTGTTTTCTCACTTTCTCTTTCATCCCCTTCCTATCTTTGTGACATGCATACCAAAATGACTATATTACTACTATCCATTTTAACCCATCCAGTTTTAATACAATTTTCCCTTTATCCCCACAATCATACTCCAAGTCCTCACTTGCATCATACCATATTAATCCACCATGGACTTCTGCATACATGTGTACTATCCTCAAGGTGTTGGTGGAGAGTGGTTCACCCGACCCCAGTAATCAAAGCAAGGCAAATTTTGCTTTATGCTCACTGCAGACAACTCACTAAATGTTTATGCATTTTATTACTTGCCCTGGCAAATGATATAGAAACTAACATTGGCCCTCAAGCCAAAACAAAAGGCAACTTCACCTTTAAAAAGCATGTTCCTTTGTGAATTGCAACATACACAGTATACTGCCTAAAATGACCGAATTTATAGCATGGTGTTCTGAGTACAAACCAAAACTACTTATTCTCACTAAATCTTGGTTGAGCCCTAAAATACCTGATACTTCCATTGCCATGTTTTAGAAAAGAATGAGCAAGGTGAAGAGACATAATCATAAACGTGCACAAGAAAATTCTATAAACTGTACGCTTTTAATTACTCTGTAACTCTGACACATATGAATGGATTGCTGACAAAATTGTTCTTCCTTCCTCAAAACAAATCATAATTCTTGGCATCTACTGGCCACCTAATACGCCAGCACAGTCCTTCTCAGACATAACTTGCCTCCTCAATGAGCTTGCCATTCAAAAAAAGAAAAGCAAGCTGTTGGTTCTTGGAAACTTTAATGTTAATTTGCTGGACCCCAGTAGTGAAACATTCTACTCATTGTTTGACATTGAACTTATCACAATTAATCTCCTGCCCTGCTCACCTGAATGAAAGAACATCCAACCATACTCTGCAGGACTAGATCATTTCATCTTTTCAAAGCAGAATACAGGATCCAAGCATACTGGCAGATGTATTTAGTGATCACTCCATTGTGTACTGTGTTTGCAAAATAAAACCAGTCATGTTCCAAAGTCATAGTTACTAGTCTTTTCTAAATGACAGTCTAACATTTGTTGTGGTGGTAGTAAAAATTCCCACTAAGGAATGTATGATACATGTACAAATTCTTAAAAAAGCCTTCCCAAAGAACACACTACAAGAAACAAAATAGCTTTATCAACCAATCCTGTAATGGTGGCTTTATGCATGCTTCCAAAAAATCCACAAATAAGGAAACACAGGAAGTCCAGCTGTAACCAGTATGGACACTGTGGCTGAGCAGATCTCTGGCCTGTTGGCAACATCTCACAATGTCTTGTCAATAGGGATGGGCAATGTTGTCGCCATGTTCCTGCAAGAAATTTCAAGAAAACCACATTGTTATCCACTTTTCCACTGGAAAATCCGCTTTAAAACTGGCGCTTAAATTTTTCGCATCATTCGTCCATTGACCAAAATCTTTCACCATTTTTTCAATGACTAGAAAGTTTTCACACTTCTGCTATAAAAACATGATGTTTTCGCTGAAGACTGACACAATAGAAGCAGCTACAGAGCGAGATAGATGTGCTATGCTGTTCTGCTGTGATATTTTTAAAAAAATTGAGGCAGGAGAGACTCATAGTGACTCCTATCAATATGAGCAGCAAAAAGAGGAACTGGAAGGACCCTTATTATGTGTCCACTGAGTCTGAGGAGGAAGTGACTAGCAGTACTGAACCAAGGCTGTCCAGTCCCCCTAAATCACCCCAAGGGATCTTGGGGAATTTAATGAGAAGGGAGGGAGGAAAGGGAATGGGAAGGATGGGAGGGAGAAAAGGGTAGTACTAGTGAGAGCAGGACAGGTCAGCTGCCTGTGCCTGCTGCAAGACATGCTGCCCCTGCTGCCAGTGCCACCATTGCTGTACCTGCAACCACTAGTGTTGTACCTGCTGCCAGTGCCACCGTTGCTTTACCTGCAGCCACTAGTGTTGTACTTGCTGCCAGACGTGCTACCCTTGCTGCCAGTGCCACCAGTGCTGTACCTGCAGCCACTAGTGTTGTACCTGCTGAAAGTGCTGAACCTGCTGCTAGTGCTGAACCTGCTGCCATGAATACTTTGCCTGCTGGTAGTGTTTCTTGTAGTAGTCAGGGGGGAAGGAGAAAATTATGCCAAGTGTGACAGCAAGGGATCCTAAATCATACTTGCCATTCCCCAGCAGTCCTGCCAGTGCTAGTACTACTGCTACTAAGGTCCAGCAGCTTGTTAGCATTAGGAGTGAAGGAGGGGGTAATCAACAATATCTTGATGTGGTTGGTGTTAGTAGTAGCAGTAATGGTGACGCAGCCGGAGTGGTAGGGGAAACATTTGAGAGCATCCAGACTAGCGGTCAAGGGAGCCCACACAGTTCCTCTGGCTCTGGGAGTCCCCTTCCCTTCACTACAGTGTCCAAGTTGAACATGATCCTTAAGAGGCCAGCACTGGTGTTGGGGGAGAGCAGGATCAGAATTAATACCATCACCACCAGCAGGGGCACAGATCATCTGCCTGTGCCTGCTGCTACTGCTGCTAGTGCTAGTCTACCTCCTTCTTCAGATCAAAAGGAAATAGCAAGTGTGACATTAGGGGACCCTCTGTCACATTGCTTATTACCTCCTCCAAGAGCAGTGAGATGTCTGGAATAGAGCAGCAGCAACAACAGCATGTAGGGACTAAAGGTTGTGGTGATGATGCTGAAGAAGCTGGGGTGGAAGAGACATTGATGGGGGTTTTTTTTTAGCAGAAACTGATAAGGAATGGGAGACAGGGATGAGGCTGGGCATCACCACCACCACTATCAATGACATTTTGTAATTAGAGGAATTTGCAACTGCTCTAATTCCTTCTGATGCTGAGTTGCAAGGGCAGCAGGATGCTGAGGAGCAGGCTAGTGTGCCACAAACCACTGTGGACAAAGTGGGAATGGGATCAACAGGTGATGCAGGACTAGGACAGGTTCCAGTTGCCAGCAGTAGCAATACTCCTGATCCTACTTGTAGTGCTGAATCTGAGGCAGTAGCAGCAAGAGTAGCACAATTATCTGCTGCCACAGGCAATGAAGGGCAATGTGGAGGACAAAAAGAAAGAGGCCATTCTTCTCCATCTGCTCCCTACCCCCAGAAGTCATCATGGTTGTGGGACTATTTTTCTGTTGGGGCAGGCACAGTGTAGTCATCAGCAATGACAATGTATACAATTTGTGACAAGTCAGTGAAAAGAGGAAAGGAGGGAACACACCTTGGCACATGCACCCTGATATCACACATGAAACACAGACACCGTGACATTTATGTCAAACATGTTAAAGACAAACACCCACCAAAGAAATCAAGCACCACTTTTGCTGTCCCTGACTCTACAGTGATAAAGAGGTGATACAGGGGACATACTTCCACAGTGATTTCATGTCCATGGTTTCTGTGTTGTACAATATAATCAATGTTCTGAGATAGCTTTAGTTTGACATCTCAGTACATGGGCTGCATCAACAAACAACCAAACTAAGTGGCCACGTGATATCACTGGTGAAGTCTGTTACAACCTTAGTAAAACAACAACTCAACTTACTGGAGAACCCAATGCTCACCCCTGGATTTCAATGTGTGTGCAACACATGGAAATCCTAGGCTGAACATTGGGTTCCCAAGTAAGTCAGTTTCATACTAACAGTGTGAATCAAAGACTATTTTTCTGCATGTTCCATCTGTCGTGCTTGTTAGTTTTCTTCTAAGTCACATAACTCTTTGTTTGGTTAACCCCTTAAACACAACAGTTGAAGCAGATGAATGCTCAGTGTTGCACCAGTTGTTGTGCTAAGGGGTATGTTTTGTTCAAATTCAACCAACATCATCATATAACACTGTCATGTTATATGGCTCCAGGGATGGATTGCCAGTTGAATTTGTACAACGGTGTGTGTGTGTGAACCCATGTTGTAACATCCCACAAACATGTTACCTAGGCAGAAGTTGTGTTCACTGCATTGCTTGACAATACATTGGAGACAACTCTGCCACCCAAGCTAGCACTAAACACAAAGCATATCAGACAGGATTCAAAAGCACAATGTTTTGTTTATTGAGGGGGAACATTACAAGTTGGGCAGGTTATTTTTTTTTTGGGGGGGGGGACCTTAGACTGGGTGCCAGAGGTAGATGCCTCGGCTGATTGCCTGGTCACCCTTTGACCCCTAGGTGTGGCTTCAGGGGTCACACTGGAGGGAGTGGTGGGTGCAGTGGACCCCTCTGTGGACCACAGCTCCCTCTCTCTACACACAGGTTCTCCCTGCGGTTGTGGTCTCTCAACTCCACCAGCACCTGGCCAAACATGTCCATCATCCCCGTGTGGTACTGATGGAGTTGTGTGTTAATCCTTGTCACTTCTAATTCCAGGGCATGGATCCTTGCCTCTATCCTGGAGGTATTCCTCTGGGATTCCCTTCGGCTCCTTGTGATATTATGGTCAGTACTGCGGCATGCCCGGAGTAGCTTCCTCTGTAGGCCCATGCACTACGCCTCCATCCCCGTGAGGCATCCAATGCTGGAGGTGGATGTGCCCGGTGACTCTGCTGGTGGGGTTCCTGCTGCTGCTGTGTCCTCTGCTGCTGTGTCATCAGCTGCTGTTGTGTCCTGAGCTGCTGTGTCCTGAGCTGCTGTGTCCTGACCTGCTGCTGTGTCCTCTGCTGCTGCATTGTTCTTTGCTGCTGCTGTGGCTGCTGCTGCTGTGACAGTTGGTGGAGTGGCTGATGCAGATGATGGACATGACCACCACATCAAGTGACTCACTGCTGCCCACTGATGTCTGTGCTGGGTGGAGTAGAGATTTCCCTCGGTAGAGGGTGCTGGGGCTTCCCAATCAGGTCCAGGGGTTGGTAGTTCAGTGGTCAAGGGTCATACCTTGGCCACTGGTAGCTGCTTGGCCCCCACTTGGGATAATACCTGGGGCTATGCTGGGGAGCCATCCAGGAGGGCAGGTCCATCTGGGAGGAATATGGCCCATATTGGGAGGTGGCCACAGTCCCAGGTAGCCATTGCCTCCCTGGTGGTGGTGCTGCTGGAGGGTAGTAGATCCTGGAGGTGGTAGGATGCATCCACCTCTCCTCCTGTGGCATCCAGCTACTGTACTGGGGTAGAGCAGCCAGTTGTGAAGCAGCCAGCTGGGGAGCAGCCAGTGGTGGTGCAGCCAGTTAGGGAGCAACCAGTACTCCCACTGCTGAAGGGTGTTTCATTCAAAACATATCACAACTCAAAGTTGAATATCCTTGTCTTGCATCCTATTTGAACCCTCAGGGTGCTGTGTTGGTGCAGTTGTGTGGATGAATGATGGGTATATGTTGAGATGTGACTGTGTTTGTGTGTAATGATTGTGTGGTTTGGTGTAATATGTGATTATGTGCTGCTGCACTTAACGGAAGTGTGGAGGCTCCTCTCATCCCCAGTGTCTGATCCTCCAGGGACCCCCTCAATCAGCATGGATGATGAGGTCTGCCGCAGACTCTCCTCCCATCCACCAAAGGTGATAGGGACAGGTGGACCACCTCCTGTGCCTCGGTGTGCAAGGCGGCATCCACCATCTTCTTCTTAACCTGCCTCTTGCAGTCGCCCCATCTCTTCTTTATAGAGCCCACGTCCCTTCTGCATGTGGCCACAGCTTTCACCAGGCTGCATATCTGGTTCCATGCTGCATTCCTCCTCGCAGCCAGGCCAGGGACCTTCTCCTTTGGGAAGAGGATGGTCTTCCTCTCCAGCGCAACCTCCATGAGGGCCCTATTCTCCTTCTCAGTATAATGGGGATCCCTGATCTTCTCCTCCTCAGCTCCGGCATGCGAGGAGTCGGAACCAGACTGCCCTGCCTGCACTTCCCCTGCCTGTGTATGGTGGTCCCCAACAAGCACCCCTCGTCCCACTGCAGGTTATGTCCCTCTCCTTTGTGTGCCTGCTCTTTTTTGCCTGGTCCCCCTCCGCCCTGCGGATCTCCCTCTCCCACTACTACTCTCAACAGGGATGTCCTGCTCTCCTTCCTACTCCTCCACTACTCTCCCCATCCCTCTCTCCTGTCCTCCTCTCCTTGCCATCACTCACCCACTCACACCCAGGCACTCCCACAGGCCCTCACAGACACACTTAATCCCACTCACTCTCTGTCACACTCTTTCACTCACAGATTCACACCGTAAAAATGAAGTTTAAAAAAATGTGTAAAGTGTTATGAAAAAAAAGACTATGTGTATGTATGTGTATGTGTTTGTGTTTGCATTGGTGTATGTGATATGTGCAAAAGTGTTCTATGTGTTTCTTTAAGTGCAGATCTCTCCTCTCCAAACTCAAAATGCAAAACTCCTTCTACCTCGAATGTCAGCTCCTCTCTACCTCACTCTAAATGCTATCCTCCGCTCCTGGGTCCTGTGATCTAGCTCGCAAAAACTTGAAACACAGACAAGATATGGCTGTTTTTTTGGGGTATATATAGGTGTATTTGAACATTTTTTTTTTACTTTGGGGCCTTGGGATTGGCTTTAGGTTTGAACTTTGTTTGTGCATCTATCAGGGTTGCTAGACAACGCCAACCATAATGTTACATTTTGACTTAAGTTGTGTTTTAACTGGTGTTTGGGACGCACGGTGATGCGAAAACAGGTGCGATGCAGGTTTTTGTGTTACGTGTTTTTTTTGTGCCTTACTTTTAAATCTGCTGTAAATCATGTATTATTTGCAGCCTATGTGCCTTTTTTACTTAGCGGCTGGTTTAACGGCTGCCTTTAACTCTAGCCCCAACACAAGCACCCTCATGCCCCTTTTATACTATGCCTTTGGGAAATAAAATAATATTTTCTATGTGTTGTGTGTAACTTCTATGTTCCCATTGATGGAATGGGCTAGGCGAAAAAAGCTGAAAAAAGCAGAAAATCTGCACTTTTCGCAGGACATTTTTCGCCAAGCAGAAAGTGCCATTTTTCACCGATTTCTGTTTGAGGCGGAAATTTCACCCATCCCTACTTGTCAATAACAACTATAGCTTCATACAAGACTGCACAAACTTCTTTAACAAATTCAACCAGTTTAAAGATTTACCTGCTAAAACAAATTAGAATTATAGCAACATCCCATTCAAAATTTATTCTCACAATTATTTCCCCTTTGACAAGGACTTCTACCTACAGATTATAGGACGTGACATGGGCACAAAAGATGGCAACAAAATATGCAAATATTTTTATGGCCGACCTAACTGTTCTTGGTGCATACTACTACAAACCTTTTAAAATTTTCCACTTTATCACTAATATATTCTTCAGATGGATAGAAGGAGAAGAAGAACTCAAAGAATTTCATAAATCCTTCAATACATTTCATTCATCTATTAAACTTGAAATGGATTTTTCTGAGAAGAGAACATTTTCTGGACAGAACCATAACATTCACCAATAGCAAACTACACTCCCCTATACACTGATGTCCTGCTACTTGTATATTTTTGCTTTGGTACTGTCAGTAGTTTCTATTTGAATTCTGGCCCTAGTTACCTTTTTCAGGGGGTTCTATGTTCCTCCTCTTCCTCATTCGTATTGGGCATCTTTTCCTTTTACACCTACCTCATCCAGCTGAGCACCAGTTATATGAGCTTCCTGTTTGAGAGATTCCTGAATTTGAGATTGTGACAGACCATGCATTATCCAATCTCTGCTCTTTCCGTTCACCAAAGCGTGCACGTACCCCAATGCTCCAACTTGTTCAACAGCCTGTGCGTTTGCCAGGTCCTACTTTCCATTCACTAAAGGTTGCACCTACGTCAAATTACAGCTTATTCGAAAAATAGTGCATTTGCTAAGCTTTGCTGTCACCCATCATGTTCCAGCCCATTTGAAAGACTGCCCATCACCAAGTTTTGCTTGGCCAACTTCAGTCCAATCTGTCCAGTCAGAGAGTACAGACTCGTCTGCTACCCACTTTTCAGTGGATCCTGCTTTTGTATTTGGGCTTCTGTTCCTAGATTCACTCTGCAGCATTCCACAGTACTTTGGCAATTCCATTCTGGTCCTGACGCTGGGTCAATGGGGGTCAGACATCTGACTTTGCAGCCAGCATCTTTATTACAGTTTAAGCAGTAGCAAGGAATCACCAGTTGCTGTCGACACTCAACAACAATGGTCTCTACTCTCCACACTCCAACATCTTTTGCATGTAGAGTACAGGGAGATAAACTGCCACATTCTGCTCAGAGACTCATTTCTGTACTGTGAACATGCTCTAGTATTATCCAGCTACTGTTCTCAATAGTCTGCCTGTCTGGTGTTCCCCTGGGAGACCTCACATACAATCTACACCTCAAACTCAGCTATTCACCCACAAAAATTGAACTATCTGGACACTACAATCAGTATTAGTAACAACTCCTTCTAGACGTTTCTGTTCCGCAAACCAACAGACAGACCTAATTCTCTCAGAAGTGACAGTTTACATCTCAGACACAAGCAAAACTTCTGACCAAGAGAGATTTTTAAGAGAGGAACACCAGTGTACCCAGAAGAAATCTGAAAAACAAACAACCACAGGAAAAGAACAAAGTGCCATTAGTAGTCCTCTGCAACCCACTGCCTGAACTGCTGTGCAAAATCTCAAAAGAGCGTCAAACAATAGTACATACTGATGGCAAATTAAAAAGAATATTCCCAAGGCCTATACTCCTCTCCTATAAACAGCCCTCCAACCAGAAACTGCTGGTGGTGAAGAGCTCCCTTAAGAATGCCAAAAAAATGGCACTTACATAGTAACATAGTAAATTAGGTTGAAAAAAGACACAAGTCCATCAAGTTCATCCCTTGCCTCATAACCCAGAAAAATTACAATTATATATATTCTCTGCTACCAGATAAGTTAGTCTTCATCAGACCTTCCTGATTTGCCAGCTAATACGCAGTATACCCCTGTATGTTCCCTTTTGAAAGAAGTGTATCTAATCTTCTCTTAAATGTATACATTGTATCCGCCATAACCACATCCTTGGGCAAGGAATTACATAATTTAACAGACCTTACTGTTATAAACACCCTTCCTCTGCTGAAGTCTAAACCTCCTTTCCTCTAATCTCAAGGGGTGTTCCCTGGTCACCTGATCAGGCCTTGGAATGAATAGCTCACCACAGAGATCCTTGTATTGCCCTCTCATATACTTGTATACTGTGATAAGATCTCTTCTTAGTCATCTTTTCTCTAGAGTAAATAAACCAAGTTTGTGTAGTCATTTCTCATATGTCAAGTCCTCCATTCTCTTGTATTCATTTTGCTCTTCGCTGTACCCTCTTCAGTTCTAGAATATCCTTTTTCAGAACTGTTGCCCAAAACTGCACTGCATATTCGAGGTGAGGTCTTACCAATGATTTGTACAATGACAAAATGATGTTATCCACTCTTTCTTCAATAGCCCTCTTTATGCAGGACTTCATTTGCTTTTGCTACTGCTATTTAACACTGGTTGCTATTTCCAAGTTTGTAGTTTACAAGGTTTCCCAAGATTTCTCTAGCAACCGAGTCCTCTAAAATGGTTCTATTAAATTCATAAGTAGCATGGGGATTTTGTCTTCCCAAATGAATGACTTTATACTTTCCCACATTAAACTTCATATTCCATTTGGTTGCCCAATCTGCCATTTTATGCAAAGTCACCCTGTCTACAAAAGACATGTTGAACTGGTGCACACATATGCACCACAGAGAAGGTGCTCATACCACATTCCCGCTGAAACCACAGTATCAAGGGTAAATTCTCTTGCAGCTCATCAAATGTTGTTCATCTCATCATGTGTGTGTGAAATGTCCCCAAAGGGGACTAAATGTAGGTGAGAAAATTGTACTTCTCCCTGTCTATAAATTTGTGTGAAACTTGTGCACACATGTGTACCACAGATAAAGTGCTCATACAACATTTCCACCAAAACCACAAGAGTAAATTCTGTTAAATTGTGGCTCATCTAATGTTGTTTACCTCATCATGTGAGTGAAATGTCACCAAAGGGGAATATATGTAGTTGAGACACAACAAACCCTAAGAAAAGGGATGAATTCTTATAGGTCCAGTGTCAAAAGAGACACCCCAGTGGGTCAACAGTTTTGCAAAACTGATCACAGCATTAAAGATCTGAAAGTAACTGTACAAGAAGATCTGGAGTATAACTATTACCTATCAGAATTTAAATGGCTTGCAAGATACCAAACATCATGGGTTTTGTAATGTTCAGATCAGAAAGCACCCATGTAAGCTGCCAGGTAAAACTTGACAGAGGAGAGACTCTGCCAAGAGGTGACAGGCAGCTAATTAATATACACAAATATGCAACAGGAAACAAAATAAGAATTTATTGCTGGGTAGGCCTCAGTTGGCAGGAAGCTGGGGGTGCAGAATGGGGAGCGTAGGCTTCTCTAGAGATGACTTACTGTGGCCAAGGCCGGATTAGGGGTGCAGGCATTATTAGTTTATTAGTGATACTGCAAAAGATCTTCAAGGAAAGGTATTCCCTTTTGCAGATGATACAAGAATCTGCAACAGGGCAGACATTCCTGGGGGAATAAGCCAAATGACAAATGATTTAGGAAAATTAGAAGAATGGACAAGAGTGTGGCAGCTGCAGTTTAATATTGAGAAATGCAAAATAATGCACTTTGGGCATAAAAATCCAAAGGAAAAATCTACTAATAAGGGTACTGTGCTGTCAGAGACAATAGAGGAAAGAAATTTGGGAGTAATTATTTCTAATGATTTAAAGGTAGCCAGGCAATGTAAAAAAAATGGTGGGGAATGCACACTGGATGCTGGGTTGTGTAGCTAGGGGCATTAGTAGCAGAAAAAGGGAAGTGGTCATACCAGGCTACAGATCTCTATTTAGACCTCACCTAGAGTTTTGTGAACAGTACTGGAGACCCCTATCACGGTGCCCGTGATTTGCTGCAGTTACTTGTCTGTCACCAGTAGGGGTCTTCTATTGGCTGTCTGCAGATAGCCCGCCTCTTATTGACTATTTAAACCTGGATTGGGCACCCTTTGAGCGCCCTTTCGTGTTGTTTCTGACCTTCTTGCTATCACTATGCTAGTGATAGCTGGGCCTCTGTTCCAGTGTTCCTGAGTTCCTGATCTCATGTGTTCCTGAGTTCCTGATCTCTACTGTTCCAGTGTTTCCTGCATGCTGAAGTACTTCCAGTCCTGGTTCCGGCCTAGTCTCTGGTGTTGCAGTTCCTGCTGAACTTCTCTGCTGTTTTCTGACCTGACTGATCGTTGCTGGTTCCTGTCATCTCATCACCTGTCTTCAGTATCCTGGCGACCTTCTGCCTGGTCGCGTTGGTGACATTGCTACAATTCCGTGTTGGTCCCAGCGTGCGGACGCTGGTTTGCTCCCAAGCCTTGCGGCTATACTAACTCGCTTGTTACACCAGTGTGCGGTCACTGGTTTGCTCCAAAGCCTATCAGCTATACAAATCTGTGTTGGTCCCAGCGTGCGGACGCTGGTTTGCTCCTAAGCCTTGCGGCTATACAAACTCACTTGTTACACCAGTGTGCGGTCACTGGTTTGCTCCAAAGCCTATCAGCTATACAAATCTGTGTTGGTCCCAGCGTGCGGACGCTGGTTTGCTCCTAAGCCTTGCGGCTATACAAACTCACTTGTTACACCAGTGTGCGGTCACTGGTTTGCTCCAAAGCCTATCAGCTATACAAATCTGTGTTGGTCCCAGCGTGCGGACGCTGGTTTGCTCCTAAGCCTTGCGGCTATACAAACTCACTTGTTACACCAGTGTGCGGTCACTGGTTTGCTCCAAAGCCTTTCAGCTATACAAATCTGTGTTGGTCCCAGCGTGCGGACGCTGGTTTGCTCCTAGCCTTGCGGCTATACAAACTCGCTTGTTACACCAGTGTGCGGTCACTGGTTTGCTCCAAAGCCTATCAGCTATACTAATCTGTGTTGGTCCCAGCTTGCGGACGCTGGTTTGCTCCTACGCCTTGCGGCTATACTACTCGCTTGTTACTCCAGTGTGCGGTCACTGGTTTGCTCGCTAAGCCTAACGGCTATACTATTCAGTGTTGTTCCCAGCGTGCGGACGCTGGTTTGCTCCAAAGCCTTGCTGCTTAACGATTCTGCTAATTTGCCAGTTCCATCTGACTGCTGCTATTATCTCTGGGCTGCCCTGCCCGGTATTGGTAAGGCCGGTAGAACCTTTTACCACATTCCATCTGAGGTTGCCTTACCCGGTATTGGCAGGGCCGGTATAGCCTACATTGTGTATCTATTGAGGCTGCCTTGCCCGGTAATTTGGTAAGGCCGGTAAAACCGTTATGCTATTCCATCTGCAGGTTGCCTTACCCGGTATTGGCAAGGCCGGTAGAGCCTAAAGACTGTCCTGTCCGGTATATTGACAGGACCGGTAGAGTCTGCCTTCTGTCTGTGCTATATTCTGTATATATATATATGTATGTTATTGCCATCCTAAGTTATCATTTATTATTTCAATAAAATTGATTTTTTTACCTAAAACTTGTGTCTGAGAGTCATAATAAACCGTGACAGTACGAAAGGGCCATGACCTCAGACAGCAAGGGTCAAGGTAACGCACAGAATATCCATTGGAGGATGGATGTGCTCGAGCAACGTTTGGATCAGTTGGCAGTTGCAATTCAAACGATCCTTGAACGCACGGTACCTGCTGACCAATCTAGCTCTAGCCCGGTGGTCTCGCCAAGTCAGACACCGGAAAGTGATACCAGACCCCTAGGGGGTACTGTTAAAGGGTTAACGGCTTCTGCACCCTTGCCGCTAAGATATGATGGTGACCCTAGTCTCTGCAGAGGGTTCATCAATCAACTCGAAATCTTTATGGAATTGACGGCACACGCATTTCCCAATGATCGTAGTAAAGTGGGGTTCACGATATCACTGCTCACTGGCAGAGCATTGGCCTGGGCTAACCCCTTGTGGGAGAATGCTAAACCTTGTACTAAGAACTTTAGTGAATTTGTGCGTTCCTTTCGAAGAGTGTTTGAGCCTCCTGGTAGAACCACCTCTGCTGCCAAACGCCTTATGGAGATACAACAGGGCAGGCGTACAGTGGGCGACTATGCCATCGAATTCCGCACATTGGCAGCAGAGGTAGGTTGGAATAACGAGGCATTATTGGCAGCCTTCTCTCAAGGCCTGAATGACCACATTAAAGACGAAATCGCTGCTAAAGATCTACCTATTGATCTAGATGATTACATTGAGTATGTTATGATAATTGACTCCAGAATACGTGAGAGATCAATTGCCAGAGATCGTAAGTTACGGTCAAAAAATAATGAGCCTAGTAGCATGTTTTGCCCACCCATCCCTCCCTTGGCATTGAAGTCTAGTGAACCAGTACGGGAAACAAGTGAACCTATGGAAATAGGCTTCACTAGACTATCCAAGGCAGAGAGACTATATCGCAAAAAACAAGGGTTATGTTTATACTGCGGTAAAAAAGGGCACTTCCTAAATTCCTGTCCGGTACGTCCGGGAAACGCACACACCTAGGGTATCTTGGGGGACAGGCCCTAGGTGGTGTACAATCGTCCCCAGTGTCGGGCATAATGAAACCCACCATACAGGTGGTATTGTCTTGGGCACAACGCTCTGTGGAGGTTTTGGCCTTGGTTGACTCCGGTGCAGCAGGGTATTTTATGGATAATACCTTTGCTGAATTGCACGGAGTTCCACGCATTGAAAGAGAAAACCCCTTGACTATTGAAGCGATTGATGGTAGACCCTTAGAACCGCCTCAGGTTATATTTGAAACTATGCCATTGTCTATGACTATTGGGGCACTTCACAGAGAAGAGCAGCAGTTTCAACTGATTAATTCCCCGCACCATGCGGTGATATTGGGATTTCCGTGGTTACAGTTACATAACCCACAATTCGATTGGAAAAAGTGTGAAATTGCTGCTTGGTCCCAGTTTTGTATGGACAAGTGCGTCATCCAGCCTATTAAGGTCATGTGCACCTCCTCTGCTATGCCGGATGTGTACCAACAGTTTGGCGATGTTTTTAGCAAAGGAGAGGCTAGTATGCTACCCCAGCATAGACCTTATGATTGTTGCATTGAATTGCAGCCTGGTGCAGTACCTCCGAAAGGACGCACTTATCCATTATCTTGTGATGAAAATAAGGCTATGGAGGATTACATTTCTGATGCCCTTGCTAGAGGGATCATACGTAAATCTACCTCTCCAGCTGGGGCTGGGTTCTTTTTTGTAAAAAAGAAAAATGGCGAATTAAGACCATGCATTGACTACCGGGGCTTGAATAAACTAATGGCAAAAAACGCATACCCAATACCACTCATCACCGAGCTTTTTGACAGGCTTAAGGGCGCTTCGATATTTACCAAGTTGGACCTACGGGCGCTTACAATCTGGTTTGCATTCGAGCAGGTGATGAGTGGAAAACTGCCTTTAATACTCGAGCTGGGCACTACGAGTATCTAGTAATGCCTTTTGGGCTGTGTAATGCACCCGCAGTTTTCCAGGAACTGATAAATGATGTTCTGAGAGATATGTTACAGACATGTGTTGTGGTGTACCTCGACGATATACTGATTTACTCCCAAAACATGGCACAGCACATCAAAGATGTATCCGCAGTATTGCTACGGCTCCGTGAGAACAAATTATTTTGTAAAATGGAAAAATGTGAGTTTCATAGAACCAGTGTGCCATTCTTGGGGTTCATAATTGGCAATGATGGCATTGCCATGGACAAAGAAAAGTTGTCAGCTGTCCTACAATGGCCAAAACCCAAGGGTCTTAAAGCCATACAGCGTTTCCTGGGTTTCGCTAATTATTATAGGAGGTTTATTAAGAACTTTTCTTCCATTGTCAAACCTCTGTCCGATCTTACGCACAAGGGTGCTAATCCTTCTTGTTGGCCGGTATCTGCTGAGAAAGCCTTTGAGAATTTGAAGCTGGCATTTGCTGCGGCTCCTGTGTTATCCCACCCCAATCCTTTACTTCCATTTACATTAGAGGTTGATGCCTCAGATATTGGGGTCGGGGCAGTACTTTCGCAGCGACACGAGAAAGGTGGAACTCTCAGACCTTGTGGGTTTTTCTCTAAAAAGTTGACTGTCACTCAAAGCCACTATGAGATAGGTGACAGAGAATTATTGGCCATTATCCTTGCTCTTAAGGAATGGCGTCATTTGCTTGAAGGTACTAAGAATCCTGTCTTAATCCTAACAGATCATAAGAATCTGACCTATCTCTCGGAGGCCAAGAGATTGTCCTCTCGTCAGGCCAGGTGGGCACTGTTCCTGTCTCGATTTAATTTCATTGTATCATATTTGCCAGGGTCAAAAAATATCAGGGCTGATGCACTGTCAAGACAATTTGAGGCCGACAGTGACAGAGTGGAAGCACCAGCTCCTATCATCCAACCTGATAGAATACTGGCTACTATACGCACGAGTATCACTTCTCCTCTAGGGGAGGAGATCCTGGCCTCTCAGGGGTCCGCTCCCCATGAAACCCCAGTGGGCAAATGTTTTGTCGCTGAATCATTTCGTACTAGGCTGCTCGAAACCTACCATTCCTCTAAGGCTGCGGGACATATTGGTAGAGACCAATTGTTATGGTCCCTTTCTCAGTTATTTTGGTGGCCTTCCATGAGAAACGATTGTGCCGAATTTACGAATGCCTGTGCCACCTGCGCCCGCGCTAAGACCCCGAGACATCTCCCTGTGGGCTTGCTTCAACCGGTGCCTAATGGCGAACGCCCCTGGTCTCATGTTTCCATTGATTTTATGGGAGAGTTGCCTATGTCGAAGGGGTACTCCTTTATATTCATGGTGGTGGACAGGTTTTCTAAAATGGCTCATTTCGTGCCCCTCCGTGGTCTTCCTTCAGCGAAGGAATTGGCAATGGTGTTCGCCAGAGAAGTATTCCGGTTGCATGGAGTGCCTAGGGTACTGGTGTCTGACAGGGGGAGCCAGTTTGTGTCTAGATTTTGGAGGGCATTTTGCCAACAGATGGGCATACAGCTGTCCTTCTCCTCTGCCTACCATCCACAGACCAATGGAGCCGCTGAACGAGCTAATCAGGGCTTGGAACAATTTCTCCGTTGTTTCGTTACTGACCATCATGATAATTGGTCCGACTTGTTGCCTTGGGCAGAGTTCGCCAGGAACTGTGCGGTCAATTCTTCATCTGGGAGCTCTCCGTTTCTGATTAATTATGGGTTCCAGCCCTGTTTGCTTCCAGACTCATTTCAGACGCAACAGATTCCAGCTCTGGATGAGCATATCGAGCAACTCCGTTCCACATGGGCACAAGTTCAGAGGGCACTTGGTCAGTCATTTCAGCGTCATCAGCGCCATGCTAATCGCAGAAGGCTTCCAGCGGTTTCCTTTCAGGTTGGGGATAGAGTATGGCTTTCCTCCAGAAATCTCAAGCTGCAGGTTCCGTCTAATAAGTTGGCTCCTCGGTTTATTGGTCCATACAGAGTTATTCGCAAAATTAACCCTGTCTCCTATGCACTAGACCTACCTGCATCCATGCGTATCCATAATGTGTTCCATGTGTCCCTTCTTAAGCCTCTGGTTTGCAATCGCTATACTACCACACCTGTGGTGCCAGGACCTGTTGAGGTCGAGGGCCAGGAGGAGTACGAGGTTCAGAGCATTATTGATTCCCGTAGGCTTAGAGGAAGGGTACAGTACCTGGTACATTGGAAAGGGTATGGTCCTGAGGATCGGTCATGGGTGGATAGTACGGACCTTCATGCACCTAGGTTAACTAGGGCCTTTCATGCCAATTACCCGCAGAAACCTAAACCCTATTCTAGGAGAGGGGGTCTTTGAAAGGGGGGTACTATCACGGTGCCCGTGATTTGCTGCAGTTACTTGTCTGTCACCAGTAGGGGGCTTCTATTGGCTGTCTGCAGATAGCCCGCCTCTTATTGACTATTTAAACCTGGATTGGGCACCCTTTGAGTGCCCTTTCGTGTTGTTTCTGACCTTCTTGCTATCACTATGCTAGTGATAGCTGGGCCTCTGTTCCAGTGTTCCTGAGTTCCTGATCTCATGTGTTCCTGAGTTCCTGATCTCTACTGTTCCAGTGTTTCCTGCATGCTGAAGTACTTCCAGTCCTGGTTCCGGCCTAGTCTCTGGTGTTGCAGTTCCTGCTGAACTTCTCTGCTGTTTTCTGACCTGACTGATCGTTGCTGGTTCCTGTCATCTCATCACCTGTCTTCAGTATCCTGGCGACCTTCTGCCTGGTCGCGTTGGTGACATTGCTACAATTCCGTGTTGGTCCCAGCGTGCGGACGCTGGTTTGCTCCCAAGCCTTGCGGCTATACTAACTCGCTTGTTACACCAGTGTGCGGTCACTGGTTTGCTCCAAAGCCTATCAGCTATACAAATCTGTGTTGGTCCCAGTGTGCGGACGCTGGTTTGCTCCTAAGCCTTGCGGCTATACAAACTCACTTGTTACACCAGTGTGCGGTCACTGGTTTTCTCCAAAGCCTATCAGCTATACAAATCTGTGTTGGTCCCAGCGTGCGGACGCTGGTTTGCTCCTAAGCCTTGCGGCTATACAAACTCACTTGTTACACCAGTGTGCGGTCACTGGTTTGCTCCAAAGCCTATCAGCTATACAAATCTGTGTTGGTCCCAGCGTGCGGACGCTGGTTTGCTCCTAAGCCTTGCGGCTATACAAACTCACTTGTTACACCAGTGTGCGGTCACTGGTTTGCTCCAAAGCCTTTCAGCTATACAAATCTGTGTTGGTCCCAGCGTGCGGACGCTGGTTTGCTCCTAGCCTTGCGGCTATACAAACTCGCTTGTTACACCAGTGTGCGGTCACTGGTTTGCTCCAAAGCCTATCAGCTATACTAATCTGTGTTGGTCCCAGCTTGCGGACGCTGGTTTGCTCCTACGCCTTGCGGCTATACTACTCGCTTGTTACTCCAGTGTGCGGTCACTGGTTTGCTCGCTAAGCCTAACGGCTATACTATTCAGTGTTGTTCCCAGCGTGCGGACGCTGGTTTGCTCCAAAGCCTTGCTGCTTAACGATTCTGCTAATTTGCCAGTTCCATCTGACTGCTGCTATTATCTCTGGGCTGCCCTGCCCGGTATTGGTAAGGCCGGTAGAACCTTTTACCACATTCCATCTGAGGTTGCCTTACCCGGTATTGGCAGGGCCGGTATAGCCTACATTGTGTATCTATTGAGGCTGCCTTGCCCGGTAATTTGGTAAGGCCGGTAAAACCGTTATGCTATTCCATCTGCAGGTTGCCTTACCCGGTATTGGCAAGGCCGGTAGAGCCTAAAGACTGTCCTGTCCGGTATATTGACAGGACCGGTAGAGTCTGCCTTCTGTCTGTGCTATATTCTGTATATATATATATGTATGTTATTGCCATCCTAAGTTATCATTTATTATTTCAATAAAATTGATTTTTTTACCTAAAACTTGTGTCTGAGAGTCATAATAAACCGTGACAACCCCATCTCCAGAAGGATATAGACACTCTAGAGAAAATTCAGAGAAGGGCTACTAAAATTATGACTGATTTACAGGAAAATAAATAACAGGATAGACTAAAGGATCTGAATGAATGAATGAATGAATGAATATGTTTATTTATATAGCGCCACAAGTGTACGCAGCGCTTTACAATCTCAGAGTTTAAACAATACAGGGTTACAGGTGCTTTTTGTAGAGTGAAACATTGGGTGCGAGGTCCCTGCCCGAAAGCTTACCATCTAAAGTGGTAATGGGAGACATACAGAGTACATTAGGGTCAAGTGCTGAATACAGTGCTAGTTTTCATGATAATAGAGGACATCAGTAATGTAAATAATTTATAAGAGCATTCATTGTACAACATCAGTGCCTTCTAGCATGTTGAGATTTTATCCAAGAGGTGCATTTTCAAGTGAGATTTGAAGGTTGTCAGAGAGGTGCAGTGGCGCAGGTTGGATGGTAGAGCATTCCATAGATACGGAGCAATGAGAGAAAAAGGTTTGATCCGTGACAGGGCTGTAGAGACAAAAGGAGCTGAGAGAAGACAGTCATTGGCTGACCGTAAGTGTCGGGATGGGGTATAACGGGAGATGAGAGTGGAAATGTAAGAAGGAGTAAAGGAGAGAAGTGTCTTGAAAGAGAGAAGTAAGATTTTGTATGATATCCGGAGTTTGATAGGCAGCCAGTGGAGAGTTTTGAGGAGGAGTGGGGCAGGGACAAACCTAGGTGACAGAAGAGTAATTCGTGCTGCCGCATTCTGTATAGATTGAAGTGGTTGGAGATGGGAAGCAGGAATGCCAGACAGAAGAATGTTGCAATAGTCCATGCGGGAGAGGATGATTGCATGTATAATAATTTTGGCTGTGGAGGAACAGAGGAAGGGATGGATTTTTGCAATGTTACGCAAAAGAAAGTGACAGGATTTAGTAATGGCATTAATATGAGAGGAAAATGAGAGAGAGTTGTCAATTATCACCCCTAGACACCGTGCTTCTGATACTGGATTTATGGTAGTGCCATTTACAGTCACCTGGAAGGGCGCTACAGGGCCAGGTCTAGGTGGAATGAGGAGCAGTTCAGTTTTGGACATATTGAGTTTGAGTTGTCTATGAGCCATCCAGTCTGAGATAGCCGAGAGGCAATCTGTGACTTTAGCCTGGATATCAGAAGTGAGTTGAGGTACAGATAAGTAAATCTGGGTGTCATCTGCATAGAGGTGATATTTGAGACCAAATGAGTTAATAAGATCGCCAAGTGTTATTGTGTAAAGAGAAAACAGAAGCGGTCCTAGAACAGAACCTTGAGGAACCCCAACAGAGAGTTGGATGGGGGAGGATGAAGAGGTGGCAGAGGAGACACTGAAGGATCTGTTAGATAGATAAGAGGAGAGCCAGTCCAGTGCTGTGTTGCGGATTCCTAAGGAGTGAAGAATGCGGAGGAGGAGTGCATGATCAACAGTATCGAAAGCTGCTGAGAGATGTATAGTTTAAAGGAGAGAAAAGAAAGGGGATATGATAGAAACATTCAAACACATGAAGGGATTCTACAAAGTGCAGGAGGGAAGTACATTTCAAAGAAGTAAAAATGTTAGGACAAGATACCATAGTCTAAAGTTAGAGGGACACAGGTTAAGACATAATGTAAGAAAGTTTTACTTCACCGAGAGGGTAGTAGATAAGTGGGACAGTATACCATCATAAGTGGTAGAAGTTAATACAGTGACTGAATTTAAGTATGCATGGGATAGGCTTAAGGCTGTCTTGAACATAAAACAATACCAAGGACAAAATAAGGTTTGAGGGTTTTACAGTAGGAAAATGGGCATACTAGATGGGCCGAATGGTTCTTATCTGCCGTCAAATTCTGTGTTTCTATGATAACCAAGTTTAGCACTCTGAACTGTAGCTTGAACTGTGACAATGAGTTTCTCACAATATCATACAGAATAAACTTATTTTGAACTCTTGGGTTCTGGGTTGTGCACCCCTTTGGCGGCTGGACGGTTAACCCTCACATTCTATAGACATAGTCATATCTGGCTAAAGACTAAAATTCACTGGAACATTAAAAAGGTAATCAATCTTGTTTGTATTTTCCTAGGGAATTTATTATAGACAATACTGAAAAGAATATTCACTGCTAGTGGAATGTAAATGTTAAAATAATTTACAGGAGTGTTTAACTTGTCATGTATCGTGTATTCAATCTTCATTCTAATAGACCTGGGTTGTCTTGAAAGCTTGCATGCTATAGGGATTTTAAGATCCTTAAAATTATGTGATCTGTAGCTTATCAGTTTGTGTTTTCTTAACCAATGTATTGCTTTTCTCATCTGACTTGGATGTTTCATTTTTATGATTGGTATTGCTTTCAACTTAAGGGAGGTTGTTTCTTTCAAATGCTCCTCCTGAAAATTGAATTAGTCCATTAAAAATGTATTATCGTGCACTGCAATACTTAAACATTTTGCATTAAATTCAGCTTTTTATTTTTAGTTATCTTTTTGATATTAATGGTTACCAGCAGGCCTACAGAAAGACAAGCCTTTAAAATATTTTTGCAAAAAATAGATTGCAGGCTTGCAGCAAGGCAAGTCTAGAAAAAAGTTGTTTGCAGGTTTCTGGCATGCAAAAATCAAGCTGTTAAAATAGTATATGCACTACTGGCCTAGTTCCAGCAATGGTAGATATTAGTGGCACACTGCCATCAGAAATATTATGCCACCCAATGGCATACATAATGGCATTTGATAGTGATGTACTTCTTGCTGTTGAGATGTCTGAGCATCAGAATTAGGCTGCTCCATGGGACTGTAATCATCATCTCCACAGACTGTGGGGGTGGTGAAACCAGCAACAGCTGTGACATGAGGCAGATGGTGGTATGATGATTCTACTTCCTACTACCCCAATCTCTGATGAGAAAGCAGCGACACAAAAAGCCACCACCACTTCAAGTGCATCTGGTGGAAAAAAAATGGCCAATCATGCTTATCTTCCTGCACCTCCTTTAAAATCATGAGTTCTGGAATATTTTGCTTCAAGAGCGGGAATGAACTGTGCAGTTTTCATCAGAAATTGTGATGTGTAAAATGTGTGGAAACATTTTGAGAGAGGGATGGACTGTGAAGAATCTGGCACACCTGCTCTCATATTAAACACCAATGTAACCACCATATTGAAGTTTATGTCAACAATGTTAAACCATGCCCTAAGAAATCAGGCTCTGCTATGTTAGTCACAATGGCCTTTGTTCACTCAACTAAATACAAATGACTAGGTGGTGGTGTGTGATGCTCCTCCCCATTGTTCACAAGTCACAACACACTTTTTTTATGTTGTTGCACGCTTAGCACTAAATATTTTTTTTACCTGTTTTTAAAAGGAGCGGTAAAGTGTACTGATAGTTTATATAAGATAATAAGTGTGATGTATTTTGGTAAAAAGAGAGACAGATACTATCTCAATTCAAGTCTAATGGTATATAATCTACATATGAAATAGAAGGGCAAAGTGGACCATCTAAAAGCAGATTTTATTAAAATGTAATCACATCCACACAGTAAAATTGCACTTACAAGATATATTTAAAAATATCACATACAGTATCTCTGTTGAGTGCCTCAGTAAATATCCTTCCAACACCTTCTCCCTTATGGGTGCCACTCATAGATTGTGTACCCATAATGATATATGGTAGTCAACACTATAAGGTATAGTAAGGCTAACTACGTCACCTATGACTCGTATGTAAATAGAAATAGATATATTTACTCACATACCATATATAGGATAGGCTGACAAGGCCAATTAAAACCTCAGCACTGAGGTATGTAAATATTTGCCCAGTGGCACCCTCAGAACTCTGGCATTTCCAACAAACACATATTGTGGCTCTAACTGTCAGGTTCCTCAGGGATTACCTGAGGAAGCAGACAGCTAGGTCCACGATGTGCGTCTGCAAGCAGGTCTTTTCCAGTTATACCCAAGTGTTCAACAGAGAGAGAGAGAGAGAGATGTGATATTTTTAAATATATCTTGTAAGTGCAATTTTATTGTGTGCATAAGATTATTTTAATAAACTCTGCTTTTAGATTGTCCTCTTTGCTCTTTTATTTCATATGTAGATTGTGCTTGTTGTTTGTATGGACAAAAGCCACAAGAGGAGCTGCATACGAATGGTCTACTAGTGGTTGAAGTGGATTTCTTCCCATATCGATATACTTCAGATTTATATGTACCGTCAACATTTCATCTGCCATCCATTTTCATTGGTATAATTCTGGCTTGTGTACATCATCATCTATATTTCATCTGTCACCCAAATTCATCTTCATACTTGTCATTGACTGAAGGACTATTTTTTTTAGACCATTATAGGACTGAGCTAAGTGGGACAATTTTTCTACTACTTTATGATATATTTTATTCATATGTATGGTATTATTTGTTCATGGTCGGTATATGCACTTGCTTTCTATATTTGATTACTACCCAAGTATTAGATTCAGTACCCTGTTTCTGGAACTTGAGCTCCATGTTTGTCTGTTTCCCTAATGGAATATGATACTTTTATAACTGCAAGCATATTCTATAGTTATTCTCTGCTAGTTATACTGGATTTAATAATAATATAGATTGTCACTAATCATAAGCTTTTTATGTTTCTATACAATTGATGGTATATGCATTACAAATACGTATACCTGTTTAAGTATTTTGAGACTCTTGCCCTTTCTTTATTGTACTCAGTATATTCAAAAGAAACGTGAGACCATTCTACATATATAATATCAGGGATAATGTGAACTTTGTACTAAGAGTAGGAAATAACTGCCCCCTGAGTCTTCATATGGGAAGAAAGTTATAACCCATTACAATACCATTGGGAAATAAACACTACCAAAGAAAATTAAGACTTAATAACATTTTTGTGAGGAACTGAGGAATGAGAGGCAGACATTAAAACTGTTAAGTCAGAAGGGTCATATGTATCATTAAGAAAAATTAGAAATGCATTAGAATATACAAACATGCAATTCAAGTAGTATCATAGTTGATGAGGCTGAAAAAAGATAGCATCCATCAAGGTCAGTCCAGTACGCCCTGTTGATCCTGAGAAAAGCAAAAAAAAAATAAAAAAAAATTGATGCCATTTCCTACTGAGCCCGAAATGGTAAAAATATATTTAGTCACTTTCGTTAATACCTGAAAGACTGTGGGGAATTCACAAATCACAATAAATAAAAAAATGAGTGTGTGAAATACACTTCCTTAAACAAAATACATTACTATTAGGTATATGTATCTTGATTGGTTAAGTGAGTACACTTGATTGATCAAAATTTATAGAATAAAACAAGTATAAATAAGAATGGCAGAAATTAAAGTCCAAAAAACTGCATTTTATTTCAAGATAAAGTAAAAAGCCCCATATTTGTTTTGAGGTAATTTCTGTAGAACAATTGCAATTTTTCTCTTTTTTTGCAGATATTCTCACTGATAAAAAACATATTAAAATATCTGAAATTCCTCTACCACCAATGAAATTCCTACAATAACTTTGCAATCACTGCATATGCTTTGTATGTCAATGTGAATTACCTGCTGCCATTTTATAAAAACCCAGAACTTCCTGCCATTCTGCAAGGTTTCATTTGGTAGTCAGAGAGGGAGTAGCTTTGGAAAGTGAGAAAAGAGAGAGAGATAGTTTGGAGTAATAGTAGTATCAACTGTGGTGTTGCTGTTGCTTGGGTAAGAGGAGAGACCATATATCTGGCTTGATCCAATTCCCACCATTAAAAAAAGAAATAAAAATAATAATGTACTGTCGGTAGTTTTACCTGCTCTGTGACACACTACTGAATGTTAAAAATGCAAGTCGGAGCAAGAATTGCACCCATAGGAAGTAAAGGAAAATAAGTTGAATTTGCAATGCAATTACATGTGGTGGCTAGTAATACATGTTAAGGGACTCAACTTTATCTCTACAAATTTCCGGCAAAAATAGTTGGTGCAGAGTCCTCTAACACATATGCCTAACCAGTGACGTGTAAGTGCAGTGTCAAAAAAACAAAGAAAAAATGCTAATACAACCAAAGTATAAAATGTATGTAATGTAAAAATAAGTAACCCTTTCAGTGCTAGAGGGGTATGCAATGCATTGCAAAGCAATGGCAATGAAAGGGTTTTCAAAATGTGTGTAAACCATAGATAAGTAACTCTTTCAAAACCAGAGGGGTAGGCAATTCATTGTTAAACAATAAATTGTGTGCCCCACTGCCATGAAAGGATTCCAAAAAAATAAATAAATTAACCCTTTGAGTACCAGTAGGGTATGCAACAAATTGCACAGCATTGCCTACCCCACTGAAACGCAAAGGGTTAATCAGCCCAAAAAATAAAACAAAAAAAAATTAAATCAACTCTTACCTGCATTCCTGATGTCCAGTGTGGTCTTTGGCACACAGGTCTTCTTCTTCAATAAGCTTCTTTCAACTTTTTCTTTCTTCTTCATCTGTTATCTTCATCTGTCATCTCTATCTTCTTTCTTCATCTGCGCTCCCCTTCATTCTTCTTCTTTAAATCTAGTGTTGAACCTGTATGAAAATAAATATAGCTAATAAAATAAATCCATCATTAAACATACACTGCCGGCACTACCAGCAGTGACAGGAAACAATATAAAGAATCCTCCCTCGTCATACTTTTTGGCCCGTTGCCCAATAGGAACTTCCTTTTATATGCCCAGTCCCTGTTCAAACTAATTCCTGTGCTCCCATTGGATGGGATGTGGGGTTATGCAGGGTGAATTGTGCACTGCAGTAGCCCCACCTCCCAGCCAATTAACTTCCAGTGAGTTAAATCATCCCTCTAGCAAGGAGCTGATTGGCTCAGAGGTGTGGTTACTGCAGGGCATGTTCCGTGCCATGCATAAACACACATCTCAGCCAATGGGAGCATTGGGGGCAATTTGAACAGGGAATGGCCATATAAAAGGCAGTCTCTGTTCAAATTTTCCTTAGCTGGCTTCAGGCAACGGCCTGAAAGGTACAAGGAGGGTTTTTTTTTTTGCTGGTATTTCATGCCCGGAGGCAGCAGCAGCGTATGTTTAATAATAGATTTATTTTACTAACTATATCTCTTTTATTACAGGTTCAACACTATGTGTCAAGAAGAAGAATGGAGATGAGCACAGATGGAGAAAGAAGATGAAGATTACAGATGAAGGAGAAATAAGAAGAAGATAGAAGCCTACAGAAGAAGAATTGAAGAAGAATATTAGGGTGCAGAAGACATCATCTGGACATCAGGATGATAGGTAGGTGATAGGATAGTGTTAGGGCTAGAATGGGTACACGTTATTGTTCATGTTAGGGTTAGTGTAGGGCCAAGTGGAGGGTTAATGTTTGGGATGGAGACTGTTTGCAGCTCAAGCTCGGCGTTTAACAGTGTTTTAAACACCAAACTTTAGCTGGTTTCCTTTGATCTTCACATTTTCTCATGCTATTTAGCATGAGTTATGGGACTGAAAAACCCACAAAGAATGTTGGGTCTCAAGTTGGATTCTGTGTCCCAATGCTCGTCATGGTTTCTCTTGGTAGGGCAATTACATTCCATTGGTAACACTGTGTGTGTGTGTACTGTTCAGTAATTATTTTTGCCCTACAGACAGTTTTGAATTGGATCAAGCCTTAAAAACGTAAACTTATGAAAACTACATTCTGCAGAACTGTACAGGAATCCATGCAATGATGCTGTCTGTATTTGTTTGTTTTTTTTCCTTATGTCCTGAGAAATCCACAGTTAAAGTTAATAAGTAGTATCAGTGGTAGTAATGGAAGCCTCTGCCTAGCACCAGCAGATAGCATTGCTGTCACCACATCCTCAGGGACCTGGGATGAGTATGTTTCTTAAAAAAGAGAGCTTTTGATTTTTACAAGGTGGCTGTGTGCAGCTGCCAAAGCCTACCTCAGCTGCTAAACATTTTTTCAAGGCTGTGGGCTAGACCAAATTAATGGCAGTGATGCATTGTCGATAGAAATAACTCTCTGAGGGACCATTTACTCAAACATGCTGAGCAGAAACAAGAGGTCATCCATTAAGTTGAGAAGCAGGGGCTTTTTCCAGTAAGGGCAGTAAGCTTGTGGAATACCTTGCTTCAGGAAGCTGCATTTGTAGATAATGCAGATGTTTTCATGAAGTATTGGAAACCTTTGTAGCTCAGAACAGGACTGATAAAGACAACAGTTGGTGTCAAAGCAGATCCTGAGAAATAGTCAACTGACTTTTGGAGTAAGGAAGGATTTTTTTTTACCCACTTGGCTTTTAATTGGAAATGGCTTCAATAATTTTTCTCCTATTTTTGATCAACAGGGGGTTATATGACATGGGCTAAACTTTGGCTTAACACAACCTCATCAACTATGTTACTAGGGATGGGCGAAAAGGTTTCATCACACCAAAATCGCTAAATAATGGCACTTCCCGCTTGGCGAATAATTTAGTGCAAAAAATGCTTTTTTCAACTTTTTGCAATCAATGGGAGCAGTGAATTTTCACACAACACATAGCAAATATTATTTTATTTCCCAAAGGCATAATATAAAGGGGTACAAGTGTGCCTATGTTGGTGGAGTGTGGGGAAAGAATCAGTTGAACATGGAATTATTTTTGGGGGGGTTTGTTTACTGGGATTGGGGGGACAGTTATTAAAAAAATAAAAAATAAATACAGATAAAAAACGCATAAGGTATGGTGTAAAAGGGGTCTGAGGAGGGTGCCTGTTTGTTTTGGGGGAGGTTTGTTAACTGGTATTGGTGGATAGTTAATAAAAAATAAATAAATACAATTACAAATAAAATTAACTAAGAAATTGCTACATAATGTGACAGAGACAGGCACCCCCTGACATAAGCTGTGACTGGGCTAAAATGACACTTAACAGGATAGAGTATTTTGTAGAGGATAATTTGTAGGACTTACACTTGTTTTAAGAGACCCAAGCCCCGAGAAAACATTGATTTGTAGGACTTAGACTTATTAGAGGCATAGGCCCTGAGGAAACATTTATTTGTTGTAGGAAATAAGACTTGTATTAGACCTATGCCCTAAGGAAACATTGATTTTTAGGACTTAGGCTTGTTTGGCACAAGACCTAAGAAAACATTGATTTGTAGGATTAGGCTTGTTAGAACTAAGCCACCAAAAATTGTTTATATTTTTTTATATGCATCTGTTTTTTTTAAGCCCTGAGAAAAAATGCCCTATTGGCCTAGTGCCAGCATGTCAAATGCCCTGGTGCCATTGCAGAATTTGTGACTGCTGTCCTTGCTGCTGCTGAGTTGTTTAAACAGCAGGATGATTAGGCAGCTCAAAGTGAATGGAATCAACAACAGAAGTGATATGGGTGATGATGATCATGGTTCTACTTGCCACAACTAGCTCCAGTGATGTGCTTGTAGCAGTATCAGCACCACAACTACTACCCTCTTCTTCCTCTGCCCTTGACAAAAATGTCCCCAAGGTCCCTAGGGGTGATGTAGGGGGACTAGCCAGCATTGGGTCTGGGGAACCAGGGCATCTAGACCTTTTTATGTTGATTGTAGTGGTCACTTCCTCATCCTCAGACTCACTGGATGCATAACGGTCCTTCCAGGTCTTCCTTTTATTGCTATTAAACTTGCTCACAGTGATAGCAGTCACTATGAGCCTCTCCTGCCTCAATTTTTAAGGGATAGTAATACTTAATAATTATTATCCCCTGTATTGAAGTCATATTAAAAAGAAATGTATTGCCCCCAGTGTCATCTCTCAAACCTTTATGGTTTGAGAGATAATCGCTCCTAAAGTTCCCCTCTCCCTCCCCCCTTCCCTGAAGTCAGAGTTCTAGCTGACTGCAGGAAAGACTGTTGTACGACCGTCAGGCGGCTCTGCAGCACAGCCAAGATTGCGTTAATAAAAAATGAATCTTTCACTGAAATGGCCTTCTACGTGTGCTTGGTTTGCAAGATATTTTTTTATTAACACGATCTTGGCTCTGCTGCAGAGCCGCCTGATGATCGTAAGAACGGATTTCCCTTCAGTCAGTTACAACGCTGACTTCGGGGAAGGGGGAGGGAAGGGGAACTTTAGAAGCACTTGGGGCAATACATTTCTTTTTAATATGACTTTAGTATAGGGATTAGTAATTATTAAGTATTACTATCCTTTTAACTATTAATTCACAGCACAACATCCTAACACCCCTCTCTCTTTCTCTCTCTCTCTGTAGCTGCTTGTATTGTGTTTCACTTCCTGGCAGGTTTTTATAGAGTAAAAAAAAAAAAAACCCACATGATTAATGGGTCAAAAACATTCTAGACATTGAAAAAAATAAAAAAAATGTTACCAATGGGCGAAAATGGTGACAATTTTAATCACTTAATTAAAAGAGGATTTTCCTGCTAAAAAGCTGAAAACCATGTGGTTTTAACAGATTTTTTCATGGGAACACGACGGGACCTTTTGCCCACCCCTATTCCTTGGAAAAATTACAAGCACGCTTACAGAAATATAAGTCTTGAAAATTACCAGTTAGAGCAGACTTAAAGTAAATTATAAAATTATATATTATAAATTATAAAAAATGTTCCTGGTGTTGTTGGGCTGATGGACTGACAACTAAAAGGAACTAATGTTGGTGGTAGTGGTGGGGGCTTGACTTCCCATAGGTCATGACATTAACAACCAAATGAAAATAATTGACCCTGTAATGAGCTGTGCATATTCTACAGACTGGACAATCTATAGCTGTGCATTATACCTTGTATCCTATTAGTCTTCATTACTATGTGTAGTCTTTGCACCACACACTGCACAATGTATAGATACATACTGCCATAATCTCAGGCCTGTAGAGCCATTTTCTGCTAGTGGTACTGGTAATGGCTATATCAGTTCTGGGAGAACACTTGTAATATTACTACTAGTATGGACTCTAGCAGCTAATCATGTAGTTATTATTCTGGAGCAATGTATGTAAAAGGCAGTGTGAGATTTCGGAGCATGTTGTTATTATTGTTGAGGCAGACAAGGGCACAGTTACAGCACATGATTTCTTGGGGGATTATTTTTAATATTGTCAAAATAAACCTTAAGTTGGTTATGTTGGATATGATTGATTATAACAGATGTGCTTTGGTGTGATATGGTGGGATAAAATTAGGTAGTTCTAGGTCTCTCACTTTGCCTAGCTAGAATCATCATTTCAGCAGCTCTCTCTTTCTCTTTTTCTCTTCCAAGCACAGACAGTAAATTGAAATTACCTTTTATACTGACAAGTATGCATAACAGAAATAAATGGATATGCGTATTTGGTAATTATACCATTAGAGCTGCTAAACCCATTGTTAGGGCCAAAATGAGGTCTGGGCAGTACACACATCGCTGTATCATCATAATTCTATTGCTTGACCATCATCCACCACAACAAGCATTGGTTGCAAGACCACATGTTGCCATCTAATGCTCGTTACAGATTTCTGTTCCCACAACTCATGCTAAATAGTAATAGGAACATCAAAGGAATCTAGTCAACGCTCGATGTTTGACATAGCGTCAAATATCAACTGTAAGATAGTTACACAATCACCCTCCCCTCACCCTCTCAAATACTAACCATAAATGTAATGTAGTGGCCCTTCACTACACCTAACATTTCCAGTAATGTTAAGTTAAATCCTAGTTCTAACACTATCCTATGGCCCATTCCCACTCTCCACAGGTGTAACAATAAACAATTACATTGAAGTCGGAGGTCCTTTGGTGTCTTCTTCACCTTGATCCTCCTTTGTCTTTTTCTGCAGTTCAAAAAAATGAATAATAATAAAAAAAAAATTAAAGGAAAAAGTAAAGAAAATAATTCACCCCATTTAATTTCCTACTTGGACTGTTGCCTGAGCCAAATATGTACAGAAAATGGCTTTTATATGGCCAATTTTTGTTCAGATTAGTTCGTGCACTCCCATTGGCTAGCATCTAGGGTTATGTAGTGCACAGAATATGCCCTGCAGTATCCTCACCTCCCAGCCAATCAGCATCCAGCTCCAGGGGTCATATCCCAGCCAATGGGAGAGTGAGAACCAATCTGAACAGAGATTGGCCATATAAAAGTCAATCTCTGTTCATATTTGCTTCACACTGGCTCAGGCAATGTTTTTTTTGGACTTTCCCATAGGCAGTGGTGACATTAGCAGTGGCAGAGGTGGTGATTAATGGAGGAATTTTATTGTATTTATTTATTTATTTTTAATTGCAGGACATGCAAAGAGTTATTTATTGTTTTGTTTTGTTTATGTTGTTTATGTTGATGTGGGTGCTGTGTGGGGCCACAGCTGTGCTGCTTTTAACTTGATATTGTGCTATTTGGATACTATATACATAGTAACATAATAAATTAGGTTGAAAAAAAGACACGCGTCCATCAAGTTCAACCCTTGACTCATAAACCAGAGAAATGAGAATTATATAGCTTTCCTGCTATTAAATAATTGAGTCTTTATCAGAACTTTTTTTCCTACTATTATACAGTATAACTCCGAATGTTCCCTTTTGAAAGAAGTGTATCTAATCTTCTCTTAAATGTATCCATTGAATCTGCAACAACCACACCCCTTGGTAAGGAATTCCACAGTTTAACAGACCTTACTGTAAAAAAAACATTCTTCTGCTGAAGTCAAAACCTCCTTTCCTCTAATCTCAATGGATGGAGCCTTGCTATTTGATCAGGCCTTGGAATGAACAGCTCACAAGAAAGATCCCTGTATTGACCTCTCATATACTTGTACATTGTGATAAGTTGTTTTTTCTTAGAGTAAATAAACCAAGTTTGTCTATTCGTTCCTCCATTTCCTTAATTAATTTTTTTGCTCTTCACTGTACTTTTTTCTGGTTCTACAGTATCCCCTTTCATAACTGGTGCCCAAAACTGCAATGCATATTCGAGATGAGGTCTTACCAATGATTTGTACAATGGTAAAATTATGTTATAAACTCTTGCTTCAATTTCCCTTTTTATGCAAGACAGAACTTTGTTTTGCTACTGCTATTTGATACTGATCACTGTTTCCAAGTTTGTAGTTTAGAAGGATTCCCAGGTCTCTCTCTAGAAACGAGTCCCCTAAAATCATTCCATTAAATTCATAAACAGCACTGGGATTTTTTCTTCCCAAATGAATAACTTTATACTTTCCCACATTAAACATCATATTCCATTTGTTTGCCCAATCTGCAATTTTATGTAAATCCCTCTGTAAAGAACCAGTATGCTGTTCTGACTTTATTACCCTGCATAATTTAGTGTCATCTGCAAATATTGATATTTTGGTTTCTATAGCTATTTCCAGGACATTTATAAACATGTTAAAAAGCAATGACCCAAGTACTGAGCCATGTGGTACTTCACTCTCAACTTTAACTGTATTTGAAAATTGTCCATTTACAACCACACACACTGTTCCATCTCTTCAACCAGTTTTTTATCCAACTGCAAAGGTTATCCCCAAGCACAAATGTCTTTATTGTATCCCGTAGCTTCCTGCGTGGCACTGTATTAAATGCCTTTGCAAAATCAACTGCCTTGCCATTATCTAGGTTACTACTGCTGAAAAGATTATAGTTTGGCATGATCTGTTCCTCATAAAACCATGTTGATTCCTGCTAATAAGCTTATTTTTTGCTGTGTAATCATGAATATAGTAACTTATTATCCCAACAGTTTTTCCCACTACAGAGGTCAAACTCACTGGTCTATAATTCCCAGTTCCCGTTTTACATCCTTTCTTAAATAAAAACACTACATTGGCTTATGCTAATCTTCTGGTACTGAGCCGGTGTTTAGAGAATCTTTAAAGAGTAAAAAGAGGAGTCTTGCTAACACTGCACTGAATTTCTGGAGAACCTTTGTATGTATACTATGAGGACCCTGTGCCTTGTCAGTATTGAATTTGTTCAGTCTTCTCATGACCTCTTCTTGTGTTAAACCTATATCTGATAATGGTATGGTTTTATTTGTTCCTTGATGAGGTTTTTCCACCGTTCCTTGTTCCCTGGTATATACCGAGCAAAGGAAGTGTTTAGAACATCAACCTTTTCCTTATCCTATCTAATCAACTCACCCATCTAATTCTTGAAAGGTCCATTGCTCTCACACTTGAGTTTTTTACTATTTATGTATCTGAAAAACATTTTTGAATTAGTCTTGCTATCCCTTGCAATTTTATATATATATATATATATATATATATATATATATATATAGTGTTTTTTTTTATATTAATAAATTGAGAGAAGTTTGAGCACCTGTCTTTTTCTTATTTTTTATTCTATGTTTTTTTTTTTTATCTTGGATGCATTGATATGGGGCTTAGGGCCCGGTATCAAAAATGACTGGGGTTTCTAGTGTAGGGATGCCTAGATGTGCGTGTGTGTTTGCTATTGGTGGTTTTTAACACGTGTTAGGGACTCAGGGCTCGATCCAATTGTACCTGTTAAGAGTGGCATTAGGGGAAAAAATGAACACTGAATGGTACACACACAGTGTTACTGTCTGAATTCCACTGGCCTTCCAACAGGAACCATGTTGAACATTGGGACACAGAACTTGTGGCCCAATGTTCATTGTGTTTATTTCAATCCCATAACTCACGCTAAATAGTGTGAGAAATAGTAAAATCAAAGGAAACCAGCTAATGCTTGGTGTTTCACACAAATGCAGTCACTCTCCCAAACATGAACCCTCCACGTGGCCCTGCACTACCCTAACATGAACAATAAAGTATATCCATATCAGCCCTATGATTATCCTATCACCCATAGCTGAAACACATATCTTTCATCCTGATGTCCAGATCTTCTTCATTTCATCTTCTGTAATCTTCTCTCCTCTTCTTTTTCATGTTATCCTCTTCTTTCTTCTTCATCATCTGTTATTTTTATCTGTCTTCTCTATCTTCATCTTCTTTTTCATCTGTGCTCCTCTTCTGAGTGCCCTGTGTAACCCCACTGTGTATCCCCATACCCCATTGGCACTCATAGGCTTATTCTAGAAACAGTTTCACACATGTCCCGACAATTAAACACATCAGTAATCCTGATGTCCAGCGGGGTCGCGGTCAGCTTCTTCTTTTCTTCAGTCTTCTTTTCTTCCTGTGACCTTCTTTCATCTTATGTCTCTGAAAAAAAAATATTGTTTTCTTACTTAAAATATTCCTGTAACGGTTTTATTTGACACTCAGACACAGTAGGTTAGGTAAAACACAGTTTTATTGAACAAACCCAGAATAACAATGACCCTCGTGGGTCCAGTAATATATATACACGATATAGTAATGACACAGGACAGGTTTACAGTAATAAATACCCACACGGGTCCAGTATATGTACAATTTAGCAACAACGATATACTGACACCGGTCAGGTAAAGTTTGTGTGATACTCAACGAGGCAGCAGTGAATGGGTTACTATTAGGCCAGGAAGACTGACAGGCCCTAAAAGTGTGAGGCCCTTAAGACTCTCACTTTGCAGAGAGTGAACAAATAGCTAGTAATGCCACAGAAGTAAACGGAGGCCCAGGACAAGCTTGTGGACTGCTGTATCAGTAACGGGGGACTGCGACTGTATGCCAGGAAGTGCACCCAAAGGAGACTGCAATGAATGAGATCCGGTGGAAGATGGCACCTTCCCCGAAGGGGTTAACGAACGCTCAGACCAATGTCGACTGCTCGCAATGGAGAACAGTCTGAGGTGCCCAAAGAAAGACCAACCTCAGCTGGTAGCAGGAAAAAGGGTCAAATGTACCGTGGTGCACAGATGGAGGAATCACACTGGAGTGTCGCCTGCGCGACACAGACTGCAACTGAGACTACACTGCGGGAATGACAATGAGGCAACAGTGACTCTGTCCGGAGACAGAGAGGAACCCGGAAGACAGCCCCAAACCTAGTACTGGATGCGGCCACAGGCAGGCCCTGATACACGGACAATGGAGCCCAAACCGGGCCGGTACACAGAGCAGGAATGTCAGCCAATCAGAGTCGGTACACAGAACAGGAACGTCAGCCAGGCCGGGTCGGTACACAGACCAGGAACGTCAGCCAATCTGAGTTGGTAAACAGAGCAGGAATGTCAGCCGGGCCGGGTTGGTACACAGAGCAGGAACAAGATAGCAGCGTAGTCAGGCAGTCCGGGTCGGTACACCAAGAAGGAACGGATACAGCAGAGTAGTCAAGCAGTCCGGGTCATACACAGAGATCACACGAGAAACTGGAACAAGTGTTAGTAATGGAAACACCACGAAAGGGCACCGGAGAAGTTACAAATACTGGGCGGGACAAAGCCACTTCAACCAATAAGAGTCAGCAGGAAGTAAAACTGACAGAATGTCACCAGCATAGCACGGGCACCGTGATAATTCCCCCCAAGATGCTACTGTTAACCTTTGAGCACTGGAGGGGTAGCCCCCTGGCACTCAAAGGGTTACTATTTGTGGCATCTTGTATGCAATACAGATGTTAATGTGCCATGTTTTGAATGCAAAATTTCCTCTTCTTATTTGTCAATATGTAGAAGAGTTTTTAAGTTGTTACCCCTGCCTCCTCTGGTGGTGGAAGGCAGTTGCACTGTCATAGTGTTCCCCTTCTGCCTTCCTGGGCTGTTGCCCGAGTCAGTCTACTGGAATTTTGAAACAAGACTGAATTTTAAATGCAAGTCTAGGTTCAAAATAGATTGGCAGTCTTCTATTGGCTGGGAAGTGCCTAAGCAACTCCCAGCCAATCAGCTTCTGGCGTGGTTCTTCTTAGAGACTGCCAATCTATTTTGAACCAAGACTGGCATATAAAAGCCAATCTTGGTCCAAATGTCTGGCAGACTGAATCAGGCAAAGGCCCGAGAGGGCAGAAGGGGAACTCTATGACGGTGTACATGCTTTCTGCCTCTATGGCGGCAGAGGTAAGGGAGTAACAAATTAGACACATAAGAAGAGGAAATTTTGCACATTCAAAACACGGCACATTAAAATCTGTATTGCATACAAGATGCCACAAATAGTAACCCTTTGGGTGCTCAAAGGTTTAACAGTAGCATCTTGGGGGGATATTATATTTATTTTAAATTACAAAACACTATTTTTTTTATTTTCAGAGAAGTAAGAAGAAAGAAGATCAGAAGAAGAAAAGAAGACTGAAGAAATGAAGACGGAAGAGGCCGAAAATTGCCGCCTTGTTCCCGCTGGAAATTTAGCTAAAACCACATTGTTATCTGCTTTTTCGCTGGAAAATCCACTTTAAAACTAGCAGTTAAAATTTTCGCAGTTTTTGCCCATTGGCCAAAAATTTTTCACCATTTTTTCAATTGCTAGAAAGTTTCCCCCCAGTGATTTACGTTGTTTTCGCTTTTCAGCTATAAAAACGTGACATTTTCGCTAAAGGCAGGCACAATAGAAGCAGCTACAGAGCGAGATAGACGTGCTGTGCTGTTCTCTTGTGATATTTTGCAAAAAGTGAGGCAGGAGAGGCTCATAGTGACTCCTATCACTATGAGCAGGGTAAAAAATAATCAATGGAGGAGCTGGACCATTATGTGTACACTGAGTCTGAGGAAGGGACCACTACTGTACCAATGTTGTCCAGTCCCCCTAAATCACCCCAAGGGATCTTGGGGAATTTAATGGGAAGGGAGGGAGAAAAGGGAATGGGAAGGAAGGGAGAAAAGGGTAATACTAGTGAAAGCAGGACAGGCCAGCTGCCTGTGCCTTTGCAAGATGTGATGCCCCTGCTGCCAGTGCCACCATTGCTGTACATGCAGCCACTAGTGTTGTACCTGCTGTTAGATGTGCTGCCACTAGTGTTGAACCTGCTGCCAGTGCTGAACCTTCTGCAAGCGCTAAACCTGCTGCCAGTGCTGAACCTGCTGCCAGTGCTGAACCTGCTGCCAGTGCTGGACCTGCTGCCACCAATACTTTGCCTGCTGCTAGTGTTTCTTGTAGTACTCAGGGGGGGTAGGAGAAAATTATGCCATGTGTGAAAGCAGGGGACCCTCTGTCACATTGCTCGTCACCTCCTCCAAGCATCAGTGTGATGTCTGTAATAGAGCAGCAGCACGTAGGGACTAGTGGTGGTGGTGGTGGTGTTGGAGAAGCTGGGGTGGAAGAGACATTGATGGTCTTTTTACCAGAAACTGAGAAGGAATGGGAGACAGGGATGAGGATGGGCATCACCACCACTGCTAGCAGTCAGCTTTTGAAATTAGCGGAAATTGCAACTGCTCTAACTTCTGCTGCTGCTGCTGAGATGAAAGGGCAGCAGGGTGCTGAGGAGCAGGCTAGTGTGGACACAGTGGGAATGGGGTCAACAAGTAATGCAGGACTAGGAAAGGTTCCCCTTGCCAGCAGTAGCAATACTCCTCCTGATCCTAGTTGCAGTACTAAATCTGAGGCAGCAGCAGCAGCAGCAACAGCAGCAACATTATCCACTGCCACGGAAAAGTGAAGGGGAATGTGGAGGACAAGAAGAAAGAGGCCATTCTTCTCTACCTGTTCCCTATCCCTTCCCCAGAAGTCATGGGTGTGGGACTATTATTCTCTTCCGGCAGGCACAGTGCAGTCATTATCAACAATGGTACAGTGCAAAATTTGTCAAGTTTGTGAGAAGGGGAAAGGAGAGAACACACCTTGGCACAACTTCCCTGATAACATAAATGAAACACAGACTTCATGATGTTTACTCCAAACATGTTAAAGCCAAACAGAAATCTAGCACTGCTGTTACTGTACTTTCTGACTCTCCAGAAAGGTGGAGATCAAAGAAGAGGAAGAATAAAGAAACCCAGACAGACACTGGAAGTTCCATGACAAGCGAAACAATTAGGTCTCCATCAACATCACATTCTTCCTTTAGGGTAACAAGTACATCTCCTGCCAATCCACCTCATTCATCGTTACCTCCCCTGCCAAATGATAGCCTCTGTTAATGTTAGGATATGGCAGTTCATCTCTACCCATTGTACACTGTGCGGTGCACTGACCACACATGCCAGTGTGATGGAGGAGAATCGATACCAGGTCATCAGGTGGCATCTGAGGAGATTCCATCCCGCAGAATATGCTAGGATTCTGGCAGGGAGGGTTCATCATTACTATTAAACTGTCGGCAAGTTTTCATGTGTCTTTAGCAGGGTCTGGACAAGGGGTACAGTGACAGCGACAGTACTTGGTTTCGGGTGTCATGGTGTTTGGATACAGTTGTGCCCCCAGATATTATTTACCACACACACACTGTGCACATTGCAGTTGCTGATGGAAGCCACAGTTCCTGTTCTCAAGAGAAAAATATATATATTCTAATAACAACACACCCATGATGATTTTGGAGGAGGGGCAGGAGGAGAAGATTTAATGGTGAACTTGTTCTTTTCTCCACATATACTGGGGGCGACTTATTCTTCTACTACTGCCTCAAGCTCATCACTGGAGCCAGTCATCGCAAGTGAAACCTTCATCACCCATCTTCCATATTACTGCTATTGTTGATCCCATTCCCTTTCAGTGGCTTAATCATCCTGCTGCTTAAACAACTCAGCAGCAGCAGTACGAACAGCAGTTGCAACTCAGGACTCAGGAGGACATTTGACAGTGGCCACTGGCCAACATGACCTGCTGGCATTAGGCCAGTAGGGCATTTTTATTTTTTTCTCAGGGCTTGTGTTTTGTAAAAAAACTAGTCCTACAAAAAAATAAACAATTTTTGGGGGTTTGTTTCTAACAAACATAAGTCCTACAAATCAATGTTTCCTTAGGGCTTGTGCCAAACTAGCTTAAGTACTACATATCAATGTTTCCTTAGGGCTTGTGTCAAACTAGTTTAAGTCCTACAAATCAATGTTTCCTTAGGGCTTGTGCCAAACCAGCTTAAGTCCTACAAATCAATGTTTCTTCAGGGTTTGGGCCTCTAATAAGTCTAAGTCCTACAAAGGCCTCTAACAACAAATCAAACAAATCATCCTCTACAAAATACTCCATTAAGTCAAGTATCAGTCCACCCCAGTAGCAGCTTATGTCAAGGGGTTCCTGCCTCTGTTGCTTTAAATACAAATGTCTTATTTTATTGATTTATTTTTTTATTAACTGTCCCCCTAAAACAAATTCCCCGTTCAAATGATTAATTCATTCACCAACACAGGCACCCTCCTCAGACCCCTTTATACTACGTCTTATGGTTTTTATTTTATTTTAATTAGGATTTCTTTTTTATTAAGTGCACCCCAATCCCAGTAAACAACCCCCCAAAAAACATCCCCTGTTCAACTGATTCTTTCCCCACACCCCACCAACACAGGTACCCTCATGCCCCTTTTATACAATGCCTTTGGGAAATAAAATATTATTTATAATGTTTTGTGGTAACTTCTATGTTCCCATTGATTTCAATCGGCGAAAAAGCGGGAAAAAGTGGAAAATCTGCAATTTTCGCAGGAAATTTTGCACAAAACAGAAAGTGCCATTTTTCACCGATACCAGATTGAGGCAGAAAGTTTCACCCATCCCTACAGAAGAGAAGAAAGAAGGATAGATAAATGAAGAAGCCAGAGAGCGCATGCCAGGTAAATTATGCATTTTCGGACTAGTATTATCACACTCTCGTTGTTTAACACTGCCAGACAAGGACAGCTTGTGGTTTTTTTCCCGTGGATGTTCCCACAATTTGCGCTATTTAGCGAGAGTTGTGGGAACAAAAAAAAACATATGGAACATTTTGCCAAAACATGAGTTTTAGACAACAACGCTCTTTTTGCCATGTATCTCTCCAGCAATAGAATAGCTGGGATACATGCTTGATTTTTTATTGACACTACTTTTTTTGTTATTACCACTGGTTTTAGTGGTGGTAATAGTATTGAGCCCCTTGACTTAAAACTACCTACTCTGCTTTTCTTTTAGCCCTGGGAATTGAATCGAGCCCTCAATGTTTGTTAGGTGCTAAAACACCAGCAGAAAAGACAGTCCTTGACAGAAAGTTAAAAGCCACCTCATATAATAGAATAGCGAATGGATGCAATGTTTCATTGATTTTAATGTGCACTAATGTAGTAATGTTATGCCCGTCGTGCTTTTCTAACTGGTGGTATTTTGTCACAGCACTAGTAATAGAATTCCAAACTGAGACTTAACACTACTGTTTTTAGTTTAGTTTCACTAACAGTCCATATAGAGTTGAACCCCAGTTGTAAGATTGTTCTTGAGTGATCTGGTTGAGAAAAAATGTATTCAACTGTAGTACAGTAATTATCTTCATTGTGAAATGTTATTGTGTGTCTGTGCTTATTCTGATGGGTTTGTAATTTTTGGCATGTTTTCCCTATGTAGCATCCTTGGTGCCTCATTGCTTTCAGTCATATACACTACATTCTTTGATGTACAGCAGTATGATCCTGTGATGTTTAAAGTCCCTGTGGTGGATTCAAACACATCACAATGAAGAAAGTGAAGGCACTCATTGGATCAATGTGTTTTAGGTGATAGCATGCTTGATAGATTGCATTGTAGTCCTAGCTTTCAAAAATGGTACATCATTCAGTTTTGTTCAGTTTTTTCTCAAATGTTAGCAGGAAGAGAATAATTTATAAAAGTACAAGGGTTTCATTGACTTTGATCAATGGAGCACTCTATGGATTGTGTACAAAGAACATATGATACAAGCCCTTATATATCAAGCTAAAGAGGTATAAATTTTGAGCTAACTAATTCCAAAGGGGAGAAATGAAAAATTTGAAAATTCTAATTGATGTAAATGGGGCTTTTAACCATTTGAATGACAGAGAATTGAGCAATGCATTGCTTTGAAATGTGTTGGACATACCTCTGACACACAAAGGGTTACATCCTTGAAATGTAGAGCATTCTCCAGTACATTGCCTTACGATGCCTTCATCTCTAGCTTCCCAGGGGTTAAAGCCCCATTTTAATCAAAGGGCATTTTCATTCCCCTTATAGTAGTGTAGCTTGTTAGATGTGTGTGCCTTTTTTGCTTTATAAATAAGGTCCACAGTGTTTAATCAATACATTAATTTGATTGGTCAAACTGCATTATTTAATAGATAACTTTATATCAAATTGCTTATGGAACTTAGATAGATGAAACACAGCATTTACTTATGGTGTTCTTAGAACAAATTAAAAAAGTTGGAAAATAAAGGGTAAGAAATGTTTGGTAATAGTAACTGTTAAGAGTTCTCACGCAGATGTAAATAATTCTGGGAAATTCATGGTTAAGAATTCATTTAAACTAGGCTTACCAGACCTTCCCTTTAAATGGGGACACATAGGAAATAGGCATATTTCAGGACTGCACTGAAATCAAAGCAGCCCTGCAGTAGGTATCTTTCATATGTGTCCCCGGTTAAAGGTGAGGTCTGGTCACCCTAATTTAAACCACAAATGCTTGGAAATTTTAGGTTACAATTTTGAGAACATTAACACCCTTCCCAACAAATCCCAGGAGAAGTGTGGAATCTAAACCTTAACCATGAATTTTCCAGCTTTTATCTCTTGAATGAAACCTTTACCTAGAATTCTTGAATTTCCCTGCTGTCTTTGTTTGAGTGAGAACTTTAACATTGGCTCTAACTAAATTTTATTACTTTTTAATACATGTATGCACTCTACTTATAATATATACCAACCTTGTCCAAGTAAACAATGACTGCATTAGGGACAGCGCTGTGTCTCAAATGAGGGTATATAATGCATGTATTGAAATAATGAAGGATAATACATGTGTATGTGCACTTTAGTGACAAACTGAGCCAACAGTTAGACCTAAGTGAGCATGGTATGACAGCTGGTGTTGTACAGGCAGATGTAAGTATCACATACACCTGTACCCTGCTGTCTGTAGTGTATTTAGAAAGGTTCAACAAGCAGCAACTGGCCAATCATCAGCAGTCCTGTGGTTGAAAATAGCTTGTTAATGCTAGAGGCCATGGGAAGGTTGCAAGAACTGTGTAGTCTCACAGATGAGCACAATCAAAGGATGGACTTGTCTTTTTTCTAATTTATATGTTACAAAATGACCAGAGGCATAACTAGAAGCCACCGGGCCCTGGTGCAAGAATTGCCATTGGGCCCCCCCGCCCACATTGGCCCCCTCATCCACAATGCCCCTTTCATCTCCACAATGCCCCCTTCCAACTCTACAATGCCCCTTCCACAATGCCCCCTTTATCTCCACAATGCCCCTTCCACAATGCCCCCCTTCATCTCCACAATGCCCCCTTCCAAAATGTCCCCTTCATCTCCACAATGCCCCCTTCATCACATTTCCCCTACCTCCAGTCCCTTGTGGTCTAGCGGAGTGTCTTTACAGATCTGTGCCTCCTTTGGCACAGATCTCTGCAACCTGAGCTCCCGCACGCTGCTGTAGTAATGCAGAGGCTGGGAGATGATGTCATCTCCCAGTACTCTGTATTACTACAGCGGCGCGCCGAGTGGGAGATCAGGTAAGTGACTGCTGCGGGCGAGGGGGTCACAGATGGTGGCCGGGCCCCTGGAGTGACGGGCCCGGTCGCAGGTGCGACCGCTGCGACCCCTATTATTACGCCACTGTAAATGACAGTGCAGTAAAACATTGTTGTGCAAGGGGGCACATCAGAATGCACAATGCATCAGACCCGGATAAGATATAGTAGCACACAATCACTGAGTCCCACTCCTGTCAGCTAAACACAAAGAGGTAGGCTATAGTAGGTAAAGAAATCCTGACGTTTAACACTTTAGGGGGTAGATTTAAAGCCAGACGTTAGTAGTAAGCCATTTAAAGGTCCGTCTTAAGAACAGCTAATGGCAGTTCACAAATCATTACGGCCTATAAACATACGTGCATTGACACTCATGGAGCAAGATTCCCCAGAGCTATTTAAAGGAGTGCGGTACTGCTAACGGCAGAAAAAAGATACAGTTAACGGATAAAACTTAAGAACAAGTTCACTTAGCCGTTAGACACTTAACGGTCAAAAAAAACACCCGTTACATAGGAAAACAGACACAATGCTTACCTCACAAGTGTGTAAATGGCAAAATTAACCCTTGCAATGCCAAATTAACACAAAAACATGGGCAGACACCAGAAATCACTGTCACACACAACAACATGCAACACCACAGGGACAAGGACTTAAAAAAAAAAAACAACAAAACATGGCACGGAACAATGGGCAGACACCTGCCAATACAAACAAGCTCACCTGTGCAACATCATCATCTGATCGAGACACAGCCTTCACCCACCAATGTCATACTCGCAACTAACAGCAACACAGCAATCAGAACACAGCAGATTTTAAAACGCAAACACACCTGAAAACATTTACATGGACAAGAAACACCTTTCCATTGGTCATCACTCACCTCATCACCACACCTACACAATGCCCTACCACGTACTTAAAGGGGCAGCCCACCACACTCACTTGTGGCTTGTTTTCCACTCAGATAGAGATAGAGAGAGAACATTAATTATGTTGGGATACGCATTGATGCGAAGACTGCGGAGGAGGTGTGCAAGGGTGAGAGCTAGGGAACACCAGCAATCCCCAGGCACACCTGATCAACAGCCTTCACCTGCTGCAAGTGAGGAGGCTCTGGCTCAACAGCCACACAGGAGCCCATCCCCACCTGGAGGAGAGCACCTGTCTGCAGATGCACAGCTGCAGCAACAGGATGCTCCACAGCAACAGGATGCTCCACAGCTGATACAGGGACCCCTGCAGCAGCAGAGGATGTATAGACAACCACCAAGGCCCAGGGTATACTGCCCAAGGGTCACTATCTTTGGAATGACCGATGACGAGGTGATTGATCGCTACAGGTTGAGGCCGCACAGCATCATTGCCCTTTATGAGGTCATCAAGGATCAGGTGGATCCCATTTACATCAACAACCATGCCCTATCTGGCCTGCAAAAACTCCTGTGTGCCATACACTTCATGGCAAGTGGCTCCTTCCAATTGACTGAAGGTTATGCATCTGGCATGTCACTGGCCACATTCTCCAAAGTTCTGGTCCAGGTCTCACCAGCCCTCAAAAGCAAGGCCAGTACCTATATATATTTCTCCACCACCGACATGGAGTGGATACATCTGAAGCAGGGCTTTTATGTAAGAGGAGGCATGCCCAGGGTCATGGGTGCTATAGATTGCACCCATGTCTGTATCAAAGCCCCAGCACGTGATGCACATCTATTCATCAATAGGAAGAACTTCCACTCCATGAACGTGCAGATGGTGTGTGACAGCAACATGAGGATTATGAATGTCTGTGCAAAGTATTTGGCAGCTCTCATGATTCATACATTCTCCAAAACTCCTCAGTCCACAGAGACTTCGAGAATGGAACTTATACAGGGCGATGGGTTCTGGGTGAGTTCACAATACAAAATCATACCACATCCACTGGTGTACACACAACACTGCTCAGAATGCTCCTGACTCACAGCTAGTACGTCCAACACAGAAAACAAAATTCACACAACATGTGCTCCTTGTCACACCATGTCACTCACTTTCCACAGGTGATACTGGCTATAGCTGCAAATCATGGCTCCTCACCCTGGTCGCCAATCCCCAAACAGATGCCCAGGAAGGATACAAGCAGGTTCATGGCAGAACTCTGAATGCCATTGAGCAGACCATCGGCCTCCTTAAGTCTCGATTCCAATGTCTGGACCACTAGGGGGGAGTATTGCAGTATGCCCCAGGAAAAGTGTGTGACATCATAATGGCATGTGCAATACTGCACAACATCGCAGTGGACACCAGGCTGGTGGATGATCTCCAGACCCCCCCATACCTGAAGTGCCTATGGATATCGGCCATGTTGAGGAGACCCTGAGAGGGGTGCATATCAGAGACAGGCTCATCATGGACCACTTTAGCTGTGAGTATAACACAGGCATTCAAACAATCCATGCAGGTCCTCAATCCTGTGAATTGGTGCCAACACACTAACCACACAGCACATGATGTTCTGTTTCACCCCACAGGATCAGTAAGAATGCTCATCTACAGAGTTAACAAACTTTGTGGACAACATATGAGCAGTTCAGTAATGTTTCTAAAGTATTGTGTATGTAGTTTAAATGTACCTTTTATGTGCTCATACAAGTATTCAATGCATATATAGGCAATATACACAGAAAACACATGTAAATTTACTGTAGTTTGAAACTCAATAAAGGAAAACCATCACTTTTCTATCTGTGTCTGTATGTATACATGTTGGATTAGACATGTCTCAATGTGGAACCACACTCAAGTCTACAGTATCCCTCAGACATGGGAAGGCATGACCCACGTTACAGGAGTCCACTACTTGTTTGGCCGTGAGTGGACTCTGTGATGTATTCATGCTAACAGATGTTGGCAGTGATACGCCAATGTGTGTTGTGAGTGATAAAGAGGTGATACAGGGGACATACTTCCACAGTGATGTCATGTCCACAGTTTCTGTGTTGCTCACTATAATCAATGTTCTGAGATTGCTTTAGTTTGACATATCTCAGTACATGGGCTACATCAACAAACAACCAGACTAAGTGGACAAGTGTTATTACTGATGAAGTGTGTTAAAACCTTAGTAAAACAACAACACAACTTACTATATAACCCAATGATCAGCCTAAGGTTTCAATGTGTGTGCTACACGTTGGATTATCAGGAAGATCATTGGTTATCCAGTAAGTTAGGCTGTGATACAAACTATTAATGTGAAATTGACTTACTGGAGAACCCAATGCTCACTCTAGGATTACAATTTGTAGCACACATTGAAATCCTAGTCTGAACATTGTGCTCCCCAGTAATTCAGTTTAACTCAAATAGCTGTTTGTTTGGTTAACCCCTCAAACACAACAATTGATGCAGACAAATGTTCAGTGTTGCACGAGTTGTTGTGCTAAGGAGTATGTTTTGTTTAAATTTAACCCACATCATGGCCATATAACACTGCCATGTTATATGGCTCTAGGGATGGATTGCCAGTTAAATTTGCACAACGGTGTGTGTGTGTGTGTGTGTGTGTGTGAACCCATGTTGTAACATCTCACAAACATGTTACCTGGGCAGGAGCAGAGTTCACTGCATTGCTTGTCGATACATTGGAGACAACTCTGCCACCCAATCTATCACTAAACACAAAGCATATCAGACAGGATTCAAAAGCACAATTTTCTCTTTATTAAGGGGGAAGACAACAAGTTGGTCATTTAATTTTTTTTTTTGGGGGGGGTTTCGACTGGGTGTCTGAGATGGATGCCCTGGCTAATTGCCTTGTCACCCTTTGCACCCTAGGTGCGGCTTCAGGGGTCACAATGGAGGAAGTGCAGTGGACCCTTCTGTGGAACGCAGCTCTCTCTCTACACACAGGTTCTCCCTGTGGTTGTGGTCTCTCAACTCCACCAGCACCAGCAATCATGTGCATCATTCCTGTGGGGTACTGATGGAGTTGTGTGTTTATCCTGGTGAGCTCCAACTCCAGGGCATGTATCCTGTCCTCTATCCTTGAGGTGTTCCTTCGGGATTCCCTTCGGCTCCTTGAAATGTTCAAACCTGTACTGCAGCATGCCCAGAGTAGCCTCCTCTGTAGGGCCATGCACTCCGACTCCATCCGTGTGAGTCATGCAATGTTGGAGGTGGATGTGCCGGTTGACTCTGCTGGTAAGGTTCCTGCTGTGTCTGAGTCCTCTGCTGCTGTGGTGGCTATTACTGAGTTCTCTCCTGCTGTTGTGTCCTCTGCTGCTGCTGCTGTGACAGCTGGTGGAGTGGCTGCAGCAGATGATGGGTATATGCCCACCACATCAAGTGAATCACAGCTGCCCACTGATGTCTGGGCTGGTGGAGGTGATGGAGTGATGTCTTCCCTCAGTAGAGGGCACTGGGGCTCCCCAATCAGGCCCAGGTGTTGGTAGTCCAGTGGCCAAGGGTCATACCTTGACCACTGGTAGGTGCTTGGCCCCCACCTGGGATAATACCTGGGGCCATGCTGGGGAGCCATCCAGGAGGGAAGGCCCATCTGTTGGGAATATGGCCCATATTGTGTGGTGGCAACTATCCCAGGCAGCCATTGCCTCCCTGGTGGTGGTGGTGCTGCTGTTGGAGGGTAGTAACATGTGGAGGTGCGTTACGGTTTTCTGACACTCAGAACACGGTAGAAAGTAAAAACACAGTTTTATTTGAGAGAATGATAAAAGAACAATGCCCCTAGGGGCCAGTACAGGTATAATTGGGAATGACAATACAAACCCAGTAATGATAATGCAATATAGATATAAAGACAGGAAAATGCTATACAGGGTTAAAGAGGGGAAACTGGACAAACTCAGTCCTTGATTAGCCAACGTCCAGGATATGATAATAGTCTCTTGATGGAGAGGAGCTGGAGTATAGCGTCTGCACTGAATCACTCTCAAGGTAGTATAATGGAGTGCACCAACAGACCAGAGCTGAGCCAATACCACCACAGTGGGATTTTAGGAGGAAAGCACTGCAAGAGCTGATGAGACCAAAACCTGAATCGCCCTTTTTGCCTACACTCGGTAGCAACCCTGCATGTGCCAACGGGATAGAACCAGAACACCCCTAGGGTGCCAAAGAGGAGCGACACTACACAAGCTATTCAAGAGCTGGAGCGCTAGGTAGTGCGGAGGATAACGTAACTCCTTGAGCACTTAGAAACCTGAGCCAGGACACCCTTCTGGTGCTGCACAAAACACACACTGCTAGAGCGGACTGGGCTACCAGCACCAACCAGTGCTACCACGGCGCCTACCGAGCACCGGAACGAACACAGCTCTGCAAGTGTGATAGGTAGGCTAGGTCTTACAGCACAGGCTCAGGAAGGTTAATGGCTCGCACGAAAACCACAGGCTTGGCAAGTGTATAGGATGGGCTCATAAACGGAGGCAACAGGCACAGCACGGGTTAAAAGAAGGTTTGGTATAGGAGTGAACAGCTCAGCAGTGAAAGCGGATAGACTACTGCAACCTCAGGCAACAGCTCGGTATAGAGAGATGATTCATCAGAGCGACACAGGACAGTTCAGAATGTCGCCGGGAGTGACCAGAGCCACACAGGAACACAGGAGCAGTCCACTGAGCTGGAGCGTCAACCGGATCCGGATCAATACACGAAGCAGGAACGTCAGCCAGAACCGGGTCAATCAAGGAGCAGGGTCGTCAGCCAGAATCGGGTCAATCACGGAGCAGGGTCATCAGCCAGAACTGGGTCAATCACGGAGCAGGATCATCAGCCAGAACCGGGTCAATCACAGAGCAGGATCAGAAGAGTAGTCAGACAAGCCGGATCGGTACACAGGAAACACAGGAACACAGCAACGAGGCGCAGGATCAGGAACACCACGAAAGGGCAACCGACAGATGCCGTGACCCCAGTATATAAAGGCACATCCTGGGTGGGCTAATCAGTCTCCTCCAATGCACAGGTACACCCAACCAGATGGACAGGGGATCACGGGAACTGTGATAGTGTGGTGGGATACATCCACCTCTCCTCCTGTTGCATCCAGCCACTGTATTGGGGTGGTGCAGCCTGTGGTGGAGCTGCCTGTGGTGGAGGAGATGTGGATGGTGGTTATGGTGACCACTGGCTGGTCCCCTCCTCCGCAGGCTCCTGCTGTGCTGGAGGCCCGTAAGCTGGTGTGATTAGTAAAAATAGCCATGATAGGATTAAAGGGACAGTAATACTTAAAAAATGAAAGAGAAAAGTATATGTATTAGGGTTTATCTCATCTACATGAGTAAACAAGGGTGCTCCCATTTCTGAAAGGCGTTTTATACAAAAGGTATTACAGGTCAAAGATGAATTTTGAGGTGCAATATCCCAGCAGCCTGAAACAGTACAGTGGAGCTGTTACTACACCATCCCATATATATTTTAGGTCCCGGGACCAGAGCTGTCCATAGGGTGGTGTATCAACAGCGCCACTGTACTATTTCAGGCCACTGTGATATTGCACCTACAAGATTCAACTTTGACCTGTGGTAAATTTTGAATGAAACACCTTTCAGCAGTGGGAGTTCCCTTGTTTTTCTCAGGGGGATAAACCCTCCAAAATATTTTTCTTTTCACATTTGAAGTATTACTATCCCTTGAACGGGATAGTGTCACGGTTTATTATGACTCTCAGACACAAGTTTTAGGTAAAAAAAATCAATTTTATTTAAATAATAAATGATAACTTAGGATGGCAATAACATACATATATATATATACAGAATATAGCACAAACAGAAGGCAGACTCTACCGGTCCTGTCAATATACCGGACAGGACAGTCTTTAGGCTCTACCGGCCTTGCCAATACCGGGTAAGGCAACCTGCAGATGGAATAGCATAACGGTTTTACCGGCCTTACCAAATTACCGGGCAAGGCAGCCTCAATAGATACACAATGTAGGCTCTACCGGCCCTGCCAATACCGGGTAAGGCAACCTCAGATGGAATGTGGTAAAAGGTTCTACCGGCCTTACCAATACCGGGCAGGGCAGCCCAGAGATAATAGCAGCAGTCAGATGGAACTGGCAAATTAGCAGAATCGTTAAGCAGCAAGGCTTTGGAGCAAACCGGCGTCCGCACGCTGGAAACAACACTGAATAGTATAGCCGTTAGGCTTAGCGAGCAAACCAGTGACCGCACACTGGAGTAACAAGCGAGTAGTATAGCCGCAAGGCTTAGGAGCAAACCAGCGTCCGCACGCTGGGACCAACACAGATTAGTATAGCTGATAGGCTTTGGAGCAAACCAGTGACCGCACACTGGCGTAACAAGCGAGTTTGTATAGCCGCAAGGCTTAGGAGCAAACCAGCGTCCGCACGCTGGGACCAACCCAGATTTGTATAGCTGAAAGGCTTTGGAGCAAACCAGTGACCGCACACTGGTGTAACAAGTGAGTTTGTATAGCCGCAAGGCTTAGGAGCAAACCAGCGTCCGCACGCTGGGACCAACACAGAATTGTATAGCTGATAGGCTTTGGAGAAAACCAGTGACCGCACACTGGTGTAACAAGCGAGTTTGTATAGCCGCAAGGCTTAGGAGCAAACCAGCGTCCGCACGCTGGGACCAACACAGATTTGTATAGCTGATAGGCTTTGGAGCAAACCAGTGACCGCACACTGGTGTAACAAGTGAGTTTGTATAGCCGCAAGGCTTAGGAGCAAACCAGCGTCCGCACGCTGGGACCAACACAGATTTGTATAGCTGATAGGCTTTGGAGCAAACCAGTGACCGCACACTGGTGTAACAAGCGAGTAGTATAGCCGCAAGGCTTGGGAGCAAACCAGCGTCCGCACGCTGGGACCAACACGGAATTGTAGCAATGTCACCAACGCGACCAGGCAGAAGGTCGCCAGGATACTGAAGACAGGTGATGAGATGACAGGAACCAGCAACGATCAGTCAGGTCAGAAAACAGCAGAGAAGTTCAGCAGGAACTGCAACACCAGAGACTAGGCCGGAACCAGGACTGGAAGTACTTCAGCATGCAGGAAACACTGGAACAGTAGAGATCAGGAACTTAGGAACACATGAGATCAGGAACTCAGGAACACTGGAACAGAGGCCCAGCTATCACTAGCATAGTGATAGCAAGAAGGTCAGAAACAACACGAAAGGGCACTCAAAGGGTGCCCAATCCAGGTTTAAATAGTCAATAAGAGGCGGGCTATCTGCAGACAGCCAATAGAAGCCCCCTACTGGTGACAGACAAGTAACTGCAGCAAATCACGGGCACCGTGATAGTACCCCCCTTTCAAAGACCCCCTCTCCTAGAATAGGGTTTAGGTTTCTGCGGGTAATTGGCATGAAAGGCCCTAGTTAACCTAGGTGCATGAAGGTCCGTACTATCCACCCATGACCGATCCTCAGGACCATACCCTTTCCAATGTACCAGGTACTGTACCCCTCCTCTAAGCCTACGGGAATCAATAATGCTCTGAACCTCGTACTCCTCCTGGCCCTCGACCTCAACAGGTCCTGGCACCACAGGTGTGGTAGTATAGCGATTGCAAACCAGAGGCTTAAGAAGGGACACATGGAACACATTATGGATACGCATGGATGCAGGTAGGTCTAGTGCATAGGAGACAGGGTTAATTTTGCGAATAACTCTGTATGGACCAATAAACCGAGGAGCCAACTTATTAGACGGAACCTGCAGCTTGAGATTTCTGGAGGAAAGCCATACTCTATCCCCAACCTGAAAGGAAACCGCTGGAAGCCTTCTGCGATTAGCATGGCGCTGATGACGCTGAAATGACTGACCAAGTGCCCTCTGAACTTGTGCCCATGTGGAACGGAGTTGCTCGATATGCTCATCCAGAGCTGGAATCTGTTGAGTCGGAAATGAGTCTGGAAGCAAACAGGGCTGGAACCCATAATTAATCAGAAACGGAGAGCTCCCAGATGAAGAATTGACCGCACAGTTCCTGGCGAACTCTGCCCAAGGCAACAAGTCGGAACAATTATCATGATGGTCAGTAACGAAACAACGGAGAAATTGTTCCAAGCCCTGATTAGCTCGTTCAGCGGCTCCATTGGTCTGGGGATGGTAGGCAGAGGACAAGGACAGCTGTATGCCCATCTGTTGGCAAAATGCCCTCCAAAATCTAGACACAAACTGGCTCCCCCTGTCAGACACCAGTACCCTAGGCACTCCATGCAACCGGAATACTTCTCTGGCGAACACCATTGCCAATTCCTTCGCTGAAGGAAGACCACGGAGGGGCACGAAATGAGCCATTTTAGAAAACCTGTCCACCACCATGAATATAAAGGAGTACCCCTTCGACATAGGCAACTCTCCCATAAAATCAATGGAAACATGAGACCAGGGGCGTTCGCCATTAGGCACCGGTTGAAGCAAGCCCACAGGGAGATGTCTCGGGGTCTTAGCGCGGGCGCAGGTGGCACAGGCATTCGTAAATTCGGCACAATCGTTTCTCATGGAAGGCCACCAAAATAACTGAGAAAGGGACCATAACAATTGGTCTCTACCAATATGTCCCGCAGCCTTAGAGGAATGGTAGGTTTCGAGCAGCCTAGTACGAAATGATTCAGCGACAAAACATTTGCCCACTGGGGTTTCATGGGGAGCGGACCCCTGAGAGGCCAGGATCTCCTCCCCTAGAGGAGAAGTGATACTCGTGCGTATAGTAGCCAGTATTCTATCAGGTTGGATGATAGGAGCTGGTGCTTCCACTCTGTCACTGTCGGCCTCAAATTGTCTTGACAGTGCATCAGCCCTGATATTTTTTGACCCTGGCAAATATGATACAATGAAATTAAATCGAGACAGGAACAGTGCCCACCTGGCCTGACGAGAGGACAATCTCTTGGCCTCCGAGAGATAGGTCAGATTCTTATGATCTGTTAGGATTAAGACAGGATTCTTAGTACCTTCAAGCAAATGACGCCATTCCTTAAGAGCAAGGATAATGGCCAATAATTCTCTGTCACCTATCTCATAGTGGCTTTGAGTGACAGTCAACTTTTTAGAGAAAAACCCACAAGGTCTGAGAGTTCCACCTTTCTCGTGTCGCTGCGAAAGTACTGCCCCGACCCCAATATCTGAGGCATCAACCTCTAATGTAAATGGAAGTAAAGGATTGGGGTGGGATAACACAGGAGCCGCAGCAAATGCCAGCTTCAAATTCTCAAAGGCTTTCTCAGCAGATACCGGCCAACAAGAAGGATTAGCACCCTTGTGCGTAAGATCGGACAGAGGTTTGACAATGGAAGAAAAGTTCTTAATAAACCTCCTATAATAATTAGCGAAACCCAGGAAACGCTGTATGGCTTTAAGACCCTTGGGTTTTGGCCATTGTAGGACAGCTGACAACTTTTCTTTGTCCATGGCAATGCCATCATTGCCAATTATGAACCCCAAGAATGGCACACTGGTTCTATGAAACTCACATTTTTCCATTTTACAAAATAATTTGTTCTCACGGAGTCGTAGCAATACTGCGGATACATCTTTGATGTGCTGTGCCATGTTTTGGGAGTAAATCAGTATATCGTCGAGGTACACCACAACACATGTCTGTAACATATCTCTCAGAACATCATTTATCAGTTCCTGGAAAACTGCGGGTGCATTACACAGCCCAAAAGGCATTACTAGATACTCGTAGTGCCCAGCTCGAGTATTAAAGGCAGTTTTCCACTCATCACCTGCTCGAATGCGAACCAGATTGTAAGCGGCCCGTAGGTCCAACTTGGTAAATATCGAAGCGCCCTTAAGCCTGTCAAAAAGCTCGGTGATTAGTGGTATTGGGTATGCGTTTTTAGCCATTAGTTTATTCAAGCCCCGGTAGTCAATGCATGGTCTTAATTCGCCATTTTTCTTTTTTACAAAAAAGAACCCAGCCCCAGCTGGAGAGGTAGATTTACGTATGATCCCTCTAGCAAGGGCATCAGAAATGTAATCCTCCATAGCCTTATTTTCATCACAAGATAATGGATAAGTGCGTCCTTTCGGAGGTACTGCACCAGGCTGCAATTCAATGCAACAATCATAAGGTCTATGCTGGGGTAGCATACTAGCCTCTCCTTTGCTAAAAACATCGCCAAACTGTTGGTACACATCCGGCATAGCAGAGGAGGTGCACATGACCTTAATAGGCTGGATGACGCACTTGTCCATACAAAACTGGGACCAAGCAGCAATTTCACACTTTTTCCAATCGAATTGTGGGTTATGTAACTGTAACCACGGAAATCCCAATATCACCGCATGGTGCGGGGAATTAATCAGTTGAAACTGCTGCTCTTCTCTGTGAAGTGCCCCAATAGTCATAGACAATGGCATAGTTTCAAATATAACCTGAGGCGGTTCTAAGGGTCTACCATCAATCGCTTCAATAGTCAAGGGGTTTTCTCTTTCAATGCGTGGAACTCCGTGCAATTCAGCAAAGGTATTATCCATAAAATACCCTGCTGCACCGGAGTCAACCAAGGCCAAAACCTCCACAGAGCGTTGTGCCCAAGACAATACCACCTGTATGGTGGGTTTCATTATGCCCGACACTGGGGACGATTGTACACCACCTAGGGCCTGTCCCCCAAGATACCCTAGGTGTGTGCGTTTCCCGGACGTACCGGACAGGAATTTAGCAAGTGCCCTTTTTTACCGCAGTATAAACATAACCCTTGTTTTTTGCGATATAGTCTCTCTGCCTTGGATAGTCTAGTGAAGCCTATTTCCATAGGTTCACTTGTTTCCCGTACTGGTTCACTAGACTTCAATGCCAAGGGAGGGATGGGTGGGCAAAACATGCTACTAGGCTCATTATTTTTTGACCGTAACTTACGATCTCTGGCAATTGATCTCTCACGTATTCTGGAGTCAATTATCATAACATACTCAATGTAATCATCGAGATCAATAGGTAGATCTTTAGCAGCGATTTCGTCTTTAATGTGGTCATTCAGGCCTTGAGAGAAGGCTGCCAATAATGCCTCGTTATTCCAACCTACCTCTGCTGCCAATGTGCGGAATTCGATGGCATAGTCGCCCACTGTACGCCTGCCCTGTTGTATCTCCATAAGGCGTTTGGCAGCAGAGGTGGTTCTACCAGGAGGCTCAAACACTCTTCGAAAGGAACGCACAAATTCACTAAAGTTCTTAGTACAAGGTTTAGCATTCTCCCACAAGGGGTTAGCCCAGGCCAATGCTCTGCCAGTGAGCAGTGATATCGTGAACCCCACTTTACTACGATCATTGGGAAATGCGTGTGCCGTCAATTCCATAAAGATTTCGAGTTGATTGATGAACCCTCTGCAGAGACTAGGGTCACCATCATATCTTAGCGGCAAGGGTGCAGAAGCCGTTAACCCTTTAGCAGTACCCCCTAGGGGTCTGGTATCACTTTCCGGTGTCTGACTTGGCGAGACCACCGGGCTAGAGCTAGATTGGTCAACAGGTACCGTGCGTTCAAGGATCGTTTGAATTGCAACTGCCAACTGATCCAAACGTTGCTCGAGCACATCCATCCTCCAATGGATATTCTGTGCGTTACCTTGACCCTTGCTGTCTGAGGTCATGGCCCTTTCGTACTGTCATGGTTTATTATGACTCTCAGACACAAATTTTAGGTAAAAAAAAATCAATTTTATTGAAATAATAAATGATAACTTAGGATGGCAATAACATACATATATATATATACAGAATATAGCACAAACAGAAGGCAGACTCTACCGGTCCTGTCAATATACCGGACAGGACAGTCTTTAGGCTCTACCGGCCTTGCCAATACCGGGTAAGGCAACCTGCAGATGGAATAGCATAACGGTTTTACCGGCCTTACCAAATTACCGGGCAAGGCAGCCTCAATAGATACACAATGTAGGCTCTACCGGCCCTGCCAATACCGGGTAAGGCAACCTCAGATGGAATGTGGTAAAAGGTTCTACCGGCCTTACCAATACCGGGCAGGGCAGCCCAGAGATAATAGCAGCAGTCAGATGGAACTGGCAAATTAGCAGAATCGTTAAGCAGCAAGGCTTTGGAGCAAACCGGCGTCCGCACGCTGGAAACAACACTGAATAGTATAGCCGTTAGGCTTAGCGAGCAAACCAGTGACCGCACACTGGAGTAACAAGCGAGTAGTATAGCCGCAAGGCTTAGGAGCCACCCAGCGTCCGCACGCTGGGACCAACACAGATTAGTATAGCTGATAGGCTTTGGAGCAAACCAGTGACCGCACACTGGCGTAACAAGCGAGTTTGTATAGCCGCAAGGCTTAGGAGCAAACCAGCGTCCGCACGCTGGGACCAACCCAGATTTGTATAGCTGAAAGGCTTTGGAGCAAACCAGTGACCGCACACTGGTGTAACAAGTGAGTTTGTATAGCCGCAAGGCTTAGGAGCAAACCAGCGTCCGCACGCTGGGACCAACACAGAATTGTATAGCTGATAGGCTTTTGAGCAAACCAGTGACCGCACACTGGTGTAACAAGCGAGTTTGTATAGCCGCAAGGCTTAGGAGCAAACCAGCGTCCGCACGCTGGGACCAACACAGATTTGTATAGCTGATAGGCTTTGGAGCAAACCAGTGACCGCACACTGGTGTAACAAGTGAGTTTGTATAGCCGCAAGGCTTAGGAGCAAACCAGCGTCCGCACGCTGGGACCAACACAGATTTGTATAGCTGATAGGCTTTGGAGCAAACCAGTGACCGCACACTGGTGTAACAAGCGAGTAGTATAGCCGCAAGGCTTGGGAGCAAACCAGCGTCCGCACGCTGGGACCAACACGGAATTGTAGCAATGTCACCAACGCGACCAGGCAGAAGGTCGCCAGGATACTGAAGACAGGTGATGAGATGACAGGAACCAGCAACGATCAGTCAGGTCAGAAAACAGCAGAGAAGTTCAGCAGGAACTGCAACACCAGAGACTAGGCCGGAACCAGGACTGGAAGTACTTCAGCATGCAGGAAACACTGGAACAGTAGAGATCAGGAACTCAGGAACACATGAGATCAGGAACTCAGGAACACTGGAACAGAGGCCCAGCTACCACTAGCATAGTGATAGCAAGAAGGTCAGAAACAACACGAAAGGACACTCAAAGGGTGCCCAATCCAGGTTTAAATAGTCAATAAGAGGCGGGCTATCTGCAGACAGCCAATAGAAGCCCCCTACTGGTGACAGACAAGTAACTGCAGCAAATCACGGGCACCGTGATAGATAGCAATGGTTGATTTCACCTTGATGTAATATTGTAAACATTGAAAAAAAGATGTGGATCGATGTTAGTCCTATCCCTCCAACCCTCATGGCTTGACATATATTGCTCTATGCATATAGAGTCTATGTGACAGATGGAGATTTCAGTCACTTGACCACATGGAGGCTATTCAGCAGAGCCAAAATTACCCCATTTAGTGATCAATTCTTCATTGGAATGGTCTACAAAGTGTGCCTGGTTTGCAAGCACACTCTGTGGACCATTCCAATTATGTATTAGTCTGTAAACGGCTCAATCTTGGCTCTGCCGAAGAGCCTCCGTGTGGTAAAATGACTGAAATCTTTATCTGTCACACACAGCAATTTCTGTCAACCCATGAGGGTTGGAGGCATAGGTCTTATTACAATGCCTACAATATTACATCACTGTGAAATCAACCATTGCTATATCGTTAAAGGTACACAGGAAGAAAAATGGTCTGATATGTATGTAGATATGTACCTTTCATATGGATACAAATATATCCATACAAGATATGAACCCAGAGATCAGTTCAGTAGGCGTGATTGTCTTACTGGCTATATATGTGCACCCATCACAAACTAACTTTTATTGATATCATGAATACAAACATACCTCTTATATCCCATCTAAGTAAGGTGAAATATACTAGGCATGTGTATTTTGATGATATCAATAAGAGTTAGCTTGTGATGGATGCACATATATATCCAGTAAGGCAATCACACATACCAAACTAATCTCTGGGTTCACATGTTGCTGGGACATATTTCTACCCATTTTAAAGGCACCTAACCACATACATATCTGACCGTTTTTCTTTGTGTACATATCTTTTTGGAACAGATCTGTAGTGGGATTCAAGTGTTATTCATCCCTATTTTATCAGTTAATCCCATACAATGCAAGATTTTGAATTACTTTACAGGTGACTTTCTGGTTGTCATGATGGTATCCTATGCATTTGGTTGTGATGATTGATGAACTAGACAGGACCCTGTCCATGAGGTCTGTTCCAGTTCAATCCTGAAGGGCAACAATCAAGCCAGTAGTGAAGGATATCTTTGACTGAGGCCTGTTGTTTTTCAGGATGAGCCCATCCATCCTTCTGAGTGAGGCAGCCATACTCAATCAGACATATCCATCATTCATGGCCTGTTGGTGACCAAACTACAATGGTTCATATTTGGTTCCCGTATGTATCCTGCAAATAGTGGCTGGTGAGACATCCATCCATAGCATCAGCAGTCCTGAGGATCCATGTGGGAATCAAAGGTGAGATATGTCATTTCAAATTAGAGTAAATGATTGCATACACAACACATGGCCTACATTTTTTTCCTTTAATTATGTAGAACTATTTTATGCCTGTTTGTTGCACATACAACCAGTTATTCTTAGTGGCACTGTGATGTGTGACCAGATCTATCCTTTTTGAGAATCAGTAAGCGATGATGGAGACCTGATGAACTGAACATGATGCTGATTTCTCCAGTGATCTATTTTAACCATTTCCAATGTTTTCTATGGAGTCTATACAATGGGACCTAGCAACTTGATTCATGTTATTGATTGTCCATTGACTAACATTGGGATTGTTGAAGTGAGGGTATGTACGTGTTAATTTCTCTCCATCACCTTTTTTTCACTACCTAGTGAATGTCCCCTGTGTAGCATGCAATCGTTAGCCTATCGACTTCTGTTTGTTTTCTGGTTAACCCTTTGAGTACCGGATGGGTTGCCAAAGCATTGTTGAGTGATGCATTGATGATTCCTATAGCACTCAAAGGGTTATGTGCTGACTTCCCTCTGGGTACATGGGTGACATTGTGGAAGAACAGTAATGTTTAACAGACAACACTTTAAAAAGCAGGGTTTGTGTGGATTGTGTGTGATCAGCACAGCAACAAGATGGTTGAACTGGGACTTGGACATGTTTGGGCCTGGTTCAACCTTGCCATTTGCCCTTGCATTGTGTCCTGTTTGAACCCTCAGTGCGCTATGTTGGTGCAGTTGTATGAATGAATGATGGGCATGTGTTGAGATGTGACTGTGTTTGAGTGTGCAGCTTGTGTTGGTTGATGTGGTGTGTGGTTATGGGATTGCTCCAGGCAGCATTCCTCCTCACAGCCAGGCCAGGGACCCTCTCCCTTGGGAACAGAATGCTTTCTCTCTCCAGCACAGCCTGCACGAGGGCCCTGTTCTCCTCCTCTGTATAACGTGCATCTCTGATCCTCTCCTCCTCAGCTCCGGCCTGCGAGGAGTTGGAACCAGAGTGCCCTGCCTGCGCTGCCCCTATCTGTGTGTGGTGGTCCCCAGCAGCTACCCCTTGTTTCACTGCAGGTTCTCTCCCTGTCCTCTATGTGTCTGCTCCTCTGGGCTGGCTCCCCCTCCACCCTGCAGATCTCCCTCTCCCACCCCTACTCTCAACAGGTATGTCCTGTTCTCCTTCCTCCTCCGCTACTCTCCCTATCCCTCTCTCCTGTCCTCCTTTCCTGGCTATCATTCACCTACTCATACCCAGGCACTCCCACAGGTCTTCACAGACACACTTGATCACACTCACACTCTTTCACTCACAGATTCACACTGTCAAAATAAAGTTTAAAAAATATGTAAGGTTTTCTAAAAAAAAGACTGTATGTATGTGTATGTGTTTGTGTATTATGTGCAAAAGTGTAATATGTGTATATTTAAAGGGATAGTAATACTTTAATTTTACTAATCCCCATTTTATGCAACTTAAAAATAGATTGTTAATGTCCCAACTCACATCTCTCAAACCTTTATGGTTTGAGAGAAAATAGATTTCAAAGTTCCCCCCTTCTCCTCTTTACCCGAGTTCATCGTTCTAGCTGACTCCAGCAGTGTTCTGTCATACGACCATCCAGGGCTTTGCAGCAGAGCCGAGATCTTGTTAATGAAGAAAAAATTTTACTTCAATGGTCTTCTATGTGTGCTTGATTTCCAAGCACACGTAGAAGACAGTTGAAGTGAAAGATTTTTTTCTTCATTAACAAGATCTCGGCTCTGCTGCAAAGCCGCCGGATGGCCCCAGGATTGTATTCCCGAGCAGTCAGCAAGACGCTTATATCGGGGAAAGGGGAGGGAGGACGGGACTTTGAAATCGATTTTCTCTCAAACCATAAAGGTTTGAGAGATGTGATTTGGGGCATTAACAATCTTTTTTTAAGTCGTATAAAATGGGGATTAGTAAAATTAAAGTATTACTATCCCTTTAAGTGCATTGCTCTCCTCTCTCCAAACTCTCCTTCTGCCTTCAATGTCTGCTCCTCTATCCCTCGCTCTTAACACTATCCTCTGCTCCGGGTACTGTGCTCTAGCTCACCAAAACTTGAAACAGTGTGTGACTGTTATTTTTGGGTATATATAGGTGTTTTTGAACATTTTTGCTACTTTGGGGCTTTGGGATTGGCCGTAGGGTTGAATTTTGTTTGTGCATCTATCTGGGTTGCTAGACAACGCCAGCCGTAATGTTACATTTTGACTTAAGTTGTGTTTTAAGGGGTGTTTGGGACGCACGGTGATGCGAAAACATGTGCGAGGCAGGTTTTTTTGTGTTATGTATTTTTATTGTGCCTATGACCAATAGCTATTCTTGTAGACTTACTTTTAAACCCGCCATAAATCATGTGTTTTTTGTGGCCAATGTGCCTTTTTTACTTAGCGGCTGTTTTAACACCTGTCTTTAAATCTAGCCCTAGGAGTGGATAAAAAGTTGCCTGGTCGGAAGACTCCTGGTACCAATTGTTTCCTGCTGTTGGCAGGGCCAAAATATGGCAACAACCTCAGTTAAAAGGTATCACCTTTATATCCCACTTGTGAGTTCTTTGATACAAAGGTACTTTGATTCCCATCCAAACCTTCCTTGGTGAGAGTTAGTGAAACTGAACAGACATAACATACAATAACCACCTTGCCCATGATATTTATTTATTTATTTTTTATATTCTACTACAATAAGTGAGCTAACAATGACCCTAGACCTAATACATTTTTTCATTGGTTTTATTTATGTCTATGTGATTAAAATGCTGCTCTGTCTTAAACCTTTTAGTATGACCTTCACACTATGGTAATGCTATATTCTACTATTTTACATCAACACTTTATTTACTCTGACCCCTTTTACTAATACTGTGTAATCGTAAACAGAAAGTCACCTTTCTTCCTGTTTCTTCAATAAATCTGTCAATGAATCATATATATATAAATGATATATCACATATTATGTCTATCTATCTATCTATCTATCTATTACCTATATATCTATCTATGTCTGTGAGTTTGATGAATAGTAAAAATCAAACAGGAAAGAAAAACAAAGTAAATGTTACTTATGAATTAAACTTTTTTAATGAAATGTTTGCAGAATATGGGTGTCAACAGCTTTTCTTGTTAAAACTGGATAGTAATGTATGCAGAAAACAAACAATCCACAATCCTGAATGACACAATCTACACCATAGGGGAGAAAGAAAAAAATTCCAAATCCCCATTGATTTCAATGGAACTTCTAACCCTATGAATGCTAGAGATGTCTCCATAACAATGCAAGGCAGACCTCTTTAGTATTCAAGAGGTTAAAATCCCAATTTTAAATAAATGGAAATGTGTATTTCCCCCCTGTGGTGTGGTTGGTCTGCTCCAGAATTGCTCATAATTAGCTTTTTGCATAAAGTACATAGAGGCAGATGTATAAAAGTGGAGCAAGGTGGCAATATGCGTTAAAATGTCTGTAACAGAGTGTCCGTTAGTTATAAATGTAAGAACGCCAGTTTAAGAGGACTGAACGTCGTGTAGTACTTTTTTTTTATAAAAAAAATGGTGTAATGATGTTTGTAAAAAGTTGTGCAGTGAATTTATAAAGAAATGTCATTATATGCGACAATTTTGTGACAGAATTATCGGCAGAATCTTACTCTATGTATATGTTGTTCTTAACCCTCTGTATAAATCTCCCTCATAGGCCCATGTTTATAAAAGCAAACTGGAGTTTTTCTGGACTAAACCAACTGTACCACAGGGGACAAATACAAATTCCTAAATCCCCCATTCATGTGAATAGAGCTTTCTAACCCCTTGAATGCCAGAGAGGTCTCCATTGCATTGCTTTGAAATGCATTTGAAACCTCTCTAGTACTCAAAGGGTTACCTAACAGGAATGTTTATTTGTTCCCTGTGTTGCAGTTGGTATACTCCAGAATAAGGCCTTTTATAAACATGGGCCTATGGCCCTTAGCCACAAATGAAAAAATGAGCAATTTTGGAGCAAACTATCTGCATCATTGGGGATAAATAAAGCATTGCATTTATTAAAAGGAGGTTTTAACCCTTTGAGTGTCAGAGGGGTACACATCACATTGCAGAGTAATGCTCTGTGTAGACCCCTCTGACAGTCAAAGGGTTAAGCCCTTGAAAGTGGTAGAGGTCTCCAATGTATTCAGGGGTTTACATACATTTTATTTCACCCCTATGATGCAGCTGGCTTGTTCCAGAATTGTTCATTTTTCTCTTGTTGATGAGACCTATGGGGCCTTGTTTATCAAAACAAAGTGGAGCAATTCTTGGTCAAACTTTAGGGCAAATATAAACTCTCAGAACTGGCACTCAAAGGGTTAAAATAGGATGCTTGAACAAATGCCCATAAAATAGACAGTACTAATAATTAGGGCTGGGCAAAATCTCTCACCATGTTCCAGCGGCAAATTCAGCAAAAACCATGTTGTTGTCTGCTTTTTCTCTGGGAAATCCTCTTTAAAACCTGATATTAAAATCTTTGCATTTTTCATCCATTGGCCAAAATATTTCGCCATTTATCGATGGCTAAAAAGTTTCCGCCCATTGATTTACATGGTTCTCGCCTTTTCGCTATATACATGTGACATATTCCAGGAAGAGAAACACAATACAAGCAGCTACAGAGCGAGGTAGACGTGCTGTGCTGTTCTGGTGTGATTTTGAAGCAAATTGAGGGAGAAGCTCATAGTGACTGCTATTGCTTTGATCAGGATTAAAAATAATAAAAAGAGGAACTGGAAGGACCATTATGTGTCCACTGTGTCTGAGTCTGAGGAGGAAGCAAGCACTACATAAACTATGTTGGCCAGTCCCCCTAAATCACCCCTTGGGTTTTTGAGGAAATTTCTGTCAAGGTAGGAACAAAAGGGTAGTAGTAGTAGTGAGAGCAGGACAGGTCAGCTGCCTGTGCCTGCTGCAAGGCATGCTGTGCCTGCTGCCAGACATGCTGCACCTGCTTTAAGATGTGCTGTGCCTGCTGTCGGACGTGTTGCCCCTACTGCCAGTGCCACCACCAGTGCTGTGCCTGCTGCCAGTACTGCCCCTGCTGCCACAAGTGCAGTGCCAGATGTCAGATGTGCTGCCCCTTCTGCCAGTGCCACCATCAGTGCTGTGCCTGTTGCCAGTACCACCCATGCTGCCACCAGTGTGGTGCCAGCTGTCAGACATGCTGCCCCTTCTGCTAGTGCCACCACCAGTGCTGTGCCTGCTGCAAGTACTGCCCTTGCCTCCACCAGTGCTGTGCATTCTGTTAGATGTGCTGCCCCTGCTGACACCATTGCTGCCCCTGCTGCCACTAGTGATGTGCCTGCTGTCAGATGTGCTGCCCCTGCTGCAACCAGTGCTGTGCCTGCTGCCAGTGCTGAACCTGCTGCCACCAATACTGTGCCTGCTGTCAGACGTGCTTCCCCTGTTGCAAACAGTGCTGTGCTTGTTGCCAGTGCTGAACCTGCTGCCACCAATACTGTGCCTGTTGTCAGACGTGCTGCCCCTGCTGCAACCAGTGCTGTGCCTGCTGCCAGTGCTGAACCTGCTGCCACCAGTGCTAAACCTGCGCTAGTGTGTCTTGTAATACTCAGGAGGAGGGAAATGAGAAGATGATACCAAGTGTGACAGCAAGGAACCCTAAATCACACTTGCCATCCCCAAGCAGTACCGCCACTGCTAGTACTTCTACTAAGGTCCAGCAGCTTGTTAGTGTTAGGAGTGAAGGAGGGGGTAATTAATATCCTCCTATTAACAGTGACTGTGAGGAGGAAGACTCAAGGGCTGAAATTGATGTGGTTGGTGTTAGTAGAAGTAGTAGTAACAGTGATGGTGAAGCAGCCGGTGGGACTAGTGTTGGTAGAGTGGTAGGGAAGCAATTGAGAGCATCCAGACTAGCGGTCAAGGGAGCCCACACATTTACACTGACCCTGAGAGCCCCCTTCCCCACAGCATTGTACTTGTGGAACATAATCCTGAAGAAGGCAGAATTGTCACCACTGCAATAATACCACCACCACCACCATCAGGAGCACAGATCAGCTGCCTGTGTCTGCTGCTAGTGCCGCCAGTCTGCCTTCTTCAGGTCACCAAGAAATGGCAAGAGTGACATTAGGGGACCCTCTGTCACATTGCTCGTCACCTTCTCCAACCAGCAGTGAGCATTTAGAAATTTGCAGAATTTGCAACTGCTCTAATTCCTGCTGCTGCTGAGGTGCAAGGGCAGCAGGATGCTGAGAAGCAGGCTAGTGTGCCACAGACTTCCAAGATCACAGTGGGAATGGGGTCAACAAGTGATGCGAGATTGCTAGGACAGGTTACACTTGCCGGCATCAGCAACACATATACCAGATGTGGTGGGGGATAGTTATGTGCTGCTACTTCCTCAGGCACATCACTGGAGTGGAACCTTCATAATCGATCAACCATGTTACTGCTGTTGTTGATCCCATTTCCTTTCAGCTGCCTAATCATCCTGCTGCTTAAACAACTCAGCAGCAGCAGCAAGAACAGCAGTTACAAATTCTGCATCTACATCAGAACATTTGACAATGGCCAGTGTCCAGTGGCCAACAGGACATCACCTGCTGGCACTAGGCCAGTAGGGAATTAATTATTTTTTTCTCAGGGCTTGTGCTTTAAGAAAAATACAACAAAAATCATAGTCCTACAAAAAAAATAAATTTGGGGTTTGTTTCTAACAAGCCTAAGTCCAACAAATCAATATTTTCTTAGGGCCTGTGCCAAACAAGCTTAAATCCTACTAATCAATGTTTCCTTAGACCTTATGCCAAACAAGCTGTCAAACTCTACAGTCAAGCTAGGTTCTAGAGCAGAAAGGAATGAAGGCAACAACTGGGTCCTACCGCTGGAGGTAAGAGGAGAGAGTACAGTTCTATGACCAAGTCTTTGGAGAAAGTAGTTTAAATGGAATTCCACTCTTGAGGCTCAGGGACTAACAGGTTGAAAGCAGCTGGAGGTATGCTTGTTGCAAACTGGAACCTGCTGCTGCAAAGAAAGGTCAGAACCACACAGGAGGAGATCCTAGGGATATAGACAGAAGTGTGGTTGTAAGACAAGCTGGGTCGAAGTCGGAGGGATGATCAAGTCAGCAGATGGGGAACAAGGTCAAGACACACCAAGATTCTGTACACAGGAAACTGGAAATGCTAAGGATCAGAAGCTGCAATTCACAAAGATCGAGCAGTGGTAAAATGGTAGAGCAGGTAGATAAAAGCATGCAGACCAATGAGGAGAAGGGGTCATAGGTGAATGGGAGTGACAGAGCCTCCCTCTCAAGGGCCGGACTCCGGATGGCCTGGAGCCAAGGATGGAGGCAATGGAAAGCCTGAACCAACCTTAACGCATGTACCTCAGTGGTTGGCTCCCATGAATGATCTGCAGGACCGTATCTCTGCGAGTCGATCAAGTACCGAAGGTTGCCCCTGACCAAGTAGGAGTCCAAGATTCGACGGACCTCAAACTCAGGCTGACCATTCACCACAAGAGGACCGGGAGACTTAGATGGTTGAGAAAAATGGTTCCAGTGGACGGAGTAGAGACACATGGAAGGAATTAGACACTTTCGTGGTGGTAGGCAAGTCAAGAGTGTACCTGATTAGAGATAGACGGGACCGAATGGAGAAAGCACTCACGTACATAGGACCCAATTTCTGGGAAGGCTATTTCAGGTGTAGATGTTGTGTGGACGGCCAGACCTGATCTCTAGGCTGAAATTGAGGAGCCTCCCGTCTTTTCTTGTCCGCAGCTGTTTTGAACTTGACTGAGGCGTCCTGTATGGCGTACTGAAGTCCAATGTGATTGGAGATTGCTCACTCTGGCATCAGCACAAGAAACATATACAGGAGGAAGACTAGGCAGGGTTTGAGGATGGTACCCCAGAGCTGCAAAAAAGGGTGAAGTCTTAATGGAAGAATGAAACAAATTGTTAAAAGCGATCTCTTCCAGAGGTAGAAGTTCTACCCAATTGTCTTGATGTGCATTCACATAGTGACGAAGGTAAGTCTCCAAGGACTGATTGGTCCTCTCAGTCTGTCCATTCGTCTGAGGATGGTGAGACGAGGAAAACTGGATTGGATGCCTAGACGTACGCAAAAAGCTCTCCAGAATCGAGACGTGAACTGGACTCCTCTATTGGATGCAACTGGTACAGGAACGCCATGGAGACAGAAGATCTCCTTCAGGAATATGTAGACTAGAAGTTGATCCGTGGGTAAACCCTTGAGAGGGACGAAATGTGCTTGTTTGGAGAACCGATCCAGAACTAAGATAGTCGTACAATTATCTGAGATCGGTAAATCAGTGATGAAGTCCATGGCGAGATGAATCCAAGGAGTACTTGGAGTAGGCAGAGGATGCAACAGACCTGCTGGCTTCTGATGGGAAGACTGAGCACAACGGTCGCAGGACTTGACAAAGGTGTCAACAACTGGCTTGAGTGTGGGCCACCAGAATCATTGGAGAAGGAGCTCCGCTTTCCGAAGTGCTCCAGGATGACCAAATATGGGAGACTGATGAGACCATCGAAGAAGGAGGCAACGATACTTCTTGGGAACGAACAACAAGTGAGACGGTTTGTCTCTCATGATTTCAGAATAATGACGTTAAAGAGATTTGATTTTTTGAAGAGTAGACGAGGAGAGGCTGGCAATGAAATTCTTAGCCGGGATAATGGGTTCTGGTGGAGACTCCGATTCAGGACTGAAAAGACGTGAAAGGGCATCGGCCTTCAGAGTCTTTAAACCTGGGATATACATGATGATAAAAATGAATCTAGTGAAAAACAAAGCCCAGCGAGTTTGTCTAGGATTCAGACATTGGGCTTGTTCCAAAAACTGTAAATTCGTGTGGTCCGTTTGGATGACCACTGGCATCTGGGTTCCTTCCAGAAGATGACGCCACTCCTCCAAAGCCATTTTTATGGTGAGTAATACTCTGTTCCTAGCATCGTAGTTCTTCTCCGAAGATGAAAATTGTTTTGAGAAGTAAGAACAAGGATGTAGTCGGTTGGACTTCTCATATCTTTGGGACAGAACTGCTCCTGTGCCTAATATGGACGCGTCTACCTCGACAACAAACAGCTGGGAAGGATCAGGATATCTCAAGTGTGGTGCCGAAGTGAAATGTTGCTTCATTTTAGTGAAGGCTATTTTTGTTTCAGGCGACCAGAATTTAGGATTGGCCCCCTTCTTGGTGAGAACCACAATCGGGGCTGCCAAGGAAGAAAAGTTACAAATGAATCGTCTATAATAATTCACAAAGCCAAGGAACCTTTGCATGGCTCTCAGGGTCGTGGGTTGCAACCAGTTGTTCACAGCTTCCACCTTGGAAGGATCCATTTTGAGTTCTGTATCTGAGACAACATAACCCAGAAATGGTAGCTGAGTGATTTCAAAGATGCATTTCTCAGCTTTGGCAAACAGTTAATTGTCCTTCAATTGTTGAAGGACTATTCGACTATGCTTTTGTAAAGATGAAGAAAAAATCAGTATATTGTCAAGATATACAACGCCAAATGAGAGTAAGATGTCTTGAAATATCTTATTAATGAAGTGTTGAAATACTGCTGGAGCATTACAAAGTCCAAAAGGCATGACGAGGTACTCATAGTGGCCAAACCTTGTGTTGAAGGCTGTTTTCCACTCGTCACCCTCTCTGATGCATACTAAATTGTAAGCCCCAGGCAGATCCAGTTTAGTGAAGATCTTAGCATCTTTTAAAGCATCAAATAATTCTGGAATTAGAGGCAGTGGATAACATGTTTTTATAGTAATTTTATTCAATCCCCTGTAGACAATACAGGGCCTGAGAGATCCTTCTTTCTTGGATATGAAGAAAAACCCTTCTCCGGCAGGAGATGTTGAATGTCTGATGAAGCCACTTGCAAGGCTTTTATTGATGTATTCTAGAAGGGCTTTGTTTTCAGGTTTGGATAGAAGAAAAGTTCTGCCTCTGGGTGGAACTGTTCCTGGTAGTAAGTCTATAGGACAGTCATAGGATCTGTGCGGTGGAAGAGTAGCCGCTCCTTGCTTAGAAAATACATCCACAAAATCTTTGTATGACTCAGGAATAGAATTCTGAAGCAGAGAGATGTTACACAGTTCTTGACAGGGAGGATTTATCTTAGTCAGGCAGGTATTACAACACAAGGGAATCCAGGCTGTGATCTGGTCATTGCTCAAATTGATTGTAGGATTGTGGCGACGTAGCCATGGAAGACCCAGAATCACTGGAGCAGCAGGACAGGAAATTATCTCAAAAGTGGTAGTCTCTGAATGAAAGATTCCCGTAGTAAGCTGCAAATGATTAGTCTGAGTGGTCACTAAACAAGGGCTTAAAGGACTGCCATCAATTGTAGACACCAAAAGAGATTCTGGCTTACATCTTAAAGGAATCTGGTGGCGTGACACAAAATCCTTATCCATAAAGATGCCAGCGGCACCAAAGTCAACAAAGGATTTAGTGGAGACTGAGCATTCTGACCACTGGAGCTGAATAGGAACCATCAAGCGGGTAGAAGTGGTCAGGCTGCAGATAGAATGTTGGCTTAAGGAAATGTTTCCTTGGATCCTTAAGCCCGGTAGTTTCCTGGCCTGATAAGACACTGGAGAAGCATATGTCCCGGTAAGCCACAATAAAGACAAAGGCCATGGGTTCTTCTCCGAGTTTTCTCCTGGTCAGAGAGTTTAGTGACTGACCCAACTTCCATGGGTTCTACCCGGTACAAGGTGTTCTCAGAAGAGACGGTACTCGGATACCATTTACTACTTCTATAATGTTGTGAATGATCCTTCTCTTGTCATCATTCCTGCATGCGTCTGTCGAGTTTAAGACAGTGCGTAATGAAACCCTCCAAATCCTCTGGGACCTCCCGGTTAGTTAGAGCGTCCTTTATATGGTCAGACAGTCCTTGGCGAAAAGTGGCTCTGAGGGCCCCTGGGTTCCAGTCCATTTCGTAGGATAAGGTGCAAAACTTGATCACATACTGAGCTACAGACCTAGATCCCTGACATAGCTCTAGCAATGTGGCCTCTGCACTAGTTCTGCGCCCAGGGACATCAAACACAGTCCAGAAAGCTGCAATGAAGGCATTGGAGTCCTCTATTAATTGAGATTTTTTTTCTCAACAAGAGGTGAAGCCCAGGCCAGTGCTTCATCTTTTAGAAGGGAGATGATAGGCCACCCTGGAGACATGGGTCCAAAAAGTCTGAGGCAGGTACTAAAGTGAAGCTGACACTGATTAAGAAATCCCCTGCAATCTGCAGGGTGTCCTGAAAAGCGTTCATGCAGAGGAATTTTGGGTGGTTTCTGAATTGGAGAAGTAGGAGCAGCACCCCCAGGAGGAGCAGAAACAGATGGGGTCTGGCGTGATGTCATAACAGAAGTGGAACGCAACATGTCCAGGATAGTGTCCAGCTTATGGTCAAGGGATTGGAGGTGTGAAGCGTGGGAGGATAGTATTTGGTCCTGTAATCCTTGTCTAGACTGGATGTGAGATATCTCCGCTGGATCCATTATGGCTCAATCTTACTGTCAAACTCTACAGTCAAGCTAGTTTCTAGAGCAGAAAGGAATGAAGGCAACAACTGGATCCTAATTCTGGAGGTAAGAGGAGAGAGTACAGTTCTATGATCAAGTCTTTGGAGATAGACGAAAGGAGACAGTCGTAGAAATGGAATTCGACTCTTGGTGCTAAGGGATGAAGTCGGAGATATGGAGGTCAGCTCCCGAGGCTAGAAGGTGAAGTCGGAGATAATGTATTCAACTCCCGTGGCTCTGAGGTGGAGTCTTCAATTCCCAAACCCTTGACTTATTGGAAAGCCAGGAGGCGGAGGTCTTAGAAGCTATGACTTACAACACCCTCGACAAGTCAGACAGTCAGGAGGAAGGGAGTCAAGCAAGGCCTAATCATGCCCTTGACTAGTCAGCGATACAAGGTGGAGGTCGGAGAGCCGACAATGCTGACCTCGACCAGTCGGAAGGCCTGAGGTGTGAGAAGTCGACAAGGATGATTCAACATTCAGGACTCACAGGTTGAAGGCAGCTGGAGGGATGCTTGTTGCAAACTGGAACCTGCTGCTGGCAAGGAATCTGAGGATCAGAAGCTGCGACAGAGCACGAAGCACGAAGATCGAGCACAGGTAAAATGGCAGATCAGGTAGATAAATACGTGCAGACCAATGAGGAAAAGGGGTCACCGGTGAATGGGAGTGACACAAGGTTTATTCCTACAAATCAACATTTCTTCAGGGCTTGGACCTCTAATAAATCTAAGTCCTACAAATCAATGTTTCTTCAGGGCTTTGGCCTCTAACAACAAATTTAACAAATCATCCTCTACAAAATACTCTATAAAGTCAAGTATCAGTCCATCCCAATGGCAGCTTATGTCACGGGGTTCCTGTATCTATCACTTTACATACAAATTTCTTATTTTATTTTATTGATTTATTTTTTATTAACTATCCCCCCAGTACCAGTCTAGAACCAACTGATTCATTCCTCAGACTCCACCCACCAACACAGGCACCCTCCTTAGACCCCTTTTATACTATGTCTTACGATTTTTTTAAATTTGTATTTAGGATTTATTTTGTATAAACTACGTATCCCTCCAAAAAATATTCCTGGTTCAAATGATTCTTTCCCCACACCCCACCAACACAGGCACTCTCATGCCCCTTTTATACTATGCCTTTGAGAAATAAAATAATATTTGTTATGTGTTGTGTGTAACTTAAATGTTTCCATTGATTTCAATGGAATGAGCTAGGTGAAAAAAATGGGAAAAAGTGGAAAATCTGCACTTTTCATGGGAAATTATTCGCCGATTTCAGTTTGAGGTGAACATTTTCACCCATCCCTACTAATAATCCCTAACCAGCTACACCAAGAATAGTGATTAAAACCCCACCATATATATTATATAAAATATATGCTATCTAATTCCCTATAAAGGTATGTGTAAGCAGAGTGGAATAAACATGTGGTTTGCAACACCGCTAAGTGCCCCCCAATCACATGAAAGTGCAGATCGGAGCAAGAATAAATTTTGATACTCCAGCAGTCCAGTCACTCACTCAAATACTGGAAAAAACAGTGCTGTACCAAGCCTCAAAATTATTCAGAGAAAGAGAGTGGTGCACATTGTTCTGTAAAGTAGACGCAGTATATGCTCTAAAATTGCTGTTGTGAATGGGGTTTTGTATAAAAACAATGGGGAAACTAGAACCTTTCAGAGTATCTCCCAACCATACTAATATAATAAATAAAAGAGTCTGACAAGAAACTTATAGTAATGTCAATATAAAAATGTATACCTAAAAATGTTTCTGGCCAAGATAAATTGTCACTATTGAGTTTATCATTGAATCCCACCTGACATGTACAGAACACCCAGGAGGAGGTGCTTAAAGCTGATTGGCTGGAAGGTGAGTAAGTACACATCCCAGCCAATGGCTGTAAGGGAATTTGAAAAGAGACTGCCCATATATAAAGACAGTCTCTGTTCAAATTCCCTCATTGTAGGGCAGTCATCAGCCCGTGTGGGGGGGACATGTGCTGCAACTGAAATTCTCCGCCCCCTCAGCGGCTGCACACATTGGTGGAGAAATGGTAAACAGATATATTTATATACAAAATGTTTGCCACTAGAAGAATTTATGGGGACAATTTTTATATGGACATGAGTCATTTTTTTTTAAAGAGATCACCTGCACATCTAAGCATTCTTTAACCTGTTTAGTGCCAGAGAGGTACAGTTGCGTACCCCTCTGGCACTCAATGGGTTAAACTATGAATAGATGTGTGGGTTCTGTTCAGCAACATTTATGTATGGCTAATCAAAAGAAGTTACAAAAAGCAAGAAAATGGATAAAATACAAGAGAGAAGAAATAAGAGAGAAGAAGAGAGAAGAAAGAAGATGGACAGTAGATGATCAGGGTGATGAGGACATCAGGATTAATGGTAAGTTGCTTTTTATGGGCTGTTGTTTTGTCCCTTAGTCAAGTTAACTGTAAGAGTGACAGTGGGGATGGGCAAAAATGTTCGCATGATACAGGGATGCATACCCCACTGGCACTCATAGGGTTAATCTAGAAACAGTTCACACATGTCCTGACAAATAAAAACCTACCAGTACCAGTAATGTTGTCCAGCTGGGTCGCGGATGTCTTCTTCTTTTACTTCTTCTTATCTTTAGTGTTCTATCTTCTTTCTTGCCGTAAAAAACAAAAACCCCATTAGTGCTCAGTGAATATAAAAAATAGAAGCCCACAAAGATGCAACCATTACCCTTTGAGTGACGGAGAGGTAGCTCTCCGGGGCTCAAAGGGTTAATATGAGCATTTTGAGAAAACGTGAGTTTCGGCCACCAACGCTAGTTTTGCCATGTACCTCACCAGCAATAGAATAGCTGAGGTACATGTTTGAGTTTTTTAGGCTTTGGTGTTTTTAATATTACAGTGGAAATAGTAACAACCCCCAGGGGCTTGATACTAATACCCCCGTCAAAACCAGCGTTACAGTAAAAACAAGCACTGTATATTTTGCAAGCGTGTTTTACCGGTTTTCTATTGTAGAACCACGGTAAAACAAAACTGTCGTACATGTCGCCATACTAACAAAAATGTTGCTGTCTGCTTTTATTCAACAATGCTTAAATTTGCGAATCGAAGGTGCGCTAAACGTCAATGTCTAAAGAAATAGCCATATGTTTGGCGAAAGAAAGTTAAGTGTTAGTAAGGGCAAATTCAAGGCCCAGCCAATCACAAGCCACAAAAGTATCAATATTAGGCCCAAAAAGTATAAAAAGACCAAAAAAACTGCTAAACACTGCCTGTGTATCTCTTCCTATGAGCTAGTGCACAGGGCTCCAGGAGCGGAGGATATTAGGGAGAGAGAGAGAGGCACATACAGTGGTGAGGGAGGTAGAGGTGGAGTATTTAGGTGAGAGTTGCATTATTATTAAACACATATTACACTTTATAACATATTGCATACATTGCATCCACACACAATCACAAACACACATGTTTTATTTATCTACACTACACACATTTATCTGTTTAATTATACAGTGTGACTGAGTGAGTGCAAGGGAGAGTCTAGAACGTGATTCTGATCGAGTGAGTGAGTGAGTGCCTGTGCGTGAGTCGGTGTGAGGGATAGGAGAGATGGTAGAGAGAGGAGTGGAGGCTGGAGGGAGAAGTGAGGGAGTTGAGGAAAGTGGTCAGGGCATCCCCGGGCAGGGAAGGAAAGGGAAAAGGATAGCGGGTGGGAGGAGGGGGACCCGCCAAGTGACAGGCACATGCAGGGCAGGAAGAGATTTGCCAGTGGAATGGGGCACAGGTATCGGGGGGGCACACAGCCAGAGCCAGAGGAGGTAAGGCCTTTCATATCCCAACATGTTGAGCCTACAGGTGATGGGGACAAAGTCAGGGAGGTGAAGTACACCTATGAGGAGAATCTGGCTCTGCTCCATGGGATCCTAGATAGGGACAAGGTCAGAGGCATCTCTGCCCGTATGAGGTAGGCATGGCAGGAGTTGACTGACTTGGTCAATGGCGTTGGAGTCTGCAGGAGGATGGACTGAAAGCACACAGTTAAGAATGAGCAGGGTGAGCTTGCAGCCTACAAAAGGGGAACAGGTGGTGGACCTCTATCCTCCATCACTTTTAACGGATGGGAGAAGCTACTCTGCGGCAGCCTGTCTACCACTGCGGTAGAGGGCATCTATGGAGGCTGTGACACAGGAGAAAACAGTACCCTACAGGATACTGGTAAGCAACCATCTATTTTCCCCCTGTCCCCCAACCAACACCCTGTTAGAGATGTTGTCATACCATTAGTTCCACAAATCTGTTGTACTGTTCCCTGCTTCAGTGTTGTGAAAACTGGGCTCTTAGTACATAGTTATTGATATATTGACCCAAGCCCCTAACAGTGACAGACCACACATCCTTATCACAGTGTGCTTGGCAGCCGTGCTGCCTGCTCCCTGTGATTCTCCTTATTGCTGTCTGATGGTCACGGGTGCAGACGTGTGTCTGTGATGTGCGCTTTTTTATACACACAGAGTCTATTCTTCTGATTGGTTCCTGCCTTGTGTATACATATTTGAATTCCCCTGGGCCTAGTACCAGTTGTCATTATGTGATGTTCCAGTTAGTCTTGTTTGTCTGCTCCGTTTCGCTGTGACTCTTGCTTGTTCTCTGATCTCGTTCTGTGTATGACCTCGGCTTGTCTGACTATCCACATCGGTACTACCCATGGCTCTGACTGATCTTGCTCCATGTATGACTCCGGCTTGTCTGACTATCCACATCGGTACTACCTGTGGCTCTGGCTGATTTCACTCCGTGTATGACCCCAGCTTGTCTGACTATCCGCATCAGTACTGACTGTGGCTCTGGCTGACTACTTGCTCTGTGTATGACCCTGGTTTGTCTGACTATCCACCGGTGCCAACTAGTGGCTCTGGCTGACTTCTTGCTCCTTGTTGTCTCTGGTTGTCTGACTATCCACTTGGTTCCGTCCTGTGGCTCTAGCCAACTACTCACTCCTGTTGCTGGTTGTCTGACTATCCTCTCAGTACTGAACTGGGTACAGGCTGACTACTCTCTCCTTGTGACCTCTCCGGTCAGGCTATTCATGGTATGGTACTGTGGCTGTGCTGTCCTTTCTCCAACTGCCACTATCTGCCTTTAATACTGTGCAGTAGGAAGCATATATCTCTGGGCGCTCTGTCCTACCTTCAGATATAACCATAGGCTAAGTTCTATATTCCACTCCTACTTCGAGTAAGCGCAGGCCTCTACCTAGTGTCAGTCTGGGTAGTAGACATAGGGGCATAGTGGATATGTGTAAGTTCTCACATGTGTTGATGTTTCATTAACCCTCTGAATGCCAGAGTGGAAGCCATTTGTTGTAAAGCAATGCGTAGTGTTGTCCCTTGGCATTCATAGGGTTAAGCACAAGGCATAGACCTGTTAAGCATGACACAACATGGCATGCTCATAAACACAGTGTAGGTTTTAATCATCCTAGAAGTGGAAACATACAATTACAGGAAGAAAGGGAGGTGTATCACACTCACACACATCTCTTCTGCACCCATGAGCCACAGGGTCCTCTGCAGATTAGTGGCATGAAGAAGTCTGTAGGAAAAGAGACGTAAACAGATGTGAGACAGTGAACAAATCACGGATGGCTATGTGACCACAGAGCACACGGTAATACTGACCTTAGTTAATAGTATGCTACTTGCAAATTGTTTTTAGTTGTTTCTTATGGGTCCTTTTTTGATTGGCGGTACATAGAATTACTGCTGGTTTTGTTTAAACAACTTGGATAATAAGAAACTAAAACCTGACTTAAAAAATACAACACCTGTGTGTTTTTAGCAGTGATAATGGTATTGAGCCCCTGAATGGCTAATGCAGTCAATTGAATTGCAACTTGTGGTGTTTCCAGTATTTGCTATGGGTGAAAACACATCTTACTTTATCACCTGGCAGGTTTTTTATTTTGCCAGCATTTTTTCACAGCACGGGTAATTGAATAGCTTACCATTCTTGAAAAAAAAATGCTATTGACAGAGAAAACAGCTGTCGGACACAATTGAATTGGGGCCTAAGAGTTATCCTACTCCGTGATTTTGCTTTTGTACAACAGTATAAGGAGATATGTTTTATTATTACTGAAAACTGTTGCCCCATCACTGACACATCTGTAAAACTAATATTATGTGATCCTTGACATTCCGCTGTTGCTAGTTATTGCACCTATTACTAGCTGCTGGTGTGTCTACCAATCATACCTGTGGAATGTCTTTGAGGATGTGTGAAGATGGGATCCTACTCCCCTTCCCGCTCACATTGTGTGAGACATATCTCCTTATTATATGTTTTACACACTATGGGGTTCCTGAGGGACTACTAAGAATACTTGATTTTGCAAAAGTGCTACCACTAGCCATTACACATTACTTTGGACTGTGATTGTGAAGAAAACTAACAACATATAATGATAATTATAAAGGACATGCTGTAGAGGTCTTACTCTCCCTCTTGGAATTAACAATTATTTTAAATTTGAAGAAAGATATTTCTTTCTTATCTCGCAGACAGCAATAGGAACATTCACGTCACCAGCTTTTCAATCAGTAACGTCCATTACTATTAATAACAAATAATTTTGTGGCAATATGGTGCTCTACTGGTTAGGCTCACGTTTAAAAAAAAAAAAAAGAAAAAGGAAAATTACCTATGATAATACACAATATATTATAGATACCAGGATAAGGCTTCCAGAGGTTAACCCTTAAATAGCAGCTACAATCCCTAGACTGATGTGTGTGGTCTGCAGACAAAAAAACATATAACTATATATTAGGGAGAGTGCTATACATATGTATTGAAAAAAGTACTGTAAGATGTAAACACTCCTAAGTAAACCCCCCCCCAAGAGCATATGGAAACAAAAAATGTATATACCTATATTTATTAATAAATTAAAACACACAAGTCTCTAAAAGACTATGCATCAAAAACAATAATAAGACACAATAAAATACAATAGTAAAAAATACAGTATAGAACTAATAGTGGTACCACTATAAATAAACTGAGAATTATCAATACATTAATACCAATAGTGCCTAGAATCAGAAATAGCGTCCAGAGCTGTAAGTAGCATTAATCTCATTGGAATTAAGTATTCCCTCTCCCGACTATAGATATAAAAGGGAACCTGCGACTCTTTGCTCTCCCATCCGGTAGACACACACTCTGTATTCAGGCCCTCCTGATGCAGGACACGTCTCCCCAAAATGCAGATAGACTTTGTGGGTACTCCTCCGGTGGTGACTGCTGTACTCTTGTAATACTCACCGGGTATATGCCCAGGGCTATCTCCACCGATGCAGCCCAGGTGGCATGAAACGCGTTAGATAGGAGTCAGACCACTACACCACTTTACAAGCCCATTTATGCTGTAGTGTTTGACAAGAGCATTAACTTTGTCAGGTGGAATTCCCTTTGCCTAAGTATCTCAAAACTCTGATTTGTGTCCTGCATCGGGGGGGCCTGAGTACAGAGTGTGTGTCTACCAGATGGAAGATCAAGACGTCACAGGTTCCCTTTTACATCTATAGTTTGGAGAGGGAATACTTAATTCCAACATGATTAAAGCTACCTACAGCTTTGGGCTCTATTTCTGGCTCTATGAACTATTGGTATTAATGTATTGAGAATTCGCAGTTTATTTATAGTGTTACCACTATTCGTTCTATACTGTATTTTTATTATTGTATTTTATTGTGTCTTATTATTTTTGTTTTAATTTGTTCCTTTTTATTATTGCTTTATGTAAGTTTTAGAGATCTGATAGTCTGTGCAACAGATGCTCTACACTTTCACCGAGAATGCTCAGCAAACTCTCAGTCTAGATTCAAAATGGCTACAGTTGACAAAAAATAGCAAGGACCAGAGACATTAACTAGAGCCCTCCCCTTGCCCCTCCCACTTGCTAAAGTACAGCTACACCAGCATATTTGCTAGAAAAAAGGCTTGGGTAGCACAAACACACAAAAAAAATAATTCATCTTATTTACTGGAAAATCCATAGAGTGCCACTCAGTTTTTATATGCGCGCGCACACACACACATATGAATTTATGTACACAAGAGTACAGAGGAGAAAAGGAAAGACATATTTAATTAACATTTGATTCTGCACGAGTGTTAAGTATAAACATAAATACAAATTGTCACAAACCTGTCCGCTCCTCCTCCCTCAAGGCGGTCTCACTCATGATTACAAAACTCATACACCTGTCCATAGCCTACTTATACCCGAGTTTCCTATTATCCCCGCCCTCGGATGGTCTGTGCTCAGAATCCTATTACCTGTGTAACAAGCTTACCTTTGATTCCTGATTCCCACTGTGACCCTTGCCTGAACTCCGTGTATCCGAATATCTGGCTTCCTGACCTTGGCTTTGTCTGCGACCTCTCTTCTTGTTCCTGTGATACAACTGTTTGCTCCAGTCTTCTGTTCGACCCTTTGTGTACCGACTCCGGCTAGCCTGACCACTCTCTGAATATCTCCAGTTTGTTCGACTCCTTGTGTACCAACTCCTGCTCGACTACGACTCTCCACTTTTCGACTGACCCTAGGTACCGACTATCTGTTTGATCGACTTCCTGTGTACCTGACCCGGCTAACCTTTGACTCCTGCCTGTTTTTGACCCTGTGCAGTCGACATCAATTCTGCTCGACTCCTAGTCAACTCCACTGCCACTGTAGCCTTTTATTCTACTAGCAGCATAACATTACTGTCGGCTAACTTAAAGACTTTTGCTCTCTGCTCTTTGACTCCCGGCCTTCTGCTGTAGGGTTCCGACTCTGCCTTGTAGCCTCTGGGTTATCATCCTCATTCACCCGTTCCTTGCCTGGCTGAAAGAACCGTGACCGTATCTGAGGGTCGGTAACATGGAACCTGCAGAGGTTGGTCAAAAACTCAGGTTATGTGAGGCCAGGATTGAAGGCCTAGACCACCACATGGATCAGTTTGCTCAGGCCTTACAGACTTTGCTAGTTCGTACTGATCCTGCATGCCATGCTGCCCCTGCTACTTCTTCTGCTGTTCAAGTAGAGACCTCTACTTCTGTGCCTACCATGAGACTACCACCTCCCCCTCGTTATGGAAGTGACCCTGCTGAGTGAAGAGGTTTCTTAAATAAAGGTTCTATCCATTTTGAAGTAACATCCCACTTGTTTCCATCGGACAGAGCTAAAGTGGAATATGTGATTTCTTTGTTAATGGACCGTGCCCTTGTCTGGACTTCCCCTCTATGGGAGATAGGCACTCCACTGGTTAACAACTATTCAGAATTTGCCTGCAATCCTTGCCAAGTCTTTGACCTTCCTGACAGAGCAGGGACAGCTTCTTCATCTCTATTCACCATCAGACAAGGCTCACGTTCTTTATTGGACTTTGCAATAGAATTCCGTACCTTTGCGGCAGAGGTTAATTGGAACAATGAAGCCCTGGTCTCTGCATTTAATAATGGACTGTCTGAACATCTAAAAGATGAACTAGCTGCCAGAGATTTCCCTTGGAATTGGAGGATCTTATTGCCTTTGTCTCCTGCATAGATCTGAGACTCAGGGAGAGACAACTCCAGCGGGATTGCTATCACAGTGCCTGTGATTCCTGTCACTCTCATCTATGGCAGACACTGATTTGCTGAGTTGGTTTGGCCCGCCCCCTGGTGACCTTTTTATACCTGGCTATCACATCTGTCAGAGGCCCTTTCGTGGTGTTTCTGAGCCAGTTATACTGTTGCTGCGTTCCTGTGTTCCGGATTCCTGTGTACCGATTCGGCTTGTCCTGACTATTCTCCATTGTTCCTGCTTGTGTATGATCCGGCCCGTCTGACTACCACCCTTGGATCCTGACCCGGTTTGGCTGACGTTCCTGCTTGTGTATGACCCGGCTTGTATGACTACCTCCTACGTGCTCTGACCCTGCCTGGCTGACTTCCTGCTCCGAAGATCGACTTCCAGCTTGTTCCAATGACCTGCGTTCCAGTTGTCGCCGCCGCGACATTATTATCTGCTGTTCCAGTCTTTGTATGGCTGCCTTGCCTGGTGTTGCCCCGATCAGTGCAGTGTTTCTACCTGTGCAGAGCTGTGTGTTTGTACGCCTCACTCATACGGCAGAGCCTTGCTGTACCGCTGAAAAGCCTTGAGTAAACGTGCTTTTTAACCCTAGCAGTGCTGCCTTGGTCCCACTCTCTCTACTCCAGTGTGAGCCTCGTTCACGGTGATACTCCTGCTGAGTTGGCCGCTCTCCGTCGGCAACTCTGTACATCCTAGCAGAGTATTCACATCCGTTGGGCCGGTTGGGCGCTTTTGGCTCTCTCTCTCTCATTGCAAATACTGGGCGATTCCGTTATACCGAGTGGTGGCAGGCAAAGGCTTCAGCGCTAGCAAATCCGGTAACTACGCCCGTGGGGCTATTGGCTCTTGCACATCATATCCCAGTGTTCGGTTGAGTCTGAGGAGGCTTGGGAGCTCTTGCATTGCAGGCCGGTTCCAGTTAAGCCCGTGGGGGCTATTTTCACTCGCACTAGCAGAAACAGTTCCAGTAGGTACGCCCGAGGGGGCTAAGTGGATTCCTGTTCTGCTTTTTACTGAACACCGTGGCAAGGCAGTCCTGTATCCAGTCTATGGTGAATGTTGTCTCCAGCACAGCTTAATAACACCCAGGGCGTGCCAAACATCCACATCTGAGACTGACCGTTATCAAGGACTTAACCCTCTGTGGTTATATTCCATTCTACTGCTTTGCATTTGTACATGTAATACGTCTGTGCATTTACATTTGTATCTATCAGTCATCATTGCTGGTGTATATCAATCGCCACTAGAGGGCGGACCTTTGCCTTACCTTACTCTAAATAAATTGTGTTTTATTTCACACACTGGTCTGAGAGTCTTTAAAAACCGTTACAATTGCATCCGGAGACCTCCTGTTAAACTGGAACCTAAATTCTCTCCTCAGGAACCTCTGGTCGTTCCCCCTTCTGAGGAGCCCATGCAAATATGATCCATGGGGTTGAGCGAGGAGGAAAAGTGGAACAGAATAAGACAAAACCTATGCCTGTACTGCGGAGGAGAGGGACATTATGCCCACAACTGTCCCAAGAAGAAGGGAAACGCCCACATCTAGAGGGGATCAGGGGACCTGCTCTAGGTGTAATGGCTCATACCCCTGAGTCAGAGGGAGATCGCTTACTGATTCCTATGCAATTATCTTGGCAGGATCTTCATGTTTCTACTACTGCCTTAATAGACTCTGGAGCCGCAGGCTCATTTATTGACGAGACTTTCTGCAAAAACCAAGGGATACCATGTCTTGTCAAAAATAAACCTCTGTTGTTACAGGCCATTGATGGGAGGCCACTTCATCCCTCTATTATTACTCTAGAGACTCAATTCTTGCATGTCAAAGTAGGACCCCTGCATTCTGAGACACTGAGATTTCACATCATTCCTGTCCAGTCATCTTGGAATACTTCTGGTTATCTCTACATAATCCACATACTAAATGGCAAAGTAGCCAAATTGGGGTTCTTACTGCTGTCATCATTGCCTGGAGTCTGTGAACCCTTTTTGTATTTAGTCAGTCCAAGTATCTGTTCCTGAGATTTCTGAGCACTACCGAGAATTCATAGATGTCTCCAGCAAAAAGGAGACTGACAAATTGCCGCCTCATAGAGCTTTGGACTGCCCTATAGATCTTCTACCTGGCACCATTACTCCACAAGGTAGAGTCTACCAGGGAGTATATCCAGGGGAATCTTAAAAAGGGTTTCATTCAAAAGTCCACTTCCCCAGCAGGAGCAGGGTTCTTCTTTTTCAGAAAAAAAGAGGTAGACCTTCGTCCTTGTATTGATTTTAGAGGCCTCAATAAAATCACAATAAAAAACACCTACCCCCTACCTCTTATATCTGAACTGTTTGACCGACTTAAGGTGTCGGTACCTACCGGACACCACTGGCCGAAAGCGGAAGCATCGGATGCCAGTCCGGGCTTCCGCATCACTCGAGTGCATGCGCCGGCATCACGCCAGCGTGCACACATCGGCGTCGGTGCTCTGACGTCACTCCGGGAGGCCTTATAGTAGAGCTCTTGAATCTTGTCCGTCACTCAGTTATTGTAGTTGTTTCAAGCGTCTACTTCTCCAGAGTATTCCAGCTTGCTATCCGGACAATTGACTTGGGCCTATCTGACTTCTCCTGCGTGCCTCTTCCTTTTACTCCTGCTTGATCCTTGACTGCATCTGACCCTTGGATCACGGAGTCCTATCTGTTGCTGCCTGCCTTGGTACCTGACTTCTCAGGACCATCTCCTCCTGCCCAGTGCCTGCTCTAGTAAGTCTGCTACTAGCCTGCCATGCTCTCCAGCTTCACCACCTAGGTAAGCACTGCTCAGTCAGACCCCCTAGCCTGCCATGCTCTCCAGGTTCACCACCCAGGTAAGCTCTGCACAGTCAGACTCCTTAACCTGCCCCGCTCTCCAGCTTCACCACCCAGGAAAGCTCTGCACAGTCAGACTCCTTAACCTGCCCCACTCTCCAGCTTCACCACCCAGGTAAGCTCTGTTCAGTCAGACTACTTATCCTGCCACGCTTTCCAGCTTCTCTACTCAGGTAGCCCTGTACTACCTGCCTCGCTCCCAAGCACATTCCTCTGTAGTGAATCTCCTCATACCCCACCCAGGTAACCCTGTGTTACCTGCTACGCACCCGAGCACGCTTTCCTGTAAAGGTAATACACATTTTCCTTACCTCCTATGTTTGTTCTCAAATGCAAGTTATTTTAGATCTTGTATCCTCTGCATATCCTATTACATTGTATGTTGTCCCTTGTCCTGCTCTCTCTCCTTGGGTTATCACTTGTACGGGTTTCCCTAAAGATTGCCTAGGCTTCCTAATCCTTCTCTCCACCCCTTGCATCCGATAGGGGTGCCGACATAAGGGATCTAAGGTGTATACAAAACTGGACTTCCGTGGAGCTTACAATTTGATCTGGATAAGACAAGGAGACGATTGGAAGACGGCATTTAAAGGGATAGTAATGTTTCATAATAAAAGCAGCTCTAATTAATCGTCATAGTATTTGGACTTTGGAGAGTGTTGTTTCAGTTCTGTCAGAGTTGTAGTTCAAGAGTAATTCAATGACAAAGTATCCCTCTCCTGCCCCTTTTACTGAGGTAACACTGCTCAGCCAGAGCAGAAGGGAGGTGCCCAGATAGACTGTAGAGAGGGACAATCTTCAATTAAGATAAGGGAAAACCTGAAAAACTTGTCAAGGGGGCAGGGCTTTCATTGTTCTCATTGAACGAAACTGTCCCCTGCTGTTATCTGTCTGGTCTATGGACTGCATTCCACATCTGAGAAGAGATGGCTTACACTAGGTAAAAGGGGCAGGAGGGGGAAACTTTGCTTGTGAATATCTCTTAAACCATAAAGGCTTGAGAGATAAGACTTATATGGTTCTTCATGTTTTTTTAATGCCTACAAAATAAAATAAATTTAAAATGAAGTATTACTATCCCTTTAATACTCACTCAGGGCATTATGAGTATAAGGTCATGCCCTTCGGCCTCTGCAATGCCCCTGCTGTCTTTCAGGAGTTTGTAAATGAATGCCTCAGGGACTTTCTACAGCACTTTGTCATAGTCTACTTAGATGACATACTAATTCACTCTCCTGATCTCCACACTAATCGCTCATCAAGCCACGACAAGCAAGTCTTACTCCGTCTCTGTCTTAGAGAAAACCGTGTATTTGCTAAGCTAGAAAAATGTTTGTTTGAAGTTGAAAGAGTGCCTTTCCTAGGCTATATTATTAGCCCTTCCGGCTCTGAAATGGATCCCTTGAAATTGGAAGCCATCCTCAACTGGCCTCAACCATCTGGGCTTAAACCTCTCCAGAGATTCTTGGGGTTTGCGAACTATTATCGCAAATTCATCTGGAATTATTCCAAGATTGTTGGTCCTCTCACAGCTCTTACTAAGAAGGGAGCAGATCCAGTTAATTGGCCTCCTGAAGCTGTCAAGGCCTTGGTATTCCTGAAACAAAAATTCTCCACTGCTCCAGTTCTGAGACATCTGGACCCTACTCAGCCCTTTGTACTTGAAGTTGATGCTTCTGAGATTGGTGTGGGGGTTGTCTTATCCCAGAGAAGCACTCATAACGACCCACTCCATCCCTGTGGATTCATGTCCAAGAGATTCTCTCCAGCGGAGCGAAATTACGATGTCACTAATAGGGAGTTACTGGCCATCATTCTCGCTTTAGAGGAGTGGAGACATTTATTGGAGGGGGCACGTACACCTATAACGATACTCACTGATCACAAAAACCTTATTTACATCAGCGATGTAAAAGAATGAATCCCAGACAGGCAAGATGGGCACTGTTTCTGACTTAATTATGTGCTATCCTATCGACCAGGAACTAAGAATACTAAAGCCGACGCAGTCTCCAGAATGTACACAGAACCCACAGAGGACACCCAACCCATGGAACCTATTGTTCCCCCAAACAGGGTACTGGCTAGTATATGCCATTCCAGTTTATCCTCCCCACTTCTAGAAGAGATCTGTAATAGCCAGAACGAAGCCCAGGACACCGTACCTCCCGGGAAGCTCTTTGTACTGTCGGAAAAAAGAGAGTCTTTATTGTGTGTCAGAGTCACACTGTTCAATGCTGCTAGTAATGGGCAAGATATCAAAATGTAATGCCACAGAAGATGAGTCCTCAGAGGCTAAATGATTAATGTGTTGCCTTTTTCTAAGGCACTTACCCCCTGTAGTTGAAGGTTCCGTAAGGGACATGAGGGTGGGGTCCCCTGCAGGTACATGGGGAGCCAAGGTGTTATTCCCCACACCAGGTGTCACTGTGTTCATATGTTAGGTGTTGTTCCCCACACCAGGGATCATGGATTGAGGGTTTGGAGTAGAGGACGCTCCCATAAGGGGGGTCTGATGTTGTATGGCCATAGTATAAGATTCAGCAAAAGAAGTAGATAATATTTGCATGGTATTCTGGACTGATAATTCCATAAATCTAGCAAAAGAAACAGAGCCAAAGGGATTAGCCATCAGGAAAGAGGGATCCCCTATAATATGGTCCATATGGGGATCAATAGAGGCCCAAGAGGTGTCCTGCTCGTCATTGCAGGAGAGGTACTGGTAATCGCTGTCAGAGCGATGGCTAGACATATTTAAAAAATAAAAAATAAATTGCCAGTAAACAGGAGCAATTAAGCCAAACTCTGGTACCACAAATTAAAGCAAAAATGTTTTCCACAAAACTTAAATAAATTACAAATTTTGCAGAAAAAATAACAATAATAATAATAATTAAGCTGTATAGAAGAATTCTATAAATAAATTCAATAGCAGTCAATGCTGTCCCTGGGATCGAACCCAGGTCTGCTAGGTGAAAGGCCTATGCTCTAACTGCTATACAATCTGTGTTTATGAAACTGAAAAGGATAATGGCAACGCTGAAATAGCTTCAGCCAATATAATATCGCCTTGTGCATGCGCAGAAGGGGAAAGCAGATGCCGGAAGAAGCAGCGCAGACACGCCACAGGTAACGGTGTCCAGGGAAGGGGGAAGGGAGATACAAGTGATGAAAAATGGCAAAAAGCCATAGGAGGAAATAAAACTGACCCGATTTCTTTAGGACCAAGCTGGGCAAAGCAAAAAAGGGGCTGCACACAGAAAGTAAAATAAAGACATATATTATGCTCATCAGAAAACCATAGGGGAAACAAACTCCAGGCATTTGAAGGGTTAATTCGAATGAACCAGGTATGTGTGTGCGTGTGTGAAGGGGACAGATGCCCCCCAAGATAACACAAAGGAAGATACAGTATACAAGGGCAGATACTATGTTCATAAGGTGACAAAGTACTTATCTTGTGGGAAACAGTAAAGAAAGAGGTGGAGTCTTGGGTTGCTGCCTACTTATAACATGGGGTCCAGTGTCATTGGAGAGATGGTTGCTATAGTTACTGGGAAACTTTTACTTGATTTTTCAGTGGAGAAGGTTATATTGCATAATATGAAGCCTCCGTGCCTGCCATAAAATTACTTTTCTTTTGAAAATATGACCTTTAAGCATCCACTGGGGTTCCACATATAATCTTGTGTCACTGATTATATAATCTGACAGATTCAATGCAATTGCTATCAAAATGTTAATTATGTACAGAATTTGTCCTAAAGTTTCTATTTTAGCTTGTTATAAGAAATTGTCAGTTTTTTTCTGACTTGCACTGTTTAAGGTTAAACAACATATAATTGCACTTCTTACCTAATTTGTAGAGCTAAAATAATAATTTAAATAGGGATTTGATTAGTATAGTAAGGCAAGTCTCAAACTAATTCAGCAACTTTAGCAAAATTGTTATGCTTGCTAAAAGAAGGCAGCAATTTTAGATGATATAATTAGCCCCAAGCTTTGATTATTACACCTTTAAAAATAAATGTGCATGTCAATTTGAAACTGTTTAATAAAGAAAGAGATAATAAAAAAACAATGCTCAGTAGGAACTGCAAGTATGATATAGATATGTCTCTGATGAGACCCATGAAATATTTATTCAGGATTCAACAGCACACTCAAGAAACACACTGAGAGTTTGACAGTGATTAAATGTTCAACATATATATTGAGAGTTTGTAATGTTCTGAGATTAATAACATGAAGAATCCAAACAGTTTGTCTCCTATGTGGAAGCAGCAGTTCCCATCAGGGGAAGAATAAAAACATGAACATAACATCCATAGCAGTCTGCAGTGAATCTGAAAAGATTTCTTACATCAAACAAAGTAAAAATGTTATTATTGAACTAAAATTATCTATGGTTATCCTCTATCTCATTGCTACAATTGAAATAACTAAGATTATCACTTTAATGTTAAAATTGTAATGAACGAAAATAAAACAGCAGATTGTAAACATTTAGAAATTACATGGAATTAATAAACCTGATTTTTGTACTTCTTATTATAAAAATCCTGTCTACCGATATAAGTTCTTAAATAGTTGGTAGATTATTGTTTAAAATGCACATATAAATTATTTTATTATATTTTTTATCCAACATGCACATATGCAGCACGCACATAAACATATTTTTTAAAGCCTTTTGCAATATTGCCTAGAAGACTCCACATTAGTGACTGGGTTGTACCCTGGATTACAGCTGTACTTATATATGGGTTATCTGATATAACCTTGCAGGAGTCAACTAAATCAGTTTCTCAAAGTTCCCAGGTGAAAGATGGAATCTATTGAGTCAGTCATAGCAGCCATGGAACCAGAGGAATTTCTCCAGACATCAGAGATGAGTGCCTATATCCCTTCTGCCACAAACACTGAGAATACCTCAAGTTTGCATACCAAAACCAATTCTTTCAAAATGTGGCTCTGCCTTTCAGTCTAGCCACAGCACTGAGAGTTTTCACCAAGGTGATTGCTCCCCTAATGGCTCACTGCAGATCCATGGGAATAAATACAACTCCCTACTTGGACGATCTGTTGCTAAAGGATCCATCTCATGATCTAATTCAGCAACATCTTCATCTTACTCTAAGGATGAAGAAACATGGTTGGATAATCACTCAAAAGATTATGTACATATAAATATATACAAAGCTCAGGTGATTTAAAGATTACCACCACACAATTTTGAATATGGATTAAACAAATATTATTCAAGTAATTGTTGTTTCAGCCAGAGATGCAAACTGCTCCCATAGTTATTAGAGTCCTTTATATTCATCACAGTCTCAGGTCACACATGCAAAGAAAAAAGAGGAACGTCCAATTAGACTCTACCAATATCAAGATTCTTAACCCCTTAAGGACCGGACGTTATGGGACATTTCCGTCCCATAACGTCCGCATAGGGGCACTTTGAGGCGCCGGTACACGTGACCTGTCACGTGTATCGGCGCGTCACTATGGGGCTTGAAACAGATCGCTCCGATCTTGGAGCGGTCTATTTCATGCCCCATTTTTACTTACAGCGCTCCCGGTAGAGCGCTGTAAGTAAAAAGTACGTGACGTACCAGGACCGTCAAGGGTCTTTCAATCAAGTTTACCCTTGACGGTCCTGGTACGTCAAGGGTCCCTAAGGGGTTAAAGAATAATATCCACTTACACATTAGCTGTTTTCTAATCACCTCAGTGGATGCAGGATCCTACTCCATTGGATTTCTTGAGTCTCACACGGCTTCGATTTTCTTCTTACTCTAACACTCTCTTTACTCCGCCTCCGTTCCCGTCTCTATGTTGTAGCTCCAAACTTATTGCGGATGTGTAGGTGTAAAGGTGGGATAGAGTGGGGACACTTTTCTTTTAAATATAAGCCATAATATTTATTACACAATAATTATAAACTAAAACAAAAAATATACACTGTTTAAAATATTTGAATCCGTGGCAATGTTCAACCTCAATACTGGCAGCAAGGTCCGTGAGTGTTCGGCAGCGACCAGCGCTCTTATACACTCCTGTATCCAATGGTAACACAATAACCAAATAGAATACACAATGTATCAGATCCTGATGCAGTTATATCAGTGGACACTTACCCTCTACGCCCAATGCGTTTCGTGCTAACACTTCATCAGGGGAAATCACAGGATTACTCTTCTCAACAAGTTTATAAAGATTAAAGTCCTGACGTCAATGTGAACGGACGTATCATCAATCAAAACAATCAAACTTTATCAATTGTCATATACTTTGTTACAAATAATCGTCTCACTGTATCTCCTTACTGTCTCCAATATAATTGTTCAACAGCAAAATTGACAATGGACGCATCATGCATCTATACAGTAATAAAAACAAAACCAAATTTAAAATGATATTGAGATTGGTGATGCAGTGAAGAAAGAATGTCCTACATTTATAATCAAATACAGTAGTGACTATAAAAATATTGAGAAGATTTTTCAGAAATATTGGCCTATTCTCCAAAAAGATCCTCAACTGAAATCAATACTACCGAATCGGCCCAGAAGGGCCAAAAATCTAAAAGAGAAGTTGATTTCCAGCTATGTTAATTATAATCAACCAAAAAGCTCCTACTTTAAAAAAGATTTGAAAGGTTTTTTCAGATGTGAAAGATGTATAGCCTGCAGAAGTAGTAAAAATTCTACACGCAATATAAAACAATTTAAGAGCAATCAAACCAATAAAATGTATGATATAGAAAAGTGTATTATGTGCAAGAGTAAAAATGTTGTCTACTTATTGGAGTGCCCTTGTGGCCTCCAGTATGTAGGACGTAGTACAAGATGTGTAAGTACAAGGATATCAGAGCACATAAGAAATATAAGGAAGGGTCTGGGGACTCACAGTGTTTCGGAACATTCTTTAAAGGTACATAATAAGGATCCGTCATTATTAAAATTCACTGCTATAGATCAAGTAATCAGGAATTGGAGAGGAGAGGTTATAATTTTAAAGGTATCCAAAAAAGAGACAGAGTGGATACACCAACTGAAAACCTTAATTCCGCATGGGTTAAACATTAATATTGATTTGAATTGCTTTTTAAGATGAGATAAACATAACTAATATATAATTATTTAAGGATTATATTTTATAATTATTGAATTTTATTAAGAAAATTTGTTAGATTAAATTAAATGGTGATTGGTAGAAAAATGATCTATTACGGGAAAATATTAAAGAAATCCTGAATGAGATATCAATTGAAATGTGATTTGAGGAATACATAGGATATTTTGTAATAGGATAGCATGAATATCGTTTTAAATTTGTTTTTGTTTTTATTACTGTATAGATGCATGATGCGTCTATTGTCATTTTTGCTGTTGAACAATTATATTGGAGACAGTAAGGCGATACGGTGAGATGTTTATTTGTAACAAAGTATATGACAATTGATAAAGTTTGATTGTTTTGATTGATGATACGTCCGTTCACATTGACGTCAGGACTTTAATCTTTATACGCTTGTTGAGAAGAGTAATCCTGTGATTTCCCCTGAAGAAGTGTTAGCACGAAATGCATTGGGCGTAGAGGGTAAGTGTCCACCAATATAACTGCATCAGGGTCTGATACATTGTTTATTCTATTTGGTTAATGTGTTACCATTGGATACAAGAGTGTATAAGAGCGCTGGTCGCTGCCAAACACTCACAGACCTTGCTGCCAGTATTGAGGTTGAACACTGCCATGGATTCAAATATTTTAAACATTGTATATTTTTTGTTTTACTTTATAATAATTGTGTAATAAATATTATGTCTTATATTTAAAAGAAAAGTGTCCCCACTCTATCTCGCCTTTACACCTACACACCCGCAATAAGTTTGGAGCTACAACATAGAGGCGGGAACGGAGGCGGAGTAAAGAGAGTGTTGGAATAAGAAGAACATCAAAGCCGTGTGGGACTCAAGAAATTATTAATGTGAGTGAATATATTTTTTTGGGTATATGGTTGATGATTGATATACTAAACGATATACATATATCCTTATCCTAAGAACGGCTTGGAAGAGGCGCAGTCTGTGTTGATATCGCGGAAGAATTGGATTGGGCTGGTTATCCGTACTGATCGAGCTTATTGTGGACAGATAGAGGAGGTGAAGGCTGGAAGAAATCCAGTGGAGTAGAATCCTGCATCCACAGAGGCGTTTAGAAAACAGCTAACGTGTAAGTGGATATTATTCTTTAACCCCTTAACGACCCTTGACGGTCATAGTACGTCAAGGGTCGATGTGACTGAACGACCGCTGGCGTGCTATGACCGTCATCGAATTCTGGGCTCCCCCCGCGGCTGCGCGCCATTCGGGGAGTCCGGAATGCAACGGAGCAATAAAAAAAAATGCTCCGTTGTCATTCAGTCGCGTCTGGGTCCGGATTCCCTGGTCCTTAAGGGGTTAAGAATCTTGATATTGGTAGAGTCTAATTGGACGTTCCTCTTTTTTCTTTGCATGTGTAACCTGAGACTGTGATGAATATAAAGGACTCTAATAACTACGGGAGCAGTTTGCATCTCTGGCTGAAACAACAATTACTTGAATAATATTTGTTTAATCCATATTCAGAAAATTGTGTGGTGGTAATCTTCGAATCACCTGAGCTTTGTATATATTTATATGTACATAATTTTTAGAGACTTGTTTAACCTATTAAGAGTAAGTAGGTACTTGGGCTGAGCCTTAGTGTATTACCTATATTTAGATTGTATCTGTGATACACAGTGCCGATTTCTATATTACTTTTAAAGGTTGGATAATCAGCCTAAGCAAGTCTCATTTAATACCATCTCAGCAGATCCTGTTTCTAGGTCTCAGATTCAACACCAGCCTTCACAGGCTGTTTTTACCTTAAAGGGATAGTAATACTTCATTTTATCTTAATTTTATTTTGTAGGCATTAAAAAAACATGAAGAACGATATGTCTTATCTCTCAAACCTTTATGATTTGAGAGAAATTCACAAGCAAAGTTTTCCCTCACTGACCACAAAGTTTTCCCTCACTGACCAAAATGGTAAAGTCTGCCATATAGCTGTCAGATTTGGAATCAGGTCCACAGATCAACAGGGTGGCTCTTCAGTTGAGCCGAGATCGCAAGGTATAAAAATAACTATTTCATTGGAAGGTTCTAAAAAGTGTGCTTGCAAACCAGGCACACTTTGTAGACTATTCAAATGAAGTAGTTCTTCTTATATCTCGCGATCTCGGCTCTGCTGTAGAGCCACCCTGTTGATCTGTGGACCTGATTCCAAATCTGACAGCTAGATGGCAGACTTGACCGTTTTGGTCAGTGAGGGAAACTTTGCTTGTGAATATCTCTCAAACCATAAAGGTTAGAGAGATGACATATAGTTCTTCATGTTTTTTTAATGCCTACAAAATAAAATAAAGATAAAACATAGTATTACTATCCCTTTAAGAGTAAATTTCAGATCTTCAAGACAGATCCCAATACTTTCTCTCCCCTCCTAAGTTTTCTGTCAGGCAGTGCATGAAGACAGTAGGAAACATGATAGCCACTATAGAAGTTCCTTTAACTTAGTTTCACCTGAGACCTTTTCAATTGCACCTAATTCTCATTTCTTCAAAATACACAAGTCATCTTCATCATATGATGAAGATATCACAGACCGCAAGACAATCTATTCAGCGGTGGTTCATAAATTCAAATCTTTCTCCATAATAGAGTTGGAGACAGTCACAACAGACCCCAGTCTGTATGGATGAGGACCAGTGTATAACCTTCCCTCCATACAAGGTTAGTGGATTCCATTGGAGTCCAGCCTTCTCATAAACACTCTAGAGTTAAGAGTAAGTTCCTATGCTCTATTGGCATGGCGTTCATAAACCATCAAGAATGAACAAAAAGCAAATCTGTCTGGATGGAAGTAGATAAATTCTTCTCTGGGCAGAGAACCATGTTTCAGCTATTTAAATTACACAACTCTTTGATTCTTAGCCTCCTTCCTTTGGAATAGCTTATACTCTGAATCATAAATACCTGAACTTAGCCGTTGGCTGTTACTGAGGGAGAAGCTTTGTAGTTGGTAGGTGATCTTCGTGGAACACATACAGGTTTGGATTTGTATTATCATTTTATTTAATTTTAGTTGTAGAAAAAAACCTCATATTTACTTCAAATTTACCTCAATTTTACCTAATATTTACTTTATTTATTCTATAAGTATAACTAAATCTAATTTAGTGCATAGTACTCCACACAGAGCACTATACTGCACTGCTTGCATTGCTAGTTTTCTTCTCACCTAAAGTTACCTCACACAGCAGCGGGCATTGCTTAGTGCGGCTTCAGAGTTTCTCCCCTCAGCAGCCTCTATAAATATATAGTAAAAAAGGATCCTTATCTGATTTATGCAACTCCATAGGAGCAGGCCACTTTAGGTTGCTTACTCTAAGTTTACCTGGCCATCCGCTTTAGCACACTCCACAAGAGTATCTCTATACAGTGTGTGATAACTATTAACCCCTTCTCTACCAGCTCCTTTAGGGTATTGTTTAAGTACTAATAGTGGGGCTTTTAATGCAATACAAAATTCAATCTGCCATTATTCAACCTATGTGTTCATCTATTAGTGCACACACTATATTATTGGTTGTTGGACTAAATGTCTCCTTTTAGACCAAATTCCTTTTGTACATTGGCAAATATTAATACTTCTCATTGTATTCACTGTAAGGAAGTTGTAAGGAAGTTGAACATTCTTAGTTAGGGCATACTAAGCTGACAGTGAGATTTAATTTATTTTCTTCCTTTGTTTATGGAAGAAAAGGGGGAGAAGAAAACTAAGAGCAATGAAATTACTTCTACTACATGTAAAAAATACAATGCAAAGATCACAAGCAATATGTCTATGTTTGCTAAATGTATGGACTAACAGGTAGTGTTGAGCGAGCATGCTCGGCCGATGCTCGGATCGGCTCGAGCATCGCTCTGCTCGGCACATGGCGGTACTCGTACGAGTACCGCATGTGCTCGCCCGCCATGTTCGGGTCTCCTCCCCGCACGTTTCGCGGCTGCTGCGCAGCCAATAAACGTGCAGGGAGGCTCTGACATCAGTGTAATGCCAGCAGCCATGTTGGCTGCTGGCATTACACTGATTGGCTGGCCAGAACCCGTGGTCGGGTGCTGTATAGCACCTGACCAGCGAGTTCGGCTCAGTCTTAGCCAGGGAGAGATGAGGATAGGAAGGGAAAGTCAGTGTAGGGAGAAGACAAGCAAATTTGTTAAAAAAAAGACCCAAAAGTCCTTTTTAGGACTACTGTGTGTGGGGGCAGCAGTTTATTTTGCGTGGGGGGAAAAAAACAACAACAAAAAAAAATTCATATATTCTGTTTAGTGTGCAAAGTTGCAGATTAGAGCACATTCTGTTTAGTGTGCAAAGTTGCAGATTAGAGCACATTCTGTTTAGTGTGCAAAGTTGCAGATTAGAGCACATTCTGTTTAGTGTGCAAAGTTGCAGATTAGAGCACATTCTGTTAAGTCTTCAAACTGTAAAATATCAAAGTCACATATTCCATTCAGTGTGCTTCGCCGCAGTTTAGCAGCACATTCTGTGTACTGTGCAGAGTTGCAGAATAGGAAGAAATACTGTTAAGTCTTCAAACTAAAATATCAAAGTCACATATTCCATTCAGTGTGCGTCACCGCAGTTTAGCAGCACATTCTGTGTACTGTGCAGAGTTGCAGAATAGGAAGAAATACTGTTAAGTCTTCAAACTAAAATATCAAAGTCACATATTCCATTCAGTGTGCTTCGCCTCAGTTTAGCAGCATATTCTGTGTACTCTGCACAGTTGCAGAATAGGAAGTAATACTGTTAAGTCTTCAAACTAAAATATCAAAGTCACATATTCCATTCAGTGTGCGTCACCGCAGTTTAGCAGCACATTCTGTGTACTGTGCAGAGTTGCAGAATAGGAAGAAATACTGTTAAGTCTTCAAACTAAAATATCAAAGTCACATATTCCATTCAGTGTGCGTCACCGCAGTTTAGCAGCACATTCTGTGTACTCTGCACAGTTGCAGAATAGGAAGAAATACTGTTAAGTCTTCAAACTAAAATATCAAAGTCACATATTCCATTCAGTGTGCGTCACCGCAGTTTAGCAGCACATTCTGTGTACTGTGCAGAGTTGCAGAATAGGAAGAAATACTGTTAAGTCTTCAAACTAAAATATCAAAGTCACATATTCCATTCAGTGTGCTTCACCGCAGTTTAGCAGCACATTCTGTGTACTCTGCACAGTTGCAGAATAGGAAGAAATACTGTTAAGTCTTCAAAGTAAAATATCAAAGTCACATATTCCATTCAGTGTGCTTCGCCGCAGTTTAGCAGCATATTCTGTGTACTGTGCACAGTTGCAGAATAGGAAGAAATACTGTTAAGTCTTCAAACTAAAATATCAAAGTCACATATTCCATTCAGTGTGCGTCACCGCAGTTTAGCAGCACATTCTGTGTACTCTGCACAGTTGCAGAATAGGAAGAAATACTGTTAAGTCTTCAAACTAAAATATCAAAGTCACATATTCCATTCAGTGTGTGTCACCGCAGTTTAGCAGCACATTCTGTGTACTCTGCACAGTTGCATAATAGGAAGAAATACTGTTAAGTCTTCAAACTAAAATATCAAAGTCACATATTCCATTCAGTGTGCTTCGCCGCAGTTTAGCAGCATATTCTGTGTACTCTGCACAGTTGCAGAATAGGAAGAAATACTGTTAAGTCTTCAAACTAAAATATCAAAGTCACATATTCCATTCAGTGTGCTTCGCCGCAGTTTAGCAGCACATTCTGTGTACTGTGCAGAGTTGCAGAATAGGAAGAAATACTGTTAAGTCTTCAAACAAAAATATCAAAGTCACATATTCCATTCAGTGTGCTTCGCCGCAGTTTAGCAGCATATTCTGTGTACTGTGCACAGTTGCAGAATAGGAAGAAATACTGTTAAGTCTTCAAACTAAAATATCAAAGTCACATATTCCATTCAGTGTGCGTCACCGCAGTTTAGCAGCACATTCTGTGTACTCTGCACAGTTGCAGAATAGGAAGAAATACTGTTAAGTCTTCAAACTAAAATATCAAAGTCACATATTCCATTCAGTGTGCTTCGCCGCAGTTTAGCAGCATATTCTGTGTACTCTGCACAGTTGCAGAATAGGAAGAAATACTGTTAAGTCTTCAAACTAAAATATCAAAGTCACATATTCCATTCAGTGTGCGTCACCGCAGTTTAGCAGCACATTCTGTGTACTGTGCAGAGTTGCAGAATAGGAAGAAATACTGTTAAGTCTTCAAACTAAAATATCAAAGTCACATATTCCATTCAGTGTGCGTCACCGCAGTTTAGCAGCACATTCTGTGTACTCTGCACAGTTGCAGAATAGGAAGAAATACTGTTAAGTCTTCAAACTAAAATATCAAAGTCACATATTCCATTCAGTGTGCTTCGCCGCAGTTTAGCAGCATATTCTGTGTACTCTGCACAGTTGCAGAATAGGAAGAAATACTGTTAAGTCTTCAAACTAAAATATCAAAGTCACATATTCCATTCAGTGTGCTTCGCCGCAGTTTAGCAGCATATTCTGTGTACTGTGCAGAGTTGCAGAATAGGAAGAAATACTGTTAAGTCTTCAAACTAAAATATCAAAGTCACATATTCCATTCAGTGTGCTTCGCCGCAGTTTAGCAGCATATTCTGTGTACTGTGCACAGTTGCAGAATAGGAAGAAATACTGTTAAGTCTTCAAACTAAAATATCAAAGTCACATATTCCATTCAGTGTGCGTCACCGCAGTTTAGCAGCACATTCTGTGTACTGTGCAGAGTTGCAGAATAGGAAGAAATACTGTTAAGTCTTCAAACTAAAATATCAAAGTCACATATTCCATTCAGTGTGTGTCACCGCAGTTTAGCAGCACATTCTGTGTACTCTGCACAGTTGCAGAATAGGAAGAAATACTGTTAAGTCTTCAAACTAAAATATCAAAGTCACATATTCCATTCAGTGTGCTTCGCCGCAGTTTAGCAGCATATTCTGTGTACTCTGCACAGTTGCAGAATAGGAAGAAATACTGTTAAGTCTTCAAACTAAAATATCAAAGTCACATATTCCATTCAGTGTGTGTCACCGCAGTTTAGCAGCACATTCTGTGTACTCTGCACAGTTGCAGAATAGGAAGAAATACTGTTAAGTCTTCAAACTAAAATATCAAAGTCACATATTCCATTCAGTGTGCTTCGCCGCAGTTTAGCAGCATATTCTGTGTACTCTGCACAGTTGCAGAATAGGAAGAAATACTGTTAAGTCTTCAAACTAAAATATCAAAGTCACATATTCCATTCAGTGTGCGTCACCGCAGTTTAGCAGCACATTCTGTGTACTCTGCACAGTTGCAGAATAGGAAGAAATACTGTTAAGTCTTCAAACTAAAATATCAAAGTCACATATTCCATTCAGTGTGCGTCACCGCAGTTTAGCAGCACATTCTGTGTACTCTGCACAGTTGCAGAATAGGAAGAAATACTGTTAAGTCTTCAAACTAAAATATCAAAGTCACATATTCCATTCAGTGTGCTTCGCCGCAGTTTAGCAGCATATTCTGTGTACTCTGCACAGTTGCAGAATAGGAAGAAATACTGTTAAGTCTTCAAACTAAAATATCAAAGTCACATATTCCATTCAGTGTGCTTCGCCGCAGTTTAGCAGCACATTCTGTGTACTGTGCAGAGTTGCAGAATAGGAAGAAATACTGTTAAGTCTTCAAACAAAAATATCAAAGTCACATATTCCATTCAGTGTGCTTCGCCGCAGTTTAGCAGCATATTCTGTGTACTGTGCACAGTTGCAGAATAGGAAGAAATACTGTTAAGTCTTCAAACTAAAATATCAAAGTCACATATTCCATTCAGTGTGCGTCACCAGAGTTTAGCAGCACATTCTGTGTACTCTGCACAGTTGCAGAATAGGAAGAAATACTGTTAAGTCTTCAAACTAAAATATCAAAGTCACATATTCCATTCAGTGTGCTTCGCCGCAGTTTAGCAGCATATTCTGTGTACTCTGCACAGTTGCAGAATAGGAAGAAATACTGTTAAGTCTTCAAACTAAAATATCAAAGTCACATATTCCATTCAGTGTGCTTCGCCGCAGTTTAGCAGCACATTCTGTGTACTGTGCAGAGTTGCAGAATAGGAAGAAATACTGTTAAGTCTTCAAACAAAAATATCAAAGTCACATATTCCATTCAGTGTGCTTCGCCGCAGTTTAGCAGCATATTCTGTGTACTGTGCACAGTTGCAGAATAGGAAGAAATACTGTTAAGTCTTCAAACTAAAATATCAAAGTCACATATTCCATTCAGTGTGCGTCACCGCAGTTTAGCAGCACATTCTGTGTACTCTGCACAGTTGCAGAATAGGAAGAAATACTGTTAAGTCTTCAAACTAAAATATCAAAGTCACATATTCCATTCAGTGTGCTTCGCCGCAGTTTAGCAGCACATTCTGTGTACTCTGCACAGTTGCAGAATAGGAAGAAATACTGTTAAGTCTTCAAACTAAAATATCAAAGTCACATATTCCATTCAGTGTGCTTCGCCGCAGTTTAGCAGCATATTCTGTGTACTGTGCACAGTTGCAGATTTGCAGCACATATTCCGTGTAATATGAAGAAGGCGGGTAAAAAGGGACGGGGAAGTGGACGTGATCCTGATAGTTCAGGGCGCGGGTCAGGACGCGGAGAAACTGTGCCTGGTGCCAGAGCACAAGAAAGAAAGACATCCACCATACCTAGCTTCATGTCTCATTTTACAGGGCGTCGCAGGACATCACTCTCGAGGTCCGACCACTGCGAACAGGTGGTCGGTTGGATGTCAGCTGATACTGCTTCCAGTCGGTTAAGCACCACCCTGTCTTCCACCAAGTCCACTCTCAGTAGCCAAGAGTCTGGTCAACATAATCCTCACTCTGATCATCCTTCCTCCCACCATAGACGGTCTGGTCAAAGAAGTGATCCCACACTGGGATATAGTGAGGAGCTCGTCTCATCACCAATCCTTCATTTGACCCTCTCTCCAAGCACGCTTGCAGAGGAACATGACATCTTATGCCCTGATTCACAACCTCTAGAGGGTACCCAATCACAAGAAGATGACAGATGTGAACGGCATTTAAGGTCAAAGGAAGTAGTGGATGATGATGATGATGAAACACAGTTGCCATTAAATCAACCACTATTACTGTCTCAAGACCTTGTTGAGGAGGATGATATACAGTTGTCAATGACTGAGTATGTGGTGGGATCAAGACATGAGGAGGATGATCAGAGTGAGGAAGTGGAGGAGGACTTGGTGGACGATGAGGTGACTGACCCCACCTGGGAAGGTGTAGAGCCGAGCGATGACAGCAGTCCTGAGGGTGCGCCATCTGCAGCACCGCAACAGGCTGGAAGAGGCAGTGGTGTGGCTACAGAAAGAAGGCGGACCGCACCAAACCGGCCCGCAAATGTTCCACGGAGCACCCCCTTGCGTAAATCTACCTTGCCAAGGGGTAGGTGTTCCGCGGTATGGCGTTTTTTTAAGGAAAGTGCGGACGACAAAAGAATTGTAGTTTGCAACCTGTGCCACACCAGAATGAGCCGAGGCATGAACACTAGAAACCTCACCACCACCAGCATGATCCGACACATGACATCCAAGCACCGTAATAAGTGGGAGGAACGCCTGGATCGCCCATCTGTGTCTGCAGGCCACACCACTGCCTCCTCTTCCCCTGTTTTCGGTGCCGGCCAATCGCCTGTCGAAGGCGCAGGCCCGCATACCTCCCGCCCTGCACCTGTACCATCTGAAGCACCATCAGCGACCACATCCACTTCCCTGTCCCAGCGCAGCGTCCAAATGTCGTTACCCCAGGCATTTGAGCGCAAGCGAAAATACCCAGCCACCCACCCACAGGCCATAGCACTAACCTCACACCTTTCCAAATTACTGGCCATCGAAATGCTGCCATTTAGGCTTGTGGAGACTGAGTCCTTCCGCAGCCTGATGGCAGCAGCTGTCCCTCGGTACGCGGTCCCCAGCCGCCACTACTTTTCCCGGTGTGCCGTCCCCGCATTACACCACCATGTGTCCCGTAACATCACCCGTGCCCTGACCAACGCAGTTACTGGGAAGGTCCACTTAACAACTGACACATGGACAAGTGCTTGTGGCCAGGGACGCTACATTTCCCTGACGGCACACTGGGTGAATGTCGTGGAGGCTGGGAGCGACTCGGACCCTGGGATGGCACGGGTGCTACCCACGCCGAGGATTGCGGGCCCTACCTCCATCAGGGTTTCCGCCAGCACCTACGTTATTGGCTCCTCCTCCTCCGTTTCCACCTCCGAATTCTCTACACGCAGCGCCACTCCCCCATCAGCCGGTAGCTGGAAGCAGTGTAGCACTGCAGTGGGGAAGCGTCAACAGGCCGTGCTGAAGCTGATCTGCCTTGGGGACAAACAGCACACGGCCTCAGAGCTGTTGCAGGGGATTAGTCACCAGACCGAGCAGTGGCTCTCGCCACTCAACCTGCAACCAGGCATGGTTGTGTGTGATAATGGGCGTAACTTGGTGGCGGCTTTGGAGCTCGGCAAGCTAACACACGTACCATGCCTAGCGCATGTATTTAATTTAGTGGTTCAGCGATTTCTAAAAACCTACCCCAATGTGCATGATCTCTTGACCAAGGTGCACCGCGTGTGTGCACATTTCCGTAAGTCATCTACAGCTTCAGCCGGCCTGTTGAAGCTGCAGCAGCGCTTACAATTGCCAGCTCACCGGCTGCTGTGTGACGTGAGCACGCGCTGGAACTCCACCTTCCACATGTTGGCCCGGCTTTGTGAGCAGCAGAGGGCAGTAGTGGAGTACCAGCTGTTACACGGTCGTCGCCTCTCCGTTCAACTTCCTGTAATCAGAAGTGAGGAGTGGGAATGGATGTCAGACCTCTGTGAGGTTTTACGCAATTTTGAGGAATCGACACAGATGGTGAGCGGCGATAACGCTATTATCAGTGTAACCATCCCACTTCTGTGTCTACTGAAACGCTCGCTGCTCACAATTAAAACTGACGCTTTGCATGTGGAAGAGGTGGAAATGCGGGAGGAAGAGCTTACACAAGGTGATAGCCAGAGCACCCTCACTTCATCTTCTCAGCGACAATTGGAGGAGGCGGAGGAGGAGGAGGAGGAGGAGGAAGACACGGTTGCCTCCGCTACAGAGGGTAGCCATGGAACTTTAGTTCCATCTCTTCAGCGTGGGTGGGCAGAAGAGGAGGAAGAGGATGAGGAGATTGAGAGTCATCCTCCTGGTGAGGACAGCGAAATCTTGACTGTTGGTACTCTGGCACACATGGCTGACTTTATGTTAGGCTGCCTTTCCCGTGACCCACGCGTTATACGCATTTTAGACAACACGGATTACTGGGTGTTCACCCTTCTGGACCCCCGCTACAAAGAGAATTTCTCATCTCTCATTCCTCCGGTGGAGAGGACATGCAAAATGGTGCAATACCAAAAGGTTCTTGTTGAAAAATTGCTCCAAAATTTTCCATCTGACAACGCTGGCGGCAGAGTACGTGCTACCTTGGCCAACCGAGAAGGGGAGAAAAGGGGAGCACACAGCAGTTCCGACAAAGGCAGGGCAACACTCTCCAAGGTGTGGGACACCTTCATGACACCCCGCCAGCACCCTCACCCTGATGCGCAGCCTAGTGTCACAAGGAGGGAAAAGTTTTGGAAGATGGTGAAGGAGTACGTAGCAGACCGTGTCAGCGTCCTCAATGATCCCTCTGTGCCTTACAACTACTGGGTGTCCAAGCTGGACACGTGGTATGAACTGGCACTCTACGCCTTGGAGGTGCTGGCCTGCCCTGCCGCCAGCGTTCTGTCTGAGCGGGTATTTAGTGCTGCTGGTGGCATCATAACAGATAAGCGTATCCGCCTTTCCACCGACAATGCTGATAGGTTGACACTTATAAAAATGAACAAGGCCTGGATTTCCCCTGACTTCTCCACTCCACTGGAGGAAAGCCCTGGGGGAACATAAACTCACTTTATATATGTTATTTACAATGATGGGAATACTCTGTATTCCCATTCACCCCTTCCACCCAAAAAACGGGTATATGGTTGACTCTTAATCTTCTCATCCTCCTCCTCCTCTTCCATATGCCCTGTGATATAATTTTTATATAGGGCCAGCTCACCAGCGGGCCCTGTGATATAATTTTTATATAGGGCCAGCTCACCAGCGGGCCTTCTCATATAATGTTTTATTGGGTCAGCTCTCTAGCGGGCCCTCTCATATAATGTTTTATAGCATCAGCTCACTAGCGGGCCTTCGCATATAATGTTTAGGATGGTCAGCTCCGCAGCAGACCCTCACCCATAATGTTTTAGATGGTCGGCTCAGCGCACATTTCCCTCTTAATCATGGCCCCAGTTCAGAAAAATCGAGGAAATTTTTGGGAGAATTTGCCTCTGCGCACGTTTCCCTCTTAATCATGGCCTCAGTTCAGAAAAATCGAGGAAATTTTTGGGAGAATTTGCAGATGATATACAAGTAAATATACAGCAAATACTGTTTGGTAACAATTTTTCGCCTAAAGTCGTTTTTATTTTCCTTTTTGTGTGTTTTTCGGTCAGTCTGTAAAAATGGCGTACTACGGGCGAAAGATCGTTCCCAGCAGCGATGTTGGAGTCCAAGATGCATCCAGACATCCTCCCTATGCTGTCCCTGAACCATTTCTGTGGTGTTTCCATAATTTTCTGCCCTTTTCCTATGGACCAGGCACCCTCCCCTCATCAGAGCAGGGGGTGCCTGGTGTAATGCTCGAGTCCTCCCATTGACTTCAATGGGGCTCGGGTGCTCGGCCGAGCACTCGAGCCTCCGGGGGTGCTCGGTCAGAGCACCCGAACACCCGAGCATTGGGGTGCTCGCTCATCACTACTAACAGGGCTTCCACCTTTACAGTGGTCCCCTCCTATACTGGAACCTTACCAGGTTCTCTTGCCAAATTAGAGAGGATTTTGGACCGTTGGTTTACAGAAGCACCTTGTCCTATAAGAAGGAACCTTATAATCTCACACCACACTGAATTTAGAATAACCAATACCATTTCCACCTGGTTGTGAAACTCCTTATGAAAAAACGTTTCTTCTGTCTGAACTTGAATTTCAAGCATTGATTGCATCTATCCATGATAAACGTAAAAGGTTTTATCAGGCCTTCTGCCTCCCCACCTGGAACAGACATTTTCTTTTTAGAAAAAAAAAAAGATTACTTGATAAGCCCATGTGTCACACATGGGCATATCAAGTGATATTTCCTTTCTGAAAATAAAATACCTACTTCAGCTGGTGAGATGAAAAGTCTGATGGAACCTTCTTTTGAAGTTTCTCATGTGTGGTGTAGAGAAAACAAAACCATAACAATATAAATAATCAGTATACATTTCGTGGTATTCTACAGGTATATGAAAGGCTTCTCACAACCAAGATATTTTCCAAGCTTGACCTCCAAGATGTTTTCATTCTGGTCTGTATGCTAAAACTGGATGAGTGGAAAACAGCATTTTAAACTATATACTGCCCCTTTGCTTATCTTGTCAATGTAAGGTGCTGCTGTTGCGGCAGGTAAACTGGAGCCGATAGCAGGTAGGCACACACCTGTATCTGAGAATTACATACTGAGGAGGCTGAATAGGTGACAGACTCCTAGGATGTTGGCCACAACACAGGGTCAGGTAGTGTAGATCAGATGAAGTGTGGACGGTCAAAAGGCTAATAGTCAGAAAGTTCAGAAGATGATAACAATGGTGGTCTAATGGATAGCCAGAGGACAGGGTTAGAGAAATCAGCAGTAATCAATATGGATAACGAGAGGTCAGGATTAGAAAAAACAGCAGTGGTCAGTATGGTTAGCCAGAGGTAAGAAGTATGGAATTCAGTAAGGTCAATGTTAATAGCCAGAGGTCAGGAGTATAGAGTTCAGCAGAGGTCAATGTTAGTAGCCAGAGGTAAGAAGTACAGAGTTCAGTAGAGGTCAGTGTTGATAGCCAGAGGTCAGGGTTAGAGAGATCAGCCATGGTCAATATGGATAGCCAGAGGTCAGGATTAGAAAGAGCAGCAGTGGTCACTATGGATAGCCAGAGGTCAGGAGTATGAGGTCAGCAAGGTCAATGCTGATAGCCAAAGGTCAGCTGAGAGAGGTCAACAGTGGTCAAATAGGAACAGCTAGAGGTCAGCATTATAGAGTTCAGCAAGGTAGATATACTATTCCTGAGTTCTGCAATCCAGGAGGAATGCAGGGTAACAAGGTTGAGTGGATGAGAAGAGAGTAAGGCAGCAACTGGAGTCCAAAGACAAGAAGTCAGGAGACAGCAAAGGAGATCCACTCATAGCATGCTAGGAAGCTCAGCAATAAGCGCCTAGGAAAAGGCACAGTGGGAAGATAAAGGCACTGAGGGTGTGACGTCACCACTCCACTCATAAGGCCTGCAGCACACAACAATGACATCACACATTATGCATATGCCCACCCACGTGACATGGCAGAAGGAGAAGGACTTCAGCTTCTCCATTGCACAGAGTGTGGAGGAGGCTGCCGGAAGTGAGACTCGGTAAGCACGGCCTGACAGTCATACACTTAATGGTTATAATGCCTTGGCCACATTTCAACTTTCTATAAATGCCATCTTTAACATCTCCTTGATCTGTTTGTGGATGATAGCATGTGGATGATATTCTGTTGATCTCATTTGTAAAATAACATGAAATCCATGCAAAAAAATATATTCTTTCTCCTACTGGACCATAATGTCTATATCAAGGAGAACAAATATGTGTTTGATAGGAAAAATATTGAATTCTTGGGTTTATCCTCTTATCTGTTATCTATTTTGGAAACCCCAGCACCCACTGATGATGAAGTAGTCCAAAGGTTCATTATTAAACCACACTGACATGAAAACAAATATGATTTACATGGTTTCAGAGTCAAAGATCACACAAATCAAATAAAAACACATCCTATTCATTGTTGTCCCATTCATCCTCAAAGTGGATACTGCTAAAGTAGTTATAGGAACATACACACACTTTTTTCAGCTTCCCAACATCCTTTCTACTAGGCATGTCCAAACTTTTTCTGAATGGCTGAAGGACAGAATTGAACAATTTCTCTTCAGCACCAGTGCCTTTGTCAAAATGACTGATAAACTCACCTGTTTTTAATCACACATATCTTCAAATCATGTCCTGTTTGAGGCCTTTGAGAGAGAGGTTTAATCTTCCCTGACATGCCTTAAAATAGGGGTGTGAACATTTTTCTGATGTCCCCTTTTTAGAGTGCAATTATGTGTGTAACAAACACATGCACATTCACTGGTATCTTTTGTGCAAAAAATAAAAAAGACACATTTTACTTTGGAATATACACTGGGGAAGGGGGCATCTCACTTGCTCCACTGTTAACAAGTGCCCCTTTATAACCTCAGACACTTTAGGAAGTTTGTATATTAACTGACAATGTGCATAGTGGAGGAGGCTAATGTGGGTTTCTGAGCATTGGAAGCAGTTTAACCCTTTCAGTGTCAGAGAAGTATGCAGTGCATTGCTCTGGCACTGAAAGTGTTAAATACTTTCCTATTTTAGCTGCTTTATTTCAAGGTTTGATGGAGTTCAGCACCAGATGATATTCCTAAAAGGAAAGTGTACATCAAAGTTTACACTCTGGTTCTTTAGATTGACTCCTGTGCATACCATTTAGCTCTGTTATCAGAGGTCAGGAAGTGGCGCAGATGTATTAGCTCTGTGAGATGCAGTTAAGATATGGAATTGATCAATTGCAGTGTGCTTCAGAGTAAAAAGAGCAGGAGAAAAAGATCTCAGGAGAATATCCGCGTGAGGCCAGACTGAAATCCCAAATGAGATAATCGTATGTATGCTGGTGAGAAAGGCAGATAAATAGCTCATGACTTCTCATATTTATATATACAACTCCTGTAGTTGGCCAAGTGGAGAAGGCACTTTGTTATTATCTCCACATGCTATCAAGCTTATACATCTATAGTGTGTTAGCTATCGTCGGCAAGTGTCTCTATGCTTTATCTTCACTGATCACCCTTAACAAATGCATTGTAATTCATGCCAAAGTGCCATAAGAACTGCCACTTACTGTGACAGAGTCATAATACAACATTTAACCACATGTACTGTGCAACTATTCTTAGGCAAAATTAGTACTGTGACATGTACTTTGTATAAGGTTTATAGCTATGCTGTCACCTCTTTATCTCTCCTTAATGCATAACCTCCAATGAGAAAGATGCACTGATGGATGATAAAGATGTGATAAATTGGAGATGACTTCTCCAGTGATATAATTTCTTGAAGCCCTATGTTATTCTATGAAGCCAAGCACTAAGAAATCTTAGTTCATAGGCTCTATAGAATAACAGAATAGCATAGAAAATGATATCACTGGAGAAGTCATCTCCAATTTATCAACTCTTTATCATACCTTAGTGCATAATCCCCAATGTTTTATCAACTTCCAGATTAACAGGCTCTTCACACCTCTATTCTAATGAAGATTTCCATGCTCCCAGGACTCTGATATAACCCTATGCATATCCTATCATATATCATATCATATATATGCAGACTGTATGTTTTGTAAGCTATTTGCATCCTTTGTGTTTCATATAATTTTTCCAAAACTGTGTCATACGCTGTATTTATAAACCCAATGTTATTCCAGATTTAGATTTAACCCTTGCCTGGAGAAGGGTCTTTTTCTTGAATCAACAGTACACTAAAACTAGCATAATCAAGAGGTGGCACTTTTCCTATCACTTACTACTGAGAATTGTAGTCTAGGACTCCAATTCCATGGTGTGCATAAGAAATGCCATCTGGAGACTACATGACTCTGTTGTTATAAGTTTGATTGGAAAAATGTTTGAACTGTCATAACTTTTGAAAGAATCATCTATCAGTAGTGGGTGTACCCTTGTTTTACTGAAGAGAAAAAGCCAACTGTTTTTATTTTATATTTTCTGAGTTTTCTTTGCGTATTGGAAATAAATGAGCAAAAGCAGGGAAAACACAACATATATATTTGGTGGTATGAAACAGAGCAGTTTTTAGACAAATATCTGACAAAATAAGAATTGAAGGCTACCTGTTACAGAGAATTACTGGAAATCTGGATTAATATATTGTGATAGAAAAGATCATTGGTAAAATGGTTAAAATACCCATATATTACAATGCTGTGAATTAAAGTGTAAATTAAACATTTGAAGTATACAATTCTACCCACTGTGATTATAAATGAATACATTTGAGCTATCAGCAGTTATCACACATAGCATCAAAAAATACTTAATGTTCAAGGTACAGACATTTTTTTAACCCATCCCCAAAAATTATTTATTAAAAGTATTTATCAAGGAAAAAATACTGACATTGTTGAACTAACCCAGTTGGACATTAATTATAGAAAAGTAAATATGCTTATTTATTATAATAACTTATCTGTTCTCCAATGTTTTGCTCAATGTATTATTAACATTATTAATTAAAAACTGAATAACATATTTATACTGCATATCCTCTGTGAAAGAGCAAACCTGTGTATTTAAATATTGTAATGATTTAAAATAAAATATCCTTTCTGAACCTTGAAATTTAGTATAAGAAAAATATAGTATATAAAAAATCCTGCCAACGTCAATGTAAATATTATACAATATAAAATAACAATGCAATGGTTTCCAAAATTCAGAATAGTAACATTATTATAGTATATGAATCTGAGAATGGTAAGCAGTAATTCTCATTTTTAACCAACACCACTTTTCACACATTCATTTCTTTGTCACATTTTTATTGTAGTGAAAGCTTTCTTATACTTGGGCCTTGACAGATTTCCAATGAGAGAGAACAGCTGCAGCACAAATAGCCCATAATTAATGGTGACAGGTTATTGTCACTGGCAATACTTTCATGGTATAGTCAAATGAAAACTTTATGTCTCATGAATTTTTCATCAGTTCAGCACTGTAAGATTGTGTAAGTGATGCTTTTGAGCTTAATGAGCTCCTTTAGCACATACTGTAAGATACTGCTAAAACACAGCTATCTCAATTTACTCAATAGAAGGAGTGCAATGACTCATATTTGTAACACAAACAAGTTTCTTGTAAGCTAAAGTCTAAATGTATCCATATTTCTATTAGTGTTCTTGATGTAAAAAGCACATACACTGAACCATATTATGTTCATGCTCTTTGGGGCAGAACTTAGTGTAATGTTGTAATACAAGCACATCTTCACATAAAATAGCATGCATTACAATGCTTGTAAAATCAAAATATGACCACTAGTTACATTCATTCACTTATTTTCTTCTCACCCCATTAGTGAAATTTTATGGCAGTTAAGTAGAACGGCCATAGTTAAATTAAAATGTAAAAGGGGTTATCCTAAAGGCATAGTAATAACTTTAAACATGGTTTGTTCTAAAGACCATGGGGAAGATTCAATAAACAGTGATAAAGTGGTGATAAAGAGGTGATAAAGTGGAGATGACTTCTACAGTTTATCTCTTCTCCAATTCCTATGCTGTTCTATGGAGCCTATGCACTAATATTTCTTCAGCTTATTGAATAGGCTCTATAGAATAACATAGCAACTGGAGAAGTGATAAACTGGAGACATCATCTCCACTTTATCACCTTTTTATCACCTCTTAGTGAATCTTCCCCTGGATGTTTCTCATCAGGAGTGGAATGTACCTATAAAAGGGACTGGTTGTGTTTCAGTCCTTTTAGATCCCTACCCACTTACCAACTGCAGAATATTCCTGCTGGTCAGTATAAACAAGGGGGCACTGGATATTTTATTTCTTTATGAGTAAAGTATTAGGTCTTTTTACCTAGTCCTGCTACGTGTTTCTTTAAAGACATTTCATTGGGAGGAAATTTTAAATGTAAATGTTTTTAATGTTGAACAATTTAGTCATAAAAATGGCAATATTTATATATAGGTTAGAGCTCTCTTCAAATGGGGTACCTTGACAAGGTAAGCAAGCTTAAACATATTTTGGACAAAATATGCAACTAAACCATAATTATTTTCAAATAAGTAAATCACAAGGTTGCAGTTTTAGCACCAGCAAGGCCAACTCAGTCTTTCATAAAACAAAACGCATCCATTGGTATGATATATGCCTTAACCAGGGTTTCACATATTGATTATTGCTATGGAGCAGCACAGGACTCTCTTGTCCTATCATTTTTGTTCTAGACTTTTTCCAAGTTTTGGGGACTTCAAGAATCCCTTTCTTTCTTAGCTGAGATCCATACCTTACACACGTGGATTCTTATATTATATATAATATAATCCTAGTTTCTTTTCATCATGGTTCGTCTCATTTAATTCATATCACTTAATTTCACAGTTAGAAACAGGATATATGATAAAATTAACTTAAAGTTTCTACATGCATATTGATACTCATTATAAAAAAAGGAGTTATACTAAATACATAGTAAATGGCCTTTTTATTGACTGGCTTTCCTGGTCTTGGTATTGTCTTTAATTATGGTTTGTTCAAAAGACTATATGTAGTTTGCAGTGGTGGTGGTGGGGGACCTAAAAAAGGGACTGGTGGTGTTCTGTTCCTTTTGGGTCCCAACCCATTCACACACTGTTTATAATTCCTGCTTGAAAGCAGGTCAGTCTAATCAGGGGGATACTGGATATTTTATTTCTTTATGAGTAATGTTTTTATGTGTTCTTAGCTAGGCCTGCTATGCATTTGGTTTATTTTTTATGGAGCAGCATAGGACTCTCTTGTCTTTTTTTTATATATGAATGAAGGATAACAGAAAACGATAAATAAAACAAAAAAAAAGAAAATGGTAACAGGAAAATCGTACTAAAAGAGTTATAGTTGTAATATATATATACTAGTTGAACAGCCTGTGTACATGGGCCACAGTGCTAGGCAGCAACAGCTGCGGTGCAGTCATGCACAATAGAGACTGCCTGCACATGGCTGATAATGGGTGGTGATGCCCATCCTCATCCCTGTCTCCCATTCCTTCTCAGTTTCTGATAAAAAGGTCATTAATGTCTCTTCCACCCCAGCTTCTCCAACACCACCACCACCACCACTAGTCCCTTCATGAGGCTTCTCTATTTCAGACATCTCACTGATGCCTGGAGGAGGTGACGAGCAATGTGACAGAAGGTCCCCTGCTGTCACACATGGCATAATTTTCTCCTTCCACCCCTGAGTACTACAAGAAACACTAGCAGCAGGCAAAGTATTAGTGGCAGCAGGTTCAGCACTGGAAGCAGGTTTAGCACTGGCAGAAGGTTCAGCAGTGGCAGCAGGTTCAACACTAGTGGCAGCACATCTGACAGCAGGTACAACACTAGTGGCTGCATGTACAGCAATGGTGGCACTGGCTGCAGGGGCATCACGTCTTGCAGCAGGCACAGGTAGTTGACCTGTCTTGCTCTCACTAATACTACCCTTTTCTCCCCCCCTTCCCATTCCCTTTTTCTCCCTTTCTTCCCATTCCCTTTTATCCCTCCCTTCCCATTAAATTCCCCAAGATCCCTTGGGGTGATTTAGGAGGACTGGACAGCATTGTTACAGTAGGGGTCCCTTCCTCCTCAGACTCAGTGGACACATAATGGTCCTTCCAGCTCATCCACTGATTATTTTTTACTCTGCCCATAGTGATAGGAGTCACTTTGAGCCTCTCCTGCCTCACTTTTTGCAAAATATCACAAGTGAACAGAACAGCACATCTATCTCGCTCTGTAGCTTCTTCTATTGTGTCTGCCTTCAGTGAAAACATCACGTTTTTATAGCAAAAACAATGTAAATCAATGGGCAGAAACTTTCTAGCCATTGAAAAAATGGCAAAAAATTTTGGCCAATGGGCCAAAAATGCAAAAATGTTAACCGTGAAAATGCGGATAACAACGTGGTTTTCGTGAAATTTCCTGCGGGAACACGGCCACAACTTTCACCCACCCCTATAAATAAGTAGCAATTAAAGTTGGAATAAAATATAAGCAGAACTATTTCCAAACAAGATTGATCAGTCTAGTAACAATAGTACCAGCTATATTATTAATGCATAGATAAAATATATGTGAGTTCACATATATTTTACAATTAATCTCTTCATCCCCAGAGTATATGTCATTCATCTGGTACTTTCAGTCAGTTCTTCATTCACATTAGTGTACAAGCTTACTTTTATTTTCTGGTATGTTGACTAAATTTGTTCCAGACGAAGGATAAGCATACCCAAAACACTTTGAAAACAATGATTGCTGGAACTGAGGAGATAGAAAAGAAATCAAAAGAAATGGGAGAATTGGATGAATGATAGAAGATGGGGAACACACAAAAAACAAGAATCATGGTTCTGAAGAGTGATTCTGTTGCGCCTCTCTTGTAAGCATTCATACAGGAGAGAAAAGGACTATCATTTGTGGCTGTTTGCTGCATATATTTCCCATTCATTGAGACTACCACCTTCTCTTCTCCCCTACACACTGAACAAGAGACCCTTGTAAAGATTCACCCCATTTTATTACTTCTTCCAGTTCATTTCTATATTCTCTTACCTCCACTCTGACACATACAGTTACTTCATTATATACATTTTAATATTGATCATCTCTAATGCCCCTTTATGTGAAACCCACTATTTATAATTTTAATTATTTTCTTATACATAAAACATGAAATGAGAAAGCATATCAACTGTTTTAATGCCAATATCAGCATACAAATATGTCCCTGTGCAGGTCACTACACATCTAAACAGGTTAGGGGAACTACTGGTTACTATTTCAATCCAGACTGCTGATGATTCTGTCTGTCATTCTTTCTCTTCCCCTGCCTCCCTAGATTCCTTCTGAATCAATTCACACTGAGCTGTTTTTTCAATATTGGCAATTAGATATATGAACAAAAAAAAAGTCACAGAAATCTTGTTCATCTTTAATGAATGAGTTGCTACTCATAGTTTGCCAGTTCCCAATTTTGAAATGTGGGTATGACGCTCTATTTCCTGCAACCAATGGTACATGTCCAGAGGGCCATGTTGCTCTACTACTGCACATCCAGTATGTGTCTGTGTGTTTAATTTCCTCTCCTACCATGTTCACAGCATGCAATAATGTAGAAAAAAATGGTGTTAGGAAAAAGAAGAAGTTGAATTTATTAAAAGAAAAAAAAATATGACAAATATCAGTGGTAGCATTGTGGACTGTGGCATCCAAGGTCACAGGTGTAACATCTGCACTCTTATTTTGTTTCAATATTAAGCTGTCCTGTATCAGGTGTAATGTTCGCCTGTCCAGCTCACCTGTACTTATCAGTGCTTGTTACCTAACTCCGATTGGACTACTGGCCTTTAATAACCTTCCCTCTTGCTTGGCTCACTGCCCATTCTTGAGTTCCTAGTGCTGCTCCAGTTAGCTCTGTGCCTGTGTATTGCTGGTGACATTTTGACAGTGTTGTTTCCCGATGCCATTTTATTGGCTAGCATAATGTTGCTCCACCCATTGTTAGCCAATAAGTACTGAGCCCTGTCACTCCTGCAGGGCCCTTTTGTGGTGTTCCCATTGCTTAGTGCTTGCTGTCTATATCGTGTGAATCCTGTGTATGACTGCCTGACTACTCTGCCTGATTACGTTCCTGCTCTGTGTACCGACCCGTACTGGCTGATGTTCCTGCTCTGTGTACCAACCCGGATTGGCTGACGTTCCTGCTCTGTGTACAGACCCGGCCAAGCTGACGTTCCTGCTCTGTGTATCGTCCCGGATTTGCTGACGTTCCTGCTCTGTGCACCGACCCAGTTTGGAGGACGTTCCTGCTCTGTGTATTGACCTGGATTGGCTGAGACTCCAGCTCTGTGTATCACTCAGGCCCGGTTCACTACCTTGTCCGGTTATCCGGTTGGGGAAACTTTCCGGTGCTCTGTCCAGATCTTGTTATAGACCTGGTTGGTTGCCTCGATTGCTGCTCTTGCCATTCAGCTAATGTGACCCAATTACGCTATTGTGCCTTGTATCTCCATACCCCAGGGTAGGAGCTACTCCCGGTTGCACACTGTATGCTTGGCTTGTCACTGCTCTCCTACTGAGGTTGGTCTCCTGGGCGCCTCAGTTTGTCTCTACCACCTGGCAGTTGCCATTGAGCCTGAGTGTTCGTTAACCCTTGTGGTCTGGTGCCGTTATCCTTGGGTCACAGTTCCTGCTGGTTCAGTTTGGCGTTACACTGTTCCTCCAGTTACAGTGATACCGTGTTGTCCGGTAGTCCGTTATTCCTTCAGGGCCTCGCTCACCCATTGTGGCAAAGTCACTATTGTATCACTCTCTGCGTAGAGATTGTTTCTTGGGCCTTCCACTATTAGGGCCTATCATCCTCCCGGCCTAATCGCACCTTCCTATCGTTGTCTCACTGATTCACATGAACTGTAACCTGACCTGTGTCAGTAATATATATTTTGCTCTTAGATATATGTACTGGACCCGTGGGTTAATGTTTACTCTGTAACCTGTCCTGTGTCAGTATTATGTGTGTACTATTGCTGGACCCGTGAGGGTTACATTATTCTGTCTGGTTTCAATAAAACTGTGTTTTACCAAACATCCTGCTTCTGAGTGTACTGAAAACCGTAACAGTACGAAAGGGCCATGACCTCAGATGGTACAGGTGATGGTAATGCACAAAGTATCCATTGGAGGATGGATATACACGAGCAGTGCATGGACCAGCTGGCGCTGGCCATACAAACTATACTAGAGCGTACTGCTCACTTGGATAAACCAGTACAGGCCTCGGTGGTCCCCCCAGTTACGACACCGGAAGCTCAATCCGTGACGCAAGCAAACTCGAATAGAGGGTTAACTGATACTGCTCCGTTACCTCTAAGGTACGATGGTGAACCTACCCTATGCAGAGGGTTCATAAACCAATTGGAGATCTTCCTAGAGTTAACTCCTCCAGCCTTTCCTAGTGACCGGTTGGCCTCATGATTTCTTTGCTAACGGGCAGAGCACTGGCGTGGGCTAATCCCTTGTGGGAGGCAGTGAAACCATGTACCAAGAACTTCAGTGAGTTCTTAAGAGCATCCCGTAGAGTATTCGAAATCCCAGGAAGAGCCGCCTCTGCTGCCAAAAGATTATTGGAGATCCAGCAAGGGTCCCGTACTGTTGCAGAGTACACTATTGAATTTCGCACATTGGCAGAGGAGGTGGGCTGGAATGATGAGGCACTCGTGGCGGCATTTGCTCAAGGTCTCTGTGACCATATTAAAGATGAAACAGCAGCCAGAGACTTGCCGAGTGATTTGGACGAGTTTATTGATTATTCGATATTAATCGATTCCCGCATTAGGGAGAGAATGGTGGCCAAGGACCGTAGAAAACGGGCCAGAGAGTTGGGATGGGCGAGACAAAGTTTTCCACCCATTCCTCCCTCACCTCCCATGCCTCTTGAGTGTAACCGTGAGAGCAGTGAACCAATGCAGTTAGGGTTCACTAGATTGAACAAGGAAGAAAGGGCTTTTCACCGCAGACAGGGCCTCTGTCTTTATTGTGGCCAAGATGGGCACTTGTTGCGCTCCTGTCCTACACGGCCGGGAAACGAACGTACCTAGGGTACCTTGGGGGACAGGCCCTAGGTGGTGTTCAGTGGTCCCTAGATCCGGCTAATCAAAAGCCTACTATACAGGCTGTGATTTCCTGGGCAGAACTCTCGGTGGAGGTTCTGGCCCTAGTGGATTCCGGTGCAGCTTGGTATTTTATGGACAGCTCATTTGCCGAGTTACCCAAAATTCCACTGGTTGAGAGGGAATCTCCCTTGGCTATCAAAGCCACTGATGTCAGGCCGTTGGTACCAGCTCTTATTACTAAGGATACTATACCACTTTCTATGCATATTGGGGCTCTCCACACTGAAAGACAGTGTTTTCAGATTATCCAGTCTCCCCACCATGCAGTGATCTTGGGGTTCCCATGGCTACATATGCACAACCCTAGGTTTGACTGGCAAAATTGTGAGATCACGGCCTGGTCTAAATACTGTAATAAGCATTGCATCTCCCATCCTTCCAAGATTATGTGTGCCTCTCCCTCCGTACCAGCTGAACACCATCAATTCAGTGACGCATAAGGGTGCTAATCCCTCCCAATGGTCTCAGGAAGCTGAACAAGCCTTTGAGTCTCTGAAATCCGCATTTGCTTCTGCCCCTGTACTGTCCCACCCCTCTGAAACTGGGGTAGGGGCAGCGTTGTCACAGCGTCTGGACCCTGTCAGTATGTTAAGGCCATGTGGCTTTTTCTCTAAAAAGTTGTCCAGTGCTCAGAGCCACTACGAGATTGGGGACAGATTGCTGTTGGCAATTATTCTAGCCCTTAAAGAATGGCGACACCTACTTGAGGGTACTAGAACTCCGGTACTGATTTTGACTGATCATAAAAATGGAACATACCTTTCTGAGGCAAAGAGATTGTCCTCTCGACAGGCCAGATTGGCCTTGTTTCTGTCCCGTTTTAATTTTATTGTATCCTACCTGGTTCCAATAATTTTAAGGTGGATGCCCTGTCCAGGCAATTTGGTCCTGAGACAGAGAATGCCGAAACTCCTGTACCCATTATTCAGCCAGATCACATTTTGGCCACCTTGCAGACCAGCATCACTTCACCACTGGGGAGGAGATTCTTGCTACTCAGGCTACCGCACCCCCTGATACCCCAGTGGGCAAGTGTTTCAAGGCTGAGCCTTTCCATACCCGCCTACTCGAAACCTGGGCATGTAGGCAGGGACCAATTGATCTGGTTTCTTTCACAGTTATTCTGTTGGCCTTCCTTACGCGCTGATTGCACCGCATTCACGGCAGCATGCACTACTTGTGTCCTTGCCAAATCCCCTAGGCACCTCCCTGTTGGCTTACTTCAACCAGTGCCTAATGGCGAACATCCTTGGCCCCATGTCTCGATTGACTTCCTGGGAGAATTGCCTGTGTCTAGGGGATACTAATTTATACTGAATTGTGTCCAGGTTTTGGAGGGCATTCTGTGATCAGGTGGGTATACAGTTATCCTTTTCTTCTGCCTACCATCGCCCAGACCAATGGGGCTGCCGATCATGCCAATCAAGGATTGGAGAGGAGGCTCTACCGGCCTTCCCAATATATCGGGCAAGACAGCCGTGGGACTGGCACAACAAGAGAGGAGACTTTACTGGCCTTGCCAATATACCAGGCAAGGCAGCCTCGCTAGACCCAGAGAACTGCAAGTACTGGTGCAAGAGCCCCTAGGAGTTTTCTTTTTCAGGAAGTGAAGGGACCCTGAACTAAGAGTATTTTGGCATTATATTGGCAATTTTTGCCTTATCAGTAATCCCCACCTCTTTCTAATGATTGGACAGAGATCCATCTCATTATACCGTGACATCATCAGTCAGACCTGATTGGATACTCATATCTTATGCTAATCAAGAAAAACATCAACATTATGTGTATTTGACAATATAAATGCTGCAGATGGCACCATTATGCTATATTAAAATTTTACAGGTGACACCTCACATGGTATATATCAAATGGAAGAGAGAGTTCAAAGTTTATCAGAGATCCCATAAACCAGTCATTTTGCTATGTCTTTCACATAAAGGAGTCCGTCTCTCACAGGCATCATGGCTACAGTTTAACACCCATCGCCCATTAATGTCACTTAGTTATTTCTCCCCCAAAGAGGACCATGAGTATTCCTTTGTCTTAAGGATGAGAGAATCTGAACACATTTTAAACAGAATTTCCAGTTAATTTCTACTATTAGAGTTAACCCTCTATGCTCCCCAAGGACAAAGTCTCTGACAACATCAGTCACACCACACCAGTCCTCCACCACCGTACACATCTGCCATATTCATTATTCATTCATTATAGGCTGTACCCTTTTTTTTTGGTTGTAATCTCTTTCAAAAGGGTTACACAGAGAAAAGCCTGAGAAATGTGTGTATAGGACTAGCCAAACAAACGTCCTATTAAAATCATATTTGCAGGATCCAGGTTTGCCAAAAACAAGCCCTGAGTAAATAATTTTTACTGGACTTCTTATTCGGGGCCAAGGTGTGTCCCTTCCTTTGCCTTTTTCACAACCTTTTCACTATTACAATAGTGCACAATACAGTTGCTGATGACTACACTATGCCACAAAAGAAAAGGGAGAGGTGGAGAAGAATGGCCTTCTTCTTTTTCTCAACAATCACCTTCACTTGCTGAGGCAGGTGATGCTGCTACCTCAAGATCATCACTGGAGCTAGTACCAGGATTATGGGTGGCAATTGGAGCATGCCCTGATCTCATATTTCAGCTTGAAGAAACCACTCCCATGGTAGCCATGGTTCTCAGACTATGGCACTATTCCTCTCATCGCCATCCTGCTGATGAGACAGATGAAAGTCTGCCTCCTCCACATCACAAGAGAGGGACGTTGTTAGGAGACACCGCCTCACTGGATCTGGGGAATGTGGGCACCCAGTCCTTTTAACATAGGTAGTGCCACTGCTGGTGTTAATGACTGATTTCTCATCCTCAGAGTCACTAGCCTCAGTGTCCATCCAGCTTCTTTTTTCAACAGTGTTGGTGGTCATAGAGTCAGCCAGCACTATGAACAACTAAGTAACCACTTTATTTTTTTTTATATTTGATTTAAATTTAATCTCTCTTGCTCTCTCTCTCTCTATCCACTCTGCTTTTCTTCTAAAATATACCACACTACATTGCTGGAAATTATGCATTTAGATAGTATATTGAGTAACACAGGAGAAAAATGGAAGACTTTTAACACATTTTTATGTATTCCTAGAGAAAAAATGTTTATTTGTGATAGCTCTATATGGAGAGAATTGGTATATATCCTGGTGGCTGCAGCCGATAATCGGATCCCCGCTATTGAATCCCAAATATACAAAATAACAATACACTTAATCAGCACTTCCACCAGGAAATCCCAGATGACATTCAAAGTACATACAAAGACCAAAAATACATATCACAAGAAACAATGTGTCTCAAAATCAAACTACTATCACAGTCCGCTTTTAATAACTGGATCAATCAGAAACATGTATCATAAAAAACAATGTATCTTAAAATTGACACAATCCATTTATAGTAACATGATCAATCAAATACTCCGCACATTACAATAACAAATACCACATCTCAATGTTAGGAAACACTGGACAATCTGCAAATACTATTGGTATTTGCGATACCCACTTTCCTCTATACTGAAAACATATACCAATATTGTTAATAAAACCCCAATCAAACAATCCCCTCCTGTGTTGTTAGAGACCGCACAGATGCCGCACAACAATGCCCTCAAGCCACGCCAACGTTTTACCCCTCACCTCCGGACAAAGAGGAGGTATCGTGTGCTCTCCCAATCTGGACACAGGTGTTCAGACCCGCATTCACACAATATCACCCCTCTGCGGGAAAGACATCAGTGTCCGTCTTCAACGGGACAGAGCCCAAATCAAACCTCCTCCACTCCTAAACCAGGCGAGAATGGGACATCAGCACGGCCAGAAACTTTAGCTGCGCAAAGCGACCGCGGTCTCTGACAACACAGGAGGGGAATGTTTGATTGGGGTTTTATTAACACTATTGGTATATGTTTTGAGTATAGAGGAAAGTGGGTATCGTAAATACCAATAGTTTTTGCAGATTGTCCCAGTGTTTCCTAACATTGAGATGTGGTATTTGTTATTGTAATGTGCGGAGTATTTGATTGATCATGTTACTATAAATGGATTGTGTCAATTTTAAGATACATTGTTTTTTATGATACATGTTTGTGATTGATCGAGTTATTAAAAGCGGACTGTGATAGTAGTTTGATTTTGAGACACATTGTTTCTTGTGATATGTATTTTTGGTCTTTGTATGTACTTTGAATGTCATCTGGGATTTCCCGGTGGAAGCGCTGATTAAGTATATTGTTATTCCTAGAGAAAAGCAGAAAATCTACATGTTTCTCTATGAATGAAATTTCCTGCTGGAAAAGCAGAAAATCATGCTTATTTTGTTTCCCATTGGAACAGAACAGGACTTTTCGCCTATCCCTACACAGGACAACAGCACAGCAGAACCTCCAATATATGCTTATCTCATTCTTGTCTGAGTGTGGAGTGATTTATAGTCTGTATGAAAATAATATATGTTGGATGTGCAAACAAAAACAGAAGATGGCGCCCAATCGTGCCTGTTATCCTTTTAACAATCTAGAGTATATAATAGAAACTATACTCACAAATATGGTGCCTATTGGGAGGTATATACCTAACCACAGCAAATCAAGCCTGCAGAGATATTTGTCTGTCTCTGCTCAGGTTATGCATGCTCAGGAGATTATAAAATCCACAAAGTGCTGCTTTCTTTTTCTTCAAAAGTATTTAATACAAATTATCAATGCAAAAAATAAAATTCTAATAATAAAATATTAAGAACAAATGGCAAGCTGTAACATTTTGTAGTCTTCTTACCACTTCCTCAGACCTAGTTTTAGCCAAAAGAAAAGAACATAGCAGCACTTCAACACACCCAACTTTAAAAACCCCTCCAGTTCTTCTGATTGGAGCTACAGTTAATTTCAAAATAAATTGGTCAAAACCATCTGTATCTATTTGTTATCAATCACCACACAACAATATACATGAAGAACACTTATTCAGGGTATCACTTACCAATTCTCAAAGTTTATGGACCACAATTTGATCAAAATAAATTGGGTTTATTACTATGAAGTAACCCATGCTTATATTATGTTTTGGTGTCTCCTGTATTTCGATATAGGTTGTTTCATTTAAATGGATATGGTATGGATGTCAAAGTACATGTCAGTTATATATGGTCTGTTTGAGTCTTAAAGATCATCACACAATTTAGCAAGGATGTTCGAGACTGCGTATTTTGATTGACGTGTAGGGAGATATCTGTACCGTAAGGCCATTCCGGTAGTGGACTGATCTAAGTCTCGAAGGGCATCATGTTATCAATGTTTTCTGAGACTGTATGCATGTTTTGTTGGTTTCAACAAATATGCATATATTAGTGGGTTTGATAATACAAATGTGTGGATATTGTATAGAGGTAGAGATGTACAACAGTTGTGTGGGATATATTTTGGTCTCGGATGGCTTCGCAAGATCTGGCGAGGTTTTCCGAGATCACACATTTGGACTAATGTATAGGGAGTTATTTGAATTGCAAGCCGACCTTGGTTACGTACCAATTTGAGTCTCGGGAATCATCACAATATTGGCGATGAGTTCCGAGACTGCTTAATCAATTAGCTTAAGGCAAGGTATGTGAACGGCATGGCCATTTTGGATGTATGCCAAAAGGTACGGAGAATAGCTCTGTGATAACATGGACTTAGTCTGGTTTGGAAGATGATATATTTGTATGTAACTGGAATATTAGATCCTAGGTACTTTATGTATTACAACCACACACTGTTCCCTATCCTAATAAATATAATATTTACTCTAGAGAAAAGACGACTAAGAGGAGACCTTATCACATTGTACAAGTATATGAGAGGTCAATACAAGGATCTCTGCGGTGAGCTATTTATTCCAAGGCCTGATCAGGTGACCAGGGGACACCCCTTGAGATTAGAGGAAAGGAGGTTTAAACTTCAGCAGAGGAAGGGTTTTTTTATGGTAAGGTCTGTCAAATTGTGGAATTCATTGCCCAGGGAGGTAGTTATGGCAGATACAATGGATACATTTAAGAGAAGATTAGATACATTTCTTTCAAAAGGGAACATACAGAGTTATACTGTATCAGTAGGCTGATCAGGAAGGTCTGATAAAGACTAATTTAATTGGTAGCAGGAAAGCTATAAAATCTCAGTTACTGAGGTATGAGGCGAAGGTTGAACTTAATGGACTTGTGTCTTTTTTCAACCAAATTTACTATGTTATTATGTTACTTGGGGACTAAGATTAGAGGTAACTTATTCCGGGTCATAACGGTTTAAATGTGTATCACTTCTGTTTGTCCGATAAGGGGATATTTTATAATACATTTGGTCAAATTATGGTCCATAAACTTTGAGAATTGGTGATACTCTGAATAAGTGTTCTTCATGTATATTATTGTATGGGGATTGATAAGAAATGGATACAGATGGTTTTGACCAATTTATTTTGAAATTAACGGTAGCTCCAATCAGAAGAACTGGAGGGATTTTTAAAGTTGGGTGTGTTGAAGTGCTGCTATGTTCTTTTCTTTTGACTAAAGCTAGGTCTAAGGAAATGGTAAGGGGACCACAAAATGTTACAGCTTGCCATTTGTTCTTAATATTTTATTATTAGAATGTTATTTTTTATATTGATAATTTGTATTAAATACTTTTGAGTAGAGACAGGCAAATATCTCTGCAGGCTAGATTTGCTGTGTTTAGGTATATACCTCCCCATAGCCACCATATTTGTGAGTATAGTTTCTATTATATACTCTTGATTGTTAAAATGATAACAGGCATGACTGGGCGCCCTCTTATGTTTTTGTTTGCATGTCTTGTACTTCCGTAGAGCTGTATTGAGGAGCAGCCCTGCTAAAAGGAAGACGCCTTACTGTTGTGGGGACAGTATAAAAATACCCAGAATGTGTTTATATCAGCTGACCATAAGTGTTGAGTTGAACACGATACATTGTGAGTACGTTCCAAGAGATGGTGGTGGGTGATGACAGCAATTATCAAAGAAGTTATTGGACTAGAAGTGCCTTCTTTTGTGTTTTCTTGTATATGTTGGATGTATCTGTCTAGAATTTTCCATGGTTAATTTAAGTCTCAGCTCAAGTAGGATCAACTGCATATTTGACTGCCACTGTCGCTTATCAGTTATCCACACCCACACTCCCCACACCCTACCTGTCCAGGAGCAACTATTAAATCAAGAAACTGCAGAACCCTTTCTTTACCTGTCTGCCACTATACTATCCATCATAAAATTTCAGCAACATTCTCCCTTTCACCCAATCACAGACTGAAAACATGTGGTATACAAACACTGTCTTTTTAGATTAGTGAGGAAGCTTGATGGAAATACTCAGGTAAAATCTTCATGTGAGGGAAATTACATTATTATCATTGATTTCAATGAGATGAAAAATCAGAAAAAAACCAGAAAAACTTCACTTTTTGTAGGAATTCGTGCATTGTCCCTATTTTGGTTCATCTATTTACAATGTGTGCTGGTTCTTAAAACACATTTTATTTAGATACATTCAAGTATCCGGTAAACATGAATATTGTTTATGTGTTGATTTTTTTTGGACAGCAGTATAGTTTTTAAATTGTCTTACATTATCGAAAGAGCTTTATACAATCCATAAGACAAAGTTGAATGACCAATTACTATGAATTCTATCAATTACTATAATCATCAATTATATCTGTTAACATAATCCAAAGAAAAACTAGCTATTATTGTTTTATATACTTCAACAGATACACACACACACAGTGAAGGATGAATGAAATCAAGAAATTGTAAAAGTTTTAGACTAATACCGAACATTGAGATTGACTGCATGGAGATGATGAAAGAAGCAATTCAGCAAGGATATACTGAATGTGTCTTAACTGAACTCTTTATGGAAACGCTTGGAAATGGTTGTGTGGGTTTATTTTCAGTCATATGACTAATGTTGTTACACTAATCATACCAAGTGACATTGGGAAACGTTATAGTTATCCATGAAATGTCAGAAATAATTAAACAAACTACACATAAAAATGATAAAACTCATATAAACTTAAAACCTGCCCATGCAATTGTTTTATTTTAAATAACAATTATTAGGTGTAATAAAATAGAAAGTGTATGTTACATGGGGTAAATTAGTCTATACAGATGAAATAACACTTTTACTGCTGTTGGGTATAGATTGCACCTGAAAGAAATCTATTGGTAATGTTGTCCTGATTTTTTCCCATTACTTTTTTCCCATGTATACAGCTATGTTTGACCTTTTGACCACTGTTTGTTTATAAAATATCTTAATACACGGTAATTGCAATATATGACAATTGAAATAAACATACAAAAAAAAAACAAGAGTCTCTGTGAGCTGAAAACAAAAGCTTGTAATCACAGAAAAAACATCTCTGGTTCAGGTTTTATCAAGTTTCTTAAAAACATTATAACAAATGTTGGCAAATCACCGCTAGATCTAGGATTCTTATGTTAAGACAATTGTTAATACTGGAAAGAAGAAAAACATGTAAACAACGTTGGCTAGCAAATAAATGGAAATAAACCATTTTTATTTGTTAGAGGAGGCCATCCCTGTAAATATCCTAAGCGAGAAAATTATTAGGAACATTGTGGATATAATACTACTACTAATAATAATTAGTCCTAGGTTACTGTAATTTAATTTGGGATATATTATTTTCCCAGATGAAACACTGAGCTATTACATTGCCAAGCACCTCCAAACAAACCTTTGAATGCTGAAATGTTGCCATCAGAACACCTGTATGAGCTTTGGGAGAGTAGAAAAAAATGATTCAGATAGACACAGATAATTTCCCTGATTGGCCTGAACCTGTCAATAGGTACAAGAGAAGCAGCCAGACCCTACATATGTTACCTTACTGCCAGATCAGGCAAGGCTCAACTGGGGCAATAGTACTTTTTGTTTCCTGTCTGACTTTACAATGAACAATCACCCACCCTTTGCTAAAATGGCTTGGTTCCAGCTGTGCCAGGAGTGGAGTGATTAGCTATCATTGGCCTAAAGCACCCCCCACAACCACCCACTATCTTAACCTGACCTGGGCTGCCAAAATGGGTCAGAATGCATTGCAAAGAAAAGCATTTCACTTTTACCCATAATAGAGGGGTTAATCAAATAAAATATATATTTTTTGTTTTTTTTTAACCAAAAATGGCCTTAAATATATTATTGGAGGATAACATTACCCCCTCCATCATGATGGAGAGTGTTAATGAATACTGGGTACTGAGACCCCATATTATTTGGTTTCCACCAAGTGAAAGAGGGTTAGCAGCTAACGGGAGATGAAAATATAGTCTTGATTTAGTTGGCTATCCAGTCAGGGAAGGTTGAGAAAGATAAAGCAGCACAAAAGCCACTGGATAGACCAGATAGACTTTTAACCCCTTAAGGACCGGCAGCACACGCACGGTGTGGTCACTTAAGGACCAGGGACCTTTTTTTAATTTTTTTTTTTTTTCAAAATCGGATTCCAGACTCCCCAAACGGCGCGCAGTCACATGGGGATCCTGGAATTCCATGGCGGTCCCGGACCATCATGGGTCCTTAAGGGTATAACAACCCATGACGGTCCTGGACCGTCATGGGTCTTTAAGGGGTTAAAATGTCCTCCAAATCCATCTAGACCTCTCTCCATTAGTTATTAATATGAAGACAGTCCCACCATATGTGGGATTTTGAGCCTACCTGAGAATCACATTTACAATAGATCATAAAGGAGCTAGGATAGATCATATGTAGTATTTCAGGAGTCATATGCCAATGATTTGTAGCTTTGCAGGAAGTTTCAAATTACAGTATTTTTCCTAGATTAAATAACTGGGTTCCTAATGGGTTGATTTTCATAAGGGGCACCCCAAGCTATTTTTCCCATTTGCTTTTTTGTTTGCAAAGAGGGATATACCAATGATACAAAAATTGTAAATATAGCAATAAGCTAACTCAGATTGTTTAAGTAGTCTGAAAAGGTTCTTTTTATGCTGGTGTGTTATTATAAAACTAGTTGAAGAGCCCGTTACTCAGGCCACAGTGCCACTGCCAGCCGGTGGTGGGGCAGTCATGCGCAGTAGAGACTGCACACGCTGCCGCTGATACAGAGCTGGACACTCCTTTGGAGTGTCCATCTCTGTATAAGCAATGGCATGACTGTGTCATTACACACGTTTTAGCGAATTATTATATAGGATGATGTACCTGCCTGAGACACCAGTAGTCCACATACTGAAATATGTGCATGACTGAAGTTCCAAAAAGGAGAGTTCTTTTAATTGCATGGGAAGTGAGCAACTTGCCCCCACCCCCCACAGATGTCTAGGTGTAGAATGCACCCACCTCTTCCCTGGGGGGGAATTAGAGTTACAAATTAGAGATATGACAAGGGAGACTGTGGCAGACAACCTTGTCTTATGAAACCACTTTTGACAACTAAACACTTTGTACTAAAGGCTGTCTGTAAACAGTGGAAGTCTGGTGGACGAGTCTATCCAAGGTAAATGATAAAGTGGGATGACATTTATCAAATCCTGAATCATCTTAAACCAGCTTTTCAAATAACTAGAGTGGAACTAGTGTAATACTGAGGAAAGTTGAAATACATGGTAATATACATTGATATTAGGGAGGCCCAGACCACTGTCTATTGTGAACTAAAAAATAAATCTTAAGACATTCATTTATTAGAATTGTTTTAGTAAGTACAGAATTTATAGAATTTACTCTGATTTTTGCAGAGGGATTAGAATGGGAGAATTAGAGTATGGATAAAATGTCATATTTTGGGGCCCAAAATGTTATGCAGGATGGCTTCTTTCATGGATACCCACTTCATGTGATCAAATGCTTTCTCTTCATTAACCACCAGCAGTATGGTGGGTAAGCTGTATCTGAGGCACTATTAATGACTTTGCATAATTTAGTATCATCTGCAAATATTGATATTTTGCTTTCTATATCTATTTCCAGGTCATTTATAAACATGTTAAAAAGCAGCGGACCCAATACTGAACCCTGAGGTACTCCACTTTAACTGTACTGGAGAATTTTCCATTTACAACCACACACTGTTCCCTATCCTTCATCCAGTTTTGTATCCAATTGCAAAGGTTATCTCCTAGCCCCAATTTCCAGCCTTCTGTGTGGTACTGTATCAAATGCCATTGCAAAGTCTAGATATACTACATCTACTGCCTTGCCATTGTCAAGGTTGCTGCTTACCTCCTCATAGAAGCTGAAAAGATTAGTTTGGCATGATCTATTCTTCATAAAACCATGTTGATTCATGCTAATAATCTTATTTTTTGTGTTGTAATCCTGAATATGGTCCCTTATTATACCTTCTAATAGTTTTACCACTACAGAGGTCAAACTCACTGGTCTATAATTCCCAGGTTCTGTTTTAGTTCCCTTCTTAAATAGAGGCACTATGTTAGCTCTTCGCCAATCCTGTGGCACTGAGCCTGTGGTAATAGAATCTTTAAAGAATAAATATAGGGGTTTTGCTAACACTGCACTGAGTTCCTGAAGAACCCTTGGATGTATACCATCAGGACCCCGTGCTTTGTCGGTCTTAATTTTGTTCAGTCTTCCCATGACATCTCCTTGAGTTAACCCAATATCTATTAATTGTATTGTTTTATTTGTTACTTGCGGAGGCTCTTCTACCATTCCTTGCTCCCTTGTATATACTGATGCAAAGAAAGTGTTTAAAACATCGGCCTTTTCCTTATCCTCACTAACCAACTCACCCATCTCATTTTTGAATGGTCCAATGCACTCTCTCTTAATTTTTTTGCTATTTATATATTTAAAAAACTTTTTTGGATTAGTCTTGCTTTCCCTTGCAATTCGAGTTTCATTATCTTTTTTTGCTACCCTAATTGCCTTTTTGCAATGAGCATATCACAATGAGGGACAATCTTCAGTTAGTATTAGGAAAAACCTGCCCTCCTTCGATAAGTAGTATAAGAATGCAGGTCAAGCTGTATATTATGTCCCAAGGTTTGTCATCTTGTTGTCATCTGGAGACCTCAAATCCTGATATTTTACCTCTCTCCTCAGTTCGCCAGGTTATCCACTTGGTAAAAGAGATTGTCTCAAGTTGTTCTTGTGTTTCCTCATGATCTTGTACTTTGGAACCTATTTGCATTGCTTCCTTGCAGATGGAAGAAATATCTGATTTTACGGAGTATCTTATTTTTTTTTTAAACTATGTATTATTAGAAACTATAGAAATACTTGAAACATTCATAAAAGCAAGTTGTATAAAAGTTGTCAGCCAGCTAATCCATAGACAACTAAGTGTATAGATTATATATAACATTACATAGTGTGTCAATATGTTTTTGAAACAGCCCCTACCAGCCTTCACCAGTAAAAACCCTCCCAATTAGAAAATAATAAAACAATGAACTCCCCCTCCCATGTCTGTCCACATACTAGACCCCCTCCCCATATTTAGGGTTAAGAGACAACAAAAAAAAAATAAAGCAACTTAATTCATAACATACAGTTAGCACATAGAAGATTGTTTAATAGGGTTTTCTAGCCATGTGCCTTAGACTTTATTAATCCTCCGAGGAGAACTCCTATGCACTTATGCCAACGTATAATGTGGTATATTTAGGGAAACTGAGTCCATGTTCCATGCATATGGGAATCAGGCTACACCATTGCCACCACCTTTCTTGCTATCATCAGTCTCAAAGATAAGCTGATTAGTGGGATAATTGTTAAACATGTCCATAAGATATATTGTAAACCCAGCTTCAGTGATAGTGTAATTTATATGTTGATAGCTGTTGAGAGAGTATGAAATTTCTGGGAGCAATATTTGGCTCCATCCTGGCAATTCCAGGATGTATCAGAGTACCACTCTCAGTCCCACATGTAGGGCATCTGCCAACAATCCTGCAACCCATGCAGAACAATCACTTTGGTGAATAAAACACTATCTGTAAAATTCTAGTACATATGAACACTCCATTCTTAGTCTTCTAATGTTCACAGAGGACCCCCACTTCTGTCTCAAAGGAGAGTATTCCACATTGACCTGTTTAATCAACCATTTATTTATGAAGGAGAAAGGCTAGTTTATTGGTAACTGATATAGAAATTAGTGTAAACTCGGAAAGGGCCACCTGGAGACCATCCCACTGGGAGTGTAAAGCATGTCTTACCTGTAGGTATGAGTAAAACAAAGTGTTGGAGATCTTAAACTCCACATGCAGCTGTTTAAAAGTCTTAAGATTAGTACCACCATACAAATGTTGAAGTTTATTAATGCCATATTGCTTACAGGCCTAGACTAAGTCCATACCTGGATATATATATATATATATATATATATATATATATATATATATATATATATGTAAAGGTAAAAAAGAGAATGGATATGGAGCCTAAAGTCTAGGCATGACATATATCAAATAACCCTATATACAGTGCTGCTGCTATTATGTAGGTGCACCAAAAGAATAAACAAATGATAAAAAGCAAAAAGAAATAAGGAGAGCACTCCTAATCTAGATAATTTAATAAAAAAAGTATACAATAAATGAAAATACAGAATACAATAAAAATGGTAGTAACTTGCTACACTGTATGACAATGAATAAGTAGTCTGGCAATAAGCACCTAAAAAATGAACAGTAATAAAGTACCAAAAAACAATAGTGATATCACTAAAAAATGAAAGATTGAGTATGGCTACAAATGCACTGTATCCAAGATGGTCTGTGGGCAAAGATCCTTCTTTAAAGATGATGTTGTTTGTCTTTTCCCATGTAATAGTGATGAAGTGCTCTATATAAGAATGAAGTCTCCCTGTGAACAGACAACAGGCAGAGGAGAATGGGTGATAATGCCACCCTAACAATGTGGTCCCTCCCTTTTAAATGTCTCTTGGATTAATTAAATGTATATGTACGTCAGTCAAAATAATAATGTGGCTGAATGGAACTTGGTGCATGTGACTGAGTGGAACTTGGACTTGGAAGCAGTGATGATGCTGATGATGACAGGATGACTGTATATTTTTATAGGTTCATTATTGAAATGTTGGCATCAAAATGCGGCATTAAAATTATCCTCTGAATCAAAAGGGTGACATCAGAATGTCACCCCAATCAAAAGAGTGACATTCTGATGTTGCACGTTTAAAGATCGCCAAATAGAGTGCTGCATTTCAGTAATAAACCATAGCCCCTGCAATGTCTCCATGTAATGCAATATCAAAATATATCTCCATCTGTGCCTTAACCCTTTGTATGCGAACCCCTCTGGCATTCAAAGGGTAAATGTAAAGTTGATCCTATTTAGCAATAACAAAAAAAAGTCACTGCCAGTGTCCTGTTCCTCTGTCTGCAGCCTTTTATGCCAGTATCCTGCTTCTCTATCTGCACCTTTTCATTCCAGTGCTGTTTACCATTCTATACCCTCCTGCTCAGGTTTCTCCCTTCCATATCTGCCCAATCCCCTGCCGCTGTCTCACTCCATATTCACAACTTAGTCCTTCAGCCACAGTACTTTCCTATTACTTGGTCCTGTGTTCTAAATCCAAGTGTTCAGCTTCCCCTGCTGATCACAGCATAGTATCTGCAATGCCTGGGGAGTCTGAATTCTTTGATAAGACCTGGAAATCAAAGAACTTTAGGGCCTAACTCCTTTGCTGCTGGCAAGTGGAACCTGTCCTGCTGGACCCCATTCCCACTGTGTCCATGTTGGTCTGTGGCACACTAGCCTGCTCATCATCATCATCATTGCAACTCAGCAGCAGCAATTACAGCGGGACCAAACTCCGCAATGTCACTGCTGCTAGTAGTGGTGATCCTCCCCATTTGTAGCTTGGTCTCCCATTCCTTTTCACTTTTTGTTAAAAAGGCCATTAAAGTCTCTTACACCCCAGCTGCTACACCATCACCCTCATCACCACCACCACCAGTGCCTCCTTGCTGGTGCTGTTCTATGAGAGTCTCACTAGTTGCTGAGGATGACCAATGTAACAGAGGGTCCCCTACTGTCCTGCTTTCCATCTCTAAAGTGAAGAAAGGCAGCTGGCGGCATTAGCAGCAGACACATGGAGATTATTTGTGCTGATGGTATTTCTGCTGCTAGCTAGTTCTGCCTTCCTCAATATAATGTCCAAGAGGCACAATGCAGGGAAAAGGGGAATCACTGGATCAGGAGGATGTTTTGGGCTCCCTTAGTCTGACTGCTCGTCATCATAAATTCCCCTTCCCCCTCAGCAGGGGGATCTACTTAGGTCATGCTTGTCCCACCACCAGCTGCTTCACTAACACCACCTTTGCCATCACCCCCTGCCTTACTCTCAAAACACTGAGTCTCCATCTGCTGAGTGGTAGTAGTAGTGGGACTGTTGGGGATGGCAACTGTAACTTAGGGTCCCCTGCTGTCTCACTTGCTATCATCTCCTCCTCCTGATCAGAAGGCACACTGGCAGCAGTAGGCACAGGTAGTTGACCTGTGCTGCTCACACTGCTACCCAGTTCTTCATGTCCCTTTGATTTCCCCCATATCCCAAGTGATGATGGTGGGACTGGGCATCATTGGGTCCAGACCCTTCTATGATGGTGGTGGTCACTATCTCCTTCTCCTCCTCAGACTCACTGGATTCACCACAGTCTTTACAGCTCCTCCTTTTCTTTTTAATCCCGGTGCTCATAGTGATAGCACACACTATGAGCCTCTTCTGCCTTCTGCCTTAATTTTGCTAACTAAAGCACTGCAAATCAGCCTAGCACCCTCTCTCTAGCTGCTTGTGTTGTTTCACCTCCTGGAAACATCAGGTTTTTGGAGCAAAAATACAAAGTACATGTAAGTGAAGGGGCGGGAACTTTGTAGTAATTGAAGATATAGCGAAAAGATTTTGTCAGTCGGCGAAAAATGGCAAAGATTTTAAGGGCATTTTTTTACTGTAGATTTTCCCACAAAAAAGTGGACAACCATGTGGTTTTTGTTGATTTTTTCACAGGAACACAACACGACCTTTTGCCCGCCCCTACTGACAACATTGAGTTTATTTTCCTAAATCTGTACATCCTTAATTAATGAAGCTGATAATTTTTCCATACACTGGAATTAAGCAGACTCTCCCATTCACATGTATGGCTTGGATTTGATTCAGAATCAAATTTCAGACACACTAAGATCCATGGCTACATGTGGGTTCATTCATGTCTTTCAATTGATTTAAAGATTTACCAAACACTTCACAGTCCTTTAGAGTTGTGCTCCCTAAAAGAAAAAAAATCTCATGATTTTCCAAAATATGTAGCACAAAGTAACATTTTTATTATTTCCCAATTTACACCAAATAGAATGTATATGTCTGTAAAAGAATAAATATCCTTATTGGATCATGCTATAGTTATAATAAAACGCTATATCTCTCTCCTCCCATGACAAAATACAACACTCTTGGGACTTATTTGTCTCTGATAATGAAGCTTATCTTGGTACTATTTCCATCTACTCTGGAGCAGCCAAACTTGCCCTTAGGGAAAAACGTATTTCCAAAATAGACCATGATAAAATGCAGAAGACACATTTCCTAGTTGCTTCACAAACATTAACTTCTAAATATACCATTTATCAAACCGTCAGCACAAAATAGCAAAGTCTACTCTCAAGCTAAGTTAATGCATGTATGTATTTATGTATTGTAACACTACAGTTACACAGGTGAACAACACAGGAAATAAATACACAGTGCAATATTGAAAATTAATTAAATTACAATGCACTAAACAAAAGGAGTCCCCTATCCTGAAGAGCTTGCAGTCTCAATCCAATCGAATAAGAACATGTATTGTCCTCTACAGTAACACATTACTTAAAATGTGCTGTGGATTCTGTGAAAATATGCATTTTTTTTATACTTATAGGGATAGAGGGGATAAACAGTTAAAAATATAATTAAAATAAAAAAATTGATTGGTAACAACTGACAGGGACCCTGATGTTAGCTGCGTGATTGAGGCACACTAATACCAGATAAGACTGAACATTTTAGTAGAGGGCCAATGCAAGACATCGCACTCCATCAAATCTATCGTGTACTTGTTAGGGACCAGGAACAAGACAGACACAAAAAATATAAAATTCAAAACACCTTTATCAAAGTAAAAAAAACAAACAAACAAAGAATTGTGATCCAGGAGCATAAACCAAGAGACAAGCCGGGGTCAGGAACACAGAAGTCAGTGATGTCAGGAACAAGCCAGGGGTCGGGAGACAGGAGAATCATCAGAGGAATCCAGGTCATACATGGATAAACAGGAGCGCAGGAGAATCCACAGCAGCCAGCAACAACAACACAATGACAATGAGGAAGTGAGCCAAGCTGCTTTAAATACCCTGGGAGGGTTGGCTGATAACAGTCAGGTGAGTAATCACAGAGAGGTCAGCTGATTCAGCCTGACACAGGAAAGGGAAGACAGCAGCAATCAACAGCAGAACTCTAGATTAGCTCAGGCAGCAGAATCAACAGCAGAGTTAGAGCAGCTCAGCATGCAATTGCTATCATGTCACATTGCCAGATACACTGCTCAAAGCCAGTGGCCCTTAGCACTACAGACTTGTGCATTGTGTCTGGCAATGTGAGCGGGTGTGACTCTGTGCTCTGTAAAGCCAGCAGAGCTGCTTGATGAAGTCACATCTAGGGGTGGTCGAAAATTTTCGCTTCAAACTGAAATCGGTGAATAATGGCACTTTCCACTTGGCGAAAAATTTCCCTGGAAAAGTGCTGTTTTTCCACTTTTTTTGCCTTTTCCGCCCATTGAAATCAATGGGAAGAAAAATATTTCTGCACCAGTTTAGGGAGTCATTTAGGTAGGACATTTGTTCTCTGTATTAGAAGAGTCTGGGGGCACTCTAGTTGATAAGAAGGGAGGAAGGAGGTTGACTCCCAAATACTCCAAAATTCCATGTGACTGACTGGCAAGACACAGGCAGCTAGGGACCTATTTGCTTGCTGATCTTGCTGTTATTATCTATGTGTTGGGTGGGGAAGTCTGGGGAAAGACGATGATACTGTTTTTCAGTTATAATTTTTTTTAGACAACAGGGTGGACAACTTTAAAAAAATAAATAAATAAAAAGAAAATAAAAAAATAAATAAAAAAGAATAAAAAACGAAATATCTTAGGTGACAGACAACTGATTGGGTTTAGGCAAGGCATCATACAGCTGCATCAGTTGTGTTGTGTACCGTACAGTAAAATAACACAGTGTAGTTGTGTAATGTCCAGAAAATGCACAAGGGGAAGGGGAGGGGTGGAGCAGTGCAGGGAAGTGAGAGTAAAATAGTAGTTCAAAAACTGACTGCAGCAATGGTTGTTGCAGCGTGTGCAATCAATGATGATGATCCCTCTACTCCAAAGCAGGAAGCAGTTTATCAAGGTCTCAGCAAAACTAGTTCCAGCACCACCAGTGCCAGTAGAAATAAAGAACCATATAAGAAGAACACTGAAGATGACAACAAGTCACATTCAAGTGTTGATGATGCTGGCAGTGGCATAATAAAGGAAGGTATAGCAGCCGAAGTGCCTGCTGCATCAGATAGTGAGACAAACAAGTACCAAAACACTCATCCTCAAAGTAGTATGGAACTTTGTTACAGTCAAAGTAAAAAGAAATTGTTTGAGACCTCCAAAAGCATAGAGGAATATAAGGGTAGTAATGGGCAAGAACTATCAGGGGATGCTGATGCTGCTGAGGATGACCTAATGATGACTGATGATGATTCAGATCTAGAATATATCCCTCCAGCATCCTTCTCCTGTTCAGATACAGGTGAAGTTGAGAGTGAGGATGGTGACAAGGCTATAAGATTAGCAGAAAGTCAAAGGCTGAATCTTCCACCACTTTTAAGGGGCACTGTGCCTGTCTATAAACTGTTTGAGAAAGCCATTGGAAAGTCTGACCCTGGACATGCACATGTCAAAAAGCACACAGTCACCCTATCAGTCATTATCGGCATCATCTGTAGTGCCAAGTCCCACTGAGCCACACACACCTCTTTTGAGTACCCAGCAACAGCAACACAGGTTAACATCCACAGTGTTAGATATGATGAGTACCTCTGGTGCTGCTGCTGTAAGTGCTACACCTTTGACACCTAATTGTAGTGGCAGTAGAATTACATCAACATCTAGCTCCAATAGTAATAGTAGCAGAAACCACACATGACAGACAAAGCCAGGACAAATATACTAACAGAAGCACAGATGAGGAGGTGGAGGACAGATGGGACCACTGCTATGAACGATAAGTAATGTGTGTCAATAATCTGAGAAGGAGGATAGAGTATGACAATGGTAAAAATACATACACAAATCACACCATGCTAGTCCCCCACCACCACCACTACAATACATATCTGCCACAATGTAGGTTGTAGTTTATCTTTTTTTATTACTTGATATCATCATGAATATGTGCCAGTGTCACTTAAGCAAGAAAGTGTTGTGGGCCACGGACAAATGCATTCTTCATGCTAACACATTTTTCAAGCCATATTTTACTGTAGGACTCACAACAGTGCGTAATGTAGTACCTATTGGAAATATAGGCGAAAAATGTGTTAACACTGGTGAAATTTTTGCATAGGCGGAAAAGCAAAATTTTTTGCGGGAAAAGCAAAAAATCAGCACGTTTTCGCGAAATGTTTCTCAGGACATTTTTCACATTTTTTGCCCACCCCTAGTCACATCTGCTCACATGTGAATTTGCCAAGCAGCACCGGTGGTCTTATATCCCAGATATTCCTGCCCATGTCAGAGCATGGGAAAGATCTGAGCACAAAAAGTATTGGCCATCTGTTGGCCATTGATTCCCCTCATGGAATGTGGCAAATGCTCAAAGCCATTCGCAGATCGCATCTCTCTACCTCTCGAGTCAGGTGACAGTAGATGCAGGAAATTCCCCTGCTCAGCACTCTGAGACCATTACTGAGTGGATAGTGTGACATACATCCTCTACCACAATGCCACAGGGGCATTGCACACCTCTCTGGCACTAAAAGGGTTAATGAGTATCGGTTCTATTGCCCTCTTGGAAACCAGTAGACTACCCCCCCTCTGTCTCAAACATATATTGAGCCAGAAGGGAGAGAGCATATTGCAAATTCACATCCACCAGACACTGTGAAAGGGCACTGCTGGCCTTGCACAGTGTCTGGTGATGTGACTTCTCCAAGCAGCACTGCTGGCATCTGCTCATGCTGCCAGCAGTGTGAGCTTATATTTTATGTTAGTTGAAGCAGTGGTTCTCAAAGGAATTTTACTGTTGGCTGCCAGTGCGGCCACATCAATGTTCTGGTGGCTGTCACTTCGGCCACGGCCATGTTGTAGTGACCACACTAGGCCATAACATGTGCAAATGGTGTAATAGGATTAAGACATACAAATATGTTCAACAACAATAAATTTACAGACAACAACGATCCGGCACTTCTCTGTGTATAAAATAAATATGTGCCCTGTGTTTAGCATATATAATAATATTTCTAAATAAATAAAATAAGTGAGATATTAGTTTTCACAAATTGGCCAAGTTGCGGGTAAGCTTGCCAACCCCGCCAAGGTTTCTCACTGTACGGCAAGTCCTACTCTATACATCTGTAATGCCCTATCTAAAAGTTAAAATAAAACTTAAAATACCCTGAGGAGATGTTATTATAAACACGTTGGAGGAGGAGCGAGGGACCCTTTAAATGTGCTCTCTTTATTGCTTCTGGGTCCCAGTGTGGTGCAATTAAAAACAGAAGACATACATTCTAATAAAAAGATGTACATATGGACTTACCCAGTACAAAAAGACCTCAATGGATCTACACTGTGAGAATATGAGTGAGCTGTGGATCCAACAGCTCACTCTATAATAATGTGACCTTTATATCAGCCCCCACAGGTCATGTGAGGAATAGCTGATACCAAACTAGGAGCATTTACAATTTAAACATTCCAGAAAGACAGGGCATCAGAGTCAGTGGTGGGGTGTGAGGTGGAAGGGACAGCATGTCAGAGAGGATGGAGAGTCAGAGAGAGGAACTATGGATGAGCAGTGTTTTTTTTTTTCTAATAACAAAAAGTGATAAGCAAGGGACACCCCTGTCAGCGTAGTCAGAGACTACCACCCTCACATCCACCATGCTTATTTCTCGACTGGCATTTCTAATTGTGGAACCCCACCATAATTTGGCCACACATGATCATCTGTGCACATGCAGGCAGCTCAAATGGTAAAGTACAAGAAATATTAGCTATAATCTATTTTTGTGCTTCTCAGGTGCCACTAGGAGAAACACTACACCTATGAGACACATGGATACTAGACTCAAGTCTTAATTAAGGTGGATTAAGACTCCATAGGGTCCTAGGCTGGATCCCCAAACTGGGCCCACTACATTTCTTGATTTGTCCATTGGGTAGAGGTACTAGTGACAACTTACTAATAGGCAAAATGAATGGTTTAACCCCTTGGATACCAGATATGCCATCAAAGCATTTTAAAGCAATGCACTTCCCTGGCACTCTTCTTTCTTGTAGTGGAAGTAGTCAGACCAACAGAAGGAGGGAACGCACACAAGTGGGAGGGAGATATTAATGCAGGTTTTCAAATGAACCATGAATGCAGAAGGTCTTTTTAATTTAAAAAACTGTTGGGCCAGGTCACATGTCATACACACTGCAATTAAGCTTGCAACTCCAAGCACATACAAACAAGTATAGGGCCCACAAGTATACAGGGTGGTAATGATGCTTCTGAATATATATTATATTGTGATGCCCTTCATTTAGAGGCCATAATGCCAGAATGCTATTCTATTCTTATATTTTTCTCCAACATTTATACATTCAAATAGATTTGCACTTCTCACTTAATGTATATTATAATTATTTTAATAATTAACACTACTTAAAATATATGGCAACTTAAAATATTTGGGAAACATATGGGAAAATCTGAGTCTTACCTCTATTGTGCAATCTGCAGAACATCAGACAGCAATTGTTCCCCCTTACTCTGGTCCAGTTTTGCATGCCAGGGCAGGGCAACAGGCTTAGTAGCAGAGCAGCCTTGTCCCACTGCCTTTTGAAGTTCTTCTGTGTGCTGCTCGCTCTGGCATGTATGACAATGATGCTGCTGGCTGAACAAGGATTGGCTGGCTCAGGCAACATCAGGTGGGAAGCCTCAGCTAGTCAGAATTGTCCTTTTTTTTAAAATGTACCAGCAACTATTATGTCCATTTCTCATGGTGGTTGCACGATATCATGCTGATGGCCACGGTGGTGGCATGCTGAGCTAAAGGACAAAATACTTGAGTAATTGGTAGTAATCAGTGATTTTTCATTCCCTGAAATATTCTCAATTCATAAAGAATCTGACTAATCACATTTGACTCAGCTCTTGGAGCTTGGCTTGAAAGTGGTCCATTAGAACATGCTAATGCAGTTATGAATGATATTCAGCTCAAGAAATAAAGATCATCTCATCCTGCAGGATATAATCTCGTCATTATTCCCTTATGCATGTCAGAACCATTACACATCGTGAAATGCCTGGTGCATTAGCTCTAACAGTTTCCGTGGGCATATTTTTTTGCAAGGAGGCCAGTAAGGGACTCAACCAAATAATAAAATATATAAGTATACACGGGTTACGCAGGTTACTTTTAACCTTTTGGGTTCCAGAGGGGTATGCAAAGGATTGCTTCTCAATGTGTTGTGCACCCCTCTGGTATTCAAAGAATTAAACAAACTGACATCCCCCCCACCCCAGAGCTTCAAACTAACTGACTTAACGAATAAAAAGCATGATGCATCCCACAATCTTAATCCCTTATTCATAAACCTTTCCTTTACTTCAGTGGAGTAGGGCAGGCATTGGTACTGTGTATCAATTACTATACTATCTTACATAGTTCTCAACTTTTAAGACCTTTTAACTGAATTCCCTAATGCTAGAGGAAGGAACATTGCCTAATTTTACTTATGTCATTATTCCCACTTTGTCCTCAGTGAGCTATCTCACCAAGATCTGGATAACCCCATACACTTTCTAATTAACTGGGGACAAACAATGATAGCATCACTTTCACAAATGTTGAGCACTTATACATCTTGATTGTATCACTCAAGTTTGATGAACTAGACCAGTTTTTTCCCTTTTCAAACAGCCTCAAAGATCATTGACAGAATCAAGAATGTAGTCACTCCACCAAGTAGCTACTTTTAGATGAAGGTTCCCTAATAGTGCATACAACACACTTCACCATAGTAATGCTATGTAGTGCATCTCCCTCATTGAATACTAGAGAGGTCTATAATCTTTGCTAAGCACCGTGCCGGGGACTGCTTGAGTATTCAAGAATTTAAAAGTCTGTTTAAAATCCAGGGAAATTGAGGAATTTTTATTTGTCTCCATAGTGTTGTTGGTTTGCTCCAGTTGTTCCACTTATTTTTAGTACATCACTTTCACATACACCTTAGTATCTTATTCCACTTATGGATTTATTTTCCTGTTGCTGACTTACTATCATAAGATCTGCAATTCTCAAACTCTCTTAGATGCTAGAAAGGTCTCCAACTCATTGTTCCTCAGTAGGGATGAGCGAGCACCCCGATGCTCGGGTGCTCGGGTGCTCTGACCGAGCACCCCCTGATGCTCGAGTGCTCGGCCGAGCACCCGAGCCCCATTCAAATGAATGGGAGCACTCGAGCATTAAACCAGGCACCCCCTGCTCTGATGAGCGGAGGGTGCCTGGTCAATGTCCCCCTTCATCTCCGCTATGCCCCTCTTCCACAATGTCCCCCTTCATCTCCTATGCCATAGCGGAGATGAAGGGGGACATTGTGGAAGAGGGGCATAGCGGAGATGAAGGGGGACATTGTGGAAGAGGGGCATAGAGTCTATGCCCCTCTTCCACAATGTCCCCCTTCATCTCCGCTATGCCCCTCTTCCACAATGTCCCCCTTCATCTCCTCTATGGCATAGGAGATGAAGGGGGACATTGTGGAAGAGGGGCATAGCGGAGATGAAGGGGCACATTGTGGAAGACGGGCATAGCGGAGATGAAGGGGGACATTGTGGAAGAGGGGCATAGAGTCTATGCCCCTCTTCCACAATGTCCCCCTTCATCTCCGCAATGCCCCCTTCATCTCCGCAATGCCCCCGTACCTCCATTCCCTGGTGGTCCAGCGGAGCGTCTTCGGATCTGTGCCTCTTCCGGCACAGATCCTCTTCACCCGAACATGTCGGGCGAGCACATGGCGGTACTCGTACGAGTACCGCCATGTGCCGAGCAGAGCGATGCTCGAGCCGATCCGAGCATCGGCCGAGCACGCTCGCTCAACACTATTCCTCAGTTTTATTTATTTTAACATTCAAAAGGTTAAATATTTTCATATTTGATTGTGGGCTTTTTGTAGCTTCATACATGTTATCTGAGACTCTGAATTTAATTTAAGGGGAACTAACACCCCACAAAATCTTTATCTTAGTTCAGTTCCCCATCTGGTGACTAGCTCTTAGTAGCTCTAGTCTCCAGAATTATTACCTGGTTTAACTGATTTACCACTTATTCCAAGGCTGACAGTAGCAGGAAGCATGGACATCTTGTCATAGTGACGTCCATGCACCTGCGCTGTCAGTCCCTTTTGGAGCTACTAAGCAGCTAGTCGCCAGATGGGGACTGAATTAAGATAAAGATTTTGTGGGGTGTTAGTTCCCCTTTACTTTAGTACTTCCCCCTTTGAAATTATTTATTTATTGAGAAATTGCTAATAAGATATAATTTTGCATTAGACTTCCTATCAAACCTCGGGGTCTTGAGATTATATGTAACAGTGCACCTATTACCCTTTCTATGACATCCTAATAGGTATTCACCACATGTTTATTGCTAGAAACTACCAAATGACTTTGCATTTTCTATTATCCATGTATAGTCTATTGGATAAAATACTGGACTGCCTCTGTCAATTTTTTAGATAGTGTTATGTTATTTATACATGGTTAATCATAAAAAAGTATATTCAGTTTGATTTTTCCCCTGTATAAAAAGGTAGTTCATTTACATCCATTGTACCAGCAATCTTTAAAACATTGTTTTTTTTCTGTACAATCACTCTTTACATGCTATGTCCTTTTCTCTATGTTTACATTTATATTTCTCTGCCTTCTCAATAAAACTTGTCAAATATATTATTGCTCATATCCTTGGAGAGGTATCTTATCTCATAATATGGTCCTCATACATCATTGCCCTTTCAGTATTTCTGTGAAAGCTGGAAAATTTTGTCTCAATTTTTCTTAGATGGGACTTAGACTTCAAGATATATGTCATCAAGCAAAGAAAGTGCTTTTTTCTTTAACTGCAGAGATATTGCTTCTTATAATACCTTTCATCTTCCTGAGTATTCTACAGCCAAGCCTGGGTTTCTTCTTAATGGTTTTCATCTGACTTCTTACTAATAAGTATGTGTGAAGGTATGTTTTTTTTCTTTTCCTATATCTTTTCAAAGTTTGTCATTTTTCTTTTCTTTCTTTTTTTTTTTGCATTTCTTGAACATGATTCTCACTTTCTATTTTCTGCTCTGACATTTGTAGTTTGATTTTTTCCAATATCAAACCATGTATGTCTCATATCTGATTGAGTTTGAGCCTCCAATGCTATTTAGATGCACAGCTAAGTCTTGTATTTTTTATTTCCTTATTTCCTAAAATATAGTGTATCAGCAAACAGAACTTGTGTCATTTGCTCTCTATTCTTTTTTATTCCGTAGAATGAAACAGTAATATAGTATAATAAAAAAATAATAATCAGCTTATGGTTTGCATTCATGGTAGCATATAAATTTAGAATCCACAAAATTGTTTGAAAAAATATTCGAGAAAGCTTGTTTACTACATTTAATAAAGGCAAGTTTGCTGAACAGTAAAAAAAGGGAATAATTATTATGTAAGTTGAAATCTACATGGAGTCAAATACTTTTAGTATACTGTTATCCCAGACAGCAATCAGCATCTGTCCTGAATATTTTGACTGGAGGTCCATAAGATTTAATTTTAAATGTTATAATCTACTGATCAATACAGCCACTTTTTTGTTACTCATTATTACTTATGTACTAAAAGAGTTATTTGAGAGCTACCCAAAGAAAGTGCAGAAAGTGTTGAATTCCTGGCACTCCGTCAACATGGCCCAGTTGTATAAAAGCTATTTTTTTTCTGTTTCTTCGTTGAAGTGATTACATTATATTTTCCGTATTCTCCATCTCTTCGCCAACTCAGTCTAGCCATACCCGACTAGAGGGAGGTGTATTTATTTATTTAAGTCTGTGGGAATGAGGTATTTGAATGCATTAAATAACTCAGTAATAAAGAGTTTTTGTCATTTTTTAGGGGTCTATGATGGAGGTGATCCAGCCAAGGGTCAAAAGGTACTTGTTCTCCTAAGATTTAAGATGATATGTAAAATATGTAGTAAAAAAAACATCAATTCAGAAATAGAGATTATATAATATGATTTATTTATTTATACTATTTATTGACACAAGTCAAAAATTGAGCAGTTAAGGGCATTCTCAAATTAAATAAATTGCCTTTACTAAAAGTCAATCACAATGGAAGGGCAGAGTTGCACATTATCTATTAGATCAGAATGCGTGTTTGAGATCTACCAACAGATTTTCAGTGATATTCAAGTTTGGAGACTAAGAAGGACATGCCAAAATGTTAAGCTTTTGTTTCTTGAAGTAGTTCATGATTTTGAAGTATGTTTTATATCATTGTCCTCTTTTCAGCTTCAGGGCTCGAATTAAAGGCAGCCGTTAAACCAGCCGCTATGTAAAAAAAAAGTACAAAAATAGCTATCAAGCATAGGCACAACAAATACATGTTACACAAAAAACAGCGTCTCACCTGATTTTGCATCACCGTGCATCCTGAACACCCGTTAAAACACAACTTAAGTCAAAATGTAACATTACGGCTGCCTTTGGCTAGCAACCCTGATAGAGGCACAAACAAAATTCAAACCTACAGCCAATCCCAAGGCCCCAAAGTATCAAAAATGTTCAAATACACCTATATATACCCCAAAATAATGGTCATATCTTATCTGTGTTTCGAGTTTTGGCGAGCTAGAGCACAGGACCCAGGAGCGGAGGACAGCGATTACAGCGAGGGAGAGAGTAGCTGACAGTGGAGGTAGAAGAAGTTTTTTGGAGTTTGGAGAGAGGTGCACTAATTCGACACATATCACACTTTTTCACATATTACATACATCCATACAAACACATACACACACATACACAGTCTTACACAACACAACACCTTACACATTTTTTCAAATTTTGTTTGACAGTGTGAATCTGTGAGTGAAAGTGTGTAACAGAGAGTGAGTGGGATCGAGTGTGTCTGTGAGGGCCTGAGGGAGTGCTTGGATGTGAGTGGGTGAATGATGGCGAGAGGGATGGGGAGAGTAGTGGAGGAGGAGGAAGGAGACCAGGACATCCCTGTAGAGAGTAGAGGTGGGAGAGGGAGATCCGCAGGGCGGAGGGGGCCAGGCCCAGAAGAGCAGGTACACAGAGGACAGGGACAGAACCTGCAGTGATACGAGGGGTAGTTCCTGGGGACCACCACACACAGGCAGGGGCAGAACAGACAGGACACTCTGGTTCTGACTCCACGCATGCCGGAGCTGAGGAGGACAGGATCAGGGATCCCCGATATACAGAGGAGTAGAACACGGCCCTCGTGGAGGCTGTGCTGGAGAGGGAGAGGGTCCTTTTTCTGAGGGAGAGGGTCCCTGAACTGGCTGCGAGGAAGAAGGCAGCCTGGAACCAAATCTGCAGCCGGGTTAATGCGGTGGCCACCTGCAGACGGGATGTGGACTCAATCAAAAAGAGATGGGGAGACTGCAAAAGGCAGGTTAAGAAGAAGATGGGGGATGCCGCCCTGCATGCCTGAGGCACCGGAGGTGGTCCACCTGTCCCCATCACCTTCATCGGATGGGAGGATAGGCTGATGCAGACCCTGTCATCTATGCTAATTGAGGAGGTCCCTGGAGGATCAAACACTGGGGATGAGAGGAGGCCCACACTACCGGTAAGTGCATCATCCCATAACCACATACCACCTCAAACTATACACCCATTACAAACAAACACAGTCACATCCCAACAGTTAGCCATCAATCATCAACACAACTGCACCAACACAGCACCCTGAGGGTTCAAACAGGACGCAAGACAAGGACAAATGTCAAGGTTCAACAAGGGTCAAACCTATCCAACTCCCTGGTTAACCCTCATGTTGCTGTGCTGATCACACACAATACACACAAACCATGTTCAGAAAAGTATTGTATGTAAAACAGCAGAACTGCTCCAACACAATGTCACCCATGTACCCACAGGGAAACCAGCACATAACCCCATGAGTGCTAGAGGGATTATCAATGCATCGATCAACAATGCTTTGGCAACCCCTCCGGTACTCAAAGGGTTAACCAGACAACAAACAAAATTTGATAGGGTAACGATTATATGCCACACAAGCGGTGAAAAAGAGCTGATGGAGAGAAATGTACACTTACTTACATCCCCTCACTTCACCAATCCCAATGTTAGTCTATAGAGAATATTCAATAACATGAATCAAGTTGCAAAGGTCCCATTGTATAGACTCCATAGGAAACATTGCAAAAGGGGAAATAAGATCACTGGAGAAGCTAGCATCATGTTCAGTTCATCGGGTCTACTTAACCACTTACTGAATCACAAAAAGGATGGAGCAGGTCACAAATTAAAGTGCAACTGAGAATAACTGGTTGTATGTGCAACACACAGGCCAAAAACAATTACACATAACTAAAGGTGAAAAAGCTGGCCTTGGTGTTGTGTATGCAATCATTTACTCTAACCTGAATTTACATATCTCAAATTTGATTCACACATGGATACTCAGGAGCGCTGATGCCATGGATGGTTGGTACACCAGCCACTATTTGCAGGATACATATGGGAAACAAATATGAACCATTGTAGTTTGGTCAATAACAGGCAATGAATTATGGATATATATGATTGAGTATGGCTGCCCACTTAGAAGGATGGATGGACTGATCCAGGATAAAAAACAGCCCTCAATCAAAGATATCCTTCAATACTAGCTTGTTTCCCTTTAGTATTCAGCTTGAACAGATCTCATGGACAGGATCCTGTAAAGTACATCAATCCCTGATTGCCACGGTGGTATCCCATGCATCACAATGCAATGAATAGGATACCATCATGACAACCAGAGAGTGACATGTCAAATCTGAAAAAATCCTGCACTGTACGGGATAAACTGATAACATAGGGATGAATACCACTTGAATCACACTGCAGATCAATTAAAAAAAAGATATGTAAAGAAAGAAAAACGTTCAGATATGTATGTGCGTATGTCCCTTTCAAATGTGTACAAATATGTTCCAACAAGATGTGAACCCAGAGTTCAGTTCAGTACGTGTGATTGCCGTACTGCCCATATATGTGCACCCATCACAAACCAACTCATACTGATATCATCATCAGAGTACACATACCTAATATATTACACCTTACTTTGATGGGATATACGAGGTATGTTTTCATTCATGGAATCAATGAACGTTAGTTTGTGATGGGTGCACATATATAGGCAGTAAGACAATCACATGCACTGAACAGATTCCTGGGTTCATATCTATCAAGGATATGTTTGTACCCATATGAAAGATACATGTACACACATATCAGACCATATTCCTCTCTGTGTACCTTGCATGGGATGGCAATGGTTAATTTCACCTTGATGTAACATTGTAGGCATTATTAAGAGATGGTTAAACAGATATTGCTGTATGTGACAGCTGGAGATATCAGTCATTTGACCACACAGAGGCTCTTCAGCAGTGCCAAAATTGACCCATATGGAGATAAATACATCTTTGCATTGTGGACCATTCCAATGAAGTATCCATCTCCAAATGGGTCCATTTTGGCTCTGCTGAAGAGCCTCCATGTGGTCAAATGACTGATATTGCCAGCTGTCACATACAGCAATATCTGTCTAACCATCTCCCTATAATGCCCACAATGTTACACCAAGGTGAAATTAACGGTTGCTATCCCGTTAAAGGGATACTAATACATAAAATGTGAAAGGAAAAATATATCTTATAGGGTTTATCACCCGAGTAAAGCAAGGGTATTCCCACTGCTGAAAGGTGTTTTATTTCAAAAGTATAAAAGTTCAAAGTTGAATATTTCAGGGGCAATATCACAGTGGCGTGAAAGTGTACAGTGCCGATGTTGCTAGACCATCCTCTGGACAGATTTGGTCCAGGCATCATAAATCCATATAGGATGTGTGTACAATTTCAGGCCACTGGGATGTGGCACCAAAGGAATTCAACTCTGAGCTGTTATACATGTCGAATAAAACACCCTTCAGCAGTGGGAGTACTGTTGTTTCACTCAGGGGGGATAAACCCAACAACATATATTTCCCTCTCCACATTTGAAGTATTAATATCAATTTGACAACATCATGGCTACATTTACTGATCACACAATCACAATTTTCCACACAGCTTATGTGCCTCCAGCAAATCAGGAGCCCGTGGAAGAGGCCACCTCACTACCCAGTGAGGAGTAAAAGGAGGAGGGGACTAGCCAGTGGGCACCATACCCAACATCCACACCTCCTCCTCAACTGGCTGCCCCACCTCTGGCTGCCCCAGATCTGGCTGCCCCACCTCTTGCTTCACCACCTCTGGCTGTACCACCTCTGGTTTCACCACTTCTGGCTGCTCCACCGTATTACAGTGACTTAATGAAACAGGAGGAGAGGTGGCTGCATCCCACCACTACCAGGAGCTATTACCCTCCAGCAGCAGCACCACCACCACCACCACCAGGGAGGCAATGGCTGCCCGGTAATTTGGCCACCACCCAATACGGGCCATATTCGTCACAGATTGACCTACCCTCCTGGATGGCTCCCCATCATGACTCCAGGTATGATCCCAGGTGGGGGCCAGACGTATACCAGTGGCCAAGGTATGATCCTTGGCCACTCGACTACCAACACCTGGGCCTGCTTGGGGAGCCACAGCACACTAAGCAGAGGGACCTGTTTACCCCACCACCTCCACAGCACAGACATCAGTGGGCAGCAGTGAGTCCATGGATGTGGTGGGCATATGCCCATCTGCAGCACACACAGCAACAGCTGCAGAGGACACAGCATCAGCTGTGGAGGACACAGCACCAGCTGAGGAGGACACAGCAGCAACTGTGGAGGACACAGCGGCAGCTGAGGAGGACACAGCAGCAGCTGAGGTGGACACAGCAGCAGCAGAGTCACCGGAAACAACCATCTCCAGCAATGAACACCCCACGGGGATGGAAGCGGAGTGTATGGCCCTGCAAAGGAGACTACTCCGGTCAAGCCACATCACCAGGAGTCATAGGGAATCCCCAAGAAACACAAACAGGATTGAGGCAAGGATCCATGCCCTGGAGTCGGAGGTCACGAGGTTCAACACTTAACTCCATCAGCTCCACACGGGGGTGATGGACATGTTTGCAGAGGTGCTGGTGGAGTTGAGAGAGCAGAACTGCAGGGAGAACTTACGGTTAGAGAGGGTGAACCTGCGTTCCACAGAGGGGGGTCCACTGCACCCACCACCCCCTCCAATGTGACCCCTGAAACCACACCTAGGGGGCAAAGGGTGACCAGGAGATCATCCAGGGCATCCACATCTGGCACACAGTCTAAGCCACCCCCCCCAAAAAAAAATGCCCAACATGTTCCATTCCCCCTGAATAAAGAAACATTGTGCTTTTGAATCCTGTCTGATCTGCTTTGTATTTGGTTATAGCTTGGGTGGCAGAGTTGTCTCCAATTCATTGCCAAACAATGCAGTGAACACAAGTTCTGCCTAGGTAAAATGTTTGTGGGATGTTACAACATGGGTTCACACACACACCATTGTACGAATTCAACTGGCAATACATCCCTGGAGTCATATTACACAACAGTGTTATATGGCGATGTTGTGTGTTGAATCTGAACAACAAAACATACCCCTTAGCACAACGAATGGTGCAACACTGATCATTCGTATGCATCAATTGTTGCGCTTAAGGGGATAACCAAACAAACAGCTATATGACTTAGCAGTGAAATAACAATCAGGACAGATAGAACATGCATCAATATAGTCTTGGATTCCAACTCTCATTGTGCAACTGACTAACTGGGGAACCAATGTTCACCCTAGGATCTCAATGTGTGTGTGCTACACATTGTAATTTTAGGTTGAGCATTGTGTTCTCCAGTAGGTCAGTTGCACAATAACAGTGTGAATCACAGACTAACTTACTGGGGAACCCAATGTTTACCCTAGGATTTCAATGTATAGCAAACACATTGAAAATCTGGGGTGAGAATTGGGTTCTCCAGTAAGTTGAGTTGTTGTTTTCCTAAGGTTGTCACACACTTCACCACTGATAACACTTGTTCACTTGGTCTGGTTGTTCATTGATGTAGCCCATATACTGTGATATGTCAAATTGAAGCAATCTCAGAACATTGATTATATTGAGCAACACATTAACTGTGGACATGATATCACTGTGGAAGTATGTCCCTGTATCACCTCTTTATCACTCCCAAAACACATTAGTGTATCACTGCCATCATTTGTTTGCATGAATACATCAAAGAGTCCACTCACTGGCAAACAAGTAGTGGACTCCTGTAATGTGGGTCATGCCTTCCCATGTATGGGGGATACTCTAGCCTTGAGTGTGTTTACACATTGACAAATGTGTAATCCAACATTTCTTCATACAGACACAAATTGAATAGTGATGGTTCTTCTTTATTGTGTCTCAAAGTACATTAGAACATACATGTGTATTCTGGGTATATTGACTATATGCATTAAACACTTGTATGAGAACACTAAATATTACCACTTTAGTAACACTACTGTCCTGCTCATGTGTTGTCCACAAGGTTTGACAACTCTGTAGATGAGCATCCTAACTGTACAGGTTAGTACACACATACATTTGTGTTTTCTGTGTTTATATGAGAATGTTCCAGTAGAGGTTGCTGTGAACCTTAGGTCAAACATTGCATTCAAGGATGGATCATGCTATGGATGCCTGTGGGACAAGAGGACAGGATTTGGAGCAGCAGACTCAAACTGATCATCAAGCAACAACAATTTCGACTTTATAATCCCCTCAATCTTTTTTGTTACAGGTGAGTACACAAACCATTGCTTTGTAATGTGTTGTGTACTTGTCTGTAACCCATTATGTGGAGAAGTAAGGAAATGTGCACCAGCCCTATGGATATGTGCCCCTGACATGAATACATACATCAACAAGCATGTTCTAAGAGCTCCATGGAAGTAATGTTGATGTGCGTATTCATGTCAAGGGCACATATCTCTGCACACTCACAGGTCAGCATGGTGTCCTTGGAGATCTGTTCTACGTTTCATGACCTGTACGTTGTGTAACAATACCACTGTACATCCACCCCTCTGCTGCTCTTCTTATCGCTAGCACAGTACAGGTCCCATATTGAGTCCAATGACCCTTTAACCCCTGATGTGACAGAGTGTTATCCAATGCATAGCATTGGACAACACTCTTTTGCTACAAGGCTAGCATGGTTGGTCTGGCTATGATCATGGCAAATCAAGTTAGTGTTATACTCAGAGGTAAAGTGTTCTGAAAGAACCTGTCTCTGATCTGCAACCCTCTCAGGGTCTCCTCAACATGGCTGATGTCCACGGGCACTTCAGGTATAGGGGGGTCCTGGATGTGATCCATCAGCCTGGTGTCCACTGCGATGTTGTGCAGTATTGCACACATCATAATTATGTAGCACACCTTTCCAGGTGCATACTGCAGTGCTCCCCCCGAGTGGTCTAAACATCGAAATTGTAACTTGAGCAGGCTAAAGGTATTCTCAATGGCATTCCTCGTTATGCCATGAACCTGGTTGTACCTTTCCTGGGCATCTGTTTGAGGACTGGCCACAGAGGTCAGTAGCCAGGACTTGCAGCCATAGCCAACATCACCTGTGGAATGTGAGTGACATGATGAGACAGAGAGCACATGTTGTGTGAATGATTTTTTTTCTGTGGTGGACATAGTAGCTGTGGTTCAGGAGCATGCTGAGCAGCGTTATGTGTACACCTGTGGATGTGGTGTGATTTTGTATTGTGAACTCACCCAAAAGCCATCCCCCTATATAAGTTCCATTCTGAGGAGTTTTGGAGAATGTAGGAATCATGTGAGCTGCCAGGATACTTTGCACAGACATTCATAATCCTCATGTTGCTGTCACACACCATCTGCACGTTCATGGAATGGAAGTTCTTCCTGTTGATGAATAGCTGTGCGTCACATGCTGGGGCTTTAATACGGACATGGGTGCAATCTATAGCACGCATGGCCCTGGGCATGCCTCGCTTTGCGTAAAAGCCCTGCTTTAGGTGTATCCAGTCCATGTCGGTGGTGAGGAAATGTATATAAGTACTGGCCTTGCTTTTGTGGGCTGGTGAGACCTGGACCAGAACTCTGGAGAATGTGGCCAGTGACATGCCAGATGCATAACCTTCAGTCAATTGGGAGGCGCCACTTGCCATGAAGTGTATGGCACACAGTAGTTTTTGCAGGCCAGATAGGGCATGGTTGTGGATGTAGACAGGATCCACCTGATCCTTGATGACCTCAAATGAGGCAATGATGATGTCAGGCCTCAACCTGTAGCTATCAATCACCTTGTTGTTGGTCATTCCAAAGATGGTGACCCTTGCCCGGTATCCTCTGGGTCCTGGTGGTTGTCTATACATCCTCTGCTGCTGTGGAGCATTCTTTTGCTGTAGAGCATCCTGTTGCTGCAGCTGTGCATCTGCAGGCGGGTGCTGTCCTCCAGTTGGGGATGGGCTCCTGTGTGGCTGCTGAGCCAGAGCCTCCTCACTTGCAACATGTGAAGGCTGTTGATCAGGTGTGCCTGGGGGTTGCTGGTGTTTCCTAGCTCTCTCACTTGCACGCCTTCTCCGCATTCTTCACAACAATATGTAACCCAACATATTGATTGCGCTCTCTATCGCTCTCTCTCAATCTCTCTCTCCCTCCCTGAGTGGAAAACAAGTCACAAGTGAGTGTGGTGAGTTGTCCCTTTAATTACTTGATAGGGCGTTGTGATGGTGTGGTGATGAGGTGAGTGTTGACCAATGAGAAGTTGGTTATTGTCCAGCTAAGTGTTTGCAGGTGTATGTGTGTGTATTATAAGATGTGGTGTGTTGTGCTTGGTATGTCTCTGTGTCACGGTTTTTTAAGACTCTCAGACCAGTGTGTGAATAAGAACACAATTTTATTAAAAAATAAAATAAGGCAATAACACGCCCTCTAGTGACGGTAGATATACACTAGTGGTAATTATATATATAGATACAATGGTAAATGCACAAATGACTTATAAGTACAATTACACAGCAGTAGAATAGCGTATACCCCCAAGGGGTTAAGTCCTTGATAACAGTCAGTCTCAGATGTGGATGTTTGGAACGCCCAGGGTGTTATAAGGCTGTGCTGGAGACCAAGACTATCACTGGCTGGATACTGGAATGCCTCGCCACGGTGTTCAGTAAGAAGAAGCACAAGAATCCATGTAGCCCCCTCGGGCGTACCTACTGGAACTGCTGCAACTAGTGCAAGTGCAAAAGGCCCCCACGGGCATGATTGGAACTGGCCTTCAATGCGAGAGCTGCCAAGCCTCCTCAGACTTAACCGGACAACGGGATAACATACGCTAGAGCCGACAGCCCCCACGGGTGTAATTACCGAAATACGAATGCTGATGCCTGTGCCTGCCACCACTCGGTAAAGCGGAATCGCTCAATTAACCAGAGAGAGAGTCTTAGGCGCCCAACCGGCCAAACGGATGTGAATACTCTGCAAGGATGTGTGGAGCTGCCGACGGAGAGCGGCCAACTCAGCAGTAGTATCACCGAGAAAGAGACTCTTACAGGAGTAGCGAGAGAATGGAACCCAGACGGCACTGCTAGGGTTAATTAGCACTTTTACTCGAGGCTTTTCAGCGGTATAGCAAGGCTCTGCAGTCTGAAGTAGGTGCGTATACGCACAACTCTGCAAAGGAAAATACACTGCACAGATCGGAGTACACCAGGCAAGGCAGTCACACCAAAAGCTGGAACAGCAGATAGAAATGTTGCGGCGGCGACAACTGGAACACAGGTCACTGTAGAAAGCAGGAGTCGGTCTTCGGAGCGGGAAGTCAGCCAGGCCGGGTCGGAGCACATAGAAGGCAGTCATACAAGCCGGGTCGTACACAAGCAGGAACGTCAGCCAAACCGGGTCAGGATCCAAGGGTGGTAGTCAGATGGGCCGGGTCATACACGAGCAGGAACACAGGAGAATAGTCAAGACAAGCCGAGTCGGTACACAGGAATCCGGAACACAGGAACACAGCAACAGTATAACTGGCACAGAAACACCACGAAAGGGCGACTGACAGCTGTGCTAGCCATGTATAAAAAGGTCACCAGGGGGCGGGCCAAACCAACACAGCAAATCAGTATCTGCCATAGATGAGACTGACAGGAATCACAGGCACTGTGATAGTACCCCCCTCTCAAAGACCCCCTCTCTCCGCTCGAGGTCTGGGTTTAGAAGGGTATTTGGAGTGAAAGCTGCGTAGTAATCTAGGTGCGTGGAGGTCCCCTTGATCAACCCAAGAACGTTCCTCAGGACCATAGCCCTTCCAATGAACCAAGTATTGCAGCTTTCCTCTAAATCTCCTAGAATCAATAATGCTCTGCACCTCATACTCTTCTTGGCCCTGGACGTCCACCGGTCCAGGAATCACTGGCGTAGTAGTATAGCGATTACACACCAAGGGTTTCAGGAGCGACACATGGAACACATTGTGAATGTGCATTGAGGGTGGAAGCTCCAAAGCATAAGAAACCGGATTAATCTTGCGGATAATCTTAAATGGACCGATAAACCGGGGAGCCAGTTTATTGGATGGTACTTGTAAATTAAGGTTTCTGGATGACAGCCATACCCTGTCCCCAACTTGAAAGGAGACCGCTGGCAGACGTCTGCGATTAGCGTGCCTCTGCTGACGCCGAAATGACTGACTGAGGGACCTCTGAACCTGTGACCAAGTGGAACGAAGCTGTGCCAAATGCTCATCCAGAGCAGGAATCTGCTGCGCCTGAAAGAGTCCGGGAGCAGACAAGGCTGGAACCCATAATTAACGAGAAACGGAGAGCTCCCGGACGATGAATTAACCGCACAGTTTCTGGCAAACTCAGCCCATGGCAACAGGTCAGCCCAATTGTCATGATGATCAGTGACAAAGCAACGCAGGAACTGCTCCAGTCCCTGATTGGCACGTTCAGTGGCCCCATTCGTTTGGGGATGGTAAGCGGAGGAAAATGACAATTGAATGCCCATCTGGCCACAAAATGCCCTCCAAAACCTAGAAACGAACTGGCTCCCTCGGTCGGATACAATCACTCTGGGTACTCCGTGCAGGCGGAATACCTCCCTAGAAAAGACTACAGCCAATTCCTGGGCTGATGGAAGGCCAGTTAGAGGCACAAAATGTGCCATTTTAGAGAATCTATCAACCACAATAAGAATTAACGTAAATCCCCTAGACGCTGGTAATTCTCCCAAAAATGTCGATAGAAATATGAGACCAAGGACGGTCTCCGTTGGGCACAGGTTGCAATAAGCCCACAGGGAGATGCCTAGGGGTCTTAGCACGGGCACAGATGGTACAGGCTGCAGTAAAAGCGGCGCAATCGGCTCTCAAGGTAAGCCACCCAAATAATTGCGACAGAGACCAGACTAGTTGGTCCCTACCAATATGCCCAGCCGCTTTAGAAGCGTGGTAAGTTTCCAACAAACGGACACGGAATGGCACATCTACAAAACACTTCCCCACAGGGGTCTCAGGGGGTGCCCTCGATTGTGATGCCAATATCTCCTCCCCCAGAGGCGAGGTAATGGTGGTACGGATAGTGGCCAGAATGCGATCTGGCTGAATGATGGGAACAGGTTCCTCCTCCCTCTCAGTGTCAGAAGCGAACTGACGAGACAACGCATCGGCTTTAATATTTTTTGAGCCAGGAAGATAAGACACTAGGAAATTAAATCGTGACAAAAAAAGTGCCCATCTAGCTTGTCGAGAAGACAGTCTTTTGGCTTCGGAGAGATAAGTTAAATTCTTATGATCCGTAAGAATTAGTACTGGAGTCCGAGTGCCCTCCAAAAGGTGACGCCACTCTTTCAGAGCTAGAATTATGGCCAACAGCTCCCTGTCCCCAATCTCATAATGGCTCTGCGCACTGGACAATTTTTTAGAGAAGAAACCGCAAGGCCTCAAGGCGCCACCTCCCACAGGACGTTGGGAGAGTACTGCTCCAACCCCAACCTCAGAAGTGTCAACCTCCAACATGAAGGGCAGGGAGGGATTAGGGTGGGACAGCACCGGAGCAGATGCAAAGGCAGATTTCAGGGTAACAAATGCGGTCTCCGCCGCCTCGGACCACTGAGAGGGAGAAGCGCCCTTATGAGTCAAATCTGACAATGGTTTGACAATCGTGGAAAAGTTCTGGATGAACTTCCTATAATAGTTCGCAAAACCTAAGAATCTTTGAATGGCCTTTAACCCTTTAGGACGAGGCCATTGCAGAACTGCTGCCAACTTCTCCTGATCTATGGCAATGCCATTATTAGAGATAACGAAACCCAGGAATGGCACTTGAGATGTATGGAATTCGCATTTCTCTATCTTACAGAATAGCCTGTGCTTGCGAAGTCGGAGCAGGACTTCTGAAACATCTTTGATATGTTTTGAGAGGTTGGCAGAGTGAATTAATATATCATCTAGATATACGACTACACAAGACTGGAGTAGGTCTCGTAGAATGTCATTAATAAACTCCTGAAATACTGCAGGCGCATTGAATAAGCCAAATGGCATCACCAGATATTCATAATGCCCTGTTCTGGTATTAAACGCCGTTTTTCCACTTGTCACCTTCTTTAATTCTGACCAGATTATAGGCGGCTCGCAAGTCAAGTTTAGTAAAGATCGACGAGCCCTTCAATCTGTCAAACAATTCGGTAATAAGTGGAATCGGATAGGCATTCTTAGGCATAAGCTTGTTCAGCCCACGATAGTCAATGCATGGCCTAAGTTCACCACTTTTCTTTTTCACAAAGAAAAATCCGGCACCTGCCGGAGAAGTAGATTTCCGAATGATACCCCTCTCAAGGGCATCAGCAATATAGTCCCCCATAGCTTTATTCTCCTCACAGGACAGTGGGTAAGTGCGCCCCCTGGGAGGCACCGCACCAGAAGGCAAATCAATGGCGCAATCATACGCCCTATGCTCAGGCAATGCGCTGGCCTCTCCTTTACTAAACACGTCACTGAATTGTTCGTATTCAGCTGGCACAGCCGGAGAGGTACACATAATCTTGACAGGTAAGGAGAGACAGTTCTTATTACAGTATTCTGACCAGGAGTTAACCTCACATCTCTGCCAGTCAAATTGGGGATTATGTACCTGTAGCCATGGGAACCCCAAAATAACTGAATGGTGCGGGGAACGAATGATTTGAAATCGTATCTGCTCTTTGTGACAAGCCCCCACTGTCATTGTCACTGGAATAGTTTCAAGCGTAATAAATGCCGGCTCCAGGGGTCTGCCATCGATGGCCTCAATTGCAACCGGAGAGTCCTTTTTACATAAAGGAATGCCTTGCAGGTTGGCAAATGACTGGTCCATGAAATAGCCTGCTGCCCCGGAGTCCACCAATGCGAGGACCTCGATAACCTTGTCCGCCCAAGCGAAGACCACCTGAATGGTGGGTTTAGTGGTGCTAGAATCTAGGGACTGTTCTACACCACCTAGGGCCTGTCCCCCAAGGTACCCTAGGTGCGTTCGTTTCCTGGCCGAACTGGACAATTGCGCAACAGATGCCCTGCTTTGCCACAATAAAGGCATAGACCTTGCCTCCTACGATATAATCTCTCCTCTTTAGAGAGCCTAGTGAACCCCAGTTGCATAGGTTCAGAATTATCGATTGGTCGCTCAGGAAGAACGGGTGGTGTGGGTGGGTTAAGGGAGCTGGTCTGGCCATAGTTTTTTGCTTTAGCCCTTTTAGCCAACCGTCTCTCTCGGATGCGAGAGTCTATTAATAAGACATAATCGATATATTCATCCAGATCACTGGGTACATCACGAGCGGCTATCTCATCCTTAATTTGTTCGGAGAGACCCTGAGTAAAGGCAGCCAGTAAGGCCTCCTCGTTCCAGCCCACCTCTGCTGCCAAGGTCCTGAATTCAATAGCATAATCGCCCAGTGTGCGTTCGCCCTGCTGAATTTCCATCAGCCTTTTGGCAGCAGAGGCAGCCCTGCCAGGAACCTCAAACACTCGTCTGAACTTTCTGACGAATTCTCTAAAGTTCAGAGTGCAGGGTCTAGCATTTTCCCACAACGGATTCACCCATGCCAATGCCTTGCCAGTCAACAGAGATATCATAAGACCGACCTTGCTACGGTCGTTAGGAAATGCCTGGGGTGCCAACTCCAAAAATATCTCTAGTTGATTAATAAATCCCCTGCAAAGGGAAGGTTCGCCATCATACCTTAACGGTAGCGGTGCGGATGCCGTTAGCCCTTTCGAATTAGCTGATGGGACTATGGACTGATTATCCGGTGTCAGGACTGGGGTGACCACCGGATTAGGACTAGGCTTGTCCAAATGTACTGTACGTTCGAGTAACATCTGTAAAGCCAGTGCCAATTGGTCCATGCGCTGCTCATGAACATCCATTCTCCAATGGATGTTCTGTGTTTGACTTTCACCCTTACCGTCTGAGGTCATGGCCCTTTCGTACTGTCACGGTTTTTTAAGACTCTCAGACCAGTGTGTGAATAAGAACACAATTTTATTGAAAAATAAAATAAGGCAATAACACGCCCTCTAGTGGCGGTAGATATACACTAGTGGTAATTATATATATAGATACAATGGTAAATGCACAAATGACTTATAAGTACAATTACACAGCAGTAGAATAGCGTATACCCCCAAGGGGTTAAGTCCTTGATAACAGTCAGTCTCAGATGTGGATGTTTGGAACGCCCAGGGTGTTATAAGGCTGTGCTGGAGACCAAGACTATCACCGGCTGGATACTGGACTGCCTTGCCACGGTGTTCAGTAAGAAGAAGCACAAGAGTCCACGTAGCCCCCTCGGGCGTACCTACTGGAACTGCTTCAACTAGTGCAAGTGCAAAAGGCCCCCACGGGCGTGATTGGAACCGGCCTTCAATGCGAGAGCTGCCAAGCCTCCTCAGACTTAACCGGACAACGGGATAACATACGCTAGAGCCGACAGCCCCCACGGGAGTAATTACCGAAATACGAATGCTGATGCCTGTGCCTGCCACCACTCGGTAAAGCGGAATCGCTCAATTAACCAGAGAGAGAGTCTTAGGCGCCCAACCGGCCAAACGGATGTGAATACTCTGCAAGGATGTGTGGAGCTGCCGACGGAGAGCGGCCAACTCAGCAGTAGTATCACTGAGAAAGAGACTCTTACAGGAGTAGCGAGAGAGTGGAACCCAGACGGCACTGCTAGGGTTAATTAGCACTTTTACTCGAGGCTTTTCAGTGGTATAGCAAGGCTCTGCAGTCTGAAGGAGGCGTGTATACGCACAACTCTGCAAAGGAAAATACACTGCACAGATCGGAGTACACCAGGCAAGGCAGTCACACCAAAAGCTGGAACAGCAGATAGAAATGTCGCGGCGGCGACAACTGGAACACAGGTCACTGCAGAAAGCAGGAGTCGGTCTTCGGAGCGGGAAGTCAGCCAGGCCGGGTCGGAGCACGTAGAAGGCAGTCATACAAGCCGGGTCGTACACAAGCAGGAACGTCAGCCAAACCGGGTCAGGATCCAAGGGTGGTAGTCAGATGGGCCGGATCATACATGAGCAGGAACACAGGAGAATAGTCAAGACAAGCCGAGTCGGTACACAGGAATCCGGAACACAGGAACACAGCAACAGTATAACTGGCACAGAAACACCACGAAAGGGCGACTGACAGCTGTGCTAGCCAGGTATAAAACGGTCACCAGGGGGCGGGCCAAACCAACACAGCAAATCAGTATCTGCCATAGATGAGACTGACAGGAATCACAGGCACTGTTATACTCTGCCATTTGTGGGTGTGAAGTTGTGGGGTGCAGGTTGTTTGTGCATCGCGTGGTGATGTTGCACAGGTGAGCTTGTTTTGTATTTGTAGGTGTCCGTGTTGTGTGATAACCCCCATTGTTCCGTGCCATGTTGTGTTGGTGTTGTCTTATAGGTCCTTGTCCCTATGGTGTTGCTTGTTATTCTGTGTGCCATTGATTTGTGTTGTCTGTCCTTGATTTTGTGATATTTTGGCATGGCACGGGTTAATTTTCCCATTTACATGCTTGTGCGGTAAGCATTTTGTGAGTTTTGCTATGTAACTGTTGTTTTCTTTGCCCGTTAAAGGGATAGTAATACTTTGTTTTAACTGTATTTTATTTTGTAGGCATTAAAAAACATGAAGAATGATATAAGTCTTATCTCTCAAACCTTTATGGCTTATGAGATATTCACAAGCAAAGTTTCCCCCTCCCGCCCCTTTTACCTAGTGTAAGCAATCTCTTCTCAGATGTGGAATGCAGTCTATAGACCAGACAGATAACAGAAGGGGACACTCTTATTCCTATGAAAACAATGAAATCCCTGCCCCCCTTGACAAGCTTTTCAGGTTTTTCCCTTATCTTAATTGAAGATTGTCCCTCTCTGCAGTCTACCTGGGCACCTCCCTTCTGCTGTGGCTGAACAGTGTGACATCAGTAAAAGGGGTGGGAGGGGGACACTTTGTCACTGAATTACTCTGGAACTACAACTTTGACAGAATTGAAATAACACTCTCCAAAGTCCAAATATTATGATGATTAATTAGAGCTGCTTTTATTATGAAACATTACTATGCCTTTAAAGGGATAGTAACACTTCGTTTTAACTTTATTTTATTTTGTAGGCATTAAAAAAACATGAAGAATGATATAAGTCTTATCTCTCAAACCTTTATGGTTTATGAGATATTCACAAGCAAAGTTCCCCTCCCCGCCCCTTTTACCTAGTGTAAGCCATCTCTTCTCAGATGTGAGTCTGGTTGTATGACAGGACAGATAACAGAAGGGGACAATTTTCTTTGTATGAAAACAATGAAAGCCCTTCCCCCCTTGACAAGTTTTTCCAGCTTTTTCCATTATCTTAATTGAAGATTGTCCCTCTCTGCAGTCTACCTGGGCATCTCCCTTCTGATCTGGTTGAACAGGGGGGGGATACTTTGTTTGTGAATATCTCTTAAACCATAAAGGTTTCAGAGATAAGACTTATATCATTCTTCATGTTTTTTTAATGCCTACAAAATAAAATAAAGTTAAAATGAAGTATTACTATCCCTTTAAGTGTCTAATGGCTAAGGGAACTGGGTCTTAAGTTTTGTCCGTTAAGTGTATCTTTTTTTCAGCCATTAACAGTACCGCAAACCTTTGAATGGCTCTGGGGAAACTTGTTCCATGCGTCTCAATGCACGTAAGTATATTGGCCATAAGGATTATCAAACTGCCGTTAGCTGTTCTTTAGAGGGATCTTTGAATTGCTACATGAAACTTAACGCACCCATTAGTGCCTTTTTTTTTTTTTTTACTAACGACCGCCTTTAAATCTATCCCTCAGTTTCTTCATTGACTGTAGGATTTGTTGATACTTAGTAGAATCTATTCTTCCTCCTACCTGCAAAATATTTTCTGTGCCACTGACTGCCACATAGGGATGGGTGAAAAAAATGGCACTTTTTATGAAAGGCAACTTTTTAGCGAAAAGTACATTTGCCTTCTTTTTCACCTAGCTCATTGCATTGAAATTAATGGAAAGACTGGATTTCTACACACCACATGGCAAGTTTCCCTTATTTTCCTGCAGCCATAGTATTAAAAGTGTGTCACATTCCCACAATATGCCATTTTGGTTTGTGAGAGGAAGAGAGAGCAACACATTTTTGAGCTAGAGAACACAGGTTAATAAAAAGGAGTTGTAGCTTAGTTTACCCCAAAACTATTTTTGGGAAGACAGGAGTAGTTGTGATCTAAGTTCCTTCCTGATCTGGCTATTATTATTGTTGTGCTGGGAGAACCTGGGTGATGTGAGAAGGGAGTAAAGGATATTTACCCCAAATACCCCAACATTCTGTGTGACTGATTTCAAAGACACAGGGAGATCTGATCCAAGTTCCTTCCTGATCTGACTGTTATTGTTTCTGTTTCTGTATTAGATGTGTCAGGGGATGTGAGAAGGGAGCAAAGGAGGTTGACTCCAAATACGCCAACATGTGTTGAAAGACACAGGCATATGTGATCCAAGTTCTTTCCTCATCTGGATGTTATCTCTGTCCTAGGAGAGTCTGGGGGACTGAGGTGGCAGCAAAGGAGATTTACCCCTAATACCCCAAAAATCTTTGTTACTGATAGGGAAGACACAGGCAGCTATGATCCAAGTTCCTTCCTGTTCTGGCTGTTATTGTTATGTTTATGTTAGACGTGCCTAGGGGTGTTAGAAGGGAACAAAGGAGGTTGACCCCAAATACCCCAGCATTGTGTGTGGCTCATTTGAAAGAAATAGGCAGCTGTGATACAAGTCCCTTCCTGATGTGGCTATTATTATTATCACTGTGCTGAGGAAGTCTGGAGAAAGAAGTAGTTGAACAGGGTTTTTTAATTTGCTTTTTGTTGACAGTAATATGGATGGAAGGGCAAACAGTGAAAGCTTGATCTTCCACCACAAAAGGAGCTATGTGCTTGTCCATAAACTACTTGAGAAAACAATTGGAAAGGCTGACCCCGGACAAGCAAATATGCCCAAGCACATATGACTGACAAATATGACTGACATACATCCTGTCAGTCATTACTAGCACTGTCACTGCTTCCAAGTCCAAATGCCACATACACTACTGTTGAGTAACCAGCAGCAACAAAATTGCAGGTTATTAACATCCACAACCATAGCTATGATGAGTGCCTCTGCTGCTGCTGGAAGCGCTGCACCTTTGACACCCAGTAGTATGCTCCTGGAATACTAAACTTACAGAAATGTTGGTAACGGACTTCTTGCCCTTTTATTTTGTTGAAAACAGAGGCTTTAAAGAACTGATATCACATGTTGCACCTTGCTAGAATATACCAAATCATAGTTATTTTTCAACTATGGTTGTGCCAATGTTATTTAAGCAGGAAGTTTGTGTTGTGGGAAAAGGACCAAGGCACTCAGCCTCCTAACAAGTTTTGCAAGGCATATGTTTCTGCAGGACTCAGACTGCTCACCATTGTCAGATGTTGATTTCTCAACTACAGTTCTCAGAAGTAGTAATATTATGGTGGGAAATCTTGCAGTCATAGAAATCATAGGCAAAAGATAGTAAAGTTCTTTACTTTCCTGGGATAGGAATTTGAGAAAAAAGCTGAAAATCTGTGTTTTTTCATGAAAATTCCTGAAAGAAATTTCTATGACTTTTCCCCGTCCCTACTGCTGTACAAACCCAAACCATAATAAATCCATCCTCATGTTTAATTTTTTGGCAAGGTTTCAACTGCAACAGACCATACCATTTGGTTATAAAACATCATTTGGTTGCTTATCTAAGTGTTGTACTGCGTACTTCAGATATTAACTTTTGTGATGTGACCACAGGTAAGGTTTCCTTTTGATGACTCTTTTATGCACATCATGTTTTTGCACAGTGGTTTTGTCTATCACTACTCCTGTGCCAGCTAAACTTTCCTGAAGGTCCTTTGCTTTGGATTCCATCCTAACCAGTCAGTGAGCAGTTCTATTGGAGGTTTGTCTTGGTCTTCCAGATATTGTCTTGACTTCAGCAGTTCCCCTTAGCTTCTTTTTCATAATGACATTTCAGACAGTGGAAATTGCCATCAGGAAGCCTTTAGACATATTTTTATAGCCTTCCCCTGCTTTGTAAGAGTCTGTGTGAGGAGCCCATGGTTGTTGAATATAAGCAGAACACTGTGGGTGGCTCAAAGAGTCAGGGAAATTATTAAGCTCTGGGATTGTCACAACAAAACATAGATTAAGGCCCAATTAATCAATTAAGCTTCAAGACCTTACAAAAATAACTCTAGTGGATCATTTGGAAGGGTGCCTAGCCTTTCTCACATGCCAAATTTTCCATTTCATTTTTATCAATTTTTATTAAATTCAGCAAATTCATAGTAACTATGTATTACAATTTGCAGAACTACGTGAAGTTTGTTTATTTTCTGCTTTCACACAGAAAATCAACAACACATGTAATTTGTCCAGGGTGACCAAACTTTTTTCATAAACTAAATATATATGCATTCCCACAACAAGTGCTGAAACGTTCCTTTTTCTTTTTTAAATAATGTCATAGATTGCTTATGTGCTTAGTCTTACTTGATAATTTACAAAAATTGTGATTTCATAATATCACCATGGGAACAAGGAGTTCATAGATAGATAAATGGAAAGATATACAGCAGGATAAGGTAAAAAGATGAGGCAAAATTTTGGCTTATTTGGGGCTGCTTCACTCTCCCATGGGAGCTCTGTTTATTTCCCTTTTAATCCCTTTGGAGTCTGCTGTGTAGAGTGGGAATTTGCTCCACTACAAAGTTTCTTAAATAGATACAAAGGTATATATATATATATAGAGAGAGAGAGAGAGAGAGACATCTATAGATCCATAAATCCAACCTCAGCAGTGGTACAGAGTATGCTTATTAGCATATCTTAGACAGCGAAGGATCTGCTACAACTGATGTTGGAGCTGGTTAATTGTGTGAAGTAGTTCTGTTCTTATCCACTGGGAAAAGGTTATTAAAATTGATTAAATACTACCATAGTGATATACTAAAAGATGGTAAGCAATGAATGTGAGAGAGATAGAAGAGAAGAACATCTAATTATTTACTTGCAATAGTGGTCATTGTGGTGACATCTTCATGACAATAAATGCCCAGTAAGCAAGATAAACTAATTACTGATAATGGCATGGGAAATTCCAGTATGTTGGATGCTGTTTATATTCCCACTGGCAACGGCAACATGAAAGTTTTGTTCTCTTTGTGTTCCGTGCTGACAGCAAATTAAATGTTAGTCATGAAAATATGCAAAAAGGGCAATTACCTTTTGAGCTTGTAGCAACAATTATTTATTGCCAATTTGGAATAATTCCCTTCTAGCAGTAACAACGAAGATATGAACATTTATATAGTAGACCCATATTTTATTAATAAACTAAGTCTACTATAATTAGAAACACTATTTTTATTGGTACCCCTGACCATTGTCACTGTAAGTGAATAAGAACTGTTTTTTTATGATTTCATATCTTGAAGTAAACTATGCATTTACATTGATCATTTCTAATAAATAGAGACCTAAAGAGATATATAAATGCTACTTATGTGCAGTGATCAGAAAGAACTACTAATTACTATATATGTAAAGGGTTAGAAGAGAAATTGTCTAATTGATAAAATAATGTATGGTTAACATCTAATATTGTCTAAGTAGAGTGGACAATGTATATGGTTAATTCCATGAGTCCATTATGCTTGTGGTGAATGATGGGAGTTGTAGTTGCAGAACTGGAGGGCCTCATGTTACTCACCATTGTTGTGACTCCCATTCCCATGATAGCCATAGAACCACACATACTGACACCCAGCCTTGTCACTCATTAGCTATAGACTCACGCACATAAAATCCCCCCAGCCTTGTCCCACAGAACTGTAAAACCATACCTATAAATCCCTCCAACCTTGGCCCACTGTAACCACAAAACCACACATATTACTGACCTCCAGCATTGTTCTACTGCGTTGGTATAGCCAGAACCTGAATCTAACTCTTCCCGTGTAGGAAATATCTTGGGTTTATTAAAAAAAAAATAATATTTTTGGGGGTTCTGTCGGTGGAGATTTTTTTCAGAAAAGAAAATTGATGGTTTCCCTTGAAAAGTCCCACAAGAAAAAATATGTTTTTTGCCAATCCCTAGCCACCAGGCCTTTCAAAACATTTATTTTAATAGCTGTATTTATGGCAAAGTGAAATATACAAAACTTACAATGGTGGCTTATGAATTTTTTTTGCAAAAATATTTTTTGTACTTCCAGTTGCAGCTGTTGGTTGAACTGCTACACCGTCTTCCATTATACAATCAACACTATAATGCAACTCATTGTTGACTTCAGAGTTCTTTATTAATTTTACTGGGGTGGTGGAACTTTTTATAGGACTTTGAAAGATAGCCTCCTCAGCAGAAAGATCATCATCATTTAATATACATGCTGCAGCAACCATGGCTGCAATCAGTTTTTGGACTATCACTTTACTAACATGCACCCACCCTGTTTCTACTCCTTTTGCCCTTCCCTCTTCCCATAGTATGTTTATTGGACATCATTAAACTAGTGTGTGTGTGTGTATTTTAACAGTGAATAACTCAGCATAACTAAGTCTTGCCCTTTAAAAATACTCTATCTCCTCTAGTATCAGTCTACCTCAGTCACAGGTCATGCCATGGTCCCTGTCTCTGTCACATATCAGTTCAACTATTTTTTTTTTTTTTAACTGTTTTTTCATTTTTTTTAATCTTTTTATTATGTCTCCACAGTCTATAAAAAAAATAGAAAAAATCCACACTCCTTACGCAGCCAATTCTTCCACCAGATTCCCCAACACAGAGACTAGCCAGTTAGAAGGAACTTGGACCAGAGCTGCCTGTGTATCACCAGTCATAGAAAATGTTTAAGTACTTGAAGTAAATATACTTTGTTTCCTTCACAAGCCCAATGACTCCCCTAACACAGAGAACAGCCAACAGAAAGGGACTTAGATAACAGCTGCCTGTTTATTCTCAGTCACAAAATATTTGGGGCAAATCTCCTTTGTTTCCTTCACATACCCCAAGATTCCTCTAACATGGAGATTCCTAGTTCTGTCTTTCAGCTCTAATAAGTACGAATGACTTCTAGCATTGGAACTGTATTTAATACTATCTTACAAGCTACACATGGCAATTATCTCCAGATTGTTTGGAGTCGGACAGCAGAGGTCACCTGTTAAGAAATGATGTAATGGGTCAGTGGTGGGTGTGATATATCAGCCTTTTCCAAGAATATTGGTTAGGAAAATAAAGAGAGAGAATCACAAGTATTTTGGAATAAGAGTAACAGAATTGTTTATTAAGCAAAGGCACCATTAAAATAGCTAAACTTCTAAGATGTGTATTTACAACATTCCTACTGTTTCAGTTTTTGTTAAACTTAGTAACTTAACGTTTCCTGCTAACACAATACATATCACTCCATAAAACAGATCAGAATGCATGTAATACAAGTGTAAATAATAGTATTGCAATGTGATATTTGCTTTAATAAGTAAGCTAGGAACTATAATTCCAAATTGGTGGAATAATTACCAATGTAAAATGTTTTTTTAGACTTTACCTACTGATAATATCTCTCTGGTAAAAACTACAAAGGAAAGATCAATGTATCATGTTTTTGTATGGTCCACTGTACATAAAACTGTGCATTTTGTTATGGTAACATACTCACTGAGCTTTGCATTTGGCTGCATATGTGGTAGCACTGGTTATTGAACAATTTTTTGTACTATTCCATCATGTACACACTTGAATACCTTCTGACCCCTGTTTACTAAAGTAGACATTAGCGGTTATGCACTAAGGTGTGATAAAGAGGTGAAAATGTGAAGATGACTTCTCCAGTGATATCACTTCTAGGGATGTCTGAAAATTTTCACCTTAAACTGAAATCTGCAAAAAATGGTTCTTTCCACTTGGTGAAAAATTTCCAGCAAAAAGTGAAGTTTTTCCACTTTTTCCTGCTTTTTTTCCCACATAGCTCATTGTATTCAAATCAGTAGGTAGAAAAATATTTCTCCATCACACAAAAGTATTCTACAGTCATGTAAAAAGGTGTCAGGCTCTCAAAGCATGCCATTCTGTGTTTGTGAGAGGGCGAGCACAGCATGTTTTTGAGATAGGCAAATAAAGGGGAATTGAAGCTTAGTTTAGGGAGTCATTTAGGTAGGATATTTGTTCTCTTTAGTAGGGGAGTCTTGGGAACAATGGGAGAGAAGAAGGGAGGAAGGTGGTTGACCCAAAATACCCCAAAATTTGGTGTGACTGACTGGCAAGACACAGGCAGCTGGGGTCCAAATTGATTGCTGATTTTACTTTTATTGTCTCTGTGCTGGGGAAGTCTGTGAAAAGAAGTTGTTGATTTTGTTTTTAGTTAAATATTTGTTTTGGACTAACTGTGATAAGATAGAGTGGACAGCTTAAAACATATATAAATAAACAAATAAACATATTAGCTCACTGGGAGCTCTGTGACTGAGGCAGACTTGATAGACAGCAGGCGATATTGAGAATTTTGTTGAGGGCCAAGGCAAGACATCACACTCCATTAGTTGTGTACTATAGAGAGTAAAAACACACACAGTAGTTGAGTAATGTCTAGCAAATGCACAAGAGGGAGGGGGAAAGGTGGCGCAGTGCAAGGACGTGGGAGTAAAGTGGTAGTACAAAAACTGACTGCAGCAATGGTTGCTGCAGCATGTCCAATAAATGATGATGATCCCTCTCCTTCCGGGTTGGATGCAGTTTGTCAAGATTCCACCAATCACACCACTCCAGTCCCCCACCACCACTACCATACACATCTGCCACATTGCAGGTTGTACTTTATTTCTTTTAATCGCTTGACATCGCCATGAATACATGCTAGTGTCATTTAAGCAGGAAGTAAGTGTTGTGGACAAAGAACAAATGCACTCTGCATTCTAACACATTTTTCAAGGTATACGTTGCTGTAGGACTCACAACTTTGACTTCCAGCTACTTATCTCTCCACTATAGCCCTCAGAAGAAGTAATATTGTGTTGGCAAATGTTGCACCATATTAAACATAAGAGAAAAATGTGTTGGAACAGGAAAAATGTGTTGGAATAGCAGAAAAATGTGTTAGAATAGTAGAAAAATTTGTTGAATAGGTGAAAAATGTGTTGGAATAGGTGAAAAGTTTGCTGGAATAGGCAAAAAGAAAGAAAATTTTGCATTGGGGAAACATTTCTCGAAAAAACAGAAAAATTGTTCTTTTTTTCATGGAAAGTAATGCGGGAAATTTTTCTCACTTTTCGCCCACCCCTAATCACTTCTCTATTCTATGTAGCTAATGCACTAAGATTTCTCCAATTCTGGACATCTTGGATAGAGCATATGCTCTATAAAATAACATAGAAATTCATGTGTTTCCACTCACTTAATTTACTGGACATGAATTTACTGTTAGCCTATGGAACATTTCCCTGTGGGTGGGTTTCTTGGAAGTTAGGATGGATAAAAATTCACATGTTTTTTCGTCAGAAATTTTCTCAGCAAATTGGGAATTTGCAGCTTTTTATGTGAAAATTCCAACCTATACAGCCCCTCCCCAAAATATTCTCTTTTCTACTTACCCCAAGAAATTTCCCATAAGAACTTTACAGGTTCCTGTGGTGGTGGTAGGATGGGTTAGACTTAGTATATAAATGTATGATTATACTACTAGTACAGTAGGAAAAAATTGGAAGTCAGCATATGTGGTTCTGTGGATTCCAGTGCAGTGGAACAATACTGGAGATTAGTAGCATGTTAGGTTCTATGGTTATTGTGGGACAAGAAAAGACTGAGGGGGGGGGGTTAGTGTGATTGGGATGATGGCCACAGTGGGACAAGAATGGGGGCCCAGTATGTGTGGTTCTATGGCTACAGTAAGACAAGGCTGATGGGGTTAGTATGTGTGGGTTTATGACTATGTAGGATAAGGCTGGGGGGTCAGTATCTGAGGCTCTGCCTTGGGACAAGGCTGGAGGAGGGGTTTGCCCATCCCTACTTGCAATATTTGTACTTCTGGAAAAAGCATTCCTGTGCATAATCAAACACTGAAACCTAATTTCCTATAGAAAACATTGCCTCTGAATCTATACAAGATAGTTTTGACTTAGATTTTAGTAAGTATCAGATTTCCTTGTGCACAAAGAAGCTCACACGTTTTGCAGCACAAAAACGTAAATTGATGTATTGAATCAGATGTTCTGTTATCTGCTATCTGATATAATCCTGTTAGTGTTCTCTTATATTTTTCTAGATTTCACTGTTCAAGTTGACCTGTCTCCTTAAAAGAGATAGACAGTCACTGCTACCTCTGGGCTGTATTGTGAGCCCTCGCAGACTAATAGGAAGCTGACCTAAGGTCTGAAAAGAGACTTCTGATGCTCTTCCAGAGCATTGATGCACTATTGATAAGGACAAGTTTCTGTCCTGCTCGATTCACATACCCATAGAATCTCTGCATCTGGGTTGAAAGTGCAACGCAGTGAGACAATGGGGACTGTGTATGCAACCCAAGAGTTTGTGGCTGAGAGCCACATGCTTCTGATTTGAGTTTCATCAAAAGAGGTCAGTTTTCTGACTCCACTAATGACTGACATGAGCTGTTTTGGGGCTGATAAGTGCAGCCCGAGTTTTTATTAAGTCTACTTCCATTTCCTGTGCCTTAGATTCACAAGAATATGTTCTTGTTTGGGCAGCCTGAGCCATCCAGTTCTTGTTAATTACTGCTTCCTTCATCTATGGCTGGCCAGTTGCTGGCCAGTGATGATGGAAGTGGTAGGCCACAACAGACGGAGGTTGCTCTCAGGTTTCCCAACCCACTTTCTGGAAAACCAGTTGCACCAAATCTCTTTTGTCTTAACTATTGTTTTAATTTCCTTGGATGTTAGATTAGTCTCAAATGCATTGCGTCACACAATGCTATAGGCCTCTTAAACATTCAGTGGTTTAAAAGCTAAGACTCTAGTCATATTCAGATTTCCCCCTGTGCCCTTGGTGGGAGACTCTATAGAACATGACAACATATGTTACCTCTATTTTTCAACAAACAACCTTGGCATCTCATTGGTCCTAGCAGCATCAGTTGTGCTCCATGACCCCTCCCCCTGCTAAAGAGGAGAAAAACAATGAGTAAGAATAGCCTGAAGAGGTGGTGACCTAGTAGGTCTTGTTGTTCTCTCCGAAGCCCAAACACGCTTCACTTCCATTGGTGGCAGGGGTTGGAGCAACCACCTCGGCTGCACCACCTCAGTGTCCACCACTAATGCATGAACATCTGTGACCCTACCTTTATGTACAACTCAGAGACTTCCTATATCTGCATCTTCACCTGATGTTCCCCTGTCAACATTTACCATGTCTGCTCCTGTTGTTACTACACCTGCTCTCCTCCCACCTCATCAATGCAGTGCCTCCCAATTTCCCCTTTCAGAGGCACCGCACCTCAATGACATGTGGATTATTTCTGTCTGGGGTCCCTGCTGCAGTGTTTATTCATTTCATGCCCAGGATAATGGATACTATTTTACTTTTATCACTGTGTTTTTTAAGAAATAGCAAAATTTTAAGTGTTGTGTATTCTTATGTCTCCTCTGTGTTGCATCTGTCATAATTGTGAATTGTCTCTCTCTCTCTTAAGATATTAATATGATACCAATGCCACAGCTGCCCCTTTCAACAGTTCACTTAATGCATAACTGACCCTTGCAACTATTTCTTGAGCTGTTGTGTTTATGCCAAGGCTAAAATGACTGTTGGAAATGTTAAATATAGAGGTGGGTGAAAGGTCCCTTCGTGTTCCCACGAAAAATCCACAAAAACCATGTGTTTGTCCACTTTTTTGCTGGAAAATCTGCTTTAAATAGAACAAAAATTGTCAGCTACTTTTGTAATGGCTAGAACATTTTTGCCCCTTTATTAACATGCTTTTCACCTTTTCATTATAAAAACGTGCAGTTTTCCAGGAAGTGGAACACAATACAAGCAGCTAGAGAACAAGCGAGAGAGGTGCTAGACTGTTGTGCTGTGAAATTAATAGCAAAATTGAGGCAGGAGAGACTGCTATCACTATGAGCAAGTTTAATAACATTAAAAGGAGGAGCTGGAAGAACCGTTATGTGTTCAGTGAGTCTGAGGAGGAGGAGGAGGAAGTAAACACTACCACCAACATGAAAGGGTTTGGATGTCCTGGTTGCCCAGACCCAATTCTGGCTAGTTCCCCTACATCAGCCTTAGGGATCTTGGGGAAATGTATCTCATGGGAGAAAGAGGGTAGTAGTGTGAACAGGACAGGTCAGCTGCCTGTGTCTGCTGCCAGTGCTGCCCCTGCTGCCAGTGTAATTCTCAGGAAGAGGGAGAAAGAAATTATGCCAAGTGTGACAGGAGGGGACCCTAAGTCACACTTGCCATTCCCAAGCAGTTCCACCACTAGTACTACTACTATTAAGGTGCATCAGCTTGTACAGAGTATTAGGAGTAAAGGAGGGGGTGATCATGATATTATTAGCGACTGTGAGGAGGAAGACTCAGGGATTGAAATTAATGTGGTTGGTGTTAGTAGTAGTCCCCTTCCCCCCATGGCATTGTCCAGTGGAACATGATTCTGAAGAAGGCAGAATTGTTGCCTAGCAACAATAACAACACAACCAGGAACACAGATCAGCTGCCTGTGCCTGCTGCTACTGCAAACAGTCTGCCTTCTTCAGGTCAACAAGAAATAGCAAGTGTGACATTAGGGGATGGTCTGTCACATGTTTCATCACCTCCTCCAACAGATGAGATGTCTATAATAGAGCAGCAGCGATGGGGGAATGGTGGTGGTGATGATGATGATGGTGGAGAAGCTGGGGTGGAAGAGACATTAATGGAAGTTTTAGCCCAAACTGAGAGGGAATGGTAGACAGGGATGGGTAAGGGCATCACAATCACCACCAGCAGTGAGCTTTTGGAATTTGCAGAGTTTGCTACTGCTCTAATTCCTGCTGCAGCTGAGTTGCAAGGTCAGCAGGATGCTGAGAAGGAGGCTAGTGTGCCACAGACCTCCGTGGACACAGTGGGAATGGAGTCAACAAGTGATACGGAATGAGGACAGAGTCCACTTGTCAGCAGCAGCAATACTCCTGGTCCTAGCTGAAATGCTGATTCTGAGGCAGTTGCAGGAACAGCATCAACATCATCTACTGCCCCAGCCAGTGAAGGTGAATGTGAAGGAGAAGAAGAAAGAGGCCATTCATCTCCATTTTTCTCTTGGGGTTGGCACAGTGCAGTCATCAGAGACAGCAGTGTGCACAAGTTGTGAAAAGTCAGTGAAAGGGAAAAGGAGGGAATGCACCTTGGCACAACCACCCTGATAACACACATGATACACAGACACCATGACATTTATGTGAAACGTTTTAAAGCCAAACACCCATCAGAGAAATCGGGCACTGCTGTTGCTGTACCCCCTGACTCTCCACAAAGGCAAAAAGAGGGGAGGCAGTGATCAAAGAGGAAGAATAGAGAAACCCAGCCAGAGGCTGAAAGTTCAGTGAAGAGTGAAACACCTGGCTCGCCATCACCTTCTTACTCTAGGGTAACATATCTTCTGCCAATCTACCTCATTCATTGTTATCTCCCCCACCAATTGATAGACATTCAATAGATGTCAGGATGTGGCAGTTCGTGTGCACCATATGCACACTTTGTGGTGCACTGACCACACATAACACTGTGGTGGAGAAGAATCACAACCAGGACATAAAGTGGCATCCGAGGAGATTCCATCCCACAGAATATGCTAAGCTGGTGGCAGGGAAATGTCATCATTACTATTAAACTGTCTGCAAGTTGTCATGTGTCCTAAGCAGGGAATGGACATGTGGCATAGTGACAGCAGCAGTACTTGGTTTCTGGTGGGAGGATTTAACACTGGGGACCCTATGTGTCAGTGTGTTGATGTGAGTGCAGATGTACCCATTGTCCCCAGTCCTTCCCTTATTTACCACACACACTATGAACGTTGAAGTTGCTGTTGTGAGATGTATAGTTGCTGCTCTCAAGGTAAAAATTTCTATTCTAGTAACAACACACCCATGATTTTGGAGGAGTGGAAGGTGGGGGAGCATTACTGGCCAACTTCTTCTTTTCTCCACAAATACCTGAAGTGGTGGGGGCTAGTTATGGTACTGCTACTGCCTCAGGCACATCACTGGAGCTAGTCATGTCAAGTGGAAATGTCATCATCCATCTCCCATGTTACTGCTGTTGTTGATCCCATTCCTTTTGAGCAGCCTTATCATCCCACTGTTTAAACAACTCAGCAGCAAGAACAGCAGTTACAAATTCAGCAGTTACATCAAGGAATTTGACAATGACCAGTGATTCCTTATGGGCTTTTGCCTAACAAGCATAAGTCCTACAAATCAATTTTATGGATATAGTAAATAGAAAATACAAACAAAAGAGAGCACCCATTGGTATAATAAGTAACTGATGGATCAACGGACATAAGACATTCAAAGACTGCACTCACATGTAATCCCGGTCAGAGAGCTGAAATCAGTCACTCTGATAGACTCACCTGTGGAGAGATTACTTCCGTCTCCACTCAGAGGCTACACGAACAAACTGCTGCAGACAAATGGCTGGATCCAAGCAGCATTTTTAATCAATAAAATATTAGTGATAGAAGCAATAATAAAACAATATAAAAACTGTTACTCTAACTCGTTTCGCAGCACAAAGGCTGCTTATTTAAGCTAAAAGTATATCTAAAAGCTAACCTGGGCTGGAGCCGACCGGAGCTGACACAAAACATATAACCTCACAATCGTCTCCTACTGGACGAATTCAAACATAAAACAGCCAATTGGAGTCAACATGCAGGAACAACATAAGTAGTAAATAATCCCGGGAACACAATATATAATATAATATTATACATAATATGACATAGTGATAAATGTGCAACTGCATATCGCTAATATAAATCAACATTGATGTACATGATGCTGGAACTCAAGCTGCCAACATAAATCAAAGGCGAAAGTAAATGATAGGCTCTCCAGCCCCACTGTCTTACACATCATCCTAAATCATGAACTGATGGAATAATAAAAAATGAATGAATGAAGCAGAACCGCTCATCACACATAGATGAACAGAACGGCTACATGTCCATATATATATATATATATATATATATATATATATATATATATATACATATACATCAGGAATCATAAAGCACACATTGTTGCACATAATAATACAAGTAGATGTCCCTCATAGTCTACGGATCCACTCACCCAGCGTGGATGAACAAATACCTGACCATACATATATAAATAAACATATAAGTGTCACGGTTTTTGAAGACTCTCAGACATAAGGTTTGGTAAAAGCGTAACTTTATTGAAAAGTTAAGGCAATCCCCATAGGGTAAACATACATAACAATACAACAATAATAGTCCATACAATAGGTTCTACCGGCCTTGCCTAAATACCGGGCAAGGCAACCCAAGTGACAGTAGCAATAACAGGCTCTACCGGCCTTGCCTATACCGGGTAAGGCAACCGTGAGATGACATATACCGGTTCTACCGTCCTTACCAATATCGGGCAAGGCAGTCCAAAGGAGTACTGAGTGTAGGCTCTACCGGCCCTGCCAATACCGGGTAAGGCAACCTTAAAGATGGTAATGTACAAGGTTCTACTGGCCTTACCAATACCGGGCAGGGCAGCCTGAGGCACACTGTAGAAGGCTCTACCGGCCCTGCCAATACCGGGTAAGGCAACCTTAAAGATGGTAACGTACAAGGTTCTACCGGCCTTACCAATACCAGGCAGGGCAGCCTGAGCGAGTAGACCAGCTGTCAGATGACTATGACAGCAGAGAGGAATAGGAACTAAGGTCTTACTCAGCAGAAGTCTATTGCTAGGGAAAATCGGACGACTGCATAGGAGTGGACAGTGACCTAGCCCCAGTACTGGATAGATCAGGAGCAAACCAATGTCTGCACGTTGGAACCAACAATAAATATCGCCACCAGGTTAATGGAGTAAACCAGCGTCCGCCCGCTGGGACCAACAGAGTATCGCCACCAGGTTTAATGGAGTAAACCAGCGTCCTCATGCTGGGACCAACAGTAAATGTCGCCACCAGGTTTAATGGAGTAAACCAGCGTCCTCATGCTGGGACCAACAGTAAATGTCACCACCAGCTTTAATGGAGTAAACCAGCGTCCGCACGCTGGAACCAACAGTGTATATTGCAACCAGGTTTAATGCAGTAAACCAGCGTCCTCACGCTGGACCCAACAGTAAATGTCGCCACCAGGTTTAATGGAGTAAACCCGTGTCCGCACGCTGGAACCGACAGTGTATATTGCAACCAGGTTTAATGGAGTAAACCAGCGTCCTCACGCTGGAACCAACAGTAAATGTCGCCACCAGGTTTAATGGAGTAAACCAGCGTCCGCACGCTGGAACCAACAGTGTATATCGCAACCAGGTTTAATGGAGTAAACCAACGAGGACGCTGGAACCAACAGTAAGTGTCGCCACCAGGTTTAATGGAGTAAACCAGCGTCCGCACGCTGGAACCAACAATGTATAAGCAGCAGCGAAAAGAACAATGTCGCCGGAGCGACGGGGCTAAAGCAGGAGCCCTACACTCCAACGGGGAGTCCACCGGGGCGAGATTGATGCACTGACAGATGACTGGAACCACCGGAACCTCCGGTGCAGAGCGAACCGGCTGGAGAAGCGGCAGGCAGGAGACTCAGGAACTCAGTGAGCTTAACCCGCTAGGTGCTGGAACACAGGAACACCGGAACACTAGCATACAGGAACATTGGAACACTGGAACACCGGAATGCAGGATCAGCAGGATCAGCAGGATCAGCAAGATCAGCAGGAACAGCAGGAACAGCAGAAACAGCAGGAACAGCAGGCCCAGAAGCCTGACATGCAGATCAGGCCAAGTGAACTCAGAAACACCACGAAAGGGCAACCTGGAAGTGCTCAACCTGGGTTTAAAAAGGCTGTGTGAGGAAGGCTAATAGCAAACAGCCAATCAGGAATACTCAGCAAGTGACAGGCACAGAACAGCACGAATCACGGGCACAGTGATAGTACCCCCCTTTCAAAGACCCCCTCTCCTAATGTAGGGTCTGGGCTTCTGAGGGTATTTGGTATGAAATATTCGTAGTAACTTAGGTGCATGAAGGTCCTTACTGTCTACCCAGGAACGATCCTCAGGACCATAACCTTTCCAATGCACCAGATACTGTACCCCTCCTCTATGCCTTCGGGAATCAATAATATTTTGTACTTCATACTCCTCCTGCCCTTCGACTTCAACAGGACCTGGCATCACAGGTGTGGTAGTATAACGGTTACAAACCAGAGGTTTAAGGAGAGACACATAGAATACATTATGAATGCGCATAGAAGCAGGTAATTCCAAGGCATAGGAAACGGGGTTAATTTTGCGAATTACCTTATACGGACCTATGAACCGAGGTGCCAGCTTATTAGATGGGACTTTGAGCTTCAGATTCTTAGAGGACAGCCATACTCTATCCCCGACTTGAAAGGAAACCTCTGGAAGCCTTCTGCAATTGGCATGACGCTGATGTCGCTGAAAAGACTGACTCAATGCCCTCTGAACTTGTGCCCATGTGGAACGGAGTTGCTCTATATGCTCGTCCAGAGCTGGAATCTGCTGTGTCTGAAAGGAATCCGGGAGCAGACAGGGTTGGAACCCATAATTGATCAAAAACGGAGAGCTCCCGGAGGAAGAATTAACTGCGCAGTTCCTGGTGAACTCTGCCCAAGAAAACAAGTCGGCCCAATTATCATGATGGTCAGTCACAAAACATCGCAGAAACTGTTACAACCCTTGACTGGCCCTCTCAGCGGCCCCATTAGTCTGGGGATGATATGCAGAGGAAAATGATAGCTGTATGCCCATCTGTTCGCAAAATGCCCTCCAGAATCTGGACAAAAACTGGCTCCCCCTGTCAGACACCAGCACCCTGGGTACTCCATGCAACCGAAACACCTCTCGAGCGAATACCATTGCCAGTTCTTTGGCAGAAGGAAGGCCACGGAGGGGTACGAAGTGTGCCATTTTAGAAAACTTGTCTACCACCATCAATATGAAGGAATACCCTCTAGACCTGGGCAATTCTCCCATAAAGTCAATAGAGACGTGAGACCAGGGGCGTTCACCATTAGGCACCGGCTGAAGCAAGCCCACCGGGAGATGTCTAGGGGTTTTGGCACGGGCACAGGTGGTACAGGCATTCGTAAAATTGGCACAATCTGCTCTCATAGAAGGCCACCAGAATAGCTGAGAGAGGGACCAAAACAATTGATCTCTACCAATATGTCCCGCAGCCTTAGAGGAGTGATAGGTTTCAAGTAGTCGAGTACGGAATGGCTCAGCGACAAAACATTTGCCTGCTGGAGTTTCATAGGGAACAGAGGCTTGGGACGACAAAATCTCCTCCCCTAGTGGTGAAGTAATACTAGTACGTATGGTGGCCAATATTCGATCAGGTTGAATGATAGTTGCTGGTACTTCTTCTCTGTCAACCTCCGCCTCAAATTGTCTAGACAGAGCATCAGCCCTAACATTTTTTGATCCAGGCAAGTAAGATACAACGAAATTGAATCGGGATAGAAACAGTGCCCATCTGGCCTGGCAAGGAGACAATCTCTTGGCCTCAGAGAGATAAGTCAGATTCTTGTGATCAGTTAGAATCAAAACGGGGTTTTTTGTGCCTTCAAGTAAATGACGCCATTCTTTGAGAGCAAGGATAATGGCCAGTAATTCTCGATCACCAATCTCTTAATGACTTTGAGCACTGGTTAACTTTTTAGAAAAGAATCCACAGGGTCTGAGTGTACCACCTTTAACCTGTCGCTGAGAAAGCACCGCCCCGACCCCTGTGTCTGAGGTATCAACCTCTAAAGTAAAGGGAAGTAGTGGATTGGGGTGGGACAACACAGGTGCTTCAGCAAAGGCTACCTTCAACTTCTCAAAGACCTCTTCAGCAGCCACCAGCCAGAGAGATGGATTAGCGCCCTTCTGCGTAAGGTCAGACAGAGGTTTCACGATAGAGGAGAAGTTTTTAATAAACTTCCTGTAATAATTGGTGAAGCCCAGAAATCGTTGAATGGCTTTAAGACTCTTGGGTTTAGGCCACTTTAAGACTGCCGTCAATTTCTCTTTATCCATGGCAATGCCATCTTTGCCAATTATAAACCCCAGAAACGGTACACTGGTTTTGTGGAACTCGCATTTCTCCAGTTTACAAAATAATCTATCTTTGCATAAGCGCAGCAACACTTCAGACCCATCCTTGATGTGTTGTGACAGGTCTTTGGAGTGGATAAGTATGTCGTCAAGATAGACTACAACACATGATTGTAACATATCTCTAAGAACGTCATTGATCAGTTCTTGAAATACTGCAGGAGCATTACATAGACCAAATGGCATGACTAGGTATTCATAATGCCCTGATCTCGTATTGAAGGCAGCTTTCCACTCATCACCGGCTCTGATACGTATCAAATTGTAGGCTGCCCTTAGGTCTAATTTGGTGAAAATCGAGGACCCCTTAAGTCTATCAAACAGCTCGGTGATGAGTGGTATCGGGTAGGCATTCTTTGCCATCAGCTTATTCAGCCCACGATAGTCTATGCATGGTCGCAGTTCACCACTCTTTTTCTTAACAAAAAATAACCTGGCGCCGGCCGGAGAAGTTGATTTCCTTATGATCCCTCTACTGAGGGCATCCGCTATGTATTCCTCCATAGCTTGGTTCTCTTCACAAGACAATGGATACGTGCGTCCCCTCGGTGGTACTGCTCCAGGACTTAGTTCTATACGACAATCGTATGGTCTGTGCTGATGTAGGGCGCCAGCCTCTCCCTTACTGAAAACGTCGCTGAACTGCTGGTAGACATCAGGTAGTGATGGGGAGGTGCACAAGACCTTAACAGGATGGGTAACGCACTTATCCATACAGAACTGAGACCAAGCAGCAATCTGACATTTCTGCCAATCAAATTGTGGGTTGTGCAACTGTAACCAAGGAAAGCCCAAGATCACGGCATGGTGAGGAGAATTAATCAATTGGAACTGTTGCTCTTCCTTGTGAAGAGCCCCAATAGTCATGAACAAGGGCATCATTTCAAAGGTAACTTGGGCGGGTTCCAAAGGTCTGCCATCAATTGCTTCAATAGCAAGAGGGGTTTCTCTCTTAATCCGTGGTACCCCATGCAATTCGGCAGAGGTATTGTCCATAAAATACCCAGCTGCACCAGAATCAACCAAGGCCAAAACCTCAACTGAGCGTTGTGCCCATGACAATACCACCTGTATGGTGGGTTTAAGTGTGCCCAACACTGGGGACGATTGGACACCACCTAGGGCCTGTCCCCCAAGGTACCCTAGGTGTGTTCGTTTCCCGGACATACCGGACAAGATCTTAACAGGTGACCATTTTTACCGCAGTACAAACATAATCCCTGTATCTTGCGATACCTCCTCTGTTCCTTGGTTAACCTAGTGAAACCAACCTGCATAGGTTCACCTGGTTCATGTATTGGTTCACTAGGTTTGGATGCCAAGGGAGGGTTGGGTGGGCAAAATGTGCTACTGAACCCATTATTTTTTAGCCGTACTTGTCGCTCTCTGGCGGTTAATCTTTCTCGTATTCTGGAGTCAATTAGAATCACGTATTCGATATAATCATCTAGGTCAGTAGGTAAATCTTTTGCTGCAATCTCATCTTTAATCTGGTCACTCAAGCCTTGGGCAAAGGCTGCCAACAGGGCCTCGTTATTCCATCCTACCTCTGCTGCCAAGGTGCGGAATTCAATGGCATAATTGCCAACCGTGCGCCTGCCCTGTTGTATCTCCATAAGACATTTAGCAGCAGAGGTGGTTCTACCAGGAGGCTCGAAAACTCTCCGAAAGGATTGTACAAAATCACAGAAATTTTTAGTACAAGGTTTAGCGTTTTCCCACAGTGGGTTAGCCCAGGCCAATGCTCTACCGGTCAGTAGGGATATCATGAAGCCAACCTTGCTGTGGTCACTGGGAAATGCATGTGCCGTCAATTCCATAAATATTTCAAGTTGATTAATAAACCCTCTACATAGTTGGGGTCACTGTCATATCCCAGTGGCAAGGGTACAGAAGCCGTTAACCCTTTGACTGCGGTCCCTGGGAACCTAGAATCATTCTCAGGTGTCTGAATTGGCGAGGCCGCCGGGCTGGAACCGGACTTATCAGCAAGTACCGTGCGTTCAAGAATAGTTTGCTCCAAACGTTGCTCATGCATATCCATCCTCCAATGGATATTCTGTGCGTTACCGTCACTCTTAGTGTCTGAGGTCATGGCCCTTTCGTACTGTCACGGTTTTTGAAGACTCTCAGATGTAAGGTTTGGTAAAAGCGTAGCTTTATTGAAAAGTTAAGGCAATCCCCACAGGGTAAACATACATAACAATACAACAATAATAGTCCATACAATAGGTTGTACCGGCCTTGCCTAAATACCGGGCAAGGCAACCCAAGTGACAGTAGCAATAACAGGCTCTACCAGCCTTGCCTATACCGGGTAAGGCAACCGTGAGATGACATATACCGGTTCTACCGGCCTTACCAATACCGGGCAAGGCAGCCCAAAGGAGTACTGAGTGTAGGCTCTACCGGCCCTGCCAATACCGGGTAAGGCAACCTTAAAGATGGTAATGTACAAGGTTCTACCGGCCTTACCAATACCGGGCAGGGCAGCCTGAGGCCCACTGTAGTAGGCTCTACCGGCCCTGCCAATACCAGGTAAGGCAACCTTAAGGATGGTAACGTATAAGGTTCTACCGGCCTTACCAATACCAGGCAGGGAAGCCTGAGTGAGTAGACCAGCTGTCAGATGACTATGACAGCAGAGAGGAATAGGAACTAAGGTCTTACTCCGCAGAAGTCTATTGCTAGGGAAAATCGGACGACTGCATAGGAGTGGACAGTGACCTAGCCCCAGTACTGGATAGATCAGGAGCAATCCAACGTCCGCACGTTGGAACCAACAATAAATATCGCCACCAGGTTAATGGAGTAAACCAGCGTCCGCCCGCTGGGACCAACAGAGTATCGCCACCAGGTTTAATGGAGTAAACCAGCGTCCTCATGCTGGGACCAACAGTGTATATTGCAACCAGGTTTAATGGAGTAAACCAGCGTCCTCACACTGGACCCAACAGTAAATGTCACCACCAGGTTTAATGGAGTAAACCAGCGTCCGCACGCTGGAACCCACAGTGTATATTGCAACCAGGTTTAATGGAGTAAACCTGCGTCCTCATGCTGGAACCAACAGTAAATGTCGCCACCAGGTTTAATGGAGTAAACCAGCGTCCGCACGCTGGAACCAACAGTGTATATCGAAACCAGGTTTAATGGAGTAAACCAGCGAGGACGCTGGAACCAACAGTAAGTGTCGCCACCAGGTTTAATGGAGTTAACCAGCGTCCGCACGCTGGAACCAACAATGTATAAGCAGCAGCGAAAAGAACAATGTCGCCGGAGCGACAGGGCTAAAGCAGGAGCCCTACACTCCAACGGGGAGTCCACCGGGGCGAGACTGATGCACTGACAGACGACTGGAACCACCGGAACCTCCGGTGCAGAGCGAACCGGCTGGAGAAGCGGCAGGTAGGAGACTCAGGAACTCAGTGAGCTTAACCTGCTAGGTGCTGGAACACAGGAACACCGGAACACTAGCATACAGGAACATTGGAACACTGGAACACCGGAACGCAGGATCAGCAGGATCAGCAGGAACAGCAGAAACAGCAGGAACAGCAGGCCCAGAAGCCTGACATGCAGATCAGGCCAAGTGAAGTCAGAAACACCACGAAAGGGCAACCTGGAAGTGCTCAACCTGGGTTTAAAAAGGCTGTGTGAGGAGGGCTAATAGCAAACAGCCAATCAGGAATACTCAGCAAGTGACAGGCACAGAACAGCACGAATCACGGGCACCGTGATAATAAGATCATGAAACCATATAGATAAATATGAGTGACGAACAGCTCATTCAGAAACAGTGGTGGATATTGTTCACTCCACCAGAGTCAGGCATCTCCAAAACCTATATATAAAATATGAAGCAGACTATTCGATATAATGTACCAAGGCACACCAATCGAACTGAATTGATCTACATATATACAAAATCAGACTGATTCCTTATAACCTCAAAGATTCAATGGACTCCTTCAAACCTAATATATATATGTATATATATATAAAATCAATTGGTTCCTTATAACTTTGGGGATTCAATGGACTCATTCAAACCTAAAGGAATAAGGATGGAGAGCCTGAAAATCAAATAGCTTTTGCGGTTACTTAACCGCTAGATCATATTCTATTGGTGTGACCACTAGACCCTCAGTTTTCTTGTCATGGCATCAAGAAAAATGTTGGGACACACTGTGTTGCATGAATCTATTATATATATTTCTTTTATGTTGTCCTATTTGTGTGCGTAATCTTTGTGTAGTGCGTCCTATGTGTTGTAATTGACAGCTGCAAATCAAAAGATAAATAACAAAACAGGAACTGCAATCCATTCTGCTTTTGATAGGGAAGAACAATAGACCTAAAATTACTCGCGCCACTGTTCATAAACTGACACGTCAAACATCTGTTGCTATTATAGCTGAATGCACCCCATAAAGTGGTCTTATAATCAATGATTGGTCTCATCTCTACAGGACCAAAATGTTCAGTAATCAAACCCTGCTTTTGATCATTAATGGTCCTAGATGTCATATCGCGCTTACTTGGTGCCAGAATATTTTTGAGGGTTTGTGATCTTCTATATGTGGCTTTAGGAAAATTCCCCAAGTCACCTTTCAATAATGGATCCATTTTCAATAGGTCCCAATGTCTCTTGATTATACCAGATACTACCCCTGCTTCTGAGTTATAACATGTGATGAATGATGGAGCTATATTTTGTGTTGTAGAGGACATAGCTCTATTCTTCCTCCCAACTATACCTCAACTGAGATTCTTGTATGCTCTTGCCCATGAATATGAATCATGAATACGTTTGTGTGGATACCCTTCCTCTATAAAAAGATTGTTGCGGTTTTTGAAGACTCTCAGACTTGGAAAAATAACTTAACTTTATTAAAAGTTAAAGGCAGTCCCCGTAGGGTAAACATACATAACAATACAATAGTAATAGAACATATAATAGGTTCTACCGGCCTTGCCTAAATACCGGGCAAGGCAACCCAAGTGACAGTTTTAATGACAGGCTCTACCGGCCTTGCCTATACCGGGTAAGGCAACCGTGAGATGACATATACCGGTTTTACCGGCCTTACCAATACCGGGCAAGGCAGCACCCACGGAATGCTGAATGTAGGCCAATACCAGGTAAGGCAACCTTAAAGATGGTGAATTACAAGGTTCTACCGGCCTTACCATTACCAGGCAGGGCAGCCCAAAGGAGTACTGGAGTAGGCTCTACCGGCCCTGCCAATACCGGGTGAGGCAACCTACAGGATGGTATCATCAAGGTTCTACCGGCCTCACCAATACCGGGCAGGGCAGCCTGAGCAAGTAGACCAGCTGTCAGGTGACTAAGACAGCACAGAGAATAGAGGTCTTATTCAGCAGGAGTCTATTGCCAGGGATACTCAGACAACTGCAAGGAAGTGGACAGCGACTGACCACAGTACTGGATGTTCAGGAGCAAACCAACGTCCGCACGTTGGGACTAATGGTAATAGCGCCACCAGGTTTAATGGAGCAAACCAGCGACCGCACGCTGGAACCAACAATGTATATCGCAACCAGGTTTAGTGGAGTAAACCAGCGTCCGCATGCTGGAACCAACAGTGTATATCGCAACCAGGTTTAGTGGAGTAAACCAGCGTCCGCACGCTGGGACCAACAACGTATATCGCAACCAGGTTTAGTGGAGCAAACCAGCGTCCGCACGCTGGAGCCAATAATGTGTCTCGCAACCAGTTTAGCGGAGTAAACCAGCGTCCGCATACTGGGACCAACAATGTATATCGCAACCAGGTTTAGTGGAGTAAACCAGCGTCCGCACGCTGGGACCAACAATGTGTATCGCAACCAGGTTTAGTGGAGTAAACCAGCGTCCACACGCTGGGACCAACAATGTATATCGCAACCAGGTTTAGTGGAGTAAACCAGCGTCCGCACGCTGGGACCAACCAAGTATAATCAGCAGCGAGAAGAACAATGTCGCCAGAGCGACGGCTGGAGCAGGAGATTCAGGAACTCAGTAAGATTAACCCTCGAGGTGCTGGAACACAGGAACACTGGAACTCTGGAACACAGGAACACTAGCATACAGGAACACTGGAACACTGGAACATAGGATCAGCAAGTACAGCAGGAACAGCAGGAACAGTCCCAGAAGCCTGACAAGCAGGTCAGGCAGAGTGAAGTCAGAAACACCACGAAAGGGCAACCTGGAAGTGCTCAGCCTGTGTTTAAAAAGGCTGTGTGAGGAGGGCTAATCACAGACAGCCAATCATGATACTCAGCAAGTGACTGACACTGAACAGTACCAATCACGGGCACCGTGATAAAGTTCTACAAGAGTTCTAGATTGTAGATCTTAATCTTCTAAAGTGGAACTGTTTCTTTTGCTATGCCACTTCCTGTGGTGGAAACTATCGAATCTTAAGAAACTATTTCTGTCAACTGTCTTGAAGAATGTTTTGGTATGGATCGATTCATTGGGACTACCCGTGAGATCCAAATCTAGAAACTGAATGTTTGTAGGATGATGGTTCCTCGTGAATGAAAGTCCCCACTCATTGCGATTCAAATGAGCTACAAATGCCTCGAGTCCAAGTATGTTCCCCCTCCAGATGATGAGGATATTGTCAATATAATGACGGTATAGGACCAGATCAGTGCTGAGGATGCCCTGGTTGTAATCCAGAAGTTCCTCAAGATAACCCATAAAGAGGTTTGCGTAACTCAGCGTGAATCTGGTCCTCATTGTTGTCCTCCTCACCTGGAGAAAGAGATGACCATCGAATTCAAAGCAGTTATGGGTCAAGATAAAATGGATTGTGCAGAGAAGGAAGTCACGTTGTTGAGTAGGACTCAAAAAGTCAGATATAAGGAAATGTTTCACCGCTCTGAGACCACCATCATGAGGTATATTGGAATACAAAGCCGTGATATCAAGTGTGGCCCACCACTAACCCTCACTCCACCTAATGTCACCCAGAACATCCAAGATGTAGTTGGTATCCCTCAGATAAGATTTGAGTCCCACCACATGTCGCTGGAGGTGAAAATCTATAAAGGTGGATAAATTGGACGTTAGTGAATTCACCCCAGATATTATGGGGCATCCTGGTAGATCAATCAGAGATTTATGAACCTTGGGTAAATAATAGTAAATAGGGGTGCGTCGGTGTTTGACAAGGATATAAGATCTTTCATCCTTGCTGATATTTCCTTTGGCATACGCATCTTCAATGAGATGACAGAACTTATCCTGAAAAAGGGGAGTTGGATCTGTACTTAGACTAGTATAATATTTTTCATCATTCAAAATCCTTTCTGTTTCTTTGACATAGTCAGCAGTATCCTGAATGATTATGGCACCGCCTTTGTCTGCAGGCTTAACTATGATGTTTTTATCGTGTTTCAAATCACGCAGTGATCTTAACTCTTTTATATTAAAGTTGCTGTTGACTACCTCTTTTTTCTCAAGTTTTCTGAAATCATCCATAACAGTGGCACTGAATGTCTCTACAAATGATCCTTTCCACTGTGTAGGGAAAAAAAAGACTTGGCCTTAAGACCTGAAGGGACACTGCCATAAACCAGAAAGTCAGTCTCAACATCAGTGAATGGCACCATCTCTCTGTTTTCAGTAACAAGAAGGGTGACTTCAGTGATTATTGGTGAGACTCCTATTTTACCTTCCGAGGGTTTATTAGCAAAATATCTCTTTAATGCCAACTTTCTGGTGAATTCATTAAGATCTACAGTTCATAAATATTGGGAGGGGATGATGGACAAAATGACAGACCTTTACCTAGAAGTGAGCATTCATCCTCACTCAATTTATGACTAGATAGATTGATAATCATTTTTTCTGGATCACCATTGGAAGAAGGAACAGGCATATTTATCCCATATGATCCTCTGTTTTTGATTTTTTCCCTCTCCCTCTAGAACCTCTGGATTTCCTCTTTTGTGTGATTCCTCTGATCTCAGGGGAAGAAATCTGTTCCTTTATTCCTACAAATCAATGTTTCTTCAAGGCTTGGGCGTATGACAAGTCTTATTTCTTACAACAAATCAATGTTTTCTCAGGGCTTGTGTCTATTATAAGTCTAAGTGCTATTAATTCATGTTTTCTCTGGGCCTCTAACAAGTCCTACATATCGTCCTCTATAAAATACTCCCGTCAAGTATCAGTCTGCTACAGTCGCAGCTTATATCAAGGGGTCCCTGTCTCTATTATGTTATGGTCTAATTTCTATTTTTTTTTATTAACTGCACCCCTAATACCAGTCAACAAATCCCCCCCCAAAACAATTCCCTGTTCAACTGATTCTTTCTCCAGACTCCACCCACCAACACCGGCACCCTCCTCTGACCCCCTTTTTTACAGTGTCTTATGTTCTTATTGTATTTCATTTTTATTTTTATTAATTGTTCCCCCCAATTCTAGTAAACAACCCCCCAAAAATAATTTGCTGTCAACTGATTCTTTCCCCACACTCCATCAGCACAGGCACCCTCATACCCCTTTTATACTACACCCTTAGGAAACATTGACTTGTTGTAGGAAATTAGACTTGGCCTAGTGCCAGCAGGTCATGTTGTGTTGACCAGTGACCACTGGTGATTGTCAGATGCACCGTGTAATTGTGGAATTTGCGACTGCTGTTCTTGCTGCTGCACTCTTTCAACAGCAGGATGATTAGGCAGCTCAAAGGGAATGGGTTCAACAACAGCAGTCACACAGGAAATGGATGATGAAGGTTCCACTTCTCACTACTAGCTCCAGTGATGTGCCTGAGGCAGTAGCAGCACCATTACTAGCCCCCACCACTTCAGGAGTATGTGGAGAAAAGAAGAAGTTGGCCAATAATGCTTCTCCACCTGCCCCTCCTCCAAAATCATGGGTGTGTTGTCAGAATAGAAATTTTCCCTTTAGAGCAGGAACTGTATCTCTTATCATCAACTCCAATGTGCACAGTGTATGATAAATAAGGGCAGGACTGGGAATAATGGACACATCTGGACCCACATCAAACACTTGGTATAACTGTAACAAACATAATGACAAACATCCCACCACAAACTAAGTACTGCTGCTATTGCTAGCCCTTTGTCCACTCCCTGCTAAGGACACATGACAACTTGCAGACAGTTTAATAATAAATATGAACCCTCCCTGCTGCCAGTTTAACATATTATGTTGTGATGGAATCTCCTCAGATTCTGCTTTATGCACTGGTTGTGATTATCCTCCACCACACTGTTATGTGTCCTCAGTGCACCACACAGTGTGTAATGGGTGGACATGAACTGCCAGATCCTGAATGGCTACTGAATGGCTATCAATAGGTTGGGGTGGTAAATATGAATGAGGTGGATTGGCAGAAGATGTAGTTACCCTAGAGCAAGGAGGTGATAGCGAGCCAGGTGTTTCGCTCGTCATCAAACGTTCGGCCTCTGGCTGGGTTTATTTAATCTTCTTTGTGGATAGTCAGGGAGCACGGTAACAGCAGTACCTGATTTCTGTGGTGGGTGTTTGGCTTTATTATGTTTCACATAAATGTCACATAAATGTCACATAAATGTCATATGTTTCATTTGTGTTATCAGGGCGATGGTGCCAAGGACCATTCCCTCCTTTCTTAGTTTCACTGGCTTGTCACAACTTGTGCACAGTACTGTCGCTGATGACTGCACTGTGCCTGCACCAAGAGAAAAATAGTCCCACACCCAGGACCTCGGGGGGGGAGGGAAAGGTAGAGAAGAATGGCCTCTTTCTGCTTCTTCTCCACATTCCTCTTCACTGGCTGGGGCAGAGGATCATGTTGCTGCTGTTGCAGGATCAGCATCAACTAGGACCAGGCATATTGCTGTTGGCAAGTCGATCCTGTCCTAGTCCAGCATCACTGGACCCCATTCCCACTGTGTCCATGGCAGTCTGTGGCACACTAACCTGCTCATCAGCTTCCAGCTGCCCTTGCAACTCAGCAGCAGGAACTGGAGCAGTAGTAAACCCTCCAAAAGCTCACAGCTGGTGGTGGTGATGATGACCATCCCCATCTCTGTCTCCCATTCCTTCTCAATTTTGGCTAAAAAGACCATTAATACCTCTTACATCCAAGCTTCTTCATCATCATCACCACCAGCACCTCATTGCTGCTCTATTACAGACATCTCACCGGTTGACGGAGGTGATGAGAAATGTGACAGAGGGTCCCCTAATGTTACACTTGCCATGAGGACACTGCTGTTGGGAGTGGGAAAAGGGGACCTACAGGTTCTGGGGAATGTGGGCTCCCTTGACTGTTAGTCTGGCTGCTCTGCATTACTATCCCTACCACTCCCCTAACACTAGTCCTATCATCTGCTTCACCATCACTATTACTACTAACACCAACTACATCAACTTCAGTCCCTGAGACTTCCTCCTCACTAGTAGTATGATCACCCCCTCCAGTGCTACTAACACTCTGTACAAGTTGCTGGACCGTCTTAGTAGTCATACTAGTGGCAGGACTGCTTGGGGTGGCAAGTGTGTCCCCTGCTGCCATACTTGACATCATCTCCTCCTTACCATCCTCCTGGGAATCATAATACACACTGGCAGCAGGCGCAACACTGGCACCGGCACAAGTAGCTGACCTTTCCTGCTCACACTACTACTACCCTCTTCTTCCTCCTGTGACACAAATTTCCCCAAGATCTCTATTGGTGATGTAGGGGAATTGGTCATCATTGGTTCTGGGGAACCAGGGCATCCAGACCCTTTCATGTTGGTAGTGGACTGGTCACTTCCTCCTCAGACTCACTGGATGCATAATGGTCCTTCCAGCTCCTCCTTTTATTGTTTCTAAAGGGATAGTAATGTTTCAAAATAAAAGCATCTCCTATCTTCATAGTATTTGGGCCATGGAGAGTGTTATTTCAATACTGTGAGAATTGTAGTTCAAGAGTAATTGATTGACAAAGTATCTGCCTCCCACCTCTTTTACCTAGTGTAAGACACCTTCCCTCAGATGTGGAATCTGGTCTCTTGACCGGACAGGTCACAGCAAGGGACAATCTTCTTACTGTAGGAACAATGAAAGCCCTGCCCCCATTGACATGTTTTTCCTTATGATCACTGAAGATTGTCCCTCTCTGTGATCCACTCGGACAGTCTTGCTGCTCTGAGGTGAGCAGTGTTACATCAGTAAAAGGAGTGGGATGGGGATACTTTATCATTCAATTACTCTTGTACTACAACTCTGATAGTGTTGAAATAACACTCTTCAATGCCCAAATATTATGAAGATTAATTGGAGCTCCTTTTATTTTGAAACATTATTATCCCTTTACACTTGCTCATAGTGATAGCAGTCACTATGAGTCTCTCCTGCCCCAATTATGCTATTAACTCACAGCACAACAGCCTAGCACCTCTCTGTTTCACTTCCTGGAAAACAGCACATTTTTATAGAGAGAATGCAAAGAACATGTGATTAAAAGGGTGAACGCTTTCTAGCCATTGAAAAAAAATACCAATATTTTTTTGCCAATGGCCGAAAACTGCAAACATTTTAATCGCTTTATTCAAAGTAGAATTCCCAATTAAAAAGCAGACAACCACATGGTTTTCGTGGTTTTTTTCACAGGAACACGATGGGACCTTTCACCCACCCCTAAGCTCAATAGGTTCTAGGTAGAAGTTAAGAGAAAAATGTTTTTATTTGGGGTCCATTAATGACTAATTACATCTTTGATCCATTTAGATATTTTTGAATCATAATTGCAGTTGGCTTTCATTGCTGTGAACTATGTGTATTTAAATTTCACCTTCACATGATAAACAATATAATATATTTGTTCGAATGAGATTAACCATAGAGACAAAGCAAGAGAAAGAGTGCCACCCATGATTCTAATGGGCCATGAAAACTTTCTCAAAGTAGTAATATGTACCTCTTCATTTACTGACTACAGCAGCATGGAAAACAGTAAATAGATACAGCAGACTACTTTGTAAAGATCAAATTCCTAAGCACATCCTTCTATTAAACAAATACACTTATTGATTGCAAGGGTACAATCTCCTTTTAAATTTTAAATCAATGATTTTACATTTAAAAATGATTAGTTTGAAGGTACCAAAATGGACAGAAAATTTAGAAATGTGCAGTTTGAAGTCATGTTTTGTTACTTGCTAAACAAGAATGTGTAAAGTGAAATATTTAATTATTTATTCAAGTTTAGCATTTTTTAAAATGTCATATCCAATTACATTCAAAGATGCATTTCCATACTCAAACCAGCATTCCTATTGTAGGTAGGTATATAGAAATAAAACTTTCTGTGGTAAATAAATCACTCTTGTAGACCTTTTTAAATATTCTTACTTTATTGTTTTGGTGCCATTTTCACTGAACACTAACAGATGGTACTGTGATGAAAACTATATATCAAGGCATTAAAGATAGAACATAAAAATGATAGGAAGCAATTTGACATCCACAACTATAAAACTGTTAAGAGGTGACTGGACAAGCAATTATGTGTCAAGCTAACTAGCAAGAAGTAAACAAATCATAATGCTGAAATATACTCCTACCTTAATGTATATTAAATATAATGATCACCTTGACTAGAGCATTTGGCACAAGTTTGATATATATTTTAAAATGAATGTTATAATTGCATTACCCTATTTATTAATTTTTATTTTTTTACTAGAATATAATACTGAACTTCAGATTTTGACTGAAGCATATTTTAAACATTAACCAACAAATAAGGGACAGGAGAAAAATCCTATTTTCTTTCTTAGGAATTTTCTCAGAAAAAACATAATTTGCCACTATTTCAACTTGATTTTTCATGCATAGAAAATACATAAAATGTCTGTCTTTACACTACTGCCAATTAATTTCTTGCTGAACTTTTCTGATTTTTTTTCCCTGCTGTGTGGTTTAGATAACAAAGAGACAGTGGTGAGATCTGACAGCATAATCGAGTAGAAAAAAACTAGTCTGGAGGATCAACGGTAGTTACCACTAGTACGCAAGTGTTGCTCCTAATGTCTACTGCACTATGAAGTAAGTATTCACTCTGTGTAAAAATAAGTAAGACGGGAAGTTGGAAGACTGCTGCTGTTGATGAAGTGGAGGGATTCACCAAGACAAGCAGAATTTTCAATTTTAAGTATCAATATCCCTTTAATCCTATCATGGCTACGTTTACTAAACACACAATCTCATTTCTCCACACAGCTTACGGGCCTCCATCACAGCAGGAGCCCGTGGAGGAGGCTACCTCACCATCCAGTGAGGAGTATACAGAGGAGGGGACCAGCCGCTGGCCACTGTATGCACCACCCATACCTCCTCCACAGCTGTCTGCTCCCTAACTGTCTGCTCCTTAACTGTCTGCTCCCCAACTGGCTGCACCACCACCAGCTGCTCCCCAACTGGCTTTTCCACCCCAGTACAGTGACTGGATGCAACATGAGGAGAGGTGGATGCATCCTACAACCTCCAGGAGCTACTACCCTCCAGCAGCAGCACCACCACCACCAGGGAGGAAATGACTGACCAGGACTGTAGCCACCACTCAATATGGGCCATATTCTTCCAAGATGGACCTACCCCCCTGCATGGCTCCCAAGCATGGCCCCAGGTATGATCCCAGATGGGGGCCAATCACCTACCAGTGGCCAAGTTATGATCCTTGGCCACTCGACTACCAACCCCTGAGCCTGATTGGGGAGCCCCAGCGCCCTCTACCGAGGGAATTCTTTACTCCATCATCAGCACAGACATCAGTGGGCAGCAGTGAGTCACTTGATGTGGTGGGCATATGCCCATCATCTGCAGGAGCCACTCTACCAGCTGTCACATCAGCAGCAGCCACAGCACACTCAGCAGCAGCTGAGGACACAGTAGTAGCTGAGGACACAGCAACAGAGGACACAGCAGCAGAGGACACAGCAGCAGCAGGAACCCCACCAGCAGAGTCACCAGCACACCCACCTCCAGCATTGGATGCCTCACGAGGATGGAGGCGGAGTGCATGGGCCTAAAGAGGAGGCTACTCCAGGCATGCCAAAGTGCTGACCATAATAACAGAAGGAGCAGGAGGGAATCCCGGAAGAACACCTCCAGGATAGAGGCAAGGATTAATGCCCTGGAGTTGGAGGTGACAAGGATCAACACACAACTCCATTAGTACCAAACGGGGATGATGGACATGCTTGGACAGGTGCTGGTGGAGTTGAGAGACCACAACCTCAGGGTGAACCTACGTGTAGCGAGAGTTGCGGTCCACAGAGGGGTCCGCTGCACCCACCACTCCCTCCAGTACGACCCCTGAAGCCACACCTAGGGGTCAAAGGGTGACCAGGCAATTAGCCAGGGCATCCACCTCTGGCACCCAGTCTAAGGTCCCCCCCAAGAAAAAAAAATACACTGCCCAACATGTTCCCCTCAATAAACAAAACATTGTGCTTTTGAATCCTGTCTGATATGCTTTGTGTTTAGTGCTAGCTTGGGTGGTAACATGTTTGTGGGATGTTACAACATGGGTTCACAAACACACAGTTGTACAAATTCAACTGGCAATCCATCCCTGGAGCCATATAACATGACAGTGTTATATGCCGATGTTGTGGGTTGAATTTGAACAAAACATACCCATCAGCACAACAACTGGTGCAACACTGAACATTCATCTGCATCAATTATTGTGTTTAAGGGGTTAAGCAAACAAACAGCTATTTGACTTAGCAGAGAACTAACAAGCAGGACAGATGGAACATGCAGAAAAGTAGTCTTTGATTCATACTGTTGTTGTGAAACTGACTTACTGGGGAACCCAATGTTCAGCTTATGATTTCAATGTGTAGCACACACATTGAAATCCAGGGGTGAGCATTGGGTTCTCCAATAAGTTGACTTGTTGTTTTACTAAGGTTGTAACAGACTTCACCGGTGATAACACTTGTCCACTTGGTCTGGTTGTTTGTCAATGTAGCCCATGTACTGAGATATGTCAAACTAAAGCTATCTTAGAACATTGATTATATTGATCAACACAGAAACCGTGGACATTAAATCACTGTGGAAGTATGTCCCCTGGACCACCTCTTTATCACTCCCAACAGACATTAGTGTATCTCTGCCATCATCTGTTTGCATGAATACATCACAGAGTCCACTCACTGGCAAACAAGTAGTGGACTCCTGTGATGTGGGTCATGTCTTTCCATGTATGGGGGATACTCTAGCCTTGAGTGTGGTTCCACATTGACACATGTTATCCAACATTACATCATACAGATACATATTGTATAGTAATGGTTCTTCTTTATTGTGTCTCAAAGTACATTAAAACATACATGTGTTTTCTGTGTGTATTGCCTATATGCATTAAACACTTGTATGAGTACTTTAGAACTAAATATTAGTACTTTAGAAACACTACTGTACTGCTCATCTCTGTAGATGAGCACTCTAACTGTACAGGTTTGATACCTGGATGTTAGTACACACATGAATTTGTGTTTTCTGTGTCTATGTAAGAATGTTCCAGTAGAGATTGCTGTGAACATCAGGTCAAACATTGCATCACCAACATAATCACTTGAAACACCAAGGGGTAAGCTTCATAGAAGTGTTGTCAAGACATCCATCCAGTCACATGGAAACTCTTCTGTTCAAGGATGGATCATGCTATGGATGCCTGTGGGACAAGAGGACATGATTTGGAGCAGCACCCTTGAACTGATCATCATGCAGCAACTTGAACTTCTTAATCCTCTCAATCTTTTTTCATTACAGGTGAGTACACAAACCATTGCTTTGTAATGTGTTGTGTACTCATCTGTAACCCATTATGTAGAGAACTAAGGAAATGCGAACCAGCCCTAGGGATATGTGCCCCTGCCATGAATACACACATCAACAAATATGTTCTGAGAGCTCCCTGAAACTAATTAATTTAGAGAGTGGGAGTGGCAGCCTAATTTTATTTGTTTCATGGAACTATTATGACATATTTGTTGATGTGTGTATTCATGTCAGGGTGTCGTACTCTGTGACATTGTTGGGTACTGAGGTCCAGATGAAGGGAACACTTACCAGCCGAAAGTACTAATGTTTGACTAAAGAAGGAGGAGGAGGTAGGAAGCAACCTGTAATTAAGAGGTTATATAGAATCGTCAGGGTCAAGCCAGGGTTCGGGATTACAGAAGGCAGCGTAGTCAGGATCAGAAGCCAAGGTCTAGGGTTATGACAGGCAGTGTGGTCAGGATCAGAAGCAGAGGTCTAGGAAGGTATAGGAATATCACTGAGTAATAGGGTCAGAGAGCAGTACTCAGATGGGTAGGGCTAATACAACTAAGCCCTGAGCAAAGGAATCACCTGGGTTTAAATAGAGGCACTTTGTCTCAGATCCCGTATCATTATTAAGAAGGTCAAATAGATCTTGTAATGTGGAATCTTCAAGGGATAGGGGTTCTATATTCTCATTAGTTCTTATTATGGGCCTATCACGAATACAGTTTTGGTCAAAAAGTCCGATATTTCCGGATTCAGTAGCCTGATTGGCAGAAAAGTATTTATGTAGTAAGAGCTTTCTGCAAAATAAAAATAAATACTTATATACATCATATTTGTCAACGGTATTGGTGGGTGCAAAGGACAGTCCTTTCCCAAAGATCCCACATTACTAGATCTATTTGACCTTCTTAATAATGAGATGGGGTCTGAGACAAAGTATCCACAACTAAAACTGAAATCCAGATTTACACCCCCGTTTAGCATCTGCCCCCCTCTTAAACTATTTGGGGAATCTGTTATGCAGGACATCATACAACTCAACCCCAAACGTGGTCTGTATAATCTCAGTAAAGCACAAAGTGACTCCCTTAAAGACCTTAAAAGTTGGCATGATGTTGTCATCAAGCCCTCTAACAAGGGGGACGATGTGGTGATTTGGCCCAAACCTCTGTATCTCACAGAAGTTTATAAACAACTATTGAATCCACAATGCTATAGGAGACTATTTAATAATCCAACTTCTGACTGTCTGACTATATATAAGAGAATGATTATGGAAGCTGTAACCTCTAAAGTAATTTCCAAAGCAGAGGGTCAGTTTTTGACAGTTACCAACCCCGTGGTACCTACATTTTATCTTTTACCTAAGATACACAAGAATCAGACTGCCCCCCCAGGATGCCCAATTGTGTCTAGAATTGGGGGGCTTTGTGAAAATGCAAACACATTTCTAGACAGTAAACTCAGACAGTATGTATTACAAATTCCATCTTACACAAGGGACACACTGGATATTCTAGATAAAATTAAAAGTGTACCAGTTGAACCTTCAACCATTCTTGTTACTTGTGATGTAGAATCTTTGTATACATCTATAAATCATGACAAAGGACTTTCTGCAGTTAAATTTTATCTTGACCAGGATTTGTCCCTTACAGAGGGACTGAGGGACTTTATCCTCAGATTACTTAAATTCACCCTGACCCATAATTACTTCATTTTTAGGGACCACTTCTACCTACAAGTCTGGGGTACAGTGATGGGGGCAGCATGTGCCCCCACCTATGCCAGCCTGTACCTCGTATTGTGGGAGATTGAGGTGGTTCTCAGCGACGAGTTTAGTACGATGAGTATCTATGCCAGTCTATGGTATAGATCCATCGATGATATCATCATCTTATGGGAGGGAGATCTGATTACACTTACACAATTCATCAATAAATTAAATGAGAATAATTATAATTTGATATTAACAATGGAGACAAGTTATACTACTACAAACTTCCTAGATTTAACTAATTATAAAACAAGGGAAGGATATTTGGCAAGTGATTTATACAGGAAAACAACTGCCAATAACAGTGTACTCCATCATAGCAGTTTTCATTTACCATCTGAAATCAGGGGAGTCCCAACAGGAAAATTCCTACGAATTAGGCGGAATTGCTCTGAAGATACTAATTTTCTACATAGAGCCAATGAACTATCTTCCAGATTTGAAGAAAGAGGCTATAGTAAAACAACTATTAGGCATGCCAAATATAGAGCCGCTAATACCCCAAGAACAAAATTACTGGAGAAAAAGACAAAACCAACCACCTCTAAAACAATCAGATTCATTGGCACTCATAACAACCTGTGGAATAATATAGTGTCTATACTTAATAAACACTGGCAAATATTACACACTGACCCTGATTTGTAGAAAATACTTGATGTTAAGGTTAAAATCTGTTGTAGGAGATCCTGTAACCTGAAAGATATTCTGGTCAAGAGTCATTTTGTCTCTCGCAAACCAAAACCTTTAGCTTTTGGCACCTACATGTGTGTGAATTGTAAAATATGTCCATACATTAAGAATTTGAATGAAATTACTGATAGGTTTGGCATCAAACATTGTATTTTTAATTACTTTAACTGTGATTCTAAAATGTATCTACTCCAATGTCCCTGTGACAAGAATTATGTCGGAATGACATCATATAAACTTAAAGAAAGAATTAGGGAACATCTTAATAATATTAAAAATGCTAACAAAGACAACTTGGAAGGCAAACAACTGACCAGTGTTAGTAAGTTTTTTTTTACAATTCCATTAAGGCAGTTAGGATTCGCTGAAAGTATCATGCCTTGAAAAAGTAGCTTTGGGCATCAGAGGAGGAAATCTGTAAACAATATTGTTACAAAAGGAAAATTGGTGGATTTTCCAGTTAAACTCAATGATGCCTAATGGCATGAACGATGGCATGAGATTATCAGCGCACTTATGATCTACGGTGCTACAGTGCATCTGTAGGAATAACTATATATTCCTTATATAAATACCTCATCCTTATCTCCATGTATTTATGCATGTAGATCGCTATTTTTATATTCTTTCTAATCTCATAACAACCTGGGAATTATTGAGACTTATTGTAATTTCAGTAATTGATTTGGATAATATTTCCAATTCACAACCTTTACTATCCTTAACTATATGCTTGTATTAAGAATTGATTACAATAACATATTCATATCATTAACAGAATCTGTTTTGTATTGCCTTGTGAGATTACCATCCTATAATTTGTCATAGTTGACGACATATGTCAACCAAGTCTCCTTCCCCTATCAGGACCAACTGTGGGAGGTGTTACATAATTTAAATACCAGCACACTTGGGGCGGCCGGTACCTTTGATAAAGCTATAGAGGCGAAACGCACGTCAGGTTTTCAACGAGAGTACACATGTGCTAGCTTGTTTCTTTTCTTTTCTTTTTTTTAAAGTGCTGACTGTTTACTCATACGGTGCTCTAAGTGTGGACATGGTGGTGGGTCTTAGGGTTTGGACTTGCTATTAGAACGGTCTGTCACTAGTTTAGGCAACCACCACCTAAACCTTACTTATCACATGCACAAATAAGAAAAAGCTGTATCTAGAGCATGTACATATCGATATATCCTTTATCATGCTACTGTAATAGATGGTGCTCTGAGTATTGATTCGGTGGTGGGCAATAGTGCAGTCTTAGGGTTTGGACTTGCTACTAGAGCAGCCCACTAGGAGTATAGGGAACCACCACCCTTTCGTTACTAATCACGCGCAAGGTCTTTAATGACAGCACACATGTGCTAGGTTGTTTTTCTTTTTTTTAAAAGTGCTGACTGTTTACCCATACGGTGCTCTAAGTGTGGACATGGGGGTGGGATATAGTGCAGTCTTTGGGCCTGGACTTGCTATTAGAGAGGTCCCTCACTAGATTAGGTAACCTATTCCTTACTTATCACACACACGATTAAGAAAAAGCCTTATCTAGAGCATGTGCATATCGATTTACCTTTTACTAGGCTACTGTAATATATGGTGATCTGAGTATTGATTCGGTGGTGGGCAACAGTGCAGTCTTAGGGTTTGGACTTGCTATTAGAGCGGCCCGCTATGAGTATAGGGAACCACCACCCTTTCATTACCCATCACATGCAAAATGGATATATGAAATTCTCAATAAAACTTATTGAGGAAAAATACAAATCTTTTATATTGTTATCATCTGTAGCATGTAAATAGAAATTTAATTAAATGCTGTGGACAACATCTTAAGTACACGACTAATTACCATGGGAGTGAGATGAGCTTAAGGAATATTATTCGATCTATTTAAGTATGTATAACATTGGAAAAAGTGTTGCTACACTCTGGGATCGAATTTAAATTTCTGATACCAGCCTTTATCACTAGAATACGTGATTCAATTAGTACCTAAGTAATGAGCGTTATAGGCTTTTACACTATGAAAATATGCAACATAGTACTGTGAGTTTTTATTTATTCTATTACCCTCTCAATTATTTTTATTCTCTCTGGTAGGAATCGTAGCCACGAAGCTACGACTCAATACCATATACTCTATTTCAGTAAGACCTCTGGGAGAAGCCTTAAACTATTATCTATTTGGTTATCGAACGTAGGTCCTGATATACATGATTATGTCTATCCCTAATGTGATAGATTATATCAGAGCATAGAGAATATATTAAAGTGAGCTTCACCTCATCTTAGTACCTCCTATATTATCGTATATATTCGAGATAGGTATAGCGGCTATGTAGCTGCGTCCTACTAATACACAGTCAAATTCTATCGTCAGTAAGACCTCTGGGAGAAACATTGATACCATTCAAACTACTACTTGTGTAATTCTCCAAGTTAGGTCCTGATGATTATCTGGAATATACTTATCTGTGTTTATGATCTTGTGATTATTTTGATGAGGTCGAATAGCTCACTTTAAAATAAGACTCATGTATATTGCACATTTATGTGGTATATCTAATCCCTATATATAGATCCTGAGGTATGAGTCTAAATAAACTAAGAAGCTTGGATATAAATCTATTATAAACTTAGACTCAGTAAGATCTTGGGGAATTATACCACACACACACCTAGATTCATTCATTAGCCTATGAACACAAAGAAAATATTTTTAACACTGTAAGCATACATTGTTATGTGCCTTCTACTTAATATCACATAATGGAACCTATATAAATTTATTAACCCCAGGTATGCAAGCAATGCCTCCAAAGCATTGTAAAACAGTCTGCTGGAAACCTATATGGCATCTAGGACTTTAAGAATGTAAGACATTTTTCATAGTTTATAAAACTTAGGATAATTACACATGTACGGAGGAGAGCTGGTGCAATTCTGGGGCAAACCAGCTGCAACATAGGGGAAATGTATGCAAAGCAATGTGTTGGAGACCCCTTTAGTATTCAAGGGGGTAACCCATTGAGTGCCAGGGGGTATCCAACACATTGTTTTGCAATGAGTTGAATACCACTCTAGCACTCAAAATGTTACCTCCTTCTAAATCATTGGGGCATTTTGCAGGTGTTTATTTGTCCCCTAGGAAGCAATTGGTTTGCTCCAGAATTTTTCCAGTGTTCCTCAGTAGATCAACCTCAGGTAATTCTTCAGATCTTGAAGAATTAAGGCACTCATTTATATTAATTTTTTTTCTTATTTGGATTTTTTTACTAAATGTAAGCTAACAGTGGTTTGCAATATGTGCACGATATTGAAATCCTCTTTTACGTTGGCTTAGTCTGTAAAGGCCCCTCTGCACTAGAGAAAAGAAAGAAAAATCAGCATACTGTTTTAGAAGCAAAACATTAAACCAGCAGTGCCTTCCAGCAATTTAGCTGCTTCCCAATGCACCATATCCAAGTACTTTCTGAATATTGTATGAGATACTTAAAGGTGAAGACACAGATGTTGTGAATATCCATATCCATAAATCATTATTAACGACGAGGCTCCCTGACAGAGTTCTCAGGGTGATGGCAGTGCATGCTAGAATGTGAATGACAATGCCTTTAAAAATGCATCAGTTATTTTCACTCCTTGCAGCGCACAATTTTATTAAATATGATTAAACTTCTCATCCTTCTGACTTGGGTAGAATGTAATAATGTGCCTGCATTTCAACCATTCTCCCTAGACTGCTTCAGATTTATCCATAAGTGACTGAAAGAAATCTTTCCAATCTAAACTCTTCCATATCAAAGAAGATGAATGCAAAGACACCTTGCAATCTTAAAAGTAATCATTTTCACAGTGCCCTTTATACAGTTCAAAAGTCCTATAATACTCTTAAAAGTACACCTGGAAGCGACATATGAATGCCAAGCCATTGCTACTGCAAATGAGAAAAAAATGAGTTGCCATGAAGCTGAATGACAAATCTATGAGACAAAAGAGCAAAACAACCTGTGTCTGTCTGTCTGTCTGTCTATCTATCTCTCTATTTCTATGTAACTCATGGTTAATGATATTTACTTTGTGGTCAAAGGTTTTTGGTCTCATATGGACCTTTTTCAAGATAAAGACTGAAAGACAATCATGAAGTAGGCATACTTTTATATACATGTGTTGTTTAACATATAAACGATAAAGGGGGAACTGGACTAAAAATGTGCTGCCCCTGATGCCACCAGTGCTGTACCTGGTGCCAGTGCTGCTGCCACCAATACTTTTCCTCCTGTTAGTGTGTCTTGTAGTACTCTGGAGGGGGGGAAGGAGAAGATGATGCTAAGTGTGACAACAAGGGACCCTAAATCACATTTTCCATTCCCAAACAGTCCAGTCAGTGCTAGTACTACTACTACTAAGGTGCAGCAGCTTGTTAGCATTAGGAGTGTAGGAGGGGGTAATCAACAACAAAATCCTCATATTACTAGTGACTGTGAGACTGAGGACAAAGATTCTGTGGCTGAACTTGATGTTCTTGGTGTTAGTAGTAGTAGCAGTAATGGTGAAGCTTCCGGAATGAAAGGAGAAACATTTGAGCGTGTCCAGACAAGTGGTCAAGGGAGCCCACCTTAGGAGTCCCCCCCTTCCCTTAAGTGTCCAGGTGGAACAGGATCCTGAAGAATAAGAGGCCAGAACTGTTGTTGGGGGAGAGCAGGCATACAGTTAATACCACCACCTTCAGGAGCAGAGATCAGCTGCCTGTCCTGCCTGCTGCTACTGCTGCCAGTCTGCCTTCTTCATGTCATCAAGAAATGGCAAGTGTGACATTAGGGGATCCTCTGTCACACTGGTTGTCACCTCCTCCAAGCAGCAGTGAGATGTATGTAATAGAGCAGCGGCAGCAGCATGTCTGGGCTAGTGGTGGTGCTGGTGATGATGATGGTGGAGAAGTTGGGGTGGAAGAGACATTGATAGCCTTTTTAGACAAAACTGTGAAGGAATGGGAGGCAGGAATGAGGATGGGCATCATCACCACCATCTCACTAGCGGTGAGATTTTGGAATTTGAGGAATTTGCAACTGCTCTAATTCCTTCTGCTGCTGAGTTGCAAGGGCAGCAGGATGTTGAGGTGCAATCTAGTGTGCCACAGACCACCATGGACACAGTGGGAATGGGATCAACAAGTGATTCGGGACTAGGACATGTTCCACTTGCCAGTGCCAGCAATACTCCTGGTCCTAGTTGCAGTGCTGAATCTGAGGCAGTAGCAGCAACATCAGCAACATTATCCACTTCCACAGACAGTGAAGGTGAATGTGGAGGATTGTTACAGCTTACCTTGACTTCATCATTATTACAGGCGCGAGGCTTCTAGCAGGCTGCAGGCCTCTGTTTTATCTGTTTGCTTACTGTAGTCTCCTCCTACCTACTTCCTACTTCCTCCCTCTGAGCTGCTCCTCCTACTTCCTGTGGAGGGGTTTAAAAGGCAGACTGAGGCCTGACTCAGATGCCCTTGCGTTGTTGTTCTTAGGTGAAGTACTTGAGCTCTGTGTGTGACCTGGCTATCTACGAAAACTCACTCTGTGTATGAACTGGCTATTTATGAGAACCCTCTCTCTGTATGACCCAGATACGTACGAGAACCCTCTCTGTGTATGACCCAGTGATCACGAGTACCCCTTACTGTGATCAATTTGTGCTATTGGCCTAAGACAGACCACTGTTGTGGACAGAGGGTCTGATTGGTGACTGAAGGTGTGAGTCACAGGGTCTCGATAGAGTGACTGCAGGCAGAGTCACAGGGTCTCTTAGTGGTGATTGCAGGCGTGGGTCAGTTCTCCAGTCCAGCAGTCCTTGTGTTCCTGTTCATCAGATCAAGATTACTGAGCCAGTGTTCACAGTGGTAGCCTGTTCCAGTCGACGGATCAAGAGCTGGCGTTCCTGTTTCCTGGTGAGACTCACAGGGGCTTCGGCCCAGTCTCTAGCATTGTTGTCTAGCGAGAGGCCTACTATTTCTGGTAGTAGTGTCACCAGCTAGTAACCCTTTGCTTGTTGCACTATATATTTATTGCTGTGATTTATTCTAAAAAATATATTGCATTATATTACCGTACTGAGTTCTGAGCATTCCTGGGTGCCCATGACAGTACACAAGGGCCATGAGTTCAGACAGTGATGGTAATGTAGTTTTCCAAAGCATCCTGGATAGGATGGAGACACTGGGTCAAAGACTAGACCAGTTGTCTTTAGCCATACAGAGTACTGCAAACCTTGAACAAATTTGTACACAACTGGTGGCCCCTCCCGATCCCTCCCGGGTACCAGTTCAACCCGCCTCGGTTGACGCAGACACGGTTAAGAGGCTAACGGGTTCCGCTCAGCTCCCACAGCAGTATGGCGGGGATCCAGATGGTTGCTGTGGTTTCCTAAACCAATTGGGAATATATTTCATGTTGGTACCATATGCGTTTCCAAATGAATGCAGCAAGGTGGGCTTCCTGATCTGTCTTCTCAGTGGTCGGGCATTGGCATGGGCCAACCCGTTATGGGAGACTAATAAACCCATTGTGCATAATTTCGTGGAGTTCCTGAACTCCTTTAAGCATGCCTTTGACAGGCCTGGATGCGTCGTCTTGGCTTCCAAACACCGGATGACCCTTCAACAGGGTGCACACATGGTGGCCTCCTAGATTTGTTGTGGATGATGCCGAGCCCATCCAGGTTGATGCTGTGGTCAGAGGGAGGCCGGCAATTGTGGAGCAGGGATGCAGACAGCTTGATGAGGTCCCTCCACACATTTCTGACCCACCCTATTATCCCTCACTTCCCTTACCTCCTGATCTCGACTCTGAGAGTGGTGACCCTAGAATGGTGGGGGCCACTCGTTTGTCTTGGGAGGAGAGAGCCTTTAGGAGGAGGGGGGACTCTGTCTCTATTGTGGTAAATCTGGACATCTGCTGCGATCCTGTCCAGTCCATCCTGAGTGACGCTCAAACTTTAGAACTGAAAGGGGATAAGTGATTGGTGGTATTTCACTGTCCCAAGTAAATTTTTTGGATAAACCAGTACTGAGGGCCTGTATTTACTGGGCAAATAATCTGTGTCAGTTCTAGCATTCCTGGACATGGGGGCCGCAGGCTGCTTTATGGATCCGGAATTTACAGCCAGCAAATGTATTCCATTGGTACCACTCGAGTCTCCTTTGGCAGTAGAGGCTATTGATGGTAGACCTCTACAACCTGCACACATTACTCATGAGGCCGCACTACTAACCCTGAGAGTCGGAACCCTACATACTGAGACTCTGAAGTTTCAGGTGATTAATTCACCACATCATGCCATTGTCCTGGGGTTTCCATGGGTGCAGAGACACAACCCCAGGATGGACTGGCACACGTGTGAAGTTTTATCCTGGTCTCCAGGTTGTACAAAGTCTTGTCTAGCTTGTCCTGTGAGAGCCACACAGGCCTCGAATCCACTCCTCCCAGAGGAGTATGCCTCCTTTGTTGACGTTTTCAGTGAAAGCCAGGCTGACGTCTTACCTCCACATAGACCTTACGATTGTGCCTTGAAGTTATTGCCTGGTTCCTCACCTCCAAGGGGTCATGTCTATCCTTTGTCTGTAGAGGAGAACAAGGCTATGGAGGAGTATGTGTCTGATGTGCTGGCCAGGGGAATCATTTGGAAATCCACATCCCCTGCGAGTGCTGGATTATTTTTTGTCAAAAAGAAGGATTGGGAGCTATGTCCTTGTATCGATTTCTGTGGTTTAAACAAGTTGCTGGTTAAAAACGCTTAACCAATTCCCTTGATTACTGAACTTTTTGACCGAGTCAAAGGATCCAAGATTTTTATGAAATTTGACTTAAGGGCTGAGTACAATCTAGTATGAATTAAAGAAGGGCACGAGTGGAAGACAGCTTTCAATACCCGGAGTGGTCATTATGAATATTTGGTTATGCCCTTTGGCCTGTGCAATGCCCCAGCTGTCTTCCAAGAATTCATAAACGATGTTCTAAGAGAACTACTCCAGAGTTGTGTGGTGGTTTATCTGGATGATATCCTTATACATTCTCCCACTCTGGAGATGCACCAAGATGATGTAACTAAGGTCCTGAGCCTGTTGCGCGAGAATAAGCTTTTCTGCAAGCTCGAGAAGTGTGAATTTCACAAACCCCAGGTTGCCTTTCTTGGCTATATTATTTCTACCTCTGGATTTGCCATGGATCCTCAGAAATTGTCAGCTGTACTTAATTGGCCTCGTCCCATGGGCCTTAAGGCAATCCAAAGGTTCTTGGGATTTGCTAATTATTATCGGAAGTTTATCAATAATTTTTCCTCTATTGTCAAACCACTCACTGAAATGACTTGCAAAGGAGCCAATACTACCTTATGGTCCCAAGAGGCCATTGATGCCTTCGAGAAACTAAAAGCTGCATTTGTGGCAGCTCCGTTGTTGGTTCATCCCGATCCCTCTCTGTCATTTACGCTGGAAGTAGATGCCTCTGAGATTGGTGTAGGGGCCTTATTGTCGCAATGTTCTACCCCAGGGGAGGCCCTTCGTCCTTGTGGCTTCTTCTCTAAAATACTGTCCAAGGCTGAGCGATTGTATCAAATTGGGGACAGAGAACTGTTGGCGATAATCCTTGCTCTTAATGAATGGAGACATCTTCTAGAGGGCACAAAGTCTCCTATCCTGATCCTAACGGATCATAAGAAACTGATATACCTCTCTGAGGCAAAACGTCTCTCTTCCAGACAGGCTCGTTGGGCATTGTTTCTTTCTCGATTCAATTTTGTGGTTTCGTATTTTCCTGGCTCCAAAAATCTAAAGGCAGAGGCGTTGTCTCGCCAGTTTTGTTCTTCGACATTCCTGCTGATCGTATTCTTGCCACAATTCGCACTTGTATCACTTCTCCTCTGTATGAGGAGATTTTTGCCACCCAGGCTGCTGCTCCTGTTGAAAAACCCGAAGGCCGTTGCTTTGTGCCAGCACAATTGTGCATTAAGTTACTGGAGACGTACCATGCATCTAAAATAGCTGGTCACATTGGCCGAGACCAATTGATATGGTCCTTGTCCCGTGTTTTTTGGTGGCCTACTCTGAGAGCCGATTGTGCTGCCTTCACTGCAGCCTGCACAACTTGTGCCCAAAATAAGTCACCCCGACAATTACCAGTGGGTTTGTTACAGTCAGTGGCCAATGGGGAACACCCGTGGTCACACTTATCGATTGATTTTATGGTTGAACTTCCAAGCTCTATGGGTTATACAGTCATTTTGATAATTGTAGACAAGTTCTCAAAGATGGCCCATTTTGTACCACTTAAAGGATTGCCTTCCGATAAAGAGTTGACAGTGCTGTTTGCCAGAGAGGTCTTCCAATTACATGGCATTCCTAAAGTCATTGTCTCCGATAGAGGAAGCCAGTTTGTGTCCCAGTTCTGGAGGAGTTTCTGCGCTCAAATGGGCATTCAATTGGCATTCTCCTCCGCATATCATCCGCAGTCTAATGTTGCAGCAGAAAGGTCAAACCAAGCCTTAGAACAGTTCCTCCGCTGCTATATCTCTGACCATCATGATAACTGGGCTACCCTGTTACCCTGGGTGGAGTTTGCCCGGAATAATGCTGTTAACTCTTCCACTAAGAGTTCCCCATTCTTGGTTAACTATGGGTTCCAACCCTCAGTTCTTCCTGAGACCTTCCAAGCACAAGAAATTCCAGCTCTGGACGAGCATTTAAGGGTGCTCCATTCCTCCTAGGTACGGGTACAGCATACCCTATGTGATTCCGTGCAGTGACAAAAAAGGCAGGCTGACTGAAGGCGACTGCCGGCACCTACATTTCAGGTAGGAAACAGAGTATGGCTGTCTTCCCATAACTTGCACCTCCAGGTGCCTTGTAACAAGTTGGCTCCTTCATTCATTGGTCCCTTTTGGGTGTTGCTCAAAATTAACCTGGTGGCGTATGCATTGGAACTTCCTGCCATTATGCGCATTCACAATGTCTTTCATGTTTCCCTGCTAAAGCCCTTGGTCTGCAACTGATATACTTCAGCTCCTGTTGTCCTCCTCCCGTGAGAGTTGCAGATCACGAGGAATATGAGGTCCAAACCATTCTGGACTCTCCTTTGGTTCGAGGGTGGCTACACTACTTTATTCATTGGAAGGGTTATGGACCAGAGGAGCGTTCTTGGATTCCAGCTGCTGATGTTCATGCTCCTGTATTGGTACGCAGGTTTCATGCTCGATTCCCTGACAATACCCGGCCAGCTCTGTGGAGGGGGGGCCTTTGGGGGGGTACTGTTACAGCTTACCTTGACTTCAGCATTATTACAGGCGCTAGGCTTCTAGCAGGCTGCAGGCCTCTGTTTTATCTGTTTGCTTACTGTAGTCTCCTCCTACCTACTTCCTACTTCCTCCCTCTGAGCTGCTCCTCCTACTTCCTGTGGAGGGGTTTAAAAGGCAGACTGAGGCCTGACTCAGATGCCCTTGCGTTGTTGTTCTTAGGTGAAGTACTTGGGCTCTGTGTGTGACTTGGCTATCTACGAAAACCCACTCTGTGTATGACCTGGCTATTTATGAGAACCCGCATTGTGTATGACCTGGCTATTTATGAGAACCTGCACTGTGTATGACCCGGCCAAGTTTAAGAACCCTCTCTATGTATGACCCAGATACGTACGAGAACCCTCTCTGTGTATGACCCAGATATGTACGAGAACCCTCTCTGTGTATGACCCAGCTAAGTACGAGAACCCTCTCTGTGTATGACCCAGTGATCACGAGTACCCCTTACTGTGATCAATTTGTGCTAATTTCCTAAGACAGACCACTGTTGTGGACAGAAGGTCTGATTGGTGACTGCAGGTGTGAGTCACAGGGTCTCGATAGAGTGACTGCAGGCAGAGTCACAGGGTCTCTTAGCGGTGATTGCAGGCGTGGGTCAGTTCTCCAGTCCAGCAGTCCTTGTGTTCCTGTTCATCAGATCAAGATTACTGAGCCAGTGTTCACAGTGGTCGCCTCTTCCAGTGTTCCAGTCGACGGATCAAGAGCTGGCATTCCTGTTTCCTGGTGAGATTCACAGGGGGCTTCGGCCCAGTCTCCAGCATTGTGGTCTAGCGAGAGGCCTACTATTTCTGATAGTAGTGTTGCCAGCTAGTAACCCTTTGCTTGTTGTACTACATATTTATTGATGTGATTTATTCTAATAAATATTTTGCATTATATTACCGTACTGAGTTCTGAGCATGCCTGGGTGCACGAAGAAGTGAGTGCTAGTTTAATATCCTTTTTTGTTCTTTTTGGGTTTTTTTGCCCGTGACAAGGATAAGAAGAAACAGGACATTTTTCTTCACCTGTTCCCTCCACCCTGAAGTCATGGGTGTGGGAGTGTTTTTCTGTTTGGGGCAGGCACACTACAGTCATCACCAATGGCACTGTGCACAATCTGTGACAAGTCAGTGAGAAGAGGAAGTGAGGGAACACACCTTGGCAGCAAGAACAGCAGTTGCAAATTCCGCAATTATAGACTCAGGAGGAGGACATTTGACAATGGCCAGTGGCCATCATTACTTTTTTCTCAGACTTGTGCTTTGAAAAAAATATAAAAATAAAAACATAGCCCCACAAAAAATAGTTTTGGGGGGTTTGTTTCTAATAAGCCTAAGTCCTACAAATCAGTGTTTCCTTAGGTCTTGTGCCAAACAAGTCTAAGTTTCCTCAGGGTTTGAGCCTCTAACGCTAACAACAATTATCCTCTACAAGATGCTCTATCATGTCAAGTATCAGTCTACCCCAGTGGTAGCTTACGTTAGGGGTCCCTGTTTCTACCATGTTACATTCTTATTTTATTTTATTGATTTATTTTTTTATTAACAGTCCCCCCATTCCTAGTCAACAAACCCCCCCCCCACAAAAACATTCCCTGTTCAACTGATTCTTTCCCCACACCCTACACAGGCACCCTCATGCTCCTTTTATACCATGCCTTTGGGAAATAAAATAAGATTTGCTATGTGTTGTGTGTAACTTTAAAGTTCCCTCTGATTTCAATGGAATGAAAAAAAAAACAGGAAAAAATCAGAAAATCTGCAGTTTTCGCTGGAAACCATTCACCAAGCGGAAAGTGACATTTTTCGCAGATTTCAGTTTGAGGTGTGAATTTTCTCTCATCCCTAGTCCTCTGCCCTGCTGCCTTGCTAAACTATCATCTCTCTGCAAGGTAACTGAACTATGCCCCTGTCTCTTTCACCTCTCAAACTGTTTTCCTTTCCCACCCCACAGCATACCCCCATGTGATGCCACAAGTTCAATGTGCAATTCAAAGTCTCGGACACAGAACGTTCTGACAGAAATTCCAAACAGAACCTCCCACTAGGCAAATTAGATGGTGTTCCCATCTCTGTGTGTCTGGGTGGAGACTGGGTACTTTGCATGACAGAAAGGTGTCAATGGTAAGTGGACATTTGTTGTAACATGTAAATGTTGATTATAGTGATTTTAATGTAGGAATATGAATCTCTACATGTTGTTGGATTAGAACTTCCAGCATCTGAAATGGATGGATTTTCATTGCTGCATTCCAACAATAACTGGAGAGCCACAAGTTGTCCTCCTCTGCTTTAATGTAGTGGAGATGACAGTATAGTTAATTATGCATATATCAATATATCTGTTTATGGTGTGATATGATAAAGTTCCATGATTTAAATTATGTATTAGATCCAGTGGCGCTTGAAGTACAGTACCACTGTACTTTAGCTCTTGTCAATCTGGGGCTAGATTGTATTGCAGGTGATAAATGTTAACACCAGTTTTAGCAAACATTTTCCTATTGACGTCTATGGGGAAATGTGGAGATAAAACCAGTGATAACATTAGCACAAGCAATAAAATCCTGCCCCTGATATATTAGACACTAACCACTGAACTGCCAAAAGTCAAACGTTTAAACCTTCTTTGAAAAGTGTTGGGCTATACATATTTATCCCCTTAAGGAAAGGGGTATTTAGTGTTGCATGCTCTGGTCCTCTTTAGGGGTTATAAAATCAGCTTTCCACTCAAACAGCAAAGGGCAAATACTTTTCCATACAGATGTTGTTCATACCCCTCTGGTTCAAAAAGGGATAAAGGGGATTTGGAATATGCCACATTGCAGGAGGTCGTAGGCCCCTTTCATAACAGAGGTCAGCATTATTTTATTTGGTTGTTGTGTTTTGTATGTAATAGAAGTGTAGAAAGCAGTGATACTAATTTTCAAACTGATCTTATTCACTGAAAAATAAGATTGTACCTGGGAACCTTGAAATGCACAAACCTTGAGAGTTTTGATGTGATGTGGCAAAAGCATGTTTGTGCATTACTGGTGTCAGTTTCACATAAAATGAGTCTGTGACAGAGTGAGGCTAATTGCCTATAAATTCTTGTAAAACACTTATACGCCTGGTGTAAGGTGGAGTTAGCTCTGAATGTGCCTACAATCATGATAAAGGTACCCCAGCACCACTTGATACATTCTCCTATACCACAACTGATAATTAAATTGCAGTTCTGACATCTCTACCAGCCAAGTGGTTAGTAGATCTATATTTTCATAAATGAACAAGCATCTAATACCATATTCATTCTTACATATTCATTATGTAGCAGAAATGAAGAAAAAACAACAGCCATGGTGACAGTATGGAGGAGGAAGAGAATGGATTTGCACAGTTGCCACCATCTGTGACAGTTGAGAATAGTGCTATGATGATTTATAAATGATTGACGAATAATGGATGTAATACTGGAATCATAAATTCTGCATATACTTTGTCATATTTTCACCACAATGCAACACATTAAATGTAACCTTCCATTATTTATCATTATGTTATTGAATGATGTTTATAATTTAACCCCTTAATGACCACGTGATCCAGCACATGGGTGTCCGTTGGCACAAACTCATGCAGCCATGCTTCCACCCCAGAATTCCATGACATGGCAGGACCGTCACATGTCATTAAACTATTAACGACCCATGATGTACCAGGACAGTCAATGCGGTTCTACACTTAAGAACCAGTGATGGTCCTGGCACGTCATGGTATTCAGCGGTCCCCGCGCAGCAACACACTGCTCAGGGACACCTAAATCTGGGGGCTGCTGGACGGTCATTAAGGGGTTAAGTGCTGGAACTGACGTCTTCGCATGTCATGGATCTCTAAGGGATTAATGTCATTTAAAATTATTCTATCAATAGTAATAGTAATTCAGAGTACACAGACAGCATATAGATTACTATTCAGTATTCACACCCACAAACAGACATATATACGCACATGCACGTATATACTTCCACTTTATTATTTTAACTTATAGTATCTGTTTGTGTTGTTGCTACCATTTAGAAATGACACTAGCAAAAGTATTGCTTTCCATATTTACATTCAGACAGCATTACACACTATACATACTCCTATAACATATACAGCAGATATGCCTTTTCAAAAGGTAGTAGCAGGCCTACAGCAGCATGGTAGTGGGAGGACAGCTGTAGTGTAGGTGTACTAGAGCAGCAAGTTGCTTAGATAACACTTTATAAAAATTATATTTTTACCAAGCTTAATTGGCAGTTGGTAAACCCCCTTATACACATTTTAATTTCAGAAAGGGTTTTATAGAAGTGTAAGCCACCATATTTATGACAAAGTAAACCATTCTAAAATGATAAAAGTTGCTTTCACATTGGTTTACAAACATAATCATAGCTAAAGGAAAAACCTTTAGAAAAATTGTTAGCATAGACTAATATGAACTTAGGGCAGAATTACAGCAAGGTAAGCCACCAGAGATTTTTTACCCTGGCTTGGACTGGCGGACAGATGCCTGACACAACCTGTGACTTGTGGTGGTAGTAGTGGTTGTAGGTGACTAAGACTGCCTATGGATAATGTGTAATTACTAATTAATTAAATTACTCCATAGCTAAGTCCTCTAATAATTAAGTCATTGTATTCGCTTCAATTACCCATGCATATTCTAAAGCGTGGACAGTCTATAGATGCTTTCTTATGCCCTATACCCTATTAATATTTACCTCATTGCCATATATGGTCATTGCACCACACAATGTGCAACATGGAGAGGCATATTGCCATGGTCCCACATCTGCAAAATCTACTCTTCTTTTCTTTTGTACACAAGCCCCATTAGCTGCTAAAATTCATAGCAAACACCAATTTCAAATTTACCAGTTATCCAGCAGCCTGCTTAACATAACTTACATAACAAATGTTTTCCAGTTTCAAAATAGGGCTGCAATGAATATGTCAACCTCAGAATTAGATAGATTATCACCATCTGTTCATGGTAGCCTACTGATACTGTAGTTTATTAGATTAGAACAGTGAGATGTGTAAACAAGAGTATTTTCCTTTTTGAAAACAGAAAATATAAGATAAACAGAAAGTAAAATAAAAAGTAAAAAGTATATAAAGGTGATGCTACTACCTAAGACCCAGATTCAATTCCAGTATGTGTATCAGTAGTTTTAGCTTTATATTTCTCGTTTGACTTCAAGAGTGTGAATATGTTAGATAAGATGTAAGGACACTTATCAGCTGCATCTAGATTGGCCTAAGAAAGAGATTGAAATATGTGACTCTACTCAGTGTCCAGGGGCTCCATCTGAAGAAAACGATCACAACTGACAAGTCCTGTTTTTATGAAGACGTTTCATATCTGTTCATATCCACCAGAGCACTCAAAATAATACCACCACTGCTAACATCAAGGGAACAGTATTTTTTTTTAATATAAAAAATGTTATAGGGATCTTTTTCTGCTGAGTAAAACAAGGGTACTCTCAATGCAGCCTTTTGTGGGGGAATTTGCATGTAAAGTGCAATTTTTCATTCTTTTCCACATTTATTGTTAACTTGAAATCAATTATGTATTTCTACCCCAAGTGAGTTTCCCACATGTATTCCTACAGTGCTAACTATTAAAGCAGTCTCAGTTTGCAACATTTTGTTAGTTTTTTGGAGACAGAGGGAAAGTATCCTAAAATACTTACTAAAATAAGCTTCAATTCTCCTTTATTTGCCTGTCTTCTCTAGCTCAAAAACATGTTCTCGTTTCACCAACACAGAATGGCTGCTGTGAGAGCCTGACACCCTTTTATATGACTGCTGGAAAAGTAGAGAAAAGCTTCATGTGGTGGGGAAAAATTTTCAAATTTCTATGTAATGAGCTAGGTGAAAAAAGCAGGAAAATGGCACTTTTCAAGGAAAATTAGTCACCCACAGGGAAGTGCCATTTTCCACCAATTTTGATTTGAGGTAAACATTTTTTCCCATTCCTACTTTTGAGGTCTTCTTAATTCACAAATTATCCATGTTGCCAGTAACAAATTTGAATTCAAATGCCTAACAAATTAATTGAAAGATGCTAAAATAACTCATTGATTTGCAGGTATGATATAATATATTCAGTCAAAAAAAAAGCAGAGATGTAAGGGAAAGTAAGGAGAAATTTGGATGGCCCTGTCATGACCTTTGTGGCCCAATACATCCATTTACAAAATAGTGAACTTGCTAGTGACATTTTGATGACATTAAATATTACATTCCAAAAACTCTTCACAGCCACATATTGCATTTTGTAGAGGAAGTTATATACATGACATGCTTATTCAATTTGGCCCAGTTGATCAATGTTACCTAGTTTCTGATATTTCCACATTTTTCATATGGGAAGCATTATAACTACATTCTGCAGCATAAACAGAATTACCAACAAGCGATCCATGATGCATTACATGGTGGTCAAGTAAACCCCCTCAATCTTAAAGGCCACGATTTGTGACCACATCACCACCATCTAATGATGGGAACCAAGACTGGATGCTGAGACAAGAATCTAGATATATTGATCATCTAACATAGTATCCCCATGGCCTCTCAGTGAGAGCCTTCTATTTTCAATGAGTAGCATGCATTCTGTGTGACCTCCTGTCTGGTCATTAGGCCTTGCATTGTCCTGCGTTTATACTGATGTCTATCATATGTGCCTACTATGTTTCTTCTTTTTCTCCATAATAATCTTTGGATGGTGGTGTTTCTTTTCAGGAGATGATTTCATATCTATCTGTAACATGCATGAGGAATAAACCTAAGTGGTCTTTTAAGCTTGCATCTTAAATCTGCTTAGTTAGTCAATAAAAATATCATCGTAACTATAGTTGTCTCCTCCTTTTCAAGAAAAACCTCACTGCATTGTGCAACAGACAGAACTCCATCACCACTGAGTAACAGACAGAACTCCATCACCACCTAACCATATTAACTGCTGGTGTGTCCCATCCCTATACCCATCTGACTGGATATGGAACAACTGAGCTTTTCTGATTATCCTTGATTATCAGTCCTACTTTGATCTATTTATCAAATATTATTACCATATGTTCATATGTCTTGTACCTTGTATGCTTAATTACATTATCCAGATTTTATTTTGATGAAATTTGACTGCTCCCTTTGGGTCTATATTACATTGTCTTTCTGTAAATACTTCATTTCTTGCATTTTACATGTCACTTGTTATTATTTGAATTGTGCTAATACATCTAAGTACATTTATGTTCTTTACATGCTAATTGTCATGGCATGATAACAAATTAACACATTATCCAGCATAGATGTGACTCCTCAACTAAGGTTATATATATGATGTTCATTATGAAATTCATACTTAATGAGACTGAAATGATGACCATTGTTTCAGAAATGTTACACATTCTTCCATTTCCAAATGTAAAATCACCAGAATCCAAAATAAACTAGGTTTAGGTAGGATGAGATTAATATGATAAACATATGTTTTATACAAATGCACATAAAATATTAATATATACAAAACCCCCAAATACTACAACAGCTATTAAAACATATTAGATCACAGCTGCACTGATGACAACCCCTCTGCAGCCCTAAAATACAGGCGAACCACAGGCAGCCATATAATAGGCTAAACAGAACAGAACCATTTCCATTAAATATACAAATCCTTCAACCCAGCTTATTTTCTGCCCTTATACTTTGACTTAAAAGTCCAGTGCCTGAATGTATGGATGTGTACTACTGAATTAGCGAATACTGCACACCCACTCATTGTTATTACTTTAATGTGAGTTAGCCCCAAATAACCACCATATAGCATACTGTGCAAAATGATGAATGTATCACCAATTCCCTCTGTGAAAAGCTCCTTTTAATTCAAAGGGATTTTGTCCCCTCTATGACGTGCTCCAGACTTGCCCAACTTTTCTTTCTGCATATGGCTCTTCTAAAATAAGATTCATCAACACTACTGCTGTGTATTCCAAAGCACCAGCAACTACTAGTTGTCAAAATGACAGTTTCTGAAATAAACAACAATGACATTAACTAACTGTCAAATGCAATAAACTGTCATAATTCAGCTAAGACTAAATACAAGACGTAGCAAAATGTCAACTGCTTCCATCCATCACACAACAGTAACACAGTAAATGTTTCTTCCCCTCTACAGATGCAGCTTGTTTAAGTATCTTTTGTTGATTTTTATTTTAAATGTATTATTAGTATTGTTATTATTATTATTTTAATTATTTATAGGAACTAATTGATTTTTCAGCATTTCAATTATGTTAACTGTAGGTATTAACTATGAATATCCATTTTACTCAGTATATGGCTCCATGCTAATGGCAGGATATAAAATGTGTATGCTAGTTGTCAGTTAACCTATGTAATTACAGTAATCCCTGAAAAATAACACTAATTACATTTACAAAATGAAATTTGGGTTATAACTATTACTGTAAGTAGGGTATCTGGTGGTGGGGTATGTATCCTCCCACACATAAATCATTCTAAATACTAAAGCACTAGATCTATCATAATAGCATGTGTATACAAATCAAAGAGCAGTGCAGTGGCTGCTAATGGACAGAGAAAGAGCTTTTGAGCTGCAACACAGAACCAATATGTTGCTGAATAAAACAAGCTTTCCAATTTCCCAAAATTAACCAGGTAACTTAATACTTCAAAAATAAGTTTCCCTTGAATTACCTGCTTTGCTACTGTGAAATGTCATGACTTCATGATGAATACTAAAAATACAGTCTCTTTAAGTGGCTCAAAAATGAATTTCCCAGGGAAATTTACAAATCTTCCAGATCAACTCATTTTCTGCTTTGGGACATTGGCCTTCTTCTCATGCACCTGCACTTCAGGATATCCAATTAAGAGTAGGATTGTTTTAGTGCATATTGGTGCAAACATTCCACCATCATTGGCTTTAATGTCAGCAAGTTGAGAATGCCTTCCAGCATGTGCATGGAAATAAAGTAAAGTTACTTTAATTTAATTCTGCTCCATGTTAGTATATAATGTAAAACAAGGTACAGATGAAAGGAATAGAGTGAAACTTCTGTATACTTCATACTGAAATGTTCATACACTTCCCCACTTGGCAAAAGCAGCATTAAAAGGACAATATATGGTATATGTAACTTAGTAAATTTGTGTTAGACAGGTGTATCATAAGGACATTGGCACCAGCACTATCAGGGCTAGATTTAAAGGTTCGCGTTAAGCCAGCCACTAAGTTAAAAAATGCACATTGGCCGCAAATAACACATGACTTACGTCCCAAACACCCGTTAAAACACAACTTAAGTCAAAATGTAACAGTACGGCTGGCATTGGCTAGAAACCCTGATAGGTGCGCAAACAAAATTCAAACCTACAGCCAATCCCAAGGCCCCAAAGTAGCAAACATTTTCAAAGACACCTATATATACCCCAAAATAATGGTCACACCTTGTCTGTGTTTCGAGTTTTGGTGAGCTAGATCACAGGACCCAGGAAGGGAGGATAGAGTTTAGAGAGAGGGAAAAAGGAGCTGACATTGGAGGTAGAAGGAGTTTTGATTTTGGAGTTTGGAGAGGAGAGATCTGCACATAAATAAACATATATCACACTTTTTCACATATCACATACACCCACACAAATACATAAATACACAGTCTTTTTTTCATAACATTTTACACATTTTTAAAATTTATTTTTACAGTGTGAATCTGTGAGTGAAAGAGTGAGACAGAGAATGAGTGGGATCGTCTTTGTCTTAGAGGGCCTGTGGGCATTCCTGGGTATGAGTGGGTGAGTAATGGCAAGGAGAGGAGGACAGGAGAGAGGGATGGGGAGAGTAGTGTAGGAGGAGGAAGGAGAGCAGGAAATCCCTGTTGAGAGTGGGAGAGGGAGATCCACAGGGCGGAGGGGGAGTCAGCCCAGATGACCAGGCATGCAAAGGAGAGGGACAGAACCTGCAGTGGGACGAGGGGTACATGGTGGGGACCAACATACAGAGGCAGGGGCAGCACAGGCAGAGCAGTCTGGTTTTGACTTCTTGCTGGCTGGAGGTCAGGAGGAGAGGATCAGGGATCCCCGTAACACTGAGGAGGAGAACAGGGCTCACATGGAGGCTGTGCTGGAGAGGGAGACCATCCTGTTCCCGAGGGAGAGGGTTCCTGGCCTGGCTGTGAGGAGGAAGGCTGCCTGGAACCAATTCTGCAGGCAGGTCAATGTGGTGGCCACCTACAGGTGGGACGTGGACTCATTGAAAAAGAGATGGGGCGACTCCAAAAGGCAGATTAAGAAGAAGATGGGGGATGCCACCCTGCACACCCAAGGCACCGGAGGTGGTCCACCTGTCCCTATAACCTTCAGCAGATGGGAGGAGAAGCTGCAGCAGACCTTGTCATTTACGCTGATTGAGGGGGTCCCTGGAGGACCTGACACTGGGGATGAGAGGAGCCTCCATGCTACCGGTAAGTGCATCATCCAATAACCACACTCCACATCAACCAACACAAGCTGCATACCCAAACACAGTCACTCCTCAACACGTCCATCATTCATACACACAACTGCAACAACATAGCACCCTGAGGGTTAAAACAAGACGCAAGACAAGGACAAATGTCAACGTTCAACAAGGCCCAAACCTGTCAAACTCCCTGGTTAATCCTCATGTTGCTGTGCTGATCACACAAAATACACACAAACCATGCTCAGAAAAGTGTTGAATGTTACACATCAGAACTGCTCCAACACAATATCACCCATGTACCCACAGGGAAACCAGAACATAATCCCTTGAGTGCTAGAGGGATTATCAATGTATCACTCAACAATGCATTGGCAACCCCTCCAGTACTCAAAGGGTTAACCAGTAAAAAAAGTTGATAGGGTAACGATTGCATGCTACACAGGTGAAAAAGAGATGATGGAGAGAAATGAACACTTACATACCCTCACTTCACCAATCCCAGTGTTAGTCTATGGAGAATATTCAATAACATGAATCAGGTTGCTAAGGTCACATTGTATAGACTCCATAGAAAACACTGCAAATGGGTAAATGATATAATTGGAGAAGTCAGCATCATGTTCAGTTCACCAGGTCTACTTCACCACTTACTGAATCACAAAAAGGATGGAGCAGGTCACAAATCACAGTGCCATTGAGAATAAATGGTTGTATGTGCAACACACAGGCCTAAAACAACTCTACAGCATTAAAGGTGAAAAAGAAGGCCTTGGTGTTGTGCATGCAATCATTTACTCTAACTTGAAATTATATATCTCACATTTGATTCACACATGGATCCTCAGGAGTGCTGATGCCATGGATGGATGGTACACCAGCCACTATTTGCAGGATACATATGTGAACCAAATATGAACCATTGTAGTTTGGTCAACAACAGGCCATGAATTATGGATATCTATGATTGAGTATGGCTGCATCACTCAGAAGGATGGATTGGCTCATCCAGAAAAAAAAAACACAGGCCTCAATCAAAGATATCCTTCAATACTGGCTTGATTGTTAGCCTTCAAGATTCAACTGGAACAGACCTCATGGACAGGATCCTGTCAAGTACATCAATCTATGATTGCCAGGGTGGTATTCCATGCATCACAATGCAATGCAAAGGATTCCATCATGACTACCAAAGAGTGACATGTAAAATAATACAAAATATTGCATTGTACAGGATTAACTGATAACACAGGGGTGAATATCACTTGAATCCCATTGCAGATCTGTTCAAAAAAGATATGTAAAAGAAAAATGGTCAGATATGTATGTGGCTAGATACCTTTCAAATGGGTACAAATATGTCCCAACAAGATGTGAACCCAGAGATCAGTTCAGTACATGTGATTGCCTTACTGCCCATATATGTGCACCCATCACAAGCTAACTCTTATTGATATCATCAGAATACACATGCCTAGTATATTTCACCTTACTTAGATGGGATATAAGAGGTATGTTTGTATTCATGATATCAATAAAAGTTAGTTTGTGATGGGTGCACATATACAGGCAGTAAGACAATCACATGTACTGAACGGATCTCTGTGTTCATATCTTGTAAGGATATGTTTGTACCCATATGAAAGGTACATATCCACATACATATCAGACCATATTCCTAACTGTGTCCCTTGCACGGGATGGCAATGGTTAATTTCACCTTGATGTAATATTGTAGGCATTGTAAAAAGATGTGTACCGATGTTAGTCCTATCCCTCCTACCCTCGTGGTTAGACAGGTATTGCTCTATGTGACAGCTGGAGATATCAGTCATTTGACCACATGGAGGCTCTTCAGCAGAGCCAAAATTGCCCCATTTGGAGATCAATACGTCTTTGGAATGGTCTACAAAGTGTGCCTGGTTTGCAAGCACACTCTGTGGACCATTCCAGTGAAGTATTCATCTCCAAATGGGGCAATTTTGGCTCTGCTGAAGAGCCTACGTTTACTAATCACACAATCTCATTTCTACACAGAGCTTACGGGCCTCCACAACAGCAGGAGCCAGTGGAGGAGGCTATTTCACCACCCAGTGAGGAGTATACAGAGGAGGGGACCAGCAGCTGGCCACCGTACTCACCACCCACACCTCCTCCACAGCTGTCTGCTACCCAACTGGCTGCATCTCTACCGGCTCTGACCCAACTGGCTGATCCCCAACTGGCTGCTCTACCCCAGTACAGCAGCTGGATGCAACAAGAGAAGAGGTGGATGCATCCAACCACCTCCAGAAGCTAATACCCTCCAGCAGCACCACCACCACCAGGGAGGCAATGGCTGCCAGGGACTGTGTCCACCACCCAATATGTGCCCTATTCCACACAGATGGACCTACCCTCCTGGATGGCTCCCCAGCATGGCCCCAGGTATGATCCCAGGTGGGGGCCAAGCACATACCAGTGGCCAACCCCTGGGCCTGATTGGGGAGCCCCAACACCCTTTACCGAGGGAAATATTCACTCCACCACCAGGACAGACATCATTGGGCAGCAGTGAGTCACTTGATGTGGTAGGCATATGCCCATCATCTGCACCAGCCACTACAACAGCTGTCACAGCAGCAGCAGCAGCCACAGCACATACAACACCTCAGGACACAGCAGCTGAGGACGCAGCAGCAGCTGAGGACACAGCAGCAGCAGAGGACACAGCAGCAGCAGGAACCCCACCAGCAGTCGCTGGGCACATCCACCTCCAGCACTGCACAACCCATGGGGATGGAGGAGTGCATGTCCCTACAGAGGAGGCTACTCCGGGCATGCCACAGGATCAACAAAAATGTCACAAGAAGCAGAAGGGAATCCAGGAGGAACACATCAATAATCCAGGCAGGGATACATGCCATGGAGTTGGAGCACACAAAACTGAATACACAACTCCATAAACACCACACAGGGATGATGGACATGCTGGGGCAGGTGCTGGTGGAGTTATGAGACCACAACTGCAGGAAGAGCCTGCATGTAGAGAGAGAGCTGCAGTCCACAGCGTGACACCTGAAACTACACCTAAGTGTCAAAGTGTGACCAGGCAATCAGCCAGGGCATCCACCTCTGGCACCCAGTCTAAGGTCCCCCCCAAGAAGAAAAAGTAAACTGCCCAGCTTGTCATGTTCCCCCTCAATAAACAAAACATTGTGCTTTTGAATACTGTCTGATATGCTTTGTGTTTAGTGATAGCTTGAGTGGCAGAGTTGTCTCTAATGCATTGCCAAGCAATTCAGTGAACACAACGTCTGCCTAGGTAACATGTCTATGGGATGTTACAACATGGGTTCACACACATACTGTTGTACAAATTCAACTGACAATCCATGACAGTGTTATATGGCGATGTTGTGGATTGAATTTGAACAAAACATACCCTTAGCACAACCACTGGTTTAAGGGATTAACCAAACAAACAGCTATTTGACTTAGCAGAGAACTAACAAGCAGCACAGATGGAATATGGAGCAAAATAGTCTTTGATTGAAACTCTCATTGTGAAACTGACTTACTGGGGAACCCAATGTTCACCATAGGATTTCAATGTGTAGCACACACATTGAAATCCAAGGGTGAGCATTGGGTTCTCCAGTAAGCTGAGTTGTTGTTTTATTAAGGTTATAACAGACTTCACTAGTGATAACACTTGTCCACTTAGTCTGGTTGTGTGTTGATGTAGCCCATGTACTGAGATATGTCAAACTAAAGATATCTCAGAACATTGATTATAATGAGAAACACAGAAACAGTGGACATGACATCACTGTGGAAGTATGTCCCCTGGATCACCTCTTTATCACTCCCAACACACGTTAGTGTATCTCTACCATCATCTGTTTGCATGAATACATCACAGAGTCCACTCACTGACAAACAAGTAGTGTACTCCTGTGATGTGGGTCATGCCTTCCCATGTATGGTGGATACTCTTCATACAGACACAGATTGTATAGTGATGGTTATTCTTTATTGTGTCTCAGAGTACATTAGAACGTACATGTGTTTTCTGGGTATATTGCCTATATGCATTAAACACTTGTATGAGCACACTAAATGTACTTTGAAACTAAATCTTAATACTTTAGAAACACTACTCTCCTGCTCATGTGTTGTCCACAAGGTTTGACAGCTCTGTACACAAGCATTCTAACTGTATAGGTTTGATACCTGGATGTTCTCACATGAATTTGTGTTTTCTGTATCTATATCAGAATGTTCCAGTAGAGGTTGCTGTGAACATCAGGTCAAATATTGCATCACCAACACAAACACTTGAAACATCAAAGGGTGAGCTTCATAGAAGTGTTGTCAAGACATCAGTCCAGTCACATGGAAGATATTCTGTCCAAGGATGGATAATGCTATGGATGCCTGTGGGACAAGAGGACAGGATTTGAAGCAGCATCCTCAAACTGATCATTATGCAACAACTTGAACTTCCTAATCCCCTCAATCTTTTTTGTTACAGGTGAGTACACAAACAATAGCTTTGTAATGTGTTGTGTACTCGTCTCTAACACATTATGTAGAGAACTAAGGAAATGTGAAGCAGCTCTAGGGGTATGTGCCCCTGACATGAAAACACACATTAACATGTATATTCTGAGATCTCCATGAAACTAGTGTATTTGGGCTGCCACTGTGACAGTGACAGTGGCAGCCCAATTTTATTTGTTTCATGGAACTATTATGACATACTTGTTGATGTGTGTATTCATGTCAGGGCCATATATCACTACACACTGAGAGGTCAACATGGTGTCCCTGGAGATTTGATCCACGTTTCATGACCTCTGTGTTGTGTGACAATACCACTGTAGATCCATGCCTCTGCTGCTCTTCTCAGCTCTAGCAAACTACAGGTCCCATGTTGACTCTAATGGCCCTTTAACCCCTGAAGTGACAGAGTGTTATCCAATGCATTGCATTGGATAACAATATTTTGCTACAAGGTTACCATGATTGCTCTGGCTATGATCATGGCAAATCACATTGCTGTCAATCAAGCTCTGTCAGATGCTGAACATGGGTTATGTGTTGTACCTTGTTTCTCCTGGGGGTGTGCGTGATATCCTTGAGGTATCAATGTCAACGTGGAGAAGGGAATGGAAGATGGTTTTAGAATCCCCACACACAATATGCCATGTCCATGGTATGCATGATGTTTGCGGCCATACTGCTGCCAGTGCAGTGCTGTGTCAATGATCCTGTGGGGTGTAACAGAACATCATGTGCGGTGTGGTTAGTGTGTTGGCACCAATTCACAGGACTGATGGAGGACTTGCATGGATTGTTTGGATGCCTGTGTTATACTCACAGCTAAAGTGGTCAGTGACGAGCCTGTCTCTGATCTGTGCCCCTCTCAGTGTCTCCTCAACATAGCCGATGTCCATGGGCACTTCAGGTATGGGGGGGACTAGATATCACCCACCAGCCTGGTGTCCACTGCAATGTTGTGCAGTATTGCAAATGCCATTATGATGTCACACACTTTTCCAGGTGCATACTGCAGTGCTCCACCCGAGTGGTCCAGACAAAGGACTGCTCAGTGGCATTTCTCATTCTGCCATGAGCCTGGTTGTATCTTTCCTGGGCATCTGTTTGGGGATTTGCGACCGTGGTCAGTAGCCAGGATTTGCATCCACAGTCAGCATCACCTGTGGAATGTGTGTGACATGATGAGACAGGGAGCACATGCTGTGTGAATGATGTTTTGTGTGGTGGACGTACTAGCTGTGGGTCAGAAGCATGGTGAGCAGTGTTGTGTGTACATGTGTGGATGTGGTGTAATGTAGTATTGTGAACTCCCCCAGAAGCTATCCCCCTGTATAAGTTCCATTCTCAAAGTCTCTGTGCACTGAGCAGTTTTGGAGAATGTACGAATCATGAGAGCTGCCAGGATATTTTGCACAGACATTCATAATCCTCATGTTGCTGTCACACACCATCTGCACGTTCATGAAGTGGAAGTTCTTCCTGTTGATGAATAGATGTGCGTCACGTGCTGGGGCTTTGGTACGGACATGGGTGCAATCTATAGCACCCATGACCCTGGGCATGCCTCCCCTTGCGTAAAAGCCCTGATTGAGATGTATCCAGTCCATGTTGGTGATGGGGAAATGTATGTAGGTACTGGCCTTGCTTTTGAGGGCTGGCAAGACCTGGGCCAGCACTCTGAAGAATGTGGCCTGTGACATGTCAAATGCGCAACCCTCAGTGGACTGGAAGGCGCCATTTGCCATGAAGTGTAGGGCACACAGGAGGTTTTTCAGGCCAGTGAGGGAATGGTTGTGGATGTAGATGGGATCCACCTGATCCTTGATGACCTCATACAAGGCAATGATGCTGTGCGGCCTCAACCTGTAGCGATCGATCACCTCGTCATCAGTCATTCCAACGATGGTGACCCTTGGGTGGTATACCCTGGTCCTTGGTGGTCATCTAAACTTCCTCTGCTGCTGCAGGATTCCCTGTGGCAGCTGGGGAGCATCCTGTTGCTGTGAAGCATCCTGTTGCTGCAGCTGTGCATCTGCACGCAGGTGTGGTCCTCCAGGTGGGGATGGGCTCCTGTGTGGCTGTTGAGCCAGAGCCTCCTTACTTGCAACAGGTGAAGGCTATTCATCAGGTATGCCTGGGGCTTGCTGGTGTTCCCTAGCTCTCTCCCTTGCACACCTTCTTCGCAGTCTTCACATCAGTACGTATCCCAACATACTTATTGTTCTCTATCTCTCCCTGAGTGGAAAACAAGCCACAAGTGAGTGTGGTGGGCTGTCCCTTTAAGTACATGGTAGGGTGTTGTGTAGATGTGGTGATGAGGTGAGTGATGACCAATGGGAAGGTGTTCGTGTCCAGGTAAATGTTTGAAGGTGTGTTTGTGTTTTAAAATTTGCTGTGTTCTGATTGCTGTGTTGCTGTCAGTTGCGAGTATGACGTTGGTGGGTGCAGGCTGTGTCTCGTTCGGATGATGATGATGCACAGATGACAGTGGCATATTGACATCATGCATTAATATGTCTTCTCCATCATATCCATGTGAATCTGCCACCAATTCCCCACAATCTGCCAACATTGCTATGACTCCTTTGGCAGGTTTATGACTTTGTACTCACTTTATTGACAAGGGCTCATTTGCATATGGAAATGCAGGTTAATGTGCCATTTTCATATTCATGTGGGTGTGTTGATATGTTAATGTGGCACACCCTCACATGACTAAATTCTGATAGCTGCCTCTGCTATCAGAGTTCACAGCACCAACATCACCAACCAGAAGTTGGCAATGTTGGAGTTTCCCTGTAGCGATCTATGGAGCCAGAGGACAGTTTGCTATCTCTACTCTGGAGGGCAGAGAGAGCAGTTACCTTCCTTTAATCTTTTCAGTTCCATGGGAATGTGTATTGCATACCCCATAGGTACTGAAAGTGGTAAAACAGTTGTAGTAAAAGTCTGTGGTGAACGAGCTGTGATTTAACTCCTTGAGAATGAGATGCAGAAAGTGACGTTTTTTTAGCTTTTTTCCGCCTTTTCCGCCCTTTGAAATCAATGAGAAGAAATATTTCTACACCACACAAAAGTTTTCTACAGCCATATAAAAGTCTGTCAGGCTCTCACAGCAGCCATTCTGTGTTTGTGAGAGGAGAGAGCAGTGTTTTTTAGCTAGAGGAGATAGACAAATAAAGGGAATTGAAGCTTAGTTTAGGAAATAATTTAGGTAGGACATTTTGTTCTCTGTATTAGGGGAGTCTGGGGGCACTCTAGGGGATAAGAAGGGAGGAAGGAGGTTGTCCCCCAAATACTCCAAAATTTCTTGCTTGCTGATCTTGCTGTTATTGTCCCTGTGCTGGTTGGGGAAGTCTGGGGAAAGACATTGTTGATTTTCTTTTTCAGTTATAATTTTTTTGGACAGACTGTGATAAGACAACAGGGTGGACAACTTAAAAAAATAAAATAAATAAAATAAAAAAAATAAAAAAGAATAAAAAACAAAATATCTTAGGTGATAGTGACAGACAGCTGACTGGGCTTAGGCAAGGCATCATACAGCTCCATCAGTTGTGTTGTGCACTATACAGTAAAAAAACACAGTGTAGTTGAAGAATGTCCAGCAAACGCACAAGGGGAAGGGGAAGGGGTGGAGCAATGTAGGGACATGAGAGTAAATAATCCAAAAACCTACTGCAGCAATAGCTGTTCCAGCGTGTGCAATCAATGATGATGATCCCTTTATTTCAAGGGAGGATGCAGTTTGTCAAGGTCCCAGCAAAACTAGGTCCAGCACCACCAGTGCCAGCAGAAATATAGAACCATATAAGAAAAACACTGAAGACAACAAGTCACATTCAAGATTTGATGATGCTGGCAAAAGTATAAAAAGGAAGGTGTAGCAGCTGAAGCGCCTGCTGCATCAGACAGTGAGACAAACAAGCACCAAAACACCCATCTTCAAAGTAGCAGGGAACTTTGTTTCAGTAAAAATAAAAATAAATTGTTTGAGACCTCCAAAAGCATAGAGGAATATATGGGTAGTAAAGGGCAAGAACTGTCAGGGGATGCTGGTGCTGCTGAGGATGACCTAATGATGACTGATGATGATGCAGATCTAGAATATATCCCTCCAGCATCCTTCTATTGTTCAGATACAGATGAAGTTGAGAGTGAGGATGGTGACAAGGCTATAAGATTAGCAGAAAGTCAAAGGCTGAATCTTCCACCACTTTTAAGGGGCACTATACCTGTCTATAAACTGTTTGAGAAAGCCATTGGAAAGTCTGACCCTGGACAAGTACAGTTGTCAAAAAGCACACAGTCACCCTATCAGTCATCCTCAGCATCATTGCCTCTTCAAAGTCCAAGTCCCACTCAGCCACACACACCTGCTTTCAGTACCCAGCAACACAGGTTGTGTTAGATGTGACGACTACCTCAGTTGCTGCTGTTGTAAGTGCTGCACCTTTGACACCTAGTAGTAGTGGCAGTAGAATGACATCAACATCCAGCTCCAGTAGTTGTAGTAGTAGCAGAAACCACACACGATTGTCAAAGCCAGGACACATTTATTAACAGCAGCACAGATGAGGAGGTGGAGGATGGATGTGAAGAAGGGTTGCCACCATCTACCCCACTTGGGACCACTGCTATGACCGATAAGTAATATGTGTCAATAATCTGAGAAGGAGGATAGAGTATGACAATGGTGAAAATACATGCACAAATCACACCATGCCAGTCCCCCACCACCACCACTACAATACATATCCGCCACATTGTAGGTTGTACTTTATTTTTTTTTATTACTTGATATCATCCTGAATATGTGCACAGAACAATTATGAAAAAGGCTTATTCTGGGGTTTACAATTTATATTATCAGTATGAATCAGCACAGGTTCATTTTTACTTTTGTGTTTCTTTTATGTTTTTCCTAAGTTTGGGGGTTTGGGGACAAGCCTCCTCTTTCCTTGCAGCATTTCATACCTTAATCAATATATTCATTCATATCCTTCAGATTAAATACATTAATCATGGTGGTTTAGCGCTGTGGGATTTCTATCTTTGTTTGGTTTGTACTTTGTCCTTTTTTCCCATTCTAGCGGCTTACACCATGGTATCTTATTTTATTTAAATCACATATTTAGCATTTTTCTTTAGTTTTAATAAATATAACTACAGCACATAAAGGGTTAATTGTGGGGGAAAACTGGAACTAAAAGCAGAGATAGAAATTAGCACCTGTAATAGAATCCAGAGCATGAGCCAATAACTAATACTTGGACTCCCCATCCTATATAATAATTCGCTAGGATGTTTGTCAATAATTCGCTAGGATGTTTGTCACGATACAGTCATGTGCAGTAGAGACGGCCCGTGTTCGGGCAGTCTCTACTAAGCATGATTGCATCACGTGAGTAAGGCGATGCAAGACTGCATCTCATGGAGCAGTGATGTAACAGCCTCTTAACCCTTTGAGTGCCAGAGGGGTACACAACTCATTGCAAAGCAATGTATTGCGTACCCCTCTGGCACTCAAAGGATTAGCATTACCTGGACCTTGGCCCGTGTACACAGGCTTTTACACTAGTATTTTATTATTTCACTTTTTTGTATTTTACTTCATCATATTTTATGGAGTAAATTTCATTTTTTACATTTTCAAAAATGTCTCTATCAGAAGAATATCAAACACTAATTTCCCACCTTTCCCTAGAACATCTAGTTTTCACTGAACAATGACCATTGGATATCTCGCTAGCACTTAATGTGTATACTGTAAACTCTTGAAAATGATTAAATATGGCCAAGGCACAACTACCTTATTAAGTTTTAACCCCTTGAATACCAGAGGGGTACGCAATGCATTGCAAAGCAATTTGTTGCTTACCCCTCTGGCAGTCAAAATATTTAAAAAAATTGATATTTAAAGTGGACCTGCCACCTTGAAATCAGGTTTACATATGTGAAAAAAGAGAAAATAAAGAATATATAAGCGCTCTGTTTGTGAAATATTCAGCAAAAACAGGAACACAGTCTGATCACAATAAAATATGTCTTTCCTCTTAGAGTCGCTGCAGTTCTCAGAAGGACATCACTAGTCAGAATCCGTGTCACAGTATTCTGTTACATATCTGAAAGTTTCATTAAAAATGGTCTATGTATCATGTTACTCAAAGGACCTAGAGATTGATAATTTAGGAGACACTTATACTTTTATTTCTGTATGGTAAGCTCTCTGAGTGAAGTATGCCAATGTATGCAGATTAAGCTTCATTTTTTTTCTAAAAATAAAAGAATGAATATATCTTAAACCATATCTGCTGGTCAGCACTGGATTTACATCCCAGCCACCCCTAGGCAAGGCACATTACTATTTACATGACCCCCACCACCAATCCCATTCACTGTTTTCTGGTACAGAAAATACCCTTGGCCTATAATCAAGAATGGGGAAAAAAGCAAACCCCTTGGTTGCTAGTGGTGCAATGCATTGGAGAGCTCTCTAGCATCCAAGAGTTAAATAATAACCTGTAAAAAGGGGTATATAAACTGGTGCAGGGACATAGAGATTGGTCTCACCAAACACACAGATTAGAATGTGGGTGTGGTTAGACAAGCTGAGGCAACCTGCAAAATTTGGAGCTCTAGGAAGTTGCCTACTCTGTCTGTTGGGAAATCCGGCCCTCCTGCTGGTCTTATGGCAAGCATGACATATATGAAGCTTTGAATTAAAGTTTAAAAACTGTAAATAAATGTAAGAGTACAGATCCTCTTTAACACTGCTGCTGTGAACCTGGTACATTATGATTTCAACCCATACCTTAAAATATAATGTTTGGGAAGTCAAAAACAATATATTTGGTTGATGCATTATGGCAGATTAATATACAAACCTCATATAACAGCAAATTGAATTTATAATCTGAATAACACTTTTTGTTTTGTTTTAGTGATAATTTTAACCCCTTAACTACTGGGTGATCCAGCTGAAGGTGGCCATTAAGGACCATGGAACTTTTTCTTTTATTTGCAATGAATTCTGGGATGGCAGAGTGGCGTGCAGCCTCACTGTCATCCCAGAATTCCATGATGTGCCAGGAAGTTACAGGGTCCCCTGGGTTAACATCTTAAATTTTAATTAAATTATTGCAAATTCCACTAACTTAACCCTGGTGTTCCATTTTTGTTCACTAATCATTGTCAATAATTAGCAAAGTTAGTTAATTGAAGACTAATAATGTATGGATATATTTGTTAAAATGTTTTTCATTTTTATTGTATATTGTTTGTATCTATTAAATCATACTGTTTATACATCATTAAGACAATTTATAGTAAATAAATATTGCATTCCAAATTCTGGAATTGTTCTATATTATTAACTTAGCATTGCAAACAAATATGGGCATGTGGACAGCAAGCAGTGGTCGATATTTCTTATTTCAACAGCAGCATCTGGTATCTTGGCAAGCTTTAGAAGCATTTAGAAGTCTGACTTTGGAATTACCTCTATTATGTCTACCACCTTCATTAGATGACAAGTTGTCTACTCGAGAGTTTTATTAATTTGATCCAATATTTATACTGCTGTATAACACAGTGAAATATAATTTTTATAGATGGGAATCAAAGCAATTTTAGAAATTGCACAACTAATTCCAGTCATAACTGATATTTATGTTTATCATTTCTTATTTGTAAAAACGTATACACAGTTTTTGAGTTTGTTCTAAGATTTGGCTTTTATAAAAATAAAACACTGCTTTCGAATCCTCTTGGAGCTCCGAAATATGCTTCAATTTGATTCCACAGAGAAACATTAAGAAGCCCAAGGCAAATGGCCAGACAGCAGCTACTTCCTTGGGCAGGATCAGACAGGGGAAAGTAGGGGGCAATAGCCTGCTCTGTTTCCTGCCTGACCTTCAGTGTCCCCAAATACTCTCCTTACATACCAACTAACCTCATTTAACTCCTTTGTTTATTGATTGGAACAATATGCTGGGGAAGGGTTACTTGATCACAGTGGATTTTCTCCAGAATTATTCCTCTTTACCTTTCAGAATAAAGTCCAAGTTTGTTTAACCCTTTGAGTGTCACAGGGGTACGCAATGCATTGCAGAGCAATGCGTGTGTACCCCTCTGGCATTCAATGGGTTAATCCCTGAAGACCAGAGCAATGTGCAACACATTGCTTTGCAACAAATTATATACTCCTCTGGTCCTTAAGGGGTTAACCTTAGTTGCAATATAAAAAAAAATAATGAGGGGTGGACATCATTTTTATATTTATCAAGAAAAGAAAAAGTCTACCAAGTATTGATATTAGTTTAAAAGTATGAAGTCAAACAAGAAATGAGAGAACTTTAGAAATCACTGAATTAAAAGCACAAAGAAAAAAGATCTGTATCACTTCAGTGACAGGAGACAGAGGATTGTAGGCAATGGAGAATGTTCAGACAAAGGTCATGTTAATAGTGAGGTACCTCAGGGATCTGTACTGGGGCCCATTATTTTTATTATTTTTATTAGGGATATTGAAAAAGGTCTCCAAGGTAAGGTATGCTTTTTTGCAGATGATACAAAGATCTGCAACAGGGTAGACATTGCTGGGGAAATAAGCCAAATGACATGATTTAGGTAAATTAGGAGAATGGACATGAGTGTAGCAGCAGCAGTTTAATGTTGATAAATGTAAAATAATACACTTGAGATGTAAAAATCCAAAGGCAGAATATAGTATTAAGGGTAATGTGCTCTCAGAGACAACAAGGAAAGGGATTTGGGAGTAATTATTTCTAATTATTTAAAAGCAGCAGGCAATGTAACAAAGCGATGGGGAATGCAAGCAGGGTACTGTGTTGAATAGCTAGGGGCATTAGTAGCAGAAAAATGGAAGCGGTCATGCCACTCTACAGATCTCTAATTAGACCTCATTTAGAGTATTGTGTACAGTACTGGAGACCCCATCTTCAGAAGGATATAGATACTCTAGAGAAAATTCAAAGAAGGGCTACTAAAATGGTGACTGGTTTACAGGAAAAGAAATATCAGGATAGATTACAGGATCTGAACATGTATAGCTTGGAGGAGAGAAGAGAGAGAGGGGATATGATAGAAACATTCAAGTACATGAAGGGATTCAGCAAAGTGCAGGAGGGAAGTATATTTCAATGGAGTAACAATGTTAGTACAAGAGGCCATAGTCTAAAACTAGAACAGAGATTTATATTTATTGTAAGAAAGGTTTACTTCACTGAAAGGGTAATAGATAAGTGTAATAGCCTACCAGCAAAAGTGGCAGATGTTAATACAGTGATGAAATGTAAGCATGCATGGGATACGCATAAGGCTGTGCTGAACATAAGACAAGACCAAGGAAAATGGGTCGACTAGGGGCCAGATTCTATTGCAGGTGCTAAATGTTAACACCTATTTTATCAAACATTTCCCTATTGAAGTCTATAGGGGAAATTGGAGGTAAAAGCAGAGATAAAATTAACACCTATAATAGAATCTAGCCCTAGATGGGCAGAATGGTTTTTATCTGTCATCACATTCTGTGCTTCTATGTTTCTATGTTTCATTGTGATTGTGTGAAAGTGAAACTGTATGTAATGTGTAAGTTGCATATCATTGTACTTTTTAATTCATAAATAATCCCTTACACATAAATGACCCCTTATTAATTGTAAACAGGCAGTAAATACAAGAATTGTATGGCATATGAAGACATTTCCCTTTAAAGCATAGATCACTTTTGTGTGCAACAGAAAGTAAAAGATAAGCAGTCCTTGAGCAAACTAACTACATCATGGGGTGGGGTGGGGGTAGAAATAAATGTTTCCATGGTGCTCTTAACCTCTTGAATGGGAGACGTCTCCAGTGGATTTCAATGAACCTCTGCTGCATTGAAGAGGTTAAAATCCCCATTTAATTGAATAGGTATTTTGGGAATTTGTATGTGTCACTGGTAGACTGGATAGATTGCTCTGCAATTGCTCATCTTGGGTTGGATTCTATTACAGGTGCTAATTTTATCACTGCTTTTATCTCCAGTTTTCCCAGTAGATTTCAATAAGAAAATGTTTGATAAAACGGGTGTTAACATTTATCTCCTGCAATAGAATCTGTCCCCATTATGCTTTCTTCTTAAGGGCCTTAATGTCAAATGCAACACAATGCATTATGAACATTTAAAACAGTCACAGATATTATATTACAAAGGGACACAAAGACAATACAATAAAATAACTCCCTGGACAGCAGGTAAACTGTAGGTGTAGTGTCTGGACATTAGATGGCACTGCTGCTAACAGTTTATATAAAACAAACAGTTTGAACTGCTCCTGGCAGAGGAAGTTCTCTAAATATGCCCATGAGAATAAAAATTGACTACTTTTTTAATGGAGCTTCTGCTGCAGCACTCCCTAACAGTCTAGGGGTTAATATAGTCCCATTTAAATCAATTTATATTAATTTGTCCCCTCATGGTGGGTTTATGCCAAAATCGTTCCTTTTTTCTGCCTCAGGCCCTTCAGCTTGTAGCCTACTTTTAATATTACTTTAATGCATGAACACATTTTTTTTTCTTGTAACTATGGAGTATGTCTATTTTGAATCATCTGCTCTGCTCTCTATACAGGCTTTTTTGTTTATGGAGATATGTTACTTAGGTCATACTGTTGTGTATTTTGTATGCAGCATTTCACTTTTTTATTTATATCTCTAAAACAAGGACTATTCCACTTGTTTGCCTATTATGTTCCCATACTGGTTGTACTTGAGTTTGAGAGAAATAATGTAAAACATAGTGAAGCATCTGCTTACCAAAATAGTTCATTGTTATCCGTACACAATATATTTCTAAAGTGCTACATGCTTACATTTTAACTGAAGGACTATTCCCCTTGCTCTCAAGTTGTTCTGAAGAATAAAATAATAAAGGAATATATTTTCAGTCATAGAGGTGCATTTGCCTTTAACAAAGAAAAACAAAACTGTTATACAATGTGAATTTTGTGTTAAATTAATTTTTGATGGAGGACAAATTAACTTAACTGTGTATTTAACCACAATGAAAAAAATATTTAATGAAAATATGTGTACGTATTTTATGTCTAATTGTACCTATTAAAGAATATTATTAAAAAAGGAGTAACATTTTATTTATTTATTAATTTTATTGCAGAAGATAAAGAGCCCTGTTAGTAAAATGGGGTGACGCAAGTTTATTTAGGCATATTAGTGATACAAAAAAAAATCAAAAGGAGTTATCATTATCTGACTTAAGACAGAAGAGGCTATCTATGTGGAGGAAGATAAGGCAATAGCTGACTGCTTAATTAATAACTATTGCTCAGTTTTTACAGTCAGCTGTGAAGGATAGGATCAGTGTTATGAGACAGGAACAGTTTCAGAATACTGAAGAACTACGGGCATATGAGTCTATCATCAGTTGTAAAGTTAATGGAAACCCTTTCAAAAAAAGAGAATTGTTGCTTATGTGAAACCTGCAAGATTACAAGTTCAATGTCAGCATACAGATATTTCAGGAAGGTTTGGTCAAACAAATGTTATTGATTTTTTTAAATATCCTTTGCAATTAAAATCCTAGACCACGGTGGGACAATAAATGTAGGTTATATGGATTTTAGTAAACACACTGTCCCACATAAAGAACTAATCCAAAAGCTGGATGGCTTAGGGCTCGATACAATCAGCTGGATAAAGCATTGGTTGAATGATCAGATACAGAGAGTTGTAGTGAACAGAATATGCTCACAAAGAAAGTCTGGGATCCTAGTGGAGTAACTCAGGGATCAGTGCTAGAGCTTCTTCTATTTAAATTTTCTTTAATTATGACATTACTGGTGGGTTTCAAAGGAAGGTGGTGCTTTTAATTCCAATGCATTTCCTCACAAGAATTTCTCAGGTGCAATTTTAAATAGGGTACCTGGCGAGATAAGCAAGCTTAAACATACTTTTTCCAAATTATGCAACAAACACATCATTATTTTTTTTTAAATGTATCAAGAAGACAATGGTATAATATATGCATTATACAGTATTAACATTTGGGTAACTTGAATGGAGAAGTGCAGGCTTGTTTTACTGTTCTAGCTTTTGTTTTAGGTTTTTGCCTAGTTTGGGGACTTGAATAATCCTTTTACTCCCTGCAGTTCTCCATATCTTATTCCCTTGTGTTGTGAGTTTCTTTGTTTGTAGGTGGTGCTAGTGACAATGGTAAGTGTGACATAAATTTAGGGGGTGCACTTACTGTCTCCACTTGTGATGATGGTGAGCTTGACATAGGTGTAAATGTGCACCTAGTATCACATTTAGAGCAGGAGGCTCATAGTAAATCTGCAGCAGCTGCAACTAAGCTATGTCCCTTTTGCTCACCACATGGAAAAATACACCATTCCCTTCTTCAAAATTAAACTCCAGGGCCTTGGGGATGTGATGAGGGTGGCAGAACTCTGGTAGTGGTGGTGTGCTACACTCTGATTGTGCTACTGATAGATGATTCCTCCTCCACATCATTTTGATCCCGAGTCTGCTGTTGTTAGTGTGTCACAAGGTGTACCACCTACACCTATTTCATAGGTACCATAGGTGACAGCTATTAGGATTCACCACCACCTGTCTCATTCCACTGCTGGTGCTGTTGGTTCCACCACCATACCCTTTGACACTCCCAACACTATTACTACTTACTTCTGTGACATTTGATGCTTAGACAACTCATCAGCAGGAACCAAAATAGCAAGCACCATAATGTAACTGGTGGTATAATGGTCCCACCAGGTGGTAGATAGACTTGCTCTAGTCATTTTAACAATTTATTCAAGGTTTGCTTTGATGAAAGTTTGCTAGCATTTGTTCTCAAAGCTTGTCTTGCTATACATAGTAACATAGTAATTTAGGTTGAAAAAAGACTTGTGTCCATCTAGTTCAACCCTTTTCCTATGCTGTTTACCATCGTTGATCCAAAAGAAGGCAAAAAAACCCTCAATATAGCAATTTCAAATTCTTCCTTGAATGGGGTGGAAAAAATTCCTTCTTGATTCCAAATGGCAATCAGATTTCTCCCTGGATCAACAAGCCCTAACTAAATATTAATCCCAATACTAACTTACATAGCCTTCTATGTTATACTCTTTTAAATAAGTATCCAGGCCCTTTTTAAAGGAAATGTATTCGATAGCACCACCTCCTCAGGCAGTGAATTCCATATCTTTATTGTCCTTTCTGTAAATAAACCCTTCCGCTGTTGTAGATTAAATCTCCTTTCCTCAAGTCTAAACAGGTGGCCCCTTGTCCTGTGTACTGTTCTGTTAATTAACAGGTCTTTGGAGAGCCCTTTGTATGGGCCCTGAACATATTTATATAATGTTATCATATCCCCTCTAAGATGCCGTTTCTCTAGTGTGTACAAGTTTAACTTTTCTAGGCTTTCTTCATAACTAAAACTTTCCATTCCCCTTACTAGTTTTGTAGCCCTCCTCTGCACTCTTTCTAGTTCCATAATGTCCTTTTTCAGAAAGGGTGCCCAGAATTGAACAGCATATTCTAGGTGTAAGATTGCTACAATTTTTTTCAAGGTTTTCCTTGACATTGTAGGATATGCTAACAATTTCCCTGAAGTTATTGTTAATTATAATTATTTTTGCAAAGGCTATTCAATTTGTAAGCTGCTGTTGTATGTTTTGGATTGTTTACTGAACTAACAATAACATTTTTTTGAAAGGCCTTTTGGTTAACCTTATGTAAAGACCTTTCTTATATTGCAATACCTATAAATGGGAATAAGCTAATTTAAAAAAAATATATAAGGCTCAGTTGGTATATTACTGTTGTACAGCAGCCCTCTACTTCAATTCATCTGTCTTCCTTCTAGGACCATGCTGCTGTAGTACACTTGTCAATAATTTTTGGAAAGGCATACATGCTGACAGTGTAAATCACATTAGTGCTATTAGTCTGTATTACTATCTGAAGCAAAATGTATCACACAATTTCTCTTTATAATGCAATTTTAAATTATATTTAAATCAGAAACAACATACACCATGATGATGACATTAAATTATAATTAACATAAAGGTGTCTCATGCTACGGAACAATCATGACCTAGAAATGCCACTGTGAGCCACCAGATGCTAGAATTCAGTGCTTGAGAGCAAAGACAAACACTGTGCAGCCTTGCCATAGTCTAAGTGTCACGGTTTCAGTACATTCAGACAAATGGATAAGGTAAAAAGTACTTGATTAATAATAAAATAGAAAGACCCTAACACAGGTCTAAGCAGGACATAGGAACAGGCAATAAAGACAGGTAATAACAATACAGACACAGGAGAAATATAGGTACAATTGGCAATAGACTGTAGTGCAGGGACTGGACAGTGGAGCAGTACTGTCCCAAAAACTGCAGGGCAATGTATCTGGAAGATATGGGAACCAAGAGCCAACCGGCAACCTCAGACAACAGTGGCAAGACTCTGGTGGCCCGGAGGTAACAATGGCTAGGCTGATGGCATAGGTGGAGGCAACCGTGGACCGACTTAAGTGTAACCGGAGGCGACAGTGGTAGGCTTATAGTGTAACCGGAGGCAACAGTAGTTACGCTTATAGTGTAACAGGAGGCAGCAGTGGTTAGGCTTATGCTGAAACCAGAGGCAACAGTGGCAGTGAGCAGCACTACCCAGCTCAGACTCACAGAGAGTGAATACAGCCAAAACCTGGATCGGTACACACGGAGCGGGAGACAGCCAAAGTCTGAGTCGGTACACAGAGAGAGGGAGACAGTCAAAGCCTGGATCGGTACACAGAGTGGTAGTAAGCCAAAACCTGAATCGGTACACAGAGAGCGGTCATCAGCCAAAGCCTGGGTCGGTACACAGCGAGCGGTCATCAGCCAAAGCCTGGGTCGGCACACAGAAAGCGGTCATCAGCCAAAGCCTGGGTCGTTACACAGAGAGCGGTCGTCAGCCAGAGCAAGGGTCGGTACACAGCGTTCAGGAGCACGCAGGATACTGGAGCGTAGTCAGACAAGCCGAGTCGGAACACAGTAATCAGGAACAGGCAGGATACTGGAGCGTAGTCAGGCAAGCCGAGTCAGTACACAGCGATCAGAAACAAGCAGGATACTGGAGCGTAGTCAGACGAGCCAAGTCGGTACACAGCGATCAGGAACAAGCAGCATACTGGAGCGTAGTCAGGCAAGCCAGGATGGTACACAGAGATCAGGAACAGGCAGGATACTGGAGCGTAGTCACAGATGTCTGGTCGGAAACACCACGAAAGGGCTAAGACCAAATGACAGGAGGAAGTATATAAAGGTCAGCCCTGGGCGGGTCTGAAGCACTGAGCCAATAAGAGTAGCAGAGACAACCCGGAAGTCAAAATGTTGCTCAGACTGAATCACGGCACCGTGATAGTACCCCCCTCTCAAAGACCCCCCCCCTCCTGACCTGAGGAAGCCCGGGCCTGGCAGGAAACTTAGCATGAAATCTGCGCAACAGTGTTGGAGCATGGATATCTGAGTGGTTAACCCAGGAGCGTTCCTCTGGCCCATATCCCTTCCAGTGTACCAGATATTGGATTTGCCCACAGAATCTGTGAGAATCGAGACTACTCTGCACTTCGTATTTGTCATGGTCTTGGATGTGCACCGGACCAGGGACAACAGGGGTGGTGGTATAGCGGTTGCACACCAGGGGTTTGAGAAGAGACACGTGAAACACATTATGTATCCTCATGGATGCCAGCAATTCCAATGAATAGGAAACAGGGTTGACTCGAAGGAGTACCCGGAATGGACCCACAAACCGGGGAGCAAACTTAAGGCATGGGACCTGCAACCTCAGATTCCTGGAGGACAGCCAGATGCGGTCCCCTACTTGAAAGACAGGAGCTGGCAAACGTCTGCTGTTGGCATGCCGTTGAACTCTTGAGAATGAATCACGTAGGGAATTCTGCACTTGTGCTCATGGGAAGCGGAGCTGCCTAATATGCTCCTCCAGAGCCTGAATCTGTTGTGATTGGAAATTGTCCGGGAGCAAGCAAAGTTGAAACCCATAATTGATCAAGAAGGGTGAGCTCCCGAATGCATTAGACATAGCACAGTTCCTGGTGAACTCTGCCCACGGCAACAAGTCAGCCCAATTGTTGTGATGGTTGGAAATAAAGCAGCGGAGAAACTGCTCCAGGCCCTGATTGGCACATTCAGTGGCCCCATTGATCTGGGGGTGGTAGGCGGAGGAGAAGGACAGCTCAATCCCCATCTGGTTGCAAAAAGCTCTCCAAAATCTCAACACAAATTGACTGCCACGATCTGAGACCTGTACCTTGGGTACCCTGTGGAGTCGAAAGACCTCCCTGGTGAATACGGTAGCCAGGTCCTTGGCGGATGGCAAGCCAGGGAGAGGCACAAAATGGGCCATTTTAGAGAACCTGTCAACTATCATGAGAATTACCGTATGTCCCTTAGAAACCGGCAACTCTCCCATGAAATCAATAGACACATGTGACCAGGGACGGTCACCATTAGGAACTGCTTGCAGTAGACCCACAGGGAGGTGTCTAGGAGTCTTAGAACGTGCGCAAGTATTACAAGCTGCGGTGAATGCCGCACAGTCGTCTCTCATACCAGGCCACCAGAATATACAGGAAAGAGACCAAATTAGTTGATTCTTGCCCACATGGCCAGCCACCCAGGACGAGTGGTGGTACTCCATCAACTTAGTCCGAAAAGGTTCATCCACAAAGCACTTGCCCATAGGTTTCTACGGGGGTGCATTGGCCTGAGAAGCTAGGATCTCCTCCCCCAAAGGAGAAGTGATGTTGGTCCATAATGTGGCAAGTATACGATCCAGAGAAATGACAGGCACAGGTACAGAGTCGGACTCAGGATCAGGACCAAATTGTCTGTATAGTGCATCTGCCCGCACATTCTTGGTGTCTGGTAGGTAGGAGACTATAAAGTTAAAGCGAGACAAAAACAGTGCCCATCTGGCCTGTCTAGGAGATAGTCTCTTGGCCTCAGAAAGGTATATCAGGTTTTTATGATTGGTAAGAATCAGTATGGGTGCCCTAGTGCCTTCCAACAAATGGCGCCATTCTTTAAGAGCCAAGATGATTGCCAAGAGTTCCTGATCACCGATATCATACAAACTCTGGGCTTTAGTCATTTTCTTCTAAAAGAACCCGCATGGTCTCAATGTTTTATCAGGGCCTGATCTTTGACCTAAAACAGCCCCTACTCCACTCTCTGAGGCGTCCACCTCTAGTGTAAATGGTAGCCCAAGGATGGGGTGCTACAGAACCGGAGCCGTGGAGAAAGCAATTTTCAACTGTTGAAATGCCTTAACCGCTTCCATGGACCATTCGGAGACATTAGCCCCTTTATGTGTCATATCAGTGAGAGGTTTAACGATTCCAGAATAGTTTCGAATAAATTTCCGATAATAATTAGCGAAACCCAAGAATCGTTGCAAGGACTTGAGACCAGTGGGACGTGGCCAGTTTAATACTGAAGCAAGCTTGTCTTTGTCCATAGCAAAGCCCTCTTTAGAGATCACATAGCCCAGAAATTACACACTGGACCTATGAAAATCGCATTTCTCAAGTTTGCAATATAGCTTGTTTACTCTCAGCGTCTGTAGGACAGCCGAGACTTGTCTGCGATGGGTCTCCAGATCAGGCGAATATACCAAAATGTCATCGAGGTATACCACCACACAGGATTGCAAAAAGTCCCTCAGGACGTCATTTATAAATTCCTGAAACACCGCCGGGGCATTGCACAAACCAAATGGCATTACCAAGTATTCATAGTGCCCCGTGCGGGTATTAAACTCCCTTTTCCACTCATCACCTTCCTGAATCCGGACCAAATTGTAAGCTGCCCTGAGATCAAGCTTGGAAAAAACGGATGCCCCCTTTAATCGGTCAAACAGTTCGGTGATGAGTGGAATGGAGTAGGCATTCTTTATCATAATCTTGTTGAGGCCCCTGTAGTCTATGTAGTCTATGCAGGGACAAAGTTCCCCGTCTCCCCCATCTCACAGTGTTCAGACCAGGACAAGACCTCGCATGTCTTCCAATCCACTTTGGGGTTATGTGTGTATAACCATGGAAAACCCAAAATGACTTCAAAATGGGGAGACTGTATGATTTGAAATTGTAAAGTCTTCTTGTGTAGAGCCCCAATATTCACAGCTAATGGGACCGTCTCCTGGGTCACTTGTGGTGGTACCAGAGGTCTCCTATCAATGGCCTCAATATCAAGGGGAGAGTCCTTGTCAAGCAATGGAATATTATGCAGTTTACAAAATCTTTATCCATAAAGTATGTCAATAAGAACCGGAATGCTTACAGAATCGAAGGCCCAAGAGACAACAATATGAATTACTGGTTTGTTAAATGCGCCCTCCGGGGACTGATTTACGCCACCTAGGATCTGTCCCCTGCCTGATCCTAGGTGCGTGTGTTTCCCGGCCGCATGGGACAAGTCCATAATAAGTGGCCTGCCTTTCCACAATACATACATAGGCCCTGTTTGCGGCGAAAGGAGCGTTCCTCCTTAGATAGTTGCGTGAACCCCACCTGCATAGGTTCAGCACTCTCACTATTCGTAGGACCCGGAGGTATGGGAGGAGAGGGAGGCAAGGGTGGGAAATTTGCCCTAGTAATAGGCTCGCTTACGGATCTTGTTCTCCGATCCTTGTAAATGCTCCTCCCCCTTATGAGAGAGTCAATCAAAATGGTATAACCAATGAAATCGTCTAGGCCCTCTGGTAAATCTTTAGCCGCAATCTCATCCTTAATCCTGTCCTCGAGGCCTTGTGCAAAGGCAGCCACAAGCACCTCATCATTCCAGCCTACCTCTGCTGCTAGCTTTCGGAATTCGATGGCATAATCCATCACAGTACGTGTGCCCTGTTGGACTCTCATAAGGCGTTTAGCAGCAGAGGTGGTACGCCCTGGGATCTGGAATACATTGTGGAATGCCCTTACAAAATCAGAAAAGTTATTTGTGATGGGTTTACCATTCTCCCAAATCGGATTCGCCCAAGCTAGTGCTTTGCCCCTCAGTAGCGAGATCATGAACCCCACCTTACTCCTCTCACAGGGAAAAGCCTGAGGTACAAGTTCCAGAAATATCTCAAGCTGGTTCAGGAACCCTCGGCAAAGTGTAGGATCCCCATAATATCTGAAAGGGAGGGGAGCGGTAGCAGATAGCCCTTTAGAGGGGAGGCTAGAGGTACTGGTCTGTGCCAATGGTGCCTGGACTGGGGTGGCCAACAAAGGCTGTATGGGTCTCTAGAGACAAGCAGTGCGCTCCAAAATAGTCTGGATTGCCATAGATAGTTGATCTAACCGTTGTTACTGAGCGTCCATTCTCCAAAGGAGATTCTGGGAGGTACCTTCACCAGTATTGTCTGAGGTCATGGCCCTTTCGTACTGTCACAGTTTCAGTACACTCAGACAATTGGATAAGGTAAAAAGTACTTTATTAATAATAAAATAGAAAGACCCTAACACAGGTCTAAGCAGGACATAGGAACAGGCAATAAAGACAGGTAATAACAATACAGACACAGGAGAAATATAGGTACAATTGGCAATAGACTGTAGCGCAGGGACTGGACAGTGGAGCAGTACTGTCCCAGAAACTGCAGGGCAATGTATCTGGAAGACAGGGGAACCAAGAGCCAACTGGCCTTGCCTGATAGCTCCTTAATACAGAGACAGCTGGAGCAGTGATCAAAGGTTATGCCGAAAGGCAACATACAGCCACGGGTAGCGCAACCTGAGACAACAGTGGTTGATGGTGTAGGTGGAGGCAACCATGGATCGACTTAAGTGTAACCGGAGGCAACAGTGGTAGGCTTATAGTGTAACCAGAGGCAACAGTGGTTAGGCTTATAGTGTAACCGGAGGCAACAGTGGTTAGGCTTATGCTGAAACCGGAGGCAACAGTGGCAGTGAGCAGCACTACCCAACTCAGACTCACAGAGAGTGAATACAGCCAAAACCTGGATCGGTACACACGGAGCGGGAGACAGCCAAAGCCTGAGTGGGTACACAGAGAGAGGGAGACAGACAAAGCCTGGATCGGTACACAGAGTGGTAGTAAGCCAAAACCTGAATCGTTACATAGCGAGCGGTCGTCAGCCGAAGCCTGGGTCGGTACACAGCGAGCGGTCATCAGCCAAAGCCTGGGTCGGTACACAGTGATCAGGAGCACGCAGGATACTGGAGCATAGTCAGACAAGCCGAGTCGGTACACAGTAATCAGGAACAGGCAGGATACTGGAGCGTAGTCAGGCAAGCCGAGTCGGTACACAGCGATCAGGAACAGGCAGCATACTGGAGCGTAGTCAGGCAAGCCGGGACGGTACACACAGATCAGGAACAGGCAGGATACTGGAGCGTAGTCACAGACGTCTGATCAGAAACACCACGAAAGGGCTAAGACCAAATGACAGGAGGAAGTATATAAAGGTTAGCCCTGGGCGGGTCTGAAGCACTGAGCCAATAAGAGTAGCGGAGACAACCCGGAAGTCAAAATGTTGCTTAGACTGAATCACGGCACCGTGATACTAAGTCAGGTAAGGGTTCTGAATGCACATTTGAATAGCACAGACCAGTTAAGCTGGACTATGTTCAGGATGACTGGGCAAGTACTTTGAAAATGGTCATGAGTGGAATTCTAGAGTCTATTTCCTGGCAGACAAATAGGACTAGGGCAAATATTCAAGACTGCTGAGTAGACTGGACACAAGGGCTAGATTCATGAAAGGTCAATTCTGTGTTGATATGATCTTGTCGGTGTGTTCTAGATGCACATCAACATATGCACTAAAATTGTTGGATGCAGAGGGGTGGAGAAGGTACCTATTAGCATACAGGATTATCGAAGTGCTGTCGATGTGGAAGGGATGTCCTCCCTTCATACATCTCCAACACTATGACAATTCTGAAGTTGATCAGCATTCTCTCTCTGCTTTCCACTTGGCCAATAGGGTAATAAAGAAAAGGCTTTCAGCACCATGAACAAAATTGAGTGCCCTAGGGATGTATATTGCTCACACTCAAAGGGTTAAAAAAACAAAAATAGTACACCAAGCACTACACAATTATCCCCTTACCTATTTATCATATATTATACATGTTGTGAACTCACAGGGGAACAAGACTGGGGATTTGTGGCTACCTTTTGCCCCCCCAGCATTGTTGCCTTGCCCAGTGGTAGCCATAGAACCCAGTATACACTGCTTGACCCCCACACTTGTTCCCTTGACCACTGGTAACCACAGATCCCCATGTACACGGTCTGACCCTCTCCAGCCTTTTCCCCTTGCCCACTGCTAGCCACAAATCCTCATGGCAACTGCCTGGGAAAGGGGAAAAGTCTAGGGATGTCAGGTAATGTATATGGGGCTAACACACAATGGCGTTGTTCCTCATATTATAGAAATCCAACACAGAGTGCCCCCCTTCGACATATTAACCACCCCCTTTGTATTTCAACACATAGCTCCCATTTGATATCCTAACTTTATTCATCATACACTGCCCTTTCTCAATAGAAACTACCCTTTATTCAACACTTAACCCTTTGAGTACCAGAGAGGTAGCAACACTTTGTTTATGTTTATATGTTATTTTACATTTTATTAAAAAAAATATTTCAGACCTCAAGGGGGGGATCGGGACACCTCGAGCTTGGATTGGCTATCCAGTAGGATAGATGACCGATAGGGGTGACAATTGCCAACATTTTTAATAAAGCGTATATAACCTCTGTGCAACATAAGTTATATGCCCTTCATTATTAATATACATTTATTTCAGACCTCGAGGGTGGAATCAGGACCCCTCCTGATATCCCCCCAAGGATGGATCACCTATCCAGTAGGATAGGTGATTCATGGGGTGTCAAGGAAGGCATTTGCTGCCATCCTTTCTTTCTACTGGAATCACTATTAAGCTGGCTCCAGCAGAAGTGCTTGTAATGAACCCTGTCACTGGGTTCATTCATGAGATGCTCAGCACTGCACTTTCATGAATGAATCAATCAGTCGGTATTTGAATTTTGCTACTGCTGCCAGTCTGCCTTCTTTACATCACCAAGAAATAGCAAGTGTGACATTAGGGGACCCTCTGCACATTGCTCATCACCTCCTCCAACCAGCATTGATATGTCTTTAATAAAGCAGCAGGAACAGCACATACAGTTAGGGAAAAAATTATTTGATCCCCTGCTGTTTTTGTCCGTTTGCCCACTGACAAAGAAATGATCAGTCAATAATTTTAATGGTAGGTTTATTTGAATAGTGAGAGACAGAATAACAACAAAAAAATCCTGAAAAACGCATTTCAAAAAGTTATAATTTGCATTTTACTGAGTGAAGTAAATATTTGACCCCTTTGCAAAACATGACTTAGTACTTGGGGGCAAAACCCTTGTTAGCACTCACAGAAGTCAGAAATTTCTTGTAGTTGGCTACCAGGTTTGCACACATCTCAGGAGGGATTTTGTCCCACTCCTCTTTGCAGATCCTCTCCAAGTCATTAAGGTTTCAAGGCTGACGTTTGGCAACTCGAACTTTCAGCTCCCTCCACAGATTTTCTATGGAATTAAGATCTGGAGACTGGCTAGGCCACTCCAGGATTTTAATGTGCTTCTTCTTGAGCCACTCCTTTGTTGACTTGGCCGTGTATTTTGGGTCATTGTCATGCTGAAATACCCATCCTTGACCCATTTTCAATACCCTGGCTTAGGAAAGGAGGTTTTCACCCAGGATTTGACGGTACATGGCCCCATCCATCATCCCTTTCGATGCAGTGAAGTTGTCCTGTCCCTTTAGCAGAAAAACACCCCCAAAAGCATAATGTTTCCACCTCCATGTTTGACGGCGGGGATGGTGTTCTTGGGGTCATATGAAGCATTCCTCCTCCTCCAAACACGGTGAGTTCAGTTGATGCTAAAAAGCTTGATTTTGGTCTCATCTGACCACAACACTTTCACCCAGTTCTCCTCTGAATCATTCAGACGTTCATTGGCAAACTTTAGACGGGCCTGTACATGTGCTTTCTTGAGCAAGGAGACCTTGCGGGCTCTGCAGGATTTCAGTCCTTCACGGCATAGTGTGTTACCAATTGTTTTCTTGGTGACTATGGTCTCAGCTGCCTTGAGATCATTGACAAAATCCTCCAGTGTAGTTCTGGGCTGATTTCTCACCATTCTCATGATCAGTTAAACTCCACGAGGTGAGATCTTGCATGGAGCCCCAGACTGAGGGAGATTGACAGTTATTTTGTGTTTCTTCCATTTGCGAATAATCACACCAACTGTTGTCACCTTCTCACCAAGCTACTTGGCGATGGTCTTGTAGCCCATTCCAGCCTTGTGTAGGTCTACAGTCTTGTCCATGACATCCTTGGACAGCTCTTTGGTCTTGGCCATGGTGGAGAGTTTGGAATCTGATTGATTGCTTCTGTGGGCAGGTGCCTTTTATACAGGTAACAAGCTGAGATTAGAAGCACTCCCTTTAAGAGAGTGACCTGTATAAAAGACACCTGGCAGCCAGAAATCTTGCTGATTGATAGGGTCAAATACTTATTTCACTCAGTAAAATGAAAACTTTTTTGAAATTTATTTTTCAGGATTTTTTGTTGTTATTCTGTCTCTCACTGTTCAAATAAACCTACCATTTAAATTATAGACTGATCATTTCTTTGTCAGTGGGCAAAAGTACAAAATCAGCAGGGTTCAAACATTTTTTCCCTCACTGTAGGGACTAGTGGTGGTGATGATGGTGGAGAAGCTGGGATGGAAGAGACATTGGTGGCCTTTTTAGAAGAAACTGAGAAGGAATGGGAGACAGGGATGAGGATGGGAATCACTACTACCACCAGTGAGCTTTTGGAATTTGCAACTGCTCTAACTCCTGTTGCTGCTGAGTTCAAGGGCAGCAGGATGCCGAGGAGCAGGCTAGTGTGCCACAGACCACCATGGACACAGTGGGAATGGGGTCAACAAGTGATGCAGGACTAGGACAGGTTCCACTTGCCAGTGGCATCAATACTCATGGTCCTAGTTGCAGTGCTTATTCTGAGGCAGCAGCAGCAGCAACAACAGCAGCAACATCATCCACTGCCACAGACAGTGAAGAGGAATATGGAGTACAAGAAGAAAGAGGCCATTCTTCTCCACATGTTCCCTATCCCCCGTAGTCATGGGTGTGGGACTAATTTTCTCTTGGGGCAGGCACAGTGCAGTCACCACCAACAGCATTGTGCACAATTTGTGACAAGTCATTGAGAAGAGGAAAGGAGGGAACACACCTTGGCACAACTGCCCTGAAAACACATGAAACACAGACACCATTACATTTAGGTCAAACATGTTAAAGCCAAACACCCACCACAGAAATCAAGCACCACTGTTACTGTACTCCCTAACTCTCCAGAAAGGCAATAAGAGGCGAGGCAGAGATCAAAGAGGGGGAAGAATAGAGAAACCCAGGCAGAGACTGGAAGTTCCATGACGATCGAAACAACTAGCTCGCCATCACCTTCTTCCTCTAGGGTAACTACATCTTCTGCCAATCCAGCTCGTTCATCTTTACCACCCCCACCAAATGATAGCCACTCTTTTGACGTTAGGATGTGGCAGTTCGTGTCCACCCATTGCACACTGTGTAGTGCACTAACGACACATGGCAGTGTGGTGGAGGAGAATCTCAAGCAGGGCATCAAGCGGAATCTGAGGAAATTCCATCCCACATAATATGCTAAGATGGTGGCAGGGAGGGTTCATCATTACAATTAAACTGTTAGCAAATGTTCCTTAGCGGGGTCTGGACAAGAGGGATAGTGACAGAGGCACTGTACTTGGTTTCTGCTGTCATGGTGTTTGGATACAGTTGTACCCCCAGATGTTATTTACCACACACACTGTGCACATTGCAGTTGCTGATGAGAGGCACAGTTCCTGCTCTCAAGGGAAACATTTTTATTCTAATAACAATACAACCATGATTTTGGAGGAGGGGCAGGTGTAGAAGAATTATTGGACAACAACTTATTTTTTCCACATATACTGGGGGCTACTTATTGTGCTGCTCCTGCCTCCGGTGCATCACTGGAGCTAGTTGTGGGAAGTGGAACCTTCGTCATCCGTCACTCATATTACTGCTATTGTTGATCCCATTTCCTTTCAGCTGCCTAATCATCCTGCTGCTTAAACAACTCAGCAGCAGCACCAAGAACAGCAGTTGCAAATTCCACATTTATGGACTCAGGACATCTGACAATGGCCACTGGTCACTGGCCAACATGACCTGCTGGCACTAGGTCAGTAGGGCATTTTTTTTCTCATGGCTTGTGCTTTAAAAAAAAAATAACAATAATAAAAAATTATAAAAAAAACCATAGTTTCTAACAAACCTAAGTCCTACAAATCAATGTTTCCTTAGGGCTTGTGCCAAACAAGCTTAAGTCCTACAAATCAATGTTTCCTCTGGGCTTGGGCCTCTAGCAACAAATGTAACAAATCATCCTCTACAAAATACTCTATCAAATCAAGTATCATTCCTCCCCAGTGGCAGTTTATGTCAGTGAGGTCCCTATCTCTATCATTTTACATACACATTTCTTATTTATTTTTTATTAACTGTCTCCCAATAGCAGTCAAGAAACCCAAAAAACAAATTCCCTGTTCAACTGATTAATTCCCCAGACTCCCCTCACCAACACAGGCACCCTCCTCAGACCCCTTTTATACCATGTCTTACAGGGTTTTTTAAATTGTATTTAGAATGTATTTTTTTAACTGCCCCTAATCCCAGTAAACAACCCCCCAAAAAATATTCTCTGTTCAATTGATTCTTTCTCCACACCCCACCAACAAAGGCACCCTCATAAACCTTTTATAATATGCCTTTGGGAAATAATATTTGTTATGTGTTGTGTATAAATTCAATGTTCCCATTGAGTTCAATGGAATGAGCTAGGCGGAAAAAGCAGAAAAACTGCACTTTGAGGGAAATTATTTGCCAAGCGGGAAGTGCCATTATTTGCTGATTTCAGTTAAGGCAACATTTTCGCCCATCACTAATCAGTAGTATCAACACTTGAACTAGTCCCAGCAGCTGCTTCACAATCACCACCACTTCGTCAACTCTCTAGCTGCTGTGTTTTAGTAATGAGACTGCTTGTGGATGACAAGTGTGACTTAGGGTCCCTTGCTGTCACATTTGCTATCATCTCCTACTCAAAATCAGAAGGCACACGACAGTAGTAGCAGGCACAGGCAGCTGTCCTGTCCTGCTCACACTCACTCTGAAGTTGAAAGATGGATCATGAAAGATGGATCACTGAAAACAGTTCTTAAACACTGATAAAATGGTTACTATGGTATTTGCCACGAAGCACACATTAACTAAACTCTACGCTACCCATTTAACATTTGCAGTAATGTCCAATGATAATTTGGCACCACTCAACTGCTACATATATCTTGTTATATGGCTAGACACCTATGCAGATCTTATGTTTTTTAAGTTATTTTCATGTAATTTATTCTTGAGTCATACTCAGTGTATTTAAATGCAATTTAGCACCATATTCTGGAAATAGTTGTGCGCATTAACTTAGGGGTAGAACATTTTGTATTTTTGTACTTGGGAGACTCGGGACTTTTTAAAATAATTGAAACTTTCACAATCAAGGTAACTGTTTTATATATTTAGTAAAGTATGTAATTTTTGCAAAATAAGTAATTTCACGCTTATTTTTGTAATTTAAGACAGCATAGCATGTTGTACGATGCAAAATGCACTTCATGCAAGGCACCATGCAAAATCTCAATTAGTTCTGAAAAAAAGATACATAGTTTTCCATATGTAACTAGAAATTTACCAGCCGAAATCAATCCTAAATCGATGGATAGCAAAAATGCTGAAAATCGAAAATGGCCCAAATCCCTGGCACTGAAAGGGTCAATCAACAGGCACAACTGCATCCTTGGAGCTTAGGGCAGCAATGTAGAACCAATAAACCAAGTACTGTTGTTACTCTGGCCTTTGTCCATTTCGCTAAGGATATATTATGCTAAGATAGAATACTTAATAAAAGTAACACATTTTCTCCCTGCCAGTAGCTTAGCATATTCAGTGCGATGGAATGACTGCAGATGCTCCTGATACCCTGCAATCTATTGCTTTCCACCACATTGCCATGTTGTTCAGTGCACCATACAATGTGCAATGAGTGGACACAAAATGCAAAGATCCTATCTACAGACTCTCGATCAGCTGGTGGGGAAGGTAAGAGAGGTAAAGGTGGTATGCCAGAGGAGGAGTTAGAGGATTCTGATGATACCCTAGCACCAGAAGATGATGATGGTGCAGGTGTTAAGCTCATCTTCAATTTTCCAGTCTGGGTTTCTCTAGTCTTCCTCTTGGCTTTTTATCCCTGTTATTTGTGTTCTTGGGGAGGGACAAGGAGCACAATGACAGCAGCTCTTGATTTGTTTTTTGGCTTTTACATAATTAACATAAACATTATGGTGCCTATGCGGCATGTTCATTTTGAGGGCATATGTGCCATGGTGTGTCCCCACCTTTACCCTCTTCTCTACCTTATCACACAAAGTGCACAGCACAATCACTGATGACTGTACTGTGCCTTCTCCAATGGAAAAATTTTCCCACATGCATGCTTTCAGTGAGGGGACAGGTGGAAAAGAAACACCTTCACTGGCTGGACCAGGTGCTGCTGCCTTAACATCAACAGTGTAGATAGGACCAGGAGTATTGGTGGCAAGTGGAGATGGTCCTGGTCCCATATCACTACTTGAAGAAGCCAGTCCCATAGTGACCTTGGTAGTCTGCAGCACATTAGCCTTCTCATCATGATCCTGATGCTGCTGTGACAGATGAGCCTCTGCCTCTGGCAACTCAACAGCAGGCATTACAGCAGCAGCAAGCTCCACAATGTCACTGCTGGTGGTGGTAGTGATGCCCATCTCCATTTGCATTTTCTCCCATTCCTTTTTGCTTTCCAGCAAAACCTCTTTCATACTCTCCTCCACAACAGCTTCTCCACCATCATCCTCAGTCTCATCACCACAATCACCAGTCTCTTGGTAATTGGTAATAATGACAAGTGTGACAGAGGGTCCTTACTGCCACCCTTGCCATCTCCCCAGAAGAAGAAGGTGCAATGGCAGCAGTAGTACAGGCACAGGCACCTGTTGTGTACTACTGCTCATAATGCTGTCCAGTTCACCTTCTTCAGAATATTTCCCTACAGGCACAATGCTAGCAGGGCCCTGGGATCATTGGGTCCAGGCTATGTGGGCTGACTTGAGTGCTGCTGCTGCTGACTTCCTCCTCCACATCTGTTTCAGCATCAGCAGGATCCACCCAGTTTCTCTTGTTGGACATACTGCTAGCCAGCAATTATAGCAACTTGTATTTTAATTTTAACTTTTTTTTTTGAGTTTTGAAAAAGCTTTATTAAGAAGCAAAAAGAGAAATACTTAAAATAAAAGAAAAAAGAAAAGGTAGTTCATATCAAATGGGCAGAGCGTTATACATAACATACAGAGAGTACATCATCAGTAAAGCTATTGCATGGAACCAATTGAACGAGATATAATATTATTATTATTATTATTCTTTATTTATATAGCGCCAACTAATTCCGCAGCGCTGTACAATTGGGGAATAGACATACAGAGGTATTAAATAGTACAATCAGATGTGTAGAACAGGAGGATCAGAGGGCCCTGCTCGTGAGAGCTTACAGTCTAGAGGAATACAGCATATCCCTGAACTGCAATGTTATACAGATTTGAGTAAAAAAGAACTCTGCTGCAACTGATAGAAACAAAAAAAGAACTAAGAGAGAGAGCAAAGAAAAGAAAGAAAGAGAGCATAGTAAAGTAAGAAAAGTAAGAAAAGTTAAGAATGAAGTGGGGGGGAGGGAAAGTAAAGGGTATGGGGAGTGGGCAGATGCAAAAAAAATTAGCATGTGAAAGATGAAGAAAAGAAAGAATCAACCTCCACAGGATCCTTCCCTCTGTTCAAAAAAGTCATACGAAGCAATAACCCCTGATCACGAACCAGTGATTTCCATTCAGTTATGGAGGGAGGGTGTGAGTCCCGCCAATGTTTAGAAATGAGGAAGTTTTATTTTTTTTCTTTTCTCTCTTCCTCTCTCTGCCTGCTTCTAGTCTCTTTCTTTCCTAAACTACACCATGTTTGATGGTGGGAAATTCTGGGTTTTTATACTATTGAGCAGGAAGTTCCACTTCCTTTGGAAAATATAAGTTGAAAATTGAAATGCTCTCACTAGAAATTCTGTGGTGGTAGCAAAATTGCTGACAATTTATGAGTTTCTCTATTGGTGGGAATTCCCACAGTAAAAGCAGAAAAACATGCCTTTTTTGGGAAAATTCCCAATGGAAAAAAACAGAACTTTTCACCAGTCAGTATCCATGGGAAAAACAACACGTGTATTTTCTGTGAAAATCCCTCTGGAAAAGAAATCCATCCTGACTGACACCTATCAGTCAAAATGTTTTTTTAAAACTCTCCTTTCTTCCTTCAAAGTTCACACCCAAACTCCTCATGTCCTATCTGACCAGGGAGAAACTGTCTATCATTAATACTCCTTACATTAAGCAACTTCAGTTTCCACTCTTTGCCAATTAGATTCTACACTACTTGTTTGCTGAAGAACAAGATGTGCATGTTCTCTATATATATTTTCAAAAATAACTTTATTACTTATATTAGAGTCAGTACAACAAAAACATATTTGAAAATTAACACTGTGATAAGAACTTCCCAATAGGTATCAAAATAAGCAGTGAAGGAAGGATTCAGATAGTCTTCATGCTTTCATATTATAATGGCAACATAGAATACTTAATTTCCAAAACGTATCATAATTCAAGTAGTTGTTCCTACATAGAAAACAAAAGGGCAGAAGAGCGCAAACCAATAATAAACAGTAATCCTAATGTGGAACTCCAGTAGACTTAAATTGTTCGGCAATAGTAATAGAAAAAACACATAACCAGGTTATGTGTTTTTTCTATTACTATTGCCGAACAATTTGGTTTTATATTATATTCTGAGACCTGATTTTTGAAAAAGGAACCTGCGTGTTCCGAAACGCGTCAATACAGGTTTATTTATTTGAAATATTGTTGGCAGATGATACTTTTTTTATAATAAATCATATATATATTTTATATTGGATTTTTGATTCCTTTGATTCGCATGAGTGGCAGCTGTTTCTGGGGCGGCTTGAGAATACCCCGTTGGAGATTGCTGGTTGCATTCACAACCAGCACCACTGATACCTAGGTGTGAGTATTAAGTCTACTGGAGTTCCACATTAGGATTACTGTTTATTATTGGTTTGCGCTCTTCTGCCCTTTTGTTTTCTTTGTGTTTGGAGGTTCCTGATCCGTTGGTCGGGGTCCCTTTGGAGTAGCGGCATCCATTTGATCCAACAATTGGGAAGACTGAGTGGGGGCAGTCAGAATCCCCTATCTACTTTACTGATCACTTTTAGTGGTCTTTTATATTGTGAGTACCAGTGGTGTATTGGTGGAGGTCCTATTATTTGCAAACGATATTGCACTAGGAGGCGCCCTTCTCTTTTTTCTTCTCGTCTGTTCCTACATAGAGTTAGAAAGAAAAACAAAACAAAACAAAAAAAAAAATCAATCCAAGAAAAGGAGACGAGAAGAGAGAAGGAAAAAGAGGGGAGAAGAAAGGGGTAAGGAGGAGAAGGGGGAGAGGGTGTGGGGTGGGGAATGGCAAATATATAGAGGCATGACTTATTAACATGCTGTCCAATAATAATATCGCATTACCAGTGTTACGAGGAACAAAATGGATGAGACTGAAGTGGAACCATTGTTCACGTCCTGAGTGGCAATGTTCAATACACCTAGCTGTAGTGGACAATCTAAGGACTGAATTAAAATTACTCAGGAAATACCTGGACTTGCATAATCTTATCTGGCAATCTTCTACACAGTCTGTTTGGCAGTGGACAGGTGCAAAACTTAAGTTGTCACCTTTCCCCTCTCCTCTAATCTCTATTTATGGCTCAGCGCATTTTTTGCCGGGCACCAGGGGGAGTCCCTTCAGGATCTGGAAATAATTAGGCATCGATACTCTAGCTTCTCTAACACTGGAGAATATTGTCCCCTTCGAACATCTGTGTCAAAATAAATCACTCCCAACCTCACATTTCTGGCAACATAGACAGGTACTACACTTTGTGGGAGAATTGATTTCTAAAGACTACAGATCTAGACAACTTAAAAAATTCAAATCCATGGTATGGGATTTAAAAAGCAAGATCATCAACCAGGGATTACTGGACAGAACTTGAATTTTTGACCTAACCACAACATTCAAAGACAGCCTTCCTTTTCTATGTCACAGTGTAAGCTGGCTGTAACAGATATAAACTGACTGATACCCAGCTCTGTGAAGGAGTTACTCCGCAAAGTATGAGCATGCAGCTATTGATTTGTAATATTGAGACCCAGTATAAATGGTATGCTGGGTAGTACCAAAAGAGCAGAAACACAGGAACCCAGGTGTGAGAAATAAAAGCAAAGAACTACCCCAGTAGGTCAGATGCAAGAAGGTGCTGGGTTGAGAATGGAGCTGGCTTGAGAAGACTACACCTACATGGCCTTGCTGTGACCTAAGCTGGATAAATGGTCCTGGTTACAAAAGAAGAAGCCCGACCACACTCAGGATAGCCGCCTAGGTAATAATAGCTACCTACTGGGGTATCAGTAGTGGTACCTTGAATCTGATCGTAGATTGCTGCTGCAAAAGGGAAGCTGAGTAACTGTAAGAGCTCCTAGGACTGAAGAGATGATTCAACTGATTGTCAATAAAATCAAACACTGACTAGCTGGAAAAGAGGTATATCTGGAGGTCATAGGAGATGGGCTTCAACTAACTGTAGGGTAATACGACTTGTGGTCATACAAGTCAGAGTACTAGGTGGACCAAAGTTCCAACTGACAGTCGAACCAGTTGTAAACAAGGGTTCAAGAGCAGAGGTCTGACAGATGGTTGAATAGTCAAACCCAGCTAATCCAGGGAGATGGAAGAGTAGGGAGAGTCGACCTTCGACTAGCCTTGTGTAGGAGGAGTGGGGTAGCCATACTAGCAGGGTCAGCAACAGGAGAAAAGGACACACAGAATTAAAGAACTGAAGAATGGTCGAAGAGGAGAGCCAGGTCGTTAATGGAGGAATCACACAGGAAATGAGGTACAGGAATGATAAGCAGAAGAGCAGTCAGTAACAAGGCCAAGGTCAGCAACAAGGGAATAAAACTCAATGGAGGAAATAAGAACATATGAATAAGACTGAGCTAAACTGGAATGCTAAGATTGTGCATTCTGATAAAAGATAAAGACATAGGAACAAACAGAAATCTCTGACAAGGAGCAAGAAATCCAGCAAGCCAAAGGTAAACAGATAAAAACCAGAAGTGGAGTGGCAAGAAAGACCAGAAAAGACTGACAGAGAGTGACACACAGTTGTGGTGAGTAGGGAAAAGCAACACATAGGGTCATCCAGAGTTTATCATAAAACAGTTAATAATTGTAAAATGGTTGGAATTATTGCAAACCATTAACAGAAATTATATCTAGACTCAACAAATCCATACAATTAGATTAAGTTTATAGTAAGTGATAAGAATACTTTAAGTAGGCATATTTCCTTGCAATACTAATCCTTCTTTTTACTAAGCTGTAGAATAGATAAAGAATTATATAATAGACAAAAGGCAGCAGCTGTCAATTTGCTGCATTAAATTGGAACACTGCTGCCAAAAATTTGATTGCTTATCCTTTTGAATATACTGTAGAACTGAGCACTAATATTTTATGAATGTTCATAGGAAAAAAGACATCCGTGGAATACATTTTGCCTGTACTCATTTGGACATAATTCATGTTAAAGTCAATTTTTACATGACAACAGATGTTAACTTAAATGCCAACTGTACTAGTTTTGGTTATTAATAAATGCCATTAGATTATAAAGCTCTGACTTATGGACAGTGTTGTTTTTGTAGTGATATCTAAAATAATTGTTGAATTAGATATTGGACAAAAACTAAACCTTTTTTCCATTTGGATGAAACATAACACAGAACAAAGATGTATACCTTGATTTTGTGTATACAAAAATGAATGTACATAAATTATATATATTTTTTGTTTTTGATTGAAGGTCCTAACTCCCTCTCTTGTGGATCCTTCGTTCCTAATGTAATCATTGAATATGCTTATTATACAGTGATTTTCCTAGGTAGGTGACCTCCTTCTAATATTTGGATACACAACCTACATGACTTGTAATTGAAATATTATACAGAATGTGACGCTACTCCAGTTTTGTTATGTTCGCTCATGCATTCCTGTAGTGTTCTTGAAGTTTTCCAGAAGTATTGTTTTTAGTAATCTATGCATGCTGTTATATAAAGCAGCTTTTCTGAATTACAGGTTAGATTAGAGGATGGGACTGTGAGGTAACACTTGAGATAAACTAGGTATTGCACACATCTGACTCCCACATGTGAAAGAATCCAAAGATGAAAAATAAGTATGGTTCCTTTCATGGTCAACATTTTGTACATGATTGATGCCAAGCTAGAGGACAGAGTATGGGCCTTGTATGGGACATAATTAAATCTATGTCCTATGATTCCGGAAACTGTGTAAATCCAAATTGTGAGGTTCTTAATTAGAGATATAACTTTTGGGAATTCAGAATTGTAATCAGTAGAAATGTTAATGGAAATTTTGTCTGAACAGTATGGCTTTGGTTTATTCTTGAGCTCATCTGCTCTGAGTTTACTACTAGCTGTTTTTATTTCTTTCATCAGGAATTCTACTAACAAGGTGGAATGATGACAGCTATCTGCCCTCAGGGACATATTTCTAGCAGTCCTTTTATTGAAAGTATCTGCAGATATCTCCATAGCACTCAAATTAGCATACAGTGTTAAATAAAAAAAGAAATGGTAAACAGATGTGTTTGTCCAGTAAGTTTTAAATGACATTCAGTATTGTAATTTTAAATTAAATACTGTGCTGTCTCTTCTGTTGTGCCTTGCTAAATCAATATAAGATCAGCAATATAAAGCCTGTAACAAAATCCTGCATTTAAAAGAATATCTAACATTTTGTGGACATTTTCCCACCGCCTTATAAAGAGGTTGGCATTAGATGGGACAGTTTTTCCTCTATCAAGGTTTCATGTCTCTGATGATATTAACCATCATTAAAAAGGAAAACGATGTTATGTTTATATGATATGCTGTCCAAAGAAGAAATTATACTTATGAATATAAACTGCCCTGGTTTAAATAACAGTTATAGTGGAGCTTCCATGTTAAGATAAGTTTGTTTTGCTTTACAGAAAATTAAAATATGCCTATATGTATTATGTTGTTGTAGCAATTTCTTCGGTAAAATACATTGTTTTGCTGTTAGAAATTACCCTAGTGTCTAGACTCTATCTAGATTTGTACATGGTACAGTAGGTTGTAATATTGGCCTTGCATAGAAAGTAATTAGAATAAAGTGACACATTGTGCTAAAAAAAATTTAGATTACAAATGGCTAGCACAACATGTAAATAGTTTTTGATTCTCTTTAAAACTAACAAACCTTATCTTGTGGGATCATCAATCTTTTTTTAAATTATTGCTGGAATTCTATCAATCAAAAATCATACAGCCTTCAATTTTAGTCAAAGTTATCACTCAAGTGGTAGTGGTAGCATATATATTATAAGAAGTGCTTCTTGGGTTTTGATTGATCACATTATTGGCTTATTTGATTGGTCAACAAAGGTTTGGCCAAAGATCTACCTGACCAGCAATTAAATGGAAAAATGGTCTATGTTTTTCATCAGTTACACAATACTATGTTTAATTGTAAAATTACTTTATTGAAGAAATGTTGGATCAAAGTTTGTTAAAAATTCAAGTTTGATCTATGGACAAATATTTAAAGGTCTAATGTATGCAACTGCTCATATGCTAGTGTTTTAAATAAAATCATTTAATTTTTTAAAAGCTACCATGCTTTAATCAATAGATGAGTTAAAAAGTGGTGGAAATTACAAGGCATAAAATGTTCATTAAATTCAGCATTAAGGTTCTCTGAACAAAATTATTCTGTAATTTGCTGTGTAAGTCAAGAAACGAGTCTTACAAACTGGAAATTTTGTTTTGTTTCCAACATTAACCAGCCAGATAATAGGAAAAGTGATCACATGTGTTAAACTTGAAACTACACTTCCTTAAAAAAACTTAAACATTCTAGAAGGCACTCACTTTGTACAGCTAAGGCTCTTATAAATTACTTACTTTTTGTGTCCCCTATCCTGACCAGAACTCTAGCACTGTATTCAGCACTTGACCCATATGTTCTCTGCATGTTTCCCATCACCACAGTAACATAGCAACATAGTTGATGAGGCTGAAAAAAGACATGCATCCATCAAGTACAGCCCATGCCAAATTACCCCTGTTGATCCAGAGGAAGGAAAAAAAAACAACCATTGAAGCCATTTCCAATAAAGCCCCAAATGGGTAAAGAAATTCCTTCCAAATGTCAGTCAGATAGTTCCCTGGATCAACATATCTACATTGAAGCCATATGTCATAATTCTCAATATTGTTCTGTGTTAGATAGGTATCCATTAGTTTTTTGAAAGCAGTTACTGTATCTGCAAGCACAACATCCGGAGCTCTGTAATTCCCTTCCCCGCCCCATCAGACTCTCCCCTAGCCTTCAGATCTTCAGTAACTCCCTGAAAACTCACCTCTTCGGGGAAGTATATCAACTACCTCCATAAATACTATCACCAAGAACCAACCCTTCCCTGGACCACTGCACTCATTAGCACTTCTCTCTCCCACCCACTGACCAGCAGCCTATGTGGCAGGAGAAACTTACACCCAATAGCACTTACACCTTCTGTGTCCAACCCACCTTCCTCTAGACTGTAAGCTCTCACGAGCAGGGCCCTCTGATCCTTCTGTTCTGCACATATGTTTTGTACTATTTAATATCTCTGTATGTCTATTCCCAATTGTAAAGCTCTGTGGAATAAGAAGGTGCTGTATAAATAAAGATTAATAATAATAATCCCAAGGCAAAGAATTCCTTAGCTTTACCACACTTCTTATAAAAAAACCTGCTTTTTTTAGTCTAAAGAGCCTTTCCTCTAGTCTACTGGATGACCTGCATATGGCTTATCATGTCAGAACTGTTTGAGTGCGCTAGATGGCTGACTTCTCTACTAGTTGAGACATAACATTGTCATTTATCACACTTAAAAATAATTTCCCTTTGCTGTGCTGGAAGTCATATTGCTCCACTCAATTTCAGGATAGTTGTAACCTCCCATTATGATTACAGTTGCTGACCTAGAATACTTTTTCCATTTGCAGTAACAATTGGGCTTCCACAGACTCCACAATATTAGGTTCCTTGTAGCAAATCCCATTAACGTTTTTTTATTATGTGTGCCCCCAGTGTGTATTTCAACCCACAGGGCCTCTATATTCTAACTGTACCCTTTATTTATATCTTCCCTTCTAGGTTTTAAGGCATGCTTAACATAAAGGCATACCCCCTCCCCTTTTATTTATCATATATTTCATAAAAAGTGAATAACCCTCTAGATTGGCTGCCAAGTCATATGTATCATCTAACCAGGTTTCAGAAACACCAATCAGACCATACTGCTCATACATTACAATCATTTCTAGTTCCCCTTATAACCAGACTATGAGCATTTACATGAAAATAGTTTATGCTTTTTACCATTTTGAAAAATTACTTTCTTTGTAAAATATATTTGCCTTTTATCAGGCTGTAATATTGGTACCTACCAGTTAGATGAATTAGCTCATTTTCCCTCTCCAACCTAATGCCCTTTCTCTAATGTCATTTCCTCAATTATAATACCTTTCTCATCCTGGGTTGCATCACCCTCTCCACTTTTTCTAATTTAAAGTCTCTTCCAACCCTCTAGAATTTCTAACTCCTATCACTCCTAGCACCATGGCCCCCTTTCTGCTAAGGTGTAATTTGTTTTGAATATAAAGATTGCCCCCAAAGGGAAAAGACTGTAAGCTTTCAGGCAAGGACCTCACTTCTAGTGTTTCACTTTGCAAAGCAATTGTACTGTATTGTAGTGTCTAAAATCTTAAATTGTAATGCTATGAATACACTTGTGCACTATACAAATAAACATATTAATTAATTCAATCATTAAAAAAATGAAAGTGTTTTTATCTCTTAACACATTTTTGTCATGCACCGTTTCTGAGAAAGAAATCCTATAACCAATACTACAGAACTTCACTTACCTGGTCACCTCAGGGAGTTGAATCTCATAGTTTTCAAAGCCATGGAGACTTGTACATCTCAATTAAGCAGAAGGCAGATAGCAGGCATAGAGTAAAGATCATATAATCATGGAGCAGAGACTGGTTGCAGGCTGAGCAGTACTGGCATAGTCAAACAGAGCAGAGGACTTATTACTAGAGAGAAAAGAACAGCTGTAGTCAAAAAGACCAGTAGTCTGGAGCAACGATTAAATGTAGTAAGACTAAGCAGGAGTCATAACCAGGAATGAAGAGTGGGTATAGTCAAATGGAGTAGAGTGCAAAGCAAGGAATGCTAGGTCACTGGAGTTAGACTAAAATAATTGGCAAAATGGATATGTAGAGGATGAAGTTTCTGAGAGATGCCAGATTACAGGATAATACAGGGCTAATAACAATCCAGTAAAAACAAGATCTCTGCACATCCAAGATAGCACAATGAGCAGTCTGTTGACTCCCATGTTAGAAGACTGACTCCCGAAAATGTATTGATTTCTTTGTATGTTTATATTCAGATGGTGGACTTTCAGCTATGAGATACACATTTATGATTTACATTTTTATGTCTATTGCTTTATTTGTAACCCATTAATAACCACAACACGTTAACTGTGTTAACACTTGCTCTTATTCAGTCATTCGTGTTGATTAATTGTATAACTGAATATGATCTATATCTGTTCACAACACCTAATCTACATTCAATCTTCTCACGGGTTCCTTGTATATAACATACTATTGCTTTTAATGATAATTTTCTACAGTTTATATTTTTTATTATTGGCTTTATTTCTAACTGGAGTTCAGTTGTTTGGATAATTTTAACTGCAATTGCTTCTGTGATTTGTGCTTTTGTGCTTTGCAAATGTCCTGATGACGATCCAAGCAAAGATCGAAAAAGTTTGGCTACATCTGATGATGGAATAAAACTTTTCTTCTTGAGAACTTTACCCAGATGTTTGCTGTCTCATCTCAACCACCGGGGTCATCCCAGGCTGATTACCTTTATATACTTATTTGTAGGGGATGTGCACCAGCCAGTAATTTAGGCTCAATATTATTTTATATGCCTTCAGTGTGTACCACTGCCTGCTTTAGCAAATATTTGTGTGTGTGTGTATATATATATATATATATATATATATATATATATATATATATATATATATGTTAAACATACTGTATTGAGACTAAATACTTAAAGGGATAGTAATACTTCATTTTAACTTTATTTTATTTTGTAGGCATTAAAAAAACATGAAGAGTGATATAAGTTTTATCTCTCAAACCTTTATGGTTTAAGAGATATTCACAAGCAAAGTTTCCCCTCCCGCCCCTTTTACCTAGTGTAAGCCATCTCTTCTCAGATGTGGAATCTGGTTGTAAGACCAGACAGATAACAGCAGGGGACAATCTTCCTTCAGTTAAAACAATGAAAGCCCTGCCCCCCTTGACAAGCTTTTCAGGTTTTTCCCTTATCTTAATTGAAGATTGTCCCTCTCTGCAATCTACCTGGGCACCTCCCTTCTGCTCTGACTAAACAGTGTTACATCAGTAAAACGGGCAGGAGGGGGAGACTTTATCACTGAATTACTCTTGAACTACAACTCTAACAGAATTGAAATAACACTCTCCAAAGTCCAAATACTATGATGATTAATTAGAGCTGCTTTTATTATGAAACATTACTATCCCTTTAACTACAGAATTCTCCAACACATTGTTCTACAAGGTTTTGGAGAACCTTTCAGAATCTAAAGGGCTATAGTATCAAAGAACCAAAGGAAAAACAAAAGTTAAAAGTCAGTGTTTATAAAATAATTAATTTGCAGTAAAATAATCTCTGAATATGTGAAGACATTAAACAGTTTTGAAATATGTGAAGACAATAAACAGTTTTGAAATCAATGAAAATACCGCATTCAACACAGTTCAATTGTATTTTCATATGAAAACATTCCATCAATACAAAAATCATTTGCACACAATTTTAATTACAAAAGAGAAAAAAATGAGAAGCAGAATTAGCCAAAAATATAACATTTTGCCCTGGCTCTTGGTAAGAAGGTAATCTCAGCTCACATCTGCTACTCTATTTGTGTTCTTTCTCTATAGACAAATATCTGATTGCCTTTTGAAGTCAGGAAGGAACTTATATAGCCACTTGGGGTTTAATTGGAAATGGCTTCAGTATTTTTTTTGCCTTCCTCTGGATCAACAGTGGTTATATGGCAAAGGCTGAACTTGACGAATATATATATTTTTTCTTCCTCATCAACTATGTTACTATAGGACTGGAAATAATACAATGATGATCTTTGAGCAGGAATGTCAAACCTCAGGCAGAGGGCAAGCTTGGGTTTCAATGCATCCTCTCTGGGCTACACAGTTTAACTTATGAAAATGATGTGTGTGTCTGTATAGGATCCCCCCTTTTCATTGAATATCCCCATTCTATCTTGGGTCAGATGATTATACGCTGGAGAAAAGAAGAGGATAAGTGCAAACCATCTGAGAGCAGCCCCTGTGTGATCAATGTAAATAATCTTAAATGTACTTACAAGACCCTTTCTTATAATGGAAGCCCAAATAAATTGAATTGCAACAGCATGGCTCTGAATATGTCACCTTCAGCTTCCAGATAATGGGTAATGAGTCACTCTGCAAGTGATGTTGCACTATAAACCAAAAGATCTCGGTCCAGTGCCAAGTGGTCCTTAATGGAGAAGTGATACTGACTCTAAGAGTAAACCTATAAAGAGTCTCACCCAGAATGGCCCCCCAATATGTAATTCTCACCGGAGAGCCTTGGAAAAATATACATATATAAAAAGTCTGACCCGGCTTGTGATCAAATACCAGCAGGAGTTGCTGTTTCAATTCTATTTATTTGGGCTTCCCTTACAAGAAAGGGTCTTGCAAGTATAGTTATTTAAGATTATTTACATTGATTGCATAGAGGCTACACTCAGATGGTTTGTGTTTTTCCTCTTCTTTTCTTTGAATGTGAAAGGTGCCACTGAGGACACTACGGATTCAAGCTGCATACAAGAGACATTGCCGCATTTGTATGTTTTTTTAGAATATATTGGACTTTCTGACTACTGTTCATTGCATTACTGGTTGGACCGTTGTGTTTGTTTCTTCTGTTTTTGGTTAGATGATTATATGCAAATGCAACCCAGTTACACAATTACTAGTAGGGGGATTATATCTATTACTTGATTACCTCTGCTATTTGTCCATCAAATAGGCCTGGGGATTCAAGCATGCAACCTCAGGCTTTAGTCCCCTCAACCAGTATCTAGCAACACCTCTATACAAAAACTTGGTTAGAAGGGCAAAAATAAGAACAGAGAGATGTAATGGAGAGGAGAAATGAATGCAAGGGGCAGAGGGTCAATGGAGGTGTAAAAGGGAGGTTACTAGAAGCTAGAGAGGGGATGAAAGACATACAATTTTTCAGGGGTGGGGCATTGCTATGGAAATGATCCCTCTCTTCACCTCACAAATACAAACTATTTGGAGTCTGGCCATGCATATGTGAGCATATCTGCTGATAAAGGAAAAATACGAGGGGGTGCTCTATTTTAGAGATCTCAAATAAAGCTCCTCTAACAATATTCCACACATGGCTACTCATAAACATAGAGGTTGGAGAACCAGTTATCAGGTCTGCAGCAACAATACTTTTGGGTTGGAAAAATGTCCCCAGTTGCAGTATATAGAGACACCTCTAGAGTTCTGTGTATGGGTTGCTCCTAATACATGTCCTTTCAAAATGTATATATCCAAGACACTGATTTCATTTAAATATAAAAAATGCACAAACATGTACAAATGGTCAGAGGGGTATCCCAACCCACTGACAACCCCCCCGTCGAGCATATACAAAAGGGAACAGGTGATTATACAGTGTATATCTCACATAAAATAATCAAAAATATATGGTTAAATAAATTTGAGATCTTTTACACAATCTACGTATGACATACTTTTTCACAGTTAACAGAATTGATTAAAAAGAATCAATTACTCACATTCGTGATTTTATTTAAGGATAAATAAAACGTGATATATAAAATAATAATAATCAGTGAATTGGGATATAAAGATATACAAAACTGACTCAGTAATATATATGTTAAGTCCTATACTAAGATATATAAATAGATATAAATGAAATTGCAATAAGATAAAATATATCAGATGACTATACAGATAACATAACAGCAGATATATACATGTAGAGTAACAACCCTTAAAACACAGTATTGCAAGAATTAGCAATCTATCTGAAAGACAAAAGGTCCCAGATCTGCTAAATAGAATTTAACTATTTATCTGCTGCTTTTAATATACATATCTACTGGATGTAACACAGAAAAATGAAATACATTTCCCAGTAAAAATTTGCATTACAATCCTAAGCAATCCTAAGCAATATTAATAATGTATGGTTATAGAAAAGCAAGGATAATATGAATATCTCAATGCAACATATAGCATAAAGATTATAATGGCAAAATCATGTGTTATACAATACAATACTGCAGGGGTTAATTAGAACTATGGACAGCAAGGACCAGTCATTACTCAGTCCAAAATGGCGTACGGTGACTTGTTCTGTCAAGATTTTCATATGTGACTATCTCAACAGATCAGGATCATGCCCTGATAACACCACACATACAATTCAATTATTAAACAAAACCAAGGAATATCTTATTAGAACCACATACAAAGAGAAACAGAAGGAAAACTTCCCAAACAGCAGTACAATGGTTAATAATGAACACCAGATCAATGGAGCACAGTGACCATCTCAGAACAGCACTATGTGAATCGTCTGCACATGCTTGTGGTGGGTCTCAAACACATCTTACAGCATTCATATGCAGACCTACACACACATAATAAACATGACTGTATAACTTCCAAAAATGCAGGGAGGATCCCAGATCTACTGGGGAGTATATACAAGACTATCCCATAATAGACTGGGTATAATAATTTTAGAAGCATTACAGTGCATATATCAGATAAGATAATATACTTTACCAATCCTATATCAGGGAGGGTCTCTCAGGCTCAATGAGATTCAGCTTGAACCAGATATAGCAACCAGGAAATTTGCCCAAACAAAAGCCCTTATTTCCCCCTGTACAATGCTTATATTATTTAAAGCCCCCTTAACAGAAAGGCAAGCCCATTCTTCACTCATAGGTCACTCCTTAGAGAATTAGAATATTAGGTATTCTCTAGATTTCCATCAAGTTTTCTGATTGGTAAATAACATATCCCAAAATATGCATGTAAACTTTTAGAAAATAATCTATCATGCCACTAGGTGTCAGTCTACTATCAGAAATCTTCTGGGAAGACCCTAGCCATAAATCATAATAATCAGCATACAGATAAGAAAATAATTGCATAAGTGTCCTCTCTCAGGATAGTGTCTCCCTACACAGAAACACAGGTGCATCTCACCTACCTTAGATAAAATTCCCATTAAAGGCAGGGAAGAGGCCCCTTTCAAGGATTTTTACTGTATGTAAAGTTTCAAAATCCATTTCTATAGAACCAAAACTAATCCCTCTTAAAAACACAGGCCACACATTTACAGACAAAATGGTTTCTGGATAGCATCTTAACCATAACTGAAGTAAAAAAAGAAGAAGAGAAGACTGGTCTCATCCAATACAACATATAATGGTTTAATAAAGATTAAAATGGAAATACATTCCAGGTGTGACTTGCTTATGTGTTTCATGACAAAATGCCACTTTATCAAAGCTTGGATATCTGCTAATATGTCTGTAGAGAGATGAAAATGCTACTGATCTGATACAAACTCTGAACAGCAATGCTTACAAAACAAAAGCTATTATCTGGAGCATTTACATGTCAATATCAGCATGCCTTTGAAATGACTTTTAACAATTTTCTGCCCGGAACTTTCACAAAATATTCACTTCTGCCTTGACTCTGTGAATGCTGGGTTCTTTAAAGCAAGGCAGTGGATGCAGATAAATTAAATGTATTCAGTGCTGAAAGCCATAGAGCATAGGTGTCTGAAAAATGTTTCTGGGGAGGGGGAAAAGTCATAATATGCCCCCTCAGGTCATCCTTCCTGACCCTATGTTTATCTGGGGGGCAAGATAGGGGGACCCGCTGCCCCCTCTTGCCCCTTCCTGTGGATGCCCATGCCATAGAGGCATTTTAGTGGCACACTAGTACTGTCATGAGCCAGCAGACTGCCATACAACCTGGTTTTTGGGTTAGGATGGTAGCAGGGCAGCTTTCTTCCTCCCCTGCATTACCACTATTGATCTCCCAGCCAACTCGGGTATTGACTCCAGCCAATCAGGAATGAGTGACTAAAAATGATTGAATGGAGACATGCCTCCAGCCTATTAGCATCGACTACCCAGGAGCAGAACACCAAGCTACCCCCTTCTGTGTGGACACAAATCTTGAGCTACCCTCCACCTTCGAATACAGACATACTCACTACTGCCTAAGTGCCTATGCCTTTGTCTGTCACTTACATTTTTGTGCTGTTTACATCTCACCAGGTTAATAGATTTGATAGAGGCTTTATGACTTCAATACCTTCTGAGTAGGCTAGTTAAACTGTGATGCCATAATTCCTGAGGGCTTCATAATACTTACTCCAGGGGCAGGCAAACCTGTCCCAAAGTTCTACCAATGGTATAGGTTTTGTGGATGTCATCACATGAACACAGTTAAATCAATCAGTAGTAACATTCTGAAAGACCTGTCTGAGTAAACAACACTTGCTTGTGTGTAATTAAGGAGATCCAGAAAAAATGCACTGTCAGGGGGGCCTGAGGACAGGTTTGGGCACCCCTGACTTACTCAAGGGTGGGCTGGCCTGTGAGCAAGGGGGGTAATTCCCCTCTTGGTTGGTCATAAGTTTGGGCCAATGGAATATTGCCTCACTTAATCTCCCGCTTGATACTGTAAATCAGCATGAGATCATTGTGCACATGGCCAGCCCAGTGCTTAGATGGAGACCATATATAATAAATTTATAAGGGGAGAAGTGTGGTCAGATGTTCCGGATCCTGAGGTCTGGCAGCAGTGGTCCCTGCAATTCTGGGGAAGCCTGTGTCAAAAAGGACCCCAAGACTGCCCAATGGGATTCTTGATGATCAACTGGTGAGCTGCTCTTGAATTATTTTACTTTAGGAGACAGGAACTGTAGCACACTGCTACCTTGCTGTCCTCTGCTCTGTTTCATACCCCAAACTTCTGGTTTGTACTGTGGAAACCTCAGTATAAGTCTGAAATATATGGTGAAGTGGAAGTGGAGTAGTGCATGGTAGAGGGCGGCAACAGTGCTCTGCACCAGCCAATATATGTGAAAGTTGATTACTGTGGGCTCCAGTCCTGAATATGTGCAGGTTTGAGTGTAAGACCATAATGAAGCAGGAGACAGAAGACAATGCGATCCTGAGCCAGCACACTCCAAGCTATACAAACAGGCACTGAATTTTCCTCTGTAATCATGCTTGCTGCCAAGTTCCTCACTAATGCCATTGTCATGAGCTGGCACCAGAGTGGTTGAATGCAGGCCTGGGAAACCCCCTCTGTCTGTCTTGCACTGCTGTAAGGCAGTGGGGTGTGTGAGGCCACAGGGTCACTGTTCAAACTTTCTGTCAAACTTTCAATGGTCCAGAAACCCTGGACAGATTCATTTATGCCATAAGGATGCTTCTATAATTGTAGAGCTCTGCATGCATTACATGCTGGGGAGGACTTATCCAGCGATGATCACAAATGATCATCACATGCTCTTTGAAGTTCAAACAGCTGAAACTGCTTGATGTTCTCAGAATATGCAGGATCAGCCAATGGAATTAGAGCACCTCTGTAGTTCATGTTCCTCTCCCTCTTCTCATGCAGTGCAGCATGTTGAATGACGTCAGGCTGTGCTTTGGAGCACAGGACGGGGTAGAAAGGGTAAGTGAACAATAACATTTATTTAACTCTCAGCAAGAAAAAGGCTATAAGCAGAGGTACTAAAAGTAACTGGAGGAGTATAGAGACTAAAGATCCCAGATGTACTATGCCTTTCTATCACAGTGTACCTTGGCATCCATGCTGCCAGTTACCCTTGTGCTTCTTCTGACCTCTATCCGGTGGACAGCCGGCATTGGCGCCGGGCGATTCCGCATTCCTGGTGGTCATGGGTGCAGGCGCGCATTACTAGGCAGAGTGCTTGTTTATACGAAGGGATTTGATTTGCCTGATTGAGTCCCACCTTGGAGTGTGCATATTTAACTTCCCTGGGTCTAGTGTTAGTTGCTTTACGTGGTGTTCCTGTTAGTACTCGTTATGTTTGTTCTGTCTAATTGTGACCCTTTCTTGTCTTCTGGTTTGTCTGACTACCCACATCGGTTCTGACCTGTGGCTCTAGCTGACTCTGGCAGAGAAAACCATAGGTGAGGTTCTTTATATCACTATCTCACTTCAAATAGTGCAGTCGTCTGCTCAGTGTACAGTCTGGGTAGTGGACTGTGGGCTGTCCATTCACCAGTATCTGGGGTTCAGCTGGGGAATTGCTTATTTTATGTGTATTATCAATATAGTTGGTTTTATCTCAATTTACCTGTGTCTGACCTACTCTTGCATTGGTTACCGTGACACTTTCTGAAGCTATTAGTAAATAATTAATGTTCCTGTAAATGTGACCATAGTATTAGTTCTATCTAGCACATGGAAAGGCAATCCATGACACTCCAGTTCTTGAACTACAACTGAATTCACTGTTTACCTGATGAGGATGGAGTTGTAGTTCAACAATAGCTGGAAAGCCACATGTTTCCACTCCTTATCTAGGGGCAGGCTGGCCTGCCAGTTATACTGGGTTGCCAAAATTTCCATATTTATTTGTGTGTGTTATTCATTTGAGTTTGTAGTCTCTCATTGAGAAATCAGTGAAAAACATTTTCTGTGCAAATACAGTATGTACTAGATTTATGTCAGATTTCAGTTGTCATATCCAAAGCGGTGGTGGTTGTGCATAAATCCTTACTCACATGTTTAGCATATTTCATAGTTATAAATTTATGAGTGCCTATATGAAAGTAGTGACAAATTATTTTCTTTTGTAAAATGGTGCAGGGTGTTTGATAATTTAGAGGAGACAGGCTTAAAGTACAAATAAGGTTGGTATCCAAGAGGTCTTGAAAGCTTGCATTCTACATCTGCTGAGTTAGCAAATAAAGGCATCAACAACTATATTTGCCTCCAGGCTTAAAGTATTGTCATAAAACCCAGTAGCTTATAATTACACCCTTGGTAAATATTAGTATCTGACTGTAAAGTACCTAATATCATAAAGTGAATGCAAGAAGTTAAGGTATAGGCTAGCTAGCACTTTTGATGTTTCTCCTCAGCATAAAGCTATCTGCAAGCCTGGCAAACCTGTGATATCCTGTTTACAGAGTCCAAAGCAATGACAATCACCTCAATGCACCCAAAGGGCCACATATGGCACTCTTATCCTCATAGGGCCACACATTATGATTTAAATATTTCGATAAGGGTTGTAATAAGCAATTTTACCCTTAGGTGATGGAAAGGCTTCCACTTCATTACTTTGTTATGTGTTGGAGTAGGCTCTGGCAACCAGGAAGTTAAAGTGAAACAGTGCAAGTGTGTGGGGCTAGAGTAGGCAACCACTGGGTCTAGTTGTTGGAGACTATGAGCACCATCATCCCAAAAAAGCAGCTGTCTGGTTGAAGATGATGGAATTTGTAGTTTCCAACAGAGAGACAAATATTGCCCAACACTTTAATAGGGGGATTGTGCTCCTTCCTTGCATATCTACATGATAATTTGTGAACCATATCTATAAAACAAATGTGGAGCAATTATGGAGCAAACTAACTACAACTTAGGGGGCATATAAATATTCCCATTGATTTAAATTGTGCCTTTATACCACTCTGTGCTAAAGAGGATACTTTTAGCTTTCAAGGGGTTAAAAGTTTATGTTGCATTTTTTCCCCCAGGATTGCTCCACTTATGGCTTTATACTTATGCTGCCTCCTCCTGCCGTAAGCAGGATTCATATCTCTCACCATGCAGGACGATAGAGTCATGATGGTATTGAATGACCCTGGGTGACAGTGGTGCAATTAATGACATAACTTCAGCAAAGGTCTGTTCTTATATTTAGCAAGAAAAAGGAAGGGGCAAGAAAGTGCAACACCATCTAAGTGTAGCAATAAATTTAATGTGGTCAGAGAAAACAAACAGAACATAAAACATTAAAATAAAAACAGTTTCTGGTAACTTCCCTAAATCGGGGGATTATTGGTCCAAAAATAAGAATTAATAAAAATTAATTAAAAGAACTAATAATTAAAACACAATGATGATATATGCTAAATCTCTAATTGGAATGTTAGTAGAAAGCTACCAGATGAGTAAATATCCATATCGTTTGGTATAAAGCATATTTGTTGGTATAATGCATGAAGTGCACACTTAGGAATTTATCTGTGGTATTATCAGGACGGGTTTAAAGATGAGGCAAGTTAGCAGATTGTAACCACATTTAATATAGAGACAATGTAAACAATGACCCCTTACATTCAGTCAAGGATCAAATGGTGATCCTTAAACAGTAAAGATAGCCTCTTATTTCAGTCACATGAAGAATCCAGTGTGTCTCAAATATCCGTAGGATTTGCTCTCTGTGTCTTTTCCCCTCTCACCTCATCTTCACTCCACTGGACTGTGTACGCCTCCTCCCTCCAGTCAGCGTTCAGATCACTCAGGTTGTAGGCTGCAGGCTCGAACTTCTACGCGTTTCGGCAGTGGTGCCTTCTTCTGGAAGTCTGATGCTGGCCCATGTTACTTTCCCTACTTTTAAAGTATTTGTCCAAACATCAGCGGGAGGGGGCAAGGTTCAAAGGTGCAAAACTATGTGGAAATTCTGTATTTAATAAAGAGTTTGGGTAAAGAAGAATAATAACTATGAAATATGAAGCTGGTCATTTTTGCCTGTAGGAGAGAGTGTTTGTGTTTATTATGTGTTGTGAATATAATAATTTTTTCTTAGATATATTACTGATTTCTAGTACTCTGTTTCCTTGATGCGATCCTTCATGTACCATACTTTATGTTAATTTTTATTATTAATAGTGTCCATTCTTTTTGAAATTGTATAACTGTTGTATTAAACCTTCTGGTGCTAGATGAGTTTGGTCCTATTTGAATAAATGGAGACATTGACCCTTTAAGCACTAAAAACAATTAATATCCTTTTTGTAACTTGCATTTATAGTCATTTAATTTTTGATATTTAATTAAGATGGTAATAATATTTTTTCTCTATTAGTATTGTAAATCTGTTACATTACTCGATAGATTGAATCCTATTTGAGAAAAGGGTTACATTGGCCCTTTAAAGGGATAGTAATACTTCGTTTTAACTTTATTTTATTTTGTAGGCATTAACCCTTTGAGTGCCAGAGGGGTACCCAATGCATTGCTTTGTAATGCATTCCGTACCCCTCTGGCACTCAAAGGGTTAAAAAAACATGAAGAATGATATAAGTCTTATCTCTCAAACCTTTATGGTTTATGAGATATTCACAAGCAAAGTTTCCCCCTCCCGCCCCTTTTACCTACTGTAAACTATCTCTTCTCAGATGTGGAATGCAGTCCATAGACTGGACAGATAACAGAAGGGGACACTCTTATTCCTATGAAAACAATGAAATCCCTGCCCCCCTTGACAAGCTTTTCAGGTTTTTCCCTTATCTTAATTGAAGATTGTCCCTCTCTGCAGTCTACCTGGGCAGCTCCCTTCTGCCCTGGCTGAGAAGTGTTACATCAGTAAAAGGGGCGGGAGGGGGACATTTTGCTTGTGAATATCTCTTAAACCATAAAGGTTTGAGAGATAAGACTTATATCATTCTTCATGTTTTTTTAATGCCTACAAAATAAAATAAAGTTAAAACGAAGTATTACTATCCCTTTAAGCGCTGGTTGATTCTGATTTTACTTTCATTTAAATGAATATTCATTGATTCCTGTTTTTTACTTATTATTGATGTGCTTTCACAGAGGCCATGTTAAGTCTTAGTTCCCTCTGAGTTTTATAATTCAGTTCAAAATATTGATGCCAGATACTTTATAACTGACAAATAATAAATAAATAAAAGACAAAAACACCCAATATACGATTAACCATAAAAACCAGTAAAAATCTGTTTTTGTGGTAGAATAAGCATTAACTAACACCCTACAACGAAAAACAAGAATAAAATTGACCATCTTTTCATTAAAAAAGTAGATGGGCTCAAGAAAAAGCAGAGAAAACAATATCAATATGAGCTCAAAACAGCCAGAGAGGAGACGTAGCCTCTGGTCTGGAACTACAACATCTATGTGTTTTTTTTATCTCCTTTTCATGCAAAACAGAGAATTTCTCTATTCAGGCATAAACTGCTCATACCCACTGCAGATATAACAACTATTAAATAAAAATCAAAATAAATAAAATACAGAAAACACCTCCCCCAAATATCTAAAACAAAGTATAACACTAATCTACAAGGGATGGCTAAAAGGGATAGTGTAGAACATTACAACTATACATTTCTCCTCAGAAATCATCACAACTAAAAAAACGGGTCCTCACAAACAAAAGAACTTCCCCTGACTGTCAAATAAAGGGTTAAGTAAACTAATTCATAACATCAATATTTTGAACTGAATTATAAAACTCAGAGGGAACTAAGACTTAACATGGCCTCTGTGAAAGCACGTAAATAATAAGTCAAGTAAAAAAACGGGACTCAACGAACATTCTTTTAAATGGAAGTAAAATCAGAATCAACCAGCGCTTAAAGGGTCAATGTATCCCTTTTCTCAAATAGGATTCAATCTATCGAGTAATGTAACAGATTTACAATACTAATATGAATAGATAAAAATTATTATTACCATCTTAATTAAATATCAAAAATTAAATGAATATACATGCAAGTTACAAAAAGGATATTAATTGTTTTTAGTGCTTAAAGGGTCAATGTTTCCATTTATTCAAATAGGACCAAACTCATCTAGCACCAGAAGGTTTAATACAACAGTTATACAATTTCAAAAAGAATGGACACCATTAATAATAAAAATTAACATAAAGTATGGTACATGAAGGATCGCATCAAGGAAACAGAGTTCTAGAAATCGCAGTATATCTAAGAAAAAATAATTATATTCACAACACATAATAAACACAAATACTCTCTCCTACAGGCAAAAATGACCAGCTTCATATTTCATAGTTATTATTCTTCTTTCACCAAACTCTTTATTAAATACAGAATTTACACATAGTTTTACACCTTTGAACCTTGCCCTCTCCCGCTGATGATTGGACAAATACTTTAAAAGTAGGGAAAGTAACATGGGCCAGCATCAGACTTCCAGAAGAATGCACCACTGCCGAAACGCGTAGAAGTTCGAGCCTGCAGCCTACAACCTAAGTGATCTGAATGCTGACTGGAGGGAGGAGGCGTACACACAGCAGTCTGGTGGAGTGAAGATGAGGTGAGAGGGGAAGAGACACAGAGAGCGAATCCTACGGATATTTGAGACACGCTGGATTCTCCATGTGACTGAAGTAAGAGGCCATCTTTACTGTTTGAGGATCACCATTTGATCATTGACTGAATGTAAGGGGCCATTGCTTACATTGTCTCTATATTAACTGTGGTTACAATCTGCTAACTTGCCTTATCTTTAAGCCTGTCCTGATAATACCACTGATAAATACCTAAATGTGCACTTCATGTATTATACCAACTAATATGCTTTATACCAAACGATATGGATATTTACTCATCTGGTAGCGTTCTACTAACATTCTGATTAGAGATTTAACATATATCATTATGGTGTTTTAATTATTAGTTCTTTTAATTAATTTTTATTAATTCTTATTTTTGGACCAATAATCCACCGATTTAGGAACGATACCAGAAACTGTTTTTTTTAATGTTTTATGTTTTATTTGTTTTCTCTGACCACATTAAATTTATTGCTACATTTAGATGGTGTGCGCTGTCTTGCACCTTCCTTGTTTCTGTTTTTTTACATGATGATTACCTTTGAGGAATTGAACTGTGAAAGTAATTTTCGACAAGCAGCAATGAGGAATGCACCCTAAGAACTGATTATAGGGAAAGTGATTCTACTATTGTGTTTGAATCAAAGGTTGTACAGAGCTCAACCCTCATTTCAGTTTATACTTTTGTTATATTGCTATAACCTAATTGGGCGCACCCTCTGTTCTAAGGACTGTGTAGAGTTAACTGGCTAGGTAGCGATGTATATACCGTTCTTGTGCCACAGTGAAAGCATTATGTATTATTGTAGCTTCCTAGAAGATCTCAATAGTAGACAACAATGTCAGGCAAAGCTGATTGGTAGCAATACCAATATTTTAGAGATACATTTTATTTTATTAACTGAGTGCAAGAGGAGTGTGTGTGTGATGCTTTGATAGACATACATGTGTATTGCACATTGCTCTGGCAGTTAAAGGGTTGCAAATCTGTCAGGTCTCTCCAATAATAACACCACTGCTGCTTTTCTAAGAAGATTCCTAAATTTATAAGCCCTCCAAAATGTTGTTATCCATTGGGAGGGGGGATAGGGGCATAACTAAAGGAAATATAGAGGATGCTTTTGTACCAGGGCCCAGCATCTAATGGGGCAATTGACACTAGAGTCCAATAGATACTAGTTATGTCTCTATTAAAATATTTTTAAGTTACAGGCCCCACAAATATGTTTTCAAAGGGGCCCTCCAATGACTAGTTATGCAGTGTGTGTTTGTGTGTGTGTGTGAATGGTGTTAGACTCAGTATGTGGTTCTGGCTATAGCAGTGTATTATGAGCTGGAGGTCAATATGTGGGATTTTATGGCTACAGTATGTGCAATTCAATGTAGGGATGGGCAAAAAGATCCATTGTGCTCCCATGGGAAATTTTGCAAAAACAGCCTGCTTTTCCTCTTACTGGTGAGAAATTTTGGCCATAGAGAAACATGTTGACTTACTGTCTTTTCACTATGAACAAATAACAATTCTTCTATTTCCCTCCTATGTTATTCAAAGAGGTGAAACTTTATGCCCATATACATAATTTCCTGCACTCTTGTGAGGTATATTTTATGAGGAAAGCTGAGTGGAAGGAGGCAGAGACAGACAGAAATAGAGAGAGAGAGAGAGAGAGAGAGAAAGAAAGAATGAGCAAGAGAAAAAAATTTAATCAAATAGTAAAATTAGTAAACTGGTTACTCTGACACTATGACCACCACTGTTTTGGAATAAAAAAGTGAAGCTGGATGGACCCTGAGGCTTGTGACTCACTTAGGAGTCACTAACATTAGCAATGGTATCACAAGTGCTAAACTGACTGGGATCCCACATTCTCCAGAGAGAGAGAGAGAGAGAGAGAGAGAGAGAGAGAGAGAGAGAGAAGAAGCATGGATGGTGAGGTTTGTGAATCAGTCCCTGAAGAGACTTATGTCACTAACACTAGCAGTGGCACCGGCAGTACTAAAGGGACTGGGAGCCCACATTCCATGGACCCAATGAGGCAGAGTCCCACAACATCAACCCTTTCTTGTGATCTGTGGGCGGCAGACTTTCATCTGTCTCAGAAGCAGAATGGTGATGAGAAGGCTGGTGTGCCACAGTTTGAGCACCATGGCCACCATTGGAGTGGCTTCTCCAAGCAGTGATATGGGACCAGGGCCTGCTCCACTTGCCATCAATAATCCTGGTAGCTGCAATGATGATGTTGAAACAGCAACATCACCTGCCCCAGCCAGTGAAGGTGATGGAGAAAAAGAAGGACATTCTTCTCCACATCTCCTTTTACTGAAATGTGTGTGACAAGGTTGTGAAAAAGGGAAAGAATGGGACACACCTTGGGAAACCGCTCTGATTAAGGAAAAAAAAATTAGTCTTGTACATGTTATGGTGGTGGAGGAATGGTGTTGTGTGATTGATGTGTATGTGTGTGTGTGTGTGTGTATATACATGTATACATATAGATGTAAAATAGCAAACAAAATTAGTATCTTGTATCTCCCAAAAGCTTGTCAATCCAAAAGTCTTAGTCCAATAAAAAAGGAATTACAAGATACTAATTTTGTTTGTTATTTTACATCTGCGTCACTGGACTAACACTGGTACAATCTCCACTCTATCTATCTATCTATCTATCTATCTATCTATCTATCTATCTATCTATCTATCTTTATGTATTTATTTTTCTTCAGCAATTATGTAAGCTATCAAAATTCTCTGAAAGTATAGACTATGAGGAGAGCGCTATATTAGACTAAAGGTAAGTATGTAAATAGATACCCTTGAATTCTAAAGGCAATGATGCACAAAAACAAGTAATAAAAGTATATTGCTTACTCATAAAATATATAAAAACTTTATACCCAAAAACATACAATATAATGTAATATGAACAATGTACAACTACAATGTAACTGCAAATATCAAATAAATCAAAAATGTCGTGATGAACGATGATAGATAGCCTGCAGTTTATATAAGGTTTCTGGGCAAAGTTTTGAAGAAGACTATATAGGGAATAGATACCCCTCCAGCACCCAAAGAATCTTTGGGGGGCTTTTTTTTTCCTCGGACATCCATTCCATGGCCACCTCCTTCCTCACCTTCACCAACAATTCCTACACAATTTGGTCCGTTGTGCAAGTCATCTGGTAGAATAGATAGGATGCATACCCTAGGGTTAGTCCGTCTTCTTCTTTTATCTTGTCTTCTTTCTTCTGTCTTCTCTTCTGTCTTTTTTTCAGGCTTGTTAACCTCTTATGGACAGGGAAAATATGAAGTGGATTTCACTAAAGGACCGGAGCAATTTTGACTTTTTTGACTATGTCTTTGTTCAGGCATATTTCTCTTTAATTCCTTTAGTACACCCACACACATTACAAACTGTTTTTAAGCACAAGTAGGGCTTTCTTTTGGTACCACAATTATATGAATACCTCATCGTTTAATTTGATTAAAATAGAAAAGAAGAGGAAAAAAAAAAAAAAAAAAAAAAAACGACAACATTTTGCTTACATTTTCCTGTCATGATTAGTATACTATTAGTTCATTACAAAAAAATACCCCTAAATATATTCTTTGCTTCTGCTGGATATGAGAGTACCTCACATTTATAAGGTAAATATGTCCAACCTGTCATTTTTCAACATTTGGCATGTGAGTATCATAGCTTAGTTGACGGTGCCAGAACCCCAAAATGTCCCACAAAGGTATATGTTTCTGAAAAGAAGACAACATAGGGTAAAAAAAAAGTGTTTTTATGCAACTATTTTTCCAGAAATATGTTCCAAAATTGTTGTTGTTGATATTTTGTTTTCTTGCAGTTTTCACACTTACATTTCAATATTGCTGTTAATATCAAGCACAGGATAATTGAATATTTAAAAAAAATGCACTGATTAGTGTTCGGCTCCCTCTTCTGAGTACGGCAATATGCATAGGTTTCTCAAGGATTTGGGGAGCTACAGGGCCCAAATTGGAACATGAGCATTTCCAGTTTCACAGTTTGAATTTTCACAGCTTATGTCACTGGTGCCATGTCTCTTATGGGGCTGTGTACCAGTGCTCCACTTTAAAATTTCTCTCCAAAAGTGTATATTTTTGTAAAGTATATACCCCAGGCTTTCATTTTAGGTGTATTCCCTCGTAAAACATTCAGCATTTTTCACACTTAGGTTTCAATGCTGATGTGAATTTCAACCAGATGATAGGTGAAGATTTTTAAAAATGCATTGTTTAGTGTTCAGATCCTTCTTCTGAGTATGGCAATACCCCATACGCATAGGTTTCTCATGGTTTGGGGGAGCTACTGGGCCCAAATTGGAACATGAGTGTTTCCAGTTTCACGCTTTGCATTTTAACAGCTGACATCACTGGTGACATGTCTCATTTGGGGCTGTGTACTAGTGCTCCACTTTCCCCCCCAAAGTGTATAATTTTGTAAAGTAGACACCCCAGGCTTTCATTTTAGTAGTGTTTTCTAATTTTTTACACACCATTTTACCACCCTTCCCTCGTAAAACTTGACCTAAGTAAAAAATTTCAGCATTTTTCACACTTAGATTTCAATGTTGGTGTGAATTTCAGATGAGAGTTGGTACCGTATTAACCGTTAAAATACAGGAGGCAAATAGAGTTGTTGATACCTTTAAGTACAGGATAGGTGAAGATTTTTAAAAATTCATATTTTAGTGTTCAACTCCTTCTGAGTACAGCAATACCCCATATGCAAAGGTTTCTCATGGGTTTTGGGAGCTATGGGTCCCAATTTTAAACAAATATTGAATCTTCACATTTTGCTTAACTGGTGCAATGCAACATGTGGGGCTATGTTCCAGTGCTCTACTTTAAAATTTCCCCAAAAAATGTGTATATTTTTTTAAAGTAGACACCCAAGGCTTTCATTTTAGGTGTGTTTTCAAATTTTTTACATAGCCATTTTAACACCAATCCCTCGTAAATCTTCATGCAAGTAAACAATTCAGCGTTTTTCACATGGTTCTCATGGTTTGTGGGAGCTACGGTGCCCAAATTGTAACATGCAAGTTTCCAGTTTCATAGTTTGCATCACTGGTGAAATATCTCATTTGGGGCTATGTTCCAGTACTCCACTTTAAGATTTTCCCCCAAATGTGTATATTTTTGGAAAGTATACACCCCGGGCTTTCATTTTAGTTGTGTTTTCAGTTTTTTTACATAGCCATTTTACCACCAATCCTGTGAAAATCTTGACTTAAGTAAAAATTCAGCTGTTTTCACACTTAGATTTCAATGTTGATGTGAATTTCAAGCACAGAATAGGTGAAGAATTTATAAACTACATTGAGTGGTGTTCGGTTCATTCTTCTGAGTACGGTAATGCCCCATATGCATAGGTTTGTCAGGGTTTGTGAGAGTTACTGGGCCCAGTTGGAACATGTGCGCTTCCATTTACAGGTATGCCAGTTTTACAGCTGGTGCCTTGTCTCATTTTGGGCTGTTTGGAAATGAATTTTACCCCCAAAAGTGTATGTTGTAGAAGAGTAGACAGCCCTGGATTTCATTCTATTTGCATTTTATAAATTTTTTTACCTGCAGTAAGGAAGAGAAATGCCATTTTCTCACACATTTGTGTCGCTCTGGATTGCAATCAGATGATATTTGCAAATTTTTTTTAATTGGAACATGGGCGTTTCTATTTTCAGACGTGGAAACAACTTGGGGTCCATTGCTTCCCAGTATATTTTGATAGTGTTAGATATATGGAGGGATGTGTTTTTAAAAATAAAAAAACAGAATATTTTTTAGGGGGAAAAAGTGGCCAAATAATAAAATAACCTTTACAACACTACTGCATTGTGCCTACATGATATTGCTTGAAGCAGTCACCCATGTAGAGGCCAGGTTTGGAAGGGCATTCAGGACAGTAAGTGGTGGTGCCTGTCCATATACCCTTGCTGTAGCAAACCTTGCAGCCCATTTGTAGGTTTTTCTTTTGGGGGGTTGGGGGTATTTTATAAATAAAGTGTACTACCCCAGGTCTTCATGGAATGATTTCTGTTGCCCCTTGAAACAAAAATTGGTAAATAAGATGGAGCTGATACTGCAAAAAAACTACATTTGTGTGGGGTTTGCCAATCTGAAAATCAAAAAAGATTTGTATACTGCAGTCTGCATCATGCAAATGGCAACCTTTTTTGTACCATGCCCTATACTTTCTCATTGTGAGGTATGGCTGCATGAGTTTATCACACAGATCAACTCCCCCATATGTTTGTTATAATCTCTGATGCAGACTGACTTTCTTAGTACCCCCCTCTTCTGCCATGATCAGAGACTGCCACAATTTTGTCCTCGTGCATGGTGGTAAGCATGGATACTTTTTTGTCCTTAAACTTAACTGCCAGCAGCTCTTGTTGGCACAAAGCTGCGGATGTCCCGTTTTTTTATTTTTTTTTAGCTACCAGTTATTTGGGCATCTCCCTGCAATTGCACCTAACAGTGCCACAGGCCACGGTCAAAATAAAAAAGTGACAAATAAAAGGGGGCTGGTGTAGTAGTTATTAACAAATAACGCATAACCTTTATTTAATAAGGGGTAAATAAGATCCCAAAGTATTTTCCCATTTGTTCCCAGAGATGCGGGGCAACCAGAAGGATCAAGTTGGCTGTCCTTGCCCTCATAAATTCTAAAACCCTGCGTATAGCCTGTGGCACTTTCGCACAATTTATAAAATGTAACGCCTAATTTGGATCGATTGGAGGGGATGTACTGTTTGAAATCTAACCTGCCTTAATACTTCATCTATATGTTCTTTTGGGAGGCACGGGGTATTATCACTAACATGCATAAAGCACAAAATCATTTCATATCTAGTTCTGGTCATTGTTTTGGTGAATATAGGGGTATCACAGTATGATCTAATACTTGGTGTTTTTATTATTCCCATTGTCATTGTTAGGGCCCAGAATTTCTTGAATTCTAAACGGTATGTGGGTTGTTATATTTCTTGCTTGAAAATGAACTCTGATGGGTTGGCGGCAATGTATTGGGCTGCATATAAATTGGTTTCTGACACAATTTCGGGGTTGCCTGTGAATTCAGGAATTTGTGGACATGAATTGGCTGGTGATACCCATTCATTAGTATCAGCAGGAGTGGTAGTACTTGTGGCTAGTCTTGGGGCATGTCTTAGGGCAGCTCTTGGGGCATTTGTTAGAGCAGTTCTTGGGGCATTTGTTAGGGCAGCTCTTTGGGAAGGTCTTTGGGCAACTCTTTGGGCATTTGCTGGGGCAGCTCTTGGGGCAGTTGCTGGGGCAGCTCTTGGGGCAGTGCGTCTTTTTTTGACAGAAGGCCCAGCGTCATCACTAGAGCTGATGTCACTCTCTGAAAACTGAGTGATGTCAGAGTCTGAGTCAGACACCAGAATGGAATATGCCTAACATAGTAACATATTAACATAGTTGATGAGGCTGAAAAAAGACATGCATCCATCAAGTCCAGCCCATGCCAAAAACACCCCTTTTGATGCCTCTTCTAAATTGTACCTCCACTGCTTTGTATACACCTACTCTAAACTAATTAAATTACTAACTTTTCCTAAAAAACTTCCCACCTACTACTTAACTATTACTATGTAAATACTATACCTAACTCTATACCTAACTCTAACCACAAACGGTCACTATTCCTATGATAATTTTTTCCTATGCTACCCCTAAACCTAAACCTATCCCTAAGCCTTACCCTAAACCACATATTCCCTGAACCTACTTAACTAAACCCAACTAGAATCTAAACTAGCTCATAATACAAAATCAATTTTTAAATAAAATAAACTTTTTTTCTATTCTACTCCTAAACCTAAATCTATCCCTAAGTCTTACCCTAAACCACATATTCCCTGAACCTACTTAACTAAACCCAACTAGAATCTAAACTAGCTCATAATACAAAATCAATTTTTAAATAAAATGAACTTTTTTTCTATTCTACTCCTAAACCTAAATCTATCCCTAAGTCTTACCCTAACCCACATATTCCCTGAACCTATCTAACCCAATTCAACTACCTATCTAAACTATCATTATTTATTGTAAAAATCTTGAAAAAAATCAATTTCTAAATGAAATAAATTTTTTATGTATTTTTGTTCCTACTCTACTCCTAAACCCAAATCTAACCCTAAACCTTTCCCTAACTCACGTATAGAATAAACCTACCCAACTACCTATCTAAACTACCTTAAATGGACTAAATAATCACATTTTTATAAAAAAAAAAAAAAAAACTACAAGGGGAGGGGTACCACAGATCAGCAAAAGTTGATCTGCAGCAATTGATCACTACCAGAGTGATTGGGGGGGGATGTATTGATCACTGCAACCACAGTGATCAAGGGGTTCATTTTGATTGTAAAACTATTCTTTTTACAAAGGAATGCTGGAACAGGAGCTAGAACACAGTAACACAATGTCTCTCTGTCTCTCTTCACCTCTGCAGTGTGTGAGATGGAGGGAGGCACAGAGATGTGACAGGGACAGTGTTTGTAAATACTGTCCCTGTCATTCTGCTTTTCAAACGTGCGAATCACATGTTGCTATTATATTACTACTGACTGAAACTAAATGCACCTAAATGATTTTTTTTTTTTTTAATATGACTAAAAAGAAGAAAGAAGACAAGGTAAAAGAAGAAGACAGACAGTGGATACCAGGTAAGTGTTACATTTGTATTATTTTTTAAGTGTAATGTTATGAATAGTATAGAGTTAGTGTAATGGAGATGGGGGAAGGTGACTGTTTTGAGCTCACTCTCATTCTTTGACACTGTCAAAGAACGAGAGTTGGCTTTTTTTTTCTTTGATGTTCCCACAATTTGTACTATTTAGCTCAGGTTCTGGGAACAAAACCAACAACGATCAAAGCTCATTGTTCCATGTACCTCACCAGCCATAGAATAGTTGAGGTACATATGTGTGTTTATTGCTCTGTATTTTTGTAACTATTACTGCCAGTTTTACCAGTAGTAACAGTATAGAGCCCTAGAAGAGGTGCTAAAAGAAACAATCAAAACGTCTCTTAAAAAAATGATTTTCTAAAAGGGATGAAAATATTGAGGAATTTAAAATGTCTGATAAGGATATGGAGACATCAGAAATTTGGAGTCACCTTTGTCATGAAAAGACAATCAATCCATATGGAAAAACAAACTGATTATGAAATCAAGATTTCCTCCACCTCTGTATACAGATGTTGTGGTATTTCTAGAATTGGTGAACAAATATTTTTTAAATTAAATATGAACAGTTCATATCATAATTTGACACATGAAGAACATATTGCAATACAAGAAATCAAAAATTGGAACAACGCCCTGATAAAGCCTACCGATAAAGGAGGAAATTTGATATTATTGTCTGCCAGATTTACCTGGAAGAGGCCAAAAAACATCTTTTTAACAGGAATTGCTACATTATTGTTGTTGTTGGGGAATTTCACTGAACAGTAGTTGAAGAAATAGAAGCAGATGATAACTGAAGGCTATCAGCATAAAATCATTGATATTAAAGAGTACACGTTTCTTCAAGTAGATAACTCCGTAACAACAACTCTATACTTCCTACCTAAGATACACAAAAATTCTGATAAACCACAAGGGTGCCTGATTGTATCGGGATTGGAAATGTAACCGACAAAGCAATCAAATATATTGTTGCCCGTTTAAGTGATTTTGTAAGCAATTTAGCATCTTATATAAGAGACACCATAGACGTATTATCCACAATTGAGGATATTGTGATTAGGGGTGGGCGAAAGATCCCGTTGTGTTCTTGTGAAAAAAAAACAGTGAAAACCATGTTTCTGTCTGTGTTTTCACTGGAAATCCACCTTAAACAAAACCCTTGGTTTGCGCCTACTGGCAAAATGTTTTCACTTTTTTTTCCAATGGCTACAAACTTCCGGCCTCTTTAATTACATGTACATCAGATATGTGCACCAAAAACATGATGTTTCTAGGAAGAAAAGCACAACACAAGCAGCTTGAGAGAGAGGGTACTAGGCTGTTTTGCAGTGCTTTATTTAGCAAAATTAAGGCAGCAGAGGCTCATAGTGAGTGCTATCACTATGAGCATCTGGATTAAAAACAAAATGTGTAGCTGAAAGGGCCATGATACATCCAGTGAGTTGGAGAAGGAGAAAGTGACCACCACCAGCATTGAAGGGTCTGGAAGACCTGATTCCCCAGAACCAGTGATGCCCAGTTCCCCAACATCATCCCTTGGGAAGAACTGGGTAGCAAAATGAGAAGAACAGGCCATCTACCTGTGCCTGCTGCTACTGCTGCAAGTGTGCCTTGTAATACTCGGGAGGAGGAAATAATGGTAAGTGTGACAGCAGGGGGCCATAAGTCACACTTGCCATCCCCAAGAGTCCCACTACTTCTACCACATAGCAGATTGTTGAAGGGGTTGAGGGTGGGGGTCATGGCTTGAAGCAGCTGGTGGTGGGACTACTGTGACCTCAGTTTAGCCTCCTTCTGTGGTGGAAGGGGAAGTGAAGGTGAGCATCCAGACTAGCAGTCAAGGAAGCCCCCAAAATCCCCCTGGCCCTGTGATTCCACTACCTCCAGCTTTGTGCCTCTCGGACCTGATGCTGAGTAAGGCAGAAATAACTAGCAGAAGTAATAGCATCAGCACAGATCGGATGCCTGTGCCTGCTGATAGTGATGCCAGTCTTCCTTCTTCACCTCAAGAAGAGATGGCACATGTGACAGTGGGGGACCCTCTGTCATATTTGTCATCATCGCCAACACCAACCAGTGAGACTCTCATATTGCAGCAGCAGTAAGGATGGACTGGTGGTGGTAATGAGGGTGATGGTGGAGCAGCTGGAGTGGAAGAAACAATAATTGTCTTTTTAGCCCAAAGCAAGAAAGTGTGGAAGACAGATATGCAAATGGATATGGGCATCACCACCACCAACAGCAGAGAGAGTGGGGAATTTTCAGAGTTTGCTACTGCTGTAATTCCTGCTGCTGCTGTTGCTGCTGAGTGGGAAGGACAGCAGGCTGATGAGGAATAGATTAGTGTACCACAGACCACTGTGGCTACTGTGGGAATGGGAATGCAGTACTTACAACAGCCGAACCAGAGGTACTCATCATATCTAACACTGTGGATGTTAACCTGTGTTGCTGTTGCTGGGTACTCAAAACAGGTGTGTGTGGCTGAGTGGGACATGGACTTTGAAGAGGCGATGATGCCGATGATGACTGATAGGGTGACTGTGTGCTTTTTGACATCTGTGCTTGTCCAGGGTCAGACTTTCCAATGTCTTTTTCAAACAGTTTATAGACAGGCACAGTGTTCCTTAAAAGTGGTGGAAGATTCAGCCTTTGACTTTCTGCTAATCTTATAGCCTTGTCACCATCCTCACTCTCAACTTCATCTGTATCTGAACAAGAGACGGATGCTGTAGGGATATATTTTAGATCTGCATCATCGTCAGTCATCATTAGGTCATACTCAGCTGCATCAGCATCCCCTGACAGTTCTTGCCCATTACTATCCTTATATTCCTCTAAGCTTTCGGAGGTCTCAAACAATTTATTTTTACTTTTACTGTAACAAATTTCCTTACTACTTTGAGGATGGGTGTTTTGGTGCTTGTTTGTCTCACTATCTGATGCGGCAGGCGCTTCAGCTGCTACACCTTCCTTTATTATGCTACTGCCAGCATCATCAACACTTGAATGCAACTTGTCATCTTCAATGTTCTTCTTATATGGTTCTTTATTTCCACTGGCACTGGTGGTGCTGGAACTAGTTTTGCTGGGACCTTGACAAACTGCATTCTCCCTTGGAGTAGGGGGATCATCATCGATTGCACACACTGCAGCAACCATTGCTGCAGTCAGTTTTTGAACTACTACTTTACTCTCTCCTCCCTGCACTGCTCCACCCCTCCCCTTCCCCTTGTGCATTTTGTGGACATTACGCAACTACACTGTGTTCTTTTACTGTATGGTACACAACACAACTGACGCAGCTGTATGATGCCTTGCCTAAACCCAATCAGTTGTCTGTCACCTAAGATATTTATTTTTTTTATTCTTTTTTATTTATTTTTTTATTTTATTTCTATTTATTTATTTATTTGACGTTGTCCCTGTTGTCTTATGACACTCTGCCCAAAAAAAATTATATCTGAAAAACAAAATCAACGTCTTTCCTCAGACTTCCCCACCCAGCACACTGATAATAACAGCAACATCAGAAAGTAATTAGGTCTCTAGTTGCCTGTGTCTTGCCAGTCAGTCACATGGAATTTTGGAGTAATAGTGCCCTCAGACTTCCCTAATACAGAGAACAAATGTCCTACTTAAATTACTCCCTAAATTAAGCTTCGATTCCCCTTTATTTGCCTGTGTCCTCTTGCTCAAAAACATTCTGCTCTCTCCTCTCACAAACACAGAATGGCTGCTGTTAGAGCCTGGCAGCCTTTTATATGGCTGTAAAAAACTTTTGTTTGGTGTAGAAATAGTTTTCTTCCCATTGATTTCAATGGGCGGAAAAGGTGGAAAAAGCACTTTTCATGGGAAATTTTTCGCCAAGCAGAAAGTGCCATTATTCGCAGATTTTCGCCCATCCCTACCTATGAGGCTAGTTTAGGTACTGTGAATTTTTTGGACATAAAAATCTATCGAGAAAAAGATAGTAAATTAGCTAGTGATTTATATCGTAATCAACAGATACAAATAGTCTGTTACATTTTTCCCGCAGTCATCCAGCATTTATGAAAAAGAGTGTACCCATAGGTGAGTTTTTATGCATCAGATGCAATTACTCTGATATTGAAACTTTCAAATTGCGAGCTAAAGAGCTATCTGTAAGATTTCATAATCGTGGATATAGTAACTCATGCATCAAAAAAGCTTATAAAAGGGCACTCTATACTTCGAGACCCTTTATATTATATAATCAAGATAAACCAATATCAGATCAAATGAAACCTAGATTCATCACAACGTATAACTACCATTGGCAATGGGTAGAGGAGATAATTAATAGAAATCTATTTCTCCTCCTGTCACGGTTTGTTTTGACTCTCAGACACAGAGTTAAGATAAAAACACAACTTTATTGAAAAGTTAATAAGAACCTTCACAGGTCCTGAACATACACTTATGTTACAGACACATGACAAGTTCAAGTACAATACAAACAATAATACAATATATGTAGGCTCTACCGGTTGTGCCAATTACCAGGTAAGGCAGCCTGGAGACTGGCACAACGAGATGAAGTAGGCTCTACCGGCCTTACCAATATACCGGGTAAGGCAGCCTATGACAGTGACACAGAGTATAGGCGGCCCCACTGGTGCAATAACGGATGTAGCATCAGCAACCGGTGATAGAGTGGAGCGAACTGGTAACACGTACTGGTCAAACAGGGAGGCCCTACCGGTGCTATAAAGGTGGTAACATAAGCAACCGGTGTAATAGTGGAGCAAACCAGAATCGCGTACTGGACAACACGGAAGCTCTACCGGTGCTATAACAGAGGCAGCAAGCAACCGGTGTAAGAGTGGAGCAAACCAGTACCGTGTACTGGACAACACGGAGGCCCTACCGGTGCTATAATGGAGGCAGTAAGCAACAGGTGTAAGTGTGGAGCAAACCAGTACCACATACTGGACAACACGGAGGCCCTACCGGTGCTATAACGGAGGCAGCAAACAACCGGTGTAAGAGTGGAGCAAACCAGTACCGCGTACGGGACAACACGGAGGCCCTACCAGTGCTATAACGGAGGCAGCAAGAAACTGGTGAAAGAATGGAGCAAACCAGTACCGCATACTGGACAACTAGGAAGCCCTACCGGTGCTTTAACGGAGGCAGCAAGAAACCAGTGTAAGAGTGGAGCAAACCAGTACCGCGTACTGGACAACTTGGAAGCCCTACCGGTGCTTTAACGGAGGCAGCAAGCAACCGGTGTAAGAGTGGAGCAAACCAGTATAGCGTACTGGACAACTTGGAAGCCCTACCGGTGGTTTAACGGAGGCAGCAAGCAACCGGTGTAATTGCAGTTACCCATAATGTAGACACACAGTGCCAACTCAGAGGCCAAGGGCCTAGTACCAGCGGTACCAATACAGGAGGAACCCAGTAGTCAGAATGTCGCCGAGGCAACCAGAGCCAAGTGGAATCTATCCAAATAAGGATCCAGGAGCAGGAGCAACAGCCAGGCCAGAACAGAATACCAGAGCAGCAACGACAGCCCAACCGGGTCAGGAACGGAAGCAGGGACGTCAGCCAAACCAGATCAGGAACGGAAGCAGGAATGTCAGCCAAACCAGATCAGGAACGGAGGCAGGAACACACTAGAGTGTATACTGACTATCTGGGTAGGTACTCTGACACTGGAACAGTAGAGGATTCAAGCAGGCCCCAGTAGACACAGGAATCCATAGGCAGGTGACCGCTGACATAGAGACACCATGAAAGGGCAGTGAAAGGGTGCAGGAACCCAGTGTATAAAGGCAATACTGGGTGGGCTAGTCACAGGCAACCAATGGAGCGCCCCCACAGCTAACTGACAGAAAAAGCCAGCAATCACGGACACCATGATACCTCCAGACTGATTTTGAACTTAAAAAATTATTAGACAATAAAATTGACATTACTTATAGAAGATCACCTAATTTAAGAGATTTATTAGTGCCCAGTCACTTCAGTAAAAAGAAGGGAGGTCAGTTGGGCAGAGGGGGACCCAACCTTGGAGAGGCACACGAAGGACTGGGACAGGACTGCCAGTGGGATGAGGTGTAGTTGTCGGGCAACACCCTACACAGTCAAGGACATCACATGCAGGTCATTCAAGCCACAGCTCAGATACATTCTAGGCTGGAGCTGATAACCCTGGACTCGATAAAGAAGTGCTAGGGTGACTGCAAGAGGCAGTTAAAGAAAAAAATGGGAAGAGGTTTCCATGCATGCCAGAGGTACTGGAGGTGTTTTCCCCCTTACAAGATCACCTTAGCCTTCTGAGAGGAGATGCTGAGGATCCCTGGAAGATCAGACACTGGGGATGACAGCACCCTCAATACTACTGATAAGTGTATAATTCCATAACCACAAACCAAACAACCCCTCATACCTACTACAGCCCAAAAACAGTCACATCAGAACACATAGCCAGCATTCATTCACACAACTGCACCAACACATCTCTGTGGGGATTCAAACAAGGAAAAATTACTGGACAACCCAAACACAAATGGGCATGCTCAAAAGGCCAGATTCTATCCAAGCCCTTGTTCATCTCCCTCATTGCTGTGTTGATCCTCACACCAATTCCACACAAACAATGCTTGTGATTATGTTGTCATATAAAGATTTTTTATGTTCCTCCACTATGTTATCCATGGACCCACAGGGAAGTCATAACCTAACCCTTGGAGTGCTAGAGGGATGATCAACACATCGGTCCACAATCCACTGACTACCCCTCTGGCACTCCAAGGGTTAATCAACAACCAATACAATACAACAGGGTTACATTGCACTGGTCCACATGGATGAGTTCACATTTCAGTTAGCCTGAGACATATTGATCATATGTACAAACACATGCCTCAAAATATACAACCAGGGCCTCAAAGCAAAGCAATGCACTGTTGAATATAATGACAATTAATTAGATTAAATATCCTGGAAATCATATGTTTCATGAACAGTGGGAATGGCAAGGAGGGGAATTGGTGTTGTTCAAGGCCATAGAATTTTTGTTCCATAGGCCTATATGTTGTGTATGCAATTGTTTACTCTCACTATGATGGTTAAGATTTGGTTATCAAACGTATCCTAAAGAGTGGGGATGGCAAGGAGGGATTTCAGGCCATCCACTCTTATCAGTATACATATGATGAACAAACATCAACTACTGTAGGTTGCTTACATCGATTTACAGCAGGACTGTCTTGGCTCTCAAGGCCCACCAAAAGGGCATTATTGAATGATATCCCTGATTGAGCATAGGTTGGTCATTAAAAATGAATAAGCTACTGATCAGCTCACTAGAGCTTAATCAGGGAAATCTGTACATCCTAACCTGTTGGTGACCCTGAGAAATGAACTTGGACAGGATTGATGTACATGATCCTATCAAGCGCATCAGTCATTGATTGCCAGGGTGGTATCCCACACATCACAACACAATGCATTGGATATCATCCTGCCACTCAAGGATTCACATGTCAATGTCATTGTCTTGCAGGCATCATGCCATTGCTTACATTACTATTCACACCATGTGATTTCTCCACACAGCATACAGGCCTGCAGCACAGCTGAAGGACAGTGAGGAGGAGGCATATGATTTCCCCCCAAGTGACTTCCCCCCATGAGGAGCAAGAAGAGGGGACCAGCAGGTGGTCACCATTGCCACCAGCATCAGCTCCAACAGCACCAACTTCAACAGCAACAATGTACTTCAACTGGCCACCTACACCCTACTACAACTGGATGCCTCCAGGGAGGTGGATGCCTCTGTCCACCTCTGGATATTTTTTTATGGCCCCACCCCACCAGGAAGGCACTGGATGCTAGAAACAGTGCCCACCCCACAATATGGGTCATATAGGCCCACAACCCAACCACAGACACCCTCCTGGATGGAGCCCTAGCATGGTCAAAGGTATGACCCAACACTCAGGGGGGAGTGAAGCAGCTATCTGGATTATGAAGATTTGAGCCTAATTGGAGAGTCCCCACACCCTCAACAACAGGAGGAATTTACATTCCTACCACTTCTCCAAACAGAGGGTCAGCCATCCATGGCCAGTTCAGAATCACTAGATGTGGTGGGGAAACAGGCATTCTCTGGCTCCACACATGCTGGGACACAGGCCACTGGAACAGCAAACTCTTTCATTATCACCACCAGCCTCACCACCACCACCAGTGGAACTGGAAGGGAGAGGTTGAAGGAACAATTGCCAAACAGGAGGAGGGAGATGTCATAGAGCACCACCTGATGAGAAGAAGGCAACAACTCCAGCCACATTTCCCTCCACCGGTGGACACAGCATGGGGATGGAGACCGATTGCTTGATTATCCAGAGGAGGCAGCTCAGGGAATGCCAGAGAACTAACCAATACCTGAAGAGGTTTCAAAGGGATTCCTTGAAAACCAAAGCCACCCACCATGCCATGGAATCACAACAGGCAGTGTTGACCAGCAAGATGCTTCAATTTCTTACAGGCATGATGGACACGATTGGTCAGCTGAAAAGACAAAAAATGGGAGAGCACAGAGGGGTGCCATAGTGCAATAACGTCTTGAAATCTTGGACCTCCACCATAAAACACCCCACTCGTGGATACTCATAAAATATGTAGCTAGCAATCACATATATGATAGACAGCAAATGCACTTGACTGTGTTAATACCACCTAGCCCAGATCCAGATCTAATGCAGCTCCTTTTCTTCACGTCCTCTCAAGATGGATAAACCATAGACATACACTCCAACCCAATGGTGAAATACAGCAGAACAACAAATTCTAGTAAACAGTTTGTAAAATGTTCACTCACATGTCCATGTGGTCAGCTAATAATATACATTAGAGCTGACTTTCCCTCATATGGAGAAATTTCACCATCTCCACTTGGTGATTGATATCCAGATGTAGAGATGTCCCAATGTACATATATCTGGATATCACCGAGTGGAGATGGTGAAATTTCTCCATATGCGGGAAAGTCAGCTCTAATGTATATTATTAGCTGACCACATGGACATGTGAGTGAACATTTTATATACTGGTTACTAGAATGTGTTGTTCTGCTGTATTTCACCATTGGACGCTCCCTCACTTTTTTCTCCCTTGTGGGTTAGAGTGTATGTCTAAGATTGGTCAGCTGCTTGTGGAAATGAGGGAACTGAATCACAGAGAGAATGTGCATATGAAGTGGGAGCAGCAATCAACGGAGGTGTCCACTGCAACCACCTCCCTGAACCAACCCCAAGAATCCCCAGACTCACAAGGAAGTCTACAAGATCATTCACCTCTGCAGTCTCTTCAAAACTTCCCCACAAAAAGAAATAATAATAAAAAAAGCCCCATTTGTGTTTTTTTTTCCCTAAATATAAAAGCATGTTTGAGACGGTTTCTGATTTTTAACAGGTTAATTGGCACAGATGTCTCCAATGCATTGCAAAGCAATGCAGTGAACACAACTCCTGCACATATTACTTGGTTGTGAGATGTTTTATTATAGGTAAGCACATACAGCACAAACACTGTTGTCCAATTCCAACTCACAATCCACCTAGTGATGAAAAACAACAAGTGTTGTTTGGCCATGATGTGAGTTGAACTTGAACAGCTGACAACTACCCCTTAGCATACTAGGTACCGGACTGTGCCTATTTAGTTTCATCCATTGTTGTGGTTTTAAAGGTCTTATCCAAGCAAGATAGATCATTCAAACAATGATGTATAACACACCTAGAAATGTTGGGTTGATTATTGAGATCAATGTTGTTTTTGGATACAAGACAGGAGCATGAAGAAGCCACTATTCTGTTCAACTGATTACACTAAGCTGAGACAACATTGGGGGTTAGCAAGAAAGTGAAGTAATGATTTGATTTGGTGGAGCCGTATGAGTCTTTTTCCCTCTCTTCCTTTCTATCTTTGTCTGTGTGTCTCAGGCTTTTTCTGAGTCTTTCTCCCATCCTCTGTCTTTAAATTCGTTCCTGGAAAAATAGTGTCAAGAGGTCTACAGATGTTCATAGAAAATAGAAGCCATGGACATTTCTTCCAATTTTATAGCTAAGTACATGTATCTCACTGCTAATCAAATATGTATACACCATTGTTAGCGTTAATCAGAGATTTGTACATAACCAAACGTAAAAAAGATGCAATATACTATGTATATCCATGGGATATGGGAAGCACAAACACTTTATACTACGTTCTTCTTTGTTATTTTTCTATGTTCCTTATGCCACTCTTTCATCATTATTATAAAGTGATGCCTATAGTAAAATAAATTTTAAATATCGGAGACCAATGACATGCAATATTAAAACTTATGATTGTTATTTTAGATGCACTTCAAACTGTTTTTGCTACTTGTAGGCAGCTGCTATATTTTCAACTTATTGTTTTTGAAAATAAAAACATTTGTCTAATCTTGGGGCACTGTAACCTGTTATATTCCAATATGTGAAACTCTGTACAACAGAATAGAAAATGCATTGGATCCCAGTGGTTCACATCAAAGCATTGCTATTTTATACAACAATGCTAAAAGCTTGTCTCATATCTACACACCACCTGTGTCCTATGTCCTTTTTCATTTCTTCATTGATATTTTTTTGCTTAACCTTCATAATGGAAGCAAACTCCTGTAACACAAGATTTGCAAAAATAATCACACAGCATATATAATATAAATTGCTAGGCTATGAAGATCCCTATGTGCGTAACAGCACATGCTCAGTAGAAACTGCTGGAACGATGCAGTCATGCCCAGTAGAGGCTGGCCAAACACGCTGATCCGAAGTGGGGTACTCAGAAAGGCTCACCTCCTGTCTGTGCTCCCAGCTCCAGGGCAGCAGCCAGGGCTGCTGGGTGGCACTTTAGCCCATGTACACAGGCTTTCATACTAGTATATCCTGTTGAGTGCCAGAGGGGTACGCAACACATAGCAGAGCAATGCGCTGTGTACCCCTCTGGCACTGAAAGGGATATATATATATATATATATATATATATATATATATATATATAACCACCATGATCTTCAGCTATTGTTGATTCACTGAAGGATGAAGGCCTCCTCCTCTGCAAGCCTCCAACAACTTCAGTTCTGTGCCTTTTTTTGCCAACGTGTACCAACAAACTTGGTAATTTCACCTATCCATCTTGGGCTTCATACTATTACCACCAGTAAAACTGGAGTGATAAACCCACATATGTACCTCAGTTATTCTCAGCATGAAGCAAAGAGTGCTGGTGGCCAAAAATCATGTTTTTGCCAAATGCTTGTTGTTGGTTTTTATTCCCACAATTCATGCTAAATACAGCGAATTGTGGGAACATCAAAGGAAAAATAGCCAACTTTATCACTCCCATGGGTTGATGCCTTATCATGATGGGAGTGTTTGTGTGTGTCATTGAAGCTGAGAATTATGCCATCAGAAGCATTTACTCCTGTTAAGGTCACCCAAGGTGGACAGATCAAAGCAAGACACCAGACTAAATCAATCCAAAAACTGCTAACCCACACTTAACCAGAGTGGCAGATTATGGTCCGTTCCCTCAGCATGGCTTTACAACAAAAACAATGGCCCTCATTCTCTGGAGGCTTTAAAGCTACTTCCTACAGCAGCAGAAAGACCAGATCAATGGCACAGGGTGCTAAGAATTACCCGGTTCTATCAGGCTGCCTTTGTTCCTTAGACATTGGAATGCTTAACATTCTATCTATGAGTATGGTTCCATGCTTAGAGGAACTAAATCCCATCAATTGGGACATAATCAGTTTATGTGAGACTCATAAACAAAAAGATGAAGGTTTAGTAAATTTAGAAGATGGATACTGCTGCATTATAAAGGAATTAGTGATGGACAATGTGGGGGAATCAGATTCTTGATTAACAAAATTCTGACAGACTTAGCCATAAATGTATTTCTGAAAGAATTACTTTCTGTGCTGTAAAACTAAATGGTCACTATGTTCTGCAGATCATTCAAGTTTATGCCCCTACAAATAGCCCCAGTGATGATGAAGTCAAAACATTTTATGAAGGTTTATTACATCTCTACAAACTGGACAATTACCACTACAAATTTATAATGGCAGATTTCAATGGGAGACTGGGTAAGATTCAAAATGGTGAAAAATCGATTGGACCACATGGAACTGGTAAAAGAGATGCTAGAGGCAACCAACTGATCAAATCTGCAGAAAAATACAATTTGTTTAACAACAGATTCAATACGTAACATGGCACAACACAACAAACAAAAAGTAGGCTTGAGGAAAGATTTCAGTACAACTGACCAAATCCAGATAGTGCAACAAGTTATAGAGTGACATAATGAATACAACCATTATTCATAGCCTTCAATGATTATGAAAAGACATTTGACTCAGTGAAAAATCAAGCAATAAGTAATGCTCTGATAAACCAATCAGTAGATATGAAAATTCAATTGCATCAATACAGGTCAACAATGATAAAGTCCATAATTGTCTTTTCTGTTTCTACAGCTAACACAATACCAACTCTCATATTTTATCTAAAGTCAGGATCAACATAGAAAAAGGGGTCCAACATGGAGGCATAATCTCTCCAAAACTATTTTCTGCTTGATTAGAAGACATTTTCCACAAATTAAATAGGGCAAAAATGACTTAATATCATTGGAGACTACCTATATCATTTATGTTTTGCAGACAATATCATACTCTTTGCCAGTAGTCCTGAAGAACTGCAAGAATGCACTGAAGATCTACAACAGGAAAGCAAAAATGTTGTTCTGAAGATGAATATCAATGAAATGCAAGTCATGTTTACCAAATTTACCATACCAAGGAAAATCACAGTAGATGGACAAGAACTAGAAGAAGTTGACAAGTATGTTTTTTGGACAGAAAATGTTAACAAATGGAAACGCCATGATGTCAAATAAAACTGGGATGACAAACATTTAGAAAACTTAGTAGTACGGTCTTCAAGTCAAATGTTTCAATGCGTAGATTGAGGTAACATAATTTCCCCAATTTATACTCATCTGTTTCTGTTGTTTACCGAGTGACATTGGGTTTCTTGCTGATCTATCCAGAGACATGGGATACAGTAGCTGGAGATCTTGTAGGAATTGCTGATGCATCATCTTCTAAACGTGAATGTCTTTTTTCTTGTAACATTTTAAGGAGGGGCTAGTGCTGGGCTAACAATACCAGGCCCTCTAATCCTAGAAAAAGTAAATATTTAACACAACATTTTATGCATAAAATAAGGATTCTCAATGTAAAAGAAAGTAAAATGTTTGAATTTCTTGAGATGAGCATATTTTAATAAATCCGTTATCACATTTTTTCAACATGCAAACAAACACAGTGCATTGACCTTTTATATTTCCAACTTATGCTTACTGATTTCACAGCTTATTCTACAAAGCATGGGCTGGAAATACATGAGCCAATCAACCTACCCATAGACGTCTCATTGGTGTGAGGTTAGCTGACTATCTCATGATAGTGAAGTTGGCAAAAGGCAGTATGCCAAATTATCAACAATGTTATGGTGATTTGTATCACATTTTTCTTACCATAACCTTGCCAACGACTAAGCATTTTTTCCAAAGTTAATTTAAATCTTGGATTTCAATCTATGTTCTTATGTTACAGATTTTTATTGTCTGATCAAATCTTGCTCTCTACTGTTAGATTGTTTGATTAAATGTGATGGTTACTGTGCATGAGTAAGAAAGAAGATAACAGCAAGAAATTATATATTTTTTATTTTAATATGGAGTGTCACTGACTGCTCTTCTACTCTCTCACCACTAGTTGCTGCAGTACTCATGCTACTTTCAGGAATATCTAGCTCTGCTGCAGTCTTCTTTCTTCTACCTGTTACCTTCCATTCTTATACCCTCCTCTTTCCGCACTCCTTGCCTGATTATTAAGCTCTATTTTGTTTGTTTCAGGTCACTGACATAGTATTTGACCTCTAATTGTTCCTGAACCTATTCTGCCAGCATCAACCTCATCTAGTCTTATAATTTCTGAGCCTGATATGCATGCACCAATCTAGGTTTGCCTGCTGTTCCTGAACCTGATTCACCTGCATCAACCTCTGCTAGACTGTCTTCACCTTCTGTATTCCCCCTGGTACCTTGTTTCCTGTTCTGTGCTTCAACCTGGCTAACCTGTTCTGCCAGATCCAACAGAATCTGATTGCTAGTGCATCCATTCATGAGTTCTAATTGAGTCTGTTCACCTCACCAGCCATCCGTCAGTACCTGCTGAGGCTGACTGCCATTGCTTTCTCTGTCTGTCTTCCTGTGTACTTCCAGTTGCATCCTCTTTACTTATTCTATTGGTTCCCTTTGCTAAATGGTGCTAGTGTACCTATCCTGATCTGTCATCTCCATTCTCAAACATTGCTTGTTTACCAGCTTCAGGTAGAGGACCAGTGTTCTAGTGTGAAATGGAGTAAATGTGTTTCTTGAAGATCTTTGTTTAAAGTCTGAGTTTGATTTCACTTTTATTCATTCTGTACATCCATGCTGTTGTTTTTATCCCAACATAACACTCATAAAATAATACTCTTAAAATTATAGCCATAAGTTATATTACCTGCTCTAATATATCATTTTTATGCACTGACTTATCCCTAGAGGCATAGGGAACTTTCAGATGATTAAATTAGTCCTTTATGTTTCAGATATTAAAAACCTATGATTTAGGACATAATTTGGTGACTGCAATAAAAGCTTTTAATTTATGTACTGCTGCTAAATTTGTTTCAGGTTATTTATACGCAAAGCTTTACATTTTAAAGAGTTCTACAAGAGTTTGCACAATTTGTTTTATTAAATACTATTTAGTAAAGTTATCAAAAAAGGATAATAATATAAAACTCATCATTTTCTGTGTGTGTCTAGTTACAAATATTTTCAGCAGATTTAAGAAAGTATTATTGTTGCAGATAGCACTTATAGTTAAATCCACATCTTTTTGATGCTCCCGTATCACACCGGGCTAACAATGAAATGTTCAAAGTTGAAAATGTTCAGTTAGCTGTCCATGAAGACAAAGGCAGTATTCAAGCAGGTAGAAACTTGACGTCATAAGTAAGAATTAAGACAACGCAATGCACATTTATAGAATATCCTAGACATCCGTTCTAATGGCTAATATGCATTTCATGACTCAGAGTTATATTTGGTTTCCTTTTCCAAGAGAAAATTACAGAAATTACAGCAGCAGCAAACTCCCCAAATTCTGCATTCTAACTGATGATAGTTGTGGTGATGCCCATCCCCATTTCCATATCTGTCTCTCATTCCTTGTTGGCATGGGCTAAAAAAGCCATTAGTGTCTCTTCTACCCTATCTGCTCCACCATCACCCTCATCATCATTGCCACTACCACCACCAGTACCTCCTTGCTGCTGATGCTCTATTACAGTCTCACCAGTTGCAGATGATGACAAATGTGACAGAGGATCCACTACTGTAACACTTGCCATCTCTTGAGCAGAAGGCAGACAGGCAGCACTAGCAGAAGGCAGCTGATCTGTGCTGATGGTGGTATTAGTGCTGCTAGCTGCCAGTTCTGCCTTACTCAGTACCATGTCCCACAGAGAGAATGCTGGGGAAAGGGGAATCACATGGTCAGGGGAATGTTTTGGCTCCCTTGACTGCTAGTCTGGACATTCCGCATCACTTCCCCTTCCACCTCAGCATCAGCAGGAGGATCTACTGCAGTCATGCTAGTCCCACCAGCTGCTGTACTATCACTAACAGTAACCACATAGTAGTTGTGGGGCAGCTTGGGGATGACAAGTGTGATTTAGGGTCCCCTGCTGTCACACTTGCCATCCAGCTACTCCATTTCCTTGTATTCAATGTGTTCATAGTTATAGCACATGCTATGAGCCTCTCCTGCCTCAATTTCACTAATAAAATCACAGCTCAACAGCCGAGAACTCTCTCTCTCTATAGCTGCTTGTATTATGTTTAACGTCCTGGAAATGTCAAGTTTTTATAGTGAAAATGTGATGAACATATAAGTAAAGTGGCAAAAAGTTTGTAGCCAGTGAAAAAATAGTGAAACAGTTTTGGCAATGGGCAAAAATGGGGAATATTTCAAGGGCTTTATTTAAAGCGGAGTGTCTTGTGTTTTTTGCAGATTTTTTTCACAGGAACAAATATTAAAACATAATACAGCCCAATATGTCTACACGTTTCATGGCAAAAATCCTTTACATCAGGAGCCTGTGCAAAGAAACCGAATGCTCTGTCTGTCATCATCATTTCTGGTAATACTATAAAACATCATGCAAACATCCTGTAAAGTGAGTGGACTAGCAACAACATAATACTAGAACTCTATATTAGTTAAGAAAGCATTTAAAACACTTTAAAGTTAGTGCCTGTTCAGCAGCTAAGCAAATAAACCATATCCTCTATAGGTATATAAACATATTTGGAGGAAAAGTATATGGCATAAATATACAGGAATCCAAAACATGGTCCCCTTTTGATAGTGTAGATAAGCATCCCCGAAATACAGTGCAACATCAATAAAAAACTGTAATCAAGGAATTCCTTTGCCAGTGTCTATCCACCCTTAAAAATACATAAAGAACATATTAAACATATCCACAAATAAAAATATAAAGTGTTCAAACACTTTACTGATATTCTATAAATAAAACTATATGGAAAATGAGAGAAGAAAGAGAGAGAAAAAGAAAATGTTCAGGAGCCATACAAAGAGAGTGGGCTGGATTTGCTTGTTAGAAGTAGTGGTGGTAGCCATTACCAGTTGTGCTTTCAAGTAAAAAATCAATCCTACCATCATTATGTCCAAAAAATCATCTTGATTGTTACCATTACTGACACCATTTTCAAGTCCAACCCCCACCAAGTCACATTTACTATTGTTTAAATACAAGCAGAGAGGTTTGCACCAGCCTAAAGTATCATATACCTAATAGTAAATCACTAGCAGCCTTGGTGCACTCATAGGCCAAAAATACACAAATATATAAGTAGGGAAGCCTTAAGATAGGGTAAACCAAATGGTCACCCCAAAACAGAAGCCTAATAAAATGAGGCACACAAAATATGTATCAAAAAACTATTGAAATAGTTTATTAATTATACAAAATGAATGGGTCACATGAAACAATTAAAAAGCCCACAGGCAAGCCATGACAATAATTAATATATCAAAATATATGTATAAATATATCCCCCCAAAGAATTAACCAAGAAAGTAAATGAATATGATATGTATACTGTATCTAAAGGGCATAATGTGGATAAGTGCATACAATAAGAATACAAAATGATAGAAAAAAACATCAATGAATAACAACAAAGAAACAGTATAATTATTCAGCTGAATATTATTGGTAATGCCATTACACCTGACAAAGCCACTGGAGCAGATACATGCATTGGGTTTTGGGTCAGGAGGCTAGCCATGATTTGATATTCTCCTTTTGTTATCAATAGTATTTGTATTCAGCTGGATAAGTATACTGTTTCTTTGTTATTATTCTTTGATTCACATTATACACTTCATCATACATATTTTTTGAGAATTCCAAGCAGCCAAAGGTCAAATCTACAACACTAGCTAGGAGTGGTTTTGGTGATGTCTGAAGTGCAGTACCACTGACACCTACTGCTAATATTATTGCAAAATCTAGCCTCAGTGGTAGTAATAGTTCCTCAGGAGCCCCTCAGTCTATGAAATCTCCAGGTGAGCAGGGTAAAGCAGGTTTCTGTTCAGCCATATTCTCATTGAGATGCCACCTGTAACAAAACCACATGTGTGATTGGGAGACAGTCCAGCAGCATGTCAGTGGTGTGATGACTAGCAGAATTAAAAGCAATAGAAGCACTCCTAAAAGTTAATGATATCTCAAAGAGTGGGACAACATTTTCCTCAGTAGTCAAAACATGAAGGAGGATGACTCTAAGTTAGTTGGCGACAAGAGGCGTAGAGTCCCCATAACCACCATAACCACCATCAATGAATGTTAGTCAACTTACTAAAACATAAAAAGCATAAACAAGGAGGGGGATACTTTATCATTCAAGCACTCTCGAACTACAACTCGGACAGTATTGAAATAATGCTCTCCACGGCAGTATTGGAATAACACAATCCATGGCCCAAATGCTATGAAGATTAATCAGAGCTGCTTTTTTTGTGAATCATTACTATCCCTTTAACATCTATAGTCTATGTTCTTTTGGTATATATTATTATACTTGCTTTTTCCTCTTATGGATTTTTCCTTTGTATTATCTATATTTTTACTACATATTTTTATTGATGACTTATTTGTTTGCTTTGGTAGGTTGGAGAATAGCAAGATTGTATTGTATTACTGTAGGGAGTGAAGGGGTTAATTTTTGGCAATACTGTATTGGAGGGTTGAATAGACGGTTTCATTTAAATGAACGCCAAAATACTTTGTAGCCATCTCTGAGAAAGTGCTATAGTATTACGAAATGAGTAGGAGCCTAGTTTCATTCCCAGTTTTTATTTGCAGCACATTGCCACTTTATAACTCACTGATTACCCTGGAGTTGGGAAGTATCTCCATTACATATGAAGATTCAGTAAGAAGTGTGCAGAGCCACTTAGGTGCTGCAAGAGAAAATACAAGAATAAAAAGAGGTGTAGATGCAAATATTATCCTACCTCTATATAAATCCTTAGATAGGCCTCATCTAGAATATGGAGTACAATTTTGGGCACCTGGAAAAAGTGCAGAGACATGCAACAAAACTGATAAAGGGATTGGAGGGTCTGAGTTATAAAGAGAGACTAGCCAAACTGGGGTTGTTTACAGATATGTCTAAGGGGTGATATGATTACCATTTACAAATACATTCAAAGTCAATACAAGAACTATCCAATTAATTATTTACTCAAAGAGATGAGTTAAGAATGGGAGGTCATTCATTAAGACTAGCGGAAAGGTGCTTTCGACTAAAACAAAGGCAGATGTTTTTATTACAGTAAGGGTGGTAAAGCTATTTAATTCTTCTGTTCGGGATGTTGTATTTGCAGATAATGTAACTGCTTTCAAAAAAGCAATGGATGCCTATCTAACACAGAACAATACTGAAAATTATGACAGATGGCTTCAATGCAGATAGGTTGTTGATCCAGGAAAATATCTTACTGTCATTTGGCTTCAGGAAGGAATTTTTTACCCTTTTGGGGTTAAATTTGAAATGGCTTCAAGGTTTTGTTTTGCCTTCCTCTGGATCAACAGAAGTGTTTTGGCATGGGTTGAACTTGATCGACACATGTCTTTTTTTCAGCCTTGTCAACTGTGTTACTATGTAAGGACATTTTTCTCTACCCGCACTGACATCTAGAGACTGGAGAGGTTATCAGCTGAAAATCACCACAATCCATTTACTGTTGACTGTATTGGCTTTTATGTCCATGTATATGTATTTTTTATGAATTATAGCACATTATAACTCCTGGGTCATTTGTATTATATTGTTAAAACAATTAAGTTACAGAGTTCTTCTATGTGCTGCCAATTCCCACCTAGCCTTTCTGATTTCTTAGACAGGAGTGAACAATACACAAAAATAATCCAAAAGTGCACCTGTGAAATGGCAAACTTGTCAAAATGTTGGCAGCTTACATGTTGTCCTAATCTTTTGTTGAAAACAAATATTTTAAAGACCATAAACGAGATTCACTAAGCTGTGATAAAGAGGTAATAAAGTGGAGATGACTTCTCCAGTTTATCACTTCTCCAATTCCTATGTTATTCTATGGAGCTTATGAACTAAGATTTCTTCAACTTTGGAACTTGTATGATGGCTCAGTTGGTTAATGCACCAGTTGTAGGTCACAGGTCCTAGTCCCATCAGGGTCAACTCAGCCTTTCATCCTTCCCAGGTAGATTAAATGAGTATCAATACATTGGGTAATAATACCTAAACCCCCAGGATATCATTGAAAATGAGAGACAATCTCAATGTACCATTTGTGATAAAATACTTTGATATTATTATAACTGTTGATTAATCCACTTCAGCTTTCAGCAGAAGTAGTGTTATAAAGGGAATTCTGATTGGTCATAGAAAAGCATAAGCAAAACATGGCAAAGTTCTTGTGGGAAAATCAGTGGCAGTAAATATGACTGACCACTTAACTATTGTCAGCTTGCTAAACAGCACCATTAATCTGCATTGAAACATGCATGAAACTAACTAGAATCTAATGGTGATACATTTATTTCCAGAAATAAATGATAAAATAACATGCTTCAACTTACAGATGTGTTTTTAAAATTGTATTTGACTTTTTTTATAGTAAGGTGAGTACTGTTTTAAAACATTATTTTATTTGATGAATAAACTCAGCACCCCATGATATGATGGCATAAACACAATTTCTAGTTTCCTGTGGGTGTTATATTAGTTACAAGAATACTAAAGACATGTGTCATAATGTCAAAAGCTAATGAGCATTTTTTTCTCTGTAGAAAGCCACTAATTTTATGTTTGTTACTATTCTATGCACAACATGAAAAACGGATTGTGCTACATGTTTGGATATCCAAATAAAATTGTAATAAAGAATCATGGAGTGGAGGATTTTCAGGTTCAGTTTTTATAGTCCTACATGTCAAATCTTGATGAATACTAAATTATTTAAAGTAATTAATGTTCTTTTTAGTATGTCCCAGAAGGAGAAGGCTATATGACCTTATAATGTACTGCCCTTCAACAAACAACCCTTCCACATACTTTTACAGCTTACTAGTTGTTTAAGCTGTTTTATTTAGTGTTAACTGTAAATAATTCACTACACTGCTTTTTTTAATTACTAGGAAAAGAAGTATATGTCTTTTGTTTATCAAAACTACCATGAAATCTGTGGTGTAATAAATACTTTTTTAATAATTTCACTTTATTGGAAGTGTATGTGTGTGTGTGTGGGTGTATTATACAGGAAAAGATCATCACAAAATAAAATTAAAATGCCCCTCCTTTTTGTCTCTCCTCCTTCCCTCCCTCACTCTTCAATACAGTAATATTCATGCCTCCCTTTTCTCTCCCTCAAGCAACCTCCATGACCAGGACCAGGGCCCCCCTCCGGGGGCAGCCAGAAGATCCATGCAGCAGACAGCATGCTTGCATTTGCCACCTGCTTCCTCTGCTGCTGTAGTCATTGTTGGTCAGGGCCTTCATGGCACTACCATTGATTCAATGAAAAGGATTTTGGAGTAATGGTAGACAGTAGACTTAGCAGTAGAGTGCAGTGCCAGCTGGTGGCTGCAAAGGCCAATACGATATTGGCATGTATTAAAAGGGGTATTGACTGACGGGAGGAAGATATTATTCTGTCTCTTTACAGTTCCATGGTAAGATCCCACCTTGAATATATTATTATTATATTATATATATTATTATAGATATATATTATAATAATAACATCATTTCAGCTGTCGATTTGGTTAATTCTGGGAGTGTGCAATGAAAGCGTTTTGAGTCCCACTGGGAGAATGGCGCTATATAAATACTAGTTACTAGTTATTACTAGTGCTGCTACCCTCAGGCACATAACTGGAGCTAGTCATAGCAAGTGACACTTTTATACCCATGTTACCACTGATGTTGATACCATTCCCTTTGAGCTACCTAATCATCCTGCTTATTAAACAACTCAGCAGCAGAAGAAAGAACTGCAGTCACAAATTCTGAAATTATTTCAGAGCATTTGGCAATGGCCAGTGGCTACTGGACAATATGACATGACCTGCTGGCACTAGGACAGTAGGGTATTTTTTTTCTCAGGGCTTGTGCTTAAAAAAAAAAAAAAACATTTTGGGGGGTTAGTTTCTAACAAGCCTAAGTCCTACAAATCGATGTTTCCTTACGGCTTGTGACAAACAAGCCTAAGTCCTACAAATCAATGTTTCATCAGGGCTTGGGCCTCTAACAGCAAATCATACAAATCATCCTCTACAAAATACTCTGTCTAAATATCAGTCTACCCCAGTAGCAGCTTACTTCAGGGAGTCCCTGTCTCTATCACATTATGTACAAATTTCTTATTTTATTATTTTTTTTATTATTAACGGTTCCCTAATACAAGTCAACAAACCCCCCCAAGTCAAATTCCCTTTTCAACTGATTCTTTCCCCAGACTCTACCCACCAACACAGACACATTCCTCAGACCCCTTTTATACCATGTGTTATGGGAGTGTTTTAAATTGTATTAATTTTTTATTTTTTTATGACCTGCCCCCAATCCCAGTAAACAACCCCCCCAAGAAAAACATTTTCTATTCAACTGATTTTTTCCCCACACTCTACTAACATAGGTACCCTCATACCCCTTTTTCATATGCCTTTGGATACTAAAATAACATTTGCTATGTGTTGTGTGTAAATTCAAAGTTCCCATTGATTTCAATGGAATGTGCTATGCAAAAAAAGCAGAAAGACTGCACTTTTCGCTGGAAATTTTTTGCTACGTTTTTATGATATTGGTTTGCAGTGAAAAATTTCACCCATCCCTAGTCCTAAATAAACAGACTCAACATGGGGATGGTTTCATCAGGACAATTAGCAGTGTTGACTTTGTTCTACAAAGTTACATTTTGGTCTCATCAGACCAGAGATACTTTTCCTATGTTTGATGTCTCTCCTACATGACTTTTGCAAAATACAAATGCAATCTGATGTGGGATTTTTCAGCAATGGTTTTCTTCTTGCCACTCTTCCATAAAGCCCAGATTTGTGGAGTGTCTGGGTGACATCTGTCTCACAGACAGTTTATCCCATCTTAGATGTAACTCTCTCCATCTCCTTCAGTTACCACTGACCTCTTGGTTGCTTCTCTAGTCAATCACTAAGTTTTAGGGAACAGCCTTTTCTAGGCAGAGTTATGGTTGTTCCATATCCTTTTCATTTTTTAAATTGATTTAATGATGCACTGTGGGAAGTTCATAGCTTGTGATTTTTTTTCCATTTCAAAACACTTTATTGAAAAATAAAGGATTTCAAAGAAGGACATCAGCATGTGATATTGTTATAGCCCAGCCCTGATTACTGTTTTTCTTGAACTTGTTTTGATATATCTTTCTTGTTCATGAAGCTGTTTGTTTAGATATGCCCTCTTAAATACTATAGGGCCTTCAATAAACAGGTGTATTTAATCTGAGATCATGTGATACTTAGTTGAATGGAGAGTGCAATTAAAGTATGTGACTTCTGAAAGTAGTTTAGTGCACCAGCATTTATTTAGGGGTGTTACAGTAAGGGGGGGTGAATATTTATGCAATCATGTCTTTTCAGTGTTTCATTTGTAAATAATTTTGTAAAATATGTAGATTAGTTTTTTCCACTTCAACATTATGGAATACTTTATGAAGATCATTGACAAAAAATCCTAGTTAAATCCATTCTAATTCCAAGCTGTAACATGAAGAAGTCAAATTGGAGTGAATACTTATGCAATGCACTGTAAGCACTGCACCGATATGGACAAAAAAAGAGATGGACGACAGTTTTATTTTTCAGCACAACCCTCAGTCTTAGTCCACTGCATTAGATCCTCACACACTAACCACCATTATCACACTGCTCTGGTAGCCATAGAACTACACGTACTACCCCCCAGCCTTGTCCCACAGTAGCCATAGAATCACACATACTGACCTCCTAGCCTTGTCCCACAGTAACTGTAGAACTGTACAAAATTACGCAACTTTAGGTAGCTGGTTAATATGAGGCCCCCAGCTTCTGAAAAACATCAATTTATATTGGTCCCTGTCACTCATTGGTTGGTGGGGAATGATGGGAGTTGTAGTCTGGTAGCAGCTGGAGGGCCTCATGTAGCCCACAACTGCAGTGACCTCCAGCCTTGTCCATGCTAGCCATAGATCCACAAAGACTTCCCCTATTAGCCTTGTCCCATGATAGTCAAAGAACCTCATACTGACCTCTCAGTCCCATTGCACTGGTAGCAATAGAACCACACATCGTCACCTCCAGCCTAGTACCACTGCACTGGTAGACATAGAGTCACTCAAAACGACCTCTAGCTTTGGCAAACTATACTAGTAGCCGTGAAACCAAGCATAACAACCTCCAGCTTTATCCCACTGGACTTGTTTAACCAGAGCCACGGACACTGAGATTAACATACCCCTCGACCACTGTATGGGAATATGCAAAGTTTCCCTGTGAAATTTCTTGAGGATAGCAAAAGTGAAGACATTCTAGAAGGTTTCGAAATATAAATTGCTAGTTTTCCGCAAAAGTTACTGTGGGAAAAAATAATTACTTTTGCCCTTCTTTAATAAAATCTTTCACAGGGGGTGTGGCTTGCCATCGAGGAAGATGGCTGCTTAAACGAAGTGCTCCACTTCCTTCGCTGTCTAGCTTTGCAATCTGAAGTAAGGGTAGGGGAGAGATAGCACATAGAGCATCTAAGTGTAGTATTAAAATTTGTAAGTTTATTGCTGAAACAATATAAGAAAAATAAAATAAAAACACACAGTATAAAATGTCTTTGAATAGAACAAGGAATACAATATACTGCTAAAAAATGTTCATACAGAGATTGAGAAGAACACTACTTCTCTAGATAAAATAGCGTAATGTTCCTGTATTAGATACAGTATGGTGTGATGAGACAAAAGGATCGCACAGTGAAAGAAAGAGTACTAGTGGAGTAATAATAGGGAACTATGGAGAGGAACAAAGTGGGACAGATTATCCAAACATAAGTAATAGAAACATAGAATTTGACGGCAGATAAGAACCATTTGGCCCATCTAGTCTGCCCATTTTCCTACTGTAAAAACCTCAAACCTTTTTTGGTCCTTGGCCTTTTCTTATGTTAAGGACAGCTTTATGACTATGTAACAGTTTTGTGAGACACTCAGACTCAGTTTTATTAAAAGACACAAAAGATTGCCCACTACAGGCAATATAGTATGACAGGAAAATGACAATCATGTACAGATGCCCTCTCAGACCCAGTATACAGGGAAATTAATAGATACTGTCACAGGACAGGCATAGTCAGGAATTACAGGTACAACATGGGTTAAAGTTCATGAAAAGCAATAAGTCTCTGTTGTGGTGTGTTTGACAACGCCCAGTAGATGGTGAAGGAGCGAGACTGTGGTGCAAGATGTAAGAGCACCAGTCAACAAGGCAGAACTGAGACTATTACTTGTGTGGAGTAGGGAACGGAGGCCACAATACTCTGCAAGAGCTAGCACGTGTTGAGCCGTGAGCACCTGACCGGTGCGGTTAACGGAGATAATGTACACTGCAAGAGCTGAGGGATAAGAGCCAGTAGCACCCAACCGGTGCAGTAACGGAGACACTGACACTGCAAGAGCTGAGGTGTTTAGAGCCAGTAGCACCCAACCGGTGCAGTAAAGGAGACACAGACACTGCAAGAGCTGAGGTGTTTAGAGCCAATGGCACCTGACCGGTGCTGTAACGGAAAAGGCTGCACACTGCAAGAGCTGATGGAATAGCCCAATAGCACCTGACGGTGCAGTAACTAAACCACTGCGGTTAGCAAGGGTTAACGGAAAGCGCAGTGTTAATGGAGGCCACAATGCTCTGGAAATGTTAACAGAAGGCTCTGTTTAAAGGAGGCTACAATGATCTGCAAGTGTAAACAGAAAGCTCAGGGTTAACGGAGGCAACAGTGCTCTGCCAGTGTTAATGGAAGGCTCAGTGTAACGGAGGCAACAGTGCTCTGCCAGTGTTAACGGAAGGCTCAGTGTAACGGAGACAACAGTGCTCTGCAAGTATTAACGGAGGGCTCAGTGCAACGGAGGCAACAGTGCTCTGCAAGAGTTAATGGAGGGCTCAGTGTAACGGAGGCAACAGCTCAGTCTGCCCTATATAGCACAGCGGAAGTCAGAATGTCGCCCAAGCAACACAGGATCAGGATCAAAGCTGGAACACAGCAGGGTCGTCAGGATAGCCGGGTCAGGTCACGGTGCAGGAACGTCAGCCAGGCTGGGTCAAATCATGGAGCAGGAACGTCAGACAAGCCGGGTCAGATCACGGAGCAGGAACGTCAGCCAGGCCGGGTCGAATCACAGAGCAGGAACCAATGAGAGTAGTCAGACGGGCCATGTCGGTACACAGGAATGCAGGAACACAGCAGCACTGGTACAGGAACACTAAGAAAGGGCACCTGACAGGTGCCAGAGGCCCGGAATAAGAAGGCCACACTGGGCGGGCCAAACGCTCAGCCAATGGGAGCACACCACAGCAAAGAGTGACAGAGCAGATCACGGGAACCGTGATAGACTATCCCATGCATGCTTAAATCCTTACTGGAGAGTATCCATATACAAACATGCTGCAATTCAGTTGAGTGCAGAGCTCAGCTTATGTTCCTCAATCCAGTGTATGGATGGCCTCTTATATTATTGTCCAGATAGGTCTTAGCGTGTAATGGACAAGAGACCCAGTCAGTCCTTCTTCTTGTGCCTCTGCTCTCTTCCCTTCTCTCTCTGTCTCTTGTTTCGGTCCTGATGCTTCCAATGATGTGGAATCTCTGTCACACGTGGCAGGTGTCGCCTCTTCTATGCGTTTAGGCTCTGTCTTTGCACCTTCATCTGGAAAGTGCGTAAGGTGGCCAATAATCTCTCCCTGATTTATAGTAGTTTAAACCAATCAAAACGGTGCAAATATGTTTTTTAAGACAAAGATGCTTATAGATAATTTGGAGGTTGACAAGCTAATATTTTGAATGTATTATGTTTGTGTTAACAGGTCATGCGTATATAAGAAGGACTGACTGGGACTCTTGTACATTAAACGCTAAGACCCATCAGGACAATAAAGTAAGAGGCCATCCATACACTGGATTAAGGAACATAAATTGAGCTCTGCACTCAAATGCATTGCAGCACTCTTGTATATGCATACTCTCCAGTAAGGGGCCATCTATTACTTATGTTTGGACAATCTGTCCCTTCATTGTTCCCCTCCATAGTTCCCTATTATTACTCCAATAGTACTCTTTCATTCACTGTGCGATCCTTTTGTCTCATCACACCATACTCTATCTAATACAGGAACATATCACTATTTTATCTAGAGAAGTAGTGCTCTTCTCAGTCTCTGTATGAACATTTTAGCAGCATATTGTATGCCTTGTTCTATATAGATATTTTATACTGTGTGTTTTTATTTATTTTTTTTCTTATATTGTTTCCGTAATAGACTTACAAATTGTAATACTACAATTAGGTGCTCTATGCTCTGTCTCTCTCCTACCCTTACTTCTTTTGCATGGTTATGATCCCAAGGACATTTTATTGCCTTTTATTTTGAGACCAGCAGCAAGAAGTATGCTTAAGGAGGCTATATTAAATAAGACTGCTATATAGGGAAAGTTTATACTATACTATACTATACCTTCAAGGACTATCACCCATGAAATATCATATACCTATATAAGATACATATGGGCATATAAAGACTTTAATGACTGAATTTATTTTAAATATAAACTTCCCATAGGAAATTATATTTTTACATTGATTAAGGGGATTGAATCCCACAGATTATTATTAGACCTCTATAGCACACTAACATCAACCATAGTGTATTAATACTCTGAGTGGTGCTGTGTATCCACCCCTTTTTTTCTATAGCTTTGCAATCTGCTCCTATCTGGCACCATGGTCCGTGGTAAAAAAGGCCCTTCCGATGTCTTTACTCCTGGTAATAAAGGGAAGCCCCCTCCAAATTTGCTTCTGGACTTTTTTCAGACACAGGCATCAGTGGAGTCCCAAGCTATGGGCGACCACGAAGCGGGCTCACCATCTTGCTCGCACTTTTCTGGTGACAACGTGTTGGACCCAGTCCCCATTGAGCTGGCTGATTGGGAAGCTTCTAATTCTACTCAGCATATTTTCTCCTCAAAGCCTTGGAGATCTGATTTTAACACTTTACTCCTGGAGCTCAAGCACACAGACCAGGACGAGGGCTATAAGCTTCACAAGGACCTCAGGGGCCTGGAACAACGTGGGACTATGCAGGAGGAGTTATCCACCCAGCATGCCTGCAAGCTTGATAAGATCACCCAAACCTCCACACAACACTTGCTATTTGAAGATCTGAATAATCGTGGCCGTCACCATAACATCAGAGTCCATGGCGTCCCTGAAGCAGTTTGCACAGGCCGACGAGAATGTCCAACAGTTTTTACCTACTATCTTTAATGCTAAGTTGGGCCGCCCTGCTGATGTTGCGATAGCCATGGATAGAGCACACTGGACCTTCTGCCCTCTGGGTCCCCGTGGTAGCTTTCCGAGGGATATTGTATGCTGTTTGGTGGATTATACCTTGAAAGAGGAAATCATGCAAAAAGCACGAGAAGTGGGGTTGTTGACCCATGAGGATCACACGATTATATTTTACCAAGATCTATCTGACTCAACACTCCAGGCCCGATGACCCCTGACCAGAGTGCTTCAACAGTATCACGGTGCCTGAGCTTTGTGCAGCAGGTGGCGACATTCTGACTGCTAGTTTGCATTGCTGGTTATTGATTGGCTAACACCTTTTGTCACCGCCCAGTGATGGCCTTTATACACCCTGTCATTTCCTCTGGATGGTGCCCTTTCGTGGTGTATTTGTTCCTGCATTCTGATCCGTTATTGTTGACTGTGTATGACCTGGCCTGCCTGACAACGTTCCTGATTCTGCTCCGTTGCTGACTGTATCCGGATGAGAACCTGCTCCGTTGCTGACCTGGCCTGTCTGAGAACCCGCTTCCGTTACCTACCGCATCTGGCTGAGGACCCGTTCCCATTACCGACTGTATCCAGCTGAGTACTCACTCCGTTGCTGACCTGGCCTGGCTGAGAACCCGCTTCCGTTACCAATTGTATCTGGCTGAGAACCCGCTCCGTTGCTGACCTTGTCTGGCTGGGAATCTGCTTCCGTTACCGAGTGTATCTGGCTGCACCACCTCTGTTTCTCGGTGCTGGTCAGTGTACCGGTCCTGTAACTGACCCCTTGGGCTGCAAGTTGCCCTGTGCACTTCCTTGTATCTGGTACCGTGCATTTCCAGCTCACCACTGTGGCCTCCGTTACGTTCAGTGGTTGCTGTATGTTAACCGGTTGCGCCTCGAGGCGCTGTAACTCGTCGACCGTTAGCTAGGCTTAGTGCCTAGTCTCTCTCCATACTGCTTTAGCGGAGTGTACAACTGAAGTACCGGTGCAGTGTTCTATCACTGACTGTGTTACGCTGATCTCTCTGTGTCCACCTCTCATACCTCGCTGGGCTCACTCCCTCTGGGAGTTGCAGTATTCTGGGTGTTACCAATTGACCCTTGGTGTACCTGGACGTTCCAGGTAGAGTGTTGCTATTCTCAGCTGCAGGAGCCTCCGGCTCAAGAGCCAGCGTTACGTTGCACTAACCTCATAGAGGGGACCTTGGTTGTTTCCACCATTATACGTGCTGTGCTGCGATCCACCCCTAGTGCTCTAGGGATATTCTGGGAGAGTTACCTCGGTCTGTTGCCATCCGGTGCCAGGGTCAGTGGTGCCTTGATCCTTGGGTTCTATTCCACATAGGCATCTGGGTTGTGCCAGTAGTGTTGCCTTACTCCTTGAATTCTGTGCCTCCCAGGTATCTGGGTATGCCAGCACAGTTGCCTCACTCCTCTGGGTTGAGCCAGTCACCCTCCTCTGGACCACCTCGATCTAGGTCCTGTGGTCAGTCTGCTGCCTACTGATCCTGCCAGCTGTCCTGTTCCATGCCAGGACCTCTACTGTCTAGATATTGTCATTTTCATCACAAGTAATTCCCTTATTGGCATATACTGTTATATTCACTTGCCTGAAAAGTTACTCTCCATCAATTTCCATGCTTAGCCCCACCCATATCCCCTCCTTTAACCCCACCCATATCCCCACCTTATGTCTCGCACGGAATCTAACAGTGAATCAAAGACAGGGCAATACATGTTTCAACATATATAATAATATGGACAGGTACTGGTGATTCAAGAAAGGTAACCTGATGTTAAGACAAGAGGAACACACACACCTGTCACTGTGAGTGGAAATGTGGAATGTTTGAACATGTGTTCCCTATACAGGGTGGTCCTTCAAAAATGAATATCCTTCAATATTAGAGCACTGCCATTTGCCAACTCCCATCTGTTAGCAGAAAAATATATATACACCACACTATATAACACAATATAGAGATAATTTATACTGTTAACAATCAAGTGTCTGGAATGATTCCACTGTAAAAGCGAATCAGATACTCGCTGGGTATTTAAACAAGGACTTCCAACTTGGATATCCTTGTTTAAATGCCTAAACCAATGAATATTTGATTCTCTTTTACAGTGGAATCATTCCTGACACCTGATTGTTAACAGTATAAATCATCTCTATATTGTGTTGTATAGTTTGAGGGCTGGGGGTATGTGCATTTTTCTGCTAACACACAGGACTTGGAAAATGGCAGTGATCTAATATCAAAGGAAAGATATTAAGTTTTGGAGGTGCAGCCATCGCTTTCTGTTTAACCCTTTGAGTGCCAGAGGGGTATGCAATGCATTGCTTTGCCCTCTGGCACTCAAATGGTTAAGGGTTTGTAGCTATCATATTCCTCTCCTGTCTGTTACCCCTTGCCAGAGGCAGTAGGGCTAGGGCTAATACTCCTGTCTGTTGAGGAGCTCAGTGTCCCTCTTTTGGTCCCTGGTGCGACTGCTGGTGTGTCCCATGCTCTGGCGCCACTAGCTGCCCTCATGTGATGCCTTTGCGGCCACCCCAGCTCCCTATCTCGTGCAGGCTGGTCTTTGTCCCTGTGCTCTCCCCTCCTGCTCTCTCTGCTGTTGTTGGGGCTGCAGTGCAGACAGAGGGATGGAGCGGAGGCCCAGCATGGGGATGTGAGGAGTGGAGTGCCGGCGGGGGATCTCTCTGTGCTCTGATCCTACAGGGAGCCCCCACACAGCCTGGGCTCAATCAGCTAGTGAGACAACAGCACCGAGCCCTGGACAGTGCCGCAAATACAGGCAAAGGGAGGGGAGGCGGGGCCGGGAAGCAGAGAAGGAATGGGGAGTTTGAGGAGGATAGAGTGAGAGGACCGGGGCAGAGGAGAGCCCTCGAGGGAGCGTTTGGTAGCATAAATCAGCGCTCCCGCTCTTGCAGCTTCCACCATTTTGGTGTCCTTATGCTAGCGCCATATTCCTCCTGACACCTCGCTGCTCATCACTGTGTGCCTCTGGTTCTGCTCTGCCTCCCCTTGGCAATAGGTGGCGCTGGCTCTGCATACAGGGCTTTAATATCCACTTATTCAATTTCTACTCGCCAAATGCGAGGAGGCGAGTGGAAATTTTGAGCCTTGCCTTACATCTCTTCCACAAGCTGCCTGCCTTCCTTGAAAAGTTGGGACTTCCTGACATCCAAATCCATGACTGGAGTCTCCCTGAGTTTCTGGGGCTGCAGTGATCCCATGCCCGAAACACCATCCGGGGCCCCGACCTTTCTTGAATCTCCCAAGATTTTGCAGCCAGTCATTCCCGGGGTGATGTGGTGATTGAGGAATGACTGGTTGCCCCAGTATAGTGGTCTTCCTTCCTGTTGTCCCCCCGTTTCCTGATACAGACTGCAGATCTTAGGGTGCCGTGTTTCTGGAGTTGTGGACTAAGGTCCTGCATTTGTTTCCTCTTGGCTCCCTGGGCCTTGATTACTGAAAGATCCTCCGGACTTAGCCCTGTGCAGCGGAGACTATCTCTGTGCCTGTCCTCCCCCACTCGCCTTACCTGTTACACCACTGGCGAACTGGGAGGCATAGTAGCACTCTCTAGTGTTTGCTTGAAGGTCCCTGAATCTTGCAATGTTGATATGTGTTTACTGTTTACTATCCTTGTGGTTCCTGTGAGTATTTACTTTTATTTTGTGTTTCTATTTCTGGGCCGGCCCTTCCCTCCACTAGGGGTGGGTGAAAATTGTGAAAAATTTCACGCATGACTTTTCACAAAATCTTGCCATTTTTTTGCTTTTTCCGCAAAAATTTTCACCTTTCCACCTATGCAAAAATGTTCTTCTTTTTGCCTATTTTAACAAATTTTTCACCTATTTTAACACTTTTTCTCGTATATTTCCTATAGGTACTACATTTCCCACTGTAATATTACTTCTTATGAGGGCTGAAGTTTAGAAATAAGTGGCTGAAAGTCAAAGTTGTGAGTAGTACAGCAACATATGGCTTAAAAAGTGTGTTAGCATGCAGACTGCATTTGTCCTACAACACTAACTTACTGCTTAAGTGACACTGGCACATATTCATGATGATGTAAAGTAATAAAAAAAAATAAAGTACAACGTACAATGTGGCAGATGTGTATTGTAGTGGTGGTGGTGGGGGACCGGCATGGTGTGATTTGTGTATGTATTTTTACCATTGTCATACGCTATCCTTCTTCTCAGATTATTGACACACATTACTTGTTGGTCATAGCAGTGGTCCCAAGCGGAGTAGATGGGGGAAACCCTTCTCCACATCCCTCCTCCACCTCTCATCTGTACTGCTGTTAATATATTTGTCCTGGCTTTGTCTGTCATGTGTGGTTTCTGATACCTAATACGCAGATGGTATGAGATGTTGGTTAATTTTTAAGAATTAGTCTCCCAACATTGCTGCTTGATAACTGATAGGGTGACAGTGTGCTTTTTGACATATATGCCGTCCAGGGTCAGACTTTCCAATGGCTTTCTCAAACAATTTATAGACAGGCACAGTGCTCCTTAAAAGTGGTGGAAGATTCAGCCTTTGACTTTCTGCTAATCTTATAGCCCTGTCACCATCCGCACTCTCAACTTCATCTGTATCCGAACAAGAGAAGGATGCTGTAGGGATATATTCTAGATCTGCATCATCAGTCATCACTAGGTCATCCTCAGTAGCATCAGCGTCACCTGACAATTCTTGCCCACTACTCTTATATTCCTCTAAGCTTCTGGAGGTCTCAAACAACCCGACCTCTTGGCGCCTCCTAGTAAGGCTGATTTACTCCACCTGGCCATGGATATTAAAGGAGTGTTGAAGGCGGACATAGCAGAGGTGAAACAAGAGATTCATTCTCTGGGCCTTAGAATTCACCTAGTGGAAGAATCAGTGTAAGGACTCTTCTCACAACTATATAATTTGGAACAGATTGTAGCGGAGAAACATGACTCGCTCACATCTATGCAGTATAAATTGAATGATATTGAAAATAGAAATCAGAGGAACAATATTAGGATCCATAACATTCCGGAATCAACACCGGAATCAACACCGCATAAGGATTTACCGGTCTTTCTACAAAAATTGTTTTCTCAAATTTTGGAGCACCTGGAAGATACTACCCTGGTTATTGATAAGGCTCATATGGCCCTGAAACCACGAGGATCCCCTTCCGACCCACCTAGGGACGTTGTGTGCAGGCTACACTACTTTACATATAAGGAGTGGATCATGGCCAAAGCTCGTGAACTGTCTAAGATTTCCTATGCAGGCTATGACCTTCAGTTCTTCCAGGATGTTACACCTTTTACCTTGCAGCACCCAAGGGCCTTAAACCACTTGCTGATCATTTGAGCGGCTTACTTATTCGCTATAAATGGGGATTCCTTTTCTACCTCCAGCTCCCACTGAACCTCGAAAGGGTTTCAACATCCCTTTGGTACCCAACCAATGCTTACGTTGGCATCTCGTGGGTGAATCTTCTCCAAAGAGGCAGAGAGACAAGCAATCCCCGGATAGCCCTAGAGACTCTATGGACTCTGTTACTGCTTGATTGTGCTCATGTTTGCTGTGGCTGAGTTGTATGACCCATGTGCAGATTTGTATTACCACTAGCCCAGCTTGAATATGTACCTTTCCCCCCTCTGCCCATTTATTACATACCCCTTATCTGTAGCAAACATGCGGTACTGCTGGCAGCCTAAGTGGCCCTGCTTTTGGTAATTTGTAATTTATCTCCCAGCATTGTTTTCCCTTTTTGTATATAGCCTTTGTGGTTTCCTCTGTCTCAGCTCCAATCTTATGTTTTCCCTTGGGAACGGCTGGTAGATGATGCATTCCTGCCCTTGACCCTAGTTAAAGCCACTAGTTCTGCTAAGATGCTGCATCCTTTTCCCCTGCCATTGCAACACCCGCTTCTAATTGTTCCCATATAGCCCTTAGTTCATGGGGGTGTCACCTATCTCTGGTTACAGTCCTGATGATAAGCTTACAGTTCGCTGGTACCCCTTCTGCACTTTATGTAGATATTGACCATTCCTAACCAGCTTAGAGAATAACTATATCCTCATTATGTCACCTGGGTGTAGAGTCCTATCCTCTGTAGTCCACAGATTTCCGCTACTGGGGTTGGACGGAGTTATGGCCCTGCTTTCTCAATTTTGAACGCCTTTGAATAGGCTCCTATTTATGTGGTAGACTTTGGACCTCTTGTCACTATGTGTTTGCCAGCCTATTAGAGGGTGTCATGTATGGGGTAGTCATTTCTCCTTTATTCCATGGGTATGTGGATATAGCCTCTTCCTATGTTAATATGATGCTATACCTCTATGACATTTGTGACTGTTTGATTTTGTATTTCTTTGTCATGTTTTTTTTTTACTTTCTATTATACTGTTCTGCTGTTTGTGGCCCTATTGGGCCTCATCCATCACCCCAGGCCTACGGGCCTGTGTCGCCTTGCCCTCCTGGGGCGTCCACTCACGTTTGTTGGTTGGAACTCCCAGGAAGCGACATATTATATACACTGGAACATTTCTTCTTTTGGATCATTACATTATTTTTTATTGAATTGTGTTTTTTTTTTCTTCTTCTATCCTTGACCCATCATTACATCTGGTTATAGCTCTGTGTCCTTTTTACATAGTTCCTTCTGGATTGACCTTTGTGCCCCCTTTGGTTCACTTCTGTTATCAGACCACATTGTTGAATGATGCTCATTTATGTCTTCCTTTATATACTGGAATGTAATTTACTATACCTTGCATCTGCAGCTATTCTGTGACATATTCATTCTCTTTAACCCTTTGAGAGCCAGAGGGGTATGGAATGCATTGCAAATCAATGCATTCCGTATCCCTCTGGCACTCAAAGGGTTAATTCTGTATCGCTGATTAACTCTCAATAAAGATTTATTGACAAAAAAATGAACCCACCTCTCTCTCTTTCTTAATCTCTCTCTCTCTTACTCTCTCTCTCCCTCTTTCTATTTAGCTACCTGTGAATTCCTTGGATATTTAGTTTTTAATCGGGATATTTATGATCATGAATAATATGTCATGGGTGTAACACTATGCTTTTCATATATGGGGGTTTGAAATATTAAAATAATTTACATGTGTCATAATTTATCAACTTTAGGCATATTGGATATTGTGATAAAATCCATCTTCAAGGATAAGCATTAACTAGACATACTGTAGTCACTGCTGTTGATGTCATTAAAGACATGATATCCAGCTTAAAGATATGAGTAAAGATTCTTCCCTCCAGCTTTGTCAACAGCCAACTGGAGCAAAATAATTTGTGATTTGTGACCTGATGATTGAGTGCCTAAGAACTAGCCATGAACATTGCTAAAATGTAGTCAGAATCCAGATTATATTGCTTCAGCTGGTTTCTGACAAATGCAATCTTGGAAAACACAGAAACTTTCCAAATAATGAGTATATAGAAAAAATCTAGTATATGAGGAAGATTTCAATTTTATCTTGTATTCACAAAGTAAAATAGCTCAAATCTTGCTTTTTCTTTGGAATAGGGTGTACTTGCACATACATATGAATTTCAAGCGTTTATAGTAGATTGTATGTATACATACTGTACAGGATCCTCATTGTTGCATTTGACACAAAACAGAAATTACTTTAGCAGTTCTATGTGATATCTAAATTCATAGTGTCCGTTAAAAGATTATGATTTATTTTGTGCTTATATGGGGACAATGATGGGAAATGTGTCTATATACTGAGGCTGATATATAAGAAAAGAGGTGAGATGCACTAAGGTGTGATAAAGAGGTGATAATGTGGAGATGACTTCTCTAGTGTGATAAACTCTCCAAGTCCTATGTTATTCTATGAAGCCAATGCCAATCTGAGAGATCTTAGTGCATGGGCTCCATAGGATAACATAGGAACTGGATAGTTGATAACGCTGAATAAGTCATCTCCACTTTATCACCTCTTTATCACAGCTTAGTTTATATTTCCCTTGGAAAAATTCTAAGACAAACCAACTACACCATAGAACTCAGATACAAATCTCCCAATGTCCCATTGATTTAAAGGAATAGTAAAGTTTCAAAATAAAAGCAGCTCCAATTAATCTTCATAGTATTTGTGCCATGGAGAGTGTTATTTTAATACTGTTAGAGTTGTAATTCAAGAGTAATTGAATAATAAAGTGTTCCCCTCCTGCCCCTTTTACCTAGTGTAAGACACCTCCCCTCAAAATGAAATCTGGTCTCTTGACCGGACAGTTCAAAGCAAGGGACACTCTTCTTACTGTGATCATAAGGAAAACCCTGCATCCCTTAACAGGTTTATCAGGTTTTCCCTTATGCTAATTGAAGATTGTCCCTCTCAGTGATATATCCGTACAGTCTTTCTACTCTGAGGTGAGCAGTATTACATCAGTAAAAGGGGTGGGAGGGGGATACTTTATCATTCAATTACTCTTGAACTACAACTCTGACAGTATTGAAACAACACTCTCCATGGCCCAAATAATATGAAGATTAATTGGAGCTGTTTTATTTTGAAACATTACTATCCCTTTAAATAAGATTTTTTAACCCCCTGAGTGTTAGCAAGGGTACAAAATCATTGTGACGCACTATTGAATCAATGTATTGTGTTGGTTACATCTCTGGCACTCAAAGAGGTAAAATCCCCATTTATATCAATCTGATTGTTCACTTGTCCCATAGTATACAGCTTGTGTTTGCCTTATTTATTTCCATTAAAGAATGTAGAATTCTTCATTAAATGTTATTACATCTTTAAATTGGATGTTTTATAAAAATGAAAACCTACAACTACAACTGGTGCAGCATTTTGTAAAGCCTTGGACAGAGTGCAAATTGGGTCACATTAGGAAAAAAAAATACCACAGTCTTTTTTTTTTTTTTACTTCAGTATATAAATGTTAATCTCACTGTCCTGCCTTTGGCCTAACCAGTCATATTACGGCTAAGGGAACTAACCTTGATCATGCCTGATTGTAGCTCAGGTTACACATTTATTTAAATTGTATTCAGAATGTCTTATAAAGGACAGTGTTAGCTTTGATTAAGGGACATGTCACTTCTTACCATTCATGGGTGTCATCATGAAGACATTGATCTGTATTCCTCTTCATAATCTCCTCTCCATCACAGATCCGCTCCTTGACTGTACAGACTTGCTACAGGGATCTGTATAACACACACACACACACACACACACACACACACACACACACACACACACTGTGTATTTATGGTAGGGAAAATGTACAATGTGGTGTCACAGATGGCTCTACAACAGATTCTCATCACTCATGGCTGGTGTTCCACTTAAGCAGATGTGATAACTGATCTGGACTTTTACTAATCCTAAGGGTCTTTTTTCTATACCAAGTAGAATGATTTATGAAAAATAAAATCCCTGTATTACTAGAAAGTTGCCTCACCTGAATGCTTTGATTACGGTCCTTAAAATTTTAGAGCTTCTCCTGTCATCACATGATTGTATTTGGAGAAGGTGCTATTTTATGATAGTCTAAGAGATTCTCTGCAGACTGACAAAGATGAATATGTCTCTCAATAGTCAGATGCCTTTACATTGTTATTGCTATAGTAGTGCGGAGTACAAATAGGAAGAAGACAGGTGTCTATCAATCTCTATGCCAGATTTTACAACTCCTGCATCCTTGTGCAAACTGGTGATCTTTGAAAATCTGTAAATATTTGAAATGACCGAGCTGTAAGAAAGGATTGCTATAGACTTTTAGTTTTAATAGAGGTTAACTGAGAAGATGTATTAGCCTTTCATAGAAGGAACATCTGTTTTCTTCTCATGCCACTCCAAACAGTTGCTCTTACTTATGCTGCTATCAATCATTAACAAATCATATATAAAATATGCAGTAAGGAGTAAAATAATTAAATTGTGAAAACAAATGCTCTTTAATATATAAAAGTCCTTTTAAGTGCACACACATCCACCTTAATTATTTATCCATATTTTCTACGAATACATTTATGTGTTTTAGAAGTGATCATGATTTGTTTATGTGAAGACTGAGCAATTTGCTCTTGCAATAGATGATAAATTGATTATATGTTGGAAACACCTTTTATTCAAACTTAGAACTGTGCTTGACATTTAAATGATGTATGAGCCCAAAGTGGTAGCCAGGAGGTAACCAAGGTGGTAGTCATGGTGTATCTTTATGTAGCTTTACCCACAATGTATCAAGTCCAAGAAGCAGCAGTGCTTAAGCTACCAATTCAACATTGTTGAAAGTTCTTTGGGGGATTTTAAAAGGCTCATATACACTACATTACTCATTTTAAACATCTGGTAAAAATATTCAGAAACAAATTTCCTAAAATATGTACTTTTTTGAACAGGGCCGTATCACTGTACTCCTCAACTCCCAAATATACACACACACACACACACACACACACACACACACACACACACACACACACACACACACACACAGGTTTATGTATGAGTCATGCATAGCATAGTCTCTAGGGAGAAAAACACAAAATAATGTTAGAGTACAAATGCATTGCTAACATTAGGGAGACAAGTATATCTTTACTCCATTATATGACACTAGAAGAGCATTACACAGTAACATAAAACATCAAATCATTACACTAAATCAGCAAAACATTGGGAGGGGAGCAATATGCCATGTAATATAACAAATGGTCCAACAACAACTGCACTGATAACTGTAAGGAGACAATAAAGCTTTACGTCATTACATGACAATAGAAGAAATCAGCAGATTTTCTTTCACATGGGGCGTTTGCTGATTCATCAATGGGTTAGTTGTATCTGTCACTCAGATATTAATGAATGATTACACATAGATTTGCCTCTATTTTTTTTAAGGTAGATCTTAATTAGTTTTGATCCATAACATTTCCAGTGTAAGAAGGAACATGAGTGAAGAAAATAATCATATTCCAACCATGGGGGAGGTTCACTAAGCGCTGATAAAGATGTGATAAAGTGGAATGGCTTCTGTTTTTCACTTCTCCAATTCCTGTGTTATTCCATGGAAACTTTGGCGATCTTAGTGTATAGGCTCTATAGAATAACATAATCACCTCTTCAGCAACGCTTAGTGAATCTCCCCCGAGTTCTTTCCAGAACCAGCAAATGTATAACTATGCATTATGGAACAAATGGAACAATCAACAGCAACAGAAACATCTGATTAAATCAATACTTGACTAAGACTAACATGAATTACTTTAATGTGCTTTTAAACCAAATAGACAATATTAAATTTACTCCAGCTTTTAACCATATTTCATTGACTAGTATATTCAAAGCAGTGAAACACGATTGCTTATTGATAAATATCTGGAGGTTTTCTTAAATGATCTCAGTGAAGAGAAGTTGATTTTTTGAGCTCATGGGCCAAGAGAATTTACTAATTTAAAATATTTAGGCACTTAAAACATAAAACAAATGTTGTTGTTCCAGATAAATTACATTACTAAAAAAATAACCTAAAATATGAAACATTGGGACAACCTTAATCTTTACTAGAACTGGAAACGTAACCTAAAAAATGACAGAAAATCTTTTACTTCTAAAAACAGACTTCCCTAGACAAGCATCAATTCCAAACCCTAGACAAGCATCAATATCCTTCATCCAATAAAACAGGCTAATCTCACTACTAGATAACCTGTAATTCCTACCAGGACTTACAGATTAGAATTTTGACTCATGAAAAACACAAGAAAATTACTATTAGCATACCATCTTGAAGATGGTAAATTCTTTAATTCCATTCTCTTCAGGAAAATGTGATTTACACAACAAGGAGTACTGACATTGTAAAGGGATACATAACAATCATACAGAAGAAATCTATTTTACTCAGATTTGAACGCATTTTGATACTAGGTATAAAATGACAGTGTTTAATCCATTTATAACATTTTGAAAGTTTCTGAAACAGTGAAAAAACTTTCTTTCCCTACTTAAAAGTCAGAATGGAAACCATTACCAACTTTCTCCTTTTCTAGAAATATAATAGCAATAGAGACGATCTACAACACCCGTATGGGCATCTTGTTCCATATATTTATTTATTTAGAAAAATGTTTTACCAGGAAGAATACATTGAGATTTGTCCCTTTTTCAAGTATGTCCTGGATAGTTTTCAGTAAAGGCTTATATAGTTACACAAATTGAGAGACATTATATATATATATATACATAAACACAAATATACATACATATTAACCCCTTAAGGACCGGGAAAATCTGAGTTAGATTTGACTTAAGGACCGGAGCAATTTTGACTTTTTTGACTATGTCTTTGTTCAACCATATTTTCTCTTTAATTCCTTTTGTGCACCCACATAAATTATATACTGTTTTTTTAAGCACAAGTAGGGCTTTCTTTTGATACCACAATTATATGAATACCTCATTGTTTAATTTGATTAAATAGAAAAAAAGAGGAAAAAAATTGAAAAAAAAACAACATTTTGCTTATATTTTCGTGTCAGGATTTGCATACAATTAGTTTATGACAAAAAAATACCCCTAAATATATTCATTTGCTTCTCCTGAATATAAGAATACCCCATATGCCTAGTATTTCAATCACTTCCTCACATTTACAAGGTAAATATTACAAGATGGATGCCATTATTTCCAACTTGTAATTTCTCAACAATTGGCATGTGAGCATCATAGCTTAGCTGACGGTGCCAGAACCAAAAATGTCCCACAAAGGTATATGTTTCTGAAAACTACACAACATAAGGTAAATAATCAGGAGAATTTTGGAGTTTTTCATGCAGCTATTTTTCCAGAAAAAAAATTCAAAATTGTGGTAATATTTTGTTTTTTTGCAGTTTTCACACTTACATTTCAATACTACTGTTGATATCAAGCACATGATAGGTGAAGATTTTTAAAAATGCATTCTTTAGTGTTCAGCTCCTTCTTCTGAGTACGGCAATACCCCATATGCATAGGTTTCTCAAGGTTTGGGAGAGCTACGGGGCCCAAATTGGAACATGCGCGTTTCCAGTTTCACACTTTGAATTTTCACAGCTTGTATCACTGGTGCCATGTCTCATTTGGGGCTGTGTAACAGTGCTCCACTCTAAGATTTCCCTCCAAAAGTATATATTTTTGGAAAGTAGACACCCCAGGCTTTCATTTTATGTATGTTTTCAATTTTTTTACGCAGCCATTTTACCACCAATCGCTCGTAAATCTTGACGTAAGTTAAAAAACACCGTTTTTCACACTTGCACTTCAATGTTGATGTGAATTTCAAGCACAGGATAGGTGAAGATTTTTAAAAATGCATTGTTTAGTGTTCAGCTCCTTCTTCTGAGTACGGCAATACCCCATATGCATAGGTTATTCAAGGTTTGCGGGAGCTATGGGGCCCAAATTGGAACATGCGCGTTTCCAGTTTCACACTTTGAATTTTCACAGCTTGTATCACTGGTGCCATGTCTCATTTGGGGCTGTGTAACCGTGCTCCACTCTAAGATTTCCCCCCAAAAGTATATATTTTTGGAACGTAGACACCCCAGGCTTTCATTTTATGTATGTTTTCAATTTTTTTACGCAGCCATTTTACCACCAATCGCTCGTAAATCTTGACGTAAGTTAAAAAAACACCGTTTTTCACACTTGCACTTCAATGTTGATGTGAATTTCAAGCACAGGATAGGTGAAGATTTTTAAAAATGCATTGTTTAGTGTTCAGCTCCTTCTTCTGAGTACGGCAATACCCCATATGCATAGGTTATTCAAGGTTTGCGGGAGCTATGGGGCCCAAATTGGAACATGCGCATTTCCAGTTTCACACTTTGAATTTTCACAGCTTGTATCACTGGTGCCATGTCTCATTTGGGGCTGTGTAACCGTGCTCCACTCTAAGATTTCCCCCCAAAAGTATATATTTTTGGAACGTAGACACCCCAGGCTTTCATTTTATGTATGTTTTCAATTTTTTTACGCAGCCATTTTACCACCAATCGCTCGTAAATCTTGACGTAAGTTAAAAAAACACCGTTTTTCACACTTGCACTTCAATGTTGATGTGAATTTCAAGCACAGGATAGGTGAAGATTTTTAAAAATGCATTGTTTAGTGTTCAGCTCCTTCTTCTGAGTATGGCAATACCCCATATGCATAGGTTATTCAAGGTTTGTGGGAGCTATGGGGCCCAAATTGGAACATGCGCGTTTCCAGTTTCACACTTTGAATTTTCACAGCTTGTATCACTGGTGCCATGTCTCATTTGGGGCTGTGTAACAGTGCTCCACTCTAAGATTTCCCCCCAAAAGTATATATTTTTGGAAAGTAGACACCCCAGGCTTTCATTTTATGTATGTTTTCAATTTTTTTACGCAGCCATTTTACCACCAATCGCTCGTAAATCTTGACGTAAGTTAAAAAAACACAGTTTTTCACACTTGCACTTCAATGTTGATGTGAATTTCAAGCACAGGATAGGTGAAGATTTTTAAAAATGCTTTGTTTAGTGTTCAGCTCCTTCTTCTGAGTACGGCAATACCCCATATGCATAGGTTATTCAAGGTTTGCGGGAGCTATGGGGCCCAAATTGGAACATGCGCGTTTCCAGTTTCACACTTTGAATTTTCACAGCTTGTATCACTGGTGCCATGTCTCATTTGGGGCTGTGTAACCGTGCTCCACTCTAAGATTTCCCCCCAAAAGTATATATTTTTGGAACGTAGACACCCCAGGCTTTCATTTTATGTATGTTTTCAATTTTTTTACGCAGCCATTTTACCACCAATCGCTCGTAAATCTTGACGTAAGTTAAAAAAACACCGTTTTTCACACTTGCACTTCAATGTTGATGTGAATTTCAAGCACAGGATAGGTGAAGATTTTTAAAAATGCATTGTTTAGTGTTCAGCTCCTTCTTCTGAGTACGGCAATACCCCATATGCATAGGTTATTCAAGGTTTGCAGGAGCTATGGGGCCCAAATTGGAACATGCGCGTTTCCAGTTTCACACTTTGAATTTTCACAGCTTGTATCACTGGTGCCATGTCTCATTTGGGGCTGTGTAACAGTGCTCCACTCTAAGATTTCCCCCAAAAGTATATATTTTTGGAAAGTAGACACCCCAGGCTTTCATTTTATGTATGTTTTCAAATTTTTTTACGCAGCCATTTTACCACCAATCGCTCGTAAATCTTGACGTAAGTTAAAAAAACACCGTTTTTCACACTTGCACTTCAATGTTGATGTGAATTTCAAGCACAGGATAGGTGAAGATTTTTAAAAATGCATTGTTTAGTGTTCAGCTCCTTCTTCTGAGTACGGCAATACCCCATATGCATAGGTTATTCAAGGTTTGTGGGAGCTATGGGGCCCAAATTGGAACATGCGCGTTTCCAGTTTCACACTTTGAATTTTCACAGCTTGTATCACTGGTGCCATGTCTCATTTGGGGCTGTGTAACAGTGCTCCACTCTAAGATTTCCCCCCAAAAGTATATATTTTTGGAAAGTAGACACCCCAGGCTTTCATTTTATGTATGTTTTCAATTTTTTTACGCAGCCATTTTACCACCAATCGCTCGTAAATCTTGACGTAAGTTAAAAAAACACCGTTTTTCACACTTGCACTTCAATGTTGATGTGAATTTCAAGCACAGGATAGGTGAAAATTTTTAAAAATGCTTTGTTTAGTGTTCAGCTCCTTCTTCTGAGTACGGCAATACCCCATATGCATAGGTTATTCAAGGTTTGCGGGAGCTATGGGGCCCAAATTGGAACATGCGCGTTTCCAGTTTCACACTTTGAATTTTCACAGCTTGTATCACTGGTGCCATGTCTCATTTGGGGCTGTGTAACCGTGCTCCACTCTAAGATTTCCCCCCAAAAGTATATATTTTTGGAACGTAGACACCCCAGGCTTTCATTTTATGTATGTTTTCAATTTTTTTACGCAGCCATTTTACCACCAATCGCTCGTAAATCTTGACGTAAGTTAAAAAAACACCGTTTTTCACACTTGCACTTCAATGTTGATGTGAATTTCAAGCACAGGATAGGTGAAGATTTTTAAAAATGCATTGTTTAGTGTTCAGCTCCTTCTTCTGAGTACGGCAATACCCCATATGCATAGGTTATTCAAGGTTTGCAGGAGCTATGGGGCCCAAATTGGAACATGCGCGTTTCCAGTTTCACACTTTGAATTTTCACAGCTTGTATCACTGGTGCCATGTCTCATTTGGGGCTGTGTAACAGTGCTCCACTCTAAGATTTCCCCCAAAAGTATATATTTTTGGAAAGTAGACACCCCAGGCTTTCATTTTATGTATGTTTTCAAATTTTTTTACGCAGCCATTTTACCACCAATCGCTCGTAAATCTTGACGTAAGTTAAAAAAACACCGTTTTTCACACTTGCACTTCAATGTTGATGTGAATTTCAAGCACAGGATAGGTGAAGATTTTTAAAAATGCATTGTTTAGTGTTCAGCTCCTTCTTCTGAGTACGGCAATACCCCATATGCATAGGTTATTCAAGGTTTGTGGGAGCTATGGGGCCCAAATTGGAACATGCGCGTTTCCAGTTTCACACTTTGAATTTTCACAGCTTGTATCACTGGTGCCATGTCTCATTTGGGGCTGTGTAACAGTGCTCCACTCTAAGATTTCCCCCCAAAAGTATATATTTTTGGAAAGTAGACACCCCAGGCTTTCATTTTATGTATGTTTTCAATTTTTTTACGCAGCCATTTTACCACCAATCGCTCGTAAATCTTGACGTAAGTTAAAAAAACACCGTTTTTCACACTTGCACTTCAATGTTGATGTGAATTTCAAGCACAGGATAGGTGAAAATTTTTAAAAATGCTTTGTTTAGTGTTCAGCTCCTTCTTCTGAGTACGGCAATACCCCATATGCATAGGTTATTCAAGGTTTGCGGGAGCTATGGGGCCCAAATTGGAACATGCGCGTTTCCAGTTTCACACTTTGAATTTTCACAGCTTGTATCACTGGTGCCATGTCTCATTTGGGGCTGTGTAACCGTGCTCCACTCTAAGATTTCCCCCCAAAAGTATATATTTTTGGAACGTAGACACCCCAGGCTTTCATTTTATGTATGTTTTCAATTTTTTTACGCAGCCATTTTACCACCAATCGCTCGTAAATCTTGACGTAAGTTAAAAAAACACCGTTTTTCACACTTGCACTTCAATGTTGATGTGAATTTCAAGCACAGGATAGGTGAAGATTTTTAAAAATGCATTGTTTAGTGTTCAGCTCCTTCTTCTGAGTACGGCAATACCCCATATGCATAGGTTATTCAAGGTTTGCGGGAGCTATGGAGCCCAAATTGGAACATGCGCGTTTCCAGTTTCACACTTTGAATTTTCACAGCTTGTATCACTGGTGCCATGTCTCATTTGGGGCTGTGTAACAGTGCTCCACTCTAAGATTTCCCCCCAAAAGTATATATTTTTGGAAAGCAGACACCCCAGGCTTTCATTTTATGTATGTTTTCAATTTTTTTACGTAGCCATTTTACCACCAATCGCTCGTAAATCTTGACGTAAGTTAAAAAAACACCGTTTTTCACACTTGCACTTCAATGTTGATGTGAATTTCAAGCACAGGATAGGTGAAGATTTTTAAAAATGCATTGTTTAGTGTTCAGCTCCTTCTTCTGAGTACGGCAATACCCCATATGCATAGGTTATTCAAGGTTTGCGGGAGCTATGGAGCCCAAATTGGAACATGCGCGTTTCCAGTTTCACACTTTGAATTTTCACAGCTTGTATCACTGGTGCCATGTCTCATTTGGGGCTGTGTAACAGTGCTCCACTCTAAGATTTCCCCCCAAAAGTATATATTTTTGGAAAGCAGACACCCCAGGCTTTCATTTTATGTATGTTTTCAATTTTTTTACGTAGCCATTTTACCACCAATCGCTCGTAAATCTTGACGTAAGTTAAAAAAACACCGTTTTTCACACTTGCACTTCAATGTTGATGTGAATTTCAAGCACAGGATAGGTGAAGATTTTTAAAAATGCATTGTTTAGTGTTCAGCTCCTTCTTCTGAGTACGGCAATACCCCATATGCATAGGTTATTCAAGGTTTGCGGGAGCTATGGGGCCCAAATTGGAACATGCGCGTTTCCAGTTTCACACTTTGAATTTTCACAGCTTGTATCACTGGTGCCATGTCTCATTTGGGGCTGTGTAACAGTGCTCCACTCTAAGATTTCCCCCCAAAAGTATATATTTTTGGAAAGTAGACACCCCAGGCTTTCATTTTATGTATGTTTTCAATTTTTTTACGCAGCCATTTTACCACCAATCGCTCGTAAATCTTGACGTAAGTTAAAAAAACACCGTTTTTCACACTTGCACTTCAATGTTGATGTGAATTTCAAGCACATGATAGGTGAAGATTTTTAAAAATGCATTGTTTAGTGTTCAGCTCCTTCTTCTGAGTACGGCAATACCCCATATGCATAGGTTTCTCATGGTTTGGGGGAGCTACAGGGCCCAATTTTGAACAAATATTGAATTTTCAAGTCCTGCTTAACTGGTGCCATTACTCATTTTGGGCTATGTTCCAGTGCTCCACTTTAGGATTTCCCCCCAAAAGTGTATATTTTTGGAAAGTAGACACCTCCAGCTTTCATTTTAGGTGTGTTTTCAAATTTTTTACACAACCATTTTACCACCACTTTCTCGTAAACTTGACGTAAGTAAAAAAACAGCGTTTTTTACACTCTGCCTTCATTGTTGATGTGAATTTCAAGCACAGAACAGGTAAAGATTTTATAAACTGCATTGATTAGTGTTCAGCTCCTTCTTCTGAGTACGGCAATACCCCATATGCATAGCTTTCTCATGGTTTGTGGGAGTTACGGGTCCCAAATTGGAACATGCGCGTTTCCAGGTTCACACTTTGAATCTTCACAGCTTGCGTTACTGGTGCCATTTCTCATTTGGGCTGTGTAACACTGCTCTTTTTTAAGATTTCCCCCCAAAAGTGGATATTTTTTGAAAGTAGACACCCCAGGCTTTCATTTTAGGTGTGTTTTCAAATCTTGCAAACAGCCATTTTACCACCAAGCCTGTGAAAACTTGACGTAAGTAAAAAAATTCACCATTTTTCACGCTTTCCCTTCAATGTTGATGTGAATTTCAAGCACAGAACAGGTGAAGATTTTATAAACTGCATTGATTAGTGTTCAGCTCCTTCTTCTGAGTACGGCAATACCCCATATGCATAGCTTTCTCATGGTTTGTGGGAGTTACGGGTCCCAAATAGGAACATGTGCGTTTCCAGGTTCACACTTTGAATCTTCACAGCTTGCGTTACTGGTGCCATTTCTCATTTGGGCTGTGTAACACTGCTCTTTTTTAAGATTTCCCCCCAAAAGTGGATATTTTTTGAAAGTAGACACCCCAGGCTTTCATTTTAGGTGTGTTTTCAAATCTTGCAAACAGCCATTTTACCACCAAGCCTGTGAAAACTTGATGTAAGTAAAAAAATTCACCATTTTTCACGCTTTCCCTTCAATGTTGATGTGAATTTCAAGCACAGAACAGGTGAAGATTTTATAAATGCATTGATTAGTGTTCGGCTCCTTCTTCTAATTACGGCAATACCCCATATACATAGGTTTGTCGGGGTTTTGGGGGAGCTACTGGGCCCAGTTGGAACATGTTAGTTTCCTTTTACAGACATGCCATTTTTACAGCTGGTGCCTTGTCTCATTTCGGTCTGTTTGGCAATGCTGCAATTAATTTTACCCCCAAAAGTATATTTTGTAGAAGAGTAGACAACCCTGGCTTTCATTCTATTTGCATCTTATCAATTTTTTCGCTGCCACTGTATCACCAATCCCTCCCAAAATCTGCAGTAAGGCAGAGAAACACCATTTTTCACATTTCTATTTTAATGTTGCTCTGGATTTCAATCAGATTATATTTGCAGATTTTTTAAATGCTTTACATTAGTGTTGAGTTACATTGTCTGAGTACGGCAATGCCCCATATGCATAGGTTTGTCAGGGTTTGGGGGAGCTACTAGGCCCAGTAGGGAACATGTGTGTTTCCATTATCAGAGATAAATTTTGATAGTGTTAGATCTAAGGAGGGATGTGTTTTGAAAAATAAAAAACAAGATATTTCAGGGGGAAAAAGTGGCCAGATAATAAAAGAACCTTTACAGCACTACTGCATTGTGCCTGAATGGTATTCCTTGAAACAGTCACCAATGCAGAGGCCAGGTTTGGAAGGGCAATCAGGACAGTAAGTGGTGGTGTCTGTCCGTATTCCCTTTCTGTAGCAAACCCTGCAGCGCTTCTGTGGTTTGTTCTTTTGGGGAGTTGGGGGGATTTTATAAATAAAATGTACTAACCCGGGTCTTGGTGGAATTATTTCAGACGCACCTTGAAATAAAAATATGGAAATAAGTTGTAGCTGGTACTGTAAAAAGCTACATGTTTGATTGGGGTTTGCCAGCTTAAAAAGTAAAAAGGAATTATGTACAGCAGTCTGCATCATATAGATGGCAACTTTTTTATACCATGCCCTACACTTCCTCATTGCGAGGTATGGCTGCATTAGTTGATCACTCAGATCAACTCCCCCCATGTTTTTATTATAGTCCGTGATGCAGACTGGCTTTCTTATTACCACTGTCCTGCCACGAATAGTGACTGCCACAGATCTGTCCTCATGCATTGTGGTCAGCATGTAGACCTCTTTTTTGTCCCTAAACTTCACTGCCAGCAGCTCCTGTTGGCACAAAGATGATGACGTCCCAGTTTTTAATTTGGTATCTATGAGTATTTTGGGAAACTCCCTGCAATTGCGTCTGACAGTGCCACAGGCCACGGTGTCAAAATAAAACAGAGACCTAAATAAAAGGGGGCTGGTGTAATAATTATCAACAAATAATTGATAGCCTTTATTTAATAAGGGGTAAATTAAATCCCAAACTATTTTCCCACTTGTTCCCATAAATTCGGGGCACCCAGGAGGATCAAGTTTGCTGTCCTTGCCCTCATAAATTCTAAAAGCCTGGGTGTAGCCTGTGGCACTTTCGCACAATTTATAAAATTTGACACCAAATTTGGATCGCTTTGAGGGGATGTACTGCTTGAACCCTAACCTGCCTTTGTATTTCATTAGGGATTCATCTATACTAATTTCTTTTTGGGGCATATACACTTGGGCAAACTTTTTCTGTAAATGGCTTATTAGGGGACGAATTTTGTATAGTCTATCATACTGGGGGTGTTCTTTTGGGGGGCACAGGGTATTATCGTTAAAATGCATAAAGTGCAAAATGATTTCAAATCTGGACCTGGTCATAGTCTTGGGGAATATAGGGGTATCACATACAGGGTTTTTGCTCCAGTAGGATCGGATACTGGGCTTTTTTATTATACCCATTGCCATTATTAAGGCCCAGAATTGCTTAAATTCTATGAGGTCTATGGGTTTCCATATTTCTTCCTTAACTACAAAAGCTGTAGGGTTGGCGGCAGTATACTGGGCTGCATACAAGTTGGTTTGGGACACAATTTCCCCTAAAAGGTCTTCCCCCAAAAATAAATCAAAAAAATTATCATAGTTAAATCCCTCAACATCAATTTGAATCCCTGGGGTGCCTGTAAATTCTGGTATTTGTGGGCAAAAATGTATTGGGGATACCCAATCATTATGATCAGGAGTGGCTGATGTTGGGGCATTTCTTTGGCCAGATCTTTTTGCAGGTGCTGGGGCAATTGCCAGGGCAGCTCTTGGGGCAGCACTTGGGGCATTCCTTTTGGCAGGTATTTTGCAAAGTCTTTTGGCAGATCTTGTGACAGGATGTTTGGCAGATCTTGTGGCAGGATTTGTGGCAGGAATTGTGGCAGGTGCTGGGGCAGGATTTTTGGCAGGTGCTGGGGCAGTTGCCAGGGCAGCTCTTGGGGCAGTGCGTCTTTTTTTGATAGAAGGCCCAGCGTCGTCAGTAGAGCTGCTCTCAGTTTCTGAAAACTGCTCTATTTCAAAATCTGACGCAGTATCTGTTGCCAAAAAGGCATATGCCTCTTCAACGCTATAAGTGCGCTGCATTTTGCCCACTACATTTTTTTTTCCTTACTCTAACGCTATCCCTAAACCTAACTCTAACCCTAAAACTTACCCTAACCTACGTATATCTAGAACCTACCTAACCCAAGTAAACTACCTATCTAAACTATACTTATATATATATATATATTTTTTTTTTAGTATTTTTTTTTATTTTTTGTTTTTTTGGGGGTTTTTTTTGTTTGTTTTTTTTCCCTAAACCTAGATCTGTCCCTAAACCTTTCCCTAACACAAGTCTACACTAAACCTACCCACCTACCTACCTAAACTACCTAAATTATATTTAAATCAATTTTTAATAAAAAAAAAATAAAAAAAAATAAAAAAAAATGTAAAAAAAATTAAAAAAAAATTCAGAGGATACAAGGGGGATGGGGGGTATCCCACAGATCAGCAGACGCTGATCTGTAGTTTATTGATCACTGTAAAAGTGATCAGATGGGGGGGAACTTGGTGATCACTGTAAAACAGTGATCAAAGGGTTAAATTTCTTTTTTAACACAGTTTGCAGGAACACTGGAACGCTGGATCGCAATCTGGCACAATCTCTCTCTGTCTCTCTCCACCTCAGCAGTGTGCAAGATGGAGGGAGACAGAGATATATGACAGGGACAGTATTTACAAATACTGTCCCTGTCAATCAGCATTTGCAACATGTGATTCGCTCATCAAGCGAATCGCATGTTGCAACAAACTTTTTACTGGTTGTTACTAAGTGTCCCGGTATCGGGACACTTAGTAACAAGCAGCCCGCGCTCTCCCATCGCTCCGTGCGGCCGCGATGGGAGAGTTTAACCCTTGACGTACCGGGACCGTCAAGGGTCGTTGAAGCACATTTACCCTTGACGGTCCTGGTACGTCAAGGGTCGCTAAGGGGTTAAAAAATATATACAGTTACATACTGTTTTTAGATATAAAGAAGCATTTACTTTTAAGGATTTTAGACTTGGAAAAGATCTGATTATTTCAGGCAGATTCTAGGCTTTTGGAGCACTCCTATCAGGAAGAAAAAGTTCAAATAGAATATTTAAAAATATGTAGTAGCTATCCAGAACTTGTCTTGTATTCACAGTCATCCACCAACAACCACTAGGCAAAAAGAGACAAAAACACCTCTAAGAGTAACACTGTGGGGCAGTTAAGCTCACTATCTAAGATGAAGAGGCACTTATTACATAAGGAGGCTTCCTCAGACCTTTAGCCACATCGATGAACCTGCCTATAAGTGTGACATAGCAATGTGTGCTTGGAATGGGATATGATTGCATATTCCTTGTCCGTGAACTCTTAGGCATTCCACTCTACTCTTTCCAGGCTGTCCTGTGGGGCTTTGTACATTCTACTCCTTGAATTTTCTCCTGTTGGGCCTTTTTTACTTTTATAAACAGTGTGCCTCTCTAATATTGGTGTTTCAGGTATGTGGGGAACATGGACTGGCAGCCGGGTTGGTATGGGGAGGGTTTGGGGAATTTTGTCACTTCAGTGATCTTACCCTGGTTTCTGTGTCTTCTATTTGCTTCATGTTTTGGTTAAGTTCACCCTCTGGGTAGTTGCTGCTTGTTGTAGTTAACTGTAGATGGGTTTGAACTAGGTATGATCTACTTCTGGGCTAAGGTTAATCAAATAAAAATAGGAATGATGGCATCAATGTATAATGCTGTATAGTATACTAAGTTTCAGTGCTCTGTAATGTATACTTACTTTACTGATTATTGTTTTATTGCTTAATCTGATATATATTCAATGCAATGCCATCTTTTCTTTCTATAAATAAATTATTAATAATAAAACAATAAGGAGGCTTAGATGTTAGATGTATTGTCTTCTTTAGATGTCCCCAACCTTCAGCATCTCCTCACCATTCAATGTCTCCAACAGCAGTTCTACACAGATGTCCTCAGGTTCTTCCCACCTGTTTTAACCTCTTTTTTAACCTACTGAATCATTAGACTCTAGAAACATAAGGATGAAAAGGGATGGGGGAAAAGGTGCCTCTAAAGGTTAAACTGTGAAGAGATCACCATTCCTATCCCAAATGTAATCTACTTACCTGAGCATACTATTTTCAGTTTTAAATATGGGTGTGGTCCTTATTTCTGATTATCCACTTTCAATCTACCTTCCATTTACCCTTCTTTACCATAGTAATACTTACATAGAAGCCAGACTGCAAAAATCAACATATTCATGTGGTATAATAAGGAGGTGTGTGACTCAAACATACATGGACTCCATCTGAGCCTTGTCTCTATGCCTGTCGCCTTGTCTGTGTGTACTATGTACAGAAATATTCAGCTTATCTTGAGTATTTGATTGATCTTTGCCTTGAGTGTTTTCTCCTGTTACCCTGATGTGACATGTTTGAAAGCAGAGTAATGGAAACAGGGCAAGTACTATGTAATAGGGAGCCTTTGTCACATGAGCAACACTTACTTGCGGCCCACAAAATGGACAATGCAAATGCACACATTTTTGGCGCTAGAAGAACAGCACAGAAGAGACAAGAGCCTGCACAGTGCACATCAATCTTATGTGAGATTAGAGTTCTCATCCTTTTTCCAGTCCCCCCAACCCTACCCTAAAAATATATAGCTTGAGCTTAACAAAGGAGTAGGAGGTGGGTAACCTGTGACTTTCCTGACACTGTTGAGCTAACATTTCTATCAGCCTGCTGAAGAGAATGAGAATTGTGTGACAGCTGGGTGGGGCATGTTGTATGCCCTGACAGGGAAGAGAAGATAGATAAAGGTGCAGCTAATTTCAAGCCACCATTAATAGCAAGAGTTCCTTAATATCTGGAGTAAACATTTGAGTACCCAATTGCTTTGCATTTCTAGCACTCAAGAGGTTAATATTGCCGTAAGGATATGAAGGGAGGTTAGATGGGTTGTATTTCCCTTTATAGATTACTGTTATATATATTTATTTATATATATATATATATATATATATATATATATATATATATATTTTTTTTTTTTTTTTTTTTTTTTTTTTTTTTTTTTTTTTCCAGGGGCAAGCAATCTGTCACCCTTCTGCTGTTCATGGACCACTAATATAGGATGCTAAAGATAATGGAGTGTGAAGCAGGATTTTAGCAGCAGTGATCAGTACCTGCGAACATTAACAGTTGCCCTCTTGTTGTCCAGAGAGCTCCCAAACAGTTGATTTGGTGTCATGACAGTTATTCTGTTGGTTTCTATGGAAGAGTTAAGCATCTTCCTACAAGTCTCCATAGAATGTGAAAGAAACCGCTTCATAATTTCTTGTCAGTTCAGACAGTTACAACTTTTAAATAGGGCAAGTGCTAACAGTGAAAGTAACTTTGTTTTACACAGCACCAAAAACCCTACAATACTTGTGTGCTTTTTATATAATAACGGTTTACTACTCCTTTAATTTGTTTCTTCCTCTGCTGCCTCACTCAGTGAGGCACTTCACTAGTATGTGAATCATCATGGATTACATTGAATATCTTGCAATAATTCTTTATTATATGTACCCCAATCCTCTTTAAATACACTCCTAATCACCTTTATGCTAATTAAATGATCCTTAGCTTTGTTCCCCCTTACCAGCACTGCTCAATTTTGACTGCAAGATTACACCACAGCAAAATGCACAACCATGATCCATCAGACTTTCCTCTAGCTTTCAGTCATTAAAACACCCCTCAGAACTCATCTATTCAAAGAAGCTTACACTCAACACCTCCAATTGTCCCACACCTTCTACAGTGGTAAGGTTGCATTATCCTGGTCCTCTTTAAACAATCTGAGTGACCAATCTTGCAGGTGGGCCAACCTATCCCATTGTTCTAACTAAGTGAAAAGATATCTGAATGTATCTAATGTTTACATCCCACCCTTCTTCTTGTTTGCAAAATCTGTTGAACAGGGCTTTCTTTGCTATCCATAGCTTCATGTAACGGTTATGACTATTGTCTAATTGTACAGCACTGTGGAATATGTTGGTGCTTCATCAATGGTTGATAATAATACTAATAATAATAATGCAACAAAAGTACATAAGCCTTTGCATATCTATTCTTATATAACATAATTTAGTCATTTATCTACTATGTTCTTGCAAACTATGAATTTCCTCACTAACTTTTCAAAATTCTATTTTGCTGCATAGAAAATAATCTGCTGTACCCAAAAGGAAGTATAGTACAATGTTATTTTGTAATAAAGATATTGTGCTGGTAGTCAGCATCCCCAGAATGTATAATGTTCATGTTTCATGGGACCCATACAAATTAATTAAAATTATTAAATCTAATTTACAGATAAACAACTTTAATACAATGTAATTAAAATTCTCAGTATGGGCTCAGTTAATTTTATTTGTACTGGTATTTTTTTTGTTGGTAAGGCATATGCAAGCTAATGTATTTAGAAAAAAAAGTCCTTAGAGTGTTTTCATTGTTCTATTTAAGCGTATGCTTTTTGTATCAATTCCATGAGTTTTGGACATATGATTTACTTAAAAGGAAATTATCATAGCATGTTGAATCATTTTATTTAAATTTAAATGTACCCTTATTAGATTAATTGTTTAATGCTCTGTTAAATAACTGTTTCAAATTGAAAGACATTCTACATTTGTTACTGGTATGTTATTGGTAAATAGAGTTTTGTTATTTTGTCTACTATACTGATTTTTATTGTATTACATTGCCGTAAACAAGAGAATGCCTGAGTCATCTTCATTGACATTTAACCCTATGTGTTGCACACCTCTCTGGAATCAATGAGTTAATGATAGCATTGGGAACCCATGGGAAAGCCCTGCCATAAACCATTAGTAGATGCTTTTTCTCTCTTTCTTTTTTTTTTTTTCCATGTAAAAAGACACAAGTCACACTCTTATTTTAAACACAATTATGGAAGCAAACAGATATTAAGAGACTACACAATCCATTCCCAAATTATATGGAAGCTATGTGCACATTGTAAGACATTAATGGTAACAGCGCCATGAAGGATAAGACACTTGAAACCAAGTAATCATTTTTTTTATATATAACTGCTGAGGAAACTTGCAGAGTAACCTATAGTTGATAGGATATAATGCTGCTAAAAAAACATAAAAAATATAGGGAGACTATAGAAGAGCTATTATACGTTTAAGAAGGTAGTTTCTTCTCTTTCTCTTAATTATTTGACCAAAATTGACAAAGAAACTAACCAGTAGCCACCAGACACAAACATTATTGATTGCATAGGCTTTGTTGTAGTATTTTGATTTTTGTGTAATAAGTGCACTATTAATTATAGCCTAGGCAAATTTGTTAACATTATATTGGCAATGTGACATCTGAGCATATTTGTATTCATAAGCATTCAGGTGTTCTGTCTTGTTTGAATCTTCTCTACACTTAATTTTATGATTTTCACACAGGGATGTTTTATAGCTATACACTATACACTTTCATCAGGCATAATGTCCTGTGATTGGAGGAAAGCTGATGCAGTACCATTGTTCAAATAAGGGACAAGATCCAAACCAGGAAATGATTGACCTGTGAGCTTGACTTCCATAGTGGGTATCATATTAAAAGGGCTACTAATTGACAGTATTCAGAACTATGTGAAGACCAACAGTATTACTAATTGGAGCCTGCATGATTTTTTTTGGAGAATAGATCATGTAAAACTAATTTATTTGCATTTTACTAAAGACTAAGTAGTAATTTGGACAAGTCAATTGCTGTATACTTGGAATTTGCAAAAGCCTTTGATACAGTACCTCACAACAGGTTACAACATACATTAAAAAACAAAAACACATTTAGATTGGAGAAAATCAGGCATAGAACAAAATTTTAGGCCTACCAGGCGTTTCCTTAAGCCCAAAAGGAGTGTTTATGAAACTAGTGAAAACCAGGCAGTGAGCACATCAGTTAAGTATAAAGCGTAGCATTACTGTGATCATGGGCACCTGACCACATGAATAATGTATTATAATTGCCCTTAGCAAATCAAGTATATTTAGCAGATATATATATTCAGTACTGTGCAAAAGTCTTAGGCAGGTGTGAAAAATTATGTAAAGTCAGAATGCTTGTAAGAATGCTTTCAAAAATAGACATGTTAATAGTTTATATTTATCAAGTAACAAAATGCATAGTGAGTGAACAGAAGAAAAAATCTAAATCAAATCCATATTTGGCGTGACCACCCTTTTCCTTCAAAACAGCATAAATTCATCTAGGTACACTTGCACAAAGACACAGATTTTCTAGGCATGTAGGGCTTGATTCAAATGTTTGCACTAATAAAGCTGGTAGGACAAAATGGATACTGACCAACAAATAGAAAATGTCTTGGTCATTATCCAAATGTCTTAAAAAGAACAATGGACGTTAGGCCACAAAAATGGTCTTGTGGCTAAACTTCCGTTTTGTGCATTAAGTTCCCAAAACGCCACTAAATAATGGCAGTATTGGGAACTTAACAGTAAAAAAAGCTAACAATCTGTGCCTGACATACTATCAAACACCGATCGTTACCTCATATGTCATACACTTATCTGTCATCCACTGTCCTCCTTCTGTCTTCTCTTTTGTCCTTCTTTTCAGTCTTGTATTCTTTCTACTGGTATCTGTAAAAGAAAACATAGTATTAATACAATGCAGCACACAACACATTGTTTAACCCCTTGAGTGGAGACAGGGGAGACATTATAAATTACTCAAAGTATATTTTCAACATTGTTTGGGACATATGACTTTGCAACTTTAATATACTTGCTTCACATAATAATAGCGGCATTTTGCATTGTACACGGGGGCACTAATACATTGTTTAACTCTTTGAGCCCCAGAAAAGTCTGCAATGCGTTGTTTTGCAATGTGTTGCATACCCCTCTGGCACTCAAGGGGTTAAACAATGTATTGTATTCTGCATTGTATTAATGCTATGTTTTCTTTTACAGATACCAGAAGACAGAAGAGAAAGACAGAAGAACCAGGAAGCTGAGTACGCCACTGGACATCAGGATTAATGGAAAGTGTTACTTTTAATGGATTGTTTTTTTTTTTTAACTTACTTGGGTTAACCCTATGAATAACGGTGGGGTAATTCTATTAACTTTTGACACATGTTTCATACTTTGGGGCTTAGAGCCCCATATCAATACATCCACTGAGGACTTTCTGCGTCGGCTGTTTGAAGAGCTGATAAGGGACTCAAGTCAGAAAAAAAGTGGGTCTTACCTTTCCTGCAATAACTTGAGTCCCTTAACCAGTTTTCATGGCTAATGCAGACATTTGAATTGATAATTACGGTATTTTCATAATTTTCTGTGAATTAAAACACAACAACTCTTTCTTTTGCTGGTATTCTTTCACAGCACAGACATTTGACTAGCTTACTATGCTTGAAAAAATGCTGTCGGCAGAAAAAAACAGCCGTCTCCAACATTTGGATCGAGCCCAATTACACCAAACAGGTGCTAATTATCATCAATTTAATATGTAAGTTGAAACACAATCATTGACTGAAACAAAAACAGTTGTGTAGGAGGAATAAAACTGGGTGAGAAGGAACAGACAAACTCAGCTAACAAGTTGATGTTGCTGAAGACAGTTAAATGTCACAAGTCACACCATGGTAAGACTGAGCACAACAGCAAGACACAAGGGAGTTATACTGCATCATCAGTGTCTCTCCCAGGCAGAAATTTAAAGGCATACAGGGTTTTCCGGATGTGCTGTCCAAGCTCCTTTGAAGAAGCATAAAGAAACAGGCAATGTATTGAACCGTAGACACAGTCGTCAGCCAAGGAAACTTAGTGCAGCAGATGAAAGACAAATCATGCTTTCCCTTTGCATTCGGAAGATGTCCAGCAGTGCCATCAGGTCAGCATTGGCAGAAAACAGTGTGATCCTGGTATACCCATTTACTGCCTGGAGAAGTCTGGTCAGAAGTGGTCTTCATGGAACACTTGCTGCCAAGAAAGCCATACCTTTGACAATGAGACAAAGACAAGAGACTCAACTATGCATGAAAACACAAGAAATGGGGTGCAGAAAAATGGCAGCAGGTGCTCTGGACTGATAAGTCAAATTTTGAAATATTTGACTGTAGCAGAATGCAGTTTGTTTGCCAAAGGGCTGGAGAGCTGTACAAGAATGAGTGTCTGCAAGCAACAGTGAAGCAAGGTGGAGGTTCTTTGCAAGTCTGGAGCTGCATTTCTGCAAATGGAGTTGGGGATTTGGTAAGAATTAATGGTATCCTCAATGCTGAGAAGTACAAGCAGATACTTAGCCATCATGCAATGCCATCAGAGAGGCATCTGATTGACCCCAAATTTATTCTACAGCATGACAATGACCCCAAAAATACAGTCATTAAGAGCTATCTTCAGCGTGAAGAAGAGCAAGGAGTCCTGGAAGTGATGGTATGGCCCCCACAGAGTCCTGACCTCAACATCATTCAGTCTGTCTGGGATTACATGACGAGAGAGAAGCAACCGAGGGTGCCTAAATCCGCAGAACAGCGGTTAGTTCTCCAAGATGTTTGGAACAACCTACCTGCCAAGTGTGTGCAAGTGTACCTAGAAGAATTGATGCTACTTTGAATGCAAAGGGTGGTCACACCAAATATTGATTAGATTTAAATTTTTCTTCTGTTTACTCACTATCATTTTGTTAATTGATAAAAATTGATAAAAATAAACTATTAATATTTCTATTTTTGAAAGCATTCCTACTTTTCAGCATTTTTCAAACCTGCCTTAGACTTTTGCACAGTAGTGTATATTAAGTATATAATTACTCCAGAGACATTAAATCCTCTTCTTTTTCTTTTTCCACTCCTACTGGTTTCTCACTTCCAGGACTCTAGGCTATGAAATACAGGTTAGATTTAAGTGTGTTGCAGGTTTACATCTCCGTTTACTCTTTTTACTCAAGAATAAGATCTATACCAGTTCTGGTTGGTCAAATTAAAGTGATTCACAGTCAGATGTTGGAGGTCTGTATTTGTAATTAGGTCTGTTAATGTTGAAACTGACCATTTTCCCGTTAATATGTGTAAGCAAGCAAGCTTACCTCTTAAGAAGGAATCTACAAATGGAGGGAAACTACAAAAATATTATACCGATCTGGCTGTGCAGAAGGAGTCACTCATGTTGCCTCAGAATTCTAAGTTACTCCTTAGAGATATGCTCTTCAGAAATACTACAAAGTACCCCCATCCTCTGTCTGGAGCTAACTACAATTTGAACAGAAACAAACACTGACAAAAGCCCAGAAAGAAGCTCTTATCCTCGAACATTTCCTTCTTTTTGGTGGATACATTATATCTAACATGACTTAATGTGCATAATTAAAGTCTTTATAGTCCCATTTTGCAGTCCTTATATAATCACAACTGGAGCTGTCTGGGGCAATTATGATAATCTACTTTTTTCTTGAATTAATCTTTTGATTAAGCTTTTGATCTGCAATGGTACACCATTTCTTTCTGAATCCTACCCATGTACTTGGATATATCTCATATGTGAAAATAAATATGTGTTAACATCACCTGCCTTTCTGTAAAAACAACAAACAGCAAAAACTAATATAGTCAATATATAAATATGAGTAAATTTAAATTTTATTATGAGTACGATCCAGCTTTCTTCATTTTATCTTGATTTAGTCATTGTGATATTTTCTTTGTTTGAAATAAGAGATACCAGTATGTTAAAGTATTAAATAAGAATTGAATTTGACTATAAACTAAGTGCAATAAAGAATTCCTATCTAATGTTGATTTGGCTTGCCTACTAATAATGTCAGTAGTGTCATATTTCTGTTAAAATGCATCCATCAATATGAAAATCGTTTGCAAGAAAGAAATAAGTTCTCTGTAACATTTATAGGAAATGATTTCTGTTTGAACCCTCCCCCCACTTAGCCATTAATTTTACCTACGTATAATAATGTATATCCATATTTTAGATGAAAAATAAATAAAATTTAAAAAACCCATAAGACACTGTATAAAAGGGGGCTGAGGAGGGTATCTGTGTCGGTGAGTGGAGTCTGGGGAAAGAATCGATTAAACAGGGAATTTGTTTTGGGGGGTTTCTTGACTGGTATTTTCAAAAGGAAAAGAAGATTCCAAGACGAAGCCGTTGAGGCGACACGCGTTGGGATGGATGCAACATTCTGAGGGGTGACATGCAGCTATCTGGCTTTTTTCTGGCACCTTCTTTGTTATATTTGCAACTAATAGAGAGCTTTTCCAGTCTTTCTAATTGCTCTCTTTTCTTTTTTATCTTATTTGTTGCACTATTTTTGCATCTTCACATAAACTAGGGACATTATATTATTGTGATATTTTCTCTGCACTGGTTGAAAAGTAATTATTTCCTTTTGCTGTAGATAAGCTCTGCTTTCGACAGTATAACATTCAGGATATAATTGCCAACTCCATTTTGCTGCTATGTTATGATTTTTCATATTTGCATAGAGAGCATTTATATGTATTATTATTTGATGTATCTTCCCCTCAGATGTATATTTTTAATTATTTTTATTCAGTCACCAATGTTATTTTTTTCTTGTGATTTATATTTTTTGGATTTCTGTGCAATAAAGCTTTATATATTTGCTGTACTTGATTTATGCCTTTTTATAGGTGCTAATCTTTTGTGTAGAGAGTTCTTTACTCTCCCTATGAAGTTTCTTAGCTCCCAAGTGCACCAGGCTATTTCAGTTTTTATCATATGTACTTTATATAGCTTGTGCTAGCCCTCTTTTCTTTGTTGTTAACTTCCTGGCTTGGTGGGCCATGGCTGCTCTGGCCATGTGGTCTGTCTTGTTGTTATCACATGCCCCTGTGGGCTGTAACGACATCACTGCACATGCTGTTCAGACCAGAAGGTCATGCACACATCCGCAGAAGTGCAGGACTAGCATCCCTACATTGAGTCTCTCAGAGACTCAGTGTAGAGAAGCTAATTTTTAGTCTGGAAAAAGCTGTCACTGGGCTTCTTCACAGCTGCTGATCTCTCCATGGTGGCAGACCCACGGTCCACGACCGAGTGCCCAATGGGTCAATCTGCCCCTGGCTTCTAACATAACTAATTAGCATACATGCATGGTTTAGCATTAATTTTTAATCTGAGTTCCAAATATAAATTATTTTCTCAAAATTATCTATTATACAGAAAATAGTTAATATAACAAATAGGCAGATTTCATTCTTTGTAATATAAGCTAACCTTGTCTTATGGAGACATGTTTACTTTAACCCTTTGAGTGAGTGCTGAGCAATGCGTTGCATACCCCTCTGGCACTCAAACACTCAAACAGTTAAGGGCCTTCTCAAACTGAATATTATATTGTTGTCAGTTATTCATTCTCAAAGGTGAAGTGTCCGTATATGCATCTTCCCTACTCCTGCTAAAATGTGACCACAAAGATGGCATTAACCAAATATATATCTTCATATATATTGCAAAATAAAAACTGTCATTAAACTATTAACAACTAACTTTCTAGCAGAACCTGGTGGAGGTGGATGTCTTGAGTAGGATGATGTAGTACAACGTTCTTGAAGTGTATGGATGTTTTTCTTTACTGTTCTTCAAAGTAGACTTTCCTATTCTTGAAAATGACTAAATATCTCCAAATCTTAACATAGACAGTAATTACAACAGCTCCATCATAAAACAGAAAAGCCACACAAACCCTGTAATCACTGAGACTGATGAACTAAGAAGAACTAAAGAAAATCCATGATAATACTGGTGAAAACAAATGCACCAAGAGAACAAATAAAAATTCTCAAATTCCTACCAATTTAATAGAGTTTTGCAGCAACCCCATAGAGATCAGTTTTGCATTCAATGCTTTTAAGACCCCCAATCAATTATTTATTTATATGGTGATATTGATTTCTGTCAGGATTGTTTTTTCTTTCTTACAATATCAGCCTCATTCTGTGTCAAGAAAATACATTTTACTCAGCAGGAAAATCCCTACAAAATATATATTTGAATTATTATTACTATGTTTTTAACAGATACGTTCCACAATAAACTATTTAGCCAGTCTGCTTTCATACAACAGAGACAACATATTGTGTTATGATTTATTTATGAAATGCTTCAGTCATGTTACTTGTGATCTTCACACCTTTCTGGTGGAATGTATATTTGAAATGCCAGTAAACAGGTTTCTATTTATTAGTTGACATGCATCAAAATGCAAACATTTACAAAATGGCTACATTATCATGAGGATGTAGGTAATACTAGAATGGTGTACAAGAATAAAGGATGTATCAGAGCAGGGGTGTATGACAACATTAACACAGTAACTTTACATATATCTTTGATATCATCATGTCTTCTATTCTTCTTTAGGTCTCACTTGACAAGGTCTAATTTTTTTATTTTCTTATGTTTTTATGAGTAATGTTGGTTACAATGTAATTTATGATTTGTTATGTGATTTTGGCACTGATGCCATAGCTCTAGGGTATCATGAATAATAACCTAATTTGAGAATGTGGTCTTTAAGATTAAACAATCCAAACATCCAACAAAGGCATCTATATCATATATGATGTCATGGCTAATTAATGACTCTAATTGATCATGGGAAATTTGAAATTTAAAAATCTGACCCTCCTACAAAAGCATCTGCTAGAATAAAAGAAAAACATTACCTCCCAACCTGAAAAAAAAAGACAGTAAATTAAAATTTGTCTTTATGACTTGGGCCTCGATTCAAATGTTGGAGTTAAGAAAAAACAGGCGTTGTAGTTTTTTAAGTCAGATTTCTGTGTTCAAATACCCATGTTGCTAAAACGAAACTTGTAGTATTTCTACATAACGCCAGTCAAAAAAAAGCCCATAAGAATCAACTAAAAACAATGGGCAAGTGGTATTCAAATCCATGCTTTCAGTTTTACTGCATGTTTTGTTGAAACATTTCTGTCGGTAATCCTACTCCTCATAGTTGAGGCATATAAGCCACAACAAAGGTTTCAAAACCATCATTGTGTCAATGAAAGCAGTGCAAAATATATTCACATATGCTCTGTAAGTACAAAGCAAATGCAGACGTGTCAAATTGAGTGCTAGAATCACTAAAGGTCGATGCTGTGGCAATATGATTTTGTCAATGTATTCGAACCAGTTCAACGTTTCATACACAAGGGGGGGCAGTGCATGTCAAATAAAACTGGAGAAAGAAGAATGTCTGATGGGAGCACTGTATGTCGAAATACAAATGGAGAAAGTTAGTATGTCGGATGAGGCACTATATATTTCGAATTACAAAGGAAGGGTTAATATGTTGAAGGGGGTCACTGAATGATGGATTTCTAACATGTTGTGCAGCATGTGGAACAACACCATTGTGTGTTAGCCCTATATACACCGCCTGACATCCCAGCCTTCTTCCCTTGCCCAAGCAGTGGTCATAGAACCCCATTTACACTGCTTGGGCCCCACACTTGTTCCCTTGCCCACTGGTAGCCACAGATCCCCATGTACACTGTTTGACCCTCTCCAGCCTTTTTCCCTTACCCATTGCTAGCCATAAATCCCCATGGCCACTGTCTAGGCAAGGGAAGAAGGCTGGGGGATGTCAGGCAGTGTATATGGGGCTAACACACAATGGTGGTGTTTCCCATGCTGTACAACATGTTAAAAATCTGACATACAGTGCCCCCCTTCAACATAATAACCACCCCTTTTTAATTCAACATATAGTACTCCCATCTGACATTCTAACTTCCTCCATTTGCATTTTGACATATAGTGCTCCTATCTGATATCTTTCTTTCTCCAGTTTTATTCGAGATACACTGCCTTCCTTGTATATGAAATGTCAAAGTGTTTCAAATACATTGACAAAATCATATTGCCACAGCATGAAGCTGAATATAGGCCATCTAACCTTTCTGTCATCAAACTTATTCCTCTTTCCTTGGACGACGTTTAGCACATTTTTTAGGCAGTAGTTTAAGACGTAGTTGAATAGAAGCAGACAGCACCATTTTTGTTAGCATGGAGAAAAGTGCTGTTATGCTGGTTTTGTTTTACCATGGTTCAACATTTGAATAGCTGTAAAACCCATGTTTGCAATTCACTCCCCTGGGGAGCAAACAAATCTGGAATCATGAAGGGTTGATACCCGTAATTCACCATGAAGGGGAAGACCTGGGTAGCAGCTGAGACTGCACTGTTATGGGCAAACTCCGCCCAAGGTAGCAGGTTTGACCAGTTATTCTGATGGTCCAATATGTAGCACCACAGGAATTGCTCCAAGGCCTGATTAGCCCTTTCCGCAGCCTCATTCAATTGCGAGTGGTGTGCCGAGAGATGGATACCAAGTTGCGCACAGAAGGCCCTCCTGAATCTCGAGTCAAAGTGTCTAACCCTGTTGGAAATTATGACTTTGGGAACCCCTTGTAGCCGATAGACCTCTTTGATAAAGACCGTAACCAACTATTTAACAGATGAGAGTTTTTTTAATTATATGCAGTGGATCATCATAGAGAATCGGTCAACAACCATGAAGATGACTGTGTTACCGTTGGACAGCTGAAGGTCAACAGTGAAGTTCATGGCAAGGTGTGACCATGGCTTCTCCCCATTGGGTATGGGTTGAAGAAGGCCCACTGGAAGGTGACAGGGGGATTTGGTCTGCGCACAGACTGGGCAGGCAGCGACAAAGGCAGCAATATCACTAATAAGTTCTGGCTACCAGAAGAGACGGGAAACCGACCAGAGAGGACGGCTTCTTACCGGGATGCAATGCTGACTTCGTATTATGGTATGTTGAAAGTACCTTGGTACAGAGGATAACAGGTACAAAACAGCACCCAGAGGTAGTCAGCAGGTGCATCTACTTGGGTGGCCTGTATTCTCTCCCCGAGGGGAGAAGTTATGCTGGTACATATGGTGGCCAGTACTCAGTCCAGAGTAATAATAGACTAGGAGGGCTCTCCTCCTTAGTGCCCAAGAACTCTCTGGATAGGGCATCATCCCAGATATTTTTGGTGCCTGGCAAGTATGAGACCACATAATTAAAACGGGACAAAAATAAGGTCCATCGGACCTGTCTTGGAGTCAAACGTTTAGCTTCGGACAGGTACACAAGGTTTGTATGATCCATGAGGATTAGGATTGGCACTGAAGTTCCCTCTAGCAAATGCCTCCATTCTTTGAGAACGAGTATTATTGCCAGCAACTCAAGGTTGACAATTTCACAGGTGCACATTCCTCAGGACTTAGCTTCTTCGAGAAATACGCACACGGGTGCAACTGGATCTCAGGCGTAGTACGCTGAGACAGGAGGGCGCCTACTCCAGTCTCAGATGCATCAACCTCAAGTATGAATGGAAGCTCGGGTTTTGGGTGTGCCAAAATGAGTGCTGCAGCAAAAGGACTTTTAATGTCTCAAATGCTTTGATGGCTTCCAAAGACCAGTGAGTGGAGCTACCATCTTTTTTGGTCTTGTCGGTAAAGGGTTTTACAATAGAAGAAATATTGCAGATAAATTTCCTGTAGTGGTTAGCGAACCTGAGGAAACATTGAAGAGAGTGGAGACTTATGGGTTGCGGCCACTCGAAAATAGCCGAGAGTTTCTCAGGGTCCATAGTGAGACCGACCTCTGAAATTACGTACCCCAAGAAGGTGACCTGTTTGAGTGCGGTGGAATCGGAATGGATCAGAATGTCTTCTAAATATACCACCACACATTGTTGGAGCATGTCCCGGGGGACATCATTTAAGAATTCCTGGAAAACCGTGGGAGCATTGCAGAGACCGATGAGTATTATGAAGTATTTGTAATGCCTGCTCCTGATGTTAAAAGCGGTTTACAATCCGTTACCCTCCTTCATTCGTATCAAACTGTACGCCTCTCACAGGCCAAGCTTAATGAAAACCTTGGACCCTTTTAATCGAATGAATAGCTTGGTAGAAAGTGGAATTGGGTAGGTGTTTTTGACCGTGAAATAGTTGAGCCCCCTGTTATCGATACAGGGTCTCAGTTCTAAACTCTTTTTCTTCACAAAGAAGAATTCAGCCCTGGTGGGAAAGGAGGACTTGCAGAAAACCCCCACGACAGTGCATCTCCAACATACTCCTCCATGGCTTTATTCTCCACGACAGAAAGAGGGCAGACTTGACCTCGTGGAGGTATGGTATCCAGGTGCAAATCAATGGTACAATTGTATGGGCAGTGAGGCGGGAGCTCTCCAGCCCAGCCCTTATCAAATACATCACGGAACTCTTGGTACTCTTCAGGCAGCGAAGAGACCGGGGATGTAGTTAGGACCTTCACCACTTTGATAGGCATGTCTTGGAACAGTTGGGTAATCATGCCATGACCCAATCGAAAGTGGGATTGTGTTTATGCAACCATGGATAACCCAGGACCACAGGATAGTGAGAAAAGTGGATCACCTGGAATTGTAAGGTGATGGCTAGCCCCTACAGCCATAGACAAAAGAGCTGTTTCATGGGTGACCTGCGGTGGCTGTAGGGGTGTCACGGAGTGACTAGAAAATTAACACACTGACAAGTACAGATGAACTTAATATAAAACTTTATTAAATACAATAAATGACAGGAGATAAGGCAACATGCTGGTAGCAACAAATGACACAACAGTAGTATGGTAATGACCGAGTGGTAGTGGATAGTGGCACACCTTCACGAGACCAGGAAGGACCAGTGGAGTCACTTTCTTTACCCATCACCAGGCAGGTGGTCAAAAACGGATTGGTCCTGGGGCTACACAGTAGATGTGAGGGCAGTGCAGAGCATTCCCATACACAGAATGGCACAGCTTCGCAAGACCAGAGAGGAACAGTGTAGGCACTTTCTTCACCCTTCACAGGACAGGTGGTCAGAAACGGAATGGCCCTTAGACTACACAGTAGATGTTAGGGCAGTGCAGAGCACTCTCATACCCAGATGGGATGGCACACCTTCACGAGACCAGAGAGGAACAGTGTAGGCACTTTCCTCACCCTTCACAGGACAGGTGGTCAGAAACGGAATGGCTCTGGGACTACACGGTAGATGGGAGGACAGTGCAGAGCACTCCCATACACACAGTTGGCAAGATAAGGAGCAGACCAATACCCCGACAGGAGATACACTAGGCAGGTAGCCAGATGGAGGATAGGCTAGACAGCACAAACCGATACGGCCATGGGAGGTCAGACACACAGAGTGACCGACAAGCGCCACTAACGGAAGCGATCACAGAATGGAAGACACAGGCAGCATGGGAACCAAACCGAGGCACAGAATGGTCACGGAGAGCAACACGGGGAGTAAACCAGGAGGCAGCCAATGGCCAAAACCAGATCGGATAGTCAGATGTTGCCAGTGGTCGTAACTGGAACGGGTAGTCAGTCGTAGCCAGAAGTCAGAACCGTAACGGGTAGTCAGACGTAGCCAGGAGTCCAAACCGGAATGGGTAGTCAGACAAGCCAGGAGTCAGAACCAGAACGGGTAGTCAGATGAGCCAGGAGTCAGAATCGGAACGGGTAGTCAGACGTAGCCAGGTAATACACAGGAACGGTAATGGACCAACACAGCAATAAGCTCAGGTACACGATGAAAGGGCACTGGAAATGAAACAGGCTAAGGTTTAAAAACCCTGACAGGTAGGTGGAGCAATGACCTCATCAACGTGATGCCCTATAAGAATAGCGACTCAGCGAGAGCGACAGCAAGGAAGTAAACAATGTCACTCCAGGGCAATATCCAGCCACAGGCAATCACGGGGCACCGTGATAAGGGGTCTGCTAGCAATCGCCTCAATGGCAAATGGACTAGTACGTAGCTGCAATGAAATGGAGTGCTTCTGGGTGAAGGCACTGTCGATAAAGAGGGCCGCTGCACCAGAGTCATTGAGTGCCTCTGTAATAATGGAAATCTTGCCCCAAAAGAGCTCAATGGAGGCTAGTGGCTTATCCTTCTGGATAGCCAGGGATGTTGAGATGCGACCTAAGGTCTGTCCCCTATAAGACCTTAGGTGCGGGTGTTTCCCTGACGTGTGGGGCAAGTTCACAGCAGATGCCCTGCCTTTCCACAGTAAAGCACAGGCCCTCCCTCCTCCTGAAGGCCTTTACTGCCACTGAAAGGCAAGTGAACCCAAGCTGCATGGGCTACACATCGCCTGAGGTCTCGAGACTAGGAGGAGCAGGAGGGGATGAAAAGCTTGGGGCTAAATGGAATGAATGCCTCCACAGGCACTCCCTAAAGGAAGGTCTGTCATAGATTCAGGAGTCAATCAGGATGCAATATGAGACCAGTTCCTCAAAATCTCTGGGGAGGTCCAGGGATGCAATCTCATCTTTAACCATATCTGAGAGCCCATTAGAGATAGAAGCCACGAGAGCCTCATTATTCCAATTAACCTCGGCTGCCAAAGTACAAACTCTATGACATAAACCCAAAACCATCCTTGTACCCTGCCGGATGGATATAAGTGTCACGGTTTTTGAAGACTCTCAGACTTAAGGTTTGGTAAAATAACTTAACTTTATTAAAAGTTAAAGGCAGTCCACGTAGGGTAAACATACATAATAATACAACAGTAATAGAACATACAATAGGTTCTACCGGCCTTGCCTAAATACCGGGCAAGGCAACCCAAGTGACGGTTTTAATGACAGGCTCTACCGGCCTTGCCTATACCGGGTAAGGCAACCGTGAGATGACGTATACCGGTTCTACCAACCTTACCAATACCGGGCAAGGCAGCCCAATGGAATGCTGAATGTAGGCTCTACTGGCCCTGCCAATACCGGGTAAGGCAACCTTAAAGATGGTGAATTACAAGGTTCTACCAGCCTTACCAATACCGGGCAGGGCAGCCCAAAGGAGTACTGTAGTAGGCTCTACCGGCCCTGCCAATACCGGGTGAGGCAACCTACAGGATGGTATCGTCAAGGTTCTACCGGCCTCACCAATACCGGGCAGGGCAGCCTGAGTAAGTAGACCAGCTGTTAGGTGACTAAGACAGCAGAGAGCATAAGTATAGAGGTCTAAATCAGCAGAAGTCTATAGCCAGGGATAATCAGACAACTGCAAGGAAGTGGACAGCGACTGACCACAGTACTGGATGTTCAGGAGCAAACCAACGTCCGCACGTTGGGACTAATGGTAAATAGCGCCACCAGGTTTAATGGAGCAAACCAGCGACCGTAAGCTGGAACCAACAATGTATATCGCAACCAGGTTTAGTGGAGCAAACCAGCGTCTGCACGCTGCAGCCAACAAAGTATCTCGCAACCAGTCTAGTGGAGTAAACCAGCGTCCGCATGCTGGGACCAACAATGTATATCGCAACCAGGTTTAGTGGAGCAAACCAGCGTCCGCACGCTGGAGCCAACAAAGTATCTCGCAACCAGTCTAGTGGAGTAAACCAGCATCCGCACTCTGGGACCAACAATGTATATCCCAACCAGGTTTAGTGGCGTAAACCAGCGTCCGCACGCTGGAACCATCAATGTGTATTGCAACCAGGTTAGTGGAGCAAACCAGCGTCCGCACGCTGGAACCAACAATGTATCTCTCAACCAGTTAGTGGAGTAAACCAGCGTCCCCACGCCGGAACCTACAATGTGTATCGCAACCAGGTTTAGTGGAGTAAACCAGCGTCCGCACACCGGAACCTACAATGTGTATCGCAACCAGGTTTAGTGGAGTAAACCAGCATCCGCACCCTGGAACCAACAATGTATACCGCAACCAGGTTTAGTGGAGTACACCAGCATCTGCACGCTGGAACCATCAATGTGTATTGCAATCAGGTTAGTGGTGGAAACCAGCGTCCGCATGCTGGAACCAACAAGGTATCTCGCAACCAGTTAGTGGAGTAAACCAGCATCCGCACGCCGGAACCTACAATGTGTATGCAATAGCGAGGAGAACAATGTCGCCGAAGCGACAGCTGGAGCGAGAGACTCAGGATCTCGTACAGGTTAACCCGCACGGTGCTGGAGCACAGGAACCCCGGAATACAGGCACACTGGAACGCTGGAACACTGGAACACCGGAACGTTAGCATACAGGAACACTGGAACGCTGGAGCACCGGAACATTAACGTACAGGAACACTGGAACACTGGAACACCGGAACGTTAACGTACAGGAACACTGGAACACCGGAACGTAGCAAACAGGAACACTGGAAACAGGCCCAGAGATCTGACAAGCAGGTCAGGCAGAGTGGAGTCAGAAACACCACGAAAGGGCAACCTGGAAGTGCTCAACCTGGGTTTAAAAAGGCTGTGTGAGGAGGGCTAATGATAGACAGCCAATTACGAATGCTCAGCAAGTGACAGACACAGAGCAGCACGAATCACGGGCACCATGATAATAAGTTGCTTGGCAGCCAAAGTGGAGCGGTCTGGTACATAAAATACCCTTTTACAGGATGCCACAAACTCAGGGTAATTGTATACAATAGGTTTCTGTGTCTCCCAAAGGGGATTAGCCCATGCCAAGGCCCTGTCAGAGAGTAAGGAAATAACAAGGCCCACCTTACTCCTATCAGACATGAAAGCATTTGGTACCATCTCAAGATAGATACCGACCTGGTTCAAGAAACCTCTGCGCTGGTTAGGGTCACCCCCATAATGCTGGGGAAGCGGGGTAGACCTAGTAATACCTCTCACAACATTGGAATCCCCATTGACATCCGGAGCAGAGGCAGCAGCAGCTATAGGGACAGACTGCGCTGGGGGCAGCTGACGCAGTGAAGCCAGATGCGCAGTATGGAGCAATAGAGTCTAGCAATAGAGTCTAGAGGGCTAACACAAACTGGTCCATGCTCTGGTCTTCCTGGTCCAGCCTGGAAAAAACATTCTGTGGATTGCCTGCGCCTTCTGAGTTCATGGCCCTTGTGTACTATTAGGGACCAGGAACCAGGCAGACACAAAAATGTAAAATGCAAAACACCTTTATTACAATAACAATAGCAAATCAAGCAAAATCATGATCCAGAAGAGTAAACTCAGCTAAGCCGGTGTCAGGAATACGGAGATCAGTGATGTCTGGAACAAGCCAGGAGTCAGGAGTCAGAAGGGACATCAGAAGAAGCCAGGTCATACACAGATAATCAAGAACTTAGTAGAACACTCTTGTAGCCAGAAGCAGACAGGGCAATCAGGTAGTAAGCCAAGCTGCTTTAAATACCCTGGGAGGATTGGCTGTTAACAGCATTGCGTTGAAATCAATGGGAAGACTTAAATCCCCCCGCCCACAAGGCGGTTTTCTCTCCTTTTCCTGAAGGCGTATTAGAGGTTGTCAGGATCTCACAGCATGCCATTCTATGTTTGTAAGAGGAGAAAGCAGCATATTTTTGAGCTAGAGAATACAGACAAATAAACAGGAATTGGGGGGCGTGGCTTGGCTGCCAAGTAAAATGGCCGCTTGATCTGTGAGCTCCTTCCTACAGGATTAAACTTACGTGCTTTTATTGTGATCATAACCATCTAATACCCCCGCAAGGGTACTGATTCATTTCCAGACTTCACACACAGACCATGGTCCTGGGAAAACCTCTCAAAAAAAATTCTCTCTTAACGCCTTTTTTACACCCAAGAAAAGCAAGCATCTTGTGCCTAAAGGAACCAAAACGACGGATCAATCGGACTCGATCACGTGGGATTTGGCTCTTCCATCTGGCTTGACTGCAACTCTAGAAACAGATGACATGGAAATCCTGTACACCAAGCGAGACATTTCTAACCTCTTAAGCAACTTAAAATCTTTCCTTAAGGAGGAAATACTGGAAGTTTGATGGGAGATAACGCATACTGGTGGCAGAGTGGAAGCTCTAGAGGAAAGTGTCTCGCACTTAACTATCCATTGCTAGTACTCTGACAGGATTCTTGCATTGCTCCAGCAACAGCGTACAGATATATTTGTAAAAATTGATGACATGGGGAATTGCAACAGACGTAACAATCTGCGCATTAAGGGAGTTTCGGAGGAGGTGGATGGCCTTGTTCTCCCTGAATTTCTACGCCATCTGTTTCTACACCTGACTAAAGCTTCTGCAGACTGCTCTTTAGCCCTTGATCAAGCCCATAGAGCTCTGCGACCCAAGGGGCCTCAATCTGAATCCCTGAGGGATATCATTCTGTGGTTTCAACGTTTCCCTGACAGGGATGCGATATACAAGGTTTCGAGGAGAGTTCCCCCCATATCTTTTGAGGAGCATACTATTTCAGTTTTTCAGGACTTGTCTCCTGCTACAGGCCAATGGCAGAGGGAATTGAGACCCAATAATTCAGAATTGCGGAACCAGGAGTTGAAATACAGATGGGGTTTCCCCATGGCGCTACTAGTATCACTAGATGGCACAACTCATACACTTAATATATAAAGGGGATAGCCGCACTTTTGTCAAGGTCCTTAACCTTCAGATTCCTGATGCCGTCTTTTCTGAACTAGACAAGGGAGTCTCACTAATAGATTGTTGTCCCCCGAACTCCCCATGGAACCCTGCTCCAAAGAAGAGAAAGGCCTCCAGGGTGATTCCTCTGTCTCTCCTACACAAGACCGGAGGCGGTGGGATGACCATTTGGACCCGGTCTCCCGAGGACTTCTGCAGTGATTGTTGGACTACCCAACACTGATGGTTCTTCACAGAGGTCATTCAGACTCTCTCATTTCCTGGTTATGGCTATGTACTGCATTATACTGTTTTTCATTCTCTCTAAGTTGACTAATGGGTTCGGGGGTTGGGGGATTTGTGTGAGCACTGGGTGTCTGTTGGGTTCACTTGTGGTGTCCCGTCAGCAGCCTGCTTGCTTTTGCGGGTAGCTGGCTGGGTTAGGCGACGCGGGTGGGCCCAGTAGCACCATACTGGGGGGGATTGCTTCATCCTCTTTTATAGGCCTTGGGCGCTTATGTGTTTCATCTCTTTGTTTTTCCTTACTCCAGCTGTGCGGTGCTCCTGGCCACTACAGCTGTCTGGGACATCGATCCTTCAGACTAGGTTGCTTGGTCGATGGACCTATTGCATTTGACTCTGTATTATTTTGTGGGATGTCATATTTTTAAAAACTCTGATCCTGTATCCCAGGGATATTGTCAGTGATTGTTAGATTACCCAGCACCATTGTTTCTTCAGAGAGGTAATTTGGGCTCTTACATGGCTATATATTGCATTGTACTGTTTTTTCATTTTCTCTAGGTTGATTGGGGGTTTGGGGGCTAGGGGATTTGTATGGGCACTGGGTGTCTGTTGGGTTCACTTGCGGCACCCTGCCAGCAGTATGCTCGTTTTTGCGGGTGGCATACTGGGTGTGTGGGGGGTGCGGGTGGATCTAATGGCACCATACTGGGGGAGATTGCTTTACTCTCATTTAGAGGCCTTGGGTGCTTATATGACACCTCTCTTGTTTATACAAACTCCGGCTGGGTGGTGCTTCCAGCCACAATCAATTGTCTGGGGGCATCGCTCATTCGGACTAGGTTGTCTGGTCTACGGACCTATTGCATTTGACTCCGTGATATTATGTGAGATGTCATAAGTTTGAAAGCTAATAAAAGTATAACTGGACTTTGTCTCCCTCTCGCTGCTATTATGGTATGTGAATAGTTTTTATTACTCTTTAGGGCCTGTTACCTGATACCCCCTCCTTCCTCCTCCATAGCGTTTCCCCAGTCAGGTGGTGCTGTAGTGCCTCTCTCCTCCCTCCCGCTCCTCACCCATATCTGATAGCGGATGCCCCCCCTGGAATTTCACTAGATTTTGCTACATGTCTCCGTTACACACCTCCCTCGGGGTGAGCTACCTCTGTCCTATATATGGTGATATATTATTGACCTCAGGCCTTTATTATATACTATTTTTTGCCAGCATTTCTTCTGTTAGTGAAATGCTAATGCTTCATAAATTTTGTTTCATCTCCATACCATTACATGGCAGCTTTGCTCCCTCCCTCGAAATTGGGAGGTCAGACGCCTAATTCTGAGGGACTGGACTTTAATGCTATAAATGAGGGTCTCATATATATATATGCATACTTTGTTCCAGGAATTTCTGTTTCCTATACTCTCCTCTGACACCCTGTCTAATGTGACATGCTGATACGTGTTTGCTTTCCTCTTTTCTTTTAGTGTTCTTTATTTTAGTTATGCCCATATACATGTTATTAATCCTGTGGTAAGGACTATTTCCTCCTACATCTTAGGTTCTAAATGTTTGCTCTCATTCTACTTGGTTCATTATTGAGCCTTGTGTTCATCTTCTATCTCTTTCCTGCTTGTCGCCCTCTTAGGGCTCATACTCCTCCTATCATTTGGATGGTCAGTGACTAGATCTCTGGTCGACCCAGGTGTGAGCCTATTACTTCCTTTTCTTCTTCTACTTCCTATTCTTTTCTTCTCTTCCTACTGGGGGCTTCCTATTTTCTCCTTCTCCCCTTCTGTCCCCCTTTTTTTTTTTTTTTTTTTTTTTTTATGCTTTTGGCACTGCCACGTTCATGGGACTCTGTTTTACCTGTTCTGTTTTTTCTCTGATTCAATATGGCGACTGATCCCTCTATTTTCTGCTGCTTTCCCACCTAAATTGTCACCGGTTCTCCTGTTTTATAATGTGAAGGGATTAAATTCCCTGGCCAAATGTTCTGTGTCCTTACACGAATTTCAACCTTTGAAGGGTGATGTATATGTTCAAGAAACACACTTTAAGTGCTCTAGAGAACTGAATCTTATGAACCAGTTTTACTCACAGGCTTATATGAGCTCTGCCCCTAAAAAGACTGCGGGAGTTGCTATTCTGTTCCACAAGAAACTACCATTCATTCTTTCATCTTCCTTGCGTGATTCTAAGGGTCGTTTTTTATTTGTGAAAGGGTCCATTTCCACTCAGGTGTATACATTTTCTTGGTTATACTCACCTAATTCTGCCCAGGATTCTTTCCTGTCTGGTGTATTGGACAAACTCAATTCATTTATGGAAGGTGTTCTCATAGTGGGAGGGGACCTAAATGTCCGCCTACAACCCTCCATTGACTGCTCCACAGGCTATTCTTCTTACTCTAGGTCCCTGCTCTGCTCTGTCTCCTCTAGTCTTTGTTCACATAGACTTCTCCGCTGTTGGCGTATTTGTCATCCAGATCGTAAAGACTACACATTTTATTCCAACCCTCATGGTCTCTACTCCCGTATCGATTAGTTCCTTATTCCCCATGACCACATCAATTTGTTGGAGTCGGCAGCAATTGACAATATTACGTGGTCAGACCATGCGCCTATTCATCTAGACTTATGCATGCTCAAGGGTACTCTTGCCCCTCCTGTCTGGTGGCTAGATGAGTCCCTTTTACACCAGCAGGAAGCCAAAGGTCACATCATTGAGGTTCTTGACCACTTTATTAAGGAAAATGTAGATGACACTATTTCTCCTCTTTCTATTTGGGCTGCCCACAAATGCGTTCTTCGTGGGGAATTTATCAAGATGGCAGCAACTAGGAAAAAAGTAAGGACGGCATGCATCTCTGGGCTTCTATCTGATATCCTGCTCCTGGAAACCAAACATAATCTATGGCAGATGATCAGGACTTACTCCGTCTTTGGTCCCAATTGTCTTCTCTTTTGAATTTGAAGATGGAACAGTTATTTTTAAGACCAAATGTAGATTTTTTGAACACAGCAAAGTTGGCTCCTATTTGCCTGTCAGATAAGTGCAAAATATGCATCTCATTATATATTTTACATTCGTACTTCTAATAATTCAACTGTACTTGATAAATCCTCAAATAAGGAAGTTTTTCATGGTTACTATTCTGATCTGTATAATCTGTGGGATCGGGCCTCCACTCCTCTTCTGGACTTGGAGTCTCGTATCTCTCAATATCTGAGGTCTACAAACCTACCCCAACTCTCTCCCTTAGACTATGAGTCCTTGGAAGCCCCTATCTCGCCTGAAGAGATTCGCAGAGCTATTGTGTCCTTACCTTCTGGTAAAAGTCCAGGTCCAGATGGCCTTACTCAGGTATATTATAAAACCTTCCAAGCCAAATCGATCCTGCTGTTATCGTCCACTTTCAAAGCACTGCCCGATCATATTGCTTCTCACCCTGCTCTAGTGAAAGCACACATTGCAGTATTACTAGTGTTGAGCGAGCATGCTCGGCCGATGCTCGGATCGGCTCGAGCATCGCTCTGCTCGGCACATGGCGGTACTCGTACGAGTACCGCCATGTGCTCGCCCGCCATGTTCGGGTGGCAGGGATCTGTGCCGGAGGAGGCACAGATCTCGCAGACGCTCAGCTGGACCACCAGGGACTGGAGGTAGGGGGCATTGCGGAGATGAAGGGGGCATTGCGGAGATGAAGGGGGACATATGAAGGGGGACATTGCGGAGATGAAGGGGGACATATGAAGGGGGACATTGCGGAGATGAAGGGGGACATATGAAGGGGGACATTGCGGAGATGAAGGCGGACATATGAAGGGGGACATTGCGGAGATGAAGGGGGACATATGAAGGGGGACATTGCGGAGATGAAGGGGGACATATGAAGGGGGACATTGCGGAGATGAAGGAGGACATATGAAGGGGGACATTGCGGAGATGAAGGGGGACATATGAAGGGGGACATTGCGGAGATGAAGGCGGACATATGAAGGGGGACATTGCGGAGATGAAGGGGGACATATGAAGGGGGACATTGCGGAGATGAAGGGGGACATATGAAGGGGGACATTGCGGAGATGAAGGGGGACATATGAAGGGGGACATTGCGGAGATGAAGGGGGACATATGAAGGGGGACATTGCGGAGATGAAGGGGGACATATGAAGGGGGACATAGCGGAGATGAAGGCGGACATATGAAGGGGGACATTGCGGAGATGAAGGGGGACATTGCGGAGATGAAGGGGGACATTGCGGAGATGAAGGGGGGCATTGACCAGGCACCCTCCCCTCATCAGAGCAGGGGGTGCCTGGTGTAATGCTCGAGTCCTCCCATTTAATGCAATGGGGTTCGGGTGCTCGGCCGAGCACTCGAGCCTCAGGGGGTGCTCGGTCAGAGCACCCGAACACCCGAGCATCGGGGTGCTCGCTCAACACTAAGTATTACCAAAGCCGGGTAAAACCCTGGAGAGATGCAAGAGCTTTAGGCCAATTTCCCTCTTGAATCTGGATATGAAACTATATGCTAAGATCCTGGCAGAACACCTCAAACCCATATTGCCCGCTATTATGCATACTGATCCAGCTGGTTTTACGCCCGGTCGAGAAGCCCGGCACAAAACACGTAAGCTTATTGCATTCAGTCTGTCTTTCTATCGACCGATGCTGAAAAAGCATTCGCTAGGGTTAATTGGCTTTTTCTTGGTTGCTCCCTTTCTGCCTTCGGTTTTGGTCCAGCTATTCTTCGCTCCATTTTTGCTCTCTACAAAGTCCCTAATGCTCATGTGAGGGTGAACGATCATTTGTCAGATAGCTTTTGCATGTCTAATGGAACTGGTCAGGGATGTCCCCTCTCTCCCCTGTTGTTTATATTGCTCATGGAACCATTTGTGCAACACATTCGCTTAAACGATCATATTAAGCGGGTGCAAATGGGCTCTGTCGACTCTAAATTAGCTATGTTTGCGGATGACGTTCTTCTCACTTTGACCGACCCTAAGGCTTCCATCCACGCTGCTCTAGATGAAATTGACACCTTTTTGTCGTTTTCTAACTTTAAAATTAACCTCACAAAATCATTGGCCCTTCACATTGGACTTCCGCCTTCAGTACTACAGATTATAGAATTGCAAGCTCCCTTCCGTTGGTTGAATTCTCACATTAAATATTTGGGCTTCAATCTGACTCCCTCCTTTGATTCTTTGTACCATGCTAACTTCCCCCTTTGTTGAAATCAATTTGTGGAGACCTTGACAGGTGGAATAATTTATATTTGTCCTGGCTTGGTAGGATTAATGTACTTAAGATGAATATTCTACCTCGCACAATGGGCCCAATAAAGCCTGGGTACGTATTGAACGAGAGATTGCCACTTTGGGAGATCCACTTCTTGAAATATTCCTTCTCCCTAAAATGATGACCAGATCACTTACCTCTCATCCAATTATTGCTCACATTTTTTCCATCTGGTCTTTGTGTAATAAACTCCTGTCACGTTGTTCACTCGCCTCCCAGGTGTTTTATTCCAGGAACACCCCATTTTCTTTGCCCTCCCCTGACTTTCCCAGGTGGGCTCATGCTAGCAGCATAAGGCTGAATGATTTGGTATCAAATGGTTCAATCAGACATATTAAAATATGATTTACCTGTTTCAGAGGTGTGAAGATTTCTCCACATTAAGCATTTTCTGGGTCTATATCACGGTACCCGTGCTATTTGGTGACATTCTGTCAGTTTCCACTCCTGCTTACGCTATTGGCTACTCTGTTATTGTCCCGCCCAGCATTTGTCCTTAAATGCTGGGTTCTGGCACTTCTCCAGTGCCCTTTCATGGTGTTTCAGTACCAGCACTTGTTCCTGTTATTTGTGAGATCTCAGTGTATTGACCCGGCCTGCCTGACGACTCTGCATCTTGTTTACTGCCTGTGCACCGACCCACACTGCCTGACCATTCTACTTCTCGTCTCTGCCCATGTACTGACCTGGATTGGCTGATGTTCCTGCTCTGTGTACCTACCCGGCCCGGCTGACATTCCTGCTCTGTGTACCGATTTGGATTGGCTGAAGTTCCTGCTCTGTGTACCGACCCGGCCTGGCTGATGTTCCTGCATGGTGTACCGAATCAGATTGGCCTATGTTCCTGTGGATCCTGCCCGGCTGGGCTGCTGTGGTGACGTGCCTCCTCTGCACACCCTGGCCGGTCTCCGGTTAGGGTAGTATCAAGTCCTTCGCTGTCTCCGGACAGCTCGCTGCAGATTGGTCTTGGTTGCCTCAGTGTCGCCCGGGCGAAATTCCTATTCGTCTACCTCCCGTGCAGTTCCCGGTTGGGTGCCTCTTAGGGCGAGTTGCTCAGTCTCCATTACTGCTACGGCAGTGCTCACATTGATCAGTTTTCGTTAGTGCTACGGTCTCCGTTACTGCTACAGCAGTGCTCAAGTTGCTCAGTCTCCGTTACTGCTACTGCAGTGCTCAAGCTGCTCAGTCTCCGTTACTGCTACGGCAGTGCTCAAGTTGCTGAGTCTCCGTATATATTACAGGACCTGTGAGGGTTATTGTTTTTTTCATTGTTCAATAAAATTGTGTTTTATACAAACCTACTGTGTCTGTGTGTTAAACAAACCGTTACAGTCTGCCTTTTATATCTGTTGGTCTTCACTGCCAACTGCCTTTGAATCTTTCTTATTGGCACCTAAACTCCTTCTGGCAAATTAGGGAAGGTATACTCCATCCTCTTTTTTCTCCCTCTTCTTCTTTCAAGCTTGAATATTCCTCTTCATGGGAGCAGGAATTGGGTCATACTCTACCTTTAGATGATTGGAAAACTATCTGGAGGATAACTTTGCATGCATCTATTCTGCTTCAGTCCTAGAATCACACTTTAAATTTTTGTCCAGATAGTACCTTACACCATCAAGGCTCCACGTCAAATCTCCCGCCATTAGCTTTTTCTATTGGAGATGCCACAAGGAGAAAGGCACACCTTCTCATATTTGGTGGTCATGTGCAAAGATCCGTCCTTTCTAGTCAGAATGTTTAAATTCTATTGCTAAATGCTTGGACATTTCTCTATAAGGACATCTGGCAGATGCTTTTCTTTCTGAACCTCCCACAATTACCACTTCTACAGAGATGCCTTTTACTGACTATGCTTCTTACGGCTAAATCCCTTATTCCTTGACATTGGAAGGAGGTGAACCCTCTCTTGCTACAGGAACCGGCAGGCAGTGTGAGAACACATATTTCAATGTTGAGGGTACAAATCACTAGTTATGGTGGTGACCCCGATGCGGTCAGCAAATATTTTTTTAATTGTTCCTTCTAACCTTTTACTGAATGTGGTGTGATGACTGCCATGTATGTGGCATGTCAGGTACATATCCCCTTTCCTTTTCCTTCTATTACATCCTCACCTTTTCTTTTCCTCTGTCCTACATTCTCTTTCTATCCTCCCTTTCTTTCTACTATCTGTTTTGTCTCCTCTCCCTTTCTCTTTACTGTTTCAATACTGTAATACAAGTTCCCATCCCTGGTTGGTCTACTGTGTATTGTATGACAGTGTATACACTACTCATTGCTACATATTGTTGAATTCCCGGGTCACACTACTTTTATACCTGACATTTTCTTTTGTCATTGCATTACAGTGTTGAATATGATTGTTATATTCTGATTGTATATAGTCTTGTCTGTATTACCATTTTTCTCAATAAAGCTTTGAAAAAAAAAAATATTTTAGGTAGGACATTTGTTCTCTGTATTAGGGAAGGCTGGATGCACTCTGGGAGAGAAGAAGGGAGGAAGGAGGTTGATCCCAAATAACCCAACATTCAGTGTGACTGATTTGATTTGAAAGACACAAGCAGCTGCAGTCCAATTTCCTTGCTGATTTTGATGTTACTAGCTATTTGTGTTGGACGTATTTGGGGGTGTGAGAAGGGAGCAAATGTGGTTGGCCCCAGAATTCTGTCTGACTGATCTGATTTGAAAGACATAGACAGCTGCAAACCAATTTCTTTGCTGATCTTGCTTATTATCTCTGTGCTTGGGAAGTCTGGCGAAATAAGTTGTTGATTTTTTTTTGTTTTTAGTTAGAATTTTTTTTTGGACAGTGATATGATAGAGAGGACAACTGTTAAAATAAAGTAAAATAAAATAAACAAGAAATTTAGGTGACAGGGAGCTGACTGGGACCCTGACGTGAGCTGTGTGATTGAGGCAGACTTGATGGATAGCAGATGAATTTGAGTATTATGTTGAAGGCCAAGGTAAGCTATCACACTCCACCAGTTCTGTTTTGTATTTTATTGAAAAAACACACACATTAGTTGAGTAATGTCCAACAAACACAATTAGCAGGGGAAGAGGGGAAAAGAGGAGCAGTGCATTGACATGGAAGTCAAGTGGTAGTTCAAAAACTGACGGCAGCTATGGTTGCTGCAGAATGTGCATTAAATAATGATGATCCCTCTCCTTCCAGGGAGGATGCAGTTTGTAAAGGTCTCATCAAAAGTTCCAACACCAGCACAGTACTATAAAAAAACATAAAAGAAGAACACTGTAGATGGGAACGAGTCGCATTCAAGTGTTGATGATGGCATAATGGAGGAAGGTGTAGCAGCTGAACCAACTGTTGCATCTGATGACAAACAAGCACCAAGAGACCTGCCCTCAAATAGTAGCAAATATTGTAAAAGTATAAGTAAAAAGAAATTGTTTGACACCTCAGAAAACTTAGAGAAATATAAGGGTAGTGGCCAAGAAGCAGCAGGTGATGCTGAGGATGACCTAATGACTGATGATGATAATGTAGATACGGAATATATCCTCCAGCATCCTCAGCTTGTTCAGATACAGAAGAAGATGAGAGTGAGATAGATGATGACATGGCCAGAAAGTTAGCAGAAAGGCAGAGGTTCAATCTTCCAACACTGAAAAGGAGCACTGTGCCTATCTATATACTGTTTGAGAAAATAATTGAAAGGTCTGACCATGGACAAGAAAAGATGCCTAAAAATACACAGTCTTCCTGTTGGTCATCATCAGTATTTTCCCCACTTCCAATTCCAAGCCCCACTAAGTCACACACACTTGTGTTGAGTAACCAGCAGCAACAACAACAGCATGGGTTATTAACATTCACAATCTTAACTATGATGAGTGCCACTTCTGCTGCTGGAAGTGCTGCACCTTTGATATCTAGTAGCAGTAGAATAGCATCAACATGTAGCTCCTGTAGTAGTAGCAGCTCCCCAGGAACCCCACAGTCAAGGAAGTCCACAGTATGGAGATACTTCCCTCAGGATCCAAAAGCTAAGCATGTTGCTATCTTTTGTCTGTGCAAAAAGCATTAGAGCGGGGGAAAGCAGGCTCACACCAAGGCACTTCTGCAATGAGATCCTATCTGAAGCACAACCACAGGTCTGACTGGGAGAAATACCATGAACATGTCACAGGTGCCACAACTAGAAGAAGCACTACAAAATGTTCCTAGGGCTGTGGGGTAGATAAGAGAAGTAGGGATATGTCTACACATACTTCCACCACCTCCACCACCTCCTCAAGTTGGGGCGTTAAAGCAATAAAGTTAAACAGTTCTTCTATTATGTACTGCCATCTCACTCTTACTAAATTCTTAGAAATAAGTCAAAACCTGCACAAACATAAAACAAAAGTATGCCTATGGAATAATAAATTTGCCAAAATGTTGGAGAATGACATGCTGCCCTTTTCTTTTGTTAAAAACAGAGGCTTTAAAGAACTGATGTCATGTGTTACATGCTGCTGAAATATCTGAAGCCTTAGTTATTTTTAAAGGATGGTTGTGCCAATGTTACATGAGCAGGAATTTGTGTTGTGGACAAAGGAACAACCTTGTGAAGGCATATGTTGTTGTAGGGCTCACAACTTTGACTTTCAGCTATTTATTTCTGCACCTCCTCCTTTAGAAGAAGTAATATTGTGGTGGTAAATGTTGCAGTCAAAGAAACTTAGGCGAACAATACATTGGCAGTGGTGAAAAAATCATGCAGAAATTGTGTTTTGTATTACTAGCCAACATATGTAATTGAATCACAAATTAACTACTTCAACATATCTTCCTAATGGTGCAAATATAGCACCCAAAGTGCATTTTTTCCATACTGTATTGTGTCAAAGAGTAGGTAATTGCATACCCAACTTTGACCTAAAACTATCAAATGTACTGGAGACTCTCATAAAGCCAGTGCGGTACATTTTTCTTTAAGAAGGTCACATAGATCCTTAGTTTCTGGGAATAATAGACCTGTGAGTTTGAAATTGGTAATAGATAAATTCCTTGAAGGGATAATAAGTGATTATATTCAGTACTACATCATGAAAAACAAAATTATTAGCAGAAAATAATGTGGTTTTATGAGAATTACCAAACCAATCTATTGAGCTTTTATGAAGGGGAAAGTAGGAATCTAGATAATGCTCAAGTAGAGGCATTTGATAAAGTGCCACTCAGGGGGCTTGGCTATGTAATGAGGATAACAGGTCTAAGTGGCAACCTTTGTAAATGTTATAAAACCGTTGAATGACACAGAAAAGTGTGTTGTTGTAAGGTGAATATCATTTTGTTTTTTTCTCATATCTTTGAGCAAATAGTTCCGTAGATAGTTTTTTGTATTGACCTTGATTATATATTTGTAAATGATAATCATATCACTGCTTAGACCTCTCTTCTCTAATATAAATAAAACCAGTTCTGGCTAGTGTTTCTTTATAACATAGCTCCTGCACTTTTTCCAGTTTAATAAAGTATATTTTAAGAATTAGAGCCCAAAACTGTATTCCATATTCCAGATGAAGCCTTACCATGGATTTAGTCTAACTTGAGAAGTTTCTATTTACAACAACTTCCTCCGTTTCTCTATCCATGCACAGATATAACATTCCAAAAGGAAATCTTTTCATTTATAGAGTTAAATGTTGTGAGGCACAGTATCTAGCAAGTATGTTACCTCAATAGCAATAGCAAAATGCAAGTACATTAATTTGACATAATCTGTTCTTCATAAAACCATGCTGGCTGCTATTGATAATGTTTTTGATCGTCACATAGTTCTGAATATTATCAATCAGAAAACCTTCTAATATCATACCCACTATAAAAGTCAAGGTCACAGGTCTATAATTTCCTGGTTTAGATCTTGTCTCCTTTTTGTATAATGGTAATACAGCTGCTTCCTCCAATCACAGGGCAATATGCCTGATGATAATTAATCAATACATATTTAGTATAAGGTTCCTGCTTTATACTTAATATGGACTGAGTCCCTTACATAGACTTAGGTCTATGCCATCAGGTCCAGGTGCTTTATTCACCATAACCTTTTTCTGGTTTCTTTTGGACTTTTCCTCAGCAAGCTATGTACATGATGGAGAAAATTCTGTGATTCTCTGTTTGCCCATAACTTACCATTGTTGTTTCCTTTGTATATACAGAACAAAAGAATGTTTTTAAGGTGTCAGCCATAGCATGATCCTCACTAATTAATTAACTTGTCTCTAAATTAAGAGGACAAATATCAACCTTAATCTTTTTTTCCATTCATATACTTGTAGAATTGTTTAGGCTTTTTTTCCTGCTCTTTTTTTGCAATACTTTTTTCATTTTCTATTTTGCTTGCTTAATTGCTTGGTTACAGATTCTATTACATTCTTTATATTTATTAAATTATACATCTGGCCCTTCTGACTTAAACAGTTTAAAAACCTGCTTCTTATTTCTAATTTGCCTGCAAACCTCTTTATTAACACCTTAAGGACATGTGAGGTGCCATGACCATCACCCCTGCCTGGACACTAAGGACAGGTTACAGTCCTGGCCTGTCAAGGAAGTTTGTGATTGTAGATCACAACCATGAGTGCCTCACATTGCTCTAAAAGGGTTAAGCCACATTGATTTTATTTGTTCCACTTCTATTTATTTCCCTATGGCATATATAGACCCATATATCTATCTAAGTGCATTTTAAACAAATTCCATCTTTCGTGTGCATTTTTATCTTTGACTATTACATTCCATTTAATGTCCTTTACTACTGCATTTAGGATTATAAAATTAGCCTTTTTAAAGTTGAATGTTTTGGTTAAACCCTTTTTAATGTTTTTCAAATGATAGCATATTATGGACACTACTGCCTCAATGTTCTCATATATATTGCTTACCATTTCAGAATTGTTTGAAACAACTAGGTTCAGCAAGGCCTGTTTTCAAGTTGGCTCCTCTATCTATTAGTTTGGACATCAAATTGTCAATAACTATAATTAGAAAATTACTTACCTTTTCCTTGTGATGGAAGTCATAGTTCTCAAGACAATTTCATGATAGTTGAACTGAGATGTCTTTTGTGTTTGCAGTAATAGTTGAGCTTCTCAAACTCCCCGATATTATGTGGTTTTAAGCAAATTCCCATGAACATCATTGCATTTTGCATGGGCCCAGTGTGCATGTCAACCCACCAGCTCTCTACATTAATATCTTCCCGTATACTAGGTTTTAAAGAATGTGGTACATATAGACCTACCTCCAATCATCTTTCATTAACCCTATCACTCCTAATAACCCCTAGATTGATGATTCATTCATGTGAATCATCTAATCAGGTTTAATTCACACCAATTAGCTTATTCTGCTCATTTAATGCAATCAGTCCCAGTTCCCTTATCTGCAGGTGACATTTAAGGGTAAATAAAGGCTTTAGCTATTTTCTCATCATTATACTCTGGTTCCAAGATAAGATAAACTCAACCCAATGTATTGTAGCCCCAAAAGGATATCAATAGGAAATTGTATGTGCAATGTGGGGGCAATGCATCCGTATTCCTTTTACTGAAAACAACACTGAATGACTCATAAGGTTCTGGAACAACTTGATCTTTCTTGTTACTGTCCTTTGAATGTTGAATGAAGTGTAAACTGGTAGAGGAATAAGATATCAGAAAATGTTATAAACAATAGTAAGATGAAAAAGTGATTGAGACCAGTATACTAAATGGTAACTAGAATGTGTTTCCTAAGCCTATGATGCTACTAGGATTGGAAAAAAAGGAGTTTGAACCAGGTGGAACAGCAGCTATTCTTTGTGTAAACATCCCATGGGTATATATAGTTGTACGGTTTCTTGGGTAAATAGTCCAGATTTTATAAGGTTTCCATCAACAACTTGTAAATTAATTGGGTGCTCTTATTTTGGGGACAGATAGGGTTGCAGACAAATCATTACCTAAAAACCATCCATGGGCCCCAGAATCAATTGTGAATTATAAGGTTATATTTCCCTTATTCTACTGCAGAGAGAAAGAGAGAGACCGATGAGGATAAATATTTACAGGGATAGGCAACTGATTTTCAGAAGATGAAGAGGGTGGTTTAACTCCAGATTTCTTGGTTCTTTCAAGGCAAGTACAGGGATGATGGCCTAACTTAACACAGTATAAAGATTGGTGTGAGCTTTACACCTAGTTCATTCTGCATAGGTTCCTCTACTACTCCTTGGATATCAACTGGGAAGGACAAATCCATGTATGAAAGGAAGGGCCAGGGTCCTTAAGGGACTGAATGGACAGCAGTATTAGTAGCATGGGGGCAAGTCCGAGATGATGTACTCATTGAGAAGGCAAATGCAGAGTCAGTCAATTCAAGGTTGACGCTTGCAATGCAAACACAAAGGCCTGATGTATGTTTGCAGGTTATTTGTAAGAAATAACCACTGGTCCCAAGATATATGCTGGCATGAACAATATACTAGAGAGTAGGGTTGGATGAAATGTTCTGTTTCATTTTGCTATACCGAAAAAAAAATTGCTACTTTTTCAACAGAAATCCCAACTTGCAGAAAATACATAAAAGTGATGCATTTTTGCTACCCATGAGAACTTTGCCTTTTTTCTGACTATCCTTTCTATTGCTATGAGAATTCCTGCTGCAATACTAGTGTGCTAAAGTGGAGAACTTCACAGATGAAAGTTAAAAGTTGTTAGCAGGCTAAGTCCTATGGCAATATAAACTTTTAAAAATAAAAAAGTTAGCAGGCTGTCACCTCCAACTAAATCATCCTCTGAATTCTCGGTGCTGTGCATTTTGCACAACAGCATCAGGACATACAAGTGATATTGAAACTGATGGATATGTGGTCCCACACACACAGAGCCCTACAACATTATTGTTATGTGTCCCTTGACCTGCTAATCATCGAACCTCTGATATGCTACTGGTATGTTTCCCAATCAGACCTATGGTTCTGCTTCAAGTGGAATCTCTATGAGGATATGTCTAGATATGTCTACTTTCCCCTTCTCACTTGTTTTTATATAGAGAGAACAGATAAAGTACTACTACTACTACTACTACTTCTGGGGTCTTTATACTCTAACAAAGGCCTGATGTATGTGTGTGATGTCCTTATGGCGACCATAACATAACACACCTGCATGCATGTGCAGGACAGCAATAAATAAGGTTACCAGTAAGTTACGATGTGCCAGTATTAGTTGCCTGACTGTACAGGTTATTGGTAAAACCTTAACTGGGATATGCAATTAGTTATGGACACCTGTTCTTTAAAATGTTTGTTTAGAAACAAGTGCTACAAATTAATCAAAGGAATGGAGGAATTGAAGTATGAAGTAAGTCTTGCCAAACTTGATTTATTTACTCTTCAAAAACTGTAGAATTTGATACCTTGGTGAGTGATGATGGAAGATACAATGGCAACATTTAAAATGGAACTAGCACTTTTTAATGACTTCGGTGATTCGGAAAGAATTTTCAAAATTGTCAGAAAACACTAAGTAGCTAATACAGGATAGTTGAAAGTGGTGGTTGGGAACTTGGGAGGTAGAGAGGAATGCTATTTTCTGACAATCCATGCCATATATTTCAGATTGTCTAATTTGCATAATTATTAAATATAGTTTATTAATATATTTACAGTAAAGTACAGTAAAAGCACAGAAGTTGTCATTTTCTGCCCTTTTTTCTTTTGCGATTCCTTGTCAGGTTTTCCATTTGTTTTCTCTTGTTATCCGTATCCTGGTTCCGTGCCACGTCTAGTGGTTGCTCTGAGCCTTTATAGAGCCTCTGTGCTTTTGGGCAGGGTACAATAAAAGTATTCCAGGTCGTGACCCTAACTTTCTTGTCCTGTTCCTAAGCATTATCTGATGTATTGACCTGGCTTTCCCTGAGACTTCCCTCCTGTTTTGCAATTTGGTACCATACTCATCTGATATCCTGTTACCGGCCTTGGCTGCACTAATTCTACCATTCCTCTGTCTGCTGCCTTGTACTGCAGTGCCCGTCCATTCCGGATCTGGCTTGTCTGACTTCCCATTTGCCTCCCTGGGGGGCTTCTTCCTCCTGGCCACCCTGTTGGACTCCTGTGCTACTCAAACAGGTAACCCTTGGAGTGCCAGAGGAGTATGTAAAACATTGATTTGCAATGAATTTGAGAAACCCTCTGCAACTCAAAGGGTTAAAAGGATAGTAATACTTCTATTAAAGTTTAGCTCCAAGTCTTATTTATATTTTTTTTTAAATGTAGCACTATATTTAATTACTTACAGTGTTGTAGTTCAAATGCTATTCAAGCCGAATGGATCCCCCAACTGCCCCTTTCCCTGCATCACTCAAGTCTGGTCTGGATGGAGCGTGGCAAGGGACAATCTTCAGTGAGCAAAAGGAAAATTCTGCCCTCCATCCTCAAGGGGAGAAGAGTTTTCCTTATACATACTGAATGAAGATTGTCCCCCTCCGTATCTGTCCAGTCCAACAACCGGATTCCAGATCTAATGGGAGGCAGCCAGAAGGGGTGGGAGGAGGATCCTTTTGGCTTGAACTGAACTACAACAAGTAATTAAATATAAGGTAATGTTAAAAAAAAATATAAAGAAGACTCAGAGATAAACTTTAACAGAAGCATTACTATCCTTTTAAAATATTTTATACTCTTGACTTTTTCTGGTGTGATCATGTTTTTTTTCTAATTTATTTGAGATGGACAGTGGATGGCCAGGATCCCTGGTCTTTCATAAACTCACAGATGGATGGCCAGCACTGCCTCTCTATGCCTGATACCCCTGCCAGTTCCTAGGCTCAGGCCTGCTCCCTCAGAATCAACAGCAGCTTCTTCCTCCCTCACTGGATCTGAACATTACGACCCATATTGTGGGGAAAAGTGTGTCTCCGCTGTTCCGGGGACAGTAACATGGGGAGCTGAATCTACATTATTTATGTCATCAGGTCAACGTCTTTATTCATTAACAGCACTTTATTTAACCATTTGAGTGCCATAGTGTTAACTGATGCATTGCACCACAACAAATTGGATGCCTTTCCAGAATTCAAAGGGTTAACTCTGACATGACACACCTCTGTATACTGCATGGCACTCTATAGCTTAACATGCTGGTATAAGTCTCTCTCACATAAACCCCTTTTATTTTCTGCTTTCCACTTCTACATGCCAAACACACAGAGGAATAATACTTAATTTTCACCCTAAAGTAAGGGAAATAACAAATACCACTGATTTAATGGTTTCAGGATCAGATGGGGATTGCAACACATTGTAAAACAATGTGCTCTGGTCATGGGTTGCATTTGGCTTCTAATGCTCTGAACACTGCAGATATTCACTTCAATACATCACTGTTAACTAAACAGGACTGTAAAGCTGCTACACTGATCACAGAGTGGCCACAGCCCATACTTCTACATTCAAAACCTACAGATCCGGGGGACCAGCAAGAGCTGGAACGTCCATTAATGAAGGGTGGCTATCACTGTGTCAGTGTCCCCTCTGTGTGTGTATGTCTGTTTCCTGTGTGTGTGATCATGTCTGTTGCATGTATGTGTGTCTACCGCTCACCTTGTGTATGTGTCTGCCTGTGTTTTGCATAATTGCATGTGTCTGTATTTGTCAATGTGTCTACATTTCAGACACATACTCCCAATGGTAATGCGCATGACAGGCAATGCCATCCCACATTGCTAGTGTATATATATATATATATATATATATATATATATATATTTATATTTACATACATATAATATATTAGCAGTGTGGGATGGTATTACTCATCTTTTTTATTTTAAGCAATTCTTAACCCTTTGAGTGGCAGAGAGATAGGTATCACTTTGCAATGCATTACGTACTGTAGCACTGAAAGGGTGCAGTCTGTGTCCTGCTTTTTTTTTTGTGTGTGTCTATGATCTCCTGAAGTGTCTGTCCTCCTGCGTGTGTGATTTCTTGCAGTGTCTATGTTTCTGTGTGTGTGTGATCTCCTGCAGTGTCTGTTCTCCTGCTTGTGTGATCTCCAGCAGTGTCTGTCCTCCTGCAGGTGTGTGTGATCTCCTGCAGTCTCTGTCCTCCTGCATGTGTGTCTGATGTCCTGCAGTCTCTGTCCTCCTGCATGTGTGTGTATTATCTCTTGCAGTCTCTGTCCTCCTACGTATGTTTGTTTATTATCTCCTGCAGTGTATGTCCTCCTGCCTGTGTCTGTGTGTGATGTCCTGCACTGACTGTCCTCTTTCTTGTGTCTGTGTATGATCTTCTACAGTGTGTGTCCTCCTGCATGTGTCTGTGTATGATCTCCTGCAGTGTGTGCCCTCCTGTGTGTGTCTGTGTTTGATGTCCTGCACTGTCTGCCCTCTTTTATGTGTGTCTTTGTGTTATATACTGCAGTGCATGTCATCTTGCATGTGTGTGTGAGTGTATGATGTCCTGCTTTGTGTTTTCTCCTGCTTGTCTTTGTGTGATGTCCTGTGGTGTCTGTCCTCTTGCATTTTGTGTGTGTGTATTTGTGATCTCCTGTAACCTGTGTCCTCCTGCTTGTGATTTCCTACAATCTGTCCTCCTACACGTGATGTCCTGCAGTGTCTGCCCTCCTGCTTGTGATGTCCTGCAGTGTGTCTCCTCCTTTGTGTGATGTCCTGCATTGCCCGTCCTCCTGCATGTGATGTCCTGCAGTCTGTCCTCCTGCATGTGATGTTCTGCAGTGTGTGATGTCCTGCAGTGTCTGCCCTCCTGAGTGTAATGTCCTTTAGTGTCTGCCTCACTGTGTGTTCTCTTGCAGAGTCTTGTCACACTTTGTGTGATGTCTTGAAATATGTGCCCATTTGTGTGATATTTTGCAGTGTATGCCTTTCTGTGTGTGATATCTTGTAGTGTCTTTCCCATTGTGTTATATGATCTCTTGCAGTGTCTTTCTTGATTTGTTTGTGATGTCTTGCAGTGGTTTGGCTGTCGTGTGATCTGTGGCAGCCTCTTTCATGCTTTGTGTGTGAGGTGTTGTTGTCTATGAGCAGAAAAGTGATGTAGAGAGTGGAAGTGTGGGTAATGACTGGTAAGGCAGCAGCAGCGGGTGCAGTATGTGACAGAATAAGGTTCTGCGTTGCTACCTTCTCTGGCACCCCAAGGGTTTAGCTCAGTGTTTCTCAACTCCTGTCCTCAGGACCCACTAACAGGCCAGGATTTGATGATTTCCTTGTTAGAGCACAGGTGAGTTAATCAAAGTGAATAAGCCTCTGATCAGCACACATTTGCTCTAGCAGGGAAATCCCTAAGTCCTGGCCTATTAGTGGGTCCTGAGGACAGGAGTTGAGAAACACTTGTTTAGCTGCTCGTTGTATGACCATGAAGTGGGAGTGAGGCTGGGCAAATTGTTATTCTGTGGAAAAGTGATCCAAACACTGGAAGTATGAGTACTAAGTGGTAAGGCAGCAGTGGAGGAAGCAGCCACAGTGTGTGACAGTCATAGTTGAGCTGAGGTGGCTTCCTCTGCAATATGAGTGTCAGACAGTGCAGGAGCTTATTCCATTGCTCCGTGCACGCTGCTATCATTCTTTGCAGACAGGGTGTGCATTTAGAAAAAGATCCATCCCAAAAACGGACATTGTCGTACATTGCCAGACTGTGCATGTCACCTCTACTCCAGCATGGGATGCCAGTCACAATGCAAACGTCGAACATCAAGAACCCATGCCTGTCATTCAATTTAGCATATGTTCGAAAGTAGAAACCCCATGCCTGTCCTTCAATATAGCATATGCTCGAACATCGAAAACCCATGCCTGTCATTCAATTTAGCATATGCTTGAACATCGAAAACCCATGCCTGTCACATCCTACTCAACATAAGTGGTCAACTTGAACATGGCCAAACTACATGTCACATTCTATGTTAGTACATTGGTAAAGATTAAGGTTTCATTTTCTGGTACCAGCCTCCTACTCTACTGTCCCTCTTTAGTACCCAAATTCCTCTCTCTCGTTTTCCTATCCTGATTTCCCCTCATATCAGATAAGTCTATGTGTATATACATTGTAGTGTTTCATACTACATCAAGAATAAACATCAATGATTGTTTAAACTACAGTATGTGTGTCTAAACTAATTTGTGTATTGAAAATACATTAACCCCATCGCGACAAGTGACTTACCATGACTTCCGCAAAAACTGTCATTTAGTGACAGAGGACGTACCTGGTAAGTCCCGGAAGTCATTCGCTAGAATGAAGAAAAAGAAAAATCTGTCGTTAAGTGCCGGGCTCGTTTGCACGCGGCCGGTCATTAAAGGGTTAATCTTGTGCTAAATCATCACCTCACTTAACCTTTCTCAGAGACTGACAGAATTGGAACGAAGTGCCAACTTGCTTTTGATTCGAGGATCGCAAATTGTGGCAAGCATTAACTCTGGACAATTGTCCATGTGCTCTTCCATGCACCGAGTAAGTTCCTTCTTCAACCTCGTTAGAAGGGCAGCAACATCTGGAAGTATATTACCCTCAGCACCAGGCAGTCGTTCCCTATGGGAAAGGAAATCATCCAATTTTAAGGAGAGGTGCGTGAAGAGGGGAATGACTTCTGCCAGACTAGCGTTCTCTTTGCTCAAAAGTTTCGTCAAAGCACGGAAAGGCGTAAGGACTGTCACTACCTGTTCCATCAGGGCCCAGTCAGCCCTGCCCAGTGTTCTGTTACTGCCAATGAAATGGTGACATGACATTGCATGAATTGCCTTTTTCTGCTCCAGGATACGCTGTAGCATATCTAAGGTGGAGTTCCACCTGGTCTCAACATCTTGTTTTAGGTGGTGCTCTGGGAGGTCTGCCTTTTTCTGTTCCTCCCTGAGTAGCTGGCTATCTTTGATGCTCCGATGGAAGTGGCCAGAAATTTGTCGGCATGACTCCAGAAGTGCTGACAACCTTCCAGTGTTACTGCCATCCTCAAGAGCAGCCTTCACTACTAGATGCAGAACATGCGCTGAGCAGCGCACACCCACAAATCTGCCATCCCGGAGAGCCTTGATCATGTTAGCTGCACCATCAGTAACCACAAACCCCATTTGCACCTGTGTGCCTGCCTGCTCCCCTAGCCATTGCGCCATCATGTTCTGCAGTGCTTTGCGAATGTTATCTGATGTGTGCTGCTGATTCATTACCTCAGCATGGAGAAGGAAAGAGAGGTACCCTGTCTTCCTATACAACTGTGACACTGGCAGTGATTCAGGCAAATCACTTGTATTTTGTATGTTTTTAATAAAACCAACACAGGTGACTCTCCCTTGAGGTGGAGAAAAGGCACACTTCCTGCTTATACAGGTGTGACACTGGCAGTGTGACGCTGAAGATTATTCAAACAAATAACTTGTATTAGGAATAATTTTAATAAAACCAACACATGTGGGTCACCCTTGCGGTGGCGAAAAGGCACGCTGCCTGCCTATACAACTGTGACACTGGCAGTGTGACGCTGAAGATTATTCAAACAAATAACTTGTATTAGGAATAATTTTAATAAAACCAACACATGTGGGTCTCCCTTGCGGTGGCAAAAAGGCACGCTGCCTGCCTATACAACTGTGACACTAGCAGTGTGACGCTGAAGATTATTCAAACAAATGACTTGTACTTTTTATATTTTTTTTTTAAGAAACACAGATGACCCCCTTGCGGTGGCGAAAAGGCACCCTGCCTGCCTATAGGAATGTCAGACTGGTTGATGTGACATTGAAAATTATTCAAACAGTGCCCGCCCCAATACATTGTGCTGCCTGGGTCCAAGGATTAAATGCTGCCCCCTCAAAAAAAAACAAACAAAAAAAAAAACACGCCTACCAAAATACACCGACATCCATTATAATGGGGTCTTGTGTCCATAGAGAGATCTTAAGTCACCAGGGTTGTAAACATGCACTCTGATTTACAATATTTCAGCCAGTAAATATGATGGTGGGGTCTTCTGTCCATAGACAGCTTAAGTCACCAGGGGCTGTGAATGTGATCTCTCTAATTTACAATATACCTGTAGACACCAATCAAGTGTAAGAGCGTAACCGATATTTAGACTAAATAGCAGTTACGCCCTTACACTTGGTTGGACTTGGTGTCTACAGACATATTGTAAATTAGAGAGAGCAAATTTACAGCCCCTGGTGACTTGGGATGGAAGAAAATAGGAAGATGAGGGAAATAATAAGCCATTATCTATCTCAGAACCATAGCGTCCTAACCCTGGGCCCTGGGTGAACTCACTCACGGTCTCAGCTCAGAATTCAGCAGGACAGAGTCACAGCAACAGTCAGATCATGCACGGTCTCACACCACACGCACGGTACGCACCCCAACCAGCCAATGTGGATGGACCATATTGAGTGAGCAAATATGCTCCTCTTTAATTGGCTGGTGGCAGGCTGGTGATGCGATGGTGAGTGTGGGTTGGCTGTGAGGCATAGCACACTCCGGAACTGAGCCTGGTGGTGTGTCTGTGTGGACTGACACTGACTATCACATGATTCACATCACTGAAGCAGCCAGCGGGCATCGCCACAGAGTGAGCATAGGGCCACCCAGCTGCTGAGAGTGACAATGATGGGACATACTGAAACACAGACCTGACGGCTCCGCTACACTAGTAGCCACAGAACAACATCTACACTGTCTGCTCCCAGTATGGTACCACTAGTAGGCAAAGAATGAAACATACATTTTCTGACACCCTAGCCCTGTTCCACTGTCCTCTAGTAATCACAGAACCACATATACACTGTATAACAGCCACAGTCCTGTTCCACTGCCCCAGTGATTGTTGTAGAACAGTATTTCTCAACTCTTGTCCTCAGGACCCACTAACAGGCCAGGATTTTATGATTTCTTTGTTAGAGCACAGGTGAGTTAATCAATGTGCATGAGCCTCTGATCACCACACTAGCAGAGAAATCCCTAAGTCCTGGCCTGTTAGTGGGTCCTGAGGACAGGAGTTGAGAAACACTGCTGTAGAACCTACATGCACTGTTTCCTTAGTGGCATTCTACTGGTAGCCACAGCACCATATATAGACTGTCAGACACCCCACCCTTGTTCCATTAGTAGCCATAGATCGTAATTACATTGTCTGCTTCCCCAGCCTTGTTCCACCTGCAGCGACATCCTGCCAAAAAATAAAATGTTTTCTGTTTTTTGAATGGGATATAGTACATATGATACATTCACTCCAAATAAAATGCATGTATAATCTGTGAAGAATATGTTCATAAAATGGTTTTCACTATTTGACTGTTTAAAAAATGTTTACAGGTTTAATTTTAAGACTCTGGTCACTTTACCATAATACACACCTGCCAGCTGTCCCTGGTTTTGACCCAGCAGGCTCTTTTGGTCCCTGACCTTAACATTGAAATGCAATCCAATATTTTCTGTGCTTGTAATCCATAGATGAACAGGTTACAATCTTACCAGTGTTTGCTATTATTATTTAATTATAGGATTAAATAATTACATGTAGTATTATTGTATAGGTAATATCCAACTGTACTACTGTAGATGTAATGTGTTAAGAAAAATTGAGACATTCTGTTGTGAACGAACTGCAACACAGGAGAGAAATAAATAAAAAAATGCTTGACATCTATACTGAAGAGGGGTCCACAGCATTGTCTTAGTATAGCAATATCACCGTTTTCCGTGAGTGTGCAATACAGGGCTCTACGGTAATTGCTGGGCATTTCCTAACGTCATAATCAGGGGATGATGGGAGTTGTATTCTAACTACTGTTAGGAAACACATAAGTGATGCACATTCATCTCCCACCTAGAAATTATTTACACATGAGGCAACTCCCCCAAGTAATACCTAGCCCCTTTCCAAGTGAAAGGACTTCCGGAAAGGCTTCAGATCTCTTAGTGACTCACCTGTTATTGCCAGTCAGCGGGACCCGGAGAGTAGGAGGGTGTGATGCTATGGCTGCAGATTAAGTCTGGCACGGTGCTCTTAGTTGGCCACTCGTCACAATGTTGAAGCTCAGCCCGGCCAGCACCTTCCGGGTGGAGACACCTCACAGCAATCCTGTTCAGGACACATCATGCACTATTGTGCACTCATACTAGGGATCCCAAATTTTCAGACTCATTTCGTACAGGGGGCACCCTCCTGTATTTGTAAAACCTCTCTAGCAAATCTGGGACGGTAGACCTATTTACTCAAGTCTTGACTTTAGGTGGGCGATAAACAATACAAAATAGGCATAATGTTTGACTATCACATAATTCACGTCACTGAAGCAGCCAGCAGGCATCGCCACTGAGTGAGCATAGGGCTGCCCGGCTGCTGACAGTCACACTGATGGGACACCCTGCAACACAGAACTGGCGGAAGTGCACAAAATAAACATGCTATGGGACGGCAAATTGCCGCCCCTGTCAAAGTGCCGTCTGGGTCCATGGACCCACTGGGACCCATGTAAGGGCCGGCCCTGTATTCGAACAAATACCTAATATTTTTTTATATTTTGCACAGGAACAAATATTACTCGCTCTTGCAGTGGCAATAACTGGAACTAATGCTGGCTGCATACCTATGCCTAGCCTAATGCTACCTGCCTGCCTACAGAACAACTGGACACTCTCTAATCTCTTCTTCTCTCTCTGAGCTCCAACAACGCAATGAGGAAATGCAGGCTGTTTGTCTGTGTGACTGTGTCATTAGTCCAACCCCCATCATGAAACGAAGAAGGCTATTGGAATACAGACAAAAGAGGGAAGTAGTGCATGAAACGGAGAATGGAATTGGATTAGAGACATGGAGGGAAAATTATGGAGGGAAAGTAATTGAGCGCGCACAGGAAGTACAAAAAAGTCCTGGCCGAAAGTAGTCAAAACTTTTGGAAATTTGTCGATTGCCGAAACTTCCGAAAGTTTCAATGAATTTCGGTACTGGGCTGTTCAGAGTCGGATCATTTTTTCTGAATGACCCTTGAGTTTAGGATTGGCCGTATGTCTCCGAATTACCCCATTTTCGATGAAATCCGAATGTCTCCGAACGAATTCGCACAAGTCTACTTGATAACTTGGGTAATAAGAAAACAGAAAATAGCCTTGAGGTGTTTTCATTCAGGCATGGAGTGGAGAAAGTGAGCAGGGCATATATGATTTTTACATGCAGTAAGATGAGTTGGCCATATGTTTTCTGTGCCCCAGACGGAGTGTGTGTCTGTGTGTTTGATTGTGTCTGTGTGTAGCAGCTGCATTTTCATGTTCTGCATCTGTCCAGTAAGTTTATTCTATTCCAAGCCTCTTTTTCATGTTCTGAGCATGCTCATTCAGTTCCTTGAATTCCAAGCCTCATTTTCATGTTCTGAGCAAGCTCATTCAGTTACTTGAAGCCAAAGCCTCTGTTCCACATCCTGAGCACAACCACATAGTTCTAAACAGCCTAGTAAGTCATTCTCTGTCCCCAGGAGACCCACAACAGAAAGTATCCACAGGGCTACATGTATGTATGTGTGTGTGTTTCTACATATCTGGTTCACTGTGTGTATGTATGTATATTTGTATGTGTGTCACAGTGTGTGTGTGTGTGTGTGTGTCTTGGACATGTTTTTTTTTGTTGAGGGAGGGCCCCTGCCCACTCCTGTCAAAATCACGCCCACCTGTATCTCCAGAACTGTCAGTAGGGAGGAGCTATGAATAATTCCTCCTTACTGCTGCCCCAGAAGTCATCATATATGCATAATAAAACTGTGTATCTTTGTTTAACCAATGAATACTAGGAAGTAGAAACTTGTAATGTTTCATGGTCATAAAGGTGAAAATACCCCAGTCCTTAAATGTTTAAGAAATTATATCATATTTTCTTGCAAATAGATGATAAATGAGCTGCATTTACCTATTGATGATATTCTGACAACATGGTTATAAGCAATGTTTCCAGCAACTGATTTATTAAATAATATTTCCTTACCTGAGAACAGTGGTGAGATAGGGGTAATCCCCCAATGGAATAAAATTACAAATGAACAGTAAATAGAAGCACTCCAGTCTGCCAATTAAATCTGTTCATGTTCACTCCTCCCCTGCAGATCTGAACACCCTGGAATGCAGTTTTAACTTTATTGTTCAAAGCTCCAGCAAATTGTTCTGTAATTTTATTTATGTAATCTGCCAATGCTGCACAAAGATTACTTAATGTTTATAGGAACGCAAACATTCATCTTATAAAGTTATTAACATTCTCGTTTTTAAGAAAGTTTTTTTTCTCTTCATGAAACAAAGTTTTTGCTGAGACCATTAAAACTGTTTATAGTAAATTGTGCTCCCTCTGTGCTCAACACCTGATTTCATCTGCTGCTCTGCAAGACATGTCCCATGATGCCTTGCAAGAAATGCTTGGCTCAGCTTAAATAGTACCTAGCCGTTTCAGCACTGAACATCTGGCATAGTGTTATTTGTTCCATTGCTCCTTTTAAATGAATGTGAAATATCAGAAGTGTCTGTGAAATTGTTTTAAGTCATTGATGCCTTGAGTTAGTTTAATAATCTGTTCAGTGTATTTCTGACATTCAATATTGCTTTTGTAATTCATAATAGCACAACAAATACAGTGCCAGAAGAATTTAAAACATATTTTAAAGTAATTTGCTCTTTAAACATTTACCAGAGTTATATTTCAGATCTGAATTTGCCAACATTTTTTTTAAAACCAAGCGGTAGTTTACAGTTTCCAAATCAAACAAACATTCATAATACTGTAACATTTCATTTTAAGATGTGTAATGCAAAAAACATTAAATTGTTTTTTTCTCTACAATTTGAAACAATAACATAAAATATACTGCTACTATAGAATACAAATGTGATATATACTTTTTGTTTCCTAAATAATTGGTGATGATGGTGTTACATTTGCCATTCACATAAAGTACAATATGTGAAACACTCCATATCCCATTATATAAAAGGCCAGATGTATGTTTGTCAGATGCAGTCATGCGCAGTAGAGACAGCCGATGCAGTCATGCACAGTATAGACTGCCCGAACGGACAAAACACACCATCTTCCCAGCTGGTCTCCCAGCCCTGTGTGCCCGGTGTCCATCCTGGTGTGTGAGGGAGCCCTGGCCCCAGTCAAACAGTGTCTAGCTGAGCCCGGAGGTGTGAGTCGCGTTCACGAACACCCTGCTCTGGGTCAAGGCACGCTCCTGCATGCATACCCAAGACTGATGAGGTAGAGGCGCACTCCATCTCCTAGTACCTCATGCGCTGCTGTTACTGAGGCCGCAGGTGCAGGGACTGGCGGGTGCACGGCTATCTTAACCCTTTGAGTGCCATTCACTTTGACCCATGTACACAGGCTTCTACACTACTTTTCTATAAAAGGCAAAACTTCCGCTCAAAACCAAATGTGTTTAGTATAGTTTCTAATTAAAAATGTGAACTGTAACATGGTGTTTGCAACACATTATAAGCAACTTATCATGTTTTACAGTCTGAAAAAAATGGTAAATTTGCATGGTGCTTACCAAGTCACTTGAAGTCACTTGAAGTGATCTGAACTAGGGAAGAAGAAATGTAAAAGCATTATAATAGTAATCAAAGGAAAGAAGTTCAAACTATAAATGAAAAATAAAGACTCGGAATTTACAGTTCTGTCCACGACCTTGGACGTAATCCTGAAAGACACTTGGTTATTTGGTCTTTCCGCCTTCTCTCAATGAGTTAAACACTTGGAAAAGCCCAGCTTTTAAAAGTAAGTAATTTTCACGCAGCATGAGAAAAATTATTTAAGCAATTTTATTGTTACCTTAGAGACACCATTGTGTAATTATATCATGTTCAAGCATGAGTTATACTGATTTATTCCAATAGTAAATGTGCTAAAATTTTCTTTTCTTTCATATTATTGCATGCTGCAAGACACTTGGGAAAGTGCAGTACTTTCTTGTTGTTCTGCAAGTTGTTTCAGTGACATAAACATTCATTTCTGTTGACTAATTTTATTATATAAAATGTGTTGGCAGCAGTGCAGTTGTTTTACTGCCATATTAAAACTCCAATTTGTTGTATAAAAATGTGAGTTAGTATTCAACTAGTTAAGATGCATCAGCTTTTTTGTGAATCAATAAATCTACCAACTGATTTGTATGTATATTGTATCCAGTCAGTTGTGTATATGTTTAAAAGCAATGTTCTTCAATGAAGAGGGCTTTTTCCCTTTTATTAAAATATTATTAATGACATAAAGTAATAAAGTGATTATGTTTTCCACAGCACTGACCCATTGGAAGGTAGTATTTAGAAACAAGTGATACACAAACTGAAAACTATAAATGGGATAAAGGGGCCCTTCTAATGACTGCTTTAATTTTAAAGGAAGAGGGAGAAAGAAAAACAAAGTACGTTCAACGGATAAAATGGGAGAGGTTTCGCTAACTGCAATGTTGGTCCCAAGATTGAAAATGTCTAGGATAATGCTCTGCAAACTGTCAGATTCTCACAATAACTGCATTGGGACAGTTACATATGTTTTCATTGAAGAGATTGGTTTGTTTAGGATTAGGGTCTAGATCCATTTGCCACCGGTAAAATCCACAGTAGGGCAAAAATGAACAACGAACAGTACACATACAGTGGTACTGTCAGAATTCAATTGCCCTACCAGCATGAATCTCGAAGATAGTTGGGACACGTTGTGGTTTTTTTATTCCCAAAACAGATGCTAAACAGCATGAAAAATGGGAATATCAAAGGAAATCAGCTAACGCTCGTGTTTGACACAGTGTCAATCAACGAGCGTGAGCTACATACACAGTGGCCCTCCCAAAGGCTAACACTCCCATTGGCCCTACGCTACCCCTAACATTAACAGTAAAGTGTACCAATATTAGCCTTAACACTATCCTATCACCCATAGCTGTAACACTTACATGTAATACTGACATTCAGCTGGGTCTTCTGCACCCTGGTCTACCTCTTTAATGTTTCTTCTGTAATCTTCTATCTTCTTCATCTGTCAGCTTCTTCATCTTCATCTGTCATCTTTTTCTTCTTTCTTCCTTCATATCTTCATCTGTGCTCTTTTTTGGTATTCTGCTTTAAGTTAAGTGTTGGACCTGCAAAATAAAAAGTTATTAAAATTAATAGTGTCGCTGCCACCAGCAGCAATTAAAAATACCAGAAATCCCCCCTTCTTGCACCTTTTCAGCCGCTGTGTGATCCCAGCTAAGAGACATTTGAATAGGGACTGCCTTTTATATGGCCAGTCCCTTTTCAAAATGTTTGCCATGCTCCCATTGGTTGGGATGTGGGGTTACGCAGGGCATGGAACATGCCCTTCAGTAACCACACCTTCCAGTCAATCAGCTTCTAGCTGGAGGGATGGCTAATCCATCTGAAACTTCAATGTTATTATCCTTTAATTATCTATTATATATTTTGTAGTCAAGTATTACTCACAGGAGTTTGGTATAATATGAAAATTGAACTACACCTGATAATTGCGTTCCTTTTTAATTCCCATATTATTTCTTTCTCCTTCCTAGGGGTGGGCGAAAGTGAGAAAAATTTCCTTTATTACTTTTCGTGAAAATCAGATGATTTTTCGCTCTTTTGCAAACGTTTTCTCCTTTTCACCAATGAAAAATGTTCCCCATTTTCACCAATTTTAAGTAATGTTTCACCTATGTTTTTTAAGATGGAACATTTCCCATCACACTATTACTTCTTCTGAGGGTTACAGAGGAGAAATAAGCAGCTGAAAGACAAAGTTCTGAGTCCTACAGCAACATATGCCTTGAAAAATGTGTTAACATTCAGAAAGCCTTTGTGCTTTTCCCACAACACTAACCTACTGCTTAAATTACACTGGCACATATTCATGATGATGTCAAGAGAAAAAAAAAAAGTATAACCTACAATGTGGCAGATATGTATGGTAGTGCTAGTGGGGGGCTGACGTAGTGTGATTGATGTGTGTGTGTGTGTGTGTGTGTATGTGTATGTATATATATAATATTCCTACACCAGTTTTTACCATGATCATGTTTGTAGCAAATATAAGCTATCCTTCTCAGATTTCTCACATTACTTATTGGTCATAGCAGTGGTCCCAAGTGTGAGAGATGGCAGCAACCCTTTTTCACATTCCTCCTCATCTGTGCTACTGTTAATACATTTGGCCTAGCTTTCCCTGTCATCATGTGCGGTTTCTACTACCTGATACTCAGATGGAATGAGATGTTCATTTTTAAGAATGCTAGCCTCCCAACATTGCTGCTAGACAGCCACATCCTATGGTCATTGACAATGTAACCAGCCACACTGAAAACCCACTAAGACACAATGCTTGCTGGAGGGCAACTAAGAGTTTCCACTGCAGTACTTGTCAATGCTGGCCACACACACTGCTTTGTTTGCCAGTAGTCCATGGGGTCATTGTTTTGCCTAGAATGTAGCTATCCAACAAGTATGCAGAATCCATTTCACATACAGTGGGGCCACTTCTAGGAACTACACTGTGTTCCTGGGTCTAAGTTACCAATCCATACTCAGGGAGCAAGTCCCAAAGAGATGTGCTGCCACCAGTGCCACCACCACCACCAATGTTAGATTTTTGACACCCCTGCTGAGACACATGAATCTCTCTATGTTTTGAATGGAATATTCTTGTTGATGATGTAGGGGCTCCTGCTGCTGCTAGTTGAAATGGTTTGGTGCCTTCTTTTTCACTCTGCTGTCTAGACATTTCCTGTGCCCTCACTTTTGCCCTCTTATCCTCCACAACCCAACCCTCCACTTGATCAATAAACATATCTTGATATTCCTTGCTAGTATTCAATTCCTCACAGAGATGCTGCTGATCGTCATGACTCTTTGTTGTGAAAAACTGTTGATGGACCTTTGGCATAAATTCTAAAATTTTGTGTTAAAAGCTGAGGTCCAGCATGATAACATGTACTTTACCAGCTGGTACATCTAATAAATAGACACGCGGGCAAAAAAACAATAACACACACGGGGAAGGCTTGTGTGCCAAAAAAAACAACGTTGCATGAACATTAGGGCCAACTGCTACATACATGGACACAAGCAGCGTCCACACATAATAGCTAAATCAAAGAATAAGCTCTAGCTAAGCTTATGGCTATTTAAAGCATGCACCACGCTTGCTTGCGTGCCAAAACTGTGACTACACAATAGCAACAACAGTAAAATGTGATGCACAGTGTATATATATGTTAAGTATTTATATGTGCGAAAGTCCAGGTGGTCGCAGAAAAAAATGGACTTTGAATGACACGTGGCTGACACACAAAGTTATATGCAGGGAAGTTAGTTCTAATGACTACTCAGGTGGTTTCCTAGAAATATAGTATAAAAGTGTAGAAAGCAATACAGTTTAATACTTTATCCTGGGACAATCTTCCTATGATGATATAGCAGGAAAGGATGCAGGCGAAGAGAACTGGTTGCATGGTGTGATGCACTCGGCTGCATCAACTGGAGGAAGATGAAGTGACTCCTAGGCTCTGGCTTCTGGAACAGTTCTTCCCAGTTCTCCCAAGCTGCTTCTTTTATTGTTGCAAGTGCCGCCCCTCACCAGCCAACTTTACCTGTCCTGAACAGCCCTTTCCCTTCCCCCTAGTAACAAAGAAAGAAAGAGAACTGGTCTTTTCTCGTCTTTTGCCCGTCAAAACAGACAACGAAACCAGGGAAAGGGGTCTGTCAAATGGTTACCTGGTAGTCTGTAACCTAGTTTGTTTAGGAGATAGGAACATCAAAATAGCGCAACTGTAGTCGCAAAAGTGTTGTAACGTTACACTGTTTAATGGATGCAGTTTTGTTGCAAAATTGCAGCGACTTTACTTGTGTCCACAACATTCCACCTCTTGGTCCTATGCCATAAACTACACTAAAGTTACTCACTGGATAGGTAGCTCTCTAACTCTATTAAACATACACCATGTACACTATAGGAAGACAAACATAGAAATACATAATAGTAGCAATTAACATCCCATTTACAATAGTATTTCCCAAGCTTCCTAACCACCCAAATAGTCCAACGGCTTGTGCTTCATGGAGTTTGTCTTTTACAACTGTCGGTTTTGAAAAATCATGATTAATTTCACTTTCATTATTCACAATATAACTGCAGCACTCTTTTCCTACCAGTCCACAAACTCCTCCTTTTGTGGCAAGAACATATTCCAAGGCTAGGCTATTTTGGAGAGCTACCGCCCTGATCTGTAGCAGTTCAGTGTGGTGTCCAGAGCATCTTCAAACAGGTGCTATAAGGCCTCTATGCGGTTATAGGCCCAGTAAATGCCACAATTTGGAAATACCACCCCCGTGTTACCATGCTCAGTCCCTATGAAATTTTCCTATCTCTTATTCCTAATTTTCCCACTAGGAAATTCACTGGCCTTTTGGATGGCAGGTATCATGGATCCCAAATAACACTCACCCTCCCAATTCCACAGTAACCACTTGTATGCCCAGTTCCCACATAGAAAATAAGTATACCTTGGTAGTATATTATAACTTCCATTAGTAGAGTTGGTGAAACAGGTTTCCATCAGCCGGCTAATTAAGGGGTAATTCAACCTCTGTTTTGTGTATCTGGGGGGTTGAATTGACACAACTCACTATGGGGGTGGTTTCATTGATATGCATCTCCCAAGTATTCCCCTTTGTCTAACTTGTTTTCCAGGTTTGGGAGCAATTTGGTTCTCCAAACTTGACGGTGTTAGGGCCAGCACCTTTCGAGTACACACATACAGCTCCTGAAATAGGAGGGTTGATATATGGATGTGCTGCTCTGAACTGGGTTTGTCGGCCTCTCAAAAATATCCGGATTCAGTCTTGTTGAGTTGTCTCATTTCTCGCTGTGACCATGGGACTCCAAGGAATGGACTCACTGATGGGAATGAAGCTGGAAATCCAACAGTCAGGAGTTGTCCACTTTTGCAAAGCTGGACAAAGGTTCATGAATGTATTGGATGACCATGGTTTTAGTGGGGCTAGATGACCACCAATCTATTGGATGGAAAGAAGACAGGTTTAAAATCACTGTGTAAGAATATACCTTAAATATTACCAGGATCATCTGAAATAACTTCTCCTTTAAGCCTGTGCTGATTAGTAGGTCGTGGTAACACCCACATTTGGATCCTACTTGCACTTGTTTACCCTCATCCCAGGATTGGGGTGGGTGAAATCCTGCAAGAAATTCCAGCGGAATGATTAGGCAGCTGAAAGGGAATGGGATCAACAATAGCAGTAACATGGTTAATGAATGTCTTCAACCAATGAAAAGGAGCACTGTGCCTGTCTATAAACTGTTTGAGAAAACCATTGGAATCTCTGATCCTGTACAAGCAAAGATTCCTAAAAATACAGTCATCCTTTCAGTCATCAACAGCATCAACACCGCTTCCAAGTCCAAGCCCTACTCAGCTGCACACAGTTGTGTAGAGTAACCAGCAGCAACAACAACAACACAGGTTATTGACATACACAAGCTTAGCCATGATGAGTGCCTCTGTTGCTGCACCTTTGACACCTAGTAGTATTAGCAGTAGAATTCCATCTCAGGAACACTGTAGTCCATGAAGTCCACATATATTTCACTCAGGAGCCAAAGCTAAGCATATTGCTATCTGTTGTCTATGCAAAAAGTATCTGAGCAGGGCGAAAGCAGGCTCACACCTATGCACCTCCTCAATGTGATCCCACCTGAAGCACAACCACAGGTATGAATGGGAGACATCCCATGAACATGTGACAGTTGCCACAACTAGCAGAAGCACCCCAAAAAGTTTCCAGCTCTTTTGGAAAGAAAGAATAGTGATTTTATTGATGTGTCAGAGAGTGTGCCATCCCCAGCAGTTTGTTCATTCCAAATAAGACCTATAGATCCTGCTGTAGAGGAGTGTGATGATTCTGGGTTTGCTGTAGTAGATTACAAGGATCATAAAGTGCCTACACATATCGCCACCTCCTCCACAACTGATGGCCTTAAAATAATAAAGTTACACAGTTATTCTACTATGTTACACATTTAATAGGTTCTTCCAAAGAAGTAAAACCCTGCACAGACCTAATGCAAAAGTATGCATATGGAAAAGTAAACTTGCCAAAATGTAGGCGGTTGAAAATGCTGCCCTTTTCTTTTGTTGAAAACAGAGGCTTTAAAGAACTGATATCATGTGTTGCACCCTGCTGAAATATCCCAATCTACAGTGCTTTTTTTGCTTTTTCAAGGATGGTTGTGCTAAAGTTAAATAAGCAGGAAGTTAGTGGTGTGTTCAAAGGACCAAGGCACTTAGTCTGCTAACAACTTTTTCAAGACATATGTTGTTGTAGGACTCATAACTTTGACTTTCAGCTATTTATTTCTCCACTTCAGCCCTTAGAAGAAGAAATATTGTGCTGGGAAATGTTCCCATCATAGGGAACATAGGCCCATCCCTAATCGCTACTATACACTTTACATTGGATAACCCAAAATAAACTACATAATGTCCTGAATCACTGTAAAGCTCCACACAAATGTCTCTAAATGCACACAACAGCAACACACTCTTGCACATGTAAGCCATTTACACTTGGAGAAAGTGAACATTTGCCAGAAATACGAAGCATACCAGGGGAAAGGTACAAATCTTTTTTCAGAAGGAGGTTTACAACACAACTGCGGGTGGCACACTTGAATAAAAATGGAGACTTTTTAATGCATATTAAAAGCTAAAACACAGACCAGAGTCTACAATATGGCCACTTACAATGGGCTTATGCAATTTGTACCATAAAGCCTATGACTAAGAGCATTGTGGAGGGGAAAGTGTGCAACCAGTGGTTGTGTTGTAAACCTCTTTCTCTTTTATTGTTAAAGTGGAACTTTCATTCAAATTAAAGTACCCCCCAAATCATTATTCACAAATCCAACTTGTTGGAGACTCACCGGCAGGCATCAGCGCATAGATCTTGCTGAAGAGGCATCTGTGAGTCTGTGCTGTATTTCCTGGTCTCCTCTAGGACTGGTGAGGGGGAGTTGCATTGCACATTAAGGTACAGGAAAGGACTGACGGTGCATTTGCATCGATGGTCTACTGCAAGATGCCTGTCTGTGTGTATCCGAACAAGTTGGATTTCTCAATAATGCCGGACATACTCAGGATAATACAAAAATTTATATGCTTATCGCTATGTGAGTAATGATTTGGGGGGCACTTTAATCTGAATGATAGGTCTGCTCTAATGAGGCTGGAGTCCTTGATTCCTGCACCTTCTTGATAACACTATATTCCAACAGCCTACAATGACAGTTTCATATCAGGTTGGGTGAGTGAAGACCTTTAATATTATAATGATACATATATTCATTTTTGTGCAGGTTCTCAACTGATTGTATGGCTGTCTGTTTATATATATATATACACATATATATATATATATATCCAGTATTGCACCTATAGCAGCAATCTGGTTTCCTGGGATTATGCTGGCATTAGCCTACAGCTCCAATGGCTCCACCCTGGGGTATGTATGAGAAGATACGATAGATTCAGTACATACATACATACAGGTAGAAACTGTGACATCATAAAAACCTTTATTACAGCAAGCCAGAATGCTGCCCATGTAGGAGAGAAATTAAAGGTACACAAACCAGATTTTGGTAATATTGTACCAAACAATTCCAAATCGAAATTAAGTGGATAATACTCACATTTCCCAATGGTCAGCTGAGGGGATAACCAGAGCTGACTCATGCACTTATGGAGTGATGTCACCCACTCCACTTGGTGTACACCGGATCTTCAAAGATGCTCCACCACATACAAAGATATCCAGGACTATAAGGTCTTAAAAGTGTTTAACACTAAATATCCTATATAATAATTTGCTAAAAAGTTTGTAACGATGCAGTCATGCGCAGTACCTTCAGGTGAACAGAGAGAACCCCGGTCTGACTTTGGGGCACCCCGCTCCATATCAGCCACTGCGCGGGCAGTCTCTACTGCGCATGACTGCACCACGACTGGCTGGCCCATGTACAAGGGCTCTTCAACTAGCATAAGTATATATAAAAAAGACAATTGAGCTAGCAATCAGTCGGCTCTCACTAATGGTTATTTAAATCCAAAAACTATCATCCTAGTCCAATCTGTAGCCTTGATCGCATTAACCAATGGAAAGTATACGGAAGGATGTTCTATGGGTCCCCAAATATTACAAAAAAGGAAACAAATACAAATAAATATAAACAATCAAAACTTAATTATCTTCCTCATTGGAAGAAAGAAGAGACAAAAAATGTGTATTTGACATTCAGAAACAACCCTCCAAGATACATATGAGTCGATTGGCAATAACTAGTGATGATCGAGCACCCCGATGCTCGGGTGTTCAGGTGCTCTGGCCGAGCGCCCCCGGAGGCTCGAGTGCTCGGCCGAGCACCCGAGCCCCATTGAAGTCAATGGGAGGACTCGAGCATTACACCAGGCACCCCCTGCTCTGATGAGGGGAGGGTGCCTGGTTCATAGGAAAAGGTCAGAAAATGATGGAAACACCACAGAAATGGTTCAGGGACAGCATAGGGAGGATGTCTGGATGCATCTTGGACTCCAACGTCGCTGCTGGGAACGATGTTTCGCCTGTAGTATGCCATTTTTACAGACTGACCGTAAAACACACAAAAAGGAAGCTAAAAACTAATCTGCGGCTAGGCACACTAAACAATATGTGACGCTAATCTGCGGCTAGGCACACTAAACAATATGTGACGTTAATCTGCGGCTAGGCACACTAAACAATATGTGACGCTAATCTGCGGCTAGGCACACTAAACAATATGTGACGCTAATCTGCGGCTAGGCACACTAAACAATATGTGACGCTAATCTGCGGCTAGGCACAAGAAACAGAATGTGACGCTAATCTGCGGCTAGGCACACGAAACAGAATGTGACGCTAATCTGCGGCTAGGCACAGTGAACGGAATATGTGACGTTAATTTGTGAATTTGCACACTAAACAGAATGTGACAATAATCTATGGCTAGGCACACGTTTAAAATGGCCCTTTTTGTCGCTGCGTTGTAAAATCATTGGCCCTGTGCACCTAACAGAATATGTCAGCTTGTCACTGCACTGTGAAATATTTGTCCCTGTGCACCTAGTACAATGTCACCTTAGAACATGTCCCCCCCACAAAAAGATGAAATTCTGCCACCCCCAAAAAAAATTAAATGCTGCCCCCACACACAACAGTCCTAAAAAGGACTTTTGGGTCTTGAAAGAGTTTCAACAATTTTATTCTCCCTACACTGACTTCCTGTGCATCTAGTATTATATGTCACCTTTCAAATATCCCCCCCACAAAAAAAGGAAATTGTGCCCCCCCAAACAAAATATAAATGCTGCCCCCACACACAACAGTCCTAAAAAGGACTTTTGGGTCTTGAAAGAGTTTCAACAATTTTATTCTCCCTACACTGACTTTCCCTGCCTAAGTGCATCTCTCCCTGGCTAAGAATGAGCCGAACTCGTGCGTCGGGTGCTATACAGCACCCGATCACGGGTTCTGGCCAGCCAATCAGTGTAATGCCAGCAGCCAACATGGCTGCTGGCATTACACTGATGTCAGAGCCTCCCCGCACGTTTATTGGCTGCGCAGCAGCCGCGAAACGTGCGGGGAGGAGACCCAAACATGGCGGGCGAGCACATGCGGTACTCGTACGAGTACCGCCATGTACCGAGCAGAGCGATGCTCGAGCCGAACCGAGCTTCGGCCGAGCATGCTCGCTCATCACTAGCAATAACCAACGGATATTTTAAAAATATAAACTAACGTTGCAACAGATCTAAGCCTGAAGCCTAATAAACCGGACCAAATGGAAAGCCCATTGGCCCAACATGTATATTAAAAGATGGAATAAAATAACTTACACTAATATATATAACTAGTTGAAGAGCCCATTACATGGGCCACAGTGCCACTGGCAGCTGGTCCCGGTGCAGTCATGCTCAGTAGAGACTGCCCGCGCCGCGACTGATACAGAGCGGGATGCTCCTTCGGAGTGCCCTGCTCCGTATCAGCTGCAGCGAGGGCAGTCTCTACTGCGCATGACTGCAGCATGCACAGCAGTCTCTAGTGCACATGACTGTGGAGTTACACATGTTTTAGCGAATTATCATATAGGATTAGGATATTAATGAGAGACCTTGAGACCGACCCTTATTCCACTGATCATAAATAATATACCATAATCACCCCAGTAGACACACTGGAGATAACTCCGTATATATATATGAACATATCAATGACCAGATTATATCGGATTACGCTCCAGTAAGTGAACAGATGAAATAATATCAGAACCGGATAGAAACCAGAATAAATAGTGGTGCAGCAATAAAATAAATATGCTAATAAACAAGAATATAGAAAATGTGGTATTAATAAAAACATATATCAAAAAATTATATATATAATAGAGCACAAAATATTTAACCCTTTGAATGCAGAGGGGTACGCAACGCATTGCTTTGCAATGCATTGCGTACCCCTCTGGCATTCAAAGGGTTAAAAAAAATGTAAAAATTAAAAGTATGAATTCGGTATAACTGAAAATATATAAAACGGGAGACTGAAACTATATAAGTGAATGACACCCAAAACGGAGAGATATGTGTGCATTACATGAAATATTACATGATATATATGTGTAAAAAAAAACAATAAAATATGTTGAAAATAATATACATACAAAAAAAAAATTGTATGTGTATATAGCATAAACTATAACATGAAGTATGAGTGTGAATGAAGAGATATGTAAAAAAAAATGTGGTGTGAAAATTAGAAGGAAAATAAAAATAAAAGTAAATATAAAAATAAAATAAAAAGAGGATCTAAAAAAAAAAAAAGAGTGAAAAAAGTAAGGCTATTGAAAATTCCAAAACTGAGAAAAGTGAAAACTAATAAAAATAAAAAGAAGGTAAACGTGTACTATAATGGGATTGATCTGGCATGAGCTAAGTGTACGTGAATAAACAAAGTGAGGAAAAAAACTGTGAAAAGATTAATAAGATGTAAAATTATAAACAATTTGAAATTAAAAAAAAAAAACATGTTTAATAATATATTCATTATTAGGTGTTTCCAAACTCTTGTTTATTCCCTAAGATATGATGGTATTTTTTTTTGTAATATTTTTATTAACAAAGGCAACTTCAGAGCACATACAAGAAGTGATATGACAAAGGAGGAATAATACAGTCAATATGAACAGCAGTATATCCTATATAATAATTCACTAAAATATGTGTAATGACCAGTCATGCTCAGTAGAGACTGCTGCGCGTGCTGCAGTCATGCGCAGTGGAGACTGCCACGCCACTGCTGATACAGAGCTGGACGCTCCGAAGAAGTGTCCAGCTCTGTATCAGCCACAGCGCGGGCAGTGTCTATTGCCCATGACTGCCCCGTGACCGGCTGGCAGTGGCACTGTGGCCCGTGTAATGGGCTCTTCAACTAGTACAGCATAATAGCTTACACAGAAGGTAAATACCCCTAGGCAACCCCTGTTTTATTTTTAATAAAAATTTACCAAAATCAACACCACCAAAATAAAGAAAGAGAAAAAAAAACACACTCCTCCCCGCAGCCAGAGGGTTCGCTACCACCCTCAGCACCCTTCATGCCCCCCCTAAGACACAATGCAATCAGGAGAAGAAAACAACCGCTCAGAGAGACATAAAGTGGTCAACGTATCTTAACCATGCTCCCCAGATACCGAGGAACTTGTATGGGGCCCCCAGATGAGCAAATACCAAGCAACAGTGTTGAACGTTCTGATTAACTAGATTAATCCAATGGTCATGAGAAGACGGGGGGGGGGGGTTGGACATCCAGGCCATCATGACCACCTTACATGCCATGACCAGGGTCTCCAACAGGAGAGAGTTAAGGGGCCTCGAGTCAAGATCATGAGGGAAGATTGAAAGGATACCCAACTTTGGCAAAGGGGGAACTGGCCTCTCTAAAACAGCAGCAAACACCTTGTCATAGAATGAAAAACTGAAGGAGAAAACCAAATGAGGTGCATAAAAATCACCAACAGCAGCTGATCATCTGTCACATAGGTCAGTATCTCCCCATCTGAAGCAAATTCACTGAAGTGAAATATGTTCTATGCAAGATTTTCCACTGGATCATTTGATGTTTAGAGTGTAATGAAGCCCCTTGTGGGCTGAGTTTGGCCAAAGACCACTCTCAGTCCTCCAGTGATCCCAGATCCCTCTCCCAGTCCTGCCGCAAAGGAGCATTACCCTGTGGTAAATGGGAAAACAACCAGCCTTAGACAAAGCTGAGTGGCCGGGAGCACCACCACCCCATTGCACCTTAAGTGCATGATGAAGTCAAAGATAGGTGTAGAAGAGGCAATGTGGGAGACTGAAGTATCCCCAGAGCTGACCAAATGTCTTGAGATCATTATCGGCATAGATATGCCCCAGTTCTGTAATGCTGTAGTGAGCCCAGACTGGCTGAAAAATCCAGACCATGTAGGTGCTGAAGAGTTGGTTTTGCTCACAAGGGGGTAGAAGGATCATGCCCCCTCCATCCCACCAGTTTCTGCAGCTCCTACTACACCCCAGATACTGCAGTCACCATGGTTGTTATCAAATTGCTCACCACTTGGTACACGGTCAAGAGCTGTGACAAGCACCGGCCTTCTTTGAAAAGCAATGCCTCCAAAGTGAGGTACTGTTAATGAGTGTCAGGGTCAGCCCATGTCAGGGCAAGATGTCCCTGTGCCGGTAAATGGTAACAATAGACATCAGGAAGAGCTATACCCCCCTCAGATTTAGACCTGTGCAGTTTCCCACCACCACAGGAACAGGGACGTAATAGAGTCCACCTCCTTAAAAAAGGATTTAGGAATGTGAACTGGTGCATTCTGAAAAAAAAAGAGTTTGGGTAGGAACACCATCTTGATAAGATTGGCTCAGCCAATAACATTGAGAGACAGAGTTGACCACCCAGTAGCTTTCTCCAGATAGCAATCTACCACAGGTACTAAGTTATGACTAGTGTTGAGCGAGCATGCTCGGCCGATGCTCGGATCGGCTCGAGCATCGCTCTGCTTGGCACATGGCGGTACTCGTACGAGTACCGCATGTGCTCGCCCGCCATGTTCGGGTCTCCTCCCCGCACGTTTCGCGGCTGCTGCGCAGCCAATAAATGTGCAGGGAGGCTCTGACATCAGTGTAATGCCAGCAGCCATGTTGGCTGCTGGCATTACACTGATTGGCTGGCCAGAACCCGTGGTCGGGTGCTGTATAGCACCTGACCAGCGAGTTCGGCTCAGTCTTAGCCAGGGAGAGATGAGGATAAGAAGGGAAAGTCAGTGTAGGGAGAAGACAAGCAAATTTGTGAAAAAAAAGACCCAAAAGTCCTTTTTAGGACTACTGTGTGTGAGGGCAGCAGTTTATTTTGTGTGGGGGGAAAAAAACAAAACAAAAAAAAAATTCATATATTCTGTTTAGTGTGCAAAGTTGCAGATTAGAGCACATTCTGTTGAGTGTGCAAAGTTGCAGATTAGAGCACATTCTGTTTAGTGTGCAAAGTTGCAGATTAGAGCACATTCTGTTTAGTGTGCAAAGTTGCAGATTAGAGCACATTCTGTTAAGTCTTCAAACTGTAAAATATCAAAGTCACATATTCCATTAAGTGTGCGTCGCCGCAGTTTAGCAGCACATTCTGTGTACTGTGCACAGTTGCAGAGTAGGAAGAAATACTGTTAAGTCTTCAAACTAAAATATCAAAGTCACATATTCCATTCAGTGTGCGTCACCGCAGTTTAGCAGCACATTCTGTGTACTGTGCAGAGTTGCAGAATAGGAAGAAATACTGTTAAGTCTTCAAACTAAAATATCAAAGTCACATATTCCATTCAGTGTGCTTCGCCGCAGTTTAGCAGCATATTCTGTGTACTGTGCACAGTTGCAGAATAGGAAGAAATACTGTTAAGTCTTCAAACTAAAATATCAAAGTCACATATTCCATTCAGTGTGCGTCACCGCAGTTTAGCAGCACATTCTGTGTACTGTGCAGAGTTGCAGAATAGGAAGAAATACTGTTAAGTCTTCAAACTAAAATATCAAAGTCACATATTCCATTCAGTGTGCTTCGCCGCAGTTTAGCAGCACATTCTGTGTACTGTGCACAGTTGCAGAATAGGAAGAAATACTGTTAAGTCTTCAAACTAAAATATCAAAGTCACATATTCCATTCAGTGTGCATCACCGCAGTTTAGCAGCACATTCTGTGTACTGTGCAGAGTTGCAGAATAGGAAGAAATACTGTTAAGTCTTCAAACTAAAATATCAAAGTCACATATTCCATTCAGTGTGCTTCGCCGCAGTTTAGCAGCATATTCTGTGTACTGTGCACAGTTGCAGAATAGGAAGAAATACTGTTAAGTCTTCAAACTAAAATATCAAAGTCACATATTCCATTCAGTGTGCGTCACCGCAGTTTAGCAGCACATTCTGTGTACTGTGCAGAGTTGCAGAATAGGAATTAATACTGTTAAGTCTTCAAACTAAAATATCAAAGTCACATATTCCATTCAGTGTGCTTCGCCGCAGTTTAGCAGCACATTCTGTGTACTCTGCACAGTTGCAGAATAGGAAGAAATACTGTTAAGTCTTCAAACTAAAATATCAAAGTCACATATTCCATTCAGTGTGCTTCGCCGCAGTTTAGCAGCATATTCTGTGTACTCTGCACAGTTGCAGAATAGGAAGAAATACTGTTAAGTCCTCAAACTAAAATATCAAAGTCACATATTCCATTCAGTGTGCGTCACCGCAGTTTAGCAGCACATTCTGTGTACTGTGCAGAGTTGCAGAATAGGAAGAAATACTGTTAAGTCTTCAAACTAAAATATCAAAGTCACATATTCCATTCAGTGTGCTTCGCCGCAGTTTAGCAGCACATTCTGTGTACTGTGCACAGTTGCAGAATAGGAAGAAATACTGTTAAGTCTTCAAACTAAAATATCAAAGTCACATATTCCATTCAGTGTGCATCACCGCAGTTTAGCAGCACATTCTGTGTACTGTGCAGAGTTGCAGAATAGGAAGAAATACTGTTAAGTCTTCAAACTAAAATATCAAAGTCACATATTCCATTCAGTGTGCTTCGCCGCAGTTTAGCAGCATATTCTGTGTACTGTGCACAGTTGCAGAATAGGAAGAAATACTGTTAAGTCTTCAAACTAAAATATCAAAGTCACATATTCCATTCAGTGTGCGTCACCGCAGTTTAGCAGCACATTCTGTGTACTGTGCACAGTTGCAGAATAGGAAGAAATACTGTTAAGTCTTCAAACTAAAATATCAAAGTCACATATTCCATTCAGTGTGCTTCGCCGCAGTTTAGCAGCATATTCTGTGTACTGTGCACAGTTGCAGAATAGGAAGAAATACTGTTAAGTCTTCAAACTAAAATATCAAAGTCACATATTCCATTCAGTGTGCGTCACCGCAGTTTAGCAGCACATTCTGTGTACTGTGCACAGTTGCAGAATAGGAAGAAATACTGTTAAGTCTTCAAACTAAAATATCAAAGTCACATATTCCATTCAGTGTGCTTCACCGCAGTTTAGCAGCATATTCTGTGTACTCTGCACAGTTGCAGAATAGGAAGAAATACTGTTAAGTCTTCAAACTAAAATATCAAAGTCACATATTCCATTCAGTGTGCGTCACCGCAGTTTAGCAGCACATTCTGTGTACTGTGCAGAGTTGCAGAATAGGAAGAAATACTGTTAAGTCTTCAAACTAAAATATCAAAGTCACATATTCCATTCAGTGTGCTTCGCCGCAGTTTAGCAGCATATTCTGTGTACTGTGCACAGTTGCAGAATAGGAAGAAATACTGTTAAGTCTTCAAACTAAAATATCAAAGTCACATATTCCATTCAGTGTGCGTCACCGCAGTTTAGCAACATATTCTGTGTACTCTGCACAGTTGCAGAATAGGAAGAAATACTGTTAAGTCTTCAAACTAAAATATCAAAGTCACATATTCCATTCAGTGTGCTTCGCCGCAGTTTAGCAGCACATTCTGTGTACTCTGCACAGTTGCAGATTTGCAGCACATATTCCGTGTAATATGAAGAAGGCGGGTAAAAAGGAACGGGGAAGTGGACGTGATCCTGATAGTTCAGGGCGCGTGTCAGGACGCGGAGAAACTGTGCCTGGTGCCAGAGCACAAGAAATAAAGACATCCACCATACCTAGCTTCATGTCTCAGTTTACAGGGCGTCGCAGGACATCACTCTCGAGGTCAGACCACTGCGAACAGGTGGTCGGTTGGATTTCAGCTGATACTGCTTCCAGTCGGTTAAGCACCACCCTGTCTTCCACCAAGTCCACTCTCAGTAGCCAAGAGTCTGGTCAACATAATCCTCACTCTGATCATCCTTCCTCCCACCATAGACGGTCTGGTCAAAGAAGTGATCCCACACTGGGATATAGTGAGGAGCTCGTCTCATCACCAATCCTTCATTTGACCCTCTCTCCAAGCACGCTTGCAGAGGAACATGACATCTTGTGCCCTGATTCACAACCTCTAGAGGCTACCCAATCACAAGAAGATGACAGATGTGAACGGCATTTAAGGTCAAAGGAAGTAGTGGATGATGATGATGATGATGAGACACAGTTGCCATTAAATCAACCACTATTACTGTCTCAAGACCTTGTTGAGGAGGATGATATACAGTTGTCAATGACTGAGTATGTGGTGGGATCAAGACATGAGGAGGATGATCAGAGTGAGGAAGTGGAGGAGGACTTGGTGGACGATGAGGTGACTGACCCCACCTGGGAAGGTGTAGAGCCGAGCAATGACAGCAGTCCTGAGGGTGAGCCATCTGCAGCACCGCAACAGGCTGGAAGAGGCAGTGGTGTGGCTACAGAAAGAAGGCGGACCGCACCAAACCGGCCCGCAAATGTTCCACGGAGCACCCCCTTGCGTAAATCTACCTTGCCAAGGGGTAGGTGTTCCGCGGTATGGCGTTTTTTTAAGGAAAGTGCGGACGACAAAAGAATTGTAGTTTGCAACCTGTGCCACACCAGAATGAGCCGAGGCATGAACACTAGAAACCTCACCACCACCAGCATGATCCGACACATGGCATCCAAGCACCGTAATAAGTGGGAGGAACGCCAGGATCGCCAATCTGTGTCTGCAGGCCACACCACTGCCTCCTCTTCCCCTGTTTTCGGTGCCGGCCAATCGCCTGTCGAAGGCGCAGGCCCGCATACCTCCCGCCCTGCACCTGTACCATCTGAAGCACCATCAGCGACCACATCCACTTCCCTGTCCCAGCGCAGCGTCCAAATGTCGTTACCCCAGGCATTTGAGCGCAAGCGAAAATACCCAGCCACCCACCCACAGGCCATAGCACTAACCTCACACCTTTCCAAATTACTGGCCATCGAAATGCTGCCATTTAGGCTTGTGGAGACTGAGTCCTTCCGCAGCCTTATGGCAGCAGCTGTCCCTCGGTACGCAGTCCCCAGCCGCCACTACTTTTCCCGGTGTGCCGTCCCCGCCTTACACCACCATGTGTCCCGTAACATCACCCGTGCCCTGACCAATGCAGTTACTGGGAAGGTCCACTTAACGACTGACACATGGACAAGTGCTTGTGGCCAGGGACGCTACATTTCCCTGACGGCACACTGGGTGAATGTCGTGGAGGCTGGGAGCGACTCGGACCCTGGGATGGCACGGGTGCTACCCACGCCGAGGATTGCGGGCCCTACCTCCATCAGGGTTTCCGCCAGCACCTACGTTATTGGCTCCTCCTCCTCCGTTTCCACCTTCGAATTCTCTGCACGCAGCGCCACTCCCCCATCAGCCGGTAGCTGGAAGCAGTGTAGCACTGCAGTGGGGAAGCGTCAACAGGCCGTGCTGAAGCTGATCTGCCTTGGGGACAAACAGCACACGGCCTCAGAGCTGTTGCAGGGGATTAGTCACCAGACCGAGCAGTGGCTCTCGCCACTCAACCTGCAACCAGGCATGGTTGTGTGTGATAATGGGCGTAACTTGGTGGCGGCTTTGGAGCTCGGCAAGCTCACACACGTACCATGCCAAGCGCATGTATTTAATTTAGTGGTTCAGCGATTTCTAAAAACCTACCCCAATGTGCATGATCTCTTGACCAAGGTGCGCCGCGTGTGTGCACATTTCCGTAAGTCATCTACAGCTTCAGCCGGCCTGTTGAAGCTGCAGCAGCGCTTACAATTGCCAGCTCACCGGCTGCTGTGTGACGTGAGCACGCGCTGGAACTCCACCTTCCACATGTTGGCCCGGCTTTGTGAGCAGCAGAGGGCAGTAGTGGAGTACCAGCTGTTACACGGTCGTCGCCTCTCCGTTCAACTTCCTGTAATCAGAAGTGAGGAGTGGGAATGGATGTCAGACCTCTGTGAGGTTTTACGCAATTTTGAGGAATCGACACAGATGGTGAGCGGCGATAACGCTATTATCAGTGTAACCATCCCACTTCTGTGTCTACTGAAACGCTCGCTGCTCACAATTAAAACTGACGCTTTGCATGTGGAAGAGGTGGAAATGCGGGAGGAAGAGCTTACACAAGGTGATAGCCAGAGCACCCTCACTTCGTCTTCTCAGCGACAATTGGAGGAGGCGGAGGAGGAGGAGGAGGAGGAGGAAGACACGGTTGCCTCCGCTACAGAGGGTAGCCATGGAACTTTAGTTCCATCTCTTCAGCGTGGGTGGGCAGAAGAGGAGGAAGAGGATGAGGAGATTGAGAGTCATCCTCCTGGTGAGGACAGCGAAATCTTGACTGTTGGTACTCTGGCACACATGGCTGACTTTATGTTAGGCTGCCTTTCCCGTGACCCACGCGTTATACGCATTTTAGACAACACGGATTACTGGGTGTTCACCCTTCTGGACCCCCGCTACAAAGAGAATTTCTCATCTCTCATTCCTCCGGTGGAGAGGACAAGCAAAATGGTGCAATACCAGAAGGTTCTTGTTGAAAAATTGCTCCAAAATTTTCCATCTGACAACGCTGGCGGCAGAGTACGTGCTACCTTGGCCAACAGAGAAGGGGAGAAAAGGGGAGCACACAGCAGTTCCGACAAAGGCAGGGCAACACTCTCCAAGGCGTGGGACACCTTCATGACACCCCGCCAGCACCCTCACCCTGATGCGCAGCCTAGTGTCACAAGGAGGGAAAAGTTTTGGAAGATGGTGAAGGAGTACCTAGCAGACCGTGTCAGCGTCCTCAATGATCCCTCTGTGCCTTACAACTACTGGGTGTCCAAGCTGGACACGTGGTATGAACTGGCACTCTACGCCTTGGAGGTGCTGGCCTGCCCTGCCGCCAGCGTTCTGTCTGAGCGGGTATTTAGTGCTGCTGGTGGCATCATAACAGATAAGCGTATCCGCCTTTCCACCAACAATGCTGATAGGTTGACACTTATAAAAATAAACAAGGCCTGGATTTCCCCTGACTTCTCCACTCCACTGGAGGAAAGCCCTGGGGGAACATAAACTCACTTTATATATGTTATTTACAATGATGGGAATACTCTGTATTCCCATTCACCCTTTCCACCCAAAAAACGGGTATATGGTTGACTCTTAATCTTCTCATCCTCCTCCTCCTCTTCCATATGCCCTGTGATATAATTTTTATATAGGGCCAGCTCACCAGCGGGCCCTGTGATATAATTTTTATATAGGGCCAGCTCACCAGCGAGCGCTGTTTGACAATTTTTTTATAGGTCAGCTCACCAGCGGGCCTTCTCATATAATGTTTTATTGGGTCAGCTCTCTAGCGGGCCCTCTCATATAATGTTTTATAGCGTCAGCTCACTAGCGGGCCTTCGCATATAATGTTTAGGATGGTCAGCTCCGCAGCAGACCCTCACCCATAATGTTTTAGATGGTCGGCTCAGCGCACGTTTCCCTCTTAATCATGGCCCCAGTTCCGAAAAATCGAGGAAATTTTTTGGAGAATTTGCCTCTGCGCACGTTTCCCTCTTAATCATGGCCTCAGTTCAGAAAAATCGAGGAAATTTTTGGGAGAATTTGCAGATGATATACAAGTAAATATACAGCAAATACTGTTTGGTAACAATTTTTCGCCTAAAGTCGTTTTTATTTTCCTTTTTGTGTGTTTTACGGTCAGTCTGTAAAAATGGCGTACTACGGGAGAAAGATCGTTCCCAGCAGCGATGTTGGAGTCCAAGATGCATCCAGACATCCTCCCTATGCTGTCCCTGAACCATTTCTGTGGTGTTTCCATAATTTTCTGCCCTTTTCCTATGGACCAGGCACCCTCCCCTCATCAGAGCAGGGGGTGCCTGGTGTAATGCTCGAGTCCTCCCATTGACTTCAATGGGGCTCGGGTGCTCAGCCGAGCACTCGAGCCTCCGGGGGTGCTCGGTCAGAGCACCCGAACACCCGAGCATTGGGGTGCTCGCTCATCACTAGTTATGACATAAGAACTCAGAGGGGGAACCAGTGACTACAATTCCTAAGTATTTAAAGGAATGGACAATTAAAAGATCAGTGGGAAGGGGTGGGGCGCAAACACAAGGTGGGTCCAAAAAGAACAGGGAGGATTTAGACCAGTTAATGGTAAGGCCAGAGTAACTGCCAAAGTCATCAATCTGTGATAACAGGGCCAGCATGGAGGAATCCTCATTGTCCAAGAAAAGCAGCATATAATCTGCATATACAGGCAATTTCTCTTCATTACCCTTTAGGGTAAGGCAGGATATAGCGGGGTCACCTGTATCTGTGCCTCCAGGGGCTCAATAGCCAAGGAGAAGAGACCCGGTGACAATGGGCAGCCCTGTCTAGTCCCCCTATGCAGGGCAAAGGTAGAGGAAGAAATGTTACCAGTGCAGACAGATCCTGTGGGTTTTGCATATAAGGAGCAAATCCAATGTATAAAAGTAGGCCAAAAAACTGAACATCTCAAGCACTGCCCATAGATACCAGGTCTAGCAGAAACAAATTCACGCGGAACAGAATCAGTTAAAATTGGGGGAATATACAGATTAACTAGTACAAAGGGAATACCCTCAATGGAGCAATCAAGAAACAGATAATGACCATCTCTATCCAATTTTAGTTCTATGAGTAAAAAATGTAAAGGCCATCTAATCATGATCACAACCCCCCCCAGCAAAAAGAACAGATTTCCCACTTTTTTTCTGCTTTTTCTGCCTAGCTCATTCCATTGAAATCAATGGGAACATTGAAGTTACACACAAATCTCCCAAAGACATAGTATAAAAGAGAAATGAGGGTACCTGTGTTGGTGGGGTGTGGGGAAAGAATCAGTTGAACAGGGGATGATTTTTTGGGGGGCTGTTTACTGGAATTGGGGGGCAGTTAATAAAAAAGAAATCCTAAATAAAATAATATAAAATAAAAACCATAAGACATGGTATAAAGGGGTCTGAGGAGGGTGTCTGTGTTGGTGAATGAATTAATCATTTTTTCAAGGAATTTGTTTTGGGGGGTTTCTTGACTGCTATTGGGGGGACAGTTAATAAAGAAAAATATCAATAAAATAAAATAAGAAATTTGTATGTAAAGTGATAGAGACAGGAACCCCTTGACATAAGCTGCCACTGGGGTGGACTGATACTTGACTTGATAGAGTTTTTTTTATAGAGGATGATTTGTTAGATTTGTTGTTAGAGAACCAAGTCCTGAGGAAACATTGATTTGTAGGACTTAGGCTTGTTAGAAACAAACCCCCCAAAAATTGTTTGTTTTTTTGTAGGACTATGTTTTTTTAATTTATTTATTTTTTATTTTTCAAAGCACAAGCCCTGAGAAAAAAATAAAAATGCCCTATTGGCCTTGTGCCAGCAGATCATATTGGCCAGTAGCCACTGGCCATTGTCAAATGTCCTCCTGAGTCTTGAGTTGCAACTGCTGTTCGTACTGCTGCTGTTGAGTTGTTTAAGCAGCAGGATGATTAGGCAGCTAAAAGGGAATGGGATCAACAATAGCAGTAACATGGAAGATGGGTGATGAAGGTCCACTTGCCACGACTGGCTCCAGTGATGCGCCTAAGGCAGTAGCAGAAGAATAAGTAGCCTCCAGTATATATGGAGAAAATAAGAAGTTGGCCATTAAATTTTCTCCACCTGCCCCTCCTCCAAAATCATGGGTGTGTTGTTATTAGAATATGTATTTTTCCCTTGAGAACAGGAGCTGTGGCTTCCATCACCAACTGCAATGTGCACAGTGTGTGTGTGTGGTAAATAACATCTGGGGTCACAACTGTATCCAAACACCATGACACCCAAAACCAAGTACTGCCGCTGTCACTGTACCCCTTGTCCAGACCCCGCTAAGGACACATGACAAGTTGCTGACAGTTTAATTGTAATGATGAACCCTCCCTGCCAGAATCCTAGCATATTCTGTGGGATGGAATCTCCTCAGATGCCACTTGATGACCTGGTATCGATTTTCCTCCACCACACTAGCATGTGTGGTCAGTGCACCACACAGTGTGCAATGGGTAGAGATGAACTGCCATATCTTAACATCAAAAGAATGGCTATCATTTGGCGGGGCAGGAAACAATGAACGAGGTGGATTGGCAGGAGGAAGAAGATGATGTTGATGGTGAATTAGTTGTTTTGCTCATCATGGAACGTCTGTCTGGGTTTCTTTGTTCTTCTTCCTCTTTGATCTCCAACTTTCTGGAGAGTGAGGGGTATGGTAACAGTGGTGCTAGATTTCTGTAATGGGTGTTTGGCTTTAACATGTTTGACATAAATTTCATGGTGTCTGTGTTTCATGTGTGCTATCGGGGAGCTTGTCCCAATGTGTGTTCCCTCCTTTCCCCTTCTCACTAACTTGTCACAAATTTTGTATTGTACCATTGTTGATGATGACTGCACTGTGCATGCCAGAAGAAAATAATAGTCCCACACCCATGACTTCTAGGGGGAGGGATAGGGAACAGTTGGAGAAGAATGGCCTCTTTCTTCTTCTTCTCCACATTCCCCTTCACTTTTTGTGGCAGCGCATAATGTTGCTGCTACTGCCTCAGATTTAGCATTGCAAATAGGACCAGGAGTATCGCTGGCACTGGCAAGTGAAACCTGTCCTAGTCCCGCATTACTTGTTGACCCCATTCCTATTGTATCCCCGGTGGGCTGTGGCACACTAGCCTTATCCTCAGCACCCTGCTGCCCTTTCATCTCAGAAGCAGCGGGAATTAGAGCAGTTGCAATTTCTGCAAATTACAAAAGCTGATTGCTAGTGGTGGTGGTGATGCCCATCCTCATCCCTTTCTCCCATTCCTTCTCAATTTCTGATAAAAAGGCCATTGTTTTCTCTGCCACCCCAGCTTCTCCAACACCACCACCGCCACTAGTCCCTACATGATGCTGCTCTATTCCAGACATCTCACTGCTGCTTGGAGGAGGTGATGAGCAATGTGACAGAGGGTCCCCTGCTGTCACACCTGACATAATCCCCCCCCCCCGAGTACTATAAGAAACACTGGCAGCAGGCAAAGTATTGGTGGCAGCAGGTTCAGCACTGGCAACAGGTCCACCACTAGTGGCAGCACATCTGGCAGCAGGTACAACACTAGTGGCTGCAGGTACAGCAATGGTGGCACTGTTAGCAGGGGCAGCACGTCTTGCAGCAGACACAGGCAGCTGACCTGTCCTGCTGTTATGGTTTACAAAACAAGACAAGGAGTCAGATGGTATAGTTAAGAACACCTTTATTAATAATAATAATAATAATAATAATAATAATAAGCAAATACGAGTAAGTATGACAGTACAAGCAGAGGGTGACTGGAAAGGCTAGAGACTCTATCAGCAATAGGAGCCTGCCAACGGGTCAACCACACTGCTGGAGACTAGGCCGAAGCCAGCTGGTAGTCTCATGAATCAAAGAGAATGCAACACTGAACCTACAGTCTCCTGTAAGGGGCAACATAGGAGACTACTGACTCACTACTACAGTCAGTATGGAAGAGATCATCTTCAATAAGGATGACAATAATGGACACTACTGACTCATGCCTGCAGTCAGTAAGAAATGGAATGTATAGTCAGACAAGCCGGATCATACACAGGATACAGAAACAACTGGAACTAGAACTGCTCAGAACAACAAGGTAAGGGTAACTGATACACATGCCCATTGAGGTTTATAAAGGAGTAGGAGAAGGCGGGACCAATTAGGTCCCCCAGACCGGGCCTATAACAGGCGTCCAGGCAATTGCCTGATTTGTGATGCCAGTAACAATGAACCAGACATAACCAGGCCGCAGGCAGAGAGGGATGCGGCTAGTGACGCCAGAGCGTCAGTCCAGAACCCTGCTCCCAGCCAAATGGCGCGGGCCGAGGTAAGGCACTGTGACACCTGCTCTCACTAGTACTACACTTTTCTCCCTCCTTTCCCATTCACTTTTCTTCCTTCTTTGCCATTCCCTTTTCTCCCTCCCTTCCCATTAAATTCCCCAAGATCCCTTGGTGTGATTTAAGGGAACTGGACAGCATTGGCTCAGTACTGCTAGTCACTTCCTCCTCCTCCTCCTCCTCAGTGGACACATAAGGGTCCTTCCCACTCTTCCACTGATTATTTTTCACCCTGCCCCTAGTGATAGCAGTCACTATGAGCCTGAAGTGCGAAAACAACTTAAATCAATGGGTGGAAACTTTATAGCCATTGAAAAAATGGCAAAACATTTTGGCCAGTGGGCAAAAGTTGTGAAAATTTTAGGCGCTAGTTTTAAAGCGATAACAACATGGTTTTCTTGAAATTTCCTGCAGGAACACAGTGACAAGTTTCGCTCACCCCTAGTAAGCGTAACAATACAAAACAATGAAGGCATAGAAACAGCCACACCTACCCCCAGCTCCCCCACATCTAGACCAGGGATCACATACAGTGTCTGGAACCCCAGACGAGTGTGGCACATCAAGGAGTTCCAGAAAATAATGCAACGCAAGAATGCGGTACTAATTAGAGGCATAATAGTTACACGCATTATCGTCACAACGAAACAGAAGTAGCCCACCCCACCACTCACCCCCACCCCACTAGGGACCATATGTGTAATTGTGTCTGCAAGGTCTGGGTCTCCTCATGGACAGGGATCAGCGCACCTTCCACCATCAAGACCAGCCCCAGGACATCCGAGATGTTCTCTCTCATCGTCTGCTGGTCTGCTCTCAGAAGATATAAATCAAACTGGACTGTGTACATTTTAGCGATTAAGAAGGCTTGGAAGTTAGCTATGGTAACCATGAGCTCCTCAAAGAGAGATCCTGCAGTATCCTCAGAGACAGAGGATTGTGCAGGTGACGCCAGGGCCAAGGGGCCTTCCATAAGCACTTTAACTTCACCCACAGTCATCTGACATCTGGCGTATTTACCTAGTCTTGATTTATAATAACTGGAATTCTTGTCCATAGTTAGAGTGGTGCACAGAGGCAGAAGACCATACTCCAGAGAGACTGGTGAAGGGAGGGCCACAGGTGAAACAGGGTAACAGAGGGTAGTTGGCTCCTAACTACAATTCACAACATAGGGAACATTGGGGGAAAAGACAATGTAGAATATAATATTCATCTTGCAGGACGGCACGTGGCAAGGAGTTAAGGAGGGCAGCAATTTGAGCCCAGTGGTGAGAGAGGGGAGTCAGAGGACCTCATCTGGTCTACGTAGGAGTGAGCAGGGGAGCTCCAGGGCAGAGTCAAATACAAAATAACCTATTGAGGGGGAAAGGGGCGCTGGGAGGCAAAATAAAAGCCCAGTTAGGTGCATAAATAAAGGGGTACTCTCAAATGTACCATTAGATTTTGTTATGGTCCCTATATTTGAATTGAATAGATCTACATTTCTAGCTCTAGAATAGGAACCAGATATCAACTCTATAGCATATGTTTTTTCAACAAATCTTCAAACTAAGATTATCATGGTCACTACGATCATAACAATTTCTGCATATTCTAAGGAATTGGCTATAAGGAATATTTATAAGCCATTTTTATGATGACATCTATTAAAAATTTAAATAGCTATTCCTATTCATTGCCTTGAAATATGTATGTGTGGTAATATTTTGTCCTGGAAATCCTATTAATTCAAGGTCTAGAAATTTAATAGGTGATGGATTCACAGTGCTTGTGAATTCAAGATTCCAAATATCATTCATATATTCAACATAGGACTATTTATTCCTCATATCTCCTTGCAAGATGATTATAATATCATCAATGAAACGGAGATGGTGACCAGGTGCACACCTAGTTATGCAAATCTTTTTATGGGCCATCTAGAATATCACAAAATTCATGGCTATATTCCATTTGGCTTGAACCTGGGCCTCTATCGCCATTCTATTGACTTGAAGGTAAATCTTCTTATCAAATTTTTCAAAAATGATGATTCAAAATGAAAGTACACTTGTCTATTAGGCATAAGAAAAAGAAAATCTAGCAGCAAAACCACTACTATGTGGAATATTGCAATTCAAAGCAGTGATATCAAGTGTCACCCAAAGATAATCCTCAAGCAGACAATATTTGAGATTAAAGATAACAAATGGTCAGAATCTTTTAGATAATAAGGTAATTCAACAACTAATTTCTGAAAATGATAATCTATATAAAAGGCAAATTTGAGGTTAAGGAATTAACCCCTAAAATAATTGGACAACCTGGGGGGTGAAACAAGGGATTTGTGAACTTTAGAGATATGATAATAAATTGGTATCCAAGGTTTATGTACATAAATGTAATCTCTTTCAAATTTAACAAGTAAACCATCAAGATGGTGTTTCTGCTGTTGCTGCTGCTGCCTCACAATCAGCACTGCAACTAGGACCAGGAGTATTGCTGGCACTGGCAAGCTGAACCCGTCCTACTCCCGCATCACTTGTTCACCCCGTTCCTACTGTGTCCATGGTGGTCTGTGGCACAATAACCTGCTCCTCAGCATCCTGCTGCCCTTGCAAATTCCGCAAATGTTAGAGACCAGGAACCTTTATTAAAGTGAAAAAACAGAATCATGATCTAGGAGCATAAACCAAAAGCAAGCCAGGCTCAAGAACCAAGACAGGTACTGAGTCAAGCCAGAGTCAGGAACACAGAAGTCCACAATGTCAGGAACAACCAGTAATCAGAATCCAGAAGGCTTGTCAGAGGAAGCCAGGTCGTGTACAAATAAACAGGAGCACAGGAATCCACAGCAGACAGCAGCCACAAACACAAGAACAATCAGGAAGAGAGCCACGCTGCTATAAATACCTGAGAGGGTTGGCTGATAACAGTCAGGTGAGTAATCAGAGAGGTCAGCTGATTCAGCCTGACCCAAGAACTCAGAAGGCAGCAGCAATGGATAGCAGAGCACAAGATTAGCTCAGACAGCAGAATCAATAGGCAGAGTTAGAGCAGCTCAGCCAAGCCTTGACAGTAACCCCCCTCAATGACTCCCCCCCCCCGCGTGGGGCAGGACCAGGTTTATGGGGAAAGCGTGCATGGAAAGCACAGAGGAGGGTGGGGGCATGCACATCTACTGCTGGAACTCATGAGCGCTCTTCTGGACCATACCCCTTCCATTAGACCAAATATTGAAGCCTCCCTCAGAACCTATGAGAGTCAACTATGGAGCAGACTTCAAACTCCTCATGGTCGTCAACGGTCATTGAATGGGGCCGAGGAGTAACCGTAGTGAAATGATTGCATACCAAGGGTTTCAGCAACGAGACATGGAACACATTGTGGATCCGCATATTGGAAGGGAGGTCTAGGGCATAGTCCACAAGGTTCCCAAGTCAGAGGATACGGAAAGGCCCCAGAAAGCGGGCAGCCAGTTTCTGATGGGGCACTCAGAGGTGGAGATTTCTTGAGGGCAACCAAACCCTCTCCCTGACCTGGGAGGAGGGTGCGGGTAGGCGTGTAATCATGGAGGGTTGATACCCATAATTCACCATGAAAGGGGAGAGCCGGGTAGAAGCCGAGACAGCACTGTTATGAGCCAACTCCACCCAAGGTTGCAGGTCCGACCAATTATACTGATCTGGTCTGAGATGTAACACTGCAGGAATTGCTCCAAAGCCCAATTAGCCCTTTCCATGGCCTCATTCGACTGTGGGTCATAGGCAGAGGAGAAGGAGAGTTGGATACCTAGTTGCGCACAGAAGGCCCTCCAGAATCTCAAGATAAACTGGAAACCCCGGTCAGAAACTATGACTTTGGGAACCCCGCGTAGCTGATAGACCTCTTTGACAAAGTCCGTAGCCAACTCGTTAGCAGATGGAAGTTTTATGAAAGGTATGTAATGCATCATCTTAGAAAATCGGTCAACGACCACGATGACTGTTTTACCATTAGACAAAGGGAGGTCGACTATGAAGTTCATGGCAAGGTGTAACCATGGCTTCTCCCCATTGGGTATGGTTTGGAGAAAGCCCACTGGAAGGTGATGGGGTGATTTGATCTGCACACAGACTGGACAGGCAGTGACAAAGGCAGCAATATCTTTGCTAAATTCTGGCCACAAGAAGAGACGGGAAACCGACTAGAGAAACTGGATCTTTCTGGGATGACCTGCTGACTTAGTATTATGAAAGGTAGAAAGTACATTGTTACGGAGGTTAATAGGTACAAAACAGCGCCCAGTGGGAGTCTCAGCAGGTGCATCTACTTGGGTGGCCCATATTCTCTCCCCAAGGGAAGATGTTATGCTGATACGTTCTGTGGCCAGTACTTTGTCCTGAGGAATAATAGGACTAGGAGGACTCTCCTCTTTAGCACCTGAGAACTGTCTAGACAGGGCACCAGCCCGGACATTTTTGGTACCTGGGAGGTAAGAGACACATAATTAAAATGAGATAAAAATAAGGCCCTTTCCAAGGTCTTGGAGACAAGCACTTAGTTTCGACAAGTAGATGAGGTTTTTCATGATCCGTGAGGATTAGGACTGGCATAGAAATTCCCTCGAGCAAATGCCTCCATTCTTTGAGAGCCAGTATTATCGCCAGCAGCTCACAGTTGCTAATTTCATAGTTGCACTCCGCAGGACTTAGCTTTTTGGAGAAATACCCACATGAGTTCAAATGGCTCTCAGGAGTAGGATGTTGAGACAGGAGGGCACCTACTCCTTTCTCAGATGCATCAACCTCAAGTACGAATGGAAGCTTGGGTTTTGGATGTGCCAAAATGGGTGCTGCGACAAAAGTTGCTTTTAGTGACTCAAATGCCTTGATGGCTTCAGGGGACCAGTGAGTGGCGTTACCATCTTTTTTGGTCATGTCAGTAAGGGGTTTTACAATCGAGGAAAAATTGCAGATAAATTTCCTACAGTAGTTTGCGAACCGCAGGAAACATTGAAGAGAGCAGAGACCTACAGGTTGCGGCCACTCGAGAACAGCCAAGAGTTTTTCAGGGTCCATAGTGAAACCGACCTCTGAAATTACATACCCCAAGAAGGTGACCTGTTTGCGGTAGAACTCACACTTCTCTAATTTACAAAATAGGTTATGATCTCTTAGTCTGTTCAGAACTCGGTTTACATCTGGGTGGTGGCTTTCCATGGAAGAGGAATGGATCAGAATGTCATCTAAGTATACCCCCAAGCATTGTTGGAGCATGTCCCGGAGGACCTCATTTAGGAATTCCTGGAAAACCGTGGGAGCATTGCAGAGACCTAAGGGCATTACAAGGTATTCGTAATGCCCGCTCTTGGTGTTAAATGCAGTTTTCCATTCGTGGCCCTCCTTTATCTGTACCAGATTGTACGCCCCTCGCAGATCGAGCTCAGTAAATAATAACTTAGACCTTTTCAATTGACCAAATAGCTCAGTAACCAGTGGAATAAGGTAGGCATTTTTAACCGTGAAACGATTGAGCCTCTGTAATCAATACAGGGTCTCAGTTTACCACTCTTTCTTCACAAAGAAGAATCTGGCCCCGGCCAGAGAGGAGGACTTGCGGATGAACCCCCGGGACAGTGCATCGACAGCGTACTCCTCCATGGCCTTATTCTCTGCAACAAAAAGGGGTAGACTCGACCTCGAGGAGGTATGGCACCCAGTTGTAGTTCAATGGTACAATCGTATTGGTGGTGAGGTGGGAGCTCACCAGCCCGGCCCTTATCGAATACATCACTGAACTCTTTGTACTCTTAAGGGCAGCAAAGAGACCGGGGATGTGGTTAGCACCCTCCTACTCTGTTACTAGGCATGTCTTTGAAAAGTTGGGTTACCATGCCATGACTTCAGCCCTTACCCAATCCACCGTGGGATTGTGTTTGTGCAACTATGGATAACCCAGGATCACAGGATAGTGAGGAGAGTGGATCACCTGAAATTGTATGGTTTTGTGATGGAGATCCCCTACAGCTATATACAAAGGGGAGGTTTCGTGGGTGACCTGTGGTTGCTGTAGGGGTCTGCCATCAATCGCCTCAATGGCAAGTGGAGTGGTACGGATCTGCAATGAAATGGAGTGCTTCTGGGTGAAGTCACTGTCGATAAAGAGGCTCACTGCTCCGGAGTCAATAAGTACCTCTGAAGTAATGGAATTCTTGCTCCAAGAGAGCCCAACGGAGACTAATGGTTTATCCGTATGAATATCCAGGGAAGCTGAGATGCCACCTAAGGTCTGTCCCCTATAGGACCTTAGGTGCGGTCGTTTCCTGGACATGTGGAGCTGGTTCACAGTAGGTGCCCTTCCTTACCGCAGGCCCACCCTCCTCCTCAAGGCCCTTTCCACAACTAAAAGGCAAGTGGACCTAAGCTGCATAGGCTCCACATCGCCTGTGGTTTCGAGACTAGGAGGCGCGGGAGGAGAGGGAGGCATGGGTGGGGATGAAAAGCTTGGTGTTAAATGGATGGAATGCCTCTGCAGGTGCTACCTACAGGTAGATCTCTTACAGATATGGGAATCAATCATGATACAATATGAGACCAGTCCATCTAAATCTCTGGGGAGGTCCCGGGCTGCAATCTAATCTTTAACCGTATCAGAGAGCCCATTAGAGAAAGCAGCCACGAGAGCCTCATTATTCCAACCATCCTTGGCTGCCAGGGTACAAAACTCTATGGCATAATCCGAAACCATCCTAGTACCCTGCTGGATGGACATTAGTTGCTTGGCAACTGAGGCAGGGTGACCCGGTACATCAAACACCCTTTATAAGGATACCACAAACTCAGGGTAATTAAACACTATAGGTTTCTGCATCTCCCAAAGGGGATTAGCCCATGCCAAAGCCCTGTCAGAGAGTAAGGCAATCACGAGGCCCACCTTACTCCTATCAGAAGGAATGGACTGTGGTACCATCTCTAAATAGATACCCACCTGATTCAGGAAACATCTGCACTGGTTAGGGTCACCCCCATAATGCTGGGGAAGTGGGGCAGACTCTGTCATGCCTGCTGCAACATTGGAATCACCATTTGCAGCCGGAGCGTAAGCGGCAGCAGCTATAGGGACAAACAGCGCCGGGGGCTGGCTGAGGAGGCAGAACCAGATGCTCAGTATGGTGCAACAAAGCCTGCAGGGCTGCATCAAACTGGTCCATGCGCTGGTCTACCTGGTCCAGCCTGAAAAAATATTCTGTGAATTGCATGCACCTCCTGAGTTCATGGTCCTTTTGTACTGTTAGAGACCAGGAACCAGAAAGACACAAAAATTTAAAAATGCAAAACACCTTTATTAAAGTAACAAAACAGAATCGTGATCAAGGAGCATAAACAAAAAGACAAGCCAGGGTCAGGAACCAAGACAGGTACTCAGCCAAGCCAGAGTCAGGAACACAGGAGTCAACTATGTCAGGAACAAGCCAGGGGTCAGGAACACAGAAGTCCGCGATGTCAGGAAGAGCCAGTAGTCAGAAGGATTGTCAGTGGAAGCCAGGTCATACACAGATAAACAGGAGCACAGGAATCCACAGCAGCCAGCAGCCACAAACACAAGGACAATCAGGAAGTGAGCCAAACTGTTATAAATACCCTGAGACGGTTGGCTGATAACAGTCAGATATCACGGTGCCCGTGATTGGTGCTGTTCAGTGTCAGTCACTTGCTGAGTATCATGATTGGCTGTCTGTGATTAGCCCTCCTCACACAGCCTTTTTAACCCCTTAAGGACAGAGGTTATGGGACATTTCCGTCCCATAACGACCGCATAGGGGTACTTTGACGAGCCGGTACACGTGACCTGTCATGTGTATCGGCGCGTCACTATGGGGCTTGAAACAGATCGCTCCGATCTTGGAGCGGTCTATTTCATGCCCTATTTTTACTTACAGCGCTCCTGGTAGAGCGCTGTAAGTAAAAAGTACGTGACGTACCAGGACCGTCAAGGGTCGTTCGAGCAAATTTACCCTTGACGGTCCTGGTACGTCAAGGGTCCCTAAGGGGTTAAACCCAGGTTGAGCACTTCCAGGTTGCCCTTTCGTGGTGTTTCTGACTCCACTCTGCCTGACCTGCTTGTCAGGCTTCTGGGCCTGTTCCTGCTGTTCCTGCTGTACTTGCTGATCCTGTGTTCCAGTGTTCCAGTGTTCCAGCACCTCGCGGGTTAATCTTACTGTGTTCCTGAATCTCCTGCTCCAGCCGTCGCTCTGGCGACATTGTTCTTCTCGCTGCTGATCATACTTTGTTGGTTTACTCCACTAAACCTGGTTGCGATATACATTGTTGGTCCCAGCGTGCGGATGCTGGTTTACTCCACTAAACCTGGTTGCGATATACATTGTTGGTCCCAGCGTGCGGACGCTGGTTTACTCCACTAAACCTGGTTGCAATATACATTGTTGGTCTCAGCGTGCGGACGCTGGTTTACTCCACTAAACCTGGTTGCAATATACATTGTTGGTCTCAGAGTGCGGACGCTGAGTTACTCCACTAAACCTGGTGGCGATATACATTGTTGGTCCCAGCGTGCGGACGCTGGTTTACTCCACTAAGCCTGGTTGCGATATACATTGTTGTCCCAGCGTGCGGACTCTGGTTTACTCCACTAAACTGGTTGCGAGATACATTATTGGTTCCAGCGTGCGGTCGCTGGTTTGCTCCATTAAACCTTGTGGCGCTATTACCATTAGTCCCAACGTGCGGACGTTGGTTTGCTCCTGAACATCCAGTACTGTGGTCAGTCGCTGTCCACGTCTTTGCAGTTGTCTGAGTATCCCTGGCAATAGACTCCTGCTGAGTAAGACCTCTATACTTATGCTCTATGCTGTCTTAGTCACCTGACAGCTGGTCTACTCGCTCAGGCTGCCCTGACCGGTATTGGTGAGGCCGGTAGAACCTTGACAATACCATCCTGTAGGCTGCCTCACCCGGTATTGGCAGGGCCGGTAAAGCCTACTCCAGTACTCCTTTGGGCTGCCCTGCCCGGTATTGGTAAGGCCGGTAGAACCTTGTAATTCACCATCTTTAAGGTTGCCTTACCCGGTATTGGCAGGGCCGGTAGAGCCTACATTCAGCATTCCGTGGGGGCTGCCTTGCCCGGTATTGGTAAGGCCGGTAGAACCGGTATATGTCATCTCATGGTTGCCTTACCCGGTATAGGCAAGGCCGGTAGAGCCTGTCATTAAAACTGTCACTTGGGTTGCCTTGCCCGGAATTTAGGCAAGGCCGGTAGAACCTATTATATGTTATATTACTGTTGTATTGTTATGTATGTTTACCCTACGGGGACTGCCTTTAACTTTTAATAAAGTTAAGTTATTTTACCAAACCTTAAGTCTGAGAGTCTTCAAATCCGTGACAGTACGAAAGGGCCATGACCTCAGACACTAAGAGTGACGGTAACGCACAGAATATCCATTGGAGGATGGATATGCACGAGCAACGTTTAGATCAGCTAGCGGTTGCTATCCAAACTATTCTTGAACGCACGGTACTTGCGGATAAGTCCGGTGCTAACCCGGTGGTCCCGCCAATTCCGACACCGGAGAATGAGTCTAAGCCCTCAGGGGCCGCAGTCAAAGGGTTAACGGCTTCTGCACCCTTGCCGCTGAGATATGACGGGGACCCTCAATTATGCAGAGGGTTTATTAATCAACTTGAAATATTTATGGAATTGACGGCACACGCATTTCCTAGTGATCGCAGCAAGGTTGGGTTCATGATATCCCTGCTGACTGGCAGAGCATTGGCCTGGGCCAACCCACTTTGGGAAAACGCTAAACCTTGCACAAAGAATTTCTGTGATTTTGTGCAATCCTTTCGGAGAGTATTTGACCCTCCTGGTAGAACTACCTCTGCTGCTAAACGTCTCATGGAGATACAACAGGGCAGGTGCACGGTTGGCGATTATGCCATTGAATTCCGCACCTTGGCAGCAGAGGTAGGGTGGAATAATGAGGCCCTGTTGGCAGCCTTTGCTCAAGGATTGAGTGACCAGATTACAGATGAGATTGCAGCAAAAGAGTTACCTACTGACCTAGACGATTATTTCGAATACGTGATTCTAATTGACTCCAGAATACGTGAAAGATTAACCGCCAGAGAGCAACGGTTAAAGAATAATGGGTCCAGTAGCATATTTTGCCCGCACTCCCTCTGCATCCAAACCTAGTGAACCTATTTCGGAACCAAGTGAACCTATGCAGGTGGGTTTCACTAGGTTAACTAAGGAGCAGAGAAGGTATCGCAAGACACAAGGATTATGTCTGTATTGCGGTAAAGATGGTCACCTGTTAAGATCTTGTCCGGTACGTCCGGGAAACGAACACACCTAGGGTACCTTGGGGGACAGGCCCTAGGTGGTGTCCAATCGTCCCCATTGTTGGACACACTTAAACCCACCATACAGGTGGTATTGTCATGGGCACAGCGCTCGGTTGAGGTTTTGGCCTTGGTTGATTCTGGTGCAGCTGGGTATTTTATGGACAATACCTTTGCTGAATTGCATGGGGTACCACGGATTCAGAGAGAAACCCCTCTTGCTATTGAAGCAATTGATGGCAGACCTTTGGAACCCGCCCAAGTTACGTTTGAAATGATGCCCTTGTCCATGACTATTGGGGCTCTTCACAAGGAAGAGCAGCAGTTCCAATTGATTAATTCTCCTCACCATGCCGTGATTTTGGGCTTTCCTTGGTTACAGTTGCACAACCCACAATTTGATTGGCAGAAATGTGAGATTGCTGCTTGGTCTCAGTTCTGCATGGATAAGTGCGTTACCCATCCTGTTAAGGTCTTGTGCACCTCCCCTTCACTACCTGATGCCTACCAGCAGTTTAGCAACGTTTTCAGTAAGGGAGAGGCTGGCACCCTACCTCAGCACAGACCATACGATTGTCGCATAGAACTGAGTCCTGGAGCAGTACCACCGAGGGGACGCACGTATCCATTGTCTTGTGAGGAGAACCAAGCTATGGAGGAATACATAGCAGATGCCCTCAGTAGAGGGATCATAAGAAAATCTACTTCTCCGGCCGGTGCCGGGTTCTTTTTTGTTAAGAAAAAAGCGGCGAACTGCGACCTTGCATAGACTATCGTGGGCTGAATAAGCTGATGGCAAAAAATGCCTCCCCAATACCACTCATCACCGAGCTGTTTGATAGACTTAAGGGGTCCTCGATTTTCACCAAATTGGACCTAAGGGCAGCCTACAATTTGATACGTATCAGAGCCGGTGATGAGTGGAAAACTGCCTTCAATACGAGATCTGGGCATTATGAATGCCTAGTCATGCCATTTGGTCTATGTAATGCTCCTGCAGTATTTCAAGAACTGATCAATGACGTTCTTAGAGATATGTTACAATCTTGTGTTGTAGTCTATCTTGACGACATACTTATCCACTCCAAAGACCTTTCACAACACATCAAGGATGTGTCTGAAGTCTTGCTGCGCTTACGAAAAAATAAATTATTCTGTAAACTGGAGAAATGCGAGTTCCACAAAACCAGTGTACCGTTTCTGGGGTTTATAATTGGCAAAGACGGCATTGCCATGGATAAAGAGAAATTGACGGCAGTCTTACAATGGCCTAAACCCAAGAGCCTCAAAGCCATCCAACGATATCTGGGCTTTGCCAATTATTACAGGAAGTTTATTAAAAACTTCTCCTCTATCGTGAAACCTCTGTCTGACCTCACGCACAAGGGCGCTAACCCATCCCTCTGGCCGGTGGCTGCTGAAGAGGTCTTTGAGAAGTTGAAGGTAGCCTTTGCTGAAGCGCCTGTGTTGTCCCACCCTAATCCTATACTCCCCTTTACTTTGGAAGTTGATGCCTCAGATATTGGGGTCGGGGCGGTACTCTCTCTCAGCGACAGGTTAAAGGTGGTACACTCAGACCCTGTGGATTCTTCTCAAAAAAACTGACTAGTGCTCAAAGTCATTACGAGATTGGTGATCGAGAATTACTGGCCATTATCCTCGCTCTCAAAGAATGGCGTCATTTACTTGAAGGCACAAAAAACCCCGTTTTGATTCTAACTGATCACAAGAATCTGACGTATCTTTCTGAGGCCAAGAGATTGTCTTCTCGCCAGGCCAGATGGGCACTGTTTCTATCCCGATTCAATTTCATTGTATCATACCTGCCGGGATCAAAGAATGTTAGGGCTGATGCTCTGTCTAGACAATTTGAAGCAGAGGTTGACAGAGAAGAGGTACCAGCCCCTATCATTCAACCCGATCGAATATTGGCTACCATACATATTAGTATTACTTCACCACTAGGGGAGGAGATTTTGGCATCCCAAGCCTCTGCTCCTCATGAGACTCCAGTGGGCAAATGTTTTGTCGCTGAGCCATTCCGTACTCGATTACTTGAGACCTACCACTACTCTAAGGCTGCGGGACATATTGGTAGGGATCAATTGTTCTGGTCTCTCTCTCAGCTATTTTGGTGGCCTTCTATGAAAGCAGATTGTGCCAATTTTACGAATGCCTGTGCCACCTGTGCCCGTGCCAAAACCCCTAGACATCTCCCTGTGGACTTGCCGGTGCCTAATGGTGAACGCCCTTGGTCTCACGTCTCTATCGACTTTATGGGAGAATTGCCCAGGTCTAGAGGGTACTCCTTCATATTGATGGTGGTAGACAGGTTCTCTAAAATGGCACACTTCGTACCCCTTCGTGGCCTTCCTTCGGCCAAGGAACTGGCAATAGTATTCGCTCGAGAAGTATTTTGGTTACATGGAGTACCCAGGGTGCTGGTGTCTGACAGGGGGAGCCAGTTTGTGTCCAGATTCTGGAGGGCATTTTGCGAACAGATGGGCATACAGATATCATTTTCCTCGGCATATCATCCCCAGACTAACGGGGCTGCTGAGAGGGCCAATCAAGGATTGGAACAGTTTCTGCGATGTTTTGTGACTGACCATCATGATAATTGGGCCGACTTGTTGCCTTGGGCAGAGTTCGCCAGGAACTGCGCAGTTAATTATTCCTCCGGGAGCTCTCCGTTTTTGGTCAATTATGGGTTCCAACCCTGTCTGCTCCGGATTCCTTTCAATCACAGCAGATTCCAGCTCTGGATGAGCATATAGAGCAACTCCGTTCCACATGGGCACAAGTTCAGAGGGCATTGGGCCAGTCTTTTCAGCGACATCAGCGTCATGCCAATCGCAGAAGGCTTCCAGCGGTTTCCTTCCGAGTCGGGGATAGAGTATGGCTGTCCTCCAAGAATCTAAAGCTCAAGATCCCATCTAATAAGCTGGCACCTCGGTTCATTGGTCCGTACAAGATCATTCGCAAAATTAACCCTGTTTCCTATGCCTTGGAATTACCTGCTTCTATGCGCATTCAGAATGTATTCCATGTGTCTCTCCTTAAACCTCTGCTTTGTAACCGTTATACTCCCACACCTGTGAGGCCAGGTCCTGTTGAAGTCGAGGGGCAGGCGGAGTATGAAGTACAAAACATTATTGATTCCCGCAGAGGTAGAGAAGGGGTACAGTATCTGGTGTATTGGAAAGGTTATGGTCCTGAGGATCGTTCCTGGGTAGACAGTAAGGACCTTCATGCACCCAAGTTACTACGAATATTTCATGCCAAATACCCTCAGAAGCCTAGACCCTACTCTGGGAGAGGGGGTCTTTGAAAGGGGGGTACTATCAGGGTGCCCGTGATTGGTGCTGTTCAGTGTCAGTCACTTGCTGAGTATCATGATTGGCTGTCTGTGATTAGCCCTCCTCACACAGCCTTTTTAAACCCAGGCTGAGCACTTCCAGGTTGCCCTTTCGTGGTGTTTCTGACTCCACTCTGCCTGACCTGCTTGTCAGGCTTCTGGGCCTGTTCCTGCTGTTCCTGCTGTACTTGCTGATCCTGTGTTCCAGTGTTCCAGTGTTCCAGCACCTCGCGGGTTAATCTTACTGTGTTCCTGAATCTCCTGCTCCAGCCGTCGCTCTGGCGACATTGTTCTTCTCGCTGCTGATCATACTTTGTTGGTTTACTCCACTAAACCTGGTTGCGATATACATTGTTGGTCCCAGCGTGAGGACACTGGTTTACTCCACTAAACCTGGTTGCGATATACATTGTTGGTCCCAGCGTGCGGACGCTGGTTTACTCCACTAAACCTGGTTGCAATATACATTGTTGGTCTCAGCGTGCGGACGCCGGTTTACTCCACTAAACCTGGTTGCAATATACATTGTTGGTCCCAGCGTGCGGACGCTGGTTTACTCCACTAAGCCTGGTTGCGATATACATTGTTGTCCCAGCTTGCGGACGCTGGTTTACTCCACTAAACTGGTTGCGAGATACATTATTGGTTCCAGCGTGCAGTCGCTGGTTTGCTTCATTAAACCTTGTGGCGCTATTACCATTAGTCCCAACGTGCGGACGTTGGTTTGCTCCTGAACATCCAGTACTGTGGTCAGTCGCTGTCCACTTCTTTGCAGTTGTCTGAGTATCCCTGGCAATAGACTCCTGCTGAGTAAGACCTCTATACTTATGCTCTATGCTGTCTTAGTCACCTGACAGCTGGTCTGCTCGCTCAGGCTGCCCTGCCCGGTATTGGTGAGGCCGGTAGAACCTTGACGATACCATCCTGTAGGCTGCCTCACCCAGTATTGGCAGGGCCGGTTGAGCCTACTACAGTACTCCTTTGGGCTGCCCTGCCCGGTATTGGTAAGGCCGGTAGAACCTTGTAATTCACCATCTTTAAGGTTGCCTTACCCGGTATTGGCAGGGCCAGTAGAGCCTACATTCAGCATTCCATTGGGCTGCCTTGCCCGGTATTGGTAAGGTCGGTAGAACCGGTATACGTCATCTTACGGTTGCCTTACCCGGTATAGGCAAGGCCGGTAGAGCCTGTCATTAAAACTGTCACTTGGGTTGCCTTGCCCGGTATTTAGGCAAGGCCGGTAGAACCTATTATATGTTATATTACTGTTGTATTGTTATGTATGTTTACCCTACGGGGACTGCCTTTAACTTTTAATAAAGTTAAGTTATTTTACCAAACCTTAAGTCTGAGAGTCTTCAAATCCGTGACATCAGATAAGTAATCAGAGAGGTCAGTTGATTCAGCCTGACCCAGGAACTCAGAAAGCAGCAGCAATGTATAGCAGTGTACTAGATTAGTTCAGACAGCAGAATCAATAGACAGAGTTAGACAGCAAATTCTAAAAGCTCATTGCTATTGGTGGTGGTGGTGGTGGTGATGCCCATCCTCATCCCTGTCTCCCATTCCTTCTCAGTGTCTGACAAAAAGGCCATCAATGTCTCTCCCATCCCAGCTTCTCAACAATCATCATCACCAACACCACTAGTCCCACTCCCTATGTGCTGCTGCTGCTCCATTACAGACATATCACTGCTGCTTGGAGGAAGTGATGAGCAATGTGACAGAGTGTCCCCTAATGTCACACTTGGCATTTCCTTATGACTTGAAGAAGAAGGCAAACTAGCAGCAGTAACAGCAGGCACAGGCAGCTGATCTGTGCTTCTGCTGGTGGTGGTGGTTTTAATCCTGAGCCTGCTCTTCCCAAACACCAGTTCTGGCCTCTTCAGGATCATAAACACAAAAAGTGCTTGAGCGCTGACCTCTCCTTTAAACAGGGCTGACCTTAAACCAGAAGCATAAAATATAATCAGGCAGAAATAAAGTTCACACCCGAAAAAGTAAACCACAACAAAAAAATATATTGATGCACCAAAAAATGGAAAGAAAAAGGAATCTTTATTCGTAGCAAAAAATACACATGTAGTAACAAATCACGTACCTTAAAATGCCTTTAACCCCTTAGTGACCGGCCGTGCGTGACCGCGGCCGGCCCTTAACGGCGGGAATTTTTTTTTTCGACATTCTGCCAAATTGCTTCCTGGACTTACATGTACGTCCTCTGTCACTAAGTAACAGTTTCTGCGGAACGTACATGTACGTCCATTGTCGGCATGGGATTAAAAGAGAGAGATAACAATACAATAAATAGTATAAAATACCTCTTATATAAAAAATCTAAAATGTAGAACACTCACATTTGTGATAATATGATCAAATTTGACACAGCACACGCTTTCCTGGCCAGGAAACCTTAAAATATCTCCCACTCCAACGCTTTTCAAATGTAACAGTGCTTTATCAAGTTCAATATGGGAAAATTCTATGTGGTATCACAGCCTTAACGGCTACATAAAGAGATATCAGTTAACTATGAATTGCTTCCTTCAACATCTACTATGTTTCAAACGTGTCAGTTTCATTTTAAAAGATCACTTAATCCATATTGTGACTATATATCGCATGACACACAGACAATACATACACCTTCTCACAGAGATAAACACAATCGTTATCTAAATATTATATTCCATTTTACTTTAATTGTAATGGAACACTTAAAGTATATTGAGGAAAGGCTCATGGGAAAGGAAGTCCATAGAATCACAAAACCCCTATATGTACATTGTGATTTCAAATCTTTGACATCTGGAGCCAGAAGAGCAATCGACTCACAGTGTCCACCCCTCCCTCTCCTCCTCTCTCCCAATCATGAGAGACATTCCATATATCATGGAAATCAAAAGGATCTCGGGAAGAAAAGTACAAAGGAGTCACACTGCACAAAAACACCACACGGCTCCAAGTGTCAAATATAAAGCATAAGCAATGCTACAGCATAAAAAGAAACAAAAAAACTAATGAATATAAAGAAACCACAATGCTTGAGGTGTAAAGCAATGGGACATCGCAACCGCTCATATATAACCAACACATATAAGAATATGTATAAACACAAATTACATTCATATATAAATGGCTTTACATCTGAAAACATACAAAATTATTTCTTAAAGGTACAGTCCTAAAGCTTTACTTATAAAGAGAGAAAATTAGAGAAACGATGCCAGCTCAATATTCTCATTCAGCCCCCTGGGTACAAGGTGCCTAAAGTATAGATCCAAAGGCTTCCTTGTTGTTCAGAGCTTTAATCAGGTCACCCCTTCTAATATCTAATGCTAGTCTGTCAAAAGCAAAGCCTCTCACTAGAACTGCATTTTTCTCATGGACTTCTAAAAAATGACAAGAGACTGAATGACTCTGAAAGCCTATGGATATATTTCGCCTGTGTTCGTATATTCGTTTTTTTAAATCCTCTCTTAGTGCGTGTATTTTAACCCACATGGGCATTCAAGCATATAGATAACACAAGTACTGCTACAGGTGAGGAAATGTTTTATTGGGAAGATTTTATTATTAAGGTCTCTAAAATCCAGAGCCTTCATGGGACAGTTGGCACATATGGAACATTTCCCACAATAGTGCCAACCAATAACCAGTGTTTTTGGCCCAAAAGAGGTCTGGATTCCCAAAACTTTCTTTCTATTCTCATCTATACTTTTATTTTTGTTTCTGTTTTTATCCCTATGTATTTTCAAGACCGTATGAGCCAGAATATTTTTCAGATTTTGGTTCTTCCTACAGATAATTTTAATCTCTGATGGAATAACTTTACGTAACATTTTATCCTACATCATCGCTGGCCAGTATTTGATTAAGATATTTCTTATTATCGGCACATATTCAGAGAACATTGAGCTAAAAGATACACTGTAATTGCTATTTACACTGGTATCAGTATTCTCACCACTCCATACCTCACCATTCACCTTATTTATTCTATACTTATTAGTTTTCTTTTTAAATTTACATCCATCTTTTATACTGCTGATAATTTTAGACTTCCTCATTTCTTTCTTTTTATCTTTAGAAGGAACATTTATTATTTTAGATTTTATTCTTCTATTTTTCTTTATTTTTTCAATCTTCTTCTTATTTCTTATAAAAAAAACTACATTTTAAATCCTCCACTACTTTAGACTTCATTGCTTGATTTTTCCCACGAGTTCACACTTTTACATCCTTTCTCCCAAGGGTTGGACGCAAGAGAGAGACTTTTTCGTTCCAAATCAGCCTGCAGATCATTTGACAGTACCCCATCTTTATTATATTCTCTATTTTCGGAGAGATCATTTTTAAACAAAATGGACCGACCTGATTTCAAAACAATCAGAAAGTCTTCATATACTTTCTTAAATTCATTGCCTCTTTCCAGGAATCTTCTTACCAAAAAAACACCTTGCTCGCAAAATCCTCCAACATTTTAGAGTTTTTATATAAGAGGTATTTTATATTATTTTTTGTATTGTTATCTCTCTCTTTTAAAGGCTTTTTTAAGCCATGTGATTTGTTACTACATGTGTATTTTTTGCTACAAATGAAGATTCCTTTTTGTTTCCATTTTTTGGTGTATTAATATATTTTTTGTTGTGGTTTACTTTTTCTGGTGTGAACTTTATTTCTGCCTGATTATATTTTATGCTTCTGATTTAAGGTCAGCCCCGTTTAAAGGAGAGGTCAGTGCTCAAGCACTTTTTGTGTTTTGTACGGTGGTGTGGTGTTGGAGGATAAGCGGGAGTGGTTGGACCCGCATTGCTTGTAGCAGCAGAACCGAACTGACGCATGACAGGAGAGCATATCAGACCGATTAAAGCCAGACATATATATCAATTTTAATTCCTTGAGTTATCTTGGAGTGTCTGGTGACAGACTGAGAGCACTTCCACGTATCTATCCCATGTGTGTATACATCTCTTCAGGATCATGTTCCTCTTGGACACTGTAGTGAAGGGAAGGGTTGGAGGTCTCCCAGATCCATAGGAATGGTGTGGGCTCCCTTGACAGCTAGTCTGGGCACTCTCAAATGCTCCCCCTACCACTCCCCTAACACTTGTCCCACCAGCTGCTTCACCATTACTGTTACTACTACTAACACCACGCACATCAAGTTCAGCCCCAGACTCTTCCTCCTCACAATCACTAGTAATATGAGGATATTGATTACCCCTCCTTCATTCCTAACACTAATAAGCTGCTGGACCTTCTTTGTAGTAGTAGTACTAACACTGGTGGGACTGCTTGGAGGATGGTGACTTAGGGTCCCCTGCTGTCACACTTGGTATCATATTATCCTCACCCCTACTGAGTATTACAAGACACACTAGTAGCTTCAGCACTGGTGGCAGCAGCTTCAACACTATCAGCAGGCACAGCACTGGTTTCAACAAGGGCAACGTTTCTGAAAAATCAGGCACCGCACTAATGGCAGCAGGGGCAGCATGTCTAGCAGCAGGCACAGGAAGCTGACCTGTCCTGCTCTCACTAGTACTAACCCTTTTCACCCTCCCTTTGCATTCCCTTTACACCCTCCCTTCGCATTACCTTTTCTCCCTCCCTTCTCATTAAATGCCCCAAAGGGTGATTTAGGGGACTGGCCAGCATTGGTTCAGTAGTGCTCACTTCTTCCTCCTCCTCAAACTCAGTGAATACATAAGGGTCCTTCCAACTTCTCCGTTTATTATTTTTAAACCTGCTCATAGTGATAGCAGTCACTATGAGCCTCTCCTGCCTCAAATTTTGAAAAAGATCACAGCAGAATAGTACAGCACATCTATCTCTCTTTAGCTGCTTCTATTGTGTTTGATTTCGGCAAATATGTCATGTTTATATAGCGAAAAGATGAAAACCCCGTAAATCAATGGGCGCAAACTTTCTAGCTATTGAAAAAATTTTGGCCAATGGGCTAAAAATGTGAAAATTTTAATTGCTAGTTTTAAAGTGAATTTTCCCTCAAAAAAGCGGACAACAACATGGTTTTATTGGAATTTCCTGCAGGAAATTCCACCACTAGCAATCAGCTTTTGGAATTTGCAGCTGCTCTAATTTCTGCTGCTGATGAGATGCAAAGGCAGCAGTATACCTTGACCAGGGATGCCCACTTGCGCTTCTTCCTCCTCTCCTCCTACTCTCCCATCCCTCTCTTCTGTCCTCCTCTCACCTGTTCACACCCAAACACTCACTCAGGCCTTCATACACAGGTTCTCTCACTGTCTCTCACTTGCACTCACAGACACACTGTCAAAAAAAATTTAAAGATGTATGTGATGTGTTACAAACAAAAATAAGCTATATGTGTGTATGTGTGTTTGAATGTGCGTATTTGGTATGTGCAAAAGTGTATTATGTGTCGCTTTATGGTGTGAAACTCTCCAACTCCTTCTAACTGATGTGTTCTGATGTGCTGTGCTCCAATCTCTTTTACTAGCCTCCACTATTGGGTCCTGTAATCTAGCTCATGGAACACAAAACACAGATCTAAGGTGGTCAGTTATTTTGGGACTATATATAGGTTTTTTGAATGCACTTGATACTTTGGTGGTGCTGTGATTGGCTGTGGCGCTAGGTAACATCGGACGTTCAATTATTCCTTTAATATGGATGTATCATACGTTATTTATCATGTGTTTTTACACGAAGATGAGGTTAGAATTTTATGCGATGCAGGTTTGTATGTGTATTTTGTTGGCCTTCGCTCGTTAGCCATTCTGGTTAACAGAGATTTGAATATCTTGCTAATCGGTCATGGCTAAGTCCCGACGGCCATTTTTTTTTACTTAACACTGGTTTTAACTCCAGCATTTGGATTGAGCCCCTAATCTGGAAGCCTGATAAACCGACTCATATGGAAAGCCCATCGGCCCAACATTATTAAAAGAGGGAATAAAATAACTGACACAATATATATATATATATATATATATATATATATATATATATATATATATAACTAGGATAATAATGAGATACCTCGAGACTGACCCATATTCCACTGATCATAAATAATGTACCATAAACACCCCGATAGGCAAACTGGAGAAAACTTTGTATATATATATATATATATGGTCATATCAATGATTAAATTGCATCAATTTATACTCCAGAGAGTGAACCAGATAAAATAATATCAGAATCGAATAAAAAACAGAATAAATAGTGGCGCAGAAATAAAATCCAGAACAAACTTATGTATAAATATTTATCAATCTATAACTGAAAATATATAAAACTGGAGACTGAAAAGTAGATAAGTGAATGACACCCAAACCAGATGAAATAATAGCAGATCAGGATAAAAAAAGAAATAAATAGTGGTGCAGCAATAAAATCCAGTAAATTAATAAACAAGAATTCAGAAAATGTGGTTTTAATTTTATTTTAAATTGCTAACACAATTGTGTTTTTGAATATATACTTATATATTAAGACTTTACAGGCCCGGATATCATTGTATGTGGTACAGCATCTTTGAAGATCCGGTGTACACCGAGTAAAGTCAGTGAGATCACTCCACAAGCACATGAGTCAGCCCTGGTTATGGCTTCAGCAGACCACTGGGAAATGTGAGTATTATCCATTTAATTTCGATTTGGAATTGTTTGGTACAATATTACACAACTGGGTTCTGCCTCTCTTTCTGTTGTTCATTGATTATGCAATTTGAGAGGACAGGAAAAGGTTAAGTAGCACTCATTTGAATGATTCCTTGGGTCCTGTATCTGGGTCAGGCTTAATTATCTAGTATTGCTATTATTGCTGTTGGTCACATATGCACTTGAAAGCCCTTCTGCTTGTGAGTACCCTCTAGTGGGGTGTTTTCTCAGGTGGTGGAATCCATTTATGAACCTATTGCACAAGGGAACTTCTTTGTGCACCCTCCTTTTTGTCTGTTATACAAACCATAATATGAAATTGAGTTACATAGTTTTATATATCATGTACCTCCAGCTCAAAACTGTAAACTGTAGTTATTTTATGTTGAGATCCCTAAAATTAAATCCTAAACTTGCATTTGTGTTAATTGTTTGTGTACTGCTAATGATGTTAATGAGTTGGGATTAGTATCCAGTGCTCTTCATTTCAGAAAAGCTGAAATGTTATTACAGGCTATTACCAGACAATAAAACACTATCACTTCTGGGACATCAATCAACATTTCTATTGTAATGGGAGCCCTGGAGCCCTGGCAAAGGCAGGAATGGTAGCCTCCAGAGAGAACATGTAAAATGAAGTTTTAGTCCTAATAAATGCCATGTGATTCAAGTTAGCCTCAGGCAATTTCTTTAAGTGTATATAACCCACATCATTTTTCAGTTGTTAGTGTTCCTTTAAGAAAAGATACACCATTTCCTCTGTGCCTTGTTTTATACATAATGCAAAACAAAGCAAAGAGTAAAGCAATGTCCTGAAACAAGCATACACCCTCAAAACTGCCCTGTAGCGGACATAGAAAAATGGCTATTGAATTAAATAGGGATTTTAACCCCTTGGATGATAGCATGGTCACTCACCAACATATTGCTCAAGCCCAACTTGAACCAGTATGAATTTTGTGAATTTTTATTTGTCCCCAAGGTTCAGTTTGTTTGATCCAAGGAGTTATATAATATGGAAGGCTTGAGGTTACCCTATCTCCTTTAGGTCACCTGGAAACATTTCATTTCAGTTTGAAAGCTTTACTGATTTGTGATCAGTATTAACTCTTTGATTGCCCCAGGGGTATCTAGCACGTTGCCTCTCTATGTGTTGGTTTCTCCTCTGGCAGTCAAAGCATTATACATAAAAATACTAAAAAAGCTGTCATATTACAATGTCCATATACAAGTGCTTTAACCCTTTGAGTGCCAGAGTGGTATGCAATGCATTGTGTACCACTCTGGATCTCAAAAGGTTAAAAAACATGTAATTAATGATATGAATGTTAGAAACATCTCTGACCCAGTGAGAAGCATTGGAGCTGATGTATGAAGTAGAACTGGAGCAATTCTGGTGTAAACCTACAGCACCATAAGGGACATTTCAAAATTCCTATTGACTTAATCTCTTGAGGACCGGCCGCATACACACGGCCGGCATTTAAGGACCATGGCCCTTCTTATTTTTATTGGAGATCCCATTTCAGGGCTTCTCAAATGGCATGCAGTCGCACGGGGAGCCCTGAAATCCATGACATTCCTGGCACGTCATGGGTCCTTATGACTCGCCAACCCATGACGTGCCAGGACCATCAAGGGTCCATAAGAGGTTAAAGGGTTAGTAATAGCACAATAAAACTTTGGCTCCGATTATGACTTACAACTTTTTGAACATGTTGCGCTATATATAGTTACTCACATTTCTGTAGTTCAACCGCTATTGAAGCCGAAAGGATCCCCCTCCCGCCTCTTCTGGCCACATCACTGATCCTCTCATGCAGGTCCGGATGGAGAACGACGAGGGACAATCTTCAGTAAGCATGAGGAAAGTCCTGCATTACTTTGTCAAGGGGGGGCAGGGTTTTCCTTATATTTACTGACTGAAGATTGTCTGTCACTGAATCCATCTGGTCCCATGACTGGATTCCACATTCAATGGGAGGCAGCCAGAAGGGGCGGGTGGGAGATCCTTTCAGCTTCAATAGCGTTTGAACTACAGAAATGTGAGTAACTATATATATAGCGCAACATGTTAAAAAAATTGTTAGTAATAGCACAATAAAACTTTGGCTCCGATTATGACTTACAACTTTTTGAACATGTTGCGCTATATATAGTTACTCACATTTCTGTAGTTCAACCGCTATTGAAGCCGAAAGGATCCCCCTCCCGCCTCTTCTGGCCACATCACTGATCCTCTCATGCAGGTCCGGATGGAGAACGACGAGGGACAATCTTCAGTAAGCATGAGGAAAGTCCTGCATTACTTTGTCAAGGGGGGGCAGGGTTTTCCTTATATTTACTGACTGAAGATTGTCTGTCACTGAATCCATCTGGTCCCATGACTGGATTCCACATTCAATGGGAGGCAGCCAGAAGGGGCGGGTGGGAGATCCTTTCAGCTTCAATAGCGTTTGAACTACAGAAATGTGAGTAACTATATATATAGCGCAACATGTTAAAAAAATTGTTAGTAATAGCACAATAAAACTTTGGCTCCGATTATGACTTACAACTTTTTGAACATGTTGCGCTATATATAGTTACTCACATTTCTGTAGTTCAACCGCTATTGAAGCCGAAAGGATCCCCCTCCCGCCTCTTCTGGCCACATCACTGATCCTCTCATGCAGGTCCGGATGGAGAACGACGAGGGACAATCTTCAGTAAGCATGAGGAAAGTCCTGCCTCACTTTGTCAAGGGGGGGGCAGGGTTTTCCTTATATTTACTGACTGAAGATTGTCTGTCACTGAATCCATCTGGTCCCATGACTGGATTCCACATTCAATGGGAGGCAGCCAGAAGGGGCGGGTGGGAGATCCTTTCAGCTTCAATAGCGTTTGAACTACAGAAATGTGAGTAACTATATATAGCGCAACATGTTCAAAAAATTGTAAGTAATAATCAGAGCTAAAGTTTTCTTGTGCTATTACTATCCCTTTAAATAGGGTTTTTAACCCTTGTTATGATAGAGAGGGGTCCAACTCATTAGGAAGTTTGGGATATTGTATTTGTTCACAGTGGTGCTCTACCTTTACCTCACAATTGCTCCAGTCCTTCTAAGCACAGCAGCCCCAAAGCACTAGATACATCACTGGCATCCAAGAGGTTAATCCGGAGAAGCAATGCATTGCACAGCCCTTTGGTCCTTAACACTCTGAGTGCCAGAGAGTTTATCCAGTGCAATGCAAAGCATTGGATACATCTCTGGCACTCAAAGGGTTAAAGAGATAGATTATAAAATATGTTTTTTTTTTAATTTAAAAATAATGTATGTTATTGAGATTCCATTGTGCTGTGGAAATCTAGCATTTGTAAACATATTCATTTTCATTATGTCTCCAATGTGTTATGACAAATATATGGAATGAGAATAACTTGCATATACCTTTTTTCATGTAATATATTATTTTGTACCATTTTTGTAAGGATTGTATGATATATAGATGAATGTTTTCCATAGAGAGTTTATAAAAGGTCAGACTGAGGCTAAGCACTTCAATCAAACAGTTTTATGTTTGCAAAATGACCAATGCTCCAATGTATTATCCTCGTGTCATGTTTTAATTGGTGAATAATTTCTTTCAAGAGAACTCGGGGAAAAAAATGAAAAGTTGTTTATTTTTTATTCAAGCACTATGCTAAATCAAAGCTCTCTAGAGAAGTTATTTTGAATGAAGATCACCAGGGGTATTCAAAAGCCTTCTCTTTGGAAATATAATTATACATCACTTGATGTTCTGCAACCATCTTTCCTTCATTACACTGCCCTGAATTACTGGTGGTAAAGTGCCCCTTCCTCTGTGTGTTCAGAAGGAACATGATACCCTGCTTCTTTCTTCTGCTGAAGAGCTAATAATGAGAAAATATTATGTCTGTCTTTGGCAACTAGAGGCCCCTCGAGAAATCTAAAGAGCTGCTTCTACTAGCATCTCATTACGAGTGGGAAGCTTCATCATTTTTTACTTAAGGACTTTATTGCCTTTTTTTTTTTAGTCTCACTGCTGGGAGTTTGGAAATTTGATCTTTGTTTCTAAATCTGCTATGAGATACAGTAAGAGAACCAACACATGTGAGAGTGGTAGAATTTGTCTGAACAGTATAAATACCATAAAGGTCTGAAAAGTTGCTAACATGAAAATACTGTCAAAAATATTGAATACAATTTTCATTAACCCCTTAACACCTTAAGGACCCTTAACATACATAAATGTTATGGAAAAGCTTACATTAAGGATCCATGATCATACCTGGGAACCTTTAGTAATAAGCCACCCGGAGGTTCCAAAAAAAAAAAAAAAAAGTACCATGTTTAACCCTTTGAGTGCCAGTGGGGTACGCAATGCCCTGGCACTCAAAGGGTTAAAACAGCATTTAACTTCACTCCCATCTATCACACCACCGTGACAGAATGAAGTAAAATGAATTTACTAACAACGCTGGTGACCAGGCCAGGTTCTCCGCTCTCCTCTTGCCCTGACACCAGATGCACAGCGTCATGATCACGTGACACAGGTAGCAAGTTGTCCACGGACCGCTATGCCAGAGCAGGGCTGTGATGAGATTGATATACATTATGAAATGTGCACAGGCAGGAGCAGCAAATGCTCACATACTGTATATGCTGAGAGAATTTAAGGTTTCACCAGGAGGCCCGGAGACACTGCTCTATATCCGGAGTCTCTGGGTGAAATCCGGCAGGTTCCCAGCTATGCCCATGATGGTTATGTACGTCATGAAATTCAGGGGTCCCAGCATGGCTGCACTCCAATTGGGAACCCCTGAATCCATCAGAAAAAAAAAATTGCTCCGTGGTCCTTAACTGCTGGCCGTTCTTTAGGGGGTTAAGGACCAGAGGGGTGCACAATGCATTGCTGAGCAATGTGTTGCACACCCTTCTGGTCCACAATGGGTTAATGGGTTAATGACCATATACATGAAAGCCTTAGAGGTGCAGTCCTGGAAGAAACCATTCTTCAGCCTAAGTTTGTCTCCTGGCCAACTTCTGTCCCCTTGAATGCAAGAGAATTCTCCAGTCATTGAAAATCAATATATTGAATTCCTCTCTAGCATTCAAGGGGTTAAAATAAATGTTTAAAACAATAGGAATTTTTATTTGTTGCTTTTGTTGCACTTGGTTCTCCCCAGAATTGCACCAATTCGGTTAATACATGAGCTTTAATTCTTCTCAAAAATAAACTGGACCATATTCATTATTCTAATTGTGCAAATTCCTATTCATTTACACTACTACAGCTGTCTCCAAGGCATTATGAATCATTGGAGTTAAAAGCCCATCTTAATTCATGGGACTCCACTCTGACATTCAAGGGTTAATGTCTGCCTTTAAAGCCGTAGGAATTTTTATGTATTCTGTATGGTGCCCTTGGTTTACCACAAAATTGCACTACTTTTTCTTATTATACTATGTGGCACCCCCTCCTTTTTTTTTTCTTTTGTCTCTATGTAATGAGAGTTCGTGAATGGTATTGGGGGGGAAAGGCCCCTGTTTGTGTTGGATGAGATCTGTTGAGGGGGAAGGAGATACCTGCAGAAGTTTAGAAAGATGCTTGCTTGTTTGTTGATTTGTGAAGGCAGAGGAGAACCTGGCTGGTTAGACAGATAGGCTCTCTACATACATTGTCTGCCCTTCCCTGGCTGGTTCGACTGGTAGTAAAAGATTCACACATATACTGCCAAAGCACTTTTTAGTTAATTTCTGCATGTAGCAGCTGCAATGAGGCAAAGAACTCAAATAGCATGCACTGCTGCCTCTCTGGCCTCCGCTCTGCATTTTGCAGGGCTTCTGCTTTACTAGATAGTTCTAGGTTATAGTGAGGACACCTAGGTGCAACTCAGAAGTATTGGGCATCAAACAGAGTGAAGAACAGTGTGGCAGCAGACCAGTGGGCTGCAGACTTGGTATTCTTCTTCCCTGGATGGCCAGTCTCCTCCACAATTATGTAAGCAATGTAGTTTCATGGAGTGTCTGTACCTCCACAAAATAAAGAGGTGCATCATGTGGCTTTAAACACAGCTTCCTGGCAGGAGAGCAGAGTGAGTTTAAAACCACAGGAGGCCTCCTCTTCATTTTGCGGAAGCACACATACATACTCTTGTCAGAATATTTCTCCTATGTGTTTAACATGGAAGCTATAGAATCCATTTTGTCTCTTCCTGTTTAGTTCAAAAGCGCAGACTAAAATTCTGTGTTATGAATGGAAATTCTAGTAACAGGCTGGAATAGACTTAAGTGACTTAACCTTTAACCTATGGCTAGATAGTAAAAATATAACTACAAAAGCCATATAGAAAGATATTTTGTTTTATTCTTTATAAAGAAACAGAAAATAGATTCATATTATAAATATTATATGTATATATATGTAATTATGCATGAAAATCAAAGAAATGTTATATCCATGTTACCTATTAGTAGTATTAACCAAACTTATATATTTACTTTTTTAATTGTTAAAAACAAACACCAATATATATTAGTATAGTGTTAATCTGGTTAACTATCCAAACAGTCACTAAGGGGGTTTGTTAAAATACATTCATTGTCTGGTGAAATGTTTTTCAGACAAAGTTATCAGATTGTAGAAACAAGGTAACTGTGTAAAATAGCCTACTAGGGGCTCGATTTAAAGGCAGCCGTTAGTAAAAAAAAAATCACTAACGGGTGCGTTAAGTGTCATGTTGCAATTCAAAGATCCGTCTAAAGAACAGCTAACGGCAGTTGCAGAATCCTTACGGCCGATACACTTACGTGCATTCAGACGCATTCAACAACATACCCCAGAGCTATTCAAAGGCTTGCGGTACTGCTAACGGCTGAAAAAAAGACACACCTAACGGCTAAAAGTTAAGACCCACTTTTCTTAGCCGTTAGACACTTAACGGCCAAAACAAAACACCCGTTACATAGGAAAATACACAAAATGCTTACCGCACAACCATGTAAATGGGAAAATTAACCCGTGCAATGCCAAAACAACACAAAAACATGCACACACAATGCAAATAACTCCACACACAACAACAACCAACACCACAGGGACAACGACACACAAAAAAACAACAACACAGCATGGCACGGAACAATGGGGGTTATCACACAAAGCTGACACCTGCAAATACAAGCTCACCTGGGCAACATCAACACGCGACCTGCACCCCACAACTGCACACCCGCAAATGGCACACACATACCAAGCACAAGACACCACATCTTATAACACACACACACCTGCAAACACTTACCTGGACAAAAACAACACACCATTGGTTAGCACTCACCTCATCACCACACCTACACAACGCCCTAGCAAGTACTTAAAGGGACAACTCAACACACTCACTTGTGGCTTGTTTTCCACTCAGGGAGGGAGAGAGATAGAGAGACAGAGAGAGAGAGAGAGACAGACAGACAGATAGAGAGAGAGAGAGACAGATAGAGACAGATAGAGCAAACAGTATGTTGGGTTACATATTGTTGCGAAGGCTGCGGAGAAGGCGTGCAAGGGAGAGAGCTGGGGAACATCAGCAACCTCCAAGCACGCCTGATCAACAGCCTCCACCTGTTGCAAGTGAGGAGGCTCTGGCTCAGCAGCCACAAGTGAGCCCATCCCCACCCGGAGGACACCTGCCTGCAGATGCACAGCTGCAGCAACAGGATGCTCACCATCAACAGGATGCTCCCCAGCTGCCACAGGGACCCCTGCAGCAGCCCAGGATGCATAGACGACCACCAAGGCCCAGGGTATACCGCCCAAGGGTCACTCTCTTTGGAATGACCGATGATGAGGTTATTGATCACTACAGGTTGAGGCCACACAGCATCATTGCCCTGTATGAGGTCATCAAGGATCAGGTGGATCCCATATGCACCCACAACCATGCTCTAACTGGCCTTCAAAAACTCCTGTGTGCCATACACTTCATGGCAAGTGGCGCCTTTCAGTCGACAGAGGGTTACGCATCTGGCATGTCCCAGGCCACATTCTCCAGGGTGCTGGCCCAGGTCTTGCCAGCCCTCAAAGGCAAGGCCAGTACCTACATACATTTCCCCATCACCGATATGGAGTGGACACATCTAAAGCAGGGCTTCTATGCAAGGGGAGGCATGCCCAGAGTCATGGGTGCAATAGATTGCACCCATGTCTGTATCAAAGCACCAGCACGTCAGGGACATATGTTCCTGAACCGCAAAAACTTCCACTCCATGAATGTGCAGATGGTGTGTGACAGCAACCTGGCCATTATGAATGTCTGTGCGAAATTTCCCTGGAGCTGTCACGATTCACATATACTCAGAAATTCATCTGTGCAGAGGGATTTCGAAAATGGGACCTATACAGGCGGATGGCTTCTGGGTGAGTTAACAGCACCAAATGACACCACATACACATGTGCTAGTACGTTCACCACTTAAAACATCATTCACACAATATGTGCTCCTTGTCACACCATGTCACTCACTTTCCACAGGTGATGCTGGCTATGGATGCAAGCCATGGCTCCTCACCCCGGTCGCCAAAACGATGCCCAGGAACGATATAACCAGGCTCATGCCAGAACACGGAATGCCATTGAGCGGACCTTCGGCCTCCTCAAGTCCCGATTCTGATGTCTGGACCAATCGGGGGGAGCATTGCAGTATGCACCAGGCAAGGTCTGCGACATCATCATGGCATGTGCCATCCTACATAATATCGCGGTGGACACCAGACTCATTGACGATGTCCATCCCCCACCCAGACCTGAAGACCCTGTGGATATCGTTGAGTGTGAGGAAACCCCAACAGGGATGCAGACAAGGGACAGATTGATCAGGGATCACTTCTGCTGTGAGTATAATACATGTATGCACACAATCCATGCATACACACCCACCACAACACACATGTTCTGTTTCACCCCACAGGATCAGTGACACAGCCCTGACACTGGCTTCAGTATGGAACACCAGCATCAACTATTCCGTGGACCAGTCAGAATGGGCCTAGAATTCCAAATACATCTGACAACCTGTCGTCCATGTTGATACTGCTACCTCAAGGATATCATGCATGCCCCCCTGGAAACCAAGGTACAACACTTTAACCTTGTTCAGCATATCCCACAGCTCCCTAGGCACCAACTAAAGTGTTTTGCTAGGATCAGACCCATAGCAACCATGGTACCCCTGTAGCGAGGGAGTCTCATCCAAGCCAATGCATCGGATAGCACTCTGTCATATAAGGGGTTCAGGAGGCATTCGAGGGGACATGGGACCAGTAGCTTGCTACAGCTGAAGAAAGCAGCAGAGGGGTGGATCTACAGTAATAGGGCTAGATTTAAAGGCAACCGTTAGCAAAAAAAATCACTAACGGGTGCGTTAAGTGTCGTGTTGCAATTCAAAGATCCGTCTAAACAACAGCTAACGGCAGTTGCACAATCCTAACGGCCGATACACTTACGTGCATTCAGACGCATTCAACAACATACCCCAGAGCTATTCAAAGGCTTGCGGTACTGATAACGGCTGAAAAAAAGACACACCTAACGGCTAAAAGTTAAGACCCACTTTTCTTAGCCGTTAGACACTTAACGGCCAAAACAAAACACCTGTTACAGAGGAAAAGACACAAAATGCTTACCGCACAACCATGTAAATGGGAAAATTAACCCGTGTAATGCCAAAACAACACAAAAACATGTACACACAACACAAATCACTACACACACAACAACAACCAACACCACAGGGACAACGACACACAAAAAAACAACAACACAACATGGCACGGAACAATGGGGGTCATCACACAAAGCGGACACCTGCAAATACAAGCTCACCTGGGCAACATCAACACGCGACCTGCACCCCACAACTGCAAATCCGCAAATGGCACACACAAGCACAACACACCACATCTTATAACACACACACACCTGCAAACACTTACCTGGACAAAAACAACTCACCATTGGTCAGCACTCACCTCATCACCACACCCACACAACGCCCTAGCAAGTACTTAAAGGGACAACTCAACACACTCACTTGTGGCTTGTTTTCCACTCAGGGAGGGAGAGAGAGAGAGATAGAGAGAGAGAGGTAGAGAGGTAGAGAGAGAGAGACAGATAGAGACAGATAGAGAGAGCAAACAGTATGTTGGGTTACATATTGTTGCGAAGACTGAGGAGAAGGCGTACAAGGGAGAGAGCTAGGGAACATCAGCAACTTCCAAGCACGCCTCATCAACAGCCTTCACCTGTTGCAAGTGAGGAGGCTCTGGCTCACCAGCCACACAGGAGTCCATCCCCACCTGGAGGGCACAGGATGTATAGACGACCACCAAGGCCCAGGGTATACCGCCCAAGGGTCACCCTCTTTGGAATGACTGATGACGAGGTCATTGATCGCTACAGGTTGAGGCCTGACAGCATCATTGCCTTGTATGAGGTCATCAAGGAGCAGGTGGATCCCATCTACATCCACAACCATGCCCTAACTGGCCTGCAGAAACTACTCTGTGCCATACACTTCATGGCAAGCGGGGCCTTCCAGTTCACTGAGGGTTACGCATCTGGCATGTCACAGGCCACATTCTCCAGAGTGCTGGCCCAGGTCCTGCCAGCCCTCAAAAGCAAGGCCAGTACCTATATACATTTTCCCACCACCGACATGGACTGGATACACGTCAAGCAGGCCTTTTACGCAAAGGGAGGCATGCCCAGGGTCATGGGTGCTATAGATTGCACCCATGTCCGGATTAAGGCCCCAGCACGTGATATTCATCAACAGGAAGAACTTCCACTCCATCAACGTGCAGATGGTGTGTGACAGCAACATGAGGATCATGAATGTTTGTGCAAAATATCCTGGCAGCACACATGATGCATACATTCTACAAAATTCCTCAGTCAACAGAGATTTTGAGAATGGAACCTTTACAGGGGGATGGCTAGTGGGTGAGTTCACAAAACAAAATCACACCACATACACAGGCGTACACACCACGCTGCTCAGCATGCACCTGACCCACAGATACTAGGTCCACCACACAAAACATCATTCACACAACATGTGCTCCCTGTCTCACCATGTCACTCACATTACACAGGTGATGCTGGCTATGGATGCAAGTCCTGGCTACTGACCCCTCTGGCCAATCCCCAAACACATGGCCAGGAAAGCTACAACCAGGCTCAAGCCAGAACGAGGAATGCTATTGAGCGGACATTTGGGCTTCTCAAGTCAAGATTCCGATGTCTGGACCACTCTGAGGGAGCACTGCAGTATGCACCGGCTAAGGTGTGTGACATCATTGTGGCGTGCGCAATACTGCACAACATCACAGCGGACACCAGACTGCTGGATCACATCCTGGACCCCCCATACAGGAGGTGGCCATGGACATCGGCATGTGGAGGAGACCATGAGAGGGGCACAGATCAGAGACAGGCTCATCACGGAACACTTCACCTGTGAGTATAACACATGCATGCAAACAATCCATGCAAGTCCCCCATCAGTCCTGTGACACTAACCACACTGCACATGTTGTTCTGTCTCACCCCACGGGAACAGTGACACAGCACTGCACTGGCAGTGGATGTGGAAAATTGTGTGTGTGGACTCAACAACCATCCTCCATTCCACTCTCCACGTTGACATACAGACCCCAAGGATATCACGCACACCCCCAGGAGAAACAAAGTACAACATATTACCCTTGTTCATCACCTTACACGTCTTGATTGACAGCAACTAACTGGATATGCCATGATTATAGCCTGAACAACCATGCTAGCCCAGTAGCGAAAGAGTATTATCTAATGATATGCATTAGAAGGGACATCAGACTCAATATGGGACCTGTACTGTGCTACAGCTGAGAAGAGCAGCACAGGGGTGGATGTACAGTGGTATGGGCACACAATGTAGAGGTCATGAGACGTAGATCAGATTACCAGGGACTCCATGCTGACCTGTGAGTGTGCAGACCAATGTGCCCCCGACATGAATACACACATCAACAAATATGTCCTAACAGTTCCATAGAACAAATGACATTGGGCTGCCACTGTCACTTTCACAGTGGCAGCACAATGTCATTACCTCCATGGAGCTCTCAGAACACTTGTTAATGTGTGTATACATGTCAGGGGCACAAATCCATAGGGCTGGTGCACATGTCCTAAGTTCCCCACAGAGTTGGTTACAGATGAGTACACAACACATTGTCAAGCAATGGTTTGTGTACACACCTGTAATCAAGAAGATTGAGGGGATAAAAAAGACTAAATTGTTGTTGCTTGATGATCAGTTCAGGTCCACTGCTCCAAATCCTGTCCTCTTGTCCCGCAGGCATCCGTAACATGATCCATCCTTGAACTGAAGATCTTCCATGTGACTGGATTGATGTCTTGACAACACCTTCATGAAGATCACCCCTTGCTGTTTATGGTGATGTTGTTGGTGATGCAAAGTTTGACCTGAGGTTCACACAAACCTCTACTGGAACATTCTCATAGAGACACAGAAAACACCATTTCTTGAGTGTTATTACCTGTACAGTTAGGATGCTCAACTACAGAGTTGTCAAACCTTGTGGACAACACATGAGCAGGGCAGCAGTGTTACTGAAGTATTACGATTTAGTTTCAAAGTACATTTAGTGTTCACATACAGGTGTTAAATGCATATAGGCAATACACACAGAAAACACTTGTACATTCTAATGTACTTTGAGACACAATAAAGATGAACCATCCACATTCAATCTGTGTCTGTAGGAGGATATATTTGAGAACACATTTGTCAATGCATAACCACACCCAGGATAGAGTATCCCCCATACATGGAAAGGCATCACCCACATCACAGGAGTCCACCACTTGTTTGCCAGTGAGTGGACTCTGTGATGTATCCATGCAAACAGATGATGGTGGCAATGATGCACCAATGTGTTGTGGGAGTGATAAAGAGGTGATACAGGGGACATACTTCCACAGTGAATACATGTCCACATATTCTGTATTGCTCAGTATAATCAATGTTCTGAGATTTTGCTCCACTTTGACCTATCTCAGTACATGGGCTATATCAACGAACAGACTAAGTGGACATGTGTTATCACTGGTGAAGTCTGTTGTTACTCCCTTAGGGAAACAGCAACTCAACTTACTGGAAACACCAATGCTCACCCCAGGATATCAATGTGTGTGCTACACATTGAAATCCTAGGTTGAAAACATTAGCTTCCCCAGTAAGTCAGTTGCACAATGAGTGTGTGAATCCAAGACAATATGGATACATGTCCCATTTAGCTGTCCTGCTTGTAATGTCCCTGCTAAGTCACAGAGCTGTTTGTCTGCTAATCTCATTAACCCACTGAGTGCAAGAGTGGTCCCCAGCGCATTTCTTTGCAATGCGTTGCCTACCACTCTGGCACTCAAAGGGTTAAACACAACATATGATGTAGACGAATGTTCAATGTTGTACCATTTGTTGTGCTAAGGGGTATGTTTTGATGTTCAAATTCAACACACAACACCGCCATATAACACAGTGGTGTCATATGGTTCCAGGGATGTATTACATGTTGAATTTGTACAACGGTGTGTGTGTGTGAACCCATGTTGTAGCATACCACTAACATTTCACCCAGGCAGAGGTTGTGTTCACTGCATTGTATGGCAATGCATTGGAGACAACCCTGCCACACAATCCATAACTGAAGACACAACAGATCAGACAGGAATAAAACTAAAATGTTTTTTTTATTGAGGGGAAAGTTGACAGGTTGGGCCTTTCATTTTTTCCTTTTTTGTGGGGGGGGGGGGGGCTTAGCCTGTGTGCCAGAGGTGGATGCCCTTGTGGATCTCCTGTTAACCCTCTGCCCCCTAGGTGTGGCTTCAGGGGTAACACTGGAGGGGGTGGTGGTTGAAGTAGACCCCTCGGTGGAACGCAAGTTCGCCCTCTCCATCCTCAGGTTCTCCCTGCAGTTGATCTCCCTCAACTCCACAAGGACCTGGGTCAACATGTCCATCACACCAGTCCTGAGCTGCTGGAGTAGTGTGTTCCCCCTGGCCACCTCCTACTCCAGGGCTTGGATTCTGGTCTCCAATTGGCCAATGTTCCTCCTGGATTGCCTCCTGCTCCTGGTGATGTTGCTGTCAGTACTCCTGCTCGACCGGAGTAGTCTCCTCTGAAGGGCCATACACTCCGCCTCCATCCCTGTGAGGCGTGCGGTGCTGGAGGTGGATGTGCCCGGTGTCCCTGGTGCTGCTGTTTCCTCCTCTGCTGCTGGAGGTGCTGTTTCCTCCTCTGCTGGAGGTGCTGTTTCCTCTGCTGCTCCTGAGGGTGCTGTGGCTGCTGTTGGAGTGGCTGGTGCAGATGATGGGCATATGCCCACCACATCAAGTGATCCCGAGCTGCCCAATGATGTGTGTGCTGGTGGAGGTGTTAATATGTCCCTGGGTAGGGGGCGCTGGGGCTCACCAATCAGGCCCAGGTGTGTGTAGTCCAGTGGCCAAGGGTCATATGGTGGCCACTGATAGGTGGTGGGACCCCACCTTGGATCATACCTTGGGGCATGCTATGGAGCCATCCAGGAGGGTGGGTTTATCTGTGAGGCATATGGCCCATATTGGGTGGTGGCCACTGTCCCTGGCAGCCATTGCCTCCCTGGCGGTGGTGGTGGTGCTGAAGGAGGGTAGTAGCTGGTGGAGGTGGATGGATATGTCCACCTCTCCTCCTGTGGCATCCAGCCACTGTACTGGGGAGGTGCAGCCTGTGGTGCTCCAGCCTGTGGTGGTGCAGCCTGTGGTGGTCCAGCCTGTGGTGGTGCAGCCTGTGGTGGTCCAGCCTGTGGTGGTGCAGCCTGTGGTGGTGCAGCCTGTGGTGGAGGGGATGGTGATGGTGGGTAAGGTGACCACCGGCTGGTCCCCTCTGTGTACTACTCACTGGGGGGGTGACATAGCCTCCTCCACTGTCTCCCGCTGGGCTTGAGGGCCGTAAGCTGTGTGGAGAAATAAGATGTTGTGATTAGTGACCTTAGCCATATATTTGTGGAGACAGTTATACTTTGATATGTGTTGAAGACAAATATATGTGTTTGGGTTAATCCCCCTGGGTAAACAAGGGTACTCCCACTGCTGAAAGGTGTTGTTTGAGTTATTATGGGTGAAGGTTTAATTTTGAGGTGCAATATCACAGTGGGCCGAAATAGTACAGTGGGGCTGTTGCAACACCCTCCCATGTAGATATCTGGTCCCTGTTCCAGAGCTGTCCATATGATTGCGTAGTAACAGCACCACTGTACAATTTCATGCCACTGGGATATTGCCCCTGACATATCCACGTCTGAGCTGTGATACCTTTTGTATCAACACACCTTTCAGCAGTAGGAATACCTTTGTTTAACTCGGGGGAGGGGGGAAATCCGACAACATATATTTGTCTTCACAACTTGTAGAGATGGCAAAGGTTAAGTCCACCTTGATGTCAGATTGTAGAGATTGTGAAAACAGATGTTGTTCTCTGTTAGTCCTATCCCTCCTACCCTCATGGTTGTTCAGATATTGCTCTATGTGCCAGATGTAGATTTCAGTCATTTGTCCACACAAGGGCTCTTCAGCAGAGCCCAAATCGCCCTATTTGGAGAACAATACTTAATTGGAATGGTGTACAGAGTGTGCATGTTTTGCAAGCACATTCTGTGGACCATTCCAAAGAGGTATTTATCTCGACATGTTGCGACTTTGGCTCTGCTGAAGAGCCTCCGTGTGGTCACATGATAGATATCTCCACCTGTCACAATATCTGTATAACCATGAGTGTTGGAGGGATGGGACTTAGATCAAGACACATTTGTTAACGATGGCAATGATATGACATCATGATGACATTTCCCATTGCTATCCCATTACAGTGACACACAAGTAGAAATGGTCATATATGTATGTGGATATGTACCCTTCATATGGATAGAGTAATATCCTTCCAAGATGTGAAGCCAGAGAGCAGTTCAGTAGGTGTGATTGTCTTACTGGCTATACATGTGCACCCATCCAACAAGACATTGTATTGATATGATGGATATGAACATATCTCGTATATCCCATCTACATAGAGTGTGATATACTATGTATGTGTATTTGGATGTTTGCAATGTAGGTTGATTTGTGATGGGTGCACATATCTGTCCAGTAAGGCAATCACATCCAGTGAAGTGATCTGTGTTTACATCATGTTGGAACATATTTAGTAACAAACATTTGAATCCTAAGGGCAACAATCCAGCCAGTAGTGAGGGATATCTTTGATTGAGGCCTGTTTTTTTCTGTGTATGAGCCCATCCATCCTTCTGTGTGAGGCAACCGTACTCAATCCTAGATATCCATCAGTCATGGCCTGTTGGTGACCAAGGTACAATGATGTTTGCTATTTGTTTCCCATGTGTATCCTGCAAAGAGCGGCTGATGTACCATCCATCCATGGCATCAGCACCCCTGTGGATCCATGTGGGAATCAGATATGGGATATGTAATTTCAAGTCCGAGTAAATGATTGCAGCCACAACACCAATGCCTACATTTTCCAGCTTGAATTCTGTGTAATAGTTTTCGGCCTGTGTGTTGCACCTACAAGCATTTATTCTGTGTGACACTGTGATGTATGACCTGATGCCCCCTTTTTGTGATTCAGTAAGCGGTGATGTAGAACTGATGAAGTGAACATGATGTTGACTTCTCCAGTGATCTCCTTTCCCCATTGCCAGTGTTTTCCATGGAGTCTGTACAATGGGACCTTATAAACTTGATTCTTGTTTTTGCATATTCTCCATGGACTAACACTGGTATTGGTGAAGTGAGGGTGTGTGAGGGTTACTTTATGTCCACCATCTGTTTGTCACCGCTTAGTGAATGTCCCCTGTGTAGCATGTGATCGTTGGCCTATTGACTTATTGTCTGGTTAACCCCTTGAGTACCAGAGGGGTTGCCAATGCATTGTTGATTGATGCATTGATGATCCCTCTAGCACTCAAGGGGTTAGGGTGGGGGTGGAGACATGGGTGACATTGTGTGTGAACAGTGATGATATTTAACAGACGACATTTTGAACATAATGGTTTGTGTATTGTGTGTGATGAGCACAGCGACAGGAGGGTTGAAGTAGGACTTTGACAGGTTTGTGCCAAGTTGGATGTTGTCATTTGTCCAGGTGTTGTGTCCTTTTTTTTAACCCTCATGGTGCTGTGTTGGTGCAGTTGTATGGCTGAGTGATGGACATGTGCTGAGGTGTGACTGTGTGTTCAGCTGGTGTTGGTTGCTGTAGTGTGTTGTTCTGTAGTGTTGCACTTACCGGTAGTGTGGAGGCTCCTCTCATCCCCAGTGTCAGTTCCTCCAATGACCCCCTCGATCAGGGTCGGGGACATGGTCTGCCGCACCATCTCCTCCCAGCCGCAGAAGGTGATAGGGACTGCTGGTCCACCTCCAGTGCCTCGGGCGTGCTTGGCGAGCTCTGTCATCTTATTCTTGACGACCCTCCGGCAGTCGCCCCATCTCTTTTTGATGGACTCCATGTCCCGCCTGCATGGAGCCACCGCGTTGACCCGGCTGCATATTTGGTTCCAGGCTGCCTTCCTCCTCATTGACAGGCCAGGGACCTTCGCTCTTGGGTGGAGAACACTCTGCCTCTCCAGGACAGCTTCCACGAGAGCCGTGTTCTCCTCCTCTGTGTATTTGGGGTCCCTGATCCTGCCCTCCTCAGCTCCGGCATGGGAGGATTCTGAGCCGGAGTGCCCTGCCTGGTCTGACCCTGACTGTGTGTGTTGCTCCCCAGCAACTACCCCTCGTCCCACTGTAGGTTCTGTCCCTCTTCTTTGTGTGCCTGCTCTTGTGGGCCGGGTCCCCCTCCGCCCTGCAGATCTCCCTCTGCCACCCCTGCTCTGCTGAGGGATCCCCTCCTGAGCTTCCTCCTCCTCCACTACTCTCCCCATCCCTCTCTCCTGTCCTCCTCTCCTGGCCATCACTCACCCAGTCACACCCAGGCACTCCCACAGGCCCTCACAGACACACTCGATCCACTCACTCTCTGTCACACACTTTCACTCCCAGATTCACACTGTCAAAATAAAAAGTAAAATGTGTAAGGTGTTATAAAATAAAAGGACTATGTGTATGTATGTGTTTGTGTTTGTATGTGTGTATGTAATATGTGCAAAGATGTGCTATGTGTCGTATTCTGTGCAATGCTCTCCTCTCTCCAAACTCAAAAACTCCTCTACCTCCAATGAATGCGCCTCTCTCCCTCTCTCTAATGACTATCCTCCGCTCCTGGGTCCTGATATCTGGCTCTGAAGAACTCGATAACAGACAGTGTGTGACGGTTATTTTTGGGTATATATAGGTGTATTTGAAGTTATTTGATACATTGGGGCTTTGTGATTGGCTGTGTGTTTGAATTTGTTTTGGCATCAATCATGGTTGCTAGACAACGGCAGCCGTTATGTTAGATGTTGTTTTGATCGCTGTTATCGTGTGATTTGGCCGCCCATTGTGCATTAACATGAGCGACAACGGCTTTTGTGTTACGTGTTTTTTGTGTGCATACGCTCGATAGCTATTCTCGTAGAGTAGCTATTGAATCTGCTGTAACTCCTGTATTATTTGCGAGTGATGTGCCTTTTTCACTTAGCGGCTGGTTTAACGGTTGCCTTTAAATCTAGCCCATAGTGTGTTACACAACATGGAGCTCATGAAATGTGGATCACATCTCCATGGACACCATGCTGACCTGTGTGTGTGTGCAGTGATATGTGCCCCAGAAAAAAATACACACATTAACAAATATGTCCTACTAGCTCCATGAACCAAACATATTTGGCCTGTCTCTGACAGTGGCAGCCCAAATATATTGTTGTCAGGAAGCTATTAGGACTAGTGTTGAGCGAGCGTGCTCGGCCGATGCTCGGATCGGCTCGAGCATCGCTCTGCTCGGCACATGGCGGTACTCGTACGAGTACCGCCATGTGCTCGCCCGACATGTTCGGGTGAAGAGGATCTGTGCCGGAAGAGGCACAGATCCGAAGACGCTCCGCTGGACCACCAGGGAATGGAGGTACGGGGGCATTGCGGAGATGAAGGGGGCATTGCGGAGATGAAGGGGGACATTGTGGAAGAGGGGCATAGACTCTATGCCCCTCTTCCACAATGTCCCCCTTCATCTCCGCTATGCCCCTCTTCCACAATGTCCCCCTTCATCTCCGCTATGCCCCTCTTCCACAATGTCCCCCTTCATCTCCTATGCCATAGCGGAGATGAAGGGGGACATTGTGGAAGAGGGGCATAGCGGAGATGAAGGGGGACATTGTGGAAGAGGGGCATAGAGTCTATGCCCCTCTTCCACAATGTCCCCCTTCATCTCCGCTATGCCCCTCTTCCACAATGTCCCCCTTCATCTCCGCTATGGCATAGGAGATGAAGGGGGACATTGTGGAAGAGGGGCATAGCGGAGATGAAGGGGGACATTGACCAGGCACCCTCCGCTCATCAGAGCAGGGGGTGCCTGGTTTAATGCTCGAGTGCTCCCATTCATTTGAATGGGGCTCGGGTGCTCGGCCGAGCACTCGAGCATCAGGGGGTGCTCGGTCAGAGCACCCGAGCACCCGAGCATCGGGGTGCTCGCTCATCCCTAATTAGGACATATTTGTTGATGTGTGTAACCATGTCAGGGGCAAATATCCCTAAGGATGGTTAACATCCCCTTAGTTCCCCCCATGATGGTTCATAGACCAGTATACAACACATTACAAAGCAGTGGTTTGTGTAGACTTATGTAACAGGAAAGATTAAGAGGATCATGATGTTGTAGCTGTTGCATGACAATCACTTCAAGGGTGATGTTCCAAATCCTGTCCTCTTGTCCCACAGGCATCCATAGCACGATCCATCCTTGAACAGAGGAGTTTCCATATGACTGGACTGAAGTCTGGACAACACTTCCATGAAGCTCACCCCTTGGTGTTTCAAGTGATTGTGTTGGTGATGCAATGTTTGACCTGATGTTCACAGCAACCTCTACTGGAACATTCACATATGGACACGAATTAATGTGTGTACTAACATCCAGGTATCAGACCTGTACAGTAAGACTGCTCATACACAGATGCCAAACTATGTGAACAACACATGAGCAGTTCACTAGCATTTCTAATGTATTCCTATTTAGTTCAGATGTACCGTTTTGTGCTCATACAAGTGTTTAATGCATATTGGCTAAATACACAAGAAACATCACTACTCAATCCGTGTCTGTATGAATGAATGTTGGATCAAACACCTGTCAATGTGGAACCATACCCAAGGCTAGAGTATCCCTCATACAAAGGAAGGCATGATTTACATCACAGGAGTCCACTAGTTGCCTGACCATGAGTGGACTTTGTGATGTATACATGCAATGACATGATGGCAGTGATACACTGATGTGTGTTGTGAGTGATTAGCTGGTGATACAGGGGACACACTTCCACTGTGATGTTATGTCCATGGTTTGTGTGTTGCTCAATATAATAAATGTCCTGAGATTGCTGTAGGTTGTCATATCTCAGTACATGGGCTACATCAACAAACAACCATATGGACAAGTGTTATCACTGGTGAAGTGTGTTACAACCTTAGTTAAACAACAACACAACTTAAAGGGATAGTAAACCTTGAAAATTAGTTTATTTCACATTGTAGCCCTTTAAAAAACATGAAAAATGATATAAGTCTTATCTAGCAAACATATATGGTTTGGGAGATAAGACATATTTTACATGTTTTTTTCAGGGCTACAATATAGAATGAACTCATTTTCAAGGTTTACTATCCCTTTAATACATAAGCTAATGCTCAGCCTAAGGTTCCAATGTGCGTGCTACACAATGAAATCGTAGGAAGATCATTGGGCTATCCAGTAAGTTAGGCTGTGATTCAAACTCCTGTTGTGCAACTGACTTGCTGGAGAACACAATGCTCACCCTAGGATCACAATGTGTAACACACACATTGAGATCCTAGGGTGTACATTGTGTTCCCCAGTAAGTCAGCTGCACAATAGAATTTTGATTTAAAGACCATATTGATGCATGTTCCATCTGTCCTGCTTGTTATTTCCCTGCTAAGTCGCATAGCTGTTTGTTTGGTTTTCCCCTCAAACACAACAATTGATGCAGACGAATGTTCAGTGTTGCACCAGTTGTTGTGCTAAGGGGTATGTTCTGATCAAATCTGACACACATCATGGCCATGTAACACTGTCGTATTATATGGCTACAGGGATGGGTTGCCAGGTGAATTTGGACAATGGTGTGGGTGTGTGTGAACCCATGTTGTAACATCACACAAACATTTCCCCCAGGCAGGAGTTGAGTTCACTGCATTGTTTGGCAATGCATTGGAGACAACCCTGCCACCCAATCTATAACTGAATACACAGCAGATCAGACAGGATTCAAAAGCACAATTTTCCTTTATTGAGGGGGCAGATGACAGGTTGGGCCTTTCATTTCTATTTTTTTGGGGGGAGGGGGGCCTTAGACTGGGTGCCAGAGGTGGATGCCCTGGCTGATTGCCTTGTCACCCTCTGTCCCCTAGGTGTGGCTTCTGGGGTAACACTGGAAGGGGTGGTGGGTGCAGTGGACCCCTCTGTGGAACGCAGGTTCTCCCTCTCCATCCTCAGGTTCTCCCTGCGGTTAATCTCTCGCAACTCCACGAGCACCTGTGCAAACATGTCCATCATCCCCGTATGGAGCTGGTGGAGTTGTGTGTTCCCCCTGGCAACCTCTGACTCCAGAGCTTGGATTCTGGTCTCCAACCTGTTCGTGTTCCTCCGGGATTCCCTCTGGTTCCTCGTGAGGTTGTCGTTGGTGGCGTGGGTTGCCCGGAGCTGTCCTCTTTGAAGGGCCATGCACTCAGCCTCCAGATCTGTGGTGCGTTGACTGCTGGAGATGGGAGTGCCCGGTGACACATGTGCTGTCTCCCCAGCTTCAGCTGTCTCCTCAGCCTCTGTTTCCCCAGCTTCAGCTGTCTCCTCAGCCTCTGTTTCCCCAGCTTCAGCTGTCTCCTCAGCCTCTGCTTCCCCAGCTTCAGCTGTCTCCTCAGCCTCTATCTCCCCAGCCTCTGCTGTCTCCTCTGCTGGTACTGGGTGTGCTGTGGCTGCTACTGCTGTTTCCATTGGTGGAGTGGCTTGCACAGATGGTGTGTGGGTGCCCACCACATCAAGGGACCCACTGCTGCCCACTGATGTCTGTGCTGGTTGAGGTGGTGGGGTGAACAAGTCCCTCGGCTGAGGGCGCTGGGGCTCCCCAATCAGGCCCAGGTGTTGGTAGTCAAGTGGCCAAGGGTCATACCTTGGCCACTGGTAGGTTCTTGGCCCCCACCTGGGATCATACCTGGGGCCATGCTGGGGAGCCATCCAGGAGGGTAGATCCATCTCGGCGGAATATGGCCCATATTGGCTGGTGGCCACATTCCCGGGCAGCCATTGCCTCCCTGGTGGTGGTGGTGGTGCTGCTGCTGGAGGGTAATAGCTCTCAGAGGTAGTGGGATGCATCCATCTCTCCCCCTGAATCCAGCCGCTGTACATTTGTGGAGCATCCTGTGGTGGTGCAGCCAGTTGAGGGGCAGCCAGTTGAGGGGCAGCCAGTTGAGGGGCAGGCAGTTGAGAGGCAGGCAGTTGAGGGGCAGCCAGTTGAGAGGCAGGCAGTTGAGAGACAGGCAGTTGAGAGGCAGCCAGTGGTGATGCAGCCAGTTGGGGAGGAGGTGTGGTAGTTGTAGACGGTTCCTATTGGCTAGTCCCCTCCTCTGTATACTCCTCACTGGGTGGTGTGGTCGGCTCCTCCACGGGCTCCTGCTGCGATGGAGGCCCATAAGCTGTGTGGAGAATTGAGATTGTGTGATTAGTAAAAGTAGCCATGATGGGATTAATGGGATACTAATACTTGAAATGCGGAAAGGGAAATATATGTTGTGTGGTTTATCACCCTGAGTGAAACAAGGGTACTCCCACTGCTGGAGGGGGTTTTTGTTCAAAAAGTCTCCCAGCTCAGAATAGAATTGCTTTGGTGCTATATCCCAGTGACCTGAAGTTCTACATTGGCACTGTTGCTACATTATCCTATGGGAATTTATGGCGTCTGGACGTAAGCTGTCCATAGGATGGTCTAGCAACATCGCCATTGTAGAGTTCCAGGCCACTGTGATATTGCCCCTGGAGTAGTCAACTATGAGCTGTGCTACTTTTTGAATGAAACACCTTTCAGCAGTGGGAATACCCTTGTTTTGCTCGGGGGATGAACCCTGCAATATATTTTTCTTTTCACATGTTAGGTATTACTATCCCTTTAACGGAATAGCAATGGTTAATTTCACCATGATGTAATATTGTAGGCATCGTAAGAGATAGATGTGGATAGATGTTAGTCCTATCCCTCCAACCCACATGGTTAGACAGATATCGCTCTATTTGACAGCTAAAGATTTCAGTCATTAGACCACACGGAGGCTCTTCAGCAGAGCCTAAATTGCCCCATTCAGAGATGTAAACTTCATTGGAATGGTGAACAGAGTGTGCTTGCAAACCAGGCACACTTTGTTGACCATCTCAAAGATGTATCCATCTCTGAATGGGGCAATTTAGGCTCTGCTGAAGAGCCTCCGTGTGGTCTAATGACTGAAATCTCCAGCTGTCAAATAGAGCGATATCTGTCTAACCATGAGGGTTGGAGGGATAGGACTAACATGGATCCACATGTTGGTGAAATTAATAATTGCTATGCCATTACAGTTACATACAAGGAGAAATGGTCATATATGCACGTGGATGTGTACCTTTCATATGGATATGAATATATCCTTTCCAGATATGAAGCCAGAGATCATTTCAGTAGGTGTGATTGCCTTACTGGCTATATATGTGCACCCATCAAAATATACATTGGATTGATATGATGGATATGAACATACCTCGTATATCCCATCTACGTAGAGTGGGATATACTAGGTATGTGTATTTGGATGGTATCAATGTAAGTTAGTTTCTGATGGATGCACATATCTGGCCAGTAGGTCAATCACAGGCAGTGAGATGATCTCTGGGTTCACATCGTGTTGTGACATATTTTGAGCCATTTGAAAGGTACATATCTGACCATTTTCCTTTGTGTGCATATCTTTTTTGAACAGATGTGCAGTGGGAATCAAGTGTTATTCAACCCTATCTTCTTAGCTGATCCCGTACAATGCATAATTTTTCATTACTTGACAGGTGACTCTCTGGTTGTCAGGATCATATCCTATGCATTGCATTGTAGGGCATGGGATACCACCCTGGCAATCAGAGATTGATGAACTGGACAGGATCCTGTCCATGTCGTGTGTTCTAGTTGAATCCTGAAGGGCAACAATCACGCCAGTAGTGAGGGATATCTTTGATTGAGGCCTGTTTTCCTTTGAGTATGAGCCCATCCATCCTTCTGAGTGAGGCAACCGTACTCAATTCGAGATATCCATCATTCATGGCCTGTTGGTGACCAAGGTACAATGGTTGATATTTGGTTCCCATGTGTATCCTGCAAACAGTGGCTGGTGTACCATCCATCCATGGCATCAGCACCCCTGAGGATCCATGTGGGAATCAGATGTGAGATATGTCATTTCAAGTTAGAGTAAATGATTGCAGACACAACACCAAGGCCTACTTTTTCCACCTTTAATTCTGGGGTATTGTTTGAGGCCTGTGTGTTGCACATACAAGCAGTTATTCTCAGTGACACTGTGATGTGTGACCTGCTCCATCCTTTTTGTGATTCAGTAAGCAGTGTTGTCGACATGATGGAGTGTACATGATACTGACTTCTCCAGTGATCTCATTTCCCCATTTCCAGTGTTTTCTATGGAGTATATACGATGGGACCTTAGCAACTTGATTCATGTTATTGCATATTCTCCATAGACTAACACTGGTATTGGTGAAGTGAGGATGTGTAAGGGTGAATTTCTCTCCACCATCTGTTTGTCACCGCTTAGTGAATGTCCCCTGTGTAGCATGTGATCGTTGGCCTATTGACTTGATTGTTGTCTGGTTAACCCTTTGAGTCCCAGAGGGGTTGCCAAAGCATTGTTGATCGATGCATTGATGATCCCTCTAGCACTCAAGGGGTTAAGTGCTGACTTCCCAGTGGGGACATGGGTGACATTGTGTGTGAACAGTGATGATCTTTAACAGACGACATTTTGAACAGCATGGTTTGTGTATTGTGTGTGATGAGCACAGCGACAGGAGGGTTGAAGTAAGACTTGGACAGGTTTGTTACAAGTTGGACCTTGATATTTGTCCTTGTGTTGTGTCCTGTTTTTAACCCTCAGGGTGCTGTGTTGGTGCAGTTGTGTGCATGAATGATGGGCATGTGTTGAGGTGTGACTGTGTGTGCAGCTGGTGTTGGTTGCTGTAGTGTGTTGTTCTGTAGTGTTGCACTTACCGGTAGTGTGGAGGCTCCTCTCATCCCCAGTGTCAGCTCCTCCAACAACCCCCTCGATCAGGGTTGGAGACATATTCTGCCGCACCATCTCCTCCCAGCCGCAGAAGGTGATAGGGACAGGTGGGCCACCTCCAGTGCCTCGGGCGTGCTTGGCGAGTTCTGAGAGCTTGTTCTTTACCACCCTCCCGCAGTCGCCCCATCGCTTTTTGATGGACTCCACGTCCCGCCTGCATGGAGCCACCGCGTTGACCCGGCTGCAGATCTGGTTCCAGACTGCCTTCCTCCTCGCTGACAGGCCAGGGACCTTCGCTGTCGGGTGGAGAACACTCTGCCTCTCCAGGACAGCTTCCACAAGAGCCGTGTTCTCCTCCTCTGTATACTTGGGGTCTCTGATCCTGGCCTCGTCACCTCCGGCATGGGATTACTCAGAGCCGGAGTGCCCTGCCTGGTCTGACCCTGACTGTGTGGGGTGCTCCCCAGCAACTACCCCTCGTCCCACTGCAGGTTCTGTCCCTGTCCTGCGTGTTCCTGCTCTTGTGGGCCGGGTCCCCCTCCTCCCTGCGGATCTCTCTCTCCCACCCCTGCTCTGCTGAGGGATCCCCTACTGACCTTCCTCCTCCTCCACTACTCTCCCCATCCCTCTCTCCTGTCCTCCTATCCTTGCCATCACTCACCCAGTCACACCCAGGCACTTCCACAGGCCCTCACAGACACACTCGATCCACTCACTCTCTGTCACACACTTTCACTCCCAGATTCACACTGTCAAAATAAAAAGTAAAATGTGCAAGGTGTTATAAAAAAAAAAGGACTATGTGTATGTATGTGTATGTGTTTGTGTTTGTATGTGTGTATGTAATATGTGCAAAAGTGTAATATGTGTATAGTAAGTGCACCTCTCTCCAAACTCCAAACTCAAAAATCTCCTTCTACCTCCAATGAATGCTCCTTTCTCCCTCTCTCTGATCACTATCCTCCGCTCCTGGGTCCTGATATCTAGCTCTGAAGAACTCGATAACAGACAGTGTGTGACGGTTATTTTTGGGTATATATAGGTGTATTTGAAGTTTTTTGATACATTGGGGCTTTGTGATTGGCTGTGTGTTTGAATTTGTTTTGACATCAATCATGGTTGCTTGACAACGGCAGCCGTTATGTTAGATGTTGTTTTGAGCGCAGTTACGTGTGATTTGGCCGCCCGTTGTGCATTAACATGAGCAACAACGGCTTTTGTGTTACGTGTTTTGTGTGTGCCTACGCTCGATAGCTATTCTTGTAGAGTACCTATTGAATCTGCCGTAACTCCTGTATTATTTGCGAGCGATGTGCCTTTTTCATTTAGCGGCTGGTTTAACGGCTGCCTTTAAATCTAGCCCTAGGTCTGGTCTGACAGCCACAAATCCCTCAGGTAAGTGATGAAAATGACAAAATTAGGTGAAAGGGTGCATGTCTGGTCATCTCTTTTTCAAGGATATTTTGTGGGAAAACTATCTCAAATTGCCTACAGTCTCTTTGTGGCATCTATTGCTGAGAACTGTGTTTTTAGAAAGGGTTTTTCTTATAAAGAGTTAAAACACAGAACTTTTTAATCAATCAAAACACTTAAAACTTAGTCAAACCCCTAATCATTATAGGTTAATAAATGCCCTATCACAAATTTCCAGGACTCTGAGAGGTGGTGTTGTCAGATAAACCAGGAAATTTTAATACTATAAAAATCAGAACAAAAACCAGTAAGAGTGGTCACAGAACTAACTAAATACTAAAAAAGGAAATATAGAGAGATCTGACTGGACTGCTACTCAAAACTTTCAAAGATCACACAAGGGAATACAGACTTTGGTGTATCATTCAGAACACAACCCAAGAACTGGTAAATATAGAAGTAGGCAAAAGGTCCTGTTGTGTTTCCTGCAAAAATATCAGTGAAAACCATGTAGTTGTCCTCTTTTTCACAGGAAATGTACCTTAAAGCCCTTAAAATCATCTCCATTTTTGCCTATTTCCAAAAAGCGTTTGATATTTTTTTCAATAGCTACAAACTTTTCTCCCCTTTACTTATATGTACTTTGAGTTTTCATACCACAAACATGACATTTCCAGGAAGTGAAACACAACACAAGCAGCTAGAGAGGGAGAGATGGCGCTAGGCTGTTTTGCAGTGCTACATTTTGAAAAATGAAGGCAGCAGAGGCTCACAGTGTGTTCTATCACTATGAACACCTGGATACAAAAAAGGATCCCTTTTATACCATGTATTATTATTTTTTTTTATAAAGTGTCCCCCAATCCCAGTCAACACCCCCCCCCCCGAAAAATTCCCTGTTCAACTGATTCTTTCCTCACACTCGACCAACACATGAACCCTGAGACTCCTTTTACACTATGCCTGTTGGAAATAAAATAACATTTGTTATGTGTAGTGTGTAAATTCAATGTTCCCGTTGATTTCAATGTTATGAGCTAGGTGAAAGAAAGAGCCTACTGCCAGTTCGTCTGATAGATGCTACCCAGCTTCTGGCTGGTGTCTTTCGTATGGCCCTTGTCGCAGCAAGATCCACATAGGAATGGCCTTCAGACTCTACCCTGCAGCTGAGCTTCATACCTTATATAGCCCTCACCTTCATGTGGGGTTCCTCATTGCTGTGTTACTCACCCCTAGAGTGTGTTTCTAGGGCTTTAAGGTGGCATATCATTATACGTACACAGTGTGAAAGAGGGGAAGACCTGGAATCACACTTGGTATATCTACTCTCATATGAAGCAAGATATAACCACCACCCTGAAGATTATTTCAATGTTAAAACCTCCCCCTATAAATCAGGTGCTGTTGTGTCAGGCACTGGGGCATTTTCCCTTTGGACAAAATATAAGTCACTGGGTGGATGTGGTGAGTGACTGACTCCCTCCCATGACAAAAATAATAAAAAACAAACAAAAAAAAACATTCAACCTACCTGACACAATCAGCGCATATTCTGTAGGATGGAAAGTCTTCTGGTGCTCCCTGGTTTTGTTTTCTAACTGCATTATATTAAACAGATGTTCACAGATTTGAGGTAGATAGGGACTTGCCTAAATCTTGTATGCCTTGATGGGTTAGACAAGCGGAGTGTGCTTTTGGCCAAAAAACATATAACTAAACCCCACCGTTTATTATTTATAGGAAGTCACAGATTATTTATTTGTAAAGGATCTGATTATTTTTATTTACAGATGCTACTTTATTCCCTGCATTCTATGGTGCTCCATCACATTGCCACATGTACCCAGTGCACCACACAAGGTGCAATGTGTGGAGACTTATTGCCAGATCCTCACATCTGTAGACTAAATGTCAGTTGGTGGTGGTACTGGCAGCCACAATGGCTGAGCCAAGGTGGAGGAGAACCATGAGGGTGCCAAGAGGAACATCGGGGGTATTATCCCAGACCTAGACCCTAGTACAAGAAGACAACAGCACTAGTGTTACTGTTATCATTCTCTACATTCCGGTCTGGTGTCATGCTTTAGCAAAGGGGAGGTCCAAGGACCACAGTGATAACAGCAATTTGATTTTTTAGGGGATAATTTCACATGTTTACCATGTTTATGCATGTCAGAGTGGTTATATTTCACATGCATAATTAGGGCAGATGTGCCAAATGTGATATCTCTTTTACCCTCTTCATAACCTTATCATATCCTAAGCACTGTGCAGTTTCTAAATTTCCCCAGTACCTGTCCCAAGTGAAAAATAATCCCCTGTCCATAATTTTAGAGTGGGGAGAGTTAGAGAAGGACATTTTTCATAATCACCAAATACACCTGCAATTGTTAGTGCCAGTTTGCTGTAACTGCCTCAACAGCAGCACTAGTACTAGGAGGAGTAGAATTCAGAGCCACGTCTACAATTACCTGTCTCATATTGCCAATAATACCCATAGCCACTGTGGGTAGTGGCATACTACCCTGGTCATTATCCTACTGCTATGACAGAAGTACATCTGTCTTGACTCAACAGCAGGAAATACACTGGCAGCTAGGGATGGGCGAAAAATGTCTCCTCAAACTGAAATCGGTGAATAATGGCACTTCCCGCTTGGCAAATAATTTAAAGACAAAAGTGTCAATTTTCTGCTTTTTTCACCTATCTCATTCCATTGAAATCAATGAGAACATTGGATTTACACACTACACAAAACAAATATTATTTTATTTCTCAAAGGCATAGCATAAAAGGGGCATGAGGGTGCTTGTGTTGGTGGGGTGTGGGAAAAGAATCAGTTTAACAGGGAATTTTTTTGGGGGGGTTGTTTTTTTTTTACTGGGATTGGGGGCAGTTAATAAAAATAAAACCTAAATACAATTAACCCCCCCACATAAGACATGGTATAAAAGGAGTCTGAGGAGGGTGCCTGTGTTGGTGGGTGGAGTCTGGGAAAAAATCAGTTGAACAGGGAATTTGTTGGGGGTTCTTGACAGTTAATAAGAAAATTAAATAAATAATATAAGAAATTTGTATTTAAACTGATAGAAACAGGAACCCCTGACATAACCTGCCACTGGGGTGGACTGATACTTGACTTTATAGAGTATTTTGTAGGGGATGATTTGTTAGATTTGTTGTTAGAGGTCCAGACCCTGAGGAAACATTGATTTGTAGGACTTAATTTTGTTTGGTACAAGCCCTGAAGAAACACTGATTTGTAGGACTTAGACTTGTTAGAAACAAATCCTCAAAAATTGTTTATTTTTTTTCTGTAGCATAGGACTATGATTTTATTTTTTTTTTAAATGCCCTAATGGCCTAGTGCCAGAAGGTGATTTCCTGTTGGCCAGTGGCCACTGGCCATTGTCAAATACCCTGATATAGATGCAGAATTTGCTACTGATGTTCTTGCTGCTGCTGCTGAGTCGTTAAGCAGCAGGATTATTAGGCAGCTGAAAGGGAATGTGATCAACAACAGCAGTAACATGGTTGATGGATGATGAAGGTTCCACTTGTCATCCACGACTATCTCTAGTGATGCGCCTGAGGCAGTAGCAGCACAATAAGTAGCCCCCAGTCTATGTGGAGAAAAGAAGTTGGCCAATAATTCTTCTCCACCTGCCCCTCCTACAAAATCATATACATTTTTCCCTTTAGAGCAGGAACTATAGCTCTCATCAGCAACTGCAGTGTGCACATTGCGTGTGGTAAATAACATCTGGGGGCACAAATGTATCCAAACACCATGATACCAGAAACCAAGCACTACCACTGTCACTATACCCCTTGTCTACACCCCGCTAATGACACATGACAACTTGCTGACAGTTTAATAGTAATTATGAACCTTAGCATAATCTGCTGGACTGAATCTCCTCAGATGCCACTTGATGCCTTGCCTGTGATTCTCCTCCACCACACTGGCATTTGTGGTCAGTACACCACATAGTGTGCAGTGGGTGGAGACGAACGGCCATATCCTAACATCAACAGAATGGCTACCATTTGGCAGGGGAGACAACGATGAACGAGGGGGATTGGCAGAAGATGTAGTATTTACCCTAGCGGAATAAGGTAATGGTGATGGCAAGCTAGTTGTTTCACTTGTCATGGAACTTCCAGTGTCTGTCTAGGTTTCTCTATTCTTCCTCCTCTTTGATCTCCGCCTCACCTCTTGTTGCCTTTGGGGAGAGTCAGGAGGTATAGCAACAGTGATGCCCAATTTCTTTGATGGGTTTTTGGCTTTAACATGTTTCATATAAATGTCATGGTGTCTGTGTTTCATGTTTGTTAGCAGGGCAGTTGTGCCAAGGCGCGTTCCCTCCTTTCCCATTTTCAGTGACTTGTCACAAATTGTGCACAGTGCTGTCACCGATGACAGCACTGTGCTACCCCAAGAAAAAAATAGTCCCCCACCTAGGACTTCAGGGGGAGGGGAAAGGTGGAGAAGAATGGCCTCTTTCTTATTCTCCTCCACATTCCTCTTAACTGACTGGGGAAGAGGATGAAGTTGCTGCTCTTGCTGCTACTGCCTCAGAATCAGCACTGTAACTAGGACCAAGAGCATTGCTGATGGCAAGTGGAACCTGTCCTAGCCCTGCATCACTTGTTGACCCCATCCCCACTCTGTAAACGGTGGCCTGCTCCTCAGCATCCTGCTGCCCTTGCAACCCAGTCTCCCATTTCTTTTCAGTTTGAGCTAAAAAGGCCATTAATGTCTCTTCCACCCCAGCTTCTCCACCATCATTATCACCACCACCACCAGTCCATCCTAGCTGCTGCTGCTGCTGCTTTATTGCAGACACCTCACCGGTTGGAGGAGGTGATGAGAAATGTGACAGAGGGTCCCCTAATGTCAAACTTGCCATTTCTTGTTGGCAGACTGACAGCACTAGCAGGAAACACAGGCAGCTTATCTGTACTCCTGGTGGTGGTATTATTACTGCTAGGCAAAGATTCTGCCTTATTCAGTATCATGTTCCACCTGGACAATGCCATTGGGTATAGGGGACTCCCAGGGGAATGGTGTGGGCTTATTTGACCACTAGTCTGGACGTTCTGCATTACTTCCCCTACCACTCCCCTAATGCTAGTCCCACCAGCTGCTTCACCATCACCGTTACTACTACTAACACCAACCATAACAATTTCAGTACCTTTCTCTTCCATCTCACTAGTAATATGATGATCACCCTCTCTTTCACTCTTATGGCTCCGTACAAATTGCTGGACCTTCTTAGTAGTAGTACTAGTGGCAGGACTGCTTGGGGATGGTAAGTATGATTTAGAATCCCCTGCTGTTACACTTAGCATCATCTCATTCCCCCCTCCTTAGAACTACAAGACACACCGACAGCAGGTTCAGCACTTACAGCAAGTTCAGCACTGGCAGCAGGTGCAGCACTGGTGGCAGCAGGGCAGCAATGGCAGCAGCTTCCTCTGTCCTTGACATAGATCCCTATGTAGGGGGACTGGCATGCATTGATTCTGGGGAACCAGTGCATGCAAACTCTTTCATGTTGGTGGTAGTGGTCACTTCCTCCTCCTCAGACTCACTGGAAGAAGAACAGTCCTTACAGGTCCTCCTTTTATTGTTAGTGGCAGTCACTATGAGCCTCTCCTGCCTCAATTTTGCTCTTAATTCACAGCACAAAAACTATCACCTCTCTCTTGCTCTATAGCTGCTTGTATTTTTTTAACTTTCTAGAAAACGGCACATTTGTATAGAGAAAAGGTGAAAAATATGTGATTAATGAGGCGAAAACTTTCTAGACATTGAACTGAATAGTGAAAAATTTTGCCTATGGCCGAAAGTGGCGAAGATTTTAATCACTTTATTTAAAGCTTATTTTAACATGAGAACACAACGGGACCTTTCGCCCACCCTACCCACCACCATGGGATTGGTTTCAGGAAGTAGTGATATGGAACTAGGACAGGTTCCACTTGCCACCAATACTCCTGGTCCTAGTTCTATTGTTTATGCTGAGGCAGCAATAGCAGCATCACCTGCCCCAGCCATTTTTCTCAACCTGTTCTCACATTGAAATAATGAATGTGGGAATAGTTTTCCTTTGTGTCAGACACAATGAAGTCACCAGTGGCTAGACTGTGAATATGTGTGAAAGGTCAGTGAAAAGGGTGAAAGCAGGAGACACTCATTGACACAAGAGCCCTCATAAAGCACATGCAACATAAATACCCTGATATTTTATAAATGGGAAATGGATGTGGGTCCATTAGAGAATTGGGAATGGGATATGGCTAAGGAGGGGCCAGCACTGGCGTCGACGTCGACAAGACATCAAATGATACAGCTGAATATTCTACATAGTATTTATTATACACCAGTCAGACTGTTTAAAATGGGGAATTCTGGCACTGACCATCGTCTTCGGTGTGACAATGTTCAAGGCACATACTTGCATATGATCTGGGAGTGTCCTGAAGTCAGGAGGTTTTGGACAGAAATAATGCATATTGTGGCCCTAGTGTTGTGGAGACCTGTTCCTGTGACTCCAAAGATTTGTTTATTGTCTGTTTTCCCCAATGAGATTGAGGATGCAAATGACAAATCTCTTCTGAGTGAGCTCTTAGTGATGGCGAGAAAGGTGGTGGCCTTGAACTGGATGTCAAGCAGGGCTCCCAATTGTAGAGCGTGGATGAACCTGGTTTTACAGTGTATTCCACATTATAAATTGGTTTACTTACACAGAGGTACTCCGGCTAAGTTTGATAAGACCTGGGGACGATGGCAGACCTGGTGGACAACTAGAGCAGATCCTACTGTGGCACCCGACGATGTGCAACTTCCTGGAGATGGTTGACTGAAATCATACCTGCTTGCCGTGTGGATGGTTGTGACGTATACTTGATACGCACCAATGTGTATGAATCCTGTACATAATGAGATTCTGTGAAATCACTGGCTGGTGGGCGAGGGAGGGGGGTGCTGCGGGCTCGGGGGAGAGAGGAATTGGGGTCGAGGGGTATAGTCTAAGTTCAGTTAGGTTAAATGTTTGGAGTTTGGGCTATTAGAGGTTGAAATAATCATAAAAACCTCAGGTCGACTCTGTACGTCCTACTAATATACATATGTTCTTTTTATTGTTATAAATGTATACATACTCTTGCTGTACTTGAAAGATCTTACATGTATCTTTTTTCTTTGTACGTGTATGGAGTGATCTGATAATAAAATATATTTAAAAAAAAAATACCCTGATATTTTTGTTAAGCATCTGAAAGCCAAACTCATAAAAAGAAATCAAGAGAAACTGTCCCTGTACCCACTGTTCCTCCAAGGGCATAAAGAAAATGGTCAAAATCCCAGGGGAAGACAAGAGAAACACAGTCTGGGCCTGGAAGTTCGATGATGAGTGTAACACCTGCGTCCTAATCATCTTCTTGTCCAGGTGCTCGAAAATGTACCCAGTATCCCCATCCAGACACCTTAAGGGTCCTCTACCTCCTCCTCTGGCATACCGCCTCTGACTCTGTTACCTCCACCTGTTAATAGCAAATCTGTAGATGCAAGGATCTGGAACATTGTGTGGGGCAATGACCACACATGGCAATTTGGTGGAGAGAAATTGAAAGAAGGGTACCAGGGAGATTCTGCTGATATGTCATTCCGATCAACACATTAAGCAGCTGGCAGGGTGTCAAAGTTTTGCCGAGCTGCTCCCATTCTGCCTATTGATTCTGCTGACTGAGCTAATCTAGTGCTCTGCTATCCACTGCTGCTGTCTTCTGACTTTCTGGCTAAGGCCGAATGAGCTGACTTCTCTGATTGCTCACCTGACTGTTATCAGCTAACCCTCTCAGGGTATTTATAGCAGCTCACTTCTCCATTGTCCTTGTGTTTGTTTGCTGACCTGTTGCTGCTGGCTGCTGTGGACTTTTCCTGCATTCATGTTTACTGTGTTCTAGACCATCGGGTTGTTCCAGACTTCACTGACTTCTGTGCTTCTGACCCTTGGCTTGTTCCTGACATCGCACACTTCTGGTTTCCTGACTCCGGCACAGCTGAATACCTGTCCTGGTTCCTGACCCTGGCGTGTCTTTTGCTTTATGCTCTTGGATCTTGCTTCTGTTTTTGTTGCACTAATAAAGGTGTATTGCATTTTACCTTTTGCTATCCTGTCTGGTTCCTGGTCCCTAACACAGGGATGATTCTTTATTTTTATTACATCTTCTTGTCATCATATGTCCTTAGCTTAGCTGACAAAGGCCATAGTGACAACAGTAATTGATTTCTTGGTGGATAGTTTTAAATTAGCCACCTAAATGTCAAGTTGTTTGTTGCAGTTGTGCTTGTTTCTTAATATGAGAGCTGATGTGTCATTTGTCGTGATATTTCCCAGTCCTTCTTCTATTTAACAACATTTCATTACACATTGTGAACATTGCATTTGCTGAAAAAAGACAAAATTCCGTCCTGCTCTCAAGTGAAAAATTGTATTTCATCACATCCATGATTTTAGAGGGGTGCAGGAGGAAAAGAAGAAAAAGCCAAACTCGTCTCTCTATATGCACCTTAAGTGGTGTGGGGACTTGCTGTGTTGTTGCTACTGCCTCTGTTAAGGAATAATGAATCCTTCCTGCCACCAGCTTAGTTTACTGAGTGGGATATAATACCTGCATGTGTTCCCTGATACCCTTCATTTGCTTGCTCTCTACCAGCATTGATTCTGTAGTGCTCACTTCCTCCTCTGACTCAGTGGACACATAAGGGTCCTTCCAGTTCCTCCTTTTATTATTTTTAAATTTTCTCATAGTGATAGCAGTCACTGTGAGCCTCTCCTGCCTCAGTTTTTCAAAAAGATCACAGCAGAACAGCACAGCACATCTACCTCGCTCTGTAGCTGCTTCTATTGTGTTTAACTGTGACTATGTCATGTTTTTATAGTGAAAAGATGAAAGACACATAAATCAATGGGTGGAAACTTTCTACCTATTGATAAAATGGCAAATAATTTTTGCCAATGGGCAAAAAATGTGAACATTTTAATCGCTGTTTTTAATGCGGATTTTCCTGTGAAAAGGCGAACAACAATTTGGTTTTCGTGGATTTTTTTGCTGCAGACGCAGAAGGAAGAAGATAGGTATCGGTACAAGATTAGGCTGAAGGAGGCTAAATGCATTATTAGATGTGCCAAAGCATGAACAGAGGAAACAATTGCTCAGTCAATAAAAAAGGGGGATAAAACATTTTTAGATCTATAAGTGAAAGGAGAAAAATAAAACAAGGAATAGTTAGACTGAAAACAAAAAATGGGAACTACGTAAATGAGAATAAAGGGCTAGCTGACTGTCTCAATGAATATTTCTGTTCAGTTTTTACAGAGGAAGATGAAGGGAAGGGACCTCTGTTAGAAAAACAAAATGGCAAGACATGGAAAACATGCATGTTTACAGAGAAAGAAGTTCTACTTCAACTTTCTAAGGTTAAAACAGATAAATCAATGGGACCAGATGAGATACACGCAAAGTTATTAAAAGAACTTAAGTGTGTTCTGGCAAAACCTTTAACACATTTATTATCAGTCACTAACGACAGGAATAGTTCCAGAAGATTGGAAGTTAGCAAATGTAGTACAGCTTCACAAAAAATGTAACAAGAAAGAGTCTGGTAACTACAGACCAGTAAGTCTTACATCAGTAGTGGGAAAATTAATGGAGACTAAAGGAAAGAATTGTTGAATATCTGAATTTAAATGGCTTACAAGATAACAAACAGCATGGGTTTACAGCAGGGAGATATTGTCAAACTAACCTCATAGATTGTTTTGACTGGGTAACTAAAATAATAGACCGAGGGGAGCAGTAGATACAAGTACACCGGTTGGCGCTATATAAATAAAAATATACAATACAATACAATACATTTGACACTGTCCCTCATAGAAGACTCATAAATAAATTGCAGTGTTTGGGTCTGGATGCAAAAATAGTTAAATGGATAAGGAAATGGCTGAGTGACAGGAGACAGAGAGTGGTAGTCAATGGAGAATATTCTGATGAAAGGAGTGTTACTACTGGAGTACCTCAGGGATCTGTACTGGGACCCATTCTTTTTAATATTTTTATTATTGATATTGCAAAAGGTCTTCAAGGTAAGGTATGCCTTTTTGCAGATGATAACAAGATCTGCAATAGGGTAGACATTCCAGGGGGAATAAGCCAAATGACAAATGATTTAGGTAAATTAGAAGAATGGTCAAGAGTGTGGCAGATGCAGTTTAACGTTGATAAATGTAAAGTACTGCACTTGGGACATAAAAATGCAAAGGAAAAATATACTATTAAGGGTACTGTACTGTCAGAGACAAAAGAGGAAAGGGATTTGGGAGAAGTTATCTCTAATGACTTAAAGGTAGGCAGGCAATGTAATAAAGCGGTGGGGAATGCAAGCAGGGTACTGGGTTGCATAGCTAGGGGCATTAGTAGCAGAAAAAGGAAAGTGGTCATGCCACTCTACATATCTCTTGTTAGACCTCACCTAGAGTATTGTGTACAATACTGGAGACCCCATCTCCAGAAGGATATAGATACTCGAGAAAATTCAAAGAAGGGCTACTAAAATGGTGACTGGTTTACAGGAAAAGAAATATCAGGATAGACTAAAGGATCTAAACAAGTATAGCATGGAGGAGAGAAGAGAGAGAAGATATGATTGAAACATTCAAATACATGAAGGGATTCAACAAAGTACAGGATGGAAGTATATTTCAAAGAAATAAAAATGTTAGGACAAGAGGCCATGGTGTAAAATAGAGGGACATAGGTTTAGATGTAATTAAGACAGTTTTACTTCACTGACAGGGTAGTAGATAAGTGGAATAGCCTACCAGCAGAAGTGGTAGAAGTTAATACAGTGACAGAATTTAAGCATGCATGGGATAGGCAAAAGGCTGTCCTTAACTTAAGAAAAGACCAAGGACCAAAAAAGGTTTGAGGTTTTTACTGTAGGAAAATGGGCAGACTAGATGGGCCAAAATGGTTATTATCTGCCATCAAATTCTATGTTTCTATGACCTTTCACCCACCCCTACTGGCCAGCACCCCAAATAACTTTATTTTTATTGTTATTTCTCTCTCTCTTTCTCTCTGCCAGTTTCTACTCTCTAAGCTACACCACACTGTGTGGTGGGTGATTCTGGTTTTTAACATATGGAGGTGGAAATTTTGGAAAACAAAGATGGGAAGCATTATCTCTAGAATCTCTGTGGTGCTATCGAAACAACAAAATATCTATGGATTTCCCTATAGGTGGGAATTCCCATCGGAACAAAAATATGACTTTTGACCCATCCCTAATCCCAAGCCACGATTATTTTTCAAGAATGCTGTGCAAGAGTTGTGAAGTAGGTGGTTATTGTCATGGGATAAGGAAAAAGCCTGCTAAAGTTTTCAGTGCTTATGTTGCTGTAGTACTCTGTCTACTCACAACTTTTACTTTCAGCTGTTGATTTCTCCACTTAAGCCCTCAGCAGCGGTGATACTGATTGTTTACTTTTTATATGTAGGCCAGATATAGTTCTATACACATATATAACTATTTGAATACTATTAACAAAATCTATTTCAAGTTCACCAGGAACCTGTATCTTTTATAATTTGTGTATGTATTGTGGGAGGTTTTGGCTCCTCCTCTCTTGGTTGGTAGCTCCCCGGTAGGGTGATATCTGAATTAGGGAAGTTAAAAATACCTCCCTCATTTCCCTCACAAGGGTTTTGTTCACAGTAGAGGTTAGATAGTATCACTGTTTTTTTGTTGTTGTTTTTTATTGAACACAGGAAGATAATCGGTACATGGCCATAAATACAGTTAAAGTATCTGTGTGTTGAAAGGAATATGGTAACATCAAGTATCATCATTATGAAAAGCCTGTCTATTTTTCTAAACATAGAGAAACTGTGCCTATGGTAATCTAAACTAAAACTTACCCTATCCAACCCTCCCACCTTCTATCCAAACTACAAACCCCAGCAGGCCGAGCACCACCCCAGGGTCGAGAAAATAGAGAATGGTTTAATCATAGAGCATTACAGACTGACCAATTTTGGATTAGAATTATATACATCCTGTTATGTCTTGTACATCTAGACTACATCACTGCCACTGACAATGCCAGCATCACCAGCAGTGTCATTGGCAATAGCATTAACATTGATATTAGTCCTGTCTCAGAATAACCAGGCATCCCAAATGGAATGGAATTTGTTAGGAGAACCTCTATGAAGAGAAAGGCCTTTGTAGCAAGGAAGATTATGGTTGACCAACCCAATCCAGTCACAAAACCTGGGAGGCCTCTCTGACATCCATATTAGGGCCACCACCTTCCGTGCCATGACCAGCAGCTTTCTAACCAGTGCGTTATTGGTAATTGGGTGTATCTGATATGGTAATATATACAAATAAATAACTTGGGACAAGAGGTACCCTCCATGGGCCACTGTCATTGTTACGCCCACCACTTTCCTCCAGTACCTGAAAACCTCTGGATAGTCTCATATAAGATGCAGGAAAGTGGCCCATGGACCCCGCACCATTTTCATTTGTCTATATCAAGTCTGTCTATTCTCTGTAACCTTACTTGGGTGTAATATGTCCTGTGCGATATTTTAAGCTGAAGCAGCTGGTGCCCAGCCATCGCAGACATTGCCTTGCTGCCAAACCTGGCTGCTCTCCATTCCCAGTCCTCCAACTGCCTCCCATCATCCTCCCATCTAGATCTTAGTGCTACCCCCTCAGAGAATGTATACTTCTCCAGCCACTTGTATATCAAGGATATCAGTTTGAGAGGAAGGTGTTTGGATGTCAGGGTAATCAAAGGAAATTTGAATAGCTCCAGATTTCCGCCCTGCCATTAGCCTGAAGGGCATGATGCAGATGCAGGTATGAGAAAAAAAGTCCATTTGGCATGCTGAATTCAGCATGTAACTGTTCAAAGGTATTGAGCATATTACCCTGGTACACATATCTCAAGATGATAATGCCATATATCATCCAGGTCTGTCCAAAACTGAGTGCCTGAAGCTGGTCTAGAAGACCCCCTCCACCAAACAAGGGGGTATGCAGATCCATAGCATTATAGTCTGCTAATCATTGTAGGGAAAGGGTTCCTCAATTTTTGGGAATAGGTGTGTGTTATTAGGTAATATGTAGGCCAACATGGATTGTCTCTGTGCAGTCATATAATATCTTTAGAAATCTGGGAGAGCAATACCCCCACTTCCACCATACGCTTAAGTGTAGAAAGTTTAATTCTAGATGGGCCACCCAACCACAGGAAGTGTATAATAATTCTATCAATGATACTGAAGTAACTTTTAGGTATATGTACTGGTGCCCCCTGAAATTCATAAAGAAATTTAGGTAAGAATATAATATAAGTAGAAGGTTAAGCTAGGACATAGTTTTAGTTCTGTACTGTTCTATTATCGGGTTCAAGTTGTCCTTTAGGAACTGGTTTGATGACATTGCAACCTACAGCCTCAGATATATAATAGAGTCTTCACACCTCATAGGGGTGTCAACTAGCAACCCTCCCCTATCTTGTCAGCCTCAATATGATCCTAACTAATTGACTAAGTGCAGCACACTGAACAGTGATCCAGCGACAGAGGGGGCAGGAGAAGCAGGGATGCATCACTCTCAAGTCGTTTTCATGTGTAGTCCATGAGCATCATCTTTTGAAACACAAGGTCCCTAGCATGACACTAATCCCTACAGCAGTTGAGGGGAGACCAAAATTGGAGTCCAACTCGCCAGTTCTCTATCAGCAGTCAGGGTCACCTTTCAATTAGGTGCAAGATAAGCGAGTCCATATGAGCAGTAGCATACCCAGTGTTCTGTAACTCCCACAGGACAACCCCAAACATTCAGGGACATAAAAAGAAAAGGCATATCTGGGAGTTCTCAGTGGGGTTATACAGAAGGTTTCCACAAGATGACAGCAGTAGCCTCATTTGGCAGTGTGCTATATGGGAAGGTTAGATGGTATCCAGCCAGCAGCTGGCCTCTTCATCCGTTATAAAGAAACTGTTGCTTCCGTTATACACTACTAGCAGCTTTGCAGGATATAACTCAGAGTAGCCAATATTCCTTTCTCAATATATTTTCTTGTCCTGAAGAAATTTGCACCTTTGGTGTTAAAGGGATAGTAATACTTAAAATGCAAAAACATATGTTGTAGGGTTTATCCCCCTGAGTAAAACAAGAGTACTCCCACTGCTGAAAGGTGTTTCATTCAAAAGTTATTAATTTTCAAAGTTGAATTTTTTAGGTGCAATATCACAGTGGCCTGAAATTGTACAGTGGCGCTGTTGCTACAAGATCCTATGGAGATTTATGGTCCCGGGACCAGAGCTGTCCATAGGATCGTGTAGCAACAGCGCCACTGTACAATTTTAGGCCACTGTGATGTTGCACCTAAAAAATTCAACTTTGAAAATTAATAACTTTTGAATGAAACACCTTTCAACAGTGGGAGTACTCCTGTTTTACTCAGGGGGATAAACCATACGGCATATTTTTTTTTACATTTTAAGTATTACTATCCCTGTAAACTTCTGGGGAGAAGTCAAGGTAAATAGATATCTTGTGATTCTCTAATGTAATTTCACTTTTCAATCAGGGCATTCTCAGAATTCCATCTCTATCAGGATAATTCAACAGCTTTTCTATCAGCTGTTGGAATGCCACTCCCAGCGGCAGAGAGACAGTAGAAACGTAGGAATTTTACAGGTCCGCGCCGCCCAGAGCATCTCTTGTCTACTGCTCCAAGAACTCTTCAGGCTTCTGCTCCTCTACTTTCTCTGGGAAGCCCAATACTCAAATAATGCACCTCCTTGATTCATCTTCCAAATCATCTGTCTTATGCTGGAGAGCCTTAACCTGTTGCTGAAGAGACTCTATGGACTCTGTTATATATGGCAATGAGTCCTCCACAGTGGACACCCTTCTCTGGGTATCAAGAACCCTTTCTCAGATTGCCTGCTGATTCACTCTTAGTAAATTCAGTTCTGTCTGAACTGCATCTATTTTGGTTGTCAAAACATTCTGGCAATTTGTGATGATCGCCATTAATTCAGAGAAATGTGAGCAGATTCCTCCTGCTTAGAATTATGAGACAGCAAATTTGATGATGATGATGGGGATTCCATGATTGCCTCCATTTCCTTCTCCACCATCTGATGCTGTGAAAAACTTGTATTCACCTGACTTCTTCCCCATAATAATTTCTTAGAGTAGATAAATGGAAGCTGGCAGACATAGTACAGCTGTGTTGTTTTACGTGAGAGCAAAGTAGGATGATGCTAAAAATTATGACAATAGGACCAGGGTATTATATCAAATCAAGTATCACTGCATGTTGCCTAAGCTGGCCCAGTACAAGCTTACAATTCAGGGATCTATCTCAAGCCAAAGAAAGTCTCTTAAGCTGAAATGGAAGAATATTGGGTACCCCCCTCTAGCAATGTGAAAAACCCTCTAAAGAGAGTTGGAGCTGGGTTCCAGCAGGATGGGAGATTCCCCAGGACAGAGTAGCCCATCCAACTGGAACGATTGCCAGATAGGTGTCAGGTGATGACAGAGGAGCAGACAACTCCGCTGGGGCATTTATGCAGCTGAATGACAGAGATGATGCTGCATGATAATAAGGTGATTGTGGGGACTCACAATGATATGGTGACGGATGTACAGAGAAGAAATGAAAGGGGATGTGCACCTGTGGTTGAGGAAATAGGACAGACAATTTCCCTTTCTTCTCTTTTTCTCTACCTTCCTTTTCTTCCCATCCCTCATTTTCCTCTCCATTCTTTCTCACTCTGCCTCCCCCTGTTGAATCACCAGGCCTTCAACCTAATTGCTGGGGTTGCAGCCTGAAGTAAGGTGTAATAATTGCAGTGGATATTTCCTTGGGCCTAGTTCCCCTGATCAGCTGAATTTTCTGGGACTTCTGATGCTAGGGGAGGGGAAGAGAAACCTCTGGTGGTTGGGGCTTGACTTGCTATGAGATGCAGGAAGCACCAGCATCACCCACGGCCATGCAGCTTTATGGTCTAAAAGGAGGCTTGAAACCACCGGCCCTGGTGGAGGCTGAAGATGCCAGGCCTGAGGCACTGTGTGTGGAGGCCTGAGTCACAATGGCAGTGGTGGAAGCAGATGTCCATATTGGTATGATAGGATCCTATGGATGAGCCTGGAGAGGCAGACATGGCATACGAGGCCACAGCCAGCAGAGATATCAAATTTCCAATGGTCGAGCCACACAGAAAAGGCATCCGGTGACAGCAGGAGATGTAGGGAAGACCAGTATCACTGCTTTTTAATTGCACTATACTAAATACATGTTAACAGATTGTAGGCAGATAGGGACTTGCCTGAATCTAGGGTGCTTTAACGGGTTATGTCGCTCTCCATGCCTTTGTCCAAAAACTTATCTAAAACCCCACTGTATTATTTGTAGTAAGTTATAGGTTATTTAGTTATAACAGACCGGCTTTGATGCTCAGACTTTCCTTTTATTTACTTTGTATATATGGCCAAGATATATTCTTGTTACTCTCCTGACATATGTAATTAATTGAACACTATTAATAAAAGCTTTTTTTGAACAAGCCAGGAACCTGTATATTTTATAATCTAAATCATTATAATCAGCAGCAGCAGCTATCAGTGAAAAGTTGTTTAACTTATTATTTTTAATTGTCACTCTCAGTTTAAATGTTGGTGTCAGTGTCTACAAATCACACCTGCACTCCCTGTATCCTCGAGAAGCTCCAGCTCTTCTTTTTCTTCCTAAGAAAAAAGGTTAACCCTATGCACTCTGTAACCCTAATTTCAAGAAAATGTCAGTGAAAAACAGGTGCTGACAGGGTAAATGTAAATTATAATTGCAAAAGAGAACAAAAGAAACCCTGCAAAATTAAGCGCACCATCTTTTAATTCACCTATATACGTTTCCAACTTCTAGATGGATAAATTGGAAAAAATAATAAACTTAACATTTATTGTTGATGTGTTTAAAATTGTTCAGTTCACAAACCTGCAATGTAAGTAGTAAATTAAAATATACACGTGTTTATATAGATGAGTCCATGGGTTTATGGAGTCATCCAAAAGGAGTTTATCAAATGATGACTATATAAATCTCCTTATACTGTAACACCAATTGGATCAATATGTATGTAAGTGGATTAGTTTCTTATATCCTGAATATAATGATCAAGCTCAGATATTTGATAAAGAGCATGGCTCTTTTGTTGTGTCCATCTCACTTTATCCAGGCAAGGTTTTCAGAATTAACATCTTATTTGCAATTGTCCGATCTCTGGTGTATAAATAAACAGTAAGTTTGCCTACTTGCTTCTATTTTGAGTATTGGTATAACTCAATCATAGAGATACATAATCACACTTTTCCCTATAGCTAACTAGTCATACTTATAACTTATGAAATTAGTTATAAATCATTTAAGAATAGGGATACTGAGTATCAGTATGGTTAAGACATGAAATAATGCTCTCTCAATGTGGCTATTAGATAATCAAAGTAATTCTCCTCTAATTATCTTTCAAGACAACTCATTCAGTGTGCGTATTTAATTGTTATTTATACTTCACACGTATTTTACTCAGTTACGTGTAATTCAATACGGTGGTGAATTATCTAATAACCAAAAAATCAACAAAGTGATCACTAGCTTGGATTATTAGTATTAGCCTTGCAACTACATCCAGGTCCAGCTTTTTCAGAATGCCTTCTGGAGGTTCTATTTGTTTTCTTAACCTCCTAGTATTACTGGTAACTAACGTAATAATTCTATCCACACTGGAAATTAAATATTCGATCACTACGTGTCAGTAGGCTACACTGGAATGAAGAAAGTTTTTTCAATTATAGCATCTATCTATCTATGCTGCCTTAATCTTCCTGCCCTCTGACAACTTTTCGTAGTATTCCTGTAGGTTCCAAACTCAGACAAAACAAAAACCTATACGTTGCATGCAAAAAGCGCCACAAAAATAAAAGTATACAGAGCACTATATTTTCCAAAGTGCAACAATAGGTATATAATATTTACTGATATATAAGAAAATCTATACCCTGATTGTTCATTACCAGGGCTAATTACCGAATTGCCAGGAAAACCTTTCTCAAATGTGTTTGCTGGCTTAATAACAATTCTGACCACACTAGAGATTATACATTTTTAGGCACTACGTGTCAATAGCCTGTATTGGAATAGAAAAGGTATTAAAATAACAGCATCTATCTATGCCGCCTTATTCTTCCTGCTCTCTGACAACATATCATAGGATTGCCTTGTAGATGCAATTTCTTCATCTAGAAGTTGGAAACTTATATAGGTGAATTAAAAGATGGTGTGCTTAGTTTTGCAGGGTTTCTTTTGTTCTTTTTTGCAATTATAATTCTTCTTTTTCTTCCTGTCTCTGTAGTACTAGATAGCTAGTGTCAATTTTTTTTCTCTCCCAAGGACTTCGGTGTTAGTTTTTAAAGTACAGTAACGATAGACCTGTATTATTTTCAGAATCACCAGCCTGCAATAAAAAATAAAGCACCCAACAGCTGGTGCAGCACCCACAATACTTCAATACTTCAGAATATACTTGCCCCTCTTTTTTCATGGATGTTGGAGTGTATGTAAATTAAACATTAAATTGTACTCCTTCATTCTGTCTTGAACTTATAATATATTATTTGTCTGCATACTGTCATTTAGTCTCAGAAGTGTCTCAGCCAGGCTTAGCCAGCTCATTTATGCCTTGCTATATTTACTGTATCAATCTCCTTTCTCCTACATGCCCATACTCTCTGCAACCTCCCTATCCAGAGAACAAATAGCTACCATCAATATTACTTAAATCAAGCAACTCTAGCTCCTTCTCTTTCTCTGTCTAGCTAGCATCACAATTTCAGTGGTTTTTTCTCCCAAGTAAGGGTAGGTGAAAGGTTATGTTATGTTCCCACAAAAAGTTTGTAAAATTCAAGTGGTTGTCTGCTTTTTAGTGGGAAAATCTGCTTTAAATAAAACAACTAAAATCTTTTCACCCATTGAAACACAATAAAAGAAGCTACAGAGAGAGAGAGAGGATGTTAGGCTGTTGTGTTGTGAATTTTATAGGAAAATTGAGGCAAGAGAGACTCATTGTTACTGCTATTACTATGAGCAACTGGAATAATAATAAAAGGAATAGCTGGAAGGACCATTATGCATCCAATTAAACTGAAGAGGATAAAGTGATTCTCGGGGGAGAGGAGGAGATGATGTCAAGTGTGACAGCAATGGACCCTAAATCTCACTTGCCATCCCCAAACAGTTCTACCACTACTACTTCTACTACTAATAAGGTCCAGCAGCTACATACTCCTAGTGAGGAGGAAGACGCATGGACTGAAATTGATATGGTTAGTGAAGGTGAAGCAGCTGGTGGGAAGGGCGTTACCACAGTAGATCCTCCTGCTGGTACTGAGGTGATAGCGGAAGTGATGCAAAGCATCCAGACTAGCGATGCTGGAACCCCACAACATTCCTCTGACCCTGAGAGTCCCCTTGCCCCCCATGGCATTGTCCAGATGGAACATGATCCTGAATAAGGCAGAACTGTTACCTAGTAGCAATAATACCACCACCACCACCATGAGCACAGATCAGATTTCTGTGCTTTCTGCTAGTGCTTTCCGTACTTCTTCTTCAGCTCAACAAAGGATGGCAAATGTGATAGTAGAGGACCCTCTGTCACATTTCTCATCACCTCCTCCAACCAGAGAGATGTCTGTAATAGAGCAGCAGCAAGGAGGGTCTGATGGTGGCGATGATCAAGCTAGGGTGGAAAAGATATTAATGCCCTTTTTGCCCCAAACCGAGAAGGAATGAGAGATAGGGATGGGGGCGGGCATCACCACCACCACCAGCAGTGAGATTTTAATTTGCCGAGTTTTCTGCTGCTGTAATTCCTGCTGCTGCTGAGTTGCAAGGGCAGCAGTATGCTGCAAAGCAGGCTAATGTCCACAGACCACCGTGGACACAGTGGGAATGGAGTCTAGTGATTCAGGATTAGGACAGGTTCCACTTGCCAGTAGCAATATCTACTTTTAAGGAAAATGATTTTGGAGGAGGGGCAGGTGGAGGAGCATTATTGGCCAAATTATTTTCTCCACGTGTATATGAAGTGGTGGGGGCTAGTTGTTGTGCTGCTATTGCTTCTGGCGCATCACCCATGTCACTGCTGTTGTTGATTCCATACCCTTTGAGCTGCCAAATCATCCTTCTGTTTAAACAACTCAGCAGTGACAGCAAGAACAGCAGTCACAAATTCTGCAATGAAACCTGGTCATTTGACAATGGCTAGTAGCCACTGGCCACAAGAACATGAAATACTGGCACTATGCCAGTAGGGCATTTTTTTTCTCTGGGCTTGTTCTTTAAAAAAAAGAACAGAGGACTACAAAGGAAAAGCAAATTACAAATAATATTTTATTTCCCAAAGGCATTGTATAAGAGGGACATGTGGGTGCCTGTGTTGGTGGGATGTGGGGAAGGAATCAGTTGAACAGGGGATGATTTTTTGGGGGGTTGTTTACTGGGATTGGGGGGCAGTTAAATAAACGAAAAGAAAAACCATAAGACATGGTATAAAGGGGTCTGAGGAGGGTGACTGTGTTGGTGAATGAATGAATCATTTGAACAGGGAATTTGGTTTGGGGGGCTTTCTTGACTGCTATTGGGAGACAGTTAATAAAAAAATAAATAAAATAAGACATTTGTATTTAAAGTGATAGAGACAATAACCTCCTGACATAGGCTGCCACTGGGGTGGACTGATACTTGACTTGATAGAGTATTTTGTAGAGGATGATTTGTTTGATTTGTTGTTAGAGGCCTTTGTAGGACTTAGACTTAAATTAGAGGCCCAAGCACTGAAGAAACATTGATTTTATGACTTAAGCTAGTTTGGCACAAGCTCTAAGGAAACATTGATTTGTAGGAATTAGGTTTATTAGAAACAAACCCCCCAAAAATTGTTTATTTGTTTAATTTTTTTTTTTTTCAAAACACAAGCCTTGAGAGAAAAAAAAAATGCCCTACTGGCCTACTGCCAGCAGGTCATGTTGACCAGTGGCCACTGTCAAATGTCCTCCTGAGTTGCAACTGCTGTTCGTATCAGCACAATAAGTAGCCCCCAGTATATATGGAGAAAATAAGTTGGCCATTAAATCTTCTCCACCTGCCCCTCCTCCAAAATCATCATGGGTGTGTTATTAGAATAGAAATTTGTCCCTTGAGAGCAGGAACTGTGGCTCTCATTACCAACTGCAATGTGCACAGTGTGTGTGGTAAATAACATCTGGGGGCACAACTGTATCCAAACACCATGACACCCGAAACCAAGTACTGCCACTGTCACTGTACCTCTTCTCCAGACCCAGCTAAGGACACATGACAACTTGCTGACAGTTTAATAGTAATGATAAACCCTCCCTGACAGAATCTTAGCATATTCTGCGGGATGGAGTCTCCTCAGATGCCACCTGATGACCTGGTATTGATTCTCCTCCATCACACTGGCATGTGTGGTCAGTGCACCACACAGTGTGCAATGTGTAGAGATGAACTGCCATCTGTCTGGGTTTCTCTATATTCCTCTTTTTTGATCTCCACCTGTAACGGTTTTTCAGACACTCAGACAGCAGGTTTGAATAAAACACGGTTTTATTAAAACAAAAATAAAGAACAAGATTGCCCTCAATAGGCAACACAGTAGATAGCAATATATAGGCTACATAGGCCTTCACAGGACCAGTATACAGGAGTACAGATAATACATATACTGTCACAGGACAGGCTCAGAATAGCGACTGGCAATCAATAGTTAAATACAAAAGAATTGTCAGTCTCTGCTGTGGTGTTTGGCACGCCCAAGGTGAATAAGAGGCAACAATAGGTGCTAGATTACGCAACACCTTAAGTCCATGGATGTAGTTAGCTGCTTGGGTAATACAGAGACTGAGACAGAACGCTGTGGAGCAGTTTGCAGATAGCCCCCACGGGCATTTAATGGAGACAACTTGTAATGCTGAAACGTGAGCCAATAGCCCCCACGGGCGTATAACGGAGACCACTGGCACTGCAAGAGCGTGAATCAATAGCCCCCACGGGTGTATAACGGAGACCAACCGTACAGTGATAGCTTGAGCCAATAGCCCCCACGGGCGTATAACAGAGACAACTTGCACTGCAAGAGCGTGAGCCAATAGCCCTGAGGCCGTGACTACGGTCACTGGGTACAGCAAGAGCTTGAGCCGATAGCCCCCACGGGAGTAGAACAGGAACCACTTGTGCTGCGAGTGCTTGAGCCACTGACCCCACCGGGCAGTAACGGAGAGGACTGTGAAGGAGCTAGAGCCAATAGCGCCTCCCATGGGTGTGTAACAGATTCTGACTACTCTGCTATATTTGACAATATGAGCCGCCGTCAAACCAAGGCCCCAACGCGGCCGGCTCAGCAGGAGCAGCGGAAGTACAACGGCTCTGCAAGAGTTAACAACAGCACCAGGTTGGATATGTAGCTCTGCAAGTACAATCGGAGGCTCAGCGTATGAAGGAATCGCTCTGCAAGTGCCAAGGAAGACTCAGCTTTTGGTAGTACAGCTCTGCAAGCGTAACTGGAGACTCAGCTCAGGAGACACGGCTCAGCAGGAGTTAATGGTTACAGTCTCGATCAGTTCTGACATGAACACAGCAGGAATCAGAATGTCGCCAGAGCGACAACAACAGCAGGAAGCCGGAACGGTAGCGGAGACTGTAGCAAGCCAGTATGGGTCACAGAGCAGGAAGTCAACCGGGCCGGATCAGATCACGGAGAAGGTTCTCAGAAAAGCCAGATCAGCAACGAGCAGGAAAGTCAGCCAGGCCGGGTCAGATCACGGAGGAGATTCTCAGGCAAGCCAGATAAGCAGAGAGCAACAACATCAGCCAGGCCGGGTCAGATCACGGAGCAGGAACACAGGAGAGTCGTCAGAACAGGCCAAATCGGTACACAGGAAATCAGGAATGCAGGAACACAGCAACAGCAACATTGGCTCTGGAACACCATGAAAGGGCACCTGACAGGTGCCACTAGTCAGGTATAAAAAGGTCACCAGGGGCGGGCCAAACAGGCTCAACCAATAGGGGAGCAGCACAAGTGAGAGTGACAGAGAGATCACGGGAACCGTGATAGTACCCCCTCTCAAAGACCCCCTCTCCCTGTCGGAGGTCTTGGTTTCTGGGGATATTTAGAGTGGAAGTTGCGCAACAGTCTGGGCGCATGGAGGTCCTTATGATCCACCCAGGAACGCTCCTCAGGTCCATAGCCCTTCCAATGGACCAAATATTGCAACTTCCCCCTAAATCTCCTAGAATCAATGATACTCTGGACTTCGTACTCCTCTTGGCCAAGAACATCCACCGGCGCAGGTATCACTGGAGTCGTAGTGTAGCGGTTGCAAACCAAGGGTTTCAACAGAGGTACATGGAACACATTATGTATACGCATAGAAGCTGGGAGTTCCAATGCGTACGAGACGGGGTTCACTTTGTGGATAACTTTGAACGGGCCAATGAACCGGGGGGCCAGCTTGTTGGAAGGCACCTGCAAATTGAGATTTCTGGAGGAGAGCCATACCCTATCCCCAACCTGGAAGGAAACCGCTGGCAGCCGTCTACGATTGGCATGCCTCTGATGTCACTGAAATGACTGACTGAGGGTCCTCTGAACCTGTGCCCAAGTGGAGTGAAGCTGCTCAATATGCTCATCCAGAGCTGGAATTTGTTGCTCCTGAAATGAGTCCGGGAGCAGGCACGGCTGGAACCCATAATTAATTAGAAATGAGGAGCTCCCGGACGATGAATTAACTGCACAATTCCTGGCAAACTCTGCCCACGGCAACAGGTCGGCCCAATTGTCATGATGATCGGTGATAAAGCAACGCAGGAACTGCTCCAGTCCCTGATTGGCACGCTCAGCGGCCCCATTGGTCTGGGGGTGGTAGGTGGAGGAAAAGGACAACTGGATGCCCATCTGGCCACAAAATGCCCTCCAAAATCTGGACACAGACTGGCTCCCACGGTCAGACACCACCACTCTGGGTAGCCCGTGCAAGCGGAACACTTCTTTAGCCAACACCATCGCCAACTCCTGAGACGACGGAAGGCCAGAGAGGGGCACGAAATGAGCCATCTTAGAGAACCTGTCGACCACCATGAGGATAAATGTGTATCCCCTAGATACTGGCAATTCTCCAGGAAATTCAATTGATATATGGGACCATGGGCGGTCACCATTAGGCACAGGTTGGAGTAGGCCCACTGGGAGATGCCTGGGGGTCTTGGCACGAGCACAGGGGGCACAGGCTGCAGTAAAGGCAAAGCAATCGGCTCTAAGGGAGGTCCACCAAAATAACTGAGATAGAGACCAAATTAGCTGATCCCTCCCGATATTCCCAGCCGCCTTAGAAGAATGGTATGTCTGCAATAGACGGGTACGGAACGGCTCATCCACAAAGCACTTGCCAACTGGGTTTTCAGGAGGAGCCCTTGCTTGAGAAACCAAGATTTCTTCCCCCAGTGGTGAAGTGATGCTAATACGTATAGTGGCCAGAATACGATCTGGCTGAATAATAGGTACTGGTTCTTCCTCCCTCTCAATGTCCGATACAAACTGTCTAGACAGAGCGTCTGCCCGTACATTCTTAGAGCCTGGCAGATAGGACACCACAAAATTGAACCGGGACAGAAAAAGTGCCCACCTAGCCTGTCGTGAGGACAGTCTCTTTGCTTCAGAGTGATACGTTAAATTCTTGTGGTCAGTTAGGATTAACATTGGCATCCTCGTACCTTCCAATAGGTGACGCCATTCTTTAAGTGCCAGAATAATAGCTAGGAGCTCCCTGTCACCAATCTCATAGTGACTTTGGGCGCTGGAAAGTTTTTTTAGAAAAGAACCCACAAGGTCTCAAAGTACCACCTCCCACAGGGCGTTGGGAAAGCACTGCCCCAACCCTAACCTCAGAGGTATCAACTTCCAAGGTAAATGGCAGGGCGGGATTAGGGTGGGGCAGTACCGGAGCAGAAGCAAAGGTGGATTTCAGTGTCTCATACGCATTTTCAGCTGCCTCAGACCATTGAGAGGGAGTAGCGCCCTTATGTGTCAAGTCAGACAGAAGTTTCACAATAGCAGAAAAGTTCTGGATAAATTTCCTATAATAGTTGGCAAAGCCCAGAAAGCGCTGAATAGCTTTTAACCCTTTGGGGCGAGGCCACTGTAGGACTGCTGCCAAATTTTCCTGGTCCATAGCAATGCCATCTCTAGAAATCACGAATCCCAGGAATGGTACTCGGGACCTATGAAATTCGCATTTCTCTAGTTTACAGAACAATTTATTTTTGCGTAATCGAAGCAAAACCTCAGAGACATCCTTGATATGCTGGGTAAGGGTGGCAGAGTGAATCAATATATCATCTAGATATACCACCACACAGGACTGAAGCATGTCACGAAGGATGTCATTAATAAATTCTTGGAACACCGCAGGTGCATTGCATAGACCAAATGGCATCAGCAGATATTCATAATGCCCTGATCTGGTATTAAATGCCGTCTTCCACTCATCTCCAGCCTGAATTCTGATCAGGTTAAATGCAGCCTGGAGATCAAGTTTAGTAAAGATGGAAGAGCCCTTTAACCTGTTGAATAACTCAGTAATGAGTGGAATGGGGTAGGCATTCTTAGAAATCAGCTTATTCAACCCCCGGTAATCAATACATGGCCTAAGCTCGCCATTCTTCTTCTTTACAAAGAAGAAGCCGGCACCAGCCGGAGAGGTAGACTTGCGAATAATCCCTCTTTTAAGGGCGTCCTCAATGTACTCCTCCATAGCCCTGTTTTCATTGCACAACAGTGGATAAGTGTGACCCCTCGGGGGCACCACACCCGAGGGCAGATCGATAGCGCAATCATAGGGTCTGTGCTGAGGCAGCGCGCTAGACTCCCCTTGCTGAATACATCACTGAATTCTTGATATTCAGCTGGCATGGAGGGAGTGGTACACAGTAACTTGACAGGGTGTGACAGACAGTTTCCAGCACAGTACCCCGACCATGATTTGACTTCACATCTCTGCCAGTCAAACTGAGGATTATGTAATAGTAACCATGGAAACCCCAGAATGACTGCATGATGAGCCCCAACTGCCATAGTAATAGGGGTCATTTCCATGGTGATAAATGCAGGTTCCAAAGGTCTGCCATCTATGACTTCAATAGCCAGAGGAGATTCCCTTTTGACTAACGGAATTTTGTGCAATTCGGCAAAGGATTGGTCCATGAAGTAACCGGCTGCACCGGAGTCTATCAGTGCCATAACTACCACAGACAGGTCTGCCCAAGAGAATACCACCTGAATGGTGGGTTTCTGTGTCCTAGGATCTAGGGACTGCTGTACGCCACCTAGGGCCTGTCCCCCAAGGTACCCTAGGTGCGTCCGTTTCCCAGCCGTACCGGACATGTGCGTAATAGGTGCCCAGCTTTACCACAATATAAGCATAGGCCCTGTTTTTTGCGGTGCGCCCTCTCCTCCTTAGTAAGTCTGGTGAACCCGAGCTGCTTTGGCTCTCCAGCCTCGGGTGAACGTTAGAAGGAAAGGGTGGCGAGGGTAGGTTTAAAAGACTGCCATGCCCATAATTTCTGGATCTTGCCCTTTTTGCCAACCGTCTCTCACGAATGCGGGAGTCAATAAGCATGACATAGTCAATATACTCGTCCAGATCACTGGGCACATCTCTAGCAGCAATTTCATCTTTAATGGATTCGGATAGACCCTGAGCAAAGGCTGCCACTAATGCCTCATTGTTCCAGCCCACCTCGGCTGCCAAGGTCCGAAACTCAATGGCATAGTCGCCCAAGGTACGATCGCCCTGTTGTATCTCCATTAACCTTTTGGCAGCGGAGGCAGCTCTACCAGGGACCTCAAACACTCTACGGAACTTTCTTAGGAACTCATTAAAGTTCAGAGTGCAGGGTTTGGCATTTTCCCACAGAGGATTAGCCCATGCCAGTGCTTTGCCAGTCAATAGCGATATCATAAATCCTTCCTTGCTCCAGTCATTAGGAAATGCCTGGGGCGTTAGTTCCAGGAATATCTCCAATTGATTGATAAAGCCTCTGCATTGAGAAGGTTCGCCATCATATCTTAATGGTAATGGCGGCACCGCCGTTAGGCCTCTGGTATGTGTAGTAGGAACTACAGACTGATTATCCGGTGTCGAGACTGGGGAAACCACCGGATTATGGTTTGGTTTGTCAAGGTATACCGTACGCTTAAGTAAGGTTTGTAAGGCCAGTGCCAACAGGTCTAGGCGCTGCTCATGAACATCCATTCTCCAGTGGATGTTCTATGTGCTACTCTCCCCTTTGCTGTCTGAGATCATGGCGCTTTCGTACTGTAACGGTTTTTCAGACACTCAGACAGCAGGTTTGAATAAAACACAGTTTTATTAAAACAAAAATAAAGAACAAGATCACCCTCAATAGGCAACACAGTAGATAGCAGTATATAGGCTACATAGACCTTCACAGGACCATTATACAGGAGTACAGATAATACATATACTGTCACAGGACAGGCTCAGAATACAGACTGGCAATCAATAGTTAAATACAAAGGAATCATCAGTCTCTGTTGTGGTGTTTGGCATGCCCAAGGTGAATAAGAGGCAGCAATAGGTGCTAGATTACGCAACACCTTAAGTCCATGGATGTAGTTAGCTGCTTGGGTAATACAGAGACTGAGGCAGAACACAGCGGAGCAGTTTGCAGATAGCCCCCGTGGGCGTGTAACGGAGACAACTTGTAATGCTGAAACGTGAGCCAATAGCCCCCACGGACGTATAACGGAGACCACTGGTACTGCAAGAGCGTGAATCAATAGCCCCCACGGGTGTATAACGGAGACCAACCGTACAGTGATAGCTTGAGCCAATAGCCCCCACGGGCGTATAACAGAGACAACTTGCACTGCAAGAGCGTGAGCCAATAGCCCTATGGGCGTGACTACGGTCACTGGGTACAGCAAGAGCTTGAGTCGATAGCCCCCAGGGGCGTATAGTGGGAACCACCTGTGCTGCGAGTGCTTGAGCCACTGACCCCACCGGGCAGTAACGGAGAGGACTGTGAAGTAGCTAGAGCCAATAGCACCTACCAAGGGCACGTAACGGATACCGACTACTCTGCTATAGTTGACAATATGAGCCGCCGTCTAACCAAGGCCCCAACGCGACCGGCTCAGCAGGAGCAACGGAAGTACAACGGCTCTGCAAGAGTTAACAACAGCACCAGGTTGGATATGTAACTCTGCAAGTACAATCGGAGGCTCAGCGTATGAAGGAATCGCTCTGCAAGTGCAAAGGAAGACTCAGCTTTTGGTAGTACAGCTCTGCAAGCGTAACTGGAGACTCAGCTTTTGGTAGTACAGCTCTGCAAGCGTAACAGGTGACTCAGCTCAGGAGACACGGCTCAGCAGGAGTTAATGGTTACAGTCTCGATCAGTTCTGACATGAACACAGCAGGAATCAGAATGTCGCCAGAGTGACAACAGCAGCAGGAAGCCAGAACGGTAGAGGAGACTGTAGAAAGCCAGTGTGGGTCACAGATCAGGAAGTCAGCCGGACCGGGTCAGATCACGGAGAAGGTTCTCAGACAAGCCAGATCAGCAACGAGCAGGAACGTCAGCCAGGCCGGGTCAGATCACGGAGGAAATTCTCAGACAAGCCAGATCAGCAACGAGCAGGAACGTCAGCCAGGCCGGGTCAGATCACGGAGCAGGAACACAGGAGAGTCATCAGAACAGGCCAAATCGGTACACAGGAAATCAGGAACGCAGGAACACAGCAACATCAACACTGGCTCTGGAACACCACGAAAGGGCACCTGACAGGTGCCACTAGTCAGGTATAAAAAGGTCACCAGGGGCGGGCCAAACAGGCTCAACCAATAGGGGAGCAGCACAAGTGAGAGTGACAGAGAGAGATCACGGGAACCGTGATACCATCTCACCTCTTGGTGCCTTTCTGGAGAGTCAGGGGTAAAGTAACAGCAATGCTAGATTTCTGTAATGGGTGTTTGGCTTTAACATATTTGACATAAATGTCATGGTGTGTTTCAGGGAGGCTGTGCCAAGATGTGTTCCCTCCTTTCCCCTTCTCACTAACTTGTCACAAATTCTGCACTGTACCATTGTTGATGATGACTACACTGTGCCTGCTGGAAGAGAAAAATAGTCCCATACCAATGACTTCTAGGGGCAGGGATAGGGAACAGGTGGAGAAGACCGGCCTCTTCTTCTCCTCCACATTCCCCTTCACTTTTTGTGGCAGAGAATAATGTTGCTGCTACTGCCTCAGATTTAGCACTGCAACTAGGACCAGGATTATTGCTAGTGCTGGCAAGTGCAACCTGTCCTAGTCCCGCATCACTTGTTGACCCCATTCCCATTGTGTCCATGGTGATCTGTGGCACACTAACTTGCTCCTCAGCATCCTGCTGCCCTTGCATCTCAGCAGCCCCAGAAATTAGAGCTGTTGCAATTTCCACAAATTCCAAAAGCTGATTGCTAGTGGTGGTGGTGATGCCCAACCTCATCCCTGTCTCCCATTCCTTCTCACTTTCTGATAAAAAGGGCATCAATGTCTCTTCCTCCCCAGCTTCTCCAACACCACTACCACCACTAGTTCCTATGTGCTGCTGCTCTATTACAGGCATCACACTGATGCCTGGAAGAGGTTATGGGCAATGTGACAAAGGGTCCCCTGCTGTAACACTTGGCATAATCCCCCCCCCCGAGTACTACAAGAAACACTAGTAGCAGGCAAAGTATTGGTGGCAGCAGGTTCAGCACTGCTAGCAGGTACAACACTAGTGGTAGCACATCTGGCAGCAGATACAACACTAGTGGCTGCAGGTACAGCAATGGTGGCACTGGCAGCTGGGGCAGCACGTCTTGCAGCAGGCACAGGAAGCTGACCTGTCCTGCTCTCACTAGTACTATCCTTTTCTCCCTCCCCTCCAAATCCATCTTCTCCCTCCCTTCCCATTAAATTCCCCAAGATCCCTTGGGGTGATTTAGGGGAACTGGACAGCATTTTGTTCAGTACTGCTATTCACTTCCTCAGACTCAATGGACACATAATAAGGGTCCTTCCTTAGTTTTGCCAAAATATTACAGCACGGCACATTTATCTCATGCTATAGCTGCTTCTATTATGTCTGCCATTTTTTTCCCGCGAAAAAGTGGATAACAACGTGGTTTTAACAAAATGTCCCGCGGGAACAAGGCGACAACTTTTGCCAATCTCTACAAGCCAAAGTCCTACAAATCAAAGTTTCCTCAGGGCTTGGGCCTAACACAACTCCAAGTCCTACAATAAATCACTGTTTCTTCAGGGCTTTGGCCTCTAACAAGTCTAAGTCTTCCAAATCATCCTCTATGAAATATTTTATCCTGTCGTTATCAGTCTGCACCAGTAGCAGCTTACGTCAAAGGGGCCCTGTACCTGTCATATTGAGTAGCAAATTTCTTATTTATTATTTTTTTAATTGTATTTATTTTTTATTAACTGTCTCCCCAATACCAGTCAACAACAACCCCCAAAAAATAGCATGTTCAACCGATTATTTCCCCAAACTCCACCCACCAACACAGGCACCCTCCTCAGACCGCTTTTATACCAATGTCTTTTTTTTTTTAATTATTAACTATCCCCCACATGCCAGTTAACAAACCGTCCCCAAAAAATTATCTGTCCAACTGATTGTTTCACCACACTCCACCAACACAGACATCCTCATAACTAGTGTTGAGCGAGCACCCCGATGCTCGGGTGCTCGGGTGCTCTGACCGAGCACCGCCGGAGGCTCGAGTGCTCGGCCGAGCACCCGAGCCCCATTGAATTGAATGGGGCGACATGAGCATTACACCAGGCACCCCCTGCTCTGATGAGGGGAGGGTGCCTGGTCAATGCCCCCCTTCATCTCCGCTATGCCCCCTTCATCTCCGAATGCCCCCTTCATCTCCGCAATGCCCCCCTTCATCTCCGCTATGCCCCCTTCATCTCCGAATGCCCCCTTCATCTCCGCAATGTCCCCCTTCATCTCCGCTATGCCCCGTTCATCTCCGCTATGCCCCTCTTCCACAATGTCCCCCTTCATCTCCGCTATGCCCCTCTTCCACAATGTCCCCCTTCATCTCCGCTATGCCCCTCTTCCACAATGTCCCCCTTCATCTCCGCTATGCCCCTCTTCCACAATGTCCCCCTTCATCTCCGCTATGCCCCCTTCATCTCCGAATGCCCCCTTCATCTCCGCAATGTCCCCCTTCATCTCCGCTATGCCCCCTTCATCTCCGCTATGCCCCTCTTCCACAATGTCCCCCTTCATCTCCGCTATGCCCCTCTTCCACAATGTCCCCCTTCATCTCCGCTATGCCCCTCTTCCACAATGTCCCCCTTCATCTCCGCTATGCCCCTCTTCCACAATGTCCCCCTTCATCTCCGCTATGCCCCCTTCATCTCCGAATGCCCCCTTCATCTCCGCAATGTCCCCCTTCATCTCCGCTATGCCCCCTTCATCTCCGCTATGCCCCTCTTCCACAATGTCCCCCTTCATCTCCGCTATGCCCCTCTTCCACAATGTCCCCCTTCATCTCCGCTATGCCCCTCTTCCACAATGTCCCCCTTCATCTCCGCTATGCCCCTCTTCCACAATGTCCCCCTTCATCTCCGCTATGCCCCCTTCATCTCCGAATGCCCCCTTCATCTCCGCAATGTCCCCCTTCATCTCCGCTATGCCCCTTCATCTCCGCTATGCCCCTCTTCCACAATGTCCCCCTTCATCTCCGCTATGCCCCTCTTCCACAATGTCCCCCTTCATCTCCGCTATGCCCCTCTTCCACAATGTCCCCCTTCATCTCCGCTATGCCCCCTTCATCTCCGCAATGCCCCCTTCATCTCCGCAATGCCCCCTACCTCCAGTCCCTGGTGGTCCAGCGGAGCGTCTTCAGATCTGTGCCTCCTTCGGCACAGATCCCCGCCACCCGAACATGCCGGGCGAGCACATGGCGGTACTCGTACGAGTACCGCCATGTGCCGAGCAGAGCGATGCTCGAGCCGATCCGAGCATCGGCCGAGCATGCTCGCTCAACACTACTCATAACCATTTTATATAATACCTTTGGGAGATAAAATAACATTTGCTTTGAGTTGTGTGCAAATTCAATATTTACATTGATTTCAATGCAATTAGCTAAGCAAAAGAGGTAGAAAAACTGCACTTTTCAGTGGAAATTTTAAATCAAGCAGGAAGTGCCATTGTTCGCCGATTTTGGTTTGAGGTGAAAATTTTACTCCTAAGTGGGAGTGGGCGAAATTTGTCGCCGTTTTCCCACGAGAAACCCCATAAAAACCACGTTATTGTCCACTTTTTCCTTGGAAAATCCACTTTTAAAAACAGCAATTAAAATCTTTGCAGTTTTCCCCCATTGGCCAAAATTCGCCACCAATTTTTCAATGGCTACAAAGTTTCTGGCCATTGATTAACATGGTTTTTGCCTTTTTGCTATAAAAACGTGACATATTTGCAGAAGTGAAACACAATAGAAGCAGCTACAGAGTGAAGTAGACGTGCTGTGCTGTTCTGCTGATTATTTGTTTTGAAAATTGAGACAGGAGAGGCTCATAGTGACTGCTATCACTATGAGCAGGTTTAAAAATAGTAAAAGGAGGAACTGGACGGACTCTTATGTGTCCACTGAGTTTGAGAGGGTGGAGGAAGTGAGCACTACTGAACCAATTCTGTCCAGTCCCCCTAAATCAACCCTAGAGATCTTGGGCAAATTAATGGCAAGGCAGGAAGAGAAGGATAGTACTAGTGAAATAAGGACAGGTCAGTTGCCTGTGCCTGCTGCAAGATGTGCTGCCCCTGCTGCCACCATTTCTGTACCTGCTGCCAGACATGCTGCTTCTGCTTCCACTAGTGCTGTGCCTGCTGTCAGACGTGCTGCCAATTCTACTGCTACCACCATTGTTGTGCTTTCTGTCAGATGTGCTGCCCCTGCTGCCACTAGTGATGCGCCAGTTGTTAGACGTGCTGCCCCTGCTTCCACCAGTGCTGTGCCTGCTGCCAGTGCTGCCCCTGCTGCCACCAGTACTGTGCCTGCTGTCAGATGTGCTGCCCTGTTGCTATCAGTGCTGTGCCTGCTGCCAGTGCTGAAACTGCTGCTACCAGTACTGTGCCTGCTGTCAGACATACTGCCCCTGTTGCCACCAGTACTGGGCCTGCTGTCAGAAGAGCTGCCCCTGCTGCCACCAGTACTGTTCCTGATGCTAATGCTGAACCTGCTGCTAATGTGTCTTGTAATACCCAGGAGGGGGGAAGGAGAAGATGATGATGCCAAGTGTGACAGCAATGGACCCTAAGTCACATTTGCCATCCCCAAGCAGTCCCACCAGTGCTAGTACTACTACTACTACTTAGGTCCAGCAGCTTGTTAGCGTTAGGAATAATGAGGGGGTAATCTATATCCTCATATTACTAGTGACTGTGAGGAGGAAGACTCTGCAGCTGAACTTGATGTGGCTGGTGTTAGTAGTAGTAGCAGTAATGGTGACACAGCTGGTGTTAGTGTTAGGGGAAGCATTTGAGTGCTTCCAGACTAGCAGTTAAGGGATCCCACACCAATCCTCTGGATCTGGGAGCCCTCCCCTTCCCTTCACTAAAGTGTCCAAGTGGAACATGATCCTGAAGACTAAGAGGCCAGAACTGGTGTTGGGGGAGAGCAGGTGCAGAATTTATACCACCACCACCAGCAGGAGCACAGATCAGCTGCCTGTGCCTGCTGCTGCCAGTCTACCTTCTTCAGGTTAATAAGAAATGCCAAGTGTGACATTAGGGAACCCTCTGTCACATTGCTCCATCACCTCCTCCAAGCAGCAGTGAAATGTCTGTAATAGAGCAGCAGTAGGTAGGGACTAGTGCGGTGATGGTGATGATGATGTTGGAGAAGCTGGAGTGGAAGAGATCATGATGACCTTTTTAGCAGAAACTGAGAAGGAATGGGAGACAGGGATGAGTATGTGCATCACCACCATCACTAGCAGTGAGATTTTGGAATTTGAGGAATTTGCAACTGCTCTAATTCCTGCTGCTGATGCTGAGATGCAAGGGCAGCAGGACACTGTGCAGCAAGCTAGTGTGAAACATACCACCGTGGACACAGTGGATATAGGGTCAATAAGTGATGTGGACTAGGACAGGTTCCACTTTCCAGCAGCAGCAATACTCCTGGTCCTAGTTGCAGTGCTGAATCTGAGGCAGTAGCAGAAACAGCAGCAATATTATCCACAGCCAGAGACAGTGAAGGGAAATGTAGAGGACAAGAAGAAAGAGGCCATTCTTCTCAACCTGTTCTACCTTTTCCCTCCCCCCTGAAGTCATGGGTGTGGGACTATTTTTCTCTTGGGGCAGGCACAGTGCATTCATCACCAACAGCACTTTGCACAATTTGTGAGAAGAGGAAAGGAGGGAACACACCTTGACACAAGCACCCTGATATCACACATGAAACACAGACACCATGACATTTATGCCAAACATGTTAAAGCCAAACACCCACCACAGAAATCAAGCACTGCTATTGCTGTACCCCCTGACTCTCCAGAAAGGCAACAAGAAGGGAGGCGGAGATCAAAGAGGAGGAAGAGTAGAAAAACCCAGGCAGAGACTGTGATTTCCATGACGAGTGGAACAACTAGCTCGTCATCACCTTCTAGGGTAACTACATCTTCTGCCAATCCACCTCATTAATCGTTACTTCCTCTACCAAATGATAGCCACTCTGTTGATGTTAGGATGTGGCAGTTTGTGTCAACCCATTACACAGTGTGTGGTGCACTGACCACACATGGCAGTGTGGTGGAGGAGAATCACAAGCAGTGAAACAAGCGGCATCTGAGGAGTAGGGATGGGTGAAAAATTTCCCCTCAAACTGAAATCAGCAAATAATGGAATCATTTCCTGTGAAAGTGTTGATTTTCTTTTTTTTTCGCCTAGCTCATTCCATTGAAATTAATGGGATCTTTGTATTTACATACATAATAAACATTATTTTATTTCCTAAAGGCATAGTATAAAATGGGCATGAAGGTACATTTGTTGGTGGGGTGTGGGGAAAGAGTCAGTTGAACAGGGAATTTGTTTTGGGGTGGTGTTTACTGGGATTGGGGGCAGTTAAAAAAATAAATCCTAAATATAATTAAAAAAAAAACATTAGTCTGAGGAGGGTGACTGTGTTGGTGGGTGGAGTCTGGGGAATGAATCAGTTGAACAGGGAATTTGTGTTGGGGAAGTTGGTTGACAGTTAATAAAAACATAAATCAATAAAATAAAATATTACGTTTGTATGTAAAGTGATAGAGGCAGGAACCCACTGACTTAAGCTGCCACTGGGGTGGACTGAAACTTGGCTTGATAGAGTATTTTGTAGAGGATGATTTGTTAGATTTGTTGTTAGAGGTCCAAGCCCCGAGGAAACATTGATTTGTAGAACTTAGGCTTGTTAGAAACACACTTCCCAATTTTTTTATTTTTATTTTGTAAGACTATGTTTTTATTTATTTATTTATGTATTTATTTTTAAAGCACAAGCCCTGAGAAAAGAAAATGCCCTACTGGCCTAGTGCTTGCAGGTTATGTTGGTCAGTGACCACTGGCCATTGTCAAATGTCCTCCTTAGTCTGAGTCCATAACTGCGCAATTTGCAACTGCTGTTCTTGCTGCTGCTGAGTTGTTTAAGAAACAGGATGATTAGGAAGCTGAAAGGGAATGGGATCAAAAATAGCAGTATCATGGTTGATGGATGATGAAGGTTCTACTTGCCAGTGTCACAACTAGCTCCAGTGATGCGCCTGAGGCAGTAGCAGCAAATAAGTAGCCATCAGTCGATGCGGAGAAAAGTTGAACAATAATCCTTCTTTACCTGCCCCTCCTCCAAAATCATGGTTGTGTTATTAGAATAGAAATGTTTACATTGAAAGCATGAACTGTGCCTCTCATCAGCAACTGCAATGTGCAAAGTGTATGTGGTAAATAACATCTGGTGGCACAACTGTATCCAAACACCATGACACCAGAACCCAAGCACTGCTACTGTCACTATACCCCTTGTCCAGACCCTGCGAAGGACACATGACAACTTGCTGACAGTTTAATAGTAATGATATACCCTCCCTGCCACCACCTTAGCATAGTCTGCCAGATGGAATCTTCTCACATGCAGCTTGATGCTCTGCTTGCAATTCACCTCCAAAACACTATCATGTGTGGTTAGTGCACCACAAAGTGTGTAACAGGTAGACATGAACTGCCACATCCTAACTTCAACAGAGTGGCTATCATTTGGTGGGGGAGGCAACAATGAACGAGGTAGATTGGCAGAAGATGTAGTTACCCTAGAAGGTGATGGTGATGACGAGCTAGTTGTTTCACTCGTCATGGAAATTCCAGTCTCTGTCTGGGTTTCTCTGTTCTATCTACTCTTTGATCTTTGCCTCACTTCTTGTTCCCTTTCTGGAGAGTCAGAGGGTACAGCAACAGCAGTGCTTGATTTCTGTGGTGGGTGTTTGGCTTTAGCATGTTTGACATGTGTTTCATGTGTGAAATCACTGACTTGTCTAAAATTGTGCACAGTGCAGTTGGTGGTAACTGCACTGTGCCTGCCCCAAGAGAAAAATAGTCCCACACACATGACTTCAGGGGGAGGGAACAAGTGGAGAAAAATAGCATCTTTCTTCTTGTCCTCCAGATTCCCCTTCACTTTCTGTGGCACCATGACATTTATGTCAAACATGTTAAAGACAGACACCCATCAGAGAAATCAAGCACTGCTGTTGCTGTACCCACTGACTCTCCAGAAAGGCAACAAGAGGTGAGGTGGAGATCAAAGAGGTGGAAGAATAGAGAAACCCAGACAGAGACTGGAAGTTCCATGACAAGTGAAACAACTAACTCACCATCACCTTCTTCCTCTAGGGTAACTATACCTTCTGCCAATCCACCTCATTCATCGTTACCTCCCCTCCAAATGATAGCCACTCTGTAGATGTTAGGATTTGGCAGGTCATCTCCACCCACTGCACACTGTGTGGTGCACTGACCACACATGCCAGTGTGGTGGAGACGAATCACAAGCAGGGCATCAAGTGGCATCTGAGGAGATTCTATCCTGCATAATATGCTAAACTGGTGGCAGGGAGGGTTCATCATTACTATTAAACTGTCAGCAAGTTGTCATGTGTGGGGTGTGGACAAGGGGTATAGTGACAGTGGCAGTATTTGGGTTCTGGTGTCATGGTGTTTGGATACAATTGTGCCACCAGGTGTTATTTACCACACACACACACACACTGTGCACATTGCAGTTGCTGATGAGAGCCACAGTTCCTGCTCTCAAGGGAAAAAATTATATTCTAATAACAACACACCCATGATTTTGGAGGAGGGGCAGGTGGAGAAGAATTATTGTCCAACTTCTTCTTTCCTCCACATAGACTGGGGGCTACTTATTGTGCTGCTACTGCCTCAGACACATAACTGGAGCTAGTCGTGAGTGGCAAGTGGAACCTTCATCATCCATCAACCATGATACTGCCTGTTGTTGATCACATTCCCTTTCAGCTGCCTAATAATCCTGCTGCTTAAAGATCTCAGCAGTAGCAGCAACAATATCAGTCGCAAACTTTGCCTCTATATCAGGGCATTTGACAATGGCCAGTGGCCACTGGCCAACAGGACATGACCTGTTAGCACTAGGCTAGTAGGGTATTTTTTTTTCTCAGAGCTTGTGCTTAAATAAATAAATAAAAACATAGTCTTAAAAAAAAAATTGAGGAGGTGGCTCTAACAAGCTTAAGTCCTACAAATCAATGTTTCCTCAGGGCCTGGGCTTCTAACAACAACTCTAATAAATCATCCTCTACAAAATATTCTGTCAAGTGAAGTATCAGTCCACCCCAGTGGCAGCTTATGTCAGAGGGTTCCTGTCTCTATCACTTCAAATACAAATTTCTTACTATTTTTTTTTTGTTCAACTGACTCATTCACCAGACTCCACCCACCAACACAGGCACCCTCCTCAGACCCCATTTATACCATGTCTTCTGGGGTATTTTATTTGTATTTAGGATTTATTTTTTATTAACTGGTCCACAATCCCAGTTTACAACCCCCCCAAAAAACATTCCCTGTTCAACTGATTCTTTCCCCACACACCACCAACACAGGCACCCTCATGCCCCCTTTTATGCTATGCCTTTGGGAAATAAAATAATAATTGTTTTGTGTTGTGTGTAAATTCAATGATATCATTGATTTCAATGGAATGAGCTAGGCAGAAAAAGCAGAAAATCGACATATTCGAGGGAAATTATTCGCCAAGCGGGAAGTGTAATTTTTCACCAATTTCAGTTTGAAGCAAAATTTTTCGCCCATCCCTACACAAAAGTATCTTTCTTAACACCTGTAAATACTGACAATGTATGCACATGCACTGAAGGCCAGTGTCCTACATTGAGAGTCTGGACCAGACTCATAAGATAAAGATACAATTTAGGAAAAGCATTCTCAATCCTTTATCCATAGAAAAGGGCACAAGTAGAGGAGGTGGGACCCTCACCAATACTATCAATATAAGTAATTTACATTGGGATGGTGTAAAAAAATCTCCTCTAAGGTTTTTAATGGGGTGGGCGAAAAGTGAGAAAAATTTCCCACATGACTTTTTGCGAAAAATTATTCTCCTATTCTAACACATTTGTCTCCTATTCTAACACATTCTAACACTTTTTTTTATTTTCTAACACATTTTGCTATTCCAACACATTTTTCCTATGTTTAAAATGGTGCAACATTGCCCAGCACAATATTACTTCTTCTGAGGGCCGTAGTGAAGAAATAAGTAGCTGGAGGTCAAAGTTGTGAGTTATACAGCAACATATACCTTGAAAAATGTGTTAGCACGCAGAGTGCCTCTGTCCTTTGCCTACAACACTTACTTCCTGCTTAAGACACTGGCACGTATTCTTGATGATATCAAGTGATAAAAAAAAATAAAGTACAACCTACATGTGTATGGTAGTGGTGGCAGGGGTTCTAGCATGATTTGATTGGTGGGTCCTTGACAAACTGCATCCGCCCTGGGAGGAGAGGGATCATCATCATTTATTGTACATTCTGCAACAACAATTGCTGCAGTCTGTTTTTGCACTAACACTTTACTCCCACATCCCTGCACTTCATCCACCTTTCCCCCCTCCTCTTTTGCATTTACTATACATTATTCAATTACTGTGTGTGTTTTTACTGTCTACAGTACACAGCTGATGGATTGTGATGTCTTGCCTTGACCCTTAAAAAAATTTGCAATGTCGTCTGCTGTCTATCAAGTCTGCCTCAGTCACAGAGCTCCTAGTCTAATACATTTGTTTGTTTAATTATTTATGTTTTTATTTTTTGATTTGTATGTAGTTATTTATTTTTTATGTTGTCCACCATATCTTATTACAGTGAGTCCCCCAAAAAAATATATATAACTAATAAACAAAATCAACAACTTATTTCCCCAGACTTCCCCAGAGACAATAAAAGTAAAATCAGCAAGCAATTTGAAACCCCACTGCCTTTATCTTGTCAGTCATTCATACCAATTTTTGGGTTAACCTCCTTCCTCCCTTCTTCTCCCCATTGTGCCCCCAGACTCCCCTACTACAGAGATCAAATGTCCTACCTAAATGACTCCCTAAATCTAAGCTTCAATTCCCCTTTTTTTGCCTATCTTCTCTAGCTCAAAAACATGCAGCTCTCTCCTCTCACAAACACAGTATGGCATGCTGTGAGAGCCTGACAGCCTTTTATATGGCTGTAGAAAACGTTCGTGAGGTGGAGAAAAAAAATTCTACCCATTGATTCTAATGCAATTAGCTAGGCGAAAAAAGCAGGAAAAACAGCACTTTTCACTGGAAATATTTCACCAAGCAGAAAGTGACATTTTTCACCAATTTCAGTTTGAGGTGAAAATATTCATCCATCCCTAGTTTTTAATCAGAGACAGATGAGTGCTTAGCTACTAGCTGGCTTACTGTGAATGGTTTAGGTTTATGTGTTTTAGTATAATGCAACAGGTGCACATACTGTAAATTTACCTTTTTATATATTTTACAATAAGTAGAATTAGATAAATAAACAATTAAAACTTAAAAAAATTGTTTTACCTATATAGCATAAACAGAAAATATTAAAGCAAAAACATACATTTGCAGTAATGTAAATGGTGAGACAGGACATTACAAGGTATTTATATGAAATTTGTTTACACATTATATTTTGTAAACTGTAATTCAATGGAGATGGCGACAAACTGTAATTTTTTTTATATTTGTTCATTTATTAAAGGCAAAATATAAGTGTAACGGAAATATGTTGCATGTGATTTTGATTTTGTATCTCTCCATCTGCCTCTAAATGTGTTGTTGACCTCTGAATTTAGTTCTATGTCTATTTATTTTCCTCACCATTATGCAGAAACACACATTTTATAAAGTGGTTATCATAAGTAATACAATCTTGTTCTTTTTCAAGTGCCATTTATCAAGAAAACGTGCAAATGCTGATGTACACTAAATTAAAGAAAATTAATCTGATAAAAAGAGTGATTTGAACAAGCTGTGCAATATAAATATTTTAATCACTTCTTGATCCAGAAGTGCCACATCTACAAAATGAGCAATTACTTTCAATCTCATGGGAACTTACTATAATTATGAGGCATCAAGATGGTGCTAAACATGAATACATGTAAATATCAGGAGCAGGCCTTTGACTTTTTCATTTACAAGTTAAACATTTGCATCTACCTTGCCTCCTTTATGAATAGTGTTTTCAAAAGAACCAAATTCTGAACTTTTATACAGTTTGATCTATGTATTAAGCCTTTGAGGACCTGAAAAGTATACAGTGCATTGCGTTGCATTGTGCTGCACACCTATCTGGTCCTAAAAGGGAAAATAAACCTTAATTTTGACTATACATATTCTAAAAGTGTATAATATGTAAAATCAAATTTAATGTATTTATTTTTAACACTTTTTTATACCTGACAGTGAAGTTCATGGATCTCTGTTTTCAGAGAGCTTTCTGCCAGATAATGTGAAAGCAGGGAAAGTGATGCAATGTAACAGTTATACATCCACAGAAACAACCACAATGATAATTACAGCATGGACTTAATCGATCTAATCGAAGGCCAAGATCAGTACCCTTCCCTGTATATACTGATGGTGAATTTCCATGGAAAACATTGTAGAAATAATTCATAAGCTATCTCAATTAATCAATTCAATTCAGATGAAATGCATTAGTACATTGTGTTTTTATGCTTTTCTATAAAGGATTTTAATTATTTTTGTTTGCTAGGGTAATCTTTCAGTTGCACCTATACTTTAAAGGAGCAGTGAACATTTATGGAAAATATATTGTGTAGGGGTTTTCTTGTTGGCTAAAACAAAGATACACCCACTTCTAAGAGATGCATATTTCCAGAGTTATTACAGCTTAAACTCATTATTTTTACATTAAAAATGCCCTCTAGTGGTCAGGTTTATATAAGTTATTCTGTTAAATTTTTGAACAACTAACATCATTGTAAGCACCCTTATTTTACTCAGTAGGAAAATACCTATAATGTACAGGTTTTCATAAAAAGTCACTGTTCTTTTAAGGAGGAAAGTCTAACATTAACAATGAACATAAAGGGATATGGAATATTCAAATTAGTGGTTGGAAGAGGTTTACTTCACAAAACTATACATGAATCATAGATCTCTCTGTTAAAAGATCAGCTTTTGCAGTAGAGTCAGGGTTTGGACCTCAAGGGCCAAAAACAGGCTGGATTTAAGTATATACTTGATTAAGGAGAGTAGTTAATTTATCTATATACAAACTACCTGTGTTCAAGCAGGAAAATCCTTAAATCCTTGCTTTTTTGCAGCTGTTGAGCAATGAACTTGACATTACTGTGCTATTTGGACTCAAGAACATGTTTAGGATTTTCATGTGTGTGTGTCAAACCCCCTAAATACCCAGGGTAAACAATCAGAAAAAATTGCCAAAATAACACCAATAAATGTTTCTCAGCAGGGATTGGCAAAATGTCCAGTTGTGTTCTCATGAGAAATGCTTTGATAAACACATGGTTGTCTGCTTTTTCACTAGAAAATCTGCCTTCAGCAAAACCCTTAAAAATGTCTCCATTTCACCTACTCCAAAAAATATTTTGTTATGTTTTTCAATGGCTACAAACTTCCCACCCATTTAGTATATGTATTTCACATTGCCTCATCAAAACACGGCATTTTATTTAGTGAAATAAGGCTATCAGAAGCTCTTAGTGTTGGCTAACACTGTGAGGACCCAGATAAAAAAAAAAGAGGTGATGGAAGGACCGAGATGTGTCCAGTGAGTCAGTGGAGAAGGAAGTGACCACCACCAACATGGTAGGGTCTGGGAGCCCTGATTCGCCAGACCCAATGATCCAGTCCCCCTACATCGTCCCTTGCCCCACGTACTCACAGGGCTAATTCTACTAACATTTGACACATTTTTTCATAATTTGGGTGTATTGTTATGGGGCTTAGGACCTCACATCAATATATCCACAACCACATTTTTGGCTTTTTTTTTTTGTTATGTCGGCAGGTTAAAACATGTGTTAGTGGACTCTGCATGAAAAAAGTATGTCTAGATTTTTGGTGATAAAGTGGGGTCCCTTAATACATGTTTCTGCCTAACACATGGAATTAAATGGGGAAATGAGAGTTGTTGTTATAATGGGTCTCAACGGGCGCTAACTTTAGTGCCTGACGTGCATTTTTTTCTACTGGCATTTTTTTTATAATGGTAATTGCTTTCCGTGCTTGAAAAATGTTGGCAGGTGTTTTTTTGCCAACAGGACAAATTGAATCAAGACCTTTGTGTTTAAAGCAGGGGTAAACAAAGTAGCAAGAATGTATTCTTCATTGCTTTTCATGGATACTATGCTAGGATCTTGTTCTAAAGCATGCTAACATGTAGAAGGTGGTGGAGGTGGAGGTAGCATGTGTGGGCATGGGCAGTCTATGAGACTCTTGTAATCTCCTACAACAAACTCAGAGTCAAACTCCTCTGCAGACATAGATGTTATATTAAATTAGCAAACTCCTGACACATCATCACTTCTCTTATGTGTTTCAGAGCCCTGGGAACTTTTAGGAGTGCTTCTGTGGCTGCTAGTTCTGACACCTATTAACTGATGGTGTGTTTCCCAGTCAGACTTGTGGTTGGGCTTTATGTGAGATCTTATAGAGGCGGTACATAGGTGTGAGCCTGCTTTCCCCTGCTTACATGCCCATTACACAGAAAACAGATAACAAAATGCTTAGCTTTTGGGCAATGAGTGTGCACTTCATAGAGTAAGGGGTTCCTGTGGGGATGCTATTACTACTTCTAGGGCTAGATGCTGATGTAATTCTACTACTACTACTACTATGTGTCAATGGTACTGCACTTCCAAAAGCAGCAGAGGCACGAATCATCACTGCTAAAGTTGTAGATGTTTATAACCAGTGTTGTTGCTGCTGGTTACTCAACACTAGTGTGTGTGGCTTAGTTGGCCTTGGATTTGGAAAAGGTGACAATGCTGATGAGGACTGAAAGAATGACTGTATATTTTTAGGTATCTTTGCTTGTCTAGGGTCATACTTTCCAACTGTTTTATCAAAAAGTATATAGACAGACACAGTGCTCTTTTGAGTGGTGGAAGATTGAGCCTTTGCATTTCAGCTAACTTTCTGCCTCTGTCATCATCTTTCTCATTCTCAACTTCATCTGTATCTGAAGAAGAGGAGGATGCTGGAGGGATTTATTATTTTTTTTTTGTTATAAGAAGCGATTGCCAACAGTTAACATACATTAAAATAATCCATTGAATAAATCATCATGAATAAAAGTTTTGTTAGTGAATGAGATTTAGCATGCAATAAACTAGAAGATAATAATTAAAGAGACTCACGAAGAAGAACAGGAAGAAAAGCGAAAAAGAATAAGATAAAGAAAAAGAAGGAAGTATAATAAGACATGGTGTGCATCAGAATGGATGAGAAAAGAAAGGGAGTAAGAGGTTTGGGAGCTGAGAGTGAGGTGGGAGGATTTGGGAGGATTCTGGGGAGGTGACCGGAATTGGCATAGATCACTGGCAGAGTTAACAAAACGTAAAAGACGGTTCAGTCCGAGATTCGGACAGGACAGTATCTAGAGGGATATGTCCACATCTGGATTACCATTCACTCTTAGGGAGACCCCCTAAGAGTATTCAAAATAAGCATATAAAATATGAGAGGCTTCTAAGGACGAACAACAGCACAATGGCCTGTTCTACAGCTAGTCATGTTTTAGCTCTCTAAAAAAAGCAGAAAATCTGCACTTTTAACAAAAATTTTTCTGCTCTGTGAAAATTGCCATTTTTTATCCTGTTTCTCTTTTGTGGCAAATAGTTTTATCCATCCCTAATCTGTGATAGGTGAAATTTTACATTTTATATGCTAGAGTGTTTGTACGAGCAGATTAAGGCCATTAGCAAGAACACAGTGCAAAACTGGCAGGCTTCCGTTGGATCCTTTTTGCCACCTGTTCATTGACAACCATTGTGAGACCTATGTGAGCTGCTGAAACCTTTTTAAGGAGGACATCTTGCTGGTCAGTCATGTAGGAGTAGGAATTAGCAAGATTCTTCCGCTGATATATTTATTGCAGAAAAATCTGAAGCATATGGCTGATGAATCTCGCAATAATGACAATTAATACATGAACCAGCTAGTTAAATGAAATGCTAACATGTTTCAAGTAGGATCCATATCCATTAAAAGCAATGAGGAATACAGCCTTGCAACTTTGCTGGATATCCGCTTAAATATAACATTTCTGAATTTGTGCCAAAAAATGATTCATTTGTGCCAAGAAGTGATCAGAATCATCTCTCTGAAAATCATATTCTGTGAAAGAATATAAATGCAAATACATTTAGTAGAGGGCTGTATTGTGTAGGATGAGAGAAAGAGAGAAAACTAGGGCCAAAAATTGCAGAAATCTTAGTGAAAATAAAGTAAACAAACAATTTTTATAATCAGCAGCAACATCAGCAAGAACATCCCAAAATGTTTCTGAACATGTCATAATTTTTACAAAAAGCAATTCATGTAGTGGCAATCTAACATTTGTGGTGGTACTGACACATATTTATGGGATTTGCTTCTAGCATGTGTTGATAACTGTAACACATGAACACTGCATTGCTCCTAGGAGTAGTTCCACTGCATGTGAGATGGTTATAGCATACTTGCAGGATAATTACTTTCTAGGTCAAAATAATGACCCATTGACTACAGCAAACATAACAACGTGTGTGTGTGTGTGTGTGTGTGTGTGTGTGTGTGTGTGTGTGTGTGTGTGTCAAACACTGCCATGTACTGCCATGGAAAACTTTAGTTGTCCACCAGCAAGCATGCAGCCTGAGTGGGTTTTTATTAAACTGGTTATATAGTTAATTACTTTTTTACATGGCTATCAAGCAGCAGCATTGGTATACTTAATTTCTTAAAATTAACCAAATTTGGGTATCAGGCAGAAGAAGTGGACAAAACCCATTGGGCATGTGCTATTAATAGCAGCACTAGAGATGAGGAGGAGGATTACTAATTAATTGTTTTTACAATAATCTAATGGTATTGCAAGGTTAAACTGGATTCAGCTGCACCCAGTGTACAGACCTTTCACTTAACTCCTGTTTCGGTGCGTATATTTCTGTTGAATAATTATTAATGAATAGTCTGAAAACAGAGGCAAGATGCCAGGGTTTGGTAAAATAGACACCCACAATTCATACCCTAAGACAAGTGCAGAAAATATGTTAACAAATCATTAAAAAATAATTTCTTAAACTAGAGAAGTTCCTTAAAAAGGAGATGGTTGTATGGTGGGAGAATATAACATTACAAAAATATACACATATATATTAAATAGATTAGGTTTGGCAATACCCAGCATACAGAGCCATATAATATCTGACCTAGAAACCCAATGGGAGGAAGGCCATGTGGAATTATCCCAAGTAACTGAGATCATCCAGGAGGAAATAGGAGTTGTTCAGAGCAACTTAAGAGCTCCATCAAAATTGTATCCAATACAATCTAGAGTACCCCTTATAGAATGCTTTATGGAAAAAAAGAGTTTAAAAGATCAATTAAACTTAAAGGGATAGTAATGTCTTAATTATATAAAGTAATATTACAAACCATAAAATAAGAAATCCATCGATACAATTCCTATCTCTCAAAACTTTATGGTTTAAGAGATAGAGCATGAAGATCCCCCTCCCTGATGTCAGCTGTAAAGCTGACAGAAGGAGATCTTTGTCAGCCGACACAAGGAGGCTCTTCAGCAGAGCCGCAATAGAGCGATTTAAAAAGAAATACTTCTTTGAAACTGTCTAAAAGGTGTGCTTGCAAACCAAGCATACTTTGTAGACCACTCCAGTGAAGTATTTCTTTTTAAATCATGCTATTTTGCCTCTGCAGAAGAGCCACCCTTCGGTCCCCAGACCAGGAACTCCTGCTGTCAGCTTACAGCTGACGTCAGGAGAAGGTTAGGGAGAGGGGAACTTTAGAACGCTCTATTTCTCAAACCATAAAGGTTTGAGAGATAGGAATTGCATCAATGTATTTCTTATTTTATGGTCTACAATATTACTTTTTACATAAGACATTACTATCCCTTTAAGAAGACTCTCACAAAAAGGAGGAATCAAGACTAAACCAACTCATGAACAATGAGGAGTTTGTTTTAGAGAAGCAGATAAGGGTGATGCTCTAGTAGTCCTTGCTAGGGAGCCGTTTCTTACAGAAGGCAAACAAATTCTGGAGGATTAATGATTTTATAAAAAAAAACCCCAATGCCAGAATATCAAGCAGAGTATTTTCAACACATAAAGGGTGCATTTGAAGAATCCATCATTAGTAAATACGAATACCAGTTTTTACTGAATTGATATCCAAACAATCCCATTTATTACCACATTCCAAAGATACATAAGGATGTTATCAACCCACCTGGCTAACCAGCAATTGATCCCAGTTAATAGACTTTCATTTACAACACTACATGATTCAATTACCATCATACAGTAAAGATACTGGACATGTATTGGATAAACTGCAGACAGTCAAACAGAGAAAAAGTTATACCTTACTAGCATGTGATGTTACATATCTCTACACTAACAGATCACATAAATTGGAGTTGTAAGTGGTATCCCATTTCTTGTAATGCAATCAAGATATGATAGGGAAACAAAGGAAATGTATTCTAGAGGGGACTCAATTCATATTATTTCACATCCACTTTATGTTTGAGGATGAACATTACATCCAAACCTGTGGCACTGTGATGGGAACTTGTTTGCTTCCAGTTAAACCAACTTGTTTATGGGGTTCTGGGAGAAAGCCCACATATGGACCAAACATATTCAACATCTAGCCCTATACATGAGGTTTATCAATGATATCTTCATTATATGGGAAGGAGATGAAGGTTCTCTCAAATCCTTTTTGGAGAACATCAACAAAAACACTTTTGGCCCTTTGCTTTATATCAACATATAGTACAACATCTATAGTCTTCCTGGGTCTTGAAGTCAGCATAGGAGAAGGCTCCAAGATTAAACAAAAACTCGTTCTAAAAGGTGGAGGCAAATAGCTATATTCAAGCAACTAACAACCACAGAAAACTGTGGCTTAACAATGTCCCTTTAGGGCAGTTTCAGTGAATCAGATGAAACTTTAGCAAGGAACAATTACATGAAACACAAACAAAAGAACTGAAATGCAAGTTCAAAGAAAAGGTATATCACAAAGAGGTAATAGACAGGGCATTCTAGAGAACAAAATGGATGAGAAGGGAAGATTAGTTATCATTAGAGGGGAAGAAAAGGATCTTGCAGAAAAAGCCTATACTTCCCTTGAACGTGTAAGAAGAATTTTAGGAAAACACTAGAATAATATAAGGGTAGATATATCTCAGAGGGAGGATTCCTGAAAAGTCAAAAATCATTTAAAATAAAAAACAGATGACCTAAAAAATAAATTAGCATTAAGTGCTCTAAGGAAGGAGAAAATGGAATATCCTCCCAGCAGTAAAAATCAATCAAAGGACACAACAGGTGTATTACTTCTAAGTATATGAATACATCTGAGACTCTATTCCAGTCTAATATTACCAAAGAAGCTTTCCCAATCATTCCAACATTTTGCAAATTGCAATACTTTTTATGTGATTTATTTACTGGAATGCCCATGTGAAAAACAGTATGTGGGTAGAACAAAAAGGTCTATCAAAGAAATTTAGAGAACACAGAAGCAACATCTTAAGGAAGTCCACCACTCGTATCAAGCATTATAAGAGATATGAACATGATCTTAGTAAAATCAAAATTCAAATTATTGATCACATACCACCACATTCTAGAGGAGAAGAAAGATATAGGAGACTAGCCCAAAGAGACACATACTAGATTTTTAAATTACAGAAATTGACCCCAATGGGACTCAGTGGAGAGATAGATCTATGTTGTTTTTAAACTCAGACGCATAGTGTATAGTAATATACAGGCTTTTATTTCTCTATTAAGTTTAGTGTCAGGATTAAAAGCAATAATAACTAGGACTATTAATAAGAACAAATAGTGTTAGTACCAGATGGCCCATTTTACAAATTCAGTCTGCCATGTTGTTATTAAGATTGTAGGACCAAAACTGTTACACTCAGCCTTTTATTTCTATGAACTTATCTATGCTCATCCCTTTGGCTAGTAAGTTGTCTTAAAACATGTTTTCATTTTTATTGTCTAGTAAGTTTCCTATTCCAAACCTTCTTATATCATGTAAAGCTTATGGCTTTGTTCATTTGAATATCAAAATATTTAAAGGGTCAGATTTATGTATTTGATTATCAGTTTTAAACTAGATTGTATAACTTTGCAACCCCAATTTTAGACATAACATGATTAGACATACAGAACTATTACACAGTACATTTCAACACATTACAGGGTATCTAATAAGTGTGCATCTTTCTATGAACCTTAAATATGTTATTTAACAACCAAATAAGTGTGATTTCAGACATGCCTAAATGCCAAAAAAAATTAATAGCGTAAAAAGCCATCCTGTGCATTAGGTAAAAACATTTTTAATGACCCTATTGATATCTGAATATTAGACAAACAGGTGTCTCTCTGGTCATCCCATAATAATCATTTATGAAATAGATACTAATGGACCATGGTTAGTGGGTATAATTAATAAATATGACTAGATCAATCTGTAACACTATGGATTACTCCAGTTTTCCAGTTAGTGAATGAAAGTAATTTTCCATAGTACTATCAGGAAAATATTTTAAAACTATAAAGTATGCATGAAATTGTTAATCCATAATACAATCAGAATATTCTTCTATGATTATAGGGCAAACATCAGACAAATATTCCTTTGGCTTGAAAGGAATAAACCAAATAAGATTCAAAATACATAACTGGAAAAAACCTGTGGTCACACTAGACGTTTAACCCCATCCCGACAATGGACGCACATGTACGTACCACAGAAACTGTCACTTAGTGACAGAGTATGTACATGTACGTCCAGGAAGTAATTGAAGGTAATGGGGACAAAAGTTTGGCGGGTGTTAAGTGCCGGCCGCGTGCGCACCCATCTGGTCACTAAGGGGTTAAGAAATACGGAACAAAGTATGCTATTTACGTCAATTATATCAAATTGTCCCTGGAATAATAGGGGAAATGAATACTAGTACTATAGGACTGTGTTTGCATTATATTGGCTAGGGTGTATGTTCATTGTCAATAGGTGCAATTTTTTATATATGTGTCATTTAGAAGAAACATCTAGGAACTTTATATTTAAAAAACATTTTACTGATTAATAATGTAAATTGCAAAAAACTTACCAATTCCTATGAATACACAAGTACTAATCTGTAAATTTTAAACTAGAGTATTTTCATACTGCATTTACAAAGACTAACACACGTACTGGATGACACATACCAGTAGAGTTGCATCTTATTCAATTAACTTCTAAATGTCATTTATTAGAGAAAAAGTACATGAAATGAAAAAATAGTATGTATGTGATTATAAAGAAATGTAAGCATTAACCTATCCGGGTGATGCTAATGAAGATCAACACTTCCATATTGATTACATCCCAGTTACGTTGATTGACACACATGTAACTATAAGCAGAAAAAATAGAGGACGGGTGCCCTCTATACATCATTTATTTTCCTTGATGAAGAGGCTATGTTTTGCCTCAAAATGCTTTGGAATCTCCACATGAGGAAAGAAGCACAGCAGAGATACCAAGCGGAGCCAAACCAAATTCCAGAACACAGGCGGCAATTGTACCACAAAGGAACCCTGAAAGGTGCCTCAAGAAATCTGCTGAATTGCCAGACACAAAGAAATCAGACTGTAAGCATACTTCCATAAGATGAAAGTTAAGTGGGATTTGTCACTTGTATTGCAAAGTTATATTACCAGGAGCACAACACTCTTATAGTTTGGTAATTAGAACTTATTGATTTACAAATACTTGTGCAATAAAGAGCATCCCCACATTCATATGCTATACCTATTGTGTGTATAATTCTTTTTCATTGATGGTCTTTTCCTAAGATTTTCATTAATTTTAAGTGTACTTACTTGTTTATATTTTTTCTGTCAGTTTTCCAATGTGAGGTCCTCATTGGTTGCCCTGTGTTAAGCCCGCCCAGTATAGCCTTTATATACTGGGCTCCTGCACCCACACATTGCCCTTTTGTGGTGTTCCTGTGCCAGTACTACGTTTGTTATTGAGGTTTCCAGTGTACCGACTTGGCTTGCCTGACTACTCTCCAGTTCCTGAGCCCATGTACTGACCCGGACTGCCTGACTATTTTTCAGTGATCGTTCCTGTGCATTGACCCGGTCTGGCTGACGTTCCTGCTCCCGTGTACCGACCTGGATTGGCTGACTTTCCTGCTCCTGTATCCTGACCCGGCCTGGCTGACGTTCCTGCTCCTGGATTCTGACTCGGCAGATCTCCGTTTTGGTCCTGGTTGCCTCTGCGACATTCTGACTTCCGGTGCCTTACCTTGTTTGGCACCTCTGCACCCAAAGGCTTGCCTAGTACTGTCCCATTTGGCTCTACAGAGCGCCTCTGGCCTAGTCCTCCATTGCGCAAAACCGGTTGCAAGTGTTGCCTCCGTGATAGCACCAGTACATTGCCATTGGTTACGCTCCACTCTGTCAAAACCGGTTGCCAGTGTTGCCTCCGTGATTGAACCGGTACATTGCCATTGGTTACGCTCCACTCTGTCAAAACCGGTTGCCAGTGTTGCCTCCGTGATTGCACCGGTACATTGCCATTGGTTACACTCCACTCTGTCAAAACAGGTTGCAAGTGTTGCCTCCGTGTCAGCACCGGTAACGCACCTGTTTACTTCAGTGGACTGGTACTCGCTGTGAACTCAGTCTTTGGCGTGTTTGAGAATCAGCTCAATACCTGCGCATATGGGACTGTTTTCCTTTCTTGATGAACATGAACTCCTGCGTTGCTGAAACCTGGAAACCTTATCATCTGCCTGACCCGTGTCAGCATAAACTGTTTGTCTCCTATATTTGTGCTGGACCTGTGTGGGCCTAATTAACATGTTGTGTGTCTGTACTATAAGTTGAATATTACAGGACCTGTGAGGGTTCTTTGTGTATTATTGTATTTAATAAAACTGTGTTTTTTATCCTACCTCTGTGTCTGTGAGTCAAACAAACGTTACATTACCACTCATTACACTGATACTAGATTGAATTTACAGTCTCATCATTTACATGTTTTTATAATTAATTTATGTTTTATCACTAATTTTTAAATTGCTGTAAGATCAATAAACAACCACATCTTCACCTTCATTGAAACCTTACTTTTTTATCTCCAAAAATAATGGTTAGCTTACTGAACATTTTTTGCAGGCTTACTGTAATTGAAAGCTTCAAAGTAATTACAGCAAGGCTAGGGTTGAAAAAAAAATTATTGGAGGCTTAAAAAAAAGTGTTTGCAGGCCAGCAAAAAAATAAAAAATGCCCGGAAAAAATCTTGTATCTGCTACTGACTTAGTGCCACTAGGGACATTCTGGATTTTACTACTGATGTAATTCCTGCTTCTGAGTCATCTAAGCAGCAGAAAAATTAGACTGCTGTATGGGACTAGGATCACCAGCAGTGACAAGAGACAGGATGTGGTACAGTGATGCTTCCACTTGCCACTTGCCATAGTGCTGCTGAGGCTGAAGCAACACCACAACAACCCCCCCAGAACTCTGGTTAGAGGAACTTGGCTACTTATATTTCTCTTCCTGCACCGCCTCTAGGAGGAGGAATTGTATTATTTCCCTTGGGAGCAGGAAGGATCTGTACCCTATAATCAGCAACTGCAATGTTCACAATGTGTGCAAGGAAACATTATCCTTGTATCCAAATTGGCACATCTGCTCTGACTTTAAGCAACAGGCACAACTGCATCTACCAACTTAACATTTAGGAAAGCAATATTAATCAATCCCCCCTCAGGAAATCAGGTACTACTGTCACAATGACCTTTGTCTGCTCTGCTAAGGACTCATAACGTAACAAAAACTTCATAAAAATAATGATTCCTCCCTGCCACCAGCTTAGGATATTCACTGAGATGATATATCTACAGATGATTCCTGCATTTGATTGCTCTCTTCCACATTGCAGTGTTTGGTCAGTGCACCTCACAATGTGCAAAGAGTGAAGACAAACTTGCAGATTCTCGCTTCTACAGTCTATCAGCTGGTGGGAAGGTCATGGAAGCAAAGGTTGTATGAAAGAGTAGGAATGATGACCCTGAGGGTGCCAGAGCAATGGGCACGTTTTCCTATAAATGTACCCTAGCAGATGATGACAATGCAGGTGTCAAGTTTATCTTTAAACTTCTATGCTGCTTAAAATAAACTTTCTGGTGTTTTATTGCATGTGCCTAATGAGGGCAGATGTGCCAAGGTGTGCCCCTAATTTCCCCTTTTCACTACCTATCTCACACAGTGCAGTCACTGATGATTGCACTGTGCTTACCCTAATAGAAAATATTGCCATACCCACAATTTCAGTGAGTGGACAGGTGGAGAAGAATGGACTTCTTCTCTAGAAGCAACTTCCCTGGCTGGGGCAGGTGCTGTTGTTGCCTCAACATCATCACTAGAGCTAGGACCAGGTGCAGTAGTGGAACCACATATGCCTTTCTGTCACGGTTTTAATAAACTCTTAGACAATTTGGTTAAGGTAAAAACAATGAAGCTTTATTAAACAAATAATAAAGAACAGAAATGACCTTCACAGGTCCAGACCCAAACAGAGGATAGCACTTTTGAATCTGACACAGGTCAGGGTATATAACAATAGATATGTACAAACTACAGAAATGCAGAAAAATAACTGGAACAGGAACTAGAACAAAACCTCAGCAGTACTGGTCAGGAGAAGCCCTAGGAGAAGCAAGTACTGCAGGGCAGACACCCCAATAGCTAGGGAGAGGATAGGCTCTACCGGCCTTGCCTGTAACCAGGTAAAGGCAGCCCATGTGACTGCTCAAATCAATACACGGAGGAGATGCCCGGAGGCAACCGGAATAGGCACAGTCTGCACGGAGCACAACCGGAGGTGATAGTAAACAGACTCAGTATAATGCACCCGGAGGCAATAGAGAGTGCAGAAGTACAGCAACGCAACCAGAAACAACTGATAGGTGCAGACGGACAGGTTGTGCAACCACAAGTACCCACTGAGGCAAGGTTGTATGGTAGTGCAACCAGATGTAACAGTGAGGCACCGACCTTATAGTAGTGCAACCGAAGGCAATGGATATGTGCAGACTGACAGGTAATGCAACCACTAGTGACCACTAAGGCACAGGCTGTATAGTAGTGCAAATGGAGGCTGCAGAGAGGCACAGGCTGTATGGTAGTGCAACCGGAGGCAACGGATATGTGCAGACTGACAGGTAGTGCAACCACTAGTGACCGTTAAGGCACAGGCTGTAAGGTAGCCAACCCGAGTTAACGGATATGTGCAGACTGACAGGCAACCGTAAGGCAATGGCTATCAGACATGAGACCGGGGCAACAGATGCACTAGCAGTAAGCTGACGCTAGGTGAGTAGCCAATGTCTGGGTCGGACACAGACAGCGATAGTCAACCAAAGCCTGGGACGGTACACAGAGAGCAGTTGTCAGCCAAAGCCAGAATTGGTACACAGAGAGCAGTAGTCAGCCAAAGCCTGGATTGGTACACAGAGAGCAGTAGTCAGCCAAGCCGGGATCGGTACACAGAGGGCGGTAATCAACCAAGCCAGGTTTGGTACACAGAGGGAGGTAGTAGCATAATCGGTCACGGGATCGTAGTCAGGCAAGCCGGGTCATAAACAATACGGGCAGTGAAGACAGGAGCGAGGTCAGACGAAACCGGATCATACACGGAACAGGAACACAGCAACAAAGGTCTGGTCAGGAACACCACGAAAGGGCATCGGTAAGTGACAGGAGGGTGTATATAAAGGCAAGCCCTGGGAGGGGTTGAAAACCCAGAGTCAATAAGAAGCAGCCAAAGGAAACCCGGAAGTAAGAATGTCGCTCAGGCAGAATCACGGGCACCGTGATACTGTCCTAGTGCCAAATCATTGCTTGCTGAACCCAGTCCCTCTGTGCCCCTGTGGTCCATGGCACACTATCCTGGTCATCATAATTCTGCTTTTGTGATAGAGGAAGGTCTGTCTCAGACAACTCAGCAGCATGAATTACAGCAGCAGCAGAATCACTGCGGGTGGTTGTGGTGATGTACATTCCTAATTGCATCTCTTTCTCCTGTCCCTTATCACATCCTGTAAAAAATAATATACTTTCTTCCACACCAGCTACTCCACCACACTCACAATCATCATCACCACTACAAGTCTACTTCCGCTCTAGGGGACTGCTTAGTGGTACAAAATGTGACAGAGGGTCACCTGCTGGCATGCTTTCCATCACCTCAGAAGGCATTACACTGACAGCAGTAACAGCAGGCTCATACAGGCACATACAGTTGACCTGTGCTTCTGATATCAGTGACCCCTTCTTAATTATATCCCCCCAGATCCCAGGGGAAGCAGGTGCAGAACTGGGTATTTACTGGATTATTCTACATCTGATTCAGCAGCATCAGCAATGTCCTCCCAGCTACTCTTGCTGCTCAAACAACTTTATTTTTTAAATGTTTCCCTCATCCTCTCTGTTTGCTTCCACTGTTATTCTCTAATATGCAGCATGGAAGGAAGATCCAGGTTTTTCTAGTATGGAGGGAAGAAGTTTTGCCAGCCTTGAAAACATAGCCAGATAATGTAACCATTCATGTGGGAAAATCTGTGGGTTTCTCTATCACTAGTCAGGAGTGGACTATGAGAACCAGAAGATTTTTTAACTTGGATAGGAGAGAATAGGTAATTCTGACATTGTTCTGCAAAAGCCGAAATTGCTGTATCTGCAAAGATTTGCCTTAGGAAATCCATCAGGGAATTTATTTCCACAGGAAGGAATAGATTCCTGGACATATGAAGAAATCTGAAAAAGAAGCCAGAGAGCGAATCACGTGTAGAACCCAGATCATCTAGACAAAACTCTCCAAAAATCTATCTTCTTCCTTCTGGGTTGATAAAATCTCAGATCTCATATTGGTTCGTTAGAAAGAAGGAAAAGGGGGTCACTGAAGGCTTACAAGAACATCTCAGAGACACAAAAATATTTTTTTGCATATGGGATCATGGAGGTGTGTATCCCATCTCAGTAACCTTGCTCTGAAGTTTTTCGCACTTTGAAAAGTTGACTTTCTTAATTACCTTGTAGAGGAAAAAGGTTGCTACCTCCTTGTCGAGAAAAGAAAATAACATATTAGCTTTTTTGTTCCTCTAAATCAGGGCTTATCAATTATAATAGAGGTTAAGAATATGTGATCTTTTTAGACTGTTTCAGAATCCATGATTACATGAAAAACAACCTGGTCATACTAGTTCGGCTTTTGACTTACTTATTTTGCTGACAGCTCACTTATTCATGCAATCATTGCCTTTTTCAGGGCCACATATCTGTGCTCCAATGCATATGTAACATTTCTTATACTGACTAGTGTTTTTTGAGACTAATTCTGTATCTTAATTATTTGTGCAGCCTTCTACCAGATAACTAACCATTGATATCAACCCCTGCAGCAACCTTCTGCCTGTTAAATAACCACTGATACTGTTTTCCCATACAGTATTGCTCAGGGAAGGTGGAAGCGGCCATATTAGCCAGAGGTTACAGTAAGGCCCTGACACTATTGCTCCTTTTGCCTGGCTCACCATATTGTAGTGTAAACCAGACTATCAGATGTAAAAAGTGATAGACCTTTACATGTGTAAGAAAATAAAAATGAACAAAGATGATTCAGAAGAGGGGATTATTTCTATGGGGATATAGATGTATGTATAGGTCTGTGTATGTATGCATACATATCTATATGGATATAGATATATATATGTGGGTCTATATGTAGTATAAGCCTTGATATATAAAGTTTATATATGAACAACAATATTTTGTTTCCTTAATTACAAATTCAAGGCAATTTCAAATTTCAACATTCCCAAGCTTCAGGGTCACGTACAATTACATCAATTAACAAGTGATATCAAATGTTTAACAGGATGCTCTTCTTTAGATAAGCAAAGCAAGAACCTAAATAGAGGTATTTTGCAAATATACATGAATGGGGTTAAAACAAAGAGACAAAAGGAGAGTAAGAGTGTATTAATTTTCCCAGCTGACTTTGGCACCAGATGTTGAGCTGGCAAACAAAGGCTTCACATTTGAAAATATCTTTCTTGAAGCTTCCATCACTTCATATACAAATACTCAAATACTCTAAATACCACCAAGAAATTGCAGGTAGGCGTGGTGCTAAAAGACCATTTGGGATGCATGTTATACAAATTGACTAGTTTTCACCAGACTTGACTGAAAGAAAAATGGTATAAAGGGAAGCACTTTTGGAGTCTGAGTGGACAGCGCTACAACATGTGATGGGCAGACTATAGCATGGAAAGTGAACAGTATAGCATGTGAACAATCCTGAGGCTTATGGCCTCTGCTTGAGAGTCTTAATGAAAGCCCAGCAATGGAGCAGACCAGAAACCATCTAAGATCAGTGCTGGAGAATGTGAAAAGATTATTATTATCAGAAGAATATTTACTGGTATAAAATGTAATTTTATACACTATGTATCTGCTACTCACTATATTGTTTCTTTCTTGCACATACCATCCATACAGTAACAGTGTTTTGAATATTGTTCATAATATAATATTGCAAAGCAATGTGTTGTGTACCCCCTGGCACTCAAAGGGTTAACCATTTGCTGAATTGTTGTCCTGGATGGCCAGAAAAAGAACATTCCCTTTTTTAAGAGATAGTAATGTCAGAAAAAAGTATTAACTATATGGTAGATACAATTAAAAGAGATTACTTGCACTTATTCGTATCTCTCGAACCATTATGGTTTGAGAGATATACAAAAGTAAAATTCTCTGCTCCCTCCCCTTTCTGCTTGATGAGCTGTAAAGCTGTCAGAAGCAGATTCTGGTTGCTTGACCAGATGCAGCTCTTCAGTAGTGCCGACATAATGATATCTAAAGATAAATACTTCATCGGAATGGTGTACAACTTGTGCTTGCAAACCAGGAACACATTGTAGACCATTACGATGAAGTATTTATTTTTAGATATCACTATGTCACCGCTGCTGAAGAGCCGCCATCTGGTCCAGGAACCAGGATCTCATGCCGTCAGCTATACAGGTGACGTATGAGAAAGGGAAGGGAACGAAGAACTTTATTTTCATATATCTCTCAAACCATAACGCTTTGAGAGATACAATTAAAAGAGATTACTTGCATTTATTTGTATCTACCATACAGTTAATACTTGTTTTCTGACATTACTATCCCTTTAACAAATAAAAATACATGTCCCCATTTTTTTAAGAAGAAATAAACGTTGGAGAAATATTGGAGAAAATTAAAAGAGAATAAAAAGAAAATAAAAAGTTTCCATCTACTATTTAATAAGTAATAGACTCTTGTTACAATTTAATCAAATTGTTTCATTAACAAGATTATTAAAAAAAATAAAAAATAATGAACTTCTGAAAATCAACAAGTAAACTGGCATTACCTTTTGCTCAAGGGCTTACTTTGCACTTTATATTTTTTGCATCTGTGGATGTATTTGTGAAATCAAAATGCTTTATATGTTGTTTGTCTTGCATACAAATCACTTCAGTTTTCCTTCACAGAAATACCTCCCTGCTAAAAAAAAAAAAAAAGAAAAAAAATATCGTCAAAGTATTAAGGTATAGAAGATATACATATGTTATACGTCTATGACTGTTTCATCACATTTTTTCAGATTAAATTGTTTTTATCATAAGTGATTCATTGACTCAAGGTATTGAGGCATTGCTTTCCAGTGAATTACTGGCCCTTATAGTCCTTAAGTGGTTATATTTTGTAAAACATATTATGCTTTACTGCAACTCTAATGTTATATTTTCATAATCAGAAGCAGATTGACATATTAGGGAATATCAAACATTCTATTTTATTGTGAATTTTCATTATGATTAAGTAGCAAATGAGAATAAGAACACAAATTGCCTTTTTTGGCAAATTTCAACATAAGCTTGAATTTTACAAAATGCTTTCTGCATTTGTAAATACAAGACATTTTCCTTTGGGTAATGTAAACTAGCATAGTTTGGGTAAAATTAAGATTCAGTCTTATTCTGGGTTTAGAAGTCATTTAGTAGAGTCCTGAAACATACAGGTGCAACATATTAAGGAAACGTGCTGTGAATAAAGATTGAGCAGAAAGAAGTGATCTGCTTTAAAGCTACAGACATACACCAAGTTTATACATTAGTTACCCTATAGAATAAATCAATAAACAAATAAATTAATAAGGATAATGACCCTGAACACTGTGCACATGAAAAGCATGTTTCCTGGACATCCATGGCAGCATTCACTAGATGGGTAGCTCCTCCTTTTTCAGCTGATAGGACAGAGAAAGTCAAAGAAAATCAAACAGCATAAGAGACGCCCTCCCCTTTCACCAGATGTCTTTTTTCTCTGTCTTCTGAAGTTGGTAGGACTGGTGAGGCTGGCTCTCTTTTTGAGAGCTGTAGTTTTCTTTTGAGGCTTACAGGGATGGGGTCGCCTTTAGTCCCTTGCCAGTTGGAGTTTTCCTCCTCTCTCCTTCTGAAGCTCCAACTTTTAATCCACCCTTTGAGGGTTGGTGAGTTGGAGACCCTGTAAAGGCTAGGGTTTCCCTGCAGTAGCAGTTGTAAAAGAGGGAGTGGTGGGAATGCTGTTTCTTCCAGTAACATTATTGCAGATCCTGCAATTGAGTAAATGCTGATGTGGGCCTATCTGAAGAATATTCTGCCCTTTCTGATTTGGAGTTCCTGGAGCTATATGCACGGATGGGTTGTCTATGCCACCTGCTCAAGAGTTGCCATAATTACCAGTAATCAGGACAATTGGACTTCCTGCTCTTTTCCTGCCCTCAGGTATGTTTGTAGTCCTCCATTCTAGGCCTCTGTTCCACTTTTACTTGTTTCCTCTGTATGCGGATGCTGGGTGTAGTCCCAGGTGTTTTAATTGCTTAAAGGGATAGTAATACTTCATTTTATCTTTATTTTATTTTGTAGGCATTACAAAAACATGAAGAACGATATAAGTCTTATCTCTCAAACCTTTATGGTTTAAGAGATATTCACAAACAAAGTATGCCCCCCCCCGTTCAACCAGATCAGAAGGGAGGTGCCCAGGTAGACTTCACAGAGGAACAATCTTCAATTAAGGTAAGGGAGAAAGCTGAAAAACTTGTCAAGGGGGGGCAGGGCTTTCATTCTTTTCATACAAAGAAGATTGTCCCCTGCTGTTATCTGTCTGGTCTTACAACCAGATTCACATCTGAGAAGAGATGGCTTACACTAGGAAAAAGGGGCGGGAGGGGGAAACTTTTCTTGTGACTATCTCTTAAACCATAAAGGTTTGAGAGATAAGACTTCCTGCTCCATAGTCTTCCTTCTCACAGTGACTTGTAAGATGAGGATATTGATAATCCCCTCCTTCACTCCTAACACTAACAAACTGCTGGACCTTCTTAGTAGTAGAAGTAGTACTAGCACTGGTGGTACTACTTGGGAATGGCAAGTTTGACTTAGGATCCTCTGCTGTCACACTTGCCATCATCTTCTCCTTCCCCTCCTCCTGAGTATTACAAGACACACTAGCAGCAGCTTCAGCACTGGTGGCAGTAGGTCCAGCGCTGACAGCAGGCACCACACTAGTTGCAGTAGGGGCAGCACATCTGTCAGCAGGCATAATACTGGCGGGAACAGGTTCAGCACTGGCAGCAGGCACAGCACTGGTTGCAGCAGGGGCAGCACATCTGACAGCAGGCATAGTACTGGTGGCAGCAGGTTCAGCACTGACAGCAGGACACAGCACTGGTGGAAGCAGGGGCAGCATGTCTGACAGCAGGTACAGTATTGGTGGCTGCAGGTTCAGCACTAGCAGCAGGCACAGCACTGGTGGCAGCAGGGGCAGCATGTCTGACAGCAGACACAGCATTATTGGCAGCAAGTGCAGCATGTATGACAGCAAGCACATCAATGGTGGCAACAGGTTCAGCACTGGCAGCAGGCACAGCACTGGTGGCAGCAGGGGCAGCACATCTCACAGCAGGCACAGCACTATTGGCAGCAGGGGCAGCACGTATGACAGCAGGCACAGCAATAGTGGCAGCAGGTTCAGCACTGGCAGCAGGCACAACACTAGTGGAAGCAAGGGCAGCATGTCTGACAGCAGGCACAGTACTGGTGGCAGCAGGTTCAGCACTGGCAGCAGGCATAGTACTGGTGGAAGCAGGGTAGCACTGGCATCAGGCACAGCACTGGTGGCAGAAGGGGCAGCACTTGCAGCAGGCACAGTACTGGTGGAAGCAGGGGCAGTACGTCTAACAGCTGGCACATCACTAGTGGCAGCAGGGGCAGCACATCTGATAGCAGGCACAGCACTAGTGGCAGTAGGGGCAGCATGTCTGGCAGCAGGTACAGCAATGGTGGCAGTAGGAGCAGCAATGGTGGCAACAGGGGCAGCACATCTGGCAGCAGACACAGGCAGCTGACCTGTCCTTCTCTCATTACTACCCTTTCCTTCCTCCCTTCCCATTAATTTCCCAAAGATCCCTAGGGGTGATTTAGGGGGACTGAACAGCATTGGTTCAGTAGTGCTCGCTTCCTCTCCTCCTCAGACTCAGTGGACACGTAAGTGTCCTTCCAATTCCTCCTTTTACTATTTTTAAATTTTCTCATAGTGATAGCAGTCACTATTAGCATCTCCAGCCTCAATTTTTTTAAAAAATCACAGCAGAACAGCACAGAACGTCTACCTCACTCTGTAGCTGCTTCCTGGAATACGTCAAGTTTTTATAGTGAAAAGGCAAAAATATAAACGTAAATCAATGGGTGAAAACTTTATAGCCATTGAAAAAATGGCAAAGAATTTTGGCCAATGGGCGAAAAATGCAAAGATTTTAATTATTGGTTTTAAAGAGGATTTTCCCACGAAAAAGCAGACAACAACGTGGTTTTCGCAGGATTTCTCGAGGGAACATGCCAAGAGCTTTCACCCACCCCTAGTAGGGAAGTGTCAGCCAGTGGGCTTTGGAACAAGACTGAGGGGGCCAGTTTTTGGAGGCAACTGTGACTTTTGGTGGCATTGCAATAAGGCTGGGTAGAAAGACAGTGAGCATGCCATAGTGGTGTCAAACAAATTGCTTTTCAATGCATTGGACACCTCTGCTGCTCATACAGAATTATTCATGTTTTGTTTTTACTTCAAATCTCGTTGGGGGGACTACATTAGAACACCTGATACCCCCCAGCTATTGATCATGACAGAGAATGGGATTATAAAAAAGTATTGAAATTAATAGAGAGACCCTCGGCTAGCAAATGCATATGAGTTTACATTTTTCACCTTCTCACATTTCCAAAGCTACAAAATTTTGTTTTTACACATAAGTCTTTGTATATAAATTAGCACTGAAATATTTAAACACAATATTTTTATTATTATTATTTTTTACATTTTGCACCATTTCAGAAACAAAATACTTGGGACCCTGCAAAGATAGATATATTCAAAATGTTCACAAAATTCCAGTTTCAGAGAGGGTTATTTGTGCTTCTCTGTCAAAACTGAACTGATATGTAATTCCAAAAGTGGCACAATATAAAAAAAAAAAAACTTTTTTTGGTAATTTTCACTACATCAAAGATACTGAGATGTTTTAAAACCATTTCAGCAAAGATTTTCATTGCTAAACGAAATTTGTTCACCATTTCCTGTCCATAAATATTTACGTTGATGTCAACTGCACTAGTGAGCGTTTATCACGGTGCCCGTGATTGCTGACTTTTGCTGTCAGTCAGGTGTGTGTACTCTCCATTGGCCGCCTGTCTATTGCCCGACCAGTATTGCCTATATAGACTGGGCTGAGGCACCCTTCGGTTGCCCTTTCGTGGTGTCTCTATGTCAGTAGTCACCTGCCTTGTACCTCTATCACTGGGCCTGTTTTGCTCCGTTACCAGTGTCAGCGTTTCTCCAGTAGTCAGTGTCTCTCCTGCGTGGTTCCTGCCTCCGTTCCAGATCTGGTTGGGCTGTTGTTCCTGCTTCCATTCCTGATCCAGTGTTGCCATTGTTCCTGCTCCGTTCCTGACTTGGTTGGTCATCCTGCTGTTCTAGTGGTTGTCCTGGACTGTCTGCCGTTCCTGTTGCTGGATCCCGATTGTCATCCATCTGCCTGTTGGGTCATCTGGGCGACATTCTGATCACTGGTTTATTCCACATTCACCGGTTGCTGATCCCTCCATTATAGAACCGGTTGGGCAATACAGTTGTCCAGTATGCGGTACTGGTGTACTCCACATTCACCGGTTGCTGATCCCTCCATTATAGAACCAGTTGGGCGTTACTGTTGTCCAGTACGCGGTACTGGTTTACTCCACATTCACTGGTTGCTGATCCCTCCATTATAGAACTGGTTGGGAGATACAGTTGTCCAGTACACGGTACTGGTTTACTCCACATTCACTGGTTGCTGTAGTCTCCATTATAGAGCCGGTTGGGAGATACAGTTGTCCAGTACATGGTACTGGTTTCCTCCACATTCACCGGTTGCTGATCCCTCCATTATAGAACCAGTTGGGTGATACAGTTGTCCAGTAAGTTTTACTGGTTTACTCCACATTCACCGGTTGCTGACGCCTCCACTATAGAACCGGTTGGGCGATATGGTTGTCCAGTACGCGGTACTGGTTTACTCCACATTCACCAGTTGCTGATGCCTCCATTATAGAACTGGTTGGACGATACCGTTGTCCAGTATGTGGTGCTGGTTTACTCCTCATTTACCGGTTGCTGATACCTCCATTATAGTACCGGTTGGTCTTACTGTTGTCCAGTAGGCGGTACTGGTTTACTCCACATTCATCGGTTGCTGTCGCCTCCATTATTGCACCGTTTGGGCCTCCCTGGTTGTCCTATATGTCATACTGGTTTGCTCCACTGTTCCATCCTATGCTGCTACTCCCATCTATACAGCATTAGTGGAGCTGTCCTTCTGTCCTCCTGGCTGCTTTGCCTGGTATATTGGCAAGGCCGGTAGAGCCTGTTTCCCTTTTATAGTGTCATCTTTCAGGCTGCTTTGCCCGGTATATTGGCAAGGCAGGTAGACCCTTATTCCTGCTATTGTGTCATTTTCCTGGCTGCCTTGCCCGGTACATTGGCAGTGCTGGTAGAGCCTTAGTCATATTATTAGTTCATGCCTAGGCTGCCTTGCCCGGTACTGTGGCAAGGCCGGTAGAGCCTACCATGCTGTATCTTGTAAAGCTACTGTTTGAACCATTTGTGTTCATGTGATATATATGTATATTCAGGACCCGCGAGGGTTCCCATTAAACTTTTCAATAAAGTTTGATTTTTATCTTACTCTGTGTCTGAGAGTCAAAACAAACCGTGACAGCGTTGTCCTCAAGGCCCTCCAGCATGTTGAATCAAGATATTAACAAAAAAAAAAAATCTTGATCATTCTCTGGCAATTACCTGAGCCAGAACAAGGGTAAATTGAACATGGATTGGCTTTTATATGGCAGTCCCTGTTCAAATGAGTTCCCATACTTGGATTGGATTGTGGAATTACACAAAGCATAGAACATGCTCTGTAGTAACATCACCTCTCAACCAATCAGCATCTCGCTGGAGGGTCATGGATATGAGTAATGTCACCCCTCCTTCTAGCCAATCATTAGCTAACACCTAAAATTAAACTGATGTAATAAACATTTAAACACCAGGTACTTCATGCTCGAGGGAGCAGATATTTCTGCCTTTCTTAGGACTGTCACTGATTTCCAAGATTATCTGTAAATGGGCTGAGATAAAATAATTTATTCTGAGAACAAGAGCAGTGGGCACTAAGCACAAAAGATTAGAGAAAAGTTAGATTTTTTCCTCACATGAATTTTTGAGGACATTCCTCAACTAGCCAATGTTTCTGTGAAAATGCCAGCATACTTAAAATTCATAACATGAATCCGGATTTCTGATACCTTTATTGAATTTCTTTCAAGACATTTGCTCTTTATCACCTATGCTTTCTATGGCCAAAATAATTCTCCCTTCTCTACTATAAAACTACAAAATGTCCTGCTGATCTGTGAGGTTTAGTTGAGACAGAGCAAGCTGTAGAAGCAGTGCGCTATAAACAGAGAAAAAAATACTTTTTAGAGTATATGTGTAATTAGCAAGCACCATTACATTTTCTGTTTTTGTTGCCTGCTGCACTGTGTAAAAAATTAATTGGAGGAATACTGCTTATGATATGAAAGACTCATTTAGCAGCAGTTGCAGTCCTTGTAGTAGCAGTGGTCAGCAACAAAGACCACCAGATAGCACAACCCCCCACCACCCACAACATCCCCTGTGACTGAAAGACTCCAGATCCTTCAAGAATCAGATAGTATTGCAATCACCTGGGACCAAAAGGCTCCAGACTCAACCAGCAGCAGATATTGCTTCCACAATAACACAAAGCAATCCTGCATTGTTCCATAGAAATTACCCAAATGTGAAGCCTGTATAGAGGATGTAATAAAAATGTGTTTGTTTTTAGAAAAAAAAAAGGATTTTGTTAGCCAAAGCATTTTTAAACTCACCTCGCCAAGGTACCCCATTTCTTTTCCACCCACAACTACAAGCTACATGAGCCTTGTATATTATCATGATTACAGACAGACAAAACCAGACAAAAAGGCCAAATACTATGCCTTTAGGAACCTCTTTTACAATAAAATCATTTATGCACATTTAAAAGCAAATCATTTATAAAAGTAATGTAAATTAAATGTCAGCTAGAATGAGGAGAAAATATGTTTGAAGCAAAGAAAAGAAGCATCTCCCAGTGTGAACAAACATATAAGAACTTAAGTGATGGAATGCAACAAGGAATAATAGGTTTCTACAAGTCCCAAAATTATGTAAAAAAACAAAAAGCTATCTTTTAAAAGGGGACTAGTGCGGGTGCTCCAGTCCTTTTGGGTCTTCACTCACTCACTGCTAGTGATTCTGGTTTGAAAGCAGGTTAGTTTCATCATGTCACACATACCACCACCAGCAATAGAGGAGAAGGACAGTAATATGGCTAGCTGTCTATGACAATGCTTGAGAGGCAATGTTTGATTCTATGGTTATTGTGGTGCAGGGTCTGGGAAGCAATGTATGGTAATATTGTTACTGTTAATAAGGATGGGAGGACAGTATGTGGTTAAGCAAACCATTCCAAACATTACAACGTGGCTTATATTTTAGTTAGTCTTTACAAAAATAATTATAAATATTAGTAAATAAATATGACTTCTGCCATCTCTTACAGCAAACCCAAAGTTATCATATGACTCTGCACCAGGATCCTTAGGTGTTATTTGGAATGAACTAACTGTTGGCAGTGACACACTATGACACATAAATAACATCACTACTTCTCTTATCTGCCAGAGATCCCTGCAAACTTTTTGGAGTGCTTCTGCTGCTAGTTGTGGCACCCATGGCCTGCTGATAGTGTGACTCCATGTCAGCCTGGTGGTTGTGCTTGGCCATACTATAATTATCGGAGATTTTAACTATCTGGATATCAACTGGAAAAATGAGACCCGTCAGAGTGCTAAGGGAAGCAGGTTTGTAAGCATGCTTCGGGAAAGCTACATGTCTCAAATGGTGGATGTTCTGACAAGAAATAATATATTGGACCTAGTGATAATGAATAACCTGGACATGGTATTCAATATAAAGGTATGTGAACATTTGGGAAACAGTGATCACAGCATTGTTACATTTGAGATCAGTTTGGCAAAGCAAAATTGTATAAGTTTAACCAAAGCTTTTAATTTATAAAAGCTAGCTTCAAATTGTTAAAAGCTTCAATGCAACACTTAGATTCAAATAAATTATTTAAAGGCAAAAACACTAAGAAAAAATGGTCAGAATTAAAATTTAGGTTGCAGAACTGTACCTAATAATATATACCAGTGGGGAACAAATGCAAAAGAAATAGATCACAGCCAATGTGTTTAACTGCAAATGTAAAAAGGAAATGGCAAGGGAAAAAAGCATTTAAACTATTTAAGTCTGAAGGAACAGAACATTCTTTCTTAAAATACAGGGAGTGCAACAAAGACTGCAAACAGGCAATTAGGTTATAAAAAAAAGATAATAAAACTTAAATTGCAAGGGAGAGCAAGACTAATCCAAAAAAGTTTTTCAAATATATAAATGGCAAAAAACTTATGTGGGAGTGCATGGGTGAGTTCATTAGAGATCATAAGGAAAAGGCCAATATTCTAAACACTTTCTTTGCATCAGTATATACAAGGGAACAAGGAATGAGAGAAGAACCTCATCAAGAAACAAACAAAACAATATAATTATCAGAGATTAGGTTAACACAAGAATAGGACATGGGAAGAATGAACAAAATTAAGACCGAGAAAGCACTGGGTCCTTATGGTATACATCCAAAGGTTCTTCAGGAACCCAGTGCAATGTTAGCAAGACCCCACATTTTACTCTTCAATGATTCTCTCAACACAGGCTCAGTGCCATAATATTGGTGTAGAGCCAATGTAGTGCCTTTATTTAAGAAGGGAACTAAAATATAACCTGTGAATTATAGACCTGTTTTATCTCTGTATTGGGAAAACTGCTAGAAGGGATAATAAGGGATTATATTCAGGATTAAACCACAAAAAATAAGACAAGATTATTTGCAGGTATCAACATAGTTTTATGAGGAATAGATCATGCCAAACTAATGTTTTCAGCTAGAAGCAGCAACCTAGATAATGGTAAGGCAGTTGATGTAGTATATCTAGATTTTGCAAAGACATTTGATACAGCACAACACAGAAGGTTGGAGTATAAAATAAGGAAATTGGGGCTCAGGGATAACTTTTACAATTGGAAAGAAAACTGGTTGAAGTATAGGGAATATGTGTGTATTTGCAAACTGACAATTTTCCAAAACAGTTAAAGCTGAGAGTGAAGTACCGCAGGGTTCGGTACTTGGTCCACTGCTTTTTAACATGTTTATAAACGACTTGGAAATAGATATAGACAGCAAAATATCAATATTTCCAGATGACATTAAATTATGAAGGGTGATTAATTCAGAGCAGGATATTTGTTCTCTACAGAAGGATTTACATAAAATGGCAGATTGGGCAACCTAATGGAATATGAACCTTAATGTGGGAAAGTGTAAAGTCATGCATTTGTAAAGAAAAAAAAATCACAATTCTACTTATGTTCTTAATGAAATCATTTTAGGGGACTCGTTGCTAGAGAAAGACCTGGCAATCCTTGTAAACTACACACTTGGAAACAGTGACCAGTGTCAAATAGCAGTAGCAAAAGCAAACAAAGTCCTGTCTTGCATAAAAAGGGCTATTGAAGCAAGAGTAGATAACATAATTTTGCCATTGTACAAATAATTGGTAAGACCTCATGTAATGGTTTGTTTGACTCACAGACACAGAGTTAAGATAAAAACACAATTTTATTGAAATCAATAATACATAAAGAACCCTCACAGGTCCTGTAGTATATAACATATAGTACAGACACACGACAGGTTACTTATGCCCACACAGGTCCAGCATGTATATATAGCAGGCAAACAGTTATGCTGACACAGGTCAGGCAATGCAGGATACAGGTTCCAGTAATGCTGGAGTTAATGTTCACAGACTAGAAGAACAGTTCAAAGAGTTTGGGCGACCAGCTGCATCAGGAGACGCCACAAATAGAGTCCACAATATACAGGCTACTGAAGGCTACAGTGGGGCTACTGGCACTTTAATGGAGGCAACAATAGCAACCGGTTTTGACAAGGAGGAGCGCAACCAATGGTAGATATACCAGTGCAATAACGGAGACAGCACTTGCAACCGGGTAAACAGAGTGGAGGGAACCAGTGCACTATACCGGTGCAATCATGGAGGCAACACAGCAAGCGGTTAAATAGGGTGGAGCGAACCAGTGCACTATACCAGTGCAATAATGGAGGCAACACAGCAACCGGTTAAACAGAGAGGAGTGAACCAGTGCACTATACCTGTGCAATCACGGAGGCAACACAGCAACCTGTTAAATGGAGTGGAGCAAACCAGTGCACTAAACAGGTGCAATCACGGAGGCAACACAGCAACCAGTTAAACGGAGTGGAGCGAACCAGTGCACTATACCGGTGCAATCACGGAGGCAACACAGCAACCGGTTAAACAGAGTGGAGCGAACCAGTGCACTATACCGGTGCAATCACGGAGGAAACACTTGCAACCGGGTTAGGTAGAGAGGAGCAAAGCAGTGCACTATACCTGTGCAATAATGGAGGTAACACTTGCAACCGGGTAGGTCTGGGACTGGGCCAGAAGCGCTCTGCGTAAAGGGAGACAGGCCAGCCTGATATACAGGGTTGCCAGCAGAAAGTCAACGGCGTCAGAATGTCGCAGAGGCGACTAGTACACAACGGGCACTGCCAAGTCAGGATCCAGGCGCAAGAATGTCAGCTAGGCCAGGTCAGGACACATGAGCCGGAACGTCAGCCAATCCGGGTCGGTACACAGGAACAGGAACGTCAGCCAGGCTGAGTTGGTACACAGGAAACAATCACTGGAGAGTAGTCAGGCAGTCCGGGTCGGTACACAGGCGCAGGAACAGGAGAGTAGTCAGGCAAGCCAAGTCGATACACTGGAACCACAGTACAAATGTAGAACTGGCACAGGAACACCACGAAAGGGCAGCCATAAGGTGCAGGAACCCAGTATATAAAGGCAATACTGGGTGGCTCAACACAGGGCAACCAATGAGGGCCTTCTACAGGATAACTGACAGGAAAGGAATCACGGGCACAGTGATAGTGCCTCACTGTCAAAGACCCCCCCCTCCTAGAAGAGGGACCTGGTTTCTGAGGATATTTAGAGTGGAAAATATGCAGTAATTTAGGAGCATGAAGGTCCTTCTGCTCAACCCAGGAACGTTCCTCAGGACCATAACCCTTCCAATGTACCAAATACTGCAATTTTCCTCTAAATCTGCGTGAATCAATGATACTTTGAACTTCGTACTTCTCCTGACCCTCTACCTCTACCCGACCGGGAACCACAGGATTAGTTGTGTAACGGTTGCATACCAGAGGTTTCAGAAGAGATACATGGAACACATTATGAATGCTCGTGGACGCAGGGAGAGCCAAGGCATATGAAACAGGGTTAATTTTACGGATCACCCTGAACGGACCAATAAACCGGGGAGCCAGTTTGTTAGATGGAACTTGTAACTTGAGGTTTCTGGAGGATAACCATACCCTATCCCCAACCTGGAAGGAGACAACTGGCAGCCTTCTACGATTGGCGTGGCGCTGATGGCGCTGGAATGACTGACTGAGGGCCCTCTGAACCCGTGCCCAAGTGGAGCGGAGTTGCTCAATGTGCTCATCCAGAGATGGAATCTGTTGTGACTGGAAGGAGTCCGGGAGCAAACAAGGCTGGAACCCGTAGTTGATGAGAAACGGGGAGCTCCCGGACGATGAATTAACCGCACAGTTCCTGGCGAACTCCACCCACGGCAACAGGTCGGCCCAGTTATCATGATGATCCATAACAAAACAGCGCAGGAACTGCTCCAGTCCCTGATTGGCAAGCTCAGCGGCCCCATTGATCTGGGGGTGGTAGGCAGAGGAGAAGGACAGTTGAATGCCCATCTGTTCACAAAATGCTCTCCAAAATCTGGACATGAACTGGTTCCCCCAGTCAGACACTAGAACTCTAGGTACCCCATGCAACCGAAACACCTCTTTGGCAAAAACAACAGCCAATTCCTTGGCAGAGGGAAGGCCATGGAGGGGTACGAAATGAGCCATTTTAGAGAACCTGTCGACCACCATCAGTATGAATGAATACCCTCTAGATACTGGCAACTCTCCCATGAAATCAATGGATACGTGGGACCAAGGATGTTCACCATTGGGCACTGGTTGGAGTAGGCCCACTGGGAGGTGTCTAGGGGTCTTGGCATGGGCGCAGGTGGCACAGGCTGTGGTAAATGAGAAACAATCAGCCCTCAGAGAGGGCCACCAGAAAACTTGTGAGAGAGACCATATTAGCTGATCCCTACCGATATGACCACCAGCCTTAGATGAGTGGTATGTTTCAAGTAATTGAATATGGAATGGCTCATCAACAAAACACTTTCCCACTGGGGTTTCTGGGGTGGCCGTAGCCCGGTTAGCCAAAATCTCTTCCCCCAGTGGCGAAGTGATTCTAGTGTGTAGGGTAGCCAAAATGCGGTCAGGCTGTATAATGGGTACTGGGACCTCGTCCCTATCAGTTTCAGGCTCAAACTGTCTAGACAGGGCATCCGCCCTAACATTCTTGGAACCCGGCAAATATGATACAATGAAATTGAATTGGGAAAGAAACAGAGCCCATCTGGCCTGACGAGAGGACAATCTTTTAGCCTCAGAAAGATAAGTCAGGTTTTTGTGATCAGTCAGAATCAATACTAGACTTTTGGTACCTTCCAATACGAGATTCCTTCAGGGCGAGAATAATAGCCAGTAGTTCTCTGTCACCAATCTCGTAGTGACTTTGGGCGCTTGACAACTTCTTAGAGAAAAACCCACATGGTCTGAGGGTGCCCCCTGCCACCGGGCATTGATATAGTACTGCCCCCACCCCAATCTCTGAGACATCGACCTCAAGTGTAAATGGGAGAGACGGGTTAGGGTGGGATAGTACAGGAGCGGCTGCAAAGGCAGATTTCAGTGTCTCAAAGGCCTGTTCAGCTGCCTCAGACCATTGGGAAGGATTAGCACCCTTGTGTGTGAGGTCAGACAGTGGTTTAACAATAGTAGAAAAGTTCTTGATAAACTTTCTATAATAATTATCGAATCCTAAGAAACGCTGGATTGCTTTTAACCCTTTAGGCCGTGGCCATTGTAGTACTGCCGCGAGTTTCTCCTGATCCATAGCAATACCTTCTTTAGCAATCAAGAACCCCAAAAAGGGCACTCTGGATCTGTGAAACTATCTAAATTAAAATAAAATTAAAAACAGACATTCTCTGAAATAAATGAAATAAAAAACATCAAAAAGATATCTAAAGGGTCCCCACTGACGCGTTTATTATAACATCTTTCTTCAGAGAATATCTGTTTTTAATTTTATTTTAATTTAGATAGGGTCTTTATAGGTGTATTAGAGTAGGACTTACCGCAAAATGAGATACTTTGGTGTGGTGGTAAGCTTACACACGGATTGGCCAATTTGTGAAATGAAATTCTCACTTATTTTCACTTAGATTTACTAAGATTTACTAAGTTATTATATATGCTAAATACAGGGCATTTATGTTCACAGTATATAGAGGAGCGCAGGATTGTCTTTTTTGTTTGTGTTTTCACTTTTTGGGTTTAGGCCTAATGTTAGGGGGACTGGAGAACCCTCTCATTCCTTGCTGCTATCTATATTTCTAACTTTATTCTTATATTAAATTAGAATATGATACGGATATTTTATGATGAGTAAGCGCTGTGAGCTTTCTTCTCTTTTCTGCTTTTGTTTCACACATATCTCCTTTAGCTCAACTAAGCAGCTTCTCATTTTATCCAATTTATTCACAAAGATAAAAACACATAATTACTTTATTTCATTTCACCATTCTTTTTTCTTTCTCACTTGACCTTTAAAAACAAGGCTTTTTGGCCTGTTCCAGTATGCAATCCCCCTTGCCTGTTTGGTATCATCCATTCCTCACATGGCTTGTGGGGAAGGATATAAATGAAACATAGTTTTCAATGCAGGCCCTTATGGGCCATGTATCAGGTAAGTCCTCCCTCAACACCTAATTTGGGTTTTTTGTTTTGTTTTAATTGCACTACATTGGGACCCACAAGAAATAAAAAACATCAAAAAGATATTTAAAGGGTCCCCACTAACGCGTTTATTATAACATCTTTCTTCAGAGAATGTCTGTTTTTAATTTTATTTTAAAGGCTCTTTATAGGTGTATTAGAGTAGGACTTACCGCAAAGCGAGGTACCTTGGCGTTGGTGGTAAGCTTACACACGGATTGGCCAATTTGTGGAACGAAATTCTTATTTTCACTTAGATTTACTAAGGTTTACTAAGAGTTATTATATATGCTATATACAGGGCACTTATGTTCACAGTATATAGAGGAGCGCAGGATTGTCTATTTTGTTTGTCTTTTTTACTTGGGCACTGTGTATGACCTGGCTATCTACGAAAACCAACTCTGTGTATGACCTGGCTATTTATGAGAACCCGCACTGTGTATGATCCGGCTAAGTAAGAGAACCCTCTCTGTGTATGACTCAGATACGTATGAGAACCCTCTCTCTGTGTGTATGACCCAGCTAAGTACGAGAACCCTCTCTGTGTATGACCCAGTGATCACGAGTACCCCTTACTGTGATAAATTTGTACTATTGGCTTAAGACAGACCACTGTTGTGAACAGAGAATCTGATTGGTGACAGCAGGAGTGAGTCACAGGGTCTCGATATAGTGACTGCAAGCATGAGTCACAGGGTCTCGATACAGTGACTCCAGGCGTGAGTCACAGGGTCTCTTAGCAGTGATTTCAGGCGTGGTCAGTTCTCCAGTCCAGCAGTCATTGTGTTCCTGTTCTATGGATCAAGATTACAGTTCCAGTGTTCCAGTCGACGGATCAAGAGCTAGCGTTCCTGTTTCCTGCTGAGACTCACAGCGGCTTCGGCCCAGTCTCCAGCATTGTGGTCTAGCGTGAGGCCTACTATTTCTGGTAGTAGTGTCGCCAGCTAGTAACCCTTTGCTTGCTGTACTACATATTTATTGCTGTGATTTTTTCTAATAAATATTTTGCATTACATAACCGTATTGAGTTCTGAGCTTTCCTGGGTGCCCGTGACAGTACGCAAGGGCCATAAGTACAGACGGTGATGATTATGTAGTTTTCCAAAGCATCCTGGATAGGATGGAGACACTGGGTCAAAGACTATACCAGTTGTCTTTAGCCATACAGACGGCTTTGCAGCGTACTGCAAACCTTGGACAAATTTGTACACAACTGGTGTCCCCTCCCGGGCACCAGTCTAACCCGCCTCGGTTGATGCTAACCCTCCCTATCCTCCCTCGCCTCCCAGGCCTCCTATATTTGTTGCGGATGATGCCGCGCCCATGCAGGTTGATGCTGTGGTCAGAGGGAGGCCAGCAGTTGTGGAGCAGGGACGCAGACAGCTTGATGAGGTCCCTCCACACGTTTCTGACACACCCTATCCTCCCTCACCTCCTTTACCTCCTGATCTTGACTCTGAGAGTGGTGAACCTAGAATGGTGGGGGCCACTCATTTGTCTAGGGAGGAGAGAGCCTTTGGTAAATCGGGACATCAGCTGTGATCCTGACCAGTCCATTCTGAGCGACGCTCAAACTTTAGAACTGGGAGGGGACAAGTGATTGGTGGTATTTCACTGTCCCAAGTACATTTTTCAAATAAACCAGTACTGAGGGCCTGTATTTACTGGGCAAATAAATCTGTGTCAGTTCCAGCGTTTCTGGACACAGGGGCCACGGGCTGCTTTATGGATGCAGAATTTGCAGCCAGCAAATGTATTCCATTGGTACCACTCGAGACTCCTTTGTTAGTAGAGGCTATTGATGGTAGACCTCTACAACCTGCACATATTACTCATGAGACCGCACTACTAACCCTGAGAGTCAGAACCCTACATACTGAGACTCTGAAGTTTCAGGTGATTAATTCACCACATCATGCATTGTCCTGGGGTTTCCATGGGTGCAGAGACACAACCCCAGGATGGACTGGCACACGTGTGAAGTTTTATCCTGGTCTCCAGGTTGTACAAAGTCTTGTCTAGCTTGTCCTGTGAGAGCCACACAGGCCTTGAATCCACTCCTCCCAGAGGAGTATGCCTCATTTGTTGATGTTTTCAGTGAAAGCCAGGCTGAGGTCTTACCTCCACATAGACCTTATGTTACGATTTTCAGACACTCAGACAGAGGGTTAGAATAAAATACAATTTTATTAGAGCAAAAAACAATAACAAGCTTGCCCCCTAGGGGTAGTACTGAAAATAGCACAATATGGACTGCAATGCCAGGTACTGACCAGGGAATATATCTCTAGTACAAATATGACTGAAGACAAATGGTTAATTATAAGGGTAATCAGTCTCAAATGTGGTGTTAGGCACGCCCTTGGTGAACAAGACTGCAGTAGGTGCTAGGTCACATAACACCTTAAGTCCATTCAATGTGTAATGCTGTAGATAAGAGCTGCGACTTGAGACTGAAGCTGCAGTGTAATTGTTTGGTAGCCCCCACTGGCGTAACCGGAGACCAACAGTATTGGAATCGTTTGAGCCAAAAGCCCCCACAGGCGTAACGGAGACCAAAAGTATTGGAATTGCTTGAGCCAATAGCCCTCATGGGCGTAACAGAGACCAACAGTATCGTAATACCTTGAGCCAATAACCCCCACGGGCATAACGGAGAGCAACAGTACTGTGATAGTGTGAGTCAATAGCCCCCATGGGCGTCTACCGGAGACCAACAGAATTGGAATCGTTGCCAGTAGCCCACGGGTGTAACGGGAACTACTGCTCTGCAGGTGTAAGGAGCCGCCGACTACCGAGGCCCACAACGCGGCCCGCTCGCAGAAGCAGAGTATCTGGCTAAGGCTTAGAAATGGTTAAAGTGGCAGTGAGGTAGAAGGAAGCAACACAAGTGATCAAGGCTCACAATAGCGACACGGCACAGCAAATGTCAATAGACTCAGCTATACTACACAATACAATGAATATGGAAGGCTCAGCTCAGGAAACACGGCTCAGCAATGGTTAACCCAGGAAATACAGGAGGCTCAGATCACACACTGCAGCGATCAGAATGTCGCCGAGGTGACAACCAGAGCTGTAGACTGGAGCGGCAGAATCCGGAACAAGTCCAGGAGCAAGTAGTCGGCTAGGTCGGGTCAGGACACGTAGAAGATTCGCAGACAAGCCGGATCAGCAAATGAGCAGGAACGTCAGCCAGGCCGGGTCAGATCACGGAGGAGATTCTCAGACAAGCCAGATCAGCAACAAGCAGGAAGTCAGCCAGGCCTGGTCGGATCACGGAACAGGAACACAGCAGCGTAGTCAGTACAGGCCAAGTCGGTATACAGGAGATCAGGAACAATGGAACACAGCAACGGCAACTCTGGCTCAGAAACACCACGAAAGGGCACCTGACAGGTGCCAATGGCCAGAATAAAACAGGTCACCAGGGGCGGGCCAACACAGCTCAACCAATCAGGGAGCAGCACAACTGAGAATGACAGAAAGGATCACGGGGACCGTGATACCTTACGATTGTGCCTTGGAGTTATTGCCTGGTTCCTCACCCCCAAGGGGTCGTGTCTATGCTTTGTCTGTAGAGAAGAAGAAGGCTATGGAGGAGTATGTGTCTGATGCGCTGGCCAGGGGAATCATTCAGAAATCCACATCCCCTGCAGGTGCTGGATTCTTTTTTGTCAAAAAGAAGGATGGGGAGCTACGTCCTTGTATCGATTTATGTGGTTTAAACAAGTTGCTGGTTAAAAACGCTTATCCAGTTCCCTTGATTACTGAACTTTTTGACCGAGTCAAAGGTTCCAAGATTTTTATGAAATTGGACTTAAGGGCTGTGTACAATCTAGTACGAATTAAAGATGGGCACGAGTGGAAGACCTCTTTCAATACCCGGAGTGGTCATTATGAATATCTGGTTATGCACTTTGGCCTGTGCAATGCCCCAGCTGTCTTCCAAGAATTCATAAGCAATGTTCTAAGAGAACTACTCCAGAGTTGTGTGGTGGTTTATCTGGATGATATTCTTATACATTCTCCAACTCTGGAGATGCACCAAGCTGATGTAACTAAGGTCCTGAGCCTGTTGTGTGAGAATAAGCTTTTCTGCAAGCTCGAGAAGTGTGAATTTCACAAACCCCAGGTTGCCTTTCTCGGCTATATTATTTCTGTCTCTGGATTTGCCATGGATCCTCAGAAATTGTCGGCTGTACTTAATTGGCCTCGTCCCATGGGCCTTAAGGCAATCCAAAGGTTCTTGGGATTTGCGAATTATTATCGGAAGTTTATCAATAATTTTTCCTCTATTGTCAAATCTCTCACCGAAATGACTTGAAAAGGAGCCAACATTACCTTATGGTCCCAAGAGGCCATTGATGCCTTCGAGAAACTAAAAGCTGCATTTGCGGCAGCTCCATTTATGTTGGAAGTAGGCGCCTCTGAGATTGGTGTAGGGGCCGTATTGTCACAACGTTCTACCCCAGGGGAGGACCTTCGTCCTTGTGGCTACTTCTCTAAAAAACTGTCCAAGGCTGAGAGATTGTATCAAATAGGGGACAGAGAACTGTTGGCGATAACCCTTGGTCTTAAAGAATGGAGACATCTTCTAGAGGGCACAAAGTCTCCTATCCTGATCCCAACGGATCATAAGAATCTGATATACCTCTCTGAGGCAAAATGCCTCTCTTCAAGACAGGCTTTTTGGGCACTGTTTCTTTCTCGATTCAATTTTGTGGTTTCGTATCTTCCTGGCTCAAAAAATCTAAAGGCAGGCGTGTTATCTCGCCAGTTTTGCTCTTTGACTAGGGAGGAAGATCCTCCTACTCTGATTATTCCTGCTGATTGTATTCTTGCCACAATTCGCACATGTATCACTTCTCCTCTGGGTGAGGAGATTTTGGCTACCCAGGCTGTTGCTCCTGTTGAGAAACCCAAAGGTCGTTGCTTTGTGCCAGCACAATTGCGCATTAAGTTACTGGAGACGTACCATGCATCTAAAATAGCTGGTCACATTGGCCGAGACTAGTGATGAGCGAGTACCCCAATGCTCGGGTGTTCGGGTGCTCTGACCGAGCGCCCCCGGAGGCTCGAGTGCTCGGCCGAGCACCCGAGCCCCATTGAAGTCAATGGGAGGACTCGAGCATTACACCAGGCACCCCCTGCTCTGATGAGGGGAGGGTGCCTGGTCCATAGGAAAAGGGAAGAAAATGATGGAAACACCACAGAAATGGTTCAGGGACAGCATAGGGAGGATGTCTGGATGCATCTTGGACTCCAACATCGCTGCTGGGAACGGTCTTTCGCCCGTAGTACGCCATTTTTACAGACTGACCGTAAAACACACAAAAAGGAAAATAAAAACGACTTTAGGCGAAAAATTGTTACCAAACAGTATTTGCTGTATATTTACTTGTATATCATCTGCAAATTCTCCCAAAAATGTCCTCGATTTTTCTGAACTGAGGCCATGATTAAGAGGGAAACGTGCGCAGAGGCAAATTCTCCCAAAAATTTAATCGATTTTTCTGAACTGAGGCCATGATTAAGAGGGAAACGTGCGCAAAGGCAAATTCTCCCAAAAATTTCCTCGATTTTTCTGAACTGGGGCCATGATTAAGAGGGAAACGTGCGCTGAGCCGACCATCCAAAACATTATGGGTGAGGGTCTGCTGCGGAGCTGACCATCCTAAACATTATATGCGAAGGCCCGCTAGTGAGCTGACGCTATAAAACATTATATGAGAGGGCCCGCTAGAGAGCTGACCCAATAAAACATTATATGAGAAGGCCCGCTGGTGAGCTGACCTATATAAAAATTGTCAAACAGGGCCCGCTGGTGAGCTGGCCCTATATAAAAATTATATCACAGGGCCCGCTGGTGAGCTGGCCCTATATAAAAATTATATCCCAGGGCATATGGAAGAGGAGGAGGAGGATGAGAAGATTAAGAGTCAACCATATACCCGTTTTTTGGGTGGAAGGGGTGAATGGGAATACAGAGTATTCCCATCATTGTAAATAACATATATAAAGTGAGTTTATGTTCCCCCGGGGCTTTCCTCCAGTGGAGTGGAGAAGTCAGGGGAAATCCAGGCCTTGTTCATTTTTATAAGTGTCAACCTATCAGCATTGTCGGTGGAAAGGCGGATACGCTTATCTGTTATGATGCCACCAGCAGCACTAAATACCCGCTCAGACAGAACGCTGGCGGCAGGGCAGGCCAGCACCTCCAAGGCGTAGAGTGCCAGTTCATACCACGTGTCCAGCTTGGACACCCAGTAGTTGTAAGGCACAGAGGGATCATTGAGGACGCTGACACGGTCTGCTACGTACTCCTTCACCATCTTCCAAAACTTTTCCCTCCTTGTGACACTAGGCTGCGCATCAGGGTGAGGGTGCTGGCGGGGTGTCATGAAGGTGTCCCACGCCTTGGAGAGTGTTGCCCTGCCTTTCTCGGAACTGCTGTGTGCTCCCCTTTTCTCCCCTTCTCGGTTGGCCAACGTAGCACGTACTCTGCCGCCAGCGTTGTCAGATGGAAAATTTTGGAGCAATTTTTCAACAAGAACCTTCTGGTATTGCACCATTTTGCTTGTCCTCTCCACCGGAGGAATGAGAGATGAGAAATTCTCTTTGTAGCGGGGGTCCAGAAGGGTGAACACCCAGTAATCCGTGTTGTCTAAAATGCGTATAACGCGTGGGTCACGGGAAAGGCAGCCTAACATAAAGTCAGCCATGTGTGCCAGAGTACCAACAGTCAAGATTTCGCTGTCCTCACCAGGAGGATGACTCTCAATCTCCTCATCCTCTTCCTCCTCTTCTGCCCACCCACGCTGAAGAGATGGAACTAAAGTTCCATGGCTACCCTCTGTAGCGGAGGCAACCGTGTCTTCCTCCTCCTCCTCCTCCGCCTCCTCCAATTGTCGCTGAGAAGACGAAGTGAGGGTGCTCTGGCTATCACCTTGTGTAAGCTCTTCCTCCCGCATTTCCACCTCTTCCACATGCAAAGCGTCAGTTTTAATTGTGAGCAGCGAGCGTTTCAGTAGACACAGAAGTGGGATGGTTACACTGATAATAGCGTTATCGCCGCTCACCATCTGTGTCGATTCCTCAAAATTGCGTAAAACCTCACAGAGGTCTGACATCCATTCCCACTCCTCACTTCTGATTACAGGAAGTTGAACGGAGAGGCGACGACCGTGTAACAGCTGGTACTCCACTACTGCCCTCTGCTGCTCACAAAGCCGGGCCAACATGTGGAAGGTGGAGTTCCAGCGCGTGCTCACGTCACACAGCAGCCGGTGAGCTGGCAATTGTAAGCGCTGCTGCAGCTTCAACAGGCCGGCCGAAGCTGTAGATGACTTACGGAAATGTGCACACACGCGGCGCACCTTGGTCAAGAGATCATGCACATTGGGGTAGGTTTTTAGAAATCGCTGAACCACTAAATTAAATACATGCGCTAGGCATGGTACGTGTGTGAGCTTGCCGAGCTCCAAAGCCGCCACCAAGTTACGCCCATTATCACACACAACCATGCCTGGTTGCAGGTTGAGTGGCGAGAGCCACTGCTCGGTCTGGTGAGTAATCCCCTGCAACAGCTCTGAGGCTGTGTGCTGTTTGTCCCCAAGGCAGATCAGCTTCAGCACGGCCTGTTGACGCTTCCCCACTGCAGTGCTACACTGCTTCCAGCTACTGGCTGATGGGGGAGTGGCGCTGCGTGTAGAGAATTCGGAGGTGGAAACGGAGGAGGAGGAGCCAATAACGTAGGTGCTGGCGGAAACCCTGATGGAGGTAGGGCCCGTAATCCTCGGCGTGGGTAGCACCCGTGCCATCCCAGGGTCCGAGTCGCTCCCAGCTTCCACGACATTCACCCAGTGTGCCGTCAGGGAAATGTAGCGTCCCTGGCCACAAGCACTTGTCCATGTGTCAGTCGTTAAGTGGACCTTCCCAGTAACTGCGTTGGTCAGGGCACGGGTGATGTTACGGGACACATGGTGGTGTAATGCGGGGATGGCACACCGGGAAAAGTAGTGGCGGCTGGGGACCGCGTACCGAGGGACAGCTGCTGCCATCAGGCTGAGGAAGGACTCAGTGTCCACAAGCCTAAATGGCAGCATTTCGATGGCCAGTAATTTGGAAAGGTGTGAGGTTAGTGCTATGGCCTGTGGGTGGGTGGCTGGGTATTTTCGCTTGCGCTCAAATGCCTGGGGTAACGACATTTGGACGCTGTGCTGGGACAGGGAAGTGGATGTGGTCGCTGATGGTGCTTCAGATGGTACAGGTGCAGGGCGGGAGGTATGCGGGCCTGCGCCTTCGACAGGCGATTGGCCGGCACCGAAAACAGGGGAAGAGGAGGCAGTGGTGTGGCCTGCAGACACAGATGGGCGATCCAGGCGTTCCTCCCACTTATTACGGTGCTTGGATGCCATGTGTCGGATCATGCTGGTGGTGGTGAGGTTTCTAGTGTTCATGCCTCGGCTCATTCTGGTGTGGCACAGGTTGCAAACTACAATTCTTTTGTCGTCCGCACTTTCCTTAAAAAAACGCCATACCGCGGAACACCTACCCCTTGGCAAGGTAGATTTATGCAAGGGGGTGCTCCGTGGAACATTTGCGGGCCGGTTTGGTGCGGTCCGCCTTCTTTCTGTAGCCACACCACTGCCTCTTCCAGCCTGTTGCGGTGCTGCAGATGGCTCACCCTCAGGACTGCTGTCATCGCTCGGCTCTACACCTTCCCAGGTGGGGTCAGTCACCTCATCGTCCACCAAGTCCTCCTCCACTTCCTCACTCTGATCATCCTCCTCACGTCTTGATCCCACCACATACTCAGTCATTGACAACTGTATAACATTCTCCTCAACAAGGTCTTGAGACAGTAATAGTGGTTGATTTAATGGCAACTGTGTCTCATCATCATCATCATCCACTACTTCCTTTGACTAGTGTTGAGCGAGCACCCCGATGCTCGGGTGCTCGGGTGCTCTGACCGAGCACCCCCTGAGGCTCGAGTGCTCGGCCGAGCACCCGAGCCCCATTGCATATAATGGGACGACACGAGCATTACACCAGGCACCCCCTGCTCTGATGAGGGGAGGGTGCCTGGTCAATGCCCCCCTTCATCTCCGCTATGCCCCCTTCATCTCCGAATGCCCCCTTCATCTCCGCAATGTCCCCCTTCATCTCCGCTATGCCCCCTTCATCTCCGCTATGCCCGTCTTCCACAATGTCCCCCTTCATCTCCGCTATGCCCCTCTTCCACAATGTGCCCCTTCATCTCCGCTATGCCCCTCTTCCACAATGTCCCCCTTCATCTCCTCTATGGCATAGAGGAGATGAAGGGGGACATTGTGGAAGAGGGGCATAGCGGAGATGAAGGGGCACATTGTGGAAGAGGGGCATAGCGGAGATGAAGGGGGACATTGTGGAAGACGGGCATAGCGGAGATGAAGGGGGACATTGTGGAAGAGGGGCATAGAGTCTATGCCCCTCTTCCACAATGTCCCCTTTCATCTCCGCAATGCCCCCTTCATCTCCGCAATGCCCCCGTACCTCCAGTCCCTGGTGGTCCAGCGGAGCGTCTTCGGATCTGTGCCTCTTCCGGCACAGATCCCCGCCACCCGAACATGGCGGGCGAGCACATGGCAGTACTCGACGAGTACCGCCATGTGCCGAGCAGAGCGATGCTCGAGCCTATCCGAGCATCGGCCGAGCACGCTCGCTCAACACTACCTTTGACCTTAAATGCCGTTCACATCTGTCATCTTCTTGTGATTGGTTACCCTCTAGAGGTTGTGAATCAGGTCACAAGATGTCATGTTCCTCTGCAAGCGTGCTTGGAGAGAGGGTCAAATGAAGGATTGGTGATGAGACGAGCTCCTCACTATATCCCAGTGTGGGATCACTTCTTTGACCAGACCGTGTATGGTGGGAGGAAGGATGATCAGAGTGAGGATTATGTTGACCAGACTCTTGGCTACTGAGAGTGGACTTGGTGGAAGACAGGGTGGTGCTTAACCGACTGGAAGCAGTATCAGCTGACATCCAACCGACCACCTGTTCGCAGTGGTCGGACCTCGAGAGTGATGTCCTGCGACGCCCTGTAAAATGAGACATGAAGCTAGGTATGGTGGATGTCTTTCTTTCTTGTGCTCTGGCACCAGGCACAGTTTCTCCGCGTCCTGACCCGCGCCCTGAACTATCAGGATCACGTCCACTTCCCCGTCCCTTTTTACCCGCCTTCTTCATCTTACACGGAATATGTGACTTTGATATTTTAGTTTGAAGACTTAACAGTATTTCTTCCTATTCTGCAACTGTGCAGAGTACACAGAATAGGCTGCTAAACTGCGGTGACGCACACTGAATGGAATATGTGACTTTGATATTTGAGTTTGAAGACTTAACAGTATTTCTTCCTATTCTGCAACTGTGCAGAGTACACAGAATAGGCTGCTAAACTGCGGCGAAGCACACTGAATGGAATATGTGACTTTGATATTTTAGTTTGAAGACTTAACAGTATTTCTTCCTATTCTGCAACTGTGCAGGTACACAGAATAGGCTGCTAAACTGCGGCGAAGCACACTGAATGGAATATGTGACTTTGATATTTTAGTTTGAAGACTTAACAGTATTTCTTCCTATTCTGCAACTGTGCAGAGTACACAGAATAGGCTGCTAAACTGCGGTGACGCACACTGAATGGAATATGTGACTTTGATATTTTAGTTTGAAGACTTAACAGTATTTCTTCCTATTCTGCAACTGTGCAGAGTACACAGAATAGGCTGCTAAACTGCGGTGACGCACACTGAATGGAATATGTGACTTTGATATTTTAGTTTGAAGACTTAACAGTATTTCTTCCTATTCTGCAACTGTGCAGAGTACACAGAATAGGCTGCTAAACTGCGGCGAAGCACACTGAATGGAATATGTGACTTTGATATTTTAGTTTGAAGACTTAACAGTATTTCTTCCTATTCTGCAACTGTGCAGAGTACACAGAATAGGCTGCTAAACTGCGGCGAAGCACACTGAATGGAATATGTGACTTTGATATTTTAGTTTGAAGACTTAACAGTATTTCTTCCTATTCTGCAACTGTGCAGAGTACACAGAATAGGCTGCTAAACTGCGGTGACGCACACTGAATGGAATAGGTGACTTTGATATTTTAGTTTGAAGACTTAACAGTATTTCTTCCTATTCTGCAACTGTGCAGAGTACACAGAATAGGCTGCTAAACTGCGGTGACGCTCACTGAATGGAATATGTGACTTTGATATTTTAGTTTGAAGACTTAACAGTATTTCTTCCTATTCTGCAACTGTGCAGAGTACACAGAATAGGCTGCTAAACTGCGGTGACGCACACTGAATGGAATAGGTGACTTTGATATTTTAGTTTGAAGACTTAACAGTATTTCTTCCTATTCTGCAACTGTGCAGAGTACACAGAATAGGCTGCTAAACTGCGGCGAAGCACACTGAATGGAATATGTGACTTTGATATTTTACTTTGAAGACTTAACAGTATTTCTTCCTATTCTGCAACTGTGCAGAGTACACAGAATAGGCTGCTAAACTGCGGTGACGCACACTGAATGGAATATGTGACTTTGATATTTTAGTTTGAAGACTTAACAGTATTTCTTCCTATTCTGCAACTGTGCAGAGTACACAGAATATGCTGCTATACTGCGGTGACGCACACTGAATGGAATATGTGACTTTGATATTTTAGTTTGAAGACTTAACAGAATGTGCTCTAATCTGCAACTTTGCACACTAAACAGAATGTGCTCTAATCTGCAACTTTGCACACTAAACAGAATGTGCTCTAATCTGCAACTTTGCACACTAAACAGAATGTGCTCTAATCTGCAACTTTGCACACTAAATAGAATATATGAAATTTTTTTTTTTTTGTTTTTTTCCCCCCACACAAAATAAACTGCTGCCCCCACACACAGTAGTCCTAAAAAGGACTTTTGGTTCTTTTTTTTTCACAAATTTGCTTTTTTTCTCCCTACACTGACTTTCCCTTCCTATCCTCATCTCTCCCTGGCTAAGACTGAGCCGAACTCGCTGGTCAGGTGCTATACAGCACCCGACCACGGGTTCTGGCCAGCCAATCAGTGTAATGCCAGCAGCCAACATGGCTGCTGGCATTACACTGATGTCAGAGCCTCCCTGCACGTTTATTGGCTGCGCAGCAGCCGCAAAACGTGCGTGGAGGAGACCCGAACATGGCGGGCGAGCAGATGCGGTACTCGTACGAGTACCGCCATGTGCCGAGCAGAGCGATGCTCGAGCCGATCCGAGCATCGGCCGAGCATGCTCGCTCAACACTAGCCGAGACCAATTGTTATGGTCCTTGTCCCGTGTTTTTTAGGTGGCCTAGTCTGAGAGCCGATTGTGCTGCCTTCACTGCAGCCTGCACAACGTGTGCCCAAAATAAGTCACCCCGACAATTACCTGTGGGTTTGTTACAGCCAGTGGCCAATGGGGAACGCCCGTGGTCACACTTATCTATTGATATTATGGTTGAACTTCCGAGCTCTATGGGTTATACAGTCATTTTGATGATTGTAGACAAGTTCTCGAAGATGGCCCATTTTGTACCACATAAAGGATTGCCTTCCGCTAAAGAGTTGGCAGTGGTGTTTGCCAGAGAGATCTTCCGATTACATGGCATTCCTAAAGATATTGTCTCCAATAGAGGAAGGCAGTTTGTGTCCCGGTTCTGGAGGAGTTTCTGCGCTCAAATGGGCATTCAATTGGAATTCTCCTCAGTGTATCATCTGCAGTCTAATGGTGCAGCTGAAAGGTCAAACCAAGCCTTAGAACAGTTCCTCCGCTGCCATATCTCTGACCATCATGATAACTGGGCTACCCTGTTACCCTGGGCGGAGTTTGCCCGGAATAGTGCTGTTAACTCTTCCACTAAGAGTTCCCTGTTATTGGTTAATTATGGGTTCTAACCCTCAGATCTTCCCGAGACCTTCCAAGCACAAGTAATTCCAGCTCTGGACAAGCATTTAAGGGCGCTCCGTTCCTTCTGGGTACGGGTACAGCAGACCCTACGTGATTCCGTGCAGCGACAAAAAAGGCAGGCTGATCGAAGGCAACTGCCGGCACCTACATTTCAGGTAGGAAACAGAGTATGGCTGTCTTCCCGTAACTTGCACCTCCAGGTGCCTTGCAACAAGTTGGCTCCTCGATTCATTGGTCCCTTTCGGGTGTTACGCAAAATTAACATGTGGCGTATGCATTGGAACTTCCTGCCAACAAGCGCATTCACAATGTTTTTCATGTTTCCCTGCTAAAACCCTTGGTCTGCAACCGGTATACTTCAGCTCCTGTACGTCCTCCTCCCGTGAGAGTTGCAGATCACGAGGAATATGAGGTCCAAACCATTCTGGACTCTCGTTTGGTTCGAGGGTGGCTACACTACTTTATTCATTGGAAGGGTTATGGTCCAGAGGAGCGTTCCTGGATTCCAGCTGCTGATGTTCACGCTCCTGTATTGGTATGCAGGTTTCATGCTCGATTCCCGGGTAAACCCCGGCCGGCTCCGCGTGGGGGGGGGGTCTTTGAGGGAGGGGTACTGTCACAGCTTACCTTGACTCCAGCATGATTACAGGCGCGAGGCTTCAAGCAGGCTGCAGGCCTCTGTTTTATCTGTTTGCTTACTGTAGTCTCCTCCTACCTACTTCCTACTTCCTCCCTCTGAGCTGCTCCTCCTACTTCCTGTGGAGGGGTTTATAAGGCAGACTGAGGCCTGACTCAGATGCCCTTGCGTTGTTGTTCTTAGGTGAAGTACTTGGGCTCTGTGTATGACCTGGCTATCTACGAAAACCCACTCTGTGTATGACCTGGCTATTTATGAGAACCCGCACTGTGTATGACCCAGATACGTATGAGAACCCTCTCTCTGTGTGTATGACCCAGCTAAGTATGAGAACCCTCTCTGTGTATGACACAGTGATCACGAGTACCCCTTACTGTGATCAATTTGTACTATTGTCCTAAGACAGACCACTGTTGTGGACAAAGAATCTGATTGGTGACTGCAGGCATGAGTCACAGGGTCTCGATATAGTGACTGCAGTCGTGAGTCACAGGGTCTCGATATAGTGACTGCAGGCGTGAGTCACAGGGTCTCTTAGCAGTAATTTCAGGCGTGGTCAGTTCTCCAGTCCAGCAATCACTGTGTTCCTGTTCTTCAGATCAAGATTATAGTTCCAGTGTTCCAGTCGATGGATCAAGAGCTAGCGTTCCTGTTTCCTGCTGAGACTCACAGGGGCTTCAGCCCAGTCTGCAGCATTGTGGTCTAGCGTGAGGCCTACTATTTCTGGTAGTAGTGTCGCCAGCTAGTAACAATTTGCTTGTTGTACTACATATTTATTGCTGTGATTTTTTCTAATAAATATTTTGCATTACATTACCGTACTGAGTTCTGAGCTTTCCTCGGTGCCCGTGACACAAGACATTTGATATAGTGCCTCACAGAAGGCTGGGGTATAAAATAAGGAAGTCGGGGTTAGGAGATGACCTTTGCAATTGGATACAAAACTGGTTGAAGGGTAGGGAACAGTGTGTGGTTGTAAAAAGACAATTCTCCAATACAGTTAAAGTGGAGAGTGGAGTACTTCAGGGTTCAGTATTAGGTCCGCTGCTATGTAACATGTTTATAAATGACCTAGAAATAGATATAGAAAGCAAAATATCAATACTTGCAGATTACACTAAATTATGCAGGGTAATTAATTCAGAACAGGATAATTGCTCTCTAAAGAAGGATTTATATAAAATGGCAGATTAGGCAAACAAATGGAATATGAAGTTTAATGTGGGGAAGTGTAAAGTCATGCATTTGGGAGGAAATAATACCAAGGCTACTTATGAACTTAACGGAATCATTTTAGAGGACTTGTTGATAGAGAATGACCTGGGTATCCTTTTCAACCACAGACTTGGAAACAGTGACCAGTGTCAAACAGCAGTAGCAAAGGCAAATAAAATCCTGTCTTGCATAAAAAGAGGTATTGAAGCAAGACTGGATAACATTATTTTGCCATTGTACAAATCTCTGGTAAGACCTCACCTTCAGTATGCAGTGCAGTTTTGGTTACCAGTTCTAAAAAAGGATATACTAGAACTAGAAAGGGTACAGCAAAGAGCAACAAAATTAATTAAGGGAATGGAGGACTTGACATATGAGGAATGACTAGACAAACTTGGTTTATTTACTCTAGAGAAAAGACGACTAAGAGGAGACCTTATCACATTGTACGAATATATGAGAGGTCAATACAAGGATTTCTGCGGTGAGCTATTTATTCCAAGGCCTGATCAGGTGACCAGGGAACACCCCTTGAGATTAGAGGAAAGGAGGTTTAGACTTCAGCAGAGGAAGGGTTTTTTTACAGTAAAGTCTGCTAAATTGTGGAATTATTTGCCAAGGAGATGGTTATGATAGATATAATGGATACATTCAAGAGAATATTAGATACATTTCTTTCAAAAGGGAACATACAGGGTTATACTGTTTATTAGTAGGCAGATCAGGAAGTTCTGAAAAAGACTAACTTATTTGGTAGCAGGATAGCTATACAGTTCTCATATCATTAGGGTATGAGGCAAAGGTTGAACTTGATGGACTTGTGTCTTTATTCAACCTAATTTACTATGTTACTATGTCTTCTGTCTATCAATTCTGCCTAAGTCACACAGCACAAGTCAGGCTCCCAGTCAGCTGTCACCTAATATATATAGTATAAATGGCCCTAGAGCCATGCAGAGAAGTGCACTCTCAGGACTTGAAGGGTTAAAAATGTTTTATTATGACCGTCAACGTTTCGGCCCCCTCAAGGGCCTTTATCAAGACAATTAATGAATGCTCAAAGAACACTTATATCAGTACCACGTGAAAAAAAACGCCAAGTTCACTCGAATGCGTTGCAGGTGACGTCACGAATGTGTAGTCCAACGTCCCCGGTTAACATCCGAGGATCTCGGGAAATGTGTCCTACACCAACATATTAACAAACACCACCCTATCGCAAAGACAAAATAAAATAATACCAAGTTGCAGTGAAGAGTAACACATTGTCAATTATTACAATACACAACACGGAATAAACTCATGGAAGAAAAATCTAAACCGGCATGCTCACACTCGCCAAACCGATCGTTTCAAATAGCTACAATGAGAAACAACGTTGCCATAGTGTAACACTGAGCCATGCAACATTGTTACCTCCATAGTATGCAGACCCACTGTGTATTCAACTGTAGGTGAATGCCAGATATTACATTTTGCAAATTAAAGCGGATATAGAAAATCCAGTCTCCTAACTGCGATGGGTGTGTACCCACCATATACCAGTCATGGTATTCTGCACTCCAATGAATATCCTCCGTCCAATGAGGATGGTAATAGTTTCCATTGATAACTTTCTTGTCAACTTTAATCCAACGTCCAATGGTAATGCAAAAAGATGAGTAAATGTAATTAACATATTTTAGCCCCCTGGTTCTACACTGACTGCAGCTTGTGCAGACCAATGGAGACCTATTGTAGGGGTCATTATGTTCATTCCATTGTTGCAGTCGCAAATAGCTGGCGAAATATAAGTCCAAAAATACTTTGAGCTCCATATGGCAAATGCGGAGAACAAATTCAGAAACCAGAAAGTAGCTCTCCCTTTATAAGCATCCCTATGTGCTCCGTGTAGCATCTCAACAATAGTTTAAAGTAAAAATACGCCCTGGCTCTACACTGACTGCAACTGTTGCAGATCAGCGGAGACCTATTAACAGGGGTCATCACCATTAAAAGACATTAGAGGATGCGCAAGTTGATAATAATTATTAATTTTCACGAGTAGATCAAACGGAGTAAATCGAAATGTAGCGACAAAGTGCACAGAAAAAATATAACACACGGTGTCAAAACACAGTGGGTAACTGCAATATGGGACTGCATCCAACTCCACACAACTATATTCAATAAAAATCATATTGTGGAGATAAAGCTAAACTGGATGGCGAGCAAAGCATGCCAGTCTATAGTCCCCCGTGCATCGGAAGAGCGTGCCCAATAATTGGACGCAAACTCCCAACACACGGGGACAACAACAGGCTGCCGATGACAGACTGAGCCTGGCATTGGAATGGCATACAAAGATTGTATACATCAATCATTGCAATGGACACACAAAACAGACTGATATATTACACTACAAATCATAGAACTGTGGTTCCCCAGGTCCACAGATACGTTTAGAAGGACACTCAAGTTGACCATCATTTAGCAATCATTTAGCAAAGATCATGCAGGGACAGAAGGGGGGCAAAGCAGGGTGCCAATCCCCACACTGTCCCCCATCCACTCCACGCATGAGTAACAGACCCCAAATCTCACAGAAAGCAGCTAAAAAGACAATTTCTCATTTAGGCCCCTAGGGGCCACTGTATCCAAAAAATATATCCATTGTGCCTCCTTTTGCAGTAATTTTTTTACCACAATCTCCTCCCCTCATGAGGGGTGGTATCCAATCAATCAACATATATCGTAAGGATGGCAAAGGATGTTTAAGGTTTGCAAAATGAAGCGCCACCAGTTGTTCCTTTATTTTAGAAGGTTGTTTCTTGCTTGGATTAGAGGCTGCCTCTAGGGCTGCCCTGATAGATGATCTGTGATTAGCCATCCTTTCTTTAAAAGTATTCGTGGTTTTGCCCACATAGGTCAAACCACAGGGGCAAATAATAATTGACTTGTACATGTGAGATGGTGTCTGATGGGTATCTTATAGCCCTTATGCGGATGTCTAAACCATGTTCCTGCTATCATATAGTTGCACGTGACGCATGATGGACATTTAAAGCAGCCACGCTTCTTTGCAGTAGTGTTTTTAGTATAACTTTGCACAGGATCCGTTTTCACTAGTATGTCTTTCAAATTACGTCCTTTCCTGTAGCAAATCATAGGTGCTGCCTTGTTCAAAAATGGTAATGTTGGATCAGTGTTAATGATGTTCCAATGTTTCTTTATGCCTGATCTCACAATGTCCACTCCTGTGTTATAAGCTGTATGTAGGCGTAAACGATCGTCATTAGTTTTGTCCTTTGTGGCAAAGCTACTTTGTCTGCTGGTGTCATACACTGTTTGTTTATGTGTCTCTATAAGATCTCGATTGTAGCCTCTTTGCAAAAATTTATTTCCCATATTATCCAATGCTCCCTTAAGATTTTCATCATTACTTATTATCCTCCTAGCTCTTAACATCTGCGATTTAGGGAGGCTCTTCTTAAGGTGAGCTGGATGGTGGCTTGTGTAGTGGAAGAGATTATTCCTATCTGTTGGTTTAGAATATAATTGAGTCTGAATCTTCCCATCTACTATCTGTACCAATACGTCAAGAAAAGGTATCTCTACATTACTGAAAGTCAGTGTTAGTTTGATCTGAGAGTGAGCATTATTGAGATCCTCTACCATTGTCTCCAAATCTCGTGATGTCCCTTTCCAAATGATGAACATGTCATCTATATAGCAAGTATACAGAATCTTATTTTGTTTAAATAGAGTATGTTTCGTGAGGTAGTCATTTTTATATGTGTGCATATAGGTATTAGCATAGGAGGGCGCCATACACGCCCCCATTTCTGTCCCTGTCTTTTGAAGATAAAACTTGGTCTCAAATTTGAAAAAATTCCTTTGTAGGCACAGTTGTAGCATAGCTAGGAAAAATTCAATAGGAGGGCCTGTGTAGAGTGTGTTATTAGTTATAAGTTTCTCTACTGCCTCCAATCCACCCATATGTGGTATTACTGTGTATAAGTTCTTGACGTCCATTGTACCCAGAATACAATTTTCCAAAGATATATCCACTTTAGTGAATAAATCCAAAAAATTGTTTGTATCTTTAAGGAAAAAAGGCAAATTCTGTACACATGGCTGTAGATAAAAGTCTATGAATTGACCCACGGGATGGAGTAATGAACCTATTGCTGAAATGATTGGTCTCTCCGGAGGGTCAATCATGGACTTATGAATCTTAGGCAACGTGTACAGAATCGGGCGGATAGGGTGATCAGTTGTTAGAAACTTGCCAGTCGTCTCACTTATCCAACCTGATGTAACCCCCACATTAATCAATTGGTCAATTTCTCTCTTGTACCTAATTGTGGGGTCACCAGGCAGTAATTCATATGTATTGATATCTGAAAGTTGAGAGAGAATCTCTTTTTCTGTAATCAATGTAGTTATTATTATTATTATTCTTTATTTATATAGCGCCAACTAATTCCGCAGCACTGTACAATTGTGAATAGACATATAGAGGTATTAAATAGTACAATCAGATGTGGAGAACAGAAGGATCAGAGGGCCCTGCTCGTGAGAGCTTACAGTCTAGAGGAAGGTGGGTTTGATACAGAAGGTGTAAGTGCTATTGCGTTTAAGTGCCTCCTGCCACATGAACTGCCAGTCAGTGGGTGGGAGTGAGAAGTGCCGTTGAGTGCAGTAGTCTGTGCGAGGGGTGAATCTTGGTGATGATGTTTATGGAGGCAGTTGATAGGCCTCCCTGAAGAGGTGAGTCTTCAGGGAGCGTCTGAAGATTTGAAGGCTGGGGGAGAGTCTGATGGGGCGGGGGAGGAAATTCCACAGCTCAGGTGCAGCACGGGAGAAGTCCTGTAGGCGGGAGTGGGAGGATGTGATAAGAGCTGTGGAGAGCAGAAGGTCATGTGCAGAGTGAAGATGGCGGGCGGGAGTATATTTGGAAATGAGAGATGAAATATAGGGGGGTGCAGTGTTAGTGAGGGCTCTATAAGTTAGCACCAGAGTTTTGAATTTTACTCTGTATGCTAATGGGAGCCAGTGTAGGGACTGACAGAGGGGTGTGGTGTTAGAGAAGCGATGGGTGAGGTAGATTAGTCTTGCAGCAGAGTTCATTATGGACTGTAGTGGGGTTAGTCGGGTGAGAGGCAGGCCAATTAGTAAGGAGTTACAGTAGTCAAGAAGGGACATGATGAGTGTTTGGATTAGAATTTTGGTAGTGTCTTCTGTGAGAAAGGGTCGGATTCTAGAGATGCTGCAGAGGTGGAGGCGGCATGAGTTGGAGATTGACTGGATGTGAGGAATGAAGGATAGGGCAGAGTCAAATGTGACCCCCAGGCAGCGTGCTGTAGGGGTTGGTGTGATGGAAGTGTTGTTAACAGTGAGGGTAATATTTGGGATAAGGCTGGTTGTAGATGGAGGGAAGAGAATTAGTTCAGTTTTGCCAAGGTTAAGTTTGAGTTGATGGGAGGACATCCAGGAAGACACAGCAGACAGACAGTCAGACACTCGGGACAGGAGCGAAGAGGAGAGGTCTGGGGAGGAAAGATATATTTGGGTGTCATCAGCATAGAGATGATGGTGAAACCCAAAGGAGTTTATTAGTTTTCCAAGGGAAGCAGTGTAGATTGAGAAAAGCAAGGGTCCCAGTACTGATCCTTGAGGCAAACCAACAGACAGTGGGAGGGGTGGGGAAGTGGAGCTGGAGTAGGAAACACTGAAGGAGTGGTTGCAGAGATAAGATGAAAACCAGGAGAGTGCAGTGTCGCAGAGACCTAGGGAGTGGAGGGCTTGGAGGAGGAGTAGGTGATCAACTGTGTCAAAGGCGGCAGACAGGTCCAAAAGAATGAGTAGGGAGTAGTGGCCTCTGATGAGCCATAGTTCATCAGAACTATGGCTCCACCCTTATCTGCTGCACGAATGACGATGTCATGGTCATCAGACAAGGTTTTTATGGCTTCTCTCTCAATTTGAGACAAGTTTGGATCCTGTCTTCTTAGTCTGTTGTATTATTATATGCGTTTTTTTCACGTGGTACTGTATATAAGTGTTCTTTGAGCATTCATTAATTGTCTTGATAAAGGCCCTTTAGGGGGCCGAAACATTGACGGTCATAATAAAACATTTTTAACCCTTCAAGTCCTGAGAGTGCACTTCTCTGCATGGCTCTAGGGCCATTTCTACTATATACTCAACTTTTGAAGTAGCACCCAGGCATTTGTTTCTATTTTACTTGTTTTGGTTAAATAGGAGTGCCCACTTTTTATATATATATATATATATATATATATATATATATATATATATATACACACACATATATATTTTTTATTATTAACAGATGTCTACCCTATCTTATTCCTGTCCAAAAATTTATTATAATTAAAAACAAAATCAATTACGTCTTTCCCTACACTTCCCCAGAGACAATAAGAGCAAGATCCACAAGAAAACAGCTGGGGCCACAGCTGCCTGTGTCTTTCACATCAAATCAGTCACGCAGAATGTTGGGGTATTTGGGGTCAACCTTCTTTGCTCTCTTCTCGCACCCCCAGATATGTCCAACACAGAGATAATAATAACAAGATCAGTAAGCAAATTGGATCCCAGCTGCCTGTGTCTTGTCAGTCAGCCACACTGAATTTTGGGGTATTTGGGGTCAACCTCCTTCCACCTTTCTTCTCACCCAGAGTGCCCCCAGACTTCCCTAATACAAAGAACAAATGTCCTATCTAAAAAATTCAATAAACAAAGCTTTGATTCCCCTTTATTTGCCTATCTTCTCTAGCTCAGAATTGTGCTGCTTTCTCCTCACACAAACACAAAATGGTATGCTGTGAGAGAGTCTGGCACCCTTTTATATGGCTGCAGAAAAAATAGAGAAAGCTGCCATGTGGTGGGGGAAAATTCAGTCTTCCGATTTATTTCAATGCAATAAGATAGGCAAAAAAGCGGGAAAATTGTATTTTTCACAGGAATTTATTTGCCGAGCGGGAAGTGCAATTTTTTGCCAATTTTGGTTTGAGATAAAATTTTTCTCCCATCTCTAATCATCACCATGCAGCTATATGTAAGTTAATAATTTTGGTTAATAATTTTCAAATAGGCATTCAGCTGTACATGCCACAAGGGTGTGACTAGTCTGCTTTGCCTTCTGAATAAAAAACACACATTATTAAGCTTGATAGCACAATTTTAAATTTATATTCAGAATCAAACATAAATGGTGAATTAATTCAAGTATAATGTCAACAGAGTAATAAAAATGTTGAATTTAAAGTGTTGGATGTGGATGGTGGTGAAGATTATGATGATGGAGACAGTGATGAATATGAAGGAATGCTGGACAAATTATACGCAGTCTCACATATCATTTAAATATAACCTTGCATTACTATTTTTCATTTATCAATTTTCATAGCAATGGTCCCAGTAGTAGACTGTCTGCCTCCTCCTCTGTGTTGTGCCATGTGCTTCTCTGTCACTCACTTTTTGTTCCATGTCTGCTACATGGTTCATTTAAAAAAAATAAAATGGGTAGACATGTCCTACAGTAAATAATATTATAACCAACTACACTGAAAACATGCACTGACTACATGGTTGCTGGTGGGAAACTAAAGGTTTACACTGTTGTACTTATCAGTGCTGGCCACATACACGGTTTTGTTTGCCAGTACTCACATGAGTCATCATTTTATTCCAGAACAGTTACCTTGCAGGTATGATATAACAATATCACTTTCATTGGGGATGTTTCTTGGAACTAGATAGTGTTCATGTGCATCAGTTACCAGTCCATATTCTGGGAACAAGTCCCCACCACCACCAAAAATGTTAAGATTGACACCAATGAGACAAATAATGAATTTCTGTGATGATGCCAAGTGTTCTGCAAGTTTTTATGATATTGTTTCTGATGCTGAGGGTAAAAACATTTTGCTGCCTTCCTTCTGACTGTGCTTTCTAGTAGTTTTTCTGCTTTTACCTTTCTCTCTCTCTCTCTTATGCTCCACAATGCAAGTTTCCACTCAAGCTATAAGATTTCTCAGAATCTGACTCCTTAAAGTGCTGCTGCTCATGCACAGGCACAAGTTCAGAAAATACATCTTTACAGCAGGGGTTCAGTAATGTGGCAAGAAAATATTCTTCATTGTTTTAATGGACACTATATGAGGATCATGCAGACCAAATCCAGCTTTCAAGGAGCTGGGTAAATACATCTACAGATTTGTGGGTTTATCACTCAAAAGCTCTGCGTGCACAAATTGGCATGCCAATAGTATGGCTACTCAGCAGATGGCCTTTACTACTAGTGCAAAAACCACAGTCAACATTCATTTGACCTAATGCTGCATGCTACTGCTTCACTCTGATGGGATGGATACTCAGTGAGCAGTGACAGTCATACAGTCTGAACTCTGGCAACTTGTTCACATATCTATGGATAGCTGAACTTCCTTGCTCTAGGATGTTTCCAGCACTTTGCCCACCACAATAACTACCTGCTTGTAGAACGCTAGTACGGCTGTCCTTGAATTATAATGGTGGCTATGTATATGCCAGTGAGGTATAACATGACATCAGGTCTTAAATACTGTAACAGAAGCTAAAGGACACAGGTTGGTCCTTAGCCGTCGTTCTAGGTCTCTCCCTCCTGGATGAGGCTACAAGCTGGTAGTCTGTCAGGTGAAACAGGGTAACTGGATGAATCTCTGGAACTGCATAATCAATTGGAAACTGCTGGGCTACTACCTACCTACTATCAGCTCAAGGTGGGTAGCTGCAGAAAGCAGGCTGGCAGTTGTAATGCTGGAATAATGGAATTCTGGAACACAAGCTGGAAAGCTGGATACATCAACCTAGGACAATGGAACATCAGCTACCTGAATGGGGAGCAAAGAGGCCCCTTTAAACCATTCAGAATGAAGACAACAGGACTCTTTCTTAGTTCCAAACAACAAACATCTTTATTCAACAAAACAGGGGTTTTTATACAGTACTTTGGGAATTTCCCACAATGACAACAAATGGCAACATATATACAACACAGGTGGCGCTGAACGGAAGAAACAAGAGACTGCAAATTACTCAGCTGATGAACCAAAACTCTTTACTCCTCGAGTTCTAATATCTAAAAAATACACATCCCTGGTTTAGCGCTCATGATAATTAGAAAACCAGCACAGATTAGAGCCACAAAATAAAAAAAACTATTTATTTTAAAACTTATATTCCTGTTACTTATATCCTAGAAAAAATGTTTTTACAAAGAATATATAATAAGTGTCTACCCGTGAATACATAATGGTATCCACCGGGCTCACCACACAGACTTATATAAATACAATCTCTTAATTATATAACACTTGTAGGGAAAACCAATCCTATATTCACAACACTACAAACTAATAATGTAGTCGTATGTTGTGAATAAATCCCCTTTAATGCAGCCTGAGTGAAACCCCCCTTAGATGGAATAAATCCAACTAGGGATAATAGCAATTAAAAAAATTATAAATTAAAACCAATAAAACACCCCACAAAAAACCCTTGCCCTATCTACAAATACCGGTATATGAAAAGAAAAAAATATATATATATATTGGTTTATGCAGAGCTTAAAGTTATATGTGCATTATCATTCTCCAATATTTCTTTGCCTTTAAAGGTGAACTACCACCCCGCAATAAGTTCACATTATTCAGTTCTTCATCTGGCGACTAGCTGCTTAGTAGCGCTAGTTGCCAGAAATATTACCCGGTTTACAAGATATTCCACTTTTTCGGAGGCTCACAGTAGCAGGAAGCACGGACATCTCATCATAGTGACGTCCCTGCGCCCGATATAAATGCTTCAACGTAGTATTTCTCAAATTACCATATGTCCGATATGACTGTTATAACTTTGTATTTCCACAACTGTATATTCCACACACCTTCAGTGCGAATTTGTTATTTTTATCTTCACTTATCTTAAAGGTAATTGTAAACACAGACCTGTAAAATTTCATAGATATTACTTCTACACGAGTGCTGTATTTGTTTAACTGCAATATGACTTGCCACCCATTTTTAAGCTATTGTTATATCCATACCCCACTGTGAAATCATTAAATCAACTGGAAAGGAATGGATCACACAAACATTTTCATAAAGTGAGATTCTTAGCTGCAACTTGTCATATAAATCACCAGTTTCCACTTCTCTGTGTTCTTTCTATGTGTGTCTCTCTTTCCATCTTTGTACACTTTCCTCCTCCTCTCTCATTTAGTGTCTCAAAATGTATTCCACAACTCCAAGCGATCTTTTTTCTCCTTCAGTTTTCTTCAATGTTTCAAGTATCCTTCATACATACTCAGAGGGTATTAATAAACAGTGTTTTTTTAATTCTTTGTAGCAAGTCCTCTGGTTCCAGATTCAATCAGAGAACCTTATTACATAATATCTGTTACGCACTTTTCTTCAGATAAACTCAGCTCCACAACAAACTCCAATGCGTTTCCAGATCCAACTGATCTCTTCATCAGGGAATGGCAACATAATACACAATAAGTACAATGGACTGTTGGTGTAGGGGCTTGTAATACCATGGGACCCCCTGGGGCTACTGTACACACGAACAAAGGGACAATACAGAGGCTGTGACAGGCCGTATGATTGATATAATCAACAACACATTAATGGAAATAGGTGTTACCTGCAGTCAGAACCCCAGACTAATCCCATCACACAGAAAATAGTGGATACACAACAGATAAGACATTAGTAAGTGGAACCCTAATCAACCTCTGGACCAGACAGTGATACAACACACTTTTGAAAAGCAAGCCAGGCTATGAATTTTAGTCTCTTTGGCAGAGCTGTCCTCTAGTATAATGTCACAAAGTTCTCCATAGTCTGTGACAATGGGATGAAAATCTGTACACCCACATAGGGCTTCAAGTAACGGACTGTGTTCCATTACTTTTTGATAGTTTTCTATGCATTCTATGCATTCTTTCTTAGAATTTGGTATAGGCTTATTGGCAGCAAATAGAAGATCTGTGTAACTTTATTATTTTAATAACATGAGTAATGGTGGTGTAAGTGGAGAATGTGGTGGCAGGTGTTGGGTCTCTATGACTCATCATCTTCCTCCATGCTTTACATTTGCAAAACCGATGTAGATGATATGGGTTTATTGTTACCTCTAGAAAATATTAGCTCATAATTTGAGGCATCTACAGTGCTATTATGACCCCTTTTGCCTTTTCACACTTTAGGAAGGCTTGTACTGATGATAGTCATTGTACCTCTAATGTGCTGCTGGTGAACCTCCTAATCATACCTGTGACTGTACTTCAGGAGCGATCAAACAAAAAGAAATGCCTTTTGTAGAAACAACACAGACAAATACTTCTTTTTTATTGTTTCAGCCCTCAGAAATCTTCCTTTAATTTCTGAGACACAACACATAGGGAAGTAAACAAAAATGAAATACACTGTGACCTTGGTCTAAAAAATAACAATAAGTGCTTATCACATTAAACATTGCACTCCCAGAATTACACAAGCACATCACTCAAATGGGGCAAAACTCCAGGCTAAAAAAAGAAAGCAAAAGAGAAACAACCAAAGGGTAAAATCTTCTAGACGACATAAATGAAAGGAAAGATTGTATTCACAGACCTCCCTAGGATAATAGCCTTATAATTGATTTTTCATAGACAAAGCATTACCAGATTCCTGTTCATCTTGCTTGTTGCCCTTGCAGCTAAGTTCTGTCTGAAATTAACAGTTCATGCACCAATGACCTTGTCTTGGTACTTCAAACTGGTCTGGAATCATGGTGTCCATTGTCAACCTTTTGGCCACTCCCCTGACATTTTCCATGAGAAATGGCTGACTTTCTCTAAGGGCATATCTGGGGAGGGAGATGCTGCCAGTTGTTTTCTGGTTGTGGGTGAGAAGAAGAGTTAACTGTCCTCAAAAAAGTGTTAGAGACATGCAAATATATATATATATATATATATATATATATATATATATATATATATATATATATATATGTTCAAGGTGTTTTGAATGCCTTATCATGTTTGTGTTGTGTGAGCTACTCAGCTGACAAAGGTATTAGTTTTTAACTTTACTAGTCTCCTGCTTTTTCTGCTGCTTACACAATACCACATTTTACTTATATTCATAATTTGTCTCCCTCTCTCTTTTAACCCCATCCCGACAATGGACGTACATATACGTCCCACAGAAACTGTCACTTAGTGACAGAGGATGTACATGTACGTCCAGGAAGTCATTGTAACTAATGGGGAAAAAAGTTTGGTGGGTGTTAAGTGCCGGCTGCGTGCACGTGCAACCGGTCACTAAGGGGTTAATCTCTTTAAATTTGCCTACATGGCTCAGTGGAACTCTTAATACTGTTCAGCAAAGGGAAAGAACAGATTTTTGATCCACTGATGGCGGGAAATCCCACCCCACAGACAAACATAGTTAGAAAATGTCAAACATTTTGTGAGGGCATTTCAAATGCAAGTATAAAAGCTAGGACAAAATTGAGTTTACTATGAGATGAATCTCCCATGGGAACAAAAATTTTGCTTTTCACCCATCTCTAATATTGTGGATATTAGGTACATGGATGGGTGAAAATTTCCTCCTCAAACTGAAATCGGCGAAATATGGCACTTTACGCTTGGTGAAAAATTTCCCACGAAAAGTGCCAATTTTTCTGCTTTTTTTGCCTAGCTCATTCCATTGAAATCAATGGGAACATAGAAGTTACACATAGTAAATATTATTTTATGTAATAATAATAATAATAATAATAACTAGTATTTATATAGCACCTTTCTCCCAGTGGGACTCTCGGAATTAACCGAATCGCAGGTGAAATAATAGATGTTATTATTACCCAATCAATGGTATTCATTTATCGACCTCAGAAGGATGAAGGACTGAGTTGACCCTGCCTGGATTCGAACCTGCAACCTTGTGGTTTCAACAGGCTCCATAGTCAGGGAATTCCTTACCAAAGGCATAGTTTAAAAGAGATATGAGGGTGCCTGTGTTGGTGAGGTGTGGGGAAACAGTCAGTTGAACAGAGGATGATTTTTGGGGGGGTTGTTTATTGGGATTGGGGGCAGTTAATAAAAAAGAAATCCTAAATAAAATAGAAACCATAAGACATGGTGTAAAGGGGTCTGAGGAGGGTGCCTGTGCTGGTGAATAAATGAATCATTTGAACAAGGAATTTGTTTTGGGGGGGTTCTTGACTGCTATTGGGGAGACAACAAAAAAAAATCAATAACATAAAATAAGACATTTGTATGTAAAGTTTTAGAGACAGGAACCCCCTGACATAAGCTACCACTGGGGTGGACTCATGCTTGACTTATAGAGTATTTTTAGAGGATGATTTGTTAGATTTGTTGTTTGAGGCCAAAGCCCTGAGGAAACATTGATTTGTAGTACTTAAGCTTGTTTGGCACAAGCCCTAAGGAAACATTGACTTGTAGGACTTAGGCTTGTTAGAAACAACCCCCCCAAAAAATTTATTATTTTTTTGTAGGACTAGTTTTTTTTATTTATTTATTCATTTATTTATTTATTTATTTTTTCAAAACCAAAGCCCTGAGAAAAAAATAAAAATGCCCTACTGGCCTAATGCCAGCAGGTCATGTTGGCCAGTGGCCACTGTCAAATGTCCTCCTGAGTTGCAACTGTTGTTTGTACTGCTGCTGCTGAGTTGTTTAAGCAGAAGGATGATTATGCAGCTGAAAGGGAATGAGATCAACAATAACAGTAACATGGAAGATGGATGATAAAGAAAAGAAGAAGTTGGTCATTAAATCTTCTCCATCTGCCCCTCCTCCAAAATCATGGGTGCGTTGTTATTAGAATATATATTTTTCCCATGAGAATAGGAAATGTGGCTCTCATCAGCAACTGCAATGTGCACAGTGTGTGTGGTAAATAACACCTGGGGGCACAACTGTGTCCAAACACCATGACACCAGAACCCAAGTACTGCCTCTGTCACTGTATCCTTTTTTCAGACCCGTTAAGGACACATGACAACTTGCTGACAGTTTAATAGTAATGATGAACCCTCCCTGACAGAATCCTAGCATATTCTGCAGGATGAAATCTCCTCAGATGCCACCTGATGATCTTCCCATTCCCGTTTCTCCCTCCCTTCCCATTAAATTCACCAAGATTCCTTGGGGTGATCTAGGAGGACTGTACAGCATTGGTCCTGTAGTGTTCACTTCCTCCTCCTCCGACTCAGTGGTCACATAAGGGTCCTTCCAGTTCTTCCTTTTACTATTTTTAAACCTGATAGCGGTCACTATGAGCCTCTCCGGCCTTAGTTTTTCAAAATAAATAACAGCAGAACAGCTGCTTCTATTGTGTTTCACTTTCCAAATATGTCTTATAGCAAAAAGGTGAAAACCACGTAAATCAATGGGTGGAAACTTTCTAGCCACAGAAAAATTGGTGGGAAACTTGGCCAATGGGTGAAAAACGCAAATATTTTAGTCGCTGTTTTCATGGGATTTCTTGCAGGAACACGACAACTTTCGCCCATCCCTACACCCATGCTTCAGCCCACCAGGTAGTGAGAAGCCTGATGCTGGAACTGAACCTAACGAGGTAGGGTAAGCTCAAAAGAAAACAAATTGCCACCAAAGGGGAAGCTTCCTGCCAATAGATGTAGGACAGGAAGCAAAAAATATTACTGAATGGAGGAAGGAGGGTATTATTTAAAGACTTGGGGTGGAGTTTTCTGTCCTACAGCTGGAAGTTAACCCTTTGGTGAGGCTGCCATGCTGACCAGGGAAACAGTTTTTACTGCTTTACAATACATAACAAATAAAAATATGAAATGTTTCCGATATTTAACCCCTTAACGACTAGCAGGGGTGTACAACATATTTTGAATCCGTAAGGATTAAAAATATTATAAATGCAATAAAAGAGATTACTTCACTAGAATTGTATGTAATATTCGTATAAAAGGCTTTAGAGATCTCAAAGCTTTCAAAAGGTTAAAATCCCTGTTTAAAGCAACATGAGCTTTGAGACTTTTTTTATTTGTTCACCTGTGGTATATTTTTTTTTGCTAGAATTATTCTACTTTTCTTGAACATATGGCCCACAGAGCTGGTACCAAAGCAACAAAGAACACTAACATTTAGATATAGAGTAATACACCAATAGCAACAAAGGAACAGAACAGTAGGGACAAATAAATATTCCCATGACATAAACTGAGATTTTAACCAATTGAATGCTAGAAATGTACCCAGTGAATTGCTTTGAAATATGTTCTAGACCACTCTCGCATTCAAGCTTTTAAAATTCAAGTTTAATTCAGTGGAAATGTTGTAATGATTTATTTGTCTCCTATGGTGCAGTTGGTTTGCCCCAGAATTACTCCTGTTCCTCTTTGGATATCAGACTGAATCTCCATTTCCAGAAGACAAAAGAGCACGTATTGAAAAACTAAACATGTCATTATATTTCTCTTTCGTGTAAAAGAGGTTATAAATATAGGCATTTGTGAATTGTTCAATCTATTTTGACAACATTCCTGTTATGTGACACTGTGCCTGCTAATATTACATGCAAATATTTTATACAAAATTTGAAGTAAAATGTAATGTTTGCTGATCTATATTAGGGAAGAGTTAGCATGTTTTTAAGGTAAAACAGATTGCATTTGTGAGCTGTGAAAAATGTTATGATCAGAACACCATCAATTCACAGCCAATTAACAGTAACAATTCAGCCCGCTTAAATTAATGGAAAATGATGAGGAAGAAACAGACTTTAAATGGAAAATATCATGAAATGTATATTATATCTGTACATTTTGTGCAGTACCAAGTGGAATAAAACAAGATTGTAATAAAATATTTTTTTTCTCAGTAACACTGATAAGGATGTACAAAATCAGCCAGTGTATCTCATCTACTACACTAATATAGAGTAGAAAATTCAGCTCCTGTGTCTATCTGTGCTTAAGTACATAATTGCATGTACAATTCCCTAATGCACAATTTGAACAACTCCATAATGCTACCCCTATAACAGGTGTAAGTTTAAGAAAGAATTTTGAGTTGATTTCCTCTGTACACTGTTAAGGGAGGAGATTCACTAAGTGGTGATAAAGTGGAGATGACTTCTCCAGTTTATCACTTCTCCAGTTCATATGTTCCTCTGTGAAGCCTATGCACTAAGATTTCTTCAACTCTGGAAATCTTAGTGAATAGGTTCCATAGAGTAACATAGGAACAGATTTGTACTGCAAAATGAAGTTTTAATATGCATTTGGCATTTAAAGAGATATCTGGGTGGAGATTCACTAAGTGTTGATAAAGAGCTGATAAGGAAAAGATGACTTCTCCAGTTTATCACTTATCCACGTCTCTAATTCCTATGTTATTCCATGGGGACTATGCACTAAGATTTCTTCAACTATGGAGATCAAATATAGAGATCTTTGTGAATAGGCTCCATAGAATTACATAAGAACTGGAGAACTGATAAACTGGAGAAGTCATCTCCACTTTATAACAGCTTAGTGAATCTCCACCCTGGTCACCTTAGCATAATAGTGCTCAGACTTGTATACTAAATTCAGAAATAGAGGATTGTCTTAATCAGCAGATTGCAGTGAAGGGCTGCCATGGCAACCCCATCTCTGGTGATCATGCCTCTGGATCAGCCTGTTCTAAAGATAAAGTACTGATGTCCCCTAAATGGATGGGAGATACTGAAAGTAAAATACTTGGCCATTTATAGTGATCAGATATTCCTTCAAATTCAGGTGTGCATGAAAACAACATTCTGCAGGATTGCACAGGAATAAGTGCAACTCTGTATTGTGCATTTCCCTAAGTTGCCTATATGCGAAGAAATGTCTGGTTACCTTTTAAAATCTAAAAGTAATAATAAGAAAAAAATAGTAATTTTGTTTTAATTATTTCTGGTCCTTTGGCATGATTTTGGTGCATTTCTGCATAAAATAAATAATGTGATAAATGCAAATATAATTACCGCACCTTTATTCAACTGTATAGACACATGTGTATATTAGACACATCTGGCATTGTGTTTAGAAGCAATGTAGAGAGGTTCTGTGGCAAACCAACTGCATTCGAAGGGACAAAAAATAATTCTCAAAATACCTAGGGGTTGCCAGATCATCCCTTTAAAACCAGACACTTATGAAAAATGCCTGCTGCACATATGCAGTGGCCAGTGCTGGATTACAATCAATCATTTTCATATATCCAAACAGCAGGAATTGTTTTGTGTCCAGATCTAAAGGGATGATCTGATAACCCTAAAGGGATGATCTGAAAACCCTAAAAGTACCCACTAACTTAAATGAGGAGATGAATATCAAGATGTCTCCAAAGCATCACATACAAATGCATTCAATGGGAAACTTTATTTATGCCCTACTTTGTCCTTATCCATAAGGCCCCTTGTTCTTTGTATGCATGCTCTTGAGGTAAATAGATCACATATCAATGATACTTAGAAAATAGGCACATTGCAGGACTATACTGTTTCCTGTGCAATCCTGCAGGATTAAGTTTTCATAAACTGTCCTGATTTAGAGGCTTATGTGGTCACTTGAGGTAGTGACACATACTGCGAAATATGTAGAATTAGCTTACCATAAAATCCCTTAACTGGAGGCAAAAGAAATATGTCTTTTTTGACTGGAATGAAATCAAAGCAGACAAGTAGCATGTATTATGGACAGCCTAATGTAGATCAATATCTACTTTTATTTAATAGCAGTATTAAACTATACAGTTTGCAATTAAATGTACCTATTGAAGTCCAGATGCTGTGCAATACATTGGGAAGCAATGCAGACCGCTCTGGAACTCAAGGGGTTATGGACATGGTGTACTTTTAGTATTACTCTCAACAATCATGTATTCTGAGTACCCTTTTCAAAGTGCAAGATGAGATCCAAATACTTTTGGTGAATTTCTCAGAGGCCTATACTTTTTATTAACATAGTAAATTAGGTTGAATAAAGACACAAGTCCATCAAGTTCAACCTTTGCCACATACCCCAGTGACTGAGAATTTTATAGCTTTCCTGCTACCAAATAAGTTAGTCTTTATCAGACCTTTCTGATCTGCCTACTAATAACAGTATAACTCTGTATGTTCCCTTTTGAAAGAAATGTGTATAATCTCTTAAATATATCCATTGTATCTGCCATAACCACCTCCTTGGGCAAGTAATTCCACAATTTAACAGACGTACTTCCTCTGTTGAAGTCTAAACCTCCTTTCCTTTCCTTATTAATAAACTTACAGTATTCAGATGTAAAATTTGTAATTCTGAAATGACATACCTTTTTGAAAATTCCAGGTTCAAGGAAAGGTGATTTGCGCTGTATTTTCCTAAAATCACCAGAAGTTGCTGTTTCTCATTGTTAGTCTTCTGGACACATTAGCAGGTCAGGACTACAAAAGATCTCTGCCTAACCAATCTCAGATGTGTAATCTGGCACAGTCATTGTAATTGGGCTGTCAGTGCTTAATTAGCAATTCACCTGAAAACCTGACATGTGGCTGTGCCCCAAGGAGCTGAGAATCACTGCCCTAGAACAGTGGCTCCCAGTCCCAACCATATCCTCAGGGACCTCAAACTGGTCTGTTTTTAAGATTAGGAGTAGATGAAAAGTGGGCAAAATTTCCTGCATGACTTTTTTTGTGAAAAATTAACGATTTTTCTGTTTTTTCACGATCATTTTCTCCTTTTCTCCAATTCATAATTTTCGCCTACTCCAGCAATTTTTCACCTATTCCCACACATTTTCTCCTATTCCAATGCATTTTCTCCTATTACAACCCATTTTTCTCCTTTTACAACACATCTTTTACCAATATTTCCTATTGTGCAACATTTCCCAGAACAATATTTCTACCTTTTGAGGGTTGTAGTAGAGAAATAAGAAGCTTGAAGTCAAAGTTGTGAGTCCTACAGCAACATATATCTTGAAATACATGTTGACATACAGAGTCTATTTGTCCTTTGCCCGCAACACTTACTTCCTGCTTAAATCAAGTGATTAAAAAAAAAAATAATGTGCAACCTACAATGTGGCAGATGTGTATTGTAGTGGTGGTGGGGTTATTGAGACCTTGACAAACTGCATCCACCCCAGGAAGAGAGGGAAAATCATCATTTATTGCACATGCTGCAGCAACCATTCCTGCAGTCAGTTTTTGAACTAACACTTTACTCCCACATCCCTGCACTGCTCCACCTTTCCCCCTACTGCTTGTGCTTGTGTCCAGCTGGACATTACCTAACTACTGTGTGTTTTTACTCTCTACAGTACACAACTGATGGAATGTGATGTCTTGTCTTGGCCCTAAACAAAATTCTCAGTGTCGTCTGCTGTCTATCACATCTACGTCAGTCATACAGTTTACATCAGGCTCCCAGTCAGCTGTCTGTCACCTAATATATTTATTTGTTTAATTAATTATTGATTGTTTTAATTTTTTATTTTTATTTCAATATTTTTAAGTTGCTCACCCTATATTATCACAGTCAGTCCAAAAAAAAAATATATATAACTAAAAATCAAAGTCAGCAACTTCTTTCCCCAGACTCCCCCCAGCACAGATAAAATAAAAGCAAAATCAGCAAGCAAACTCGACCCCAGCTGCCTGTGTCTTGCCAGTCGGTCACATTAAATGTTGGGATATTTGAGGTCAACCTCCTTCCTCCCTTCTTCTCCCCCATTGTGCCCACAGACTCCCCTAATAAAGAGCACAAATGTCCTACCTAAAAGACTCCCTAAACTAAGCTTCAATTCCTCTTTCTTTGCCCATCTTCTCTGGCTCAAAAACATGCTTTCTCTTCTCGCAGAATGACATGCTGTGAGAGCCTGACACCTTGGCTGTAGAAAATTAGAGAAAACTTTCTTCTGGTGGAGAAAACATTTTTCCCATTGATTTCAATACAATGAGCTAGACAAGAAAAAGCAGTAAAATGGCGCTTTTTGTGGGAAATTGTTCACCAAGCAGAAAGTGCCAGTTTTCACCAATTTTGGTTTGAGACAAATGTTTTCACCCATCCCTACTTAGGATTTCACAGCTTGGTGTAGAGATAAGTACATCAAAGGATTGGTCATTTAATTAACTCACCTGTACACAAGCAGGGAAATCCGAAAGATATGGGGTTTGATTCTATTACCCACGCTAAAACCAGAGCTACAGTAAAAACAAGCAATGTGTATTTTGCAAACGTGTTTTACAGATATTCTACTGTAAAACCACAGTAAAACAAAATCGGCGTAGACAGCACATTTCTACAAACTAACAAAAGTGGCACTGTCTGCTTCTATTCAACTACTGCCTTAAAAAAACGTGCAAAATGTCAAAGACCAAGGAAATAGGAGTACGTTTGATGACAGAAAGATCAGGTTTACCGTTAGATGTGTTCCCCACATTATCGAAATCCAACATAGACTGACATAGACTGCCCCCCTTCAACATATTAACCCACCCTTTGAAATTCAAATTACAACCCCCCTCTTTAAAATTTGACTCATAGTGCTTCCATGACTTTCTTTCTCCATTAAAATTAGACATTGTTCTTCTCCATTTTTTTGTTATGCCCTCGTTGTATTTGTATTGCATGATTAACCCTATGAGTACCAGAGAGGGGTCAATGCACTGCAATGTATTTGCTACTCCTCTGGTACTCAAAGGGTTAATAGGCAAGGTATGTGGCTGTGGTATCTCACAAGCAGCTCCATTTCAACTGTAAACTCTGTGGTATCTCAAAATAATTTGGTCAAATATTAAAATTAATTACAAGTTAATTATAGGGTTACCATATTACTAGTCAACTACATTAGACAAAGCCCACTCAAATTTTCACTAGGCAAAAAGGCACATTTCTGTCTCTTGTTGGTGGCAACAAAGTATAGGCTGTGGTGTGCATATGCAATAAGGATGGGAGCGAATTTTCACCACAAAAGTGAAAAGTAAAAAAAAAGTCAAATCAAAGATAATAATATAATCACCCCCATGTACTCCATTCTAACTCCCCAGTATAAAAGAGGGTGTCCGTTTACTGCATGTTGTCAACCTGTCTGAGTTTGAGAGAGGAGAACGTTGTGGAATTTCTTAAATCTAGTGTAAAGGCAGACAAGTGGAAGAGCAAGAGCTACAGTTGCATGACTTAGGAGTACTTGTGGTAGTCAGTTGTTCTCTGGGCATGTGTGGTGTAAGAAAGAAGAGTTAAAACAAAGTTTTACTGCTCGGTGATAGTGACAGTCAGACTGGCAGGTGATCCTACTTGAGCTGGCTGGGTCTCAACTGAAGCTGAATGACAGATACTACACAGAGAGGCATAATACATCATTCATTTAAACAAGAAACATATGCAACTTGACATACTATGTTACAAACACTCCTTCCTACATTCACACAGACAAGAACAAGAGGAACAAGCATATACTCTGGTGTGGTGGACTCAGGTACTGCATCTGTTTATTTGTTCATTATTATTTGATGTAATCTGAAATATGCTGATCCTGAAGCAAACAGGTCTATCCCTCACCTTAATATAATAACACTGGAGCTTTGGGCAGAGTAATTTAAAGCTGCTGAAATGTTTACACCTGATACTAGTGTAGACAAAGAGGGGGGGTTGGAGTTGCTAGATCTAATTTAGTATTGGTGCTAGCCAGTTCTCTGGATAGTTGAAGGGAGTATGGGTGTAATTTGCAAAATTGACTGAAAGGTAACAGATAGGCAGAAGATGTGACACCTGAGCTGTGACTGAGAGTGACAGCAAGTGATACTAAAGACAGAGACATACATTATACTTAATTTTAGATAATTAAATATAGAGAAAACATCACTATAAGAAAGATACAAACATAAATTAGTGGTGCTGCTGTGGGGCTGTCCTGTACATAGTAACATAGTTACATAACATAGTAACAGAGTTGATGAGGCTGAAAAAAGACATGCATCCATCAAGTCCAGCCAATGCCAAAAACACCCCTGTTATTCTAGAGGAAGGCAAAAAAGCCCACTGAAGCCATTTCCAATTTAGCCCCAAATGGGTAAAAATTCCTTCCTGATTCCAAATGGCAGTCAGATAGTTCCCTGGATCAACAACCTATCTGCATTGAAGCCATCTGTCCTAATTTTCAATTTTGTTCTGTGCTAGATAGGCATCCATTGCTTTTTTTGAAAGCAGTTGCATTATCTGCAAATAAAACAACCCAGGGCAGAGAATTCCATAGCTTTACCTCCCTTACTATAAAGAATCCCTGCCTTTGTTTTAGTCAAAAGCACCTTTCCTCTAGTCTTAATGGATGATCTCTCATTCTTAGCTCAGCTCTTTGCGTTAATAATTCATTGGATAGTTCTTTGTATTGACCTTGAATGTATTTGTAAATGGTAATCACATCACCCCTTAGACGTCTCTTCTCTAATGTAAACAAACCCAGTTTGGCTAGTCTCTCTTTATAACTCAGATCCTCCAATCCCTTGTTTTGTTGCAAGTCTCTGCACCTTTTCTAGTTCAACAATGTCTTGTTTAAGAACGGACTCCCATAATTGTACTCCATATTCTAGCTGAGGCCTAACCAAGGATTTATACAGCGGTAGGATAATATTAGCATCTCTTGCATCTACACCTCTTTTTATGCAGGCTAGTACCCTATTTGCTCTTTCAGCAGCTGACTGACTCTGCACACTGCTGTGAAGACAATTGTCTATCAGTACTCCTAAATCTTTTTCTAATGAGGATTGCCCAAGTTTTTCCCATTTAGAGTATATGTAGCATGTTTGTTTCTACAGCCCAAATGAATAACCTTACATTTATCTACAATAAATGTCATCTGCCACTTTACTGTCCATTCACTCAGTTTATACTTCTGCAGAGAAAAAACATCCAGCTCTGTATGTATATCCTTACATTTCTTAGTGTCATCAGCAAAGATTGAGATGCTACTTTCAATTTCCACTTCTAAATCATTAATAAACACATTAAAAAGCATTGGGCCCAGGACTGAACCCTGTGGCACCCAACTTTTAACTTTAGACCAATTTGAAAAGGTTCCATTTACAACAACTCTCTAATCTATCATTTAACCAGTTTCTCAATCCATATACAGATAACACCGTCCAAACCGAAGCCTTTTAATTTATTCAGTAACTTGTTGGGAGGAACTGTGTCAAAGGCTTTTACAAAATCCAAGTATACTACATTAACAACAATTCCCTTGTCCAAATGACTACTTACTCTTTCATAAAATGCAAGTAAATTAGTCTGACATGAACTATTCTTCATAAAACCATGCTGATTCCTACTAATAATATTGTTTGCCTTTACATAGTTCTGAATACTGCCAGTTAGTAACCCTTCTAGTGTCTTACCCACTATGGAAGTCAAGCTCACAGGTCTATAATTTCCTGGTTTTGATCTTGCCCCTTTTTTAAACAATGGAACTACATCAACTTTCCTCCAGTCACAGGTCACTATACCTGAATGAAACAGGCATAGTATAATGATCTTGCTGCTACTGGACTAAATGTCTTAAGTACCCTTGGGTTTATACTGTCAGGTCCAGGTGCTTTATTCACCATAACCCTTTCCAGTCTCTTTTAGACAACCAATTGCATACTGCAATACAGAAGTGTTGACACTAACAGCTTTGTTGTATATTTTACAGTAAAAATCAGCAATACTTTCATTATGTCTACCAAACATGGCAGGGGTGCGTGGCATGTAGGTGGTAGCAAATATATAATACAATAGTTGTCTGCTGTGATGGCTGCTGCAGCTGGTGTAATAAATGATAATGACCTTCTTCCTCCTCTTGAGAAAACTATTTCTAAAAGTGATAGGAAAAGTTCTGTCAGTAGTTGCAGTAAATCTTTTAACATTAAAGATGACAACAAGCAGCATTCCAGTGATGTGGAAATATTAGAGGAGGATTTAGTGGTACCAAAAGCTGATTTAAGCAGTAACACTGACACCCTTTCTCAAACTAGTGGTCAATGTTTTATGAATCTTCCTATGGAGAAAATTAAAATTAAACATTATCAGACTTTTGAAAACCTAGAAGAATTTTAAAGTAATATGGAGGAAGAGAATTTGGATGATGCTGTTATGCGTGGTGACCCAATGATGATAATGAAGATGATGATTATGATGACCCTCCACACTCCTCCCCTTCTTTTGATACAGATAATTTAAGACTGGGAGAAATTATGATATCTCAAAAAATAGCTTTATCTAAAAGGCAAAGACTCAGTCTTCCACCACTTACAAAGGACAATATGCCTCTTTAAAAACTCTTTAAGAGATCAACTGGAAAGTCTGCACAAGTAAATATGACTAAAAATACCCAGTCATCATCTTCATCATCATCATCATCAGGACATACAAGTTCAATCTCTATCCAGTCACATTCACTACTACTAGTAATGCAACATCTAACAGTTGTAGTAGTGTTGAAGTATTAAGTAGTAGTCCCCCAGAACCCCCTCAGACTATGAAATCTACAGTATGGATATACTTCACTCACAATCCAAAAGATAAACATGTTGCTACATGTTGTGTGTGTGTGTGTAATAAAATATGTGAGCAGTGGGAAGCAGGATCACACCTAGGCACATCCTCACTGAGATCCCACCTGAAGCACAACCACTGACTGGGAGACCCATATGCAGAATATCATATGAGAGATGACTAACAGCAGTAGTAGCACTACTAAAACCATACAGGCATGAAGGGTTCATAATAATGTTGCAGATGTCTCAAGGAATAGGAAACTTTTTTTTCTGTAACAATTACATCCATGTCTCTTACTGCTGTTGTGCAAATGCTAGGCAAGGAGGAGGATAATTCTGAATTAACTAGAGATGACAAGAGTCAGAGTACCCATACCCAATGCCACCATCTCCATCAGCTCTAGTCATGTTGTAAACGTAATTCATTTGCACGACTCTTACATTTGCTGCCAAACAACACTAAGAAACACTGAGAAAGAAGTATAAAATAACACAGATGTACACCCAAGGAATGGAATACTTGCCACAATGTTTGTGGTTGGCATAGAGCATAATTTGTTTGTAGAAAACAGAGGTTTTAAAGAACTGATGTCATGTGTAGCACATCACTGGCATATCCCAAACTACAGTTATTTCTCAAAAATTGCTGGTATAAGCAAGTGGTTAGTATCATGGAAAAAAGGCTGGAAACATCATTAAGTAAAAAATGTTCACATGACTATATGAGGGCAAGTACAGCCTACATGACCGTCACTACTAACTTAGCATATTTTCCATTTACAAGAGGCAGCATGTCACCACTAGTGTTGACTGTGATCAAGTAATACTAAAACAGCAGGGTAGTATGATAAAAAAAAGTTCAATCTACCAGGATACTAAGGTCCTTTCTCCAACCATTGTGTTAGCAAGTTAAGCTGGAACAACTGCATTTATATATACAGAGTATTACATACATTTGGAATAAATTATATAAATACGCAATAGGGGACAATTAACTTAGTATATATAGAGTTTGTGTAGATATGATATGATATGCATAGGGTTAAATTAAAGTCCTGGGAACAAGGAAATATTCATTAACACATAGATGCAAAGAGCCTGTTAGTCTGGGAGCTGTCAATACACTGTCTCTTTGCAATTATCTGAATCAGGTAGGAACAGTGTACACCAAATATTTTATACAGTTTGTTTCATGCAAGATAAATGTAAAGTATCTTGTATGTAGTCTGCTGCAGCAGAATATTTAAATAGTTGATCTGAACAGATGACATAGGATGTGGCTACCAGAAGTTCATTAATGGTATAAACCAAGACTAACCCTTTCAATTCTAGATCTGTGAATACTTTCTACAGATCACATTAGGACTTAAGTCTTTATCAACAACGACAAAAACATTTATACAATATTTTACAAAATCTTCTCTATGATAATTAATTAATCAAAAGATGTGTGTATATATATATATAGATATAGATATATATCAGATCATTGCAGATGTAATATCCTCCTGTTACTGAAGTGTCACTGATCTAATCTGCTCTTGATAGGAATCGTGTGATTGATCAATAGCACATTTCATGGAACATTTCTGTTAATCTCCCAGGCATACCAACTTGTTATTAATTTAAACAAATAGCTAGATTTTTCATTTGAACTTTTATTTCACATTTTGCAGTCTCACTTACAACTATTTTACTTTAGTTCATATTTCATTGTTATTTTATTTGTAGGTTATATAGGAAGTATACATGCTCAGTTTGGAAAAAAACCTTTGAGTATGTTAACGAGTATAAGATAAAGAATATATTTTTGTCTTCAGTTTTACCACTGAACATAGTGCAATACAGCAGCAATTGTTTATTTTTGGTAAGAGAAAAATGTTTTGTTTGTCTTCAAGTACAGGAGCATATTTTATTAGGCTTGAAAAATGTTACACATTTTTAATATAAAAAAAATATGAGAAGGAAGCTGATCACTTTTTTTGTATATTCAACGCCAGGTATTTTCCAAAATGGTTAATGTGGTGTCTGTAATTATGGACTGGCAAAAAGTCCTGTTTTCCAGGTTAGTGGATGGTATTAGCAACACAGTGCATCTGATCCGCCTGCTACTGTTACCAGTGTGCAATATGTGATGACAAGACTATTTGTTACATTTGTCATCTTCCTCACCAAGTGAAGAGCAGCAAGATACTGGTTGTGGCAGTGATGTGGGAGTGCAAAATATAATATTAAAGTGTCCTTGGCTGAAAATGATTTAGAGTTGTAGCTGAGAATGGGTATCACCGCCATCATCACCAATGGCAAGATTATGGCATTTGCTGCTAGTGTAAGTCCTGCAATTGAGTCATCTGAGACAGAATCACATCTGTAAAATCAGCAGAATGAGCAGGTTAGTGTCTAATTTTCTATAGTGGGCACCATGGGATTGGGTAGTAGTAGCAGTGATACTGGACTGGGAAAGGTAGATGTGGTTCAACTTCCCACTACTACTTGTCTTAACACAAGTTCTGCTGCTAAAGCAGCAGCAGCATCTGCCCAGCCATTGCAAGTGGCAGGTGCATCTATAGAAGACCATCCTTCTACACTTCCCCACCCACTAAAATCATGGGTGTGGGACTGTTTTTTCCCTTAACCATCCTGATGTATATGTAAGGAATGTGAAAAACTCCCTACTACAAAGGAAATTGAGTGATGCTATAAATGCTCTCCTTATCCCTCCCCAAGGGCACAAAGAATGCCTGAGAAAAGCACATACAAAATCTAGTGAAGCATCCCCCCAGTCTGGAAGGACAACAACAACACCTGCTTCAACATCATTTTCTTTGGCTAGGATCCAGGTGTGGAAAAATATCACCTGATACCCTCAGGGTTTTCTTCTTCCTCCTCCTCCAGCAGAACCACCATTATCATCACTACCAGCTGATAGCGAGTCTGCAAATGTGAGGATCTGACAGTTCATCTGTCTAAACCCATTGCACCTTGTGTGCACAGACCATACATGACAATTGGGAGCAATTGAATACAGGTAATCAAGGAGTATCTGATGGCAGGGATCATGTCACCTATCATTTAGTAATCACCACCCAGTTACTTGTATTGTGTTGAGCTGACAAAAGCCACAGTGAGTGACACAACAGCCCCTGTTTAACATTGTCAACAAAAATGTCCAGGTGGTGAGTATAGTTGTGCATATAGCGTTCCAAACGGGATTCTTCCAAGTCCTTCACCTCTTTTTCAATGTTTCTACACACTGTGCACGTATCACTTGCTCAGATGATTCGGGAATTATATCACTAGCAAAAATACCACTTCTGAGTGTGTGCCACTGGGAGGCATAAAGGTTTTAGTGGTGGCTTATTAACACCATCATGCACTGCTGGCACTAGGCCATATTTATGACTCATGTTTGCCTGGAGCCCAGAAATATGTTTTGAAGACTTGTTTCTTGCAAACAACTTTTTTTCAGGGCTTGTTTTTTGCATGAGAGATGCAAAGTTGTAGAAGCACTCCATGCAAACAGGATACAGATAACAACACTCAATTAACTGGAAATTAAAATACGACGCAAAATGGGTCTGAGAGATGGGACATAGAAAGGGTCATAAGGATCAGAAATGGCCTTCCTCATTTCACAAAAAAACACAAACAGGAGAGCATTGGTGTATCTTGTAAACACTATTCAATAGTTCCAAAAATCGATAAAAAGGGAATCTGTGCACTTACTTTAAATACTTGGAGTTAATTGGTTCACTACCAGTCTGAAGGCTTGTGGGGACAAATAGTGCTGATCCTCCCCACACGGATCACTCCACAAGCTACACTTAAATGTGAGTATAATTCTCACCAATGATTTATTGACTTTATACCATCCATATCTGAAATGCTACACTATATTACTCTCCCTTTTCTTTTTTTGTTTTTTCTATGTGCTATGTGTGGAGACATCAGGAAGATATTTGATTATCCACCTATTCGAGAGGATTCGAGTCATCCAATTTATCAGTAACGGACTGAACAGTACTTGATCCTTTAGATGGACTATTATAACATCATTGATTCTAATTTTATCTTTATTTGATCTTTTATTATAGATTTATTTTCATTTTTTCCCAATTGTCATAATTAATATGTGTTCCCTTAAGAGTTTTTTTAAATTGATGATTAGTGGCACATATTAGGATATAATTTATAGTATATTGTGTATAGACTTCATAACACTATTTTTTCACATATTCAATCACTTTTCAGCATTCAAAATGCAACTCAGTAACAGTCGGATGGAAAACCAACTCCTTCTAAGTAGAAGATGTTTTTCACATAATGATGATTTTATGAATCACACTGATAGTACTGAGAATTTTTCAAATAAGGATGAGATGAAAAAAACTATTCAATACATTAGAAGATCTTTTGAACACTGAGTCCAAACACTGGTGGGATACAGCAATTTTGGGACAATATTTGAAGGAACAAGTCGTCCCTAGAGGACTTAGAGTTCATTTAAACTCGTCTTTTAGGGATGATCAATCCTTCTTAATTGAGTGGAATAAAATCCTTGACTATTGTTCAGTCAGTTTGATACAATTATTAATCGAACATAGAACACAAAAGATCCAAAGACATACAAGGAACCTTAGGATCACTGGCCAAATTTCAAGATGAGGAGGGATTTTTGAAATTAGATTGAGGTGTCATGCAGATAGTACAAACTAATGAGAAAACGATAATTGATAGGAAGAACAGGAAATTAGAACAGGATAGAATAGATTACAAAACTGGCAATGTTCGTGATTGGAACAATAGGGTTATCAATCAAATTAATTAAAACCAACAAAATACCACTGCAAGGAGAGATTCTCATTTTACACCTCCATATTATCACCCACGAAATAAGGAGCAGTTCAGGAGACAAGTCACATAACATTGGGCCAAGGGGTGAATTTGTCATTAACCCAAGAGAATATACTGGCCACAGAAACAGTGGAAGAAATCAGTATCAGCATTACAATAATCATAACCACTCACAAGTTCAACACAGAGGTCCAGGTTTCAGATATTTGAGTCATGAAGATCAAGGCAGCCCAAATAGAAATATTAGGAGAACACATTTATAACAACAAAGGACCCCTAAGTATTCAACACCTTCAGTTACAGATGAATCACAAATACCCAATACTAATGTTAATACTAATGAAAATATCAATGAGGGAGCCAGCACGTCCGCATCAAGATCACAAAATAGTCCATCCCCGCCTCCTATCAATGGTCATTTTTTAGATGTGAACCACCACGGTCAGACCTTACAAGTCTCCCTGTAGTGGGAACAGTTTCAACTAATCAATCGTTATTCTGTATTGGTAAGTGCCAAGTGCAGTTTAGATCAGGACCCCGAAAACACAGGGGCAGAAGGGGAAGAGAAAGCAAAATAGGAAGAGTAGAAATTTAGATGCCACTATTTATAACCTTTCCTCATACACATTAAACGATTGTGAAACTAATGTATTGAGTAAGGGACTTCATTTTTGTCCCTCCAGTCCTCCCAATTTATTCGAACTAATCGTTGACCTGGACAAAATCAGAAGAAATTTATCATTAAAGAGGTTCTTTTCCAATCAAAAGTTAAAACAGCTGCAAATGATACTCCAGTAGTGCCCATTATAATAAAAGATATAGAAACTGAGACCAATAGATTGGAATATTATATATTAAATAAACCCATTGAGTCGCCTTTTTTTTCAGCCTCCAAATTTAAAGGGATTATAATACTTTCAAATTACTAATACCCATATTGTAGCTATGCTAAAAATACATTTATTGCCCCCAGGGTTTGAGAGATAATAGCACACAAAGTTCCCACCTCCCTCCCCTTTCCCTGAAGTCAGCGTTCTAGCTGACTGCAAGGGAAGCTGTCATACGACCATATTAAGTGCATCAGGCGACTCTGCAGCAGAGCCGAGATCGCGTTTATAAAAAATAATTCTTCCTCTGAAACGGTCTTCTACGTGTGCTTTTATAAACGGTATCTCGGCTCTGCTGCAGAACCGCCTGATGGACATAAAGCCGGATATCCCCGCAGTCAGCTAGAATGCTGACTTCAGGGAAAGGGGAGAGAGGGGGGATCTTTGTGCACTATTATCTCTCAAATCATAAGGGTTTGAGAGATGACACTGGGAGCAATACATTTATTTTTAGCATAGCTACAATATGGGGATTAGTAATTTGGAAGTATTACTATCCCTTTAACCCAATTTTGTGTACAGGTAATTTTGTTAATACTTTTCACACCATGGTGCTTGAAGATTTACGCACCATGGTTGAAACAAAAGATTATGAATTCAGGAACAATTTAACTAAAAAGAGAAACAGGCAGTCTATAACCTAATGACGAATGGTCAAATTGTTATTAAACCGGCTGATAAGGGTGGGGCCATTCTTGTGCAGGATTGGGTTGATTGTGTACATGAGGACTTCAGGATTTTGAGGGATCAGGTATATTACTGATTTCTGACACAAGACCCCACCCTTAGATTTACCGAATCATTCAAAATATTTATAGGGAATGTCTTCAGTGAAGGAATTATAACCAAAGCTGAGAGGGATTTTGTGATGATCACTGAACCTAAGATCGAAGTGGACTATCACCTCCCAAAAATCCACAAATCTCTTTCAGCACCCCCCTGGTGCCCTATTGTTTCGGGGGTCAATTTGTTGACTATCTATCCCAACTTGTGCATTACCATCTCCAAAAGTATGTTAATGGTCTAGATTCATATCTTAGGGACACTACTCATTTGTTACAGTTACTTAAAAATTACCAATTGTCTGACAATTTGTACTTTGTTACTTTGGATGTCTCATCCTTATATTCTAACATACCTTATGATAGAGGTTTACAAGCAGTAGAATTTTCTCTCTCTAGTTATCCCCTAATGCCACCAGCTCAATGTAGGTTCATACTGAAGTCCATCTGGTTTATCTTAACCCACAATTATTTTTTATTTCAATCACAATTTTACCTGCAAATCAAGGGAGCCGTTATGGGAACCAGGTTCGTCCCGAGTTATGCCAACCTCTTTATGGGTTATTTTGAACAGGAACATTTCTGGAGAGAGCATGACTTTGGGGCGAGCCTGGTTTTTTATCGCTGCTTCATTGATGATTTATTTATTATTTGGAAAGGTGACCCTGCAGGTATATCTTCATTTGTGGATCACTTCAACTCTAGCAGATGGAAGATTGAATTTACTCACACCTTTAGTATGTCTAATATTACGTTTTTAGATTTAGATCTATACATTTGCCCCTTTGGCAAATTAAATACTATCCCACATTTTAAAACAGTGGACACTAATAGTTATTTAAGTACAATAGTAGTCATTACAAACAATGGTTAACAAATATTCCTTACAGTCAGTATTTGCAATTGAAACGCAATCGTGACTTACCTGAAAATTATGTAATTCAGTCAAGATTGTTGGACCAAAGTTTTCGTGAAAGGGGTTACCCAACAGCTTTATTAGATCAAGCAAACACTAAAGCTAAAAAACAAAATAGAGAGAAATTATAGGTATATAAGAATAAAAAGAAGATTAACACAAATCAAGATTCAACACAAACAGAGAACAATGATTTCCCCCTAACATTTGTGACACGGTACAATAATGCTCATAGGAAAATTAAAGATATTACTCACAAATATCATCAAAAAAAAAACACGATTTACATTTAGGAGGTCTAGAACCCTTAAAAATCGTGTTGCACCTAGTAAGTTGAGACATATCAGTGATACTGAAAATAGAACTGGAAACAGGGATCCTACTAAAATTGGTGCACACAGATGTGGAGTTACCAAATCCATTTCAGATCCAATGTTACTCAAGAAATCTTTCACATCAGGTCATTCTTTAACTGCGCATCCACATACGTAGTTTACTTATTGAACTGCGAGTGTGGGGCTCAGTATATAGGGAGAACAACTTAAACCATAAGGAATAGATTTGGCCAACATAGGAGGAATATAGCAAGCAATTTCCTATTGCATAGTGTCTAAACATTGCAATGATTGTCATAATAGGAATCCACATGCTATACAGGTAATACCTATTGAACAAGTAAGAGCCAGTCAGGACACAGATAGGAGACAGATGTTAAACAATCGATAATCCTTTTGGATTTTCAAACTCAAAACACTTTTTCCGAATGGTCTAAATGAATTGGTTGAAAGTATGTTTAAATAATATTTTTGCTTGTACCTTTAGGATGTTTATTTATATTAGTTTAAATGGTCATATTGTCTTGCTATGATTTTAGTATTACATGTAGGATCGTGCCTCCAGAGACGGACAGAAGACAGACTACTGAGGATATTTTTGTATGCAACTTAGTCATTTTTATCACCAAGTATTTCATTTGGTGGATATTATTGTTTTATTTTTATTTGAATGGTTGTAGTTTTCAACCCCGTTTCTGGGTGATTGATCCTTTATATCTAGTGATACAACATTGTGGGACAGTGTGTTTTAAGTTATTAAAATCACTGTGTTTTATACATATTTCATTATATATTTTATTATATTTTTTTGTAATTATGTGTATTTAACGCCTGGTGTTTAGATTATTTTACACATTGAGACAGCAGGGAGATGGGGTACCCTTGATTTACAAGTGTATACAGCACCCCGTGGGTGCTCTATGTGTAGAATTTATTTTAGTGCTTATCATGTTTTTTTTTAACCTTTTCCATTTCTTTAAAAATATAATTGAGATTTTGCGCTCGACCGAGTCTTATATATATCTAGTATTTTTAATATTTATTACTATTATTACTAATGTAGATATGGGACTGTGGTGTACGCCACTGAACTTTTGAACAAGTTCCCTTCCCTCCACAGCATTGTCCATGTGGACCATAATCCTGAAGAAGACAGAACTGTCACCACCACAGTAATACTTCCACCACCACCACTAGAAGCACAGATCAGCTGCTTGTGTCTGCTGCTACTGCTGCCAGTCTGCCTTCTTCACGTCACCAAGAAATGGCACGTGTGACATTAGGGGTCCTTCTGTCACATTGCTTGTCACCTCCTCCAACAAGGAGTGAACTTTTTGAATTTACGGAATTTGCAATTGCTCTAATTCCTGCTGCTGCTGAGTTGCAAGGACAGCATGATGCTGAGGAGCAGGCTAGTGTGACACAGACCACCGTAGACACAGTGGGAATGTGGTCAACAAGTGATGCATGATTACTAAGACAGGTTCCACTTGCCAGCAGCAGCAACACATATACCAGAAGTGGTGGAGGCTAGTTTTGGTGCTGCTACTTCCTTAGGCACATCACTGGAGCTAGTCATGGCAAGTAGAAACTTCATCATCCATAACCCATGTTACTGCTATTATTGATCCCATTTCCCCTAGCTGCCTAGTCATCATGTTGCTTAAACAACTCAGCAGCAGCAACAACAGCAGTTGCAAATTCCACAATTATGGGTTCAGGAGGACAATTGACATTGGCAATGTCCACTTGCCAATATGATCTGTTGGCATTAGGAAAGTAGGGATTTTTTTTTCTCAGGGTTTGTGCCTCTAATAAGTCGAAGTCCTACAAATCAATGTTTTGTAAAGGCTTGGGCCTCAACAACAAATCTAACAAATCATCCTCTACAAAACACTCTATCAAGTCAAGTATCAGTCCACCACAGTGGCAGCTTATATCAGAGGTTCTTGTCTCTATCACTTTTCAGACAAATTTTTTATTTTGTTTTATTTATTTATTTTTTTATTAACTGTCCCCCCAATTCCAGTGAAGAATAGGGATGGGTGAAACATGTCGCCATGTTCCCACAGGAAATTTCATGAAAACCACATTGTTATCTTTTTTTTGTGGGAATATCCCCTTTAAAACTAGTGTTTAAAATTTTTGAATCTTTCGCCCATTGGCCAAAATTTTTCGCCATTTTTTCAAGGGCTATAAAGTTTCCGCCCATTGATTTACGTTGTTTTCACGCTTACACTATAAAAAGGTGAAGTTTTTGCTGAAGGCAGACATAATAGAAGCAGCTACAGAGCGAGATAGATGTTCTGTGCTGTTCTGCTGTGATATTTTGTAAAAATTGAGGCAGGAAAGGCTCATAGTGACTACTATCACTATGAGCAGGTATCACGGCGCCCGTGATTCTGCAACATTTTGACAGGCTTATTTCCTGGTGCCTTTTCATTGGCTGCGCTGTACAGCTCCTCCCAGTGACAGCCTTTATATACTCTGGGCTGTCACTTATGGGTTGCCCTGTCGTGGTGTACCTGATGCTTAGCGTTTGTTCCGTTTATTTGACACCAGTGTATGACCCGGACTGCCTGACTACGCTATTAGTTACTGTTCCTGATCTGTGTATCGATTCAGATTGGCTGACGTCCCTGATTCCTGTTCTGACCCGGCCTGGCTGACGTTCCTGCTCCGTGTACCGACCCGGTGAGACCGACGACCCTGCTCCGTGTACCGACCTGGCTTGGCTGACGTTCCTGCTCCGTGTACCGAATTGGTTTGGCTGAAGTTCCTGCTCCTTCCGTACCCGGCTGGGTGAAGATTCTGTCAGTGCCTGTTGCTGTCATCTGTGCACTTCACTCACGTTATCGTGCACCACAAAGCTACTATCTCCGTTACCGTCTGTAGTCCAGTCCGTGGGTTCGAGTCTCATTGTGCCATTAGCCATTCTCATCACCGTTCACTTGATCGCTTGGTCTCCCGCTCTTAGGTTCAGTTGGGCGCATCCGGTTGCCTTCCGTATTCTGACCACAGCGTTCATTAACCCCTCCAGGGGTGGTGCCTTGTGCCGCTACTTGTTTCACCACTGTCATCCTCATCATCGGTATACTCGATCGCTTGGTCTTCCGCTCTTGGTTCAGTTGGGCGCTTCCGGTTGCCTTCCACATTAAGACCATAGCATTCATGAACCCCTTCGGGGGTGGCACGGGCACACGGTGGTGGATAGTCTCAGTTGGGCATACGTTCCTGGCACGAGCACTGACTCACGTTGTTGTAGTGTCCGGTGGGCGTCCACCGTTGCAACCTCCCGCTCAGGTGATCTTGCCTGCTCTCTGCTGCCATCCTGTCATTGTCGCTATCTCTGCCTATAGGCGACATTGAGCCTCTGCTTATCTGGTCAACTGAGTCAGTGGCTTCACTGGTATATCTGAACTCTATTACACTGTATCAATCATATTTACCTGACCTGTGTCAGTATTGTATTCTGTTGTACATACTGAACCCGTGTGGGTTAAACTTGCTAATGTAACCTGTCCTGTGTCAGTTATTTATTGCTATATGCTGGACCTGGGAGGGTTACATTATTCCTTGTGTGCTTTAAATAAAATTGTGTTTTTTAACAACATCTACCAATTCTGAGTGTACTGAACCGTAACAGTATGAAAGGGCCATGACCTCAGACGGTAACGGTGATGGTAATGCACAGAGTATCCATTGGAGGATGGATCTTCATGAATAGCGGTTGGATCAGTTGGCATTGGCTGTTCAAACGATTCTTGAGTGCACGGCTGTCACAGTTTGTTAAGACTCTCAGGCGCAAAGCTAGGTAAAAACACAACTTTATTGAAAAGTTTAAGACAACCCCATAGGTATCATACAAGTACATACATATATATTGAAATGACAGGAAAAGCAATAATAATAGCGAATTAGGCTCTACCAGCCCTGCCAAAATACCGGGCAAGGCAGCCAGGACTAGTACACGGAGAGTTTAGTAGGCTCTACCGGCCCTGCCAATATACCGGGCAAGGCAGTCTGGACTGGCATACGAGGAATAGGTGGCTCTACCGGCCCTGCCAATATACCGGGCAAGGCAGCCAGGACTGGTACACACAGGATAGTTGGCTCTACCGGCCCTGCCAATATACTGGGCAAGGCAGCCTAATGGAACACAGCAAGTATACAGGCTCTACCGGCCCTGCCAATATACCGGGCAAGGCAGCCTAATGGAACACAGCAAGTATACAGGCTCTACCAGCCCTGCCAACACCGGGTAAGGCAACCCAAGATGGTAAGGAGAAAAAAGTTCTACCGGCCTTACCAATATACCGGGCAAGGCAGCCTATTACGGAGTTGGTGGCAACCACTGAGGCCTCAGTGACCGTCTAGATGATAACAACAGTCACTTGGATGACATGCAGAGGCTAAATGAACACAAGTGTCAAGCCAAGGAATAGCAGGGGACCACCAGTACCCGCGTACTGGGGAGCCAACGTAGCTGCCTAGGACTTGACAGCTCTAATCAGCATGGAGCGAACCAGTACACACGTACTGGAGAAACCGTCACTCTTCCGGTGCACAGCAACCGGTAACCAATGTAAGCAAACCAGTACCGGTGTACTGGAAGCATAAAACTCAAGTAGCAACAACAGCTGGGTGGCTAAGGAGCAAACCAGTACCCGCGTACTGGGAGCACAAAACACAATGTTGCTACAGCAGCCGGGTGGCTGTGGAGCTAACCAGTTCCCCCGTACTGGGAACACAGTACTATCGTGCAGTATCAGCCGGATGGCTGTGGAGCGAACCAGTGCCCGTGTACTGGGAATCAAATAACATAGATAAAACAGCAGCCGGGTGGCTGTGGAGTGAACCAGTACCCGCGTACTGGGAATCAATAGTATCGAGGCAACAGTAGCCGTGAGGCTGTGGAGTGAACCAGTACCTGCGTACTGGGGACTCAATTCAGTATCGAGGCAACAGTAGCCGTGAGGCTGTGGAGCAAACCAGTACCCGCGTACTGGGAACCCAATTCAGTATCGAGGCAACAGTAGCCATGAGACTGTGGAGCAAACCAGTACCAGCGTACTGGATAAACCAGCAAGAGTGGAAATGTCGCCTAGGCGACCAGGGAGCAATAGCTGACCCAAGTGAACTGGAAAAGGAGCACAGCAGGTAAAACAGGAACCAGCACTCTCCGATGGTCAACCGGATCAGGAACAGCAGCGGGGACTGGCAGCAGGAAGCAGCGACACAACGGCAACTCCAACCGGATCAGGAACGGAAACAGGAACCGCTGAACTGGTAACTCAGGAACTAGACGATCTCAGGTTAGCAGGAACACAGCAAGGGCCCAGGAAGCTCAGGAACATGATGAAGATGCGTGCAGCATAGAGACAACACGAAAGGGCAACCAAAGGGTGCCCAAGCTCAGTCTAAATAGGCAATGCAGGGCGGGCTGAAGGCTGACAGCCAGTGGGGAGCCCCCTTCAGGTAACTGGCACAAAAAGGCAGCAATCACGGGCACCGTGATAACGGCACACTTAGATAAACCAGTACCTGCTCCGGTGGTCCCCCCCGTTTCGACACCGGGAGCGCAGTTTTTGGCGCAAACTAACGCTAACAGAGGGCTGACGGCTACCGCTCCACTACCTCTAGGTATGATGGCGAACCTACCCTGTGCAGAGGGTTCATTAATCAGTTGGAAATCATCCTAGAGTTAAACCCTCATGCCTTTCCCAGTGATTGCAGTAAAGTGGGCTTCATGATTTCCTTGCTGACTGGTAGAGCCCTGGCATGGGCAAACCCTTTGTGGGAAGCTGCTAAACCATGTACTAGGAACTTCACTGAGTTCATAAGAACGTTTCGTAGAGTTTTTGAAGTTCCTGGGAGAGCCGCCTCTGCTGCAAAAAAACTTATGGAGATCCAACAATGGTCTCACACAGTTGCTGACTATGCCATCGAATTCCGTACTTTAGCAGCAGAGGCGGGCTGGAAAAATGAAACACTGGTGGCAGTCTTTGCACAGGGACTCTGCAAACGTTTAAAGGATGAGACAGCAGCATGAGAACTGCCAAAGATCTTGATGAATTTATTGATGTCTCGATTTTGATGGATTCCCGTATTAGGGAACGTATGGCGGCCAAGAACCAGAGGGCCAGAGAATTGGGATCAGCAAGATCAAGCTTCCCACCCATGCCTCCCTCACCTCCCATGCCTCCCATACAAGCTGGTGAGAGTGGTGAACCAATGCAATTGGGGTTCACTAGGTTGTCCAAAGAGGAGAGGGCGCATCGCCGCAGACAAGGCCTCTGCTTATATTGTGGTCAGGCTGGTCATTTGCTCCGTTCTTGCCCGACATGGCCGGGAAATGAACGCACCTAGGGTACCTTGGGGGACAGGCCCTAGGTGGCGTTCAGCAGTCCCTGGACCCAACTAGTCAGAAGCCTACTATACAGGTTGTAGTCGCCTGGCCTGAACTTGCTGTGGATGTCCTGGCGCTTGTTGATTCCGGTGCTGTCAGATATTTTATGGACAAATTGTTTGCTGCCTCCCATAACATTCAACTGGTGGAAAAAGAGTCTCCTTTGAGATTGAGGCCATTGATGGTAGGTCATTGGTACCAGCCCAAATTACTATGGAGACAATTCCTTTATCTTTGTATATTGGGGCTCTGCATTCTGAGGTTCAACGGTTTCAGATTATCCGTTCCCCGCATCATGCTCTCATATTGGGGTTTCCTTGGTTACATATGCACAACCCCAGGTTTAACTGGCAGACTTGCGAGATTACAGCCTGGTCAGAGTTCTGTGACAAACATTGCATATCCCACCCTACTAGGATCATGTGTACCTCTCCCTCAGTGCCGGCTGAGTATTGCCAATTCAGCGACGTGTTCAGTAAGGGAGAGGCCAGTGCACTGCCGCCTCACAGGGCTTGTGACTGTGTGATTGATCTGCCTCCTGGTGCCGTTCCTCCTTGGGGTCATGCTTACCCATTGTCTTGTGAGGAGAATCGGGCCATGGAGGAGTATATTGCTAATGCCCTAAAGAGGGGCATTATCAGGAAGTCATCCTCGCCCGTGGGGGCAGGATTCTTTTTCGTAAAGAAGAAGAGTGGTGAACTACGACCCTGTAAAGACTATCATGGATTAAATAAACTGATGCCTAAGAATGTTATCCTATACCACTCTTCACCAAGCTGTTTGACCGATTGAAGGGTTCCTCTATCATTACCAAACTTGATTTGCGGGCCGCCTATAATTTGATAAGGATAAGGGTCGGTGATGAGTGGAAAATGGCATTCAATACCAGATCAGGCCACTATGAATATCTGGTAATGCCGTTCTGGCTATGTAACGTACCAGCAGTGTTTCAAGAGTTTATTAATGATATCTTACGTGACATGCTACAGTCTTGTGTAGTTGTATATCTTGATGATATTCTCATACATTCGTCAAGCTTGTCGCAACACATCAAGGATGTGACTGCTGTGTTGCTCAAACTTCGTGAGAATAAACTCTTCTGCAAAATCGAGAAATGCGAATTCCACAAGCTCATGGTACCATTCCTGGGCTTCATTATCTCTAAGGATGGCATCGCAATGGACAAGGATAAGTTGGCAGCAGTCCTGCAGTGGCCACGTCCTAATGGGCTCAAGGCTATCCAACGCTTTCTTGGTTTTGCTAATTATTATAGGAAATTCATCAGAAACTTTTCTACAATTGTGAAACCTCTGTCTGACTTAACACAAGGGTGCGGATCCCTCCCAGTGGTCTCAAGAAACTGAACAGGCTTTCTTGACACTAAAATCTGCATTTGCCTCTGCTCTTGTGCTGTCCCACCCCAATCCCTCCCTGCCATTTACCTTGGAGGTCAATGCCTCAGAATCTGGGGTAGGGGCTGTATTGTCACAGCGCCTGGACCGTGGGAGTATGCTAAGGCCCTGTGGATTCTTTTCCAAAAAATTGTCTAGCGAGCAAAGTCACTATGAGATTGGGGACAGAGAGCTGTTGGCAATTATTCTGGCCCTCAAGGAATGGCGGCACCTGCTTGAGGGCACCCGAACTCCAGTACTGATCTTGACTGATCACAAAAATGTATCTGAGGCTAAGATACTGTCCTCTCGTCAGGCTAGATGGGCCTTATTTCTGTCGAGCTTTAACTTTATTGTATCCTGGGTCCAAGAATATCAGGGCAGATGCCCTGTCCAGGCAATTTAACCCTGACACGGAGAAGGAGGAGGTTCCATTACCGATCATCCAGCCTGATCGCATTTTAGTTACATTGCAAACCAGTATTACTTCACCCCTGGGGAGGAGATTCTCGCTAATCAGGCTAATGCTTCACCTGAGACCCCAGTGGGCAAATGTTTTGTAGCTGAGCTTTTCCGTACCTGTCTTCTTGAGACGCATCATGCTTCTAAGGCTGCTGGGCATGTTGGCAAGAATCAATTAATTTGGTCACTCTCGCAGTTATTCTGGTGGCCTTCCTTGTGTGCCGACTGCACAGCATTTACTGCAGCTTGTTCTTCCTGTGCCCATGAAAAATCCCCTAGACACCTTCCGGTGGGCCTTCTACAGCCAGTACCCAATGGAGACCACCCTTGGTCTCATGTCTCCATTGACTTTATGGGGGAATTATCGGTGTCTAGGGGATATTCTTTTATTCTGATGATAGTTGATAGGTTTTCCAAAATGGCACACTTCGTGCCTCTGCCTGGCCTTCCCTCTGCCCAGGAGTTGGCAAGGGTGTTTGACAGGGAAGTTTTCTGGTTGCATGGCGTACCCAGAGTATTGATGTCCGACCGTGGGAGCCAATTCGTGTCTAGATTCTGGAGGGCATTCTGTGTGCAGATGGGCATACAATTATCATTTTCCTCTGCATATCATCCCCAGACCAATGGATCCGCCGAGCATGCCAATCAGGGCTTGGAACAATTTTTACGCTGTTTTGTGTCTGACCATCATGATAATTGGGCCGACCTGTTGCCTTGGGCAGAGTTTGCCAGGAATTGTATGTTTAATTCATCATCCGGGAGTTCCCCCTTTCTCATCAATCACGGGTTCCAACCTTGTCTGCTCCCGGACTCATTTAAGACGCAGCAAATTCCAGCTCTGGATGAGCATATGGAGCAACTCCGTTCCACTTGGGCACAGGTGCAGAGGACCTTCAGTACTTCGTTCCAGCGTTATCAGCGCCAAGCTAATCGTAGACGGCTGCCGGCGGTCTCATTTCAGGTTGGGGACAGGGTATGGCTCTCCTTGAAGAATCTGAAACTACAGACCCCTTGCAATAAGTTGGCTCCCCGGTTCATTGGTCCGTTCAAAGTTATCCGTAAAATTAACCCTGTGTCATATGCTCTGGACCTTCCAGCATCCATGCGTATCCATAATGTGTTCCACGTATCATTGTTAAAACCTCTGATTTGTAATCGGTACACTACTACTCCTGTGGCTCCTGGCCCCGTTCGAATACAAGGTCAAGAGGAGTATGAGGTGCAAAATATTATTGACTCACGTAAATTCAGAGGGAAATTACAATATTTGGTCCATTTGAAAGGCTGCGGTCTGGAGGAGTGTTCATGGGTTGATTCTAAGGACCTTCATGCTCCCAGATTACAGCGCAGCTTCCATGCCAAGTATCCCCTTAAGCCAGGTCCCTCTTCTCGGAGAGGGGTCTTTGAGAGGAGGGTGCTATCACGGCGCCCGTGATTCTGCAACATTTTGACAGGCTTATTTCCTGGTGCCTTTTCATTGGCTGCGCTGCACAGCTCCTCCCAGTGACAGCCTTTATATACTCTGGGCTGTCACTTATGGGTTGCCCTTTTGTGGTTTACCTGATTCTTAGCTCTTTTTCCGTTTATTTGACACCAGTGTATGACCCGAACTGCCTGACTACGCTATTAGTTACTGTTCCTGCTTCTGTGTACCGATTCGGATTGGCTGACGTCCCTGATTCCTGTTCTGACCCGGCCTGGCTGACGTTCCTGCTCCGTGTACCGACCCGGTGAGACTGACGACCCTGCTCCGTGTACCGACCCGGCTTGGCTGACGTTCCTGCTCCGTGTACCGAATCGGTTTGGCTGAAGTTCCTGCTCTTTCCATACCAGGGTGGGTGAAGATCCTGTCAGTGCCTGTTGCTGTCATCTGTGCACTTCACTCACGTTATCGTGCACCACAAAGCTACGCTACTCCGTTACCGTCTGTGGTCCAGTCCGTGGGTTCGAGTCTCATTGTGCCATTAACCATCCTCATCACCGTTCACTTGATCGCTTGGTCTCCCGCTCTTAGTTTCAGTTGGGCGCTTCCGGTTGCCTTTGGTATTCTGACCACAGCGTTCATTAACCCCTCCAGGGGTGGTGCCTTGTGCCGCTACTTGTTTCACCACTGTCATCATCATCATCGGTATACTCGATCGCTTGGTCTTCCGCTCTTGGTTCAGTTGGGCGCTTCCGGTTGCCTTCCACATTAAGACCATAGCATTCATGAACCCCTTCGGGGGTGGCACGGGCACACGGTGGTGGATAGTCTCAGTTGGGCATACGTTCCTGGCACGAGCACTGACTCACGTTGTTGTAGTGTCTGGTGGGCATCCACCGTTCCAACTCCCGCTCAGGTGATCTTGCCTGCTCTCTGCTGCCATCCTGTCATTGTCGTTATCTCTGCCTATAGGCAACATTGGGCCTCTGCTTATCTGGTCAACTGAGTCAGTGGCTTCACTGGTATATCTGGACTCTATTACACTGTATCAATCATATTTACCTGACCTGTGTCAGTATTGTATTCTGTTGTACATTCTGAACCCGTGTGGGTTAAACTTGCTAATGTAACCTGTCCTGTGTCAGTTATAGCTATATGCTGGACCCGTGAGGGTTACATTATTCCTTGTGTGCTTTAAATAAAATTGTGTTTTTTACCAACATCTACCTTTTCTGAGTGTACTGAACCGTAACAGCAGGATGAAAAATAATCAAAGGAGTAGCTGGAAGGACCCATATGTGTCCACTGAGTCTGAGGAGGAAGTGACTAGAGTACTGAACCAATGCTGTCCAGTCCCCCTAAATCACCCCAACGGATCTTGGGGAATTTAAAGGGAAGGGAGGGAGAAAAGGGAATGGAAAGGGATGGAGAAAAGAGAAGAAAGGGAGAAAAGGGAATGGGAAGGGAGGGAGAAAAGGGTAGTACTAGTGAGAGCAGGACAAGTCAGTTTCCTGTGCCTGCTGCAAGATGTGCTGCCCCTGCTGTCAATGCCACCATTGCTGTACCTGCAGCCACTAGTGTTGTACCTGCTGCCAGATGTGCTGCCACTAGTGTTATACCTACTGCCAGTGCTGAACCTGCTGCCACCAATACTTTGCCAGCTGCTAGTGTTTCTCGTAGTAGTCATCGAGGGTAGGAGAAAATGATGCCAAGTGTGAGAGCAAGGGACCCTCTGTCACATTGCTCATCACCTCCTCCAAGCATCAGTGAGATGCCTGTAATAGAGCAGCAGCACATAGGGACTAGTGGTGGTGGTCTTGGAGAAGCTGGGGTGGAAGAGACATTGATGGCCTTTTTATCAGAAAGTGAGAAGGAATGGGAGACAGGGATGAGGATGGGCATCACCACCACCACTAGCAATCAACTTCTGGAATATTGGAATTCTTTCAGCTTGAATATTTAGGTACTTAAATTCTTTTATATTTAGTATGCCTCTGATCTTCCCTTATACAACGTGTCCAATTCCTTCTTGAACTGAGGAGTAGGATCCTTCTTAAGTATTTGATAGGTGGTTTTATTTTATCATTGAGCAGTCTCTTCATTTCTACAGCATATTTTTCATTATTCATCGGCACAATCCCCCCACCTTTGTCTGCTGGCTTGATGACTAATTCCTTATTAGCCTGTAGTTCTTCCTAAGCTTTCTTTTTTTTTTTATAATTTAAATTTTTTTCCTTCTAAATTTTCCAGGTCATCAAGTATAAATTTCTTAAAGATCTCCATGTAGTTACTTGTGCTGTTCTGGGGGTTGAATGTAGAGCTGGGTTTACAATTAGCTTGTTTAAACAAGTTGTTCTTTGTGGTTTTAATGTTTTATTTACAAAATATTTTCTAAATTGCAGTTTCCTCATAAATTTATTAAGATCAATGTAGATATGAAATTTATTTAGACCCTGGGTAGGCGCAAATTTTAATCCCTTCTGGAGGACCTTTTCTTGATCCTTATTAAGTTGTACTTTGCGTAAATTAAACATTTGTGTGGTACTTTGATTCTCACTCTTTCTTGTTTTGTTTAATGTTTGTCTCTTACTTTTTCCTCTCTTACCTCTCCTTCTTCTATGGAGATATTGTCCTCCATGTTTTCCCATATTGGTATTCTGTCACAGCCCTGAGCTGTTTTCTTAACAGCAGTACAAAAGATGAGGATGATAAGAAGGAGGGATGTGAAGGGTTGATTCCATCTACCACCATGGAATCACTGCTATAAACATTGTGTGTCAATAATCTGAGAATAATGATAGATTACATTAGACTCAAACATGATAATAGTAATAATTGTGTCAGCTACGCTGAGTATTTGAAGCCGTAGGATACCCATATCTATGGAGAAGGGAGGCTAGTGAGCATAGAATAGGGATGAAAGCTAGATGGCATTAGTGTCCTGTTGGAATGCCTTTGCAGCAGCCTTAGCTGGATTAAAGGTGCTGGCCGCAAAGCCATATGTCTAAGCACAGTTGAGCTGTGGCTGGGACCAGGATGGACACTTCTCAGACTTGTAAACCATGAGTAGGTTCCAAGTACTGAACAGACCCTAGTATGTGGATAAGTAGAGAAAAAAGGGCTGCTGGGAAGGAGACCAAGGAGGTATATGACCCACCTGTCCTTGAGGGACAGGAATTCCTCTGGCCTCGAAAGGGTGGAGAAAGGTACAAGAGGAGGAAAGGAACTGGAGAAGAACACTGAGGACAAGAGCCCCTCTGTAGTCCATAGGTTAGGATCCCTGATCCAAAGTAGAATACTCAGAGTTCCCAAAAGATCCAAGTTGCCAGTGCCAGAAAATAGGCCAAAAGGCAGAACCACCAGTGTAGAGATGATAAACCAAAATAACCATAGAGCTAGCTTCAGTCCAGTACCAGCAGCCGACTATCTACAGTGAGATCTCAATACTGGTAGAGGACACCAAAATCTAACAACTGGATAGCTGTAGTGGGAACAAGAAGAGGTGCTCCAGCCCATGACCATCCAGATGTCTATCTGCTACAGGTCTGGGCAGAAGGTGGTCAGTAGCAGACTAATATCAGCTGTAAGTGAAGATGTGAAGCAAGAGATGTGTTCCAGCCCTACACTGAGCAACTGTCTAACTACAGTGAGTCTGGGCTATAAAATCTCAGAGTTGATTACAAAACAAAAATTGGTTTGCAGAGGCCACAGGGTTGCCAAGAAACAAATAAAATTATGCCCAGCTTGCTTAGTGCCAACAGGTAATTTTGTGGTAGCCACTGGCTAATGACGATTGACAAATGGTGTGGTGAATTTATGGCATTTGCTACTGTTTTTATTGCTTCGACTGATTTGTCTAAGCAGCAGAACAATTAGGCAGTTCCAAGGGAATGGGATCAACAGCAGTCATATGAGACAGGAAATTATATTTCCACTTGCCACTAGCTTCAATGATATGTCTGAAGCAGTAGCAGCACCACAACCAGCCCCCACCACTTCAGGTGTATCTAGAGAAAATAAGCTAGCCAATAATGCTTTTCCTCCTACACCGCCTTCAAAATCATGAGTGTGTTGGAATACTATTTTTTCACATGGGAGGAGGAAGGAACTGTGCCTTTCATCAGCAACTGCAATGTGTGTAGAAAAAATGTTAAATAAGGGAAGGACTGAGAACAATGGACACATCTGCACTCATATCAAACAACTGACACAACCTCAACAAAACACCTTGACTCTTATGTCCACAATGTCAAATCATCCTCCCAGAAACCAAGTATTGATGTTATTATGACCCTTGTACACTCCACTAAGGACATATAACAAATAGCAGACTTAGTAATAATGACAAATCCACCCTGCCATCGGCTTACTGTATTCTGTGTGATGGAATCTCCTCAGATTATCCTTGATCCCTGCTTGTGATTAGTCTTCACCACATTGTCAAATCTGGTCAACGTACCACACTAAGTGCAATGAGTGGACTCGAAATGCCACAACTTCACATCTGGACAATCACTATAAGGTGGTGGTGGTGGTGGTAGTGGCGCTAACACTGACAGAGGTGGTACACCAGAAGAGGAGAAGGTAGAAGTTCCTGAGGGTGCCGGGGTGGGGACAGTTTCTACATCTTCACTCAACAAGACCCTAATTAATGACAAGGCAGGTCAAATGTTTAGATCAGGCTGGGTTTCTCTACTCTTCCTCTTCTATTTCCACTGACATACTTGGTGACTTTGGGGAGGGACATAGGGTACATTGACAGGGGCTCCTTATTTCTTTTGTGTGGGTTTTGCTTTAACATTCTTAAATGACATGGTGTCTGTATTGCATGTGTTTTATGAGGGCAGTTGTGTATCCCCTCCTTTTCACAGACTTCTCACATATAGTGCACAGTGCCATTGCTGATGACTGCCCTGAGTCTGTCCCAAAAGAAAAATAGTCCCACATACATAATTATAGGGAGGGGACAAGTGGAGAAGGATGGCCTCTTTCCTCTTCTCCACAGTCCCTTTCACTGGTTGGGGCAGTGGATGGTGCTACTACCTCGGCATCTGCAATAGAACTAAGACCAGGATTATTGGTGGCAAGAAGAACCTATCCTAGTCACAAATCATGGTCCGTGACACACTGGCCTGCTTGTGATCATCCTACTGCGAGACAGATTAATGTCTTGCTCTCATGACTCAACAGCAGGAATTACACCAGCAACAAACTCCACTGCTGGTGCAGGAGGTGGTGATTCCCAATCCCACTTGCATACCTATCTCCCATTCCCTATCACTTTCTGCTAAAACTATACTTATTATCTACTCCATCTAAGATGCTCCACCATCATCACCAACAGTCTCTTGATGATGCTCTATGGGAGTGGGGCTGGTTGACAATGATGACAGATGTGACAAAGGGTCCCCTACTGTCACACTTGCCATAACTTTAAGTGAAGAAGACACACCAGCAGCACTAGCAGCAGGCACAGGTATGTTGAAGCTCATACTAGTCAGTTATGCCTTCTTCATCATCATTTCTCAGAGGAACAATGCCAGGGGAATGGGAATCACAGGTTCAGGCATATGTGGACTTCCTTGACTGTTAGTCTGGCTGCTCACTGACTGTCATTCCCCTTCCACCTGCAGCTGCTTCACAATCCCCACACCAACTTCTGAGTGGTAGTGGGACTGATTTGGATTATATAAGTGTGACTTAGGGTCCCCTTCTGTCACACTTGTTATCAACTTCTCCTTATCCACAGAATGACAAGGCACAATGTCAGCAGTAGCAGCAGACATAGGCAACTGACCTGTCCTGCTTACCCTGCTACCCAGTTCTTCCTGTTCCTTTTATTACTATTTTCCCCCAGATGCCAAGTGACAAAGTAGGGGGACTGGGCATCATTGGTTTTGGAGAATCTGGTCTCCAAGATGTTTGTGACTTCCTCTTCCTACTTTTATTCACTGGATGCATCACAGTCCTGCCAGCTCCTCCTCTTTTTATTTGTGTGCTCATAAAATATTTTTTGGTGTAGGCAAAATTGAGAATTTTAAGGGTTGTGCTATGCATGAAATTTCTCACAAAAAAGTGGAGAACCACAATTTGGGAGTATTTGGGGTCAACCTCCTTTCTCTCTTCCTGTCCCCCAGAGTACCCCCAGACTCTACTATTACAGAGAACAGATGTCATGCCTACAATACTCCCTAAGCTTCAAATCTACTTTATAAGCCTTCTCTAGCTCAAACATTTGCACAAACACAGAATGACATGCTATGGGAACCTGACACCCCTTCTATGCTATGCTCCTGAGAAAAGTAGGGAAACTTTCCACAAGGTGGGAATAAATTCAGCCTTCCCACTGATTTCAATGCAATGAGCTAGGTGAAAAAAGCAAAAAAAAAACCCTTATAGTTTCACAAAAAAATTACCATTTTTCTCCTCTCTTCTGAGGCATAAACTTTCATCCATTCCTAGGAATTAGGAATGCTGTGTCTCAAGACAGGCCAAGACAACTGAGCCCTGAGTGATCATGGAAACTCATTTAAATAGCTGCTGAGCAGAAATCGCTGACATGATTGGCCAGGTCCAATATAAAGTAAAACTGAATTTGATTGTCATAATGTGTGATTTTATGGAATGTTTAATTTTTTTTTGTACAATACCTCCATTTAGTATCATTCACATTATTTTTAGATAACAGTGAATACCCGAGGAGCAGGAAAATGTTCTTTCACTTATTCTTGCTTTAAGCTAAGTATTTAGAATCAGTTTTATATTGCATAAAGAAATCAGCAGGAAATGCTTAGCAAAGAGCTTTTTTCTATAATTTTATGTAAAGAATCCGTAAGACATAAAAAGCTACTACACCTCCAAGCTGGATGTAAAAAAAACACATAGAAAAGCACTTTGCAACCTTTGAAAAAATAAGCAGCAGATTTAAATACCACATCTTTTATCTTTAGACAGTCTGGCTCATGGGATAAAGTCCTTTTTACATTTTGCACATATAGGAAACTGTTTAAGAAGTCAGCTAACCTTTTTTACACCTGTGGGGATATTTTTCACGTTGGTAAGATAATTTTTATTCTTAAATAAGTCATGTATTAGCAATTTTTAGTATTTACAAATATGAATGTGTTGCTTGTGCCTACATTATAAACATTTATCCAAACACTTTATGTAGATGGATATTTTAAACACAACACCTTTTTTATATTTTAATCCTGATTGATAGTAGGGGTTGATGAAAATTTTCACAGCAAAAGTGAAACATGCAAAACAAAGTTACTTTGCACCATCCGAAGAAAGTCCCTTGAGAAGCTGTCACAGTACCTTGTTTCCAGCGCCGCAGCTTCAGCGACGCTCAGCGTCTTTCCATGCGTCATCTGCAGGCAAGAGGCTTCAAGCATGCAGCATGCCTCTGTTTTATGTGTTTGTTTCCTGTAGTCTACTCCTACCTACTTCCTCCCTCTAGCTGTTCCTCCTTCCTACTTCCTGTGGAGGGGTTTAAAGGGCAGACTGAGTCCTCACTCAGTCACCCTTCGTTGTTGTTCTGACCAGTTCATTTTCTAGTATTCCTGATTCCAGTGTATGATTTGGCTTGTCTGTCCATCCATTCTGGTGTTGACCTATGGCTGTGTCTGACTATTCTCCTTGGTGTTCTGATTTGGCTCAGACATCCTTTCTGGTGCAAACCTGTGGCTCTGGCTGACTACCCACTCCGTGTATGACCTAGGCTTGTCTGACTACACACTCTGGTGTTGACCTGGGGCCCTATCCACTGCTCATCCAGCATTCCATCGCTTCAGTGGCTATCCTATCTGGTGCAAACCTGTAGCTCTGGCTGACTACCCGCTCTGTGTATGACTTTGGCTCGTCTGACTATCCTATCTGGTGCTTACTAGAAGCCTCTGTCTGTTCGCTCAGTTTGTTGGTCCCGTTATTCAGACAGCCTTCCTAGTACTGACCTGGGGCTCTAGCAGACTCCTAGCTACTGACTGCAGGCTGAGTCAGTATCTCTTGGGCGTTACCTTACCACAAGACTCCAGTGGGCTGAGGCCTAGTCTCGGACAGTGTGGTGCAGAGATTGGGAGACTGCTATTCCTGATACAGTGCTCGCCGTTTCTATCACCCAATGTGTGTTTATTGATATATTGCATTACTGTCATTATTCTCATAATAATGGTTCTATTAACTATACTTTCTAACTCCTGATTTTTCTTGCCACCCGTAACAGAAGTAGTTTTTTTCCTGTTTTTTCTATACATTGAAATCAATGATAATAATTTAATTCCCTCAACATGTTGAATTTTCTCAATACATTCTGTCATGCTAATTAGGTGTAAAGGGGGTTTTACTTAGTTTACCACAATGTAAGTCCATTATGGAAGATAGAAAAATCTGCTTGAGGCCCTCCAGGTGCTGCCAGTCTACAATACTTATCATTCCTCATTAGCCAACAGACTCCCAAGTCTTGTCCCACTGTAATAGCAGACATATAACCACAAATGCTGACCTCCAGCCTTGTCCTCCTGCACTGGTAGACATAGAACCACATGTACTGTGTGAAATGCCAATATGGTGGTGTCAATTCTTGGACATAGACAGAAAAGGGCAAAGTTCTTGGAGGAAATTTTTTGGGGTTAGCAAAAATGCAGAACTTTTATGGATTTTCCATGCACAGGAATTTCTGTGGGAAAAAGCAGCAAATTATGGATTTCCAATGAATATTCCCACTGCAATAATATTTTACTTTTTCCCCATTCCTGCTATCCCTTAATGACTAGAGGAATTTTTAACGCTTTGCATGCCAGAAGAGTGTACAGCTCATTGCTCCATAATGTTTTGTACACCCGTCTGACAATAAGTAACATGGTGTCCAGATATTCTATATCAATTTAAACATTCTCAAACATTGTAAGTCCTCCCTTTACTCCAAGAATGGAGGCTAAATTGACATTAAAGTTTTTCTTCCTAAGCTGTATGGAGATGACCTTTGTTGATGGTTCTGGTCCTCTAGAAAGCACTAAGAAAAAAATCTGAATGAATTAAAAATAAACAGATTGTAAACTACACACAGTCAACCATTGGCTGGGATTATGGGGTTATACCTAATGTCATGCATGCTCCAGAGTAACCTCTTCCTCTTAGCCAATCAATGGAGCTGAGAATCACTGCATTGGATCCCAGATCCCATCCCAGGGTAAACTAAATAAACAATCTGGGATTTTCCTTGTTTATTTAGTTTGCCCTGGGATGGGATCTGGGAGGGGGGTTCACTTTTTGAACCTTGTTATATCAGTATATGTGTATTTATATACTTTTTTCTAATTAAAGTTTTTATTTTGATATAATTTGGTTTCTTGATTTATAGGCTGAGTGCTCTGTTAGCCCATATCTTTTTCTGTCTTTCTTGTGGTGTGAGCATGTAATATTAAGCACAATCATATCTCTCATAGATAATGGGCATTGATTCATATTTAAAACATTTACAGAACAGCAGTACTTTTGTTTTATATTTGTGTTTAATGCGTGTATAAGTGAAGCAAGAAAACAGAAGTAATGAAAGTTTATCTGCCTTAATTTTTAGAAACAGATGCAATGGCTTCTGAACTCTTTTTTGGAGAATATGCAAAAATGATTTGTATTTTATATATTGAAGTAATTATGAACTATTGCTGCTTTCATATTTGATTTATAAATTAAATTAATAACACTTAATAAATAAATAATGAACACTTTTTCAGATTTTTTTTTAGAATAAAACAATACAGAAAATTGAAATTTGGTAATATGACATATAAAACACATTTGAATGAACTATTTTTGTCTGTTATTTGATAAAGCTTGCTACAGACCAGGTGCTGTATTTCTGTGTAAAAACAACTTTCTTTTTATTATGTTTTTTCTCCAGCTGTGGCCACATGCACACAATTCCCAAGATTATATTGATATGGAGCAGTTCCTATCTTGTGAATTAGTTATGAGAGCTTGCCAAGGCAATGGCTTTGTTGGTACTTCCTATGAACATATCACCTATATAACAAACAATAAACCCCCATATGCTCATGGCTTGTGGGGACATAACATCTGCTCTTGCATTTGTTCTGGCAGAAGGCTAAATATATTACTTTTTATACAAAGCCATTAAGAAAAAAATACATGTAAAATTAATTAATTCTTGAAGAAGTCAGAGACAATGGAATATTCTCTATTTCAGACATAATGTATATGACTGAGTTTCATTTTACAGTCATCACATGAATCTACTTGATAGGGAATCTAGTTTGATATTTTCGGTATTGGTACTGAAGGCTGTAAAAATATTGTGTCTTGCTATTAAATCATAATATAGCTGAAAAAAGGGAAAGGTTATGGTAAAAACACAGTTTTATTGATTTGCACAGAGATAATGTGACCCACACGGGTCCAGTACATACAAATGACACAACTGACACAGGTCAGGCTACAAACACATATAGTATCCCACACGGGTCCAGTAGGTACAGATGTTCAAGACTGGCACAGGTTAGGTCACCAGGATAAGTAACCCACTCAGATCCAGTAGGCACCAAGGGTGCAATACTGATACAGGTCAAGTCACAGTTCGTGTGATTCTGGAAGATCAAACAGCAAATACTACTAGGTCATAGAAGGCTGACTGGCCCTAGTAGTGACTGGATAACGAATACTACCTATGCAGGGAGTGTGCCCAAATCGTAAGCCACAGGTATAGGACAGAGTGGAGACCGATACTATCCCACAGGATAGTAAGACAGACTAGGCAATGGAGCCAAATAATGGCAGGAGAGGAGACCACCGGACAGAAGCCCTATCAGCCTATCGGAGGCCACTGACTGTAGGGTACTGAAGGCACAATGGCAGGACTGCCTGAATGGAGGATACTCAATATTGCCAGGCACAATGTCAGGGAGGATTCCCAGAATGTCTGTGACCCTTATTTTTCTACTGCTACATGTGTGGCTGGTTTTCTCAGTTGTCACTCCCTCCCCTCTGCCCCTTGGTGCCTATGGCTGGGATGGAGTTGCTTACTGACTTACTTGCCTCTCCCTCCGTCTTACCCCTTGGTGCTTGTGTCTGGGTATCTGGGATGGATTTGATTCCTGCTCAATGCCTTGATGACTATTATATTATTATAATAATGCTGTCACATGTCCTGCTGCTCTCTTTGTTGCCTCTCTCTCCCCTTTGCCCACTGGTGCTTGTTCTTGGGCATTCAGATGGATGTGCCCTTGCATGATGCTGCAGCAGGCTTTTGTTTTGTTGTAAACTTAGCAAATGCCCTTTACTGCAGCACTGGTTTATTTGCATTCCGTCTGTTGTTAACTGCTGTTTTGTGTCTTGCTGTTTACTCATTTGTCTCTCCCCCTTTCCTACTCAGAGATCCTCAGGATTGGGTATTTGGGATGGAGACGCTTCATATTTTGCTGCCGGGTGCCATTTCGACCCTCATTTTTGAAGCCTGGCAAAGTATTTTCCTTGAGTAGTGACTATTGTTACGCTGTTGTTATATGTCTGACTGTCCCCCACCCTTTTTTTTCCCAGTTGCTTCTCCCTCCCTCCCTCCCTCCCTCCTACCCCTTTACAACTGTGGTTGGGTATTTGGAATGGAGACACATCATGCAGCTGCTTGATGTTGCAGGGATGTATAACAACACGGAGGAAAGTATAAGAAAACTATACCTCCATTTTAATAGGTCCCTATTAATGAGGCACTCTAGTATTAGAATATATAAATATACAAAAAATTATTTAATTATTGAAGAACAACAAAAAAATATACATGGATTAATAAAAACATATAAAAACATGAATAGGGAGGGATATAGCACAAGACCTTAAGATACTGTGGAGAACTGCCTATATACTAGGCGAAAACGTAATCTCCAGCCACAAAAAATGTAGCATACCATATAGTATTATGCCAATAATAACATGGTTATAGAGAATAAAACCCCCACAGTACCTTAATAATCACAAAGTGCCAAGGATATATCTTGATATACAAGTGCAAAATATATTAATCAAAAAAACGTTAATCAAATTAAGGTGAAAGTGAACAATATGCATATAAGCAAATAAAGTGCAATAATAAAGAAAATATACTTAGCACAAAGAAATAACAAGAAAGGTCAAGCAGCAAAGCTCTCTCTAGAATCAACCATCTTTTTTGTTTATAGTTTGATGTTGCAGGGAAACTTCATTTTGTATATATGATGTTGCCCTCTGATGCAGCACCTGTTTGATTGCGCTGTTCTACTGCTATAGAATATGTTACTATTTTCTTAATTGACTTCTTCTTTTTTGCCCCTTGGTGCCTGTGGTGGGCATTTGAAATAGAGATGTCTAATGCTCTGCAGCCTGATGCAGCACTACGCTGCTGTATTGTTGCTATGTCTGTGCCATTCTTTCTAGTGCTCACCCCCACTGTGGCTGGGTGTTTGGGATGGAAATCCCGCATCCAGTTGTTTCCTGCTGGCATGAACCGGCGTTAGTGCCCCCCTGCCCTGTGGCGGTGTTCGCGCGGTGGGGGTTTCTTGCTGATTATCCTCCCACCATTTATTTATTTATTTTTTAATCCCTCTCCCTTCCCTTTTTTCTTCCTCCCCTCTTTCTTCAGCCATTACTTCTTTCTCATCTTGGGGCCTCTTTGCACTGGACACTCTGTTTTCTTGGTATTTTTGGACACTCCTGTGCAACACATGGTACACATGTAGTGTACATGGGTTCTGACACTTAAATTCCTGTCCTGGAATGTTCGGGGACTTAATGACTCCATTAAGCGATCACTGATCCTGTACTACTTAACAAAGCACTCACCTGATGTAGTTCTGCTACATGAAACTCATTTGTGTGGTAGTAAGGTTCTTTCACTTAGGCGACATTGGTTGGGCTCTCACTATCACTCAACTTATTCTTCATATGCTAGGGGCATCTCTGTCTTGGCCCGGCATAATATACTCTTTAATCTGGTTGATCTCAAAACTGATGATAAAGGTTCCTACCTATTTCTTGACTTTGTCCTCTGTGGCTCCCCCACTGTTCTGCTTAATGTGTACCTACCACCTCTATTTGCTCCCTCAGTCTTGCAAGAGACACTCTCTTACATAGCGGGTAGGCCTAGACATCAGGTGATCTGCATGGGAGATTTTAACATGGTGATGGACGAGGATTTGGATCACATAGGGATGTTGTCTTTGATTACCCAAGGGACGATCCAATTGTTTGCGGGAATTATCCAGAATATGGGCCTTCGTGATCTGTGGCAGAGCATACACCCGAACGAAAGGCGGTTTATCTGTCACTCATCCACGTATAGAACTCGTGGATTGACTATGCTTTCAGGTCAGACTGTGTCAGTCGCAGGGTGAAGAACTGTCTGTTTCTCCACGGGATGGTTTCACGGTTTTGATGAACACTCAGACAAGACTTGTAAGGTTAAAATAACTTTATTGAAAATGAAGTACAAACAGCATAAACGTTCACACCCACACAAGCCCAGAAGAAGACGGTACAAGTACTGTCTACAATACACAATGGTTAGGTAGGTACAGTATAATAGTGATGTACAGACAAGCAGCAAGTTCCCTAGAGGGCTGGGGTGAGGAGGAAGCAGCAACTTGCTGATGTTGACACTGGGACCCTAGAACCCTAGGGTATAGCGGAGGCCCACGACTCTTGACTACTGGCAGCAAGGACCCTAGAACTCTAGGGCTGGACGGAAGCCCAAGACCAATGGATACTGGCAAGTGAGACCCTAGAATGCTAGGGTAGACAAAGGCACATGGACCACGAGTACTGGCAATGAGGACCCTAGAACGCTAGGAGTCGCAAGGCTCACAACTGGTGAACTCAGACCCTACAACACTAGGGTCAACCAGAAGCCCAGACTACGGATAATGGCAGCTAGGACCCTAGATTGCTAGGGTATAGGGAGGTCCAAGTCATACAGCTACTGGTAGCAGAGGCCCTAGAACGCTAGGGGTGAATCGGCGGCAACAGACCACGGAAGTCAACTGGTGTCCAAGTACATAGCGTACAGTGACTGGTATACCACCCAACAGCTAGCTCTTAGCCCTAAGGCTACAGCAGATGTTAGGCAGGACGAGACAGTGAACCGGACCTAGGATACCTAGGTACAGGAAGGTTCACGGATGGTAATGTGCCCAGAGTAGTGCCTGTAACCCCCACAGGGAGTGAGGCCAGCTTATAGCAGTGGTAATCATGGACACATAATAGGTAATGAGTAACACAGCCCGAACTAAAGACAGCATGGAATCCGGTACTCCGTAAGTGCACACTGCCAGAGGCGGTAGATACCAGTAAAAGCGGCTGAAGCAGTGAGTGCTCAGTCCAATATTCGGCAACGTAAGCGGGTTAGAGCTAGCTCAGTCAGCAGCGTCAGCTGTGTCTTAGCCAGTCCGGTCAACAATGGATGCGTGTACTCAGCCAGTTGAGTCAGCAACGTAGTGGGTTATCAGCCAGATCAGTCAGCAACATAACGGGTTCTCAGCCAGTCCAGTCGGCAACGTATCGGGTTCTCAGCCAGATCAGTCAGCAATGTAGCAGGTTCTCAGCCAGTCCAGTCGGCAACGTAGCGGGTTCTCAGCCAGATCAGTCAGCAACGGAATTGGAACAGGTCAGGTTATGCAGGAATGTCGTCAGACAGGCCAGGTCATACACAAACAGAGCAGCAGCAGGAACTAGTGCTAGGTTCAGGTACACCACGAATGGGTGCCTGACTACTGACATGACAGGGTATAAAAAGGGCTGGCCCTGGGTGAAGTCAAGTTCAAGGACCAATAAGAATGTGACAGTCATACAAGGAAGTGAGAATGTTGCCGCCCACAACCAGGAGCACGGGCACCGTGATAGATGGCTTTGGATCATTCCCCGGTGTATCTTGAGTTATCCTTGAACTTTCCTTCTGAAGTGCGGGACTGGAGGATTGCTCTGGTGTGGTTGTCTATTCCCACCATATCTGCAGCTTATGCATCTGAATTGACCCATTATTTACAGTCAAATGTCAATTCAGTCCCTGATGAGGTGATCTGGGAGACAGTCAGGGCCTTTGCGAGGGGCACTCTTATTTCACTAATGTCCTCCTTCAGAAGGGAGAAGAGAGAGTGAGTATTCAATCTTGAAAGGCAGGTAGGGGAGGCTGAGAGTGAATATGTCACTCAGGCCACGGATTCCACATATGTGCATTCCAAGTCAGTACCTTGCAATTAAATTTGTGTCTCCTGATCTTAACACAACTCATATGTTTTATAGGAAACATAACATTTTGGAACATGGAGTGAGGGTGAGATATTAATCAATGCTTCACCTCCTTTAATTCACATCTGTACAGTTCTCAGATCTCCAAATCCTACTCAGACATATTGCCCTTTCTCCGGTCCTGTGACTTAACTGTCCTTGAGCTGGACAATAGGCGGATGCTCGTCTCCCAAATCACAGTCCAGGACGTGGTAAAGGCAATAGGTTCATTCTCCAGTGGAAAGGCTCCAGGAAGGGACAGCCTGGCTTCTAGTATGGTACAAGGTATATGCTGAACACCTTGCTCCCCACTTGCTTAATACCTTTCTTGCAGCTTTCGACAATGGATCCCACCCGCTTTCCATGAACACTGCCTCGGTTGTGATGGTCCCCAAACCTGGGAAGCACCCTTCTGCCTGTGAATCATATAGGCCTATTTGCTCTGCTCTATAGACATCAAGCATCTTGCAAAGGTTTTGGTGTGTCGTCTGAATAAAGTCATCTTATCCTTGGTCCACTCTAACCAAAGCAGGTTTATGAATGGTAAATCTACTATGCATAATCTCAGGAGACTGTTCACACATATGTCCCTCCGTCACATTTGACTCTGTGGAGTGGAGCTACCTGTGGGAGATTCTCTCAGCGTTTGCTTTTGTCTCAATGTAACATAGTAACATAGTAAATTAGGTTGAATAAAGACACAAGTCCATCGTGTTCAACCTTTGCCTCATACCCTAATGACATGAGAACTGTATAGCTATCCTGCTACCAAATAAGTTAGTCTTTTTCAGACCTTCCTGATCTGCCTACTAATAAACAGTATAACCCTGTATGTTCCCTTTTGAAAGAAATGTATCTAATATTCTCTAGAATGTATCCATTGTATCTGCCATAACCACCTCCTTGGGAAAGGAATTCCACAATTTAACAGACCTTACTGTAAAAAACCTCTTCCTCTGCTGAAGTCTAAACATCCTTTCCTTTAATCTTATTGGGTGTCCTCTGATCACCTGATCAGGCCTTGGAATAAATAGCTCACCGCAGACATCCTTGTATTGACCTCTCATATACTTGCACAATGTGATAAGGTCTCCTCTTAGTAGTCTTTTCTCTAGTGTAAATAAACCAAGTTTGTCTAGTCGTTCCTCATATGTCAAGACCTCCATTCCCTTAATTAATTTTGTTGCTCTTAGCTGCACCCTCTCTAGTAAATCCTTTTTCAGAACTGATGCCCAAAACTGTACTGCATACTCAAGGTGAGGTCTTACCAATGATTTATATAATGGCAAAATAATGTTATCCACTCTTGCTTCAATACCTCTTTTTATTCAGACAGGATTTTGTTTGCCTTTGCTACTGCTGTTTGACACTGGTCACTGTTTCCAAGTTTGTAGTTGACAAGGATACCCAGGTCTTTCTCTAGCAATGAATACCCTAAAATGATTCCATTAAGTAGCCTTGGTATTATTTCCTCCCAAATGCATGACTTTACACTTCCCCACATTAAACTTCATATTCCATTTGTTTGCCCAATCTGACATTGTATGTACACCCCTCTGTAAAGATTACTTTGCATAATTTAGTGTCATCTGCAAATATTGATATTTTGCTTTCTATATCTATTTCCGGGTCATTTATAAACATGTTAAAAAGCAGCAGATCTAATACTGAACCCTGAGGTACTCCACTCTCCACTTAAACTGTATTGGAGAATTTTCCATTTACAACCACACATTGTTCCCTATCCTTCAACCAGTTTTGTATCCAATTGCAAAGGTTATCTCCTAGCCCCAATGTCCTTATTTTATACCCCAGCCTTCTGTGTGGCAAATGCCTTTGCAAAGTCTAGATATACTATATCAACTGCCTTGCCATTAGCAAGGTTGCTGCTTACTTCCTCATGGAAGCTGAAAAGATTAGTTTGGCCTGTTCTTCATAAAACCATGTTGATGTGTGCTTATGATCTTATTTTTTGTTTTGTAATCCTGAATATAGTCCCTTATTGTCCCTAGTAGCAGTTTTCCCACTACAGAGGTCAAACTCACAGGTCTATAATTCCCAGGTTCCCTTCTTAAATAGAGGCACTATGTTGGCTCTTCACCAATCCTGTGGCACTGAGCCTGTGGTGATAGAGTCTTTAAAGAGTAAATATAGGGGTTTTGCTAACACTGCACTAAGTTCCTGAAGAACCCTTGGATGTACACCATCAGGACCCGGTGCTTTGTTAGTCTTAATTTTGTTCAGTCTTCCCATGACATCTCCTTGAGTTAACCCAATATCTATTAATTGTATTGTTTTATTTGTTACTTGTGGAGGCTCTTCTACCATTCCTTGCTCCCTTGTATATACTGATGCAAAAAAAGTGTTTAAAACATCGGCCTTTTCCTTATCCTCACTAACCAACTCACCCATCTCATTTTTGAATGGTCCAATGCACTCCCTCTTAAGTTTTTTGCTATTTATATATTTAAAAAACTTTTTTGGATTAGTCTTGCTTTCCCTTGCAATTCGAGTTTCATTATCTATTTTTGCTACCCTAATTGCCTTTTTGCAATCTTTGTTGCACTCCCTGTATTTTAAGAAAGAATGTTTAGATCCTTCAGACTTAAATAGTTTAAATGTTTTTTTTTCCTTGCCATTTCCTTCTTTACATGTACAGTTAACCACACTGGCTGTGTTTTACTTCTTTTGTAATTGTTCCCATTGGTATATACTGTTGGGTACATTTTTGCAACCTAAATTTGAATTCTGACCATTTTTCCCACAGTATTTTGCCTTTATATAAAGTATCCCAGTCTATGTGTTACATTGAAGCCCTTAACAATTTGAAGTTAGCTTTTTTAAAATTAAGAGTTTTGGTTGAACCTGTACAGTTTTGCTTTGCAAGACTAATATCAAATGTAACCATGTTGTGATCACTGTTTCTCAAATGTTCTCTTACCTTAATATTGGATACCATTTCTGCTGTATTCATTATCACTAGGTCCAGTACATTGTTAAAATGTTTATTCGTTGGGTCCAGATTCTGTATGCAAATCCCCTGGCTGTTGTTTCAATAGACTGGGGATGCTCTGCTTAGGTTTCCTTCACAGGGGGACTCAACAGACTAAATAGATTGCTCTATACACCGATGACATGCTCCTGTTCCTGGGTGACACTGATTGCTCCTTAAAATGGCTATTGGACTTGGTAGATCAATTTGGCACCTTTTTGGGTCTGGCAGTTAATTGGACTAAATCTTCTCTACTGCACTTAGACCCTTTTTGGTCGATGTGTCCCTGGGCTCCTGCCCATTACAGGTTGTCAATTCCTTTAAATACCTTGGTGTTACAGTATCAACTTCTTTATGAGACTTTTGAAGTCTTAACCTGGTTCCAGTCCTTGACTACTTTTGAGACAAGATGGCCGCATGGAGTGAGCTTCCTCCCTGTGTGATAGGCCATTCAAATCTGATCAAGATTATGCTTCTCCTTAAACTCCTCTATGTTTTTCAAAGTTCTTCGGTGTCCATTCCCAAATCCTACTTTTGAGTATTGGATTGACTGACTTCCGCTTTACGGAGTTGGAGGAGGGCTAGAATTTGTCTTGTGACCCCGCAAAGACCATGCTCCTGGCTGTTTTCTCTCACTACCTGGCTGCATAGGAGAGGTATGCAGTGGAGTGGTCTAATCTGGATACATACTTCAATTTTGTGGCACTAGATGCCTCCGAGGTTCACGGTGGGGTAAATGTTACACAGATCCTTCTCTTGGGCCCGCGAGGGGGATCTGGCCTGACAACAGTGGCATTCACTGGCCTTGGAGCTTAGGAAGGCCTACCAACCAGTGGACACAGTGACCCCCTTGTGGAGCAACGCTGCACTGAAGCACTTGCATCAGTTATATTTTGGTTCTGTGTGGTCTCATTACGGGATCACCACACTGGAACATTTTTAATGTGACCATGTTCTTAAATCCTTTAAGCAGCTCAGAATTCAGGATCCCTAATACACTGTTTTATACCTACTTATGCCTTAGACATGCACCGTGTTCACAGTGGAAAATTGGGGACTTTGCTTTGACCATAGAACTCAGAGCCCATCGACCATGGCAAATGGTTTCCTTTCTGTACATTTGGTTGCTGAAACAGTCTTATCCCTTAGACTCTCATTTATGATCCAGGTGGGGGGCTGATTTGGGTCTCCTAGCAGACTAGGAATGGGACATGGCCTTGGCCAGCTCGTCCAGGGTCTCCACTCATGTTAAAAAACAACTTTTACAGTTGAAAGTTCTGCACAGGGTCTATTATACACCCTCCCGGCTTTGCCTTATAAGCCTTTGAGACTCCGACAACTGTCAGTGCTATGGGGAAGCTGGAGGATCCTGTTTTCACATGATGTGGACCTGCTCTCATGTTGTGTTTTTTTTTGGTTCTAGGTTTTCAAAACATTGTCCCAGAAACTGGGGAGATCTATTCAGCTGTCTGCAAAGTTGGTTCTTCTATCCATTTTTCCAGATGTCATTCATGGCAGCTCTGTTCAAGGGCTCCTTTGTGAGACATTGGTTTTGGTTTAAAAGGGTGCTTGCAATGGAGTGGATGTCTGACCAGTTCCCCTCGCATGCTGGCTGGCTAAACTTAATTGGCCAGCACGTTCCACACTAGAAACTGGTGTTCATGTTTCAGGTCTGCCCCCCAAACATTTGAGAAGACCTGGGGTCCTTGGATAGCCCCTCCAGGGCGTTAGGCAGCAGGGAGGCCCCTCACTCCAATCAGCTCTTCTTTCTTTCTCCCTCTTTTTATTTCTTCTTTTCTTTCTCTCTCCCCCCTCCCCCACCTTTTTTTGTTTTGATTTGTTGGGGTGTTTGAGGTTTATAAATAAAATCTGAGGGCCAACTATGGATATGTTTCTTTGTATTACCATTTGCTGTTCCTATGCTTGGTCACTGTTACATTCCTTGTTGTATACTAAATTGCAATGATCCTATCGTATACACTCTGTATCTGTATCCTCATTGGTTCTCAATAAAATGTTATTTAAAAATTCAAATAATATTTTTTATCTGATCAATTGTAGTAGTGAATTAGAAACTATATTACTTGTTCTCAATATAAGTCAATCATTTCAGCTGTTCTGTCACACAACACCAGGATCTTATCAATATTGTATTTACAATGCACAAGTTTTGTCAGAAAAGGAGCTGTTTTGCCAAATCTGTGTTTCCTCTTTGTAACTTGAATTTCTATACTGGCACAACTTGAGGCACACCTGGAGTTCATTACAACTGTACATTTTTGTATGTAATAGAGATCTCATAAAACATACTTATGGTCTGCAGCTCTGGTTTGATCACAGTGGGAGCTAACAAATGACAGAGTTACAGTGCACCAAGCATTGCATATCTTTAATGTTATTCAGCCTTCACACATTTCTACTCTGTATTTTAATATTTTAATATTAGAGCTCATGCTCCTTTTAATGTACATACGAAGTAAAATAAGTTTTAGCATATTTTCATTGGGAGAGGTTTGCCATTTTGCTTTTAATGTACAATTTATAACATTTAAGCCATGTGGGTCAAACCTCTTCTTTAACTGTTACACATTGGTTTATAGATAACCTCTGAACACTACTGCAGAACTTTTCACCCCAAAACTAAACATGCAAAAAGCAGAGCATAGCTCTTCTTCTGTGGGAATTCCCATAAAACTGATATTTTAAGATTTTATCTGCTTATGTCACTGCATGAAATCAAATCATGTATACCTACCATGCTAAAGTATAAAGGGGGGCATAAAATGACTGCATGTTGTAAGTCTGTGCTTGGGAGAGTGAGAGAAAGCAAGTGAAATGTTCATGGTAGCTGGTATAGGCAGACAAGGTGAGCTGCAGTTGCTTGATATTATAGGTGTAGCCAGTTGTTCTCGGGGTGAAAACAGGAAAATATATGTGTTTCTCTAGGGCAAAATTGCCCACAGGAAAAGCAGAAGAACATACTTTTTCTGAGCTATTTCCCACAGGAACAATATTAATATCAATATTCTTACTGAACACAGATAATGAGGCTAAGGTGTTTCAAAGAACTAGAGCAATTCTAGAGCAAATTAATTATACAATAGAGGTATAAAAAGTAATATTAATTAAAATAATTAATTAACAGTATTTTACATGGGACTTTTAAACCCATAAATGTTACAGATGTCTCCAATGCATTGTGAAGCAATATGGTGAAAACAAGTTGGAATTTTTATTTGCCCCCTGTGGTGCAGTTGGTATGCACAATAATTACTTCAGCCTCAATGAGGATGATGTATTAAGAGGAAATGGAGCAATTATAGAGCAAAAAAAGTGTATTGGTTTTTAGCTTTTAACATCATGACTGTTAAGGCTAGATTTAAAAGCTCACGTTAAACCAGCTGCTAAGTGAAAAAGGCACATTTCTCGCAAATAATAAATTAGTTACTGCAGATTCAATAGGTACTCCACAAGAATAGCTATCGAGCGTAGGCACAGCCAAAACACGTAACACAAAACCCATTGTCGCTCATGTTAATGCACAACGTGCGGCCAAATCACCCGATAACATCACTCAAAACAACATGTAACATAACGGCTGCCGCTGTCTAGCAACCATGATTGATGCAAAAACAAATTCAAACACACAGCCCCAATCACAAAGCCCCAAAGTATCCAAAAAGTTAAAATACACCTATATATACCCAAAAATAAAAATCACACACTGTTATCGGGTTCTTGTGAGCTAGATATCAGGACCCAGGAGCGGAGGATAGTGATCACAGAGAGGGAGACAGGAGCGTTCATTGGAGGTACAGGAGTTTTTGAGTTTGGAGTTTGGCGAGCATTGCACATAATTCGACACATATCACATCTTTGCACATATTACATACACCCATACAAACACAAACACATACATACACATAGTCCTTTTTTTATAACACCTTACACATTTTAAATTTTATTTTTACAGTGTGAATCTGTGAGTGAAAGTGTGTGACAGAGAGTGAGTGAATCGAGTGTGTCTGTGAGGGCCTGTGGGAGTGCCTGGGTGTGAGTGGGTGAGTGATGGCCAGGAGAGGAGGACAGGAGAGAGGGATGGGGAGAGTAGTGGAGGAGGAGGAAGGTCAGGAGGGCATCCCTGAGCAGAGCAGGGGTGGGAGAGGGAAATCCGCATGGCAGAGGGGGACCTGGCCCACAAGAGCAGACACACGGAGGACAGGGACAGAACCTGCAGTGGGATGAGGGGTAGTTGCTGGGGAGCACCCCACACAGTCAGGGTCAGACCAGGCAGGACACTCCGGCTCAGAATCCTCCCATGCCGGAGCTGATGAGGGCAGGATCAGGGATCCAAAATACACCGAGGAGGAGAACACGGCTCTCGTGGAGGTTGTCCTGGAGAGAGAGAGAGTGTTCTTCACCCTACGACGAAGGTCCCTGGACTGTCAGCAAGGAGGAAGGCAGCCTGGAACCAGATCTGCAGCTGGGTGAACACAGTGGCTACATGCAGGTGGGACGTGGAGTCCATGAAGAAGAGATGGGGCGACTGCCGGAGGGTGGTCAAGAACAAGCTGTCTGACATGGCCAAGCAAGCCAGAGGCACCGGAGGTGGCCCACCTGTCCCCATCACCTTCTGCGAGTGGGAGGAGATGTAGATGGTGCAGCAGAACATGTCCCCAACCCTGATCGAGGGGGTCGTTGGAGGAGCTGACACTGGCGATGAGAGGAGACTCCACACTACCGGTAAGTGCAACACTACATAACTACACACCACATCAACCAACACCAGCTGCACACACAGTCACACCTCAACACATGCCCATCATTCATCCATACAACTGCACCAACACAGCACCCTGAGGGTTAAAAACAGGACACAACACCAGGACAAATGTCAAGGTCCAACTTGGGACAAACCTGTCAAAGTCCTAGTTCAACCCTCCTGTCGCTGTGCTCATCACACACAATACACAAACCATGCTGTTCAAAATGTTGTCTGTTAAATATCATCACTGTTCACACACAATGTCACCCATGTCCCCACAGGGAAGTCAGCACCTAACCCCTTGAGTGCTAGAGGGATCATTAACTCATCGATCAACAATGCTTTGGCAACCCCTCTGGGGCTCAAAGGGTTAACCAGACAACAAACAAGTCAATAGGCCAACGATCACATGCTACACAGGGGACAGTCACTAAGCGGTGACAAAGAGATGGTGGAGAGAAAGTAACCCTCACACACCCTCACTTCACCAATACCAGTGTTAGTCTATGGAGAATATGCAAAAACAAGAATCAAGTTGATAGGGTCCTATTGTACAGACTCCATGTAAAACACTGGAAAAGGGGGAAGGAGATCACTGGAGAAGTCAGCATCATGTTCACTTCATCAGTTCAACATCACCGCTTACTGAATCATCACAAAAAGGGTGGATCAGGTCACACATCACAGTGTCCCAGGGAATAACTGGTTGTGTGTGCAACACACAGGCCGCAAACAATTCCTCAGAATTAAAGGTGGATGAAGTAGGCCTTGGTGTTGTGGCTGCAATCATTTACTCTAACTTGAAATTACATATCCCACATCTGATTCCCACATGGATCCACAGGGGTGCTGATGCCATGGATGGATCTTGTCAAATTCATCAATCTGTGATTAACAGGGTGGTATCCTATGCATCACAATGTAATGCATAGGATATCATCATGACAACCAGAGAGTCACCTGTCAAGTAATCCAAAATTGTGCATTGTACAGGATCAGATAAGAAGATATGGTTGAATAACACTTGAATCCCACTGCAGATCTATTCCCAAGAGATATGGACACTAACAAAAACGGTCAGATATGTACCTTTCAAATGTTTCAAAATATGTCCCAACACGATGTGAGCACAGAGATCAGTTCACTGGATGTGATTGCCTTACTGGCCAGATATGTGCACCCATCAAAAATTAACCTAAATTGCTACCATCCAAATACACATACGTAGTATATCCCACTCTACGTGGATGGGATATACGAGGTATGTTCATATCCATCATATCAATCAAATGTATTTTTGGATGGGTGCACATATATAGCCAGTAAGGCAGTCACACATACTGAATTGTTTTCTGGCTTCACATCTTGGAAGGATATTTTTATATCCATATGAAGGGTACATATCCACATACATATATGACCATTTCTGCTTGTGTGTAACTGTAATGGGATAGCAATGGGTAATTTAATCATGATGTAATATCATTGGCATCGTAAAAAGATGTGTCTCGATGTAAGTCCTATCCCTCCAACCCTCATGGTTATACAGATATTGCTCTAGGTGACAGGTGGAGATATCTGTCATTTGCCCACACAGAAGCTCTTCAGCAGAGCCAAATTTGCAACATTTCGAGGTAAATACTTCTTTGGAATGGTCCAGAGAATGTGCTTGCAAACCATGCACAATCTGTAGACCATTCCAATTAAGTATTGTTCTCTAAATGGGGCGGTTTTGGCTCTGCTGAAGAGCCTCTGTGTGGACAAATGACTGAAATCTCCATCTGTCCAGAGCAATATCTGAATAACCATGAGGGTAGGAGGGATAGGACTAACAGCGACCAACATCTGTTTTCACAATGCCTACAATATGACATCAAGGTGGACTTAACCTTTGCTATCCCCTTGAAGGGATAGCCATCCCTAAAAGTTGTAAAGACAAATAAATGTTGTAGGAGTCACCTCCCGAGTAAAACTATGGTATTCCCACTGCTGAAAGGTGTGTTAGTTCAAAAGGTATCACAGCTCAAACATGGATATGTCAGGGGCAAAATCCCAGTGGCCTGAAATTGTACAGTGGTGCTGTTGCTACACTATCATATGGACAGCTCTGGTACAGGGACCAGAAATCTACATGGGGGGTGTTGCAACAGCCCCACTGTACTATTTCGGGCCACTGTGATATTGCACCTCAAAATGAAACCTTTTACCGTAATAACTCAAGTATCAAACAACACCTTTCAGCAGTGGGAGTACCCTTGTTTACCCAGGGTATAACTGTCTCCTCAAACCTATGGCTAAGTTCACTAATCACAACATCTCATTTCTCCACACAGCTTACGGCCCTCAAGCCCAGCAGGAGCCCGTGGAGGAGGCTACCTCACCCCCCAGTGAGGAGTACACAGACGAGGGGACCAGCCGGTGGTCACCATACCCACCATCCCCATCTCCTCCAACACAGGATGCACCACCACCTTCTACACCCCCACAGGCTGCACCCCTCCAAGCTGCACCACTACAGGCTGCATCTCTCCAAGCTGCACCACCACAGGCTGCACCCCTCCAAGCTGCACATCCCCAGTACAGTGGCTGGATGCAACAGGAGGAGAGGTGGATGTATCCAGCCACCTCCACCAGCTACTACCCTCCAGCAGCAGTACCACCACCGCCAGGGAGGCAATGGCTGCCAGGGACAGTGGCCACCACCCAATATGAGCCATATGCATCACAGATAAACCCAACCTCCTGGATGGCTCCACAGAATGCCCAAAGGTATGATCCCAGGTGGAGTCCAAGCACCTATCTGAGGCCACCATATGACCCTTGGCCACTGGACTACCCACACCTGGGCCTGATTGGTGAGCCCCAGCGCCCTCTACCCAGGGACAATTTCACTCCTCCACCAGCACACACATCATTGGGCAGCTCGGAGTCACTTGATGTTGTGGGCATATGCCCATCATCTGCACCAGCCACTCCAACAGCTGTCACAGCAGCCACAGCATTCCAGCAGCAGCAGAGGAAACAGCACTTCCAGCAGCAGCAGAGGAAATAGCACTTCCAGCAGCATAGGACACAGCACTCTCAGCAGCAGAGGACACAGTAGAACCAGGGTCACCGGGCACATCCACCTCCAGCACTGAGAGATCAACTGCAGGGAGACCCTGAGGATGGAGAGGGAGAACCTGCATTCCACGGAGGGGTCTACTGCACCCACCACCCCCTCCAGTGTTACCCCTGAAGCCACACCTAGGGGGCAGAGGGTGACCAAGTGATCAACAAGGGCATCCACCTCTGGCACCCAGTCTAAGGCCCCTTCCAAAAAAGAAAAAATGAAAGGCCCAATCTGTTAACTGCCCCCTCAATAAAGAAACATTGTGCTTTTGATTCCTGTCTGATTTGCTGTGTCTTCAGTTATGGATTGGGTGGCAGGGTTGTCTCCAATGCATTGCCATACAATGCAGTGAACACAACCTCTGCCTGGGTGAAATGTTTGTGGGATGTTACAACATGGGTTCACACACACACACACACACACACACACACACACACACACACACACACACACACACACACACACACACCATTGTTCAAATTCACCTGGAAACCCATCCCTGTTGTCATATAACAAAATAGTGTTACATGGACATGTTGTGTGTTAGAATTGTTCTGAAAATACCCCTCATCACAACAACTGGTGCAACACTTAACATTTGTCTGCATCAATTGTTGTGTTTGAAGGGGAAACCAAACAAACAGCTATGTGACTTAGCAGGGAAATAACAAGCAGGACAGATGGAACATGCTTCACTATTGACTTTGGATCAAACTCCTATTGTGCAGCTGACTTACTGGTGAACACAATGTACACCATAGGATCCCAGTGTGTGTGCTACACATTGGGATCCTAGGGGGAGCATTGTGTTCTCCAGTAAGTCAGTTGCACGATAGATGTTTGAATCACAGCCTAACTTACTGGTTAACCCAATGATTTTCCTAAGATGTCAATGTGTAGCAAACACATTAGGTTACATTGGGTTATGTACTAAGTTGTGTTGTTGTTTACCTAAGGTTGTAACACACTTCACCAGTGATAACACTTTTCCACTTGGTCTTGTTTTTTTGATATAGCCCATGTACTGAGATATGTCAACCTACAGCAATCTCAGGACATAGATTATATTGAGCAAGACACAAACCACGGATATGACATCACTGTGGAAATAATGATGTTCCCTGTATCACCACAACACCCATTAGTGTATCACAGCCATCATCCCATTGCATGAATACATCACAATGTTCACTCATGGTCAAACAACCAGTGAACTCCTGTGATGTGGGTCATGCCTTCCTATGTATGGGGTATACTCTAGCCCTGAGTATGGTTCATAATTGAGAGATGTCAAATCCAACATTTATTCATACAGACAGACACATACTGAATAGTGATGGTACTCCTTTATTGTGTTTTATGGGTATATAGCCTATATGCATGAAACACTTGTATGACCACACAAACGGTACATCTGAACTAAATAGGGATACTCTACTAACACTGGGGAACTGCTCATGTGTTGTCCACATGGTTTGTCTACTCTGTGATGAGCAGTCTTACTGTACAGGTCTGATACCTGGGTGGTAGTACACACATGAATTTGTGTCTATATGTGAATGTTCCAGTAGAGGTTGCTGTGAACATCAGGGGTGAGCTTCATGGAAGTGTTGTCCAGACTTCAGTCCAATCACATGGAAAGTCCTCTGTTCAAGGATGGATCGTGCTAAGGATGCCTGTGGGACAAGAGGACAGGATTTGGAACATCACCCTCAAAGTGTTCATCATGCAACAGCTACAACATCATGATCCTTTTCATCTTTCTCCTTACATGGGCTACACGAACCATTGCTGTGGAATGTGTTGTGTACTAGTCTATGAACCATCATGGGGAATAATTAAGGGGATGTTAACCATCTTTAGGGATATATGCCCCTGACATGGTTACACACATCAACAGATATGTCCTGATATAGCTTCCTGACAACAATATATTTGGTCTGCCACTGTCAGAGACAGTCCAAATATGTTTGGATCATGGAGCTATCAGGACATATTTGTTGATGTGTGTATTTCTGTCTGGGGCACATATCACTGCACACACACACAGGTCAGCATGGTTTCCCTGGAGACGTGATCCACATGTAATGAGCTCTATGTTGTGTAACACACTACCACTGTAGATCCATCCCTCTGCTGCTCTTTTTAGCTCTGGCAAACTACAGGTCCCACGTTCGATCAAATGTCCCCTTAACCCCTGACGTGATAGAGTGTTATCTGATTCATTGCCTTGGATGAGACTCTCTCACTACAGGGGTACCACGGTTGCTATGGGTGTGATCCTAGAAAAACCACTTTAGTTGGTGCCTGGGGAGCCGTGGAATATGTTGCACAAGGTTAAAGTGTTGTACCTTGGTTTCCAGGGGGACATGCATGATATCCTTGGGGTGGCAGTATCAACATGGATGACAGGGTGTCAGATGTAATCGAAATCTCTCGGCCCAATCTGACTGGTCCATGGAATGGTTGATGGTGGTGGTCCATACTGCAGCCAGTGTCAGGGCTGTGTCACTGATCCTGTGGGGTGAAACAGAAGATGTGTGTTGTGGTGGGTGTGCATGCATGGATTGTGTGCATACATGTATTATACTCACAGCTGAAGTGATCCCTGATCAATGTGTGTCTTGTCTGCATCCCTGTTAGGGTTTCCTCACAATCAACAATGTCCAGTGGGTCATCAGGTCTGGGTGGGGGCTATACATCGTTGATGAGTCTGGTGGCGACCGCGATATTATGGAGGATTGCACATGCCATGACAATGTTGCAGACCTTGCCAGGTGCATACTGCAATGCTTCCCCCGAGTGGTCCAGACATTGGAATCGGGACTTGAGGAGGCCGAAGGTACACTCAATGGCATTGCGAGTTCTGGCATGAGCCTGGTTATATCTTTCCTGGGCATCGGTTTGGGGATTGGTGAGCGGGGTGAGGAGCCATGGTTTGCAGCCATAGCCAGCATCACCTGTGGGAAGTGAGTGACATGGTGAGACAAGGAGCACATGTTGTGTGAATGCGGTTTCATGAGGTGAACGTACTAGCATGTGTGTATGTGGTGTGATTTGGTATTGTTAATTCACCCAGAAGCCATCCGCCTGTATAGGTCCCATTTTCTAAATTTCTGTGCACAGATGAGTTTCTGAGTATATGGGATTTGTAACAGCTTCCAGGATATTTTGCACAGACATTTATGATGGCCAGGTTGCTGTCACACACCATCTGCACATTTATGGAGTGGAAGTTTTTTCGGTTGATGAACACATGTCCCCGACGTGCTGGTGCTTTGATTCTGAAATGGGTGCAATCTATTACACCCATGACCCTGGGCATGCCTCCCCTTTCGTAGAAGCCCTGTTTGAGATGTGTCCACTCCATGTCGGTGGTGGGGAAGTGTATGTACCTACTAGCCTTGCCTTTGAGGGCTAGCAAGACCTGGGCCAGCACCCTGGAGAATGTGGCCTGGGACATGCCAGATGCGTAACCCTCTGTCGACTGGAAGGCGCCACTTGCCATAAAGTGTATGGCACACAGGAGTTTTTGCAGGCCAGTTAGGACATGGTTGTGGGTGCATATGGGATCCACCTGATCCTTGATGACCTCGTACAGGGCAATGATGCTGTGCAGCCTCAACCTGTAGCGATCAATGACCTCGTCATCAGTCATTCCAAAGAGAGCGACCCTTGGGAGGTATACCCTGGGCCTTGGTGGTCGTCTATACATCCTACATTGCTCTAGTGGTCCCTGTGGCATCTGGGGAGCATCCTGTTGCTGCAGCTGTGCATCTGCAGGCAGGTGTTCTCCAGGTGGGGATGGGCTCCTGTGTGGCTCATGATCCGGAGCATCCTCACTTGCAACAGGTGAAGGCTGTTGATCAGGTGTGCCTGGGGGTTGCTGGTGTTCCCTAGCTCTCTCCCATGCATGCCTTCTCTGCCGTCTTCGCAACAATATGTAACTCAACATACTGATTGCGCACTCTCTCTCTATCTCTATCTCTCTCTCTATCTCTATCTCTCCTGAGTGGAAAACAAGCCACAAGTGAGTGTGGTTAGCTGTCCGTTTAAGTGGGTGGTGGGACGTTGTGTAGGTGTGGTGATGAGGTGAGTGCTGATGAATGGGAAGGTGTTTGTTGTCCAGGTAAGTGTTTGCAGGTGTATCTGTGTTTACAAGTGTACTGTGTTGTGGTTGCTGTGTCCCTGTCAGTTGCGGGTGTGGAGCTTTGCGGTGCCAGTTGTGTCTGGATCATCTGGTGATGTTGCACAGGTGAGCTTGTTTTGTGTTGGCAGGTGTCCGTGTTGTGTGCTAACCCCCATTGTTCCGTGGCATGTTGTGTTGGTGTTTTTTTGTTGGGCCATGTCCATGTGGTGTTGCTGGGTTGTTGTGTTGTGTGCGCCAGTGATCTGTGGTGTGTGGACATGTTTTTTGTGTTATTTTGGCATTGCACAGGTTAATTTTCCCATTTGTATTCTTGTGCGGGGAGCAGTTCGTCTGTTTTACCATGTAGCGGGGTTTTTTTTGTCCGTTAGATGTCTAACTTCTAACAAAACTGGGTCTTAACTCTTGGCCGTTAAAAGTATCTTTTTCTCTGCCGTTAGCAGTCCCGCACTCCTTTGAATTGCTCTGGGGAATTTTGTTCTACGGGTCCCAATGCATGTAAATGTATCGGCCGTTGTGACTTTTGCTCTGCCGTTAGCTGAACATAACATGGAGCTTTGAATCGCTTACTGCACCTTAACGCACCCATTAGTCTTTTTTTTTGGCTAACGGCTGCCTTTAAATCGAGCCCTTAGAGAGGTGCCAAGTTCATTCCGAAGCAACGAGTCTGAAAATGCTCAGATACTCACAGGCTTCAAAGAAATCAAGGGAAATTTTTATTTGTCTTCTATAGTGAAGCAGATTTGCACCAGAATTTCTTAGTACATCAACCCCACTGTGCTTATAATATTTTTCTCACTGTACTTTACTAATTTACTGTATCATACTATTGAAATGTTGTGCTGGTAATAGCCCTGTCAAACCTGTGACTTAAAAATACCCCTGGCATGATAAGGGTGTATCACGGTGCCCGTGATTGCTGCCTTTGTGTGTCTATCACCTGTAGGGGGCTTCCATTGGCTGCCTGTCTTCAGCCCGCCCCACTTTGCCTATTTAGACTGAGTCTGGGCACCCTTTGGTTGCCCTTTCGTGGTGTCTCTAGGCTGCTTCTACTTTCATCATGTTCCTGAAGCTCTATGGGCCATAAGCTGTGTTCCTGCTATCCTGAGTTCATCCAGTTCCTGAGTCTCCTGATCAGCTGTTCCTGGTTCCGTGTCTGATTCAGTTGGAGTCGCCGACGTTGCTGCTTCCTGCTGCCAGTCCTCGTTGCTGTTCCTGACCCGGTTGACCATTGTTGTGCTGGTTCCTGTTTCATCTTAAGCATCCAGTTTCCTTTTCATCTGTGGCGGTTGTGATCTCCGGTCGCTCAGGCGACATTTCTACACTGTTGGTTTCCAGCGTGCGGGCGCTGGTTCGCTCCACTGCCTTACAGCTTACTATACATTGAGTCTGTTGGTTCCCAGCGAGCGGGCGCTGGTTCGCTCCACTGCCTTACGGTTTACTATACATTGAGTCTGTTGGTTCCCAGCACGCGGGCACTGGTTCGCTCCACTGCCTTACGGTTTACTATACATTGAGTCTGTTGGTTCCCAGAGCGCAGGCGCTGGTACGCTCCACTGCCTTATGGCTTACTATACATTGAGTCTGTTGGTTCCCAGCGCGCGGGCGCTGGTTCGTTCCACTGCCTTACAGCTTACTATACATTGAGTCTGTTGGTTCCCAGCGTGCGGGCGTTGGTTCGCTCCACTGCCTTATGGCTTACTATACATTGAGTCTGTTGGTTCCCAGCACGCGGGTGCTGGTTCGCTCCACTGCTTTACGGCTTACTATACATTGAGTCTGTTGGTTCCCAGTGAGCGGGCACTGGTTCGCTCCACTGCCTTACGGCTTACTATACATTGAGTCTGTTGGTTCCCAGTGCGCGGACGCTGGTTCGCTCTATTACCTTACGGCTTACTATACATTGTGACTGTTGGTTCCCAGCGCGTGGGTGCTGGTTCGCTCCATTGCCTCACGGCTGACATCATAGTGACACCGACGGTCCCTGGTACGCTGGCACGGGTTCACTTCATGCTGTCTAGTCCTAGACAGCTAGTTATTTGTCCAGTACACGGGTACTGGTGTGTGCAGTATACCTGGCATTACCACTATCTCATTTAGCCTCCATATGTCATCTCCATAACTGTCATTGTCATCTGACAGTCATTGAGGCCATAGTGGCTGACATCATCTCCTTTAAGGCTGCCTTGCCCGGTATATTGGTAAGGCCGGTAGAACCTTCCAGTTATTTCCATTTTGGGTTGTCTTTCCCAGTATTGGCAGGGCCGGTAGAGCCTGTATTATATGGTGTTCCGTTAGGCTGCCTTGCCCGGTATATTGGCAGGGCCGGTAGAGCCTGTATACTCCTGGTAGTCTGTTAGGCTGCCTTGCCCAGTATATTGGCAGGGCCGGTAGAGCCAGTTTCTCCTTGTATTCTGATAGGCTACCTTGCCCGGTATATTGGCAGGGTCGGTAGAGCCACCTTTTCCCATTGCTTGCTCAGGCTGCCTTGCCCGGTATATTGGCAGGGCCGGTAGAGCCTTACTCGCTATTACTGCCACTTTCCTGTCATTGCTATGATTGTGTATGTATATGTATGAGATCCTATGGGATTGTCTTAAACTTTTCAATAAAGTTGTGTTTTTACCTAACTTTGCGTCTGAGAGTCTTAACAAACCGTGACAGGGTGCTTTTAAAAGGTCAAGTTTAACATGTCAAAATGTGCCCTAAACTTACTATACCCCCAAACCACCCCCAAGTCTGACCATCTCTTGACCCTAACCTAAGTACCCTAAATAAACAACTAACCTAAACCACCCCAAACTGACACAGACCCTTAGCCAACCTAACAGAACCTAGCCTAACCTAAAAGATACACATACAACCCCCAAACAAACACTGACTCTAACCTAACCTAAACTAAGAGATACTAACCTAACTTAACCCTTGCAATATTCAAAATGATAACATATTTCGCAAGCAATTTTGATGCATGCAAATTTGTGAGCACCCCATTATGATGCTCTCCATGTAGGTGGCACCATTTCAAAAGGATTTTCCTTACCATACTATGTCTAGAAAATCCTAATTGTCTCTATGAATTTTACCCTTGTACCTTTCTTCAAAAGTTTAATTTCTTTATAGAAAACCTTTCCAAAGTAGTAATCATAAAGCAATCAGGCATAACGCTATATATGTTTGCGTTATACTTGCATTTTCCAGTATATAATGAATACTGTTGAAGTCTGTCTCACCTCCTTTAAACATAAGGGACATTACTTTTATAAAATGTTAATCTGAAACAATTAGCAGTAGACTCAATTGGTGCTCAAGTCCAAATATAAATAACCAGTATGTGTTTGAAGGATACCTACCCAAGGAAGTTCTTCTGATAGGTTAAAGTTTCTCTTTATTTTACAAAATGTGTTACATTTCTCATGTTTTGTATTCATGTATTCACTCACCTAACAAACTATTTATTATGCAGCAAAATATTGACATCAAATAAATATGTAATCAGTGGCAGCATGGATATATACTTATATATTCTAGTCTTGTATTTTTGCTACCAGTGTCCATGGCTTCTCTGTACTGTCTTTAATTAGCACTTTATTGGCTTCTGAGACTTGGTTCCAGAGAAAACTTTTCTAAAGCTGCCAAATGGTCACAAGTAAGAGGCTATTAAATATATTCTTATGAAGCAGATATTTCAGATCGTTTGTATTGCTTTGCGAGATTTAGAAATGCTCCCAATAATGCACGCCTAGAGTGATACTACACTGTAAAATGATGTATTTAAAAATGCTTCCTCACATCATTAAATACAAAACATAAAGTAGTCAGTTCAATTTTCATAATTGGATCCTTGACCCTTTAATCTGCCAGAAATGGTTGTGTTTTTGTTCCCAAAGAGGTTATTTATGAAAGGGCCTTTTCCTTTTTGACATTCCTTAAAAAGCAGAGACAATACAATGTGCACACAAATTAGAATCTGAGAATCGTGTAGTTTTATCTACACTGTAGATAAAATTGTAGCCCATTAATATGATAAGCTACTCAGAATGTGATTATTATGCATTTTCTTTAACATTACTGCCTACACTTCGGAGGGTAAATATATAAAATACAGATATATTGTTGGTAATCATACTGTATTAAATAGCTTGTAATTGTTGGAAGTATTATTTGCTATTCTATGTGTTGTAGTTTTACTTAATGTTATCAGAGCTATGGTTCCCTCTGTCCATTAACCCTTTGAGTTACAATGCTTTAGAGACCTTTCTTGCACTCAAAGGGTTAAAGTGGACCTGTTACCTATACCGTTTTGTCTCAGTAATAAAAAATAAATAAAAAAGAAAGGTGATAGGAACCCTGACATGAGCCATAGATACTCTGTATGATACAGTATTTTGTAAAGGGCAATGCATTACATGCAATCAGTTTTGTTGTATTCTTTACTTTTAAAATCTATTCAATTTTGATGTACAGGAAATATACTAGGGTGCAGGAGCAGAGTAGGAGCAGTGCATGGATGTGTTAGTCCAAAAACTGACTACAGCCGTGGTTGCTGCATGTGCAATAAACAATGATGATCAATCTTCTGAGTAGGCTGTTTGTAAAAGTGACATAAAAAAGATCCTACACCACAAGCAGTATTAAGAAGAAATGTAAAAACACTGAAAATGACAATGAATCACATTCTAGTGTTGATGGTATAACAGAGGAAGATGAAGCAGTTAAACCAACTTCTGCATCTGACAATGAGACAAACAAGTACAACACCTGCCCTGAATGTAGTATTGAACATTCTGAAAATCCTTGTATGGGAAAAAGTAAAAATAAATTGTTTGAGACACCAAAAAGCTAAGAAGAATATAAAACTTGTGGAGAAGCAATGCTGACGATGATTACCTAATTATTGATGATGATGAGGATGTTGATCTAGAATATCTATCTCCAGCATCCTGCTCTTTTGTAAATGCAGATGAAGCTGAGAGCAAGAGAGATGATGACATGGCCATAAATTTAACTGAAAGGAAAACATTCAATCTCTTACCACTGATAAGAAGCAATGAGCCCGTTTATAAAGTCTTTGCGAGATCAATTAGAGAGTCTGATTGTGGACCATTAAAATGCCAAAAAATACATAATAACCTCTCAGTCATCAGCACTGTCACCGCTTACAAGTCAACCCCTGCACAGCCACAAACACTAATGGTAAGTAAACAACACAGATTATAATCAAAATCAACAATCCTAACTGTGATGATGAGTGCTTCTGCTGCTGTTAGAAGTGCAGCACCTTTCACACCTAGGGATGGACAAAAAGTCTTGTTTTATTAATGTGGTAAATTTCATGGAAAACACATTGTTCAATGAGTATCTTATTCAATGAGTAGAAACTTCTCACCCATATACTATTTAAGTACATAATATCCTGCACTGTAGTATGACATATTTTAGGAGAAATCAGACTAGAAGGAGACAGAGTGAAAGAGAGAAAAAAATAAACTGAAATCAAATATTGAGAAAAATAAAGTGTTTACTTAGTAGTTCATAGTGCTGGCTGACACTTTGACCACCAGAACTGTTGGAAAAAAAAGAGAAGCTGGATGAACCCTGAGGGTAGTAACTCTGAGAAGGATCAGTCATTAACAGGTATGGGCAAAAAGTCCCATTTTGTTTCCTTGGGAAAGCTCGTGTAATACACATGATTTTCCACTTTTCTCGTGAGGAAATTTTGGTCATAGAGAAACAATGGTTTCATTTCCCGTCTACATTATTCTGTGGATCAAAACTTCCTGCACATATACTAAATAAACCCATAACTTCCCTCACGGTAGTGTGGTGTATTTTAGGAGAAAAGCAGAGTGGAAGGAGTGAGAGAGAGAGAGAGAAAGGAGTGAGAGAGAGAAAGTGAAATAAATGTAAATCAAATATTAAAAAATAAAGTGGTTACTTAGAGGTTTATAGTGCTGGCTGACACTATGACCACCATATTCATTAACACTAGCAGTGGCACCACCAGTGCAAAAGGGATTTAAATCCTAAATTCCCCAGCCCCGGTAAGGGAAAGCCCCCCCAAAGTCTGGGAGCAGCAAAGAAGAAGTCAGCTACCTGTTCCTGCTGCTACTGGAGTCTGTGTCCATAGTTCTTCATCTGAGAAGGAGATGGCCAGTGGGACAGCAAAGGACCCTGAGCCACACATCATCATCCCAAATCAGACCCACCACTATAGAATAGCTAGAGACTGGTTGGGGTCCTGATGAGAGCGATGGTGGTGGTGGAACAGCTAGTGTGGAGAAAAGAATGAAGGCATTTTTTGTGTAAAGTGAAAAGGAACAGGAGAAAGAGATGCAAATGGTGATGGGGATCACTGTCACCACCACCAGAAGTGTAATTGTGGAGTTTTCTGACAACTTTCAACTGTCTCTGCAGCAGGATGGTGATAAAGGGGCAAGTGTATGACCACCTTGGCCACCATAGGACTGGCTTCTAAAAGCATATATATGGGACAAGGACTTGATCCACTTGCCCCAATAATCCTGGTCCTAGCTCCAGTGATGATGTTGAGACAACAGCAGCACTTGCCCCAGCCAGTGAAGGTGATTGTAATGAAGAAGAAGAAGAAGGCCTTTCTTCTATACATGTCCCTTGAAATATTTTCCCTTTGGCTAGGCATAGTGCAGTCATCAGTACTGTGCACTATTTGTGACAAGGTGTGAAAAGGGGAAAGAATGAGACACACGTTGGCACAACAGCCTTGATTAACCCCTTAACGACCCTTGACGGTCATAGCACGTCATGGGTTGTTTTGAGTTAATGACCCATGACGTGCTATGACCGTCATGGAATTCCAGGCTCCCCTCGCAGCTGTACACCATTCAGGGAAATTGAAACAAAAAAAAGGTCTCTGGTCATTAAGTGCCAGCTGCATGTGCTCGAGGCCGGTCCTCAAGGGGTTAAGAAAATAAAAACTGTTTTCTCTGGCCTTGTATATGTTGCAATAATGAGTCCTGCAAATAAATATTTACTCGGGGCTTTCCTTTACTCAGGGTTTGTTTTGGGCAAGTCTGGGTACTGTAAACAATTAATTATTCAGGGCTCTTGTTTGGCTAACCCGAGTCTTGCACACTCAAATAAATCTCAGGATTTTCTCTCTTTAAGACTGCTACTGCTGGCTAAACATTACTTTAAAAGAATAAAAAAAAAACAGAAAACAAGGGAAGTTCAACCTTCACCTCATACCCCAGTAACTGAGAATTTTATAGCTTTCCTGCTACCAATTAAATTAGTCTTTATCAGACCTTCCTGATCAGCGTACTGATAAACAGTATAACTCTGTATGTTCCCTTTTGAAAGAAATGTATCTAATCTTCTCTTAAATGTATCCATTGTATCTGCCATAACTACCTCCCTGGGCAATGAATTCCACAATTTAACAGACCTTACCGTAAAAAAACCCTTCCTCTGCTGAAGTTTAAATCTCCTTTCCTCTAATCTCAAGGGGTGTCCCCTGGTCATCTGATCAAGCCTTGGAATAAATAGCTCACCACAGAGATCCTTGTATTGACCTCTCATATACTTGCACAATGTGATTAAGTCTCCTCTTAGTCGTCTTTCTCTACAGTAAATAAACAAAGTTTGTTTAGTCGTTCCTCATATGTCAAGTCCTCCATTCCCTTAATTAATTTTGTTGCTCTCCGCTGTACCCTCTCTAGTTCTAGTATATCCTTTTTCAGGGAAGGGCCGAATATGTGGAATGTAAGAAAATCTCCTTCTATTCTTTACTAGATGAGCCAGAGCCCAGCCACATTTATTATAAGATAGATATTTCTGGTACTTACATCACCTATGGGATTTAACGGCATTATCGCTTAAAAGAGTGTTGAGATCTGATCTGAGCTGAGTGATGTTGTTAAATACAGTCAGAAAGGGGGCTACCCTATGTGTTCTGTCTAACGTTGCAAGTTTGGAGGGTAGCATGTCTATCTGTTTAGATCTTTCCTTCCTTTTAAAAGCTCCTTGCTTGATCAGAATGCCTCGAATGACACTTTTGTATTCCTCCCATATGACGGGTTCAGACACTTCTGGAGGCAAAATATGCCTCAATGTCTTTCTGTAGAGATGCAGAGAAATCCTTATTCTGCAACAAAGATTTGTTAAGTCTCCATAGTCTCGGAGATTTGTTGATTTCAGACAGAGCAAGGGAGATGGAAATCGAAGAGTGATTGGTCAAAGAGAGGACGTCGATAGTAGCAGACGACATGGGGTGCAAGAGGAAATGAGAGACAAACAGATCATTTATGTGACTGTAAGAGGAGTGGGGAGGGAAAAAGAAAGTTTAGTCTTTATCCAGCAAATGAGTAATTCTACAGGAGTCTAAGAGTTGTTGATTGGCCAATTTAGTGCGTAGGCATTTCAAATGAGCCAATTTATGTGGCAATTTCCCAGTGGAAGAGTCCATAGAGGGATCAATGGCAATGTTAAAATCACACCCCGCACAATCATTCAGTTCCTCAATTCCTGATCTAAGAGTGAGAGGGTTTTCATAATGAAGGAGATCTATTTTGAATTAGGACTATATACGTTTTATATTACATGAGAATTGTTGTAAATAAGGCCTTTTAGAAGAATATATCTCCCCTCAGGGTCTGTCATGGTATCTAACTTCCAGCGGAGCATTCTTGACGGCAAATTACCCAGTTCCTGCTTGCCGTGGATGTTCGTCCGTTGCGGGCGTTCTGCTGGGTTCCTGGCCGTATTGTCACGGTGTTCCTGTGACGTCCTTGTCCGATTGAGGGGCTATAGTACTGGAGCAGCATGGCGCGACCTTTTGAAAATTTACTTACCTCGTTTCTGCATTATTCTCTTTATCTACTTCTGAGAGTTACTCCACCCTGCTGCTTCCAGTTGTGTTGACTTCTTTAGCCTGGCTCACTAGTTTCCCAGTGGCCCTTGCACTGGTGTAGTCTGAGCTTGCTCAACACCTGCTACCCGGCCATTATTACTTCTACTAGCGTTCTGTGTATGATCCAGTTCTTTGGCTGCAAACCCATTTGTGTATGACCCGATTTTGGCTGCGAACCCATTTGTGTATGACCCAGGTATTTGACTGTGAACCTGATTGCGTATGACCCGACTCTGTTGAGTTTCCACTTAAGATCAAGGGTACTGGTCGCGATCTCTCCTCAGTGTGAGACCCGGTATTGGCTGCGCTCCCGTTCTGAGCATTACCAGGGGTTGGCTTGTGCCTTCCCGGTTGATGACCCGGCCTGACTTGCTTGTCCACTTGCCTTGTTCTGATTCGCTGCACACCTATAATTGTGACTCTGCCTTTTACACCAGTCTCGGTCACTGGCTATCCTGGCCTTACCTGTGGGCAAATTCATTCCGTTTACCAAGCTGCTCAGTGTCGCACTCCGCTACCCGCTTCCCTACTGGCTACATAATTGAGAGCTTAGTTGTCAGTTGCTTTCGTTGGCCAATAGACCTGCTGAACTGCTGGAGTGCATTCGGTAATAGGAGTGGCATTGTTGCCGAGGCTTGAGCCCACTGTTTATGACTGTGGTGCTGGTCTACTTTCCATATAAGCAAGTCTTCAGGTCTGGGGTCTATCGTTGGTTCAGTATTGCGTCTGGTGTGCTTATTACCTGAGGCTGAGGTACCATCCATACCTTACCTGTGGTCGTTCTCAGACTAGACCCGTGTTATATGGGTTCTGGCCATTCTCTTGGATGTTCATCTGTTCCAGTGGTCTGCTGTCTTCCTGACGTCTTCAGTTCCTGAATTCCCGTACCAGTACTTCGGATCAAGATTATTGTTCATATTGTGTATATTTATTGCTGAGTGTTCTTGTTTTGTTTCACTTGTTATCTTCAATAAACTATCTTCACCTTACTGAACTGACTCAGAGTATTCTGGTGACTGTTACAGGGTCTGAGATAGATTCCAACAAGGTCCAAGGGAGAGATGCTTTGATCAACACGCCCACCCCACATTTAGTCTCAGGAGCTGAGGCAAAATAACCAGTTGGATATTTAGCATTGGAGAATTTAGGCGAAGAAGCACTATGAAAATGAGTTTCCTGAATTAGAATTCTATCCGATTTTATTCTGTCCAATTCTCTCAAAGCTATAGATCATTTACATGGAGAATTAAGACCCTTCGCATTAAGCGTTATCTTAAGATACTCCATGGTGCTATGTAAGTGTCAGTGCCGTAGGCAGAGACTCAAATAACATATTAGTAGGATGAACTACAGAGGAGGAAGGGAGGAGTGGGAAATAGAAAAAAATGGAGTGAAAGGTTAGGAGAATAAGAAAATTGAGTGAGTCATCAAAGGTGGAAATATTAGAGCAGAGTACAAATAAGAAAAGGTGGCAGGTGTTCAAAGGTGATGGGGGAATGCCATATGTCGAGAGTTAAGAAGAAAGGGGCTGAGAGTGAGTCAGAAAATGGGTATCGAGTAGAACCATTGGGGGATATTCATTAGTGTGTGTATTATGCTAGTGGAATATCAATGCCATCAATTGGAAGGAGGTAGGAGAAAAATTAGGGGTGGGATTCCGCTGCAAGGGATTCAGATCAGGTTAGGGACTCGGGGATGGACATATTTGAGAAATTACCAAGGAGAAGAGCAAAGTAAGCATTGTCTGCATCTGGAAAGGGAGGGCATTGGGGCAGGAGGAGAAACAAACAAAAGTGAGGAACACATCACAATATATTTATACAGAATATCCACCTGAATCAGTAGTAACTCATTTGGTTCATTATCAGTTGCAGAAGACGCACATGAGGGTGTTGTGTACTACAGCTCAATAAACTGGCAGCAGGTTAATAACTATTGGTGACAGAGGAACCAAGACCCCTTAGCATCAACAATGTCCACTACTCCAGTAGGAAAGCGGTAAGGCAAGAACTGCAACTTAGTACCATTTGTAGAAAGCTTAAACAGGGCTGGACACTGCACCACAAATATCTATTACCACACAACCTCCACCATCACTCACTGGTATCACATAAAACCGGTGAGATGGTGAAGCAAATAGACAGAGGACAAATCAGAAGAGAGAGCCTACCAACTGCACAGCTGCACAATAGAGACAACTATGACAAAATGGTACATTCCCACACCGTCACCTCTCCCACCAGTCACATGATGATGAGAGATATTCGTATAGGGACATTAGCAGTCAGTGTAAGATTTCACCATGTCTTGGACATAGAAAGTCACCGATAGGCCATAAGCTGGTTGTAGAAGACTCATGAGGCCTTAACAAGATCAGTGATTTAAATAAATAACAGTTGACAGAGCTGCAGGAAGGGACACCAATGTACTGAAGCAGAGACCTAGTGTAAGTGCATTTAAAAAAAAAGTACAAAGCATTACATAAATAAATACAAATAAATAAACACCAGGCCTACTGGGATTGCCATAAATCTGGGTCCAGGCCAGAGGGTATGTGAGAAGGAATATATCCCACATATAGTATGAGCACAAGGGTAGATTGTAAATAGATGTGGAATAAAAGGTGAAATAAAATGTCTGCTGTCTATGAAGGAATTTATGAGCAGGTCATTGACAAGGGGAAGTGTGAACATTTATCAACCCAGCTAAAGTGATAAGGGACATGAGATATTCTGGCAACAGCAGCCGCAAATGAGGTATGGGAATAGTCTGCGTATTAGGAAGTGAACATCATGATTTCCCTAACATATAGGTGTACAATGAAATGGCAGCATAAGTGGCAAAATCTCTAAACCGAGAACAGTGCAACATATTTAAATAACAAAAGTCAACGTATTGACCCACCCTTAACAAATAAATAATATTCCCCTCCCCACCCAACGAGGACGTGAGATTTTAGAAAAAGTCAACTGAACTTACAGGTGTCTAATGTATATCCCTATGGCACCTGAGGAACACCCAAGGCAGCATAAGAACAAACACCGAGCCCCAGAAACAAAGGGATTTGGGGCACTATGCAACCTCATAGGGGAAGTGTCATCCTAAAATAGTACCATCCATTACTACTAGTTCATGTCCAGGGTATCGGGTCCGCAGATGTGTAGGCAGCACTCTCATCCAGTCGTCTTTGTTTCTTCTTGTTGTGGTGCAATCCTGGGGACCATTCCAAGCAACGTTGAGGCTTCCCAAGCAGGGCCGCAGCGGAAGGAGACGGATCAGTAGGCACAGATATGCCCAGGATGGAGCAGAAAGATGTGGTTTCATCTTGGGTTCTGAGTGATACGGTAACACCGTTCACAGTTACAAATATGGATAGCCCCATCTGTATTTTATGTGGTGGTGGCACAGGTGGTCAGTGAGGTAACGAATGGAGTTCTTCTGATAGAGTGTGTGGGGACACAAGTCCTGGTATAACTGAATGTTCGATCCAGCGCAAGGGGGGAGATTTCCTTCTCTGCCTTTGCGAACAATATGATCTTTCACTTCAAAATGGCTGAAACACAATATGACATCTCATGGGGAACTGTCTTCTTAGGTTTGTAAGCTCTGTGTATTCTCTCCGCTCGCCTTCTAGAAGGGTAACTCTTTGGGAGATCTGCAACAAATCCTCTCTTATTGCAATAATATCAGCATGAATTGCAGACTTCATCTCTTCCATAATGCTTTGTATATCCGCCTTGGAAGGGAGGCCTGCTGCGATGTTTGCAATATCCTCCTATGTATGGCCACTATTCCAGTGAACTCAGGCAGAGATGGAGGGTGAGGTATGTTTGGCACCAAGTTCTTTTGCTGCTCGATCGCAGTATGATAAGAGGATACACCCCTCGTTTGTGAGGAATGTGGGGTAGAGATCACAATCTCTGAGGTCGTCAGCAGCTCATGGGTAGTCTGAAGAGACTGAGCGCACTCTGGCTGCAAGAGTTGCGTAGCCAGATTTTCTGATGGTGGGAAAGTAGGAAAGGGAGGGACCAAAGGGAGGGATCAAATAGTGCATGATAGCCAATGTATTGTGATCTGCTCTCTTTTTTTTCCCCTCTCATTTGGATCCGGTTGAAAGTAGTGGCAAATAAAAGAAAAAAAATGAAGGTTAAAAAAAGTAAAATCCCTGAAATAGCGAGTTAAACCCAAAAAGACTTGGTGATCTCAGATCAGACATCCAACTCCATTGCTGGTGAGGCCACGCCCCAAATGTCTTATCATTTTTATTACTATTGTGACTGCTGGTGTACATTAACACTACATTTTTAATTAGTGTTAATTACACTTATTGTTCACTATATATCTTTCAAGGAATGCAACATTCATTTTGCATTCCCCATACCCATCAGAGAATGTTTAAGCATTATGAAATTTTTGCTAATTGCTGCCACTGCACATTTAGGCATGGACTGTTGATTTTTTGACAATTGCTATGAAATATTCTGATGTTAGAGGAACATGATAAAAACTTGGCAGATGTCATCATTAATATGGAAGTTCTTTCTGTCTCTTTGAATCTGAAAATGGTTTGAAGAGACATTTACTGGAGAGATGATTAAATATGTAGTTTACAATAGATTGTGGGGGTTCATGCTTCGGCTACAATGACTGAAATGCTGCTATATCAAACAGAAATTATATGATTATTAATTACAGCTTGTATGAAATATATTGTCTCTCCTTTTCAGTAGAAAGCATAAATAAGATTGTAGGTTAGTCTTCATGTTGCAAACCTTATTTGTAAGTTTTATAACAGAATAAAATAAGGACTGTACAGTGTCTCAACTCTTACTGATTTCAGAGGGAGTTAATAGGAGAAAACTGTCCAATATAATGTATTCCATAATATGTAAGTGAATAAGGACAACATTTAATGGCAGTATATAAAAATACGTACATTTAGGTAAATGACATATAATGTGCCTTATTTTGTAGATACATTGTTATACTTGCACTTGATTAAGTTTAATCTCCACTCAATTCTATCTAACTGAAGCATGATGATGTTTTGATGTTTCTGAAACCAGTACAAATAACCTTAATTCAATATAATATTATGATCATGAGAGACTAAGCAATACAGTTCAGTTCATATATTTGCTTTTTCAGTAGACTGTTACCACTCAGGGGTTGTTTTGTTGCTTGTTTATGCCATTGCAGAGGAGAAATATGCACAATCCATGCAAATCTCATTTGCACAAGAAAAACATATATACATTTTGATTTTCTCTTTATGAGATCAAACTCAGGATGGTATGCATATGGAAATATAGCCTCTATATCTGCCCAAGAGAGTGAAATATTTGAGTGAGCAGGTCTTCACTTGGTGATACTCCAAAAAATTATCTTTATTCCACCTCGTTTTTGGAAAGGTATTCCAGACATGTTCTGTGTATAAAGGATAACCATAGTGCATTTATTAGGCCCACACTGGACCAAATTATGGATTACTGATTTCCACATGCACCCCATTTTTTTAGAATTTTTTAGAATTGGCTCTCCTTTTGTGCAAGATCAGACTAATGTGGATAACAAAAGGGAGTAAAAAAATCTGATTGCTACTGATTGGGTTCCACACCAAGTAATAATCATTGTGTTAATTTTCCTAGAGTACTTATGTTTCTCATATATACCTACACCTCACAGATGAAATTTATAATATCCAAACATAGTTCTGCTATATGCTGGCTTTCTATTGCAAAACAGAGTTGACTGGCATTTTGGGGTTTACCTGTTTTTATGAAGTAGGCAAGGTTGGAATGCATAAGGAAATTTCTGTTTTTTAATTGCACATGGGAGTAAAAATACATGACTGGACAGCTTCTGATCCTGTAGCTTCCCAAGAACATATACAGATGCTTGGTCATTTCTAGTGACTACTTATCAAAGTTTAAGGTTGAAAAACTGGACGTTTTTAGACCCCAGTAAAAATGCTTTAAAGGGATAGTAATACTTCATTTTAACTTTATTTTATTTTGTAGGCATTAAAAAAACATGAAGAATGATATAAGTCTTATCTCTCAATCCTTTATGGTTTATGAGATATTCACAAGCAAAGTTCCCCTCCCCGCCCCTTTTACCTAGTGTAAGCCATCTCTTCTCAGATGTGAATCTAGTTGTAAGACCAGACAGATAACAGCAGGGGACACTCTTCTTTGTATGAAAACAATGAAAGCCCTTCCCCCCTTGACAAGTTTTTCAGCTTTTTCCCTTATCTTAATTGAAGATTGTCCCTCTCTGCAGTCTACCTGGGCACCTCCCTTCTGATCTGATTGAACAGGGGGGGGGGTACTTTGTTTGTGAATATCTCTAAAACCATAAAGGTTTGAGAGATAAGACTTATATCATTCTTCATGTTTTTTTAATGCCTACAAAATAAAATAAAGTTAAAACGAAGTATTACTATCCCTTTAAACAGTTATACATCTGCTGAAAAAGTAAAAGGAAGATGGATAGGGAAATTTAAAAATAATAGGGGTAAAGGTGAATGTAGACATAATTTGTAAGATCAATACACACACATTCCAGATCAATAGAAATGCTCTGGATGTGTTGTGAAGAAAAAAAAACACTTAATTTAAGATCCTCACTAAGTTGTGAGTTATTAGGAATATATGACATTTTATTGGAGTGTTAGAACACTTTTAATATTGCACACAAAAAAATCCAGTGCTCATAATTCTGATATGTTGAAGACTGTCAATATATTACTAAATTTTTCCTTACACCTTTCCAGACAATCATTTGATAAATATTATGCCAGGCTACTTTTAATGAATTACGATATATGCATAGCTATGAAAACATGTCCTAGCTAGTTTAGGATAATGATAGTTTACTCCTACTATCTTACTGTAGATTTATTGTTTCTTGGAGTCTCTGGAGTACTGCTATTTTTGAATGTAGGCTAGGTTGTGTTGTTAAAGGTGTCTGTATCTGGTGTGAAGAGACCTGAGATGCATCCTATTACTTACAGATTCTCTCAACTTATTATGTAGCAATGGGAGAAAACTTTTGCCTCAAACCAAAATAGCAGAAAACATTTCCCACAAAAAGTGCAGCTTTCCCACTTTTTTGCGTAGCTCATTGCATTGAAATCAAACTGACTGACTGACAAGACACAGGCAGCTGGGAACCAATTTGCTTGCTGATCTTGCTTTTATTGTCTTTATGCTGGGGAAGTCTGGGGAAAGAAATTGTCGATTTTGGTTTTAAGCTCTATTTTTTTTTGGACAGACTGTGATAAGATAGGGTAGACAACTTAAAAAAAATAATAAAAAAATAAATAAAAATAAGAAATAAAAAATAATAAAGAAATAAACAAGCAACTAACTATATTAGGTGACAGACAGCTGACTGTGAGCCTGGCGTGAGCCATGTGACTAAGGTCGAATTGATAGACAGCAGACAACATTGAGAAATTGGTTGAGGACTAAGGCAAGACATCACACTCCATCAGCTGTGTACTGTAAAGTAAAAACACACACAGTGATTGAGTAATGTGCAGCAAATGCACAAGGGACAGAGGAGGGGAGAAGGTGAAGTATTGCAGGGACGTGAGAGTAAAGTGGTGGTTCAAAAACTGACTGCAGCAATGGTTTCTGCAGCATGTGCAATAAATGATAAAGATCCCTCTCTTCCAAGGGAAGATACAGTTTATCAAGGTCCCACCAAAACTCTCAGCATCACCAGTGCCAGTGCAAAAAAGAACCATATAAGAAGAACAAAGATGAGAAGAATAAAGATGACAAGAAGTCACCAAGACAAAACAAGCACCAAAACACCTATCCTCAAAGTAGTTGCCAATTTTGTAAATGTGAAAGTAAAAAGACATTGTTTGTGACCTCTAAAAGCTTAGAGGAATTTAAGGGTAGTGGGCAAGAAGTGACTGGTGATGCTGATGCTGAGGATGACCTAATGATGACTGATGATGATGATGATCTAGACTATATCCCTCCAGCATCCGCCTCTTCTTCAGATACAGATGAAGTTCAAAGTGAGAGAGATGATTACATGGGCAGAAAGTTATCAGAAAGGCAAAGGCTCAATCTTCCACCACTGAAAAGGAGAACTGTGCCTGTTGTTAAACTGTTTGAGAAAACCATTGGAAACTCTGATCCTGGACAAGCAAAAATTGCAAAATTACCCTGTCAGGAAACAGCATCTTTGCCCCTTCCAAGTTCAAGTCCCACTCAGCCACACACACACCTGTGTTGAGTACCTAGCAGCAACAACAGCAACACAGGTTATGTAAAACTAGTGTAAAAGCCCGTGTTCATGGGCCAAGGTCCAGGTGATGTTAACCCTTTGTGTGCCAGAGTGGTACGCAATGCATTGTTCTGCAATCTGTTGATTACCCCTCTGGCACTCAAAGGGTTAAAAGGCCGGTTGTGCTCTGCTTACTTCCGCTGCCTCCCTGGCAGCGCACGCTATGCAGTCATGCTCTGTGCATGACTTCATCGGACAAACATTCTAGCATTTTATTATATAGGATATGATGAGTGCACCTTTGACACTTAGTAGTAGAAGTAGTAGTGTCATGGGGGTGCTGGTCAGTAAGGGGTGCTGACCACAGTAGCTTAAGTATATAAGTAAAATGAACCCAGAGAGCAAAGACACTAGCACATACACACAATTAAAGGGAACACCAATGTATTCAACATTTGCAAACATGGACAATTAAACAGCACTGCAAAACAAAACATACAATGAAACTTAAAATGGCAGTGGCTCAGGGCTATTAGGGACAGGACCTCTGGTCAAAACCTGGGGCTACTGAGAACGGAGCAGGGGCTACTGAGAACAGAGAGCAAGGGCTACTGAGAACAGGGACAAAGTCAACACTGGAACTCTGGGGGTGCAGCCAGACTCAAGGAACTCTGGGGGAGCCACTGGACTCAAGGAAGTCAAGGGGTGCAGCTGCTTTTGGCACAAGAGGTACAGCTGCTCTGGAACACAAAGAATGCAGCTGCTTCTGTAACTCCAGGGGTACAGCTGGTTCTAGAAGTCAAGGGGTGCAGCTGCTTGCAACACAAGGGGTACTGCAGCTCTGGAACAAGGGGGACTGCAACTCTGGAACAAGGGGTTGCACAGACTGCACTGGAACAAGGGGGTGCACAGCCTGCGCTGGAACACGAACACAGGAGAGCAACTGTCAATACAGGAGGGCAATTGGCAGAACAGGAATGCAGGAGGGCCCAGGATCAAATGGGAAAGGAAAAGAAGACAAGTATCGAGTGTGAAGTATCAAGTATAATCTGGCCCAGAGCAAGGGGAAAGACTGCACTAAATAGGGTAGAGGGGATTGCAGGTGATTGGAGCCAGCTGGGAACAGAATAACTCTTTAGACTGAGTGCAGCAGCCTGCAACAGCACCAAAGGAAGGTAGTGACACTGGGAGTTACTGCACCAGGCTGAGGAGAGGGCAGGGTCCTGACAAGTAGTAGCAGTAGAATTGCTTCAACATCTAGCCCCAGTAGTAGTAGCAGCACCTCAGGAACCCCTCAGTCTATGAAGTCCACAGTATGGAGTTACTTCACTCAGGATCCTAAAGCTAAGCATGTTGCTATCTGTTGTCTGTGCAAAGGGCACGTTAGCAGGGGAAAAGCAGGCTCACACCTAGGCACCTCCTCTATGAGATCCCACCTGAAGCACAACCACAGGTCTGACTGGGAGACACACTATCAGTAAGTCAGAGTTGCCACAGCTAGTAGCAGAAGCACTCCAAAACAATCCCAGGGCTCTGGAGCAGATAATAGAAGCAATGATGTTATTTATGTGTCAGAGATTGTGCTACTGCTAACACTTAGTTCATTCCAAATAACACCTATGGCTCCTGCTGCAGATGAGTATGATGGCTCCTGTAGGAGATGGTAAGAGTCATAGACCGCCGAACGGCGGCTCTTCAGCAAAGCCGGCATGGCAATATTTAAAAATAAATACTTAATTGCAACGCTTTACAAAGTGTGCCTTGTTTGCAATCACACTTTGTAGACCATTCCAATGAAGTATCTATTTTTAGATATCGCAATGTCGGCTCTGCTGAAGAGCCGCCGGCCAGTCTCGGGACCAGGATTTCATGCTGTCAGCTATACAGCTGACATATGACAAAGGGGAGGGAAGAATCTTATCTTCATATATCGCTCAAATCACAGAGGTTTGAGAGATAGGAATAACCTCAAGTAATCTCTTTTTATTATATCTAAAATATAGCTAATACTTTACTATCCCTTTAAAGCAATAAAGTTCCAGGGTTCTTCTGCCATGTCCTGCAAATCCACACTGACTGAAGGCTCGATCCAAATGTTGGAGTTAAAACCAGCGTGAAGAAAAAAACGTGCCTACAAAACACATGTAAACTACAAAACTGGAGTCTCCTAAAATCTGACCTCATCGTCAACGCAAAACACACAATGAACGCAAGAAAAGTCCCAATAAAAAAAAACAAGTGAAACGTTCAACGTTACCTAGTGCCCCAGCCAATCACAGCACCCCAAAGTATCAAGTTCAGTCAAATAAACTATATATAGACCAAAATAACCGACGCACCTTTGTCTGTGTATCGCATTCATTAGAGCTAGAGCACAGGACCCAGGAGCGGAGGTTAGTGTTTAGAGAAAGGGAAATAGGAGTGTTCACATCAGTCAGTTGAGGAGTTGGAGAGCATTATACACCAAGTGACATATAACAAACTTTTGCATACATAGCTATTTTATTTTATATCACAGATATTTTTTTTGACAGTGTGAGTCTGTGAGTGCAAGTGAGTGAAAGAGAGTGAGTGAGTGTGTGAGGGCCTGAGTGAGTGCCTGGGTGTGAGTGGGTGAGAGGAATGGAGAGGATAGGAGAGAGGGGTGGGGAGTGTAGGAGGAGAGGAGGAAGAGATGCAGGTGGGCATCCCTGGTCAGGGGGAGGGAGATCCCTGGGGAGGAGGGGAAGACATGCCAGATCAGGCACATATAGTGCAGGGAGAGAGGAGAGAGTGGGACGAGGGGTACATCTGGGGAACACCCAACACAGGCAGGGCCTGAGAGCCAAGGCTCTCAAAGAACATCCGGGGGTGAGGAGGAGGATAGGGCAAGAGAGTCTAAGTCCACCGGTAAGTGAATCAAGGCCCAAACAATCACGCAAATCCTGATAACTACCAGACAGAGGCCAACACATTGACACCTGAACACATGGACAGCATTCCACACCACAATTCAGCAACACAGCTTGGAGGGACGTCAAAGAAGGACAGAATACTTGACAAACCCAGCCTGAATGGTAATGGTCAAGTCCCTGTTGAACCCCCTTCATGCTGTCCAAAACAACATCATGCACAGCACACTGTCATGTGTCAGTCACAGATCTAACTGTTATGTGTATCACAATGCATACATGGAGTGACAAAGAGGTCAGTACACAACCCCTTGAGTGCCACATGGATAAGTAATGCATTGTAGACTTGTGCACGGGCAAAATTTTCGATTAAATTCAAATTCGGACAAATTTTTTTTTTCTAATTCAGATGATCCTAATTTCGGACCGGGCCTATTCAATTCAAACGAAATTCTGATCCATTCCGAATTATTCGGCCGAATTTAACATGGGTTAAATTATAGCAGTGCGCCTCCGTGCACGCTGCTTTCATTCTTTGCAGACAGGGTGTGCATTTAGAAAAAGATCCATCCCAAAAATGGACATTGTCGTACATTGCCAGTCTGTGCATGTCACCTCTACTCCAGCATGGGATGCCAGTCACAATGCAAACGTCGAACATTGAGAACCCATGCCTGTCATTCAATTTAGCATATGTTCGAACATCGAAACCCCATGCCTGTCCTTCAATATAGCATATGCTCGAACATCGAAAACCCATGCCTGTCATTCAATTTAGCATACGGAGGAACATCAAAAACCCATGCCTGTCACATCCTACTCAACATAAATGGTCGACTCGAACATGGACAAACTACATGTCACATTCTATGTTAGTACATGGGTAAAGATTAAGGTTTCATTTTCTGGTACCAGACTCCTACCCTACTGTCCCTCTTTAGTACCCAAATTCCTCTCTCTCGTTTTCCTATCCTGATTTCCCCTCATAACAGATAAGTCTATGTGTATATACATTGTAGTGTTTCATACTACATCAAGAATAAACATCAATGATTGTAATGTGATAGATGTAATGTGTTAAAAAGAAAAATTGAGACATTCTGTTGTGAACGAACTGCAACACAGGAGAGAAATTAAAAAAAATGCTTGACGTCTATATTGAAGAGGGGTCCACAGAATTGTCTTAGTATAGCAATATCACCGTTTTCCGTGAGTGTGCAATACAGGGCTCTACGGTAATTGCTGGGCATTTCCCAACGTCATAATCAGGGGATGATGGGAGTTGTATTCTAACTACTGTTAGGAAACACAAAAGTGATGCACATTCATCTCCCACCTAGAAATTATTTACACACGAGGCAAATCCCCCAAGTAATACCTAGCCCCTTTCCAAGTGAAAGGACTTCCAGAAAGGCTTCAGATCTCTTAGTGACTCACCTGTTATTGCCAGTCAGCGGGACCCGGAGAGTAGGAGGGGGTGATGCTATGGCTGCAGATTAAGTCTGGCACGGTGCTCTTAGTTAGTCACTCGTCACAATGTTGAAGCTCAGCCCGGCCAGCACCTTCCGGATGGAGACACCTCACAGCAATCCTGTTCAGGACAAATCATACACTGTCATGCCCTCATACTAGGGATCCCAAATGTTTAGACTCATTTCGTACAGGGGGCACCCTCCTGTATTTGTAAAACCTCTCTAGCAAATCTGGGACGGAAGACCTATTTACTCAAGTCTTGACTTTAGGTGGGTGATAGTCAAACATTATGCCTATTTTGTATTGTTTATCACATAATTCATGTTACTGAAGCAGCCAGCAGGCATCGCCACTGAGTGAGCATAGGGCTGCCAGGCTGCTGACAGTCACACTGATGGGACACCCTACAACACAGAACTGGTGGAAGCGCACAAAATAAACATGCTATGGGATGGCAAATTGCTGCCCCTGTCAAAGTGCCGCCTGGGTTCATGGACCTACTGGGACACATGTAAGGGCCGGCCCTGTATTCAAACAAATACCTAATATTTTTTTATATTTTGCACAGGAACAAATATTACTCGCTCTTGCAGTGGCAATAACTGGAACTAATGCTGGCTGCCTACCTATGCCTAGCCTAATGCTACCTGCCTGCCTACACAACAACTGGACACTCTCTAATCTCTTCTCTCTCTGAGCTCCGACAACGCAATGAGGAAATGCAGGCTGTCTGTCTGTGTGACTGTGTCATTAGTGCAACCCCCATCATGAAACGAAGAAGGCTATTGGAATACAGACAAAAGAGGGAAGTAGTGCATGAAACGGAGAATGGAATTGGACTAGAGACATGGAGGGAAAATTATGGAGGGAAAGTAATTGAGCGTGCACAGGAAGTACAAAAAAGTCCTGGTCGAAAGTAGTCAAAACTTTTGGAAATTTGTCGATTGCCGAAACTTCCGAAAGTTTCGACGAATTTCGGTCCTGGGCTGTTCGGAGTCGGATCATTTTTTCCGAATGACCCTTGAGTTTCGGATTGGCCGAATGTCTCCGAATGACCCCATTTTCGACTAAATCCAAATGTCTCCGAATTAATTCACACAAGTCTAATGCATTGTTCAACAATACATTGGCTAGTCCCCTGGCACGCAAATGTTTACTAGAGAATGGTGTGTTTCCTATTGTATTGTTAATGCATGTCAGGGCTAGGCATTGTACATGTAGGTAGTTAGTCCAAGTGGAATAGTCAAGGTTCAGCTTTCTGCATCATTTGTAGCCTGCAGAGTGTGGATGGCCAGGGGGCATTCCCCACCATCACCACTCTGCAGGACCTATGTGATTCACAAGACTCAACCATGATGGGGGACATTCACTAGGGTGTCAGAAAGAGGTGACAATGTGTACATGACAACTGCAGTGTTATCACACCTGCAATCCCTGTGTTATTCTGTGGAGCCAATGCACTGAGATCTAAACAACACATGACATACCAGTGCTTAGTCTCCATAGCATAACATAGGAAAAGGTAGAAGCAACCTCCATTAGTACAGTCTAATCATGCATGTTTGCTGTGTGTTAGGATTTTAGCTGTCCTGGGTGTTTTTGTGTGTCCTCCAGCTGATTGGGTTACTGGGTTCCACAGATCATGTTGGTTGGTGTGCTTGATGTGTTTATTACTGTTGCTGACATCATTGTTTGGACTCTGTAGTCATTGGTCATCACTGGTGCATTGCTGTGTTTAGAGGTCCTAGTGTGTTTGCTGTTGTGGCCTAGGTGTAGGACATGCAGTGGGTTTGTGTCACTCAAGGTGTGATGGTTCAGTTTTGCTCACCACATGGATCCTGATGAATGGGGATAGCAAGGAGGTATATGCCTTGCAATACCCACTGCTCAGGATACACATGATGACCAAATCTACACCACTGTAGGTTAGTATAATCAATGTATGGGAACACGTCAAGCTTAGCAATGTGCGTCGGGATGGTAACCAATGCATTGCAAAGCAGTGCAATGGATACCATCCTGACACTCAGCGGTTCACATGTCAATGTAATAGTCTTGCAGCACTCCTGTCATAGCTCACATCACTGATTACATCATGACATTTCCCCACACAGCACACCAGTCAGCAAGAGTGGAGGACTCAGGAGGCACCTCTTGAGAAGGCCACCACCTCCAGGGCACTGCCACCAGTACCACCACTGCAGCAGCAGCACCACCATGGCCCCCAGGGTCCACCTCCACAGCGGCAGCCACAGCAGCAGCAGTGGGTATCTCATGGCCACCAGGGTTCACCCCACCACCAACAGTGGCCTCAGCAGCAGTGGGCCTCAGTAGCAGAAGCAGTGGGCATCCTATGGCCCCCAGTGTTCACCCCAGCAACAGCAGCCTCAGCAACAGCAGCAGTGGGCATCCTATGGCCCCCAGGGTCCACCGCACCACCAGCAACAGCAGCCTCAGCAGCAGCAGCAGTGGCCCTAGCATGTCCCTCAGGGTCCACCTCCCACAGTCCAGCACCAGTATACTCCACACTCCAGGATGCACCACCAGCCATGGGGAGGCACCGGATGCCCAACATTGTGGGGATGCCATAGCATGGGCCAGTGCAGCACCACCAGGCCACAGCCGCAGGACAGTAGCCAGTGGCCACTGGACTATGAACATTTTGGCCTCATTGGCCAGCCACAACAGCCGCAGGCCCTGGTGGTGGTCATCCCACCATCACCACCCCAGCCCACAACACCCCCACCACCCATGGTAGACACACATATGGAGGATGTGACATCCCCAGGGGGTGACTCATCTGGGGATGCAGTGATGATGTCCCCATGCTCCCTCCACATTGGAGCACATGGCTCCACACCATCTCCCCTACCACCTGGGGTAGAGCCACAGGACAGCCAGAGGGCATCCCTACAACTGTCCCGGTCTCCCTCCACACCACACACTCCTGTCAACACCATTATGATGGATCAGGAGTGTTTGGCAATCCAAAGGAGGCAACTCTGGGTGGCCAGGAGGTGTGCACGGTCCCTCAACAGGCTACAGCATCATATGGCACACCTCCGGGTCAGCATGAGGGCAATGGAGGCTCAGCAAGTAACCCTCACCAACTACCTGGTCACCTACACCAACCGGATGACAGCTCCGGTTGACCAGGTGGTTGTTGAGATGCGGGAGAGAAATAGGGTGGAGACCCTTCGCCAGGCCCAGGCCTCCAGTTCCAGTGCCACAACCCCTGCCAGCACTCCACCAGTGGCACCCACAGCCTCCAGAACCACTAGGGCCTCACAGCATCAAGTGCAGGGGCCACCCCTGCAGCCCCGCCCAAAGCACCTCCCACGAAAAAAAAAATGTGCAGTTGTTGCTTCAACACATGTCCATGTCTGTTTTTTTATCAGATCCAGTTAGTGGCAGAGTTGTCTCCAATGCATTGTACAGCTATGCAGTGAACACAACTCATGCACAATGAATGGCGTCACAAGCTTTTAAGGCAGGGGTGAACACACACATCACATACAGACATACTTGTCCAAGTTCAACTCACAGACATTTGAAAGCCAAACAACATCAGAGTGTTGTTCCATGATGTGACTTGAACTTGAACAACATGAACACATTAGATATATCAACAGATCAACAACATAATCACAATTAAGGGAATAGTAATGCTTAGAATGTGTCAAAACATATGTAGCTGGGTTCATCCCCCTGATTGGAACAAGGGAACTCCCACTGCTGAAAGATGTTTCATTCCAAGGTTATCCCAGCTCAAAGCTTTAAGTCATAGATCAAATATTACAGTGGCCTGAAGGTGTCAAATGGAGCTGTTGCTACATCATCCTATGGGGATTTATGGTGCAGGGACCAGAGCTGTCCATAGGATGATATAGCATCAGCGCCATTTGAACAAATGGGAAGATTATGCATTGCCTCTCAATGGAAGAACTTCGACATCCCTTGGAACTCTATAATAGACAAAATTAATTCCACCTGTATTAATGAATTTTATTCTTCTATTTAACTATGTTCCTATCATAAATTTCTTCTTACTTGGTCTCCTTGGATTGAAAATTATCGTGGTTATCCCTGTAAACTTCTTTTGAAAACTTGATATTGAAACTCTGTTTACTTCTTCTCTTATGTTATTCTACTATTTTAAATACTTAAATAAAAAACATGAAGTTTAAAAAAAAAAAAAAAAAAGCCATTGACTGCACACACATCCGATTAAGAGTCCCTGCACATGATCCACATCTCTACGTCAACAGGAAGAGTTACCACTTAATAAATGTCCATGTGATTCTGGGATGAAGATCACCAACGTGTGTCCCAAATTCCCCGGGAGTTTCCAGGACTCACATATCCTCAACAACTCCTCTGTACACAGGGATTTTGAGAATGGGACACATACAGGAGGATGGCTTTTGGGCGAAACAACAGAGAACACACACCACCACATCCACAGGTGCACGCACACAATGCATGTACCCACAACTCAGTATGTGCATGACACAAAAGGGGGGGAAATCCTCCAAGCCGTGACGAAGAGGTGATGAAGAGCAAATTACTCCACCATGTCATCACGTCTCCACTTTCCATTTAATGACATGTAGGTCATGTGCCCAGGTCCCTTCAACTGTGGACATTTCTGTGCATAGGGTTTTAAACGGATAGTAATACTTTCAGTGTCTGAAAATCCATTTAGTAGGGTTTGTCCCCCTGAGTGAAACAAGTGAACTCCCACTGCTGTCAATGGCATCCATGACCCTGGGCATTCCATCCCTGGCATATGAGGCCTGTTTATCCTGTGCCCACTCCATGTTTGTTGTGGGTAAGTGGACGTAGGCACTTGCCTTCCTCTTCAGTGCTGTCAACACCTGTGTCAGTGCCCTGGAGCAGGTGGACTGGGACATGCCAGACACGTATCCTTCTGTGGATTGAAATGATCCGCTTGCCATGAAGTGGATGGCACACATCAGTTTCTGCAATCCTGTCAGGGCACGGTTTGCACTGTAAACAGGGTCTATGTCATCCTTTATCACCTCATATAGGTTTATTATGCTCTCGGATGTCAGTCTGTAGCGGTCTCTGACTTCTTCCTCTGTCATTCCCAGCAGTGTGACCCTGGTGCGGCATATCCTAGTCCTGGCCATTTGTCTACCATCCCTCTGCTGCTCCACAAGTCCCTGTGGCAGCTGGGGGGCGTCCTGTTGTTGCAGCTGGGGTGCTGCTGGCAGATGCTGTCCTCCAGGTGGGGATGGCTCTTCAGCTGGAGCATGAACAGTTGCAGGAGGTGACAGCTGTTGGACAGGGGTGCTTGGAGGAGGATGGTGAGCCCTAGCCCTGTCACACTGTTGTCTCAAGTACAGGTATGTGTACATACTGCTGATGGTCTGTCCTCTATCAGTCTCTCTTTCTCTCTTACTACATCTGAAGAGGGTGGGCTGCCACTTTTAAACAGCAGTGGGGTGTTGTCCGTGAGCAGCCATGTGGTCATGATGGACTAATGGTAAGGTGTGTATGTGTGTTATCCAGGTAATTGTTTTCTGGTGTGTCTGTGGTTAGTGGTGTGATTATTGGTAATTGGTATGTACCTGTCAGGTGTGTATTTTGTCTCCATGGACTACTGATGTTACATAGGTGAGCTTGATTTGTTGTTGGAGTGATAGGTGTGCATGTCGTGTTGTGTGTTAACCCCTGTTTGTCAAAGGTGTTTTGGGATGGCTTATGTTGTGCTGCTTTGTGTTCCCCTTGTCCCTGTGGGGTTGCTGTAGACTTGTTGTTTGTCTGTGACTTTTTTGTATGGTTTAGGCCAGTGTTTCACAACCTTTGTGCCGTGGATTTTTAGTGTGCTATGAACGCAAGGTCAGGTTGCCTGACTATTCCCATACAGGTTACAACTGCTTTGTGGACATGTGTTTTGTGATGTATGTTTGTAGTGGTCATTCTGCTCAAATATCTCCTTCATGTCATCCCCACTGTGAGACCTACTAATAGGTATGTATCCATTGATTTTTCCTTTCACTGGGCCTTTTCTAACAACTTCAAGAGGTGCCCTTGAACATCCAGATCACATGTTAGGGGTGTCTTAGATGGGGGGCATTGTGAATCACTGTTGTAGGCCTTGCTTGTTTGCTAGGCATTGTAGGGGTTAATATCTGACCTGTGTATGCTTGGGTTGTGTCCTTGAATGACCTGCTTCTCTGTTTTGTTTCCCTCTACGGTGGTTTTCTACTCTGAGTTGTGTGCTCTTCTCCAAAAAAGCATGTGTTCGATTTCTGGAGGAAAATGTTTCAATTTAAATCGCGTTAGCCCTAACTCCAACATTTACATGGCTCTGGGCTTAGCTTTATCATTGTCTTCAGTGGGCGATAGTTTCATATTTTGGCGACCGGCATTGTGTGTTTTAAAACTGGAGTTATTTCTTACTTGTGGGAACATTTGCATCGCATACTTGACTTGAAAAACTACGCCAGTTTTGTCTGCCAATGACAACATTTGGATCCAGCCTTGAGTTCCTGGAAAGCAGCCAAAACTTTTACTTTGTTTGCTACTAACTTCTGCATAAAAGTTTAAAAGATTAGTTTGGCATAATCAATGTTGATTATTTCTAATAAATTTATTTTCTGCTGCGTAATCTTGAATATAGATGCTCATTACCCCCTCTAGCAGTTTTGCCACTACAGAGGTCAAACTCATAGATCCAAAATTCCCAGATTATGTTTTAGCTTACTTCTTAAGTAAAGGTAAAACACTTCCTTTACAACAATCTTGTGGTGCTGAGCACGGTCAAGGCAGCCGCCTGTGCCTGCTGCTAGTGCTGCCAGTCCCAAAACAATTTTAGGGGGCTTGATTCTAACAAGCCTAAGTCCTACAAATCAATATTTCCTCAGGGCTTGTGCCTCTAATAGGTTTAAGTGGTACAAATCAATGTTTCCTAAGGGCTTGGGCCTAACACAAGTCTAATTTCCTACAACTAATCAATGTTTCCTGAGGGTTTTTGTCATTAGTAACATGTCTAATCCTACAAATCAATGTTTCCTCAGGGCTTGGGCCTCTAACAACAAATCTTACAAATCATCCTCTACAGAATACTCTATCATGTCAAGTATCAGTCTAGCCCTGTGGCAGTTTACGTCAGGGGGTCCCTGTTTCTGTCATGTTATGTACCAGTTTCTTAATTTATTTGTTTACTTCTTTATTAACTGCCCCCCAAACCAGTCAACAAACCCCCCAAAACAATTTCCCTGTTCAACTGATTATTTGTTTTTTGCTTTTTTAAACTTTATTGAATCCAACAGAAAACATATAGGAACACACATACAAATGGGGTCATAAACAGCTTTCAGGTATCCTGGAAGATTATACATATACATGCATTATGAAAGAAGACAAATGGCTACAATATATAGGCAGTGAAGAAGTACATGTCTTATGGGGGTTTTTTAATTGTATTTAGTTTTTCTTTTTTTAATTAACTGTCCCCCCAATCCCAGTAAACAAGCCCTTCCTAAAAAAACATTCCTTGTTCAACTGATTCTTTCCTACACTCCATCAACACAGTCACCCTCTTACCCACTTTATACTATGCCTTTGGGAAAAAAAATAACACCTGCTCTGTTATGTGTAAATTCAATGTTCCTATTGATTTCAATGGAATGAGCTAGGTGAAAAAAGATGAAAAACTGCACTTTTCACTGGAAATTATTTGCCTAGCGGGAAGTGCTATTAGTCACTGATTTTGGTTTGAGGAAACATTTTTGCCTGTGGTCCCACCTCCCATTTTTTTTCGCATTTTCTCACCTTTGCCTTTTCTACCTGCTTTGCTCTCAGGTGCATGCTTGATCTTTCTTCCTGATCCTGAGAGTTGCTGTTCAGTATTGTCTCTCCTGACTTTGACTTCATTTATTTGACCTGGCATGTTCCTGACCTTGATTTCTACCTGATGATTTATGTTGTTTACAACTACAGACTTTTGACTCGGCTTGCCTTCCCACTTGATCTAGTCTTTTCCTCTTCTTACACTACTGCTCGTCTGGTATAGACCTCGGCCTGTCCTTGACCAACTAACCTGTCAGGCTTGGTATTTGTTGTCGCATAGGAGCAGGGGATGCTATCTTTTGCCAGACACCCTTACCAGGTGGTCCACAGAGGTAGACAGGTAGGACACCCTGGTAGGAATGACAGCACAGGAGTGCAAGGGTAAATCCAAAAGTGAAGTCAGGAACAGTCCAAAAGATCAGGGCAGGTGGCAATCAGGAAAACACGGTAATCCAAGGAAGGGTCAGGAAACAGACAGACAGGGTAGTCCAACAGGGAAGCCAAAGGTCAGGTAATGGATAATCCAACAAAGGGTATGCAGCAAAGCAAGCAAAGAAGCACTGGAAACTGGAGTCCTAGAACACAGAGGAACCAAAGCTCTAGAACACTGGAGCAAAGTGGACACAGTCTGAGGGTTTTTATAGTGCTGCAGGTATTCACCCCTGCCCTCTGCTGGACAAGCCCCTCACTTGACTGGCCACCAGAGGGGTTTGTTTCCACAGCATCTGTCTCACTGTTTCCTTTAAAGCATATCATTGGTGGACAGCTGATGGTGGAGGCAGGCTCTACCTCCACCCTCCAGGTGTATAACATTAACCTTTGGTCTGGGCAACATGTGGATGTCTTCCTTTGGGTTTCCTGTAACTTTAGGCTGTGGCTTTGGCCTACCACGATACCGCAATTGTGATCGCGGACAGTTGCCGCCGCTACAGACCAAGGCTTCGGCGTACTCCGTGATTGTGGAGCATCCAGGAGGTCTGCAGAAGCGGATGACATCTGGGGATCACAGGTAGGAGCTAGAGGGGCATGACATAACCCAACTAAGGCCTTGCCGGCACTTCGAGGACTCTGTGTTGGTAGAATCCGACTACCCTGGTTGACAACCCATTCTGTTCCACAACTCCTGGCTGATTTATCATTACCTGCAGAAGTCCCTTCAGTGACTGAGCTAGTCATTTCGATACGACTCATCTACTTGTTTCTGCCAATCTCAGCTAAAATTCTGTTTGTAGACTTGAATTGTGTCAGACCCATCACTCTGCTGTTTTTCAGCCCCCTTGTTTTCATTGACTGACTTTTTATAGGGGCAGAGCATGCTAGGCTCTGTCCGATTTTTGTGTTCCCAGTGATTTGAGTTAACCTACTTTTTGACCAGTTTCGTTTGTGACATTGCCTTTGCCTTCTCCTTAGCTGTAACACAATCTGATCGTCTATCTGGTTTTCGACACGGCTTTCCTTTAGACTATTCTGCAGATTTTCCTAAGGTACTGTTATTCCCCAACTGTGTATGACCCGGTGTCACGGAGTGACTAAGAAATAAAGACACTTGACAAGTACAGATAAAATTAAATAAACTTTATTTAAGCACAATAGTAGCAGCAATTAATAATACACTTTCACGAGACCAGGGAAGAACAGTGCACACACTTTCTACACCCTTCACTAGGCAACTGTGATATGACCCACGTCTGTTCCCTAACGCTAGGGTAAACCCAGGCAAAAGGAGCGAGGAGCTCCAGAACACTGGAGCAACACAGTAGTGACTCTGGCTCCACCACCTTCTCGAGGCCAGGTGTGAGGACAGTGCAAGACACTTCCTCAACCTTTTACTAGGCAAGTGTAGCTAGTATCCAAATGGCCCTTGATAACCTTCACAGACTAGATAGGAGGACAGTGCACGGCACTTCCTCAGTCACACCAGGCAGGTAAAGAATAGTGCAACTATACCCTACTGCAGGGTATACAGAGGCAAGGCAAAACGGCACCTAGAATGCTAGGTGAGGCAACACCCAAACCGGACTAGACCACAGGAGGTCAGTGACACGGACTGACCGACAACCACTGCTACAGGGGTAGCGAGCGCAGTAGGCCCAGGCAATAAGGATCTCAATAGCCGGGGCTGGTAATAGCAACCAGAACGCAACAGAGGAAGAGTAGACAGAGGAAGCCAGGAGTCAGAGCTGGATCGGGTAGTCATACGAAGCCAGGAGTTATAGCCGGATCGGTAGTCAGACAAAGCCAGGAGTCAGAGTCAGATTGGGTAGTCAGACGTAGCCAGGAGTCAGAGCTGGATCGGGTAGTCAGACAGAGCAGGAGTAATACACAGGAACAGCAATGGACCAACACATCACTAGGCTCAGGTACACCACAAAAGGGCACTGGTAACTGGAAATGCTGAGACCTTTAAGGCCTAGCAGATGGGCGGAGAGATGACATCACTAATCCAGTGACCTATAAGAACAGCGACCTGCATAGAGAGACAGCCAGGAAGTAACAAGGTTGCTGTTACAGCAATTAAACACTGGAGGCAATCACAGGGACTGTGATACCTGGCTTGTGTTGACTACAAGATTCCTCCCCCCGGTATCCTCTCTGCTATCCTCCCAGCATTGGAGCTGTTCTCCCTGCTAGGAGTTCTAACTGTAGACACGCTGGAGATATCCAGCAGGGAAGAGCCTGCTGTTCCATTAGTAGTGGTTTTACCCGTCGAGATTGTGGCCTCCTGTACAGTCCCTCTGCTGACACAGTCTAGTGTGTTCCCAGATACACATCCGATCCCTCTTTGTTGGCTGTCCCATTATTGCGGTCTTGCCACTGAGACTAAGGCCTTCTGTACACTCCCTTTGCACACTCGGGCCTACCGGGGCATTGGTCTCCAGTCTACTTTGGGGCAGTCAAGGTAAGTTGGCCGTGGTTTTGGCAGTGGTATATTTTTTTCCTCAGTTCTTCTGAGATCCTTCTGGGGTACAAACTGTCGAATGGTCTTAGCACATCATTATCTGTATCCCCTGTAGGGTAGCCTTCTGGTGACTACTGTAAATACACTCACCCTTGTGTTTCTCTAGGGAGCTGCCCAGTGGCTGGTCTTTTTACAGGCATCAGTCTTCAGATCGGATCCCTGAGGATCATTCTTGCCTGGGCCGCTTGCCCTCATTCGATATTACAGGTCTGAACCCACTATTTTACTACCAACCCTGGTAGAATTCTGTCTATGGTATTATCCCATTGGAAGCTACTATAGTATTGTAGGTGATCTGAACCCATTATTGCCACCATCCCTGGTAGAATTCTGTCTATGGTATTAGTTCACTGGAAGCTACTATAGTACCTATTCATCTGGTAGGTGGTCTGAATCAACTATTCACTACCATGCTTAGTAGTCTGTTTCTGATATTAGACCACTGGAAGCTACTAAGTGCCTATTGATTAACTGAAGTGATATTAGTCCAATGGAAGCTCTATAGAGCATTTATCTTCTGATGGTCCAGACAAACTTGTCTCTAACCTATGTTGCACAGTGATTCACCCATTGGTCTGGATTCTCATTCAGTTGTTCTGATATCCTATCCTGCTCAGGGACACCGGCTCAACTGGGGTCGGCCATCTGGCCTCACTGCCAACAAATTTAATTCTGCCTAGGCCACTGCAAGGGACTCAAATAACTGACAATGTACCCGAACTCCACTCCCTAGCAACAGTCTCTAGCAACCAAAGTTAATTTTGTGACATATTGTTGTTCAGTACTCTAGCCATTCTACTGAGCCACACTGTACCTGCTACTTCTTCTGGCTGTTCCCTATTCAGAGCCAGCTTCCACCGACCTCCTGCATTATTGGATCCACCCTGCTGTCAGGTTGGGCAACCCTAGTGGTTCTGGAGAGGTTAATAGGGGTTCAGTTCCAAGTTAATTTGGGGCTAGATGTCTGGCCTTGTGACCAACACCTGTACCCTGGTGTTGGTCACAGGTAGGGGTTTGCAAAAAGTGTGAAAAATTTCCTGCATGACTTTTCGCGAAAACTTGCAGATTTTTCACTTTTTCCATAAAACTTTTTGCCTTTCCTCCTATGCAAAAATGTCCTCCTTTTTGACTATTTTAACACATTTTTCACCTATATTTCCTGTAGGTACTACATTTACCACTGTAATTTAACTTCTTCTGGGGGATGTAGTTTAGAGATAAGTGTATGAAAGTCAAAGTTGTGAGTCCTACAGCAACATATGCCTTGTGTTAGCATGAAGAATTTGTCCTTTGCCCACAACACTAACTTCCTTCTTAAATGACACTGGCACATATTCATGATGATGTCAAGAGATTAAAAAAAAAAACATCCTACAATGTGACAGATGTGTATTGTAGTGGTGGTGGTGCGGGACTGGTTGGTATAATGTGATTTGTGTATGTATATAGGTTTTACTATTGTCATGTTTGTGTCAAATCTCTATCCTCCTTCTCAGATTATTAAAACACATTACTTGTTGCTCATAGCAGTGGTCCCAAGTGGGGTAGATGGTGAAGGATCAATACTCAGCTTGTCCCAATGACATCTGCTTCACAATTACCATCACCACCACTCTCTAGCTGCTATGTGGTAGTATCAAGACTGCTTTAGGATGACAAATGTGACTTAGGATCCCCTGCTGTCACACTTGCCATCATCTCCTCCTCCTCCTGAGCATCAAAAGGCACACTCACAGCAGTAGCAGCAGGCACAGGCCACTGACCTGTGCTGCTCACATTGCTACCCAGTTCTGCTGTCATCCAGTTCTCCCCCAGATCCCAAGAGATGATGGATATTTTTGGATCTGGTGAATAGGGGTGGCTGAAAATTTTCACCTCAAACTGAAATCGACTAAAAATGGCACTTTCCGCTCCTAGAAAAGTTTAATAAGAAAAGTGCCCTTTTCCTGATTTTTTCACCTATCTCATTGCATTGAATTAATGGGAAGAAGTTTTTTTTTCTCTACCACACAAAAGTTTTCTCTAGTTTTCTACAGCCATATACAAGGGTGTCAGGCTCTCACAGCATGCCATTCTGTGTTTGTGAGAGGTGAGAGATGCACTTTTTGAACTAGAGAAGATAGGAGGATTGAAGCTTAGTTTAGGTAGTCATTTAAGCAGGATATTTATTTTCTGTATTAGGGGAGTCAGGAGGCACTGAGGTGACAAGAAGGGAGGAAGGGGGGTGCCCCAAAATTCCCCAAAATTTGGGGTGACTGACAAGCAAGACACAGGCAGCTGGGGTCCAAATGCTTACTGATTTTGCTTTTATTGTCTCTGTGCCAGGAAAGTTTGGGGAAAGAAGTTGTTGATTTAGATTTTTAGTTATATATATATTTTTTGGACTAACTGTGATAAGATAGGGGGGACAACTTAAAAAAAAACATAAATAATTAAACAAATAAATATATTAGACAACTGACTTGGAGCCTGTTGTAAGTTCTTTGACTCAGACAGCAGAATTTTGGTGGGGTCCAAGGCATGACATCACACTCCATCAGTCGTGTACTGTAGAGACTAAAAACATACAAAGTAGAAAATGCACAAGTGGGAGGGAGAAAGGTAGAGCAGTGCAGGGACGTAGGAGTAAAGTGGTAGTGCAAAACCTGACTGTAGAAATGGTTGCTTCAGTATGTGCAATAAATGATGATGATCCCTCTCCTCCTGGGGTGGATGCAGTTTGTCAAGGACCCACCAATCACACCATGCCAGTCCCCCACCACCACTACCATACACATCTGCCACATTGTAGGTTGTACTTTATTTTTTTTAATCACTTGACATCATCATGAATATGTGTCAGTGTCACTTAAGCAGGAATTAAGTGTTGTGGGCAAAGGACAAATGCATGCTAACACATTTTTCAAGATATATGTTGTTGTAGGACTCACAACTTATGACTTCCAGCTACTTATTTCTCCACTACAGCCATCAGAAGAAGTAATATTGTGCTGGAAAATGTTACGCCATATTAAACATAGGGGAAAAATGTGCTGGAATTGGAGAATGCGTTAGAACCAGAAAAAAATTGTTGGAATTGGAGAAAAATGTGTTGGAATAGGCGAAACATTTTCTGGAAAAGGAGGACAATTTTCCATTGGAGAAAACCTTTGCGAAAAAAGAGAAAAATCTTCCGTTTTTCATGAGAAGTTATGAAGGAAATTTTTGTCACTTTTTGCCCATCCCTACTGGAGAATCAGGGCTCCCAGACCCTTTCATGCTGGAGGTGGTCACTTCCTTCTCTTCCTCTGACTCAGTGGATGCATCTCAGTCCTTCCAGCTCCTCTGTTTCAATCCGGGTACCTTCATTTTGCTCACTGAATGGCTAGAAAATCACCTTGTACCCTCTCTAGCTGCTTTGTTTTCTGTTTCTCTTCCTGGAACCATCAAGTTTTTGGTGCAAAAAATGTGAAGTACACAGGGTAAACAGGCGGGAAGTTTGTAGCCACCGAAAAACATAGTGAAAACATTTTTGATGTAGATGAAAAAGTAGAACATTTTAAGGGGTTTGCTGAGGGTGGATTTTCAAGCAAAAAAGCAGACAACCACATGGTTTTCATGGAATTTCTTTTAGAAACACAATGAGACCTTTTGCCCACCCCTTCTGCTAGCTAGACGATTGACCATATTTTTTACTAGTTATGCCCCCTTCCTAGTTTAAAAGCTCTTCCAACCTTCTAATCATTCTATCCCATAGCTCAGTGGCTCCCTTATCATTGAGATGCAATTCACCACTACCATACAGATTGTACCCATGGCAAAGTCAGCCCAGTGCTCTAAACATCCAAAGCCCTCCTTTCCACACCAATACTTAAACAGATAGTAATGGCATGATATAATGTCATTTCCGATTATTCATTATACTTTTTTTAATAATGTACTATCTCATTGTAAATGTCAATATTGTCATCTCCTTGTAAATGTGTTTTAAAGTTCCCCCTCCTTCCCCTTTTCACTACTTCACTCTTGTTCCCTCAGATCTCACAATGAGAGACAAGAACAGGAGTGATGTAGTAAAAAGGGGAAGAAGGAGGAAACAATAAAATACAATTCTAAGAAGACCATAATGATATAGATATTTACAACAATACAGTACATTATAAAAAAGTATAATGAATAATCAGAAATTACTTTATATCATGTCATTACTAGCTCTTTAAGCCATGCATTAAGCTCCCTTACTTTCCTCCTATTACCTGCATTGGCTTATGGCACTGGTGGTATTTTAGAAAACACTACCCTGGAGGTTCTTGCCTTGAGCTTGCACTGTAAATGTGAACTTTTTCTTCAGACACAGATGGAATTTAGAATGAGAGACATGATGACATTATATCACTCCTCCTATTTCCCCTTTGGCTGGTCCCCTGCTTTTATTGCTCTCTATCCTTGATAGGACCTTCAGTTTCTCTAGTACGCACCAGATTATTTTCTCATGCTGTGTTTGTATTAGTTTCTACTTTGATCTTCCATGCATGATCCTGGCTTGGCTTCAGATTTCCTATTCTCACTGTTGGTGTGTGTGTGCATGGCTTAGCTGCTCCGCCTTGGGCCTGTCTGTGCCCTTTTAGCCTGTTTGCCTTTGCAGCCATTCATAGTGGTCACATACTGCCTCGTACCCTAACACTGATGCAGTTGCTTGTGGCGGACATAGCCCACCTTATACTCATAGCTTGTGTAGTTGCTGGTGTCGGTCACATTCCACCTTACTCTGGTGGTGGTCATAGTTCTGCCTTATACTAACTGATTTTGTGGTTGCTTGTGTAGGTCATATTCCAACTTAATCACCTCTTGAGTGATCGCTAGTGGTGGTTATAGTTCTGTCTCATACTTACCTCTTGTGCAGTTGTTTGTGTCAGTCATATTCCTATTTACGCACCACTTATGTGACTGTTTGTGTCGTCATATTCCTACTTAGTCAACCACTTGTGCAGTCACTGGTGGCATTCATAGTCTGCTTTATACTTGCCACTTGTGCAGTTGCTTGTGGCAATCATATTCCAACTTACTCCACCACTTCCGTGGTCTTCTTGAATTGGGGGTCAACCTGCTTGTTTCTCTGACTACTAGTTATTCCTAGTGGCAACCTTGTCAGTGACCTTCCTGAGTTCTCTCCACTTCCCCAATGCAGTCGCTGTCCTCATCATGTACTGGTTGTGGTCTTACTTTGCTTATTATGTGGTCTCTTGACTACCCCCACTGTCGCCTAGGTTTCGTTGCTCCCAGTAGTTCCTCTGATTCAGCTTTGTCAGCAGCCTTAGCCTGCCATTTCTATTTAGTTACATTAGATGGTCCTAGCCCACTTTGTTTTGCTCTCCAGCTAGATTCCAGCCCTGCCTTTTGTTATCTGGTGCCTCCTTATTGTGATCCTGCCTGCCTGCCTCAGAGTGTTTCTCCCAGATACTTTAAGGTTTGTTTTCTTTTTGCATATGGGGTTCCACTTAGGTTCTGGATTCTCAACCAGTTATTACTTTTCCCATCCTGGTATGGGCCACAGCTCAACTGGAGTCAGACATCTGGCTTCACAACCATCAACTTTATCCAGCAATGGCTGCAGCAAGGAAAAACTAGTGATGGCACCACTCCCAAACTATGCTTGTCCAGCATCGCTCTCTAACACTTGGAATCCAGACCTAAACCTTAAGTCTTGTAATTAAAGCATTAAAGCTACACAATTATTCAACTATGTACTGCCATTCCACATTTATTAAGTTATTGGAAAGAAGTCAAAACTTTCATAAAAATAATCCAAAAGTACACCTGTGGATTAGAAAACTTGTCAAAATGTTGGTGGTTGACATGCTATTCTTTTCTTTTTTTGAAAGCAGAGGCTGTACAGAACTGATTAGAGATGAGCGAGCACCCCGATGCTCGGGTGCTCGGGTGCTCTGACCGAGCACCGCCGGAGGCTCGAGTGCTCGGCCGAGCACCCGAGCCCCATTCAATTGAATGGGGCGACACGAGCATTACACCAGGCACCCCCTGCTCTGATGAGGGGAGGGTGCCTGGTCAATGCCCCCCTTCATCTCCGCAATGTCCCCCTTCATCTCCGCAATGTCCCCCTTCATCTCCTCTATGCCCCTCTTCCACAATGTCCCCCTTCATCTCCGCTATGCCCCTCTTCCACAATGGCATAGAGGAGATGAAGGGGGACATTGTGGAAGAGGGGCATAGCGGAGATGAAGGGGGACATTGTGGAAGAGGGGCATAGAGGAGATGAAGGGGGACATTGTGGAAGAGGGGCATAGCGGAGATGAAGGGGGACATTGTGGAAGAGGGGCATAGACTCTATGCCCCTCTTCCACAATGTCCCCCTTCATCTCCGCTATGCCCCTCTTCCACAATGTCCCCCTTCACCTCCACACTGTCCCCCTTCATCTCCGCAATGCCCCCTTCATCTCCTCAATGCCCCCGTACCTCCAGTCCCTGGTGGTCCAGCGGAGCGTCTTCAGATCTGTGCCTCCTCCGGCACAGATCCCCGCCACCCGAACACGGCGGGCGAGCACATGGCGGTACTCGACGAGTACCGCCATGTGCCGAGCAGAGCGATGCTCGAGCCGATCCGAGCATCGGCCGAGCACGCTCGCTCAACACTAGAACTGATGCCATGTGTTGCACCCTGCTGGGGTATCCCAAGCCACAGAATGGACGTGCCATTGTTACTTAAGAAGGAAGTTAGTGTTGTGAGCAAAGGACAAAGGCACTCAGCCTGCTAACAATTTTTTCAGTACATATGTTGCTGTAGGACTCACAAATTTTACTTTCAGCTGTATACTTCTCCACTTCAGCCCACAGAAGAAGTAATATTCTATGGGTGGGAATTTTTGAGAAAAAAAAACAGGAAATTATTTTCCACAAAAATTCCATGTGAAAATGTTTCTGACTTTTTTTTGCCAATCTCTACTTACCACAGTAGGCTCTATTCAGTTAGAGAAGTCAAAAGGGATTTTTAAATTAAAAAATATTCAGTTTGGATCAAAGAGACTAATAACACAGCTAAAATTGATCACTTTTGATGATTCTTCTCAAAAAACACTATTCTGTTAGTTAAGAAAATGTGATTGGTTGATTTTCTTATCATTACATTTTTTAATTCTCAGCCATTCATTGGCTATAATACTGAAAATCAAATATAGCAATATTGCCATTATATACTACATGCTTAAAATGAGCTAATCACATTTTGTGGCTATTTATACATTGTCAGTAAGGAAGTTTATACATTTATATATTCTCTCACACACTCTAAAACAGGGTGGACGCTACTATTGCATCATGTTTATTTTTATCTGTACTCTTTTTTTTGGAGAGAAGAATGGGGACTCGGTTGATCATTGGTGGATTTCAGGACATGTATTTAAGATAATTATATTCATTTTATTGTATTTTTAGTGGGAATGTTTCACAATTTCACACACCAAATCTACTTAAAATGTGGTCTAAGGGACCCCAGAAACACTGCATTTCCTCCTCAAAATTTTGTTCTTTAACACTAGCACAAAATATTTATGCAGCTGTTCTGCAAATGTAAAACATGGAGGAGTATGACTCATTATTGGCAATGATGAGAAACATAGAGTGCCATCACCTGTCACCCCCATCCCCTACACCTCCACTAGTCATGGCTCACTCAGTGTCCTTTCCAACAAAGTGAAACAAAATCAGCATGCAATTTCAGGCCTCCATTAATATTTCCTATTGCTCTGCAAATATCATTTGTGGAAAGCAGCAGGGTAGCCCATAGACCAGGGTAGCCTATACTATTGTATTGCCACTTCCTGAATGCCGATCTTTGAGAAACAATCTCACAAATCCGCAGATGTGTTGAATAAACTACAGCAAGCAAATGGCTTACATACACTCCTTGAACGCTTACTTTATATATTTTGATAATGGCTCCAACATAATAGCAGCCTTGAGAATAGTTGATATGATGCACATACCCTACTTTACCCTTTTATTAAATCTAGTTGCTACTTTATCCCTTTCAGAATCTGGAACCCAAAAGGATATGCTAAATATAGTCATCAAAGTCTGTGCACATTTTAGCCAGTATTACAGTCCTTGTAATGCATTATATATAATAACAGTTTGTAACTACTACATCATCCTATCAACAGCTTAAAATGGATGTCCTTACCAAGTGGAATTTCACATTGTGGCCTTGATTGCCTTACCTTACAGCAGGTAAGGCAATATTGGCTAACAGCTCATTAGCAAAAATTGTTAGCTGAGCTATACAATTGCTCTACCAGCTGAAACCAAAATGGATGTTAGACCACAGAAAAGAACTTGTGGCCAAATGTCTGTTTTATGTGTTAAATTCTGAAAACTCACGCTAAGTACTGTAAATAATGGGAACATGAAAGGTAAAAAGCTAAGGATCTGTGCCTGACCCACTGTCAAGCACCAACTGTTAGCTCTTTTGTGAAAAAATCTGTTGCGCTATAAAGAACAACATAAGGGAAACCGGGTTCCACTGGTGGTCACTTACCACCCCCAGGTTGAAGTTCTACTCAAAATATCAAGAGAACTTCAAATGAAATTACATATGGATGAAAGACTTAAGAACATATTCCCACAGCCTTCCTTACTCTCCTTCAGACAGCCTCCCAATTTGAAACAACTGATGTGAGTAGTGCCCTGAATAAAAATACATATAAAGGCACTTCTCCCTGTCTACAAAAGAGATGTGAAACCTGTGCACACATTTACACCACAGACAAGATACCAATTCCAAACACCCAGTTACACCATAAGATCTATGGTACCTTTACCTGTAAATCATCCAATGTAATATACCTTACATGTGTGCAAAATGCCCAACAGCTCTGTATGTGGGAGAAACTGGACAAGCACTACATAAGAGGTTTAATTCCCACAGATCCAGTGTTATTAACAAAAAGACAGAGACACCAGTGGGCGAACATTTTTGTCAAAATGGGCACAGTGTCAGGGACATTAAGTTAACTGTATTGATGGGATGGTTCTGCACTCAGAGGGACAGAAAGGTATGGGAGGTAAAATGAATGTTAAAATTTAATGCAATTTGTAGTGGTTTAAATAAGGACAGAGAGTTTTTGTCACATTATCACTTAGTGGATTGACCTTTCCAACAGACCCAAGAGCATCATAAATACCTCTAAAGCCTCAGAGGAAGAGTGCAATTTACCACTGACTGATCAAAGTATCTGGATCTGGATTGAGTTCTCTTATATGAAAACAATAAAAATGATAACAATAATAAAATAAAAATACTATTATTAGTAATAAAATAAATTAAAATAATAAATTAAAAAATAAAAAAGTAAAAAACTGAATTGAAAAAATATATGTATAAAAAATATAAAAATATATAATATAACCTCCTACATGTCAAAATGACACACATATAATTATATTATAACCATCATATGGTTGTTCCTTTGCTTTGTTTTGTACCTTTTTTGGCAAGAATGTTACCAAATAAATCTTAAACCACTCTGCAATAATGATTTACAAAAATGTAATGTTTACTGGAAACTAAATGTTCCCGATTAGATAAATAGATTTTAAACCATGTATCTGCTATTTAAATATGCTTGCACACTGGATCAAATATTAAATATGCACATAGACTGTTATATACATCAACATATACTTCTTAGCAATAGAATTTTCCACAATACTCAATAGCATTTCATGTTTATGAATGTAATGTCATGGAAGCTAATCAAAGAAAAAACATTGAAAGGGTTAATAAAACCTATAGATTGGTATGCAGTGAATGAACTAATTTTCTGTGGAAGGATGACAGTCCAATATGGTGGATGCTTCTTTGGCAGAATTTTCCCTCCAAATCTGACTGAATATACCAGCAGACAAAAGACATCTTGCATCTCTAAATCACAAACTGTTCAGTACTAATTTTAAATGAGTGTTTACCTGCGTAGACTGTAGTTACAATTCACCTATAGCCAATTAGATAAACAACTGATATGAACCTCAGAACAAGTTAAAAGTATCACATATTAATATGTGATACAGATATTAACTTTCAGGATAGCAAACTGACAAGGAGTTAGCAATTAAACACCACAATCAAACTTACCAAATGACGAACTCAGAATCAACAGACCTTGTACATTATATATACATAATTGCTAGGACATGTTAAAATAGCATATCATAAAATATAAATTTAGGGGTGTAGCCTGAACTCTCATGGAGTCAGACGTGTGACGGCTCCACTCCTTGTAGCCGAGGTTAAATTTAGCTTTTCTACCAGAAGTGGCTGGTCTGCTTTGAGCTCCTGACACCTTTTTAGCTCCTGAGGATGAAAGGCAGGAAGAAAAAAGCAGTTTGAGCTGTGAATAACTCCATTCACTCCTACTTTGAGGATCTACCACAACCTCAACTTCCTGCCAAGGTGCCATCTTGTGTGGTTACAACGAGAGCACAGGAGAAGAACTTGCAGGGGATAAATGTAAAAGCAGAGAAATCGGATCTGAGAAATAACACTGACACTACCCCAAAGATGTCCACGATGACTCTCCCTACGCAGGACATCATGGCTATATTGGTAAGCATGCCAAACAAAATGCATGTAGACCAGTACATGGCGGACATGAGGGCCATGATGCAATCAGAGCTCGCAAAGGTCGCGGCTAAGGTCTCTCAACTTACTCAGAGAGTGGTGATGCTGGAAGAAAGAGTGGGCATCAAGTCAGATTACACTAGTTCCATCAAGAGGCTAGTGTATGAACAGAAACAGGAAATCCGTCACCTATCTATGAAATCAGACGACCTGGAAAACAGAGGGCAAAGGTGCAACATTAGAGTGAAGGGGCTTCAAGAAACAGTCCCTCCCCAAGATCTAGGAAAAGTAATGGCCACTTTTTTTGTGGAATTACTTGGTGACTGCCCCAGAGGACATACATATCGAACGCATCCATAGGCCCCTGAAGCCCAGAGATCCAGACTCTCCTCGGAATGTCATATGTTGCTTACATCGCTTTGCCCTAAAGGAAAAGATTATGAGGAAGGGGAGAGAATCCAGTCAACTGATTTGCGCCGGTGCACCTATACAGCTGTTCAATGATATCTCTCTATTCAATCTCAACTTGAGGAGATCAGTCAAACCCCTGACTGACTACCTACGCTCTCATAACATTAAGTACAGATGGGGCTTCCCCTTCTCCCTCTCAGCATCACTTAATGGGAAAACTGCTATACTTTGCTTGGCTGATGAAGTCACTCTATTCTGCTCCACCTTGGGTATACCTACTCCAACACACACCAATGTCACATCAACTCTGTAACCTCAGAGATCCCATAGGAGACTGGAGTGGTCCCCAGGCTCCCCAGCACAGAAGAAGAAGCAGAGACGTTTAAACGCTCCTGATGTGCAAGAGGTTCACATGGACAACAACGGGACTTTAGGATCAATAGTCTCTCAGTTCTGCTTATGGACGCTTGATTCGTCTCTTGGTGTTATGGTTCAGTACACTCAGACACGGTAGATGTTGGTAAAAACACAATTTTATTTAAGCACACAAGGAATAATGTAACCTTCACGGGTCCAGCATATAGCAGCAAATAAATGACACAGGAAAGGTTACGTAGCAAGTTAACCCACACGGGTCCAGTATGTACTACAGAATACAATACTGACACAGGTCAGGTAAATATGATAGATACAGTGTAATAGAGTCCATAAATGCGATTGAAGCCACTGACTCAATTGCCCAGATAAATGGAGGCCCAATGTCGCCTATAGGCAGAGATAGCGACAATGACAGGATGGCAGCAGAGAACAGGCAAGGTTCACCTGAACGGAGGGTTGCAACGGTGGATGCCCACCGGAGACTACAACTGTATGAGTCAGAGATTGTGCCAGGAAAGGTGGTCCAACTGAGACTATCCACCACCGTGTGCCTGTGCCTCCCCCGAAGGGGTTAATGTACGCTATGGTCTTAAGATGGAAGGCACTGGAAGCACCCAACTGAACCTAGAGTGGAAGAACAAGCGCACAAGTATACCGGAGATGAGAACAACACTGGTGAAACAAGTAGCAGCACAAGGCACAACCCCCAAAGGGGTTAATGAACGCTATAGTCAGGATACGGAAGGCTACCGGATGCACCCAACGGAACCCAAAGCAGAAGACCAAGCGATCAAGTGAATGGTGTGGAGGAGTAACGATACACTGAGACTCAGACCCACGGACTGGACTACAAACGGTTATGGAGTACCGCAGCTCTGGGATGCACAATAACATGAGAGATTTGCACAGACGGTAGCAGCAGGCACTGACAGATTCTTCGCCCAGCCGGGCACGGAGGAAGCAGGAACTACAGCCAAACCGATTCGGTACACAGCACAGGAGCGTCAGCCAAGCCGGGTCGATACACGGAGCAGGGTCGTCGGTCTTGCCTGGTTGGTACATGGAGCAGGAACGTCAGCCAGGCCGGGTCAGAACAGGAAGCAGGAACATCAGCCAATCCAAATCGGTACACAGAAGCAGGAACAGTAGCAAAAGCGTAGTTAGGCAGTCCGGGGTCATACACTTGTATCAAGCAAACGGAACTAGTCCTTTCCCCCTTCCCCCTGTGTGTTTGCTGGACATTAATCCTACTACTACTGTGTGTGTTTTTACTGTATATTATAACTGAACTGATTGTGCGAGATGTCTTGCCTTGGATCTCTACAAAATACTTTCTCGTCTAGTATCAGTATGCCTCATTCACAGTTCATATCAGGTTTCTTGTCACCTATCAATTTTTTATGTATTTATTTTATTTAACTGTCCCCCGCATCCCTATCACTGTCAACAAAAATCAAAACAAAAAAAACACTACCTGCTTAACTAATTCTTTTCACAGTCCCCTCTAAGACAGAGCTAACAGCCAGATCAGGAATAAGCTTTGACGACGGTTTCCTGTGTCTTCTGAGCTAGTCACTCAGAATTCTGGAATATATGGGTAAATTCTTCTTTGCTTCCTTCTAACACCCCTAGACTCTACTGGTACTGAAATAACAGCCAGGTCAGGAAGGAACTTGGATCACAACTCTCTGTTTTTTACTTGGTCACACATTATTTTGGGGTATTTGGGGTAACTCTTCTTTGCTCCCTTCTCACACCTGCAGGCTCCCCTAGAAGAGATATAACAGCCAGATCAGGAAAAAACTCTGCCTGTGTCTTCCTAGTCAGTCACACAGAAATTTGTGATGTTTGAGTTATATCTCCTTTGCTCCCTTCTCACAACCCCAGACTCTCCTGACAAAGATAACAGCCAGATCAAAAAGGAACTTGGATCACAGCTGCTTTTGTCTACTTGGTCACGCACAATTTTGTGATATTTGGGACAAAACACCTCTGCTCTCTACTCATACCCCTAGCACAGAGATAACAGCCAGATCAGGAAGAAACTTGGATCACCTCTGCCTGTGTCTTCCAGTCATTCATACAGAATTTTGGGGTATTTGGGGTAATTATCCTTTGCTCACTTCTTACACTCCCAGAATCCCCTGACACAGACATAACAGCCAGATCAGGTAGGAACTTGAATTTCACAGCTGCTTATGTCTACATAATCACACACAATTTGGGGGTATTTGGGATAAACCTCCTTTGCTCCCTTCTCAGACCCCCATATTCCATTAGGACAGAGATAATAGCCACATCAGGAAGAAACTTGGAACATGGCTGCCTGTGTCTTTCCAGCCAGTCATACAGAATTTATGTCTGTTCCCCAGAGTACCAACAGATTCCCCAATACAGAAAACAAATGTCCTTCCTACAAGACTCCATAAACTAAGCTTTGGCTCCTTTTTATTAGCCTGTCTTCATTAGCTCATAAACGTGCTGCTTTCTCTTCCTCTCACAAACACAGAATGGCATGCTGTTAGAACCTGCCACCCCTTTTGTACTATGCCTGTGGGAAAAGAAGATAAATGTGCCATGTAGTTGGGAGAATTCTTTACATTGATTTCAATGCAATGAGCTAGGTGAAAAAAGTGAAAAAACAGCACTTTTCCCAGAATTTTTCCACTCTATGAAAAGCGCCTTTTTGTACCTGTTTCTCTTCTGAAGCAAAAACTTTCACCCATCGCTACTCTAGAGAAATGATTCATAATGTTAGCCCTCATGACCTACCAACTGGTCATGTTTTCAATACATCTCTATTTGGTCATAGATGTGTAATCAGTGGCTCAGTCATTTTGATTGTACTACATGTGCTTAATTGTAGATATCCTTAAAACATGACTTATTAGTGTGTCCTAAAGATTGGAGCTGAGAATCACTGCTCTAGAGCAGAGGAGCTCAAACCTGTCTCCACCCCTGGCCAATAGTGTTTGTTTGCAGGATCTCCTCACATGACTGTAAGTGGATCAATCAAGTGAATTATATACACTGCTGGGGGAGCTTTTTGACAGGTCTGAGTTCCCCTGCTTTAGAGAATATAGTTAGGCTATCTCCAGCACTTAAACACCTAACTACATATAGTCAGGTTGTTTCCAACACTTAAACACCCTGCTACATTTATACATTTTATTTGCATATGAAAACTAATGTCACCTACTGTTAGCCACTTTCTGTTTATAATATGTTAAATAAAACTGACCAATGCAAACAATTCAGGACTATTGAAAGTTATTAGGGGTTTTGCACTAAGAAGTGATAAAGAGTTAATAAAGCGGAGATTACTTCTCCAGTTCCTATGTTATTCTACAGAGCCTATGCAAAAAGTTTGGAGAAGTCATCTACATGTTATCACCTCTTTATCACACCATATTGCATCTTCCCATTGTATGTTTCAATGTGGTGTGAAATAAAAGCAGACCAGCAGAAATTATTATATACAGATAACTGCAGATACAATGTAAAAATGTATAAAATGATATACCAAGCAGCTGTAAGAAGAAGCAGTACCTGGACAAGTCCATCTGTTACACAAATTAAGAGTCACTGTTTCCTACCGTATACTTTCCCTTTAAGCAGAGCAGTCAAAACTATGTGAAATATTTTATGGAAAAGGCACTTACAGAAATTCGATTGTAGAGTAAGTAAGGAGAACATAGTTAAAATATGTAAAATCCATTCTAAAATAGGAGGTAATGCCATAAAGTAAACTTCACTTTTAATATGAAATCAATAACAATTTTATGAATGAATGTGAATTCACAAAATGCATGTAATAATTCTGCTTTAACTAAATGTGATGGTTTTTAACTAAGTGAGATTCTGCACCTGTCCAACAGAATTATATGTCATTCAATATAGATAAATGGCTTTACTGAATAAATTATATTAGGATGAATGATTTTATACTAAATAATTGGTGAGCTGGATAACTCAATAAGCTGATTTGCTATGGTTGACCTGCTTGAAACAGTAGAAATTCTGTAATGAGGAAGCGATTTTGTCAAACGTGTCAAATGGCAGAAGCATAATAATAAAAAACATGAATCAGTAAATTGATGCAATATTCTCTATCTGAAAAACTGTAACCTGTAGACAAATTGTGAATGAACTGATAGCATCTATAACAATTTAGTTCAAGTTTAAGACCAAATTCATAGAAGCATTTTACAAGTAATGCCTACAATATTTCAACTCTGTAAAATTCAATAGAAGTTGTTCATTCTGAATACTGGTAAATTTTCAAGTACTTTAAGAAATATTTTTGTATAATTAATTGTTATTACCACTTTCATGTACTTACTGAGTTTGTGCTGGCTGAAGACAAAATAATAATTATAATTTTAATTTCCTATTTATAGATGTTTGTAATTAATACGATGGAACTTTTAAGCCTTCAGTTATCACAAGTAAAAGATCGTCAACATATTTTACCATATATCTTCATAGGATTCCAAATATATCTGTGATAAATCAAAGGAAAAAATATTACAATAATAATAAATATTGACGCACCTGTGAAGTGTTGTACAAAATTGCATACTGTATTTGCAAAATGCTAGCAAATTGTTATAAGGCATAATTAAGTTCTGCATTCAGCAGCTTCATAGTATCAAACCCATTTGCAACACTAGCATCAACATTTGCTATATATATCGTAATTAGGGATAGGTGAAAATAAAAAAAAATCCTCTGGGAATCTTCATAGTAAACTGACAATTTCCTGCTTTTCCAGAGAGAATTCCCACCCATAGAAAATAAAAATAATGTCTGCCTTTTCACCACTGCTAATACATTTTCCATGAGAACTTTGCCATTTTCTGCCCATGGTTTCTATTGCTGCAAGATTTTATGCTGAAATACTATTGCTGCTGAGCAATATACAGCAATATACATTGTTCTTTGCTTTGTCCTTTGCCACTACACAAACCACCTGCTTCTACAACTGTAGCACAGCCATCCTTGAAAAATAACTACAGAGTGGGATATGCCAGCAAAGTCTAACACATAACATCATTTATTTAATTATTTGAGTGCCAGAGGGACACACAACGCATTGCTTTGCAATGTGTTATATACCCCTCTGGCAATCAAAGGGTTAAAACATCCTTTTCAACAAAGGAAAAGGCCAGCATGTCAAACTCCAACATTTTATTTCAACTTTGCTATTCACAGACAAACTTTTGGATTATTTCTGTGGACTTAGTATTTCTAAGGACTTAGTACATAGCAGAACTGTATAATGTTATTGCTTCAACAACGTGGGTTGTGGCAGTGTAGGGGGTGGTGGTCTCAGGAGCATGTGTGGGCACTCTATGGCCTCAATTCAATTATTCCCGCTAAAACAGCCAGTAGGGCAAAATCGACTACCGACCATAAAAAAAAATTTGTCTATGTAGGTATTCAATTTCCCTAGCAACTGAAACCACAGTGAGAGTTGGCCAACAGAACATTGCTATGCAATGCATTGCATACCCCCGGGCCCTCAAAGGGTTAACACATACATTACTTTAATACATATGTTTAATGTAGACTATCTATTTTACAGAATATCTTTTTCAACAGATGAAGACAGAAGAGAAGAAGATGGAGAAGAAGAGATAAGGTGATGGGAAAGAACAAGAAGGAAGATAGAAAAGTGAAGAAGAAGATGTAATAAAACATAGAATAAAGAGATTGCTACTGCATGCCTAATCAACGAATATCATATGTTGAAAAACTTCCATATAATGCACATCTATTCACCACGGCTAAAAGCCGTTGCGGATCCGGAGCTACCCCCACAGTCCTGGCCATGGACTTCGACAAACTGGACGACACCGGAGGAGGTGCTTCAACAAATCCACCACTCATCCACAGCCAAAGAAGAAATCCACTCTCTTGTATACATAAAATTACTTTATTGTTCCACTTTTAAAAACATCATTCGCTATGTAAAGAATGATACACCAGACATACGTCAGACCACAAAGCGCCTAACGCATTTCGTGAAAATATCACTTAATCATAGGCTATCCTATGAGTAAGTGATATTTTCACGAAACGCGTTAGGTGCTTCATGGTCGGACATATGTCTGGTGTATCATTCTTTATATCGTGAATTACGTTTTTAAAAGTGGAAGAATAAAGTAAAGTGTTTCTTTCCAGGGGATATTTTTGTAACTTAGTTGGTTTAGCCCTGTGAGTGCGGGTTATACATACCCTAATGGCTTAGAGACCCATATCAATACATCCACTGGTCACTTAGGTGTTTTTTAGGCTTTTTTCACTTTCAATTACTGCATCAGCAGTTTTAAAATTTAAGTGACTCTGCACCCAAAAAAACTGGGTGCAGATTTACACCCATTAGAGTGTCTTTCTTAACCTTCTTAATGCCAATGCATGGAATTTAATGGGAAAATGTGCAACACTGAAATGCATTTTAATGGGCTCAAATGAGCATCAACTTTAGCACCCACAGAGTGTTTTTTCTGCCAGTATTTCTTCAATGCACTGGTAATTGAATGACTTATCGTGTTTGAAAAATTACAGAGGCTATATTTTTGCACATCAGACCAAATTGAATTGAGGCCTATGACTCTTGTCATCTCCAACAAACTCAGTCATACTCCTTCATGTTTTGTATTGGCATAACAGCACAAACCATGGGTGTTACTGGAAATGAAGGAAATGGTGGTCCACATGCTCATACATCTACAGCACTACTGTTTTGTGACCCTGAGCTCTGTGAACATTTATGAGTGCTTCTATTGCTGACATTTAGGGATTTTCTGGTTCAAACCAAAATCAGAGAATAATAGCACTTTGCGCTTGGCGAATTATTTGCTCCTAATAGTGCAGTTTCCCCACTTTTTTTGCCTAGCTCATTGGGAAGACATGTTTTTCCCCATCACATGAATGTTTTATCTTTTTGTGAGAGGAGAAACAGCATGTTTTTGAGCTAGAGAAGATAAAGGGCAATTGAAGCTTAGTTTAGAGAGTCTTTTAGGTAGGACATTTGTTCACTGTACAAATGGAGTCTGGGGGCACTTTGGAGAAGAGGAAGGGAGGAAGGAGGTTGATCCCAAATACCCCAAAATTTGGTGTGACTGGCAAGACACAGACAGGTGCGGTCCAATTTGCTTGCTGATCTTGCATTTATTGTCTCTGTGCTGGGGAAGTCTGCGAAATACGTTGTAGATTTTGTTTTTCAGTTATAGTTTTTGTTTTTGGACAGACTGTGATAAGATAGGATGGGCAACTTAAAAAAGAAATTGTCACGGTTTGTTATGACTCTCAGACACAAGTTTTAGGTAAAAATCAATTTTATTGAAATAATAAAATGATAACGTCAGATGGCAAATACATGTATACAGATACATACAGAATATAACAAGTCAGAATGCAGACTCTACCGGTCCTGTCAGTATACCGGACAGGACAGTCTGAAGAAGCAGAATGTTAGGCTCTACCGGCCTTGCCAATACCGGGTAAGGCAACCTGCAGATGGAATAGCATAACGGTTCTACCGGCCTTACCAAATTACCGGGAAAGGCAGCCTCAACAGATTCACAATGTAGGCTCTACCGGCCCTGCCAATACCGGGTAAGGCAACCTCAGATGGAATATGACAATAAGGTTCTACCGGCCTTACCAATACCGAGCAGGGCAGCCCAGAGATAATAGTAGCAGTCAAATGGTAATGGCAAATTGACAGGATCGTAAGCAACCCAGTGTACATACACTGAGACCAACAGGGACTGTAAAGTCGCAAGACTTTGGAGCAAACCAGCGTCCACACGCTGGGGCCAGCACAGGATTGTCTAGCCGCTAGGCTTTGGAGCAAACCAGTGACCGCACACTGGTGTAACAAACGAGTTAGTATAGCCGCAAGGCTTCGGAGCAAACCAGCGTCCGCACGCTGTGACCAACACAGAACTGTATAGCCGATAGGCTTTGGAGCAAACCAGTGACCGCACACTGGTGTAACAAACAAGTAGTATAGCCGATAGGCTTTGGAGCAAACCAGTGACCGCACACTGGTGTAACAAACAAGTAGTATAGCCACAAGGCTTTGGAGTAAACCAGCGTCCGCACGCTGGAACCAACACAGGACTGTATAGCCGATAGGCTTTTGGAGCAAACCAGTGACCGCACACTGGTGTAACAAGTGTGTTCGTATAGCCGCAAGGCTTTGGAGCAAACCAGCGTCCGCACGCTGGGACAAACTCAGGAGAGTATAGCCGATAGGCTTTGGAGCAAACCAGTGACCGCACACTGGTGTAACAAACAAGTAGTATAGCCGCAAGGCTTTGGAGCCAACCAGCGTCCGCACGCTGGAACCAACACAGGACTGTCTAGCCGATAGGCTTTGGAGCAAACCAGTGACCGCACACTGGTGTAACAAATAAGTAATATAGCCGCAAGGCTTTGGAGCAAACCAGTGACCGCACACTGGTGTAACAAGTGTGTTCGTACAGCCACAAGGCTTTAGAGCAAACCAGCGTCCGCACGCTGGGACCAACTCAGGATAGTATAGCCGATAGGCTTTGGAGCAAACCAGTGACTGCACACTGGTGTAACAAACAATGTCGCCGACGCGACCGAGCAAGAGGTCGCCAGGATACAGGAGACAGGCGATGCGATGACAGGAACCAGCAACGATCAGTCAGGTCAGGAAACAGCAGAGTTGAAGAACCGCAGGAACAGCAACACCAGAGACTAGGCCGGAACCAGGACTGGAACAAATCAGCAGGCAGGAAACACTGGTACAGTAGCAAACAGGTACTCAGGAACACATGAGATCAGGAATTCAGGAACACTGGAACAGAGGCCCAGCTATCACTAGCATAGTGATAGCAGGAAGGTCAGAAACAACACGAAAGGGCACCCAAAGGGTGCCCAATCCAGGTTTAAATAGGCAATGAAAGGCGGGCTATCTGCAGACAGCCAATAGCAGCCCCCTACTGGTGACAGACAAGGAACTGCAGCAATCACGGGCACCGTGATAGTACCCCCCCTTCAATGACCCCCTCTCCTAGAATAGGGTCTAGGTTTCTGTGGGTAATTGGCATGAAAGGCCCTAGTTAGCCTAGGTGCATGAAGGTACGTACTATCCACCCATGATCGATCCTCAGGACCATACCCTTTCCAATGTACCAGGTACTGTACCCTTCCTCTAAGCCTACGGGAATCAATAATGCTCTGAACCTCGTACTCCTCCTGGCCCTCGACCTCAACAGGTCCTGGCACCACAGGTGTGGTAGTATAGCGATTGCAAACCAGAGGCTTAAGAAGGGACACATGGAACACATTATGGATACGCATGGATGCAGGTAGGTCTAGTGCATAGGAGACAGGGTTAATTTTGCGAATAACTCTGTATGGACCAATAAACCGGGGAGCCAACTTATTAGACGGAACCTGCAGCTTGAGATTTCTGGAGGAAAGCCATACTCTATCCCCAACCTGAAAGGAAACCGCTGGAAGCCTTCTGCGATTAGCATGGCGCTGATGACGCTGAAATAACTGACCAAGTGCCCTCTGAACTTGTGCCCATGTGGAACGGAGTTGCTCGATATGCTCATCCAGAGCTGGAATCTGTTGCGTCTGAAATGAGTCTGGAAGCAAACAGGGTTGGAACCCATAATTAATCAGAAACGGAGAGCTCCCAGATGAAGAATTGACAGCACAGTTCCTGGCGAACTCTGCCCAAGGCAACAAGTCGGACCAATTATCATGATGGTCAGTAATGAAACAACGGAGAAATTGTTCCAAGCCCTGATTAGCTCGTTCAGCGGCTCCATTGGTCTGGGGATGGTAGGCAGAGGAGAAGGACAGCTGTATGCCCATCTGTTGGCAAAATGCCCTCCAAAATCTAGACACAAACTGGCTCCCCCTGTCAGACACCAGTACCCTAGGCACTCCATGCAACCGGAATACTTCTCTGGCGAACACCATTGCCAATTCCTTCGCTGAAGGAAGACCACGGAGGGGCACGAAATGAGCCATTTTAGAAAACCTGTCCACCACCATGAATATAAAGGAGTACCCCTTGGACATAGGCAACTCTCCCATAAAATCAATGGAAACATGAGACCAGGGGCGTTCGCCATTAGGCACCGGTTGAAGCAAGCCCACAGGGAGATGTCTCGGGGTCTTAGCGCGGGCACAGGTGGCACAGGCATTCGTAAATTCGGCACAATCGTTTCTCATGGAAGGCCACCAAAATAACTGAGAAAGGGACCATAACAATTGGTCTCTACCAATATGTCCCGCAGCCTTAGAGGAATGGTAGGTTTCAAGCAGCCTAGTACAAATGGTTCATCGACAAAACATTTGCCCACTGGAGTTTCATGGGGAGCGGACCCCTGAGAGGCCAGGATCTCCTCCCCTAAAGGAGAAGTGATACTCGTGCGTATAGTAGCCAGTATTCTATCAGGTTGGATGATGGGTGCTGGTGCTTCCACTCTGTCACTGTCGGCCTCAAATTGTCTTGACAGTGCATCCGCCCTGATATTCTTTGACCCCGGTAAGTTTGATACAATTAAATTAAATCGAGACAGGAACAGTGCCCACCTGGCCTGACGGGAGGACAATCTCTTGGCCTCCTTGAGATAAGTCAGATTTTTATGATCTGTTAGGATTAATACGGGAGTCTTGTTACCTTCAAGCAAATGACGCCACTCTTTAAGAGCGAGGATAATGGCCAATAATTCTTTGTCACCTATCTCATAGTGGCCTTGAGTGACAGTCAACTTCTTAGAGAAAAACCCACAAGGTCTGAGAGTACCACCTTTATCGTGTCGTTGCGAAAGTACTGCCCCAACCCCAATATCTGAGGCATCAACCTCTAACGTAAATGGAAGTAGAGGATTGGGGTGAGATAACACAGGAGCCGCAGCAAATGCCAGCTTCAAGTTCTCAAAGGCATTCTCAGCAGATACCGGCCAACCAGAAGGATTAGCACCCTTGTGCGTAAGATCGGACAAAGGTTTAACAATGGAAGAAAAGTTCTTAATAAACCTCCTATAATAATTAGCGAAACCCAGGAAACGCTGTATGGCTTTAAGACCCTTGGGTTTTGGCCATTGTAAGACAGCTGACAACTTATCCTTGTCCATGGCAATGCCATCATTGCCAGTTATGAACCCCAAGAATGGCACACTGGTTCTATGAAAGTCACATTTCTCCAGTTTACAAAATAATTTGTTCTCACGGAGTCGTAGCAATACTGCAGATACATCTTTGATGTGCTGTGCCATGTCTTGAGAGTAAATCAATATATCGTCCAGATAAACCACAACACATGTCTGTAACATATCTCTCAGAAAATCGTTTATCAGTTCCTGGAAAACTGCGGGGGCATTACATAGCCCAAATGGCATAACTAGATACTCGTAGTGCCCAGCTCGAGTATTAAAGGCAGTTTTCCACTCATCACCTGCTCGAATGCGCACCAGATTGTAAGCGGCCCATAGGTCCAATTTGGTAAAAATCGAAGCGCCCTTAAGCCTGTCAAAAAGCTCGGTGATGAGTGGTATAGGGTATGCGTTTTTTGCCATTAGTTTATTCAAGCCCCGGTAGTCAATGCATGGTCTTAATTCGCCATTTTTCTTTTTTACAAAAAAGAACACAGCCCCAGCTGGAGAGGTAGATTTTCGTATGATCCCTCTAGCAAGGGCATCAGAAATGTAATCCTCCATAGCTTTATTTTCCTCACAAGATAATGGATAAGTGCGTCCTTTCGGAGGTACTGCCCCAGGCTGCAATTCGATGCAACAATCATAAGGTCTATGAGGTAGCAAACTGGCCTCTCCTTTGCTAAAAACATCGCCAAACTGTTGGTACACATCCGGTATGGCCGAGGAGGTGCACAGGACCTTAACAGGCTGAATGACGCACTTGTCCATACAAAACTGGGACCAAGCAGCAATTTCACACTTTTTCCAATCAAATTGTGGGTTATGTAGCTGTAACCACGGAAAGCCCAATATTACCGCATGGTGCGGAGAATTAATCAGTTGAAACTGCTGCTCTTCTCTGTGAAGTGCCCCAATAGTCATAGACAGTGGCATAGTTTCAAATATAACCTGAGGCGGTTCTAAGGGTCTGCCATCAATCGCTTCAATAGTCAAGGGATTTTCTCTTTCAATGCGTGGAACTCCGTGCAATTCAGCAAAGGTATTATCCATAAAATACCCTGCTGCACCCGAGTCAACCAAGGCCAAAACCTCCACAGAGCGTTGTGCCCAAGATAATACCACCTGTATGGTGGGTTTCATTGTGCCCGACACTGGGGACGATTGTACACCACCTAGGGCCTGTCCCCCAAGGTACCCTAGGTGTGTGCGTTTCCCGGACGTACTGGACAGGAATTTAGCAAATGCCCTTTTCTACCGCAGTATAAACACAACCCTTGTCTTCTGCGATAAAGTCTCTCAGCCTGGGTTAGTCTAGTGAAGCCTATTTGCATAGGTTCACTTGTCTCCCGTACAGGTTCACTAAACTTCAATGCCAGGGGAGGGATGGGTGGGCAAAACATGCCACTAGGCTCGTTATTCTTTGACCGTATCTTACGATCTCTGGCCATTGATCTCTCACGTATTCTGGAGTCAATTATCATAACATATTCAATGTAGTCATCTAGATCAATAGGTAGATCTTTAGCAGCGATTTAGTCCTTAATGTGGTCATTCAGGCCTTGAGAAAAAGCTGCCAATAATGCCTCGTTATTCCAACCTACCTCTGCTGCCAATGTGCGGAATTCGATGGCGTAGTCGCCTACTGTACGCCTGCCCTGATGTATCTCCATAAGGCGTTTGGCAGCAGAGGTGGTTCTATCAGGAGGCTCAAACACTCTTCTAAAGGATTGCACAAATTCTCTAAAGTTCTTAGTACAAGGTTTAGCATTCTCCCACAAGGGGTTAGCCCAAGCCAAAGCTCTGCCAGTGAGCAAAGATATTGTAAACCCCACTTTACTTTGAATTGCAACTGCCAACTGATCCAAACGTTGCTCGTGCACATCCATCCTCCAATGGATATTCTGTGCATTACCTTCACCTTTGCTGTCTGAGGTCATGGCCCTTTCGTACTGTCACGGTTTGTTATGACTCTCAGACACAAGTTTTAGGTAAAAATCAATTTTATTGAAATAATAAATTGATAACGTAGGATGGCAAATACATGTATACAGATACATACAGAATATAACAAGTCAGAATGCAGACTCTACCGGTCCTGTCAGTATACCGGACAGGACAGTCTGAAGAAGCAGAATGTTAGGCTCTACCGGCCTTGCCAATACCGGGTAAGGCAACCTGCAGATGGAATAGCATAACGGTTCTACCGGCCTTACCAAATTACCGGGCAAGGCAGCCTCAACAGATTCACAATGTAGGCTCTACCGGCCCTGCCAATACCGGGTAAGGCAACCTCAGATGGAATATGACAATAAGGTTCTACCGACCTTACCAATACCGGGCAGGGCAGCCCAGAGATAATAGCAGCAGTCAGATGGTAATGGCAAATTGACAGGATCGTAAGCAACCCAGTGTACATACACTGAGACCAACAGGGATTGTAAAGTTGGAAGACTTTGGAGCAAACCAGCGTCCACACGCTGGGGCCAACACAGGATTGTCTAGCCGCTAGGCTTTGGAGCAAACCAGTGACCGCACACTGGTGTAACAAACAAGTAGTATAGCCGCAAGGCTTTGGAGCCAACCAGCGTCCGCACGCTGGAACCAACACAGGACTGTATAGCAGATAGGCTTTGGAGCAAACCAGTGACCGCACACTGGTGTAACAAATAAGTAATATAGCCGCAAGGCTTTGGAGCAAACCAGTGACCGCACACTGGTGTAACAAGTGTGTTCATATAGCCGCAAGGCTTTGGAGCAAACCAGCGTCCGCACGCTGGGACCAACTCAGAATAGTATAGCCGATAGGCTTTGGAGCAAACCAGTGACCGCACACTGGTGTAACAAACAATGTCGCCGACGCGACCGAGCAAGAGGTCGCCATGATACAGGAGACAGGCGATGCGATGACAGGAACCAGCAACGATCAGTCAGGTCAGGAAACAACAGAGTTGAAGAACCGCAGGAACAGCAACACCAGAGACTAGGCCGGAACCAGGTCTGGAACAACTCAGCAGGCAGGAAACACTGGAACAGTAGCAAACAGGTACTCAGGAACACATGAGATCAGGAACTCAGGAACACTGGAACAGAGGCCCAGCTATCACTAGCATAGTGATAGCAGGAAGGTCAGAAACAACACGAAAGGGCACCCAAAGGGTGCCCAATCCAGGTTTAAATAGGCAATGAAAGGCGGGCTATCTGCAGACAGCCAATAGCAGCCCCCTACTGGTGACAGACAAGGAACTGCAGCAATCACGGGCACCGTGATAGAAATAAATAGATACAAAAGTGTAAAAATAGTAAATAGTAAATAAATAGTAAATAGTTAATAAAAAAAAATAAATAAATATATTAGGTGACTGGAGCTGACCTTGAAAATTGTGTTGAGCGCTAAGGCAAGACACCATACTCCATTAAGTAGTGTACTGTAGAGACTAAAAATACACATGGTGGTTGAGTAATGCCCAGCAAAAGCACATGGGGCAGGGGGAAAGGGAAAGCTAGAGTAGTGCAGGGAAGTAGAAGTAAAGTGGTAGTTCAAAAACTAACTGCAGTACACAGTCATTCTTTCAGCCATCATCAGCATCATTGCCGCTTCCAAGTCCAACTCAGCTACACACACTTGTGTTGAGTAACCAGCAGCAACAACAACAGCAACACAAGTTATTAACATCCACAACCTTAGCTATGATGAGCATCGCTGCTGCTGCTGCTGGAAGTGCTGCACCTTTGACATCTAGGGGTAGATTTAAAGGCAGCCGTTAACCAAAAAAATCACTAACGGGTGCGTTAAGTGTCATGTTGCAATTCAAAGATCCGTCTAAACAACAGCTAACGGCAGTTGCACAATTCCTACGGCCGCTACACTTACGTGCATTCAGACGCATGGAACAACATGGAACAACATACCCCAGAGCTATTCAAAGGCTTGCGGTACTGATAACGGCTGAAAAAAAGACACACCTAACGGCTAAAAGTTAAGGCCCACTTCTCACACACGTTAGACACTTAACAGCCAAAACTAAACACCCGTTACAGAGGAAAACACACAAAAGGCTTACCGCACAACCATGTAAATGGGAAAATTAACCCGTGCAATGCCAAAACAACACAAAAACATGCACACACAACACAAATCACTACACACAAAACAACAACCAACACCACAGGAACAATGACACACAAAAAAACAACAACACAACATGGCACGGAACAATGGGGGTCATCACACAAAGCGGACCCTGCAAATACAAGCTCACCTGGGAAACATCAACACGCGACCTGCACCCCACAACTGCACGCCCGCAAATGGCACACACAGAACAAGCACAACACACCACATCTTATAACACACACACACCTGCAAACACTTACCTGGACACAAACAACTCACCATTGGTCAGCACTCACCTCATCACCACACCTACACAACGCCCTAGCAAGTACTTAAAGGGACAACTCAACACACTCACTTGTGGCTTGTTTTCCACTCAGGGAGGGAGAGAGAGAGATAGACAGAGAGAGAGAGAGAGAGAGAGAGAGAGAGACAGATAGATAGATACAGATAGATAGAGACAGATAGAGAGAGCAAACAGTATGTTGGGTTACATATTGTTGCGAAGACTGCGTAGAAGGCGTGCAAGGGAGAGAGCTAGGGAACATCAGTAAACCCCAAGCACGCCTCATCAACAGCCTTCACCTGTTGCAAGTGAGGAGGCTCTGGCTCAGCAGCCACACAGGAGTCCATCCCCACCTGGAGGGCACAGGATGTATAGACGACCACCAAGGCCCAGGGTATACCGCCCAAGGGTCACACTCTTTGGAATGGCTGATGACGAGGTCATTGATCGCTACAGGTTGAGGCCTGACAGCATCATTGCCTTGTATGAGGTTATCAAGGAGCAGGTGGATCCCATCTACATCCACAACCATGCCCTAACTGGCCTGCAGAAACTACTCTGTGCCATACACTTCATGGCAAGCGGGGCCTTCCAGTCCACTGAGGGTTACGCATCTGGCATGTCACAGGCCACATTCTCCAGAGTGCTGGCCCAGGTCCTGCCAGCCCTCAAAATCAAGGCCAGTACCCATATACATTTTCCCACCACCGACATGGACTGGATACACGTCAAGCAGGCCTTTTACGCAAAGGGAGGCATGCCCAGGGTCATGGGTGCTATAGATTGCACCCATGTCCGGATTAAGGCCCCAGCACGTGACGCACAGATATTCATCAACAGGAAGAACTTCCACTCCATCAATGTGCAGATGGTGTGTGACAGCAACATGAGGATCATGAATGTCTGTGCAAAATATCCTGGCAGCACACATGATGCATACATTCTCCAAAACTCCTCAGTCCACAGAGATTTTGAGAATGGAACCTTTACAGGAGGATGGCTACTGGGTGAGTTCACAAAACAAAATCACACCACATACACAGGCGTACACACCACTCAGCTCAGCATGCACCTGACCCACACCTACTACGTCCACCACACAAAACATCATTCACACAACATGTGCTCCCTGTTTCACCATGTCACTCACATTACACAGGTGATGCTGGCTATGGATGCAAGTCCTGGCTACTGACCCCTCTGGCCAATCCCCAAACACATGCCCAGGAAAGCTACAACCAGGCTCATGCCAGAACCAGGAATGCTATTGAGCGGACATTTGGGCTCCTCAAGTCAAGATTCCGATGTCTGGACCACTCTGGGGGAGCACTGCAGTATGCACCGGCTAAGGTGTGTGACATCATTGTGGCGTGCGCAATACTGCACAATATCGCAGTGGACACCAGGCTGCTGGAGCACATCCCGGACCCCCCCATACAGGAAGTGCCCATGGACATCGGGCATGTGGAGGAGACCATGAGAGGGGCACAGATCAGAGACAGGCTCATCACGGAATACTTCACCTGTGAGTATAACACAGGCATGCAAACAATCCATGCAAGTCCCCCAGCAGTCCTGTGACACTAACCACACTGCACATTTTGTTCTGTCTCACCCCACAGGAACAGTGACACAGCACTGCACTGGCAGTGGACGTGGAAAATTGTGTGTGTGGACTCAACAACCATCCTCCATTCCACTCTCCACGTTGACATACAGACCCCAAGGATATCACGCACACCCCCAGGAGAAACAAGGTACAACATATTACCCATGTTCATCACCTTACACGGCTTGATTGACAGCAACTAACTGGATATGCCATGATTAGAGCCTGAACAACCATGCTAGCCCAGTAGTGAAAGAGTATTATCTAATGATTTGCATGAGAAGGGACATCAGACTCAATATGGGACCTGTACTGTGCTACAGCTGAGAAGAGCAGCACAGGGGTGGATGTACAGTGGTATGGGCACACAATGTAGAGGTCATGAGACGTAGATCAGATTACCACGGACTCCATGCAGACCTGTGAGTGTGCAGACGTATGTGCCCCTGACATGAATACACACATCAACAAATGTGTCCTAACAGTTCCATGGAACAAATGACATTGGGCTGCCACTGTCACTTTCACAGTGGCAGCACAATGTCATTACTTCCATGGAGCTCTCAGAACACTTGTTAATGTGTGTATACATGTCAGGGGCACATATCCCTAGGACTGATGCACATGTCCTTAGTTCCCCACAGAATTGGTTACAGATGAGTACACAACACATTGTCAAGCAATGGTTTGTGCACTCACCTGTAACTGTGAAAACTGAGGGGATGAAAAAGACTAAATTGTTGTTGCTTGATGATCAGTTCAGGTCTACTGCTCCAAATCCTGTCCTCTTGTCCCGCAGGCATCCGTAACATGATCCATCCTTGAACTGAAGATCTTCCATGTGACTGGATTGATGTCTTGACAACACCTTCATGAAGATCACCCCTTGCTGTTTATGGTGATGTTGTTGGTGATGCAAAGTTTGACCTGAGGTTCACACAAACCTCTACTGGAACATTCTCATAGAGACACAGAAAACACTAATTCTTGAGTGTTGTAACCTGTACAGTCAGGATGCTCAGCTACAGAGTTGTCAAACCTCATGGACAACACATGAGCAGGGCAGCAGTGTTACTGAAGTATTACAATTTAGTTTCAAAGTACATTTAGTGTTCTCATACAGGTGTTCAATGCATATAGGCAATACACACACAAAACACATGTACATTCTAATGTACTTTGAGACACAATAAAGATGAACCATCACCATTCTATCTGTGTCTGTAGGAGGATATATTTGAGAACACATATGTCAATGTGTTACCACACCCAGGGTAGAGTATGCCCCATACATGGAAAGGCAACACCCACATCACAGGAGTCCACCACTTGTTTGCCAGTGACTGGACTCTGTGATGTATCCATGCAAACAGATGATGGTGGCAGTGATGCACCAATGTGTTGTGGGAGTGATGAAGAGGTGATACAGGGGACATACTTCCACAGTGAATACCTGTCCACAGTATCTGTATTGCTCAGTATAATCCATGTTCGGAGATTTTGCTCCACTTTGACATATCTCAGTACATGGGCTAACGAACAACCAGACTAAGTGGACATGTGTTATCACTGGTGAAGTCTGTTACACCCTTAGGGAAACAGCAACTCAACTTACAGGAGACCCCAATGCTCAGCCCAGGATATCAATGTGTGTGCTACACGTTGAAATCCTAGGTTAAAAACATTGGCTTCTTCAGTAAGTCAGTTGCACAATGAGTGTGTGAATCCAAGACAACATGGATACATGTCCCATTTATCTATCCTGCTTATAATGTCCCTGCTAAATCACAGAGCTGTTTGTCTGGTTATCCCATTAACCCACTGAGTGCAAGAGTGGTCCCCAACGCATTTCTTGACAATGCGTTGTCTACCACTCTGGCACTCAAAGGGTTAAACACAGCACATGATGTAGACAAATGTTCAGTGTTGTACAATTTGTTGTGCTAAGGGGTATGTTTTGTTGTTCAAATTCAACACACAACACCGCCATATAACACAGTGGTGTAATATGGCTCCAGGGATGTATTACAAGTTGAATTTGTACAACGGTGTGTGTGTGAACCCATGTTGTAGCATCCCACTAACATTTCACATAGGCAGAGGTTGTGTTCACTGCATTGTATGGCAATGCATTGGAGACAACCCTGCCACCCAATCCATAACTGAAGACACAACAGATCAGACTGGAATTAAAAAAAAAATGTTTTCTTTATTGAGGGGAAACTTAACAGGTTGGGCCTTTCATTTTTTCTTCTTTGGGTGGGGGGCCTTAGCCTGGGTGCCAGAGGTGGATGCCCTTGTGGATCTCCTGGTAACCCTCTGCCCCCTAGGTGTTGCTTCAGGGGTAACACTAGAGGGGGTGGTGGTTGCAGTAGACCCCTCAGTGGAACGCAAGTTCTCCCTCTCCATCCTCAGGTTCTCCCTGCGGTTTATCTCCCTCAGCTCCACAAGGACCTGTGTTAACATGTCCATCACACCAGTCCTGAGCTGCTGGAGTAGTGTATTCCCCCTGGACACCTCCGACTCCAAACCTTGGATCCTGCTCTCCAATTGGACAATGTTCCTCCTGGATTGCCTCCTGCTCCTGGTGATATTGCTGTCAGTACTCCTGCTCGACCGGAGTAGTCTCCTCTGAAGGGCCATACACTCCGCCTCCATCCCTGTGAGGCGTGCGGTGCTGGAGGTGGATGTGCCCGGTGTCCCTGGTGCTGCTGTTTCTTCCTCTGCTGCTGAGGGTGCTGTTTCTTCCTCTGCTGCTGAGGGTGCTGTTTCCTCCTCTGCTGCTGAGGGTGCTGTTTCCTCCTCTGCTGCTGAGGGTGCTGTTTCCTCCTCTGCTGGAGGTGCTGTTTCCTCCTCTGCTGGAGGTGCTGTTTCCTCTGCTGCTGGAGGTGCTGTTTCCTCTGCTGCTGGAGGTGCTGTATCCTCTGCTGCTGCTGAGGGTGCTGTGGCTGCTGTTGGAGTGGCTGGTGCAGATGATGGGCATATGCCCACCACATCAAGTGATGCAGAGCTGCCCAGAGATGTGTGTGCTGGTGGAGGTGTGAATATGTCCCTGGGTAGGGGGCGCTGGGGCTCACCAATCAGGCCCAGGTGTGTGTAGTAGTGTTGAGCGAGCGTGCTCGGCCGATGCTCGGATCGGCTCGAGCATCGCTCTGCTCGGCACATGGCGGTACTCGTACGAGTACCGCCATGTGCTCGCCCGACATGTTCGGGTGAAGGGGATCTGTGCCGGAAGAGGCACAGATCCGAAGACTCCGCTGGACCACCAGGGACTGGAGGTACGGGGGCATTGCGGAGATAAAGGGGGCATTGCGGAGATGAAGGGGGACATTGTGGAAGAGGGGCATAGAATCTATGCCCCTCTTCCACAATGTCCCCCTTCATCTCCGCTATGCCCCTCTTCCACAATGTCCCCCTTCATCTCCGCTATGCCCCTCTTCCACAATGTCCCCCTTCATCTCCGCTATGCCCCTCTTCCACAATGTCCCCCTTCATCTCCTATGCCATAGAGGAGATGAAGGGGGACATTGTGGAAGAGGGGCATAGCGGAGATGAAGGGGGACATTGTGGAAGAGGGGCATAGAGTCTATGCCCCTCTTCCACAATGTCCCCCTTCATCTCCGCTATGCCCCTCTTCCACAATGTCCCCCTTCATCTCCTCTATGGCATAGGAGATGAAGGGGGACATTGTGGAAGAGGGGCATAGCGGAGATGAAGGGGGACATTGACCAGGCACCCTCCGCTCATCAGAGCAGGGGGTGCCTGGTTTAATGCTCGAGTGCTCCCATGCTTTTCAATGGGGCTCGGGTGCTCGGCCGAGCACTCGAGCCTCAGGGGGTGCTCGGTCAGAGCACCCGAGCACCCGAGCATCGGGGTGCTCGCTCATCATTAGTGTGTAGTCCAGTGGCCAAGGGTCATATGGTGGCCACTGATAGGTGGGACCCCACCTTGGATCATACCTTGGGGCATGCTGTGGAGCCATCCAGGAGGGTGGGTTGATCTAGGAGGCATATGGCCCATATTGGGTGTTGGCCACTGTCCCTGGCAGCCATTGCCTCCCTGGCGGTGGTGGTGCTGCTGATGGAGGGTAGTAGCTGGTGGAGGTGGATGGATGTGTCCACCTCTCCTCCTGTGGCATCCAGCCACTGTACTGGGGAGGTGCAGCTGGAAAGGGTGGTGCAGCCTGTGGTGGTGCAGCTGGAAAGGGTGGTGCAGCCTGTGGTGGTGCAGCTGGAAGGGGTGGTGCAGCCTGTGGTGGTGCAGCTGGAAAGGGTGGTGCAGCCTGTGGTGGTGCAGCTGGAAGGGGTGGTGCAGCCTGTGGTGGTGCAGCTGGAAGGGGTGGTGCAGCCTGGGGTGGTGCAGTAGGTGGTGATGCAGCCTGTGTTGGAGGGGATGGTGATGGTGGGTAAGGTGACCACCGGCTGGTCCCCTCCTCTGTGTCCTCCTCACTGGGGGGTGACATAGCCTCCTCCACTGTCTCCTGCTGGGCTTGACGGCCGTAAGCTGTGTGGAGGAAGAAGATGTTGTGATTAGTGACCTTTGCCATATGTTTGTGGAGACAATTCTACTTTGATATGTGTTGAAGAAAAATATATGTGTTTGTGTTAATCCCCCTGGGTAAACAAGGGTACTCCCACTGCTGAAAGGTGTTTGAGTTATTATGGGTGAAGGTTTCATTTTGAGGTGCAATATCACAGTGGCCAGAAATAGTACAGTGGGGCTGTTGCTACACCCTCCCATGTAGATATCTGGTCCCTGTACCAGAGCTGTCCATATGATTGTGTAGTAACAGCACCACTGTACAATATCAGGCCACTAGGATATTGCCCCTGACATATCCATGTCTGAGCTGTGATACCTTTTGCATCAACACACCTTTCAGCAGTACGAATACCATTGTTTAACTCGGGGGGGGGGGGATCCAACAACATATATTTGTCTTCACAACTTGTAGGGATGGCTATCCCTCCAGGGGGGTGGCAAAGGTTAAGTCCACCTTGATGTCAGATTGTAGACATTGTGGGAACAGATGTTGTTCTCTGTTAGTCCTATCCCTCCTACCCTCATGGTTGTTCAGATAATGCTCTATGTGACGGATGTAGATTTCAGTCATTTGTCTACACGAGGGATTTTCAGCAGAGACAAAATCAACCCATTTAGAGAACAATACTTAATTGGAATGGTGTACAGGGTGTGCATGATTTACAAGCACACTCTGTGGACCATTCCAAAGAGGTATTTCTCTCTATATGTTGTGACTTTGGCTCTGCTGAAGAGCCTCCGTGTGGTCAAATGATGGATATCTTCACCTGTCACATGGAGCAATATCTGTATAACCATGAGTGTTGGAGGGATGGGACTTAGATCAAGACACATCTGTTAACGATGGCAATGATATGACATCATGATGACATTACCCATTGCTATCCCATTACAGTGACACACAAGTAGAAATGGTCATATATGTATGTGGATATGTACCCTTCATATGGATGGAGTAATATCCTTCCAAGATGTGATGCCAGAGAGCATTTCATTAGGTGTGATTGCCTTACTGGCTATATATGTGCACCCATCCAACAAGACATTGTATTGATATGATGGATATGAACATACCTCGTATATCCCATCTACGTAGGGTGTGATATACTATGTATGTGTATTTGGATGGTAGCAATGTAGGTTGATATGTGATGGGTGCACATATCTGGCCAGTAAGGCAATCACATCCAGTGAAGTGATCTCTGTGTTCACATCATGTTGGAACATATTTAGTAACATTTGAATCCTAAGGGCAACAATCCAGCCAGTAGTGAGGGATATCTTTGATTGAGGCCTGTTTTTTGTCTGTGTATGAGCCCATCCATCCTTCTGTGTGAGGCAACCGTACTCAGTCCTAGATATCCATCAGTCATGGCCTGTTGGTGACCAAGGTACAATGTTTGCTATTTGTTTCCCATATGTATCCTGCATAGAGATGCTGGTGTACCATCGATCCATGGCATCAGCACCCCTGTGGATCCATGTGGGAATCAGATATGGGATATGTCATTTCAAGTCAGAGTAAATGATTGCAGCCACAACACCAATGCCTACTTTTTCCTGCTTGAATTCTGTAAAATAGTTTTCGGCCTGTGTGTTGCACCTACAAGCATTTATTCTGTGTGACACTGTGATGTGTGATCTGATGCCCCCTTTTGTGATTCAGTAAGCGGTGATGTTGAACCGATGACATGAACATGATGGTGACTTCTCCAGTGATCTCCTTTCCCCATTTCCAGTGTTTTCCATGGAGTCTGTACAATGGGACCCTATGAACTTGATTCTTGTTTTGGCATATTCTCCATGGACTAACACTGGTACTGGTGAAGTGAGGGTGTGTGAGGGTTACTTTGTGTCCACCATGTGTTTGTCACCGCTTAGTGAATGTCCCCTGTGTAGCATGTGATCGTTGTCCTATTGACTTGTTTGTTGTCAGGTTAACCCCTTGAGTCCCAGAGGGGTTGCCAATGCATTGTTGATCGATGCATTGATGATCCCTCTAGCACTCAAGGGGTTAGGGTGGGGGTGGGGACATGGGTGACATTGTGTGTGAACAGTGATGATCTATGACAGTCGACAATTTGAAAATGAAGGTTTGTGTATTGTGTGTAATGAGCACAGCGACAGGAGGGTTGAAGTAGGACTTTGACAGGTTTGTCCCAAGTTGGACGTTGCCATTTGTCCAGGTGTTGTGTCCTTTTTTTAACCCTCATGGTGCTGTGTTGGTGCAGTTGTATGGCTGAGTGATGGCCATGTGTTGAGGTGTGAGTGTGTGTGCAGCTGGTGTTGGTTGCTGTAGTGTGTTGTTCTGTAGTGTTGCACTTACCGGTAGTGTGGAGGCTCCTCTCATCCCCAGTGTCAGTTCCTCCCACGACCCCCTCGATCATGGTCGGGGACATGTTCTGCCGCACCATCTCCTCCCAGCCGCAGAATGTGATGGGCACAGATGGGCCACCTCCGGTGCCTCGGGCTTGCTTGGCCATGTCAGACATCTTGTTCTTGACCACCCTCCGGCAGTCGCCCCATCTCTTCTTCACAGACTCCACGTCCCACCTGCATGTTGCCACCGCGTTCACCCGGCTGCAGATCTGGTTCCAGGCTGCCTTCCTCCGCGCTGCCAGGCCAGGGACCTTTGCCGTCGGGTGGAGAACACTCTGCCTCTCCAGGACAGCTTCCACAAGAGCCGTGTTCTCCTCCTCACTATATCTGGGATCCCTGATCCTGCCCTCATCAGCTCCGGCATGGGAGGATTCAGAGCCCTGATTCAGAGTGCCCTGCCTGGTCTGACCCTGCCTGTGTGGGGTGCTCCCCAGGAACTACCCCTCGTCCCACTGCAGGTTCTGTCCCTGTCCTGCGTGTTCCTGCTCTGGTGGGCCTGGTCCCCCTCCGCCCTGCGGATCTCCCTCTCCCACCCCTGCTCTGCTGAGGGATCCCCTCCTGACCTTCCTCCTCCTCCACTACTCTCCCCATCCCTCTCTCCTGTCCTCCTCTCATTGACATCACTCACCCAGTCACACCCAGGCACTCCCACAGGCCCTCACAGACACACTCGATCCAGTCACTCTCTGTCACACACTTTCACTCCCAGATTCACACTGTCAAAATAAAAAGTAAAATGTGTAAGGTGTTATGAAATAAAAGGACTATGTGTATGTATGTGTATGTGTTTGTGTTTGTATGTGTGTATGTAATATGTGCAAAAGTGTGATATGTGTATATATAGTGCACCTCTCTCCTCTCTCCAAACTGCAAAACTCCTCTACCTCCAATGAACGCGCCTCTCTCCCTCTCTCTAATGACTATCCTCCGCTCCTGGGTCCTGATATCTGGCTCTGAAGAACTCGATAACAGACAGTGTGTGGCGGTTATTTTTGGGTATATATAGGTGTATTTGAAGTTATTTGATACATTGGGCCTTTGGGATTGGATGTGTGTTTGAATTTGTTTTGGCATCATTCATGGTTGCTTGACAACGGCAGCCGTTATGTTACATGTTGTTTGGAGCTCAGTTATCGTGTGATTTGTCCGCCCGTTGTGCATTAACATGAGCGACAACGGGTTTTGTGTTACGTGTTTTTTGTGTGCCTACGCTCGATAGCTATTCTCGTAGAGTAGCTATTGAATCTGCCGTAACTCCTGTATTATTTGCGAGCGATGTGCCTTTTTCACTTAGCGGCTGGTTTAACGGTTGGCTTTAAATCGAGCCCTTAGTATTAGTAGCAGCAGTAGAATTACAGCAACATCTATCCCCAGTAGTAGTAGCAGTATCACGGTGCCCGTGATTCCTTGTTTACATTTTTCTGTCAGTTATCCAATGTAAGGTCCTCATTGGTTGCCCTGTGTTTAGCCTGCCCAGTATAGCCTTTATATACTGGGCTCCTGCACCCTCTCACCGCCCTTTTGTAGTGTTTCTGTGCCAGTGCTACGTTTGTTACTGAGGTTTCCAGTGTACCGACTTGGCTTGCCTGACTACTCTCCTGTTCCTGCGCCTGTGTACCAACCTGGACTGCCTGACTATTCTCCAGTGATCGTTCCTGTGTATCGACCTGGCCTGGCTGACGTTCCTGCTCCTGTATCCTGACCCGGCCTGGCTGACGTTCCTACTCCTGGATTCTGTCTCAGCAGTTTTACGTTGTGGTCCTGGTCACCTCAGCGACATTCTGACTTCCGGTGCCTTACCTTGTTTGTCACCTCTGCACCCGCAGGCTTGCCTAGTATTTCCATTTGGCTGTACAGAGAACCTCTGGCCTAGTCCTCCATTCCGCATAAACGGTTGCAAGTATTGCCTTCGTGATAGCACCGGTACATTGCCATTGGTTACGTTCCACTCTCTCAAAACCGGTTGCCAGTGTTTCCTCTGTGATTGCACCAGTACATTGCCATTGGTTACGCTCCACTCTGTCAAAACCGGTTGAAAGTGTTGCCTCCGTGATAGCACCGGTATATTGCCATTGGTTACGCTCCACTCTGTCAAAACCGGTTGCAAGTGTTGCCTCTGTGATAGCACCGGTACATTGCCATTGCTTACGCTCCACTCTGTCAAAACCGGTTGCAAGTGTTGCCTCCGTGATTGCACCGGTACATTGCCGTTGGTTGCGCGCCACTCTGTCAAAACCAATTGCAAGTGTTGCCTCCATGATCGCACTGGTAGCGCTCCTGTTTACTTCAGTGGACTGGTACTCGCTGTGAACTCAGTCTTTGGAGTGTTCAGGAAGCAGCTTATTACCTGCACATATGGGACTGTTTTCCTTTCTTGATAAACGTTAACTCCTGCATTGCTGTAACCTGGAAACCTTCTCATTTGCCTGACCCGTGTCAGCATAAACTGATTGTCTCCTATATTTGTGCTGGACCTGTGTGGGCCTAATTCACCTGTCGTGTGTCTGTACTATAAGATTTATATTACAGGACCTGTAAGGATTCTTTATGCATTATTGTATTTAATAAAACTGTGTTTTTTATCCTAACTCTGTGTCTGTGAGTCAAACAAACCGTTACAAGCAGCCCCTCAGGATCAATGTAAATACGAATAGATAGTAGGGAGCACATATATATACAATAAACACTATAATAGGTCATATCCTTATGTAATACATGTGGGGTGCCATGAATCTAATAAATATTATCTGTCAAAAGTGGAAAGATGAAAAAAAGGGAAAAGGAAAAACAGTAGATTCTTGGCTGGCACTCAGACCCAAATATACAAATATATCCAACAAATTACACTAATATAAACAATAATATCCAAATATCAATATATTGTTTATTAAACACATATAGCAACACTGGCACAATGCACATACCACCCACCCCCCTGCACCAGCAAGGCATAAGATCTAAATCAACTCAAATCAGGATCCCCTCAGTCCATGAAGTCCACAGTAGGGAGATACTTCACTCGGGAGCCAAAAGCTATGACATAGAAAGCCAGGCCAAATGTATTAACAAGAGCACAGATGAGGAGTAGGAGGTATGTGAAGAAGGGTTGCTACCATCTAGACGACTTGGGACCACTGTTATAACCAGTAAGTAATGTGCATCAGTAATCTGAGAAGAAGCTTACAAACATGAGAAAGGTAAAAAAAACTGCTGTAGGAATTAGGGATGATGAAAATTTTCACCTCATAGCGAAGCAGGTGAAAAATGGCACTTTCCACTTGGTGAAAAATTTCCCGTGAAAAGTGTAGTTTATTTCCACTGTTTCCAGCTTTTCTCGCCTAGCACATTGCATTGAAGTCAATGGGTAAAAAAATGTTTCTCCACCTCAAGAAAGTTTTCTACAGCCATATAAAAGGCTGTCAGGCTCTCACAGCATGCCGTTCTGTGTTTGTGAGAGGAGAGAGCTGAATGTTTTTGAGCTAGATAAGATAAGCAAATAAAGGGGAATTGAAGCTTAGTTTTAGGGAATCATTTAGATAAGACATTTGTTCTCTGTAGTAGGGGAGTCTAGGGGGAACAATGGAGATAAGAAGGGAGGAAGGAGGTTGACCCAAAATACCTCAAAATTTGGTGTAACTCACTGGCAAGACATATGCAGCTGGGATCCAAATTGCTTGCTGATTTTACTTTTATTGTCTTTGTGCTGGGGAAGTCTGTGGAAAGAAGTTGTTGATTTTGTTTTTTAGTTATATATATATATATATATATATATATATATATAGGGACTGTGATAAGATATGGTGGACAACCTAATAATAAATAAATATTTATATATAAATAATAAATAAATAAAAAAGAAAAAACATGAATAATTAAACAAATAAATATATTTGACAGCTGACTGGGAGCTCTGTGACTGAAGCAGACTTGTTAGACAGCAGACTACATTTAGAATTTTGTTGAGGGCCACGACAAGACATCACACTCCATCAATTTTGAATAAAAACATACACAATAATTGATTAATGTCTAGCAAATGCACACGTGAGTTGGGGGAAGGTGGGGGAAGTGCAGGGGCGTGGGAGTAAAGTGTTAGTACAAAAACTGACTGCAGCAATCATTGCTGCAACATGTGCAATAAGTGATGATGACCCCTCTTCTCCCAGGGTGGATGTAGTTTGTCAAGATCCCACCAATCACACCACGCCAGTCCCCAACACTACTATACATATTTGCTACATTGTAGGTTGTACTTTATTATTTTTTTTAATCACTTGACAGCATCATGAATATGTGCCAGTGTCACTTAAGCAGGAAGTAAGTGCTGTGGGCAAAGGACAAAGGCACTCTGCATGTGAACACATTTTTCAAGGTATATGTTGCTGTAGGACTCACAACTTTGACTTCCAGCTACTTATTTCTCCACTACAGCCCTCAGAAGAAGTAATATTATGCAGATAAATGTTGCACCATAATAAACATAGAAAAAATGTGTTGGAATAGGAGAAAAATGTGTTGAATAGGTGAAAAATTTGCTGAAATAGGTGAAAAGGAGGAAAATTTTGCTTTGGAGAAAATTTTCAGTGTTCTTAAAAGGTTTATTACTACTATATCTGCTGGTTGAAGTTATCATCTCTCTTATACAAACAGCATCATAATCATCATCATTTATTGCACATGGTGCAGCAACGATGGCCACATCTGTAATTGGACTATCACTAACACTTCTCTGCACTCCCCCTACTCCTTTTCTCTTAATTCTGTCCTTATATGCTTGTTGGACCTAATCAAATTAGTTTTGAGTAGTTTTATGTAATGTACAAATTCAGAACTGTTTGTCTTGTCCTTCTCAAAATACTGAATCATCTAATTTGTGTCTGTAGTACCTGTTACCCTCAGCCTCAGTCCCTGCCTTTCTCTGTCACTTACAAATAAAAATTGTTTTGTTTCAGTCACTGCAACTGTGAATTCTTCTCATATCTGCCTGTAGCTAGTGTCAAAATTTCAGCAGTAGTGTTCCCACTACTTTGGTCGTAATTTTAACAGTTTAGGATAAGGATATACTTGTTAGCTTCAGAATCAGCAGTTGGCAATAAGGAATAAACAGAAAGTGCATTTGTATTTGTAGGAGTAAGTGTTAAGTAAGGTGCCTGTCTCTTGGGTGATTGTTGTATCAGTCTGAAAAAGTATACCTGTCAGTAAGTCAGTCATTCACTGCAAGGGTTCAGCCAGTTCAGGTAGGAACATGGCTCAACTGCCTTCTCAAGAGCAAAAACATATGCTACTTTAATTCTTTCTTACAAATAGGGATGGGTGAAAAATTTCATCTCAAACTGAAATTGGCGAATAATAGCACTTCCTGTTTTGCGAATACTTTCTTGCAAAAAGTGCCAATTTTACACATTTTTTTTGCCTAGCTCTTTCTATTAAAATCAATGGGAACATCAAATTTATATAAAGCACATAGCAATTTTTTTTTATTTCACAAAGACATAGTATACAAGGAGCATGACGTGCTAGTGTTGGTGGAGTTTGGGGAAAGAATCAGTTGAACAGGGAATGCTTTTTTTTGGGGGGGTTGTTTACTGGGATTAGGGGCAGTTAATAAAAAAATAAATCCCAAATACAATTAAAAAGTCCATAAGACATGTTATACAAGGGGTCTGAGGAGGGTGCCTGCGTTGGTAGGTGGGGTATGGGGAATGAATCAGTTGAACAGGGAATTTGTTTTGGGGGGGTCTTGACTGGTATTGTGAGGACAGTTAATAAAAAATAAATAAATAAAATAAAATAAGACATTTGTATATAAGTGATAGAGACAGGAAAGGCCTGCATAAGCTGCCACTGGGGTGGACTGATATATGACTTAATAGAGAATTTTGTAGATGGATGATTTGTTAAATTTGTAGTTAGAGGCCCAAGCCTTGAGGAAACATTGATTTGTAGGACTTATGCTTGTTTGGCACAAGCCCTAAGGAAACACTGATTTGTAGGACTTAAGCTTGAGTTAGGCTTGTTAGAAACAAACCCCCAGAAAGTGTTTATTTTTTTGTAGGACTATATTCTTATTTATTTCTTAAAGCAAAAGCACTGGAAAAAATGCCCTACTGGCCTAGTGTCAGCAGGTCATGATGGCCAGTGGCCACTGGCCATTGTCAAATGTTCTCTTGAGTCCATAATTGCAGAATTTGCAACTGCTATTCCTGCTAATGATGCTGCTGAGTTGTTTAAGCAGCAGCTGAAAGAGAATGGGATCAACAACAGCAGTAACATGGGTGATGACGGTTCCACTTGCTACGACTAGCTCCAGTGATGCGCCAGAGGAAGTAGCAGCACCATAACTAGCCCCCCACCACTTCTGGTATATGTATTGCTGCTGCTGGCAAGTAGAACCTGTCCTAGTAATCTTGCATCACTTGTTGACCCCATTCCCACTGTGTCAACAGAGGTCTGTGGCACACTAGCCTGCTCCTCAGCATCCTGCTGCTCTTTCAACACAGCAGCAGCAGGAATTAAAGCAGCTGCAAATTCAGCAAATTCCAAAAGCTCACTGCTGGTTGGACTGACAGCAGTAGCAGCAGGCACCAGCAGCTGATCTGTGCTCCGGATGGTGGTGGTATTATTGTGGTGGTGACAATTCTGCCTTCTTCAGGATCATGTCCCACATGGACAATGCTGTTGGGGGAAGGGGACTCCCAGGGTCAGGGGAATGGTGTGGGCTCCCTTTACCCGTAGTCTCGATGCCCTCAATTGCTTCCCCTACCACTCTCTTAACACTAATCTCACAGGCTGCTTCACCATCACTGTTACTACTACTTCTACTACTACTAATACCAACCATATCAATTTAATTCCCTGAGTCTTCCTCCTCACAGTCACTATTAATAGGAGGATATTGATTACCCCCTCCCACACTCCTAACGCTAACAAGCTGCTGGATCTTAGTAGCAGTAGTACTACTAGCACTGAAGGTAATGCTTGGAGATGGCAAGTGTGACTCAGGGTTCCATGCTGTCACACTTGGTACCCCCCCCCAAGTAGTATAAGACACATTAGCAGCAGCTTCCACACTGGTGGCAACAGGTACAGCACTGGCAGCAGGCACAGCACTGGTGGCAGCAGGGGCTATACTGGCAGCAGGCACAGCACTGCTGCTGCTGGTGGCACTGGCAGCAAGGGCAGCATGTCTGACAGCAGGCACAGCACATCTTACAACAGGTGCATCACGTCTGGCAGCAGGCACAAGCAACTGACCTGTCCTGCTCTAACTACTACTACCCTTTTGTTCCTCCGTTGACAGTAATTTCCCCAAAAACCCATGGGTGATTTAGGGGGACTAGCCAGCATTGCTTCTGTAGTGCTCACTTCAACTTCAGACTCAGACTTAATGAACACGTCATGGTTCTTCCAGTTCCTCCTTTTATTATTTTAAAACCTGCTCCTTGTGATAGCAGTCACTATGAGCCTCTCCTGCCTCAATTTTTCAAAAAGATCACAGCAGAACAGCACAGCACATCTACCTTGCTCTATAGCTGCTTCTATTGTGTTACACTTCCTGGAATACGTCAGGTTTTTATAGAAGGCAAAATAAATAAATGGACAGAAACTTTCTAGCCATCGAAAAAATGACAAAACATTTTGGACAATGAGTAAAAAAAGCAAAGATTTTAATCACAAGTTTAAAACGAATTTTCCAGAAAAAAAGCGACAACAACCTGGTTTTTGCGGAATTTGCTACAGGAACATGGTGAGAGATTTCGCCTTCCCCTACTCAAACACAGAATGACAGGCTGCTGGAACCTAACACCCTTTTATAAAATACAGACAGAAATAGAAGGTAAACTTTCCATGGGGATTCATTCTTATCACTAATTGCTATTAAACGATCAAGGTGGAAAAAAAGATGAAAAACCCCAATTTTCATGGGAAATTTATCTTGTTTTGCATTTGAGGCAAAATATTTCTCTCATCCCTCATGGTTATGCCTTAACCAGTACATAGAAATGCATAGGAATGGACGAAAAATGCTTTTTTGCAATAAATTTCCTGGAACCCCCCCCCCCACCATCACAATTTTACACTTTTCCAGAAGAGAATTCTTGTAAATGTTGCTGGCAAATTTCTTCCCTATTGGTTGTTTGTTTTAGCCTAAAGTGTTAAATCCAATCATCAAAAAGTGCATACATAAAATACAATAAAATTGCGTATAAAAATATACAGGACAATATAAAAGCATATAATGCACTTACATATTTTGGACAAAATTCAATGAGCAACACTCAGTCACACTAATTCCTGACCAGGAAAAACAGCCATGAATTAGTGTGCAAACAAAATGAAAAAATGACCCTGTGCTCTTCCAAACCAGAATATATACATGTGCCCTGTCTAGTGCATTTATAATAACTATATTAATAAATATGAGGATTTTGTCCATCCAATGGCCATGAGATGTTAAGCTCACCAACCTCGCCAAGGTACCCCAAATCTGGCAAGTACTTACTCTATTACACCTATGTACCCTATCTAAATTAGACAAAAAATAAAATATTTTTTCAATTAAAATAGTTTTTCAATAATTTGATAAAGGGGCTAATCAGATGTTATAAGGAAACGTGTCATAGAAATGGGCTTTGTGTATGCAATTAAAAACAGTAGGACAAACAAACATTACAAAAAAAGGTGTAAGAGGAAACTGACTTGAAATGAAACTCTTATGGACTGCAGGAAGTGGTAACCGACCAAAGAGGACTATGAGTCCTTTCATCCTATTTATAGGTCAGAACATACCACCCCCACAGGCCACATATGAAATAACAATTGTAACTGGCAAGGTATATAAGCATGAGAGCCAAACACTCATGCCTTTAAGGACCTTTAAGAAAAACAAAATTGTGAAAATGCAATTGTGAATGTGCTAGTGATGTAATTTAAGTAGAGAAGCAGCTAAAATGAGCAAAAGGGAATATGTGAAGAAAAAAAAGAAGAAAATAAGCTCAATTATTTCAAAAGTGATAATTAAGGACTGGCATCTGGTTAGCAGCAAGAGACAAGAGGGTTCCCCAAAACCCCCAAACATTGGGTTTCATCCTAAAGTACACAAACAAAACGAAAAAATTACCCTGCGCTCTTCCAAAGCGTGACCAACTATTGGTCATTGAATTTTGTACAAAATATGCAAGTGCATTTTGCTTTTATATTGTATATGTTTTATATGCAATTTTATTGTATATTATGCAGGAGCTTTTTGATTATTGGATTTAACCCTTTAGGCTATACTTTATTTTAATTCTTGTTGTGTATCTCTACACATTTAAAAGTTGTTTTTTTTTCTCTTTTTTTGAGGGGAGTGCTTGGACTCAAAAAATGGAAAAAAGGCTGCAAGACCCCCAAGAAAAAAAAGTGTGAAACAAATGGCATTTGGACACTTTTGTCAGACTTCCTAATACCATATCAAGTTTAGCTGCTAAACAGAGTTAGAGCCTCTATATTTCTATTGTACTGTATTATAATCTTAACTTACTCGGTTGGCAGGAACTGAGACACTGTCTGCACACCTTGATAATATTGGCCAATTTGCCCAATTTTTTGGGCCAAGGTTAGACTTTCTCCCCACATTTGAGTGCCAATTGGCATATATGCCCCCCAACATGTTATTGCTATTCAGAAAGTGATATATATATATATATATATATAAATATGTATAGCACTGGCATAGCCCCTAATTCCCATTGATTGAATTGGGCCTTTTAACTCCTTAAGTGCTTACTGCTCTAGATCTCAGATCTCCAATGGTTTGCAAAGCACAGTAAGCAGTTAAGGGGTTAAAAGGTCCTATTCAATCAATGGGAATTAGGGGCTGTGCCACTGATTACAAATTCTGTATGCACCAACCGAGGGTTGAAAGCAATGTTCCTGGTGCAAACTGGGCAATCAAAGAGGACAACACCATATAGGGAACACAATACCATAGTTTACATAGCCCTCAAATTCAAATACCAGATTCCCATTGATTGACTTGGGACTTTTATCCCCTTAAGTGCTTGCTGTGCTTTGCAATGCTTTGGAGAGCTGCTACAGAGAAATCTCAGATATACAATGCGTTGCAAAGTACAGTAAGCACTGAAGGGGGTTAAAAGGCCCAATTCAATCAGCTGGAATCTGGTATTTGAATTCGAAGGCTATAATGTAACCCCCCAATATTTTGTTTCCTATGTTGTGCACTTCTCTTTGATTGCCTGTTTGCCTCAGAGGGGCACTGCTTTCAACCCTCAGTTGGTGCATACAGAATTTGTGATCAGTGGAACAGCCCCTAATTCCCATTGACTGAATTTAGCCTTTTAACCCCATAAGTGCTTACTGTGCATTGCATCACTCTGGAGACCTGTGATCTCTCTGCTCCAGAGAGATCTGAGATCTCCAATGCATTGCAAAGCACAGTAAGCACTTAACGGGTTAAAAGGCCCAATTCAATCAATGGAAATGCAGTACTTGAATTTGAAGGCTAATTTAACCCAAGGATATTTTCTTCTCTATGGTGCCAACCTCTTTGATTGCCCCAGAAGAGGGGCACTTTTCAGCCCTCGGTGCATACATAATATGTGATGTGGTAGAGGTTCATCCTCTAGTTCCTATTGATTGAATTAATTGCATACTGTGTTAGAGATCTATGATCTCTTGGCTTCAGAGAGATCTCAGATCTGAAAAGCGTTGCAAAGCACAGTAAGCATTTAAGGGGTTAAAAGACCCATTCAAACAGTGGGAATCTGATATTTGCATTTGAGGGCTATAATGTAACCCAAGGTATCTTGTGTGAAAACAAGAGAGTGTGGGTAACCGAGGGGTGTGGCTAGTTGAGGGTGTAGTTAGCTGAGGGGTGTGGATAAGGGATGGTGTGGTCAGGGGTGTGGCAAATACGTGGCTAGGGGCGCCTGAGGGTGTTATGCCTAGCAGCGCCTGAGATGTGAATCAGGGCCTGAATGTAGAGTTTGAATACAGAGACAACCAGGTGAGTTTGTCTATGAATGGCATAAGCTGAGGGGATGAAGATCTGCCTTTGAGTAAGATATGGCAAAGTAATCAGTGAAAAGGTGACTGGAAGATCTGACTATGATGAGCCTCATAGAATGGCAGGGGCTACGGTAGGGTTTGATTCAAAAAAGTTCTTGGCCAACCATTCTTGGCTCAAATGGCTGTGAAACCATAGGAAGGTCAATAATCTGAAAACACTTGAGGGGGAATGAGGAAGGAACTGGTGGAAAAATGGTATTCCCATTCCAGTTTGAGAAAATGAGTACACACTTGTCCAATTTGGAGGATGTATTGATCTGAATAGATCTAAATCATTCTGGTGCTGAAGAGAGCAGCTGTACGAGGTGAGAAATGAAAGACCTTCCTTGGGGAATTATTCTTATTTTGAAACTGGGGAATCCTATCAGAGACTGTAATTCCAGTTTAGTACAAGGGGGTTTTGCTGAAAATTGCTGAAAATTGAAGGAGCTGATTTTAGATGATGGTGATTTTTCACTGAGGTAAACTAGCTTCCATATTTATGAAGTTAAGCTATATTCCTAAAACAAGTTCAAGAATAACCTTTTATTTGAAGAAAACATTCTGGAGGTTATGCCTATAGGGCTAACTCTCCAATGTGGAAATGGGGGTGGAGGGATAGAAGGGGGCGATGATGAATTGATTTCTATAGCTAACAACTGGTCTACTATAGATGGGTCATTGGTAGCTGACATGAGGTCAGGGCATTCATATGTTTCTGTAGGGAATGAAATTAATCAGTTATGAAAACCTTTCAATAATCTGGAGACAAAATGTACCTGGTGGGAAAAAGGATGAGTGTGAAGTAATATGATAAGATATGGAACATTTGTAGGAGATAGTTATTTATTAGACAATTTTGGATATATAGATTTGTAGTGTGCCTTCCTGCATAGGGAGCAAGCGTGCAACAAATGGCAGGATTTATAGAAGCAGTCATTGGCATTAAAATGTTTACAGATGACAGATTTACCTTGGAAATGAACCAGTCTTCTGAGTTTGTCAACAGGGGTGGGATAGTTTAGAGATGATTCTGAAGGGAATAACGGGGGAATGGATGGAGGACTGACAGCAGGAGGGCACTGGAGTAGATGGGAAGAGTCTGGAGGAGTAGGAGACAGACTGGCATATTGGACACATAGGAGTTTTATGGACTGCAAAATGCTTGCAAAACAGTTAATTGTCCAAGGTGCCCCAATTAGGAATGGGCAAAAGTTGTCACCATGTTCCCTTGAGAAATTTTGTGAAAACCACATTGCTATTCGCTTTTTTATGGGAAAATCTGATTTAAAACTAGCTCTTAAAATTTTTGCATCTTTCACCCATTGACCAAAATCTTTTGCCATTTTTTCAATGGCTAGAAAGTTTTTGCCCATTAATTTACGTTGTTTTAGAACTTCCACTATAAAAACGTGATGTCTTCACTGAAGGCAGACACAATAGAAGCAGCTACAGAGTAAGATAGATGTGTTGTGCTCTTCTGCTGTGATATTTTGGAACAATTGAGGCAGGAGAGGTTCATAGTGACTGCTATCACTATGAGCAGTAAAAAATACTTTGCCTGCTGCTAGTGTTTCTTGTAGTATTCAGGGGGGAAAGGAGAAAATGATGCCAAGTGTGACAGCAAAGGACCCTATATCACACTTGCCAAGCAGTCCTGTCAGTGCTAGTACTACTGCAATTAATGTCCAGCAGCTTGTTAGTGTTAGGAGTAAAGGAGGGGGTAATCAACAATATCCTCATATTACTAGTGACTGTGAGACTGAGAAGGAAGACTCTGCGACTGAACTGGATGTGGTTGGTGTTAGCAGTAGTAGCAGTAATGGTGAAGCAGCCGGAGTGGTGTGGAAACATTTGAGAGCGTCCAGACTAGCGTCAAGGCAGCCCACACCATTCCTCTGGCTCTGGGAGTCCCCTTCCCTTCACTACAGTGTCCAAGTTGTACATGATCCTTAAGAGGCCAGAACTGGTGTTGGGGGACAGCAGGCTCAGAATTAATACCATCACCACCAGCAGGGGCACAGATCAGCTGCCTGTGCCTGCTGCTACTGCTGCTAGTGCTAGTCTGCCTTCTCCTTCAGGTTAAAAGGAAATGGCAAGTGTGACATTTGGGGAACCTCTGTCACATTGCTCATCACCTCCTCCAAGTAGCAGTGAGATGTCAGGAATAGGCAGTAGAAACAACAGGATGTAGGGACTTGTTGCCACTGGTATGCCACAGACAATGAAGGAGAATGTGGTGGACAAGAAGAAAGTGACCATTCTTCTCCATCTGTTCCCTTCCCCCTGAAGTCATCATGCGTGTGGGACTACTTTTCTGTTGGGGCAGGCATCGTGCAGTCATCAGCAATGGCATTGTGCACAGTTTGTGACAAGTCAGTGAAAAGCGGAAAGGAGGAAACACACCTTGGTACAAGCTCATTGATATTACATATGAAACACAGACACCATTTCATTTACGTTAAACATGTTAAAGACAAACACCAACCACAGAAATCAAGCACCACTTTTGCTGTCCCTGACTCTCCAGAAAGGCAACAAGAGGTGAGGTGGAGATCAAAGAGGAATAGAACAACCCAGGCAGAGACTGGAAGTTCCATAACAAGTGAAACAACATCGCCTTCTAGGATAACAACTACATCTTCTGCCAATCCAAGTAGTTCATTGTTACTTCCCCCACCAAATGAAAACCACTCTGTTGATGTTAGGATGTGGCAGTTTGTCTCTACCCGTTACACACTGTGTGGTGCACTGACCACACATGCCAGTGTGGTGGAGGAGAATCACAATCAGTGCATCTAGCAGCATCTGAGGAGATTCCATCCTGCAGAATATGCTAAGATGGTGGCAGAGAGGGTTCATCATTACTATTAAACTGTCAGCAAGTTATCATGTGTCCTTAGCAGGGTGTCATGGTGTTTGAATACAGTTGTGTCCCCAGATGTTATTTACCACACACACCTTTTGCACATTGCAGTTGCTGATGAAACTCGCTTTTCCTGCTCTCAAGAGAAAAATATATTCTAATAAACACACCCATGATGATTTTGGAGGTGGGACAGGAGGAGAAGATTTAATGGCCAATTTCTTCTTTTCTCCACATATACTGGGGGCTACTTATTCTGCTGTTTCTGCCTCACTGGAGCCAGTTGTGGCAAGTGGAACCTTCATCATCCATCTTCCAGGTTACTGATATTGTTGATCCCATTCCCTTTCAGCTGCCTAATCATCCTGCTGCTTAAACAAATCAGCAGCAGCAGTACGAACAGCAGTTGCAACTCAGGAGGACATTTGACAGTGGCCAATGGTCAACATGACCTGCTGGCAGTAGGCCAGTTGGGCATTTTTATTTTTTCTCAGGGCTTGTGTTTTGGAAAAAAAAAAAAAGAAAAAAAAAGAAAAAAACTAGTCCTACAAAAATATAAACAATTTTGGGGGGCTTTGTTTCTAACAAGCCTAAGTCCTACAAATCAATGTTTCCTTAGGGCTTGTGCCAAACAAGCTTATATCCTACAAATCAATGTTTCTTCAGTGCTTGGGCCTGAAATAAGTCTAAGTCCTACAAAGGCCTCTAACAACAAATCAAACAAATAATCCTCTACAAAATACTCTATCAAGTCAATTATCAGTCCACCCCAGTGGCAGCTTACAGTGAGGGAAAAAATTATTTGATCTCCTGCTGATTTTGTATGTTTGCCCACTAACAAAGAAATGATCAGTCCATAATTTTAATGGTAGGTTAATTTGAACAGTGAGAGACAGAATAGCAACAAAAAAATCCTATAAAAACGCATTTCCCCTGTCTTCTATGAGGATGGGCTGAGCATAAGATATCTCTTGAGACACTGAAAACAAGGGCCAATTCAGGTATGGACAGGGTTTTCGCTAAGCAAGGGTCTCTGGACTTCATTATGACAGATACGTCTCCTCGTGCAATGGTTTTACTCTCTGTTTTTTTTTTTTTCTGTATTTGCAGGTCAGTGTTATTTGATTTAATAATGCGGCAAGTTTGACTGTGAAAAGTGTAATCATTCATTGTGCCTGTTATGTTTTTTTTAATGATATTTTAATAAATATACATATTATTCCTCCAAAGGAGAAACGGCTTCTATCACTTTATATTTTACAAGTTCAACATTGGACTTTTGTAGACCTTTGGAGTGATGTTTCAGAAGACCCATCACGGATCGGAAACCCAAGCAGGGATGGGTACCTCTGCATGCTCATTCAGTTAATTACTGGTATATGTCTGTCTATCAACAATATGTTAATGTGAACGCATATTTTATTGTTTTGCTATACTTATATCAGATAAGGCATTTTTTGGTGCCCACCCCTTTTTTCCTTTTCTTTTTCCACATTACTTGCCTAGAGAGTGACTTTCCAATTGATTTCTCAAACAGATTATAACAGGCACACTATTCCTTTTATTTTTAGAAATTTGACCCTTTGGGGGCTTGGCCAGAAGCCAGACCAGGTGGATGCATTCCTGCACTGCTCTGTGTATGTGGAGATAATCTAGGTACCCTTTGTTTGTGCCTGGATCAACTAGATAATATCATCATTGTACTCCCCTTGACACGCGAAGCTGATCGGTATAAATATTGCGGGGACTCTGCCCCTGACCAGCCAGATGATTGCATGGTGCTGGCTGTGGGCCTGGTAGGCTGCGGCTGCGACCTTGCGGCGTGATGGACTGCTTCCCCCTCCGCCTTCCTATTTTTTGTTTTATATCCCTGTTCCCCTTCCCTCCCCATAGGCTTACTCTATACTGTCTTCACGCATGCAGTGTGTGCCTGGCTGGCCACTGCCTGTTACTGCACTACCTTCTCATTCCCAGCACCTCTAGATCTCACCTGTGTGCACTGTGATACTTACACTGGATCTGGGGGCTCCTATATACTGACCTCTCTGAGTGTTAGGTGAAGACTCCGTTCGGTGTCTGAACTGGTGCCTCCCTTTCCTCTACATTAGGCCGATACTCGCATGAAGTTAAAGAGCCTCATACCTATCTTATTTCTGTGGTGTAATTACCACTGCTTAGAGATGCCTCTACCGCACAGTTGGGACTACTTGTGCACTGTCTCCAGCCACCGGAGGCTCCCACATTTCCCAGGAACATCAGATGAGTTAACCTCCCTGACTGACCCTCTATGTGAAGTCCTGCATATTATCCTCTAAGTGCTCTGTTGGGCTGGGCTGGTGGTGTGGCCTAGTGTGTGGTCCAGGATAACTATACCCAGTCTGGGTCTCAGCAAAGCAGAATACTTTGGGAGAGTGAGGTGGAAACTCTGTGTACCGCTTGGCTTGACACCTTCATCCTCAGCCTGGGAACTGCTATCTGGATTATGCAGGACATCTCTCATTTACAACCCTATATGTGTGCCCCCATCACTCCCATGTATAATTGAATCTATCTGTAGCCTTTCAACAGCTTTAACACCATAACACTGGTAGCCCATGGTGTGTGACACCTCCACATGCTGCTCCTGTATCAACCTCAGCTGACTCTTATGCAATTGGGGATCAATATTTGATCTACATGTGTCATCACCCATATAGTGCCCTGTCTGTCTCTTTCCTATGCATGTACCCCCATCTATCCCATGTTCTAAATACAGCTGGTGGTCCCAGCATCCTCAGCTTCCACCTACTCACTTTCATGTTGAATGTTTTATTATACCTATTTGCTAATATGGTATTGAATTAAATCTAATCTGCCATCTCGGGGTGTCCTATCTTCCACCGTGCAGCCTTGGTCCCTCACATCGCATAGCCTACTACCACAGTACTCACTTTTACCTGCACTATGGGGGAGAAAATCCAAGTCAGGTGTCTATACAACAAACTTAGCCAATTTGCCAGGAGACAGATGGAGGAGGGTGAAGTTCAGGCCATCATGGAGCAATCATCAACTCCTTCTTCTCCCTCCCACTCCTCTGAACTGGAGGGGACCTCTGACAAACACTTTTCTGAAATAATGGCAGCCATCTCCAACTTCCAAACAGTACTAACCTCTAAAACTGATTCTGTACAAGTGGAACTTAACTTGTTATGTGTTGTTGACCAGCAAAATATGAGAGAAAGAATGTTGGACACCCAAAGACGGGTCTCTGAAGTGGAGGACTCCCTTCCCCCTATCAATGAGTCACTTGAAACATTGAAGCAGCAGGTCAGATCCCTTCAGAAAAAAGATGATGATCTTTAAAATAGATCTTGCCACTGTAATATCCATATTGTTGGACTCCCAGAGCAATGTGAAGACTGTAATCCGGAACAATTTGTAGAATGCTGGGTGAAGGAAAAACTGGGTGAAGATGGCCTATCTGGCTCATTTCAAAAAACAAAAAAAGAGAAAGAAGGAGTACACTTCTAAGTGTAAACTGCTTGAAAAGTTCAATGATCTTGACACCTCCACCTTGATTTTCTAAATCGTTATCCTCCTTCACCGTGATATGGAACACCTTTGTGTTAGATATAAATTGCACTCACCTTTTTAAGAAGCTATATCCTGCCTATAGGTGTGTGCACTTTTACTGGATAACCCCCAGTAGTGGTATACTTTCTTGCTGTTTCCCCTGTCTGCTCCGTTTCTTTTGGATGGTTCCAGCAGGTATTCTGAACGCCTTGGAAATTCTGCAGACGTTTCCCTCTATCTAGGGTTATTCTACCTTAAATATGGACCTCTCTATTCACTGGAACAAGTATGGGATGAAAACAATCAATGGAGGTACTCTCATTTAAATTAAAAATTCAAATGTTTAATAAAAAAAAATTTAAGAAAGCGATATACCGCACATAATATATTAAAATCACACCTCAATGCTTTGAGTACAATATAAAAAAAAACAACACTCGCTACTTTTATAACAGAAAATTGTACTACCAAAACTCTTGTTTGTAGTGGAAAGGGCTCATAGGGTTCCCCCAACTTGCCCTCCGCCAGGAGCTCCCCCAAGACCCATGGTTGCTAAATTGCTTAACTACAAGGATAGTGATGCAGTCTTACGGTTGGCTCATCTCAACAGTGCTATTATGCATGCTAATGCCCGTGTCTCCATTTATCCAGATTTTTTCTGGAGGTACAGCACCAATGTGCCCAATATTTCCCCACCACCAATCTGGTATCTGACATACTCTAGTGTCTGTTCTTTGGGTGTTTCCATAGTGTGGCGGTGCTGGGGGAGGGGTGAGAGACCCTCTGGGGTGGCTACATGTGGGACTCACTCTAATGAGCAGGATTAACCTCAAGGTGGCTGGGAGACCATACCTGTATTAGTTGGATATGATGATCCTGGGTTTTATTCCCACACTTATAATTCTTGCTGTATTTGTTATTGCTGTCATGCCCACTGTTTTCTTAACCAGTACATCTAATGCTAGTTTATATCACTATCTACTGCATGAGTGACTCCCTGATGTGGCGGTGCTGCGGGGGGATCAATTACCCTCCGTGGTGGCTACTCGTGGTACTCCCCATACAGGGCAGAAATGGCCTCATTGTAATTGGGATAACGTGCCCGCACTTCATTCCGGGCTGATAGGCCCTATGATTTATTTTTGCATTTGTATATATTGTTAAGCTTGTACTTCTATCATATGTACTTTCCTATGAGGGGGTTATAATAAGGGGATGTGATAATTGAGCTTGCTGTGTTATTTAAAAGTACAATCAGAGATAGCTACATTACTGCATCACTTAACCTGATTTCTCCTTATGATGCACTGATGTACTCTTGTGGGTCATCACAGACACCCACGGGACTTTGGGCAGGTTCTATGACTTATAGCTGTTTGTTCTACTAAGTGGTTCTGTTTAAATGTGGGGGGGCATCCCGGTCCGGATTGGGATTCCCCAGGGGTTTTTTTATGGGATCGGGTCCACAACTGGTTGGAGTTGGATGGGGACAGGGTGGGAGGGTTTTTACTTTTTTTTCTTTAGGATTAGCTAGAGTGGACTGGGACCTTTTTTGATCAAGCACTCCATCCCCTGGGTCTAACATCTATAAATTAATCTTTTTTATGTTAGACAAGATTAAGATTCTTTCGTGGAATGTTAGGGGGCTTGAATGAGCCAATTAAATGTAATTTGATCCTTACCCATGTGAAGAAACAGCACCCTGACATCATCATGCTTCAGAAGACCCATCTATATGCTGAGAAAGTCATGGCATTAAAAAAACCATGGGTGGGGCATCACTACCACTTTACATATGCTAGGGGAGTTTCAGTCTTGATACGTAAATCAACACCATTTGAATTTGTAGACATACATACAGATCCCAATAGGAGATTTATATTTTTATCATGTAGAATTCAGGGGCATCTTTTATGATTATCAACATATATATACACCCCCCCCCCCGTTTGAACCCAGTGTCTTGAAGGAAGCATTAACCTATGTGTCTACCTGCTCTGATCATGTAGTAATATGCTCAGGTGACTTCAACATGACCATGAATGATAGACTGGACAGAAAGGGGGATCAGAGGAGGACAATTATCACGGTGCCCGTGATTGCTGCAGTTCCTTGTCTGTCACCGGTAGGGGGCTTCTATTGGCTGTCTGCAGATAGCCCGCCTCTTATTGCCTATTTAAACCTGGATTGGGCACCCTTTGGGTGCCCTTTCGTGTTGTTTCTGACCTTCTTGCTATCACTATGCCAGTGATAGCTGGGCCTCTGTTCCAGTGTTCCTGAGTTCCTGATCTCATGCGTTCCTGAGTTCCTGATCTCTACTGTTCCAGTGTTTCCTGCCTGCTGAGTTGTTCCAGTCCTGGTTCCGGCCTAGTCTCTGGTGTTGCAGTTCCTGCTGAACTTCTTCTCTGCTGTTTCCTGACCTGACTGATCGTTGCTGGTTCCTGTCATCTCATCGCCTGTCTCCTGTATCCTGGCAACCTCCTGCCTGGTCGCGTCGGCGACATTGCTTGTTACTCCAGTGTGCGGTCACTGGTTTGCTCCAAAGCCTATCGGCTATACAATCCTGTGTTGGTCACAGCGTGCGGACGCTGGTTTGCTCCTAAGCCTTGCGGCTATACAAAACTCGCTAGTTACACCAGTGTGCGGTCACTGGTTTGCTTCAAAGCCTATCGGCTATACAATCCTGTGCTGGTCCCAGCGTGCGGACGCTGGTTTGCTCCTAAGCCTTGCGGCTATACAAAACTCGCTTGTTACACCAGTGTGCGGTCACTGGTTTGCTTCAAAGTCTATCGGCTATACAATCCTGTGTTGGTCCCAGCGTGCGGACGCTGGTTTGCTCCTAAGCCTTGCGGCTATACAAAACTCGCTTGTTACACCAGTGTGCGGTCACTGGTTTGCTCCAAAAGCCTATCAGCTATACAATCCTGTGTTGGTCCCAGCGTGCGGACGCTGGTTTGCTCCTAAGCCTTGTGGCTATACAAACTCGCTTGTTACACCAGTGTGCGGTCACTGGTTTGCTCCAAAGCCTATCAGCTATACAATCCTGTGTTGGTCCCAGCGTGCGGACACTGGTTTGCTCCTAAGCCTTTCGACTATACAAACTCGCTTGTTACACCAGTGTGCGGTCACTGGTTTGCTCCAAAGCCTATCGGCTATACTATCCTGTGTTGGTCCCAGCGTGCGGATGCTGGTTTGCTCCTAAGCCTTGCGGCTATACAAAACTTGCTTGTCACACCAGTGTGCGGTCATTGGTTTGCTCCAAAGCCTATAGGCTATACTAGTCAGTAATGGTCCCAGTGTGCGGACGCTGGTTTGCTCCAAAGTCCTTGCGGCTTTATGATTACCCTGTTGGTCTCAGTGTGTGTACACTGGGTTGCTTACAATCCTGTCAATTTGTCATTACCATCTGACTGCTGCTACTATCTCTGGGCTGCCCTGCCCGGTATTGGTAAGGCCGGTAGAACCTTTTGCCACATTCCACCTGAGGTTGCCTTACTCGGTATTGGCAGGGCCGGTAGAGCCTATATTGTGACTCTTTTGAGGCTGCCTTGCCCGGTAAATTGGTAAGGCCGGTAGAACCGTTATGCTATTCCATCTGCAGGTTGCCTTACCCGGTATTGGCAAGGCCGGTAGAGCCTAACATTCTGCTACTTCAGACTGTCCTGTCCGGTATATTGACAGGACCGGTAGAGTCTGCCTTCTGTCTTGTTATATTCTGTATATATCTGTATGTATGTGTTTGCCATCCTACGTTATCAATTTATTATTTCAATAAAATTGATTTTTACCTAAAACTTGTGTCTGAGAGTCATAATAAACCGTGACAGTACGAAAGGGCCATGACCTCAGACAGCAAAGGTGAAGGTAACGCACAGAATATCCATTGGAGGATGGATGTGCACGAGCAACGTTTGGATCAGTTGGCAGTTGCAATTCAAACGATCCTTGAACGCGCGGTACTTGCTGACAAATCTAACTCTAGCCCGGTGGTCTCGCCAAGTCAGACACCGGAAAGTGATACCAGACCCCTAGGGGGTACTGTTAAAGGGTTAACGGCTTCTGCACCCTTGCCGCTAAGATATGATGGTGACCCTAGTCTCTGCAGAGGGTTCATCAACCAACTCGAAATCTTTATGGAATTGACGGCACACGCATTTCCCAATGATCGTAGTAAAGTGGGGTTCACGATATCATTGCTCACTGGCAGAGCTTTGGCTTGGGCTAACCCCTTGTGGGAGAATGCTAAACCTTGTACTAAGAACTTTAGTGAATTTGTGCAATCCATTCGAAGAGTGTTTGAGCCTCCTGGTAGAACCACCTCTGCTGCCAAACGCCTTATGGAGATACATCAGGGCAGGCGTACAGTGGGCGACTATGCCATCGAATTCCGCACATTGGCAGCAGAGGTAGGTTGGAATAACGAGGCATTATTGGCAGCTTTTTCTCAAGGCCTGAATGACCACATTAAGGACGTAATCGCTGCTAAAGATCTACCTATTGATCTAGATGACTACATTGAGTATGTTATGATAATTGACTCCAGAATACGTGAGAGATCAATTGCCAGAGATCGTAAGATACGGTCAAAAAATAATGAGCCTAGTAACATGTTTTGCCCACCCATCCCTCCCCTGGCATTGAAGTCTAGTGAACCTGTACGGGAGACAAGTGAACCTATGCAAATAGGCTTCACTAGACTAACCAAGGCTGAGAGACTATATCGCAAAAGACAAGGGTTGTGTTTATACTGCGGTAAAAAAGGGCATTTGCTAAATGTCCGTGAAACGCACCCACCTAGGGTACCTTGGGGGACAGGCCCTAGGTGGTGTACAATCGTCCCCAGTGTCGGGCGCAATGAAACCCACCATACAGGTGGTATTATCTTGGGCACAACGCTCTGTGGAGGTTTTGGCCTTGGTTGACTCTGGTGCAGCAGGGTATTTTATGGATAATACCTTTGCTGAATTGCACGGAGTTCCACGCATTGAAAGAGAAAACCCCTTGACTATTGAAGCGATTGATGGCAGACCCTTAGAACCGCCTCAGGTTATATTTGAAACTATGCCACTGTCTATGACTATTGGGGCACTTCACAGAGAAGAGCAGCAGTTTCAACAGATTAATTCTCCGCACCATGCGGTAATATTGGGATTTCCGTGGTTACAGTTACATAACCCACAATTTGATTGGAAAAAGTGTGAAATTGCTGCTTGGTCCCAGTTTTGTATGGACAAGTGCGTCATCCAGCCTATTAAGGTCCTGTGCACCTCCTCGGCTATACCGGATGTGTACCAACAGTTTGGCGATGTTTTTAGCAAAGGAGAGGCTAATTTGCTACCCCAGCATAGACCTTATGATTGTTGCATCGAATTGCAGCCTGGGGCAGTACCTCCAAAAGGACGCACTTATCCATTATCTTGTGAGGAAAATAAGGCTATGGAGGATTACATTTCTGATGCCCTTGCTAGAGGGATCATACGAAAATCTACCTCTCCAGCTGGGGCTGGGTTCTTTTTCGTAAAAAAGAAAAATGGCGAATTAAGACCATGCATTGACTACCGGGGCTTGAATAAACTAATGGCAAAAAACGCATACCCAATACCACTCATCACCGAGCTTTTTGACAGTCTTAAGGGCGCTTCGATTTTTACCAAATTGGACCTACGGGCCGCTTACAATCTGGTTCGCATTCGAGCAGGTGATGAGTGGAAAACTGCCTTTAATACTCGAGCTGGGCACTACGAGTATCTAGTAATGCCATTTGGGCTGTGTAATGCCCCCGCAGTTTTCCAGGAACTGATAAACGATGTTCTGAGAGATAAGTTACAGACATGTGTTGTGGTGTACCTTGACGATATACTGATTTACTCCCAAAACATGGCACAGCACATCAAAGATGTATCCGCAGTATTGCTACGACTCCGTGAGAACAAATTATTTTGTAAATTGGAAAAATGTGAGTTTCATAGAACCAGTGTGCCATTCTTGGGGTTCATTATTGGCAATGATGGCATTGCCATGGACAAAGAAAAGTTGTCAGCTGTCCTACAATGGCCAAAACCCAAGGGTCTTAAAGCCATACAACGTTTCCTGGGTTTTGCTAATTATTATAGGAGGTTTATTAAGAACTTTTCTTCCATTGTCAAACCTCTGTCCGATCTTACGCACAAGGGTGCTAATCCTTCTTGTTGGCCGCTATCTGCTGAGAATGCCTTTGAAAATTTTAAGCTGGCATTTGCTGCGGCTCCTGTGTTATCCCACCCCAATCCTCTAATTCCATTTACGTTAGAGGTTGATGCCTCAGATATTGGGGTCGGGGCAGTACTTTCGCAACGACACGATAAAGGTGGAACTCTCAGACCTTGTGGGTTTTTCTCAAAAAAGTTGACTGTCACTCAAAGCCACTATGAGGTAGGTGACAGAGAATTATAGGCCATTATCCTCGCTCTTAAGGAATGGCGTCATTTGCTTGAAGGTACTTAGAATCCTGTCTTAATTCTAACAGATCATAATAATCTGACTTATCTCTCGGAGGCCAAGAGATTGTCCTCTCGTCAGGCCAGGTGGGCACTGTTCCTGTCTCGATTTAATTTCATTGTATCATATTTACCGGGGTCAAAGAATATCAGGGCTGATGCACTGTCAAGACAATTTGAGGCCGACAGTGACAGAGTGGAAGCACCAGCACCTATCATCCAACCTGATAGAATACTGGCTACTATACGCACGAGTATTACTTCTCCTTTAGGGGAGGAGATCCTGGCCTCTCAGGGGTCCGCTCCCCATGAAACCCCAATGGGCAAATGTTTTGTCGCTGAACCATTTCGTACTAGGTTGCTTGAAACCTACCATTCCTCTAGGGCTGCGGGACATATTGGTAGAGACCAATTGTTATGGTCCCTTTCTCAGTTATTCTGGTGGCCTTCCATGAGAAACGATTGTGCCGAATTTACGAATGCCTGTGCCACCTGCGCCCGCGCTAAGACCCCGAGACATCTCCCAGTGGGCTTTCTTCAACAGGTGCCTAATGGCGAACGCCCCTGGTCTCATGTTTCCATTGATTTTATGGGAGAATTGCCTATGTCTAAGGGGTATTCCTTTATATTCATGGTGGTGGACAGGTTTTCTAAAATGGCTCATTTCGTGCCCCTCCGTGGCCTTCCTTCAGCTAAGGAATTGGCAATGGTGTTCGCCAGAGAAGTATTCTGGTTGCATGGAGTGCCTAGGGTACTGGTGTCTGACAGGGGGAGCCAGTTTGTGTCTAGATTTTGGAGGGCATTTTGCCAACAGATGGGCATACAGCTGTCCTTCTCCTCTGCCTACCATCCCCAGACCAATGGAGCCACTGAACGAGCTAATCAGGGCTTGGAACAATTTCTCCGTTGTTTCGTTACTGACTATCATGATAATTGGTCCGACTTGTTGCCTTGGGCAGAGTTCGCCAGGAACTGTGCGGTCAATTCTTCATCTGGGAGCTCCCCGTTTCTGATTAATTACGGGTTTCAGCCCTGTTTGCATTTCAGACGCAACAGATTCCAGCTCTGGATGAGCATATCGAGCAACTCCGTTCCACATGGGCACAAGTTCAGAGGGCACTTGGTCAGTCATATCAGCGTCATCAGCGCCATGCCAATCGCAGAAGGCTTCCAGCGGTTTCCTTTCAGGTTGGGGATAGAGTATGGCTTTCCTCCAGAAATCTCAAGCTGCAGGTTCCGTCTAATAAGTTGGCTCCCCGGTTTATTGGTCCATACAGAGTTATTTGCAAAATTAACCCTGTCTCCTATGCACTACACCTACCTGCATCCATGCGTATCCATAATGTGTTCCATGTGTCCCTTCTTAAGCCTCTGGTTTGCAATCGCTATACTACCACACCTGTGGTGCCAGGACCTGTTGAGGTCGAGGGCCAGGAGGAGTACGAGGTTCAGAGCATTATTGATTCCCGTAGGCTTAGAGGAAGGGTACAGTACCTGGTACATTGGAAAGGGTACGGTCCTGAGGATCGATCATGGGTGGATAGTAAGGACCTTCATGCACCTAGGCTAACTAGGGTCTTTCATGCCAATTACCCACAGAAACCTAAACCCTATTCTAGGAGAGGGGGTCTTTGAAAGGGGGTACTATCACGGTGCCCATGATTGCTGCAGTTCCTTGTCTGTCACCAGTAGGGGTCTTCTATTGGCTGTCTGCAGATAGCCCGCCTCTTATTGCCTATTTAAACCTGGATTGGGCACCCTTTGAGTGCCCTTTCGTGTTGTTTCTGACCTTCTTGCTATCACTATGCCAGTGATAGCTGGGCCTCTGTTCCAGTGTTCCTGAGTTCCTGATCTCATGTGTTCCTGAGTTCCTGATCTCTACTGTTCCAGTGTTTCCTGCCTGCTGAGTTGTTCCAGTCCTGGTTCCGGCCTAGTCTCTGGTGTTGCAGTTCCTGCTGAACTTCTTCTCTGCGGTTTCCTGACCTGACTGATCATTGCTGGTTCCTGTCATCTCATCGCCTGTCTCCTGTATCCTGGCGACTTCCTGCCTGGTCGCGTCGGCGACATTGCTTGTTACTCCAGTGTGCGGTCACTGGTTTGCTCCAAAGCCTATCGGCTATACAATCCTGTGTTGGTCACAGCGTGCGGACGCTGGTTTGCTCCTAAGCCTTGCGGCTATACAAAACTCGCTTGTTACACCAGTGTGCGGTCACTGGTTTGCTCCAAAGCCTATCGGCTATACAATCCTGTGTTGGTCCCAGCGTGCGGACGCTGGTTTGCTCCTAAGCCTTGCGGCTATACAAAACTCGCTTGTTACACCAGTGTGCGGTCACTGGTTTGCTCCAAAGTCTATCGGCTATACAATCCTGTGTTGGTCCCAGCATGCGGACGCTGGTTTGCTCCTAAGCCTTGCGGCTATACAAAACTCGCTTGTTACACCAGTGTGCAGGCACTGGTTTGCTCCAAAAGCCTATCAGCTATACAATCCTGTGTTGGTCCCAGCGTGTGGACACTGGTTTGCTCCTAAGCCTTGCGGCTATACAAACTCGCTTGTTACACCAGTGTGCGGTCACTGGTTTGCTCCAAAGCCTATCGGCTATACAATCCTGTGTTAGTCCCAGCGTGCGGACGCTGGTTTGCTCCTAAGCCTTTCGGCTATACAAACTCGCTTGTTACACCAGTGTGCGGTCACTGGTTTGCTCCAAAGCCTATTGGCTATACTATCCTGTGTTGGTCCCAGCGTGCGGACGCTGGTTTGCTCCTAAGCCTTGCGGCTATACAAAACTTGCTTGTCACACCAGTGTGCGGTCACTGGTTTACTCCAAAGCCTATCGGCTATACTAGTCAGTATTGGTCCCAGCGTGCGGACGCTGGTTTGCTACAAAGTCTTTGCGGCTTTACGATTCCCCTGTTGGTCTCAGTGTGTGTACACTGGGTTGCTTACAATCCTGTCGATTTGTCATTACCATCTGACTGCTGCTACTATCTCTGGGCTGCCCTGCCCGGTATTGGTAAGGCCGGTAGAACCTTTTGCCACATTCCATCTGAGGTTGCCTTACTCGGTATTGGCAGGGCCGGTAGAGCCTATATTGTGAATCTTTTGAGGCTGCCTTGCCCGGTAAATTGGTAAGGCCGGTAGAACCGTTATGCTATTCCATCTGCAGGTTGCCTTACCCGGTATTGGCAAGGCCGGTAGAGCCTAACATTCTGCTACTTCAGACTGTCCTGTCCGGTATATTGACAGGACCGGTAGAGTCTGCCTTCTGTCTTGTTATATTCTGTATATATCTATATGTATGTGTTTGCCATCCTACGTTATCAATTTATTATTTCAATAAAATTGATTTTTACCTAAAACTTGTGTCTGAGAGTCATAATAAACCGTGACAACAATAAACTCTCTAGGGCTAGGTTTCAAGCTCTTATTCAAGTCATGGGTTTGGTGGATGCGTGGAGGACCTTGCACCCTCAAGTTCTGGATTATTCAGGTCACTCTACCACTTAAGGGTTTCTCTCTCGTATAGATTATACTTTCTTTTCTCTGTCAGGGATACACAGAGTGACAGAATGTCAATTTCTACCCAGGGTTGCCTCTGACCATTCCCCTCTTGTTGCCACCATTTCTCTAAATGGCTACCACACTTTACGCAGGCGCCTAAATCCTATGTGGCTGATCAAGGAGGATATTGCTGAATGTCACTCCCATGATCTCCATCTCTATTTTGAGGAAAATCTACACTCTGTTTCTATGGTGTTGGCTTGGGACACAGTTAAAGCTGTTGCTAGAGGATTCCTCACTGCGCACATACAGACCGATAAAAACCTAAATGGGAGGAGATCCGAGGACTGGAGGATTCCCTTCAAGAGGCCGAGGCTGAATTTGTGGAATTAGATACTCCTAGCACTTATGATGACTTTCCGAATACATCCCTGAATTATAACATTAAGATGTCTGATCTTAACTTAAACTGAATATTTTATAAAAAGCAGACATTTTTTGAGCATGGAGACACGGTGGGGAAACTATTAGCTCATTTGATTAAAACTAATACTGCGTTACCACCATTACATCTCTGACCTCGGCTGAAGGTATGCCTCTCACAACTCATAAAGATATCAGTATGGAATTTACTAATTTTTACAAATCCTTGTACTCCTCCAGATCCTCTCATGATGTAGATAGAATGCAGAACTGTTTGCAGCTGTGTCCTCTGCCGACACTGGAGGTGGAAGACAGGAGACGAATGGACTCTCCAATTTTACTGAGGGAGGTGGTGGAGGCGATCAAACAGCTTTCACATGGAAAGTCTCCTGGGGATGATGGGTTGCCCGTGGAGTGGTACGTACGGTTTGCTGATATCCTTGCACCTCATTTGCTTAACACATTTTATTCAGCTTTGGAGGCCCGGGTGCTCCCTCCATCCTTTAATGTAGCTAATATTATTGTTCTTCCAAAGCCAGGCAAGGACCCCAAAAAATGTGACTTGCACCACCCTATCTCTCTTATCAACACTGATGCCAAAATGTTGGCGAAAATTCTAGCCACTAAGCTTATCTCTGTTATATCTAAACTTATCCACCCTGACCAATACAGATTTATGCAGGGAAAGTCCACTTTTCACAATCTTAGGGGTCTCTTGGGGCATGTATATGCAAATCACTCTGCGGACAGAAATGGAGTCTGTGTCTCGCTTGATGCTACAAAAGCATTCGACTCAGTGGAGTGGGACTACTTATGGAATGTCCTAGATCACATAGAATTTGTGACTGGTTTTGTTCAGTGGATCAAACTATTGTATACTGCCCCCCAGACAAAGATCTTACTTGGCAGTGGCTATTCCAGCTTGTTTCCCTTGAGTAAGGATACACAACAGGATTGTCCCTTTCCCCTGGCCTATTTACCTTAGCTATGGAGCCCCTGTCAGCTGGAATTCATGGAGACCAACATGTTATTGGCTTTCCTGTAGGGGGGGTTGAGGAGTAACATGCACTCTATGCTGATGACGTTTCACTGTTTTTGGGAGAGGGTGGAAGATCCTTGCCACGGGTGCTGGAGCTTGTGGAGGGGTTTGGCTCCTTCTCTGGGCTATCCGTTAACTGGGCAAAATCATCTATACTACCTCTACATTTGTTACTGGATATTTTAGAGATTAATACAGGACAGTTACAGACTGTAACAACAATAAAATACCTGGGCATTAATATTTCTGCATCTGCCGATACCTTTCTCAGAGATAACTTAGACCCTGTGATCACCATTCCAGACCAAAACTAGAACCTAGATGAAACTGCCAGAGCTAACCTGATAAAAATGTTTTTTTTTTTGCCAAAATTTTTATACATATTTCAGGGTCCCCCAGTCCCTATCCCTATGAGGTATTTTAAACTAATTGATCAAATCATGACCACCCTGTTATTGGTTGGGGCAGGGCGAGAATCAGATTGTCCTCCCTTAAGCAATTGATGCAGAACGGTGGCATTGCCCTCCCAGACTTTCATAAATACTATCTAGCAGCCCAAGGCCAATTCACTTTGGCTTACACTATGACAGACTCTACCCATCAGTTCCCAGATCTTGACAAACCATTCCTCCTTCCTGGATATGAAAACAGGCATTTTGTTCTTCTGGGCGAGCGTATTAGCTTGCCACCCTCTACTCCCACTAAAACTTTGTGTAATATGTGGTCATGTATTAAACTTGTCTACAATTATTCATCTATTGACCCTGACATGCCTCTCTGGGGTACTGCTGGATCCCCACATTTGTCTGCCTTGGACTTTAGGTCTCACTGGGCTGAATTTGGTGTTACGAAATTTGGTCATGTATATAGTGACAATGCCTCTCTGATGAAGTAACGTTAGCGTTACGAAACTTGTCAGACATATTTCATTCTTCCTATTTGGTCATTTATTATCTGGCATTGTTTATGCCTTTGGATATTGCTTTTGTTTTTAAATTACTTTTTATTAAATTTGGTCTACTATTTCTCCGGATGATATAGGGTTATTTCAGAAAATTAGGTACTGCCAAGGAAAATACTGGGCAATTGATTGCCCTGTGTTAGAGTGGCAGTTGCCACATATATGCTGAATCCCTGATGGAGCAAAGACAACAGATAGCAAAATGTTTCGCTTTTGGATCATGAGTAAAGTATCTCCATCTTGTATATGTTATTGATTGAGGAATTTCATTCTGAAGCCCTACTACTGCTACTACTACAGGCAGTAGATGTTTCTTTAGTACTAGTAGTAGGCAGCTGTGGCACTGCACCTTGAACAGCAACTGAAGCATTTATAGCTAGGGTTTTTAATGTTGACCTGTGCTGCTGCTTAGTCAATAACAGTGAGTGTGACAAGGTTGGGGCCGGACTTGGAGGTGGTGATGCTGATAATGACTGAAAATATAATGTTTGTGTATTATTAGTCATGTTTACTTATCCAACCTTTCCAGGTGGGCCAAATCTTCATTGCTCTGAAGAAGACAGGGAGGAACATGGAAATATATATTCTAATTTAACATCATCATTAACACCAATTAGGACATCAGCATCATCCACTTCCTTACCATCCCCATTATTTTCATATTCGTGTATTTTCACTTTATTCTGTAAGGGAACATTGAGAAGATTGATCATTCCTTTGTAGTAGGGTGTTACTACTCCCACTGTCAGACTGAGCACTTTGGCTCCATGCTAAATGCTAAATTTTCCTCTGCTATAGCAACAATAGAATGTGACTCCTTTTCACCATTAGAATAGCAGTGAGTGGGACGGGGTGAAACTGATAGGATGACTGAGATTATGATGATGGGTAATTATTAAAAAGTAAATATTCATGGAGTTCAAAGTGCAGAATTCTCTTTTTTGTTTCAAAAGTGTACAATAGTTTGATATGCATTACTGTTGCCTTTCACAATGCAAAGTCCACCTGCTAATTTCATAACTGTTCTTTGACAATGTACAGTAAGCTGGCATTTTGTAGAACAAATCAATATACTCCTAATGAATTATTCTATTTTATATCACCACTTGTTGTATGAAAATAATTTCCATGCAAATAATCTTCCCTACCACACAGATAAAATAAATATCTCTTCAAAAAATTATTCTAGATTCAGGTGATTAATATGCTTAAATGTGTCATAAATCCGATTAGCTTCAAAAACATGCATCATTTAAATAAAACACAATATATGCAATAGTTTGCAGCACAGCAGCAGTAGTTTGTCACTTCATAACAAACAAACAAATAATGCAACAGCAAATTAAACTATGTTGAAATATATATAGAAATGCTCAATATGTCAGAAAAATTCACAAACTAGCTAACGAATAAAAGCTAAAGTAATAAATTATTTATTAATAATAATTTAAGTACTCATCTATAAGTGTATGCAATATTAAAATATGCACTTGACAGCATTTTTTAAACAGAATAAATGTGTCACTTGAAAACAAGTTTTGTTAGTTTACAGAAAAATGAAATTAGTATATATATTATATTAGTCATTTTTGGCTAAGTTAAACAGTTTATAAGAGATTAACCTTTATATTTTGCTGGCACACTCTGGCACTTTAAGCTAATTCTCTGCATGATATGATAATGAGTTTACTGTTCAGGTTCATTGTGCTACTAGTTATAATCCCTGATGCCCTGCCTAGATACATTTATAACTGATGCCTTACTGTGCCACCAGAAAATAGAAATTAGACAGTTTTTATTCCTCTATAAATTTAACTAAACATATTTTAGAATGACCGGCCCACTTAATTATCATTTTTTAAAACAAAAAGACTATTGGGAGACTTCAAATATGTAAGTAAATACTTTGTTTCCTAATTACCATCTTTATAAAATAACAAGCAAAATAATCCACAGTAAAGTTTAATGTGTTTAAATATATGAAAAATTAATGTTCATGTTTAGTATCAGTTGCCCAAGCAGATATATATAAAATAATTGAATAACAAAAATCTCAGACACGCAGGGTTCCTTAGTTGTATATCCAGTTATAATAATAAATATAAAAATAACAGGAGTTTTTAAACATAATTACAAATCCCCAAGGAGATGTGAAAGGGTTAAAAGCCGCATTTAGGAGTCATAAATATGAATTAAACTCTACAGTGAATTTTTTTCTCTAATCCATATGTTATTCTTTGAGTTCTCTCCACTTTCAAATTGAGATTCACTAAAATAACATAAGTATTAACGAATTTATCTTACTGTAGGCCTTATTTCCCCTGTATCACACCTTTGTCACTGCCATGAAGAAATTCATAATTGAGAAGACAAATAAAAGGTATAAAAGGTATATTATTTTTATATAGTGACAAAAGTACTCTTTAATGTTTTGTACCTTCTGTCTTGGGATCAGCCTCTAGGTTGCACAGACACTTTACACACAGGAGGAGGATAATTCAAGTATTTGACTGTTTAGTTGTTTCCAAGTGGTGAGACAGCAGCAACACAAACAAAACAAAATCCTTGCTCTACTGAGCACTAACTAATCACATCAGCTCCTAACTGTATTTGGACTACTAGTCAGTTTACCAGCTTGAGAAATAAACATACAACATCACAGTCCAGCAGACACAAGTAAACTTCACAAGTTGCTGGCCTTCAGAAGCTAATTCTTTCCTCTCTGGGAACTCAAACAAAAAGAGAGAGTATGTTCAGTGTAGGGGGAAGTATTTGACTGCTAGATGCACTAATGACCAAATGCAGGTGAGTGAAAATAGGGAGTGATAGAACTGGTGTGGATTCCTCACTTGACACATGCCAGTTACTATGAAACTGTAGACTAGAGTACTGACCCAAAATACATAGATTTCCAATGTGTAACAAGCTATCTATATATTATATTTCCCTGGGACTAATCAGGGTAGATACCCTGAAGGATTTGGAGATATATATATACACCCTCCATCACTATTCCAGAGACTCTGTCACTATATATATATATATATATATATATATATATATATATATATATAATGTATTAAAGTCAACAAGGCATTTGTTTTAATGGCTCAGGAATTTTAACTTTAAGACCTGATTAATAAAAGGTGATACACAATTATTTTACTTAGCCAATAAAAGTTGTGTTAATGACAAATGACAGCCAAAAATATATACGCCAAACTGGTCCCTTCGTATGAAAAAGATAAGCATTAAGTGTCCAAGATGGGATACACGGGAGAAGTAATAGCATTGTTTTTCACATATGTTTTTTTTTGTTGTATACTGTTTATAAAACTTGCATCGTAACTTACATATTTGTAAGGGTTATCCTTTAGTGTTGAGCGAGCACCCCGATGCTCGGGTGCTCTGACCGAGCACCCCCTGAGGCTCGAGTGCTCGGCCGAGCACCCGAGCCCCATTGAAAAGCATGGGGCGACACGAGCATTTCACCAGGCACCCCCTGCTCTGATGAGGGGAGGGTGCCTGGTCAATGCCCCCCTTCATCTCCGCTATGCCCCCTTCATCTCTGAATGCCCCCTTCATCTCCGCAATGTCCCCCTTCATCTCCGCAATGTCCCCCTTCATCTCCGCTATGCCCCTCTTCCACAATGTCCCCCTTCATCTCCGCTATGCCCCTCTTCCACAATGTCCCCCTTCATCTCCGCTATGCCCCTCTTCCACAATGTCCCCCTTCATCTCCTCTATGCCATAGATGAGATGAAGGGGGACATTGTGGAAGAGGGGCATAGCGGAGATGAAGGGGGACATTGTGGAAGAGGGGCATAGCGGAGATGAAGGGGGACATTGTGGAAGAGGGGCATAGCGGAGATGAAGGGGGACATTGTGGAAGAGGGGCATAGAGTCTATGCCCCTCTTCCACAATGTCCCCCTTCATCTCCGCTATGCCCCCTTCATCTCCGCAATGCCCCCGTACCTCCAGTCCCTGGTGGTCCAGCGGAGCGTCTTCTGATCTGTGCCTCTTCCGGCACAGATCCCCGCCACCCGAACATGGCGGGAGAGCACATGGCGGTACTCGACGAGTACCGCCATGTGCCGAGCAGAGCGATGCTCGAGCCGATCCGAGCATCGGCCGAGCACGCTCGCTCAACACTACTATCCTTGAATTAAGTCAGCAAACAATTGTTTGAAACATAGCCTTGCTGTAATATTTCAAATGTTTAACTTTCTTGGACCCCTTGGGTGCCAGGGGTTTCACAGCTCATTGCAAGTGGTAGGTTGTGCATTTATCTGGTGTTTGGGGGGGTAACCCATTCTGTAGACTTAGACATATCTGGGTAAAGACTAAAATTCACTGGTGCATTAAAAAAGTAATAAATAATGTTTGTATTTTCTACTTCACTTCAAAGAGACTCTCCCGGAGTCTAAGGAATGAATTGCAGACCATAATGATCAGAATTTAAATGTTAAAATAATTTGCATGAGTATTTAACCTGTCATGTTTTGTGTATTCAGCCTTTATTCTTATTATGCCTGAAGAAGAGACCTAAGATGTCTTGAAAGATTGTCCTAGAGCCACTCAGTTAGCCAATAAATGTATAATTTGTGTTCTACTAGTGTCCTGGTTTTTCTATGGCTAACACAGTACTCCACTTTAAAGTATATAAACTGTAAGTTGTAGATAAAATAAAGGCACTCAGTGGTGTATTACTAATGAATAATGTATGTACCGAAACAGGTGATGATGCCTGTAATAGCTGCTACAAATCCTGTGATTTGTGTGAAAAGTCTATATCTATATGGAAAGAAACAAACGTAATGAGCTGTATCAGGAATACATCCTCTAATATTAATACCCTGACAACTACTATGACCCATGGCACATATAGATAATGTGCTTACAATTAATCTAAAAATGTTTAATAAAGATATAAAAACACAATAGCAAATATATTACACATCCTAGGCGATACAACAAGCAATATCAATGTGGATCCGAGAGTCCCAAAAAGTTGGAGGAAAGTCTGCAAATAACAAACAAGGACTGTCCAGTGTGTGAGCTGATCTTAAAGTTACTTTACCCAACAGCAGCAGAAGCACTCTTCTTAGCAAGGGCTATGGAAGTTGATGTTGATGACCTGTGTTTGCTGATTATACAACAATAGTGTCTGTGTATGGGTGGTGGAGGTTAGAATTGGAAGTCATGCATTTTTAGGCATCTTTACTTGTGCAGAGTCAGACTTTACAACTGAATTCTTATTTTATAAATAGGCACAGTGGTGGAAAACCGAGCCGTTTCCTTTCAGGTAATTTTATGGCTGTGTCATCATCTCTCTCAATCACAGCTTAATCTGTATCTGAAGAAGAGGAGGATGCTGGAAGGATACATTCTAGATCAGCATCATCATCATTATTAATTAGGTCATCCTCAACATTGTAGACTGCTTCTTCCCCACTAGTGGTAGGCAAAAAGTGAGAAAAACTTCCCACGTGACTTCTAGTGAAAAACGGACGATCTTTCTCTTTTTTACAAATGTTTTCTCCTTTTATCCAATTCAAAATTTTCCTCCTTTTCGCTATTCCAGCAAATTTTTGCCTATTGCAAGACATTATTCTCCTATTCTAACACATTTTTCACCTATTCAACACATTTTTCTCCTATTTTAACATATTTTTTCTCAAATTCTAACACATTTTTTCCTATTCCAACACATTTTTTCCAATATTACTTCTTCTGAGGGTTGTAGTGGAGAAATAAGTAGCTGAAAGTCAAAGTTGTGAGTCCTACAGCAACATACCCCTTGTAAAAATGTGTTAGCACGCAGAGTGTATTTGTCCTTTGCCCACAACACTTACTTCCTGCTTAAATGACACTGGCACATATACATGATGCTGTCACGTAATAAAAGAAATAAAGTACAACCTACAATGTGGCAGATGTGTATGGTAGTGGTGGTAGAAGACTGGCGTGGTATGATTGGTGGGACCTTAACAAACGGCATCCATCCTGGGAGGAGAGGGATCATAATCATTTATTGCACATGCTGCAGCAACCATTGCACTTTACTCCCATGTCCCTGCAGTGTGTTACCTTTCCCCCTCCCGCTTGTGCATTTGCTAAAAATTATTCAACTACTGTGTGTGTTTTTACTCTCTACAGTACACAACTGATGGAGTGTGATGTCTTCCCTTGGCCCTCAATAAAACTCTCAATGTTGTCTGCTGTCTATCAAGTCTGCCTTAATTGCAGAGCTCCCAGTCAGCTGACTAATATATTTATTTGTTTAATTATTTATGTATTTTTTTATTTATTTTTTAAGTTGTCCAATCTTATCACAGTTAGTCAAAAAAAATATATAGGAGGCAAATATAGTTGTTGATACCTTTATTGGCTAACTAATTAGATAGTGTCTCTGTCTTTTTGTTGTTAATGCTGGATCTGTGGGAATTAAACCTTTTATGTAGTGGCTGTCCAGTTTCCCCCACGTACAGAACTGTTGGGCATTTTGCACACATGATGAGGTATATTACACTGGATGATTTGCAGGTGAATGTACCATTGATCTTATGGCGTAACTGGGTGTTTGGAATGGGTATTGTGTCTGTGGTGTAAATGTGTGCACAGGTTTCACATCTCTTTTGTAGGCAGGGAGATGTGCCATTTTTTGTATTTTTAATCAGGGCACTCCTTACCATCAGTCGTTTTAAATTGGGAGGCTGTCTGAAGGAGAGTAAGGGGGATTGTGGAAATATGTTCTTAAGTCTTTCATCCGTATGTAATGTGGTTTGAAGTTCTCTTGATATATTGAGTAGAACTTCAACTGATGGGACTGTTCCACTCAGAAGGAGAGAAAAATATGGGAGGTTAAAAGGATAGTAATGTTTCATAATAAAAGCAACTCTAATTAATCATCATAGTATTTGGACTTTGGAGAGTGTTATTTCAATTCTGTCAGAGTTGTAGTTCCAGAGTAATTCAATGACAAAGTGTCCCCCTCCCGCCCCTTTTACTGATGTCAGACTCTTCAGCCAGATCAGAAGGGAGGTGCCCAGGTAGACTGCAGAGAAGGACAATCTTCAATTAAGATAAGGGAAAAACCTGAAAATCTTGTCAAGGGGGGCAGGGACTTCATTGTTTTCATAGGAATAAGAGTGTCCCCTTCTGTTATCTGTCCAGTCTATGGACTGCATTCCACATCTGAAAAGAGATTGCTTACACTAGGTAAAAGGGGCGGGAGGGGGAAACTTTGCTTGTGAATATCTCATAAACCATAAAGGTTTGAGAGATAAGACTTATATCATTCTTCATGTTTTTTTTAATGTCTACAAAATAAAACAAAGTTAAAACGAAGTATTACTATCCCTTTAAGTTAATATTGAAGTTTAATGCTTTACATTTTTGAATAGAGACAGAGAATTTCTGTCACATTATCATTGTTGATTAAACATTCTAACACTCCCTCTGGGATCATAAATACCTCCAAGTCCTTAGAGGAAGACTGCAATTTACCATTGACTGATTAAAAGAATCTGTGTCTCAAGTGAGTTTTCTTTTCTGATTTCCATTCTAAACAATGCAATGTGTGTTTGTGTATAAGAAAGAGGTTTTCATAGTTATCTGTATTACATGCCTGAGGAAGAGACCTAAGGTATTGAAAGCTTGCATTCTAAATCTAATTAGTTAGCCAATAAAGGTATCAACAATTATATTTGCCTTCTGTATTTCTATGGTTAACATGGTATGAACACATCTGTTATCAAAAAAAATATATAACTAAAAAACAAAATCAACTTCTTTTCCCAGACTTCCCCAGCACAGAGAATATAAAAGTAAATTCAGCAAGCAATTTGGACGCCAGCTGCCTGTGCCTTGCCAGTCAGTCACATCAAATGTTGGGGTATTTTGGGGCAACCTCCTTCCTCCCTTTTTATCCCACATTGTGCCCCCAGACTCCCTTCTACAGAGAACAAATGTCTTAACTAAATGACTCCCTAAACTAAGCTTCAATTCCCCTTTATTTGCCTATCTTCTCCAGCTCAAAAACATGCTGCTTTCGTCTCTCACAAACACAGAATGGCATTTTGTGAGAGCCTTAGAGCCTTTTATATGGTTGTAGAAAACTTTTGTGTGGTGGAAAAAAATGTTTTCTACCCATTGGTTTCAATGCAATAAGCTAGGCAAAAAAAGCGAGAAAAAGTGGGAAAACTGCACTTTTCGCAGGAAATTTTTTGCCAAGTGGAAAGTGCCATTTTTTTGCTGATTTCGATGTGAGGCGAAAATTTTCACCCATCCCTATTACCCACTGAATAGGGATACTTTTTACTTTTTCCCCCTTATTCACAGTATTTTCTGGTACTTACTGGACAGGTGTTGTACTTGTTTGTGCCAGTCACTATCAGGTACAGCAGTTGGGTGAACTGCTACACCTTCTTCCATCATGGCATCAACACTAGAACGTGACTCATTTTCATCTTCAGGTTGTTTATTAATAGTACTAGTGGTGGTGGAACTTTTTATGGAGCTTTGATAGTCGGTCTCCTCAGGAGGATAAAAATCATCCTCATTTTTTGCACACACTGCAGCAACTGCAGTCAGTTTTTTGACTACTACTTTACTCAAAGGTCTGTGAATAGCTCCTACTCCTTTTACCTTCCCCCTGACCTTAGTGAATTTTCTGGATATTATTAAATTACTCTGTATATTTTTCCATTGACATTCACAGTACAACTGATTGTACAGGGAGGAAATAAATTATTTGATCCTTTGCTGATTTTGTACGTTTGCCCACTGAGAAAGAAATTATCAGTCTATAATTTTAATGGTAGGTTTATTTGAACAGTGAGAAACAGAATAACAACAAAAAGATCCAGAAAAAACGCATTTCAAAAAAGTTATAAATTGATTTGCATTTTTACTATCAATCAGCAAGATTTCTGGCTCCCAGGTGTCTTTTATACAGGTAACAAGCTGAGATTAGGAGCACTCTTTTAAAGGCAGTGCTTCTAATCTCAGCTTGTTACCTGTATAAAAGACACCTGTCCACAGAAGCAATCAATCAATCAGATTCCAAACTCTCCACCGTGGCCAAAATCAAGAAGCTGTCCAAGGATGTCAGGGACAAGACTGTAAACCTACACAAGGCTGGAATGGGCTACAAGACCATCGCCAAGCAGCTTATTCGCAAATGGAAGAAACACAAAATGACTGTCAATCTCCCTCGGTCTGGGGGCTCCATGCAAGATCTCACCTCGTGGAGTTTCAATGATCATAAGAATGGTGAGTAATCAGCCCAGAACTACACAGGAGGATCTTGTCAATGATCTCAAGGCAGCTGGAACTACAGTCACCAAGAAAATAATTGGTAACACACTACGCCGTGAAGGACTGAAATTCTGCAGTGCCCGCAAGCTCAAGAAAGCACATGTACAGGCCCGTCTGAAGTTTGCCAATGAACATCTGAATGATTCAGAGGAGTACTGGGTGAAAGTGTTGTGGTCAGATAAGACCAAAATCTAGCTCTTTGGCATCAACTCAATGTGTTTGGAGGAGGAAGAATGCTGCCTATGACCCCAAGAACACTATCCCAACTGTTAAACATGGAGGTGGAAACATACTGGGCTCCTGCACCCACACAGTGCCCTTCTGTGGTGTTCCTGTACCAGTGCTAACTACTGCTCAGAGTTCCCAGTGTACTGACTTGGCCTGCCTGACTACTCTTCAGTTCCTGCTCCTGTGTACCGTTCCAGATTGCCTGACTACTCTTCAGTATCTGCTCCTGTGTATCGACCCGGCCTGGCTGACGTTCCTGCTCCATTGTACTGACCTGGACTGGCTGACGTTCCTGCTCCTGTGTTCTGACCCAGCCTGGCTGACGTTCCTGTTCCTGTGTTCTGACCAGGCTTGATCAACGTTCCTGCTTCCTTTGTCCTTGTCACCTCGGTAACATTCTTAGTCCTCTGACAATCCGGTTACCATTGGCTTGTCCTCCGTCTCTGCTCCGGCAGGTTGCCAAGTGTTGTCTCAGTTACTGCTCCAGCAGAGCCCCTCTGGCCTAGTCCCCCGCTACTGCTCCAGCAGGTTGCCAAGTGTTGTCTCAGTTACTGCTCCTGCAGAGCGCCTCTGGCCTAGTCCTCCGCTCCTGTCATACAGGTTGCAAGTGTGTGCCTCCGTGATTGCTCTGGTAAAGTGCCATTGGCTGGTCCTCCACTACTGCTCTGGCAGGTTGCCAGTGTTGTCTCAGTTACTACTCCGGCAGAGCACCTCTGGCTTAGTCCTCCATTACTGTCATACCGGTTGCAAGTGTGTGCCTCCATGATTGCTCCGGTAGTACTCATTCTACCTCAGTTGTGCTAGCAGTTCACGTATGTTTGCTGACCTTGGCTTGTTTAAGTATCATTCCAGTACCTTCACACATGGGACTGTTTACCATCATTGATGAACTTTAACACCTGCAGTGCCGGAATCCTGGGAACCTATTTCTCGTGCCTGACCTGTGTCAGTATATACTGTCTGTACCTTCATGTTATGCTGAACCTGTGTGGGCATTGAATAATTTACCTGTCGTGTGTCTGTACTATACTGTTGTATACTACAGGACCTGTGAGGGTTCTTACTGTATTGTTTTATTCAATAAAACTGTGTTTTTATCCTAACCACTATGTCTGTGAGTCAAACAAACCGTTACACAAATCTTGAGTGAGAACTTCCTTCCCTCAGCCAGGGCATTGAAAATGGGTCGTGGATGGATATTCCAGCATTACAGTGACCCAAAACACATAGCCAAGGCAACAAAGGAGTGGCTCAAGAAGAAGCACAATAAGGTCCTGGAGTGGCCTAGCCAGTCTCCAGAATTTAACCCCATAGAAAATCTGTGAAGGGAGCTGAAGGTTCGAGTTGCCAAATGTCAGCCTTGAAACCTTAATGACTTGGAGAGGATCTGCAATGAGGAGTGGAACAAAGTCCCTCTTGAGATGTGTGCAAACCTGGTGGCCAATTACAAGAAATATCTGACCTTGCCAACAAGGGTTTTGCCACCAAGTACTAAGTCATGTTTTGCAAAGTGGTTAAATACTCAGTAAAATGCAAATCAATTTATAACTGTTTTGAAATGCATTGGATTGTTTTGTTGTTATTCTGTCTCTCACTGTTCAAATAAACTTATCATTAAAATTATAGACTGATTATTTATTTGTCAGTGGGCAAACATACAAAATCAGCAGGGGATCAAATAATTTTTCCCTCACTGTATGTATTGTCTTGCCCTTTACAGATTACGCTATCTCTTCTAGTATCAGCCTGCTTCAGTCACCACTCATGTCTTAATTAACTGTCCCTAACCCTATCACTGTAGTATCAGCCTGTCTCAGTCACATACAATATTGGAGTATTTGGGTAAATCTCCTTTGTTCCCTTCTACTCCCCTAACCAAGAGATTACAGCCAGATCAGGAAGAAACATTGATCATGGCTTCTTGTGTGTTTCTAGTCATACAAAATGTTGAGGAATCTCCTTTGCTCACTTTACACTTTCCCCAAACTCCCCTAACACAGAGAACATATTTCCTGTGCACAAGACTCCATAAACTACACTGCAGCTTTGCTTTATTTGCCTTTCCTAACTAGCAGGGATGGGAAAGGTTTTGCCACAACACAGAAATAGGCAAAACAAATGGCACTTACTGCCTAGAGGGAAATTGCCTGTGAAAAGTGCTGTTTTTCCTCTTTTTTCACCTAACTTATTACATTTATTTATTTACATTTAAATTAAGGAAGACACATAGCAAATCTGAGTTTATTTCCAACAGCCATAATATAAAAGGGGTCTGAAGGTTCCTGTGTTGGTGGAGTCTGGGGAAAGAATCAGCTGAACAGGGAAGTTTTTGTTGACTGGGATGGGGGGTAGTTAGTTAATAGCAGGTCATGTCTTGGTGGCCTGTTGTAACAGTTCTAAAGACACTCAGACCAGCTGGTTAGAATAAAACACAGTTTTATTAAAAAAATAAAGAGGAAAGATTGCCCTCTACAGGCAACACAAAATAATAGCGATATAATGACAGATATGCTTCTGTATACTGCGCCAGTGAAGGCATAAGTATCACATATACTGTCTCAGGACAGGCACACAGTAGTGAGGATACTCAATGGTTAAATACAATGATCAGTCAATCTCTGTTGTGGTGTTTGGCACGCCCAAGGTGGTAATCAGGCAGCTATAGGTGTTAAATGATGCAACACCTAAAGTTCTAAAGGCAGTAAGCTGCTAGGCAGTACCGGAACAGTGGTAGAGTCTGCAGAGAAGTTGCAGTGAATAACCCCCACAGGTGTAGCAACGAAGACAACTTAAACTTCAAGTGCTTGAGTCAATAGCCCCCACGGGAGTAACAACGGAGATAGCTACACTGCAAGAGCTTGCCAATAGCCCCCACGGGCATAAGTAATAACGGAGACCAACTGCACAGGATAGCTTGTGCCAATAGCCCCCACGGGCGTATATCGGAGACAACCTGCAAGAGCTTGAACCAGTAGCCCCCACGGGCGTAACAATGGAGACCACCCTGCGCTGCAAGTGCTTGAGCCAATAGCCCCCACGGACGTCACAACGGAGACCACCTTGTGTTGCAAGTGCTTGAGCCAATAGCCCCCACGGGCGTATACTGGATAGAACACAGCTAGAGCAAGAGCCAATAGCGCCTCCCGTGGGCGCAGTAACGGGAACCGACTACTCTGCTAGTGACAAGATGAGCCGCCGTCTAGACCAGGCTTACAACGTGGCCGGCTCAGCAGATGTAGAGAATCAACAGCATAGGCTCTGCAAGTGTAAATGAAAGCTCAGATAAGGAGACAGCAGCACTTCAAGGGTTAATAGCAGCTCAAGGATCGGAGGCTCAGCAATAGTGGGTATTCGCTCTGTAAGTGCCAAGGAAGGCTCAGCAACGGAAGCACAGCTCTGCAAGTATCAACGGAGACTCAGCACTGGAGACACTGCTCTGCAAGTGTTAACGAGGCAACACGATCAGCCCGGTAACAAGCTCAGCGGAAGTCAGAATGTCGCCACGGCGACACCAGCAGCAGGAAGCAGGAACAAAGAAAGTCTCTGTAACAAGCCGGTTCAGGTCACGGAGTAGGAAGTCAGCCAGGCTGGGACGGATCACGGAGGTGGTTCTCAGACAAGCCAAATCAGTCACGAGCAGGAACGTCAGCCAAGCCGGGTCAGATCACGGAGGAGGTTCTCAGGCAAGCCAGATCAGTCACGAGCAGAAATGTCAGTCAAGCCAGGTCAGATCACGAAGCAGGAACTCAGGAGTGTAGTCAAAACAGGTCAAATCGGTACACAGGAATCAGGAACACAGGAACACAGCAACAGCAACACTGGCTCTGGAACACCACAAAAGGGCACCCGGCAGGTGTCAATGGCCAAGCATAAAAAGGTCACCAGGGGCGGGCCAAACAGACTCAGCCAATCAGAGCGCACCACAAGCCAGAGTGACAGAGAGAGATCACGGGCACCGTGATGCCTGTGGCCACTGGTCATTGTCAAAAGCCCTAATATAATTGTTGAACATGTGTCTGCTGTTCTTGCTGCTGCTGAGTTGTTTAATCAGCAGGATTATTAAGCAACTCAAAGGGAATGGGATGAACAACAGCAGTAACATGGGTCATGGGTGATGAAGGTTCCACTTGCCATGACTAGTTCCAGTGATGCGCCTGAGGCAGTAGCAGCACCATATCTAGCTCCTACCACTTCAGGTATATGTGGAGAAAAGAAGTTGGCCAATAATGTTTCTCCACCTACCTCTACTACAAAATCATGGGTATGTTGTTACTAGAATAGAAATGTTACCTTTGAGAGCAGGAACTGTGCCTCTTAGTACAGAAACTGCAATGTGCACAGTGTAAATAAGGGAAGTACTGGGAAAAATGGGTACATCTACACTCACATGAAACACCTGGCATAACTCTATCCTAACACCATGACACTTAGGTTCACTAATGTGAGATCCCCCCAACAGAAACCAAGTACTACTGCTGTCACTATGCCCTTGGTCCACACCCTGCTAAGGACACATGGCAACCTGCTGACAGATAGTAATGATGAACCCTCTCTGCCACCAGCTTAGCTTAGTCTGTGGGATGGAATCTTTTCAGATACCTCTTGATACCCTGCTTGCGATTCTCCTCCACCACACTGTCATGTGTGGTCAGTGCACCACACAGTGTGCAATGGGTTTGACACAAACTGCCACATCTTAACATCTACAGAATGGCTATCACTTGGCTGGGGAGGTAACAATGAATGAGGTGTATTGGCAGAAGATGTAGTTAAAATAGAGCAAGAAGGTGATAGTGTGGTATTTGTTTCTCTTGTCATCAAACTTTCAGCCTCTGGCTGGGTTTCTCTATTCTTCCTCCTCTTTGATCTCCACCTCACCTCTTGTTGCCTTTCTGGAGAGTCTGGGGGTACAACAGTTTCTGTGGTGGGTGTTTGGTTTTAACATGTTTGACATAAACGTCATGGTGTCTGAGTTTTATGTCTGTTATCAGGGCAGTTATGCCAATGTGTTACCGCCTTTCCCATTCTGACTGACTTGTCACAAATTATGCACAGTGCTGTTACATAGTAACATAGTAAATTAGGTTGAAAAAATACACAAGTCCATCAAGTTCAACCTTCGCCTCATACCTCAGTAACTGAGTATTTTATAGCTTTCCTGCTACCAATTAAATTAGTCTTTATCAGACCTTCCTGATCAGCCTACTGATAAACAGTATAACTCTGTATGTTCCCTTTTGAAAAAAATGTATCTAATCTTCTCTTAAATGTATCCATTGTATCTGCCATAACTACCTCCCTGGGCAATGAATTCCACAATTTGACAGACCTTACCGTAAAAAAAACATTCCTCTGCTGAAGTTTAAACCTCCTTTCCTCTAATCTCAAGGGGTGTCCCCTGGTCACCTGATCAGGCCTTGGAATAAATAGCTCACTGCAGAGATCCTTGTATTGAACTCTCATATACTTGTACAATGTGATAAGGTCTCCTCTTAGTCGTCTTTTCTCTAGAGTAAATAAACCAAGTTTGTTTAGTCGTTCCTCATATGTCAAGTCCTCCAATCCCTTAATTAATTTTGTTGCTCTCCGCTGTACCCTCTCTAGTTCTAGTATATCCTTTTTCAGAACCGGTGCCCAAAATTGCACTGCATACTCAAGGTGAGGTCTTACCAATGATTTGTATAATGGCAAAATAATGTTATCCACTCTTGCTTCGATATCTCTTTTTATGCAAGACAGGACTTTGTTTGCCTTTGCTACTGCTGTTTGACACTGGTCACTGTTTCCAAGTTTGTAGTTGACAAGGATACCCAGGTCTTTTTCTAGCAATGAGTCACCTAAAATTATTCCATTATGTTTATATAAGTAGCCTTGGGATTGTTTCCTCCAAAATGCATGACTTTACACTTCCCCACATTAAACTTCATATTCCACATGTTTGCCCAATCTGACATTGTATGTAAGTCCCTCTGTAGAAAGAAAATATCCTGTTCTGAATTAATGGCTTTGCATAATTTAGTATCGTCTGCAAATATTGATATTTTGCTTTCTATATCTATTTCCATGTCATTTATAAACATGATAAAAAGCAGCAGACCCAATACTGAACCCTGAGATACTCCACTCTCCACTTTAACTGTACTGGAGAATTTTCCATTTACAACCACACACTGTTCCCTATCCTTCAGCCAGTTTTGTATCCAATTGCAAAGGTTATCAACTAGCCCCAATTTCCTTATTTTATACACCAGCCTTCTGTGTGGCACTGTATCAAATGACTTTGCAAAGTCTAGATATACTACATCTACTGACTTGCCATTGTCAAGGTTGCTGCTTACCTCCTCATAGAAGCTGAAAAGATTAGTTTGGCATGATCTATTCTTCATAAAACCATGTTGATTCGTGCTAATGATGACTGCAGTGTGCCTGCCCCAAGAGAAAAATAATCCCACACCTTATACTTATACTATGCCTTTGGGAAATTAAATAATATTTATTTTATGTTGTGTGTAACTTCAATGTTCTTATTGATTTCAATGGAATGAGCTAGGTGAAAAAAGCAGAAAACCTGCACTTTTCATGGGAAATTTTTCGCAAGCGGAAAGTGTCATTTTGAGGTGGAAATTTTCACCCATCCCTACTCCCAGGGTCAGGGAAATGGTGTGGGTTCCCTTGACCACTAAATGCCCTATATTAGTTCTCCTACCACTTCCCTAATGCTAGTCCCACGAGCTGCTTAACCATCACTGTTACTACTACTAACACCAGCCACATCAATTTCAGTCCTTGAGTCTTCTTCCTTACAGTCACTAGTAATATTATGATTACCCACTCCTTCACTACTAACACTACCAATCTGCTTGACCTTCTTAATAGTAGTACTAGTGGTGGGGTTGCTTGGGGATGGCAAGTGTGACTTAGGGTGCTCTGCTGTCACACTTGGCATCATCTCACCCCCCCCCCCACTTCCAGAGAATTACAAGACACACTGACAGCAAGTTCAGTGCTGGCAGCAGGCACAGCACTGGTGGCAGCAGGGGCAGCAATGGCAGTAGGCACAGACTGGCATCAGGCACAGGCAGCTGACCTGTTCTGCTCCCACTACTACCCTCTTCTTCCTCCCATGAGATTAATTTCCTCAAGATCCCTAGGAGTGATTTAGAGGACTGGCCAGCATTGAGTCTGTAGTGGTCACTTCCTCCTTCTCCTCCTTCCTCCTCCTCCTTAAACTCACTGGACACATAAGGGTCCTTCCAGCTCCTCCTTTTGTTTGTAAACCTGCTCATAGTGATAGCAGGAAAGATAGCAGTCTTTCCAGACTTAATTTTGCTACAAATATCATGGCACAAGTGCAAAGCACTCCTCTCTCAATCTGTAGCTGCTTGTATTGTGTTTCATTTCCTAGAAAATGAAACACTTTTATAGCAAAAAGGTGAAAAATACATTAATAAAGAGGCAAAAGCTTACTAGCCATTGAAAAAATGGTGAAGAAGTTTTTGTCAATGGGAGAAAACAGTGAAGATTTTAATCTCCATATTAAAAGTGGATTTTCCTGCGAAAACGTGGACCACATGTTTTCACAGATGTTTTCACGGGATCATGACGGGACCTTTCACCAGGACCCTAGCGCAAGAAGATGATGACAAGGCAGGTGTTTCACTCGCCAGAGAACTTTCAGGCTCAGACTGAGTTTCTCTATTTTTCTTCCTCTTAGATTTCACCTTTATTCTTGGTGCCCTTGGGGAGACACACAGGGTACAGCAACAGTGGCTCCTGATTTCTATTGTGGGGTTTCGCTTTCACATGTTTCACCTTAATGTCATGGTGTCAAAGGCAGCTAATATGTGCTGATTCTAATAATGCTAACCAGTTCTGCCTTCTTGAATCATGAACCAGAGTCACAATGCCAGGGGAAGGGGAATCACTGGATCAGTGGAATGCTGTGGGCTCCCTTGACCACTAGTCTTGCTGCTCATAATCATCACTTCTCCTATCACCTCAGCATTAGGAGGATCAACAGTCATAATAATCTCACCACCAGCTGCTTCATCCAAATTACCATTGCCACCACACCCTCCTTCACTCCCACCACTCTCTAGCTGCTGTGTGGTAGTGGCAGGACTGCTTGCAGAAGGTAAGTATAACTTGTGGTCCCCTGCTGTCACAGTTGCCATCATCTCCTCCTCCTGAGTATCACAAGGCACACTGACAGCAGTAGTAGTAGTAGGAACAGGGAGCTGACCTGTGCTGGTCATACTGCTAACCAGTTCTGCCTTGGCCACAATTTTCCCACAGATCCCAAGGGATAATGTAGGAGGACTGGGCATCATTGGGTCTGGGGAATCGGGGCTCCCAGACCCTTCAATGCTAGTGGTGGTGGTGGTCACTTCCTCCTCTGACTCACTTGACACATCATGATCCTTTCAGCTCTTCCTTTTCTTTTTGTAGCCAGTAGTCTGAGGCTCTGCTGCCTTTATTTTGGTACATAAATAGCTAGAAATTCACCTAGCACCCTCTTTAGCTCTCTGTCTGCTGGAAATGTCAAGGTTTTGGTGGGGAAATGTGAAGGACATGTACAGTGAGGGAAAAAATTATTTGATCCCCTGCTGATTTTGTACATTTGCCCACTGACAAAGAAATGATCAGCCTATAATTTTAATGGTAGGTTTATTTGAACAGTGAGAGACAGAATAACAACAAAAAAAACGCATTTCAAAACAGTTATTAATTGATTTGCATGTTACTGAGTGAAATACGTATTTGACCCCTCATGCAAAACATGACTTAGTACTTGGTGGCAAAACTCTTGTTGGAAATCACAGAGGTCAGATGTTTCTTGTAGTTGGCCACCAGGTTTGCACACATCTCAGGAGGGATTTTGTCCCACTCCTCATTGCAGATGCTCTCCAAGTCATTAAGGTTTCGAGGCTGACATTTGGCAACTCGAACCTTCAGCTCCCTCCACAGATTTTCTATGGGATTAATGTCTGGAGACTGGCCAGGACCTTAATGTGCTTCTTCTTGAGCCACTCCGTTGTTGCCTGGCCGTGTGTTTTGGGTCATTGTCATGCTAGAATACCCATCCACGACCCATGCCCTAGCTGAGGGAAGGAGGTTCTCACCCAAGATTTGATGGTACATGGCCCCATCCCTTTGATGCGGTGAAGTTAGCCTGTCCCCTTAGCAGAAAAACACCCCCAAAGCGTCATGTTTCCACCTCCATGTTTGATGGTGTGGATGGTGTTCTTGGGGTCATAGACACCATTCTTCCTCCTACAAACACAGCGAGTTGAGTTGATGCCAAAGAGCTAGATTTTGGTCTCATCTGACCACAACACTTTCACCCAGTTTTCCTCTGAATCATTCAGATATTCACGGGCAAACTTCAGACTGCCCTGTACATGTGCTTTCTTGAGCAGGGGGACCTTGCGGGAGCTACAGGATTTCAGTCCTTCATGGCGTAGTGTGTTACCAATTGTTTTCTTGGTGACTGTGGTTCCAGCTGTCTTTAGATAATTGACAAGATCCTCCCATGTAGTTCTGGGCTGATTCCTCACTGTTCTCATGATCATTGAAATGCCAGGAGGTGAGATCTTGTGTGGATCTTGTAGGGAGATTGACAGTTATTTTGTGTTTCTTCCATTTGTGAATAATTGTACCAACTGTTGTCACCTTCTCACTAAGCTGCTTGGCAATAGTCTGGTAGCCCATTCCAGCCTAGTGTAGGTCTACAATCTTGTCCCTGACATCCTTGAACAGCTCTTTGTTCTTGGCCATGTTGGAGAGTTTGGAATTTGATTGATTGGTTGCTTCTGCGGACAAGTGTCTTTTATACAGTAACAAGCTGAGATTAGAAGCACTCCCTTTCAGAGTGTACTCCTAATCTCATCTTGTTACCTCTATAAAAGACACCTGCGAGTCAGAAATCTTGCTGATTGATAGGGGGTCAAATACCTATTTCACTCAATAATATGCAAATCAATTTATAACTTTTTTGAAATGTGTTTTTCAGGATTTTTTTGTTGTTATGCTGTCTCTCACTGTTCAAATAAACCTACCATTAAAATTATGGACTGATCATTTCTTTGTCAGTGGGCAAACATACAAAATCAGCAAGGGATCAAATAATTTTTTCCCTCACTGTAAGTATACAGACGGTAAGTTTGTAACTATTGAAAAAAAATAGCAAAAACATTTTATGAATAGGAGAAAAATTAGAACATTTTAAGGTGTTTGTTGTGGGTGGTTTTCGTAGATTTTCTTACGGAAACACAATGGGACTTTTCTCCCACCCCTACTAACTAGCTGAAAACATGTGCTCCTTTTTCTCTTGCAAAACAAATTCAGAAACGACATGTTGTTGAATCCTGATACCATTTTATACTATCCCTGCGGGAAAAGAAAAGGAACTTACCATTGCCCTTACCAATGATTTCAATGCAATGACCTAGGCAGGGAAAAAGTTGAAAATTTGCACTTTTCAGGAAAATTTTCTGCTCAGCAGCTGCATGTTTTACTTTAGAAGCAAAAGGTTTTTCCCATCTGTACCCCTCAGGTCTACCCTCTACCCTTCCCTGTAACATCACCTTTTACATCATTTTACATCACCTTTTAAATATTCTATTGTCTATTGTCATGTGAGTTCTCTTTGCTATCAGACTCTATTTTTATACTGGGAGGGGCTTTTTAAATACATATTAATAAAACAATTTGTTTTCTTTATTGTATAGTCATAAAGTACACTCTTGTACTTCTAATTTAGTTATATAGATTATTATAGTTAATAAAATAACACATTGTAAAAATAAATCTCATATTATTGACAATCAAATAATACATTCTGTAAACATTTTTTTATCATATCTTAAACATTATTATTCAAAGGACAAGTCTTACAACAGAAAATAATTTAGTTAAAAATAAGATAAATTAAATAGTGAAAATTAAAATAGTATAAAGTTGTATCATTCTGTTTATTCAGACAAAGGTGTGATTCATTTGCAGAGTAGGTTTTTTTAGTTACCAAGTTATATTATTAACATTGTGCTGTATATGTATCACCTTCCATTCACCTACTCGAGAAGTCCTAATAAAACAAAATCTTCATTCCAGTGTCGAGTGCTCTCCAGAGATGAGACAAAAGAAGACATTGAGTAGTATACAAATGTTAAGCCTCCTAGCATTATTCCCCTGCTGCTATTCCACCACCCCGTTCGTTTCTTTCTTCTGACATGATGAATGAAGCAAATGCACAAGAATTTTTCTTCATCTGCCTGAAAAAAAGCATTACCTTCGATACTGAAACTAAATTACTACCCTGACTCATGATCTAGAGATATGAGACAGATTTTCGCCTTATTATTGCAGTTGAATTATTCAGTGGTGCCCATTAGCAAAACGATAGCATGACAATTTTATATTTAGACTACCTTGCTGACTGCATAGCAACTTACATCTAAAACACGTTTTAACTGCTTCTGACAAGGAGCATGTACAGTGACTGCAATTAGTGAGTAGGTGAAAATGATAATAGCTTATTTTGACTAAAGCAGAAAAAGAGTAGGAGCTACAAAATCTTAGCCAACATCTATTTTGCAACAACCAGCCCATTATATTTAAGAAACCAATTTAATTATAAATATATAGCTACAGTGACAATGTTAATATCACTACTTAGATAAAATATTTTCAGCATTATCCTTGGAGCCTCATTCATCCTTATTAGTTCATTTTATTGTTAAAAAAAACCCCTGTATATTTTCTTTCACATTTAGTCTCTGTAATTCATAAACTGTCAAACCAATCATTTTCCACTTTGTTAAAAAGCTGTTGCCTTCTTCCATTGTTATATTGCAGTGTTTCAAAATTGAATCTTGGTGATCTGATGTCATTTCAGTCTGACAAACTGAAGACTTTTCCTCAACTTTCTCTCAAAGATGTTCTGTAACTTTCTTAATCTTCTAAGAACAGATGGTCTATTTTTTTCAGATGAAGAATGATTAAGCTTCAGTTTGAAGGGATATTACAGGCTGCATTGTTATTCCCAGATATTTAAATACCTGTAAACAAATGATACCATAAAAATAACAATATTTAAAATCAAAAGAACAATTCAATTAGTTTGTCATTGCTCACTGATTAGTCAAATAAGCTGGGCCTGTTATTACACTACTATAAATTATATTAATTTTTACAAGATGTTTATATAAATGGAAACAAAGTATTTTCTTTACAGGTAAAATCAGAATGTTCACAAATACTATGTGCCTCATGCACCACAAATGAGCCAAGTGCTAATCATCAAGCATGTATGTATTAAGACATGGCCGCATGCCTCTCATATTTATATAACATACCAGAATAAAATTGCAACCAGAGGCTATCCTGTGAAGTATCCACTGCAGCCTGGATTCCAACAAATTGCCCAGCTCAGCACTGCTGAAGGAGTCTGAAATTAGTGAGGTTAAAAAGTGACCTTTATTATATGAATTAAAAATGAATTGTAGTAAATCTAAAATGACACAACGTACAAGTGCAAAGGGTGCACTCCTTCTGCAATTATTAGTTCCATATCAATCATGAATTGGCACCTGCCTATGTAGAGAAATAGGTTAAGAAAGAACAAAGTCCCTATAACTTGTTTGTAACAGAAGAGCACTGATTTTACTTCCCGGATGGGATCAAACTATGATGGTACACTGTCCCTGGGTCACATCAGAAGGCATAGGTGAGCTAAGTAACTCAAGATAAAGTCAGAATAACAATAAGATAAGATTAAAACAAGTATGAAGTGCAGATAGCGAGAGTGCTAGTATCCCTAAAAACCTTATTCCTTTTGACTCTACTTTCTGTAGCTTCCTCAGTGGTAAAATGTTACAGGACCACTGGTTGCTGCCTTATTTAAGGCCTCCAAACATGAGAGGTCCTGACACCCTCATCTGACTCCTCCCTGCATTGATCTTGATTGGATCCCATATGTGAGTTCATCCTAATACATTAAAAGACAGGCAGTAAGCAAGGAATCAGACCCATGTACTTTTTGATTCAGATAACCCTTGTGCTGCTTTATAGGACTCAAAGCACAAGTAGCTTAATAGATAGTGAGACTTCCATTTCAATAACTAATAAGTAAAGGATCTTCATTTCTACACTCACCGACTGATGATTTGGTTAGTGAGTTTATGGCTCAAAAAAGTGACCTATCTGTGATGGCTTGATTAGGTTTTTCGTACATGATATTCTAAAATACAAAACACATCACTTACTTGCCCTGACTTGCATGCAATATTAGTCTCAATATTAAGCATAAGATTGCACCTAGTTTGTAGGTGAATTGTAATTCCATACAATAAAATATTTGCAGGTTGTACTATATTGCACTCTCCTGCATACTATAAAATCTCTTGTAGCATATAATAATTATGAGTGTCGATTTAGTATAAGGACAACGGAATCTCTGCTCAGATATAATGTGTTGGGTAGCCATTAAATCCCGAAAAAAATTGGAACCTTGCATGTTTCACAATTTCTTTAAATCACATGTACGTTGTTAATACTTCTTGCTGAATATCTTTTGTTTGATAGATAATGAGGGGAAGCATAATAATGACCATGATAGAATGCATTAAATAACTCATGTGTGGTATATATAGGCACTAAGCCAATCAGTGTACTACTAGAGAGTGAGAGATTTTTCATAAGTCATAGCCAGAAGCCAAGTATGATATTTTAATGCACATAAAATCCGCAAATTAATAATCCCACACTTAGAGAGAGTATCATCATTTTTCGTTGATACTATGGTCTTGATTAAGTGCCTACCATTTTTGAAGCACCGTATGTAAGGTGAACTAACTAGTGACTTAAAAATATATATACACCACCACACAAGGAGCTAATAGTCATGTCTCTTTAAATAGCTAACTCTTCTATATTTTAGTAGACATGGAGACAATATGGGTTATTCACAAAGGAGTGATAAAGAGGAGACAAAATGGAGTTGACTAAATTACTGAGGACATCTGAGTGTGCATACTTCATTACTGAGGACGTTTTTGCCTCAAAATGAAATTGATGAATAGTGGCACTTTCCACCTGGCAAATTTTTTCTGCTTTTTCCTGCCTTTTTTGCCTATTGAAATCAATGGGAAGAAAAATATTTCTCTACCATACGAAAGTTTTCTACAACCATATAAAAGGCTGTCATGCTCTCACAGCATGCCATTTTGTGTTTAGTGAGAGGAGAGAGTAGTATGTTTTTTGAGCCAGAGAGGACAGAGAGGGGAATTGAAGTTTAGGGAATCTATTAGGTAGGATATTTGTTCTGTTAAAATAGGCAGAAAATTTGTTAAAATATGTGAAAAGGAGAACATTTTTGCATAGACGGAAAGGAAACAATTTCATGGGAAAAGTGAAAAATCAGCAACTTTTTGCGAAAAGTCATGCAGGAAATTTTTCACACTTTTTGGCCATCCCTACATGTCAGTCCCCCACCACCGCCAATACCATACACATCTGCCACATTGTAGGTTGTACTTTATTTTTTTTTAATCACTTGACATCATCATGTTTATTTGCCAGTGTCACTTAAAGTGATAGTTATACATAAAAAAAAATATTTTATATTGTAGCCATTAAAAAATCATTAAGAACGATATGTACGTTAGTATTGGGATAAATATTTAGTTGGGGCTTGTTGATCCAGGGATAAATCTGATTGCCATTTGGAATCAAGAAGGAATTTTTTTTAATTAATTTATTTTTTTAAAGCACAAGCCCTGAGAAAAAAAAATGACCTACTGGCATAGTGCCAGCAGGTCATGTTGGCCAACGGCCACTGGCCATTGTAAAATGTCCTCCCGAGTCCATAATTGAGGAATTTGCAACTGCTGTTCTTGCTGCTGCTCAGTTGTTTAAGCAGCAGGATGATTAGGCAGCTGAAAATCACAGTGCCCATGCTATGCTGGCAACATTCTGTCAGTTTTACTTCCTACTGACTCTTATTGGTTGAAGTGGCTTTGTCCCGCCCAGTTTTAATACTGGGCCTTGTCACTTCTCCTGTGCCCTTTCTTGGTGTTTCCGTTACCATCGCTTGTTACAGTTTCTCGTTTGATCTCTGTGTATGACCCGGACTGCCTGACTACTCTGCTGTATCCATTCCTTCTTGGTGTACCGACCCGGACTGCCTGACTACTCTGCTATCTTGTTCCTGCTCTGTGTACCGACCCGGCCTGGCTGACGTTCCTGCTCTGTGTACCAATCCGGCCTTGCTGACGTTCCTGCTCTGTGTACCAACTCAGATTGGCTGACGTTCCTGCTCTGTGTACCGGCCCGGTTGGGCCTCCATTGTCCGTGTATCAGGGCCTGCCTGCGGCCCCATTTGGTTCTCGGTTTGGGGCTATCACCAGGGTTCCTCTCTGTCTTGGGAAAGAGTCACTGTTGTCTCATTGTCGTTCCCGCAGTCTAGTCTCGGTTACAGTCTGTGTCGCGACACTCCGGTGTGATTCCTCCATCTGTGCACCACGGTACCCTTGACCCTTTTTCCTGCCACCAGCTGAGGTAGGTCTTCCTCTGGGTGCCTCAGGCTGTTCTCCATATTGGGCAGTCAACATTGGTGTGAGCATTCGTTAAACTTTTCGGGGAAGGTGCCATCTTCCACCGGATTTCAATCATTGCAGTCTCCGTTGGGTGCCCTTCCGGGCATACAGTCGCAGTCCTCCGTTACTGCTACGGCAGTCCACAAGCTTGTCCTGGGCCTCCATTTACTTCTGTGGCATTACTTGCTATTTGTTCACTCTCTGCAGAGTGAGAGTCTTAAGGGCCTCGCGCCATTAGGGCCTGTCAGTCTTCCTGGCCTAATAGTAACCCATTCACGGCTGCCTCATTTGAGTATCACACAAACATTACCTGACCTGTGTCAGTATATTGTTGTTGCTGAATTGTACATATACTGGACCCATGTGGGTATTTATTACTGTAACCTGTCCTGTATCAGTACTATATTGTGTATATATATTACTGGACCTGTGAGGGTTATTGTTATTCTGAGTTTGTTCAATATAACTGTGTTTTACCTAACCTACTGTGTCTGAGTGTCAAATAAAACCGTTACATTACAAAAGGTCCATGACCTCAGACAGTACAGGTGAAGGTATTGCACAAAGCATCCATTGGAGGATGGATTTACATGAGCAGCGTTTGGACCAGTTGGCACTGGCCAAACAAGGTATACTAGAACGCACTGCTCATCTAGATAAACAGGTTCAAGCCTCGTTGGTCTCCCCCGTTTTGACACCGGGAGCTCAATCCCTGATGCAAGTGGCCTTGAGCAAAGGGTTAACCGCCACAGCTCCGTTACCTATGATGGCAAACCCACCCTGTGCAGAAGGTTTATCAACCAATTGGAGATTTTCCTGGAGCTAACTCCTCAAGCCTTTCCTAATGACCGAAGTAAGGTGGGCTTTATGATCTCATTACTGACGGGCAGAGCCCTGGCATGGGCCAACCCCTTGTGGGAATCTGCCAAACCTTGCACTAAGAACTTCAGGGAGTTTGTGCGTGCCTTCCACAGAGTGTTCGAAGTCCCAGGTAGAGCCACCTCTGCTGCCAAAAGATTAATGGAGATACAACAAGGTTCTCATACAGTGGTGGACTATGCTATTGAATTTCGTACGTTGCCAGCAGAGGTAGGCTGGAACAATGAGGCGCTGGTGGCAGCATTTGCTCAGGGACTCGCTGACCCATTAAAGATGAGACGGCAGCCAGAGATGTGCCTAACGATCTGGATGAGTTTATTGATTTCACTATACTAATTGATTCCCGCATCCGTGAACGAATTTTGGGGTTTAAAACTGCAGGCAGCGGGCCAGAAATTTTGGACAGGCAAGTAAAAATTTCCCACCCATGCCCCCCTTGCCTCCCATGCCTCCTGGGCGTACCCAGGAAAATAGTGAACCAATGCAGCGAGGGTTCACCAAGTTGACTAAGGATGAACGGGCGCATCACCAAAGACAGGGTCTCTGTACTGTGGCCAACCCAGACACCTGTTGCGTAGCTGTCCTATACGGCCGGGAAATGGACGCACCTAGGTTACCTTGAGGGACAGGCCCTAGGTGGCTTTCAGCAGTCCCTAGACCCAGTTATTCAGAAACCAACTATCCAGGCTGTAATCTCTTGGGCAGAACATTCAGTGGAGGTTCTGGCCCTGTATTATTCCTGTGCAGCCGGATATTTTATGGACAATTCATTTTCTGCGCTACACAAGATTCCGTTGGTTGAGAGGGAATCTCCCTTAGCTATTGAGGCCATTGATGGCAGACCATTGGTACCAGCTCAGATCACCATGGAAACAATACCACTATCTATGAATATTGGGGAGCTCCCCACAGTGAAACAGCGGTTCCAGATCATCCAGTCTCCTCACCGTGCGGTCATCCTGGGGTTTCCATGGTTACATTTACACAACCCTAAGTTTGACTGGCAGACTTGTGAGATAACGTCCTGGTCTTAATATTGTATGGGACATTGTGTTTCTCATCTGGCTAAGATCGTGTGTACCTTTCCTTCCGTGCCAGCTGAATATCGTCAATTCAGTGACATTTTCAGTAAGGGAGAGGCTAGCGCTTTGCCTCAGCATCGGACTTTCGATTGCGCTATTGATTTGCCTCCTGGCGCCGTCCCCCCCCCGGGGCCGCACGTTCCCGTTGTCATGCAAGGAGAATCAGACCATGGAGGAATATATCTCGGATGCCCTAGAAAGAGGTATTATCAGAAAGTCAACCTCGCCCTCGGGGGCTGGTTTCACTTCGCCACTGGGGGACGAGATTCTTGCTACCCAGGCTGCTGCACCCCCTGATACCCCAGTGGGCAAGTGTTTTGTAGCTGAGCCATTTGATACCCGCCTACTTGAAACCTATCACTCATCTCAGGCAGCTGGGCACATAGGGAAGGATCAATTGATTTGGTCTCTTTCACAATTGTTCTGGTGGCCTTCTCTACGTGCTGACCACACTGAATTCACAGCAGCTTGTACTATACGTGCCCGTGCCAAGTCCCCTAGACACCTCCCAGTTGGGTTACTTCAACCAGTGTCTAATGGCGAGCATCCTTGGTGCCACTTTTCTATTGATTTTCTGGGAGAACTGCCAGTGTCTAGGGGTTACTCTTTCATTCTGATGGGGGTCAATAGATTTTCTAATATGGCACACTTTGTGCCCCTTCCTGGTCTTCCATCGGCCCAGGAGTTGGCTATTGCCTTTGCCAGAGAAGTGTTTCTGTTGCATGGGGTACCCAGGGTACTGGTGTCAGACAGCGGGAGCCAATTTGTGTCCAGATTTTGGAGAGCATTCTGTAACCAGATGGGCATTGTCCTACCATCCCCAGACCAATGGAGCCGCCGAGCATGCCAATCAGGGATTGGAACAATTCCTACGCTGTTTCTTGTCCGATTATCATGATAATTGGGCCGACCTGCTGCTGAGGGCAGAGTTCGCCAGGAACTGTGCGGTTAATTCATCGTCCAGGAGCTCCCCGTTTCTCATTAACTATGGGTTCCAACCATGCTCGCTCTCAGACTCATTTCAGACGCAGCAGATTCCAGCTCTGGATGAGCATATCGAGCAACTCTGCTCCACTTGGGCACAGGTACAAAGGACCCTCAGTACTTCGTTCCAGCATTATCAGCGCCACGCTAATCACAGATGGTTGCCGGAGGTCTCCTTCAGGTTGGGGATAGGGTATGATTATCCTCCAGAAACCTCAATTTGCAAGTTCCTTGTAATAAATTGGCTCCCCGGTTCATTGGTCTCTTTAAAGTTATCCGCAAAATTAACCCAGTCTTGTACGCCCTGGATCTCCCAGCATTCATGCGGATTCACAATGTGTTCCACGTATCCCTGCTGAAGCCATTGATATGCAACCATTACCCTACCACTCCTGTGGTCCCCGGTCCTGTTCAAGTGCAAGGTATCACGGTGCCTGTGTATTGCTGGTGACATTTTGACACATGATTTCTGATGCCTTCTTATTGACTAGCATGTGACTACTCCACCCAGTGGTAGCCTTTAAGTACTGTGCCCTGTCACTCATACAGGGCCCTTTCATGGTGTTCCCGTTGCTTAGAGCTTGCTGCCGTTAACGTGTGATATCCTGTGTATGACCCAGACTGCCTGACTACTCTCTCTGATTCTGTTCCTGCTCTGTGTACTGACTTGGATTGGCTGATGTTCCTCCTCCATGTACCGACCCGGTCTGGCTGACGTTCCTGCTCTGTGTACAGACTTGGATTGGCTGACGTTCCTGCTCCATGTACCGACACGGCCTGGCTGACTTTCCTGTTCTGTGCCTCCAGTCCGGTGCACTACTGCATCCGGTAGAGAATATCTCTTGTGCGCTGTCTTGAGCGTGCTGGCCCAGTTGATTGCCTCAAATACTGCATTACCGTTCCGTGACTGCGATCCATTTGTGCCTTGCTGCCTCCTTCTCCTTACCCAGGGCTGACGTTGATCTTGCTTGCTCATTATACGTTTGGCTTGTTATTGTTACCACTGTGGTTGGTCTCCTGGGCATCGCAGTTAGTCTCCGCTCTTGTCAGTCGCCCACAAGCCAAGCGCCAGTTACTAGGGCCGTCCGGTACTCACCCAGGTAGGAGCTATTCTTTGGCAGATTATACACTGGCTAGTCACTACTCCGTTATTGAGGTTGGTCTCTGAGATGCCTCGGTCGGCTCTGTCACCCGGCAGTTGCCATTGAGCCTAGCGTTATTACATCTGTTGTCCGGTACCGTTATCTTGGGTTGCAGTCTGTGTGTATTCCTGGGCATTCCGTTGTTCCTCCGGTTGCAGTATTACTGGTAGTCATGATCCATCTGGGTCTCGCTCACCCTTCCTGAGTCTAGTCGCTATTTTGGCACTCATCCACAGAGAGTGCTTCTTGGGCCTCGCTATTAGGGCCTCCCAGCCTCCTGGCCTAATAGCATTTACCATCAGTGTCTCACTATATCATACGAACTGTTCCTGACCTGTGTCAGTATATGTATTGCTATCTGATATATGTATACTGGACCCATGTGGGTTAATGTTATTTAGTAACCTGTCCTGTGTCAGTACTGTTTGTTAACTATTGCTGGACCCGCGAGGGTTACTTTATTCTGTCTGGTTTCAATAAAATTGTGTTTACCAAATTGCCTGCCATTGAGTGTACTGAAAACAGTTACACAAGGTCAGGATGAGTACGAAGTTCAAAATATCATTGACTCCCGAAGGTTCCGAGGGAGATTGCAATATTTGGTCCTTTAAAATTTGGCCCTGAAGAGTGTTCCTGGGTTAATCAGAATGACCTCCATGCTCCCAGGTTGATGCGTAAATTTCATACCAAATACCCTCAGAAACCGGGCCCCTCTTCTAGGAGAGGGGGTCTTTGAGAGGGGGGTACTATCACAGTGCCCGTGATATGCTGGTGACATTCTGTCAGTTTTACTTCCTGCTGACTTTCATTGGTTGAAGTGGCTTTGTCCCGCCCAGTATTTGTCCTTAAATACTGGGCCTTGTGACTTCTCCGGTGCCCTTTTGTGGTGTTTCCATTACCAGCGCTTGTTACAGTTTCTCGTGTGATCTCTGTTTATGACCCGGACTGCCTGACTACTCTGCTGTATCAATTCCTACTTGGTGTACCGACCCAGACTGCCTGACTACTCTGCTATCTTGTTCCTGCTCTGTGTACCAACCCGGCCTGGCTGACGTTCCTGCTCTGTGTACCGACTCGGATTGGCTGATGTTCATGCTCTGTGTACCGGCCCGGTTGGGCCTCCATTGTCCGTGTATCACGGCCTGCCTGCGGCCCCATTCGGTACTCGGTTTGGGGCTATCACCAGGGTTCCTCTCTGTCTTGGGAAAGAGTCACTGTTGCCTCATTGTCGTTCCCGCAGTCTAGTCTCGGTTACAGTCTGTGTCGCGACACTCCGGTGTGATTCCTCCATCTGTGCACCACGGTACCCTTGACCCTTTTTCCTGCCACCAGAGCTGAGGTAGGTCTTTCTCTGGGCGCCTCAGGATGTTCTCCATATCGGGCAGTCGACATTGGTCTGAGCGTTCGTTAACCCCTTCGGGGAAGGTGCCATCTTCCACCGGATTTCAATCATTGCAGTCTCCATTGGGTGCCCTTCCGGGCATACAGTCGCAGTCCTCCGTTACTGCTACGGCAGTCCACAAGCTTGTCCTGGGCCTCCATTTACTTCTGTGGCATACTATCACGGTGCCCGTGTATTGTTGGTGACATTTTGACACAAGATGTCTGATGCTTTCTTATTGGCTAGTGTGTTATGGCTCCACCCAGTAGTAGCCTTTAAGTATTGTGCTCTGTCACTCATACAGGGCCCTTTCGTGATATTCCCGTTGCTTTGTGCTTGCTGCCGTTATCGTGTGATTTCCAGTGTATGACCCAGACTGCCTGACTACTCTCTCTCTGATCCTGTTCCTGCTCCTTGTACCCACCCGGCCTGGCTGACGTTCCTGCTCCGTGTACCAACTTGGATTGGCTGATGTTCCTGCTCTGTATACCGACCCGGTGTGGCTGACATTCCTGCTCCGTGTACCGACTTGGATTGGCTGAAGTTCCTGCTTCATGTACCGACCCGGTCTGGCTGACATTCCTGCTCCGTGTACTGACTTGGATTGGCTGACGTTCCTGCTCCATGTACCGACCCGGCCTGGCTGACGTTCCTGTTCCGTGCATTGACCGTAGAGGCTTCCGTTCCTGTGCTTGTTCCTCCAGTCCGGTGCACTAAAATGTGCGGTAGAGAGTATCTCCTGTGCTCTGCGTTGAGCATACTGGCCCAGTTGGTTGCCTTGTGTACTGCATTACTGTTCTGTGACTGCGACCCATTAGTGCCTTGCTGCTCTTTACCCCTTACCCAGGGTTTACGCTAAGCTAGTTGCACCCTATACGCTTGGGTTGTTAACATTTATCACTGGGGTTGGTCTCCCGGGCGCCTCAGTTAGTCTCTGCTCTGTTTTGTCGTTAAACAAGCCAAGCGCCCGTTACCAGGGCCTTCCGGTACTCACCCGGGTAGGAGCTTTACTATTGGCACTATATACGCTGGCTTGTCACTTCTCCATTATTGAGGTTGGTCTCCTGGGCTCCTCAGTCGGCTCTGTCACCCGGCAGTTGCCACCAAGCCTGGCATTTCAACATCTATTTTCCGGTACCGTTACCTTGAGTCACAGTTTGTGTATGTACAGGGCGTTCCGTTGTTCCTTCGGTTGCAGTACTACTATAGTCCGTGATCCTTCCAGAGCCTCGCTCAACCTTCCTGGGCTAGTCGCTATTTTGGCACTTATCAGCATTTGAGTGCTTCTTGGGCCTTGCTATTTGGGCCTCCCAGTCTCCTGGCCTAATATCATTAACCATTTGTGTCTCACTGTATCACACAAACTGTTCCCGACCTGTGTCAGTATATATACTACTTTGTGATATATGTATACTGGACCCGTGTGGACTAATGTTATTTAGTAACCTGTCCTGTGTCAGTTCTGTTTGTACTATTGCTGGACCCGCAAGGGTTACTTTATTTTGCTGATTCGATAAAACTGTGTTTTACCAAATTGCCTGTCTCTGAGTGTACTGAAAACCATTACAGTACAAAAGGGCTAAGTCCTCAGACGGTACAGGTGATGGTAATACACAAAGTATCCATTGGAGGATGGATATAAGTGCATGTACCAGATGGCACTGGCCATGCAAACCTTACTACAGCGTACCACTCACTTAGATAAACCAGTACAGGCCTCGCTGGTCCCCCCAGTCACAACACCAGGTGCCCAATTGGTGACACAAGCAAAGTCGAATAGACTGTTAACTGATATGGCTCCCTTACCGCTCAGATACGATGGTGAACCTACCCTGTGCAGAGGGTTCATAAACCAGTTAGAAATTTTTCTAGAGTTAACTCCTCAAGCCTTTCCCAGTGACCGAAGTAAGGTTGGGCTCATGATTTCTTTGCTAACGGGCAGAACACTGGCGTGGGCAAACCCCTTGTGGGAAGCAGCGAAACTATGTACTTCAAACTTTAATGAGTTCCTAAGAGCATTTCGTAGAGTATTCGAAATCCCTGGGAGAGCCGCCTCTGCTGCCAAAAGATTGTTGGAGATCCAGCAGGGATCCCGTACCGTTGCTGAATACGCCATTGAATTTTGCACATTGGCAGCAGAGGTAGGCTGGAATGATGAGGCGCTCGTGGCAGCATTTGCACAGGGCCTCTGTGACCGCATCAAAGATGAGATAGCTGCCAGAGACTTGCAGAGTGATTTGGACGAGTTTATTGCTATACTGATTGATTCCCGCATTAGGGAGAGAATGGCGGACAAAGACCGTAGACAAAGGGCCAGAGAATGGGGCTGGCCGAGACAAAATTCCCCACCCATGCCTCCCTTACCTCCCATGCCTCCTGAATGTAATTGTGAGGGAAGTGAACCTATGCAGTTAGGGTTCACTAGGTTGACCAAGGAGGAGAGGGCTCATCGTCGCAGACAGTACCTCTGTCTGTATTGTGGCCAAGCTGGGCATGTGTTGCGTTCCCTACACGGCCGGGAAACGAACGCACCTAGGTATCACGATCCCCGTGATTCCCTGTCAATCTCTGTGATGATATCTGTGCATTGGAGGAGGCTGATTGGCCCGCCCAGGATGTTCCTTTATATACTGGGTCTATAGCACCTGTCAGATGCGCTTTCATGGTGTTCCTGATCCTGCGCATTTGTTGCTGTGTTCCTGCGTTCCTGTGTACCGACTCGGCTCGTCTGACCATTCTGCTTTTCCTGTTCGTGATTGACCCGGTTCCGGCTGACGTTCCTGCTCCGTGATTGACCCGGCTCTGGCTGACGTTCCTGCTCGTGATTGACCCAGCTCTGGCTGACGTTCCTGCTCCGTGATTTGACCCGGTTCTGGCTGTTGTTCCTGCTCCGTGATTGGCCCTGCTCTGGCTGACGTCCTTGCTTCGTGATTGATCCAGTTCCGGCTGACGCTCCTGCTCCGTGATTGTTTCCAGTGTCCCCGTGAGATCTCGGTCGCCTACCGGTGACATTCTGAACTGTGCTGATAGTATCGCTCTGACTAATCACTTCTCTGCAAGCTGAGCTGTTGCCTCCATTCCTAAGCCAGTCTGCTTGGGTCTTGCTGAGCTGTTGCCTCCGTTTCCGAGCCAGTCTGCATAGCCTTGCTGAGCTATTGCCTCCGTTACCGAACCTGTCAGATACCCTTGCTGTGCTGGTTGCCTCCGATATTGAGCCTGTATCTGTACACTTGCCAAGCCTGTTGTGTTCCATCCGAGCCATTTAACACTTACTGAGCCTGTGCCTTATTTACCAAGCCTATCCGTTAAACACTAGCAGAGCAGTTTCCATTCCGGTGCTCGTTCAGTTCCGTTGTTGCACCTCCTGGTGCTAGTGGGCGGAAGGTTGTCTTGGCTCTGGTCTCCAAGTGCTCACTGTGTTACGCTATCTATCGCACTACCAGTGCGTTGGCTCTCAAATCGCTTGTGCAGTGTTTCTCCGTTGTGGCACCCAAGGGGTGTTCTTGGCTCTGGTCCCGTTGGCACCTGCAGGGTTTCTTCCATTGAGAGAACTAAGGGCGTTCCAGGTTCTGGTTCCATTAGCTCCAGCAGTGGCTTTCCTCCGTTATATCACCCTAAGGGGGTATTGGCTCAGCTCTGGTCAGTCTTTGCTGTATCATTGGGCGTCCTTTTTACAGCTATCTGAGAGTGATTCAGTTCAGTCGCCTACTGCACCTTCCTTTGCACCATCTAAGAGACTGATAATACCTGCTGGGCGTTGGCTAATTACCATCACAGAGACTGATCAGTTTCTCTAAGCATTAACCCTTGTTCCTACTGATCATTACTGTTTGATCCTACATATTTGGGCCTGTATTTCTGTCATTACCCGTTTATTCCTGTCCTGGCCCCCAGGGGCACTGTTCTTTAATTTTATTTCAATAAAACTGTGTTTTTGCTTTTAACCTTTGTCTAAGTGTTAGAAAACCGTAACACTAGGGTACCTTGGGGGACAGGCCCTAGGTGGCGTCCAGGCGTCCCTAGATCCGGCTAATCAAAAACACACTATCCAAGCTGTGATTTCCTGGTCAGAACTCTCGGTAGAGGTTCTGGCCCTAGTGGATTCTGGCGCAGCTGAGTATTTTATGGACAGCTCTTTTGCTGAGTTACACAAGATTCCACTGGTTGAGAAAGAAGCTCCCTTGGCTATTGAAACCATTGATGGCAGGCCATTAGTACCAGCTCTTATTACTATGGAAACCATACCACTGTCTATATGCATTGGGGCTCTCCACACTGAAAAACAATGTTTTCAGATTATCCAGTCTCCCCACCATACAGTGATCCTGGGGTTCCCATGGCTCCATTTGCACAATCCTAATTATAATTGGTGAAATTGTGAAATTATGGCCTGGTCTGAATATTGTAATACGCATTGCATTTCTCGTCCTATCAAGATTCTGTGTACCTCCCCCTCTGTTCCAGCTGAGTACCACCAATTCAGTGATGTTTTTAGCAAGGGGGAGGCTAGTGCTTTACCAGTTCATAGGGCCTACGATTGCGCTATTGATCTTCCTCCTGGCTCCGTTCCTCCTCGGGCAGGACGTATCCGTTGTCCTGCGAGGAGAATAGGGCCATGGAGGAATACATTTCGGATGCCCTTGAGAGGGGAATTATCAGAAAGTCATCCTCACCCGCAGGGGCTGTTTTTTTCTTCGTCAAAAAGAAAAATGGCGAGTTGCGACCCTGTATTGATTTTCGTAGCTTGAATAAGCTCATGGCCAAAAATGCATACACAATACCACTCATCACAGAACTGTTTGACAGGTTAAAAGGCTCCTCCATTTTCACCAAATTGGACTTACGTGCAGCCTATAACCTGATTAGGATAAGAGCCAGTGATGAGTGGAAAACGGCGTTCAATACTAGATCCGGACAGTATGAATACCTGGTGATGCCGTTTGGGCTGTGTAAAGCTCCCGCAGTATTCTAGGAGTTTATTAATGACATTCTCTGTGACTTGCTCCAGTCGTACGTTGTGGTTTATCTGGATGATATTCTTATACACTCTTCCAACCTATCGCAACACATCAAGGATGTCTCTACAGATCTGCTTAGACTCCGTGAAAACAAACTTTACTGTATGATCGAGAAGTGCGAATTTCACAGACTATGGTCCCTTTTCTAGGCTTTGTGATCTCCAAAGAATGCATTGCAATGGACAAGGAGAAGCTGGCAGCGGTCCTGCAGTGGCGACGTCCAAAGGGTCTGAAGGCTATCCAACGTTTGCTTGGCTTTATTATAGGAAATTAATTCGGAATTTCTGCACGATTGTAAAGCCACTGTCCGATCTCACACACAAGGGCGCCAATCCCTCTCAGTGGTCTCAAAAAGCTGAACTTGCCTTCGAGTCGTCGAAATCCGCATTTGCTTCTGCTCCTGTACTGTCCCACCCTAACCCTTCCCTTCCATTCACTTTAGAGGTTGATGCCTCTGAAACTGGGGTAGGGGCAGTGTTGTCACAGTGTTTGGACCCTGGGAGTGGATTAAGACCATGTGGGTTTTTCTCCAAGAAATTATCCAGTGCACAGAGCCATTACGAGATTGGGGGCAGAGAGCCGTTGGCAATCATTCTAGCCCTTAAAGAATGGTGACACCTGCTTGAGAGTACTAGAATTCCAGTATTGATTTTGACTGACCATAAAAATTTAATATACCTTTCTGAGGCAAAGAGGTTGTCCTCTCATCAGGCCAGATGGGCCCTGTTTCTGTCCCGTTTAAATTTTATTGTATCCTACCTGCCTGGTTCTAAGAATATTAGAGCAAATGCTCTGTCCAGGCAATTTGGTCCCGAAACCGAGGTTGATGAAGCTCCAGTACCCATTATTCAACCAGATTGCATTTTGGCCACCGTGCGTACTAGCATTACTTCACCATTGAGGGAGGAGATTCTTGCTGCCCAGGCTACCGCACCCCCTGATACCCCAATGGGCAAGTGTTTTGTGGCTGAACCGTTCTGTACCCGCCTACTCGAAACATACCATGCATCTCGGGCAGCTGAGCATGTAGGCAGGGACCAGTTGATCTGGTCCCTTTTGCAGTTATTCTGGTGGCCCTCCTTATGGGCTGATTGCACCGCTTATTCGGCAGCATGCACTATTTCTACCCAGGCAAAATCCCCTAGGCACCTCCCCGTTGGCCTACTTCAACCAATGCCTAATGGCGAGAGTCTCTGGTCCCATGTCTCAATTGACTTTCTGGGAGAATTGCCTGTGTCTAGGGCATATTCATTTATGCTGATGATGGTCAACAGATTCTCTAAGATGGCACACTTTGTGCCCCTTCCTGGCCTTCCCTCTGCCCAGGAACTGGCTGTTGTCTTTGGCCGAGAAGTGTTTCGGTTGCATGGTGTACCCAGGGTGCTGGTGTCTGACCGAGGGAGCCAATTTGTGTCCAGTTTTGGAGGGCATTCTGTGGTCAGATGGGCATACAACTATCCTTTTCTTCTGCCTACCATCCCCAGACCAATGGGGCCGCCGAGCGTGCCAATCAAGGATTGGAACAATTACTATGCTGTTTTGTGTCTGATCATCATGACAATTGGGCCAACCTGTTGCCGTGGGCAGAGTTCGCCAGGAATTGTGCGGTTAATTCATCGTCCTGGAGCTCCCCATTTCTCATCAATTACGGGTTTCAACCGTGCTTGCTCCTGGATTCATTTCAGACACAGCAAATTCCGGCTCTAGATGAGCATATGGAGCAACTCCGATCCACTTGGGCACAGGTACAGAGGACCCTCAGTGCTTCGTTCCAGCGGTATCAGCATCACGCTAATCGCAGACGGCTGCAGGTGGTCTCCTTCCAGGTTGGGGACAGGGTATGGCTTTCCTCCAGAAACCTTAAGCTGCAGGTTCCATGTAATAAGTTAGGTCCTCGGTTTATTGGTCCCTTTAAAGTTATCCGCAAGATTAACCCAGTTTCTTATGCTTTGGATCTACCAGCATCTATGATGATTCATAATGTGTTCCATGTATCCCTGCTTAAGTGTCATATTGGTCTTGTATTTTAATATGCATATTTTTACATATTATTTTTTTTTTCATGCCCCTGGAGGTCATGACCTGGAGGTCCTGACCTGGTTACTCATTGGTCACTTTCCCTTTTTATCCCTCATGCCACATTTACTCGTGGGTTGATTATTGAGCCTAGATTCCTGAGCTTCTTGTTACCTGATTCTTGTGACCGGTCCTTCTCCTGACATCTGCCTTGGTTGCTGACTTGGCCGTTCTGCCTGCCTGTGCATCCTGCAATCCCTGGGTCTCTTCAGCATTCTCCTCTGAACTCCTGCTGGTTGCCCGTTATCTGCTCCTGTCATCCGGTCTGGTTTCCTCCTTGCGACCCCTCTGGTGTCTCCCCGGCATCTCCAGCTCTCCTCCCGGACTTTCAGTTTGTCTCTCTGTCTGCTGCTCCGGGTCTCCGGCACATTCCAATGCACTGGAGTGTGCCGAGGCAGCAGTCAGTGTTCTCCAATTGCTCCCACTCGCTGTATTGGCACCCCCTCTGGTCGCTTGCTTCAGGACTACTACTGTTCGCTGTAAAGGAATCTTGAGTGACAAGTTTGTGTGTACTTGCTGCAGCTCCATCTGCTGACATTGAATAGTATTACCGCTCCAGCTATTGCTCTGGGTACCAGACCTGTATCGAACTGCTCCCTCTGCTGACACTGTATGGTATTACCGCTCCAGCTATTGCTCTGGGTACCAGACCCGTATTGAACTGCTCCCTCTGCTGACACTGTCTGGTATTACCACTCCATCAGTTGCTCTGAGTACCAGACCTGTATTGAACTGCTCCCTCTGCTGACATTGTCTGGTATTACTGCTTCAGCAATTGCTTTGAGCAGCAGACCTGTATTGGACTGCTCCCTCTGCTGGCAATATCTGCTATTACCACTCCATCAGTAGTTCTGAGTACCAGACCTGTGTCCCAGTTCTGCGGTGGACCCTGGAGGCCTGGTCTTGGTAATTTTTCTTCTTCAACAAAGGCAAGCACTCCGCCTTTCCAGTTACTTGAAGGAAGAACTACCGTCACCCACTGGACCCCTGGCCAGAGTTGGTACGCCCCCAGCTGTCAGCTGACGAGATTGGATGGAGTGATCTGGGACACACAATTACAGACAAGATCGGTGGAGCAGGGTGAGTGTGACATTAAGCCTCTGGTTTGCAACCTTTACACTACAACCCCTGTGGTTCCCAGGCCTGTGCAGGTACAAGGTCAGGAGGAATACGAAGTACAAAGCATAATTGATTCCAGGAGATTTAGAGGAAAGTTGCAATATTTGGTTAACTGGAAGGGCTATGGCCCTGAAGAACGTTCCTGGATTGACCAGAGTGACCTCCATGCACCCAGATTGTTGAGCAGATTTCATGCTAAGTACCCTCAGAAACCAGCTCTCTCCTCTCGCGGGGGGGGGGGTCTTTGAGGGGGGGTACTATCACGGTGCCGTGTATTGTTGGTGACATTTTGAAACAAGATGTCTGATGCTTTCTTATTGGTTAGTGTGTTATGGCTCCACCCAGGGGTAGCCTTTAAGTACTGTGCTCTGTCACTCATACAGGGCCCTTTTGTGATGTTTCTGTTGCTTTGTGCTTGCTGCCGTTATCGTGTGATTTCCAGTGTATGACCCGGTCTGCCTGACTACTCTCTCTCTGATCCTGTTCCTGCACCGTGTACCGACCCGGCCTGGCTGACGTTCCTGCTCCGTGTACCGACTTGGATTGGCAGATGTTCCCCATGTACTGACACGGTCTGGCTGACGTTCCTGCTCCGCATACCTACTTGGATTGGCTGACGTTCCTGCTCCACGTACCAACCCGGCCTGGCTGATGTTCCTGCTCCGTGAACCGACTTGGATTGGCTGACATTCCTGCTCCGTGTACCGACCCGGCCTGGCTGACGTTCCTGTTCCATGCATTGACCGTAGTGGCTTCCGTTCCTGCTCTTGTTCCTCCAGTCCGGTGCACTACAGTGTCCGGTAGAGAGTATCTCCTGTGCTCTGCGTTGAGCGTACTGGCCCAGTTGGTTGCCTTGTGTACTGCATTACCGTTCCGTGACTGCGACCCATTAGCGCCTTGCTGCTCTTTACTCCTTACCCAGGGTTTACGCTAAGCTTGTTGCACCCTATACGCTTGGCTTGTTATCAGTTATCACTGGGGTTGGTCTCCTGGGCACCTCAGTTAGTCTCTGCTCCTGTTTTGTCGTTAAACAAGCCAAGCGCCCGTTACCAGGGCCTTCCGGTACTCACCTGGGTAGGAGCTTTACTATTGGCACTATATACGTTGGCTTGTCACTTCTCCATTATTGAGGTTGGTCTCCTGGGTGCCTCAGTCGGCTCTGTCACAAGGCAGTTGACATCAAGCCTGGCGTTTCAACATCTATTGTCCGTTACCGTTACCTTGGGTCACAGTTTGTGTATCTACAGGGCGTTCCGTTGTTCCTTTGGTTGCAGTACTACTATAGTCCGTGATCCTTCCAGAGCCTCACTCAACCTTCCTGGGCTAGTCGCTATTTTGGCACTTATCAGCATTTGAGTGCTTCTTGGGCCTTGCTATTAGGGCCTCCCAGTCTCCTGGCCTAATATCATTAACCATTTGTGTCTCACTGTATCACACAAACTGTTCCCGACCTGTGTGAGTATATATACTACTATCACGGTTCCCGTGATTTTCTGTCACTCTCTGCTGTGGTGTGTTCCTATTGGTGGAGCTTGGTTATGCCCGCCCAGTATGGCCTTCTTATACCGGGCCTCTGGCACCTGTCAGGTGCCCTTTCATGGTATTCCAGTACCAGTGCTTCCGTTGCTGTGTTCCTGCATTCCTGTGTACCGATTTGGCTTGTCTGACTATTCTTCTGGTTCCGGATCAGTGTATGACCCAGCCTGGCTGACGTTCCTGCTCCGTGATTGATCCGGCTTGTCTGACGTTCCTGCTTCGTGTATGACCTGGCCTGGCTGACGTTCCTGCTTCATGTCCGGTTTCCTGTGATCCTGTTCCAGCGATATCTCGTCTATGTCGCTTGGCGACATTGTGAACTGTTTATCTTGAGCTATATATGCTGACCTCCCACTTGCTGAGCTTGTTGCCTCCGTTACCGAGCCTGTCCATTAACACTTGCAGTACTGGTTGCCTCAGATACTGGGTCATCTGTTAACACTTGCTGAGCTTGTTGCCTCCGTTACCGAGCCTGTCCATTAACACTTGCAGTGCTGGTTGCCTCAGATACCGAGCCTCTCCTTTAACACTTGCTGAGCATGCTGCCTTCATTACCGAGCCTGTCCGCTATACTTGCAGAGCAGTTGTGGCTTCCGCTAACTGTCTACCGATAGCTCTTGCAATACACTCGCTCCATTTATGCACCGGAAGGGTGCTACTGGCTTTGGTCCTACTCAGCTCTGGCAGTGTTGTATCCGTTTATGCACCAAGGGGTGCTCCTGGCTCTGGTCCCATTCAGCTCTGGCAGTATGTGTATCCATTGACGCACCAAGGGGTGCTACTGGCTCTGGTCCCATTCAGGTCTCGCAGTGTCATTAACCCATTCAGCACTGGAAGGGTGCCGTTGGCTCTGGTCCCATTCAGCTCATGCAGTGTGGTTACGCACGGCAAAGTGCTCTTGGCTCTTGTACCAATTAGCTCTAGCACAAGTGGTTGGTCTTGCATATTGCCAGTCTTGAGGACTACAGTTTGGACTCACTACTAGGTGCTCTCCACCTTGCACCTCAGCCTCGGGCTGCTCTTGTCCTCTACTGGGCGTTGTCTTACAAACCACATCAGAGACTGATTACTTGCATTGGGCTTTAACCCTTGCTATTCTCTGTTCCATTGCATTGTACAGTATTGCTCCTTATCCATACTGTGTCTGCTATACTACCATATTTACCTTCAGTTACGTGTCATTACCTATTTCTGCCCTTAGGGGGCTGTGTTCCTCATTTGTTCTCAATAAAACTGTGTTTTATTTTTTACCTCTGGTCTGAGTGTCTGAATAAACCGTTACAACTACTTTGTGATATATGTATACTGGACCCGTGTAGACTGATGTTATTTAGTAACCTGTCCTGTGTCAGTTCTGTTTGTACTATTGATGGACCTGCGAGGGTTACTTTATTTTGCTGATTCAATAAAACTGTGTTTTACCAAATTGCCTGTCTCTGAGTGTACTGAAAACCGTTACACATTACTCGCTATTTGTTTACTCTCTGCAGAGTGAGAGTTTTAAGGGCCTTGCGCTATTAGGCCCTGTCTTCCTGGCCTAATAGTAACCCATTCACTGCTGCCTCGTTTGAGTATCACACAAACTTTACCTGACCTTTGTCAATATATTGTTGTTGCTGAATTGTACATATACTGGACCCGTGTGAGTATTTATTACTGTAACCTGTCCTGTATCAATACTATATTGTGTATATATTACTGGACCCGTGAGGGTTATTGTTATTCTGAGTTTGTTCAATAAAACTGTGTTTTACCTAACCTACTGTGTCTGAGTGTCAAATAAAACCGTTACACTGAAAGGGAAAGGGATCAACAATAACAGTAATATGGGTGATGGATGATGAAGGTTCCACTTACCACGACTAGCTCCAGTGATGTGCCTGAGGCAGTAACAGCACAATAAGTAGCCCCCTGTCTATTTTGAGAAAAGAAGAAGTTGGCCAATAATTCTTCCCCACCTGCCCCTCCTCTAAAGTTATGGGTGTGTTTTTATTAGAATATATATTTTCCCTTGATAACAGGAACTGTGGCTCTCATCAGAAACTGCAATGTACAGAGTGTGTGTGTGGTAAATAACATCTGGGGCACAACTGTATCCAAACACCTTGACACCAGAAACCAAGTACTGCCGCTGTCACTATACCCCTTGTCCACACCCCGCTAAGGACACATGACAACTTGCTGACAGTTTAATAGTAATGCCGAACACTCCCTGCTGCCATCTTAGCATATTCTGTGGGATGGAATCTCCTCAGATGCCACTTGATGCCCTGCTTGTGATTCTCCTCCACCACACTGCCATGTGTGGTCAGTGCACCACACAGTGTGCAATGGGTGGACAACTACCACATCCTAACATCAACAGAGTGACTATCATTTAGCAGGGGAGGTAACAATGAATGAGGTGGATTTGCAGAAGATGTAGTTATATCCTCTTCTCACTGACTTGTCACAAATTGTGTACAGTGCCATTGGTGATGAATACACTGTGCCTGTCCAAATAGAAAAATAGTCCCACACCCATGACTTCAGGGGAGAGGGAACAGATGGAGAAGAATGGCCTCTTTCTTTTTGTCCTCCACGTTCCCCTTCACTGTTTGTGGCAGCAGATAATGTTGCTACTATTGCTGTTATTGCCTTAGATTCAGCACTGTGGTTAGGACCAGGACTATTGCTGCCGCTGGCAAGAGGAACCTGCCCTAGTCCCGCATCACTTGTTGACCCCATTCCCACTGTGTCCACGGTGGTCTGTGGCACACTAGCTTGTTCCTCGGAATCCTTCTGCCCTTGCATCTTATCAGCAGTAGGAATTAGAGCAGTTGCAAATTCCTCAAATTCCAAAATCTCACTGCTAGTGGTGGTGATGATGCCCATCCTCATCCCTGTCTCCCATTCCTTCTCAGTTTCTGCTAAAAAGCCCACCGATGTCTCTCTATCCCAGCTTCTCCACCATAATCATCACCACCACCACTAGTCCCTACATGCTGCTGCAGCTCTATTAGAAACATTTCACTGCTTCTTGGAGGAGGTGATGAGCAATGTGACAGACAGGCCCTAATGTCAAACTTGGCATTTCTTTTTAACCTGAAAAAGGGGGACAGGCAGCAGTAGCAGCAGGCACAGACAGCTGACCTGTGCTCCTGCTGGTGCTGGTATTAATTGTGCACCTGCTCTCCCCCAACAACAATTCTGGCCTCTTAGTCTTCAGGATCATGTTCCACTTTAGGGAAGGGACAGGAGGACTCCTAGGGTCAGAGGAATGGTGTGTGCTCCCTTGACTGCTAGTCTGGATGCTCTCAAATGTTTCCCCTACCTCTCCGCCTGCTTCACCATTACTGCTACTACTACTAACACCAACCACATCAAGTTCAGCTGCAGAGTCATCCTCCTCGCAGTCACTAGTAATATGAGGATATTGTTTATTACTTCCTCCTTCACTCCTAATGCTAACAAGCTGCTGGACCTTAGTAGTAGTAGTAGTAGTAGCACTGGAGGGACTGCTTGGGAATGGCAAGTGTGACTTAGGGTCACTTGCTGTCACACTTGGCATCATCCTCTCTTCCCCCCCCCCTTGAGTATTACAAGACACACTAGCAGCAGGTTCAGCACTAGTGGCAGCAGGTTCAGCACTGGTTGCAGGCACAGCACTGGTGGCAGCATGGGCAGAAAGTCTGACAGCAGACACAGCAATGGTTTTAGCAGTTGCATGGGCATCACATTTAACAGCAGGTACAGCAATGGTAGCAGCAGGAGCAGCAATGGTGGTAGCAGTGGCAGCACATTTTGTAGCAGGCACAGGCAGTTGACCTTTCCTGCTCTCACTAGTACTACCCTTCTCTTCCTCCCTTGCCATTGAATTCCCCAAGATTCCTACAGGTGATTTAGACCGGATTTAGACCTGCACATAGTGATAGCAGTCAGTATGAGCCTCTCCTGTCTCAATTTTTCAAATCAATAATAGCAGAACAGCACAGCACATCTACCTCGCTCTGCAGCTGCTTCTGTTGTGTTTCATTTCCGCATTATAGAAAAAGGTGAAATCAATTGCTGGAAACTTTCTAGCAACTGAAAAATTGGCGGGGAATTTTGATCAATGGGAATATTTTAATCGCTGTTTTAAAAGCTGATTTTCCCGTGAAAAAGCAGACAATAACATGGTTTTCACTGGATTTCTCACTGGAACACGGCGATGACTTTAGCCCATCCCTAGTAATATTACTAAATATTGGAATACTCTGTCCCTATTCCCAGTTTCCCCTTATCTACTGTCCTGGTAACATGGTCCACTTAGGCCTTAGCTCAGTTCCACACAAATGGATCTTTGGCTGGCAAAAAGCCTCAGAAATGTTGTACCACTGTAGTAGGACAAGGATAAAGGTTAGTATTATGTGATTCTATGGAAACCAAACCAGTATTATGTGTGGTTCTATGGATATCATGGGACAAGGTGAGGGGTGGTTAGTGTTTGTGTTTTTGTGCATGTGTGTGTGGTGGTGTATTGTGACTGGGGGTAGTGGGCAACAGGCCATCCACCTACTACCATATCACAGCTCCCATCATTCACCACCAGCATCTGGCACCAGCTGATGAGCCTGCCCATCGAGGCAGGTACCAGACAGTGGGACAAGACAGGGTGGTCAGTATAGATGGTTTTATTGCTACCATGAGACAAGACCAGAGGTTAGTATGAAGAGGAAAAAGAGCAGAACTGTTGAGGCTTGGAAAAAGGCCTGCTTGGGTACAAAAAATCTCAGTCACAACACTCCCCTTTTTCTTCTATGTCCATAAGTGTTCCGTACATCCCTTCATTACACTTACTCTCATTAACCCCTTCAGTGCCATACAATTTGCACCTCATCATTGTACAAAACATTGTGACTTTGCTGGCAACAGAGGAGGTAGCTGAAAGAAAAAAATCCCTAACTACCACAGTATGCGCCATTAACCTAACTGGACCCACCATTAATCCCTTAATTGTTAAATTTGCAGGAAAAACATGGCAATCAATGCTTTCCAGCCACTCCTGTCAAGACACTGTTTTATTTACATATTGACTTAGCTAAAAAAGACATGTCCCTCAAGATCAGTATTTTCCATATCACCTTTGTTTTTGCCTTCCTTTAGATCAAAAACCTATTCAAGTAATTTCCAATTAAGCCTCTAGGGGGCAAAAAAAAAATCTTTTTTGACAAAAAAAGGCGTATTTCGCTGGATCAACATCCCCCTGGATGTGGGACTATTTTTCTCTTGGGGCATGCACAGTGCAGTCATCACCAATGGCACAATTTGTTACAAGTCAGTGAGAAGAGGAAAAGAGGGAACACACCTTGGCACAACCGCCCTGATAATCCACATGAAAACAGACATCATGACATTTATGTAAAACATTTTAAAGCCAAACACCACCACAGAAATCAAGCACTGCTATTGCGGTACCTCTTGACTTTCCAGAAAGGTAAAAAGAGGCGAGGTGGAGATCAAAGAGGAGGAAGAATAGATAAACCCAGGCAGGAACTGGAAGTTCCATGACAAGCGAAAACTAGCTCGCCATCAACTCCTTTTTCTAGGGTAACTACATTTTCTGCCAATCCACCTAGTTCATCATTATTTCCTACGCCAAATGGTAGCCACTCTGTATGTATTCCACACATTGCATACTGTGTTGTGCACTGACCACACATGGCAGTGTGGTGGAGGAGAATTACAAGATTGTAATCAAGAGGCATCTGAGGAGATTCCATACCATAAAATATGCTAAGATGGTGGCAGGGAGGGTTCATCATTATTATTAAATTATCGGCAAGTTATCATGTGTCCTTTGCGGGGTGTGGACAAGGGGTATAGAGACAGCAGCAGTACTTGGTTTCTGGTGTCATGGTGTTTGTATACAGTTGTGCACACAGATACTATTTACCACACACACTGTGCATATTGCAGTAGCTGATGAGAGGCACAGTTCCTGCTGTCAAGGGAAACATTTCTATTATAATAATAATATCCATGATTTTGGAGGAGGGGCAGGTGGAAAAGAATTATTGGCCAATTTCTTTTGTTCTCCACATATACTGGGGGCTACTTATTGTGCTGCTACTGCCTCAGGCTCATCACTGGTGCTAGTCATGGCAAGTGGAACCTTCATCATCCATCACCCATGTTACTGCTTTTGTTGAACCCACTCCCTTTCAGCTACCTAATCATCCTGCTGCTTAAACAACTCAGCTGCAGCAGCAAGAACAGCAGTCGCAAATTCCACATCTACATCAGGGCATTTATCACGGTGCCCGTGATTCGTGCTAGACTCTGTCTATCACTTGCTGTAGTTCCTCATTGGCTATCTCATTTCTCACAGCCTATTTAAACCCAGGTTGGGCACTCCCAGATTGCCCTTTCGTGGTGTTTCTGACATCACTTTCCTGATCTGCCTTGTCAGGCTTTTGGGCCTGAGTTACCTGTGTTCCAGTGTTCCTGTGTTCCAGTACTCCGTTGTTCCGGTGTTCCTGTGTTCCAGTGCTCCAGTACTCCGTTGTTCCGGTGCTCCTGTGTTTCTGTGTTCCAGATTATCATTCCTGAGTGTCAGTGGTGCCTGTCTGCAAGTCTCCAGTCGGTTCCGGTCATCTGTCAGGACGGCGGAGCTCACTCCGGCGTACCTTTCTGGATTCTGGCATCTGACTTTCCCTGCTGTCGCTGTGGCGAAATTGTTCTCTTTCGCTCCGGCGATCCTCCCTGTTGGTTCCAGTGTGCAGACGCTGGTTTACTCCATTAATCTGGTTGCGCTCACACTGTTGGTTCCAGCGTGCAGACTCTGGTTTACTCCATTAATATGGTTGTGCTCACACTGTTGGTTCCTGCGTGCGGACGCTGGTTTACTCCATTAATCTGGTTGCGCTCACTCTGTTGGTCCCAGCGTGCGGACGCTGGTTTACTCCATTAATCTGGTTGCTCTCCCATTGTTGGTCCCAGCGTGCGGACGCTGGTTTACTCCATTAATCTGGTTGCTCTCACACTGTTGGTCCCAGCGTGCGGACGCTGGTTTACTCCATCAATCTAGTTGCGCTCACTCTGTTGGTCCCAGCGTGCGGACGCTGGTTTACTCCATTGATCTGGTTGCTCTCACTCTGTTGGTCCCAGCGTGCGGACGCTGGTTGCTCCATTTCACCTGACGGCGTTGTTACTGTTGGTCCCAGTGTGCGGATGCTGGTTTGCTCCTTGATTACTCAGATCCTGAGGACAGGTTGCTGTCCAACTCCATACACACTTGTCTGGTATTCTCAGGCTAAAAGACTTCTGCTGAGGGAGATCCTTGTACCTTTCCACACTACTGTCACTGTCACCTGACAGCAAGGTCTTCTCTCTTGGGCTGCCCTGCCCGGTATTGGTAAGGCCGGTAGAACTTAAGTACATTACCATCCTTCAGGTTGCCTTACCCAGTATAGGCAGGACCGGTAGAGCCCGTCAGCTGCGTTTCCTCAGGCTGCCCTGCGCGGTATTGGTAAGGCCAGTAGAACCTATTGTTGCTGCCACCCTAGGTTGCCTTACCCGGTATTGGCAGGGCCGGTAGAGCCTCTAATCAGTACTCCTTGGGCTGCCTTGCCCGGTATTGGTAAGGCCGGTAGAACCGGTACATGTCATCTCACGGTTGCCTTACCCGGTATAGGCAAGGTCAGTAGAGCCTATCACCATTTACAACTGTCACTCGGTTGCCTTGCCCGGTATTATTGGCAAGGCCGGTAGAACCTATATTCTGTCATTTATTGTTGTATTGTTATATATGTATGATACCCTACGGGGACTGCCTTAACTTTCAATAAAGTTACATTTTTTACCAAACCTTAAGTCTGAGAGTCTTCAAATACCGTGACAGCATTTGACAATGGCCAGTGGAGCATTTTTTTTCCTCAGGGCTAGTGCTTTAAAAAAATAAAAAAAAAAAATAAAAAATTAAAAAAAATAGCCCTACAAAAAATAAACAATTTTGGGGGGTTGTTTCTAACAAGCCAAAGTCCTGCAAATCAATGTTTCCTTAGGGCTTGTGCCAAACAAGCCTAAGTCCTACAAATCAATGTAGCTTCAGGTTTTGTGCCACTAACAACAAATCAAACAAACCATCCACTACAAAATACTCTATCATGTCAAGTATCAGCCTACCCCAGTGGCAGCTTATGTCAGGGGGTTCCTGTCTCTATCGCTTTACATACAAATTTCTTCTTTTATTTTATTTATTTATTTTTTTATTAACTCTCTCCCCAGTTTCAGTCATGAAATCCCACAAAACAAATTCCCTGTTCAGCCGATTCATTCCCCAGACTCTACCCACCAACACACGCACCCTCCTCAGACCCCTTTTTATACCATGTCTTATGGGCTTTTTTAAATTGTATTTAGGATTTATTTTTTATTATCTGCCCCGCACTTATCCCAGTAAACAAACCCCCCCAAAAAAAACATTCCCTGTTCGACTGATTCTTTCCCCATAACCCACCGACACAGGTACCCTTAAGTCCCTTTTATACTATGCCTTTGGTAAATAATATTTATTATGTGTTGTGTGTAAATTCAATATTCCCATTGATTTCAATGGACTGAGCTAGGTGAGAAAAGTAGGGAAAATGACTCATTTTGCGGGAAATTATTCACCATGCTCAAATACCCGCTGTCGGATACGAAGCAATATAGAGCTATTAAGCTCAGAGAAGCAAAGCTTAAAGCATCAAGTCAGACATAAACACAGCATAGGAGTCCTGCCCACTGTTAGTAACATATTCCTGTTCAGCCTCTCTGGTTTCCTCTTCCAGTCACCAGTTTTCCATGGTACATCCTTTTGTGAAGGTGGAGATCAGGGAGCCCCTCACACAAGCTTTAGAGGCCTCCCACATTACATCATCACCTATCAAGCCCACGTTAAGATCAAAGTATTGAGTGAGATCTCTTGCGTGGGGGACATCGACTCTGTCTACATTTAACCAGGTGGACCTCAGTGTCCAGGTGTGAGACCCAGGACAGCCATCAAAATCCAAGAATAGTAGCATGGGTGAGTGGTCTGATATCACTCTAGACAGATACTCACACTCCATAACACATCCATGAGCACCCCGAGACAAATGCATGGCCAATGTGGGACAAGGAACTATGCATGGAGGAGTGACAGAAGTATCCCCAATCAGTTGTCTAAAGAATATGCTAGGCATGAACTAGTCCCACGTCTCCCACCCAACCACCAAAGGTCAGCAGGGCTCTAGAGCCAGCTCCTGCTGCACCCCCTAACAGGTCATGGTCACGGTCCAGTATATTATTGAAGTCACTCATGCAAAACACCCAGTGTCCAGGTCTGGAGGAAATGAACTCCAGGGCTTCCCAGAGGACAAAGTCTGAGAAGGATGGGGGAATATACAGGTTAATAAGTGCTAAGTATTAGCATGAAATGCGTTAGATCTTCTACAATAGTTTATTTATTGAGAGATATTGTAATATTTCACCAAGATTTACAACTACTCCAGCAATATAACTATTACAGCTGATAAAAAGGAGTTTATTAAATGTTTCCTGAGTGGAGATCACTGGGTCTGAAATGGTCAAATAATGGCCTTTCTACAACATTAAAAGCAAAGAAAAGAGGGTTGCCCATGCCCGTACAGAGACACAGAGTTGTGAGGAGAACCAGCTTACCTATTGGCATTATGGTGAAATCGAAAATAGTTTTGCATATACTCCAAAGAGCAGTCAAGATATCAAGACTTGGAGAGTGCCTTAACTGAAATCAAGTGGTGAGAAAAGCCAGGAGAAAGGAGAACTCTGCCCACTGGCATCACATTATAAAACGGATCCCAGTATGCATCTACTCTGAACATTGACACTCCTCAGTCCGTAGCAGCAGGGAGATGCCCAGGTAGATAGCAGAAAGGGACAATCTTCAATTAAGATAAGGGAAAAAGCTGAAAAACCTGTCAAAGGGGGCAGGGTTTTCATTGTTCTCACTGTAAGAAGATTGACCTTTGTTGTTCTCTGGTCAACCAACCAGATTCCACATCTGAGGTGAGCAGTGTTACACTAGGTAAAAGGGGCAGGAGGGGGATACTTTATCATTCAATTACTCTTGAATTACAACTCTGACAATATTGAAATTACACTCACTATGGCTCAAATACTATGAAGACTAATTGGAGCTGCTGTTTTTGTGAAACATTACTATCCCTTTAAAGGGATAGTAATACTTCAAATGTAAAAAAAATATATGTTGTAGGGTTTATCCCCCTGAATAAAACAAGAGTACTCCCACTACTGAAAGATGTTTCATTTAAAAGTTATTAATTTTCAAAGTTGAATTTTTTAGGTGCAATATCACAGTGGTCTGAAATTGTACAGTGGCGCTGTTGCTACACAATCCTATGGACAGCTCTGGTCCCGGGACCATAAATTTCCATAGGATGGTGTAGCAACAGCGCCACTGTAAAATTTCAGGCCACTGTGATATTGCACCTAAAAAATTAAACTTTGAAAATTAATAACTTTTGAATGAAACACCTTTCATCAGTGGGAGTACTCTTGTTTTACTCAGGGGGATAAACTCTACAACATATTTTTTTTTACATTTTAAGTATTACTATACCTTTAAGGTAGATAAATATATTTATCGACAACAGGAGAACTGTTTTAAATATAATATATTATATAAACAAAATGGGAGGAAGCTAAATCTGACCCGTTGGATCTCATTTGTATCATATCGGCTATAAGGACTCTAATAGTGATTTAACCATCTATTAGCTGGGAGTATATATCTTGGTATTACTGACGTCACTATTGTAGTATTTTATTCTTTATTGATATTGTTTTAAAAGTGTAGAGATTATATGTATATGTCCATTTTTCTTTTTTATTTCGTTTTTATAATGGAAAGGCCTACAAGGTTACACACCAAAAAAGATATGTACTCTCTCCTTCAAATTTAAGGTCCAGCAATTTTACCCAGTATTGAAACTCCACTCATATGAGTGTAATATGTAGAGCGGTAGTGATAAGCTACCCTCAATTTTTTAAGGGAAAGTATTTTGGACCCCACTAAGTGTATCTCCTGTAGTAGAACAACAACGGGGGCCTGTCGTCTATTGTAGGATAGAATCAAGGAGCGTTCAATTTTGTCATTCATACCCCACACATTCTATGACAGAAATGTGTACACTTAGTTTGCCAGCAATCTGTTGTCGCTAAATAAGTGCCACTACCAAAGGGGAGAGCACTCCCCCAAGAGGCTGAGAGGCGAGCACCTCTCAAGAAAGAGAGAGACGGAAACCCCCCAATCCAACACAACAAAAGAATCTACCATTACCCCCTACCTACCCAAACCCAGAAGATACCTCATACCCAAACTAGTAAAAAAGCAAAGCCTCAAAAGGAGAGGTTGCCTAAAAACAATAGCATAAACACCAAACTGTATAAACAGATACCAAGCCAACATATCCTGCTTTTTTCTATTTTAAGGATAAAAGCAGTATACATCTAACAGAGTAATTGTTGTCGTATTCTGAGGGCACTCTCAGTGGTGAGATCCACAAAAGAACGAGCAGCATGTATAGAGTTCCAAACACTAACACAACACAGAGATGTGCTATCAAGCATGAAAGTGACAATCATGAAGAATACTACATAGCAAACATGCAATAAATTTTACAAGTGTGACCCCACACCATCTACATAAATCCCTGGGGCTAAAGAGTGTGAATATTAGTGTGGTGGGCCAAGAAAACAACAAAAAAAAATATCAGGGAAAAAGGTGTAGCTAAGAGCCAGTGAAACTTAAAATGACAATTTTAGGGGTTTTGTATGCAAAGTGGCAGTAGCAGTGTCTCTGACCAAAGGTGTCTCTTGTGGCACAGCATTTCTGCAAAGTGTCACCCAAAAGACAGAGCCCAGGATACAGGGTGGCACAGGATTTATCTTTCCAAGTGAACACTGGAGTTTGTGCTTGTGTGGGTGCTAGGGCTATGTAGAGCAGACGCTTGTGGCCAAGAGGCAGGAATGCCATGTGACCAAAAGTAGGCCTCTGCTCCCCAGATGGGCAGAGTGAGTGGTAGATGCCAGGAGAAAGCAAAACTCTGCGTCAGTGGAAAGCAGACAGTATCAGATGTTAAATCTTATCAGTGATAAAGTACATAATGTCCCTTATCAGCTTCAATAAAGTCCCCAAATCAGGTCCTGGGCTTTTCATGAATCACTGTAAGTGTTGCTGAGCCTGTCATGTGAAATTGTTCATGCTTCAATGGGACTTATTTTTAGTAAATTATTGTTTTCAAAAGAAATACTGGCATGTGCATCTTAAAGAGAGATTTTTCCCTCACATAGAAACATAGAATTTGACTGCAGATAAGAACCATTCAGCCCATCTAGTCTGCCCTTTTACCTACTGTAAAAACCTCAAACTTTATTTGGTCCTTGGTCTTGTGTTATGTTCAGGAGTCAGGACAGCCTTATGTCTATCCTATGCATGCTTAAATTCTGTCACTGTATTAACCTCTACCACTTCTGCTGGTAGGCTATTTCACTTATCTACTACCATCTCAGTGAAATAAAACTTTCTTACATTACATCTAAACCTCTGTCCCTCTAGACTATGGCCTCTTTAGGACAAGAGGCCATTTGTAATGTACTTCCCTCCTGCAATTTGTTGAATCCCTTCATGTATTTAAATGTTTCTATCATATTCTCTCTCTCTTCCAACTTATACATGTTCAGTCACCATTTTAGTAGCCCTTCTCTGAATTTTCTCTAGAATATCTATATCCTTCTGGAGATGGGGTCTCCAGTACTGTACACAATACTCTCAGTGAGATCTAACCAGAGATCTGTGAAGTGGCATGACCACTTCCCTTTTTCTGCTACGAATGCCCCTAGCTATACAACTCAGCACTCTGCTTGCATTCCCCACTGCTTTGTTACATTGCCTGCCTAATTTTAAGTAATTAGAAATAATTACTCCCAAATCCTTTTCCTCTGTTGTCTCTGTCAGCACAGTACCCTTAATACAATATTTTTCCTTTGGATGTTTATGTCCCAGGTGCATTATTTTACATTTGTCAACATTAAACTGCAGCTTCCACATTCTTGTCCATTCTTCTAATTTACCATAATCATTTATCATTTGGCTTATTCCCACAGGAACGCCTACCCTGTTGCAGATCTTTGTATCATCTACAAAGAGGCATGCCTTACCTAGAAGTAGGGGTGGGCTAAAAGTATGACAAATTTCCTGCATGACTGTTCGCGAAAATGTGACGATTTTTTGCTTTTCCTGTGAAAAATTTTGCCTTTCCGCCTATGCAAAAATGTCCTCAATTTTCACCTATTTTATCAAATTTTCCACCTATGTTAACATATTTTTTGCCTATTTTAACACATTTTTCGCCTTTATTTCCTATAGGTAATACATTTCCTACTGTAATATTACTTCTTCTGAGGGCTGAAGTAAAAGTTGTGAGTCCTACAGCAAAATATGGCTTGAAAAATGTGTTAGCATGCAGAATGCATTTTTCCTTTGCCCACAGCACTTTCTTGCTTAAGTGACACTGGCACATATTCATGATGATATCAAGTAATACAAAACATAAAGTACAACCTACAATGTGGCAGATATGTATTGTTGTGGTGGTAGTAGGAGACTGGCATGGTGTGATTTGTGTATGTATTTTTACCATTGTCATACTTTATCCTCCTTCTCGGAATATTGACACACGTTACTTATCGGTCATAGCAGTGGTCCCATCTGTCCTCCACCTCCTCATCTTTGTTGCTGTTAATATATTTGTCCTGCCTTTGTCTGTCATGTGTGGTTTCTGCTACTACTACTACTACTACTGGAGCTAAATGTTGATGTAATTCTACTGCCACTACTACTAGGTGTCAAAGGTGCAGCACTTACAGCAGCAGCACCAGTGGTACTTACCCTATCTAACCTGTGTTGCTGTTGCTGTGTACTCAAAATAGGTGTGTGTGTGCCTGAGTGGGACTTGGACTTTGAAAAGGCTATGATGCCAATAATGACTGATAGGGTGACTGTGTGCTTTTTGACATCTGTACTTGTCCAGGGTCAGACTTTCCAATGGCTTTCTCAAACACTTTATAGACAGGCACTTGTTTATTCAAGCTTGATACATTTATTATGTTTATTTGCTCTGTGTGTTTAGCTGCTCAGTGTAGTCCTTCAGTAATAGAGGGGTTAAACTAGATCCTAAATAAAAGAACAAACATATAAAAAAAAATAAAACTTTTACTTCTTCAGTTGTAGGTGTGTATGGAGTTTATTGCATTGTAACGTGTTCCCAGCTAATATGGCAACAGAAGGTTTATTTCAAGGTCATTGTAGGATGGGGAGGATATCCATGTTGTTTTTGCACTTGCTGACACAAGCATTTCAAACCCACATGGCAACATAAGGGTTAATTGGGGTGTTTGCGTGTAGTGGGAGAGTGTATTGAGCACTGACATAACTTAGGGTTCAGTCTTGTGACCAGGAATGATCATGCCACTGTTGGTTGCATATCCCTGAACTAAATGAAAGGAAACAGGTGTTTCTCCATCCTATGAATTAGTATTGGAACCTGTTTCAGGCACCAGGGTAGTAAGGGGAACATCCCTGTTTCACCCCCCCGGGTCATCAAGTGGAGGGGGGAGTCAAGTATACAGAATATCGGATTAGAATGTCAGCCTTATGCCTTCAGTTTAGTGTTACACATGCCATGTTTTATATTTATTTTCTTAAAAAAGCATTACTGGTCATAAGAAAAGGCAAAACTTTAACCTCTTATTTTGTTTTTATTAGAATAATGTAGAACAACTTACAATACAAAATGAAAGTTTTATTGCTGAATGCTGATCCCCTTGCAAATGTAATGGTTAATGTAAAGAACATTTTATCTATGGCAGCGCTAACATGCTGCCATAATATTATACACAAACATTATATTAATCAGAGTTGAGAACAATGATAAACTTATGTAGTATCTTGGTCAATAATTATGTATAGATTTTAGTGGAAAATATGCTAAGGAATTATACATTTTGGATTTGAGTATATATAGAGAATATAGCAATTCTAGATATGTTTTCACAAAACTAAATTAAGTTGCAAAAAGGAAATAGTTGTTTATACTTTTTGAATTTCCAACAAATTGCCTTTTATCTGTCTATATAAAAATGACTAAAAACACAAAGATGTATATAATGATTTGAGCTATTTGCTCTGTTGACTCTGTTATAACCTTTTTAGAAGTATCACATACATTACAGACTAAATTCTCAATTATTATACATACCCCTTCCATCACTTTATTCTTTTTCTCATTATTTTTTACCATTAGTTTACCACAGCAAGAAAAATGCCATAGATCAGAACACTTGGACCCATACTAACATGAAAGTATGGACATGGCTATCAATCTTTATTCGTTCAGGAATATAAAGTTACATAAAACTACATATTTTTCCTTTCCCAAAGTATATGAAAAATGAAAAACGGTGATTTAAAAAAAATAAAAATTCTAACACCATCATACAGTTTCAACGGCATACAGTATTTTGTGTAAAGAAATACAAAATAATTACCCAATAAAGTGTGCAAACTATGTAGTGTTGCAATTCTTTATATCATAAGGTAGGAATAAAAATGTGATTATCAAAGTGAATTTAATGATGAATGTAATTGACTGGCATTGTATATATGAACTTCTGATATTTACAGCAAACCATTCATATATTTATAGTTAGGTACTATAAAATATTGCTATGTTTCACATCTTAACAATTTGATTTTTACTGCTCAGAACTGTAAATAGTTTCAGTAATGTGATTTCAGGACACTGTTCAGATAGTGAGGGAGGGCTAACTCTGTAGGCTGCAGCAGACAGAGGACACATGAATAAACAGAGTGCAGTATCTGTGATGGACAGAAGGGCAGCTGTACTGCACTACCAGGACCTGGCAGCTGAGCATCACAGAGGAGCAGGGGCAGCAGCATAAGTGATAAATTGAGCTAACCAAAGTGAAGCAGGGTACAAGGCAATGGGGAAAGAGGAGATACAGGCAAGACACCAAACAGGAGACACAAAGCATGATCAGACAAGCAGAGGTCAGCAGTAGGTATGGTCAAAATATTTTGCCTCAAACAGAAATCTGTGAATAATGGCACTTCACTCTTGGTGAAAATTTCCCCCCAAAAGTGCAGTTTTTCCACTTTTTTGGCCTATTGCATTGAGATCAATGGGAACTTTGAATTTACACACAGCACATAGTAAATGTTATTTTATTTCCCACAGGCATAGTATAAACAGGGTCAGAGTGTGCATGTGTTGGTAAAGTGTGGGGAAACAAGCAGGTGAATAGGGAATTTGTTTGGGGGTGGGGGGGTTTGTTAATTGGTATTGGGGGGAATTAAAATAAATAAACTGATTTGTAGAACTTTGGCTTGTTAGCATCACAAACCCTGATGAATCACATTAGATATACAACATTTTTACCTCTAGAGCAGGAACTGTGCATCTCATCAGCAACTGCCCCAAAGAATGACAGAAGTTTTGATGTGGTAGTGATAATAAGAGTGAGGGTGATGGTGCAGCAGCTGGTGGAAAGTGACAAGGATTGAGAGAAAGATATGCCAATGGGGATAGGAATTACTGCCACCACCAGCAGTGACATTGTGGAGTGTGCTGCTGTTGTAATTCCCGCTGATGATTCTTCAGAGGAAGGCATTCATCTCTCACTGCAGCAAGATGACAATGAGCAGACTAGTGTGCCATCATGGGCCACAGAGCACAGTGTACACAGTGTGTGCAGTAAATAAGGATGGACTTGGAACAATGGGCACATCAGCACTCACATCAAACACATGGCACAACACTAACCAAAGACCAGATGCTTAGGGTCACTAATGTGAAATCATCACACCAGAAATAAAATACTGCTGCTGTCACTAAGTCCCTTGTCCACTCCCCACTAAGGACACGTGACAACTTGCAGTTTTAATAGTAATGATGAGCCCTCCCATCCCCCAGTTTAACATATCCTGCAGGATGGAATCTCCTCAGATGCAGCTTGATGCCCTGGTTACGATTATCTTCCATGACATTGCCATGTGTGGTCAGTGCACCACACAGTGTTGAATTGGTGGACATGAACTGCCACATTCTGAAAGCTACAGAATGGCTACTAGATTGTGGGGGAGGTAATGATAAATGAGGTAGGCCACCAGAAGATGTATATGAGAGTAGATGGACCAAGGTTTTTCTCCTCCTTTCCTGTTTTCACTACCTTATCACGCATCACACACAGTGCAGTCATTGTTGGCTGTAATGTCCATGCCCCAAGAGAAAAATATTCCCACGCCCATGATTTCAGTAAGGGGAGAGGTGGAGAAATATGGCCTCCTTCTGCAGAATCACCTTCACTGACTTGGCAGGTGATGCTGCTGCTGCCTCAGCATCTGCACTAGAGCTGGTCCTATTTCACTAGTTTATGAACCCTGTCCCATGATGGCCATAGAGGTCTGTGACACACTAGTCTGCTCATTATCATCCTGCTGCAGTGACAGATGAATGCCTGCCTCTGAAGAATCAGCAGCGGGAATTACAACGGCAGCACAATCCATAATGTCACTGCTGGTGGTGTCAGTAATTCCTATCCCCATTGGCATATCTTTCTCCCATTCCTTGCCACTTTCCATCAGCTGCTGCACCATCACCCTCACTCTCATCATCACCAAACTTTTGTGTCTCTCTTTGGGGCTGGTTGGGGATAACAAGCTTGACAGAGGATCCCCTGCTGTCACACTTGGCATCTCCTCAGAAGAAGGCACACTGGCAGCAGTTGCAACAGGCACAGTATGTTTACATAAAAATCACAGTGCTTTATATTAAGACAACACTAAGATTACATGAGTATTTTAACATAGATTACAAAATGTGTCAGTTCACAGGGAAAATGATCTAATCTGTGTGTCAGTTTTTGTGTTACCTCATTATTTTTAAAATTTGATTTACAGCTAAAGGAATCAAAAGAATTAATTCCAATGCGTGTGAATTTCCTTGAAGAGATGCTTAGAGCTTTCATAATTCCATTATAATCCTGTGTGGCTTATTTGACAAAGTATTGTATTTGTATATTGGGGGATATTCTTTATTACAATTCCTAATAATATTGTGATTATTGATGAAGAAAAGAAAAAGAAAGAAAGACCAAAATCTGTTAATAACAGGAATTGCACTTTACCAGCTTTTGTATAAGCAAAAAATATTTTGTAATACATGCATACTAACTTTAAACTTTCTTTACAGTTACATTTAGGAATGTATTTATTAAGGAAAAACATAATGTGCAAGTACAGTTAATTTAATTACACAGAAATATGTTTTGAATCACCTCTTAAGCAAGATAATTGGTCATTGCTACTTTCTTTTCACAACAATGCCAACATTAATTTCTGTATTGGTGTCAAAGAGCAGTGGGGATTGTTCAAAATTAGGCATTATGAAAAGGAAAATTAAACCTTAAACCTAATACACAATAGAAAATGAATATAAATAAATCTTACACGACAAATACTTTCTAAATAATTATTTTGTACACTGTCATAAAATAGTCACAGTTGCATCCACAGTGTGATGAGGTAAATATATGCAGACACATACATGCACAAAATGCTTAGGGCCAGATTTAAAGGCAGCTGATTGCAAAAAAAAAAAAGAAGTGGTAGTATTTTTTCAAGCACTATAAGCAATTTAAAGATCAGTTCTATGAAAAAATGCCAGCATAAATAATCCCTACCAGCCGCTAAATTTAGATGTGTTTTAGGCCATTGAAGATTTAAAAAACTCTATAAGTTGCTATTTAATGGACTGCGTTAGTTGTTAGGATCTGAAAAGGGACTCACCTTAGTGCATAACATTTAAGACCCAGTTTTTTTGTTGTTGTTTTTTTAACTTACGTCCCTTATCGGATCTTTAGTCAGTCTACTTAGCTATTAAAAGGCAAAAAAATCCAAAAAAACCTAAGTCCCCAGAGGATGTATTTTATGGGGCCCCATATCAATACCTAAAATGTGTTCAAAGTTAGTAGAATTAACCCTATGAGTGCCAGTGGGGTATAATTACCCCACTGACACTCATAGGGTTAACCCGAGTAAGTAACAAAACCATTAATCCTGATATCCAGAGGAGTCAGCAGCATTCTGTTCACCTTCTTGCCTTCTTTCTTATCTTCTTTCTTGTATCTTCTGTCTTCTTTCTTCTAGATGTAAAAGAAAAAAATATTATTATAAGTTTTTTAGAAATATAGCGAACAGTAATACATCGTTTAACCACTTGAGTGTTTTGCATTGTGTTGCAGACCTCTCTGGGGCTCAAAGGATTAAACCCTGTATTAGTTCCATAAACGCTGTATTAGTTCCATAAAACTATGCCACCATTATTTTAGTTCCAAATAAGCAAAGTGAAATTTAAGCCATTATAGTAGTTAAAGATGAGCAGTATAACATGTCCAAAATAAATTCTTAAAAAAAATTAGCTTAAGAAACTGTCTCCGCCGTTGTGTGCGGCTGCAGAGACAGCAGCAGTGGAGACAGTGCCACAGGCCCCCCATCCAGTCCCTCACGGGATTATGCCTGTTCCACACTGAGGGAATTTGTACGGAGACTGCCTTAATATATGGGCAGTCTCTGATCAAATTCCCTCACAGTCATTGGCTGAGATGTGCTTACGTGCATCCCATCCAATCAGTTTAAAGCATAGCCGATCGAACCTGATTGGCTAAGATGTGCGTAATCACATCTCTGCCAATGGCTATGAGGGAATTTGAACATAGACTGCCCATATATAAAGGCAGTCTCTGTATAAATTCCTTCTGTGTGGAACGGGCATCAGCCCATTAGGAACTGGAGGGGGTGGCCTGTGGCACACAGTTCTATCTCCACTGACGCCGCCTCTGTTGTGGAGACAATTTATTAAGCTACGTTTTTTGAGAATTTATTTTTGGACATGTTATACTGCGCAAATTTGACTATTAAAATGGCTTAAATTTTACTTGGCTTATTTGGAGCTAAAATAACGGCGGCATATTTTTATGGAACTAATACAGCATTTATGGAACTAATACAGCTTTTAACCCTTTGAGCCCCAGAGATGCCCTCAATGCATTGCTTTGCAATGCGTTGCATACCACTCTAGCACTCAAGTGATTAAACAATGTATTATTGTCCTCTATATTTGTAGGAAACATATTTTTTTGTTTTACAACTCGAAGAAAGAAGGCAGACTAGAAGATACAAGAAAGAAAAGAATACAGAATGAAGACAGAAGGAAACAGACAGTGGATATCAGGTAAGTGTAACACATATAAGTTAACGATTGGTGCTTGGCAGTATGTCAGTTTACTTTTTTTTACTGTGAAGTTCCCGATATCTCCGCTATTTGGCGGCATTTTGGGAACTTAACACACAAAATGGACATTTAACCAGAAGACCATTTTTGTGGCCTAACATCCATTGTGCTTTTAGCTGGTAAGGCCTTTAAATACCGACTTAGACATTTTATTATGTCGGTTGGTACTCACTTTGGCTCTACCGGCTGGTTTACTACAAACCTTTAAATCTGGCCCTTTATCTTTAATAATACATTTTTTACAGCAAATTGAACTTTGGAAGCAAGTGTCTCTTAATTAGGTTAACATACACAGGTAAATATATTCCTTCATATAAATGCGGTCCTGTATACCTATTTACATTTGTTAAACATTTTAGCTGTATTTGACTGCGATCACCACTGACATCAGGTTTTGGTTTGCACCACTTTATGACAAGCAATAATATTTAATCCTTTCTGATTAGTTTGTCTGATAATATTATCAAATTGTAAACCGAAATTAATTAACAGTATATGACAACTGAGATCAAATGCAATAAAAAAATGTATAAAGATGCAGTATACCTGACAACTGAAAGGAGATTTATATAGGTAACTCATTTGGTTAAAAATGAATAGCCACTTATAGTTGTCCTTTAATTCAAATTACTTAAACTGCATCAAAAATGATTACATACTTATATCAACAGGATCAAATCAACACAAATCATAATGTCACTGTTATAATATTATTGTAGGTAAGTATAGGGAAAAAGTCCAGTTTTCTTTCCAGTTGACTTTTTGCAGAAAACCTGAAATTTGGGGGTCAGTATTAGGAATTGGTTAGTGTTGAGCGAGCACTCCGATGCTCGGGTGCTCGGGTGCTCTGACCGAGCACCCCCTGAGGCTCGAGTGCTCGGCCGAGCACCCGAGCCCCATTGAAATGAATGGGGCGACACGAGCATTACACCAGGCACCCCCTGCTCTGATGAGGGGAGGGTGCCTGGTCAATGCCCCCCTTCATCTCCGCTATGCCCCCTTCATCTCCGAATGCCCCCTTCATCTCCGCAATGTCCCCCTTCATCTCCGCTATGCCCCCTTCATCTCCGCTATGCCCCTCTTCCACAATGTCCCCCTTCATCTCCGCTATGCCCCTCTTCCACAATGTCCCCCTTCATCTCCGCTATGCCCCTCTTCTACAATGTCCCCCTTCATCTCCTCTATGCCATAGAGGAGATGAAGGGGGACATTGTGGAAGAGGGGCATAGCGGAGATGAAGGGGGACATTGTGGAAGAGGGGCATAGAGGAGATGAAGGGGGACATTGTGGAAGAGGGGCATAGCGGAGATGAAGGGGGACATTGTGGAAGAGGGGCATAGAGTCTATGCCCCTCTTCCACAATGTCCCCCTTCATCTCCGCAATGCCCCCGTACCTCCAGTCCCTGGTGGTCCAGCGGAGCGTCTTCAGATCTGTGCCTCTTCCGGCACAGATCCCCGCCACCCGAACATGACGGGCGAGCACATGGCGGTACTCGACGAGTACGCCATGTGCCGAGCAGAGTGATGCTCGAGCCGATCCGAGCATCGGCCGAGCACGCTCGCTCAACACTAGAATTGGTGAAAAATGTTACTTCAGTAGCAAAACAGGGAAACAATGGCACTTCCCTCTGTGTGGGATTTTTTTTCATGAAAAGTGACAATTTTCTACTTTTTTCCACCTTGATCATTTCATTGATATGAAAGTTAAGAATGAATCCCCCCAGGTGGATTGTTTACATTCTTATTTTACTGGGATAGTATTAAAGGGTGTCAGATTCCCACAACTTGTCATTCTGTGTTTGTTAGAGCAAGAAAACAACCACATTTGTGAGCTAGTGAAGATAAGAAAAGAAAGTGGAATTAGAATTTAGTATAGTTTAGTATACAGTTCTGCTGTGTACTTAAGGATTAAAATCTACACTACTTTGATAGTTTTCAGCAAAAGTACTAGAGGCAAGCTAGGGGAAAAGAGCAGGAGTAGTGCAGGGAATGGGACATGTCAGTAAAGTGGTATCATGAAAACTGACTGCAGCCATGGTTGCTGCAGTGTGTGCAAGGAATGATAATCATCCCTCTCCAATGCCACCCTCATCAACTCCACCAACAGAAGTCATGTCATTAAAGCAATAATGTTACACAGTTGTTTTGTTATGCACTACCAACCTACACTTAACAAGTTCTTCGGAAGGTGTCAAAAATAATCACAAAGTATGCCTGTGGAATGGCAAAGTTGCCAAAATGTTGACAAATGACATGCTGCCATGCTGTTTTGTAGAAAACAGAAGTTTTAAAGAACTCACTCCATGTGTTGCACCCGTCTTGCATATCCCAAGCTGTACTTGTTTTTCAAGGATTGCTATGCCAGAATTGTACAAGCAGGTTGTTAGGGCCCTTGGCAAAGATCTGAAAATTTCATATGCCAAGAATATTCACCTGACAACTAGAAATGGGTGAAACTTAAAAATGAAACAGGTGGAAAATGGCACTTCCTGCGCAGTAGGAAATTTTTCTCAAAAAGTGCCAATTTTCAGGTTTTTCCCACCTAGCTAATTGCACTGAAAAAATGGTAAGACTGAATTTCCCCTACCACGTGGCAAGTTTTCCTTCTTTTACTGCAGGCAGAATAAAAGGAGTATCAGGTTCCCGCATCATGTATTTTCTGTACTTGTGACAGAGAAAGTAGCACAATCTTGCAGCTAGGTATGATAGGCAAATAAATTATAAATGGAGTGGAGTTTAGGGACTCTGGTTAGCAGGAAATGTGTTCTTTGTGTTTAGGGAGTCTGGGGGCCTCTGGGGGAGAGAAAAGAAAAAAAGGAGACTGATCCAAAATACTCCAAAACCTTGGTTGACTGAGACAGGCAGCTGTGATCCAAGTTTCTTCCTGATCTAGCCATTAGCCTTGCACTAAATGAGTCTGGCAGGGTGAGAAGGGAGCAAAGGAAATTTACCCCAAAATGATGTGTGACTGAATGGAAAGACACAGGCAGATTTGTTCCAAGTTAATTCCTAATTTGGTTGTTGTCTTTATTTCTTTTATCACTCTGTGTAAAGGCAGCAAAGGAGATTTATGCCCATATACCCACAATTCTGTGTAACTGACTATGAATATACAGGCAGCCATGATCCAATTTCATGGGGGTGTGCAAAGGGAGGAAAGGAGATGTGCCCCATTTATCCCAAAATTTTGTGTGACTGACTGGGAAGATCAGCCATGATCCAAATTATTTCCTGATCTGGCTGTTATATCTGTGCTAGGGTAGTCTGAGGGTATGGGAAGGGAGCATAGGAGATTAACCCAAATACCTCAAAAGTTTATGTAACTGACAGGCACAGGCAGCTGTGATCCAAGTTCTTTGCTGGATCTGGCTCTTTTCTCTGTGCTAGGGGGGTGTTGGGAAAGAAGATGAACAAGGAGTGTGAGGTTTTTTTTTTTGTTTTTGTTGTTGACATTGATTGGGATAGAGAGTTGGAGAGAGAAAGAGTATTTTGTAAAGTGCAAGGCATCACACACAGTCAGTTCTATTGTGAATGTCAATGTACAAATACACACAGTAGTTGAATAATGTCCAACAAATACACAAATGACAGAGGGAGTCTGAAAGGAGTAGTCACAGTGCAGGGACATGTTAGTAAAATGGTAGTCCAAAAACTTATTGCAGCTATCACTGCTGAAGTGTCTGAAATTAATTATGCCAATCATGGTAACCTTTTAATATGTTGTCCCCTAGTTGGAGGCCATCAAAACAGAGAGATCAGAATGTTGCCTGCACCATGTGGGCAAAATCAGAATCTCGCCCACATGTCAGAGGGACCTGTCATGAGGATGAAAACTTTTCTGATTGATTTTCTTACTCTGCAGGAGCTAATCATATAAATTCAACATACCATATCTAAAACAGATTTCTGCTACAAAAAAAAAACAATGATAAGTGAACAGGATTATCCAACATTTCTTTGTATCAGAATCTTTCCTGCATGAAAAGGCTGATATTCTCACTACCTTGACTACTGCTTCCACTTATCTGCTTCCACGCATCACATGGACTTCACCTCCCCCTCCTCACAAGGCCACCCCACAGATGCCTTGCTTTTAGATATCACCACCTTCTTCTCAATATTACAACCCTGAACTCTGGTTAGGCAGACACAGCACCCAGGCTGAGGTGAGGCCACCGCTATCATCTGGAAGTTTCCCAAGGATGGAGGGGATATCTAGAAGCAAGGTATCTGTGGGTTGTTGATGTGCAGATGGGGCAGCACAGTCCTTGTAGATGTATGTGAGCAGATGAGGGGATCATCAAAACCTGACATCAGAATATCACCCTTTTCATGATCTCATCCACATGGTGCAGGCAACATTCTGATCTCACAATTTTGATGGTTGCCATCTACAGGATGACATTTCGAAAGTAAACCAGAGATCACCCTCCTTGTGAGGAGGTAGCTTATGAAAGTCCCACAAAAAGTTCCTCTACCTCCACCAGCACCAGTGCTGTTTAGAATCTAAAAACAGTGCTCTTTATACTCTAAAAAGAGTTAGTTAATTTAAAATGACATCTATGGCTCCTGCTGCAGAGGAGTATGACCCTGAGTTTGCTGTAGAAGATGACAATAGTCATAGACTGCCCACACGTGCTGATGCCAACTCCACCACCTCCTCAAGTAATAAAGCAATAAAGTTAAATGGTTCTTCTGCCAAATACTGCCAACCCCCCACTTACTGTGTTTTTGGGAAGGGATCAAAAACTCCACAGAAATAATACCAAATTATGTCTGTGGAACTCCAAGATGATGGCAGTTGACATGATGACATATTCTTTTTTTCAAAATAACTGTTTTAGAAAAACAGTCATGTGTAACTGGCATATCCCAAGTTAATTTTCAAGGATGGCTGTGCAAGAATTGTACAAACAGGTGGTTAGTGTGCTGGGCAAAGGGGCGGACACCTCATAAAGCAAGACAATCTACCTCACAACAGATATGTGCACAAGTTAGCAAAGTACAGATGGTATGGCTGGGTTTCCCTCTCACCAGCAGTGGGAAACACTAGCTTACAGCAGCAGGTGACAGACAGGAATTGTGCCTCTGGTTCTGGGAGTGTGATTAAAAGGCAGCAACATCAGCAGCAGCAGCAGGAGGATAGGCCATTCTATCAAAATGCCACCTTGTGCATGGCTGATGAATACAGATAATACAGACATGCACCAGATGGTCAAGGACATGTTAATGTGCTTTCAGCAAAATCCTTGCAGTGTCTATTAAAAGCAAGGAGAAACATATTCCTGCCACTTTGTTGGACCCCTGCTTTAAACACAAAATTTCAAAATTTCTGTAAAAATGTGATCATCTTGATGATCAGAAGCATCTCTGAGGAATCAGAATATGTCAAGAAATATATGCTTATTGATTGAGTAAAGGGTTGCATTGTGTAGGATGAAAGGTAGAAAGTTAGGGCCCAAAAAACTGCTAGAAAGCATAGTGAAAATAAAGGAAGGAAAGGGTGTACATAGTAGCAGCAGCAGGAAGAGGAGCAACATCAAACAGAGCATCCTATTCCCAACATATTTCTGAACACAGGAGGATTATGGTGTCACAGCGTACCTTGTACCCAGCGTCGCCACTTCAGGCAACACTGAAAATTGATGGCCCGAAATGACTCTTTGGCGTCATCCCAAGTGTCGCTTCTGGCATCGGGTCTGGGCGTGCTTGGCATCTTCAGCGGCTGCCTGTATCCTCTTGCTAGACAGGCTGGCTGGTCAGGATTATGTGGAAGTAATGCTGGGGTTTGACGCATCTTGGTTTATTGCGTCATTTGCAGGCACGTGGCTGCGTATTGATGCAGGCCTCAAATCTTATACAGGTTGGTCTGGCTTGTCTCCTCCTATCTACTTCCTGGCTGTGTGTATATAAGTGTACTGGATCTTTAACCCTTACGTTGGTGTTCTGTGCTGTTTGTAGTTTGAGTTCCTGATCTCTGTATGCCCCTTGCTTATCTGACTATCCATCCTGGTGCTGATCTGGGGCTCTGTCCATCTACCCTATCAGTGTTGCCTTTATACTAGTGGACATCCTATCTGGTGCAGACCTGTGGCTCTGGCTGACTACCAGCTCCGTGTACAACCCTTGCTTGTCTGACTATCCATCCTGGTGCTGACCTGGGGCTCTGTCCATTTACCCTATCGGTGTTGCCTCTATACTAGTGGACACCCTATTTGGTGCAGACCTGTGGCTCTGGCTGATTACCCACTCCGTGTATGATCCTTGCATGTCTGACTATCCATCCTGGTGCTGACCTGGGGCTTTGCCCATCTACCATATCGATGTTACCTCTATACTAGTGGATATCCTATCTGGTACAGACCTGTGGCTCTGGTGGACTCCAGCATACTGACTGCACGCATGAGTCAGTAGCCTCCCTGGTTGCCTTCTTTGTGGGAGACCTTCAGGGCCTATTCTGTATTTCCCAGAGAAGTGAGACTACCAGTGGCTTCTGCCTAGTCTCTAGCAGTTGTGGTTGACCTTGGGCTATCTCCTATTTCTGATAGAGTTTCTAGCCTTTCGAGTCATCCTCTGCTCTTGCTATTTTATGTCATTATTATTCAAATAAAGTGATTTCAATTTTACGGTCTGACTCTCAGTACTTAAGGGTCATGACTACAGACGGTAAAAGTGATCCACCTTTGCAGAATATTCTGGACAGGATGCAGGTTCAAGATCAACATATTGATCATTTATCCTTGGCTTTGCAAACCTTGCTTATCCGTACTGCTGACCTGGAATGCTCTAACCCTCAACCGGTGGCCACCCCAGCTCAGTCCTTGGCACAGGCGGTTCCTAATGTCTCTGAAGCAGGATTGGTCAGAGGATTGTCTGGCTCTGCTCCACTCCCACAGCATTATAGTGGGGATCCTGAGCATTGTCACGGATTCTTGAACCAACTGGGCATATACTTCAGCATGCCTTCCCTAATGAGTGCAGTAGGGTTGGGCTTATGATTTTGCTCCTTTCTGGCAAAAGCTCTGGCCTGGGTGAACCCTTTATGGGAGAGAAACAAACCCATAATCTATAACTTTAGTGAATTTTTGGCCCCTTTAAACGTTTCTTTGACATGCCAGGTCGTGCAACCTCAGCTTCCAAACATCTTATGACCATCTGCCAGAGCAACCGAACTGTGGCGGAGTATGCAAATGAATTCTGTGCATTGGCAGCCGAGGTCGGCTGGAACAATGAGGCCCTGGTAGCCGCCTTTTCCCAGGGGCTTGGTGATTACATTAAGGATGAAATCACTGTCCGTGATTCACCCAAAGGCTTGGATGAATTGATATAATTTATCATCCTAATCGATACTCGGGTCTGGGAGAGACTCTCATTTAAGGAGCGTCTGCGGAGGCCTCCATGCAGAGCAACATCTCACATAACTTGCCCACCCAGTCCTCCCTCATCTCCCATTCCTCCTGGTTTTGACTATTGGACTCTGGTGCTGCTGGATGTTTTATGGATGCAGAATTTGCAGCTAAAAATTGTATCCCGTTACAACTGCATTCTTCTCCATTGGCTGTTGAGGCCATAAATGGTAGACCCCTTCTACCTTCTCACATTACGCATGAAAATTCCTTACTTACCCTGAGGGTGGGAGCCCTATTTAAAGAATCCCTGAAGTTTCAGGTGATTAACTCCCACCACTATTCCATAGTCCTGGGTTTTCCTTGGTTGCAGGCTCATAACCCTAGGATTGATTGGCGTACATGTGAAATTTTGTCTTAGTGTCGACAATGTGACAAATCTTGTCTCTCTCCCAGTGAAACTAGCATTTGCTAATTCCTCTGGGCTACCCAAAGCCTATTCAGGTTTCACTGATGTATTTAACAAAGTCCAGACCGGGGCACTTCCTCCGCATAAGCCATACGATTATTCGATGGAGCTACTACCGGGGACAACCACTCCGAAGGGTCGGATATACCCTCTGTCTGTGGAGGAGAACAAGGTCATGGAGGAGTACATCTCTGATGCTTTGGCTAGAGGTATTATTCATAAATCCACGTCCCCCGCTGGCGCTGGATTTTTTTTTGTTAAAAAAAGGACGGAGAGTTACATCCATGCATTGACTTTCCTGGGTTAAACAAACTGGTGGTTAAAAATGCGTATCCGATACCCCTGATTACTGAACTGTTTGACTGCTTAAAGGGGTCCAACATATTTAGGAAACTTGATTTAAAGGGATAGTAATGTTTCATAATAAAAGCAGCTCCAATTAATCTTCATAGTATTTGGACTTTGGAGAGTGTTATTTCAATTCTGTCAGAGTTGTAGTTCAAGAGAAATTCAATGACAAAGTATCCACCTCCCACCCCTTTTACTGATGTAACACTGCTCAGCCAGAGCAGAAGGGAGGTGCCCAGGTAGATTGCAGAGAGGGACAATCTTCAATTAAGATAAGGGAAAAAGCTGAAAAACTTGTCAAGGGGGGCAGGGCTTTCATTCTTTTCATACAAAGAAGATTGTTCCCTGCTGTTATCTGTCTGGTCTATGGACTGGATTCCACATCTGAGAAGAGATGACTTACACTAGGTAAAAGGGGCGGGAGGGGAGACTTTGCTTGTGAATATCTCTCAAACCATGAAGGTTTGAGAGATAAGACTTATATCGTTCTTCATGTTTTTTTAATGCCTACAAAATAAAATAAAGATAAAATGAAGTATTACTATCCCTTTAAGGGTGGCCTTCAACCTTGTCAGAATAAAGGAGGGCCACTAGTGGAAGATGGCATTTAACACCTGGAGTGGGCATCATGAGTGTCTAGTCATGCCCTTTAGTTTTTGCAATGCTCCTGCTGTCTTCCAAGAATTTAGTAATGACGTACTGAGAGACCAATTACAAAGTTGTGTGGTGGTTTGTTTGGATGACATCCTCATTCACTCTCCTACATTGGAGATTCATCTTTCAGATGTCTCCAAAGTATTACAGCTGGTAAGAGAAAACAATTTGTATTGCAAATTTCATAAACCCCAAGTAACCTTTCTTGGGTACAGTTTTTCCGCATCAGGGTTGGCCATGGACCCCCAGAAATTGTCTGCTGTGTGTCACGGTATTTGAAGACTCTCAGACTTAAGGTTTGGTAAAAATCTAACTTTATTGAAAAGTTAAGGCAATTCCCCGTAGGGTATCATACATATATAACAATACAACAATAAATGACAAGAGAATAGATTCTACCGGCCTTGCCAATAATACCAGGCAAGGCAACCCGAGTAACAGTTGCAATAGCGATAGGCTCTACCGACCTTGCCTATACCAGGTAAGGCAACCGTGAGATGACAGATACCGGTTCTACCGGCCTTACCAATACCGGGCAAGGCAGCCCAATGGAGTACTGAGTGTAGGCTCTACCGGCCCTGCCAATGCCAGATAAGGCAACCTTAGGATGGCAGCAAGAACAGGTTCTACCGGCCGTACCAATACCGGGCAGGGCAGCCTGAGGAAATACTGATAGTAGGCTCTACCGGCCCTGCCTATACCGGGTAAGGCAACCTTAAGATGTTAACGTATTTAGGTTCTACCGGCCTTACCAATACTGGGCAGGGCAGCCCAAGAGAGGAGACCAAGTTGTCAGGTGACAATGACAGTAGTATGGAGAGGAACAATGGTCTCCTCAGCAGAAGTCTTTAGCCTGAGAATACCAGACAACTGCGTAAGGAATTGGACAGCAACCTGTCCTCAGTATATGAGTAGTCAAGGAGCAAACCAGCGTCCGCACGCTGGGACCAACAGTTACTAGCGCCACCAGGTTTAATGGAGTAAACCAGCGTCCGCATGCTGGGACCAACAAAGTGAGCGCAACCAGATAATGGAGTAAACCAGCATCCGCACGCTGGGACCAACAGTAATGAGCGCAACCAGGTAAATGGAATAAACCAGCGTCCGCACGCTGGGACCAACAGAGTGAGCGCAACCAGATTAATGGAGTAAACCAGGTCCGCACGCTGGGACCAACAGAGTGAGCGCAACCAGATTAATGGAGTAAACCAGCGTCCGCACGCTGGGACCAACAGAGTGAGTGCAACCAGATTAATGGAGTAAACCAGCGTCCGCATGCTGGGACCAACAGAGTGAGCGCACCAGGTTAATGGAGTAAACCAGCATCCGCACGCTGGGACCAACAGAGAGAGCGCACCAGGTTAATGGAGTAAACCAGCGTCCGCACGCTGGGACCAACAGAGTCAGCGCAACAAGATAATGGAGTAAACTGCACGCTGGGACCAACAGTATAGGTCATCGGGGCGATAAAGAACAAAGTCCAGAGATCAAGCGGAGGATACACCGGAGCGAGCACAGCTGCACAGACAGATGACCGGAACTGCTGGAGCCACGGAAGACACCGGAACCGGCTGGAGAGACTAGCAGGCAGGAGACTCAGGAACTCAGGAACGATCAACTGGCGAGGTACGGAGTACTAGAACACAGGAACACCGGAGCAACGGAGTACTGGAACACAGGAACACCGGAACAACGGAGTACTGGAATACTGGTATATGAGGCCCAAAAGCCTGACAAGCAGGTCAAGTAAAGTGATGTCAGAAACACCACGAAAGGGCAGACTGGGAGTGCCCAAACTGGGTTTAAATAGGCTGAGTGAGGAGGGCTGATAACAGACAGCCAAAGAGGAACTCCAGCAAGTGATAGACACAGGATAGCACGAATCACGGGCACCGTGATACTGTGTTACTGTGGCCCTGTCCGATTGGACTTAAATCTATCCAAAGGTTTTTGGGGTTTGCGAATTACTATTGGAAGTTCATTAAAAACTTCTCTACTATTGTCAAACCACTTACTGATATGACATGTAAAGGCGCTAAAGCCTCAGAATGGTCCCTTAGTGCGCTGCTCGCATTTGAAAACCTCAAGGCAGCATTTGCAGCAGCTCCTATCCTGGTACACCCGAATCCCGCCCTGTCCTTTACCCTGGAGGTCAATGCCTCTGAAATTGTTGTGGGTGGTCTCCTTTCTCAGCACTCGGCTCTGGGGGAGGCCTTGCGTCCTTGTGGCTATTTCTCTAAGAAACTGTCCGAAGCTGAAATGGTATATCAGATTGGGGACAGAGAATTGCTGGTCATCATCCTGGCCTTGAAAGAATGGTGGCATCTCCTGGAGGGTACTAGGACTCTGATCTTGATTTTGATGGACCACAAGAACCTGACTTATTTGTCTGAGGCCAAACAGTCGTCATCCTGGCAGGCCAGATGTGCACTGTTTCTTTCCAGGTTCAATTTTGTGGTTTCCTACCTCCCGGGCTCAAAGAACATAAAGGCAGATGCCCTTTCACGTCAATTTTGCAGCCCATCCAAGGAGAAGGTTCCACCTACACCTATTATTTCGACCGATCGGATTCTGGCTACCATATGAACTTGTATCACCTCTCCGCTGGGAGAGGAGATAATGGCCTCTCTATCTTCCGGTCTGGCGGAGAAACTTTGTGGGAAGTGCTTTGTTCATGCGCAGTTTCGCATTAAACTAATGGAGACTTATCATGCTTCTAAGACCACAGGTCACATTGGATGAGACCAATTGATTTGGTCGCTGTCTAGACTATTTTGGTGGCCCACGCTCAGATCCAATTGTGCTGCTTTTACTGCGGCATGCACTACTTGTGCTCAAAATAAGTCACCTCGACATTTGCCTGTCTGTCTCCTCCACCTGTGGCAAACGGCGAATGCCCCTGGTCTCATTTGTCCATTGACTTTATTGTTGACCTTCCGGCATCCTCAGGATTCATAGTCATCCTGATGATTGTGGACAAATTTTTGAAAATGGCTCACTTTGTACACTCAAAAACTTATCATCCGAGCAGGAACTGGTGGTGGTATTCGCTAGAGAGGTCTTTTGATTCCATGGCATACCCAGGACAGAACAGGTCTGCATAGAATTTCCTGTCCCTGTACCAAATTCTCTGTGGATCCATAAGAGGGTCTACCATCCTCTGCAAGTAGTCAAGTTATATGTCTACGGTCCTCCCCTTCTACAGTCCATTGAAAAAAGAGCCACGATTGATCTCCCAAAGGATTCTCAAGTGGCTTTGCATGAAGGACCTCTTGACCAGCCTTTGCTCGAGCCCAAGCACCTTTCCCCCCTTTCTTCATTCTCTGCATTGCGCTACCTGCTTGAATCTCTAGAATATTCCTGTCACAGGAGTGTCAAGTGCACTTTGCCCATGTTCCACAACTGACTCAACTTGGCAAGATATATATACAGCCTATTGATCTATGAGTGGCACACCCGACTGTCTCTCACCCTGACACAGGTGAACGTGTCTGATGCTCCTGGGTTCTGTTACCACCATATGTCAACCAAGGAGTAGAGGGTGGCAATTTCCCTCAGGGCCGACACAGATGGTGGATAGGGCTCTGTTCCAACCTGGTCGATAGCCACAAGGGTGCAGTTGGTCACCTCTGATTACTAAGCACTCATCCATGTCGACCGTACCCAGGTGGGTCAACAAACTAGCAAAGAGTTTCACCCTCTCTGGGCCTTTCAGAAGATTAAAAGTGCAGGAAGTGAATTCATCCCAACTTCTAGTGAGGCCTGATGGGACCGGAATAAATTCAATATGGATATGTTCGGCAGTCCTGAAGTTCTTGGCCCGATTCCTAGCCCTAAGATATTGTCTTTGAGTGTGGATGAATAACAGCAAATCATTCCACTTCTCAAGGGTCAGGCACACCTTTTATTATATCCATGAAGGTTGTTCTCAGGGAATGCTGTTATTTCCTTGGCAGTCATGACAGGACTTAGGAGGATCTCTGGAGAGTGTGGCAGCTTCCCGGTCATCCCTGGGCTCCTCCTAGTACACCCTTCACATCTGAACCCTGAGAAGAAACTTGTGCCCCCTTGCTAATACTAGGTGCACACTCAGAGGTAGCTGCCTGAATGGCAGCAGATGGCACTGAGATGACATGGGTAGCTCTGGAGGCTTTGTCTGCCCCTCAGCCTTTTCCATAGTCTCCTGCACAACTAGGATAATGTTCAGGTTTGGGTCAGTGGATGAAGATGAAGGAGCGATCTCCAAGGGTTTAATGCGAGGGACTGATTGGTAACCCTCCTCCATGACCACTTCCACTTTTGCAACATCATCTCCTGGATTTTCTTTTGCAGGATCCTGGATGCGAGTTAAGCCAATCCCATCAAGGTGTGGCATATCCCAGGGAGTTGATATTAACCCAGTGTCACCACTGGAGAGTGTCCCTGGAGAAAGAGGCTGACTGTGGTCCCCAAAGCTCAACACTTCAGAGACACTAAATACCCATTCTGCAGGGCTTTATTGGGGCTCCCTTCATACTTCAGGGGCAAGACAAGCTGCATAGCTACAGGCTCGCTATTTACCCCTGTCTCCTCAGGGAAATCCTTATTCCCTTGCACAGTCCCCAGACCATTGGCCACATTATCCCCCGCCAGCTCCGGGGGAAGAGGTGTTTGGTTTGTCCATGGCTGGCTGAGATTAATAGCCAGTTCAGACAATGCCACCACATGAGGAGGTGATGAATCACTCCTCTTTTTAAGCTTGGAGGGAACTGAGATAAGCTCTCTTGCCAATACCTTAATAGTTCTCCTTTTTATCTTCAGTCCTCTTATAGGGCTGACCGTTTATCCCCTAGGGTTAACCTAGGGTTAGACACACTACTCTTCAGTAGGTTGGGTCTTCTACACATGCTATAAGCCCCAACCACAATTGGGTGATATACAACCACCTAAAAGAAGGCTAAAAAGATAAAACGCATTATATCTAATCTAGCCAATATTAGAATTAAATAAACCAAAGAATAATAAATGTACAGGATAATATATTAACATATAAACATAGTTGATGAGGTTTAAAAAAGACATGTGTCCATCAAGTGGACACTACAAATCATCCTTGCTGATCCAGAGGAAGGCAAAGAAAAACAAACTCAAATATATCCTTTTTCAATTATGCCCCAAATGGGTAAAAATATTACTTTCTGATTCCAAATGGCAGCCCGACAGTTTCCTGAATCAGCAACCTATCAGCATTGAAGCCATCTGTCATCATTTTCAATATTGTTCTATGTTAGATAGGCATCCACTGCTTTTCTTGAAAGCAATTACAGTATCTGCAAGCACAGCATCCAGAGGCAAAGAATTACATAGCTTTAACACCCTTACTGTAAAGAATCACTGCCTTTGTTGTAGTCAAAAGTGCCTTTCCTCTAATCTTAATGGATGACCTCTCTTTCTTAGCTCAGCTCTTAGCATAAATAATTAATTGGATAGTTCTTTGTATTGACCTTGAATATACTGTATTTGTATATGGCATTCAGATATGGCACTCATATCACCCTTTAGACATCGCTTCTCTAATGTAAACAAACCCTGTTTGGCCAGTCTCTCTTTATAACTCAGGTCTTCCAATCCCTTTATCAGTTTTGTTGCGCATCTGAAATTTTGTGTTCAAAGCTGGGGTCCAGCAGAGTGGCAAAAATGCATTCCTCATTGCTTTTAATAGAGACTATGCGATTATATTGTTCAAAGCACGCTAACATGTCCTTTACCAGCTGGTGCATGTCTGTGTTGTCATTATGGTAAGAATCCTCAGCCATGCTCCTCATTTCTTTCTGCAATAAAAATATCAGTGGTAGAATTTCACTAATTCCTGCCCCAATGCGACTCATCAGCATGGTTGCCTCCTCAAAGGGTTTCAGCAGCTCAACTACATCGCACATTAGTTGCCATTGGCCAGGTGACACAGAGACACCCTCCAAAGCCTTCCAGTTTTGTATGGTGTACTCGCTAATGGCCTTATTCTGCTTGTACAAATTCCACCTGGTAGGGACCTCCATTTTCAGATAGTGATGGGGCAGGTTGTTATTCTCTTGTATGGAATATAGAGCATTGCGTGCACTGTAGGAGTGTCACGGTTTGTTAAGACTCTCAGACGTGAGGTTTAGGTAAAAACATAACTTTATTGAAAAGTTAAGGGAATCCCATAGGGTTTTCATACACATACAAACATCACATATATATAAGCAAATGACAATAGAGATAGATTCTACCAGCCTTGCAAGTAATACCGGCAAGGCAACCTAAGCGATACTGAAGGAATAGTGGTAAGTAGGCTCTACCTGCCCTGCCAATACCGGGTAAGGCAACCGTAAGATGGTAACGTACTGATTCTACCGGCCTTACCAATACCGGGCAGGGCAGCTTGAGGAATACACAAGGAATAGGTTCTACCGGCCCTGCCAATACTGGGTAAGGCAACCGTGGAGTGGCAATGTAACAGGTTCTACCGGCCTTACCAATACCGGGCAGGGTAGCCCAGAATGGATGCCCAAGGATAGGCTCTACCGGCCCTGCCAATACCGGGTAAGGCAACCTTAAGGTGGCAACGTGAAAGGTTCTACCGGCCTTACCAATACCAGGCAGGGCAGCCCAAGGAGGGAGACACCACTAAGACCAGTGACTGTCAGATGACAATGACAGTAGGATGGTAAATAGAGAATACGGTCAAGCTGTCTCACCCAAGGAGAGACTAGTGTCAGTACACACCTGAAACCAGTGCTGCTAGGACTGGACAGCACTTAGAAACCTGACTGCAAGTCAGGGGAGTAAACCAGCGTCCTCACGCTGGGACCAACAACTGTACCTTGAGCCGCAAGGCAAAAGGAGTAAACCAGCGTCCGCACGCTGGAACCAACAGGTAGTAGAATGAGCCGCAAGGCCAATGGAACAAACCAGCGTCCACACGCTGGGACCAACTGACAGGATTGTAAGCCGCAAAGCTAATAGAGTAAACCAGCGTCCGCATGCTGGGACCAACAGACGTATAGTAAGCCGCAAGGCTAATGGAGTAAACCAGCGTCCGCACGCTGGGACCAACAGACAGTACTGTGAGCCGCAAGGCTAATGGAGTCAACCAGGCAAATGGAGTAAACCAGCTTCCGCACGCTGGGACCAACAGACAGTATTGAGCCGCAAGGCTAATGGAGAAAACCAGCGTCTGCACGCTGGGACCAACAGACAGTATTGAGCCGCAAGGCTAATGGAGTAAACCAGCGTCCGCACATTGGGACCAACAGAAGTATTGAGCCGCAAGGCCAATGGAGTAAACCAGCGTCCGCACGCTGGGACCAACAGACAGAATGTAGCCGAAGCGACAGGAGAGAAATATCGCCACCGGAACTGAACACAGGAAACAGCAGGAGAAGGCTGAGGTTCAACCGGGACAAGCACCGCAAGTCGGCTGGCAACCGGAACGACAGCAACCGGAACCGGACTGGAACTGACAAGCAGGCAGGAACACAGGAACAGGTAAACTCAGGAACTCAGGACTCAGGAACAGGCCCAATAGATTCAGCAGACAGGCAAAGTGAATGCTGTCAGAGACACCACAAAAGGGCAACTAAAGGGTGCCCAGACTGAGTTTAAAAAGGCAACCAGAGGTGGGCTGACTGCAGACAGCCAATGGGAGCCCCCTGCAGGTGATAGAGAACTGCAGCAATCATGGGCACCGTGAAAAGGAGCCACTAAAAGGGGCACAGATTTTGCGGGCAATAGTAAGCATCTGTTTCAGGATTTTGGATTCTGCCAGGAATCTGGTCACAACTAAATTTAGCAAAGCGCAAAGCAGGACACATGCACCATACCACCTATTCTCAAAGCAGCAATTATGTTGGAGCCATTATCAGCAGAATCAAAACCAGTTTTTAAGGAGCAGGATACAAGCCATTCCTCTATCACCTGCTGTAGCTTTCTCAGAACATCTACAGCTTTGTGGGATTGTCTCTCAAAATTCTGCATGCACTAGGTGGCGTGATGATGGTCTGGGCTATCCTGCTGCTGCCACCTTTTAATCACACTGCCACAACCAGAAGCACAATTACTGGCTGTCACCTGATGCTGTAAGCTAGTGTTTTCTACTTTTGGTGCTGGGAAGGAAACACAGTGAGCAGTTGCAGTCATACAGTCTGTACTCTGACAGCTTGTCCACATGTCTGTTGTCAGGTGGATTTTCTTGCCATACGTACTTTCAAGTCCTTTGCCCACTACACTAACCACTTGCTTGTACAATTCAGGCACAGCCATCCTGGAAAAATAACTGTGGCTTGGGATATTCCAGTGTGGGGCTACACATGACATCAGTTCTCTGAAACCTCAGTTTTCTACAAAAGAATATGGCAGTGTATCCATTGCCAACATCCTGGCAACATTGCCATTCCAAAGGAGTACTTTGGCATTGTTTTTGAGACGTTTTTGACTCCTTCCCAGGAACTCAGTCAGTGTGGGTTGGCAGGATATGGCAGAAGAACCCTGAAACTTTATTGCTTTAACATTACTAGAGGAGGTGGTGGCAATAGAGGCAGCATGTGTGGGCAGTTTATGACTCTTGTCATCTCCTACAGCAAAGCCAGAGTCATCATACTCCTCTGCAACAGGAGCCATAGGTGTTATTTTGACTGAACTAACTGTTGGCACTGGCAGTAGCACATTCTCTGACACATAAATAACTTCACTACTTCTTTTTTATGCCCTAGAGCCCTGGGAACATTTAAAGTGCTTCTGCTGCTGCTAGTTGTGGCACCTTTGGCCTGCTTATAGTGTGTCTCAGAGTAAGACCTGTGGTTGTGCTTCAGGTGGGATCTCATAGAGGAGGTGCTTAGGTGTGAGCCTGCATTCACCCTGCTCACAGGCTTTTTGCATAGACAACAGATAGAAACATGCTTAGCTTGAGGATCCTGAGTGAAGTATCTCCATACTTTGTACTTCATGGCATGAGGGGTTACTGAGGGGTGCTGCTGCTGCTACTACTACTATTACTGGGGCTAGATGTTGATGCAATTCTACTGCCACTACTACTACTAGGTGTCAAAGGTGCAGCACTTACAGCAGCAGAGGCACTCTGCATATTTAACATTGTGGATGTTAACCTGTGTTGCTGTTGCTGGGTACTCAAAACAGGTGTGTGTGCTGAGGGGGACATGGACTTTGAAGAGGCAATGATGCTAATGGTGACTGAAGGGACTGTGTGCTTTTTGACTTCTGTGCTTGTCCAGGGTCAGACTTTCCAATGGCTTTCTCAAACTGTTTAAAGACAGACACACTGCTCCTTACAAGTGGTGGAAGATTCAGCCTTTGACTTTCTGCTAACCTTATAGCCCTGTCATCATCCTCACTCTCAACTTCATCTGTATCTGAACAAGAGAAGGATGCTGAAGGGATATATTCTAGATTTGCATCATCATCAGTCATCATTCGGTCATCCCCCTCAGCAGCATCAGCATCACCTGACAGTTCTTGCCCACTGCTACCCTTATATTCCTCTAAGCTTTTAGAGGTCTCAAACAATTTCTTTTTTACTTTTACTGTAACAAAGTTCCCTACTACTTTGAGGACAGGTGATTTGGTGCTTGTTTGTCTCATTATCTAATGCAGCAGGAGCTTTAGCTGCTACACCTTCCTCTATTATGCTGTTGTCAGCATCATCAACACTTGAATGCGACTTGTTGTCGTCTTCAGTGTTCTTCTTACATGCTTCTTTATTTCTACTGGTACTGATGTTGCTGGAACTAGTTTCTCTTGGACCTTGACAGAATGCATCCTAACTTGGAGTAGAAGGATCATCATCATTGATTGCACACGCTGCAGCAACCATTGCTACAGTCAATTTTTGAACTACTACTTTAGTCTCATGTCCCTGCACTGATTTTCCCCTCCCCCTTCCCCTTGTGCATTTGCTGGACATTACTCAGCTACATTGTGTTTTTTTACTGTACTGTACACAACACAACTGAAGGAGGTGTATGATGCCTTGCCTATGCCCAGTCAGCTGTCTGTCACTGTCACCTAATATATTTAGTTCTTTATTCCTTTTTATTTAATTTATTTTATTTTTTTTTAAGTTGTCCACCACGTTGCTTTATCACAGTCAATCAATAATAAATTATTATTATTAAAATTATAACTGAAAAACAAAATAAACAACATCTTTTCCCAGACTTCCCCACCCAGCACTGAGACAATAACAGCAAGATCAGCAAGCAAATAGATCCCTAGCTGCCTGTGTCTTGCCAGTTAGTCACATGGAATTTTGGAGTATTTGGTGTTAACCTCCTTCCTCCCTTCTTCTCTCCAGAGTGCCCCACTGACTCTCCTAACAGAATAAACATCCTACCTAAAAGATTCCCTAAACTAAACTTCAATTCCCTTCTCTGTCTTCTCTAGCTTAAAAAACATGCTGCTCTCTCCTCTCACAAACACAGAACGGCAAGCTGTGAGAGCCTGACAGTCTTTTATTTGGCTACTAGTTGAACAGCCCGTTACATGGGCCACAGTGCCACTGTCACCCGGTCGCGGGGCAGTCACGCGCAGTGGAGACTGCCCGCGCCACGGCTGATACAGAGCTGGACTCTCCTTCGGAGCGCCCGGCTCTTATCAGCCGCGGCGTGGGCAGTGTCTACTGCGCATGACTGCAGCACGCGCAGCAGTGTCTACTGCGCATGTCATGCGTTACACACGAATTAGCGAATTATTATTTGGCTATAGAAAACTTGTGTGGTGGAGAAATATTTTTCTTCCATTGATTTCAATGGGCGGAAAAGGTGGGAAAAAACAGGAAATTGCACTTTTCGTAGGAAATTATTCACCAAGCGGAAAGTGCCATTATTCGCTGATGTCAGTTTGAGGCGAAAATTTTCACCCATCCCTAATGTACAGATAAAACCACCCAAACTGAAGCCTTTTAATTTACGCATTAATCTGTTGCAAAATCCAAGTACACTACATAAACAGTAATTCCCTTGCCCAATTTACTACTTACCCTTTCGTAAAATGCAAGTAAATTAGTCTGATATCCTTTGTTCTTCATGAAACCATGCCGACTCCTACTAATAGTATTGTTTTCTTCACAAAGTTCTGGATACTGTCAGTTAGTAACCCTTCTAATATTTTACCCAGTATTGAAGTCAAGCTCATAAGTCTAAAATTTCCTGTTTTAGTTTTTGCCCCTTTCGGAACAATGGAACTACATCAGCTTTCCTCCAATCACAGGGCACTATGTCTGATGAAAGTGAATCAATAAATATTAATTATAATGATCTTGGTATCACTGAACTAAGTTCCTGAAGTACCCTTGGATGTATACCATCAGATCTTAGTGCTTTATTCACCATAATATTTAACAGTGTCTTTTAGACTGTGTCCTCAGTAAACTACTTACATGATGGAGGAAATTATGTGGTTTTGTCTATTTGCCCATAGCCCGTCATTGTTGCTTCATTTGTATATACAGAAGCAATTAATGTATTTAGAGTGTCAGCCATAGCCTTATCCTCACAAATCAATTCACCTGTCTCAGTCCTAAGAGGACCAATATCAACCTTAACATTTTTGTTATTAATATACTTGTAGAATTGTTTGAATTTTTCTCGCTCTCTTTTGCAATACTTCACTCATTCTCAATTTTAGCTAGTCTAATTGCCTGTTTGTAGATTTTATTAATTTTTTTCATATTTTTTAAATTATGCATCTGACTAGTCTTAAACACTTTAAAATCCTGCTTATTATTTTTCATTATTATCTCATTATTATCTCATTATTAAGCCACATAGGTCTCAATTTCTCTTGTGTTTTTCCCCAGTGGTATATACAGGCTTGTATATTTGACCAAGAGCATTTTAAAAAATTTCCATGATTCTTGTACATTTTTTATACCTTTGTTGATGATGACTGCACTGTGCCTGCCAGAAGAGAAAAATAGTCCCACACTCATGACTTCTGGGGGGAGGGATAGCGAACAGTTAGAGAAGAATGGCCTCTTTCTTCTTGTCCTCCACATTCCCCTTCACTTTCTGTGGCAGAGAATAATGTGGCTGCTACTGCCTCAGATTCAGCACTGCAACTAGGACCAGGAGTATTGCTGCCACTGGCAAGTGGAACCTGTCCTAGTCCCACATCACTAGTTGACCCCATTCCCACGGTGTCCATTGCGGTTTGTGGCACACTAGCTTGCTCCTCAGCATCCTGCTTCCCTTGCATCCCAGAAGCAGCATGAATTAGAGCAGTTGCAATTTCCGTAAATTCCAAAAGCTGATTGCTAATGGTGGTGGTGGTGGTGTCCATCCTCATCCCTGTCTCCCATTCCTTCTCAGTTTATGATAAAAAGGCCATCAATGTCTTTCCATCCAAGCCTCTCCAACACCACCACCACCACTAGTCCCTACATGCTGCTGCTGCTCTATTACAGACATCTTACTGCTACTTGGAGGAGATGACTAACAATGTAACAGCGGATCCCCTACTGTCACACTTGGCATCATCTTCTCCTCCCCGCCCCTGAGTATTAAAAGACACACTAGCAGCTTCAACACTGGTGGCAGAAGGTTCATCAATAGGGGCAGCAATGGTGTCATCAAAGGCAGCACATCTAGCAGCAGGCACAGGCAGGTCCTGATCTCACTAGTATTACCCTTTTCTCCCTCCCTTCCCATTCCCTTTTCTCCCTCCCTTCCCATTCCCTTTTTTCCCTCCCTTCCCATTAAATTAGCCAAGACCCCTTGGGGTGATTTAGGGGGACTGGAAAGCATTGATTCAGTAGTGGTCCCTTCCTCCTCCTCCTCAGACTCAGTAGACACATAAGGGTCCTTCCAGCTCCTCCAGTCACTATGAACCTTTCCTGCCTCAATTTTGACAAAATATCACAGCAGAACAGCACAACACATCTATCTTGCTCTGTAACTGCTTCTTTTGTGTCTGCCTTCTGCAAATATGTCATGTTTTAAAGTGTTAGCAATGTCCAAAAAAAGTTTTTTGCATTTAGAAGAGCTTAAAAAGCTGAGCTAAATGCAAAAAATGTATCTCTCAAACTGCTATGGTTTAAGAGATACAGGCATTTAAAGTTCTCTGTTTCCTACTGACAGCTGTAAAGCTGTCAGCAGGAGATCCGTGTCGGTCGACACAGAGGCACTTGAGAAGTGCCAAGATCTCGTTACTTACAAGGAATTCCTTCAATGGAATCGTCTAAAACGTGTGTCTGGTTTTCATTACTAACACTTTAATAGCGAAAATGTGAAAACAATGTAAAGCAATGGACAGAAACTTTTTAGCCATTGAAAAAATGGTGAAAGAATTTGGCCAATGTGCAAAAGATGCAAAAATTACAAGTGCTAGTTTTAAAGTGGATTTTCCCACGACAAAACAGATAACATCATGGTTTTCATGAAATTTCTTGCGGTAACACGGCGACAACTTTCACCCATCCCTAATCACAAGGAAAAAATGCACATCTAATTAGTAGAATAGAGAATAAAAGACAATAAAAAGGTGATGTATGTAACATTGCACATCTAATTAGAACAAAAGAGATTAAAAATGTGATGTAGATAACATAACCTGTTTTTGTGCTTCAGGTAGGATCTCATAGAGCTGCCACTTCCTAGGTGTGAGCCTGTTTTCGCCCTGCTCACATGCTTTTTGCACAGACAACAGAAAGCAACATGCTTAGCTTTTGGATCCTAAGTGAAGCATCTCCATCCTGTGGACTTCATGGACTGAGGGGTTCCTGAGGGGCCAATACTACTACTGGGGTTAGATGTTGATGCAATTCTACTGCTGCTACTACTATGTGTCAAGGGTGCAGCACTTCCAGCAGCAGTAGAGGCACTTGTTGTGGATGTTAATAAACTGATTGCTACTGGTTACCTAACACAAGTGTTTGTGGCTGAGTGGGCTTGGACTTAGAGCAGCGATGATGCTGATGATGACTGACAGGATAACTGGGTACTTTTTGCCTTGTTTGCTTGTTCAGGGTCAGAGTTTACAATTTTTTTCTCAAATAGTTTATAGACAGGTACAGTGATCCTTTTTAGTGGTGAAAGACTGAGCCTTTGCCTTTCTGGTAATTTTCTAGCCATTTCATCATCTCTCTCACTCTCAACTTAATCTATGTCTGAAGAAGAGGATGCTAAAGGGATATATTCTAGATCTGCATCGTCATCATCAGTCATCATTAAGTCATCCTTAGGATCCACATTGCTGGCTGCTTCTTGCCCACTACCCTTTTAGAGGCATCAAACAATGTATTTTTACTTTTACTTTCACAAAATTCACTGCTACTTTGAGGATGGGTGTTTTGGTGGTTGTTTTTCTCATTGTCAGATGCAGCAGTTGGTTCAGCTGCTACACCTTTCTCCATTATGTTATTTCCAAAATCAACACTTGAATGTGACTCATTGTCATCTTCAGTGTTCTTCTTATTTTGTACTGGTGCTGGTGGAACTTTTGGTGTGACCTTGAAAAACTTTATCCACCCTGTGAGGAGAGAGACCATCATAATTTATTACACACTCTGTAACAACCATGGCTGCAGTTAGTTTTTGAACTACCACTTTGCGCCCATGTCCCTGTCTTGCTCCACCTTTTCCCCTCCCCCCATCCCTTTTGCTTTTGATAGACATTACCGAACTACTATGTGTTCTTACTCTACAGTACATGACTGAATAAGTGTGTTGTCTTGCCTTAGCCCTCAACAAATTTCTCTGTGTCGTCTGCTGTCTATCAAGTCTGCATCAGTCACACAGCTCAAGTCAGGCTCCCAGTCAGCTGTCTGTAACCTAATATATGTAGTTGGCATTTTTTTATTTTTTATTTATTTTTAAAGTTGTCCACCCTATCACAGTCTGTCAAAAAACCCCGAAAAACTTATAACTAAAAAGCAAAATCAACAAATTTTTCCCCAGACTTCCCCAGCACAGAGATAATAACAGCAAGATCAGCAAGCAAATTGGACCCCAGCTGCTTGTGTCTTGCCAGTCAGTCACACCAAAGTTTTACCTTTGCCCCGATTGGGTTTCCTATGTTAATATTCCCTCCTGTGCATGTGGCCTGCATGTGGTGTCCCATCGTGGATAATCCCTTCCCCTCTTGTGCCTTCTCCCAGTGGTGGGTGTGTATGACTTATGATCCTTTGGGGTGTGACTCCTGGTTTACTTCTTTGCATGTGGCTAATTTCTGGGAGACATGCTTATGTTGCTATATGAATTTGTCATGTGCTTATGTGTAGGGATGGGCAAAAATTTTCACCTCAAACTGAAATCGCCAAAAATGGCACTTTCCGCTTGGTGAATCATTTCCTGCGAAAAGTGCCAATTTTTCACTTTTTCACACTTTTTTCACCTAGCTCATTCCATTGAAATAAATGGGAACATTGAAGTTACACACAGCACATAGAAAATATTATTTTATTTCCCAAAGGCATAGTATAAAAGGGACATGAAGATGCCTGTGTTGGTGGGTTGAAAATAATCAGTTGAATAGGAACTTTTTTTTGGGGGGGGGGTTGTTCACTGGGATTGGGCAGATAATATAAAATAAATCCTAAATACAAATAAAAAACCCTATAAGACATGGTATAAAAGGTCTGAGGAAGGTGCCTGTGTTGGTGAATGAATAAATGAATCAGTTGAACAGGGAATTTGTTTTTTTGGGGAGGCCCTTGACTAGTATTGGGGGGGGAGTTAATAAAAAAATCAAAAAAATAAAATAAGAAATTTGTATGTAAAGTAATAGAGACAGGAACCCCCTGACATAAGATGCCACTGGTGTGGACTGATACTTAACGTGATAGAGTATTTTGTAGAGGATGATTTTTTGTTAGATTTGTTGTTAGAGGCCCAAGCTCTGAGGAAAAACTGATTTGTACTACTTAGACTTATTACAGGCACAAGCCCTGAGGAAACATTGATTTATAGGTCTTAGGCTTTTTAGAAATAAACCCCCCAAAATTGTTTATTTTTCTTGAGGACTATGTTGCTGCTGCTGCTGAGATGTTTAAGCAACAGGATGATTAGGCAGCTGAAATGGAATGGGATCAAAAATAGCTGTAATATGGGTGATGGATAATGAAGGTTTCACTTTCCACGACTAGCTCCAGTGATGCTTCTGAGGCAGTAGCAGCACAATAAGTAGCCCCCCAGTCTATGTGGAGAAAAGAAGAAGTTGGTAATAATTCTTCTCCACTTGCCCCGCCTCCAAAATCATGTGTGTGTTATTATTAGAATAGAAATTTTTACCTTGAGAGCAGGAACTGTGGCTCTCATCAGCAACTGTAATGTGCACAGTGTGTATGTGTGGTAAATAACATCTGGTGGAACAACTGTATGCAAACACCATGACACCAGAACCCAAATACTGCCGCTGTCACTATACCCCTTTTCCAGACCCCGCTAAGGACACATTACAACTTGCTGACAGTTTAATAGCAATGATGCACCCTTCCTGCCAGCATCTTAGCATATTTTGAGGGATGGAATCTCCTCAGATGGCACTTGATGCACTGCTTGAGATTCTCCTCCACCTCACTGGCATGTTTGGTCAGTGCACCACACAGTGTGCAATGGGTAGAGGCAAACTGCCACATCCTAACATCAACAGTGGCTATCATGTGGTAGCAGAGGTAACGATAAACGAGGTGGATTGGCCGAAGATGTAGTTACCCTACAAGGTGATGGCGAGCTAGTTGCTTCACTCATCATGGAACTTCCAGTCTCTGCCTGGGTTGCTCTATTCTTCCTCCTCTTTGATCTCCGCCTCACCTCTTGTTGCCTTTCTGGAGAGTCTGCGGGTACAGCAGCAATGGTGCTTGATTTCTGTGGTGGGTCTTTGGCTTTAACATGCTTAACATAAATGTGATGGTGTCTGTATTTCATGTGCGATATCAGGGTGCTTGTTCTAAGGTGTGTTCCCTCCTTTCCTCTTCTCAATGACTTGTCACAAATTGTGCACAGTGCCATTGGTGATGACTGCACTGTGCCTGCTCCAAGAGAAAAATAGTCCCATACCCATGAATTCAGGGGAAGGGAACAGATGGAGAAGAATGGTCACTTTCTTCTTGTCCTCCACATTCCCCTTCAGTGTCTGTGACAGTGGATAATGTTTCTGATGTTGTTGCTAATGCAACTAGGAGTATTGCTGGTGCTGGCAAGTGGAACCTGCCCTAGTCCTGCATCATTTATTGACTCAATTCCCAATGTGTCCACGGTGGTTTGTGGCACACTAGCTTGCTCCTCAGCATCCTTCTGCCCTTGCAAGTTGGCAACATCAGGAATTAGAGCAGTTGCAAATTCCAAAAGCTCACTGCAGGTGGTGGTTGTGATGCCCATCCTCATCCCTGTCTCCCATTCCTTCTCAGTTTCTGCTAAAACTCCACCATCATCATCACCACACCAACTAGTCCCTACGTGCTGCTGCTCTATTACAGACATCTCACTGCTGCTTGGAGGAGGTGACAAGCAATGTGACAGGGGGTCCCCTAATGTCACACTTGGCATTTCTTTTTGATCTGAAGAAGGCAGACTTGCAGCAGTAACAGCAGGCAAGGGCTGCTGGTAGTGGTGGTATTAATTGTGCACCTGCTCTTTCCCAACAACAGTTCTGGCCCCTTAGTCTTCAGGACCCTGTTCCACTTGGACATTATAGTGAAGGGAAGGGGAGAACTCCCAGGGTTAGAGGAATGGTGTGGGCTCCCTTGACCGCTAGTCTGGACACTTTCAAATGTTTCCCCTACCACTCTGGCTGCTTTACCATTACTGCTACTACTACTACTAACACCAACCACATTAAGTTCAACCACAGAGTCTACCGCCTGTCACAGTGTTTGATGAACACTCAGATCAGACCGGTAAGGTTAAAATGACTTTATTAGGATAAAGTGCATACAAGGAATAAGGCCACAGGCCCACAATACGAAACAATAAATATATAGCAAGTCAATGAGGCAACGACTGGTATCAGTAGTACTGAGATAGCATACTGAGGACTGGAGGCACCTAAGGACAGGCAACCTCACCCTAGTGCACTAGGGTTAATCAGGCTACTCAACCTAGGACTGACAGGAGACTGAAGGTGACATATAGTCCTGGAGGTGGTAAGGGCTGACAGCAGGAATGAAGATGAAGGTAGTCCTGGTGGTGGTAATTGGCACAAAACCCAGATGCCTGGGTGGCACAGAACCCAGTAGGCAACAAGGCAACACTGACCAAAGGACAGGGGTCCCAGGAAGACTGAGGCAACCACTTACAATTGGTAAACCCTAGAACGCTAGGGGTGGATCGAGGGCAGACAACTGGAAGGTCACAAGTGTCCCCTCACACAATGAGTGTGACGTAACGCAACTGCTGGCCATAGCCCAAACTACTGCAACAGCGAAGGAGCACTGGCCCAGCCTAGACAGTCTAGGCACTGAACGGGTTAATTGGAAATGCCCAGAGATATACTGAAACTCCCACAGGGAGTGAGCCCAGCAATAGTGCAGAGGAAGACACAGATTGATCTGAGTAACTCAGTCAGCACTTAGTAGCACTGTACCGGTACTTCACATGTGCACACCGCCAAGGGCAGTTAGAGTAAGTAGCTATAGCACAAATGCCAAGCCTACGGTTGACAAGATAAGAATAGCGCCACGCGGCACACAACAGACAAGGCAACTGGGAATCTGCTGCTTGTAACGCTGGCCAGACAAGGACAACGGAGGAATATAGCCATTCACGGATGGCAACGGAACAGGTGCTCAGCCAGGGATGGCTACAAACATAATGGAAGCACAGCCAGGTCAGTATCAACGGAACAGGCTCAACAGCCAGATAGGTCAGTAACGGAGTGGGTTCTCAGCCAGACCAGTCTGTAATGGAGCGGGTCCTCAGCCAGATCAGTCAGCAATGGAGCGGGTTCTCATCCAGATCAGTTCGTAACGGAGTAGTTCTCAGCCAGATCAGTCGGTAACGGACCAGGTCCTCAGCCAGATCAGTTCAGCAACGGAGCGTGTTCTCAGCCAGATCAGTTGGTAATGGAGCAGCAACACAGGAAGCACAGGAACGTTGTCAGGCAGGCCGGGTCATACATGATAACAGCAACTTAGTAACAAACATCAGGAACAGCCACCACGCGAGGGGTAGGGACCCAGTTTCGGATCTTGTGTGTACCATCTCCACCTCCAAGCTGTCAATATACTGATGCACTGTTTCTCAATTATTTCCCCTTTCCTTCATTAAATTATTTTGTTGTTCTTCTTCTTCTTCTTTCAGCCATCGTAGGTGGTGTTTTATTGCATGATTGGTCTTTCATTATGCTTGATACTTGTGCACTTATGTTGCTGTGACTTCTGTTTTATTATGCTAGATTTTTACCCCTTCCCATCTATTATCTGCCTCTACTTACTTACTTTTGCCTCCCATCTCCTTTCCTGCCATCCACCTCTACCCCTGATTGCCACACATTATAACTTTGCACTTCCTTCCCTGTTGTTTGACTGTGATGAATTGTTTACGTTTTCCCCAACAAAGCTTTCAAGTGTAACTTTTCCTGATGGGCATTTTTATTCTCCCTACACCTTTTCTTCACAACCTAGTCTTTCCTTCACCCCTTTCCTTCCTTCCTGACACACTTCTTCCCCCCTTTCCCCCCCCCCCTTGTAGCCAAATGTCTGTTTTGTGCATTAAGTTCCCAAAATGCTGCTAAATAGCTGCATTATTGGGAACTTCAAAGGAAAAACCTGTGTTAAACTTACCTGTTATCCACTGTCCTTTCCTTCTGTGCTTCTCTTCAATCTTCTATTCTATCTTCTGCCCTTTCTTCTTTCTTCAGTCTTCTTTCTTCTTTGCTGTAAATATAAAAAACAAGTATGAATAAAAGTAATAAACTATACATCGTTTAACCCCTTGAGTGGCAGAGGGGTACACAACGCATTGCAAAGCATTGCAGTCCTCTCTGTGCGCAAAAGGTTAAACAAGGTATTCAGTTCCCAGGAATAAATCATTGTGCCTCCATAAAGTGTCTGAACATAAGCCATTATAATAATATATAGTGCACCAATAAGATATTGAAAACAAAAATACATATCATAATATGACTAGATTAGTAGTAGTAACTGTTTCCGCTGCTGTCTGCGGCCACAGAGGTGGCAGCAGCGGAGACAGTGAAGTTTGCCATAGGTTCCCCACATCTCCCTCTTGAGCCGATGCCCCATCTGCAATGAAGGAATTTGAACAGAGACTAGTTTTATATATGGGCGGTCTCTGATCCAATTCCCTCACAGCCATTGCCTGAAATGTGCTTACGCACATCCCAGCCAATCAGTTTAAAGCACAGTTGCTCAAATCTGATTGGCTGGGATGTGCATAAGAACATCTCAGCCAATGGCTGTGAGGGAATTGGATCAGAGACAGCCCATATATAAAGACAGTCTCTGTTCTGATTCCCTCATTATGGATCTGGCATCAGCCCAAGAGGGAGAGGAGGGGAACCCACGGCACAAGTCACTGTCTTCATTGCCGCCGCCTCTGTGCATTGGTGGAACTTCTAGAAATGTGTCTATTTTTCATTGTTTTTAATATTCATTTATTATTAAATTCATTTTAATTGTATTGACTGATTGCTTAAATCTCAATCTGATATTGTTGGAAATCCAGAGTTAGTCCTGTACAGGGGCAAGTTCATACCCCTGTTGCTGCCAACCGGTTATATATCTGACAACTGGATGATCACCAATTGTGAGTACAAGAATCATCATTATACAATTTTAATATGGTTGGTTTGAACATAAAGAACCCCTCTTGCTTTTTCATTTAGGCAATGGTCATTGTTACTGTAGCTCAGCTGAAGTCTCATAGTTTAGTATTCCATATTGCTGCAATACACTGTGGTCTGAAGTCTGGTAGAGAGAATTGAGAATAAATATTAATTATGAATATAACTGTCTGGTCCATGTGTGCTTGAGATTAGGGACTGTCCACCAAGACACCTTACCTTTTTTCTTTTACCTTGTTTTTGCTTTTATCTTGTTTCTTTTTTCATTAAACTGTACCTCTGAGCTCCTTTAATAAGCTGGATATTTGCTCATTAGCACTTAACATTCCTAGGCATATAGGACACCATTATTTAGAGCATTCATCTGTAAGCTTTTCTTGATCTGTGCATTTGGTCATTAACACTTAGCATTCCTAGGGATCTAGAATGCCATTATTTTGAGAATTTACTGTATAGCATCATATAATATCTGTAAGTTAAATTATAAATGGTTGTATCACATTAAGAATCCGCTCTAAGTTGCCATATACCAGAAATACTAGCAACTCTTAATTTGGGTGTCTTGTTTCATTAAACTATATTGTCAATCCTTCTTAATAAATTGATCAATTGTCTGCTGACTCATAGTGTTCCTAAGGATCTAGGACGCTACAATTCAGAGCACCCACAGTATGCTATCTAAATGTAACTGTGAATGTAATCATACCTGCATACATCATTTTGACTACTTAATGGTGTTCCTTTGTATCTTTTATAAATGCTTATTACATAGTGTGCTTTTTCTCTAACATATACCTTTAAAGTATTAGATTGTATAATCTATTAGATTTTGACACCATTGTCGCAGATACTTTGAGTACACCCAGCAGTAAATAAACACGTAACTGGTTATTAAATTGTTGCTATATTGTAGTGCATTGTACAATATTGTTAAATTTCAGTAATGGCAATCTTAAGGTGTTATATTAATAACTGATTTTGCACAGATAGATGGCAAGCCAGATTTCACATAAATCTATTACAAGCATCAGGTGTTTTACTAATAACTGTGGGTTGGATTTGCAACAACAGATTTAGAGGCAGGTGTATATTTAAGACATAATAATGATATAACGTGGGCTCTTCTATAAAAATCTCCTTTTACTAGCCACTGTAGTTTTAATAATACAAATCTGGAACACTTAGTTGTGACTACTTACATAGGGGTAACAGTGTCAACTTTTGGTTTATAATCAGCAACTCTGTTAATTTCAGAGACCGCAGATCTTTTATTACCATACACTTATTTATTATGGGCATAATTCTAATTTAAAAATGTATATTTTCTGATCAAGACATAGTGCTCACTATATTATACTCTCAACAATGAACTGGTCTCCTATTTGTTGGATTGGGTTGAGATAACTATTTGTCTAGCCCCCTTTCATCTAATCTCTTCTTTTTAAGAAAGACAATGAAGAAAAGGTTTGGGTAGATAGCCAAATTGAAAAACAGACACATCAGATAATATATTTTATTATTAATTTGACATTACTTTATAAACCAGCCACTAAGACACCTATCTAAATACAGTAAATATAAAACAGATTTAATTAGTATCAAACTCTAATTAATCCCTCAGTATTTAAAAGTGAAGTATCAGCAGCTGTCTTAAATGTTGTGTACTAATTAGTATTAAGATAGTTTAGAAATAATCGACTCTGCTGTTCTGTGTCATAATATACCCCCTAATTGCACTTCGGAGAACACTGACTGTAAGTGGTTGTTTCACATTTTTTGAAGTATAGTGAGTGATTTAAAGTACAAAAATTTGATGCAATAGATTGAAAATGTACAAACAATGGAAATGATTCATTACAAATAACCCATAAGTATAGTTTATATTTCCTAACTATTTACTAACTATATTTCCTGCTTTTAGTTGTGTCGCCATTGTTATATTCAAATAAGTTCAAGTTATTAATTATGAACTGTCTTGATGACAATCAAGTAATTAATTTTCGACCACAGGGAAGACAATGCCAACACAAAAATAAACTGTGTTTCAAAGCAAGGTGTAGCTATGAAGCATGTGTTTTTAAATCAGTTGTTATGCTCCAAGGTACACTGAGAAAATAATGAAGTGGACAAGATTTACTAATGGTTAATTAGCCCTTTTCATGTGAATTTGTGAGTGAGCAAAATCATTCAGATTCTATCATATTTTGTACGATTTACTAAGAAATGCAAGAGTCCCACTTTTTTGTTAGCTAAGTGTACATATCCATGTAATCAAATGTATAAGGTTTGTAAACATTTCAACAAAAAGGAACTATGTGCAGGGTAAAAAGTACCTTTTTGCATGTTATATCCACCAGGTCTGTCACTGAATTTTATTTATACCGCTTACCTAGATAAATAAAAACACAACAAGCTTGTTACACTTATCCTTTGTGGAGGATGCTAAAATATATATAGTATCCTAAAAGGCAAAAATAAAACAGATACAAGAATTAGCAACCTAAATCTTAATCCACTTGAGTTATGTATATAGAGAAAAACACTTCCAAAATACCAACCTATATCCTACTGTAACAAATTAAAACCCCAAGTGATTAAATAACAGTAAGTAGATACATATATACTCAGAATATAACACATGTAAATGATACATATACCCCAAATAAATATGATATCATAAAACACAATCAATCATGTCAACTTCAACAGGTGTCTATAGCTAAAGAAAATAAAAAGTGGAATAAATCAGTCCTGCTGAGTCCATGATCTATAGGATCCTAATAAAGAATATTACATTAAAAATGTTCTTAGCAATCTGAGATAAATTAAACTAGCATGTAATCTGTAGTAGTTAATAAAATACATAACAGTGTATAATAGAAGTAATGTTTATACACCACAATAAAATGAAAAACCCAAAAGGTAAGTGTCCAGTTATCTAACATTATTTCTTCAAATCAGAAATCAATGATTTTTGCATGACTAAATAGTAACATTAATTACAATTCCATACTGGAGACAACACGTGACCAGGTGTGTTATAAACTTGGGACTTAATTGCTCCTATTGCTGCATCATATTCCATGAATAACAAAACATTGTGCCAGGGACCCAAAAGTACGTATGAAGGTATCACACATCAAAACAACTATGTCCATCTGTTACCAGTGGACATGCTGGGTGATGATGATCATGGTTCCACTTGATCTTTTGTCAAAAATCAAGGTTTCATAGAACTGATGTCATTTTAGCTCCACACTGGCATATCCTAAGCCACAGCTTTGCCTGAATTGTATATGCAGAAAGCTTGGCCAAATTTATTAACAGTAGCATGGATAAGGAGGAGGAGGGGGAAGAATGTAAAGTAGTGCTGCTGCCATCTACCACACTTGGGACCCCTGCTATGACCAATAATTAATGTGTATCAGTAAGGATAGCTTACATTTGACACAAACATGATAATGGTAAAAACTGCTGATAAAAAAAAAAAAAATATATATATATATATATATATATATATATATATATATATATATATACGGAAATAAGTGTTTGTTGTATTCATGCCACCAACATTAAGATTGAATTAGGCTGCAAATCTTACATTTATTGCTCTTTCCATTGAAAAATGTCCAATACACCAAAAATATACATTTTTCATAATGTTTTCACATTTTAATGATTTTTCATCTATTAGTAAAATAGATGATGCCTATTACTTGCTCTTACAGACAGTTAAAATATTACAACAGACTCATGCAGTGTATTTGGATGTATGATTCTCAGTCATTTCAGTACAAATTCAGCTGCACTTTCACATAATGTTTTTGTCTCCTGTGGTGAGTTTGCATTAATCAATGTGTTGATAAGGTTTTAAAGATGACCAGCTTTAGTTTTGACTCCCACTGACAACCCATTTGTTGAAGAAAATCACACCATGCTAGTTTTTCCCATGAAAAAGACACTTTCCTGCTGTTAACACACATCCAGTCTAAGAACAACGTGCCTTACCTTCTTGAGTTATCACTTCCTTATAATTACTCCCTATACGTTTGATGAATTCAATGTATGCTGTGAGAGCTAACTCCGAGACATGGTATTTTTCAAAGGAAGGAACATGATGTCCTTTTAACATTATTGATCAATCTGTTTATTGTCAATTTGTTAAGTTCCATTTTTTCAAATTAAACTTTAATGATTCTGAGAATGAGCAACAATATCTAGCCATAGTGTAAAAAATAGACTGCAGAACTGTTTTCTTTATTTATAAGAGACAAACACATCCTAAAAGGATATAGAAATGTAAAAATAAAAATGAAAACTACACCTTTATCCTTTGAATGCTGGTGGGGGAGACAATACATTGGTTTATTATATATTAGATGCCCATATTCAACCTTTTCTTCCAGTCAGCAACCATGTCAAAATAGCTTTTGATTGCAGAAAAGAACTATCTGGGCTGCACCTGAAAATGTTCACTGTCCAGGAGCCTGACATTTTGGTCCATGTTTAGGAAGCAAAATGTCTGATATTTATCTTAACAGTTGTTATTATCCAGTTATAACCTTCTGTTATAGGCATGCTGCTATGTTTTTGGGGTCATACATAGTCTGGGTGTGGGAACTATTTCTATCTTCCAAAAACAGCATTATTTCTTAGTTATTGATTAATTTTCTTATTACCCAGAAGTAAGGAGGGGTACAAAGAATAAAATATTTTTGTAATAATTTTTTGTGGAAAATGAGCAACCTCCTGCATTTTCCACAGAAATTAACACAGAAAATACATGCATACACACATTTCAGTCTTCTCCCCAATACAATATATTTCCCACAAGAACTTTGCTTTCTATGGCTGCAATATTTCCTTCTCAATACTACTTCTCACGAGGACTGAATGTAACGGTTTTCTGACACTCAGACCAGGGTATGAAGTAAAAACACAGTTTTATTGAAACAGAAAGTAAAACAATGCCCCTAAGGGCCAGCACAGGAATAGCAGTAATGGCAATACTGAAGTGAATGCACACAATGGTAGTAATAGGTGCTATGTATAGATGGGGAATATCCCCCAAGGGGTTAACAGGTGCAATAGAAGAGATATAGTCAAGATTGGCCAACGCCCAGGATAAATAGCAGCCTCTGGAACACAGTCTCTCTGTAACTGGACAGGAGTAAAGTGACTGTACTGAATTCACTCTCAAGTTGGTATAGGAATGCACCCCAATCCCCAGGGCTGTGCCGATACCACCACTGTGGGCTTAAGAGGAATGCTACTGCCAACGCTGAAGTAATCAGAACCAGAATCGCCCTTAGCTGGAAATAGTAGTAACCCTGCGTGTGCCAATTGGATTGTGCCCTGACACCTCTTGGGTGCCTATACTGACGGTTACTGCACAAGCTGTAATAGAGTCGGTGCACTAGGAAGTGCAGTGGATAGTGTACCTTCTAGCGCATGTAGGCCGGAGCCAGAACACCCCTTCGGTGCCGTTCTTAATGCTCGCAGTAGGAGCGAACAGACTACCAGACTTCGAACACCGAGCTGACAGGGCTCTGAGGGAGGATACTAGGCAGTAATAGAGGTACTCAGAATAGAGGCTCAAATCAGTAACCGTATGCTTGACAAGTGATATAGGAGGCACGAGACCGGAGACTACAGGCACTGCAAGGGTTAAGTGGTTCTGTACTGGAGCGAGCACCTTGGCGACCAGCAGAAGGCAAAGCAACCTCAGGCTACAGCTAGCTGATAATGAGAGGAACAGTGAGTCACATAAACAGTTCAGAATGTCGCCAGAGCGGCCGGAATGGTACTGGAACACCGGAACAGCAGGCAGGACCGGAACGGCAACCGGAACAGGATCAGCACTGCAGCAGACACCACAGCCGAAGAACAGATCAATCACGGAGCAGGATCACCAGCCAGAACCGGGTCGAATCACGGAGCAGGATCATTAGCCAGAACCGGGTCAATAACGGAGCAGGGTCATCAGCCAGAACCGGGTCGAATCACGGAGCAGGGTCGTCAGCCAGAACCAGGTCAAATCACGGAGCAGGGTCGTCAGCCAGAACCGGGTCAAATCACGGAGCAGGAACAGGAGAAGAGTCAGACAAGCCGGATCAGTACACAGGAGACACTGGAATTCAGCAACAAGGCGCAGCAACAGGAACACCACAAAAGGGCAACTGACAAGTGCCCAAACTCCAGCATATAAAGGCACATCCTGGGCGGGCCAATCAGCCTCCTCCAATGCACAGGCAAATCAGTCATACTGAAGTGGTGACATCAACAGATGAAAATAAAAATTGTGAGGAGGAAGAGTCCTACAGCCTTGGCTAGGGATGGGTGAAAATTTTCACCTCAAACTGACGCAGGTGACTGAGACAGGCAGCTGTTTTCCTTCCTGATATGGCTGTTATGTCTGTGTCTTGTGATGTGTGAAAAGAGAAAGTAGATGTACCCCAAATATTCCAAAATAGTGTGTGACTGAGAAAACAGGCAGCTGTGATCCAAGTTCCTCTCTGTTGGTTCCTCTCTGTGTTACTGGAGTTTGCAGGTGTGTGTGTGAAGAGATCAATAGCAGGTTTACCTCAAATATCCCAAAATTCTGTGTGACTAAGAAGACAAAGGCATCTGTGATGCAAGTTCCTTTCTGCTGGCTGTTAATCTCTGTGTTAGGTGAGTGTGGGGGAAGACACAGTTGAATGGGGGGTTACTGATTTGAACTGTTACAAAAATAAAAAAAAAATATAGAAAAAATGTAAAGTAGTTTGACTAATTTGTGGCAGAGACCTTGACATGAGCTGTGACTGACGCAGACAGATACTAGATGAGACAGAGTATTTTGTAAACTGTGCCATCACACACAGTTCTGTAGTGTACCTCACTGTTTAATAATGCGCAGCAAATTTACTAGGGGCAAGGGTAGGATGAAAGGTGTACTAGCAGTAAAGGCACATGTGTAACGGTTTGTACGACACTCAGACACAGCAGGTTAGAATAAAACACAGTTTTATTAAAAGACACAATGTGAATACCCACTACGGGCTATAGTGAATAACAGGAAAATATCAATCATGTACATATGCCCACACAGGCCCAGTATACAATGGTATAGAGATAGATACTGTCACAGGTCAGGCATAACCAGGCAACTTCAGCACAACATGGGTTAAAGTTCACAGATCGTAATCAGTCTCTGATGTGGTGTGTTTGACAACGCCCAGTATGATGGTAATGGTAGCAAGAGACTGAGGTGTGGAAGCACCTAGTCTGTAAAGCAGGACTGAGACTATAGCCTGTGCTGAGCAGAAACGGAGGCCACAATACTCTGCTACAGCTAGAATAAACTTGAGTCATGAGCACCCGACCGGTGCAGTAACGGAAACACTGTACACTGCAAGAGCTGATGGGCTACAGCCAATAGCACCCGACCGGTGCACTAACGGAAGCACAGTACACTGCAAGAGCTGATGGACTAGAGCCAATAGCACCTGACCGGTGCGGTAACGGAGACACTGTACACTGCAAGAGCTGATGGACTAGAACCAATAGCACCCGACCGGTGCGGTAACGGAGATACTGTACACTGCAAGAGCTGATGGACTAGAACCAATAGCACCCGACTGGTGCAGTAACGGAACCACTGTACTCTGCAAGAGCTGGTAGACTGGAGCCAATAGTACCCGACCGGTGCAGTAACGGAGGCAACTGTACTCAGCAAGAGTTAATGGAAGGCTCAGTGTAAACGGAGGCAACAGTGCTCTGCAAGGATTAACAGAAGGCTCAGTGTTAACGGAGGCAACAGTGCTCTGCAAGTGTTAATGGAAGGCTTAGTGTAAGGGAGGCAACGGTGCTCTGCAAGAGTTAACGGAAGGCTCAATGTAACGGAGGCAACAGTGCTCTGCAAGTGATAACGGAAGGCTCAGTGTTAACGGAGGCAACAGTGCTCTGCAAGAGTTAACGGAAGGCTCAGAGGGATGGAGGCCACAACACTCAGTTTGCTAGGTCAGCAATGCGGAAGTGAGAATGTCACCCAAGCAACACGGAGAACAGGATCAGAATCTCTGGCTGGATCTCAGGAATGTCAGACAAGCCGGGTCAGGTCACGGAGAAGAAACGTCAGCCAGGCCAGGTTGAATCATGGAGCAGGAACGTCAGCCAGGCCGGGTCTAATCACGGAGCAGGAACCAGAAGGAGTAGTCAAGCGGGCCAAGTCGGTACACAGGAACGCAGGAACACAGCAACACAGTAGCACTGGTACAGGAACACCACAAAAGGGCACCTGACAGGTGCCAGATGCCCGGTATAAGAAGGCCATACTGGGCAGTCAATGGGAGCGCACCACACAGAGAGTGACAGAAAAGAGCATGGGCACCGTGATAGTACCCCCCTCTCAAAGACCCCCTCTCCAGGCAGAGGGTCCTGGTTTCTGGGGATATTTAGAGTGGAAATTGCGCAATAACCTAGGGGCATGAAGGTCCTTCTGATCGACCCAAGAACGCTCTTCAGGGCCATAGCCCTTCCAATGGACTAAATATTGCAATTTCCCTCTAAATCTCTGTGAATCAATAATGCTTTGAACTTCGTATTCCTCTTGGCCTTGAACATCCACCGGCCCAGGAACCACCGGAGTGGTAGTGTAGCGGTTGCATACCAAAGATTTTAACAGGGACACATGGAACACGTTATGTATGCGCATAGATGCTGGGAGTTCCAATGCATAAGAAACAGGATTAATTTGTGGATCACCTTGAAAGGGCCAATGAACCGGGAAGCCAGCTTATTGGATGGAACTTGCAAATTACGATTTCTGAAGGAAAGACATACCCTGTCCCCTACCTGGAAGGAGACCACTGGCAGCCGTCTACGATTAGCATGCCGCTGATGTCGTTGGAATGACTGACTGAGGGTCCTTTGAACCTGTGCCCAAGTGGAGCGGAGTTGCTCAATATGCTCATCCAGAGCTGGAATCTGCTGCGACTGGGATGAGTCCGGGAGCAGGCATGGCTGAAACCCGTAGTTGATGAGGAACGGGGAGCACCTGGACGATGAATTAACTGCACAATTCCTGGAGAACTCTGCCCACGGCAACAGGTCAGCCCAATTGTCATGATGATCAGTCACAAAACAGCGCAGGAACTTCTCCAGTCCCTGATTGGCACGCTCAGTGGCCCCATTGGTCTGGGGATTGTAGGTGGAGGAAAAGGACAATTGGATGCCCATCTGACTACAGAATGCCCTCCAGAACCTGGACACGAATTGGCTCCCCTGGTCTGACACGACAACTCTGGGAACGCCATGCAAGCGGAACACTTCTCTAGCAAAAACCACTGCCAGTTCCTGCGCGGAAGGAAGGCCAGAGAGAGGCACGAAATTAGCCATCTTAGAGAACCTGTCGAATACCATTAAGATAAATGTATAACCCCTAGACACTGGCAGTTCTCCCAGGAAATTAATGGATATGTGGGACCATGGGTGTTCGCCATTAGGCACAGGTTGGAGTAGGCCCACTGGGAGCTGTCTGGGGGTTTTAGCACGAGCACAGGTGGCACAGGCTGCAGTGAATGCGGAGCAATCGGCTCTAAGGGAGGGCCACCAAAATACTTGTGAGAGACACCATATTAATTGATCCCTCCCAATATGCCCAGCAGCCTTATATGAGTGATATGTCTCAAGTAGACGTGTACGGAATGGCTCATCCACAAAACACTTGCCAACTGGGGTCTCTAGAGGTGCCGTAGCCTGGGACTCCAAAATTTCTTCCCCCAGTGGCGAAGTGATGCTAGTACGTACAGTAGCCAGAATATGATCAGGCTGAATAATAGGCACGGGGGGTTCCTCCTTCTCTACCTCTGGCCCGAATTGTCTGGACAGGGCATCCGCCCTAATGTTTTTTGAGCCCGGTATATAGGATACTACAAAAATAAATTGTGATAGAAACAATGCCCATCTAGCCTTGTGGGAGGACAACCTTTTCGCTTCTGAGAGATAAGTCAAATTCTTGTGGTCAGTTAGAATTAACACAGGGGTTTTAGTGCCTTCCAGTAGGTGACGCCATTCCTTCAATGAGAGAATAATAGCTAAGAGTTCTCTGTCACCAATTTCATAATAGCTTTGGGCACTTGAAAGTTTTTTAGAAAAGAACCCACAAGGTCTCAGGGTGCCACCCACAACTGGGATCTGGGAAAGTACTGCCCCTACCCCTATTTCGGAGGCATCAACTTCCAAGGTAAACGGCAGAGCAGGATTGGGTGGGACAGTACAGGAGCAGATGCAAAAGCAGGCTTCAATGTCTCAAAAGCGTTTTCAGCTGCCTCGGACCATTACGATGGATTGGCACCTTTGTGCGTAAGGTCAAACAGAGGTTTAACAATCGTAGAAAAGTTCTGGATAAATTTCCTATAATAATTGGCAAAGCCCAGAAAGCGTTGGATAGCTTTTAACCCCTTGGGACGTGGCCACTGTAAGACTGCTGCGAGTTTCTCCTGGTCCATGGCAATGCCATCTTTAGAGATCACAAACCCCAGGAAAGGCACTTTGGACCTGTGAAACTCGCATTTTTCCAATTTACAAAATAGTTTATTTTTGCGTAAACGAAGCAAGACCTCGGACACATCCTTGCTGTGTTGGGCTAGGTTAGCGGAATGTATAAGTATGTCATCGAGGTATATGAACACACAAGACTGAAGCATGTCACAGAGGATGTCATTGATTAACTCTTGAAATACAGCAGGTGCGTTACAGAGGCCAAATGGTATCACTAGGTATTCATAATGCCCAGACCTAGTATTAAATGCCGTTTTCCACTCATCCCCAGCCTTAATTCTGATCAGGTTATAAGCGGCCCTTAGATCGAGTTTCATAAAGATGGAGGAACCTTTTAACCTGTCAAATAGTTCAGTAATAAGTGGTATGGGGTAGGCATTCTTAGACATGAGTTTATTCGGTCCGCGGTAATCAATACAAGGTCTTAGTTCGACATTTTTCTTTTTTTTCAAAAAAGAAAACGGCACCAGCCGGAGAAGTAGACTTGTGTATAATCCCTCTTTTCAGGGCGTCCGCAATGTAGTCCTCCATAGCCTTATTTTCATCGCAGTACAATGGGTATGTGCGACGCCCGGAGGCAAATCAATAGCGCAATCATACGATCTGTGCTGAGGCAATGCGCTAGCCTCTCCCTTACTGAATACGTCACTGAATTCACGGTATTCAGCTGGCACGGAGGGAGAGGTACATAAAATCTTAATTGGGTGCAACAAACAGTGCTTCATACAATACTCAGACCATGATCTAACCTCACATCTCTGCCAATCAAACTGGGGATTATGCAGATGTAGTGATGAGCGAGCATGCTCGGCCGAAGCTCGGTTCGGCTCGAGCATCGCTCTGCTCGGCACATGGCGGTACTCGTACGAGTACCGCATGTGCTCGCCCGCCATGTTCGGGTCTCCTCCCCGCACGTTTCGCGGCTGCTGCGCAGCCAATAAACGTGCAGGGAGGCTCTGGCATCAGTGTAATGCCAGCAGCCATGTTGGCTGCTGGCATTACACTGATTGGCTGGCCAGAACCCGTGATCGGGTGCTGTATAGCACCTGACCAGCGAGTTCGGCTCAGTCTTAGCCAGGGAGAGATGAGGATAGGAAGGGAAAGTCAGTGTAGGCAGAAAAAAAGTGCGTTTGAACAACAAAAAGACCCAAAAGTCCTTTTTAGGACTATTGTGTATGGGGGCAGCAGATATATTTTGTTTTGGGGGGCAGAGTTTAAAAAAAAAAGTCACATATTCCGTTCACTGTGCCTAGCCGCAGATTAGCAGCACATTCTGTTTAGTGTGCAAAGTTTCAGATTAGCAGCACATTCTGTTTAGTGTGCAAAGTTGGAGATTAGCAGCACATTCTTTTAGAGTGCAAAGTTGCAGATTAGCAGCACATTCTGTTTAGTGTGCAAAGTTGCAGATTAGCAGCACATTCTTTTTAGTGTGCAAAGTTGCAGATTAGCAGCACATTCTGTTTAGTGTGCAAAGTTGCAGATTAGCAGCACATTCTTTTTAGTGTGCAAAATTGCAGATTAGCAGCACATTCTTTTTAGTGTGCAAAGTTGCAGATTAGCAGCACATTCTGTTTAGTGTGCAAAGTGTAAAAAATAAAAGTCACTTATTCCGTTCACTGTGCCTAGCCGCAGATAAGCAGCACATTGTTTTTAGTGTGCAAAGTTGCAGATTAGCAGCACATTCTGTTCAGTGTGCAAAGTGTAAAAAATAAAAGTCACATATTCCGTTCACTGTGCCTAGCCGCAGATAAGCAGCACATTCTGTTTAGTGTGCAAAGTTGCAGATTATCAGCACATTCTGTTTAGTGTGCAAAGTGTAAAAAATAAAAGTCACTTATTCCGTTCACTGTGCCTAGCCGCAGATAAGCAGCACATTCTGTTTAGTGTGCAAAGTTGCAGATTAGCAGAACATTCTGTTTAGTGTGCAAAGTGTAAAAAATAAAAGTCACATATTCCATTCACTGTGCCTAGCCGCAGATAAGCAGCACATTCTGTTTAGTGTGCAAAGTTGCAGATTAGCAGAACATTCTGTTTAGTGTGCAAAGTGTAAAAAATAAAAGTCACATATTCCGTTCACTGTGCCTAGCCGCAGATAAGCAGCACATTCTGTTTAGTGTGCAAAGTGTAAAAAATAAAAGTCACATATTCCATTCACTGTGCCTAGCCGCAGATAAGCAGCACATTCTGTTTAGTGTGCAAAGTTGCAGATCAGCAGAACATTCTGTTTAGTGTGCAAAGTGTAAAAAATAAAAGTCACATATTCCATTCACTGTGCCTAGCCGCAGATAAGCAGCACATTCTGTTTAGTGTGCAAAGTGTAAAAAATAAAAGTCACTTATTCCGTTCACTGTGCCTAGCCGCAGATAAGCAGCACATTCTGTTTAGTGTTCAAAGTTGCAGATTTGCAGCACATTCTGTTTAGTGTGCAAAGTGTTAAAAATAAAAGTCACATATTCTGTTCACTGTGCCTAGCCGCAGATAAGCAGCACATTCTGTTTAGTGTGCAAAGTGTTAAAAATAAAAGTCACATATTCTGTTCACTGTGCCTAGCCGCAGATAAGCAGCACATTCTGTTTAGTGTGCAAAGTTGCAGATTATCAGCACATTCTGTTTAGTGTGCAAAGTGTTAAAAATAAAAGTCACTTATTCCGTTCACTGTGCCTAGCCGCAGATAAGCAGCACATTCTGTTTAGTGTGCAAAGTTGCAGATTAGCAGAACATTCTGTTTAGTGTGCAAAGTGTAAAAAATAAAAGTCACATATTCCATTCACTGTGCCTAGCCGCAGATAAGCAGCACATTCTGTTTAGTGTGCAAAGTTGCAGATTAGCAGAACATTCTGTTTAGTGTGCAAAGTGTAAAAAATAAAAGTCACATATTCCGTTCACTGTGCCTAGCCGCAGATAAGCAGCACATTCTGTTTAGTGTGCAAAGTGTAAAAAATAAAAGTCACATATTCCATTCACTGTGCCTAGCCGCAGATAAGCAGCACATTCTGTTTAGTGTGCAAAGTTGCAGATCAGCAGAACATTCTGTTTAGTGTGCAAAGTGTAAAAAATAAAAGTCACATATTCCATTCACTGTGCCTAGCCGCAGATAAGCAGCACATTCTGTTTAGTGTGCAAAGTGTAAAAAATAAAAGTCACTTATTCCGTTCACTGTGCCTAGCCGCAGATAAGCAGCACATTCTGTTTAGTGTTCAAAGTTGCAGATTTGCAGCACATTCTGTTTAGTGTGCAAAGTGTTAAAAATAAAAGTCACATATTCTGTTCACTGTGCCTAGCCGCAGATAAGCAGCACATTCTGTTTAGTGTGCAAAGTTGCAGATTTGCAGCACATATTCCGTGTAATATGAAGAAGGTGGGTAAAAAGGGACGGGGAAGTGGACGTGATCCTGATAGTTCAGGGCGCGGGTCAGGACGCGTAGAAACTGTGCCTGGTGCCAGAGCACAAGAAAGAAAGACATCCACCATACCTAGCTTCATGTCTCAGTTTACAGGGCGTCGCAGGACATCACTCTCTAGGTCAGACCACTGCGAACAGGTGGTCGGTTGGATTTCAGGTGATACTGCTTCCAGTCGGTTAAGCACCACCCTGTCTTCCACCAAGTCCACTCTCAGTAGCCAAGAGTCTGGTCAACATAATCCTCACCCTGATCATCCTTCCTCCCACCATAGAGGGTCTGGTCAAAGAAGTGATCCCACACTGGGATATAGTGAGGAGCTCGTCTCATCACCAATCCTTAATTTGAACCTCTCTCCACGCACGCTTGCAGAGGAACATGAAATCTTGTGCCCTGATTCACAACCTCTAGAGGGTACCCAATCACAAGAAGATGACAGAGGTGAACGGCATTTAAGGTCAAAGGAAGTGGATGATGATGATGATGAGACACAGTTGCCATCAAATCAACCACTATTACTGTCTCAAGACCTTGATGAGGAGGATGATATACAGTTGTCAATGACTGAGTATGTGGTGGGATCAAGAAATGAGGAGGATGATCAGAGTGAGGAAGTGGAGGAGGACTTGGTGGACGATGAGGTGACTGACCCCACCTGGGAAGGTGGAGAGCCGAGCGATGACAGCAGTCCTGAGGGTGAGCCATCTGCAGCACCGCAACAGGCTGGAAGAGGCAGTGGTGTGGCTACAGAAAGAAGGCGGACCGCACCAAACCGGCCCGCAAATGTTCCACGGAGCACCCCCTTGCGTAAATCTCCCTTGCCAAGGGCTAGGTGTTCCGCGGTATGGCGTTTTTTTAAGGAAAGTGCGGACGACAAAAAAATTGTAGTTTGCAACCTGTGCCACACCAGAATGAGCCGAGGCATGAACACTAGAAACCTCACCACCACCAGCATGATCCGACACATGGCATCCAAGCACCGTAATAAGTGGGAGGAACGCCCGGATCGCCAATCTGTGTCTGCAGGCCACACCACTGCCTCCTCTTCCCCTGTTTTCGGTGCCGGCCAATCGCCTGTCGAAGGCGCAGGCCCGCATACCTCCCGCCCTGCACCTGTAGCATCTGAAGCACCATCAGCGACCACATCCACTTCCCTGTCCCAGCACAGCGTCCAAATGTCGTTACCCCAGGCATTTGAGCGCAAGCGAAAATACCCAGCCACCCACCCACAGGCCATAGCACTAACCTCACACCTTTCCAAATTACTGGCCATCGAAATGCTGCCATTTAGGCTTGTGGAGACTGAGTCCTTCCGCAGCCTGATGGCAGCAGCTGTCCCTCGGTACGCAGTCCCCAGCCGCCACTACTTTTCCCGGTGTGCCGTCCCCGCCTTACACCACCATGTGTCCCGTAACATCACCCGTGCCCTGACCAACGCAGTTACTGGGAAGGTCCACTTAACGACTGACACATGGACAAGTGCTTGTGGCCAGGGACGCTACATTTCCCTGACGGCACACTGGGTGAATGTCGTGGAGGCTGGGAGCGACTCGGACCCTGGGATGGCACAGGTGCTACCCACGCTGAGGATTGCGGGCCCTACCTCCATCAGGGTTTCCGCCAGCACCTACGTTATTGGCTCCTCCTCCTCCGTTTCAACCTCCGAATTCTCTGCGCGCAGCGCCACTCACCCATCAGCCGGTAGCTGGAAGCAGTGTAGCACTGCAGTGGGGAAGCGTCAACAGGCCATGCTGAAGCTGATCTGCCTTGGGGACAAACAGCACACGGCCTCAGAGCTGTTGCAGAGGATTAGTCACCAGACCGAGCAGTGGCTCTCGCCACTCAACCTGCACCTTGACCAAGGTGCGCCGCGTGTGTGCACATTTCCGTAAGTCATCAACAGCTTCAGCCGGCCTGTTGATGCTGCAGCAGCGCTTACAATTGCCAGCTCACCGGCTGCTGTGTGACGTGAGCACGCGCTGGAACTCCACCTTCCACATGTTGGCCCGGTGTCACGGTTTATTATGACTCTCAGACACAAGTTTTAGGTAAAAAAAATCAATTTTATTGAAATAATAAATGATAACTTAAGATGGCAATAACATACATATATATATATATACAGAATATAGCACAGACAGAAGGCAGACTCTACCGGTCCTGTCAATATACCTGACAGGACAGTCTTTAGGCTCTACCGGCCTTGCCAATACCGGGTAAGGCAACCTGCAGATGGAATAGCATAACGGTTTTACCGGCCTTACCAAATTACCGGGCAAGGCAGCCTCAATAGATACACAATGTAGGCTCTACCGGCCCTGCTAATACCGGGTAAGGCAACCTCAGATGGAATGTGGCAAAAGGTTCTACCGGCCTTACCAATACCGGGCAGGGCAGCCCAGAGATAATAGCAGCAGTCAGATGGAACTGGCAAATTAGCAGAATCGTTAAGCAGCAAGGCTTTGGAGCAAACCAGCGTCCGCACGCTGGAAACAACACTGAATAGTATAGCCGTTAGGCTTAGCGAGCAAACCAGTGACCGCACACTGGAGTAACAAGCGATTAGTATAGCCGCAAGGCTTAGGAGCAAACCAGCGTCCGCACGCTGGGACCAACACAGATTTGTATAGCTGATAGGCTTTGGAGCAAGCCAGTGACCGCACACTGGTGTAACAAGCGAGTTTGTATAGCCGCAAGGCTTAGGAGCAAACCAGCGTCCGCACGCTGGGACCAACACAGATTTGTATAGCTGAGGCTTTGGAGCAAACCAGTGACCGCACACTGGTGTAACAAGTGAGTTTGTATAGCCGCAAGGCTTAGGAGCAAACCAGCGTCCGCACGCTGGGACCAACACAGAATTGTATAGCTGATAGGCTTTGGAGCAAACCAGTGACCGCACACTGGTGTAACAAGCGAGTTTGTATAGCCGCAAGGCTTGTGAGCAAACCAGCGTCCGCACGCTGGGACCAACACGGAATTGTAGCAATGTCACCAACGCGACCAGGCAGAAGGTCGCCAGGATACTGAAGACAGGTGATGAGATGACAGGAACCAGCAACGATCAGTCAGGTCAGAAAACAGCAGAGAAGTTCAGCAGGAACTGCAACACCAGAGACTAGGCCGGAACCAGGACTGGAAGTACTTCAGCATGCAGGAAACACTGGAACAGTAGAGATCAGGAACTCAGGAACACATGAGATCAGGAACTCAGGAACACTGGAACAGAGGCCCAGCTATCACTAGCATAGTGGTAGCAAGAAGGTCAGAAACAACACGAAAGGGCACTCAAAGGGTGCCCAATCCAGGTTTAAATAGTCAATAAGAGGCGGGCTATCTGCAGACAGCCAATAGAAGCCCCCTACTGGTGACAGACAAGTAACTGCAGCAAATCACGGGCACCGTGATAGTACCCCCCTTTCAAAGACCCCCTCTCCTAGAATAGGGTTTAGGTTTCTGCGGGTAATTGGCATGAAAGGCCCTAGTTAACCTAGGTGCATGAAGGTCCGTACTATCCACCCATGATCGATCCTCAGGACCATACCCTTTCCAATGTACCAGGTACTGTACCCTTCCTCTAAGCCTACGGGAATCAATAATGCTCTGAACCTCGTACTCCTCCTGGCCCTCGACCTCAACAGGTCCTGGCACCACAGGTGTGGTGGTATAGCGATTGCAAACCAGAGGCTTAAGAAGGGACACATGGAACACATTATGGATACGCATGGATGCAGGTAGGTCTAGTGCATAGGAGACAGGGTTAATTTTGCGAATAACTCTGTATGAACCAATAAACCGAGGAGCCAACTTATTAGACGGAACCTGCAGCTTGAGATTTCTGGAGGAAAGCCATACTCTATCCCCAACCTGAAAGGAAACCGCTGGAAGCCTTCTGCGATTAGCATGGCGCTGATGACGCTGAAATGACTGACCAAGTGCCCTCTGAACTTGTGCCCATGTGGAACGGAGTTGCTCGATATGCTCATCCAGAGCAGGAATCTGTTGCGTCTGAAATGAGTCTGGAAGCAAACAGGGCTGGAACCCATAATTAATCAGAAACGGAGAGCTCCCAGATGAAGAATTGACCGCACAGTTCCTGGCGAACTCTGCCCAAGGCAACAAGTCGGACCAATTATCATGATGGTCAGTAACGAAACAACGGAGAAATTGTTCCAAGCCCTGATTAGCTCGTTCAGCGGCTCCATTGGTCTGGGGATGGTAGGCAGAGGAGAAGGACAGCTGTATGCCCATCTGTTGGCAAAATGCCCTCCAAAATCTAGACACAAACTGGCTCCCCCTGTCAGACACCAGTACCCTAGGCACTCCATGCAACCGGAATACTTCTCTGGCGAACACCATTGCCAATTCCTTCGCTGAAGGAAGACCACGGAGGGGCACGAAATGAGCCATTTTAGAAAACCTGTCCACCACCATGAATATAAAGGAGTACCCCTTCGACATAGGCAACTCTCCCATAAAATCAATGGAAACATGAGACCAGGGGCGTTCGCCATTAGGCACCGGTTGAAGCAAGCCCACAGGGAGATGTCTCGGGGTCTTAGCGCGGGCGCAGGTGGCACAGGCATTCGTAAATTCGGCACAATCGTTTCTCATGGAAGGCCACCAAAATAACTGAGAAAGGGACCATAACAATTGGTCTCTACCAATATGTCCCGCAGCCTTAGAGGAATGGTAGGTTTCGAGCAGCCTAGTACGAAATGATTCAGCGACAAAACATTTGCCCACTGGGGTTTCATGGGGAGCGGACCCCTGAGAGGCCAGGATCTCCTCCCCTAGAGGAGAAGTGATACTCGTGCGTATAGTAGCCAGTATTCTATCAGGTTGGATGATAGGAGCTGGTGCTTCCACTCTGTCACTGTCGGCCTCAAATTGTCTTGACAGTGCATCAGCCCTGATATTTTTTGACCCTGGTAAATATGATACAATGAAATTAAATCGAGACAGGAACAGTGCCCACCTGGCCTGACGAGAGGACAATCTCTTGGCCTCCGAGAGATAGGTCAGATTCTTATGATCTGTTAGGATTAAGACAGGATTCTTAGTACCTTCAAGCAAATGACGCCATTCCTTAAGAGCAAGGATAATGGCCAATAATTCTCTGTCACCTATCTCATAGTGGCTTTGAGTGACAGTCAACTTTTTAGAGAAAAACCCACAAGGTCTGAGAGTTCCACCTTTCTCGTGTCGCTGCGAAAGTACTGCCCCGACCCCAATATCTGAGGCATCAACCTCTAACGTAAATGGAAGTAAAGGATTGGGGTGGGATAACACAGGAGCCGCAGCAAATGCCAGCTTCAAATTCTCAAAGGCTTTCTCAGCAGATACCGGCCAACAAGAAGGATTAGCACCCTTGTGCGTAAGATCGGACAGAGGTTTGACAATGGAAGAAAAGTTCTTAATAAACCTCCTATAATAATTAGCGAAACCCAGGAAACGCTGTATGGCTTTAAGACCCTTGGGTTTTGGCCATTGTAGGACAGCTGACAACTTTTCTTTGTCCATGGCAATGCCATCATTGCCAATTATGAACCCCAAGAATGGCACACTGGTTCTATGAAACTCACATTTTTCCATTTTACAAAATAATTTGTTCTCACGGAGTCGTAGCAATACTGCGGATACATCTTTGATGTGCTGTGCCATGTTTTGGGAGTAAATCAGTATATCGTCGAGGTACACCACAACACATGTCTGTAACATATCTCTCAGAACATCATTTATCAGTTCCTGGAAAACTGCGGGTGCATTACACAGCCCAAAAGGCATTACTAGATACTCGTAGTGCCCAGCTCGAGTATTAAAGGCAGTTTTCCACTCATCACCTGCTCGAATGCGAACCAGATTGTAAGCGGCCCGTAGGTCCAACTTGGTAAATATCGAAGCGCCCTTAAGCCTGTCAAAAAGCTCGGTGATGAGTGGTATTGGGTATGCGTTTTTTGCCATTAGTTTATTCAAGCCCCGGTAGTCAATGCATGGTCTTAATTCGCCATTTTTCTTTTTTACAAAAAAGAACCCAGCCCCAGCTGGAGAGGTAGATTTACGTATGATCCCTCTAGCAAGGGCATCAGAAATGTAATCCTCCATAGCCTTATTTTCATCACAAGATAATGGATAAGTGCGTCCTTTCGGAGGTACTGCACCAGGCTGCAATTCAATGCAACAATCATAAGGTCTATGCTGGGGTAGCATACTAGCCTCTCCTTTGCTAAAAACATCGCCAAACTGTTGGTACACATCCGGCATAGCAGAGGAGGTGCACATGACCTTAATAGGCTGGATGATGCACTTGTCCATACAAAACTGGGACCAAGCAGCAATTTCACACTTTTTCCAATCGAATTGTGGGTTATGTAACTGTAACCACGGAAATCCCAATATCACCGCATGGTGCGGGGAATTAATCAGTTGAAACTGCTGCTCTTCTCTGTGAAGTGCCCCAATAGTCATAGACAATGGCATAGTTTCAAATATAACCTGAGGCGGTTCTAAGGGTCTACCATCAATCGCTTCAATAGTCAAGGGGTTTTCTCTTTCAATGCGTGGAACTCCGTGCAATTCAGCAAAGGTATTATCCATAAAATACCCTGCTGCACCGGAGTCAACCAAGGCCAAAACCTCCACAGAGCGTTGTGCCCAAGACAATACCACCTGTATGGTGGGTTTCATTATGCCCGACACTGGGGATGATTGTACACCACCTAGGGCCTGTCCCCCAAGATACCCTAGGTGTGTGCGTTTCCCGGACGTACCGGACAGGAATTTAGCAAGTGCCCTTTTTTACCGCAGTATAAACATAACCCTTGTTTTTTGCGATATAGTCTCTCTGCCTTGGATAGTCTAGTGAAGCCTATTTCCATAGGTTCACTTGTTTCCCGTACTGGTTCACTAGACTTCAATGCCAAGGGAGGGATGGGTGGGCAAAACATGCTACTAGGCTCATTATTTTTTGACCGTAACTTACGATCTCTGGCAATTGATCTCTCACGTATTCTGGAGTCAATTATCATAACATACTCAATGTAATCATCTAGATCAATAGGTAGATCTTTAGCAGCGATTTCGTCTTTAATGTGGTCATTCAGGCCTTGAGAGAAGGCTGCCAATAATGCCTCGTTATTCCAACCTACCTCTGCTGCCAATGTGCGGAATTCGATGGCATAGTCGCCCACTGTACGCCTGCCCTGTTGTATCTCCATAAGGCGTTTGGCAGCAGAGGTGGTTCTACCAGGAGGCTCAAACACTCTTCGAAAGGAACGCACAAATTCACTAAAGTTCTTAGTACAAGGTTTAGCATTCTCCCACAAGGGGTTAGCCCAAGCCAATGCTCTGCCAGTGAGCAGTGATATCGTGAACCCCACTTTACTACGATCATTGGGAAATGCGTGTGCCGTCAATTCCATAAAGATTTCGAGTTGATTGATGAACCCTCTGCAGAGACTAGGGTCACCATCATATCTTAGCGGCAAGGGTGCAGAAGCCGTTAACCCTTTAACAGTACCCCCTAGGGGTCTGGTATCACTTTCCGGTGTCTGACTTGGCGAGACCACCGGGCTAGAGCTAGATTGGTCAGCAGGTACCGTGCGTTCAAGGATCGTTTGAATTGCAACTGCCAACTGATCCAAACGTTGCTCGAGCACATCCATCCTCCAATGGATATTCTGTGCGTTACCTTCACCCTTGCTGTCTGAGGTCATGGCCCTTTCGTACTGTCACGGTTTATTATGACTCTCAGACACAAGTTTTAGGTAAAAAAAATCAATTTTATTGAAATAATAAATGATAACTTAGGATGGCAATAACATACATATATATATATACAGAATATAGCACAGACAGAAGGCAGACTCTACCGGTCCTGTCAATATACCGGACAGGACAGTCTTTAGGCTCTACCGGCCTTGCCAATACCGGGTAAGGCAACCTGCAGATGGAATAGCATAACGGTTTTACCGGCCTTACCAAATTACCGGGCAAGGCAGCCTCAATAGATACACAATGTAGGCTCTACCGGCCCTGCCAATACCGGGTAAGGCAACCTCAGATGGAATGTGGCAAAAGGTTCTACCGGCCTTACCAATACCGGGCAGGGCAGCCCAGAGATAATAGCAGCAGTCAGATGGAACTGGCAAATTAGCAGAATCGTTAAGCAGCAAGGCTTTGGAGCAAACCAGCGTCCGCACGCTGGAAACAACACTGAATAGTATAGCCGTTAGGCTTAGCGAGCAAACCAGTGACCGCACACTGGAGTAACAAGCGAGTAGTATAGCCGCAAGGCTTAGGAGCAAACCAGCGTCCGCACGCTGGGACCAACACAGATTTGTATAGCTGATAGGCTTTGGAGCAAACCAGTGACCGCACACTGGTGTAACAAGCGAGTTTGTATAGCCGCAAGGCTTAGGAGCAAACCAGCGTCCGCACGCTGGGACCAACACAGATTTGTATAGCTGAGGCTTTGGAGCAAACCAGTGACCGCACACTGGTGTAACAAGTGAGTTTGTATAGCCGCAAGGCTTAGGAGCAAACCAGCGTCCGCACGCTGGGACCAACACAGATTTGTATAGCTGATAGGCTTTGGAGCAAACCAGTGACCGCACACTGGTGTAACAAGCGAGTTTGTATAGCCGCAAGGCTTGGGAGCAAACCAGCGTCCGCACGCTGGGACCAACACGGAATTGTAGCAATGTCACCAACGCGACCAGGCAGAAGGTCGCCAGGATACTGAAGACAGGTGATGAGATGACAGGAACCAGCAACGATCAGTCAGGTCAGAAAACAGCAGAGAAGTTCAGCAGGAACTGCAACACCAGAGACTAGGCCGGAACCAGGACTGGAAGTACTTCAGCATGCAGGAAACACTGGAACAGTAGAGATCAGGAACTCAGGAACACATGAGATCAGGAACTCAGGAACACTGGAACAGAGGCCCAGCTATCACTAGCATAGTGGTAGCAAGAAGGTCAGAAACAACACGAAAGGGCACTCAAAGGGTGCCCAATCCAGGTTTAAATAGTCAATAAGAGGCGGGCTATCTGCAGACAGCCAATAGAAGCCCCCTACTGGTGACAGACAAGTAACTGCAGCAAATCACGGGCACCGTGATACCCGGCTTTGTGAGCAGCAGAGGGCAGTAGTGGAGTACCAGCTGTTACACGGTCGTCGCCTCTCCGTTCAACTTCCTCTAATCAGAAGTGAGGAGTGGGAATGGATGTCAGACCTCTGTGAGGTTTTACGCAATTTTGAGGAATCGACACAGATGGTGAGCGGCGATAACGCTATTATCAGTGTAACCATCCCACTTCTGTGTCTACTGAAACGCTCGCTGCTCACAATTAAAACCGACGCTTTGCATGTGGAAGAGGTGGAAATGCGGGAGGAAGAGCTTACACAAGGTGATAGCCAGAGCACCCTCACTTCATCTTCTCAGCGACAATTGGAGGAGGTGGAGGAGGAGGAGGAGGAAGACACGGTTGCCTCCGCTACAGAGGGTAGCCATGGAACTTTAGTTCCATCTCTTCAGCGTGGGTGGGCAGAAGAGGAGGAAGAGGATGAGGAGATTGAGAGTCATCCTCCTGGTGAGGACAGCGAAATCTTGCCTGTTGGTACTCTGGCACACATGGCTGACTTTATGTTAGGCTGCCTTTCCCGTGAACACGCGTTATACGCATTTTAGACAACACGGATTACTGGGTGTTCACCCTTCTGGACCCCCGCTACAAAGAGAATTTCTCATCTCTCATTCCTCCGGTGGAGAGGACAAGCAAAATGGTGCAATACCAGAAGGTTCTTGTTGAAAAATTGCTCCAAAATTTTCCATCTGACAACGCTGGCGGCAGAGTACGTGCTACCTTGGCCAACCGAGAAGGGGAGAAAAGGGGAGCACACAGCAGTTCCGACAAAGGCAGGGCAACACTCTCCAAGGCGTGGGACACCTTCATGACACCCCGCCAGCACCCTCACCCTGATGCGCAGCCTAGTGTCACAAGGAGGGAAAAGTTTTGGAAGATGGTGAAGGAGTACGTAGCAGACCGTGTCAGCGTCCTCAATGATCCCTCTGTGCCTTACAACTACTGGGTGTCCAAGCTGGACACGTGGTATGAACTGGCACTCTACGCCTTGGAGGTGCTGGCCTGCCCTGCCGCCAGCGTTCTGTCTGAGCGGGTATTTAGTGCTGCTGGTGGCATCATAACAGATAAGCGTATCCGCCTTTCCACCGAAAATGCTGATAGGTTGACACTTATAAAAATGAACAAGGCCTGGATTTCCCCTGACTTCTCCACTCCACTGGAGGAAAGCCCCGGGGGAACATAAACTCACTTTAGATATGTTATTTACAATGATGGGAATACTCTGTATTCCCATTCACCCCTTCCACCCAAAAAATGGGTATATGGTTGACTCTCTTCCATATACCCTGGGATATAATTTTTATATAGGGCCAGCTCACCAGCGGGCCCTGTGATATAATTTTTATATAGGGCCAGCTCACCAGCGGGCGCTGTTTGACAATTTTTGTATAGGTCAGCTCACCAGCGGGCCTTCTCATATAATGTTTTATTGGGTCAGCTCTCTAGCGGGCCCTCTCATATAATGTTTTATAGCGTCAGCTCACTAGCGGGCCTTCGCATATAGTGTTTAGGATGGTCAGCTCCGCAGCAGACCCTCACCCATAATGTTTTAGATGGTCGGCTCAGCGCACGTTTCCCTCTTAATCATGGCCCCTGTTCAGAAAAATCGAGGAAATTTTTTGCAGAATTTGCCTCTGCGCACGTTTCCCTCTTAATCATGGCCCCAGTTCAGAAAAATCGAGGAAATTTTTTGCAGAATTTGCCTCTGCGCACGTTTCCCTCTTAATCATGGCCCCAGTTCCGAAAAATCGAGGAAATTTTTTGCAGAATTTGCCTCTGCGCACGTTTCCCTCTTAATCATGGCCCCAGTTCCGAAAAATCGAGGAAATTTTTTGCAGAATTTGCCTCTGCGCACGTTTCCCTCTTAATCATGGCCCCAGTTCAGAAAAATCGATGAAATTTTTTGCAGAATTTGCAGATGATATACAAGTAAATATACAGCAAATACTGTTTGGTAACAATTTTTCGCCTAAAGTCGTTTTTATCTTCCTTTTTGTGTGTTTTACGGTCAGTCTGTAAAAATGGCGTACTACGGGCGAAACATCGTTCCCAGCAGCGATGTTGGAGTCCAAGATGCATCCAGACATCCTCCCTATGCTGTCCCTGAACCATTTCTGTGGTGTTTCCATCACTTTCTGCCCTTTTCCTATGGACCAGGCACCCTCCCCTCATCAGAGCAGGGGGTGCCTGGTGTAATGCTCGAGTCCTCCCATTGACTTCAATGGGGCTCGGGTGCTCGGCCGAGCACTCGAGCCTCCGGGGGTGCTCGGTCAGAGCACCCGAACACCCGAGCATTGGGGTGCTCGATCATCATTATGCAGATGTAGCCATGGGAACCCCAGAATGACCGCATGATGAGGGGAATGAACTATCTGGGAACGTAATTCCTCCTTGTGCAGGGCCCCAATTGACACAGTAATATGAATAGTTCCCATAGTAATCAATGCAGGTTCCAAAGGTCTGCCGTCAATGGCTTCAATGGCTAGGGGGTGTCCTTTTTGACCAAAGGAATTTTATGTAATTCGGCAAATGAACAATCCATGAAGTAACCGGCTGCACCAGAATCCACTGGGGCCAACACCTCCACAAGCTGTTCAGCCCAGGAAAATACCAGCTGGATGGTGGGCTTCTGTGTACTTCGATCTAGGGACTGCTGTACACCACCTAGGGCCTGTCCTCCAAGGTACCCTAGGTGCGTTAGTTTCCCAGCCATACAGGGCAAGTGCGTAATAAGTGCCCAGCTTTGCCACATTATAAGCATAGACCCTGCCTTCTGCGGTGTGCCCGTTCCTCCCATGTGAGTTTGGTAAACCCGAGTTGCATTGGTTTGCTGGGCTCAGTTGAACGGTCAGGAGGCATGGGAGGCGAGGGTGGGTTCAAAAGGCTGCCTTGCCCATAGTTTCTGGATCTCGCCCTCCGATCTTTAGCCATGCATCTTTCACGAATACAAGAGTCGATTAGCATGACATAATCAATGTATTCGTCCAAATCACTGGGTACATCTCTAGCAGCTATTTCATCTTTTATAAGGTCAGCCAGACCTTGGGCAAAAGCAGCCACTAACGCCTCATTATTCCCTCCTACCTCTGCTGTCAATGTTCGAAATTCTATGGTGTAATCGCCCACGGTACGATTACCCTGTTGTATCTCCATCAATCTTTTGGCAGCAGAGGCGGCTCTACCAGGAACCTCAAACACTCTCCGGAACATTCGTACGAACTCACTGAAATCCTGAGTGCAGGGTTTGGCATTTTCCCATAGAGGATTAGCCCAAGCCAGGGCTCTGCCTGTTACCAAGGATATCATGAACCCGACCTTGCTCCGGTGTTAGGAAAGGCACGAGGCATTAGTTCCAGGAATATCTCTAACTGATTAATAAATACCCTGCATAGGGTAAGTTTGCCATCATATCTGAGTGGTAACGGTGCAGCAGGAACCATGGAATGATTCTCTGGTGTCAAAACTGGGGGGACCACCAGATTCTGATTGGGTTTGTCAAGGTGTACCGTACGCTCAAGTAATGTCTGCAAGGCCAGTGCCAACTGGTCCAGGCGCTGCTCGTGCACATCCATCCTCCAATGGATGTTCTGTGAATTACCTTCACCTTTACTGTCTGAGGTCATGGCCCTTTCGTACTGTAACGGTTTGTACGACACTCAGACACAGCAGGTTAGAATAAAACACAGTTTAATTAAAAGACACATTGTGAATACCCACTACAGGCTATAGTGAATCACAGAAAATATCAATATACATATGCCCACACAGGCCCAGTATACAATGGTATAGAGACAGATACTGTCACAGGTCAGGCATAACCAGGCAACTTCAGCACAACATGGGTTAAAGTTCATAGATCGTAATCAGTCTCTGATGTGGTGTGTTTGACAATGCCCAGTATGATGGTAATGGTAGCAAGAGACTGAGGTGCGAGGTGTGGAAGCACCTAGTCTGTGAAGCAGGACTGAGACACAATACACTGCTAGAGCTAGAAGAAACTTGAGCCACGAGCACCTGACCGGTGCAGTAACGGAAACACTGTACACTGCAAGAGCTGATGGGCTAGAGCCAATAGCACCCAACCGGTGCAGTAACGGAGGCACTGTACACTGCAAGAGCTGATGGACTAGAGCCAATAGCACCCGACTGGTGCAGTAACGGAACCACTGTACTCTGCAAGAGCTGGTAGACTGGAGCCAATAGCACCCGACCGGTGCAGTATTGGAGGCAACTGTGCTCAGCAAGAGTTAACGGAAGGCTCAGTGTAAACGGAGGCAACAGTGCTCTGCAAGGGTTAACGGGAGGCTCAGTGTTAATGGAGGCAACAGTGCTCTGCAAGTGTTAATGGAAGGCTCAGTGTAACGGAGGGAACAGTGCTCTTCAAGAGTTAACAGAAGGCTCAGTGTAACGGAGGCAACAGTGCTCTGCAAGAGTTAACGGAAGGCTCAGAGGGATGGAGGCCACAACACTCAGTTTGCTAGGCCAGCAATGCGGAAGTGAGAATGTCACCCAAGCAACACGGAGAACAGGATCAGAATCTCTGGCCGGATCTCAACTCAGGAATGTCAGACAAGCCGGGTCAGGTCATGGAGCAGAAACGTCAGCCAGGCCGGGTCGAATCATGGAGCAGGAACATCAGACAAGCCGGGTCAGGTCATTTAGCAGGAATGTCAGCCAGGCTGGGTCGAATCACGGAGCAGAAACCAGAAGGAGTAGTCAAACGGGCCAAGTCGGTACACAGGAACGCAGGACACAGCAACACAGTAGCACTGGTACAGGAACACCACGAAAGGGCACCTGACAGGTGCCAGGGGCCTGGTATAAGAAGGCCATACTGGGCGGGCCATACTAAGCTCAGCCAATGAGAGCGCACCACACAGATAGTGACAGAAAAGAGCACGGCACAGTGATAACATGTTAGTAAAGTTGTAGTCCAAAAACGTACTGCAACCATGGCTGCTACAGTATGCACAATTAATGATGATGATGCTTCTCCTCCAGAGAAGGCTAATTGTCAAACTTGAATAAAAAGTTCAAACACCACGAATAACAATATTAATAAGTCATGTATGAACACTAAACAGGGCAACAAGTCACATTCTAGTTTTGACGTCTGCGTCTGACAGTGAGAGTAAAACATCAGTTTTCAATGTATTGAAGAATATGCTGAAAGTCCATCATCCAAAAAGAAATTGTTTAAGACTTCAAAATCCTAGAGGAATTTAAAAGTAGTGTGGAAGAAGAGGCGGGCAATGCTGAGGATGACTTAATTATTGATTACTAGGGATGGGCAGATAGTGCCGCTTTGTTCCCGCAGGAATTTTCACAGAAAAATCATGTTTTTCCACTTTCCCCGCCAATAGAGGAACCCATACATTTTCACTGTTTTGATTGGAATGGTTCCATTCTCCACCTATGAAAATTCCAGCTTCAATAGTATAAAAACCTCAGTATTTTCTCACCATCTAGCATGGTGTAGTTTAGGGGGCAGAGAGAGAGAGAACAAAAGAAGGAAAACTAAAATTTTAAATTAAAATAAAATTTGTTTTACGTGTTAGCTACCACTATAACCAGCAATAGAAGCTGTAATGTTGGTGCAGGTGGCACTGGCTGGGGCTCTATTTCAGTGCTGCTGCTGGTGGTGGCAGTAAAAATGGCATTGCTACAAACAATTGAACACTTTGCCTTCCATCTTGGAAATAGAGAGATCACTCTAACTTATGAGTGGCCTATCTCTCCCTGAGGAGGATAACTCTCCAATTACTCCCTAGCACCTCCAAGTCTTTCTGTAGATATAAGAAAGTCTCTTATTATGAACAAGAAAAAAATATATAGAAAAATAAGTATGATAGAAAGCATTCATTGAATCCACATGCCCAATTACGTTGCAATTACTCCAGAAATAATTCCTTGTATTCCCAGTTTCCTTGGTTTTGGACCACTCTTGATGTTGTTCCAGACATCAAAGAAAATGGAAAAAAAATCCCACCATACTGGAATATTTGGAAACATGTCAACACAACTCTGTGGGAATGTAATTCAACTATGCTTTTTTCATGGGAGTCTCAGCAGATCCTTACAATGCTGTTAAAACACACATTCTTCTTCAGAGATCAGAATACAAATATCTGAGCATCCCATTCGCCACCTTCATTTAAAGTGATGCTGTTCATTCACTATATGTTATAAAGCCATACAAGATCTCCCATTCCTAGGTCTGTTATGGTTTTTACGATACCCTGAAAATAGTCCATACAACCTCTGTCTCTCTCAGTTACCTTGTATACACATAAACACACATACATTAATAAATATACACACGATTCTTGCTCTATATGCTACTTAACATGCATTGTATCTACTAGTCTAACACATTTCCCTCCCATTCCCATTTTGATACAGTGTATACTCAATTCTGTGATGAAGTTCCACCATTGTCCTCCAATGAGTGGGGGGGGGGGTGAAAGGCCCTGTCCTGTTCCCATGAAAAAATCAGCAAAAACCACATTGTTTTCGTTTTTTTGCTGAAAATCTGCTTTAAAACCAGTAATTGAAATATTTGCATTTTTCACCCATTGGCAAAAATGTTCGCACCATTTTTTTGATGGCTAGAAAGCTTCTGCCCATTGAGTCACATGTTTATAAAAATGTGATGTATTCCAGGAAATTAAACACAATAGAAGCAGCTACAGAGTGAGGTAAATGTGCTGTGCTGTTCTGCTGTGATCTTTTTTGCAAAATTGAGGCAGGAGAAGCTCATAGTGACTGATATCACTATGATACAGTTTAAAACAAATAAAATGAGGAAATGGAAGGACCCTTATGTGTCCACTGAGTCTGTCGAGGAAGTGAGCACTACAGAACCAATGCTGTCCCATCCCCCTAAATCACCCCTAGGGATACTGGGTGAATTAATGTCAAGGGAGGAAAAAGAGGGTAGTAGTGAGAGAAGGACAGGTCAGCTGCCTGTGCCTGCTGCCAGACACACTGCTGCTGCTGCCAGCATTACTGTGCCTGTTGCCCCTACTACTGCTACCACCATTGCTGTGCCTGCTGTCAGACATGCTTCCCCTCCTGCTGCTACGACCATTGCTGCCCCTGCTGCTACCAGTACCGTGCCTGCTGTCAGACATGCTTCCCCTGCTGCCACCAGTACTGTGCCTACTGTCATATCTGCTGCCCACGCTGCCACCAGTGCTGTACCTGTTGCCAGTGCTGAACTTGTTTTGTAATACTCAGGGGGGAAGGAGAAGAGGATGCCAAGTATGACAGCAGGGGATCTTAAGTCATACTTGCCATCCCCAAGCAGTCCCGCCAGTGCTAGTACTCCTAGTATTCCTAGTTTTAGGAATGAAATGAAGGAGGGAGGTAATCATCATATAACTAGTGACTTTGAGGAGGAAGAGGCTGAAATTGATGTGGTTGGTGTTATTGATAGTACTAGTAACAGTGATGGTGAAGCAGCTGGTGGGACTAGTGTTAGGGGAGTTGTAGGGGAAGCAATTGACATTGTCCAAATTAGCAGTTAAGGGAGCCCACACCCTGTTGCTGGGAGTCCTGTTCCCCCCATGGCATTGATCCTGAAGAAGGCCAAATTGTTACTTAGCAACAATAATACCACCACCCCCAGGAGCACAGATTAGCTGCTTGTGCCTGCTACTAGTGCTGCCAGTCTGCCTTCTTCAGGTCACAAAGAAATGTCAAGTGTGACATTAGGGGACCCTCTGTCACATTTCTCATCACCTCCTCCAACCAACAGTGAGATGTCTGACACTGTAATAGAGCAGCAGCAGCAGCAACACGGAAGGACTAGTGGTGGTGGTGATGATGATAGAGAAGCTGGGGTGGAAGAGACATTGATGGACTTTTTAGCCCAAAATGAAAAAGAATGGGAGCAGGGATGGACATGGGCATCAAAACCACCACCAGCAGCAGCAGTGAGCTTTTGCAAATTGCAACTGTTCTAATTCCTTCTTCTGCTGAGTTGCAAGGGCAGACCGATGCTGAGGAACAGGCTAGTGTACCACAGACTACTGTGAACACAGTGGGAATGGGGTCAACAAGTGATGAGGGACTACAAGATGAAGTTCCACTTGCCAGCAGCAGCAGCAATACCCCTGGTCCTAGTGGCAGTAATGATATTGAGGTATTAGCAGCAATAGCAGTAACATCATTCTCTGCCCCAGACAGTGAAGAAGAATGTGGAGGAGAAGAAGAAAGAGGACATTTTTCTCCACCTTTCCCCTCCCTCCTGAAGTCATGGGTGTGGGACTATTTTTCTCTTGGGGCAGAAACAGTGCAGTCATCAACAATGTCACTGTGCACAATTTGTGACAAGTCAGTGAGAAAGGGAAAGGAGGGAATGTGCCTTGGCCCCAGACTCTCCAGAAAGGCAACAAGAGGTGATGTGGAGATCAAAGAGGAGGAAGAGTAGATAAACCCAGACAGAGGCTGGAAGTTTAATGACTAGCAAAACAACTACCTCGCCATCACCTTCTTGCTCTAGTGTAACTACATCTTCTGCCAATCCAGCCTGTTCATCGTTACCTCCTCCGCCAAATGACTGTCACATCCTAACAAAGGCAGAGTGGCTGTTTGTGTCCACCCATTGCACACTGTGGCAGTGTGGTGGAGGAGAATCTCAAGCAGGGCATCAAGTCGCATCTGAGGAGATTCCATCCCACAGAATATGCATTATTATTAAAACTGCAAGTTGTCATGTGTCCTTAGCAGGTAGCTGACAAGGGGCATAGTGACAGCAGCAGTACTTGGTTTCTGGTATCATGATGTTTGGCTAGAGTTGTTTCAGGTGTTATTTACCACACACACATTGCAGTTGTTGATGAGAGGCACAGTTCCTGCTCTCAAGTGAAAAAAATCTATTCTAGTAACATCACACCCATGATTTTTGAGGAGGGGCAGGTGGAGACGAATTATTAGCCAACTTATTCTTTTCTCTACATATACCTGAAGTGGTGGGGACTAGATATTGTGATGCTACTGCCTCAGGTGCATCACTGGAGCTAGACATGGCAAGTTCAACCTTCATCACCCATGTTACTGCTGTCGTTGGTACCATTCCCTTTGAGGTGCCTAATCATCCTGCTGCTTAAACAACTCAGCAGCAGCAGCAGCAATAGCAAGAACATCAGGACATTTGACAATAGCCAATGGCCACTGGCCAACACAACATGACCTGCTGGCACCAGGACAGTAGTGCTTTTTTCCCTCAGGGCTTGTGCTTTAAAAAAAGCTACAACATAGACCTACAAAACAATTAATAATTTTGGGGGTATTGTTTCTAAAAAGCCTAAGTCCTACAAATCATTGTTTACTTGGGGCGTGTGCCAAACAAGTCTAAGTCCTACTAATCAATGTTTCCTCAGGGCTTGTGCCAAACAAGTCTAAGTTCTACTAATCAATGTTTCCTCAGGGCTTTGGCCTCTAACAACAAATCTTACAAATCAATCTCTACAAAATACTTTGTCACGTCAAATATCAATCTACCCCAGTGGCATCTTTCGTCAGGGAGTCCCTGTCACTCTCTCTCTATCATGTTACATACAAATTTCTTATTTTATTATATTTATTTATTTTTTTTAACTGTCCACCAATATCAGTCAATATCCCAAACAAATGCCCTGTTCAATTCTTTCTCCAGAGACCACCCACCAGCACAGGCACCCTTCTCAGACCCCTTTTATTTAATGTCTTATGGGATATTTTTAATTGTATTTAGGATTTATTTTGTTTTTCACCCATCCCTACCAATGAGTTCCATTTATATAATATCCAACCAAGAGAGAGTGAGAGAAACTCATAGAAAAAGAGAAACAAAGAGAGAGACAGAGAAACAAACAAAAAATGAAATCCTGAATGGAAATCCTGTCTCTGCTTTTCAACTATTCTCCATCCTGCTTGTCTCCTGGAGAAATCAGAGAGAATAAAAGGTTATTTTCCCCCACAGGAACCCATACATTAACTCCTTGGGATTATTCTGGGTTAAACAGCCAAGTTAACACCCACAACAGTGTCCACCATCCCTGAACACACATGATGACACAAGTTTTATGAGTGTCCCAATTCCTAAAAACAATAACACAGTTTTATAGTACAGATAAAACAATCAACTGCAATATTACTGTACCATCCCCTCATTATAACTTTATGGGAATGTGCAAAAATAGAGGTTGAAGGGGAAAAATAATTATAATTTGTTGTCTCTGAGACCACTATCAAGTCACCCTGCTTAAGGTAGCAATATTCTGCATTAAGCCTTATAACTTGCTCTTTTAAGAGATCATGTGCAATTTTTATTTTAGTGTAATCTCTTTATAGATTTTCATTTTCTGTTTCCAGAGAAAGAAATGGTCTCCATGTCCCAAAATTGTATTTCATATTATTATTTCCCTCAATGTTTGCTCTTTCCTCTCCTGCACAATTTTCCCTTGCTGTGCCTCCCCCAAATCTTCCCTCACTACTTCTACTACCAAAATAGCTTTCCAACCCTTTGCCCATCACAATAACCACCTTATACAATTCTGTTACAGCGATCCTGGCCCCTATAGCTCTGAGGACTATTTGGAGTTTTGCTGCTGTTAGCTGTGTTATCTCTGACATGTTGATAGTGTGTCAACCAGTCAGACGTGTGTTGTTCTTCTGGCGGGATCTCAGTGAGTCTGCTTCCTTTGTGATGATATTTTTTTAAACAGACAACAGATAGCAACACGCTTAGCTTTTGGATCATGACTAAAGTTTTTCTACATCCGGAGGGATATATTCTAGATCTACATCATCAGTATTTAGGTCATCCTCAACAATTATTCAACCCTACTTTAACATTGTTCTAGGAATTTAAAAGTCACAACTAATTTCCTTTTAATTTTCCACTCTGAAGGATTTCCATGACATTCACTACAACATTTAAGACATGTTTTTGTGCTTGTTTCTCTCACTGTCAGATGCAGCAGTTGTTTGAGATTGTACTGTGGTATCAACACTGAAATGCTACTTGCGGTAGTCTTTGAGTTTTAGAGGGTTTATTAATAGTAGTAATAGAAAGGAGGTTGACCCCAAAATTTGGTGTGACTGATTGGCAAGACACAAGCAGCCATGATCCAAGCTCCTTCCTGATCTGTATGTTACTATCTCTGTGCTAGGGGAAGTCTGGGGGTATTAGAAGGGAGCAAAAGAGGTTGACCATAAATACTTGAACAATCTGACTGATTTGATTTAAAAGGCACATTCATCTGTGGTCCAATTTCCTTGCTGGTTTTGCTGTTATTATCTCTGTGTTGGATGTGTCTGGGGTTGTGAAGGGAGTAAGGGAGGCTGACCCCAAATACCCCAATATTTTGTCTGACTGATTTGATGTGAAAGACACAGGCAGCTGTGGTCCAATTTCCTTGCTGATCTGGCAGTTATTATCTCTGTGCTGGAAGTGTGATGGTGGTGTGAGAAGGGAGCAAAGGATGTTGACCCCAGATATCCCAATATTCTGTAAGACCAATTTGATTTGAAAGACACAGGCAGCTGGGGTCCAATTTCCTTGCTGATCTTGCTGTTATTATCTCAGTGCTGGGGAAGTCTTGGGAAAGAAGTTGATATTTTTTAGTTACGGTGGACAACAGTTAGAAAATTAACTAACAGATAGCTGACTAGGACCCTTATGTGAGCTGTGTGAGTGAGATAAACTTGATAGATCGCAGAAAAGAATGAGAATTTTGTTGAAGACCAAGGCAAGGCATCACACTCCAACAGTTTTGCTGTGTACTTCAGAGTAAAAACACACACACAGTAATTGGGTAATGTCCAGTAAATGCACAAGGAGAAGGGTTGGGGGAAAGTTTCTTTAGTTTATCCTTAGGTCAATATAACGTGTGAAGATAGTGTTATTATGGAATGGCTTAAGTCTTATTTATTTATTATTTATTTTCAAACCAGTAAAATATGATACACAGTTTAATTATGATGTTAGTTATTATTATATGGTATATAATTGTAAATCTGTTTCTCAACAGAGATAACTTTGTTCTTTTTTGCCTCATTCTCCCATAATGGAGAGTATCTCTTTAATTGTAAAGCACTTTATTGGATACTTTTAATACATATGTAATAGATGCCACTATGACTTATACTAAGGGATATTGAGGGTGAGGCTACCATCATCAAGTCCCACATCAGTTTCTTAGGTGGGGACGAATTCTAATCATTATACTTCATGCTAGGTCACTGTTGTCATGTGACCGCATTGCCTGTGTAGCGAATACGTGACCGTGTTTACATTCTGTTTGTTGAGAATGAGACTTTGATTTATCCAAAAAGATAAAGATCATCTGGTCCGTTAATATAGCGTGACCACTCCATGCATTGGAGTGATCACGTGATTGCGGAACTCATCACATCATTGGTCTGTTGAGACTAGCATCCCCTTACGTGCAGGATGCTCGATCGAAAGTAATCACAGATAGAGTGAGTTGAATATTCAGCTTTGTCACTTCAAACCAATACGGTAATACCTGAAGATATTTAAATTCAGTCTGTTTGCTGGCTCTTTTCTTTATACCCCTAGGTCTTAATTTTATCTTTAATAAAGTGGCATTAAGTGCCACAAAATGCATTGATAAGTATTACTGGGTTTTATTTGATTTTAAAGGATACATTTGTTATGATTTATATAAATATGTACTATGTTTTTATTTTTTATTCAATTTATATTTTGTACTATTGGAGCCGAGCTGACTTTCCTGTATATGAGTGCTTCCAGATTGGAGACGGGTATTTCTCCTACTGTGAGCTAGTCAGTTGAATTTGAACTGACCATCACGATTGTGAGTATTCATTCTCATTATTACTATAAGAAATAATTTTAAGAACGTTAATATACTAATGGGCACCCTTCACGCTTGTTTGTTTATTTTTACATGGTTGATCATTTTGGGGAGAGCATTTTGGGAAGGAGCAGACCAATTTACTTCAAAGAACAAGAACAATAGAGTTGCTGTGTTTGGGGCAGCATTAACAATCCCCTCAAATGCTATAGCTGTTGCTCACATAAGTGTTCAAACAGAATCTAGTCTTGTGAGTATAACTCACTGGGTGATTGGTGAAGGTTCACTATTTCTTTTTGATTCAACACAAGGGTGCCTCCTGTTTTTTCTCCTCTTTTTGTATCTATAGGCTTGTGGTTGTGCTTCAGGTGGGATCTCATAGAGCAGGTGCCTAGGTTTGAGTCTATTTTCCTCCTGCCCAAGTGCTTTTTCCACAGACAACAGATAGCAACATGCTTACCTTTAGGATCTTGAGTGAAGTATCTCCATACTGTGGACTTCATGGACTGAGGGGTTCCTGAGGTGGTGCTACTGTTACTACTAGGGCTAGATGTTGATGAAATTCTACTGCTACTAATAATAGGTGTCAAAGGTGCAGCACTTCCAACAGCAGCAGAGGCACTCATCAAAGTGAAGGTTGTGTATTGTAATAACCTGTTGTTGCTGCTGGTTACTCATCACAAGTGTGTGTATGGCTGAATGGGATTTGGGCTTTTAAGCAGCAATTATGCTAATGATGACTGACAGGATGACTGTATACTTTTTGAGATCTTTGCTTGTCCAGGGTCAGAGTTTCCAATTGTTTTCTCAAACAGTTTATATACAGGTACATTGCTCCTTTTAAATGATGGGAGATTGAGCCTTTGTCTTTCTGCTGACTTTCTGGCCCTGTCATCATCTTTTACACTCTCAACTTCATCTGTATCTGAAGAGGAGGAGGATGCTGGATGGATATGTTCTAGATCTACATCATTATAAGTCATCATTAAGTCATTCTTAGCGTCGCCCACCACTTCTTCCACACTACCCTTATATTACTTTAAGCTTTTAGAGGCTGGTTACTTTGTGAATGACCTAGGACTCAGCAGCATTGTTGGGAGACTAACGTTTTTAAAAATGAACCAACGTCTCATACCATCTGAGTATCAGGTAGCAGAAACCACACATGACAGAGAAAGATAGTCCAAATGTATTAACAGCAACACAGATGAAGAGTAGGAGGTGGAGGAGGGATGTGAAAAAGGGTTGCTACAATCTACCACACTTTGGACCACTGCTATTACCAATAAATAATGTGCATCAATAATTTGAGAAGGATAACTTAAAATTGATGCAAGCAAGATAATGGTAAAAACTGCTGTAGGTATATATATATATATATATATATATATATATATATATATATATATATACTAGCAAAAGAGGCATGGAGTGGGGCATGGTGTTGCCCATGGGGATTAAGTCCTTTGAATGTTTCAGGGGTATTAATCAATGTATCAAGTACACAAAGTACTCAATAAAGCACCCAAAGTACTTAATCCCCATGAGTAATGCCTGCCCCTTTTACTAGTACCTAAGAAAAACATGAATCAGTAGTCTAATTCTACTACAAAGCTGTTCACACTATAAAGTGCATGGAAACTGAATTGCAGAGCATTTTGGGACCATAAGGAAAGATAATCAGAAACGCAATAAAACAAAAGCACACTACAAACCGTCCATACTGTATGTACAGGGTAGCATAACATACACATGTACATTTGATATTTAATCCACACATGATATCTGAGGTGCAGTGCAATACGGTGTACCTGGCTCACTGTACATCAGGTTTCCTATGTTCCACAGGTTGGCCACTTTACCGGCCCATGCTACCCTCTGCCATGAGGCCATTGACCTCTCTCCACACCCCCTCCATCTCGGCTCCTGTCCTGACTGCATGAACTCCATCTCCCAGGCTCCTTCTTGTCAGATGTTGGTGACAGGGGGCAGGAGCCATGGCAGTAAGGGGCACATAGAAGGGAAATGGATGGGTGAGGCGTGAGAGAGAGAGAATGTGTATTTGTATGTGAGTGTGTGTGTGTGTATTTGTGTGTGTCAGTTATGTTTTTTTTTTTGGTTGAGGAGGAAGTTGAGGGAGGGCTAACTCCTTGCAGAGATTTTTGCAGGAGTGGGCAGTACTGTCAATAGGGAGAAGTTATGAATATCCCCTCCTTGCTGCCACCCCTAGGAGTGTTAGGCTTTGGACAAATTTGTCAGTCACATGATGCGTTCTCTTTTGTAGGTTCCTTAGGGTGCTGATTTATGTACTTCTATTTCATCCTTGGATATACGGCACCCAGGCTTTATCCTAATTTTGTCGAGCGTGCATCCCTCAGATGATATATATATATATATATATATATATATATACATACTTATGTTGCTGTAGGGCTCACAACTTTGGACTCAATACAATTTATTCCACAAAAACAGCTGGTAGGGCAAAATTGACTACTGGCCCATACACAAAATGTATCTAAGTCGGTATTCAATTGCCCTAACAACTGAAACCACAAAGAATGCTGGACTGCATAAATGGACTTGTGGACAAATATCTGTTGCGTGTTTGAAGTTTCCAAAACCCACACCAAATAGAGTGAGTAATGTTAACATCAAAGGAAAAGAGCTAACAATTGGTACTTGACACACTATCAAGCACCAAACGTGAGCACATACACGCAGTCACCCTCCCAAACACAAACCATACACTACTCCATAACAGTAAAGTACAACAAAACTAGCTATAACACTGTCCTAACTCCCCGATCTGTATAACACTCACTTGTCATTCACTGTCTGTCTTCGTCAGTAACTTTCCATCTTCTGCTTTCTACAGTCTTCTTCTCTTCCATCTGCTTCTCTTCTGATCTTCATCTGTGTTGAAATGATGTCCCTGATAAAAAAAACAGAAAATCAACATTAACTCTTTGTTTAATAAAAATATCTCCATGTTATGCATTCATTAACCTTTTGAGCCGCTTGTGGGGTGCGTAACACATTGCAGAGCAGGGTTAAACTATGCCACCAGTTGGAAGGTCTAAGGAATCTGGGTCAGAAACTGAGGGTCAGGCAGTAAAGTGTCAAACTAAAACTGGTAGGCAAGAGAGAGCTCTAAATAATCCGGATTGGCAACAGGGAATCAGGCAAGAAGGTGTCAAATTGAAATCAGTAGGCAAAGAGAGAGATCTGAGTACTCCAGGGGGAGATGCACTAAAGGTCGAAGAGGGCTCATAATGTTGATATCTTGTCAAAGTAGCCTCGAAGGCACATCAACAGTATACACTAAAGTGTATTCTACATCATATCCCCATCAGTCGAACAAAAAATCTGCCCACATCCATATCAATCCATCATGCCTTTGACAGGTTTACTAATTTTCACTCATGACATCGACAATGGCCTATTTCCATATGGCAATTCAACATAATGAGTCATTGCCATATAGAAATGTAGGCTAATGAGCCATTATGGAATTCATGGGTGGGTTATATGTTATGTAGCATTTTACCAAATTTACTAAACTCCTATAGCAGCCTCTGTCATGTTGTCCCATCATCACTCCCACCACCATCAGTCTCTCCTTCCTCCAGCTGCACTGGTAGTGATTCCACTCTCATGCTGCTAAACATCAGTGCAGCTGATTCATACTCAATCAGCTGCACTATGTTGGTTGTGGTTGTGACGGTGAATACATGCTCAGGTGACACTTCCCGATATATTAGAGTTTTTATTAGCCTGAGGAAGCAGCACTGTGCTCATTTTAGTACTGCTGAGGGGACTCAGAGTGGGAGTAGACAGGATAGGGGACTCAGAGTGGGAGTGAAACAAGGTTTGGGCCAAGGAGGATTCAGAATGTGAGTGGGACATGATGAGGGATCTGATGGTGGGGATGGGAAAACATTAGCCAGCTGAGCATTCTTCAATAAATCATACCAGTTTACTGCTTGGGTTCTGAAAATGTCACAGATGACAGCTTTGCTTGCTTGGGTGGGCTGTGTGGAGCTCTCTCAGTTTTAACATTTTCCACAACAGCAGCAGCAGCACCCCTCCAACATCTTAGACTGGCCATTGTGCCTTACATTTTAATCTCTCTCTCATTTTGCCTATATGGTTCTGTGAAATTCTAAAAACTGTTCAGCAAGCAGTTCAAGCATTTTATTCTATGACATTGGGAAATCCTTTGCCATACAGAAACATAGGCAGATAACGTCATACTTCTTGTCAAAACATTTGAAGCATTAGCAAATGGGCAGAAAAACTTTTCTATGAGCAAAATTGAGTTTTCGCCTATTCCCCCTTAAGATCCATCAATTTAGGTAGTAAATATTCAGGTAATATTTCTGTTTTGTTAGAGTATTACATAACCTATATTTCATTGTATTTTTTTCTTAGTTAAGAGGGGTATTATGTTATCTTCAATCTTTATTTGTAAAATTACTTTTCACATATAATGCGACCTGCAATTAATTGCTTCAAACATGTGCATGGATTAAAACTTTGTCAAACTCATATTGTGGATTTGAAAAAGTTTTCTTAATCAGCAAGCAAAATAACATGGTTACATGCTTAATTGAATATTCAAATATACTAGCTGTATCAGATGTTCTTTAATGAATTATAACTCATCTATTCTTAAGTTGATTTATACTAAAGATCTTATAAATCTACTAAATAGATCTAGAATATGAAACAAAAGTTGTAGCTGAAAAAGTTTCAAAATCAGGAGATATATGGCTTTACTATTATACCTTTATGAAGTAGCAATACTTTCTTTTATCCCTTTCAGTGCCACAGGGGTATCAACTAATTGTAAAGTAATGCATTTCATTCCCCTCTGGTTCTCAAAGTGTCGATAGGTGGCACAGTTTTTGTGTAAACAACAGAAGGGTACATAAGTTATGGGTGTTTATACAAATAAAAACATGGACTATGCAGCACAATTCCAAACAAAACATGCACCATGTTCATGGAATATGATGGTGAAGCACCTGAGTATTGGGTGAGAAGTCCCATTTTGTTCCTACAGGAAACCCATAGATGTTCCTCCCTAGAATCATTCCATTTTCTGCCTGTGTTTATAATGGAGGTGAAAGTTTCCATCCTCATTTGATAAAAACCCAAAGTCTCCCTCTATGCAGCATGTAGTAGAACAGGAGAGAAAAAGAGAGAGGCAGAGAGAGAGAGAGGAAAAAATGTAAAAGTTGTTCAGCATGTTGGCTAGCACAAAAGAAAAGCGAGAGAAGGTGGAGTATGTTGCTGCTTGGAGGAATCCAGCAGCAGCAGTGAAGAGAGCCCACTTCCCTCTGCTAAGATGATCTCCTTCTAAGATGATTAGGGACTGGCAAAACATTTTCACCTCAAAAGAAAAACTGATGAAAAATGGCAGCTTTAATTCAATGCAGCCTTCTATTGTTACTCACTGTGTTCCATACACACGGGTACTGATAAGTGATTGCAGGGATCTTTTTGTAATGCTTGTCCCTCCTCAAGCCTCCAGCCAGATAATCTTGTCCCATGATATGCTGGATATAATGCTATAAGAAAAAACAGTGAAAGTTACACGTTATATTCAAACAGTATATATAGGGATCTTGGGGAAATTAAGAAGAGGGTAGTAGTGGAGCAGAACAGGTCAGCTGTCTGTGCCTGCTGACAGTGTGAGGAAAAAGTGAAAAATCTGCACTTTTCTTGAACTGGTCCTCTATCTCTTGTTGGCACCAACTTTTCCCAATTCTGCCAACATTTTTGACTATCTGCTGCTATTGATTTTGAGGCTTTCAGCTCTGGGATATGGTGCTCTTATCTAGCTATCTGTCATGGGGCTATTTTGGCATGTCACTGGAGGGTTTTTACTGTGTATTACAATCTCTGGCATGGGAGCCTTGAGAGGTCCTAGCCCACAATTGTGGAAGGCTAGTCTGGAGTTTGAGAGTAGGTCTGGATTACAACGCCCTTTGAGGTCAGGTAACTAATCTTTAGACCTCTGCCAGTCTTTTCCACTGGTCCACAGCTGTTGAGGTCTTATCCTCTCTCTTGTTTTCTGTCTCCCAGGGATATCATTGATAGAGCCATATACTTTTGAAGTCTCAGCCTGCTTTACTGGTCAGCCTTCTTGGTGTACCACCCTTTAATACCTATGGGTGGTCTTGGCAGTAGCCTATGGAACTTAGCCTCCTATTTAGTTCTCTGTCCATTCTTGGGCAGGTGGTCTGCTACCAGGGTCCCTTTGGGTTTTTGGGGATCTCTGCCCTCACCTATGTACTGGGAGGCCATAGTGTGCTTTGCAACCTGGCTTATCCTTGTTTCCAGTCTTGATCCACATTCTGGTGTTTAGGGCCCCCTTTGTTCTACTGTGATCCTGCTGTTACTACCTCTTTCCATCCTTACCATCTCATCTGCATTACAGAGCAAGGGAGTAGTGTGACTGGCACTGTTCTAGAGCACCACTCTCTATCGATGATTTCTAGCAGTCTTGACCCAGATCCCATATGGAATTCTTGACACTATAGAAGAGAGAGAGGAAGAAGCAGTTGCACAAGAAGTGTTTTATTTATTTATTACATTTTTTAGACAGTGATAGGGACAGTTAGCAAAATAAATAAATAAACAAAAGTATTTGTAAAAAATTGTTTGACAAATAGGTCACAGAGACAGGCATCCTGATATGAACTGAGAATGAGGCAGACAGATACTTGAAGAGATAGCTACAGTGAGGGAAAAAATGATTTGATCCTTTGCTGATTTTGTATGTTTGCCCACTGACAAAGAAATGATCAGTCCATAATTTTAATGGTAGGTTTATTTGAGCAGCGAGAGACAGAATAACAACAAAAGAATCCTGAAAAACGTATTTCAAAAAAGGTATAAATTGATTTGCATTTTACTGAGTATTTGACACCCTATCAGTCAGCAAGATTTCTGGCTCCCAGGTGTCTTTTATACAGGTAACAAGCTGAGATTAGGAGCACTCTCTTAAAGGGAGTGCTTCTAACCTCAGTTTCTTACCTGTATAAAAGACACCTGTCCACAGAAGCAATCAATCAATCAGATTCCAAACTCTCCACCATGACCAAGACCAAAGAGCTGTCCAAGGATGTCAGGGACAAGATTGTAAACCTACACAAGGCTGGAATGGGCTACAAGACCATCGTCAAGCAGCTTGGTGAGAAGGTGACAACAGTTGGTGCGATTATTCGCAAATGGAAGAAACACAAAATAACTGTCAATCTCCCTCGGTCTGGGGCTCCATGCAAGATCTCACCTCGTGGAGTTTCAATGATCTTGAGAACAGCGAGGAATCAGCCCAGAACTACACAGGAGGATCTTGTCAATGATCTCAAGGCAGCTGGGGCCCGCAAGGTCCCCCTGCTCAAGAAAGCACATGTACAGGCCTGTCTGAAGTTTGTCAGGATGCAGCTAGGCCCAGTCAGAGATCAACCTGCCAGATAAGGCTGGAATCAATCCTGCAGGCTGTCAGTGGCTGTAGGCCCTGAACCTGCCATAAGCAGTACTAGGATCAATCCAACTCTTAGGTAGATGAAAGCGGGCTTTCAACCAGTGACTCTAGGTGAAGCAAGCAGTAGATTAGTCATACTCAGGAGTCAAGGTCAAGCCGGGAGGACGATAGAAGAAGCAGGATGGGAAGTCAAGCTGGGTCACAACAGGAGATCAGATTATCTCAGGGAATAGAAAAAGTCGGTAGTAAGGTGCAGGCCAAGGTCACTAGCAGGATAACACAATAGAATAACTCTGGGGATGCTAGAATGCAGTATAGCTCTAAGATCGGGTGCGAGAAGTCAGAAAGAGGAAGTTTTTAAAGGATTATATCCCAATCGTGAGTGAGAGGGGTGATGACAAATACACAATCATCAACCAGCAGCAACACCCATTATCAACATCCAAAAACCTTGCTATGATGTGTGCCTCAGCACATTTGGCAGCTAGTAGTACAATTGCAGCAACATCTAGCACAGCAGTAGACACCCCTCAGGTGTCCCTCAGCCTGCAAAATGCATATACTTTACTCATGATCCAAAAATGCTAAACATGTTGCTATCTGTTGTCTGTGTAAGAAGCATGTGAGCAGGAAGAAACACTCCTAAATGTTGCAGGGGATCTGGAGCACATAACAGAAGCTGTCTAGAGGTGTCAGAGAGTGTGCTAAGATTTCTTCATATTAAATAGTACCTATAGCTCCTGCTGTAGTATGACTCTGAGTTTGTTGTTGGAGATGACAAGTCACAGAGTGCCCACACATACTGCTGCAACCTCCATCACCTCCACAATTCATGTTGTTAAAGCAAAAAAAGAAATATCCCAACGCACTCTAAATCTCTCACAACTCCTGGTATAATTACCAAATCTTGATATGAAGTCGAGCTTGGTGCTACAGGGGATATAGTTGCAAAACAATAGGGGTGATCAATAAACAAGATTATGAATTCTTACAAGCAAAATTCCAACTTTATACCTCATACCAAAAATACATAAAAATGTATTGAATCCTCCAGGAAGACCTATAGTGTCAGGGATGGGGAGTTTGACAGAAAATGCTAGTAAATATATTGATTACATTCTTAGACCATATGTAGTGAATTTGAATTCTTATGTGAGGGATACTGCAGACATTCTAAGTAAAATTGATAGATTACCTATCAGTGATAATACTATTCTTATAACATGTGATGTAGAATCACTCTACACCTCTATAAAACACTCATATGGTATTGAAGCAGTTAAATATTTCTTAAATAAAGATGAGACACATGATACAAAAAAGAAGGAATTTATATTGAGTTTGTTATCTTTTGTGCTTCAAAGAAATTATTTTGTTTTCCATGATAAGTTCTTCCTACAGACCCGAGGGACAGCAATGGGGAGTGCATGTGCCCCCACATATGCTAATTTGTACCTCGGGTGGTGGGAAAAGACGATAGTTTTCAATGAACTAAATATCCCTTACACAGAAAACATTTTGATGTGGATGAGGTACATTGATGATTTGTTTATATTATGGGAAGGAACAAACGATTTGTTACAGGAATTTATTAGTGTTCTAAATAATAACTCTATGGGTCTAAAATTAACTACAGAGCACAGCTTTGAAAAGGGAAATTTTTTTTGAATATAACAATAGAAAGAGGGACAGATAATACATTACAAACAGATCTGTTCCATAAAAGTACAGCTACAAATAGTTTGTTACATTTTACTAGTCACCATCCAGTAACAATGAAACGAAACATTCCAACAGGGGAATTTTTGCATCTTAGAAGAAATTGTAGCTCAGTACAAGTGTATAAAGATCGATCATTAGACCTTATAGAACGTTTTATACAAAGAGGATATAGCAAAACCTGTGTAAGAAAGGTGTACAAAAGGGCATTGTACACCTCCGGACCATTTCTGTTATATCAACACAAGCAAGTTGAAAAGCCACAACAAGTGGTTCATTTTATAACAGCATTCAATTGTCAATGGGAAAGTTTGAGATTTATTTTAAACAAACATTTGCATATATTACGAACGGATGAAGATTTAAGTGAGATTATTAATAATAGGGTTGATATGACATGTAGACGAGCACCAAATCTCAGAGACCAATTGGTCCATAGCCATCTGAGTATTAAAACAAAAAATACAGTAAGTGGCTTCCATTCATGTGGCCACTGTGTGGGATGTAAACATATGGTGACCACTAAAATGGTGACAGATTTGGCAAAAGTCATAAAATGCGAGACTTTATTACATGTCAAACTATGGGAGTAATATATTGTCTTAAATGTCCCTGTGATCACTTGTATGTAGGAAAAACCACAAGGAAATTGAAAATCCGTATTACAGAACATGTGTTGAACATTTTGAATGCACCAACAGATAGCCAAAATATAGCCAAAAAATTGTCATCAGTAGCTAGGCATTTTATGGCATTTCATTAAGCAGATCCAAAGGGACTGAAAGCCTGGGGTCTTCAAAGAGTTTCCCTAGGCATAAGAGGAGGAGACATTGACAAAATTACTCAAAATAGAGAATAGATGGATCTTTCTTTTAAACTCTCTACACCCCAATGGGTTAAATGAGGAGTTTAATCTCAATGTAAATCTTTAAATTAATGGAATTATAATATATATGAATAATAAAATATAATGATTTATTGCTTGAGGTTAAAATATGAATTATTCATAAGAAGTGGAATTATGACCCAAGAGTTTTAACAATTAACCCATTTGTAGGAATAAATTTCTTAATAATAGCAATTCGAGAAATTTAAGGTTTCTTTAGTAATAATTCATTGGAATAATTGAAGAAGTTTCCTATTCAGTTAATTTTAATCGAATGTGCTATTTTTGGAGTATATAAGATACTTTTTACTGCACATAGTTTTTTGTTATTCACGATTGCACGAGTGGAGTAATAAACCGTTTTGGTCAATGGAACAACAATCAGTAGTGATGACTGGTTAAAATAGATAGTTCTGCCTGTCAGGGCGGTCTTTGAGACTTTAAATAAGAGAACTGACAAAGCTCGGCGTCAAACATTATGCCTTTGAAGAAGCGTGCAATGGCGAAACGCGCGTCGGCATAGGCATGGTATTTCAAAATGTTGCATTACTGAGCCAGCTCACTACTTTATTGTACTGGGACATTATTATTAATTTATATAGCGCACACAGATTACGCAGCGCTTTACACTCATATTGGTCACTGTCCCCATTGGAGCTCACAATCTAAATTCACCTATCAGTATGTTTTTTGGAGTGTGGGAGGAAACCGGAGTACCCGGAGGAAACCCACGCAAACACGGTGAGAACATACAAACTCATTGCAGATGTTGTCCTTGGTGGGATGTGAACCCAGGACCCCAGCGCTGCAAGGCAACAGTGCTAACCACTGAGCCACCGTGCCAACATTCAGAGAGAATTTCTGAATGTCTAAGAGTACGAGTGATGTATTAGAGCTGGAAACAATCAGATACAAAATGCAACATTAAGAATGTCCGTACGGAGGCACGTAGTACTTGATTGTTTAGATTAGGGGATTGTTAGTGTTGCTATATATACATCTTACCAGATCATATCTAGTAGTAGGACAGAAACAAAGGCAAGCTGGTTGAATGCCCCGGCATCTATCTGCAGACCGTAGTGTTAGATTTGTAGCAATCCAGTAGTAGCAGATTATAGGGTCAGTATATAGCTATACTAGTGGGAGGTGATACATTATAGATATAAACAACGGCAAGCCGGTTGAATGCCCCGGTACCTAGTAGTAGGATAGAAACTAAGGCTAGCCGGTTTTATGTTCCACCATTTATTTGCAGACCATAGTGTTAGATCTGTAGTAATCTAGCAGTAGTAGATTACAGCTTCAGTATACAGCTATACTAGTGGGAGGAGACACATCACAGATAAAAACAACGACAAACCGGTTGAATGCCCTGGTATCTGTTATTGAATGACCACACTCTAGATATACTAGTGATAGCAGAGAGTGATACTGTATGAGGCTTTTTGATTTAGTAGCAAATAGGTATACTGTTTACATACAAAGTATATTTCAGTATACAGCTATACTAGTGTGATGTGACAATATATAAATAACGGCAAGCCGGTTGAATGCCCCGGTATTATTTAAAGGTCATACTCAAGATTACTAGTGATAGCAGAGACAGATACTGAATATTTCGAGTAGTAATACATACAGGTATACCGCTACAATCAATTGGATTGAGAATATTTTCCTTTCCTTTTCACACCCTTCTGCACTATTGAAATACGTATACATTCAAGTTATACACTGTGGTCTGTATTTTATGCCACTCTAAGTTTTTCCTTTTTGTTAAGATATTATGGTGAGGTGGTAGCACTAGATCACCTTGACACTGATCATTCAAGGCAAGCCGGTTTTAGTGCCCCGTTATCATAAGGAAAGATACAGCTTTATGATATAATTATTAGAATGCATGTACGGACGATTTGTGTAGTAATAGGAAAGTTTATATTTTAACCGGTCCTTAGTTTTAGGATACACTGGTATCCTTTTTAGGCTTGATTGCCGAATAAAGGTTAAGTTTTAAGAAAAAAATGTATTTGTGATAGATCCTAACCTGAGTATAAATACGTAAAGGAAGTTATTGGGCTTGAGTGCTAGTACAACAGGTTTAATGTTGTTAAAGCAATAAAGTTACACAGTTCTTCCACTATGTACTACCATCTAACACTTACTGAGTTCTTAGACAATAGTTAAAACCCGCACAAAAACAATCCGAAAATATGCCTGTTGAATAGTAAGCGTGACAAAATTTTGGCAATTGACATGCTACACTTCTCTTTTGTTTAAATCAGTGGTTTTAAATGACAGATTTCATGTGTTGTAACCTGCTGGTATATCCCAAGCCAAAGCTGTTTTTCAAGGATGGTTGTGCCAGTATTATACAATCAGGAGATTAGTGTGGGAAAAGAATAAAGGCACTCAGTCTGTTAAAATGTTTTCATGGCTTATGTTGTTGTAGGACTCAGCCTTCTCACAACTTTTACTTTCAGCTGTTGATTTCTCCACTTCTGCCCACAGACATTTTATGTATTTTCTATGGGTAAGAATATTCACAGGAAAAGTGGGAATTTATCATTTTTCAATAAAAAATGTCCACTTTTTTCTACTTTTTGCTCATACCTAAATGTGAGAGCACCCAGTGCAGCCAGTTTTTCAATTCAACCTCATATGAATATGGCTCTCTTATTGTGCATGTGCTTCTTTCACAAAGTATCAGTAGACAACGGTTTCAACCTTGTAAGTCTCTTCAAGGTGGGTCTACTGGGCTGAATCTGGCAGTATGCCAAACCATTGACAAGGTTGTAGTGAGTAAATAATGAGAGCCCCTACTGTACAGAGTATACTATTTATATGAACACGTATATGTACATGTACATAGCTGAAACAAAATCAAAATTGCCAGCAATAAAGTTTCCCAGCATTTCTATTGAATTTCCAGATTTTGCTATTAAAACCACTGAATGGAATCACATAGTATAATTATTCCAAACACATGTAAATATGGGACCCTTAAGCTGACATACCAAATTGGTTTTGCTCAAAATTGCTTTACTTTGTGCGTATGCCCATAAATTCCATATAAAGTTAATGTTCAAGAAAATTTAAATTGCACAACATTTTGCTTGCATAACTATTTTATTTGAATACACTATAGTTAAACTTAAAAAATAAATGTTTAAAAAAATATCAGTAACATTTTCCTGTTTTCAAAAATGTAAGTTTTTTCTGTGTCATTTAATCTGTGTATAAAAAGAAAGAAAAATATAGATATGGAACTTCCACACATAAGCATAAGGCATTTTACAGAGGTAGACCTCATAAACAGATGGTAGGTGTTGCTGATTTCTTGTTAACATCTGCTGAATAATTCTTTTACTTTTTATAGAAAATGGCTGAAGCAGATAATGGTGCAGATGCACAAATTTGACATGTGGAGAGAAGCAATACAAAAGCAAATCACAGAGTTACTTAAAAATCAATCAGAAAATGAATAAGAAATGGTTAAGGGCCATATGCACAAACAAAAGAAGCAATCCTGTACCAAAATAAAACAGACCCATAGGGGCAAATGAAAATGTCCCTTTATTTAAATAGGTTAAAATACCCATTAAACTCAATGGGAATTTGGGGAATTATTATTTCTCTCCTATTGTGCAGCTGGGTTGCACCTCTATTATTTTGTGTATTCAGACTTATGAATGTACATGTAAGAGTAGAGGGGGCCATTTATTGCTTGAATTGCTGAGATGAGAAAAACATATTGTATATATTCATAAGCTGCTACAATGAACTCTAAATAAATAGGTGTTGAGGCCAAATATAAAAATGCAGTCATTTTGAATAATGATTTGCCATATTCAGTATTGTCCAGATTCATTGACTAAATCTAATAATAACATTTGAAGGGGTTGCACTAATATGATTACCCACTAAGATAATAGCTGGAACCATATTTTTGTGTTTCTCCTGCTTAATGCCAGTGCTCTGAGCTCTCTTGGTTTAAAGCCTGTGTACTAAGATAATTACTCCAAAAATTATCTCGTTAGCATTGTTTGTGATAAAGAGAGAGTAGTGAGGAATTGTTTGGGTGTTTGTGGGTGTCCTTTAATATCCTTTATTGTCAAGGGACAGTGGAAACTGGTGCAACATTAATAGAAATTATTATTATTATTATTATCCTTTATTTATATAGCACCAACTTATTGCAGTGCAGTAGTATAGAGCGTAGATATACAGTACAAATACAACATAGAAAAAAGTGCATCAGAGGGCCTTACTCATGAACACTTACAGTCTAGCGGAAGGAACGTGGGATACAAAATGAATAAGTACTATGGGGTATAAATCCCTTCAGCCACATGAACTGATAGTGAGTGGGTGGGAGAAAGATGTGCATTTCAATGCTTTGGTTCAGTCAAGTACTGGGTCTGTTTGGGAGAACAAGACTTTCTGTGAACAGTGAGGTCAAGATGGGGTTATAAATGGGAGAGTGATTGCAGAAGGAAACGAGAAGGAGTAAAGGTTGGACAGACTTTTGATTTGGCATTACGCATAATGGTTAAGAGGTAGTTGATAGGTTTCCCTGAAGTGGCAAGTTTTCAGGAGCATGTTAAAAGATCTGATGGTTAGGGGACATTATGATGGGATGGGGCAGGGAATTCCAGAGCTCTGATGCAGCACAGGAGAAGTCCTATAGCAGGGAATGGGAAGATGTCATACGAGATTTAGAGAGAAGAAAATGATGGTGAGTGGGAGTATATTTGAAATTAGAAATGTAGTAAGGTAAGTTAGCACTAATATTTTGAAAGGCAGCAAGTTTAGGGATTAACACAGAGGAATGATATTAGAGGAAACAATGTGTAAGGTAGAGTAGTCTGGTGGTAGAGTTCATTATGGATTGTAGTAGGGTTTGTTGGATTAGAGGAAGACCAATTTGGAGTGAGTTAAAGGGGATCTATCACCTCAATACAAATGTTTGTGAAATGTTAGATTACGTAGGGATTAGATGGAATTCTTGAATATTTATATTTTTTAATCGTCTGTTGCCGAAAATTAACGTTTAAAGACTGTACTTCTGTATAGACTGGGGGTATACCTCTATACCTGTAGTCTGCCACTCTTCCTCTGCTCCCCTCCCTTTAGCCAGCCTCTTCCGATGATGGAGGCTTCTGTCTGTAGGCTGGAGCAATCTCATTGGCTAGATATCAATATCTGCCAATGAGACTGCTTTGGAGGTTAGTGTGATGATGTTGTTATTAACAGTGAGGGGAATATCTGCTGTAAGGTTGGTTGGAGCGGGAGGGAGATGTTCTATGCTTACTCTGGAGAGTGTGCACTGATATCCTATGAAATAATTATACACTCTATTATATAAGCAAAGTTCAGGAGCATGATGCCTACCTATACCTATGTGTAAGCATAGAAAATGATCTGTACTGTCAGATTTATACATTACATTACATATGAAGATTGGGCTTACAGAAAGGTAGTGACTCCCCTCCCAGCTTCCACACCTGTCCTAAGTGATCCCTCTCAGTCACAAATCCCTCCACCAATGTCATTACCCTCTAGACAGCAATTCTGTGCAGGCATGAATATGGTAATTTGTGTCAACACATTACACCCTATGTGGTGCAATGACTAGACATGGTAATGTTGTGGAGACACACTGGATGCAGGGTATAAGCGAACACTCAAAAACCATGCATCCTACAGGATATGACAGGGTGAATTATTTTATTTATTTATTTTTTAAGTGGGGGTTGTATTTTCTTTTTTTATTTTCAAAGAATGTTTTTATTCAAAAGGAAAAATCTGAATCCATACATTACAATGGTATAAGTCATTAATGAACAGCAACAGAATTAACACAGTGATACAAATATGAGTCAAAAAATAAATTAAAAGCCTCCTCTTGTTTTTTTCTTTATTTCCTTCTTCCTTGTCTTCTTCTATCCCTATGCTTCCATTCTTCCATCCTCCACCTCCTTTCTCTCACCCCCTCCAACTCCATCCATCCAATTTTCCCTATCCCCCATCTTTTGTCATTTCAATCCTCCTCTACCTCCCTTCTTTTGTTATTCCACTTCTCAATCCTTGACCTTTTCTTCCTACTGTTCAGCTGTCATTCTGAAATCATCCTGTTTGACCCTTACCAAGTAGTCTCCCCTTGAACAAGAGAGAAGAGAAAAGCAAACCCTAAATCCCCCCCCAAAAAAACTACTAAGACCTCTGTGCAAGCCAGGCAACCCCCCACCCCGAAGTGAACTGAAGAATCCTGTCATAGAATTGTGAAGTAAGAGATGGAGAAACTGAAAGAGGAGAGCCAAGGCTCCTAGATCTCGCAAAACTTCAGAGGAGTGCCCCTGTTTATATAGGTTAGCTTTAATGGGGAATGTTTTGGTTGACTAGCTGTAGTATAGAGAAATAACCCAGAAAGGGTTGGAAGTGATGTGAAATGTGACAGAGGGTCCCTTCAAGCCACCCCTGCCAACTCTTGATGAGCTGAAGAAGGCAGCATTAGCAGCAGCCACAGAAATCTGATCTGTATTCATTGTGGAGTGGTATTATTGTTGCTAGCCACCAATTCTGCCTTCTTCAGGACCATATTGCCGTGGAGGGAAGGGGACTCCTATTGTCAGGGGAATGTTATGGGCTCCTACGACTGCTAGTCTGGCAGCCCCACATTATTTCCCCTACCACCTCAGCATCAACAGGAGGATCTACTGCTGTAACACTAGTCCTACCAGCTGCTTCACCATCCCTATTAGTAACACCAACCACATCAATTTCAGTCTCTGAGTCTTCTTCATTACTACTAGTATAACCCCACCCTCACTGCTAACACTCTGAGTCTGTAGCTGCTGTATCTTAGTATTAGTATTAGTGGCGGTACAGCTTGGGGATGGAAAGTGTGACTTAGGGTTCCCTGCTGTCACACTTGGCATCATCTCCTCCTCCCTCCCCTATTGAGAAACACAAGACACCCTGGCACGTGCAGCACTAGCAGCAGGCACATGTAGTTGACCTGTCCTGCTCATACTACCACCCTATTCTTCCTCTTGCCCATGACATAAATTTCCCCAATATCTCTTGGGGTGATGTAGGGGGACTGGTCATCATTGGGTCTGGGGAATCAGTGCATCCAGACCGTTTAATGTTGGTAGAGGTCACTTCCTCCTCCTCCTCCTCAGACTCACTGGACACATATCGTTCCTTCCAGCTCCTTCTTTTATTAGTATTCCAGGTGCTCATAGTGATAGCACACACTATGACCCTCTGATGCCTCACTTTTTCACCTTCTGTCTCTCTGTAGTTGCTTGTATTGTGTTTCACTTCCACGTAAAAACATGAAAAACATTTAACTAAAGGGGACAAAATTTTGTAGCCATAAACATTTTTGGAAATGGACAAAAACACTGAATATTTAAGTCATTTTATTTAAAGCAGATTGTCCCGTGAAGAAATGGGCAACCTCGTGGTTTTTACTGATTTTTCACTAGAGATGATGTGGATAGAAATGAAAACTAATTGTGGTATGTATTGGACCAAGTGATAACAAATAAGATAGAAATGGTATAAATATATAAGTAGGTGGGAAACAGTGATGACAACAGGGTTTCATTTGAGTTCAGTTTAAGGAAGCAAACATTTATAGGTTCAACTAAGACTCTTAGTTCCCAAAACACCACCAAACAGCAGCAATAATGGGAACAACATCAAAGGAAAAAAGCTAACAATTGGTGCCTGACATACTGTCAAGCACCAATTGTTAGCTCGTCTGTGTTACACACTTACCTGTCATCCACTGTCTCCTATCTTCCTTCTTTCTCTTATCATCTCTTTTTCTTCTCTTTTCTTTCTTCTATTATTTTTCTTCCATCTTCTTTTCATGTAGCTGCAAGAAACCCAAATACTAAATATGTTGATGTCTGTTACCTTTGAGCCAGTGAAATCAGGATCCCTTCCAGGAACATCTTCAAGATTCCACCTGAAGAACAAACCATAGGTCTGGTTGGGAGATAATCTAACAGCAGCAGTATATCAGATATGTGACATCTAACAGTAGGTGAAGCACTCTCAAAAGTTCATTGGACACATAATATTAGTGCTATAGATGTGTTAGAGAGAGGGCCAACATTTCCTTCATTAACAATAACACCCATGGCTCCTTCTGCTGTTCTGCTGTTGCAACTTAAATATGTACAAAATATATTTGTATATGTTATCATAATGTATCTTTTATTGTACTCAAAAAAATCAATTAAATTCAAGATCTTGTACAGTATGAGTATTATATAATCTGCCACATTAATTTGAGAACTGTCCTTAATATTTTGTGAAGGACTTTATACTGTAATAGAGACCAGGTAATTCACTTTAATGACTGAGAAAGTGTAATTCTAAATAACTGTTTAATGTGTTTTATAATAGCAGAAGAATGAATAATTTAATGGGAAATTAGACAATTTTGTTGAAAAATATAGCTATAATCTGAAATGTTTTAATTAACCTTTACTGCTTGTAGGACATTTCATGGTTGTTTTTTTGTGATTTAGAAATATAATATATGGGGCTTTAAAGATTTTATAATTTTTCTTAATTGTTGAGAAAGCAGTTTTGTAACGAGCATGCTATTTGACTTTTAGGTCCATGTTCTGCTCCAGTCAAGTTGAAATTTGAGAAAGAGACTTTTTTGAATAGCTAGAACATAAAAGAAAGATAGGTGTTACTGTATTTTAGCATATGGAAATAGTAGATATGTAACAACAATTAAATATATTATGTAAACCGATTTATATTTCATATTAGTGTAATATTTTTATTATAGATTACTTTAAGACATTAAACACATTAGAAGATGTATGTTGTTTTGGAGGAACATCTCATTTTTATATGACAAGACTATAAACTTATTGATATAAAATAACAAACAAAATAAGTATCTTGTAATACCTTTTTTATTGGACTAACAGAATTTTGGATTGACAAGCTTTCGGGAGAACCTCCCTTTCTCAAGTCTAAAGCATTTCTGACTAAAAGGACACAGAATTCACAGTGATACATAAAATTCAAAGTTTGGCTGTGTGTAGGTTTAAGAAAACATAACAGCAGACAACAAAGCCACCCACAACAACAAAACCTACAGCATTAAAGGATCATACTCCTGCACATCTAGCAATGTGGTATATATGATACACTGCACCGAATGCCACCTAGGGTGCTATATTGGGGAAACCACACAGCAATTAAATGGCAGAATGAACATGCACAGACGCTCCATCAAACATCACAAAGAAGGATCCTACTGCACCCCTGTGGGACACCATTTTACCCAGCCTGACCACTCAGTTAAGGACCTAAAAATCAAAGTACTCAAAGGAAACTTTAGAAACACCCAAGAAAGAAAAACATTTGAAGCCAGAATGATGATATTTTTTAACAGCAAGAACAGAGGACTAAATGTTGATTTGGGTTTCCTGTCCCACTATCAAAGTTTCACATGACCCCTCTATCAGTATCTTACTCCTCATATATATATCCACATGTCATAATGAATTCTAATTATAGGTTCTGTATTATTACTAGTATATCAGCATGGCGTACAGACAGATGCTTCCCCATACTTCAATACATGTAGGTATATATGTGGGTGTGCTATTCTATATGTGTATATGGGTTTATGTGCATATATGTACATGTAGGTATGCATGTATGTATGTGTTTGTGTATGTGTATATGTACTAGTATATATAGGCTCTTGTGTTAGGACGTACGTTTTAGTATGTATTCCTACATATTTGGGTGTATGCATTTCTGTATATGTGTGTGCTCATGAGTATGTGTTTATGTACATATGTATATGTACTTTATGCATATATATTTGTGGGTGGGTATATAGACATTGTTGTATGTGTATGTATAGATGAATGAATGTATGTATGTATGTGTATGTGTGTGTATATGTGTGTATATGTATGTATGTGTATGTATATGTATGTAGATGTATATGTATGTATATATATATATATATATATATATATATATATATATATTTATTATGTATATATGTGTGTTCATGTGTGTGTATATGTATGTATATATTTATGTATGTGTATTTGTATTTATGTTTATGTATATGTGTGTGTGTGAGTGTGTGTATGTATGTATATGTGCATGTATATGTATGTATGTATATGTGTGTGTATGTATGTATATGTGTATGTATGTGTATGTATGTATATATGTATGTGCATATGTGTGTGTATATATGTGTGTATATGTATGCATGTTTGTGTGCATGTATGTATGTATATGTGTGTGTACATGTATATATATATATATATATATATATATATATATATATATGTGTATATATATGTATATATATGTGTGTGTGTATGTGTGTATCATGTGTATATGGGTATGTATGCATATATGTATATGTGTATGTGTATATGCATTTGTATATGTGTGTGTATATATGTATGTGTGTATATATGCATATGTATGTATGTATGTGTACATGTGTATATGTGTGTATGTATATGCATGTTTATGTATATGTGTGTATGTATGTATGTGTATGTGTGTATATGTGTATGTATGTATATATGTATGTGTATATATATGTATATATATGTATATGTGTATGTATGTGTGTGTATATATATGTATGTGTATTCATATTTATGTATGTGTGTGTATGTATGTATGTGTATGTGTGTATATGTGTATATATATGTATGTGTATATGTGTATATATATATATATATGTATATGTGTATATGTGTGTGTATATATGTGTATGTGTATGTATGTGTGTATGTGTATATATATATATATAAGTATATTTGCACATGTGTGTGTGTATATGTATATATATTTGTATGTGTGTGTGTGTGTGTGTGTGTGTGTGTGTGTGTGTATGTGTGTGTGTGTATATGTATGTATGCATGTGTATGTGTTTGTATATGTGTGTGTATATGTATGTGTGTATATATATATATATATATATGTGTGTATGTATGTATATAGGTGTATGTTTGTATGTGTGTGTGTGTGTGTATGTATGTACACATATGGGCGCATGTTGTATATAGGCCTGCATGCACATGCTGGATTGTTGGATGGCAATTCTAGCACTCCTAACATGTGCAAACTTTTTTAATTCTCCCCACTTCATTATCATCTCCTGCATTTTCTTTCCCTCTCCCCCCACCCCAATCCTTACAAAAGGTATTTACGACCTTCTACAAGTAGAGTGTAGATCCTCTGGCCTTATCTGCTGTTATGTTTTCTTAAAACTACACACAGCCAAACTCTGAATTTTATGTATCACTGTGAATTCTGTGTCCTTTTAGTCAGAAATGCTTTAGACTTGAGAAAGGGAGGTTCTCCCGAAAGTTTGTCAATCCAAAATTCTGTTAGTCCAATAAAAAAGGTATTACAAGATACTTAGTTTGTTTGTTATTTTACATCTGCATCACTGGACTAATACGGTTACAATCTCCACTCTACAACTTATTGATATTGAGATGTTGATATTAAAGGGATAGTAAACACCCAGAAAAACTTTAAGCAAAATTATAGGAATAATAAAAACATACTTAATGCCTTCATTCCCATCTCTCAAACCATTATGGTTTGAGAGATGTAAGAAAATAAAGATCTCTGCTCCCTTGCCCTTCTCATGCTTCTGCTGTATAGTGGACGTCATGAGATCCTGCTTCCGGGACCAGAAGGCGGCTCTTCAGGAGCGCTGTCATCGAGATATCTAAGTATAATTACTTCATCAGAATGGTGTACAGTGTGTGCTTGTAAGCCAGGCACATGTTGTAGACCATACCGATGAAGTAATTATACTTAGATATCCCGAAGACAGTGCTCCTGAAGAGCCGCCTATAGTCGGGCGACCGGATTCTGCCTCTGACAGCTTTACAGCTCGTCAGGCAGAAAGGGGAGGGAGCAGAGGTCTTTATTTTCTTACATCTCTCAAACCATAACGGTTTGAGAGATGGGAATGAGGGTGTTAAGTATGTTTTTATTATTCCTATAATTTGGCTTAGAGTTTTTCAGGGTTTAGTATCCCTTTAAAAGGCTTTGGTTTGAGAGGTGATATCTGTGAATGGATAGAGAACTGGTTCAATAATAGATGGCAGAAAGTTGTGAATGGAACCTTTTCAAGTTGTTCTAATGTTGTAAGTGAACTGGGAGAAAAATGCAGATGATATTTAATATAGATAAATGCAAGGTTATGCTTCATATACACTAAATGGGAATATTTTTGGGAACTCCTCATTAGAGAACTATTTAGGAGTACTGATGGCCGATATACTTCACAGCAGAATCACTCAGCCTCTGCAAGTCAAATATCCTGCATAAAATACGGTATAGATGCACGGGAAGCAAATTTAGTGCTATCACTATATAAATCCTTGGTAAGGCCTCATCTATAATATGGAGGACAGATCCATAAATCTAAAGCAGTGATTAAAACAAAGGCAGTTTTTGTCAAAAAAAGTAATGGCAGTAAGTTATGTAATTCTTTGCCTCAGGATGCTGTGCTTGCAAATACTGTAATTGCTTTCACAAAATGAATGGATACCTAACTAACACAGAACAATATTGAGAACTATGACAGTTAGCTTCAAAGCAGATAGGATGTTGATTCAGGGAAATATCTGACTACCATGTGAAGTCAGGAAGGAAATTTAAATAGTTTAAATTGCTTCAATGTTTTCATTTTCTTCACTTCCTCTGGAGCAACAGGAGTAATATGGCATTGGCTGTACTTGATGGACATGTCTTTTTTCAGCCTACTATGTTACTACATAACTATAGTAAATTTCTGTATATTAAACATGCAGTGAAGCAGGGGGCCTTAGGGCCTTACGCACAACATAAGACTGTAGCATTTCTGGCGCAAACCATATGCACCATGATGTACAAATATAAATTCCTTTGATTTAGATGGGCTTTTAAAGTAGACCTTCCACCATGAATTTGTATACATATGTGAAAACTTCATTCACATATGTGAAAACTGCCTATGTGTTATATGTTAACCAAAAATCCAGCAGATGTATATTTTCGGAAATATTCACACTTTTATTTCTGTGAAAGTGAAAGGCTCCTGGTAGAGCACAGAACTTACATACCATATGAATTGTCACTGGAATCCTTTAATCAAGGTGAAAGGTCCACTTTAACTATCGTTGGGAACCTCTCTCAGATACAAGGGATTGAAAGCCCGATTTAATTTAAAGTGATTCTTATTTGACCCACAAGTTGCAGATGGTTTGATCCATAGGGCTTTGTGTTCCTTAATAAGCAATTAAGACAAAAGAAAAACTGCTAACAATATAATTCAGAAAATTATATAAACATATACAGGTGTAAAAAATGCTTTAAATTAAGATTGCTTTAAAAAATAGACATGTTAATAATTTATATTTATCAATTAACAAAATGCGTAGTGAGTGAACAGAAGAAAAAAATAAACTAAATCAATATTTGGTGTGATCACCCTTTGCCTTCATCAATTCTTCTAGGTACACTTGCACAAAGTCAGAGATTTTGTAGGCATATAGTCAGGTGTATGATTAAACAATTATCCCAAACAGGTGCTAATGATCATCAATTTAATATGTAGGTAACACAATCATTAACTGAAACATAAACAGCTGTGTAGGAGGAATAAAACTGGATAAGGAATAGCCAAACTCAGCTACCAAAGTGAGGTTGCTGAAGACAGTTTAATGTCAAAAATCATACACAATGGCAAGACTGAGCACAGCAACAAGACACAAGGTAGTTATACTGCATCAGCAAGGTCTCTCCCAGGCAGAAATTTCAAGGCAGACAGGGGTTTCTAGATGTGATGTCCAAGCTCTTTTGTAGAAGCACAAAGAAATGGGCAATGTTGAGTACTATAGATGCAGTGGTCAGTCAAGGAAAGACACATCATACAGCAGATGAAAAACACATCATGCTTACTTCCCTTTTGCAGTTGAAAGATGCCCAGCAGTGCCATTAGCTCAGAAATGGCAGAAAACAGTGGGACCCTGGTACACCCTTTTAATGTCTGGAGACGTCTGGTTAGAAGTTGTCTTCATGGAAGACTTGTGGTCAAAAAGCCATACCTCCGATGTGGAAACAAGGCCAAGCTACTCAACTATGCACAAAAACACAGGAACCGGGGTTCAGAAAAAATGGCAGCAGGTGCTCTGGAATGATGAGTCAAAATTAGAAATATTTGGCTGTAGCAGAAGGCATTTTGTTTGCCGAAGGCCTGTAGAGTGGTACAAGAATGAGTGTCTGCAGGCAACAGGGAAGAATGGTGGAGTTTCTTTGCAAATTTGGGGCTGCATTTCTGCAGATGGATTTGGTCAAAATTAATGTTATCCTCAATGCTGAGAAGTACAGGCAGATACTTATCCATTATGCAATACCATCAGGGTGGCATCTGATTGGACCCACATTTATTCTACAGCATGACACTGACTCCATACATAGAGCCAAAGTCATTAAGAACCATCTTCAATGTAAAGAAGAACAAGGAGTCCTGGAACTGATGGAAGCCCCCCCCCCCAGATCCCTGATCTCAACATCATCTTGTCTGTTTGGGATTACATGAAGAGAGAGAAGCAACTGAGGCTGCCTAAATCCACAGAAGAACTGTGGTTAGTTCTCCAAGATGTTTGGAGCAACCTACCTGCCGAGTTCCTTAAAAACCTGTGTGTGCAGATTTACATAGAAGAACTGATGCTGTTTTGAAGGCAAAGGGTGGTTACACCAAGTATTGATTTGATTTAGATTTTTCTTCCTTTCACTCACTATGTATTTTGTTAATTGAAAAACAGGTAAATAATGCACAGAGATTATATATGTCTAAAGATCTGTTTGTCTTGGTTCTGATTGGGTGCTAAGTTACCACCTATTCACAAAGGATTTTGCATGCAAAATGTCTACTGTGTTCCATGTACCAAGGGATTGGCAGTGTGGGAGAGTGATGAAACTTTATGTTTTCTGTTCCCTTTCTGCCAAGTGCAGGCTATGTACAATACTAACTTACTTAAAGCCTAATGAAAATCCACACAAGAGATTTATGGACTATATGTCTTTCTGTCAAATGACCTTTTCCATGCCTCTTTTAGATGATGCTGATGATAAAAAAGTATCAGAGAGGGAGGGTGATACACTTATTGAGCCATGCAATTGAAGAGCAAGAGCAGTTTTGCTTTTCCTGCATAATAATGTGCAATTTTCACCTGCTATTTGCCTAGTTTACATGAAATACACACAAATTAAAAACCCATAACATTTCACCATTTTATGCTAACTGACCAAAAATTCCTGTAAGTACTCTGATATTTTCTACCTATGCCCTGGACATCCTTCAGGGTTTCAGACTGAGTATGTGATTCTGTGAATTAAGGCTGGGGGGTGGGGGGGTATGTGTAATTCTTAGACTACAGTGGGACAAGAATAGGGCATCATTATGTATGCAACAACAAAAGAAAAAGAGAAAAATTATTTCTGACTGGAATTACCCTTGGAAGTAAAAAGTGCCATTTTTCTCTCTTGTTGAGATAAGTTTTTACTACACCCAAATGATGAAAATGAGGCAGATCTCTGCTGCTCCTTCTGTTGCTGACTACAGCAGATTCAGTTTTAAGATGTCTCCTGGAAGAATTCCTTATATGATAGTATATTTATGACTAGGGGTGGGCGAAAGTTGTCGCCGTATTCCCGTGGGAAATTTCCATAAACCACGTTGTTATCCGCTTTTTCACGGGAAAATACGACTAAAAAAAGCGGTTACAATTTTTGCATTTTTCGCCCATTGCCCAAACTTGTTCGCCATTTGTTTCAGTGGCTAGAAAGTTTCCAACCATTGATTTATGTTGTTTTCGCACTTCTGCTATAAAAATGTGATGTTTTCGCTGAAGGCAGACACAATAGAAGCAGCTACAGAGTGAGATAGATGTGCTGTGCTGTTCTCTTGTGATATTTTGCCAAAAATGAGGCAGGAGAGGCTCATAGTGACTCCTATCACTATGAGCAGGGTAAAACATAATCAGTGGAGGAGCTGGAAGACCATTATGTGTCCACTGAGTCTGAGGAGGAAGGGACCACTACTGTACCAATGCTGTCCAGTCCCACTAAATCACCCCAAGGGATCTTGGGGAATTTAATGGGAAGGGAGGGAGAAAAGGGAATGGGTAGGAAGGGAGAAAATGGAATGGCAAGGGAGGGAGAAAAGGGTAGTACTAGTGAGAGCAGGACAGGACAGCTGCCTGTGCCTGTTGCAAGACGTGCTGCCCCTGTTGTCAGTGCCCCATTTCTGTACCTGCAACCACTATTGTTGTACCTGCTGACAAATGTGCTGACACTAGTTTTGAACCTGCTGCCAGTGCTGAACCTGCTGCCAGTGCTGAACCTGCTGCCACCAATACTTTTACTGCTGCTAGTGTTTCTTGTAGTACTCGGGGGGGGGGAGAAAATGATGCCATGTGTGACAGCAGGGGACCCTCTGTCACATTGATTGTCACTTCCTCCAAGCAGAAGTGAGATGTCTGGAATAGAGCAGCAGCACGTAGGGACTATTGGTGATGGTGGTGTTGGAGAAGATGGGATGGAAGAGACATTGATGGCCTTTTTATCAGAAAATGAGAAGGAATGGGAGACAGGGATGAGGATGGGCATCACCACCACCACTAGCAGTCAGCTTTTGAAATTAGTGGAAATTGCAACTGCTCTAACTTCTGCTGAGGGTGCTGAGGAGCAGACAAGTGTGCCACAGACCACCATGGACGCAGAGGGAATGGGGTCAACAAGTAATGTGGGACTAGGACAGGTTCCGCTTACCAGAAATACTCCTGGTACTAGTTGCAGTGCTGAATCTGAAGCAGTAGCAGCAACATTATTCACTGCAGCTTCAACACTAGTGGCAGCAGGTTCAGCACTAGCAGCAGGCACAGCACTGGTTTCAACAGGGCCAGCAATGGTGGCAGCAGAGACAGCACGTCTAACAGCAGACACAATTAGCTGACCTGTCCTGCTCTCACTAGTACTACCCTTTTCTCCCTTCCTTCCCACTCCCTTTTCTCCCTCCCTTCCCTTTTCTCCCTCCCTTCCCATTCCCTTTTCTCCCTTCCTTCCCATTACATTCCCCAAGATCCCTTGGAGTGTTTTAGGGGGACTGGACAGCATTGATTTAGTACTGCTAGTCACCTCCTCCTCAGACTCAGTGGACACATAATAAGGCTCCTTCCAGTTCCTCCTTTTGTTGCTCATAGTGATAGCAGTCACATTGAGCCTCTCCTGCCTAAATTTTGATGAAATATCACAGCAAAACAGCACAGCACATCTATCTTGCTCTGTAGCTGCTTCTATTGTGTCTGCCTTCTGCAATTACATCAGGTTTTTTAAAGGAAATGCAAAAACAACTTAAATCAATGGGTGTAAACTTTCTAGACACTGAAAAATGGCGAAAAATTTTGGCCAATGGGAGAAAAATGCTAACACTTTAATTGCTAGATTGAAAGCGGATTTTCCAGCAAAATAGAGGACAATAACATGGTTTTCATGAAATTTCTCACGGGAACACGGTGACAACTTTCACCCATCCCTACTCATTATTAGAGATATAATCAGAACCTCCTGCACCTCCCCCTTCTTTGCCTGTGGATGATCATAAAAAATATGTCATTGATACTACCTTGGACTTCAGTAAATTATATGGTATTATTTGGTTCAGGGCTTATAATTTAAGTCCTATGCTACTAGCCAGACCTGAAAAGTTACTCGCCACTGCAAGCCAAAACATACCCACCACGGCTGAATTTCTACTCGCCAGTGCTAAATTTTCACTCGCTAGTGGCGAGTGGAAATTTTGAGCCCTGATTTGGTTAATTGGAAGGGCTTTGGTACTGAAAAACTGTCATAGGTACCTGCTTCAGATGTTCACGATCCTAGTGTAATGTGGCTCTTCCATCACACTTTCCTTTCTCAACCCTCTGATGAACCCCAGAGGCAGTCTTTTGGGGAGTGTACTGTCATAGTCCAGTCCTGAGTTTACCAGTTGTGTTACCTGGTCTGAACAGTGTTTCAGTCCAGCTTTTGTGATCACATTTTTTCCTTTATAGCGCTGTCTATTCCTCATAATGTGCATTTTGCTTCTGTTGTCCCCTGATGATTACCATGCTATTGTTTGCTGCTTGTTCCAGTATTGATCTGCTGTTAGTGAACCAGTCTTGTTCCTGACCACACTATTGATTGCTAATCTGCAGCTACTGAACCAAACCTGTTCCTGTCTTCACTGCAACACTGTGCTTGTTACATGTTCCATTTTCTGCTTGATAGTGCTTTTGCTGCTTCCTCACTTGTCCAGCCTGTTATTTTTTTCATATGACCTGAACCCTTGGACTTGTTCCGGTCATTTATATCATCACTTCTTTTCTTTAGCTGTTGTATGCTTAGTTATTATGAACCTCTGTACTTGTAAGCATTCAAAGTACTACCGAGTCCTTTTCAGATATACTGCTCTGGTATCTTGGTTTCTTTTACACTGCCTTCAATGTTCCATGCCTGTACTGCAGCCTGTTTCCAGTTACTACCACTTGTGTCCAGTATCTTGTTTCTAGCAACCCTACCCTATAGCATCTTGTTTCTAGCAACCCTACCTAGTGTTCATTTCCTGAAACTGTAGCTAGTCTCCTGCATCTTCTCCTTTTGCTCAGTTTAGTCTACAATCTTTAATGTTTGCCCTGGTCCTGTTTGTCACTGCCTGTAACCATTTCCATGATCCCTGCTCAATCATCCTGGACATAGTCGGGCTCAATTGATCTGTGCTAACCAACCTTGTGGTTGGGTCTGTTACCCGGCTTAGGCCACAGCAGTGCTCTGCACTGGGCTTTCCACATTCTCAAGCACCGCACTCTACTACCATTATCTAGTGACCGGTAGCTCACAATTGCAGTTGTGTTAGAGTTATAGGTCATCATTGCCTGACAGCATGACATTAGGCTACACCTACTAGATGTTGCAGTGGAAGCTCTAGTTTAGATGCACGGATGACAGCTAATACCCATATGTGACATCTCTTTGATTTTTACATATACATCAAGAGTGGGCCTCCACAGAACTGAAATGGAGCACTAGCAGTGGTAAGAGTCACAGGGAATTATACATATAGTGGGGAGATGGAAAAATTATTTCATGTTAACTGTTTACTTGACATATTTTTCTTCACTTCCAACATGCTGTATGGTCCCTGTCCCTTAAGCCCTTGGTCCTACTCATAAGTGTTCTGTCCTGAGAAAGTGGTTATTCACTGTTAAAAACTGTTATAAAAATGTTTGATGTGGAGTTGTCTTTATTTGCAGATTTAATTTTGATGTACTATCATTAAGATTTTATTTGAGAAACATCAAAATATATCATATATAGAAGTACATTTTAAAATAATTTCTATTTGATAACTACAGAACACTTAAGGAAAATGCTGACAAGTAATATCTATATTTATTCTAATTAGACTAAGAGTAAAAAAAAAAAGTTTTTGTCAGCTAAATACAGTTTAGTTGAGTTAAGAACCTGAGGCAAATTCAGCCTCCCGCTCCTAATCAGCAAGGTATATGCCAAACTTCTGCACTTCTAGCATTTTATTAAAACAGTGGCTTATTTGTGATAGAAAGAAAATGCAGGTCAGGTTATCTTTAAGATAGTTTTCATAAAATGTTGAATAAGGACAACGAAGTTTATAATAACAAAGACAGCAAAGGATTTTACCAGTTCTGCCAATGGTAAACATATGAATTAGATGACTGTAATTTACCAAAGAGATAAACAATATACAGAGTAATCAAAGAGAAGAAGAAATAGGCTTACATTTTCTAACGTTATATAAAAAAAATCTTCTTATGTGTTTGATCAAAATGTGACCAAAACTATATGGAAAACAATGTAGTTATTTTGTATAATATTATAATTTTACAAAATAGCCTAACAGAGCAGAAAAAAAACAATATGCATTTGTTTTATAAGTGAGAATTTGCCAAACTGGTGAATGTATTGGTGAATGAAGGATTGATTAATCACAGAAAGTATTTATCAAGTACATTCTTTTTCTCTTGCCTGACTTATTCTTGCAGTACCCGCCAGAAAATACTTTGTTTTGAGTGTCTTGAGGAGCAGAACCCTAGACCTCCATTTAATAGCACTTATGGGGTCAAAATAAATCAGTTTGTGGATTGATTTGGTGGACCTGGAGAAAATCCCAGATACATTAACCAGTGTAAATCATGGAAGGAGAAGGTGAAAGAAAAATATGTGCGGACAGGGACAGACGGAGGGCTGGAGAACGTGACAGGGGATTGGAGTGGAGGAGAGCATATGTACAGGAGAGTGGCAGCAAGAGTTTGATGGAAGAGAAGAAGAGATAGAGAAGGAGGGAAAGAGAAAAGGAGGAAGTAAGGATAGAGTGGAGTGAGTGGGTAAAGCAGCAGAAAGAAGAAGGGAGATGTAAGAAAGGAGAGAGATAGTGAAGGAAAGCAGTGAGGCTGGGTGAAAAGTCTGTCTTTTTTCCATGGGAAAACCTGCAATTTGCCACTTTTTCTTTCATAGAAACCCCATAAAATGTCTTGCTGTTTTGCTAGTTTCAAAATATTTCCCACAAGATTTTTTACCAGTTTCTGGCAATGCCGGAGACTTCCTGTTTGGATTATGACTATTTGCAGTTCTATGGCTGCCAGAATGGATGGTGAAAAGTCAGAGAAATATCCTGCTTTTTTCATGAAACTTCCTGCCCCAAAAAATTTCAGCACTGCCAATAAAATTCCCTTGAGAACTTTGCCATACTTTGCCTATGTTTTCTATGACTGCAAGATTTCTTTCTTCAATGCTACTTCCTCTGAGGGATGAAGTGGAGAAAAAATAGTTAAAAGTAACTGTTGTTATTTGGGGTGGGTGAAAAGTCAGAAACATTTGCCCCATGACTTTTTGTGAAAAAAATAAAATTTTTTACTTTTTTTGCAAAAGTTTTCTCCTTTTAGCCACTGCAAAATGTTCTCCTTTTTCGCTGTTTCCAATAAATGAATTGCCTATGACTATACCGTTTTCTACTACAATAGTAGAATCTGATTGATTGCTTCTGTGGACAGGTGTCTTTTATACAAGTAACAAGCTGAGATTAGAAGCACTCCTAATCTCATCATGTTACCTGTACAAAAGACACCTGTGAGCCAGAAATCTTGCTGATTGATAAGGGGTCAAATACTTATTTCACTCAGCAAAATGCAAATCAATGTATAACTTTTTTGAAATATGTTTTTCAGGATTTTTTGTTGTTATTCTGTCTCTCGCTGTTCAAATAAACCTACCATTAAAATTATAGACTGATCATTTCTTTGTCACTGGGCAAACGTACAAAATCAGCAGGGGATCAAATAATTTTTCCATCACTTTAAATGTTGGCAGTGGCTCACTCTCTGACACATCAATAACAGCACTACTTCTCTTATCTGCTCCCTAGCCCTGAGAACATTTTGGAATGCTTCTGCTGCTGTTAATTGTGGTTTCTGTGTCATGGTGTTCCTCATAGTCAGACTGGTGGTTGTGCTTCCGGTGGAATCTCATTGAGGAGGTGTCTAGGTGTGACTCTGCTTTCACCTGCTCACATGCTTTTTTGCACAGACAACAGATAACAACATGCTTAGATTTTGAATCCTGAATGAAGTATCTCCATACTGTGGGCTTCATGGACTGTGGGCTTCCTTAGGGGCTGCAACTACTATTGGGGATAGATGTTGATGCAATTCTACTGCTACTACTAGTTGTCAAAGGTTCAGCACTTCCAGTAGCAGCAGCAGAGACACTCATCATAGCTAAGGTTGTGGATGTTAATAACCTGTGGTGTTGTTGTTGGTTCACAACACATGTTTGTGTGACTGAGTGAGGCTTGGACTTTTAAGTGGTTATGATGGTGATGATGACTGACAGCAAGACTGTATATTTTAGGCATCTTTGCTTTTTCAGGGTCATACCTTCCAATTGTTTTTTTCAAATAGTTTAGAGACAGGCACAGTGGTGGAAGATTGAGCCTTTGCCTTTCAGATAACTTTATGGCCAAGTCATCATCTCTCTCAGTCTCAGCATGATCTGTATCTGAAAAAGAGGAGGATGTTGTTGAGATATATTCTAAATCTACATCATCATCATCAGTCTTATTATGTCATTTTCAGAACTGTCTACTGCTCTTATATTGCTCTAAGCTTTTACAGTTCTCAGACAATTTCTTTTTACTTTTACATTCACAAGGTTCACTACTACTTTGAGGACAGGTATTTTGGGATTATTTTGGGATTATTTGTCTCACTGTCAGATGCAGCAGTTGGTTCAGCTGTACATCTTCCTAAATTATGCCATCATCAACACTAGAATGTGACTCATTGTCTTTAGTTTAGATTTTAGTGGGACCTTGCCAAACTGCATGCTCCCAAGGAGGAGAGGGATCATCATAATTCATTGCACACGCTGCAGCAACCACGGCTGCAGTAAGTTTTTGAACTACCAATTTACTCCCACATTCCAGCACTGTTTCTTCTTTCCTAGCCCCTCACCGCCCCTTGTACATTTGCTGGACATTATTACTCAACAACTGTATGTGATTTTACTCTAAAATACACAACACAGCTGATGGAATGTGATGTGCTGCCTTGGCCATCAACAAAATACTCAATCGCATCTGCTACCTATCAAGTCTGCCTCAGTCACACAGCTCATGTCAGGGTCCCAGTCAGTTGCCTGTCACCCAATATATATATATATATATATATATATATATATATAGAGAGAGAGAGAGAGAGAGAGAGAGAGAGAGAGAGAGAGAGAGAGAAAGAGAATATGTTTGTTTTTTTAAAAAACAGTTGTCTACCCTGTTTTATGACTGTCCAAAAAAAACTTCTTTCCCCAGACTTCCCCAGCACAGAGATAACAGGAAGATCAGGAGGAATGTCTTTCAAATCAGTCAGACAGAATATTGGGGTATTTGGGGTCAACCTCCATTGCTTCTTTCTCACACTCCTAGACACTTCCAGTGCAAAGATAATAACAGCAAGATCAGCAAGGAAATTGCTTGTACCACAGATGCCCAAGTCTTTCAAATCAAATCAGTCAGACAGAATGTTGAGGTACTTGGTGTCATTCTCCTTTGCTTCCTTCTCACACCCCCGGACATGTCCAAATAAAGATAATAATAGCAATATCAGCAAGGATATTGGACCGTAGCTGCCTGTGTCTTTCAAATCAGTCAGACAGAATGTTGGGGCATTTGCAGTCAACCTCTTTTGCTCCCTACTCATATATCCAGACTCCAACAGCACAAAGATCATGAAGGAGCTTGGATCACAGCTATTTGTGTCTTGTCAGTCAGTCACCCCGAATGTTGGGGTACTTGAGTTCAACCTCTTTTCTCCCTTCTTCTCCCCCAGAGTGCCCACACACTCCCCTAACACAGAGAACAAATGTTGTACCTAAAAGGTTCCCTAAACTAAGCTTCAATTCCACTTTTTTTGCCTATCTTCTTAGCTGTTCTCTCATACTCTCACAAACACAGACTGGCATGCTGTGAGAGACTGACACCCTTTTATATGCCTGCAGGAAGAGAAGAGAAAACTGCCATGTGGTGGGGAGACATTCAGTCTTCCCATTGATTTCAATGCAATAAGCCACGTGAAAAAAGTGGGATAAAGTGGTACTTTTGCCCATCCCTAGTTGTGAGTCCCACTGCAACATATGTCTTGAAAAAATTGTCAGCAAACTGACTACCTTTATCCTTCACGCACAACACTAACTTCCTGCTTAAATAACATTGTGACAACCATCCTTGAAAAATAACTGCGGCTCAGGATATTCCAGAAGGATAAAACACATAACATCAGTTCTTTAAAGCCTCTGTTTTCCTAAAAAGAAAAGGGCAGCATGTCAACCTCCAACATTTTGGCAAGTTTATTATTCCATAGGTGTACTTTTCATTATATGCAGGTTTTGAGTGTGGGATGGCTGTACGTATTAGAAGAACTGTGTAAATGTATTGATTTAACACCACCACTTGTGGAGATTGTGGGGGGGCACAGTGTGTGTAGGCACTCTAAGACTATTGTCATCTAGTACAGCAAACCCAGTCAACATGCAGCAGGAGCCATAAGTGTACATAGTAGAAGAACTGTGTAGGAGGTGGGTTGTTGCAGAATGTGTAGGCACTCTATGACTCTTCTTCAAAAACAAACTGCAGCAGGGGCAGAAAATCTTGGCACACTCACTGACACATCAACAGCACTTCTATTATATACCCCAGAACCCCAAGAACATTTAGGAGTACTTCTGCTAGTTGTGGTACCGCTGATCTGTTGATGGGGTGTCTCCCAATCAGACCAGTGCTTGTGCTTCAGTTGAAGAATGCCTAGATGTGAGTAGGGATGTACTTCCCTCCAAGCTGAAAATTTACTGTGACAAGTGCAGTTTTTTCTCACCTACCTCCTTGCATTGAAATCAAAAGGAAGACTGAATTTACACACAACATAACAAATGTTATTTTATTTCCCACAGCCATAGTATAAAAGGGGTCTGAGGGTGCCTGTGATGATGAAGTGTGGAGAAAAAATCAGTTGAACAGGGATTTTTTTTTTTAGGTTGTTTGTTGACTGGGATTTGAGGGAGTTCATTAAAAATAAATAAATAAATAAATAAATAAATAAATAAAAGAAAATTGATACATAATGTGACAGACAGGGACCCCCACGATGTCAGCTGTGACTGGGGTAGACTGATACTTGATGGGACAGAGTATTTTGTAGAGGATGATTTGCAGGACTTAGACTTGTTGTTATAGACCCAAGCCCTGAGGAAACATTGATTTGTGGGACTTAGGCTTATGTTGGGCCCAAGCCCTGAGGAAACATTGATTTGTAGGACTCACACTTGTTTGGCACCAGCCCTGAAGAAACATTGATTTGCAGGACTTAGACTTGTGTCAGACCCAAGCCCTGGGTAAACATTGATTTGTAGGACTTTGGCTTATTATAGACACAAGCCCTGAGGAATCAGTGATGATTTCTTTGAACTAAGTCTTGTTAGAATCACCAGCGCTAGGGAATCAGTGATGATTTTTGGACTCAGGTTTGTTCCATTCACAAGCCCTGAGGAATCGGTGATTATTTTGTCAGGAGAATCTAAGTAGTCTGAGACAGAGGCTGGCGTGCGATGCTTGGGACCGTTGCTTTGGAAAGGTGACGGTCAACCTAATCCCTTGCTGAGGCCAAAGCAGGATTAAAGCTGCTGCCTGAGAGACCAGATATCCAACCCCAGGTGAGCTGGGACCCTGACCAGGATGGAACTGGGTTGTACTGTATACTCAGACTCCCAGGCAAGAGGATCTCTATGCAGATGACAGGAACTCCAATCCAATCGCCTTTGACAAGTACAGGGGAGAACACAGGAGGCAGATAGCAATGAGGACACCCCTAAGGGAACTATAACCAGAACGGGATATAACCCAGTTGATGTAGAAAGGAAAGTCTACAAAAGGAAGTGTGAAGGATATGAGATCATGGTTCAAATTGAGTACAACTATGATCGACAAATTCTTGTAATCCCAACAGATACTAAAGAGTGGACCATGGCTGCCACATAGTGATCGGTAAGTGAACATATGACTCACACACCACTGGTACCAAAAGTCGTATAGGGTTAAACAAGAGTGGGTAACTGATAGACCAAGAGGATAATAACTATTGCCTCCTGCAAACTCCGACAGCAAGGCTAGGAAACCAGCTATAGTCGTACACCCAGAAACACAGAGAGATGGGATCTCTGAGAAATGGGACACTCCTGGCTTTGACTTGCCCTTCAGTGGCAACGCACTGTCGAGCAGAGTCAGCCAGAGACCACCAAGACAAATGCAGATACTCAAATGGAAAGTACCGATAGGGTGCGAGCAGGTAAACACAATAGGCAGCTCCAGTAGCCTGGGTTGAAGAGAGAACAGAGTACAAGGATATGATAGTGACTACAAAGGTCTACTATACGAACGTACCTGTTGATGTGAAAGGCACCAAGCAGCAGAATAGTCAAAACAAACCAAGGTTACCAGGAGCATAAGAGGTATCAGAGAGCTTATCTCTGATACCCCTTAAGCTCCTGGTGACATCCATTGTCATTAAACGTAAGACAAGGAATAAAGAACCAGGAAGACAATCCAAAGAATACACAAGTCAAGGTCAAACTGCAACAAAATCTGGTCTAGCATCAAACAAACTCAAATAATAGGGCAACACTCAGATCAAAACCCAGACCTTTCAAAATCTCAAGGTCCAATTGCAACAGGGCTAAGGTGTAGAGCAGCAATGGTGAGAAAGGCGGTTCAAATTCTAAGAAAGGCAAAGCACAGAATTACACTACCCTCCTCATAAGGAAGAACCCATAGAGTGACCAGGCTTGTTGGGTGAGCTAGTTGAAAAGCCGTAACTAAAAAAAACAGAAGAAACAACAGGCAATTCCCCTGTTCACATCAATTTGGATGGAACACTGGACCACCACCACCCTATGGGTGCGTACTCACAACGGAATTAGTTGGAGAAATGACATGTGCCCCCTCCAGCCTTTCAGACTGCTGGGGAATATATAACTGCTCCTAGATGCAGTACACAAACCTGAGGATTCTCTTGTTTTTGGATGGCTGCTCTATCAATCATGCTTTCCCAAATGGTACAAGAATCCCCAAAGAACTCCGAATAAAAAGAAAGTGCAAAATAGTGAATTGCCACCATACACTTTTCGGTATAAAATGAAGAGATATACTCACATGGTCAAATGGCTGATATCAGACCGTCTGACTGAAAAAGCATATAGAGACTATCAACCTGTCTCTGCTCGGGTTAAGTCTCACAAGAACAAATTCAATGAAAATGTATTAAAAAATTTACATCAGTATGAACATTTAAAATGGCATTCAAGGTACTGAATAGATCTGCTGACTAGCTGAGAGAGTCTAGAATAAATTTGATTTTTAAATTCTGGTTCTCCATCTACTTGCATAGGTGGTGGAGGAATATTTTTTTTAAAGAGAAGCAGTTCTGGAACATATATTTTAATAAAGATATGTGGAAACTATTGGAAATCCTCCAGGATGTGGGGAGAGCCAACTGGAAGGTGACTGAAGTGATGACTCCAGTAATACAATATGGGCCCACAAAGTGGAGAGCCATACCTTGTGGCCCGGGTGAAGAGCAGATCCTGGAGTATGCCTACGATCAGCCTCTTTATTGTGACACCGCTGATAAGTCAGGTTTGGATAGATTACCATTTTTGTGAAGATCATCAACATACAAATCAGCAGCCAGAACCCCTAAGGTGAACCCCATGGAAGGGACTGTGGATTATATCCAAGGGCTGAGAAGAATGGGGAGCACTGTAATCAATCATGTCTGCGATTATTGAATGAAAATTCTGCAAATGGTAATAACTCCCCCAGTTGGAATTGTCTGCATTCATAAATTGTCTGAAAAAGGTCTCCAGAGACTGGTTTGTGCTAAGGAGAACAGAAAACAACAGAGGGGCACAAATAATGTATTACCAACAATACTCCAATATCAATTCAACAATACTGTATCAACTCACATTTCTAAACAGTTGATCAACAAGCTTATGCCCGCACCCAACAAAAATAGCATGCAGGGTATTTCACCCGTCCCTGCTTGGGTACAGATGGTATTCCCAGGAGATGTTCCTTGAAGATCCTCAATAATTGTCCAATCTTATTGATGTCCGGAGGATGAGGGAACACATAAAACAAAAAAATAAATAAAAAACTAAAATAAAAAATAAAAAGAAGTAGCCATTCTGAGCCATACAATAGAAAATTTATTGAAACCAATCTAGGCACGTTAATGCCAATTTGGACAAGTTGATCTGAGCAGATAAGGTAGATGAATACATCAGATCAACTATGTCCTGAGTCACAAGGAGTACATCATTGGCATAAATCAAAAGGGGAACCCTCATGTCTGGCTCATTCAGCACCAACCCTGTGAGCCTCTTCCTCAATAAGCATAGGAAGGGCTCAATGGCTAGTGCACATAGTTGTTCAGACAAGAGACATACTTGCTGTACCCCTTGTCCAAATACCAAGCGTGCCGAGAGAGACCAATTGATTTTAATTAAACACTCTGCAGGGGCATACAGCATCTTTTAGGTAGCCCACAAACCATGGACCAAAGCCATATGCATGCAGATTGGGTATGAGATATCTGTGTTACACTCAAAGGCCTTCTCCTGGTCTAGTGAAAGAAAGGTGATTGACAGACCAGTCCTGCAGGCATAGTGGAGAAGATCTGGGAATAGAAAGATATTATCAAAGATGGTCCAGCCCATGATTGCATAGGACTTGTCTGGGTGGATCACCTCTTCTATCACGAATGTGAGTCTTAATGAGATAGCTTTGGCTACAATCTTATAATTAGTGCTGAGCAGCAAGACTGGTCACTAGTTTTCAATAAGGCTAGGATGCCCCTTCTTAGGCAGCAAGGTCATTACTGCCCTTTTGACATGAAAGGAGCACCACTCTCAAGGGTTTCGGTTATGAGCGGTTGGAAAAAGAACTATCCAGCCCCAAAGACTTGCCATGGGGAATTACGCTGAGGGCTTCAGAGAGTTCAGCTAGATAGACTGATCCAGCCTCCCTCTTCATTGTAAGCCCCTCCCATAGCACCTTGCGGATGTCTAGAGAGATGGTATCCAGAGAAGAGGTCTGAATAGAATTTCTGGGCCCTGCCCCAGATGCTCTGCATATCCATAAAAGGTTATGATCCTCAGCAAGGAGGCAAGTGATGTTTATACCTCTTCTTCTCTAGTCCAGATGTGATCCATCTCCCAAAGGAATCTCAGGTGGCTTCAGATGAAGGCCACCTTAGCTTGGTGCCATTCCAGGTGACAGAGAACCTCCTTCCTCTCTAAGTATTAGCACTGCAAGGCTTGTTCCCTAGAGTCAGCAACCAGCCAGTGCTCGAGGTCAAGCACCTCTCTCCAGAGTGCTTCAGTCTCGCCATTGTGCTGCCTGCTCACATCCCCTAGTATACACTTGACACAGGAGTTCTAAGTGCATGTCCAAGTTGCCCACATCCCACCACTGACTCAATATGGGAAAGTCAACATTGAAACCCATCCAGTTTGCCCACATCTCCCGGATCAATGCCATAAACCCCTCATCCTCCAAAAAAGAATTACTGAAGTGCCAGTAGGTGGCTTTTGTCAGTGATGATGTGAGCTACACCATCACAGATGCACAGTTCTGGTTCGAGAACAGATCTAACCTAATGGCACTTCACTGGGCTTGAGACATGTAGTGGCTAGATATATACAGCCTATATCAATCCGGGAGTGGGACACCTGACCATCTCTTACACTGACACAGGTAAAAGTGTTTGATGCCCCTGGGTTCTTTTCCCATCAGATGTTGACCAGTGAGTAGCAGGTGATGAGCTCCAGCATGGCTGACAAAGATGGTGCAAAGAACCTCACCCTCTTGAGATAAGAGATTATTTGGTCCTCTAGTTCTTTTCAGTTTTTTGTGACTGTATGATCCAGAGCAGACAGGTAGACTCCAAGGTATTTCAAAGCAGTAGCCTCTCATTTGATGTTATGAAAGGTGGGAAGAGCTGAGCATTTCGACCAGTTGATCTGAGCAGATGAGGCAGATGAATACACTATCTTGGCACTCTTTAGCCCACTGCAGATCAACTAGGTCCTGGACCACAAAGAGTTCATCATCAGCATAAGCAGAAAAAATGACTCTAATGTCTGGCTCCTTCAGCACCAGCCCCATAAGCCTGTTCCTCAACAAGCATAGGAAGGGCTTGATGGTCGGTGCATATAGGTGTCCAGACAAGGGGCATCCTTGCCCTACCCCTCGTTCAAATACCTGTGGTGCCATTAGGACCCAATTGATCTTAATTAAACACTCTGCAGAGGCATACAGCCTATTTAGGTAACCCACAAACCATGGACCAAAGGCGTATGCATGCAGAGTGGCTATGAGAAATCTGTGCTTTACTCTGTCAAATGCCTTCTCCTGGTTTAGTGAGAGAAAGGTGAGTGACAGTGACAGACCAGTCCTGCAGACATAGTGGAGTAGATCCAAGACCAGAAAGATAATATCAAAGATGGTACAGCCTGGCGTTGTAAAGCCCTGGTCTGGGTGGATCACTTCTGCCAGCATGGACCTGAGCCATAATGAGATAGCTTTGGCTACTATGTTATCACAGTGCTGAGCAGTGAGACTGGTTGTCAGTTTTCAATAACGCAGAGGTTCCCCTTCTTTTGCCCTTCAACATCTAAAAGGGGCATCTAACCAGTCTCAAGGACTTCCATTAGGGCCAGTTGGAAAGCAGGTCCTAGATTCTCCCAAAATAACTGGAAGAACTCTACGGGTAGCCCATCCCTGCCCTGGAGTTTTGCCATTGGGCATTAGACTGAGAATTTGCGAGAGTTCAGCTTGAGAGATAGGCTGATCCAGCCTCTCTGTTGCAACTCACTGACCATTGGAAGCCCATCCCATAGCGCCTTACAGGCATCTGGAGAAATGGCATCCGGAGAGAATCGGTCCGAATAGAATTTGTGGGCCCTGCCCCAGATATTCTCCATATCCATAAGATTGGTACCGCAAGGAGGCAAGTGATGTCTACAGTTACCCCCCTTCTTCTTCAGTCCATAGAAGAGGTGGGAGCTGTGATTCATTTCCCAAAGGAATCTCAAGTAGCTTATCACGAAGGTCCCCCTAGCCTGCTGCCATTCCAGGTGACAGAGAACCTCCTTCCTCTCTATATAATAACACTGGAAGGCTTTGGAGGGAGCATCTTTGTCACCTGGCCAATGGCAACTAATGTGCAATGTATGTGAGCACCGGAAACCCTTTGAGGAGGCAACCGTGCTGGTGAGTCGCATTGGGGCAGAAATTAGTGAAATTCTACCACTGATATTTTTATTGCAGAAAAAAATAAGGAGCATAGCTGAGGATTCTTACCATAATGACAACACAGACATACACCAGCTGGTTAAGGACACGTTAGAGTGCTTTGAACAAGATCCTCACATATTGTTCATTAAAAGCAATGAGGAATACATTCTTGCCACTTTGCTGGACCCCCGCTTTAAACACAAAATTTCAGAATTTCTGCCAAAAGGCTGTCAGCAGTTTGTCATAACAAAGAGTCATGACGATTAGCAGAATGTCTCTGAGGAATCAGATTTTGTAAAGAAATATTGAGAAATGCTTATTAATCGAGTGGAGGATGAGAGGGAGATAGTGAGGGCACAACAAACATGTAGACAGTATAGAGAAAAGGAAGGCAAGAAAGCATTTCAACCAGCAGAAGTAGCTACATCATCAACTGGAATATCCTATTGGGAACACAGGACAATTCATGGGTCTCAACAGAGGCAGAAAAAAACAGCATTGGTAGTGGTGGTGGTGGAGGTGGCACATCTCTTTGGGACTTTCTCCCTTAGTATGGGTTGGTAACTGACACAGGAACACAATGTAGCTCCTAGAAGTGGTCCCACTGCATGTGAGATGGTTTCTGCATACTTGCAGAATAGCTACGTTTTAGGCAGAAACAATGTCCCCATGGAATACTGGCAAACAAAGCATTATGTGTCGCAAGCATTGACACATAATGCAGTGGAAACCCTCAGTTGTCCTACAGCAAGCATTGAGTCTGAGTGGGTTTTCAGTGCAGCTGGTTATATTGTTCATGACCACAGGACGTGGCTATCAAGCAGCAATGTTGGGAGACTAACATTCTTAAAATGAACCAACATCTCATATCATCTGAATATCAGGTAGCAGAAACCACGCATGACAGACAAAGCCAGGACAAATATATTTCCAGCAGCAGAGATGAGGAGGTGGAGGAGGGGTGTGAAGAGGGATTGCCACCATCTACCACACTGGGACCACCATCTACCACACTGACAAGTAATGTGTGTCAATAATCTGAGAAGGAGGACAGCGATTTGATGCAAATAGGACAATAGTAAAAACTATATACATGCACAAATCACACCATACCAGGCATTCCCCTACCACCACCACTATAATAGACATCTGCCACATTGTAGGTTGTGCTTTATTTTTTTATTGCTTGACATCATCATGATGAATATGTGCCAGTGTCACTTAAGCACGAACTTAGTGTTGTGGGCAAAGGACAAATGCATTATGCATGCTAACAAATTTTTCAAGGCATATTTTGCTGTAGGACTCACAACTTTGACTTTCAGGCACTTATTTCTAAACTACAGCCCTCAGAAGAATTAATGTTAAAGTGGGAAATGTAGTACCTATAGAAATTATAGGCGATAAATGTATTAATATTGGCAAAAAGTTTGTAAAAATAGGTTGAAAGGAGTATATTTTTGCATAAAAAGCGAAAAATCGGCAAGTTTTCGAGAAAAGTCATGCAAGAAACTTCACACTTTTCACCCATCCCTATTCCCAGTACCTTTGCTTGTTTTTTGACCATTCTGTTGCATGCTCTAGGATATCTCTGTTTCGTAACCTTCTTGGTTATTTCGGACTATGGCTTATCTGCCCTCTTTGGTACCTGATTGCCCCCAGTGATCTCTGTTATTACAGACCTTGCACTTACCTTTGGGTATCATCTGTCCTCCAGTTCTCCCCTGCATAGGGATCCAAACCTACCTGGAGTCCAGCACTCACTTGCTCTCTTCACGGCCAGCTTCACGGCCAGCATCTTTAACTTGGCCGTGGCCTCAGAAAGTGACAAGTGTGAATGACTGTTCATCATCACTGCACTCTAGCATCGTTCTCTAGCCACTGGACCTGGACTTTCTTTGAATACCATGACATAATAATGAGTCCATTTGTCACAGTTCAGTAAGAAAACTCGGGACAAGTACTTAAAGGTAACACCACCTTTATTAGGCATCAACAATGTAACAAATATCACAATAGATGGTATTAAAGAGCAGCGCACAGCGGAGCAAGCACCAACTACCAGAAATAGAAGACTGCTTCCGTGTGAAAGGTCCCAGCAATGGGACAAGGAGTAGTCTGCAATGCCACAGGTACACACCTGGGAGAAGCCAGACAAAAAAGGAAGGTAGCCAGTAGTAAGTCTGCCAGAGCCACAGGCCCGCACCAGATTGGATATCCAACTTCACGGAAGGCCACACTAGAGGCTAGTTAGATAGAGCCACAGATCATCGCCAGATTGGGTGGTCAGACAAGCCAGGGGTCATGCACAGAGCGGGTAGTCAGCCAGAGCCACAGGTTGCACCAGATAGGATGTCCACTGAAGCGTTGGAATGCTGGATATGCAGTGGACAGAGCCCCAGGTCAACACCAGAATGGGTAGTCAGACAAGCCAGGAGTCAAACACGGAACAGGTAGTCAGCCAGAGCCGCATGTCTGCACCAGAATGGTTATCCGACAAAGCCAAGGGTCATACACGGAGTGGATAGTCAGACAGAGCCACAGGTCAGCACCAGGTCTGTTAGTCAGACAAGTCAAATCATGCACAGAAAGCCAAAATATAGAACTGCACTGGACACCATGAAAGGGCGGTTGAGCCCTGTGTCCAAGCAGTTAAAATAGTGTAGTTACAGCAAGGGTGTTACGGTTTTCAGACACTGCAGACAGAGGGTATGATAAAACACAGTTTTATTGACAGAAGTAATGAACAATATCGCCCTCTACAGGCACACAGTGAAAACAAAGAATAAGTGTCTAGACCCTTACAGGCCAGTAGACTGGATACAGACAGAGTAGAATGTATGTAAAAAATATATACTAGGGCTGGTAACCCAGAGAGGAGCACTCCATAGTTAACACTGTCCTCATCAGTCTCTGTTGTGGTGTAGGCACGCCCAAGGTGTAGCTGAAGCTTGTATAAGTATGAGGAATCAATACAGAGTCTGTAGGAGAGCAATCGACTTGCACGGCAGAACTGACCCAGAACACTAGAGCAATAATGGATAGCCCCCACGGGCGTAACAAATGCCACCAGTACTAGGGAAGCGTGAGTCGTTAGCCCCCACGGGCGTAAACCGGAGACTACAAGCTGCAAGAGCAAGGAACGTTAGCCCCCACGGGCGTATAACGGAGACTGCAAGCTGCAAGTGTAAGAATCGAGCCCCCTCGGGCGTAAAAGGAAGCCAATAGCTAGTGCCAGGTAGCCCCCACGGGCGTATAACGACTCCACCAGTGCAAGTGCATGGGCGAGGAGACCACCGGTACGGTACCGGAACAACTACCCTGCACGGATGAAGTATGAGCCGCCGTCTCTCAGGCCCAAGCGGCCGTCTCAGCAGTAGTAGTGTAGCACTGCAAGGGTTAACCAAGGCACCTGGTAGGAGGTGAGGCACAGCAAGGAATCGGCTCAGCAATCGGCATCGCCCTGATGGTATAGCTCTGCAAGCTTAAGGAGACTCAGCTAGTAGTACAGCTCAGAAGCGTTAACAGTAACATAGCGACCCAAGGGTTAAGGTCAGTCTCGAGCACAAGCGCGACTACAGGAGTAAGAATGTCGCCCAGTAGACAGCAGCAGGAACGTAGACAGACTGGAACCGGGAACTGTGGAGAATCATAGACAAGCCGGATCAGCAACAGGCAGGAACGTCAGCCAGGCCGGGTCGGATACCAGAGCGGGTTCGCAGACAAGCCGGATCAGCAACAAGCAGGAACGTCAGCCAGGCCGGGTCGGATACCAGAGCGGGTTCGTAGACAAGCCGGATCAGCAACAAGCAGGAACACAGGAGAGTATCAAGCAGGCCAAGTCGGTACACCGGAAATCAGGAACGCAGAGAACAGCAGCAAGGCTCAGGAACACCACGAAAGGGCACCTAACAGGTGCCAGCGGCCAGTATAAAACGGGTAACCAGGGGTGGGCCAACACAGCTCAGCCAATCAGGGAGCAGCACAGCAAAGAGTGACACCCAGGATCACGGGGACCGTGATAAAGGGGAGGAGTAGGCAACAGTTGGCTGTCCCTTTAAATAGATGTGCGCCCAAATGATGACATCACCCGCATGCCAGAACGCCAACAGAAGAAGCGACTGGAACCGCACATGGAACCAGCAGGCGGCTGAGCCGCCAGGATGAGGGACACGGCCAAGCCTCAAAAGAGGCAAGACACGGAGTGCCGGCAGAGAATGCACCAAGAAACAAAAATAAATTCAAATAATGAAAAGAATCAAATGAAATCAAAGAAGAGCAAGTGTAAGGCTGTATGCCTGTATTTGTGGGAGGGGCTGCAAGCCCTCAAATATGGGCAGCAGCCCTTCCCACTGGAGCTCAATTCGCATTGAGCCCCCCCAGTCTTCCCTCCCTTCATTCCAGTCACCTAGGTTTGCCCTCTAACAGGCTAACCACGTCAACTCATCACTGGGATTTGTTATACCCAGGGGAGGCACACTTATACTAACGTCCGCTTACAGTCAGTCAGCTGTAAGCCCTGACCACAAATAAGAAAAAAGATCCAGCAGTGGAGGATGGGTTAGGGGAGTGAGCTGGAAAAAGGACCCCACAGGAAGTAAGCATTTTTGGGCAAGAAGCTCAAGCTTCCTGGGTCTCAACTTAAAATGTGAAATAATCAAGTAAAAATTCAACCAAATTCCCCACAAAAAATATGTCAACTAAAGCTTTTGAAACAAAACAGACTTTTCCAGAGAACATTTCTTTCTCACAACCTGTCACAGTTTGTTATGACTCTTAGACACAGTGGATAGGTAAAAACATAACTTTGTTGAAAAGTTAAGAGAACCCTATTGGGTTGAAGGCAAATACAAGATATATTTTATTAGCAGACACATAGGCAAATACATATGATACATAAGTGGATGCAGACTCTATCGGCCCTGCCAATACTGGGTAAGGCAACCTTAAGTGGCACAAGATGGTAACAGGTTCTACCCGCCATACCAATATACTGGGCAGGGCAGTTTGGAGACACAAGCAAGGAATACTGAAGGCTCTACCGGCCATGGCAATATACCGTCACGGCAGCCTAGGCACTGGAATGTAGGAAAGTGGCCCTACCAGCCGTGCCAATATACCGGGCACGGCAGCCACAAGACTGGAGCAGTTGGTATGGGGCTCTACCGGCCTTGCCAATACCGGGTAAGGCAACCTTAAATGGCACAAGATGATAACAGGTTCTACTGGTCTTACCAATATACTGGGCAAGGCAGCCCACCGAGATAGTGAGGTGACCAAGGTGACTGGCTAGGTGGTAGAGACCAGTCACAGAGATGACAAACTAGGCCACAAGGGAGGATAGCAATAGACTGCCTCTCATGAAGGACAGTGCAATAATACCAGTCATGCGAGGAGCAAACCAGTACCCGTGTACTGGGAGAAACCTTCAAAGTGTCAGGCTGTTAGGACAGGACAGCCTCCTAAAGTGGAGCGAACCAGTACCCGCGTACTGGAGAAACCCAAGACTCTTCCGGTGCATCGGCAACCGGTAACGTACAGCCAACCAGTACCCGCGTACCAGATAACCCAAGGCTCATGTATGCAATAGCCACAATCTCTGTGGAGCGAACCAGTACCCGCGTACTGGGGAGATCAATGGAAATCGGTGGCTTGAAGCCAGTTACAATAGAGCGAACCAGTACCCGCGTACTGGAGGAACCAAGAACCACCGGTGCAGCAGCAACCGATTAAAGTGGAGCGAACCAGTACCCGCGTACTGAAGAAACCCAAGACTCTTCCGGTGCAACAGCAGCCGATAACGTAAAGCCAACCAGTACCCGCGTACCGGATAACCCAAAGCCCAAGTAGAGCAATAGCCGCAATCTCAGTGGAGCGAACCAGTACCTGCATACCGGATAACCCAAGGCTCAAGTAGTGCAATAGCAGCAATGTCAGAGGAGAGAACCAGTACCCGCGTACTGGAGAAATCCATGAGGAAGTGAAAATGTCACCCTGACTACCGGGAACGGCAGGCACCCGGTAGTAGATGTTACAGGAACCCCGTTGAAGGAGAGGATCAGATCAGCAAACCAGTAGACCGGATCAGGAACGGAGCAGGAACAACTTCAGGAACAGCAACCCCAACCGGATCAGGAACAGAAGCAGGAACTAGGTCGACTGGCAGGCAGGAACAGGATACTACTGACGATCAGGAGCAGCAACAAGGCCCAGGGAGCATTGGAGCAGCATGCAGGAACAACAGCATAGCGACAAATACGAAAGATCAACCAAAGGGTGCCCAAGCTTAGTTTAAATAGGCAGACAAAGGTGGGTGTAAGGGAAGCAGCCAATGGAGAGCCCCCTGCAGGTGACTGACATGAGAACGCAGCAATCATGGGAACCGTGATACAACCTCTTTCCTACACACTCTCAGGCACAGATTATTAGAAAAAGATGACTGCCTGATTGGCTGGTGATGCCGGGCAGACAGAAAATGTCACTGTATTACTAACACAAACTGAAACCACAAGAAAGGAAACTGTCATGTAAAATAAAAGTTTTTAAATCAAGAGAGTGAAATAAAATGAATCCAGGTGGGATTAACCGATCAGAGTACCCCATTCAAGGCCCACTGGGAGGTAGACTTCATCGGAGTCGCCCACACCAGCACCTGCTTCTATCACGGTTCCCGTGATCTATCTGTCACTCCTTGTTGTGGTGCGCTCCCATTGGCTGAGCGTTGTTTGGCCCGCCCAGTATGGCCTTCATATACTGGGCCTCTGGCACCTGTCAGGTGCCCTTTCGTGGTGTTCCTGTGCCAGTATTGCTGTGTTGCCATGTTCCTGCGTTCCTGTGTACCGACTTGGCCCGTCTGACTACTCTCATTGGTTCCTGCTCCGTGATTCGACCCGGCCTGGCTGACTTTCCTGCTCCGTGATCTGACCCGGCTTGTCTGACATTCCTGCTCCGTAATTTGACCTGGCCTCTCTGACGTTCCTGCTCCATGACCTGACCCGGCTATCCTGACGACCCTGCGGTGTTCCAGCTGTTATCCTGATCCAGTGTCGCTTGGGCGACATTCTGACTTCCGCTGTGCTGAGATAGAGCAATCCATGTTGTTGCCTCCGATTCACTGGGCCTTCCCGTTAACTCTTGCAGAGCACTGTTGCCTCCGTTATACTGAGCCTCTGTTTACACTTGCAGAGCACTGTCACCTCAGTACCTTGAGCCTTCCGCTTACACTTGCAGAGCATTGTAGTCTCCGTTACAGAGAGCCTTCCGTTAACACTTGCAGAACATTGTGGCCTCTGTTAACACTGCGCTTCCATTACCCTTGCGGTTCGCAGTGAACTCGTTACCGCACCGTCTGGTGCTATTGGGCGATTCCATCAGCTCTTGCAGTGTACTTGGTCTCCATTACTGCAACGGTTGGGTGCTATTGGCTCTAACACCTCAGCTCTTGCAGTGTACTTGGTCTCCGTTACCGCACCGGGTGGGTGCTATTGGCTCTAAACACATTAGCTCTTGAAGTGTACTTGGTTTCCGTTACCGCACTGGTTGGGTGCTATTGGCTCTAAACACCTCAGCTCCTGCAGTGTACTTGGTCTCCGTTACAGCACCGGTTGGGTGCTATTGGCTCTATACACCTTAGCTCTTGCAGTGTACATAGTCTCCATTTACCGCACCGGTCGGGTGCTGATGGCTCAACGTGTGCTAGCTCTTTCAGAGTATTGTGGCCTCAGTTCCCTGCTCAGCACAAGTAGTAGTCTCAGTTCTGCATTATTGACTGGTGCTCTTACATCTTGCACCACAGTATCGCTCCTTTACCATCTTATGGGCGTTGTCAAACACACCACAACAGAGACTAATTGCTTTCCATGAACTTTAACCCATGCTGTACCTGTAATGCTTATTTATGCCTGTCCTGTGACAGTATATATTAATTTCCCTGTATACTGGGCCTGAGAGGGCATCAGTACATTATTGTCTATTTCCAGTCATGCTATATTGCCTGTAGGAGGCAGTCTTTCATGTCTTTTAATATAACTGTGTTTTATTCTATCTACTGGTCTGAGTGTCTTACAAAACCGTTACAGCTTCCTAGTCACATCCTGCGAGAAATTCCGCAAAAACCTAGTTGTTATCCAATTTTTCACAGGAAGATCAGCTTTAAAACTATCGATTAAAATGTTTGCATTTTTCACCCATTGGTCAAAAGTTTTTGCCATTTTTTCAATGGCTAGAAAGTTTCCCCCCATTGATTTACATGGTTTTCACCTGTTCTCTATAAAATGTGATGTATTTGTGGAAATCAAACACAATAGAAGCAGCTACAGAGCGAGGTAGACGTGCTGTGCTATTCTGCTGTGATCTTTTTCCAAAATTGGGGCAGGAGAGGCTCATTGTGACTGCTATCACTATGAGAAGATTGAAAAATAATAAATGGAGGAGCTGGAAGGACCCTTATGTGTCCACTAAGTCTGAGGATGAGGAAGAAGTGAGCAGTACTGAACCAATGCTGTCCAGTCCCCTAAATCACCACAAGGAATTTTGGGGAATTTAATGGGAAGGGAGGGAGAAAAGCGAATGGAAAGGGAGGGAGAAAATGGAAGGGAGAGAAAAGGGAATGGGAAGGAAGGGAGAAAAGGGAATGGAGGGAAAAAAGGGAATGGGAAGGAAGGGAGAAAAGGGTACTACTAGTAAGAGAAGGACAGGTCAGTTGCCTGTACCTGCTGCTAGACATGCTGCCTCTGTTGCCACCATTGCTGCCCTGTTGAAACCAGTGCTGTGCCTGCTGCCAGTGCTGAACCTGTTACCACCAATATTGTGCCTGCTGTCAGACATGCTGCCCCTGTTGCCAGTGCCACCAGTGCTGTTCCTGCTGCCAGTGTTGAAGCTGCTGTCAGAAGTGCTGAAGCTGCTAGTGTGTCTTTTGATATTCAGGAGGGGGGAAAGAGAAGATAATGCCAAGTGTGACAGCAGGGGACCCTTAGTCACACTTGCCATCCCCAAACAGTCCCGCCAGTGCTAGTACTACTACTACTAAGAAGGTCCAGCAGCTTGTCAGTGTTAGGAATAAAGGAGGGGGTAATCAATATACTCATATTAGTAGTGACTACAAGGAGGTAGACTCTGGGGCTGAACGTGGTGTTAGTAGTAGAAGTAACAGTGATGGTGAAGCAGCCAGTGGGACTAGTGTTGGGGAAGTATTTGAGAGCATCCAGACTAGTGGTCAAGGGAGCCAACACCATTCCTCTGAGTCTGGGAGACCTCCTCCCCTTCCCTTCTATACAGTGTTCAAGAGGAACATAATCCTGGAGAGGCCAGAACTGGTGTTAGGGGAGAGCAGGCTAAGAATTAATACCACCAGCAGGAGCACAGATGAGCTGCCTGTGCCTGCTGCTAGTGCTTCCAGTCTGCCTTCTTCAGGCCAAAAAGAAATGACAAGTATGACATTAGGGGACCCTGTGTCACATTGCTTGTCACCTCCTCCAAGCAGCAGTGAGATGTCTGTGATAGAGCAGCAGCACATAGGGACTAGAGGTGGTGATGATGATGATGATGGTAGAGAAGTTGGGGTGGAAGAGACATTGATAGCCTTTTTATCAGAAACTGAGAAGGAATGGGAAACAGGGATGTGGATGGGCATAACCACCACTAGCAATCAGCTTTTGGAATTTGAAGAATTTGCAACTGCTCTATTTCCTGCTGCTGCTGAGTTGCAAGGGAGGCAGGATGCTGAGGAGCAGGCTAGTGTGCCACAGACCACCGTGGACACAGAGGGAATGGGGTCAACAAGTGATGTGGGACTAGGCCAGTAGCAGCAACAGCCAGCACAGACATTGAAGGGGAATGTGGAGGGCATGAGGAAAGAGGCCATTCTTCTCCACCTCCCCCCTCCCCCCTGAGGTCATGGGTGTGGGACTATTTTTTACTTGGGGCAGGCACAGTGCAGTCACCACCAACAGAACTGTGCACAATTTGTGACAAGTCAGTGAGAAGGGGAAAGGAGGGAACACACCTTGGCACAACCTGCTTGATATTACACATGAAACACAGACACCATAACTTTTATGTCAAACTTGTTAAAGCCAAACACCCATTATAGAAATCTAGCATTGCTGTTACTGTACCCCCTGACTCTCCAGAAAGGCAACAAGAGGTGAGACAGAGATCAAAGAGGAAGAAGAATAGAGAAACCCAGACAGACAAAATGAGCAAAACAACTAGCTCACCATCACATCACCTTCTTGATCTCGGGTAACAACTACATCTTCTGCCAGTCCATCTCATTCATCATTACCTCCCCTGCTAAATGATAGTCACTCTGTTGATGTTAGGATGTGGCAGTTCGTCTCCACCCATTGCACACTGTGTGGTGCACTGACCAAACATGCCAGTGTGGTGGAGGAGAATCGATACCAGGTCATCAAGCAGCATCTGAGGAGATTCCATCCCGCAGAATATGCTCAGATTCTGGCAGGGAGGGTTCATAATTACTGTTAAACTGTCAGCAAGTTGTCATATGTCCTTATCAGGGTCTGGACAAGGGGTATAGTGATAGTGGCAGTACTTGGGTTCTGGTGTCGTTGTGTTTTGATAGAGTTGTGCCCCCAGATGTTATTTACCACACACACTGTGCACATTGCAGTTGCCGATGAGAGCCACAGTTCCTGATCTCAAGGGATAATTTTCTATTCTAATAACAACACACCCATGATTTTGGAGGAGGGGCAGGTGGAGAGTAATTATTGAACAACTTCTTCTTTTCTCCACATAGACTGAGGGCTACTCATTGTGCTGCTACTGCCTCCAATGCATTAGTGGAGTTAGTTGTGGCAAGTGTAACCTTCATCATTCATCACCCATGTTACTGCTATAGCTGATTCCATTCCCTTTCAGCTGCCTAATCATCCTGCTGCTTAAACATCTCAGCAGCAGCAGCAAGAACAGTAGTTGCACATTCTGCAATTATGGACTTAAGACCTGCTGGCACTAGGCCAATAGTGCATTTTTTTTGTCTTAGGGCTTGTGTTTGAAAAAAAAATTAATGAGAAAAAAAACATAGTCCTACAAAAAAAAAAAAAAAAAAAAAAAAAATTGGGGGGGGGGTTGTTTCTAACAAGCCTAAGTCCTACAAATCTATGTTACCTCAGGGCTTGGACCTCTAACAACAAATCTAACAAATCATCCTCTACAAAATACTCTATCAAGTCTAGTGTCAGGGGGTTCCTGTCTATCACTTACATACAAATTTCTTATTTTATTTCATTGATTTTTTTTATTACCTCTCCCCCAATACCAGTCAAGAAACCCCCCAAACAAATTCCCTGTACAACTGATTCATTCATTCACCAACACAGGCACCCTCTTCAGACCCTTTTTATACCATGTTTTATGTTTTTTTTAATTTTATTTAGGATTTATTTTTTAATTAACTGCACCCCAATCCCAGTAAACAACCCCCCCAAAAAATCCCCTGTTTAACTGATTCTTTCCCCACACCCAACCAACACAGGCACCCTTATGCCCCCTTTATACTATGCCTTTGGGAAATAAAATAATATTTGCTATGTGTTGTGTGTAACTTCAGTGTTCTTATTGATTTCAATGGAATGAGCGAGGTGAAACAAGTGGGAAAAAGCAGAAAATCTGCACTTTTCGCAGGAAATTTATCTCCAAGCCAAAAGTGCCATTTTTCAGTGATTTCAGTTTGAGGCGAAAAGTTTCACCCATCCCTACTCTCTAGCTCAAAAATGTGCTGTTTTCTCTCTTGCTAACAAGCAAAGAATGGCATATTATGCCTGCAGGAAAATAAGGGAAACATGCAAATGGTGGGGGGAATTCAATGTTATCATTCATTTAAATCCAGTGAGCTTGGCAGAAAACAGCTGAAAATCAGCACTTTCTTTAAATATTTCCAGCTCAGAGGGAAGTGCGAATTTTTCTCCATTTCACATTTTAGGCAAAAGGTTTTGCCCATCCCTATGCTACATCTCCCACCACATCTACCCTACTACTTTTATATCCTTCTAGGCTTTTAGAAGTATCAGTTTATTTTTACTTCCCCCTACAGGGATTTTCACCAGGTTCGCTGTTACTTTCAAGACAGGTGTTGAACTTGTTTGTTGTGTACCCCTCTGGCATTCAAAGAGTTAAGACTTAGAGCTGCAGTATACCCCTGTCAACGAGATCATTCCTAATGCTGTTGCTGTTTATTCATATAAAATTCCAATTTCCTATTCCAATTCACATTCTCATTCACCACTCCCACTCCCATACCTTCTCCAACACCCAAGCAAATCTAGCCTTCTACAATTCTCCTAGACTAGCCTTGCCCGAATATCAGGTACACATACAGCAACCTATCATGACTTACCCTAGGTCTTTACATCCTCATACTCATAATATCACGCATCCACACAATTTTCATATGCATGCACGGTTCCTTCTTTTTATTCTTTGCTGTGTATATGAGTATGTGCAAACAGATTTGTGAACAGATTGGACACTTAGACTTGCAAAGGTGCTCACATTCGTTAACTTCCAGTTTTGCAAGTATCATCCTGGTCTGGCTATGGCTCAGCTGGGTTCAGATATTTGACCTTTCAGTTCACACTTTTAACATATGTTGCTGAGCTGCAAAAAGGTCACATACTCTACTGACTTTGATCTCTAGCTTCACTTTCATGCAGTGTACTCAAGCCACTTATTTGAAGAGATCTCTTTGTTTCTTCCATCATGGACATCCTGCCACTGGGGCCTAATTCTTGTTGCTTTATGAGAGTAACCCACACTTGAAACTGTTGTAGATGACAAGTGATGCAAATTAGTTTTATAATCTCATGCAATCAATTTTCTTCTAATAAACAAATGTTAAAGAGTAACTATCCTGAGATAGATAACATGTGGTACTGTGTTAGCTGTAGAAAAAGCAGGAGACTGGTAGAGGAAAAGTGATATCTTTATTTGCTGAGTATGTTTATAATGCAAGCTTTTAAGACACCTTAGGTCTCTTTTTCAGGCATGTTGAAAAGCCATTCTATTATATGTCTGATGAAGTGACCTAAGGTGTCTTGAAAGCTTGTGTTATAAAGCTACTCAGCCAATACAGGTGTCACATTTATTATTCCAATATCCTGTTTATCCTGAAATAGTTGCTGTTATACAGATCTTCACCTTTGGAAGCATCCCTTCAGAAGAAATTAGGCTGCATTTAGAGACCTAGCAGATCGGTAGGAGAGAGTATTTGGTGTCACAAAAGTAACTTCAGTGCTCTAAATATTGTGATATTGACTGTTGACAACCACATCTTGAAATTCTATATCACATTGGACTGTGACCACAACTACAACATACATTTAACCCTTTGAGAGCCAGAGGGACATGCAGGTATTGCATACTCCTCTGGCACTCAAAGGGTTAAGGAGAGCTTTTATAACTCAATCCTGGCAGTCTATAAGTCTATGTGGCAACCACTAAAGCCTGGGATTTTGGGGTACAACTTCCCAGTTGTGGCCAGCCTCTGTTCAGTTTTCTGCCCCCTTCAAATGGATAACATAAACCATTTTAGGACTATGCAGTGGAGCCTGCATTTTTGCCAAGTCTTTTCCCATAACATCAAACTTCAAAAACATGGTAATTGCCTTTAAAACATTTATAAAACATAGATTCCACAAAAATGTTTACCTTCAAAGATAATGGATTTCTCTTAAATACTAACATCACATAATTTCACTCATCATGATTTTATTTTAAATAATACAATAATTAGTATTATCATTATTTTGATCCTGTGTTGAAAGTTGAGAGTCAGTGTGCACTTTGACATTTTTAATAATGAATTATTCTGATTTTGTTTGGCAGGTCTTCCCTTATATGTTTATTTTTGTTTGCTACAAAGAACCATCCTGAATACTATTGTCTTGGAAAAATGGTTAATATGCCTATGTTATGTATTTCTTCCTTCATGACATATTTTAAGAAATTGTAAGGCAAAAAGTGATCTTTCTTAATAATGAAATAACACCTTTTTCCTAAGAGTTTTACCAGCATACCGGGGAGAGATTAACTAAAAGTCAGTGCTGTGGCGATATGATTTTGTCGATATGTTCAAAGCATTTTGACATTTCGATGTACACCAATCGCCATATTCACTAAATTTTAGGGATACAAGGGGAAGGGAATTCATGATTGTCAAAGTGATGTCAATGTGGAAGGGATGCTCTCCCTCACACATCACCAGAACTACGACAATCCTGAAGTCTGACACCATTCTCTCTGCTAGCCCACTTGGTCATAGGGGAGTGGAGAGATTACTTTCAGCACCATGAATAGCATCAATCACTTAACCCATTGAGTGCATAGGGATGTGCATTGCTCAACCATGTGGCACTCAAAGGGTTAAAAAAAGTATTACAAGCTTTGTATCATATTAGTTCATACATGTTGTGCACTCCAATGGGAGGAGATTGGTGGCAACCAACTGCCCCCCCAGCCTTGTTCCCTTGCCTACTGGTAGACAGAACCCATGTACAATGTCTGACCCCCCCAGTCTTGTTCCCTTGCCTACTGGTAGCCACAACTCCAAATAGTAACTGCCTGGGCAAAGTGGGGTGTCAGGCAGTATATGTGGGGCTAACACATAGTGGTGATGTTCCCCATGTTGCCCCACAACATAGAAATCTGATATTCTGCCCGACAATGTAGAAATCCGACATGATGCCCTCCACCTATAAACTCTGACATGTTGCCCCCTCTAGTAAACACTGACATGTTGTACTTCACCTCTCAACTCCGACATGATGCCCCCAGTAAACTCTGACATGCTGCCCTCCCCCTATCAACTCTGACATGATGCCCACTTGCTAGAATACTCCGACATGATGCCCTCCCAGTAAAATCAGACATATGTTGCCCCCACACAGTTAACTCTTTGAGTGCCAGAGGGTTAGTGTTAAAAACATTTGTTGTACATTTTATTAAGTTAGATCTGCCGCATAACTTGTAAATTAACCATCTGAGTGCCAGAGGAGTTCGCAACGTATTGCATTTGCAGGGTTACTGTTAAAAATATATGTTTATTTTTTATGCGTTAAAATCAGACCTCACAGGGGGCATCTGGACCCCTCCTGATGTCCCCCTGGCATTGACCACCTATCCAATAGGAAAACTGAAATGCGTTAACCAGTAAGGCAAACAGCGCCTTCCACTTGGAGCTCCTATCCTCCAGTAAAGCTGGCTTTCTATTGATGAGCGCTTGAGTGGAGTGACCAACATATTTTGTTAACAGCAACCCTTTGAATGCTAGAAGAGTGCGCAGTGCATTGCTTTAGAATGTGTTGCATACCCCTCTGGTACTCAAAGGGTTAATTTTGTGGGGGCACTTTAGTTTAGATATTACTGGGAGGGCAGCATGTCAGAGTTTACTTGCAGGGGGGCATCATGTCAGAGTTGTTGGGTGGAGGGTAGCATGTAGGAGTTTACTGGGGAGGATCATGTCAGAGTTGATAGATGGAGGGTAGCATGTCAGATTTTTACATTGTGGGGTAGAATATCAGCTTTCTATATTGTGGGGCAGCACGGGGAACATTACCATTGTGTGTTAGCCTCACATATACTGCCTGACACCCCCAACCTTGTTCCCTTGCTATGCGGGAAATTTTTCTCACTTTTAGCCCACCGAAGTTGTGAGTCCTACAGCAACATATCCCTTGAAAAATTTGCTAGCATAAATAGTGCATTTGTCCTTTGCCCACAACACAAACCTCCTGCTTATGTGACACTGGCACATATTCATGATGATGTCAAGTGATTAAAAAAAATAAAGTACAACCTACAATGTGGCAGATGTGTATGATAGTGGTAGTGGGGGACTGGCAAGGTATGATTTGTGGGACCTTGACAAACTGCATCTATCCCTGGAGGATATCATCATCATCATCATTTATTGCACATGCTGCAGCAACCATTGCTTCAGTCAGTTTTTGAACTACCACTTTACTCCCACGTCCCTGCACTTCCTCCACCTTTCCCCCTCCCCCTTGTGCATTTGCTGGACATTGCTCAATTACTGTGTGTATTTTACTCTCTACAGTACACAACTGGTGGAGTGTGATGTCTTGCCTTATGCCTCAACAAAATTCTCAATGTTGTCTGTTATCTATAAAGTCTGCCTCAGTCACAGAGCTCACATCAGACTCCCAGTCAGCTGTCTGTCACCCAATATATTTATTTGTTTAATTATTTCTCAATTAGTTTTTGTAATTTTTTTATTTTTATTGTATTCTTTTAAGTTATTCATCCTGTCACAATCAGTCCAAAAAAAATAATGATAACTAAAAAACAAAATCAACAACTTCTTTCCCCATGCTTCCCAAAGACAGAGACAAAAGCAAGATCAGCAAGCAAACTGGATCCCATCTGCTGTGTCTTGTGAGTCCATCACACTGAATTTTGGGGTATTAGGGGTCAATCTCCTTCCTTTCTTCTTCTATCCCAGAGTGTAGAGGTGGACAAAAGGTCCCGCCTTGTTCCTGCAAAACAATCAGTGAAAACCTTGTTGTTGTCTGATTTTTAGCGGGAAAATCTGCTTTAAAAACAGTGATTAAAATCTTTACATTTTGCATCCATTGACCAAAATTCTTCACCATTTTTCAATTTTTCATATTCCAGGAAGTGAAACACAATAGAAGCAGCTACAGAGTGATGTAGACTTGCACAATTGAGGCAGTAGAGACTCATAGTGATTGCTATCACTATGAGAAAGTTTATAACAAATAAAAGGAGGAAGTGGAAGGACTCTTATGTGTCCACTAAGTCTGAGGTGGAGGAGGAAGAGGAAGTAAGCACTATAGAAGCAATGCTGTCCAGTCCCCCTTAATCACCCCTAGGGATCTTAGGAAAATTAATATCAAGGGAGGAAGAAGAGGGTATGAGTGAGAGCAGGACAGGTCATCTGCCTGTGTCTGCTGCCAGACGTGCTGCCCCTGTTGCCACCATTGCTGCACTTGCTGCCAGATGTGCTGCTCCTGCTTCAAATAGTGTTGTTCCTGCTGCCAGATGTGCTGCCCCTGCTACTGCTACCACCATTGCTGTTCCTGCTGTCAGACATGCTGCTCCTGCTGCCACTAGTGACGTGCCTGCTGTTAGATGTGCTGTCCCTGCTGCCACCAGTGTTGTGACTGCTGCCAGTGCTGAACATGCTGCCACCAGTACTGTGTCTACTATCAGACATGCTGTCCTGCTTCTACCAGTGCTGTGCCTGCTGCCAGTGCTGAACCTTTTGCCACCAGTACTGTGCCTGCTGTCAGACGTGCTGTCCCTGCTTCCACCAGTGCTGTGCCTGCTGCCAGTGCTGAACCTACTGCCACCAGTACTGTGTCTGCTGTGAGACGTGCTGCCCCTACTTCCACCAGTGCTATGCCTGCTGCCAGTGCTGAACCTACTGCTAGTGTGTCTTGTAATACTCAGGATGGTGGGGGAATAGATGATGCCAAGTGTGACAGCAGGGGACCCTAAGTCACAATTGCCATCCCAAGCTAGTACTACTACTACTACTACTACTACTACTACTACTACTACTACTACTACTAATAACAAGTTTGTCAGTGTTAGGAGTGAAGGAGAGGGTAATCAATATACTCATATTAAAAGTGATTATGAGGAGGAAGACTCTTGGGCTGAACTTTATGTGGTTAGTTTTAATAGTAGTAACAGTAATGGTGAACCAGTCAGTGAGACTAGTGTTAGGGGAGTGGTAGGGGAAGCATTTGAGAGCATCCAGACTAGCAATCAAGGGAGCACACATTATTCCTCTGGCCCTGGGAGTTCCCTTCACTTCACTACAGTGTCAAAGTGGAACATGAACCTAAAGAGGCCAGAATTGTTGGTGATGATGATGGTAGAGAAGCTGGGGTGGAAGAGACATTGATGGCCATTTTAGCAGAAACTGAGAGGAATGGGATGAGGATGGGCATCACCACTACCACCAGCAGTAAGCTTTCAGAATTTGCAACTACTCTAATTCCTGCTGCTGCTGAGTTGCAAGGGCAGAAGGATGCTGAGGAGCAGGCTAGTGTGCCATAGACCACAGTGAACACAATGGCAATGGGTTCAACAACTGATGCAGGACTAGGATAGGTTCCACTTGCCAGCAGCAGCAATACTCCTGGTGTTATTTGCAGTCCTTGTTCTGAGGAAGTAGCAGTAACAGCAGCATCATCCTCTGTCCCAGCCAGTGAAGGGGAACGTGGAGGAGAAGAAGAAAGAGGCCATTCTTCTCCATCTGTTCCCTACTGTCACTGATAACAAGGAACAGACAGGAGACAGTACTGATTATGAAACACCACCATTATTGAACAAAATATACAATGGCAAAGACACGCTGATACTGATCACTTGTAGATAGGCACAAAGCAAGAGGTTCCTACCAGGAATAGGTAGCGTAGTTACTGGGGTTAGGACCCAGGAAAGTACAGCAAAAGACTGGGGCTAGGACCAAGAAGAGCGTATATACAGGTTGCCACCAGGAGAATACTGACTCAGGCCTGCAGTCAGAATAGACAGTGTGCAGACCAGCCAAAGGTCAATACCAGAGCAGGTAGTCAGCCAGAGCCGAAGGTCCAATACCAAGTGGTTAGTCAGACAAGCCACAACACTGAACACCAGGGAGAACAGATAGCCAAGCCAAAGGTCATACACAAGCACTCTCCAAACTGAACTGCACTGGAACACCATGAAAGGGCAAATGGTGTGGTGTCCAGGCAGTTTATGTACCTTTCCTCCATTCCTGGGAGGTGGAGCACTAAATGGCCTGTCCCTTTAAGAGCCGGACGCAACATCACTAGAGGGAATCCTAGTGACGCGTGCCTGACTCTGCCAGCCAGCAGAGGGAGCCCAAGAGACATGGCAGGAGCTGCAAGAAACAGAAAGGAGAGACCGGAGCCAGCAAGACCATGGTATTCGGTTTTCCCTTTACACCAGATGCGGCACGGCCACGAAGAACACACGGAAGGGGCGACTGCCTCTGTGCGCACCGAGGCGGCCGGCTTCCTAAGCAGGTAAGCAATAGCGCTTACACCTATCCCCTGAAGTCATGGGTGTGGGACTATTTTTCTCTTGGGGCAGGCACAGTGAAGTCTTCACCAACAGCACTGTGCACAATTTGTGACAAGTCAGTGATAGGGTAACTACATCTTCTGCCAATCCACCTTGTTCATCATTACCTCCCCTGGCAAATGATAGCCACTCTGTTGATGTTAGAATGTGACAGTTAGTGTCCACCCATTTCACACTGTGTGGTGCACTGGCCACACATGCCAGTGTGGTGGAAGAGAATCGATACTAGGTCATCAAGCAGCATCTGAGGAGATTCCATCCCACAGAATATACTCAGATTCCGGCAGGGAGGTTCATCATTACTATTAAACTGTCAGCAAGTTGTCATGTGTCCATAGTGGGGTGTGGACAAGGGGTATAGTGACAGAGGCAGTACTTGGGTTCTGGTGTCATGGTGTTTGGATACAGTTGTGCCCCCAGATGTTATTTACCACACACAATGTGCACATTACAGTTGCTGATCTCAAGGGAAACAGTTCTATTCTAATAACCACACACCCATGATTTTGGAAGAGGGGTGCATGGAGAAGAATTATTGGCCAACTTCTTTTCACCACATGTACTGGGGGCTACTTATTGTGCTGCTACTACCTCAGGCGCATCACCGAAGATAGTCGTGGCAAGTGGAATCTTCATCATTAGTGTTGAGCGAGCACCGTGATGCTCGGGTGCTCGGGTGCTCTGACCGAGCACCCCCTGCTGCTCGAGTGCTCGGCCGAGCACCCGAGCCCCATTGATTTCAATGGGAGCACTCGAGCATCAAACCAGGCACCCCCTGCTCTGATGAGCGGAGGGTGCCTGGTCAATGTGCCCCTTCATCTCCGCTATGCCCCTCTTCCACAATGTCCCCCTTCATCTCCTCTATGCCATAGAGGAGATGAAGGGGGACATTGTGGAAGAGGGGCATAGCGGAGATGAAGGGGGACATTGTGGAAGAGGGGCATAGACTCTATGCCCCTCTTCCACAATGTCCCCCTTCATCTCCGCTATGCCCCTCTTCCACAATGTCCCCCTTCATCTCCTCTATGGCATAGAGGAGATGAAGGGGGACATTGTGGAAGAGGGGCATAGCGGAGATGAAGGGGCACATTGTGACAGACGGGCATAGCGGAGATGAAGGGGGACATTGTGGAAGAGGGGCATAGAGTCTATGCCCCTCTTCCACAATGTCCCCCTTCATCTCCGCAATGCCCCCTTCATCTCCGCAATGCCCCTGTACCTCCATTCCCTGGTGGTCCAGCGGCGCGTCTTCGGATCTGTGCCTCTTCCGGCACAGATCCCCGCAACCCGAACATGTCGGGCGAGCACATGGCGGTACTCGTACGAGTACCGCCATGTGCCGAGCAGAGCGATGCTCGAGCCGATCCGAGCATCGGCCGAGCACGCTCGCTCAACACTATTCATCATCCATTACCCATGTGACTGCTATTGTTGATCCCATTCCCTTTCATCTGCCTAATCATCCTGCTGCTTGAACAATTCAGCAACAGTAGCAAGACCAGCAGTCACAAATTCTGCATCTACTGGCCAACATGACATGACCTGCTGGCACTAGGCCAGTAGGGAATTTTTTTTTTCTCAGGGCTTGTGTTTAAAAAAAAATAAATAAATACAAAAACATATAATAAAAAAAACCTACAAAAAAAATAAAACATTTTTAGGGTTTGTTTCTAAGGAGCCTAAGTCCTACAAATCAATGTTTCCTTAGGGCTTGTGCCAAATAAACCTTAATCCTACAAATCAATGTTTCTTCAGGGCTTGGGCCTCTAACAACAAAGCTACCAAATTATCTTCTACAAAATACTCTATCATGTCAAGTATCAGTCTACCCCAATGGCAGCTTATGTCAGAGGGTTCCTTTCTCTATCACTTTACATATACATTTTTTATTTTATTTTATTTATTTATTTATTAACTGTCCCCCCATGATCAGTATAGAAACCTACCCAAAACAAATTCCCTATTCAACTGATTCATTCCCCAGACTTCATCCACCAGCACAGGCACCCTCCTCAGACCCCTTTTATAACATGTCTTATGGGATTTTTTTAATTGTATTTAGGCTTTATTTTTTTATTAACTGCCCCCCAATAACAATAAACAAACCTCACCAAAAAACATTCCCTGTCCAACTGATTCTTTCTCCAAACCCCATTAACACAGGCACCCTCATGCCACTTTTATACTGTACCACCAATACAGTCAACAACCCCCCCAAAAAAATCCCTGTTCAACTGATTGTTTCCCCACACTCCACCAACCCATACACCCTCAGACCCCTTTATACTATGCATGTGGGACATAAAATAATATTTGCTATGTGATTTCAATGGAATGAGCTAGCTGAAAAAAGCAGAAAAATGTCACTTTTCAAAATAACATTTTCTCCAAGCGGGAAGTACCATTATTTGCCGATTTCCATTTGTGGTGAAAATTTTTGCCCGTCCCTACCAGAATGCTCCCAGACTCCCCTGATGCAGCAAACAAATGAACTACCAAAAAACTCCCTAAACTAAGCTTCAATTCCCCTTTATTTGCCTATCTTCTCTAGCTCAAAAACATGCTGCTTTCTCCTCTTACAAACACAGAATGGCATGCTGTGAGAGCCTGACACTTTTTTATATGGCTGTAGAAAATTAGAGAAACTTCCATGCAGTGGGAAAAAATGTTTCTTCCCATTGATTTCAATGCAATAAGCTAGGCGAATAAAGCGGAAAAACTGCACTTTTCGCAGGAAAGTGGGAATTGCCATTTTTTGCATGTTTTGGTTTGAGGAAAATCTAACGGTGAAGTGCCATTATGCTTCATTTCAATATGGAAATAGGCCATTGTCGAAGTGATGAGTGAAAATTCATAACCTGTCGGATGGATGTCGCTATGGCCAGACTTTTGTTGGACTGATAGTGATGTGATGTCGAAGACACTTTAGTGAATACTGTCCATGTACCTTCGACACTGCTCTGACACAACATTGAATTTTTGAGCCCTCTTCAAACTTTAGTGAATATAGACCCAGGTGCAGTACTTGGTGCAATGTGCAGAGCTTACCTGTAGGTTTGCTTGGAGTCCTGAACCACTGTGTAGAAGGCATTGCGGCAATTGTGCATCTGGCAGTGCCTACACAGTACCAAGTTCTGCCTACAGACAGGGTAAGTTCAAGCCAAGAACCAATACCACTCATGCACCATAAAATATATATATATATATAATGAATACCTTTACTTTTGCAAAGATGAGGAAGGAGTAACACATGAAGAACAAGGCAATTTGCAATAATGAAACTTTTCTACTCTTGAGATCCCAGCAATGACTCTTATCCACCAATGGTAACAGTGTATGTCCTACCCAATGTTTGTGTACCTGTGGCTCCCTTGATGAGGTGGGAGTAGCTGGTTTTAATTCCCAGTTGATACCTGCTGATGCTGGGGTGTGTATTATTGCCTTCTATCTCTTGCAGATATCTGATCCCATGGAGAAGGTTCTCCAACTAAAAGTCCCTTCCTCCCAATTAAATGTGTAGCCCCTGTGGCCAGGACCTGGGAATAAAGTCCAGCAGTGACAAAATACTTACTAATCTATGTATATATCTGAATACTTTGTTATCCCTATTCCATAAACTAAGAGGGGAAATGGCTCCTGCTACAAGTGGGGTGCAATTCTACATATGTATAGGTTGAAAACTAATTGGTCATATGTACTAGAATTGATTCTGTTCTCCATTCTTGTGTATATGTAAAAACTAACCTCTTATCAAGAAAGTACATTTTTTTTTTTAGTCCTATTGTGGGCTTGAATTGATGATGCAGGACGTCACTGTTGTACTCTCCTTCATGATTGTTTCTGTGTACCTTATAAATACTGAATACTGTTTACAGGGAGCAACTACTAGTCTTCAACCAGCATTGGAGAGCAAATCAAATGGATTGGGTTTTGTTTGTGTAACTTATAAGCCACATGGTTCTTGATTCGTGAGCTGGAATGGGACAGATACTACTACCACCTGCAGCTATTGCTGAGTCTGTCCTCTGGGTCAGTGTGTTGTTCCTCTCTACATGTTGTTTTCTTTATTTACCACAAGTATGATCACAAATGTTTACTAACACAAAATGCAACATTTTTTGACATTTCTATTTTTAGAAATGCAAAGTCAACATTACAAAAGTAGTTTTCAATACAGTTATGAAACTCTTGATATTGTAAAGCGAATTATATTACTGTGTTTAAAAATAAATCATAGGTTACATAGTTACATTACTGAGGCTGAAAAAGCACAAATTCATCAAGTTTTCCCTTTCCCAGAATCATTAAGGATCTTTAATGATCCTTAATTAAGCAAAATACACGTTGAAAGCATTTCCATTCTAACTGAAAAGGAAAGAAAATCCTTCCTTACTTACATTTTTTCCATATTATGGCTATATCACAGTTCCACATACTGATCACAGCTGGATCACTTGTTATGTCTTAAATATTAGCAGCCATAACACCAGCTCTAATTCTAATTCTAAACGAGTTAAAGTACATCAGCAGACATTTTGTAAGAACCATATGCCAGATGAGAATGTACCATTTGCTTAAAAGTGTGAGTAATATTCTGGGAATGTAGTTTCAAAGGAGTGAGGTGAAATATTAAGAAATGTATGTTTTATGATCAGGATTATCATCTTCTATCCTGAAATGAATAAACAGGCTATGAGTTTATAATTAAAGCAGTGGTGCATAGGGGATATTTCCATTGCTCTCCTTTAACTCTTTTATGAGTATTGACTATTATGTGTAGGATGTTATTGCTTATAATTATCATGTATCTGTGTGTGTTTTTTAATCTTAAATTGTACATTTATAATATACTACTGTATTACAGCCTCTTAATTAGAAGCAATTGGACAATTTTAACTTATTAAGAATAACTGTTCTGAACTCCTTCATGCAATCTTGAAGAAGACATAATTTTTTTCATTGCCTTTAGACTCATTAAACAGTGAACAAATAATTAGGGAGAATTCAATAGTAAATGCTTTGCACAGATCTCAAGGGCACCTGACAGCTCCAAGAGATGTAACTGTTTTGAAAGAAGCAAAAGCATGTAAGTCTTCTGAGATTGTTATTAGGCTATTATTAGTTGGAGTTTGTCTTAAACCAGTCTAGCTGGTGTATACAATATAAAACTATGGTTTACTCTTAAAAATCAATTCATTTATATAAAATGTCAAACATTTATTTAAATTACTGTGTACAAAGCTTTTCATAATTTCCTATCAAAATATATAGTTTTCCTATTATGACACCAAATGCACTTTAAAGGGATAGTAATACTTAAAATGTAAAAAAAAATATGTTGTAGGGTTTATCCCCCTGAGTAAAACAGGAGTACTCCCACTGCTGAGAGGTGTTTCATTCAAAAGTTATTAATTTTCAACGTTGAATTTTTTAGGTGCAATATCACAGTGGCCTGAAATTGTACAGTGGCGCTGTTGCTACATCATCCTATGGAGATTTATGGTCCCGGGACCAGAGCTGTCCATAGGATGGTGTAGCAACAGCACCACTGTACAATTTCAGGCCACTGTGATATTGCACCTAAAAAATTCAACTTTGAAAATTAATAACTTTTGAATGAAACACCTTTCAGCAGTGGGAGTACCCTTGTTTTACTCAGGTGGATAAACCCTACAACATATTTTTTTTTACATTTTAAGTATTACTATCCCTTTAAATTATATTTATACAACTTTTATTGGAACCTTCATTTTAAGTGGTTATGCTGTTGTTTGAAATATAATGCATTGTGAGTGCTGTAAGAGAGATAAAATGGGCACAGATGTTGTGGGTGATATTTGGCATTTCTATGAGGGTTTTGGATTCTGAGAGGAATCATGTAACAAATACATTTAGGATATCTCTCTGAGGGTTTTGGATTTTATGAGGAATGTAGTCACACTCACAACTAAATTTAGGACATAGGCAAGCCATATTATGTTGGAGCCATTGTCAGCAGACACAAAGCCAGATTTCAAGGAGCAGGGTTCAAGCCATTCATCTATCACCAGGTGTAGTTTATTTAATACATCTGCAGCTTTGTGGGATTGTGTCTCAAATCTTTCCATGCACAAAGTGACATGACAATGGTATTGGCTACACTGATGCTGGAGTGTAGAGCCAGAGGCACCATTAGCAGAAATTAGACATTGCATGCTGTTTTTGCCAAGTGATGAAAAGGAAACACAGTGAGCAGTGACAGTCAGATAGTCTGTACTCTGGCTTCCTGTCTACATATATGCTGAGTTTTCTTTCTGTATGGTCTTTCCAGCCTTTTGTTCTGCACACTAACCACCTGAATGTGCAATTCTGACACAGCTATCCTTTAAAACTAGCTGTGGCTTATGACATGAAAGTGCAGTGCAACACATCACATCTGTTCTTTAAAGGGATAGTAATACTTTAATATTACTATTCCCCATATTGTAGATATTAGAAAAAGAATCGAATTGCCCCTAGGTTCATCTTTCAAACCTTTATGGTTTGAAAGATAAAAGAACGCAAAGTTCCCCCCTCCCTCCCCCTTCCCTGAAGTCAGCGTTGTACTGACTGCAGGGATATCCGGTTTTATTTTCATCAGGTGGCTCTGCAGCAGAGCCAAGATCACATTAGTAAAAAAAGAATTATTTTACTGAAATGGTCTTCTACGTGTGATTGCAAACCGAGCACGTGTAGAAGACTTTTCAGTGAAATAATTCTTTTTCACGAATGCGATCTCGGCTCAGAGGCAGAGCCGCCTGATGAAAGTCAGACCGGATATCCCTGCAGTCAGTACAATGCTGACTTCCGGAAAGGGGGAATGAGGGGGGAACTTTGTGTTCTGTTATCTCTCAAACCATAAAGGTTTGAGAGATGAACCGGGGGCAATTCAATTCTTTTTCAAATATCTACAATATGGGGAATAGTAATATTAAAGTATTACTATCCCTTTAAAGCCTCTGATGTCAACCACTTATCATAGGTGTCTGAGAAGTTGTGTTTTATTGTATGTAAATGGGCTGAGATAAGATAACATTGTTCCTACATACCACAGCAGTGGGCACGAAACTCAATAAATGATCTGCATTAGCTGTTATCTCTCATAGCAAATAGTACAAACAACATTAACCAAATGGAATCTGTACAGGACAGTCCACACATGCAATAAATTAATATTTAAGATTAGGGACTTTACATAAAATGACACATTTTTACAGGCGCTAACTGTAAATATATAGATTATTTAACATTTATATAACCAAATTTAATTTTAGCAGTTTATGGCACCTTTAAATTTATCAGTAGGTTTTCTAAAGGGCAAATAGCGCGCCTATTATTATGTGGACAGATAATAAAATAAATCAATAAAAAAACAAAAATACTTTGACTGATACATGACCCTGTATTTCCCCTCTTGAAAGAAATGCATCTAATCTTCTCTTAAATGTATCCATTCTATCTGCCATTACCATATCCTTGGGCAAGGAATTCCATAATTTAACAGACCTTACTGTAAAAAAAACATCTTCTGCTGAAATTGAAATCTCCTTTCCTCTAATCTCAAGGGGTGGACCCTGATTATTTGATCAGGTCTTGGATTGAATAGTTCACCAGAGAGATCCTTGTATTGACCACTCATAAACTTGTACATTGTGATAAGAGTTCCACTTAGTCATCTTTCCTCTAGAGTAAACAATAGGGATGGGTGAAAATTTTCACCTCAAACTGAAATTGGTGAAAAATGGCACTTTCTGCATGGTGAAAATTTTCAGCAAAAAGTGGAGTTTTTCCCCTCTTTTTCCTGCTTTTTTCTCCTAGCTCATTGCATTGAAATCCATGGGTAGAACATTTTTTCTCCACCTCACAAAACTTTTCTACAGCCATATAAAAAGGTGTCAGGCTCTCACAGCATGCCATTTTGTGTTTGTGAGAGGAGAGAGCAGCATGTTTTTGAGCTTCAGAAGATAGGCATATAAAGGGGAATTGAAGCTTAGTTTTAGGGAGTCATTTAGTTAGGACATTTGTTCTTTGTAGTAGGGGAGTCGGGTGGCACAATGGGGAGAAGAAGGGAGGAAGGAGTTTGACCCAAAATACCCCAAAATTTGGTGTGATTGACTGGCAAGATACAGGTAGCTGGGGTATAAATTGCTTGCTGATTTTACTTTTATTGTCTCTGTGCTAGGGAAGTCTGGGAAAAAAAGTTGTTGATTTTGTTTTTTAGTTATATATATATATATATATATATATATATATATATATATATATATATATATATATATATATTGGGGGGACTATCTGTGATAAGATATGGTAGACAACTTAAAAAAATAAAATAAAAAATAAAAAAACATAATTAAACAAATAAATATATTAGACAGTGGACTGGGAGCTCTGTGACTGAGGCAGACTTGATAGACAGCAGACGACATTGAGAATTTTGTTGAGGGTCAAGGCAAGACATCACAATCCATCAGCTGTGTACTGTAGACAGTAAAAACACACACAGTAATTGAGTAATATATAGTAAATGCACAAGCAGAAGGGGGGAAGGTGGAGGAAGTGCAGGGGCATGGGAGTAAAGTGTTAGTGCATATAATTACTGCAGCAATTGTTGCTACAGCATGTGCAATAAATGTTGATGATACATCTCCTCCCAGGGTGGATGCAGTTTGTCAAGGACCTACCAATCAAACCATGCCAGAACCTCTGCCACCACTACCATACACATGTAGGTTGTACTTTATTTTTTATCACTTGATATCATCAGGAAGTAAGTGTTGTGGGCAAAGGACAGAGGCACTCTGCATGCTAACACATTTTACATGGTATATGTTGCTGTATATTGTGCTGGGAAATGTTGTATCATATTAAACATAGGAAAAAAATGTGTTGGAATAGATAAAAATGTTTTAGAATAGGAGAAGAATGTGTTAGAATAAGTGAAACGTGTTAGAATAGGAGAATAATGTGTTGGAATAGGCAAATAATTTGCTGGAATAGGCGAATAATTTGCTGGAATAGGCAAAAAGGAGGTAAATTTTGCATTGGAGAAAAAGAGAAAACTTTCTAGAAAAAAATTGTTTACACTTTTTGCCCACCCCTAGTAAACAAAGAAAGTTTGTCTAGATGTTCCTCATACGTCTGGTCTTCTATTCCCTTAAGTAATTTTGTTGCTCTTCACTGTATTCTCTCCAGTTGTAGAATATCCTTTTTCAAAACTATTGCCTAAAACTGTGCTTCATATTTAAGGTGAGGTTTTACCAATGATTTATTCCATGGCAAAATTATGTTATCCACTCTTGCTTCAATACCCCTTTTTAAGCAAGGCAGGACTTTGTTTGCTTTTGCTACTGGTATTTCACAGTAACCACTCCTTCCAAGTTATAGTTTACAATGATTCCCAGGTCTTTCTCTAGCAATGAGTCCCCTAAAATGATTCCACTAAGTTCATAAGTAGTATTGGGATGTTTTCTTCCTAATGCATGACATTACACTTTCCTCCATTAAATTTCATATTCCATTGGTTTGCCCAATCTACCATTTTATGTCAATCCCTCTGTAGAGAACAAATATCCTGTTCTGAATTTATTACACAGTGTACTTCACTGTTAAATAAAGTCCAGCAAAATATACTAGTGGCAGGGGTAGGGCAAAAGGAGTAGTAGCAGGGCAGGGATGTGTTAGTAAAGTGGCATTCCAACAAATGAGCCATGGTTGATGTAGTGTGTGGAATAAACAATTGCGATGCTTCTCTTCCTGAGGAAACAGTTTGTCAAAGTACTATAAAAAGTTCCACCACCACCAGAAATATATATTTTTTAAAAGTAAGAACAGTGAAGATGACAATGACTCATATTTAATGTTGAATTGATGGAATGATGTAGGAAGGTGTAGCAGTTAAGCCAGATGCTGCATCTGACAATGAGAGTAAAAACACCAGTCTGCAAAGTTGCAGCACTGAAGAGGACTCACAGAAGAACTTGACCCTTCACAGGAACCTGCACCTCTTCTTCCTGCCCACTCCCAGGATCATCCAATATGTCCTCCTGCTGCTCACTCACAAGAGGATCTCTGTTACTTAATACATCCAATTTGAATTTCACTATGTCTTCCTAATTGGAATCTTCATTCCCCCATTCTGTTTTTTTACTTTGCAAGTCCATGGTCTTCTGGTGAAGAAAGCTGTGGAGTGCATTGAAAGACTATCAGATTGCTTGGTGACATTGGTAGTGCACCTGGTGTCACTACCATTGTTGGAGCAGGTGGCACTGGCTGGGGCTCCACTGCACTGCTACTGCTGGTGGTGGCAGTAGCAATGGCACTACTAACAATTGGTGTCTCTGCTTCCACCTTGGCAAGTGAGAGAGCAACTCAGTTTAGGTGTGGCCTGTACCCCCCACCCTCCAATGAGGATGATTCTACTCCAGTTTCTCCCCTTCCCTTCCAAATCTTTCTGGTAGACATAACTGAGCACCTCTTGTTATGATTAAACACATATATTATAAAGAAAAATATGTTTTAGAATTTTTATTTTAAAAAATATAAAAAAAAGAAGAAGAAAAAAGAAAAACATCACTCACACTACACACACTTCCCAGACACTAACAACCTTAACAATAATTACATTTTAATTACCCTCATTATCCTAATACTAGGGATGGGCGAAAATGTTCGCCTCAAACCAAAATCGGCAAATAATGTCTCTTCCCTCCTGGCAAATAATTTCTCAGTGAAGAGTGTCATTTTTCCACTTTTTTCACCTAGTTTGTTCCATTAAAATCAATGGGAACATTGAATTTATACACAATACATTTCAAATGTTATTTTATTTCCCAAAGGCACAGTATAAAAGGGAATAGAAAATATACATACATATACTATCAGGCGATTCTACAGTGATCTCTATTGGTTTATAATAAACTAAATATATTAAACGTCCCACAGTACTGCAATTCCTTCCAATTATCGGTGGAAGTCCCAGAATATGTGTCACTCCACAACGTATATAGGAAAGAGCAAAAAGAAAAATCCAATCAATAGCCTGTGTTAAGAATCATAGATAAAGATGCAATATCCACTTACAGTTAAGTTGCTCTTATCCAGCTCTAGTGGATAGATAACGTGTTTCACTATTATCCTCCATTAACATTCCTCCAATCAATCTATAAAAATGTTTCCAATCATCAAACATCATTGTTGTCAATCCTTTTTATATTCCCAATGCCGCTCCGTTATCTCAGAGATTTAAAGTGGTACACAAAGATACAGCATTCAGTGTAATATCACAAGGTAGGTACAGAGGTGAAATAAATCCACTCACGCTATTAATTCTCTTTCTCCAGAGTAATTTAACAGGATCGAAATCCCCAATCTCATCACGTCTCTTTTAGTGATGAGCGAGCACCCCAATGCTCGGGTGTTCGGGTGCTCTGACCGAGCACCCCCTGAGGCTCGAGTGCTCGGCCGAGCACCCGAGCCCCATTGAAGTCAATGGGAGGACTCGAGCATTACACCAGGCACCCCCTGCTCTGATGAGGGGAGGGTGCCTGGTCCATAGGAAAATGGCAGAAAAGGATGGAAACACCACAGAAATGGTTCAGGGACAGCATAGGGAGGATGTCTGGATGCATCTTGGACTCCAACATCGCTGCTGGGAACGATCTTTCGCCCGTAGTACGCCATTTTTACAGACTGACCGTAAAACACACAAAAAGGAAAATAAAAACGACTTTAGGCGAAAAATTGTTACCAAACAGTATTTGCTGTATATTTACTTGTATATCATCTGCAAATTCTCCCAAAAATTTCCTTGATTTTCAGAACTGAGGCCATGATTAAGAGGGAAACGTGCGCAGAGGCAAATTCTCCCAAAAATTTCCTTGATTTTCAGAACTGAGGCCATGATTAAGAGGGAAACGTGCGCAGAGGCAAATTCTCCCAAAAATTTCCTTGATTTTCAGAACTGAGGCCATGATTAAGAGGGAAACGTGCGCTGAGCTGACCATCTAAAACATTATGGGTGAGGGTCTGCTGCAGAGCTGACCATCCTAAACATTATATGCGAAGGCCCGCTAGTGAGCTGACGCTATAAAACATTATATGAGAGGGCCCGCTAGAGAGCTGACCCAATAAAACATTATATGAGAAGGCCCGCTGGTGAGCTGACCTATATAAAAATTGTCAAACAGGGCCCGCTGGTGAGCTGGCCCTATATAAAAATTATATCACAGGGCCCGCTGGTGAGCTGGCCCTATATAAAAATTATATCACAGGGCCCGCTGGTGAGCTGGCCCTATATAAAAATTATATCCCAGGGCATATGGAAGAGGAGGAGGAGGATGAGAAGATTAAGAGTCAACCATATACCCGTTTTTTGGGTGGAAGGGGTGAATGGGAATACAGAGTATTCCCATCATTGTAAATAACATATATAAAGTGAGTTTATGTTCCCCCGGGGCTTTCCTCCAGTGGAGTGGAGAAGTCAGGGGAAATCCAGGCCTTGTTCATTTTTATAAGTGTCAACCTATCAGCATTGTCGGTGGAAAGGTGGATACGCTTATCTGTTATGATGCCACCAGCAGCACTAAATACCCGCTCAGACAGAACGCTGGCGGCAGGGCAGGCCAGCACCTCCAAGGCGTAGAGTGCCAGTTCATACCACGTGTCCAGCTTGGACACCCAGTAGTTGTAAGGCACAGAGGGATCATTGAGGACGCTGACACGGTCTGCTACGTACTCCTTCACCATCTTCCAAAACTTTTCCCTCCTTGTGACACTAGGCTGCGCATCAGGGTGAGGGTGCTGGCGGGGTGTCATGAAGGTGTCCCACGTCTTGGAGAGTGTTGCCCTGCCTTTCTCGGAACTGCTGTGTGCTCCCCTTTTCTCCCCTTCTCGGTTGGCCAAGGTAGCACGTACTCTGCCGCCAGCGTTGTCAGATGGAAAATTTTGGAGCAATTTTTCAACAAGAACCTTCTGGTATTGCACCATTTTGCTTGTCCTCTCCACCGGAGGAATGAGAGATGAGAAATTCTCTTTGTAGCGGGGGTCCAGTAGGGTGAACACCCAGTAATCCGTGTTGTTTAAAATGCGTATAACGCGTGGGTCACGGGAAAGGCAGCCTAACATAAAGTCAGCCATGTGTGCCAGAGTACCAACAGTCAAGATTTCGCTGTCCTCACCAGGAGGATGACTCTCAATATCCTCATCCTCTTCCTCCTCTTCTGCCCACCCACGCTGAAGAGATGGAACTAAAGTTCCATGGCTACCCTCTGTAACGGAGGCAACCGTGTCTTCCTCCTCCTCCTCCTCCTCCTCCTCCTCCGCCTCCTCCAATTGTCGCTGAGAAGACGAAGTGAGGGTGCTCTGGCTATCACCTTGTGTAAGCTCTTCCTCCCCCATTTCCACCTCTTCCACATGCAAAGCGTCGGTTTTAATTGTGAGCAGCGAGCGTTTCAGTAGACACAGAAGTGGGATGGTTACACTGATAATAGCGTTATCGCCGCTCACCATCTGTGTCGATTCCTCAAAATTGCGTAAAACCTCGCAGAGGTCTGACATCCATTCCCACTCCTCACTTCTGATTACAGGAAGTTGAACGGAGAGGCGACGACCGTGTAACAGCTGGTACTCCACTACTGCCCTCTGCTGCTCACAAAGCCGGGCCAACATGTGGAAGGTGGAGTTCCAGCGCGTGCTCACGTCACACAGCAGCCGGTGAGCTGGCAATTGTAAGCGCTGCTGCAGCTTCAACAGGCCGGCCGAAGCTGTAGATGACTTACGTAAATGTGCACACACGCGGCGCACCTTGGTCAAGAGATCATGCACATTGGGGTAGGTTTTTAGAAATCGCTGCACCACTAAATTAAATACATGCGCTAGGCATGGTACGTGTGTGAGCTTGCCGAGCTCCAAAGCCGCCACCAAGTTACGCCCATTATCACACACAACCATGCCTGGTTGCAGGTTGAGTGGCGAGAGCCACTGCTCGGTCTGGTGACTAATCCCCTGCAACAGCTCTGAGGCCGTGTGCTGTTTGTCCCCAAGGCAGATCAGCTTCAGCACGGCCTGTTGACGCTTCCCCACTGCAGTGCTACACTGCTTCCAGCTACTGGCTGATGGGGGAGTGGCGCTGCGTGTAGAGTATTCGGAGGTGGAAACGGAGGAGGAGGAGCCAATAACGTAGGTGCTGGTGGAAACCCTGATGGAGGTAGGGCCCGTAATCCTCGGCGTGGGTAGCACCCGTGCCATCCCAGGGTCCGAGTCGCTCCCAGCCTCCACGACATTCACCCAGTGTGCCGTCAGGGAAATGTAGCGTCCCTGGCCACAAGCACTTGTCCATGTGTCAGTCGTTAAGTGGACCTTCCCAGTAACTGCGTTGGTCAGGGCACGGGTGATGTTACGGGACACATGGTGGTGTAATGCGGGGATGGCACACCGGGAAAAGTAGTGGCGGCTGGGGACCGCGTACCGAGGGACAGCTGCTGCCATCAGGCTGCGGAAGGACTCAGTGTCCACAAGCCTAAATGGCAGCATTTCGATGGCCAGTAATTTTGAAAGGTGTGAGGTTAGTGCTATGGCCTGTGGGTGGGTGGCTGGGTACTTTCTCTTGCGCTCAAATGCCTGGGGTAACGACATTTGGACGCTGTGCTGGGACAGGGAAGTGGATGTGGTCGCTGATGGTGCTTCAGATGGTACAGGTGCAGGGTGGGAGGTATGCGGGCCTGCGCCTTCGACAGGCGATTGGCCGGCACTGAAAACAGGGGAAGAGGAGGCAGTGGTGTGGCCTGCAGACACAGATGGGCGATCCAGGCGTTCCTCCCACTTACTACGGTGCTTGGATGCCATGTGTCGGATCATGCTGGTGGTGGTGAGGTTTCTAGTGTTCATGCCTCGGCTCATTCTGGTGTGGCACAGGTTGCAAACTACAATTCTTTTGTCGTCCGCACTTTCCTTAAAAAAACGCCATACCGCGGAACACCTACCCTTTGGCAAGGTAGATTTACGCAAGGGGGTGCTCCGTGGAACATTTGCGGGCCGGTTTGGTGCGGTCCGCCTTCTTTCTGTAGCCACACCACTGCCTCTTCCAGCCTGTTGCGGTGCTGCAGATGGCTCACCCTCAGGACTGCTGTCATCGCTCGGCTCTACACCTTCCCAGGTGGGGTCAGTCACCTCATCGTCCACCAAGTCCTCCTCCACTTCCTCACTCTGATCATCCTCCTCAAGTCTTGATCCCACCACATACTCAGTCATTGACAACTGTATAACATTCTCCTCAACAAGGTCTTGAGACGGAAATAGTGGTTGATTTAATGGCAACTGTGTCTCATCATCATCATCATCATCCACTACTTCCTTTGACCTTAAATGCCGTTCACATCTGTCATCTTCTTGTGATTGGGTAGCCTCTAGAGGTTGTGAATCAGGGCACAAGATGTCATGTTCCTCTGCAAGCGTGCTTGGAGAGAGGGTCAAATGAAGGATTGGTGATGAGACGAGCTCCTCACTATATCCCAGTGTGGGATCACTTCTTTGACCAGACCGTGTATGGTGGGAGGAAGGATGATCAGAGTGAGGATTATTTTGACCAGACTCTTGGCTACTGAGAGTGGACTTGGTGGAAGACAGGGTGGTGCTTAACCGACTGGAAGCAGTATCAGCTGTCATCCAACCGACCACCTGTTCGCAGTGGTCGGACCTCGAGAGTGATGTCCTGCGACGCCCTGTAAAATTACACATGAAGCTAGGTATGGTGGATGTCTTTCTTTCTTGTGCTCTGGCACCAGGCACAGTTTCTCCGCGTCCTGACCCGCGCCCTGAACTTTCAGGATCACGTCCACTTCCCCGTCCCTTTTTACCCGCCTTCTTCATCTTACACAGAATATGTGACTTTAATATTTGAGTTTGAAAACTTAACAGTATTTCTTACTATTCTGCAACTGTGCAGAGTACACAGAATAGGCTGCTAAACGGCGGTGAAACACACTGAATGGAATATGTGACTTTAATATTTGAGTTTGAAAACTTAACAGTATTTCTTACTATTCTGCAACTCTGCAGAGTACACAGAATAGGCTGCTAAACGGCGGTGACACACACTGAATGGAATATGTGACTTTAATATTTGAGTTTGAAAACTTAACAGTATTTCTTACTATTCTGCAACTGTGCAGAGTACACAGAATAGGCTGCTAAACGGCGGTGATACACACTGAATGGAATATGTGACTTTAATATTTGAGTTTGAAAACTTAACAGTATTTCTTACTATTCTGCAACTGTGCAGAGTACACAGAATAGGCTGCTAAACGGCGGTGAAACACACTGAATGGAATATGTGACTTTAATATTTGAGTTTGAAAACTTAACAGTATTTCTTACTATTCTGCAACTCTGCAGAGTACACAGAATAGGCTGCTAAACGGCGGTGAAACACACTGAATGGAATATGTGACTTTAATATTTGAGTTTGAAAACTTAACAGTATTTCTTACTATTCTGCAACTGTGCAGAGTACACAGAATAGGCTGCTAAACGGCGGTGAAACACACTGAATGGAATATGTGACTTTAATATTTGAGTTTGAAAACTTAACAGTATTTCTTACTATTCTGCAACTGTGCAGAGTACACAGAATAGGCTGCTAAACGGCGGTGAAACACACTGAATGGAATATGTGACTTTAATATTTGAGTTTGAAAACTTAACAGTATTTCTTCCTATTCTGCAACTGTGCAGAGTACACAGAATAGGCTGCTAAACGGCGGTGACACAAACTGAATGGAAAATGTGACTTTAATATTTGAGTTTGAAAACTTAACACTATTTCTTCCTATTCTGCAACTGTGCAGAGTACACAGAATAGGCTGCTAAACGGCGGTGATACACACTGAATGGAATATGTGACTTTAATATTTGAGTTTGAAAACTTAACAGTATTTCTTACTATTCTGCAACTGTGCAGAGTACACAGAATAGGCTGCTAAACGGCGGTGAAACACACTGAATGGAATATGTGACTTTAATATTTGAGTTTGAAAACTTAACACTATTTCTTACTATTCTGCAACTGTGCAGAGTACACAGAATAGGCTGCTAAACGGCGGTGATACACACTGAATGGAATATGTGACTTTAATATTTGAGTTTGAAAACTTAACAGTATTTCTTACTATTCTGCAACTGTGCAGAGTACACAGAATAGGCTGCTAAACGGCGGTGAAACACACTGAATGGAATATGTGACTTTAATATTTGAGTTTGAAAACTTAACAGTATTTCTTACTATTCTGCAACTCTGCAGAGTACACAGAATAGGCTGCTAAACGGCGGTGAAACACACTGAATGGAATATGTGACTTTAATATTTGAGTTTGAAAACTTAACAGTATTTCTTACTATTCTGCAACTGTGCAGAGTACACAGAATAGGCTGCTAAACGGCGGTGACACACACTGAATGGAAAATGTGACTTTAATATTTGAGTTTGAAAACTTAACACTATTTCTTACTATTCTGCAACTGTGCAGAGTACACAGAATAGGCTGCTAAACGGCGGTGATACACACTGAATGGAATATGTGACTTTAATATTTGAGTTTGAAAACTTAACAGTATTTCTTACTATTCTGCAACTGTGCAGAGTACACAGAATAGGCTGCTAAACGGCGGTGAAACACACTGAATGGAATATGTGACTTTAATATTTGAGTTTGAAAACTTAACAGTATTTCTTACTATTCTGCAACTGTGCAGAGTACACAGAATAGGCTGCTAAACGGCGGTGAAACACACTGAATGGAATATGTGACTTTAATATTTGAGTTTGAAAACTTAACAGTATTTCTTACTATTCTGCAACTCTGCACACTACACAGAATGTGCTGCTAAACTGCGGCGAAGCACACTGAATGGAATATGTGACTTTGATATTTTAGTTTGAAGACTTAACAGTATTTCTTCCTATTCTGCATCTCTGCACAGTACACAGAATGTGCTGCTAAACTGCGGCGAAGCACACTGAATGGAATATGTGACTTTGATATTTTAGTTTGAAGACTTAACAGTATTTCTTCCTATTCTGCAACTCTGCACAGTACACAGAATGTGCTGCTAAACTGCGGCGAAGCACACTGAATGGAATATGTGACTTTGATATTTTAGTTTGAAGACTTAACAGTATTTCTTGCTATTCTGCAACTCTGCACAGTACACAGAATGTGCTGCTAAACTGCGGCGACGCACACTGAATGAAATATGTGACTTTGATATTTTAGTTTGAAGACTTAACAGAATGTGCTCTAATCTGCAACTTTGCACACTAAACAGAATGTGCTCTAATCTGCAACTTTGCACACTAAACAGAATGTGCTCTAATCTGCAACTTTGCACACTAAACAGAATGTGCTCTAATCTGCAACTGTGCACACTAAACAGAATGTGCTCTAATCTGCAACTTTGCACACTAAACAGAATATATATTTTTTTTTTTTGTTTGTTTTTTTCCCCCCACACAAAATAACCTGCTGCCCCCACACACAGTAGTCCTAAAAAGGACTTTTGGTTCTTTTTTTCACAAATTTGGTTTTTTTCCTCCCTACACTGCCTTTCCCTTCCTATCCTCAGCTCTCCCTGGCTAAGACTGAGCCGAACTCGATGGTCAGGTGCTATACAGCACCTGACCACGGGTTCTGGCCAGCCAATCAGTGTAATGCCAGCAGCCAACATGGCTGCTGGCATTACACCGATGTCAGAGCCTCCCTGCACGTTTATTGGCTGCGCAGCAGCCGCAAAAACGTGCGGGGAGGAGACCCGAACATGGCGGGCGAGCACATGCGGTACTCGTACGAGTACCGCCATGTGCCGAGCAGAGCGATGCTCGAGCCGATCCGAGCATCGGCCGAGCATGCTCGCTCAACACTAGTCTCTTTCTTTTCTTTCCCACAAGCGGATAGAGATCATTGTAGAGTCGCCTGATTGTATTCTATTATCTTGTATCTATTTGAGTAAAATAGTTTTTGGGCTGATCCGTGTTGGGTATCGACTTTTAGACTTGGGATACATAGTGCATAGTGGGAACATTCGAGGGGGACATTGGACCAGTAGTTTAATACAGCTGAAAAGAGCAGCAGAGGGATGGATCTACAGTGGTAGTGTGTTGCTCAACATAGAGGTCATGAAATGTGGATCACATCTCCAGGGACACTATGAGGACCTGTGTGTGTGTGTGTGCAGTGATATGTGCCCCAGACAGATATACACACATCCACAAATATGTCCTAATAGCTCCAAGAACCAAACATATTTGGGCTGCCTCTGACAGTGTCAGCCCAAATACACTAGTGTCATGGAGTTATTAGGACATATCTGTTGATGTGTGTATTCATGTCAGGGGCATATATCCCTAAGGATGGTTAACATCCCCTTAGTTCCCCCATAATGGTTTACAGACCAGTACACAATACATTACAAAGCAATGGTTTGTGTAGCCCCCTGTAACGAGAAAGATTAAAGGGATAGTAATGTTTCATAATATAAGCAGCTCTAATAAATCATCATAGTATTTGGACTTTGGAGAGTGTTATTTCAATTCCGTCAGAGTTATAGGTCAAGAGTAATTCAATGACAAAGTGTCCCCCTCCCGGCTCTTTTACTGATGTAACACTGCTCAGCCAGAGCAGAAGGGAAGTGCCCAGGTAGACTGCAGAGAGGGACAATCTTCAATTAAGATAAGGGAAAAAGCTGAAAGCTTGTCAAGTGGGGCAGAGCTTTCATTGTTTTGATAGGAAGAATATTGTCCCTTGTTGTTATCTGTCTGGTCTATGGTCTGCATTCCACATCTGAGAAGAGATGGCTTACACTAGGTAAAAGGGGCGGGAGGGGAAACTTTGCTTGTGAATATCTCTCAAACCTTTAAGTTTTGAGAGGTAAGACTTATAGTGTTCTTCATGTTTTTTAAATGCCTACAAAATAAAATAAAGATAAAACTAAGTATTACTATCCCTTTAAGGGGATCATGATGTTGTAGCTGTTGCATGATGATCAGTTTGAGGGTGCTGTTCCAAATCCTGTCCTCATGTCCCACAGGCATCCATAGCATGATCCATCCTAGAACAGAGGAGTTTTCATGTAACTGGACTGAAGTCTGGACAACACTTCCATGAAGCTCACCCCTTGGTGTTTCAAGTGATTGTGTTGGTGATGCAATGTTTGACCTGATGTTCACAGCAACCTCTACTGGAACATTCACATATGTGCTAACAGTAAGACTGCTCATCCACAGAGTTGCCAAACCATGTGTACAACACATGAGCAGTTCAATAGTGTTTCTAAAGTATTCATATTTAGTTCAGATGTACCGTTTGTGTGCTCATACAAGTGTTTAATGCATATAGGCTATATACCCAGGAAACACATGTATGTTTTAATGTAGTTTGAGACACAATAAAGGAGAACCATCACTATTCAATCTGTGTCTGTATGAATGAATGTTGGATCAAACATCTGTCAATGTGGAACCATGCCCAAGGCTAGAGTATCCCTCATACAAAGGAAGGCATGACCTGCATCACAGGAGCCCACTAGCTGTCTGACCATGAGTGGACTTTGTGATGTATACATGCAATGACATGATGGCAGTGATACACTAATGTGTGCTGTGAGTGATTAAGTGGTGATACAGGGGACAGACTTCCACTGTAATGTCACGTCCATGGTTTGTGTGTTGCTCAATATAATCAATGTCCTGAGATTGCTGTAGGTTGACATATCTCAGTAAATGGGCTACATCAACAAACAGCCAGACTAAGTGGACAAGTGTTATCACTGGTGAAGTGTGTTACAACCTTAGTTAAACAACAACACAACTTAATATATAACCCAATGCTCAGCCTAAGGTTTCAATGCGTTTGCTACACATTGAAATCTTAGGAAGATCATTGGGTTATCCAGTAAGTTAGGCTGTGATTCAAACTCCTATTGTGCAACTGACTCACTGGAGAACGCAATGCTCACCCTAGGATCACAATGTGTAGCACACACATTGAGATCTTATGGTGTACATTGTGTTCCACAGTAATTCAGCTGCACAATAGGATTTTGATTTAAAGACCATATTGATGCATGTTCCATCTGTCATGCTTGTTACTTCCCTGCTAAGTCACATAGCTGTTTGTTTGGTTTTCCCCTCAAACACAACAATTGATGTAGACGAATGTTCAGTGTTGAGCCAGTTGTTGTGATAAGGGGTATGTTCTCATCAAATCTAACACACATCATGGCCATGTAACACTATCATGTTATATGGCTACAGGGATGGGTTGCCAGGTGAATTTGGACAATGGTGTGTGTGTTTGTGAACCCATGTTGTAACATCCCACAAACATTTCACCCTGGCAGAAGCTGTGTCCACTGCATTGTTTGACAATGCACTGGAGACAACCCTGCCACCCAATCTATAACTGAAAACACAGCAGATCAGACAGGATTCAAAAGCACAATGTTCCTTTATTGAGGGGGCAGATAACAGGCTGGGCATTTCATTTCTTTTTTTTGGGGAGGGCCTTAGACTTGGTGCCAGAGGTGGATGCCCTGGCTGATTGCCTGGTCACCCTTTGCCCCCTAGGTGTGGCTTCAGGTGTAAGACTGGAAGGGGTGGTGGGTGCAGTGGACCCCTCTGTGGAACGCAGGTTCTCCCTCTCCATTCTCAGGTTCTCCCTGCGGTTAGTCTCTCACAACTCCACCAGCACATGTGCAAATATGTCCATTATCCCCGTGTGGATCTATTGGAGTTGTGTGTTCACCCTGGCACCTCCGACTCCAGTGATGATGCAGCCAGGTGTTGAAGTTGCGTATGGTTCCCATTGGTCCCCTCCTCTGTATACTCCTCACTGGGTAGTGTGGTCGGCTCCTCCACGGGCTCCTGCTGTGATGGAGGCCCGTAAGATGTGTGGGGAATTAAGATTGTGTGATTAGTAAATGTAGCCATGATAGGATTAAAGGGATAATAATACATGAATTGTGGAAGGGAAATATATGTTGTAGGGTTTATCCCCCTGAGTGAAACAAGGGTACTCCCACTGCTGAAGGGTGTTTTATTCAAAATGTATCACAGCTCAGAGTTGAATTGCTTTTGTGCAATATCCCAGTGGCCTGAAGTTGTACATTGGCTCTGTTGCTACATCATTCTATGGGGATTTATGGTCCCAGGACAAAAGCTGTCCAAAGGATGGTCTAGCAACATCTCCATTGTACAGTTTCAGGCCACTGTGATATTGCCCTTGGAATATTCAACTTTGAGCTGTTCTACTTTTTGAATAAAACACCTTTCAGAAGTGGGAATACCCTTGTTTTGCTCAGGGGATGAACCATGCAACATATTTTTCTTTTCACATGTTAGGTATAACTATCCTTTTAATGGAATAAGCAATGGTTAATTTCACCATGATGTAATATTGTAGGCATCGTAAAAAAAGATGTGGATCGATGTTTAGACAGATATTGCCCTATTTGACAGCTGGAGATTTCAGTCATTCAACCACACAAAGACTCTTCAGCAGAGCCTAAATTGCCCCATTCAGAGATGTAAATTTCATTGGAATGGTCCACAGAGTGTGCTTACAAACCAGGCACACTTTGTAGACCATCTCAAAGATGTATTCATCTCTGAATGGGGCAATTTTGGCTCTGCTGAAGAGCCCCCGTGTGGTCGAATGACTGAAATCTCCAGCTGTCAAATAGGGCAATATCTGTCTAACCATGAGGGTTGGAGGGATAGGACTAACATCGATCCACATCTTTTTACAATGCCTACAATATTAAATCAAGGTGAAATTAACCATTACTATCCCATTACAGTTACACAGAAGGAGAAATGGTCAGATATGTATGTGGATATGTACCTTTCATATGGATACAAATATATCCTTACAAGATATGAAGCCAGAGATCAGTTCAGTACATGTGATTGCCTTTATGGCTATATATGTGCACCCATCAAGAAATACATTGGATTGATATCATTGATGGTATCAATGTAAGTTAGTTTCTGATGGGTGCACATATCAGGCCAGTAAGGCAATCACATGCAGTGAACTGATCTCTGAGTTCACATCCTGTTGAGACATATTTGGAACCATTTGAAAGGTACATACCGTTTTTTCTTTGTGTGCATATCTTTTTTGAACAGCTCTGCAGTGGGATTCAAGTGTTATTCAACCCTATCTTCTTAGTTGATCCTGTACAATGCATGATTTTTGATTACTTGACAGGTGACTCTCTGGTTGTCATTATGATATCCTATGCATTGCATTGTGATGCATGGGATACCACCCTGGCAATCACAGATTGAAGAACTGGACAGGATCCTGTCCATGTCATGTGTTACAGTCGAATCCTGAAGGGCAACAATCAATCAGTCATGAGGGATATCTTTGACTGAGGCCTGTTTTTCTTTGTTTATGAGCCCATCCATCCTTCTGAGTGAGGCAGCCGTACTCAATCAGAGATACCCATCATTCATGGCCTGTTGGTGACCAAAGTACAATGGTTGAGATTTGGTTCCCATGTGTATCCTGCAAACAGTGGCTGGTGTACCATCCATCCATGGCATCAGCACCCCTGGGGATCCATGTGGGAATCAAATGTGAGATATGTAATTTCAAGGTAGAGTAAATGATTGCAGCCTACTTTTTCACCTTTAATTCTGGATTTTTGTTTCAGACCTGTGTGTTGCACATACACCCAGTTATTCTCAGTGGCACTGTGATGTGTGACCTGATCCATCCTTTTTGTGATTCAGTAAGCAGTGATGTAGACCTGATGAAGTGAACATGATGCTGACTTCTCAAGTGATTTCAATTCCCCATTTCAAGTGTTTTCTATGGAGTCTATACAATGGGACCTTAGCAACTTGATTCATGTTATTGCATATTCTCCATAGACTAACTGGGATTGGTGAAGTGAGGGTATGTAAGGGTTAATTTCTCTCCACCATCTCTTTGTCACAGCTTAGTGAATGTCCCCTGTGTAGCATGTGATCATTGGCCTATTGCCTGGTTTGTTGTCCGGTTAACACTTTGAGTACCAGAGGGGTTGCCAAAGCAACTAAAGCATTTTTGAGTGATGCATTGATGATCCCTCTAGCACTAAAGGGGTTATGTGCTGACTTCCCTGTGGGTACATGGGTGACATTGTGTGGGAACAGTGAGGGTGTTTAACAGAGAGCAATTTAAACAGCATGGTTTGCATGGATTGTGTGTGATGAGCACAGCAACAAGAGGGTTGAACTGGGACTTGGACAGGTATGGGCCTGGTTGAACTTTGCCATTTGTCCTTGTGTTGTGTCCTGGTTTTTAACCCTCAGGGTGCTGTGTTGGTGCGGTTGTGTGGAAGAATGATGGGCATGTGTTGAGGTGTGACTGTGTTTGCAGCTTGTTTTGGTTGATGTGGTGATGCACTTACCAGTGGCGTGGAGGCTCCTCTCATCTCCAGTGTCTGCTCCTCCAGAGACCCCCTCTATGAGTGTCAGCCGACATGTTCAGATTCACACTATCAAATGAAATTAACAAAATGTGTAAGGTGTTGTAAACAAAAAAGACTATGTGTATGTATGTGTAACTGTTTGTGTTTGTATGTGTGTATGTGATATGTGCAAAAGTGTAATATGTGAATAGTTATGTGCACCTCTCTCCAATCTCCAATCTCCAAAACTCCTTCTACCTTCGATGTATGCTCCTGTCTCCCTCTCTCTGATCACTATCCTCCGCTCCAGGGTCCTGATATCTCGCTCACAAGAACTCGATAACAGACAGTGTGTGAGATTTATTTTTGGGTATATATAGGTGTATTTGAACTTTTTGGATACTTTGGGGCCTTGGGATTGGCTGTGTGTTTGAATTTGTTGGTGCATCAGTCAGGGTTGCTAGCCAACGGCAGCCGTTATTTTACATTTTGACTTTTGACAATTAGAACATCCCTCACTGCCCAAACACTGAATCTCACTTGCCTGATCATCACTAAACTAACTCTTAGTAACATACAAGAGAAAAAAAGATGGGTTGTGGTTAAAGCACTCAAATCTATAATAATATAATCATATGTATAAATCTATAAAAACTATTTGCCACAGAAATAGTAGAATAAAATAGTTATTGATACATGTAATAAACCTAAAATCAATAGTAACAAATATACTCTGTAATATATAAAATATATATAAAAAAGTTCCAGATAGCTATCTGTTTCACAGAATCAGGATATTTGTCAGCATATAAATGGTTAATGTTCCAGAACTTGATGAAATTAATCAGAGACAATGTCTGTGGGAATTAAGTCTTATTTTCCCCTCTTATACATTTTATGGATATAAATAACAGTTCTCCTGTTTGAGATCAAGCAGCATACCACCATAAGAGTATATGTTGTCACAGTCCATACTTAACTACTATGCCAATAGGCAGGATTCCCCTCCTCCCGACTTTTTGATTTTACCAAAGGCACGGGCTGGATACACTTACTCCATTATTGTTATGTGGGCAGGGTTTCTCCAACTCCTGACTTTTCAACTGGATGTAGCCTTGGACAGGGAAAAACTTCCTCCCATTTCTTCAGTATCTAATGTGCCTCCTTGTACCGCCTCACTTGGAAACAGTTCCAGGATGAGGACAGTGGGTAAATCTTCCCTCACTTGGACTGTAGCACAAGAAGCTTATAACTTTGCAGGTGTTACACTCATCATCAAACTTTCACCCTGGGTTTCTCATATCTTTCTCTTGGATTTTCACCACCATCCATTTACCTTTGGAGAGGGAGAGGGGGAACAGAGACACAAAGTGCACAGTACAGTTGCTGATGACTGCACTGTTCCTGTTCCAAGGGAAAATAGTTCCACACCCATGTTTTCACTGAGATGAGAGGTGGAGAAGAATGGCCACCTTCTTCTCCAGTATCACATTCACTTTTTCAGGCAGGTGATGCTGCTGATACTACCACAGTATCTAGCACTAGAGTAAGGACATGGAGTACTGGTGACAAGTGGAGCCTATCCTGGTCCCATATCACTACTTATTTATTTCCTCTAAATTTCCTCCACACCAGTTGTTCCACTGTAACCCTCACTCTAATCACCACCATCATTGTGTTGCTCCTTGGGACTAGCTGAAAATGTCAGGTGTAACCAAATGTCCCCTGCCAGCTGTCACACTTTCCATATCCTCAGAAGAAAGTGCACTGGTGGCAGTAGCAGCCGGCACATACTGCTATCCAACATAGCCTTCTTCAATATATACAATGCCAGTGGGGGACTAGCAATCATTGGGTTAGGGGTATGTGGGCTCCCTTGACCACTGCTTCTGCATGTTTGTATTAGCAGCATCAAAGCCCATCCAGCTTCTCCTGCTGGTCATAGTGCTAGCCAGCTCTTCAAACAACTTATAATTTAATTTCAACCTTTATTTTTATGATTTTTCTCTCTCCCTCTCTCTGCCTGCTTCCTCTTTGCTTTTCTCCCAAACTGCAACACGCTGCATGGAAAGAAAGTCTAAATTTTTATAGTATGGAGATAGGAAGTTTGGAAACCATAGGCAAAAATGGAACCATTCCAGCTGGATAATCTGTGGTTTTAAAGAAACAGTTGAAGAGCTATTATTTTCTCTATGGGTGGGAATTCCCATGGGAAAAGTAGAAAATCATGTTTTTTTCAAGAAAATTCCATGGGAACAAAAAGGACTTTTTACCCATTCCATCTGAACATCCATGCAGTCAATTAGCACTCAAATCTTAAGACTTCTCATCAAAAGTATACATACATATTTTAATGATTTTTGCCTCTTATTAAAACGCACAATTTAATATGGTTTTTAAATTTTAACCCCTTAAGAACCAGCCCTGAGCACAACTGGAACTTAAGGACCACAGAGCATATTTTTTTAATGCAACCCAATTCAGGGATCCCGAAACGGAGTGCAGCCACGCGGGGAGCCCTGAAATCCATAATGTGCCAGGACTGTCACTGGTCCTTTAGGGAAGTTTTCCCGTGATGGTACTGGCATTTCATGGATCCTTAAGGGGTTAAGATAGGTGTATCATCATACTTTCATGGGTTTTACGTTGTTTTTGTTTGATGTATATACCAAAATAAGTGAAACAAGACATCTAGGGTTGTGTGTATAAGAAAGAGGACGAAGTCTGGAGCAAACTATAGGGGACATAGCAGCATAATTGATGAGGCTGCCCAAAGCTGTACTCCATATTCTAGATGAGGCCTAATCAATGATTTCTATAGAGGTAAAATAATATTAGTATCTCTTGCATCTACACCTCTTTTTATGCAGGATAGTACCCTATTCACTCTTGCAGCAGCTTAATGACTCTGCACACTGCTGTGAAGTCTATTGTCTATCAGTACTCCTAAATCTTTCTCTTTTTAGGATTCACCAAGTTGCTTCCCATTTTGAATATATGTAGCATATTTGTTTCTACAGCCCAGATGCAAATCTTTCTGTAGATAAAAAACATTCAGCCCTGTATGTATTTTATTAATAAACACTTTAAAAAGTATTGGGCCAAGTACTGAACCCTGTGGCACCCCACTTACAACCTTAGACCAGCTTGAAAAGGGGACCAAAATTTAAGATTTACTTAAATGGGGATTTTTATTTGTCACCTGAAATGTACTTGATTTCCTCCAGGATTGCTCTTTTTCTTTGTGCATACAACTGATATATTACTGTTACAAATGAACCTGCCCAAGCTTTTGACAACAAAAGACATACTATCTGTACCCGATGTCATAAAAAAAAGCAACTACAGTTAATGTTCATAGTATTTGGGCCATGGTGAGTGTTATATCAATACTGTCCAAGTTGTAGCTCAAGAGTAATTGAATGATAAAGTATTCCTCTCCCGCACCTTTTTTTTTTAAAAAAAACATTTTTTATTGAGATGACAGTAATAAAACATTACAAATACAATGATATTGTGCATAACAATCAAAGTATAAAAACAATACAGACAGTCAAATAGATATTGTGACAGAGAGGTACAGCTGTCCCATTTCAATTTTTAAAGTTAAATAAAGTAAGCCAAATTGAAACCATAAACTACCCTCCCTTATCTCCACCCCTAACCAAAACTCTAAAGGAACTAATCCCACCCACCTTCCCTCCCTCCCCGGGAGATGAGCACACCACCTTATTCATTATGTGGACATGAATATAGCAGATAACAGCTTAAACATAAATTTATGAATACACATATAGATAAATTAATAGGTAGCCATGATCTCCAGGAGGATCACAAACAGAGCATAAAGTGATATTAATGTATCTTGCAGCCCTCACTGGTAGAGAACTCTAGAATTACAATAAGAGGTCCATAGACCCCATATTTTATGAAATTTGTTTGGGGTTCCCCTATGTAGGTAAAGTCCCTTATAATGAGGGAGATGATGGGTCACTAAGTTCATCCATTGGGCATGTCTGGGAGGATGTTCCGACATCCACGACTGTGCCACCACCTTTTGCGCCATTACCAATAGTTCCCGATTCAGTACAATATGGAAATTTAAGTGAAGTTGATCGGGGATGATGGAAAATACACAAGTCTTCGGGGTGAGCAGTACATCCCACTGTATCACAGCTGATACAGTACTAAACACTTCCATCCAAAATCTATGAAACGGAGGGCATTCCCACAGAGGTGCAAGAAAGCGGCGCCTGCCTCCCCAAACCTCCTACAACAATCGCCATCCACCCTACCCAATCAAAAGAGATGCACAGGTGTGTAGTAGGATCTATACAAAATCTTGAGCTGGATCAGTTGGTACCTGGCTGTAGATGCCAGCAATTCAGGATTTCTCAAAGCCATTTCCCATTCACAATCCTCAAAGGTACCCACATCGGCCTTCTTCTTAAGCCTGAGTCCATCCTCTGCCACAACAGAAGCCCTAGTAAGCCATGTATAGATCAATGATACAGGTCGGAGGGGCTGCCTCCTCTTAGCTAGTGTAACTAATGGAAATTCTTTTTACACTTGGAGTAGCAGTACCCTACACGGGACTTAGGGCGTGTTTCAGCTGTATATATGAGTATAGGAAGGTAGAAGGAATAACAAATTCCTCGTCAACTGATCAAAAGTTTTGAAAACATTGCCCTGGTACAAATGACCAAGCTTAGAGATACCGTACATCATCCACAATCAACCAAATTCCAACTGTCAAAGATGCGACAACCCATCCAACCCCCAGAGGGGAGTTTCAGGGTCCTTTGCCTTGTAATCTGAAATAGATTGGATAATCGACCATATAGTGCAGGTCGACCAAGAAGTGATGGGGGGATCCCCAGGCACCCCCGAGCCCAGTAAAGGAATATGTAACAAAGAATATCCTGGTTTGAGCAGAGATTCATCAATTCTGTGAAAGGTGTGCAGGGTATCCGCCAGAACATATGCGAATGCATATTGTCCCTGTGCAGCAAGGTAGTAATTATAGAAATCAGGGAGAGCTATTCCACCCTCACTTACCGATCGCTTGAGAGTAGATAACTTAATCCTAGATGCTCCACCCAACCAGAGAAAGTTCCTAACAATCTTGTCGATTATGATAAAGTATCACTGAGGGATAGGTACGGGAGAACCTTAAAAAACATACAAAAATCGCGGACGAAACACCATTTTAATCAGGTTAGAGCGACTGATAACATTCAGCTGTAGCATAAGCCAAGATGTTGTTTTGCATCGAAATTGATTAATTAGCGGCTCAAAATTATCTCTCAGTTATCCGCGGAGGCAGTCACTATAAGTCCCAAATACTTCACCAAGCCCTTGCACTTCAAAGGCGCAGATAATGCAGGTCCCCCATGCAAGAATGGATCTACAGGGAGGATAAATGATTTAGCCCAATTTATTTGCAATCCCGAATAATTACCATATGTGTTTACCAAATCAAGAACTTGTGGAAGAGAACCGGAAACCTCACCCAAAAACAATAGTATATCGTCCGCGTATAAAGCCAATTTATCCTCTCTGCTACCCACCACAAATTCTTCCACCATCGGATCACTGCGAATTAGCCTGGCCAGCGGCTCAATGGCCAGTGCAAACAAACCCGGGGACAAGGGACATCCCTGTCGCATGCCCCTCTCAAGTGCGAAAGACCCTGAACGAACCGACCCAGTCAGGACCGCAGCAGTTGGGTTTGTATACAGAAGCTGTACCCATTTTAGGAAAGTCGGTCCAAATCCAAACCCACGCAGTGTACACCAAAGATGAGTTGAGTTGAATGCCTTGGACGCATCCAGCGAGACCACCACACTATCACGGTGCCCATGCTTCCTGTTCTGACAGCAACATTGTTATCATTTCTGTTCTCTGATTGGCTGGTCATAATTGCACCTACTAGGGCTTACCTTTATATACCCTGGGATGTCCTCTCTTAGGCGCCCTTTCAAGGTGTACGAGTTACTGAGTTTATTGTGTGCTATCGCTTATGACCTGGTCTGCCTAACTACGCTCCTGAGTTCCTGTTTCTGCTGTTCCGTTGCTGACTGTATCCGGATGAGAACCTGCTCCGTTGCTGACCGTATCTGGCTGAGAACCCTCTCCGTTGCTGACTATATCTGGCTGAAGAACCCGCTCCATTGCTAACTGTATTTGGCTGAAGAACCCGCTCCATTGCTGACTGTGTTTTTACTGAAGAACCCGCTCCGTTGCTGTGAAACTGCTCCGTTGCTGTCTGCATCTGGCCAGTGTACCACTCCGTTGCTGACCGTATTTGGCTGTCTACCATTCTGTGGCTGTTGCCAAACGTGGATCCCTTTCCACGTTATACCGTGTATGTCAGTGCCACTTGGTGACCCTGTGAGGTCACCGGGTTACAGGGCCTTGCATTCGATTCTCTGTGTGCACCGCGTGGCACTGTTATTTGTCAACCTAAGGCTGAGCCCTGTGCTCGAGCTGCTCTATTAACTGCCTACGGCAGTGTGTACAATCGAAGTACTGGTACAGTGTTCTAACACTGACTGAGTTACTCTGATCACTCTCTGTGTCTGCCTCATTAGTAGCGATGGGCTCACTCCCTCTGGGAGTTGCAGTTACTCTCTGGGCATTGACCATTAACCCTGTAGGTACCTGGAGCTTCCAGGTAAGAGCACTATCGTTCCGTACTGTAGTAGCCTTGGGCTCAAGAGCCAGCGTTGCATCTACCATCTCGCAGGTTGAGGGGACACTGGTTGCATTCCTATTACTTACCGTATGCGATCCACCCCTAGCGTTCTAGGGTTTATCCATTAGCAGTGCCTTGGTCTCCTGTAACCCTTTCTGGGTTAGTCCGCCTATACACGTTTGCCTCTTGTCTGCGTTCTAGGGCCTTGGTCAGTGTTGCATCGCTCCAGTGGGTTCAGTACCCAGGCGCCTGGGTTGTGCCAGTCCTCCACTAGTGGACCTTATGCCACTATAGTCCTGTTGTCAGCTCCTGGACTGTGTACCCTTTACCTTGCTGGTTCTGCCAGAAGTCTTCTCCGTCGGTTGGTTCCCAGACCATTCCGATTGCCTATACTGGCTCCGTTGCCCAGGCGTCTGGGTTGTGCCTATCTCAATTCGTGGACCTCCTGTGTTGTAGTCCAGCTGTCAGTTCTGGGACTGGGTACCCTCTACCTCACTGGCTCTGCCAGATCCTGTTGTATATATATTGTTACCTGTTCATCCTGATTACCTATTCTGGTCCCTATCGCTATACCCATTGTATATATTTACCTGTTCTGTATTGTGGGTCTTAGGGCCTACATTTGTGTATGTACTTTATTCTAATAAAGTTATTTTAACCTTACCGTTCTGTCTGAGTGTTCATCAAAAACCGTGACACACCCTATGACCTGCATTATCGTGTTTGGTATTTAGGTGGGAAAATAGTCTTCTTAGCTTGTGAAACGTTGATTTACCAGGTATAAATCCCACCTGATCCGAGTGGATGAGATCTGAGATCACCACATTTAGTCTTGATGCCAATACCTTGGCCAAAATTTTTGCATCAGAGGTAAGCAAAGAAATAGGTCAGTATGAATTGTACCTGTTCAGGTCCTTGCCCGGTTTAGGGAGTACTACTATAGTTGCTTCGGTGAGGGACAACGGAAGCTTGCCTATGTCCAGAGCATCATAAAAAGTGTTGAGTAAATGCGGAGCTAGTGTATCAGCATATCATTTGTACCATTCGTCCGGTAGCCCATCACCCCCGGAGACCTACCCACGGGGAGAGAGGCAATAACCGCCATAACCTCTCCCAGTAGGATGGGTGAATCAAGCATCCGTCGCTGGTCAGTCGTCAGGGATGGAAGAGAGATTCCTGCCAAATATTACTCTATCTGCCGAGGAGTAGAGTTAGTTTGTGTTTTATAGAGAGTAGAATAAAAGTCTGCGAATACATCATTAACGCCCAATTCATCATGTATAAGGACCCCAGCTTTATTATATATATAGCCGTTATATTGCGTCTGCCTTCCCTGGCTCTCACCAGGTGGGACATAAGTTTCCCCGCTCTATTCCCATTTTCAAACAATTTTTGTTTCTGAAACATCGTAAAAGCTATGTTTTGTTCCATTAACGCAGCGTTATAGACAGAGGAAGCAAGAAGGAAACAGTTGTATGAGACAGTGTCACCCTTATCAACGTACATTCTTTCTGCTTCAGTAGCTTCTTTCTCCAATTGATTGATTTTATCTCTAATATGTTTTTTGTGTGTAGCAATCAGTGAACTGAGTGAACCCCATGCCACAGCCTTCGCCACATCCCATACCACCCCCTGTGGCGCAGAGCCCTCGTTGTAACTAAAATAATCTGCCAGTGCGGCCCCATGACCCACCACAATTTGATCGACAGACAACCAATATAGCTAAAGTTGCCAACTAACAATGCTGAAAATCTGCACTTTTTGTGAAAAATGTCCAGCTGGATGGGAAGTGCCAGGTTTCACCTGTTTCACTTTAGAGGCAAAACATTTTTATCCATCCCTAGTTACCCGCCTCCACTTCCGCCACCTTCACCACTGCTAGTGATGTTGTTGAAACAATAAAGTTACAGAGTTCTTCAGTGTGTTGTCAACCCACCCTTACTGAGTTCTTAAAAAAGTCAGAAACCGCACAAAAATAATCTAAATGTATGCCCATGAAAGGATAAACTTGCAAAAATCTTAGCTGTCAACATGCTTCCCTAATCTTTTGTTCAAAACTGATTTTAAAGAACTGTTGTCATGTATGTACACCACTGACATATCACAAACAAATATGTGTACAAGTAGTCAGAACAGAGTCTGTATGACTGTCACTGCTCACTGGGTATTCTTCCCTTCAATTGTAAGCAGCAGTATGCAGCTTCAGGTCAATGTCTTTTCTCCATACTGTGGCATGCCAATGTATGCATTCATAACTCCGAGTAACAAAAAATCCACACAGTTGTAGATATTGTAAATATACTGAAGCATCTCATAGATCAATTACTTGTACCCCACTAACTGAAAGCTGGTTTTGTGTCTACTAACAATGGTTTCAATAAAATAGATGCTTTATAGAAGACATGGTTTATATACTGTACACTGATTCACCCATGTCACAAATCTAATTCTTACTCATTTCTTCTCAGAGTCCAATGGAAGCTAATATGTGACTTATGTAAGCTGCTGAAGCCTTTTGAGGAGGCCACCTTGCTGGTTATTCCTACAAGTAAGGAAATCAGTGAGATGCTTACACAAATATATTTATCACAGATAAAAACAGAGCATAGTCAGCTACAATAATGATAACACAGACATGAACCAGCTGGTGTATTCCAAAAGCAACACACTATGGCCTTATATGTACAGTGTTTATACGTTATATCTGTTGTCGATTCAGCTTGTGATTTGGAAGTGGAAACATCAGCCAACAAGATGAAACCAATTTGAACCAGTTTTAACAAGCCAATTTAGAAATAGTCCAGTAGAGGAATTACTTTTAGTCCACTGTATCATATCAATAAAGGTCGCCTTTCAAGGGCATTTGTATTGAAGTAAAAAGCTGCTGTTATTACCTACATGAGGGCTTCAAATTCCCTCTTCATATCTGTATTGTACTATACTATTGCAACCACAATAAATTTCTAATTAACTATATTTAATCTGCTTGAATAATATGTCTTAAAATATATACTACAATACCTACATTGTTATATTTTTGAACATTCTTATTTTTAAAAATAACTGTATTTCCCCTTTTCCAGGTTTTGACTTTTAACTATTTCCTGTTAGCAAATGCCATCTTTATACAATCATTTTCAAAAGGCCATCTTATAAAGATGTGTAAATGCAAACATAAATAAATAAAGTAGGAAAAAGGAAAACCTTATTTTGCTTGAAAGATTCTGCAGAATATAAAATATAATTTACCTTTATTGCTATAGAAGACACCTGCTGAGACTAGAGGTGTTTGATTGACCTATCATCACTGCTGGAATCCTTTACTCTTCTGCTAGCCTTGACTTTTATGACCTCAGAATGAAATGATGATATTTTACAATCCAAAACACAAAAGAAAAATGATAGTGGCATATGTGAGTTGCAATATTATTTTCAACCATTGTTATACATTGTATAAAAACTGAAATATCAATCCATTTAAAAAAATAGAAACTGAATTTAAAAAAATGAAATTATTTGTAATTCAACAATAATGTCTAATTTCAGTATTTTATATCAGGAAACAGGCAAAAAGAACCGTAAAACAGATACAATCTTACAATGTCACACACACATGATTACAGTAATAATACAGAAGTCCTAATATTTCTGTGCTTCTACCATACTTTAATTAAAATCACATTAAATAGATGCTACAGTTACAGCCCTACTTTCAAAGTAAACACCCTCACTCCTCTATTACATAACAGTTCTGCTAAATATTTAGGTGAGGATAAGTAGGGGGCAAATGTTAAGAAAATTCCTTGACAAAAATGGGAAAATTATTTTAGTATACCGTTATTTTCCTTTCCTGTTCCAGAAGAGCCAGCATTCACGAAAGGGTTAAGCTTCCATCCTCAGCCATCAGGTCAGGAAACACCCCCAACAAAGTTAATAAAACAACCCCCCTCCCCCAGACCTGGTGTCTAAGTTACTTGGCTGAGAAAAAAACAAAACAAGGTGGGGTATCCAGTGAACTCTTCCTCTTCTGGACCAGGAAAGGAAAATAAAGGTAAGCTGAAATAATTTTCCCATTTTCCTGGTCCCTCATCAGCAGCATTCATGAAAGAGAGAGTACCCAACAAGATGAAGTAGGGTGGGAGAAAAAAAGACCCAGAGAGAAGGAATTGATGCAAAATAGTACAAAACTTTATTGAGGAGAAAACAGAGACTGCCAAAGCACTTCTCTCCCAAAGACAGAAGGGTCTCTTGAATGGATGTCCAGAAGATAATGCCTTGCAAAGGCTGAACTAGATGACCAGGTTGTTGCCCTACAGATGTCATCTTGGTGCTGAGGTGCTGGAAGGTGCCTGGTATGCCTTGGATATACTGGACACAATCCATTTGGAGATTGTTGCTCTAGTGACTGACCAACCCTGTCTGTGCACAGAGGGCACTATGAATAGTTTTTTAGATTTTCTGATGGAGTGCATCCTGTTGACATATGCTTTCAAGCACCTTACCAGATCTAGGGTGATCCATTCTGGCTTGCCTCCTTTGGTGATGTCAGAGACCACTTTTGGCAGGAATTCCGGCATGGGCCTAAGGGTCAGACAATCTTGGTTGAAGCGCAAGAAAGTCTCCCTTACAGACAAGGCTTGAAGTTTGGAAACTCGCCTGTCAGAGGTGATAGTGATGAGGAAGGTAATCTTTAGGGAGAGAAGACCCAATGAGATGGTGTCCAGGGGTTCAAATGGATCTGTTGATAGTGTGTGCAGCACCAGGGGCAGGTCCCAGGAAGGGGCAGGGTTTCTGACTGAAGGACTTGGTCATTAAAGGGCTCTGAAAAAGTGGATGATCAGGTCCTGCAGTGTCCATCTACTTCCTGTGATGGCAGAAATGGTGGAGACCTGTACTTTTAGAGTACTGGGGCTCAGCCCCTGCTGACAGCCTTGTGAGAGGAAGTCTAAGATATGGACCAGGGAGACAATCCTTTCTGTGAAGCCCAACTGGAAAAGGTAGACCAGTTTGTATAATATGAGTTGGAAGAAAAAAACTTTCTAGATTTCAAAAGGAGATAAACAGTCGACTCAAAGATTCCTTGCACAAGCAAGTTTGTCGCTCAATTGCCAAGCTATCAGGCGAAGTTTGGAGGATAGGTCCCTGAAAGAGCAGTTTATTTCGGTTAGGTAGGATCCAGGGGTCGCAGATCGAGAGCATCTGCAGCTCTGGAAACCATGGTCTCCTAGGCCAAAAAGGTATAATCACAATGGCCTCTGCCTGTTCCATCCGAAGCTTCTTGAGAACTCTGGGAATGTCATGGTTCTCTCAGCCAGGCAAGAAATGGGAGAATGAAGATGAGAATTCACAGCACAGGCTACGAGGCAGAGTCGGAACCCTACTGCAGAAGGCCAGGAGTCGGAGAACAAGAATCTTTAAGTTAGCCTACAGTAATTTTATGCTGCTAGTCGAATAAAAGCTGCAGAGGCAGATACTGGAGAGTTGAATATAAGTTGGAGTCAACTAGGAATCGAATAGTAGATGTCGACTACAAAGGGTAGTAGACAGATGGGGAGTCGAAGGTTAGCTGGGTCTGGTACACAGGTAGTCAATCAAACAGATAGTTGGTACCTTGGGTGAGTCGTGAAGTGGAGAGTTGTAGTTGAGCCGGAGTCAGTACACAAGGAGTCGAATAAACTGGAGATATGCAGAGAGTGGTCAGGCTAACCGGAGTCGGTACACAAAGGGTTGAACAGAAGACTGGAGCAAACAGTCGGATCGCAGGAACAAGAAGAGAGGTATCACGGTGCCGTGATTGGTGCTGTTCAGTGTCAGTCACTTGCTGAGTATCATGATTGGCTGTCTGTGATTAGCCCTCCTCACACAGCCTTTTTAAACCCAGGCTGAGCACTTCCAGGTTGCCCTTTCGTGGTGTTTCTGACTCCACTCTGCCTGACCTGCTTGTCAGGCTTCTGGGCCTGTTCCTGCTGTTCCTGCTTCACTTGCTTATCCTGTGTTCCAGTGTTCCAGTGTTCTGTATGCTAGTGTTCCTGTGTTCCAGAGTTCCAGTGTTCCTGTGTTCCAGCACCTCGTGGGTTAATCTTACTGAGTTCCAGTGTTCCTGTGTTCCAGCACCTCGCGGGTTAATCTTACTGAGTTCCTGAATCTCCTGCTCCAGCCGTCGCTCTGGCGACATTGTTCTTCTCGCTGCTGATCATACTTTGTTGGTTTACTCCACTAAACCTGGTTGCGATATACATTGTTGGTCTCAGCGTGCGGACGCTGGTTTACTCCACTAAACCTGGTTGCAATATACATTGTTGGTCTCAACGTGCGGACGCTGGTTTACTCCACTAAACCTGGTTGCGATATACATTGTTGGTCCCAGCATGCGGACGCTGGTTTACTCCACTAAACCTGGTTGCTATATACATTGTTGGTCCCAGCGTGCAGACGCTGGTTTACTCCACTAAACTGGTTGCGAGATACATTATTGGCTCCAGCGTGCGGATGCTGGTTTGCTCCACTAAGCCTGGTTGCGATATACATTGTTGGTCCCAGCGTGCGGACGCTGGTTTACTCCACTAAACCTGGTTGCTATATACATTGTTTGTCCCAGCGTGTGGACGCTGGTTTACTCCACTAAACTGGTTGAGAGATACATTATTGGCTCCAGCGTGCGGACGCTGGTTTGCTCCACTAAACCTGGTTGCAATATACTTTGTTGGTCCCAGCATGCGGAAGCTGGTTTACTCCACTAAACCTGGTTGCGATATATATTGTTGGTTCCAGTGTGCGGTCGCTGGTTTGCTCCATTAAACCTGGTGGCGCTATTACCATTAGTCCCAACGTGCGGACATTGGTTTGCTCCTGAACATCCAGTACTGTGATCAGTCGCTGTCCACTTCCTTGCAGTTGTCTGAGTATCCCTGGCAATAGACTCCTGCTGAGTAAGACCTCTATACTTATGCTCTATGCTGTCTTAGTCACCTGACAGCTGGTCTACTCGCTCAGGCTGCCCTGCCCGGTATTGGTGAGGCCGGTAGAACCTTGACGATACCATCCTGTAGGTTGCCTCACCCGGTATTGGCAGGGCCGGTAGAACCTACTCCAGTACTCCTTTGGGCTGCCCTGCCCGGTATTGGTAAGGCCGGTAGAACCTTGTAATTCACCATCTTTAAGGTTGCCTTACCCGGTATTGGCAAGGCCGGTAGAGCCTACATTCAGCATTCCGTAGGGCTGCCTTGCCCGGTATTGGTAAGGCCGGTAGAACCGGTATATGTCATCTCACGGTTGCCTTACCCGGTAGAGGCAAGGCCGGTAGAACCTATTATATGTTATATTACTGTTGTATTGTTATGTATGTTTACCCTACGGGGACTGCCTTTAACTTTTAATAAAGTTAAGTTATTTTACCAAACCTTAAGTCTGAGAGTCTTCAAATCCGTGACAAGAGGTCACAGATAAAGCCAAGCTCAGGAAGCCAGATATTCAGATACGCACAGTTCAGGCAAGGGTCACAAAGGGAATCAGGAATCACAGGTAAGCTTGATACACAGGTACTAGGATGCTGAGCACAGACCATCCGAGGGCGGGGACAGTAGGAAAGTCCTGGGCATAAGTAGGCTATAGACTGGTGTATGAGTTCTGTAATCAGGAGTGAGACTTCCTTGAGGGAGGAGGAGCAGAAGGGTTTGTAACAGTACCCCCTCCTCAAGAACCGACCCCCGGGCAGCTTTAACCGCCACAAGTGGAGTATTTCCTGTGGTACTGTTGAACTAGTCGAGGGGCATGCACATTATGGCCGACACCCAGGCCCTCTCTTCCGGACCATAGCCTTTGCAATGTACGAGGTACTACAGGGAACCTCTGAGAAAGCAGGAGTCCACAATAGTCTGTACCTCAAACTCATCTTCATGGACTGCATCAACCGGACCAGGAGTAACAACTCTCTTAGTATAGCTGTTACAGATGAGAGGTTTCAGGAGGAAAACATGGAAAACCCTGGGAATACTGAGTGAGAGATAGTTCATAGGCCACAGGATTAATTCTCCTACTAATGCGGAATGGACCTATGAACCAAGGATCTGACTTCATGGTAGGTACCTTGAGGCATCAATGACGAGTAGAAAGCCACACCCTGTCACCAGGAGCACTATATCACTTTTTGTCAGCAGTTCTTTTTTGCCTTGCTGTGGCTGAACATAAGGCTTCCCGCAAAGAACTCCAGCTCTCTCTGAATTTCAGATGAGTGTCTAAAGCTGGTATACAGGACCCAGAGAATGTTGTGGGAAGAGCCACTGGATTCATTCTGTAAAGGAAGAAGAATGGAGACATCTGAATGGATTCCTGAAGTGAATTGTTTTTTGCAAATTCAGCCAGAGGTAGAAGTTCTGCCCAAGCATCTTGGCTTTCATTGCAGAACATCCAGAGGTATTATTCTATCTCCTGATTAGCTCGTTCTGCGGCTCCATTTGATTGGGGTTGATAAGCTGAAGAAAATGCCAAGGAAATTCCCAATTTCTCACAGAATTACCTGCAAAACTTTGAAATAAATTGACTGCAATGATCAGACACAATTTGGGTGGGAACCCCATGCAGTCTGACAATCTCTTTGATGACGATCTGAGCCAGTTCTGCAATGGAAGGTAATTTTGAAGATGCACCATTTTGAAGAAACGGTCGACTACTGTAAGTATGGTAGTATTTCTTTTTGATGGGTGAAATTCTACAACAAAGTCCATAGCGATATGGGACCAGGGCTGGGATGATATAGGGAATGGATGCAGCAATCCAACAGGAAGGCACTTATGAGTCTTAGATGAGGCACAGGTTCGACATGCTGAAACAAAGTCTCGAATATCTCTTTTCCATCCAAGACACCAAAAAAGTCTGGCGATCAACTCCTTAGTACGGGCAATTCCTGGGTGACCTGCCAATTTGGAATCTTGGGTGGACTTCAAGACCTCCTCTCTTTTTTCTGATGGTACAAAGAGCTTCCCAGGAGGTACGGTATCCAGGGCTTCGTTCTGGCTATTACGGATCTCTTCTAGAAGTGGGGAGGATAAACTGGAATGGCATATACTGGCCAGTACCCTGCTTGTGGGAACGATAAGTTCCATGAGTGGGGTCTCCTCCGTGGGTTCTGTGTACATTCTGGAGAGTGCATCGGCTTTAGTATTTTTAGTTCCTGGTCAATAGGATAGCACATAATTAAACTGAGTCTGAAACAGTGCCCATCTTGCCTGTCTGGGATTCATTCTTTTAGCTTCACTGATGTAAATAAGGTTTTTGTGATCAGTGAGTATCCTTATAGGTGTACGTGCCCCCTCCAATAAATGTCTCCACTCCTCTAAAGTGAGAATGATGGCCAATAACTCCCTATTAGCTGCATCGTAATTTCGCGCCACTGGAGAGAATCTCTTGGGCATGAATCCACAGGGATGAAATGGGCCATTATGAGTGCTTCTCTGGGATAAGACAGCTCCCGCACCAATCTCAGAAGCATCCACTATAAGTACAAAAGTTTGAGTAGGGTCCGGATATCTGAAAACTGGAGCAGTGGATAATTTTTGTTTCAGGAGTACAAAGTCCTTGACTGCTTCAGGAGGCCAATTAATTGGATCTGCTCCCTCTTACTAAGAGCTGTGAGAGGAGCAGCAATTTTGGAATAATTCCAGATGAATTTGCGATAATGGTTCGCAAACCCCAAGAATCTCTGGACAGGTTTAAGCCCAGATGGTTGAGGCCAGTTGCGGATGGCTTCCAATTTTGAGGGATCCATTTCAAAGCCGGTAGGGATGATAATATAGCCTAGGAAAGACACTGTTTTGACTTCAAACAGACATTTTTCTAGCTTAGCAAATAAACAGTTTCTCTAAGATGAAGTAAGCCTTGCTTGACGTGGGAGCGATGAGTATGGAGATCAGGAGAGTGAATTAGTATGTCATCTAAGCAGACTGCTGCAGAAAGTCCCTGAGGCATTAATTTACAAACTCTTGAAAGATGGCAGGAGCATTGCAGAGGCCAAAGGGCATGACTTTATACTCATAATGCCCTGAGTGAGCATTAAATGCCGTCTTCCACTCATCTCCTTGTCTTATCTGGATCAAATTGTAAGCTCCACGTAAGTCCAGTTTCGTAAACACCTTAGACCCCTTAAGTCGGTCAAACAGTTCAGATATAAGAGGTAGGGGGTAGGTGCTCTTTATTGTGATTTTATTGTATAACCAATACAAGGATGAAGATCTCCCTCTTTTTTCCTGACAAAGAAGAACCCCGCTCCTACCGGGGAAGTGGACCGTTGAATGAAACCCTTTTTAAGATTCTTCTGGATGTACTCCTCCATAGCCGTGGTCTCTGGTAAGGATAGAGGGTAGACTCTACCTCTTGGAGGAATGGTGCCAGGCAGAAGATCTATAGGGCAGTCCAAAGCTCTATGAGGCAGCAATTTGTTAGTCTCCTTTTTGCCTAAGACATCTGTGAATTCTCGGTAGTGCTCAGGAATCTCAGGAACAGATACTTGGACTGACTGAATACATAAAGGGTTCAAAGACTCCAGGCAATGATGAGAGCAGTAAGAAACTCAAGAGACAATTTGGCCACTTTGCCAGTTAATATGTGGATTATATAGAGATAACCAGGAGTATCCCAGAATGTCTGGACAGGAAGGGTAAGTAATGACGTGAAATGTCAGTGTCTCAGAATGCAGGGGTCCTACTTTGACATGCAAGGATTCAGTCTCTAGAGTTATAGTAGAGGGATGAAGCTGCTTCCCATCAATGGCCTGTAACAACAGAGCTTGGTTTTTGACAAGACATGGTATCCCTTAGTTTTTGCAGAAAGTATCATCAATAAATGAGCCTGCAGCTTCAGAGTCTATTAAGGCAGTAGTAGAAACATGAAGATCCTGCCAAGACAATTGCACTGGAATCAGTAAGCGATCTCCCTCTGACTCAGGGGTATGCGCAATTACACCTAGAGGAGGTCCCCTGATCCCCTCTAGGTGCGGGCGTTTCCCTTCTTCTTGGGATAGTTGTGAGCATAAAGTCCCTCTCCTCAGCAGTACAGGCATAGATTTTGTCTTCTTCTGTTCTGCTTTTCCTCCTCACTCAACCCCATGGACCATATTTGAATGGGCTCCTCAGAAGGGGGAACAACCGGAGGTTCCGGAGGAGAGAATTTAGGTGCCAATTTAACAGGAGGTCTCCGGATGCGATCCAGCTGGAGTTGTCTCTCAGTGAATCTCAGATCTATGCAGGAGACGAAGGCAATAAGATCCTCCAATTCCAAGGGTAGATCTCTGGCAGCTAGTTCATCCTTTAAACAGCCAGACAGTCCATTATTAAATGCAGAAACCAGGGCTTCATTGTTCTAATTAACCTCTGCCGCAAAGGTACAGAATTCTATTGCACAGTCCAATAATGAAAGTGAGTCTTGTCTAATAGAGAATAGAGATGACGAAGCAGTCCCTGCTCTGCCAGGGAGGTCAAAGACTTGGAGAAGATTGCGGGCAAATTCTGAATAGTTGTTCACCAGTGGAGTGCCTCTCTCCCATAGACAGGAAGCCCAGGCAAGGGCATGGTCCGTGAACAAAGAAATCACATATCCCACTTTAGCTCTGTCAGGTGGAAACAAGTGGGGCGTCATTTCAAAATGGATAGAACACTGATTTAAGAAACCTCTACGTGCAGCAGGGTCACCTCCAAAATGAGGGGGAGGTGGAAGACTCATGTTGGGCACAGAAGTAAAGGTCTCTACTTGAGCAGGAGCAGAAGTAGCAGGAGCAGAGTGAACTAGCAAAGTTTGTAAGGCCTGAGCAAACTGATCCATGCGGTGGTCCTGGCCTCACATGTACTGAGTTTTTTTCCAACCTCTGCGGGTTCCATGTTACTGGCCCTCGGATATTGTCACTGTTCTCTCAGCCAGGCAAGAAACGAAAGAATGAGGATGAGAATTCACAGACTATGAGGCAGAGTAGGAATCCTACTGCAGAAGGCTGGGAGTTGGAGAGCAGAGAGCAAGATTCTTTAAGTTAGCAGACAGTAATCTTATGCTGCAAGCTGAATAAAAGCTGCAGAGGCAGATACTGTAGAGTCCAAGATAAGTTGGAGTCGACTAGGAGTTGAACAGAGTAGATGTCGACTACAAAGGGTAGTAGACAGATGGGGAATCAAAGGTTAGCTGGGTCCGATACACAGGTAGTCAATCAAACAGATAGTCGGTACCATGGGTGAGTCATGAAGCAGAGAATCGTAGTCGAGCTGGAGTTAGTACACAAGGAGTCAAGCAAACTGGAGATATGCAGAGAGTGGTCAGGCTAGCCGGATTCGGTACACAAAGGGTCTAACAGAAGACTGGAGCAAAGAGTCGGATCGAAGGAACAAGAAGAGAGGTCACAGACAAAGCCAAGGTCAGGAAGCCAGATATTCGGATACTCGGAGTTCAGGCAAGGGTCACAAAGGGAATTGGGAATCACAGGAAAGCTTTATACACAGGTACTAGGACACAGAACACAGACCATCCGAGGGCGGGGATAATAGATAAGTACTGGGCATAAGTAGGCTATAGACAGGTGTATGAGTTCTGTAATCAGGAGTGAGACCTCCTTGAGGGAGGAGGAGTGGATGGGTTTGTGACAGGGAATCAGGGATATTGGAGGGATGATGTAATTGAGACCCCTGTTCCATGGGTGACATAGAGAATCCACTCCTTGAGCTTCTGGATACTAGCTTTCCCCATAAAACTTCTGGAGTTTTGTGGGGAGAGGCCATGAGGTCTAATGCTGGGTGGCCCCGATTCTGGGTGATCATCCCAATTATCTCACAGTTCAAAGCCCAAGAATTGCGTGTTACTTGGTGTCTGCATGCACATTGAGCTTCCCCTTTAGATAGACTGCTGTAAGATCCAGTGCACTGGACACAGTCCATGAGAGGATCGGAGTTCGCTCTGTTAGAAGTGATCTGCTTCTGGTCCCCCCTTGCTTTTTGACATAAAATACATCCGGGCAGTTGTCCATCTAGATCTTGATGGCTTGATCCTTTAGCTGTGGTGCACAATGGAAAATAGCCTGAGTAATACAAGGGCCATGATCCTTGTGCTAGATCATCTCCCAGATGTGCACCCCAACCTGTCCTGCTGGCATCCATGGTGAGAAGGGTCTACCCTATGCCCTTAAGGGTCTTTCCTTGCGTCAGGTTATGGATATCCTCCTCCCACCATCGTAGACTGGTCTTCACATGGTCTGTAATAAAAACTTCTAAGTGGTCGAAGCAACTGTCCCACTGATCCAGAAATTATGTTTGGGCCCATCTCACCACCAAGATGGTAGAGGACATCGGCCCCCAGATGTGCATGCATCTCCACACAGGAATGAAGGATTGAAGACTGAAGATCTGATGCAAGATTTTTTGAGCCTTTTCCAGTGGAAGAAAGATTTTCTCCTGTGAGATTTAAAAGAGGACTCCAAGAAACACCATCTGCTGGGAGGGGGCAGTAGGTTTTTCCTCTAAATTTACCAGCCAGCAGAGTTTGGACAAGAACAAGATTGCTTTGTCTCTGTGACATCGTCCAAGTAATGGTAGATCCTGATGCCTTGAAGCCTGAGCTCTGCAATTAGGGGTAGAAGAAGCTTGAAAAATTTCCTTGGGGCCATTGAAATGCCAAACGGCAGGCAGATGAATTGGAAAGGACGGTCATTCAAGGCAAACTGTAAAAATTTTTGATGGCCTTGGGACACTGGAATAGGGAGATAAGCGTCTCTTAAATCCAGTCTCCCAGGAGGACTACTTTGATTATGGTCTGGATGGATTCCATCTTGAACCTTCATGTGTGCAGGTGGTGATTCAAGGCTTTGAGGTCCAAGATGGGACACAACTCCTCTGAGGGTTTCTGTACAAAGAATAGAATGGAATACACTCCCTGGAATCTCTCTTCCTGAGGGACTATTGTGATGGCACCTTTGGAGAAAAGGAAAGAGATGAATTCTTGTAGGAGAGACAGTTTTAAGATTCCTGGGCAGCTCTGAGGATCTGAAACCAGCCTCTCTGGGCAAAGATTTGAATTCCAGGGAATACCCTTGGGAGACCACTTGAAGTACCCACTTGTCTGACATGACTTTGATCCAAGCCTCGTGGAAGTGACTTAAATGACATCCGACTCCCCAAGACTGGTGTAACAGATTGTTCAACACACAGACACAGTGGTTTAGGATAAAACACAGTTTTATTGAAATCACAATAAAATAAGAACCTTCACAGGTCCTGTAGTATACAGGCAGTATAATACAGACACACAACAGGTTAACAATATATATGCCTACACAGGTCCAGTACAACCATAAGGTACATAGCAGTCTATACTGACACAGGTCAGGCAGAATATGTTGGATTCCCAGGACAAAGGTACTGCATGGGTTAAAGGTCTTCAAGGAGTGTAAACAGTCCCATGTGTTGAGAGTTCTGTGATAGAGCTCTTTCCATATAGAGAGCTTCAGGATGCTTAACGCCCAGGAACAGACTAGCAGAACAAATGTGAACTGCCAGAGTACTAACAGGAATAGAGTAATGTAGAACACTGTTGTAGCAGTAACGGAGACTGACACTTGCACTCTGCCGGAGCAGTAACAGAGACTAGACCAATGACTCACTGCTGTAGCAGTAACGGAGGCAACCACTTACACTCTGCAGGAGCAGTAGTGAAGGACACTGCCCTAGCAGTAACGGAGCAATAACGAAGACAAGGTATAAGGGTACACTGCCGGAGCAGTAACAGAGGCAAACACTTGCACTCTGCAGGAGCAGTAATGGAGACAAGGCCAATGGCACACTGCCAGAGCAGTAACGGAGGCAGACACTTGCACTCTGCAGGAGCAGTAATGGAGACAAGGCCAATGGCACACTGCCGGAGCAGTAACGGAGGCAGACACTTGCACTCTGCAGGAGCAGTAACGGAGGACTAGGTCAATGGCACACTGCCTGAACAGTAACGGAGGCAGACACTTGCACCCTGCAGGAGCAGTAATGGAGACTAGGCCAAAGACACACTGCCGTAGCAGTAACGGAAACTGACTCTCGCACTCTGCTGAGCAGAACGGGAACCAGATAGCCTGGAGAATAAGAATGTCGCCAAGGTGACAATAGGCTGTCAGAACAGGAACGCCAACCAAGCCGGGTTGAATCACGGAGCAGGAACATCAGCCAAGCCGGGTTGAGTCACGGAGCAGGAACGTCAGAAAAGCCGGGTCGGTACACAGGAGCAGGAATGTCAGCCAAGCTGGGTCGGTACACGGGAGCAGGAACGTCAGACAGGCCGGGTCAGTACACAGGAGCAGGCACTGAAGAATAGTCAGGCAATCCGGGTCAGTACACAGGAGCAGAAGAACAGATGCAGAGTAGTCAGGCAGGCCAAGTCGGTAAACTGGGAATCACTGAGCAGAAACTAGCACTGGTACAGGAACACCACGAAAGGGCACCGTATGGGTGCTGGAGCCCAGTATACGAAGGCCATACTGGGCGGGACCAACACAGGACAGCCAATGGGAGCACACACAGTGTAGACTGACAGGAAAACAATAACCAGGGGAGCACGGACACCGTGATAACTGAACCTGAAAACTGTCAACATTTTTTGACTGGTTTGGAAGTGGCATATATTGGACCTTTTCCTGCAGTGCTGGTTCTGGAGAAACAAAAGTAAAAAAGGCTGACCCCTCTTCCAGTAGTGTGACCTAAAGGATTCCTTTCCTGGCCAACAGGAGTGTGGATCCCAGAAGATATTCCTGTATTGTTGGCTTCTGCGTGAAGGACCAAAATCAATCCTCCTATTTTTCTTTTCCTGACGCAAAAAAAGGCTTTTACCTCCAGAGGCTTTCTTGATAAGGTTGACTAACTTCTCTCTGAATAGCATGGTGCCAGCAAAAGGAAGAGCACAGAGATTCAGCTTGGAGATGCTGTCCACATTCCATGGACGGAGCCAATGTGCTCATCTGGTGAAGACTGACAGGAACATAGCCTTGGATTGGAGGCAGACCAGATTTGTGGAGGAATCAATAATAGAATCAGTAGCTGACTTGATGTCAGACAAGGAGTCTACTATAGATGTATGAGATTCTCCTTGAAGAAGGGCTTGTCCACATTCCATGGATGGAGCCAATGTGCTCATCTGGCGATGACTGACAGGAACATAGCCTTGGCTTGGAGGCAGACCAGATCTGTGGAGGAATCAATAATAAAATCAGTAGCTGACTTGATGTCAGATAAGGAGTCTACTATAGATGCACAAGATTCTCCTTGAAGAAGGGCTTGTGCAATCTGGTCCATCCAGATTCTCATAGTTTTAGAAACAGAAGTTAAAGCCACCGCAGGTCTTCAAGCCAGGCCAACTGAGAGAAAAACTCTTCTTATGTCGTACTCAAGGCATCTGTCCAGAGGATCATTAAAGGAAGCAGCAGCATCTAAGGGCAGTGTGGTCTTGCGGGCCAGGTGTACTACAGCTGCATTTACCTTGGGCAGAGTATCCCACAGCTCACAATCCTTTTCAGAGAAAGGATACATCTTCAATAGACGTGTAGTGGATTTGCATCTTCTAAGATTAGATCTTTGATGATAGGATACAAAGGAAAGGAGGATATCTTCTTTTTTAGGGAGGAGAACATACGGTTAATGGGCTGTTTGTCCTGGGATTCTTGTAGCCTTAGTGTCTGCCGTACCGATTTAATCAGTGGTTCCACCAAGGCAGTGTCAAACCCCGTGAGGTCTCTCAGATCTTCCTCTTTTTCTGCTGAATCTACGGAGTCCCTAGGTACTGGATCCTCTAGGTCAGAGTCACCTGACAATGAATCGTCCTCTTTTTCCCTGTGCCATTTGCGGGGAAGAAAAGAAGAGGCTTCTTGAAAACCTTGAACCACTGCCTGTCTGATGACTGAAGAGATGTCTGCAGAAGAGGAAGGGGAGTCTTGCACGAGCTCTAGCCAGCATGATCTGTAAATCATCTTCTCCTCCAGGGCTGTATTGTTACAAGCAAAATAGGGTCTAGATGGAGGCAAGGCAGATGGTTCACTACTGGTAAGGCTGGAAAAACACAATAAAAAGGGTCCCATCAGCTGACCTCTCACTCCTTTTAAAATAAAAAAAAGAAAACTTACCAGAAAAAATTATCTATCCTACAGCCTTCGGTTGCGGCGTATTTTTTCCAGGGTCTTGGTCCATAAAACAGAGGGCTGGAGAAAAAAGAAACCCCAGCAAAAACATACAATTGCCTACACAGGTCCAGTACAATATAAAGGTACAAGCAGCATATACTGACACAGGTCAGACAAGAGGAGTAAGTTTCCCAGGACTCTGGTACTGCAGGAGTTAAAGTTCAGCAATGAGCGTAAACAATCCCATGTGTAAGGTACTGAGACAGCACTTGTAGAGAGCTTCAGGTCGCCCAGGGCTAGCAGAAAAACATGAACTGCCAGAGTACAACAGATATTGAGTAATGAGCACTGCCGGAGCAGTAACGGAGGACAAGCCAATAGCGACTACTGGAGCAATAACAGAGGCAGACACTTGCAACCGGTATGAGCAGTAATGGAGGACTAGGCCAAAGGCACACTGCCGGAGCAGTAACGGAGGCACACACTAGCAACACACTAGCAACCTGCAGGAGCAGTAAAGGAGGACAAGCCAATGGTGACTACCGGAGCAATAACAGAGCCAGACACTTGCAACCGGTATGAGCAGTAATGGAGGACTAGGCCAAAAGCACACTGCCGGAGCAGTAACGGAGGCAAACACTGGCAACCTGCAGGAGCAGTAGTGGAGGACAAGCCAATGGCGACTACCGGAGCAATAACGGAGGCAGACACTTGCAACCGATATGATCAGTAACAGAGGACTAGGCCAAAGGCACTCTGCCGGAGCAGTAACGGAGGCACACACTAGCAACACACTAGCAACCTGCAGGAGCAGTAAAGGAGGACAAGCCAATGGTGACTACCGGAGCAATAACAGAGCCAGACACTTGCAACCGGTATGAGCAGTAATGGAGGACTAGGCCAAAAGCACACTGCCGGAGCAGTAATGGAGGCAAACACTGGCAACCTGCAGGAGCAGTAACGGAAAAGACTCAAGTGCTAGTAAGCAAGTGCAACCAGATCTCCTGCAGAGTAAGAATGTCGCCGAGGCGACAATCCCAGAAGAAGCAGGAACGTCACTCAAGCCGGGTCGGTACACAGGAGCAGGAAAGTCAGCCAGGCTGGGTCAGTACACAGGGGCAGGAATGTCAGCCAGGCCGGGTCGGTACACAGGAGCAGGAACGTCAGCCAGGCCGGGTCGATACACAGGAGCAGGCACTGAGGAGAAGTCAGGCAATCCGGTTCGGTACACAGGAGCTGGAACTTGAAGAGTAGTCAGGCAGGCCAAGTCAGTACACTGGGAAACACTGAGCAGTAAGCTAGCACTGGTTCAGGAACACCACGAAAGGGTACCATGTGGGTGCAGGAGCCCAGTATATAAAGGCCATATTGGGTGGAATCAACACAGGACAGCCAATGGGAGCACTACATAGGATAACTGACAGGAAAACAAAAACAAGGGAGCACGGGCACCGTGATAACGTGACAGAGCTGTAGAGACAAAAGGAGCTGAGAGAAGACAGTCTCCTGCATCTTCAGAGCCAGATGATTCAGTTAATTCACATTTTACGGAACTTATGGCAGCTATAACCAACTGTCAGAACATTCTGACTGTCAAAATTGATTCAGTCTAAACAGAGCTTAACTTTCTTTGGGCGGACCAACAAGCGATTCGCGAAAAGGTGACAGATACGCAACGCAGAGTATCTGCAATTGAGGATTCCGTCCCAAATATTAACGAGAGTATTGAATCTCTCCAGCAGCAGCTGAAATATTTGCAATGTAAAACAGACGACTTGGAGAATAGATCTAGATGCTGCAATATACGTCTGTTGGGGTTCGCGGAGAGAGTGGAAAATCGTAAACCAGAGGAATTTCTGGAATCCTGGATCAGGGACTCACTGGGTACTGAAGGCCTGTCACAAACATTTGTAATAGAGAGAACATATAGTGTGCCTCCAACACAACTGCCACCTGGGGTCGCTCCCAGACCCCTTATTGAAAAGGCTCTGAATTACAGGGATAATGATGCTATACTACGGATGGCCCGTCTGAAGGGTGAGATCCTCTATGATAACCACAAAATCAGCATTTACCCGGATTTCTCCCCTGATGTGCAAAGACAACGGAGACAGTTCCTGGAAGTCAAACATCGGCTGCATGAACAAAGCATACCTTATGCCATGCTGTTTCCAGCTAAACTGAGAGTGGTACATGGAGGCAACACTCGCTTCTTTGTATATGAGAGATGGGAATGAGGGCAGTAAGCATTTTTTAATTGTACCTATCAATTCTCCTATACTTTTTTCTCTGGTTTACTATCCCTTTAACCCCTTAGCGACCCTTGACGTACCAGGACCGTCAAGGGTAAATGTGATCGAACGACCCTTGACGGTCCTGGTACGTCAAGGGTTAAACTCTTCCATCGCGGCCGCACGGAGCGATGGAAGAGTTCAAGCCGCTTGTTACTAAGTGTCCCGGTATCGGGACACTTAGTAACAAGCGGCAGAAACATTGTTGCAACATGCGATTCGCTTCAAAAGCGAATCACATGTTGCAAAACCTGAATGACAGGGACAGTATTTGTAAATACTGTCCCTGTCAGATCTCTCTGCCTCCCTCCACCTTGCATACTGCTAAGGTGGAGAGAGACAGAGGGAGATGGTGTTCCAGTGTGCCTGTAAAAAAAAAAGTAAAAAAAAAAGTTTAAATAAAGAAAATTAACCCTTTGATCACTGTTCTGCAGTGATCAATAAGTGCCCCCCCATCTGATCACTCTTTTTTTTTTTATTTTTTTTAATTTTTTTTTTTTTTTTTTTAATAATAAATATAGTTTAGGTATTTTGGTAGGTAGTTGGGTAGGTTTAGTGTAGACGTGTGTTAGGGAAAGTTTTAGGGATAGATTTAGGTTTAGGGGAAAAAAAAAAAAAAACAAACGCCCCCCCAAAAAAAAAAAATATATAATAAGCGCAGTTTAGATAGGTAGTTCAATTGGGTTAGGTAGGTTCAGGATATACGTAGGTTAGGGTAAGTTTTAGGGTTAGATTTAGGTTTAGGGATAGCGTAAGAAAAATAAAAAACCCAAAAAACCCCAAACCCCCCCCCCCCCAAAAAAAAAAAATATATATATATAATAAGTGCAGTTTAGATAGGTAGTTCACTTGGGTTAGGTAGGTTCAGGATATACATAGGTTAGGGTAAGTTTTAGGGTTAGATTTAGGTTTAGGGATAGCGTAAGAAAAAAAAAAAACCCAAAAAACCCCAACCCCCCCCCCAAAAAAAAAAATATATATATATAATAAGTGCAGTTTAGATAGGTAGTTCATTTGGGTTAGGTAGGTTCAGGATATACGTAGGCTAGGGTAAGTTTTAGGGTTAGATTTAGGTTTAGGGATAGCGTAAGAAAAAAAAAGCTTTTTTAGTGGGCAAAATGCAGCGCAGGTACAGCGTTGAAGAAGCATATGCCTTTTTGGCGTCTGACTCTGAGGCAACAGACACTGCTTCAGATTTTGACATAGCGCAGTTTTCAGAAAGTGAGAGCAGCTCTAGTGATGACGCTGGGCCTTCTGTCAAGAAAAGACGCACTGCCCCAAAAGCTGCTCTGGCAACTGCCCCAGCACCTGCCAAAAGAACTGCCCAAAGACCTACCAAAATACCTACCCAAAGAAATGCCCCAAGTGCTGCCCCAAGAGCTGTCCTGGCAACTGCCCCAGCACCTGCCAAAAGATCTGCCCAAAGACCTACCAAAGAAATGCCCCAAGTGCTGCCCCAAGAGCTGCCCTGGCAACTGCCCCAGCACCTGCCAAAAGATCTGCCCAAAGACCTGCCAAAAGACCTGCCCAAAGAAATGCCCCAACACCTGCCACTCCGGATCCTAATGAATGGGTATCAATTTATGCCCACAAATCTCAGAATTCACAGGCAACCTAGGGATTCAAATTGATGTGGAAGGATTTACCCATGATCATTTTTTTGATTTGTTTTTGGGGGAAGACATTTTAGGTGAAATTGTTTCCCAAACCAATTTGTATGCAGCCCAGTATACTGCCGCCAACCCTAAGTGTGAAAAACGCTGTTTTTTTTTTTTTTTTTACTTACGTCATGGTTTACGAGGGATTGGTGGTAAAATGGCTGTGTATAAAATTGGAAAACACACCTAAAACGAGAGCCTGGGGTGTCTACTTTCCAAAAATATACACTTTTGGGGGGAAATCTTAAAAAAGAGCACTGTTACACAGCCCCAAATGAGACATGGCACCAGTGATGCAAGCTGTGAAAATTCAAAGTGTGAAACTGGAAACGCGCATGTTCCAATTTGGGCCCTGTAGCTCTCCCAAACCTTGAGAAACCTATGCATATGGGGTATTTCTGTACTCAGAAGAAGGAGCTGAACACTAAACAATGCATTTTTAAAAATCTTCACCTATCATGTGCTTGAAATTCACATCAACATTGAAGTGCAAGTGTGAAAAACGCTGTTTTTTTAACTTACGTCAAGATTTACGAGCGATTGGTGGTAAAATGGCTTCGTAAAAAAATTGAAAACATACATAAAATGAAAGCCTGGGGTGTCTACTTTCCAAAAATATATACTTTTGGGGGGAAATCTTAGAGTGGAGCACTGCTACACAGCCCCAAATGAGACATGGCACCAGTGATGCAAGCTGTGAAAATTCAAAGTGTGAAACTGGAAACGCGCATGTTCCAATTTGGGCCCCGTAGCTCTCCCTAACCTTGAGAAACCTATGCATATGGGGTATTGCCGTACTCAGAAGAAGGAGCTGAACTCTAAACAATGCATTTTTAAAAATCTTCACCTATCATGTGCTTGAAATTCACATCAACATTGAAGTGCAAGTGTGAAAAACGCTGTTTTTTTAACTTACGTCAAGATTTACGAGCGATTGGTGGTAAAATGGCTTCGTAAAAAAATTGAAAACATACATAAAATGAAAGCCTGGGGTGTCTACTTTCCAAAAATATATACTTTTGGGGGGAAATCTTAGAGTGGAGTACTGCTACACAGCCCCAAATGAGACATGGCACCAGTGATGCAAGCTGTGAAAATTCAAAGTGTGAAACTGGAAACGCGCATGTTCCAATTTGGTCCCCGTAGCGCTCCCAAACCTTGAGAAACCTATGCATATGGGGTATTGCTGTACTCAGAAGAAGGAGCTGAACACTAAACAATGCATTTTTAAAAATCTTCACCTATCATGTGCTTGATATCAACAGTAGTATTGAAATGTAAGTGTGAAAACTGCAAAAAAACAAAATATTACCACAATTTTGAAATTTTTTTCTGGAAAAATAGCTGCATGAAAAACTCCAAAATTCTCCTGATTATTTACCTTATGTTGTGTAGTTTTCAGAAACATATACCTTTGTGGGACATTTTTGGTTCTGGCACCGTCAGCTAAGCTATGATGCTCACATGCCAATTGTTGAGAAATTACAAGTTGGAAATCCATCTTGTAATATTTACCTTGTAAATGTGAGGAAGTGATTGAAATACTAGGCATATGGGGTATTCTTATATTCAGGAGAAGCAAATGAATATATTTAGGGGTATTTTTTTGTCATAAACTAATTGTATGCAAATCCTGACACGAAAATATAAGCAAAATGTTGTTTTTTTTCAAATTTTTTCCTCTTTTTTTCTATTTTAATCAAATTAAACAAGGAGGTATTCATATAATTGTGGTATCAAAAGAAAGCCCTACTTGTGCTTAAAAAACAGTATATAATTTATGTGGGTGCACAAAAGGAATTAAAGAGAAAATATGGTTGAACAAAGACATAGTCAAAAAAGTCAAAATTGCTCCGGTCCTTAAGTCAAATCAAACTCAGATTTTCCCGGTCCTTAAGGGGTTAAAGGACCCACTTTAATGTGTGAAAATCTGCACACAGTTTTTCTGGCTGTAGAGTCCCTTAACAGAACTCCAAAGTGCCATGCAGGAATTGAAAGGTAAAAAATAGAAGCCACTAGTGCATGTATTGCTAAGGGGCCCTAAGCCCCACATCAATACATACAAAGTACTAAAAAAATGTGTCAAATGTTAGTAGAATCAACCCTATTAGTGACAGTAAGTAAAAAAAAAAAAAAAATCCCCTGAAAACAAACACCTACCTAGCACCCTGGTCAGCTTCTGTCTGTTTCTTATTCAATAAATAAAAGGGCTTCCAATTCATAAAGACAATTTCACTACGTTTGCCTCTGCTGGCACAGACCCTCCCCCACCATACCTTCCCGGCCGTTGCCCAAATTGCAATGAGGGAATTTTTAGCAGCTTTTAACAGCTTTTTATATGGCCAGTCTCTGTTCAGAATGGATTCCAGCCTCCAATTGGCTTATGCACGTACCAGCCAATCAGCTTCAAGGTGGGATGCTGAAACTCACTAGAAGATGATTGGCTGGGAGGTGCGTAAGCACAAATTCCTGCCAATTAGAGGCTGGCCTCCATTTTGAACAGACACTGGCCATATAAAAAGCCAGTCTCTCCCACATTCCAACTTGGGCAACGATCGGGAAGGTATAGTTGGGGGGGGTCTGTGCCATCAGAGCCAGCGGAGGCAACCGCAATAAAATTGTCTTTATTTATTGGAAGCCTTTTTATTTCTTTAAAAAAAAAAAAAATGTATATGAAAATGGAATGACTAAATATTATTTTTTAAAAGATATGCAACACACCGAACCTTTTAAGCGCAGGAGGAGTATACCTCAGGCACTCAAAGGGTTAATGCAGGCATATCTTTGGGGATTTTTTTTAATTACTTGCATTAATATTTAGTTTATTTTACAAGAAAGATGAAAAAGAAGACAAGAAGAAAAAAGATTTGAGAGAATAGAAGAAAGACTGAAGGAGAAGACATGCAGTGGACGACAGGTAAGTGTTACACAGATCTGGGTGCTAGGCTAGTGTTAGGGGTAGTATTGTTGCACTTTACCATTAGGAGCAGTGTAGGGTTAGTGTTTGGGAGGGTGACTCTTTCTTTGAGCTAACGGGCAGTGCTTGACACTGTGTGTCATGCACCGATTGTTAGCTTTTTTTCCTTTGATGTTCCCATTATTCACTCTATTTAGAGTGTGTTTTGGGAACTTAAAATACAAGATGGATGTTTGGCCACAAGTCCTTTTCTGTGGCTTAACTTTTATTGTGGTTTCAGCTTTTGCAGTTTTTGCTAAAGGGCTGTTAGCCAATATTGACCTTCCTGCTGTTTTTCCCTGCCTCAATTGAACCAAGGCCATAGTAAGATAAAACATCTCAGGTTTTATTCCAAAACTTTAAAAGCATATAAACACAACACACATATGTCAGCTTCTGTGTACATTTAGGCTAATGAACTATGAAGAGTAACTATGGGAAAAACCCTGATGTATAAGGGATAAATTAAATTTTAAATAAATTACCCATATTTCCATGTATTAGTGTTGGAGACCTTTTTCAGCATTCAAGGGTTTACAGGCTTCATTTAAATCAACTGAAATCATGTTTTCTCCTATAATGCACTAGGTTTGCTGTATAATTTCTCCATTTATTCTTGTACATAAGCTTCACTATGTCCAACCCTCTGAGTAGAGTGTCAGTATGGATGGAAGTTAGAAACTGCAAAGCATTCACATAAATGTAAACAAAAGGAAAACAGTTGAGAGCTGTTTTGTGCCATAAACTAGCAATTTGTCAAAGCATGCAAGAAGAGTTCTCCCTTCTTGCTTGTGTTTTAAAGGTGAGTTAACTCTGCTTGCTCAGATTTTTAAATGAAAACACACAGGCACAGTCTAAAATAAAATAATAAAGTATGTAGAAATATTGCTTAAAATATCGACTTCTAGTCAAATATAAAGAAAGACAATATTTACACATTTACATTGGCAGCAGTACTGGATCTGAAAATGAAAGTAAAAATATACTAAAGGATTATACTTACATCATTATGGGCTGTTAAAGTCAGTTGGACCAACTATAGAAAAATCCAATGGCAGTCCCACTGCAAGAGACATATTTAGTATTACCCCCTTTGCTAGATTATTTTACTTCAAAATTTATAAGTGCAAGAATATATGTGCTTCTTTAAAATGTTTTACATTATTAAAATATGTGTTAAATCATTTGAATACCTTATGGTGTTCCTTTATTCTCTGGCTCATTGAACATAGACTGGCACGGACATTACAGAATATGTAACACTACAGTTAACACGTTATTTAATGTTCTAGGTAAGCCCCTCTATTTAAAAAGAAAGTATGTTTTAATAATGGAGGGACAGGCACTATACATTTCATGCCCATGGTTGCCTTTTGGCATTTGACAATTTTGTTGTTATGTCATTTACATTTGCAATGTGCTAAACTATCCCTCAAATAAGAACAACTTTGAAAGCATACAATGCTGAGCCCTCAATGAAAAGCTAATTATATGCACTAATCATTTTTGGTGTCTGCCATTGATGAAAATGAAAGTTTAAAATGTAACCTATTAAGATTAAATGGCTTTGGTATAATACAATGCTCCTATTCAAAATTCAAACACCATGACACCAGGACCCAAGTACTGCCGCTTTCACTATACCCCTTGTTCAGACCCTGCTAAGGGCAAATAACAACTTGCAAACAGTTTAAAAGTAATGATGAACCCTCCCTGCCACCATCTTAGCATATTCTGTGGGATGGAATCTCCTCAGATGCCGCTTGATGCCCTGCTTGCGATTCTCCTCCAACACCTCTGGCATGTGTGGTCAGTGCACTACACAGTCTGCAATGGGTAGAGTTGAACTTCCATATCCTAACATCAACACAGTGGCTATCATTTGGCAGGGAAGGTAACAATGAATGAGGTGAATTGGCAGAAGCTGTAGCAGCTGCAGGAATTAGAGCAGCTGCAAATTCTTTAAATTCCAAAATGTCACTGGTAGTGGTGGTGGTGATACCCATCCTCATCCCTGTGTCCCATTCCTTCTCAGTTTCTGCTAAAAAGGCCATCAATGTCTCTTCCACCCCAGCTGCTCCACCATCATCATCACCACCCCCACTAGTCTGCTCTATTACAGACATATCACTGCTGCTTGGAGGAGGTGATGAGCAATGTGACAGAGGGTCCGCTAATGTTACACTTGGCATTTCCTTTTCACTTGAAGAAGTCAGACTGGCAGCAGTAGCAGCAGGCAAAGGCAGCTAATCTGTACTGTGCTGGTGGTGGTGGTATTAAGTGTGTGTCTGTTCTCCCCTAACAACAGTTTTGATACAAACATGATACAGCGGCTCAATCTTCTGTGTCAAACTCCAGTTCAAAATAACACCACCAACACCACCTGATGGTATTACAACAGAAGTACCCTCGTGGCAAGAAAAAATAGGTCAATCTGTTTGGTAGGTGCACAATAGACACATCCCTATTTGTTCCCAAACATTATAGTATAAACCTTGAAGGATTCTTGCAATCTTATACCAAATTAAAAAAACAAAACAAAAAAAAAAACACAGAATGACCAAGTAAATAAATAAAACATCTCGGAGATCATGAGTGCTTCTTGCGTGAAACATGTGGATCTGTTTGAGATGTTGAGTTGCATCTAGCTGAGCGCCTATGTCATACTATATGTCCAGAAGATCACAGGTATTTTTATATTGTATGAATAAATATTGATGTTTTATTTATTTACTTGGTCATTCTGTGTTTTTTTAATTTTTTTTGGTATAAGAGTGCAAGAATCCTTAAAGGTTTATACTATTAGAGTCCCTTGCTGACACACTTGGCATCATCTTCTCCTTCCCCCCCTCCTGAGTACTTCAAGACACACTAGTAGCAGGCAAAGTATTGGTGGCAGCAGGTTCAGCACTGGCAGCAGATACAGCACTGATGACAGCAAGGGCAGAACATCTGACAACAGGCACAGCAATGGTGGTAGCAGTAGAATGGGCAGCATATCTGGCAGCAGGTACAGCAATAGTAGCAGCAGGTACAGCACTACTGGCACCAGGGGCAGCAATGATGGCAGCAGGTACAGAAATGGTGGGTACAGGTACAGCAATGGTGGCACTGGCAGCAGGAGCAGCACGTCTTGCAGCAGGCACAGGCAGCTGACCTGTCCTGCTCTCACGAGCACTACCCTTCTCTTCCTCCCTTGCCATTAATTTCCCCAAGATCCCTAGGGGTGATTTAGGGGGACTGGACAGCACTGGTTCAGTACTGCTCACTTCCTCCTCCTCCGCCTCTGACTCAGTGGAAACATAATAAGGATCCTTACAGTTTCTCCTTTTACTGCTCATAGTGATAGCAGTCACTATGAACCTCTCCTGCCTCAATTTAACAAACAATTCACTGCAGAACAGACAGCACATCTACCTCGCTCTTTAGATGCTACATTTGTGTTTCACTTCCACAAATACATCATGTTTTTATAGCAAAAAAGCGAAAACAATGTAAATCAATGGGCAAAAACTTTCTAGCCACTGAAAAATTGGTGGGGAGTTTTGGCCAATGGGCAAAAAACGCTGACATTTTGATCACTGTTTTAAAAGCAGATTTTTATGCGAAAAAATGTGCCTGGCACAGAAAATGCTTCAGGTATTTTCTGTGCCAGACAATAATGGATTGCATGGCAGTGAGGTCATTTGAGGAATGGAATTGTGTCCTTGAGAAAGGATAGAGAAACCTTGGTGCTGTACCTAGGTGTTGGAGGTATGCATGCTGGGTATTACCCTAATATAACCTGGATACTAACAACTGGAATGATAAGTGTTGGTGGCTACAAGATAGAGATGTGGTTAATAACCTGATGAAGCTATTCATACTTTATATTCCCATGTGAAAAACATGCTTTCTGTGTACCAGATTATATAATATGGAATACAATATTAATATTATATGATGGTGACTTATCCATGTAAGGTAACTGGTATAGAGCTTTCTGTTTTTAATGCTTGATATAGTGGTGCATGAATATTATACCACTGTTCCCTGATATAGAGGTATATGCTGGATATTACCTCATAAAAAGTTTTATATCCAATATTGTAAAGGAGACAATAGGAGAAGATGATACAGGGATGTGTGTAACTGAGAAGCTTGCCTCGTACTGAGACTGGGTGCTCGGCAAGCAAAGATGAGGTCACTGGGGCAGACCGCATCCATGGAAGATGATTACAGCTGACTGTGGGGAGATTACAGGGAGAGAAGGGAGTGGTGAGAGGGGAAGCTGGAGGCCTTGACCAGACAGTAGAGAACCAAAGAAGCATGGAGAATGGAGAGGAAGTGAGCATACCTGAGGTAGGCTGTATGGAATAGCGACACAATTTAATGCTATTGATGATTTTGACAAAATGCTCCTCAAGGAAGAAGAGGCTTCAGGTCGTATTTAAGGCCCTGCAGTCACTCCCACAAATACAGGTTGAGCCTTTAACTTATCTCCACCTATGCTCATACACAGGTTTCTAGCTCCACTTCCCAGCCTCCCACTCAAGCTTTATACTCTAACTTCCTCTGCAGAGACCATGAGCCCTAGGCATCTTATCAGGCCTTTTGTCCCACCATCAGGATTCAGTCTACTGTCTATCCCTGGACCCTGGCAACATCAGCCCATTTTATTTGGATTTTCTTGCTCATTTTCCAGTTTATACTATAAGCCAGCTTTTATATATTATATTTTTTATCACACAGACTGTTTTTTAGTACTTTTTTAAGTGTAGCTATATTTCTATACAGTTGGGCTAACTGGACAACTAAATGCATGGAAGACATACAGCTTTATTTTTTTAAATTATACTGACATACATTACATCTTGATCCTATACACAGTTTGTTTATATAGCTGTATGTACAAAGATCTTTGCTTTACATCAGCCACTTTTCATTCATTTTTTAATCTTAGAATATGCTGTAAGTGACAAGTCAGTTACATGCCCTGGCAACACATTGCATGTGACATTACTTTTTAGTGTACCTATTAAAAGTTGTTTTACTTATACTCTACTTAATGTATACTTATACTCTACCATGAGGAGAACTCACACTGAGTGCTAGTACTTTAGGATTATCTTTTTTTGTTTCAGTTACTTATTTCCCATGTAGTACATTTTACTACATTTTATTGATGTGATAATAGAGGACTTTAAGTTTCTATCTATTAAATACACAAGATTACAACAAGCAAATATATTCACTCATACTAGTAAGGAAAAAAGGTCCAGCACCTCATTACATAACATTAAAGTGGATCAGAAGACTCTGGTCTATTTATTATTAACTACAGAAGTTAACCCTTACAGGAGGTTCTACATCTAGAGTGCTAAATATTATTTACATATAGGTGTCAATAACATTATTGTAAAAAAGTGAAATAGCTAAGAAATTTTTATGTATCCTCTATGGTGCAGCTGGCTTGCCATAGAATTACTCCAGTTACTTAGTATATCAGCATCAGAATCTTCCTGTTTACTTTGCAAAGAGAAGAGCATTCAATTGTTATTTAAATAAAAATAAACATATGTATAGTCTAGGTTTGTATGTAGGTTCTAAAAATATGTTATAAGCAGGTACATATTTCAGATTTCTAAAACATTTCATATTGACAATAATTTGTTTAGTGTCTTATAATCAGAATGAAAACTAGGTTTAATATTTAATAGTTGAAAAACTAATTTAAAAACATTAGACAAAATCAACATCAATCTAGATGGATTAGGAATTCATACAGCTATAAAGACAAATAAACCAAGCAATATATTTTATAATCAAGAGATTTTACTAAATCTCTACTACAAAATTAATTTTGTTTGATTTTATTTATTTGTTTATGTTTATTACAGATTTTTGTGGCAAGAATGTGTTAATAATCTGTTATGAAATTATAACCAATATACCAAAAATAGCAAGTATTTTTTTAATTTGCTTTTTTAAGGTAAAAGGAGACTTCATACAACAATGGAATAAAGCTGTTTGTTATTTCTACCTTGAACTGTTTTGTAACCTATCCTATATAATAATTCGCTAAGTTGTGTGTAACGCCCGACATGCGCAGTAGACACTGCTGCACGTGCGGCAGTCATGCGCAGAACAGACTGCCCACACCGCGGTTGATACAGAGCTGGGCGCTCCGAAGGAGCGTCCAGCTCTGTATCAGCAGTGGCGCGGGCAGTCTCTACTGCGCGTGACTGCCCCGCGACCGGCTGCCAGAGGCACTGTGGCCCGTGTAATGGGCTGTTCAACTAGTTTGATATAATCAGTAATATAATACAACTTTTAAGAAATGCTCTACTAATTCTAAATAAATGTTATTCACATGTCTATTACATTTGATTAACCTTTTAGTTTTTCAGTGAAGAGACACAAACCAAAAAGTGCTTTGTATTTCAATAGATGGTATTGTATGTAGTATAGACTATATCTGCCTTTTATATTTAGGATACAAATGCACAGCTCAACTTTACAACACCATGAAGGAGAAGACATGAAGCTATGCAAACAGACTGTAATGTATACATTATTTTGTTCCTGGTGCTGGTTAGTGTGGGACATGGGTTAGATGGGTATAATGGTCATCTGCTGTGCAGACCACCTACTGTGAAAATGTGTTTTCAGCTGTAGGAAGAATCATGACATGTCTATGGTACTACATAACCAAGAATATCATCAACTGGCAAATACAAGGATAGGATCATAGGATAAATAATGAGTGGATGCTACTCATCACATCATGGTTTGACCATTACATTAGAACTGAGCAATGATGTTGGCCTTTTTAGTTTCTAGAACACCAAAGCACTCAGAGACTAGATGGTGGCTTACCACATCAGGTGCATTTAGAGAAAAGAAGTTGGCCAGTAAAGCTTCTCCTCTTGCAACTGCTCTAAAATCATGGGTGTGGTAGAATACTATTTTTTCTCTTGAGAGCAGGAAGGAACTGCGCCTTTTATCAGCTCTACAATGTGCATAGTGTGCAGAAGGACACATTGTGAAACTTGAGAACAGCTTGGAAGTCTCAAAACATTTAACATGTCTTCTCTCATATTAAGCCACAGGCAGAACTAAACACCTTGCCGCTTAGGTCAGCAATGTAAATCCATACCCGAGGAATGCAAGTACCGCTGTAACTTTGGCTTTTGTCCACTCTGTTGTCAAGGTAGAAGACTTAGTAAAAATAATGAACCCTCCCTGCCACTAGCTAAGCATATTCATTGGGAAGGAATGCCTGCAGATGCTACTTGATGCCCTGCATTTGATTTTCTTCACCACATTGCCATGTGTGAACAGTGCACCACACAATCTGCAATTGATGGACAGATCCTCACGTCTACAGACTCACTATCAGCTGGAGGATGTAACAGAGGCAAAGGTGGTACACCAGAGAGGGTGGCAGAGGGCACTGAGAGTTCTGGGGTGGGGACAATGGATAAATGGTTGTGCACCCAGATCCAAGCACAAGAAGACAATGATTATGTACATGTTACTCTCATCATCAAACTTCTTGTGTCACAGTGACCAATGTAAATGAGGACAAGACACAAGTACAGTAAGATAAACACCACCTTTAACTAGGTATAATACAGGTAATAGGCAAATCCGCCCAGAGGCAGGCATGAGGACAGTGCTACAGTCCACTACCCAGGAGCTGTACACTGAGCCAAGGCCTGCACTCCCCATGACTCCACACACAAGCAGTTTAGAGGCTAGCCTACGGTTCAACCTAAAGGAAGGCCACAGCTTACCTGACAGGGAGAGAGGATAGCACACGGAACCCTAGAATGCTAGGGCCTAAGGCACATTATTACCTTAATATCTTATCACAGTCTGTCTAAAAAAAAGTAACTAAAAAACAAAATCAACAACTTCTTTCCAAAGACTTCTCCACCACAGCGACAATAACACCATGATCTGCAAGCAAACAGAATGCCACACTGTGAGAGCTTGACACCCTTTTATATGGCAGCAAGAAAAGTGGAGAAAACTTTCATGTTGTGGGGAAAATTTTTTCTTCCCGCTGACTTCAATGCAATGAGCGAGGTGAAAAAAAGTGAGATAATGATACTTTTCCAGGGAAATTATTTGCCAAGTGGGAAGTGACATTTTTTGCCAATTTTGGTTTGAGGTAAAATTTTCTCTCATCCCAACTTGTTGTAAGATGCCCAAGCCCAGAGGAAACATTGATTTGTAGGATTTAGACATATTAGAGGCAAAAACCCTGAGGAAACATTGATTTGTTGTAGGACTTAGACTTGTGTTAGGCCCAAGCCTTGGGGAAACGTTGATATGTAGGGATTAGACCTGTTTGGCACAAGCCATGAAGAAAAATTAATTTGTAGGTCTTTGGCTTGTTAGCCTCACAATCCCTGAGGAATCAATGATTTGTAGTACTTAGGCTTGTTAGAAACAAGCCCCACCCCCAATGTTTTTTGTATGCCTCTGGTTTGTGTGGGAAAGAACAAGCCCTGATAAAAGAAAATGCCCTACTGGCCTAGAGTCTGCAGGCCAGTGGTTATTGGCCATTGTCAAATTCTCTGGTGTCATTGTGGCATTTGTGAATACTGCTCTTGTTGCTGCTGCTGAATTGTTTAAAAGGGGATGTATCAACTCAAAACATTTCACCAAACGTTTTGTTAATAAAGTAGTATAAGGAAAGCTGTTTTCTTTTCTAAATGTAAGTACTTTTAAAGATATTGAATCTTCTGTACTGTGCACTTCCGCATAATGGGCACTCTGAATCTCCAGCTCAGCTCTTCTTCTCCTCCCACCTCCTTCCCAGCTGCCCCAGGGAGCGCGTTCACACTTCCCTTCGGTGTTGTGTGAATGGCTTCTATCGCTACATCAGGCTCCAGTTAGCATTATACTGAGGTTGCAACCTAAGTATAATGTTAACCGGAGCATGATATAATGATAGAAGCCATTCACACCACACCAAAGGGAAGCATGAATGCGATCCCTGGTGCAGATGGGAGGGATGTGGGAGAAATAGGAGGTGAACAAGAGCTTTGCCAAAGATTCAGCGTGTTGCATTATGTTGACATGTACTTACATTTAGAAAAAAAAAACAAACAGCTTTACTAATACTACTTTATTAACCCCTTAACTACTGGGCGATCTGCGCCGTGACGTGACTTAAGGACCCTGGAGCATTTTTTTTTCTTTTTCTGGTTCTGGACCCCCCGAACGGCGTGCAGCCGCAGGGGGAGCCCAGAATTCCATGACAGTCATAGTACGTCATGGGTCGTACAGTCACATCGACCCTTGATGTACTATGACCGTCAAGGGTCGTTAAGAGGTTAACAAATGCAATGGGTGGAAACAAAATGCCATATCCTTGCATCTAGAGAATCAGTATCAGCTAGTGGCTGAAGTAAAGATGAATGAGGTGGATCACAAGAAGATGTATTTACTTCTTCCCGTAGCCAGACCCTAAATCAAGCAGGTTATGGTGAGCCAGGTGTTTCAGTTACCATTAAACTTTCAGGATCAAGCTGGGTTTCTCTGGTCTTTCTCCTCTTTGATTTCCACCTCACCTTTGGGTACAGCAATAGTGGTGCCTGATTTCTTTGGTGGGGGTTTGGATTTAACATGTTTCAAATGAATGTCATGGTTTCTGTGTTTTATGAGTGTTATCAGGGAGCTTGTGCCAAGGTGCATTCCCTCCTTTCCCCTTTTCACTGACTTTTCACAAATTGTCCACAATGCCGTTACTGATGACTGCACTGTGTCTGTCCCAGCAGAAAAATAGTCCCACACCCATGACTTCAGGGGGGAGGGGAAAGATGGAGAAGAATGGCCTCTTTCTTCTTCTCCTCCTCCACATTCCTCTTCATTGACTGGGGCAGAGGATGCTGTTGCTGCTATTGCCTCAGATTCAGCACTCCAACTAGGATAAGGAGAATTGCTGCTGGCAAGTGGAACCTGTCCTAGCCCCATATCACTGGTCCCCATTCCTACAGTGTCAACGGTGGTCTGTGGCACACTAATCACTCCTCATCATCCTGCTGCCCTTGCAACTCAGCAGCTGCAGGAATTACAGCAGCATCAACCATCACAAATTCACTGCTGATAGTGGTTTTGATGCCCACCCCATCTTTGTCTCCCATTCCTTCTCATTTTGGGCTGAAAAGGACATTAATGTCTCTTCCATGATGCTGCTGCTCTATTACAGATGTCTCACCTGCTGGAAGTGATGACAAATGTGATAAATGGTCCCCTACTGTCACACCATATCTTGTTGAGCTGAAAAAGACAGACTGGCTGCACTAGCAACAGATACAGGCAGCTGATATGTGCTCATGGTGGTAGTGTTATTATTGCTACCAGCCACCAGTTCTGCCTTCTCCAGGATCATGTTTTATAGGAACAATGCCATTGGGGGAAAGGGACTCCCATGGTTATGGACTCCCTTGACTGCCAGTATGGCTGCTCCGCATCATCTCCTCATCAACAGGATCTACTGTGGTCATGCTAGTCCCACCAGCTGCTTCACTATCTCTAACACCAATCAAATAAATTTCAGTCTCTGATTCTTCCCCACTATTAGTATCACTCCCTTCCTCACAGTGAGTCTGTAGCTGCTTCATTACCACCTTGGGCGTGTCAAACACCACAACAGAGACTGATTGATTTATATGTACTTTAACCATTGAGTACCCTTATATTTCTATGCCTGTCCTGTGACAGTATATGTATAGTTCTTGCATCTGTATACTGGGCCTGAGAAGGCATCTGTAAGCCAATATCTCTCTATTAGTCTGTATTGCCTATAGAGGGCAATCTTTCTTGTTTTGTTTTAATAAAACTGTGTTTTATTCTAACCTGCCGGTCTGATTGTCCTGTAAAACCGTTACAATTATTTGCCAAATGGGAAGTGCCATTATTCGACAATTTCAGTTTGAGGTGAATATTTTCGCCTATTCCTAGTTTAGATTTATAGATGATACTAATTAAGGTGTGCCATACAGGCACTTTTAGTCTTAGCCTTCTATTAACTCTGTCGTTCTGTCACGGTAATCAGGCAAATAAGGACAGACACGAATATAAAATATAAATCCACCTAATGATTGCTTTACCGAAAATTCTATTTCTCTTTCAAACTTTACCTTTGGCTGTTCCTAGACGGGTTGTGGCCCAACTCCAATCTAGGCTTATGTCTTATATTTGGTTACTAATATATAGAGCTTGCCAATTGAGTTTACTTTTTACCTGTTCACATCCTGACTATGGGACGGCGGGTTGGATGGAGACTTTGGAGTGGTCTTTCCCAGGGATTAAGGTGAAACACTTAATGTGGGGAAGGGCTGCGGACGTCCCAGCTGCTTGGAAGAAACACCCAGTATTAGGTCACTTGCTGTCTATCTGGCATTCCCTCAATGCTCATTGTGGATGGGCACCTTTCCCATCTCCTCTCATGTCCTTGACAGGTAATGCCAGCTTTCCTCTTAGCACTTCAGGATCTGGGTTTTCTGCTTGGCGCCTATATATATATATATTTTTTAGTCACTTGCCATCATCATGAATATGTGCCAGTGTCACTTAAGTAAGTGTTGTGGACAAAATACAAATGTACTCTGAATGCTAACACATTTTTCAAGGGGTATGTTCCTGTAGGACATACAACATTGACTTTCAGCCACTTATTTCTAAACTACAGCCCTCAGAAGAAGTAATATTACAGTGGGAAATGTAGTACCCATAGGAAACATAGGAGAAACATTTGTTTTAATAGGCAAAAATAAGGAAAATTTTGCATTGGCAAAAAAGAGAAAACTTTCACGAAAAAAGAGAAAAATCTGCAAGTTTTCACGAAAGGTCATGCAGGAAATTTTTTCCACTTTTTGCCCACGCCTAATCTAAACAACTCAAAAACTCTTTTTAGAATTACAACATGTCTAATGCAACATATACATAATTGTGAAAAAATATATTTATATATATTTACTTATTTAGCTTTATGGAATATGCTAATTAAGGCATGCCATGCGTGCACATCCTGTCTTAGCCAAATCAGTGTCAGAAAGTGGGGAGGTAATATAAGATATTCATTAATTTGATTAACCCCTTAATGACCGGTTGCCGTGCTATGACTGTCACATGATTTTTGAGTTAAGGACTGTTGACAGTCATAGCATGTCACATACATTTTACTTACAGGGCTCCTCTGGGAGTGCTGTAAGTAAAAACGGGGAGTAAAACTGACCGCTCCAACACTGGAGCGCTGCGTGCCGGTACACGTCACAGGTCACGTGTACTGGCACGTCGGAATCTTCAAAGCAGGCATTAAGGGAAGGTTTCTTCCCAGGACTGTGGATGTGAAAGGGTTAATCTACAAATCTAAATAACTCGAAAGCTAGTTTCCAAAATAAAAAATGTCTTATATAGGTGATTTTTACCCATTTATGTGCAAGAGAGGTATCCATCGCATTACTCTGCAATGTGTTAGATACCTCTCTGACACTGAAAGGGTTAAATCATACAGTTTTTTTTAGGTGATAGTGTGTCTTAAACCTAATTGTAATTCTGTAAAAGACTTCTACCTTTATAAATTCACTCTTTCGTGATGGGATTACTGAGATTACGGAAACATTTATTGCGCTTTCAAATCAGTACTATAGCAAATACGCCTTTCAATAATTAGATGCATTATTTTATTTAAGATGTATGGCCCCATGTATCTGTTTTATACATGTTCTTGCCTTTCTGACAGTATGGGAGCAAAAATCAATGCCTGAAATTCCTGAAAGAATGTGTAACATCAAATGTAAAAAGACAAATTGAAATGGCACAATCTCTATTTTATCTGAAATATGACCTTGAGACTGATCAGTGAAAGGTTATGATATATGTAGGTACCTGGAACTGTACACCATACAGTTGGAGATGTTTTAACAGATTATAAAAAACATGCAGTTTATTTATATAAATAACTGTGTGACTGTTCTGTTATTAGTAAGTGCTGAAAAATATCACTCTTTTAAAACATCACCTGAACATCTTTAAGTGGCTCAAAAATAACTGATGAAGTGAATGGAGTATATAAATGTAGGCACTATTGCTTTCAAATTTATGAACATTAACCACAAGGTGGCACTGTGTACCAATTACAATTAAATAATATATAGTCTGACTTTAAATAGGGACAGAATGTTCCAAATTCAAAACAGAAATATTCTCATAGTTTGTAGATTTATCTGTTAATCAAAATTTCCCTTGATTTGCTATGGTACTGTGTCAAGAACATAGCAAAACAGTCTTAACAGGAAGACAATCAATACTTGTACTTTTAGGAAAACCTGCCTTTGTTTGAAGCTTTGCCTGGATTTAGTTCTCATTTTTAGATGAAATAAAATTCAATTACTTCACTTGATATAGGTACAATTTTGCAGTATATTTACCAAATTGTGATTAGGTAAATGCAGTTCTTATATTTATAGGTGCAACTGGAGAGCCTTAAACCACTAACTTATCAGTGCGTAAGCACTAGGATATGCCACAAAAAGCACACAAATTCCATACAGCCGCTTGTGGCAGGTGTACATTATGTTGGTCAGTGGCTGTGACCATACACACATGCTTCATATTTTGTGTGAAGTCTGCAATTTTGATATTTTCTCTGGTTATTATAACACAGAGAAAGAGAGAGAAGTGTTGTATTTTCCATTTTGATGCTGGAGAGTTGTCTAGCACAATATATTAGGGGTTAGTGAAGGTTAAATTATTTTCCTGATATAAGATATCTTGCAACATTTGGTTGATTAATCAAACTGGGATCCAATCAGAGGGATTGTTGTACCTGTGAGATGTTATATAAGGTGGCAAAACATGCAGATTGTTTCTTTTTTTCCCTCCTAAAGAAATGATTGATTTGGATCATGAAACATGCTGAGGGATGTTTGTTAATATTGATTTTAAATAAAATGTATCTTTTCTGAAACTAAATATTGTTTTATACAAATCTGCCTGTGTATCTATTATACTGAAGAGATTGTATCCTGATACATCTGTGTGCTATATGTTGGGTTCCCTTTAACAGGGAGGATCAGCACACAAATTTGTCAAATGCGAAAGACTAGTTGCTGACATTCAGTCACTGGTCATACTCGATTATATTTGTATATTCCACTAAAATTTGGATTTTCATTTAGAAACAAATTGGCTAAATGTGTTATCGTTGTTTCTATGAAAGCTCTCCTTGTGGTGTTTTTGAGTGTTACTTTGGATGAGTTAATTTGAAGGATTGAGCTGTGATTGATACTGATTTGTGTGGAAGCAGTCTTAATATCCTCTACTTGTGCTGTTGGCTGCCAAGACCTTTAGGGTAGCCCACACTTATGTTTGAGTATATATCTATCTTAGTCATTTGATTTCATCCAGTCAATTGTGATACTACCCTATAAGGCACTAACCCCTTTTGCGTTTTCTTGTCGATGATAGCACAAAGGAATCTCGGAAGGTTTATCACATACTTCGGTCTGTATTCCAGCTAGATGATGAATAGTCTTCACCAGTTCTGACAAAGAAAACAGCATGTAGATGACTGACCAGTTATCCATTCAAACAGTAACAACAGGAAGGACTACAAAAGAGAACGTCTCTTAATATAGGAGACCAACTCCTTTTACAAGGGGTTTCTCTAGAGATGACACCGGTACCAGAAAAAGGTCTCCTATCAAAGGTGCAGATGTTCAATGGTTGCTTTTGTTCAGAAGAGGGACACAATGTTTTTGGGCATAATCAAGACAAATAAAACATCCAGCAGCCCAGGAGTCTATGAATGCTTGGGTATATAGGGTATAGCTTTCCGGGAAGAGGGATAGGACAAACTCCAAATGCAGAAGCTTTTCCAGATATAACAAGGCCTACAATTGTGCTATTTCTCTTTCTCTCTCTTTTTTTGCAACCTGAAGCTTCTCCTTACAATATAATGATTTTTCTCTAATTTGAGGTCATTTTATTTTCTCATTATATTTGGAAGCACTTTTGCATTTGGGGATTGGCAAAGTTAAATGGAATGTATGAATTAGCCATATCTCAACATGTGTGCTTCTAGTGGATTTTATTCTGATCTCTCAGCATTTTTGACTCTTTGGATTTACTCCTTTATGTTCAGTGAATACGCGCTATATGGATTAAAGTAGGTAAGGAGTGTTAATCCTATGTATAGATGTATTGTCCTTTAAGAAAGTACATTAATTATTTTTCTCATTGACCCGATATCAGGATTTTTAAATATTATTATTTTTCCTGGATCCTTTTATGTTTTTGTGTTGTCTGTAAAGCTGGATTGTGCCCTGGTGTTTTCAAGATGTTATTAGTGGCAAGTCAGATCTTGTCCCCGTATCATTGATTTGTTTTTGCTCTTACATATTTTAATTGTTCAATGAAAGTTAAGTTTTAATTCATAGTTGTCCTTTTTTCCATACTAAGAGAGCCTTTGTATACAGAATGCTAGTTTTGCAGGGCTATCTTTTCCTTTCTTATTTTTCTCAGGAGTAGATCCTTGCACAGGAAATTGCTAAAATTGGGAATAAGCTTTAAATAGGAAATAAAACACTAAACAGATGGTCACTTCCTAGTTTAGAAAAAAGGCACACATTAAATGCACCAACACTTCAGTTGTATCAGAGAAACTTTATTATCTATGAGGGACAAGATAATTTAAATAAAGTCATACAATACATTCACATTTCATCATGAGTATCTCAAAAGCTAATATGAAGCATTATATTATTGGCACCATATTGCATGTGGCTACAAAAGTATTATGTATCAATATATATCAAATCTGCCTTCAAAAATCATTTGGTAGCAGCTTGGCCATGTGGCCTAAATTAATACTTTTCATATGTTTTTTTTTATCGGCACAAGCAGAAAGCATTTTGCATATTATAATTTATTAAAGGAAAAGGGTTGCTATTGAGTGGCTTGATTTAAAGGAGATATCCTACCCCTTCAGAGTATATTTTAAAATGTTGCACACTATTGTGCAAGAATCTAAATGGCATATTCATCATGTTACCAAGATGAAAAGGGCGACATGAGAATCTTGCCTGCATCAAAAGGGCGAGATTCTCATATCACGGATTTAAACATTGCTTCAACATATCTTGGCTGCATCAACATACTTGTAAAGACGTACATCAGCATAATATATCTCTACCTATGACTGTACACTTCATATGAATAAATTTGATTGCATTTTGTTTTTATGTGCCTTTGTAGAAGTGTTAAAAATCCATTATTCTGAATAGCTGCCAGGATATAATTTGCTAACGTCACTAATAAAAAATATAGTTCCCCTTGCACATATGCATTTCTAATCATGTAGTCCTTGTCTGAAAAAATGTGGATGCAATTGCTTCAAAAGTTCTTAACAACTGCAAACAACTTCTGACTGTGTTCAACTAGACTGATATGAAACCTCATCTCATTTACAGGGAAAAATGCTATAAAGTTAAATGCATTATTTTATCTAAAAGTAAAGCTGCTTGGCTTGCATATTAGGGTTCACTTTTAAATTATCATGAGCGGAAGAACACCTGTAATAAGAAGATGGCATGATCATCTACATTTATCATCTGCACATGATCAATGTGGAAAAGCCTGTAGTATACAACAGTGCTGCCTGTGATAGCTAGCCACATATATTGCTGACTGCAAAGGTATGTTTATGTTACATATATTATGCCGATGTATGTCTTAACATGTATGCTGATGCGCTCAAGATATGTTGAAGTGACGTTTAAGGTCACAACATGAGAATCTCGCCCTTTTGATGTGGCCAAGATTTCAATGTTGCCCTTTTCATCTCAGCAACATGGCAAATGTGCCGTTTAGATGCTCGCACAATAATGTGCAACATTTTAAAAGTGAACCCCCCTTCAGGGGATGGATAAAAAACTCCCTCTCATAAGTGGTCCAGAAAACTGTCAATCATGGCTTATCAATCACAAGGAGATAACAATCTGTGAAACAAACAGCTTGGTTAATGTACCCGCTTAGAATCTTTTCAAACCTCAGAGTCACAGTTTTTAGAGCCGGCAAGGTCAACTCAGCCTTTCACCCTGCTGAAGCAGATAAAATGGATAACTAGGACATAATTGAAAATGACAGACTATATCAATGTATCCTTCCTGGTAAAATACTTTTTATTAAAAAAATATATATACCTCTAGAACCAGGATTATGTACACATCCCAGCCAATGGAAGGCTATAAACCATTTTGAATATAATCTGGCCATATAAAAGACAGTCTCTGTTAATTTTTTTCACAGAGACATGAAAACGGGATGAGAGGTATGAAGGAGTGAGGGATTTTTGGCCTGCCTTCCTGCCACCACTGCTGGTGACAGTGGCAGTGGCAGCAGCATCATTTAACCCATTCAGTGCTTCATCTCATTATTTTTGTGGGACACAATAAATTAGATATTCATTGTGGTCTACAACTTTCGCAAAATGGATTACAATACATTTTTTTTCTCATTTGGGTAAAACCTATTTTTCTTATTGGAATACCATAGTATATTTAACCCTTTAAGTGCCAGAGAGGTAAGCAATGCATTACTCTGCAATGCATTATGTACTACTCTGGCACTCAAATGGTTAACGGCTACATATCTAGGGAACATAGTTTTTAAAAAGTATAATTAACTAAGACTTTGTATTCCTCTTTTCAGCTACATCATTGGGACAACAACAAAGAATAGAATATAAGACGAGAGAAGATAAGAAGACAGAAGATGAAGAGGAAGATAGAAGATGACAGAAGAAGACAGACAGTGGATGACATGACAGGTAAGTGTTATACAGCTCTGGGTGTTAGGCTAGTGGGGGTTTTGGAAACTTAAAACACGATGGACATTTGACAACAAATCAGGTTCTGTGGCCCAACGTTCATTGTAGAATCAGTTGTAGGGCAACTGAATACCGACGGTGATACAGTGTGTGTATAGGTCAGTAACCAATTTTGCCCTACCGGGTGTTTTAAGGGGGTAAATTGAATCAAAGCCTAAGTCCTATGGGATAGAGTGAATTCAATAAAAAGATACATTTTTATTCTCTAACTGCAATAGAGAACGCTCTATGTGTCCCTTTCTAATGCCCAATCAGACTTGCTAATCTGAAAACTTTTAATCCTGCCTATTTACTGTCATGATGTAACAAAAAGTGTCTGACAACACTCTTTTTGTTATTATCTGCATCTGTTTCTGGATTTCTGTATGTTATGAAAATGCTTCTGTATTTAAATTTGCGTGTTGTTATATCCACATAGTATTACTTGGCATGTACACTTAATGGCGTAGTAAATCGATTCTTTAATGTCACAGTTTATGAAATGCTGGAAATAATGAGTTTTCTCAAACCTATACACCCTTCTCGGAAGGTTATGTATATATATGGACAGATATATGGACAGCTACGTGAGCCACAACAGTATGGTTGGTGGTAATCTCTTACTCTTAGCAAGGAAATGACTAGCTGTCATTTTATTTCCAAGATTTGGTGATCTCTTACTTCTCATTGTAAATGATTACCAATTACCTTGTTAAGTAATTGTTAAGTTTTTTAAAAATTTTATGACTATTGTCCCATTAATTATTGTATGTTCTAATGAATAATTTTTTTTTTACTTTTGTTTTTTTTCTGCAATAACAACTGTCTAGGGGTGCTAGTTACCTGATTATATGCTTGCCTTATGGCATCTTGGGCCTGGCCATAACCTCCTTTTCAAAACCTTTGTGATAGCTCAGTTGCTTGTAGTGGTCTCATAGTAACAAGTTCTGCGCAGCCACAGACATTCCCCTTGGGGAAAGAGTCACCCACAGGAGTTACCCACAGCTTTTGGGTGGTAACTTTTGCAATGCAAGGTGCTATTCATTACAGTGGGCTCATGATATAAATCATTTTTAAGAATACCATCCTCACTTTAAAAGATGGTTATGTCCTAAAAAATTAATCTTATACTGATCATAATCAAATGTCAATTTGAGATTTTAAAGAGATAGTAATAGTTACGTTTTACAAAGCTGCATCTTGTAGCCCTTAAAAAAAAGAAATTAAATGCCCCCAGTGCTATCTCTCAAACCTTTATGGTTTGAGAGATAATCATATTTAAAATTACCCCCTCCCTGATGTCAGCGCTCTAGCTGAATGCAGGGGAATCTGGTCCCGGGACCGGCGTAGGCTCTTCAGCAGAGCTGAGATTGTGTTATTGGACAAGAAATCCTTCACTGGAACAGTCTATAAAGTGTGCTTGGTTTGTAAGCACACTTAGAAGACCGTTCCAGTGAAGGATTTATTTTTCAATATCTCGATCTCGGCTCTGCTGCAGAACTGCCGGCTGGTCCCAGGTCCGGATTCTCTTGCAGTCAGCTAGATCTCTATCGTCAGGGAGGGGGGGGACTTAAAATACGATTATTTCTCAAACCATAAAGGTTTGAGAGATGGCACTGGGGCATTTAATTTCTGTTTTGTAAGGGCTACAGGATGCAGCTTTGTAAAACTTAAGTATTACTATGCCTATATATCATTGTCATTAAGATAGGTCACAGACTCCTGTAAAGACATCTCCCTATCATTCCATAATATGATGTCAAATGACAACATGTGTATTGAAATTGGAAAATTTATCAATGAAAACTATTTTGTGCTCATTATAAAACATATTGCCGACAATATATTGTATTACACGTATGATTTATCTAATTAATAAATATTATTGCTAGTATACAGCAACTAGTATACTGCATACATATTCCTGATTCTAAGATTATTTAAATGATAAAGGCACTTCCACTTCTGACGGGTGTTTAATTCAAAAGTAACAGTCACAGAAAGTTACATGTTTTTAGATGCAGTATCTCAGTGGCCTGAAACTCTACAGTGGCACTGTTGCTATGCAATCCTATGGACAGCTCAGGTCAGTTGACCATAAACCTTCATAGTATGATGTAGCAACAGTGCCACTGTAAAATTTCAGGCCATTGAGATATTGCATATAAAAAAAATTCAAGTTTTAGTGTGATAAATTTTTAATAAAACATATCTCAGCAATGGAGTACCTTTGTTTTAATCAAAAGGATAAACCCTACAATATATTTTTACATTTTAAGTATTGCTATCCCTTTAAGGCATATATTTGTTTCTCTGGCTGTGGTTGCCTTGTGTCTGACAAGCTGTGATTTATCCATCCCCCAAAGGGGTGGGATATCTCCTTTAAAACTAGTCACACAATAGTGGCCAGTGTCCTTTGATAATGCATAAAGTGTGAAAATTACAGGATAATTCATGTCTGAACCACTAGATACCTTTTCCTGCTTGTACCAATAAGAAAACTTGTATGTCATATGTATCCATATAGGCCACATATCCGACTTGCTACCTATTGATTTTTGAAGGCAGATTTGATACATATCGATACATAATACTTTTATATCTACATGTTGAATGGTGTCAAAACTATAATGCTTCATATTAGCTCTTGAGATACTCGTGAGATTTGAAAATATTGGTGTGACTTTATTTAAATCATTTTGTCCCATAGATAATATAGCTTCTCCAATACAATTGAACCGTCGGTGACTGTTTGCTAGTTGGTAAAGCTGTTACTTTCTATTCTGATTTTCCCTCAGGAGTCAACAAGAAATAACATGTATCAGTGATACCATGTACATTTAATGGGTGCCATTTTTCTAATCACTAGGGATGTTGAATGTTTTTGCCTCATAAGAGAAATAGGAGAAAAAAATCACTTTCCCTTTCCACCTAACAGGGTCAGCAGCAGCAGTGGCATAGGAGTGAAACTTTTTATTTTTTCTAGCACACACATCAGCATGACTACCTGCCTTCTCACAGGAACCTGCCCCTCTTTCTGTCCGGCCAAAGCCAAAACCTGCCCCTCTTCCTCCTGACAACTCAGAGGACCCTGCCCCTCTCCTTGCCCACTTACAGACAGAAATTGACCACTCAACGGAGCCTGAATCTCTTCTTCCTGTCCACTGACAGGATCCTCCACTATATCCTCCTACTGTCCACTCACAAGAGGATCTCTCTCACATATTACACTAGACTCCAGTTGTAGTCTGTCTTCTAAATTCTCACTCCTCCATTATTTTCCCTCTCTGTGCTACTCCATGCTGCCTTGTAAAAAAAAAAGCTTCAGAGTGCACTAAAAGACTTTGATGAATCACAATCTCTACAGTCTAGTTTACTTGATGAAAAAGGTGGTGCACCTGGTGTCACCACCATTGTTGGTGCAAGTGGTAGTGGATAGGGCTCCTCGCCAGTGCTGTTGCTGGTGGTGGCAGTAACAATGTCACTGCTGATGATAACAATTTGTGCCTCTTCCTCCTTCCTGGTAAAGAGAGAGTACCCCAACTTTAAGTACTGGTATTTTTACTTTTAACTGCAGTTGGGTAAACTACTACAACTTGCCAGCAATACTAGATTGCAACATATTATGGTCTTCATACATCATATCATTTATTAATATTACTGGGGGTGGGGAAACTTTTTATGGGACTTTGGCAAACTGTCTCCTCAGGAGGAGAATGATTAGCATCATATATTGCACAGGCTGCACCAACCTTGGCTGCAGTCAGCTTTTGGAACACCACTTTACTCACACATCCCTACTCTTCTACTACTCCTTTTGCCCTCCTCTGGCCCCTAGTACATTTGCTGGACATAATTATACTGTTTTGTATTTTTACAGACAGATACAAATGAGAACTGATTGTGTGTTGCTTGCCTTTTTACAGAATTCTATATTTGTTCTAGTAACAGTCTGCCTCAGTTACAACTCATATCTAAGTCCCCCCCCCCCGGTCACCAGTCACACAACATTTTTGGGAATTTGAGTTAAATCTCCTTTGCTCCCTACACACACATCCAGGCTTCCCTGACACAGAGATAACAGCCCGATAAGGAACAAACTTGGATCACAGTGGCCTGTGTCTTCTCAGTCAGTTACAATAATTGTTGGGGTATTTGGGGTAAGACTGCTTTGCTACCTTACACACCCTCAGACTACCCTAACAACAAGATAACAGACAGATCAGACAGAAATTTGCAAAACAGCTGTCTGTGTCTTCCCAGTCATTGACACAAATTTGGGGATATTTAGGGAAAATCTCATTTGCTCCACTAACATTGAGATAGCAGCCAGATCAGGCAAGGACTTGGATCACAGCTGCCTTTCTAATTCAACCAATAATTTGTGAATTTGGGTTAAATCTTTCTCCCTTAAAACTCCCCAAAAGTCACCCAGTGTCTCTTAACACAGAGAACAAATTTCCTGCCCAGAAGACTCCCTAAGCCACACTCCAAATTTTCTTTATTTGCCTGTCCTAAGTAGATCAAAATTGTGTTGCTTTATCGATCGCTCACAAATACAGAAATGACATGATGTGGAAACCTGAAACCCCTCTTATACTATACCTACAAAAGGGAAACTTGCCATGTGGTGGGGAAATTCAGCCTTACCATTGATTTCAATGAAATGATCTAGGCAGGAAAAAGTGGAAAATTGGCAATTTTATCTAAATCCTTTTCTTCAGGAAGTGACATTTTTCACCTGTTTTGATTTTGAGGTGAAAAGATACCAAACAACATATTATTATTTGTTTTTTACTTTCTGTCTCTTGTGGGAAAATCTGTGATGTTAGCAAAATGATGGGAAATTTACAGATTTCTCTGTGGGTGGGAATTTCCACGGAAAAGGGGGCATGTTGCATTTTTTGCTATATTTCCCTCGGGAACAAAACAGTATGTTCCTCCCATCCCTAGACTTAAGTCACAATCTTAAATTGTGAAGCCATGCCTTCCTACTAGCCATGAATTGATAATTTCTGACACAGAAAAAAGATGGGGCAGAACAGTCTGAACGGCAGCAAGACTGGGTTTACTTTTATAGTTTCTCTTTAAGGATCCTGTAGATGTTAGTTGAAGGCTTTTCAGATTTAAAAGCATATAGACCATGTTTATTTATGTGTTACTTTCCTTTAGAAGAGCCTTTGCTAGTAATAAATTATGTGTTATTTTAATAGTGATGGTTATTAAAATAGAACAGTTACTTTTTTGTCTTTGATTCCTGCTTGAACTTTACTCGACCATTTCTTGCTTCAGTTATTTCTTCCAAAACTTGATAACTTAGATTTACTTAAAAGTAAGTATGTTTATTAATTATGTATTATAAATCTATTCAAGTTAACTAGAGATGATTGTGGTTATCCTGTCTGTCTTCCCTAAAGAGCTGCCTCAGGCAGAACTTCTGCCAGTTGTTCTATGTCATGCCAAAATGTAAAACCCGACTGTCACTTGTTATAGTCTACAGATTAGGAATTGTCTGTGTTTAATACAATTAAATATTTTGCAGTTTATTTGGAACTTCATTCCAACATAAGCTGAAACGTTGGTAATCTGCATAAAGGTATTTTTTATTTTGCTTTATTTATTATTATTCTGCTCATAATTACAGAAACATGTTTTGGTAAATCTAACCAATCAAATATTCGGTGTGTGTTTCAGTTTTTTTTAATTCTTGTACTGACATTTTACAATTATTTTATAATGACAGTTGTAACTGTATAAATACTATGCACATTAGACAGATGTTTTTGTTTAAATTAATACAAACCTATTTTCCTTACTTAACATCTTAATCTTGTGTATGAATGAAGCACTTGGGTTCTAGCTTGATGCCCAATATACTGCAAAGCAATACAGTGTAGATACTTTGGTAGTCAAATAATTAACTCATGATTATTAACCCCTAAGTCTAATTCTAACTGTAATCCTTAACCCTAAAGCAGCAGTTCCCAATCCTTGTCCTCAGGGCCCACTAACAGGCCAGGATTTGAGGTTTTCCTGTTAGAACACATCATATTGATGCAACCTCTGATCAACACAGCTGTGCTCTAGCTAGGAAATTCACAGGTCCTGGCCTGTTATTGGGTCCCAAGGGTACAGATTAGGAACTGCTGCCCTAAACAGTAATTCCTAATCCTAATCCTAAACCAAAATATACCTATTACTTAATACCTAACCATTAAAACTAATTGTAATATAAATAATATTAGAGCACCGATCACATTATATCATCACAATTGCTTATTATCCAGATGGTATCCCTATTGTAACTGTGCTCCTCTGTCCACTATAATAATGTATATTAATCTACAAAAAAGGGGAAAAAACTCCAACAAAAAAAGTGGATTTGATGAGGGAACATAATGATTAAATGTAACACCAAAGTGGATCTAAATTAGTCATTCATGTCAGGGAATAGATCCACCAAAACTGAGCAAAATCAGTATTACATAGAAAGTAGTATCCTATTGTCATCCCTCAAATAGCAGTCGTATTATCAGGTCAAATGAGAAGTACTTCCCTAAGTAGGATATATAGAGGATATATTCAATACATTCTATGCTAAATCAGATCTTTATAATTTTATCTCCTAAAGGGACAGTACCTTACTGAGATTTTAAATGGCTATCTGGTCTGAGTGTCCAGGTAATCACTACCTATACCAAAAGATAACTAGATGTCACTTATGGTTTCATAAACCTGTCTGCCTTAATGAAGAAACATTAATATTAAATATTTCTCCTAAGAAGCTATAACATATGAGACTGTTTGACTAGAATCATTCGATTATATCTAGCAGCATATAATTGGTAAACCTCATTTTGTGTAGTGTTGACAGACCTATACCACAGATGCCAAGCGGGGATCTCCTACTCTCGTGTGCTTTAAATAGCACGCCAGTTTTAACTTTTCCCTAATATTTGTTGCTTGCATTCCGGGAGTCTCAGAGAAAGTCTCCACACACATAAATGGACATAACGGATTGTCAGATTACAATTGACTGCATAATTTTAGAAAGTTAACTCATTGAAGTTCTTTTTCCTTTTGATACAGATCTAAAAGTATGGTTATATATATATATATATATATATATATACAACACAAAGAACAGGCAGTGGCACTCAAATTGAAAATAAGCAAAAACCTGGTGCACGTCCCATATTGTTTCACAAACAATATGATGAAGGTCCAGTGAAGGACCGAAAACATTTGGCTTTGTGAAGCATGTTTTCACGAAATAAATCTGCAAGATCATATTAATTGTGTGCTGTCTCCCCTTGGTAAGCCCAGGCTGATTGTGTGTATCCAACTGACAAAAAAATATAGCTGCCACTCGCTCCTGAAGTAGGAGATATCAATAACTTCTCCTGGTCCACACACACTCTCACTCAGGATCATTACCCCACAAACACACTGTGTCACCTCCCACAGATAACTGTAACCCTCCATACACTCTGTTTCACTCCCACAGATAATTGTAACCCTCCATACACACTGTTTCACCTCCCACAGATAACTGTAACCCTCCATACACTCTGTTTCAGTACGAGGGTGTAATGTTTCCATAAAATACAAACTCAGGGATAAACGTAATAGCAACTCTTTTATTTAACACTTTCAGTGGCAGAGCACTCAAAGGGTTAACTCTTTTCATCTCTTCAGTCACCTCACTGTCTGTTTTCAACTGTCACTCCTCCACTTCCTGCTTCCTGATTCCCGCCCTTTCTCCTTAAAGGGAGAGAGATGCTTTGCTGTATGTTACAGAGGGCAAGCCTCTAACACCACTTTCTATTTGATCCCTCAGCATATTGCTATGTTGCCTCAACTGAAGAGCCACTGTGTGTTATATTACTATGTTACCTCAGCTTAAGTATTCAGTTACTGTTCCCATTGGGTGGAGTGATTTAAATCATTCAGGGAGTTGGACTGCCCCCACTATCCAGCCGCCTACCACTATCCAAGTGACTGAAAAAACAAAATGGCTGCCACTTGCTCCTACACCACAGACTCACACACAAGCCACACACACACACACACAAGCCACAAACACACAAAAGCCACACACACACAGAGTTCCCAGGGGTCCCTCCACCAACCTGAGGCACACAATGAGCTGATCCAACAAAGATAGGGTGGGATCGGCTCCAGTGTACCTTCATTTCTGGTATCCGCAACACAACAATGCTTTCGGCTCCTGGTACACAATGTGCTTCTGCTGCAGGAAGCCCAGCTGCTTCATGTAGCTTGGAGGCAGGCAGGCCCAGTACCAAATCATTCATGTTCCCCCTTCATGAAGCACAACACTCCACCCCGCAACAGCCCGGTCATGTGGCCCTTCAAGGAGCTCTCTACAAGCAGCAGCTGGATGCAGCTATTACCCGTGGCTGAGGGGCTGTAGACGGACCATGCTGGGGCCACTCTGTAGTACACACTCTTACACACAAGCTTCTTCACCACGCTCTTTGCCCGCTGTCACACACCTGCATTGTGTAATTACCCTGGCACAAAAAAATATACATGCCGCACTATAGCTGCTCCAACAACACACACCATCCCTGCTCCAACCACACACACGATCCCTCCTCAGTTCCCGCTCTCGGTGCCTGGTCCCTAGTAACGCTCTTGGCCGAGGCCTGGGGCAGGAGGTGTCTTCCTGGCCAGGGAGCCGGGCCGGCGGTTGTCTGGCAGCCTCTGAGTGTGCATGAACAGAGTCCACTTCAGGTACTGTGAACTCCATGACTCTCGCTACATACTGGGACAGCTGGTTAACCCTTTCAGTGCCAAAGGATTAAGCAATGCATTGCCTATCCCTCTGGCACTTACAGGACCGTAATAATATCTGTGTGCGTGTACGCATGTATGTACGTGTGTATGTATGATCAATGTCTGTATATGTCACTGTATCTGTGTGTGTCTATGTATGTGTGCAATATGATTCTTTCTGCTTCACACAGTACACAAAAAAACATCATCAGTCAATACAGCTAAAAGAAATGTACAATACAAACAAACACAAAAAATTCTTACAAAATACCTTCAACATGCCACTTACAACATTTCAAACAAAAAATGCTACATAACACATACCCTACTACAATGACAGTCAACGCCGTCACATATTATGCAATTTATGTATATTTATATATACAGATGTACTGAGATTTGGGTATATTGAATTGTTCTATATTGAACTGACTTGATATTTTATATTAATATGTATTATTTATAGCACCCATCTATACAGTATTTAAGACTAAGTATCACTCTTTTTCAAGATAGAGGTTTAGAGATGTTTATAATGAACTAATAACTTATCACTTTAAATATATTAAGACATATCTTTAAAAAATTCAGCACCATTCCCATTATTCTTTTTACAGATTTTCATTAGCGCTCACCTATTATTTTTTTATAGTGTTTCTATGATACTCCTCTGCAACAGGAACCATAGGTGTTATGAACTAACTGTTGGCAGTGGCACACTGTCTGACACATAAATGACATGACTACTTCCCTTATCTGCCCAAGAGCCCTGGAAACTTTTTGGAGTGCTGCTGCTAGTTGTGGCACCTCTGACCTGCTGATAGTGTAACCCAGTCAGACCTGTGGATGTTCTTTAGCGGGGATTTCATAGAGAAGGTGCCAAGGTGTGAGCCTGCCTTCCCCCTGCTCATGTGCTTTTTGCACAGAAAACAGATAGCAACATGCTTAGCTTTTGGACCCTGAGTGAAGTAGGTATCCTTTTAAAAGGTCATATGCAAAAGAGTGTGAGACCACATAACACTTTAACCAAGTCATCATGAACTGTTGCAGCCTCTCACTGGGTGCCAAGAAGAGGCTGTCCCAGACCATCAGAGGAAGGTTACCATCAAATTTAAGAGGATCCTTAATTGAGTACTATATTGGGGGCTTCCAGTGACAATTTCACCAGTAGTCACAGAGGTTTTTTTAAACAGCCCTGAAACTACCATATAACATAATGGGGCATATTCATTTTTCAGTTACTGGGTCCATGTTAAGGACAGCTGAAGCTTAACTGAGACTGCTGTAAGTTAGCAGAGTTTAAGGAATAGCATAGAAAGTAAAGAGATCTCATAGTGGCTGAGAAGGCAGGAGCAGCAGATTCAGATGTACAGGGATCAGGGTTGAAATTAACTCTTGCTCTCTGCACGAACACAGCACTGATCCTTCTCAGTGTCTGGCCTCTTGTTTTGGTCTGGGAATGGAGGCTATGTGTAGCGGTTTGTTTGACTCACAGACACAGTGGTTAGGATAAAAACATAGTTTTATTGAATAAAACAATACAGTAAGAACCCTCACAGGTCCTGTAGTATACAACAGTATAGTACAGACACACAACAGGTAATTTATTCAATGCCCACACAGGTCCAGCATAACATGAATGTATAGACAGTATATACTGACACAGGTCAGGCAAGAGAAGTAGGTTCCCAGGATTCCAGCACTGCAGGAGTTACAGTTCATCAATGATGGTAAACAGTCCCATGTGTGAAGGTACTGGATAGATACTTTAACAAGCCAAGGTCAGCAAACATACGTGAACTGCCAGCCAAACTGAGGTAGAATGAGCACTACCGGAGCAATCACGGAGGCACACACTTGCAACCGGTATGACAGTAATGGAGGACTCAGACGGAGGTGCTCTGCCGGAGCAGTAACTGAGAAAACACTTGGCAAATTGCCTTAGCAGTAGCGGAGGACAAGCCAATGGCACTTTACCTGAGCAATCACAGAGGCAACACTTGCAACCGGTATGACAGTAGCGGAGGACTAGGCCAGAGGCGCTCTGCCGGAGCAGTGACTGAGACAACACTTGGCAACCTTCCTGAGCAGTAGCGGAGGACAAGCCAATGGTAACCGGATGTAAGAATGTTGCCGAGGCAACAAGGACAAGGAAGCAGGAACATAGATCAAGTCGGGTCATGCACAGGAACAGGAAAGTCAGCCAGGCCAGGTCAAAGCACAGGAGCAGGAACGTCAGCCGGTCCGGGTCAGTACACAGGAGCAGGAACGTCAGCCAGGCCGGGTCGATACACAGGAGCAGATCCAGAAGAGTAGTCAGGCAATCGGGATCGGTACACAGGAGCAGGAGCTGAAGAGTAGTCAGGCAGGCCAAGTTGGTACACTGGGAACTCTGAGCAGCAGTTAGCACTGGTACAGGAATACCACGAAAGGGCATCGTGTGGGTGCAAGGCCATACTGGGCGGGCTCAACACAGGGCAACCAATGAGAGCATTACACAGGATAACTGACAGCAAAACAACAACAAGGAAGCACGGGTGATACTATGGCACAAAACCTTATGATCTTCCACCAGAGTTCATATATATTGTAAGTGTTCTAACAATTCTCTCATTTGCTCCTCCATCTTTCTGCCTCCTGCGACTGTTCAGTACAAATCGCGTGCTGCCATGCAGTGGGAAATTCTCACTTTGCAATATATATTATGTACAAACCTACAATGTGGCAGATGTGTATGGTAGTGATGGTGGGGGACTGGCTTGGTGTGATTGATGGGACCTTGATAAACTGCATCCACCCTGGGATGAGATGGATCATTATCATTTATTATACACACACTTCAGCAGCCATTGCTTCAGCCAGTTTTTGAACTACCACTTTACTCCCATGTCCCTGCATTGGTCCATCTTTCCCACTCTCCTTGTGCATTTGCTGGACACTACTCAACTATTGTGTGTGTTTTTACTCAGTGCAGTACACAACTGATGGCATGTGATGTCTTGCCTTAACTAAATTCTCAGTGTCGTCTGCTGTCTATCAAGTCTGCCTCAGTCACAGAGCTCACATCAGGCTCCCAGTCAGCTGTCTGTCACCTAATATATTTATTTACCTATTTATGTATTCATTTTTGTAATTTTTTTGTTTTGTTTTTTTTTTTGTTTTTTTTTCTCAGTTGTCCACCTTTTCTTATCACAGTCTGTCCCCATTAAAAACAAAAAACGAGAAAACAAAATAAACAACTTCTTTCCACAGACTTCTCCAGCACAGAGACAATAAAAGCAAAATCAGCAAGTGATTTGGACCACAGATGCCTGATTATTGCCAGCCAGTCACACCAAATTTTGTGCTATTTGTGGTAAACCTCATTCATCCATTCTACTCCACCAGAGTGCCCCCAGCCTCCCCTACTACAGAGAACAAATGTCCTACCTAAAAGATTCCCTAAACTAAGTTTCAATTCCCCTTTATTTATCTTCTCTAGCTCATAAACATGCATCCAGCATACCAATGCTTCAGTGGATATCCTATCTGGTGCAAACCTGTGGCTCTGGCTGACTACCTGCTCCATGTATGACCCAGCTTGTCTGACTATCCTTTCTGGTACTGACTAGGGGGCTCTGTCTGTTTTCTCTGTATGTGGATCCCCGCTCCACAGACACCCATCCTAGTGAGGACCTGGGGCTCTATCAGACTCCTAGATTGACTGCAGGCTGAGTCAGTGCTAGTCCTTTGGGCGTTCCGAATTACCTCGAGGCTCCAGTGGGCTAAGGCCTAGTCTCAGACAGTGTGGTGGATCTATTGGCAGACTGCTATTTTTGATACAGTGCTTACCTCTTCGATCACCCTCTGTGTGTTATCTGTTTACGTGCATTACTGTGATTATTCTAAATAAAGATTGTTTTACTTTACTGTACTGACTCCTGGTTTATTCCTGGGAATTGTGACAGTTTTTAACTCTACAGTACACAACACAACTTATGTAGTATGATGTCTTGCCTTAGCCCTCAACAAAATTTTCAATGTCGTCTTCTGTCTATCAAGTCTGCCTCAGTCACACAGCTCACATCAGGCTCCCAGTCATCTGTCTGTCACCTAACATATATATATATATATATATATATTTATATAATTTGTTTTTTACATTTTTTTAAACAGTTGTCTTGTGCTTGTGCTACACACAAACAATGCTTGCCATCAGTGTGACAGCACCGGTTATTGGATGACTTACTGTGGTTGGAAAAACTGCTGTTGGCAGTTCTTTTTGTTTTTTACTGGTGGTTATTGGATTGAGCCCCTAAGAACATAGATGTTAATGAAAGAAAATTAAGAAATTCTAAGATTGGTTTGCTTGTCAGCTGGAAATAAATTGTGAATTGTTTTAATTCTGACAAAGTAATACTTAATATTTATATCTGGAAGACAGTCTGGCAGGCTGTTGGAAAATGAATGCTGCCAGTAACAATTACTATTGAATGTGATGCTAGAACAAGTCTCATAGACTTGCTATTTAGTGTTCAAAAGCTGTAGCACTATTCACATCCAACGGCTTGACTCAATTCCCACCATAAAAAAACCCACTGAAGGCAGTTTTTCAAACACAGTAAGCCATCCAATTACCTGTGCTGTGACAAATTACTGAAGAAAACAAGCTAAGTGATATACAGGTGTATGGCTTGTACAGGGTTAAAGATGAACAGACTCCTGAAGGCAGGATACAGAGGTACACAGGTGTACAGATGTAAAGGGATGTGTGAAAATTTTCAAACAAAAATCGGTAAAAAATGGCTCTTCCTGATTGGCGAATAACTACCTGAGAAAAGTGCCATTTTCCTGCTTTTTTTTTTTTTTGCTTAGCTCATTGCATTGAAATCAGTGGGAATAAAAATGCTTTCCTACAGCATGAAAGTTTTCTTTTCTTTTCCTGCAGACAAAAAAAAGGATGTCAGGGTTTCACAGCATGCCATTCTATGTTTGTGAGAGGAGAAAACAGCATGTTTTTGAGCTAGAGAAAATAGGCAAATAACACGGCAATTGAAACTTAGTTTAGTCTTTTAGGTAGGACATTTGTTCTCTGTATTAGAGGAGTCTGGGGGCACTTTGGGGGAGAAGAAAGAAAGGAGGTTGTCCCCAAATATCCCAAAATTCCGTATAACTGACTGGAAAGACATAGGCAGCTGGGGGTACAGTTTTGCTTCCTGATCTTGCTGTTATTGTGCCTGTGCTGGGAAAGTCTGGGGAAAGAAGATGTTGATTTTTTTTTAGTGATATATAAGTGATATGTATTTTTTGTACACACCGTGATAAGATAGGGTGGTCAACTTAAAAAAAAATCGATATATGTATGTTGAATGCTTTTGGCACCTTGTGGAATACATGACCAATAAATGGAGGCTCCAATACATGGAGGTCACACCAGCTATTACATATGTCTACCTATTAAATACTGGCCAATCATATTAATCTACATTATTAGTTGGGTTTGCTGTCCTGGTTTTCTTATCTTTATCTTTAAACGGAACAAAAAAGTTACTGTAAGGTGTTATACAATTAGTTAATATATACATTAAGATTAACACGCAATAAAACATATTCAGTATTCAGTAACCCTAAATATACAATTAGAGTCAAACTAACATGAACGTTTATTTAATTTTTATATTTTAATAAAGATATGTAGTAAAAAAGCAAACTGAACAAGTTTAGTATCTATTGCTAGGAGCACAAGAATGAAATGCCAGTCTACACAGCAAGTGATGATTTTTTGACATATGCCATCAAAGCATCATTAAAACTGCACCTGCTACAGAAGAGGTCTTTTAGCAAACTTTCAAGCAGAAAAGGTTACTTGGAAAATGCAAAGGGCAGGTCTTTTGTTTGAACAGAAAAGCAGTATTCTTGGAAATATAGCATGAAGTGATTTGATGTCTGTGAAACTTGGAAAAAAATTATTTTGGTATGTTTACAAAATAGTGTGTTCAGGAGTGAGACTCTGCTTAGATTTTTTGTAGCAATGCATTTTAAAGGGATCCTCTGTTTTTTATTATTATATGCACTTCTTAGAACATTTAAACACAGATTTAACAAAGTACTAGTGATAAAACAATTTGTTCTTCACAAGTGTATATATAAATGGTTCCATGCCTTGTTAGAACTTCAGATATTTGGAACTGTGTGTGCCCATCAAAATGTTTTATTCTACCTTGCAAATCAGAAATAAGGATTGTATTATAAAATAGCTTTAACTACGCAAGCTTAAAACAGTACACTCAATATCATATATATTTTAAGTAAATTACAGTTGTATGCAAATGTTTGGGCACCACTTGCCAACTTACATGTTTTGTTGATTTTCTAAGTAAAAATAAGTCAATTCAACCTCTGCAAGGAACAAACTTAAACTTGACATATTTCTGCAAGTTGTAATGCATATTACTATTCATTTGATAAATTTTACAGATTTAAAAAAAAAAAAAACTATAGAAAATGTGGCATTTACAAAAGCACCTTATCAGTCACTAGTAGCAACCTCTTTGGCAGAAATAACAGCCTCCAAATGTTTCTTGTATCTATTCAAAAGTATTTTTTTGTTCTTGCTTTAGGAATGTTTTTCCACTCTTCCTTGAAAAATACTTCTCGTTCAGAAATATTCCTATTTTGTCTTCATGTACTGCATGTTTGACGTCTACTCAAATAATTTCAATACCATTCAAGTCTTGGAAATATGAAGGCCATTCCAAAACCTTACATTTTTGTTTTTTGAAGTAGTTAATTGTTGATTTTGAGTCATGTTTTGGATCATTGTCTTGTTGTCATATCCAACCTCTCCTCAGTTTTAGTTTCTTCACTTAGTGTGTGACATTGGCTTATAGGATTTGTTGATATATAGTATAATCCATTTTCCTTCTATACACACAATATTTGTTGTGCCACTGGCTGTTATACAACCACAAAGCATAATAGATCTACCTTCATGCTTAATAGTTGGCAAGGTGTTCTTTTCTTTAAATGTTTTTTTTTCAATTTCATCAAAGACCACACCACTTTGTTCTAAGACACCTCTGGCTTATCTAAGTGTTGTGTTACATACTTCAAATGTTGACTTTTGTGATGAGATTGCAGGTAAGACTTCTTTCTGATGACCCTTCTATGCAGGTAATGTTTGTGCAAGCAACACTACTGTAAGGATGTAAGCTTACTGAAGCCTATCTCTGGGTGGGAGGAGCCACCCAGAGATTAGCAGGAAGCTATATACTCTAAGAACAGCGAATATGGATCCCAGAATGCAGGGAATCAGTAGATAGGCCAAGGATAGCTTTATTAAGATAATGCAAGTCCAGTATAACAAGCCAGAGGTCAGGGCAGGCTGAGATGATGCAAGTCCAGTGTAACAAGCCAGAGGTCAGGGCAGGCTGAGATGATGCAAGTCCAGTGTAACAAGCCAGAGGTCAGGGCAGGCTGAGATGATGCAAGTCCAGTATAACAAGCCAGAGGTCAGGGCAGGCTGAGATGATGCAAGTCCAGTATAACAAGCCAGAGGTCAGGGCAGGCTGAGATGATGCAAGTCCAGTATAACAAGCCAGAGGTCAGGGCAGGCTGAGATGATGCAAGTCCAGTATAACAAGCCAGAGGTCAGGGCAGGCTGAGATGATGCAAGTCCAGTATAACAAGCCAGAGGTCAGTACCTGAGATTATACAAGTCCAGCGTAGCAAGCCAGAGGTCAGTACAGGTTGAGATATGGCAAGTCCAGCGTAGCAAGCCAGAAGTCAGTACAGGTTTGAGATATAGCAAGTCCAGTGAAGCAAGCCAGAGGTCAGTACCTGAAATTATGCAAGTCCAGAGAAACAAGCCAGAGGAGGTTGGATGGAGGACCCCAGGAGAAAGGCTGGCTGAAAGAAGCTGGCTGGCCTGGAGGACTGCAGGAGAAGGCTGTGCTGGCTGGCCTGGAGGACTGCAGGAGAAGGCTGTGTTGGCTGGCTTGGAGTACTGCAGGAAAAGGCTGTGCTGGCTGGCTTGGAGGACTGCAGGAAAAGGCTGTGGAGAAGTATGCAGAGCCTGCAAGCAGGAAGAGGCTGGAGCACGAAACTGCGGCAGGTATACCGCCCGGGACTCAAGCGACAACTGAGCGCCGAGTCCCGGTTGCCGCCAGTTTTAAAAAGAACGCCGGGCGCCCAAGGAATGACGTCGGTGCGACGACCGACGTCAGGCCTCGCTACTGCGCATGCGCGAGGACGCGCGCATGCGCCCAGCCGTCCTGAAGCCAGTAGAGCTACTGGCAAGGACGGCGAGGGCGAGGGACCTGACAGTTCCCCCCCTTTACGACCAACCTCCGGGTGGTCAGGTCAGCAGGTCGGTCTGGATGCTTCTGATGAAAGTTACGAATACAGGCCATGGTGTTGAAGTTGCCTGCGGGTTCCCAGGAGCGGTCTTCTGGGCCATACCCCTTCCAATGTACCAGGTATTCCAAACGGCCCCGACGAAAACGAGAGTCTAGAATCTCTTTGACCTCGAACTCATCAGGATCTGTAATAGAAACAGGAGGAGGTCTAGAAGGTTCTCGACCAGGAAACGGGCTGGGAATCCATTTCTTCAATTGAGAGATGTGGAACGTTGGGTGGATCCGGAATGAGGAAGGTAGTGCCAGGCGATATGCTACTGGATTAATGACTTGAGTGATAGAAAAAGGTCCCAAGAAGCGAGGTCCCAATTTTTTGGTGGGACAAGAAAGGCGAACATGTGAAGAGGACAGCCATACTTTATCCCCAATTTGTAGTTCAGGTCCTCTCTGTCGGTGTTTATCAGCATAATGTTTATAGTCTTGCTGTGCAGATCTCAGAATTTGACTTAACACATGATGAGACTGCTGTAATTGTTGTATTCGTTGATTAGCCTCTGGGACTGGAGTGATGGGAGTGAGTCCTGGTAGAGCTGCCGGGTGGTATCCATAGTTGGCCAAGAAAGGAGAGTTTTTTAAGGTACTGTGATAATGATTATTATAAGCAAATTCTGCCATGGGGAGTAGGTGGTACCAATTATCTTGTAAGTGAGAAGAGAAGCAACGTAAATACTGTTCCAAAGTCTGATTGGTCCTTTCTGTCTGCCCATTTGTTTGTGGGTGATATCCTGAAGATAGGTTACTGGTAATTTGAAGACCGGCACAAAATGCTCTCCAGAATTTTGATGTGAATTGGGAACCTCTGTCTGAAGTAATGGATTGTGGTACTCCATGAAGACGGAAGATTTCCTGCAGATACAAAGAAGCGGTTCGGCTGGCTGAGGGTAGACCTTTGCTTGGGATAAAATGAGCCATCTTGGTAAATCGGTCTACTACGACCATAATGGTATTATGTTGGTTTGAACCTGGTAAATCCACAATGAAATCAATTGTTACATCTCTCCAAGGACCAGAAGGTATGGGTAAAGGATGGAGCAAACCGGATGGTTTGGCGTGTTGGCTTTTAGCTCTGGCACAAGTGTCACAAGAGGATACGTAGTGATTGACGTCCTGCTTTAAGTTTGGCCACCAGAAATACCGCTGAATGGCTTCTAAGGTCTTTTGGATTCCCCCGTGGCCTGCAACAGGAAGATCGTGAAACTGGTGAAGAGTCTCTTGACGGACAGATTCAGGGACAAAAACTGTATCTTGCTTATACAATAGGCCATCAGTGAAGGTTAAGGCGTATAGTTGTATCAAACGAGGAGAAGGAGTGGTGGCTTGTTTGATACGTTCCAGTAAGTTGGTGGTGACAAGGAGGAATTGACGTGGTTGCAAAATTGTATCAGGAAGTGCAGTAGTATTGGAAGGTACCGTATACATCCTGGACAAAGCATCTGCTTTCAAATTTTTTGAGCCCGGTCTGTAGGTGATGTGTAGTTGGAATCGTGCAAAAAACATTGCCCATCTGGCTTGACGAGGTCGTAATCTGCGGGCTGATTGGAGATATTCTAGATTTCTGTGATCTGTATATATTGTAATAGGGTACTCTGAACCCTCTAATAAGTGTCTCCATTCCTCCAAGGCGCATTTAATAGAGAGCAATTCCTTGTCTCCCACATCATAATTTTGTTCGGCAGGTGTGAGACGCCTGGAGTAGAAGGCTACTGGATGTAAACGATCTTTAATGCCCATATGTTGCGACAGTACTGCCCCTGTAGCGATATTAGAAGCATCAACTTCTAAAAAGAAAGGTTTATTGACATCAGGTTGTTGAAGAATAGGTGCTTGCGTAAAGTGAAGTTTTAAACGGTCAAAAGCCTGTTGGGCTTCAGGAGTCCACTGAAAACTGGCATCCTTCTTGGTTAAACATGTGAGTGGTGAAATACATTTTGAGAAATCCCGGATAAAGCGTCGGTAGAAGTTGGCAAAACCAATGAACCTCTGAATTGCCTTCTTGTCAGATGGTATGGGCCACTTCAGTATAGCTGTTATCTTACGAGGATCCATCTCTAACTGCCCTGGGGAGACAAGGAAACCTAGGAATTCGATCTTAGACACTTCAAAAGAACATTTCTCCAATTTAGCGTACAAACCATGTGTACGAAGCCTAGTTAACACTCTCCTGACATGACTGCGATGTTCCTGTAGTGAATGTGAGAAGACAAGAATGTCGTCTAAGTAAATGACAACACACTGATCCAGAAGATCCCGAAAAACATCATTTACAAAATGCTGAAACGTTGCAGGAGCATTACATAACCCGAAGGGCATCACGGTGTATTCAAAGTGTCCATATCTGGTTCGGAAGGCGGTCTTCCATTCGTCTCCCTTGCGGATGCGAACCAGGTTATATGCTCCTCGCAGGTCGATTTTTGAGAAGATCTTTGCGGTTGACATGCGTTCAAACAATTCTGGGATCAGTGGTAACGGATAGCGGTTTTTAATGGTAATGGCATTGAGTTCCCGATAGTCTACGCAGGGGCGCAGACCACCGTCTTTCTTGGGTACAAAGAAAATCCCGGCTCCAGCTGGAGAAGTGGAAGGTCGAATAAATCCTTTCTTCAGATTTTCAGAGATGTACTCTCTAAGATGTTGCAGTTCTGGTCCGGATAGAGGATATATATGTCCATAGGGGATAGTAGATCCAGAGAGAAGTTCGATAGGACAATCATATGGTCTATGAGGTGGAAGAAGGTCAGCCCCTTTTTTATCAAACACATCTGAGAAGTCCTGATAGACCATGGGTATGGTTGGCGTTGTAACACAGGTCAACAGTTTAGGCTCTGTTTTGATAAGACATTTTTCTCTACAGTGGGTGGAAAGAAAGGTTACCATCTTGGAAGACCACTCAATATGGGGGTCGTGAATTTGTAGCCATGGAAGACCCAAAATAAGAGGAAACAAAAGAGATGGAACAACTTCAAATTTAATCTCTTCTCTATGATTTACAGCAGTGAGAAGATACAGAGGTAAAGTCTCATAAAGAATGGGACCTGACTGTAGGTAGCTTGCATCCGCCATCTGAAGTGTGAACGGTTGGGTTTTGCGTTTGATGGGTATGCCCAAGGATAAAGCTGTCTCCTGGCTCAGGAAACAACTACTGGCTCCGGAATCTATGATGGCCGACACCTCACTCTGCTGTGTGTTCCACTGTAGAATAACAGAGAGGGATATGTAAGAAGAAGTGGGCAACAGAATAGGAGCGGATGATGTTGCAGGTAAAAAATGCCTACCTTGGGAAGGCCGTGGTCTGGTATCACAGGTCCTGAGATGGTGACCCCCTTTTCCGCAATAGAGGCAAAGATTTAGAAGGCGTCTACGGTCTCGTTCGGCTTTAGATAGAGGTCCCCGTAGAACACCCAGCTGCATAGGCTCCTCTGTGGTGGTGACAGTAGCAGGTGGTTGAGATGAAGCTGGAGTACGATGGGGAGGAGAAGAAGTGGCAGAGCGTTCACGCCGCCGTTCTCTCAAGCGGCGGTCAATTTGTATGGAGAGATGAGTGATCTCGTCTAGTGTAACTGGTATAGGTACTCTAACCAGTTCGTCCTTCAGGCTTTCAGATAGGCCTAGACGAAATTGATCCATGAGTGCAGCTTCATTCCACTTTGAATCAATTGACAGACGACGAAAGTCAGCAACGTAGTCCTCAACTGGGCGTCTCCCTTGAGTTAGGGACCTTAGTGCTACTTGAGCTGAGGCCGTTTTAAAAGGGTCATCGTATAATGCATCCATAGCCTGCCGGAAAGCCTGCCATGTAGTTAATACAGGACTGTTGGTCTGTAAGAGGTGATGGGACCAGCCCTGTGGTTCTCCTCCTAACAATGTGATGGTAGTACGTACTTTGGTGAAGTCAGAGGCATAGGTACGTGGGTTGATTGAGAACAGTAACTCACAAGCCGTAATGAAGGACCTGTACCGGGCTCTATCCCCATAAAATCTTTCAGGCAGGGGAACACGAGGTTCTGGAGCGGAGTTCATCTCAAGGCTAGGAAGGGGTGGTGTAGAACCACCTGCTGCTTGGGTTAAACTTGGTTGAAGGTCCTGTAGTTGCTGTTGGAGATGTGTTTGGTTGGCCTGTAAATCCTGTACAGAAGCAGTGAGAGCAGCTATCCGACTACCCAGGGTATTTAAGGCTTCGAGTAACCCCGCGGGTTCCATAACAATTTTGTGGCTCAGTTGTTACTGTAAGGATGTAAGCTTACTGAAGCCTATCTCTGGGTGGGAGGAGCCACCCAGAGATTAGCAGGAAGCTATATACTCTAAGAACAGCGAATATGGATCCCAGAATGCAGGGAATCAGTAGATAGGCCAAGGATAGCTTTATTAAGATAATGCAAGTCCAGTATAACAAGCCAGAGGTCAGGGCAGGCTGAGATGATGCAAGTCCAGTGTAACAAGCCAGAGGTCAGGGCAGGCTGAGATGATGCAAGTCCAGTGTAACAAGCCAGAGGTCAGGGCAGGCTGAGATGATGCAAGTCCAGTATAACAAGCCAGAGGTCAGGGCAGGCTGAGATGATGCAAGTCCAGTATAACAAGCCAGAGGTCAGGGCAGGCTGAGATGATGCAAGTCCAGTATAACAAGCCAGAGGTCAGGGCAGGCTGAGATGATGCAAGTCCAGTATAACAAGCCAGAGGTCAGTACCTGAGATTATACAAGTCCAGCGTAGCAAGCCAGAGGTCAGTACAGGTTGAGATATGGCAAGTCCAGCGTAGCAAGCCAGAAGTCAGTACAGGTTTGAGATATAGCAAGTCCAGTGAAGCAAGCCAGAGGTCAGTACCTGAAATTATGCAAGTCCAGAGAAACAAGCCAGAGGAGGTTGGATGGAGGACCCCAGGAGAAAGGCTGGCTGAAAGAAGCTGGCTGGCCTGGAGGACTGCAGGAGAAGGCTGTGCTGGCTGGCCTGGAGGACTGCAGGAGAAGGCTGTGTTGGCTGGCTTGGAGTACTGCAGGAAAAGGCTGTGCTGGCTGGCTTGGAGGACTGCAGGAAAAGGCTGTGGAGAAGTATGCAGAGCCTGCAAGCAGGAAGAGGCTGGAGCACGAAACTGCGGCAGGTATACCGCCCGGGACTCAAGCGACAACTGAGCGCCGAGTCCCGGTTGCCGCCAGTTTTAAAAAGAACGCCGGGCGCCCAAGGAATGACGTCGGTGCGACGACCGACGTCAGGCCTCGCTACTGCGCATGCGCGAGGACGCGCGCATGCGCCCAGCCGTCCTGAAGCCAGTAGAGCTACTGGCAAGGACGGCGAGGGCGAGGGACCTGACAACTGCACAGTGGACTGGTGTACCACTATTCCCATACCAGAGAAACTTTCCTGCAGGTCCTTTGAAGTAATATGGGGGTTTTGTTTTGCATTCCTAACCAGGCTACAGTTGTATGTGAGATTTTTCTTGTTCCTCCAGATCATGTTTTGACTTCAGCAGTACTACTTTACATCCATTTCTTGAAATTTGTGACAGTGGAAATTGCAAGCAGGAAACATTTAAATATATTTTTATAGCTTTCCCCTGCTTTGTAAGAGTCATTTATCTTTATTTTATGATCCTGTCAGTTGATTAGAGGAGCCCATAGTTGTTGAATGTAAGCACAACACCCTAAGTAGTTTGTCAGAGTATTTGTCCTATGTGTTTAACAAGTAATGAAAATGAAAATTGTTGAAACCACTTGTCTTTCACTCTAGAATATGGTATCCTGTTTTTTTTTTTTTATTCAGAAGTACATGCTAAAAGTTTTTATGCTAATGAATAAGAGATTCTTGTACCAGGAGCAATTAGCTGTTTGAACTGTTAGCTAGGTCATAAATTTTATTACAAAAGACACGTAGAGAGAGAGTTTCTGTATTCATTTTAATGGAAACATAGAAAATAGTTTCATATTATAAATATGAAATCTGTAGTCTATATATGTTATTATGCATGAGAATAGGCAATGACATCTTTGCTACATATATTAATAGTATTCTCATATAAAAATATTCTCACAAAGGGGGGTTGTTGATATACATTCCTTTGTATGTGAGTAACATGCAGACTTAACTTACTTGAGCAAGCTAAAGATTGTATCTGAGTATAGAGATCCAATTATCCATTAATTGAATTAATTTTTAGAGGAAGTCTACTCAAATCATCTACAGTCTCTTAGCACCATCCATTGGTGAAAAATGTGTTTTTAGAAAGGTTAGTAAAATAAAGAGTTAAGAAAACTTAAAACTTCTTAACCAATCACTAACAAAATTGAATTAAAACCATGATTATAATATGGAGTGGAGTTCTCCAATAGCAGGGTATTGTATTCTATGAACAATTAACACAGAGGAATGGAGAGGACAGGAAGAGAGGGGAAAAAGGGATTATATAGAGAATCTCAAAAGAACTTTCGGGGATTCCAGGCCACTGAATATCCATTTCCCACAGAACAGTATACAATCTGAGGATTAGTAAATATATTTTGTTATTATTTTTCTTGGAAAGTTTCTGGAGATCCTAATATCACCCAATTATTTGGGGTAGATAGTAATTTCCTATGGAACTGGTCCATCTTAAGGAAATATGCACTATAGTCTACAGGTTAGTTTACTGCATTATTGTTAACATTGTTTCCAGAGGCCACACAAAAATAGCTAATTGCCAGTTGTGTGGTTGTAAGTCATAGGTGTGTCTGCACAAAATCTATGAGTAAGTTATAGGTAGACTTAATTTAAGCATTTAACATTATATGCTCTGATAGATTTGTTTTTCTTGCAGAGTCTTTGAATTGTGTGCAGGATCATATGATATAATTACTTTTGTTGAAGCAATGTGGGTGATGTATGGTATTGGATCTGCATTTGTGAGGCTGTGCAGTAGGATATATTTTTTGTATGTCCTAGCAATTATGCATATATAATGCACAAGGGCTGTTGATTCTGTGTTGGTCATTGGTAGCTATATTGATCTTGGTGTTTAATTGCTAACTCCTTGTCGGTTTATCCTGAAAATTCATATTTTATGAATTATTATTAGTCTCCTGTACTCTGTTCTAGCAGATTTTTGCAGATAGGGTAAAAAATACAATTTCCTTGCATATTTCTCGACAGGTTTGAATAGTCACAGAATTTATTATGTTTTAGGATTGTCATCAAAAAACTTAGATTCAGGATAACGAGTCAATTAGCTTCTCAGACCTAACAAAACTAAGACTAGTATATAAACTGGAAGGATGCCCAAACTTTTGCACATGCATCATTTTCTGATTTATTTTTGATTTAGTTATTGATTTTTTTCAGTCTGTTAAATTCAGCAAATAAATACTAAATGTGCATTACAATTTGCTGAAATAGGTCACATTTAAATTTGTTTACTGCAGAGGTTCTGTTTTCACTTAGAAAAACAAGTAAGTAATATGGCCAGGTGTGCCTACATTGTATAATATCCAAACTGTCCAATGGTTAAACACATATAAAACTTTATGTGTTAGCACTAGGGATGGGTGGAAAGTCCCGTTTTGTTCTTGTGAGATATTCCCCCAAAACAACATGGCTCTGCTTTTTTATGAAAAATTCTTCCCATAGCAAAACCATTAAAATTTCTCCACATCACCTACACTAAAAACTGTTTTGCCTATGTCTTTTAATGGGTACAAACGTCCCGTCCATTTGCAACTAGGAACTAGGAACTAGGAAGTGAAATAGAAAATAAGCAGCTAGAGAGGACAGAAGGTGATTTTCAAGCTATTTAATTAGTGAAATAAGGGCAGCAGAGGTTCATAGTATTAGCTAACCCTATGAGTACCAATAATAAAAAAGTGAGGAACTGGCAGGACCATGATGCATCTAATGACACAGAGGAGGTCAACACTAAGAGCATGGAAGGGTCTGGGAGCCCAGATTCCCCAGATCCAATGATGTCCAGTCCCCCAACATTTTCACTGGTGTCTGGGGTGAAATTGTGACAAAAGCACATGTAGAAGTGGGTAGCAGTGTGAGCAGCACAGGTCAGCTGCCTGTGCCTGCTGCTACTGCTGCCAGTGTGCCTTGTAATTCTGAGAACATGATGACAAATGTGACTGGTAGAAATTACTGAGGGGGTGAGGGGGTGGGTGATGGGGCAGCTGCTGGAACTAGTTCTATGGACCCTAATTCTGCTGGAGGTGAAGGGGAAGTAAGCAGCCAGACAAGTGTTCACAGGAACCCAATCAGCCCACATACCCCTAACCATGAGATTCCCATTCCCCTGGCATTGTCTCTCTGTGGAGTTATGCTGAAGAAGGCAGAGCTGGGTAGTATGAGCATTAGCAGACAGCTGTCACGGGTGGTAAGAACGAGAAGTGGAACAGTACTGTAGGTAACACCAACTTTATTGAAATACACAACGTACAGGAAGATATGGCAATCAGTACACAATATTGTATAGGAATGTTCGACCAGAAGTACAGCTTAGTGGAGCCGAATGGAATCCCAGGAGGCAAGCAGAGAAAAAAGGCAAACTCAGTTACACTCCTAGCGATCTACCACAGGGCCGCACCTGTACAGACAGCAATCTCAAACTGGACACTGAGTACAGGTTCGCACCTGAACACCCCAGTAAATGTATGGAGCAACGAGATAGCTAGAGTACCGGAAGACTCTGTCATGGAGGACAAGCTGGAGGAAAGTTGACTCAAGTCTGCACCTGAGTACCCCAGTAAACGGATGGATGCAAGGGAAGTCTTCAAGAGCCACCAGGAGAACCCCCAGGCTATCACTGGAGCGTTTGATGCTGGAGGCGCAGTGAACAGCCTCAGGTAACACCAAGGTGAATAGTCAGACACGCTAGAGCACTACAGAGTATATCATAAACCAGAGCCGTAGGTCTACACCAGATTGGTTATCAGACTTGCCCAGGTCATACACAGAGCGGGTAGTCAGAGAGAGCCACAGGTTAGCACCAAAAGGGATAGTCAGCCAGGCCAAGGGTCATACACAGAGAGGATAGTCTACCAGAGACACAGGTTCTGCACCAGAATGGTTCTCAGAAAAGCCAGGGTCATACACAGAGTGAGTAGTCATACACAGAGCCAATTGGTCAGAACCAGGACAGATAGTCAGACAAAAGCACCTCAATCACTAGCCAACAACACTGGACACCACGAAAGGGAGACTGAGAGTGGTGCCCAGGAAGTTTATATAGACAGTAGCCCAGGAAGAGGAGGAGCCACAAATGCATGCTATCTCTTTAAATGGGACATGCGTCCCTGTCTGGACATGCGCCAATATGCGGAGCACGGAACCACCGGAAAGAAGCTGCAGCAGAGCTGCTGGGTGCAGCTGTGATCGGCCCGGCAGCAGCCTCTTCAAGAGGACACACACTGAGGCTGGATCCGCCCGACGTGGGCTGCGGCTGAGCTGCCGGGTAAGGTTGCGGTCGGCTCGGCAGCTGCCGCTACTGTAACAACAGCTTCCTGTGCCTGCTGCCAGTGCTGCCAGTGTGCCTTCTTCAGTTGTGACAATCGGGGACTCTCCAAATTGCACTTGTGGTCAAATTGTCTAGGGGGTCCTCTTGCAGCTCTAGATGCCTCACTATGGAATATCCTGTGGTGGCTGCCCTATAAGACACTTCTGACCCCTCCTTGTCCACTGTGTCTTCTGTCTATCAAGATTATTAAGATACTATTTCCAAGAAAAGAGCAGAGCAGCTGTCTCATACCTACACCTATGACTTTCAAATTGGTCAATAACCTGGAGCTATGCCTCCTCTAGGTTGCACCTGAGAAATAAGCATTATTTAGTTTTGTGGCTAGCATCTTTATTTGGCCAAGCTGCTACACAGCCAATTCTTTGGCAACCTACTCTCCTGAGCTCCTCACCCAAGCTCAATCCCCTAGCATCTCGCTGTGCTATCCCTTGGTGGAGGAGCATCACATTCTCATTAGGTACTCCTTTCCCCATTGCCATGTACATTGTTACAAAAAGACACATTTGGAAATAGTGACCAGTGTCAAACAGCAGTGGCAAAAGTCTGTCTTGCATTAAAAGGAGTATTGAAGCAAAAGTCAAACATAACTTTGACACTTTACAAATTGTGGTAAGACCTCACCCTGAATAAAAAGTGCAGTTTTGGGCACTAGTTCTGGAAAAAGATATTCTACAACTGGAGAGTACAATGAAGAGCAACAAAATTAATCAAGTGAATGGAGCACTTTGTATATGAGGAACCCTCTGGCTTGTTATTTGGACCTCCACTTCTGTGCTGCCTGCCCTTGACCCACTGGATTTGGCTGACTACTGAACCAGTTCTGCCTGCCCTTGACCTCTGGCTTGCCTTGTCAGTCCTGTTTGCCTTGCTTCCTGTCCTGACCTCTGGCTTGGTTATTGGACTCCTCTCTTCTGGCCTGCCATAATCTCCATCTACTGCTATTCTACCCAGGTACTTTCATAGCTTACCTGCTAGGCCCCCCAGCATGTATTTTCTGGTAATGTAACCTATTTTTCTACATATACCTTCATATATTTTTGCTTACTGTATGGTTGTTGTATTTATATATTATCATTATATATATATATATATATATATATATATATATATATATATATATATATGTGTGTGTGTGTGTGTGTAACTGATTAGAGCATCAGGCTAAAAGTGCACTCAAGGGAACAAAAAAATACCCATTTAAATTTTATGATCAATTATCAACATTTCTACCCCCTTGGGGCCTGGGGCAGTTTTATTGTCCTGTTGAATTACTGCCAGTGGCTCCTATTCCTGATGGACGTATATTCCCCTCTCAGGTCCAGAACTGGAACATCTAAAGACCTACCTTACAGAGAACTTACTTAAAGGTTTCATCCATCCTTCCACCTCACCTGCTGGAGCAGGGATATTCTTGTCACGGTTTTTGAAGACTCTCAGACTTAAGGTTTGGTAAAATTTAACTTTATTAAAAGTTAAAGGCAGTCCCCGTAGGGTAAACATACATAACAATATAACATCAATAGAACATACAAAAGGTTCTACCGGCCTTGCCTAAATACCGGGCAAGGCAACCCAAGTGACAATAATAATGACAGGCTCTACCGGCCTTACCTATACCGGGTAAGGCAACCGTGAGATGATAATTCCGGTTCTACCGGCCTTACCAATACCGGGCAAGGCAGCCCAATGGGATGCTGAATGTAGGCTCTACCGGCCCTGCCAATACCGGGTAAGGCAACTGTAACGGAAGCTGAGAAGGGACCGCGTCACCTTCCGCAGTCGTTCCTGGATCTCTCCCTCTCTACGCCAGATAAGCGCCGTCAGGTGCACCAGTTGGAGTATGGACGGTTACTGGAAACAGCCGCAGGATCGCTGGAAACAGAGAAGCAGGGAAGAGTCCACGTCGCCGCCTGACAGCATATGAAGTTGGGACGCAGGAAGCTGGCAGCAGGCGGTCAACGATTCAGGATACTTGGCGCAGATGGGTATCAGAGTGGATACTTTAGACCATAAGCAATACAAGACTCCAGGACTCCTTGTTCACTCCAAAACAGAACTCACTTTATTGAAACAAACCACACATATTTATAGTCAAACCTTACATTCAAATAAATGGACCAAGCAAATACATTAGGAACATAATTCAATCACACAGTAGACAAAAGGTCAATGGTCTAACAAATACAATAACTCAGACTTCATTACATATCAAATACAAAAGGGTTGCTGAACTCACACAATGGACATAAAGACTGGAGGGACTTGAATGAATTATCACACAGCAGGGGGTCTCAATACAATGGCTTTAGTGCCTACAATACACATTGCAAGTAACATTAGGTAAACTCAAATTATTAACCCCTAATGGCCCTGTTCCCTGAAAGCAGGCTATGATTTTTAGTCCTTTTTGGCACATCTGTCCACCAATATAATATCCCAAAGCTCTACATAGCTTGCGTCACTGGGCTGACAATCCATATGCCTAGACAAGGGTTGTTTTAGGCATGACAGGAATGTCCACAGTTTTTGGTTAAACAAACTTATGGCCAGACAAGGCCTAAGTAACGGATAACATCCGTTACATTTCTCCCCCTTTTAGTACCAAGCCAGCGGGTACAGCAGGAAACGCTGGCTTGGAGCTGTAGGAGGGCATAGAGATGGTGAGGCACTTGTCTGGACAGTACATTAGTCCGGAGGCCTTGTCCTGGGCCAGAGATTGAAATAGTCTTTCTGTCCTGGGCCAGGGGAAAACAGGAGCCCTTTGTCTGGGCCTGGTAGTGGTGCACAAGGCCCTGCTCCTGGGCCAGTGAGGAGAATGCCAGTTCCTTTGTCCTTAGTCCTGGGCCAGGGGAACTGGTACTGGGTTGCCCTGACCAATAGCAGATTAGGGGGCCTCTCCTGGGCCCTTATCCAGGCAGTGCTACAGTCAAATCCTTCTGGGTCTGGGGCCAGTGGCTCAGGGTCCAGAGCCAGTCTATAAGGGGGATCTCCCTGAGGCAATGATGACGCTGGCTTCTGGGCAGCAGAGTTTGGGGAGAGAGGCACATCTCCCCCTTTTAGTTGGGCCAGGGCCCCAGAGGGAGAGGAGCGGATGCAGTTCCCACGCTCCTGAGTCAAATCAGGTATGGGCCTGATGGGGAGTACATTCCCTCCCACCAAGCTAGGGTCAACAGGGGACATGGCAACACAAATATCCTTGGTGAGGATCGCGGTCCCACTCACCAAGGTGGGGATCTCCAGTGTAGGGGTAAAAACAGGCTCCTTAAGCATGACTGGGCCCCCATTCACTAGGCCAGGGGTCTCAGGGAAAGGCAGAACAGGTGTTGGGCTGGGGATGAGGACGGCCATCCCTCTCATCCCAGCCAGGGCTTCACATGACCTGGTGCGCTTGCTTCCATGCACCAAGTCAGGGTTTACAGAGAGGGGGGTGTCCAAGGAATCAGTGCTGCAAAGAGGCAATCGGCTGATCTCCTTGGCGTGCAGGGCCTCCTCCTCAGGGCCACTTCTTTTCTTCTGGAGGAGGGCAGTCTCAATCCTCCTCGCAATCTTAGTCACATACCTGGAGAAGACACTCTTCCCCTTCTCCAGGGCAGTAGCAACAGGGGACGGACTGGGGCTGCTGGTGGGGACCTGCATCTCCTTCATCACAGCAGGGGTTTCCCAGACCCTGGTGAGCTTGCTCCCACTCACCAGGTCAAGGTTTACAGGGGGGCTGATGGGGCACTCTTCTCCACCCATCAGTTCACACAACATATCCTCAGGAGGGCCAGCAGCACTGCTCTCTTCCAGTCCGCTGGGGTCCTCCTCTTGTAGGCCATCACTTTCCAGGGCCTTCTCTGCCTTGAGGGAGACCGCAGTCCCATCCCTCAAGGCGGCATCCTCTGTGGCCCTGGAGAGCACATACCGCTCCACTTCCAGGGCGTTTTCCAACCCCACAGGGGGCATCATCTTGGGGCTGCTGGTGAGCTCTTCCACACTCACTACAGCAGGGGGGTCATAGGGACTGATGGGCTCTCTCCCACCCAACAGCTGGGACATACAATCGCTGCTGGTGGGGACCTGCATCTCATCCACCGCAGCTGGAAAGACAGGGGAAGGGGCAACATGCCTATCAGGGGAGACGTCTGTCCCATCCCCTGATGCCGAGGCATCTTCTTCACTGAGGAGGAACGCATTCCCACTCCTCAGCTCAGGGAAAATACAGTTCAGGGACAAAGGGGTATCAGGAAGGACGATTTTCCCACTTCCTGATGCAGGGGCAACAACAGGGGCACTGGTGAGGAACGAATTCCCACTCACCAGTGTGGAGTGAACAGGGGTAACACAATCCTGGCCCTCAAAGTCGCTGAAGTCCTCCTCAGATGCGTTACCCCCCCATTCTTCTTCCTCTTTTTGGAATTCCCGGACCTCTCGAATGAACCCAGCATATAGTTGCTCCAGGTCCCATTCACATCCTGCCAGAATATCCAAATTTCCCTGGCAGTCCGCAGGAATGTATCCACCAAAACGGTCCTCTCTTTTGTCCCGGATCTCCCAGTATCTGCTGGAGTCAGGGCACCCAAAAGTAGAGTCCATGTGGTAGGCGTTCCATACCAGCCCTTGGATGTCCCATCGCAAGCGGGCTGGGCACCAGTCAAAAAGGCCCTCGGATCCATATTCCTGGTCCAGGTATTTAACAAAGTCCCAGTACTCCTCCTGTACTCTGAGCTCCTCTGTAATGCACGCATCCAACTCTGGAACGAAGTCGTAGATAACATCGCCCAGCCGGGTCCACCACTGTATTCGGATGGCGCTGTAGCGATCCTTGTATGCTCCCAGAGTGTCTGCCAGCACTGCTTCATCTGCCATGCCTCAATTGCTGCACCCAATATGAAGGAGAAATCCCACCGCTATGCAACCAATGTAACGGAAGCTGAGAAGGGACCGCGTCACCTTCCGCCGTCGTTCCTGGGTCTCTCCCTCTCGACGCCAGATAAGCTCCGTCAGGTGCACCAGTTGGAGTATGGACGGTTACTGGAAACAGCCGCAGGATCGCTGGAAACAGAGAAGCAGGGAAGAGTCCACGTCGCCGCCTGACAGCATATGAAGTTGGGACGCAGGACGCTGGCAGCAGGCGGTCAACGATTCAGGATACTTGGCGCAGATGGGTATCAGAGTGGATACTTTAGACCATAAGCAATACAAGACTCCAGGACTCCTTGTTCACTCCAAAACAGAACTCACTTTATTGAAACAAACCACACATATTTATAGTCAAACCTTACATTCAAATAAATGGACCAAGCAAATACATTAGGAACATAATTCAATCACACAGTAGACAAAAGGTCAATGGTCTAACAAATACAATGACTCAGACTTCATTACATATCAAATACAAAAGGGTTGCTGAACTCACACAATGGACATAAAGACTGGAGGGACTTGAATGAATTATCACACAGCAGGGGGTCTCAATACAATGGCTTTGGTGCCTACAATACACATTGCAAGTAACATTAGGTAAACTCAAATTATTAACCCCTAATGGCCCTGTTCCCTGAAAGCAGGCTATGATTTTTAGTCCTTTTTGGCACATCTGTCCACCAATATAATATCCCAAAGCTCTACATAGCTTGCGTCACTGGGCTGACAATCCATATGCCTAGACAAGGGTTGTTTTAGGCATGACAGGAATGTCCACAGTTTTTGGTTAAACAAACTTATGGCCAGACAAGGCCTAAGTAACGGATAACATCCGTTACAGCAACCTTTAAGATGGAGAGTTACAAGGTTCTACCGGCCTTACCAATACCGGCAGGACAGCCCAAGGAGGTACTGTAGTAGGCTCTACCGGCCCTGCCAGTACCGGGTGAGGCAACCTACAGGATGGAAACGTCAAGGTTCTACCGGCCTCACCAATACCGGGCAGGGCAGCCTGAGCAAATAGACCAGCTGTTAGGTGACTAAGACAGCAGAGAGCATAAGTCTAGAGGTCTTACTCAGCAGAAGTCTATAGCCAGGGATAATCAGACAACTGCAAGGAAGTGGACAGCAACTGACCACAGTACTGGAAGTTCAGGAGCAAACCAACGCCCGCACATTGGAACTAATGGTAAATAGCGCCACCAGGTTTAAGGAGTAAACCAGCGTCCGCACGCTGGAACCAACAATGTATATTGCAACCAGGTTTAATGGAGCAAACCAGCGACTGCACGCTGGAGCCAACAATGTATATCGCAACCAGGTTTAGTGGAGCAAACCAGCGTCCTCACGCTGGAACCAACAATGTATATCGCAACCAGGTTTAGTGGAGCAAACCAGCGTCCGCACGCTGGAACCAACAATGTATATCACAACCAGGTTAGTGGAGCAAACCAGCGACCGCACGCTGGAACCAACAATGTATATCGCAACCAGGTTTAGTGGAGCAAACCAGCGTCCGCACGCTGGAACCAACAATGTGTATGCAATAACGAAGAGAACAATGTCGCCGGAGCGACAGCTAGAGCGCGAGACTCAGGAACTCGTACAGGTTAACCCACGCGGTGCTGGAGCACAGGAACCCCGGAATACAGGCGCACCAGAACGCTGGAACACTGGAACACCGGAACGTTAGCATACAGGAACGCTGGAACACCGGAACATTAACGTACAGGAACACTGGAACCCCGGAACGTTAATGTACAGGAACACTGGAACACTGGAACACTGTAGCATACAGGAACACTGGAAACAGGCCCAGAGATCTGACAAGCAGGTCAGGCAGAGTGGAGTCAGAGACACCACGAAAGGGCAACCTGGAAGTGCTCAACCTGGGTTTAAAAAGGCTGTGTGAGGAGGGCTAATGACAGACAGCCAATCACGAATACTCAGCAGGTGATAGACACAGAGCAGCACGAATCACAGGCACCGTGATAGTACCCCCCTTTCAAAGACCCCCTCTCCTAGAGTAGGGTCCAGGCTTCTGAGGGTATTTGGCATGAAATACTCATAGTAATTTGGGTGCATGAAGGTCCTTACTGTCAACCCAGGAATGATCCTCAGGACCATAACCTTTCCAATGCACCAGATACTGTACCCCTCCTCTACGTCTGCGGGAATCAATAATGCTTTGTACTTCATACTCCTCCTGCCCCTCGACTTCAACAGGACCTGGCATCACAGGTGTGGTAGTATAATGGTTACAAACCAGAGGTTTAAGGAGAGACACATGGAATACATTATGAATGCGCATAGAAGCAGGCAATTCCAAGGCATAAGAAACAGGGTTAATTTTGCGAATGATCTTGTACGGACCAATGAACCGAGGTGCCAGCTTATTAGATGGGACCTTGAGTTTTAGATTCTTGGAGGACAGCCATACTCTATCCCCGACTTGGGAGGTAACCGCTGGAAGCCTTCTGCGATTGGCATGACGCTGATGTCGCTGAAAAGACTGGCCCAATGCCCTCTGAACTTGTGCCCATGTGGAACGGAGTTGCTCTATATGCTCATCCAGAGCTGGAATCTGCTGTGATTGAAAGGAATCCGGGAGCAGACAGGGTTGGAACCCATAATTGATCAAAAACGGAGAGCTCCCAGAGGAAGAATTAACTGCGCAGTTCCTGGCGAACTCTGCCCAAGGCAACAAGTCGGCCCAATTATCATGATGGTAAGTCACAAAACATCGCAGAAACTGTTCCAATCCTTGATTGGCCCTCTCAGCGGCCCCGTTAGTCTGGGGATGATATGCCGAGGAAAATGATAGCTGTATGCCCATCTGTTCGCAAAATGCCCTCCAGAATCTGGACACAAACTGGCTCCCCCTGTCAGACACCAGCACCCTGGGTACTCCATGTAACCGAAATACTTCTTGCCATTGCCAGTTCTTTGGCCGAAGGAAAGGCACGGAGGGGTACGAAGTGTGCCATTTTAGAGAACCTGTCTACCACCATCAATATGAAGGAATACCCTCTAGACCTGGGCAATTCTCCCATAAAGTCGATAGAGACGTGAGACCAAGGGCGTTCACCATTAGGCACCGGCTGAAGCAAGCCCACAGGGAGATGTCAAGGGGTTTTGGCACAGGCATTCGTAAAATTGGCACAATCAGCTCTCATAGAAGGCCACCAAAATAGCTGAGAGAGAGACCAGAACAATTGATCCCTACCAATATGTCCCGCAGCCTTAGAGGAGTGGTAGGTCTCAAGTAATCGAGTACGGAATGGCTCAGCGACAAAACATTTGCCCACTGGAGTCTCATGAGGAGCAGAGGCTTGGGATGCCAAAATCTCCTCCCCTAGTGGTGAAGTAATACTAGTACGTATGGTAGCCAATATTCGATCAGGTTGAATGATAGGTGCTGGTACCTCTTCTCTGTCAACCTCTGCTTCAAATTGTCTAGACAGAGCATCAGCCCTAACATTCTTTGATCCCGGCAGGTATGATACAACGAAATTGAATCGGGATAGAAACAGTGCCCATCTGGCCTGGCGAGAAGACTGTCTCTTGGCCTCAGAAAGATACGTCAGATTCTTGTGATCAGTTAGAATCAAAACAGGTTTTTTTGTGCCTTCAAGTAAATGACGCCATTCTTTGAGAGTGAGGATAATGGCCAGTAATTCTCGATCACCAATCTCGTAATGACTTTGAGCACTAGTCAATTTTTTTGAGAAGAATCCACAGGGCCTGAGTGTACCGCCTTTAACCTGTCGCTGAGAGAGCGCCGCCCCGACCCCAATATCTGAGGCATCAACCTCCAAAGTAAAGGGGAGTATTGGATTAGGGTGGGACAACTCAGGCGCTTCAGCAAAGGCTACCTTCAACTTCTCAAAGGCCTCTTCAGCAGCCACCGGCCAGAGGGATGGGTTAGCGCCCTTATGCGTGAGGTCAGACAGAGGTTTCACAATAGAGGAGAAGTTTTTAATAAACTTTCTGTAATAATTGGCGAAGCCCAGAAATCGTTGGATGGCTTTGAGGCTCTTGGGTTTAGGCCATTGTAAGACTGCCGTCAATTTCTCTTTATCCATGGCAATGCCGTCTTTGCCAATTATAAACCCCAGAAACGGTACACTGGTTTTGTGGAACTCGTATTTCTCCAGTTTACAGAATAATTTATTTTTTCGTAAGCGCAGCAAGACTTCAGACACCTCCTTGATGTGTTGTGACAGGTCATTGGAGTGGATAAGTATGTCGTCAAGATAGACTACAACACAAGATTATAACATATCTCTAAGAACGTCATTGATCAGTTCTTGAAATACTGCAGGAGCATTACATAGACCAAATGGCATGACTAGGTATTCATAATGCCCAGATCTCGTATTGAAAGCAGTTTTCCACTCATCACCGGCTCTGATACGTATCAAATTGTAGGCTGCCCTTAGGTCCAATTTGGTGAAAATCGAGGACCCCTTAAGTCTATCAAACAGCTCGGTGATGAGTGGGATTGGGTAGGCATTTTTTGCCATCAGTTTATTCAGCCCACGATAGTCTATGCAAGGTCGCAGTTCGCCACTTTTTTTCTTGACAAAAAAGAACCCGGCACCGGCCGGAGAAGTAGATTTCCTTATGATCCCTCTACTAAGGGCATCTGCTATGTATTCCTCCATAGCTTGGTTCTCCTCACAAGACAATGGATACGTGCGTCCCCTCGGTGGTACAGCTCCAGGACTCAGTTCTATGCGACAATCGTATGGTCTGTGCTGAGGTAGGGCGCCAGCCTCTCCCTTAATGAAAACGTCGCTAAACTGCTGGTAGGCATCAGGTAGTGAAGGGGAGGTGCACAAGACCTTAACAGGATGGGTAACGCACTTATCCATACAGAACTGAGACCAAGCAGCAATCTCACATTTCTGCCAATCAAATTGTGGGTTGTGCAACTGTAACCAAGGAAAGCCCAAAATCACGGCATGGTGAGGAGCATTAATCAATTGGAACTGCTGCTCTTCCTTGTGAAGAGCCCCAGTAGTCATGGACAAGAGCATCGTTTCAAAAGTAACTTGAGCGGGTTCCAAAGGTCTGCCATTAATTGCCTCAATAGCAAGAGAGGTTTCTCTCTGAATCCGTGGTATCCCATGCAATTCAGCAAAGGTATTGTCCATAAAATACCCAGCAGCACCAGAATCAACCAAGGCCAAAACCTCAACTGAGCATTGTGCCCATGACAATACCACCTGTATGGTGGGTTTAAGTGTGCCCAACAATGGGGACGATTGGACACCACCTAGGGCCTGACTATCACGGTCCCCGTGTCTTTCTGTCAATCTGACATGATTTGCCTGTGCATTGGTGGAGACTGATTGGCCCGCCCAGGATGTGCCGTTATATGCTGGAGCTTGGGCACTTGTCAGTTGCCCTTTCGTGGCGTTCCTGTTGCTGCGCCTTGTTGCCATATTCCTGTGCCTCCTGTGTACCGACCCGGCTAGTCTGACTCTTCTCCTGCTTCTGCTCCGTGATTTTGACCCGGTTCTGGCTGACGACCCTGCTCCGTGATTTGACCTGGCTCTGGCTGACGACCCTGCTCCGTGAATTGACCTGGCTCTGGATGACGACCGTGCTCCGTGAATTGACCTGGCTCTGGATGACGACCGTGCTCCGTGACTTGACCCGGTTCTGGCTGACGACCCTGCTCTGTGATTCATTCCGGCCTGCCTGCTGTTCCGGTTGCTATTCCGGCCTGTCTGCTGTTCCATTACTGTTCCGGTCATGCCTGCTGTTCCGGTAGCTATTCCGGCCTGTCTGCTGTTCCAGTTACTGTTCCGGTTCTGCCTGCTGTTCCGGTTGCTATTCCGGCCTGTCTGCTGTTCCAGTTACCGTTCCGGTTCTGCCTGCTGTTCCAGTTGCCAATCCGGCCTGCCTGTAGTTCCAGTCACCGTTCCGATTCTGCCTGCTGTTCAGTGTTCCTGCATCATTCCGGTCACCTCGGCGACATTCTGAACTGTTTAAGCGACTCACTGTTCCTCTCACTTGTCAGTAGCTGTAGCCTGAGGTTGCTTTGCCTTCTGCTGGTTGCCAAGGTACTTGCTCTTGTGCAGAACCACTTAACCCTTGCAGTGCCTGTAGTCTCCGGTCTAGTGCCTCCGATATATCTTGCCAAGCATACGTTTTCTGACGTGAGCCTTTCCTCTGAGTGCTTCTGTGTGTCTCTCATTCACCATCAGAGCCTTGTCCGTTCCGTGCTCATATTCTGGCTCAGGGCCACAGACGCTGAAGGTACATTCCCATTGCTCCCAGAGGGCTCCGGCTCTACTACAGCTTGTGCAGTCACCATCAGTACAGCACCCAAGGGGTGTCAGGGCACAATCCAAGTGGCACACGCAGGGTTACTACTTTTCCAGTTAAGGGCGATTTTGGTTCGGATCACTACAGCGTGGCAATAGCATTCCTCTGTAGCCCACAGTGGTGGTACCGGCTCAGCTCTGGACTTTGTTGCGCTACTATACCAACTTGAGAGTGTATTCAGTGCAGTTACTTCTCTATCCAGCTACTGAGAGACTGTGTTCCAGAGACTGCTATTTATCCTGGGCGTTGGCCAATCTTGTTATATCTCACCCATTTCATTTGTTAACCCTTTGGGGGAATACTCCCTATCCATTCATAGCACCTATCACTATCATTGTGTGCAATCACTTTGTCATTATTGCCATTATTGCTATTTCTGTACTGGCCTCTAAGGGCATTGTTTTATTTTCAATAAAACTGTGTTTTTACTTCATACCCTGGTCTGAGTGTCAGAAAACTGTAACACTGTCCCCCAAGGTACCCTAGGTGTGTTCGTTTCCCGGACGTACCGGACAAGATCTTAACAGGTGACCATTTTTACCGCAATACAGACATAAACCTTGTGTCCTGCGATACCTTCTCTCCTCCTTAGTTAACCTAGTGAAACCCACCTGCATAGGTTCACTTGGTTCCAGAATAGGTTCACTAGGTTTGGATGTCGAGGGAGGGTTGGGTGGGCAAAATATGCTACTGGACCCATTATTTTTTAACCGTACTCGTAGCTCTCTGGCAGTTAATCTTTCACGTATTCTGGAGTCAATTAGAATCACGTATTCGATATAATCATCTAGGTCAGTAGGTAAATCTTTTGCTGAGATCTCATCTTTAATCTGGTCACTCAATCCTTGAGCAAATGCTGCCAACAGGGCCTCGTTATTCCATCCTACCTCTGCTGCCAAGGTGCGGAATTCAATGGCAAAATCGCCAACCGTGCGCCTGCCCTGTTGTATCTCCATGAGACGTTTAGCAGCAGAGGTAGTTCTACCAGGAGGCTCAAATACTCTCCGAAAGGATTGCACAAAATCACAGAAATTCTTTGTGCTAGGTTTAGCATTTTCCCAAAGTGGGTTGGCCCAAGCCAATGCTGCCAGTCAGCAAGGATATCATGAACCCAACCTTTCTGCGATCACTAGGAAATGCGTGTGCCGTCAATTCCATAAATATCTCAAGTTGATTGATAAACCCTCTGCATAGTTGAGGGTCGCCGTCATATCTCAGCGGCAAGGGTGCAGAAGCCGTTAACCCTTTGACTGCGGCCCCTGAGAGCCTAGACTCATTCTCCGGTGTCATAATTGGCGAGACCACCGGGTTAGCACCGGACTTATCTGCAAGTACCGTGCGTTCAAGAATAGTTTGGATAGCCACCGCTAGCTGATCCAAACGTTGCTCGAGAGTATCCATCCTCCAATGGATATTCTGTGCATTACCGTCACTCTTAGTGTCTGAGGTCATGGCCCTTTCGTACTGTCACGGTTTTTGAAGACTCTCAGACTTAAGGTTTGGTAAAATTTAACTTTTTTAAAAGTTAAAGGCAGTCCCCGTAGGGTAAACATACATAACAATATAACATCAATAGAACATACAAAAGGTTCTACCGGCCTTGCCTAAATACCGGGCAAGGCAACCCAAGTGACAATATTAATGACAGGCTCTACCGGCCTTGCCTATACCGGGTAAGGCAACAGTGAGATGATAATTCCGGTTCTACCGGTCTTACCAATACCGGGCAAGGCAGCCCAATGGGATGCTGAATGTAGGCTCTACCGACCCTGCCAATACCGGGTAAGGCAACCTTTAAGATGGAGAGTTACAAGGTTCTACCGGCCTTACCAATACCGGCAGGGCAGCCCAAGGAGGTACTGTAGTAGGCTCTACCGGCCCTGCCAATACCGGGTGAGGCAACCTACAGGATGGAAACGTCAAGGTTCTACCGGCCTCACCAATACCGGGCAGGGCAGCCTGAGCAAATAGACCAGCTGTTAGGTGACTAAGACAGCAGAGAGCATAAGTCTAGAGGTCTTACTCAGCAGAAGTCTATAGCCAGGGATAATCAGACAACTGCAAAGAAGTGGACAGCGACTGACCACAGTACTGGATGTTCAGGAGCAAACCAACGTCCGCACGTTGGAACTAATGGTAAATAGCGCCACCAGGTTTAAGTAGTAAACCAGCGTCTGCACGCTGGAACCAACAATGTATATCACAACCAGGTTTAGTGCAGCAAACCAGCGTCCGCATGCTGGAACCAACAATGTATATCGCAACCAGGTTTAGTGGAGCAAACCAGCGTCCGTACGCTGGAACCGACAATGTATATCGCAACCAGGTTTAGTGGAGCAAACCAGCGTCCGCACGCTGGAACCAACAATGTATATCACAACCAGGTTAGTGGAGCAAACCAGCGACCGCACTCTGGAACCAACAATGTATATAGCAACCAGGTTTAGTGGAGCAAACCAGCGTCCGCATGCTGGAACCAACAACGTGTATGCAATAGGGAGGAGAACAATGTCGCCGGAGCGACAGCTGGAGCGCGAGACTCAGGAACTCGTACAGGTTAACCCGCACGGTGCTGGAGCACAGGAACCCCGGAACGCTGGAACACTGGAACGTTAGCATACAGGAACACTGGAACGCTGGAACACCGGAACATTAACGTACAGGAACACTGGAACACTGGAACTCCGGAACGTTAATGTACAGGAACACTGGAACACTGGAACACTGTAGCATACAGGAACACTGGAAACAGGCCCAGAGATCTGACAAGCAGGTCAGGCAGAGTGGAGTCAGAGACACCACGAAAGGGCAACCTGGAAGTACTCAACCTGGGTTTAAAAAGGCTGTGTGAGGAGGGCTAATGACAGACAGCCAATCACGAATACTCAGCAGGTGATAGACACAGAGCAGCACGAATCACGGGCACCGTGATAATTCTTTATTGAGAAAAAAGATGGCGGCCTCAGAACATGTGTGGATTATAAAGAACTAAAAAATGTCACAGTCAAAAAACACTAGCCACTACCACTTATTCCAGAATTGCTTGAAAAGATTTCCTCTGTTAATATATTCTCCAAGACTTACCTCCATGGAGCATACAATCTGATCCGAATGAAGAAGGGAGACTAGTGGAAGACCGCTTTCCATACTCAATTTGGTCATGCCATTTGGGCTCTGTAATGCTCCATCCACTTTCCAGTGTTTTGTCAATGACATCTTCTCAGACCTGCTAAACCAATATGTGGTCATTTATCTAGATATCATTTTGATCTTCTCAGACACCCTACTAGAACACCGCCACTGTGTTCACACAGTGCTAGAAAGGTTATATAAGAGGGGACGTGAATGGAAGCTGGACCGAGCAGACATCTTCCATTGCTCTCTTGCTCATTTCTCAAATCTAAGGCCATCCAGCCTTTAAAAACCACTATTCCTATAAACAGATAGTAGAGCTGAATAGCCCATTATGTATGCATCACAGCAATACCTGAATCACCGACTGAAGTTGTTCTATTCAGTTGATGCGTTCCTTGCTGTCCTCCCTCGTGGTGTGAGGCCTGTCCTGGATGTGAGTGAGCCTCTCCACACATCTGAGGCTTTGAGTTGGTGTGGGGACTTTACTGGTGGCAGATACCATCTGAGAGGCAGGGAGAGCAGGACCACCTTACCCAGAATTCTTCCCTGGAGTGGTGCTCTGGACTGGTGGCAATTGGAGGTGAAGTGATCCCGTTGGTGGCCTGGAGGTTTCGCTTTGTGCTGTCCAATGAGAGAATCCCGGTATATATACATCTGGAGGCTCTTCCCTCCTGCTGTATGCTCAAAGCATATCATTTTGTGTTTGTGAGAGGAGAAAGTAGCATGTTTTTTGAGCTAGAGAAGATAGGCAGATAAAGGGGAATTGAAGCTTAGTTTAATGAGTCTTTTAGGTAGGACATTTGTTTTCTGTAGTAGAGGAGTCTGGGGACATTCTGGGGTAAAAGACGGGAGCAAGTAGGTTGACTCCAAATATCAAACATTTGGTGTGACTGACTGGGAAGACACAGGTAGCTGGGGTCCACTTTGTTTGTCTCTGTGCTGGGGAAGTCTGCGGAAAGAAGTTATTGATTTTGTTTTTTAGTTCTAATTTTTTTTGGACAGACTGTGATAAGAAAGGGTGGGCAAGTTAAAAAAAAATTATAAAAAAAAAATAAAAAAAAAAATAAATATGTATTAGGTGTAGGAATGGGTGAAAATGTTCACCTCAAACCAAGAATCGATGAATAATGGCACCTCCTGCTTGGTCAATAACTTCCAGCGAAAAGTTCAAGTTTCCCACTTTTTTTTGCCTAGCTCGTTGCTTTGAAATCAATGGGAAGAAAAATTTCTCCCCACCACATGAAAGTTTTCCTTAATCATATAAAAGGGTATCATGCTCTCACAGAATGCTATTCTGTGTTTGTGAGAGGAGAAAGTAGCATGTTTTTGAGAAGATAGGCAAAGAAAGGGCAATTTAAGCTTAGTTTAGAGATATTTTTAGGTATGACATTTGTTCTCTGTACTAGTGGAGTCTGGGGGCACTTTGGGGGAGAAGAAGGAGGTTGACCCCAAATACCCCGAAATTCTGTGTGACTGATTGACAAGACACAGGCAGCTGGGGTCCAGGTATTTATCACACGCCATTACTCACGTTTATTGTCTTGAAAAAGGTCCCATGGGGGACCGAAACATTGACGATCTTTATGTGTTATTATTACAAACAAAATTATTTGAAGGAGTCCCACGGGTGCTGCCCCTCCATCCTGTGTATATATATATATATTTATATATATATATATATATATATATATATATATATATACACATACACACACACACACACACACACACACCTTCGGGTATTTGTTTTTATTTTCTGTCCATTATTTTTAATATTTTTCTGCACTACTGCTGTGCTTCTATACAAGTCCTTATTTTATTAAAGTTCTTTTTTATGACAATTTTATGTTTGGTCTTTAAGCATATACCTCTTCATGAGGTTCTGCTGTCATAGTTATTAATAAATATATATATATATATTTTTTTATTGTGAATAACCCTTTATAACCCATATAAAGGTCTACACCTATTATTATTTTTGTATGAGTAAAGGTTCCCTTGGATATTTCCTTTTTGGGACATCTAGTCCATATATTCAATATATATGGTCTTTTGAGTTTGGGAACTACAATATCATTTTAAAACATCGGACATCACAGCCTGGAGTGATAACAAAAGTCCAGTGCATGCTGTTTATACTGGGAGGCAGGTACAACCTCCCAAAAATGTGAGTAGACCACCGTTTGAGGAAAGAGGGCAGTTTGATTTTACTATTAAGACAACTATGATTAGAAGATAGTCTTCTGTGCTGTTTGTCTCCTTTTTCTTTTTCACTATATACATATAGTGACGTGGCTGGCACAGGTGATACCTGCATTGGAACAGCAGCGAATGACATTCTACACAGGGTAACCCCCTCAAACCCTCACTCACCTTCAAAGTGCCTGACTTCCCTCTTCTTTGACCCTATTATATGCCTGCAGGTAAAGTAAATTGTGGTGGGAAAATTTTTCTTCCTATTTATTTCAATCCAATGAGCTAGGCGAAAAAAGCAGGAAAATGGCACTTTTGCAGGAAATTATTCTCCAAGCAGGAAGCGCCTTTTTTGCTGATTTTGGTTTGAGGTGAACATTTTCACCTATCCCTATCTTCAGCAGCATCTCTGCTCCTATCTCTGTTAACAAAACGCACACTGAAATTCATGAAATTCTTGGCTTATATATCAGAGAACAGCAGGAAATTAAGGGGTGTCTGTCTATGTGGCAGGAATTTTCCACCTCCAAAACTCAAAAGTATAGGGGGGTGGAAAATTCTATGTTGAAAGAAATTCCCACCTGAAACAAACAATAGTAGGTTTAGATTTTTCACTACCTTATTCCCCTTAGTGCACAGTGCATTCACGGATGACTGCACTGTGATTGCACCAAGGGAAAAACAATCCCACACTCGTGATTTTGGTGAGGGGACAGGTGGAGAAGAGTTACTTTCTTCCCCAGAATCCCCTTCACTGCCTCAGCATCAGAGCTAGGACTAGGGGCAGTGGTTGCAATTAAAATCTGTCCTAGTGTCATCATTTCTCTGCTTTCTGTACAAAGTCCCATGGTGGCCATGGTGGTCTGTACCACACTAGCCTGCTCATCATCAGCCTGCTACTGTAAGATATGAATGTCTGCTTTTGATGACTCTGCAGCAGGAATTACTGCAACAAATGTCACAATGTCATCCCCATGCATCTCTTCTGATTCCTTATTGCTTTCCACCAAAAATGCACCCATACTCTTCACCACACCAGCTGCTCCACCATCACCTTCACTCTCATCACTGCCACCACCTTCACTAGTCTCTTCCTGCTTTTAGGGATTGCTTGGGGATGACTAATGTGTAAGATGGTCTCCTGCTTTCACACTTGCCATCTCCTCAGAAGAAGGCACACTGGAAGCAGAAACAGCAGGCAGAGACAGCTGCTCATACTGCTAGACAGTTCCACTACAGCATAGGTAGAAAATGAAACCATTCTCACAGGAAAATCATTGATGTAATGAAATGGCAGAAAATCTATGGGTTTCTTTATAGGAAGGAATTCCCATGCAAAAAGTAGAAAATCATGCATTTTCATACAAATTCCCACTGGAACAAAATGTAAATTGTCATCCATCCCTAGTGCTGGATTCTGCCTGGTATTTCTGGGACTGGAAGGTATAGAGGCCAAAAGAGCATTCTTAGGTGTTGTGCAGGATGTACATGTGCTATTTGAGCTTTGCACCGGGTTCTCCTGATAAGACTGATCTACTCATGGCCTTCCCTTGAGGGGGTGGGGATAGTGTCACATCCTGTTCTTTCTTACCTGTCTGTCTCATCCAGTTTTCTCTCTTCCTAAAGTTGTTGCCCTCCTATTGGATCTGTGGCTAGGGATGGACATAAGTTTTTGCCTCAAAAGTAAAACAGGAATAAAATGGCACTTTTTTTCCCACAGGCATACTATAAAAGGGGTGTCACAGTCCTACAGCATGCCATTCTGTGCTGTAAGTGACAGCAGCAAATTTGTGAGCTAGAGAAGACAGTCTAATAAAGTGGAGTGGGAGAGGAAAGAAGAAAGGAGGATTACCCCAAATATCCCAAAATTCGGTGTGAATGATTTGAAAGACAATGACAGCTATGATCCAAGTTCCTTCCTGTTTTCTCTGTATTAGGAGTCTGGGGGTGTGAGATGGAAGTAAAGGAGGTTTTCTCCAAATACCCCAGCACTCTGACCAGTTTGAAAAACACAGGAAACTGTGGTCCAAGTTCCTTGCTGATCTTGCTGTTATTATCTCTGTGTTAGAAGTGTCTGGGGGTGTGAGTGAGAAGTGAGCAAAAAGGGTTTATCCCAAATATCCCAACATTCTGCCTGATTAATTTAAAACACAGGCAGCTGTGGTCCAGTTTCCTTGCTGATCTTGCTGTTATTGTCGATGTGCTAGATGTGTCTGTGAGTGTGAATGAGAGTGGGGCAAATGAGGTTGACCCCAAATACCCCAACATTCTGTCTGACAGATTTAAAAGACATAGGCAGCTACAGTCCAAGTTCCTTACTGATCTTGTGGTTATTATCACTGTGTTAGATGTGGCTTTGGTTTTAAGTGAGAAGGGAGCAAGAAATGTTGACCCCAAATACCCCAAAATGTTGTCTGTCTAATATGAAAGATACCAGCAGATGTGGCCCACATTCCTTCCTGATCGTGTTGTTATTATTTCTGTGTTGGTGAGCCTTGAGAAAAGAAGAAGTAGAACAGTTATTTTTAGTTATTTTTTTACAGTGATAGGGATAGGGAGGACAAACAGTTAAAACAATAATGTATATTGTGACAAAAGTACTGTGTAATGTTTTGTACCTTCTGTCTTGGGATCAGCCTGAACACACACTCTTGTAGGTTGCAGAGACACTTCACACACACAGGAGAAGTATAATTCAAGACTTCACCTGTTTATTTGTCTCCAAGTGATGAGACAGCATGATAATTTCTAAATGATGCATTCAAAATATAAATAAATAATGCAATGATGTTCTAAGGTCACCTTCACAAAGGGTATTTCACTCTAGTAATTTTTCAAATATTATTATTCTCTTAACATACAATTTTACACAGAAAAATTCCAAAGTTTGTTAAATAAGTCTCAGTTGTATCTATCAATAAAACATGCCTCAAGATGTATTTTACATTATTTTTGAAAATTGTATTATATTAGGAACCTCAGTGCTAATAAACTACATTTGTTATGTGATGCAGTTTGATGAATGAGCTCTAAAAAAGTAACATATTTATATGATATAATGACTATATTAAGCTAATGTGAAAAAAGCACTAATCTGTTATGATGAATGAGCGTGATGTGATGTGCATAAAAGAGAAGGCCTTTTTATACTTTGTTTCTTACAGAATTAAAGGTATTATTAGCAGAAATATGACATACAGTAAAATAGAAAAGTGGAAAGACAAAGTTAATAGATATAACAACCAGTAATATTTATTACGTAGTATACCTGCTCGACAGTGGACAGCTTTGATATACATAAAACAAACAAACAAAAAAAAAAGAAAATACAGATCCTTCAGTTATTCCTCTATATAATTAGTCTACATTCTTACACTCATGTTTGAAAGATCAGAAACAAAAAAAGACTATACGGATGTGCAACACATTGCTTCTGGTATTTAAATGATTAAGTTTCAAGTTAAAAAAAAAAAAGAAAATATAATACTCACTAGCCGATACTGGCCATTCTCCTTATCAACTCCTCACACAGAGCCATGGGAATGATTATAAAACAAAAACAAAGATGAAGGTGCTCATCATAGTGCCATAAACGACAAACTGGACAATCTTATCATAAAATATATTAAAAGTACTTACATTCTAGGCAGGTCTCTGACTGCATATGAAAAGTGGATGGCATTCAGAAAAACTGTGAATCCATTACAGCTTGTATGTGAAACATTTCCTCTGTATTGCCTCTGATGGAACTCAAACACCTCTACAAATTGTTTTGGTCAGCTGTGCAGTCAATCACTCTGGAACATAGAAAATAAAATATGCTGTTGCTTTACATTATAAATCGTTGCATATGCTTGTGACAATATTTAATTGAACATATTAATTCTTTCTTCTGCAATCAGCTGTGCAATGTCTTCAATAGAATCAACTTTCCACAATCTCTCTATCATTATACAGTAAAGGTAAAATAATTTTCATAAAAGCAAAAAAAATTACAACAGTAATAGCCTCCCACCAGGGCTGTACAAGTTCACTCTTCAAAGGCCACCAACAGGCCAGGATTTAAGGATTTCCCTGATTAAACACAGGTGAATTAATCAGTGGCTCATTCATTTTGACTAATTCACCTGTGCTTAAGCAGGGAAATTCTTAAATCCTGGCCTGTTGGTGGCCTTGAGGACTGAACTTAGACAGCTTCCCCCTGCAAATGTAATATTAGAACGTTTACAAGCTGCCAATGTATGAGCCACAGAGACAATATTTTTCAAGATTACACAAAGAAAGATTCATATTCGGTGCAGAATTTCATAAATAGTGGCACTTCAAATGTAATATACCTTATTACTTGTACATGCCAACTGTACGACATAGAACACATTACTAGACCTCTTAGAAGAAGATTGAATGAACATGGAAAAAAAATCCTGAATAATTCTAGAGAGCACATGATAATTAGACACTTACGGAGGAATTCTGAATTTTAGAGTAAAGGGGATTGATTAATTCCTAGGAATGTAATAAATGTACAAGTCTTTATAAAAGGGATAAGTTTGGGATCTTCAAATTAGGAATTATTGTACCAGGAGGACTTAATGAGGAGATAGATCTATGTTATCTAATATAACTTTGCACAGGTTTTTACGTTAACTATGTAGGATAGTGTCTATTATACAATATTTTGTATGAAGTCCTCCTCAACAAGTTTGGTTTTGTTCTTTTTATCACCACTGTGTAACAAATTTGGTAATATCAACCCATCTTTGGTCTTCTTCTTGGGCATTTCCTATCAAGTGAAATGATTTCCAAAACATGTTTGGTCCATGTACCATCAGATCTTCTTGCTATGTGACCTGCCCATGTCAATGTAATATTGCAGTGGGAGATGTTGTAAGCATAGGAAATATATGCAAAAAATGTATTAAAATAGGCAAAAGGAGGAAAATTTAGCATTGGCTATAAAAAGAAAATGTTTGCAAAAAGAGTCATCATGGGGATGTTGTTATTCAAATATATTTTTTCTCTTGAGAGCAGGAACAGTGGGTCTCATCAGCAACTTCAATGTGCACAGTGTGTGTGTGGTAAATAACATCTGAGGGCACATCAAACACCATGACACGCGAAACCAAGTACTGCCGCTGTCACTGTACCCCTTTTCCAGACCCACTAAGGACACATGACAACTTGCTGACAGTTTAATAGTAATGATGAGCCCTCCCTGTCACCATCTTAGCATATTCTGCAGGATGGAATCTCCTCAGATGCCGCTTGATGCATTGATTGCGATTCTCCTCCACCACACTGGCATGTGTGGTCAGTGCACCACACAGTTTGCAATGGGTAGAGACGAACTGCCATATCCTAACATGAACAGAGTGGCTATCATTTGGTGTTGGAGGTAATGAACGAGGTGGATTGGCAGAAGCTGTAGTTACACTAGAGGTGATGGAAAGCTAGTTGTTTCACTCATCCTGGAACTTCTAGTCTCTGCCTGGGTTGTTCTATTCCTCCTTCTCTTTGATGTCCACCTCGCCTCTTGTTGCCTTTTTTGGAGAGTCAGGGGCAGCAAAAGTGGTGCTCGATTTCTGTGGTGGGTATTTGTTTTTAACATGTTTGATGTAAATGTCATGGTGTCTGTGTTTCATGTGTGATATCAGGGCGCTTGTACCAAGGTGTGATCCCTCCTTTCCTCTTTTCACTGACTTGTCACAAATTGTGCACAGTGCCGTTGCTGATGACTGCTCTATGCCTGCCCCAACAGAAAAATAGTCCCACACCCATGATGACTTCAGAGTGAAGGGGAAAGGTGGAGAAGAATGGCCTCGTTCCCATTTATTGTCTGTGTCAGAGGATAATGTTGCTGCTGTTGCGGCTGCTGCCTCAGATTCAGCACTGAACTAGGATCAGGAGTATTGCTACTTCTGTCAAGTGGAACCTGTCCTAGTCCCGCATCACTTGTTGACCCCATTTCCACTGTGTTCACGGTGGTCTGTGGCACACTAGCCTGCTCCTTAGCATACTGCTGCCCTTACAACTAAGCATCAGAAGGAATTAGAGCAGTTGCAAATTCCTCTAATTCCAAAATGCCATTGCTAGTGGTGGTGGTGATGCCCATCCTCATCCCTGTCTCCCATTCCTTCTCAGTTTCTGCTAAAAAGGCCATCAATGTCTCTTCCACCCCAGTTTCTCCAGCATCATCATCACCACTCCCTCTAGTCCCTACATGCTTTTGTTGCTGCTGCTCTATTACAGACATCTCACTGCTGCTTGGAGGAGGTGATGAGCAATGTGACAGAGGGTCCCCTAATGTCACACTTGGCATTTCCTTTGACCTGAAGAAGGCAGACTGGCAGCAGTAGCAGCAGGCACAGGCAGCTGATCTGTGCTCATGCTGGTGGTGGTGGTATTAATTCTGAGCCTGCCCCCCCCCACAAGAGTTCTGGCCTCTTCAGGATCATGTTCCACCTGGACACTGTACTGAAGGGAAGAGGAGGACTCCCAGTCCCAGGGTCAGAGGAATGGTTTGGGCTCCCTTGACTTCTAGTCTGGACATTGTCAAATGTTTCTCCTACCACTCCAGCTGTTTCACTATTACTGCTACTACTACTAACACCAACCACATCAAGTTCAACCGCAGAGTCTTCATCCTCAGTCTCATAGTCAATAGTAATATGAAAATATTTTTGATTACCCTTCACTCTTAACGCTAACAAGCTGCTGGACCTTAGTAGCAGTAGTACTAGCATGGACAGGACTGCTTGAGAATGGCAAGTGTGATTTAGGGTCCCTTGCTGTCATAGTTGGTATCATTTTCTCCTTTCCCCCTGAGTACTACAAGAAAAACTAGCAGCTGACAAAGTATTGGTGGCAGCAGGTTCAGCACTGGCAGCAAATTCAGCACTTGCAGCAGGTACAGTGCTGGTGGCAACATGGGCAGCACATATGGCAGCAGGTACAACACTAGTGGCTGCAGGAACAGCAATGGTGGCACTGGCAGCAGGGGCAGCGCATCTGGCAGCAGGTACAACACTAGTGGCTGCAGGTATAGCAATGGTGGCAGTGGCAGCAGGGGCAGCACATCTGGCAGCAGGAGGTACAACATTAGTGGCTGCAGGTATAGCAATAGTGGCACTGGCAGCAGGGGCAGGACATCTGGTAGCAGGTACAACACTAGTGACTGCAGGAACAGCAATGTTGGCACTGGCAGCAGGGGCAGCACGTCTTGCAGCAGGTACAGGCATGTGACCTGTCCTGCTCTCACTAGTACTACCCTTTTCTCCCTTCCTTCCCATTCCCTTTTCTCCCTCCCTTCCCATTAAATTCCCCAAGATCCCTTGGGATGATTTAGGGGGACTGGCCAGCATAGGTCACTTCCTCCTCCTCCTCAGACTCAGTGTCATTGAGCAGACTTTCGGCCTCCTCAAGTCCAGATTCAGATGTCTGGAGTACTTGGGGGGGGGGCAATCCAGTATGCACCTGGAAAGGTGTGTGACATCACAATAGCATGTGCAATACTGCACAATATCGCAGTGGACACCAGGCTGGTGGATCATATCCATGACCCCCCATACCTGAAGTGCCAATGGACATCGGCCATGTTGAGGACACCCTGAGAGGGGCGCAGATCAGAGACAGGCTCATCACAGTATAACACAGACATTCAAACAATCCATGCAAGTCCCCCATCAGTCTTGTGAATTGGTGCCAACACACTGACCACCCCGCACATGATGTTCTGTTCCACCCCACAGGATCACTGACACTGCACTTCACTGGCAACAGAATGGCCCCAAACATCATACATACCATGGATGTGATTGATTGTGTGTGGGGATTACAAAACCATCTTCCATTCCCTCAAGGATATCACACACACCCCCTGGAGAAACAAGGTGCAACACATAACCCATGTTCATCACCTTACAGGGCTTTACTGATAGCAACTAACATGATTTGCATTGATCATAGCCAGAGCAACCATGGTAGCCTTGTAGCGAAAGAGTGTTATCCAGTGCAATGCATTGGATAACAGTCTGTCACATCAGGGGTTAAAGGACCATTAGAGTCAACATGGGACCTGTAGTTTGCTAGAGCTAAGAAGAGCAGCAGAGGGATGAATCTACAGTGGTTTAGTTACACAACATAGAGGTCATGAAACGTGTATTAGGTCTCCAGGGACACCATGCTGACCTGTGAGTGTGCTGTGATATGTGCCCCTGACATGAATACACACATCAACAAATATGTCTAATAGTTCCATGAAACAAATCAAATTGGGCTACCATTGTCACTCACACAGTGGCAGCCCAAATTCATTAGTTTCATGATGCTCTCAGAACATACTTGTTGATGTGTGTATTCATGTCAGGGGCACAAATCCCGAGGACTGGTTCACATTTCCTTAGTTCTCCACATAATGGGCTACAGACGAGTACACAACACATTACAAAGCAATTGTTTGTGTATTCACCTGTAATGAAAAAGATCGAGGGGATTATGAAGTTGAAATTGTTGTTGCTTGATGATCAGTTTGAGGCTGTTGCTCCAAATCCTGTCCTCTTGTCTCACAGGCATCCATAGCATGATCCATCCTTGGACAGAAGATCTTCTATGTGACTGGAATGATGTCTTGACAACACTTCTATGAAGCTCACCTCTTGGTGGTTCAAGTGTTTGTGTTGGTGATGCAATGTTTGACCTAATGTTCACAGCAACCTCTACTGGAACATTCTCATATAGACACAGAAAACACGAATATATGTGTGTACCAATACATGAGCAGGACAGTAGTGTTTCAAAAGTATTAAGATTAAGTTTCAAAGTACATTTAATGTGCTCATACAAGTGTCTATAGGAAATATACCCAGAAAACACATGTATGTTCTAATGTACTTACATACTTCCACAGTGATTTCATGTTCACTGTTTCTGTGTTGTTCAATATAATCAATGTTCTGAGATTGCTTTAGTTCCACCTATCTCAGTACATGAGCTACATCAACAAACAACCAGATTAAGTTGACAAGTGTTATCACTGGTGAAGTCTGTTACAACCTTAGGAAAACAACAAAATAACTTACCTGATAACCAATGCTCACTCCAGGATTTCAATGTGTGTGCTACACATTGAAATCCTATGATGAACATTGGGTTCCCCAGTAAGTTAGGCTGTGATTCACACTGTTATTGTGCAACTGACTTACTGGAGAGACCAATGCTCACCCTAGGATTACAATGTGTACCACACACATTGAAATTCTAGGGTGAACATTGGGTTCCCCAGTAAGTCAGTTGCACAATAAGAGTTTGAATCAAAGACTATATTGATGCATGTTCCATCTGTCCTGCTTGTTATTTCACTGTTAAGTCACATAGCTGTTTGTTTGGTTATCCCCTAAAACACAACAATTGATGCACATGAATGTTCAGTGTTGCTCCAGTTGTTGTGCTAAGGGGTATGTTCTGTTCAAATTCAACCCACATCATGGCCATATAAAACTGTCTTGTTATAAGGCTCCAGGGATTGGATTGTCAGTTGAATTTGGACAATGGTGTGTGTGTGAACCCATGTTGTAACATCCCACAAACATTTTACCTAGGCAGAAGTTGTGTTCACTGCATTGTTTGGCAATGCATTGGAGACAACTCTGTCACCCAATATCTAACTAAATACAAAGCAGATCAGACCGGATTCAAAAGCACAATGTTCTTTTATTCAGGGGGAAGAGAATAAATTGGGCATTTTATTTCGTTTTTTTTTTTGGGGGGAGGGACCTTAGACTGGGTGCCAGAGGTGGATGCCCTGGATGATTGCCTGGTCACCCTTTGCCCCCTAGGTGTGGCTTCAGGGGTCACACTGGAGGGAGTGGTGGGGACAGTGGACCCCTTGTGGAACGCAGGTTCTCCCTCTCTACACGTAGGTTCTCCCTGCAGTTCTGCTCTCTCAACTCCACCAGCACCTGTGCAAACATGTACAACATCCTCGTGTGGAGCTGATGGACTTGAGTGTTGATCCTTGTGACCTCTGACTCCAGGGCATGGATCCTTGCCTCTATCCTGTTGGTGTTCCTCTGAGATCCCTCCAGGTCCTTGTGATATTTTCATTTGTGGTGTGGCTTGACCAGAGTAGTCTCCTTTGTAGGGCCATACACCCACCTCCATCTCTGTGGGGCATTCACTGCTGGAGCTGGTTGTGCCCGGTGACTCTGCTGCTGCATCCACTGCTGCGTCCTCAGCTGCTGCTGCGTACTCAGCTGGTGCTGTGTGTGCTGTGGCTGCTGCAGATGGGTATATGCCCATTACATCAATCGACTCACTGCTGCCCACTGATTTCTGTGTTGGTGGAGGTGGTCGAGTAAACAGGTCCCTTGGTATAGGGCGCTGGGGCTCCCCAAGCAGGCCCAGGTGTTGGTAGTCGAGTGGCCAAGGGTCATACCTTGGCCACTGGTAGGTGCTTGGCCCCCACCTGGAATCATACCTGGGGCCATGCTGGGAAGCCATACAGGAGGGTAGGTCCATTTGGGATGAATATGGGCTATATTGGCTGGTGGCCACATTCCCGGGCAGCCATTGCCTCCCTGGTGGTGCTGCTGGAAGGTAGTAGCTCCTGGAGGTGGTGGGATGAATCCACCTCTCCTCCTGCTGCATCCAGCCACTGTAATGGGATGGTGCAGCCAGCTGTTGGTCAGCCAGTGGTGGTGCAGCCAGTTGTTGGTCAGCCAATGGTGGTGCAGCCAGTTGTTGGGCAGCCAGTGGTGGTGCAGCCAGTTGATGGGCAGCCAGTGATGGGGCAGCCAGTTGTTGGGCAGCCAGTGGTGGTGTAGCCAGTGGTGATGCAGCCAGTTGTGGAGGAGGTGTGCATGTTTGGTACGATGCCCACTGGCTTGTCCCCTCCTCTGTATACTCCTCACTGGGTGGTGAGGTTGGCTCCTCTACGGGCTCCTGCTGTGCTGTAGGCCCATAAGTTGTGTGGAGAATTGAGATTGCATGATTAGTAAACGTAGCCATGATAGGATTAAAGGGATAGTAATACTTGAAAGGGAAATATATGTTGTAGGGTTTATCCCCCTGAGTGAAACAAGGGTGCTCTTACTGCTGAAGGGTGCTTTATTTGAAAAGTATCACAGCTCAGAGTTGAATTCCTTTGGTGCCACATCTCAGTGGCCTAAAATTGTACATGCAGATTTATGGTCCCTGGACCAGAGCTGTCCATAGGATAGTCTAGCAATATCGCCATTGTAAAATATCAGGCCACTGGGATATTGCCCCTGAAATATTCAACTTTGAGCTGTGATACGTTTTGAATAAAACACCTTTCAGCAGTGGGAATACCCTTGTTTTACTCAGGGGATAAACCCTACAACATATATTTTTCTATTCACATTTTAGGTATTACTGTCCCTTTAACGGGATAGCAATGGTTAATTTCACATTGATGTCATATTGTAGGCATTGTAAAACAGAAGTGGATCGATGTTAGTTCTATCCCTTCAACCCTCATGGTTAGACAGATATTGCTCTCTGTGACAGCTGGAAATTTCAGTCATTTGACCACACTGAGGCTCTTCAGCAGAGCCAAAATTGCCTCATTCAGAGATGAATACTTCTTTGGAATGGTCTGCAAAGTGTGCCTGGTTTGCAACCACACTCTGTGAACCATTACAATGAAGTATTCGTCTCTAAATGGGGCAATTTGAAGAGCCTCCATTTGGACAAATGACTGATATCTCCAGCTGTCACATAGAACAATATCTATCTAACCATGAGGGTTGGCGGGATAGGACTATGCCTACAATATTACATCAAGGTGAAATTAACCATTGTTATTCCATTACAGGTACACAGAAGGAGAAATGGTCAGATATGTATGTGGATATGTACCTTTCATATGGATACAAATATATCCTTACAAGATATGAAGCCAGAGATCAGTTCATTACGTGTGATTGCCTTACTGGCTATCTATGTGCACCCATCAAAAACGAAATTTTATTGTTATCATAAATATGAACATACCTTGTATATCACATCTATGTAGGGTGGGATATAATGGGTATGTGTATTTTGATGGTATCAATGAAAGTTTGTGATGGGTGCACATATATGGCCAGTAAGGCAATCACACGTACAGAACTGATCTCTGGGTTCACATTGTGTTGGGACATATTTGGAGCCATTTGAAAGGTACATATCCACATACATATCTGTCCATTTTCTTTGTGTACATTTCTTTTTGAACATATCTGCAGTGTGATTCAAGTGGTATTCATCCCTATGTTATCAGTTTATCCCATATAATGCAAGATTTTGTATTATTTTACTTGTCACTCTCTGATTGTCATGATGGTATCCTATGCATTACATTGTGATGCAAGGGATACCACCCTGGCAATCAGAGATTAATGAACTTGACAGGATCCTGTCCATGAGTTCTGTTCCAGTTGAATTCTGAAGGGCAACAATCAAGCCAGTATTGAAGGATATCTTTGATTGAGGCCTGTGTTTTTTTCTGTATGAGCCCATCCATCCTTCTGAGTGTGGCAGCCGTACTCAATTAGAGATATCCATCATTCATGGCCTGTTGTTGGCCAAACTACAAAGGTTCATATTTGGTTCCCATGTGTATCCTGCAAATAGTGGCTGGTGTACCATCCATGGAATCAGCAGTCCTGAGGATCCATGTGTGAATGAAATGTGAGATATGTCATTTCAAGTTAGAGCAAATGATTGCATACACAACACCAAGGCCTACTTTTTCACATTTAATTCTGTGTAATTGTTTTAGGCCTGTGTGTTGCACATACAACCAGTTATTTAAAGTGGCACTGTGATGTGAGACCTGATCCATCCTTTTTGTGATTCAGTAAGCGGTGATGAAGACCTGATTAACTGAACCTTAATCAGTGATCTAATTTCCTGATTTCCAATGTTTTCGATGGAGTCCATACAATGTGACCTTAGCAACTTGATTTATGTTATTGAATATGCTCCATAGACTAACATTGAGATTGGTGAAGTGAGAGTATGTAAGGGTTAATTTCTCTCCATCATCTCTTTTTTACTGCTTAGTGAATGTCTCCTGTGTAGCATGTAATCGTTAGCCTATCAACTTGTGTTTGTCGGCTGGTTAACCCTTTGAGTACTGGAGGGGCTGCCAAACCATTGTTGACCGATGCATTGATAATCCCTCTAGCATTCAAGGTGTTATGTGCTGGCTCCCCTGTGGGTACATGGGTGACATCATTTTGTAGGAGCCATTCTGATGTTTAACATACAACACTTTTATGAACATGGTTTGTGTGTATTGTATGTGATCAGCACAGCAACATGAGGGTTAACCAGGGAGTTTGACGGGTTTGGGCCTTGTTGAACCTTAACATTTGTCCTTGTCTTGCGTCCTGTTTTAACCCTCAGGGTGTTGTGTTGGTGCAGTTGTGTGGATGAATGATGGGCATATGTTGGGATGTGACTGTGTTCGTGTGTGATGGTTATGTGGCTTGATGGGGTGTGTAGTTATGGGATGATGCACTTACCGGTAGTGTGGAAGCTCCTCTCATCCCCAGTGTCCGATCCTCCAGGGACCCCCTCAATCAGCATAGACGACAAGGTCTGCCGCAGCCTCTCCTCCCATCCACTAAAGGTGATGGGGACAGGTGGACCATCTCCAGTGCCTTGGGCTTGCAGGGTGGCATCCCCTATCTTCTTTTTCATCTGCCTCTTGCAGTCACCCCATCTCTTTTTTACTGAGTCAACGTCCGGTCTACAGCTGGACACCACATTGACCCAGCTGCAGATCTGGTTCCATGCGACCTTCCACCTCGCAGCCAGGCCAGGGACCCTCTCCCTTGGGAAGAGGATGGTCTCCTTCTCCAGCACAGCCTCCAGGAGGGCCCTATTCCCTTCCACCGTATAGCAAGGATCCCTGATCCTGTCCTCCTCCACTCCGACCTGCGAGTAGTCAGAACCAGAGTGCCCTGTCTGCACTGCCCTTGTCTGTGTGTGGTGGTCCCCACCATGTACCCCTCTTCCCACTGCAGGTTCTGTCCCTGTCCTCCGTGTGCTTGCTCTCCTGGGCTGGCTCCTCCTCCGCCCTGTGGATCTCCCTCTCCCACCACTATTCTGCTCAGGGCTGCCCTCCTGACCTTCCTTCTCTTCCTCCAGTAGTCTCCCCATCCCTCTCTCATGTCCTCCTCTCCTCGCCATCATTCACCCACTCACACCCAGGCACTCCCACAGGCCCTCACAGACACACTCGATCCCACTCACTTTCTGTCACATTCTTTCACTCACAGATTCACACTGCAAAAATAAAATGTAAGATATGTGTAAAGTGTTATAAAAAAAAAAAAAGAATATGTGTATGTATGTGTGTTTGTGTTTGTATTGGTGTATGTGATATGTGCAAAAGTGTGATATGTGTTTAAGTGCAATGCTCTTCTCTCTCCAAACTCCAAGAACTTCTTCTACCTCCAATGTCTGCTCCTCTCTTCCTCGCTCTAAATGCTATCCTTCGCTTCTGGGTCCTGTGATCTAGCTCACCAAAACTTGAAACACAGACAAGGTGTGACCATTATTTTGGGGTATATATAGGTGTATTTGAACATGTTTGCTACTTTGGGGCCTTGGCATTGGCTGTAGGTTTGATTTTTGTTTGTGCATCTATCAGGGTTACTAGCCAATGCCAGCCGTAATATTACATTTTGATTTAAGTTGTGTTTTAAAGGGTGTTTGGGATGCACGGTGAGGTGAAAACAGGTGCGAGGCAGGTTTTTGTGTTTTGCTGGTTTAATGGCTGCCTTTAAATATACCCCTATGTCTGCTATCTATGATGACCCCCACAGAACATCTGTTGCAGAGATGACTATTTGTTCCTTGAAATAGGGTATTAGGCCAGCAGAGGAACATGCTGGAGAATTCTGCCACTGGGCCGCTGATACTCAGTGGAATAAACTTATTCTTAAAGATCAATGCCATTAAGGGCAATCTTATTTTCTGAAGAATGAGCTGGCTCTAGTTGGGGTATCTATGTCCTTAGAAGCCTTGATTACCCTGTTAATTCAGGTTGATGGATGTATTTGGGAACAACATAAGGAGAAGACTCATTCTCTGGCTCCAGTATGGCATAATCATACCCCATTGAAGTGACTCCATTGCCACAGGGCTATGGTGAGTCCATACAAACTGGTTTGACTCATGCTTCTCATACTGCAGATGAAATGGCCCAGAGGTGCTCTTGGAATTTCTCTTTATATTGTGGTAAATTTGGCAATCTGCTCTGTATCTGTCTTGTTTGCCCTCTGAAAGATACAAGCTGGGTTCCTCACCAGATTACTTTCCGTACCACAAATGGTCCTGGCAACCTGACCTCTCACTGCTTTCTTTCCCTGTGATTGCAGCTGGGACTAAAGGTCATTCCACTCAAAGCTGTCATTAATTCTGAGGCTACAAGCAACTTCCTTTATTCATATATGGCATCCTTTCTCCAAGTACAGCTGGTGGCTAAAGCACACCTTCTGAAAATTGGGTCTTTGATGGTACACAAATAAACACTTACCATAAATAAACACTGAGAGTGGCTAACTTTCAATGTGGTCCAGTACCCATTATTCCCAGTGGTATTGGGTGTGCCCTGGTTATGACTGCAAAATCCTGACATCTTATGGCTTACAGCTCAAGTTACCTTTCAGTCTGCCTACTGTCACCAGAAGTTTTTGTCATGTCTCTGTCTAGTACTTCCAGCAGAAACCCTTGTATTACTCCATATTTGATGCATAAAAATAATTCACAGATGTTTTTAGCAAGAAGGAGGCTAAAAGACTCCCATCACACCTCCCAAAGTGAGGCCATTAAATTTATGCAGTAACCTGTCATGAGGTAATATATCAAATGATTTGTTAAATTCAAATATACTTCATCAACAGCAATGACCTTGTCCACATTGTTACTTACCCTTTTGCAAAATGCAAATTTGTCTTGCATGAATCCATTCTTTATAAAACCATTCTGACTCCTACTAATAATGTTGTTAGTATTCATGATTATGTAACAAGTTTAAAGTGTAAATAATGTCCAAAAAAGTTTTTTGCATTTAGAAAAGCTTAAAAAGCTGAGATAAATGCAAAAAACGTATCTCTCAAACTGCTATGGTTTAAGAGATACAGGCATTTAAAGTTCGCTGTTTCCTACTGACAGCTGTAAAGCTGTCAGCAGGAGATTCGTGTCGGTCGACATGGAGGTGCTTGAGAAGTGCAGAGATCTCATTACTTACAAGGAATCCCTTCATTGGAATGGTCTAAAACGTGTACCTGTATATCACTTTCACCAAGGTGCTCCCAGAACTTTCTTGTTCTACAGTTTACATCTAGCAGTCTAGCAGTAAGGGATTCATCCCTAGTTCTCTTTACCATGTATTATTGGGCACATTTCTGTGCACCTTAAGTGCTTGTTTACAAAAAGGTAAATGCATGCTCTCTGTTGGGGTGGTGTCTGACTAGTTAAGGTCATGATTCTTAGCTGGCCCCAAGACTTCACAGCCATACAGAAGAACTGGGTTCATTACACAGTCTAATACTTTTATCCACAGTCTTCCAGTTCATGTTGGACAATATGGAGCATAATATGCCAGTAGTGCCTTTTCTTGGAGAGCTTTTATGGTCTATGTGAAGTTTCCCGTGACACGGAAAAATATTCCAAAGTAGTTATAGCTCATGGTATTTTCTAGTACCTCATTTTTTTTCAAACATAAACTGGGTTTATTGTTGTTTCTTGCTTGCTTTCTTTCATATTCTGTACGCATATTTATTTCTTTCACTTTGGTTTTATTTATTTTTAGTGACCATAAGTTAAAGTGTCTTTGCAGAAAGTCCAAGCTTTGCTGTAAACCATCATGTGTGCGTGAAAAGAGAAACAAATCATCTCTCTCTTTTTCTCTCTCTCACTACCTGCTTTCACTGTTTTTTTCTCTTAAACTACACAACACTACATGGTGGGAAATTATTTGTTTTTATAGTATGGAACAGGAAGATTCCCTGCCATTGAAAAACAGAGGTGTGAAATCAGATCATTCTACTGGGATACTCTGTGGTGTTATCAAAATGTTTGAAAATCTGTGGGTTTCTTTATGGGCAGGAATTTCACAGGATAAGCTGAAAATTGTGTTTTTTTCAGTAAAATTGACACAGGAATAACATGAGATTTTTTGCCAATTCCAACTGAGCACCAGGAAACAGAAGTGCACAAAAACACACAAGACAGAAAAAGCCAATGGCACATATACTGGTAAGAGCAGCACTGAAGCTGTTAACAGTAATCTGATAATAATGTAAAGCTAAATTTTATTCAAACATGACAATGCAAATAATTTGTCTAGCATTTATTCCTATTAATCATCATGATATATACACTGTGTGCACAATTATTAGGAGAATGAGTATTTTGACCATATCATCATTTTAATGCATATTTTACAACTCAAAGTTGTATAAACTTGAATGATTATTGGATTTAATCATATCAGGTTATGTGTATTTGTGAAATGAGAGAAGGTGTGGCCTAAGGAGATGAACACTCTATGTCAAGATGTGCATAATCATTAGGCAGCTTCATTTCCTCAGGCAAAATGAGCAGAAAAAGAGATATAACTGACTCTGAAAAGTCAAAAATTGTAAAAAGTCTTTCAGAGGGATGCAGCACTCTTGAAATTGTTAGGATATTGGGGCATGATCAAAGAACAATCAAACGTTTTGTTGCAAATAGTCAACAGGGTCACAAGAAAAGTGTTGAGGAAAAAAAGACGCAGTTTAACTGCCAGAGATTTGAGAAGAATCAATCATGAAGCTACCAGGAACCCATTATCCTCCAGTGCTGTCATATTCCAGAACTGCAACCTACTTGGATTGTCCAGAAGTACTAGGTGTTCAGTGCTCAGAGACATGACCACGGTAAGGAAGGCTGAAACCAGACCACACTGAACAAGTCACATAAGTTGAAACATCAAGATTGGGCCGAGAAATATCTGAAGACAGATTTTTCAAAGATTTTATGGACTGATGAGATGACTCTTGATGGTCCAGATGGATGGGCCCGTGGCTGGATCAGTAACGTGCACAGAGCTCCACTTCGACTCAGAAGCCAGAAAGGTGGAGGAGAGGTACTAGTATTATCAAAGATGAGGTAGCTGGACCTTTTCAGGTTGAAGATGGACTCAATCTCAACTCCCAAACCTACTGCCAGTTTTTAGAAGCCACTTTCTTTAAGCAGTGGTACAGGAAAAAGTCTGCATCTTTCAAGAAGACTGTGATTTTTATGCAGGACAGTGCTCCATCACATGCAACGAAGTACTCCACTGAGTGGCTAGCCAGTAAAGGCCTTAAAGATGCTAAAATAATGACATGGCCCCCTTCCTCACCTGATCTAAACCCTATTGAGAACTTGTGGGCCATTCTTAAATGGCAGATTTACGCTGAAGGAAAACAGTACACCTTTCTGAACAGTGTCTGGGAGGCTGTGATTGCCGCTGCACAAAAAGTTGATCATCAACAGATCAAGAAACTGACAGACTCCATGAATGGGAGGTTTATGTTATTGAAAAGAAGGGTGGCTATATTGGTCACTGATTTTTTGGGGGAAATGTCACAAATGTTTATTTGTAAATTTTGAGATTGTTTAGTATTCTCACATTAAGAGATGAAAATAAACACGTAAGATGGGAAAATTATCATTTTTAATTTAGTTGCATAATAATTCTGCACACTAATAGTTGTCCAATAACTGTGCACACATAGATATTCTCATAAGAAAGCCAAAACCTCACTTTTACTTTCTTAAAAATTCAAGTTTCAGGTTTCTTAATGTTTTAGATTGACGGAGAGCACTGTAGTTGTTCAATAATAAAATTATTCCTCAAAAATACAACTTGTCTAACAATTGTGCACACAGTGTGTGTGTGTGTATATATATATATATATATATATATATATATATATATATATATATATATATATATATATATATACTGCATGGTGGGAAGTTCTGGTATGAGGTGATAGATATAGTTGGAAAATATAACCACTGTCATGGAAAAATCTGTGGTGTTTAAGTGAGGGAAATGTATAGGTTATTCTATGGTTGAGAATTGCCATGCAAAAAGAGAAGCATCATGCATTTTTCCCAAAATGTCCTTCAGTACTAAAATAGGACTTTCTCCAATCACTAAACAATAAACTGAACAACAGTCTGTAGAGTCACAACTTCTGCAAGAACCAATAGGGTGCTATCATGTGTAAAGACGGGTACAGAACCATATAACATTCTACATCTTCACAAATCCTTTGTAAGACGTTATCTAGAATACAGTTTAGTGCATCTTAGTAGAGACAGAAAACTGCCCTCTGGCTCCATAGACAGTCACTGGGAGAACTCAACATCAGCAACCTCAGGTTGATGATGTTGTGACTGTGAACTCCTACAGCAGAAGTAGTTATAGGAGGTTAATAAATGTGGTTATGTGTCAAATTAACATATAAACACATCAACACAAATACTTCAAATCCTTTCCATATGCAAATGAGCCATTGTTGAGCAAAATTATAAACCTGGGGAAGGCATGGAGGATTCATGGAATAGTCTGAGGATTATGAAAGAATGGTGGTATTCACACAGACACGATGGCAAAGATACTTAAGTGCATGCTGTCAATATGCTATTGACACCACTTCACCAATTTATTACCACCTTGGCCTCTTAATGAACTTTCGTTCATCTGCCCCTTAGTTTCCATCATCCTGTTCCACAATGTCACCTGAAACAATTCATAAGAAGGTGCTTTTTTTTGCAATTGTTCTGCTAAAATCTTTTTTTCTCCCAAATCCACCAACACAATCAACTCAGCTCTGACAGTTTTGCTCATTTCTACATACAAATCACTTTCAGAAAAGTAGTTCAGTAAATAGAAACAGTGAGGACTAGTCAAAAGCCAGTAAGACAGCTGCATCAGCAGACAGGTTTCTTTAATGAGAAAAAACCTGTTACATTGCTGAGTGCAATTTCAAATTCATCTAACATGTAAAAAATATACATGTTAAAGTTCCATCTTCTTCTTGTTTATAGCTGCTTCTCGAACATGAGTGAGTAACTGCATTACGAACATACAACTTCAGTGCATAGTGCTTCCCATAGCTTTTAGACCAACGTCTTGTAGTTGAGCAGATTAGCGTGACATTACAATGGGAAAAATAAATCATAGCTGAATCTCAGCAGAGGAACAATGAGGGGGAACAGCCAGAGGAAAGTTATGTACACTGAAGACAGTAATTTTAAAATATGGCTACTTGTAAACATGGAAGCACTAGGAATAAGCCAATAAAACATGAGTTCTAACATCATTTTATGTTAGTTGCACTTTCAAATATTCAGAGAGATATAGAAAGCTTGAGAAGTTTTGTATACAAGTCTGGTATTATAAAAGTAGGCAATTTCAAAGAAGAACATCATTTGAAGCAGTATTATTCCTTTAACATTAGCGAAGCAGAGCAATTAGCATGAATGGAATTATAACACATTTACTACATTTCCTCTGAAGAGCAATAGACATGGCAGAAATTCGGTGCTCTCAAATAACAGTCTTCCATTTTATAAATTACATTGAAATCAATAGGCTATTAAGTGCCAGTGCTCCAGAAGACTTGAAAATATCACTTGAAAGGGAATTCTTCATGATTTTCTACGTATTGATTTTCTGCTTATTTGTAGAATTGCATGTGATATGATTCTGTTTCATTGATCAACTTTCTATTTTTCTGTATCACTTATTCTCAGTAGTAGTAATCAAGATTAGTTTTTCACTAAGAAATAAAAATGATTTGCAGCCTCTTTAAATGTTATATTACAGTTCATTGAATATTATACATTTGTACTTATCACATGTCATTAAAATGGAAAAAAAAATATTTTAATTGTATCAAACAGAAAATAATGCTATGCATTCAAATATATTTTTATTTTTGTTTGGTTGCATGTTTTTGTATGAAGTTTATAGAATTGAGTTTCAACCTTTTGAGTAAAATAATCATATATATATATATATATATATATATATATATATATATATATATATATATATAATAAGTAATTCTGGAGTAATCCAACTGGACCATAGGAGTTAAACATTTTCAGACCTTTTGAACCCTTTTGGATTGCAATGCAGTAAAAACCCTCCACCCTTATCAGTAAAGGTGTTAAATACCTTTTAAAATGGAATGTTTTACCACACACCCAACACCACCTCTGTTGCAGTTGGGTTGCTTCAGAATTGGTCCTCTTTTATTGTATGACAGTGATGTACTTTCATATTCATCATCTTCATGTGCTGCTTATTTTTGCACATTAAGTGAACATTTATTTCTTTATCGTGCTTTTTATGCATTGTTTGTTCATATACAGTTCACACTGCTATTTGTGTACTTTTGTTACGGTTCAGTACACTCAGAAACTAAAGGTCTTGGTAAAAACACAATTTTATTTGCACACAATGAATAACAGTAACCCTCACGGGTCCAGCATACAGGAATATGGTAAACTGACACAGGACAGGTAACAATTGCATGATTAACCCACACGGGTCCAGTATGTAGAACAAATATACAGTACTGACATAGGTCAGGTAAATCACAGTTGATACAGTGTAAATATGACCAAGAGAAGTAAATTAGGCCAATGACTGAGTTGACCTTAATGTTGGAAGGCCCAATGTTACTCTCTACACAGAGAGTCACAACAGCGACTGACAAGTTGCAATGGGTTAAGCCAGTGTAGATCTGGCTAAGGCAACATAGGAGGAAGGCTGCCGGAGTGAACGCCCACAGGAGACTACAAACAAGCGTGAGTCAGTGTTTAATGCAGTAGGATAATATGTGCCCAACTGAGACTTCAGACTCATACACAAATGTCCAACAATGCCCCTGCAGGGGTTAACGAACGCTCTGGTCTGCAGACTGGAAGTAACCTGAGGCACCCAACTGAACCCAACCTCAGTAATGGCAGAAAGCAGACCAAGCGATCATGGTGCGAATCGGAATCTACCGGAGGGTCACACAGGGCACACTGTGTAAACGGATCAAGGACTGGGCTACAATGTGGAACCGGACCACGGAGCTCTGCTAAGACCATTGAGCATGAGCAACAGCGAGAGTGGAGTGGCTAGCGAGCAGGAACAGAACTGGAGCAGGAACTTCAACTCAGCCGGGTCAGTACACGGAGCAGGAACGTCAGCCAAGCCGATTCGGTACACGGAGCAGGTTCGCCAATCACACCGGGTTGGTACACAGAGCAGTTTCACCAGGCAAGCCGAGTCGGCACATGGAGCAGGAACGTCAGCCAGGCCAGGTCAATACAGGAAGTAGGAACATCAGCCAATCTGTGTCGGTACACAGAGCAGGAACGGTAACAGGCAGAGTAGTCAAAACAGTCCGGGTCATACACTGGTATCAATAAGAGGAATCGGAACTAGCGCTAGGCAACAGATACACCACGAAAGGGCAACCCCTAAGTGCCAGCCCAAGGTATTTAAAGGCTGTCCCTGGGAGGAGCTAGACAGCACAGCCAATAACAAGACATCAGGAAGAAAACATGTCAAAATCTCGCTGAATCACAGGCACCGTGATAGTACCCTCCTCTCAAAGACCCCTCTCCGAGAAGAGGGGCCCGGCTTTTGGGGATAGTTGGCATGGAAACTGCGCTGCAATCTGGGAGCATGAAGGTCCTTAGAATCAACCCAGGAAATCTCCTCAGGGCCGTAACTCTTCTAGTGAACCAAATATTGAATTTTCCCTCTGAATCTACGTGAGTCAATAATATTTTGAACCTCATACTCCTCCTGACCTTGCACCTGAACAGGACCCGGAGCCACAGGAGTAGTAGAATACCGGTTGCATACCAGAGTCTTCAGCAAGGATATGTAGAACACATTATGAATCCACATGGATGCTGGGAGGTCCAGAGCGTACGACACAGGGTTAATTCTGTGGATAACTTTGAAGGGACCAACGAACCGGGGAGCCAACTTGTTACATGGAGTCTGCAGATTCAGATTCTTGGAGGGGAGCCATACCCTGTCCCCAGCCTGGAAAGAGACCGCCGGCAATCGTCTGCGATTAGCTTGACACTGATATCAAAGCACTGAGAGTCCTCTGTACCTGTGCCCAAGTGGCACAGAGTTGCTCCATATGCTCATCCAGAGCTGGAATATGCTGCATCTGAAATGAGTCCGGGAGCAAGCATGGTTGAAACCCGTAGTTGATGAGAAACGGGGAGCTCCCGGACGATGAATTAACCTCACAATTCCTGGGAAAAACTCTGCCCATGGCAACAGGTTGGCCCAATTGTCATGATGATCGGACACTAAACAGCATAAAAATTGTTCCAATCCTTGATTGGCACGCTCGGCAGCTCTGTTGGTCTGGGGATGGTATGCAGAAGAAAATGGTAACTGTATGCCCATCTGCAAACAGAATGCCCTCCAAAACCTAGACACAAATTGGCTCCCACGGTCAGACACCAGCACCCTGGGTACGCCATGCAACCAGAAAACCACTCTGGCAAAAATCATTGCCAACTGCTGAGCAGAGGGAAGGCCAGGAAGAGGCACAAAATGTGCCATCTTAGAGAATCTATTGACTATCATCAAAATAAAGGAATATCCCCGGTAATTCTCCCAAAAAGTCAATTGAGACATGAGACCAAGGACGTTCACCATTAGGTATAGGTTGGAGCAGGCCCACCGGAAGGTGTCTAGGGGACTTGGCACGGGCACATGTAGAACAAGCTTCAGTGAAAGTGGTGCAGTTAGCATGCCAGGAAGGCCACCAGAATTACTGTGAGAGAGACCAGATCAATTGATTCTTGCAAACGTGACCAGCAGCCTTAGATGTGTGGTAGGTTTCAAGCAGATGGGTACAGAAGGGTTCGGCTACAAAACATTTGCCTACTGGGGTATCAGGTGGTGCAATAGCTTGGTTAGCTAGAATCTCCTCCCCCAGAGGTGAAGTAATGCTGGTTCATAAGGTGGCTAGAATGCGGTCAGGCTGAATGATAGGTACTGGAGTCTCATCTCTCTCTGTGTCTGGGTTGAATTGTCTAGACAGGGCATCTGCCCTAACATTCTTGGAACCGGGCAAATATGATACAATAAAATTAAAACAGGACAAAAACAAGGCCCATCTAGCCTGACGAGAGGACAATCTCTTAGCCTCAGAAAGGTACGTTAAGGTTTTATGATCAGTCAAGATCAGTACCAGGGTTCTGGTATCCTCAAGCAGGTGGCACCATTTCTTGAGTGCAAGAATAATTGCCAAAAGTTCTCTGTCCCCAATCTCGTAATGGCTCTGAGCGCTAGACAATTTTTTTGAGAAAAATCCACAAGGCTTTAACATACTCCCAGGGTCCAGTCACTGACACAACACTGCCCCTACCCTGGACTCAGAAGCATCGACCTCCAGAGTGAATGGAAGGGAGGGATTGGGGTGGGACAGCACAGGAGCAGAAGCAAATGTGGATTTTAGTGTGTCAAAAGCTTGTTCAGCTTCCTTAGACCATTGGGAGGGATCTGCACCCTTGTGCGTCAAATCAGACAGTGGTTTAACAATCATATAAAAGTTCCTAATGAATTTCCTATAATAATTAGCAAAACCGAGAAAGCGTTGGATAGCCTTGAGCCCCTTAGGACGTGGCCACTGCAGGACTGCTGCCATCTTATCTTTGTCCATCGCAATGCCATTCTTAGAAATAATGAAGCCCAGAAATGGCACCATGGGCTTGTGGAATTCGCATTTCTTGATTTTGCAAAATAGTTTATTCTCACGGAGTTTGAGCAGCACTACGGTCACATCCTTGATGTGTTGCGACAAACTAGACGAATGAATGAGAATATCATCAAGATGCACTACTACACAAGACTGTAGCATGTCACATAAGATATCATTAATAAATTCTTGAAACACTGCGGGTGCATTACATAGCCCAAAAGGCATTACCAGATATTCATAATGCCCCGATCTGGTATTAAATGCTGTTTTCCACTCATCACCGGCCCTTATCCTTATCAAGTTATAGGCAGCCCGCAAATCAAGCTTAGTAAAGATGGAGGAGCCCTTCAATCTGTCAAATAGCTCGGTAATGAGTAGTGTAGGATAAGCGTTTTTAGGCATCAGTTTGTTCAGTCCACGATAATCTATACATGGGCGTATTCGCCATTTTTCTTTTTTACAAAGAAGAAACCAGCCCCCGTGGGTGAGGATGACTTCCTGATAATGCCCCTTTCTAGGGCATCCGAAATGTACTCCTCCATGGCCCGACTCTCCTTGCAAGACAACGGGTAAGCACGACCCTGAGGAGGGACGGCACCAGGAGGCAGATCAATAACACAGTCACACACCCTATGCAGTGGCAATGCACTGGCCTCTCCCTTGCTGAAAACATTGCTGAATTAGCCGTATTCAGCTGGCACAGATGGGGAGGTACACATAATCCTAGTTGGGTAAAAATGCAATGTTTGCCACAGAATTTGAACCACGCCGTAATTTCGCACATCTGCCAGTCGAACCTGGGTTTGTGCAAATGTAGCCAAGGGAACCCCAGGATCACGGCATGGTGAGGGTAACGGATAATCTGAAACCGTTGTTCCTCGGAAAGTAGTGCCCCAATGCAAAAGGATAATGGTATCGTTTCCCTCGTAATTTGGGCGGGTACCAGTGGCCTGCCATCAATGGCCTCAATCGTCAAAGGAGACTCTTTCCCCACCAGTGGAATATTGTGCGAGGCAGCAAATAACTCGTCCATAAAATATCCAGCAGCACCGGAATCAACTAGCACCAGAACCTCCACTGTGAGTTCTGCCCAGGAAAGTACAGCCTGAATAGTAGGCTTCTGACAAGTCGGATCTAGGGACTGCTGAACGCCACCTAGGGCCTGTCCCCCAAGGTACCCTAGGTGCATTAGTTTCCCGACCGTGTAGGGCAAGAATGAAGCAAATGACCAGCTAGGCCACAATATAAACAGATGCCTTGTCGACGGCGATGCACCCGTTCCTCCTTAGATTGTCTAGTAAACCCTAATTGCATAAGTTCACTATTTTCACCCGTGTGTTCGGGAGGCTTGGGAGGTGAGGGAGGCATGGGTGGGAAGCTCGGTCTCGCTGGTCCCATTTCTCTGGCCCTCTGCTTATGGTCCTTAGTCGCCATTCGTTCCCTAATACGGGAATCGATCAAAATGCAAAAATCAATAAACTCGTCAAGATCAGTTGGCAGTTCTCGGACTGCCGTTTCATCCTTAATTTGATCGCATAGTCCTTGTGCAAAGGCTGCCACCAGCGCCTCATTGTTCCATGCCACCTCTGCTGCTAATGTACGGAATTCGATGGCATAGTCAGCAACTGTACGAGACCCTTGTTGGATCTCCATATGTTTTTTTTGCAGCAGAGGTGGCTCTCCTGAGAACTTCAAATACTCTACGAAACGCCCTTAGGAACTCACTGAAGTTCCTTGTACACGGTTTTACAGCTGTTACGGTTCATTACACTCAGGAACTGTAGATGTTTGTGAAAAACACAATTTTATTTATAGCACATAATGAATAATGTAACCCTCACGGGTCCAGCATATAGAACATAGATAACTGACACAGAACAGGTTACATTAGCAAGTTTAACCCACACGGGTCCAGTATGTACAGCAGAATACAATACTGACACAGGTCAGGTAAATTGGAATTGATACAGTGTAAGAGAGTCCAGAGATACCAGTGGAGCCACTGACTAAGTCTGCCCGGATAAGAGGAGGCCCAGTGTCTCTCTACAGGCAGTGATATCGACAGTGACAAGATGCCAGCGGAGTGCAGGCAAGACAACCTGAGCGGGAGGTTGCAACGGTGGATGCCCACCAGAGACTACAACAGCGTGAGTCAGTGCTCGTGCCACAGAACGTATGCCCAATGTAGACTATCCACCACCGTGTGCCCTGTGCCACCCCCGGAGGGGTTAATGAACGCTATGGTCTAAATGCGGAAGGCAACCGGATGCTCCCAACTGAACCCAAGAGTGGAAGACCAAGCGATCGTAGTATAATGGTATGGAGGATAACAGTGGTGGAATAAGTAGCGGCACAAGGGCACCACCCCAGGAGGGGTTAATGAACACTATGGTCTAAATGCGGAAGGCAACCGGATGTGCCCAACTGAACCCAAGAGCGGAAGACCAAGCGATCGTAGTATAACGGTATGGAGGATAACTGGCACAATGAGACTCGAATCACGGACTGGACTACAAGGCGGTAACAGAGTACTATAGCATGAGTGACAGTGTACAGAGCGAGGACAGCAACAGGCACTATACAGGATCTTCACCCAGCCGGAAGAAGCAGAAACAACAGTTTCGCCGGAAGGTACACGGAGCAGGAACCTCAGCCAAGCCGATTTGGTACACGGAGCAGGAACGTCAGCCAGGCCAGGTCAGAACAGGAAGCAGGAACGTCAGCCAATCCGAATCAGTACACAGAAGCAGGAACAGTAATGAATAGCGTAGTCAGTCAGTCCGGGTCATACACTGGTATCAATATAACGGAACAAGCGCTAGGCATCAGGCACACCATGAAAGGGCAACCCATAAGTGACAGCCCAGAGTATATAAAGGCTGTCACTGGGAGGAGCTGTGCAGTGCAGCCAATGAAAAGGCACCAGGAAATAAGCCTGTCAAAATGTTGCTGGAATCACGGGCGCCGTGATAGTATCCTCCTCTCAAAGACCCCTCTCTGAGAAGAGGGACCTGGCTTTAGGGAATACTTGGCATGGAAGCCTCGCTGTAATCTGGGAGCATGAAGGTCCTTAGAATCAACCCATGAACGCTCCTCCGGACCGTAACCTTTCCAATGGACCAGATATTGTAATTTCCCTCTGAATTTACGTGAGTCAATAATATTTTGTACCTCATATTCCTCTTGACCTTGTATTCGAACATGGCCAGGAGCCACAGGAGTAGTAGTGTACCGATTACAAATCAGAGGTTTTAACAATGATACGTGGAACACATTATGGATATGCATGGATGCTGTAAGGTCCAGAGCATATGACACAGGGTTAATTTTACGGATAACTTTGAATGGACCAATGAACCGGGGAGCCAACTTATTGCAAGGAGTTTGTATATTCAGGTTCTTGGAGGAAAGCCATACCCTGTCCCCAACCAGAAATGAGACCGCCGGCAGCCGTCTAGGATTAGCTTGACTCTGATAGCGCTGGAACGAAGCACTGAGGGTCCTCTGCATCTGTGCCCAAGTGGAACGGAGTTGCTCCATATGCTCATCCAGAGCTGGAATTTGCTGCGTCTGAAATGAGTCCGGGAGCAGACATGGTTGGAACCCGTAATTGATCAGAAATGGGGAACTCCCGGACAATTAATTAACCGCACAATTCCTCGCAAACTCCGCCCAAGGCAAGAGGTCGGCCCAATTATCATGATGGTCAGACACAAAACAGAGTAGAATTTGTTCCAAACCCTGATTGGCATGCTTGGCGGCTCCATTGGTCTGGGGATGATATGCAGAGGAAAACGATAATTGTATGCCCATCTGCGCACAGAATGCCCTCCAGAATCTAGACACAAATTGGCTCCCACGGTTGGACACCAACACTCTGGGTATGCCATGCAACCTGAAAACTTCCCTGGCAAATACCCTTGCCAACTCCTGGGCAGAGGGAAGGCCAGGCAGAGGCACGAAGTGTGCCATTTTGGAAAACCTATCAACTATCATCAGAATAAAAGAATATCCCCTAGACACCGGTAATTCCCCCATAAAGTCAATGGAGACATGAGACCAAGGACGTTCTCCATTGGTTACAGGCTGTAGCAGGACCACCGGAAGGTGTCTAGGGGATTTTGCACGGGCACAAGTTGAAAAAGCTGCTGTAAATGCTGTGCAGTCGGCACACAAGGAAGGCCACCAGAATAACTGCAAGAGTGACCAGATTAATTGATTCTTGCCAACGTGCCCAGCAGCCTTAGAAGCGTGATAAGTCTCGAGAAGATGGGTACGGAAAGGCTCGGCTACGAAACATTTGCCCACTGGGGTCTCAGGTGGAGTATTAGCCTGATTAGCGAGAATCTCCTCCCCCAGGGGTGAAGTAATGCTGGTTCGTAATGTAGCTAAAATGCGATCAGGCTGGATGATAGGTACCGGAGTCTCCTCCTTCTTGGTGTCTGGGTTTAATTGCCTGAACAGGGCATCTGCCCTGATATTCTTGGACCCAGGCAGATAGGATACAATAAAGTTAAAGCGCGACAGAAATAAGGCCCATCTAGCCTGACGAGAGGACAGTCTCTTAGCCTCAGATAGGTACGTTAAATTTTTGTGATCAGTCAAGATCAATACTGGAGTTCGGGTGCCCTCAAGCAGGTGCCGCCATTCCTTGAGGGCCAGAATAATTGCCAAAAGCTCCCTGTCCCCAATCTCATAGTGACTTTGCTCGCTAGATAATTTTTTAGAAAAGAATCCACAGGGCCTTAGCATACTCCCAGGGTCCAGGCACTGTGACAATATGGCCCCTACCCCAGATTCTGAGGCATCGACCTCCAAGGTAAATGGCAGGGAGGGATTGGTGTGGGACAGCACAGGAGCAGAAGCAAATGCAGACTTTAGTGTCAAGAAAGCCTTTTCAGCTTCCTGAGACCACTGGGAGGGATCTGCACCCTTATGTGTTAAGTCAGACAGAGGTTTCACAAGTGTGGAAAAGTTTCTGATGAATTTCCTATAATAATTAGCGAAACCGAGAAAGCATTGGATAGCATTGAGCCCCTTAGGACGTGGCCACTGCAGGACTGCTGCCAACTTATCCTTGTCCATTGCAATGCCATCCTTAGAGATAATGAAGCCCAGAAAAGGTACCATGGGCTTGTGGAATTTGCATTTCTCGATTTTGCAATAGAGTTTATTCTCACAAAGTTTAATCAGCACAGCAGTGACATCCTTGATGTGTTGCGACAAACTTGAGGAATGTATGAGAATATCATCAAGATACACAACTACGCAAGATTGTAGCATGTCACGTAAGATATCATTAATAAACTCTTGAAACACTGCTGGTGCATTACATAGCCCAAATGGCATTACCAGATATTCATAATGGCCGGATCTGGTATTGAATGCCGTTTTCCACTCATCACCGGCCCTTATCCTTATCAAATTATAGGCGTCCCGCAAATCAAGTTAGGTAAAGATAGAGGAACCCTTCAATCCGTCAAACGGCTAAGTAATGAGTGGTATAGGATAAGCATTCTTAGGCATCAGTTTATTTAATATCCACGACAGTCTATACATGGTCGTAGTTCGCTACTCTTTTTTTTTACAAAAAAGAATCCTGCCCCCGTGGACGAGGATGACTTCCTGATAATGCCCCTCTCCAGGGCATCAAAAATATACTCCTCATGGCCCGATTCTCCTCGCAAAACAATGGGTAAGCACGACCCCAAGGAGGAATGACACCAGGAGGCTGATCAATCACACAGTCACAAGCCCTGTGAGGCTGCAGCGCACTGGCCTCTCCCTTACTGAACACGTCGCTGAATTGGCAATACTCAGCCGGCACTGAGGGAGAGGTACACATGATCCTAGTAGGGTGGGATATGCAATGTTTGTCACAGAACTCCGACCAGGCTGTAATTTCGCAAGTCTGCCAGTTAAAACTGGGGTTGTGCATATGTAACCAAGGAAACCTCAATATGAGAGTATGATGCGGGAACGGATAATCTGAAACCATTGTAACTCGGAATGAAGTGCCCCAGTTCGCAAAGATAATGGAATTGTCTCCATAGTAATTTGGCCAGGTACCAATGGCCTACCATCAATGGCCTCAATCGTCAAAGAAGACTCTTTCTCCACTAGTGGAATGCTATGGGAGGCAGCAAACGATTTGTCCATAAAATATCCGGCAGCACCGTAATCAACAAGCACCAGGACCTCCACAGCGAGTTCAGCCCAGGCGACTACAACCTGTATAGTAGGCTTCTGACTAGTTGGGTCCAGGGACTGCTGAACGCCACCTAGGGCCTGTCCCCCAAGGTACCTTAGGTGTGTTAGTTTCCCGGCCGTGTCAGGCAAGAACTGAGCAAATGACCAGCTTTACCACAATATAAGCAGAGGCCTTGTCTGAGGCAATGCTCCCTCTCCTCTTTGGACAACCTAGTGAACCCCAATTGTACAGCGCTGCGGAATTAGTTGGCGCTATATAAATAAAGAATAATAATAATAATAATTGGTTCACCACTCTCACCAGCGTGTACAGGAGGCATGGGAGGTGAGGGAGGCATGGGTGGGAAACTTGATCTTGCTGGTCCCATTTCTCTGGCCCTCTGCTTACAGGCCTTGGCCGCCATACGTTCCCCTATTATGGGAATCCATCAAAATCGAGAAATCAATAAATTCATCAAGATCCGTTGGCAGTTCTCGTGCTGTTGTCTCATCCTTCAAGTGTTCTCAAAGTCCCTGTGCAAAGGCTGCCACCAGCGCTTCATTGTTCCAGCCCACCTCTTCTGCTAAAGTACGGAATTTGATGGCATAGTCTGCAACCCTTGTTGGATCTCCATAAGTTTTTTTGCAGCAGAGGCGGCTCTCCCAGGAACTTCAAAGAATCTACTAAATGCCTTTATGAACTCAGTGAAGTTCCTAGTACATGGTTTAGCGGCTTTACACAATGGGTTTGCCCATGCCAGGGCTCTGCCCGTCAGCAAGGAAATCATTAAGCCCACTTTACTGCGATCACTGGGAAGGAATGAGGGGTTAATTCTAGGAAGATTTCCAACTGATTAATGAACCTTCTGCACAGGGTAGGTTCGCCATCGTACCTAAGAGGTAGTGGGGCGGTAGCCGTCAACCCTCTGAGTTAGTTTGCAACATAGACTGCGCTCTTGGTGTCGAAACGGGGGGCACCACCGGAGCAGGTACTGGTTTATCCAAGTGTGCCGTGCGCTCAAGAATCGTTTGAACAGCCAATGCCAACTGATCCAACCACTGTTCATGTAGATCCATCCTCCAATGGATACTTTGTGCATTACTGTCACCGGTACCATCTGAGGTCATGGCCCTTTCGTACTGTTACGGTTCAGTACACTCAGAAACGGTAGATGTTGGTAAAAAACACAATTTTATTTATAGCACACAATGAATAACGTAACCCTCACGGGTCCAGCATATAGAACATAGATAACTGACACAGGACAGGTTACATTAGCAAGTTTAACCCACACGGGTCCAGTATGTAACAAGACATCAGGAAGAAAACATGTCAAAATGTCGCTGAATCACAGGCACCGTGATAACTTTACTAAGTCCTGTGTCTCAGAAGACAGTAATGGAACTGTTTGTACCCTAAGGCACTGGTTATTTTAAGTATTTTACTGATCTGTACGTTTGAGCTCTTGTGGGAGGGGAATTGGGAGACAAGGGGGGTGATTCACTAAGCAGTGATAAAGAGGTGATAAAGTGAAGATGACTACTCCAGTTTATCACTTCTCCAGTTCCTATGCTTTACTATAGAGCCTATGCACTAAGATCTCCAAAGTTAAAGAAATCTTAGTACATATGCTCCATTGAATACCATAGGAATTGAAGAAGTCATCTTCCCCTTATCCCCTCTTTACCACCACTTAGTGAATCTCCCCCATTGATTTTTGTTAATTGTGTACGTATTTTTTTTTACTTGTCTGATGTATTAATTGACATGCGAAGAAAAACAAAACCAGAAGAAGAGCACTCAAATATGCAAAAGTACTGAGGATTTATATAGATATAATCAATATAAATAAATTAATAAATCTCAGTACTGTCCCATTTTCTAGTCTTAAAGGTATACGGGGAATGTATGGTATTAGTTCTACGAATTATAGACTAATGAGTTGAACACCGGCTTCAAACTCCTCCAACGATCATAGCAAAAATAAGTGAGCAGATCTTATAGAAAATAATTTATTAAAACACAAATAATGGATGTGTCCAATTAAGAGAACTCTTAATGTACTGTATATTAAATGTTTCAAACGTATTATTCAAATAAAAACAAATGTTAAAGTATTCATACACCCATATTCAATATTAAGGTAAATAAATAATCTAAACATGTTTAATTGAATAAAAAAATAAAAGAGTAGCTATATTCTCCATAGGAACACATCTATAATTGCATGTTCAATCCTAATGGAAATAATTGATGTAAATCTACTTTATTAAATAGAAAGTAGGAACAAAGAAAAACACTATCCCAATTAGAATATCACCTGATTAACTTCCCTAGCGGCAGAAGGTGCCCAACACACTGTGCTCAAGTACACCGGATATCTCACTGGCACCCCATGAGTCAATCATCTACATATCAAAGGAAAGCCCAAATTTAAAAGTATAACACTGGATACTTCATCAAAATTGACAAATAAATAAAAATAGATGTGCACAGATGTGTGAAATAAATAGGTGCACAAAACAATGTAATAAAATAAATACAATTGTTAGAATACAATAATGCATAATTGATAATAAGAAAGAAAAAAAATATATATTTAGATGGGTGATAAAATCATATATATCCATGAATGTATCAATGGCCTGATCTAAGTAGACCTAACTTGGGCCACAGAGTTAGCATGGGCAAAGAAATTAAGCATACTAAAGTAGGCTAATAATACTAAAAAATTAAATAATAACTAGTATACTCTCTGAAGGAGAACATAAATAGTAAACCTAATAGACATACTCAGCAGCTTATTCTTTCCAATATTAGAGACAAGAGGAAAATATATAGTTCTAATACAACATCAAATGTGTCAATCTAATAAACCATAGATTCTATATAAATTATATTTTATACTCAAGACTGAAAAGCTAAGTGAATATGCACTGAGAATAAAAAATGTGTATGTGGAGAAAATAAGGCGTGGAACACATCTGTATATAAAGAATGATAAAAAATCTATATGCATGTATGCATGAAGTGTAGCTGGATAGTTGTGAATATGTGGAGAAAGATATAAAAGAGCTAGTAGACAGTATAAATGTAGTGTATAGTACATGTAAAGACTATAAAGTTAAGTGGATGTGCACTGAGAATAAAAAGTGTATGTACGGGGAAAATAAGGTATGAAACCTGTATATAAAGAATAATGAAAAATTATATATGTGTATATGAAGAATAAGTGAATAGGTTGTGAATATGTGGCAGAAAATATAAAAGAGACAGTGAATGGTATAAATATAGTGTAAAATGTATATAAAGAATAATGAAGGGAAAGTAGGTGCTTATGAATGTGTGGGGAAATACATAAGGGAACCAGTGAATGGTAAAAATAAGGTGAAGAATGTTTAAAAATCTCAAATGACTAATATCCAATCAAAGAGTTCTCTTAATTGGATACATCCTTAATTTAAGTGTTTAGCTTGTTGAGAAGATCTGTGCAATATAATATAATAATATATAATGTTATGAAATGGTAGGTCTGACCATGAAATGTGTCAGGATTTTGAAATGTTTTTATTTTGTTAAGGAAATGAATAAATATAAACATAAATTAAATATTTTAATGATTTCCTAAAATACAATGCTAAAAAAAGTAAATAAAATAATAGATTTAAAAAGGGGGGTACATAATGTGCGTGTATATAATTTAATATGTACCTTCCAACAACTCATTGAAGCCGTCTTGATAAAGAGTTCTCAATCTAAAAATCCAGAAGGCCTCTCCCTGTAATTTAAACACTGTGTTCTGTTATAATTGGAGGTTATCCTAATATGTTCAATAGGGATAATTTTCATAACTAAAGGATTGTTATGCTGCTTTTCTTCACAGTGTTTTGATAAACTGTAATGTATAAAGCCTTTCTCAGTATTTCTTCTATGCTGGCCAAACCTAACAATATATTGTGATCCATAATTGCAATTTAATAAAAAGACTACAATGGAGGATGCACAAGTAAGAAATAATTTAAACTTAAAAACTTCCCCTGTCTGGTGTGTGATGTGAATTCTATAGTCTTATGTCTCTTGCATATTGATGCTCTACATCTATATGCCCCTATTGTACACTAATGAAATGCCGGCCACTAATTAGTGACCAACAAAACTGTGTGTTTAAAATGTCGCCCGCATGAAAATTGTGACATTCTGATGTTGTGGGCCTAAGGATTGCAAATAGAGGGTGACATGTCAATAGAAAGCTCACAGTCTGTTTGAGGGAATGCCATATTAAATAAATGCACTAGTACTCGCCAACAATGTCATATTACCCATCTTTCAGCATGGAAGGAAGGCAGTTCAATCTGATTGAATAAACCACTTGGCAAAGTATCCTGTGAGTGATTTCCATATTTGTAACTTAAAAGAAATATAGAACGAGAGCACCGCTGGGTAATAGCGATGAAGTTAAATACATATAAAAGTAGCAAAATTAAAAATACAAAATATACAAGATCTAATTAATACTATAAATTTGAATACAAAAACTACACTGACAGCTTATATTCATTGAATTACCTGCCTCTGTTGTCAACATTTGCAGCCGACTTAAAGAAACGGTCCAAGCTTTACATCTCCTGGATTGGGAAGATCAACCTGGTACAAATGGTGATGCTCCCTAAACTGCTCTATCACTTACACTCTATCCCAATATGGATCCTCTCCTCTTACCTTAAATTCATGCAACTTCTCATTAACGTCTTTATCTGGAATTCGAAGCTAGCCAGGAAAAAGATGCTAGATTTGGCCTGCAATAGGCCTTTGGGGAGTATAGCGCTCTACTTGCTTAGTTCATATTACACGGCATCTTAGCTCTCTTTGATTGGCACCTGGATTCACCCAGATGACAACAAAATGTGGCTCTGGATCATGTTAGATATGTAATCTCTGATCTCCTTACATAGCGTACCTTGGTATCCCCATACAAGACAACCCTCTTTTTCTATTTCCAACCCCATTAGACAATCAATTCTTAGGATCTTGGACTCAGGCCTCTATTGAAACCCTTCCTAGTCTTCTAGCCCCTCCCCACTAATGTTACTAGTTGACAATCCTGAATTCCTTCCCGTGGCTTATCAGGGTGCGTTTTGTTGCTGGCGTACAAGTGGTACTTTGTTAATCACTCATCTTTTACATAAAGGCAACCTATGTTCTTTCAAACAACTCCAGAGTAGACTGGACCTTCCTTCTGGAGACATTTGGCAATATAGGCAATTGAGGAGCTATTTCAATACACCTCAGGTTCTAGCTAACTGTTTGCGGACCTTGTTACCTTTTGAAGCTTCAGTTTGCGGAGGTTTCCCCCAGGCGGTGTACAGCATCGGCAATCTATAAGGTATTGATGAACCTTACGACTAAACCTACCATGTCTCTTCCTCTGCTTTGGGAATGTGACCTGACCACAACCGTACCGGAGGACCACTGGCAGTCTATCCAATGCTCGGTTGCCTATAGCTCTAAGAAGGTTTTGACACTCAGTCGCTGGTACAGGACTCCCAAATCTTTCCCCTTGGTTTCTCCACTGTGCTGGAGGTCTCAAACTGGACAGGGTTCCCTGGAGCATATTTGGTAGTCTTGTCCTAAGATTCGGACAAGATGGCAAGATGTTAGCCGCCAGACTTCTGCATGCTTCTCCCATCCAATTGAGATAACAACTGAAATGGTCTTTTTGGGTGGTCAACCCCCACAATCCTGCAGACCTCCTCCTCTGAGTCTCAACTTTTTACCTTAATGCATCATGCTGCTAAGATGTGTATCCATTCACTTTGGAAATCCCCTATAGCTCCATCCACCCAAAATTGGATTGCCCGCTTGTCCAGAATATTTATCCTAGAGAATCTGTTGGGTAGGTCAGATTCTGATAAAGAGACATTCATGGAGACATGGCTCATGTGGCAGGTTCTCTCCCATTCTCTTATTATCTCCACTACGATAACAATTGATCCTTCAAGTGATTGATGGGACTGGGAACAGTACGACAAACTGGAACTTTTCCCCCTCTTTTTTCCTCTTTGTGATCTATTTGTCTACCTTTCTTACTCCTGCACCCCACCCCCTCTTCTGACTGATGTACACTCACAGAAGCCTGACTGGTCCCGGGTTTGGGTTTACATTGGATTTTACTAACATACACTTCAGTACATGAACATTCTGTGTGGACTTCTGCTCTCAGGGGTTTTACTGCAACAGCTCAGCTCATGCCCATGGTTATTTTCCCTCTTTCACTCCTGAGAAGTTATATGTTTCTTTTTACTCTGATAATTGTAAGATCTAATGTCATTGATAAAATATACTTCCCCATTCTCCCCTTATGTTTTTTTTCTTTCCTGTACCCTTATAATCTTAATAAAGCTTTGGGGAAAAAAAAAACCTTTGAGTAATGGGGGTGTGGTCTGACTTACCATGATGGTAGATGCACCTTGAGTGAGCTCCTCTCTACCCTAATTGTGCCCTTTGGTGATCCTTTCTTCTCCCTTCTCTTCCCGCCCTCCACTGCTTCGAATGTGAAGCAAAAAGAATAAACAAGATGCCCTTCTAAAACACATAGATCATTATGCTCACCCAAGGCCTATCTCAACTATGCAACCTCTCACTGTGCCACAGAACTGTGTGGAGGTTTCCCTCATGTGGGAGCAGGTTGTAACAGACTTTTATCCACTGTTTTCTTCTCAAGCTCAAGAAGAGTCTGCACACAGCCGGATTTTGCCCAATGTCAAGTTTTCAACACCGTCTTTGACCAAGGAGGAGATCTCCGAACTCCTGTCTGGCTTCACATCCAAAGACAACCTCCAATCCTTTATGGAGGAGGTCAAAACTAGGGGTGGGTGAAAAGTATGAAAAATTTCCCGCATGACTTTTTCTTGAAAACGTGTTGATTTTTCGCTTTTCCCGCGAGAAATTTCACCTTTCCTCCTATGCTAAAATGTCCTACTTTTCACCTATTCTAACACACTTTTCGCCTATATTTCTTATAGGTACTACATTTACCACTGTAATATTACTTTTTCTGAGGGCTGAAGTCTAGAAATAACTGTCTAAAAGTCAAAGTTGTGAGTCCTACAGCAACATATGGCTTGAAAAATGTGTTAGCGTGCAGAATGCATTTGTCCTTTGCTCACAACACTAACTTCCTGCTTAAAGGGATAGTAATACTTCGTTTTAACTTTATTTTATTTTGTAGTCATTAAAAAACACGAGAATGATATAAGTCTTATCTCTCAAACCTTTATGGTTTAAGAGATATTCACAAGCAAAGTTTCCCCTCCTGCCCCTTTTTCCTAGTGTAAGCCTTCTCTTCTCAGATGTGGAATGCAGTCCATAGACCAGACAGATAACAGCAGGGGACAATCTTCTTTGTATGAAAAGAATGAAAGCCCTGCCCCCCTTGACAAGTTTTTCAGCTTTTTCCCTTATCTTAATTGAAGATTGTCTCTCTCTGCAGTCTATCTGGGCACCTCCCTTCTGATCTGGCTGAACGGGGGGGGGGGGTACTTTGCTTGTGAATATCTCTTAAACCACAAAGGTTTGAGAGATAAGACTTATATTGTTCTTCATGTTTTTTTAATGCCTACAAAATAAAATAAAGATAAAACAAAGTATTACTATCCCTTTAAGTGACACTGGCACATATTCATGATGATGTCAATTAATAAAAAAAGATAAAGTACAACCTACAATGTGTCAGGTGTGTATAGTAGTGGTGGTGGGGGACTGGTGTGGTGTGATTTGTGTATGTATTTTTACCATTATCATATGCTGTCCTCCTCCTCATATTATCGACACACGTTAATTGTCACTTTTAGCAGTGGTCCCAAATGTGGTAGAAGGCGGCAACCCTTCTTCACATCCCTCCCCCACCTCCTCATCTGTGCTGCTGTTAATATATTTGTCCTGTCTTTGTCTGTCATACTCCTCTGCAGCAGGAGCCATAGATGTTATTCGGACTGAACTAACTGTTGGCACTGGCAGTAGCACACTCTCTGATACATAAATAACTTCACTACTTCTTTTTTCTTTTTAAAGTGATTCTACTGCTGCTAGTTGTGGCACCTTTGGCCTGCTGATAGTGTGTGTCTCCCAGTCAGACCTGTGGTTGTGCTTCAGGTGGGATCTCATAGAGACTGTGCCTAGGTGTGAGCCTGCTTTCCCTCTGCTCACATGCTTTTTCACAGACAACAGATAGCAACATGCTTAGCTTGAGGATCCTGAGTGAAGTATCTCCATACTGTAGACTTCATGGAATAAGGGGTTCCTGAGGTGGTGCTGCTGCTACTACTGGGGCTAGATGTTGATGTAATTCTACTGCCACTACTACTAGGTGACAAAGGTGCAGCACTTACAGCAGAAGCAGCAGAGGCCCTCATCATAGCTAACATTGTGGATGTTAACCTGTGTTGCTGTTGCTGGGTACGCAAAACAGATGTGTGTGGCTGAGTGGGACTTGGACTTTGAAGAGGTGATGATGCTGATGATGACTGATAGTGTGACTGTGTGCTTTTTGACATCTGTACTTGTCTAAGGTCAGACTTTCCAATGGCTTTCTCAACCAGTTTATAGACAGACACAGAGCTCCTTGAAAGTGGCAGAAGATGCAGCCTTTGACTTTCTGCTAACCTTATAGCCCTGTCATCGTCCTCACTCTCAACTTCTTCTGTATCTGAACAAGAGAAGGATGCTTGAGGGATATATTCTAGATCTGCATCATCATCAGTCATCAATAGGTCATCCTCAGCAGCATCAGCATCACCTGACAGTTCTTGCCTGCTACTACCCTTATATTCATATAAGCTTTGAGAGGTCTCAAGCAATTTATTTTTACTTTTACTGTAATAAAGTTCCCTACTACTTTGAGGACAGGTGTTTCGGTGCTTGTTTGTGTCACTATCTGATACAGCAGGTGGATCAGCTGCTACACCTTCCTCTAATATGCTATTGCCAGCATCATCAACACTTGTTGTCATCTTCAGTGTTCTTCTTATATGATTCTTTATTTCTACTGGCACTGGTGGTGCTGGAACTAGTTTTGCTGGGACCTTGACAAACTGCATCCTTGGAAGAGAGGCATCATCATCATTTATTTCACACAATGCAGCAACTATTGCTGCAGTCAGTTTTTTAGCTACTACTTTACTCTAATGTCCCTACAATGCTTCACCCTTCCCCTGCCCCTTGTATGTTTGCTGGACATTACTCAACTACTGTGTGTGTTTTTAATCTACAGTAGACAACACAACTGATAGAGTGCAATGTCTTGCCTTAGCTCAGTGCGCTGTCTGTCACCTAATATATTTAGTTGTTTGTTTATTTATTTTTTTATATATTTGTTATTTTTATTTTATTAATATTATTATTATTATTTTATAAGTTGTCTACCCTGTCTTATTTCAGTCTGTCCAAAAAAATTATAACTGAAAAAGAAAATCAACAACCAAACTTCCCCAGCACAGAGACAATAACAGCAAGGACATCAAGCAAATGGGTCCCCAACTGCCTGTGTCTTGCCAGTCAGTCAAATGGATTTTTTGGGGGATTTGGGGTCAACCTCCTTCCTCCTTTCTTCTCCCCATGGTGCCCCCAGACTCTCCCAATACAGAGAACAAATGTCCCACCTAAAGGAATCCCTAAACTAAACTTCAATTCCCCTATCTTCTCTAGCTCAAAAAACATGCTGCTTTCTCCTCTCACAAACACAGAATGGCATGCTGTGAGAGCCTGACACCCTTTTATATGACTGTAGAAAAGCAGAGAAAACTTGCATGTGGTTGGGAAATTTTTTTCTTCCCATTGATTTCAATGCAATGAGGTAGGCAAAAAAAGTGTGAAAAGGAGGAAAAATGGCACTTTTTGCAGGAAGTTATTAGCAAGGCTGGAAGTGCCATTATTTGCAGATTTTCAGTTTGAGGCAAATATTTTCACCCATCCCTACTCCTGACTTTCTTTTCCTTTCTTCATCCTTCTATTCTCTTTCTTGCTCTTCCTACGTTTTTAAATTTATTTTTCCCCTTCCTTTTTCATTTCTTTCTCTTTCTCCTACAAACCTCTTATTTTTTTCTTCTTTCTCCTCCCTTTTCTCTTTCTTGACCTGTTGCTCCCGCTTTTTCTCTCTTATGTCTCTTCTTTATTTTTCTGTTTATCTTGCCCTCTTATTTAGTTTCACTCTTTCTTTCCAACTCTCTACCATAGTCTACATGTCCTCTGTTACTTGTCTCTCCTATCCTTTTCTCTGTGTCTCCCCTATCCTTTTTCTCCTGCTTCTCATCCCTTATGTGCCTCTCCTCCTTTTGTTTCTGTCTATGCCCTCACAGGTTAAGAGACTACCTGGAAGAAGCCAATAGACATTTGTTATACCTGTCCACCTTGTTCTTTCCTCCTTTGTCTCCTGTAATCATCTGCTCTGGAGCTATTTGGTAGTGGTCTAGATTAATTTCATGTTTTTTCTGTATTTGCAACAACATGCTCATGCACAGTGTTGCTACAAGTTGAAATAATGTAGTCACCTGGGCCTTGGATCTTCCACCATCTCTGAGGGAACCTTATGTCTTCCAGAATTCTCTAGTGAAGCTAGTAGGTTACAATAGATTTTCCAAAGAGATGTGGCCTAGCAAGCCAATTCTTGTTAACAGTAGTGAAGAATATGTGATAAATAACATGTTAGACTCCCATGTCACCTGAGACATGTTACAATAGCTAATTTATTAGAAGGGCTACAGTCTGAATACTGAGGAAAAGTGCTGGATTACAGCTTCTGAGATCCATGCACTAGCAAATGCACTGCAGTTTCCTCAAGTTCAAAATTATGTCAGGTTCTGTGTGCCTGGAGAGCGCTTCTTGCAGAGGGTTCTATCATACTATCAACCTTGTCTCTTTCCTCCATGGTCTCCTGCCACTGTCTGCTGTTGTGCTATTTATCAGCATTCTATCTGTGGTATGCCTTTTTGCAGCTTTTCTGTGAAAGCATAGTTTTGTAGTGAGGGGTATTTATACCCAGTCATTTGAACTCCAGCCTTGCTTATGCAAATATTTTTTTCTTATAGCTTAAGTGTGCTACTATCTGGATTTCCTTCTGAGTATCAACCCTAAGCTTTGCCTTCACTCCAAACTATTGCTGCCTCCCCTGACCTTTGTATATCCTGTGACTAACAAGCATTTTTGTGTGACTTGACCTGTGACTATGAACGATGAAACATTGCTGCCTGTGATTTACCTCTTCACTGTGGATCCATATCAGGACATCTTAGTCTGTTGGTGAGGCTATGAAGTCCCAAATCCAGCTCAACCATTTTACACTATCCAATCTTGCAGTTGGTAATTTTAATCATGGTGTGGGGATACAGTAAGTTCACACTGGCCACTGCACTTCTCTACAGCAAAATACCCTAGCTTAAAATTGCAGCTATGCTTGGTAACATTTGGGTCTGCTGTTCCAGTATTCAATAATTCTTCTTATTAATTTATTAAACTAATCTGGTGTAAACAGATGGCTAAAAGGTGGTGATGTTCATGTGAGCTTTTAATTATGCAGGCATTATCAGGCAGGTCAAATAACAAAGTTCTGCAGACAATAAGTTCTCCAATGTCTAAACCAAAATTTTTGAAATGATTGAACTTTAAAAAGTACAATCTTTAGGCAGTTTGAAAAGAGCTTTGTCATGTAAGCATAATAATTATTGACTATTACATTTAGTCAGAATCTACCTATGCCAGAAAATATGTTTGTTATGCTGTCTACAAAGGAATTTTTTTGGGTACTAACCTGTTCAGTGCCAGGTAGTCTGCTTGCTTGTCTCTATATGTCAGAGGGGTTCACATCTGTATAAGTGATGGAGACTCTAGCAGAGTGTGTCAATAGAGGTAATACAGTATGTGTGGGAACGCCATGACTATTGTCATCTCCAAGAACAAACTCAGAGTCCTACTCCTCTGTACTATGAGCCATAGGTGTTATTTAAAATTAAGGTTATTTTGACACACTCTATGACACATCAAAAGCACTTCCATTATGTGCTCCAGAGCCCTGGGAAATTTAGTACTCCTTCTGCTGGTCTAATTGTGGCACCTCTGACATGTTGATGGTGTGTCTCCCAATCAGATCTGTGGTGGATTTCAAGTGGGATTGCAGAGGCGATGTGCCTGGATGTGATCCTGCTTTCCCACTGCTCACATACTTCACAGATAACAGATAGCAAAATGCTTAGCTCTTGGAAACATGAGTGAAGTATTTCCATATTATGGACAACATAAAATAAGAGGTTACTACTACTACCGGGGCTAGATGTTGTAATTGCATTAGTTGGTGTCAAATGTGCTATACTTCCAACAGCAGCAGAAGTACTCATCATAGCTAGGATTGTGAATATTGATGACCTGTGCTGCTGACTCTGTTGTGTGTGTGGCTGGGTGGGGGTTGGACTTGGAAGCAGTGACAGTGCTGATAATTGAAGTAGATTGTGTATTTTTAGGTATCTTTATTTGGACAAAATAAGACTTTACAATTCATTTCTCAAACAGTTTATAAACAGGTGCAGTCACTGCTCTATTTCAGTGATGGAAGACTGAGCCTTTGCTTTTCATCTACTTTTCTGGCCACTTCATCATCTATCTCAGTCTCAACTTTATGTGTATCTGCAGAATAGGGATGGGTGAAAATGTTTGCATCAAACTGAAATCGGTGAAAAATGTCACTTTCCACTTGGTGAATAATGTCCCATGAGAAGTGCAGTTTTTCCCCTTTTCCCCACTTTTTTCACCTAGCTCTTTGTGCAGTGAAATCAATTAGAAGGAAAAATTTTGTCCACCACACAAAAATTTTCTCTTGTTTTCTACAGTAATATTAACTGGTGTCAGGCTCTCGCAGCATGCTATTCTCTGTTTGTGAGAGGAGAGAGCAGCACATTGTTGGTGTTACAGGAGATATGGGAACAGAAGTTTAGATTAGGGAATCTTCAGGTAGGATATCTGTTCTCTGAATTAGGAGAGTCAGTGGGGCACTCTGGGGAGAAGAAGAGAGGAAGGAGGTTGACTCCAAATACTCCAAAATTCCATGTGACTTACTGGCAAGACACAGGCAGCTATTTGCTTGATGATCTTGCTGTTATTTGCTTGCTGACCTTGCTGTTATTGTCTCTGTGCTGGGTGAGGAAGTCTGGGGAAAGAAGTTGAGTTGTTGATTTTATTTTTCAGTTATCATTTTGTTTTGGACAGACTGTGATAGGACAGGGTAGATAACGTAAAAAAAAAAAAAAAAAAAGAATAAAGAACTAAGTATATTAGGTGACAGTGACAGATAGCTGACTTAGGCAAGGCATCATCCTCCATCAGTTGTGTACTGTAGAGTAAAAACACACACAGCAGTTGAGTAATGTCCAGCAAATGCACAAAGGGCAGGAGGAGGAGGAAGGTTGGACACTGCAGAGATGTGAGAGTAAAGTAGTAATTAAAAAACTAACTGCAGAAATGGTTGCTTCAGTATGTGCAATAAACGATGATGATCCCTCTACTCCAAGGGATGATGCAGTTTGTCAAGGTCCCAGCAAAAATAGCTCCACCACTGCCAGTAGAAACAAAGAACCATATAAGAACACTGAACACAACAACAAGTCGCATGCAAGTGTTGATGGCAATAACATAATAGAGGAAGATGTAGCAGCTGAACAAATCACACCATGCCAGTCCCCCACCACCACCACTACCATACACATCTGCCACATGGTAGGTTGTACATTATTCTTTTTATTACTTGACATCATCACGATTATGTGCCAGTGTCACTTTAGCAGAAGTTAGTGTTGCGGGCAAAGAACAAATGCATTCTGCATGCTAACACATTTTTCAAGGCAACTGTTGCTGTAGGACTCACAAACTTGACTTTCAGCTACTTATTTCTAAACTACAGCCCTCAGAAGAAGTAATATTGCAGTGAGAAATGTAATACCTATAAGAAATATAGGCAAAAAAATGTTAAACTAGGTGAAAATTTGGTAAAATAGGCAAAAAGGAGGAAAATTTGAATAGGGGAAAAGGAGAAAACTTTTGAGAAAACAACAAAAAAAAATTGGCAAGTTTTCACAAAAAGTCATGTAGAAAATTTTTCCCACTTTTCACCCCCCCCCCCACTGCAGAAGAGGAGAATGTTGGAGAGGTATTTTGTAGATCAAGACTATCTTCAATAATTAGGTCATCTTCAGCATCACGCACAGCTTCTTCCCCACTACTTTTATATTCCGCTAGGTTTTTTGAAGTCTCAGAAAGTTGCTTTTCCCCTTTGGGGGGATTTTTGAGTATCTTATCCACAAATTTGAGAACTAGTGATTTACAGTGGAACTGTCACTTTCCACCCCCACCCCCCCAAAAAAAATGTTAAAAGCCCTCATATAAGTAATACATTTTCCCTCTTTGATCAACAGAAGACGTCTTGCAGAGCTGTGCGGTACACCTTGTACCTCAAAAAATAAAATATTTAATAAAGCATTGAGATTTGGAAATAAAATAAAAACCTACAGTATCTCACATAAGTGAGCGCACCCCTCACATTTTTGTAAATATTTTTATTTTATCTTTCATGTGACAACACTGAAGAAATGACACTCTGCTACAATGTAAAGTAGTGAGTGTACAGCCTGTATAACAGTGTAAATTTGCTGTCCCCCTCAAAATAACTCAACACACCTAAACCTTGGAAACAAAAGTGAGTACATCCCTAAGTGGAAATGTCCAAATTGGGCCCAAAGTGTCAATATTTTGTGTGGTCACCATTATTTCCAGCACTGCCTTAACCCTCTTGGACATGGAGTTCACCAGAGCTTCACAGGTTGATCCTGGAGTCCTCTTACACTCCTCCATGACGACATCACGGAGCTGGTGAATATTAGAGACCTTGCACTCCCCCACCTTCTGTTTGAGGATTCCCCACAGATGCTCAATAGGGTTTAGATCTGGAGACATGCTTGGCCAGTCCATCACCTTTACCCTCAGCTTCTTTATCAAGGCAGTGGTCGTCTTAGAGGTGTGTTTGGTGTCATTAACATGTTGGAATACTCCTCCGAAGGGAGGGGATCCTGCTCTGCTTCAGTATGTCACAGTACATGTTGGCATTCATGTTTCCCTCAATGAACTGTAGCTCCCCAGTGCCGACAGCACTCATGCAGGCCCAGACCATGACACTCCCACCACCATGCTTGACTGTAGGCAAGACACACTTGTCTTTGTACTCCTCGTCTGGTTGCCGACACACACTCTTGACACCAGGGGCAACCGGTTGAATGTAAGCAGACCAGTACCCTCGTACCGGGAGCACAATACTCGATAGGTGCAAGAGCAGCCGGATGGCTATGGAGCAAACCAGTACCCGCGTACTGGGGACACAATATACAATGTGCAAAGCAGTCGGGTGGCTGTGGAGCAAACCAGTACCCATGTACTGGAATACAAATCTCTATCAGTGCAATGACAGCCGGGTGGCTGTGGAGCAAACCAGTACCCGTGTACTGGGGACACACTACACAAAGTGCAACAGCAGCCGGGTGGCTGTGGAGCAAACCAGTACCCACGTACTGAAATACAAATTTCTATCAGTGCAATGACAGCCAGGTGGCTGTGGAGCAAACCAGTACCCACGTACTGTAATATAACTGTACCGGTGCAGCGGCAGCCAGTATATGGTGGAGCAAACCAGTACACGTGTACTGGGTAAACCGTCTCTCTTCCGTTGCACAGCAGCCGGTGAATGTAAGAAGACCAGTACCCGCGTACCGGGAGCACAAATCTCTACAGGTGCAATATCAGCCGGGTGGCTGTGGAGCGAACCAGTACCCACGTACTGGAGCTACCAGCAAGGAGTAGAAATGTCGCCAAGGTGACTAGGGAGGACAGGCAATACTGGATCAGGAGCTCAGCAGATGGAATGACCACAGGAGATACTGGATCAGGAGCTCAGCAGATGGAAACAGGAACCAGCACTCAGATGGTCAACCGGATCAGGAACGGCAGCGGGGACTGGCAGCAGGAAGCAGCGACACAACGGCAACTTCAACTGGATCAGGAAAGGAAACAGGAACCAATAGACAGGTACCTCAGGAACTTGATGATCTCAGGTAGCAGGAACATAACCATGGGCCCAGGAAGCTCAGGAACACAATGGAGATACGAGCAGCATAGAGACAACACAAAAGGGCAACCAAAGGGTGCCCAGGCTCAGTCTAAATAGGCAATGCAGGGCGGGCTGAACACAGACAGCCAATGGAGAGCCCCCGACAGGTAACTGACACACAAAGGCAGCAATCACGGGCACCGTGATAGTTAAATCTCATTTCTCCCTGCACAATGCCCCAGAGTGACCCCAGACTTCTTGAAAAAATTGTTTTTTCCCTACACTACACTTGAACTTGCTAAATTATGTCACTTAATCTACCTCTTACAAACACAGAATGAAATTCTGTGGAAACCTGACACTGCTTTTATACTATTCATGCTGAAAAAGAAGGGAAACTTACTATCACAGTGTACCTCAGCAGTCGTCCTGCCTTCTGCCCCTTGTTCTCCTATCCTTTGCTCCATCTTGCAGACAGCTGGCTGTAGGTACCGGCTGTTTCCGCATTCCTGATGATCACGGGTGCAGGCATGTATAAGAATCACCAGTGACATCGCACTTTTGTAGGCTCTACTCTATTGGCCTAATTGTTTCCTGCCTTGTGGAGGTGTATTTAAACTACCCTAAGACTAGGGGTAGTTGCCCTTACGTGGTATTCCTGTTAGTATCCTTGTGTCTTGTTTGATCTCGTTGTGACTATGCCTGGCTTCCAAATCTCCTCTGTGTCTGCTTCCTGGCTTGTCTGACTACCCAAATTGGTTCTGACCTGTGGCTCTGGCTAACTATTCACTCCGTGTATGACTTCAGCTTGTCTGACTACCCACATCTGTTCTGACCTGTGGCTCTGGCTGACTATTCTCTCCATGTATGACCCTGGCTTGTCTGACTACCCACATCAGTTCTGACCTGTGGCTCTGGTTTTCTACTCACTCCATGTTGACCCCGGTTTGTCTAAGTTCCTCCTTAGTTACTGATGTTGGCTCTGGCAGACTACCTGCTCGCCTGACTACCCACTCGTCGGTACCACTGCTCGAGCTCTCGCTGCTCACGATTACCTTTGCTCACACATTCCAGTATCTGTGTGGTACGGGCACATATACACTTGGTAGGTCTGCTGACTACCAGATGGATAGAGCCATAGGCAAGGTTCTATTCATATCGCTATCCAGCTCCAAGTAGTGCAGGCTTTGGCTCAGTGTACAGCCCTGGGTAGTGGACTGTTTTACTGTCCATCCTCCTGTGTTCTAGGGATCATGGGGGTCCTTCCTTTTTATGTTTATTATTATTAATAAAGGTGGTTTTAACTTACTGTACCTGTGTCTAACTCTCTTTGTATTGGTTACAGTGACAGTATGTAAGGGCCATGAGTACTGAAGGTACAAGTAATCCACCTACTCTGAGCATTCTGACCAGGATGAACTCGCAGGATCAATGCACTGATCAGTTATCTTTGGCCTTGCAGACATTTAAATTGTACAGCTCACCTGGAACACTTTACTTGGCAACAGGTGGCCTCCACAGAGTCAGCACCAGCTGCTCCTGCTACCCCTGAGGTCTATATGACCAGAAGATTGTCTGGATCCACTCCTTTACCTCAACGCTATGAGGGGGACCTACACTCCGCAGTGGGTTCCTCCACCAGCTGGGTATATTCCTAGAGATGGTGCCGCAGGCATTTCCGAATGAAAGAAGTAAGGTCGGATTTTTGACCTCACTATTGTCGGGCAAGGCTTTGGCATGGGCCAATCCACTTTGGGAGATGGACAAACCAGTTATGTATAACTTTTCAGAATTTGTGGCCTCTTTTTGAAGGGTCTTTGATGTTTCAGTTTGTGCAGCCTCCGCTGCCAAACAACTTATGACCATCTGCCAAGGTACACATATGGTGGCCAAGTATGCAATCAAATTTCACACACTAGCAGTGGAGGTAGCGTGGAACAATGAGGCACTAGTAGCCACATTCTCCCAAGGCTTATGTGACTCTATCAAGGATGAGACTGCAGCTCATGAGCTGCCTGGTGATCTGGAGAAACTGTTTAAAGTCACCATCCTGCTGGATACCAGAATCTGAGGGAGACCTTCATATGTGCAGGCCTCCACCTTGCTTGGCACCTAGCTTTGTACACCCACCCATGCCTCCCTCGCCTCCCATGCCTCCTGGTTATGACTCTGCCAGGGGGGAACCCATGCAGCAGCTAGGCTTCACACACCTTTCAGTGGAGGAGAGAGCTCTCTGTCGGAGAGAGTGCCTATGTTTATACAGTGGGAAGCCTCGTCACTTGTTGCGTTCTTGTCCCGGCTGGCTGGGAAACGCCCGCACCTAGGGTCATGTAGGGGACAGACCCTGGGTGGAGTTTCACAGTCCCCAGAGATCCCTCAAGGCAAACCTATCCTTGAGGTAGTCCTGTCTTGGGCTTGGGACTTCGGTTTTCACCCCAGCCCTCTTAGGTTCGGGGGTGGTTGGGTTTTTCTTTAATTCTGGATTTGCGGTTAAACATTCTATTCCCCTGCTGCCCCGCTCTGCTCCGTTGGCCATTGAAGCCATTGATGGAAGACCACTACAACCTTCACATACAACCTTCGCATATCACGCATGCAACGTGTTCCTTGTCTCTGAGGGTAGGGGCACTCCACGTGGAGATCCTGCAGTTTCAAGTCATTCATTCGCCTCATTACGCTATCATTCTAGGGTTTCCTTGGCTGCAAAAGCATAATCCTAGGATTGATTGGCTAACCTGCGACATTGTGTCTTGTTCCCCCCAGTGTATTAAGTCTTGCCTTCAGCAACCTACGAGAATACTATGTACCTCTACCTCTTTACCTGCAGAGAGGTATTTAACAAGGTAGAGGCTAGTATGTTGCCGCCATACAGGCCGTACGACTGTACTGTTGATCTGGTCCCGGGTGCCATACATCCCAGGGTTCGTATTTACCCTTTGTCTATGGAGAAGAATTGAGCCATGGAGGACTATGTGGCTGATGCCCTATATAGGGGAATAATTTGCAAATCTTCCTCTCCAGCGGGTTCAGGATTTTTTTGTAAAGAAAAAGGATGGGGAACTAAGACCATATATCGACTTCAGAGACCTGAGTAAGCTGATGGTGAAGAACGCTTACCCCATTCCTTTAATTACCAAGCTGTTTGATCGTATTAAGGGCTCTACTGTGTTTACTAAGCTAGACCTTAAGGCTGCTTATGATTTTGTAAGAATTAAAGAAGGCCACAAATTGAAGACAGTGTTTAACACCCGGAGCGGGCACTATGAGTATCTAGTGATGCTTTTCGGTTTGTGCAACGCTCCTGCTGTCTTCCAGGAATTCATCAAAGACGTCTTGAGAGATTTACTACAGAGTGTGTCGTGGTCTACCTGGACATCATTCCCATCTACTCTCCTACCTTGGAGGCCCATCACTTGGATGTATGTTTGGTTTTGCAACTCTTAAGGGAGAACAAATTAGTTTTTAAATTGGAAAAATGTGAATTTCATAGATCCCAAGTGACATTCTTGGGGTATGTTATCTGCTTGTCTGGCCTAGCTATGGACCCACAAAAGCTTTCTGCAATCTTGCAATAGCCACTTCCGGTTGGTCTGAAACCCTTACAGAGATTTTTGGGTTTCACAAACTACTACAGGAAGTTTATAAGAAACTTCTCTACTGTGGTAAAACCACTCACAGACATGATTCAGAAGGGGGAGAATCCTTCGGACTGGACACCAAGCACCCTTGAAGTCTTTAAGAATTTGAAGTCAGCATTTGCCATGGCTCCTATCTTGTCCCATGTGAATCCCACCCTACCCTTTACCCTGGAGGTTGATGCTTCTGAGTCTGGAGTAGGTGCTCTTTTGTCCCAGCGCTAGGCTCCTGGTAAGACGTTACTGCCTTGCGTGTTTTTCTCTAAGAAGTTGTCTAAAGCCGAGAGTCTGTATGATGTTGACGATCGTGAACTACTCATTATAATTCTTGTCCTTAGAGAATGGCGATATCTGTTGGAGGGGATGAGCACTCCAATTCTGATTTTGACAGATTACAAGAATCTTACATATCTGTCTGAGGCCAAAAGGTTCCTCCTTTTACTTCTCATAATGATTGTAGTCACTATGAGCCTCTCCTGCCTCAATTTAAAAAACAATTCACAGCAGAACAGCACAGAATGTCTACCTCACTCTGTAGCTGCTTCTATTGTGTTTCACTTCCACAAACACAATTTTGGCTAGTGGGTGAAAAATGCTTGCATTTTAATCATTGTTTTAAAAGCAGAGTTTTCAGTGAAAAGCACTGGATTTTTCACAGGAACACGGCGACAACTTTCACCCATCCCTAAGAACAAATAGTGTATGTTATATCTGAATATTTTATTCCAAGTAAAAGTCTAAAAACCACAACATAATTATTTGATTTTATATTATTTACTTACCCTGTACATGTAAATCACCACCAGGTTAGTTGTCATTAAATATGGACTGCAAAAAATATTATGTGTAAATACTTATTTAACCTAAATTATTACATTAGTTCTACCGCTTAAACTTTTCCTTTGGCAAGATCATTAGTGAGTTTCTCTTTAGAAATGCAAATCTACTTTAAATGGTTGCAAATAATGGTCCAATTGGTGCTTGACCTTTGCAACAATCTACTAAGAGCTTCTTAGAAAGATTCATCTACTGTCAGATACTGTGGCAGTCATTTCTAAAGAATCTTTTTTCTTTTCATTTAAAATTCATTTGTTTCCTTGGTCGCATCCTGTACACCTTCTTGGAATGAGAGGCTGGAAATGTCATTTAGAATTAATTGTGAAGCATACCCCAGTTTGTTTGAATCCCAAATCTAAAGTCATATGTTATGATTGATAACTCAATCTTTGCATTAACATCCAAATGTAATCTTTGCATATAACATCAAAATGTAACCATTGGAGCAGAGATGTGTACAATGCATTGAGAAGCAGCATGTTTCAAACCCCTCTAGTCCTCAAAGAGTTGATAAACTATTTTTCTATTGTTTGACTGCATGAAATAAAATATACAACTATAATAATTTTAACTTACACAGTAAAATCCACTGTTGATTTTAACAAATTGCATTTTAACAGATCGTTTTAAAGTGATTAGCAATTTCCAAGTTGGATAGAAGTTTTGTAACAAATTGGTTATTTACAAATATGCTCATTTAGACCATGTTGCCTGATGATTTGTATACACATGCTGAGTGCTTGTGTATATATAAATAAAAAGTTATGTGCAGGTTATTAGGATATGTACACATGCAGGTGTAGTATAAATATATGTAGATCAAATAAATATCTACGTCCATCCCACAAAACAAAAACATTCCCCCATACAATACATTGCATTAAAAGGCAAAAAAAAAACACTTTAGTTTAAGCCAAATAATGGTTCTCTCAAAGATGCTAGGAAATGTAAAATTCCACTCAAACAATCAAAAGCTGGGAAATTTTGGCAAACACTGACTGCATCTTCATGCACCTTTCTTTTTACATTGTATGTGACATCACAATTAGGGATGGTCTGTGTTTATGAGAAGGGAAAGCAGCACATTAGGGAAGACAGGGGAATTGAAGTTTGGTTTAGGGAATCTTTTAGGTAGGACATTTGTTCTCTGTATTAGGAGAGTCAGTAGGGGTACTCTGGGGAGAAGAAGGGAGGAGGGAGGTTGAGCCCAAATACCCCAAAATTCCACGTGACTGACTGGCAAGACACAGGCAGCTGGGGACCTATTTGCTTGCTGATCTTGCTGTTATTGTCTCTGTGCTGGGGAAGTCTGGGAAAATAAGTTGTTCATTTTGATTTTCAGTTATCATTTTTTTTTTGGGGGGGGCAGACTATAATAAAACAGGGTGGAAAATTTAAAAAAAAAGTAATAAAAAATAAATAAAAAAGAATAAAGAAATAAGCAAACAACTAAATATATTAGGTGACAGGCAGCTGACTGGGCTAAGGCAAAACATCATACTCCATCAGTTGTGTTGTGTACTGGAGAGTACTGACTGCAGCAATGGTTGCTGCGGTGTGTGCAACAATTTCTCTCCTCAAAGGGAGGATGCAGTTTTTCAAGGTCCCAGCAAAACGTCCAGCACCACCAGTGCCAGTACACATAAAGAACCATATAAGAAGACATAAGAAGAACACTAAAGACAACAAGTCACAATCAAGTGTTGCTGACGGCAATAGCATAATAGAGGAAGGTGTAGCAGCTAAACCGCCTGCTGCATCAGATACTGAGACAAACAAGCACCAAAACATCTGTCCTCAAAGTAATAGCAAACTTTGTTACAGTAAAAGTAATAAGAAAGTGTTTGAGAACTCTAAAAACTTAGAGGAGTATAAGGGCAGTGGGCAAGAATTGGCAGGTGATGCTTATGCTGCTGAGGATGACCTAATGATGACTGATGATGATGAAAATCTAGAAAATATCCCTCCAGCATCCTTCTCTTGTTCAGATACAGATGAAGTTGAGAGGGAGGATGATGACATGGCCATGAAGTTAGTAGAAAGATAAAGTCTGAATCTTCCACCAGTGAAAAGAAGCACTTTGCCTGTTTATAAACTGAGAAAACCATTGGAAAGTCTGACCCTGGACAAGCAAAGTTGTCAAAAAGTACACAGTCACCTTATCAGTCATCATCAGCATCATCACATCTTCAAAGTCCAAATCTCACTCAGCCACACACCTTTGTGAGTACCCAGTAGCAGCAAAAACAGCATCACAGGTTATTAAAATCCACAATGTTAGATATGATGAGTGACTCTGCTGCTGCTGGAAGTGCTGCACCTTTGACACCTAGTAGCAGTAGCAGTAGAATTGCATTAACATCTAGCTCCAGTAGTAGTAGTAGTAGCAGCAGCACCTCATGAATTCCACAGTATGGAGATACTTCACTCAGGATCCTAAAGCAAAGCATGTTGCTATCTGTTGTCTGTGCAAAAAGCACATGATTTGGGGGAAAGCAGGCTCACACCAAGGCACATCCTCTAAGAGACCCCACCAGAAGCACAACCACAGGTCTGACTGGAAGACACACTATAAACAGGCCAAAGGTGCCACAACTAGCAGAAGCACTCTAAAAAGTTCCCAGGGCTCTATGTCAGAAAAAAGAAGTAGCAAAGTTATTTATGTGTCAGAGAATGTGCTACTGCCAACAGTTAGTTCACTCAAAATAACACCTATGGGTCCTGCTGCAGAGTAGTATGATGACTTTGGCTTTATTGTAGGAGATGGCAAGAGTCACAGACTTCCCACACATGCCTCCTCTACCTCCACCACCTCCTCTAGCCATGTACTGCCAACCCACACTAACTGAGTTCCTAGGAAGGAGTGAAAAACTTCATATAAACAATCCCAAAGTACGCTTGTGGAATAGCAAGGTTACCAAGATGTTGACAATGGACATGCTGCTGTATTATTTTGTAGAAAACCGAGGTTTCAGAGAACTGATTTCATGTGTAGCTTCACTCTGTCCTATCCCAAGCTGCAGTTATTTTTCCAGGATGTCTGTGCCTAAATTGTACAATCAGTTAGTTAGTGTGGTGGGCAAGGACTGACAAGTGTCGCATGGCAAGAAAATCCACCTGGCAATGGATATATGGACAAGTGGGCAGAGCACAGATTATATGACTGTGACTGCTCACTGGGTTTCCCTCCTAGCACCAACAGTGGACAACACTAGCTTACAGCAGCAGGTGACAGCCAGTAATGGTGCTTCTGGTTCTGGCAGTGTGATTAAAAGGAGGCAGCAACAGCAGCAGGATAACAGGTGATAGAGGAATGGCTTGTACCCACTCCTTACAAGATGGTTTTGTGTCTGCTGATAACGACTCCAACATAATTGCTGCTTTGAGAATAGGTGATATGGTGCATGTGCCCTGCATTTCCCACGTGCTAAATTTAGTTGTGACCAGATTCCTGGCAGCATCTGAAACCCTAAGAGAGATGATTACTATTGCCCACAAAATCTGTGTCCATTTTAGTCACTCCTACAGTGCACGCCATGCTCTATATTCCATACAAGAGAATAACAACCTGCCCCATCACCAGATGAAAATGGAGGTCCCTACCAGGTGGAATTCCACAATGTGCATGCTAAAGCATTTGTATGAGCAGAATAAAGCCATTAGCAAGTACACCATGCAAATCTGGAAGGCTTTGGAGGGAGCCTCTTTGTCATCTGGCCAATGGCAACTAATGTGCAATGTATGTGAACTACTGAAACCCTTTGAGGAGACATCCATGCTGGTGAGTCACATTGGGGCAGGAATTAGTGAAATTCTACCACTGATATTTTTATTGCAGAAAAAAATGTGGATCATGGCTGAAGATTCTTACCATAATGACAACACATACATACACCAGCTGGTAAAGGACACATTAGAGTGCTTTGAACAAGATCCTCACATATTGTCCATTAAAAGCAATGAGGAATACATTCTTGCCACTTTGCTGGACCCCCGTTTCAAACACAACATTTCTGAATTTCTGCCAAAGGGCCATCAGCAGTTTGTCACAATATGACAGTTATGATGATCAGAAACAACTCTTTGAGGAATCGGATTCTATCAAGGAATATTGAGATATGCTTATTGATCGAGTGGAGTATTGCATTGTGGAGGATGAGAGGGGGAAAGTGAGGGCACAACAAACATCTAGACAGTATAGTGAAAAGGAAGGCAGTAAAGCATTTCAACCAGCAGAAGCAGCTAAATCATAAACCAGAATATCCCATTCTGAACATAGGGCAATTCATGGGTCTCAGCAGGGGCAACACATCTCTTTGGGACTTGATCCCTGAGAATGGGTAGGTAACTGACACACAGGAACAGAGTTTAGCTCCTAGAAGTTGACCAACTGCATGTGAGATTGTGTCTGAATACTTGCAGGATAACTATGTTCTAGGCAGAAGCAATGTCCTCATGGACTACTGTTAAACAAAGCAGTGTATTTGACCATACTGCAGTGGAAACCCTTAGTTCTCCTCCAGCAAGCATTGAGTCTGAGAGGGTTTTCAGTGTGGCTGCTTACATTTTCAATGACCACAGGACACAGCTATCAAGCAGCGATGTTTGGAGACTAAATTAGCGAACATCTCATACCATCTGATTATCAGATTGCATAAACCACACATAACAGAGAAAGCCAAGACAAATATATTTACAGCAGATGAGACGGAGGGATGTAAAGAAGGGTTACCACCATCTACCCCACTTGGGACCACTGCTATGACTGAAAAGTAATGTGTGTCATTAATCTGAGATAGCGATTTTACATAAATATGACAAATCACACCATACCAGTCCCCCCCCCACCACCACCACCACCACTACAATAAACATCTGCCAAATTGTAGGTTGTACTTTATTTTTGTTATTACTTGACATCATCATCATCATGAATATGTGCCAGTGTCACAGAAGGAACTGAAGTTAGTATTGTGGGCAAAGGACAAATGTACTCTGCATGCTAACACATTTTTCAAGGCCTATGTTCCTGTAGGACTCAGAACTTTTAGCCACTTATTTGTAAACCACAGCCCTCAGAAGCAGTAATATTGCAGTGGAAAATGTAGCACCCATAAGAAATATAGGCAAAACATTTGTTAAAATAGGCTAAAAGGAAGAAAATTTTGTATTGGCGAAAAGATGATAACTTTCGCAAAAAAAGAGAAAAATCAGCTAGTTTTCGCGAAAAGACATGCAGGAAATTTTTCGCCCACCCTTAATCACAATGGACATAAATAATGAATTACAAACTACATATTATTTGAGCATCGAGGGGTGGGTGGTGACGAACTGCATGTTTTTGTGTAAATTGTGTCATTTAGTTCTAATGGCATCTAGGACAATGTGTGAAATGTGTAAGGATAGATAAACTTTCCACTTCAAAAGTGAAACAGATGCAAAATGTCACTTCCTGCTGTGCTGGATTTTTTGGGCAAAGTGCTGATTTTCTTCTTATTTCACCTAGCTCATTGCATTGAAATCACATGGCAAGTTTCTCTTCTGTTCCTACAGGCATAGTATAAAAGGGGTGTCAGGTTCTCGCAGCATGTCATTCTGTGTTTAGCAAGAGAGAAAACAACATAATTTTGTAGCTAGTTAGGAGAGGCAAATATTGGAGTGTGCTTTAGGCAGTCTTGTATGCAGGAAATTTGTTTTCTGTGTTTGAGGAGGGGAAGGGAAAAAGTGATTTACTCAAAATACCCCAATATCTAGATTGACTGAGACAGCCAGCTGTGATCCATGCACTAGGGGAGTCTGGGGGTGTGAAAAGGAGCCCCTTGTAAGAAGAAGGCAGAGGTGTTTTTCTGAGGAGGAGAAAGATGCACTGTTGAATGGCATCCTCCCAGTTTACTACAAACTCTCTGGGAAGTAACATAGACCCATATTCATGAGGGCAAACTGGACATATTCTCATTGCACTGTTTAGAATAAAAATCAGATAAGATAGCTCAGTCCAGATCAGTCAATGGTAAAGTATTATGATGTAAATTGCAGTCTTCCTCTGGAAGAGTCAAATGTATTTGCATTCCCAGTGGGACTATTGTAAAGGCTAATCCACAATGTGATAATGGGACAGAAATTATGTGTCCCTGTTTAGGCCATTATTTAAAGCATTAAACTGGACAATTATTTTAACTTCCCATATTTTTTTGTCCCTCTGAGTATCCATTTTGTCAAAATGTTCTTCCACTTGTGTCTCTAATTTTTGTTGTTAACAGTGGATATGTGGGAATTAAACCTTGTATGTAATGGCTGGCCAGTTTCACATGATGAGGTATATTACACTGGATGATTTGTAAGTGAAGGTACCATTGTTCTTATGGTGTCTAGACCAGTGGTTCTCAACCCGTGCCCTCAGTGGCTACTAACAGGCCAGGATTTGAGAATTTCCTTTTAAGAGCACAGGTGAGTTAATCAATTTGAATGAACCTCTGATCAACAAACTTGTGTTATAGCAGGGAAATTCTGAAGTCCTGGCCTGTTAATGGCCACTGAGGGCACGGGTTGAGAACCTCTGGTCTAGACTGAGACACAACAAGTCCCTGCCACTTCAGGTGCATCTAATGAGATGAAGTTGGTCACTCATGCTTCTCCTCCTGTACCTCCTATAAAATCATGGATATGTTAGAATATTTTCTTTTGAGAGCTGGATGGAATTGTGCAGTTATCATTAGCAACTGCAATATGCATGTTTTAAGACTGAGAAAGAGGTGAAGGATATAGAAGAATCACAATTGGCACATTACTCTCATATTAGTATAACTATAGCCACCACCTTGACATATATGTCAATAATGTTAAACCATACCCCAAGAAATCAGGTTTTGCTCCTGGCAGTCACTATTGTCTTGTCAGTCAGGATGTGGTGGGGTGGTGGCAGAAATATAAAGAAAAAAAGAAGAAGATGAGTATGTGAAACAAAAATAAAATCGAAATAATGGTGCCATAAATCTAAAGGTTGTAGATTACTGGCTAAACAAAAATGAGGGATCTTATACTGCCCATCACACAGATTCTTCACAGCTGCTCTCCAAGAATACACTGCTCAAAAAGAAGAGAGAAAAGAAACAGAATCCAAGCCAAGATCAGGGATACTCACTTTCTTAATAAAGCATAACACACATAGAAAAAAAAAATTTACTCACATGTCCACTGTGTACTGGTTGAATTCATGCAACTGGTATAGCAACAGGGGACTTGCCTGCCTCTGGTCAGGGATCTCCATGGCTTGAAACAACCAATGATGATCGGTATACTAAGGTCACAATAATATATAAATATTTATTAAAAACTAAAACAAAGTTAATATAAACAGAATATAAAGTGTTTCTGGATTGCTCCTTTCATCAGACTGGAAAAGCCTATCTAGAAAGAAAATCCTTTCTAGATTTGTATAGTAGTAGACAGGAATTTTCATAAAAACATAGGTAGGGAATAGCAAAGTTCTTACCTGAAATTTAGTTGTCATAGTGGAAAAGTAGAAGAGTTATGTATTTTCAATATGAAGGAATTTTCACAGAAAAAGAGCAATTCTTGGATTTTCTATGAAAATTAATTAATGGATTTTCTCTACTTGTGATTGATAAGAAAATGAACAAAACTAACTTAGCAACAGAGATTATAAATAACATTAAATAGATCTGCTTCACTGATGACATTTAGATGATTGCTATCAATCACATTTGAAATAGTCATATATATGTATAATTCTGTATATATGTGTATGTAGAGAATGTATACGCACAAATAAAAATAGAAAAACACTGTTTTCTTACAGAGTTCTAATAAAACATACTCAGTGAGGTTCATACAATATTTTCTTTGTATCATGAACTGCAGTTGAACTCAAATTAAATCCCAGAACACATATACAGCTACAATTTAATGATGATACAGTTTCCTCTATTTATTTATTTTGATCATTTCAAAGCTAAAAATAGCTTATAAGGATAGATATCACTATATATAATTGAATATTTATGTTTTTTCTTGCATATTGTAGAGTGCAAGACCTACTAAATCAGTGCAAAATGCAAACAGAAGAACATGAAGAGACAGTATGATTAACCGTAGCTAGGAGACATAACAACTCAATAACTTACACTGCATGCTCATGGGAATATAGCAAAAACTATTTTATGAAGAAGTACTTGAGGAAAAGCTTGATTTCAGGTCAAGCACATTTAGTTTGTACAGTGAGAGGACTTGTAGTGCACTAGATAGCATCAACCAATTTTTCTATGATATATAATACAGGCTATTTTAATACTGGTGAATAAATATTTTGCAATATCATACACACACACATAATTTTTCCCATGTCAAATGTCAAACACCAAAGTTAGGTTTAAGAAATAAGTGGGCTATCTCAAATGAATTTTGGAGCTAAATATGAACACCAAAGATAAATGTCTATATTTTTAGTTATTGAATTCTTTAAAGTAGGAGTAAACTTTTTTTTAAATAAATGTTGCAATTTTGAGTTAAACGTGTACTCCAACTGCTGGGACAGTTTCCATTCAAAAATGATTACAGCTAAATATATTATGATGATTATTATTTAGTCTTCTCTTAAATCACACTGCAACATACAGTTTTCTCTTTTCTTGTAAAGTTACTGCTTCTTTAACCTTTTGAGTGCCAGAGGGGTACGCAACGCATTGCAAAGCACTGCGTTCTGTACCCCTCTGGCACTCAAAGAATTAATCCCTTGAATGCTAATGAGACCTTCAGTATATTTCTTCACAATATAAGAAGACTGGAGATAAACAAAAGCTCCTGATTGTTTGCAAACCATTTCACCGGATCACCAAAAACATGCTTCAAAATAAAATCTGGCCCTGTGTCAGTTCAGTTCAGACTACAATGTGTTTCAGCCCAAAATGTTGAATCTTGAAATGTTCTGAACTATTTTTCTCCTTTTCAAAACCATACATTTTGTGTTTGCTTGTTTTAATTTATATATAATTAGATTGTAGGCAAAGAGATTTAGCAGGTATACAGAATGTTCATGGAACAATTTCTCTAAACAATGTAGTGAAAAGGAAAAAAGCAGATATAATTAAAAAAGTATCCAAAGAATTATAAAAGGGTATTTTTCCTAACCATCGTCTCAAAATCTGTCCTTTTATAGCCCCTTGGATTTTAGATGGGTCAGAGATGTGGAGAAGAAGGTACATCTCTCTCTCTCTCTCTCGCATTTCACATGTTAAGATGAAAAGTATAAGCAAATAAACCATTCAAATCCCCACTCCCAAGCATCCCTAGCATCTATATTTACCACACCCACCCCAACTCATCCTCAAACTATCAGCAAATTTGATGTGCTTGGCTCCTAAAAAAAAGAGAAAATGGGTTTTTTTTTTTATAGATCACATACTTTTTGACTTGAAATTAAAGAGAATGCATACGAGTTTATTTGGTATAAAATAGTTATGATTGCAGTTATCCTGTATTTGTGATGGTTGTGATGTTAAATGATACAGACAAAAAGGCTTGATGATAGATGGAGGGGTTGAAGGAGATAATTATGTAGTAACACTAGTGAGAAAGGCAAGGTGCACAGAATCATATGATTGGTAAAGTTAGGCTACTGTTAGCATGCTTCGTTGGTCTTGCGCAAATAGTAATGCATCAATTTTCTATGGTATCCAATCTTCTACAAACTTTCCACATTATTAAAAGACAAATTACATTGCAAATGCACCACTGGTTTAAAGTGAATGGACAACAAAGCATTTGTATAGCAACTTGTCAAGTTGAGAGACGTGTCAATTTTGCTCATCCAGTCTTCTGGATAGGACAGAAATCATTGATATATGCCTCCAGCATATGAGTAGCAAGTATTGTGAAGGGTTGTGAAGAATTGGATGATTGATTGACAGTAAACAAATTGGGACATTAGTAAGGGTGAGCAAAAAGTGAGAAAAATTTAGAGCACAACATATATCTCCTATGGGTACAACATTTCCCATTGCAATATTACTTCTTCTAAGAGCTGTAGTGGAGAAAGTAGATGAAAATCAAAGTTCGGAGTCCTACAGCAATATGTGCCTTGAAAAATGTGTTAGAATGCAGAGTGCCTTTGTACTTTGCCCACAACACTAACTTCCTGTTTAAGTGACACAGGCACATATTCATGATGTTGTCAAATGTAAAAAAAAAAATGTACGACCTACAATGTGGCAGATGTGTATGGTAGTGGAGATGGGGGACTGGCATGGTGTGATTGATGTGGGTATGTAGATAGACAGATAGATAGATAGATAGATAGATAGATAGATAGATAGATAGATAGATAGATAGAGTTAGTAGTCCAAAGAACCACACTCACAAGACTTCTTGTTGGAAAAAGAAGATGCAATTATATTGTGTCATCACTTTTCACAGTAAATGAAAAGGGAAAAGATATTAAAAAATCTAGATATACTTAAGTATGTTTCCAATAGAACTACAGACAAAGCAACCAATCAAAATATACCTCTATAGATGTGATGTGTATAAAGGTACATATGTAAAGAATGCCAAAAGTAATGAAAAAGTGAGAACAATTCTTTCCAACAATGGATACAATTCTAAGACATGTAAATGCATCAATCTATACAATGTATTATGGGACACAACATACTGAAATACACATAAAAATTGGGAAACAAAGATGAAAATAGGCAATTGTTCATTAATCTGTTCAAGACACTATCAGGTGTTATCATGGGAGAATCCAACAACAAGGTCATAGACCTGATAAATGAAAATAATAATAGTGAGCGACTGAGAAAGTGGTCCCCTCACTCCAGCACATAGCAAAGCACACACTGTTGGGCAAAAACAAATGTCACCAGTTTGACACCTTATAAGAGTGATACAGTGAGGGACGAAATATGTCTATATGTCTGAAATGAATATCCAACACATTGCAACATCCTGATAAACAATGAGAGAATATCATGATGGCAAATGGAAACTGATCTGACAGAGTCTATATGTCTAAATTTACACTGTATCTATGGAGAATCTGGAACTATTTTAAACCCAATCTTGTGGCAATGTAAAATAATAATAATTGCTTCTTCTAGCACACTGGGGCTATCATCTTCCACATGATATAGGGATATTAATATGGGTATCTATCATCCTTGATCATCCTTACATAGTGGTATGTATAGTAACTTTTTGATGAGCCCAGGAGGTTATACCTTGATTTGTTGATACCCATTTTGTCCTATTCACATAAGCTGTCTTTCAGAACCTACCCAAGGTAATGGATTAACCACCTATTGCATTTTATCCTTCCATCGGCAGTCTTTCGATCAGCCCGAGTTCTTTCTATATTCCCATCGGATCCCTCTTCATACTTTTATCTTTTGGACCTTGCGGAGTTATGCAGAATTATGTCTATCACTTCATACTGGTAGACATGTGTCAGGATGATGCACACATCCCAATATTATATTTTGGTACATTGGACATATGGGATTTTTTGGGCACCTACAGGCCAACAACATCCTAGATCGCCACAAGATTGGGCTTAAAATAGTAACAGATTCCCCATAGATACAGTGAAAATGTAGACATAAAGATTCTGTCAGATCGGTTTCCATTTGCCATCATGATATCCTCTCATTGTATATCAGGATTAGGGATGGGCAAAAGTTGTCGCCATGTTCCTGCGAGAAATTCTGCAAAAACCATGTTATTGTCTGCTTTTTTGCGAGAAATTACGCTTTTCAAACAGCAAGTACAATTTTTGTGTTTTTCACCCATTGGCCAAAATTCCCCGGCAATATTTTAGTGGCTAGAAGGTTTCTGCCCATTGATTGTTTTCACTTTTTCACTATAAAAACATGATGTATTTGAGGTAGTCAGACACAATAGAAGCAGCTACAGAACAAGGTAGACCTGCTGTGCTGTTCTGTTGTGAATTATTGTGAAAATTGAGGCAGGAGAGGCTCATAGTGACTACAATCACTATCAGCAGCAAAAGGAGGAACTGGAAGGACCATTATTATGTGTCCACTGAGTCTGAGGAGGAGGAAGTGACTAGCAGTACTGAGTCAATGTTATCCAGTCCCCCTAAATCACCCCAAGGGATCTTGGGGAATTGAATGGGAAGGGAGGGCGAAAAGGGAATGGGAAGGGAGGCATAAAAGGGTGGTATTAGTGAGAGGAGGACAGGTTAGCTGCCTGTGCCTGCTGCAAGATGTGCTGTCCCTGCTGCCAGTGTCACCATTGCTGTACCTGCTGCCAGATGTGCTGCCCTGCTGCCACCAGTACTGTGCCTGCTGTCAGACATGCTGCTCCTGCTGCCACCAATGCTGAACCTGCTGCTAAAGTGTCTTGTAGTACTCAGGAGGGAGGGAGGAGAAAATTATACCAAGTATGATTGCAAGGGACCTAAGTCACATTTGCCATCCCCAAGCAGTCCCGCCAGTGCTAGTACTTCTACTACTAAGGTCCAGCAGCTTGTTAGTGTTAGGAGTGTACGAGGGGGTAATCACCAACAATATCCTCATATTACTAGAAAATGTGAGACTGAGGAGGAACACTCTGCGACTGAACTTGATGTGGTTGTTGTTAGTAGTAGTAGCAGTAATGGTTAACTAGCTGGAGTGGTAGGGGAAACATTTGGGAGCATCCAGACTAGCAGTCAAGGGAGCCCACACCATTCCTCTGACCCTAGGAGTCCCCTATCCCTTCACTAAAATGTCCAAATGGAACAGGATTCTGAAGACTATGAGGCCAGAACTGTTGTTGGGAGAGAGCAGGCACACAAATAATACCACCACCACCAGCATGAGCACAGATCAGCTGCCTGCGCCTGCTGCTACTGCTGCCAGTCAGCATTTCCTTTGACTTGAAGAAGGCAAAGTATGACATTAGGGGACCCTCTGTCACATTGCTCATCACCTCCTCCAAGCAGCAGTGAGATGTCTGTAATAGAGCAACAGCAACAAAAGCATGTGGGGACTAGAGGGAGTGGTGATGATGATGATGCTGGAGAAGCTGGGGTGGAAGAGACATTGATGGCCCTTTTAGCAGAAACTGAGAAGGAATGGGAGACAGGGATGAGGATGGGCATCACCACCACCACTAGCAATGACATTTTGGAATTAGAGGAGTTTGCAACTGCTCTAATTTCTACTGATGCTGAGTTGCAAGGCCAGCAGGATGCTGAAGAGCAGGCTAGTGTGCCACAGACCACTGTGGGGTCAACAAGTGAGGCAGGACTAGGATAGGTTCCACTTGTCAACACTAGCAATACTCCTGGTCCTAGTTGCAGTGCTGAATCTGAGGCAGTAGCAGCAACAGCAGCAACATTATCCTCTGCCACAGAAAGTGAAGGGAAATGTGAAGGACAAGATGAAAGAGGCAATTCTTCTCAACCTTCCCCCTGAAGTCATGGGTGTGGGACTATTTTTCTGTTGGGGCAGACACAGTGCAGACATCAGCAATGGCACTGTGCACAATTTGTGACAAGTCAGCGAGAAGTGGAAAGGAGGGAACACACCTTGGCACAAGGACCCTGATAACACACATGAAACACAGACACCATGACATTTATGTCAAACATGTTAAAGCCAAACACCCACTGCAGAAATCAAGCACCACTGTTGCTATACCCCCTGACTCTCCAGAAAGGCAACAAGAGGTGAGGCGGAGATCAAAGAAGAAGAATAGTGCAACCCAGGCAGAGACTGGAAGTTCCATGATGAGTGAAACAACTAGCTCACCATCACCTACTAGGGTAATTACATCTTATGCCAATCCACATCGTTCATCATACCTCCCCCTCCAAATGATTGCCACTCTGTTGATGTTAGGATGGGACAGTTCATCTCTACCCATTGCACACTGTGTGGTGCACTGACCACACATGCCAGTGAGGAGAATTGCAAGCAGTGCATCAAGCAGCATCTGAGGGGATTCCATCCCGCAGAATATGCTAAGATGCTGGCAGGGAGTGTTCATCATTACTATTAAACTCTCAGCAAGTTGTCATGAGTCCTTAGTGGGGGCTGGACAATGGGTATAGTGACAGCGGCAATACTTGGTTTTGGGTGTCATGGTGCTTGGATACAGTTGTGCCCCCAGATGTTACTTACCACACACACACTGTGCACATTGAAGTTGCTGATCAGAACCACAGTTCCTGCTCTCAAGGGAAAAAATATATATTCTAATAACAACCCATTATTTTGGAGGAGGGCCAGGTGGAGAAGAATTAATGGCCAACTTCTTCTTTTCTCCACATAGACTAGGGGCTACGTATTGCGCTGCTATTGCCTCAGGCTCATCACTGGAGCCAGTCATGGCAAGTGGAACCTCCATCGTCCATCTTCCATGTTACTGCTATTGTTGATCCCATTCCCTTTCAGCTGCCTAATCATCCTGCTGCTTAAACAACTCAGCAGCAGCAGTAAAAACAGCAGTTGCAAATTCCACAATTATGGACTAAGGAGGACATTTGACAATGGCCAGTGGCCCTGGCCAAAATGACCTGCTGGCACTAGACCAGAAGGACATTTTTATTTTTTTCTCATGGCTTGTGCTTTGAAAAAATAAAATAATAATAATAAAAAAACAGTCCTACAAAAAAATAAACAATTTTTGAGGGGTTTGTTTCTAACAAGCCTGTCTTACAAATCTATGTTTCCTTTGGGCTTGTGCCAAACAAGCTTAAGTCCTACAAATCAATATTTCTTCAGGGTTTGGGCCTCTAATAAGTTTAAGTCCTACAAAGGCCTCTAAGAACAAATCTAACAAATCATCCTTTACAAAATACTCTATTAAGTCAAGTATCAGTCCATCCCAGTGGCACCTTATGTCAGAAGGTTCCTGTCTCTATCACTTAAATACAAATGTCTTATTTTTTTATTAACTTCCACCCGAGTACCAGTCAAGAAACCTCCCAAAACAAATTCCCTGTTCAACAGATTCATTCCCCAGCGTCCACCCACCAACATAGGCATCCTCCTCAGACCCCTTTTATACCATGTCTTATGTTGGTTTTTATTTGTATTTAAGATTTTTTATTAACTGCCTCCAAATCCCAGTAAACAACCCTCCCAAAAATCATCCCCTGTTCAACTGATTTTTCCCCCACACCCCACCCACACAGACATCCTCATGCCCCTTTTATATCATGCCTTTGGGAAATAAAATAATATTTGTTATGCGTTGTGTGTAACTTCAATGTTCCCATTGATTTCAATGGAATAAGTTAGGCGAAAAAAAAGAGAAAAAATGGAAAATCTACACTTTTCGCAGGAAATTTTTCCCCAAGTGGAAAGTGCCATTTTTGCCGATTTCAGTTTGAGGCATAAATTTCGCCCATCCCTAACCAGGACGAAACAATGTGTTGGATATTCATTTTCTAGACAAATTTCTCCCTCCCTGTATCATTCTTATAAGGTGTCAAACTAGTGACATTTGTTTTTGCCTGACGGTGTGTGATAGCGTGACGGGACCACTTTCTCAGATGCTCACTATTATTATTATTTTCGTTTATCAGGTCTATGACCTTGTTGTTGTGCTCTCCCCTTATTAATCTGTACAGATTAATCAACAATTACATTTTCTCATTTTTGTTTCACAATTTTGCTTCACTATGTTTATTTTGGTATTTGGTGTCCCTTGATACATTGTATATACTGACACAATTACATGTCTTAGAAATGTATCCATTGTTGGATAGAATTATCCTCACTCTTTTCATTACTTTTGACATTCTTTACATATGTACTTTTAGGTTGATAAACAGGACATCTATAGAGGTATATTTTGATTTGTTGCTTTATCCATAGTACTATTGGAAAAATACTAATTTATATCAAGTTATTTTTAATATCTTTTCTCTTTTCATTTACTTACTTTTGTATATGCTTTATACTTCACGTTATTTCTCTTTATTTTTCACATTTTTTGTTACACTTTCACTCATGATGTCATCTTTGGTGCCATTTTTATCCACAGGGTTTGTAATCTATCTTGATAAAGGGCCAAAGTGGGGCCCGAAACATTGATGACACAATAAAATGTTTTTGTATATTTTTTATGAAGTGTTCATTGAAGGAATGTATAACTTAAGTGTGCAGCAAGGAATGAGAGGGTTCTCCAATCCCCCAAACATCAGACAAAAGCCCAAAGTGCAAACACAAAACAAGATTCAAACCTGTGCTCCTCCAGCCTAATAAAAAATAGTGTGCCCAGTATTGGGCATATATGATACTACTATTGATAAGTCTGAGGCTCTAGTGCCTACATTTTTGGCCAAAAAAGGGGGGTATGCTTGCCAACCCCGTCAAGGTACCTCAAAGTGTGGCAAGTACCTACTCTGAACACTTGAGATCCCTATCTAGACAAATAAAATAAAAAATGATCCCTGAGGAAATGTTAGAGTAACGTGTTGGAGAAGGGGGGGACCCTTTAATATTTTGTCTTCTAGAATGCTTGTGGGTCCCCACGTATGAAATTAAAAACAGATAACAGACAATATCACATTTGGCCTGGCTTTCTCTGTCATCATGTGTGGTTTAAGCTACCTGATACTCAGATGTTATGAGATTGGTTAATTTTAACCCTTTGAGTGCCAGAGTGGTACGGAATGCAAGAATGTTAGTCTCCCAAAATTGCTGCTTGATAGCAGTGCCCTGCGTTCATTGACAATGTTACCAGTTGAACTAAAAACCCGCTCAGACTCAATGCTTGCTGGAAGACAACTATAGGTTTACACTGCAGTACGTGTCAATGTTTGCCACACACACTGCTTTGTTTGTCAGTAGTCCATGGGATCATTTTTTATGCCTACAACATAGCTATGCTACAAGTATGCAGAAACCATTTCACTTGCAGTGGGACCACTTCTAGGAACTATATGGTGTTCCAGTCTGTCAGTTCCCAACCAATACTCAGGGAGCAAGTCCCAAAGAGATGTGCCACCACCACCACCACCAGTGTTAGGTTTTTGCTGCCCCTGCTGAGACGGATGGTCTGGTTGATGATGTTGGTGCTTTTGCTGGTTGAAATGTTTGCTGCCTTCTTTTTAACTATGCTTTCTGGATGTGTTTTGTGCTCTCACTTTCTTCCTTTGATCCTCCAAAACGAACCCTTTCACTTGATCAATAAGCACATCTTGATATTCCTTTAAAGAATCTGATTCCTCAGAGAGTTGCTGATGATCATCATGACTCCTTGTTATGACAAACTGCTGATGGCCCTTTGGCAGAAATTCTGAAATTTTGTGTTTGAATTTGGGGTCTAGCAAAGCGGCAAAAATGCATTCCTCAATGCTTTTAATGGACACTAAGCGAGGATCTTGTTCAAAGCACACTAACATGTCCTTTACCAGCTAGTGCATGTCTGTGTTGTCATTATGGTAAGATTCTTCATCCATGCTCCTCATTTTTTCTGCAGTAGAATTTCACTTATTCCTGCCCCTATGCTACTCACCAGCATGGCTGACTCCTCAAAAGGTTTCAGCAGCTCATATTAGTTGCCATTGGCCAGGTGAAAAAGAGGCTCCCTTGAAAGTATTCCAATTTTGCATGGTGTGCTCACTAATGGCATTATACTGCTTGTACAAATGTTCTAGCATGTACAGTGTGGAATTCAACCTGATAAGGACCTCCATTTTCAGCTGGTGATGGCGAAGGCTGTTACCCTCTTGCATGGAATATAGAGTGTTGCATGCACTGTAGGAGTGACTAAAATTGGCACAGATTTTGTGGACAAGAGTAAGCAACTCTTTGAGGGTTTTGGTTTCTGCCATGTGACAACTAAATTTAGCACATGGGCAAAGCAAGGCACATGCACCATATTACCTATTCTCAAGGCAGCGATTATGTTGGAGCCATTATCAGCAGACACAAAACCAGCTTTTTAAGGAGTTGGACACAAGCTATTCCTCTATCACTTGCTCTAGCTTACTTCTCTGAAATCTCTGCATGCACAAGGTGAGGTGGTGATGGTCCGGGCTATCTTGCTGCTGCTGCCACTGCTGCATTTTAATAGCACTGCCAGAACTAGAGGCATAATTACTGGCTGTCACCTGATGCTGTAAGCTAGTGTTGCCCACTGTTGGTGGTGGAAGGGAGACCCGGTATGCAGTCACAGTCATATAGTCTGTGCTCTGCCCACTTGTCTATATAGCTGTTGTCAGGTGGATTTTCTTGCCATATGCACTTTTCACCCCTTTGCCCACAACTCTAGCTACCTACTTGTACAATTCAGGCACTGCCATCCTGGTGGAGTTAGAGGCTGCATATGTGGGCAGTCTATGACTCTTGCCCTCTCCTACAGCAAAGCCAGACTCATCTGCAGCAGGAGCCATAGTTGTTATTTGGAATTAACTAACTGTTGGCAGTGAGCACACTGTCTGACACATACATAGCATCACTAATTCTCTTATCTGCCCAGGAGCCCTGCGAATATTTTGGAGTTCTTCTTCTTTTTTGACCTGCTGATAATGTGTCTCCCAGTCAGACCTGTGGCTGTGCTTCAGGTGGGATCTCATAGAGGATGTGCCTAGGTGTGAGCCCTGATCATGTGCTTTTTGCACAGACAACAGATGGCAACATGCTTAGCTTTAGGATCTTGAGTGAAATATCTCCATACTGTGAACTTCATGGAGAGGTTCCTGATGGGCTGCTATCACTACTGGGGCTAGATGTTGATGCAGTTCTACTGTCACTACTACTAGGTGTCAAAGGTGCAGGACTTACAGCAACACCAGAGACACTCATCATATCTAACATTGTGAATGTTAATAACCTGTGTTGCTGTTGTTGTTGTTGCTGCTGAGTACTCAACAAATATGTATGTGGCTGATTGGGACTTGGACTTGGAAGAGGTGATGATGCTGTTGATGACTGATAAGGTAACTGTGTACTTTTTGCCATCTTTCCTTGTCCAGGGTCAGACTTTCCATGGTTTCTCAAACAGTTTATAGACAGGCACAGTGCTCTTTTTCAGTGGTGGAAATTGAGCCTTTGCCTTTCTGCTAACTTTCTGGCCATGCCATCATCTCTCGCACTCTCAGCTTCATCTCTATCTGAATAAGAGGAGTATGCTGGAGGGATATATTCTAGATCTGCGTCATCATCATAATCATCATCAATCATCATTAGGTCCTTCTCAGTATCAGCATCACCTGCCACCAGATTCAGTTTTATAGACAGGACTGTTTGTAGTAGCATTTGTGTTGTTGTCATAAGTAGACTTCTACCAAGTGACCCATTGACACCACAAACCCCATATTTTTTACTTAGTCAATGACTTTGATCTTGTTTTACAGTTGAAGGGGGATGTTCACATCTATATGAGCACTTTATATAAAACATAAGACTATTAAAGTTGCATGGTAACAATAGTGAGAGGATTGTGGTTGTCGTGCAGGAGATATTCATGATAACAATGATGATGGAGGTGTTTGATATCCAGCCTCTAATGTCTGCATGGTCTTAATTCTGTAGAGACTTAATGATGTTGATGTAGACCTATGATTTTTTATTTTCTTACAAATACTGCTGCTGCTTCTACTGCTGCCAAAAATTACCCTGGGAGCTGCTACTACCATGTGTTCTCCTTGACCATAATTGCTACTCCACATATAGATAGGACTGTTTGTAGTAGCATTTGTAATGTTGTCACGAGTAGACTTCTACCAAGTGACTCAATGATAGTTTCATAGAAGATCTACCTGTATTTGCCCCACAATTTACATTTTGCCAAACACTCAGTTTTTAGAAGAGAAAAAAATGTGTTTTCATTATCAAATAATGAATAGTGAGTCTTGATAAGAGCATTGTGTGATGATTCATATCCATACCTTGCTGTAGCTTGAAGTTCATCTAAATCTGCCAGTAAGATAGATATTAGCATTATACTTACATTACATATTCTGCAAACTAGGACACACCTAAAATTCTCATTTACAGTTATCAAACTGAGTAACAAGAACATACACCTTGAAAACATTTGCTAGCAGGCTGAAGCCTATGGTAACATAAGCCTTGAGAAAATGATTAGCAGTTTTAGCCTGGTTGTTTTATAAAACACTTCCATCTCCATAAATCCTACTTTTAAAAATATTAGACCTAGTTATTCCTATAAGTAAAGTTCCCCTTCATTCTGACATCTTTTAGTAATTATATATTTTACACTCAAACACACACACACACACACACACAAACACACACATACCTCCCAACATTTGAACCTACAGAACAAGGACTCTTACCAGCATTTAATTAGTTCACTGAGCATGGCACTGTGCAGACCACTGATACTTTTATTAGTGCTCTTCACATTAAGTCAATCTTTTTTTAATATTATTGAGCCTATTTTGCTTCTGTCAACAGAACTTGCAATCAATATTAAAGCTAGTATTTACAGCATGTAAACCCGAGAAATGACAATGAGAGTTTAAATTACAAATACAGAAACACTCTATATATCAGAACACAATTGTATGCAAATAAAAATGGCTAAAAATGAGAGCTTGCAATGAATGCCAAGCTAACAATCAATTGCCAGATGTATATGTAACTCAGCCCTGGAAGTCCTACTTAATCATAATTTGCAGCTCTGCCTTTTTTTTTTTAAATAAATTTTATTATCAGATTGCTCCAGACACAGTCTATGCACAGAAAAGTACATAGTGAAACAGTCAGGTGCAGTAAAAGAACATGTGAAGATTTGTACAAATGAAAAAATCATAGACCTAAAAGTAAGGTGCACAGAGTCAACCTGAGGTTTTTCTAATTTTAACCCGTGGGAAACTAAGTTTATCCATGCTCTACAACTAGGAGCTCTGTCCGACATCCAGTTCAAAGCCACCACCTTTCTTGCCATCACCAAGAGTTCACTCAATAGGGACTTGTCTTGGCCAAGTCCCATTCCCAAATCTCCAGAGGACCCATATCTAGCTCCCATTTATCTTGTGCAGGTATCTCCCGGTCTTGTAGGTGTGATTCCACCCATTTGTATACAAATGATAACGGTCTCACAGGTTCAGTAATAAGCATTCTACTTAGAAGCCGGAATGTAGAGATCATCAGAGTCTGAGTACCCCACTGAGCTCAGAGAGCGTGTCTAATACATAAATATGAATAGAAGAGATTGTTCGGTATGTGATACGCATCATGTAGCTGTACAAAGGACTTGAATTGATTATCCCGATACAACTGACCCATGATGGTAATCCCAAATCTAGCCCATATGGGGCCAAAGTTAGTGCCAAGAAGATGTGGCAGCCCCGCGACTCTCCACAAAGGGGTATCCGGGTCCATGGCGGAATATCCCCAAAGTTTTTTTTTAACGCCACCCACGCCTCATAAATAGTTATAACCACGGGAGTCTGAACCTTAAAAACTGCTGGACCGGCATGAAGAAACTGTGGTAGGGAATAATTGGACTGGAATAAAAGCTTATCCACCAAGGTAGTCTGATAGCGTGGCCAAGAGGAGACAAAGTCTAGCGCATATCGGCTCTGTGCCACTAACTAGTACTGATAAAAATTAGGTAAAGCGATACCTACTATCACGGTGCCCATGCTCCCCTTGTTGTTTGCTGTCAGTTTATTCTGTGCTTTGCTCCCATTGGCTACTCTGTATTTGTCCCACCCAGTATGGCCTTTATATACTGGGCTCTGGCACCCCTCCGAGGAGAATCTGGCCATGGAAGAATATATTGAAGATGTCCTTAATAGAGGGATTATTCAGAAGTCTACCTCACCTGCTGGTGATGGTTTCTTTTTTGTGAAAAAGAAGAATGGCGAGTTAAAGCCTTGTATTGATTACCGGGGTTTAAATAAACTTATGTCCAAGAATGCATACCCCATACCACTCATAACTGACCTATTTGACAGGTTAAAAGGTTCTTCCATTTTTACGAAATTGGATCTACGAGCTGCCTATAACCTGATCAGAATAAGAGCTGGGGATGAGTGGAAAACGGCATCTAATACCAGATCGGGGCATTATATGAATACCTAGTCATGCCATTTGGCCTCTGTAACGCACCCGCTGTATTTCAAGAATTTATTAATGATATCCTCTGTGATATGCTACAGTCCTGTGTAGTAGTCAACCTTGATGACATACTCATACACTCAGCTAATCTGTCCCAACATATCAAGGATGTGTCCGAGGTCTTGCTTCGTTTACACAAGAATAAACTATTCTGTAAAATGGAGAAGTGGAAGTTTCATGATCTCTAAGGATGGTATTCCTATGGACCAGGAGAAACTCGCAGCAGTCTTGCAATGGCCATGACCCAAAGGGTTAAAAGCAATTCAGCGGTTTCTTGGGTTTGCTAATTATTACAGGAAGTTTATCCAAAACTTTTCTACTATTGTTAAACCTCTGTCTGACCTTACACACAAGGGTGCTAATCCATCCCAATGGTCTGATGCTGCTGATCATGTTTTTGAGACATTAAAATCCGCTTTCGCATCTGCCCCTGTACTGTCCCACCCCAACCCTTCCCTTCCATTCACGTTGAGGTCGATGCCTCTGAAATTGGGGTAGGGGCAGTACTGTCACAACGCCCAGTGGCTGGGGTTACTCTGAGACCATGTGGGTTCTTCTCAAAAAAATTGTCCCGTGCCCAGAGTCACTATGAAATTGGTGACAGAGAACTCCTGGCTATCATTCTCGCTCTGAAAGAATGTCGCCACCTGCTGGAAGGTACCAGAACTCCTGTATTAATTCTGACTGACCACAAAAATCTGACTTATCTCTCGGAAGCTAAAAGATTGTCCTCTCGTCAGGCCAGATGGGCCCTGTTCCTATCTCGTTTTAACTTTGTAGTATCCTACTTGTCAGGTTCTAAGAATGTTAGGGCCGATGCGCTGTCTAGACAATTTGGGTCAGAGATGAAGGAGGATGAGGTCCCCGTACTCATCATTCAGCCTGATCGCATCCTGGCCACCCTACGCACTAGTAACACTTCACCACTGGGGGAGGAGATTCTTGCTACCCCGGCTACGGCACCCCCAGAAACCCCAGTGGGCAAGTGCTTTGTGAATGAGCCATTTTGTACCCGTTTGCTCGAAACATACCACTCTTCTGAGGCTGCTGGGCATATTGGGAGGGATCAACTAATATGATCTCTCTCACAAGTCTTTTGGTGGCCTTCCCTACAGGCCGACTGCTACGCATTTACTGCAGCCTGTACCACCTGTGCTCGTACCAAGACCCCTAGACACCTCCCAGTTGGCTTACTCCAACCAGTACCTAATGGTGAACGTCCTTGCTCCCACGTATCCATTGATTTCCTGGTAGAACTGCCAGTGTCTAGGGGTTACTCATTCATTCTTGTGGTGGTTGATAGATTCTCTAAAATGGCTCATTTCAGCAGAGCCGTAACCTCTTCCGCTGCCATAGCTCTTCTAGCAAATCTACTTAATTTCTTCTTGTATTCTGATGTCTTTTTAGCCATAGTGAGTGTAGGGAAGCAAGTGTAGGTTAGATCAACGCACATCAATTTCAGTCTTGGGCGGACAATAGTAGTCGAGGCGGGTAATCGTAGGCAGGACCCCCCAAGGCTCAGATGTCACACATAGCTTGCCTCATGGCTTCATATGTAAACTGGAGGAAGTGAAGGTCATCCAGAATCCTGAACTTGTAAATTCAGATATACATGGGGCAGAGGAGGGAAACATAAATAGGAGAGGTAACAAACAGGTTAATTTATACCACAGGAGGCAGTGATAAACTCAGAAATAACTTCTGAGACCAATGGCTACAACTGGAGGCCAATACAGCAACAGTAGGCCCTGCAGCCACTCTTGAATCTTCAATGTATGAAGTGTGAACAGATTACTTCAAAATTCAGCAATTACACACAGCCTGTCTCAATGCTCCATTTGTAGACTGGAATATGCATGTGATTCTCAGTATCCTGGGTTTGAATAAGCAAATATACATGGGGCAGAAAGGGGAATATATATAGGTAAAGTAACAGACAGGGGGGTCAGCAATCCAGGAAGAGGCATTAGCGTATATTGTATCCAGGAGAGACTTGCCCAGGATACTGTATCAGGCAGGGAGGCCTATTGGAGAAGGGAAGGGGTACTGGGGAAGAAAATAACAAACAAAGTGGCACACTAAAATGGAGAGGGCTATTAACGTGTGGGGGTCAGGGCCTGTAGCGTCAACCAATTCAAGTCCCCAGAGTATGACACATTAGGCAAATAACAGTTCCATGGAGTGGCCTTAAACAGCGTGGCACTATGATAAACCTCTAGAAGCCATCCGAGTGAAAGATAGAGTGCCCGGTTTGCTCCAGTAATAGAGGAGGGACCCCATATCTTCCCCGCCTCCAGTCACAGCACAAACTACCTTCAGTAGAGCTTGTTGGTAAGTCAACAGTTGCTTCACTCCCACATTCTCCAGGGAATTATATTTTATATCGATCCGGGTGACTTAACCACCTCCACCAGCCTGGTCCTCCGTTGGGCTGAGGCAGCACTCAAGGCCGCAGCTCTAGGGCCAAGCATCCGATGGTGCAAAAGTCCACCAAGTGCGAAAAATTAGGTATCCTCCGGTAGCACCAAAGGCAGTGTATATAGATCCAAGGATTAAATTATAATAAAACTTGTTGTAATGTACGGATGGCAGTGGATAACCAAAATTGTCAGCGGAGCCTCTCCACAATGCGTCCGCTCAGTATGGCTCAGTATGGCTGCTTTCCTGGACACAACCCAAGGCCTATATCAAGCAGCCACAAAGGCATTTCAGTACACTTGTTGACTGTCTTTTTAAGAAGGATTCCAGAACTCTGATTCCAGTATTCTGTGTTTAACCTTGTCTTGTGAATGCTGTCCACATTTGTTAGCTAACTGCCCTTACTTAAGCTATATTCCTGACCTGTTATTGCACATCCTGGTCCATTTGTGAGCTTCTTGTTCTGTTATTTACCCAGATATGCTGTTCACTGCTGCTGCTTCCATTGACAAGAAAGTGCATCTATTGAGATCCAATTCTGGCTCAAGCTATTTGGCTTGCAGTCAAGAATGATACCCAAAGTATAGAATAAGCAGCAAGGTTGAATTTGCAGTTAATGCTGATCAAAAGCTATGTACCCAGCTTCTCTCTCTAACAGCTCTTCAGTGGCAGTGTTGAGAGTTGTTCTGTTTGCCAGCCTGTGGCCCCCACAGTCATCCTGTTCGCTTTGGCAAGTGAGTAAGTTGCTTTTATAAACTGATTCATGAAACTCCTGTATCTATTTGTGGCCTTTGTTTCAGTGTTTCTTCTACCTAGCAGTCCTCCTGTCATGTTAGTCAGCATGACTTGAACATTTTCAAGATGCAACATCTAATCTTCCTTACTTGATAATGTGTTTTCCGCACATGACAATTTGAGTTCTCAAAGAGTCTTCTCTTTAAGACTTTTTTATTGCATTTAAGTATTAGAACTACAGTAACTGATATGAGTCAAACATTTTATTAACCTGATTTTTACATTTTACAGCAAGTAGCTACATTATGAATAGAATATCAAATATATTCACAGAGTTTTGAGAAAAATGTTTTACAGTAGGAAATATAACACACACGTCTATATATGTATAATCAAATTTTATTTTATTTTGTTTCAATACAAAGCATAAGTCCTATTAAATTTAGTCAAAAACAGATTTTTTTTTACTACAAAATTAATTTTAAAGCTAAAGTGAATCAATGTAAGTTAAATTTAGAGTTTAGTTTATGTTTATAGATTTTACTGAAGCATTTTATTTCAGATTATATGTGAGGACCGATCTATACTATGGGACTTGTTTTAATCTTATTTGAGAGCACCATGACTGCCACAATGAAAAATAGTACAGTTTCATAGTTTCTTTTTTTCTCTCTATTTCTTGGCTTACAAGCACTTCATATCACATTGTAGAAAAGTCCTTTTAAAAAGAATAACAATTTCAGTTCACAATCATATTTTTATTTTTTTATTTTGCCCATCATTAAATAAAAATGTTGATCTTAATTAAGCAAGGTTAACAATTACTTATTTTATATAAATACATTTGTATACAAGTTTTATTTTGTTAATACTTGAGTTCTTAAATAAATCCCTTTCAATACATTAGAAGTGTTCCTTTTAAACAAAGAGCATATATGAGGCCCAGAGTAAATAATTTAATAAGTGAAATAAAATGCATGTTTTAGGAGAATGATACATATGTATCTCTCCCATGGTAAATATTCACAATTGTTTCCAGTATAGCATTCATCAATAGGGATGGGTGAAAACTTTCACCTCAAACCAAAACTGATGAAAAATTACACTTTCCGCTTGGCAAAAAAATTTTCACGAAACACCTGGCACAACTCTATCCAAACACCATCACACTTAAATTCCCTAATGTTAAATCCCCCAACCAGAAACCAAGTACTGCTGCTGTCACTATGCCCCTTGGACATTCCCCGCTAAGGACATATGACAACTTGCATTGATTATACTCCACCACACTGCCATGTCTGCTCAGTGCACCACACAGTTTGCAATGGGCAGACAGGAACTGCCACATCCTGACATCTACAGAATGGCTATCACTTGGTGGGGAGGTAACAATGAATGAGGTAGATTGGTAGAAGATCTAGTTAGAGCAAGAAGGTAATGGCGAGCCAGGTGTTTCACTTGTCATCGAATTTTCAGCCTCTTATTGGGTTTCACTTTTCTTCCTCCTCATTGATCTCTGCCTCTTCTCTTGTTGCCTTTGAGGAGAGACAAGGGGTACAGCAACAGAAGTGTCAGATCTCTGTGGTGGGTGTTTGGCTTTATCATGTTTCACATAAATCTCATGGTGACTTTGTTTCATGTGTGTTATCAGGGTGGTTGTGCCAAGGCATGTTCCCCACCTTTTCACTGACTTGTGGTCAGACCTTACAGCAAAATGTATGATAGTGATTGAGTTATGCCATTATTCCCTCAGCCTGCATGAGCAGGTGGGACGGTATGGTAGTAAACCTGGAATGAGGCAAAAATGGCATCCAGAAATGTAGGTTATTGAACTTTTACTGTAAGGAGTACATGGAATGGTCATTTCAATAAAGAGCGTTGCTCTAATGTCATTTCATGCACTGGATTATAGACATATCTTAATAAACAACAAGACTTCCACTGACCTAACCTTTGAATGATGTGAGATGGAACTGTTTGCTTTGAAGCTGTCATGGCAGCTCCTATCAGAAAGGAATGACCTGAGTAAAGCGAAGAGTTTAAAACAAAGCGGGATATAAGCCAACGGACATGCTGAATGAACACAGAGGTAGTCAATGGGCCCCTTTCACTGGCAAGAGTGGAAAACTAGGTGGTTTATCGTGCAGTAGCAAGGTGAGGGATTGAAAAGCTATAACTGGGCACCATGCATCGTGAGTGGTGTGGTAAGTAATATGAGTGCCTTGTGCTAGTTGGTCTGTCTTAGAGTGAGGAAGAAAAATGGTGAATGAGTTTAGAGAGAGTAACGTGATCCAAACTCAAGAATGACGAAGTTGACCCTGAAACTTTGAATTTGCTGGGTCTTAGAAATCCAAAGAATGCCAAGTGTATAGCTGCTAAAATAACGTGGTTAGTGAGAAATTCAAAGGGTTGAAATAATAATAGGCGTCGATAGGAGGCCACTGGTTCTGAAGTTACGTCTGTGATTTGGCCAATCCCTTTAAAAAAAGTTCCATTTTGTAAGAAGAAAAGATAGATATGTGACTAGAAGAAATGAGGCTTAGGTGGTGCTGAATCCCAGCTAGGTATAGTTTGATGGTAGGCTGTGACAATCTAAGGTTGGTGGAACAAAAATATGTGAATGCTAGAATTTTGGAAATGCTGTGATGTTGAATAGGTTTAAAAGTGATGATGAATTTATTGAAAACTTTCCAAGCTTTGTCATAATTCCTTATAGTGTTGGGGGCGAGAGCCTGATTGATGAATTCCTAACGTGATATTTCAAGATATGATGAGGTCTCGGAAAGGTGGAGGTGAACACAGATGCTGTGTAGCTTGTGGATGTAGTTGTAAGAACTGTTGAAATTTGAAATGTGAAAGGAGGTAAACTGCTATGTTATGTTGACCTAGTATGAATGCACATGATATATGGAAATTGTATTTGAGGGAAAAGAAGACAAGTTTCCTTAGAAACATTGTGATATAAATATTGGGGGACCTGCCTTTCATGATTTTGTGAGAGCTTAGTTATCTGAATGGAAATGTAATTGATGGCTGGACCATTTATGGCCCCATAGGGATGCTGTGGCTACTACGGGATATAATTCAAACATAGTGGATGTGGTGAAAAATAGTGTTGAGCGAGCACCCCGATGCTCGGGTGCTCGGGTGCTCTGACCGAGCACCCCCTGAGGCTCGAGTGCTCGGCCGAGCACCCGAGCCCCATTGACTTCAATGGGGCGACACCAGACACCCCCTGCTCTGATGAGGGGAGGGTGCCTGGTCAATGCCCCCTTCATCTCCGCTATGCCCCCTTCATCTCCGAATGCCCCCTTCAGCTCCGCAATGTCCCCCTTCATCTCCGCAATGTCCCCCTTCATCTCCGCTATGCCCCTCTTCCACAATGTGCCCCTTCATCTCCGCTATGCCCCTCTTCCACAATGTGCCCCTTCATCTCCGCTATGCCCCTCTTCCACAATGTCCCCCTTCATCTCCTCTATGGCATAGAGGAGATGAAGGGGGACATTGTGGAAGAGGGGCATAGCGGAGATGAAGGGGCACATTGTGGAAGAGGGGCATAGCGGAGATGAAGGGGGACATTGTGGAAGACAGGCATAGCGGAGATGAAGGGGGACATTGTGGAAGAGGGGCATAGAGTCTATGCCCCTCTTCCACAATGTCCCCCTTCATCTCCGCAATGCCCCCTTCATCTCCGCAATGCCCCCGTACCTCCAGTCCCTGGTGGTCCAGCGGAGCGTCTTCGGATCTGTGCCTCTTCCGGCACAGATCCCCGCCACCCGAACATGGCGGGAGAGCACATGGCGGTACTCGACGAGTACCGCCATGTGCCGAGCAGAGCGATGCTCGAGCTGATCCGAGCATCGGCCGAGCACGCTCGCTCATCACTAGTGAAAAACTTTGGTATGTCTGATACCTCTGCCGGACATGTTTCAGCAAACCATTGTGAATCTGATATGGCAGCAAAACCATTACCGACCGATGCATCTGAGAAGACTTGTGTAGAACTACTGGATTCTGGTGGTGAAAAAATGGAGCGGCCATTCCAACTTGTTAAGAATTAATCTCACATTTCTATGTCTGCTCTGGCTGCATTACCTATGGTTATGAAAGGAGAATGAGTGTTCCCTGACAGCATGTGTAGCAGATGTGAGATGAAGGATCTATCTTGAATTAGCATCCTTGTAGCAAAATTGAGATGTCCTAATAGGGACTGGAGCTCTGAAATGTGGCACGAGTGTTTGTTGGCAAATTCATGTATCATATTCCTAATTCTGATGAGTTTGTCATCCAGTAGTCTTGCCTCCATGATGATCATATCTAGTGTGATCCCTAGGAACTCAATGGTATGGGAAGGACGTGTGTCTTGTGATCTGCTGTTGGTATGTCTAGTCTTAAAACTTTTGACAAGCTGGATGGTACCTGGTGTGGTTGTTCAATCAGCAAGAAATCATCCAAATGATGGATTACAATAGGACATTTGCTTATGTTTAAAATCAACCATGCCAGAGTGTCTGCGAAATGTTCGCACATTTTTGGACTACTTTTAGAGCCAAATGTAAAAGAAGTCTTCCTTCCAACAGATACCATGCAGATGCCAAAGGGAATGATCTATTGGTAGGAGTTTAAATGCATCTGAGATGTCAGTTTTAGATAGCCAGCAGCCTTGACCACACTGGAGAATATGCAGACTTGCATCGTCTACTCTTAAATACTCTATAGACATCTCCTCCGATGGGATCAAGGAATTGATAATAGGTTGGGTAGAGCCGTATGGAGCTGATAAATTGATTATCAACCTCTTCTTATGTTGATTAAACTTTTAAGAGGCGATCCCTAAAGGATTTACTCTCCATACTGGGAATGAAGGGAAAGAAAAGGGGCCTATTACAAAACATTTTAGAATTTATTTTTGGAAGAGTTCAACTACTATCTCAGGAGCGGAAGTGGCAGAAAGTAGGTTAGGGCATCCTATAGATGTAGCAGGGCAAGAAATGATGCCTGTATGGAAGTTTATGTGAATCCTGTGATCAGGTGATTTGAGAGTGGCATTTGGATGATTTAAAAGAAGAGACTGAAATTTTGAAATGTTTATGGATCTTAGTCATTTATTGGCTGTAAAGTTTCTAGGGCAGATAACCCTAGAATGAGATTTACACCATAGTATACACTGATGTAGCATCCTACATGCATTATAGAAGAACCCTTTAGAATTAAAATTATTACGTATGGGAGAAATCCCTAAATAATTGATGGTCCTGCCCAACTTATCTTTAGTTGGAAGTATCGGTTGTGTGGATGAAGACATGTAAACCTGAGAGCTCCTAGCAGATGGCTTCTCGGGACTGCATGCTCCTTGAGTGACTGGGCAGTAGTTAAATTATACCATTGTGGTGGTGGCTTTGGCAGCAAATGACTTGTATTAGTCTTAGAAAGCCATGTCACCATATTTGTATCCCAGATCTACTAGTACATACATAGAATTGTCAAGTTCCTGTCTGTGTAGTGGGAAGGATGTGCAAGGATGTGTAAACATTAAAAGCTAGAAAGAATTCTGGAATTGACAATTTGCGAGCTAGTCTAGGCTCTTTTGTTTTAAGTGTCACTGACACTTCACCGCAACTAACTGTTTTATTTTCAGTGATGTCCTGGGAAGCCTGGAAGAGAGCTACGAGATTCACCTCCTTGCTATCCAGGATATCCCTACGTAGGTGCTGTGGTATCATGTGGGCCAGGGCTCAAATTTCCACTTACCACTAGCCAATGGCGAATGAAAATTTTGCCCTGGCGAGTAAAAATTCAGCCCTGGTGGATATGTTTTGGCTTGCAGTGGCGAGTAACATTTCAGGTCTGGCTAGTAGCAAAGGACTTAAAATTATAAGCCCTGATGTGGGCTAGTGTGATTCATGGGGGCATGGCTTGAGTACCTGAGTAATCTATTGCAGTTGTAATCATGAGTGAAGAAGTTGGATTGGCGTAGTTCGACTCTAGGTTGGATAACCTGGTCTGGATGTTAGATACTACGAGGTTAAATCTGTTAACATCTGGATGATTTGACTTGGCTGTTCTAGCGGTGGCTGTGAGGGTACTGGAGAAGGGGCTTGAAAAAGTAGAGGAGATGCTGCCATTGAGGCCCCTGGAGAAGATGGTATTGAAATAGTGATAGTGTTATCACATAGCAGGCGATATAGCTCGGCTTTCCTTGCTGAAGTGGGATATGAGATTCATTTGCTAGTGAGTTCTGTCATGAGCTTTGCCACTGTCCAAACTCTTAAAGCTGGCCCTGTGGCACTAATGGAGTGGTTCCTGTGCATAGGTGGAACCATGCTGGAGTTGTCCGAGTCTGAAGGTCCCTGTGCGTTGGAATCTTCCATTGTATGTCCGAATTCTATAAAACACAATAATTCCAATATCAAAAGCGTAGATCAGTTTTAAGGGTAGCACTCTCCTTCCTACTGGTCAGTGTACCTGACCTGGTTATGACCACACATGAGGGGGTGCACAACCTACCTTGGGCTATCATGCCCTGGTGATAAGTGGAATTAGTGACTATTTAGGCTATCCTATCTCTTAATGAACAATGATTACCTCATTGTGGATCCCTAGAGTGTTGTGTCTTGACAGAAGAGGAGTGATGTCCTTTCTGAGGGTAAGTTAATTGTGTCTTTATGTGCTCTCTGAATCAATTGGATCAAATCATTACCTCAACCAGAGGGGGCTATATCCCCTTTTGATTTCAGATGAGGTGATGCACACTTATCCTTGGGCCTCCGGTTGGATGATGAATATGTGATATCTTCTTCCTGGGTGGTGTGGGAATGTGGTCCTCCTATTGGGGTAAGGTAACACAGCCTTATACTTCTTCCGTGGGATAACCCATGGTCTCCATGATGGCTAGGTTGTATGAGCCTTTATCCCCGATAGATGGATGTGCAGGCGAGTCTAGCCGGCACATAAGGTAATTACTATGGGAACCTTTGCCTTAAATGATGTAAGGTGAGCGACCTGCAGTTTTAACGAATGGGTAGGTGTGAATGACCTTCGGCCTCAGCTATGAGGTAAGGAGTGAGTGACCTTCAGCCTTAGCTATGACATAAGGTGTGAGTGACCTTCGGCCTCAGCTATGAGGTAAGGAGTGAGTGACCTTTGGCCTCAGCCATGAGGTAAGGTGTGAGTGACCTTCGGCCTCAGCTATGATGTAAGGTGTGAGTGACCTTCGACCTCAGCAATGAGGTAAGGTGTGAGTGAACTACGGCCTCAGCTATTAGGTAAGGTGTGAATGACCGTCAGCCTCGGTTATGAGGTAAGGTGTGAGTGACCTTCAGCCTCAGCTGAGGGATAAGGTGTGAGTGACCTTCGGCCTCATCTATGAGGTAAGGTGTGAGTGGCCTTAAGCCTCAGCTATAAGGTAAGGTGTGAGTGGCCTTCGGCCTCATCTATGAGGTAAGGAGTGAGTGACCTAGGCCTCAGCTAAGAGATAAAGTGTGAGTAACCTTTGGTCTCAGCTATAAGGTAAGGTGTGAGTGACCTTCGGCCTCAACTATGAGATAAGGTGTGAGTGACCTTCGGCCTCTGCTAAGAGGTAAGGTGCGGGTGACCTTAAGCCTCAGCTAAGAGGGAAGTGAGAGAGACCTTTCGGCCTCAGCTAAGAGGTAAGGTGTTAAAGACCTAGTAGGTAGGGTCTAAATTGAAAGGTGTGTATCTAGTTCCTGAAGCTTAAGTCTGTGAGACCTAGAATATAGTAACAAGGAGATAAAATTGACTTAAGTCTACTAGTGAACGAATGTGAAAAGCTTGATGTGAGATGCATTCCTTGTCCTTATGAACTGGCCATAATTTTTTTTTTTTTAACGTAGAAGTTAAGGAAAGACTGAGCTTAAATTATGCTCTGAGTGACCAGTTGGTATAACATTGCAAATCTCATGAGCATGAACTTGTGACAATATAAAAACGTGCCATGAATTTGCTGAAAGGTTGCCTTATACTTTGGGAATTGAGGCAACGTATAAAAAAACAGTGAGAGATGACCTACCCTATAATTCCTTGATCGACCACTGTTGTCCATCAATAGAACTAGACCAGTTATGAGGATATATGAAGTGCTAGTATCCTAACGTAACCCCAATATTCTAGTGCCATCATTTGTCATACATTTGCATGAGGATAGAAATATGTACATAGTATTGTGCTGAGATATAACTGGCCTGGAATGCGTACCTTAATGTTAATTATAAGTGATTATAATAACTTCCTTGATGCGATCGTAATCTGTGAATGCAGCGTGAAATCTGAGAAAGTACTCCTAAACATAGCGGTACGCTAGAGATGTGACGACGTATATGAAGGCTGAACGATTATGATGTTGTGAATAGTTTGGACGGTCAAATTGTACTTACAGCCTTGAAACTAATGCTTCCTTTTTTGACCCAGATGGTAAGCTTACTCACGTATTGGCACTCTATTGTGATGAACGACATACAACGAAGAGACAGTGGAAGTGGGCTAGAGGGTTTAAGTAGTTCTCCAGCTCCTCCCACAATTACAGGCACCGTCTTACACTTTTCACAAATTGTGCACAGTTCTGTCACTGATGACTGCACTGTTCTTGCCCAAGAGAAAAATAGTTACACACCCAGGACTTCATGGGGAGAGGAAAGGTGGAGAAGCATGACCGATTTCTTCTTCTCCTCCATATTCCCCTTCTCTGGCTGGGGCAGAGGATGATGTTGCTGCTGTTGCTTCAACTGCCTCAGAATCAGCACTGCAGGAGGAAAACCAAGGCAAGTGTACAAGAAAGGCTGAGAGGCAAAGAAACAGGTGCTAACCTAACGGTGCACAAAATACACTGAGCACCGGCTAAGCAAGGCTACTTTCTATTTAAAGCGAGAGCCCGTGACGCAATGTACACGAAGCGGTTGCCGAGTTAAGCCAGTCCGACGCGAGCCTCCATTCGGACTGCACCGATAGGGGAAGCGAGGTGCACAAAGGAAGCCTTATAGGATGCCGACACGTGCTTAAGCACCTCCCAGCCAATCATCTTCTAGAATGGGGATGACTAAACCCATTAGAAGCTGATTCGCTGTGAGGTGCGTAATCCATTTTGGATTACCATGTAAAAAGCCAGTCAATGTACAAAAATCCCTCATTCTTACTCAGGCAATGGCCTGAAAGGTTTGGAGGGTGGGCTGTTTCACTGTGCATTCCTGCCACCACCAGCGGAGGCAGCAGAGGTGGTAGCAGGGGAGGTGGTGGCAGCGAAGACATTTTAACCCTTTTTTTAAAACCTGAATAGCAGCATAATTTTTTTTTAACAGATATGCCAGACTGCATTTTACCATTAGAGTGCCAAAGGGGTACCCCTCCAGCACTCAAAGGGTTAAGTCAGGCATCACTTTCTGGCATTTTTTTTTTTTTTTAAACTACAGATCGGAAAGAAGATTACAGAAATCAGAAGAGAGAAGATTAAAGAAGACAGACAGTGAATGACAGATCTGGGTGTTAGGCTAGTGTTAGTGGTAGTCTTGTTGCACTTTACTGTTAGGGGTACTGTTTGGAAGGGTGACTGTATGTTTGAGCTAATGGTCCTTACTTAACAGTGTGTCAGGCACCAGTCGTTAGCTCTTTTCCTTTGATGTTCCCATTATTCACAATATTTAGGGTGTGTTTTAAGAACACACACAATGGACGTTTGCCCAGAAGTTCATTTCTGTGTCCCAACATCCGTTGTAGTTTCAGTTTTTTAGAACTATTGAATACCAACTTAAAATTTTTTTTGGTCGGTCAGTAGCTAATTTTGCTCTACTGCAAGTTTTACAGGCCTCAATTGAATAGAGTGTAGAATTTATTTAGATACAAAAGGATAAAAATTAGGTATTTATATAACTTATGTCACATTCCACATGCCTCAACGCTGTATGCAGACTGAACAAATAATGACTCAAGAACTCCAGGTTTGCTTCACTTACGCAGTAAGCTAACCCTGCAGAGAGAAGGTTTCCGATCTCCAAAACAGTTGGTGAATTACAGGCAGTGACTACAAAATGCAGACCATGATATAGTATCAGGGACATGTGAGTTCAGTACTGTGCTCACCACTTTATGTGCCTCCCTATCCCGGATAACCTCACACAGCCAATTTGTGATGATAAAGGTCTAAATAAAAATGCTGATTAATCCTTTGAGTGCCAGAGGCACTTAAAGGGATCCACTATCACATAAAAACCATAAACTACTTTGTATCTGGACATTACATGAATAGCATCAATGTAACCATGTTAAATATCACAAAATGTGTTCTCATTGACCAGCATTATCAATCTCAGTCACAGGGTCTCAATGCTGCATGGGGCAGGGACCCCATGCAAATAGCGAGTCACATATAATCTGTTGACAAGTACAGAAATGCGCAACAATTTTGTAATCTATATTTACAGCTCCTATCACAAGTATAGCCACATAGAGATTTTATTGTAATTTAGTACAGTGTTTATGTAGTTGGAACATAATTTCTGTTTTCTCATAGTATATAACGTGAGAAGCAATTTAAGCACGTACACATTTGAAGAAAATTAATGTTTCTCTAAATGCATTTAACACCCCTGTGTACTCACAAACCTCTATATACAATTTACACATGACTCTTATTTATTTATTTCTAATTATTATGAAAGCCTCTGGGTAACCTAAGCCTATTTAGTGTATTGCTGGACTGCAGTTTCAGCCAGGAATGTGGGTTTGTTGTTAATAACAGCAGAATTGTACTTCCTTACCTCTTATGTAAAGCCTAAATATGAATGCCTAGCTGTGTGCTGCACGGCCTGTAGCATTCAAGTACAGGTACATACATAGAAAACTTCTTACAAAACATCCCATGGGCAACATCTGTGCACCATTTGCTAGTTATATAATATTAGGGATTGGAAGTACTTCTGTTTAGTGTTGTGAGCTTGTGGGGAGTTGGTTGAATTGGAGTTTTGAAACACCTCAGTTTGCAAACTTTACAATAGTTAATGAGAGAGAATAAAATTCCCTCTTTTGATACCCTCCATCAAAAATTATTTTGTCATCTCTCCAACCAGTGGAAATATAGACAGGTGACCCATTACATTTTCATCAAGATGAAAGCAAATAGTGCGGGGTCACTTGAAAATATTGCACTTATTTTTTACCGATTGTTAGTTGAATTACTCTGTGGGATAATGGAAGATTTGAAGACAGGCATTCCATAGTTTTTGATTCATCACTGCATGCTTGAGGATCCTATTGTTCAAAATTGAATACTCTGCCATAAGCTAATTGTAATGTGCTCTTGGTATATTCTCTGGAATGCAGATGAGTGAACAGTTCTTGTGCCTGTAGCACTGCCTGTTCTCTGTTCATGTTATTCATAATAATAATTAGGAAATGAAAGTGTGTTACTTCTTTTTTGGTGTGTAGAGGATGTAAACTTTGATAACGCAGCAAGGTATTCCTGTCAATAATCTTGTACTAGGAGGTAGTACCCAATCGGTTGCCTGATTTTAATACTGTCAAGTCCAGAAAGTTGATCTGCAGAGGGCATCTTCTGCAGGAAAACTTAACAGAACAGGAAACATATTCAAAGATGCCGCAAAGACCTCAAAGGAGATTTTGTCACCTTTACAAAGAAAGAACAGTTAGTCAAAAGTAGCTACCATAAAAGAGAATGCGAGTTGGTCAGATGGGTGTAATGTGAACAAACTCACAACAGGCCATATAAAGCTTGGCAAAAGCCAGTACAATGTTAGAACACATTTATATATCAGAGTCTGTGAATAAAAATTGTGCTCAAATCTAAAGTAATTCAATGTTAAGCAATGGGTCAGATGTCAGATGGAAAGTCTTGTAGTGCTTGAAAAGTGTCTTGTATCCCTTCCTGTATAGGGATGATAGTATACAATGAGCAGACTGTCATGCTGCCTACACGCTCTTCTCCCTATTGTGCTATCTGCCATCTCTCCCCCTTTGCTTGGAATTCCAGATTGTTCCTGCTCTCATCATCCATTGGAGCCTATATCCAGGCGGGCTCCCAGATGCTCAATGACAGTGTTCCTGTGGTGTCTGGGCACCTGGTTCTGTCCTTAGGGTCCTCTTGCCTAGTTCTTGCTCCTTCTCTTGTCTTAGAGTATTTTGTGGTCCTCTTGTGTATCTACCTGTCTAGTCTTGACCCTGCATACAGTCTTCTGATTTGGAATATTCACTGTCCACACAATGCTGACCCCTGGTTTGTCTTGGCTCTGCATACTGTCTACCGATTTGGATACTATGCTGACCACACATAGCTAATCCATGACTTGTCTTGATCCTGCTACCAGCCTGTCTATCTGGAGATGCTGCAGACCAGTCTACCATTCAGGTCTGTACCTATTCCTTTGAGGTTTTTGCTTCTAGGGAGTTTTAGCTACACAGTAGCCTGCACGCTCCATCTATGATCCCTAGCCAATGCCCTCTATCCATCACTTTCCCCTGAAGGAATGATTGTATTGTGTACGGCAGGACCATCCAGGTCATGGTCCTGGCTCAACTGGGATTGGACATCTGGCTTCATGGCCAACACCTATATACAGCCCTCGACACAGCACAGCACAGCACTGCACTGCTAGCACTGCTGTCTCCCGGGTGCCCGGGTTCGGCATGTTGCAGACAGGGTGGACAGATTATTGGGAGGGGCTGGAGAGGATCCAGCTGTCTTGGTGCATATTGGTACCAATGACAAAGTTAGAGGAAGGTGGAGAGTCCTAAAAGGTAATTTTAGGGATTTAGGCAGTAAGATTAGGAACAGGACCTCCAAGGTAGTATTCTCAGAGATACTACCTGTGCCATGCGCTACGCCAGAGAGACAGCGGGAGATTAGGGAGCTCAATGCATGGCTGAAGTCTTGGTGTAAGAAGGAGGGCTTTGGGTTCTTAGAGCACTGGGCTGATTTTGCTTTGGGGTACAATCTCTATAGCAGGGATGGATTGCACCTGAATGCAAGAGGGTCTCAAGTGCTTGGGGAGAGGATTACTAGACGGTTGGAGGAGATTTTAAACTAGGAAGGGGGGGGGAGGGGCCAATAAATACTGGGATAGATAGTATAGAAAGGGAAGGTGAGGTAGTTAATAACCAGGTGGGAGGATCTGGGGGCGGGGTTAGTACAGATGATAGGGAGAAGACTATAAGCCACAACAAAATTAAATCACAAATGGAACACAGCAGTGGCATAAATTGTATGCTTGCAAATGCCAGAAGTTTAACTGGTAAAATAGGGGAACTGGAGCTGGTAGCTGAAATTGAAAACTATGACTTGATAGGCATAACAGAAACATGGTGGGATGACACACATGATTGGTCAATCAATTTAGAGGGCTACATGTTATTTAGAAAAGATAGGTCAAGCAAAAGAGGTGGTGGGGTCTGTCTGTATATCAAACCAGCATTATTGCCTCAATTGCGGGAAGATATATGTGATGACAGTAGTGAACATGTGGAATCCCTGTGGGTTGAAATAGTCACTGGGGATAAAACTGCCCAGAAAATATTAGTGGGTATTTGTTATAAACCACCAAACATTGGTGACCTTGAAGAAACACAGCTATTAATGCAAATAGAAAAGGCTTCCCAAATAGGGAGAACTATAATTATGGGGGATTTTAATTATCCAGAAATAGACTGGAAAAATGGAACAGCTAACTCTGCTAAAAGCAGCAAGTTTCTGAACTTGTTGAATGACAATTTTTTGTCACAACTAGTGCAGACCTCAACCAGAGGGAATGCATGTCTGGATTTGGTAATAACTGACCATGAAGAACTTATCTCTAACATCCAAGTAAGGGAGAACTTGGGGAATAGTGACCATAACATGGTATCGTTTGAGATTAATTCAAAAAAACAAGTTGATATGAGTTCCACCAAAACACTGAATTTTAAAAAGGTCAACTTTAGCAGGTTTAATTCATCCCTTGGTCTTGTTGACTGGGATAAAATATTTTCAGGAAAAAACACAGAAGGTAAGTGGAATGCCTTCAAAATAACATTGCAAAAATACACATATAAATTTATCCCTGTTGGAAACAAATACAAAAGAAGCAAATTGAAACCAATGTGGCTAACCAGTAAAGTAATTCATGAAATAAATAACAAGAAAGCGGCATTTAAACATTACAAAGCTGAGGGATCAGCAGAGGCATTTGCAGAATACAAAAATGTCAACAAAACCTGTAAAAAGGCTATTAAATTAGCTAGACTGGAGAATGAAAAAAATATTGCTAAGGAGAGCAAAAGCAACCCAAAAAAATTATTTAAATACATTAATGGCAAAAAATTAAAGTCTGATAATGTTGGGTCCTTGTTAGCTGAAACGGGTGAGATGGTCAAAGGTGACAGAGAGAAGGCAGATATTTTAAATAATTTCTTTTCTTCTGTTTTTACCAAGGAACACCCATTGGACAAGAATCTGCAAACTACTTTTACAGAACAGTCACAGCAAGCATGGGACTGACTAACACAAGAAAAAGTGTTAAAACAATTGAATGGTGTCAAGGTAGACAAAGCCCCGGGGCCAGATGGTATACACCCACGGGTACTTAAAGAGCTAAGCCAGACCCTGGCCAGACCGATATATTCTCTTATTTCTGGTATGGTGCCCATGGATTGGCGTAAAGCAGATGTGGTGCCCATATTTAAAAAGGGATCAAAGTCCCAGCCAGGAAATTACAGACCCGTAAGCTTGACATCTGTGGTAGGGAAGCTGTTTGAAAGGTTGCTAAGGGAATATATTCAAGAATTCTGCTGGAATAGGAATATCATTAGCAATAGCCAACATGGCTTTGTGAAAGATAGGTCTTGTCAAACGAACTTGATCGCATTTTATGAAAAAGTAAGTAATAATATAGATGAGGGAGCGGCGGTTGACGTGATCTATTTAGACTTTGCCAAGGCATTTGATACAGTTCCACACAAGAGGTTACTGTACAAATTGAATGAAATAGGACTAGGGCAAAATGTTTGTGAGTGGATTGGAAATTGGCTGAAAGATAGAATGCAAAGAGTGGTAGTAAATGGCAAGTTCTCCAGTTGGATAAACGTAATAAGTGGAGTGCCTCAGGGATCTGTCCTGGGTCCTCTTCTTTTTAATTTGTTTATTAATGACCTCCCAGAGGGCATAGGAAGCCATGTATCAGTGTTTGCCGATGACACAAAATTAAGTAAGGTAATAAAGTCTGAACTGGATGTGTCTTCATTACAAGAGGACTTGGACAAATTGAGTAACTGGGCAGGCAAATGGCAAATGAGATTCAATATAGACAAGTGTAAAGTTATGCATTTTGGGTATAATAATAAAAATGCAACATATAGTTTAAATGGTGTTTCTCTGGGGAAATCTACTAATGAAAAGGATTTAGGAGTAATGGTAGACAATAGACTTTGCAGTAGCATGCAGTGCCAGCTGGCAGCTGCAAAGGCCAATAAGATATTGGCATGTATTAAAAGGGGTATTGACTCAAGGGAGGAAGATATAATTATGCCTCTTTACAGGTCCATGGTAAGACCCCACCTAGAATATGCTGTTCAATTCTGGGCGCCCTTTCTGAAGAAGGACATTATGTAACTAGAGAGAGTGCAGAGGAGGGCTACAAAACTAGTAAGGGGAATGGAATGTTTTAGTTATGAAGAGAGGCTAGAAAAGTTAAACTTGTACACACTAGAGAAACGGCGTCTTAGAGGGGATATGATAAAACTATATAAATATGTTCAAGGCCCATATAAAGGGCTTTCAAAAGACCTGTTCATTAACAGAACAGTACACAGGACAAGGGGCCACCCGCTTAGACTTGAGGAAAGGAGATTTAGTCTACAACAGCGGAAGGGTTTCTTTACAGTAAGGACAATAAAGGTATGGAATGCACTTCGGGAGGAGGTGGTGCTATCAAATACATTAGATGCCTTTAAAAGGGGCCTGGATACTTATTTAAAAGAGCATAATATAGAGGGCTATGCACGTTAGTATTGGGATTAATATTTAGTTAGGGCTTGTTGATCCAGGGAGAAATCTGATTGCCATTTGGAGTCAGATGCCTTCTTTTGGGTCAGCGATGGTAAACAGGAATAGGAAAAGGGTTGAACTGGATGGACGCAAGTCTTTTTTCAACCTAAATTACTATGTAACTATGTAACTATGAACTACAGTGTTGCACCTTAGCATACCCTCTCTTGCAGGTCTGTACCTGCTTCATAAGGTTGGAGACACATACATCCATTGTGGCTAGTGGGAATTCATACTCAAATTCCCCCAACCATTGAATTTTACTGATCATACAGGTGGAGACTTTGATGCAAGAAGGGACAACTTGTACTACCAATTGTAACCAGTGGTCGAGATATTGAGGTATAGATTGAAGTAAAGAGCCTCTGGCTGACACTATGAGGTAGCAAGGTAGTTTTGAGCAGTTTTTGGCAAGGTACAAAAAATTGGACAAACAGGAAATTTAACAGAAAGAAATTTGAATGTTAACTTGTCAAGCCAACCATTATTGGGGGCCACAAGTGAGAGTTGATTTTTTTTATGAGATCATATTGCATTATGGGATCAGAGGGAAATCTTGTGTAGATACAAATGTTACAAAGTTGTGATAGGATTTCTTGTCTTTAATCATTGTAATTAAGAACAACTACCATGGCCCCTTTGTCCACTGGAAGGATTACTATGAAATAATTATTTGGAAGTTCTGTAGCATATAGAGAATGTAACATGGATTGTAATGATGATGGTACTTTGCAATCATTGGAGACCAGCCTTGTGGATGTCTTGGTTGGTGGGTTAATGTGTAAAGGTTTAAATAAGCCTTTTGGTTTAAACATATTGAGTATTGAAAGAAAATGTTGAAAATAGTGAATTTGAGGTTGAGCTGAAAACTATGTAGATCAATCTGAAAATCAAATTCACTGTGACTTGGGTAGGTAAAAATGACAAACCCTTTGATAATACCGACATTTCGATAGGTGTTGGAGGGTGTCTACTAAGATTAAAGACTATTGTTGCTTGGCTGGGATCTGTAATTGTTATGTGCTCTTTAAAAGTCCCAGCTTCTTGAATTCACATTGTCATATCATCTCCATTATCCTTTTTTTTGACTAACTGGTAACAACACCATAAGATCTTTGGTGCTTCACTGTTAAGTACCCTTTCACACCTTGTAGCGTATCTCATTTTATAACTAAACTTGTATTACTTTAATCAGTAGTACTTATTAGTATCTGTTGACCATTTGTTCATGTGTGCAGAGAGATGCTGCGTGAGGTAGTGGAGATCAGGTCACAGCCTAGTACCGGTTTACTTTAAATTTTCTCTGTTTTACAGACTGTAATCAGATAATGGACTACAGTATAGGAACTGAGGCTCTATACTGCCAGTGGCACCATCAACATCAATACTAGCTCTATAACTATCTGTCTGTCTAACTATCTGTCTACAGATAATAGATCGAGCACCAGTGCAACAGGGCATGTTCAAGGAATGACAGTTTATTTTCCTATGTGTGAGTAAAATACAATAAAATAATGTGTATTGCATGTTAGGTGTATTATTTATTTACCTCATAAATATAAAACTAAGAGGCATATGGAGTGCTGTTTGTTTATTTGATATGTTAATATCTCTAGCAGGACATTTTATAAAGATGGTCACATATAACAAGGTTTCCAAAGGAAACACTTCTACAGGAACATTGATTTTTTTCCCCTCCTATCTAATTTGTAAGTAAAAAAATAATTCTATTTGATTGATTATTTGAATGACCTTACACCTTCTATTTATAGCATACTCATGTACTGAAGTTATGTTTTCTTTTATTTAAAACCATATAATTTGTAGATGCAAGTGTATTTAAAATACTCTGTAAAATATGTTTTGTTTTATGAATATAAGGTCAAATTTGCTACAACTATAGATCATCCTGCTACTTCTTGCACTCATATTATTTAAACCATAATGTAATCTAAGCAATCAAGCGTGTATTCAATTAAAGACAATAAAAGACAATTCAAGTTTTTATGTCTTAATCCATCAAGGCAATACTACATGAAAATAATGCATGTGTGCATGTATTTCAGCAAACAAAATATCATTGTATGTAGTATTTCCAATGAAAAGCATAGGATTGCTTGACTTAGAAGGGCAATATACAGAAATTTAGTGAAATTACAAAAATAAAATGTTAGAAATGTCTATGCATTTAAATTGATGATGATGATGACAAAGAGAGGAATATAAAAGAGAGGAAGATATCAAAAATCGGTGTTTAATAAAAGCCCATGACACAAACAAAAAAAACAAACTTGTAGGTTACCTGGTACAAGCAAGCACATATTTTTCCCAGTACATACAGCCACAGTGATTTGCAGCCACAAAGTCCCATCTAGGTATGGGCGACAGTTTTCACCTCAAACCAAAATAGGTGAAAAAAGGCACTTCCACCTAGTGGAATATGTCCATCGAAAAGTGCAGTTTTTACACTTTTTTTCACCTAGCTCATTATGTTGAAATCAATGGGAAGATTGAATTGACACACAGCACATAGCAAATTTTATTTTGTTTTCCACAGGCATGGTATAAAAGGAGTCTGAGGGTGCCTGTGTTGGTGGAGTCTAAGAAGAAAATCAGAAGAACAGGGATCAAGGGGACAGTTACTAAAAAAATAAAAAGAAATAATAATTAAAAAAAATAATACAGACTTGGTACATAATGTGACAGAGACACATTCGGCCATTATGTGTGTTTATGCACATTTATATATTAATGTGGTACTTCACCACATGTAGTAAACTCCAGTAGCAGCCTCTACTGTCAGAATCACAGTCTCAATTTTGCCTACCTGTGGCTGGCAAAGTAGGGATCTCTCTGTTTACTATGCATTAACAGCCCTCAGTTAATCAGAAACATGGAGAGTTGCCAAACTGCTGACAATGTGAAAGACATGTTCTCCCTCACACATCACCAACAGTAGACAACCATGAATTCTGAAAGCATTCTCCCCGCTTCCCCACTTGATCAGTTGGGGAGTGAAGAGGATCCTTTCAGCACCACAAACAGCATCACTCCCTTAACACTTTCAGTGCCATAGGAATGTGGATTGTGCACCCCTGTGTTACTCAAATGGTTACAAATCAGTACACCAAGCAGTACATAATCATCCCCTCAGCTCTGTATCATATTTCATACATGTTGTGCTCTCCCAAAGGAACAAGTCTTGGCTACAAGTGGGCAAGGGATCAAGGCTGAGGGGCAGCTGGTAGCTACAAATCCCCATGAACCCTGCCTGACCCCCATCCTTCTTCCCTTGGGAGTGCACCACATGACATATGATACAGAGCTGATCAAATATACGCGTCAATATATACCATTAGGAAATAAGCACAGGAAGGGCAAATTGACACCAGTGTGGCTTAATAATGAAGTTTGAGGGGAAATAAGAAATGAGAAGTAGAATTTTAAAGTGTTTAAGTCAGACAGGTCAGATGCATCATTTAAAAATACAAAGGAGGTAATAAAATCTGCAAACAAGCAATTAGGCTAACTAAAATTGAAAATGAAAGCATTATAGCAAAAGAGAGCAAGAAAAATCCTAAACAAGTCTACAAGTATATTAATAAAAAAGATTAAGGTTGATATTGGTCCTCTTAAAGTTGAAACAGGTGACTTGATTAGTGAGTATAAGGATATGGCTGACACCTTAAACACATTCTTTTCTTCTGTATATATAAAGGAAGCAACAATGACTGGCTATGGGCAAACACAAAACCACAGAATTTCCTCCATCATTACATGGCTTGCTGAGGACAAAGTCCAGAAGAGACTGGAAAATGTTATGGTGGTGAATAAAGCACCTGACCCTGATGGTATGCACCCAAGGGTACTTAAGGAACTTAGTGTCTCGGGAATCTTGCAAATAACAACTCAGGTACATAAAATCAATTCCACTTTATTAATAATAAATCACAAGAATAGATGAGTGCAGACACTTCCCCAACCTTGCTGGGGTCAGGAGTGGGGACAGTGCACAGTCCACTACCAGGAGCTGAAACTGAACCCAGCCAGAATGATGAATGAGCTTAGAGTGAACCAGTAGAGAGAGCAGAACCACAGAGGTAGCAATAGTGGTAAGCGTGCTGTAAGCGGAGCAGAAGCTGGAAGCCCACAAGCTAGAATGCAAAGGACAACCGCAATACCCTAGAAAGCTAGGGTCACAGAAACTAGTAGGCTCTAGGGGCACAACAATCCCGATAGGACTAGGTGCTGCTGCACTACGGACAGGACTTAACCGACCAAGGATGGTATATGTGGAGAAAAGAAGTTGGCCAAGAATACTTCTCCTCCTGATATTCCTTCAAAATCATGAATGAGTTGTTGGAACATATTTTTTTCCTTGAGAGCAGAAAGGTTAACAGAAAAGAAAAGGGGTGGGAAAACTCCTGTTTCCTAAAATCACTATGTATTGAAGTACAGACTGGTAATCATCAAAAGTGATTAACAATGTTTATATCCTTTATTGCATTTGTGAATTATAAGTGGTCATTTATATGTCCCATATTAACATTGATGGGCCCCTTCCTTGAGGACCAATGTAATGGCACTGCTCTAATTCTCAAGGGGTTAAGAATTTCTCTCAAGTGCTATTAAGATATAATTTACACCAGACCATCCCCCTGTTGAGTAAAAATTTTAAGATGTTCATTGCCTTTGAATTACACTGTTGTAATTCAGCTGTGCTCTATGGGGAGTACATAGTTCTTACTTGCTTATTGTTTTTACCCTACGACTTCGGTTTTAGTATGTCAGTGCATGCCTAGATCAGACTTACTCAGTGACTGTCATTGAGTACGTTTGATCTGACCACTCATTAACAGACTACTTTTGGATTTTGATGAAGTATTAGTCCTTTATAGTAAAGGGCAATTTTTATAGTGCACTCTTTTTATTTGTATTAATACATGATAATTATAGTGTTAGTGAGGAGGTGTTTTATGATGTGTCAAAGATGAATGAGGATGTCATCAGGTGCACTATCAGTATTTTAATTTAGTATTGTTGCTGACTCAATGTGTGTTGCCTATAGGCTAAAGATGTTGTGATACATTATTGGTAGTGTTGCAGTGTTGTGTTGCATCTGATGATGTACAGTGTTAGCATAGTCATTTATGATATATTACCAGTGATGCCATTGATGAGGTGATTTGTGACATAATTGATTATGTAGTTTGTGATGTAATATGTGGTTATAACTTATTAGTATGCCAATGATGTAATTTGTGAGTTCATGCCTTATATAATCAGTAAAGCAGATGATTTGCATTTCCCATCCTTTATGATCATTTATGGATTTGAATGAGAATTTAACTCTCGGTTCAGAAAAACTTTTTGCCATTGGATATAAATAAGTTTTAGCTTCTTTATTAATAATAGAAAAGTTTCATTTATCTAAAGTTTCATGGCACCTCTGATTAATTATGCACACATAAGTTATGGATGCTCTACTTTTTGGCATTAAGTAGAAACCCTGCAATGCCGTACTGAGATTCTGCACATTATAATCTCTAATTAGTCAACATTTCATTGTGTCTCCTGACTACTAGTGGGATTAAGTAATTTATCATACATCATACTAAATTCAGTAAATTTAGATTCCAAAGTATGATTAGCAATTTATATTTTTTCATTAAATTAGCAATTTTACAAACTGCTCAAGTATCTTTTAGCCTATGCCTTTTTTTACTATATTCTGTATTTAAAAATTATGGTAAACAATGTAATAATTAGGTTATCTGCTTTTACATTAAGCTTGCTTTTTGAATTACTTGTGAGCTCATTAGAATCTTAAAATATGACATGTTGCCTTAGATTAAATTACAGTTGATAAGTGTTATCTCTGGTTTTATTTAATACAGATTCCTAGAATTTAAGGAGAAATTTGTAGATTTTTTTAAAAAATAGTTGTATTATCAGGTAAAATCTTGACAATATTAAGAATATCAAAGATAATTTTTGGTTTTATACAGATTCTTGTAAATTGTAAAGAAAATAAAGTAATATACTTTGAGTGTTCTTATAGAAACAGGTCTTTACAATAAAATATAGAAATTGAAAGAAAGTGTACTATGGGTAATACAATAAGTTAAATGAAGGGTTCTATTGGTGACTATTAAAGAGAAAAAAGTCTAACACAAAGGAAGAGAAGATAACTGTTTTAGTTCATTACAGCCTGAAAGACACATTTTGATCTTTTAGCAAAACTACTGTTTAACCAGTGAGACCAGATATCCTGAAATTTATTGTAGCAGTCATTTTCTATGGAGCTAACGTACTCATAATAGCAAATTTGAGCTATTTTATCCAGCACCCTGCTCCAGAAGATTTTCAGTTCCCGCCAATGTGCCGCAGTAATCATCCTTGTACTTATGATTACAAGGGTGAGAAGATTATCCTCCCTCTTTTTAAGGTTGGAAACTGTTTTCCCAGGAAGAGCTTCCCATAAAACTAATTGGATATGTTTGTCAAAGATCCTTGAAAGGAGATCAGAGATCCTGTTCCGGACAATCCCACCAAATGTGCAAAAAAGAGCCAGATTCATTGCAACCTCTAAAGTAATCACCAGAAAGGTTGGGAAACATGCGGAACAGTCTAGAAGGGACTAAATAGGTAAGATGGAGCATTCTATATTCCTGATCCCTTAAATGTAAATTAATACAGGATTTAGGTATTCTTTTCAAGATCTCCATCCACTCATCGTCTCTCTGCACTTGTCTAACCATCTCCTCCCATCTGTCCATACAGTGCATCCTCAAGTCTCCATTTACTAACATTTTATAAAGTTGAGAAATTAACTTGGAGCCTCTTTGCCAAAATCTTGCAAAGTGTTCAAATGGGAGAAGGGGGAATTTAATATAATCTCCCAAATAATTTCCAATTGATACCTTCAGTTTTGAGTAAATCCCTGAGAAAACAGTGTCTTCACTGCCATTATAAAAATATTCATATTCAATTATCTCCCCCCTAAAAATCATATCCCTGATTGTGTAAATATCTTTGGATAACTCCAGACTCTTCATTTTTTCTAGCTCATCTTTATTGCACTTAAATAGGATACGGTTACTAAGGGGAAGCATCTTTGAGCAGAAGTCTACCAGTTTAGATGGGCCTTTGAGTCTGTCCCAAATTTTGAAAACAACACTGGTAGAAATTTGTAGATAAAACCCTTGATAAAGTAATCAATGGTAATTTAATATAAGCATGTACAAGGTAAGTTATATAATATAATGAGACTGGTGTCTCACCTAAAGGCCAGCTACCATGTAAACAGTGCCTCATCCACAGAGCTTCACCCTTGGGAGTAGACCTGCCAAGGATGCAGGGTTGCATTCTGAGCCCCAATGAATCAACAGCTGAGCACAGTGGAAGTCTGAAAATGGATTCTCCATGCTCTCTGGTTACATTGATGCTAAACTGTGCAGTATAGTTTCCTGCCTTTTGTGATACATATCTGCATGGGCTCTCTGTATAGGACATCAACGCGCAACAGAGTGGGTCTACAAGGACTGCACATGTAGCCAAGGAGTTTGTGGTTGAAATAAATGTTTTTTCTGTCCCCATCCACAAATGGGTTATGGAATCTATTTTAGGAATGTACAGTACAGCTTCAGAATTTTTACTATATGAAATACTTAGAAAGCTGGGTAAATCCTCTTATATGCTTTGTGCACAATGCACTTTCTTGGTGCCAGTCTATCTTTATCCTGCCCCTTGTGACTTTCCTCCAATATTATAGGAGCTCCCATATATCATTTTAGATGTGCACTGGAACAAACAGGATTGCCTGCTCCAACTGGAGTGAGAGTAAGTTTCAGAGACAATGAGGGAATAATACATAGTAACTTAGTAAATTAGGCTGAAAAAAGACACAAGTCCATCAAGTTCAACCTTTGCTTCATACCTCAGTAACTGAGAATTTTATAGCTTTCCTGCTACCAATTAAATTAGTCTTTATCAGACCTTCCTGATCAGCCTACTGATAAACAGTATAACTCTGTATGTTCCCTTTTGAAAGAAATGTATCTAATCTTCTCTTAAATGTATCCATTGTATCTGCCATAACTACCTCCCTGGACAATGAATTCCACAATTTGACAGACCTTACCGTAAAAAAACCCTTCCTCTGCTGAAGTTTAAACCTCCTTTCCTCTAATCTCAAGGGGTGTCCCCTGGTCACCTGATCAGGCCTTGGAATAAATAGCTCACCGCAGAGATCCTTGTATTGACCTCTCATATACTTATACAATGTGATAAGGTCTCCTCTTAGTCGTCTTTTCTCTAGAGTAAATAAACCAAGTTTGTTTAGTCGTTCCTCATATGTCAAGTCCTCCATTCCCTTAATTAATTTTGTTGCTCTCCTCTGTACCCTCTCTAGTTCTAGTATATCCTTTTTCAGAACCGGTGCCCAAAACTGCACTGCATACTCAAGGTGAGGTCTTACCAATGATTTGTATAATGGCAAAATAATGTTATCCACTCTTGCTTCAATACCTCTTTTTTATGCAATAATGCTGAACCTAACATAAATTGTTTGGACTTACTTAAAATCCATTGGCACTCAGGATCAAAACCGGGAGGACACAGTTTGTGGGGGATAATACAACTTTGAGGCTCATATATCCCAAGGAAGGATTTGTGAGTGTAATACCTATTTTTTCAATTTTCGGTACTAGATTTGTGCATGTAACTACATCTTCGGGAGATTAGCCTCATTCATCGATACCTCCCCCACCTATTGATAGCCATTCAGTAGATATCATGATGTGGCAGATCGTGTCCACCCATTGCACACTGTGTGTTGTTCTGACCACACATGGCAATATGGTGAAGGATAAAAGCATCCAGGGCATCAAGTAATATCTGAGGAGATTCCATCCCACAGAATATGTTAAGCTGGTGGGAGGATTCCTCATTACTATTTAAACCACTATCTTCAGCGAAAAGTGGGCAAGGGGCATAGGGACAGCAGCAGTATTTGGTTTCTGGTGGGATGATTTCATATTTGGGACGCTAAGCATCATGGTATTTGGTTAGAGTTGTGCCAGGTGTTTGATGTAAGTGCAGATGTGTTGTTCCCAGTCCTTCCCTTACTTACCAACACACTGTACATATTGCAGTTGCTACTGAGAGGCACAGTTTCTTCCTGCTTTCAAGGGAAAAACTTTTATTCCAACAACACACCAATGATTTTGGAGGAGGGGGCATATGGAGAAGCATTACTGGCCAACTTCCTTTCTCTACATATACCTGAAGTGGTAGGGGCTAATTGTGGTGCTGCTACTACCTCATTCACATCCCTTAAGCTAGTAATGGCAAGTGGAACCGTGTTCATCATAACCCATATCACTGTTGTTGTTGATCCCATTCCCTTGGAGCTGCGTAATAATTCTGTTGCTTAAACATCTCAGCAGAATCAGCAAGAACAGCAGTCACAAATGCCGCATTGACACTGGGGCATTTGCCTCTGGTCACCATAACATGACCTGCTGGCACTAGGCCTGTAGGGCATATTTTTTTCTCAGGGCTTGTTCTTTGAACACAAACCAGAGGCCTACAAAAAAAATTGAAGGCTTGTTTCTAACAGGTGTTAATGTTTCAAATCACTGATTCCTCAGAGCTTGTGACGCTAACAAGCCTGAGCGAAAAAAATCTCTGATATGATTCCTCAGAACTTGTGATGCTAACAAGCATGAGTGATAAAATTATCTCTGGTGTGATTCCTTGGGGCCTGTGATACGAATAAGCTTAAGTGATAAAATTATCTCCAATTCCTCAAGTCTTGTGATGTTAACAAGTCTGATAGATAAAATTATCTCTGATGTGATTCCATTGTGATGCTAACAAACCAAAGTCAATGTTTCCTCAGGACTTGGGCCTAACACAAGTCTAAGTCCTACAACAAATAAATGTTTCCTTATGGCTTGGTCCTCTAACAACAAGTCTAAGTCCTAAAAGTGACCATCTACAAAAAAATCTATCCCATCAAGTGTCAGTCTGCTCCAGTCACAGCTTATGTCAGGGGTCCCTGTCACGTTACATACCAATTTCTTATTTTTTTTCTGTCCCTCCCCAATACCAGTAAGTAACATCCCCCAATAAATTATCTGATTCTGTCCCCAGACCCCTTGTATACCATGTCTTTTTTAAAATGTTATTTATTTTTATTAACTGTACCCCCAATATCAGCCAGCAACCCCCCAAAATAAATTCCCTGCATAACCGATTCTTTCTCCACACCAACACAGGCACCCTCAAACCCTTTTTATACTATGCCTGTGTGAAATAAAATAACATTTGCTATGTGTTCTGTATAAAATCAATGCTCCCATTGATTTGAGCTGAGCAAAAAGAGTGGATCCACTGCATGTTAGTTGATTACTGCAAATCTGCAGAATAACTATGATCTAGGACAAAACCCTGAGCCACTTGAGTACTGGCAAACATTAAAGAGAGTGTGTGTTTGTTGCTAACACTCATATATAACTTTATAGAAACCCTTTGTTGTCCACCATCAAGCATGTAGTCAGAGTAGGTTTTCAGTGAAGCTGGTTATATTGTTAGTGACTGTAGGATATTTCTGTCCAACATTGTTGATACATACATTTTTAAAATGAAACAGCATCTAATACCATACAAGTCTCATGTCTCAGAAGTGGAAAAAACATACAAGACAGAAAAGCATAAGACACATGTATCAGCAGCACTGTGGAGGCATTTGTACAGTTGCCACCAACTATGGTAACTCGCACAGTGCTATGAACATCAATTGATAATTGTCAAACAATATATCTAAGGTTCTATTGGAATCATACTTGATACTATGTAAAATTGTCTAGCATTCCTTCCTGTTCATTGTCATCATCCTCCTCATCATCATCATGTATTCTTCACCTCCTTTTACATCTGCCACTTTAAATTAAACCTGTTATTTTTTATTAACCTTATGTTGCTTATTGATGTTGATTATAATTTAATGTTATCACCATTTAATCTCTTTAAGTGGGCCATATATATATATATATGTATATATATATATATATATATATATATATATATATATATATATATATATATATATATTGATTTTATTATATTTGTATATTTAATACATTGAAATTAAAATGTATATATTTTCATCCGAAGAAGCTGAGTTTTTATTATTTCACTTGTTCATCTTTTCAGGAAGATATTGGTTGAACCTGAGTGGAGACAAGTTTGTGATCTCCAGAGGTGTATTTGGTTGGGGGTAAGACTCTAACCAATGGTGAATGTTAGTAGAGCTAGTTTTATCTATATTGGAATATTGTATTGATAATATTACAGTACTGGGCACCCTTCTGTGTTCTTTTTTTGCTACATGTTTACAACAGGCATCAGCATCCCCAGTTGCCACAACCAGATTTCCCACAGCTGCCACAGGGACCTATCCACTTCCCCACCACCAACATGCAGTAGATACATTTGAAACAGCAGTTCTACACAAGGGGAGGCATGCCAATGGTCATGGGTGCCATACAGTGTACACGTGTGAGAAATAAAAGCTCCAACACGAGAAGGACATCTGTACATGAACAGGAAGAGCTTCCACTTCATCAATGTACAGTTGGCCTGTGATGCCACTATGAGGATAACCCATGTATGTGCAAAATATCCAGGCAGCTGTCATGACTCCTATATCCTCAAACAGTCCTCCGTACACAGGGACTTTAAGAATGGGACCTATACATGAGAATGGCTATTAGGTGAGTCAACACACATCACAACACAGGTGCACTCACACTATTTATGGAAACAGCTTAGCATGATCATGATACACAACAATAACATCATCCACGTAACATCTCACCATGTCACTCTCAGACCACAGTTGATGCTGACTATGGCTGCAAGCCGTGGCTACTCACCCCACTGAACAATCCTAACACACCTGCATAGGAATGCTACAATGTGCCAGTATATAATCCATGCAGCTAATATTCCATGGATGTGTCACCTTGATGTTGGGAAGTCAACAGACATCTACCATTCCATCACCGCAATGTTGACTTTTACACTTCAGTGATATCATGCATCTCCCATGCAAACAAAGGTACAACACACTGCACATATTCACCACATAGCTAGGTTCAACTGATGATAGCAAACAACATTGATGTGGTGGCCCATAGCCTTATCACCCATGGCACCATGGTAGCAAGAGAGGGACATTCCATGCAGTGTATCAGAGACCACTCTGTTATTACAGGGGTGAAATGTTTATTTGAGCTGTCATCAAAACCTCAGTTGTGTAAAGCCTAGGGGCTAGATTCTATGGCAGACACTAAATGTTTTTTTCTTTTTGTTATTTTTTTTTCAAAAACTTTTATTGAAATTCAGAAAATAGGATACAAGTTTGAAAATCAAACATGACAATGCAATCAGTGTTATAAACATATGAAAGGAATAAGGAAAGAAAAACATAGGATTAACAAAATACAATACAATGCATGTATCTAATAAGAGTTGAGTATCATACAGTTCTACATAAATTGATGGATATAGAGATGTCTCACTGTTTCTAGAATTCATGATTGTGCTTTAGGAAGTGGTTATCACGGTGCCCGTGATTCTGACTGTGCGACATTCCTACTTCCGGGTTTGCTTTGGCTGCTTCTTATTGGTACTGGGTTGCTAGCCCCTCCCTGGGCTTGCCTTTGTATACGCCCTCCTGTCACTATGCCGGTGCCCTTTTGTGGTGTTCCTGACCTGACGCTTGTAGCTGTGTTCCTGTTCCGTGTATGAACTGGTTTCATCTGACCTTGCTCCTGTCTCCGCTGCCTGTTTACTGGACCCGGCTTGCCTGACGATGACCGTTACCGATTTGGCTGACTATCGCTCTCTGTGTACTGATCCAGGCTTTGGCTGACAACCACTCTCTGTGTACCGATCCAGACTTTGGCTGACTACCGCTCTCTGTGTACCGATCCAGGCTTTGGCTATTCCGCCTAACGTCTGATTGTCGCTAGTGCTTCTATGGTCCCTGTCTTGCCCTCTGCCTTTGTCTTAACAGTCGCTGCCAGTCGGCGCTTCCCTTTGCCTCCGGTTACTCTACCTCTCAGCCTGTGCCTTATTGCAGGCTCTGTTACGCGCTATACAGCCTGTGATCTCCGGTCACTAGCGGTGCTACCTCTTGTCAGTCTGCTCTCACCTGTTGCCTCCGGTGGTGCTACCTCTCAGCATGTGCCTCATTGCAGCCTCCGTTACGCGCTATACAGCTTGTGATCTCCAGTCACTAGCGGTGCTACCTCTTGTCAGTCTGCTCTTACCTGTTGCCTCCGGTGGTGCTACATCTCAGCCTGTGCCTCATTGCTTCCTCCATTACGTGCTATACAGCCTGTGCCCTCCGGTCACTAGTGGTGCTACCACCTGTCAGTCTGCTCCTTTTCGCTTCCTCCGGTTGCTCTGCCTCTCAGTCTGGGCCTCCTTGCAGTCTCCGTTGGCATACTATCCAGCCTGTGTGCTACGGCCTCTAGTGGTGCTACCTCCTGTCAGGCCACATGGCCCGCTATCTCCAGTTGCGCTATTCTGAGCAGTCTGCCTGTTTACACCGGTTGCGCCCCGTGCAGTAGGTGCCTCTCCTGTGTGCCTCAGGGCACTTCCTCTATTACCGTTTATGCTATTCCTGGGCTACCTTACCCGGTTATAGGTAAGGCCGGTAGAGCCTCCTCTATATCCTTGTTGGTACCATTTCCTGGGCTGCCTTACCCGGTTACAGGTAAGGCCGGTAGAGCCTATTCACCTCCCTATATTGGGGTGCCTGCCCTGCAGTATAGTTCCCTCTTAGGGCCTCTCTGGACCTGTACTGCTGAGTTTTCATTTCTGTCTCTGTTCCAGTTATTATTTGCATTTTTTTTTATCGGTTTGTGCCCTGACCTGTGCCAGATTATATCACTTTCCTCTGTGTGAAGTCTGGACCCGTGTAGGGCCTCTTTGTTCTTTATTTTGTTTAATAAAGCTTCATTGTTTTATCTTACCAAATTGTCTGAGTGTTCATTAAGACAATGGCGCAGTAAAACACTGAATGTATATGGAAAAAGGGATGAGGGGAAAGGAGGTGAAGGGAGGAGGGGAAGGAGGGTTTGTCAGTTAAAGAGTTTTGTAAGGAGTTAGGCATCTCTCATGTGCAGGCTCACGAGGAAGCTCAAGCTGAGGGGGGTGCCACTGAGGCAGAGAGGGCTGCAAACATAGGATCTCAATCTAGGAGGAGATGGCATCTACGCCAAAGGCCTCTGTGGCTATCGATGAATTATGGTGAGGTCTGGGTTAAGGTACAGACTTACTTGAATATCTGGAGGAAAGCCGGGATTGCCATTTGGCGTAGTATTTATCAGTAGTCAGGGCAGTTATGGCATGGAGTCTGTCCATGTTCGAGATAGAGTCTACTTGCCCTATCCAGAGATCAGTTGTAGGTGGGCTATTGGATAACCATAATCTTGGAATGGGCTATCTAGCTGAGGACAGTAATGAATGTAAAAGGGACATTTCCTGTTTCTTGAGTACAGGAAAAGTCAGAGAACAGTAGGAAAACAAGAAGACCAAAGGGTCTAGAGGAATCTGGATTCCCAACACTTCCATTATAATTGAAGCCACTTGATTCCAATAAGGCTTTATCATGGTGCATATCCACCATTTATGGGTCATGGTCCCCACCTCCCTTAAGCAACGCCAGCATAAATTAGAGTGATTTTTAAAAAATGTGCAATAAAGTGGCGGGAGTTTTATACCATCGATAAAGTATTTTATAATTTGCTTCTTTAGTAGTGGAATCAACTGGTCTAGAGTAATTAATCCAAAATATTGTGAACCATGTTTCTGATGAAAGAGTTATATCTAACTCTTTTTCCCAGAGGCGTACAAAATAAAGTTTAGGGACCATAGGAGCGGGAGAGAGGGGAGAATAAAATTAGGAAAGAGGGTGCAAGGATGTAGGGGGTGAATTGAGGCTTTGTTCAAATGGGGACAACCGTCTAGAGTTATAACCATTTTTGATCGCTTGATTTGGATATATTGCCACCAAGGAACCCGTGTAAGGCCTGATAGAGCTTGGATTTTGTGAATAGAAGGGAAGACAGAGTACATGAGAAGACTGCCTAGTGTATCCATCTGGTTTGTCCTCCACATAGAGAACGAGTGTGAGTCAATGCCCGGTGTGAAAGAGGGGTTATTTAGAAATGAAGTGAGTGGAGAAGGGGAGGGAGATAATATACAACAGATGTTGGGATCCTGCCAGATTTTTAAGAGATGGACGACGATCATGTCTGAAGAATAGGCCGGTGAGATTAAATTGTGGGGTGTCCACAATAATTGTATGAGATCAACTTGTTCCAAAACATCTTGCAGTGTATCTGTATGAAAAGTCAAAGTCTGGTGTCCTTAAATCACCCCAGGGGATCTTGGGGAAGTTAATGGGAAGGGAGGGAGAAAAGGATAGTACTAGTGAGATCTGGACAGGTCAGCTGCCTGCCCTGCTGCCAGATGTGCTGCCCCTGCTGCTAACATTGCTGCCCCTGTTGCCACTAGCGCTGTGCCTGATGTCAAACATGCTGACCCTGTTGCAACCAGTGCAGTGCTTGCTGCCAGTGCTGCCACTAGCAGCAGGGGACACTAAGTCACACTTGCCATCCCCAAGCAGTCCCGCCAGTGCTAGTACTAAGAAGGTCTAGCAGCTTCTTAGTGTTAGGAGTGAAGGAGGGGGTAATCAAAATCCTCATATTACTAGTGACTAGGAGGAGGAAGACTCTGTGGCTGAACTTGATGTGGTTTGTGTTAGTAGAAATAGCAGTAATGGTGAAGCAGCCAGTGGGGTTAGTGTTAGGGGAGTGGTAGGGGAAGCATTTGAGGGTGTCCAGACTAGCAGTCAAGGGAGCCCACACCATTCTCCTGGCTCAGGGAGTCCTCCTCCCCTTCCCTTCACTACAGTGTCCAAGTGGAACAGGATCCTGAAAGGCCAGAACTGGTGTTGGGGGTGAGCAGGTGCAGAATTCATACAACCACCAGCTGGAGCACAGATCAGCTGCCTGTGTCTGATGCTACTGCTTGCAGTCTGCCTTCTTCATGTCAAAAAGAAATGCCAAGTATGGCATTAGGGTACCCTCTGTCACATTGCTCGTCACCTCCTCCAAGCAGCAGTGAGATGTCTGTAATGGAGCAGCAACAGCATCACTAGTGGTGGTGGCGATGATTATGCTGGAGAAGCTGGGGTGGAAGATACAATCATGGTCTTTATAGCAAAAACTGAGAAGGAATGGGAGACAGGGATGAGGGTGGGCATCACCACCACCACCACAAGCAATGAGCTTTTGGATATTGCAGAATTTGCAACTGCTCTAAATCCTGCTGCTGCTGAGCTGCAAGGGCAGCAGTATGCTGAGGAGCAAGCTAGTATGCCACAGACCACCGTGAACACAGTGAGAATGGGGTCAACAAGTTATGCAGGACTAGGACAGGTTCCACTTGCCAGTGCCAGCAATACTCTTGGTCCTAGCTGCAGTGCTGATTCTGAGTCAGTAGCAGCAACAGCAGCAACATCATCCTCGGCCAGCACGGACAGTGAAGGGGAATGTGGAGGAGAAGAAGAAAGAGGCCATTCTTCTCCATCTGTTCCCTACCCCTATTCCCTGAAGTCATGGATGTGGGACTGTTTTTCTTTTGGGGCAGTCACAGTGCAGTCATCTCCAGTGGCACTGTGCACAATTTGTGACAAGTCAGTTAGTCAGGGCACAACTGCCCTGATATCACACATGAAAAACAGACACCGTGACATTTATGTAAAACATGTTAAAGACAAACACCCACCACAGAAATCAAACACTAATACCCCCTGACTCTCCAGAAAGGCAACAATAGGTGAGGTGGAGAGTAAAGAGGCAGAAGAATGGAGAAACCCAGACAGAGACTGGAAGTTCCATGACAAGCAAAATATCTAGCTCACCCTCAACATCACCCTCATCCTCTAGGGTAACAACCACATCTTCTGCCAATCCACCTTGTTCATTGTTAACTCCCCCACCAAATGATAGCCACTCTGTTGATGTTAGGATTTGGCAGTTCGTCTCCACCCATTGCACACTGTGTGGTGCACTGACCACACACACCATTGTGGTGGATGAGAATTGCAAGCAGGGCATCAAGCTCCATCTGAGGAGATTCCATCCCGCAGAATATGCTAAGATGCTGGCAGGGAGGGTTCATCATTACTATTAAACTGTCAGCAAGTTGTCATGTTTCCTTAGTGGGGTTTGGACAAGGGGTATAGTGATAACAGCAGTATTTGGGTTCTGCTGTCATGGTGTTTGGATACAGTTGTGCCCCCAGGTGTTATTTACCACACACACACTGTGCACACTGCAGTTACTGATGAGAGGAACAGTTCCTGCTCTCAAGGGAAAAATGTATATTCTAATAACAACATATCTATGATTTTGGAGTAAGGGCAGGTAGAGAAGAATTATTGGTCAACTGCTTTTCTTTACATAGACTGGGGGCTACTTATTGTGCTGCTACTGCCTCAGATGCATCACTGGAGCTAGTCATGGTAAGTGGAACCTTCATCATCCATCAACCATGTTACTGCTATTGGTCCCATTCTGTTTCAGTTGCCTAATCATCCTGCTGCTTAAACAACTCAGCAGCAGCAGCAGCAAGAACAGCAGTCACAAATCCAGCATCTACATCAGGGTATTTGACAATGGCCAGTGGCCACTAGCCAACAGAACATCACCTACTGGCTCTAGGCCAGTAGGGAATTTTTTTTTTCTCAGGGCTTGCACTTTAAAATAAATACAACCCCCCCCCCATAGTCCTACGATAAAAAATAAACATTTTTTTTTCTAACAAGCCTAATTCCTACAAATCAATGTTTCCTTAGGGCGTGTGCCAAACAAGCTTAAGTTCTACAAATCCATGTTTTTTCAGGGCTTGTGCCTCTAATAAGTCTAAATCATACAAATCCATGTTTCCTCAGGGCTTGGGCTTCTAACAACAACTCCATCAAATCATCCTTTACAAAATACTCTATCAAGTCAAGTATCAGTCTACCTCAGTGGCAGTTTACGTCAGGGTGTTCCTTTCTCTATCACTTTACATACAAATGTCTTATTTTATTTTATTGATTTATTTTTTTATTAACTGTCCCCCCCAATTCCAGTCAAGAAACCCCCCAAAAACAAATTCCAACTGATTCATTCCCCAGACTCCACCCAACAACATCCTCCTCATACCCCTTTTATACCATGTTTTATGGGTTATTTTAATTGTATTTAGGATTTATTTTGTATTACCTATCCCCAATCCCAGTAACCCCCCCCAAAAAAAGCACTCGCTGTTCAACTGATTCTTTTCCCACACCCCACCAACACAGGAACCCTCATGACCCTTTTATACTAGGCCTTTGGGAAATAAAAAAATATTTGCTATGTTCCCATTGATTTCAATGGATTGAACTAGGTGGAAAAAAAGGGGAAAATTTGCAGTTTTTGTGGGAAATTATTCACCAAGTGGGAAGTGCCATTATTCGCCGATTTCAGTTTGAGGCAAAATTTTTCTCCCATCCCTATCTATCTATCTATGTATCTATTTTTCTTTTATGAAACTATTTTATCAGGAAGAATACATTGAGCTTGTATCTCATTTTCAAGTATTTTCTGTGCACTCATTTGTGTAAGTCAGAAAGATGAAAGGCTGAGTTGATCTTGCTATCCCTAGAACCTGCAACACTGAGGTTACTATAGATGGGAATTTCATACCACTGTCTGTCTTATATCAGTATAATATCAAGGATCATTTTAATAGCAAAAAAATGCAGCAGTAGCCAATGCCAGAATGTCACTTATTCAGTGTCTGACCAGCATATGCAAATAATCCTTAGGTTTGGCCACCTTAAGAGTAACAGTGGAATCCAGACCAGCTGCTTCACCACCAACCTCACTCTCTTCACACTCCATCACCAGTCTCTTGACGCTCTATGGGACTGGTTGGGATGGGAAATGTGACAGAGGGTCCCCGTCAGTTACACTTGCCATATCTCCTCAGAAGAAGGCACACCGGCAGCTGTAGTAACAGGCACAGGCAGCTGACGTGTGCTACTGCTCCTACTGTTAGCTAGTTCTGCTACAATCTTTAATACATTTCCCCACATCCCAAGGGGCTATGTTCGGGGATTGGCCATCACTGTGTCAGAGTGCTGCCTACTTCCTCCTCCACCTTTGTATCAAGTGTATCACTTTTGTATCAGCAGCATCAGGGTCTATTCAGCTTCTCTTGTTGCTGGACATGGTCATATTGCTATCCAGCACTTCAAATAACTTTATTTTTATTTTAGTACTTATTTTAAATTTCCTTCTCTTTGCCTCCTTTCTAAAGCAGCAAACAAACCAATAACAGAACACCTGTAACTTGTAATACTGCCTGTTTTGTATGACCAATTAATTTGCATATATTTTTGCTGACCTCTAATTATTTTCATGTGACTATTTTGACAATGCCTTTTTTGTGGATGACACTCATATAGGGGCCTCATTTCCCCCCCTCTTTTTGAATTCACAAGCCAAAATGTTTTCTAATCAGTATTAAAGGCTGTTTAGAGGTATTATCTGTCTTTAGAGGATTTGAAATCATAGATTGCTCTTTGTGTTCAGATTATTTAAACTTGTAAGGTGGTCAGTTTTCTTGAATGTTTCTAAAAGTAACTTAACAGGTTTCTTATTCTAAGTCCCATTATATGAAAATTCCTCTCCAAGTACTTGCTTAATTTACTTATATCATTGTTTTGTCACTAAGCATGAGTCCTCTATATGATCTGTTGGTGGAAGTAACGCATCCACATTTTTCTTACAACTCTCTCTCACCTGTGCTTTCCACCCCGCTTTACCTTTCTGTTTACTGTTTTCTGAAATGTTCTCTCCACTCTTCCTGTCTCTCCGTTACCATTTTGTTAGGTATCAGACATTGATTTTTCACTACATAGATATACCTGCAATATTAATCATTATCACATTTGTATTATAAATTGTGTATTTTACCTTTATATTTCTATTTTCTTTTGTGTGTCTGTGTTTGCAATTGTATCAGATTGTTCTGTTTTGGCTGATAATCCAATAAAGCTTCTTTTGAACAGAAAATATTTTTAAAATGTACTTATTTACAAGTGCATATTTCAATTGAGCGTGGAGTCTAAATATTGTATAGGTCAGAAATTCAGAACATCTAGAAGGCTTTGTAACATTATGCAATGACTATTTGTAACTATAATTAGTTGAAAGCAAATTATCAATATTTATTTAAATAAAAACCTTTGTTTATAAATATTTAACACCATCTGTAAGACATGAGAAAGTGAGAAAAACACATTGACAATTAAGTCTGCTCAGATTTGGCAATGAGCGTTTCCTAAGAATTTATTTTATGTAAATAACGGACAAGGAAAGTTAAAATTATTAAAATTCTTATTTAACAAAATAAGTTGTTTAATCAAAGTAATAAATTAAATTAGTCAGTTGAAGTCATAAAGTTATACACTGAAACAATTATTTAAATTTAGAATCCATTATTAAATTATCAGGGGGTTTCATCAAGTAATATATGTATTGAAAACTCTCACTACACTGTAGTAAAACATTATGGCCAGATTTAATAAGCCATAAATCCTTAAAATGCTTCAGCACATATCATTTATTTAGTCTTACTACCCAGTCAAGGAAACATAATCAAATCAATATACAGATATAAAGGATCTAGCATATACTATACAATGGTGCAGAGAAAGGAGACAAAGAGGTCCATCCCAACAGTTCAAACAACAGTGTGCCTTCTCTATTACTCAAATCTAGACATGCAGCTTATTCATAGGCCGTTGGATGAGCTTGAAGTATATGCAGAAGAAGCAAGAGGGAAGAGAACAGCGCAAACCGTGTCACAGTGCAGTAGTACAGCATACATCTGTGGTGTGTCAGGTGGATTTCCCTCCCCCCACAGGTGGGTACTCACTTAAATAGAGACTCTGCTTGCCTGTAGATTACTCACATTGACTGTGTTAGACCCCCAGTTTCGGTCATGCACCTCTACTCCTCCCATTGTTGCCTTTTATTTCTCTCTCACCTTCTCGATATTATGGACATTCCTTGTGCACTTCTTGTTTCTGCATCCACAATTTCTTAATCTGATCTGATTGGGAATGATATATGGGATTTTATATCAGCAGATATGAAGGGATTAGGCAGTAGTAGATAAAGTGGAGTGCCACATAAATAAATGTTTATTAAGGGGCAATTGAGAGTGATAGGAGACTGTGATTTCTAATGACTTTATGCCCCAAAAAAATATAGGGCTCAATTAAATTCCCCTGTTGCATAAAAAAACCCTGTCAGCATTTTTTCAAGCACGGTAAGCTATTCAATTACCTGTGGTATGAAATAGTACCAGATAAAAGAAACCCACCTCGGGTGTTAAATGTTGTGGCTTTTTTGCACATGTTAAAAAAAAAAAAAAATGCTGAAATATGCCATTCAATTCAGTGCTTTAAAAGGATAGTGATGTTTCACAAAAACAGCAGCTAATCTTCATAGTATTTGGGCCATGGAGAGTAGTGATGAGCAAGCACCCCAATGCTCGGATGTTCGGGTGCTCTGACCGAGCACCCCCTGAGGCTCGAGTGCTCGGCCGAGCACCCGAGCCCCATTGAAGTCAATGGGAGGACTCGAGCATTACACCAGGCACCCCCTGCTCTGATGAGGGGAGGGTGCCTGGTCCATAGGAAAAGGGCAGAAAAAGATGGAAACACTACAGAAATGGTTCAGGGACAGCATAGGGAGGATGTCTGGATGCACCTTGGACTCCAACATCGCTGCTGGGAACGATCTTTCGCCCGTAGTACGCCATTTTTACAGACTGACCGTAAAACACACAAAAAGGAAAATAAAAACGACTTTAGGCGAAAAATTGTTACCAAACAGTATTTGCTGTATATTTACTTGTATATCATCTGCAAATTCTCCCAAAAATTTCATCGATTTTCTGAAGTGAGGCCATGATTAAGAGGGAAACGTGCGCAGAGGCAAATTATCCCAAAAATTTCCTTGATTTTCAGAACTGAGGCCATGATTAAGAGGGAAACGTGCGCAGAGGCAAATTCTCCCAAAAATTTCCTTGATTTTCAGAACTGAGGCCATGATTAAGAGGGAAACGTGCGCTGAGCTGACCATCTAAAACATTATGGGTGAGGGTCTGCTGCAGAGCTGACCATCCTAAACATTATATGCGAAGGCCCGCTAGTGAGCTGACGCTATAAAACATTATATGAGAGGGCCCGCTAGAGAGCTGACCCAATAAAACATTATATGAGAAGGCCCGCTGGTGAGCTGACCTATATAAAAATTGGCAAACAGGGCCCGCTGGTGAGCTGGCCCTATATAAAAATTATATCACAGGGCCCGCTGGTGAGCTGGCCCTATATAAAAATTATATCCCAGGGCACGCTGGTGAGCTGGCCCTATATAAAAATTATATCCCAGGGCATATGGAAGAGGAGGAGGAGGATGAGAACATTAAGAGTCAACCATATACCCGTTTTTTGGGTGGAAGGGGTGAATGGGAATACAGAGTATTCCCATCATTGTAAATAACATATATAAAGTGAGTTTATGTTCCCCCGGGGCTTTCCTCCAGTGGAGTGGAGAAGTCAGGGGAAATCCAGGCCTTGTTCATTTTTATAAGTGTCAACCTATCAGCATTGTCGGTGGAAAGGCGGATACGCTTATCTGTTATGATGCCACCAGCAGCACTAAATACCCGCTCAGACAGAACGCTGGCGGCAGGGCAGGCCAGCACCTCCAAGGCGTAGAGTGCCAGTTCATACCACGTGTCCAGCTTGGACACCCAGTAGTTGTAAGGCACAGAGGGATCATTGAGGACGCTGACACGGTCTGCTACGTACTCCTTCACCATCTTCCAAAACTTTTCCCTCCTTGTGACACTAGGCTGCGCATCAGGGTGAGGGTGCTGGCGGGGTGTCATGAAGGTGTCCCACGCCTTGGAGAGTGTTGCCCTGCCTTTGTCGGAACTGCTGTGTGCTCCCCTTTTCTCCCCTTCTCGGTTGGCCAAGGTAGCACGTACTCTGCCGCCAGCGTTGTCAGATGGAAAATTTTGGAGCAATTTTTCAACAAGAACCTTCTGGTATTGCACCATTTTGCTTGTCCTCTCCACCGGAGGAATGAGAGATGAGAAATTCTCTTTGTAGCGGGGGTCCAGAAGGGTGAACACCCAGTAATCCGTGTTGTCTAAAATGCGTACAACGCGTGGGTCACGGGAAAGGCAGCCTAACATAAAGTCAGCCATGTGTGCCAGAGTACCAACAGTCAAGATTTCGCTGTCCTCACCAGGAGGCTGACTCTCAATATCCTCATCCTCTTCCTCCTCTTCTGCCCACCCACGCTGAAGAGATGGAACTAAAGTTCCATGGCTACCCTCTGTAGCGGAGGCAACCGTGTCTTCCTCCTCCTCCTCCTCCTCCTCCTCCTCCTCCGCCTCCTCCAATTGTCGCTGAGAAGACGAAGTGAGGGTGCTCTGGCTATCACCTTGTGTAAGCTCTTCCTCCCCCATTTCCACCTCTTCCACATGCAAAGCGTCGGTTTTAATTGTGAGCAGCGAGCGTTTCAGTAGACACAGAAGTGGGATGGTTACACTGATAATAGCGTTATCGCCGCTCACCATCTGTGTCGATTCCTCAAAATTGCGTAAAACCTCGCAGAGGTCTGACATCCATTCCCACTCCTCACTTCTGATTACAGGAAGTTGAACGGAGAGGCGACGACCGTGTAACAGCTGGTACTCCACTACTGCCCTCTGCTGCTCACAAAGCCGGGCCAACATGTGGAAGGTGGAGTTCCAGCGCGTGCTCACGTCACACAGCAGCCGGTGAGCTGGCAATTGTAAGCGCTGCTGCAGCTTCAACAGGCCGGCCGAAGCTGTAGATGACTTACGGAAATGTGCACACACGCGGCGCACCTTGGTCAAGAGATCATGCACATTGGGGTAGGTTTTTAGAAATCGCTGCACCACTAAATTAAATACATGCGCTAGGCATGGTACGTGTGTGAGCTTGCCGAGCTCCAAAGCCGCCACCAAGTTACGCCCATTATCACACACAACCATGCCTGCTTGCAGGTTGAGTGGCGAGAGCCACTGCTCGGTCTGGTGACTAATCCCCTGCAACAGCTCTGAGGCCGTGTGCTGTTTGTCCCCAAGGCAGATCAGCTTCAGCACGGCCTGTTGACGCTTCCCCACTGCAGTGCTACACTGCTTCCAGCTACTGGCTGATGGGGGAGTGGCGGTGTGTGTAGAGAATTCGGAGGTGGAAACGGAGGAGGAGGAGCCAATAACGTAGGTGCTGGTGGAAACCCTGATGGAGGTAGGGCCCGCAATCCTCGGCGTGGGTAGCACCCGTGCCATCCCAGGGTCCGAGTCGCTCCCAGCCTCCACGACATTCACCCAGTGTGCCGTCAGGGAAATGTAGCGTCCCTGGCCACAAGCACTTGTCCATGTGTCAGTCGTTAAGTGGACCTTCCCAGTAACTGCGTTGGTCAGGGCACGGGTGATGTTACGGGACACATGGTGGTGTAATGCGGGGATGGCACACCGGGAAAAGTAGTGGCGGCTGGGGACCGCGTACCGAGGGACAGCTGCTGCCATCAGGCTGCGGAAGGACTCAGTGTCCACAAGCCTAAATGGCAGCATTTCGATGGCCAGTAATTTTGAAAGGTGTGAGGTTAGTGCTATGGCCTGTGGGTGGGTGGCTGGGTATTTTCTCTTGCGCTCAAATGCCTGGGGTAACGACATTTGGACGCTGTGCTGGGACAGGGAAGTGGATGTGGTCGCTGATGGTGCTTCAGATGCTACAGGTGCAGGGCGGGAGGTATGCGGGCCTGCGCCTTCGACAGGCGATTGGCCGGCACCGAAAACAGGGGAAGAGGAGGCAGTGGTGTGGCCTGCAGACACAGATGGGCGATCCAGGCATTCCTCCCACTTACTACGGTGCTTGGATGCCATGTGTCGGATCATGCTGGTGGTGGTGAGGTTTCTAGTGTTCATGCCTCGGCTCATTCTGGTGTGGCACAGGTTGCAAACTACAAATCTTTTGTCGTCCGCACTTTCCTTAAAAAAACGCCATACCGCGGAACACCTACCCCTTGGCAAGGTAGATTTACGCAAGGGGGTGCTCCGTGGAACATTTGCGGGCCGGTTTGGTGCGGTCCGCCTTCTTTCTGTAGCCACACCACTGCCTCTTCCAGCCTGTTGCGGTGCTGCAGATGGCTCACCCTCAGGACTGCTGTCATCGCTCGGCTCTACACCTTCCCAGGTGGGGTCAGTCACCTCATCGTCCACCAAGTCCTCCTCCACTTCCTCACTCTGATCATCCTCCTCAAGTCTTGATCCCACCACATACTCGGTCATTGACAACTGTATAACATTCTCCTCAACAAGGTCTTGAGAAGGAAATAGTGGTTGATTTAATGGCAACTGTGTCTCATCATCATCATCATCATCCACTACTTCCTTTGACCTTAAATGCCGTTCACATCTGTCATCTTCTTGTGATTGGGTAGCCTCTAGAGGTTGTGAATCAGGGCACAAGATGTCATGTTCCTCTGCAAGCGTGCTTGGAGAGAGGGTCAAATGAAGGATTGGTGATGAGACGAGCTCCTCACTATATCCCAGTGTGGGATCACTTCTTTGACCAGACCGTGTATGGTGGGAGGAAGGATGATCAGAGTGAGGATTATGTTGACCAGACTCTTGGCTACTGAGAGTGGACTTGGTGGAAGACAGGGTGGTGCTTAACCGACTGGAAGCAGTATCAGCTGTCATCCAACCGACCACCTGTTCGCACTGGTCGGACCTCGAGAGTGATGTCCTGCGACGCCCTGTGAAATCAGACATGAAGCTAGGTATGGTGGATGTCTTTCTTTCTTGTGCTCTGGCACCAGGCACAGTTTCTCCGCGTCCTGACCCGCGCCCTGAACTTTCAGGATCACGTCCACTTCCCCGTCCCTTTTTACCCGCCTTCTTCATCTTACACGATATATATGACTTTAATATATATGAGTTTGAAAACTTAACAGTATTTCTTACTATTCTGCAACTCTGCAGAGTACACAGAATAGGCTGCTAAACTGCGGTGACACACACTGAATGGAATAAGTGACTTTAATATTTGAGTTTGAAAAATTAACAGTATTTCTTACTATTCTGCAACTCTGCAGAGTACACAGAATAGGCTGTTAAACGGCGTTGAAACACACTGAATGGAATATGTGACTTTAATATTTGAGTTTGAAAACTTAACAGTATTTCTTATAATTCTGCAACTCTGCAGAGTACACAGAATAGGCTGTTAAACGGCGGTGAAAGACACTGAATGGAATATGTGACTTTGATATTTGAGTTTGAAAACTTAACAGTATTTCTTATAATTCTGGAACTGTACAGAGTACACAGAATAGGCTGTTAAACGGCGGTGAAAGACACTGAATGGAATATGTGACTTTAATATTTGAGTTTGAAAACTTAACAGTATTTCTTATAATTCTGCAACTGTACAGAGTACACAGAATAGGCTGTTAAACGGCGGTGAAAGACACTGAATGGAATATGTGACTTTAATATTTGAGTTTGAAAACTTAACAGTATTTCTTATAATTCTGCAACTCTGCAGAGTACACAGAATAGGCTGTTAAACGGCGGTGAAAGACACTGAATGGAATATGTGACTTTGATATTTTAGTTTGAAGACTTAACAGTATTTCTTCCTATTCTGCAACTCTGCACAGTACACAGAATGTGCTGCTACACTGCGGCGAAGCACACTGAATGGAATATGTGACTTTGATATTTGAGTTTGAAAACTTAACAGTATTTCTTATAATTCTGCAACTCTGCACAGTACACAGAATAGGCTGCTAAACGGCGGTGAAACACACTGAATGGAATATGTGACTTTAATATTTGAGTTTGAAAACTTAACAGTATTTCTTACTATTCTGCAACTCTGCAGAGTACACAGAATAGGCTGTTAAACGGCGTTGAAACACACTGAATGGAATATGTGACTTTAATATTTGAGTTTGAAAACTTAACAGTATTTCTTATAATTCTGGAACTGTACAGAGTACACAGAATAGGCTGTTAAACGGCGGTGAAAGACACTGAATGGAATATGTGACTTTAATATTTGAGTTTGAAAACTTAACAGTATTTCTTATAATTCTGCAACTCTGCAGAGTACACAGAATAGGCTGTTAAACGGCGGTGAAAGACACTGAATGGAATATGTGACTTTGATATTTTAGTTTGAAGACTTAACAGTATTTCTTCCTATTCTGCAACTCTGCACAGTACACAGAATGTGCTGCTACACTGCGGCGAAGCACACTGAATGGAATATGTGACTTTGATATTTGAGTTTGAAAACTTAACAGTATTTCTTATAATTCTGCAACTCTGCACAGTACACAGAATAGGCTGCTAAACGGCGGTGAAACACACTGAATGGAATATGTGACTTTAATATTTGAGTTTGAAAACTTAACAGTATTTCTTACTATTCTGCAACTCTGCAGAGTACACAGAATAGGCTGTTAAACGGCGTTGAAACACACTGAATGGAATATGTGACTTTAATATTTGAGTTTGAAAACTTAACAGTATTTCTTATAATTCTGGAACTGTACAGAGTACACAGAATAGGCTGTTAAACGGCGGTGAAAGACACTGAATGGAATATGTGACTTTAATATTTGAGTTTGAAAACTTAACAGTATTTCTTATAATTCTGCAACTGTACAGAGTACACAGAATAGGCTGTTAAACGGCGGTGAAAGACACTGAATGGAATATGTGACTTTAATATTTGAGTTTGAAAACTTAACAGTATTTCTTATAATTCTGCAACTCTGCAGAGTACACAAAATAGGCTGTTAAACGGCGGTGAAAGACACTGAATGGAATATGTGACTTTCATATTTTAGTTTGAAGACTTAACAGTATTTCTTCCTATTCTGCAACTCTGCACAGTACACAGAATGTGCTGCTACACTGCGGCGAAGCACACTGAATGGAATATGTGACTTTGATATTTTAGTTTGAAGACTTAACAGTATTTCTTCCTATTCTGCAACTCTGCACAGTACACAGAATGTGCTGCTAAACTGCGGCGAAGCACACTGAATGGAATATGTGACTTTGATATTTGAGTTTGAAGACTTAACAGTATTTCTTCCTATTCTGCAACTCTGCACAGTACACAGAATGTGCTGCTACACTGCGGCGAAGCACACTGAATGGAATATGTGACTTTGATATTTTAGTTTGAAGACTTAACAGTATTTCTTCCTATTCTGCAACTCTGCACAGTACACAGAATGTGCTGCTAAACTGCGGCGAAGCACACTGAATGGAATATGTGACTTTGATATTTGAGTTTGAAGACTTAACAGTATTTCTTCCTATTCTGCAACTCTGCACAGTACACAGAATGTGCTGCTACACTGCGGCGAAGCACACTGAATGGAATATGTGACTTTGATATTTTAGTTTGAAGACTTAACAGTATTTCTTCCTATTCTGCAACTCTGCACAGTACACAGAATGTGCTGCTAAACTGCGGCGAAGCACACTGAATGGAATATGTGACTTTGATATTTGAGTTTGAAGACTTAACAGTATTTCTTCCTATTCTGCAACTCTGCACAGTACACAGAATGTGCTGCTAAACTGCGGCGAAGCACACTGAATGGAATATGTGACTTTGATATTTTAGTTTGAAGACTTAACAGTATTTCTTCCTATTCTGCAACTCTGCACAGTACTCAGAATGTGCTGCTAAACTGCGGCGACGCACACTGAATGGAATACGTGACTTTGATATTTTAGTTTGAAGACTTAACAGAATGTGCTCTAATCTGCAACTTTGCACACTAAACAGAATGTGCTCTAATCTGCAACTTTGCACACTAAACAGAATGTGCTCTAATCTGCAACTTTGCACACTAAACAGAATGTGCTCTAATCTGCAACTGTGCACACTAAACAGAATGTGCTCTAATCTGCAACTTTGCACACTAAACAGAATATATATATTTTTTTTTTTTTTTTTTTTTTTTTTCCCCCCACACCAAATAACCTGCTGCCCCCACACACAGTAGTCCTAAAAAGGACTTTTGGTTCTTTTTTTTTCACAGTTTTTGTTTTTTTCCTCCCTACACTGCCTTTCCCTTCCTATCCTCAGCTCTCCCTGGCTCAGACTGAGCCGAACTCGCTGGTCAGGTGCTATACAGCACCTGACCACGGGTTCTGGCCAGCCAATCAGTGTAATGCCAGCAGCCAACATGGCTGCTGGCATTACACCGATGTCAGAGCCTCCCTGCACGTTTATTGGCTGCGCAGCAGCCGCAAAACGTGCGGGGAGGAGACCCGAACATGGCGGGCGAGCACATGCGGTACTCGTACGAGTACCGCCATGTGCCGAGCAGAGCGATGCTCGAGCCGATCCGAGCATCGGCCGAGCATGCTCGCTCAACACTAATGGAGAGTGTTATTTCAATACTGTCAGAGTTGTAGTTCAAGAGTAATTGAATGATAAAGCATCCCCTTCCTGCCCCATTTTACCTCCCCTCAGATGTGGAATCTGGTCCTGGGACCAGACAGCTCGCAGCAATGGACAATCTTCTTACTGTGTGCATAAGGAAAACCCTGCCCCCCTTGACAGGTTTTACAGGTTTTTGCTTATGCTCACTGAAGATTGTCCATCTCTGTGATCCATCTGAACAGTCTTGTTGCTCTGAGGTGAGCAGTGTGACATCAGTAAAAGGGGCATAGGAGGATACCTTATCATTCAATTTGACTTCAACTAAACTCTTACAGTATTAAAATAACACATGGTCCAAATACTATGAAGATTAATTGGAGCTGTTTTTATTGTGAAACATTACTATCCCTTTAAGCATTAAGATCCATTAAGGGACCCACTTTATAGTGTAAAAATGTGCAAATCCCCAAAGTGCTGATGCAGGAATTGAAAGTATCAAAGAACACAAAAAGTTCTGCTAAATCTCAGTACCCCAGAAAAAGAGATCAGTTTGGTTCTTGCCCACTTGAGTTAATTATCACATTAAAACAGTTACATTTTATTAAAAGAAAAGGTTGTGTATGTCCCTTTAAGTAAAGCTAACATATGTAATACTATCGGGACGTTTAAAACAGTGGGTTATCTTACCCACTTGAAATTGGGTTAATTAAGGGATGGGGTGCTTGTAGTTCATTAGACTTAATCAACAATTCAACATACTTTGTGCTTGAAACTAAAATGTAACCAAGCTATGATGCATACTGTAAATATAGTGATATGTACAGTTCTACTCATCAGTTTTATATACAATGCCTAACGTTAAATAATCAGTGCTTGTATCCGTTGTATCATAAAGCCGTATTTGTTTTTGTTTGATACAAAGTGGTTATTTAGTAGCAGCATAAGGTGCACGTCTTGTAGCACACCGCTCACTGAACCAATTCAATCAGTGTATCATAAATCAAGTCTTCAATAACTGGCATTTTTTGTACTAATTAGTCCTGCTATTCCCTCAATGTTCTGGCTTCATTTCCTGCGCTGAAGTTAACTGTTTGTTATTCAAGCATCTAGGTATTCAGGATAATCCTGTCTAGTCTAAGAGTTAACAGCATAACATAGTCTGTTTCAATTCTCTACTATTCTGTGGTTGCTCTGTACTTTGAGTTCGAATGCACAGTATAAAGACAGAGTTCTGCTTATACTCAACTTCTCTTAGTACTTCAACCTACTCAGAATTTACTGGTTTCTCGTTCTTAACTCAGTTCGTTACTACTGGCAATATATCTCTCAGGATTAAGTTACAGCTTAGATCAATTTCTTTCAGCTGCTGGAGAACCGAGTCCTATAATGCCCACAGTGTTATAACTTTCCTTTCTGCGTGGTGGCTCACTGTTCGTAGTTCGTTTGCAGCTATTGAACAAAATCCTGTCTGTTCTAAGAGTTTACAGCGTGACAAAGCCTATTTCAATTCTCTTTCACTTTGTGGTTGCTAACATCCTTTAGTTCAAGTATACAGTTATCACGGTACCCGTGCTTCTGTTTCTGTCACTCTCTGTGTGTTGCGCTCCTATTGGCTGTGCTTAGTTTGGCCCGCCCAGTGTGGCCTTCTTATACCGGGCCTCTGGCACCTGTCAGGTGCCCTTTCGTGGTGTTCCTGTACCAGTGCTACTGTGTTACTGTGTTTCTGTGTTTCTGTGTACCGACTTGGCCCGTTTGACTACTCCTTCTGGTTCCTGCTCCGTGATTCGACCCAGCCTGGTTGACGTTCCTGCTCCGTGACCTGACCCAGCTTGTCTGATGTTCCTGCTCCGTGATTCGACCTGGCCTGGCTGACGTTCCTGCTCCGTGACCTAACCCGGCTTGTCTGACGTTCCAGCGCTGAGATCCGGCCCAGCTATTCTGCTCCTGTTCTCTGTGTCGCTTGGGCGACATTCTTACTTCCGCTTAGTTGGCCTAGCAGATGGAGCATCTCTGTGGCCTCCATTACTGCTGAGCATTCCGTTAACTCTTGCAGAGCACTGTTGCCTCTGATTACCACTGAGCCTTCCGTTTACTCTTGCAGAGCACTGTTGCCTCCGTTAACACTGAGCCTTCTGTTAACTCAGAGCACTGTTGCCTCCGTTAACACTGAGCTTTCCGTTAAATCTTGCAGAGCACTGTTGCCTCTGAATACCACTGAGCCTTCCGTTTACTCTTGCAGAGCACTGTTGCCTCCGTTAACACTGAGCCTTCCGTTAACTCAGAGCACTGTTGCCTCCGTTAACACTGAGCTTTCCGTTAAATCTTGCAGAGCACTGTTGCCTCTGATTATCACTGAGCCTTCCGTTATTTCCACAGAGCTCTTGTTGCCTCCGATTACCGGTCCGACAGTAGCCGTGGTTGCGTTCCATTAGCTCTTGCTGTGTATGGTTGCCTACGCTACAGCACCGGCAGGGTGCCATTGGCTCAATATTACCAGATTTTGCAGAGTATTGTGCCTCCGTTACTGCACTGGTCGGGTGTTATTGGCTCCAGTCCACCAGCTCTTGCAGAATACTGTGCTTCCATTACTGCACCGGTCGGGTGCCCGTGGCTCAAGTCTGATCAAGCTATAGCAGAGTATTGTGGCCTCCGTTACTGCTACAACAGAGGGTATAAGTCTCAGTCCTGCTTTGCAGACTTAGGTGCTTCCACATCTCGCACCACAGTCTCTTGATTACCATTACCATCATACTGGGCGTTGCCAAACTCACCACATCAGAGACTGATTACTATCTATGAACTTTAACCCATGCTGTGCTGTATTTGCCTTGTTATGCCTGACCTGTGACAGTATATAACCTTCTTCCATTGTATACTGTGCCTGTGTGGGCATATGTCCATGATTTATATTTTCCTGTCTATTCCAATGTGATACACTATAGCCCACTGTGGGTATTCTCATTGTGTCTTTTAATAAAACTGTGTTTTATTCTAACCTACTGTCTCTGAGTGTCTTACAAACCGTTACAACACTGACAGAGCCCTGCCTATACTCAGTTTCTCTTAGCATACCATACCATTCATAAATTACTGACTTCCCGTTCTCTAACGTAATTAACTCTTTGTTCGTTGCTGCTGCCACTGTTTATTTCTCAGGATTCAGTTTCAACTGGAATGAATTTGTTTACAGCTACTAAAGCACCCACACAGTGTCCCCCCACTAGCTAATCACCCAACGTGTTTCGCCCTGCGACTTAATCAGGGGCGATGTTACCGGTCGTTTGGGGACCACAGTGTTTTATACCGTATATTTGGAGAGGGCCATTGCTGATGTCACATGACCATGAGTTGTCAGTCAAACGAGTATCTCATCCGGTTGTTATGTGACTGTATGAATGACACCAATTGTAAATTAGCTTAGTGTATCACATATTGTAGTTTAAGTGGATATTTTATGGATATAGATCTCAACATTTTACAGTATTAGGAAGGAGCAATCCCCACCATATAGCATTATAGTGTCACACTCTTTCTGTATCTGCATGACTAAGCTTAACAATGGAGATATAGTTAATAGTTTTTTTGGGGCGACTCATAATTTAATATATATAAGTATAATGAAGTGTATGCCAAGGGTTGTATTGGCTACCTTGATTACCCAATGTATATTACCGAGGTATTTATTCATTATTCATATCTTAAGAAATAAGTTTATCATAAGATATGGCTATTTTATGAGATTATTTTAAGTGCTGTATAAATCCATAATCCCTTATTGGTCATGGGAATCTGCTTCCAACATAAATGTATATGTGATTCTATTCACAAATGTTAATCCCATGAAAAGTGTATTGAATGAGTCATATCAAATTATATTTTTATTTCTATTCAGTTGTGATTAGCCTATTAACAGTGTGGTATGTTACCACATAGATACATAGTAGAGCGCATACTGTACAAAGAATCCATTAGTTAAATAGACTGATAGACACTTATGATATACTCCCTGGTACAGTTCAGATTAAAACAGTTATTTTTTTTTTTAAATATATTTTATTATCAGATCACTCCATACACATACAAAGAAAAAGGGTACATGTAATATCTGTCAAGTACAACAAGAGTATGCAAACATTTATAACAGATAAAAGGAAACAGATGCATATTAATAGGGTGTACAGAGTCAACCTGAGGTTTTTATAGAAATTCAACTCAAACTCCAAACATCTAACTAAACTGAGCTAAATCTATACCCCTTGATCCCAGTTCCTCTCTCATCCAAACCAGCAGCGCCCCCCACCCATCAGCCAGTGTCACCACAAAAACCCGTCATACATAGGAGTCAGACACAAAGGTGTACAACAAGTATATGCCACAAACATCCACACGGCAAGCAGATATGAATTAATTCGAGCAGCTCCAAAAAGTTACACATCGCCAGGAGCTACAGTAGTGTTTGCTCTAGCTGTCCACCAGGTCTGCCACCATCCCCAGATCTTATCAAACTTAGCCGGAGTACCTCGATATAAGTAAACCAATTTATAATGTGGAAAACACTGTGAAACCAGGTTTATCCACGCTCTACAATTGGGACTCTGTTTGACATCCAGTTCAAGGCCACTACCTTTCTCGCCATCACCAAGAGTTCACGCAGGAGAGATTTGTCATTAGCTTCCTCAATCTCATCGGGGAAGATAGACAATAAACAAATCTTTGGAGTCTCAGGAACAGGTCTTCCCAACACCAGGGTCACAATATGCATTATCTCCGACCAAAACCTCCCAACCTCAGGACACTCCCAAATCATATGCAAATACGTGCCTTGAACATTGTCACATCGATGGCAATGGTCAGTACCAGAATTCCCCATTTTAAACAGTCTGATTGGTGTATAATAAATTCTATGCAGAATATTCAACTCTATCATTTGATGCCTAGTCGATGTCTCCATCTGAGCTGGCACCACTTTAGCCATGTTCCACTCCCAATCCTCCAATGGGCCAAAATCTAGTTCCCATTTATTCTTTGAGGGAAATTCCTGATATCTCATGTGAGATTCCAACCACTGATAAATAAAAGAGAGAGGTCTCGGAGGCTCAAGGGTCATCAATCTAGTAAGAAGTGGGAATGTAGCAATCATCGGTGCTCTATCACCCCACTGGACTCTAAGAGCATGTCTGGTACATAGATAAGAGTAGAAAAGATTATGTGGCAGACCGTATTCGTCATGTAGCTGTGCAAAGGATTTCAGCTGGTTATCATGATACAATTGTCCAAGAGTATGAATCCCAAATGTAGCCCACAGAGGACCAAACTTACTACCAAATAAGTGATGTAACCCCGCGGCGCCCAACAGGGGGGCGTCTGGGTCCATGGTCACATATCCCAGCAACCTCTTCAACTACCTCGAAGCCTCATATAGAGTTACAGCTAATGTAGTCCGAATTGTAAAAACTGCAGGGCCGCCATGCAAGAACTGGGGTAGCTCATAAGTGGGCTGCAATAACAGTGCATCTATCTGAGTAGTTTGATAGTGAGGCCTGGAGGAAACAAAATCAAGCGCATGGCGACATTGTGCCACCAAGTAATACCTGTAAAAGTTGGGCAAGGCAATTCCCCCCTCACGCTTCGATCTCATAAGAGTAGTCAATTTGAGTCTATCCCGACGCCCCCGCCATATGAAATGTGAAATAATTTTGTCTATTTGTCGGAAATATTTTTTAGGAATAGGGACCGGTGTATTCTGAAAAATATATAAAAACTTGGGCAAAAAATCATTTTAATAAGATTCGACCTACCAATAACATTGAAGGGCAAGTGAAGCCATGCCATTGTTTTATCATTAAAAGATTGAATAGTAGGCAACAAATTCATCTACAAAAAGGAGTCTGTCGTTGCTGCCACCCGAATCCCCAAATAGGTACAGTCAGCCACATAAGAAAGTGGGACGTCCGGTGAGCGAGACTCCCGCAGACCACCATCAATCGGGAGCAAAGAGGACTTAGACCAATTGATTTGAAATCGAGAATATGTACCAGAATCGTCCACCAACCGCAATGTAGTCCTCAGGGAATCCCCATCATCACCAAGAAAGAGTAGAATGTCATCAACATACAGTGCAATCTTTTCTTCTCTGCCCTCAATACTGAGCCCACGGATCAACGGATTAGCATGAATCAAAACAGCCAAAGGCTCCAGGACCAAGGCAAACAAGCCGGGTGAGAGCGGGCAGTCCTGTCTAGTGCCACAATGCAAAGAAAAGGGTTGTGAACTCAGTCCACCCGTCACCACAGAAGCCCTGGGGTTACCATATAAGATATGTATCCAATTAATAAAGGATGGACCAAATACAAAACCTCGAAGCACATGCCAAAGATATGGCCATTCGACAGAGTCAAAGGCCTTAGATGCATCAAGGGACGCTATTGCCCGAGATCCGATGTTTTCATGTGGAAGCTGCAGGTGCAAGAATAATCTTCTAAGGTTGTGGGACGTCGATTTGCCTGGGTTGAAACCAGTCTGATCTTCATGTACAATGGTTCACAACACAATATTTAATCTGGTAGCCAGTATTTTCGTCACAATTTTTGCTTCCGTGGTTAAAAGGGAAATAGGTCTGTAAGAGTCTCAAAGCTCAGGATCCTTCCCTGGCTTAGGCAATACAATAATCGAAGCGTCATTCATGGAATCCGGAAGATGTCCATCATTTATGGCAGCATAAAATGTATTCAAGAGATGAGGGGCCAAGATATCTGCAAACTCCTTATACCACTGTGCAGGAAGACCATCCACACCCGAGGCCTTGCCCGCCGGCAAACCACGAATCGCCTCCATCACCTCTCTAAGAAGTATAGGAGCATCTAGCATGTGTCGATGTTCTAAGGAAAGTTGCGGAAGGTCACAATGATCACTAAAATGAGATATCTGAGACTCAGAGCGGGTTAGTCGAGACTCATATAAATGAGAGTAGAATCGCTGGAATCGCAAATTAATCATCTGCGGGTCGGGTATCAAGTCACCCCCAGAATCCAGGAGTGAAGAAAGCAACGGAGTCCCCCTATTCTGGCGAACAAGATGAGCCAAGAGCTTCCCCACCTTGTCCCCATTTTCAAAAATATTTTGTTTCATATAAAAAACATGACGGGCATTCAGATCAGAAAGTTTTGCAGAATATCGCCACGAGCAAGAAACAAACTTAGTGTAGGACGCCGAATCCCCACTCCCCACAAACTTTCTTTCCGCCTCAGCAGCCTCCGATTCCAGAACCTCCACTTCACTAGATTGAAGTTTATTTTGCGTAGATATAAGAGATATCAGAGAACCCCTTGCAGCTGCCTTGGCAGCCTCCCAAACAATACCCTGAGCAGCAGAATTAACATTGTTGGCAAAATAGTCACATAAATCTTCTCTATGCCTAGACACCAATTGCGTGTTAGTCAACCATACGGGACTAAACCTCCAAACTCTGGGCCTAGGTCTCTGGTCTCGATGTAGAGACAATAATAGCGGGGAATGGTCGGAGGCCACCCTGGTTAGAAAACAGCAATCCGTAACCCAATTCAAAGCCAACTGGTTAGGAAACACATAATCAATTCTAGATAGTGTGTTATAAGTGGCCGAGTGGCAGGAGAACTCCCGGTCCCACAGGTGGAGAGTCCTCCATACATCCACCAGTCCCATATCACCCACAAGATTGAGGAAGGCATCTCTATGTTATTTGGAATCAACCACCGTTCCACCAAATCTATCCAAATCAGGATTGGTAGCTATATTAAAGTCACCCATACAAATTATATGGTGATGTGTCTTGTCAGAGACATATATAAGCATGTCCTGGAGAACTGATGGGTCAAAAGGCGGTGGAATATAAATATTCACTAAGACAAACGGAACTCCCTGCAGCTTACACGTTAGGAAGAGGTAACGTCCCTGTGGATCAGTCTTAAGATCAATGAATTCAAAAGAAACCAATTTAGAGATAAGGATGAAAACACCCCTGGCATATGTGGAGTATGTAGCATGGTAATGACTCTGTATCCAGTGCCTCCTAAGAGACAAAACTCTACCTGCAGTGAGATGGGTTTCCTGTAACATAACCACCCCTGGAGTCTGCTTCCTGACGTGGTTCAAAACTAAAGATCGTTTAACAGCATCATTCAGGCCACGCACATTCCAAGATAAAAATTTACAAGTTAGTGGTGTCATCACTGAAATAAGTGGAATGTGTTATACCCCTGGCCACATGGTGGGATTTGTTGGGGGTGAGGAGCGCCCGACCCAGAAGAGAGAGGAAGAGGGATCCCTAAATTAACAACTACCCCAACCCTTACCAGAACATCCCACCCTATAAAACAGTTATTTATATAGTATCCCATAGTGCTGAAGGTTTAATCCTTTATGAATGGAGTAAAGGTAAAGCCCTCATTCAGACCAGAGGGTGATTTAGTTTTAAGCACATAGATCCATTGTGCCTCTTTTCTTAAAAGCCTGATGTTTATGTCACCTTTCCTCTGGTTAGGGGTAATTTTTTAAATGCCCATAAACCTCATCAATGATGTATCACCATTATGTACTTCATGGATATGTCTCGCTATGGGTCTGTCCGTTTTGTGGCATACATCTCCAAGATGTTCCAGAACTCTCCATCTGAGTTCTCTTTTAGTTTTGCGAACATCTTGTTTTTTACATTGGCATGACATAAGGTATATAACATTAGTTGTTTTACAGTTAATAAGCTGTTGGATGTTATATTCTTTTTCTGTCAGATTGCTTTGAAAATTCTTAGAGTTGACTGTAAATTTACAGGCTGCACAAGTGCCATATCTAAGAAATCCATTGATATCAGATCGAAGCCACGTTTCTGTCACTGATCGTGTATAGTGGCTTTTGACCAGGAGATCTTTAAGGTTCTTACTGCGTCGATATGTCACTCTGGAATAATTGCCTGCAGATTCTTTCAAATCAGGGTCTTCCATAAGGATATCCCAGTGTTGTCGCAGGATATTCTGTATTTGTTTATGTTCTCTGCAGAACTTACCCACCAATCTAATCTGAGTTGGTTCGTCTGTGCCCTTGGAGGCTTTTGTAGGTGTTGATAGTAGAGAATCCCCATTAAGTGACAAGACTTTCTGGTATGCCTTTTTTAAAACTCTGTTACTGTATCCCCGGTTCTTGAACCTTGTTCTTAATTCTGCAGCTTCTTTTTGAAGTCCTCAATGTTACTGCAAATCCTCCTTCAGCATAAATATTGGCCTATAGGTATCCCATTATTAAGTGGTCCACTATCTGCTCACAACAAACTGTTGGTGTTGGTCTCCTTTCTGTATAAAGTTGTTTCTACTAGTGTCACAGATTTGTAAGAACACTCAGGCAATTAGGTGAGGTTAAGATCAGCTTTATTGAAAATAATAAAACAACAAGAGCAATCACCCTCCTCAGGTCCAGATAAGGTTAGTACCATGGTACTTCCCAAATCTGACGCAGGTCAGGATGGACAGTAATATAAGCAAGCAATAATATACAGTAGGACTAAGCTGGCTTGATCCATTGACAGGTCACTGGAACAAGCAGACCACAACAGTACCACATCGCAGAAAGGCCCTTTATAGCGGTGGGTAACTGCAGGGCAAATCCCTAGAAGACTAGGGGTAGCAGAGGCAACACAAAATGGTCACTAGCAAGTGACCGAGTCCCTAGAACACTAGGGATAGCGGAGACAACACAAATAGGACACTGGCAAGTGACTGAGTCCCTAGTACACTAGGGATATTGGAGGCAACACAGATAGGACACTGGCAAGTGACTGAATCCCTAAAATGCTAGAGATAGCGAAGGCAACACAGATACGACACTGGCAAGTGACCGAGTCCCTAGAACTCTAGGGATAGCAGAGGCAACACATTTAGGACACTGGCAAGTGACCGAGTCCCTAGAACGCTAGGGATAGCGGAGGAAGCACAAAGGATATTGGCAAGTGACCAGAGCTACTCGCAACACAGTCTCCCAGGTGACCTCGGGAGTGACAGGCCAAGCAGGCGCTATAGTGGTATTTACTGTGAGCGAGAGTAGGCGTAACGGAGCACAGGGTACGCACCCTGATGGGTCAGAAGCCAGAAATGCCAAATTGGTACACAAAGAGGTAGTAGCCAGTCCTAGTCAGCAATGGAATTGGATACTCAGCCAAAGCCAGGTCGGTACACACGGAGATAGTCAGCCAGTCCTAGTCAGCAACAGAATCAGATACTCAGCCAAAGCCAGGTCGGTACACACAGAGGTAGTCAGCCAGTCCTAGTCAGCAACAGAATCGGATACTCAGCCAAAGCCAGGTTGGTATACACAGAGGTAGTCAACCAGTCCTAGTCATAAACAGAGCGGGTTCTCAGCCAAAGCCATATTGGTACACACGAAGGTAGTCAGCCAGTCCTAGTTAGCAACGGAAAGCAAAACACAGGAGCGACAGGAGCGAAGTCAGGTGAGCCGGGTCATACATGGAGCAGGAACAAGCAGCAACTCAAACGCTAGATACACCAAGAAAAGGCACTGAAAAGAAGACAGGAGAGAGTTTAAAAAGGCTAGCCCTGGTCGGAGCCAGAATCCAATAACTAATAAGAACCGTGCAAGGAGAAACTCGGAAGTAACAATGTCGCCCTGCCGCTAGAATCACAGACACCGTGATAACTGGTCCTTGTTTACTCTTTCTTATTTTAATATCAAGGAAGGAAACCTCATTCTGATCAAGTGCCGTGGTGACTTTCAGATTTATATTATTTGTATTCAAAGTATCTGTGAATTGTTTGAATTCACTTGGTGTACCTGTCCAAATCAATATTATGTCATCTATGAAACATAGCCATAAGGCTACCTTATCAGTGTATTTTCCCATTGTATCCGTAAACACCATTTGATTCTCCCACCAGCCTATAGAGAGATTGGCATAGGTGGGAGCACAGGTACTCCCCATGGCAGTACCTTGTATTTTTGGATAGTATTTACCATAAAAAAAAAATAGTTGTGAGTAAGGACAAATCTAAGTAACTCTATTACAAATTCATTATGGTCTATGAATTGTTCACCTTTGGTACTGAAGAAAGGTCTTACAGAGAATAAACCAGCCTCATGCATGATGCTGGTATATAGTGATTCAATGTCCAGGGTGGCTAGATAGTATGTATCGTCCAAGGGGATACCTTCTATTTGTCTTAGAGCATCCTGAGAGTCTTGCATGTAAGACGGAAGAGAAGTCACAAATTTCTGTAAGATTGTATCAACATAGATTCTAGATTTCTCTGTCAAATTGCCTATCCCTGATACTATTGGTCTCCCTGGTGGTTTAGTTTGATGCTTATATACTTTGGGAATGACGTAAAAAGTTGAGATGGCGGTGTTTTCTACCCATAGGAACTTATTTTCATTGTCATCTATCAGTCCTTTTGCTTTTGCTTGGGCTAGATGCAGTTTTAATTGTATTTGGAAGACACCTGTTGGATCACCTGGTCATTTTCTATAGCACTGTGTGTCACTCAAAAGTCTCTCCCATTCACTAGCGTAAAAGTTTTTTTGACAGGATAACAATATTCCTTCCCTTATCTGAGGGTTTTATAACAATGAAATCATTGCTCATGAGTTCTTTCAGAGCTCTTGTTTCCATCTTACTTAAATTATTTCCTTTTCTTTTTGGTAAATTCCTCAAGAGACTTGCATACCATACCTCCACATGTGGTGAGACTGTGCTTGGTGGGGTGAATTTATTATTAATTTTTATGTCTGTGAATGGACCCTTTATATTGATCATGGGTTCTTCATTATCCTCCAATAATGCTGTCAAATCCCTAAGTGCTTTTGATCAGTGGAGGCCCATTTATTTAAGGCATTTTGCGATTTAAAAAACTTGTATAGGAGTAATTTCCTACCAAATAGGTGTATGTTTTTCACCCATTCAAAGTAATTGAAGCTGGAGAGAAGGCAAAAAGAAAGACCTTTTTGTAATAAGGTTTTATGATCATCTTTTAGTTGAAAATCGGATAAGTTCATGATTTGGAAGTGTTTCTTTGTTGTTTATTTCTGTGTCATTTTCTATGCCCATTTCGCCCTGTCTCGCAGATGGGATATTCTGTTGGTCCCTTCTTGTCCTAAAAAAGAGGTTTCCTGTGTCTGTTTATTCTCAGTGTATTTATTATTCCTTCTAGGACCTCTTTTATTTGTTCTTGATCTCAAGTTAGTGTTTTCATCTTCTGCCTCTGACCTTTCTGAGTCAGACTCACTCCAGTGGATGCCCTGGTTTGAATGTTCTGTACTGATCCGTATTCTATAAATCCTTCCTTCTTTGAAATCTTTTTTATCTCGTACAAATTTCTTATATTTTCTGTTTTTTAATTCAACAGCGAGTTTGTCTATAGCCTCTTTGAGCTTTATCTCAAGACCCTGAAAATCTTGTAGATCTTTTTTTTTTCTTCAACCTCTGTATTTATCTTTTCCAGTTCTTGTTTTTCTGTACTAATGATTCCATTAGTTCTAAAGAGCTTTTGGTAAGTATCTCGTACCATTTGTTTAGGAATGTATCATTGTTTAAGTAGGCAGCTGGAATAAGAGAGCTTCTCAGGCCTCTAGGTATTATTTTATTTTTTACATAGCCTTCCAGACTTGAAACCTCCCACCATATCCTTGTTTGTTTGCTCATAAGTATTGTGAGATCATTAAATGGAATTTTCAGAGTATCCTCTACCACTATTTCTGGTGTTTTTTCTTCTTGTGTGTTTTGAAACGTGTGGCCTCATCATGCCATTGCTTAACCCCTTAGCGACCAGTGGTCCTGGGACATTTCCGTCCCATAAGGACTGCGTTGATGCAAGCCGACGCGCCGGTACATGTGACCTGTTGCGTGTATCGGTGTGTCACTTTTGGGCCTGATAGAGATCGGTCCGATCTTGGAGTGGTCAATTTCAGGCCCTATTTTTACTTACAGCGCTCCCGGTAGAGCTCTGTAAGTAAAAAATACATGACGTACTATGACCGTCATTGATCCTTCAGTATTTCAAGGACCGTGACGGTCATAGTACGTCACATGGTGTTAAGGGGTTAAAGTCAATAGGGCCAGATACGTATCCAGCCATGTTGTAGTAATTACCAAAGAAAAGGGATTAAACATTGAAAGTAAAAATAAAAATGAAAGTAAAGAAAAATGAAAAAACACCAGTAATCCTGATGTCCAGCACCCTGGTCTACTTCTATTTCTATCTTCCTGCTTCTGTTTTCTCAAATCTTTTTTTTTCTTTATCTTCTTTCCTATAAAATAAAAGGAAATATCATAAAAAAAAAGCCACCAAGATATGCCATAGTTAATCCTTTGATTGCTAGATGGGTACCCCTCAGTCTCTCAAAGGGTTAAATGCAGTGTGGCATATTCTTTAAAAATAAAATTCATCCAGTCATTTTATGATAAATAAATAAAATCTTAAATTCCATGCTGAAATCAAATCCCACTGCAGCCTCCCCTGGTGGTTGCGCTGACAGCACCAGCAATGTACACTGGCATAGACCCCTCCTCCATACATACCGAGCCATTGCCAAATGAGGGGATTTTGAACAGAGACTGGCTTTTTATACGGCCAGTCTTTATTCAAAATGGATGCCAGCCTGCCATTGGCTGGTATGTGTGCTTACGCACTCCCAGCCAAACAGCTCCTAGTGAGGAGGATGAGAAAACCTGCAAGAAGCTGATTGGCTGGGAGGTACGTAAGGCGGGGGACAAGGGTTTTTCACAACAAGCATTGAACACAAAGAAGAGAATCAGAACATAAGACCACCCAAGAAGTCGTCATCAAGATCGAAAACCATAAAGAAAATACAATCAAAACAAAATAATTCATTAGGGGCAGAAGGAACAGAAATAAAAGATGGAAACAAGGGAGAGAAGTCCAAGAAATTACATCAGTGGTCAATTTATCCAAATATGTGTTGTCACCATTTGAGAAAAAGGTGCTAGAAAAGGGACTTAATTATGCACCCGCTCAGCACTTTAACTTATTTGATACCATTATAGTTGTTAGTAAATTTGTACGTAAACTTGATTGGATTAGTATCGATCGTTGCTCTTCCAGGGTGTGAGGGGGTGCATGGATGTGGGGTGGGCTGGGAGTGGGGGAAGGGGAGTTGGGGAAGGGAGGAGGTTGTTGAGTTGGGGTGGGGAGGAGTTTAAAAGGGGTAAAAGTTGTGGGCTATGCTGAGTTGATCATGACAATATGTCTGTTGTAATTATATCTTATGTACATATCTTTGACATGAATACATTTACTCATTGTGTATATGGTCTTTCTCATGTGATTGACTTGGTGTGGAGTATTGTTGCTTGCAAGTGGAACTGTACTAGTCCCACATCACTAATGCTGGTTCCCATTCCCACTGTGTCCATTGTGGTCTGTGGCACACTAGGCTGCCCCTCATCATCTTGCTGCCCTTGGAATTCAGCAGCAGAATGAATTACAGCAGCAGCAAACTGCAAATTCTGTAATTTCGCTGCTGGTGGTGGTGGTGATGCCCATCCCCATTTCCATATCTGTCTCCCATTCCTTCATGGTTTGGGATAAAAAGGCCATTAATGTCTCTTCCACCCCAGCTGCTCCACCATCACCCTTATCATCATCACCACCACCAGTCCCTCCTTGATGCTGCTGCTCTATTACAGTCTCACCAGTTGGAGGTGATGACAAATGTGACAGAGGGTCCCCTACTGTCACACTTGCCATCTCTTGAGCTGAAGAAGGCAGACTGGCAGCACTAGCAGCAGGCACAGGCAGCTAATCTGTGCTGATTATGGTATTACTGCTGCTACTTGCCAGTTCTGCCTTCCTTAATATCATGTCCCACAGGGACAATGCCGGGAAAAGGGGAATTGCAGGGTCAGGGGGATGTTATTGGTTCCCTTGAGCTCTAGTCTGGCCACTTCACATTACCTTCCACTTCAGCATCAGCAGGAGGATCTACTGCAATCAAACTAGTCCCACCAGCTGCTTCACTATCACTAACAGTAACTACATCAATTTCACTCTCTTCATCACTATTATCTCCTCCCTCACTCCAACACTCTGAGTCTCTAGCTGCTGAATCTTAGTAGTAGAAGTGGGACTGCTTGGGTATGGCAAGTGATACTTAAGGTACCCTGCTGTCACATTTGCCATCATCTCCTCCTCCCCCCCTCCTGAAATAACAAGACACGCTGGCAGGTGCAGCACTGTTAGTAGGCACAGGTAGCTGACCTGTCCTGCTCAAACTACTACCCTCTTTGTCCTCTGCTCGAGGCACTCTTTTCCCAAAGATCCCTAGGGTTGAGGTAGGGGGGCCAGTCATAATTTTGTCTGGGGAATTATGGCATTTATACCCTTCAATGCTGGTAGTGGACACATAACGAGTCTTTCAGCTTCTCCTTTTACTTGTATTTCAGGTGCTTATTGTGATAACACACATTATGAGCCTCTCCTGTCTCGATTTCGCTAATAAAATCCCAGTGCAAATGCCTAGAACCTTCTCTCTTGCTGCTTGTATTGTGTTTAACTTCACGTTTTTATAGTGAAAACACTAAGAACATGTAAGTAAAGAGGAGAAAAGTTTGTAGCCATTGAAAAATAGTGAACATTTTTTGGGAATGGGTGAAAACAGCTAAGATTTTAAGAGCTTTATTTAAAGCAGATTGTCTGCCAAAAAAGCGGACAACCATGTGATTTTTGTGGATTTTTTTTCCAAGAACATAACAGGACCTTTTGCCCACCCCTACACACACACAAACACACACACAAACACACACTACACGCATAATACACAATGCACATACAATACACAGTACACATATCACAATATACAACACACACACACAATTTGTACAATAATTGCACACAGTATGAAATGCATACAATACATTTGTGTCAAAAGGGAACTTACAGGGTTATACTTTGTATTAGTAGGCAAAACCGGAAGTTCTGATAGACTAAATTATTTGGCAGCAGGGAAGCTATCATTCTCATGTCTCTGGGTTATGAGGCAAAGGTTGAACTTGATGGACTTTTTTCAACCTAATTTACTATGGTACTATGTAATATACACACACACACACACACACACACACACTATATAATACATACAGTATACACACACAACACACACAATACACTCACCCACTGCATATAATGTACACATGTAATGTACACAATAAACACAGCACAAAATACATACATCATGCACAGTATGCAAAAAAACGCATACACAAGATGCACAACAATACACACAATATACACACAATGCTCACAATACACGTCTTATATAAACATACACACACAGAAACACAATGCACACTATATACATACAAAATACAGAATACACACAAACACACACACACCATACATACAATATACACACACATACACAATATGCACACATAATACACACAATACCATTACTATACCATTTCTGCAAGCCAGTTTATTTTTATATGCACACATCACTGGAGATGTATATTTTCCAGCCCTACTCCTTTTTCCATAACATTATTTGGCAACAAAATAGAATTTTGATATATGTCAAATTTATATTATCTCTCTGTACCAACAACTTTCCAGAGGTGTTCTAATAGAGGCATATCAATAAAACCTCCACAAAATTCCACACTTCGGGTTAATTTTATACCACTTGGGTACACCAATACATTGTGAGCATCCACTTGTGTGTGATTACTATTGGGCAGAAGGAAAATATTCACCCTTGATAGCATACCAAACCTATTACTGATAAAACTTGCTATAATTGCATTAAACAAACTGAAAAATACATGTGCCCATCCTAGAAGATTTTAAAAAATATACTTAGCTACATTACCAACAATTACTGAATCTATATTAGAATTCCCTTTAAGATATATTCTTGATGGAGCTGAAAATTTTAAGTCCTGAGCTACTAACCAGGCCTGAAAAGTTACTCGCCACCAGTTTCCACGCCTAGCCCCACCCATATCCCCACATTTAACCCCACCCATATCCCCGTCTTTAACCCCACTCATTTCATGGTCTGACAATTGCGCCACTGTAAAAGACCAGGCTATAGAGGTACTTCTAACAAAATTTCAAGTTCAGCTGCAATAACTTGTGAATAAAACATCTATCAGCAGTTGCAGTTTCCACGTTTTAATCAGTAGGATAAAACAAAATTTACTCACGTCCCCTTGATTACTAGGCACTTTCATACTTGTAATTAAGGGGACATGAGTAAATTTTGTTTTCAGGGTATTGAGAAAGTGGTTTTGCCAGAGCCAAGTGGTGATATTAGGATACTGCTTGACAGGTGTGAGGTCAAGTGGATCCTTCTCCTTAAGATCCACTCTCCTGAAGGCATTAATTAGGAGCATGATGTTGCATTATTTGTACACCAACATAGGTGAGCCAGACATGTATATTCTGGATTGTGCTTTTCCTTCTTTTTTGTCGGTGTGCTGTTTATATGCATCTCTTGTTCTGGATTTAATCTCTATATATTGTACATTATTGTCTGTTTTTTAGTTTTGTAATGTGATTGTGTATTTGGATATATATGGATTGATGTAATGTCATTTACCTTGAACTAATCACTGGGGTATGACGTGGTATTGGTTAGGGGGTGGACCAGTTAGAGTGGATGGGGTGGATACTTTTTTCACTCCTTTATTTGCCCCATTGGATAGTTTGAATTAATGGAAGGTATTTAAGGGTTGTGCATTCTATTGTGAGATTAAGCCTATGATTAAGTAAACTTTATGTTTATGAAACGCGTTAGGCGTTTTGTTTGCCCTCAGAATATTTCTCGATCTTTTTTGGTCCTCCATTTGTTTTATGATTGAATAAAAGTGGTGTTTTATCTACTTTGATGGCTGTGATATGATGCTTCTGGTGGTTACCGTGAGCGCCTCCACCTCTGTTCTCTAGAAAGGAAAGTTAAGTGAATCAAAAGGATGCTTTATACAACAGTAGCATGTCATTCCCTGCTCTCACCAGCTGCGTAATGCAACACAGCATGTGGGTCCCAAACTACTAGGCTGGTTAAGCTCTCCAGATGCATAAATTCAAATACAGCATCAGTTCCCTGTGTATTTTTTCTACAGTGAGCGTACACGGTTGCCTGATGCCTTGATGGCCCTTAATAGCAGGGACATGAGGACCCACTCAGCAGACCAGAGCTACACTCCTAATTATTGTATACAGTGCAAGTGGACAAATCTTGTCAAAAGCTGCGCACATAAGCATGCCATGTTATCAATTCATAGGTTTAATAAGTGTTCTCCTGGAGGGAAAAGAGAATTGAAAACAAATTGGTGGGTAACTTGTGACTGTCTAGCTGTTGTCAGGCTATAACTCCCATCACCCTCAGCCGGTCACTGGCCAATGGAGAATGATGTGGTTTATAATCCAACAACTGAGGAGCCACATATTGCTCACCTATGCTATACACATCTATGTCAGGGTTGTGCAATGGAGCATATCACTGTCATGCTAATAGTAAAGCAAGGAGGGGCATGCCTGGTGGCTGTCCCTGATATGAAAACACCCTCTACTACACAGAATGAATGGACAATATAGCACTCACAAGCTATAGAGGCGATCAAGGCAAGTGCAATAAGCAGCTCCATCATCCTCCTGTTGATTGCAGTCAGCAGCCACTTTCTCACCATCATCAGTGTTCAGAACCCAAACCTAGCGCCGGGGACATGGAACCCGGTGGCACAGTTAAACACTACAGGGGAGGGGGGAGGAGAACACACTGCAACAGAGGGGACACACAGAACAGAGTTCCTGCCCGGCCAGTACACACAGAGCCAGATTAACATTACACAGGGCCCTAAGCAAGGTACCAATTTGGGGCCCCCCAGTTTGACCCCACTACCACATTTCATATTTTCACCCTAATAAATGCCCCCTTGTCACTCAACTCCATTAACACTCGTTCATACTTGTCACATAATAATGACAGCAGAGCTAACCTTGCTACTACTTCCAGGCTACCCCTTTTAACTCCCCAGAATGTCCCTGGGGTTCACCCTTCATTCCCAATTCAGTAGCTGCCCAGTCAAACCACCTTTTAAAAGTATAATTTAAAATAAGTATATGGATATAACCAGCAACTCTTTGAATGACACTTAACTATATAAATCCTTCTTTTAAACACAGTCACATTATAAATATACTTGACTACTCTGAGATGAGCTAGTACTTTAGCCTTAGGACCACATCCCAGTTCAAAATGGATTAAGAATGCTGCAGTTGTACAGCATCTCCAAAGAGAGATAAACACAGACAGAGACACACACACATGCACACACACACACAAACTCACATATATGCACACACACACACCTATGAATTTACACAAGCACACAGACATGCACACATACACACTCTCTTACACACACACATTCACCCATACTCTTACACACACAAACTCTGACACACACACACACACACACACACACACACACACACACACACACACACTATCCCTGGCCCTCTGCAAATGTGAGAGATTCCATATATATTTCACTGGAAAATTCACATTATTGGTCCTATATGAAGGGCAAGTGATTGTGTAATGATTGCTCCAAGCCAACTAGAAGTGACATCCTCAAATAAACAGCAAGGGGTCCCTAGGCCATTATATGCTGGAGAGGTCTCCAGACCCTTGATTTGCAATGCATTGAGACACCTCTAACACTAAGAGGATTCAATGTTTAATCCTCTTGGTGTTAGAGAGGTCTCCAATGCGTTGCAAAGCAATGGAGTGGAGACCTCGCCAGCATATAATGTACATAGGGCCTTCTTGGCAGAGACAATCTTTATTGCTTCAACTCATAACACCATAAAGAAAAGTATGACCATTGCTTTTAAATATAAACACATTACAGATGACCCCATTACTCTACATTGATCACCCTGAATAAACAAGTAAATACATGTCAAATGTATAATTGCCAATAGCACATCAACTATTTTAACAATGCCATCACGTTAAAAATCTACAATACAGCGACAAAAAAAGTCATTCCAATGTGACTTCTATCAGAAGGCCCATTCAGTAGCAGCTTAAGTCATCCATCCGTACTAACTCTTCACACTTTGGGCAAGATTTAAAGGTCCGCGTTAAATCAGCTGCTAAGTAAAAAAGGCACATCAGCAGCAAATAACACATGATTTATGGTGGATTTAAAAGTAAGTGTACGAGAATAGCTAACAAGCATAGGCACAACAAAAACTTATAACACAAAAACCTGCGTCGCACCTGTTTTTGCACCTCTGTGCATTCCAAACACCCATTAAAACACAACTTAAGTCAAAATGTAACATAACTGCTGGCGTTGTCTAACAACCCTGATAGATGCACAAACAAGATTCAAACCTACAGTCAATCCCAAGGCCCCAAAGTACAAAAAATGTTCAAATACACCTACATATACCCAAAAATAATGGTCACACCCTGTCTGTGTTTTGAGTTTTGGCGAGCTAGATCACAAGACCCAGGATTGGAGGATAGCTATTAGAGTGAGGGATAGAGGAGCTGACATTGGAGGTAGAAGGAGTTTTTTGGAGTTTGGAGTGAGGTGCACTAATTCGACACATATCACACTTTTGCAAATATTGCATACATCCATACAAACACATACACATACATAAACATAGTCTTTTTTTTATAACACTTTACACATTTTTTAAACTTTATTTTTACAGTGTGAATCTGTGAGTGAAAGAGTGTGACAGAGAGTGAGTGGGATCGAGTGTGTCTGTGAGGGCTTGTGGGAGTGCCTGGGTGTGAGTGGGAGAGTGATGGCTAGGAGAGGAGGACAGGAGAGGGGGGTGGGGAGAGTAGTGGAGGAGGAGGAAGGTCAGGAGGGCAGCACTAAGCAGAATTGGGATGGGAGAAGGAGATCTGCAGGGTGGAGGGGGACCAGGCCCCGAAGAGCAGGCACACGGAGGCCAGGGACAGAAGCTGCAGTGGGATGAGGGGTAGCTGCTGGGGACCACCGCACACAGGCAGGAGCAGCACAGGCAAGATACTGTGGTTCTGACCCCTCGGAGGCCGCAGCTGAGGAGGAGAGAATCAGGGATCCTCGCTATACGGAGGAAGAGAATAGGGCCCTCGTGGAGGCTGTTTTGGAGAGGGAGAGTGTCCTCTTCCAGAGGGAGAGGGTCCCTGGCCTGGTTGCGAGAAGGAAGGCCGTCTGGAACCAGATCTGCAGCTGGGTGAATGTGGTGGCCAGCTGCAGACGGGACACCGACTCAGTCAAAAAGAGATGGGTTGACTGCAAGAGGCAGGTGAAAAAGAAGATGGGGATGCCGCCCTGTACGCCCAAGGTACCAGAGGTGGTCCATCGGTAGACATCACCTACAACCACTGGAAGGAGATGCTGCAGCAGACCATGTCATTCACACTCATTGAGGGGGACCCTGGAGGATCGGATACTGGGGAAGAGAGGAGCCTCCACACTACGTGCATCATCACATAACCACACACCACATCTACCCACACAACCATTACACACAAACACAGTCACATCCCAAAATATGCCCATCATTCATCCATACAACTGCACCAACACAGCACCCTGATAGCTAAAACAGGACACAAGACAAGGACAAACGTCCAGGTTCAAACAGGCCCAAACCTGTCCAACTCCCTGGTTAACCCTCATGTTGCTGTGCTGTTCACACACAATACACACAAAGCATGATCATAAGTGTTGTATGTTAAACATCAGACCTGCTCCTACACTATGTCACCCATGTACCCACAGGGAAACCAGAATATAACCCCTTGAGTGCTAGAGGGATTATCAATGCTTTGCTCAACAATGCATTGGCAACCCCTCTGGTTAACCACTAATAAGAACACGAGTCGACAGGGTAACGATAGCATGCTACACAGGGGACATTCACTAAGAGGTGAAAAAGAGATGATGGAGAGAAATTAACATTTACATACCCTCACTTCAACAATCCCAGTGTTAGTCTATGGAGAATATTCAATAGCATTAATCAAGTTGCTAAGGTCACATTGTAAAGACTCCTTAGAAAACATTGCAAATGGGGACATGCGATCACTGGAGTACTCAGCATCATGTTCAGTTCATCAGGTCTCCATCACCGCTTACTGAATCTCAAAAAGGATGGATCAGGTCACACATCAGAGTGCAACTGAGAATAACTGGGTGTATTTGCGACACACTGGCCTAAAATAATTCACCGGACTTAAAAGAGAAAAAAGTAGACCTTGGTTTTGGGTATGCCATCTTTTACTCTAACTTGAATTGACATATCTCACATTTGATTCACACATGGATCCTCAGGAGTGCTGATGCCATGGATGGATGGTACACCAGCCTCTATTTGCAGTATACACATGGGAACCAAATATGAACCATTGTAGTTTGGCCACCAACAGGCCATGAATGATAGATATCTCTGACTGAGTATGGCTGCCTCACTCTGGATAGGCTCATCCAGAAAAAAACACAGGCCTAAATCAAAGATATGCTTCAATATTGTCTTGATTGTTGCCCTTCAGAATTCAACTGGAACAGAACTCATGGACAGGATCCTGTCAAGTTCATCAATCTCTGATTGCCAGGGTGGTATCCCATTCATCACAATGTAATGCATAGGATACCATCATGACAATCAGAGAGTGACAAGTAAAATAATATAAAATCTAGCATTATATGGGATAAACTGAAAACATAGGGATGAATACCACTTGAATCACACTGCAGATCTGTTCAAAAAAGATATGTACACAAAGATAAACTGTCAGATATGTATCAGACCATTTTTCTTTATCTGTACCTTGGACAGGATAGCAATGGTTAAGATCACCTTGATGTAATATTGTAGGCATTGTAAAAAGATGCGGATCTATGTTAGTTCTATCCCTCCAACCCTCATGGTTAGACGGATATTGATGTATGTATTTACAGATTAATACTTCATTGGAATGGTCCACAGAGTGTGCTTGCAAAACATGCACACATTGTCGACCATTCCAATGGAGTATTAATCTGTAAATGGCACAATTTTGACTCTGCTGAAGAGCCTCCATGTGGTAAAATTACTAAAATCTCCAGCTGTCACATACAGCAATATCTGTCTAACCATGGGGATTGGAGGGAGAGGACTAACATCGATGCACATCTTTTTACAATGCCAACAATATTACATAAAGGTAAAATTAGCCATTACTATCCCATTAAAGGGATAGTAATACTCAACATGTAAAAAGAAAAATATTTTGTAGGGTTCAGCCCCCTGAGTAAAACTAGGGTACTCCCACTGCTGAAAGATGTTTTATTCTCAAGTTATTACAGCTCAAAGTTGAATTTTTTTAGGTGCAATATCACAGTGGCCTGAAATTGTTCAGTGGTGCTGTTGCTACACCATCCTATGGACAGCTGTGGTCCCGGGACCATAAATCTCCATAGGATGGTGTAGCAACAGCGCCACTGTACAATTTTAGGCCACTGTGATATTGCACCTAAAAAATTCAACTTTGAGCTGTAATAACTTGGGAATAAAACACCTTTCAGAAGTGGGAATACCCTAGTTTTACTCAGGATGATAAACCCTACAACCTATTTTCATTTTGCATTTTAAGTAGTACTATCCCTATAATCCTATCATGGCTACATTTACTAAGCACGGCATCTCATTTCTCCACACAGCTTACGGGCCTCCAGCACAGCAGGCGCCCATGGAGGAGGCAGAATCAGTACCCATTGAGGAGTACACAGAGGAGGGCACCAGCCGGTGGTCACCTTACCCACCATCCACACCTCCTCCAACACAGGCTGCTCCACCACTGTCTGCACCACCACTGTCTGCACCACCACTAGACGCACCACCACAGGCATCTCCACCACTGTCTGCACTACCCCATTACAGTTCCTGGATGCAAAAGGAGGAGAGGTGGATGCATCCCACCACCTTCAGGAGCTACTACCCTCCAGCAGTAGCACCACCACCACTAGGGAGGCAATGGCTTCCAGGGACAGTGGCCAGCCAGCATTATGGCACATATGGAGACCAGGTGGACCTACCCTCCTGGATGGCTCCCCATCATGGCCCCAGGTATGATCCCACGTGGGGGCCAAGCACCTACCAGTGGTCAAGGTATGACCCTTGGCCACTGGAATACCAACACATGGGCCTGATTGGGGAGCCCCAGTGCCCTCTACCCAGGGACTATATCTCTCCACTACCTCCACCAGCACAGACATCAGTGGGTAGCTCGGAGTCACTTGATGTGGTGGGCATATACCCATCCTCTGCAGCAGCCACTCCACTAGCTGCCACAGCAGCAGAAGCCACGGCAAAACAGCAGCAGCCACAGCAACAACCACAGCAGAAACAGCAGCAGCAGCCACAGCAGCAGCACAGGACTCAGCAGCAGCATCCACAGAAGCAGAGGACTCAGCAGCAGCATCCACAGTAGCAAAGGACTCAGCAACAGAAGCCACAGAAGCAGAGTAATCAGCAGCAGAAGCAACCCCACCAGCAGAGTCACCATGCACATTCACCTCCAGCATTGCACGCATCACGGGGATAGAGGCGGAGTGCATGGTGCGACAGAGAAGGATACTCCGGGCATGCCACAGGATCAACTACAATGTAACAAGGATCAGAAAGGAATCCAGGAGGAACACCTCAAGAATTGAGGAAAGATACATGTTCTGGAGTTGGAACACACAAGACTGAACACAGAACTCCATCAGTGCCACACAGGGATGATGGACATGCTGGGGCAGGTGCTGGTGGAGTTGAGAGACCACAACTGCAGGGAGAACCTGCATGTAGAGAGAGAACTGTGGTCAACAGAGGGGTCCACTGCACCCATAACTCACTCCAGTGTGAACCCTAAAGCCACATCTAAGGGTCAAAGGGTGACCAGGCAATCAACCAGGGCTTCCACCTCTAGCACCCAGTCTAAGGTCCCCCCCAAGAAAAAAAATAAACTGCCCAACTTGTCATGTTCCCCCTCAATAGACAGAGCATTGTGCTTTTGAATCCTGTCCGATATGCTTTGTACAAATTCAACTGGCAATCCATCCCTGGCTATGTTGTGGGTTGAATTTGAACAAAACATACCCCTTAGCACAGTGTTTCTCAACTCCTGTCCTCAGGACCCACTAACAGGCCAGGATTTGATGATTTCCTTGTTAGAGCACAGGTTAATCAATGTGAATGAGCCTCTGATCACCACACCTGTGCTCTAGCAGAGAAATCCCTAAGTCCTGGCCTGTTAATGGGTCCTGAGGACCAGAGTTGAGAAATACTGCCTTAGCACAACAACTGGTGCAACACTGAACATTCGTCTGCATCAATTGTTATATTTAAGGGGTTAACAGAGAACTAACAAGCAGGACAGATGGAACATGCAGCAAAATAGTCTTTGATTCACACTGTTAATTACTTACTGGGGAACCCAATGTTCACGCTAGGAATTCAATGTGTAGCACAACCATTGAAATTCTGCGGTGAGCATTTGGGTTCTCTAGTAAGTTGTTGTTTTACTAAGGTTGTAACAGACTTCACCAGTGATAACACTTGGCAATATCAGAACATTGATTTTATTGAGCAACACAGAAACTGTGGACATGAAATCACTGTGGAAGTATGTCACTTGTATCACCTCTTTATCACTCCCAACACACATTAGTGTATCACTGCCATCATCTGTTTGCTTGAATACATCACAGAGTCCACTCACTGCCAAACAAGTAGTGGACTCCTGTGATGTGGGTCATGCCTTCCCATGTATGGGGGATACTCCAGCCTTGAGTATGCATTGACACATGTGTAATCCAACATTTATTCATACAGACACAGATTGAATAGTGATGGTTCTTCTTTATTGTGTCTCAAAGTACATTAGAATGTACATGTGTTTTCTGGTTAATTTGCCTATATACATTAGACACTTGTATGAGCACACTACATGTACTTTGAAACTAAATATTAATACTTTAGAAACACTGCTGTCCTGCTCATGTGTTGTCCACAAGGTTTGACAACTCTGAAGATGAGCATTCTAACTGTACAGGTTTGATACCTGGATGTTAGTACACACATGAATACATGTTTTCTGGGTCTATATGAGAATGTTCCAGTACAGGTTGCTGTGAACACCAGGTCAAACATTGCATCACCAACACAAACACTTGAAACACCAAGGGGTGAGCTTCATAGAAGTGTTGTCAAGACATCAGTCCAGTCACATCTTCTGTCCAAGGATGGATCATACTATGGATGCCTGTGGGACAAGAGGACAGGATTTGGAGCAGCACCCTCAAATTGATCATCATGCAACAACTTCAACTTCCTAATCCCCTCTGTCACTGTTTCTCAGCCAGGCAATGAAGGCACAATCTCTGACACAGAGTCGGAACCCTACTGCAGGAGATTGACAGTCGAGGGTAAGCAAATGTCTTTAACTGAGGCAGTAGTCAGCAGACAGAAATTGGTTGACTGTGAGTCGAAGACAACAGGAGAGTCGAGGTAAAGCAGGAGCCGACTACTAGTTGTTGACAAGCCGGATTCGGTACACAAAGAGTCGAGCAAATGAAGCAGTTGGTACCTTGGAGTCGTAGACAAGCGGGGAGTCATAGACAAGCCGGATTCGATACACAATGTGGCAAACAGGAACTGGAGCACAGAGTCAAGAGTAGTAGGGAACAAAGCCAGGATCAGGAAACCAGAAATGGTCTTGCATGAACGAGATACAAGCGGAGACCACAATGGGAATCAGAAATCAGGATATCAGGAAAACAGGTACACAGGACACAAGGACACTGAGCACTGACCAACCAAGGGCAGGAAAAGGAGAAAAGTCCCGGACATAAGTAGGCCACAGACAGGTAATGAAGTATTGTAATTAGGAGTGAGAATGCCTCTGGGGAGGAGGAATCCGATGGGTTGTGACACCCTCAATCTTTTTTGTTACAGGTGAGTACACAACCCTTGTTTTGTAATGTGTTGTGTACTCTTCTGTAACCCATTGTGTAGAGAACTAAGGAAATGTGAACCAGCCCTAGGGATATGTTACCCTGACATGAATACACACATCAACAAGTATGTTCTGAGATCTCCATGAATTTGGGCTGCCACTGTGAGAGTGACAGTGGCAGCCCAATTTTTTTTTGTTTCATGGAACTATTATGACATATTTGTTGATGTGTGTATTCATGTAAGGGGCACATATCAATGCACACTCACAGGTCAGCATGGTGTCCCTGGAGATCTGATCCACGTTTCATGACCTCTATGTTGTGTAAAAATACCACTGTAGATCCATACCTCTGCTGCTCTTCTCAGCTCTAGCAAATTACAGGTCCCATGTTGACTCCAATGGCCCTTTAACCCCTGATGTGACAGAGTGTTATCCAATGCATTGCATTGGACATCGGCCATGTTGAAGAGACCCTGAGAGGAGCCCAGATCAGAGACAGGCTCATCATGGAGCACTTTAGCTGTGAGTATAACACAGGAATTCAAACAATCCATGCAAGTCCTCCATCAGTCCTGTGAATTGGTGCCGACACACTAACCACACCATGCATGATGTTCTGTTTCACCCCACAGGATCATTTACATTGCACTGCACTGGCAGTAGTATGGCCCCAAACATCATCCATACCATGGACATGGCATATTATAATATTAGCATTGATGACAATGGTCAGTCCGCCCCTGAATTTTGAGCCCTGTTCTTGATATGCTTTCTCTTTACTTTATTCTTTAAGCATGCCAGATCATTAATTCATGGGTATTTTTACTGATATGCTTTACAACTGATGTTATGAAGTGACATTTCATTAATTAGTGACTATATTATTCTAGTTGTTCATTTATTCAGTTGTGCCATTGCTGTAATATTACAGATTATGGATGTGTCCTTTTTCCTTTTCATGTACCTCAAAAGAGAATTGACTCCATCTATTCATTTATATCATCATGTATTCCCCTCCGCAATATTCATACCATCATAGATCATGACGGTAATCATACCCATTCTCTCGTAAGTACAGTTCTTACATTGATTTGTTCTTTTATTTACATTTTGTTTATATAATATCAATGAATTGTATAATCACTACTGTCATTATTATCCTACTTGTCCAAATCATCCAATGTTTTTTTCTTGTATTTTGAAGTTCTAGTAATCATAATCAGAGTGGTTTATTTTTCTAATATAATATATAATATATATAATATATATATTAATATATAATATATATACTAATATATGGTGCTGGTAAATTTTAGCATATATTTTGTATATATAGTTTTGTATCCTGCTTATTTAGTACTACCTTATCATTATACTGTTATTCACCATATACAGTTTTTACTGCACATGTAGTGCCCTATTGGATGTGTATTTTTAGTTTGTACAATCTGTATGCTATTTTATGTGTGGAGAGCTTTGAGAGACATGCCCACAAAACTGCAGATGCCTTAACCCTTTGAGTGCCAGAGGGGTAAGCAAGGCAATGCTTAGCAATGCTTTGTGTACCCCTCCAGCACTCAGTGGGTTAAAGACAATGCTAGACAGATGGCCTGTACACCATTAATTGAAAGTTAGCTTTTTGTCTGATTGTGATGGCTCCAAAATCATACCTGCCTTTAGAATGGCATATATGGTGCAATAACCTGACACGGCTATGCAAAGCAGTGTGCACAAACTAACTTTTTCAAAAATGAACCAGCATCTAATGCCATCATATTATCATGTCACAGAAGTGGAAAGAAACATGCAAGCTACAGCAGCAAATGGTGCATGTGCAATAACAGCAGCACTGATGACAAGGAGTATTTGCATAATTTCCAGGTCAGTGCCTGCCCACCAGGAGGGACCAGGGCTATCATCAAATGTATTTTCTGTCTGCAGTGCAACAAGTCCCCGATCTGCATCAACCATGTTTAACTCCATATTTTATTTTCTAGTCAGTATGCCAAAAATAGTTTACAGACTTATAACAATGAAAGCCTAAATATAAATTATTTGCAGGCTTCTAATAAGGCAATCCTTAACCCTTTGAGTGCCAAAGACGTATGCAACCCATTGTTAAGCAATTCTTTGCACACCCCTCTGACACTCAAAGGGTTAATAACTATTGTTTGAAAGCTTAATAACAAGGAAAAGGTTAAGAAAAAAATTTGCAGGCTTGTATAACAATTATGAACAGTTGTATACTTTGGCAAAATCACACAGCAAACCAGGCTTGCAAAGTTCTCAGAATAGTCTTATTTCATTCCAGGCATTTCCTTTAGCCCCTATCACTAATACAGGGAGACTGTTCCATGTATCTATCGGCCTTTTGTCAAAGTAGTTCTTACAGTACTGGCAATGGTGACGGACGTGTGATCCCTTAGTTCCGGCTCAGACTGAGTTTTATGACTGGATTTTAGTGTTTACAACTTCACTTTTCAGATATTTGCATGAATACTAGTTATCTAATACAATAAGCTCGTGGATGAGAGGAAGAAAGAAGAAATCCAACCTTCCTGCACAGACAATAAGTCACTTATTTGGTTGACTTTTAAAAGGTTGTATTTTAAATAGCGTGTGGCTGCATACTGCATTAAACATGTTGCCTGGATGAAAAGGGTCACATGAGAATCCTGCCCTGCATATAAGCGCAACATTTTCATGTCACCTCCTTAAATGCCGCATACCTGAATCTGGCAGCTGCTCGCCAGCGTACTCCCTATGTATAGACATAGGGTAGTTAGTTTCTGAACCCTAGGCTGGAGGCTGTCTTGCTCGAGCTCCTGCAGATTGTTGCTTCACAGAATAACTTTGGAGCATAGACCTGGTAAAGAAAATGGACCACTATCCTTCCAGTCCTAAATACATCATAGATATCTGTTGATCGGGTAAATTTGTTAGAAATTTCCGTAGTGAACAGTTAAGGATGGTTAGAATGAGGTTTGTTCAGACTGTTGAGTTTGGTTCCTGAGGAAGAAGCTAGTCTTTTTTCAAAATGCATTGGACAAGAAAGAAGGTGTTTTAATGGATGATTGATATGATAATTGGGTCCTACATTTAGCCCAGTATGGGATAAACCACTAAGTAAACACCTGGGACAAGAAGGGAACTTAATCAAAAATATAGAAGAGACTCAGATGGCATAAGCATCTACCAGGGGAAGTGGTGTCGGGCATATGAGAACACCTGGATGCCAATTACTGAGATCCAGATAGCCAACTCAATACCCATTTTAAGGCATAACAGAGTGGGAGGCTGTCAGGAAGAAGTCCTTGAAACAGAGATGGACTACATACTGCACACCTATGATCAATAAAACAGGTGGTGTATTGGCTGTCCCATAAATTATTATTACTCAAGAGACCAGTTTTGAGGCAAGTAGTTGCCAGATTCAGATATGCGGCATTTAAGGAGGCTATTATTACTGAAGATACCAGTTTTGAGATGAGCAGCTGCCAGATTCAGGTGTGCAGCATTTAAGGAGGTGACATGAGAATCTCTCACTTATATGCAGGGCAAGATTCTCATATTGCCCTTTTTATCCAGGTGACATGTTTAATGTGGTATGCAGCTGCACAATATTTAAAATGCAACCTTTTAAGAGGATACAGCTTCTTTGATTCGGGTCTTCGACAGCCATCATCCCGCTTCAGACTTCTATTGCTGTGAACACTAGCCTTCAACTGAGGACTCTTTGAACACACACTGAGAAATCAGAATGGATAGGAGATCCTCAATCCGACATCTCCCCTCACGAACCTATCTGCACTTCCACCATGTCTCCACCTCTCTACAAGGAGGATTTGGCAGCCTTCATGGTGGTTATTCCAATGAAAGACCAAATTCATAAAATCATGGAGGAAAATAAAACATCCTTAATAGCAGATTTTGCCATCTTCAGGGCAGCTTCAAACAACCTGCACAAAAAGTTGCTTTCTTGGCGGAAGACTGAGCAGTAGCAGATGAACACATTACATACCTTGAACGTGTGATAGCTCAGCAACAGTATACAATCTCACACCTGACTTTAAAATTGGATGATTTAGACATTTGCAGTAGAAGAGCCCCACTCAGGATTAAAAACTTGCCTAAAGCTATCCCTCCACCTAATGCAAAGTTACTTTGCCAGCTTACTTCCCACAGACCGTGGATTCCCAATACTTCTGGAGAGAGTTCACCATGCCTTGAAACAGTGGGAAGATGAAGCTCCTCACATTATAATTATATGTTTTAATCGATACGAAGTCAAGGAGCAAATACTAAAGAGGAGCAGAGAGGGGAATCTCCCTCCATGTGAGGGAGCTACGATTCAAATCTATCAGGATCTTTCTCCCCACACACTCCACCTTCGGTGCGCTCTAAAACCCCTCACTGAGATTCTCAGACAGCTCCAATTAAAATAGCTCTGGAGCTTCTCTTTTGCTTTGCAGTCCACCCATAATGGCTCTACATATTCACTGCACAGTCCTGAGGAGATCCCACTTTTTTGTACCTTACTAGGTATATTGCTGCCTCCACAACCAGCTACTTCAGCACAACAATCCACGACCAAAGCTCAAAGAAGACTGGAGTGGTCTATGGGCTCTCTGAGCAATAAGAAGAAACAATGCCGATCAGAAACCTGTGGAGAAAACAGCACTTCAGCCTCCTCAACTTGGACCTGAACTTTTTTCTATTGTTTGAGAATTAACTACCACTGACAGGATGAATATCCCTAGCAGTTCTCCTGGACTTTTTCCTCGCTTATAGCTGCAATAATAAAAACTTATGCATTCTCTAGCATTAGGATGTTGTACTTCATGTTTGATTGTTTAGGGTCACCTAGTGCCTCAGCTCCACATGGGGGCTTTTTACACCACACATGGGTAATGTTTATAATTAAAAAATGGTTCTCTTGCATCTCTTAACAGAGTAATGTCTGACATCTCACTGGTCAGTGCTTGTAAGGATGTAAGCTTACTGAAGCCTATCTCTGGGTGGGAGGAGCCACCCAGAGATTAGCAGGAAGCTATATAATCTAAGATAAGCGAATAAGGAACCCAGAATGCAGGGAAACAGTAGATAGGCCAAGGGTAGCTTTATTTAGATAATGCAAGTCCAGAGTAACAAGCCAGAGGTCAGGGCAGGCTGAGATAATGCAAGTCCAGTGTAACAAGCCAGAGGTCAGGGCAGGCTGAGATAATGCAAGTCCAGTGTAACAAGCCAGAGGTCAGTACAGGCTGAGATAATGCAAGTCCAGTGTAACAAGCCAGAGGTCAGGGCAGGCTGAGATAATGCAAGTCCAGTGTAACAAGCCAGAGGTCAGGGCAGGCTGAGATAATGCAAGTCCAGTGAAACAAGCCAGAGGTCAGTACAGGCTGAGATAATGCAAGTCCAGTGTAACAAGCCAGAGGTCAGTACAGGCTGAGATAATGCAAGTCCAGTGTAACAAGCCAGAGGTCAGTACCTGAGATCCAATACAAGGTCCAAGAGGAAGGTCTGTAGAGTGGCAGCTTGGCAGAAGATACAGGTTGGATAGGAGGACCACAGGAGAGAGCTGGCTGGAGAACCACAGGTGAAGGTTGGCAGGAGGACCCCAGGTGAAGGCTGGCTGGAGGACCCCAGAGAAGGCTGGTTGGAAGACCCCAGGAGAAAGGCTGGCTGGAAGACCCCAGGAGAAAGGCTGGCTGGAAGACCCCAGGAGAAGACTGGCTGGAAGACCCCAGGAGAAAGGCTGGCTGGAAGACCCCAGGAGAAAGCTGGCTGGCCTGGAGGACTGCAGGAGAAGGCTGGCTGGCCTGGAGGACTGCAGGAGAAGGCTGGGCTGAAGAATGCAGAGCCTGGAAGCAGGAAGAGCTGGGAGGCGAAACTGCGGCAAGTAGACCGCCCGGGACTCAAGCGACAACTGAGCGCCGAGTCCCGGTTGCCGCCAGTTTTAAATAGAACGCCGGGCGCCCAAGGGAATGACGTCCGTGCGACGACCGACGTCAGGCCTCGCTACTGCGCATGCGCGAGGACGCGCGCATGCGCCCAGCCGTCCTGAAGCCAGTAGAGCTACTGGCAAGGACGGCGAGGGACCTGACAGTTCCCCCCCTTTACGACCAACCTCCGGGTGGTCAGGTCAGCAGGTCGGTCTGGATGACTCCGATGAAAGTTACGAATACAGGCCATGGTGTTGAAGTTGCCTGCGGGTTCCCAGGAGCGGTCTTCTGGGCCGTACCCCTTCCAATGTACCAGGTATTCCAAACGGCCCCGACGAAAACGAGAGTCTAGAATCTCCTTGACCTCGAACTCATCAGGATCTGTAATGGAAACAGGAGGAGGTCTAGAAGGTTCTCGACCAGGAAACGTGCTGGGAATCCATTTCTTCAATTGAGAGATGTGGAACGTTGGGTGAATCCGGTATGAGGTAGGTAGTGCCAGACGATATGCTACTGGATTAATGACTTGAGTGATAGAAAAAGGTCCCAAGAAGCGAGGTCCCAATTTTTTGGTGGGACAAGAAAGGCGAACATGTGAAGAGGACAGCCATACTTTATCCCCAATCTGTAGTTCAGGTCCTCTCTGTCGGTGTTTATCAGCATAACGTTTATAGTCTTGCTGTGCAGATCTCAGAATTTGACTTAACACATGATGAGACTGCTGTAATTGTTGTATTCGTTGATTAGCCTCTGGGACTGGAGTGATGGGGGTGAGTCCTGGTAGAGCTGCCGGGTGGTATCCATAGTTGGCCAAGAAAGGAGAGTTTTTTAAGGTACTGTGATAATGATTATTATAAGCAAATTCTGCCATGGGGAGTAAGTGGTACCAATTATCTTGTAAGTGAGAAGAGAAGCAACGTAAGTACTGTTCCAAAGTCTGATTGGTCCTTTCTGTCTGCCCATTTGTTTGTGGGTGATATCCTGAAGATAGGTTACTGGTAATTTGAAGACCGGCACAAAATGCTCTCCAGAATTTTGATGTGAATTGGGAACCTCTGTCTGAAGTAATGGATTGTGGTACTCCATGAAGACGGAAGATTTCCTGCAGATACAAAGAAGCGGTTCGGCTGGCTGAAGGTAGACCTTTGCTTGGGATAAAATGAGCCATCTTAGTAAATCGGTCTACTACGACCATAATGGTATTATGTTGGTTTGAACCTGGTAAATCCACAATGAAATCAATTGTTACATCTCTCCAAGGACCAGAAGGTATGGGTAAAGGATGGAGCAAACCGGATGGTTTGGTGTGTTGGCTTTTAGCTCTGGCACAAGTGTCACAAGAGGATACGTAGTGATTGACGTCCTGCTTTAAGTTTGGCCACCAGAAATACCGCTGAATGGCTTCTAAGGTCTTTTGGATTCCCCCATGGCCTGCAACAGGAAGATCGTGAAACTGGTGAAGAGTCTCTTGACGGACAGATTCAGGGGCAAAAACTGTATCTTGCTTATACAATAGGCCATCAGTGAAGGTTAAGGCGTATAGTTGTATCAAACGAGGAGAAGGAGTGGTGGCTTGTTTGATACGTTCCAGTAAGTTGGTGGTGACAAGGAGGAATTGACGTGGTTGCAAAATTGTATCAGGAAGTGTAGTAGTATTGGAAGGTACCGTATACATCCTGGACAAAGCATCTGCTTTCAAATTTTTTGAGCCCGGTCTGTAGGTGATGTGTAGTTGGAATCGTGCAAAGAACATTGCCCATCTGGCTTGACGAGGTCGTAGTCTGCGGGCTGATTGGAGATATTCTAGATTTCTGTGATCTGTATATATTGTAATAGGATACTCTGAACCCTCTAATAAGTGTCTCCATTCCTCCAAGGCGCATTTAATAGCAAGCAATTCCTTGTCTCCCACATCATGATTTTGTTCGGCAGGTGTGAGACGCCTGGAGTAGAAGGCTACTGGATGTAAACGATCTTTAATGCCCATATGTTGCGACAGTACTGCCCCTGTAGCGATATTAGAAGCATCAACTTCTAAAAAGAAAGGTTTATTGACATCAGGTTGTTGTAGAATAGGTGCTTGCGTAAAGTGAAGTTTTAAACGGTCAAAAGCTTGTTGAGCTTCAGGAGTCCACTGAAAACTGGCATCCTTCTTGGTTAAACATGTGAGTGGTGAAATACATTTTGAGAAATCCCGGATAAAGCGTCGGTAGAAGTTGGCAAAACCAATGAACCTCTGAATTGCCTTCTTGTCAGATGGTATGGGCCACTTCAGTATAGCTGTTATCTTACGAGGATCCATCTCTAACTGCCCTGGGGAAACAAGGAAACCTAGGAATTCGATCTTAGACACTTCAAAAGAACATTTCTCCAATTTAGCGTACAAACCATGTGTACGAAGCCTAGTTAACACTCTCCTGACATGACTGCGATGTTCTTGTAGTGAATGTGAGAAGACAAGAATGTCATCTAAGTAAATGACAACAAACTGATCCAGAAGATCCCGAAAAACATCATTTACGAAATGCTGAAATGTTGCAGGAGCGTTACATAACCCGAAGGGCATCACGGTGTATTCAAAGTGTCCATATCTGGTTCGGAAGGCGGTCTTCCATTCGTCTCCCTTGCGGATGCGAACCAGGTTATATGCTCCTCGTAGATCGATTTTTGAGAAGATCTTTGCAGTTGACATGCGTTCAAACAATTCTGGGATCAGTGGTAACGGATAGCGATTTTTAATGGTAATGGCATTGAGTTCCCGATAGTCTACGCAGGGGCGTAGACCACCGTCTTTCTTGGGTACAAAGAAAATCCCGGCTCCAGCTGGTGAAGTGGAAGGTCGAATAAATCCTTTCTCCAGATTTTCAGAGATGTACTCTCTAAGATGTTGCAGTTCTGGTCCGGATAGAGGATATATATGTCCATAGGGATAGTAGATCCAGAGAGAAGTTCGATAGGACAATCATATGGTCTATGAGGTGGAAGAAGGTCAGCCCCTTTTTTATCAAACACATCTGAGAAGTCCTGATAGACCATGGGTATGGTTGACGTTGTAACACAGGTCAACAGTTTAGGCTCTGTTTTGATAAGACATTTTTCTCTACAGTGGGTGGAAAGAAAGGTTACAGTCTTGGAAGACCACTCAATATGGGGGTCGTGAATCTGTAGCCATGGAAGACCCAAAATAAGAGGAAACAAAAGAGATGGAACAACTTCAAATTTAATTTCTTCTCTATGATTTACAGCAGTGAGAAGATACAGAGGTAAAGTTTCATAAAGAATGGGACCTGACTGTAGGTAGCTTGCATCCGCCATCTGAAGCGTGAACGGTTGGGTTTTGCGTTTGATGGGTATGCCCAAGGATAAAGCTGTCTCCTGGCTCAGGAAACAACTACTGGCTCCGGAATCTATGATGGCCGACACCTCACTCTGCTGTGTGTTCCACTGTAGAATAACAGAGAGGGATATGTAAGAAGAAGTGGGCAACAGAATAGGAGCGGATGATGTTGTAGTTAAAAAATGCCTACCTTGGAAAGGCCGTGGTCTGGTATCACAAGTCCTGAGATGGTGACCCCCTTTTCCACAATAGAGGCAAAGATTTAGAAGGCGTCTACGGTCTCGTTCAGCTTTAGATAGAGGTCCCCGTAGAACACCCAGCTGCATAGGCTCCTCTGTGGTGGTGACAGTAGCAGGTGGTTGAGATGAAGCTGGAGTACTATGGGGAGGAGAAGAAGTAGCAGAGCGTTCACGCCGCCGTTCTCTCAAGCGGCGGTCAATTTGTATGGAGAGATGAGTGATCTCGTCTAGTGTAACTGGTATAGGTACTCTAACCAGTTCGTCCTTCAGGCTTTCAGATAGGCCTAGACGAAATTGATCCATGAGCACAGCTTCATTCCACTTTGAATCAATTGACAGACGACGGAAGTCAGCAACGTAGTCCTCAACTGGGCGTCTCCCTTGAGTTAGGGACCTTAATGCTACTTGAGCTGAGGCCGTTTTAAAAGGGTCATCATATAATGAATCCATAGCCTGCCGGAAAGCCTGCCATGTAGTTAATACAGGACTGTTGGTCTGTAAGAGGTGATGGGACCAGCCCTGTGGTTCTCCTCCTAACAATGTGATGGTAGTACGTACTTTGGTGAAGTCAGAGGCATAGGTACGTGGGTTGATTGAGAACAGTAACTCACAAGCCGTGATGAAGGACCTGTACCGGGCTCTATCCCCATAAAATCTTTCAGGCAGGGGAACACGAGGTTCTGGAGCAGAGTTCATCTCAAGGCTAGGAAGGGGTGGTGTAGAACCACCTGCTGCTTGGGTTAGACTTGGTTGAAGGTCCTGTAGTTGCTGTTGGAGATGTGTTTGGTTGGCCTGTAATTCCTGTACAGAAGCAGTGAGAGCAGCTATCCGACTACCCAGGGTATTTAAGGCTTCGAGCAACCCCGCGGGTTCCATAACAATTTTGGGCTCAGTTGTTACTGTAAGGATGTAAGCTTACTGAAGCCTATCTCTGGGTGGGAGGAGCCACCCAGAGATTAGCAGGAAGCTATATAATCTAAGATAAGCGAATAAGGAACCCAGAATGCAGGGAAACAGTAGATAGGCCAAGGGTAGCTTTATTTAGATAATGCAAGTCCAGAGTAACAAGCCAGAGGTCAGGGCAGGCTGAGATAATGCAAGTCCAGTGTAACAAGCCAGAGGTCAGGGCAGGCTGAGATAATGCAAGTCCAGTGTAACAAGCCAGAGGTCAGTACAGGCTGAGATAATGCAAGTCCAGTGTAACAAGCCAGAGGTCAGGGCAGGCTGAGATAATGCAAGTCCAGTGTAACAAGCCAGAGGTCAGGGCAGGCTGAGATAATGCAAGTCCAGTGAAACAAGCCAGAGGTCAGTACAGGCTGAGATAATGCAAGTCCAGTGTAACAAGCCAGAGGTCAGTACAGGCTGAGATAATGCAAGTCCAGTGTAACAAGCCAGAGGTCAGTACCTGAGATCCAATACAAGGTCCAAGAGGAAGGTCTGTAGAGTGGCAGCTTGGCAGAAGATACAGGTTGGATAGGAGGACCACAGGAGAGAGCTGGCTGGAGAACCACAGGTGAAGGTTGGCAGGAGGACCCCAGGTGAAGGCTGGCTGGAGGACCCCAGAGAAGGCTGGCTGGAAGACCCCAGGAGAAAGGCTGGCTGGAAGACCCCAGGAGAAGACTGGCTGGAAGACCCCAGGAGAAAGGCTGGCTGGAAGACCCCAGGAGAAAGCTGGCTGGCCTGGAGGACTGCAGGAGAAGGCTGGCTGGCCTGGAGGACTGCAGGAGAAGGCTGGGCTGAAGAATGCAGAGCCTGGAAGCAGGAAGATCTGAGAGGCGAAACTGCGGCAAGTAGACCGCCCGGGACTCAAGCGACAACTGAGCGCCGAGTCCCGGTTGCCGCCAGTTTTAAATAGAACGCCGGGCGCCCAAGGGAATGACGTCGGTGCGACGACCAACGTCAGGCCTCGCTACTGCGCATGCGCGAGGACGCGCGCATGCGCCCAGCCGTCCTGAAGCCAGTAGAGCTACTGGCAAGGACGGCGAGGGACCTGACAGTGCTTTACATATTCACACCTTTGACCATGCGAGCGATGTGCTCTTGCGGGTACGCTTGCTGGGGTGCATTTGGGCTCATAGGACTCAAGTGGAACATGAAGGGATTTTAGGTACAGGGATGGGCCTAGAAAGGGAAAATCATATGAGACACATCCATCACTTAAAATGCTGGTTGTGTATCTATGACATCCTGTTATTAAACTTGCTCTGGTGATATACCATGAAAGTCCTTGAGAGGGAGAGTACAAGGGAAATGTACTAGTTAAAATGATGCGGAGCTGCCAGATTACTCTTCTTGGATGATTACCATTTCGCTAGGGGACTAAGGTGGGAAACCCCGGGTGGGGGGAAGGGCTAAAGTATCTGTAAGGAAATGTGCATTAACACCTAATAGGCGGTGCCTACACCATCCATCTTGATGCGCACACAGTCCTGATCCATCTGAATGGAGATAAGTGTACTAGGGAAGTGATGTTAACTTTATAGAGGAGGGGACAATGGACATGCCAGTGAAACCGCAGGTTGTGAAATAGTGACATACTTCCATAAAACGGGGGTATTTTATAATTTATAACTTATGACCAGATGAATGGATAAGCCAGTTAGAGACTGAGGGAAATCTCTAATGGAAATATTTGATTACAAGTATATGTATTTATGCATAGATGGCTATTTCTATAGTACTGGCCTTTTAGTGGCCTTTCCTACATGGATTAATTCTCCTTATATGTTCTGGGTGTTGCCCTTTACAGCACCTTCTAACATATCCACTTTTTTTTGTTTTTTAATGTGTATATGCCTTCCAGTTACACTGCGTTCTGGCGTGCTCCTGTCAGTTGACCCCTTCTCCTAGAGATTATATTGGTGCCTATTTATTTATTTACTTATCCAGACATTCTCTTGAGCAAATCCAAAATTATTACCATGAGTATTTACAATGGCTAACACCACAGTGGGCTTCTACAGTTTTGGGTGTTTCCGCTCCTTTAAACTGTTATATGTGTTCAAATCGCTCTGGGTTGCTGTTTTACATTGCTGACTGTAGACTGCCACTGTTTATCATGCTGTTCCTAAGACCCTCTCAGGTGTTGCACTATAGTCTACCCATCACTTCCAAGACTAATACACTCCGTTTAGTTATAGATAATACTGTCTAACAACTCTCAAACCCAAACAGAACCTTAATACTAGTAGCTACACAATGTACATCCAGGCTATGCCAACTCCTCTCTGACAGATCCCTACCACCCATCTCAGACATAACCAGTGACCCTGCTGAGGCCTCCATCATATCTCCTAAGTCTCTGATGATCACATCTTCCACTCCTACATGAATCTCTGGGTAGAACCCATTGCACCCGTTCCTGCATACAATTCTTTCCAAGCATTTTTCCTGCATCTCTACTACTATCACCTGGTTTGTTAGACCTTCCATCACAGCTACAGCCGAACCAAAAGACAAGCCGGAGTCATGAACCAAGACAGGTACTCAGCCAAGCCAGGGTCAGGAATATGGAGATCAGTGATGTCAGCAAAAATCCAGTAGTGAGGAACCAGAAGGGATGTCAGAGGAAGCCAGGTCATGCACAGGAAATCAGGAATGCTGTAGAACACTCTTGCAGCCAGAAACAAACACAAAGGGCAATCAGGTAGTGAGCCAAGCTGCTTTAAATACCCTGGGAGGCTTGGCTGATAGCAGTCAGGTGAGCAAACATAGAGAGGTCATTTGATTCAGCCTGACTGAGGCAAAGGTAGGCAGTAGTAAGTACTTTATTTCACCCATGAAAATTATATACCGTTTTTTTACACACAAACAGGGCTTTCTTTTGATACCCCACTTATTTGGATAGGCCACCATTTATTTTAGTAAAATTAAGGAAAACCATAAAAAATATGTAAAATAACACCGTTTTTTTTTTCTCTTGTGATCATTTGGGCGCAATGGGTTAAATTTTTATGGAGACTGAAAGGTATTACTACTCTACTGTTCCTCAAACAATATATATGGGACCACATATTTTGTGTATAACCTTTGTTTGCCTTTTTTAAAGAATTACACATTCTACCAAATATATATCACTTAAAAGGTTTTGATTGGACAATTGGGACAGCGCCCTTTTTTTCAAACCGGACCTGCACCGGTATAAAAAAGCACTGCCCCTTAGCAATGGCGTTCTAAGTGCTGCTTTTGAAGAAGGCGTCCAAAATGCACGTCAGCGTGCATTTTTTAATTTAATTTTGGCAAGCCGGTATATGCCCCGGCATCTCTAGTAACTTACTATTCAGACTAGGACTGTATTAGCAATCAGACGTGCTAACAAATCTTTAGCCGATTGACGATAACTGCCATATTAGGGTTACAGTAGATCCAACTCCTTCAAGTTAGCAGTATTAAGACAATAGAGCTCAGCAGTCTGTATAGTTTCATAATAAAAGCAGCTCAAATTAATCATCATAGTATTTGGGCCTTGGAGAGTGTTATTTTAATTATGTCAGAGTTGTAGTTCAAGAGTAATTGAATGATAAAGTATCCCCTTTCTGCCCCTTTTACTGATGAAACACTGCTCACCTCAGAACAGCTGGGAGGTGCCCAGGTAGACTGCAGAGAGGGACAATCTTCAATTAAGATAAGGGAAAAAGATGAAAAACCTGTCAAGGGGGGCAGGGTTTTCATTGTTCTCAGAGTAAGAAGATTGTCCCCTGCTGTTATCTGTCTGGTCTTACAACCAGATTCCACATCTGAGGAGAGCAGTGTTACACTAGGTAAAAGGGGCGAGAGGGGGATACTTTATCATTCAATTACTCTTAAACTACAACTCTGACAGTACTGAAATAACACTCTTCTGTGGCTCAAATACTATGGAGATTAATTGGAGCTGCTGTTTTGTGAAACATTACTATTTCTTTAAAACAATAAAGTTACACAGTTCTTATGACATGTAGCTCCAACTCACATTTACTGAATTATTGGAAAAGAGTAAAAAACTTCTAAAAATAATACCAAAGTACACCCGTGGAATGAAAAAGTTGCCATGATATTGGCAGCTCACATGATTCCCTAATATTATGTAGAAAACAGAGGTTTTAAAGAACTCATGTCACGTGTTGTATCTGACTGGTATATCTCAAGCTGCAGTTATTTTTTAAGGAGGGCTGTGACAGAATGGTACAAACAGGTGGTTAATGTGGTGAGCGAGGTGCTGGAAAATTCACCTAACAACAGATATATGGACAAGTTGCCAGAATACAGGTTATATGATTGTCACTGGTCTCTGAGTTTCCCTCATGCCAGTGCCAACAATAGCTTGCAGAATTAGGTGACAACCAGTAATCTTTCCTCTAGTTCTGGCAGCATTAATAAAAACAGCAGAATAGTCCATACCATTGGCACACCACTTTGTGGATGTAGAATTTTGAGAGAAAAACCCACAAAGCCATAGATGTGTTAAACAAAATAGAGCAAGTGTTAGAGGAATGGCTTGTATCCTTGAAAGCTGGTTTTGTGTCTGTTGATAATGGCTCCAATATAATATCTGCCTAGAGAATAGTAAATAGTAATAGTAAATATAATGCTGCTTTTCCCATGTCCTAAATTTAGTTGTGACTAGATTAATCACAGTGTCCGAAACCCTCAGAAAGATTCTCAATGTCCACAAAATACCTAATAGCCTAATGTTCCTAAACCACGCACTGCAAGTTAAAAGTCATTAAATTAGTACAAAATTGTGAAAAAAGAAGAAGGAAAAGAATAAAAGGAATAGCTCTACTGCATATTATTTTCCACAGTGATCACCTCACGCCAGAAATATAGTAAATCTTACAGTGTTATATAATCATGTATTATAATTTCTTTCCCATTTAAAAATAAACTTTATTACTTATCAGTTAAAAATATAAAGAAAAAAGAAACCCTGCATTACTAAGCACACTATAGAGTATTCGCCTCATTAATTTATCACATATAGCTTGAATGAGATGGAAAAGATAAAACTTAACATTTATTTGTGCAGCTTAAAAATAATCCTAACAAGGATAACTTAATATCAAAGATTTATAAAAAAAAAACTGATATTTTATGGATTCTAAGAACATTTTCTGGGGTTATCCCTTCCGATTAAATATAAAGAAGTAAAGATTCAAAGAGGAAAACATATAAGGCTAGTTATTGCAATAAACTTTCATCTATTATAAACTTAAAAGAGTACTGTTCTTAGGTAGAATTATAATCATAATATTATGTTCACTAGTCTATTAGTAAATTTAAGCTTTTCAAAGGTAGAACTGGATAGTAATGCAACCCTGCAATTATATGTCAATTCGCTATATTAACCTGACTAGTGCCTTAAGAGTTGGAACGGATAATTGCATTACCCAACGCTTATATATCAAGTCGCTATATTATCCTAACTACTAAGCTTGATATTACAGATAATTTAAGGCTGATTTAGAATATAGGGTACAGATATGTAGAGAACTATTGAGTCAAAAGGGTTTGATTAACTGTTAAGCTCATAAAAGTAAGTAATGTATTAGTTAACTAATTTTATTTCATCTTAATAAAGTAGTACGCAACCTACAATTACTTATAGCTGGTTCAATAACTAAATATTAATTGTCACATAAACTTTGAACTTAAAAAAGATAGTTACATTGCTTTGCAATGAGTTGCGTACCCCTCTGCCGCTCAAAGGGTTAAATGATGTCATAGGTAATGCTTTGTATGAATAATTTGCTTTATTTTACATTGAGAAGAAAGAAGGAAGTGAAGGCAGAAGATAGAAGAAAGAAGAGAAGACAGAAGGAGAAGGACAGTGGATGACAGGTAAGTGTAACACAGATTAGTTAAAGATCGGTGCTTGGTAGTATGTCAGGAACCAATCATTAGTTTTTTTACGGTTACGTTCCAAATACTGCCGTTATTTAGCAACGTTTTGGGAACTTAATTTACAAAACAGACTTTGGCCACAAGACCATTTTTGTGGCCTAACGTCCTTTGTGTTTTTAGCTGGTAGGATATTTGGATACTGACCAAGACATTTTCTTTTTGTCGCTCTGTATCCATTTTATCCTACTGGCTTTTTTAGCGCAAACATTTGGATCAAACCCTTAGACCAGAGGGAGACATTGTGACAATAAGAAACTAAATTTATTTTCGCTCTTAATAAGTTATTTTGTCCACATCGCCTCCACGTATATATTAAGTGTACATCTTTAAAATATTTAACTGAGATGCCACTTAATAATCCTCATCATACTGATGTTCAGATTAAATGATATCCTTTATATGATTAATCTTTGTGTACAACACAAATATCATAAGATACTTTGCACTAGAGGTTTGAATCCATTTATGTGTGAACATTCAGTATATTCTTTTTTATTGGATCATATTTAGTATATGGATATGGATAATGGATTTGTTAAGTAAAGTAAAAGATTCAAATATGATTATTTGTTGTTAAAGTGATAGTAACATTTCACAAAAATAGCAGCTCCAATTAAACTTCATAGTATTTGAGCCATAGAGAGTGTTATTTCAATACTGTGAGAGTTGTAGTTCAAGAGTAATTGAACGATAAAGTTTCCCCCTCCCATCCCGTTTACCTAGTGTAAGCCCCACTCCACAGATGTGGAATCCAGCCCATAGACCAGACAGCTCTCATCAAGGGTCAATATTCTACTGTGAGAACAATGAAAACCCTGCATCCCCTTGACAAGTTTTTCAGCTTTTTCCCTTATGTTAACACTCCCTGCTGTTCTTCGGTGAGCAGTGTTATATCAGTAAAAGGGCGGAAGGAGGATACTTTATCATTCAATTACTCTTGAACTACAACTCTGACAGAATTGAAATAACACTCTCCAAGGCCCAAATACTATGATAATTAATTAGAGCTGCTTTTATTATGAAACATTACTATTCATTTAATTAAAATGACGATATAGGTATACTCAACATCAGAGTGAGAAGAAATGAATTATTGGTGAAAATATCTTATTTATTCCCATTAATTAAACTATATTATGTACATATTTAACATTATGGTTAATAATTGATTATATTTTGACAGGTTCGTTAAAACATATATGAGACTTATCAAACTATATATTTACATTTCTATCTGTGTATTGTTTCTGTACACAATAGCATCTGACGTGCTCATCCTCTAGACCAAACTAATAACTATATATGTTTTTGAGTCTATTTATGTATATTTGAGTAACATCTATTCACTTCAATTGATCAATATATCGCTATAACTAGGAGACTAAATATTTTACTAATTTGGCCCTTATTGGGTTAATTTATGTAACTCAGATGAGAATATATATAGCCAGGTATGAGTTAAATCCTAGTCATTATTGGATTGGCTGTGATGATTTTGAATCTGACCTATCATTATCTTCTAGTTGTTAAAAGAAGAGCTTCCCCTGGCATCCTTTGGACACACAATATGAAACTGTGATGAAGCATATAGCAAAACACGCATCAGTTAACTTATTTAGGGACCCAGCTTGATTGCCGGTATCCCTATTAGCTATTTTCTCAGCTTGCTGGAATATGTAATAATTTGTTTTTCTTTTAAAATAATTTTGAAGATAGAAGATATTAGGTATCATCAAAGAACAATGTAAAGCCTTGCTGAAACTATAATCGAGATACCTATAGCTTTCATGCCTGCGTTGTCAGTCCCAGCCGGCTCTAGGAGGTGTTGCTAGGAGCCGTTCGACTCCAAAATGGACTGACAGCACAGGTGTGCAGAAGTCACTATGGAAAGATGTCTGTGTTCCATCCTGCCTGTCAGCCCAGGAAGAATGGAGAATTCTATTTAACAAGGTAATAATTCTGGTGACTAGCGCTACTGAGCAGCTAGTCGCCAGATGGGGAATTATTAGAGATCAAGTTTTTTAGCGGTGGTAGTTCCGCTTTATGTTATCCTTGTAAGGATGATTTTTAAGCTACACAAATAAATGTTAAGTTTTATCTTTTCCATCTCATCCAAGCTATATGTGATAAATGAGTGAGATGAATAATCGATAGTGTGCTTAGTAATGCAAGGTTTCTTTTTTCTTTATATTTCTGGTTGTTTACTTACTGTAACTAGCCTCATTCCATTTGTTGTGAAATGATTTTTACTTATCACAATGTCTATTATAGATTCATATTGCCATTTATTTTTCTAGAGAATTGCTTTAGGTGTGAATACACATACTTCTTGAAGACATCAAGAAGTATGCCCAAGTATTGCCTCTTGGCCATTTCCTCCTGGATGGCACACCATCAGCTGAAGATAAACATGTCCAAAACTGAACTGCTCATTTTCCTTCCAAAACCTTGCCCAACACCTAGCTTCACCATTACAGTTGATGGAATTGATATTGATCCGGTCAGCTCAGCACGCTGCCTTGGGGCCATATTTGATTCCTCTCTTTCCTTCTCCCCCCACATTAACTCTGTTGCTAGAACATCTCATTTCTTTCTCTGCAACATTGCTAAAATCCGCCCGTTCCTCCCCCAACAAACTACTAAAACTCTTGTACATGCCCTCATTCTGTCCCGCTTAGACTATTGCAATATTCTACTAACTGTCCTCCCTGCTACTTATCTTTCACCATTGCAATCTGTTTTAAACTCTGCTGCACGAATAACCACACTCTCCCGAAAAACTAAACATGCTCACATAATTCTTAGACATCTGTCATGGCTCCCTATTCAGCAATGCATCAATTACAAAGTCCTTATTCTCACCTTTAATGCTCTCCACACTGCTACCCCTCCTTACATCTCTTCCCTCATCTCCTCTTATGTTCCTGACCACCTTCTTCGCTCAGCACACAATGGCCTTCTTGTTACACCAGCCACACCCTCTGCCCTATTCCGTCTCAAACCTTTCTTGCTTTCTGCTCCCTACCTCTGGAACTCCATACCTGTTTCCATACGTCTAGATCAATCCCCCTCTGTCTTTAAGTCTACCCTGAAATCTTATCTTCTGGAGCACTAGGACCATACACTACCTTTCGCCAAAGCCAGCACTTGTTACCTCAGCACTTGACACCCTCTTACCCTGTTGTCTGTCTCCTATTACCCATTTAGACTGTAAGTTCCTTGGGGCAGGGACCTCTCTCCTAATGTTTCTATGAATGTGGCACTTATTTTATCCCCTCTTATTTATCCCCTCTTACTTCTATTGTAAGGCACTGCATACACTGTGTGGAGCCATATAAATAAAGATATACATCCATACATACATCAGTTTTGTAAGATTAAGAAATTGCTCTAAGAGCTTCACCAGAGAACTGACTTCATCAGTAGGGGTGGGTGAAAAGTGAGAAAAATTTCCCGCATTACTTTTCGTGAAAAATGGCCACATTTTTCTCCAATGCAAAATGTTCCTCCTTTTCCCCTATTCCAGTAACTTTTTTGCTTATTCTAACACATTAGTTTCCTATTCTAACACATTTTTCGCTTATTCAACACATAATTCTCCTATTCTATCACATTTTCTCCTATTACAACACATTTTTTTCCTATGTTTAATATGGTGCTACATTTCCCAGTACAATAATACTTCTTCTGAGGGCTGTAGTGGAGAAATAAGTAGCTGGAAGTCAAAACAGCAACATATACCTTGAAAAATGTGTTTGCATGCAGAGTGCCTTTGTCCTTTGCCCAAAACACTTACTTCCTGCTTAAATGACACTGGCACATATTCATGATGATGTCAAGTGATAAAAAAAATATAAAGTACAACCTACAATGTGGCAGATGTGTATGGTAGTGGTGGTGGGGGACTGGCGTGGTATGATTGGTGGGTCCTTGACAAACTGTATCCACCCCGGAGGAGAGTTATCATCATCATTTATTGCACATGCTACGGCAAAGATTGCTGCAGTCAGATTTTGTGCTTCCACTTTACTCCCATTTCCCTACAATGCCCCATCTTTCCCCCTTCCGCTTGTGCACTTGCTAGACATTACTCAACTACTGTGTGTGCTTTTACTCTCTACAGTACATAACCGATGGAGTGGGATGTCTCGCCTTGGCCCTCAGCAAAATTTTCAATGTCGTCTGCTGTCTATCAATTTTATTATTATTTATTTATTTTTAAGTTGTCCACCACATCTTATCATAGTTAGATATATATAACTAAAAAAGAAAATCAACAACTTCTTTCCCCAGACTTCCCCAGTACAGAGACAACAAAAGTAAAATCAGCAAGCAATTTGGACTTCAGCTTCCTGTGTTTTACCAGGCAGTCACACCAAATGTTGGGGTATGTTGGGTCAACCTCTTTCCTCCCTTCTTATCCCCATTGTGCCCCCAGGCTCCCCCACTACAGACTTTCCCTGTACAAATGATTTTATGACATTATATGCTGGCATAAAAATCACGCACCATTGTTATGACTTAATAACCAAGAATTCCAAAATGTCACCCCAGTAGCAAGCAGAGGAAAATTTACCAATTTTACTTCACTTTCCTCTGGTCCTTGTAGTACATAATGAGATCCAAGACACAGAGGAATAGAATGCCCTTAAATGGCAGAGATGAAAATTGTATGGTGTTATATATATGCAGCTAGTGTAAAAGCCTGTGTACATGGGCCAAGGTCTGGGTAAATAACACTTTGAGTGCCAGAGGGGTATGCAATGCATTGCAAAGCATGCGTTGCTTACCCATTTGGCACTCAAAGGGTTAAGAGGCCGCTACCTCATTGCTCCACGCAATGCAGTCTTGCGTGGTAGAGACTGCCCGAATGTGTGCAATCTCTACTGTGCATGACGACTTCTGACAAACATCCTAGTGAATTATTATATAGGATAGGCAGGCACAAAACATAAAAAATGGTTCCAATGCCTATTTTAGCACAGAATCATATTAGTACAACCCCTAGTGAATGTTTACTATATGTCATCGCATTCAAAATAGAACGAGTCCATAATATTTATTTCATATCAATTTCAGGTTTTCCCTATGGGAATGTTTTAAAATAATTGCATTAGCTTCAGAGATACCAAGCAGTATGGGCAAAGGTTATACAACTCATTGCTCTAGCAAATAAAACATTTTTCATATATAAGCAAATTAGAAGCACTGACTAAATGCTATTTTACTTTGCTTTTTTATCTGGCTTTTGTCTCAAGTAAACAGAGAAAGATGAAAGGCATCATATGTGAATTTCATAAATGGAAATTGATTTCTTTGAAATGACATTTTATTAGCTCTATGTAAAAGTCTCCACTTTTCATAAAAACTAATATTTAAAAGAAACTGCTCTATACTATGTAGATAACTTTATTATAAGATTCTACTCATAACTTGAAAATCTATTAAGGAGAGGATAAAAATGATAATAATGTAAAATGCATTCTGGTCTGGGTTCTATCGATTAAAGTAGATCTAATACTGTTCAATTAAAGTGAAATCTATAACTTCAATGAACATTTTTTGTCTGCATTTTTTTTTTGGTTGTTTCTTGCCCTGAATAATGCAGAAACGTTTTTAAAGTTGAAAAAATCTCAGTATGTTTTTCTATCCCTTCCTTATTTCATTAGATCCAAGGAAACTGCTATACTGCCCCTCCAAACAAATTATACCAATTGGGCTGGATAAAATGTCATTGCAAATTAAATTGGTCACATCAAAATACAAATTACAACTAAATTCAAAGGAAAACATTGCAAATACAGATGAATAAGTATAATAATAATACATTCAGCATGAATAAATATAACAATAAAAATTAACTCACTTGCCCAGAAGTCCCATGATGATCAACAAAGCTCTTGATCCTCATTACACCCAATAATTAAAGTAAGCATCCAAAAAATGTAACTACTCACAGCTTCAAATACTGCCAGTCAATCACAGGATAGGAGTATAGAACAAATAACCAACACTGATATTAAATAGTTACATATTTATATAGTGATGTAGTAAGTTAGGTCGAAAAAGATGCTAGTCCATCATGTTCCATATTTGCCATAGTATAACTAAGAAAACAAGAATCATATAAGCCTTCCCGAATCATAAATGGTAATTACTGTGTTTTTTTTAAATATCTTTATTGACGACAGAGATAGACAAAATTGGCATAAACAAACAACAGATTAATTGTTTACACAAGATCATAATAAACATATCAAGGAACAAATGCAAAGCATTGAGTAGAGTCTTTGTCCATTTTTCCTTTTCTACCAACTACCCTTCTTAAACGGAACTCCCCTTAACTCGCTCCAAGGAGCCTAAACAAAAAGAAACCCCCTTAATGGCCTAAACCCCAAACCCATACCCGTGAGGACCAAACCCATGTTCTAGAGATTGTGAGTGTACATATGAGTGTGATCGACAGTGCGAGAGGACAGGCCACAACAGCCTGTCACCCCCATCCCTCACACCATACGTATATAACAGTATATTAGCTCTATGTACTCATCAGATTATTACTTGATAACTATGATAATACCAAGATAGGGTTTAAGTAGCGAGAGGCATATAGTAGCCTCAGGACTGCAACCCATGATTTTAATGTTGTGCGAGAAAGCAGGAGACCTCTCCAAGTTTCCCTGGCTTTACCCTGTGTAAATATAATCCATGATAATGTCATAAATTAGAATTTACCAAATTAATCCAACATGCCTTAGTCTGTGGGTCTGGGCCCATCCACACAAGTTCCACCACATTTCGGTCCATGCCCAGCAGCTCCCTCATAAGTGTGTAGTCCTCAGTAGTATGTAGTTGGTCTGGTAATATGAAGAGTAGGTATGCTTTGGGAGCCAGGGGGAGATCCATCCCACCAGTTGAGCCAGAATTGCAGCAACATCTTCCCAGAAACTCTAGACAGGTGGGCAGTGCCAGATTAGGTGGATGAAGTCAGCAGCTTCCCTTCCACATTTAAAGCAAATACTGTGGGAGAGTCTGCCCATTTTAAACAGTTGTATGGATGTGTAATAGACCCGGTATAAAATTTTCAGTTGCATAAGCTAGTGTCTGGCCATCACTGCTACCAACTTGGGTCCTCTAACTGCCATGTGGTAATTACTGTGTTTACCAGAACTACCACAACATTGTTATGTTGATTGCATAGTGCAAGGGGTTGGATCAGCTCAACCAACTGATGCAAGTGACAATGAGACATACACTTCTCCAGAAAGTAGTAGTGAACGTTGTGAAAATTCCTCCAAGATGAAAAGTAAAAAGAAATAGTCTAAAACCTCTAAAAGCCTAGAGGAAAATTAAAGTAGTGGAGAAGAAGGCAAAGGTGATGCTGAGGATAACAAATTAAGAGTTCCTTATGGTCAGATGAGTTGACTGAATGCCTGAAGAAAGAGATGGGTCTTTTGCTTTTTTTTAAAAGTCTATAATGATGGTGCCTCTCTAATTGGGGATGGTAAAGAGTACAAGAATGTGGGGGCAGCATGGCTGAATGCCCGGGAACCTGAGGTTGTCTTTATTCTGGCCACTGACAGGAGGGATCTGTTGGCTGACCGCAGTGAGCGGGATTATGTATAGGGTGTCAGGAGCTCTTTCAGATACTGTGGGCCTTGATTATTTAAGGCTTTGAAGGTCAGCAGGCCAATTTTAAAATATGTTCGCCATTTAATTGGAAGCTAATGCAGGGAGTGGAGAACAGGTGTTATGTGCCATGAGTGAGTTTGATTGGTCAATGGTCAAAAGTGCATTACAGTATTCATTATAGTAATGATGATGATGATTATGATTTATATCTAGAATATATCCCTCTAGCATCCACCTTTTCTTCAGATTCAGATGAAGTTGAGAGTGAAATGATGATATGGCTAGAAAGTTAGCAGAAAGGCAAAGGCTCAGTCTTCCACAAAAGAAAAGGAGCACTGTTATTCTGTCAATCATCAGCATCATTGTACTTCCAAGTCCATGTGCCACTGAGCTACACACACACACACACACACACACACACACACACTAATATTGTTGAGTAACCAGCAAAAACACAGGTTTTCCGCATCAAAACCTGATCAAAAATAATGAAAATGTATGGTTATGAAATAATAAACTTACCAAAATGTTTGTACTTGACATGCTGCCCTTTTCTTTTGTTGAAAACAGAGGTTTTAAAGACCTGATGTTGCATGTTGCAGCTTGCAGGCCCCAGTTATTTTTCAAAAATGGTTATAACAATGTTACATGAGCAGGAAGTTAGCATTGTGGGTAAAGGACAAAAGCACTCAGCCTGTTAACAACCTTTTCAATGTATATGTTCCTGTAAGATTCACAGTTTTCACTTACAGCTATTTATTTATACACTTTATCCTTCAGAAGATTTGTATTGTGGTGGTAAATTTCGTAGTCATAGAAAACACAAGCAAAAAATGTATTGGTAGTGAAGGAGAAAATGCATGAAACATTCATGAAAAAAGTGAAAAATAAATGTTTTTTTGTGAAAAATGAAGAAGCAAATTTTTCTGACTTTTTGCCTACCCCTACCTATGGGATTTCTTAGAGATAAGAAGAATATAGCAAAGTTCTTGGGGGAACTTTATTGACAGTGGCAAAAAGGGGGAAAGTTTATGTATTTTCTGTGGGAGGGAATTCTCACAGGAAATTTCTAGTTTTCCTTGAAAATTCCCATACATATCTAATACATGATGAATATAAACTGCTAGCTGTCCATACTGTTGGAACATAGATTTTTTTCCTGTAGTAACATAATGATGTGAATGATGAAGATGCCACAATAATACAATATTCCCAAACTTGTTTATTGCAAGCCTGAGGCCTGCAAACATTTTCTTAGGCCTAGCCTTGTTTGAAGCCTACAATATATATATATATATATATATATATATATATATATATATATATATATATATATATATATATATATCTTCCTTATTCATAGGAATGAATGTTAGACAAATGATTTGCATTATCATCTTTGAATCCACTTAATTTTTCCATTATTACTATATTATTCATTATTTTCAGGAGGAGAAGGATTATCATCATTTATAGCACACTTTGCAGTCAGTTTTTGAACTACCACTTTACTAATACATTACTGCACTACTACTATTCCTTTTGCCCTACCCCTGCCACTATTACATTTGCTGGACATTAATTAACAGTGAAGTACACAATAGAACTGACTGTGTGATATTTACTGCTCTTTACAAAATACTATAACTCTTTAAGTATCTGTCTGTCTCAGTCACAGCTCACATCTGGGTCCCTGTTACCTATATCAAACTATTCTTAATTTATTATTTTGTTATTCATGTATTTATATATATTTTCAGGTTTCATTTTTTACTAACTGTCCCTACAAGACTCCCTAAACTACACTCCACTTTCACTTGCTAAAAAATTGTACTGCTTTCTCTTTGTCTAACAAAAATAGAATGTCATTTTAGGTGAACCTGACAATCCTTTTTAAACTATATCACAGAAACCAAGCACTGCACTGATTTCTCAAGAAAAGAGGACGTTATAATACCACTGCAATGAAGTATAAAATATAACAATCAATTCAATGCATAGGTAGTATGTCATATATACAAACTTCTAAAAACTCTAGATTTAACTCATAATATTCCTAGTTGTATCCAGCTTCTCTTTTTTTGCAACACTGGTAATGGTGTTCATAGTGTCAGCTAGCGCTAAGAACCACTTAGTAACCACTTTATGCTTTTTATTATTTTATTTCAATTTATTTTTTTTCTCTCTCTCTCACTCTGTCTCTTTCCATTCTGCCTTACTCCTAAAATACATCAAACAACAGTGTGGGAAATTATGGGTTTATTTAGTATATGGGTTGGAAGTTTTACCCCATCAAATAACATAGGTAGGAAATAGAACTGTTCTTGAAAAACTTTCTGTGAACTTGGCAAAATGCCAGACAATCTGTGGGTTTACCATGGCCATGGCTGCAGTCAGTTTTTGGGCTACCAGTTTACTAACATGTCCCACTCCCTTCACTGCTTCTACTCCTTTTCCCCTGTCCATCATGTGTTTCCAGGACATAATTCACACAGGGTGTATTTTAACAATACACAAAAAACTATTTGCTTGTGTCATCTTGCCCTTCAGAAATATTGTATATCTTATACATCTCAGTGTCTACTATTTGTCACTGTTGGCCTCAGTCACAGCACACATCAGGGCCTGCTTCTGTCTCACACCTATCAGGCAAAATAATTAACACACCCTTCAAACGTGACCATTCTCCCCATTTGTCTTTCTCTCTGCCTCTCTGCAGCTAGTGTTAAGAAGATTTCAGCACCTGTTTTTCTCTCTTCCAATGTCGTTACAGATCATAATGAGGAGAGACCTTAATCAATATGCTGGACACTCTTCTTCTGGATGTTGTAGAGGCTGGTGTCAGTTGTGCTTATCTGTCTTGTGGGTGTGAAAGTATTCTGTCATTCAGTTGCAGAAGCTCAGCCAGCTCAGGAAGGAACTTGTGGCGAGATGCAAGAAACATGCGCAATCTCTATTTTCCGTGTGAAAACCACTAGGGAATAGGTTTGTGCATGATTTTGTTGAATTGCCCATGAAAAAATCAAACGAACAGCTGCGCATATTTATTTTTTTTGTGGGTGTGGCCAGGATTAACAAATCTGTGTGAGTGGAATAGTGAATGCGCCTAATGCAGGAAGTGGTATTGCAAATGAATTTATACGTCTTTGTAGTGTTGTCGTAAAAAGGAATTTTTTATGCGCAATTCAAGAAGCGTTCGGTATTTAGCTTCCTGGATTAGAACATGCTCAAAATCTATCTGCACAAAAAATGCCTTTATCAGATGCAAACATTTCTTGCATCGCGCCATTGGATCCCTAAACACAGAGAACTAACTGCCTGAAAAAAAGACTCCCTAATCTAAACTCCAACTCTACTTTCTTTACCTAGCTACTCTAGCTCAAAAAACAACGATGCTTTCTCTCTCCCTCTTTCTTTCTCCCCCTCTCTCTTTCACACAAACACAAGCTGTGGAAACCTGACACCCCTTTTCAACTATCCCAGGGGAATACAAGAGAAGCTTTCTATGTGTGTCAAGGGGGAATTCATTTTTGCCATTAGTTTTTTCCACTTGCTGATCAAGGAGAAAAAAAACAAGAAGATAGCACTTTTTTGAAAAATTACCATTTTTGCCTCTTCCATCCCTACACAGTACCACACATTATGACCCTCAACCTTGTCCCATGGTAGCCATAGAACCACATATACTGCCACTCACCCCCCCCCAAACATTTTGTCCCACTGCACTGGTAGCCCTAGAACCAAACATAATGAACCTCCACAGCCTTGCACCTCTGCATTGTTAACCATATACCACACCTACTGCACCCTCCCAGCTTTGTTCCACTGCATTAGTAGCCACAGAACAACACATACTGCCATCCACAACCCATCCTTGTTCCACTGCACTGGTAGCTATAGAAATACACTGAACGAGATTGAATCCAGGTGGGATGTCTTGGACATAAACAAAAACTGGCAAAGTGCTTACAGCAAATTTTTGGGGTTAAAGAAAATGCAGATGATTTTTTTTTTTGGTTTTCAATGGACATGAATTTATTTGGGAAACAGCAAATTGTGGGTTTTCAATGAAAATTCCTTTAATTAAAAATTGACTCATGCAAAAGAAAAACTGGAAAGAGCAGAAGGCCAATAAATCTCAGAAATGTCATATTTTTTAATGTGTATAACAATGAGTTCCATTGAATATGACTAGGTAAAACATTTTATCTCTGAAAAGAAATACGAAAAACAGAACTTTCTACCATGCATGGGAATTACTGTGAAATGTGCAGTTTTTCATTTTTTTTCGAGGACTGGCCAAAAAGTCCAATTTATTTCCTGTGCGAATTCCTGTGCTGCTTTTCCACTGATATTCCCGCTCGTAGAAAACTCATTAATTTTCTGACGTTTCACTAACCTTATTAAATATGCCATGAGAACTTTACTATTTTCCACCTATGAATTCTACCTCAATATGTGTGGTTCTATGGCTACCAATGCAGTGGGATAAAGCTGGTGTTAAGTATGTGATAAGTATGTGTGGTTCAATGGATACCAGTGGGACAAGGTTGGAGGCTCAGTAGTATGTGTGATTCAATTGCTATCATGGTATAAGATGAGGGGGGTCAGTATGTGTGGCTCTGTGGCTACCAATGCAGTGAGACAAGGCTTGGGGGGTCAATATTTGTTGCTCTATGGTTATCTGCACAGTGGAAAAGAATATACAATTAAAATGGGCATATAAGAGATCTTACCAAAGTCCTCCAAATATAGTATAGATATAATTATATGCCCTTAGGCTCTTGATCCGGTGTCTTCTGCATCAGTCCGATGTAAATATATCAAAACAAAAATGACAAGGCACAAATTCTAAGAGCAAACCATTAAAAAGGAATAAATGTCCCCGCATACTTCAGAGTGAACTTACTGGATACCATTTTGTTTATTAACTCAAAACCAAAAACCTGATATCATCTCAACTAGTCCGACATATATTTGATCAGCCACTGTCTCCTATGATAGGTCCACCCACAACTTCTGCCACATCACTGTTACTAGATAAACAAAATACAAAAGATCCTCTAAGGGTAACCTGTATCAATTCAGTGCAACAATGTATTGCCCCAAGCGAGATTGCACTCACCAGATTTCCACTTGAATAGTATAGCGTATCGTACAAATCTCAGCGTGAAGATATCCAGACATGGGTGAAAAAGAGCTTATTGCTTTTATTAAGCAATAATAAAAGCAATAAGTATATAGTAAAACCTCAGATTCATATAGAGGCTTGAATAGGGGCGGGTGAACTGGTCTGCACACTGACAGTTCCATCAGTTGTGGTCTGCGGATGGACACGATTCACTCTATCACATATAAGGGAGCTATTTGCCATTTTTACTTTATTCCCTGATGAAGCAAGATTTTATCTTGTGAAACACTTTGGAAGTACTCTGGATACATTAATAAAAGCAATAAGCTCTTTTTTACCCACTTCTGGATATGTTCACTGTGAGATTTGTACAATATGCTATACTATTCAAGGGGAAATCTGGTGAGTGTAATCTCGCTTGGGGTAATACATTGTTGCACTTAATCTATACAGGTTACCCTTAGAGGATCTTTTGCATTTTCTTTATCTAATAACAGTGATGTGGCAGAAGTTGTGGGCAGACCTTTCATAGGAGACGGTGGCTGATTGAATATATGTCAGACTAGTTGAGATGACACAGGGATCCAACATCAGGAGCTACCTTCCCATATTATTGGTTTTGGGGTAATAAACAAGCCAGTCCAGTAAGTGCACTCTGAAGTATGCGGGGACATTTATTCCTTTTTTAATGGTTTTCTCTTAGAGTTTGCACCTTGACCTTTTTTTCTTTCCATATCTGCACAGTGGGACAAAGCTGGGTTCAGTATATGTGTGTGGAGTACTATGTCTATCAGTGCAGCGGGACAAGGCTGGGGGGTTGGAGTCAGTATGGGTGTTTCTATGGCAACTATTGCTATAGAAAACGTCTGAGGGGTCAGAAAGTATTGTTCTATGGTTACCAGTGTAGTGAGGAAAGGCTGAGGAATTGGTATGTGTTGTTCTATGGTTACTAGTCCTAACACACAACTAATTCACAGACAGCAAGGCTTCTACCTGCAGAAAACTGGCAAAAATATAGGACCATAAATGAACTCACATGCATTAAGAATGTTTCTAAAGTACAAGGGGTTAATCAATGAAATCAAATTGTGCATATTCACCATTTTACCCTTTTTAGCATGTTTTCATTGTTGCCTCTATTTTGTTCATTATAACTTCTGACTGAAGATCCAAATTATCCATTGTTGGGTATATTACAACAAGACTAGAGTAACTGGCTTTACATATAGAGCAACAATAGTTGTTTCATTTGTAAACATGTTTATTAAACCAAAACACGTACATGTTTTTTTTTACCCCAATCCTCCTAAATAGAGCGTAAAATTCTGGCATTCAGAGGATTAATATATTGTCATATTCTATAAAACTGTACATATATTCTACTTTTTTTAACATACAGATATATATGTATAAATAATAACAAAAACAAAAGATGTACGAAAGGAAAATTAACTGCCCTTCTATGATAAATGGTCAAATCACTGTCTTCCTTCCTGGAACTATCCTTACATGTTTTTTTGTTGATGTAATGTCTCGTCTTGATAGTGTTTGTTAGATATACTATACAAATATCCACAAACTATGCAACTATTAATTCGCCTTCCAAGCGTACAACATCCCATATAAAACACTCTGATAAGAAGGGGATCTCAATAAAAATCTTTTCTTTATTAGACACATAGCATAAAAATGAGCAAAAACAGGACTTGCATACAATCATGACAGCCCATTCCTTATGCATTTCAGAGACACACAGGCCTCCTTCTCCTTTATATAGACAACACATTACTCGTCGGAAGACACGGGTTAACCCATCCACCACCGGAAAGGCAGACAACTGATAAGACAACTAGAATGCCTGCCAGGCAGTGAAGGAGAAACCAGCACCCATAACTCAAAAACTACTGACATTCAATTAAAAAATAACACTGTGGATCATAAACAGACCCAAAGAATTGTTAATAAAAACAAAAAACACCAACATCTAATACAAGCAAAATGTTGATAAATGATGATAATCATTATCATTATTTATCTCCTTCACCGCCAGGCTGGCATTCTAGTTGTCTTATCAGCTGTCAGCCTCTCCTGGCATGTCTTCCGATGAGTGATGTGTTGTCTATATAAAGTTTGTTAGAAAGGGGCAGTCTTATCCTCTGATGAAGGAGGCCTGTGCATCTCTGAAACGCGTAAGGAATGGACTGTCGCAATTGTATATAAATCCTGTTTTGCTCATTTTTATACTATGTATTTAATAATGAAAATATTTTTATTGAGATCCTCTTCTCATCCAAGTGTTTTATATGGGATGTTGCATGCTTGGAAGGCGAATCAATAGTAGCATAGTTTGTGGATGTTGACGGCTCTATGGGTAACACTTTGCTGTTAGGCATCAACGTACTTTATAATATAAGTAGAGTGGAGTATCCGGTTGTTTATGGTTTATGGTTTATTATTATTATCACAGTGCCTGTGATCCTTTCTGTCACTCTCGCTTGTGGTGTATGCTGATTCGCTATAATACTGGTTTGGCCCGCCCCTGGTGACCTTTTTATGCCTGACCATGACACCTGTCAGGTGCCCTTTCGTGGTGTTTCAGAGCCAGTGTTGCTGTTGCTGAGTTCCTGTGTTCCAGGTTCCCATGTACAGAATTGGTCCGTCTTGACTACGTTTCTGTGTTCCTGCTCATGATTGACCTGGCTTGTCTGAGAACCCGCTCCGTGATCCGACCCGGCTTGGCTGACGTTCCTGTTCGTGATTGACCCGGCTTGTATGAGTACCCTCTCCATGATCCGACCCAGCTTGGCTGACTTCCTGCTACGTGACCAGTTAACGGACTGCTCCGGTGACCTGCTAGTTCCTGCTCTCCTCTCCGGTTGTCGCTGTAGCGACATTCTGACTTCTGCCACTGCCACTTGCCTGGCTGATCATGTGACCTGCTCTTGTCCGGTATTGCTCACTCCCAGTGCTGAGTATTGCTTGATTGCAGAGCTGTGCTACTGTCTTGAGCCTCCGTATCGCTTGCAGAGCTATCATACTCCTCTGAGCCTCTGATCCGTAAAGCTGCATTTTAACCCTAGCTGTGCCGCATTACCTTTCGCTAAGCCTCTCTCACTGGTATAGAGCCTGCCTCTTGCATTACATCTGCTGAGTCGGCCGCTTATGCTCTGGTTGGTCGGCGGCTCATTACACCTTATTGCAGAGTAGTGCTGTCGGTAACGGTTCCGGTAGGGCGCTATTTGGCTCAGACTCATACATTAACGCCATTGGGGCTGAAGGCACAAGCTACTATAGCTAAGGGTGAAGGGCTATTGGCTTCTCCGTTGCAGCATATGGTGGTCCGTTGTTACGCCCGTGGGGGCTACTGGCTCAAAGCTCTTGCAGGTTGACTTAGGTATATGCCCGTGGGGGCTATTGGCTCACAACCTCTGTTCCGTTGGTCTCCGTTGTATGCCCATGGGGGCTATTAGCAGCTCTTGTAGTTCAGGCTATACTGTGGTGACACCCGCTGGGGCTAACTACTCAAGCACTTGTAGAGTCAGTTGTGTCCTTGGTTATGCCTGTGGGGGCTATTCTGGGTACTGTTCTGCTGATATTACCTCTGGTCACACAAGGCCTAGCAGCGACCTCTCTCAGTACTATAAATGTGATTCCAGCTACACTTACTTCTCCCAATTAACACCTTGGGCGTGCCAAAATCTACAACAGAGACTGTCCATCTATGCATTTAACCCTTATCTGGGTCTCTCTTATGTGCCTGTCCTGAGACAGTATATGTGATACTCTTATTCTGTATACTGGGCCTGTGGGGGCATATCTGTCATTAGCTTGCTATTATTTTGTTTTGCCTGTAGAGGGCGATCGTTTGCCTTATTTTTCTTTTAATAAAACTGTGTTTTATCTCACCACTGGTCTGAGTGTCTTAAAAAAACGTTACAATTATACAGCAACAGTACACACACACAAGAATCCAAAGAATGCAGAGCAAAGGATTCTGAAACAAGAAATATAAAATCCATGATGTACTGTATATAAGCATTTTTTTTATCAATAATATTAGGAACCTTGCTGCATGTCACACACTGCATTTACTGGCTTTTAACAAGCAATAGAAATAGCATTCTAGAAATAGTTCCTTTTCTTAACAATATATCATAGCCAATGACTGTGCTGTCTTAAAGGAAGCACTTATCCCATACACTTTATTGCTAGATAGCTTGTTGATTGATTTTTAAAAGCAATAAATTTATGACCTGATTCGAGACTGACTTTAGGTTGTGTTCATTTCTTTGATCAGGTCTCTAAATTAGGACTTCAACATTTTCTTTTCAGTCTCAGTATTTCTGATTTTTATAAGCAGTTGCTATGACACATACAAAATTCTGCTGCTTTTGTCTTGAAGTAATATTTTACATATTTTTCAATAAAAGCTAAATTCCCATTTACATAAAATTTCTTTCAAAATAGCTAGCCAATAAAATTAGGTTAAAATGAGAAAGTATCACTTATTTCACATAATCTTCAGCATCACATAATCTTCAGCAGGAGAAGGTGAACAACAAAAACTCATTAAATATTAACACCTCAATTAAATAAACTTAATAATTTAACTACTTCTGTGGTGCTCAAAGGTAGAAAATGAAATTTTATTATGCTGTGGTTTTGCCCTATAAAATTCAATGATTCAAACCAAATCATAACTTTGAAATGTAAAAATAAGAACCTGTTTTTCCCCACAAGCACACAGCAACATTGTTTGAGAATACCTGAACTGATAAAAGAAAGTGGATTAATGCTATAGGTCCCTAGATGGAAACAGGTTTTGCTGCCCTTTGTGAAGTACCTCATCAGAGGAGGGCAAAACATTGCCTGAGGGCAGGATCAGCCAATTTTAGCTTGCTTTCAACTTCTGACTAGGGGTGGGCGAAATGTCATGTTCCAAGGGGAAAAAAATCAGTGAAAACCAAGTCGTTTTCCAATTTTTTGAGGGAAAATCCGCTTTAAATATTATTATTAATATTATTATACTATTATTAACATTAAAATCTTCACAATTGTTGCCCACTGGCAAAAATGTTCATTCTTTTTCAATGGCTAGAAGGTTTTTGCCTCCTTTAATCAAGTGTTTTTCACCTTTTCTATATATAAAAACATTTTTTTTCCAGGAAGTGAAACACAATGCAAGCAGCTACAGAGCAAGAGAGAGGTGCTAGGCTGTTGTTCTGTGAATTAATAGCAACATTTAGGCAGGAGAGGCCCATAGTGACTGCTATCACTATGAATACGTTTATGAACAATAAAAGGAGGATCTGGAAGGACCGTTATGCATCCAATGAGTCTGAGGAGGAGGAAGTAGCCACTGCTACCAAGATGAAAGAGTCTAGATGCTCTTGTTCCCCAGACACAATGCTGGCCAGTCCCCCTAAATCATCTGTAGGGATCTTGGGCACAGTTTTGTCAAGGGCAGAGGAAGACGAGGGTAGTAGAGTGAGCAGGACAGGTCATCTACCTCTGCCTGCAGCCAGTGCTGCCGCTGCTTCCAGTGTTGCTCCTGCTGCCAGTGCTGAACCTGCTACCAGTGTGTCTTCTAATTCTAAGGTGGGTGGAGGAGATGATGCCATGTGTGACAGCAGGGGAAACTAAGTCCCACCACTAGTACTACTACTAAGAAAGTCCAGCAGCTTGTAAAAAGTATTAGGAGTGAAGGAGGGGGTGATCATATTACTAATGAGGAGGAAGAATCAGGGACTGAAATGTATGTGGTCGGTGCTAGTAGTAGTAGTAACAGTGATGGAGAAACAGCTGGTGGGACTAGCATAAGGGGAGTTGTAGGGGAAGTAATTATCACAGTGCCCGTGATCCTTTCTGTCACTCTCGCTTGTGGTGTATGCTGATTAAGCATACACCACAAGCATAATTAAGCAACAGCTTATACAAATTGGCTAGTATTGGGTTGTATAACAGATACATAAACTGGCCAAAATATATATAAAATTGAATTTATGTTACAGTAATATAAGTGGCAAATAACTAATCCACCAGAGATTAAGAGCAAGAACCTCATGAATGAGCATTTTGATTATGATGGCAATGCCCATAGTTGCAGAACATATGTCTAGATTCAGTATATATTGGGTTTCAGTCCAGTATAACAAGTATAAACTGGAGTTCCCAGATTGAGTTTCATTGGGACCTACAAATCCCCTAAAATAGTGTTCATTTAAAACTCTTCTAATTCACTAAGTTCAAAAGAACATTAAGAATTATCAAAATCCACTTTTATTAACATAAATCTTCTGGATACTCTGTTCACATTGTTACATTCATACAAGTTTAGAAAGAATGTTAATTGCTGGAACTATAATACTTTATGTAGATTTATATAAACAAAATATTCTTATCAGTAGATGTTGCTGGTGTTCTACGAGAACACATTTTGCTTTCTTATTTTATTTTGTACTTGCTCTTTGCTATATGATCTTCACACTAATTTCTGTTTGATGGTATTGATCAGAGTTTTAATAGAAAAGGATTCCCTCAAGAAATCTGAAGTGATAGTTCATTTATCCTTCAAAATGGCATTCTATCCAGATGGAATGACTTTTATATTCACAATGGCTTATTACAATAGTACTATGGTAAACAGTAAATGATATAACATAGTAAAAGATGTGGATAAATGTACAGTTAGCATAACTTATTCTTGTAAATTGTATTCAAAATTAATGACTGTCAAAGGAAATTGCTTCACATGTATCAATTAGCAGCTGCAAATCAGAGTTCTATAAAAACATTTAAAAATTGTACATTTCCATTGGCTGCAAGATTGTCCCACATGTGAAAAAAGTAATTGTTCAAGCATTGTTCATTGATAGCTGATTCAGTGGAATCTCACCCTATCCAGTGATCCTTTTACCTGCAATGAGGTTTCTCACAGTTTATTCTTGCTGTTACTGCAGAAAGTTCCAATAACAACCAGTACTATTCATGCTTTTATTTTTACAACTGGACTGAAGCATTTATCTGTTACTCTTGGGGAGAACATGATCGATAACCCATTCCCCAGAAATTAAGGTTAAATAAAGGGAACTCGTTTCAATTCCCACCAGTAAAACGTTTGGTGTGGCAAAAAATGGATACCAAACGGTATACACACACAGTGTTAACATAGGATTCCAATTCCCCCTCCAACAGGGATCACAAGAAGCGTTGGGACAGAGAACCTAACGTGTTTATTTTTGTCTCATAACTCATGCTAAATAGCATCAGAAATGGGAAGAGCAAAGTAAACCAGCTCACTCTCAGTGTTTGACACACACTTTCAAACACTGAGTGTGAGCTGCAAACACAGTCACCCTCCCAACATTAATCCTCCCCTTTGCCCTACACTACCCTTAACATTAACAATAAAGTGGACCCATACTAGCCCTAACACTATCCTGTCACCCAGAGTTAGAACACCTACCTGTCATCCTGATGTCCCGGGGGGGTCTTCTGCACCCTGCTCTGCTTCTTCAATTCTTCCTCTCTAAGCTTCTATTTTCTTATCTTTTCTTCTTCATCTGATACCATCTTCTTCCTTCTTCTTCATCTCTCATCTCCATCTCATCTGTCATCTTCATCATCTTTCTTCATCTGTGCTCCTCTTCATTCTTTTTCTTCAACCTTAATGTGGAACCTGGAAAAAAATAGTTATGAACAAACAAATCTCTAACATTAAACATATGCTGCTGCCACCACCAGCAGGAAACAATAGAAACAAGCCCCCCTCCTTGAACCTTTCAGGCCGTTGCTCAATGCCAACTGAGGGAAATTTGAACAGGGACTGCCTTTCATGAGTCAAGTGCCTGTTCAAATTACCCCCCCATGCTGCCATTGAGTGGGATGTGGGCTTATGCAGGGCATGGATTGTGCCCTGCAGTAACCCCACCTCCCAGCCAATCAGTTTCTAGCTGGAAGGATCACTCAATGCACTGGAAGCTGATTGGCTGGGGGGTGGGGTTACTGCTGGGCACATTCCGCGTCCTTCAAAACCCCACCAGTGGGAGCATAGGAATTTGTTTGAATAGAGGCTGGCCATATAAAAGGCAATCCCTATTAAAATTTCCTTCAGTGCATGAGACATTGGCCCAAAAAACATATGAGGAAGGGGGATTATTGCTTCCTGCCGCTGCCATTGGCAGTGGTGGTGGTAGAAGCAGATTATGTTTAATGTTAGCTTTTTTGAATAACTTTTTTTTTTCAGGTTACACACTCAAATGAAGGAAAACACAGATGAAGAAAGAAGATGAAGGTAAAGAAAGAAGAATAAAGAAACTTACAGAAGGAGAATTGAAGAAGACCTGTGCCCAGAAGACTCCATTGGACATCAGGCTTACCGGTAATTACGGTTATATTTTTTGACTGTTTAACCCTTTGAATGTCAGTGGGGTATGAAACACTGTGCAATGTGTTGCATGCCCTATTGGAACTCAAAGTTGTTGTTTTTTTTTTAATTCACACACATTTGTTTAACCCTTTCAGTGCCTGAGGGGTACACAATGCATTTTTAATAATACTTATAATACTTATACTTAATAATGCTTATTCATGCTTACCACATATTTTGAAAACCCTTTGATTGCCAGAAGGGTATGCAATGCATTGTGTACCCCTCTGCCACTGAAAGGCCTAATAATTTTTACATTTTTTAAGTACTCAGAATGTACTGATATGGGGCTTAGGACCCCTTATCAATATATCCACGGGTCACTTAGAATTTTGTCTTATTTTTTTTAACCTTCAATTCCATATCGGTGATTTTTCACATGTGTTAAGGGACTCAACATCAACTTTTTGAGGAGCAGATTTTATGAAAGTTGAGTCCCTTAACGCACGTTACTACCCACATGGAATTGGACACAATTTCATCTTATTTCCCACTGCTTCCTATGGGCACAGAATGATTGCTCGATGGGGATTTTTTTCCATTTGGCAGTGTGTTCCAGGGCATGTAACTGCATACTTGACTGTGATTTAAAACTACCAATGATCCATTTTTTTTATCGTCGTCAATTGGTTCAAGCCCAGGGTCTGTACAAAAATAGTATGTGGTTATTGCAGATTTGTGCAGAGACTCCTCTTTCTCAGTATAGTGTAAAAATAGTATGCAGTTAGTGCAGATTTGTGTATGCACCGCAGAAACTCCTCTTTAGCAGTGTAGATTACAGTGTATGTATTTATTGAATGTAGGTTTGCTCAGAAGAGATTATTTTATGTTTAAAATGGTAGATCGAAATCACTGTAATGAAAATAAAATTATGTTTACATAATTTAACAAAAAAGACAGATTTAAAATGGAAATACTTTCACAAAAAAGTAAACTGAGGTGAAGAGGGCTTTCATTTAGTCACAGATTTCTGGAACAAATTTAGTGTCAAAGTGAGTTTGAATGGTTAATCACACTTGAATATAATTCATATCACATTACATATAGGTCTATAGGGACTTTATTTTATATTGCTGTGAAATGTAGAGGGTTTTTATTTGCAGTAATAGATTATATAATGATCCAGTATAGTAGTGTAGTGGTTTAACAGGTTATCAAGGGATGGTTTACAGCTATACTGTTCTGAATTGTACATAGTTGTTTTAAAGAACCACGGGCGTGGGAGCTTCCAGTTACAGTCACTGACAATATCCAGAATGAATATCATGCCACAGTTTGGTAAGACAGGTGATTGAATTGTGTGGGTTTACATTTATAATGGGGTGTTAATGTTCTAATTCAAATGTACGTATATATGTTAAATTGCCAATAAAAACATTGTGAATTAAAAATAAAAAAACTTTTTTTAAAGAAAAAGTCAAGGTTCTCACTCCATTCTGTGTTATACACACTTAAAACACTCCTTGATAGCCTCAATAAAGTCTCTTTTCCTTTTCTGTGACTTAAAATCTACTCTTGAAAAGACAGAAATGGGAATTGCACCAATAAGAAAAAAACAATTTAAGTGTAGTAAACAAATTACATAAAACACCTATTACTAGGATGGGAATATTGCACTGAAAAATATAGCAGAAGGTATAAAATGTGGGCTGTAATGAATTAGAGATAAGGAATTCGTTAAAATGCTTTTGTTTAATCTTTGCTCATATAATTCTCCATATATAAAACAAAGTAGACCATGAAAAATACTAATGGAAGATAATCTATGGTTCAAAATCAATAAACAGACCAAACTCATTGCATACTGAGCAATGGCTGAAACAGTCAGATGCAGTATTGAGATGGAGGTGCATAGACAATATAAAATAACAACAACAAATCAAAGGTAGAACAGATGATAGATAATAGTAAACAAAGATAAAAGTTGACTGCTGTGAATAAATGCAATAAGTTCAAAATATTCGCTTATTAATGTTAAGCTGTAAAAATGCTGATTTTATACAATTGATTGTAAAGGGATAGTAATGTTTCACAGTAGAAGCTCCAATTAATCTTCATATTATTTGGACCATGAAGAGTGCCACTTTGGAAAAAAATATAAGGGGTCATTTGATATGTTAATGAGCAACCATACAAGTGACTATGAAGTAAGCCTATCCCTATAAGGTAGGAATTTCTGACTAGTAACATATTGTCTAAGGTTCTTGACCATTATTGAGAAATTTAAAGGGATAGTAATGTTTCACAAAAAAAGCAACTCCAATTAATCCTCATAGTAGTTGGGCCATGGAAAGTGTTATTTCAGTACTGTCAAAGTTGTAGTCCTGTGTTCATTTTACTATATCCATCAGTCCTTTCATTACCTCTTCATAAGAAGCTGAAGTTACAGCTGACAGAGCTCCTGATATGTGCTGTGTGACTTGATAGGTACCAGACAAAATGGAGTATTTTGTTAAGGGCTAAGGTAAGACATCACACTCCATCATTTCTGTTGTGTACCTTTCAATAAAAACACGCACAATAGTTGAGTAATGTCCCACAAAAATGAAAGGGGCAGAGGGAGGGAGAGCAGTGCAGGGATGTGTGAGTAAAGTGGTAGCAGCATGTGCAATAAAAGAAGGTGATCCCTCTCATCCAGAGGAGGATGCAGTTTGTCAAGGTCCCACCAAAAGTTTCCCCAGCTTCAGTGCTATAAAAAAAAAACATGTAAGAACACTGCAGACAACAACAAGTTGCATTCTAGAGTTGATGATGGCATAATGGAAAAATGTGTAGCAGCTCAACCATCAGATTAAGATCAAGTTGAGATTGAGCGAGATGGTGACATGGCCAGAAAGTTAGCTGAAAGGCAATAGCTCAATCATCTATCACTGAAAATTAGCATTGTGCCTGTCTATAAACTTTTAGAAACTCTGACCCTAGACAAGTAAAGATGCCAAGAAATAGACAGTTATCCTGTCAGTCGTTATTAGCATTTTCACCACTTCCAAGTCCAAGTCCCACTCAGCCACACAAGCTACTAGTGTTGAGTAACCAACAGCAACAACACAGGTTGTTAACATCCTCAACCTTTGCTATGATGAGTGCCTCTGCTGGCACTGGAATGCTGAACATTTGATACCTAGTAGTAGTAGTAGTAGTATAACTGCATCTACATCAAGCCCCATAAGCAGTATCTTAGGAACCCCACAGTCCATGAAGCCAAGAGTATGGAGATACTTCACTCACAATCCAGAAGTTTTTCATGTTGCTATCTGTTGTGCAAAAAAGCAGGTGAGCAGGGTGGAATGTTCCCAGGGCTATGGGGCACATAAGTGAAGTAGTGATGTTACTAATGTGTTAGAGAGTGTGACATCATTTAGATCGTTCCAAATAACATACACTGTCACAAATGTTGCCTCCACCTCTACCATTTGCTCTATAAGATTACAGGGTTTTTCTGCCATGTACTACCAACTCACACTTACCAAGTTCTTGGGAAGGCATAAACAACTTCATAAAAACAATCCCAAAGTACGCCTATGGAATGGCAAGGTTACCAAGATGTTGGCATTGGGCATGCTGCCATATTCTTTTGTAGATAACTGAGGATTTAGACAACTGATGTCATGTGTAGCTCATTGCTGGCATATCCAAAGCTGTAGCAATTTTTCCAGAATTGTACCAGAAGGTGGTTAATGTGGTGGGCAAAGGGTTGGTACGTTTGTATGGCAAGAAAATCGATTTGACAACAGATATGTGGACAAGTGGCCATCAGCACCATCAGTGAGCAACACTACTAGCTTACAGCATCAGGTAACAGCATCTGGTTCTAGCTGTGTGATTAAAAGATAGCAGCAGCAAAATAGCCCATACCATCCACACACACCCATGAGAGACAGTCCCACAAAGCCATAGATGTATTAAGTAAATGTAACAGCTCATCTCGATATGACTCTTCGGCATCATCCCATTCATCATTTTGGACATTTGGTCTGGGTGCACTTGGCATCTGTAGTGGTAGCCCGCATCATCTGGCTAGGAGGTTTGGCGGCTCTGGATGACACAGAATGGGTGCAGGCATTTGATCCATCTCGCTAGATGCGTCAATTACGGATGCAAGGCTGTGTATTGACACAGGCCTCAACTTTATACAGGAAGATCTGTCTCCTATCTACTTCCTGGTTTTTAGTATTTAAGGGAACTGGATTTCTATCCAGTTACCCTTACATTGTTGTCCAGTGCAGTTGTATTTCACTTGTATCCTGATATCCTGTGTATAACCCTGGTTTGTCTGACCATCCATCCTGGTGCTGACCTGTGACTCTCTCTGACTCTTTTCTGTGCGCTCCCTATCTGTTTGGACATCCAGTCTGGTGCAGACCTGTGGCTCTGGCTGACTATCCGCTCTGTGTATGACTCTGGCTTGTCTGACCATTGAACTTGATGCTGACATGGGGCTCTGTCCAGCTACTCTCTGAGTTGCCTCCTGAGTAGTGGACATCCTAACTGGTGCAGACCTGTGGCTCTGGCTGACTACCTTCTCCGTGTATGACCTTGGCTTGTCTGACTATCCAACCTGGTGATGACCTGGGGATCTGTCCAGCTACCCTCTGTGTTGCCTTTTGTTTAGTGGATATCCTAACTGGTTCAGACCTGTGGCTCTGGCAGACTTTACCTTTACTGACTGCAGGTATGAGTCAGTAGTCTCCCTTGTTGCCTTCCCTTTTTGGGAGACAGCCTTCTCCTTCCTGACTGCAGGCGTGAGTCAGTCTTCTCCCTGGTTACCATCCTTAGGGGAGATTGTTTGGGTCTACGCGATTCCGATCTGGCGTATGAGACTACCACTGGCTTCGACCTAGTTTCTGCAGTCTGGGAACTTGGCGGTATCCTCTTATTTCTGATAGAATCCCTGCCTCTTTGGTTACCCTCTGCTCCATCCGGAGATTTGCTATTTTAGTTATTGCTATTCATTTTTACGTTTCTAATAAAAGTTAATTTTACAATATTGTCTGACTCTTGTCTTGCTTGCCACCATGACAGTAAATAAGGGAAGGTAATAGATTAATGGCTTGTACCCCCTCCTTAAAAAACAGTGTTTTTCTGCTGATAATGGCTCCAACATAATAGCTGCATTGAGAATAGGTGATATGGTGCATGCACCCTGCATTGCCCATGTGTTGAATTTAATAGTGACCAGATTCTTGACAGAATCTAAAACCTTCAGAGAGATGCTGAATATCACCTGTAAAATCAGTGCCCATTTTAGCCACTCCTACAGTGCACACAACACTCTATATTCCACATGAAAGCCTAAGAGGTAGAATTCCACCCTGTACATGCTAGAGTACTTGTACAAGCAGAATAAGGCCATTAGCGAGTACACAATACAAAACTGGAAAGCTTTAGAGGGAACCTCTGTGTCACCTGGGTAATGGCAATTAATGTGCAATGTATGTAAACTGCTGAAACAGTTTGAGGAGACAACCATGCTGGTTAGTCACACAGGGACAGGAATTAGTGAAATTCTACCACTGATATATTTATTGCAGAAAAAAAATAAAGAGCATGGCTGACGAATCTTAACATAATGACAGCAACACATGCATGCACCAACTGGTCAAGGACATATTAGTGTACTTTGAACAAGATCATTGCATAGTATCCCAATTAAAAGCAATGAGGAAAACATACTTGCCAGTTTGCTGGACCCCCACTTTAAACACAAAATGTTAGAATTGCTGCCAAAGCTTCATCAGTAGTTTGCGACAACAAGGAGTCATGATTAGGGATGGGTGAAAATTCTTGCTTCAAACAAAAATCATCAAAAAACGTCACTTCCCACCCAGAGGGAAATTTCTCAGGAAAAGTGTATTTTTTCTGCTTTTTTTTGCCTATCTCATTGCATTGAAATCAATGGGAAGACTGAATTTATACTCAACATATAGCAAATTTTATTTTATTTCCCATAGGCATGGTACAAAGGGGTCTGAGGGTGCTTGTGTTGAACAGTTGAACAGGGAATCTTTTTTGGGGGGTTGCTGACTAGGACTGGGGTGACAGTTAATAAAAAAAATAAAATAAAAAATAAAACATTGGTACATAAGGTGACAGAGACAGGAACCCCCTCATGTAAGCTGTGACTGGGGCAGACTGATACTTTATGGGATAGAGTATTTTGTACTGGATGATTTGTAGGACTTAGACTTATTGTTAGAGGCCCAAGCCCTAAGGAAATATGGATTTGTAGGACTTACACTTGTTTGGCACAAGGCATGAGGAAACTTTGATTTGTAGGACTAAGTCATACTAGGCCCAAGCCCTGAGCAAACATTTATTTGTAGGACTAAAACTAGGACCAGGAGGAGCATTGCTGCTGGCAAATAGGACTTGTCCTAGTCCCACATTATTACTGCTGGACCCCATTCCCGCTGTGTCCATGGTGGTCTGTGGCACCCTAGACTGCTAATCATCCAGCTGCCCTTGCAACTCAGAAGCAGCAGGATTTACAGCAGCAGCAAACTCTACAATGGCACTGCTGCTAGTGGTGGTGTTGCCCATCCCCATTTATATCTCAGTCTCATTCCTTCTCGCTTTGGGCTAAAAATGCCATTAATATCTCTACCAGCCCAACTGCTCCACAATCACTCTCATCATCACTGCCACAATTAGTCCTTCCTTGCTGTTTCTGCTGCTCTATGCGAGTTTCACTAGTTGCCAATGATGACAAGTGTGACAGAGGGTCCTCTAATGTCATACTTGCCATCTCTTGAGCTGAAGAAAACAGATTGGCAGCACTAGCAGCAGGCACAGGCAGCCGATCTGTGATATTACTGCTGCTAGCCAGTTCTGGAGGGATATGAAGGGTTGCTACCATCTAACATACTTGAGACCACTGCTATGATCAATAATTAGTGTGTGTCAATAATCTGAAAATAAGTATAGCTTACATTTGACAACAACAGGATAATGGTAATAACTGCTGTAGGAATAAATATATAGATAAACAGGTAGATAGATAGATAGATAGATAGATAGATAGATAGATAGATAAAAAGATAGATGAAGCCAAATACCCTATAGAAATGGGAGACAACTAAATAAAAATGAGTACTAAGAAATAAAATAATAAATAATTAAAGAAATTGAGTTGCTAAAATCCAATGGATTTTATGGATATTGAAGAGATCCTAAACTAGAAATTCTGAAAACCAAGAAAAAAAGCAGAGCACTCCCAATCAAAATGATCTACATGAATAAAAATATATAAGATAATGAAGATTATAGAACAATAGTCCAAGAATAAAAATATGATATGAAACAGCTGTAGTGGGGATGGACTCCTCTGCGGATCTTCAGCAAGAGCATCCTCACTTGCAACAGGTGATGGCTGTTGAACAGGTGTGCTTGGGAGTTGCTGGTGCTCCCTAGCCCTCACCTTCACATGCCACACTCTTTGCATCAATAGGTATGCAAACATACTTATTGTTCTCTCTCTATCTCTGTCTATCTCACTCTGTCTCTCTCTATCTCACCCTGTCTCTCTGTCTAACTCTATCTCTCTCTCTCTCTCTCTCTCCCTGAGTGGAAAACAAGCCACATGTGAGTATTGTGAGCTGTCCCTTTAAGACCATGTTGGGGCATTGTCCAGGTGTGGTCATGAGGTGAGTGATGAAGGTGTTCATTGTCCAGGTAAGTGTTTGCAGGTGTGTTTGTGTTTTAAAATCTGCTGATTGGTGTGTCACTGTCAGTTGCTAGTGTGATGTTGTAGGGTGAAGGTTGTGCCTCGATTGGCTGGTGATGTTGCACAGGTGAGCTTGTTTTGTATTGACAGGTGTCCATGTTGTATATTAACACCCATTGTTCCATGTTATTTTGTGATGTCTTGTATTGGTCTGCTTTTGAAGGCCTTGTCCCTGTGGTTTTTCTAGTTTTTTGTGTTATGTCTGACAGTTATATGTGGTGCATGAGCATGGTTTGTGTGTTATTTGGGCATTGCAAGGGTTAATTTTGCAATTAGCATGCCTGTGCTATATGTTGTGTGAACTGCTGTTTCTCTGTTTTTATTTTATGTGATGGTGGGTTTTTTTGCCTTTATATGTCTTACTGCTAACACAACTGGGTCTTAACTTTTGCACATTAAATGTATCTTTTTTTCTGTTGTTAGCAGTACCGCACTCCTTTAAATGGCATTGGAGAGCCTTGTTGCATAGGTTTCAATGCACATAAAATTATCGTCTATAATGATTAAAGACCTGCTGTTAGCTGTTCATAAGACGGACCTTGAAATGGCTTTCTGCATGAACAAAACAACCAATGGTGTTTTTTTTGACTATCGCCTACCTTTAAATCTGACCCATAGTGAGTGATCAGAAGAAAAATCTAAATCAAATCAATATTTACTGTGACCACACTTTGCCTTCAAAACAGCATCAATTCTTCTAGGTACACTTGCACACAGGTTTTTAAGGAACTGAGAAGGTAGGTTGTTCCAAACATCTTGGATAACTAACCACAGTTCTTCTGTGTATTTAGGCAGCCTCAGTTCTCTCTTCATGTAATCCCAGAGATCAGGGCTCTGTTTCGGCCATACCATCACTTCCAGAACTCCTTGTACTTCTTTAACCCCTAATGACTTTGGTTGTATGTTTGGGGTCATTGTCATGCTGCAGAGTAATTTTGGGGCCAAACAGATGCCTCCCTGATGGCATTGCATGATGGATAAGTATCTGCCTGTACTTGTCAGCAATGAAGATACCATTAATTCTAACCAAATTCCTACCTCCATTTGCAGAAATGCAGCCTAAACTTGTAAGGAACCTCCATCATGCTTCACCGTTGCCTGCAGACACTCATTCTTGTACCACTCTCCAGCCCTTTGGCAAACAAACTGCCTTCTGCTATAGACAAGTATTTAAAAATACACAGAGATGTATTTTCAGGCATTGATGAGACTCTTGGCCTTGTTTCCATGCCGGAGGTATGGCTTTTTGGCCACAGGTCTTCCATGAAGACCAATTCTGCCCAGACTTCTCAGGACAGTAGATGTGTGTACCAGGGTCCCACCTTTTTCTGCCAATTGTGTGCTGATGGCACTGCTGGACATCTTCTGTTTGCAAAGAGAAGTAAGCATGATGTGTTTTTCATCTGCTGCACTAAATTGGCCGACCACTGCATCTACAGTCCTCAGATTTCTCTGTTTCTTTGTGCTTATTCAAAAGAGCTTGGACTGCACATCTGGAAACTCCTGTCTGCCTTGAAATTTCTGCCTGGGAGAGACCTTGCTGATGCAGTATAACTACCTTGTGTCTTGTTACTTTGCCATGGTATATGACTTTCAACATTAAACTGTCTTCAGCAACCTCACGTTTTTAGCTGAGTTTGGCTGTTCCTCACCCAGTTTTATTCCTCCTACACAGCTGTTTCTGTTTCAGTTAACAATTTTGTTTCAACTACATATTAAATTTATTATCATTAGCCTCTGTTTGATATAATTGTTTAATCATACATATGGCTATATGCCTACAAAATCCCTGACTTTGTGCAAATGTACCTATAAGAACTGATGCTGTTTTGAAGGCAAAGGGTGGTCACACTCGATATTGATTTGATTTAGATTTTTATTCTGTTTACTCACTATGCATTTTGTTAATTAATAAATATAATAAATATAAACTATGAACATGTCTATTTTTTTGAAAGCATTCTTACTTTACAGCATTTTTCACTCCTGCCTAAGACTTTTGCACTCACTAATTATATAACTAATAAATAATTGGTGCACATCCCATAAAATATTAGATACTCAAGTGCATTCCTGGGATCGTAAGAGACAGCACACATTTTTTGTAGAAAAAGAATTGCAATTTGCTTATTGAATTTATACCATTTTTGTTCCATTAAGGACCTTTCTCAGGGAAAATGGTATAAATTCTTAGTTTTTTCTTCATGCAAATTCAAGAGGCTGTGATTGGTGAATGAAATATACATGCACAAGCAGTGGCGTAATTACCGTGGTCACAGGGGTCGGAACAGAGACCGGACCCATCACTCCAGGGGGCCCAGCCAAACCCTAAGAACCCAGTCACTACATCCTCACTTGCACTTGCACATCCTCACTTGAGTTCAGGCCGGGTCCGGAAGATCTGCACAAGCACAGGAAGACGAGCGTGATGTAGTAGCGCTGCTCTTTCCGGACGCGTTGAGACTGGCTGCTACTGCTGTCTGCTCACTGTGACTGAGGGGGGAATTGGAAAGGGGTGATGACAGTTGAAATATGGGGCATTAGGTGTGCAATGTGGAGGTGGGTGGCCAATGTGGAAGTCGACAATGTGGGGCATTATGGAGTGAAAGTGGATACATTGGGAGCAATGTGGAAGTGAACAATGGGGGCAATATAGAAGTGGACAATGGGGGAATGTGGAGGTGGCTAATCACAGATGTGGAGATGGATGGGCAATGTGTAGGTGGGCAATTATGGGGGATATGTGAAGGTCAGGCTAATGTGAAGGTGTACAATGGGGCCCAATGTGGAGGGGGCCAATGTGGAGATGGCCAATGGGGGCTAATGTGGAGGTGGCCAGTGAGGGCTAATATGGACATTGCCAGTGGGGGCTAATGTAGAGATTGGCAATGGGGGCTATGTGGCGATTGCCAATGGGGGCAATGTGGTCGGGGGACCCATGTCAATTTTCGCACCAGGGCCCGGTGGCTTCTAGTTACGCCTCTGCATATGTCTATCTGGGAAAAGGTAATTTGTCTCCCATTTTCATCTCTGTTTTTGAAGCCTGCCACAACAGTTTGACCTATATGGCCAGATATACAGTGTCTTAAGAGTGTCTTCGGGACTTTTTATGATTCGTTTTGAGCTTGAACGTATTCCTTAGATAATAATAACTTCCACAGTCATCAACATAGTATGTTACCTCTATTTCTTGCTGCTGTGTTGAGGGTTTATTCACATATTTAGCATATTCTTCTTCATCTGCATCCTATGATAAATTGATGCTATGCTATGCTGGAAAGATTCTGGCAAGATGAATGGGAATGTTGGGGGTAATGGATTTACTTTTATAAAGAGGTTCTTTGTTGGCTATGATCACATTAGGAGATACATTTAAATACCAAACAGCACAAAAATATATATATGGCATGATAGAAGTTGCTGTCCAGGTGAGGAATGGTGGCATTTTTCCCTTCAAATAATTACAAAAAGCTTGACTCACTCCACTCAAACTGAAAAGCTTGACTCACTTCCCATATGTTTGCTACCTTTAATACTTTTCTGGACTCTGCAGTATCACAACAGCTGATTGTGCTAATTTATCAGATGATGTTACCTGTTAGACATTATAAAACAATAAAGGGGGTGAGACTAACATTTATCTTGCAACTAAGTCTACATATACAGCATGCATGGATCAAAACTGAGTGGCTCCACTCACCCCCTAGTCTGTAACTCTACCACAATATATGTATGAAGCCATACTGCTATAAAATATAACTTTTAAGCAAGACAAAAAGATAAACTGGTAAAGGCATCAAAAACACATCCAATCCCTAATCACAATATTCATGACTGAAACTGAAAAAATGAGGTTGTTCCAGTTGTAGCGTATTCAATGAAAGTCCAAAGTTAACTGAAAGAAATATATTCTCTCCTCATTAAAGCAAAGGATATTCACTGACAATTAACAACAGAGGTAGTCGCATATATCCAGTTGAAGAGATATCCTCCATGATATTAAAGTGCACTTGATGTTGATAAACAATACTTGCATATCCCACATGAGTTATGTTCATTTTAGAGATGAATTTCTGAGTTACTTGGTCATTCACCATTGTCTCCCATTGTCTGGGCATAAATACATATGTTGTGTGATCATGGATATATGTTAGGTCAAGGAGAATCTATTCTGAGAATTTACCGGTAAACAGAGTGAGGGTAACAAAGTTTCAGCCCTTTCTCAAGCTTTGATTAGACATAGCTTCAGTCAAGGCTTTGTTTTAACTACATCAGAGGGTGCATAATACAAGCATATGTCATTGTAAGCATGCTTAGAACCTCTAGTATAGTTGCTATGTATACTAATCAACAAAATAGACTTTCCCATTATAATGAATATAGATGAATATGTTTATATAGAACCAAAAGTGTACATAGATCTTTACAGTGTAAGGATTTGGACAATACAGGGGGACAAGTGCTTAGCAAAAAGAAAGACAGAAAACGAGGTCCCTGCTTGAAAGCCTAATAGAAACATACAGATGAATATACACATGCCGAATCTGGAAGTGCACAATGTACCCCTTAGATAAAGTCAAAATACTGTTTGTATCACAATACTGGGAACAATTCATGGCTACCCTTTAATCGCTGCAACATTATAGTTTTAAGCACATATAGGAGAAGGTGCACTAAAGCATGATAAAGAGGTGATATTTCTCCAGTGATATCACTTCTCCAATTCCTATGTTATTCTATAGAGCCAATGCAGTAAGAATTCTCCAGCTTTGAAGATCTTAGTACATAGGCTCTTTAGAATCACATATGAACTAGAGAAGGGATATCATTGGAGAAGTTATCTCCACGTTATCACCTCTTTATCATGCCTTAGTGCATAACCCCCATGGTTCATAAGAAAAATAAAAGAGCTGTGTGAATGTGGTTTAATTGATACATCACACTGTTCATAGTTAAAGCGGCATATTTTTTTAAAAGATGATAATTAAAGGTCAGTTTTTAATCTGTTGTGGAATATAAGCCTACTCCTTCCCATTGGGAAAGCACTGATTGTGTTTCTGTTCTTATGGACATAGATATGAGCCATGGATAAATATTAAACAGCATCTCTACTGCTGTTGAACCCATTAACTTTTCTTTTTTCAGTAGAATAAGATATGTACATCAGTATAAGACCTGTTGTGTGATATTTATTGATACTGGTATTAACATTGATTGCTCTATTTAAAAAAAAAAAAACTTTAGTCATTAAGCTACACTGATTAATTAAGGCAATGAAAGTTCCTATTATTTTGTGACTGTTGTCTACCACAATATCTACTTCTCAGATCTGGGGCTCGATTCTATTACCAGCGCTAAAAATAAAACAGGCGTTTTTGCTATCTTATTACCCGACTTGTGAAAACAAAATCAGCGGTAATTATACTTACCGCCAGTCTAAAAAAGCCCATAGGAAACAACTAAAAACAACATGCAATTATTATCCTATTACCCACGCTCAGTATTACCGCCTGTTTTGTGGTTACATTTAAGTCAGAAATGTATAGATGTCATTTGTGAAACATAGGTTATATGCTGTTTAAGAGATGAAAAATGTCGGATGAATGGTGAAAGTAAATAATGGGACCAATGTAGTCGACTTTCCAATGAAAAGCACTGTAAGTCGTATTTGGAAGGGAAAGGGTTAATTGTCGACTATGAACAATATTTGTCAGATTAATGTGGTGTAAGAAAGCACTGTATGTCAGATTTGGAAGAGGAAGGGTTAATTGTCGACCATGAACAATATTTGTCGGATTAATGTGGTAAAAGAAAGCACTGCAAGTCGACTTTTAGAAGGAGGGGTTAATATGATGAGGAGGGGCACTTTGTTGGATTTTGTGTGGAGAAAACATCTAACACTGAACTTGATCTTTCTGTCATCAAATGTATGCCTATTTCCTTGGACTTTGACATTTTGTGTGGTTTTTGTAGGCGGTAGATGGAAAAAAGCAGACAGCGCCAGTTTTATTACTACTCTGAAAAGTGCTGTCTATGCCAGTTTTGTTTTACTGTGGTTCTACAATAGAATACCGACGTAACACATGTTTGCAAAATTTGCGCTACTTGTTTTTCTTGTAATGCCGGTTTTAGCGAGGGTAATAGAATCGAGCCCCTGATATTATAAGTTCACTCCTGAAATTCCTACTTCTTCTATTTAAAGATGGATATGTTAAGAAGTCACCTGGAGATACTAGTAAATATAAAGGGTCTAGAAATGTATATACATTGTTATTACCTCAAAGATACCCTTAACACAAGTAATGTGTTGGACATCCTTCTGAAATTCAAAGGGTTAAATAATGGAAGCTGCATTAGTTATACAATGCACTGAAAAACTTCTACTGGTAGTGTTTAATGAAATACATTTTATTTTTATTTTTTATTATTTATACAATAATATCTACACTTGATGTTCTCAAATTGTTTGCTCATTTTCAAAATGCTGCAATGCGGAAAAAGACATATGTGCATTAAACTGGATTTTACATTTTCATTACTTTAGTGTCAGCCAGGCTAATTTTGAACTATTATCTTTCAATCATTATATCTTTCATTGAATTGAATCACACATGCACCAGCTGTGATAAAATGTCTACTGGGATATTTACTTTGTTCAGTATATAAGCTTTAGTGTTAATTCTATCTTAATAAGCAATGACTAAAGAGTTATGTCTTCAGACGTGTAGGTACAGTGGACTAATTTTCCTTTCCTTAAAAGTACAATACCATATGATAAACCATCTAGTTTGTGTGCACAAACTTATGTTCAAATAATAATATATTCAAAAGTTAGTATCAAGCACTAAAATATTTTCTTAAAAATTAAGATCATAATAAATACTGTACAAATATTTGATTTAGTAATCAACCTATGCCATTAATGATGCAAACAGTGCAAAACTCCATATTTATAGTGGCTACCATAAGATTACAAATAGCTAAAAATAGGGATATGTGAAAAGTCCTGTTTTCAAGGGAATTATCATGGAAAAATATTTTTGTTTTCTTTTTTGCAAAAATTCTCACTGATAGCAAAAAATCAAATAAAATGTATAACTTTTTACTTCTGGCAATGAAATTCCAGTTAGAATGTGGCAATTTTCCAGAGTGGAAAGTCGAATGAGAGAAAGAGAGACTGAGTGGTGGAATACTGGGCTTTTTCCTTTCAGATACACTTAATTGTACCGCCATATCATCATTGTTATCTACTTGATCTGTGTCAAAAAAAGGGATGGAGAATAGAGGAACATATTCTAAATTAACATCATCAATAATTGGTGGGGTCAGCTGAAACTTTCCATCACAAAAGCAAAACTGCACTTTCTGCCTTCCACTGGAGTTTGTGCAAAAAGTGCCACTGTTTTTCTGCAATGAAATCGATGATAATAATGTTTTACCACCTCCCCCCTCAATTATGGAAACAGTTGCATTTGTTTGGTCTCTGGGTTTACTTTGGTTTGTTTCCTGCGTGTGGGTGTGAAGAGAGAAAACAATATTAAAAATAAAGTACAAAAACAACTCTGTTTGACTGATATGTGATAGCATTAGACAAACAGGTTATCCTTTCTACCTGAGTTGGCTAGCTGAAACTGAGTGATTCTACACAAAGAGACATATATATTAACTGCAATCATGGAAAGGCAGACAAGTGCAAGTTCAACTTGACATACTGTGTTAGTTACACACACATTCCTACAGCCACAAGAACAAGAAGGACAAACTTATCCTGATGCGTGATGATGCTCCACCAGCTGCTAAAAAGGCTGCTGCAATTTTAACACTAGTTACTGCAGTGTAGTGGCAGATAGGCAAAGAAGAGCAACTGAGTTTCTTGATTTAAGGAATATTGGTGCTAGCCAGTCTCAGGGTGGTTACAGGGAGTGTGGTGTTTTTTGTAGACGGTGACAGACATGGCCAGCTTAAAAATACTTTTGATGATAGGCAAAATAGATAACTCCTATTCCTACACCTGGACAGGGTGACAGCTACAGAGACATGCATCATACATTATTTTCCATCATAATGTACAAGAAATAATCATAGTCATTATCATTATCACTGTCGTGACTTCCAAGTCCATCCCCCAAACAGTCACACTCACTATTGCCAACTAAGCATCAAAATTGTAACAGCTTTCTCTCACTTTCTCTTCCAAGCACAGACTGACAACAGACAGTAAACAAATACCTCCCTTTGATACTGATGAGTTAGCACAGTGGGACTGCATGGGGGAAACCCGTCATGTGGTGAACATTTTTGGCCCAGTCCATCAAGTATGTAGCTGATATGTAGTTTTAAAAGTCATAAGAAAAGATTCCTTCAAATATTAAAAGGGAAATATATGTAGCAACTATATTTTTGCAGATGCATATGCTAGGTTTATATTAGATAACTGATAACGTTGCATTTTTCTGATAGCTTAAGTTCAAAATGTTTTGCTGCCAGGCAGTGCTGTGGAAGGCTAAGTGTCACAAACACAGGATTACAAATGGCTCTTTGTGGATATCCCATGAGAACCAAAGCAACTCAGTGACATCACCCTGCCTGAAGAAAAACAGTAACCTTGGAAATGTAAATCTGCTAAATTAATGTAGACACATCAATGGCTAAGTCATTACTATTGCCAGTATAAGCTATCCTCCCACCTAAAATTACCCTGTTTTGACCATACACTGCTCTTTTAAGTGTTACTTACTGAAGATCATAAAGACCTGTAATTCTCACTGATTTTCAGATAACACCTTTTTGCTTATGAATCCCTTAATTTAATTGAAAATGTGCCATTTCACTCCATTACCTTCTCTGTTCCAGGTTGTAAATATTAACCTTTTAAGTTTACACAATGCATTAAGAAGCAATGCGTTGCATATCCCTCTGGCACTCAAAGGAGATTTTACAATGAAATAATACATTAACAAGATCCTATCACCTTAAGATACATTTAGTAAATTGAGAAAACAAATAGAAACTGCCTGTCTTTTGTGCTGTTTGTACTATATATAGGTTTTGAGAAATTAATATTGTTTCTTGGTTGTTGATGTAAGTGATGCACTGCTGATCTACAATAAAATGTGAACAATTAATTACTGGATTCTTCTTTGAATTCACACTCATCATCAATACTTATTCAGCAAAACCTATGTGGAGAGAAGGAATTAGAACAATATAAGCACTACTCAGTAATGCAGATATATTGTTATTTAAGTAATTGCTTATCAGCATTCACTATTGTGTAACAGGAGGAATATAATTCTCAAAAGAGAGTTGGCTCGTACACTGAGGGGTCTAACAGAAGGGATATCATGCTCACAAGAGACTCAGCTAATACACCAAAGGGTGCGGAGAAATTAATTGGTGATGAGTAATTATTGAGACTACCCTAGGGCCTGCCTTAGCTAGTATAAACTCATAGTCCTCTAATTTCCACAAACTACTATCCCAGAGACTCCTTAGTGTGATGTTTCCCCTTTGAGTTTCCTTCTCCAGCCATTTGTACATGAATGACAAAGGTTTCAGCATTTTTTTTTCTCACAGGATAAGGAAAGTAATATAAAAAACATTATACTGTTTGGCTGGTGACTGCCTGAAGAGCATGCCAGAGACACATGTAAAAGGAGAAGAGTATATTATATTATATTACACTCATTATGTAAAGAGTCAAAAGATCTAATCCTATGAGTGCCAGAGAGGTACGCAATGCATTGCTTTGCAATGCATTGCATACCTCTCTGGCACTCAAAGGATTAAGTGTATTATTAGCTTACAGGTGATGATCAAGAGTGGTTATGCCAACACCCATATTGATCCGAACTCCAGACCATGCAAGTGTTCCAGTCCAACAACCCCCCCATTGGAGGGTGTCCTGGTCCTTAATAGGGATGGATGAAATTTTTTGCCTCAAAAGTGAAATAGGAGAAAAATGGCAATTTTTGCCAAGTTGCAAATTTTTTGCGAAAAGAGCACTTTTTCCACTTTTATCGCCTAGCTTACTCCATCAAGCTGGAAAGACACAGTTTTTCCCCACCACATGAGAGGTTTCCATTATTTTCCCACAGGCATAGTATAAAAGGATTGTCAGGTTCCCACAGCATGCCATTCCTTGTTTGAAAAAGGTAGAGAGAGCAGCAAATGTTTGAGCTGGAGAAGGCAGGCTAATAAAAAGGAGCTCAAGCTTAGTTAAGGGAATGTTATAGGCAGGATGTTTGTTTTCAGTATTAGGGGAGTCTGAGGTCACTCTGGGGGAAAGAAAGAGAGAATGGAGGGTCACCACAAATACCCCAAAATCATGTGTGACTGACTGGGAAGACACAGGAAGCCATGATCCAAGTTCCTTCCTGATGTGGATGTTATTAGCTCTGTGATGGGGAAGTGAGAAGGGAGCCAAGGAGATTTACCCTAAATATCTCAACATTTTGTGTGACTTATTAGATAGACACAGGCATCTATGATCATATGTATCTTTATGGATTTGAAAAAAACAAAATGCATCGGCCATTTAATACCTTTTTTGTATCAACATTTTTATTGTTTTAACCCACTAACTTTAAGTGCTCATTAAACAACTTTGTTATATTTGAACTTTCATGATTGAGGAGTTTCATCATTATATGACGAGTGGCTCCAATCAGAGATAGAACACCGAGTGGAGACGGTGAGAATTCCCCACAGGTTTAATTTGTCGGCCCTGATATTTGCCATGAACTGACCACATTATAATGTGAGTGCACATCATTTTTTAAATTTGCTTCTTTAAGACAATATTACACCCCTCGCTCTTTTCTCTTATTTTTTGGTGTATGCATTTGTCCGTACCGAGTGAGTGAATAGAGGAAAACCTGCCTGACTGGTAATTCCCTGAATCTGGATCAGGAATACATACCCAGAACTGCTTTATTTGCTGTTTCTCTTACATGTGATTAGCTGCACAATTTCTTTGTAAGTACATGCATGTAGGGTGTGTTTCAGTGGGGGAGCTGATTGTCAAAGATTTTATTCCACCAGGGTGCCCCCTTCATGTCCTTTTGTGTGTTTTTTTCCTTCCTTAGCTGTCTAATATTATCTCTGTGCTGGAGAAGCCTGGAGGAGTGAGGAGGGAGAAAAGGAGATTTACCCCAAATATGCCAACATTCTGTGTGACTGATTGGAAAGACAGGCAGCTGTGATCCAAGTTACTTCCTGATTTTGCTGTTATTATCTCTGTTAGAAGTGTCTGGGAGTGTAAGAAGGGAGCCAAGGAGGTTTACCCCAAATAGCTCAACATTTTGTGTGACTGATTGAAAAGATACAAGGCATCCATGATCCAAGTTCCTTCCTGATCTAGCTGTTATACCAGTGCTGGGGAAGCCTGAGGAAAGAAGTAGATGAACAGGTTTTTTTTATTTGTTTGTTTTTCTTTGACATTAATAGGGATGGGAGGAACAAATGGTTAAAAAATAATATGTAAATTAAACAAAAATAAACTGATAGGTGACAGGGACCCTGACATGAGCCATGACTGAGACAGAGTGAAACTAGATGAGCTAGGAAAAATACGTTTTAAAACTAGAGATTACAATTTTTGCATTTTCCGCCCATTGACCAAAATATTTTGCCATTTTTTCAATGGTTAGAAAGTTTCTGCCCACTGATTTATGTGGTTTTCGCCTTTTTGCTATAAAAATGTGTTGTATTTGCTGAAAGCAAAGACAATAGAAGCAGCTAGATAGAAGTACTGTGCTGTTCTGCTGTGATATTTTGGCAAAATTGAGACAGGAGAAGCTCATAGTGACTGCTACCACTATGAGCAGGTTGAAAAATAATCAGTGGAGGAGCTGAGTCTGAGGAGGAGGAGGAAGTGAGCACTAATGAACCAATGCTGTCCAGTCCCCCTAAATCACCCCAAGGGATCTTGGAGAATTTAGTTGGAAGGGAGGGAGAAAAGGGAATGGGAAGGGAGGGAAAAAGGGTAGTACTAGTGAGAGCAGGACAGGTCAGCTGCCTGTGCCTGCTGTTAGATATGCTGCCTCTGCTGCCACCATTGCTGCCCCTGTTGAAACTAGTGCTGTGCCTGCTGTCAGTGCTGAACCTGCTGCCACCAATACTGTGCCTGCTGTCAGACATGCTGCCCCTGTTGCCAGTGCCACCCGTGCTGTGCCTGATGCCAATGTTGAATCTGCTGCCACCAGTGCTGAAGCTGCTAGTGTGTCTTGTAATACTCAGGTGGGGGGGAGACGATGCCAAGTGTGAAAGCAGGGGACCCTAAGTCACACTTGCCATCGCCAAGTAATCCCACCAGTGCAAGTACTACTACTACTAAGAAGGTCCAGCAACTTGTTAGTGTTAGGAGTGAAGGAGGAGGCAATACTAATCGATATCCTCATATTACTAGTGACTGTGAGGAGGAAGACTCTGCAGCTGAACCTGATGTGCTTGGTGTTAGTAGGAACAGTGATGGTGAAGCAGCTGGTGGGACTAGTGTTAGGGGAGTGGTAGGGGAAGCATTTGAGAGTGCCCAGACTAGCGGTCAAGGGAGCCCACACCATTCCTCTGGCTCTGGGAGTCCTCCTCACCTTCCCTTCACTACAGTGTCCAAGTTGAACATGATCCTTCAGAGGCCAGAACTGGTGTTGGGGGAGAGCAGGCTTAGAATTAATACCACCACCAGCGGGAGCACAAATGAGCTATCTGTGCTTGCTGCTAGTGCTGCCATTTTGCCTTCTTCAGGTCAAAAAGAAATGACTAGTGTGACATTAGGGTACTCTCTGTCACGTTGCTCGTCACCTCCTCCAAGCAGCAGTGAGATTTCTGTAGTAGAGCAACAACACGTAGGGACTAGTGGTAGTGGTGGTGTTGGAGAAGCTGTGGTGGAAGAGACATTAATGGCCTTTTTATCAGAAATTGAGAAGGAATGGGAGACAGGGATGAGGATTGGCATCATTACTACCACCACCACCAGCAGAATGCTCTTGGCATTTGCGGAGTTTGCAACTGCTCTAGATCCTGCTGTTAATGTGCCACAGACCACCGTGGACACAGTGGGAATGGGGTCAACAACTAATGTGGGACTAGGATACATTCCATTTGCCAGCAGCAGCAATACTCCCGGTCCTAGTTGCAGTTCTGATTCTGAGACAGTAGCATCAAAATCAGGAATCATCCTCTGCCCGAAACAGTGAAGGGGAATGTGCAGGACAAGAAGAAAAAGGTAATTCTTCTCCACCTGTTCCTTCACCCCGGAAGTCATCGGTGTGGGACTATTTTTCTCTTGGGGCAGGCACAGTGCAGTCATCATTACCAATGGCAGTTCACCTCTTCCCATTGCACACTGTGCCAACTTTACCCATTGCACACTGACCACACATGCCAGTGTGGTGGAGGAGAATCAATACCAGGTCATCAAGTGGCATCTCAGGAGATTCCATCCCGCAGAATACGCTAGGATGCTAGCAGGGAGGGTTCATCATTACTATTAAACTGTCAGCAAGTTGTGATGTGTCCTTAGGTATTGACACGCTACTTTACAGTAAAGAATTGATTAAAATAATCAATCCCGCATATTTGTGCAAAAATATATATAATTTATTTAAGTAAATACGATATATATAAAAAGCAACAATGACATAAATGAATGAGTACCAATTTCAATGGATACACAGTAACTCAAACCACAATTATCACTATTAGGATTACCAGCAATTGAAGGGTTAACCACACACAGGTATATTCAGAGATATTAAAAAACATTAATTGAACTCAGCAAAATAGAAAAGGATAAAAGATCCTTACCATTAATTAAAAAACAGTTGGCAGCAGCATATATGAATCCGTCTGCCCCAGAAACTGTATAAATTGAGGTTATGGTATATTTTCAGGTGAGTCAGCTTTAGTATTAAGCCAGGTCCTCTGACAATTTCCTTATACCATATATAATAACCAAATTTAGATAAACTAACTGGAATAAAATCCCAGTTTCAGATCACTATAATTTTAAATATATTTTATTATCAGATTGCTCCATACACATCTCAAATACAGAGTACATGTAGAATCGTTCAAGTATGCCATAGAGGAGATGAAGGGGGACATTGTGGAAGAGGGGCATAGCGGAGATGAAGGGGGACATTGTGGAAGAGGGGCATAGCGGAGATGAAGGGGGACATTGTGGAAGAGGGGCATAGAGGAGATGAAGGGGGACATTGCGGAGATGAAGGGGGACATTGCGGAGATGAAGGGGGGCATTGACCAGGCACCCTCCCCTCATCAGAGCAGGGGGTGCCTGGTGTAATGCTCGTGTCGCCCCATTCTATTCAATGGGGCTCGGGTGCTCGGCCGAGCACTCGAGCCTCAGGGGGTGCTCGGTCAGAGCACCCGAGCACCCGAGCATCGGGGTGCTCGCTCAACACTAATTACTATATAAAATATGTATCCATTTGATAAAGGATGGGCCAAACCCAAATCCCCTGAGCACGTGCCAAAGATATGGCCACTCAACAGAGTCGAAGGCCTTAGATGCATCGAGAGATGCTATCACCCGAGACCCCATGGTATCATGAGAAAGTTGCAGGTGCATAAATAACCTTCTAAGATTGTATGATGTTGATTTACCTGGGATAAAGCCAGTTTGATCTTCGTGTACTATGGTTCCCAGCACCATATTTAATCTGGTAGCTAGGATTTTCGCCACAATTTTGGCATCTGTAGTCAACAGGGAAATGGGCCTGTAAGAATCGCAAATCTCTGGATCTTTTCCTGGCTTGGGCAATACAATAATGGAAGCATTATTCATAGAATCCGGAAGATGTCCATCGTCAATAGCAGCATAAAAGGTATTTAATAAATGGGGGGCCAAGACATCCACAAATTCTTTATACCATTCTGCAGGAAGACCATCTACACCCGATGCCTTGCCTGCCGGCAAACCATGAATAGCCTCCACCACCTCTCTCAGAAGAATAGGAGCATCCAGCATTTGTTTATGCTCGAATGAAAGTTGTGGAAGACCACATTGATCAATAAAACAAGAAATTTGAGACTCAGAGCGGGTCAGTCGAGATTCATAAAGTCGAGAGTAGAAGCACCAAAATCGCAAATTAATCATCTGTGGGTCTAGTACCAATTCACCCCCAAGGTCTCGGAGTGAAGAAACTGACGGAGTCCCCCTGTTTTGACGAACAAGATGAGCCATTAGCTTTCCTGCCTTATCTCCATTTTCAAAAATATTTTGTTTCAAGTAAAAAACGCAACGGGCACTCAGTTCAGACAATTTTGTAGAATATTTTAAGTAGCAAGAAACAAAATCCCTTTTTTCCACAAACTGTTTTTCCGCCTCAGCAGCATCCGATTCCAATTTCTCCACCTCCCTAGACCCAAGCCTATTTTTCATAGATATAAGAGATATTAAGGAGCCCCTTGCAGTCGCCTTGGCAGCCTCCCAAACAATGCCCTGAGCAGCAGTGTCAACATTATTGACAAAATATTCATATAGATCTTTTCTATGTTTAGACACCAAATGCGTATTGGTCAACCAAACGGGACTAAGTCTCCACACTCTAGACCTAGGTCTCTGGTCTCGCTGTAGCATCAGTAATAGCGGGGAGTGGTCGGAAGCTACCCTGGTTAGAAAACAACAATCTGTAACCCAATTCAAGGTCAACTGGTTAGAAAACACATAGTCAATTCTAGATAGTTTTGTAAGTGTCCGAGTGGCACAAGAACTCCTGAACCTGCGGATGGAGAGTCCTCCATACATCTATAAATCCCATGTCACCTATGAGACTGAAGAAGGCATCTCTATGCAATTTGGAGTCAACTGCCGTCCCCCCTAATCTGTCCAAGTCAGAAGTGGTAGCTATATTGAAGTCACCCATAAATACTATATGGTGATGTGGCTTGTCAGAAATATATAAGAGTATGTCTCTAAGAATTGAAGGGTCAAAAGGTGGAGGGATATAAACATTCAGTAAAACAAACAGAGCTCCCTGTAATTTACATGTTAAGAAGATATAATGTCCCTGTGGATCCGTCTTGAGGTCAATGAATTCAAATGAAACTAGTTTAGTAATAAGAATGGAAACACCTCTGGCATACGTGGAATATGTGGCATGATAATGACCCTGTATCCATTGCCTTCTTAGAGATAGGACTCTGCTTGCAGTAAGATGTGTCTCTTGCAACATGACCACCCCTGGGGTCTGTTTCCTGACGTGGTTTAAGACTAAAGATCGTTTCACTGCATCATTCAAGCCACGCACATTCCATTGTAAAAATTTATAGTTTAGTATTGACATTACAGATATAGATATTATAAGTTATACCTCTGGCGTTATGACGGGGCCTGCTGGGGGTGAGGAGCATCCAGCCCAGAAGAGAGAGGTATCCCTAAGCTAACTACAGTCCCAACCCCATTCCGAACATCCCCCCAGTCTCTATCTCCCCCAACCTGACAGAGATTTTATCCCATAACAATCCCATTCCCGCAGCCTGGCAGCCAAAACATCCTTCCCTTCCCTCCCACCCAACACCCATAAACCAATTAACTGGTGATCAAGTGGATCACGAACAGTCCCATCCACACCTCCCGCCTCCACAGCATTAGAGTAGAGCAAAGATGAACATATCATCATTTCATAGCAATGTTGAAAGAAAACCCAATAACAGTACCACCACAGCCCCCCCAGAGCATAACATCCCCCACCCATTAGCAGAGCAAATCCCTTGGCGCAACCAGATACCTTTCCCACTAATTCACCCCGTCCCAGCACATCCCGGGCGGGTCGGAGGCATCATAAAACATATGAACAAAGCACAGCAGCTTCAAAGAATCTGGGAGCCAAATCATGGCAACATAGCATCCGACCACCGTCCAAGATATACAAGACCAAACTAGCACAATGATAACATTTTAGAAGAGTAGCTCACAATAGCAGTATGATGGGGAAAAAAAAGGGAGGGAGGGGGGATTCCCACAAATATATATAGACATATACAGATACATATACACTTAGATAAAAAATTTTAAGAGCATTTTAAGAACAGGCATTTAGGCAGATCTAGGCAAATATAACAAGATATCCCTCCCCCAGCCCCATCACCACAGTAAAGATCTCAGGGCCGTCCGTCACAGGATGTGTACATTGAAAGGGTGGAATTCAGCGTCATGACTGCTTCTCATCCACATCGCACAGGAGCCATGTCACCACATCATGCTCAGTTCAGCTTCCTCCCAAGCGCACCAGCAGGAAAAGGATCAGTCTGGATGGTCACCATGTGCCTCGGGATCCGCTATAGGGGTCAGCGATAAAAGGGGGATACTATAAAGATGCAAGCTCAGGAGTTTAGGGGCTGCGACAGCAGCGTCATGAAACAATGAAATGCTGAAAGGGCTTTAGTGAGCATCCACCCATTCTCTAGCCTCCGATTCTGACGTAAAGAAGATGGTATTGTTGTCATGGACAATTCGCAGTCTGGCAGGAAACAACATATAATAGGAGATATTTTTCTCTCAAAGTTTGCGTTTCACTTCCCCAAACCTGCGTCTCTGGTGTTGGACATCAGCCGAGAAGTCCGGATAAAATTAAATTTGTTAATTTTTAAAAAAAATTTGACCTTTCATTGTGGCTAAACGAAGTATGGCATCATGGTCCCTATAATTCAGGAGGAGAGGATCCAGGGGGTCTCGGGCCTGTCGGTAATCGGTGTGCCCTCTCAATAGTAAAGGATGGAGAGAGACCCTCCATACCAACGTGTTCCTTTATCCAGACCTCCATGTATTGCTCAGGGGCACGACCCTCCGGCAGTCCAATTATACGAATGTTACTGCCTCTGGACCTGTTTTCAAGATCATCCACTTTAGATTGCAAAGATCGTACTTGATTCTTTAACTCATCCACCGTGGTAACCACAGGAGGGAGTGTGTCTTCTACAGTAGAGATACGTTGTCTAACATCAGTGATGCTTTCACGCAGATTTTGTTGGTCTGCACGTAAGAGGTTAATCTCCACCTGCACTATATCGATTTTATTGGTCAAGACTGCCTGGCAGGTAGCAATTGTAGACATGATTTCTGTAAATTGGGATTTAGAATCATCCTTCTCGGAAGCTGAGGATTGCGCCGGTGAGGCCACCGTAGAAGGGACCTCCAACATGGCCGTAACCTCTTCCGCCGCCATAGCTCTCCTAGCAAATTTACTTAATTTCTTCTTGTATTCTGATGTCTTTTTAACTATAGTGAGATTGAAATAAGCAAGTGTAGGTCAGATCAACATAGATTAGATTCAGAGTTGGGCAGATAATCACCGCCAAGGCGGGTAGGCGCAGACAGGACCTTCCAAAAATGACACACATAACTGATCTCAAGGTTTCACATTTAAACAGAAGTAAGTGAAGAATTGCCAGAGTCTTGAGCTTAAGAACTCAATTATACATGGGGCAGAAGGGGGAAACATATACTGGAGAGGCAACAGACTGGGGAAAATTGTTCCACTGAAGGTTTGTAAATAAGACTTAGGAGCATTGGCCACAATTATGGGCCAGAACAGCATCAGCAGCCATTTCAGCCATCTTCACATCTGTAATGTATAAAGCTGCAGTAGAAGAGTATGTAGCAGTAGTTTAGGCAAGCCAAAAGCAAAGAAGATTCAGAAGTTATACACAGCTTGGCTCAATATCTAATATGCAAATGGAAGTGTGCAGATAATCCACTGTATAATATACACGGGGCAGAAGAGGGGAACATATAGAGGCAAGAGAACAAATGGGGAATCTGCAATCCAGAGGGAAGCAGTAGTGTATGTAGCATCCAAAAAAGACTTGCCCAGATTAGTATGGCAGGTATGGAGACCTATTGGGGAGGGAAGGGGTAGTGGGACAGAAAACAACAAACGAGATGGCATGCTAAGATGGAAAAGGGGTATTAATATATGGGGCTAGAATCTACAGCATCTGCAAGTACCTAGCTGGGTCAAGCCCACAAGTGAGTCACTCACTGGATGCAGATCAATTCCATGTGGTGGCCTCATGCAACGGGACATGTTGACAGACTGCCAGGAGTCGTCCGGTATTGCCCGACTCACTCCGGTAATAGAGAGGGGCTCCCTCGCCTCCTCCTCCCGTCATCACAGCTTATCTCTGCAGTGTTCACCAACACGGCTGTGACACTCCCACACTCTCCAGGGAGCCACGCAGCATCAATCTGGTGGACTAAACCACCACTGAACCACCGCCTCCTCCACCAGACTGACCTCCCGCCAGGCTGAGACAGCACTCAAGGCTGCAGCTCCAGGCCCAAGCGTCCGACGGTGCAGAAGTTCACCAAATACACAAATGCAGGTATCCCCAGGCAGCTCCTCATTCAATGGACATAGATCCAGGGAGAAAAATGCAGAAATAATATTAGTATTTCGTAGATGACAGTGGATAGGCAGTATTAATAGCAGAGCCCCTCCACAATGTGTCCACTCAGTATGGCTGCCAGGCCACGCCCCCCCAGATCACTATAATTTAATTATCTACTGATTTCAAATATTGCATGCCTTCTGCATAAAACATATAAATTGCAATTAATATAGTCAATAATAGCTAATAACAAGAATATACTTAGAGTCAATCCAATAATATTTGTCTAGGCAGTATACCAACTTCATGCCACATAGATCATTAACATGACCATAGCAATCCTATGTAGGGTACTCCAAGGGTTAATCCACTTAGGAATATAGGATGCGACACCAAGATAGAGGCTTCTTTTGTCTAGTGTGATATTTAAATAAGCTTCTCACTGTACAAAAGTTTAGACCCAAAACACGCACAAAGAAATCCAAAGAAACACCACAAATGAAATAGACAAATAGCAGTTGAAGGGTTAATAACCAAATTCAAAGAATTCACCCAGATCAAATATTAGCTATAATAATCTTTCTATAAACACAATATATTCTGGAAATATCTAATATATAAACAAGGATAAATCGATCTCACTGCTATCACTATATTACACTTATCTATTCTAACAAGCCTAAGTCCTTAGGTCTTGTGCCTCTAACAAATCATCCTCTACAAAATACTTTATCAAGTCAAGTATCAGTCCATCCCATTGGCAGCTTATGTCAGGGGGTTCCTGTCTCTATCACTTTACATCCAAATTGCTTATTTTGTTATTTTTTTTAATAACTGTCCCCCAATACCAGTCAACCCCCCCAAAAACAATTTCCCTGTTCAACTGATTCATTCCCCAGACTCCATTCACTAACACAGGCACCCTCTTCAGACCACTTTTATACCATGTCTTATGGGGGTTTTAAATTTTAGTTAGGATTTATTTTTTTATTAACTGCCCCCCAATCCCAGTAAACAACCCCCCCAAAAACATACCCTGTTCAACTGATTCTTGTCCCACACCTCACCAACACAGGCACCCTCATGCCCCTTTTATACTATGCCTTTGGGAAATAAAATAATATTTGTTTTATGTTCATATCTGTCTCCCATTCCTTCTTTCTTTCTGCTAAAAAAAAGCCATAAATGTCTCTTCCACCCCAGGTCTCAAGGCTCTTTGAGACTGCATTTCTTGTGACTGCAGACAATGGAAGAGGAGATAGAAAAAATCTGGTTAAGTATATGAGAGTGTGTTTGGTGTTTTATTAAGTTTAAAAAAAAAAGTTTTTTCATTTTGTGTGGGTATTGTGAGGGTTAAAGAAAACAACTGTTAATTGGAGTTTTCTCTGGCCTGTGTGATTAAGGGTACTTGGCTAAAGGAAGTCACCTGCTGCAGTGTTACTATAAATACAGTCCCCAAGCTCTTTGAGCCTGCATTTCTTTTGACTTCAGAGAAGGGAAGAGGAGTTAGAAAAAATCTAGAGTTGGAATAGAATCAGGAGTTGGAAATCAGCAGAGCTCTGAGGTGACAATAATTTCAAGGGAGTTACTGCATTCAGGTTACTTACTTTAGAGTGAGCATTAGAGGACAGTATACATCTTATTGAATTGTAAAACCAAGCATGAGTGATAGCAGGTTAGACAATCTAATGCAATGCACTTCTTGTCACATGTTTTAACACTTGGAGCAATCGTTCCAGGGGTCATACCACTGTGCCAAGTGTGAGCATATTTTCTTATTGGAGTCTAAGATATTGGATTTGGAAAGAAATATTGCAACATTGCGAGACATTGGAAACCTGGAAAGGAGTTTAGAACTCACAGAGCAGGTAGTATGTGGGGTTAGTGGTGAAGAGGGTGGAGTTATAGAAGAGGACCAACAGGTAGGCAGCTGGATAATAGTAATGAGGGGAGGTAGTGGGCAGAGGAAGAGGAAGGCCAGTTCTGAGTTGACTCAGTCCAACAGATTTGCAAGATTGTGTGAAGATGTGGATGAGGATTGCTCAGAATTGGCAACACTGGAGAGGGCTAATTCCTCTAGCAGCCAGGGGAACAGTCCTCCTTCCAGGCTAGATGGGATGCAGAGTAGGCAGCAACCAAGGCAGGTGGTGGTAATAGGGGACTCTATTATTAGGAAGGTAGAAAGGGTAACCTGCTGAAAGGAACGTGAATGCCAAACAGTATGCTGTCTCCTGGGTGCTGGGGTTTGTCATGGTACGGACAGGGCTGACAGATTGTTGGGAGGAGCTGGAAGTGATCCAACTGTCTTGGTACATATTGGTACCAATGACAAAGTAGGAGGAAGATGGAGGTCTCTAAAGAATGATTTCAGGGATTTAGATTCCAAGCTCAAGGCAAGGACCTCTAAGGGAGTGTTTTCTGAAATACAACCTGTGTCATGCGCCAGTGCAGGTAGGTAGAGGGAGCTTAATGCATGGCTCAAGCAATGGGGTAGGAAGGAGGGTTTTGTGTTTTTAGAGCACTGGGCTGACTTTGATCTTGGATACAATCTATATGGAAGTGAGGGATTGCACCTAAATGGTAGAGGAGCCTCTGTGCTAGGGGAGCGAATGCTAAGAAGCTTGAAGGAGCTTTTAAACTAGGAAATGGGGGGGAGGGTATAAATAGCAAAAATTGGGTAGATAGAGCAGATAGGGACCGGGTCCAAGTAAATGACTGGGGGGGGAGAAAGTGTGGGGATAAATGTAGAAAATAGGGAGGAATTCCTGGTAAATGGAGATGTAGATAAAAGGCATGTAGTGAATGATATATGTAAAGACTTCAAAATTAATTGTATGCTAGCAAATGCAAGAAGTATGGTAGATAAAATAGGAGAACTAGAATTGCTGGTGGTTAATGACCAATTGGACATAATTAGTATAACAGAAACATGGTGGAATTATGCAGATGACTGGGCTGTAAATATAGAGGGCTATTACCTGTTTAGGAGAGACAGGATTAATAGAAAATGGGGAGGTGGGTGTTTATATTTGAAACCAGAGTTAAATCCAATTTTGAGAGGTGATATTATTGAGGAAACTGGCCAAAATGTAGAGCCCTTGTGGATAGAAATTGAGACTAAATGTGGTGTAAAAGGTGAAAAAAAAGGTGTTGGTGGGTATATGCTACAAACCACCAAATACATATGACAATGTTGAGGCCCAACTGTTATTGCAAATGAGGAAAGCTGCCCAGCTTGGGCATACTATAATTATGGGAGATTTTAATTATCAAGATATCAACTGGAAAAATGAGACATGTCACAGTGCTAAGGGTAGCTGGTTTATGAGGATACTTCTTGAAAGCTACATGTTGGAACTAGTGATAACGAATAACACAGAAATGGTATCCAATATTAAGGTAAGTGAACATTTGGGAAACAGTGATCACAACATTGTTACATTTGAGATCAGTTTGGCAAAGCAAACTGTATAGGTTCAACCAAAACTCTTAATTTGAAAAAAGCTAACTTCAAATTATTAACCCCTTACTGCCCGAGAACGTACATGTACGTCCCGAACAGATGTCCCAGGTGGACAAAGGACGTACATGTACGTCCCGGAAGTAATTCAATAATTTTAAAATAAAAAAGTTCAGCAGGCGTTAAGTGCCAGCTGCATGCACATGCGGCGGGTCACTAAGGGGTTAAGAGCTTCAATGCAACACGTAGACTGGGATACATTATTTAAAGACAAAAATACTGAGGATAAATGGTCAGAATTCAAATTTAGGTTGAGGAAATGTACTCAACAGTATATACCAATGGGGAACAAATGCAAAAGAAGTAAGTCACAGCCAATGTGGTTACGTGCACATGTAAAGAAGGAAATGGCAAAGAAAAAAACAGCATTCAAACTATTTAAGTCTGCAGGAACTGAACATTCTTTCTTAAAATACAGGGAGTGCAACAAAGATTGCAAAAAGGCAATTAGGGTAGCAAAAATAGAATATGAAACTCGAATTGCAAGGGAAAGTAAGACTAATCCAAAAAAGTTTTTCAAATATATAAATAGCAAAAATCTTAAGAGGGAGTGCACTGGACCATTCAAAAATGAGATGGGTAAGTTGATTAGTGAGGATAAGGAAAAGGCTGATGTTCTAAACACTTTCTTTGCATCTGTATATACAAGAGAGCAAGGAATTGTAAAAAAGCCTCAACAAGTAACAAATAAAACAATACAATTATCAGATATTGGGTTAACTCAAGAAGATGTCATGGGTAGACTGAACAAAATTAAGACTGGCAAAACACCGGGTCCTGATGGTATACATCCAAGGGTTCTTAAGGAACTCAGTGCAGTGTTGGCAAAACCCCTGTATTTACTCTTTAGATTCTCTCACCACAGGCTCAGTGCCAAAAGATTGGTGAAGAGTCAATGTAGTGCCTTTATTTAAGAAGGGAACTAAAACAGAACCTGGAAACTATAGACCTGTGAGTTTGACATCTGTAGTTGGAAAACTGCTAGAAGGGATAATAAGGGACTATATTCAGGATTACAGCACAAAAAATAAGATCATTAGCAGGAATCAACATGGTTTTATGAAGAATAGATCATGCCAAACTGACCAATTATGACAGATGGCTTCAAAGCAAATTGGATATTGATCCGGGGAACTATTTGACTACCAATTGGAGTCAGGAAGGAATAATTCCCCCCCACATACTTGGGACTAGATGGGAAATGGCTCCAGAGGGCTTTTTTTGCCTTCCTCTGGATCAACAGGGGTGTTTTTGGCATGGGCTGGACTTGATGGAAGCATGTCTTTTTTCAGCCTTATCTACTATGTTACTATGTTACCTTTTCAGCTTCTATGAGGAAGAAAGCAGTAACCTTCTAGACTTCTAAGGTTAATGGAGGCAACACAGACAAGACTCTGGCAGAGAACTGACCCTAGGGATTTAGGGTAAACAGAGGCAACACGGACAGGACTCTGGCAGTGACTGAACCCTAGAACGCTAGGGTTAACTGAGGCAACACAGACAGGACTCTGGTAGCGGCTTGACCCTAGAATGCTAGGGTTAACAGAGGCAAAACAGACTGGACTCTGGCAGCAACTTGGCCCTAGCACGCTAGGGTTAAAGGAGGCAACACGGACACAACTCTGGCAGTGGCTTGACCCTAGAATGCTAGGGTTAACGGAGGCAACACAGACAGGACTCTGGCAACGACTAGGCCCTAGCATGCTAGGGTTAACGGAGGCAACAGACACCAGATACTAGCAGTATACTGACCCTAGACCACTAGGGTCAGCGTAGGCAACACAGGCAGAAGTCTGGTTTAGACTGGACCATACTATTATAGGGTTACTGGAGGCAACACAGACACTGTTGAGTGATTGAGCTCCCACAGGCTCCAGGAGACTATTGGAGCTGTTAGGCCTAACAGGTGCTATGCGGTAAGCGAGTGGGAGAGAGAAAGGTAAATAACATAACTGGTCAGTAACCAGTGTTGCACTGATCGGTGCACAGAGGTAGTCAGCCAGTCCCATGAGCGACGGAACCAGAAGCTTAACCAGGTCGGCACATACGGAATTCACAGCCAGTCAGATGGGCCACCAGACACTAGCCCAGCCAGATCGGTGCATACAGAGTAGTCAGCCAGTCCTTAGTCGGTAACGGAATCAGATACTCAGCCAAGCCAGTTCGGTACACAAGGAGTTAGTCAGCTAGTCCTTAGTCGGTAATGGAATCAGATACTCAGCCAAGCCAATTCGGTACACAAGGAGTTAGTCAGCCAGTCCAAGGTCAGCAACTGAATCGGATCACAGGAGCGTCAGGAACTAAACGTAGTCAGGCGAGCCGGGTCATACACGGAAACAGGAACAAGAGCTACTAGTCGATAGATAAGGGTACACCACGAAAGGGCACCAGTAGAATGACAGGTGGGCGTATTTAAAGGCAAACCCTATGAGAAGTCATCAACACAGAGCCAATAAGAATACAGCCCGGGTGAACCCAAAGTAACAAAGTTGCTCAGACAGAATCACGGGCACCGTGATAAAGGGCTGTTAAATTGTGGAATTATTTGCCCATGGAGGTGGTTATGGCAGATACAATGGATACATTCAAGAGAAGATTAGATACATTTCTTTCCAAAGGGAACATACAGAGTTATATGGTTTATTAGTAGGCAGATCAGGAAGGTCTGATAAAGACTAACTTATTTGGTAGCAGGAAAGCTATACAATTACTGTGGTATGAGGAGAAGGTTGAACTTGATGGACTTGTGCCTTTATTCAACCTAATTTACTATGTTACTATGTTACTATGAGTAAGGGAGGGGCAAGCTGGAGGTGGCCCAATTCGGGACTCTAATTGTTGTTCAATTAATGTATAGTAACTCAAAAACAGAAAAATGTTCCAACTAAAACTGGAACCTATCATTCTTCGTGACAGAATTATCCAATATTAATAGATGTTAGAAAATATTGCTAACAGATTTATATCATGTGAAAAGGTTACTATAGAAAAAATCAATAATCCCTTATATTGCAGCTTACTCTCACATAATTAATGGATGAAAGTTGAATTTTTCAGTCAAACCAAAGGAACCTTTCATTTTTAATTCAAAGATCCACTTGAACTCTTGCCTTAGAAATATTTGTTCAATATTTCTTTACATTGAGTCACCTTTTCAATACTTTGAAACTTCAGAACAGTTTTATCTCCAACATGGACCAAATTAATGTGTCTAGCAATTAATTTATCCCTATTATCTGTCATGTGTTCCAGAATTCTCCTTCTAAATTTGTGTTTCATTTTTTCTGCATATTGTTTATTGCAGATACAAGTGATTAGATAAACAATACCCACTATTTTAGAGTTGATAAATTGTTTGATAGTATATGATTTTGCTGTTGAACTACTAGTGACATTTTTACCTTCAAATCTTATTAGCCACACTGAAAAATGTTACAAGTACAGAATTCTGAGACATCTGTGTTAAGCCATGTTTGTCTTTGTATTTTCTTATAGTGGCTATTTACCATTGGTCCTTTCTTCTATATGTTACCTTAAGAAAATCACCTATTGTTTTTAAATTGTTGCCATTCATTAGACTAGATCAATGTTGTTTCAAAATATTGATGATCTCTCAATGCTGGTTATTGGATGTGCCTATAAGGTGAATTGATTGTTGATCATCATTGTTTTGTCATTGAAATTATGTAATGCTTCCCTGTCAGCTGACAATGATAGGCATATTTTAGGGTCTTATTACTGTAACATTTTTAAAACTAAGTTTCAAGGCAGAAGCTTCTTTCTTAAATTCTCATACTGAACAACAAATTCTTCCCAATCTGAAGTATTATCCTATTGGAATGCCCTTTTTCATTGGAATTGGATACCCACTATTTGCAGTGAGAAACACATCGTCAATGTATCTAAGCCACAGGGTAATTTTGTCATTATATGATATAATTACTTCTGAAAAGGCAAGCTTATCCTCCCACCCTCAAAAAGACACCTGCCCAACTATAAAGTGTTCACATCTAAGACATCTATTAGGGCAATTTATTAAAGAACTGGTGTACGTTTTTCTTATGTGGGGAATACACGTTACTGAGTAGAATATATCACCTGAGGAGAATTTCAATTTATTTCACATAAAAATAAAACAAATAAAAATCCTTGTTATTCTGCGAAAAAATAAAGTCTAAAGAAATTGAATGAATGAGTGATGAAATTTATGAATTTGATGAAACAATGGATGATGTTATAATGTGGACGAACAAATATATAGATGAACAAATAAATAGCTACTTGATAGTGCAGAGCATACAATACAGCTGTATATCGCTAATGCGTCAAGTGGATAATATTGCATTCAATTATTTCTGAAACACAATTCCTCAAGTGAAATAGAATTCTGTGTAAGTTGGGCAGTATATGTTTTAACCTATAGTTGGCTTGTGGGCTAAGTATGGGACTGATTGTCATTAGCCACATATTAGAACCTTTTCAGGCACCAGAGACTTAATATATATTTGAGAAGTTTATAATGGTACATAATACTATTTTGAGGAATAATCTTACCCTCTTCTCAATACTAGAACCTTCACTCCAGAGTTCCTTGTACTTTGAAGTCTAGCAACAATGAAGTCTGTTTTATTGATGTTTCTTCACCCTGCTTGCTGACCACCCTATCCCTGCCAAACACTCCCACAAATTTCCACTTCTGCTTCTCTCTATGCATTTCAGAAAAATCTTTCTTCTTCCTCTGGATTGTTATTTTATTATTTAGCTTATGTCTTTTATTATCCAAAGCATTGACTGAGTCACTCGGTATGTTTCACTTGGTATGTTTTATATATTCATATTTCCAGCACTTGAAGTAGTGTGAGGTATTTTGTACGTTACATTACATCTGCATACCTAATCATCCTACATACTCTCCATTGTGGTGACTTTAACACGGGAGAGTTTGGTGGGATTGGTTAGTTCACAGGTCTAAGTTTATTTTGTACTTTGCTCTCCTAAAAGGTGTCCTAACAAGGGATTTATTATTGCACACATTTCTGCATACAGATAGAGATTTAGCTTACTCCATTTCCTTTATGTATAGTTTATCATTTGTTATTAGTATTCAGCTTGCTTTTAGACAATAAAACATTTGATCTTTTTGGTATCTATGTACCATTAGATCATTTATTCTCCTGTATCAAAACAAGGATAATGTGGCTCTTTAAGGATTTTTATTTTATCTTGGCAACTTTACTTTTCCACAGGAGTACTTTGATATTATTTTTGTGAGGTGTTTGGCTCCTTCCTAAGAAATCAGTAAGTGTGGGTTGGCAGTACATGGCAGAAGAACTCAGTGAGGAAGTGCATAGGTGTGAGCCTGCTTTGCCCCTGCTCACATTCTTCTTAGACAGAACATAGATAGAAACATGTTTAGCTTTTGGATTGTGACCATGAGTGAAGTATATCCATACTGTAGACTCATATAATGAGGGATTCCTGAGGGGCTACTACTACTACTGCTACTACTACTACTACAACTACTAGGGATAGATGTTGCAGTTGTTCTAGTTGATTTTAAATGTGCTGCACTTCCAAAAGCAGCAGAATAATTTATAATAGGTAGGGTTAGATCAGATGTTAGATAATGATGACCTGCTGTTGGGTACTCTACACTAGTGTATATGGCTGGGTGGGGGTTGGAGTTGGAAGCAGTGATGATGTTGATAGTGAATGCCAGGATGATTGTGCGTTTTTTAGTAACTTTACTTGGCCAGAGTCAGACTTTCCAATTGATCTATCAAAGTTTATAAACAGGCACAGTACTCAATTTCAGTGGTGGAAGATTAAACCTTTGCTTTTCTGCCACTTTCCTGGCTATGTCATCATCTCTTTCATTCGCATCTGTATCTGAGGAAGAGGGGGATACTGTGCATGTTGCAGCAACCATGGTTGCAATCAGTTTCTGGACTATCACTAACACTTTACCTCCTTGCACTGCTACTACTCCTTTTGCCCTACCACTGTCCCTAGTATGTTTGCTGGATATTATTAAAACAGTGAAGTGCACACTAGAAATGTGTAGAGTAAAAACACAATAGTTGAGTAATGTCCAGCAAACACACAAGGGGCAGGGGAGGGGGAAGGGTGGAGCATTGCAAGGATGTGAGAGTAAAGTAGTGGTTAAAAAACTGACTGCAGCAATGGTTGCTGCAGCGTGTGCAATTAATGATGATGATCCCTCTCCTACAAGGGAGAATGCAGTTTGTCAAGGTCCCAGCAAAACTTTCATCACCACCAGTGCCAGTAGAAATAAAGAACCATATAAGAAGAACACTGAAGAAGACAACAAATCGTATTCAAGTGTTGATGATACTGGCAATAGCATAATAGAGGAATGTTTAGCAGCTGAACCGCCTGCTGTATCAGAGAGTGTAACAAACAAGCACCAAAACACCTGTCCTCAAAGTAGTAGCGAACTTTGTTACAGTAAAAGAAAAAAGAAATTGTTTGAGACCTCTAAAAGCTTAGAGGAATATAAGGCTAGTAGAACTGTCAGATGATGCTGATGCTGCTGAGGATGACCTAATGATGACCAATGATGATGCAGATCTAGAATATATCCCTCCAGCACCCTTCTCTTGTTCAGATACAGATGAAGTTGAGAGTGAGAATGACATGGTAATAGAGTTAGCAGAAAGACAAAGCCTAAATCTTCCACCACTGAAAATGAGCACTGTGCCTGTCTATAAACTGTTTGATAAAGTAATTGGAAAGTCTGACCCTGGACAAGCACATATATCAAAAAGCACACAATCACCCTATCAGTCATCATCAGAATCATCACCTCTTCAAAGTCCAAGTCCCACTCAGCTACACACACATGTGTTGAGTACCCAGCAGAAACAACAACATCAACACAAGTTATTATCATCCACAATGTTAGATATGACAAGTGCCTCTGCTGCTGCTGGAAGTGCTGCGCCTCTGACATCTAGTTGTTGTAGCAGTAGAATTGTATCAACATCTAGCCCCAGTAGTACTAGTAGTAGTAGTAGCAGCACCACCTCAGGAACCCCCTCAGTTCATGAAGTCCACAGTATGGAGATACTTCACTCAGGATCCTAAAGCTATTATAGAGAAAGCTAAGCCAAATATATTAACTACTGTACAGATGAGGAGGATGGTGAGGAATGTGAAGAACAGTTGCTACCATCTACCCTACTTGGGACCACTGCTATGTCTGATAAGTAATGTGTGTCAATAATCTGACTAGGAGGATAGTGATTTGAGGCAAACATGACAATAGTAAAAACTATATACATACACAAATCATAACATACCAGCCAGTCCCCCACCACCACCACCACAATACACATCTGCCACATTGTAGGGTTTTTTTTATCTCTTAACATCATCATGAATATGTACCAGTGTCACTTTAGAAGGAAGTTAGTGTTGTGGGCAAAGGACATAAGCACTCTGCATGCTAATACATTTTTCAAGGCATGTGTTGCTGTTAGACTCACAACTTTGACTTTCAGCCACCTATTTCTAAACTACAGCCCTCAGAAGAAGTAATATTACAGTGGGAAATGTAGTGCCTATAGGAAATAAAGGTGAAAAATGTGTTAAAATAGATGAAAAATTTGTTAAAGTAGGTGAAAAGAAGGACATTTTGCATGGGGAAAAGGAGAAAACTTTTATGAAAAAAGCAAAAAATCAGCAAGTTTTAAAAAAAAAGTCATGCAGGAAATGTTCACACTTTTCGTCCATCCCTAAGTGTAGCAGGCAGAAAGCTAAAATTATAATCCAAGCATATTGGAGACACTGTAGTGCAGAAAGCTAAGCACAGAAAAGTACTCTGCCCCAGTCTAAGAGAGTGGAAGAGGTCGAATAAATAAATAATAAAGAGAACAGAAAAGTAAAAAATTCACTGCTAGAATAGGCCAACAGAAAAGAAATAGGCAGGCAGCAAAACATTAACAAGTATAAGGTGGTACCTGAACACTGAAAAGCAGAATAGTAGTTGGGAACAAAGCTGAATTCAGAAGCCAATAGTTCAATCTAAACAAAAGGAGGTACCAAAGGTGCGGGATGAAGCATAGTCAGGAGAATGTCGAAGTCGGAAGATAAATATAAGCAGGAGGTGTAGGCTGCAGAGTAGTCAGGAGAATGCCAAGGTCTGAAGCAGGTAAGTTAATATAAGCAGGAGGTCAGGCTTCAGAATTACAAAAAAATCTCCTGGATAAAAAGGTTAGCAAGGACCCCTGAACAGGGAAGCCTGACCAATGGAAAAATTGGCCTGTGGATAGACTCGAAGCACAACAATGCAAATAACAGTAAAACGATGTGAAAGACGAAGATTGACAATGAAATCCATGGCCAAGTGAGACCATGGCCACTGTGGAATGGAAAGAGGCTAGAATAGGCCTTAAGGGGGAGATCTTAGAGTCTTATTCCTGGCATCAGCCCACAGCATGGCCACCAGAAGTCCCATCTGAGTAAATCAATGTTTTTTGGGGGTGGATGGCCTACAGAAGAAGCCTGATGAATCCATTGTAGAACCTCCAGGCATAAATGGGGAAGGACAAACAGAACATGAGGAAGCTTGGAGCAATTCAGTGAGAGGGATGACTGAGACACAATATCATCAGGAGAAAAAAGTATCAGTCTTCAAATACTTAGAATCCACCAGATAGAAAATGAAAAAATTGGTAAATGAAAAAATCTGGTAAAAAGCAAAGCCCAGCGGTCCTGCCTAGGATTGAGATGGAGCACAGTTTTCAGAAACAAATCCCGGATGCAAAATCATAATTGCATTCGGCCAGAGAGAACTGATTGGGAAAAAAAGAGCATGGATGGAGTGTATGGGACTTCTCAACCAACCCTAGTTTCAGAGGAATCCACCTCCAGAGTGAAAGGGTGAGAGGAGTCAGGGTAATGAAGGACAGAAGCAGAAGTGAAGGTTGACTTGAGCCTGATGCAGGCAATATGAGCAGTGAATCCCAGACCCGAGCATCAGCAGACATATGAATGAGAAAAAAGAACAAATTTAGAAGAAATATGCTTCACCACCCAAAAATATATAGTGGGGAAATAAACACCTCAAAAACATAAGTGGTGAAGGTGCAAAGTAGGGAAATCACAGAGAATAACAGAACTACTAAAAAGGCAGTCACTTCTACACCCATCCGTATAATCCCAATAAAGGCAAATTTCAGTCTAGTCAAAACAACAGTGTAGGCCATTTAAAATATAACCTTTATTATCAGTATGTAGGCTAAAATCCAATAGAATAGAAGGGAAAGAGATTGGGAAAAAAGTATCCCAAAAACAAATAATATTCTACTGTGGCACCATAGTCTACCAAAATGGTTTCTGTCAGAAGGTGGCTAATGTGAAATCACTAGTCTGCAATATTATAAAGTGTAGATTGTTAGAATATTCTATTGACAAAAAATATCACATAATCAGCATGTGTCTTATATCTAATCAGAGTAAAGGAAAACCTCTGATAAACCTTATAAAGCTGGGTATGAACTGTCCTACTCTATCCCAGATTCATATATACAAAGAAACTGACATTATAGTGTCCACAAACATACAAGTGATTAGGCGACAACAACACACAGGAGTCTCTTAAACCATCATAGGATCTGACCCTATTTGTGACAGTTGTCCCAGATATATTATCACTCAATCAATCATACAGACTCATACACAGAGAAGGTCTATATTTGTAATAGCTATGAACATACCAGTGATTAGGTGACAGAGGCACAAAGGAGCCTCTTAAACCATTCAGGGAACTGACCCTATTAGTGACTGCTATCACAGGTATATGATCACTTTAGTAGTCCGATATAATGACACTTAAAAAATCTTAGAAGAACACCATTAGAATATCTTACTTACCCAGCTGTAGTAATTACTCAATTAAATAGGTAACATTGGCAAAAAAATAATCCTTAGAAACACTTAATAAAGTGACTCTATTAATCACCACTGTTCCGGTATATGTATCTATCAGATGATAGAAATTAATCTAAAAAAGACTCACCTCCTGAAATTAAAGTTGTTAATGACATAGGTAACATTAACAAACATAGAAGACAGAGTCCTAATAAACTCACATGTATTTGTCAGTAATAAAAATTAACCCCATCAGGATTATAAAACAACCCACTGTTCTGTCAGACTAAAAGATCCATATGAATAACCTGCAAAAGGATCAGGAGATATTGGCTACTCCGCCCATCACCAGATCTCATGATGTACTTATGAATGAGGGCCTCCATCGGAGCCGCAATTTTGGAAAAATAAAATCTTGGAAAATTCCTGACAAAATCTTCAATAAATATTGGCAAAACCTAGAAACTGTTGGACAGCCCAAAGGGTTGTCAATCAAGGCCAATAAGTAACAGCTAAAACTTTGCTGGAATTCTTATTGATAGAGTCAAACTTTTTTTATTTATTTTCAATATTAGAATCAGTACAGAAAATGGTAAAACCAGTAAGACATTAAAATAGTATATCCAGCAATAGACAAAAAATAACATCAACAAAACTAAATTGGGGGGTAATAAAATAAAATAAAATAAAACCAAATGAAGCATAGATTAGATAAGGCAAACCATATAAAGTACTGCAGAGGTATAGCAAAAGCTAAATTTCAAAGAAGGATCTGTATTTAAGATGTGTCTGGAATGATCTGATAATAAAATCTATTTAAAAAAAAAAGAGTTCAAAGAAGGATATCTCCATATCAGGAGACATTTGCAGAGTATCCCTCCACTAAATCTAAGCTTCAAAAATCCCCATTCAGTACCGACACCAATGATCATGACAAAACAGACTATAAAAGACAGAAGAAAAATAAGAACATAAGACAATACAAAAGAAAAAGAAAGAGAATATCCCCTGTAGTGAACCACATCTCCGGGTCAACCCCCAGGGAATCCACCAGTCCCCGGGCAGCGTGAAAACAAAGAAAAATATAAAGAAAAAGGATGAAATATCTGGACCTAAAAAGAATATGGAATGCGTGAGATAGGTGGGAAACAATTTATGCAGTCATTCGAATATCCCAAAGAAGGTACCAAGATGTATGTTGGAAACTTAGTGTGTAAGTGGAAAGTGTGTTGTCAGGCATCGTTGATATGTAAGGCTTCCAAATTTGCCAAAATCTAAGCCCTAAAGTCTCTTTCTTAGCCAAAGAGGCCAACCATTCAGCGCGAAGAACTAAGGTAGTTTTGTCACACCACTGTTGGATTGTGGTGGTCTGGACTGATCCAGAGGATAAGTATAGCTTTGAGAACAGTAAGTAATAAAACCTGGAATAACTTTGTCTTCGACTTAGTGAACTGATGAAGAGACTGAGCTACCCCTAACAAAAACTCCAACGGGGAGCTCTGAATCCGCTATCTACAAATAACACACAACTCATCTACAACCTGGCCCCAAAATAGTTGGATAACTGCTCATTCCCAAAACTTATGGAACAGAGTGGCCCCAGGTGAGTTGCAGTTAAAACAATGGTCAGAGGTTGTGATATGCATCACTTTAGCCTGATAAGGTGATATGTAAGTATGGTGAAGCAGTCTATATAAGGTGTCAATAATCAGAAGAATTAGACTTAAGTCTTCTAAGAAAGGCATTATACAAGTCAATTAAGTCTAAGTCAGGGAAAATCCTCTTCCATTTCAGTCGTCCTCCAGATTGTATGGGGGTATGTCTTTCAAGTTACCTAGATAGAATATAATAAAGAGAAGCCGTGCAAGGTTTGCCCCTGACAGTAGTTCAAATATATCGATTCAAAACGGAGGAGAGTGGCTTGTCTGGTAAAAGATGTAAGGTAGTGGTGACATAATGCCGTGCTTGAAGAAAAAGAAAGAGTGAACTATCCTTAGTAGAAGTAGAAGGGTGGATGAAGCCTTTATCCAGATTATCCAGATTGCCCTGTATGTAGGTTGACAGAGTATTGGTCTCGGGTTCCAATAAGAGAAAAGTACAGCCTCTAGGAGGAGAAATATCAGGGCAAAAGACCAATCTGGCAATTGTATGCATGACAAGTGGCAAGTCAGCCCTGCTTTTGGAAAATACATACAAAATATCCAGATAAGCTGGAGGAATCAATAAGACATCAGTATAGGAAAAATCAAAAGAGGTCATGACAGGAGAGACCTTAGATAAAAATGTTAAGGTATAAGAATGACCTCAGACTGTGATTTGACCGGTAAACCAAACTGATGACTGTATCATGGGTATGAAGCCATAGCAAACTGCAAGTACACTGGGGCAGAAGGAGACTGAATAACATCAAAACAAAACACTTCATACTGCAGAACACACATAGTAAGCATCATGTGAGCAATTTCTTGTGACATAAAACCAGGACCTAAGGGTTTATCATCAATAGAGGAAACCAACAACAGGGAGGAATTGCGCACCAAAGGAAGGTAGAGGCGCAAAACTCAGGGATTATCAACAAAGGTCCCAGCACTGCAAGGTAGTAGCTGTCCCTGAAGCCCAAAGTAAGGTAACTGGAATGAGAAGGTGAGTGGGCAGTAGAAGAGGCACTGACAAACAGACTGAGAAAGTACCTCTGGAATCACTCAAGCTTGGTAATTTCTTGGTTTCTGGGTTCTGGTAGGGAAATAGACCTTTGCCTCTTCTCTGAATGAGCAGGTTTGGAGAAAGCCCCCACTTCCATGGGCTCCTCCAAGGTCGAGCATAAAGGAGGGGGGGTAGGAGGTTGGGTGGAAACACCCCAATGCCCACGTGTGGAGCAACCTCTCTCCTGCTGGTGCTCCTACATCTGTCTATCTAGATCCAGACATAGCATGATGAAGACTTCCAGACCCTCAGTGATCTCTCTACATGAGTGTATGTAGGTTAAACAGTACCCTTTAATTCTATATGGAATGTTTATTGGTTCTCAGTAGTGTATCTCTTTGCCCCAGAATTGCTTCACCATTGGCTTAGTGCCAATGGCATTACAAGGGTTAACTCTTTGAATGTCAGGTTGCAGTGCAAACTATTGACAGGAATACTAGTTCTGATAATCATAAAACAAGTGTAAATTCTGTACCAATTCGTGATTTGTTAGCATGAATCGGTCATTAGGTTAATTGATACAGAGCCATGAGAAAAACACTCACCATCTTCCAAATCTCTGGTGAGAAACAATAGCAATTTATTCATCAAGGCTACAATTAGCATGGCATTCTTTCTTCCATTGCTTTGGCTACATGAACAGGGCTAAAAAGAGACTGTGCATTCCACATTGTGTGATGCAGGCTGAGCATCCCACTTTGCTTGAGCTAGGTGTGAGCACTCAGCATCCACTCACATCAATATCTGCAAATGTTGAGATGATATGAGAGAATCTGAGCGGATGCCAGCCCTGCTGCTTGGCAAGGTCACATTTGCATACTTTGTCACACTATGCAAGTCCAGCAATGTGTCTGGTGATGAAACATATTTGAGTTTGTCAAGCAACAGAGCTGATATCTGCTCAAATCCGCTCATGTTTTCTCAGCATTTTCAAATGCTGGTGATGAGAGAGGATGAGACTTTAAAGGGGAAGGGAACTATCACCGGTATACTACTTTGGTTCATAATGATCTTTTCAATGGCTAGAAAGTTTCCACCCATTGATTTTTATTGTGGAACACAATAGAAGCAGCTACAGAGCAAAGCAGATGTGCTATACTGTTCTGCTGTGTTCTTAAGGCAAAATTGAGGCAGGAGAGGCTCATACTGACTACTATCACTTCAAGAAAGTTTAAAAGTAATAAAAGGATGAACTGGAAGGACTCTTATGTGTCCACTGAGTCTGAGACTAAGGAGGAAGTGAGCACTACAGAAGCAATGCAGGCAAATCCCCCTAAATCACCTGTAGCTATCTTGGGGAAATTAATGTCAAGGAAGAAAGAAGTGGGTAGTAGTGAGAGCAAGACAGGTCAGCTACATGTGCCTGCTCCCAGACGTGCTGCAGCTGCTGCCAGATGTACTGCCCTGCTGTAAGATGTGCTGTGTCTGCTGTCAGACGTGCTGCCCCTGCTTCCATGAGTGCTGTGCCTGCTGCCAGTACTGGCCCTGCTGCCACCAGTACTGTGCTTGCTGCCAGTACTGCCCCTGCTGCCAGACATGTTGCCCTTGCTGCCACCAGTGCTGTGCTTGCTGCCAGTATTGCCCCTGCTTCCACCAGTGCTGTGTCTGCTGTCAGATATGCTGCCTCTGCTGCCACCAGTGCTGTACATGCTGCCAGTGATGAAGCTGCTGCCACCAGTGCTGAAGCTGCTGCCAGTGTGTCTTGTAATATTCAGGAGTGGGGAAAGGAGAAGATGATGCCAAGAGTAACAGCAGGGGACCCTAAATCACACTTGTGATCCCCAAGCATTCCATCAATGCTAGTATTACTAGTAAAAAGGACCAGCAGCTTGTTAGCATTAGGAGTGAAGGAGGGGGTACTCATCATATTAATAGTGACTGTGAGTAGGAAGACTCAGGGGCTGAAATTGATGTGGTTGGTGTTAGTAGTAGTAGTAACAGTGATGGTGAAGCAGCCAGTGGGACTAGTGTTAGGAGAGTGGTAGTGGAAGCAAATGGGAGCCCACACCATTCCCCTGACCCTGGGAGTCCACCCACGTCATTGTCCATGTGGAACATGATCTGAAGAAAGCAGAATTGTTACCACTGCAATAATACCATCACCACCACCAGGAGCATAGATCAGCTTCCTGTTCCTGCTGCTAGTTCTGCCAGTATGCCTTCTACAGGTCACGAAGAAATGGCAAGTGTGACATTAGGGGACCCTGTGTCACATTTCTCATCACCTAGTCCAACCAACAGTGGGATGTCTGTAATAGAGCAGCAGCAGCATCAACACAGAGGGACTTGTAGCAGTGGTGGTGATGATGATGGTGAAGAAGCTGGCATGGAAGAGACATTGATGGCCTTTTTAGCCCAAACTGAGAAGGAATGGGGATGAACATCACCACCACCAACCCCAGCAGCAGTGAGCTTTTGGAATTTGCAGTTTGCTACTGTTCTAATTCCTGCTGCTCTGAGTTGCAAGGGCAGCAGGATGCTGAGGAGAAGGCTAGTGTTCCACAGACTGGGGGTAAACAAGTGATCTGGTCCTAGTTGCAGTGCTTGTTCTGATGCAGTAGAAGCAACAGCAGCAACATCATCCCCAGCCAGTGAAAGGGAATGTGGAGGTGAAGAAGAAAGAGGTCATTCTTCTCCACCTGTTCCTTATCCCCTTAAGTCATCGTGTGTGGGACTATTTTCTCTTGGGGCAAGCACAATGCAGTCATCGCCAATGGTGCTGTGCACAATTTGTGACAAGTTAGTGAGAAGGGGAAAGGAGGGAGAACACCTTGGCACAACCAACCTGATAACACACATGAAAAACAGACATTTTTGCCAAACATGATAAAGCCAAACACCCACCACAGAAATCAAGCACTGCTGTTGCAGTACCCCCTGACTCTCCAGAAAGGCAAGAAAAGGCAAGACAGAGATCAAAGAGGAGGAAGAATAGGGAAAACCAGGCTGAGGCTGGATGTTTGATGATGAGCAGAGAGGTAGCATAGAACTAGTGGCAGCATGTCTGGCAGAACGTCTGGCAGCAGGTACAGCAATGGTGGCAGCAGGGGCAGCACGTCTGGCAGCAGGTACAGGCAGCTGACCTGTCCTGCTCTCATTGCTAACGTTTTCTTCCTCCCTTCCCATTAGATTCCCAAAGATCCCAAGGGGTGATTTAGGAGGACTGGACAGCATTGGTTCTGTAGTGCTAGCTTCCTTCTCCTCCTCAGACTCAGTGGACACATAAGGGTCCTTGCAATTCCTCCTTTTACTATTTTTAAACTTTCTCATAGTGATAGCAGTCACTATGAGCCTCTCCTGCCTCAGTTTTTCAAAATGATCACAACAGAACAGCACAGCCCGTATATCTCATTCTGTAGCTGCTTCTATTGTGTTCCACTTCAGCGAATAGGTCACGTTTTTATACCAAAAAGCCGAAAATCACGTAAATCGATGGGTGGAAACTTTCTATCCATTGAAAAAATAGTAAAGAATTTTGGTCCATGGCTGATAAAATGTGAAGATTTTAATCGCTGGTTTTAAAGGGATTTACCAGTGAAAAAGCGGACAACAACATGGTTTTCGCGGGAAAGACGGTGAGAGCTTTTGCCCACCCCTAGCCAAGGATGGTGTGGTTTCTCTGGGTGAACTGATGATCACTGAGGTGAAACTCAGTGTTTTCATCGTATTTATTAATTGTTTGTCTTTGTAAATTCATTCTTAGGTTAAGGCCAGTTTCACAAATGTAACATCTAGTTTCACATTTAGTGCATTGATTCTTATGTACAACATTTGCTGATGACTATGAATATGATCCTTTAATGTTGTCTATCTTTTTGTTGTGTTGTGCAGTAGTGTTTTTATAGATGCGTTGATATAGATTGCAGTCAAATTCTTGCATAGTTTGTTCCCATCAGTTTATGTCCATTCATTGATCAGTTTTCTGTTAACCAATTTTGTTTTAAGATTTCATGGTTGCCTCAATGCAAGAATAGGAGGTTGTGGGGAATATGTCTCTGTTAGCAGAGGATATAGCTCTTTAATGATATATTTCTTCTAGTTCATTGTGTCATATTCATTTGCAAATCAGACCAACTTGTTTTACTTTGTAACTTTACTTAGGTGTCTGAGTTTTCCATCTGTTCAGTTGCAGCATAAATTCCCACCTAATCTATTTTATTTCTTTGATTTTCTGTAAGATGAACATGCACACAGTACAGCTGCTAACTTCAAACATTAGACAAATTAAGTTTAAAAAAAATGAACTGTGCCATTTAACTTTTTTTTTTTTTTCAAAAAATGATCTTATTTAGGTAGCTCAGATGATAAAGAGAAGATGCCTTATGTTGTAATAAAACTCTTCAGCATAAACTCACTTTCTAAACTTCATGGCAGGAAGCGCAAAATGTTTCTCCAATAAACAAACACACCATGAATAAAATATTTACCTGCTTGAACACAAGTGATTTAAACAAAATTACTGAACCTTTAATGTTTTTTGTTAAGACATAAATGCTATGTTCACATTAACTTAATAATATTAATCCTGACCTGTTACTGATATTTAACTAAGGGAACTACTCTACTTTATGGAAGATGCTGGGGGAGATTCACTAAGCGATGATAAAGAGGTTATAAAGGGGAGATGACATCTCCATTTCCTATGTTATTCTATGGAACCTATGCAGTAAGATGTCTTCTGCTTTGGAGATCTCAGTTCATATGATCTGTAGAATAACATAGGAATTGGAGAAGTGATAAACTGAAGAAGTCATCTCCACTTTATCACCTCTTTATAACTTTGTGAATCTCCCCTGCTTTCTTTTATTGCGACAATGCAAATTGGTGGATTGTAAAGAGGTACGAGTAGAGCTGCAGAATTATCTTTTATATGAACAGCCTGACATTCAAAGGTTTCATTTGCTGATTTTGGAGATCATTTTACGTTTTTTGTGCATCTGATACACTGAAAAGCATCTATCAAAGGGAAAACCAATGCAATGTAATTTGGCATCACTCATCAACATTCCCATCAAACCTTTGCTGGCATATGTGCTCAAGTAAATGTAAGTCTTAATAGATAGATACAGTGCTGGCAAACTGTGTAATTGCCTTCAATCTCCAGTTTGTCACAGATAGACTCCCTGATGTCTTTAAGATACTGTTCACATGCTTCTGAGGCCTATCCTGCCTATAGGTGATCTTCGTAATCTCTGGTTCACATCTACAATAGCATGATCGTTGTTACTCTACTGGTTCTCCTCCCATTTTTCTCAGATAATGCATTTGGTTCCTGGTGTGAATTTCCTGCATTCCAGATCTCCTCCAGCAGGAAAGGGGCCTAAACCTATTATGGACCACTATAGGGACAGCAAGATAACATTGGAAAGAGGAACAATAGGATACATTTTACCAGAGACAATGCCAATATTCTAAAAAAGAATTATAGGGATTACCCCCCTTCCAAAATGCATAAAACAAAGGTTAAAGGACTTGAGGTGGGAGTTTTTTATTGAATGGAGATTGCCCCCTTCATTGTCAGAGCAGCAATGGCAATTGGAGGGGTGGAGAGGACAGTGAACCATAAACCACTTAGAATTGTATATGCTATTATTGCCATGTCTTTCACTCCATATCACTGTTGTCAGTTTTCTGCCTGTAATTTTATGTTAATAGTTTATTTTAATTAACAAAATGATAGAAGAAAAATCTAAATCAAATCCATATTTGGTGTGACCACCCTTTGCCTTCAAAACAGCATACATTCTTCTAGTTATACTGGCACACAGTTTAAAGAACTCGGAAAGTAGGTTGTTCCAAACATCTTGGCGAACTAGCCACAGTTCTTCTGTGAATTTAGTCATCCTCAGTTGCTTCTCTCTCTTTATGTAATCCCAGACAGATTCAATGATATTGAGATCAGGGCTCTGTGGGGTCCATACCATCACTTCCAGGACTCCTCGTTCTTCTTTACACTGAAGATAGATTTAATGACTTTGGCTGTATGTATGGCATCACTGTCATGTTTCAGAATAAATTAAGGGCCAATCAGATGCCTCTGTGATGGTATTGCATGATGGATAAGTATCTGCATGTACTTCTCAGCAATGAGGAGACCATTATTTCTGACCAAATCCCCAACTCCATCTGCATAAATGCAGCCCCAAACTTGCAAGGAACTTCAATTATACTTCACTGTTACCTACAGACATTCATTCTTGTACCCCTCTCCAGCCTTCGGACTGACTTCTGCTACAGCCAAATATTTAACATTTTGACTCATCTGTCCAGAGCACCTGCTGCCATTTTTCTACACCCCAGTTCCTGTGTTTTTGTGCATAGTTGAGTTGCTTGGCCTTGTTTCCACTTCGGAGGTATGGCTTTTTGGCCACAAGTGTTCCATGAAGACCACATCTGACCAGACATCTCCAGACAGAAGATGGGTGTACCAGAATCCTGCTGTTTTCTGATGATTCTGAGCTGATGGCTCTGCTGGACATCTTTTCATTGTAAAGAGAAGTAAGCATGATGTGCTTTTCATCTGCTGCAAGTTTCCTTGGCAGACCACAGTGCCTACAATCCTCAGCATTGCCTGTTTCTTTGAGCTTCATCAAAAGAGCTTGGACAGCACATCTGGAAACCCCAGTCTGCATGGAACTATCTGCCTGGGAGAGACCTGGCTGATGCAGTTTTTTGCTGTGCTCAGTTTTGTCATGGTGTATGACTTTTGACATTAAACTGACTTTAGCAACCTCGCCTTGTTAGCTGAGTTTGGCTGCTCCTCGGCCGGTTTTATTCCTGCTACACAGCTGTTTCTGTTTCAGTTAATGATTGTGTTTCAACCTATATATTAAATTTATGATCATTAGCACCTGTTTGTTATAATTTTTTAATCATACACCTGACTATATGTTTACAAAATCCCTGATTTTGCGCAAGTGTACCTAGAAGAATTGTTGCTGTTTTGAAGGCAAAGGGTGGTCACACCAATTATTGATTTTATTTAGGTTTCATTCACTATCATTTCACTATCACTATCATTTTGTCAGTAGATAAATATAAACTATTAACATATCTATTTTTGAAAGCATTCTTACTTTACAGCATTTTTTCACACCTGCCTTTTGCACAGTACTTTTAAACTAATATTCAAAATCTTGATGTAATTTCAACCATATTGAGTGTTGCATTAGTCAAACAATTTATAATACAAACATTGAAGCTACCATACTCATGCTAACTATTCTATTTTTTTATTGAGTAGTCATGAATAATTTCTGATTTTCTCTGACATAAGTGAACCTAATTTTTGTAATTTTATAGGAATTACACTTATAAATATCAATGATAAATTCTACAAAGATTATTTTACTGAGTGTAACTATTTCTTTGATATAAACATTATCTTGTGCTGTTATAATCTGAATCTACACATTTACTGTATGTCTACTCTTTTAATTACCACCTACTGTTTTCCTTTAGGAGGAACGCTATCTTGCAGGATCTGATTTTTGTGCCCATCATTAGAATAATGTCCTACCTGTCCAAATATTTTCCTCTTTCATTCTGTTATACCTACCACTGTGCTCAGTTCTACAGATAATGAGGTCTTGTAAGCAAAAATAATGAGCCATCCTGTTATAGTGACTTTAGTACGTTAATATAAATGTTACATGACATAAGACTGACAGACTGTATTTGGTGAGAACTTCTTTAAGGATCTTACATTATTTTTCTTGTATCAGAATATAGTTAGTGAAATATAGAATGTTATAAACTTTCACATTATTTCTGCTGCAGTTTGCTTTTTTCTGTTGCATGTCATGAAATATGTCCTAATTAGCATCTTAAGCATTTCTTATTGTAGTCTTGCATGTTTCATAACATTATTTAAGGAAACAGTCATAATTGTATTTTATCTGAAACATATGTATAAACTGCATTTTAAGGGTATTTTTGTGGTTTTTAAGAATGGTTGGTAATCAGCTCTCATAAAAAGTTACATCCAAAGTTGTCTTGCAAGTAACTAGAATCTGGTATTTTTCTTATATCTACAATTAACACCTTAATGACTTGGAGGTTTAAATCCTGAATAAGGAATAGGGATGGGAGAAAATTTTTGCCTCAAACCAAAATCGATGAATAATTTTACTTCCCATTTAGTGAAAAATGTCCCACCAAAAGTTCAGTTTTTCTGATTTTTTGTTTGACTAGCTCATTGCATTGAAATCAATAGGAACATTACATTTATACACAACAATGAGCACATTTTATTTCCCACAGCCATAATATAAAAGATGTCTGAGGATGCTAGTGTTGGTGGAGTGTGGGTAAAGAATCAGTTGAACAGAGATTTCTTTGGAGGGGGGGCAGTAAAAAAAAGAATATATAAATAAATAAACAAGACATGGTATAAAAGGAGTCTGAGAAAAGGCTCAGTTGAACAGGGAATTTTTTGAAGGGTTGTTGATTCAGGGGAAAGTTAACAAAAAAATAAAACAAAATATTGGTATGTAACTTGATAGAGAATTGGACCCCTTGACCTAAGCTGTGACTGGGGAAAACTGATACTTGATGTGATAAAGTTTTTTGTAGAGAATGATTTTTAGGACTTAGGCTTGTTGATAGAGATCCAAGTCCTGAGGACTTTTTAGGACTTAGACTTGTTAGTAGTCTAAGCCCTGAGGAAACATTGATTTGTAGGACTTTGGCTTGTTAGCATCACAAGCCCTGAGGAAACATTTATGTGTAAGATGTAGGCTTGTTAGATACAAGCCCTGAGGAAACAGTGATTTGTAGGACTTTGACATTTTAGAGGCACAAGCCTTTAGAAGAAATTGATTTGTAGGACTTTAGTTTCTTAGTGTCACAAACCCCAAGGAAACATTGATTTGTAGAACTCAGACTTTTCAGGTCCAAGCCACGAGGATTTGTAGGACTTTGGCTAATTAGGAATTACATTAGAGATCATTTTAATCACTCAGGCGTGTAAGTGCAACATCCTGACATCTACACATTGGCTATCAGGTGGTGTGGGACGTAATGATGAACAAGATGGATCACCAGAATACATAGTCACATGATCTTCCCATGCCCCGAACCCTAGAGCAAGAAGGTGGTGGTGAGCCAGGTGTTTTGCTCGCCATTGAACTGTCATCCTCTGTCTGGATTTCTCTATTCTTTCACCTCTTTGATTTCCACCTTGCTTCTTGTTGTTTTTGGGGAGAGTCAGGGTGTACAGCAACAGAGGTGCCTGATTTCTTTGGTGGGGGTTTGGCTTTAACATATTTCACATAAATTTCATTGTGTCTATGTTTCATATGTGTGTTAGGCCCAAGACCTAAGGAAACATTAATTTTTAGGACTTTGGCATGTTAGCATAACAAGCCCTGAGGAATCACAGATAATTTTTTTCAAATCAACTTGTTAGCATCACAAGCCCTGGGTAATCAGATATAATTTTGATCAATTCAGCTTATTAATGTTGCAACACACGCCCTGAGGAATCAAGGTTTTGTAGGAACAAGCTCCCAAAATTGTTTTTTTTTTTTGTAGGCCTTTGGTTTTTGTTGAAAGAACAAGCCCCGTGAAAAAAAGCCCTACTGGCATAGTGCCAGTAGGTCATGTTTTGGTGGCAAATTTGTTCCATGAGAGCAGGAACTGTGCCTCTTAGCAGCAACTTAAATGTGCACAATGTTTAAATAAGGGAAGGTCTGGGAACAATGAGCATATCTGCACTCACATCAAACATCTGGCACAACTTTAACAAAACACCATGATGTTTAGGATCCCCAATGTGAAACCATGCCACCAGAAACCACGTACTTCTGCTGTCATTGTGACCCTTGTCCTCTGATGTTCCCCACTAAGAACACAGGACATGACAACTTTCAGTTTTAATAATGACAAACCCTTCTTGCCACCAGCTTAGTGTACTCTGTATTCTCCTTAGGTTCCTCTTGATGACCTTGTTACTGTTATCCTTCACCACATTGCCATGTGTGGTTAGCACACTACAATGGGTGGAAACTGATCTTTCAGGCTCTGGCTTGGTTTCTCTATTGTTCCTGCTTGCTGATTTATGCCTCACCTCTTGTTGCCTTTGGAGAGAGTCATAGGTACCACAACAGATTTCTTTAGTGGGGATTTGGCTTTAACATTTTTCACATAAATACCATGGTGCCTGTGATTGATATGAGTTATAAGGGGATGGTGCCAAGGTACATTCCCTCCTTTCCCCTTTTCACCAACTTATCAAAAATTGTGCACAGTACCATCATGATGATAGCACTGTGCAGGCTCTGCGACCAAAATAGGTCCACTTTCAGGAACTCAGGGGGTTGGGGAAAGGTGAAGAAGAATTGCCTTTTCTTCTCCTCCACATTCCCTTTCACTGGCTGGTGTCAACAGGATGATGTTGCTGCTGTTGCTGTTACTGCCTTATAATCAGCACTAGAACTAGGACCAGGATTATTGCTGTGGCATCCTGCTTCCCTTGAAACTCATCCCCATATCTGTCTCCCATTCCTTCATGGTTTGGGATAAAAAGGCCATTAATGTCTCTTTCACCCCAGCTGCTCCACCATCACCCTTACCATCATCACCTCCACCAGTCCTACCTGGATGCTGCTGCTACTGCTCTATTACAGTCTCACTTGTTGGAGTTGATGACAAATGTGACAGATGATCCCCTACTGTTGTATTTGCCATCTCTTGAGAGGAGAAAGGCAGACTGGCAGCACTAGCAGCAGGCATATGTGCTCATGATTGTATTACTGCTACTAGCCACCAGTTTTGCCTTCCTCATTATCATGTCCCTGAGGGGCAATGCTGCTCCCCCCTTTTTTTAGGGTGGTATATTGGGCAAGTGTGGATTCAGCTGTTATTAGTAGTAATATTGGAGCTTTTCAGAATCCGAGGATTCTAATAATCAACTCAGGTTGTTATTCAGATGTATTTCTCCAATACTAGTTTAATGGGATCTACATTCTGAATTGGAAGAATTTAGAGGTGGTTTATTTTTCCACCAAGTGCTGATTTCTAGTTATTATTGACTTTTGAGAAATTTTTTTTTCTCATTTAGCCATATTTTCAAAAGGGTATGTTTTTCACATTAGGGATTTCACCTTTTTTTGTTTTTTTTATTTTTATGTGTAATAAAAGTTAAGTTTTATTCATAATGTCTCATGGTTCTATCAATAACATAGACGTACATCTTTGAGTGCTAGTTAGGCAGGCTATCTGTTTGTCTTTTTGTTTGGGGGGAAGGGAAATCATAGGGTCAGGGGAATTGTGTGGTCCTCCTTCACCACTTGTCTGGTGGCTCAGCATCACTTCCCCTTGTACTTCAGCATCAGCAGGAGGATCTACTGCTGTCATGCTAGTCCCACCAGCTGCTTCACTATCACTAACAGCGACAACATCAATTTCAAGTCTTCATCACTGGTATCACCCCATCCCTCATTCTGAACACTCTCTCGAGGCACTCTGGCAGCACTTGCAGCATGTAGCTGACCTGTCCTACTCCCATTGCTACAATCCTCTTCACCTGCCTTTGACACTAACTTCCCCAAGATTCCTAGGGGTGAGGTAGAGGGACTGGCCATCATTGGGTCTGGGGAATCATGGCATCCAGACCCTTCAATACTAGTAGTGGTCAATTCATCCTCCTCCTTCTCAGACTCACTGGATGCATAATGGTCCTTCCAGCTCCTCCTTTTATTTTTATTCCATGTGCTCATGGTGATAGAAGTAACTATGAACCTCTCCTGCCTCAATTTTGCTAAACAACTCAAAGCACAATAGCCTAGTACCCCCCCCCTCTCTCTCTCTCTCTCTCTAGCTGTTGGCATTGTGTTTCACTTCCTGGATATGTCATGTTTTTGGTGCAAAAACCTGAAGTACATGTAATGTAAATAGAGGACGAAACATATGTAGCCATTGAAAAAATAGCAAATATATGTTTGGCAATGGGCAAAAATGTAGAGGATTATTAAGGGCTTTATTTAAAGCAGATTTTCCCATGAAAAAGAGGACAACCATGTGGTTTTTGCCCATCCCTAATAAGGTATAAATTATGATTCAGTATTCAGCAAGATCCCCAAGGAAATAGTTTAAAGTTCCATAATATACATAATTAGGGAAGCAGATGCATTTACAGCAGTCTCAATCCTAGTTCAGCTTTGTCCACTTGTTTGCAAGTTCCACGGGTAGTCTTTGCTGATACCAGCAGAGCACTTCAATTTTAAAACAATGCTGAGCAAAACATAAGAGAAGTGGACCATTAGCACAAAACTGGAGGAAAACAGGCATACAATTAATCTAAATGTTTATGTTCCTCCATCAACATCGGTAATTGGTCCTCCATATGTATGGGCATAGTACCATTATAATTTGTTCAGTTTAACAGAGTCATTAACCCTTGAATGCTCAAGCCTTCCTCTAATTAGTAATCACTCCTATACCTATACCTTTTCGGAGCACTCATTTATAGGCACATCACCATTTTATGAAGTCATCTTAATTATTTTATAATCTTAGTCTTTTTTAATGCCATTTGTTTATTTATTTTAATTTTTCTTTCTTTGTATTGTTTCAGCTGTAAATTGTATGATTTGTTTACACCAATGGAACGGTAACCAATGAATTTCTTATTGTCTTTATCAGTCCCCACGAGTTACAGTATATCACTACAACCTCTTTAAGACACCAATTTTAACCACTTTTGTCCATGTATAGTTAATTTGTTCATTCTTTAACAGTACACTTAGATACAATTTATTCTCTCCTTCATCTACCCTGTGTTGGAGTGCTTGTCTAATAACAGTGTTGTGTAGATCTACAGTATCTTTAATGCTTGGGAATCCTGGCATAACAGAAACAAGTGGCTAGAAAGGAGAACAGATGGGATGATGAACACATTTAGCAATCACTATCACTCCATCTTCATCATCATAAGAGACTCATTTCATCTATTTCCATCCATCACTTCCATTGGACACATAATTCATCAAACTGGTACCATCCTAAATAATAATTTGTTATGGATGTTTGTCAGAAGCCGTCATGCTCAGAGAGACAGCTGTGCTCTGGGCTGAATTCGGAGTGCCCCACTCTGTATCAGCCACGGCGAGTTTGTGCAGTCAGTATGGCACATGACTGCAGCGCGGCCAGTGAGAACAGAGGATCCAGCCACCAGGAGAGAAAGAGGCAAGGGTGGTGAACGTGGCATTGGTGGGGCAAAAGTGTGGTGAAAGAGGCATGAGGGGCAAAAGAGGTTTGGGGAGCAAGAGGGTGTTGAAGGCCATGGGGGGCAAAAGAGGTATGGGAGGCAAGAGGGTTGTGAAAGAGGCATTGGGGGGGCAAAAGTGTGGTGAAAGAGGCATGGGTGAAAGGGTGGCAAAACAGGTGGTGAAAGAGCTATGGGGGGGCAAAAGAGGTATGGTGCAAAAGTGTGGTGAAAGAGGCATTGAGGGAAAAATGGTGGCAAACGAGGTATGGGGAGCAAGAGGGCTATGAAAGAGGAATTGGGGGGACAAAAGTGTGGTGAAAGAGGCATGGGTGGCAAAACAGGTATTGGGAGCAAGAGGGTGGTGAAAGAGCCATAGGGAGGCAAAAGAGGTATGGGGGCAAGAGTGTGGTGAAAGAGCCATGGCAGGGCAAAAGAGGTATGGGGGCAAAAGTGTGGTGAAAGAGGCATTGGGGGTCAAAAGTGTGGTGAAAGGGACATGGGGCAAAAGAGGTATGGGGAACAAGAGGGTGCTGAAAGCCATGGGGGGAAAAGAGGTATGGGGGCAAGAAGGTTGTGAAAGAGGCACTGGGGCAAAAGTGTGGTGAAAGAGGCATGGGGGGGCAAAAGGGTGGCAAAACAGGTATGGGGAGCAAGAGGGTGATAAAAGAGCCATGGGGGGGCAAAAGAGGTATGGGGCAAAAGTGTGGTGAAAGAGGCATGGGGGGAAAAGGGTGGCAAAACAGGTATGGGGAGCAAGATGGTGGTGAAATAGCCATGGGGAGGCCAAAGAGGTATGGGAGGCAAGAATATGGTGAAAGAGGCATTGGGGGGCAAAAGAGATATGGGGGGCAAGAGTGTGGTGAAAGAGCCATGGTGGGGCAAAAGAGGTATTGGGGGCAAAAGTGTGGTGAAAGAGGCATGGGGGGGCAAAAAGGTGGCAGAAAAGGTATGGGGAGCAAGATGGTGGTGAAAGAGCCATGGGGGGAAAAAGAGGTATGAGGGACAAGAGTGTGGTGAAAGAGGCATGGGGGGGTAAAAGAGGTATGGGGGCCAAAAGTGTGGTGAAAGAGGCATGGGGATGCAAAAGAGGTATGGGGAACAAAAGGGTGGTGAAAGCCATGGGGGGGCAAAAGAGTTATTGCGGGCAAGAGTGTGGTGAAAGAGGCATTGGGGGGCAAAAAGGTGGCAAAACAGGTATGGGGAGCAAGATGGTGGTGAAAGAGCCATGGGGGAAAAGAGGTATGAGGGACAAGAGTGTGGTGAAAGAGGCATGGGGGGGGCAAAAGGGTGGCAAAACGGGTATGGGGAGCAAGATGGTGGTGAAAGAGCCATGGGGGGAAAAGAGGTATGAGGGACAAGAGTGTGGTGAAAGAGGCATTAGGGGGGCAAAAGAGGTATGAGAGCAAAAGTGTGGTGGGGCAAAAGTGTGGTGAAAGAGACACGGGGGGCAAAAGGGTAGTGAAAGAGGCATGGGGGGGCAAAAGGGTGGCAAAACAGGTATGGGGAGCAAGAGGGTGGAGAAAGAGACATGGGAGGGGAAAAAGGTATGGGGGGCAAAAGTGTAGTGAAAGAGGCATTGAGAGGGCAAGAGGGTGGTGAAAGAGCTATGGGGGGCAAGAGGATGATGGAAGGGGCAAAGGGGTGACGAAAGAGGCATGGGGCAAGAGGGTGGCGAAAAGGCATGGGGGTAAGAGTAGGGAGAAAAGCAAGGGAGGTTAGAAAGAGGCAAGAGGGAGTAGAAAGAGGCACTCAGAGGGTTAACATTACCCAGACCTTGGCCCGTGTACACGGGCTTTTACACTAGTTCCATATATTCAATTACTGTGACTATTTACAGTATATCATTTTTAACCATCTTTTGGTCTCATGTGCTTCTCAAGTTTTTAGGTCTCTACATGCACAATTACCATTTGTCCTCTATTTTATTTGGCTGTTTTTACTGCATTCTAAATTAGATATCCATATAGCATCTGGTTATATTCACTATCCGTTCTGTGGTATCGTTGGAACACGTTTGTTTTATTGTACTTATTTTCTCAGTCATGTTATCCACTGCTCTATTTCCTGGCTCACTGACAATTCACCGGTATAATCTTTGAATCCTTTCCCACTGATATTATATAATGACTGGTGGATCTCGCACTACTGTGGTTTTATCTTTGCCCTAAGGCCAAGCCATTTTGATAGAGAGATTGGATTCTACTGGTTATATGTAGTGACTAATGAGTGTAAAGTCACAAGAAAGATAACTTGGTGCACTTTGATCCCAGTTGATCCAAAGTATATTATTCCCAAATTCGCTAAATCAAAGACAAATTATAGGTGCTAAAGGGAAATAAACAATCAAATAAATATAAAAGATAACCCTGCTGAACTAACACACATTTATGAAACTGATTTAGCAAAATGGATATACCATCAAGATGTAAAATAAGTTAAACATAACTGGTATTAAACCAAAATAAAAGATAATGAGGAAAAATTATCTGAAAATATGAAAAAACAATAGTAAAATAATAGGAAATCAGCGCAATGTACTGCTGGGGCAAGAAAGTGGCAGCTTGCCAAACAAATCAAATATAGGGTAGAAAAGAAATGGCAACACAATAAAACTGCTGTAAAAATGTAAAACATTTCCAAATTAAATAATGCTCCCAAAACTGATTGGCATCTATCTAATTTAAGACAGAAAGGCTTCTAATTAAAGGATGATGAAGAAAATTGAAATAAAATACACCAATTCCCAACTTCACAGAGCTATAGTCAAGGCTGTTGGTAATTAACCTGAAAACTATAAAACTGATTACCCAAACTGCATGCTTTCAACAAAGCCAGTATATGTGAATGTGGTCAGGGACAAATAGCTCGCAAAACGTATTGAAAAAAACTAAAAATTCCTAATATGATTAAAAAACCATCTTTCATATCTAATGGATTAAAACAAAACCATTACCAGACCTAATAAGGGCAACTGTTCAGAGTGTCTGCATAGGCATCAAATCACAAAAAGAGTTTGCACAAGACCATGCAACATGAGTTATAAGACCTTGCTCACATGTAAAGACATGCAAGATGAAAGAACATTGATGAGAAAGAGAAGCGAAAATCTCCCTATGCCTTGATGTACGTTTCATTCTGGCTTCTTCAAGAAGGCAAAATAAGATGTTGCTTCTGCACAGTTATATTTAAATCAGAAACCCAGACCAAAGGGTGCTCAGACTAAAGCAATTATCATATGCAGTCTGAAGGGTATGTGAATGATGAGTCATGCAATTCCAAATACCTACACACAGATTGTATCCAATGAGCCTGTCTAATAACATATATAATAATCAGAAGTTTACATAGTAGCAATTAATATAATCTCATCACATTTGAAAAAAATATTATTAAGGATACAATCAAATAATTGTGACAAAGACTTTGAAAGATACCCAACTGCTCGTGTTACTGTCCAATTGTCTCAGTCATCAGTATTGTTACTAAAGATACTATATAACTGTTTTTTTTTGTTTGTTTTTTTTTAAATCCTTTATTTTCTAAATTGCATGATATACAAACAATCAATACATAGTTAAAAATATGCAATCAGATTACAATACAATCGCATAGAATTCACATATACCCCCATTCACCAACCCACCAATCATCACCAGCCCGTCTGGGAGATTCTATCTTCACCATTATAGAAAGTAAAGCTTAATACTGGGGGGGCATTACCAAGGCGTAATCAACTGAATTTTTAATCCGCGGGGATCCAAAGTCAGACCCTCGTGTCGCTATCAATGTACAATGCAGGTCTTTCTTCGAAGCCACGGCTTCCAAATATCACCATAGAAATCAATAGCTAAATGACTTCTACTATAAAAGTACCTTTCCGACTCGCACTGGAAATCAACTTGAGCCTCAATTTCGTTCCATGTCGGAGCTTCCTGTCTCCTCCAATATCTTGCGATTACCATTTTCACAGCCAGTAAAATATTAACACATAAAAATTTATCACTGACTTTTGTGACAGGAAGCTCCAAATGGAACAGAAAAGATCTAGGGCCCAAAACAGTCCGAATTTGAAACAAATTATTCAACAACTCCATCAGTGTCGTCTTAAGACCGTCAAGCTTAGCACAGTCCCACCAAATGTGCAATTGAGTTCCAGCCTCTGTTGAGCATCTCCAGCATAAGTTCGGAAGTCCTGCCTTAAATCTGCATAATAGGTGGGGTACCCTATACCATCTATGAATTAATTTATAATATTGTTCTATCAAACTAATACAGTGAACTGAGCGTCTTGTAATCCTCCATGCCACGTACCAGTCCTGTAAAGGAACAAAAATATCTATCTCCGCCTCCCATTTCCGGAATGCTCGTGGCTTCCGGGGTGTAACCAAATTTGACAACACATTCCTTACTCTGGAGATAATGTGTCTACCCCTAAGTACACTGGTTATTATCTCTCCAATGTCTAGAGTAGAAACACTCTCTCCTGCCAAGAACGTTTTAATTCTAATATATTTAAAGAAATCATTAGAAACCACCCCAAACTTCCGCTGCAACTCCGGGAATGAGAGCGGGGAACCTTGATGAAAAAGATCTGCAATTTTCCTAATACCTGCGTCCAGCCAGCGGCCAAGCTCCAAATCCTCCAAGTAGAGAGACAAAACTCTAATTGGACTTGATAAATTCAAGTAACTCTGATTTTCTGTAGAGCAATATTTTCTCCGGAATTTATAAATCCAAGTCATTAATCCAACCACTATACTATTATCTAACCTCAATTTCCTAAAGCGAGCAGGTTCAAGCCAAAAAAACAGAAAGGGATCATACCCCTTACATTTATCCAATTCTATGTTATGCCAGCCCAATCCTGTTCCCCTTTTAGCTTCCCACATCAAAAAATGAGACAACATACAGGCCTCATGTATCTTAAAGAGATCCGGATAACCTACCCCATCCGAATTCAGCTTTCTTTTCAACATGTCTTTAGGAATTCTGGGCTTTATAACATCCCAGATATAACCAGCTATCAGACTTTCTAGATCTCTTAAAATGCAAACAGGGACTGGCACCGGAATAGCCCTAAAAAGATAAACTATCTTCGGAATCCAATAAGATTTAACTATGTTTATTCGACCCATCCAAGAAACCTCTAGGCCCCTCCACCTTGATCTCAAATCCCGTAGTGTCCTAAGAAGCATGGAATAACTCATCTCTAATGTTTGTGCCATATCCAAGCTAATCTGTATCCCCAAGTAAGAAATAAAATTACTATCCCAATCCAGCAGAACCTGTCCTCTCAGACTAGAAAAAGATGATTCCGGAATAAAACTAGAAATAGTTTGTGTTTTTAAAAGATTTAACTTATAATTAGAGTATCCACCGTATACTTCCAATATTTCCAGGACACCTGGGAGAGAGGTCTCTGGAGAGGCCAAGGTCAGCATGACATCATCTGCATATAAAGATATCCGATAATCTTGTAAACCAATCTTTATTCCACATATATCTGGAGAGGCTCTAACCAAAGAAGCCAAAGGCTCTATTGACAAGGCATACAGCAAAGGGGCCAGTGGGCAACCCTGTCTGGTCCCATTCCGAATCTTAAATTCCATTGATCCCAAAAACGGGCCCGTCACCCTAGCCTTTGGCACCGTATATAACGCCATTATATATTCAAAGATTCTTCCCCTTATTCCGAAGGCCCTAAGTGTTTCCGACAAGAACCTCCAATTTACCCTGTCAAAGGCCTTCTCGGCATCCAGGGCCATACATATTGACGTAATCTTCCCCAACCGAATATGGTCCAGGATGTCGAAAATCCTTCGAGTATTATCTTCTCCGGCCCTCCCAGTGACAAAACCCACTTGGTCGGGGTGAATCAAATCCGGGATCACAGAATTAAGCCTCAAAGCCAGAATCTTAGAATAAATCTTAATGTCATAATTTATCAAGGAGATGGGCCTGTAGTTAGTAACAAGAGTTGGATCTTTTCCTGGTTTTAAAATTGGGAAAATTGTTGCCTCCAACATTTCTTCAGGAAATCCCTGATCCCCCTCCGCAGCACTATAAACCCGTTCCAGCAGGGGCCCAACCTGGGCCTCTATTACTTTATAAAATTTTGCAGTGAAACCATCTGGGCCCGGTGCTTTACCATCCTTCAAACCCCGTATAACGCTAGCAACCTCTTCGCTAGAGAATGGATTATTTAAAATATTCAATTTCTTATCCTGTAAAACAGGCAAATTCAATCTTGCAAGAAATTCTCTCATTTCCAGGTTTGTCCTATTTAGCTCTGGCAGATTATATAAACCTTCATAATATGATCTAAATGCCTCACTAATCTGGCGAGGAGAAACACAAGACCTGCCCTCATATATTATCTGGTTAATCCGATGCCTCTGATTGTGAAATTTAAGTTTCGACGTCAGTTCTTTACCTGGCCTATTATTAGAATAATACCAGTGATGTTTTAAATGAGTTAGATTAGCATTTAACTTCTCTCTTAGTTTCCCTTTAATTTCCTCCTGAAGTAACAACCTCTCCCTACTGAATTCCGCCATAGAAGCGTCCTTATCCCTCCTTTCCAAAACTGCAAGTGCAATATATAAATCCGCCAGAGGCCTACCCTGCTTCCTCTTGTTGTAAATTCCCTGCTTAATTAAATAGCCCCTAAGGTAACTTTTCAAAGCACACCACAATGTAGAATTGGATACTTCATTATTGTCATTTTCGGCCAAGAACCTCTCCACTTCCCTTATTAAATCTGTTCTACTTGCTTCTGAACTCAATAACCTATCATTTAATTTCCAATTAGTACTTACTGGGAGAGGTGATGATGTAGCACGCATGCGTTAGGGGGAGGTGCGATGACCCGCTGAGGATTGTGGAGATGGCGCCGTAAGACTTGGCGTTCTCTGCGCGCCTCTCCCTCGACCTTTCTCCCTGCTTGGGGCACGCTTGGGGTCCGGTATTGGCGGACGGCTAAACATCCCAGTTGGTGCTGGATACGATGGGGCTGGAGCTCCGGTTTTCCTGGCGGCTGCGTTGGAGCACTTGACTGTCGAGGTCCTCGAGTTGGCAGGCATTGCCGTTTGGGACAGCAGGAAGTTCGTACTGTTCCCCGCTATCTTCGGCTTGCCGTGCGTACTGATGGGGAACTAAACAGCCGTTCTGATGGTGTCATCATCGTTTAGGGCGGAGTATCGCCCAATATTCAAGCCGTGTTCCAGCCCAAGAAAACAGAGAGCCATAAACCGGCTAAGAGCAAATATGCCGCCGTGAGAATTTTTTTTTAAATGGGGCGGCTTGCCTGCCAGGATGGTTTCAGCCACCACGGCGCACTGGCGAAGAAGCTGTGGAAATAGAGCTTGAAGCAGAGAAAGGTGGCGGAGAAGGAAGGAAGGAAGAAGGAGAAGGAGAAGGGAGGAAAAGAGAATTAAACGGGAGGTGAAGAGAAAGAGAAGGGGAAGGAAGGAAAGAGAAGAAGGAAAGAAAAAAAAAAAAAGAAAGAAAGGGAAAAAAGAAAAAAAAAAAAAAAAAAAAGGAAAAGAACCTGTAAAAGGACGGAATGGAGCAAAAGAAACACCGGGAGGTTCATTTGTGAGTATGGCCTCTTCTCCATCCCCATGTATATTTTCTGCCACCATATATCTGGGTGAATAGCTATTGTAGTGCTGGATATCGCCAAATTGATATATGTAAATACAGATGAGTTTTGATGTCAATTGCCTACAGAAAGCAGACAGTCCCCTTAAGCCCCTTTATGTCGAATTTACATAAATGACCTAGAGGAGGGGCATATTGTTTTAAACTAAAGAGTGTAAAAAGCTTGTTCAATTATTCAATCAAGATGAGTCCTAAAGACAAATTGAAAAAGGCGGAGAGATCTGGGAAATTGGATAAGTCCAAATCACAGCCCATTAGTCCTTTTTGCTCCCCTAGGGTTCAGTCAGAGAAGGCAACTATAGGTATTGATTCTACATGTCTGGAACAAACGCTTGAGGGGTCTGATATAGGGGCCTCAGCTGGCTTATCCATCTCAGGGTTGAATAACGCCTTAGAAGCTCTACATGTTAAAATTAAGCTGGACCTGGAAAAGAATATAAGCGATTTAAGATATGAGATTGCACAGTTTCGTCAAACTCTGACAGAAGAGATGGCACAGCTAGCGAAGGAAAATTTGGAGCTAAAAAAGCAAAATGAGCTTTTTAAGAAGAGTATACAAAGGATGGAAGGGAAGATAGCAGAAATTGAAGATGCATCCAGAAGGCAGAACCTGAAGATTAGGGGTATACCTGAAGATATTACGGAATTAGACGGTTATCTAATGGAATGCCTGACTACCTTTGTTGACTCTAAAATCATAGGGGAAATTCCAATTGAACGAGCCCATAGACTTCCTAAGCCATCTAATATTACAACAGGCTCAAGAGACGTTATTGTTCGTTTCAATAACTATAAGCTTAAAGAGCGTTTTTTGGAAGAATGGAGAAAAAAATCTGGGACTGGGAAATATGCTTCGTTGGTGATGTTTCCTGATCTCTCTGTTATTACTAGGAATATGAGGAAGGCATATAGAGAAATCACAATGTGTTTAAGATCAAAAGGGGTCCCTTATAGATGGGGTTTTCCAACAAAGTTGATTGTACGTTATAGAGATTCCTCATATATATTTATGGATTCGCAAATGGCTAGACAGAAACTAATGGAGTGGAGTTTAATGCAGGGTTGAAGGATGATGGGAGGGGGGTAAACAGGGATAGTTTGGGGCGTTAAGGGAATTGTTTATAATGCTGTACGAGAAGGAAACCCAGAAAGTTATTTATTTGTAATGAAGGTGGTAAAATGTAAAATGTATAATTGCTTGATGTTTAGGATTTAATAACTGGTCAGGGTTATGCATAGGGACTGGTCATAATGGAAGTGTTCTTGGAGCTTTCTGGGGACCCCTCAGAGTCTGAAGTAAAAGTAATATGTATATCTTTAAAAAACGGTAGGAGCTAAAGGTGGCATATGGTTTGTAAAGATACTGTTGGACATAGTTGAACTCTAAATCTGGAGTTTTATATCAGATTCAGTTTAAATTTGAGCGCATTGAATTACTATAAAACTGATGATTCTTTGAGACTAAACCCCAGCATGCTCCATGAAGTTTTCACGTTGTTAATGAAGGTTGATGGGATTGTTTATAATTTTGTGAAGGAAGAATGCTTTATTATTTTTATGAATGGCTATTATGGGGAATGGTATGTAGATATTTGTTTTTTTTTTGTTTTTTTTTTCTTTTTTTGAGATATACTGGGTTTGGTTTAGTTGATATGTCATGGGGCTGTTTGGGGATTTCTTGAAGCCTTAAAAATAGGGCATTATTTATTGTTTTATATTTAGATAAAGGTCTTTTTATGGAACTATAGATCACTTAGACGTATTGGGGTAATTTAGATCTTGGTGGAGGTTTACGTTTACACTCTAGTATTAGAAATAGTTTAAGGTAGGGTACTCTGAGATATTACACAATTGCCGATTGCATGAGAGATAGACCTAATAGGCCCCATGACATTCTAAAAGTATGTGAAGTGCTATCTATCTGTAAAGATGATGGTAAATAGGTATTAATGATAGACACTTGGGATATAATTGTTAGTTAGGATAACGCACAAGGCTGGTTGCAGCAGTACCTTTGGAGCTTCTTGGGGATTCCTTGAAGCCGGAAAGTAATAGTAATAACAATTTTTTTTTTTTTTTTTTTTTTCTCTTTTTTTTTGGGGAATAATAAGATGACTGTTTATAATGTTGTAAGGGAAGGAAACCCAGAAAGTTATCTATTTGTAATGAAGGTGGTGAAATGTATAATTGCTTGATGTTTAGGATTTAATAACTGGTCAGGGTTATGCATAGTGTACTTGGAGCTTTCTGGGGACCCCTCAGAGTCTGAAGTAAAAGTAATATGTATATCTTTAAAAAACGGTAGGAGCTAAAGGTGGTATATGGTTTGTAAAGATACTGTTGGACATAGTTGAACTCTAAATTCGGAGCTTTATATTAGACTCAGTTTAAATTTGAGTGCATTGAATTATTATAAAACTGATGATTCTTTGAGGTTAAACCCCAGCACGCTCCATGAAGTTTTCACGTTGTTAATGAAGGTTGATGGGATTGTTCATAATTTTGTGAAGGAAGAATGTCTTATTATTTTTATGAATGGCTATTATGGGGAATGGTATGCAGGTATCCTTTTTTTTTTTTTTTTGAGATATTTTGGGTTTGGTTTAATTGATATGCCATGGGGCTGTTTGGGGATCTCTTGAAGCCTTAAAAATAGGGTATTACTCATTGTTTTTTTTATTTAGATAAGGGTCTTTTTATGGAAGTATGGATCACTTAGACGCATTGGGGTAATTTAGATTATGGAGGTTTACGTTTACACTCCAGTATTAGAAATAGTTTAAGGTTGGGTACTCTGAGATATTACACAATTGGTGATTGCATGAGAGATAGACCTAATAGGCCCCATGACATTCTAAAATTATGTGAAGTGCTATCTATCTGTAAAGATGATGGTAAATAGGTATTAATGATAGACATTTGGGATATAATTGTTAGATAGGATTATGCACAAGGTTGGCTGCAGCAGATGCACCTTTGGAGCTTTTTGGGGATTCCTCGGAGTTGGAAAGTAATAGTAATAAGTTTTTTTTTTTGTTTTTTTTTTTTCATTATTTTTTTTCTCCCCTTTTTACGCGCTGTCTAGGTAAAATACAAAGAAATATTGTATGGGTTAGTACATCTTCCGGAAATCCCTGGTGGTTGAAGGGATAGTAGTTCCTGTTTGATGGTGAACAGAGTAGTTCACCTTCTTATTATTCAGGAAGGGATAGGGTTAGAGATTGAATGGAGATCAGTATGGTTGTGTGTTGGTATGATTGGTGAAGTTGGAGGTGGTATGAGATGGTTGACCAGCCGTTGGGAGATTCTTTTCTTTAATGAACGGGGGCGAGGTAGACGAAGGTGTGTTCAATGGTTTTGACCTTTGTCACTATAAATTCGCGGGGGCTTAATTCCCCATTCAAACGGGCATGTTTGTATGATCTTCTGATTCGAAATAACGTAGATGTTGCTTTAGTTCAAGAGACACACTGGACAGCCTTGGAGGGAGATCTTTGGAGATATCGTAAATATCCACATATTTATATGTCATCAATGTTGGGGAAAAAGAAGAGGGGGGTGGCAATAGTAATTTCTCAGAGAATTAAGTTCCAATATATTCATCAAGAGGTAGACAATTTAGGTAGATATATAATTTTGGTATGTAAATTGAATGATACTTATTTTACTATAGTGAATCTTTATGCTCCCTCGGGAGATTCTGTTTCTTTTGTGGATTCGGTTATGGTAAAATCTGACCAACTAGCGAAGGGCAGAGTGGTTATGGGAGGTGATTTGAATTGCATAATGAATAAAGATTTGGATAAGAAATGCTCGATAAATCATTCTAAAGGGAATGGTAGACTTAGGAAACAGGCAAAGGCGATGACATCAGTGCTGTGCAAGAATAACTATTATGACGTTTGGCGGGTACATCATCCACAGGAGAAAGATTTTACTTTCTTCTCGAATCCTCATGCTTCATATTCCAGGATTGATTTTTTTCTTATGAGACCATTTGACTTAGAATTGTGTCAAGAATCACGAATTGGCTGTATCAGTTGGTCGGATCATGCTCCGGTTTTTTTGAGTGTGAGAGACAATCCTATGTATAAAGTAAGTACTATATAACTGTTTTAACAAAGACCATGAACTAATTCTGGAAAAACATCTCCTAAGAACAGAAAATTATTGGACAACACTAGAGATGTAAGAAAAGTCCCATATTGTTCCAGCTGCAAATTTGGTGGAAAACACATGATTTTCCGCTTTTCCCATAGGAATTTTTCCCATAGAGAAAGCCATATAATTTCTGCCATTTTGCTAAGCCTATAGAAAATTTTGTGAGAATGGTTCAAATTCCTGCCTATGTTTCCTAAAGGGGCAATTTTTCTTACCCACATGCTAAATAAACCCATAATTTCCCACAAAGCAGTATAGTTTAGTTTAAGAGAAAAGGAGAGTTGAAGGAGACACAGAGAGAGAAAAAAATAAATCCACTTAAAACAAATTTTAAAATAAAATAAAGTGGTTTCACATACTGGCCAGCACTTTGATCACCGCTACTGATAAAAAAAAGAAGAAAAGAGAAGCTGATACTAATGATACAGAGAAGGAGGAATAATTTAACAGTGCCACAAGTGCTAAAGGGACTGGGAGCCAATATTCCTCCAGACCCAATGATGTTCAGTGCCCCAACATCATCTTTTCAGATCTGGGAGAAAATATTAAAAAAAACGGAACTGGCTAGCCTGTAGCCAGATGCCTGTACCTGCTACTACTGCTGCCACTATGGCTTCGTCTTCTAAGGAGATGACAAGATTGACTGCAGGGGGGCCTCAGTCACACTTGTAATCCCCACTACTATACAGCAGCTAGAGACTGGTTGGGGTTTATATGAGAGTGAGGGTGGTGGCAGAGCCACTGGGAGTAGTCGGATTGACCCTGATGCTGCTAACATAGAGGTGGAATGGAAAGCCAGCAAGACCAGCAGTCAAAGGAGACCACATACCCCTGACCCTATGATTTCCATTCCACTGCATTGTCCTTCTGGGAAGTATGCTGAAGAAGGCAGAACTGGTTAGCAGTAGGAACAACAACACATGCCAGGTGCCTGTGCTTGTTGATACTGCTCCCAACATGCCTTTTTCTTATGAGTAGTTGGCAAGTGTGACAGCAGGATACCCTTTGCCACATTTGTCATCATCATCAACCAAACCAATCCCACTCCCATTGTGCAACAAGAGACTGGAAATAGTGGTAGTGATGAGAGTGATGGTTAGGGTGGAGCAGCTGGTGTGGGGGAGAGCATGAGGACATTTTTGGTAGGAAGCAAAAAGGAATGGGAGAAAGAGATGCAAATTGAGACAGAAATCAGCATCACCATAACCAGCAGTGATAGAGACAGGGGTTTCTGGGGGAGCCGTAACCTGCGTAGCCAGAATCTCTTCCCCCAGTGGTACTTGTACGTAGGGTAGCCAGGATGCGGTCAGGCTGAGTGATGGGTACAGGAACCTCATCCCTTTCTGTTTCAGGCCCAAATTGTAGACAGGGCATCAGCCCTAACATTCTTGGAACCCGGCAAGTAAGATACTACGAAGTTGAAGCGGGATAGAAACAGAGCCCATCTGGCCTGACGAAAGGACAGTCTCTTAGCATCTGAGAGATAGGTCAGGTTTTTGTGGTCAGTTAGGATTAGCACAGGAGTTCTGGAACCCTCCAGTAGGTGACTCCATTCCTTCAAGGCGAGAATGATAGCCAGAAGTTCTCTGTCGCCAATTTCATAATGACTCTGAGCACTAGACAACTTCTTTGAGAAAAACCCACATGGTCTGAGAGTGCCCCCTGCCACCGGGCGCTGTGATAGTACTGCCCCTATCCCAATCTCAGAGGCATCGACCTCCAACGTGATGGAAGGGACGGGTTGGGGTGGGAGAGTACAGGAGCAGATGAGAAGGCGGATTTCAGTGTCTCAAAGGCATGATCAGCTGCCTCAGACCATTGGGAAGGATTAGTACCCTTGTGCGTGATGTCAGACAGAGGCTTCATAATAGTGGAAAAATTTTGGATAAACTTTCTGTAATAATTGACGAACCCCAAAAGGCGCTGAATCACCTTTAACCCTTTAGGCCGTGGCCATTGTAATACAGCTGCGAGTTTCTCCTGGTCCATAGCAATACCATCCTTAGAGATCACAAAACGCAAAAAAGGCACTTTGGACCTGTGAAACTCGCACTTTTCTATTTTACAGAATAGCTTATTTTTGCGTAAATGAAGCAACACCTCGGACACATCCTTGATGTGTTGGGACAAATTAGCTGAGTGTATGAGTATATCATCAAGGTAGACTACTACACAGGATTGTAGCATATCACGGAGGATATCGTTGATAAATTCTTAAAACAACGGAGGTGAGTTACAGAGACCAAACGGCATAACTAGATATTCATAATGCCCGGATCTGGTATTAAATGCCATTTTCCACTCATCCCCAGCTCTTATCCTGATCAGGTTATAGGCAGCACGTAGATCTAATTTCATAAAGATGGAAGAACCTTTTAACCTGTCAAATAGTTCGGTGATGATTGGTATGGGGTAGGCATTCTTGGACATCAATTTATTTAATCCACGATAATCGATACATGGCCTTAACTCGCCACTCTTCTTTTTAACAAAGAAGAACCCAGCATCAGCAGACAAGGTTGACTTTCTAATGATCCCTCTCTTTAGGGCATCCTCAATGTATTCCTCCATAGCATGATTTTCCTTGGACGGAAGTGGGGACGTGCGCCCCCTAGGGGGCACAACCCCCGGGGGCAAATCAATGGCACAATTGTATGCCCTGTGCTGCGGCAAAGTGCTAGCCTCTCCCTTACTAAAAATGTCACTGAATTGGTGGTATTCGGCTGGCATGGAGGGAGAGGTACACAGGATCTTAACTGGATGAGTCACACAATGTTTCATACAATTCTGGGACCAGGAAGTAATCTCACAACTCTGCCAGTCAAACTGGGGATTATGCAGATGCAACCAAGGGAACCCCAGAATGACCGCATGATGAGGGGAATGAATTATCTGGAACTGCTTTTCCTCCATGTGGAGGGCCCCAATCGGCCCCAATCATCATAGACAGTGGAATAGTTTCCATAGTAATCTGAGCTGGTTCTAATGGTCTGCCATCAGTGGCCTCAATGGCTAAGGGAGATTCCCTTCTAACCAGTGGAATTTTATGTAGCGCAGCAAAGGAACTATCCATGAAGTAACCGGCTGTGCCGGAAACAACCAGGGCCAGAACCTCCATAGAGTGTTCTACCCAAGAAAATACCACCTGAATGGTGGGTTTATGCATAATCGGGTCTAGGGACTGCTGAACACCACCTAGGGCCTGTCCCCCAAGGTACCCTAAGTGCGTTTGTTTCCCGGACGCACAGGGCAGGTACGTAACATATGCCCAGCTTTACCACAGTACAAACATAACCCCTGCCTCTTGCGGTGTGCCCGTTCCTCCTTGGTTAGTCTGGTGAATCCTAGTTGCATAGGTTCACAGGATTCCTGTTTATTATCAAGAGGCTTGGGCGGAGAGGGAGGGGTGGGTGGGATCAAAAGACTGTTATGCCCGCTGCTTCTAGGCCGTAGCCTATGGTCTTTAGCCACAATTCTGTCACGGATAGAGTAATGAGCACTGCCGGAGCAGTAACGGAGGCAAACACTTGCAACCGGCAGGAGCAGTAAACGGAGGACAAGCCAATGGCGCACTACCAGAGCAATAACGGAGGCAGATACTTGCAACTGGTATGAGCAGTAACGGAGGACTAGGCCAAAGGCACAATGCCGGAGCAGTAACGGAGGCAGACACTAGCAACCTGCAGGAGCAGTAACGGAGGACAAGCCAAAGGCACACTGCCGGAGCAATAACGGAGGCAGACACTAGCAACCGGTATGATCAGTAACGGAGGACTAGGCCAGAGGCACACTCCGGAGCAGTAACAGAGGCGGACATTAGCAACCTGCAGGAGCAGTAACGGAACTGGCTCAAGTGCTCAGTAAAGCAAGTGCAACCGGATCGCCTGCAGAGTGAGAATGTTGCCGAGGCGACAACAAGCTGTAGAAGCAGGAACGTAAATCAAGCCGAGTCGGTACACAGGAACGGGAACGTCAGTCGAGCCGGGTTGGTACCCAGGAGCAGGAACATCAGCCAGTCTGGGTCAGCACACAGGAGCAGGAACATCAGCCAGGCCGGGTCAATACACAGGAGCAGGCACTCAAGAGAAGTCAGGCAATCCGGGTCGGTACACAGGAGCTGGAGAACTGAAGAGTAGTCAGGCAGGCCAAGTCGGTACACTGGGAAACACTGAGCAGAAAACTAGCACTGGTACAGGAACACCACGAAAGGGCACCGTGTGGGTGCAGGAGCCCAGTATATAAAGGCCATACTGGGCGTGATCAACACAGGACAGCCAATGGGAGCACTCACAGGATAAACTGACAGGAAAACAAAAACAAGGGAGCACGGGGACCATGATACAAGTACCTGAAATATGATGACCTCTTGACATCACTACAGATCACACAGATCACAAGGAAAATTTTAATGTGGAGAGAGAGGGCCATCTTGTGCATGTAAATAGAGTTATTACCAGTGGTTTGAGATATTCCCAAAAATTATGATAATAATATGCCTGATTTCACTGTATAATGAGATGGATCTCTGTCCAATCAGAAGGGATGGGCAAAGAGTGCTGATAAGACTGGTTTTACCATATAAAATACCATGGCAGAGGGTAAAAGGGGTTTCTCTTGATTCCTGGCTCTTCAATTCATCTTGAGTTCCTGTCCTGGTTTGCTGAGCTACCAAAAATAATCTGAGAACCCACACTTATTGACCTGGTAACTATAACATTTTTTATTTTAATTCTGCAAAATTTCAGAATCATATATTTCCTTATATTTGAGGAAAGGTATTTATATAAATTTGCTAAGTATAAGCCTGGCCACTTGTATGTAGCAAATTTTATAATAAGCTATATTTAGTTATAGTAAATCTGAAATTAAGCAAAATTAATTAATTCATTCATTGTTATATTTTACCAGACAGATAAAAAAATATTGATAGTAGTGAGATCTACTTATTCTTGTTTATATTAGTTAATATAATTTATGTATTTCTAGAATATTGTGTTTCTGGAAAGATTATAACAGCTAATATTTGATCTGGGGGAATTCTTTGAATTTGGTTATTAACCCTTTAACTGCTATTTGTCTATTTATTTGTGGTGTTTGTTGGAATTTCTTTGTGTGTATTTTGGACCTAACATTTTGCAGAGTGAAAGTTTCTTGTTAATTTTCACTAGACAAAAAGAAGTTGCTAGCACCTTATATTAATAAGTGGATTAACCCTTGAAGTGCCTATAGATGTCGCTTACCGAGTCTCGCTCGGCTCCGTGTCCCGGTGCGTCTTCCGGGTTCCGGAGCATGCGCGGTTCTCCCTTCTGTACATCGGGTAGCCGCACATGCTCAGTCTCCAGTGCAGCATCTCATTTGGATGACGGGGCCCACAGTGACGTATCCTCACTCTCCCTGCCTATTTAAACAGCCTCTTCATCCTCTTCAAGTGCTCTTTTGTTGAGTTCCCTCCTTGTTCTTGTTTCTCTCTGTCCTCTGGAATTTTTTGCGTTTTTTTTACCTTTTGGCTTGTCTCCCGGTTTTTCCATTGTTCCGCCTGCCCTTGACCTTTTGGCTTGTCTCCCGGTTTTGCCGTTTTGCCGCCTGCCCTTGACCTCTGGCTCGTCTCCGGTTTTCCTTGTCACGCCGCCTGCCCTGACCTCGGTTCGTCCCTCACTCCGTCTGTGTCTTCTCGTTTTCGCTTTGGCGTTTTCGGTAGCTGGCTTGTTCTCCATCACTGTTTTAGCCTGCTCTCCTATTTATATTATTCTTAGCTGCTTGCTACTCTCTGTGGGTCCATCTTACTTACAGAGATAGTTTTCAAGCAGCTTACAATAGGTTTTATATAATATTACTATAGTCATATTTGTGATATATGTTGCATGAAGTTTGGTATACTGTCTGGACATATATTATTGGATTGATTCTAAGTATATTCTTGGTATAATCTATGATTGACTATATTAAATGCAATTTATATGTTTTATTCAGAAGGTATGCAAAAATTGTAATCGGTGGATAATTAAATTATAGTGATTTAAATCTGGGATTCTATTCCAGTTAGTCTCTAAATTTGGTTATTATATATGATATAAAGCAATTGTCAGAGGACCTGGCTTAATATTAAAGCCAATTCACATGACAACATACCTTAATCCATAATTAGCATAGTTTATACAGTTTCTGGGGCATATATATTCATATGCACTGCTACCAACTGTATTTTATTAATTGTGAGGATCAATTATCCTTTTCTATGCTGCTGAGTGCAATTATTGTTATCTAATACCTCTGAATATTCCCATGTGTGGTTAACCCTTTAATTGCTGGTAATCCTAATGGTGATAATTGTGGTTTGAGTTACTGTGTAGCTATTGTAATTGCTGATCTCTCATTTATTTCATTGTTGCTTACACTTTTTATATATATAGTATATTGTACTTTAATAAATGTTATACATTTTTGCACAAATATGCGGGATTGATTATTTTATCAATTCTTTACTGTGAAGTAGCATGTCAATACCTAATATCATGTAAAGTTCTCAAAATTATTTAATATTGTCATTCATCTATTTATGTGAAGATAGCCAACCTGAATGGTTCTCTTGTTTTAACTCCTTGGATACCTTCATCATAATTGGTTCGACAATAATTTATGTGGGCACATTAAATGAGTAAGAGGAAAATTACAGCTAAACACACACAGTAGAAGTGTTATAACAGCCATTGTCCAGAAAGACAAAAAATGTTCCAAACCTCCAGTGCTTAAGGGGTTAAACAAAATGATTCAATGATTTATTTTTTCTAAAACAAAGAATTGGATATAAACAGAAAGCATTGAGCTTTGAGAGCAGGAAATCATGTAAAAAATAAAGATAGGAATAGAAGTAAATGTATTGATACCCCGTTAGAAACAAGTTCTGACTCATTACAAACTATAGGGATATATATTTTGACAAATTATGTTTTAAAATTTGCCCCAATGCTAATCCTAATGAATTCAAACTTTTTTTTAATTTAAACAGATTTATAAGAACTTTAAAAAATTATTATGCTAAAAATATTACGCAAAAAAAATTATATTGATGGCAAGCAAATTGAAGATAATTCTATATTAAATAAAACTGATCAATGTATCCATTCTTCCTTTAAACCACAGTCTATATTCTACCCACATCATGACCGTGGGCCCCTTTATTGACAGCTTCCAAAAGGTAGTATTAGAGGATTTTAAAAAAAAAAGTGATAATAATTATAAAAAAAGTAAATATAAGTATAACAATTTAAGCCATTATGAATAAATGTCACTTTAGGAATTAATAAAAACATAATAAAGAATTACATATATTACCGAAGCTGACAAGGGAGGTGCCACTGTTGTGGTGTATCAACATGATTATGATATGGAGGTTAAACATCTTTTAGTAGATATAGGAATATTTTGTAAATTGGATAAGGACCCCACAGAACAGTATAAAATACAATTACAAAGAATGCTAAGGGAAGCATATAAAAAGGGCATAATTATGAAAGATGAAAACATTTTTATATTAATAGAGAATCCAAGGATTTTTATCAAGTGCCCAAAATTCACAAAATTCACCAAACTCTGATAGGGTGTCCTATCATTGCTGGTGTGTGGGGAATTACATCCAATCTGTAGCAATACATTGATTCATATTTACAGAAATATGTTATACAGTTGGCATCATATTTTAAAGATGTACAGAATGATCTACAGATATTACATAATATTACATGGCAAGATGATTATGTATGGGAGAGAGTGGCTGTAACTTCCCTCATAAAGTAGGTTTATAAGCTATTTCCTTTTATCTGAGTTCTGATCTGCAGATACCACATACTTAAAAAGATTTTATATTGGCAGGTATAAAGTTTATATTATTTAAAAATTACTTTCAGTTTGAGGATTAATTTTTTCTCCAGATAAGAGGAGCCACAATGGGAACCAGCTTTGCCCCTAGCCAAGCCAACCTATACATGGGGTTGTGGGAATGCACCCATGTGTGGGGGGCAGGGCTGGGGGCAAGGCTGTTTTTTTATGGTAGATTTATTGACGAACTTCTGTTTATCTGGAATGGAAGAGCCTCAGAGCTGGAAAAGGTTATTTCTAAATTTAATTATAATGATTTAGGACTTCAATTTACATATAATATTAACAAAGATACAGTTAATTATTAATATTTAACATTAACACATATGGCAAATCAAATTATTACAAAAACATATATTAAACCAACTAATATACGTAATTACCTTCATTACAATAGCTGTCATTGATATGGTTGGAAAGCAGGAATTCCCAAGGGTCAGTTTCATGGAATTTGTAGAAACTGTAAAAGGGATGATGATTTCCATCTCCCAGCAGGTGAATTAAAGGAAAAATGTATAAATAGAGGCTATCCTAAGGAATTAGTGGAAAAATCATACTTACAGGTAGCTGCAGAAGACAGAAATATTATGTTACTACCGAAAAAATAAACTTCTTTATCAAAAGATTAATTTAAACAAAATACTCCCAAATTTATTATGAAATATAATAAAGGTGTTAAAAAACATTGGTATTTGTTACAACAAGATCCCATACGTAATGGATTATTAGAACCTAATCCTACAATAATATATAAAAAAAATCAAAATTAAAAAAATATATTCTTTAAGAGGAAACTGCAAATAAAGGAACAAATGGAGAATAAAAGACATTTTAAACAAAAGGGGATCTATAAATGTAATTATTCAAGGTATATAAGTTGCTCATTGCACGTAAACTTAAATAATTTAAAGATAGTAAACATAATAATACTATTAGACATCATATCACCTGTAACACACAATATGTAATTTACAGTTTCAACTGTCCATGTAATAACAGTTATGTAGGAAGAACTAAAAGAAGAATTAAAGACAGATTTTTGGAACATAGACGAGCGATTATTTCATCTTATCCAAAATATCCTCTAGCTATGCACTATTCAGAATGTCACAATAAATCTTTAGATAATACTAAACTTATGCCCTTGAACATATATCTTCTCATTTTTCACAGGGGACTAGGTTCCAGAGACTTTGGCAGAGGGAGAGTTTCTGGATTTATAGTTGTGAAGCTTTAACTCCGAAAGGACATAATGAAAAATTGGATATCAAAACATTTGTTTATTTTTATTTTATTTTTATTTACCTGTTCATTTTGTTTATATTTATATATATATATATATATATATATATATATATTATATATATATATATATATATATATATATATATATATATATATATATATTGTTCATTTTTTATTTTGTATTATTATTAATTTGGTTCTTATTATATTTTTATTTTATAATAGGTTTTTTATTATTTTTTCTGCTCTCTTGCTCATTTTTTTTTCTATGAATGATATGCGCTTAAAGGGATAGTAATACTTCGTTTTATCTTTATTTTATTTTGTAGGCATTAAAAAAACATGAAGAACGATATAAGTCTTATCGCTCAAACCTTTTTTTCACAAGCAAAGTTTCCCCTCCCGCCCCTTTTACCTAGTGTAAGCCTTCTCTTCTCAGATGTGGAATACAGTCCATAGACCAGACAGATAACAGAAGGGGACAATCTTCTTCAAATGAGAACCAAGAAAATCTTCTTCAAATGAGAACAATGAAAGCCCTGCTCCCCTTGACAACTTTTTCAGGTTTTTCCCTTATCTTAACTGAAGATTGTCCCTCTCTGCAATCTACCTGGGCACTTCCCTTCTGTTCTGGCTGAGCAGTGTTACATCAGTAAAAGAGGCGGGAGGGGGATACTTTGTCATTGAATTACTCTTGTACTAGAAGTCTGACAGAATTGAAATAACACTCCAAAGTCCAAATACTATGATGATTAATTGCAGCTGCTTTTATTATGAAACATTACTATCCCTTTAATAACAAAACTCTGTTATGTTGTGGTAGTCATTTTATATATCTTTATATATTTTATGTGTATCTCTTTATGTTGTGTTGCTTTGAATAATATACTTTATGTCCCTTAGATTAATATTTTATGGTACCCATATTCAAATTTCGGGACTACATGCGTTAAGTCCTGGTTTATATTAGAACATATAGCCAGTAACCCACGTACTTCTGACACCGATCTCATATATTAATGTAATTAGATAGGATATTGTGATCCTTTTGACTGGGAGGTCATATACGGAGACACCTGGACCTGAGCTGAACAACTGCCAAGAGACCTTAGGTAAACCATTTCCTCTGTATTTGCATTGGAAGCTGTATCAGCCTGTGCAACTAGTCATAAGAGGACTTATATGGGTTAACACCTCTATACAGACCTGCCCACTACATTACAGCAAGGTAGGCATTAATACTACCCTTTACTCCATTGCCCTTAGGAAGAACTGGGATTTGGCCGATTCATTGACTGTTATATATAGATAATCCAATGACTAAGAAGATATGTCGGTATACTACAATCTATTATTATAGTCAATTACAGTATATTGTATGCCGTGGAACAATAGCGGATCCAGAGATATTTAGTTACACTTTTTATTCTTGAGCTCCTGAGCCAATAGTTTTTTTAGTGCTACATATCTAGTATTATTGGTGTATTTAACACAATCGTAGAACTAGAGGAACAAAGAGCCCCCCAAGAAAAAAGAAAATGCATTGAAGGCACTCAACAACAGTATCATCTAAAATTCTATTTTTATTTCAATAATTAAAACAAAAGTGAATTACAAATTCCCCAGGACTCACAAAAGGGGAAAAATACAGAGAAAAGATTAAAATTTAGTAGTGTCCTGAAGTATCAATATAGGGAACAATATATTAAGGGTTAATGAATTAAGTACGTATTACAGAAGGGAATGTGTTATTTCACACTTACAGTGTTTCACATAAAAGGTACCTTAATAACCTCTTACTTGCTGTATCGTACTTACCAGCAATGCCCTCATTTGGACACCGATGGCGAAAAAATGTGTACAGAAATATCAAGTATAGCTGATTGTGGAGAAAACAAAACCCAGTCACGTCCTCATCGCTATCTGGAGTATAAAGTTGTATTTCTACCATTTATTTCACTTAGATCAGTGATCCTCAGTCAGACACTGTCCTATCATAATGCTTAACCCTAGATATATGGAGCTGGTATCCTTTCGATGGTGCCAGTACATCATTATCCCATATAATTGTGTTTAGCGGAATAGAGCCTGGTTATATGCTTGACACAGATTACTTATGTTAGTTGACTGTCTCCAGTTAACAATATATTAAGAGTGCTTTAATTTATATTGGAGCATTCTCTTCAACATTGTTGCAGAGTTCTATACTAGTCTGGATCCTCGCTACAATTCCCATTGCATCCCTTAAGGTCCCTCTACAATTACTGCATTTTAAAATTAAAGAAAAGAAAAAAGGAGAGAAAAGTATAAACCCTCCTGTTAGCTTGAACAATTTCGCATTGAGGCTTTATCAAGAGTAAATCGTGACCATCAGGTTCCCTCATTTTATGCCTATAATTCCACCCCAGAATGGCCCATTGAATTCGGTGAAACATTTTAACCCTTAGGTGGCAAAATGTACCTAGATGAATATCTCTGTATAAAACTCATTAATGACTCCTTGATCATTCAAATCAGAAGTCATTAAGCCCGTTATAAAGAGTCAAAAAGGCACAATATAGTATAGTATACCTAACACATTAAATGATCATGAAGTGGGTGGTTAAGATATAGGGTACACAATGCACACACAGTGTATTTATCACAGCCTACATATGTTTTATGTGTATAGTTATACATTTTGTTTTACATTAAATAATTATTTTGTATATTGAAATACGATATACTGTTTCGCTCTCTTATTTTTTACATATAGTAGCTACTTTTTACAGGGCTCCTACCATTGATAGAGCTGTAAATAGAAGTGATTCAAGTTATTGTCGGTAGTCTATTTCTGGTCCACCACTGAGGGCACAGGGTGCCATGATCACATGTTGTGGTTGTAAATAAAGATATATATATATATATATATATATATATATATATTTTTTTTTTTTTTTATTTATTTTTTTTTTTTGTTAATTTTAATGAATTTACAGAATACAATTATTTATATAATTAGGGACACATCCCTCCCCTCTTTTTGGCTATGTCTTTAGTGTCATTCAGAACAATTATTTTTCTTTTCTGTGCTGATTGCAGCTCTATTACTACTATATCATTTGTTTTTCTACCTATTTCAGGTTAGCTTACAGTGGCAATTTGGATTAGTGTCTCAGCATCACAATATATATGGTACAGACTCATTTTAAGATCAACTCTCTTTACCTTAACTCTTTAGAGTCTCTAATGCCCTTTATTATATGTATCACAGTTAGGTAGTAGATGGATTCCTACCAATACCTCATTAGGTCTCAGCTTTGAAAGGACTTGGTGGCTTCAGCTTTACATTTTAGTTTTTGATTTTATTTGCTTTATTTTATTTTTAATTTTTTTTTTAATTTATTGCGTTTTATAATAATCTCTCCCTTTTTTCAACTGTTCTCAATTTCCACTGAAGTTACTTTGTAATGCATTTGCCATTTGAATACTTGGCAGGACTATCTGTTTTTTCATTTTCTTGTATCCCTTTTTATGCAGTACTTTGCTTTTGCTGCTACTGTTTGGCACTGATTACTGTTTCCAAGTTTATAATTTACAAGGACTGTAAGATCTTTCTCAACCAATTAGTCTCATAGAATAATTCCATTGTGTTCATAAGTAGCATTCTGACTTGTTTGTCCCAAATGATCAACTTTTACACTTTCCTACATTAAATTGCATATTCCATTTGTTTGTCAAAGCTGCCGTTTTATGTATTGCTTCTATAGAACCTAAATATCCTGTTCTGAATTTATTATGCTGTATAATCTAGTGTCATCTGCAAATATTGGAATTTTGCTTACTATACCTATTACCAGGTCATTTATAAACATGTTAAAAAGCAGTTGATAAAGTAATCAGCCCTGAGGTACTCCACTCTCAACTTTAAATGTATAGGAGAAGGCTTTATATGCCAGCCTCATGCATGGTACTAGATCTGTCTAGAAGGCTTCTGTTTTAGGATGCTTCACAATGAAGTACTTGATGACCTTACTGGACTTCTTGGATCCCTGCCCATGCCTAAGTGTACTCCAAAAGATAGTAGAGGGTAATTTGTTTGTTTCTAGCCTATGTGACTCTCTAGCTCTATATTAAAAATTTCAAAATTATAAAATAAGATTTAAAGATATAATTTGTGTCTTTTAAACAGCATTTTGATTTTTAGAATAATTTAACTCCATTAAATTCCTGTGTTAAATAGTAAGAAAATCTAGCTTAGACCAAATATTTAAATACAGGCAAAGAACAAATTTGAAACAAAATTGAAAATGACATGTATTATGAAGAAAAAGTGGAGAATTGCCATTTTCAAGATAACCTAAGAGTAACAATATCCTGTTTTCCTTGCTGTTTCTTAATTTGCCACCCACGTGGTTGTTTACTACAACTATAGGATGTGGCATTTCTTCCAGCTGTCTAAAACAGGCTTCTTGATTTTACATTGTTCTTTAAAAAGCAATCAGTGTCCAAATTGGATGAAGATAATTGTTTCTGAATTTTAATTAACTATATTGGCATGCTTTTTGTATATGCCATACAAATATACAGAAATACAGTTAAGTATTGTAAATAACACAGGCACCACCATTCATAGACATTTATTGTATTACATATTATAAATACTGTATTTACAGTACATCTATAGCTAAATCAACCTTTCTTTATGTAAAATATACTGACTGCATTTGTGCTTCGATGATTAAAAAGAGAATGTTTTAACACTGTGAACTGTAATTTAATAAGCCATGTGTTTAAAACTGGCATTGTGATTGTTCCCACATAGGAACAATAAATAATACATCTGTGAAATATCTAAGATCTGGACTTTTTACAGAAATCACTAATAGATTGATTGAGTAAGTAGCATTAGTTTATTTAGCATGATGATGCCCCACATAAACACTTTAAAGTGCACACAGATTTTGCACTATTAACTATGTAGTTTTAATACATTTTCTGTTTTCTACGTACATTGTAATTTATTTTGGATATTTTAAATAAATGATAGTGGGGCTCTCAATTTTACCCTTAGAATGCAAAACAACAAGTCCAACAGCAATAACAATCTAACATTAAGTGGGTTATTGTGCATTATTACAATAAGAAATAGGCAATAGGTGAGTAGTGCTAGAGAAATAAAAGTGGACTTTAAGAACACTCAGAAACTGATAGAAATGTGTATAATTACCCAGAATTTTTTTTAACCTTTCATTACTATAGGCTTTTCACAAGCATGCAAAGCCAGAGCATGTTTATAGAGAGAGAACAATCCAGTACTACTGTACATAACTTACCTAATGATGTACATATAGCATACATTATTACCCCTATGTTAACTCTCTTCTTTCAAGCTGAGGTTTTGGTGCATAATGTACATATAGCATACATTATTAATAGTGTTGAGCGAGCATGCTCGGCCGAAGCTCGGTTCGGCTCGAGCATCGCTCTGCTCGGCACATGGCGGTACTCGTACGAGTACCGCATGTGCTCGCCCGCCATGTTCGGGTCTCCTCCCCACACATTTCGCGGCTGCTGCGCAGCCAATAAACGTGCAGGGAGGCTCTGACATCAGTGTAATGCCAGCAGCCATGTTGGCTGCTGGCATTACACTGATTGGCTGGCCAGAACCCGTGATCGGGTGCTGTATAGCACCTGACCAGCGAGTTCGGCTCAGTCTTAGCCAGGGAGAGATGAGGATAGGAAGGGAAAGTCAGTGTAGGGATAAGACAAGCAATTGTGAAAAAAAAAAGACCCAAAAGTCCTTTTTAGGACTACTGTGTGTGGGGGCAGCAGTTTATTTTGTGTGGGGAGAAAAAAAAAAAAAAAAACTTCATATAATCTGTTTAGTGTGCAAAGTTGCAGATTAGAGCACATTCTGTTTAGTGTGCAAAGTTGCAGATTAGAGCACATTCTGTTCAGTGTGCAAAGTCGCAGATTAGCAGCACATTCTTTTTAGTGTGCAAAGTTGCAGATTAGAGCACATTCTGTTTAGTGTGCAAAGTTGCAGATTAGCAGCACATTCTGTTTACTGTGCAAAGTTTCAGAATAGGAAAACATTCTGTTAAGTCTTCAAACTGTAAAATATCAAAGTCACATATTCCATTCACTGTGCGTCGCCGCATTTAAGAAGCAAATTCTGTTTACTGTGCAAAGTTTCAGAATAGGAAAACATTCTGTTAAGTCTTCAAACTGCAAAATATCAAAGTCACATATTCCATTCACTGTGCGTAGCCGCAGTTAAGAAGCAAATTCTGTGTACTGTGCAAAGTTTCAGAATAGGAAAACATTCTGTTAAGTCTTCAAACTGTAAAATATCAAAGTCACATATTCCATTCACTGTGCCGAGCCGCAGTTAAGAAGCAAATTCTGTTTACTGTGCAAAGTTTCAGAATAGGAAAACATTCTGTTAAGTCTTCAAACTGTAAAATATCAAAGTCACATATTCCATTCACTGTGCGTAGCCGCAGTTAAGAAGCAAATTCTGTGTACTGTGCAAAGTTTCAAAATAGGAAAACATTCTGTTAAGTCTTCAAACTGTAAAATATCAAAGTCACATATTCCATTCACTGTGCGTAGCCGCAGTTAAGAAGCAAATTCTGTGTACTGTGCAAAGTTTCAGAATAGGAAAACATTCTGTTAAGTCTTCAAACTGTAAAATATCAAAGTCACATATTCCATTCACTGTGCCGAGCCGCAGTTAAGAAGCAAATTCTGTTTACTGTGCACAGTTTCAGAATAGGAAAAAATTCTGTTAAGTGTTCAAACTGTAAAATATCAAAGTCACATATTCCATTCACTGTGCGTCGCCGCAGTTAAGAAGCAAATTCTGTTTACTGTGCACAGTTTCAGAATAGGAAAAAATTCTAAGTCTTCAAACTGTAAAATATCAAAGTCACATATTCCATTCACTGTGCGTCGCCGCAGTTAAGAAGCAAATTCTGTTTACTGTGCAAAGTTTCAGAATAGGAAAACATTTTGTTAAGTCTTCAAACTGTAAAATATCAAAGTCACATATTCCATTCACTGTGCCGAGCCGCAGTTAAGAAGCAAATTCTGTGTACTGTGCAAAGTTTCAGAATAGGAAAACATTCTGTTAAGTCTTCAAACTGTAAAATATCAAAGTCACATATTCCATTCACTGTGCCGAGCCGCAGTTAAGAAGCAAATTCTGTTTACTGTGCACAGTTTCAGAATAGGAAAAAATTCTGTTAAGTGTTCAAACTGTAAAATATCAAAGTCACATATTCCATTCACTGTGCGTCGCCGCAGTTAAGAAGCAAATTCTGTTTACTGTGCACAGTTTCAGAATAGGAAAAAATTCTGTTAATTCTTCAAACTGTAAAATATCAAAGTCACATATTCCATTCACTGTGCGTAGCCGCAGTTAAGAAGCAAATTCTGTTTACTGTGCACAGTTTCAGAATAGGAAAAAATTCTGTTAAGTCTTCAAACTGTAAAATATCAAAGTCACATATTCCATTCACTGTGCATCGCCGCAGTTAAGAAGCAAATTCTGTTTACTGTGCACAGTTTCAGAATAGGAAAAAATTCTGTTAAGTCTTCAAACTGTAAAATATCAAAGTCACATATTCCATTCACTGTGCGTCGCCGCAGTTAAGAAGCAAATTCTGTTTACTGTGCACAGTTTCAGAATAGGAAAAAATTCTTTTAAGTCTTCAAACTGTAAAATATCAAAGTCACATATTCCATTCACTGTGCGTCGCCGCAGTTAAGAAGCAAATTCTGTTTACTGTGCACAGTTTCAGAATAGGAAAAAATTCTGTTAAGTCTTCAAACTGTAAAATATCAAAGTCACATATTCCATTCACTGTGCGTCGCCGCAGTTAAGAAGCAAATTCTGTTTACTGTGCACAGTTTCAGAATAGGAAAAAATTCTGTTAAGTCTTCAAACTGTAAAATATCAAAGTCACATATTCCATTCACTGTGCGTCGCCGCAGTTAAGAAGCAAATTCTGTTTACTGTGCAAAGTTTCAGAATAGGAAAACATTTTGTTAAGTCTTCAAACTGTAAAATATCAAAGTCACATATTCCATTCACTGTGCCGAGCCGCAGTTAAGAAGCAAATTCTGTGTACTGTGCAAAGTTTCAGAATAGGAAAACATTCTGTTAAGTCTTCAAACTGTAAAATATCAAAGTCACATATTCCATTCACTGTGCCGAGCCGCAGTTAAGAAGCAAATTCTGTTTACTGTGCACAGTTTCAGAATAGGAAAAAATTCTGTTAAGTGTTCAAACTGTAAAATATCAAAGTCACATATTCCATTCACTGTGCGTCGCCGCAGTTAAGAAGCAAATTCTGTTTACTGTGCACAGTTTCAGAATAGGAAAAAATTCTGTTAAGTCTTCAAACTGTAAAATATCAAAGTCACATATTCCATTCACTGTGCGTAGCCGCAGTTAAGAAGCAAATTCTGTTTACTGTGCACAGTTTCAGAATAGGAAAAAATTCTGTTAAGTCTTCAAACTGTAAAATATCAAAGTCACATATTCCATTCACTGTGCGTCGCCGCAGTTAAGAAGCAAATTCTGTTTACTGTGCACAGTTTCAGAATAGGAAATAATTCTGTTAAGTCTTCAAACTGTAAAATATCAAAGTCACATATTCCATTCACTATGCGTCGCCGCACTTAAGAACCAAATTCTGTTTACTGTGCACAGTTTCAGAATAGGAAAAAATTCTGTTAAGTGTTCAAACTGTAAAATATCAAAGTCACATATTCCATTCACTGTGCGTCGCCGCAGTTAAGAAGCAAATTCTGTTTACTGTGCACAGTTTCAGAATAGGAAAAAATTCTGTTACGTGTTCAAACTGTAAAATATCAAAGTCACATATTCCATTCACTGTGCGTAGCCGCAGTTAAGAAGCAAATTCTGTTTACTGTGCACAGTTTCAGAATAGGAAAAAATTCTGTTAAGTGTTCAAACTTTAAAATATCAAAGTCACATATTCCATTCACTGTGCGTAGCCGCAGTTAAGAAGCAAATTCTGTTTACTGTGCACAGTTTCAGAATAGGAAAAAATTCTGTTAAGTCTTCAAACTGTAAAATATCAAAGTCACATATTCCATTCACTGTGCCGAGCCGCAGTTAAGAAGCAAATTCTGTTTACTGTGCACAGTTTCAGAATAGGAAAACATTCTGTTAAGTCTTCAAACTGTAAAATATCAAAGTCACATATTCCATTCACTGTGCGTCGCCGCAGTTAAGAAGCAAATTCTGTGTACTGTGCAAAGTTGCAGATTTGCAGCACATATTCCGTGTAATATGAAGAAGGCGGGTAAAAAGGGACGGGGAAGTGGACGTGATCCTGATAGTTCAGGGCGCGGGTCAGGACGCGTAGAAACTGCGCCTGGTGCCAGAGCACAAGACAGAAAGACATCCACCATACCTAGCTTCATGTCTCATTTTACAGGGCGTAGCAGGACATCACTCTCGAGGTCCGACCACTGCGAACAGGTGGTCGGTTGGATGTCAGCTGATACTGCTTCCAGTCGGTTAAGCACCACCCTGTCTTCCACCAAGTCCACTCTCAGTAGCCAAGAGTCTGGTCAACATAATCCTCACTCTGATCATCCTTCCTCCCACCATAGAGGATCTGGTCAAAGAAGTGATCCCACACTGGGATATAGTGAGAAGCTCGTCTCATCACCAATCCTTAATTTGAACCTCTCTCCAAGCACGCTTGCAGAGGAACATGACATCTTGCGCCCTGATTCACAACCTCTAGAGGGTACCCAATCACAAGAAGATGACAGAGGTGAACGGCATTTAAGGTCAAAGGAAGTGGATGATGATGATGATGAGACACAGTTGCCATTACATCAACCACTATTACTGTCTCAAGACCTTGATGAGGAGGATGATATACAGTTGTCAATGACTGAGTATGTGGTGGGATCAAGACATGAGGAGGATGATCAGAGTGAGGAAGTGGAGGAGGACTTGGTGGACGATGAGGTGACTGACCCCACCTGGGAAGGTGTAGAGCCGAGCGATGACAGCAGTCCTGAGGGTGAGCCATCTGCAGCACCGCAACAGGCTGGAAGAGGCAGTGGTGTGGCTACAGAAAGAAGGCGGACCGCACCAAACCGGCCCGCAAATGTTCCACGGAGCACCCCCTTGCGTAAATCTCCCTTGCCAAGGGGTAGGTGTTCCGCGTTTTTTTAAGGAAAGTGCGGACGACAAAAGAATTGTAGTTTGCAACCTGTGCCACACCAGAATGAGCCGAGGCATGAACACTAGAAACCTCACCACCACCAGCATGATCCGACACATGGCATCCAAGCATCGTAATAAGTGGGAGGAACGCCTGGATCGCCCATCTGTGTCTGCAGGCCACACCACTGCCTCCTCTTCCCCTGTTTTCGGTGCCGGCCAATCGCCTGTCGAAGGCGCAGGCCCGCATACCTCCCGCCCTGCACCTGTACCATCTGAAGCACCATCAGCGACCACATCCACTTCCCTGTCCCAGCACAGCGTCCAAATGTCGTTACCCCAGGCATTTGAGCGCAAGCGAAAATACCCAGCCACCCACCCACAGGCCATAGCACTAACCTCACACCTTTCCAAATTACTGGCCATCGAAATGCTGCCATTTAGGCTTGTGGAGACTGAGTCCTTCCGCAGCCTGATGGCAGCAGCTGTCCCTCGGTACGCGGTCCCCAGCCGCCACTACTTTTCCCGGTGTGCCATCCCCGCATTACACCACCATGTGTCCCGTAACATCACCCGTGCCCTGACCAACGCAGTTACTGGGAAGGTCCACTTAATGACTGACCCATGGACAAGTGCTTGTGGCCAGGGACGCTACATTTCCCTGACGGCACACTGGGTGAATGTGGTGGAGGCTGGGAGCGACTCGGACCCTGGGATGGCACAGGTGCTACCCACGCCGAGGATTGCGGGCCCTACCTCCATCAGGGTTTCCGCCAGCACCTACGTTATTGGCTCCTCCTCCGTTTCCACCTCCGAATTCTCTGCGCGCAGCGCCACTCACCCATCAGCCGGTAGCTGGAAGCAGTGTAGCACTGCAGTGGGGAAGCGTCAACAGGCCGTGCTGAAGCTGATCTGCCTTGGGGACAAACAGCACACGGCCTCAGAGCTGTTGCAGGGGATTAGTCACCAGACCGAGCAGTGGCTCTCGCCACTCAACCTGCAACCAGGCATGGTTGTGTGTGATAATGGGCGTAACTTGGTGGCGGCTTTGGAGCTCGGCAAGCTCACACACGTACCATGCCTAGCGCATGTATTTAATTTAGTGGTTCAGCGATTTCTAAAAACCTACCCCAATTTGCATGATCTCTTGACCAAGGTGCGCCGCGTGTGTGCACATTTCCGTAAGTCATCTACAGCTTCAGCCGGCCTGTTGAAGCTGCAGCAGCGCTTACAATTGCCAGCTCACCGGCTGCTGTGTGACGTGAGCACGCGCTGGAACTCCACCTTCCACATGTTGTCCCGGCTTTGTGAGCAGCAGAGGGCAGTAGTGGAGTACCAGCTGTTACACGGTCGTCGCCTCTCCGTTCAACTTCCTGTAATCAGAAGTGAGGAGTGGGAATGGATGTCAGACCTCTGTGAGGTTTTACGCAATTTTGAGGAATCGACACAGATGGTGAGCGGCGATAATGCTATTATCAGTGTAACCATCCCACTTCTGTGTCTACTGAAACACTCGCTGCTCACAATTAAAACTGACGCTTTGCATGTGGAAGAGGTGGAAATGCGGGAGGAAGAGCTTACACAAGGTGATAGCCAGAGCACCCTCACTTCGTCTTCTCAGCGACAATTGGAGGAGGCGGAGGAGGAGGAGGAGGAGGAGGAAGACACGGTTGCCTCCGCTACAGAGGGTAGCCATGGAACTTTAGTTCCATCTCTTCAGCGTGGGTGGGCAGAAGAGGAGGAAGAGGATGAGGAGATTGAGAGTCATCCTCCTGGTGAGGACAGCGAAATCTTGCCTGTTGGTACTCTGGCACACATGGCTGACTTTATGTTAGGCTGCCTTTCCCGTGACCCACGCGTTATACGCATTTTAGACAACACGGATTACTGGGTGTTCACCCTTCTGGACCCCCGCTACAAAGAGAATTTCTCATCTCTCATTCCTCCGGTGGAGAGGACAAGCAAAATGGTGCAATACCAGAAGGTTCTTGTTGAAAAATTGCTCCAAAATTTTCCATCTGACAACGCTGGCGGCAGAGTACGTGCTACCTTGGCCAACAGAGAAGGGGAGAAAAGGGGAGCACACAGCAGTTCCGACAAAGGCAGGGCAACACTCTCCAAGGCGTGGGACACCTTCATGACACCCCGCCAGCACCCTCACCCTGATGCGCAGCCTAGTGTCACAAGGAGGGAAAAGTTTTGGAAGATGGTGAAGGAGTACGTAGCAGACCGTGTCAGCGTCCTCAATGATCCCTCTGTGCCTTACAACTACTGGGTGTCCAAGCTGGACACGTGGTATGAACTGGCACTCTACGCCTTGGAGGTGCTGGCCTGCCCTGCCGCCAGCGTTCTGTCTGAGCGGGTATTTAGTGCTGCTGGTGGCATCATAACAGATAAGCGTATCCGCCTTTCCACCGAAAATGCTGATAGGTTGACACTTATAAAAGTGAACAAGGCCTGGATTTCCCCTGACTTCTCCACTCCACTGGAGGAAAGCCCCGGAGGAACATAAAGTGACTTTATATATGTTATTTACAATGATGGGAATACTCTGTATTCCCATTCACCCCTTCCACCCAAAAAACGGGTATATGGTTGACTCTTAATCTTCTCATCCTCCTCCTCCTCTTCCATATGCCCTGTGATATAATTTTTATATAGGGCCAGCTCACCAGCGGGCCCTGTTTGACAATTTTTGTATAGGTCAGCTCACCAGCGGGCCTTCTCATATAATGTTTTATTGGGTCAGCTCTCTAGCGGGCCCTCTCATATAATGTTTTATAGCGTCAGCTCACTAGCGGGCCTTCGCATATAATGTTTAGGATGGTCAGCTCCGCAGCAGACCCTCACCCATAATGTTTTGGATGGTCGGCTCAGCGCACGTTTCCCTCTTAATCATGGCCCCAGTTCAGAAAAATCGAGGAAATTTTTGGGAGAATTTGCCTTTGCGCACGTTTCCCTCTTAATCATGGCCTCAGTTCAGAAAAATCGAGGAAATTTTTGGGAGAATTTGCCTTTGCGCACGTTTCCCTCTTAATCATGGCCTCAGTTCAGAAAAATCGAGGAAATTTTTGGGAGAATTTGCAGATGATATACAAGTAAATATACAGCAAATACTGTTTGGTAACAATTTTTCGCCTAAAGTCGTTTTTATCTGCCTTTTTGTGTGTTTTACGGTCAGTCTGTAAAAATGGCGTACTACGGGCGAAACATCGTTCCCAGCAGCGATGTTGGAGTCCAAGATGCATCCAGACATCCTCCCTATGCTGTCCCTGAACCATTTCTGTGGTGTTTCCATCATTTTCTGCCCTTTTCCTATGGACCAGGCACCCTCCCCTCATCAGAGCAGGGGGTGCCTGGTGTAATGCTCGAGTCCTCCCATTGACTTCAATGGGGCTCGGGTGCTCGGCCGAGCACTCGAGCCTCCGGGGGTGCTCGGTCAGAGCACCCGAACACCCGAGCATTGGGGTGCTCGCTCATCACTAATTATTAACCTTATGTTAACTCTCTTCTTTCAAGCTGAGGTTTTAGTGCATAGTTTGGTCAAAATATTTTAAAGCCAATGCCTCCATTTTATACAAGTCCTATCTGTTACATCTTACTATACGAAAAGGCTTACAAAATAGCTTTATATTAAAAGCTCTGTCTATACCCTCATGGCTTATTTGACCTGCCTTCAGAAGGAATCACTTATAGTGAGTAGGTTGGAGACTCAAAAACTAGTAGAAGTATACTGTCAATGTTTATAGAGGACTTCACCACACATTTCTATTAATAGTATAGAGCTTGAATAATACAACTTTCCAATGTGAACAGATTCTTTTATTTGCTCGACAGATATCTAGTAATTAAATGTTAATATGGGCAGCAATAACTTAATAAAATATTATTATGAATTATGCCTTTACCCCTCTGAGTGCCAGAGGGGTGTGAAACTCATAACAAAGCAATGCATTGCATACCTATCTGGTATGCAAATGGTTAAAAACCTCTCCTGCATTGTTTTCCAAATGTGTATTTTTAAAGATACATTTAGTACACTTAATTTATACCATTATTGCCATTTATAACAGGGGAATGTATTGTGTTAGGGTGGAAAAGCTGTTAGAATAAGGAAAAGACAAATGTTGGAAAGAAAACACTCACACTGTGACCCCTATGAGATGTTAGGACTCCCTTAAATACCTTGGGTTGATGGTCCCAGACTCACAGCCTCTTCAGATCAGTTTTTTCACGATAACATGGAACTTTTTGCTTTACAATGCATTCCATACCCCTCTGACACTCAAAGGGTTAAACTCCCACTAAATGTCAACGGGTGAGTTAAACTAATAAAGATGACATTTCTAACTAAATTCCTATTTATATTTCACGGGGCACCCACTTATATTCTCAAGTGCTACTTTAAACTAATCAACAAAATAATTACCCATTTTTAAGGGCAGACGGGCCTTGAGTAATTAAACTTTTGTCTCTCAAATGTCCAGTGAGGGAAGAGGGAATCTCCCTTCCAGACTTTTGCAGATATTACTAAGTGATACAGGAGCAATTTACAGTTGCATATATTCTACCACCCACTGCATTTGTTTCCAAAAATAGATTAACACTTTCTTAAAAGTGGTTACAAACTACACAGAACTTTGTGGGACCAGGGGTCAGCTTGAGCCCCACGCACAAACTGTATGCAGGGACTGGTGTTTTATACAAAATGTTACGGAATATACAGCAAAAGATCCACATATCCCCTTATGGAAACAACACTGTACATTGGATTTTGACAGGTATGGTCTTAAAATGTCCCCTCTATTAAGCCGAGCACACCTTTCATAAAACTTGACTTTTATTAGGACATTAAGACGTCCAGCGTTTCAGTCCATGTTTGGACTTTCATCAGGGACAAACAAACTTCCAGATCCATCTGCACACATCTCTTTATATTAACCCATCTTTGAATATGGCACAGAGTCCACATGTGTGACTACTATCAGGGACTTTGTCATGGTGGAGAGTAGAGGGTTAAAATTTTGGAACCAGTATGGACTTTATAAAAATAATTTTTCTATCCTAAATGTATGTAAATGATCCCATGCTAAAACAATGGCCCTTTGCTTCAAAGTAGGGGGTGAAAATAACTGAAAGTCACTTTTTTGGGAATTTATAACCATCTTCTAGACAATAAGGTCTAAAGAAGGTTCATTATCTTATGTAAAAATCTCAAAGTCTGGGGAGAAAGTGTACTCCCATGTGAGAAAGTCTGGTAGGATGACATGTTTATATGACGCATGATGAACTTTTGACCATATCACTTGGGAGACAAAACAAATCAGATGTCATTACAGGTGCACATTTTTATACAGTGTTGCGGTACCATCTTCTGGGTTCATAGAGTTATTACTGGAAGAATGCATGATTCATATGGAAATTAGAAATTTAGAGTATCCAATCAGATAATACTCATTATGTCACTGAATAATGAGATGGATCTTTATTCAATCAGAGAAGACTGGCAGGGCTTTCTGATAAGAGTAATTTTATCTTATAAAATAGTAAGGCCTAAGGTAGTTCAATATCTTGGCTTCCTGGTTCTGTTTGCTGAAGTGTTCCTGCCAGGCCCCAAAGAAAATCTAATAAGAACCTACACTTTGATTATCTGGTAAATGTATTTTTCCTTATTGTAATTCTGCAAAAATTCAGAATCAAATATATATTTCCTCTATAGTGGAGGAAAAATAATTTTTCTTATAAATTGTCTTAATTAGACTGGCCACCCAGTTAAGATTAATTATAAAAAGCAATATAGGCTGTAGTAATTCTGGAATTAAGCAGAATTGATTAATTAATTTGTAATATTTTGTCAGATAAGTGTAAAATAGTTGATAGCAATTAGATGTATATAGAATTGTTTATATATTAGTTAATGCAATTTTTGATATTTCTAGAATAATATATTGTGTTTTTGGAAAGGTTATTTTAGCTAATATTTGATCTGGGGAATTCTTTGAATTTGTTTATTAAACCTTCAACTGCTATTTGTGTATTTTGGTATTTTTAGGGATTTCTTTGCGCGTGTGAGATAGGTCAGTGGTACATTCCCTGAGTATGGAGCCTATTCAACCTCAGGGTTGCAAGTTTGAATCCTGAGAGGGTCAAATCAGCCCTTCATCCTTCTGAGGTCGGTAAATGAGTACCCTTGACTGGGTAATAATAGTACCTATTATTTCAGCTGCCGATTTGGTTAATTCCAAGAGCGTGTGCTGAAAGTGCTTTGAGTCCCACTGGGAGAAAGGCACTCTATAAATACTAGCTATTTTTATGTGTCTTGGCCTAACCTTTGTACAGTGGGACATTTATTCAAACCTCTCACTAGACAAAAGAAGCTGCCATCTTAGGTGGGGCTCTATATACTTATAGCTGTGGATTAACCCTTGGAGTAACCTATAGGTTTTATATAGGATTGCTATGGCCATGTTTATGAAATATGTTGCATGAAGTTTTTTTATTCTTTATGACTTATTTTATTAGATTTGATTCTGAGTATATTCTTGGTACAATCTATCATTGACTATAATAAATGCAATTTATATGTTTTATTCAGAGGTATACATATTGAAATCAGTAGATAATTGAATTATAGTGATCTAAGTCTGGGATTTTATTCCAGTTAATTTCTCTAAATTTTGCTATTGCATATGGTACAAGGAGATTGTCAGAGGACCTGGCTTAATATTAAAGCCTACTCACCTGATAACATACCTTAAACCTCAATTAGCATAGTTTATACAGTTTCTGGGGCAGAGGTATTCATATATGCTGCTGTACACTGTATTTTAATTAATTGTAAGGATCAATTATCCTTTTATATGCTGCTAAGTTCAATTACTGTTATTTAATACCTCTGAATATGCCTATGTGTGGTTAACCCTTTAATTGCTGGTAATACTAATTGTGATAATTTTGGTTTGAGTTACTGTATCTCTATTGAAATTGGTGTTCACTCATTTATATCATTGTTGATTACACTTTATATATATATATATATATATATATATATATATATATATATATATATTACTTAAATAAATTATATATATATACAAATACGTGTAATTGATTATTTTAATCAATTTTTTACTGTGAAGTATGAGGAACGACTAAACAAACTTGTTTATTTACTCTAGAGAAAAGACGACTAAGAGGAGACCGTATCACATTGTACAAGTATATGAGAGGTCAATACAAGGATCTCTGCCGTGAGCTATTTATTCCAAGGCCTGATCAGGTGACCAGGGGACATCCCAGGGCTTTTTTATGTTAAGGTCTGTTAAATTGTGGAATTCATTACCCAGGGAGGTAGTTATGGCAGATACAATGGATACATTTAAGAGAAGATTAGATACATTTCTTTCAAAAGGCAACATACATAGTTATACTGTTTACCAGTAGGCTGATCAGGATGGTCTGATAAAGACTAATTTAATTGGTAGCAGGAAAGCTATAAAATTCTCAGTTACTGGGGTATGAGGCAAAGGTTGAACTTGATGGACTTGTGTCTTTTTTCAACCTAATTTACTATGTTACTATGTAAGTAGCGTGTCAATACCTAGTATTGTGCAAAGTTCTCAAATATTATTATTTATCTATTTATATGAAGATATTAAACCTAATTGGGTCTCCTATTTAACCCATTCTTGTATTTTCTTCAACACCACAGACGCTGGCTCAGCGTCAGACATAATAATTTTTGACCCCAGAAGTGCCCCACTGAAGAGGTAACTGTGTGTGGCAACAACTGTAAAATATTGCACTTCATATGTCATCTCCACTTTGGATCAAATCTACCATGACAATAAGAATAAAATGTTTGAGCAATTACATGTAGAATATGGAATCCCTAAAAGATTTCTTCATCTGTGTATCACGGTGCCCATGATTGCTCACCCTTGCTGTCAGTTAGGTGTGTGTGTGTTCTCCTTTGGCCGCCTGTCTATCATCTGCCCAGTACTGCCTATTTAAACTGGGCTAAGGCACCCTTTGGTTGCCCTTTCGTGGTGTCTCTGCATCTGCAGTCACCTGTCTTACTTGTATCCTTGGGCCTGTTGATCTGCTACCAGTGTCAGCGTTTCTCCACTGTCAGAGCTGCTGCTGCTTGGTTCCTGCCTTTGTTCCAGATCCGGTTGGACTGTTGTTCCTGCTTCTGCTTCTGATCCGGTGCTGCCGTTTGTTCATACTTACGTCCCTGATCCAGTACTGGCGTTGTTCCTGCTTCCGTTCCTGACCTGGTTGGCCGTTCTGCCATTCCTGTGGTTGTCCGGGAGTGCATACTGTTCCTGATGCTGTATCCTGATTGTCATCGTCTGGCTGCCTAGTCGCCTGGGCGACATTCTTATCACCGGTTACTCCACTCACCGGTTGCTCATCCCGCTGTATAGAACCGGTTGGGCCATACGTTTGTCCAGTACGTGGTACTGGTTTACTCCACATATACCGGTGGCTGATTCCGCTGTACAGAACCGGTTGGGCGTTCCATTGCTCCAGTACGCGGTACTGGTTTACTCCACATACCAGTTGCTGATTCCGTTGCTTAGAACCGGTTGGGCGTTTATGTTGCTCCAGTATGTGGTACTGGATTACTGCATTCACCGGTTGCTGATTCCACTGTATAGAACCGGTTAGGCATTCCATTGCTCCAGTACACGGTACTGGTTTACTCCATATACCGGTTGCTGATTCCGCTGTATAGAACCGGTTGGGCGTTTCGTTGCTCCAGTACGCGGTACTGGTTTACTCCACATACCGGTTGCTGATTCCGCTGTATAGAACCGGTTGGGCATTTCGTTGCTCCAGTACGAGATACTTTTTTACTCCACATACTGGTTGCTGATTCCGCTGTATAGAACCGGTTGGGAGATACGTTTGTCCAGTACGTTGTACTGGTTTACTCCTCATACCAGTTGCTGATGCCGCTGTATAGAACCGGTAGGGCGATACGTTTGTCCAGTACATTGTACTGGTTTACTCCACATACCGGTTGCTGATTCCACTGTATAGAACCGGTTGGGCGTTTCGTTGCTCCAGTACGAGATACTGGTTTACTCCACATACCGGTTGCTGATTCCGCTGTATAGAACCGGTTGGGCATTTCGTTGCTCCAGTACGAGATACTTTTTTACTCCACATACTGGTTGCTGATTCCGCTGTATAGAACCGGTTGGGAGATACGTTTGTCCAGTACGTTGTACTGGTTTACTCCTCATACCAGTTGCTGATGCCGCTGTATAGAACCGGTTGGGCCATACGTTTGTCCTGTATGCAATACTGACTGACTCTCCATTCACCGGTTGCTGATTCCACTGTATAGAACCAGTTGGGTTTTCTCCACATTCACCGGTTGCTGATCCCGCTGCATAGAACCGGTTGGGCTATATTGTTGTCTATGACAGTACTTGTTAACCTTGTCTACCGGTTGCGGCTGCCACCGGTTTGGGCTCCCTGGCTGTGATACTGGTTGGCTCCACTCTCCATCCTCGGCTGCTTCCCTATCAACTCAGCATTAGTGGAGCAGTCCTCCTATTCCTGGCTGCCTTGCCCAGTATATTGGCAAGGCCGGTAGAGCCACATTCAGTGCTTTGTGTACCCTCCAGGCTGCCATGCCCAGTATATTGGCAAGGCCGGTAGAGCCACATTCAGTGATTTGTGTAACCTTCCACGCTGCCTTGCCCGGTATATTGGCAAGGCCGGTAGAGCCAGTTTGCTTTCTATTGTGACATCCTGCAGGCTGCCTTGCCCGGTATATTGGCAAGGCCGGTAGAGCCACACTTTGAATATCTTGCAACCCTCCAGGCTGCCTTGCCCGGTGTATTGGCAAGGTCGGTAGAGCCGGTTTACATTCCTTAGTGCCATCTTTCTGGCTGCCTTGCCCAGTATTTTGGCAAGGCTGGTAGAGCCTAATTTGCTGTATCTTGCTAACTACTGTTTGAACCCATTTTGTATATGTGACATATGTGTATGTTCTGGACCCGTGAGGGTTCCCATTAAACTTTTCAATTAAGTTTGATTTTTATCTTACTCTGTGTCTGAGAGTCAAAACAAACTGTGATACTGTGATCTTCTATCCTCTGTCCTCTTCAACAGTGATCTTTTTTCTTCATATTTTTTTATTATTATCCTTTTTCTTCTTCATTGTGCCTCAATGAAGAAATAAATATGTTAAAATTATACATGCCTCTGAAGTTACTTGCTCAGCAGAAAAGCAGATGAACCCCCCCCCCCCATTTACCTTTCGGCCATTGCCTGAGCCATACTAAACTACTAGTAACTATTAGTAAACTTGAACAGAGACTGGCTATTATATGGCCAGTCCCTGTTCAAAATTGTCCCCATGCTTCTACTGGCTGGGAGGTGGGGTTACTTGGGTTTTGTCATCCCTTACGCTAGAAGCTGGGTGGCTGGGAGGTGAGTAACCCCACAGTGTGGGAACCATTTTGAACAGAGCCTGGCCATATAAAAGCCATTCACTTTGACCAAATTTACCACAGTATGACTTGGGCAATGGCCAGAGAAGTATATAGGCATATAAGCAAATAAACAAAATAAGAAATTGGTAAGTAATGGGACAGGGACCCCCTGATGTAAGCTGTGTCTAGGGCAGACTGATACTTGACAGGATAGATTATTTTGTAGAGGAAACATTGATTTGTAGGACTTAGACTTGTTTTGCACAAGCACTTTGGAAACACTGATTTGCTTTAGGACTTAGACTTGTGTTAGGCACAATCCCCGAGAAAAGATTGATTTGAAGGACTTAGACTTGTGTTAGGCCCTAACTCTGAGGAAACATTGATTTGTAGGACTTAGACTTGTGTTAGGCACTAGCTTCAAGGAAGCATTGATTTGTAGGAATTAGAATTGTTTTAGGCCCTAGCCCTGAGGAAACATTGATTTGTACGACTTACACTTGTGTTCGATCCAATCCCTGAGGAAACATTTGTAACACTTTGGCTTGTTAGCATCACAAGCCCTGAGGAATAAGTGATTTGTAGGGTTTAGGCTTCTTAGAAACAAGCCTCCGAAAACTTTGTTTTTTCTAGGCCTCTGGTTTGTGTGGAAAGAACAAGCCCTAAGAAAATAAAAAATGCCCAACTGGCCTAGTGCCAGCAAGTCATGTAATGGTGGCCAGTGGCCAGTGGCCATTGTCAAATGCCCTGGTGTCATTGTGGCATTTGTGACTGATGTACTTGCTGCTGCTACTGCTGCTAAGTTGTTTAAGCAGCGGGGTGATTAGGCAGCTACAAGGGAAAGGGATCAGCAACAGGATTGATATGGTTATTGGATGATCATGGTCCCACTTGCCACTACTGGCTCTAATGATGGGGAAATTAAGTTGGTCATTAATGCTTCTCTACCTGCCCCTCCTCCAAAATTATGGGCGTGTTCAATGCTGGTAGGAGTCATGGTCACTTACTAATCCTTAGAGTCAGTGGACACATACCGGTTCTTGTAGCTCCTCCTTTTATTTATATTCCAGGTGCTCATAGTGATAACACACACTATGACCCTCTCCTGCCTCAATTTTGCTATGCAAATCAGATAACAATTGCCTAGCACAATATATCTCTCTCTAGTTGCTTGTATTGTGTTTCACTTCCTGGAAAGCATTAGCTTTAGCAAAAAACGCAAAGAAAATGTAAGTAAAGGGGCGAAATGTTTGTAATCTCTTTTTTAAAGATTTTCCTGTGAAAAAGTAGAGAACCATGTGGTTTTCATGGATTTTTTCACGGGTACATGATGGGACCTTTTGCCCAACCCTAATCAATACATCCATGGGTCACTAGTGTAGGGATCCCTAGTTATGCATATGTGTATGTGTTGAAACTACTGTTCAAATACACATTGGTGGTTTATAACATGTTGGGGTCTCAACGTCTTGGTTTGCTATACCCTAGTTTAAGGCAATAATAGAGAGTCCCTTAACATGTGTTACAAGCCACTGCATATGATTGAATGCCAAATTCATCTGCTTTTTCACAGTTTTTTATGCATTTTTAACTGTCAGTATTTTGTCACAACACAGGTAATTGCGTACCTTACTGTGACTTAAAACTACAGATGGTACTTTTTTTAATGCTGCCTATTGAATCGAGCCCTATGCGAGGATCCTGCTTAAAGCATGCTAACATCATTAGCTGGTGCATGTCTGTGCTCGCATTATTGTAAGATTCATTATTCAGTTTTTTCTGCAGTAAGTATATCAGTTGGAAACTCTCATTAATTCCTGCACCTACATGGCAAACCAACAAGGTGGTCAAAAGTTTTCAGCAGCTCAGATGCATCATACATTATATTCCATTAGCCAGATGACAAAGATGCTCCCTCCTAATCCTTCCAGCTTTACATTGCTTACTCTCTACTAATGGAACCATTCTGCTTGTACAAATGCTCTAGAATGTACAAAGAGGAATTCCACTGGTTGGGACCTCCATTTTCAGCTGATGATGGGACAGGTTGTTACTTTGTTATATGGAATATAACAAAGTATATGAAGTTGAAGAAAAAAGGCAGCACCAGTGGGACTTTTCAATAATTGATTTAGCAATTTTATTGTTAACATTTCAGTCCAAATTTGGACCTTTCTCAAGACATTTAGTGATTGTGAGCATCAAACATTTAAACTATGTCATTACCCATAACGCCCCACACATAACTGATGTCACTCTCATGCAGTCGGAGACCCCACTGCATGAGAGTGATGTCATACAACTAAGAGAAACAAAAATTAAAAAGTATATATATTCTTCAAAGCAATATATTCAAACAGTAAATCATAGAGAAGACATTCTTACTGAAAGAACAATAATATAAGTTATATTTCAACTAGTAATTGTCAAAATGAGCCCCTAGATACATGCGGGTAATTCTGATCATTCATCGCTGTAGAGCATTGTGATTGGACAAAGGGTTTTGTACTTTATTTCATCAAAATAAAACTATACTCAAAATCTAAAAATCTAATAACCCTAAATCCCCTTCATATGCGCTGATCTGTGAACCCAAAAAGGACTTATAAACACAAATAAGAAAAGTCTTGTTCATAAGCATGAAGAAAGAACATCGTTCTCTACTCGTTGTTCATTTCAGCTATACCACAGAGTGTTTGGCTAAACCATATCCAAAAGTTACAATTTAACAATCCTCTTCAAATACATTTACCGTGTAAATGATATAAGTCTAGAAACAGTATTGCCATCGGGTTAATCGCTAGATGTGGTTACTGGATGGGTGGCATACCTCTTACCTATGACATCCCATTAGTAAAAACATACAAAATTAATTTGTTCATTCAGCCCTGCTGGAGACCTGGTATTGAGACGGTGAAGCCATCTCTCTTCTCTTCTGAGTAATAGTTTTCCACGGTCACCTCCCCTTGGGAGTATTGGTTCATAGTCAATAACCATGTATTTAGGATCAACTAGCATGTGTTTTGCTAGAATAAAGTGTTTAGGTATTGGTTTATCTGACCTGTTGGTTGCCAATGCCTGTCAAACCTAGCTTTTGTGATTGGCCATCCGTTCTTTAAATGTAGTAATAGTCTTAGCTATATAGTATAGGCTACATGGGCACACAATATAATATACCACAAATGTGCTTGTTCATGTCAGTCTAGAGTTAATCTTAAAGTATTTATTCCTATGAGGATGTTTGAATTCTGTACCCACTATCAAGGAACGACATGTAGTGCAGTTATTACCACACTTACAACATCCAGATTTATCTCTTGTCAACCATGTGGAATATTGTCCTGTATATGAACCAATGGGGCCAGTCCTTATTAGAATGTCTCGTAAACCTTTACCTCTTTTGTAGCTGAACAACGGTGGTTCCCTATGGAGAGTTGGTTAAGCTACTGCTGCCTACCAAGTCACAAGGGGAATAACCAGGAGTGCATGGACAGTGTGAAACTAGTGTGCTTCAATACGCCGGAGTCCTGTGATCTAGCCCTATTTGCACTGTCTTGTCCCCAACTTGTGATAACGGTATGCCCAGACATTAGATCTGTATAGGAAATTCACTCATTTTCTAAATAATACTTCGGTCTATGGCAATCCGTGTTGACACTGTAAACACATTCATTCTGACACCAAGACACATTCACTCCAGTAGCATCATATCATGCTGTCTACACTGCTCAATATCTTTTGTCTCATTTACAATGTGTTACAGCAGCACACAGCTACTATTGGCACACACACACACACACTCATTCACTCAGGGTCACACACGTAAACATCTGATTTAAAACCATTACTTGCATGGAGTAAAGTGGTCAACCACCAGTTGAGCACAGAGTGTGTTACACATACTCATTCACTCAGGGTCACACACACTCAGGGTCATACATTCATTCACTCAGGATCTCACACACACTCATTCACTCAGGGTCACACACACTCAGGGTCATACATTCATTTACTCAGGGTCACACACACTCAGGGTCATACACTCATTCACTCAGGGTCTCACATACACACACACACACACACACACACACACACACACACTCACTCACTCACTCAGGGTCACACACACTCAGGGTCATACATTCATTTACTCAGGGTCACACACACTCAGGGTCATACACTCATTCACTCAGGGTCACACACTCATTCACTCAGGGTCACACACACTCAGGGTCATACACTCATTCATGCAGGGTCACACACACACACACACACACACACACACACACACACTCATTCACGTAGGGTCACACACATAAACCTCTGTTTTTATTGTTATTAGAATTTGTAAAAATGGCTGAACTGTGTGAAAGAACTCTGAGAAACCATAGAAGAAATAATGAAACTTTAGAGGAGAGCTCAAATAGACTAAGACATCCAAATGAAACTTTATGATGATAAAGACAAACAGAAAACACTGCAGAAAGAGAAGAGCGATTGGAAGTGAGAAGAAAGGCAAAACACAGTAGGAATAAAGAGATAAATGAATAATCAACAAGCTGTACTTAATGTACAAGAGCATTACATAGGAAATATGTCTACTTTTGACAAAATATGTTTATACCTTCCAAACCCTGTATTTAGTAACGGGCAACTATATGTTGCTCTCTCAAGAGTTCAGTCATTCGATGCATTAAGTGAGAACGAGATTGTTAATTGTGTTTACACTGAAATAGATGAATAAATAAATAAAATGCGTTATTATTTTATAACCTTGAAAATCTTCTATACCGGCGTATGTTACGCTGAGTACAGCTAGTATTCAATAAAATACAAACCAAGTGAATAGTTATCCTCACATTTATGTGATTATCCACATACAGACAGGCATGTAGAGTTCATCAGATCAGCCTACTTCCAGAAATATAAACAAAAGATATCAGTGCTAAGGGTGAAAATTTATCAAATAAGGAAGTCCTGCAGATAAATAACCACACCTGGTCAGAAAATACACTACTCAGGCAGATATGGCTCATCCAAACCTTCCAGTGGATTGGTATCCCAGACAGTTCAACTATTGTTTAATATCCTTTGGAGACTACAGATGATAAATAATACTTCCCCAATGAGTAAGTTAAAGAAAGTATTTTTAAAGTACAGTTCTTGGGTCCTGGAAAGCAATACCGATGAAGCAAAAGTACTAAGAAATGTGTTTGGTGGAGGAAGAAGGTTCTAGGAGTCAGAATTGCCTGTTAGAAGTATTTATTATGTGCCAAAAGTAGCAGAATTCATTTGTCTGTTACTCCTGGTAGATGCTCACAGACATGAATGATCAAACACCCTTTGCCTTGTGCAAAGTGTTTTGAACGTGGTTACATTATTTTCCTTATATATTTAATAATTAAGAAACTTTGTGGGGTCCATTGGGGAAGAGGACGAGGAAACACTGGTTCCAACTCACAAATATTGGATGCTGGAAAGATTGTCAACTATTCCCATATAGTTGGCACCATTTCAATTGGACCTTTGTAAATATATTTACCAGTGTGTTTCTTCTAGTGAACTATCCTCTACACTATTTCACTCTCTCTCTCTCCCTTCAACTTCTCTGCTTTTTGTTTACAGATCAGAGTATAAAAGATGGAGTGAAGACAAAGATGGAGGTTTTAAGAGTATATTAGAAATCTGATAGTCTTTATTTATTGCTAGTATTAACTTGGATTACTTAGTTTTCTGTAATATTTATGGTGTAGACTACATTGGTTATTTCTAGTGATGAGCGAGCATGCTCGGCCGAAGCTCGGTTCGGCTCGAGCATCGCTCTGCTCGGCACATGGCGGTACTCGTACGAGTACCGCATGTGCTCGCCCGCCATGTTCGGGTCTCCTCCCCGCACGTTTCGCGGCTGCTGCGCAGCCAATAAACGTGCGGGGAGGCTCTGACATCAGTGTAATGCCAGCAGCCATGTTGGCTGCTGGCATTACACTGATTGCCTGGCCAGAACCCGTGATCGGGTGCTGTATAGCACCCGACGCGCGAGTTCGGCTCATTCTTAGCCAGGGAGAGATGCGATCAGGCAGGGAAAGTCAGTGTAGGGAGAATAAAATTGTTGGAACTCTTTCAAGACCCAAAAGTCCTTTTTAGGACTGTTGTGTGTGGGGGCAGCATTTATATTTTGTTTGGGGGGGCACAATTTCCTTTTTTTTTGTGGGGGGGATATTAGTAAGGTGACATATAATAATAGATGCACAGGAAGTCAGTGTAGGGAGGATAAAATTGTTGGAACTCTTTCAAGACCCAAAAGTCCTTTTTAGGACTGTTGTGTGTGGGGGCAGCATTTAATTTTTTTGGGGGTGGCAGAATTTCATTTTTTTGTGGGGGGGGACATATTCTAAGGTGACATTGTACTAGGTGCACAGGGACAAATATTTCACAGTGCAGTGACAAGCTGACATATTCTGTTAGGTGCACAGGGCCAATGATTTTACAACGCTGCGACAAAAAGGGCCATTTTAAACGTGTGCAAATTCACAAATTAACATCACATATTCCGTTCACTGTGCCTAGCCGCAGATTAGCGTCACATTCTGTTTCGTGTGCCTAGCCGCAGATTAGCGTCACATATTGTTTAGTGTGCAAATTCACAAATTTACGTCACATATTGTTTAGTGTGCAAATTCACAAATTAACGTCACATATTCCGTTCACTGTGCCTAGCCGCAGATTAGCGTCACATTCTGTTTAGTGTGCCTAGCCGCAGATTAACGTCACATATTGTTTAGTGTGCCTAGCCGCAGATTATCGTCACATATTGTTTAGTGTGCAAATTCACAAATTAAAGTCACATATTGTTTAGTGTGCAAATTCACAAATTAACGTCACATATTCCGTTCACTGTGCCTAGCCGCAGATTAGCGTCACATTCTGTTTTATGTGCCTAGCCGCAGATTAGCGTCACATATTGTTTAGTGTGCCTAGCCGCAGATTAACGTCACATATTGTTTAGTGTGCCTAGCCGCAGATTAGCGTCACATATTGTTTAGTGTGCAAATTCACAAATTAACGTCACATATTGTTTAGTGTGCAAATTCACAAATTAACGTCACATATTCCGTTCACTGTGCCTAGCCACAGATTAGCGTCACATTCTGTTTCGTGTGCCTAGCCGCAGATTAGCGTCACATTCTGTTTCGTGTGCCTAGCCGCAGATTAACGTCACATATTGTTTAGTGTGCCTAGCCGCAGATTAGCGTCACATATTGTTTAGTGTGCAAATTCACAAATTAACGTCACATATTGTTTAGTGTGCAAATTCACAAATTAACGTCACATATTCCGTTCACTGTGCCTAGCCGCAGATTAGCGTCACATTCTGTTTCGTGTGCCTAGCCGCAGATTAGCGTCACATATTGTTTAGTGTGCCTAGCCGCAGATTAGCGTCACATATTGTTTAGTGTGCCTAGCCGCAGATTAGCGTCACATATTGTTTAGTGTGCAAATTCACAAATTAACGTCACATATTGTTTAGTGTGCAAATTCACAAATTAACGTCACATATTCCGTTCACTGTGCCTAGCCGCAGATTAGCGTCACATATTGTTTAGTGTGCCTAGCCACAGATTAGCGTCACATTCTGTTTTGTGTGCCTAGCCGCAGATTACCGGCATATATTCCGTTTAATATGAAGAAGGCGGGTAAAAAGGGACAGGGAAGTGGACGTGATCCTGATAGTTCAGGGCGCGGGTCAGGACGCGTAGAAACTGTGCCTGGTGCCAGAGCACAAGACAGAAAGACATCCACCATACCTAGCTTCATGTCTCAGTTTACAGGGCGTCGCAGGACATCACTCTCGGACGACAAAAGAATTGTAGTTTGCAACCTGTGCCACACCAGAATGAGCCGAGGCATGAACACTAGAAACCTCACCACCACCAGCATGATCCGACACATGGCATCCAAGCACGGTAATAAGTGGAAGGAACGCCCGGATCGCCAATCTGTGTCTGCAGGCCACACCACTGCCTCCTCTTCCCCTGTTTTCGGTGCCGGCCAATCGCCTGTCGAAGGCGCAGGCCCGCATACCTCCCGCCCTGCACCTGTACCATCTGAAGCACCATCAGCGACCACATCCACTTCCCTGTCCCAGCGCAGCGTCCAAATGTCGTTACCCCAGGCATTTGAGCGCAAGCGAAAATACCCAGCCACCCACCCACAGGCCATAGCACTAACCTCACACCTTTCCAAATTACTGGCCATCGAAATGCTGCCATTTAGGCTTGTGGACACTGAGTCCTTCCGCAGCCTGATGGCAGCAGCTGTCCCTCGGTACGCAGTCCCCAGCCGCCACTACTTTTCCCGGTGTGCCGTCCCCGCCTTACACTACCATGTGTCCCTTAACATCACCCGTGCCCTGACCAACGCAGTTACTGGGAAGGTCCACTTAACGACTGACACATGGACAAGTGCTTGTGGCCAGGGACGCTACATTTCCCTGACGGCACACTGGGTGAATGTCGTGGAGGCTGGGAGCGACTCGGACCCTGGGATGGCACAGGTGCTACCCACGCCGAGGATTGCGGGCCCTACCTCCATCAGGGTTTCCGCCAGCACCTACGTTATTGGCTCCTCCTCCTCCTCCTCCGTTTCCACCTCCGAATTCTCTGCGCGCAGCGCCACTCACCCCGTTAGCTGGAAGCAGTGTAGCACTGCAGTGGGGAAGCGTCAACAGGCCGTGCTGAAGCTGATCTGCCTTGGGGACAAACAGCACACGGCCTCAGAGCTGTTGCAGGGGATTAGTCACCAGACCGAGCAGTGGCTCTCGCCACTCAACCTGCAACCAGGCATGGTTGTGTGTGATAATGGGCGTAACTTGGTGGCAGCTTTGGAGCTCGGCAAGCTCACACACGTACCATGCCTAGCGCATGTATTTAATTTAGTGGTTCAGCGATTTCTAAAAACCTACCCCAATTTGCATGATCTCTTGACGAAGGTGCGCCGCGTGTGTGCACATTTCCGTAAGTCATCTACAGCTTCAGCCGGCCTGTTGACGCTGCAGCAGCGCTTACAATTGTCAGCTCACCGGCTGCTGTGTGACGTGAGCACGCGCTGGAACTCCACCTTCCACATGTTGGCCCGGCTTTTTGAGCAGCAGAGGGCAGTAGTGGAGTACCAGCTGTTACACGGTCGTCGCCTCTCCGTTCAACTTCCTCTAATCAGAAGTGAGGAGTGGGAATGGATGTCAGACCTCTGTGAGGTTTTACGCAATTTTGAGGAATCGACACAGATGGTGAGCGGCGATAACGCTATTATCAGTGTAACCATCCCACTTCTGTGTCTACTGAAACGCTCGCTGCTCACAATTAAAACCGACGCTTTGCATGTGGAAGAGGTGGAAATGGGGGAGGAAGAGCTTACACAAGGTGATAGCCAGAGCACCCTCACTTCGTCTTCTCAGCGACAATTGGAGGAGGCGGAGGAGGAGGAGGAGGAGGAAGACACGATTGCCTCCGCTACAGAGGGTAGCCATGGAACTTTATTTCCATCTCTTCAGCGTGGGTGGGCAGAAGAGGAGGAAGAGGATGAGGAGATTGAGAGTCATCCTCCTGGTGAGGACAGCGAAATCTTGCCTGTTGGTACTCTGGCACACATGGCTGACTTTATGTTAGGCTGCCTTTCCCGTGACCCACGCGTTATACGCATTTTAGACAACACGGATTACTGGGTGTTCACCCTTCTGGACCCCCACTACAAAGAGAATTTCTCATCTCTCATTCCTCCGGTGGAGAGGACAAGCAAAATGGTGCAATACCAGAAGGTTCTTGTTGAAAAATTGCTCCAAAATTTTCCATCTGACAACGCTGGCGGCAGAGTACGTGCTACCTTGGCCAACCGAGAAGGGGAGAAAAGGGGAGCACACAGCAGTTCCGACAAAGGCAGGGCAACACTCTCCAAGGCGTGGGACACCTTCATGACACCCCGCCAGCACCCTCACCCTGATGCGCGGCCTAGTGTCACAAGGAGGGAAAAGTTTTGGAAGATGGTGAAGGAGTACGTAGCAGACCGTGTCAGCGTCCTCAATGATCCCTCTGTGCCTTACAACTACTGGGTGTCCAAGCTGGACACGTGGTATGAACTGGCACTCTACGCCTTGGAGGTGCTGGCCTGCCCTGCCGCCAGCGTTCTGTCTGAGCGGGTATTTAGTGCTGCTGGTGGCATCATAACAGATAAGCGTATCCGCCTTTCCACTGAAAATGCTGATAGGTTGACACTTATAAAAATGAACAAGGCCTGGATTTCCCCTGACTTCTCCACTCCACTGGAGGAAAGCCCCGGGTGAACATAAAGTCACTTTAGATATGTTATTTACAATGATGGGAATACTCTGTATTCCCATTAACCCCTTCCACCCAAAAAACGGGTATATGGTTGACTCTTAATCTTCTCATCCTCCTCCTCCTCTTCCATATGCCCTGTGATATAATTTTTATATAGGGCCAGCTCACCAGCGGGCCCTGTGATATAATTTTTATATAGGGCCAGCTCACCAGCGGGCCCTGTTTGACAATTTTTGTATAGGTCAGCTCACCAGCGGGCCTTCTCATTTAATGTTTTATTGGGTCAGCTCTCTAGCGGGCCCTCTCATATAATGTTTTATAGCGTCAGCTCACTAGCGGGCCTTCGCATATAATGTTTAGGATGGTCAGCTCCGCAGCAGACCCTCACCCATAATGTTTTAGATGGTCGGCTCAGCAGCAGACCCTCATTCCTAATGTTTTAGATGGTCAGCTTAGCGGCATGCCCTCGCCCCTAATGTTTTAGAGGGTCACCAGCAGGCCATTAATCCTAATTTTTCAAGGGTGTGTATGATGCCCTCCTTTATGTGTAATAAAGGGTGTATTGGAGTGACATTTCAGTCTAATTTTTGGCAGCCCTTTCACTTAGTGCATAGGCTTTATGAGTGTTGGACCACTACCTGAACTATTGTACCACAATGTGAATGAGGCCCTCCATTTTGTGATATACAGGTTGTATCGGAGTGCCTCAGGTCCTCCCATTGAATTAAACAGGGCTGGGGTGTTCGACAGAGCAGAAGGTAGTTCTTGGCTTCATCCACTAAGTCACTTCGTCACTTTTACTCAATGGATCAGACCCCACTGTTCCGACTATAAATTTTGGACTTAACAAGGGCAAACGGACATGTTGTAAAACCTGTGGTAGCGCGGCCTCCGTTCCTGAATGCTGTACCTTACCCGGGCCATAACCACGTTGAACACCTGCTTTACGCTGCGCACGTTTCCCTCTTAATCATGGCCCCAGTTCCGAAAAATCGATGAAATTTTTTGCTGAATTTGCAGATGATATACAAGTAAATATACAGGAAATACTGTCTGGTAACAATTTTTCGCCTAAAATCGTTTTTATCTTCCTTTTTGTGTGTTTTACGGTCAGTCTGTAAAAATGGCGTACTACGGGCGAAACATCGTTCCCAGCAGCGACGTTGGAGTCCAAGATGCATCCAGACATCCTCCCTATGCTGTCCCTGATCCATTTCTGTGGTGTTTCCATCATTTTCTGACCTTTTCCTATGAACCAGGCACCCTCCCCTCATCAGAGCAGGGGGTGCCTGGTGTAATGCTCGAGTCCTCCCATTGACTTCAATGGGGCTCGGGTGCTCGGCCGAGCACTCGAGCCTCCGGGGGCGCTCGGCCAGAGCACCCAAACACCCGAGCATCGGGGTGCTCGATCATCACTAGTTATTTCTCAATTTTAGAGGAAAATTGTAACACTGAGTGAAAAGGAACTATTTAAAAGTGTGGGGATTGTCAAAGAAGGAGTCAGGGTGGTTACATGGAGGACAGAAAGAAGTGTCGCATTTACAAGGTGAATATTTTGTTCCTGCTTTATGCGGAACCCACGTTTAGGCTGGACTTAAGTTACAACACTGTGGTTTGTTTTCCGGTGTTCTCTATTATATAACTGCTGGGACCAGTTAGAAGATTGTACATGTAATGTTTTGGGACTCTGTTTTCTCTATCGAATATCTGTTGGCAAGAGGAGTATTGCTCTCCAGAATGCTGGAACTGTAGGTACAAAGTCTTTCTTGATCTTATTTGGTAAGGAAGAATTGTTATAATTATTTTCTGTAGTAACCAAAGGGCATTAAATATCTGTTTAACTGTCTTACATATGAATCCAGTGGAATATTTTGACAAACCATATAAGTCTGGTTATTGTGTATTATTGCAAATCATACAGATTTTTTGGTTTTACTATGCACATTATAGTAAATTATATCCATTTAATGCTATTAAAGATTTCACATCGCTGTTAGCATCTTTGTTCTTTAGTTTCTTCTACATCACCTGGAGACAGAGATATTTCCCCTCATTTTGGCTACATAGTTCCCTATACAGGAGGCAAATATAGTTTTTGATACCTTTTATTGGCTAACTAAGTAGTTAGCCAATAAAAGGTATCAAAAACTATATTTGCCTCCTGTATTTCTACAGCTAACACGGTACCAACTCTCATCTATAGTTCCCTATAGACTTCATTTAGAAGCAGTGAGATAAAACCATTGTTAACATTTGTCACCTGTAATAGAATCCAGCCATATTTTAGATATACTTACCATGTGCTCAAATTCTTTGTATATATTTGGACAAAACAGACATCAAGTGTTAAAATAATACTTTACAATAAAAAAACACAAAAGAATTTTATTTTATACTATATTTCCAAATATCAATCATGGTTTGCACTTTAACATGACTTTTTTTAGCAACTATGTTAAAATAAGTATATATTGAACTTATGGATTGAAATAAAAAATAAATGGAGAGTAATTGCCCATTACAGATTGAAGCTCAACTGTTTCATATGTACCCTGCCCAGACAGGAAGCATTGATTAAATCATCTTATTAATATTTCATATTTATTTTTTGTAAGAAGCACTCTGTTGTGTTTTTAATCCTTCTATAAACACATCATCTATAACTAACCTTCAAGAAATATTGTTTATATTTTTGCTTTCTAAAATTCACTTCAACAGTTTTCAAATTAAGTATTTGGGGTTTATCTATTTTAATTGTCTTTCATCATTTGGTAAACTAGCATTGTACTGCAAGCTATCATTTTGTTTCCTAGATATTTGCAAAATAGAAAAATAACATGAACACAGAAACAATAATAAATAATACAGCAAGAAAAACAGTGTAATAGAAACCTGTTTTATCAATGCACAATAGAAGGTAACGGATTAGAGCTGTACCATGTTAGCCATTGAAATAGAGGAGGCAAATATAGTTGTTGATACCTTTATTGGCTAACTAAGCAGATTTAGGATGCAAACTTGCAAGACCTCTTAGGTCTTTTCCTCAGGCATGTTATACAAATAAATATGAAAACATCTCTCTTACATACCAGTACACTTTGCATTGTTTAGAATGGAAATCAGATAAGAAAACTCAGTCCAGACCCAGGTACTTTGATCAATCACTGGTAAAATGCACTCTTCCTCTGAGGAGTTAGAGGTATTGGACTGTTGGAAAGGTTAATCCACAATGTGATAATGTGACAAGAATTCTCTGTCTTTATTCAAACCATAATGTATAGCATTAAAGGTCAACATTAATTTAACCTCCCATATTTTCTGTCCCTCTGAGTGCGGAACAGTCCCATCAGTACAGTTAATTTAATGTTACTGACACTGTGTCCATTTTTAGCAAAAATGTTCTCCCACTGGTGTCTCTGTATTTTTGTTGTTAATGCTGGATCTGTGGGAATTAAACTGTTTATGTAATGGCTGTCCAGTTTCACCAATATAAACAGCTGTTGGGCATTTGGCACACATAATGAGGTATATTACACTGGATGATTTGCAGGTGAAGGTACCATTGATCTTATCGTGTAACTGGGTGTTTGGAATAAATATCTTGTCTGTGATGTAAATGTGTGAACAGGTTTCACATATCATTTGTAGGCAGGAAGATGTGCCATTTTTTGTATTTTTGTTCAGGGCACTCCTTATCATCAGTTGTTTTAAACTGGGAGGCTATCTGAAGGAAAGTAAGGGAGCCTGTGGGACTATGTTAAGTCTTTCATCCGTATGTAATGTTGTTTGAAGTTCTCTTGATATTTTGCATAGAACTTCAACCTGTGAACACCAGTGGCACCCAGTTTCCCTCAACAGATTTTTTTCTTGGTATGTGGGAACCCTTCTGTATCTGCCTGTTAATAATCCTTGCACTGTAACCCTGTTTTATAAAGTCTCCTCTGAGTTTCTGCAGATGCTTGTCATGACCCGTCATGGCCGAACAGAAGCAGTTGTATCTGATGGCCTGGCTGTATATGTTGGAGTTCTTTGTGTGTTTTGGGTGGAAGGTATTGTTTTATAGGTAGGTTAGTCTGTCTGTTGGTTTGCGGTACAGGGATGTGTGGATGGAGTTATTCTGAATGACCACAAGAAAGGAGAGCATAAACGGATCCGCTTTGCATAATCCGTTTGTGGTCATCTTGTATGTTGAAGCCTCTGGCTGAGGCTATTGGGGCAGCACCGGATCCGCAAAGGCCTTGAAGCCGGGTGAGTTATTATTTTCTCTATATTTGATTAGTACCTGAAGATATGAGCTGCCCATAAAAACCATATCTTTGATCATGGAGTTGTTCTGAATACTGATAGTTGTGTCTACGAAGTTGTTTGTGCATGAGTGATTGAGTGTTAGGTTGATACTGGGGTGGAATGTATTGTAGTTGTCATGGAATTTGAGAAGTTCCTCTTCACTGGTGGGCCAGATGATAAAAATATCATCTATGTAGCGGATATAGAAAAGGGGTTTTACCTGGCAGGTGGACAGGAAGTCCTCTTCTAATTTTGCCATAAACAGGCTGGCATATTGTGGTGCCATTCTGGTACCAATTGCAGTCCCAATTTTCTGAAGGTAGAGGTCCTGTCCAAACTTGAAGTAATTGTGGGTGATTATAAACTGTATGAGTCTTGATACCGGTTGCATGGGTGTGTTATTTTGTTCCAGATATCCTTGGCATTCTGCTATGCCATCTGTGTGTGGAAGTTTGGTGTAAAGGGATTCTACATCCATAGTGGCCAGGATGGTGCTCTCTGGAATGGGGCCCAAGTCAGTTAGTTCGTTTAAGAGATCTGTGGTATCCTGAAGGAAGATGGGTGTTCGTTTTTACCAGGGGTTTCAGGGTATTTTCTACCCAGCCAGAGATATTCTCTGTGAGTGTGACAATTCTTGAAATTATGGGTCTTCCAGGGTTTCCTTCTTTGTGTATCATGTAGAATGAACCTATTTTTGGATCTGTTGGTATTAGGGGCCTTATCTGTTCTCCAATGTTGGAGGGCAGTTCTTTTATGATCCTGTTAAGTTGTTTTGTATAATTTTTTCTGGGATCATCTTGTTATTTCTCATAGTAATCAGAGTGTTGCCTATTTGCTTCTTGAATGTAGTCTGCAGTGTTCATAATAACAACAGCTCCCCCCTTGTCTGCAGGCTTAATAATAATGTCCTGGTTATTCTTTAGTGACTGTATGGCTTTCTGTTCCTTGTGCGTTAGGTTGGGTTTCGGTTCACATTGTTTCTCCAGTATTTCTGCAGTGACTCTGTTCCTGAAGTTCTCTATGTATCTATCTAGTGTAGGGTTACTTCCTGGTTTTGGAGTCCAGGTGGATCTTTATGTTGTTGCATTGACATTGGGATGTTGCTCTGTGGTGTTTGCATCATCATTATCCATTTTGTGATGGAAGAATTACTTGTGTCTGAGTTTTCTGAAAAATTCCTCCATGTCACTGCAGAGTGTTACTTTGTTCACAGGTTTAGTGGTACAGAATGACAGGCCTTTTGAAATTACAGATACTTCCTCTCTGCTTGGCTTGTGTGTGGAAAGATTCAGACCTAGGTATAGGCGAAAATTTCCGTCTCAAACTGAAATCTGTGAAAAATGGCACCTTATGCTTGGCGAATAATTTCCCATGAAAAGTGCAGATTTTCCATTTTTCATGCTTTTTTCGCCTAGCTCATTCCGTTGAAATCAATGGAAACTTTGTCGTTACACACAACTCATAGTAAATATTATTTTATTTCCCAAAGGCATAGTATAAAAGGGGCATGAGGTTTTCTGTGTTGGCAGGGATGTGGGGAATGAATCAGTTGAACAGGGAATATTTTTGGGGGGGTTTGTTTACTGGTATTGGGGGGCTGATAATGCAAAATAAATCCTAAATACAATTATAAAAAAAACATAAGATATGTTATAAAAAGGGTCTGAGGAGGGTGCCTGTGTTGGTGGGTGGACTCTGGGGAATGAGCCAGTTGAACAGGGAATTTGTTTTGGTGGAGGGGTTTGACTGGTATTGGTGGGACAGTTAATAAAAAATAAATCAATAAAATAAGAAATATGTATGTAATGTGGTAAAGACAGGGACCCTCTGACGTAAGCTGCCACTGGGAAAGACCAATACTTAACATGACAGAGCATTTTGTAGAGGATAATCTGTAAGATTTGTAAGATTTGTTAGAGGCCCAAGTACCTGAGGAAACAGTGATTTGAAGGACATAGGCTTATTAGAGGCACAAGCCCTGAAGAAACATTGATTTGTAGGGCTTACGCTTGTTTGGCACAAACCCTAAGGAAACATTGATTTATTTATTTTTTTGTAGGACTATGTTTTTATTTTTTTAAAAGCACGAGCCCTGAGAAAAAAATGCCCTACTGGCCATTGTCAAATGTCCTCCTCCATCCTGAGTCTGAGTCCATATTAGTGGAATTTGCAACTGCTGTTCTTACTGCTTCTGCTGAGTTGTTTAAGCACCAGAATGATTAGGCAGCTGAAAGAGAATGGGATCAACAATACCAGTAACATGGGTGATGAATGATAAAGTTTTCACTTGCCACAACTAGTTCCAGTGATGTGCCTGAGGCAGTAGCAGCACAATAAGTAGCCCCAGTCTATGTGGAGAAAAGAAGTTGGTCAATAATTCTTCTCCATCTGCCTCTCCTCCAAAATCATGGGTGTGTTGTTATTAGACTAGAAATGTTTCCCTTGAGAGCAGGAACTGTGGCTCTCATCAGCAACTTCAATGTGCACAATGTGTGTGTGGTAAATAACATCTGGGGGCAAAACTGTATCTAAACATCATGACACCAGAACCCAAGTACTGGCGCTGTCACTATACCTCTTGTCCAGACCCCGCTAAGCACACATGGCAACTTGTTGACAGTTTAACAGCAATGATGAACCCTCCCTGCCAGCATCTTAGCATATTCTGCAGGATGGAATATCCTCAGATACAGCTTGATGCACTGATTGCGATTCTCGTCCACCACACTAGCATGTGTGGTCAGTGCACCACACAGTGTGCAATGGGTAGATACAAACTGCCAAATCCTAACATCAACAAAGTAGCTATCATTTGGCAGAGGACTTAATGATGAATGAGGTGGATTGGCAGAAGATGTAGTTACCCTAGAAGGTGATGGTGAGCTAGTTGTTTCACTTGTCATGGAACTTCCAGTCTCTGCCTGGATTTCTCTATTCCTCCTCCTCTTTGATCTTGTCACGGTACCCAGTATGAAATGAAGATTAGACACAGGTATATATAATGTAAAACCACCTTCATTGAAAGTACACAGTAATGAATGATAATGTCAACACAACCCCAGACACATACCCAGTATGGGATGTCATTTTCAAAGATAAAAATGCACAAGAATCATGGAATGTATTTAAAATGCTCTTAGGCAATGTAACGGTTTGTTTGACTCACAGACACAGGGTTAGGATAAAAACACAGTTTTATTGAATACAATAATACAATAAGAACCCTCACAGGTCCCGTAATATACAACAGTATAGTACAGACACACGACAGGTAGTTTATTCAAAGTCCACACAGGTCCAGCACAAATATATGAGTACAAACAGTCTGTACTGACACAGGTCAAGCAGAGAAGTAGGTTCCCAGGATTCAGGCACTGCAGGAGTTAAAGTTCATCACCGATGGTAAACAGTCTCATATGTGAAGGTACTGAAATGATCCTTTAACACGCCAAGGTCAGCACACACCCGTGAGCTACCAGTGCAACTGAACAAAAGAGCACTACCGGAGCAATCACGTAGGCAACACTTGCAACCGGTATGACTAGAGGAGGGCAAGCCAATGGCACTTGACCGGAGCAATCATGGAGGCAACACTTGCAACCGGTATGGCAGTAGCGGAGGACTAGGCCAATGGCGCTGTACCGGACCAATCATGGAGGCAACACTTGCAGCCGGTATGGCAGTAGTGGAGGACAAGCCAATGGCACTTTACCGGAGTGATCACGGAGGCAACACTTGCAACCGGTATGAAAGTTGCGGAGCGCAAGCCAATGTCACTTTACCGGATCAATCACGGAGGCAACACTTGCAACCGGTATGGCAGTAGCGAAGGACTAGGCCAGAGGTGCTCCTTGGAGCAATACTGAGACAACACTTGGCAACCTGCCAGAGCAGAGGTGCAGGACAAGCCAAAGGCACCAGATATAAGAATGTCGCCGAGTTGACAAGGACCAGGGAAGCAGGAATGAAGATCAGCCGGGTCGGTGCACAGGAACAAGAACGTCAGCCAGGCCGGGTCAGAACACAGGAGCAGGAACGTCAGCCAGTCCGGGTCGGTACACAGGAGCAGGAACGTCAGCCAGGCTGGGTCGATACACAGGAGCAGACACTGAAGAATAGTCAGGCAATCCGGGTTGGTACACAGGAGCAGGAACTGGAGAGTAGTCAGGCAGGCCAAGTCGGTACACTGGGAACTTCTTGAGCAGTAGTAGCACTGGTACAGGAACACCATGAAAGGGCACCATGTGGATGCAGGAGCCCAGTATATAAAGGCCATACTGGGCGGCTAAACACATGGCAACCAATGAGAGCATAACACAGGATAACTGACAGGAAAACATAAACAAAGGATCACGAGCACCGTGATAGGCAAATATACACATCAATATATACCATTAGGGAATAAGCACAAGTGTAGTAAAGCTAAACCAATGTGGATTAATAATGTGGTTAGCAGGGAAATGAGAAATAAAAAGCAGGCTTTTAAGGTGTTTAAGTCAAATGGGTCAGATGCATCATTTAAAAATATAAAGAATGTAATAAAATCTGCAAACAAGCAATGAAGCTAGCTAAAATAGAAAATGAGAGAAACATTGCAAGTGAGGGCAAGAAAAACCCTAAACAATTCTACAAGTATATTAATAACAAAAAAGTTAAGGTTGATATTGGTCTTCTTAGGACTGAGACAGGTGAATTGATTAGTGAGGATAAAGCTATGGCTGACACCCTAAATACGTTCTTTGCTTCAGTATATACAAAGTAAGCAGCAATGACAAGCTGTGGGCAAACAGAAAAAACCATGGAATTTCCTCCAACATCTACATGGCATACTGAGGACAAGGTCCAAAAGAGACTGGAAAGGGTTATAGTGAATAAAGCGCTTGGACCGGACGGTATACACCCAAGGGTACTTAAGGAACTTAGTTCAGTAATAGCAAAACCATTTTACTTAATATTTATTGATTCACTTTCATCAGGCATAGTGCCCTGTGATTGGAGGAAAGCTGATGTAGTTCCATTGTTTAAAAAGGGAGCAAGATCCAAACCAGGAAATTATAGACCTGTGAGCTTGACTTCCATAGTGGGTAAGATACTAGAAGGGTTATTAACTGACAGTATTCAGAACTATGTGAAGACAAACAATATCATTAGTAGGAATCAGCATGGTTTCATGAAGAACAGATCATGTCAGACTAATTTACTTGCATTTTATGAAAGAGTGAATAGTAATTTGGACAGGGGAATTGCTGTTGATGTAGTATACTTGGATTTTGCAAAAGCCTTTGACACAGTGCCTCACAACAGGTTACTGCATAAATTAAAAGGCTTCGGTTTGGGCGGTGTTATCTGTACATGGATTGAGAACTGGTTAAATGATAGATGGCAGAGAGTTGTTGTAAATGGAACTTTTTCTAATTGGTGTAGGGTTATAAGTGAGGGGCCGCAGGGTTCAGTCCTGGGACCAATGCTTTTTAATTTGTTTATTAATGATCTAGAAGTGGGAATTGAAAGTAGCGTCTCCATCTTTGCTTATGACACTAAGCTTTGTAAGGAAATACATACAGAGCTGGATGTTTTTCCCTACAGAAGGATATAGATAAACTAAATGAATGGGCAGAAAAGTGGCAGATGTCATTTAATGTAGATAAATGTAAGGTTATGCATTTGGGCTGTAGAAACATACTTGCTACATATACTCTAAATGGGAAACAACTTGGGAAATCCTCATTAGAGAAAGATTTAGGAGTACTGATAGACAATAGACTTCACAGCAGTGTGCAGGGTCACTCAGCTGCTGCAAGAGCAAATAGAGTACTAGCCTGCATAAAAAGAGGTGTAGAAGCAAGGGATGCTAATATTATCCTACCTCTTTATAAATCCTTGGTTAGGCCTCATCTAGAATATGGAGTACAATTTTGGGCGCCTGTTCTAAAAAAAGACATTACTGAACTGGAAAAGGTGCAGAGACGTGCAACAAAACTGATAAAGGGATTGGAGGATCTGAGTTACAAAGAGACTAGCCAAACTGGGTTTGTTTACATTAGAGAAGAGACGTCTAAGGGGTGATATGATTACCATTTACAAATACATTCAAGGTCAATACAAAAAACTATCCAATGAATTATTTATGCAAAGAGCTGAGCTAAGAACAAGAGGTCATCCATTAAGACCTGAGGAAAAGGGCTTTCGACTAAAACAGGCAGGGATTCTTTACAGTAAGGGCGGTAAGGCTATGGAATTCTTAGCCTCGGGATGTTGTGCTTGCAGATAATGCATCTGCATTCAAAAAAGCAATGGAAGCCTATCTAGCACAGAACAATATTGACAATTATTACAGATGGCTTCAAAGCAAATAGGAAATTGATCCGGGGAACTATTTGACTACCAATTGGAGTCAGGAAGGAATAATTCCCCCCCCCACACACACACACACTTGAAACTACATTGGAAATTGCTCCAGAGGGCTTTTTTTGCCTTCCTCTGGAGCAACAGGGATGTTATTGGCATGGGCTGGACTTGTTGGACACATTTCTTTTTTCAGCCTTATCTACTATGTTACTATGTAAATGAAGGTCAGACACAGGTATATATAATATAAAACCACCTTTATTGAAAGTACACAGTAATGAATGATAATGCCCACACAACCCCAGACACAGGGCTATAATCTCCAGTCTACTACCTGGAGCTGCACATTTTGCTGAGCACTGGACTACTGTGCTTCACAGAGGAATAGAGAAATGTGCAAAGGCCAACACCGGAGTACCAGTATATGAGGCTAAAGTCTCCAACAGCAATCGCAACCGGAGGCAACAGGGAGTGAGCAAGATAGAGTAGCGTAGCTCAGGTTTGAATGCTAAGACCACTGGGTAATGCACAGAGCAAGTAATCAGCTAGGGCGACACGTCAGAACCGAGGTGGGTAGTCAGACAAGCTAGGTACCACAAGGAGCGATATAGTCAGCCAGAGCCACAGTCAGGACCAATGTAGGTAGTCAGACAAGCCGCGGTCATACACAGAGCGAGTTAGTCAGCCAGAACCACAGGTCAGGACCAATGTAGGTAGTCAGACAAGCCGGGGTCATACACAGAGCAAGTTAGTCAGCCAGAGCCACAGTTCAGAACCAATGTGGGTAGTCAGACAAGTTGGGGTCATACACAGAGCGAATAGTCAGCCAGAGCCACAGGTCAGAACCAATGTGGGTAGTCAGATTAGCCAGGATCATACACAGAGCAGATTTGTAGGTCAGGCATGGGTCACAACGATAACACAAGGGCAACTAACGGAAACACCACGTAAGGGCAAAGACTCCAAGGCCCAAGGACATTATAAAGGAGATGAACAAGGCGGGAATCAATTAGGCAAATCAAAATCGGCCCATAAACACGCTTAAGTACCAGCACTCATTCAGTGACATCAGAAATGCGGAAGTAGCCGGCAATCATGCTGGCCGACATCACAACAGAGAAAGGAAGCACAGGATCTCTTAGATCTCCTAAGGGAGACTGTGATAGATCTCCGCCTTGCCTCTTTTTGCCTTTCTGGAGAGTCATGGGGTACAGCAACTGCAGTGCTTGATTTCTGTGGTGGGTGTTTGGCTTTAACATAGTTGACATAAATGTCATGGTGTCTGTGTTTCATGTGTGATATCAGGGAGCTTGTGCCAAGTTGTGTTCCCTCCTTTCCTCTTCTCACTGACTTTTCACAAATTGTGCACAGTGCCATTGGTGATGACTGCACTGTGCCTGCCCAAGAGAAAAATAGTCCCACATCCATGACTTCAGGGGGGAGGGAACAGATGAAGAAAAATGGCCTCTTTCTTCTTGTCCTCCACATTCCCCTTCACTGTCTGTGGCAGTGCTACTGTTGCTGCTACTGCCTCAGATTCAGCACTGCAACTAGGACCAGGAGTATTGCTGGAGCTGACAAGCGGAACCTTTACTAGTCCCACATCACTTGTTGACCCCATTCCCAATGAGCCCATGGTGGTCTGTGGCACACTAGCTTACTCCTCAGCATTCTGTGGCCCTTGCAACTCAACAGCAGGAATTAGAGCAGCTGAAAATTCCTCAAATTCTAAAATCTCACTGCTAGTGGTGGTGGTGATGCCAATCTTCATACCTGTCTCCCATTCCTTCTCAGTTTCTGTTAAAAAGGCCATCAATGTCTCTTCCACCCCAGCTTCTCCACCATCATCATCACCACCACCACTAGCCCCTACCTGCTGCTGCTCTATTACAGATATCTCACCGCTGCTTGGAGGAGGTGATGAGCAATGTGACAGAGGGCCCCTAATGTCACACTTGGCATTTCTTTTTCACCTGAAGAAGACTGGCAGCAGTAGCAGCAGGCACATGCAGCTGATCTATGCTCCTGCTTGTTGTGGTGGTGGTATTAATTCTGCACCTACTCTACCACTGCACCTGTTCTGGCCTCTTCAGAATCATGTTCCAGTTGGACACTGTAGTAAAGTGACAGGAACTCCCGGAGCCAGAGGAATGGTGTAGGCTCCCTTGACCACTAGTCTGGACACTCTAAAATGTTTCCTCTACTACTTTGGAAACTTTCTAGACACTGAAAAACTGGTGGAGAATTTTGGTCAATGGGCAAAAAAGTGGACATTTTACTCGCTGTTTTAAAAGTGGATTTTCTCCCTAAAAAGTGGACAATAACATGGTTTTCACAGAATTTCTCACGGGAACATGGCAACAACTTTCACCCATTCCTATTCACAACGCAGTTCTGTTCTGATTTATTTACAGATTCTGCTGGGAATCCTGCTTTGAAACACAGTCTCTGTAGTTTATTCCTCTTGGTGTTGATGAGGAGTGTTTGTAGTTTCTTGCAGTATTTTTAAGGGCCTGTTGTATGTCCTCAGTGTCTGATCTAAGCTGTTTATTAAGAGTTGATATTTCTGCTTGTATCTTTGATTTTCTGTTGTAGCAGATCCCAATAAGGTTGTTCCTTAGCCTCAGGGAAGTCCTGGTACATAGTTACTGTGCAAACCTGCCGAGTATGTGTCCAGGATATGATTTTCACAATGAGGCCTTTGGGTATTACATTTTCCTTTTTGCATGTTGTCAGGAAGATGATGTCACTATCCAGTTGTGCACGTTTCTTTGGGAGGTTTTTCAAATTCATTCGTGTGTGGTACATTGGGGTATCTTCCATGTTGATAACAGATGAGAGTTGGTTCTGTGTTAGCTGTAGAAATACAGGAGGCAAATATAGTTGTTGATATCTTTATTGGTTAACTAAGCAGATTTGAGATGCAAGCTTTCAAGACCTCTTAGGTGTTTTCCTCAGGCATGTTATACAAATAAATATGAAAACATCTCTCTTATATACCAGTACACATTGCATTGTTTAAAATGGAAATAAGATAAGAAAACTCAGTCCAGAGCCACTGCAGAAATACTGGAGAAACAATGTGTTTATGTAATTGGTGAAAATGCATTCTCTCCTAAATTCAGTCTGTTTTTCTCTTGGTATATTGTAACCTCAAACAGGATAATATTTAAATATACCAATATTTTAAAAGGGGTATTACTTCCTAGATAATAAACAAAAATAATTTTCTTAATAAACACAGAAATTAGTATCTTATCCATCACAATCCTTAAAAATGTACAGACAGTTTTTCATACTACCATTTTTTAAACATTTTTCCTGGGCTTCTGAACCAGCTTGTTTCATCTTCCTTCTCACTTTTTTCTTATATCTCCCACTGATGATAACAAGCTAGTACAACTGAAGAAAACATCTAGAAATAGTGTGAACTGCGATGTTAAGTGGGATTTGAACAATTAACATCAGAGTAGAAAAAATTGAGAGCAATAGCTTTTCCTATTGCCTAGGCAACATAAAAATCTTGTTTGAATTTTTTAGAGTGTTATAAATTTCAGCAAAATTAATGCCAAACAACTGTTACGTAGGTATTTTTCCACTAGCAAATGATTATGGTTCTAAAATGCTAAAGCTTCTAAAAGTTTAGAAATATCTCACCTATCTAAAACACCAAAGGTGGTATTTTTATGTGTAGGTCTATACAATTATTAATGAAAAATAAAATGCTTTTTGTTTCATTTTGCACCACTCCACATTTCAGCCATAAATAATGAAAAATAAGCATAACCAAACATGCAATATATTTTTACAAAATCCAGAAAAATTCAGGCTCTGGCTGGATGTCTATTCTTCCTCCACTTTTATTTACACCTCACCTTTTGTTTCTTTTGGGGAGGGTCAAGGGGTACAGCAACAGATGTGCTCAATTTCTTTGGAGGGGGTTTGGCTTTCACATGCTTCAAATATATGTCATGGTGTCTGTGTTTCTTGAGCTGAAAAAGACAGACTGTCAGCACTAGCAGCAGGCAAAGGCAGCTGATCTGTGATCATAGTGGTGGTATTATTGCTGCTAGCCACCAGTTCTGCCTTCTTCATGCCATGGGAGGAAGGGGACTCCAAGGGTCAGAGGAATGTTGTGGGCTCCCTTGACCACAAGTCTAGCCGCTCCACATCATTTCTCCTACCACCTCAGCATCAGCAGGAGGATCTACTGTGGTCATGTTAGTCCCACCAGCTGCTTCACTATCACTAACAGCAACCACATCAATTTCAGTGTCTGAGTCTTCCCCACTACTAGTATCACCCCCTCTGTCACTCCTAACACTTTTAGTCTGTAGCTGCTGTACCTTAGTATTAGTAGTAGTGGTAGGACTGTTTGAGGGTGGCAAATATCAGTTAGGGTCCCCTGATGTTATATTTGACACTATCTCCGCTTCCCCTCTCCTGAGAATCACAAGAAACACTGGCAGTAGACACAGGTAGCTGACCTGCCCTGCTCACACTACTACTCTCTTCTTCCTCTGCCTGTGACACTAACTTTCCTAAGATCCCTAGGGGTAATGTTGGGTGACTGGCCATCATTGTATCTGGGGAATAAGGGCATCCAAACCCTTCAAAGCCGGTAGTGTTCACTTCCTCCACCTCAGACTCACTGGACACATAATGGTCTGTCCAGCTCCTCCATTTATTTATATTGCTCAGAGTGATAGCACACACACACACTATGACCCTCCCCTGTCTCAACTGTGTGAACATCAGCCTAGCACCCTCTCTCTATCTAGTTGCTTGTATTGTGTTTCACTTCCTGGAAACATCATGTTTTATAGTAAAACAAAAAAGTAAGTAAAGAGGTTAAAAGTTTGCAGCCATTGAAAAAAGTGAAAAATATTTGCCAATGGGTGAAAATGGTGAAGATTTTAATTGCTTTAATTAAAGTGGATTCTCCCATGAAAAAACTAACGCCCACATAGTTGTGGATTTTTTCAAAGGAACATGACGGACCTTTCACTCCACCCCTACTGAGGAGTTGCTGAGGGGCTGCTACTACTAATGGGGAAAGATATTGCTGAAAATGTACTTTTAGCAGCAGAGGCCTTCATCATAGGTACGGTTGTGAATGTTGATAAGCTGTGTTGTTGCTGCTGGTTATTACTGGAAACTAATGTGGGTGTGAGTGGAAGTTGGATTTGGAAGTGGTGATGATGTTGATGAAGTCTGAAAGGATTACTGTATTTTTTGCCATCTTTGTTTGGCCAGGGTTAGGATTTTCAGACTTTGTATTGTCACACAGTTTATAGTTGGTCACAGTGCTCATTTTCAGTGGTGGAAGATTGAGCCTTTTCCTTTCAGCTAATTTTCTGGCCAGGTCATCATCTCTCTCGTTCCTAACTGCATCTGTATCTATAGAAGAGAATTAGGGATTTTCACAGTATTGACTACTATTTTCAGGATAGGCATTGTGCTTGTTTGTCTCACTGTCAGATGCAGCAGTTGCTTGAACGTTACACCTTTTTTGCACTATGACATCAACACTGGATTGTGACACTGTTGTCTTTAGATGGGTTTAATATGGTTTATTAATAGTAGTGTGCAGGTGGAGGTAGAACATTTTGTGGGACTGTGCCTTAGGAGGAGAGTGGTCGCCATCATTTATTGCACATGCTGAAGCAACCATGGCTGCAGTCAGTTTTTGGACTACCACTTCACAAACACATCACTGCACTGCTACTACTTTTTTCAGCCTCTCATTGCCTCTGGTGTATTTGATGGACATGGACATTATTCAACTAGTGTGTCATGTTCACAGTATAACTGATTGTATGTGATGTCTTGCCCTTTACAAAATACTCTCACTCTCTATCAACCTGCCTTACTCACAGCTCACCTCACCTCACCTTTCCCTATCACTGGCAACAAAAAATACACTTCCTGATCAACTGCTTCTTTTCCCATACGCCACAGGAACTGATATAACATCTAGATCAATAAGGAACGTGGATCATGGCTGCCTGTACCTTCCTAGTCAGTCACACATAAGTTTGGGGTAAATCTCTTTTCCTCCCTTCTCACACCCCCAGGCTCCCCTAGCACAGAGATAACAGCCAGCTCGGGATAAAACATGGATTACGCTGCCTGTATCTTCCCAGCCAGTCAAATAGAATTTTGGGGTATTTGGGGAAAATCTCCTTTATTCCCTTCTAACACCCCCAGACTTCCCTAACACAGAGATTATAGTCAGATCAACATGAAACTTGGATCATGGCTGTCTGTGTCTTCTCAGTCAGTCACAAATAATGTTGGGGTATTTTGAAGTACATGTTCTTTGCTCCTTCTCACACCACCAGACCTCGATAGGACAGAGGTAACAGCCAGATCTGGATTAAAATTTAATAAGGGTTGCCTATGTGTTCCCAGTCAGTCACATAGAATTTGGGGTATTTGGGGTAACTATCCTTTGCTTCCTCCTCACATCCAAAGATTCCACTAGCACAACCAAAGTTTTAGGGTATTTTGGGTCAACCTCCTTCCTCTCACAAAGAATGCCCCCCAACACAGAGAACTAATGTCCTGCCTACAAACCTCCCTAAAACCACACTCCAATTTCACTTTATTTGTCTATCATAACTAGCTTCACAATTTGCCATTTACCTAGGGTAAGCCCCCACTCCTCAGATGTGGAATCGATAGACCAGACAGCTCACATCAAGGGTCAAAATTCTTACTGTGAGAACAATGAAAACCCTGCCCCCCTTGACAGGTTGTTCAGCTTTTTACCTTATCTTAATTGAAGATTGTCCCTCTCTGCAATCTACCTAGACACTCCCTGCTGCTCTGCGGTGAGCAGTGTTACATCAGTAGAAGGGGCGGGAGGGGGATACTTTATCATTCAACTACGCTTGAACTACAACTCTGACAGAATTGAAATAACACTCTCCATGGCCCAAATACTATGAAGATTAATTAGAGCTGCTTTTATTATGAAACATTACTATCCCTTTAAAAGTATCAATATATCTGACGTTCCAGTCCTATCATATTGATGGTCCCTGATGAAAGTCCCAGAGATGACTGAAACGTCAGATAAATTGATACTTTTAGTGTTGAAACAATAAAGATTAAATTTTATTGTTCAAGGAGAGTGCTCGGCTGTCTTGTACTTTTTGGATGTCCACTTTTCAGACCCACATTAAACTTCTTTGTGGTTCCACCAGATCTCACATTGCAATCACAGGGATGCAGAACCTGGCCCAACTGTGTTAATGTTTCATTTATACTTCAACACATACAGACATTAGTATAAAGGGTAACTGTTAAGGTCTGCAAAGAAAACAGAAAAAAAATGGGTAAGTGCTCCTAGAGTAATATGTTATCAATATATATGAATTCAAGACCCTGATCACACCACATAGATATCTACTCACAAAGGTAATGACTGGAACAACAGTGTACACACAGGTTATCAGGCTGCTTCTCTAACCTTAGTTAATAGACAGCCACACATACATCTAAAGAAAAAAAATACAAAGGGTGCTAATTGTGTCTTATTACTCAATCAGATTAATTAGTAGTTAGTGGTGGTTAGAAGCAGAATATGCCTTTGCAAAAAAATATAAGAAAAAATCATTGAGAGCACACCTATAATATTCTATAGCATCTAACCCATATAATTATAACATGGGGTGCACTCAGTCCCTTAATAATATCTTAAAAAACAAAAAAGAAAAAACAGAAAAGGACTAATAAGAGGCACAAGACAAATATAAATAATAATCATACATAATGTATATAAAAATATAAAATTTATTAATGACACAATGTCACAATCAAAAAGCAAAAAAATCATCAGCAAGATGAAACAATCCCACCTGAACACATCCCCCCACCCTCTATACCACCCAGAAGCCACCAAACCAAACATAAATAATAAAAAACCACTATAAAAAGGCAGCAAATGACATATAAGGAGTACACATAAACTGAGTGATATACGATATACAGTATATGAGTATGACCGGTACAGTGTACCACAAATCCCACCAGATCATACAGTTGTTCACTCCAAAGTCTATATAAAGATTCGTTGTACACCAAAAACCAAAAATTCACACATGCGATGAGATGAATATGAAGATGATTATGAAGAAAAATTCACACATGCGATGGAATAGATATGAAGATGAATATGGAGATGAGTATGATGACATAGATGGTAATGTAAAAACAAAGTTGTCACTCACACAACTGAGTCTGGCAAATATATCTCAAAGCGGGCGGCCACAAAACAAGAATGAATGAATATTCTCACCAATCTTCACCCATACATAAAGGGCAATAATTCAAGTGCCTCCTTCCGCTATCCGTTATGGCAGTCTATTGATTATGCCTGGAGTCAGACTCGGTTGTATCGTCTGTGAAGTGGAGTGATTACAGGCGTCCGCACAACTTGTGAGTGGCGTGTTATGATAGCGGAAGGAGGCACTTGAATTATTGCCCTTTATGTATGGGTGAAGATTGGTGAGAATATTCATTCATTCTTGTGTAGTGGCCGCACGCTTTGAGATATATTTGCCAGACTCAGTTGTGTGAGTGACGACTTTGTTTTTACATTACCATCTATGTCATCATACTCATCTCCATATTCATCTTCATATTTATTCCATCGCATGTGTGAATTTTTTCTTCATATTCATCTTCATATTCATCTCATCGCATGTGTGAATTTTTGGTTTTTGGTGTACAACGAATCTTTATATAGACTTTGGAGTGAACATCTGTATGATCTGGTGGGGTTTGTGGTACACTGTACCGGTCATACTCATATACTGTATATCGTATGTCACTCAGTTTATGTGTACTCCTTATATGTCATTTGCTGCCTTTTTATAGTGGTTTTTTATTATTTATGTTTGGTTTGGTGGCTTCTGGGTGGTATAGAGGGTGGGGGGATGTGTTCAGGTGGGATTGTTTCATCTTGCTGATGATTTTTTTGCTTTTTGATTGTGACATTGTGTCATTAATAAATTTGATATTTTTATATACATTATGTATGATTATTATTTATATTTGTCTTGTGCCTCTTATTAGTCCTTTTCTGTTTTTTCTTTTTTGTTTTTTAGAATATGCCTTTGCCACTTAATAATTTGGTCTTGATAAAAAAGGTAATTAATGTTAATCAGATTAATTTAAAGGTGACCAGTGAAATTTATCCCATGAGTATTTTAATACTTGACATCAAAATATATAGGAATAGATTGAACATGATAGAAACCACTGTCTTCAGGAAATCAACGGCAACTAATATATTATTACAGGCAAAAAGCAATCATCCACAGCCTTTAAAACAAGGGATCCCAACTGGACAATATCTCTGATTGAGGAGACTATGTAGCAATCTGACAGAATTTAAAAGTGAAGCTAGTTGGTTAAAACAAAGATTTTTGTATAGACGATACTCTAACAAGATCCTGAAAAGGGCTTATCAGTGAGCACTATCTGCTGATAGGGATGAACCCCCTACCAGAATACCAAAACAGATAACATCAAAACAATTGGAATATAGAACTCACAACATTCTGAAATAAGGGCCATCATATTTTTCAAGGAAATGATGCCCTGACTGAAATCTTACAGAGTAGGCCATTCATAACATTCAGAAGGGGATGGAATTTAAAATATGGTTTGGTGCATATTCATTCACAAGGCCTAAAAAGGAAACTTGGCTTAAACCAAATATGAAGGGAACATACCCATGTGGATCATGCAAAGCCTGTGGATTTATTAGTAGAGAAAATAATTTTAGTGATCTATCTAGAACTCAGAAGTTCAAATTAAAACATCTAGTGAACTGCAATACCACAGGGGTAATTTATTTGATGGAATATGTTTGTAAGAAAAAATATGTAGTTAAAACAAAAAGAGCACTTAAAATGAGAATCCTTGAATATATAGGATATGTGTAAAACAAAAGAGATAAACCTATAGCATGAAAATCATCCGATATCATAATGCTGTTACAATAAGTATCACCTTCAAAGGTATTGGTATTGTTAACCCATCAATAGAAGGTGGAGATTTAGATCAACGGCTATTATGTAAAGAGGTGGAATGGATATACCAATTGGGGGACCTTAAGTCCCAAAGGACTGAAGGAAATATAATATTATACGTTGTCAGATATTGTGATCCACCTCTATGTAATTAGATTCTCTGTAAATTAGAATTATCCCAGCGATCGCTATATTTCAATGACGGTGATTCTATTTAAATTAAAATGATCAAATTTACAAAGAAAATTTGACAGGATTGGGGGATTTTGTATGCAGTAGAATTGAAATAATAACATACAATGTTGTTTCTAAGAGGAGAAACTAATTCTCTTTATCAATATATGAAGGTGGTTTGATGTTCTATTTGTATTGTCTCAGTTTTCACCTTTTTGAATATAGATTTCAAGGGTCAATTTTATATACCCATGCAATGACTAAACTTGAATGTCAATCAAGAATTGACTCGTGTTTGATGTCAATCAGAAACTAGAACACACCTCTGAAGATTCTGACATATTATCCGCGTCATCAAATAGATCCCACTAACTAAGTATAAATAAGACCAAAATGGGGGTCATCTGAGGCTATAACCTTTCCTCCTGATGAAGCCGTTATCTCGGTGAAACGCACTGAGGATCAATGCAGTGTTGTTAACTTATATGGCTCTGATCTTTCTCTAAGGATACCTGGGTTACATGGATGTTACTGTGGTCAGAATTGATTAGGGTCTAGTTGCTGGTGATATGCTGTCTTTCAGACGACCACAAGGGAATTAGCATAGGAGCCTACCACAGTGATGCATCAGCCAGTGTATCTGAAAATAGCTCTGTTAATTATATGAGTGTGAGTCTGTTATTCCATTCAATGACATTATTCTTAAACTGAGGTAGCTGCTAGGATAAATGCTCATTTGGCACTAATATTCAGAACTTTCATTTCTATGGAGCCCCAGTCTGACACTTAAGAGTGCAAAAACTTAGGATCATGCCCATGTATTCATAATTGGACACGGGAAACCTCTGTCAAGTGTTAGATATTACACTTGTAAGAAAGCACTTGACCCTTTATTAAAACAAGGTAATCAGTGATCCACTATATTAATCTTATCAGATAAATGGAGTGCCATTCAATTAGTTTGAGGAAATTCGCATGATAAAGATCTGATCAAAGATATAATAGCCAGCAAGAAATTCTATTGCTACCATTTATCACTCTAACACTAAAAAAAGGAATATAAAATGTTAATTCTACTGGCTAATATATTTTATTTTACCACATATTACTTATATACTTAGTAGGTAGCAGTAACCGACTTCCTGTTATTCCATAGTATAAGTGTTTATTAGGTATCAGTAGGGGTTTAAAATATATATGGTGCAGTGATCTGGAACTCCCACTTTTATGGAGCCCCAATCTGAGAGACAATAGTGCTAATGTTATATAAATGTCTCATATAGAACACGAAGAGTCCATATGCAACATTAAATCTCTATATGTTGTGTTTAGCAGTAGACAACTATATCACTGTGATCAGATATATGGAGGGCCATTAGTTATCTCTTAGGGAGTCAGTGCGATGAAAGAACAACTGTGGATACACTAGCCAGAACGATACCCCATTGTTACTTATCACTCTTACATAAACAAAATGTAAAAGGTTAAACTCTGCTTCCTAATATAACACACTCGTTTAGCATTAAGATCAAGTCTACAGGCACATCATTAAGTTTCTTTAGTGTTTGGATTACCTGGATGGGTCTCCAAACATGTTTTTACCAAGAATGTATTACGTATAATATTATTCAGCACCTTATTCAAATGACATATTTGTTTTTAATGTTCTGATTTAATAAAGGTTATGTTTTACTATTCTTCCACTTCAGCAATTTTGATGTAATGTACTGAACTTGTCTTTGGGTGTTATTAAACCTTCAAGTGCCAGAGAGGTATCCAATGCATTGCAACACAAGGTGTTGGTTACCTATCACTGCAAGAAACTCCAATTTTCTTTATTTTTTTCTCATTCACATATACAGTTTAGACCTGCTGTACCACTTTACTGTTTTGAAAAATAGGAGTATCTTATATATTCTATATAAAGTTGATATTGATAAAGCCACATATGCTGTGAAATGTGTAAAATATTTATTAATTTAACATGTATGCTGGTTCCAGCAATTACTTAGTAGGTGTGTGTGTGTTGAAGTATAAATGAAACATGAACACTGCCTGGGTCATATTGTACAGGAGTAAAAAAAGAATTTAAAAACAATGTGTTAATTTTCATTTTGAAGCATATGAAATGTAACATTACAACATTTTGGTTAACTGACCATTAAAAAATGTACAAAACAAATTAAAAGTCAAGTAACTTTATTGCTCTGTATTTCAGATACAAAAACATACATAGATATTAGCACTCTAGGGCAGGGACTCACTGACTCTGATGTACTGAAGAACTGGAGCATGTTGGAACAATCCCACTGCAACACAGGGGACATAAACAATTTCCATTTAATTAAATGGGACATTATCCCCCATTGAATAATAGAGGTCTCCAATGCATTGCTTTTCAATGCACTAAAGACCTTTCTAGCATTCAAGACATTAAAAATATGTTAAAAGCCCCACTTAAATCAGTTGACATATTGGGACATTTTATTTGTTCCTTGTGGTGAAGTTGGCTTGTTCCAGAATTTCTCCTGTTTACTTAGTATATTTTCTTCATTGTACCTGAACTACAATGTGTACAGTCCAACATATTATTATTATTATTATTATTATTATTGATTACTTTATAATTTATTAAAAAACAACTAAAAGAGTTTGTTAATATTATTAAACATTCTGTGTTACTGTGTTACCCACTATTATTTTTGTACATTTATTTTAGGTTTTCCCTTCTCTTGTGCGTCTTTTCTGTGACTCGATACAAACAAATAGGTATGTAAACAACATACTAAAAACATATGGATATGCATTTGTTAATTTTATAAGGTAATAAAAAGGACATACTTCTTCTATACATTTTGTTTCTTGGTATAACTGCTGAGTTTTTTGTCACCATGTGTGACAAAAGCAATTAACTTCACATTGAGAAGTGATAATAAGAATTACATATCTTTAATTGCTCATTCAGTTTGTCTAAATATGATAATTATCACTTCATGAAGAAAGATGGATGATTGGTGACAAATTCACAACTTATTCTCTGCAATATTTCTCACCTGTTCAGTGAAGACTGTTCAAGTTCTGTATCAGTCTGTCAATTGAAATTGGCACATTTCTATAATTTAGACAATGTATAAAATTGTATTTTTATGACTATGTCATATTATGTGCAATTTAGCAAGCTGTCAACAATCTTACAACCTAGTTAAACTAATGGATAAATATTCACAAGTTCAACATCCATAGATGCAATAATTTGTTCTGTAGTTCTTTATTATTCACTATTTTACTTTAATGTGGGGTGTCCATCATATTTATAGAAACTGATCTTAGTAAATCCCCTTAGATTTATCATAAGAATTGATACATTTTGAGGATATGGTTGATGCTTTTGATTACAGTGGTTCTCAAATTTGTTTTTGTTCAGGACACCCCTAACATATAATCTAGATTATTCAGGGCACCCACTAATATTCTGTCATTTATCAAGGGTGTTATGAAGGCAACAAATAAGTAATGTTCTTACTTAAGTATCATGGTCAGAATACAAAAAACAAACATATTATGCATAAGTAATATCATTAGATATACATTTGAAACTCAACATTTGCACTTTTGTAAATGTCTTTATAGAAACCAAGGGGCACCCTAAGTGCATTGCAATGAATTGAGAACTTTTCTGGTTCTTAAAGCGGAACTACCACCCCTTAGCACCATGGGCTAAAATATTCCCCATCTGGCGACTAGCTGCTCAGTAGCGCTAGTCGCCAGAATGTTTATCGTGTTCAAGAGATTTGTAGACTTCTCCAGGACTGACAGGCAGGATGGAGCACAGACACCTTTCCATAGTGACATCTGCACACCTGTGCTGTCAGTCCCAGCCAACTCTAAGAGGAGTTGCTAGGAGCCGTTCGGCTCCAGAAGGGACCGACAGCACAGGCGTGCAGGCGTCACTATGGAAAGATGTCTGCTCTCTGTCCTGCCTGTCCTGGAAAAGTCTACAAATCTCTTGAACTCAGTAAAAATTCTGGCGACCATCGCTACTGAGCAGCTAGTCGCCAGATGAGCAATTATTTCGACCCGTGGTGCTAAGGGGTGGTAGTTCCACTTTAAATGTTTAATAATCACATATTATTGAAGCCAAGGGGTAAATGTATCTCAATGTCATGTGAATCTCTACCATACTGAAGGACTGCTTCTATAAACATGTTTCTTAGCATAAACTTTTAATATGGTTTTACCTATTTCATTCAATTCTATAAAACCAGGGATCAATATGAACAATTTGCATGTGGATCCATTCCTATTGATGAAGGAAGGTTGCTATTCATGCTATTAAATAATATATAGACACATTTTTGGCATGTAGTGTGTAACGGAAACCCAAGACGCCAGGTTGTCTTGAGCCGTCTTTCTGGGTTTCTCCCTCCTGAACATATCTACAGATGGGTAGCCAAACCGGTAATCTCAGATTACTGCCTGGAAGACTAGAATATAGAGCTCCTGAATGGGGGTCAAAGGGGACCCTTTAGACCATCCAGGGATAACACAACAGGACACAGTTCTAGTCCAAAACTACTACTGTTTTATTGAAGGAACAGGGGACAATTTATAGGAAAACCAGGTACAATACAAGAATGGGAGTGTGCCTAGGGAACACAGTGGGACAATATAGAGGCCGTGACAGGCAGTATGATTGATACAATCAACAACACAGTACAATAGAAACAGATGTTACAGACAATCATGACACCAGATTAATCTTATCACACAGAAGACAATAGTGAATACACAACAGAGGTAAAGCAATTAGTAAAGTGAAAACCTAATCAAAATCTGGACCAAAGTGTGACACATCTACAGTTTGGATGGCCTTGAAAATATCCAACAATTTAAACCCTGCAGGACCATGTAAGACTGTAGGCTAACAATTAACGCAGGGATCCAGAATCAGTTAAGCAGTCATCAATTAACCTGATGCTTTTCTCCATCCAGGAAGGAATCAATGGTTGCCCTAACAATTAGAGATAATTGTTAGATAATATGCATATTAGTTTATCAATGTATGCCTTCCCCATTCCTCCATCCATTGTCTCTCTAAAATGTTGTAATGCCCTTTCAATATCATGTGATGGCATAATTCCCTAATTATCATATGATAGTTTTGTGGACTAAAACAGATGTGTAAAACCAAAACACAGTCAAGGGCTGCATATATTTTCCTCCAAGGAGGGCTGCAACATTTGCTCGAGGGTCTGCTTCTGCATGCATGTGTATTTATGTACACATTCTATATAGTTCCAGCTTTATTCCACTTCAGCAATGAAGTAAGTAGCTGTCAATCAAACAACAGGAGCTTCATTTCTGTTTATGATGCAGAAATGTAAGCATTTGCACTGGTAATGCATGTTGTCCCTTAACCATGTTGTACTTGGAGCAAGTTTAATGCAAAAGTACCAATAGCCAACAAAGCCCGCATGCATTGCCAGTGGGAATGATTATATTTTGCTGTTTGGACTGGCATTTTTTGGGACTGTAGTAAAAGAATGAGAAGGCTTCATGTATGATGTGCCTGATTTAAATAATCTTATTTGCATGACTGATTATTCCTGGCATTCTCACTTGTAAGTGGAATATTAGGTGTATATAGGCTGCTTCTGGCTGAAGTGCTCCTTATATTACTCTTAGATTTAGTATGATCCTCCCCACATCATTTTGTGACCTGAGTAGGAGGCTAGAATGTCCTTGGATCCCCATGAATTTCAGGGATGAAATTAATTCCTCCCAATCATAAAAAAAATTTTGAAAATCGAGAGCAGTGTGTTTGTCATTGGGACATGGCTGGGTTGTCTATGTAACTCTCTAACAGGAACTGGCTAAAGGTCTACATTTAATATTCAAGCATTGATTCAACCATCAAGTGTTGGCTATTTTCTATTCTATTTTACCAGCCCTAATAGATTCAATCCCATTACCTAATTTGGGTTCCTTTTATTTTGTTTTTTCACTACTATGTTTTTATTGTATTTAATATACATATCATTGTTTTCAGAATAGTTTTTATTCCTGGTTATTTTATGTTATTTTATGTTTTTTACATTTCATAACTTGTGTTTCAAATCTTTTCACCATACTAATGTTAAACTTTTTAAAGCTATCATTCATCATTTGTTTCCAATTTGCCCTTCAGTTTTAGGTCATACTGGGATTGTGTATCAAACAACACAACACATCACATCACATCGTATCCCTTTAAAAATAACCACGTTTAATCAATGCTGACTTTCTCCTATGAAGATCAAGAAACACACTGAGATCTAAGGCCTTGATTCAATTGAGGCCAATGAAAAAAAAACAAAAAAAAACTCAACAGCATTTTTTCAAGCACGTTGGTCGCTAATTTTGCACCCGCTTTCGCCCATTGAAACACATTACATAAATTTGGAATTTGGAACTCATGCGTTAGCATTAAGATGCATTAAGGGACCCATTCTAATATGTGAAAACCTACAGCCAGTTTTTGGGGGTGTGTGGAATCCCTTAACGCATCTCAAAACTGCCTACACAGGAACTGAACGTGAAAAAAACATTAAAAAAAAAAATAAGTGTCCAGGGGATGCCCTAAGCCCCATATCAATACATCCAAAGCACTCCCAAAATGTGTGAAATGATATATTTTAACATTTGCATTAGCCTTTCTATTTAGAATGAATAATATTTATTTGCAAAATGGATTGGAACACTGGCTTTTCGATTGTGGGGCATGCTGTTTTTCAACTTGGAATGTATACATTACTTTAACCCTTTGAGTGTCAGAGAGGTAAGCAATATATTGCTCTGCAATGTGTTGCCTACACTTCTGGCACGCAAAGGGTTAAAGTATTGTTTTTTGGGACATATTTAATGTTAATTTTTTTTTCTCTTTACAGATCCCTATTTAAAACCAGAAATATAAGAAGGCAGAAGAGAAGAAGGCAGAAGAGCAGAAGATGGAGAGAGAGAGAAGATATAATCTGACAGAAGAAGACAGACAGTGGCTGACAGGTAATTGTTAAACAGATCTGTGTGTTAGGATAGTGTGGGGTAGTATGGTTGCACTTCACTGTTAGGGGTGGTGTAGGGTTAGTGTTTAGGAGGATGACTGTGTTAGCCCTTTTCCTTTGATGTTTTGGGAACTTAAAACACAAAATGGATGTTTGGCCATTAGTCAGATTCTTTGATCCAGTGGTTCAGTGTCTGACTGTTGAAGCTTAACATAAATCACCAAAATGTACGAATGTAATGCAAAAAACATACAAATACATGTACCTGGCTAATGTTTTATGAAATGTTTTATTTGACACTTCTGTCAAATAAATTAAGGGTTGCGTACTGATAGAATGAAGCTCTTATGTATGCCCTTAAATATTTATGCGTTAGTAGTAAGAGACAATTTGAACTCAACTAAGTTAAGTCTTCTGGCATGTATGGCACAGCCTACATAATAACTTGCTCATATGTGCTGAAATTGTCTAACTATTCCTTCCGAGGTTAATAGTGCATACAAGCTTTTTCCAAATGAGTGGATTAAGTACTGGTCATTGCTATCTCTTGTTTTATGCAAGGAATGGATTTGTAAATATGACAACTGAGAAATCACTAAAAAGAAAATTTAGGCATGAGAAAGTATTAATATATAATGAATGCTCTAGTAGTTGGCAGTGTTGAAATTATGCCTCCGAAGGTGAAAACATTTAATATGTTACTTGACTTCAGCAGTTTATTAATTTGCAAGCCACTCTGAAAGATAATAAAATGTAATTATTCAATAAATATTGAGGAATTGGCTTTTGTCATTTCACTATATAAATATTTCCCATGAGCTATTTATTTTGATAAATTATATAACACATGATATATTAGAATGCTTGTGATCAGAGCTATAGTATTTAATGTTTGGTAGGATCATTCTAATTAGGACATTAATGGCAAATATTAGTAGCAATACATGCCTACAAGGTGAAATATTTAGAAAATGGTCTACAACTTTTATGTGACAATATTAGACTACGTTGTCTATTTTAATGTAAGTGGGGCATTTACTAATCTGATTTCCGTGAAACTAAATTTTTCAAAATAGCTGATATAACTTCAATTGGTTCTGGGTTCAAATTATATTCCCAGATGGTGTAACTAATGTAAAAGAAAATAGTAATTGTTCTTTTAAACAGAAAAGGAATGTTGCTATAAAACAAATGCACAGCTCAATTAAACAAAAGCACCCTTGTTATTAATAGCTTACAATAATATTTCACCTTTTTTCATTACAAACTGTTGTAAAAAATTATTGGCAACTACGGATTAGCTGGTGACTACTAAAATTATTATAATGTATGGGCCAATTAAGTCATGTCAAAGCAAAACAATATTTAAGAAGTAAACAATAAAAATTCTGAACAAAACGTTAATAAGCTATAAGATATTAATAAGTAAAAAAATAAATATTTATTGATCTTGACTGCAATTGATTATGATAGGCAAATAATTTACTCCTCATTAAATAAACATTTAGGAATGTAATTACAGTTATTATTATGACAAAAGCAAACATTTTTTATTATTTTATCACAAATCTACAATTTAAATGTCATCAGGATAACTTTAAAATATTAACTTTTTTTCTTATCAGAATTTAGTAAAGCAAGCAATCAATAAACTGAGAGATAAAATAACAATCTACAGCATCCTGCCATCATGATAAAGCACAACAATTTTCATTGAATATTTAAGTTGTGGCATAAAATAGATAATACAGCTTTTGTTTTATTATTCATGTGGAGAAAATTTTTTTTCTTTTTACTCATATACTAGTCAACTGTATATTTCGTCCTTAATGGAAAAGTAACGTGAGTAAAGAAGCAAATTAAGTTAGAAATCAGTTACAATGTATGTTCAAGCTATATCAATAAAAAAATACATATTTAGTTTTCCCTAAATGTTTGTCACAGCACTTATTAAAAATGTCTCCAATTATTTATAAAGCTAATAGATATTCTTAAGAAGATGCTAGCCATCATGCATACTTTTGCCAAATGCAATGTGTGAGGGTGTATCAAGGAGTGTGAATATTTGATAGAATTTGAGTGTTTGGAGGAATGTGTGTGTTTATAATTTGTGGTAAGTGGAAGGCTGTGCTGAAGAAAATATTGCATGAACTCCCACTTGTAGGGTTTCCACCTAGCTTGTAAAATATAATCAGTAAAATAAAATAAAAAGGTTCAAATAAAAATGGGATGACAGCATTTAAAACAAAAGTGACAACCATACTCCCTTTAAAAATCCAACTTCCATGTATTGTTCAGTAACAGAACATCCTGCGGTTGGCACCATATTCACCACCTAAACTTTCTAATGTCAGCTATTTCATGCCATGTATCTGTATAAAAGAAGGGAGCAGAAGCAGAAAGAAAATCTAAAAGTGAAATTTTTAATATAGGGATACTTTCCCCACTGTTAAAATTACACTTACAAGATTAAAATCTTTGAAACAGCACATCAATAAAATTCAAACGGGAATCCTCAAGAAAGATCAGAACTGCTTTGGGACTCAAAGCGGAATAACCCTTTCTACACCGCATATGCCAAAAGGACTTTATATAAACAAGCCACTTTTACATTGGTACCTCAGAGCTTCCATACGGTCTCCATTGGGCTTTGTTAGTAGTTCTATTTGGATCTTTTGGTAATGGGTATTTCCCTTGCTTCTCTGTCTCCTTCCCCGCAATTTTCAAACCTCTTCTATTTCCCCGTGGTGTCTGCATTTGCCTCGTTCATAATGAACAATAGATAACTGACGTGTATCGCCGGTCCTCTGCCGGCTTCCTCTGGGTTTCGTTCCAGACCCCTAGCAGGGCTGCCTTATATACCCTTTACACATAAAACACTTGTATCTCTCTATACATGAAGTACACTTATTCTCCATAATATATATTACAATAAAATAGAAGGAAAAACATCTAAAACCTCCTATATTAAAATAACAAGCTTGATTTGGCATACTATCAATATAACGATCTATCCCTAATATACTATTATACCCACATATTTTTATATTATTACTGTTTAAAACTTCTTGTAAACTACTTATAGTAAACTGTAATGGTTTATCTATATCCCATCTTATTTATTAATTAATAAAGGATGCTAGATCAAACTCAACATTTAATCCTTGAGGGGTCATACATTTTAGCTCATAAATCCAGAAGCTTTCCAGTTGTCTTAGTTTTATTAACCGATCTCCCCCCTCCTGTTCACGGGTACATGATCTCTAGCGGTAATGAACAATTGATCTCTCTTTTTATTATGTCTTTCAACAAAATGTTTCGATACACTATGGCTCTCCGAGTCTTTCTCAGTGTTTCTCAGATGTTCTGCAAATCTGGTTTTTAACTTTCGTGTGGTCCTCCCTACATACTGGAGGCCACATTTACACTCTAAAAGATATACTACATAATCAGAACTGCAATTCATCAAATATTTAATATCATTGTTTGATTGGAGTTATCTTTGTTTGATTGAAGCTAAATTTCTTTTTGTCTCCTTTCTTACCCTTATCCATCAAATAGTGGCTACATGTAGTGCATTCTTTTCTACTGCACTTATACATCCCCCTTGGTTTTCCCATATTATTTAGCCAGGTTTCTTTCTTTTGTATTCCTTTTAATTTTTATATTATATCACTAGGGGATAATATATCTGAATGACACTTTCGGTCTGTCCCCTATAACTGGCTTTAGTATGGGATCGTCCATCAAGATCTTCCAATGTTTTCTTAAAATATGCTCAATTTGTGATGCATCCTCACTGTATTGGGTAGTGAAATATGGTGCTTTGTCATTATAACTCTCTTTTTTATCTTTATATTGTGTTACACTTTCTCTTGGCTTTTTAGATATTGTACCACAGTGGCTTCCATTTCAAAATCCTGTTGTTTCGAGCAATTCCTTTTAATTATTTGGAATTGCCCCAAAGGGATGTTATTTTTCCATTTCCTAATGTGGCAACTCCCATAATGTAAATATCCATTACTATCTACATTTTTTCTAAAATTCTTAGTCAAAATTTTATCATCCTCCGAAAAAAGAATTAAATCTAAAAATTCTATTTGCATCTTATTCCACTGACTTGTACATTTTAAATTAAAATTGTTATTATTAAGATACGTTAAAAATTCTTGTAAAATTCCTATATCTCCATTCCAAATAATTAGAACATCATCTATCTACCTCTTGTAGTACACAACATGATGTCTGAATGGGTTTTCTTTCCAAATGGTTTTGTCCTACCATTTTCTCATATATGTAAATTAGCAGAATATGGAGCGAATGAACATCCCATCACAGTTCCTTTTGTTCTGCTGGCACAACTCCATCCTCTGCCAAAAAGCTCTCCACAGCCTCAACACCATTGGAGTGGAGTATACATGTGTATAATGATGACACGTCACAAGTGACCCAGACGTAGGAATATTTCCATGTTATTGTTTACATAGTCTGGATCACTTGGATGCTATCTCTTAGGAACGATGGCAACATATACACCAGTGGCTGTAAATATGCATCAAAATATAGGGATAATTTATATGTCAAAGAATCTATTCCAGAGACAATATGTCTGCCGGGAGGACTCTTGAGATGCTTGTGTAACTTTGGAAGATGATAGAACACTGGGATTTTGCATTGTCTGGGGTATAGAAAATTGAATTCCTCTGAGTCCAATATTCCTATATTTTTTGCCCTCTTTAATAAATCATGCAATTCCAAACTTTATTGTTTTGTTGGATCTTGCACAAGTTTACTATAGGTTTTTCTATTGCCCAACAGTCTTAAAGCTTCATTTTTATAATCCTCAGTATTCTGTATACATACTCCCCCCCTTATCAGCCTGCATTATCACAAGATGTGGATTTTTCTTAAGACCATCCAAAGCTTGTTTCTCCTACTTGGTCAGATTATATTTCTTTCTACTATTATCCCCATTGCTTAATTCTTCCAAGTCTTTATTTACCAATTTCTCAAAAACTTTAATAAACTCTCCTTGGCTCTGTAAAGGATAAAATGTGGATTTATTTCTCATTTCTCTGTGTATGTAACTTCTACCTACATCATCTTCTTCATTTTCACTCAATAACATCTCTAATCTTCTTGTTTCATATGAGTGTTTTATACTCGGGTCATGATAATTTTTTAAAGGACCTGCTTCCTTACTAAGAAAAAATCGCTTCACCGTAAGGGATCTTGTAAATTTTTTTAAATCAATAAATGTATCAAATTTATTCATAGCCCTAACCCCTTACTTAAAACTTTTGCTTCCTCGGGCTTAATGTCGGAACTTGACAAGTTAAATATCCCTGCCTTTATGGACTTTTTACCTATTTCCTAGCTTTTGATTCTCATTTAGCTCTTCCTCCTCTACACCCTCTTCTTCTTTTATCTGTCGTTTCCTTCCCTTTGGTGTCCTTGTATCCTCTTTGTTCTTTTGTTTTATCCATTGGCCTCTCTCTACAAATTACTGGACTCCTCAATTCCTTTTCCTTTCTCTTTATCCTTTTTCTCTCTTTGGGTCTCGCACCTAGCTTGTAACTCTTATCTACTACCACTATCTCCTTTCCATTCTCCCTCTCCCCTACTTTTAACTGTTCTTCTTTTACTGAATCGACTCAGTTTTCAATCTGTACTCTTTCACCATTTGGTAAATTATATATATTATTAGTAGGATAGTACACTATGTTTCAATCTTTCGTGATATACTTTCACTTTTCTCAATTCCTGCTGCTGAGTCATCAGAGGCCGACAATCTGTCTCAGCAGCAGATTGGAGATGAGAGGGCTAGTGTGCCACAGACCACCTTGGCCACCATGGAACTGGCTTCTTCAAGTAGTGATATAGGACCAAGACCTGCTCTGCTTGCCAACAATATGCCTGGTCCTAGCTCCAGTGATGATGTTGAGACAGCAGCACCTGCCCAAGCCAGTGAAGGAGATTATGGAGAATAAAAATAATAAAAAGGACATTCTTCTTCACCTGTCCTCTCACTGAAATTATGGGTATGGGATTATGCAGTTACTGATGAAAGGCCCAGTTCCTTCCTGCTCTCAGCTCAAGAGACAAAATAGTATTCCACCACACCCTTGATTTTAGAGGAGACACACAAGTAGATTAAGAGAAGCAGAATTGGCCAGCTTCTTCTCTCTAAAAGGACCTGAAGTGATTTAGGGGGGCTTGCAGTGGTGTTACCACTGCCTCAGCAACACTAGGGCCATTAGAAGGTAGAATCATCATCATACCACTGCCTGTCTTGTATGAGTGCTGCTGCATGATCCCAGTCCCATGGAGCAGCCTTATCCTCCTGCTGCCTAGACAACTGAGCAGCAACAATTACAGCAGTAGAAAATATCAGAAAGTCACAAGTGGAATTTGCTAACAACACCATCATGCACTGCTGACACTAGGCCATTCGGACACAATTGTTTTTCTCACGGCTTGCTTTTGCTACTTGATAGTCGTGTCCTGCAGTCATTTACAATATAACCTGCTGTACTGAAAAACCTGCTCAGACTCCATGCTTGCTGGTGGGCAATAAGGATTTCCACAGCTGTTCATGTCAGTGCTGACCACACACACTGTTGTTGTTTTTTTTGCCTGTAGTCCATGGGGTCTTAATTTCTGCCCAGAACGTAGCTATTTTGCAAGTATGCTGAAACTGTCTCACCTGTAGTAGGACCATTTGTAGGAACTTCACAGTGCTCCTGCATTACCAACGTTACCAAACCCCTACTCAGGGAGCAAATCACACAGATGTGCCTCCACCAGTGCCACAACCACCACTACAAATGTTTGATTGCTGCCCTGAGACCAATACATTTTTTTATGTGATTATTTTGACGTGTTCAGAAATATGCTTGGAATAAGATGTTCTTGTTGTTGCTTTTGCTGATGCCTAAACCCTTTGCAAATGTTATTTTTGCTATGCACTCTAGCAGTTTTTTGGGCCCTAATGTTCTCTCTCTCCTCCACTCAAGCTATAAGAGTATTTTTATATTAATTGACAGAATCTGATTCCTCAGAGAGATGCTGTTGTTTATGACTCATTGCTGTGACAAACTGATCATGCTTTGGCTGAAATACATAAATGTATATTTAAAGTGGGGGTCCATGAAAGTACCAATAATTTATTTCTAATTACTTTTAATAGATAAGATGTGAGACTTTTGTTCATAGCATGCTAACATGTCCTTGACTAGCTGGTCCATGTCTATGTTGTCATTATTAGGGATGGGCTAAAATTTCCAGCTCAAACCAAACTCTGTGAACAATAGTACTTCCCACTTGGTGAATAATTTTCCACGAAAAGTGTTGTTTTACTGCTATTATCACCTAGCTCATTACATTGACATCAAAGGGAAGAACATTTTTCCCCATTACAAGAAAGTTTTCTCTACTTTTCTACAGCCATATAATAGGGTGTCAGGATCTCACATCATGCCATTCTATGTTTGTGCGAAGAGAAAGGAGCATGTTTTTGAGCTATAGAAGAAAGGCAAATAAAGGGGAACTGAAGTTTAGTTTAGGTAGGACATTTCTTCTCTGTATTAGGAGAGTCTGGGGGCACTCTGGAGAGAAGAAGGGAGGAAGAAGATTGACTCCAAATACCACAAAATTCCATGTGACTGGCTGGCAAGATGCAGGCAGCTGGTGACCAATTTGCTTGCTGATCTTGCTGTTATTGTCTCTGTGCTGGGGAAGTCTGGGGAGAGAAGTTGTTGATTTTGTTTTTCAGTTATAATTTTTGTTTTTTGGACAGATTGCAATAAGGTAGGGTGGAAAGCTTAAAAAAATCAATAATAAAAAGAAAATAAAAAATAAATCAATAAATAAACAACTAAATATATTAGGTGACAGAAAGCTGACTGAGCTAAGGAAAGACATCACACTAGATCAGTTGTTTTGTGTCTTGTAGAGTAAAAACATACACAGTAATTGAGTAATGTCCAGCAATCAACAAGGGACAGGGGAGAGGGAAAGGTGGAGCAGTTCAGGGAAGTGAGAGTAAAGTAGTAGTTCAAAAGCTGACTGCAGCAATGGTTGCTGCAGAGTGTGCAATAAATGATGATGATCCCTCCCCTACAAGGGAGGATGCAGTTTGTCAAGGTCCCAGCAAAACTTCCAGCACCACCAGTGCAATACAAAAAAGAACCATATAAGAAGACATATAAGAACAAGTTGCATTCTAGTGTTGATGATGGCAATACCATAATGGAGGAAGGTGTAGCAGCTGAACCGTCTGCTGCATCAGATAGTGAGGCAAACAAGCACCAAGACTCCTATCCTGAAAGTAGTAGCAAACTTTGTGAAATTAAAAGTAAAAAAAAATTGTTTGTGACCTCTAAAAGCTTAGAGAAATATAAGAGTAGTGGGCAGGAAGTGGCAGGTGAGGCTGAGGATGACCTAATGATGACTGATGATGATGATGAAGAAGATCTAGAATATATCCCTCCAGCATCCTTCTCTTGTTCAGATACAGATGAAGTTGAGAGTGAGAGAGACATGGCCATAACGCAGAAAGCCAAAGGCTGAAACGTTTACCACTACAAATAGTACTGTGCCTGTCTACAAACATTGAAAAGTCTGACCCGTAAAGAAGGCAAAAAATACACAGTCACCCTATCAGTCATCATCAGCTTCATCGCCTCTTTCAAGTCCCACTCAACCACACACACCTGTACTGAGTACCAAGCAGCAACAACAACCGCAACACAGGTTATTAACATCCAAAGTGTTAAATATGATGAGTGCCTCTGCTGCTGCTGGAAGTGCTGCACATTTGACACTTAGTAGTTGTAGCAGAATTGCATCAACATCTAGTCCCAGTAGTAGTAGCAGCACCTCAGGAACCCCTCAGTCCATGAAGTTCACATGGAGATACATCAGTCAGGATCCTAAAGCTAAGCATCTCTTGTCTGTGCAAAAAAGCACTTGAGCAGGGGGAAAACAGGCTTACACCTAGGCACCTCCTCTAAGAGATTCCACCTGATGTAAAACCGCAGCTTTGACCGGGAGACACTATCAGCAGGTCAGGGGTTCCGGAACTAGCAGCAGCGGAAGCACTCCAAAAAGTTTCCAAGGCTCTGGGGCAGAAAAGAGAAGTAGTGATGTGAGAGTGTGCTATCGACAACAGTTAGTTAATTCCAGATAACACCTATGGCTCCTGCTGCAGAGGAGTATGATGACTCTGGCTTTGCTGTAGAAGATTGCAAGAGTCATAAACTACCCACACATGCTGCCTATACCACCACCACCTACTCTAGTCATGTTGTTAAAGCAAAAAAGATCCAGGGTTCTTATGCCATGTCAGGCCAACCCACATTGACTGAGTTCCTGGGAAGGAGTCAAAAACATCACAAAAACAATCCCAAACTACGCCTGTGGAATGGCAAGGTTGCCAAGATGTTGGTAATGGACATGCTGTTGTATTCTTTTGGAGAAAATCAAGGTTTCAGAGAACTGATGTCATGTGTAACTCCACGCTGGATTATCCCAAGCCACAGTTATTTTTTCAGGATGGCTGTTGGTAAATAACACACAGGAACACCATGTAGCTCCTAGAAGTGGTCCCACTGCATATGAGGTGGTTTCTGAATACCTGCAGGATAGCTACATTCTAGGCAGAAACAATGACCCCATGGACTTCTGGAAAACAAAGCAGTGTGTGTGGCCTGCATTGGCAAGTACTACAGTGGAAACCCTTCTCTGTCCTCCAACAAGCATTGAGTCTGAGCAGTTTTTCAGTGCAGCTGGTTACATTGCCAATGACAGCAGGATGCGGCTATCAAACAGCAATGTTGGAGACTAACATTCCTAAGAATTAATCAACATCTCATACCATCTGAGTATCAGGTAGCAGAAACCATACATGACAGAGAAAGCCAGGATGAATATATTAAAGGAGACAGATGATGATGAGGAGGAGGGTTGTGAAGAATGGTTGCTACCAGGGCCGGTGCCACCTACAGGTGAGGGTGCATATCTACTGGGGGCACAGAGCAGAGCCACATACACCTCAGCAACTGCCAGAGCCGGGCCTTACATGGGTCCTGGTGGGTCCATGGGACCCAGACAGCACTAACCAGTATATGGAAGGGAGAGGGAAAAGGGGTGAACAGAGCACAAGGAGTGGAATGGAATGAGACATCTGAACATCACTATTGATTAAGAACAAGGAGCAGAATGGAGGTGGAAGTATGTGGCCCACAATCATGGACATGAAAGGTAAGGGAGCTGTAGGTGAAAAATGGGACATGGAGAGGAATGGACGCCGGGGAGTGCTGTACAATTCATTATGTTGACATAGGGGGAAAGAACACCAAGTGTGCCTATGAGTCCTGCAGAGAATGCTTTGATTAGTGCAGGCAGAGCTTACCCTGCATGCACTAGTCAAAGCATTCCCTAACACTGAATTTTGATAAATCTGACATGGATAGAAGGCACATGGAATGCTTTCACTAATGCACGAGGGGCAAAAACCCTGCATGCATTATCCAAAGCATTCCTTGTCAATTTGTGAAGTGTTTGGTTGGAATAGGACTCTTTAAGCATTGTCAAGCTTCACGTAACTTGCATCTGGGATATACATAAGTATATTCCGAAATGTATGCAATGTATTTTATTAGATAGGGAAATGGGCAGACTGGATTTTTTTTGCCATTAAAACATCTTTATAGATATAGAAAACACAGCATATACTGTTTTTTGCCAGGGGAGTTTCTAAGTTCCTAAAAGACCATGGGCTTGAACCAAGCTAACTGTTTAGTGCACTGTACAGCTCAATTATACCAGTACTTGGTAGGGACATAAGTACCATTAAATACATCAAACTAGCAATCAGATTTTACTGTCTGCTCCTATGGGATAAAAATCCCATGGCTGCACTGTGTAGACCCATAACATCTCATATCAGCCATACGGGCCGCTGCTGTAATGCAACATGAAAGACTGTGGCCCTCAGCCACAGAATTTGAGGGTTCTGCATGTAGGTTCCATAGACCTCTGTATTGGGCTTTCAGACCAGAGGCAGCGGTTCTATGGAGACTGCACTGCTCAGGACAAGAGACTGACCTATGAAACCAACAAGTGAGACCAAATTTACATAGACCTAAATGGTTATTTTAACTCCTTGAATGCTTGAGAGGTCTCCAAATGGAAAGTTTTATTTTTGCCCTATGTTGTAATTAGTTTATACACTTATACACACATATTGGGAACACACACACTGACACATACACTTTTATGGAACACACACACAAATAGGGAACACACACACAGACTGACACTTATACACAATTAGGGAACACACAAATTGACACTTATACACATATAGGGAACACACAAACACACTGACAATTATACACACAGAGGGGTGCGGCATAAATGGGCATGGCACAAGGGGTGGAGCCAAGGGGTGGCAAAATTAGGTTTTGCCTAGGGTGGCAAAAATCCGTGCACCATCCCAGGTTGCTACCATCTACCACACTTGGGACCACTGCTATGATCAATAAGTAATATGTGTCAATAATCTGAGAAGGAAGATAGCGATCTGACACAAACATGACAATGGTAAAAACTGTTGTAGGAATATATATATATATATATATATATATATATACAAATCAGTAAATCCATGCCAGCCCCCCATCACCACTACAATACACATCTGCCACATTGTAGGGTGTACTTTATTTTTTTTGCTTGACATCATCATGAATATGTGCCATTGTCACTTAAACAGGAAGTGAGTGTTGTGGACAAAAAACAAATGCACTCTGCATGCTAAAACATTTTTTCAAGGCATATTTTGCTGTAGGACTTACATCTTTGACTTTTAGCTACTTATTTCTCCAATACAGCCCTCAAAAGAAGTAATATTGCAGTGGGAAATATTGTACCCATAGGAAACATAGGCAAAAAATGTGTTAATATAGGCAAAAAAGGAGAAAAATTTTGCATTGATAAAAAGGAGAACACTTTCGCGAAAAAAAGAAAAATTGGGCAGTTTTCTCATAAAGTCATGCGGGAAATGTTTCTCACTTTTTAAACACACCTAGTTTTTTCTGCAATAAATATGTCAATGGAAAAATGTCCCCCATTCCTGCACGTACACGGCTAACCAGCTTGGTTGCTTCCTAAAAACACCCACATTAGTTGCCATTGCCCAGGTGACAAAGCCTTCCAGTTTTGCATTGTGTGTTCACTAATGGCCTTATTCTGCTCATACAAATACTCTACCATGTAAAGTTGGATTCCACCTGGTAGGGACCTCTATTTTCAGATGTTGATGGGGCTGATTGTTAAGCTCTTGGATGCAATATAATTCTTGACATGCACTCTATGAGAGGCTAAATTGGGCACTGATTTTGTGGGCAATATTCTGCATTTCCTCCTATGCTTTCTGATTCTGCCAGGAATCTAGTCATAAGTAAGGTACATAAACCATACCACCTATTCTCAACACAGCTATTTTGTTGGAGCCATTATTCACAGACATAACACCAGCCATCAAGGAGTGGGATACAAGCCATTCTTCTATCACCTGCTTTAGTTTATTTAAAACATCTTTGGATTTGTGGGACTGTTTCTGAAAAATGTTGAATGCACAAGGTGGTTTGGCTTTGGTATGTGCTATCCTGCTGCTCTCTATTAATAACATGGCCAGGACCAGAGGCATGATTACTGGATGTCACCTGATGATGCAAGGTAATGTTGCCCACTGGTGATGGTAATGGGAGAGAAATCCTGTGAGCAGAGATAATCATACAGCCTGTACTCTGCCCATTTTTCAACATACCTGTTGTTTTCTTGCCATATGAGGTTTCCAGCCCTTTGCCCACCACAGTAACCACCTTGTACAATTCTGGCACAGCCGTTCTTGAAAAATAACTGCAGTTTGGGTTGGGATATACCAGACAGGAGCTAGACATGGCATCAGTTCTGTAAATCATTGGTCTTCAACAATAGAATACAGCAGCATGTCAAATACAAACATCTTGTCCATTCCACATGAACACGTTGGCATTATTTTTGTAAAGTTTTTGATTATTTCTCAAGATCTCAGGAAGTGTGGGTTTGGCAGTAGGTGGCAAAAGAACCCTGTAACTTTATTACTTTAACAACATGACTAAAGGAGGTGGTGGAGGTGATAGGCAGTATGTGTGGGCAGTCGACAATGAGTTACATTCCAGTATTGATAGCATAGTGCAAGAAGGTGTAGCAGCTCAACCAACTGCTGCATCTGACAGTGATACAAACAAGCACAAAAACACATCCTTAAAGTAGTAGCAAACACTGTGAAAATCCCTCAAAGGGTAAAGTAAAAAGAAATTGTTTGAGACCTCTAAAAGCCAAGAGGAATATAAAAATAGTGGAGGGGGATGCTGAGGATGACCTTATTACTTATGAAGATGATGTAGATCTAGAATATGTCCTTCCAGCATCATCCTCTTCTTCAGATACAGATGAAGTTGAGAGTGAGAGAGATGAGTGGCATGGACATTGTTAGTTAAAACACAAAGGCTCATTCTTCCATCACTGAAAAGTAGCACTGTGCCTGTCATAAACTATTTGAGAAAGCAATTGGAAAATGTGACTCTGGACAAGCAAAGATGTCAAGAAACACACAGTCATCCTTTAAGACATCATCAGCATTTTCACCTCTTCCAAGTCCAGGTCCTGCTAAGCAACATAAACTACTAGTTTTGAGATGTTGAGTATCAACATCCACAACCTTAGCTATGATGAATGCCTCTGCTGCTGTTGGAAGTACAGCACCTGTGACACCTAGTAGTAGTAGTAGCACAATTGCAGCATCACCTAGCCCCACTAGTAGGGTTCACTTTTGAAACGTCGCATGCAAAAGAGCGTGCGGTTATACAATGCATTGAGAACATTCCTGTGGTTAAATGGCGATATCAAAATCTTGCAGTGCAGGACAGCGCAAGATTTTCATGTCGCAGCTTGAAATGTAGCCTGCAATGTCACAATGAGCAGCACTCCAGCTCCCATCATCCTTAGCATGTTGGTCAACACTGCCTCAGCTATCTCTCCCCTGTCATCCAGCCGTTACAGCATAGCTTTGCTCAAAGTGCAATGTCAGGATGACAGGGGAGAGATAGACGAGGCAGAGCTCAGCTACACAGAGAGCAATTTCAGGATGATATGGGAGATAGCTGAGGCAGAGCTCAGCCACATTGAGAAGCCATTATGTGCAAAATGAATGTGCTGCTAGTGATTGCCTTGAAATTGATTCACTCACATGAGATCATTGTCACAACGATGCAATAATCCAACTCCCATCATCCTTAACATGTTGGTCATCACTTCCCCAGCTCTCTTGCACACAATAGTGCAACACCTGAACAACAAAACTTCAAAGCTGTTATGTGCAGAAGGGGAGAGAGGGCCAGGGTAGCGATGACCAACATGCTAAGGATGATGGGAGCAGGAGTGCTGCTCGTTGTGACATTGTTGGTGGGAGCTGGAATGCTGTTCATTGTGACATTGCTGATGGGAGTCAAAACTTCAAAGCTGTTATGTGCAGAAGGGGAGAGAGAGATCCGGGGTAGAGATGACCAGCATCCTAAGGATGATGGGAGCTGGAATGCTGCTCTTTGTTATATTGCTGATGGGAGCTGCAGTGCTGCTCGTTGTGACATTGCAGGCTACATTTCAAGCTGCAACATGAGAATCTTGCACTGTCCTGCACTGCGAGATTTTCATGTCGCCATTTTAATCGCAGTGACGTTCTCAATTTATTGTATAGTTGACATTTCAAAAGGATACCCAGTAATTGTAGCATCCCCTGAGGAACACAGCAGTCTATGAAGTCCACAGTATTGATATACTTTACTCATGATCGAAAAGATAAGCATGTTTCTATCGGACACAAAATCTGTTCCCATTTTAGCCACTCCTGCAGTGTAGACAATGCATGATATTCCATACAAGAGCTTAACAATCAGTCACATCACTCACCAGCTGAAAATGAGGTCCCTACCAGGCGGAATTCCACTTTGTACCTGGTAGAGTATTTAGCCCTTTGAGTGCCAGAGGGGTACGCAACTCATTGCTTTGCAATGCGTTGCATACTCCTCTGGCGTGCAAAGGGTTAATAAGAATAAGAATAAGATCAATAGTGAGTGCACAATGCAAAACTGGAAGGCTTTGGAGCTTCTTTGTCAGTTGCACAATGTAAACTATTGTACAATGTATTCAAACTTCTGAAACCATTTGAAAAAGCAAACATGCTGTTTAGTCATGCAGGGACAGGAATTAGTGAAATTCTTCCATTCATATTTATTGTAGAGAAAACTGAGGAACATTGTTGAGAAAATCTTACCATAATGACAACACAGACATGTATCTGGTCAAGGACATGTTAGCGTGCTATGAGCAAGATGCTCACAGAGTTTAATTTAAAATCAATGAAGAATATATTCTTGCTACTTTGCAGTAACCACACTCTAAACACAACATTTCAGAATTTCTGCCAAATTTTAATTAATTTTTCACAACAAGGAGTCATGATCAACAGAATCTCTCTGATGAATCAGATTCTGCCACATATATAAATATATGCTTATAGATCGAGCGTAGAGTTGTATTGTGGCGGATGAGAGGGAGAAGGTTAAGGAAAAAAAAACTGCTAAAACATAGTGAAAAGGAAGGCATCGAAGGATTAAGACCAGCAGCAGGAGCAGCAATATCAACCAGAACATCCCATTCACAACATAATTCCGAGCATGTGTCATCATAATCATAATTACATAAAGTGATCCACATGTCTAAGGGGCTGCAATCAAACATTTGTGGTGGGACTTGCTTCCTGACTATGAGTTTAGATGATTCACAAGAACACTCTGTAGCTACTAGGAGTTGTCCCACTGCATGTTAAATGGTTTCAGCATACTTGCAGGAAAGCTACTTTCTCAGCAGAAATTATTACCCCATGGACTACTACTGGCAAAGAAAACAATATGTGTGGCCAGAACTGACACGAACAGCTGTGTGGCCAGCACTGATATGAACAGCTGTATTTTAATATATTGATTGCCATACAACAAGCAAGCATGTAGTCTGAGAATGCCTACAGTGCAATGGGTTATATTGTAAATGACCGCAGGACATAGGTATCAAGCAACAGTGTTGGGAGACAAGTTTCTTAAAAATGGACCAACATCTCATACCATCTGAGTATCAGGAAGAAGAAATGGACAAAACCACACATGATGGGGAAATCCAGGACATATGTATTAGAGGCTGAGGAGGAGGGATGTGAAGGGTTGCTTCCATCTGCCACTGTTGGGATCACTGCACTGGCTACTGATAAATGTGTGTGGGTGAATAATATGTGAATAATGATAGCTTACATTAGAATCAAAGAGGATAATGCTTATATTTGCTACTGGAAATTGAACAGTGAGTTTTTGCCATTTTACCATATTTAAGCTTTAATGCAAACATTTGGCTTATATGTGTGGCCATCTTTTGTTTTGCTTTCTTTAACCCTTGATTTTATTCTAGTGTCAATGTTGAGTTCATCAAAAGGACACTTCAAGAAAATCAAGGATTAAAGAAAGCAAACAAAAAGATGGCCACACATAGGAAACAAATGTTTGCATTAAAGGGATAGTAATACTTAAGTATTACTAATCCCTATAGCAAAGTACTACTTAAAAAAAAACATATTGCCCCCAGTGTCATCTCTCAAACCTTTATGGTTTGAGAGATGAACACTTCTAAAGTTGCCCTCTCCCTCCCCCTTCCCCGTAGTCAGCATTCTAGCTGACTCAGGGAAATCTGGTCAGAGATCATCAGGCGACTCTGCACCAGAGCCGTGATCACGTTAACTAAAAAAAAAACTTTCACTAAAACGGTCTTCTACATGTGCTTGCAAGCCAAGCACCCGTAGAAGACCATTTCAGTGAAAGTTTTCTTTTTTAGTAACGCGATCCGGCTGTGCTGGAGAGCCACCTGAAAGTCGTATGACTCTCTTCCTTTCAGTCAGCTAGAATACTGACTACGGGGAAGGGGGAGGGAGAGGGCAACTTTAGAAGCGTTCATCTCTCAAACCATAAAGGTTTGAGAGATGACACGGAGGGCAATACGTTTTTTTTTAAGTAGTACTTTGCTATAGGGATTAGTAATAATTAAGTATTACTAAACCTTTAAAGGTTTGAGATAGTACAGCTAAAACTCAACAAAAAATACAAAAATAAGTGGAAGAATTGTATTCAGAATTTCATAAGGATGAAGGACAACAACTGAATGTAGTGCCAGAGGCTGAAGCTGTGCCAGAAGTTTTGGTAGAAGAAGTAGAAGCTGCAATAAAATCAGTGGAAAATGGCAAAGCAGCTGGACCTGATAAAGTCAATATTAAATGATGAAAGCCAGAGGTCAACGCTTAATCAAATCCCTAGATAAACTATTTTCAAAATACCTACTACTCAACAAATTGTCTGAAACATTGAAAAAAAAAACAGTCATCCTGCTGCACAAAAAAGTTGATAAGGTGGATCTAAGAAACTACCAATATGCCTATTGCAGGTGTCTACATGGCTTTCACAAAGGTACTTTCAAGAAGAATGGGCACAATGTTTAACGCAGCACAACCTAAAAAACAAGAAGGTGTCAGGCATGGTTTCAGTACAATGGACTATATCCAGACAGTGCAGCAAGTTTTGGAGCGGCATAATAAATACAACCTTCTATTATTCATAGCCTTCATAACTACAAAAAAGCCTTTGACTTAGTGAAAAAGCAATCAATAATCAATGCCTTGATCAACCAAGGAATTGATGAAGCTTACATCAATATCCTTGAATCAATATATGAATCAATGCTAATGTCCAGAACAACATAGAAAAAGGCATCCGACAGGAGACACAATCTCCCCAAAACTATTTTCTGCTTGTTTAGAAGAAATTTTCTTCAATCTAAATTGGAACAGAAAAAAAGACTTACGTTTAATGGAGACTACCTACATCACTTCTATTTTGCAGCTTATTTCATATTCTTTGCCAGTAGTACTGAAGAACTGTAAGAATGTATTGAAGAGCTAGAACAGGAAAGCAAAAATGTTGGTCTGAAGATGAATATCAACAAAATGCAAGTCATGTTTAACAAACTTACCATACCAAGGAAAATCAGAGCAGATATTGTGCATTGATTCATTAGTAAACAAAGGTATATAACATTGAAATAGTAAATGGGCAGGCCAACTAGCAATAAGAAAAAATAAAAAGCTCACAACGCTAACTCACTATAACATTTACATATAATATGTGAGATAAGAAAAAGACTAAGTGGATAATATATAGATAGCAGCAAAAAATGAGGGGGTTCCCCAGACCCCCAAATATTAGGCAGAAATGTAAAGTGAAAGCAAAAAACAAACCTGCATTCCTCCAAACAAATTATTAAAATGTGCACCCTGTATAAAGCATATATTATACCACTGTGTTAATTAATAAAAGGTTTTTTTTCCATAGTTTGACCAAAACATGTTTAAGCTTGCCCGCCATGTCATGGTACCTCAGTATCAGGCAAGTCCCATCTAATACAAATATTTATCCCTATGTAAATTAAAAACATTCCATGAAGATATCTTGTAAAAATGGCTACGTAAGATGCCTACATTAAAAACAAGCAACATGCAATTCGATGATAAGACTCACCAGTTTTCAAGCTATGTTGGCCTGTACTGAGTGGGTAGAAGCTCAAGAAAGCTGTAGATCCACCAACCCTCCTTGTAGGCATTTTCCTCCTTCTCCCACAGGCCACAAACCACATGAGGTTTCTACATTACACTGATTATAAACACACATAGTCCACACAAGCCAACCAGAAGGCCAGTTATGTTGCCTTTAACAATCTCTTAATAAAATATAACAATTATGCAAGTGAATTATTTATTTTATAATTTATTTTATAATTGTGAAATTAACTAGAATTAGTAAGAAGCAGCTAGAATATGCAAAGGCAGAAGAAAAAGGAAAAAAGCTCACAGCACTAACTCACCATAACATTTACATATAATATATATAAAATAAGAAAATGACAAAGTGAATAAAATATATATAGCAGCAAGGAAAGAGGGGGTTGTCTAGACCACCAAATATTAGTCTGAAACCTAAAGTGAACACACAAAAGAAAAACAAACCTATGCTCCTCAATGTGCACCCTGTACAAAGCATGTATTATACCACTGTGTTAATAAAACTAGGAATGGGTGAAAGTTGTCGCCGTGTTCCTGTGAGAAATTTTGCAAAAACCACATTGTTATCTGCTTTTTCACTGGAAAATCCTCTTTAAAACTAGCGGTTAAAATTTTTGCATCTTTCGCTCTTTGGCCAAAATCTTTCGCCTTTTTTTCAATGGCTATAAAGTTTTTGCCCATTGATTTACACAGTTTTCATACTTCCGCTATAAAAACGTGACATTTACACTGAAGGCAGACACAATAGAAGCAGCTACAGAGCGAGATAGATGTGCTGTGCTGTTCTCTTGTTATATTTTGCAAAAAGTGAGGCAGGAGAGGCTCATAGTGACTCCTATAACTATGAGCAGCAAAAAGAGGAACTGGAAGGACACTTATTATGTGTCCACTGAGTCTGAGGAGAAGGAAGAAGTGACTAGAAGTACTGAACCAATGCTATCCAGTCCCCCTAAATCACCACAAGGGATCTTGAGGAATTTAATGAGAAGAGAGGGAGAAAAGGGAATGGGAAGGAAGGGAGAAAAGGGAATGGCATGGGAGAGAGAAAAGGGTAGTTCTAGTGAGAGCAGGACAGTCAGTTGCCTGTGCCTGCTGCCAGATGTGCTGCCCCTTCTGCCAGTGCCATCATTGCTGTACCTGCAGCCACTAGTGTTGTACCTGCTGCCAGTGTTGAACCTGCTGCCAGTGCTGAACCTGCTGCCACCAATACTTTGAAGCAGGAAACAGGATTTTAAATAGATGTGTGCGTTTAGTCCATGAGTGGTATAGAAGAATAATGGTATATGTGTTTGTTCGTGCAGCTGTATCTTGTGGGTATCAGGATCCTCACTCCACGTCACCAAAGAACTGCAGAGAAAATGAGAAGTAGTGCAACAAACAAAACACCTCTAAGCGTAGTAGTCTTAATATGTATAATACAATATAATAATCCCCTGAACCCTATAGGTAGTCTACTCACATATCCAAGAGGCTTCCCCTGCCTCTCAGTTTAAAGGCCTGCACTGGATAGTTAGGGGTCACTCCAGGCAAATGACGCTCCTCTGATTGAAGTATCCCCTTAATCACATGTAGTTCTTATATGTTGGCCCACTTGTATAAGGTTTGCATTAGGGCATAAGATCTCCCATTAAGATTTACTTAGGGATATAAGAACCTTAGTATAGTGAATAAATGAGTAGAAGAAAGCTAAAATAAGGGAGGAGGAAGCCTTGTGTGTCACTGAGACAGAAAAGGCCAGGGGTAAAATATTGGACCTTTAAAGTTTATTTAATTAAAAAATCTATATATAAAAAACAAAAAATAAATAAATAAGACACTCTAGAAGAAATGCTTCAGGGAATAAACGAAGTTCAAAAAGCAAAAGATAAAGTCATACAGGTTCTGCAATAGGTTAAAAGCATTAAAAATAATAAAACTTAGTTGTTTAAATAATAGCTCAACACGTTTTGTGATAGTCAATCACTTCATCAGGAGCAAAGGGTTATGTAGATCGCAGCCACCTCTTTTACGGTGCTCCAGATGTCCATTGTAACAATTCCTCCATTCCCCAACCGGCGTTTGAAATGCACATGTCGCCAGATCATGTACCGGAAGTCAGGGCCGGTCAGCTTGCGCTCCACTTGAGGAATGCTACGTATCATATGTCCCCACATAGCATTTGCCGCAAGTCTACTGAAGGCTTGGCTAGCTCATCCAGATGGATAGGCACGTGCATCCCCAGTGGCCTACTATAAGCCATACAGCACTCTGACCGGGATTATGTAGAGATCACTTGTGGGTAGAGCTGGGGCTCAAGCAAAAGTATATAAAGTAACAAGAAGTCGCTTGTAGGAAAATAAAAATAGATAAACCAATGTATATTAGCACAAAAAATTAATTAATTAAAGAGGGAGATTGGAATTGAGAGAAAAAAAGGAGCATATCTATACACAAGGGAACAGTATATACAAGGAGAAATGGGCACATAGGTGGACATGGACATTACAAGCAAGCAAATTGCTCATTCATAAGTTAGAAGCATTTCTTCTAGAGTGCCTTATTTATTTTCTTTGTTTATTTATATATATATATATATATATATATATATATATATATATATATATATATATAATTTAATTAAATAAACTTTAAATGTCCAATATTTTACCCCTGGCCTTTTCTGTCTCAGAGATACAGGGCTTCCCCCTCCCTTATTTTAGTATTCTTCTACTCATTTATTCACTATACTAAGGTTCTTCTATCCCCAAGTAAATCTTAATGGGGGATCTTATGCCCTAATGCAAACCTTATACATGTGGGCCAACAGATAAGAACTACATTTGATTGATTAAGGGGATACTTCAATCAGAGGAGCATCATTTGCCTGGAGTAACCCCCAACTATCCAGTGCAGGCCTTCAAACTGAGAGGCAGGGGAAGCTTAGAGGTGTTTTGTTTGTTGCGCTACTTCTCATTTTCTCCGCCACCAATACTTTGCCTGCTTCTAGTGTTTCTTGTAGTACTCGGGGGGGGGGGGAGAAAATGATGCTAATTGTGACAACAAGGGACACTAAATCACACTTGCCATTCCCAAGCAGTCCTGCCACTGCTAGTACTACTGCTACTAAGGTCCAGCAGCTTGTTAACTTTAGGAGTGAAGGAGGGGGTAATCAACAATATCCTCACATTACTAGTGACTGTGAGACTGAGGAGGAAGACTCTGCAGCTGAACTTGATGTGGTTGGTGTTAGTAGCAGTAATGGTGAAGCAGCTGGAGTGGTAAGGGAAACATTTGACAGAATCCAGGCTGGTGGTTAAGGGAGCCCACACAATTCCTCTGGCTCTGGGAGTCCCCTTCCCTTTACTACAGTGTCCAAGTTGAACATGATCCTTAAGAGGCCAGAACTGGTGTTGGGGGAGAGCAGGCTCAGAAGTAATACCATCACCACCAGCAGGGGCACAGATTAGCTGCCTGTGCCTGCTGCTAATGCTGCTAGTACCAGTCTGCCTTCTTCTTCAGGTCAAAAGGAAATAGCAAGTGTGACATTAGGGGACCCTCTGTCACATTGTTTGTCACCTCCTCTAAGCAGCAGTGAGATGTTATCACGGTGCCCTTGCTCCCCTTGTTATTGTTTTCCTGTCAGTCTACACTGTGTGTGCTCCCATTGGCTGTCCTATGTTTTTCCCACCCAGTATGGCCTTTATATACTGGGCTCTAGCACCCATCCAGTGCCCTTTCATGGTGTTCCTGTACCAGTGCTAGTTTCTGCTCAAGTGATTCCCAGTGTACCGACTTGGCCTGCCTGACTACTCTGCATCTTGTCTCCTGCTCCTGTGTACCGACCCGGATTGCCTGACTATTCTTCTGCGCCTGCTCCTGTATACTGACCCGGCTTGGCTGACGTTCCTGCTCCTTTGTACCGACCCGGCTTGGCTGACGTTCCTGCTCCTTGATTCGACCCGGCTTGGCTGACGTTCCTGCTCCTTGATTCGACCCGGCTTGGTTGGCATTCCTGATCTGATGGCCTTTTGTCGCCTTGGCGAAATTCTGATTCTACAGGCAATCCAGTCTCCGTTTCTGGTTCAGCAGAGTGTGAGAGTCAGTTTCCGTTACTGCTACGGCAGTGTGTCATTGGCCTAGTCTCCATTACTGCTCCTGCAGAGTGCAAGTGTCTGTCTCCGTTACTGCTATGGCAGTGTCCTCCGTTACTGCTCCTGCAGAGTGCAAGTGTCTGCCTCCGTTACTGCTATGGCAGTGTCCTCCGTTACTGCTCCTGCAGAGTGCACGTGTCTGCCTCCGTTACTGCTATGGCAGTGTGCCATTGGCCTAGTCCCATTACTGCTCCTGCAGAGTGCAAGTGTCTGCCTCTGTTACTGCTACTGCAGTGTCCTCCGTTACTGCTCCTGCAGAGTGCAAGTGTCTGCCTCCGTTACTGCTACGGCAGTGTGCCATTGGCCTAGTCTCTGTTGCTGCTCTTGCGGAGTGCGGGTGTCTGCCTCCGTTGCTGCTGCGGCAGTGTGACATTGATCTAGTCTCCGTTACTGCTCCTGCAGAGTGCAAGTGCCTGCCTCCGTTACTGCTACGGCAGTGTGTCATTGGCCTAGTCTCCGTTACTGCTCCTGCACAGTGCAAGTGTCTGCCTCCATTACTGCTACTGCAGTGTCCTCCGTTACTGCTCCTGCAGAGTGCAAGTGTCTGCCTCCATTACTGCTATGGCAGTGTGCCATTGGCCTAGTCTCCGTTGCTGCTCCTGTGGAGTGCGGGTGCCTCCCTCCATTGCTGCTGCGGCAGTGTGCCATTGATCTAGTCTCCATTACTGCTTCTGCAGAATGCAAGTGTCTGCCTCCGTTACTGCTACGGCAGTGTGCCATTGGCCTAGTCTCCATTACTGCTCCTGCAGAGTGTAAGTGGCTGCCTCCGTTACTGCTAAGGCAGTGTGTCTTTGGCCTAGTCTCCGTTACTGCTCCTGCAGAGTGCAAGTGTCTTCCTCCATTACTGCTACGGCAGTGTGCCATTGGCCTAGTCTCCGTTACTGCTCCTGCAGAGTGAAAGTGTCAGTTTCCGTTACTGCTATGGCAGTGTCCCATGTTACTCAATTACTGATAGAACTCTGGCAGTTCACATTTGTTCTGCTAATCTGTTCCTGGGCGTTACGTATCCTGAACCTCTCTATATGGAAAGATCTCTATCACAGAACTCTCAACACATGGGACTTTTTACACTCCTTGAAGACCATTAACCCATGCAGTACCTTTGTCCTGGGAATCCAACATATTCTGCCTGACCTGTGTCAGTATAGACTGCTATAGACTTTATGGTTATACTGGACCTTTGTAGGCATATGTATATGTAACTTGTCGTGTGTCTGTATTATTCTGCCTGTATACTACAGGACCTGTGAGGGTTCTTAATTTATTGTGATTTCAATAAAACTGTGTTTTATCCTAAACCACTGAGACTGTGTGTCGAACAAACCGTTACAGATGTCTGGAATAGAGCAGCAGCAACAACAGCATGTAGGGACTAGTGGTGGTGGTGATGATGATGATGATGATGATGCTGGAGAAGCTGATGTGGAAAAAACATTGATGGCCTTTTTAGCAGAAACTGAGAAGGAATGGGAGACAGGGATGAGGATGGGCATCACCACCACAACTAGCAATGACATTTTGGAATTAGAGAAATTTGCAACTGCTCTAATTCCTTCTGATGCTGAGTTGCAAGGGTAGCAGGATGCTAAGGAGCAGGCTAGTGTGCCACAGACCACCATGGACACAGTGGGAATGGGGTCCACAAGTAATGCTGGACTAGGACAGGTTCCACTTGACAGCAGTAGCAATACTCCTGATGCTAGTTGCAGTTCTGAATCTGAGGCAGTAGCAGCAACAGCAGCAACATCTGCTGCCACAGACAATGAACGGTAATGTGGAGGACAAGAGGCCATTCTTCTCCAGCTGTTCCTGTCCACCTGAAGTCATCATGGGTGTGGGACTATTTTTCTGCTGGGGCACTGTGTGCAGCAATGGCACTGTGCACAATTTGTGACAAGTCAGTGAGAAGAGGAAAGGATTGAACACACCTTGGCACAAGTGCCCTGATATCACACATAAAACACAGACACCATGACATTTACTTCAAACATGTTAAAGACAAACACCCACCACAGAAATCAAGCACTGCTTTTGCTGTCCCTGACTCTCCACAAAGGCAACAAGAGGTGAGGCGGAGATCAAAGAGGAGGAGGAATAGAACAACCCAGGCAGAGAATGGAAGTTCCATGACGAGTGAAACAACTAGCTCACCATCACCTTCTAGGGTAACTACATCTTCTACCAATCTACCTCATTCATTACCTCCCCAGCCAAATGATAGCTACTCTGTTGATGTTAGGATGTGGCAGTTAGTTTCTACCCATTGCATACTGTGTGGTGCAATTACCACACATGCCAGTGTGGTGGAGGAGAATTGCAATCAGTGCATCAAGTAGCATCTGAGGAGATTCCATCCTGCAGAATATTCTAAGATGGTGGCAGGGAGGGTTCATCATTACTATTAAACTGTCAGCAAGTTGTCATGTTTCCTTAGCGGGTCTGGAAAAGGGGTACAGTGACAGTGGCAGTACTTGGTGTCAGATGTAATGGTGTTTTGATACAGTTGTGCCCCCAGATGTTATTTACTGCACACACACACTGTGCACATTGCAATTGCTGATGAGACCCGCTGTTCCTTCTCTCAAGGGAAAAAAATATATTCTAATAACAACACACCCATGATGATTTTGGAGGAGGGGCAGGTGGAGAAGAATTATTGGCCAACTTCCTCTTTTCTCCACATAGACTGGGGGCTACTTATTGTGCTGCTACTGCCTCAGGCGCATCACTGGAGCCAGTCGTGGCAAGTGGAACCTTCATCATCCATCTTCCATATTACTGCTATTGTTGATCCCATTCCCTTTCAGCTGCCTAATCATCCTGCTGCTAAAACAACTCAGCAGCAGCAGGATGAACAGCAGTTGGAACTCAATACTCAGGAGGACATTTGACAGCATGTTTATTTTTTTCTCAGGGCTTTTGTTTAAAAAAAAAAATATATATATAGTCCTACAAAAGAATAAACAATTTTAGGGGGGTTGTTTCTAACAAGCCTAAGTCCAACAAATCAATGTTTCTTCAGGGCTTGGGCCTCTAATAAGTCTAAGTCCTATAAAGGCCTCTAACAACAAATCAAACAAATCATCCTCTACAAAATACTCGATCAAGTCAAGTATCAGTCCACCCCAGAGCAGGTAGTATGTGGGGTTAGTGGTGAAGAGGGTGGAGCTGTAGATGAGGAGAGACAGGTAGGCAGCTGGGTAACAGTAAGGAGGGGAGGTAGTGGGCAGAGGAAGAGGAAGGCCAGTTCTGAGTTGACTCAGTCCAACAGATTTGCAAGATTATGTGAAGATGTTGATGAGGCTAGCTCAGAATTGGCAACACTGGAGAGGGCTAATTCCTTTAGCAACCAGGGGAACAGTCCTTCCAGGCTAGATGGGATGCAGAGTAGGCAGAAACCAAGGCAGTTGGTGGTAATAGGGAACTCTATTATTAGGAGGGTAGATAGGGTAATCTGCCACCAGGAACATGAATGCTGAACAGCATGTTGTCTCCCAGGTGCTCAGGTTTGGCAGATTGTGGAAAGGTCTGACAGATTATTGGGAGAGGCTGGAAGCGATACATATTGGTACCAATGACAAAGTAGGAGGAAGATGGAGGTCTCTAAAGAATGATTTCAGGGATTTAGATTGCAAGCTCAAGGCAAGGACCTCTAAGGTAGTGTTTTCTGAAATACAACCTGTGCCATGCGCCAGTGCAGGTAGGTAGAGGGAGCTTAATGCATGGCTCAAGAAATGGGGTAGGAAGGAGGGTTTTGTGTTTTTAGAGCACTGGGCTGATTTTGCTCTTGGATACAATCTATATGGAAGTGATGGATTGCACCTAAATGGTAGAGGAGCCTCTGTGCTAGGGGAGAGAATGCTAAGAAGCTTGGAGGAGCTTTTAAACTAGGAAAGAAGGGGAAGGGTATAGATAGCAAAAATGGAGTAGATAGAGCAGATAGGAACCGGGTCCAAGTAAATGATCAGGAGGGTGGAGTAAGGGTGGGGATAAATGTAGTAAATAGGGAGAAACTCATAGTAAATGAAGATGTAGAAAAAAGGCATGTAGGGAGTAAAATATGTAAAGACGTAAAAATTAATTGTATGCTAGCAAAATGGTAGATAAAATAGGAAATCTAGAATTGCTGGCAGTTAACCCCTTAACGACCCTTGACGGTCATAGTACGTCAAGGGTCGATTTGACTTAACGACCAATGACGTACTATGACCGTCATCGAGTTCCGGGCTCCCCCCATGGCTGCACGCCGTTCGGGGAGTCCGGAACGCAACGGAGCAATAAAAAAAATTGCTCCATGGTCGTTAAGACGCGTCCGCGTCCGGATTCCCCGGTCGTTAAGGGGTTAATGAGCAATTGGACATAACTGGTATAACAGAAACATGGTGGAATGATGCACATGACTGGGTTGTAAATATGGAGGGCTATTCCCTGTTTAGAAGAGACAGGATTAACAGAAAAGGGGGAGGTGTGTGCTTATATTTGAAACCAGAGCTAAATCCAGTTTTGCGGGGTGATATTAGTGAGAAAATTGGCCAAATTGTGGAGTCCTTGTGGGTAGAAATTGAGACTAAATGTGGTGTAAAAGGTAAAAAAAAAGGTGTTGCTGGTATATGCTACAAACCACCAAACATTGATAACAATGTTGAGACCCAACTGCTATTGCAAATGAGGAAAGCTGCCCAGCTTGGGCATGCTATAATTATGGGAGATTTTAATTATCCAGATATCAACTGGAAAAATGAGACTTGTCAGAGTGCTAAGGGAAGCAGGTTTGTGAGCATGCTTCGAGAAAACTACATGTCACAAATGGTGGGAGTGCAGTAGAAATAACATTGTATTGGACCTAGTGATAATGAATAACGCAGAAATGGTATCCAATATTAAGGTAAGAGAACATTTGGGAAACACAACATGGTTACATTTGAGATTAGTCTGGCAAAGCAAAACTGTATAGGTTCAACCAAAACTTTTAATTTTAAAAAAGCTAACTTCAAATTGTTAAGGGCTTCGATGCAACACATAGACTGGGATACTTTATTTAAAAGCAAAAATACTGAGGGGAAAAATGGTCAGAATTCAAATTTAGGCTGCAGAAATGTACCCAACAGTATATACCAATGGGGAACAGATTCAAAAGAAGTAAGTCACAGCCAATGTGGTTAACTGCACATGTAAAGGAGGAAATGGCAAAGAAAAAAAAAGCATTCAAATTATTTAAGTCTGAAGGAACTGAACAATCTTTCTTAAAATACAGGGACTGCAACAAAGATTGCAAAAAGGCAATTAGGGTAGCAAAAATAGATAATGAAACTCGAATTGCATAGGAAAGCAAGACTAATCCAAAAAAGTTTTTCATATATATAAATAGCAAAGAACTTAAGATGGAGTGCATTGGACCTTCCAAAAATGAGATGGGTGAGTTGATTAGTGAGGATAAGGAAAAGGCCAATGTTTTAAACATTTTCTTTGCATCAGTATATACAAGGAAGCAAGGAATGGTAGAAGAGCCTCAACAGGTAACAAATAAAACAATACAATTATCAGATATTGGGTTAACTCAAGAAGATGTCATGGGAAGAATGAACAAAATTAACCCTTTGAGTGCCAGAGGGGTCAGCAATGCATTGCGTACCCCTCTGGCACTCAAATGGTTAAGACTGACAAAGGTCCTGATGGTATACATCCAAGGGTTCTTCAGGAACTTAGTGCAGTGTTAGCAAAACCCCTATATTTACTCTTTAAAGATTCTGTCACCACAGGCTCAGTGCCACAAGATTGACAAAGAGCCAATGTAGTGCCTCTATTTAAGAAGGGAACTAAAACAGAATCTGGGAATTATAGACCTGTGAGTTTGACCTCTGTAGTGGGAAAACTGCTAGAAGGAATAATAAGGGACTATATTCAGGATTACAACACAAAAAAATAAGATAATTAGCATTAACCAACATGGTTTTATGAAGAATAGATCATGCCATACTAATCTTTTCAGCTTCTATGAGGAAGTAAGCAGCAACCTTGATAATAGCAAAGCAGTTGATGTAGTATATGTAGACTTTGCAAAGGCATTACAGTGCCACACAGAAGGCTTGGGTATAAAATAAGGAAACTGGGGCTAGGAGATAAACTTTGCAATTGGATACAAAAACTGGTTGAAGGCTAGGTAACACTGTGTGGTTGTAAATGGAAAATTCTCCAGTACAGTTAAAGTGGAGAGTGGAGTACCTCAAGGTTCAATATTAGGTCTGCTACTTTTTAACATGTTTATAAATGACCATGAAATAGATATAGAAAGAAAAAATATCAATATTTACAGATGACACTAAATTATGCAAGGTAATTATTTCAGAATAGGATATTTTCTCTCTAAAGACGGATTTACAGACAATGTCAGATTGGGCAAACAAATGGAATGTGAATTTTAATGTGGGGAAGTGTAAAGTCATGCATTTGGGAGGAAATAATCCCAAGGCTACCTATGGAATCATTTTATGGGGCTCATTGATAGAGAAAGACCTGGGTATCCTTGTCAACTACAAACTTGGAAACAGTGACCAGTCTCAAACAGCAGTAGCAAAGGCAAACAAAATCCTGTCTTGCATAAAAAGAGGTATTGAAGTAAGAGTGGATAACATTATTTTGCCATTATACAAATCATTGGTAAGACCTCACCTCGAGTATGCAGTGCAGTTTTGGGCACCAGTTCTGAAAAAGGATATACTAAAACTAGAGAGTTTACAGCGAAGAGCAACAAAATTAATTAAGGGAATGGAGGACTTGATGTATGAGGAACGACTAGACAAACTTGGTTTATTTACTCTAGAGAAAAGACGACTAAGAGGAGACCTTATCACATTGTACAAGTATATGAGAGGTCAATACAAGGATCTCTGCAGTGAGCTATTTATTTCAAGGCCTGATCAGGTGACCAGGGAACACCCCTTGAGATTAGAGGAAAGGAGGTTTAGACTTCAGCAGAGGAAGGGGTTTTTTACAGTAAGGTCTGTTAAATTGTGGAATTCCTTGCTCAAGGAGGTGGTTATGGCAGATACAATGGATATATTTAAGAGATTGTACACATTTCTTTCAAAAGGGAACATACAGAGTTATACTGTTTTTAGTAGGCAGATCAGGAAGGTATGATAAAGACTAACTTATTTGGTAGCAGGAAAGCTATAAAATTCTCAGTCACTGGGGTATGAGGCGAAGGTTGAACTTGATGGACTTGTGTCTTTATTCAACCTAATTTACTATGTTACTTGTTTTACTATGTCAGGGGGTTCCTGTCTCTATCACTTTACATACAAATTTCTTATTTTTTTGTATTAACTGTCCTCCCAATAGCAGTCAAGAAATCCCCCAAAACAAATTCCTTGTTCAAATGATTAATTCATTCACCAACACAGGCACCCTCCTCAGAACCCTTTATACCATGTCTTATGGTTTTTATTTTATTTAGGATTTCTTTTTTTATTAAGTGCTCCCCAATCCCACTAAACAACCCCCCCAAAAATCATCCCCTGTTCAACTGATTCTTTACCCACAACCCACCAACAAAGGCACCCTCATGCCCCTTTTATACTTTGCCTTTGTGAAATTAAATAATATTTATTTTATATTGTGTGTAACTTCAATGTTCCCATTGATTTCAATGGAATGAGCTAGGTGAAAATAGCAGAAAAAAGCGGAAAATGTGCACTTTTCGCGGGAAATTTTTCACCAAGCAGAAAGTGCAATTGTTCGCCGATTTCAGTTTGAGGTGGAAATTTTTGCCCATCCCTAAATAAAACCTCATATTACTTTTTCCAATATGTTTATTTACAAGAAATCTTCAGCAAATGTTTTAGATAGGGATAAATATGTGTACACTAATGGTCAAAAGTTTTGGAACACCCCAATTTTTGCTACTTTTAGTTATTGCCATATAACTTGAGAAAAACATTAGAAAAACTTGTCAACATTGGGTATTTCTAAAATGCAGACAAATGTTATAATCTGTTTAGCAGGGTTTTTTTAGCGTTTGTAGATGTATAAAAGATTTTTAGTGCAAAAGTTAAAAAAGTGCATTTGTTACATTTGTTTCATCATATTTTATAAATGTTTTTACAGGAAATTTGATGAAAATAATGGTATCTTTAGACAGCCCATCTTATGGCAAGAAAAACAGTATATAATATATGTGGATACATTAAATGAGTAAGAGGAAAATCACAGCTAAACACAAACTGCTGTGTTAAAACTGCTATTGTCCAGAAGGACCATGTCTTTTTTAACACTTCTACTGTGTTTGTGTTTAGCTGTAATTTTCCTAAAGATACCTTTATTTTCATCAGATTTCCTATAAAAACATTTATAAAATATGATGAAACAAATGTAACAAGTTGAATTTTTTTAACTTTTGCACTAAAAATCTTTTATACATCTACAAACGTTAAAACAACCCCTGCTAAATAGATTATAATATTTATCTTGACTTTAGAAATACCCAATGTTGACATGTTTTTCTGATGTTTTTCTCAAGTTATATGGCAGTAACTAAAAGTAGCAAAAATTGAGGTGTCCCAGGACTTGCCCCATATCAATACATCCAAAGCACTCCCAAAATGTGTGAAATGTTAGCAGAATTAATCCTGTGAGTGCTAATGGGGTATGCTTACCCCAATGATACTCACAAGGTTAATCAGACTAAGTTAAAAAAACAGCACTTGACAATAAAGACTTGCCAGTAATCCTGACATCTATTGGAGTCTTTAGCACCTTTGTCAGCTATTGTCTGTCTTCTTCTGTTATCTTCTATCTTCCTTCTTCTTCAATCTCTTCATTTTCTGTCTTCTCTTCAGTCTTCTTAGCTTCCTTGTTTCAAATAGTTTCCTGTAAAGAGAATTAAACATTACATTTTGGCAAAAAACATAACTTGGAAATGTGTGCATTGTTTAACCATTTGACTGTCAGAGGGGTACGCAGAACAATGCCTTGCACACCTTTCTGGCACTCAAAGGGTTAAAGTAATGCATATATCCCAAGTTGAAAGACAATATTCCCCCAAGAGAAAAAGCATTGTCCCATCCTTTTTTTTACAAAAAAAACAATTCTTTGTTCTAAATAGAAATGCTATCCATAAAGTGAAAATATTGCTGCTTTTAAAAAAGAACCCAAGTTGTGGGTTCCACCTCTGTTGACAGTGGTGGAGGCAGGAAGTGAGGCTAACAATCTCATCCCCTTTGGTACTTTTTAGGCTGATGCCCTAGCCACTGTGTGAGAAATTTGAACAGAGACTGGCTTTTATATGGCCAGCCTCTGTTCAAAATGTCTCCCAGATGTCCATTGGCTGGGCTGTGTGCTTATGCATCTCCCAGCCAATCAGCTCCTAGTGGGGAGGGGGATGACGAGACATTTTGAACAGAGACTGGCCATATAAAAGCCAGACTCTGTTCAAATTTCCCATACAATGGCTCAGGCATTAGCCTGAAAGGTGCCAAAGTGGGGGGGGGGTTTGTTAACCTCACTTCCTGCTGCCACCGCTAGTGACAGCATTGAAGCCTACAACCTGGGTTCTTTTTTTAAAAAGCAGCAATATTTTTGCTTTATAGATAACATTTCTATTTAGAATGATTTAGGGAAATATTGTCTTTCAACTTTGGATATATGCCTTACTTTAACTCAGAGAGGTGTGCAACTCATTTTCTCTGCTCCCTGATAGTATGCGGTGGTAAAAAGGGAGCAGAGGAACATCATACCCCCAGAAATGCCCATGCACTATCACACTGCCAGACCATTGATGCAAGGTGTGCAAAGTGGCCATATTTAAGCAACAATCTTTGTTTATAGGTGTTAGATAGAAGAGCACAAAATAGTTCCTGGCTCTATTTTCAGAGCAAGAGCCTATTTGTCAATTCCTTGCACTCCTTCTTACATGAGACAAACAAACTTATATTCAATAACCAACAATTGATTGAACTCTCTCTAACTCTATTTCTGGTCCTCTGTAACTCCAATTCTCCAACATGCTGTGGAGCTGGTACGTATATGTCTCCATTTGAAATAAGATGATGTCAGCTCAGCAACATAATCACATCAGTTATACCTGTGGATCAATGGTAAAGAGATTTGTAAAGATTTGTTAGAAAGAAAAACAAAATATGGCAAAGGCCTGTGTTCACCAGTGTCTCCTAACATAAGAACAACATATGCCTGTGTAAGATGAATGACAATGTATGGATCACCAGTCATTAGCTTCCCCTTTAAAGGAACAAAAAAATAAAGAAACTGTGTTTATATACATTTAAATACCGTGTGCTTTATGCAGCTTCTGTAATAATTTGCTATTTATATTCTGAGGTATAAAATCTAGATTTACATATGCTCTTAGGTAGCTGACATTCTGCCTTTTCCAGGGCTCCATTGATTGCCCAGGATTATCTATGAATGGACTGAGATAAGATAATAATACAAGAGCTGCAAGCATGAATCATAACCCATTAACCATCATTTAGTACTTAAATCTTACAGGACTAACACCAATAAACATTAAACCATGAACAGGGTAATTTACAGAAGTGTTAAAAAAGCCAGTTTAAGATTATTTTTAAGGATGTAACATATGATTAATTAATGTTATATAAGCTAGTTGTAATATGTAATATTTAAACTGAAATCATCGCATTTCTTTTCTATTCCTTTAATAAATGAGTACACATTGAAAAGTAGTTATGAAGTTAACAGTGCATTCATGCTAACTAGCTGTAGTTTTACTTTTGAATAAAATATGGTTAATAGCATTAACCATCATGGTTCATCTGTGCATTTTAGTCTATTTACTAGTCATAGTTATACTAACAAGCAACCATTTACTGATACTGATTTTAAGGATGTAACATATGATTAATTAATGTTATATAAGCTAGTTGTAATATGTAATATTTAAACTGAAATCATCGCATTTCTTTTCTATTCCTTTAATAAATGAGTACACATTGAAAAGTAGTTATGAAGTTAACAGTGCATTCATGCTAACTAGCTGTAGTTTTACTTTTGAATAAAATATGGTTAATAGCATTAACCATCATGGTTCATCTGTGCATTTTAGTCTATTTACTAGTCATAGTTATACTAACAAGCAACCATTTACTGATAAATGGTTCCATTGATTGCCCAGGATTATCTATGAATGGACTGAGATAAGATAATAATACAAGAGCTGCAAGCATGAATCATAACCCATTAACCATCATTTAGTACTTAAATCTTACAGGACTAACACCAATAAACATTAAACCATGAACAGGGTAATTTACAGAAGTGTTAAAAAAGCCAGTTTAAGATTATTTTTAAGGATGTAACATATGATTAATTAATGTTATATAAGCTAGTTGTAATATGTAATATTTAAACTGAAATCATCGCATTTCTTTTCTATTCCTTTAATAAATGAGTACACATTGAAAAGTAGTTATGAAGTTAACAGTGCATTCATGCTAACTAGCTGTAGTTTTACTTTTGAATAAAATATGGTTAATAGCATTAACCATCATGGTTCATCTGTGCATTTTAGTCTATTTACTAGTCATAGTTATACTAACAAGCAACCATTTACTGATATATATTAGCTTCTAACATTAGGATCCTGGAATTGCCTAAGTTATTATATTTAAATGAGTTGCATTTAAGTGGATTGCAGACAAGTGGAGTTTGAAAGAATCAATAGTTCAAAAAGATGAAGGAGTTTGAAATCAACAGATCTCTGTGGAGCAGGTAATTTCAAGGGATTTAGGGCTCGAACTGCTAACATCCGATAACAAATGATAGCCAGTAAAATGTTTCCCATTGAAATCAATGGAACAGCTCTCCCCATTTGCAATTAATTTCTGTGCAATTAGTGCCTAAACATGCTAAATAGATACATTAACTCACAGTAACCCTTGTCTATGTTTTTGGGTGTTTGGCACACAACGAAGGTTAAAAAAAAAACCCTGTTAATCAATACCAAGCAGGGAACAAACAGCTCACACAACACTTAGCACATAGCATAATGACAGAAAAGGCAATTTTAACCCCTGTAATGCCAATGAACCATCCAGGAAATGTGCATGCCCTACACATAAGTGCTGGACAACCAACATCAAACCATCAAGCCCCACAGGAATAAGGGTTTTGCAGATCAACCCCAAATAATCCATGCCACTATACCCTGGCACAAGTGGGGTTAACACATACCAACTGATATGTACACACAACACAATATGCACACATGTTAATCACTAAGAAACCCAAGCCTGCTTGGGAAAGATCACAAGCCAGTGGAGAGCCAAGGTGCACAGAGATCAGCAAACACACCGGACTTCACACATGCACCTGACAGGTAAACAGCAATTACACCAAACACAATCAAACAACAATAGCCACACTGGCATACTCTTACTTGGACAACACCCATGTCCCTCTGCACCTTGTGACCACACCTGGATAACACCCCACCACTGTCTTAAAGGGACATCTCTCGTTTCTAGGATGTGGCATGTTTAAAGTGAGACCACAGAAAGAGATTATGAGAATGTTTCCATTGCAATACCTGTGAATACATCAGAGAAGTGGGCATGTGAGGGTTAGGGAGCCCCAGGAAACCCCAAGCACAGCACATCTTCTGTCTGTTTGAACCATGGATACTCCATCTGGCGGGCCAGCCAGAAGGCCATCTCCACCTGGAGGATCAGGCCAGCCAGCAGCAACTGATATGCCACATCTGGATCTCCCACAGCCATATATGCCACATGGACCTGTGGCAGGTGCACAATGAGGACAGACAGCCACCAAGAACCAGGATATACTGCACAAGGGTCACACTCTTTGGAATGACTGACACTGAAGTGATAGACCAGTACAGATTCATGGCACACAGCATCATCAACCAATAGGAGGTGATCAAAGATGAGGTCAACCCCATAGCCAGCACCAACTGTACCTTATCGGGTATGCAGAAGCTGCTGTGTATCATACATTTCCAGTCCACAGTTGGATATCTGTCTGGGATTTCCCAGGCTACAGGTCCCAGGGTGTTGGCTGAGGTGTTGGCAGCCCTGAAGAGGAAGGCCAGGAGTGACACCCACTTTCCTTCCACCCAGTTGCAGTGGGCACATGTCAAGCATGGGTTCTACACAAGGGGAAGAGTATGCATAGTCATGGTGGTCATAGACAGTACACACGTGCGCATTAGAGCTCTGCAAGGGATGTCTCTACATCATTTGAAAGCATTTCCAATCCATATACACAGAGATGGTGTGTGTTGACATCATGAGGATTGTCCATGTATGTGCTTCCTGTCCTGGCAGGTGTCACAATTTCTACATCCTCAGGTACTCCATCTACTGTGACTTTGAGAATGAAACCTATACATGAGGATGACATTTGGGTGAGTTAACAATCTACACATCCCATCACATCCACAGGGGCTCTCACAGGATTAAGGAAAGCACAGCTTAGCATGGTCATGACACACAAGAAGTATGTTCCCATCACACAACATCATCCACATAACCATGTGGTCCATGTGTCATGATGATGTCACTTCTCTTCCATAGGGGATGCAGGATGTGGTTGCAAACCATGAATCTTTATGCCTGTACCAAATCCAGAAAAACCTGCTCAAGACCTGTTCAATGAAGCTCACATCAGGACATCAGGAATGCTATTGAATGCACCTTTGGCCTCCTTAAAACAAGATTCTGCTGCCTGGATACCTCAGGGGAAGCTCTTCAATATGCGCCAGTCAAAATCTGCAATATCATACTGCAATGTGACATATGGTGAGATAGCTCAGTCATAAATTCCCTGACCATGGAGCCTATTGAACCTCAAGGTTGCAGGTTTGAATCCCGGCAGGGTCAACTCAGCCATTCATCCTTCTGAGGTCGATAAATGAGTACCATTGATTGGGTAATAATAACGCCTATGATTTCAGCTGCCAATTTGGTTAATTCTGAGAGCGTGCACTGAAAGTGCTTTGAGTCCCACTGGGAGAAAGGCGCTATGTAAATACTGATTATTATACTTCACAATATCACAGTCAAGATGTGTAGGGGAGGATTTGGATCCACAACCAATTGTGCAGATGCCTTTTTCTCAGAGGATGAGGAGACTGTGAGAGGGGAGGAAACAAAAAACAGGCTCATCAGGAACTTCTTTGTTTGTGGGTATAATACATGAATCAAACACAATACTGTATGACCATGATTTAGCATGGGTAATGTGTGGAAACATACTCACACAGTACATAAAGATATGTTTCACTCCACAGGATGACTGAGATTCACATGAGCCTCCAGCCTTGAAATTGCCTACTTCAACATCACAATAACATAGCTGGCACCATAATGAAAACATACAGCTGCCATGTTATGTTTGGGTCTAAAGGAGGCTGTAAATTCAACTGACATCTGGAATTCCATTCGAGCATGATGGCATTGTCACTTCACGGATATCAACTATCCACTTGCAAACACTGATATACCTGATTGTCTATGTCCATCATTGTCCTGGTGTATTACAAACAGCAAATAATCAGGTTTAGAGTTGAGCATATTCATATCAAGCATGTAACCCCTGCAGTGTTATAGAGGCAGAAAAAAACAAAATTCATAGCGCTAATTCACGTTAATTTACACATTTAATCTACAGATATTAGTTGAGAACCCAAGTGAATAAATACAAATAGCAGCAAGAAATGTGGGAGTTCTCCAAGCTCCCCAAAATTAGGCTGAAGCCTAAACAGAAACCCAAAACCAAACCAAATCTAAGCTCCTCCATATAAGCTATCCAAGTGTGAACCCTGTGTAAGGCATATTGTATACCACTTTAATAAATTTGGGGTTTCTGTTGCATAGTTTGGCCAAAGTATGTTTAAGCCTGCCTGCCACATCGAGGCCCTCCAATATAAGGCGAGTACCTAACTTCACACAATCATCCTATCTAGATTAAAAACACACCCCTGACGAAGCATTTCTTATGAGCTGAGATTTCCTGTACATAACGAATTGGGCATATTTTAAAAACATGTTTAAAAATGTTTTTTCTGTCTTTGCACTTTTTTCTCTTTCTTATTCAAGCTGCTCTTCACTTTATACTGTAAGATGAATAAATATTTAACACTTAAATATGTATTTGCAGAGTTGTTGCCACTTGTAGAGGGGTTTAAAGGCATGGTGTTGGCCTAATGTTTGGGCTGTCCTGATCATTGCCTTTAAGGTAACAACTAAACCCGATGTGACTTGTGGGAGTGGGTGGAAGGGAGTTATAAAGGGGACTGATGGAGCTCCAGTCCTCTTGGCCTGCTGCTCACTCTCTACAGGTCACTGAAGTTGAGTCCTAACATGAAGTTGTTTTTAAACATGTTTTTAAAATATGCCCAATCCATTATGTACAAGAAATCTCAACTCATAAGAAATGCTTCGTCAGGGGTGTGATTTTAATCTAGATAGGATGATTTTGTGAAGTTAGGTACTTGCCTTATATTGGGGGCCTTGACGTGGCAGGCGGGCTTAAACATTCTTTGGCCAAACTATTCAACAGAGACCCCAAATTTATTAAAGTGGTATGCAATATGCCTTACACAGGGTTCACACTTGGATGGCTTATATGGAGGAGCGCATATTTGGTTTGGTTTTAGTGTTATAGAGGCATCCAACACATGGATTTGCAATGCATTGGATTCCCTTCTGGCATTCCAAGTGTTAAAGGGGTAGTAGAGGTGGCCAGTGGCCAATGGCCATTGTCAAGTGCCCTGGCGTAAATGCGAAAATTGTGACTGCTGTTCTTGCTGCTGCTGAGTTTAAACAGCAGGGTCATTAGACAGCTCAAAGGTAGAGAGGGGTGAAAATATTCACCTCAAAACTGAAATCAGCGAATAATGGTTTCCCGCTTGGTGAATAATTTCCTGTGAAAACTGCTGTTTTTCCTCTTTCTCCTGCTTTTTTCACTTAGCTCATTGTACAATGAAATCAATAGGAAGAAAAAATTTTCTCCAACACTTGACAGTTTTCTCTAGTTTTCTACAGCCATATAAAAGGGTGTCAGGCACTCACAGCATGATATTCTGTGTTTGTGAAAGGAGACAGCAGTATGTTTTTGAGCTAGAGAAGATGCCAACACATGCTGCCTCTACTGCAACCACCTCCTCTAGTCATATTGTTAAAGCAATAAAGTTTCAGGCTTCTTCTGCCATGTCCTGCTAACCCACACTGACTGAGTTCCTGGGAAGGAGTCAAAAACTTCACAAAAACAATCCTAAAATACACCTGTGGAATGGCAAGATAGACAAGATGTTGGCAGTGGACATGCTGCCATATTCTTTTGTAGAAAACCAAGGTTTCAGAGAACTGATGTAATGTGTTGCTTCACACTGGAATATCCCAAGCCGCAGTTATTTTTCCAGGAAGGCTGTGCCTGAATTGTACAAGCAGGTGGTTAGTGTGGTAGGCAAAGAGCTGAAAAGTGTGTATGGCAAGAAAATCCACCTAACAACAGATATGTGGACAAGTGGCCAGAGCACAAACTATATGACTGTGACTGCTCACTGGGTTTCCCTCCCAGCACCAACAGTGGACAATACTAGCTTACAGCATCAGGTGACAGCCAGTGATCATGCTTCTGGCTCTGTAATTAAAAGCAAAACAAACAACAAACCTGTGCTCTCTAGTCTAATTGTGGGTAGTGTGTCCTGTATTGGGTATGTATAATAACATTGATGATAAATTTGAGGTTTTAGTGTACACATTTTTGACCAAAAAGAAGGTGTAAACTTGCCAACCCCGCTGTCAGCACCTATAGGTAGAAGAGATAGGATTGTACACTTGCTGAACTGTACTCTATGGGAAATGAATTACCCCACAAAGAACTAGCAGAAAGCCAAATAGTCAAACAGATGGCAATCGAAGAAGGGAGAATAGGCAGTATAGGAACCCAATAGCAGGAGTAGTCCAATTAAGAGCTAGGACAGAGGAAGAGCCCCAGACAGAGAACTGAGGGCCCCCCAGAGTTGCAAGCTCTACAAATTAAAGGGAGAGAGTCTGAGAACGATCAGAAGGTGAAGGTGGACAGCATGCAAGTAGAATGGTCAGGAGGGAAGCCAGAGGTCAGTGCAGACAGCGTTCAAATGGATGGTCAAGGAGGGTAAGCCAAAGGTCAGTGCAGGCAGTGTTCAAATGGATGGTCAAGGAGGATAAGTCAGAGGTCAGTGCAGGCAGCATTCAAATGGGTGGTCAAGTAGGATAAGCCAGAGGTCAGTGCAGGCAGCGTTCAAATGGGTGGTCAAGGAGGCAAGCCAGAGGTCATAAACAACGTGTGGAAATCGAAGCAGAGGAAACAACAAAGGAGCTTACTAATTACAAACCGTCGACTAGATCGTGCCGCCTAGCTATGTAGAGGAGGTCCCCCGCGCGTCATGGATGACGTGACGATGTCTGACGTCATGTAGTCCTGATGCGACATGCCGTAACCCCGATGGGTGCCGACGGAGTCTCACACTGTGACTGCCCACTACGGAGCACTGTAACCCCGCCGAACGCCGATACACGCCAAGGTGCCTCAAGTATGGCAAGTACCTTCTCTAAACACCTGAAAGCCCTATCTAAATAGAAAATAAAAAATACAATTTTACAGTGACCCCGGAAGAGAGATTTTATACTAAACGCGTTGGAGGGGGACCCTTTCTTTTTGAAAGCTTGGAGGTCCCCATGTATGCAGTTAAAAACAAATGACAAGGCAATGTTTTAAAAAGATGTAAAGGAGTACTTTCCCTGTGTGCCTGCATTGAGTGGATGCCTATACACAAAGGACTATACCTCTATCAGTCTTTATAGGTAACATGTTACCACCCCTGCAGGCCACATGAGGAATAACCAGTTGCAAATAGACATGGTATATAAAAGCCTAAATGTACCTCTTAACGCCTAGAATATAAAGGAAAGAATAAGTGCAATTTAAACATTTATGTGTAATATTGGTGAAAGTAATAGCTGCTAGAATGAGCAAAGGAGATATGTGAAAACAGAATAAAGGAAAATAGCTCACAGGGCTAACTCACCTTAATGTATAGTAGTATGTATGTATAATATATATATATATATTTTTAATATTGTTTTTATAAAGTGAATATTTGAAAGAAATGGTGTTACTGAAGTGTGCAGCAAGGAATGTGAGGGTTCTCCAGCCCTCCAAACATCAGACAGAAGCCCAAAGTGCAAACATAAAATAAACAACAATTTATCAACAATGTTATTATACATGCACAATACAGGGCGCGCTATACACAATTAGACTGGAGGAGTGCAGGTATGTTGTTTGTTTTGTGTTTGCACTTTGGAATTCTGCCTGATGTTTTGGGGGATTAGTGAACCCTCTCATTACTTGCTGCACACTTCAGTAACACAATTTCTTTTAAATATTTACTTTATAAAAAAATATTATACATACATATTACTATACATTAAGGTGAGTTAGCTCTGTGAGCTAGTTTCCTTTATTAGTGTGATTAAAAGGTGGCAGCAGCAGCAGGATAGCCCACCATCAGCATGCCACCTTGTGCATCCAGAGTTTTGAGAGACAGTCCCACAAAGCTGTAGATGTTTTAAGTAAGCTAGAAAAGATGATAGAAGAATGGCTGGTTTTGTGTCTGCTGCTCCAACATAATCCTGGCAAAATCCGAAACCTTCAAAGAGATGCTTACTACTGCCTGCAAAATCTGTGCTCATTTTAGTTTCTTCTGCAGTGCATGCAACATTCCATATTCCATACCAGAGTGTAACAACCTGCCCCATCATCAGCTGAAAATGGAGGTCCCTACCAGGTAGAATTCCACACTGTACATGCTAAAGCTTTTGTATGAACAGAATAAAGCCATTAGCGATTACAGGCAAAACTGGAAGGCTTTGGAAGGAGCTTCTTTGTCACCTTGCCAATGGCAACTAATGTGTGAGGTGCTGAAGCCCTTTGAGGAGGCAAGCATGCTGGTGAGTCGCATTGGTGCAGGAATTAGTGAAATTCTACCACTGATATTTCCACTGCAGAAAAAAATGAGGAGCATGGCTGAGGAAAAAAAGTGAAAAATCTGAAAGTTTTTGCAAAAAGTCAGGCAGGAAATTTTCCCCACTTTTCACCCACCCTTACTCAGAGGGAATGAGATGAGCATGGATGATGAAGGTTTCACTTTGGGGTGGGCAAAAGGTCGCTTTGTGTTCCAGCGTAAAAAATTGTAAAAAAAAACTTTTGTTGTCCAGTGTTTTGCAGGGAAATTCTCTTTAAATACAGCAATTAAAATCTTCTCCATTTTTGCCGATCAAAAATTCTTCACAATTTTTTCAAAAGCTAGAAAGTTTTCACCTCTTGATTAACGTGTTTTTATCCTTTTCGCTACAAAAACGTGCCATTTTCCAGGAAGTGAAACACAACAGAAGCAGCTACAGAGCGAGAGAGATGTGCTGTGCTGTACTGCTGTGAGTTAGCAAAATTTAGGCCAGAGAGGCTCATAGTGCCTGCAATCAGTTTGAGCAAGTTTAAGAACAATAAAAGGAGGAGCTGGAAGGAGTCTCATGTGTCCACTGAGTCTAAGAAGGAGTAGGAAGTGACCACTACAGACCCAATGCTGGCCAGTCCCCCTAGGGATCTTGGGGAAAGAGGAAGGAAGAAGAAGGTAATAGTGAGAGAAGGACAGGTAAGCAGCCTGTTCCTGCTGCCAGACGTGCTGTGCCTGCTGGCAGTGTTGCCCCTGCTGCCACCATTTCTGTGCCTGCTTTCAGTGTGTCTTGTAATTCTCAGGAGGTGGGAAGGAGAAGATGATGCCAAGTGTGACAGCAGGGGACCCTAAGTCACACTTGCCAGCCCCAAGCTGTACCGCCACTAGTACTATTATACTATTGCAAAATATTAGGACTGAAGGAGGGGGTGATTATCATATTTCTAGTGACTGTGAGGAAGAAGTTTAAGGGGCTGAAATTGATATGGTTGGTGTTTGTGGTAGGGTGGACAAAAATTTTCACCTTAAAACTGAAATTGGCGGAAAATCGCATGTCAAGTATCAGTGTACCCCAGTGGCAGCTTACATCAGGGGGTCCCTGTCTCTATCACGTTACATACAATTTCTTATTTTATTTTTTATTTATTTTTTTTTATCAAACATCCTCTCAATACCAGTCACACAAACACCCCCAAAACAAATTTCCTGTTCAAATGATTCTTTCCCCAGACTCCACCCACCAACACAGGCACCCTCTTCAGGCTTATGGGGGCTTTTTTAATAGTATTTAGCATTTGTTTTTTTATTAACTACCCCCCAATCCCAGTAAACAAACCCCCCAAAAAACATTCCCTGTTCAACTGATTCTTTCCCCACACACAACCAACACAGATACCCTCATACCCCTTTTATACTATGCCTTTGGGAAATAAAATAACATTTTCTATGTGTTGTGTATAAATTCAATGTTCCCATTGATTTCAATGGAATGAGCTAGGCAAAAAAAGCAGAAAAACTGCACTTTATTCTCCAAGTAGTAAGTGCCATTATTCGCCGATTTTTGTTTGAGACGAAAATTTTCATCCATCCCTAGTCCCACTTCCCATGACTAGCTCCAGTGATGCACCTGAGGCAGTATCAGGACCACAACTATCCTCCACCACTTCAGGTATATGTGGAGAAAAGAAGAAGTTGACCGATACGGTTTCTCCACCTGCCCCTCCTCCAAAATAATGGGTGTGTTGTTAGAATAGAAAATTTTCCCTTGAGAGCAGGAACTGTGCCTCTCATCAGCAACTGCAATGTGCACAGTGTGCATCATAAATATGGGAAGGAATGGGAAAGATGGCATTTCTGGACTCACATCAAACACCTGGCATATTTGTAACCAAACAAGTAATTCTGCTGTCGCTATGCCACTTGTCCACTGCTCTCTAAGGACACATGACAGCTTGCAGTTTAGCATATTCTGCTGGATGGAATCTCCTCAGATTCTGCTTGATGCCCTGGTTGTGATTATCCTCCACCACACAATCATGTGTGGTAAGTGCATCACACACTGTGCAATGGATGGAGGCAAACTGCCACATCCTGACATCTACTGAATGGCTGTCAATTGGTGGGGAGATAAAGATGTTTAAGGTGGGTCACCAGAAGATGTAGTTACTCTACAGCAACAAGGTGATGGCGAGCAAACCTAGACATCAAACTTTCTATCACGGTCCCCGTGATTCCCTGTCAATCTGTGACTGTGTTACCTTTGCATTGGAGGAGGCTGATTGGCCCGCCCAGGATGTTCCTTTTTATACTGGCTCTTGGGCACTTGTCAGTTGCCCTTTTGTGGTGTTCCTGTTCCTGCGCCTCGTGGCTGAGTTCCAGTGTCTCCTGTGTACCGACCCGGCTTGTCTGACTCCTCTTCTGATCCTGCTCCGTGATTGACCCGGTTCTGGCTGACGACCCTGCTCCGTGATTGACCCGGTTCTGGCTGACGACCCTGCTCCGTGATTGACCCGGTTCTGGCTGACGACCCTGCTCCGTGATTGACCTAGTTCTGGCTGACAATCCTGCTCCGTGATTGCTCCGTTATCCGGCTGATGTTCCTGCTGCTGTATCTATCCGGTTCCGGTTGTCGCTCCTGTCCGGTGTGCTGTTCCGGTCGCTCCGGCGACATTCTGAACTGTTTAGTATCTCGCTGATCCTCTCTCGCTCTTCTAGATGTAGCTTGAGGTTGCTTGTCATCCGCTATTTGCTGAGCTGTGCTCTCCTGTATGTACCAGATTAACCCGTGCAGTGCCAGTAGTCTCCGGTTACGTGCCTCTTATACTGCTTGCCAAGCCTCTGTTTACCCTTTGAGCCGCTACTCTCTGAGCCTTCAATACACACCATACTATTCCTTGCAGAGCTCTGCCTGTCCAGTGTTCGGGGTGCACCATGACCACGCCGGCTGGCGCCGGTAGTCTGTCCGCTCTGTCACTGTCGCTATCCCTGTCTATAGGCGACATTGGGCCTCCGCTTATCTGGGCAACTGAGTCAGTGGCTTCACTGGCATTTCTGGACTCTATTACACTGTATAAATCATATTTACCTGACCTGTGTCAGTACTGTATTCTGTAGTACATACGGGACCCGTGTGGGTTAAACTTGCTAATGTAACCTGTCCTGTGTCAGTTATTTGTTGCTATATGCTGGACCCGTGAGGATTACGTTATTCCTTGTGTTCCTTAAATAAAATTGTGTTTTTACCAACATCTACCGTTTCTGAGTATACTGAACCATAACATGATGCCCATCCCCATATCTGTCTTCATTCCTTCTCAGTTTGGGCTATAAATGCCATTAAGTCTCCTCCACACTACCTTTTCCACAATCATCATGATCATCACCAGTTTCTCTTTGCTGCTGCTCTATTAAGGATGTCTCACTGGGTGGAGGAAGTGATGAGAAATGGGACAGAGGCACTCCTACTATAACACACTAGTTCATCAGTGCCCTGTGCCCTGAAAGACTGAGATTGCATACTTGCTGGAATAATAGCATAAGAATATTGTGTGGTGTGGTAAGGAAGAGGTTAAAAGCAAATCTCTCTGAGTTTTGTTTTCCCTCTTTGCTGTGATAAATAATTGAAGTCTGGTGTGGTGGGAGTGACTAATTGCTGTGTTTGTAATTGGTGGATTCCTGGCTTATATAGCAAGGAGTGAGAGAGCTCTGTAAGTTCGTCAGTGCCCTGTGCCCTGAAAGACTGCGACTGCATACTTGCTGGAATAATAGCATAAGCATATTGTGTGGTGTGGTAAGGAAGAGGTTAAAAGCAAATCTCTCTGAGTTTTGTTTTCCCTCTTTGCTGTGATAAATAATTGAAGTCTGGTGTGGTGGGAGTGACTAATTGCTGTGTTTGTAATTGGTGGATTCCTGGCTTATATAGCAAGGAGTGAGAGAGCTCTGTAGGTTCATCAGTGCCCTGTGCCCTGAAAGACTGAGATTGCATACTTGCTGGAATAATAGCATAAGAATATTGTGTGGTGTGGTAAGGAAGAGGTTAAAAGCAAATCTCTCTGAGTTTTGTTTTCCCTCTTTGCTGTGATAAATAATTGAAGTCTGGTGTGGTGGGAGTGACTAATTGCTGTGTTTGTAATTGGTGGATTCCTGGCTTAAATAGCAGATACATAGTGAATACTTGAACGTGTGAATCTTGCCTCAGTGTGTAAGTGCAGAAGGGTGGTAAGTGTGGGAATTTAAAACAGGGGGAATTCAAGTGCAGAAGGGTGGTAAGTGTGGGAATTTAAAACAGGGGGAATTCAAGTGCAGAAGGGTGGTAAGTGTGGGAATTTAAAACAGGGGGATTCAAAGACAGGGGGTTACACAGGGAACACATTTATCAATCTTATTGTGCAGCTATTTTTGCCTGCCTTTTCATCTTGTGGTAACTGGCACATATAAGTGGTAGCATGATTGTCCATTTAACTCAGTGCACAAACTGCCATATGTTTGCACACCTGGAACAACCGTTCCAGGGTGCATACCTCTGTGGCAGATGTGAGCAAGTGGTCTCTCTGGAAGCTCGTATTAGAGATCTGGAGGGGCAGGTTGCAACATTGAGAAAGACGGACAGACTTGAGAGGGTTCTGCTGACTGAGCAGCAGGAAGTGGTGGTAGGTAGTTCTGGGGGTGGAGACTGCACAAAGAAAGAGCAGGTAGCCAGATGGGTTACAGTTAGATATAGCAAGGGGGGTGGACAGAGAAATAGGGAGGACACTCCTGTGTTTACTAATCCTAACAGATTTGCTACATTAAGTAATGATGTTGGGGATGCTGACACAGGAATGTCTTTGCTGGAGAGGACTGTTCTCTCTAACAGCCGAGTGAACAGCCCCTCTAGCACGGATGGGATCCAGGACTCAGGCAGACCTAGACAGATGGTGGTGGTAGGGGATTCTATTATTAGGAAGACAGACAGGGTAATCTGTCGCCAAGATCGCCACAATCGTACTGTCTCCCGGGAGCTCGGGTTCGACATGTGGCTGATCGGGTTGATAGATTGTTGGGAGGGGCTGGGCATGACCCGGCTGTCATGGTACATGTTGGTACTAATGACAAAGTCAGTGGAAAATGGAGGTCCGTTAAGAAGGATTTCAGGGACCTAGGATATAAGCTTAAGCAGAGGACCTCTAAGGTAGTATTTTCTGAAATTCTACCTGTGCCACGCGCTACATTAGAAAGGCAACGGGAGATTAGGGAGTTAAATGCGTGGATAAAGACTTGGTGTAAGCAGGAGGGGTTTGGGTTCCTAGAGCACTGGTCAGTCTTTTCCCTTGGGCGCAATCTTTATAGTAGTGATGGATTGCACCTTAGTGGAAGGGGGGCCACGGTGCTGGGTGATAGGATGGTTAGAAGGCTGGAGGAGACTTTAAACTAGAAAGGGGGGGGGAGGGAGCTGCAACACAGGCTGGGGAAGATAGTATAATTGAGGGAATGGGATTAGAGAAGGGTCATGGGGATGGAGAGGGGGAATGGGCTAGTTCATCTAATAGGGAGTTGCCATTGTTACAGCCTGATAAAAGACAAATACATCTGAAAAAGAAAGAAATCTTTAAGAATGGCAAAAAGATAAAATGTATGCATGCAAATGCTCGCAGTCTGGCTGGTATGATGGGGGAACTAGAAATGATTGCAGTACATGAGCAGTATGATCTGATTGGAGTGTCTGAAACCTGGTTAGATGATACGTATGACTTGGCAGTCAATCTAGAAGGTTATTCACTTTTTAGGAGGGACAGGGTTAATAAAAGGGGAGGAGGGGTATGCCTATATGTAAAGCAGGCCTTAAAACCTAGTTTAAGGGAAGATGTAAATGAAGGGACCAATGAAAAGGTATAGGCCTTGTGGGTTGAAATACACACTGGGGGCACACATAATAAAAAGATATTGGTGGGGGTTTGCTACAAGCCACCTAATGTTGGGGAGTTGGAGGAAGCCCATCTTTTACTGCAAATGGAAAAGGCTGCTAGGTCAGCAAAGGTAATTATAATGGGAGATTTCAACTACCCTGAAATTGACTGGAGCAATATGACTTCAGGCACAACAAAGGGAAATATTTTTCTAAGTATGATAAATGATAATTTTATGTCCCAACTAGTAGAGGAGCCAACTAGAAAAGAGGCCTTGCTTGACCTAGTGCTCTCAAACGATTCTGACATTGTAAACAATGTGCAGGTAAGGGAACATTTGGGCAGCAGTGACCACAATATTGTATCCTTTGAAGTTTGTTATGAGAAACCCAATAGCAAGAGTTTAACCAAAACATTCAATTTCAAAAAGGCTAATTTTTAGTGTTGAGCGAGCATGCTCGGCCGATGCTCGGATCGGCTCGAGCATCGCTCTGCTCGGCACATGGCGGTACTCGTACGAGTACCGCCATGTGCTCGCCCGCCATGTTCGGGTGGCAGGGATCTGTGCCGAAGGAGGCACAGATCTTACAGACGCTCCGCTGGACCACCAGGGACTGGAGGTAGGGGACATGTGGAGATGGAAGGGGGCATTGTGGAGATGAAGGGGGCATTGTGGAGATGAAGGGGGACATTGTGGAAGGGGGACATTGTGGAAGAGGGGCATTGTTGAGATGAAGGGGGGCATTGTGGAGATGAAGGGGGACATTGTGGAGATGAAGGGGGACATTGTGGAAGGGGGACATTGTGGAAGGGGGACATTGTGGAAGAGGGGCATTGTTGAGATGAAGGGGGGCATTGTGGAGATGAAGGGGGACATTGTGGAGATGAAGGGGGACATTGTGGAAGGGGGACATTGTGGAAGAGGGGCATTGTTGAGATGAAGGGGGGCATTGTGGAGATGAAGGGGGACATTGTGGAGATGAAGGGGGACATTGTGGAAGGGGGACATTGTGGAAGAGGGGCATTGTTGAGATGAAGGGGGGCATTGTGGAGATGAAGGGGGACATTGTGGAGATGAAGGGGGACATTGTGGAAGGGGGACATTGTGGAAGAGGGGCATTGTTGAGATGAAGGGGTGCATTGTGGAGATGAAGGGGGACATTGTGGAGATGAAGGGGGACATTGTGGAAGGGGGACATTGTGGAAGAGGGGCATTGTGGAGATGAAGGGGGGCATTGACCAGGCACCCTCCCCTCATCAGAGCAGGGGGTGCCTGGTGTAATGCTCGAGTCCTCCCATTGAATTCAATGGGGCTCGGGTGCTCGGCCGAGCACTCGAGCCTCAGGGGGTGCTCGGTCAGAGCACCCGAACACCCGAGCATCGGGGTGCTCGCTCAACACTACTAATTTTACAAAGTTAAAAGAAGCTTTAAAGGATATCCAGTGGGATGTAATTTTCAAAGATAAAAATGCACAAGAGTCATGGAATGTATTTAAAATGCTCTTGGGCAAATATACACGTCAATATATACCATTGGGGAATAAGCACAAGAGAAGTAAAGCAAAACCAATGTGGATTAATAATGTGGTTAGCAGGGAAATGAGAAATAAAAAGCAGGCTTTTAAGGTGTTTAAGTCAAATGGGTCAGATGCATCATTTAAAAAATATAAAGAATGTAATAAAATCTGCAAACAAGCAATTAAGCTAGCTAAAATAGAAAATGAGCGAAACATTGCAAATGAGAGCAAGAAAAACCCTAAACAATTCTACAAGTATATTAACAACAAAAAAGTTAAGGTTGATATTGGTCCTCTTAAGACTGAAACAGGTGAATTGATTAGTGAGGATAAAGCTATGGCTGACACCCTAAATACGTTCTTTGCTTCAGTATATACAAAGGAAGCAGAAATGACAAGCTGTGGGCAAACAGACAAAACCATGGAATTTCCTCCAACATCTACATGGCTTACTGAGGACAAGGTCCAAAAGAGACTGGAAAGGGTTATAGTGAATAAAGCGCCTGGACCGGACGGTATACACCCAAGGGTACTTAAGGAACTTAGTTCAGTAATAGCAAAACCATTATACTTAATATTTATTGATTCACTTTCATCAGGCATAGTGCCCTGTGATTGGAGGAAAGCTGATGTAGTTCCATTGTTTAAAAAGGGAGCAAGATCCAAACCAGGAAATTATAGACCTGTGAGCTTGACTTCCATAGTGGGTAAGATACTAGAAGGGTTATTAACTGACAGTATTCAGAACTATGTGAAGACAAACAATATCATTAGTAGGAATCAGCATGGTTTCATGAAGAACAGATCATGTCAGACTAATTTACTTGCATTTTATGAAAGAGTGAGTAGTAATTTGGACAGGGGAATTGCTGTTGATGTAGTATACTTGGATTTTGCAAAAGCCTTTGACACAGTGCCTCACAACAGGTTACTGCATAAATTAAAAGGCTTCGGTTTGGGTGGTGTTATTTGTACATGGATTGAGAACTGGTTAAATGATAGATGGCAGAGAGTTGTTGTAAATGGAACTTTTTCAAATTGGTCTAGGGTTATAAGTGGGGTGCCGCAGGGTTCAGTCCTGGGCCCAATGCTTTTTAATTTGTTTATTAATGATCTAGAAATGGGAATTGAAAGTAGCATCTCAATCTTTGCTGATGACACTAAGCTATGTAAGGAAATACATACAGAGCTCGATGTTTTATCCCTACAGAAGGATTTAGATAAACTAAGTGAATGGGCAGAAAAGTGGCAGATGTCATTTAATGTAGATAAATGTAAGGTTATGTATTTGGGTTGTAGAAACAAACTTGCTACATATACTCTAAATGGGAAACAACTTGGGAAATCCTCATTAGAGAAAGATTTAGGTGTACTGATAGACAATAGTCTTCGCAGCAGTGTGCAGAGTCACTCAGCTGCTGCAAGAGCAAATAGAGTACTAGCCTGCATAAAAAGAGGTGTAGAAGCAAGGGATGCTAATATTATCCTACCTCTGTATAAATCCTTGGTTAGGCCTCATCTAGAATATGGAGTACAATTTTGGGCGCCTGTTCTAAAAAAAGACATTGCTGAACTGGAAAAGGTGCAGAGACGTGCAACAAAACTGATAAAGGGATTGGAGGATCTGAGTTACAAAGAGAGACTAGCCAAACTGGGTTTGTTTACATTAGAAAAGAGACGTCTAAGGGGTGATATGATTACCATTTACATATACATTCAAGGTCAATACAAAGAACTATCCAAAGAATTATTTATGCAAAGAGCTGAGCTAAGAACAAGAGGTCATCCATTAAGACTTGAGGAAAGGCGCTTTCGACTAAAACACAGGCAGGGATTCTTTACAGTAAGGGCGGTAAGGCTATGGAATTCTTTGCCTCGGGATGTTGTGCTTGCAGATAATGTAACTGCATTCAAAAAAGCAATGGATGCCTATCTAGCACAGAACAATATTGACAGTTATGACAGATGGCTTCAAAGCAAATAGGATATTGAGCCGGGGAACTATTTGACACACACACACACACACACCTACACTGGAAATTGCTCCAGAGGGCTTTTTTGTTGCCTTCCTCTGGATCAACAGGAGTGTTATTGGCATGGGCTGGACTTGATGGACGCATGTCTTTTTTCAGCCTTATCTACTATGTTACTATGTTACTATGTTAACACTTGCCATCTCATGTTGAGCTGAAGAAGGTAGACTGGGATCTCTAGCAGCAGGCACAGGAAGCTGATCTGTGCTCATGGTGATGTTGGTATTATTGCTGCTAGGCAACAATTTTGCCTTCTTCAGATCATGTTCCATCTGGACAAGGCAGTGGGGGTAAGGGGACTCCCAGGGTCAGGGGAATGTTGTGGGCTCCCTTGACCGCTAGTCTGGCCACTCTGTATTACTTCCCCTACTACCTCAGCATCATTAGGAGGATCTAGGGTAACACTAGTCCCACCAGCTGCTACATCATCACTATTACTATATCACGGTGCCCGTGATTTGCTGCCTTTCTTGTCAGTTACCTGAATGGCTCTCCATTGGCTGTCTGCTTTCAACCCACCCAGTATTGCCTATTTAGACTGGGCTTGGGCACCCTTTGGTTGCCCTTTCGTGGTGTCTCTAGGTCGCCTGCACCTGCATTGTGTTCCTGAGCTTCCTGGGCCATCTACTATCTATGCCCGCCAGTGATTACCTGAGTTCCTGTCTGACTGCTTCCTCGGTTCCAGCTTCTGTTCATGATCCGGTTGGGGTTGCTGTTCCTGCTGCCGTTCCTGCTCCGGTCCTGCTTCCTGTCCTGTACCGGCTGTGTTTCTGCTCGTGGATGCCTGCAGAAGGTCTCCTTCCTCCAGTCACCTTTGGCGACATTTTCATTCACTTTGTTTGTGTATTCCAGTACGTGGGTACTGGTTTGCTCCATGTTAACCGGCTGCTTGCTGCGTTCCTTACAGCACCGGTAGAGATTGTGTAACTCCAGTATGCAGGTACTGGTTTGCTCCATGTTAATCGGCTGCTTGCTGCATTCCTTACAGCACCGGTAGGGATTGTGTTACTCCAGTACACGGGTACTGGTTTGCTCCATGTTAACCGGCTGCTTGCTGCGTTCCTTACAGCACCGGTAGAGATTGTGTTACTCCAGTACGCGGGTACTGGTTTGCTCCATGTTAACCGGCTGCTTGCTGCGTTCCTTACAGCACCGGTAGAGATTTTGTTACTCCCGTACGCTGGTATTGGTTCACTCCATGTTCACCGGCTGCTTGCTGCGTTCCTTACAGCACCGGTAGAGATAGTGTAACCCCAGTACGAGGGTACTGGTTCGCTACATTATTTCATTGGGTGTTCTCTACATCTTTATAACCCAGATGGCCTCTGTCGGTCCATCATAGGTGACTGGCTAGCTACACCTTATGCCAGTCACTGAGGCCATCCCTGTCTGTGTTCCAGTACTTGCAGCCTCCAGGCTGCCTTGCCCGGTATGTTGGTAAGGCCGGTATAACCTATTCCATCTTGTGGCAGTCTAAAGTTGCCTTACCCGGTGTTGGCAAGGCTGGTAGAGCCTCATTCCTCATTGTACTAGTTTCGCGGCTGCCTTGCCGGTATATTGGCAAGGCCAGTACAGCCTCATTCCACTTTGTACCAGTTTCGCGGGTGCCTTGCCTGGTATATTGGCAAGGCCAGTAGAGCCTTATTCCTCGTTGTACCAGTCTCACGGCTGCCTTGCCCGGTATATTTGCAAGACCAGTAGAGCCTCCATCTTCTCGGTTGCTAGCCTTCCAGGCTGCCTTGCCCTGTATATTGGTAAGGCCGGTAGAACCTATTCCATCTAGTGCCAGTCTAAGGTTGCCTTACCCGGTATTGGCAAGGCCGGTAGAGCCTGTCTTACATTCTGTATACCACTACTCACTATGACTATGTATTGAAGATTTATGTTACATGTGTATGCTAACCTGCAAGGGTTCCCCTTTAAACTTTTCAATAAAGTTGTGTTTTTATCTTAACTCTGTGTCTGAGAGTTATAACAAACCTTTGACATACTACTAACACCAACCACATCAATTTCTGTCCCTGAGTCTTCCTCCTCAGTAGTAGCATGACTACCCCCTCCATCACTCCTAACACTCTGAGTCTCAAGCTGCTGGACCTTGTTAGTGTAAGCAGTAGTGGAGGGACTGCTTGGGGAATGCAAGTGTGAGTTAGGGTCCCCTGCTTTAACATTTGTCATCTTCTCCTTCCTGCCCCCTCTTGAGAATCACAAGCTCAGCACTGGCAGCAGGCAAAGACAGCTGACCTGTCTTGCTCACACTAATACCTTTTACTTTCTCTGTCCATGATGCAAATTTCCCCGAGATGGGTCAGAGGAATCAGGGCATCCAGACCCTTTCATGTTGGTAGTGGCCACTTCCTCCTCCTGAGATTCACTGGATGCATATCGGTGCTTCCAGCTCCTCCTTTTACTATTTTTCCTCTTGCTCGTAGTGATAGCAATCAGTTAAGCAGGGAAATTAGACTTGTGTTATGTGCAAGACCTGAAGAATCTTTGATTTGCAGAACTTAGGCTTGTTAGAAGCAAGCCCCAAAAATTGTTTGGTTTTTTGTAATATCCTTTTTATTGAAAACAATCTTTACACAATATAATAGAGAAACACCTTGAGTACAAGAAAGTTGGTACTTCTAAAACAACAATAAGCATACAGGCCAAACAATATCAGAAACATGACGAAGGCATTGGTGAGTATAACATGTGAGAATCAACGACACTTTTCCAATAAGCTTGAAATTGAAGAAGATAGGTCTGAGGGCCCTCATTATGCAAGGCAATGGGCCAGTAACTACATTAGCAAAACAAAGTGTGCAAGGAGTGAATACTCACAGTGTGTACAGAGGTAAAAAGGAACAGAAAGGAAGGGAGAATAAGAGCAGAAGACAGGGAATGGAAAGAAAAGGTCTGAAAAGAAAAAGAGGAGAATTGATGGGGGGTCACAGAAGGGTACTATCAGGGAAAAAACTGGAGGGGGAAAGAGGGGAAGGGGGAGGGTAGGGATGAATGACATAGAAGTAGTCTAAACCTCCTCAAACTAGGCAAACCATACTGAATCCAAGTGGACCACATCAATTCATATATATTCCTCCATGAGGTGGTAGAATAATGCAACTTCTCCATTTGTAGGTTGTGAGTAACAAGTTCATACAGGTCCCTAGTAGTTGGAATAGCTGCAGATTTCCAATTCCTTGCAAGGAAAGTCTTTGCTGCCAGCAGAATCTGACCCAACAGCACTTTCACAAAGAGGGAGAGAGAGTATCCAGAATAACATGGAATAAGGCTACCTCAGGAGTGAAAGGCAGGTGAAAGGAGGTCATCCCTGCCATTAAACTAAAGACAGCAATTCAATAAACATGCAAATGGGGACACGACCACCATATATGTTCCATAGTGCCAAGTCTGAACATTTTCTCTAACATAAATTGAAGAAGGCCGGATAAATCCGGGCCAGGAGAGAATGCACCAAATACCATCTGTACAGAATTTTCCTCGAGAGTTCAATATGGTTTGTACAGTGTGAGAACTTAGAAGGGTTTGAGATCGCCGCCTCCCATTGTGAAGTGGACAACTGATGTCCCAACTTCCTCTCCCATGAAACTTTGGAGGAACAGTGGCATCCAGAAGGGCTTTATAACAAAGAGAGAAGGTTTTATTGCCTTTGGGGGAGTCCGAGGGTACTGCAACAGTAGTGTCTGATTTCTTTGGTGGGTTTTTGGATTTAACATGTGTCTTGTAATTGTTATGGTGTCTGTGTTTCATGTTTGTTATCAGGGTGGTTGTGCCAAGATGCATTCCCTCCTTTCCCCTTTTCACTGACTTGTTACAAACTGTGCATCAAAAGTCCTTAAGTCATACTTGCCATTTCCAAGCAGTCCCGCCAATGCTAGTACTACTACTAATAAGGTCCAGCAGTTTGTTAGTGTTAGGAGTGAAGGAGAGGGTAATCAACAACAATATCCTCATATTACTAGTGACTGTGAGACTGTGGAGGAAGACTCTGTGAATGAACTTGATGTTGTTGGTGTTAGTAGTAGTAGCAGTAATGGTGAAGCAGCCAGAGTTGTAGGGGAAACATTTGAGAGTGTCCAGACTAGCGGTCAAGGGAGCCCACACCATTTCTCTGACCCTGGGAGTCCTCACCTTCCCTTCACTAAAGTGTCCAAGTGGAACTAAGAGGCCAGAACTGTTGTTGGGGGAGAGCATGCACACAATTAATACCACCAACAGCAGAAGCACAAATCAGCTGCCTATCCCTGCTGCTACTGCAGACAGTCTGCCTTCTTCAGGTCAAAAGGAAATGCCAAGTGTGATATTAGGGGACCCTCTGCCACATTGCTCATCACCTCCTCCAAGCAGCAGTGAGATGTCTGTAATAGAGCAGCAGCAGCAACAAGTAGGGACTAGTGGTGGTGGTGGTTGTGGTGATGATGGTGGAGAAGCTGGGATGGAAGAGACATTGATTGCCTTTTTAGCAGAAACTGAGAAGGAATGGGAGACAGAGATGAAGGTGGGCGTCACCACCACCACCACCACTAGCAGTGAATTTTGGAATTTGAGGAACTGCTCTAATTCCTTCCGCTGCTGAGTTGCAAGGGCAGAAGGATGCTGAGGAGCAGGCTAGTGTGCCACATTCCACCATGGACACAGTGGGAATGGGGTCAACAAGTGATGTGGGACTAGGACAGGTTCCACTTGCCAGCAGTAACAATATTCCTGGTCCTAGTTGCAGTGCTGAATCTGATGCAGTAGCAGCAACAGCAGTAACATTATCCACTGCCACAGACAGTGAAGGGGAATGTGGAGGACAAGAAGAAATAGGCCATTTTTCTCCACCTGTTCTCCCACCCCGAAGTCATGGGTGTGGGACAATTTTTCTCTTGGGGCAGGCACAGTGCAGTCATCACTAATGGCACTGTGCACAATTTATGACAAGTCAGTGATAAGAGGAAAGGAGGGAACACACCTTGACACAAGTTCCCTGATATCACACATGAAACACAGACACCATGACATTTATGTAAAATGTGTTAAAACCAAACACCCACCACAGAAATCAAGCATTGCTGTTGCTGTAACCGATGACTTTTCAGAAAGGTAACAGGAGGTGAGGCAAAGATCAAAGAGGTGAAAGAGTAGAGCAACCCAGGCAGAGACTGATAGTTCCATGATGAGCAAAACAACTAGCTCGCTATCACCTTCTAGGGTAACTACATCTTCTGCCAATCCACCTTTTCATCATTTCATCATGGTGGAGAAGAATCGCAAACAGTGTCTCAAGAAGCATCTTAGGAAATTCCATCCCACAAAATATGCTAAAATGATTGCAGGGAGGGTTCATCATTACCGTATGTACTCCTTTGGTAGAGGCATCCTAGAAATATAATTGCATCTTGGGAAATGTCAGAGTGGTGCAACACCTGACATCAAAACCACTCTTCTCAACAAATGAATTAGGTAGCATGTCAAATGAATATATTTAGGGTACTTTGCCATTCCAGAGGCACACTTTGGATTATTTTTGTACAATTTTTTGTCTTCTTTCTCAGAGCTTAGTAATTGTGGGCTGGTTGCACAGTGAAGACGAACTCTGTATCCTCATTGTTTAACTACACAATGAATAGTGGTGGTGGAAGTGCTGCTGGTGGTGGGAGTGGCAGATGGCACTCCTGTTAGCAAGTTGTCATGTGTTCTTAGCGGGGTCAGGACAAGGGGTATTGTGACAGCAGCAGTACTTGGGTTCTGGTGTCATGGTGTTTGGATATAGTTGTGCCACCAGATGTTATTTACCACACATACACTGTGCACATTGTAGTTGCTGATGAGAGCCACAGTTCCTGCTCTCAAGAGAAAAATATATATTCTAGTAACAACACATCTGTGATTTTGGAGGAGGGGCAGGTGGAGAAGAATTATTGGTCAATTTCTTCTTTTCTCCACATAGACTGTGCTGCTACTGCCTCAGGTGCATCACTGGAGATAGTCTTAGCAAGTGGAACCTTCATCATCCATCACCCATGTTACTGCTTTTGTTGATCCCATTCCCTTTCATCCTGCTGCTTAAACAACTCATCAACAGCAGTAAGAATAGCATTTGCAAATTCCACAATTATAGACTCAGGAGGAAATTTTCTAGCCAACATGACTTGCTGGCACTAGGCCAGTTGGGCATTTTAATTTTTTTCTCAGGGCTTTTGCTTTGAAAATAAATAAATAAATAAATAAATAAAAACATAAACCTACAAAAAATAAACAATTTTGGGGAGTTTGTTTTTAACAAGCCTAAGTCCTACAAATCAATGTTTCTTCACGGCTTGTGCCTCTAATAAGTTTAAGTCCTACAAATCAATGTTTCCTCAGGGCCTGGGCCTCTAACAACAAATCTAACAAATAATTCTCTACAAAATACTGTAACAAGTCAAGTATTGGTCCACCCCAGTGGGAGCTTATGTTAGAGGGTTCCTGTCTCTATCACTTTACATACAAATTTCTTATTTTATTTTATTGATTTTTGTATTTAATAGTTGTACCCCCAATACCAATCAACAACCCCCAAAACAAATTCCCTGTGTAACTAATTAATTACCCAGACTCCACCCACCAACACAGGCACCCTCCTCAGACCCCATTTATACCATGTCTTATGGGGTTTTTTATTGTATTTCAGATTTATTTTTTATTAACTGCCCCCCCCAATCCCAGTAAACAACCCCCCAAAAAAATCATTCCCTGTTCAACTGATTCTTTGCCCACACCCCACCAACACAGGCACCCTCAGGCCCCTTTTATACTATGACTTTGGGAAATAAAATAATATTTGCTATGTGCTGTGTGTGTTCTGTGTAACTTCAATGTTACCATTGATTCCAATGGAATGAGCTAGGCAAAAAAAGCGTGAGAATGCGGAAAATCACAGAAAATTATTTGCCAAGTGGAAAGTGACATTTTCCGCCAATTTCATTTTGAGGCAAAAATTTTCGCCCATCCCTAATTACTTCCCTTACCACTCCCCAACACTAGTACCATCAGCTTCTTCACCATCACTGCTACTACTACTAACACCAACCTCATCAATTTCAGTCCCTGAGTATTCCTTCTCACTAGTAATATGATCAGCTCCTCCTTCACTCCTATCTCCTAACACACTGTACAAGCTCGTGGACCTTCTTAGTAGTAGCACTAGGTGCGGAACTGCTTGGGGATGGTTAAGTGTGACTTAGGGTCCCCTGCCGTCACACTTGGCATCATCTCCTCCTCCCCACTTCCTGAGAATTGCAAGACATCTTGGCAGCAGGTTCAGCACTGGCAGCAGGGGCAGTACTGACAGCAGGCATAGGTAGCTCACCTGTCCTGCTCACTCTACTACCCTCTTCTTCCTCTGCTCTTGACAAAAATTTCCCTAAGATTCCTAGGGGTGATGAAGGGGGAATGGCCAGCATTGGTCTGGGGAACCAGGGCAATCCTTTCATGTTGGTGGTAGTGGTCACTACTTCCTCCTCAGACTCACTTGATGCATAACAGCCTTCCAAGTCCTCCTTTTATTGTCATTAAACTTGCTCTTTGTGATAGCAGACACTATGAGCCTCTTCTGCTTCAATTTTGCAAACCAACTCACAGCACAACAGCCTAGCACCTCTCTCTCACTCTGTAGATCATTGTATTGTGTTTAACTTCCTGGAAAATGCACGTTTTTATAGAAAAAAGGCAAAAAAACACGTTTAAAGGGGTGAAAACTTTCTAGCCATTGAAAAAATAGTGAAAAACTTTTGCCAATTGGCAAAAACAGAGAAGATTTTAATCTCTTTATTTAGAGGATTTTCCCGTAAAAAGTGGAACACCATGTGATTTTGATGGAACACAATGGGACCTTTTGCCCACCCTTACTACATAGGACTGTGCTGATATTCCATGGTCCACAGTATCAAATGCTACAGAGAGGTCAAGAGGCATTAGGACTGGACAATCCTATTTTTCTCTTGCTACCAGATTATCACTTAACACACATATCAGAGCTGTTTCTGCATTGCCTTTACCTGACATCAGACTGCAGTCATATATTTCATGTATTGACAAGTGGATTTCCAATTGCCTTAATACTATTTTTTCAATGTCCTGTCCTAGGAAAGAAAGATTTGAGAAAGATATATAGTTTGTAATGCAGTCTTGTTGTAAAGATGGCTTTTCAGTTTGAGAATTGAGTCCTTCAGTGCTTCTGAACAAAACTCCTGTGTGCAGAGAACACTTTTACAAAACTGGACCAAATCAGTCAACATACTCCCTGACAAGACAAGTAGGACTTGGGTCCATGTCACAGCTAGTGGGGCACAGCTGCTGACTTAACTTCCTTATCTACAAGGACATTAAAGCACAATACCTCTTTTCCCTCAGCGTTATATTGTGCTTATTTATTTAAACCTTTTTGAAGTACTTTTGGAATCCATATGAATATTTTTTATTATAGTAATGTTGGTTGTACCAAATGTAACATACCATCCTATTGGGTGCAAAGGATATTTTTATCACAGACCAGTGATGCACTAGACAGTGGGAAATGATATTTGTATTCTCCATAATGACTGAGTGTGATACAGTTTGCTTTTAACCTTGCTTGAGGTGACGCACTACAGGGATTGGGGTGTAAAAAATGTTTATATGTAACTGTCTTGATGTTCTTGATAAAGATGATGTAACTGCTGAAATGTCAGTTATCACATCATTTGTGTAATTTGGTGTCAAGTATACTGCATGGTGCATAAAATATGCACAGCTAAATAACTGTAATACACAAGATATATTCATTTTAAATTCAAACTATAAACATTTAAAAAAAAATCTATTTTCAAATGTGTTTATCAACCTTTGAAACTATAATGTACTCTACTTTGAGTCAGTTAATTTTTTTTTGTATAAAAAATATTTCAGATTGCAATGGGCAACACACAAAATCACAACAATCATTACTTATTAAATATGTGTTGTTGGTAAGAAATAAATTATCAATAAATCTACAATTTATTTTATATTATTATGAAAGGGAAAATATTTCCCATTTTATGTAAACCATTGACATTGCATATTCATTTCACCTTACTGTGTGTATCAATAAATGTATGCTAAATTAGAATTTAGCTTCCTAAGAATGATTATACAGTTAAAAAAAATTAAGAATTGAAACAACTATAGAAAATGACTGCAGTTGGTATGCATTATGAGATTCACACATTCTATTTGGTAACGTTGATATTGTGTTGAAGTAGATAAGGACTATCCTAGTGCAAAAATGAGCATTGTTCTGGGAATTAAAACAGAGTACCAGATGGAGTCCTCTAACACCTGTCATGTTAAATGTACTCAACTCAGGTTACAACTGACACCTTGACATTTTGTTAATAACATAATGTACTTTTATCACTCAGTGTTAATGATTTTTAAAGAGCACTAAGTAAAAATGAACAAGTATTAACATTTTTTCTATTTATATGCATAAACCAGATAATCTCTCATTCATTGCTCAATTTGCAGTCAGGATTGAGAAAGCATTGTGGATATTCACTGTAATGATATCTAAAACTATTATTCATGAATTTTATTTGTGTCAATTTAATAAAAATATCCAACTATGGCAGTCTGATACATACATTGGTCTCTGTAACAAATCTGTAATTCCTGCAGGCCACAACTTACCACTGAACACAAAATTTGTCTAACGAATTTGCATTACATGCCTCATTTGTGCAAATACTGCAAAGATTCTCAAATCCAGTCCTTAGGGCACACCAGAGGATTTCAATATCCCCCTGAATTGACACTGGTAGTTTATCAAAATGACTGAGCCTGTGCTCATGCAGGGATATCCACAATTCCTTGTCTGTTGATATGTCCCATTGACTAAGGTGATTAACTGATATATGGCCTTATGCAGAAAGCAAGAGATGAGCAATTCTAGAACAAATTAACTGCACCACAAGAGACAAATAAAAATTACCAAAATTCTGAGGGATGTGGCCTTGCAGCCATTTTGAGCAGGCTTGCATCGGTGTAGCTCCTGCTTAACTGTCACATACCCCGGACTCTGGGACATTTTTTGAAGCCTATATACTGTCTCTACTGGACTCTGCAGTAGCCACACACTTGGAGGACTCAGATTTGATTATTCTTTTGGACCCATTGGACTTGAGTGCCAATACACGGCTGCTGCACGCATACCATTGTAGGAATTTGGTACTGCATACTATACTTGACCTCTGGTGCTGCTGGTGGCCCTGGGATATAATATAATATATATATATATATATATATATATATATATATATATATATATATATATATAATATCACTGTTCCCTGTATACCTATTATTATTGACTCTGGGTCACAGACACTGACCACCCGCAGACCTATAATGTTGGGGTTCACTCTACCCACACCTTTTTGATCAACTGTCAGACACCCTCCCCCATTCCTTTCCCTTTCATTCCGCTTTTATTTTACTTTAAATCTATTTATATTGTTACTTTATTGTATTTTTATAATAAATATATACCCCCCATTTTTGTCTCTCCCATGAACTGTATAACCCCAGGGTTTACAACTCCCTGCAACCCATAGAGCATCATGTGCTATTCTCTATTGCCCCTTCATTTACAGTGGCACTGACATCTGGAGGTGCTATATCGCATTACTCAGAGATTATTTCTTCATATCCCCCATTCCTACCCATCACTCCTCCCCACCTTAGTGGCTTCCACATCCATTGGTTATGTCACTGGATGGCCCCCTTGTCACTGGAACTTTCTCTGAGGACACCCTCCCCACTCACCTCTGGATGCAGACCAGAGGACTCCTCTACTTGTACTCCTAAACTGTCTCCTCACTATCCACAACTGATACATTTTTCTGTTATACTACCTTTGAGTGGCACCTCAGTATGATTCACCGATCCCTTTCCCTAACGAGCGGGGACTCACCCACAGAGGTTTTCCCCTACAGAGGACACTTTCTTTGATTACTGCTTATTGCAAGTGAATAATATTCTTGTTGTATGATGACTTCTAATGTTACGTGTTGAGCTCTTTTATAATGCCTGGAAGTTCATGAACGCAGTCTGCTAAATGTTTAACTGAGTACTTCTCTGCATCAATTGGCCATATAGTACATTCACTGAATTTACCATCTCCACCTTCTTGAACTGCTCATCCTATACTGTTACCTATATGAACTCTCCCTGTAAACAGGAATTCCTGGAGCTGAAACAGTGCCCACTTATCCTCAAACAAGACCTACAAGTTGATTTTAAGGCATCTATTGCACACCTTTCCTCTGAACTTGGTAGAGTTGTTAGCCAACTTGAACAAGTGGGACAATCACAGGTACATACTACTGCTCACCTTACTGCTCTAAACACTGAAGTCAACTTGCTTCACACTCAGTTACAGTTGGTGAAAGATGCACAGGAAGATTTGGACAACAGATCCTTCTGGAACAATCTGAGAATCAGGGGTGTTCCTGAGGATAAGATCATAGAGGACTTTCTTGGCAAGATCTTTGCAGCTCTGCTTCCCTACTGAGACCCTGCAGAATTTATTATGGACAGGGCACACAGAGCTCTGAAACTGGGGGCAGCCCAGGTAAGGACCTAGAGATATCATCCTTTGTATGCACTTTTACTCGGTAAACGAAGCACTACTGAGAGCTGCTAGGAATCACGCATCAGAAATTGATGGCTGTACGTCACATATATTTATGGACATAGGTCTAACTACTCTGACCAAGAGGAGGTCCCTCAAAACCCTTACAGATATTCTATGTGAATGTAATATCTGATAAAACAGCAAAAACAGAACTTATGGTGCTTAGAAAAACAGAAAATCCTCTAAAAACTGGATAAAAGGCGATAAACAATATTAAACAATATTAAACCAAGGTGGGACTTTAAAACTTCATTGCAGACTCTTGTAGGATACTGGATGCCACAGAACTAATAAGTCAGTCTAAAACAAATTATTTTTACTTTTAATGTAACAAGTTTCCCTACTGCTTTGAGGATGGGTGTTTTGGTGCTTGTTTGTCTCACTATCTGATGCAGCAGGCGATTCAGCTGCTACACCTTCCTCTATTATGCTATTGCCAACATCATCAACACTTGAATTTGACTTGTTGTTGTCTTCACCATTCTTCTTATATTGTTCTTTATTTGTACCGGCACTGGTGGTGCTGGAACTAGTTTTGCTGGGACCTTGACAAACCGCATTGTCCCTTGGAGTAGAGGGATCATCATCATTGCACAAGCTGCAGCAACCATTGCTGCAGTCAGTTTTTGAACTACTACACATCCATGCAATGCTCTACTCCTTCCCCTTGTGCATTTGCTAGATATTATGCAACTACACTGTGTTTTTTTTACTATACGGTACACAACACAACTGATGAAGCTGTATGATACCTTGCCTACACCCAGTCAGCTGTCTGTCACTGTCATCTAATATATTAAGTTCTTTATTCTTTTTTTTATTTATTTATTTTGAAGTTGTCCCCCCTGTTGTCTTATCACAGTTCGTCCAAAAAAATGTTTAACTGACAAACAAAATCAACAACTTCTTTCCCAAGACTTCCCCACCCAGCACAGAGACAATAACATAAAGATCAGCAAGCAAATAAGTCCTTAGCTGCCTGTTTCTTGCCAGTCAGTCACATGGAATTTTGGAGTATTTGGGGTCACCCTCCTTCTTCCCTTCTTCTCCCCAGAGTGCCCCACTGACTCTCCTAATACACACTTACACAGAACAAATGTCCTACTAAAAGATCCCCTAAACTAAACTTCAATTCTCCTCTCTGTCTTTTCTTGCTCAAACAAGGTGCTGCTCTCTCCTCTTACAAACAGTGAATAGCATGGTGTGAGAGCCTGACAGCCTTTTATATGGTTTGGTGGAGAAAACATTTTCTTCCCATTGATTTCAATGGGCGAAAAAGACAGGAAAAAGCAGAAAAATGGCAGTTTTCACCAGAAATTATTTGTCAAACGAAAAGTGCCATTATTCGTCAATTTCAGTTTGAGGTGAAAATATTCACCCATCCTTACTCAGGAAGCTGGATTCCTTTTCTCCCCAACATGTCATCTTGGGAGAGGATTTTAAAGTGGTTCTTGATCCAATTTTGGATAACTCTCACAAATCCTTAATGACCACTATCAATCAGTTACACTCCCAGGCTTCCCAGTTCCTCAATCTGATATCACAAGAGGCTTTAAAGGATGTGTGGAGATTGAATAATCCCACAAACCGATATTATACATATTTCTCACCAGTGAATCACAGTTACTCTTGTATAGATCTTCTATTTGCATCTACCACCCTACTCTGTGCTTTTCTCGATGTCCGTACATCACCCATTACTTGGTCGGACTATGCTTCAATTTTTTTTCACTGTTGACTTAAAGAAGTCCTTAGAGACCCAACATTCATATCCCACGTTTAGTCCCATCTTGATTTATACTTTGAAGCCAATTTGCATTCTGTATGTGACCCAGCAGATAATAAACCAAACCGGATGTTGGCTACAAAACTATATAGTGTTCGACAGCAATCTCAAATTCTGACTATTAACAGTAATGCAGGATGTAAGTTGCATGGACCTCAGGAGATATGTGATAAATTTAACTTCTATTTTTCAAACTTATATAACCTTTCTGGTCAGCCTGATGAATTGCCCCCACCGCCACTCAAAACCATTGTTCATTTCTTTGTTCCTCCACTTTACTGACAATATCTGATTCTGCTGCAGATGCCTTGAAGGATCCGATCACTTTAGAGGAATTACAGCAGGCAATTAAACTATTGAAATCAGATAAAGCTCCTGACTGATAGCTTCCCTAATGCCTTTTATAAATCTTTCTGTGATTTCCTCTAACTGCCACTATTACAGAAATGTAATTATTTTATGGCCTTGGGGACTACCTCTACAGATATAGCTAGGGCCAGAATTGCCTTGATTCCTAAAGATCCATTGGAGTGTGCAAATTTCCCTAGCTCTACTCCTTGCTCTACTCTTGCCACATTTAATTCACCCAGACCAAGTAGGATCTATACCAGGTCGCCAGGTCTGTGACAATACTAGAAAAATTATTAACCTCATTCATATGGCTAGTACAAAAGACATAAATCAGGTGCTCATAAGTCTTGACCCCAATAAAGCATTCAGTTAGGTTCATTGGCCCTATTTCTTTGAAGTGTCCTGTTGCTTTGGGTTCTGGGGTACCTTTCTTCAAGCTTTTCATTTTTTGTACTTCTGCTCTACTGCAGCATTACAATTACCAGTGGAGAACTGACACTGCTCCCCAATTAATAATGGATCCCATCAGGGATGCCCTTTATCAACACTACTCTTTGCCCTACCAGTAGAACCACTGGCTCAAATGACTAGAACATCACAGTATAAAATGGGCATTGAACTCCCAAGTGCCCATTTCAAGATCTCACTTTACACTGATGATCTCATCTCTCTCCCTAATCTTTTCACCTTACTACAATGGTTCCAGCAACTCTCAGGTTATAAAATCAAGTAGGCAAGTCAGAAGCTTTATCACTAGGTCTGGATCCAATGGACTTGGAGGGACGGCAGGATAATTTTGTGTTCGCTTGGTAACACTCTTCATTGAGTTACTTGGCTATTAACTTAACAGCTAGTTATGACTTCCTTTTTACTGCAAACAATCCCTCCTTATTTCATTGATTGCACTGGGAACTGAATCAGTGGCAGGAGTTCAATATTTCATGAGTAGGTCAGATTAATTCGGTGAAAATGAATCTCCTCCCTAAATTGTTATAACATTTTCAGACCCCTCCTGTTAAAATTCTGATTTCAGCTTTAAGATCTTTCCATTTCGTGATATTTAACTTCATTTGGGGTGTCAAAAAGCCCATAATCATCCATCCTGTATTGATGGGACCTCACTCACAGGTGGTTTGGCAGTCCCTGATCTTTATAGATACTATGTAGCCAATCAGCTTAAACAACTGGTCCCTTGGTTTCCTGAGAACGATGCTCCTCAATGGGCTATCATTGAGCGTGATTCTGTGGCCCCACTCTGGCTCCCTGGTCTTCTCTGACAGTCCTGGCAACCCCTCCACCATTTATACCACTGTTACAAGTGATCACATTCCAGCTAGGAATTCTAGGACTCCAGCTAGGAATTCAGCTAGGAAGCGAAGGTGCTCAGTCCCTCACTCCTTGCATCCCCATCCAGGATTACACCGCTCTTCGGTAACCTGGCTTTCCCTCCAGGTTTACAGTCTTCTGCATTTGATACCTGGAGGAAGGTGGGCCTTTACTTTATCAATATCATTTGGGACAGCACATACCTGAGCTCCTTTACTCACCCATTTGAGAAATATTGTCTCCCAGCTTCGGCACTCTGCCAGTTTCTACAAATAAGACATTATTTGACTTAAGTGTCCCCAAAGCTTGCCTTTTCCCCCTTGACACCCTTTGAGAAGTGCTGCATACACCAAACTGTTACTAAAATGTGCATTTCAGCTCTATACAAACTTCTAGACTCTTCATCCTTTAAGCAAAAATACATGCTGGACTGGGAATGGGACCTGAGCCTGGAGATCCCTGAGGTAAGCCGGACTCAGAATTAGCTGAATGCTTCCAAATCATCAATCTGTACATTAACTAAGGAAAATGCCTATAAAATTCTGCTATGCTGGTACTACACTCTGGCTTGGTTACATTCCACTAAACCTACCTGCTCATAACTTTGTTGGAAAGGTGGCCTCTACTGCATTTGATGGACTGACCCTCTAATTCGGACCTTTTGGACCAGGGTTGTGCAGTTTCTTTATCAGCTTTTCTCTGTAACTATACCCCTTGACCCCTTGATACTAGTATTGGGAGCCTTCCCAGTGGGCCTTTCATACCATACATCAATGCTATTATCTCACATACTCATTGCAAGCAGATGTCTACCCTACCCTAATTATCTCAATCTTAACTCGATTTTCCCATGTTAAATAACATCTAACTGCAGAACTCAGAGGTTCCTTAGATAAGTATCTGGTGATCTGGAGCATATGGCAGCTTTGTCACGGTTTATTAAGACTCTCAGACGTAAGGTTAGGTAAAAACACAACTTTATTGAAAAGTTTAAAGCAAATCCCATAGGATTTCATACACGTACATACAATACATAAAATGGCAAATAGAAATGGCAATATAGAATCAGGCTCTACCGGCCCTGCCAATATACCGGGCAGGGCAGCCTGGGCAAGCAATAGAAAGGTGGCTCTACCGGCCCTGCCAATTCACCAGGCAAGGCAGCCAAACGATAGTCAGGTGTGTACAGGCTCTACCGGCCCTGCCAATATACCAGGCAAGGCAGCCTAACAATAGTCAGGACTATACAGGCTCTACCGGCCCTGCCGATATACCGCGCAAGGCAGCCTAACGGATTACCAGCTGAAACAGACTCTACCGGCCCTGCCAATATACCGGGCAAGGCAGCCTGGGCAAGCAATAGAAAGGTGGCTCTACCGGCCCTGCCAATGCACCAGGCAAGGCAGCCAAACGATAGTCAGGTGTGTACAGGCTCTACCGGCCCTGCCAATATACCAGGCAAGGCAGCCTAACAATAGTCAGGACTATACAGGCTCTACCGGCCCTGCCGATATACCACGCAAGGCAGCCTAACGGATTACCAGCTGAAACAGACTCTACCGGCCCTGCCAATATACCGGGCAAGGCAGCCTGGGCAAGCAATAGAAAGGTGGCTCTACCGGCCCTGCCAATGCACCAGGCAAGGCAGCCAAACGATAGTCAGGTGTGTACAGGCTCTACCGGCCCTGCCAATATACCAGGCAAGGCAGCCTAACAATAGTCAGGACTATACAGGCTCTACCGGCCCTGCCAATATACCGCGCAAGGCAGCCTAACAGATTACCAGCTGAAACAGACTCTACCGGCCCTGCCAATATACCGGGCAAGGCAGCCTGAAGGAACACTGAGAGGCTAGGTTCTACCGGCTCTGCCAATACTGGGTAAGGCAACCTTAAGATGGAATGTATAAAAGGTTCTACCGGCCTTACCAATATACCGGGCAGGGCAACCCAAGGAGGAGGTGTCAACCGGGGTGGCCACAATAACTGTCAGATGAAAAGGACAGTCAAGATGTAAAGTAAGCGCGTAGCCCAAATGCACCAGTAATTATGAAACCCAATACCTGGTGATAGATGGAGTAAAGACTGTCTAGGACTGGACAGCACACTGAGGACCAACAGTATAACTGAGTAGTAAGCCACCAGGGCCAGGAGCGAACCAGCGTCCGCATGCTGGGAGCCAACAGATCTCAATGTGTAATACTGTGAGGTAATGGAGCGAACCAGCGCCCGCACGCTGGGAACCAACAAACAGTATGATGTAGCCGCAAGGCTTAATAGCGAACCAGCGTCCGCACGCTGGGAGCCAACGGATCTCAATGTGTAATGCTGTGATGCCAATGAGCGAACCAGCGCCTGCGGGCTGGGAACCAACAACTTGTCTAATAGCTGCAAGGCTTGGAAGCGAACCAGCGTCCGCACGCTGGGAGCCAACAAAGGGCAATGTGTAATGCCGTGAGGCAATGGAGCGAACCAGCGTCCGCATGCTGGGAGCCAACAGAGGTCAATGTGTAATGCCGTGAGGCAATGGAGCGAACCAGAACCCGTGCGCTGGGAACCAGCACCTTGTCTAATAGCCGCTAGGCTTAGGAGCGAACCAGAGTCCGCACGCTGGGAGCCAACAGAGGTCAATGTGTAATGCCATGAGGCAATGGAGCGAACCAGCTCCCGCACTGGGAACCAACAACCTTGAATAACAGTAGCTAGGCTTGGGAGTGAACCAGCGTCCGCACGCTGGGAGCCAACAGAGGTCAATGTGTAATGCCGTGAGGCAATGGAGCGAACCAGCACCCGCGCACTGGGAACCAACAGAGGAATGTTGCCAAGCGACCGAGGAACAATGTCGCCACCGCTGTAGGAACCAGGCTCAGGAAGTGACAGGAACCAGCCGGGACATCAACCGGATTAGGAAGGATAATAGAGACCAGTAGCAGGAAACAGCAACTCAACCGGAACAGGACTGGAACCGACACCGCAGACAGCAGCACTGGAACAGCACGAACTCAGGAACTCAGGAACGCAGGTACTCAGGAACACAGCTAGAGGCCAATGAAGCTTCTGTAGCGTGGTGGTAATGGAGAAGTCAGAGACACCACGAAAGGGTAACTAAAGGGTTCAAGCTAAGTTTAAATAGGCAATCTGAGGCGGGCTAAAGGCAAGCAGCCAATGGGAGCCCCCTATGGGTGATAGACACAGTAAAGCAGCAATCACGGGCACTGTGATAAGCATGCACTAGAAATGTCTGCTGTATCTGATTTTTGAGGCTACGGACCCTGGCACACTTGCTTGATTCATAACTATGCTATAGCCCCCCCTATGGAGCATCAACTCCCCTCCCTCCTAATCCCCCCCCCCCTATTTTTTGTATGTATGGCTGAGATGGCTACCTATATATGCATGTTTACTTGTATTAATATTGATAGCCCTTGGGAGATGTACGCTGGGATGTATCTTGATTATATGTGTATTTGACTGGTTTGTTATAACATACAATTAAATAAAAACGAGCAGGGAATGGTCACTTCCCCCACATTTGTAATCAAATATTCATTTGTCACCAGGCTATGCTTTGATAGTTAAATATCACCTGGGCATATCATATTGCAACAGGGGATGAAAATCTGGTGTTGGGTTTACTGTATATGTGATAGTTATAGCGCCTTTAGCAAGACTTTTCTACATGTCTAGAAAAGTATATTTTTTGTTGTTGTTATTCAATGAGAATAAAAAGTTAATTAAGCTACTGAAAATGTTGTCACTCAAGTTAAAAAGCCTAATAATGTTACATTAAAAATCTGTGTTGGAGACATAGTTAGCATATAAGGGGTTGTGGTAACATGAACATTAAGTCGACCTTGCTTTATTGATGACATCATATATGACATCAACAATAACGGGTGTTGATCTGAGGGGGAGCCCTCAATATATTCATGAGCTGCAGCAAGCAAGGATCTGTAGCAGTTAATAGTTCTGTAGGTTTTACTTTGTTGAAAACAGTAAGATAAAACATGTATAATAGAACCTAAATCTGAAGAAAAGGTATCCAGGTTCCATTCCAAGCACCAACATACCCAGAGCTTCCAGCGTGATTTATAACATGCCCTAGTATCCTGTGCTCAAGCTTTGGGGATAAGGAACTGAGCTGATTTTGAAAGGCCATCGATAAGCCACCGATTCCTGAAATCTACCAAGACAGCAGATGAAGCTGATTCTGAAGCAGTAGATTGTATGCAATCCCTGCTGGGTCCAGTAACAATTGGGGGTATGGTTAAGTAGCAATGGAAATCTATAGACATCTCGAGAAGAGAAGGGAGCCATTTTTGCGCTGTCCAAAAGGGAGTGACTAGGACTAAGGTGATTTCTTGTTTCCTGACTTAAAGAATAACTCTGGGGATCATGGCGAAGGGATGAAAGGCATAACTCCCCCATGTAGGCCAATTTTGGAAGAAAGCATCCTGGGCTAATAACTCTTTATCCGGTCTCCAGCTGAAGAAGTTGGATAATCGAGTGTTCGGTCTGGTATAAAAATGGTCTAACTCCAAGGGGCCCCAAATTGAATCCAATTTTGCGAATGTTGCCTTGTGAAGCGTCCCATCACTGGAATCAGTTAGGTGCCTGGAGTTCCAATCCACAATGGTATGGGATAGACCAGATGGGTATTCCAACTGAACTGAGATGTTTCTGTCCAGACAAAAGTAGCAAAACTCTTTCACCAGAATTGCCAGTGTTTTGGATTTCATACTGGATTTTGTTTTCATTACTCAAACCTCTACCCTCTATTACTGTATAATAAGAGATTTTTTAATGTGCCACATCTCAAAAAGTGCTTCACATATACTGTGTCTATTCTTCTGTATGAGCCACCCATACACTGCCAGCTGCTCGTGAGCCCTAGGCAGTAGAAACCTCAGAGTTCTCACAGAAAGCGCATGTATATATGGCATGCTGCCAAAAGCCAACAATAAATTCAATCAGCCCTTGCAACAAAGTATTCTTGAGCACACTGACTGAATACTCCTCAGTCATATTAAATATCTTAGCTAAAGGACCCACAATATCCAAAAGCTTGTCTTGGCATTGTTTCAAGGAATGTTCCATGCCCTTTCTAGGGTCTCTTCCCGACTTGGCAATATACTGAGCCATTTGCAGGTCCATAATGGGAGTCTCACAGGTCTTATTGATAGAGAGTCTTGGACATCTTAATTTGTTCCTAGCTTTTGTGTCCAAAGCTTTTCAAACCCATAAATTAATGCACTTGGCGACATGATCCTTTGGTGCTCACTCCAGCGGATATAGGGTGTTTAATGGCACCCAAGTCAAACAGGGTTGACCCTGTTCATCCAAAACAATATTATCACCAAAATTATTGTCCTCCAGATCTAAGTTTATATCATCTACCTCAGAAGTATATTCAGAATCTGATGGCTGATCCACGCATTCCACTGTTTCCCTCTCAGATTCGTCAGAAGACGAGTCTAGGCAAAATAAATCAGGCTTAGACATTATCTTGTTTCGTTTGTTCGGTATTCTATCCTCCCAAGATGAAGTTTTGGTTTGTGGGTGTGAACACGATTATGAGCACCAGATTTACTGGGCATGTTAAAATGAGAACAAGCAGGTTCTCTTTCAGAAGGACCATGGATTTTCTTTTTCTCTTTCTCCCAGTTTTTGTTTGAAAGTCTCTCTCAGGCGAAGACTCTGCCAAATTGGTATTTCCAATAGAATGGGGCTTAACGTTCAACTTTCAATATGTGCTTGCTGGAAAACCTCAGCCAAGGATTTTGCTAAAGTCTTGGTTATCTGACTCATGCAGGAGGATATGACATTGGAGACAGTTTTATTAACAGACTGACCCATAATATGCTGGGTATGTTCCTCCTTTGATTTTGATGCCAAAGACATATCCTCCCTGGGAGTCAGAGTTCACCAAAACATTATCGTCTACCAGAAAGTGAGGGGGTATGTTATAGTTCCTTCAAAGGAGTGTGAGGAGAGACAAGTTTTTTGTGAGACATAATGCAAGATATTGTTAAATATCAGGACATTTGTTTATTACAAATATAATGTAGAGGAATAATAGTATGAATTTAATATAAAAAGGTAATAACAGTATAGTAAATATAGGTAATCTAATTTTTATCTGGAAAAGACCAATAATTTACAAGTAAGAAAATTGCTACAGGAGGACAGCAGAGGGTGTCTAGTGTCATTGCAGGCAGCCATAAAATGGTGGTGGCACCTGAGGTGTGCCTCGCATGTGCAGAAGAGGCCAGAAGGGCAATATGGTCGCCACAACACTGCTGAGACTGGGCACTGCACAGCAGGGAAGGAGGAAAAAAACATTCCGGGATGGTGAGGAGGTAATCCTAGAGCGGACAAACAGAACCACCAGAAAATAAAAGTATAAGAACCCAAGTGTAAGAATATAAAAGGACCGAAGGTGAGAAAATTAAGTATATAGTATATAGTATAGTGGGGAGGATAAAGGGAGGGGATAGAAGTGGGCATACGGAATGGAGGAGTATAAAAGAAAATATATATATTGGGAAAAAAAGGGGTATCCACAAAAAGAACAAGGCCAACAAACGGAACAGTAGATAGGAAACTAGAGAAATGTCCTATAAAAGGAGACAAGTTGAGCTTGTACAATTACATAAATAGGGAAGGTGATATTACAGTACGAAAGACTGTTTTGTAAGTAGAATAGTTTAATTATATAAGGATTGAAAACAATAGAAAATTAACTAAAAATTAACATTGCTGATGGTCTTATCTTTGATTGATGACTTCGGGACTTTCTCTGGCTTGTCAATCACTTGGTCTAAGTCATCTATGCTCCTTATATACCCTCTGCTGGGGCCTCTGGAAGGCTCCCAGCTGCCTTTGTGCTGTGCCCCTTGTATTAAATACCTGAATGTAGAGATTTCCACCTACCACTCGTTCCTTCTAAAACATCATTTGGAACCCTAATGTAATTTCTCAATGAGAAGTTTAGGATGTGGTTCACATTGTCCCTCAATGATATAGGCTGCTCGAATTTGCTTAAAATGATTTTCCTCCCTAAATTTCTGTATGTATTCTGGAGCACTCCCACTGCTATACCCAAGCGGTACTTTAAACAAATTGATAGCATTGTTTCCTTCTTTCTTTGGGGAGGTAGTAGACCTAGGATTGGTCTGACAACCCTTAAGCATCCCAGGGATGCGAGCGGCATTGCCCTACTGGACTTCTATAGATATTATTTGGTGACACGAGGTATCTTGGCCTTTGCTTATTTCTCCCCATACACCACTTTAAAATCCATATGATTAGAAGCTTTATCACTACACCCTACTTATACCACTGCCCAGTTTCTATCACTGGGTCCGGCAGTCAGTCACAATCCGACCTCTGTCATTACAGTGGCATGCTCCTTGTGGTCTACAATAAGGCAATTGGTAGGCTTTTGGGTAATTGAATCTGCTACACCCCTATGGGGTGCAGCAGCATTCCCTCATTTGAGGAACCTTGAGTTTGGATGGTTGTGGTCCACTTATGGTATTACTGTGATGGTTCAGCTATATGCTGAAAGCCTTCTTAAATTCTTTGCACAATTACACCAGGAATCCGGCCTTTCTAACACTCTCTTCTTTTCCAACTTAAGGTTTTGGCATGCTTTGTGAGCCCACTGGAAGGGAGAGCCTCCTATGGTCTCAGAATTCCCACTACTCTCTACCTTGACCAGGCAACATGCACCCAAAGTAGTGTAATTTATTTATAATTGGCTGTTCAAGCACTCTACGGAGACAGATGGAGCTCTTAGATCTAAATGGGAGGGTGACTTGGGAGACCTGGAGGACTGGGAGTGGAGTGAAGCATAGAGAAGCCCAAATACAGTTGGTAGGAGTTCTGGTTGTTGGTTCTGAAGCACTCAGAGCAGGCCCTACAACACCCTCTCCCTCAGTCCCCTAAGTTGTGCATTCCTGCTATATTCCCTGAAGATATAGACTCATCTACTGACGAACGACTCCTTTCAGAGCTCCCAGTCCTTGAAAGAAGGGTGGTGGTTCAATATTGGTTCTCCAGTACTCCCCCAGTTGTGGTGAAGTGGTTGGAGTTGATTAGATATGCACTACCACACTGCAAACTAGTTTACACTCACAGATGCTCCCCTCACACTTTAAACAAAATGTGGGACAGGTGGTTGGACTCTCACCCCTGATCCCACGTACACTCCTATAATCAGACTGTTATACACCACTAGTTGAAACTTAGTGCATGAGGCAACAGGGGCGGTTCTGCCACTCTCTGATGGGGGATATGTGGTCATGGGCTTGTGTGCTGCAGAGGGGTTGTGTTCGGGGTGCCGTGGTACTGGTTCAGTGAGTGGGGTTGGACCGGGGGTGTAGTTGGAAAGGATGGGATTTAGTTTGGGGATTGGTCTACTAGGGTGGCATTGGCTTGTTGGGGTTGGTTAATAGCAAATGAAAATTAAGTTGCAGAGGAGGGATCTTCTTTGGTCTCTGTGGATTTATGTAATACTGATATTGAACTAATGATTTGCATGTTATATTTCTAATGCAATTTGATTTCTCTGTAATGTGGATTTATGTATTCCTCTGTTGCCATTAATAAAAAATGTTTGGAGAAAAGAAAAAAAATTACTTTTTTTTTTACAAAAGGCATAATCTTGATTTAGAAAAATGTTGCTTTTATGGATTTTATAACGGTTTACCTAGTAGTAAGCTGCTCCTATACAGTGCACAACACCTGTAGTACACCTGTCCTCGCACCACCACCATGCAGCTGTAACACACCTGTAAAAAATGTTTGGAAAGACATACCTGTTGACTGTATTGCTATCTGAATCAAAATACATAATACTATTACTCTGACAGTGTTATTTGAAAATCTTTTGAAACCAAAAATAACATACATGGTTATGATGACGATGATGTTTAAAAATGCGGTCCAGGTAAAATATATCCCTTGCTGTTTAATGGAGCATGCTATTCACCAACTGGTTAATATCTGTGTTGTTGTAATAATTATCAATCATAATCTTATTTTTCTATAAAAATATTAGTGGATGTATCTCACTGATTCATGTGCAAGGTGGCCTCATCAAAATTATGGATGGGTGAACATTTTCTCCTCAAACCAAAACTGGCGAATAATGGCACTTCCCGCTTGATGAATAATTTCCTGTGAAAGGTGCTTGTTTTCCACCTAGCTCATTGCATTGAAATCAATGGAAACATTGAATTTACACAAAACACATAGCAAATGTTATTTTATTTCCCAAAGGCATAGTATAAAATGGGTATGAGGGTGCCTGTGTTGGTGGAGTGTGTAGAAACAATCATTTGAAAAGGGAATTTTGGGGGGGTTGTTGACTGAGATTGGAGCGACAGTTAATACAAAAATAGATAAAATGAGAAAAATATATGGGGGTCTGAGGAGGGTGCCTGTGTTGGTGGGTGGAGTCAGTTAAACAGGGAAATTGTTTTTTGGGGAGGGGTGGAGTCTGGTGAAATAATCAGTTGAACAGGGATATTTTTGGTAGGGGGTTTGTAGACTGGTATTGGGGGGATGGTTAATAAAAAAAATAACATTTCAAAAGGAATAAAATAAGAAATTGATATGTAACATGACAGAGACAGTGATCCCCTGACTTTTTGCTGTGCCTGGGGCAGACTGATACCTGACAGGATGCAGTATTTTATGTGGATACCTAGGAAGGAAAGAAATTCCCAAGAGAAAAGAAACCTGTAGTATTGGCACTCATCTATTTACACAATCAATTATTTTTATTGAGAATTATTAGAAGTCTCTGTATCTACAGAAAGACAAATGAGGAGAGGTGAAAGGGTGGAATATGTACAAAGGGAAAATAATCTCTGATGTACAGGAAATGAAAAGGAAATAAAATGATCTTGTATGAATAGCCTCTTATTTATGAAATAGAGTATTCATTTGTTATGTTGGGTAAACGGTATAAAGATATATTGGATGAAAAATATCCATTATAGGAGAATGTAGGTGTAGCACTGTTGTTTAGTGTTGCTTCCTCAATAATGCTGCAACTAGGAACCAGTGTCCACTGGTTAGTACTTTGATTGCAATTGAATTAAGTACTGTAGCGTATTTGTTTATGCCAGCCAGGGGGTATAGTATAAATTAGTTAAACCTAAAATGTGTCTGTGAATCTGTTATATGGTTTAGCAGGTTACCACTCAGACATTATTTATATCTGATTAAACCTAAGAGTTCCAGGGTAAATGTGAATCATCAAGTTGATTCTACACCCAAGTTCAGATTCACACAGTAGGGTTAGTCAGGTTAGGAGTGTTTCTTACAATATCTCCAATACCAATATTGAATATCAGAGTTATTCTCCTGAAGTCAGGACGATCAAACAAGTAGTGCTAAGCTCCTGTAGTTGCTATATTGTTTAGTCCTGACTCAAACATAATTTACTGATCTCTGCTTGGCTGCATAATATCTACAGCTGAGACTCTGAGCTCTATCATCAAGTATTAGTCTGACTCAAACACAATTTGCTGATCTCTGCTTGGCTACATAATACATTCAGCTGAGTCTCCAAGCTTTTAATTAATAGTTCCACTCTGTTTTCCTGGATAGAATAGTCAAGTCTGAACTTTGAAAACCCCTCTATGGAGCATTACCTCCAATTCCCACTTATCACCCAGTATTGTAGAACATAGTTAGTTTCTTAATTTATTCAAAAAAGATAGGCTAGCACTAATCAAATAATCTATCTTTAAATACCAATTATAATAGGTGCACTCTAGGGACAGAAACTAATGACTAATAGGCAAGGAGTACCCCTTATTGTACCCCTCCTACCTGTGATATGTTTTTAATTGTGTTTTAAATGTATATGTTTGTTTTGTATGTGAAACTCTCAATAAAATTGATTTGCATTTTTCTATACTTTAAGTTGAATGCCTCATTTTTGAAAGGGGCTTCTGTTTAAGGTTCTTTCTTTTGACTCCTTGCCTATTAGTTTCTTAATTTAAACATTGTTCAAAAAGAAAGGAGAGAATGCATATTGGATCTCCAGTGCTCACTCTGAGAGTATATTTACTAAAATAGTTTATTGCACCAGATAATGCCTCTATTTCTGTGTTTAAAGACAATTTTTTATAGTGACAAATGAATCAGCACCATCTAGTGGTTGATTTCCCCAAAACAAGAAAGGAAACAAGGTTGGGTTTTTATAACTTTTGAAAGTAGCATCTTGGAATAGTGGGATGTGCTTGTGTTTCCCAGCAGGAAAAGCCATGCAATATATATATATATATATATATATATATATATATATATATATATATATAGTATGATTATTTTCAATATACTGATATTTTCAATAAAAATAATCAGAAAACATGTTTATATTGTCAGTTACTTGGAAATGTCATTAAATTAAGATCCTATATTTAAAAACATGGGTATATGTTTCAGTTACTTTCTTTTAAGGACTGACTCCACATTTATTTTGGGTCCACAGCGATTGCTGAGATGTGATAGATTTGTTGCCCACAATAATCATGTTAAAAACCCTTGTTCCTTTGTATCATTTATCATGAGCTACTCTCCTTTGGGGACAATAGATAGCCTCAGGAAACAAAGATTATTTTCTTCTGACTTTGACATCATGAATTACAGTCTCAGTGTGAACTATAAGGACTTAATAAGGAAGGAAAGGAAGGAGTTTGAACTCTTGGGATAGGATTAGATTAAATAACATTGAGTGATCAAATGGGGAATACTTTGTACATTTGTGGATTCATTGTGTTTGAGGATGGACGAATGAGCAAATGTTTCTTTTGTGAGTTTGATTTTGCATGGGTACACAAACATTTAATACATTATCATACAGTAGAATGTCTAGGAAGTCTATTCTCTTACATGAACACTACATCTTCTACATAGCCACAAAATGCATTTTATTTCCTATTAGACTACACATTGACTTACCAAATACTGGATAAGAAACTTTATAAAAGTTCACAAATGAATTGTTATTCAAATCCTGTGACAACTTAAAGGAAAATTATTCCAAGATACAGAAAAATATATATTGTATGATTTATCCAGGTGGGTAAAACAAGCATACTCCCACTAGTGAGAGCTGTTCTATTCAAATGTTTTTGCAGAATAAATTAGCATTTTTTTGCATGCAGTACCTCCATGGCCTGATATTTTATAATGTGCTGTTGTTACGGCTATCACTGGGAGATTTTTTAATCACTCTCCATAGCTGCCCATAGACTACTGCAGCAACAACACCACTATAAACACTGTACCACTATAAAATATCAGCCTATGGAAATACTGCACCCATAAGTTGCCCATACAAGTTTGTGCTGCAACATCTTTTGATTAAACATTTCTCAGCAGTAAGAGTACTTTGTTTTACAGGATAAACAATGCAAGATTCATATTTTCCATATTACACAGCACCATTTGGATGGGGAAGGTAGACCTTTGGCTTATAGGATGAAGCACGATCTAAAGTTTATTTATAAAGTTTCAGATCCAAAATAATAAAAATAATGAAAGAGCAATATAATTTATGTTTTTTCCTAATTGTTATTCTATCCCTTTAATTATCTAAAAAACTAACCAGCTTTGACAATGGCAAACATCAGAGGATTACATTGCACTATGGTGAATTAACCCCATACACTTATTCAGAAAAACCTATCTTAAAAACCAGAATAAAACATATTGTGCATTTATTTATGACAGTTTAATTGTATTGTATTGTATATTTTTATATATGTGTACTTGGCATTTTATAGTTCACATTCAGTATAGAAGGGTACAATAAGTGTGGTGATTAAGTGCTTATATAGACAATCGTAAGGGGAACACCAGGTGAGTATACATTAGGCAAAAATTCCATGCCCTGTAGAGCTTACAATCTAATTATAGGATGGGTGACATACAGATACGAGCTGGTAGAGGAGGAAGTGCTGTTTTTGACATATGAGATAATGTTTAGCTTTGGTTTTAAGTTGTTGAGGGCTGAGGCTCAGTGAATGGTGGGTAGTAGGGAGTTTCAGAGATAGGGAGCAGCAAGGAAGAAAGCCTTCAGTCGTGATGCAGTGGTAAAATGGGCAGAGATTCATCCAGCATGTGTGGTTCATAGTGGATGTGTAGGTATATGGCGGGCTATCAAAAATGTAATATAAGGTGGTGACAAGTGATGGAGAGCCTTGAAGGTAATGAGGAGGATTTTGAATGTGATACGCTGCTTTATGGGAAGCCATGACAGTGAATTTAAAATTAGTGGGTGAGTACTTTCTGGAGGAGAAGAAGATCATTCTGGTGGCCAAATTAAGAATTGATTGGAGAGGAGTTATTTGGCTAGCAGGAAGACCAATAAGTAAAGTGTTGCAGTAGTCCAGGCTAGAAAAGTTAAGAGCATGCATGATGGTTTTTGTTGTAGAGTGAGTGAGGAATGAGCAGATTTTTGCCGTATTCCAAAGAAAGAAGCAACAGGTTTTGGTTACTTCATTAATGTGGGTGGTGAAGGAAAGAGACGAGTCCAAGGTTACCTCAAGGCAGTGGGCCTTGTCTACAGGGTAAATTGTGTAGCCCTTGACAGTTATAGAAAACTGAGGTATTGAGCAGGATTTAGGAGGAAAGATAAGGAGCTCAGTCTCAGACATGTTACGTTTTAAGTGATGATGAACCATCCAGGAAGAGATAGTGGCAAGGCAATCTGAGACCCGCTGATGTATTTCAGATGATATTGAGGGTATATATTTGCGTATCATCTTCATAGAGATGGTAGTTAAAGCCAAAGGATTTTATCATTTGCTCCAGGGAGAGTGTATACAGGGAAAAGAGAAGAGGTCCCAGAACAGAGCTTTGGGGTACACCTACTGAGTAAGGGATCTGAGGTGAGGAGGTGTTAGCGATGTCACAGAGAAAGACCATTGAAATAGATAGGATAGAAGCCAGGAATGTGCCAGGCCACAGATTCTAAGTTATTGGAAAATCTGGGAGAGAAGGGCATGGTCACATCAATGTCCAAATGAAATGGATGAATCCTTTTAAAATGTGTTTTCTTCCTTTAAAGACCTGTGTTTTATTAATCTGAATGTTGTATTACATTATTTTTTATTGAAAACACTGGCAGGATGTACAAATACAATTCCACATTAAACCAAGTATTAGAATATATTGTCTGGCCTTATGCCTGCCAGATGTCAATGTACTAAACTTCTTACATTGAAACATCTCCCCTTAAATTTGCTTGAGGAAATTCAAGAGCGGGGGGGGGCAGTTTGTGGGCATTCTGATATGTTCCATTCCTCTGTGCCTTCTTTAACACCATGTATTAACCCCTTGAGGATCAAAGAGGGGTAGAAATAAAGCACAGAGTAAATAGCATAACTTTTCTTGTGAATGTTATGGGGAAGGTGTGTAGAGGTTGCCAGCATTTAATAATGATGATTGTCTGTGTGTACTGGTATGAACTAATGTGACCAGTGATCATAAGCTCTAGTATATCCTAAGGACAGATGGCGTTGGAGGATAACACCAGTAGAGCTGCATTGATGGATTTATAACTCATCCCTCTCCTATTGTGCTTATATTACTCAATTTTACAATGAAAAAAGATGTATTGTTTTTAGCACGCAAAGTCTGTTTGAATACTACTGGTCATGAATTCAAAAAAAATGATCCACAATACCTAGTTGTTCTAATTAAAGTGTAATTCTTATTATTTATATTAAAAGCTAAAAATAAGAAGAAAGGGTAAAAAGTTAAAGAATTTTTAAAAACACATTGTATAAACTGCTTTAAGTAGTATGCAGTGTAGTCAATAATATTTTAATTTGAGTACTGGAGAAGAGCATTTGGGATTTTAGAGGACACCTGCACCATCTGGCTACATTTAATTCATTGTTCACCTGTATAACTAAAGGGTGATAGTATGTGTCAAAAACCCAGGCAGTTAACGTGTATTGCCAGACAAAATTATACTAATACGGTACTATTTTTCTTCAAGGGATATGCGACAATCTTGTCTAAAAGATCCTGCATGTCGTGATTAATATCTTGAATCTGCCTACTCTGTATTGTACTGCCAGAGATATTACCTTATCTGATACATGCTATTTTCTAATGTTTTTTAATGGAGGAAATGCTAAACTCCAAATGCATGTATTTTAAAAATTAGTCTCAATCAGAGGGTTTCTGAAATTAAATGTAATTGCAAATTATTAAAGTCCCTGTGCATAGCTTTTAATCTCATTAAATATATATATTTAACGGCCTATAACTTCTTTTTGTTTTAAAAGCAGTTTCATAGTTTTAGACAGATTTGTTTTACTAGCTTGGCAATCTAATCTCAGCATGTTTTTGTTTTCTGACTTGGTCAGATAAAGCATGCATAATTATTTATTCACATGCCGAGAAAATCATCTCTCTCAGGAGGAGAAGATTAAATTCATAAGGAGGAAACTAGCTCTCTCAGTTTCCACCAGTGGGGTAGAGTAAATTGATAAGGAGGAATATTCATGCAAATGCTTTTATTATATGAATTATGACTGAGGGGAAGTTTTGTAAAGGCGATAGATCCTTTTAACCACAGTAAGTTAATCTACTTTCAGGAATTATATGCTTTTATATAGTTATTGATCTGTTTTAGAGCAGTTTCATCATGTAACCAATGGATTGTGCATTTTAGTTCATAATAGTGAACTTTTTATTAAATAATAAACTTTATTAAAGATTAAAGCTATACAGAGTTGGAAAGAACATACAAATCCAATAAAGAATCCGAAGTAAATCTCTTTTAAGAAAAGAACATTAAATGACCAGGGTTTGAATTAGGATTAGTCTTTTTATCAGGTCATGAATGAAGCAGTCTTTCAGTTGAAATCAAATTGTGGTAGTCTTCCAAAGGTGCAAAAAAAAAAAAAGAAATGTAAGGAGTATGGTAAGGGGGGAGGAAAGGAGGAATATCACAGTTGGTAAAAAGTTGCACTCTCGGAGTAATGTCTAACAGCCTCAATAGATGTATTGTAAAGAGGAATAATGTAAGAACGTACAATTTAAAGGAGCAGTAAACTTTTTTTTATGAAAATATATAAATTGTAGGGATTTTCCTACTGAGTAAAATAAGGGTACTCCCACTGCCCAGAGATTTATATTTCCAGAGTTATTACAGTTTAAACCCATGGTTTTTTACATTAGCAGTGCCCTCTAGTGGTCAAATTCTAATTAGATTTCCTGTTAGATTCTAATGGAGAGGAAAGTCAGAAAAGTCAGAGACATAACAGTTCTCCATAGAATGTGATAGAAACTGCCTGTCACTTCCTGTCAGTTAGAACTATCAGGAAGTAAACACAGTACCTGATTATTTAAACTGCTATAAATTTTGAATAAAACATCTGACAGCAATGGGAGTGGCCTTGTTTTATTCAGCAAGAAAAGCTCTGTAAAATATGTGTTTTCATAAAAAAAGTTTACTGCTCCTTTAAAATCTATAAATCAATAAACCAATCACACCGAATGTCAAGGGAATTCGTCACACTAAACAATAGTGAAGTCAAGGAGATATATTATTATAAGAAATGTTAAATATGGGAAATATGGGAACAATGAGTAAACCATAAGTGCCAAGTAGAAGTATACAGCTCCAAATTGTTTGTAGAAATTGCATGTAATCTTTCCATTTTTAGAAGTATTTCTACTTTAGAAAGCCATTCAGACAATGTGGGAAGAGAGGGCTTCTTCCAATATGTGGGTATGAGCGTTAAAAAGTAAAGGCAAACATTTCCAATGAGATGAGGGAATATCTACCAAGGCAGAGGAGAGGTGAGTCTTATAAGCAAAAAGATATATAAAGGGTCTACTGGAATAATGAGGGTAAAAGCAAAGTTAGGAAAGATAAGGTCAAGGGGCAATACCACCAAATATGTGGAAGATAGCCAATCTGAGCATTACATCTCCAGCAGAGTGGTGAAGCTGTAGTTACAAATTGAGATATACGTAAACGAGTTAAGAACCACCCTGAAATAATCTTCTAATTCATCACTCTGGTAGCGGTATCTCTAGCACAGAGAAAATTAGTTTTAAAAATAGTTGACCTTTGAGAATCAGAAAGAGTTTGAGAGGTGCTAGTTTCCCAAACATGAAAAAAGTAAGGTTTTGATACATGTGAAAAGTCACAAAGAGGTTGATAAAAGTAAGAAAGGGTTTTCAGTATTAGTGGTAGAGGAGAAGAAAATACATTTTCAAAAGGTGCAAGTGTTCTTACACGAGTGTTAGTTTTGAGAATTGACTCAAACCAATGTGTAACCTGTAAACGAGTGAGCCACAGAAGTTCCCGTATGTATTCAAGGGTGCGCGGCACCTTCAAGTAATAGTCCAATAGTGTTATTTTTTTATTGGTATTAGGAAGAGATGATAGCGGAAAGTCTGGGTTATGTAAAATGAATAGTAAGGGAGAAGAGAATGGAGCATGAGGTTTTGTTGCTTGTATAGTAAACCACGTGTCTAATATATGACCAAAGATCAGGTGTGATTTATAGCAGGAGATAGTATTTGAAGAGTGACTAAAAAGAAACTGAATGGGATCGTAAGGATAAAGGCAGTCAGTAAGTGTTAGAGTCCATCTTTTAGGGTTAGATGAATGAAAATCAAGTATTTTAAAATAGCTGCCGCCCTATAATACCTGATGAAATCCATGACTGCTAAGCCTCCATGCTCAATGCTTCTAGTGAGGATCTGTCTTCTAATCCTAGGATTTTTCCAGTTCCATAAAAACGAGGTGATGATTGAGGTAAGGGAATTTAAAAAATGGGAAGGAATCCGGTTTGGCAAAGGATTGAATAGATAAATTAGTTTAGGGAGAATCAACATTTTAATTATGTTAACTTTACCAAACCATGAAATAAAGTGCTTATTCCAAGCCATTAGATCTTTAGAGATGGAAGATATAAGTGGATCATAACTGAGTTTCAGAAGAGAAGAAATATCTGGAGTAAGAGTAACACCCAAATAAAGAAAAACGGAGGAGGTCCAGGAGAAAGTAAATATGGAACGTAGGGATGTAATATTTTTGTCAGGTATATTAATATTCAATATTTCAGATTTGGTGTAATTGATATGCGCTTGTGAGACTTGATAGTATTCTTCAAGAGAAGATACAAAATGTGGAATACAATGCGTAGGATATGTAAGGAAATAAAGGACATAATTCGCATAGGCTGCTATTTTAAATTCCTCTTTAACTGCCATGATTCCAGTAATTAAGGCATTTTGTCTTATTATGTTAAGGAGTGGTTCCAAAGTTAGGATAAATATAATTGGGGATAGCGGGCATCCTTGTCTGGTTCCGTTAGTTATTTTAAAAGAGTTGCATAATGTACCATTTACTAAGATTCTTGCAGAGGGATTACTAGAAAGACTCATTATGCCTGTTAGGAAGCGAGGCCCAACACCTACCTTCTGCAAGACTCCATATATGTAAGACCAGTGTACTCTATTGAAGGCCGTTTCGGCATCTGTGGATAAAAAAATAGGTGGTATCTTCTTTTTGATGGATAAATACAGAAGAGAAATTGCAGCTGTGGTATTATGTCTTGCTTCTCTTCCTTGTCTGGTTCCGTTAGTTATTTTAAAAGAGTTGGATAATGTACCATTTACTAAGATTCTTGCAGAGGAATTACTAGAAAGACTTGTTATGCCCCTTAGGAAGCGAGGCCCAACACCTACCTTCTGCAAGACTCCATATATGTCAGACCAGTGTACTCTATTGAAGGCCGTTTCGGCATCTGTGGATAAAAAAATAGGTGGTATCTTCTTTTTGATGGATAAATACAGAAGAGAAATTGCAGCTGTGGTATTATGTCTTGCTTCTCTTCCAGCAACTATTCCACTTTGATTTGGTGAATCAAGTGTAGTAATAGGGTCCTCAGTCGATTCGCTAATATTTTTACATAGATTTTAAGATCAACGTTAAGTAGCGAAATAGGTCGGTAATTGGTACAAATCTTACAGTCCTTATTCTGTTTGGGGATCACCACTACATGGACTTCCAAGGCTTGTAGGAGAAATGCATGACCTCCAAGTACAGCGTTGAAGGATCTAAGCATGTATTTTTGCAATAAAAGAGGGAAAGTATGACAGTACATTAATGAAAATCCATCAGGACTGGGGCTTTTGTCTGTTTTCATCATTTTGACAGCCATAGAAAGTTCTTGGACTGTAATGGTGATTCTAGGGAGGTACTACCTATTTGATTTAAAGAAGAAAATTGAACAATTTTTATTTAGAAAATGTTCTACCAGGATATTTCTCTAGTTTTCAAGTATGTCCTGAATAGTTATCAGTAAAGGGATACTTTTTTACACAAATATAGAATCATTATATATATACATACATACATACTAACAAGTTATATACACTTACATAATGTTTTAGATATAAAAAAGCATTTATTTGTAATGATTTTAGACTATAAGACGGTCTGATTTTTTTTCAGGCAGGTAATTCCAGGTTTTTGGAGCTATGAAGGAGTAGGCAGATTGGCTGGCTTCTTTCTTGTATTGTAGTGTACATAGTAAGTTGTTGGCAGTGGAGCGGAGGTTATAGTTAGTATGGAGAGCTGGAGTAAGCATACTGCCCAGGTTGAATGGTAGTTTTCCAGAAAAGTGCGTGTGTACTAAGCAAGTAAGGCGAAGGGTACATCTAGATTTGAATATTAGCCAGTTTAGATTTTTAAGCATATCACAATGATGGGTAGTGTAATTACACTGGAGGATAAAGTGGTATAATGATTTCTACAGAGTGTCAACTTTAGTAAGATGGATTTGTGGTGTGGGAGCATATACTGCGTCCCCATAGTCTATGACTGGCAGTGACATCCATTGTACAAAACGTTTTATTCCCAGGGGACTTAAACATGATTTGTTTCTAAACAGAGTACCTATTTTAGGATAAAATTTGTATGCTAATTTATCAATATGGAGAACAAAAGTGAGACTGGGGTCAAGCCACATAGCAAGATATTTGCAGGAGTCCACTGGGGCCAAGTTAAAAATAGACAATGGATAGGTGGGTAATGCAGAGATTACACAGTTTCTGCTTTGTACCAAATACCAATGTGACCGTTTTGTCTGTGTTTAAGAACAGTTTGTTCTTTGCTATCCATCTTTCAACTTCAGAGAAATCATGTTGTAATATGGCCTCAAGCTGTGATATGTTTGAGTTTTTAGCTTAGATTATGATGTCATCTGCATGCATGTGCAAAGAAGATGCTTTGCAAATCATTGACAGATCATTTATAAAAAGAGAAAATAGAAGAGGGACAAGAACTGAGCCTTGGGGAACCCCACTTGTTACTTTGAGTGGAAGGGAGTTATTGTCAACAACTGACACATACAGCGTTCTGTCTGATAAATATGATCTGAAGAAGTTTACAGAATGTATACCCAAATATCATGGTGCCCGTTATTGCATCCAGCGACACTGTGTTTGCAGGCAACATTGTATTACTTCCTGGTTGTCGCACTGAGGCACATTCACTATTCTTATAGGCCGCTGTTAATTGCCAGAGTGAGTCCCCGCCTACATGCTAGGCCTTATAGGCCTCATTCTGCCTTTACTCCTTTGCCCTTTCATGGTGTACCTGTGCGCTATCTCTCTTGTGATTCCAATGCTCCATTTCTGTGCATGACTCCTGGCTATGTTTCGACTTTGGCTCCGTTTGATCCCTGACTAGCTGCCTTCTGTTCTGGTCTCTCCTTTGGCTCAGTCTGACTACCCGCTCTGGTCTGACTCCTGGCTTTGGCTGACTACCCACTCCGGTCTGACCTTTGGCTCCATCTGACTACTCGCTCCTGTCTGAATCCTGGCTTTGGCTGACTACCTACTCCGTGCTGACCCTTGCTCTGGCTGACTATCGATCATTCTATACCCATGGCCTACTGTTTCTGCTTGCACTCTCCGTGCTCTGTTGTTTCCTCCAGTCCATCGGTGCTCAGTCTGCGTCACTCCGTGCCACTGGCATTCCTGCTGTCTGTCATTCCATTCTGTGCCATTGTTGACACCAACCCTGAGCTCTGGCATTTGCTTTTCAGAATATTTTGGTCTACTGTATCAAAGGTCTTTGCAAAACCTAGGAAAATCGCTCCAATGAGTTCACCATTTCCCATGCTAGTCTGGATGTTATTGCATACTTTTAGGAGGGCAGTTACTGTTGAGTGATTTAGACGAAAGCCTGATTAAAGGGGCTGAAAAATGAGTCTGTCTGTAATACTTATATAGTTGCATGCTGACACATTTCTGTAGGATTTTAGATAATGTGGGGAGTAGGGATATTGGTCTGTAATTTGATACTACATTTGTATTCTCAGTTTGTGGATAAGCACAACTCTAGTTACTTTCCAGGCTTTGGACATATACCCAGATGACAGGGAGGCATTAATTATAGATGCAATAGGTTTGGCAGTGACCCAGGCGCTGAACTTCAATAATATTGCTGGTAGTTGGTCAGGGCTAGCTTGCAATTTCATTTTTGGATTGAGAAGGCAATCATATATTTCACTTTCATATACATTTGTACTTCAGAATTACCTTTGTTTTGAATAATCAGGGTGGTGAGACATCCAACAAAGTAGTTGTTGAATGTATTATCTATTGCTATGTATTGTTTCTTTGCCTTTTTTTATGGTTGATGGGTAAGAATGGTTAGAAATGAATGAATGAATATGTTTATTTATATAGCGCCACAAGTGTACGCAGCGCTTTACAATTTCAGGGTTTAAACAATACAGGGTTACAGGTGCTTTGTAGAGTGAAACATTGGGTGCGAGGCCCTGCCCGAAAGCTTACAATCTAAAATGTTTTTAATAACCTTCCAAAATGTGGCCGGTTTTGATATGTTACTGTTCAAGATGTCAGTAAAATATTGCACTTTTGCTAGCTGTATTTGTTGTACGCATTTATTCCTCAAGTACTTCTATGTAGGGTGATCATAAGTGGAGTAAGTTTGTTTAAATTTTATCCATAAGGCATCTCTGAAACTGTATACCTTAATAATGTCAGCTAAAACCCAGGGCAGATGGGCCCCTCTTACCTTGATATTCCTTAGTGGGGCATGGGTATTACAGACCTGTAAGAAAAAAAAGTTAATTGCTGAGTCTAGATCAGGTATTAGGTGTATTCTGTACCATAAGCAATTTCTTAAATCATTTAGGAAGTACTGAAGATTACATTTTCCAAATGATCTAGTAAGTATGACTTTGGAATATTATGTTATTGTTTTTATTTTGCGAGCCCAGCACAGTAGACTATGGAGTGATCACTAAACGCAATTGCAAGTAAGCCTGAATCTTGGATTCTACTTGGGCAGAATGAAAGGATCTAGTCAAGCAGAATGTGGTTGGCTGTTTGAAGATTTATGCTAGTAGGGGAAGATATTAGCTGTGATATGTTCAATGATCTAAACAATAAAGAACATTTTTCATTTCTGGAGTCTAGCCAGTTAATACTAAAGTCTTCAAGAACCAACAGCTTGCTTTTCTTGCTATGAGTGGCAATCTCCTTTAGGTTGTGGGTTATGCCTGAAAGGGACTGTGCTGTCATATCTGGCAGTCAGTAGATGCCAACAATTATTTGTTTTGAGAAGGGAAGAAATGTATGTATAAGAATCAGAGTTACAAGTGTCATTTAAAAGTGTAAAGTTTATGAGATCTTGCATGTATATGATTACAACTCCTCCTTGCTTTGGAGAGTCTTTCCTAAAGCATGATTATCCTTTTATGGCAACAGCATTATCAGGTATTTTAGGGCTTAACCAGTATTCAGTAAGAATAAGGATTTTTGGCCTGTATGAATAACACCATGTTTTTAGTTCATCCATTTTGGGCAGCATACTACCCAAATGACTCCAGTCATTTGTTGGACTACCACTTCCTTACACTGTTACCACTACAAAATATAATTCAAAATCTGATGTGTTGTGAGAGTTGGGCATAACCATTTTCCTGAAACCTTAGGAAAATTGGGAAATAAGCATAATTTACTTACAGGACTTTGTTAGGCAATAAAGCCAGGGAGTGATGAGGAGAGGGAGCTAGTCCTTTTGTATGTACTTACTGTATGTAAGTCCCTTAACCTCCCTGAAGAGGTATTAGTATTAGTTCTTCAGTCTCCTTGAGAAGGTAAGGTCTTGCGGCCTCACCAAAAAGTAAGGAATGTGTGCTAGTCCTTTGGCCTCTTCAAAGAGCTAAGGTGGGTGTCTTAGTTCTTTGGCATCTATGAAGAGGGAAAGATTGTGAGCTAATCCTTCCATGTAGGGGACTGGTGGTAGAAACTCAAGGTCTAAATAAATAGAAGCCATATCAAAAAAGGTTCATGTGAACCAGTGCAGAGGAGTTATGAGGGGTAAATTAATACAGAAACAGGACATAAACCATCTTGAAAATGTGAAGGGCTGGTATAACTCAATCTGTGGCTATAAGGGACAGTAGGGATTTAGAGACCTACAGTGGAACAATTAATGGAAAAAGGGGAAAAGATAATAACGAATAAATTAATTAAAATGGTGGCAGGATAACTACTTTGAGAAAATCTCGCATGTCTCATCCTGCATCTGAGAGAGGATGCAGGAAAATAGGATGATATAAACTCTAAAAGGAAGGGAAAGACAGGTAAATATTTTTTTAATATTAATAACAAACATTTGGATTAAAAAGACGAAGTAGTACATTCATTAAAAACAGTAAATTAACTAATATCATAGGTTCCCCTGAGTGGCTGGCACTGGGAACTACATGTGAACTCAAAACCTGCCAAAAGGACCCTGAAGCCACCACTAGGGAGGAAAAAAGTGGTTTGACTCAGTATGAGCAAGTTGCATGGCAACAAAGGTGGGATTAAGGCCCACATGGGATACCCCAGATGCCAGAAAAAGAAGGAAGCGCAAAGAAGTGGTTGGTAAATGGTGCCTTTCCAGATGAAGGGAAGCAGAGGGCTTTAGGAAGGTAAAAAGTTACTTTAAAAAACTCCCCTGCTGAAAGGTGTTTTATACAATGGTTATTAGAGCTCAGACTTGATTATTTTAGATGCAATATCACAGTGGTCTGAAATGTTATAACGGTGCTTTCGCTACACCATCCTATGGACAGCTCTGGTCAGTGACCATAAACATCCATAGGATGGACTAGCAACAGCACCAATGTAAAATGTCAGGCCAATATGACACTGCACCTAAAAGATTCAAGACTGAGCTGTAATAACCTTTGAACAAAACACCTTTCAGCAGTAGTAGTACCCTTATTTTATTCAGGGGGAAATACCCTACAAGATATTTTTTTTACATTTTAAGTATCTCTTTAACCCACTGGAACCCAGCGTTTTCCATTGCCAGTGGTAGAAACACTATATAAATACATGCATACTTTGGATGGCAGGTAGAGGAATGTAAATTAAGTTAATGTGAAATGTGCCCCTTTGGTACCTCGCAGGACATGCTATAGTTGTATCCATTAGCACACACACACACACACACACCAGTTTATGATTTTGCTAGTGAGAAAAAAACAACTGTTGTGGCATGGCACAATACCCTACATGCCTCTAATTACATTTATCTAACTAGTTGAAGAGCCCGTTACAAGGGCCACAGTGCCACTGCCAGCCGGTCGCGGGGTGGTCATGTGCAGTATAGACTGCCAGCGCCGCGGCTGAGCGTCCAGGTCTGTATCAGCTGCGGCACAGGCAGTCTCTACTGCGCATGACTGCAGCATGTGCAGCAGTCTCTACTGCGCATGACTTTGTCGTTACACACGTTTTAGCGAATTATGATATAGGATTATATCTAATAGAATCTCCTTTTAAGAGTAGAGCACAAAGCAACATTTTTGCCTGAAGTTGCTCCTCCCACACACAATTTGTAGGTGTATTCTCATCTTAATCTCTTCACATCAAACCAGAGAAAATATTTACAAGCACATAATATGTGAATACACTTGTCTGTACAATTGTATAGTTGCTATCAAACATTTTTCATTTTCTGTGTACAGAGAAGAAACATAAGACTTTTGCCTTAATGTGCATATTTTTTCTGTAAGGTACAAGAAGCTACTATGCAATAACAAAATGTCAAAGTCCGAGCACAGTATAAACAGTGCAAACAATACTGAAATTAATTGTGTGTAACAAAAGAATGTCTATACATAAAAAGTATATAATGCTTAACAAGCATATGTGTATATGAAGAGGAATTCACAAATGTTTACATAAGATTTGGACACTATATTTAATTTGCACAGTAACTCACAACATTTGATATTGTTTAATGTAGTGCATATATTACTAGTACATAATTGGTAGCAAATTTGATGCATGTTTCTCCAAAAAAGGTTGCCCAATATTTTTACTTCAAATGTATTGTTGTATTGAAGACCTAAAACAAAAACTGTAGAATGAAATATATAGTACTTTTTAAGTATTCAGAATGTAAGTGTTCCGTATATGCCACTTACTACAATAAGCATTTCTTAGGGCAATTATATATTTGATGAAGCATCACATAATGGTCTGTATAGAAAGAAGGTCAACCACCCTTTAACTATGCTCTATTTCTTTTACTAGACATAAACTGAAAGGTCATTTTATTATGAACATGTGTGCTGTTTTGTGAGATTGTTGTGTATTTAATATATTTATTTTTAGGTAGCATGATAATTTCATGGGAAAATATATATTGAATTGTTTTTAAATTAATTTCAAGTTTATCTTACATTCTCTAAAAAATGGTTACATTATCCATTTATGCTCTTATAAAACCTAAAATCCCTTTTCAAAAAATAAATAATACCTACTTGCTACTGCAATTCACTTATTAGTCTCTTAAAAAGTAAAAATATACTGTTTATTAAATTAAAAATGATCAGATTAGTCACATTAGTAGATTAGTCGCATCCATACATATATAAAACAAATAAAAACAATAATTCTACAGGTTCTATAAAATTCACTCCTCTAGCATCACTAAATGTCCCACTGGCATACAATCATGATAGCTAGATATAGAGTGATTCACACACACTCACTCTCTCTCTTTGCTGCCAACAATTATTTTGCTCATATTTGATTGCTATCCACATAATAATTATTTTGTAACATAATTGATATTTATGCAAGCAATTTACTCTTTCTTACCTAATTTCTTGGGGTCCATGAATAGTAAGTGTGTTAGTAAACCAACTCCTCCACAGGGGACAAATAAAAATACCTAAACTCCCATGCATTTGAATACAGATTTTTATCCCATTGAATCTTAGATAGTTCTACAATGCATTGCTTGGCAATGCATTAGAGACTTCTTTATCATTCAAGGGGTTCACATTCCAATTTAATTTAATGGGAACTTTTATTTGTCCCCTGTGTTCCATTTGGTTTATTCTAGAATGATTTTATAAATAAGAGTTCATGTGCTCTGAAGAGTAAGATTAACATCCTTATTAATTTAAATGGGTCTTTTTACTCCTTGAAGTGATGTCTTCAACAGACAATGCATTAGAGACATTTCTAGCATTCAGTGGGGTTCACAGCTCCATTTAAACAATTGGGATATTAGGGATGTTTAGTTACCTATAATGGTGAATTTGGTTTTCACTAGAATTATTTCACTTTTCTTTTGAAAGCTCAGCCCTTGGTTATAATAATATTATTTTAGAAATGGAAACATGAAGTAATCTGACCTGATACAGCTTGTTGCCTTCTCTTCACTTATCTACTGTATGAAAACAATTTATGTTGTTGGGGACATTAAGCAAAATGAAAGCAAAATCAGACAGGAGTACTTCTGGAGAAAACCAACTGCACCATGGGAACAAAAAAAAATTAATTAACTTGACGTTAAACCCCTTGAATGGTAGAGAGGTCTTCATTGCATTCCTTTGCAATTCAAGGGGTTAAAGAGCTCTATTCAAGTGACTGGGAATTTAGGAATTTTTATTTGTCCCCTGTGGTACTTTTGGTTTACACCAGAATAACTCCAGCTTGCTTTTATAATTATGGGTTTCATTTCTAAACTATTCAGTAAGATTTCAAAGAAAGTGTGTTAGACTTTTGCAATTTTAAGTGTAATCCAGTAAAAAGTAGGCAATTGTATTATGTTGTGCAATGTCTGAGGTATTACATTTTTAAAGGTCATTCATACAGAGTAATAACGAACTAATCACATACACATCAGATAAGCTTATATATGTTAGCTACATGGTTTGCATTCTAATACACAGTAGTAAATGTTTACATGTTTTTGTAATACTGTATGCAACATTTGATTTATAATTAATAAGCATTTTTTATATTCATGGATTATCAGTTTTTAACAAAATATATGATTGAGCTAAACAATTGTAAATAATATACCTTCCATAAATGCATAACAAATTGTACCTCTACCTAAAGAATACAGCTAGAAATGAAAAATGTGAGCATGCAAACCTAAGGATATTGAACACTGCTACTGCAATTCCCTTGATAAGATGTATGATACCTCTTCATGAATAAAGATAGAGTAAACTACATTTGTAGCATAATAAGAGACAATAATTAGTGTCATCTATTCACCACTGTTAGAATTTGACTAGAGCAATGTGATTACTTTTATCATATTTTTAACTTCAAGTAAGTTTTTCAGCTTTGTAATCCAGTTAGTGGTAGAGTGTGGAGGATATAACTTAGATTCTTAGTATGATTGATGAGTGTGTAGTGGAACATCTGAGACTCAGAGAATGAAATAAACAGTGAGAAAGAAAATGAGCCATTTGAAGAATAAACAAGAATAGTTGTAAATCATTTAGCAGTGTTAATATGCATATAAAAATGATAAGATTACATTTTAATAAATATGAAAACAGAGGGTTAAATACCTGTGTTGGATCTTTCTGGGGTTCAACTATATGCAAAATAGTCTTATATCCTGTTTATGCTTATTAACACTCTCATTATGTATTCATGGCTGCTCCAGTTTTTTATCCAAAAATATTAAATCATAATAATTCTCAAAGGCAAATTCATCATAAACGTAGAAAACAAACCTATCTGTTGATATATTATTATGATGTATTATCTTGCAACTGTTTAATTTCTTTTTAGAATGCTGTTTATAATGTGTACTAATGTATGCAAAAAAATCATAATCAGTAACTAGATAAATTGCATCATTGCTATCTAGTCTTACAAAAATATGCATATATATTCTGGAAATGCTAACAAAGTGCGGTATGATCAAAATAGCCATGTGAATATTTTTGAGGCTTTACATATGGAATATCAAATACATATTTAAAGTATAATAATAAAATGGAACACTACAATTTTTAAGACAATCTATATATAAAAATAATTACACTATGCTCTTAAGAATCATCTTGAAGAGTCATCTTGAAGTATTATCAGAATACATTTTAAATTAAATACGTAACTACAGAAATCTGGTTTAAGATTTATCAGGTTTATTTAGGTGCTTTAGAAACATGTGAGATCTACTTTATGAAGTATACTGTATGAGTAAATGGTGATTTATAGGGTTGCACCAAGTTAGTGGCTTTGTTGCAATACTGTCTGGCCACTTTCCAGTGCCTACATCAGTGGAACAGTAGTTGGTCAATTAATTTGTGTATATTTAAGAATGATGTGAACAGAACATACACATCTTGCATATTCCCTTATTTCACATAACTAGTAGTAATATCAGACTACAACACATGCTCATTCAGACTAGAATCAATAATCACACGTACAGGATCAGGCATGCACATACAGTATATACAAAGGTACAAGCTCTTTGTTAAAATATGAAACCTCTAAAGCTAACATTTACCAAAGTGCAAACCCATGAAGCTAAACATGTCAACTTGCTTTTTAGCCATTCATATGTTTATCAGTGGCCAGGGGTAAACCTGCACTCACTCATTGGTAAGGTTGCACCAGGAAATGCTTAATTTCAATATGCTAGGTTCTCATGTGTCTTCTAAGTAAAGTAGGACTTCATGTATGAAAAGCTTACTTAAATATGATAATTTCTTGCCTTTTTCACTTCCTGGTATACTCTTCTGTAGGTTACATAAGGAAATATGCCTGGTCATTGAAAAGTTTTTTAAGTATGACACAGAACAGAGGTGGATTTAATTAATTATAGTGTGAGGAAGGGACAGGTGAGGAAGGCACAGGGGGCAGGGTGGAAGATAGAGAGGATGGGAGCAGGTGAGAATAGGGGAGAGAAGGGTCTGATTATGAGAAAGGAAGAGGTGGCCAATAAAGTGGGGAAAGTAAAGGACAGGTATCCTGAAATCTAAACAACTGTGATCAAAGGAGAAAAGGTTAAAGAGAGACTGAAATTAGGAATGGTATCCAGAGATGAATGGTGAGAGAGGGACCTCAGGACAAAAGACGGTGGAGTGCATTGATGGAAAGCACACGAGATTTCCTACAGACCTGCCATTAAGGTTCTCCTACCTTGTTCATAGACATTTACCAGACAGGAGCATGCTGTGATTGACAGGAACATACTGTGAGTGATGTCTGAAGGGAAAGATACATTTTTTTTCAAATTTGTAAAATCTATAATAGCTTTCAAGAGTTTTGATTGGTTAAAAAAGTAAAAAAAAACCACCTGTATTTCAAGATGAAATCTGGGTCTTGTTACACAGACTGTTTGCTATAAATAATGAATTTGAAAAATAATTTCACTCATTTTTAGTCATCATTTGTTATTATAAAAATGCTGATAATGTTAAAATACAGCGATTGGAGGAAAACTCTGTTAGATTTAGTTCAACATTTAGCAGCCAATGGCAGTCTTTAAGATCAGTACTGTCTAAACATTAGCATATAGTAACTAGCGGTGACCAAAAGGTCCTGCCGTTTCCCACTAGAAATTCTGTGAAAACCATGTTGTTTTCCACTTCTTTACTGAAGCAATTGAGTGCATCCAGACCAGGGAACCCACACCACTCCCCTGACCATAGGAGCCTGGGAGTTCCCTTCTTCCCATGGCATTGTCCATGTGGAACATGATCCTGAAGAAAGCAGAATTGTTACCAATAATACCACCACTACCAGAAGCACAGATCAGCTGTCTGTGCCTGCTGCTACTGCTGACAGCCTGCCTTCTTCAGGTCAAAAAGAAATGGCAAGTGTGACATTAGGGGATCCTCTGTAACATTTCTCGTCACCTCCTCCAACCAGCAGTGAGATGTCTGTAGTAGAGCAGCAGCAGCATGTAGGGACTCGAGATGGTGGTGATGATAAAGGTGGAAAAACTTGGATGGAAGAGACATTGATAGCCTTTTTAGCAGAAACTGAGAAGGAATGGGAGACAGGGATAAGGATGGGCATCACCACCACCACCAACAGTGAGCATATGGAATTAGCAACTGCTCTAACTCCTGCTGCTGCTGAGTTGCAAGGGCAGCAGGATGCTGTGGAGCAGGCTAGTGTGCCACAAACCACTGTGGACACAGTGGGAATGGGGTTAACAAGTGATCTGGGTCTAGGAAAGGTTCCACTTGCCAGCAGCAGCAATACTCCTGGTCCTAGATGCAGTGCTTGTTCTGAGGCAGTAGCAGCAACAGTAGCAACATCATCCTCTGTCCCAGACAGTGAAGCGGAATGTGGAGGAGAAGAAGAAAGAGGCCATTCTTCTCCACCTATTCCCTATCCCCTGAAGTCATGGGTGTGGGACTATTTTTCTCATGGGGCAGGCACAATTTGTGACAAGTCAGTGAGAAGGGCAAAGGAGGGAACACACCTTGGTACAACTGCCCTGTTAACAAGCATGAAACACAGGCACCATTACACTGATATCAAACATGTTAAAGCCAAACACCCAACATAGAAATCAAGCACCACTTTTGCTGTACCCCCGACTCTCCAGAAAGGAAACAAGAGGTGTGACAGAGATCAAAGAAGAGGAAGAACAGAGAAACCCAGGCAGAGAATGGACGTTCCATGATGAGTAAAAGAACTAGCTTGCCATCACCTTCTTCCTCTAAGGTAACTACATCTTCTACCAATCCACCTCATTCATCGTTACCGCCCACAACAAATGATAGCCACTCTGTTGACGTTAGGATGTGGCAGTTCATGTCCACTCATTACACACTGTGTGGTGTACTGACCAGACATGGCAGGGTAGTGGAGGAGAATTGCAAGCAGGGAATCAAGCAGCATCTGAGGAGATTCCATAATGCAGAATATGCTAAGATGGTGGCAAGGAGGGTTTATCATTACTATTAAACTGTCAGCAAGGTGTCATATATCCTTAGCGGGGTGCGGACAAGGGGTATAGTGACAGCGGCAGTACTTGGTTTCTTGTGTCATGGTGTTTGGATACAGTTGTGCCTCCAGGTGTTATTTACCACACACACTATGCACATTGCAGTTGCTGATGAGAGACACAGTTCCTGCTCTCAAGAGAAAAATTTATATTCTAGTAACAATTCATCTGTGATTTTGGAGGAGGGGCAGGTGGAGAAGAATTATTGGTCAATTTCTTCTTTTCTCCACTGGGGGCTACTTATTGTGCTGCTACTGCCTCAGGTGCATCACTGGAGATAGTCTTAGCAAGTGGAACCTTCATCATCCATCACCCATGTTACTGCTATTTTGATCCCATTCCCTTTCAGCTGCAAAATCATCCTGCTGCTTGAACAACTCAGCAGCAGCAGCAAGAACAACAGTTGCAAATTCCACAGTTATGCACTCAGACTCAGGGGGACATTTGACAAATAACACGATTGCGGCTCTGCCTCCGTGTCAGCCAACACAGATCTCCTGCTGACAGCTTTACAGCTGACAGGAGGAAACATCAAACTTTGAATGCGCGTATCTCTCAAACCATAGCGGTCTGAGGGATAATTTTTTTGCATTGAATTCTACTTAATAAGCTCTACACAATGCAAAAAAGTTTTAGCTGGACATTACTAACCCTTTAAACACCTGCCATCTTGGATTAAGTAATGGTTGTTCTTTCACAATCCATAGTCTTTGGTTAACGCCATGATGTTGCCATTTTAATCTTGATAATATATGTTGCATTGATTTAATTTATATTGTCTTTGCTTTCCTATAAACATATATTATTTTATTGTTTATGATTATTATGATTGTTATGATTATATTGTGGTAATTATAATCTGTTATTGGCAAAAAGTATTCACGGTTTGTGCCTCAACCAGAAGTTATGTATTTTTAAAAAGGCAGATAAATAGTTAAATTCTATTTATCTGATCTGGGACATTTTATCTTCCAGATCAGTTTCTAATTCTACTAATATTTTGCACATGGTTTAAAAGGGAATGTCTTGAGACATGCAGTCATATTGAACAATCCCCTTCCACCTAAATTATCTTAGCTTTATACAGATTTGCGGGGCAGGTATTCATACATGCTGCAGCCAACTGTATTATAATTGTAAGGAACAATTAACCCTTGCTACTCTGCTGTGTTCAGATATCTTAGTATATGACTTAATCATTGAGTCATCATATGTTCACTTGTATTCCAATCAAAAAAAAAAAAAAAAAAAAAAATATATACATATATATATATATATATACACATACATATCATTATATATATACCATTATATATATGCCATTATATATCCCCTACATATGGGGCTTCCCATTCTAGTTTTTGGCTCAGCTAAATTGTGTCTCCTTCATGCTCAGGGATTCCTCTACCTGACCTTAATGCGCCTGCTCCATTTAGACCCTCTGGGGGGGAACCCCTGAAGGACCATTGTGACCACTGAATGATGATTCTGGTCTCAACAGTCAAGCAACACAGAGAAGAGGGCCGACCAATGTCTGCTGCCCCACTCTGAAGGGACTCCTCTAGTTGCTTCACTCCACCACCTTGTGCCTTTTGGACTGCCTCCATCAGTTTCTCCCAGTTGGGCCCATTCCAGACTTGTCCCCTCCTATACTCAGGCTGCCTGTGGCTAGTGGGACTTGGGCCTACTGACTGTTGGTGAGGCCTGGGCTTTACTGCCTTGTTATGTGTTCTTTTTTTGGGGGGATGGGGGGTGCTCTTAGGAGCCCTCAACTCTCTTGGTATACAATCGACAGGGTCAATAACCTAGTTCCTTTAGTTCCTAGTTGTAACTGTATATATTGGGGGACTGTCTTGTCCTTCTGCTTTGGCTCAGCAGCTGCTAGTCTCTGTTGACCTGACTCTCCTTTTTTCTGGGCCATTTGCCCTATTTTTGGTCTCCCTTGAAGTGGCTATGCTTGAGGGCCACTGGACCTTCTCCCTCCTGGTCTGACTGAGCAGTGCCCTGGTTGTTCTCACCTGTTTGTCCCCTTCCCAATTTTTTTCCTAATCTGACAGCTGCCGCTCAAACGGAGGTAAACTCGCTACCCTCTTGATCCTGACTGTTCTGTGCAGCCAGATTCCTGGGGTCATATTATGCATGCTTTTCCTTATCCTATATGTTTGTACTGTTATGCCTTGTACACTTTTCCCCACTGCCTTTGATTCACCCTTCTCCTCCTCCCCCTTTGATTATTCTTTCCTGTTTGTCCCCCTCCCAATTTATTTTTGCATTAATTTTCTGCTGCCATCGTTCCCCTCCCCCTCTCCCCCCTTCTCCCCCTCCCCCTTTTTTTCTCTTTCCCCACCCTTCTTGCCCTCTTTATCTTAATTTTATCTGTCTGTCACAGGATCTCATCCCCTCCCTATATTTGTTGAGACTGTCTGTGGACACTGTGGAGTCTGGTCAAGATGATCTGTCTACCCAAGATTATGTACGTCTTTCAAGCAGTCCCCTTGTATATTTCTCGAAGTTGAAGTCTCTTTTTAGTGATTTCATCTGGTTGTTTACAAAGCCTCTCATCAGACTCATACTTCTTTACCATTCCCCTCAAGACTGTGGCCTGGGATTGCCACATCTTGTGAGTTATCTACTGGCTGCAAATATGGCTAAACCTTATGATTTCTATCAACCTCTTGTGAGAGACTGGATTCTATCTTCCCTGCATCCACATTTCAACTTTTTTCCCTCTCAACTCTTATGGATCTTCTGTGGTTCTTCACTTCCTGGCTCTGTTTTTTTTTAATTGTATTCCTGTGCACCTCTTTCATTCCTGGCTGTTGATCTGCGAGACTCGGAAGCTCGCTCCTTATCTTTCACCCCTATTTTCCATAGTTGGGAACTAGAGTTCCCTCTGGTCTAATGACCTATAGCTTCCACATTTGGTACAAGTCAGGTGCACATATCTTGGGTTCCTTGATTTTGTACTTGGGTTTCATTGATTTTTGACTACATGCTACACCATTTTGGCTTCAGTCATGCTCAGTTGTGGCAATTCCATCAGGTTCCCCATTTACTATCCTCTCTGATCTCTGAAGGGTACACCCCTCCATTCTCTCATGGTCTTTTGAACAAATTATTTCTCACTTGAGAATCCTTAGTATGTTTGCTTGAACTCCTCACGGGTTGGTCAGACCCCTCATCCACTGCCTCTTTGACCTTAGCTCGATTTTTGCTCAGGGCTGTCTGCACTCTGATTCCAACTGCCTGGAAATCAACTTCTACCCCCTTACTTCCTCTTTGTAAGTCTAAGGTACATGCTTACTCTGAAATGCAGAGCTTGCATGCACTGTCTACGAATACCCTTGCATCATTTATGAGCTTGTGGTCTTCTTGGCTGACTTACTATGATCCTTAGCACCTGTCTCTCTGAACCCTCTAAATCCCTGACATTCTCCTATTTGAACCCCTCGCGTTGCTGGTTCTCCTGATTCTGAGCATAGGATTGCATGATCTTCTTGGCTTTTCTATTTATAGGCTCCCGCCAATCTGGGTCCCCCCCCTTCCCTCTCCATCCCCTATCTTCTCATATTTCCTTGGCCTCCATTCTTCTGTACACCCCCTCTTCCTGCTGAACTCCCCCTCTTGTAGTCTTGATAAACCTGTCAGTCCTTCCCTCTATTTCCCTTCCTCTTCTTTTCTCTTCTGCTCCCTCTTCATAACCTTTCTCCCCCTTCCTCTTTGATATTACATACATATTTGATATATACTAGCTCTCTCTATTTTTCTCTCTCTTTGGATATCTTTATGCATTATGTTGTTGAATACTGTTCCTGATATTGCTCTTCCAATTAGAATGATTTCAATTGTTTTTGATCACATGCAGTATCATATATGTTTGAGACTTAAGCTCTCTGTTGGAATGTGTCATCCTTGTTTTTTCATTCCTTGTTGCTGAAATAAAGCTGTTAAATGAATAAAAAGGATCTCTGATGTGAGGGCTTGCAACACTAACAAGCCTGAGTAATAACATTTTTCTCTGATGTGATTTCTCAGGGCTTGGGCATCTAACAAGTCTAAATCCTACACATCAATGTTTCCTCAGGGCTTGGACCTCTAACAGCAAGTATAAGTCCTACACATCAATGTTTCCACAGGGCTTGTCCCTAATATGTCTAAGTCCTACAAATCAATATTTCCTCAGGGCTTTGGCCTCTAACAATAAGTGTAAGTCCTTCAAATAATTCTCTATAAAATATTCTATCGTGTCCTGTATCAGTCTGCCACATTCATAGCTTACGTCAGGGGGTCCCTGTCTCTATCAAGTTATGTACCTATTTTTTATTTTTTTTATTTACTGTCCCCCTCCAATATGAGTCAATAACCCGCCAAAAATATTCCCTGTTCAACTAATTATTTCCCCACCATTACAGACACACTCCTCAGACCCCTTTATACCATGTCTTATTTTGTTTTTTTTATTAAATGTCCAACCAATCGCAGTCAACAACCCCATCCCCCCAGAAAAAATTCCCTGTTCAACAGATTCTTTACCCACACTCCACCATCACAGCATCCTCAGCCTGTGGGAAATAAAATAAGATTTGCTATATGTTGTATCTAAATTCAATATTCCCATTAATTTCGATCCAATGAGCAAGGTGAAAAAAAGGGAAAGGCATGCTGCAGTTTTTGCCAGGCTTTTCACAGGCTTGACTTTATCTATAATATTGCTTGAAATAAACCACCAAAATATTTACACAGATAGAACATATAAAACCATACATCCTACATAAAACATAAGTACACAATTATTATGAATGTTCTAGGTCTTAATTTTATGAATCAGTAATCCATCCCTTATTGTGGTAATATACCTTTACTTCCCCTGAGTGTGCAAGTGAAAATATTTGTAGCCAACTGAACAAAGCATTGTGGCCTTGAACAAAGGCTGTAAAATTGAGTTTCTCATTCAAACTATGAAAATGTGTCTAAGATTAAGACAGTATTTGAATAAATAATCAGACTTCAGAAAATTAATGTGAATCACCACACCCAACAAATGCTACACATAAAAAGTCACCTATATCCATTTAGTTAAAAATTGTATTAGCTTTCTTGAAAGTAATTCATATTTATAAAAAGATACAATCTACCCACCTCAATATAAATTAGAAAACATTCAGCTACAGATCTACAAACTGTTAACATTGAGGAAACATGAAACACAGACAAAGATTTGTGCCTTGGTTTGAACAGATTGGTCATTCTGAAAACAGATTTATAAAAAAAAGGAAAAGTGTTTATTTCCAATTTGGCAGGTTTATAATGGACATATTAAAATAACTGCTTAGTTAATTTTTCTTTAGCTCTTCCAAGAGCGGTTATTAGCAGCAGGAGGATGTTGATGCATTTGAAAATAAAATCACTGCATTTGTACTTACAGAAGGATATATGGACATATCTGACCTTTCAATACAAGAAAAATACACTCACACAAATGTATATGTGTGCATGTTTGCGTGTATTCAGCTAAATATAGCTAAACTCTTAATATTTGAAAGATCAATGTCAGCTTGGATAGTCAAAGAACCCTTTTATTTTTATTTTTTTATTTGCAACTAAAATAAGACCAGGGTATGGTAGTGCATTTAAAGTAGCTTATTAAAATGTTAGCAAAGTCTTGGATATTCTCCCATATAAAAAGGTAATTAACAAGTTGTCTTGCTTGCACATTGATTCAGAGGTGGTTGTGTGGATAAGGTGTTGTCTGAAGGATAGAAGATAAATGGTTGTAGTCAATGGAATACATTCTGAGGAAGAATGGGTAACTAGTATAGTGTCTAAGGATCAGTGAAATGGTCTTCTTAGTAGAATAGCTTTATTTTTTATGTTAGGCTTCAAGGGAAGGTATATAATTTTACAGATGAGAAACATGCTCCTCAATTTAAAATTGTAGGAGATATTTAGGCTGAGCATGTAAGAGTATATTTCTTGCTTGAACTAAATATCTCATACAGTTTTAAACTGAGGAACGAATTGCTAATAAATATCAATATAGGTCTGGAGTTTTTATATATTTGCTATTTTTTATTGAGGCTCTATGAGGATCACACAATAATAAATTTGCAGATGACACTAAGATTTGTAAAAAGGTTGGCATACCCAGAGTGGCAAATCAAATTACAAGTTTGAAAAAGGTTTGCACAATGAAAAAAGAAGGATTTAAATTGTATTACCACAAAATAATGCATATAGACCACAGAAACCCAAAGGTGGAATTTAGACAGCCAGGCCTACTGACAAAATCAGAGGAAAGGGACTTATTTGTGATGATTTACAAGTAGGGAAATAATGCATATAATACAAAGAGAAATAAATTAGGATACTGGCATATATGTAGAAAGAGGCATTATGGCAAAAAAGAAAGGCTGTAATAGTCACTAGTTTGGGCTCACCTAGCTTATAGTATATACTTCTGGAGACAGAGAGATGAATATATAAATGCACCTCGCAGTCACACTCGTGTTAGTCTCTAATGCCTGTGGCTACATTGCAGGGCATGCAACTTAAGCTCTTGCCAAAAGATACACTGATTGTACTAGTACTGTACTTTAAAGGGCCAGTAATGTCCCAGAAAAAATCTTAATCGTTTGTAGAACTTAAAAAGTTCATCTATTTGCAACAAATCCTATCTCTCAAACTGCTATGGTTTGAGAGATATTTGGCACTAAAGTTCCCCCTCCCTCCCCTTTCTCTGACGTCAGTGCTGTGCTGAGCCGCAATCACATTATTTAAAATGAATTACTTCATTGGAAAGGTCTACAAAGTGTACCTGGTTTGCAAGCACACTTTGTAGACCATTCCAATTAAGTAATTAGTTTTAAATAATGCAATTGTGATTGTTGAAGAGCCTCCTTGTGTCGGTCGACACAGATCTCCTGCTGTCAGCGTTACAGCTGACAACAGGAAACCGGAAACTTTCAATGTGAATATCTCTCAAACCATAGCAGTTTGAGAGATAGGATTTGTTGCATGTAGTTGAACTTTTTAAGCACTACAAAACGATAAAGATTTTTTCTGAAAGATTTCTGTCCCTTTAATGCTAGCCAGCCCCACACAGGAAGAATAAGAAAAACTACTTTATTGAAACATTGTGAGATCCTGTGTGAAGTTTCATAGAGATGACAAAAAGCAAGGGATTTTAAAGGGTTTCCATACACAGAAATGTTGCTAAAAAAGCAGCACATTGTAGTTTTCCACTAAAATTCCTGTGGGTGAATAAGACTGCCAATACATAGTTGAGATCCGTATCTGTAATGCCTTGGTCTTAAAATACCTGCAAAAGATTCTAATAAAAGGTTGACATACCCAGAGGGTTAAATCAAATTACATGTTTTATAATGGTTAGAGCAAAAAACAAGATAAGGATTTAAATGTTATTGCCACAAAATACCAAATAATGCATATAGACCACAGAAGCTCAAAGGTGGAAAATTAACTTAGCATGCTGATAACATCAGAGGAAAGGAACTTGGTTGTAATGATTTACAGATACAGAAACAATGCATAAAATACATGGGAAAAGCCATTAGGGTACCAGGGAATTTAGAAAGAGGCATTGTGCAATAAAAGGCCCTAATACAATCAATAGTTTGGACTCACCTTGCATATGATATATATTTATGTAGTTACCTGTGGGTAAATAAGGGTCTTCATAAATCCATAGTTGAGATCCTTGTAACACAGCAGAAAATTAAAAAAAAGTTGAAACCCTACCCCTCCAGTCCTTCCTGGGCCAATGAGAGTCAGGGCAATGCAGGGAAGCATACATGACCTTGAATAGCCTCTCCCTTCCACAATCAGGATCAGAGGATCATGCATAATATATGACCTTTCTAGCTGCTGACTGACTAGATAAAATGATCACATACTGTGCATGCTTAAACCCTATCTTTCCTAGCCTCTAATTATTTTGAAGGTGAAGGTTGGCACTCCATAAACCCATCTTCCACCTAGAACATGGGAAACCTTTTAAACTGGGACTGGCTTTTAAATAAATTAATAATTATTTTTTACTTTTTTCAGGGCCCTGGACATTGGCCCAGGGAGCACTAGATATGAGAATGAAGGACATTCCAAATGTATTTTATTTGTAATGGCACCATAAGTGGTGGAAGGGTTTTCTTAGTGATTTATGTAATTTTTTTGTATATTATTCAAATAAAAGGATCTAAATAGCAAGGTATTGCAGACATCACTAGAGATCAACATCAAGGTCAGTTTGTATCTTTTAAAGTGCACACAAATGTGCACGAACGCACACACATACATTGACATTGCTTTTTGTAGTAGGGATGGGCAAAAGTTGTCACCGTGTTCCCATGAGAAATCCCATAAAAACCACTTTATGTTCACCTTATTGTGGGAAAATCCGCTTTTAAAACAACGATTAAAATCTTAGCGATTTTCGCCCATTGGCCAAAATTCCCCGCAAATTTTTCAGTGGCTGGAAAGTTTTCGCCCATTGATTTACTTGGTTTTTGCCTTATCTCTGTAAAAATGTGACATATTTGCAGAAGTCAAACACAATAGAAGCAGCTAAAGAGCGAGGTAGACAAGCTGTGCTGTTCTGATATGAATTGTTTATCAAATTGAGGCAGGAGAGGGTTATTGTGACTGCTATCACTATGATCAGTAAAAGGAGGAGCTGGAAGGACCCTTATTATGTGTCCACTGAGTCTGAGGAGGAGGAGGACATGAGCAGTACTGAACCAATGCTGTCCATTCCCCCTAAATAACCTCTAGGGATGTTGGAGAAATTAATGGGAAGGGAGGAAAAGAAGGGTAGTACTAGTGAGAGCAGAACAGGTCAGCTGCCTGTGCCTGCTGCAAGACGTGCTGCCCCTGCTGCCAGTGCCACCATTGCTGTACCTGCTGCCAGATGTGCTGCCCCTGCTGCCACTAGTGCTGTACCTGCTGCCAGATGTGCTGTCCATGCTATTGCTACCACCGTTGCTATGTCTGCTGTCAGACATGCTTCCCCTTCTGCCACCAGTGCTGCTCCTGCTGCCACCATTGCTGTGCCTGCTGTCAGATGTGCTGACCCTGCTGCCACCAGTGATGTGCCTCTTGACAGTGCTGAACCTGCTGTTACCAATACTTGGCCTGCTACTAGTGTGTCTTGTAGTACTTGGGGGGGGGAGAGAAAGTGATGCCAAGTGTGACAGCAAGGGACCCTAAGTCACACTTGCCATTCTCAAGCAGTCCCACAAGTGCTAGTACTACTACTACTAAGGTCCAGCAGCATGTTAGCATTAGGAGTGAAGGAGGGGGTATTCAACAATATACTTATATTACTAGTGACTGTGAGACTGAGGCGGTAGACTCTGCTGCTGAACTTGATGTGGTTGGTGTTAGTAGTAGTAGCAGTAATGGTGAAGCAGCCAGAGTGGTAGGGGAAACATTTGAGAGCATCCAGACTAGCGGTCAAGGGATCCCACACCATTCCTCTGGCTCTGGGAGTGCTCTCCTTCCCTTCACTACAGTGTCCAAGTGGAACATAATCCTGAAGAGGCCAGAACTTGTGTTGGGAGAGAGCAGGTGCAAAATTAATACCACCACCATCAACACTAGCACAGATCAGCTGCCTGTGCCTGCTGCTACTGCTGCCAGTTTGCCTTCTTCACATCACCAAGAAATGGCAAGTGTAACATTAGGGGACCCTCTGTCACACTGTTTGTCACCTCCTCCATGCATCAGTGAGATGTCTGTAATAGAGCAGCAGCAGCAGAAGAACGTAGGGACTAGTGGTTGTGGTGATGATGATGCTGGAGAAGCAGTAAGAAGAGAGAAGGGGGGAACACACCTTAGCACAAGTGCCCTGATATCACACATGAAACACAGACACCATGAAATTTATGTCAAACATGCTCAAGTCAAACACCCACCACAGAAATCAAGCACCACTGTTGCTGTACCCCCTGATTTTCCAGAAAGGCAACAAGAGGCAATGCAAAGATCAAAGAGGAGGAATAGTAGAGCAACCCAGGCAGAGACTGGAAGTTCCATGATGAGTAAAACAACTAGCTTGCCATCAACATCACCTTCTAGGGTAACTAATCTTTTTTTTTTTTATAATTCCTCATCCAGTGTGATATTAAATGGGTCCTAGGGAAACAAATATGGGGTAACCAGAAGCCCACGTTGATTTTTTTGCTTTAATTTTCTGAAAATGGGGAATATGTACCCCATATTATTTTATCCCATTAAAAATAAATATGGGGTGACTATAACCTATATTTGTTCCACTTAATATGTTCATAGAGGGAACAAATATTCATTCTCTTTAAAAAGCAGGTCTCAGGATCCCATTTAATAGTCATGATAGTAGACAGGGAAGACAACAAGGAAATTACAATACCCAATATTATAGTAGACAAAATAATCATCCACAAAATTCTAGATTTAAGTTCAATAAAAATCAGTCTCTTAAGAACAATAAATCAACTTTGGATAATAAGAAGCATGAAATCCCAATTGAAGTAAAGGATCAAGCAAAAGTAACAAGAGAAAGTCAGAGTTGGATACCAATAGATAAGCAGTACTTGAGGGAGAACCCACTTTAGAAAATTTAGAATATTTAGTGACAGAAATAGAAAAGGACAGGCAAAAGAAAAATCAAAAGGAGAAGGAAAATAGAACTAATAAATTTCAATAGAGGGAAACACAAAAACGTTCCTCTCCCCTCATATCAGAGTGGGAATGGAGAATAATGTCTCTTAGCCTCAACCATCAACTTCAACATCTTTTTTGAGGCAGACTATACAACCAGCTTGGAAACAGAAAAACCCAATACAAAAGTTGTGGTAGAATGTGAACAAACAGAACAGAAGGAAAAGAGAAGAAGAGGAAAAATTACCAGAGGTTGCAGGGGAGGAAAAAAAGAAAAATGATAACTCAAGAATCGAACCAACCCCAACAGGAGAAATAAAGAGAGGCATCATATACCTCTCATCAACTACAATTTCTATGAGCCAAGTGTCTTTACTGCAAAAGGGATTAGCCTTTGCCCCTGATTAATATCCGAATAATTTCAACTTTTTTGTTGATTTAAATCATTTCCAAAGGAAACTTGCCCTTAAACACTTTTTTTTTAAATGAAACAAAATAAAGAAAATCCTACTACAGATCTAGAAGAAAGTAGAACTAATATATTTTGTGACATCTGATGTTTTAGAAAATAAATATGAAGATAATAACGAGTTTGACAACACTCAAATAGATGCAGATAGATTTGTGCATAAGGGTCTTGAGGGGAAATCCAAATTCTACCCTTCCAAGGACCTTTTGTAGAAGCTTTTTACAATATGGTTCTAAAAGATTATAACAATTTGGTCCAACAACCAAAAAAGAAAAAATTAAGAAATCTTACAGGAAGGGAGAAAAAAGCATTGCAATATTGAAGGATAATAATGGCATAACTATTAAGAGAATCAGATAAGGGGGAGGTGTTAGTAATTCAAGACACTGTAGAATATATAAAAGAAAGCAATAGATTACTGGGGGTGCGAATTCGTATGAAATTTTAACAACTAATCCAACTATTAAGTATTCTCAGAAGCGAAAACTCCTGCTACAAGAAGCCTTAAAGAAGGATATCATCAATCAGGATGAATACAACTGCATCTTCATTCCTAATTGAGTGTTGCTTTCTTTTATCACATCCCCAAAGTGCAAAAGGGAATAATAGATCCTCCCGGAAAACCAATTATTTCAGGGATGAAGAGTCTCACATCCAACTTATCATCATTTTTAGATTTTTTTCCACTGAAGGGATTCTCAACATGTTCTACATGATTGGATAAAATCACATGGCATAATAACAGCTATTTATGGGTAACTTTGGATGTAACATTGAAGAGGGGTGATCATTTACTCTGGCCACAAATAAGTTGCACCTCCCCCCCAATCAATATTGGGGGTAATATGGGGTGATCATATACTCTGCCCCTTCAAAAGGTGCTAGATCTGTTGCATGCAACTCTACACTTTCCGGAAGGTATTTTGTATCCCACACTGCACAGTAGTTCAGTAACAGGAATCAGCAAGTATACTTGGAGCGACTTGACCCTCAATGAGACATAAATAGAATCCATTCTGGAAAAGCCTCTGTTTATTTTACATTAGCATTATAAACAATAAATAAGGCCGGGCTTAGTATTATAAGAACAAGCTCATTGGTTATAAAGTAAATATGTGTACATAACAATTCAAAATAGAAGAAAAACATCTAACATTTGCAATGCACAAAACTATAAAGCCTTCTGTTACTTTTCTAATAGCAGCTCGAAGCAAGTAATGCTGTACTTCCCTAGAATGACCTTGACTATTTCCTTTAGAAACAAGAGGGGTTGTGTGCTTGCAAAGCAGTTTACTCTAATAATGAGAAAAGCTGAAAAAGCAGTTTGGAATATTAACCCTTGTAATGATGAATGAAATTTTAACCCTTACAAACATCATTATATGCTTTCATAAAACATGTCTTGGGTCTGGAAGCTGTGGCCTATTTTTTAGATTTGGATTATGAACTTCCCCTATTACAAAAATAATTTATTCTGAGAGGGGACAAGTTCATTTTGGGCATTAATTACTTTTCATATCAAGACAGGTATTTCTTACAGACCCGAGGAATGGCCATGGGAACCAGGTTTGCCTCCAGTTACGCAAACCTTTTTATGGGTTTGTGGGAGGAAGAACAAGTTTGGGGGAATAACCCATGGGAGGCGAACCTGGTTTTCTATGGCCATTTCATAGATGAAATTTTAATTATTTGGAACGGCAGTCATAAAGAACTGGATTGCATGATCAAATTTTTTAATAATAATAAAATGGATATTAGATTTACATCTGAGATTAATGTTACAGAGATTACATTTTTAGATCTATTATTATATATGGAAAAAGACAGAATTCACAGTACAATATATATCAAGCCAGTTTCAAAAACAATTATTTACATTCAAAGAGTTGTCACCGGGAGTGGAAGTGGAAAAGAAATATTCCTTATGGACAATTCAGCCATCTAAGGAGGAACTGTAGCACTTTGGAGGAATTTGATACCCAAAGCATGATCATGAAAGGCAAGTTCCAGGAGAGAGGGTACAAAGTTTTCTGGATAAAGCCATTCAGACAGCAAGAGTTTTGGATAGGAATACTTTACTTAAACCTAGGACCAAAAAAGTGAAAGAATTCCAAGTATGAAATGGTCTTCATTAAAGTATAATTCACTTGCTAAGTCAATCTAATAGATTCTCTATAGGAATTGGAAAATACTTAATGGGATAGTAATGTTTCATAATAAAAACAGCTCTAATTAATCATCATAGTATTTGGACTTTGGAGAGTGTTATTTCAGTTTTGTCAGAGTTGTAGTTCCAGAGTAATTCAATGACAAAGTGTCCCCTTCCCACCCCTTTTACTGATGTAAAAGCAGAAGGGAGGTGCCCAGGTAGATTGCACAGAGGGACAATCTTCAATTAAGGGAAAAACCTGAAAAGCTTGTCAAGGGGGGCAGGGCTTTCATTGTTTTCATATAAAGAAGATTGTCCCCTGCTGTTATCTGTCTGGTCTTACAACCAGATTCACATCTGAGAAGAGATGGCTTACACTAGGTAAAAGGGGCGGGAGGGGAAACTTTGCTTGTGAATATCTCTTAAACCATAAAGGTTTGAGAGATAAGACTTATAACATTCTTCATGTTTTTTTAATGCCTACAAAATAAAATAAAGTTAAAATGAAGTATTACTATCCCTTTAAGGAGGGCCCATTACTTAATGGGGAAATCCCAGAAAAAAGTACAAATATCTTTCAGAAAGCAAAGGATATTAGGTCATATGTGGCACAAAGCATACTGAAGAACCATAAAGAGTGGGAAAAAAGGTGTAGTTTCAAACTACCATCAAAGGTGAAAGGGAACTATAGATGCAGTCATGCCTGAACTGTGCATATATGGGAAAAAAGGCCAAATTGTTCGTTGGAATTGATCCAACCAAAAGTTATGATATTCAACGTTTTATCACTTGTGGTACGTCCTACGTTATATACCTGATTACATGTGGTTGCGGGGTTGGTTACGTGGGACATACCACAAGAACATTTTGAGAAAGGTTGTCAGAGCACATGCAGAACATTCAGAAGAATTCTAGAGACCATAGTGTCTCTAGACACTTTAATGGATGTCAGCAAAGAGGCCTGGGAAATTTCAGAGTAAAGGGCTTTGAGTTTATACCCGGCAGTATAACAGATAAGTTCCCTACTTTGTGCAAAAGGGAATAGTTCCTTCCCAGCTCCCCTCAACTCCTGCTCCTCTCCCTTTTCCTTCTGACTCACGTCCCCCTCAGAACTCTTGTTTGAAGGCTTGGCCCTTGGGTGTCTCAGCAGCCATGGCCTGCATCCCTGACAGATGGAAGTTTCCCTATCCTCCCTCTTTAGCAGACTGAAAATCCAGAATTGGCTCTTTACTGGTTATGGAGAACCTTTATCATAAATCCTTGGGCACTCTGCATGTTTTTGACTCCACGTATGCCTCCTGGTTAGCCTTTGTCAAGACTTGATACCCCTATCACTAGTATGCTAATGGACTATTTGGACATCATTCCCACATACTCCTTGCCTTATTTCTTCCCTGTTTCAGCTGTTATTCTTTTTCCTCCTCCTTTTATTTTCTTTTCATCTCTCTGCTCTCCCCTTATACTAGAACATGGTGTTACCATTATTTTTTCTCTTTCTTCATGCTTCATTTATGTTCATGGTATTAGGTGTCTTCTTGTGATATTTGTACTTTGAGTGTTGTTGTCACTCCCTATTTGGATTCCCTTGAACTTGTAAACACTGCTCTCAATTCTTACTGAAGGATGTTTTTCTTTCTGCATCATGTACTGCTAGCTATTGCATTTTTGTATTGTACAATTAAAAAAAAAACAACAACAAAACAAGTAAATAAAACATATCCAATCACAAATTCCTGATATCAACTGTTAAAAAAACAAAACAAAAAAAAAAGGGAATCTTTCTGGATTTATACTTTATAACTTATATGCTTTCTGTTTCTATATTTGAGAATTGTTAGAACTATTATGTAGGTGTCAACAGAATGACTTTATTTATTCTTTATATATTTGTTATTGTTTTATATTTTGTACTCTTTGGTGGTTTGATGTAATCATACCTGTTTAGAGCAGAAAGGACCCTAGTGTTTACAGAGAGTTTTTCTTTAAACTATATGTTTTAACTTGAACTTTTAAATAATAACTCCTCCTTCTAATCTTGGGTGTATACAAGGTTAGATATATTTATAGGATTAGTAATTTTAAGACATAAAGGAATGCTCAGTTTGTCTTTTGGAATATATATATATATATATGTTATAGAAAATATTTACTTTTTAAAGTTTATTTTATTTGGAATTATGTATAAAGGACTAGATGATACCTGGTGGGGTCCTGTTCAAGTCTCATATATTAATATTTAACATTAGTCATATAGACACATGCAGTAATAAAATGTTTAATTTATGCAGAACTAATGATATATTAAACTTAGCAATAATTTTATAGAGCTATATGGAAGATACTTGCATTCCAAGTGTGAGACGCATACAGCTTACTCATGGTTGTTTATGTGCTCAAAAGGAAGTGACGTGATAAACTGTAAGCATCTGGATAGGACGCAAGGACAGTGGTCGCTGTGGGACTTGAAGGAACATGCACCAAAGGTATTTATTTAAGCCTGTTTCAATGTAATTATGGAATTTTGGCCCTTGACAAAGTGTCAATTGTGATACGAAACACATTGGGCATTTTATTTAAAATCTTTATGGATTCAAATAAACAAACTGATGTTCTCACGTGCTGGAGCATCAAGTGTCTGAATATAATACTGATGAGACCCGGTCCAGATGGGCATTTGACTCCTGATGAGCTGATTTGATCTTGAATTCTGGTGAGCACATAATATAAGGGGGTTCTTTACTCAAAACGTATACAGATGCACTTTTTCTCTTTTTGATGTATTTTTCTACGTTCTCCATCTTAATCTGATCAGGACTGAGCCATGGGGCATAATGTTACTTACCACATAACTTATTTAAACAGATTTTGGTCTAAAGTTAAAAAAAATATATTTCTGAAGAAATGGAGAGAGCAATAGAGTGAACAAAACACACCTTGTGTATCACTCAAAACAATGTGTTGCATGTAATAAACATTAACAATACACTCATAGAATCAGATTAAAAACTGCCCATTCAGATACAATCACTGAGCTCACATGTATGATATCAATGCCAGAGGTCCCTATTAGAGATGGGTGAAAAGTTTCTCTTTATTGTGTGAATTTATGTGAAAAAAATGTTATCTGTAGGGGTGGGCAAAAGGTCCCATCATGTTCAAGTGAAAAAATTCATGAAAAACTTTTGGTTATCTGCTTTCGTATGGGAAAATCCGCTTTAAATAGTCATTAAAATCTTCACTGTTTTCACCCATTGCCAAAAATGTTTGCTATTTTTTTCAATGGTTACACATTTTCCCCCTTTAATTACATGTTTTACACCTTTTTGCCATAAAACATTATGTTTTCCAGGAAGTGGAACACAATACAAGCAGCTAGACAGAGGGAGCTAGGCTGTTGTGCTGTGCACGGTTTTGAAAAATTGAGGTAGCGAGGGTCAAAGTGTGTGCAATCACTATAAGAACCTGGAATAGTAATAAAAAAGGGAGCTGGAAGGACAGTTATGCATACAGTGAGTCATGCCAGTGCTGTGCCTGCCAGGGTGTCTTGTGATTCTCAGGAGAGGGCAGGATGAGATGATGCCAAGTGTGACAGCAGGGGACCCTAAGTCACACTTGCAATCCCCAAGCAGGCTACCAGTGCCACCACCACTACTACTACTACTACTACTACTACTACAACAAAGATCAAGCAGCTGAAGACACAGAGTGTTAGGAGTGAGGGAGGGGGTGATATTACTAGTAGTGAGTAGTGTTAGTAGTAGTAGAAATGGTGAATCAGCTGGTGGGACTAGTGTTACCACTAGGGATCGGTGAAAGTTTTCACCTCAAACTGCTTTTTCCTGCTTTTTTTTTCTCCTAGCTCATTGTGCATTGAAATCAATGGGAAGAAAAATGTTTCTACACCACACAAAAGTTTTCTCTAGTCTTCTACAGCCATATAAAAAGGTGTCAGGCTCTCACAGCATGCCATTCTGTGTTTGTTAGAGGAGAGAGCAGCACATTGTTTGAGCTAGAGAAGATAGAGAAATTGAAGTTTAGTTTAGGGAATCTTTTAGGTAGGACATTTGTTCCCTGGTTTAGGAGAGACAGTGCGGCATTTTGGGGAGAAAAAGGGAGGAAGCAGGCTGACCAAATACCCCAAAATTCCACATGACTAACTGACAAGACACAGGCAGCTAGGAACCTATTTGCTTGCTGATTTTACTGTTATTGTCTCTGTGCTGAGTGGGGAAGTCTGGGGAAAGAAGATGTTAATTTTGTTTTTAAAATAAATAAATACATTATTAAAAATAATAAAGAAATAAACAAAACTAAATATATTAGGTGACAGACAGCTGACTGGGCTAAGGCAAGACATCATACTCCATCAGTTTTGTTGTGTGCTATAAACACACAGAGTAATTGAATAATGTCCAGCAAAAGAACAAGGGTCAGGGGGAGGGGAAGGTAGGAGCATTGCAGGGATGTGAGAAAAAAGTAGTATTTCAAAAACTTACTGTAGCAATGGTTACTGCAGAGTGTGCAATAAATGATTATGATCCCTCTACTGAAAGGAAGGACACAGTTTCTCAAGGTTCCAGCAAAACTTCCAGCACCACCAGTGCCAGTAAAAATAAAGAACCATATAAGAAGAACACTGAAGACAACAACAAGTCGCATTCAAGTGCTGATGATGGCAATAGCATAATAGAGGAAGGTATAGCAGATGAACCACCTGCTGTATCTGATAGTGAGACAAAAAAGCACTAAAAAAATCTGTCGTCAAAGTAGTAGTGAACTTTGTTACAGTAAAAGTAAAAAGAAATTGTTTGAGACCTCTAAAACCTTAGAGGACTATAAGGGTAGTGGCTAAGTATTTGCAGGTGATGCTGATGCTGTTAAGGATGATCTAATGATGACTGATGATGATGCAGATATAGAATATATCCCTCTAGCATCTTTCTCTTGTTCAGATACAGATGAAGTTGAGAGTGTGTGGATAGTGACAGGGCTATAAGGTTAACAGAAAGTCAAGCACTCTGCCTGTCTATAAACTGTTTGTGAAAACCATTGGGAAGTTTGACCCTGAAAAAGCACAGATGCCAAAAGCTACACAGTCACCCTATCAGTCATCATGAGTATCAAAGTCCAAGTCCCACTCAGCCACACACATCTGTTTTGAGTAGCCAGCAACAGTAACATAGATTATTAACATCCACAATGTTAGATATGATGAGTGCCTCTGCTGCTGCTGTAAGTGCTGCACCCTTGACACCTAGTAGTAGTGGCAGTTGAATTGTATCAAAATCTAGCCCCAGTAGTAGTAGTAGCAGCTGCACCTCAGGAACCCCTCATTCCATGAAGACCACAGTATGGATGTACTTCACTCAGGATCATCAAGCTAAGCATGTTGCTATCTGTTGTGAGAATCGGCTTGACCAATTTTGGAATTTGAATGAATAAGGGTCATTCAGAGTCATTTGGGCCATCCAAAAGCCAAGGGCCTTTCCTAAAAAAAAAAAAAAAACTAATCCAAACAGCCCTGGTCCAAAATTGTGTTGTAAATTTTGGAAAATTGGTGATGGCGTCCCACGAGCACGACTTTCCCTCTCTCTCTAGTCCAATTAGCTTCTTCATTTCATGATGGGGGTTGGACTAATGACAGATACCCAGAAAGCCTGCATTTCCTGTTAGCCTGTTGTTAGAGCTTAGAGAGAGAAGACGCAGAGAGAAAGTGTCCAGAAAAGTGATGTATTAGCCAGTCTGATGCCAGCCTAGTGCCTTATTGCCACTGTCAGGAGCTGTAATTTTTTTTCAGAGTGACACAGCCAGTCTGACAGTTGTCGTGTGGCCAGGCACGCAGCCCTAGTGCCTTATTACCACTGCAAGTCATTTTTGTTCCTGTTGAAAATAAAAGTATTAGGAATTTGTGTTAATTATAATTTTCAGAGTGACACAGCCAGTATGACAGTTGTTATGTGGCCAGGCAGGCAGCCCTAGTGCTTATTGCCACTGCAAGTCATTTTTTTCCTGTTGAAAATAAAAATATTAGGAATTTATGTTATTGATAATTTTCAGAGTGACACAGCCAGCCTGACAGTTGTGTAGGCAGGCAGGAAGCCAGCATTAGTGCCTTATTGCCACTGCAAGTCATTTTTGTTCCTGTTGAAAATAAAAATAAAAAGTTGTGTTCATAAATATTTTCAGAGTGAACAGCCAGACTAACAATTGTCGTGTGGCCAGGCAGACAGCCTTAGTGCCTTATTGCCACTGCAAGTAATAATTGTTCCTGAGATGCAAGCTGTTTACCACACTTATCTCCACACATATATTTATCATATTTATGCCAATTAAAATATTTGATGGTCTGCTTGGTTAATATATTCAAAATCCCTTTCCTGCAGGACTCAAGTTCAGATGTTAAAGCATCATAGGCAGTTACCTTATGACGTAATATCAGGATATTGTTGATTACCCCCTCCTTCACTCCTAAGGCTAACAAGCTGCTGGACCTTAGTAGCAGTAGTACTAGCAGTGACAGGACTGCTTGGGAATGGCAAGTGTAATGTAGGGACCCTTGCTGTCACACTTGGCATCATTTTCTCCTTCCCCCTGAGTACTACAAGAAACACTAGCAGCAGGCGAAGTATTGATAGCAGCAGGTTCTGCACTGGCAGGAGGTTCGGTACTAGCAGTAGGTTCAGCACTGGCAACAGGTTCAGTACTAGCAACAGTTACAACACTAGTGGCTTCAGTTACAGAAATGGTGGCACTGGCAGCAGAGGCAGCACATCTGGCAAGAGGTACAACACTAGTGGCTGCAGAATCAGAAATGGTGACACTAGCAGCAGGTTCAGTACTAGCAGTAGGTTCAGCACTGGCAGCAGGTTCAGTACTAGCAACAGGTACAACACTAGTGGCTTCAGTTACAGAAATGGTGGCACTGGCAGCAGGGGCAGCACGTCTGGCAAGAGGTACAACACTAGTGGCTGCAGAATCAGAAATGGTGACACTGGCAGCAGGGGCAGCACGTCTGGCAACAGGTACAACACTAGTGGCTGCAAGATCAGAAATGGTGGCACTGGCAGAAGGGGCAGCACGTCTTGCAGCAGGCACAGGCAGCTGACCTGTCCTGCTCTCACTATCCTTTCCTCCCTTCCTTCCCAATCCCTTTCCTCCCTTCCTTCCCTTTTCTCCCTTCCTTCCCATTCCCTTTTTGTCCCTCCCTTCTTATTAAATTCCCCATGATCCCTTGGGGTGATTTAGGGGGACTGGACAGCATTGGTTGAGTACTGTACACGTCCTCCTCCTCCTCCCCAGACTCAGTGGACACATAACAAGGTTCCTTCCAGTTCCTATTTTTGCTGCTCATAGTGATAGGAGTCACTATAAGCCTCTCCTGTCTCAATTTTTGCTAAATATCACAAGAGAACAGCACAGCATGTCTATCTCGCACTGTAACTGCTTCTACTGTGTCTGCCTTCAGCAAAAACATCACGTTTTTATAGCGGAAGTGCAAAAACAGTGGAAATCATTGGGCAAAAACTTTTTAGCCATTGAAAAAATGGCGAAAGATTTTGGCCAATGGGCGAAAGATGCGAAAATTGTAACCACTAGTGAAGGGCAATTGGAAAAGAAGAAAGGGACCATTCTTCTCTACCTTTTTCTTCCAGACTGAAGTCCTGTGTGTTGGATTATTTTTTTCTTGGGGCAGGCACAGTGCAGTCATCAGTGATTGCACTGTGCGCAATTTGTGAAAAGTCATTGTAAAGGTGAAAGGAGGGAACGCACCTTGACACAACTGACCTGATAAAACACATGAAACACAGATACCATTTAAAGCCAAACCCCCACCAAGGAAATCGGGCTCCACTGTTGCTGTACATACTGTAACCCCACTGTAAGGGGTTCTTGACTGTATTTTGTTAAGCTTACACTTGCACTCATCTGTTGTGTAGTGGTGGCTGGCTGTGTGGTGGTGCCGGCAGGTGCTTTGAAATGCAGGAGACTTGTACTCTAGTGAGATCGGGCAGCCCTGACGGCTTTTCACCTTATAAGTTTTTTGTTTCTCCTCCTCGCTATAACGCTCAATGACTCCAGTGGGTTTTTTTTCACTTTTATGGTGCTTTTGCTCATATCTGGATTCACTGTTATCCACATTTATACTGTAATCCCACTATATGTGGTTCTCTCGTGTATTTTATTCAACTTATACTTGTAGTCATCTGTTGTGCAGTGGTGGCTGTCTGTCTGATGTTGCCGGCGGGCACTGTGCGATGCTCAGGAGACTTGTGCTCTAGAGAGATCAGACAGCCCTGACGGCTCAGCGGACTGACAGCTCTACCTGTTCAGTTGTGTTCGGTAAGTGTTTCATTATGTAGATTTTACATACATTGTGTTTTCACCTTATAAGCTTCATTTAATGCTTTATACTACATCACACCTTCTTAAAATACATATTATAAGTCGTGACTAGTAGCTGATATCATATTCTGCAGTTACACAACTGACTGCAGTTTAATTATGTCACCATTCCCCTAGGAGCCATTAATAAACCCCATCCTTTGTATTATTCTTTGTCTTGAAAAAGATCCCTACCAGGACCGAAAGGTTGACCCATTGTTCACTTATTTGCTTAATAAACTTTACTTAAAAAGTCCCACTGGTGCTGCCCCTCTTTCTTTCTATTTTTTATCCTTCTGCCTGGGAATTTGTGCACCTGGGCCCTAATACAGGCCCTGTGAGTGCCTCCAACCCTCCATTTTGTCTATATATATATATATATATATATATATATATTTAATGAGCACTGGGCACTGCTATTGGGAACTATACATTATTGAGATGTACATCACTGCTGTTTTATAGTTAACTCGCACATCTCAGTATATCTTAGCCCTCTGCCCTCTGCAATGCTTTGCATACTCCTCTGGCACTCAAGGAGTTAAACTACACAGAGATGTGTGGGTATTTTTTAAGGAACATTTATCTATTGCTATTTCTTTTTATTATACGTTTCATGTAAAGAAGAGAGAGGAAAGAAGAGAAAAGAAAGGTGGACAGTTGATGCTGAAGACCCAGCTGGACATCATAATTATTAGTTACTTTGCAAGTGCTGTTGCTTTATTACTTAGTCGGGTTAACCCTTTAACTGCTGGCGGGGTAATTATACCCCACTGGCACTCATAGGGTTAACTCTACTAACTTTATAAACATTTTTTGGGTGCTTTGAATGTACTGACATGGGGTTTAGGGCCCCATATCAATACATCCACTGGGGACTTAGGTTGTTTTACACTTTATTTTCCTTTCAATTGCCACGTCAGCTGTTTAAATATCTGATAAGGGACTTTACTCAAAAAAAAAAAACTGGGTCTTAAGTTTAAGTAATAGTGAGTCCCTTATTGGATCTTAATGGCTAATGCAGGCAATTGAATTTCATCTTGTGGCATATTTTTTTTATGTGCTGATACACTTCTAACATCAGTGGCTGGCAGGGTTTTTTTTTTTTGCTGACATTTTTTCATAGTAAGGTAATTGAATCACTTACCATGCTTGAAAAAATGCAGTTACCTGTTTTTTTTAGTCGTTGGAGGTTATTGAATTGAGCCCTGAGTCTGATAGCCACATAAGCCTTGAATACATTTTCACAGGCTGGTAGAGAGTTCCACTATAAGCTGGTAACGGGGCATGTGGTTACACTTTTTGAAGGAATGTAATGCTTTGTAAGGATTAGAATGCTGGGTCGTACATCAGGATAAGCATTGAAATGTCAGTACTTAAAGTAGTGCTATGACAAGTTAAGCTTTGAAAAACGTTTTCTAAGCATTTAAAAATGTTTTGCTCCTGGTGTAGGTGGACAAACTAAGAACAAGAAGTCACTAGTGGTGGTGGTTGATGAATGACTTCTAATATTATACATACTAGTATGATATTAGTTGCTGGTTTATTTTTACAAGTATAAGTGTACCAACACTGCTGCTGGATAGACATGTCCTGCCATCATTAACTATATAACTAACTGCACTGAAACTCCACTCTGACAGAATGCTTGTTGGTGGGCAACTAAGAGATTCCACAGTATTATGTACAAGTGTTGGCTATACACACACACTGTTTTGCCTGCCACTACATGTTTTGCCTTAGAACATAAGTATCCTGCAAGTATGCTGTACCCATCTCATATGCAGTGGGGCCACTCCTTAGAACTGTTAGAATGCTTCATATGAGATGTGATGATATGTGTTCTGCAAATATTGTGATATTGTTGTTGCTGGTTCTCAGGCTGTAGTGATTTTTGTCTACTTCCTTTTCACTATGCTTTCAACATTTGTCTCTCTCATCCTACATAACGCAGTTTTCCACTAGATCTACAAGGATTTGTTTATCCTTTATCAAAATTTTATTCTTCGGAATGCTGTTGTTTTAGTACAGATTCAGTATTATTTTAAAGCAGGGATCCAGAAATGTAGCAAGAATGCATTTCTTATAATTTTTAATGAGACTATGTGCGGATCCTGCACGGGCTAAATTGCAACTGACTATTACAACTAGTGCCAGATACAACATTGGCAGTGACCTGTTACTGCTGTTGTTTGCTGCTGCACACTAATGTAAGAGACACCTATTGAGCAGTGACAGTCATATCATTTGCACTGGCTACTTGTCCACATATGTGTGGTCAGGTGAACTTTCTTGCAATATGATGTTCCCAGCCCTTTGTCCACAATATTAACAATCTGGTGTATAACTCTGGCACAGCCGTCTTTGAAAAATAGCTGCAGCTTAGCATATGTTGGGTGTAACAGAGCAGTTTTATAAAAAAATATTTTTTCAAAATAATAGGGCAGCATGCCAACTAGAGATGGGTAAAACTTTTTGCCTCAAAAGCGAAAAAGGCAAAAAATGGCACTTCCTGATGAACTGGATTTTTTTCTGCTAAAAGTGCAGCTTGTTCACATTTCACACCTAGCTAATTGCATTAAAGTCAATGATCAGTCTGAATTTCCCTACACCACATCACAAGTTTACCTTCTTTTCCCACATGAATAGTATAAAACGGGTGTCAGATTCCTGCAGCATGTAATTTCGGTTTCTGAAGGAGATACAGAAAGCAGCACAATTTCAAGCTAGTTAGAACAGGCAAATAAAGAAAATTTGGAGTGTCATTTAGTGAGTCTAAGAGCAGACAACTTGTTCTCTGTATTAGTGGAGTATGTGGGACTTTGGGAGGGGGGGAAAAGAGAATTATCCAAAATACCCCAAAAGCTTGTTTCACTGTGGCAGGCAGGTGTGATCCAAATTCCTTCCTGGTTTGGCTGTAATATCTGTGTTAGGGGAATCTGGGGGGATGAAAATACAGCAAAGATGATCTACTGCAAATACCCCAATATTTAGTGTGACTGACTGAGAAGACTCAGGCAGTTGTGATCTGGTTTCCTTCCTGATCTGCTTGTTATCTGTGTGTTAGAGGAATCTGGGGGTTTGATAAGGGAGTGAAGGAAATTTGCCCCAAATACCCCAACATTCTGTGTGACTGATTGGGAAGACATAGGCAGTCATGATGTAATTTTCTTCCTGGTCTGGCTGTTCTCTGTGCTAAGGTAGTCTAGAGGTGTGAGAAAGAGCAGAGAATATTTGCCAAAAATGTTCCAAAAAATTGTGTGTTACAGACTGGGAAGACACAAGCAGCCATGAGCCAAGTTTCTCCCTGATCTAGCTGCTACCTGTGTGCAAGGGTTGTCTGGGCTGGGGTATGAGAAGGGAGCAAAGGAGAATTATCCCAGTTACCCCAACATTTTGTGTGACTGACTGTGAAGACACAGGCAGCTGTGATCCAAGTTACTTCCTGATCTGGCTGTTATCTACATTTTTGGGGAGTCTGGTGGTATGTGAAGGAAGCAATGGAGATTTACCCCTAAATAACCAAATATTTTTGTGACTGAGAAGGAACAGTCAGCTGTTATCCAAGTTCCAAATCGTTAAAGGTGCCGATAGTGAAGCCAGATAGTGGTATGGGAACACCATGAACTGTGAGGTGGTAGTGCTGACAATACTCCAGTAGGTAAACGAGGCAGATACCTAAAACGACTGGATCCCAATGGGGGAATAGAAGGGCAACAATGAGATCAAGCTAAGGTTGGAGACAAGCCATTGTCGAGACAGGCAAATTATGTGCAGGGTCAGGATGCAGCTGAAGTTGAGGTGGGTGGAGTTAGAGCAGAATCAAGAGACAACCAAGGTCAAACAGAAATCAGAGCAGAAACAAGGAACTGAGTCTTCACCAAAAGGCTGACAACTGAGCACTGAAGGAATGGTGAGATGAGCAGGCATTCATGTACCTGCATAGAAATGTGCAAATATTCCCACTCATGCTATTACATAATCATGATTGATAAGGATTGTGCAATGTAAAAGTAGGAGAAGGTAGGTCATGACACCAAACCTTATTTATTTCCCTATGCTAATTAGCTGAAAAACTGTGCTGCATTCTAACAAATATGGAAATTACATGGTTCAGAAATCTAACTCCCCTAACACCCCTTTATACTATACCAGTTGGAAAAGAAGAGAAATTTGCCATGTGGTTGGTTGAAATTCAACCCTACCTTTGATTTCAATGTAATGAGGTGGTCGAGAAAAAATAGAAAACTGACACCTTTCACAAAAAATGTCCTCCTCGGGGGCTAGTGCCATTTTTCACCTGTTTGTCATTTCAGATGAAACGTTTTTGCCCATCCCATTCCCTGCCAGTGAACACCTATTACAAAACAAAGAGAAGGAAGGCCCTACGCTTATACCATTTGTGATTACATACAACCCTGCACTAGACAAAATATGCAACATCATCAAAGAGCTAAAGTCTCTGGTAACAGGACATGTAGTATTAAAAGATATATCCCCCCAGCTCCTATTCTTGCATTCAGGCAACCACCAAATCTGAAAGAAAAATTGATTAATAGAAAACTGATCAATGAACATACATACACTGATTACAAGACCAAACCTTGCAACAAATTTCGCTGCAAATGATGTCATCAACACATTTGTGAAAATAATACTGCACAAAACAACAACAAGATATTCAGCATTAAAGGCCTATACACATGTACATCAGCAAATGTATATATGATATAAAGCACTGAATGAGAAACTGGATGTTACATTGTTGAAACAAGTCTACAACTTAATCTAAGAATGTATACACACACAATATATTGAAAAATATGATAAAAAAGAACCATACCTCCTTTGGCCTTCATTTCACCAAGAGAAACCACTCCATCCATAACCTTAAAATCATAATACTCAGACAGAACTTCAAAGATGTGAAGGAGAGAAAGACATTTGAAATAAAGAAGATCATTTTTTTAACACCAAACACACTGGACTAAATGAGGACTTGAGATTCCTGGCAAATGCGTAATAAATGGTTCATCACTCATTAAGTAGAAACCCTGGGAAGACTATCTGTATGTGACACACACAGGGTGCTAAAAAAATCCTAAATAACAAATAACACTAGGAATAAAATTCTATATTGAGCACGCATCTTTTCCAAAATGTTCTCATACAAATATGAGTATAAATATACATCATAATAGTAAAACATAAAACATAAAAAATGCAGCATTCATCAAAATCCACACCCCTCTCCTAACACATAATCCATAAAAATAAAAAAATAGTGAAATCAAGACCTAACCTAAACACACTCACCAAATGGTTCATATAATCATGCCTACAAAAGAACACATGAGATTGCTGTCCCAGCACAAATAGCATAGAATAGCATGTATAATATAATAATAGCAGCATATCACACCAACATATCAACATTTGGATTTTTCTCACATTACCAAAATGTTTTATAACATTGCCTTAATTTTATTTTGTTTTAGTTCATATTTACCCATCTACCTCATATGATTTTCCTTTCTTTGCTTCTTTGTTTCTCTCTGTACAATGGATCTGTCCCTCTACTTGGTATCCACCCCACCAAATTATTGCAACAAACTTGATTTGATTTGTAGCTTATCAGTCTGTGTTTAATTTTTAAGCAAAGTATGTCTTCACTTGACAAAGGGAACTTGTTGCTCTCAAAAGCTTGTGCTTCATATTATTATTAGATACTGAAATACTCATTAATTTGGTGTGTGTGAATGTATATATATATATATATATATATATATATACTTGATTGTAGTAGAGGCACTCACGTTTGTAAAGGTGGTTACTGCCTGGGTGCTATTGTTAAGGCAAGTATGTAGGTCCAATATTGAAACAAAGCACACACAGGACTTAAAAGTAAGGGACAAAAGTGGATGATTTATTGTATCAACGTTTCGGGTGCATTACAGCAGCCTTCGTCAGGATACATGTGCAAACAACAAACTTCCCCATTTAAACCATTTAGCTCCCAATTGCGCCAAAATTAGCGCCTGTGATAGGTGCATTTAAAATCAAATGACCAGTTAATGGAGTCTGGAGTGACAGATAACGGGGATAATGTAAAGCGCATCTGTGTAGAAAATCGACTTGTTGCAAGCGCTATTGAACTGCTGATTCATGTTAGTATGTCAATTGTGGGCATGTTTAACCCGCATTGAACCCAAACAAATATCTGGTGTGTGGTATACACATATCAGGAAAAAGTGTTGTATAAACAGTAAATTGTGGAGCACAATGAATGCATTAATAAGCCGAGAGGAGGTGTAGCAGGTGCTGTGGAATGCGGAGGAGACCGGATCGGTCTAATGGATCTCGCATAACCAGCTCTATGTTACAGTGGCCATAGGTTGATATAAAGTTAAATTAAGGGGCTACAACAGACATAAATACACCAATAAATTACGTTACATAGTTTCATGAACAAGTTGAGTCAAAGTCTTAAGTAAAAAGATCCGCTAATGTGTACGATGCATAACAATGGATACTAGGTAACGAAAGACAATCAGCAACAATAAGCTCAAATCGTCTAAACATTGTAACGGGTAAACTATAGTGTTAAAATTGTGGCACAATACCTATGTCCCTATCATGTACATAGAAATGGATAGCTGTAGCGGATATCGGGGATAATGAGAAGCGCATCTGTATAGAAAATCAACTTGTCACGAGCGCTAATGGGCTACTGATTCCTGTTAGTTTGCCTAATGTGGGCATGTTAAACCCGCATTGAATCCAAACAAATATCTGGTGTGTGGTATACCCACATCAAGACATAAAATTGTATACACAGTAGTATGTGGAACACAATGAATGCACTATTAGACCAAGAAGCGGTGTAGCAAGTGCTGTGGAATGCGGAGGAGACCGGATCGGTCTAATGGATCTCGCATAACCAGTTATATGATACAGTGCCCATAGGTTAATGTGAAGTTAAATTAAACGACTACAGCAGATATCAATACACAGACAAATTACGTTACACAGTATCATGAACAAGTTGAGTCAAAGTCTTATGTGGCAATCACAAATTCACTAGTGTGCATGATGCATAACAATGGATACTAGGTAACAGAGGACGATCAGCATCAATCAGAATATTATAAGCTCTAATTGAATAAACGTTATGACGGGTTAACTAGAGTAAGTGCCTTACTTGTGACACAATACCCATGTCCATATCATATTAATTGTGCAAAAAAATGAGTAGCTGTAACACTGTGTCGAGATGTTGATTGGATGTAACACAAACCTTTGAAGTAATGTTTTTGCGCAGTGTAGACTAACATATATGCATAGAGAGAAGTATACATGAAAAGATACTACATAATGCATGACCATACCCTTCATTTTATGTGTAGTGTACTAGGGTATAAAGCATCCTAGTGTAAGCGGGCACAGCGCATGTATAAAGTGCACATCTCATATCTCGATCAAATGGATACGTATTAGTGTTGCCAATGATAACAGAGTTCATTGCTATGTCCAATTAACAAATGAGCCCTTAGCCAACGTGACAGTTACTGTCTCAAACAAAGTCATGGGATCAAATCTCGTATTTCTTCAATGTGTGGGTCAAAGACAAAGTTTATGATGTATATAGATATGAAATCATATACTGCTTGCAAAACTCATGTTGCCAGATGTAATCTTGAAGTGTCCAAAATATATAATGGCTGCCATCAATACCTCAATCATGTCAAAACACATTTCATATGTATTGCAGATGATCATTGTTGTGAAGCTCACAGTGTCATATTTAGAGAGAGATTCTTTCATCCAAAAAAGTCATGTTTATTGTTAAACCATTCCATGCATAGAGTAATTGGATGCCATGTGTACCATAGAGTAAAAGGAAGTACCTTACCGGTGGTACCGACTATGCTGGACACTAAGTCCTAGTATATGCATAAAGGTCCACATCATTAAGGCAAAGGTACTCCTAATCTTTTAAAAGAATGAGGCGTAAGACAGTTTTTCATTTAAGCCACCTGGTGCAACTGTATTAAGATATCGTATCCAGTAGGTTTCTCTTTGTAGAAGCTTAATTTTTCTGTTACCGCCCCTCTTAGTTTGTGGTACATGGTCTATAATCATGGATCGCATGGATGGTACATTATGTTGTGCTGCAAGGAAGTGTCTAGGGACTGGCTTGTCCATTTTTCCAGTGGCCAAGGCAGCCCTAATGGTGGAGCGGTGATTGGCCATCCTCTCTCGGAATGTTGTTTCGGCCTTACCCACATAGTATAGGCCACATGGACACATCAGGATATATACCACATAATCTGTAGTACAGGTGACTCTATAGCGTATATTGATTTTAGCATTGGTGTGGGGATGGCGAAAATATGATCCGCTTAACATGCTATTGCAAGTTGTGCAGTTAATGCATTTGAAACATCCCAGATTTTTTTGGGCTCCCCTCAGCCAACTTCCTGAGATTTCTGTAGTTTTTGTGGCAATTGGTGGTCTATCAGGCTGCATTAGCAAATCTCTTAGAGTCTTGCCTCTCCTATACGCAATGTGAGGTGGTGGCATGTTAGTAAATGGTAGTGTAGGATCAGATGTTAGTGTATTCCACTGTTTCTGTATGAATTTCCCAAGGTGTTCAATGCCTGACGTGTAGCTTAGAATAAATGCCAGCCTATTGTCCTTTTCCTTGGGTGGTCACCTTAATAAATCATCTTGGTTATGACACAGTGCTCTTTGTAATTGTTCCACTAGTATTTTGTCCTTGTATCCTCTTATTTTAAAGTTGTTGAACATTTCAGTTAATTGACTGATGGCTATGTCCTGATTATTGTTATTTCTGATAACTCTCACAGATTGTGAGTAAGGGATACCATTCTTTTGTGCTCTAGGGTGGCAACTAGATGCGTGTAGAGTGGAGTTTCTGTCAGTGGGTTTTTTGTATAGTGTTGTCCCTAGAGAGTTGTTTTGTACAAATACTCTTACATCTAGAAAGTCCACACTCTCCTGACTGCAGCTGTGCTTGAAGCGAATGCAGTAATCTAATTGATTCAGCATAGAGATCCAGTCAATAAGATCTTGCATGTTGCCCCTCCAGATAAGAAATAAATCATCTATATAGCGCTTATAAAAAATGATGTTGGAATGTTGTAGATGAGTCATTTCATATTGATACTAGGGATGAGCGAGCACCCCGATGCTCGGGTGCTCGGGTGCTCTGACCGAGCACCCCCTGATGCTCGAGTGCTCGGCCGAGCACCCGAGCCCCATTCAAATGAATGGGAGCACTCGAGCATTAAACCAGGCACCCCCTGCTCTGATGAGCGGAGGGTGCCTGGTCAATGTCCCCCTTCATCTCCGCTATGCCCCTCTTCCACAATGTCCCCCTTCATCTCCTATGCCATAGCGGAGATGAAGGGGGACATTGTGGAAGAGGGGCATAGCGGAGATGAAGGGGGACATTGTGGAAGAGGGGCATAGAGTCTATGCCCCTCTTCCACAATGTCCCCCTTCATCTCCGCTATGCCCCTCTTCCACAATGTCCCCCTTCATCTCCTCTATGGCATAGGAGATGAAGGGGGACATTGTGGAAGAGGGGCATAGCGGAGATGAAGGGGCACATTGTGGAAGACGGGCATAGCGGAGATGAAGGGGGACATTGTGGAAGAGGGGCATAGAGTCTATGCCCCTCTTCCACAATGTCCCCCTTCATCTCCGCAATGCCCCCTTCATCTCCGCAATGCCCCCGTACCTCCATTCCCTGGTGGTCCAGCGGAGCGTCTTCGGATCTGTGCCTCTTCCGGCACAGATCCTCTTCACCCGAACATGTCGGGCGAGCACATGGCGGTACTCGTACGAGTGCCGCCATGTGCCGAGCAGAGCGATGCTCGAGCCGATCCGAGCATCGGCCGAGCACGCTCGCTCAACACTAATTGATACATATAGATGTTTGCGTATGAGGGTGCAACATTTGACCCCATTGAGGTGCCTGCAATTTGTAGCATTCACACGTAATATCATTTCAGAGGCCAACACTATGACTTTTCCTAAGACTAGATGCAATCTATCTAAAGCTGAACAACGAGCTCTTTCAGCGCTTAAAAGCGACAAAAACATTGTCATTAGACCGGCCGACAAAGGCGGAGCTATAGTCATACTGGACCATACAGCATATAGGACAGAAGTTTTACGCCAGTTATCTGATAACAATACTTACAAAAAATTACCAGTGGACCCCACAAATTCCATCAAACACCATGTAGAAAGTCTACTGTGTAGAGTTAAACAAAATCAACATATTTCTGACAGTCTCTACAGATACTTGTTTAACACTGATCCCATCTGTCCCATTATTTATTTGTTACCAAAAATACATAAAACACTAAATAACCCACCAGGTAGACCGATAATATCGGCAAGAGGCTCTCTTCTACAACCTATCTCTACTTTCCTGGACACTATTTTACAACCTATAGTTCAGAGAATGGACTCTTATTTACGAGATACCACGCATTTTCTTCAATGCATACAAACTATTGAAGTGACCAAAGCTACAGACATACTGGTAACTATGGACGTTGATAGTCTATACATGGTAATTCCACATATGGAGGGTATTCAAGCTGTTAGAGAGATCCTATGTTCAAATAGGGATGGACTGGAATACCCCATTGAGATGCTGTGCGAATTTTTAGAACTGACATTAACCAAAAACTTTTTTCGCTTTGAGAATGACTATTTCCTACAAATTGCAGGGACCTCAATGGGGTCAAATGTTGCACCCTCATACGCAAACATCTATATGTATCAATATGAAATGACTCATCTACAACATTCCAACATCATTTTTTATAAGCGCTATATAGATGATTTATTTCTTATCTGGAGGGGCAACATGCAAGATCTTATTGACTGGATCTCTATGCTGAATCAATTAGATTCCTGCATTCGCTTCAAGCACAGCTGCAGTCAGGAGAGTGTGGACTTTCTAGATGTAAGAGTATTTGTACAAAACAACTCTCTAGGGACAACACTATACAAAAAACCCACTGACAGAAACTCCACTCTACACGCATCTAGTTGCCACCCTAGAGCACAAAAGAATGGTATCCCTTACTCACAATTTGTGAGAGTTATCAGAAATAACAATAATCAGGACATAGCCATCAGTCAATTAACTGAAATGTTCAACAACTTTAAAATAAGAGGATACAAGGACAAAATACTAGTGGAACAATTACAAAGAGCACTGTGTCATAACCAAGATGATTTATTAAGGAGACCACCCAAGGAAAAGGACAATAGGCTGGCATTTATTCTAAGCTACATGCCAGGCATTGAACACCTTGGGAAATTCATACAGAAACAGTGGAATACACTAACATCTGATCCTACACTACCATTTACTAACATGCCACCACCTCACATTGCGTATAGGAGAGGCAAGACTCTAAGAGATTTGCTAATGCAGCCTGATAGACCACCAATTGCCACAAAAACTACAGAAATCTCAGGAAGTTGGCTGAGGGGAGCCCAAAAAAAACTGGGATGTTTCAAATGCATTAACTGCACAACTTGCAATAGCATGTTAAGCGGATCATATTTTCGCCATCCCCACACCAATGCTAAAATCAATATACGCTATAGAGTCACCTGTACTACAGATTATGTGGTATATATCCTGATGTGTCCATGTGGCCTATACTATGTGGGTAAGGCCGAAACAACATTCCGAGAGAGGATGGCCAATCACCGCTCCACCATTAGGGCTGCCTTGGCCACTGGAAAAACGGACAAGCCAGTCCCTAGACACTTCCTTGCAGCACAACATAATGTACCATCCATGCGATCCATGATTATAGACCATGTACCACAAACTAAGAGGGGCGGTAACAGAAAAATTAAGCTTCTACAAAGAGAAACCTACTGGATACGATATCTTAATACAGTTGCACCAGGTGGCTTAAATGAAAAACTGTCTTACGCCTCATTCTTTTAAAAGATTAGGAGTACCTTTGCCTTAATGATGTGGACCTTTATGCATATACTAGGACTTAGTGTCCAGCATAGTCGGTACCACCGGTAAGGTACTTCCTTTTACTCTATGGTACACATGGCATCCAATTACTCTATGCATGGAATGGTTTAACAATAAACATGACTTTTTGGATGAAAGAATCTCTCTCTAAATATGACACTGTGAGCTTCACAACAATGATCATCTGCAATACATATGAAATGTGTTTTGACATGATTGAAGTATTGATGGCAGCCATTATATATTTTGGACACTTCAAGATTACATCTGGCAACATGAGTTTTGCAAGCAGTATATGATTTCATATCTATATACATCATAAACTTTGTCTTTGACCCACACATTGAAGAAATACGAGATTTGATCCCATGACTTTGTTTGAGACAGTAACTGTCACGTTGGCTAAGGGCTCATTTGTTAATTGGACATAGCAATGAACTCTGTTATCATTGGCAACACTAATACGTATCCATTTGATCGAGATATGAGATGTGCACTTTATACATGCGCTGTGCCCGCTTACACTAGGATGCTTTATACCCTAGTACACTACACATAAAATGAAGGGTATGGTCATGCATTATGTAGTATCTTTTCATGTATACTTCTCTCTATGCATATATGTTAGTCTACACTGCGCAAAAACATTACTTCAAAGGTTTGTGTTACATCCAATCAACATCTCGACACAGTGTTACAGCTACTCATTTTTTTGCACAATTAATATGATATGGACATGGGTATTGTGTCACAAGTAAGGCACTTACTCTAGTTAACCCGTCATAACGTTTATTCAATTAGAGCTTATAATATTCTGATTGATGCTGATCGTCCTCTGTTACCTAGTATCCATTGTTATGCATCATGCACACTAGTGAATTTGTGATTGCCACATAAGACTTTGACTCAACTTGTTCATGATACTGTGTAACGTAATTTGTCTGTGTATTGATATCTGCTGTAGTCGTTTAATTTAACTTCACATTAACCTATGGGCACTGTATCATATAACTGGTTATGCGAGATCCATTAGACCGATCCGGTCTCCTCCGCATTCCACAGCACTTGCTACACCGCTTCTTGGTCTAATAGTGCATTCATTGTGTTCCACATACTACTGTGTATACAATTTTATGTCTTGATGTGGGTATACCACACACCAGATATTTGTTTGGATTCAATGCGGGTTTAACATGCCCACATTAGGCAAACTAACAGGAATCAGTAGCCCATTAGCGCTCGTGACAAGTTGATTTTCTATACAGATGCGCTTCTCATTATCCCCGATATCCGCTACAGCTATCCATTTCTATGTACATGATAGGGACATAGGTATTGTGCCACAATTTTAACACTATAGTTTACCCGTTACAATGTTTAGACGATTTGAGCTTATTGTTGCTGATTGTCTTTCGTTACCTAGTATCCATTGTTATGCATCGTACACATTAGCGGATCTTTTTACTTAAGACTTTGACTCAACTTGTTCATGAAACTATGTAACGTAATTTATTGGTGTATTTATGTCTGTTGTAGCCCCTTAATTTAACTTTATATCAACCTATGGCCACTGTAACATAGAGCTGGTTATGCGAGATCCATTAGACCGATCCGGTCTCCTCCGCATTCCACAGCACCTGCTACACCTCTTCTCGGCTTATTAATGCATTCATTGTGCTCCACAATTTACTGTTTATACAACACTTTTTCCTGATATGTGTATACCACACACCAGATATTTGTTTGGGTTCAATGCGGGTTAAACATGCCCACAATTGACATACTAACATGAATCAGCAGTTCAATAGCGCTTGCAACAAGTCGATTTTCTACACAGATGCGCTTTACATTATCCCCGTTATCTGTCACTCCAGACTCCATTAACTGGTCATTTGATTTTAAATGCACCTATCACAGGCGCTAATTTTGGCGCAATTGGGAGCTAAATGGTTTAAATGGGGAAGTTTGTTGTTTGCACATGTATCCTGACGAAGGCTGCTGTAATGCACCCGAAACGTTGATACAATAAATCATCCACTTTTGTCCCTTACTTTTAAGTCCTGTGTGTGCTTTGTTTCAATATTGGACCTATATATATATATATATATATATATATATATATATATATATATATATATATATATATAATACAAAACGAGTTGGAGGCACTCTCACTTAAAAAGTCCAAAATTCCTGGGTGCTACGATGAGACTGTTGTAATCAGCATATGTATATGGATCAAGCACTCACAGGACTTCCAGTAGAGATTTCAATAAATTTATTCAACCAATGTTTCGGCCAGGCTGTGCTGAGGAAGGCCAGCCTAGCCTGGCTGAAATGTTGATTGAATACATTTATTGAAATCTCTACTGGAAGTCCTGTGAGTGCTTGATCCATATACATATGCTTATATATATATGTATGTGTATATATATATATACATATATATATATATATATATATATATATATATATATATATATATATATATATATATATATATATATATATATATATATATATATATATATATATATACATATACATATGATCTTTAATGTACAAAAAGTAAAAAGCACTCGCAGGACTTCAAAAACTGATAAATCAAAACTAAGTTTGTTTGTACACAGTGGCAACAAAAAGCAAAGGACTAAGGGCTCTATCCAAATGTTGGAGTAGAAAATTGTCGGTAGGACAAAATGGATACCGACCAACAAAATAAAATGTCTTGGTCAGTATTCAAATGTCCTACCGACATTTAGCACAATGGACGTTAGGACACAAAACTGGTGTTGTGCGTTAAGTCCCCAAAACGCTGCTAAATAACGCCAGATTTGGGAACTTAACAGTAAAAAAAACTAACAATCGCTGCCTGACACACTGTCAAGCACCGTTCGTTAAAAAGTCTGTTAAATTTACCTGTCATCCACTGTCTGTCTCCTTCAGTCTCCATTCTTTCTTTTATTCCCTCTTGTATCTTCTGTCTTCTTTCTTCTCTTCTTTCTTCTTCCTGTAAAAGAAAAAAATAAGTTTGAGTTGAAAGCATAGATACGTTAACCCCTTGAGTGCCAGAGGGGTAAGCAACACATTGCAAAGCAATGCGTTGCGTACCTCTCTGGGGCCCAAAGGGTTAAAGTACATAGTACCGTGCCAGTCTTCAAATACAAATCGACCATATAGAATAATAATAAACATGTTAGGAAATGTTTGCCATATATCTTAATGCCAATGTATTTCTATTGTCTATAAGTAACTAAAAATCCAACTCAGCTTAATTTGTTGCTGTCTCCGCCACTGTGTGAGGCACTGAATAAGGTGGCTCAGCCCTCCCCTTTACTTCTTTACGGGCCGCTGCCCGCTCCGGTCTGAGGGAATTAGAATTGAGGCTGCCCTTATATATGAGTAGCCTTACTTCTAATTCCCTCATAGCCATTGGCTGGGATATGCTTGCACACCTCCCAACCAATCAATTTAAAGCACAGCCGCTCAAAGCTGATTGGCTGGGAGATGCGTAAGCCAATGGGTGTAGGGAATTAGAAGTAAGGCTGCCCATATAAAAGGGCTGCCTCAGTTATAATTCCCTCAGACCGGTGCAGGCATCGGCCAGTGAAGAAGAAGAGGGGAGGGCTGTGCCACCTTATTCTGTCTCCACTGCCGCCTCAGTGCCTCACACAGCGGCGGAGACAGCAATGAATTAAGCTGAGTTGGATTTATAGTTACTTATAGACAATAGAAATACATTGGCATTAAGATATATGGCAAACATTTCCTAACATGTTTATTATTATTATTCTATATGGACAATTTTTATTTGAAGAATGGCACACTACTATGTACCTTAACCCTTTGGGCCCCATAGAGGTATGCAATGCATTGCTTTGCAATGTGTTGCATACCCCTCTGGCACTCAAGGGGTTAACATATCTATACTTTTTAACTCAAACTTATTTTTTATTTTATAGATAGAAGAAAGATAGAAGAGAAGAGAGAAGACAAAAGATAGAAAAGAAGGACAGAAGATGACCAGGAAGCCGAGGACTCCGCTGGACATCAGGATTAATGGTAAGTGTTACTTGTAATGTGATTTTTTTTTTTAACCTAGTCGGGTTAACCCTATGAATGCCGGTGGGTAATTATACCCCGCTGGCACTCATAGGGTTAATCCTACTAACGTCTGAATAATTTTTTATCCTTTGGATGTATTGATATGAGGTTTAGAGCCCCATATCAATACATCCACTGAGGACTTAGGTTTTTTTAACGTCAAGTGTCTGTGTCGGCTGTTTAAACAGGCGATAAATGACTCAAGTCAAAAAAAGAATAGGTGTTTACTTATAACCTGTTCTTGGCTAACTCGGACATTTGAATTGCAATTTACGGCATTTTCATCCTTTTCAATGGATGAAAACGCCTCTTAACTTTACCTGTAGACGGCTCTTTTTTTTGCCAGTATTTTTTCACAGCACAGACATTTGAATAGCTTACTGTGCTGGAATAATGTCATCGGCAATAAAAACAGCCGTCTCCAGCATTTGGATCGAGGCCTACATCTGTTGGAGTCTTGCTGAGGAGGCCTTCATCCTGCAGTGGATTGACAATGGCTGAAGTTGATGATAAATTCTAATGATGAAGTAAAGCTATAATTAAAATGGCTAAAATTAAGCATGCTTGTGTTACATTGCAATAAATATATCATTCATATACTATCTTCCTTTCACGTGCATGTTTATTAATATAAAATGGGTGAAATGTCCCTGTCTACATACCATAGCAAAATTATTGAGCTCTTTCCTTCCAAAAAATACCATCCACTCCCTCCTTTGAGTTGTCAATTAAAAATGTGTGCAACTATTTTTTTGGACCTTGTTTCAGCACAAATGTGTATTAAGCTGTTCATATGTGTCTAGACATATAAAGAATCCAGTTCTTGATTGTTATGGTTCAGATAAAATGTATTTAGTGCTCTCGGAAATAAAAGATAAAAGGCTTGATTAAATCTGAATCTTACAATACTCAGTTTATACATAGTACAGGTGTTTTTCACATTTGCTGTTTTGAACTTTCATTGGTCCAGAGCCAAATATAAACTTGCCTGGAGGTATGTGTTTAAAATCTAAGCTTACCTTAGTGCCCCAGAGGAAATATGGTGTTAAGTTTGATTTTATTTATACAGCAGCATAATTAGATAGAATGGAAAAACAGTTCAAATGCATAACATCTAAAGTGAGAAATATGTGCTAATTTAGATTACCAAACATCTAGATATACTATTTTAAAATAAATTGTATGAAATTAATTGTGCCTATTAAGTTAGAATATCTTGTATATTGATATTAAAAGTATTGTTTTTTAAATACCACTAAAGTTTCTTTAGTTGTGACATTTCCATAGATGTTAAAAACTTCACTTTGATTTAATATATATTTCTGTGAATGACCTCCAACGGTAAAATAATTCTTTAACTAACAGACTCAAAACATCTTAAAGTGTGTTTGGGATGCAATAAACTGAACAGGACCTACAGCAATAGTTGTTAATTGAAATTCAATAGCTATCTGTTTCTACCTTTATTCCCTCTATCTCTCTCTATCTATCTTTTGCCATCTAAATATTTTAAGCATTAAAGGTATTATGGGAAATTAATTCCACACTCTGGATATTATTGATTACAGTGCAGTCTTGCAGTATGCATTTCTCATGAGTCTCACAATAAAATAGATTTCTAGTCTTTGTACAAATGTAATTTATAGTCAAGTGTGCAAAGCAACAGTCTGTATATAGCTTGTTCTTATTACAGTTTTTATACTGATAAGAGATGCTCACTGAGAATGAACATAAAGCAGATATTGCTTGTTCTAAGGCTAGTCACTGCTCAGAAGCATCTCATCTTAGTTTTTTAGTGCCCTTGCAGATGATTTCCATACACATATCCAACCCAAAAAAGTAGTTCAGTTACGAAAAAGCAGGTACATTCCATCTACATGAAAATAGAATCTAACCCCAGACAAGAACAAAAGTGTTTGCATGATGTCTAGTAAAATAAAAAGGAAGGTTAGTTACCTTCAGATGTCAATCAGACAGATTCCTATTTGAGTGTTTTTACTGAACAAGACAGGTAAACTTCTACTGCAGATATAGGACTGCTGAATGACTTTCCTCCCTTTGATCTCCCCATACTCCCATGCTTCCTGCTGTGCTTTCTTTCTCATAAAGCTCCACACTACTACCTCTTCTCTACTCAGGCTTCCGACTAATGATGGGCGAAAAGTAAATTTTTTGTTTAATTTGCCATATAAAATACATAATATGTCCACCTTTTCACTACTGTTAATGAATTTCACACAAAAATATTTATAATTTTTTCCCACATGAAATTCCTTAAAAATGTTTTTTTTTTTTTTCATTTTTCGTGTAGAAAATTCCACCCGTAGAAAAGTAACTGTTTCTGATTTTCAACTTATGATTACATTACATTACATTTTTTTTTTTTTAGAAGTTTGATATTTTCCACCTATGTTTCTCCATGGGTGGGAATTTCAGAGTTCAACAACAATATAGGTGAATTGAGAGAGACAGAGAGAGAGAGAGAGACAGAGAGATTAAAGAGTGAGGCACAATAGCCAATAGGAGAATTTGGTGAGATTCTGCACCTGTTGTAGAAGAGCAAGCAGCAGCAATTAGTGTCCCAACCCCAAGAACCCCACAGAGCCAGGCAAATCCAGTAGTGTTGCCACCCATGCCAGCAGCAGAACCTCAGTATTTTATGTGGTTATATATTGAAAAAAAAATGCAGCTGGAAAATGTGATCCACCACCAAGTTCTTCACAAGGTCCCACTCTGAGTCCCCCACCATGTGCCACATTGAGTCCCCCCCAGCAGCACCATTATGAGCAGAGCTAACAGCATACACTAGACAAGGCAAAACAGGAATCTATGAGCAAGCATCATTGCAAGGAAGAGGCAGCTCTAAAAAGCAGACCAGATAATCACAAGAGCTGGAGTAAACACCAAACCAGACTGAAAGTAAGGTAAAAGCTAATCTCTGGACTGGGCTACGACAATATTTCCCCCAAAAAAACACCTTCGGGGGGTCTAAAGAGTGGTTCCTAAATTGTCAGGTGATGCTGGAGATTGATATTCCAAGTGGATAGCAATACTTGATCTCCCTAATAGAACTTAGGTAGATAAATGAGTAGATTTTTTTCCTTTTCAGAGGTCAACTTGAATTGAGGCATCGTCCATCAGCAGCAGGAACATCAATAGCATCGGTATCCAGAAGGAGGACACTAGAATTATAGCCCAGGGCCTCAAAGAAGGTAGAAAAGCTTAGAGATGAAACTTCTGCCAGGGGTAAAAGTTGAGCCCAATTATCTTGTCTTTGGTTACAATAACATTGAAGATGATGGTCCATATTTTGATTTAAGCATTCTGTCTATCCACTCAACCGTGGGTGATAGCCTGAAGAAAATGTATTTTGATGCCAAGGAGTTGAAAGTATGTCCTCCACATCTAGTGGCAAATTGTGTTCTATGGTAAGAGATGGAATGTAATACAAAAAAGAATGTTTATTTGATAAACAGATCAGCCAGTTCAGGAGAAGAAAGATTTTTTTTTTTATTAATAAAAGGCAAAACATTAGCACATAGCACAAGGTACAACACAGAATGTATACAACCATTAGGAGCAGGCCAATGAATACAGCCCATTCCATTTTTTATAATACAGAAACCCAACCATCCTAGCTCAACTCCCCCTTTACCCAACAATTCTACCCCCCTCCTTAACCCCTACACATGTCCCATTCCACGGTTACTGTATGCAAGCACCCACGCCACCCCAGGAGACTGACTCCCATAGGAGATTTAGAAAGTATGGAAAAAATAAAGGGGAAAGCTCATTCTCTCCACTGAATCACCCTAGATTTTGTGTCTGCCACTTCCCTCCAATAAGACTGATCCTCTGGACACATCCACAAAAGGTGCAGGAAGTGGGATCCGCCTATCCTACATTTCCTACAGCGGTCATTGTCTACTCTACCCATTTTTTCAGCCTGACTGGGTGTAATAGGTCATATGCAGGACCCTGGAAGAAAAAAAAATGTATTTGGATGTCCAGGAGTTGACAGAATTCCCTCCAGGCAAATTGTGTTCTGTGGTCAGAGATGGAATGTAATGCATACAGATCAGCCAGGAGAGGAATGTCTTTGTTTATTAAATCTATCCACAAACCTAAACAGTCATTAGTCATACCTGGTGATGCAGGTAGGTCCAAGACAAAGTCCATGGATATAGAGTCCATGGCAATGAGGTCAAAAGAAGAAGCTGAAGAAGTCCCACAGGATGTGTATGTTGAATCTTCATTCTACCACACAGAACAGGAGGCTACATATTCAGCTGTATCAGCAATGCATTCTGGCCACCAAAAGTAACGGGTAATCAGGTCAAGGATTTGGGACAGTAATAGATGAATGGTGCCCTCAATGCAAGATCTTCAATTGCAAACAAGTCAGAATAAATTATTTTTCCTGATGTACAGAAGTATATTGGGAATTTGGAGGCTGAGCTCTTATTCATTTCTGTAAAATAGATGTAGATAAGGAGGCCGCTATGCAAGATGCTGGAACATCAGAGACATATCTGAATGCAGCAGGCTCATTCTGGTAGGACTGAGTATTGGCTTTCATTTTTTTTTTGTTTGTACCTGGTACGTAATTGATGTAATCAACTCTATAAATGCCAGAGGCGTGTGCAACATGCACTCAAAAGAACATTGACAAGCTAGCTTGGTGAGAGTTTAACCTTTTAGCTTTTCCCAGGTACTCAAGATTTTGGTGATCTGTATAGATGGTAATAGGATGATGAGTTCCTGCTAGCAGGTAATACCATTCATCAAGGGTTAATGTAATGATCAGTAATTCTCTGCAGCCTATATCATAATAATAAAATTTCTGTAAAAAGACACAAGGATAAACCTTTCCTGTGAGAGGAGAAACATGAAAACTATATATAAGATCGAACAGTGGATTACCTACAGGCACTCAGCTCTTCAATAATTATTAAAAATATAAATCATCAAACAAAATAAGTACAAAAATATAATAAGATTTTAATTATACCAAAATATAGCGTACACATGTGTACAGGAATCCAAGAGAACCTCCCACCCACCAACACGAGTCCCTAAAAACCAAACACTCCCCAATCACCAACATAAAATAAAATAAAAACAACATATAATCCCCCAACCAGATGCCGGCATCTGCGCCCTAAACAATAAGATCATATATATAGCTTTTTCCAGCGCAGATAACCACTTTTTCAAGCTTCAATTCCAAACAAGGAGTAATTATCATATCACATGATTATTTCTGGATAATACCAGCATAAATTTCCAGATAAGAGTCAAGAATATTGTCCCATAGATATCTCTGGGTTGTAACCCATATATTCACGTCACAAGGATATCACGCTGGGATCAAACAATTGTACGGGCAAATAGATAAAAACAGAACAATCTCACCACCAGTTGGTACACCGTACTAATCCTTTCTCATAATGATCCTCCATTAACACGTGCATTCAATGTGCTCCAACCATCATGCTCTCCACTTGTGGCTTTGGATACATTGTAGTAATTCACCATTCTACCGTGCTCTCACGGACACATTGTCTCAAGACATCTTCTCTCCAATTGGAATATATGTTGAAAATCTTATCTGTATCATTTCTTTATCTTTAAATAACCCACATATGTGTAACATATACACACATCAACGTTACATATGTGTCTTCTGATAGCTTGATTCAACCATCAGTCTCCATCTCCCTCATTAGACCGACAGGTAGTCAGTAAGGACAAACCACCTACGCGTATCATCCCAATTCACTGGACATTTTCAAGGTGAATTTTGTTAAACATTCTACCCCATTAAATCCCAAACTATTGGGGAGTGTTTAATTATACACCAATCATTTTGAATATCGATCTAACCAATCATCAACACAACTCTGATGATTTTTAACCTTTTAATACCTGGGACTTACCGATTATTACTTTCACTAATCGCAGGGGTATACATTGCACCGAAACAATGCGACCTACAACCCCACCACTTAAAGGCAACTACCGTGCACCCATATATATAAAAATCATTTGAAATATCATACCCTTTATTTAAATTACCAGACCCAATCTCATAACCAGACCATCATATAATGAACTGTGTATAAAGTGAATTCCTTCACATTTAACTTTAAGAGTGGGACTGGAACTTCATCAAAGTATGTTAATAACAAAACATGCATAAGGGCCTTAATACACTACACCTATTTTTATGAAAATCAATACACACATCAACATTCTTTAAAGTACCAGTCCCAACTCATCTCATATGAACTGGACACACCATGTATCACTTTCCATCCTATTCTTACTAAGGGTCTGAAACTTTATAAAAACATGTTAAATGTAATCTCTTCATTTAACCCCTGGGGTTCCAAAGCACCCAAATTGTAAATCCACCTAGATTCCTTTTGCAATAATAGCTTATCTCTATCTCCTCTTCGTTGATCTTTTTTTAGAGAAGAGATTGCCATTACATATAAATCCTTCACTAATCCTCCATGTTTTTCCTTAAAATGTCTTGCCACAGGACTTTCTACTCTTTGGTGTAGTATATCACCCACATGTTCCAACATCCGAACCTTCAACTTTCTTTTAGTTTTTCCTATATAAATCATATTACATGAGCATATTAACTGATAAATCACTTCTTCAGAATTACAGTTTAAAAACTATTTCAAACGATAAAGTTTACTTCCATTGTAATTTGAGAAGGTCTTACCTACCTTAATATACCTACATGCCTTACAGGCACCACATTTGTACATTCCATAAATATCTGTTTTAGTTAACCAATTTTTATTTTCCTGTGGGTTCCTTTTAAACTCAGATTTTATTAATTTGTCTCTCAAATTTGGAGAGCGTCTTGCCACCATTTGTGGTCTCTCCCCTACAATGTCCTTTAATCTTACATCATTAAGTAATATATGCCAATGTTTTGACAACATTTTTCGAACATTTTCCCACTGGTTAGCAAATGTAGCAATAAATCTCACCTGATTATTAGTTGGTGGTACCTTTTTTCCACTACCTTGAAAAATCAAAGATTCCCTATCACTTTTTAGGGCTTTTTTATAACATCTCACAAGTTGTTTCCTAGGGTACCCTCTTTCCTGAAATCTACCTATCAATTCCTGCGCCTGAGACTTATAGTCCTCAACCTCTGAACAATTTCTTCTCAGGCGCAGGAATTGTCCCCGGGGGATTCCACGTTTCTGAGACTCCAAATGATGGCTTTGATGATGCAATAAAGTGTTACAGGCAGTCTTTTTTCTAAATGTCTTAGTTTTAATAACATTAGCAACCCTAAAGATCCGCAAATCTAAAAACTCAACCTCCACCGAACTGACATGCTGCATCAAATGTATATTAAGGGAATTACTATTCAATTCATTAATAAACTCTGTTAGTTCTGACCCTGTCCCATTCCAGATAATAAATATATCATCAATATATCTGATCCAAAGGGCCACGTGCGCCTCAAAACCACGACTACAAAACACCTCCTGCTGCTCCCACCAGCCAAGGTGCAAGCATGCGTAGGTCGGGGCGCACGTGGCCCCCATTGCAACCCCTCAACATTGCAAGTAAAATTTACCATCAAATAGAAAGTAATTCCTCGTAAGAACAAATTCCAACAGATCTAATATAAACTCATTCTGGCGAGAAAAATCAACTTCCTTCATATCCAGGAAATACTTACACGCTCGTATACCACATCTGTTGGGAATGGAGGTGTACAGCGACTCAACATCCAAAGTAACCAGGAGGGAGTCACTGCACACCTCCACATCAACCAACCGGCGTAACACATCTCTAGTATCCTGAACATACGAAGGCAGAGAAAATACAAACAATTTAAGTTTTTGATCTATGTATCTTCTCACATTTTCAGTAATCCCCCCAATACCGGACACAACAGGCCTGCCCGGCGGAGATCTGAGTGACTTATGAACCTTTGGTAAAATATAGATAGTTGGAACCCTCGTTGTTTCATTATACATGAATTTAAATTCATATTTATTAATCAATTGCTCTTCTAATGCATAAGTTAATTTGACCCTCAATTCCTTGAGACAAGACTGGTTTCAGAAGCATTTTACTCCAAAATAAAAAGGTAAAATTGGATCTAGATAAATGAGGATATGTCTGTTGTTATCCGGATTCTGGTTCCCCGCCTTGTCTTGTGGTTGCTCTGAGCCTTTATAGAGCCTCTGGGCTTTTGGGTGGGGTGCAATCAAAGTGATCCAGGTCCCTGAATTTCCTGTCCAGTTCCTGAGTTTTATCTAGTTTATTGACCTGGCTTTTCCTGTGACTCCCCCTCCTGTTTTGTGATTTGGTACCATGCTCATCTGATATCCTGTTACCAACCTTTGCTCTGTTGATTAGCCCATTCCTCTGTCTGCCTCCTTGAAGTGCATTGCCCACCAGTTCCTGATCTGGCTTGTCTGACTGCCCGTTTTCCTTGTCCCTGGTGGGCTTCTTCCTCCTCAACTACCCTGTCAGACTTTGACTATTCTGCTCTTTGTCTTCTCACTCAAGTTCCAGGCCTCTGTGTTCCTAAACTACAACTACAACTATACTGCAGATGGGTTATTTATTCAGTATCCTCTTCAATCTCAGTGGGTAGCTGCTGTTATCTGGGTTGTCATCCCGGGTGTGGGCTGGCTCCTCTGGTCAGCAGTAATCTGGCCTTGCAGCCAGCATCTGTAACTCAGCCTAGGCTGCAGCAAGGCAACCCAGAGAGCAGCCACCACCAGCTAGCTTTGTACTCTAGTCTTCACTCCCTAGAATCTAGCCCACTGGGGCCTGCCTTGCAGTATACCTTATTATTTGTTGTTGTGCTTTTATCATATTATTTACATCAAATAGAAGTGTCTGTCACATCTTTGAGGGGAATCTACTTCAAAGAGTCTACCAGGCAGCTTACACTGAGTGCTTAGTCGGTCAGATCATTACATGTTGATGATGCCATGACAACTGATCGAGCAGAGGTCTCTCAAGTTGTAGTCCAACAAGGGGCTAGGCTCAACATTCCATGTAGATCAAACAAATGGATCCCAAGCTGGATTCAACTGCTGCCATGCTTCAACATATGCAACAATGTTTAGCGGCATCAGAACCATCTCAGAGTAGTGCTACTGGGCTTGTAGCAGTTATGTCTTCTACCACTAGTGCATTGCCATCTAGGCTACCTTTGCCTAATCACTATGATAGTTACACTCCTGCTTAACACCTATTGGCTAAACTGTGATTGTCCTACACAGTATTGTCCTTAAATATTGGGTTCTGGCACATCTCTGGTGCCCTTTCATGGTGTTCCAGTACCAGCAGGATGGACTTACATGAGCAGCGTTTGGACCAGTTGGCACTGGCCATACAAACTATCCTTGAGTACACTGCTCATCTCGATAAACCAGCTCAGAGTCTGGTGGTCCCCCGCGTTTCGACACCGGAGACTCAATCCATGGTGCATGTGGCCTCAGTTAAAGGGTTAACCGCCTCAGCTCTGTTACCCCTCAGATATGATGGTGAACCCACACTTTGCAGGGGGTTTATTAATCAGTTGGAGATCTTTCTGGAGTTAACCCCCCACGCCTTTCCTAATGACCGCAGCAAGGTGGGGTTCATGATATTTTTATTGACGGGCAGAGCCCTGGCATGGGCCAACCCCCTGTGGGAGAATGCTAAACCCTGCACTAGGAACTTCCGGGAGTTTGTGCGTACCTTTCGGAGAGTATTTGGCGTTCCAGGTAGAGCTGCCTCTGCTGCCAAACGGCTCATGGAGATACAACAGGGCAATCGCACTGTGGGCGATTATGCCATTGAATTCCGTACATTGGCAGCAGAGGTAGGTTGGAACAATGAAGCACTGGTGGCAGCTTTTGCTCAGGGACTTTCTGACTGTATTAAGGATGAAACGGCAGCTAGAGAAGTGCCCACAGTGATTTGGATGAATATATTGATTTCGCTATATTAATTGATTCTCGCATCCGTGAGAGACTTATGGCCAAAGACAGCAAGCTACGGGCCAGGAATGTTGGACAAACCATTTTTAATGTCCCACCCATGCCTCCCTCTCCTCCCATGCCTCCTGAGCGGACACACGACACCAGTGAAGCAATGCAGCTTGGGTTCACCAAATTATTTAAGGAGGAACGGACACACCGCCCGAGGCAAGGGTTATGTCTGTACTGTGGCAAAGCTGGGCACCTGCTGCGTACCTGTCCTGTACGTCCGGGAAACAAATGCACCTAGGGTACCTTGGGGGACAGGCCCTAGGTGGTGTTCAGCAGTCCCTAGACCCTATTATGCAGAAACCCACGATCCAGGTGGCATTTTCCTGAGCAGAACACTCGGTGGAGGTTTTGGCCCTGGTTGATTCCGGCACAGCTGGATACTTTATGGACAGTTCATTTGCTGCGCTACATCAGATTTCATTGTTTGAGAGGGAATCTCCCTTGGCTATTGAGGCCATTGATGGCAGACCGTTAGAACCCGCTCAGATAACTATGGAAACTATTCCGCTGTCTATGACTATTGGGGCTCTTCACACTGAGAAAGAGCGGTTTCAGATTATTCATTCTCCTCATCATGCAGTCATTCTGAGGTTTTCATGGTTACATCTGCATAATCCCCAGTTTGACTGGCAGACTTGTGAGATCACGTCTTGGTCTGAGTATTGTATGGGGCATTGTGTGACTCATCCGATTAAGATCATGTGTACCTCTCCCTCTGTGCCAGCTGAATATCAGCAATTCAGTGATGTTTTCAGTAAGGGAGAGGCTAGCACTTTGCCCCAGCATAGGGTGTACGATTGCGCTATTGATTTGCCTCCTGGCGCTGTGCCTCCTAGGGGTCACACGTACCCGTTGTCATGCTGCATATAACCTGATCAGAATAAGAGCTGGGGATGAGTGGAAAATGGCATTTAATACCAGATCTGGACATTATGAATATCTAGTTATGCCTTTTGGTCTTTGTAACGCTCCCACTGTATTCCAAGAATTCATTAATGATATCCTCCGTGATATGCTTGTAACGGTTTTGTAGGACACTCAGACCAGCAGGTTAGAATAAAACACAGTTTTATTAAAAGATAAGAAAGACTGCCCTCTATAGGCAATACAGAATGACTGAAATAGACAGTAAAGTACAGATGCCCTCTCAGGCCCAGTATACAGGGAAATAAATATATACTGTCACAGGACAGGCATAAGTTAGCATACAGGGTACTCAAGGGTTAAAGTACATAGAAATCAAATCAGTCTCTGTTGTGGTGTGTTTGACATGCCCATAAGTTGGTAGAGGAGCGATATAGTGGTGCTAGATGTGAGAACACCAGTAAATAGAACAGGACAGAGACTACTGCTTATGCTGAGCAGGGAACTGAGGCCAAAATACTCTGTAAGAGCTTTAGGGGCTTAGAGCCACTAGCACCCAACCGGTGCATAAACGGAGAGCAAGTGCACTGCAAGAGCTGGAATGTTAAAAGCCAATAGCACCCACCTGGTGCGTTAATGGAGACCAAATACACTGCAAGAGCTGAGGGGTATAAAGCCAATAGCACCCCATGGGTGCTGTAACGGAGACCAACTACACTGCAAGAGCTTAGCTGTATAGAGCCATTAGGACCCCACAGGCGCTGTAATGGAGACCAACTACACTGCAAGAGCTTAGCTGTATAGAGCCAATAGCATCTCTCAGGTGTTGTAACGGAGACCAACTACACTGCAAGAGCTGAGGTGTATGAAGCCAATCGCACAAAACCGGTGCGTAACGAGACTACTGCGCCCAACAAGTGTAACCGGATGCACAAGGTAAATCGGAGGCCACCATGCTCTGCAAGTGTTAACGGGAGGCTCTAGTAACGGAGACTACAAGGCTGTGCAAGTGTAAGCTGAAGGCTCAGGGTAGCGGAAGCAAAGGCTCTGCAAGTGTTAACGGAGGCTCAGTGAACGGAGGCAACAGTGCTCTGTAAGTGCAAACAGAAGGCTCAGTGCTCTGTAAGTGTTAACGGAGGCCCAGAGTAATGGAGGCAACAGTGCTCAGCAAGAGTAAACGGGAAGGCCCAGTACATAGGAGGCAACAACTCTGTCAGCCCTGAAAACAGCACAGCGGAAGTCAGAATGTCACCCAGGCGACACTGGAACAGGATCTCAGCAGGAACACAGGCAGGGCCATCAACGTAGCCAGGTCAGGTCACGGAGCAGGAACATCAGCCAGGCCGGGTCAAATCACGGAGTAGGATCGTCAGACAAGTCGGGTCAGATCACGGAGCAGGAACGTCAGCCAGGCCGGGTCGAATCACGGAGCAGGAACTAAGGAGTGTAGTCAGACGGGCGAAGTCGGTACACAGGAACGCAGGAACACTGGAACACAGCTAACAGCACACTGGCTCAGGAACACCATGAAAGGGCACCTGACAGATGCCAAAGGCCGGGTATAAAAAGGGCAGACTGGGCAGGCCAAATAAGCTCAGCCAATGGGAGCGAACCACAGCAAAGAGTGACAGAAAGAGATCACGGGAACTGTGATAGTGCTACAGTCCTGCGTAGTAGTCTACCTAGATCATATACTCAAGGATGTGTCCGAAGTCTTGCTCAGATTACGCAAAAATCAACTATTCTATAAGATTGAGAAATGCGAGTTTCACAAGTCCATGGTGCCTTTTTTGGGCTTTGTAATTTCTAGAGATGGTATTGCTATGGATCAGGAGAAACTCGCAGCGGTATTACAATGGACACGACCCAAAGGGTTAAAAGCAATTCAGAGCTTTCTTGGGTTTGCAAATTATTATAGGAAGTTTATTCTGAACTTTTCCACTATTGTTAAACCCCTGACTGACCTCACACACAATGGTGCCAACCCATCCCAATGGTCTGAGGCAGCTGATCATGCTTTTGAGACACTTAAGTCTGCTTTCGCATAAGCTCCTGTACTGTCCCACCCCAACCCTTCCCTTCCATTTACATTGGAGGTTGATGCCTCTGAGAATGGGGTAGGGGCAGTACTGTCACAGCGTCCGGTTGCCAGGAGTACTCAGAGACTATGTGGGTTCTTCTATAAAAAGCTGTCTAGTGCCCAGGGTCACTATGAAATTGGGGACAGAGAACTCCTAGCTAATATTCTCGCTCTGAAAGAATGGTGTCACTTGCTTGAAGGTACGAGAACTCATGTATTAATCCTGACAGACCACAAAAATCTGACATATCTCTCGAAGCTAAGAGATTGTCCTCACGTCAGGCCAGATGGGCCTTGTTTCTATCCCACTTTAACTTTATAGTTGCCTGGCTCCAAGAATGTTAGGGCTGATGCCCTGTCCAGGCAATTTGGGCCAGAGATGGATAAGGATGAGGTTCCCGTACCCATCATTCAGCCTGATCGCATCTTGGCTACCTTACGTACTAGCATCACTTCGCCGCTGGGGGAGGAAATTCTGGCTACCCAGGCTGCGGCTCCCCCAGATGCCCCAGTAGGCAAGTGTTTTGTAGATGAGCCATTTCGTACCTGCTTGCTTGAAACCTACCATTCATCTAAGGCTGCTGGGCATATTGGGAGGGATCAATTAATTTGGTCTCTTTCACAAATATTTTGGCGGCCTTCCCTACGGGCTGACTGCTCTGCATTCACTGCAGCCTGTACCACCTGTGCTCGTGCCAAAACCCCTAGAAACCTCCCAGTGGGCTTACTCCAACCAGTACCAAATGGCGAACGACCTTGGTCCTACGTATCCATTGATTTCCTGGGAGAACTGCCAGTGTCCGGGGTTACTCTTTCATCCTTATGGTGGTTGATAGATTCTCTAAAACGTCTCACTTCGTGCCCCTTCCTGGACTTTCCTCGGCCCAGGAGCTGGCAGTTGTCTTTGGTAAAGAGGTGTTCCGGTTGCATGGGGTACCGAGAGCGCTAGTGTCGGGCCGTGGGAGTCAATTTGTGTCCAGGTTTTGGAGAGTATTTTGTAACCAGATGGGCATTCAGCTGTCCTTTTCTTCTGCCTACCATCCCCAGACCAATTGAGCTGCTGAGCGTGCCAATCAAGGATTGGAGCAATTCTTGCGCTGTTTTGTGTCCGATCATCATGATAATTGGGCAGATCTGTTGCCATGGGCAGAGTTTGCCAGGAACTGTGCGGTTAATTCATCATCCAGGAGCTCCCCGTTTCTCATCAACTACGGGTTTCAGCCATGTTTGCTCCCGGACTCATTCCAGTCGCAGCAGATTCCAGCTCTGGACGAGCATATCAAGCAACTCCGCTCCACCTGGGCACAGGTTCAGAGGACCCTCAGTAATTCGTTCCAGTGTTATCAGCGCCACGCTAATCGCAGGTGGCTGCCAGCGGTCTCCTTCCAGATGAGGGACAGGGTATGGCTTTCCTCCAGAAACTTAAACTTGCAAGTTCCATGTAATAAGTTGGCTCCCCGGTTTATTGGTCCTTTCAAGGTGATCCTCAAAGTTAACCCTGTTTCATATGCCCTGGATCTCCCAGCGTCAATTCACATTCACAATGTGTTTCATGTATCTCTGCTGAAACCTCTGGTATGCAACCGTTACACTACCACTCCTGTGGTCCCCGGTCCTGTCGAGGTGCAGGGTCAGGAGGAGTCCAAAGCATCATTGATTCACGCAGATTTAGAGGAAAATTGCAATATTTGGTCCATTGGAAGGGTTATGGCCCTGAGGAACGTTCCTGGGTTGATCAGAATGATCTTCATGCTCCTAGATTGCTGCGCAATTTTTACTCCAAATACCCACAAAAACCAGGTCCCTCTTCTAGGAGAGGGGGTCTTTGAGAGGGGGATACTATCACGGTGCCCGTGCTATTCGGCGACATTCTGTCAGTCTACACTCCTGCTTAACACCTATTGGCAGAACTGTGATTGTCCCGCACAGTATTGTCCTTAAATACTGAGTTTTGGCACATCTCCGGTGCCCTTTCGTGGTGTTCCAGTACCAGCGCTTGTTCCTGATTATTGTGTGCTTTCAGTTTATCGACCCGGCCTGCCTGACTACTCTGCATCCCGTTTCCTGCCTGTGCACCGACCCGAACTGCCTGACCATTCTGCTTCTCATTTCCTGTGTACCGACCCGGCTTGGCTGACGTTCCTGCTCTGTGTACCAACTTGGATTGGCTGACGTTTCTGCTCCATGTACCGACTTGGATTGACTGAGGTTCCTGGTCCGTGTACCGACTTGGATTGGCTGAAGTTCCTGCTCCGTGTACTGACTTGGATTGTTCTACATTCCTGTTCTGTGTGATTCCGCCCGGTTGGGCTTCTGCCTCCTCTGCACGCTCTGACAGATTGTTCTCGGTTGCCCCTGTGTCGCCCCGGCGACATTCCTATTGGTCTGCCTTACGAACCGTTCCAGGTTGGATGCCTCTCAGGGCGAGTTGCTCAGATTCCGTTACTGCTACGGCAGTGCTCAGGCTGCTTAAGTTTCCGTTGATGCTATGGAAGTATCCAGTTGCCTAGTCTCCGTTACTGCTACGGCAGTGTTCACGTGGCTCAGTCTCCATTACTTCTACGGCAGTGCTCAAGTTGCCTGGTCTCCATTACTGCTATGGCAGTGTCCAGTTGCCTAGTCTCTGTTACTGCTATGGCAGTGCTCATGTGGCTCAGTCTCCATTACTGCTACGGCAGTGCTCAAGTTGCCTGGTCTCCATTACTGCTACGGCTGTGTCTAGGTCACTCAGTCTCCATTACTGCTACGGCAGTGTTCACGTTGCCTAGTCTCCGTTACTGCTACGGCAGTGCTCAAGTTGCTCAGCCTCCGTTACAGCTAAGGCAGTCCACAATTGTCTGGTATCCATATTCTTGGGTGTTACTCGTATTTAAGCTCTCACCTCTGTTTGAGCTTCTTAAAAGGCCTTACCACACAAGGGCCTGTCAACATTCTCTGTCTGCTATTAACCCATGCAGTACCGATATACTGGGACTCACACAAGATACTGGACCTGTGTGGGCTTACCTCTGTATAACCTGTCTAGTGGCTGTACTATATTAAGTATATATTACAAGACCTGTGAGGGTTATTGTGATCTTAATTGTTTAATAAAATTGTGTTTTCTCCAAACCTACTGTGTCTGTGTGTCGAACAAACCATTACAGCATATCCATCCGGTAACCAAAGAATTGCAAATTGTATCTCATTAACAAAGATCCAGTAACATAGAATCAAACATACGCACACCAAAATCCGTCCGATCAGGGAGAATCATGGGAGAGAGAGAGTCATTACCAAATAAAAAACAATGAACCCACAAATCACACACATCCAAAGAGGATATCCAATTCGAGACAGATGTGTCAAATTAAGTACCCATATCTAATATCTTAATTATCTAATTACATACTTGTATCATATTATATTCATAGGTGGTTATATTAGTCACTCTCTGGAATCAGAGAATTCTCCCTATGTACATATTTGAAAAATTGTTGGATATACAGAAAATATATATAAATATATATATATATATCATAACAACAACACATAAAAAACAAGCAAAAGAAAACAAAAAAAACACACACAACAAAGAACAAAGCAGCCATGGATAAACATATAGAAATAAAAAAAAATCCCTCATATAAATTCTGTACCATAACACCCTAGTATCTTGTATCATACATCAAACTCTAGGTGTTTCGATGCAGTCAATTAACCCTAAAGTATTTAATTTATAAATCCAGAAAGATTCTCTATTAATCATTGTAAAGCCTTAATATGCTCACTAAGTATTAATTTTAAACCCTCTGGGTTACTATTGTGACATAGTGAGAAGTGTCTGTATACTCCATGAAACTCATAAGTTTTCAAAATGTTTATTTTGTGTTGTCCAAACCATTCACGTATTTTCTGCGTTGTGCAACCTACATATTGTAGGCTGAATGTTACAGTTTAAAAGTAGACTACATATGAAATGTCACATTTCATAAACTCCTTTAGATCAAATGACTCTGATGTGGTAAATGAGGAGAATCTACATACCTGATGAAGAATATATGGGCAAGTTAAACATCTTGGTTTGGCACAGTTATATGACCCTCTTAATCTACTTCCAATCTTCAAGTCTGTTCTTAAGGTATGTTGCTCCTGATTTGATCCACCTGTTTTTTCTTTAGACGTGAAACGCCTTGGAGCTAAAAAGTTCCTATGTGTATGTGCTCATCTATACCTAATCTTGGAGGATCCGATATTATCCCTTTCAGGAATGGGTCACATTTAAGGATATTTCAGTGTTTATTAAAAATTGTTGTTATTTCTAGTACTTTATTGTTATACCTAGTGATAAACATTGATGTCGCTCAAAACTTGTCTTTCTCATCACCCGGATTATTTAAACCCTCACTGACAGGTTCTTTAGCTCATAAAAATAATCTTCTATTAGATCTTCTGGATAAGCCTTATCCAGAAATCTCTGTCGTAAAATCTTACACTGTTCTTCATAGTCTACCATCTTAGTACAATTGTGGCGAATCTGTCTAAATTCACTATACGGTATGTTACATAGCCATTTTTGTGGTGACAGCTATTAAAATATAAAAAGCTATTTTTGTCGGGTGTGTGTGGCCGGTAGCTTGACCTAACGGATGCATCCCTGCTGAGCTCTTGGACCCATAGCCACCACAATCCATGGGAGACGCTTGTGTGCGACTGCTAGGCCGCGACTGCAAGGCACACGGCCTTGCATGGGAGCACGGCGGGAGCAGAGCGTTACGGTTTGTTATGACTCTCAGACACAAAGTTAGGTAAAAACACAACTTTATTGAAAAAATAATGAAAATGATCCCTTAGGATTCCAACACGTACATACAACATTTAATAATAGAAATAGCATAGATAATATAGGCTTTACCGGTCTTGCCAATATACCGGGCAAGACAGCCTGCGAATATAGGGACAGTAGGCTCTACCAGCCTTGCCAATACCGGGTAAGGCAACCTTTTGATGGAATAATGTACCAGGTTCTACCGGCCTTACCAATATACCGGGCAAGGCAGCCCAAGGAACTATACATATAGGCACACCAACCAAGAGTATGACCTAAGGTATTATTGGAGCAAACCAGCGACCGCACGCTGGGACCAACAACGGATTGTATAGCCGCAAGGCTTCTGGAGCAAAACAGCGTCCACACGCTGGGACCAACAACTGATAGTATAGCCGCAAGGCTTCTGGAGCAAACCAACATCCGCACGCTGGGACTAACAACAGCTTGGCATAGCCACAAGGCTTCTGGAGCAAACCAGCGTCCGCATGCTGGGACCAACAAGTGATTTGTATAGCCACAAGGCTTCGAGCAAACCAGCGTCCGCACGCTGGAACCCACAAGTGATTGTACAGCCACAAGGCTGGAGGATAACCCAAAGTCCGCACGCTGGGACTGCAAGTGTCGCCAAGGCGACCAAGCTAACAAGTCGTCAGGAACACAGCAGACAGGACAGGAGATGGCAAGAACCAGCAGGGCGATCAACCAGTCAGGAAGCGGCAGCGAACGATCAGCAGGAAATAGCAACCTCAAGGAACTAGGCTGGAACCAACACTGGAACAGCACTGCAGACAGGGGACTCAGGAACAAGATGCAATCTGGAACTCAGGAACACAGCAACAGGCCCAAACGACTGCTGGAACAAGGTGAAAACAAACGTGGTCGGAGACACCACGAAAGGGCAGCCAAGGGGTGCCCAAACCAGGTTTAAATAGGAAGCATGAGGCGGGTTAAAGGCAGACAGCCAATAGGAGCCCCCTAATGGTGATAGGCAAGGAAATGCATCAATCACGGGCACCGTGATAGTACCCCCCTTTCAAAGACCACCTCTCCTAGAATAGGGTCTAGGCTTCTGCGGGTATTTAGCATGAAAGGCTCTAGATAACCTAGGTGCATGAAGGTCCTTACTGTCCACCCACGATCGATCTTCAGGACCATATCCTTTCCAATGCACCAGGTATTGTATCCTTCCTCTAAGCCTTCGAGAATCAATAATATTCTGTACCTCATTCTCTTCCTGACCCTCAACCTCGGCAGGTCCTGGCACCACAAGTGTGGTAGTATAACGGTTGCATATGAGAGGCTTAAGCAGAGACACATGGAAAACATTATGAATACGCATGGATGCAGGTATGTCTAGTGCATAGGAAACAGGGTTAATTATGCCAATAACTCTGTATGGGCCAATAAACCGTGGAGCCAACTTATTGGACAGAACCTGTAGCTTAAGATTCCTGAGGAAAGCCACACTCTATCCCCAACCTGAAAGGAGACCGCTGGAAGCCTTCTGCGATTAGCATAGCATTGATGATGCTGGAATGACTGACCAAGTGCCCTCTGAACTTGTGCCCATGTGGAACGGAGTTGCTCGATATGCTCATCCAGAGCTGGAATCTGTTGTGTCTGGAAGGAATCTGGGAGCAAACAGGGCTGAAACCCATAATTGATCAAAAACGGAGAGGTCCCAGATGAGGAATTAACCGCACAGTTCCTGGCGAACTCCGCCCAAGGCAACAAGTCGGCCCAATTATCATGATGGTCAGCAATGAAACGACGCAGAAATTGTTCCAAACCCTGATTGGCCCATTCAGCGGCTCCATTGGTCTGGGGATAGTAGGCGGAGGAAAAGGACAATTGTATGCCCATTTGTTCACAAAATGCCCTCCAAAACCTAGACACAAACTGGCTCCCCCTGTCGGACACCAGTACCCTGGGTACTCCATGCAACCGAAATACTTCTCTGGCAAACACAATTGCCAATTCCTTAGACGAGGGACGGCCACGAAGGGGCACAAAATGAGCCATTTTAGAAAATCTGTCTACCACCGTCAGTATGAATGAATACCCTCTAGACATGGGCAATTCTCCCATAAAATCAATGGAAACATGCGACCAAGGGCGTTTGCCATTAGGCACGGGTTGAAGCAAGCCCACCGGAAGATGTCTAGGGGTCTTAGCACGAGCACAGGTGGCACAGGCATTAGTAAAATCGCCACAATCGTTTCTCATAGAAGGCCACCAAAATAACTGAGAAAGGGACCATAACAATTGGTCTCTACCAATATGTCCTGCAGCCTTAGAGGAATGGTACGTTTAGAGTAATTGAGTACGAAATGGTTCTGCAACATAACATTTACCCACCGGGGTTTCATGAGGAGCAGACGCCTGAGAAGCCAAGATCTCCTCCCCTGTAGGGGAAGTGATACTAGTACGTATAGTAGCCAATATTCGATCGGGTTGAATGATAGGTGCTGGTGCTTCCACTCTGTCATTCTCAACCTCAGATTGTCTTGACAGTGCATCCGTCCTAACATTCTTAGATCCCGGTAAATATGATACAATAAAATTAAATCGAGATAGAAATAGTGCCCATCTGGCCTGACGAGTGGACAATCTCTTGGCCTCCGAGAGATAGGTCAGGTTTTTATGATCCGTTAGAATTAGGACAGGATTTTTTGTACCTTCAAGTAAATGACGCCATTCCTTAAGAGCGAGGATAATGGCCAATAATTCTCTGTCCCCTATCTCATAGTGGCTTTGCGCCTCGGTCAACTTTTTCTAAAAGAACCCACAGGGTCTGAGTGTTCCACGTTTATTGTGTCGTTGAGAAAGTACTGCCCCAACCCCAATATCTGAGGCATCAACCTCTAACGTAAATGGAAGTAAAGGATTGGGGTGGGATAACACAGGAGCCGCAGCAAAAGCCAACTTCAGTTTCTCAAAGGCCTGCTCAGAAGTTACTGGCCAACAAGATGGATTAGCGCCCTTATGCGTAAGGTCAGACAAAGGTTTGACAATGGAAGAAAAGTTCTTAATAAACTTCCTATAATAATTAGCGAAGCCCAAGAATCGCTGTATCGCTTTAAGACTCTTAGGTCGTGGCCATTGTAGGACTGCTGTCAGCTTTTCTTTGTCCATAGCAATGCCGTCCTTGCCAATTACGAACCCCAAAAATGGCACACTGGTTCTGTGAAACTCACATTTCTCCAATTTACAGTACAATTTATTTTCTCGTAGCCGCAACAACACTGTAGACACATCCTTGATGTGTTGTGACATATTTTGGGAATGAATCAATACATCGTCAAGGTACACCACGACACATGACTGTAACATATCTCTGAGGACATCATTTATCAACTCCTGAAAAACTGCGGGTGCATTGCACAACCAAAATGGCATGACTAGATATTCATAGTGCCCGGATCTAGTATTAAAGGCAGTCTTCCACTCATCACCTGCTCGAATGCGGACCAAATTATATGCCGCCCTTAAGTCCAATTTGGTAAAGATCGAGGACCCCTTAAGTCTGTCAAAAAGCTCGGTGATGAGTGGTATCGGATATGCATTCTTAACCATCAGTTTATTCAAGCCACGGTAGTCAATGCATGGTCTTAATTCTCAATTTTTCTTTTTTACAAAAAAGAACCCAGCCCCCGCCAGAGAGGTAGATTTCCGTACGATCCCTCTAGCAAGGGCATCAGAAATATAATCCTCCATCGCCTTATTTTCCTCACAAGACAATGGATATGTGCGTCCCCTTGGAGGTATTATTCCCGGAGGCAATTCAATGCTACAGTCATAGGATCTGTGCTGAGGTAAAGGGCCAGCTTCTCCTTTGCTAAAAACATCGACAAATGACTGGTATACATCTGGTATAGCAGAGGAGGTGCACAAGACCTTAACTGGCTGGGTGACGCACTTATCCATGCAAAACGGAGACCAAGCAGCAATTTTACATTTTTCCCAATCAATTTGTGGATTATGTAACTGTAACCAAGGAAATCCCAATATTACAGCATGATGAGGAGAATTAATAAGTTGGAACTGCTGCCCTTCTCTGTGAAGAGCCCCAATAGTCATGGATAATGGCATAGTTTCGAATGTAACATGAGCAGGTTCTAAGGGTCTGCCATCGATTCCTTCAATAGCCAGGGGGTTTTATCTTTTGATGCGTGGAATTCCATGCAATTCGGCAAAGGTATTATCCATAAAATACCCTGCTGCCCCAGAATCAACCAGAGCCAAAACCTCCACTGAGCGTTGTGCCCAGGACAATACCACCTGTATGGTGGGTTTCATTGTGCCCAACACTGGGGACGATTGTACACCACCTAGGGCCTGTCCCCCAAGATACCCTAGGTGTGTTTGTTTCCCGGACATACTGGACAAGATCTTAGCAAATGCCCATTCTTACCGCAGTATAGGCACAATCCTTATTTCCTGCGATACATTTTCTCCTCTTTAGTTAACCTAGTGAAAACCACTTGCATAAGTTCACCTGATTCCCGTATGGGTTCACTAGGTTTAGATGCCACGGGAAGGCTGGGTGGGCAAAATGTACTCATAGACCCACTATTCTTTGACTGGAACCTGCAATCTCTAGCGATTGATCTCTCACGTATTCTGGAATCAATCAGTATAACGTATTCAATATAGTCATCAAGATCAGGGGGCAACTCTTTTGCAGCAATCTCGTCTTTAATCTGGTCATTCAGGCCCTGAGCAAAAGCTGCCAACAATGCCTCATTGTTCCAGCCCACCTCTGCCGCCAATGTGAGAAATTCAATGGCATAGTCACCCACCGTACGCCTGCCCTGTTGTATCTCCATAAGGTGTTTGGCAGCAGAGGTAGTTCTACCAGGAGGCTCAAACATTCTCCTAAATGATTGCACAAATTCACTAAAACTCTTAGTGCAAGGTTTAGCGTTTTCCCACAAGGGGTTAGCCCAGGCCAATGCTCTGCCAGTCAGCAGGGATATCATAAACCCAATTTTACTGCGATCATTAGAAAACACGTGTGCTGTCAATTCCATAAATATTTCAAGCTGATTGACAAACCCTCTACACAGATTAGGGTCACCATCATATCTGAGTGGCAAGGGTGCAGAAGCAGTTAACCCCTTAACTGCAACTCCTAATTGCCTAGTCTCATTCTCCGGTGTCTGACTGGGCGGGACCACCGGACTAGCTCCAGACTTGTCAGCGAGTACAGTGCGTTCAAGTATAGTTTGAATTGTGATTGCCAACTGATCCAAGCGTTGCTCATGCATATCCATCCTCCAATGGATATTCTGTGTATTACCATCACTGCTGCTGTCTGAGGTCATGGCCCTTTTGTACTATCACGGTTTGTTATGACTCTCAGACACAAAGTTAAGTAAAAACACAACTTTATTGAAAAAATAATTAAAATGATCCCTTAGGATTCCAACACGTACATACAACATTTAATAATAGAAATAGCATAGATAATTTAGGCTTTACAGGTCTTGCCAATATACCGGGCAAGACAGCCTGCGAATATAGGGACAGTAGGCTCTACCAGCCTTGCCAATACCGGGTAAGGCAACCTTCTGATGGAATAATGTACCAGGTTCTACCGGCCTTACCAATATACCGGGCAAGGCAGCCCAAGGAACTATACATAGGCTCTACCGGCCTTGCCAATACCGGGTAAGGCAACCTTCTGATAGAATAATGTACCAGGTTCTACCGGCCTTACTAATATACCAGGCAAGGCAGCCCAAAGAACTATACATAGGCTGTACCGGCCTTGCCAATACCGGGTAAGGCAACCTTCTGATGGAATAATGTACCAGGTTTTACCGGCCTTACCAATATACCGGGCAAGGCAGCCCAGGGAACTATACATATAGGTACACCAACCAAGAGTATGACCTAAGGTATTATTGGAGCAAACCAGCGACCACACGCTGGGACCAACAACAGATTGTATAGCCGCAAGGCTTCTGGAGCAAACCAGCGTTCGCACGCTGGAACCAACAATTGATTGTATAGCCGCAAGGCTTCTGGAGCAAACCAGCGTTCGCACGCTGGAACCAACAATTGATTGTATAGCCGCAAGGCTTCTGGAGCAAACCAGCGTCCGCACGCTGGGACCAACAACTGATTGTATAGCCACAAGGCTTCTGGAGCAAAACAGCTTCCGCACGCTGGGACCAACAACTGATAGTATAGCCGCAAGGCTTCTGGAGCAAACCAACGTCCGCACGCTGGGGCTAACAACAGCTTGGCATAGCCACAAGGCTTCTGGAGCAAACCAGCGTCAGCACGCTGGGACCAACAAGTGATTTGTATAGCCGCAAGGCTTAGAGCAAACCAGCGTCCGCAGGCTGGGGCCAACAAGTAATTTGTATAGCCACAAGGCTTGGAGCAAACCAGCGTCCGCACGCTGGGATCAGCAAGTGATTTGTATAGCCGCAAGGCTTGGAGCAAACCAGCGTCCGCAGGCTAGAACCCACAAGTGATTGTACAGCCACAAGGCTGGAGGATAACCCAATGTCCGCACGCTGGGACTGCAAATGTCGCCTAGGCGACCAAGCTAACAAGTCGTCAGGAACACAGCAGACAGGACAGGAGATGGCAAGAACCAGCAGGGCGATCAACCAGTCAGGAAGCGGCAGCGAACGATCAGCAGGAAACAGCAACCTCAAGGAACTAGGCCAGAACCAACACTGGAACAGCACTGCAGACAGGGGACTCAGGAACAAGATGCAATCTGGAACTCAGGAACACAGCAACAGGCCCAAACGACTGCTGGAACAAGGTGAAAACAAACGTGGTCGGAGACACCACGAAAGGGCAGCCAAGGGGTGCCCAAACCAGGTTTAAATAGGCATTATGAGGTGGGTTAAAGGCAGACAGCCAATAGGAGCCCCCTAATGGTGACAGGCAAGGAAATTAATCAATCACGGGCACCGTGATACAGAGGTGGCTGTTAATCTGCACTGGTCCCCATCTCCGATCTCAACTACACACAGAGCATGATGCGGGGATACTGAGGACGCCAAATCTATGCTCAGTGGCTTGGTGCGCCATTTGATAGCGGGAGAACTCCTCTGCCTTGGCAGCCCTGAGGGGGGAGTTGGATGGCATAGCTTCACAACCTGGTGACCATACAGTGAACTACTCCTGATCATTCTCCTTGACTGTGCTGATTCTGGGGTGTGCAGTGGGATGCCCACAGCTTCGTGATCTTGATATATCAGTGTCCACACTCAAGCATCTGGTGGAACTCTGGGCCTGGACTGTCCCCATTCCATTTGTTGTTTTGTTTTTCCAGTTCCCTTCCCTCCCAATAGGCCCCTGATCTAATGGCTATTGAGTACTGGTGTGAATTCTGCATATCAGAGACTTGCACGTCTTTCTCATCTTACTCCTGCACTGAACGGATACACTCGTACTTACTACCCCCATTCTCATTGGGCTTACCACTCCCCCCAAAGATTTCCACTACATCTACTTGTATTTTACTGACCATTTCTCTGTGTGAAATCCTGCTCCTTTACCCTGTTGAAATACTGTTAGAGCTGTTCCCCCCTGGAGTGGAGGAGTGGATCATTTGTTGCCTTTGTCTCTAGACCCACTGGCGCTACTTATATACTTTGCCCTTTTACTTATTGTCTGAGGATTTGACCCCTGGATGCCAGGACTGTCAGTGGAGTTTGTGTGGGCCTGATAGGCCGCAACAGCGGCCTTGCGCTGGGACATGTTGACGTAAGAGATGACTGCAGACTTAATGCACCAGTGCCGAGGACGGCATACCATACTGAGGTTCAGGGAGTCACTTCCTCACGGAAGAGTGCCATTACTCCTACCACCATATGGAGGGTTTACAGAGGAGGGATGGAGTGGTGTTATCTCTCGGCCTGGAAGTTACTCAGCAGATCACACTCTTATCCTAGGCACCAAGGCTGAACTTGTAGATTTGGTGAGTGGGCCATACCATCAGATTTACACAGGAGTGCTTCTATTCGAGCTTGGGACTCTCCAAAATATGGGGCCTGGGCTGCTTCCCTCTCCTTTGGAGATTTTATGGCCCCGGTTCCCCCCCCAATGGGCCTTGGTGCTATTAGCAATATAATACTGCAGCTTCAATTGGAGGACGGTGTATTTAGTATCTACTATCCCTCAAGGCATCAATATAAACTTTGATGTCTGCCCTCTTGAACAGAAACCTGTACATCTGCCCTAGCTGGGATAACAATTAAGTTGTTTGCCTTGGCCTACTTACCTGGGGACCTGCACATTACCTCCGTCTCTTGACTTGTATACAAAGCGGACCTCTACTAGCTCTAATATCACCTTGTTTTCTTCCCTTGTTTATGTGTCCCCACTTATCCCGTGTATAATTGCACTCACTGGGGTCCTGGGGTTGTTCCTCTTCAGAATCTCTGCTCTGGTGATACACTTTGTGACAGTCTTGGAGCCAGGTCCACCTGAGCAGCATTACTTCTTCTGATACCAGGCTGGGAAGTATTATCTGGCCTACCTCAGCCATCAGATCATAATTCCCTGTACGTCTGATCTATCCTCTTTATGTGTCCCCACCTCTATCTCATGTATGATATTGGTCATTGATCACCGGTTTTGCCACTCTTCTGCCTTTGTGCTGCATCTCCAGACCGGGTCAGTGAGACTCTGCAATTATTATATTCTCTACTGTACATCTGAACACTAACATTGAGTCCAGATGAGATTAATCCCAGTTACTACCTTCTTTTTTTGTATTCAACTACTCCTCTATAAATACAGATATGTAGTGGACACCGTCTGATGTCCCTGGGTGTCTTCTCTCTCATTGTGTAGCCTCAGACTTCCACACTATATCCTTCGCTATCTTATCTCTACTGATATAATTGTACCTTCATACCAACACATCATGTGGAAGAGGTCCAATTGGGGGACTACAAAAATAAACAAAGTCAATTTGCTAGAAGGCAAATGGAGGATGGATAAGTACAAACTATCATGGAGCAGGCTTCTGCGCCCTCTTCTCCCTCCCACTCATCCGATCCTGACGAGACCTCTGATTCACACTTCACAGAACTAATGGCAGCCATTGTCAAAATGTTTTAACCAGTAAAATTGACTCTGTGCAGATGGAGTTAAACCTGCTGCGTGCTGATCAACAAAATATGAGAGTGAGAGTATTAGACATGCAGAGGCAAGTTACTGCCTGGAAGACTCTATCCCTCCTATCAGTGAATCACTTGAAGCATTGAAGTAACAGGTTATGACCTTACAGAGAAAAGCTGATGACCTTGAAAACAGATCTCGCCGCTGTAACATCCGAATTGTAGGAATACCGGAGAATTGTGAGGAACGTAACCCAGAACAATTTGTGGAATGCTGGGTGAAAGAAAAGCTGGGTGAGGAGGGTCTCTCTAGCTCATTTGTTGTGGAGAGAGCCCATAGGGTCCCCTCAGTTCAACCTCCTCCAGGAGCCATTCCAAGACCCCTCATTGCCAAACTTCTCAATTACAGAGATAGAAATGCGATCCTGCGGATGACCCGACTTAACAGCCCTATTATGCACGGCAGTGTTCGAATCTCCATATACCCAGATTTCTCAATGGAGCTCCAGCATCAAAGGATGAAATTCCAGGAGAGTAAATTGTGTGAAAAAGATATCCAATATGCCATGCTGTTTCCAGCCAAACTACGTGTAATCCACAATGGTTCAACTTCTTTTTTACCTCTGAATCTGAGGCCATGAGGTGGATTGAGGCTCTGTAAATGGGAGAGATTCCTTTTCCTCACGGTGACTCTGATTACTTGAATACACATACCTTGCAGTGGTGCACCCTAGCACTTCATCTTGGTTGTACCACAACTATTGACTTCTGTAAGTCTCCACTTCAACAGTATACGAGCTCCATGCAGGTTACAGAGTGTGGCCTTTATGAAGACAATCATCGGGTACACTCTTGTTGTGCTCTATCCAACAAACTGGTATATAACTATGATTACTTGTCAATCAGTTATTGACGAGAGGATATAATATTCATAACTGTTATACGTGAATGTATTAGCGTTACTGTTTCAAAGGATATTTTATGTTCCTCTTTTATCACATAAATACAACTATCCTCCTTCGTAAATTCCTCTTGTGTACCAACTAAGAGGGGGTGGGGTGGGGATCTCCATCTGCAATTATGATGCTATTTTACCCCTAGACTAGGGGAGACCTTGCCTCAGTGGGGCAGGGCACCAGATGTGTTGCTGGTGGGTACCGGCGAGCACTGCGGTGTGTTGTCTTCCTTGTTATCATTACCACTGGGATGGGTTTTTTTTTTTATTGTTTCCCCAAATGTTAAGCTAGGATGAGTATTTGGGTTTACTGCATATATTATCTTATATGATACGATGCACTGGTGATTGTATTGATGTGTCACAAAGTTGATATACCTTTTATTTTGGGACGCACCAATATATATAGATATCATATGCCACCGTGGATACTCATGGAACTATGAATGTGTACTATGTTTTGAGAACTGTTTTTCCTGCATAAATTGTACTGTCCTTGATTTGATATTTTGATGAGGGGATGGAATCTTCATGTTTGTTATAAATGAATGTATTAACATTATTGCATCAGAAGGTATATTATACTCTTCATGTTTCATACAAGTACAACTGTTCTCCTTTGTAAATTCATCTTGTATGTCAGACAAGAAAGGGATGGGGTAGACAATTTCATCTGCAAATATGTTGATGTTTTACTATTAGAATAGGAGTGACCTTGCCTCGGTGGGGCAGGGCATTGTATATGTCGCTGGTGTTTACCGGCGGATGTTGCTGTGTGCTTTCTTCCTTATTATTATTACTATTGGATTGTGTGTGTTTTTTTCCTATCTCCCAATGTTGAGTAGATGGGTTTACTGCACGTATTACTTTATATGTTACGCTAACAGTGTATTGGTATTGGTGAACCAAAAATTTTATATCCCTTTTCTTTTGGGATGCACCAATATAGATTTAAAATAAATTAATTGATGATATATGTCACCGTGGACACCCATGGGACTATGAGTATGTTTTACGCTTTGAGAACTGTTTTCTCCATACAAGTTGTACTGTTCTTGATGAGGGGGGTGTCCTGGGTCCGGCTTGGGATTACCTTGGGGTTTTCATTTAGGGATTGGATTCTCAACCTGTTGGGGTTGGATCAGGACAGGGTGGGAGGGACTTTGCTAGTTTGTAGGATGGTATCCTTGGATTGAGCGATTCACCCCCTGGTGGTGGCGGGTGTTTGCTATTAACCAATAAAGCATCTCTTTCATGGTGAGTAAGATTAGACTTTTATCTTAGAATGTCAGAGTCCTTAATGATCCCATTAAACGGAAATTAGTCCTTACTCCTTACACATATCAAAATACATCACTCCGACATCATTATGCTTCAGGAAACACATTTGTATGTGGGGAAAATAATTGCACTGAAGCGGCCATGAATTAATCACCATTATCATTCCACTTTCTCCACTCATGCTAGAGGGGTGTCAGTCCTAATTCATAAAATGACTCCTTTTGAATTCTTGGACATACATATAGACCCTAACAGTAGATTTATTTTCCTGTCTGTAAAATTCAGGGACATCTTTTTCTACTGATGCATATATATATTCCTCCCCCATTTGAGCCCAGTATACTGCACGAGGTGCTAACCTATGTCTCCACCTGAACTGATTCATGTAATAATTTGTTCGGCTGACTTTAATATGACTATGGATGAGAAACTGGACAGAAAGGGTGGGGATTGAGGATAACAGACAGTACAGAGCTAGGTTTCAGTCTCTCCTACAGGACATGGGTTTGGTAGATGCATGGAGGACTTTACACATTCTGACACTGGAATACTCCTGCCACTCCACCACTAAATGTCTTTCACGTATTGATTATACATTTCTTTCTCATTGTGGACTGCGTAGATTGGATAACTGTTAGTTCTTGCCCAGAGTGGCCTCTGATAATTCTCCATTGGTTACCTCTATCTACTTGGGTGCTGCTCCTGATTCTCGCAAATGGCGACTTAACCTGATGTGGTTGAATAGGGAGGATATTACTCAACTTCATGCTTGGAATCTACAGTTCAACTTTGTGAAAAACTCACAATCCACCTCTCCTCCAAAGATCTGGGATGCAGCTAAGGCTGTAGCTAAGGGGTCCCTCACAAAAAACACAAGCAGGAAGAAATTCACCAGCTGGAGGAGTGTCTTCAACTGGCAGAGGCTCAATTTGTAGCACAGGACACCTCTGAAACCTGCAAAGAATTTCAAAATGCTTCCCTGAGATATAACTGGTGTCTGACCTTAATTTAAACCAAATATTTTATAAAAAACAGATATTATTTGAAGAAGTTGACATGACGGGCAAACTGTTAGCTCACCTTGTGAAGGCCAACTTGGGATCTAGCCTAATTACATCATTGGTATCGGAGACGGGTGTGTAACCACAGTAACCACAGTGCTGGCAGTTGACATACTGCCTTTTTCTTTTGTTGAAAACAGAGGCTTTAAATAACTGATGTCATGTGTTGCACCCTGCTAGAATATCCCTTACTACAATCCCAAGCAACAGTTATTTTTCAAGGATGGCTAATTCTTTTTTCATGGCTTACCTTGCCGTAGGCGACAGCCTGCTAACAAATTTAGGTCCCTGCTTGCTTACAGATTTTAAGACTTCTGTTGCTATATAATAGAGAATATGTGTTTTCTATACATACAAAAGAAAATGGGAATTTTTTTCCCAACCCCAACATTGAGCAATGCTTGATATATTGAAATAAATATGGAACTATTATAGCACTTTAATTTTTTAAGAGACTGAATGATGTTTCATGTATAGAAACCAGTACAGAACATTTGTAATGACTAATGTATGATGAGCTGAACAATAATAAGGTATTTATAAATTAATCTTAATTTAAAAGGGTCTCTGTTCTCCTTGAATGCTACAGAGGTTTCCAATGGACTGCTGCTGTGTAATGCATTGTAGACCTCTAGAGCATTTAAATCAATGAGAATTTTTATTTGTCCCCTATGTTGCTTGCCTCAGAATTACTCCATTCTCACAGAGAAATAATTTTTGTTTTTCTGATTAAAATTCCTAGTATCATGATCTTAAAGATTATCTTATACCAGTTGAAGAGCCCATGTACACGGGCCGCATTGCCAGCCGGTCGTGGTGCAGTCATGTGTAACAGAGGCTGCCCGCACCACGGCTGATATGGAGTGGGACCGGGGTCCTCTCTGCTCCCTGCTTCATATCAGCCGCATCAAGGGCAGTCTCTACTGTGCATGACTGCATTGTTATAAACTCTTTAGCAAATTATTATATAGAATATTATAAAGTTTTAAAATGTATAGAGAAATAAAAAATACATTTTTACATAAATATATTTCATTAATTTATTGAAAATGTAATATTTATATTCTTGAAATATTTTCAGTACAAACTGATGTCTGCCAAAAATAGGTAATCAAAACAAATCATAAAACAAAAAATGCAGTCATTCACATGATGAATATTTTTAATTAAAATAATATCCATACCTTGGTAAACTAATTTCATTTGGAAATAATGAAATGACAGAGCACTGTATATCAAATACAGATACCTATTTATAACAAACCTATAAATATTCACATCATTCATTTTTTAAAGTATACTGTCCTTGACGAATAAACCAGAATAATATATCTCTAATATTTAAATGCTTTTTGTCTTTTAATTGTGAAACATTTAAGTTTGCAGTTTGTGAAAATACTTTAATTGCTTTCAAAAAAGCAGTGGATACCTATCTAGCACAGAACAATATTGAAAACTGTGACAGATGACTTCAATGCAGATAGGTTGTTTGCAGTCATAAAGAAATGTTATTACCCATTTGGGGCTTAATTGGAAATGGCTTCAGTGGTTTTTTTTCCATCCTCTGGATCAAGAGAGGTGTATTGCATGGGCTGGACTTGATGGATGCATGCCTTTTCAGCCTCATCAGCTATGTTACTATGTTTCACTGTATAAAAGAAGAGACAAAAGAACAAAGATGGGTTCTCCCAAAACTTATTTGATGTTGTGGAAATTTCGGATTAATCTTTTAAGTATTTCTACCATTAGAGCTCACTTTGGCCAGATTTTGTTTTACTGAAAATATGCCATACCCTTATTTTGAAACATGCTATTTAATTCCAGCCTAAGCAGATATTATAGTTCAAATCTGCTTTTGAAAGGGTAATTTCAGCTCTGGAAGCTTGAACTCATTGGTGCAGCATTTGCTTGGCTGCTTGAAAGCATAAACGCAATACATGCCCAAGGGAAGCAATGCAAATTCATAATACACAAAGTTTTCAATTAATTTCAGTGGGGAGTGTATCATTGCTAGAGATGTCTCATTGCTTTACAATGTCGTGCAGACATCTAACATTAAAGGGATAGTAATGTTTCATAATAAAAGCAGCTCTAATTAATCATCATAGTATTTGGACTTTGGAGAGTGTTATTTCAATTCTGTCAGAGTTGTAGTTCAAGAGTAATTCAATGACAAAGTGTCCCCCTCCCGCCCCTTTTACTGATATAACACTGCTCAGCTGGAACAGAAAGGAGGTGCCCAGGTAGATTGCAGAGAGGGACAATCTTCAATTAAGATAAGGGAAAAACCTGAAAAGCTTGTCAAGGGGGGCAGGGCTTTCATTGTTTTCATGCAAAGAAGATTGTCCCCTGCTGTTATCTGTCTGGTCTATGGACTGGATTCCACATCTGAGAAGAGATGGCTTACACTAGGTAAAAGGGGCGGGAGGGGGAAAATTTGCTTGTGAATATCTCTTAAACCATAAAGGTTTGAGAGATAAGACTTATATCATTCTTCATGTTTTTTTAATGCCTACAAAATAAAATAAAGTTAAAACGAAGTATTACTATCCCTTTAAAGGGGTTAACTTACTCATTGAAATCAAGGGAACATTTTAAAAAATTAAAATGCATGAGAACTTTAAGCCTTTTTCAAGGGTGTCCAAAATATTGCTTCACAATCAATTGGACATCCCAATGGCACTCAAGTGGATACAAAATTGCCATATATTGGGCAGGGATACAGAACTAAACAACATGGTACAGCTGAGCCATTATGTTTTGACTTTTATTCTCAAAGGGTTGCAGAGTTTTGATGTTAGAGAACATTAAACCTTTCTATTACCTCAGGGGAGTCCAAAATATTACTTCAAAATGGTACCACTATGACATTTATTTTCTGGATTTTCTTTCCAATGGGCTGCAAAGTTTTGATGCTTGAGTGATCTCAAGAACAGCATCTGATGCCAAAAATCACCTCATCATCTCAGCCCAGGTATTGAAATTCACAAGCACTGGTGGTTCAAACCAGTAGCATGAGCAGCCAAGGCCTCCTAGGACATGTTCTTTTTCTTTAACATTGTTTTACATAATAATAGACATGCCTGACAGTGTACCTGGTGTTGTTGACTCTTGAAATTTCCTTCTGGATCTGCCACTACACTGTATTGTTCTGCCCACATATTTGTCTTAGCATTGCAAGAACCCCATGAATAGGGGTAGGAGAAAGGTCCCTTCATGTAACATGTAAAAAAATCTATTAAAACCATGTGGCTGAAAATCCACTTTAAATACAGTGATTAAAATCTTCAGCATTTTTGCCCATTGGCAAAAATTATTTGCTATTTTTTCAATGGCTAAAACATTTTCTCTCTTTTATTAACATGTTTTTCACCTTTTCGCTATAAAACGTGCCATTTTCCAGGGAGTGGAACACAATACAAGCAGTTACAGAGTGAGAGGTGCTGTCTTGTTGTGCTGTGAATTAATAGTGAAATTGAGGTGGGAGAGGCTCATAGTGACTGCTATTACTACAAGCAAGTTTAATAACAATAAAAGCAGGACATGGAAGGACCATAATGCATCCTGTGGGTCTGAGGAGGAGTAAGTGACCACTACCACCAACATTAAAGGGTCTTGATGCCCTGGTTCCCCAGAACCAGTGCTGGCCAGTCCCCCTACATCACCCCTAGGGTCTTGGGAAATTTATCTCACAGGAGGACGAAGAGGGTAGTAATGTGAGCAGGACAGGTCAGCTGCCTGTGCCTGCTGCCAGTGCTTCTCCTGCTCCCACCAATGATGTGCCTGCTGCCAGTTCTGAACCTGCTGCCAGTGCTGAACCTAGTGTGTCTTGTAATTCTCAGAAGAGGGGAGAAGGAGATGATGCCAAGTGTGACAGCAGCGGACCCTAAGTCACACTTGCAATCCAGAAGCAGTCCTTCCACTACAACAGTGTTTCTCAACTCCTGTCCTCAGGGCCCACTAACAGGCAAAGATTTGATGATGTCCTTGTTAGAGCACAGGTGAGTTAATCAATGTGAACGAGCCTCTGATCACCACACCTGTGCTCTAGCAGAGAAATCCCTACGTCCTGGCCTGTTAGTGAGTCCTGAGGACAAGAGTTGAGAAACACTGCACTAGAACTACTACTAATAAGTAAGGATGGGAGAAATGTTTCACCTCAAACAAAAAATGGCAAATAATGGCAATTCCCACTTGGCTAATAATTTCCCATGAAAAGTGTCCTCTACCTTTTTCACCTAGCTCATTCCATTGAAATTAATGGGAACATTAATTTACATACAACATGTAGCAAATATTATTTTATTTCCCAAAGGCATAGTATAAAAGGAGCATGAGGGTGCCTCTCTTGGTGGACTGAGGGGAAAGAACAGGGAATTTTTTTGGGGGGGTTGTTAACTGGGAATGGGGAGGGCAGTTAACAAAAAAATAAATACTAAATACAATTAAAAAAAAAACATAAAACATGGTATAAAATGGGTCTAAGGAGGATGCCTGTGTTGGTGGGTGGAGTCTGGGGAAATAATCAGTTGAACAGGGAATTTGTTTTGCGGGGTTTGTTGACTGGTATTGGGGGGATAGTTAATAAAAAGCAAATATATACAATAAAATAAGAAATTTGTTTATATCATGGTAGAGACAGGGATCCAGCTGCAACTGGGGTAGACCGATACTTGATAGAGGATGATATTTAAGATTTGTTGTTAGAAGCCCAAGCCCTGAGGAAACATTGGTTTGTAGGACTTAGACTTGTTTGGCACAAGCCCTGAGGAAACATTGATTTGTAGGACTTAGACTTGTTTGGCACAAGCCCTAAGGGTAAGGAAACATTGATTTGTAGGACTTAGGCTTGTTAGAAACAAGCACCCAAAAAATGTTTTTTTGTAGGCCTATGTTGTTTTTTTATTGTTTTTTTTGTTTGTATTTTTAAAGCACAAGCCCTGAGAAAAAAAATGTCCTACTGGCCTAGTGCTAATAGTGTGATTGCTGTTATTGCTGTTGCTGCTGCTGAGTTATTTAAGCAGCAGGATCATTATGGTTCAACAAGAATGGGATCAACAACAGCTGTAACATGGGTGATTGATGAAGAAGGTTCCACTTGCCACAGCTAGCTCCAGTGATGCACCTAAGGCAGTATCAGCACCATAACTAGCCCCCACCACTTCAGGTATGTGTGGAGAAAAGAAGTAGTTGGTCAGTTATGCTTATCCACGTGCCCCTCCTCCAAAATCATGGGTGTGTTGAGAATAGAAATATTTCCCTTGAGAGCAGGAACTGTGGACTCTCACATCCTCAACTGCAATGTGCACAGTGTAAATAAGGGAAGGACTGGGAAGTGGAAGAATGGGTACATTTGCACTCACATTTAATGCCTGACCCAACACTATCCAAGCACCATGACACTTTCCCCAATGTGAAATCCCACCCCCAGAAACAAAGGACTGCTGCTGTCATTATGCCCCTTGACCACACCCTGCTAAAGACACATGACAACTTATTCTGTGGAATTAAATCTCCCCAGACGCCTGCTTGATGCCCCTCTTGAAATTCTCCTCCACCACACTGCCATGTGTGGTCAGTACACCACACAGTGTGTAATGGGTGGACACGAAGTGCCACATCCTAACATCTACAGAGTGACTATCATTTGGTGGGGAAAGTAATGATGAATGAGGTGGATTGGCAGATTCTGGGGCAGAGGATGATGTTGTTGATGTTGCTGCAACTACCTCAGAATCAGCACTGCAACTAGGACCAGAAGTATTGCTGCTGCTGGCAAGAATAACCTGTCCTAGTCCTGCATCACTTGTTGACCTCATTCCCACTGTGTCCATGGTGATCTGTGGCACACTAGCCTGCATCCACAAATTCCAAAAGCTCAATGCTTCTGGTGGCGGTGATGCCCATCCTAATGTCTCTCTCCCATTCCTACTAAGTTTGGGCTAAAAAGGCCATCACTGTCTCTTCCACCCCAACTTCTCCAACATCATCATCACCACCACTAGTACCTCTGTGCTGCTGCTGCTCTATTACAGACATATCACTGCTGCTTGGAGGAGATGACAAGAAATGTGACAGAGGGTTCCCTAATGTCACACTTGCCATTTCATGGTGACATGAAGAAGTCAGGCTGGCAGCATTAGCAGCAGGCACAGGCAGCTGATGTTTGCTACTTCTGGTGGTTTTATTATTGCTATCCCTGCCATCCACCACCAGTACTGACTTCTTCGGGATCATATTCCACCTGGACAATGCTATGGGGGAAGGTGACTCCCAGGGCTAGGCGAATGTTGTGGGCTTCCCCTACTACTCCCCTAACAATAGTCTCACCGGCTGCTTTAACATTACTTTTACTACTACTAAAACCAACCACATAATGTCAGCCCTCCACACAGTCACTAGTAATATGATTACCCCCTCCATCAATCCTAAAACTAACAAGCTGCTGGAGCTTCATAGTAGTAGTACTACTAGCAGTGGCAGGACTGTCTGAGGATGGCAAGAGTAACTTAGGGTCCACTGCTGTCACACTTGTCATCATCTTCTCCTTCCCTACTCCAAGACACACTGGCAGCAGGTTCATCACTGGCAGCAGGCACAGCACTGGTGGAGGAGCAGCAGCACATCTGATAGCAGACACAGTACTGGTGGCAGCAGGCACAGCAGTGGCAGCAGGCACAGTACTGGTGGTAGCAGGGGCAGCATGTCTAACAGCAAGCACAGCATTAGTGGCAGCAGGGGCAGCATGTCTGATAGCAGGCACAACAATGGTGGTAGCAGTAGCAGGGGCAGCACATCTGACAACAGGCACAGCACTAGTGGCAGCAGGCACAGGCAGCTGACCTGTCCTGCTCACACTACTACTCTTTTCTTCCTCCCTTGATATTAATTTCCCCAAGATCCCTAGGGGTGATTTAAGGGGACTACATTGGTTCTGGAGTGCTCACTTCTTTCTTCTCCTCAGACTTAGTGGACACATGAGGGTCCTTTCAGTTCCTCCTTTTATTCATTTTAAACTTATCATAGTGATAGCAGTCACTATGAGTCTCTCCTGCATCAATTTTGAAAAATGTCACAGCAGAACAGCACAGCACACCTCGCTCTGTAGCTGCTTTATTGTGTTTCACTTCCAAGAATATATCATGTTTTTTATCGAATAGGCGAAAAACATGTAAATCAATGGGTGGAAACTTTCTAGCCCTTGAAAAAATTATGAAGAATTTTGGAGAATGGGGAAAAAGTGAGAAGATATTAATAATTGTTTTTAAAATGGATTTTCCAACTAAAAGGAGGACAACAACGTTGTTTTTGTGGATTGTTTTACGGGAATACAGCGGGACCTTTCACCCACCCCTATTAGTGACATAATAGATATGTAGAATATCCTACCTTGTTTTTATTTTTCACTAATATTTGTACACATTTTTTTTATATGTGTATATATTCATATGATCCTAGTTATATTTTATTTTATTTTCACTGAAAAATGTGTTTTGTCAACACTAATTTGAGCGAGATTTTTCCACAGGTCACAGAGTATAAAATGGGAGTTGTTTGTCCTGCCTCTTATCTTGATAAAGATCCTAGTGTGGGTTAGAAACATTGATCCATGATTAAAGCTAAATTTTGATTTTCAAAGAGCAGTCCTGTGAGTGCAGATTTCACCATAGTTAGTACTTCTTTTTTCAACACCCAGGCATGTACACCAGATGTTGATAGTGCATCCTATATAGAATATTTATATAGATAGATAGATAGATAGATAGATAGATAGATAGATACATCAATCACACAACACCATTACACCATCACATCATTACCATACACGTTATAGGTTGTACTTTTTTTTTTTTAATCTCTTCACATCATCGTGAATATATGCCAGCGTGACTCAAGCAGGAAAACATTTTTCAAGGCATGCGTTGCTGTACGACTCCCAACTTTATATTTCAGACACTTATTTCTCCACTTCTGCCCTCAGAAGAAGTAATATTGTGGTGGTAAATGTTGAACTATAGAAAAAAACAGCCAAAAAACATTTGGAGTAGGTGAAAAATTTGTTGCCATTGGCAAAAAGGAGGAACATTTTGCATAGTAAAGAAGGAGAAAACTTTTGCAAAAAAAAAGAGAAAAATCATCCATAAGAAGTCATGCAGGAAATTATTTTCACTTTCCTCCCACACCTACATAGGATTCACCAGTCTGAGGTCAGCTCTGCAGCTAGTTCTAACACCTTTTCCCACCAGAATACATTCTTGGCAGGCACACTGCTTAGACCACCTGAACTCAATATTGTTTAATCCCAAATGCATTTATATTGCTTGTGTTATTATGGAACCTACTATGTCTAGATTATATTGTGTTCTTGGCTGGGATCTCCAAAACTCTTGTTTTTGTGTTTCCCGGTTATTGTTCATGGTGTTACTTTCTTTGTTTGTCTCCACATCATACAGCTCTTCAGTATATGTGGGTACGCAACAAATAAACAATCAGCTGACTGATTGGATCTTTATATATATATATATATATATATATATATATATATATATTTATATTTATATAGCCTTCTCATAAATTCAAACCATGTATCAAGGGTAGGATAATGATTAATCCTGTGTGCTTTTCATCAGACAAGAAACAAAAATATGCAATCACAGTTGTGCATACCTGGATGTTCAACCGCACAAGCTGGAGGCTAAAACCAAAGGAGTTGTGCTGGTGAATCATACATTACGCACAATAAATTAGAACACTTCAAAAATGTTTAATTTGGATATCAAGTTTTAATGACTTTTTCCTGATATTGGTTTAGATTTACAATTGTCATGAGAATTTCCTTAGAAGGAAGGACTAAGCATACAGTGTTTTGTATACATATGGTACTCAAGATATATATCCCATAGACTGAATAAGGGTAATAGTAGTCCTTAGAAACAAGTTACTTGTGTCTTATAAAGAGTTTTATATCAGATACATGCAATTGCTAATTGTGCAGAACATATTATTTATGGTGATTTCATTTCAAAGAGCAGATTTAGACACTTTGTTTAACTCAAACTCCATCCATATTTCCCCTTAAGACTGATGGCATCAACATAATGTTTAAATGGACTGTTCACATTCCTGCCTCAAATAACATTTAGGATAGTAACAAACAGGGTTAATGTTTTGATACTTGAAGAAAATAGTGTTTCCTTATTTTTGGGATTGATAACATGGCATATGTATTGCAGCAAATATGTCTACTAGTAAAAAAAGCATGTTCCATATTTAATCTTTAAGAAGCAGTTTTGTTTACTTACATATATCAAAAGGAATTGCATACATAACTCCATGGGTAGATAGATTATTTTATCTAAATACATTTAAGACTGGTAAAGAGATGATTGGAAGAAGCTCCTGTATTTTAAAATAGCACTGCATGTTGCAAAAAAAAGAAAATTAGAGACATTGTTTCCTGCCACAGCTAAACACTAAGATGTTGCCCTGTCACAAACTCAACTGATTATTGCATGCCCTAAACCTTGTGTCTTGTCTGATTGACACGTTAGGATACTCAGACTATTTGTGGAACAATTTATCCTTAGGCTATATGCAAAAATTTTTACATTTTCCCAGTGAGTGAAGAGGAAGTTCCCTGTGCCAGTAATAATTATTTTCTGCTGTCAATCAAATACTATTCTATACCATTGACTATGACAATGTCTGCTCATTCATAATTCGTTATAGAAATGTCACTTTTGTGCAACAATGACTGCAGAAATAAAATGTGTATTTAAAAATGAAAAAATGGGTAGAAAAATATGCTAACAATGTTGACACATCCAGATGGCACAACTCATGCCCTGTAAATTTAAAGCTGGAAAAGTGTGTGTGTGTGATATGTATATATATATATATATATATATATATATATATATATATATATATATCACAGCTCTATTTAAAGAATATTTTATGAAGGCAAAAGTATGATTCCTGTTTTAACCCCTTTGGTCTTCAATTACTAATAGTATAAAGTAAAACTACAATTCTTATCTTATTGATCTTCAAACAAGTTTGAGCCTCTGCACTGGTGAGAGCAGTTGGAATTATCTGTGGCTATAACTAATGGGCCTTCTGAGAAATATAAATAGTAATAAAATAAGCAATGAAAATATACAAATATGATTACATCTTACATGTACTAGAATAAATGTGTGGTCCAGTAAGACTGCATCCATAGATATGCACCATCCATGATCACAAAGTTGTTGGAGTCCTTTTCCATTCACCCAAATGTCATTGTGATAATTTTGAGAGTTGTAGCTTAAACTACTTCATATGTATAAATAATCGCAGTGTCCTTTCCTTTTCCTAGTTTTTGCTTTTGGCACTGACTATGCAGTATTCTAGGCCTGGTATTAAGAACAGTAGATACACCAGGTATAGGTCTCTATAGGGCACTAGCACTACAATGGAACACTTATATGACAATGGTTCTTCTTGGAGCCACTGGAACCATAAAATTAAGTAAAAAATTTAACAGAGATAGAATATAGTGCTATCCCTCTCACCAGATATAGACGTAGCTAACATAGTCATAGTCATAAGGTAGTATTAGATAATTAACAATTGGCCTTGTTGCTATACACACATACCCACACGCATAATGTAATATTTCAATATCTGGAAGTACTTTATTACAGACCTCTTCTAGACGATCTCAGCAGAACACAAGTTGGAGGAGAACACACATCCCACCCTAGAAGACATAACTCTCTATGATAACCATGTCATTATTTAACATCCACATAGGTAAGACTAGTACTAAACAACCCTAGAATGTTAATTTTTATAGGTTTTGAAGCTCCACTAGGTCACATAATGATGTATCTTGGTGTTTCAGTTAGAAAAGTTCTCATATTCAGGATGTAATGGTTCATAGTTGTATTTAGGAATCACCCCATATCTATAATATTTTTCTATTTAGGAGAAAATTTGCTCTATATAATCCAGTTCTATGTATACAATTTTGCTTAAGTGGAAGAAAGTAACATTTCAACATATTTTACATTTCAATGTTTAGCCTTGACTCTCCTCTTCCCAAACTTAGATGGGTTCCTAGTGTGTTTTAAAATAGACCTGTCTAAAGCAGACCTGTCACAATTAGACAAATTTCATTTGATTTACAGAGAAATAAAATATTTTTGCCTTTTTGCTTTTTTTCTATAAGATAAATATTTTTAAGAAATGATACTTGATATTTTTATGGCACAGTTTGGCATTTTAAACTAATTCCCTGTATAATATGCTAATTAGTTATGTTTGATGCTAATTAAGAATGCTCTTTGTATGTGATCTAAATTAATTCATAGCACAGTATGTTTTAATACTGGTTCAGCACAGAATCTACTTAGTCTATTTGATTAGTCTGTTTACCAGGAAATTCTGGTAAATAGACTAATACTCGTTTTAATTTATCTGGGTTATAATGACACAAAAGGTTGAATATGATGAGCTTGTGACTTTTTTCAAACAAATATACTATGTGAATATGTTACTGTGTATAGTGCAACACTTTACAACCAACCAATAAAGTTTATTTCTCAAAAAGTACTTGTTTTACAAATGGCTAGTACAACAAATTATCTGTAAAATTAACTAAAATTGTTATATTTAGGTGTTAAAAATAGCCTGATTTAGTAATATTAAAATTTCTTTAATAGTGAAATAGTGAAGAAAATAGAGTTCTATTTCAGATTAGTTTTCGCAACAATCAACATTTTTTAAGTTCTTTTAGGATTTGCCTTTATGTGTATCAATCTTTATAATAATAAAAAAAATGATATAAAAAAATATTAACATGTACCTTCAAAATATGCACAACAGGGAACAATTTTTATTCATTTTGTCTAACATTTGTGTTTGCATGTATATTCACATTAGTCTGTAATTCCATGGCCAATCCAGATTATAAGCAACAGGGGAAATCTCCTGCCCCTCCCCTATCACTGTGCCCATGATCTATCTCCTGTGGCATTGCCTACCTTATCTCCCCTTGTGGTTCGGCAGCAGCATGTCTGGTTGCTACCTGTCTGATGGCCTCCCTGTTTGCATACGAGGGTCACTACAGTGTGCTCGCTATTTTATAACTGCGGACTTTTGGTCGATTGATGTCCCGCCTCTCTGGTAAGGCCTTATATGGGACCTTCAGTCCTAACATCAGTGCCCATTTGTGGTGTGTGTGTGTGTGTGCATTGCTAGTATTCAGCTTTCTGTTGTGACCCGTGCTTGACTGCTGATTACGATTGTGTATGACCCCTGGCTTGTCTCACTACCTGATTAATGTCTGAACCTTGACCTAGTCTGACTACCTGATCAGTGCTCAATCCTTGGCTCTGTCTGACTACCCAATCTGTGCAGGACCTCTGGCCTGGCTGATTACCCGCTCAGTGCCTGTACTGTTGCTTTGTCTGACTACCCGATACATGGATGACCTTGGCCTTGTCTGACTCTGCTTGCGAATTTACCTTGGGTCTGGCTACACTCACCGTGCAGGTACTTGGGCCTGGTCTCTGCCTACTATGCTGTTCCGGGTTTGTCTGCTATCTATAGGCTAGGCTAGGTTCAGTGTCAGCTCCTGGATAGTGGACTGTAGCGCCTGACCCCAGGAAGGGTTGGGGAAGTGCTTATTTGCAATATATATATATATATATATATATATATATATATATATATATATATATATGGTGTAAGTTTTAAAGCATCATAACCAAGAGAAGAGCACTCCACAGGATTTACATTTTATTTTGGGTCTGGATATGGTATCTCAGCTTTGAGGATACAAGGCAATTATATTAACTTTTAGTAGAGATGTTGAATATTCATACATACCTATGACCATACCTATGACCTTTACCCTAGGGTCACAGGTCAATGTCCTCCTGCATGTTGTGTGACCCAATGCTGAGATAGGGTATTTAAGATCTTTGATGCTATATGTTTCTATTAATCTTGAGGAAGGCCCATCTGGGGCCGAAACATTGATTCAATAAACGATAAAACTTTTAAGTAAATCCTGTGGAGTGCTCTTCTCTTGGTTATGATGCTTCATAACTTACACCATACATAATTTTTTAAGTAGCACACATACCTTTTTCTCTCTTTTTTTTTTTTTTTTTAAATAAGGAGCGCCCTGTCCCCTACACATATTTATACTATATGGTGTAATTATACCATATTTCCAGGTAGCACCCAGTCTTTTGTCACGGTTTCTTAAGTACATTCAGGCAAATTAGGTAAGGTTAAGATCAGCTTTATTGAAAATAAATAATCAGCAAGGAAAGATCACCCTACTCAGGCCCAGATAATGACAGTACCATGGTACTTCCACAATCTGTCACAGGTCAGGATGAACAGACATAATATGCAATGAAAAACAATACAACAGGAACTTATAAGGCTTGATCCGTAGACTGGATACTGGAGCAGAGAAACCACAACAGTACCAAACTGTGGAAAGGCACACAGAGAATTGTGGCAGGTAACTTCAGGCCAAATCCCTACAACGCTATTGAGTATGGAGGCAACTCGCAATTGGACACCGGCAAGTGACCTGATCCCTAGAATGCTAGGGAGTATGGTAGGCAACACAGAGATAGGATACTGGCAAGTGACCTGATCCCTAGAATGCTAGGGAATGTGGTAGGCAACACAGAGATAGGACACTGGCAACTGACCGGGTACTGGAACGCTACGGATAGCAGAGGCAAAACAGATAGGACACTGTCAAGTGACCGAGTCCTTAGAACTCTAGGGATAGCAGAGGCAACACAGATAGGACAGTGGCAAGTGACCAAGTCCCTAGAATGTTAGGGATATTGGAGACAACACAGATAGGACACTGGCAAGTGACCGGATCCGTAGAATGCTAGGGATAGGGGAGGCAACACCCCAACCGGATACTGGCAGCAGTGGTGTCCGTAGACATTTTTCCAGGGGGGGCAAAGCCATAATATGACCCCCAGGCCAGCCCATCTAGCCCCTTTATTTATATGGAGGAGGGTAATTGTAGGGGGGGGGCAAGTGCCCCCCTTGGCCCCCCCCTCCGGACGCCCATGACTGGCAGTTGACCGGATCCCTAGCACGCTAGGGAATAGCAGTAATGGTAACTACTCACAACTCAGTCTCCCAGGTAACCTAGGGAGTGACAGGCCAATCAGGTGCTGTAGCGGAAGTCGCTGAGTAAAGAAAGCGAGAGTAACAGAGCTCAAGTTATGCACACAGAAGGGTCAGAAGCCAGAATGCCAGTTCGGTACACATGGAGGTAGTCATCCAGTCCTAGTCATCAACGGTAGCAGGTACTTAGCCAAAGCCAATTCGGAACACACGGAGGTAGTCAGCCAGTCCTAGCAATAACACAGGAGCGTCAGAAGCAAAGTCAGGCGAGCCGGGTCATGCACGGAGCAGGAACATGCAGCAACTCAAACGCTAGGTACAGGTACACCACGAAAGGGAGCAGAAAGAATGACAAGACCCAGTATAAAAAGGCTAGCCCTGGGCGGAGCCAGAAACCAATGGCCAATAAGAATCATGGAAGGTAAAAACCCGGATGTAGTACTATCGCCCTGCAGCTAAGATCACGGGCACCGTGATAGATGGGGGGTGAGAAGGGAGCAAAGGAAGTTGATCCCAAATACTGCAACATATTGTCTGACTGGTTTTATTTGAAATACACAGAAGCTGTGGTCCAAGCAATTTCCTTGCTGATCTTGCTATTATTATCTCTGTGTTGGATATGTCTGGGGGTGTGAGAAAGGGGCAAAGGAGGATGACCCCAAATACGCCCAAATTCTGGTTGACTGATTTCAAAGACTCAGGCAACTGCGGTCAACTTTCTTTGATGATCTTGCTGTTATTTTCTCTGTGCTGGAGATGTCTAAGGAATGAAGTTGTCAAATTCTTTTTAGTTATAAATTATTTTTTTGGACACTAATAAGATACAGGGATGGGCGAAATTTTTTTCTCAAACTGAAATAAATGTCACTTCCCACTATAAGAATAATTTCCAGAGAAAAGTGCCAATTTTCAGCTTTTTTCGCCTAGTTCATTCCATTGAATTCAATGGGAACATTGATTTTACACACAACACATAACAAATATTATTTTTTTTCCCAAAGGCATAGTATAAAAGGGGCATGAGGGCATGAGGGTGCCTGTGTTGGTGGGGATGTGGGGAAAGAATCAGTTTAACAGGGAATTTTTTTGGGGGGTTTGTTTACTGGGCTTGGGGGCAGTTAATAAAAAAATAAATCCTAAATACAATTAAAAAACCCCATAAGACATGGTATAAAAGGGGTTTGAAGAGGGTGTCTATGTTGGTGGGTGGAGTCTGGGGAATGAATCAGTTGAACAGGGAATTTGTTTTGGGGGGTTTCTTGACTGGTATTGGGGGGACAGTTAAAAAAAATCGATAAAATAAAATAAGAAATTGGTATGTAAAGTGATAGAGACAGGAACCCCCTGACATAAGCTGCCACTGGGGTGGACTGATACTTGACTTGAAAGAGTATTTTGTAGAGGATGATGAGGCACAAGCCCTGATGAAACATTGATTTGTAGGACTTAAGCTTATTTGGTACAAGCCCTAAGGAAACATTGATTTGTAGGACTTAAGCTTGTTAGAAACAAACCCCCCCCATTTTTTTTTTTAAAAAGCACAAGTCCTGAGGGAAAAAATGCCCTACTGGCCTAGTCCCTACTAGCCTAGTACCAGCAGGTCATGTTGGTCAGTGGCCACTTGCCATTGTCAGATGACCTCCTGACCCTGAGTCCATAATTGAGGAATTTGCAACTGATGTTTGTGCTGCTGCTGAGTTGATTAAGCAGCAGGATGATTAGGCAGCTGAAAGGAAATAGAATCAACAATAGCAGTAACATAGGTGGTGGATGATGGAGGTTCCACTTGCCACAGTGAGCTCCAGTGATGCGACTGAGGCAGTAGCAGCACAATAGGTAGACCCAGTCTATGTGGAGAAAAGAGAAAGTTGGTATCACGGTGCACGTGATCTTAGCTGTAGGGCAACATTGCTATTTCCGGGTTTTCACCTTGCACGATTCTTATTGGCCATTGGGTTCTGGCTCCTCCCAGGGCTAGCCTTTTTATACTGGGTCCTGTCATTCTTTCTGCACCCTTTCGTGGTGTACCTGTACCTAGCGTTTGAGTTGCTGCATGTTCCTGCTCCGTGCATGACCCGGCTCGCCTGACTTTGCTTCTGACGCTCCTGTGTTATTTCTTCCGTTGCTGACTAGGACTGGCTGACTACCTTCGTGTCTAACGAACTGGATTTGGCTGAGAACCCACTACCATTGCTGACTAGGACTGGCTGACTACCTCCATGTGTACTGAACTGGCTTTGGCTGGGTACCCGCTACCGTTGCTGACTAGGACTAGCTGACTACCTCCGTGTGTACTGAACTGGCTTTGGCTGGGTACCCGCTACCGTTGCTGACTAGGACTAGCTGACTACCTCCGTGTGTTCCGAACTGGTTTTGGCTGAGGTCCTGCTACCGTTGCTGACTAGGACTGGCTGACTACCTCCATGTGTACCGAACTGGCTTTGGCTGAGGACCTGTTACCATTACTGACTAGGACTGGCTGACTACCTCCGTGTGTACCGAACTGGCTTTAGCTGAGGTCCCTCTACCATTGCTGAATAGTACTGGCTGACTGCCTCCATGTGTACCGATCTAGCATTCTGGCTTCTGACCCTTCTGTCTGTGTACCTTGAGATCTGTTATTTTGCTCTCTTTACTCAGCAACTTCCGCTACAGCTCCTGCTTGGCCTGTCACTCCCTAGGTTACCTTGGAGACTAAGTTGTGAGTAGTTACCATTACTGCTATTCCCTAGCATGCTAGGGATCCGGTCAACTGCCAGTATTCGGTCGGGGTGTTGCCTCCGCTATCCCTAGTGTTCTAGGGACCCGGTCACTTGCCAGTGTCCTATCTGTGCTGCCTCCACTATCCCTAGCATTCTATGGACCCGGTCACTTACCAGTGTCCTATCTGTGTTGCCTCCACTATCCCTAGCTTTCTAGGGACTCGGTATCATAGTGCCCGTGATTTGCTGACTTCTGCTGTCAGTCAGGTGTGTGTACTTTCCATTGGCCACCTGTCTTGTGCCCGCCCAGTATTGCCTTTATAGACTGGGCTGAGGCACCCTTTGGTTGCCCTTTCGTGGTGTCTCTATGTCAGCAGTCACCTGCCTTGTACCTATTCCCTGGGCCTGTTTTGCTCTGCTACCAGTATCAGCGTTGCTCCATTAGCCAGGGCCTCTCCTGTGTGGCTGCTTGCCTCCTTTCCTGATCCAGATGAGATGTCGTTCCTGCTTCCGTTCCTGATTTCCTGATGCTGTTGTTCCTGCTCCATTCCTGACCTGGTTGGCGGTGCTGTCGTTCCTGCTTCCGTTCCTGATCCCGTGCTGCTGTTGTTCCTGATCCATTCCTGACCCGGTTGGCGGTGCTGTCATTCCTGTGGTGGTCCTGGCTTGTCTGCTGACGCTGCTGCTTGTCATCCGTCTGGCTGCTGAGTCGCTCTGTCAACATTCTGATCACTGTGCATTCCATGTTCACCGGTTGCTGATTCCGCTTGTATGAACCGGTTGGGCAATAAGCTTCCAGTACGCGGTACTGGTTTACTCCTATTTTACCGTTTGCTGATTCCGCTTGTATAGAACCGGTTGGGCAATACGCTTCCAGTACGCGGTACTGGTTTACTCCTATTTCACCGATTGCTGATTCCGCTTGTATAGAACGGTTGGGCATACATTTATCCAGTACGCTGTACTGGTTTACTCCAATTCACCGGTAGCTGATTCCGCTTGTATAGTACCGGTTGGGCGTTACGATTATCCATTACGTGGTACTGGTTCACTCCTCAGATACCGGCTGCTGTTTCCACTTGTTTAGAGCCGAGTGAGCGCTATTGTTGTCCAGTAGACGGTACTGGTTTACTCCACCATCTACCGGCTGATGATTCCGCTAGTTTAGAGCCGAGTGATCACTATTGTTGTTAGTTCACAGTACTGGTTTACTCCATGATACACCGGCTGCTGATTCCACTAGTATAGAGGCGGTTGAGCACTTTGTTGTCCAGTACGTGGTACTGGTTTACTCCACATTCACCGGTTGCTAATCCCGTTTGTATAGAACCGGTTGGGCTATACTGTTGTTCCATACATGGTACTGGGTTACTCCACAGTCACCGGTTGTTGCTGTCTCCGTTTCTACACCGGTTTGGTCTCCCTGGTTGGGAGACTGGTTTGCTCCACTGTTCCATCTTATGCTGTTGCTCATCTCTGCAGCATTAGTGGAGCTGTTCCTCTGTCCCCCTGGCTGCCTTGCCCGGTAATTTGGTAAGGCCAGTAGAGCCACATTCAGATTAGCGTGTAACCTCTAGGCTGCCTTGCCCGGTATATTGGCAAGGCCGGTAGAGCCACAACCAGCTTGTCCTGTTAACCCTCCAGGCTGCCTTGCCCGGTATATTGGCAAGGCTGGTAGAGCCACAACCAGCTTGTCTTGTAAACCTCCAGGCTGCCTTGCCCGGTATATTGGCAAGGCCAGTAGAGCCACTTTTAGATTCTCTTGTAACCCTTTAGGCTGCCTTGCCCGGTATATTGCCAAGGCCGGTAGAGCCTCCCTTGTGTATCTTGCAATAAATACTGTTTGTACCCATTGTGTATATGTGATTTACGTGTGTGACTAGGACCCGTGAGGGTTCCCATTAAACTTTTCAATAAAGTTTGATTTTTATCTTACTCTGTGTCTGAGAGTCAAAACAAACCGTGACACTCGGTCACTTGCCAATGTCCTGTCTGTGTTGCCTACACTATCCCTAGCATTCTAAAGACTCGGTCACTTGCCAGTGTCCTATCCAGGGCCACTGCTACCATGAGGCAGGACAGGCAGCCGCCTTAGGGGGCCGCAGCAGAGGGGTGCTGAAAAAGGGGAAGCTGGGAATTTTTAAAACATTTTTTTAAAGTTATATATCTACCATGAGGAAGCACTGATTTACGCTACCAAGCGCTCCCTCGCTGCGTCTGTGATGTGACACTCACAACACAGAGCGACCCAGGCTCTGTAGTAATACAGAGCGCTGGGAGATGACATAATCTCCCAGTGCTCTGCATTACTGAGAGAGAGTGTGTGTTTAGGGTGATGTGGGCAGTGTGAACAGTGTGGGAAATGTGGAAGTGGGGAGGAGGATGGGGTGGGCAGTGTGGAGGTGGGCAAAGTGTAGAGGTAAATATGTGGGCGGGGCAGTGGATTGTGGCAAGGTCAGGGGGGTCAGGGGATGTGTCCGGAGCGTGGGGCATCAAAATGCACCTTCACCTGTGTATACAAAAATCCTTGCACCGGCCCTGGTCCTATCTGTGTTGCCATTGCTATCCCTAGCATTCTAGGGACCTGGTCACTTGCCAGTTACCTATCTGTGTTGTCTTCGCTATCCCTAGCGTTCTAGGGATCCAGTCACTTGCCAGTATCCTATCTGTGAGTTGCCTACCATACTTCCTAGCGTTCTAGGGATCAGGTCACTTGCCAGTGTCCTATTGAGAGTTGCCTCCATACTCCCTAGCATTCTAGGGATTTGCCCTGCAGTTACCTGCCACAATTCTTGGGGGGCCTTTCCTCGGTTTGGTACTGTTGTGGTTTCTTTGTTCCAGTATCCAGTCTACGGATCAAGCCTTATAAGTTCCTGTTGTATTGTTTTTCATTGCATATTATTTCTGCCCATCCTGACCTGTGACAGATTGGGGAAGTACCACGGTATTGTCCTTATCTGGGCCTGAGTAGGGTGATCTTTCCTTGCTGATTATTTATTTTCAATAAAGCTGATCTTAACCTTACCTAATTTGTCTGAGTGGTCTTACAAAACTGTGACACCATCGACATGTATAACAAAGCAGCAAGATCAGTGAGGAACTTGGACTGCAGTTGCTTATGTCATTCAAATCAAATCAGTAAGCCAGAATGTTGGTGTATTTGGGGTTAACCTCCTTTGCTCCCTTCTCACACCTCCAGAGTGCCCCTAGACTCCCCCACTACAGAAAACAAATATCCTATCTAAAATTCTTCCTAAACTAAGCTTCAACTTCACTTTATTTACCTGTCTTGTCTAGCTCAGAATTGTGCTGCTTTCTTCTTTTAGAAACACAGAATGGCATGTTGTGAGAGCCTGACACCAAAGAAGAGAAACCTGCCATATGGTAGGGAGAAATATAGTGTTTACATTAATTTCAATGCAATGAGCTAGGCGAAAAAAGCATAAAAGCTGCACTTTTCACTGGAAATTTCCCGCTAGGTGGGAATTGCCATTCTCTGCCTACTTCAGTGCTGAGGTAAAAACTTTCATTCATCCCAGTTCCCAGTCCTTCCCCTTTTTCCTACACACAATGTGCACATTGCACAGTTTCTTCTTACTGTCAAGGGACTAATTAGCATTCCAACACACCCATGATTTAGGAAGAATTGCAGGAGGAGAAGAATTATAGGTAAACATTTTTTCCCTAGATACACCTGAGTGATGGGGAAATTTGTGGTGCTGCTACTGCCTCAGGTACATCACTGGAACTAGTGGCAAGTGGAACCATAATCATCATCACCTGTCTCATATGACTGCTCTTGATCCCATTCCCTTCTAGTTTTAGACTTCAGCAGAGGAAGGGTTTTTTACAGTAAGGTCTGCAAAATTTTGGAATTCCTTGCCCAAGGAAGTGGTTATGCAGATACAATGGATACATTTAAGAGAAGATTAGATACATTTCTTGTAAAAGGGAACACTCAGGGTTATACTGAATATAGTAGGCAAATCAGGAAGGTCTGATAAATGAATATCTTATTTGGTAGCAGGAAAGCTATACAATTCTCATGTCACTACTAGGGTATGAGGCAAAGGTTGAACTTGATAGACTTGTGTCTTTATTCAACCTGATTTACTATGTTACTATGTTTGTAGCTGCCTAATCATCCTGCTGTTTAAACAACTCAGCAGCACCAGCAAGAACAGCAGTCACAAATGCTGCAATGTCACCCTGGCATTTGCCAAAGGCCATTGGCCATTGGTCGCCATAACATGATTTGCTGACACTAGACCAGTAGGGCATATTTTTCTTCTCAGGGCTTGTACTTTATATAAACCAGTGGCCTATAAAAAAGCACATTTTTGGGGGTTTGTTTCTAGCAAGTCCTACTAAATAGGTATGGGTGAAAATTTTCACCTCAAACTGAAATCGGCAAATAATGGCATTTTCTGATTGGTGAATAATTTCCAGAGAAAAGTGCAGTTTTTCTGCTTTTTCACATCTTTTTCACCCATTGAAATCAATGGGAAGAAAAATTTTTCTCCACCACATGAAAGTTTTCTACAGCCACATAAAAAAGTGTCAGGCTCCCACAGTATGCCATTCTGTGTTTGTGAGAGGAGAGAGCAGTATGTTGTTTGAGCTAGAGAAGATAGGGAAATTGAAGTTTAGTTTAGGGGATCTTTTAGGTAGGACATTTGTTCCCTGTATTATGAGAGTCAGTGGGGCTGTCTGGGGAGAAGAAGGAGGTTGACCCCAAATAATACCCCAAAATTCAGATTGACTGACTGGCAAGACACAGGCAGCTGGGGACCTATTTGCTTGCTGATCTTGATGTTAATGTCTCGAGGCTGGGTGGAGAAGTCTTGGGAAAGAAGTTGCTGACTTTGTTTTTCAGTTATAATTTTTTTTGGACAGACTGTGATAAGACAGACAAAAATAAATAAATAAATAAATGAAAAAAAAAAAAAAATAACTAAATATATTAGGTGAAAGTGACAGACAGCTGACTGGGCTTAGGCAAGGCACCATACAGCTCCATCAGTTGTGTTGTGTACCGTACAATAAAAAAACACAGTGTAGTTGAATAATGTTCAGCAAACACACACTGGGAAGAGGGAGGGGTGGAGCATTGCAGGGACGTGAGATTACAGTAGTAGTTCAAAAACTGACTGCAGCAATGGTTGCTGCAGTGTGTGCAATCAGTGATGATGATCCCTCTACTCCAAGGGAGGATACAGTTTGTCAAGATCCCATTAAAACTAGTTCCAGCCAGGCAGCTCGCACAGCAAGCCATTCTGTGTTTGTGAGAGGAGAGAGCAGCATGTTTTTGAGCTAGAGAAGATAGGCAAATAAAGGAGAATTGAAACTTAATTTTAGGGAGTCATTTAGGTAGGACATTTATTGTCTGTAGTAGGGGAGTGTGGGGGAATAATGGGGAGAAGAGGAGAGGAAGGAGGCTGACCCAAAATACCGCAAAATGTGGTGTGAGTGACTGGACACAGGCAGCTGGGGTCTAAATTGTTTGCTGATTTTACTTTTATTTTCTCTGAGCTGGGAAGTCTGGTTAAAGGATTTGTTGATATTGTCTTTTAGTTATATAATATTTTTTGGGAACTAACTGTGATAAAATATGACGAACTTAAAAAAAAATACATAAAAAACATAAATAATTAAACAAATACATATATTAGAAAGCTGACTGGGAGCTCTGTGACTGAGGCAGACTTGATAGACAGCAAGCGACATTGAGAATTTTGTTGTGAGCCAAGACAAGACATCACACTCCCTCAACTGTGTACTATAGAGAGTAAAAACACACACAGTAGTTGAGTAATGTCTATCAAATACACTAGCAGAAAGGGGAAAGGTGAAGCAGTGCAGGGACATGGAAGTAAAGTGGTAGAATGTGCAATACACGATGATGATCCCTCTCCTCCCGGGGTGGATGCAGTTTGTCAAGATCCCACCAATCACATCATGCCAGTACCCCACCACCACTACCATACACATCTGCCACATTGTAGGTTGTACTTTATTTTTTTTAATCACTTGACATCATCATGAATATGCCAGTGTCACTTAAGCAAGAAGTGTTGTGGGCAAAGGACAAAGGCACTCTACATGCTAACACATTTTTCAAGGTATATGTTGCTGTAAGACTCACAACTTTGACTTCCATCTACTTATGTCTCAATTACAGTTCTCAGAAGAAGTAGTACTGTGCTGGGAAATGTTGCACCATATTAAACATAGGAAAAAAATATTTTGGAATATTAAAAAATGTGTTGGAATAGGAGAAAAATGTGTTAGAATAGGAGAAAATGTGTCAGAGCAAGAATTTCTCAAATTCCTGCCCCTACACAACTAACCAGCATGTTTGTCTCTTCAAAAGGTTCCAGCAGATCACATAGATCTCACATTAGTTGCCATTGCCAATGTGACAAATAGACTCCCTCTAAAGCCATTCAGTACAAGCACTCTAGCATGTAAAAAGTCAAATTCCCCCTAGTAGGGATCTCCCTTTTCAGATGGTGATAGAGCAGGTTTCCAAAAGTAGAAAAATTGCATTTTTTGTGAAACATTTTGCACTCAGCAAGAAGTTCCATTTAATACCCTTTTTACTTTTGAGGTGAAAAGTTTCTCCCATCCATAGTAGTGGACCATACATGAATCTGGGTAATTAAGGTGGAGTTAAGCTGGGTAATGAGGAGAGAGGTTCCACCCAAAAGTTCCTGTCTTTTTTGATGTGCACTGCCTTCCGGAGGACAGGAGCTCAATCTCATGGTTCCTGTGTTCCATACTGGATGTAAGAGAAATTTCCTTGATCAAGATTGTAACCCTTTCACTGCCACATGAGTATGTAATGCACATCTCAGTAGCACTGAAAGGGTTACAGGAGGGCAGCTGTTGTCTCTGCTAATTGGAAGAGACTGCAAACTGTCCTCTGACTCCATTGAAAACTATAGGAAGATACCAACATTACCAGTCACACATTGGTGATATTGGAACTGTGATTTTTGACAGCAAAGGTTGCTATTGGAACTCAATGCACGTATGGATCATCCCCATTAACATACAAACACACATGAATATGACAATGTATCATTAAGCTGCAATTCTTGGTGGCGCATTCACAGGCATATGGTGGCACAAACATCTTAGTGCATACTTTTGATAGACCAACAACATGAATACACCACCATATCACCATCCTGGCACCTAATCAACCTTATCCAAGCTATCCAAATGACATGACTGTTAACACCAGACTGTTACACAAAGTTGCTTCTTAAATTGTTTCTGATACCATGGAAATATTTTCCTGCTATTTAAATTGTTAAAACAATCACTCAGTTTGTGAAAAATATTTTGAGCCTTATGAAACCTCAGATTTCTAATGCAATTCTGCATTGATTTGCTCCAGACTTACAAATAATTTGCTTTGTTAGATATGGTCTACTGAGTCACTACCAAACTGTTTACTCAATATCTAATATTTTTTTAGACGATAGTGCAGTTTTGCATACTTTCCTTTTCCTGGAAAGTATAGAAATCCATCATTAAACATTATTTGTAACACTGACAGTAAGAAGAAACTTTTGCTTTTAGAGGCTTTGTTTTCCCATTAAAGTTAGATTTATAAAACCAACCAAAAACTACAAAGGTAAGACTGAAAACAAATTATATAAAAAAAATGCTGATAAATTTAAAGAGTTGAAATATCCTTAGTTTCCTTTCAATTTGAAAATATATTCAATTACTTTATTTACGTTTTGCAACTCCTAATTCTGTTAATCCTAGAAGCAATTTTAAGATGAGAATAACTGTAATGTACTAAGGAAATGCAGACGTCTGTTAATAAATACAACTTCTGAAACACTAGGAAACCTACTAATAGAGATACAGTACCTGCCATATAAAAAAGTTCTCCTATCTAGGTAAGCAGTTCTGGTAAACACATTAATAGTGGCTTATTTTCATTGAAGGACAAAGACAATTTGTGTGTGTGAGTTAAGATTATATAATTCATGTAATTTATTATTTACATATTTCAGCAATATGTAAAAATATAATTAATGTATTATACTTGATGCATTGAGACTCTTGCACAATAACTTATTTGTTGAATTATGTTTAAATAACTGATTGCCAGCTTTCTAATCAAACAGAAAAATGTCTTGTAAACATACAAAATAAAGTATCTCCCTAAAATATTCTATATATATATATATATATATATATATATATATATATATATATAAGAAAATTAGGAAAACAAATTGAATGTTCAAGGTTTATCTTTTTCCATTATATTATAATTGTTCGTGAATGAGCCAATTGAACACTTTTATCTTCCTATATTTACAAAGATGTGCACAAATAAATGTTTCTTGATGAGTTATATGAGTTTTCTTACTTTTGTTATAGTAGTAGTTTTAATGACTTATTGTACTTGGCTTGGCATTTATTCAAAATATCATTCTGCAACTTTCTGAAACATGACATACGGTGATCTGCTACTTTCACTTTCTGAACTATAGTCCTTTGAGATGTCAAACACAAGAAACCTCCATATGTTCACTGTTCACAGACTTGATGTCAAACTTACAAATTAGGTATAAATATCTAAAATAGAAATGTTTCAGTGATGCATGGCTTGCAACTTTCTATCTATCTATCTGTCTACTTTCCACCTAATTTACATGGTTATAGTTAAAGTTGGAAAAATGATCAAAAATGGGTGAGGCTTAATCCAAGAATGGAGAAAACCATTTCAGAACTTGCCCACTGAATATCAGAATTTTGGAAGTAATTCAAATTTGCAAAAGCTCAAAGTATATTGTTTCAGAACCCCCCTTAATGCCTTGGGGTTACAGTTGAAATGCTGAGGAAGGAAATCATGGCAGACTCTCCGGAGACCAAATTCAGAGGAGGATTTGTCATTGCAGAAAAACAGAAAATGTGCTAGGAATAAGAAAGCATTTTCTATTTTTTTTTTTTTTTTGCATCTGAAGGTGCCCTGAGAAGAATCTAACTTCTGATCCAGATTCTTAATATGTAAATATGATGAACCATTTCTTTTTTATTTACACACTCAGGAACAGTCATAGTTGCTGGAACACTGTTCATATGTGAACTTAAATTTGATTTGATTTACATTTTTTGATTTACACAATAAGTAACAAGTGTAGTTACTGCCGACAGCAGAGGCATGTCTGGAGCACTGCATGGGCACAGTGCCTATGTGCACTTAAGTTTGAACATTACTTCCATTTTTTAAGTTAATATACTCAGGAACAGGAGTAGTGCTGGAGACAGCACTGGCATGTTTGGAATACTGTATGTGCACACTGCCTATGTGCACTTAAGTTTGAACAGTAAATCTACTAATACTTTTAAATTAACACACTCAATCACAGGTGTAATTACTGAATACAGCAGTGACATACCTGGAACATTTTGAGTTCACACTACTTATGTGAACTCAATTCAATTAAACCATACATTTAGTTAATAATCCCAATATAATTGAAATCTGATTTAATCTTTTTGCACTTTAGTGTTCATATATATTTTAGCAGATTATGTTTATTTGGGATTATTAAAAAAATTAAGTTGTTCATAATTTAATTCACTATTAAAACACTATGTGAGGATCCCGCTCAAAGCATGTAAACATGTCATTCTCTAGCATGTCTGTGTTGTAATTACTGCAAGATTCATGAGCCATTCTCTCCAGTTTTTTCTGCAGTAATTATGTGTGGAAGAATCTCTCTAACCATCTGCTTGTACAATTCTGGCATAGCCATCCTTGAAAAATTCCTGCGGCTTGGGATATGTCCGTGGTTTGAAACACATGACATCAATTCTTTTATACCTTTATTTCCTACAAAAACAAAATAATGCAGCCTTTCAACATCAAGCATTTTGGTAATTTTACATTTTACAGGCCCACTGTAGCATTATTTTTGTGAAGATTTTGACTCTTTCCAAAATTCAGGAAGTGTGAGTTGGCATTACAGAGCAGAAAAACTGTGTAACTTTCTTACTTTAACAACATGACTTGTGGTGGTGCTGAATCTAGTGGTGGGGGTGGCAGCAACACGTGTAGGCACTCTGTGGGCTAGATTTAAAGGCAGGCGTTAGCATAGCCGGTAGGGCCAAAGTGAATACCATCTGTCAAAATAAAATGTCTAACGTGGCATTCAAAGGCCCTACCAGCTGTGATCACAAAGGATGTTAAGCCACAAAAACAGTCTTGTGGCTAAGCGTCCGTTTTTTGAGTTAACGTCCCAAAACGCCACTAAGAGCAGCGATATTGGGAATTTAACATTAAAAAACAATTAACTATCGGTGCCTGACATATTGCCAAGAACCGATCGTTAACTGATCCATGTTACACTTACCTGTCATCCACTGTCTGTCTCCTTCTGTTCTCTACCTTCACTTCTTCTGTCGTTTCTTTCTTCTATCTTCTCTTCCTTCTCATGTTCTCCCTTCTTTCTTCTCTCTTGCTGTCCTGTAATAGAAAATAGAGTATAAGTACATCTTTGAAACAAGATATAGTTGAACCACTTGAGTGCCAGAGGGGTATACAACACATTGCAAAGCAATGTATTGCGGACCTCTCTGGCCTCAACGGGTTAATTAAGTGCCACAGAATAAACATATACAGTGCCATATTAAATCGCCAAATAAAATCTGCCCCCCAGAGAACACGTGCGCATATATGGTCTATGGTATATGGTAACATTAGCATAACCATCCTTGAAAAATAATTACCGCTTGGGATATTTCAGCAGGGTTCAACAAATGACATCAGTTATTTAAAGCCTCTATTGTTGCTGATTACTCAACACTATTAGTGTGTGTGGGTGAGTGGGACTTGGACTTGGAAGTGGATGATGCTGATGATGAGTGACACGATGACTGGGTATTTTTTGGCATCTTTGCCTGTCCAGGGTCAGACTTTCAGTTGTTTTCTCAGACAGTTTATAGACAGGCAAAGTACTCCTTTTCAGTGATTGAAGATTGAGCCTTTGCCTTTCTGCTAACTTTCTGGCCAAGTCATCATCTCTCTTACTCTCAACTTCATCTGTATCTGAAGAAGATGAAGATGCTGGAGGCACATATTATAGACCTACATCATCAACAACAGTCATTATATCATCTTCAACATCCCCCTCACTTCTTCCCCACTACTTTTATATTCCTCCAGGCCTTTAGAGCTCTCAATTTCTTTTTACTTTCCCCATTGAGGGAGTTTCACAACATTCACTATCAGTACTATCAGAACTGCTGTTTTTGTGCTTGTTTGTCTCAATGTCAAATGTAGAAGTTGGTTGAGCTGCTATATCTTCTTGCACTATGCCATCAGCACTGGAATGTGACTCATCATCTTCAGTGCTTTTTGATGGCTTATTAATAGTCTTAGTGCTTGAAATTTTGGAGGGACTTTGACAAACTGCATCCTCCTTGGGAGGAGAGAGATCATCATCATTTATTGGACATGCTGCAGCAACCATGGATGCAGTCAGTTTTTGAACTACAATTTTACTCATATGTAACTGCTTTATTTCTACTCCTTTCCCCCTCCCCCTGCTCCTTGTGTGTTTGCTGAACATTACTCTACTATGGTATGTTTTTACTGTAAGGTACGCAATAGAACTGATTGTGTACAATGAACTGGAAGGCTTATGGACCAGAGGAGCATTTGTGCTTGTCAGCCTCTGATATGTATGCTCTGTCTTTTATCCGACAGTTTCACCAGTCCTTTCCATCCAAGCCTTCTCTGGCCTCCCGGAGGTAGTCACTTGAGGGGGGTAGTGTCATGTTCCTCTGGGTTTTGCTGGCATCTCTTGCCAGATATTCTGGTTTTCCCTTGTTCCTGTTTCACCACCTTGTTGTGAAGCTCTTCTTTGAGCCTTTTTCAAGCACTGGCACTTTGTGTCTTGCATGATCAAAGCTTTACTGTTGGAGTTCCTTGAGTCCCTGTTTGTTCCAGTGATTACAGTGTTTGACCCAGTTTTCTTCAACTTCCACTTTGTCTCCTGATTCTACTTTGATATTCTGTGTTTCTGCCCTCGGCCTGTTTATTCGACTTCCCTTCTGCCTGCTGTTTGTATACAGCTTGGCTTAACTGGTTTGACCCTAACTTGCTTGACTATTCTTCTGTCTCATCCCTGGTACCATCTCTGCACATCTGTTACCAACTTGGCTCGTCGACTACTCTTCCTTCGACTCCGAGGGTTCTCCTGGGCCCAGTGTGTAGTATTCAACACAGTCAACCACCTAGTTGAGTTCAATGGTGTCGACCACTTAGTTGAATTTGACTCGGTCGAGTATCTCAGTTTCGACCCTCCCATCAGATGGTAATCTTGTGACCCCTGATTTTGCAGTTCCTAACAATGACAGATACAGTTATACTGCCGGTAGGTTACCTAAGCTGATTCCAGACTCGGAGAGTAGTTGCCTGTGTCCTAGGTTATCATCCTGTTATCTGGCTTTATGATCAGCACCTCTAATATGGCCTAGGCCACAGGAAGGCTTCAGGCAGCTTACTTTGGGCACTCCCGGTCAGATCATCACAGTCTTGCTTTTGTCCTCTACAAAATACTCTATTTCATCTAGTGTTAGTATGTCTCAGTTATAGCTCACATCAGGGTCCCTGTCTCTGTCAGCTATTACTTTTTTATTTTACTTATTTATTGTTTGCTTGTTTATTTTAATTAAATGCACTCCCCATCCCTATCAATGTCAACATAAAAACGAAAAATACACACTTCCTGTTCAACTGCTTCTTTCTCCATACTTCCCTAGGACAGAGATAACAGTCAGATCAGGAGGAAACTTGGATCGAGGTTGCCTGTGTCTTCCCAGTCAGTCACTCCTATTTTGGGAAATTTGGGGTAATTCTCCTTTGCTCACTTCTCATGATCTAGACTCCTGTAGCATAGACGTAACAGCTAGATCAGGAAGGAATTTGGATCACTTCTGCCTGTGTTTGCTTGTTCACACAAAATTTTGAGGTTTTTGGGGTTAACCTTCTTTGCTTCCTTCTTGCACCCACAGACTCCACTAAGACAAATATAAAAGCCAGAGCAGGAAGAAACTTGGATACCTCTGCCTATGGGTTCCCAGGTGGGATGGGCAAAAGTTTTTGCCTTAAAAGTGAAACAGGAGACAAATGTCACTTTTTGCAGAGTCACAACGTTTTCATGAAAACTGCTGTTTTCCTTCTTTTTTCTCTTAGCTCATTGCATTGAAATCAATGGGAAAACTGAATTTCTACCCAGCACATGGCAAGTTTCCCTTATTTTCTCTCAGGCATAATTTAAAAGTGGTGGCAAATTCCCATAGATTTTCATTTGTAAGATGAAGAGAGAACTGGAGGGACAGGAAGGTGGCAAAGGAGGTTGATCCCAAATAACCCAGCGTGTCTGATTTGATTTGAAAGACAAAGACAGCTGTTGTCCAAGTTCCTTGCTGATTTTACTGTTTTTATCTCTGTGTTGGAGGTGTCTGGGGATGTGAATGATAAGGGAGCAAAGGAGGTTGACCCCAAATACCCTAACATTCTGTCTGACCAATTTGATTTGAAAGATACAGGCAGATGAGGTCAAAACTCTTTGCTGAAATTGCTGTTATTATCTCTGTGTTGGAGGTGTCTGTGAGTATGAGAAGGAAGCAAAGGAGGTTGACCCAAAATACCCCAACATTTTGCTTACTGATTTGATTTGAATGAGGCTGATATTGCTGTTTTTATCTTTGTGTTGGAGGTGTATGAGGGTGTTAGTGAGAAGGGAGCAAAGGAAGTTGACCCCAAATACTCCAACATTCTGTCTGACCAATTTGATTTAAAAGACACAGGCACTGGCAGCAGCTGTCCAAGTGATTCAAACTACTAGACACTATTCGTCAATTAGAAATGGTACGATACACTTAGTCACTTATATTTTTCACTGTCCTATTGCTTAACAATGAGGTCTTGATGTGTTTATTCGTTGATAAATACAGTTTTATAACACAAGTATAATATGGTGTAACACTATCAGATATAAGCCCCTTGCTTAAGCATTGGTACTTTAATCATTATTCAACTGAACATGTTTAGTTTCACATAGACACTTACACTTTAAAATCTCACTGCATAAGACACTGTGTTTTGTTTGGCAACAATTATATCTTTATTGATTCTCATTGTATGTCTGATTCAATGCCTCACTGGATTGACACACTGTAGATTCACTAGAGGGAGCATGTTATCTCAGTGGCCGTTTTGCTCATCTTGTTTGCACAGTCATGGGATACCGGGTTCATGTACACATCATATTGTTTGGAAGTGCACAATAGGTAAGCACACACAGTGACCTAGATGCACTAAAGGTCGATGTGGTGTAGTATGATCGAGTCAATGTGTTTGAATCACTCCGACAATTCGAACTGCACACACATTGACATATTCACCAAACTTGGTGATGTACCGGGGGAGTGGTCCAGATGTTGAAGTCAAGTCGGATTGCCCTGTCGGTGTGGCTTAGTAACATGAGCTTTGTCAGAGTTGTGTCGGAGTCCTTCTCCATAGAATTGCCTGTATAACTGGATCCTCCACACTGCAAGTAACATTGTGATGTGATGACAATGCTCACATTAATTTGTACCTAGATCACATTAATATTTACTTGGATTAGATGTGTCAGATAGTTTATTGTATCACCATTGAAGCTTTCATATAGATACTTAAGTGTAACAACTTTGTTGTTTATTTAGTCTTTGGCAAGCTGAATGATGTCCCAGAAACACACACATTAGGGTACAGATGTCACAGTTTTGCTTTATTTAATAATGTCGTCTGTCCCCTCTCAAGTTCACTAATAAAAGTTAGGTTCATTACCTTTGTATATGTAAATCTCCACATGTGACTGATTTGGTTGATATACTCTTGCAGAGTTCAGCAGAGAAATCTTATTCTTACACATACAATATACTATTACTCTTTAAGCACCTTATAATTGTCCCCAGTAATATCAGTACTACAGTTTGCTTCCTTAATGCACCCATATTGCATCCTTAATGCACCTATATTGCACCCATATTTTGTTCTTAATGCATCCTTATTGCACCAAATTTGCAACTCTTTAATGCGTGACACGGTGAATGCGCCATTTGGAATGATGCAGCCAAACAAATGTGACACTTGATGAAGTGACATTTTAAGTGCAACAATTCAAAAGGATGCCCTACAGACAGGGTATGCGTAAAGAAAAAGATCTATCCCAAAAACAGACGGGGGACTATGCCAGTCTGTGTAGGTCGGTCACCTCTGCTCCAGCATGGGTTGCCTGTCACATTCTACATGACATGTGGTCGAACATCGAGAATCCATGCCTTTCACATAGCACTTAGCATGTGGTCAAACATCACCAAACCGTATGTTCCCGCCTACCATACATAGTGTGTCAACTTCAAATGAAGTCAAACATCACCAAGCAGTATGTCCTTGCCTACCCTACATAGTGTGTCGAATTCGAAAGAAGTCGAACATCACCAACCAATGTTTTCACTTCCTGCCCCTGCTTAGTTTGCGATGTCATGTCATATTGTCCTCGACTCCTATTGGATACTGAGATAGCATCACCCATTCTAGATCCCCACATTCAACTGCAATTGGCCCACATTTAGAACTCCTTAGATTCCCATTGCTGGTTGGATAGGTACCTTAGTAACAAGGCCAAAAAGTTCTAGATGACCCTATGACCTGAAAAAAAGGGGGAAATCCCCAAAGAAGAACCAGCCCACAACAGACAGCCATTTTAGATCAGCCATCCAGAAGAGCAGCAATGGTCAGAAGAAGAGAAGGAACCTTCAGCATGGAGGAGAATGAGGCACTAGTGGGGGCACTGCAGGGCTATTATTCACAGCTCTTTGGCCCATTAGCAGCTTCCATTGCAATAGTGGATAGGAGTGAAATGTGGGATACTGTGGTGGGAGCTGTCAATGAGGTGGCAGTGTCCGCATGCACATCACACAGGTGCAGGAAGCGGGTGTACGACATGAGAAGGCAGGTGCTGAGGAAAAGGGCGAAGATGGAGGAAGAGCGGTCATCTGAGGCCTCCAGTAGACCTGTTCCATTTCATCATTATGAACAGGTCCTGGGTGGCCTCATTGCAGCTTCTGAGGCAGAAGCTACTCCTGATGCAGGTGGTGATGCAGCTGTTGCTGGTCCATCACATGCTGGACCAGCTCCCATCACCCCTGTAGCAGGAACAGTGGATTCCTCAGATGCTGAAGATGACCATGCTCCTGCATCTTCCCCTGCCCCTACAGCACCTGTCTTCCCTGTCCACATGCCCGCTCCTGTTCCTGTTGCTGGTAGTGCCCATTCTCCATCAGCTGGAGGGAGCAGCTCTTCTTTTGGTCTCGTGATTTGCATGAGCTCAGCCAGGAGCAGTGGAAGCGACACCCCCTCCCTGCACTACTCCGCATTTGGCACTCCAGTGCGAGAAATCCCTTCATCTGAGGAGTCAGACCAGGATGGCATGTTCACTGGTAAGTAATGGTATTCTGATGCATGTGTCCATGTAATGTTGTTAACCCTTTTAGTGCCACAGGGGTACGCAAGACATTGCATGTGTTGTGTAACCCTCTGCATTGCAAATTTCACTTATCTGCTCCATGACAATGAATCCGTTGTAATGCAATGTCCATGCATGTGCGTACCGTAATGTAGTATTTTGTTATGCACTGTATATGTGTACTGTAATGTAGTACTTTGTTATGCAATGTCCGTGTATGTGTGTACTGTAATGTAGTAATTTGTTATGCAATGTCCGTGCATGTATATATTGTAATGTAGTACTTTGTTACGCAATGTCCATGCAATTGCGCATTGTAATGTAATACTTTGTTATGCACTGTATGTGTGTACTGTAATGTAGTACTTTGTTATGCAATGTCAGTGCATGTGTGTACTGTAATGTAGTACTTTGTTATGCAATGTCCATGCATGTGTCCACTGTAATGTAGTACTTTGTTAAGCACTGTATGTGTGTACTGTAATGTAGTACTTTGTTATGCAATGTCATTGCATGTGTGTACTGTAATGTAGTACTTTGTTATGCACTGTATGTGTGTACTGTAATGTAGTACTTTGTTATGCAATGTCAGTGCATGTGTGTACTGTAATGTAGTACTTTGTTATGCAATGTCCATGCATGTGTCCACTGTAATGTAGTACTTTGTTAAGCACTGTATGTGTTTACTGTAATGTAGTACTTTGTTATGCACTGTATGTGCATACTGTAATGTAGTACTTTGTTATGCAATGTCCGTGCATGTGTGTACTGTAATGTAGTGCTTTGTTATGCAATGTCCATGCATGTACGGATTGTAATGTGGTGTACACTTCTCATTGCATAGCATCATTACAGATGATGCTGATGGAGTAACCAGCTCTGGCAGGGAGGGGGAAGAGGTCATCACCCTGGAACTGCAGCTGGTCACTGTCACTGCTCCAGCCAGTGTGGCAGAAGAGGTGGCTGGTAAGTTGTATTCTTAATGTTGCTCAGATACACAAATGTTTTTAGTTTTTAAATTGTTCCACGTGTGAAATAGCAACCCCAGCTTGATTTAGCCATATTGTTATGTAACTATTACATTGCCACAGGGGTGAGCAGTGCATTTTAAAGCTTTGAATTGCTCACCTTTCTGGCCATATCCCACTAATGCACTTATGGAGCACATGTAAGAAATGTTTTTGTCATGCTTCTGCGATTCACATGATTACATTGTAGGCATGATGGATACAAGCTAATGCACCATGATGGATGTCTCGATATGTTGAAGCCCTGCCATGTGTTGCAGTGAAGCTTTGTAGGCCAAATATGCCTCTTTGTTGTTGAGTAAATCCTGATAACTAGGTTAAACCAACCTGATGCAGTTGTTATGTACCTGAATGCTTACACATGTCAAATAAAACTGGAGCATCTAATGAAGTCAGTGTTTCTCATCACATGTTCATTCTTTCAATATGCAAAATAGGTCCAGCTGACATGCCAGAGGAGGAGGAGGAGGGCCAGGCTGGGCAAGCGGAGCAGGCCCCCGTTGGTGCACCTGGGGATCACCACAAGAAAAAGGGCAGGTGAGAATAGTTTGAAATATGTCCTGCATTCAAAACATGTCCATCTGTTCAATGTTTAATATGTCTTTTGTTGTGTGTTAGTGGTTTGTGTGTGTGGGAAGGGTTCAGAGTTCTGTGGTTGTTGTAACTATTTCATTGGTAGAGGGGTACATAATGGCTTCTCCAAAAAATGTGTTGCACACCCCTCTGGCACTGAAATGGGCAGTTGCGTAACAATAGGGGTCGCAGGGGTTGCACCTGTAACCGGGCCTGTCACTCCAGGGGCACGGCCGCCCCCTGCGACCCACTTGCTATGCGCCCGCAGCAACTCAGTATGTGTACCAGCTCCGGCAACCGGTGCTCTAGTAATACAAGGCGCTGGGAAATTACATCATCTCCCAGCTCTCTACGTTACCTGAGAACCACGCGAGAGCTTCAGCTCTGTCTGTAGGAGGCACAGATCTCTCACAGATATCATGTCACGCCGCTAAACCACCAGGGACTCGAGGTAGAAGATGGGGTCAGTAGAGGCATTGTGAAGATTGAGGGGCAATGTGGAGACATGGGTGCAATGTGGGGACTGAGGGGCAATGTGGAGATGGGGGCAATGTGGAGATTGAGGGGTGTTGTGGAGATGGGGGCAATGTGGAGATGGGGGTGATGTGGAGATGGGGGCAATGTGGAGATTGAAGGACAATGTGGCGATGGGGGCAATGTAGAGATTGAGGGGCATTGTGGAGATGGGGGATTGTGGAGATTGGGGGGCATTGTAGAAGGGGCAATGTGGAGATTGGCTGCAATGTGGAGATGGGGGCATTGTGGAAGGAGGATTGTGGAGATGGGGGGCCAATGTGGTTGGGAGGGTCATGGAAATTCTTGCACCAGGGCCCGCTAGCTTCTAGTTACACCTCTGGGAATGGGTTAAGGCTCCATACAATTATCTCACTCTAGTGAAAATCCTGTATTGCCTCAGAGTCATCACAGGCTATAGCCGGTGAGGAGGCTGATGAACCACCTGCGCCTGCTCCTGAGGCTATGGAAGGGGTAGCGTATGGTAAAAAAAAATCCTAAATCTACTGTCCTATGTGTGTTCTTCATTGTCCCGTGTGTGTTAAACCTGTCTCCTCTTCCTTTACAAAACCCCAATATCACTGTAGTTATGTGTGTTTTTGTCACACATGCGTGTAAGAGTATCATGGTATGAACAAATATCATTATGTGATTTTTGTTCATGTCATGATCTTGTCACACATGTATGCTTGTCTCCAGCCCACAGCACACCCCTACAGTTCATGTTTGCAGGCTACCACTAAATGAGCAGGGGTGGCTCAATCACAATGACAGTGATGATCCACCTCTGCCCAATCAGGGCTAAAGGGCAACCTGACTTGTCAGCAGGGCCGGCTCAAGATATTGTGCTGCCTGGGTCCATGGACCCAGCGAGACCCATGTAAGAGCTGGCTCTGCCTGTCAGCGTGTCCACAGAAGTGGTGGTCAGTCCTGTACTCAGGCCACAACAATGCCACATGTTTGTTGAGTCTCCTCAAATGAACACTTTGGTGGGGTGATTCTTAGTCCTGTTGTCTAGGATGCACAATAATGCAGTCTAACCATCCCAACAGTGCATTTTGTCAGGATATTCCCACTTAAAGTAAAACTTTCACCTTCATAATATTGCCCTCCAATCCTTTCCTATTGTAGTGATATGTAAAGCCATACTGTTATTATGATGAAAAACTATGCATTACTAAATAAAGCAAATGTCTTCTGTAGGCATCCAGGGCTCAGAGCTTACAAGAGAATCTCTGTGCACCTGCACCTTCAGCAGCTTCTGTTACCTTAAGGAAATGGAAGTAAGTCACCACCAATTTGCTCAGAGCAAGGGACACACAGTCCAGACTCAGAGGTCTCTTACTTTTAAGATGTCTGCACTGTTGTCTGCTGGATGCCTACAGAAGAAGAGGCTTTACTTAATAACGTGGACATTTCCATCATAATAATAGTATGGCTTTACATATTGCTACATTAGGAAAGGAATGGGGGGCAATATTAAGAAGGTGATAGTTCTGCTTTAAACACAAGAGGTATTGACATTCACTTGTGTTCAAGTGACAACATGCAGTGTTGGGGTGGTTAGAGGACATGATTGTGCATCTTGGACAACAGGGCCATTGCTGAGAATCACCCCTCTAAATGCATCAAACATCTGTGTGCCAGACAGGTGCTCACTACATTGCATTTCTTCTTTCCCCACAGCTGCACCTGATGAAAAGCAGCAGCCCCATTCCAGCCAGGAGCAAGCAGAGACCCTGAACATCCTAGCTGGGATCTCAGCTGACATCAGGGGCTTAAGGCGGCAGCTAGGACTCGACATGCACCGTCAGAAGGAGTACAATAGGCTAATGCTGGGCCTCCTGATGGCGCATGTTGTGCGTTCATGGCTGGCCCCCACCTACAGCAGCTCCTCATCGGACAGCAGCCTGGCATCAACTGCTGCCCTGCCTGCTGCACATGGTAGTAGGCACCACCTATTCAGATGGGGGTGTTGTACAAGGGGAGGAAGGTGGCATTGTCATTGATTTATCTCATACACAAACTGGGGGAGATACACAAAAGTGTTATGAGGAGGTGATGAAGTGGAGATGACCCTTCCAGTGTGATGAACAATCCTTGCCTCTTCCATCTAGCCGGTGAACCAAGATTTAACCAACCGGTAAGTTCTTAGTGCATTGGCTCCATGGAATAAAACAGGAATCAGAGAGTTTAGTACAACGGAAAAGTTCTCTACACCTCATAACCATTTGAAAACACCTTAGTTAGGCTGACCTGACCAGACCTCACTTTTAACCGGGGACACATAGGAAATAGCCATTTTCCAGTACTTTACTGAAATCAAAGCAGTCCTGCAGCATGTATTTTTCCTATGTGTCCCCGGTTAAAGGTGAGGTCTGATCAGCCTAAACCTAGTGCATAACCCCACTGCTGGCACACTCTTGTGTGTGTTTCTCCTACCCTTGTGTGTCTCCCTTAGACATTGAAAAAGGGAAAGAGACAGACACAGATTTGCATGAAGGGAAGCTGACAGAGGAGGAGGGTGGCAAAGGGAAGGAGACAGTCAGGGGGAATGAATGTTAAGGAGTGAAAGTGAGGGGTGTAGACTGACAGTCTCCTCCCCTCTCTCTTCCTCTAAGTGTCTTCTCTCCTTTGCCCTGCCAGTCTTTTCCTTCTCTCTCACACATCATCTGTCAGTGTTATTGGTCCTACTGAGTTTATAGATGTAATGGCTAGCATCCTGACTAAGCTCCCCAGTCCTTTCCTTTACCCAGGGACACATAGGGAATAGGAATAATTACAAAATGCACTGAAATCAAGGTAGCCCTGCAGTATGTGTTTGCCATATGTGTCCCTGTTTAAAAGAGATGTCTGGTCACCCAAGCTGAGATGGATGTAAATGGAACAATTCTGGTTCAAACAAAATGCACCACAGGGAGCAAATAATCATTACCATCTATATGATTGAAGGTCTTAACAAGTGCCAGAAGTGTAGGCAATGGATTGTTTTGCAATTCATTAGATATCCCTCTGGCAGTCCAAGGTTTAATCGTTGTATGCCAGCTAGGTCTCCCAAGCATTGTAAAGCAATAAGGTTGGGCCTCATCTAGCATTCAGTGGGTTTAAAAATCACATTGAAACCAAGGTACATTTGGAGAAATCTTATTTGTTTGCTCTAGAATTGTTTCATATTCATGGGTACATCAGCCTCATTAGGTACAGTATTAGCATATAGCTTGGGTTAAAGGGATAGTAATGTTTCATAATAAAAGAAGGTCTAATTAATCATCATAGTATTTGTACTTTGGAGAGTGTTATTTCAATTCTGTCAGAGTTGTAGTTCAAGAGTAATTCAATAACAAAGTATCCCCCTCCCACCCCTTTTACTGATGTAACACTGTTCAACAAGATGAGAAGGGAGGTGCCCAGGTAGACTGCAGAGAGGGACAATCTTCAATTAAGATAAGGGAAAAACCTCAAACACTTGTCAAGGGGGGCAGGGCTTTCATTGTTCTCATAGGAAGAAGATTGTCCCCTTCTGTTATCTGTCTGGTCTTACAACCAGATTCCACATCTGAGAAGAGATGGCTTACACTAGCTAAAAGGGGTGGGAGGGGAAATTTTGCTTTTGAATATCTCTCAAACCATGAAGGTTTGAGAGATAAGACTTATATCGTTCTTCATGTTTTTTTAATGCCTACTAAATAAAATAAAGATAAAATGCAGTATTACTATCCCTTTAATGTTATTCATTTGTGTATTAAAGAAAAATGAACCTGTTTTCCAGGAGTTAACCTTAACCAAACATCCAGGATTCTACTGGTATTCAACATGGGTGTGTAGAGAGGCATTAACCCTTCCCAATTAGTGGCCAACAAGTGTTCTCAAGACAGCAAGATAACAGGCATTCATGTAGGTACAAAGTGTAAAGCATAATTACATTCAAACTATTGTCTAAAGGTAAACACCTAAATACTTTTCTGGGGAAATTGTTCTGGGCCCACACAATATGCTGTGAGAAATGTAAACCAATTTTTACCAGATCTGCTACATCCCTTGTTCAAGTATATGATCTTTTAACCCTTTGCGTGCCGGAAGAGTACACAATGCATTGCTATGCAAGGCATTGCCTACCCCCTGGCACCCAATGGGGCAATAAGGGGGAACATCTTAGGTATATGAAAGTGTTTCTCTGGTAAGATCGTGAGTTAACAACAACAGGTCACGTGTCATGAATAACCTTATAGAGCACAGGTGAGCACATCATCCTGACTGAGTCACTGATTACTCACCTGTTAACCTGCACTGTTACTGTGCCTGAAGGACTAGCCTTTAGAAAGTCTGTAATGGAATCTCTGGCTTAGGGGTTCAAAAACACATACATACACATACTCATTTGCCTATATATATGTAGGATAAACATGCATTACAGTGGCAAACACTATAATGCAGAGTATCATCTACCAATATCAGGGATGATGAATCCCAGAATGAGTAGCATTTTTGGTGTAAATGAAGCTAGTCACACTCCTGGGTTTTCAAAGTGTTTGCACATGAGACTCAGATGTTTAACACAAATGCCAGGGTGAGGGAGTCAAATTCCCAGATCGGGGGCAGGCTGGCCTGGGAGGCAATTGCTACTGGGCTGTGGGCCAGTCACTAAATTGGGCCACTGGTGCCTTAAGCCTGGTGGTGCCACAGTGCACTGCTGTTAAGTGAAGATCTATACAATGCTTTGCAGTGTCTAGCAGCAGAGCTGAGCTGGTGCCATGACACTCCTCTGGTCCAAACAATGTTGCAGCCAGAGGTGTGCACATTAGTGTGCAAGGTGCACATAACTCTGGTCCTCATATGCTGTCGAATGTTAGATCCAATGAAACACTGGTTGCTGCCTCTGGCCAGCGACTCAGTGTTCCATTGGATACTAGTGTAAAAGCCCGTGTACACAGGCCAGGGTCCGGGTGATATAACCCTTTGGGTGCCAGAGGTGTATGCCATGCATTGCTTTGCAATGCGTTGCATACCCCTCTGGCACTCAAAGGATTAAGACACCGGTCCTGCTCACGATGCAGTCATGAGCAGCAGAGATTGTCTGAACATACAGAATGTCTGCATTCTGTGCTTTTGTGCAGTCTCTACTGTGCATGACTGCATCGTGACAAACATTCAGGCCTTTCATTAAATAAGGATGCTCACATCACCCGCAGCAGCACAGAGACAGAGGGAGTGGAGCACACAGCCATGTGTCTGGTCTACCCATGAGGGGCTGATTGTGCAGTGTTGCGCACAGCAGATAACTTGCAGGTAGCCACACAGTAATGGTGAGCCTGCACAACTACTTACTTGGACTGGTAACCAAGCAAAGCTTTAATGTGGCCACTCCAGACCACTGTCAATTATTGATATATTATTATGGCCACATCAAGTTTGGGGCAAAATATTTCACAAATGTTATTCACCCTCTCTTGTACCACTGTTGCCACACTCTATGTCAAGGTGGGACAACAGAGGGGGAACAAGGAATCAATGTATTTGATACCCCACTTTGACATATATTGTGACATGTTACAGTTTAAATGATGTTTGCTGTGGCAGAGGGGAATTGAATACACTCATAATACCACTGTGTGGGCATAGGTGCTAATGCGGGTGCTAATGACTGCTACCCTGATCGCCAAAACATGCCCTAAGTGTGCCCGTGTGGGAAAACAGAGTGCTAAATCCATCAGTAGTATGTCACTTTGGGCACTCCTCTCTTTAAATTCTCTGTTATAAGAGAGTCAAGTGTTTTCCACTTCATGATCTGCACTAATAAACTTGTATTTTAACTCTATGAGTGCCATATGGCTATGGAGCACATTTCTCTGCAAAGTGTTGCACACCCATGTGGCACTCACAGGGTTAATGTGATGTATATTACTTGTTATTGAAATTAAATTCTGTTACATATCATTACATTACTCACTGATACTTGCATTACTTCAGAGCATTAATGCCTGTTAGGAAATGAACAAAAGGGTTGTGCTGGGATGGTGGGCTGGGATTGATGTCAATGTTGACATTTTTTGTCGGATTCATGTGGATGTGAGACTTTGGTGAATACCATGGATGTGTCTACAACCTTGCTCCAACAGTACATCGACATTCGTAGCCCTCTTTGACTTTTAGTGCATCTAGGTCAATATGTTATATAGCATGTTTAATTGATTTATGATTTGTTCTTGAGAAAGCTCCCTACCAGACCGAAATATTAGACTACAATAAAACAATTTAGGTTTGTTAAGACCTGTGAGTGCTTGCCCTTTGTGACTATAAAATATATAAATATATATATATATATATATATATATATATATATACATAAAATTTAAAAAATAAGCTGACTAGGACCCTGACGTGAGCTGTGTGACTGAGCCAGACTTAATTGATAGAAGATGAGATTGAGTGGTCAAGGCAAGAGATAACACTCCATCAGTTCTGTTGTCTGCTTTACAGTAAGACATTCTGTAGTTGAGTAATGCCCAGCAAATGCACAAGAGGCAGGGAGAGGGGGAAAGGAGGAGTAAGAGCATGCAGGGACCTGGGAGTAAAGTGGTAGTTCAAAAACATACAGCAGTGTGTGTAATAAATGCTGGTGATCCCTCTCCTCCCAGGGAGGATGCAATTTGTCAAGGTTGCACCAAAAGTTCCACCACCTCCACCAGTGCCAATATTATAAAAAAAAAAAATAATGTAAGAAGGACACGGAAGACAATAATGAGCCACATTCTAATGTTGATGATGTCATAATGGAACAAGGTGTAGCAGCTCAACTAACTGCTGCATCTGACACTGAGACAAACAAGCACAAAAACACCTGTCCTCAAAGTAGTAGTGAACTTTGTGAAAGTAAAAGTAAAAAGAAATAGTTTGAGACATCCAAAAGCTTAAAGAAATATAAAGGTAGTGGGCAAGAAATGATGGGTGATGCTGAGGATGGCCTAATGATGAATGATGATGATGCTCTAGACTATTTCCCTCCGACATCTGTCTCTTCTTCAGATACAGAAAAGGAGCAATGTGTCTGTCTATAAACAGTTAGATAAAACAGTTGGAAAGTCTGACCGTGGACAAGCAAAGATGCCATCCTGTCAGTCATCATCAGCATCATCACCGCACCCAATTCCAAGTTCTACTCAGTCACACACACTAATAGTGTTGTGTAATCAGCAACAACACAGATTATCAGCATCCACAGCCTTAGCTTTGCTGAATGCCTATGATGCTCTTAGAATTACTGCACCTGTGACACCTAGTAGTAGTACAATTCTGGCAACATCTAGTCCCAGTAGTTGTAGTAGCAGCCTCTCAGAAACTCCACTGTCTATAAAGTCCACAGTATGAATATACTTCACTCATGATCCAAAAGCTAAGCATGTTGCTATCTGTTGTATTTGTAGAATCATGTGAGCAGGGGTTAAGCAGGCTCAAACGTAGATACCTCCTCTATGAGATCCCGCCAGAAACACAATCACAGGTCTGACTGGGAGACACACCATCAACAGGTCAGAGGTTCCATAAGTAACAGCAACATAAGCACTCCTTAATGTTCCCGTGGCTCTGGGGTACATAATAGAATTGTATCACGGTTCCCAGAGAAGTTCAGGAGTCAGTACGGTATAGTTAAATGCAAGTTATTAATAGTAGTGGTAGACAAATATATACAATAGGAAGTAGGCAAGTATATACAAAGAAACAAGCAGAGGGTTACAAGCCAGCGAGCACAGTTATCAGAAATAATAGGCTGCCAAGCTTGACCACAGTGCTAGAGACTAGGCCTCAGCCACTGGTAATCTCTACCGGAATCAGGAACAGAACAGGAGCAGGTACTGGGTCAGGAACAGGAACACAGGATCTTTATCCGAGCTGGTCTACCAGAGCCCCAGGTCCGCATTAGGTTGGGTGTCTGCTAGGTAAAGGGAGCAAATGTAAGAGTAGTCAGACAGAGCCACAAGTCAGCACCAGAGGGGGTAGTCAGACAAGACAGGTCATGCACAGTTCAGGTAGTTAGCCACAGCCACAGGTCTGCACCAGGCTGGATGTCCACTAATAAGGATACGCAAAAGAATAGTCAAACAGAGCCACAGGTCAGCACCAGGTTGGATGGAAGACTAGCCAGTTCATACACAGAGCCTAAGGTAAGAGAACTGCTAAGCACAACAACGCAAGGGCAACTGAGTCAGGACTCAGTCTGCCTTTTAAACCCCTCCACAGGAAGTAAGTAGGAGGAGCAGCTCAGAGGGATGAAGTAGGTAGGAGGAAGTAGGTAGGAGGAGACTACAGGAAGCAAACACATAAAACAGAGGCCTGCTGCATGCTTGAAGCATCGTGCCTGTAGATGATGCTGAAACTAAGTTAAGCTGTAACAAAGTGCTGGTGATGTGTCAAAGAGTGTGCCAAGGTGTTCTGCTCATGCTGCAGAAGAGTATGACTGAGTTTGTATTTGGAGATGACAATAGTCTTAGAGTGTCTACACCTGCTGCCACCATCCCCGTCACATCCACAAGTCATGGTCAATAAAGCAATAACGTTCTTCTACTATGTACTGCAATCCCACAATTACTAAGTTCTTAGAAAGAAGTCAAAGCCTGCACAAAAATAATGGAAAAAGTACACCTATGTAATAATAAACTTGCCAAAATGTTGATGGTTGACATGCTGCCCTTTTCTTTTTTTGAAAACAGAGGGTTTAAAGAACTGATGTCATGTGTTGTACTTTTCTGGAATATCCCAAACCACAGTTTTTTTTCAAGGATGGTTATGATAATGATACTTAAGCCAGAGGTTAGTGCTGTGGGCAAAGGACAAAGGCACTCAGCCTGCTAACTTTTTTCAAGGCATATGTTGCTGTAGCCCTCAGAAGAAGTAAAATTGCAGCAGGAAATGTTGCTGACATAGAAAACATAGGCAAATATACATAGTAATCTCAGGAAATGTATTGGGAGTGGCAAAAAGGAGAAAGTTTGATGTATTGTCTATGACAGTAAGTTTTGCAAAAAATAGTGGGAAATATTTTTTTCGCAAAAAAGTCCCATCGCCATTACTTTTGCAAGTTTGTCCCTGTCTGAGCAGGGGGTGTCCCATGCAAGGGGGTCCTTGGTATTGGCAGAAAATGCATTTTATTTTAATGAAAGTAAAAGGAAAATTGATGCTACTGGAATAAAGAAGGTAATTAAGGAATGATATCGGGGAATGATATTAGGTCATTAGATTTGGTGCCTTTGCTAGATATGTTTAATGTTAAAAGGGTTTTCTGCAGTGACCTATTTGGAGCAGAATTTGCATGGCATACTCAGAGGCATTTCGGGTGAGTAAGCTGGTGGCGGAAGCTAGGTACCATCCGGGAGGGGGCATGCAAATGGCGACAATAGATTGGTCCAAGGAGGTTCACCGTTGGTTGCATAAGTCACAGAAAGAGCAGAATGGCAAGTGCCAGCTATTGATTCTAACTACAAGGTAGAGCATCTGGGCCCTGAAAGGGCAGTAAAGCAGTTTTTGGTTGTCAAGCTCCCTACGGGGATTGTCGAAGCAAGTTGATGGCAGTGCACACTCCAGATACCAGTTTAGAGCAGCGCAAGATAAAGCACTGAAAGCTATGCGTTTGGTGCCAAAACTTAATGAACACACTCTTCTGAATAAGGTGCAACTACCACCGAGCAGCACAGGGTGAAAGTGAGTGGGTAATTAAGTGCATAGGGTGCTAGTGGTCATATAAGCATAAAAAATGCATTCCGCTTTCTATTGCAGAAGCAGCCAGACCACAAGTCAGGAAGATGTTCATGCTTGGTCATTCCTTTGCGTTTTTGGTGGAACATTTTATAGGAGGACATATGGACATATTCTTTTAGGTACCTTGCAGGAGGTGGAGAGTCCTGAATATAGCAATCATGCATGCTGGCAGGAACAATCTTACCTCTGTGGCCCCAGTTAAGTTGATTGAGCAAATCAAGGCCACATGCAGGGAGTGGTTGTTCATCTGCCTGGTTTAAGTATAATTGGTCACAAATTACACATAGACTTTCATGGAGGAGGGCAGTATCACCCAGAGCTGTAGAATGGTCTAGGCATAAGGTGAGTCAAACTATAGCCTGTTTTATCTGCTCTTGTGAAGTTGGCACCATTAGACATAATGAGATCAAACTCAATGAGGAGGGATGTACAAGGGGGCTGGCGTAGACTTACTAGATGAAGGTTTAAGGTAATTATTGAAGCTATGAGGAGTATCATTGCCATAAAGAACTTTGGGTGGGGAGGCATAGAGTTAGTGTTGCTGTGAATAGGAACTGGGGACTTTTCATCTCCCTTGGTATGCTGTATGGTATGGAAGGTCATGGAGAAAGACCAGAGGTGGAGAGGCAGTTACTGTCTGAAAGGGCTCATCCTTTACTTACCATGGCCTGAACCTCAGTGCAGGCTTGGCCTAAGCTGGAATTGTCAGAGAAAGTGGGGGTGCCACACAGACGTGGATTCCTGGGGTTCCATTTAAATAGGCCAACACCTAAATTAATAAAAGCTGTGACATCACAATTCCCAACTGTACTGTTGTCCATGTGTTTATTTTAGAAACAAGAAAAAATAAAAGGGGTGATGGAGTCTGGACCTTAATGTAGAAATATACATTTAAAGCAGATCTTTAGTACTAGGGTGGTAGAGATTACTCCAACACATTGATTTGCAATGTGTTAAAAATCTCCAGCATACAAAGGATTAACTTACTCCCCAACCAGTTTGTGAACTCTCTATCTCAGTTCCAGTGCCAGAGAGCTCCCTCTGAGAAAAGTGTGAGTGATTCATTATTTGTTTAGCTTTACAATAGAAGAGTTTTTCTTGGAAAACAAAACAACAGCTGCTGGGAAAGGAGTGCTCTCTGACATTCGCAAGCCGGAATGAAAGTAAGTTAACACTTTAGATACACGTTCAATTCATTGCAAATCAACGGATTAATGCCAATTCTACTGAATGTATAGTAGAAAAATATTCAATGTGGGTAGAATTGGAGTGAAGGTTTATGAGTATGTATGTGTATTTATGGATCATGGTTTGTGTGTGTGTGTTTGCATATGTGTGTGTTTGTGTGTGTGTATAAATATTTATTTGTGTGATTGTAGATGTGTATGTATTTGTGTGGTTGTGTGCGTGTGTGTCTGTGTGTGGAGCAATGTGTGTTTGGGGATGAATGTATGTAGCGATATGTCTAGTGTGTGTCTATGTATGTTTGTGAATAATTATGTGAATGATTGTAGTCTGTGGATTAGTATGTGGATGAGTGTGTGAATGTGTGTATGTGAATGTTTGTAACTCCATGTGTTTATGGATAAGTGTATGCATGTATAATGTGTGTATATACTGTATGTGTGGATGTGTGTGAGTACATGTGTATCATTATGTATGTATGTGGATATGTAGTGTGTGTGGAAGTTTGTGGATCATGGTGCATGTGCTTGGTGATAAATGTGTGTATGTGTTTGTGTTTAAGTGTGAATGTAGTGTGTTTAGTGTGTGTATTTGTAATACTAGCATACATTGATCTTTCCTCTAGATCAGAGCTGTCTAATTTTAGTCCTCAAGGGCCACCGACAGGCCAGGATGTAAGGATTTCCCTGATTAACCACAGGTGAGTTAATTAAAATGAATGAGCCACTGATTAACTAACCTGCGTTTAAAAAATAAAGACATCGGGTGATAAAGTTAAAAGGTGTTTTCAGCCATCGCAAATAATTAAAACACCATAATTATCAATTCAAATGTCTACATTAGCCATGAAGATCTGATAAAGGGCTCAGTTTATAGAGGGGAATTTAAGACCCTTTTTTTGGGGACGAGAGTCCCTTATCGGATCTTAAAATAGCCGACACAGAAACTGAAAGTAAAAAAAAAAGATAAAAAAACCAAATCCTCATATCAATACATTCAAAGTGTCTAAAATGTGTCCAAAGTTAGTAGAATTAATCCTATGAGTGCCACTGGGGTATAATTACCCCGACAGAAATTCATAGGGTTAATGCGACTAAGTAATAAACCAACATTGCATTACAAATAACACAACATTAATACTGATGTCCAGCGGAGTCCTCAGCATGATAGTCATCTCCTGTCCTCCTTTCTCTTCTTTCTTCTCTTCAATCTTCCCTTCTTTCTTCTCTTCAGTCTTCTTGCTGTAAAAAAATAAATAAATAAAGGTATTAATACAATGCACAAATATACAGCACAATAATACATAGTTTAACCCCTTAAGTGCCAGAGGGTTACGGAACTCATTGCAAAGCAATGTGTTACTTATCTCTGGGACGCAAAAGGGTTAAAACATGTATTATTGTGCTGTTTGTAAATATGTATATGCTTCCATTGACTCATATATGGCCAGCTTGTTAAAAATGCAATAATTAAAATGCCATAAATAAATACACAGCATAAAGTTTTCATGTCATCATAAATGCCATAATTAAAATGCCATAAACAAATATGTAGCATAAAGTTTTCATGTTTGCACCACTGTGTGCTGCCATGGAGACAGCGGAGGAGACAGTGATGAGTGGCACCGTCCTCAGTACTGTCCTGCATGGGCCGATGCCCGTTACATACTGAAGGAATTGGAACTGAGACTAACGCACATTGCAGCCTATCGGTTTAAAAAACTGCTCAAATCTGATTGACTGAGAAGTGTGTAAGCACATCACAGCCAATGGCTGTGAGGGAATTAGAACTGAGACTGCCCATATATAAAGTCAGTCTCAGTTCCAATTCCTTCAGTGTGTAATGGGCATCGGCCCGTTCAGGACAGGACTAGGGACTGTGCCAATCATCACTGTCTCCTCCTCCGCCTCCACGACAGCACACAGCTTTGCAGAAATTAAATCTTTAAGGTACATATTTATTTATGGCATTTTAATTATGGCATTTATGAAGACATGAAAACTTTAAGCTACGTATTTATTTATGGCATTTTAATTATGACATTTTTAACAAGTTGGACTTATGTGATTCAATGGAAGCATATACATATTTACAAATGGCACAATAATGCTTATTTTAACCCTTTGCAATGCATTGCGTAACCCTCTGGCACTCAAGATGTTAAACTATGTATTATTGTGCAGGATATTTATGCATTGTATTAATACTTTTAATTTTTTTTTACAGCAAGAAGACTGAAGAGAAGAAAGAAGAGAAGACTGAAGGAGAAGGACAATGGATGAAAGGTAAGTGTACCACAGATTAGTTAACGATCGGTGCTTGGCAGTATGTCAGGCACCGATAGCTTTTTTTCCTTTGAAGTTCCCAATACTGCCACAATTTAGCTTTGTTTTGGAAACTTAACATACAAAATGGACATTTGGCCACAAGACCATTTCTGTGGCCTAACGTCCATTGTGCTTTTAGCCTGTAGTACATTTGAATACTGAATATTTTGTCGGTCGATATCCATTTTGCCCTACCGGCTTTTTTAGCACAAACATTTGCATCAGACCCCTAGTGTATCATTCCCTTGACAGGGAACCAATGAGGTAACCCCTTGTTGGAATAAGAGACTCATCGATTTCTACATCAACATGTAGCATCTACTCACTCTAAAAGAGCGACCATATCATAAGACTCTGACATATGTATCTCATAAAGTTGCACGACTTCTGTATACAAATGATGACGAGCAACGATCTTACATATCCAAGGGTCCCTGCACATTCGCACACCAGGGAAAGGACAACATCTATGATCTATAATGCTGTGTCTAATCACACAAAACAATGTTGATAGCATAAAAAGGTTTATATATATATATATATATATATATGTAAAATAATAAACAAAATTAATCTCTTGTAATACTTTTTTTATTGGACTAACAGAATTTTGGATTGACAAGCTTTTGGGATAAACTTCCTTTCTTAAGTCTGAAGCATTTCTGAGCAAAAGGACACAGAATTTACATTTAAAACAGTTAAAACAGTCAATACATTGAATTCAAAGCTGTGTTGTATGCTGGGGTTAACACAACGGGACTTCTGATAAGACAGGAAACAAGAAAAAATCCACACTCTTCTTGTAGAGGGTCGTAAATACCCTGTGCAAGGCAGAATGAGGGGGGGGGGAGAGAAGAAAAAATACCCTCTGCAAGAAGAGTGTGGATTTTCTCTTGGTCCATGTCATATCAGCAGTCCCGCTGTGTTAACCCCAGCGAACAACACAGCTTTGAATTCAATGTATTAACTGTATTAACTGTTTTAACTATAAATTATGTGTCCTTTTGCTCAGAAATGCTTCAGACTTGAGAAAGGGAGTTTATCCTGAAAGCTTGGAAATCCAAAATTCTGTTAGTCCAATAAAAAAGGTACTACAAGATACTAATTTTGTTTATTATTTTACATCTACATCACTGGACTAATACGGCTACAATCTTAACTATATATATGTATATATATATATATATATATATATATATATACATATCATGGATTATTCATGTATCTATGTTTTCATATGGAACATGAATCATTACATATCCTTATCAATTGCTCCATTCACAACTTACAAACCGTTGTTATCGGAATCACTGCACCTTCAGTGATGAGTTTCCATAGGTGTCCTTTAACCCCAGTGTCAGAGGGGTGCAAAACATATTGCAAAGCAATTAAGGGGTTACATCTGTATCATGGTTCTTCCTTATATCGGTGATAAGAGATATTTATTTAAGGTTCACATATTCCAACACGAACCTCCAATGCGTTTTGAAGCATCACCTAGCTTCTTCCTCAGGGAAATGTGGTTTTAACCACAGGTGACAAGAGAGAAAAGAGTCCTTTAATAGCAGTGAAAGTATGAGTGTACACTAACATCCTGCTAAGTGAACAGATGTCTGTAGATGGCCCCACAGGATTCAGGATTAGGAATGGGTGAAAAAATTTGCCTGAAACCAAAATTGGTGAAAAATTGCACTTTCTGCTTGGCAAATAACTTTTTTCGCGTAGCTCATTGCATTGAAATCAATGAGAAGAAACATTTTTACCCACCACAGAAAAGTTTTCTCTACTTTTCCACAGCCATATACAAGGATGTCAGGCTCTTACATCATGCCATTCTGTGTTTGAGAGAGGAGAGAGCAGCATTTTTTGAGCTACAGAAGATAGGCAAATAAAGGGGAATTGAAGCTTAGTTTAGGGAGTCATTTAGGTAGGATATTTGTCTTCTGTGTTAGGGGAATCTAGGGGCACTCTGGCGGAGAAGAAAATTTGGTGTGACTGACTGGTAAGACACAGGAAGCCGGGGTCAAAATTGCTTGCTGATTTTGCTTTTATACTATGCTGGAGAAGTCTGGTCATTGATTTTGTTTTTTAGTTATATACATTTTTTTTGGGACTAACTGTGATAAGATAGGGTGGGCAACTTAAAATAAATAAAAAACAATAAATATATAATTAAACAAATATAAATTAATATATTATACAGCTGACTAGGAGCCTGATGTGAACTCTGTGATTGAGGCAGACTTGATAGACAGCAGACGACATTGAGATTTTTGTTGAGGGCCAAGGCAAGACATCACACTCCATCAGTTGTCTACTGTAGAGAGTAAAATCACACACAGCAGTTGAGTAATATCTAGCAAATGCACAAGCAGGAGGGGTAAAGGAGAAGCAGGGACGTGGGAGAAGTGGTAGTTCAAAAACTGACTGTAGAAATGGTTGCTGCAGCATGTGCAATAAATGATGATGATCCCTCTCCTCCTGGGCTGGATGCAGTTTGTCAAGGTCCCACCAATCACACCATACCAGTCCCCCACCACCACTACCACACCCATCTGCTATATGGTAGGTTGTACTTTATTTATTTTTTTAATCACTTGACATCATCATAAATATGACTTCAAGTCATAAGTATCCATGGAATCATGAGGTCTACCATACACTGATACATGTGAGTTATTTTTTACTACTGAATATATGATCTAACTGTGAATTAGATGTGTCTCTAAATGAGTATCATCATCTTAGGATGACTGAACTTTGAGTTTACATATTCCACATTATTGTATTACTCTGCTGATTTTCCTAGGTGCCAGGTTTCAGTGGAGATATTTTTTGGTATTTTAATCTATTTTTTATGTCTTGTATTTGTTTTCCTTCCATACCAGTGTATTATTTCAGATGGAAATCTGTTATATAGTAGATTGGGCTTTTATTGGTAACCAATCTTTTTTCCATTTCTGCATTGGGTCCCAATTTTATTGTATTATACTCTTTGACATTTATACAGATCCAGTTTTGATCAGATTGTCTGGAGGCAGTCTGTGACCATCTTGTTCAGCTTAGCTGTCTGGTATCCATTGCAGTTTATGATTCATCATTATTTTTATGTATCTTTCTATTTAGACAGTGTTTGTGTTATGGATTATAGCTCCTTATGTAGTTGACTATTTAGTAGTGATGATCGAGCACCCCAATGCTCGGGTGTTCGGGTGCTCTGACCGAGCGCCCCCGGAGGCTCGAGTGCTCTGCCGAGCACCCGAGCCCCATTGAAGTCAATGGGAGGACTCGAGCATTACACCAGGCACCCCCTGCTCTGATGAGGGGAGGGTGCCTGGTCCATAGGAAAAGGGCAGAAAATGATGGAAACACCACAGAAATGGTTCAGGGACAGCATAGGGAGGATGTCTGGATGCATCTTGGACTCCAACGTCGCTGCTGGGAACGATGTTTCGCCCGTAGTACGCCATTTTTACAGACTGACCGTAAAACACACAAAAAGGAAGATAAAAACGACTTTAGGCGAAAAATTGTTACCAAACAGTATTTGCTGTATATTTACTTGTATATCATCTGCAAATTCTGCAAAAAATTTCATCGATTTTTCGGAACTGGGGCCATGATTAAGAGGGAAACGTGCGCAGAGGCAAATTCTGCAAAAAATGTCCTCGACTTTTCTGAACTGGGGCCATGATTAAGAGGGAAACGTGTGCAGAGGCAAATTCTCCCAAAAATTTCCTAGATTTTTCTGAACTGGGGCCATGATTAAGAGGGAAACGTGCGCAGAGGCAAATTCTCCCAAAAATTTCCTCGATTTTTCTGAACTGGGGCCATGATTAAGAGGGAAACGTGCGCTGAGCAGACCATCTAAAACATTATGGGTGAGGGTCTGCTGCGGAGCTGACCATCCTAAACATTATATGCGAAGGCCCGCTAGTGAGCTGACGCTATAAAACATTATATGAGAGGGCCCGCTGGTGAGCTGACCTATACAAAAATTGTCAAACAGCGCCCGCTGGTGAGCTGGCCCTATATAAAAATTATATCACAGGGCCCGCTGGTGAGCTGGCCCTATATAAAAATTATATCCCAGGGTATATGGAAGAGAGTCAACCATATACCCATTTTTTGGGTGGAAGGGGTGAATGGGAATACAGAGTATTCCCATCATTGTAAATAACATATATAAAGTGACTTTATGTTCACCCGGGGCTTTCCTCCAGTGGAGTGGAGAAGTCAGGGGAAATCCAGGCCTTGTTCATTTTTATAAGTGTCAACCTATCAGCATTTTCGGTGGAAAGGCGGATACGCTTATCTGTTATGATGCCACCAGCAGCACTAAATACCCGCTCAGACAGAACGCTGGCGGCAGGGCAGGCCAGCACCTCCAAGGTGTAGAGTGCCAGTTCATACCACGTGTCCAGCTTGGACACCCAGTAGTTGTAAGGCACAGAGGGATCATTGAGGACGCTGACACGGTCTGCTACGTACTCCTTCACCATCTTCCAAAACTTTTCCCTCCTTGTGACACTAGGCTGCGCATCAGGGTGAGGGTGCTGGCGGGGTGTCATGAAGGTGTCCCACGCCTTGGAGAGTGTTGCCCTGCCTTTGTCGGAACTGCTGTGTGCTCCCCTTTTCTCCCCTTCTCGGTTGGCCAAGGTAGCACGTACTCTGCCGCCAGCGTTGTCAGATGGAAAATTTTGGAGCAATTTTTCGACAAGAACCTTCTGGTATTGCACCATTTTGCTTGTCCTCTCCACCGGAGGAATGAGAGATGAGAAATTCTCTTTGTAGCGGGGGTCCAGAAGGGTGAACACCCAGTAATCCGTGTTGTCTAAAATGCGTATAACGCGTGGGTCATGGGAAAGGCAGCCTAACATAAAGTCAGCCATGTGTGCCAGAGTACCAACAGGCAAGATTTCGCTGTCCTCACCAGGAGGATGACTCTCAATCTCCTCATCCTCTTCCTCCTCTTCTGCCCACCCACGCTGAAGAGATGGAACTAAAGTTCCATGGCTACCCTCTGTAGCGGAGGCAACCGTGTCTTCCTCCTCCTCCTCCTCCTCCTCCGCCTCCTCCAATTGTCGCTGAGAAGACGAAGTGAGGGTGCTCTGGCTATCACCTTGTGTAAGCTCTTCCTCCCGCATTTCCACCTCTTCCACATGCAAAGCGTCGGTTTTAATTGTGAGCAGCGAGCGTTTCAGAAGACACAGAAGTGGGATGGTTACACTGATAATAGCGTTATCGCCGCTCACCATCTGTGTCGATTCCTCAAAATTGCGTAAAACCTCACAGAGGTCTGACATCCATTCCCACTCCTCACTTCTGATTACAGGAAGTTGAACGGAGAGGCGACGACCGTGTAACAGCTGGTACTCCACTACTGCCCTCTGCTGCTCACAAAGCCGGGCCAACATGTGGAAGGTGGAGTTCCAGCGCGTGCTCACGTCACACAGCAGCCGGTGAGCTGGCAATTGTAAGCGCTGCTGCAGCTTCAACAGGCCGGCTGAAGCTGTTGATGACTTACGGAAATGTGCACACACGCGGCGCACCTTGGTCAAGAGATCATGCACATTGGGGTAGGTTTTTAGAAATCGCTGAACCACTAAATTAAATACATGCGCTAGGCATGGTACGTGTGTGAGCTTTCCGAGCTCCAAAGCCGCCACCAAGTTACGCCCATTATCACACACAACCATGCCTGGTTGCAGGTTGAGTGGCGAGAGCCATTGCTCGGTCTGGTGACTAATCCCCTGCAACAGCTCTGAGGCCGTGTGCTGTTTGTCCCCAAGGCAGATCAGCTTCAGCACGGCCTGTTGACGCTTCCCCACTGCAGTGCTACACTGCTTCCAGCTACCGGCTGATGGGTGAGTGGCGCTGCGCGCAGAGAATTCGGAGGTGGAAACGGAGGAGGAGGAGCCAATAACGTAGGTGCTGGCGGAAACCCTGATGGAGGTAGGGCCCGCAATCCTCGGCGTGGGTAGCACCTGTGCCATCCCAGGGTCCGAGTCACTCCCAGCCTCCACGACATTCACCCAGTGTGCCGTCAGGGAAATGTAGCGTCCCTGGCCACAAGCACTTGTCCATGTGTCAGTCGTTAAGTGGACCTTCCCAGTAACTGCGTTGGTCAGGGCACGGGTGATGTTACGGGACACATGGTGGTGTAAGGCGGGGACGGCACACCGGGAAAAGTAGTGGCGGCTGGGGACTGCGTACCGAGGGACAGCTGCTGCCATCAGGCTGCGGAAGGACTCAGTCTCCACAAGCCTAAATGGCAGCATTTCGATGGCCAGTAATTTGGAAAGGTGTGAGGTTAGTGCTATGGCCTGTGGGTGGGTGGCTGGGTATTTTCGCTTGCGCTCAAATGCCTGGGGTAACGACATTTGGACGCTGCGCTGGGACAGGGAAGTGGATGTGGTCGCTGATGGTGCTTCAGATGGTACAGGTGCAGGGCGGGAGGTATGCGGGCCTGCGCCTTCGACAGGCGATTGGCCGGCACCGAAAACAGGGGAAGAGGAGGCAGTGGTGTGGCCTGCAGACACAGATTAGCGATCCGGGCGTTCCTCCCACTTATTACGGTGCTTGGATGCCATGTGTCGGATCATGCTGGTGGTGGTGAGGTTTCTAGTGTTCATGCCTCGGCTCATTCTGGTGTGGCACAGGTTGCAAACTACAATTCTTTTGTCGTCCGCACTTTCCTTAAAAAAACGCCATACCGCGGAACACCTACCCCTTGGCAAGGGAGATTTACGCAAGGGGGTGCTGCGTGGAACATTTGCGGGCCGGTTTGGTGCGGTCCGCCTTCTTTCTGTAGCCACACCACTGCCTCTTCCAGCCTGTTGCGGTGCTGCAGATGGCTCACCCTCAGGACTGCTGTCATCGCTCGGCTCTCCACCTTCCCAGGTGGGGTCAGTCACCTCATCGTCCACCAAGTCCTCCTCCACTTCCTCACTCTGATCATCCTCCTCATGTCTTGATCCCACCACATACTCAGTCATTGACAACTGTATATCATCCTCCTCATCAAGGTCTTGAGACAGTAAAAGTGGTTGATTTGATGGCAACTGTGTCTCATCATCATCATCATCCACTTCCTTTGACCTTAAATGCCGTTCACCTCTGTCATCTTCTTGTGATTGGGTACCCTCTAGAGGTTGTGAATCAGGACACAAGATTTCATGTTCCTCTGCAAGCGTGCTTGGAGAGAGGTTCAAATTAAGGATTGGTGATGAGACGAGCTCCTCACTATATCCCAGTGTGGGATCACTTCTTTGACCAGACCCTCTATGGTGGGAGGAAGGATGATCAGGGTGAGGATTATGTTGACCAGACTCTTGGCTACTGAGAGTGGACTTGGTGGAAGACAGGGTGGTGCTTAACCGACTGGAAGCAGTATCACCTGAAATCCAACCGACCACCTGTTCGCAGTGGTCTGACCTCGAGAGTGATGTCCTGCGACGCCCTGTAAACTGAGACATGAAGCTAGGTATGGTGGATGTCTTTCTTTCTTGTGCTCTGGCACCAGGCACAGTTTCTACGTGTCCTGACCCGCGCCCTGAACTATCAGGATCACGTCCACTTCCCCGTCCCTTTTTACCCGCCTTCTTCATAGTACACGGAATATGTGCTGCAAATCTGCAACTTTGCACACTAAACAGAATATGCTTCTTATCTGCGGCTAGGCACAGTGAATGGAATATGTGACTTTTAGTTTTTACACTTTGCACACTAAACAGAATGTTCTGCTAATCTGCAACTTTGCACACTACACAGAATATGCTGCTTATCTGCGGCTAGGATCAGTGAATGGAATATGTGACTTTTAGTTTTTACACTTTGCACACTAAACAGAATGTTCTGCTAATCTGCAACTTTGCACACTAAACAGAATGTGCTGCTTATCTGCGGCTAGGATCAGTGAACGGAATAAGTGACTTATAATTTTTACACTTTACACACTAAACTGAATGTGCTGATAATCTGCAACTTTGCACACTAAACAGAATATGCTGCTTATCTGCGGCTAGGCACAGTGAATGGAATATGTGACTTTTAGTTTTTACACTTTGCACACTAAACAGAATGTTCTGCTAATCTGCAACTTTGCACACTAAACAGAATGTGCTGCTTATCTGCGGCTAGGATCAGTGAACGTAATAAGTGACTTTTAATTTTTACACTTTACACACTAAACTGAATGTGCTGATAATCTGCAACTTTGCACACTAAACAGAATATGCTGCTTATCTGCGGCTAGGCACAGTGAATGGAATATGTGACTTTTAGTTTTTACACTTTGCACACTAAACAGAATGTTCTGCTAATCTGCAACTTTGCACACTAAACAGAATGTGCTGCTTAGCTGCGGCTAGGATCAGTGAACGTAATAAGTGACTTTTAATTTTTACACTTTACACACTAAACTGAATGTGCTGATAATCTGCAACTTTGCACACTAAACAGAATATGCTGCTTATCTGCGGCTAGGATCAGTGAACGGAATAAGTGACTTTTAATTTTTACACTTTACACACTAAACTGAATGTGCTGATAATCTGCAACTTTGCACACTAAACAGAATATGCTGCTTATCTGCGGCTAGGATCAGTGAACGGAATAAGTGACTTTTAATTTTTACACTTTACACACTAAACTGAATGTGCTGATAATCTGCAACTTTGCACACTAAACAGAATATGCTGCTTATCTGCGGCTAGGATCAGTGAACGGAATAAGTGACTTTTAATTTTTAAACTTTGCACACTAAAAAGAATGTGCTGCTAATCTGCAACTTTGCACACTGAACAGAATGTGCTGCTAATCTCCAACTTTGCACACTAAACAGAATGTGCTGCTAATCTGCAACTTTGCACACTAAAAACAATGTGCTGCTAATCTCCAACTTTGCACACTAAACAGAATGTGCTGCTAATCTGAAACTTTGCACACTAAACAGAATGTGCTGCTAATCTGCGGCTAGGCACAGTGAACGGAATATGTGACGTTTTTTTTTTAAACTCTGCCCCCCAAAACAAAATATATCTGCTGCCCCCACACACAGTAGTCCTAAAAAGGACTTTTGGGTCTTTTTTTTTTTCAAAATCGCTTTTCTTCTCCCTACACTGACTTTCCCTTCCTATCCTCATCTCTCCCTGGCTAAGACTGAGCCGAACTCGCTGGTCAGGTGCTATACAGCACCCGATCACGGGTTCTGGCCAGCCAATCAGTGTAATGCCAGCAGCCAACATGGCTGCTGGCATTACACTGATGTCAGAGCCTCCCCGCACGTTTATTGGCTGCGCAGCAGCCGTGAAACGTGCGGGGAGGAGACCCGAACATGGCGGGCGAACACATGCGGTACTCGTACGAGTACCGCCATGTGCCGAGCAGAGCGATGCTCGAGCCGAACCGAGCTTCGGCCGAGCATGCTCGCTCATCACTACTATTTAGCCCATGACACAGATATATATATATATATATATATATATATATATATATATATATATATATATATATAGATGTGCTTCGTGTACCTTTCATTTTGCCTACCTTTTCTGACCAAAAATAGAGCGTGTTATGCATCTAGAGTTATATGATAAAATGGATGCATGAACAATCCATGATAGTTATCTATCACATATCAAACCAGAGGAAGGTCCCGTGTAGTGATCCAAGATGTTGCCGTCTTTCTATATGTTGTTAATATCCATAGTGGTGTAATTTAATGTTATCTCCATGAATTGGAGATATGAGATTCATACAATCGTGAGAGTGTTTTTTCTATGCATTGTATGTATGTTTAACAGCATCCAGTTTCTCAAGTGTGCACTGACAATATGGAGAAAGTAGCGTGAGTGCCATTCAGTATATATATATATATATATATATATATATATATATATATATATAAAACCAAAGGAAGAAAGAAAACTCACAGCGCCAACTCACCTTAACATATCCATACAATAAATACAGCTTTAAGAAACTTATAAATATAGATATATAGAAAGCAGCATGGAATGAGGGGGTTCTCCAGACCCCCAAACATTAGGCCAGAAACTCAAAGTGAAAAGACAGACAAGAAGACAATCCTGCGCTACTCTATATAAAAAAACTGATGTGAGCCCTGTAATGGGCATATATAATAATTCTTAGTAAATAAGTGAAATTCTGTGTAACAGATTGGCCAATTTGTGGGTAAGCTTGCCACCAACGTCAAGGTATTTCACTTTCGGGGTCTGGAGAACCCCCTCATTCCATGCTGCTTTCTATATATCTATCTTTATAAGTTTCTTAAAGCTGTATTTATTGTATGGATATGTTAAGGTGAGTTGGCGCTGTGAGTTTTCTTTCTTCCTTTGGTTGTGCACTTCTCCTCTTCTCACTATAGCAGCCTCTTACCTATCCTAGTTAATTATGTAATCACTCATGTATATTCACATTTATTATTCACCTTTATTCACATTTCTTTTCTTATTCTGGCCCTTTAAAACTAGGCCTTAAGCCTGTCATGGTGAGCATGCTCCTTTTCTGTTTGATATCAACCACTACACATGACTTGTGGGTAGTTGGATAAAAGGTTATTTAAGAAGAGTTCTGTTGGATCCACAGTCCTATTACTTCTACATAATGCAGGCCCCTTTTTGGGGCCTGGTGCACCAGGTAAGTCCCTCATGCAAACATTTTATTATTTGTATGTCTGCTGTTTTTAATTGCACTACACTGGCACCCACACAAATAATAAAGAGCATATTTAAAGGTCCCTCGCCGACGCGTACAATATGATACTTCATCAGGGCTTTTTGATTTTAATTTTTAGATAGGGCTTTTAGGTTTATTAGAGTAGGACTTGCCGAAAGTGAAACACCTTGACGTTGGTGGCAAACTTACTCACAACTTGGTCAATCTGTAACACAGAATTTCACTTATTTACTAAGAATTATTATATATGCCCATTACAGGGCTCACATCAGTTTTTTATGTAGAGTAGCGCAGGATTGTCTTCTTGTCTATATATACATATATATATTGTTTTGTTGGATTAGGCACAGCTTTATAGATCAATGCTCTTGTGCTTCCCCTGGGAGTGAACATGTATGGACCCTTGTTGGATGTGTGAGATCATTGCTTGTCATCACTTGTATGCAATGATAGTGCACCTTTATGAGATGCTACATATTAATGTAGATGCGGATGAGTCTCTTATTCCCACTGGTGTTACCTTGTTGGTTCCCTGTTAGAAAAGGGAGTCATTTTGATTTTTATTGATTTTCATGCCAATAGATTACATCATTGAACCCATTTTAATAAAGGTATTATTACTGTTACTGCTAAATGTGAAGACTTTTTTAAACAAGTCTGAGTAGCGCTTAATACAAATGTAATTACTTTTTGTATTTTCTTTTTGCACTATGGGAATGGGGGGGCAGTAATGGAGTTGCTTGCAGACTTGTCAGATGGAGTAATTGGATACTAGTGTGCCACAATTAGATATGAATATTTAAAGAGGAACTGTTCCACTATAAGTGGATTTTAATGTGTTTAACATATGCATTTACCTAATTAGGTGCCCATACAGCAGTCAGATTTATTGATTTATATATATATTTTATACATACTATCTGAAATTGACTGTATTTGCCTTGCACCATTTTAGATCTGCATTTAGTCCCCCCCAACATTGAAAAATTGACTATAAGTCTGGATAAGATAAAAATAGAGAATATGTACTTCCATTGATTCTACAAGACCATGAATGCGTTTTTGAGGTTGTAATATGCCCCTGCTCATTTACAGCAGAGGTCAAATGCAAAAAAATATAAATAGCTATACCTGCATGCTATATGAAGCACACATTCCTAAGCAGGTACTTCTTTTTAACAAATTAAAAATGACTTATTTCAAGTGTTTAATCCACATTTAAAAATACACGTTAGATAATCCATCCATGCAAAGTTTTCAAGGTTATTTTTCCCAGACTAAGCTAAATAGTTATAATAGTTATAAGCTAATATATTAACATTAATTTTATAGTTTGTTCATTTTTTATAAAGGCTTTGTGCTAAGCTGGGAAATGTATTTGATATTTTAATAGTATAGAATATTGATGTTATTCCTATGTAGCAAGCACCATATCTTAAAATATTGAACTAACAAGATTTACAAACTTCTCAATTGCCAAAACATTGTTTGATATCAATAATGTTAGCAAAGATGCATTTCCAAATGCATATATTGATATAAGAATACAAGTTACACTGTGAAGTAAGTAATTGTTCAGAGGAAGTTTATAATTCATTTATTAGTGTTAAAAAGTTAATTACTCTTGAAATGACAGTGGATTATTTCTGAATTACCACATTGTGCAGCCAGTCATTTGGCTACAGACAAGGTGATTATTAGTTAATGGAGGTGTGAATCGGACATCAGTGACCAGAGACACAAATTTAATGATAGCTTTTATGCGTTGCCAACTCCTTGGAGGAAATAGGGGGCTATTGATCAAACAGAGGCAAATGTTTAGTAAAAAAACATGAACAAATATTTTATGGGGATGTTTCCATATAAGTGCAACTAGTGCAAATAAATAATAGAAAACCAAGTCCTATATAAAACCCAGGTTGTACTACAATGAAAGCAAAAGATGTGTTGCCATAGTTCTTACGCTTAGTTATGATATAGGAGAGATTGGTTTGACCAAGATTATATCCACTACAATGTTAGCCTTCACTCAAATGATTTTCAGAAATCTGTGGTGAACTCTGTATCAATAGCACTGTTACTGAATTAGCAATGCAATGTTTATACCAATTACTCCCCTATGTCTTTGGAATATTCCTCTCCTATACATCACTGTTTAGTCTTATAACTCCTCCCAATGTTAATTTAATATAGTCAAATGCAATTATGAAATATGGCTAAAAAAACTGTAAATTCAGATAGAAAATGACAATGCTTGAATGCTATGTAACAGACTACAATCTGAATGTTTTAAATAAAGTGTTACAGGTATAGAGTTGAAGTATTTTGTACAATGCCAATATCTAATTATTATAGAGAACTGTCTGTATCTATTTTGCAAAAATTCTACACATCAAATCATGATAATCCTAACATTATTTATAAAACATTTTTTACAACCTAAGCAGCAGTAAATAACTAATGTTTTTGTAAATGGAACATAGCCATAGAATATTGACCTCTCATCCCCTTATGGTGAAGGTTTTCTTTTTCAGCATATTCATAACACATGTGAGGAGTCCCTACACAGTTATAAAGAAGCAAAAATGAAATAAATGAGAAATATTCTACTATCTGATTTAATGCTTGCCATCAATGAAGGCAATTTAGTCTTTATCGATTCCCTTGTTAAACTGACACAGGTTCCCTCTTTTTTCCTTCTTACTTTTTTCTTACTGTAATTTACTGAAGGATTAAAATGCATGGTAAGCCCATTTATAGCCTTCTTCCTGCTACCCACAGGGTGCCATAAATGCACAAACTGAATATAATTGAAGCACATATTAACTTACCTTCTGTTGTAGAGAAAGAACATAAGCAGCCTGTTAATGTACAGTCTTAACTTGGGGGTTGAGAATTACCGTGCAAGAGTAATTTGGTAAGCACCTGGGAAAATTGCAAGCTTCATTTCCTGCAACACAAAATATGATTAAAAACAGAATATATTATTATCACAGGGACCATAGAAAATGTGTACATATAATTCTATGATGTAAAAAATGGAAATTGGAAGTTGTGTACTAGTGTTAAGGTTTCAATAAGCTAATTGTTGTCTTCTACAGTTCACTGAATGTGCAATTTTATTTGGTTTATCAAATAATGTTTTATGCAGTGAAATGTTTAATTCTTACTTCTGATGTTTTCTGATAGTACAAGATAAAACAAATGTATTCAAATAAATGTGAATTATACATACTCATTTGTATAATAGGTACAGTATAAAAAGAACAATAGCATTATAAATTATAATGCAAAACACATAAGTTAAATTATAATTGATTGATAGGAAGGTTTGACCTAATACTGTAAGTTTGTATATCATGCAAAGTGATAATTAATGGTATTCAGTGTTCATTTTATTGTGTAGGATAAACAATAAGGGGAATTAACCAGGCAATTAAAGACTAAATGCACAATGAAATCAGAGGAATTCTTTACGCGTTAGCTGGATCATATATTGCACTCACATTTGTTAATGAGCAAGTGTAAGAGAAATACACCTTTTTCATCTAATAGTTTCAGACTGGTAGATCTCATAGAAGTCTATGGGGAAAACACATGCATAGACTTAGAAAAGAAGAAAAGGGGAATACACCAAGATAGCGTATTATCTCTCTAATGAAACAAGATACTAAAATAATATAGATTGCTCACATATTCCATAGGTTGTCTAAGGCATATACTGCTCAACATCAGACTATCTTGGCTCCCTCCTCTATTCTTTTTTTGTATGTTTTGGTTTTCTTTGGATGTATTGAGTGCAGCTGCTCGACCTGTGAATTCATGATAGCTTACTGTTTTAATGAAGAAGTATAAAGATTCCATATGCATGATCTCTGGGAGCACATTCTGTAAGTGTTACTTCCCAGACACTAATTTTGTGAGAAACATTCCTTATATTGGTATTCATAATGGTGACAGTCTCTAACCAATGATCAGAAGAATGAAAAACAGAGTGGAGTGCTTTTTACATTCACAACAATATATAAATCAATTAACTTAATAAAAGAAATAGATGTACTCACAATTGGTTGACTGGTTGTCTTGAGCTCAACCAGTATATAGTGCCAGGGATTAACCTGCCCGTGTTCAGGAACTCCTGTCTTAGTTAGAACAGTGATGATTCTTAGTTGTCCAGTTATCTTAAAATAGACTGATGTATAGCATTTAGGGACAATTACATTAAAGGAATCAGTTTCAGTGAAAACGGACTTACCAGTCACAGGCTGGGTGTGTGATGAAGACCTACCCCTATGTACTGAGGTGTCCCAATGTCAAACTCTCATGAAGTGGAATTGGTACCTACAAGAAAGAGGTGGAATACAAGCTTGTGAAATTAAGGACCTAACCAGGCTTCTCAATAGACTTGTGACATTCGAAACTTTGTCACATCCTAATACCTGCAAGATACCTGTGCTACAGCCTTCTCTTATCAAGACTGCTCTGCCTTATGAGGACTTACAAGACTAAAACCTTTGCAACAAAAGAGGAGCATGGATGTCAGCATGGTTAACCCATGAACGTTCCTCTGGGCCATATCCCCTCCAGTGCACCAAGTATTGGATCTGTCCACGGAATCTACGGAAATCCAGAATACTCTGCACCTCATACTCATCATGATCCTGTATGCGCACCGGACCTGGGACTGCAGGGGTGGTGGTATAGCGGTTACACAATGGCTTGAGAAGAGATACATGGAACATGTTATGTATCGTCATGGATGCCGGTAATTCCAAGGCATAGGAAACAGGGTTGACTCTACGGAGTACCCGGAATGGAGCAACAAACCAGGGAACAAATTTGTAGCAAGGAACTTGTAGCTTAAGGTTTCTGGAGGACAGCCAGACCTGGTCCCCCAACCTGGAACACTGGAGCTGGCAATCTTCTGTTATTGGCATGCAGCTGAACTCGTGGGAAGGAATCACATAGGGAATTCTGGACCTGTGCCCAAGTGGAGCAGAGTTGATTAATATGCTCATCAAGAGCTTGGAATGTGTCTGGGAGCAAGCATGGTTGGAACTCATAGTTGATAAGTAAGGGTGAGCTCCCAGAGGAGTTGCATACTGCACAATTCCTGGTGAACTCCGCCCACGGCTACAAGTCAGCCAAATTATCGTGATGGTTAGATATGAGACAACGTAAAAACTGCACCAGTCCTTGATTGGAATGTTTGGCGGCCCCATTAGTCTGGGGATAATAGGTGGAGGTAAAGGACAACTGGATCCCTATCTGGTTACAAAAGGTCCTCCAGAACCTGGACACAAATTGACTCCCACGATCTGAGACCAGCACCTTGGGTACCCCGTGGAGTCGGAACACCTCCCTGGCAAACACCGTGGCCAGATCCTTAGCAGACTGTAAGCCAGGGAGTGGCACAAAATGGGCCATTTTGGAGAATCTGTCAACCACCATGAGTATCACAGTATAGCCATTGGAAACCGGCAGCTCCCCCAGGAAATCAAAAGAGATGTGTCACCATGGACGGTCACCATTGGGAACCGCTTGCAATAACCCCACCGGGAGGTGTCTTGGGGTCTTAGAACGTCTTGAGACCTGTGGGACGTGGCCACTGTAACACTGCTGCGAGTTTGTCTTTATCCATAGCAAAGCCCTCCTTTGAAATGACATATCTGAGAAAAGACACACTGGACCTGTGAAAATCGCACTTCTCAAGTTTGCAATGTAGTTTGTTCTCCCTTAGCCTCTGCAAAACCACTGTGACACGTTTGCGGTGTGTCTCCAGGTCAGGAGAATAAATCAAAATGTCATCCAGGCAACTATACAAGACTGTAACAAGTCCCTGGGTACGTCATTTATGAGTTCCTGGTATACCGCCAGGGCATTGCATAGACCAAATGGCATTACTAAATACTTGTAGTGCCCTGTTCAAGTATTGAAAGCAGATTTCCACTCATCGCCTTCTTTGATCCTTACCAGATTATATGCCTCCCTTAGGTCCAGTTTCGTAAAAATGGATGCGCCCTTTAAATGATCGAAGAACTCAGTGATGAGTGGAATGGGATATGCGTTTTTCACCATTATTTTGTTGATATAATCAATACAGGGTCAGAGTTCCCTGTCTTTCTTTTTAACAAAAAAGAATCCAGCTCCCACGGGCGAGGAAGACTTGCGAATTATGCCACGGGTCAAGGTGTCAGAAATGTACTCCTCCATGGCCCAGTTTTCTTCCCAAGACAATGGGTAAGTTCTACCCCTAGGAGCCATGGCGCCCGGCACAATCTCAATAGCACAATCATAGGGGCGATGCGGTAGAGTGCTAGCATCTCCCTTACTGAATACATTGCTGAAAGACAGGTATTCATGCGGTAGGGAGGGAGAGGTACACAAAATGTTCGTAGTGTGCCTTAAACAATGAGCCCAACAGTAATCGGACCACGCCAAAATCTCACACAACCTCCAGTCCATTCGGGGATTATGCGTATGTAACCAAGGAAAGCCCAAAATGACTGCAAAGTGAGGAGACTGAATTATCTGGAACTGCAAGGTCTCCTTGTGAAGTGCTCCAATACAAATCGATAATGGACATGTCTCCTGGGTAACCTGGGGTAGTACCAGTGGTCTCCCATCAATGGCCTCAATATCAAGTGGAGACTCTCTGTCGAGCAATGGAATATTATGTAATCTTGCAAAGTCCTTATCCATGAAATATCCAGCTGCGCCGGAATCAATCAAGGCAGGAGTATCAACGGACGCTGCAGCCCATGAGACTACTACGTTTACTATAGGCTTGTGTAACGTGCCCTCTGGGGACTGGTTTATGCCACCTAGGATCTGTCCCCTACTTGAACCTAGGTGCGTGCGTTTCCCGGCCGTACGGGACATGTCTTTAGCAGGTGACCTGCTTTGCCACAGTACATACATAGGCCCTGTTTGTGATGAAAGGAGCGTTCCTCCTTGGACAATCATGTGAAGCCCAATTGCATAGGTTCCGTACCCCCGACTGCAGAACCAGGAGGTACGGGAGGAGAGGGAGGCAAGAGTGGGAAACCAGCACTGGTTGCAGACCCATTCATAGATCTCAACTTACGATCCTTGTATAGGCTCCTCTCCCTTATATGGGAGTCAATTAGGATGGTATAATCGATAAATCTCTCCAAGTCCTCAGGCAAGTCTCTGGCAGCAATTTCATCCTTAATTCTATTCTCAAGGCCTTGCACAAAGGCAGCCACAAGAGCCTCGTCATTCCACCCTACGTCTGCTGCGAGCGTATGAAATTCAATGGCATAGTCAGCAACCATACGTGTGCCCTGTTGGATTCTCATAAAATGTTTAGCAGCAGAGGTGGTGCGCCCTGGAACCTCAAATACACTGCGGAAGGCCCTTACAAATTTGGCAAAGTTTGAGGTGCTCGGTTTGCCCGTCTCCCAAATCGGATTTGCCCAGGCTAGAGCTCTACCTGTCAACAAGGAGAACATGAATCCCACTTTACTCCTTTCGCTCTGAAATGCCTGTGGTACAAATTCCATAAAAATCTCTAGTTGATTCAGGAACCCACGGCAAAGGGTAGGCTCCCCGTCATATCTCAGAGGGAGAGGAGCGGTAGCGGACAGCCCTTTACTGGACAGGCTTGTATTGGAAACCTGCGCCAATGATGCCTGAACTGGTGTGGCCACCGAAAGCTGTACAGGTCTTTTAAGGCAGTTGGTGCACTCCAAAATAGTCTGAATAGCCATGGACAACTGAGCGTCCATTCTCCACAGGAGATTCTGGGAGCTACCTTCACCAGATTTGACTGAGGTCATGGCCCTTTCGTACTGTCACGGTTTTAAAGAACACTCAGACAATTTAGTAAGGTAAAATCAGCTTTATTAAAAATATTAATGGACACAGGGTCCCTTCACAGGTCCAGATCTGGACAGTGCCAGGGCACTTCCAAATCTGACACAGGTCAGGGTACAAATAAGCAGAACAGGTATAACATATATATATGCAGGAACAGATGACAGGAAACTGGAACTGAACCTCAACAGTACCACCTAGGAAGTGGCCCACAAGCGGAGGTAGGTACTACAGGGCAGAATCCCCAATAGAATTTGGGGACGAGTGCGAGAGCAACAGGAACACTGAGATGGAGCACAACCCTGGTACAAGGTAGCACACGGACTGACAGTAGTCTGCCCTGGTTGGAGACTACAAACCCAGGCAATAGGACCAGCCCAGAGGACTAAGGTAGCCACAGGAAAAGTAGACTGCCACAAGCTACGCTCAGGCGATACAGGCAACCAGAGGCCACACTGACAGGTACAGACTGTAATCAGCGGTATAGGTAACCTTAGGCCACACTGGCAGGCACTGGCTCTATTTTGATGGCAATATGAAACCAAAGGCAACACTGACAGGCACAGACTCTATCTCTGGAGAGATATAAGCTGAAGGCAATGCTGACAGGCACAGGCTTACTCGTGGCGGTATAGGCAACTGAAGGCAACACTAACAGGCACAGGATCTTTCTCTGGAGTATATGTACCGGAGGCAACACTGACAGGCACAGGCTGTATCTCAGAGATAAACGTAAGCAGAGGCAACACTGACAGGCACAGGCTCTATCTCAGAGATAAATGTAAGCGGAGGCAACACTGACAGGCACAGGCTTACTCTTGGGAGGCCAAGTACCAACGGCAACACTGTCAGGCACAGGCACACGCTCGGTAACTAGCGAGTCTGAGAGACTTGGACTACGCAGCGAGCTCTATAGAGCTACAACTTAGATTGGTACACAGAGAGCGATAGTAAGCTACAGCCTGGATTGGAACACAGATAGCGGTAGTCAACCACAGCCTGGATTGGTACACAGAGAGCGGTAGTCAGCCAAAGCCTGGATCGGTACACAGAGAGAGGTAGTCAGCCAAAGCCTGGATCGGTAAACAGAGACCAGTAGTCAGACAAAGCCTGGATCGGTACACAGAGAGCGATAGTCAGCTACAATCTGGATCGGTACACAGAGAGCGATAGTCAGGCAATCCGGGTAAGCACTGGTAGTGCGGCAGTGAAAACAGGAGCAAGGTCAGACAGAACCGGATCATACACGGAGCAGGATACACAGCAACAAAAGTCAGGTCAGGAACACCACGAAAGGGTGCCAAAGGTAGACAGGTCTGAGTATAAAAAGGCAACTACTGGGCGGAGCAGAACCCAGCGGCCAATAAGAATCCAGCAGGCAAATAGACAGGAAGTAGCAATGTCGACAGAACATGAAATCACGGGCACCATGATAGTGGTGCAGTAATCTGGGAGAAGATCTGTGCAGCCACCCGGACAAGGCTGATTCAAAACAGACACGTGGCCACTCACGTTACCAAAGGACCGGATGACGAAAACCCTAACATGATCTCACATAAACTGTCTCACATTAGGAACCTGAACACCAGTGATCGAGACCCTGTGAATCCCGTTCTACTTCGTATTGCTAGATGGGTGCATGAGACTGGAGGACGTTGAGGCAACAAGCCATCCTGGAATAGGCTAGAGAAAGAGGACTCCCTGTCACTCTAGAACTAGTGACTAGGGCTGGGTGAAAATTTTCCACATGACTGGCTGATTTTTCTTATTTTTCGCAAATGTTTTCTACTTTCGCCAATGAAACATTTCCTTCCTTTTTGACCTGTTTTTTCAAATTTTTTGCTTATATTTCCTATGGGTACTACATTTCCCACTGCAATTATACTTCTTCTGAGGGTGTAGTTTAGAAATAAGTGGCTGAAAGTCAAAGATGTGAGTCCTACAGAAACATATGGCTTGAAAAATGTGTTAGCATGCAGAGTGCATTTGTCTTTTATCCACAACACTTACGTTCTACTTAAGTGACACTGGCACATATTCATGATGATGACAAGTGACTAAAAAAAATATAAGTACGACCTACAATGTGGGAGATGTGTATTGTAGTGGTGGTGGTGGGGGACTGGCATGGTGTGATTTGTGTATGTATATACAACAGTTTGTCATGTTTGTGTCAAATCGCTATTCTCCTTCTAAGATTATTGACACACATTACCTATCAGTCATAGCAGTGGTCCCAAATGGGGTAGATGGTGGCAACCCTTCTTCCCATTCCTCCTCCTCATCTGTACTGCTGTTAATATATTTGTCCTGGTTTTCTCTGTCATTTGTGGCTTCTGCTACCTGATACTCAGATTGTATGGGATGTTGGTTCATTTTGAAGAATGTTAGTCTCCCAACATTGCTGCTTGATAGCCGTGTCCTGCGGTATTTGACAACCTAACCAGCTGCACTGAAAACCCTCTCAAACTCAATGCTTGCTGGAGGACAACTAAGGGTTTACATTGCAGTACGTGTCATTGCTGGCCACACACACTGCTTTGTTTTCCAGTTGTCAATGGGGTAATTGTTTCTACCTAGAAAGTAGCTATCCTGCAAGTATGCAGAAACCATCTCACATGCAGTGGGACCATTTAGAGGAGCTACATGGTGTTCCTGTGTGTCAGTTGCCAACCCATACTCAGGGAGCAAATCCCAAAGAGATGTGCCACCACCACCACCAATGTTGGGTTTTTGCCACCCCTGCTGAGACCCATGAATTGCCCTGTGTTTAGAATGGCTGGTTGAAATGCTTTTCTGCCTTCCTTTTCACTATACTATCTAGATGATGTTGTGCTCTCACTTTCTCCCTCTCATCCTCCACAATGCAACCCTCTACTCGATCAATAAGCATATCTCGATATTCCTTGACAGAATCTGATTCCTCAGAGAGTTGCTGCTGATCATCATGACTCCTTATTGTGACACAATGCTTATGGCCCTTTGGCAGAAATTCAGAAATGTTATGTTTGAAGCTGGGGTCTAGCAAAGTGGCAAGAATGTATTCCTCATTGCTTTTAATGGACACTATGCAAGGATCTTGTTTAAACACTCTAACATGTCATTTACCAGCTAGTGCATGTCTGTGGTAAGATTCCTCAGCCATGCTCCTCATTTTTTTCTGCAATAAAAATATCAGTGATAGACTTTCACTAATTCCTGCCCTAATGCGACTCACCAGCATGGTTGCCTCCTCAAAGGTTTTCAGCAGCTCACATACGTCGCACATTAGTTGCCATTGGCAAAGTGACAAAGCCTTCCAGTTTTGCATGGTGTACTCTTTAATGGCCTTATTCTGCCTGTACAAATGCTTTAGAATGTACATTGTGGAATTCCATCTGGCAGGGACCTCCATTTTTAGCAGGTTGTTACACTCTTTTTTGGAATATAGAGCATTGTGTGCACTGTAGAAGCAACTACAATGGGCACAGTTTTTACGGTCAATAGTAAGCATCTCTCTGAGGGTTTTGGATTCTGCCAGGAATCTGGTCACAGCTAAAATTAATAGGGGTGGGCGAAAAGTGTGAAAAATTTCCTGCATGACTTTTTGTAAAAACTTGCAGATTTTTCACTTTTCCCACGAAAAATGTTGCCTTTCCGCCTATGCAAAAATGTCCTAATTTTTGCCTATTTTAACAAATTTTTTGCCTAACACATTTTTTGCCTATATTTCCTACAGCTACTACATTTCCCACTGTAATATTACTACTTCTTAGGGCTGAAGTTTAGAAATAAGTGCCTGAAAGTCAAAGTTATGAGTCCTACATCAACATATGGCTTGAAAAATGTGTTGGCATGCAGAATGCATTTGTTGTTTTCCCACAACACTAACTTCCTGCTTAAGTGACAGTGGCACAAATTCATGATGATATCAAGTAATAAAAAAAAAAAAATAAAGTACAACCTACAATGTGACAGATGTGTATGGTAGTGGTGGTGGTGGGGGACTGGCATGGTGTGATTTGTACATGTATATTGTTTTTACCATTGTCATACTCTAGCCTCCTCAGATCATTGACAGACATTACTTTTCGGTCATAGCAGTCTTCACAAGTGGGGTACATGGTGGCAACTCTTCTTCACATCACTCATCCCTCTCCTCATCTATGTGCTGTTAATATATTTGTCATGGCTTTGTTTGTCATACTCCTCTGCAGCAGGAGCCATAGGTGTTATTTGGAGTGAACTAACTGTTGGCACTGGCAGTAGCACGCTCTCTGACACAAATAAATTCACTACTTCTTTTTTGTGCCCTAGAGCCCTGGAAACTTTTTAAAGTGCTTCTGCTAGTTGTGGCACCTTTTGCCTACTGATAGTGTGTCTCCCAGTCAGACTTGTGATTGTGCTTCAGGTGAGATCTCATAGAGGAGGTGCGTAGGTGTGAGCCTGCTTTCCCACTGCTCATGGGCTTTTTGCACAGACAACAGATAGCAACATGCTCAGCTTGAGGATCCTGAGTAAAGTATCTCCATGATGTGGACTTCATGGAATGAGAGGTTCTTGAGGTGGTGCTGCTGCTGCTACTACCATTACCGGGGCTAGATGTTGATGCAATTCTACTGCCACTACTACTAGGTGTCAAAGGTGCAGCACTTACAGCAGCAGAGGCACTTGTCATATCTAACATTGTGGATGTCAACCTGTGTTGCTGTTGATGGATACTCAAAACAGGTGTGTATGTGGCTGAGTGGGACTTGGACTTTGAAGAGGTGATGATGTTGATGATGACTGATAGGGTGAATGTGTACTTTTTGACATCTTTGCTTGTCCAGGGTCAGACTTTCCAAAGGCTTTCTCAAATAGTTTATAGGCAGGCACAGAGCTCCTTAACAGTGGTGGAAGATTCAGCCTTTGACTTTCTGTTAACCTTATAGCCCTGTCCTCATCCTCACTCTCAACTTCATCTGTAGCTGAACAAGAGAAGGATGCTGGAGGGATATATTCTAGATCTGCATCATTGTCAGCCATCATTAGGTCATCCTCAGCAGCATCAGCATCACCTGACAATTCTTGCCCACTACCCTTATGTTCCTCAAAGCTTTTGGAGGTCTCAAACAATTTGTTTTTACTTGTACTGTAACAAAGTTTCCTACTACTTTGAAGAAGGGTGTTTTGGTGCTTGTTTGTCTCACTACCTAATGCAGCAGGTGGTTCAGCTGTACAACTTCCTGTATTCTGCTTTTGCTAGCATCATCAATGCTTGAATGTGATTTGTTGTTGTCTTTGTTCTTCTTATATGGTTCTTTATTTCTACTGGCACTAGTTTTGCTGGCACCTGGAGAAACTGCACCTTCACTTGAAGTAGAGGGATCATCATCATTAATTGCACATGCTGCAACAACCATTGCTGCAGTCAGTTTTTGAACTACTACTTTACTCTCATGTCCCTGCACTGCTACATCCCTCCCCCTTCCCCCTTCCCCTTCCCCTTGTGCTTTTGAAAGACATTATGCAACTATGCTGTGTTTTTTTAATGTACAGTACACAACACAACTGATGGAGCTGTATGATGCCTTACCTAAGCCCAGTCAGCTGTTTGTCACTGTCACCTAATATATGTAGTTGTTTGTTCTTTTTTATTCATTTTTTTTAATTTTTATTTATTTTTTTTAAGTTGTTCACCCTGTTGTCTTATCACAGTCTGTCCAAAAAAAATTATAACTGAAAAACAAAATCAACAACGTCTTTCCCATGCTTCCCCACCCAGCACAGAGACAATAACAGCAAGATAAGCAATCAAATAGGTCCCTATCTGCCTGTGTCTTGTCAGTCAGTCACATGGAATTTTGGAGTATGTGGGGTCAACCTCCTTCCTCCCTTCCTCTCCACAGAGTGCCCCACTGACTCTCCTAACAGAACAAATGTCCTAGCTAAAAGATTCCCTAAACTAAACTTCAATTCCCCTCTCTGTCTACTCTAGCTCAAAAAACTTACTGCTTTCTCTTCTCACAAACACAACATGGCATGCTGTGAGAGCCTGACAGCCTTTTGTAAGGCTGTAGAAAACTTTCATGTGGTGGAAAAATATTTTACTTCCCATTGATTTCAATTGGCAAAAAAGGCCGGAAAAAGTGGAAAAACTGCACTTTTCGCGGGAAATTATTCGCCAGTCGAAAAGTGCCATTATTCGCCGATTTCAGTTTGAGGCGAAAATGTTCAACCATCCCTAAAAATTAGCACATGGGCAGAGAACGGCACATGCACCATACCACCTATTCTCAAAGCAGCAATTATGTTGGAGCCGTTATCAGCAGACACAAAACCAGCTTTTAAGGAGATGCGTGCAAGCCATTCCTCTGTCACCTGCACTAGCTTACTATGGCTTTGAGGGACTCTATCTCAAAACTCTGCATGTGTAAGGTAGCCTAATGATGATATGGGCTATCCTGCTGCTGCTGCCTTTTAATCACACTGTCAGAACCAGAAGCACAATTCCTGGCTGTCAGCTGATGCTGTAAGCTGGTGTATTCCACTGTTGGTGCTGGGAGGGAAACCCAGTGAGCAGTCACAATCATAGTCTTTGTTCTGCCCACTTGTTCACATATCTGTTATCAGGTGCATTTTCTTGCCATTCGCACCTTTCAGCCCTTTGCCCACCACACTAACCACCTGCTTGTACAATTCATGCACAGCCGTCCTGGAAAATAACTGCAGCTTAGGATATGCCAGCATGGAGCTACACATGACATCAATTCTCTGAAACCGTGGTTTGCTACAAAAGAATTCGGCAGCATGTCCAATGCCATCATCTTGACAACCTTGCCACTCCACAGGCATACTTTGAGATTGTTTTTGTGAAGTTTTTTACTCCTTCCCAGGAACTCAGTCAGTGTGGATTTGCAGGACATGGCAGAAGAACCCTGGAACGTTACTGTTTTAGCAACATGACTAGAGGAGGTGGTGGAGATAGAGGTAGTGTGTGTGGGCAGTCTATGACTCTTGCCATCTCCTACAGCAAAGCCAGAGTCATCTTACTCCTCTGCAGCAGGAGCCATTTGGAGTGAACTAACTGTTGGCAGTAGCACGCTCTCTGAAACATAAATAACTTCACCACTTCTTTTTTCTACCTTAGGGCCCTGGGAACTTTATAGATTTCTTCTGCTGCTGCTGGTTCCTCCACCTACGGCCTGCTGATAGTGTGTCTCCCAGTGGGATCTCATAGAAGAGGTGCATAGGTGGGAACCTGCTTTCCTCCTGCTCATGTGCTTTTTGCACAGATAACAGATAGCAACATGCTTAGCATTAGGATCCTGAGTGAAGTATCTCGATACTACAGACTTCACAGACTGACGGGTTCCTGAGATGGTGCTACTACTATGTGGCTAGATGTTGATGCAATTCTACTGCTACTACTACTAGGTGTCAAAGGTGCAGCTCAGCAGCAGCAGAGGCACTCATCATATCTAACATTGTAGATGTTGTTGTTACTCAGTGTGTGTGACTGAGTGGGACTTTGACGAGGTGATGATGCTGATGATGATTGATAGGGTGAACATGTACTTTTTGACATCTTTGCTTGTCCAGGGTCAGACTTTCCAATTATTTTATCAAACAGTTTATAGATAGGCACAGTGCTCCTTTTCAGTGGTGGGAGATTCAGCATTTGCCTTTCTGATAACTTTATGGCCATGTCATCATCCTCACTCTCAACTTTATCTGTATCTAAACAAGAGAAGGATGCTGAAGGGATGTATTTAAAATCTGCATCATCATTAGTCATCATTAGGTTATCCTTTGCAGCATCAGCATCACCTGCCAATTCTTGCCCATTATCCTTATATTTACTTTTATTTTTGCAAAGTTTGCTACTACTTTCAGGATAGGTGTTATAGTGATTGTTTGTCTCACTATCTGATGCAGCAGATGGTTCAGCTGCTACACCTTCCTCTATAATGCTATTGCCATCATCAACACTAGAATGCGACTTGTTGTCATTTTCAGTGTTCTTATATGTCTTCTTATATGTTTTTTTTTGTACTAACACTGGTGGTGCTGGAAGTTTTGCTGGGACCTTGAAAAACTGCATCATCCCCTGGAGGAAAGGCATCATCATAATTTATTGCACACGCTGCAGCAACCATTGCTGCAGTCAGTTTTTGAACTACTACTTTACTCTCAAGTCTCTGCACTGCGTCCCCCACCCCCTGCTCCTTGTGCATTTGCTCAACTACTCTGTGTGTTTTTACTCTATAGTACACAACATAACTGATGGAGTGCGATGTCTTGCCTTAGCTCAGTCAGCTGTCTGTCACCTAATATATTTAGTTGTTTGTTTATTTCTTTATTCTTTTTTATTTATTATTATTAATTTTTATTATTATTAATATTATTATTATTTTTAAATTGTCCACCCTATCTTATCATAGGGGCTGATCATGTTAATAGGGCGGTGGTATTCCCAAATTTGGGGAATTTACTGGGCCTATAACCGCATAGAACATGTACAGTACCTGATCAAAGACACTCTGGACACCAGACTGGACTCCATTGAGAAATTGTCTCAGGAACAGCTACAGATCAGGGAGGTAGCTCTCCAAAATGGCCTAGCTCTAGACTATGTCCTTGCAGCCAAAGGAGTAGTTTGCGTGCTGGTAGGAAAAGAGTGCTGCCATTATATAGTGAATAATAAGGGCAAAATTAATCATGGTATAGCCAAACTGACAGCAGTAAAAGACAAACTCCACAAAGCAATAGACATAGGTCTATTTGGATGGTTGGGAAGCCTGGGAAATACTTTTGCACATGGGATGTTAATTGCTGGACTATCATGTATTTCTTTTAATGTATTCCTGCAGTGTAAACGTTGTATGTTTAATAGAGTCAGAGAGCTACCCATCTGGTGAGTAACTTTAGTGTAGTTTATGGCATAGGACCAAGAGGTGGAATGTTATGGACACATATAAAGTTGCACCAAGTTGGAGACAAAACTGCGTCCATTACATGGTGTAATGTTGCAATATTTTTGGGACTACATTTGTACCTGTTTTTATGTTCCTATGTCCTAAAACACACTGGGTTACAAACCACCAGGTAACCATTTTGCAGACCCTTTCCCTGGTTTCTTTGTCTGCTTTGGCAGGCAAAAGAGCAGAGAAGACCAGAATAGACCAGTTCCCTTTCCCTCTTTTGCTGCTAGGGGGTATGGAAGAGGGGCTGTTCAGGGCAGATAAAGTGGGCTGGTGAGGGGCAACACTGGCAACAATAAAATATGTAGCCAGGGAGAGCTAGGTAGAACTGTTCCAGAAGCCAGAGCCTAGGAGTCATTTGGAGGCTTGACCTCCTCCAATTGACGCAGCCGAGTGCATCACTCCATTCCACCAGTTCTCATTACCTGCGTTCTTTCCTGCTACACTGTCATCGTAAGATTGTCCCAGGATAGGTAAGTATAAAACTGTATCGCTTTCTGCTCTTTTATACTATATTTCTAGGAAACCACCCCAGTAACCAATGTATAGTGTTTCTACTATAATTGTTGCATATTGTGCTTTATTTGACCTGCAGTAATTGTTTAGTTGGTATTATTATGTGTTTAGCTAGAATATATTTTATAATATACAGTGTATTATTCATGTTATAATATTATTGTTTTTATTAAATATTATTGCTTATTGCTAGTACTGGGGTGTTATTGTGTCAGTTGTGGTATTGGTCATTAGAACAAACTTCTATGGGTATACCTTTAGACTCTGGCACATAAATAATTTATTGTGGGTGTAAGTTCATTGCTTGCTATAACTTTACTTTAGCCTTGCATCTAATTCATATACTCTGAGCGTTACTTTTTCTGTTGTTTTGATTGTGTAGTTGCAATTTTGGTGCACAACCAAGCATGGTATGTGCGTTTAAACAGCCATAAGTTAAGCCAGTGCTCATTTTTGGGTGCCTTGATTTAGCTGTTTTGGGTGGATGCTGCTTGCGTCCATTTACTTCCCAGTTGTCCTTAACGCCCATGAGATGTTTTGGTGCGCAAAGATTGCTGCTTGCGTGCTATTGTGTTCTTGCCCGTGTGTCTATTTATTAGACATCTCCTGAGTCCATTTATGAGGTAGGTTCTGCCATAAGTGTAAAGCAACGGTTGAAAAGTGAGCCTTTGCTCTAATTACGGTGCAGACAATTTCAGCAACGTGCAATACCTGCAACAAAGTGTTGCAGAGAGCGAACAGTAACTAACACACCACAAACAGCATCCAATAACTCAAATATATGCACCCCCCCTTCAAACCACCATCTAGCAAAATACTACCATTGCCAAGCTTTATTTTCTTTAAACTAGAAATAAATCCACATATCTGCAAAATTAAGCAGACATAAAATATCACGATAAAACAGGAACTATTAAATGTGTTCATATTTATTGCCAATATCTACTGAATGATTTCTGTTTATGTAGTCATCACATCAGTCCTTTGCTGACCTGACTGTGTGCTGGGATTTTAAGACTGGGTATGCCTGAGGGACAAAGAAAAATATAATTACCCTTGCTCAGTTCGGATTTCTAAAATTTTGTTGTGATGAATCGATTGCATTTTAATTGTATAATATGTCCTTATAGAAAATAAATGGGTGTACAATATATAGATAGAGAAAAATACACACATCATATGTTTGTAATCTCCAAATTAATATAATTGTACTTTAAAAAAATATCATGAGAGATACTGTCAAAATGCTGAATGGAACAGGACATATGCATATATGGAACTCTTTTTGTTTAAAACAACTGTATCATATATTGAAGAACAATACCCTTTGATTTCAAAAAATGTGATGCATAATATACAATTGATTATATGTGTGTATGTGTGCGTGCATGCGTATGTTTGTGTTTGTTTATATATCCCATTACTCAACTCTTTTTCTTTATAATTATGCTCAGATATGTCATACATGAGACATAGTGAGCATGTAAATGAGACAGAGAAATGCATGTAAAATGACATGCAATACAGAATATAGTATGTTTACTTGTGTAACATTCAGAGTGCATGGTGTAATTTAACCTAGCTGCAAATGTTACAGTTAAAAACTTTAAATAAAATAACACATTGTTCACCTGCTATTTTGAGCACACCGGAACTTGTAGATTATATTTTTTGTGTACTTTTGAAGGTTTTAGCAACTCCCCACTTAGGTGGTCACTCCTTGTATATTCAGGTGTTTGCATTAACTAGGGAAGGGATAACTATCTCCCTTATTCCCCTCACAAGGGTTTTGCTCACAGTAGAGGTAAGGTGGTATCACTGCTTTTTAATTGCATTGTACTAAATATATATTCACTTGAATTTGAGACTGGTAGGGACTCTCCTAGATCAGCGGTGCCTTGATGGGTTAGGCAAGCTTATTGTGGTTGTGGCCAAAAACCTGTAACTAAACCCCATTGTTTGTTACTTATAGTAAGTCACAGGTTATTTATTAGTCAGGATTTGAAGCTTAGACTTGTTTACGTTCATTTTCTGTTGATTTAATTTCAATGTAGACCAGATACACTTTATCAGATAGATGACATTTGCTGTCAATTTCTGAATTTCTTTTGATGACTTCAGCATTTGACAGTCCTTTATTCAATGGCATGTTTGTGTAGACTTTGATGCATTACTATGGTGAAGTGCAGATTTTGCAGATTTGTAAGAGGTAGGGATGTAGTTATATCTTCTTCCACTTCTAGCCCTGATATTTGTTAATCCAGAATATTGAAAAAAAAAAACAATAGAATAAAACATAACTGTGAAAAAAGGACATAAAGCCTGAAACATCTCTGACATGAACACTCCTTTCCAAGATATCAACATCATGGAATACAGGCAGTAAATAGAAGTAGTGATCTTACAGAACTATATATTTTTCAATATCACACATTTCAAATTATTTATAAGGATAGAAAGCTAGAGGTCTTCCAGTAAAATGGTTCCTCAATGTTATACATGGACATACTGTAGAAGAACATACAGTTAGGTCTGTAAATATTTCGACACTGACACAAGTTTTGTTATTTAGGCTGTTTACCAACATAAATTCAAGTTACAGTTAATGAATATAGGCTTAAAGTGCAGTCTCTCAGCTTTAGTTTGAGGGTACTCACATCTAAATTGGAGGAAGGGTTTAGGAATTACAGCTCAATTACAGACCAAAAGTAATTGGACAATTGACTCAAAACTGTTTCATGGACAGGTGTGGGCTATTCCTTAATTATTTCTTCATCAATTAAGCAGGTGAAAGATCTAGAGTTGATTCCAGGTGTGGCATTCCATTTGGAACCTGTTGCTGTGAACCCACAACATGCAGTCAAATGAGCTCTCAATGCACGTGAAACACGCCATGCTTAGGCTGCAAAAAAATCCATAAGAAAAGTAGCAGGAACATAAGGAGTGGCCAGATCAACAGTTTGGTACATTATGAAAAAAAAAACAAAGCACTGGTGAGCTCTGCAACACAAAATGGCCTGGACGTCCACTTAAGACAACAGCGGTGGATGATTGTAGGATCCTTTCCATTGTAAAGAAAAACCCCTTCACAACATCCAGCCAAGTAAAGAACTCTCTTCAGGAGGTAGGCATATCATTATCCAAGTCTAGCATAAACAGAAGACTTCACGAGCTAAAATACAGAGGGTTCACCCCAAGGTTAAAACTATTCATAAGCCTCAAGAATAGAAAGGCCAGATTAGACTTTGCCAAAAAACATCTAAAAAAGCCAGCCTGTACCAAGTTGGAACAGCTCATGATCCAAAGCATATCACATCATCTATAAAACACGGTGGAGGAAGTGTGATGGCATGGGCATGCATGGCACTGGGTCACTAATGTTTATTGATGATGTGACAGAAGACAGAAGCAGCTGGATGAATTCTGAAGTGTATATCGATATATTGTCTGCTCAGATTCAGCCAGATTCAGAGAAGTTGATTGGACGGTGCTTCACTTTACAGATGGAAATGACTCAAAACATATAGAGAAACAACCCAGGGGTTTTTAAGGCAACAAAGTGGAATATTCCGCAATGGCCGAGTCAATCACTTGATCTCAACCCAATCGAGCATGTATTTCAATTGCTGAAGACAAAACTTAAGGCAGAAAGACCCAAGAACAAACAACAACAGAAGACAGCTGCAGTAAAGGCCTGGCAAAGCATCACAAAGGAGGAAACCCAGAGTTTGGTGATGTCCATGCATTCCAGACTTCAAGCAGTCATTGCCTGCAAAAATTCTCATTTAAAATGAACATTTTATTACTGATTGTATTAATTTGTCCAATTACATTTGAGCCCCTGACTGTGTATGAAAATGATTGCAATTCCTAAACATTTCATACAATATTTTTGATCAACCCCTTGAATTAAAGCTGAAAGTCTGCACTTCAATTGCATCTTGGTTTAATTTCAAATCCATCGTGGTGGTGTATAGAGCCAAAATTATGAAAATTGTGTCAGTGTCCAAATATTTACGGACCTAACTGTAAGTGCACTTTTCAGAATCTACTTTCTTACAGAAATGCACGTCTGAAGTAAATTGTGTTTAAATAGAAATGAAGGCCAGCCTGAAGAGTTTCTTCTATATTCCATAGGATATGCAAGGAGCAAAATACTGTACCTACCACAAACTGACAGTTGTCTTTATATATATATATATATATATATATATATATATATATATATATATATAGCTAAAATGGCTTTAAACATGACTAAAAGGATGAGGAGATTGGCAATGTATGAATCCTCCAGTGCATGGCCATGGGAGATGAGCCTCCAATGCCTTTGTCTGCATACCAGGGCACTCACGCCTAAATAATTACTGAGTACGGATAGGTAAAAAGTTACATTTTGTTCCCACAGGAACTCCTGCCTTTTCACTAATATCACAGATTTTCTCTTGAAAATATTTCCATTTTCTGCCTATGTTTTCTATGACACAAAGAATTCCTGCTGCCGTAATATAAAAACCCAGAACTTCCAACAATGCTGCATGGTGTAGATTAATCAGAAGTGAAAAGAAAGATAATGAAAGAGAGAGACAGTGAGAGAGAAAATGAAGAAAATGTTTTTAAAAAAGTTTTGTTGTGGTTCTTACTAGAGAATGAGGAAAAGAAGCTGGGTGGGTGGGACTGTACAATTGTCAGCAACTGCACTGTGCACAGTGTGGAACAAGGTTGTAAAGAGTTGAAAGAAGGGGTTACAATTTAGCACATCTGTCTTAATTAAGCACATAAAATTTAATCACAGTGATGTATATGGTTAACATGTGATACCATACCCACAGGAAACCAAATTAAGTTACTGTGCTCCATGTCCCTCCCTCACACTGAAAAAAACATGGGTGAAAATATCACAGGAAAGTGCATAAGTTAAGTGAAAGACTAGTGTTAGAATCCAGGCCTAGAATAATATCCCTGTTGTCCCTTGAAACCATCAGAGTCCTACTCCACTTCAGCATTGTCAGTGATGCTGCCAGTGCTACCTTCAGCCAATATTGAGTTTGCAAATGTGAGAATCTGGTGTTATGTCTCCTTGTATGATGCATTGACCAAATATGTCAATGTGCGGGAGACCAGTAGAATGCAGAGAACAAGGAAGCATCTACAGACCTTGCATCCTGCAAAATATGCCAGGTACATGGCAGGGTAGGTGATTTTCTTTTTTGAGTATTGTAAGACACGAGGGGAATTTTAGTCACTCACCATTCATCTGATTTGTTGGAATATAGTTTAACGATGACAACATAAACCTATAGTTGTGCATATTATGCAAGCAGATATGCCAAGTGTGATCCCAATTTGTCTCTTTCACAATGTTTTCACACACTGTGCACACACAGCAGTTTGATGATAACTGTACAGTTCATTTCTGTTCTGAATGAAAACTGTTTCTACAGCAATGATTTTAAAAGAGGTGCAGGACTTCTCACCAGATGTGGTAATGTTGGTGTGTTGTGGTAGGTATATTATATATATATATATATATATACACGTAGATATATATATAGAAATATATATATATATATATACATAATAGTGAAAGCATTTATCAGAAGGAATTGCAATATATATATATATTTTTATGCAAGCAACCAAGTTCCTCTTCCAGTATAATTTTATAATAGTTTGTTATCATCTCTAACTTTTAATTCACCTTTTGCAAGAGTGGAAGAGAGAGTGTGTTTTGGTTGCACTCACTGTTAGATGTCCATTTTATCACCTGGTTGCTCTTCTGGGTGAAGAGTCAAATTTACAAAGTAAGGAGGAAAACACAAAAAGGAAACTTTTTTTGCAATGAAAATGCAGGTGCATTTTGTTCCTGTAGGGACTTTTGAGAAAAAGCATGCTTTTCTTCTTTTTCAGTAGAATTTCTGCCCATAGAAAAACCCATAGATTTTGCTGACAATGCAGGTTTTCCCATTTCTCACCTGTGTTTTCAGTGCTGGTGAAACTTTAAAATTATAAAAACTCAGAACTTCTCACCATGCTGCATTTTATACAATAGGCGGGAAAGAGAGTATAGCAGACAAGGACAGAGCTAGAGAGAGAAAAATAAATAAAATAAAAAAATGTTGAGTGCTGGATAGTGCAATGAGCAGCAGGAGAATCTAGAGGGACATTACTGTGATGTGGGATCAGATTTGGAGGAATCCGGCATCATCAGCAGTAAAGAGAGTCCACTTCCCTCTGCCCACATGATCCCCAGTCCCCCAACATAGATTCTATGGATGTAGGGAAACATAATAAAGAAGGGAAAACTGGAAATCATGGGTGTGGGAATATTGTCCCTTGGAGCAGGAACAATCCAATCATCAGAGACAACACTTTGCACTATTTGTGATAAGGTACTGAAAAGAGGAAATGAAGAGAAACACCTTGGCACATCTGTGCTTATAAAGTTCATGCTATATAAACACTCTGATGTTTATATTAAGCATGAGAAAGCCACAAAAAGGAAAATTAATGCCAGCATTACTGTGCCCCTAGTCCCTCCCCAAGGACGCAAACTACAGGGGGCAAAATCCCAGAGAAAGACCAGAGAAACTCAATCAGGAAGTTTGGTGACAAGTTTTGAAATCATTTTCTTGTGCTAAAGTCTGGGTATATCAAAAATGTACCCATTGTTCCTGTCCCGGCACCCTCAGGGTACCCTTGCTCCTCTGGCATACCAAATGGAAGCAACATTGCACCACTGCCTATCTTATGTCATTGCTGATTAACCCAGTCCCATGCAGCAGTTGGTATTACATCAGTAGCATATGCCTGAATGTAACTAGTGACATTTGCCAGTGCCCCCACCAAGCATATAGCACTGCTGGCACTAGGTCAGTAGTGCTTACAATTATTTTCAGGACTTGTTTTTGAAAGCATGAGGCCTGCAAGCGACATTATTTCAGAGCTAGCCTTGTTTGAAGTCCACAATCAATTCTTCAAGCCTAGCCTTGTGCAGATTTTTTGAATGTTTCACTTTTAGTAAACCTACACATAAGGGGCATTTTAATTCTGCCATATAATGTATTTGTTGAAAATAAGTGATATTTGCTTCTTGGATTTTGTGGTTAAAGAAAGTAATGTACAAAATAATTAATGGAAATGACAGCTAAACAGCATTACCTTCAGCTCAGTTATTTTAACTTGTCTTAGAATTACGGAAAATACTGGTAATGAGGAAAATAGAAGATAAATAATTTCCATTAATTTTATATACAGTATGCAGACTTATAGATGTGCTTATTTTCACCAGTTACCTCTATAATATTATCAGAATCATAATACATATTGAACATACAGGTTTAATTTTATAACAAGTTAAAAAAGAAAACTATTTTTAAGTGTGTGTGTGTTTGAAATAATTATTCATTATATTTATTTTCCCCAAGTCAAGATGAAAACAAAACAAGTCAACTGATGTGAAGCTTGCTGAAGAGTGATATGGCTTAGAAATCACTTTGGTTGAGAGTTAAAGCCTGCAAGTTAAAGCTGTTCTGAATTTTGTCTCTGTGTTTTATGACCTTTTCAAGTGCTGCAACATATGGGTCAACATCTGATGAAACCTTTCACTTTTCTAGGTGAGTTTTAAATGTTACTAAGAATAATTCTGTGAATCTTAAATACACCATAGTACAAAGAGCCTTCATGTGCAGTACTGACTGACCGAATGCGCCGCGGCTGATAACGGAGCGGGGTACTCCAAATTCAGACTGTAGTCCTCTCTGCGCACCTTCCTGGGACCAAGGGTCCCAGGAAGGTGCGCAGAGGGGACAACAGAGCGCCCTGCTCCATTATCAGCCGCTGCACGGGCAGTCTCTACTGCTCATGACTGCAGCACGTGTAGCTGTCTCTACTGTGCATGACGGCTTCTGACAAACATACTTAGTGAATTATTATATAGGATAATTGTTGGAAGCAAACTTAAGTACAGTATATCAGCAAACCAGTTTTGTTCTAAGATATGATAGGCCTTCTGTGCAAAAACACAAGGCTGATCAACTTCATGGCACATCAGTTGCACCATAGAGACAATACAATCATTGTCTAAATTACTACTGACATAACTGGAGTTCTTAACCCCTTTAATGCTAAAGATATCTCCAACACATTTACTTATCCCCCTATGGTGCAACTGGTTTACTCCAGAATTTCTCCATTTTAAGCTTATTCGTTAGGTCCATTATATTCTTATCTAGGGAGAAATTTTAATAAATAATTTGAAAGAAATTCACATGGTCTGCTAATAATGGGGTTTTGTTTTAATGCTTAGATCAATGTACTAAGCAAAGGGTAGAGGAAATGGTGTATAACTATATCAATTTCCTGAGCATCCTACGGGGCTGGCATGCAGGGCTTGCTAGCATTAAAGTCCACCCCTGGAAGTGTATGCATGTATCTTTATTTATATAGCACCATACATATACACAGCACTTTACAGAAATTAGAATAGTACAATACAAAAGTACAGAACTGGGTTAAAAGCATCAGGCTTAAATGCAATGCTTGCAGTTATTAGTGGGGGAAAGGTGCAGCAAAGGAAGTGTGTCAGCCAGTATGCACTATAGCAGTTATATGTTGTAGTGCTTACTCTTGGTTGCAGCCACTGGCATTAGAAGCTAATGCCACCGTGTCTGCCCTGATGAATTTGTACACTTTCCCCAATACCATGATTTAATTTGTGTAATTCTGCATATACGTAATATGGCATCTGTTATTTTTTCACAGACAGCATGAGTACTACAGACAATTTATCCACTCAGTAGCAGCAGCAGCAGTAGCAACAAACTTGTATTGTCAGTAATGCTGATAAAGCTTTATTTCTCTGATATAAAAAGGGACAAAAAAAAACAAAGGAGGCTTTGTAGCCAACTGTAACCCCGCTCTTTATCCTTGAAAGAGTCTTCACATTGACCATGCAAAGGTAAACTAGAAACAGGTAGTAACAGGGGAAAGCAGAGTCACATCAAGAAAACATTGAGGGCAGAATAGAAGACAATTGAAGAGTGAGTGATAGGAGTATAAATAGTGATGATCGAGCACCCAAATGCTCGGGTGTTCGGGTGCTCTGACCGAGCGCCCCCGGAGGCTCGAGTGCTCGGCCGAGCACCCGAGCCCCATTGAAGTCAATGGGAGGACTCGAGCATTACACCAGGCACCCCCTGCTCTGATGAGGGGAGGGTGCCTGGTCCATAGGAAAAGGGCAGAAAATGATGGAAACACCACAGAAATGGTTCAGGGACAGCATAGGGAGGATGTCTGGATGCATCTTGGACTCCAACGTCGCTGCTGGGAACGATCTTTCGCCCGTAGTACGCCATTTTTACAGACTGACCGTAAAACACACAAAAAGGCAGATAAAAACGACTAGGCGAAAAATTGTTACCAAACAGTATTTGCTGTATATTTACTTGTATATCATCTGCAAATTCTGCAAAAAATTTCATCGATTTTTCTGAACTGGGGCCATGATTAAGAGGGAAACGTGCGCAGAGGCAAATTCTCCCAAAAATTTCATCGATTTTTCTGAACTGAGGCCATGATTAAGAGGGAAACGTGCGCAGAGGCAAATTCTCCCAAAAATTTCCTCGGTTTTTCTGAACTGAGGCCATGATTAAGAGGGAAACGTGCGCAGAGGCAAATTCTCCCAAAAATTTCCTCGATTTTTCTGAACTGGGGCCATGATTAAGAGGGAAACGTGCGCTGAGCCGACCATCTAAAACATTATGGGTGAGGGTCTGCTGCGGAGCTGACCATCCTAAACATTATATGCGAAGGCCCGCTAGTGAGCTGACGCTACAAAACATTATATGAGAGGGCCCGCTAGAGAGCTGACCCAATAAAACATTATATGAGAAGGCCCGCTGGTGACCTGACCTATACAAAAATTGTCAAACAGGGCCCGCTGGTGAGCTGGCCCTATATAAAAATTATATCACAGGGCCCGCTGGTGAGCTGGCCCTATATAAAAATTATATCACAGGGCATATGGAAGAGGAGGAGGAGGATGAGAAGATTAAGAGTCAACCATATACCCGTTTTTTGGGTGGAAGGGGTGAATGGGAATACAGAGTATTCCCATCATTGTAAATAACATATATAAAGTGACTTTATGTTCCCCCGGGGCTTTCCTCCAGTGGAGTGGAGAAGTCAGGGGAAATCCAGGCCTTGTTCATTTTTATAAGTGTCAACCTATCAGCATTTTCGGTGGAAAGGCGGATACGCTTATCTGTTATGATGCCACCAGCAGCACTAAATACCCGCTCAGACAGAACGCTGGCGGCAGGGCAGGCCAGCACCTCCAAGGCGTAGAGTGCCAGTTCATACCACGTGTCCAGCTTGGACACCCAGTAGTTGTAAGGCACAGAGGGATCATTGAGGACGCTGACACGGTCTGCTACGTACTCCTTCACCATCTTCCAAAACTTTTCCCTCCTTGTGACACTAGGCTGCGCATCAGGGTGAGGGTGCTGGCGGGGTGTCATGAAGGTGTCCCACGCCTTGGAGAGTGTTGCCCTGCCTTTGTCGGAACTGCTGTGTGCTCCCCTTTTCTCCCCTTCTTGGTTGGCCAAGGTAGCACGTACTCTGCCGCCAGCGTTGTCAGATGGAAAATTTTGGAGCAATTTTTCGACAAGAACCTTCTGGTATTGCACCATTTTGCTTGTCCTCTCCACCGGAGGAATGAGAGATGAGAAATTCTCTTTGTAGCGGGGGTCCAGAAGGGTGAACACCCAGTAATCCGTGTTGTCTAAAATGCGTATAACGCGTGGGTCACGGGAAAGGCAGCCTAACATAAAGTCAGCCATGTGTGCCAGAGTACCAACAGTCAAGATTTCGCTGTCCTCACCAGGAGGATGACTCTCAATCTCCTCATCCTCTTCCTCCTCTTCTGCCCACCCACGCTGAAGAGATGGAACTAAAGTTCCATGGCTACCCTCTGTAGCGGAGGCAACCGTGTCTTCCTCCTCCTCCTCCTCCTCCTCCGCCTCCTCCAATTGTCGCTGAGAAGACGAAGTGAGGGTGCTCTGGCTATCACCTTGTGTAAGCTCTTCCTCCCGCATTTCCACCTCTTCCACATGCAAAGCGTCGGTTTTAATTGTGAGCAGCGAGCGTTTCAGTAGACACAGAAGTGGGATGGTTACACTGATAATAGCGTTATCGCCGCTCACCATCTGTGTCGATTCCTCAAAATTGCATAAAACCTCGCAGAGGTCTGACATCCATTCCCACTCCTCACTTCTGATTACAGGAAGTTGAACGGAGAGGCGACGACCGTGTAACAGCTGGTACTCCACTACTGCCCTCTGCTGCTCACAAAGCCGGGCCAACATGTGGAAGGTGGAGTTCCAGCGCGTGCTCACGTCACACAGCAGCCGGTGAGCTGGCAATTGTAAGCGCTGCTGCAGCTTCAACAGGCCGGCTGAAGCTGTAGATGACTTACGGAAATGTGCACACACGCGGCGCACCTTGGTCAAGAGATCATGCAAATTGGGGTAGGTTTTTAGAAATCGCTGAACCACTAAATTAAATACATGCGCTAGGCATGGTACGTGTGTGAGCTTGCCGAGCTCCAAAGCCGCCACCAAGTTACGCCCATTATCACACACAACCATGCCTGGTTGCAGGTTGAGTGGCGAGAGCCACTGCTCGGTCTGGTGACTAATCCCCTGCAACAGCTCTGAGGCCGTGTGCTGTTTGTCCCCAAGGCAGATCAGCTTCAGCACGGCCTGTTGACGCTTCCCCACTGCAGTGCTACACTGCTTCCAGCTACCGGCTGATGGGTGAGTGGCGCTGCGCGCAGAGAATTCGGAGGTGGAAACGGAGGAGGAGGAGCCAATAACGTAGGTGCTGGCGGAAACCCTGATGGAGGTAGGGCCCGCAATCCTCGGCGTGGGTAGCATCTGTGCCATCCCAGGGTCCGAGTCGCTCCCAGCCTCCACGACATTCACCCAGTGTGCCGTCAGGGAAATGTAGCGTCCCTGGCCACAAGCACTTGTCCATGTGTCAGTCGTTAAGTGGACCTTCCCAGTAACTGCGTTGGTCAGGGCACGGGTGATGTTACGGGACACATGGTGGTGTAAGGCGGGGACGGCACACCGGGAAAAGTAGTGGCGGCTGGGGACTGCGTACTGAGGGACAGCTGCTGCCATCAGGCTGCGGAAGGACTCAGTCTCCACAAGCCTAAATGGCAGCATTTCGATGGCCAGTAATTTGGAAAGGTGTGAGGTTAGTGCTATGGCCTGTGGGTGGGTGGCTGGGTATTTTCGCTTGCGCTCAAATGCCTGGGGTAACAACATTTGGACGCTGTGCTGGGACAGGGAAGTGGATGTGGTCGCTGATGGTGCTTCAGATGGTACAGGTGCAGGGCGGGAGGTATGCGGGCCTGCGCCTTCGACAGGCGATTGGCCGGCACCGAAAACAGGGGAAGAGGAGGCAGTGGTGTGGCCTGCAGACACAGATTGGCGATCCGGGCGTTCCTCCCACTTATTACGGTGCTTGGATGCCATGTGTCGGATCATGCTGGTGGTGTTGAGGTTTCTAGTGTTCATGCCTCGGCTCATTCTGGTGTGGCACAGGTTGCAAACTACAATTCTTTTGTCGTCCGCACTTTCCTTAAAAAAACGCCATACCGCGGAACACCTACCCCTTGGCAAGGGAGATTTACGCAAGGGGGTGCTCCGTGGAACATTTGCGGGCCGGTTTGGTGCGGTCCACCTTCTTTCTGTAGCCACACCACTGCCTCTTCCAGCCTGTTGCGGTGCTGCAGATGGCTCACCCTCAGGACTGCTGTCATCGCTCGGCTCTACACCTTCCCAGGTGGGGTCAGTCACCTCATCGTCCACCAAGTCCTCCTCCACTTCCTCACTCTGATCATCCTCCTCATGTCTTGATCCCACCACATACTCAGTCATTGACAACTGTATATCATCCTCCTCATCAAGGTCTTGAGACAGTAATAGTGGTTGATTTAATGGCAACTGTGTCTCATCATCATCATCATCCACTTCCTTTGACCTTAAATGCCGTTCACCTCTGTCATCTTCTTGTGATTGGGTACCCTCTAGAGGTTGTGAATCAGGGCACAAGATGTCATGTTCCTCTGCAAGAGTGTTTGGAGAGAGGTTCAAATTAAGGATTGGTGATGAGACGAGCTCCTCACTATATCCCAGTGTGGGATCACTTCTTTGACCAGATCCTCTATGGTGGGAGGAAGGATGATCAGGGTGAGGATTATGTTGACCGGACTCTTGGCTAGTGAGAGTGGACTTGGTGGAAGACAGGGTGGTGCTTAACCGACTGGAAGCAGTATCAGCTGACATCCAACCGACCACCTGTTCGCAGTGGTCGGACCTCGAGAGTGATGTCCTGCGACGCCCTGTAAACTGAGACATGAAGCTAGGTATGGTGGATGTCTTTCTGTCTTGTGCTCTGGCACCAGGCACAGTTTCTACGCGTCCTGACCCGCGCCCTGAACTATCAGGATCACGTCCACTTCCCCGTCCCTTTTTACCCGCCTTCTTCATATTACACGGAATATGTGCTGCAAATCTGCAACTTTGCACAGTAAACAGAATGTTCTCCTAATATGCAACTTTGCACACTAAACAGAATGTGCTTCTTATCTGCGGCTAGGCACAGTGAATGGAATATGTGACTTTGATATTTTACAGTTTGCACAGTTAACAGAATGTTCTCCTAATATGCAACTTTGCACACTAAACAGAATGTGCTTCTTAACTGCGGCTAGGCACAGTGAATGGAATATGTGACTTTGATATTTTACAGTTTGCACAGTTAACAGAATGTTCTCCTAATATGCAACTTTGCACACTAAACAGAATGTGCTTCTTAACTGCGGCTACGCACAGTGAATGGAATATGTGACTTTGATATTTTACAGTTTGCACAGTTAACAGAATGTTCTCCTAATATGCAACTTTGCACACTAAACAGAATGTGCTTCTTATCTGCGGCTACGCACAGCGAATGGAATATGTGACTTTGATATTTTACACTTTGCACACTAAACAGAATGTTCTGCTAATCTGAAACTTTGCACACTAAACAGAATGTGCTGCTAATCTGAAACTTTGCACACTAAAAAGAATTTGCTGCTAATCTGCAACTTTGCACACTGAACAGAATGTGCTCTAATCTGCAACTTTGCACACTAAAAAGAATGTGCTGCTAATCTGCAACTTTGCACACTGAACAGAATGTGCTCTAATCTGCAACTTTGCACACTAAACAGAATGTGCTGCTAATCTGCGGCTAGGCACAGTGAACAGAATATGTGCATTTTTTTTTTTTATATCTCTGCCCCCACAAACAAAATAAACTGCTGCCCCCACACACAGTAGTCCTAAAAAGGACTTTTGGGTCTTTTTTTTTTACAAATTCGCTTTTCTTCTCCCTACACTGACTTTCCCTTCCTATCCTCATCTCTCCCTGGCTAAGACTGAGCCGAACTCGCTGGTCAGGTGCTATACAGCACCCGATCACGGGTTCTGGCCAGCCAATCAGTGTAATGCCAGCAGCCAACATGGCTGCTGGCATTACACTGATGTCAGAGCCTCCCTGCACGTTTATTGGCTGCGCAGCAGCCGCGAAACGTGCGGGGAGGAGACCCGAACATGGCGGGCGAGCACATGCGGTACTCGTACGAGTACCGCCATGTGCCGAGCAGAGCGATGCTCGAGCCGAACCGAGCTTCGGCCGAGCATGCTCGCTCATCACTAAGTATAAACTAAAAGCAGAATTTTGGTTACTAGTGATTAAAGAAGAACTAAACCCAAGGTGAATAAGTGACTTTTAATGTGAGTAACATAAGGATTTACCTAGGAAATTGTGGTTCAAACAGCAGTTACTTTTTATTTGCGCTTGATCTCTACTGTAGTCCACTGCTAGTTGTTTCAGTTTACATTCTGATAAAGATTAGTAATCCTTGAGTGTCATTCAAGCTTATTGAAGCCTACTACATGTTGTGAGGCAGTGCAATGTAAAAGCAGACTTAAAAAGAGATAATTACCTACACAGTGGATCCCCGAATAAATTTAATCTTATATGGGGTTCATGGACCTCTTACTATAATTCTAGAACACTTTACCGATGAAGGATGTGGACTAGACTCTCCTTGTGCTTTTTTTTTTTTTTTTCTGTGTGCTGTCTACTTATGCTGCTGGCTGTAGGTTATGAGAAATCGTCTGCGCTCGTCTCTCGGGGAGGGGATAGGGGGTGTATTGGGAGTATTGGTGTAGGGTCAGGGAGGGGTAGGGTAGTTTAAGTTGCAATTAAATTTAGTTCACCATAAAAACACATAAAATGGAATTGGACTGCTATATTCCTGTGTTATGATACCTTCTTGACTACATATATTGTATCCTATTCAGATCTTATGCTGGCTGTAGGTTATGAGCAATCGTCTGTGCTCGTCTCTCGGGGAGGGGATAGGGGGTGTATTGGGAGTATTGGTGTAGGGTCAGGGAGGGGTAGGGTAGTTTATGTTGCAATTAAATTTAGTTCACCATAAAAACACATAAAATGGAATTGGACTGCTATATTCCTGTGTTATGATACCTTCTTGACTACATATATTGTATCCTATTCAGATCTTATATGCATTGTCAATGATGTTGTAATGCCTTTTTGCTGTCCTCTTCAATAAAAATGATTTAAAAAAGAGATAATTATATACAGACATCTGAAGATACAATGCAAAAATATATAGATGGATATATATATATATATATATATAAATCAGGTTGTTATATGAAGGATGCCGAAATAGGCAAATCAGACTATTAAACAAATTAAGAGCCACTTAGTCCTAGGGTAACGTATCCCTTTCATATTGAGGGCTAATGTAGGCTAAGATTTGTCATCAGTGTCTGGAAAGTAAAAGCAGGAGTCAGCAAATAAGGTAATCACTAATCAGATTAAGAAAATGTGGATTTGAACACTAGGAACACGATAATCTTACATAGGCTACAAAGTGCTGGTGGGGAAAGCCAAGAACAATATGTTGCCCTCACCTGCAGCATGCCTTTCCCAAAGGAAAAAAAAACAGTGAGATATTTATCAGTCTGCAAACTTCTTCTTTTCAGAGTACGAATTAGTATTCTCTATGCACAGAATTATTGTAAACTATTAATTGTATTTAACTCTTTGAGTGACAAAGATGTATCCAACACATTGAGTTGCAATGTGATGGATAGCTCTCTGGCACTCAATGGCTTACTAGGATTAAGAGGTGCAATTCTGGAGCAAACCAACTGCACCATATGGGGCAAATACAAAATGTCTTTAATTCCTACAGTTTTAAATGGGGCTTTACCTTTTGAATGCTTAAGAGGCACCCATTACATTGGGGATTTTCATGTATCCCCTATGATGCCATTGGTTTTCCCCAGAATTGCACCTACTGTATATTACTTATATGTACTAGTTGTTTGTTTCCCTTGAGTAATATTGGATGTGCCAGACAGGACCTGGGATGTAGGTTTTTGTGTATGAGTGTTGTTTCTTTGTACTTGCTCACTTATAACTCAGCATGTATACATTTACATTTTTCCATTGATAAATTAATGAATAGTGAATGCATAAGAACATTTTTCAAAATAATTTAACTTTTATAGCAGTATACAGATATACATCCCTCCCACCAAACCTCAATCACTCCTCATAGCAAACCACTATTAGTCATTATGCCTCAATCCAAACCTCTCTCAGTCATCATCCCTTCTAACAAACTCCATACAATTCAAGTAACTTGGTGGGCAGATTTAAATAAAACAAAATAGGAAAAAGGTCTAAGGGCAAAAGAAGACATAGAGCTTGTTCCATGAATGTAAGGCATATAGACCAAAAGTGTTTGCTCTTAGGGCAGGTCCACCGTATGTGGAGATCCGAGTGCCAAAGAGCACCCCCTGTATAAAGGATTAATAGAAGATGAGCTATTAGAGAACCTCGTAGATGTGCAGTACCAGCTATACAGAAATGTATAACTGAATTCCAGCATTTGAGATGATATATAAGAGGACACTGTGGTTATTAGTGATGAGCGGGCATGCTCGGCCGAAGCTCGGTTCGGCTCGAGCATCGCTCTGCTCGGCACATGGAGGTACTCGTACGAGTACCGCATGTGCTCGCCCGCCATGTTCGGGTCTCCTCCCCGCACGTTTCGCGGCTGCTGCGCAGCCAATAAACGTGCAGGGAGGCTCTGACATCAGTGTAATGCCAGCAGCCATGTTGGCTGCTGGCATTACACTGATTGGCTGGCCAGAACCCGTGATCGGGTGCTGTATAGCACCTGACCAGCGAGTTCAGCTCAGTCTTAGCCAGGGAGAGATGAGGATAGGAAGGGAAAGTCAGTGTAGGGAGAAGAAAAGCGAATTTGTAAAAAAAAAGACCCAAAAGTCCTTTTTAGGACTACTGTGTGTGGGGGCAGCAGTTTATTTTGTTTGGGGGGGCAGAGATATAAAAAAAAAAAATGCACATATTCTGTTCACTGTGCCTAGCCGCAGATTAGCAGCACATTCTGTTTAGTGTGCAAAGTTGCAGATTAGAGCACATTCTGTTCAGTGTGCAAAGTTGCAGAGTAGCAGCACATTCTTTTTAGTGTGCAAAGTTTCAGATTAGCAGCACATTCTGTTTAGTGTGCAAAGTTTCAGATTAGCAGAACATTCTGTTTAGTGTGCAAAGTGTAAAATATCAAAGTCACATATTCCATTCACTGTGCGTAGCCGCAGTTAAGAAGCACATTCTGTTTAGTGTGCAAAGTTGCATATTAGGAGAACATTCTGTTAACTCTGCAAAGTGTAAAATATCAAAGTCACATATTCCATTCACTGTGCCGAGCCGCAGTTAAGAAGCACATTCTGTTTAGTGTGCAAAGTTGCATATTAGGAGAACATTCTGTTAACTGTGCAAAGTGTAAAATATCAAAGTCACATATTCCATTCACTGTGCCGAGCCGCAGTTAAGAAGCACATTCTGTTTAGTGTGCAAAGTTGCATATTAGGAGAACATTCTGTTAACTGTGCAAACTGTAAAATATCAAAGTCACATATTCCATTCACTGTGCGTAGCCGCAGTTAAGAAGCACATTCTGTTTAGTGTGCAAAGTTGCATATTAGGAGAACATTCTGTTAACTGTGCAAACTGTAAAATATCAAAGTCACATATTCCATTCACTGTGCGTAGCCGCAGTTAAGAAGCACATTCTGTTTAGTGTGCAAAGTTGCATATTAGGAGAACATTCTGTTAACTGTGCAAACTGTAAAATATCAAAGTCACATATTCCATTCACTGTGCGTAGCCGCAGTTAAGAAGCGCATTCTGTTTAGTGTGCAAAGTTGCATATTAGGAGAACATTCTGTTAACTGTGCAAACTGTAAAATATCAAAGTCACATATTCCATTCACTGTGCGTAGCCGCAGTTAAGAAGCACATTCTGTTTAGTGTGCAAAGTTGCATATTAGGAGAACATTCTGTTAACTGTGCAAACTGTAAAATATCAAAGTCACATATTCCATTCACTGTGCGTAGCCGCAGATAAGAAGCACATTCTGTTTAGTGTGCAAAGTTGCATATTAGGAGAACATTCTGTTAACTGTGCAAACTGTAAAATATCAAAGTCACATATTCCATTCACTGTGCGTAGCCGCAGATAAGAAGCACATTCTGTTTAGTGTGCAAAGTTGCGAATTAGGAGAACATTCTGTTAACTGTGCAAACTGTAAAATATCAAAGTCACATATTCCATTCACTGTGCGTAGCCGCAGTTAAGAAGCACATTCTGTTTAGTGTGCAAAGTTGCATATTAGGAGAACATTCTGTTAACTGTGCAAACTGTAAAATATCAAAGTCACATATTCCATTCACTGTGCCTAGCCGCAGATAAGAAGCACATTCTGTTTAGTGTGCAAAGTTGCATATTAGGAGAACATTCTGTTAACTGTGCAAACTGTAAAATATCAAAGTCACATATTCCATTCACTGTGCCGAGCCGCAGTTAAGAAGCACATTCTGTTTAGTGTGCAAAGTTGCATATTAGGAGAACATTCTGTTAACTGTGCAAACTGTAAAATATCAAAGTCACATATTCCATTCACTGTGCGTAGCCGCAGATAAGAAGCACATTCTGTTTAGTGTGCAAAGTTGCGTATTAGGAGAACATTCTGTTAACTGTGCAAACTGTAAAATATCAAAGTCACATATTCCATTCACTGTGCGTAGCCGCAGATAAGAAGCACATTCTGTTTAGTGTGCAAAGTTGCGTATTAGGAGAACATTCTGTTAACTGTGCAAACTGTAAAATATCAAAGTCACATATTCCATTCACTGTGCGTAGCCGCAGATAAGAAGCACATTCTGTTTAGTGTGCAAAGTTGCGTATTAGGAGAACATTCTGTTTACTGTGCAAAGTGTAAAATATCAAAGTCACATATTCCATTCACTGTGCGTAGCCGCAGATAAGAAGCACATTCTGTTTAGTGTGCAAAGTTGCATATTAGGAGAACATTCTGTTAACTGTGCAAACTGTAAAATATCAAAGTCACATATTCCATTCACTGTGCCGAGCCGCAGTTAAGAAGCACATTCTGTTTAGTGTGCAAAGTTGCATATTAGGAGAACATTCTGTTAACTGTGCAAACTGTAAAATATCAAAGTCACATATTCCATTCACTGTGCCGAGCCGCAGTTAAGAAGCACATTCTGTTTAGTGTGCAAAGTTGCATATTAGGAGAACATTCTGTTAACTGTGCAAACTGTAAAATATCAAAGTCACATATTCCATTCTCTGTGCGTAGCCGCAGATAAGAAGCACATTCTGTTTAGTGTGCAAAGTTGCGTATTAGGAGAACATTCTGTTTACTGTGCAAACTGTAAAATATCAAAGTCACATATTCCATTCACTGTGCGTAGCCGCAGATAAGAAGCACATTCTGTTTAGTGTGCAAAGTTGCATATTAGGAGAACATTCTGTTTACTGTGCAAAGTTGCAGATTTGCAGCACATATTCCGTGTAATATGAAGAAGGCGGGTAAAAAGGGACGGGGAAGTGGACGTGATCCTGATAGTTCAGGGCGCGGGTCAGGACGCGTAGAAACTGTGCCTGGTGCCAGAGCACAAGACAGAAAGACATCCACCATACCTAGCTTCATGTCTCAGTTTACAGGGCGTCGCAGGACATCACTCTCGAGGTCCGACCACTGCGAACAGGTGGTCGGTTGGATGTCAGCTGATACTGCTTCCAGTCGGTTAAGCACCACCCTGTCTTCCACCAAGTCCACTCTCACTAGCCAAGAGTCCGGTCAACATAATCCTCACCCTGATCATCCTTCCTCCCACCATAGAGGATCTGGTCAAAGAAGTGATCCCACACTGGGATATAGTGAGGAGCTCGTCTCATCACCAATCCTTAATTTGAACCTCTCTCCAAGCACGCTTGCAGAGGAACATGACATCTTGTGCCCTGATTCACAACCTCTAGAGGGTACCCAATCACAAGAAGATGACAGAGGTGAACGGCATTTAAGGTCAAAGGAAGTGGATGATGATGATGATGAGACACAGTTGCCATTAAATCAACCACTATTACTGTCTCAAGACCTTGATGAGGAGGATGATATACAGTTGTCAATGACTGAGTATGTGGTGGGATCAAGACATGAGGAGGATGATCAGAGTGAGGAAGTGGAGGAGGACTTGGTGGACGATGAGGTGACTGACCCCACCTGGGAAGGTGTAGAGCCGAGCGATGACAGCAGTCCTGAGGGTGAGCCATCTGCAGCACCGCAACAGGCTGGAAGAGGCAGTGGTGTGGCTACAGAAAGAAGGTGGACCGCACCAAACCGGCCCGCAAATGTTCCACGGAGCACCCCCTTGCGTAAATCTCCCTTGCCAAGGGGTAGGTGTTCCGCGGTATGGCGTTTTTTTAAGGAAAGTGCGGACGACAAAAGAATTGTAGTTTGCAACCTGTGCCACACCAGAATGAGCCGAGGCATGAACACTAGAAACCTCACCACCACCAGCATGATCCGACACATGGCATCCAAGCACCGTAATAAGTGGGAGGAACGCCCGGATCGCCAATCTGTGTCTGCAGGCCACACCACTGCCTCCTCTTCCCCTGTTTTCTGTGCCGGCCAATCGCCTGTCGAAGGCGCAGGCCCGCATACCTCCCGCCCTGCACCTGTACCATCTGAAGCACCATCAGCGACCACATCCACTTCCCTGTCCCAGCGCAGCGTCCAAATGTCGTTACCCCAGGCATTTGAGCGCAAGCGAAAATACCCAGCCACCCACCCACAGGCCATAGCACTAACCTCACACCTTTCCAAATTACTGGCCATCGAAATGCTGCCATTTAGGCTTGTGGAGACTGAGTCCTTCCGCAGCCTGATGGCAGCAGCTGTCCCTCGGTACGCAGTCCCCAGCCGCCACTACTTTTCCCGGTGTGCCATCCCCGCCTTACACCACCATGTGTCCCGTAACATCACCCGTGCCCTGACCAACGCAGTTACTGGGAAGGTCCACTTAACGACTGACACATGGACAAGTGCTTGTGGCCAGGGACGCTACATTTCCCTGACGGCACACTGGGTGAATGTCGTGGAGGCTGGGAGCGACTCGGACCCTGGGATGGCACAGGTGCTACCCACGCCGAGGATTGCGGGCCCTACCTCCATCAGGGTTTCCGCCAGCACCTACGTTATTGGCTCCTCCTCCTCCGTTTCCACCTCCGAATTCTCTGCGCGCAGCGCCACTCACCCATCAGCCGGTAGCTGGAAGCAGTGTAGCACTGCAGTGGGGAAGCATCAACAGGCCGTGCTGAAGCTGATCTGCCTTGGGGACAAACAGCACACGGCCTCAGAGCTGTTGCAGGGGATTAGTCACCAGACCGAGCAGTGGCTCTCGCCACTCAACCTGCAACCAGGCATGGTTGTGTGTGATAATGGGCGTAACTTGGTGGCGGCTTTGGAGCTCGGCAAGCTCACACACGTACCATGCCTAGCGCATGTATTTAATTTAGTGGTTCAGCGATTTCTAAAAACCTACCCCAATTTGCATGATCTCTTGACCAAGGTGCGCCGCGTGTGTGCACATTTCCGTAAGTCATCTACAGCTTCAGCCGGCCTGTTGAAGCTGCAGCAGCGCTTACAATTGCCAGCTCACCGGCTGCTGTGTGACGTGAGCACGCGCTGGAACTCCACCTTCCACATGTTGGCCCGGCTTTGTGAGCAGCAGAGGGCAGTAGTGGAGTACCAGCTGTTACACGGTCGTCGCCTCTCCGTTCAACTTCCTGTAATCAGAAGTGAGGAGTGGGAATGGATGTCAGACCTCTGCGAGGTTTTACGCAATTTTGAGGAATCGACACAGATGGTGAGCAGCGATAACGCTATTATCAGTGTAACCATCCCACTTCTGTGTCTACTGAAACGCTCGCTGCTCACAATTAAAACCGACGCTTTGCATGTGGAAGAGGTGGAAATGCGGGAGGAAGAGCTTACACAAGGTGATAGCCAGAGCACCCTCACTTCGTCTTCTCAGCGACAATTGGAGGAGGCGGAGGAGGAGGAGGAGGAGGAGGAAGACACGGTTGCCTCCGCTACAGAGGGTAGCCATGGAACTTTAGTTCCATCTCTTCAGCGTGGGTGGGCAGAAGAGGAGGAAGAGGATGAGGAGATTGAGAGTCATCCTCCTGGTGAGGACAGCGAAATCTTGACTGTTGGTACTCTGGCACACATGGCTGACTTTATGTTAGGCTGCCTTTCCCGTGACCCACGCGTTATACGCATTTTAGACAACACGGATTACTGGGTGTTCACCCTTCTGGACCCCCGCTACAAAGAGAATTTCTCATCTCTCATTCCTCCGGTGGAGAGGACAAGCAAAATGGTGCAATACCAGAAGGTTCTTGTCGAAAAATTGCTCCAAAATTTTCCATCTGACAACGCTGGCGGCAGAGTACGTGCTACCTTGGCCAACCGAGAAGGGGAGAAAAGGGGAGCACACAGCAGTTCCGACAAAGGCAGGGCAACACTCTCCAAGGCGTTGGACACCTTCATGACACCCCGCCAGCACCCTCACCCTGATGCGCAGCCTAGTGTCACAAGGAGGGAAAAGTTTTGGAAGATGGTGAAGGAGTACGTAGCAGACCGTGTCAGCGTCCTCAATGATCCCTCTGTGCCTTACAACTACTGGGTGTCCAAGCTGGACACGTGGTATGAACTGGCACTCTACGCCTTGGAGGTGCTGGCCTGCCCTGCCGCCAGCGTTCTGTCTGAGCGGGTATTTAGTGCTGCTGGTGGCATCATAACAGATAAGCGTATCCGCCTTTCCACCGAAAATGCTGATAGGTTGACACTTATAAAAATGAACAAGGCCTGGATTTCCCCTGACTTCTCCACTCCACTGGAGGAAAGCCCCGGGGGAACATAAAGTCACTTTAGATATGTTATTTACAATGATGGGAATACTCTGTATTCCCATTCACCCCTTCCACCCAAAAAATGGGTATATGGTTGACTCTCTTCCATATACCCTGGGATATAATTTTTATATAGGGCCAGCTCACCAGCGGGCCCTGTGATATAATTTTTATATAGGGCCAGCTCACCAGCGGGCGCTGTTTGACAATTTTTGTATAGGTCAGCTCACCAGCGGGCCTTCTCATATAATGTTTTATTGGGTCAGCTCTCTAGCGGGCCTTCGCATATAATGTTTAGGATGGTCAGCTCCGCAGCAGACCCTCACCCATAATGTTTTAGATGGTCGGCTCAGCGCACGTTTCCCTCTTAATCATGGCCCCAGTTCAGAAAAATCGAGGACATTTTTGGGAGAATTTGCCTCTGCGCACGTTTCCCTCTTAATCATGGCCTCAGTTCAGAAAAATCGAGGAAATTTTTGGGAGAATTTGCCTCTGCGCACGTTTCCCTCTTAATCATGGTCTCAGTTCCGAAAAATCGAGGAAATTTTTGGGAGAATTTGCCTCTGCGCACGTTTCCCTCTTAATCATGGCCCCAGTTCAGAAAAATCGATGAAATTTTTTGCAGAATTTGCAGATGATATACAAGTAAATATACAGCAAATACTGTTTGGTAAAAATTTTTCGCCTAAAGTCGTTTTTATCTGCCTTTTTGTGTGTTTTACGGTCAGTCTGTAAAAATGGCGTACTACGGGCGAAAGATCGTTCCCAGCAGCGACGTTGGAGTCCAAGATGCATCCAGACATCCTCCCTATGCTGTCCCTGAACCATTTCTGTGGTGTTTCCATCATTTTCTGCCCTTTTCCTATGGACCAGGCACCCTCCCCTCATCAGAGCAGGGGGTGCCTGGTGTAATGCTCGAGTCCTCCCATTGACTTCAATGGGGCTCGGGTGCTCGGCCGAGCACTCGAGCCTCCGGGGGCGCTCGGCCAGAGCACCCGAACACCCGAGCATTGGGGTGCTCGATCATCACTAGTGGTTATCCATATTGTGATCCAGTCTGTTTCAGATATACAGGTACCCAGCTCCCTTCTCCATGCCTGTGTATATTTAGGCATCAAGGAAGATAAGTAAAGTAATAAGAGATGATGTATATATGACCAAGATAATGTCTATGAGGACCTGAAGAGGAGCAAAAGGATTTCCGATTGTGTCAGGGAACAGGAAGCACTCTCTCAGAGTATGGATTGAGCCAGAAAATGTTTAATCCTGAGATATCTCCAAATTTTGTTTGGAGGGAATGAATAAGTATCTTGGAGAGACACATATAGAAGTGTATGAATTAGTAAAAAAAATGTCTTAACATCAAATGTGAATGGATAGTCCAATGAGAAAAAGAAGCATGGGGAAGGGTAAACAGAGTAGGCCTAGTTTATAAAATGCAAGAAAGAGGGGATGGGAGCATAATGAGTTGGGTCTTTTGAACCCACCAATTTCAGGTGGTCAGGATAGGAGAAATTATTAGATGAGATTTCAGCAATGAATGTCAGTATTGTCCAGGAAGGAAGAATTCAGTCAATGCATCACTGTGTGGTACTATAGTGCGTTCCAGTTGCACCCAGAGCTTAGAATCCATATTATGAGACCAATCTAGAATAGAAGAAAGCAAAGCAGACTGGTAATAGAGTTTAAAACCAGAATGCCAAGGCCAGAGAGATTGCAAACTTGGCGAAGAGCTCCACGCTGAATCCGTGGATGGCGAGAATGTCAGAGGAAAGCTTGCGTCAGAGGCATAAAAAAATGTTATGGGCAGTGTTTAGGCAGTGTCTGGAAGATATAAAGTATTTGCAGAAGAATGTTCATCTGACATTTATCCATCCTAGCCAGGAGAAATGCAGGGGATCCCACCTATGCAGATCCTATCGTATAGCCGTTAGCAATGGGGGAAAGGTTGCTGAATAAATTGTGTTAACCCTTTGAGTGCCAAAGGGCTACACAACGCATTGTGAGATGGCTACCCATATATTTAATTGATGAGAATGAACATTTAAAGGGGAGAGAATCTGGAAGAGAGGGTAAATGCAGCTGGTGTTCCTCCCAATCAGACCTATGGTTGTTCTTCAGGTGGGATCTCAATGAGAAGATGCCTAGTTGGGATCCTGCTTTCTCCCTGCACACATGTTTTTTTTTTTACTCAGACAACAGATAACAACATGTTTAGCTTTAGGATCCTTAGTGAAGTATCTCCATACTGGTGACTTCATAGTCTGAGGGGTTCAACTATTAATACAGGGACAGGATGTTACAGTAGTACTAGCAGTAGGTTCAGTGCCATTGGCACTGTACTTTGAAGAGCAGCAGAAGCCCTTATAGTTAGGGTTGTGGATTTTGCAAAATAGCAAGTATAACTGGGTTTGTATTGGGTTTGAAAGCAGTGATGGTGATATTAACAAAGATGATGGGGGTGATGCACTAAGGTTCGATGCTGTGGTGATGTGTGCCTGGTGATATGTGGGGAGCACATTGCCATGCTGATGGAGACACACAGCCATGTGATCTAAGAATTAAGAATGAAAGGGGTGGGAAGTATAAGTTCTCCATTATCATAAAGGGTAGTCGAACTGCTGGAGATGTGTAAAGGATGCCCTCCCTTACTCATTGTCAGCAATAGACAACCCTTCAGACTGAGAACATACTTTCTGTTTCCTCACTTGCACAGTGGGGGAGTGGAGAGGATCTTCTCAGGCTTCAGCACAGCAAATAGCATCACGCCCTTAACACTTTGATTGCCAAAGTGATGTGCATTGTATATCACTGTAGCATTCAAATGGTTAAAAAAAGTAGAAAAAAAAATAACATGGAACACTGGCTTGGAAAGCCTCATCACCCTGTGGAAATACACTGCCATATAGTAGATAACACTCTACTCTCACATGGCATGGGAGCTAGAGCCAATGAACATCTTACTAGAATAATCAGATTCTATTATCACATTCTGTATTTCTAATGTCTCAAGCCTTTGTTTATCTCTTTCATTCTTTGTTTATATGGGATATTTATCATGCTACCCCTCCTCCACTCCCTTCACAGCCTTTGTCAAGAAAGAAGGCTAGAGAAGGTAGTGGATGGAGGAGGGGTGGCAGAGTGGTGAATGGACAGAGGAGGAGTGGAAGTAAGATGTTCATTGGTTCTAGCTTCCCAAAAGCTGTGTGTAAGTTTATGGAGAGTGTTCTATTATATGACCTCTGGCAGTGTATTTAAGCAGGTTGATGAGGCTTTTTAGTCCACTGTTCCATCTGTTTCTGTATACTTTTCTGATGCTTTATTTGCCACAGGGGTGTGCAATGCACATGCCTATAGCAATCAAAGGGTTGAGGGAGTGATGCAAGTTGGTAAGCATAGAATATGTCCTCAGACTTCAAGGTTGTCTACTTCTGATGATGTGTAAGGGAGGGCATTTTTTACATGCCAACAGCAGAATGACAATGCTCCATGCTTAGGATTGATTGAGACGTGTTACTGTATAGAAAGCTACAGGAACATCCCAATATCACCAACGTCAGGTAGGTGATGGGACTGTGACCTATGATAACAGAGGCTGTTATCGGAGTTTAGTGCATGTGGCAAACTCCCACATTAACATATAAACATGCCCAGATGAATACGACAATGGCTCATTAACCTGCATTTCCTTATGGAAGTGGTTCATTAACCTGCATTTACATATGGAATTAGCTATTGTCAATATATTGTGTCCAAAATCATAAACCTGTCAAAGGCATGGCAGGTTGGTGGTGGATTAATGAGGATCTGATGGTGAAGACACGTTTGTTCATTCTGGTGATGTGCCTTTGACACAGATTTGACACAACATTGCCATACTGAGCCATAATTGACCTTTAGTGCATCTCCCCTGAGGTGTTGGAAATAAAGATGATAGTACTGATTTATACACTAAAGTATACAACCGAACTGTTAGCATGTAGAGTATTGTATGTCTAAACATAATATATGATGTACACTCTCAGTCTATGCTCAGGTGTATGAATAGGATATCCTGCCTGTGTCTGTTACCTATTAGTCAAAATTATTTTTAACTGTCCATATTGGTGTCATTGTCATTGTCTACACACTACACACACTCCTTGCAAGCATCTAGAGAACTTTCTAGCACCAGTACTCCTTTTACAGTACATTACAGGTTAGACCTGTTAACTTCACAATCAGCAGCTTTCAAAAAAGGGTAAAATAAATGTTGATGGTGAATCACAACCACACATCTGTGTCTGACTTTTTCCACTTATCAGTCAAAAAGGATTTGGGTTTTTTTTTACACTCCTCTCTCTCTTCACACTCACACCCAGAGAAAAGTTGGTAGTGGCTATCAATAATGCCTAGCAACCTCAATTTGCATATCTGCTTAAACTAGAATGAAAAATGAATCTGTTTTCACTCTCTCTCCCAATCGCAAAATGCCAACAAATGGTAAAAAATAAAACCCTCTTTTATATTTTAGTTTGGTGGGAGTAAATGGAGGAAAATTATTTTTATTTCAAACTCAGTGAAAAAAGTGGGGAAAAATTGAAAACTTCACTTTTCTCTGGAACTGCCACTGAAGGTGTGAAGTACAGTTTTGCTCATGTTTAGCTTTTTGAGATGAAACATTTTGCCCATCCAAAGGAGAGTTTATTAAATGATTAAGTCTTGAATTAACTCACTTGTACTCAATCAAGTGAATCCTAAAGAGACAACATGTTAGGGGGTCTCTGTGGACAGGGTTGGGAACCACCGCCTTAAAGGGTAAAGCAATGGATATCAGTCACATGCTAACATGTACAAAGCAATCACTATCAACTCATCAGGGAGATGATAGGATACTGAGCAATTAGGAAACAAAAGCTCATGTTTATCAAACAAAAATATAACAATTCTGGACCAAAACAAATGCATCATATTTATTAAAATAAAATCTAACATTACTTTCAGTTGGACTTTTTTTTATAAGTATAGCACAGCCGAACCTCGATTCCGTATAGTTCATCTTTTGCTTTCATAAATGTGAACCATAGGGTATAGATGGATAGTGCCCCATACCTACTGCCAGTTTCTAGAAGACACTTTGTTCAAGCAGTGGTACAGGAAAAAGTCTTTCAAGAAGACCGTGATTTTTATGCAGGACAATGCTCCATCGCATGCATTGAAGTACTCCACTGCGTGGCTAGCCACTAAAGGCCTTAAAGATGATAAAATAATTACATAGTCCCCTTCCTCACCTGACCTAAACCCTGTTGAGAACTTGTGGGCCCTTCTTAAATAGCAGATTTACCTGAAGGAAAACAGTACACCCCTCTGAACAGTGTCTGGGAGGCTGTGGTTGCTGCTGCACAAATAGTTGATCGTCATCAGATCAAGAAACTGACAGACTCCATGAATGGAAGGCTTATGACTGTTATTGAAAAGAAGGGTGGCTATATTGGTCACTGATTTTTTTTTGGAGATGTCACAAATGTTTCTTTGCCTGCCCCAATGCAAGACTTCTGACTCCCAGTCAAGTGACCACTCTGTATTACCTTGTGCTGCTTGGTGGTATGACAGTGGACCCTATTATACTAACCATTCAGTTACCATGCTGTCTAAAATTCATTATACTACAGGTGATCAATAGCTATGTGTAAAATAGCATCCTACTACAATAAATTCCTGCTCTCTGCTGTGCACAGTGGACTGCTGTAAGAAACCTAAGGTGTCATTATGTTTCCTGCACAATGCTATAATAAATCTCTGATCATCATATTAGGACATGCTCCCTGCACATCACAGTTATCTGTGATGTAGCTCGGATTACTAGCAGATCTATGTTGGAAGCAGTGAGGTCAAAGCCATGAATGCATGTATGGTTGAACTAATCATACTTAACTAATTTCTTGTACTATGTACATAGTTTGATGCAATTCTGTTTGGTCAAGCATTCCTAAATTTGTATTTAACATAACTTACATTTTGGTAAATATGTACTTTTCCCCATGTGTATTCATGTATCTTTTATTTTCCTTCTTTTAAATCAAATATGTATCCAAGGATGCTTAATTGCATAGTTAACAGAAAATCAATAATATCAAACCCTTTCTAATAATATTTAGGATTTCTGGGTGTACCAGTCACAAACATAATGCTGGGAAAATTTTATCAGTCACTTCCTAACAAAACATATAATGGGGCAGTTAGTTTATGCTGGAGACACTGTGATAACAAAACATGTATATCCTACAGGTATAATCTGTTCTTAAAGGGATAGTAATACTTCATTTTATCTTTATTTTATTTTGTAAGCATTAAAAAAATATGAAGAATGATATAAGTCTTATCTCTCAAACCTTTATGGTTTAAGAGATATTCACAAGCAAAGTTTCCCCCTCCCGTCCCTTTTACCTAGTGTAAGCCATCTCTTCTCAGATGGGGATCTGGTTGTAAGACCAGACAGATAACAGCAGGGGACAATCTTCTTACAATGAAAACAATGAAAGCCCTGCCCCCCCTTGATGAGCTTTTCAGGTTTTTCTCTTATCTTAATTGAAGATTGTCCCTCTCTGCAGTCTACCTGGGCACCTCCCTTCTGCTCTGGTTGAGCAGTGTTACATCAGTAAAAGGGGCGGGAGGGGGACACTTTGTTATTGAATTACTCTTGAACTACAACTCTGATAGAATTGAAATAACACTCTCCAAAGTCCAAATACTATGATGATTAATTAGAGCTGTTTTTATTATGAAACATTACTATCCCTTTAAGCATTACAGGCATTAACATCAGATTACTAACACCATATCTATAATGATGCATTTACTCATTTATAAATCAGACCTGACATTATTGTTTAATGCATTACTTAATGACAGTTTTTAAAAAAGTACTACAAATGGTTTTTATAAACCTCACCATAATCCTACACTTATTCAACTTTCTTAGAACCAGTAACAGCAAAAACTAAAGAAAAAATGACATTCTCTGAATCTGGAGATTATCCAGTTAGTGAGATTTATCATTTATTATGAAAAATGTCTGTTCTTCTAGTTAATGATAACCTGAAACAATTTAACTAGGGTACACATAAAACCAGAACTGATACACTTCATAAATACCACCATCTACAATAATTATGTATTATTATTATAATTAGATTAGTTTTACAGACCACAATTGAAATACACCGGATACAAATTTGTTTTCACGTATTTTATCTTTTTCGAAAGTTGGAGTCATCAGATCCCTGTTTCCCTTTTCCTTCCATGCCAGTTCAAAACTATTGATTTCAAAATATTTTCTCTGCCAGATGGGAGCAACACTGGCTTACTCTGTCATGTTTGCCTGCTTCACCACCTACAAGATAAATACAATCTAAATTATAAATATAAGATTAATTTGTCTCTGACTAGATCTAAGGGTGCTGAAGCATCAGTTTTATGTAACAAAAACATGTATTTTTTTATTGAAGCACCCACCCCAACACAAATGTTTAAAAAAAACTTCCACCTCAAAGAAAATTGGATTTGTGATATAGTATATACACAAAACAGGGAATAACTGCCTGGGTGCACAACAAAAGATGTAATGCAAACAATAAAATATATAGTCACAGGACTTGAGAGCAGTGAAAATGAGTTTAATATATCAGTGTTTTGGTCCACTATTTAGAGACCTTCCTCAAAATCTTTTTTAAGTTCTCTCTGTAGGGAACTGAAACGTGTGTGTATTAATCTGTTTGAAAGCACCAGCACCAAAGAAACACAGGGATATTTCAAGATAATGCACAAAGACAAAGGATTTGAGAAGACAGGTTTCTATGGCACCCATAACATCATGCATATTCAGTCTTGCAATCCTTGCAAAAGTTGCTTTCATCAACAGAATACAGTAACATGCTTTGTCACTGCAGAAACTGTAATCAAACTGTAAGAGAAAAAGCCTCTCTGCATACTTTTTTTTCTCTCAGTTTCTCTATCTTATTTTTTCATCAAAAGTTATTATATAGTAATAAAGTAAACCATGTTACCTCCATTATGTAATGCAGAGCAATACATTAATATTATAAAAAGATATAATACTACTTTGTTTTCTTCTGCATGGTTACACATTGCAAATATAGTAAATATATTTTTGTAAGGATCAACACAATCTTAGAAATGACTTTACTGAATACAAAACACGAATGTCTGTTTGTCACAGTAGGAATGCTGTAATGACATGGTTGAATAAAAAAGAAGATAGCTCACTTACTGTTAGTTGCAGAGGAAGGGCAATATCAATCAATATTAAAACCATTTAGAAAGCAGTTGCAGAAGGGAGATGCATCTTAATGTAGAGTTTATTATCTCTTTAGTTAGTACATTATCCCACAAAGTTGTTTAAAATTACTTCTTATTGAGGCTCATTAAACAGTCTGGAAAATATCATATGCTGTGTAGGATATTCTCTTTGTAAAGTACTGCTTACCTGCATCCACTACGCTGTCACATCTGTAGAATACAAATAATCCTTCAAAATAAATTGTTCAGAATTATATTATGTGCAAAATTCATTGAAGTCCCTGGGTGTCAGTAAAAGATTAGTATGTGGCTGTTGCCATAGTAAATATATTTCAATTTGTTTACAGAAATGCCTGCATTATAACTACAATCTTTACATAAATAAACAATTAGGGCAATAGCTTCCTGTGAAAGCAAAGGTATGAAGAAATTAGTTATAACATAGATACAGTCATATGAGGAATTCTTAAGACTAGTCAGATCATTTTCAGATAAAACAATTTCATTGCATAAAGGCATTCTAATCTTGGAAAGTTTTAACAGAACTAAATAACTTCCCAAAAGATAAATCTTCATATAGGCATATCTGTTTGAAATGAATAGTCAACAGCATACATTTCCAGGCAAGTCTGAGAAGATACCCCAGATGCTCCACGTGATGCACTCTGAACTGTGAGACTTTGACATTGTTGTTCTGTCCTACAACGACACATTTCTTTATTGGTACTTAATTATTATTATCCTTTATTTATATAATGCCTACTTATTCTTCATTGCTGTACAATAGGGAATAAACAAAGACCTATAAAACAGTACAAGTGGAATATAGAAAGAAAAGATAAACACATTTTTTTCTCTGTGATTGGAAAGTCTGGTGGACTGGGGAAGAGGAATGGAGAAAGAGGTTGACCCAAAACACCCCAAATTTTAGCCGTCTGAGAAAGGCAGTTGTAATCCAAGTTCCTTCCTGGTCTGGCTGTTAGCCCTGTACTAGGGGAGTCTGAATGTATGATGGGAGCAAAGGAGAATTACTGCAACTACCCCAACATTTAGCGTGACTGACTGGAAAGACACAGGCAGCTGTTATCTAAGTTCCTTCCTGATCTGGCTTTTATTATCTCCGTGTTTGGGGAGTCTGTGGAAATAAACAGCTGAACAAAGAGTATGTTTCTTTTTTTTTTGACAGTAGAACATTTTTGAACTAGAGAAAACAGACTAATACAGAGGACAAGAAGCTCATATTAGAGAATCTTTTCTCTGTATTAAGGGAGTCTCAGGACTCTGGGGGTCAGGAATGGAGAAAGGAAATTGACTCCAAACACTCCAGGATTCTGTGTGACTGGGAAGACACAGACAGCTGCGATCCAAGTTCGTTCATCATCTGGCTGTTATCTCTGTTCTAGGAGTGTCTAGGGGTGTGAGAAGGGTGCAAGTGAGTAGGGATGGGCTAAAATGTTTCCTCAAACTGAAATCGGTGAATAATGGCACTTCCCAACTTGGTGAATAATTTCCAGCTAAAAGTGCCATTTTTCTGCTTTTTTTGTTTAGCTCATTCAATTGAAGTCAAAGGGAACATTGAAGTTACAGACAACACATAGCAAATATTATTTAATTTCCCAAAGTCATAGTATAAAATGGGTATGTGGGTGCCTGTATTGGTGGAGTGTGGGGAAAGAATCAGTTGAACAGGGGAGGATTTTTGGAGGTGTCGTTTACTTGGATTGGGGGCAGTTAGTAAAAAATAAATCCTAAATACAATTAAAAACACCCCATAAGACATGGTATAAAAGGGGTCTGAGAAGGGTGCCTGTGTTGGTGGGTGGAGTCTGGGGAATTAATCAATTGAACAGGGAATTTGTTTTGGGGGGTTTCTTGACTAGTATTGGGGGGTAGTTAATAAAATAAATAAATACATAAAATAAGACATGTGTAGAGGATGATTTGTGAGATTTGTTGTTAGAGGCCCAAGCCCTGAGGAAATATTGATTTGTAGTACTTAGGTTTATTAGAAACAAACCCCAAAAATTGTTTATTTTTTTTTGTAGACTGTTTTTTTTTTTTTTTTTTAATTTTATTTTTATTTTAAGCACAAGCCCTGAGGAAAAAAAATTGCGGAATATGCAACTGCTGTTCTTGCTGCTGCTGCTGAGTTGTTTAATCAGCAGGATGATAAGGCAGCTCAAAGGGAATGGGACCAAGAATAGAAGAAACATGGGTGATGGATGATGAAGCTTCCACGTGCCTTGACTAGGTCCAGTAGCAGCACAATAAGTAGCACCCAGTATATGTGGAGAAAAGAAGAAGTTAGCCAATAATTCTTCTCCACCTGCCCCTCCTCCAAAATCATGGGTGTGTTGTTAATGGAATATAAACTTTTCCCTTGAGAGCAGGAGCTGTGCCTCTCATCAGCAACTGCAATGTACACAGAGTGTGTGGTGAATAACATCTGGGGGCACAACTGTATCCAAACACCATGATATCAGAGCCCAAGTACTGCCGCTGTCACTATACCCCTTGTCCATACCCCGCTACGGACACATGACAACTTGTTGACAGTTTAAAGCAGATGTGTCATGTTGCCATAAGCAATTGTTTATCGCTTACCAAATATGTGCCAAAGTAACCAACAAAGTATTATAGGTGCTGCATTTACTATATTTAAAGTACTATATATCATTTGTTTTATCAGGCAGTAGAGCGCTGCCATCTTGGAGACGTTATGTGTGACAGGCAGCACTCTTTTTCCGATCTGGTGTCAGTCATTAATGTGAGGCAGTCTCCTTCTTAACGGGGCATGTTGTGCTCATTCATGTCGCCATGAAGGTATTAGGTTAACCCTTTGAGTGCCGGAGGGGTTTGCAATGCACAGCAATGCGTTGCATACACTTCTGGCGCTCATATGGTACTTTATAATAATTTAATATCTGCCACTGTAACCTACATTTTGTCTTTTTATATACTTTTTTATTTTCTCCTCTGTGAGCACATGCACTGTACTTTCTGCTCTGCTTGCACAGACTCTATGTAAAGAATGACAAGTGGGTGGAATGTACACAAATACAGAGCATCCCATGAACGCACTCAGAAACTGTGGCTTGACATGGGCGCATTTGACAAATGGCGTGTGCCAGATCTGGAAAGAAGGTAGGCAGGCTTGGGGAGTTACTCAACATTGAAGGGGGGGCGGTACAAGACTCCATGCGGTACAGCTTGTACCACACAGAGCGAGCTGAGGACTTCACCAATAAACTTTAAAACGAAATAACTTTAATATTGAGAAAATGTTTTAAAAAATAAAACACAGTACAATGCTCCATTCATAGCACCTGATCAATTGACATTAAGTAAGAGGGTGAAAGTCCCCCTTCATTAGTAATGATGAACCCTCTCTGCCACCATCTTAGCATATTCTGCTGGATAGAATCTCCTCAGATGCTGCATGATGCCCTGCTTGCAATTCTTCTCCACCACACTGTCATGTGTGGTCAGTGCACCACACAGTGTGCAATGGGTGGACAGGAACTGCCACATCCTAACATCTACAGAGTAGCTATCATTTGGTGGGGGAGGTAACGATGAACGAGGTGGACTGGCAGAAGATGTAGTTACACTAGAGTAAGAAGAAGATGGTGAGCTAGTTGTTTCACTCATATTGGAACATCCAGTCTCTGCCTGGGTTTCTCTGTTCTATTTTCACTTCACCTCTTGTTGCCTTTGGGGAGAGTCAGGAGGTATAGCAACAGTGATGCCCAATTTCTTTGGTGGGTGTTTGGCTTTAACATGTTTGACATTTGTCATGGTGTCTGTGTTTCATTTTTGTTATCAGAGTGGTTGTGTCAAGGTGTGTTCCCTCCTTTCCTCTTCTCACTGACTTGTCACAAATTGTGCACAGTGCCATTGATGATGACTGCACTGTGCTTGCCCCAAGAAAAAAATAGTCCCATATCAATGACTTCAGTTGGGAGGGAAAAGGTGGAGAAAAATAGTCTCTTTCTTCTTGTTCTCCACATTCCCCTTCACTGTCTGTGGCAGTGGATAATGTTGCTTTTGTTGCTGCTACTGCGTCAGATTCAGCACTGCAGCTAGGACCAGGAGTGTTGCTGCCACTGGCAAGTGGAACCTGTTTAAGTCCTACATAACTTATTGACCCCATTCCCACTGTGTCCATGGTGGTCGGTGGCACTAGCTTGCTCTTCAGCATCCTTCTGCCTGTGCAACTCAGCAGCAGCAGGAATTAGAGCAGTTGCAAACTCCAAAACCTCGCTGCTGGTGGTGGTGGTGGTAGTGATGCCCATCCTCATCCCGGTCTGCTAAACAGACCATCAATGTCTATGCCACCCCAGTTTCTACAGCATCACCATCATCATCACCACCACCACTAATCCCTACATGCTGCTGCTGCTCTATTACAGATATCTCATTGCTGGTTGGAGGAGGTGACGTGCAATGTGACAGAGGGTCCCCTAATGTCACACTGCCATTTCTTGGTGACGTGAAGAAGACTGGTAACAGTAGCAGCAGTAACAGGCAGATGATCTGTGCTCCTGGTGGTGGTATTATTATTTCTGCTTCTGCTATCCACCAACTGTTCTGGCTTCTTCAGGATCATGTATCACATGGACACTGTAGTGAAGGGAAGGAGACTCCCAGGGCCAGAGGAATAGTGTGGGTTCCCTTGACCACTAGTCTGGATGCTCTCAAATGCTTCCCCTACCACTCCCCTAACACTAGTCCCACCAGCTGGTTCACCATTACTGCTTCTACTGCTAACATCAACCACATCAAGTTCAGACCCTGAGTCTTCCTCCCCAAAGTCACTAGTAATATGATGATTACCCCCTCCTTCACTCCTAACACTAATGAGCTGCTGGACCTTCTTAGTAGTACTAACGCTGGCAGTACTGCTTGGGGATGGCAAGTGTGACTTAGGGTACCCTGCTGTCACACTTGGCATCATCTTCTCCTTCCACCCTCCTGAGTATTACAAGACACACTAGCAGCAGGTTCAGCACTTGTGGCAGCAGGTTCAGCACTGGCAGCAGGCACAGCACTTGTGGCAGCAGGGGCAGCACTGGCAGCAGGCACAATGTAAGTAACAGCAGGGACAGCACGTCTGATAGCAGGCACAGCACTAGTGGCAGCAGGGGTAGCACATCTGACAGCAGACACAGCAATGGTGGTGTAACGAATCCTACGCGTTACTGGTAGCTCTTGTCAGGGCATGGAACATATTCACCCCTGGGCTCAGGGGTTATGGACAAGTAATAGACATTTTTCCTGGCTGGACAGCCTTATGGAACTATGCGTACGACTATTCGAACCATATTCATATGCTAAAGAGACTAGAGACTGGGTACCCAAACCATCCTACAAACTAGGGACATTTTGCCCTATTGGGACCCTATTCTGAGACTGACTGTATGATTCTTCAAACCAGAGTCATACACTAAAATAGACACTGGGTGAATGGGCAGCTTGATACATAGAGCTGTCCTGGGTTACATTCATGTACAAGTGTATTAAGTTTGGTTTTATGTATTGTCAAATATTGTATGTGTTTAATTGTACTTGTCCCTAGGATGTGTATTGTAGCCACTCCAGCCATTTGACTATGTGTACTGTAGCAAGACCTCCTGCTGGGTGTTAATCAAGCCATTGTATTGAGAACTGTCCTGAGACCCCCTGCTGTGTGTTAATCCATTCAGCCCCTCAAGTCTTTGTTCAGTCAAACCCTTTTGTATCTGTTAAAACCATCTGCTGTTGGCCTTTTGTCTCATGTAACATGTTTGGATTAAGGCTTTTGTATCTGGTTTCACCAATCAAGTTCAATGTAAAGATTTGTGTATAAATATCTGTAATTTGTGTCAATAAAGTGAGTTATGTTTGGAGTGAACAAGGAGTCCTGGAGTCTTGTATTGCTTATGGTCTAAAGTGTCCACTCTGATACCCATCTGCTCCAAGTATCCTGAATTGTCGACCGCCTGCTGCCAGCTTCCTGCGACCCAACTTCGTGGACTGTCAGGCGGCGACGTGGACTCTTCCCTGGTTCCCTGCTTCCAGCGATCCTGCAGCTGTTTCCAGTGACTGTCCATACTTCAACTGGTGCATCCGACGGAGCTTATCTGGCGTTGAGAGGGAGAGACCCGGGAACGACGGTGGATGGCGACACTGTCCCTTCGCAGCTTCCGATACAGGTGGTAGGAGTAGCAGGAGCAGCACATGTTACAGCAGGCACAGCACTAATGGATGCAGGGGCAGAAAGTACAGCAATGGTGGCAGCAGGGGCAACGCGTCTGGCAGCTGACCTGTCCTTCTCTCACTACTACCCTTTGCTTCCTCCCTTCCAATTAAATTCCCTAAGATCCCTAGGGGTTATTTAGGGGGACTGGACAGCATTGGTTCTGTAGTGCTCACTTCCTCCCCCCTCAGACTTAGTGAACACATAAGGTTCCTTCCAATTCCTCCTTTTACTATTTTTAAACTTGCTCATAGTGATAGCAGTCACTATGAGCCTCTCCTGTCTCAATTTTTCAAAAAGATCACAGCAGAACAGCACAGCACATCTACCACGCTCTGCAGCTGCCTCAATAGTATTTCACTTCCTTGAATATGTCATATTTTTATAGCGAAAAGCACATAAATCAATGAACGGAAACTTTCTAGCCATTGAAAAAAAGCGAAGAATTTTGGCCAATGGGCAAAAAATGCAAAGATTTAAATTGCTGGTTTTAAAGTGGATTTTCCCGTGAAAAATCAGACAACAATGTGGTTTTTTCTGAATTTCTCACAGCAACACTGCGAGAGCTTTCTCTCACCCCTATTTATTACACTATACGTGCTTGAGATTTTGATTAGTAAACTGTTTCTAAAACATTTCTGAAAATCACTATTTGTATGTAATTTATTGTTGTATTGTTTTGTTTAGGAAAAATGTTCTGATTCATTAGTTTGTCTATTTTCTAGCAATGTATACCTTTTTATGGTGATTGGGCTGTTTTAAGGTATTTTTATCATGTGACAAGTGGTATGTGCATTTTTAGTTGAAAATCCCCATATTTGTTCCTGTTAATTTGGGTGTCTGTACAGGTCATACATATAAAGTAAAATTACTCATTTTTGGTATCAGTGTACTCAGACCCGGATTTGTGAATAGGCAGACAAGGCACTTGCCTAGGGCGCCCGATTTTCAGGGCACTTGCCTAGGGCGCCTGGCAATGCCATTGTCACACCCACAATTCCGGGTGTATAAGAATAACATCGCTGTGCGGCTGCCTCACACTGCCATTTAAATCTATTCTGTACACGTGCTCCTTAGCTATGCTTTTGACTCGAGGGCGCAGACGCGAGGCGCTGTTACCCTGGACTAGTGTACTCTATTCTGGGCTGCCGGGGCCTCAGAGCTTCCCACTCTCCAGCCACCCTTCTGACCTCGGCCGTCTGATGATCCAATCAGTGTTGGTTATATCTTGCGCGGGCCCTGGAATCTGCAGTGCGTAGCTGCTGCTGTGGAAGGGGACAGCAATGCACGGGCAGCATGACCAAATGGATCAAGGAGCACCTGGTGTTCAAGAGCTCCCAGCTGTCACCTCCTGCCACTCCTAAACAGGCAGTTCTAAGCTGGGGAGCCTATCTCTACCACTACTCGATTTGAACTGGGATTTTATGTACTCTTACACAGGTGTTAGGGGCTCATTCAGAAGAGTTCTTAGGGGCTCTCTGAATTAATATGTATGTAAATGGTATCCATGGCAAAGCATTTTAGGGAGGGACTGATGGCAAATGCTTTTTTCCCAATATTTAGGACTATGAAGTGTTAAAACACTACGTGTAACTCTTTATTGTCAATTAACATATATTTTAAAAAAATGTTGCTACATAACTTAATTCTCAGCATATGACAGGCTTATTCTTTTTGTTAGATAAGTCTGTCTTAGAAAAAAGTTTATATATAATTGAAAATAATACCTACTGTCATTTACAGATTACTTTTTAAGCAGCACATGCAAATAATGACATGTTTTGTCTCTACAGGGACTGTTGCATTATGCTATGAGTATCAGTCATCCTTATGAACAATAATACATCTAAAAATGGGTTTGGCCATGAGAGAATGTGGTTAGTGGAGGGGTGTGGCTAAGTGAGGGTGTGGTTAGGGGTGGGGCAAAGGCAGGACTAGGGGCGCTGGGTCGTGTTGTGCCTAGGGGTGCCTGAGATGTAAATCCGTCCCTGAGTGTACTCAAGGAAGGAGGAGTTTTAAAGAATAATTGAAATATTAACTACAAACTTACATTTATTTGTAATATAGTGTATATTATTAGCAATGTATGTAACTTTCTTAAAATATTTATTAGAAAATACGTAATTGACTTTTTATATTTATTACCCAATTTCTTGTAGATACAAAATTTGCTAGAGATGTAGCCTAAAAAAATGAAATTGTTTCTGAAAATAATGAGTATATAGTTTTTTATTCTCTATATAACTAATATGTTTCCTATGGGAATCTAACAGATGGATAACAAAATTTTTAAAATGTATCTGGCCTCAAAGATATTAAAAAGCCTTAAGACTCTGGCAATGAAAAAAATTAAAGATTTACTTTCTACAATATGCTTTCTTATACATGATACTGTTTATATTGTTCCTAAACCTAGTTTATACTTTAGAGCTGGCTATGGTAAACCTAACTTAAAAAAAAAACACATTGAGGGTATGTAAAAATTATACAGAATATTACTTCTTTAAATTTATATGCAACATTATTTTTAATTATCACTTCATATACATTACAAACATTTTATTTTTCTAGAAAAAGGAGATCCTCAAAGTCCCTAAATAAAAATTCCATGAATAGGACTAAAAAGGGATATGGCTTCAATTAATACAATAATAATGATAAAACATTATGGGCTTGATTCAATAACCTGACCTAAAATATGTGGTAGGGCAAAAATGGATACCGACCGACCAAGAAAATTTCTAAGTCAGTATTTAATTATCCTACCAACTAAAAGCACAATGGATGTTAGGCCACAGAAATGGTCTTGTGGGCAAATGGCCGTTTTGTGCTTTAAGTTTGCAAAATGCTGCTAAATAGAGGCAATAATGGGAACATCAAAAGAAAAAAAGTTAACAATTGGTGCCTGACATACTGTCAAAAACCGATTGTTAACTTATTTGTATTACACTTACCTGTCATCCACTATCCTTCTCCTGCTATTTTCAGTCTTACTCTTCTCTTCTCTTCTTTCTTCTTAGTCTCTCTTCTTTCTACCTTCTTCTTTTTTCCTCTGTTCCTTCTGTCGTCATGTCTTGTACCTGTAAAAAACAGAGAAATTAATATATGTTATATAAAAAAGCACCCACACATCTATGCATAGTTTAACCCCTTGAGTGCCAGAAGGGTATGCAACACTTTGCAGAGCAATGCATTGCATACATCTCTGGGGCTCAAAGGTTTGACATTTGTATAGATGTGCTGGTCATTAATATATACCAATTAACAATTTCCGCAAACCTTCCTAACAGTAATGAAATATGTGTGCAATGATCATACATCCTATTTTTCTCTTTCTCCTCTACTCTGTGCAGCTACGGTGTTGGCTTCCATAGAGAAAGGAAGAATAATCCCCCTCTCAAAGCTGGTTGGCTGAGATGTGCATAAGCACGCATCCCAACCACTGGCCTTTCTCCACCTCTGCCAACACCACGGCCGCACACAGCGGAAGAGAAAGAGAAAAATATAATGTATGATCATTGCACATATATTTTGCTTATGTTAGGGTGTTATAGGGAAATTGTTAATGGGCAAATATGTAGAAGACTTGTGGCATGTGTAAAGCGGAACTTTCAGATATTACTAATTCACCATGCATTCATTAACTGCATGGCGACAAGCTTGGAAATCCACATCTTACCTTTAAAAAAAAGCAGGTTCTAAAGAAATCCTTGCCCTTTGGAGACTGACAGGCAAGTTAGTGCTGTCAGTGCACCTGCGCCATCAGTCCCTTCCGATTACCTTGTGATAACTGCAGTGCTACTCAAAGGAGACCGGGACCGACAGCGCAGGCACGCAGAAAGGATTCTGTGCTGTAGCCTGGGTTCCGGTCTCCAAATGGCAAGGATTTTTTTAGAATCTGCTATTTTTTAAAGGTAAGATGTGGATTTTCAAGCTAGTTGACATTTTACTTTACTTTACTTATTTTACTTTACTGACCCGCACATCTATACATATGTTAACCCTTCGAGCCCCAGAGAGTTACTTAATGCACTGCTCTGCAATGCATTGCGTACCCCTCTGGAACGCAATGGGTTAAACTATGCATACAAGTGCAGGTGCTTTTTTATACACCATATTAATAAGTCTATTTTTTTACAGGTACAAGACATTAAGATAGAAGACAGAGAGCACAGAGGAAGAAAGAAGAAGAAAGAATAAGAAGACAATGGACAGTAGATGACCAGGGTACTGAGGACCCCGCTGGACATAAGGATTATTGATAAGTGATACTTTGAAGGGGCTGTTGTTTTGCTACTTAGCCGGGTTAACCCTGTGAGTGTCGGTGAGGTAATTATACCCCACTGGCACTCACAGGGTTAATTCTGCTAACATTGATGCGTTTGTTAGTTGCTTTGGATGTATTGATATGGGGCTTAGGGACTTTTTTGTTTTATTTTTTCACTTTTTTTCATTTCAATTGCTGCATTGGCTGTTTAAAGATCAGATAACGCACGTTAGTCAGAAAAAACTGGGTCTTAAATTCCAACGATAAAGTGAGTCTCATCAGATCTTGGGCTTGACTCTATTACCCTTGCTAAAACTGGCATTACAAGAAAAAATAAGCAATGTGTATTTTGCAAACGTGTGTAATGCCGGTATTCTATTGCAGAAACACAGTAAAACAAAACTAGCCTAGACCGCACATTTCAGAGTAGTAATAAAATTGGTGCCGTCTGCTACTATTCAACTATCTCCTAAAAAAATGCCTACAATGTCAAAGTCCAAGGAAATAGGCGTACGTTTGATGATAGAAAGATTAAAGGGATAGTAATACTTCATTTTAACTTTATTTTATTTTGTAGGCATTAAAAAAACATGAAGAATGATATAAGTCTTATCTCTGAAACCTTTATGGTTTAAGAGATATTCACAAACAAAGTATCCCCCCCTGTTCAACCAGATCAGAAGGGAGATGCCCAGGTAGACTGCAGAGAGGGACAATCTTCAATTAAGATAATGGAAAAAGCTGAAAAACTTTTCAAGGGGGGAAGGGCTTTCATTGTTTTCATACAAAGAAGACTGTCCCCTTCTGTTATCTGTACTGTCATACAACCAGACTCACATCTGAGAAGAGATGGCTTACACTAGGAAAAAGGGGCGGGGAGGGGAACTTTGCTTGTGAATATCTCATAAACCATAAAGGTTTGAGAGATAAGACTTATATCATTCTTCATGTTTTTTTAATGCCTACAAAATAAAATAAAGTTAAAACGAAGTGTTACTATCCCTTTAAGCTTAGTGTCAGATGTGTTACCTACATTATCAAAATCCGACATAGTGTGCCTCCTTCAACATTTTAAACCCCCTTTTAAAATTTGATGTACAGTGCTTTCTTTCACCACTTTAATTGGACAAATATTGTTCACATTCAACATTTTAACCCTTCCTCTTGAAAATTCGACTTACAGTGCTCTCGTGACTTTTTTTTTGACATTGTTCTTCTATTTTTTATTACATGCCTTCTTTGTATTTGTATTGTATAATTAACCCTATGAGTACAAGAGAGGTATTAACTCATTGCAATGTTTTTGTTACCCCTCTGGTACTCATAGGGTTAATAGGCAAGGTATGCAGCTGCATACCTTGCCTGTATATGTGTAAAAAAAATTTTTTTTTTAATTATATTTTTAATTTTTATAAAAAAAAAAAACTACAGACCTCAAGGGGGGGTATCATGACCCCGTCGTTGTGGCTTCTATGCCTCAACCTCTGAGGCGCAGGATTTGCAACTTAAAATGTATCAACAAAACAGGTGCTAATACTGAGCGTGGGTAATAAAATGCTACTTGCACATTGTTATTAGTTGTTGCCTATGGGCTTTTTTTGACTGGCGGTGTGTATAATTACCGCTGATTTTGTTTTCACAAGCCGGGTAATAGGATGCTAAAACCTGACTTAAAAAACACAGCTCCTGTATTTTTTTTTTTAACTCTGGTAATAGAACTGAGCCCTTTAACCCCTTAAGGACCACAGACCATTTTTTAGCCATGCGATTCAGGGCTCCCTGAACGGTGTGCAGCCACCCAGGGAGCCCTGAATTCCATGACGTACGTGTATGTCCATAGTCCTTTAGGGACATCCAGCTCGTGACATACACGTACATCATGGGTCGTTAAGGGGTTAATGGCTAATGCAGTCAACTGAATTGCAACTTATTATTTTTAATGGGCTGAAACACAGCAGGATTTTCTTCACGCCATTTCTTCATAGCACAGGTAGTTGTATCGCTTACCGTGCTTGAGCCCTATAAATATCAGCCATATATTAGAGACTGACACATCACTCAATGAATTCCAATGTCCAGTATTAAGTCACCACATTGTCTATGGTCAAAAACATTTTTTATATCAGAAATTTATATCCAAAAAACCCATCTTGGAATAACCATGAAAATGGGCATAGAGAAACCAATCCTGGTCAAAAGGGCTATTTAAAATATATACTTACTGTCATCTAGTACATGAAATACAAGTATACATGTACTCCAATATATATAAAAATTATTAAAAATACTAGAAAAATATCAAAAACTAACAGTTCTCAGATAAATAAGCGTATACGTATACAATATAAAAATAAATCCGCTATTTAATTAACTTGAAATTAGTGCTTAAATGCAGCTGATGTATAATGCTTTATTTGCATACAATCTTTAGAGTTTATTTATAGCAATGAAATAGTGATTGAATGGTTAATGTTCCTGTTTCTTTATATACATACAATATTGTCTGATTTATTTATGAAAAATAAATGACATGAATACAGCATAATTATGATTAATAAGGAGGACTGGGAGCGGTCAGCCTTGTAACTAGACAGAGAGAGAGATTTATCAAACATACCCATAATATTTTTCATTGGAACATCCCCATAATATTTTTCATGAGAAGAATTAATTGTCAGTCTTATTATTATTATTTTCATTGATATCTTTTGGTAGTGCACTTTTGGCACTACAATACTGCATATAATCACATGCAACAGTTTCCATCTCTCACTGTTGATCACGATTCTGATGGTGCTAGCCTTATGTTCACCTGTACATCTCTGCTTGCCTTGGCCTTTTCATTATAATTAGCTGTTTTGTTAGTGTTGTTTATTCTGGGTTACTACATGTCAGCACCTTAGTGTGTTATACCTTCTGTATGCACAGTCTGCTGGAGCCAAGTCCCATTGGTATGAAACACTTCAATGAATGGAGTGGTGTGATTTAGAAACTAGCATCACTGCTGGAGATCATAGAAACGTATGACGTTTATTTAAAAAATTAATTTGTAGACACATTAAACAGCCTTATTACCAAAGCAGAATACAATCAATAATTAAGATTGAGTATGTGGTAGTTCCCAGTTTTACATAATATAAAAACAAACATATAATCACATTCTGGTCCAGAGCTGAAATTTAATTGCCAAACTGAGTTTTCATTTTTTTTAAATATATAAAAATGTTGCTTTAGAATCCGTTTGGAACACTGAAAAATGCTGAAAATGAACCCAAAGGGAGGCTGTCAAAACCCCAAGGAAGTAAGCGGATATTGGCTGCTTTGCTTGATCAGAAGTGGCATCAAGCACACTCCCTTAACCCTTTTATTGCTGGATGTTAGCAATTTTGCCATGTTGACATGTTTGGAAAAAATAATTATAAATATATATTTCCCTTACACCAGACCTTCCTTTCTTTATGAAGATATAAATAGCCTCAAAGTTCCAGGTGTGGATAAAATTAGAAACACTGGCAATGAAGGGGTTAATCAATTAAAATAATAAATAAATGTCAAAAACACCATTTAAAAATGGAAGGATAACACTACCCCCTCACCCTGACATGATCAGAGAGTATGTTAAAATTAAAAATATAGAATGATAATAATAGGAATACAAGTAAGAAGATACTTAAAAAGCAAAAATATGTATATTGTGAAGAGGATGATGCACTCTTCGATTAACATCTTAGCATTTGAAACTAATGATAAACTCCTCACTTATTGGTGCTGTACTCCACAATCTATACACAAGCTCTTTCCCTTTGTCTCTTTATCACACATCTGATGGGGTGTCCATACATCTCCACATTTTTTCCTCAGTGCTAGATGTGATGGAACTGATTCTAGGTACCTCGATAGAGAGGAACCACATTCACTTCTTCTAAATCTTCCCCAACCTAATATCCCCCCTGCCAGTACTGCCTCAGCTCTATACTCACACATCTTTTCTGTACCCCTTTCTCCACCTATTGACTTATAATATCATTTGACTTTCAATAAATATTTTTAAAAGGAAAAGAAATACACAGTCATCCTGTCAGTCATCATCAGCATGATCATCGCTTCCAAATCCAAGTCCCAATAAGCCACACAAACTAATAGTGTTAAGTAACCTGCATCCACAACCATAACTGTGATGAGTGCCTCTGCTGTTATTGGAAGTGCAGCACCTCTGATACCTTTTGGTAGTACAATTGCAACATCTAGCCCCAGTAGTAACACCTCAGTCTATGAAGTCCACAGTATGGAGATACTTCACTCACGATCCAAAAGTTAACCATGTTGCTATCTGTTATCTGTGTAAGAAGCATGTGAGCAGGGAGGAAAGCAGGATCACACATAGGCACCCCCACAATGAAATCCCTCCTGAAGCAGAACCACAGGGCTGACGGGAGACACACTATGAATAGGTCAGAGGTGCCACAATCATCCTCAGCAGAAGCACTCCTAAATGTTCCAAAGTGCTATTTATGTGTCAGACAGTGTGCCAAGATTTTCTGCTCCTGCTGCAGAGGAGCATGACTCTGAGTTTGTTTTTGGAGATGACAAGAGTCATAGAATTTCCACTCATACTGTCACCCCCCCACCTCCATAAGTTATGTTGTTAAAGCAATAATGTAATGCAGTTTTTCCACTATGTACTACCATCCCACACTTATTAGGTTCTTAGAAAGAAGTCAAAACCTGCACAAAAATAATGCAAAAGTACACCTATGGAATAGTAAACTTGCCAAAATTTGTCTGTTGACAGGAAAAAATAAAAATTGTGTAAAGGAAGCAAGCAAATAGCGTATACCCTCAGTAGTATCTGCAACAACAACTCACACCATTTTGCACAATTAAGAAATCAGTCATTTATCCACCAGTTCATTGTTTTTGATCAGTGGATGTCAGATTGGTGTCCCAAGGACTGGAGCACAAAATCATTAACCATCATAAAGAAAGTGATTCATTTGTCTCAGGAGCAGCAGTCTAACATTTTTTGTGGTGGCAGTGGCACTGACACATCTGTACAGGACTTGATCCAAGAATATGGGTTGGTAACTGATGAGCAAGAACTTAGTCTACAACCAAGGAGTGGCCCTAGTGCATGTGAGAGACTCCATTAAAGCATATTTACAAGGCAAATATGTTCTAAGCAGAAAGGATAACCCACTTGAGTACTGGCAAACAAAACAGTGTGAGTGGCTAGCACAGAAGTGTACTGCTGTGGAAACTCATAGTTGTGCACCAGCAATTTCAGTCAGAGGTCTTTTTCAGTGCAGTTTAAATCTCATGTTCCATTTGTTTTCCCAGTCTGCAATTTTATGTAAATCCCTCTGTAGAGAACAACACACTTGTGCACGGCAAGAAAATTTGTACAATTTTATTTCAGACAAAAACTTTTTTTTTCCATTTGGAGGATCCGCATTTCAACCAGACCTGTTCGACTCAGACGAAGTTCAGCAATAGTCCAAATTATTCAGCTGGATTTAAAATATTTTAAAATATACAATAAAAATTTTAGCTAAATAAATAGAAATAAATTTAACCATTTCCAGGGCCTAAATGAAGATGGTGGAACAGGGTAAGGTGAAGCTTTAACCTTATGGTACTATGGATGAAGTAGGTCAAGTATGGATGTAGCTAGCTAGCTGCCAGCACGAATGAACAAATAAATGAAATTCGAAGGAAGAAGGAAGACTGAGGATGATTGGTGCAGGGCAGACTCAGGATGACAGGAACACTGAATATGTAGCCAGCAGCAAACTGCAGAACACTGGTGCAGGACTCAGTAGATAGATACAGCAGACTTTTTTAGAAGAGACTACAAAATTGAGGATGACTGGTGCAGGGCGGACTCAGGATGACAGGAACACTGTAGATGTAGCCAGCAGCAAACTGCAGAACACTAGTGCAGGACTCAGTAGATAGATACAGCAGACTTTTTTAGAAGGAACTACAAAACTGAGGATGACTGGTGCAGGGCCGAACAGGAACACTGTAGATGTAGCCAACAGCAAACTGCAGAACACTGGTGCAGGACTCAGTAGATAGATACAGCAGACTTTTTTTTTATAAGAGATGAAAAACAATAGAGCAAGACTGGACACCTGTATAGTGGGACAGCAATGTAGACTTTAAATTTCACCCTGTGTCCCACCAAGTCTGGAGGGTGTCTTCTGCCCAACCTACCACAGTTCTAGAGCTGGGTAATCTGGAGCGTTAAGAGTATTATAGTACTATGGATGATTGTAGATGAAGCCCTTTTTTTTCTAATCTGCATTGAACCTTAGAGCAGGGTAACCCAGCTTTGGCATCTTGACTTTTAGTAATTTGCTCCAAGAGCTTCGGGGTCCAATTGAGAGCACTCGGGGCTAAGTATATTTCCTGTTACGGAAAATACTAGCTCACTCTGAACAGTGGTTGTGGGGCAAGAAAGTAACTCCTGGACTACCAGGGACAAAATAGGCCAGACAGCCCTCTTGTTATCCCATAAAATCAAGGGATCTCTACTTGGGAGCAAATAAGGTTCCGCAAGGTAAGCCTTAATCTCAAATTCAGCACTTTTATTTACGGGGAGCTGTTTGTTTGTCCGAAGCATAATCTGTCCATTGCCTCATCATAAAAAGCACCAGTGTCTCCACTGGAACAAGATGAAGAGCTGCTGGCACTACTACTGATAAGTCCCAGAAGACCACCACACTCCTCCAGCTCAGCTGTGGAATCTTCTCCCGCCTCCTCTGACTGCTTTCTATTTTTTCTTTGCCTCTCACACCCTCGCTATCAATTGTTCCGTCCAGGCAATGAGGGAATTGGAACTAAGTGCCATCTTGCCTTTCATTCAAGGATTCAAGGATCACAAGTTGTGACAAGCATTAACTCGGGACAATTGTCCATGCGCTCTTGCAGGAGCCGAGTCAGTACCTTTTTCAGCCTTATTAGAAGGGCAGCAACGTCTGGAATTATATTACCCTCAGCACCAGGCAAGCGTTCCCAATGGGTAAAGAAATCGTCAATTTTTAAGGAGAGGTATGTGAAGAGGGGAATGACTTCGGCCAGGCTAGCGTTCTCTTTGCTTAAAATTTCCATCAAAGTATGGAAAGGCATGAGGACTGTCACTACCTGTTCCATCAGTGCCCAGTCAGCCCTGCCTAGTGTTCTGTTACTGCCAAAGAAATGGTGACATGACATTGCATGAATTGCCTTTTTCTGTTCCAGGATACGATCTAGCATATCAAAGGTGGAGTTCCACCTGATCCCAACATCTTGTTTGAGGCAGTGCTCTGGGAGGTCTGCCTTTTTCCTGAGGAGATGGCTATCTTTGATGCTACAATGGAAGTGTCCAGCAATTTGTCGGCATGTCTCCAGAAGTGCTGACAACCTTCTAGTGTTATTGCCATCATCAAGAGCAGCCCTAACTACCAGATGCAGGACATGCGCTGAGCAGTGCACAACCACAAATCTGCCATCCTGGAGAGCCTTTTTCATGTTAGCTGCACGATCAGTAACCACAAACCCCATTTGTGCCTGTGTGCCTGCTCCCCTAGCCACTGCGCCACCATGTTCTGCAGTGCTTTGAGAATGTTATCTGAGGTGTGCTGCTGATCCATTATTTCAGCATGGAGGCAGACAGAGCGGTGCCAATGATTGGATACTGGACCTGAATTTGTTGTTGCTATCGGTAATGATTGTCTTGCAACACATTGGGCTGCCACCAATGTGCTGTCAATGACAGGAAGGCATGCTGGCCACTCGGAGCACTCCATAAGTCAGTGGTAAAGTGCACTGACTGGCCACCAGCCTTTCCTAGTAGGTCTTTCAAAAGCCCAACACATGACCTGTACAGTGAGTGCACTATAGTCAACTAAATGTGGTGAGAGATGGAATTTTATATCGGGGTGGGACAGCCTCCATAAATTGCTGGAAGGGATCCCCATCCACCAAATTAAAAGTAGCACCCCCAACGGCTATGAGCTGTGCAATGAGGCGTGTAATTTTTCTGGACTGCTGTCTGCACATACCATTTGAATGAAACTCACCAAAATCTTCCAGTGTGGCCTGTATTGATTCTGGGATGGGCTGTAACTGTCTGCTCTTACTAGGACCAGATGTGGCATGATCCTCCTGCCCTTTCTCATGCCTACTGGTGGTGAGTGTGACACTGTTATATGTAGTAGTGCCACTTTCTGCACTTATCAAAACTGACTTTTCATAGTTGTTCAGGTGTTGGTTCATCCTGGAGGTGGTTAGATGACCCAAAACCCTTGAACGGCTGACTTCCCTGCCACACAATTTACATGTAATTAGGCCGCCATCCCAAAGTGTCACAAAATGCTCCCACACTTTGGAGCAATAGATGACTCTGCCAGTTGAAATGGAAGGTGGTGGAGAACAAGAAGCTGAGAAACTTTCTTCATCTTCACATTCTGGAGCAGCAAACTCACTATGCTTTTTTGTTCTACGTACCTATACAAGGGTTCTAGTAGACCTAAAGATGGCAGCAGGGATGTTGGGACTGGGATTGGAGGAGGATAGTGGAGTAACAGTGGTGGCGGAGACATTAGCTGCTACTACCTTCCTCGGAGACTCAATTGGAACTGGAGAGGCAGGTGATGAGTTTTCAATAAAAGACACAATTGTAGCTGGAGAAACAAGAGGAGTGCTATGGGCAGCAGGGGAAAAATCAAGCTCAGGGGAAAAATCAAGCTTAGGAGGCCTTGGTCTCTCATATTCTTCTTCTACCTCTTGTAGGTTTGGACAGGAAGAAAAATCATGAGCAGCAGATTTTGGGGAGACCTGCTGAATTCTCTCTTCTGCCTGATGGCTACAGGGAAATGGTAAACTGTGTCCCTCAATAACCTTTTTTGGAGAAGATATGCTCTTATGGCAGTAACAGTGGTAGCAGGAGAAATTTTCTCCAAATACTGCAATAACAGGGCTGCTTACATGGATGTTCGATATAAAAATCCTGCTTTGATACTGTCCGCAGTTTCCGACCAGTAGTGTTAAACATGGTAGGTGTCCCTAGTTTTATAGAACTGGCTGTAGTGGAGGTGGTGATGAAACCGCCAGTGGCACTAGTCATTGTGCAGGTGGTTCTTGGGGGATCATCATTAAACAGCTGATGAGAAACAGATACCGGCTGCTTCGTGGTCTCAGAGGAGGACTTGGACCTCTCTACCCTGCTAGCAGAGGTAGAACGACCTGCAGTTCCCTTATTTCTATTTTTTGGTTTGGAGTGCTGCTGAGTCTGACTACAACATTGACTACTATTACTAGTACTACTGAAAGTCCTCTTCTTTAGCTGCCTGCTGCTGCTAGCTCTGCTTAAAAGCAATAACACTGTGGTAGTGTTGGTGTTTACTGGGTCACTGCAGCTGGTACCAGGACGAGGAACATCAGGTTGTTCACTAGGACTCAAATCCATTACATATAGGTAGATAGTGTTCTATAATAATTTTAATACTTTAAAACCTGGACACACGACAACTGTCAGACTGGCTGTGTCACTCTGAAAATTATTATTAACACAAATTGCTAATTTATTTTTATTTTTCACAGGAAAAAAATGACACTTCCTTGCAGTGGCAATAATGCACTAGGGCTGCCTGCCTGGCCACACGACAACTATCAGACTGGCTGTGTCACTGAAAATTATTAACACAAATTTCTCATTTATTTTTATTTTGCACAGGAAAAAAATATGACACTCCCTTGCAGTGGCAATAAGGCACTAGGGCTACCTGCCTGTCCACACGACAACTGTCAGACTGCCTGTGTCACTCTGAAAATTATTACTAACACAAATTACTAATTTATTTTTATTTTGCACAGGAAAAAAATGACACTCCCTTGCAGTGGCAAGAAGGCACTAATGCTGCCTGCCTAATGCTGCCTGCCTGCCTACACAACAACTGTCAGATTGGCTGTGTCAGTCTGAAAAAAATTACAGCTCCTGACAGTGGCAATAAGGAACTAGATTGGCTAATAAGGCACTAGATTGGCTCATAAGGCACTAGACTGGCTAATAAAATCACTTTTCTAGACACTCTTTCTCTAAGCTCCAACAACAGACTAACAGGATATGCAGACAGACTGGCTAATAATAAAATCACTTTTCTGGACACTCTTTCTCTAAGCTCCAACAACAGACTAACAGGATATGCAGACAGACTGGCTAATAATAAAATCACTTTTCTGGACACTCTCTCTCTGCTTCTTCTCTTTCTGAGCTTCAACAATGGACTAACAGGAAATGCAGGCTGTCTGGTGTCTGTGTCATTAATCCAACCCCCATCCAAGCCCCATCATGAAACGAAGAAGCTAATTGGACTACAGAGGGTGGGAAAGTAGTGAGTGTGCGGGAAGAATGAGAGTAGTGAGGGAAACCATAGTCCGAATTTCAGAAATTTACAATTAAATTTCAGACCAGGGCTGTATGGATTCTGGGTTTTTTTGCAAAAGGCCCTTGCCTTTTGGCCAGCCCAAATGACGACGAATGACCCTTATTCGTCTGAATTCCAAAATAGGCCAAACCGATTTGCACAAGCCTAGAGAACAAATGTCCTACTCTGAATGTGTTACCCTGCATAGGTTAATGTAATCTATAATTATTAAAATATTATTTTCTATTCCTTTTCCATGTCATGTATAAAAATGTTTACTGAACCCTGAGATACTTCAATTTTAATTTTGACTGCATTGGTGGATTTTACATTTACAACAAAGCACTGAAAAATATTCTTTAACCAATTTTCTATCCAATTACAAAGGTTAACCCCTAGGCCCAATTTCCTTATATTATATACCAGCCACCTGTGTGGTGCTGTATCAAAATGTCTTGTAAAATCTAGATATACTGCATCCTCTGCTTTGTCATTATCTAGATTGCTACTTCTTGATAAACACTCAAACAATTTGTTTTGCAAGTTATATTCCTCATAAATCTGATTCCTGCTAATAATTTTGTTCTTCTCAGTATAATCTGAATATAGTCCCCTATTATCCTTTCAAGCAAACAGGTTCTCTTTTAGTTCCCTTCCTAAATTAAGGCACTACATTGGCTTTATGCCAATCTTGTGGCCCTAAGCCTGTAGATAAAGAAAGTCTTCTGAGAGGTTTTGCTAACACTATGCTGAATTCCCACATAACCCTTGGATGTATGCCATCCAGGTGTCTGATGTTTCTCCTTCTGGGCTTGTGCATAATTCTGTCATTGATCTTGTTCCTTGGATTGGGTTTTACTTCAATGTGCTTTGGAGCTTACCGCTCCTTCCTCAGGAAGAAATTGTGGGGATATGGTGGAAAGGATCAATTTGGCAATCCCATTATTTAAACTTCTGTGATCCAATTAGAGTTGAGGTCAAATGGTTCAGTGACCTTTGATGTGAGTTCTTAAGATACAGAGGAGTCCAGTAGATAATTAAATCGTAATATAACTTTAAGCACATAAAACTTACACTGAGACTCCAATATGTGTAGCCTCATAGAGTGTATATATCTTTAATACATACATACAATCAAAATAATAATAAAGGTCGTGTTGGGATGGTCCCAGATGGGGCCAGTGTCAGTGTGTTTCTATTCATAATTTAAGTGGTGTGTTGTTAAGCCAAAGTCAATTTAAAGTATTATTGTTCAGGATATTTGATTCTTTAGATGTCCTTCAGATATATATAGTTATGAAGTGTCAGGTAAACAGGTGCTCCAGAATGTGCCGGCGACAAAAGTCACTGCATAGACTCTATTGTATCCTGCCCATACTATTAGCGCATGCAAAGCATGTTTACTGTATGGTCAATCTAATCATGTTGGAAGGATTGGCTAATTGGTTCCGCATGGAGCATTCATTTAGTTTCTGACATAAAGAGATTTTTTGGGTGTGGCATAACTTGATGGAAGTGAATCAAAAATACATGATGAGAGTGAGACTCGTTTCTAAAATATATTGAAATGATTCCAGCACTAGTCGTGATAATTGGAAACAGAAGTGATCATGGGGGAGACGTAGTGTGTTTGGTGTAGTGAGAGCTATACATTTATATGGGGAATTGTCAGTTCAAAAAGGACCTGTCTTGTGGGTCACCTATATAAATTTAAATAAAAAATGTGTTCTTTGTAATAATAAATGTTTAGTGTTCAGATATAGTAGGGTATTTAGAGGCGGTGGTTAGAAATGTGTATTCAATGCTGGGCAGTCATTGCAATGTCTGGACACAGAGTGTTTCCAGTTATTTTTAAGAATGTTATTTTTGTGCTCAAGGAATCATTTCTTCAGAGATCTTGTCGTTCTCCCCACGTATTGTACATCACAAATGCATTCCAGCAGGTAGTTTACATAACTGCTTGTCCAATTGATAAATTGTTTCACAGAGAATTTTTCTCCAGATGTGTGGGACTTTTTTTATTTTTTTATTTTATAACTTTTTATTGAAGATTAACAAGATTACATACAGTAATGATGCATTATATAATATAATATACATTTTCATTTTAAAAAGAGGAAAAACTGAAAGTTCATAAAATGCATATATCGGTAAGCTAAATAAAACAAGAAACTTAATGTGAAGAAGATATTATATCTATACAATCAGGGTAATGTGAGAGCCGTTAGTCGATATACCTATATATAGTATAGAGTAAAGATAATGGATTGTCTCCAAGAGAAAAGAAGTGTAAGAGAGAGAAAAGCAGCTAGAGAAAAAGAGCGGGGGATAGAGGGAGAAAACTGAGAGGAAGGGAAGAGATAAGGTAACTCACTAAGCTTGAACCGAAAATAGATTCTTAAAGCAACCATCTATTTTAGTAAAAATAATAGTAAGGTTTCTCAATGTCCAGGATAGTACTCTCGTCACCCAGTTAAGTTAATGTTTATATCCTGTTTAGGCCTTAGGAGGTCAATTTATTTACTTATGTTAATAGAAACCATAGGATGGGTTTTATGCCATGTCTCCCATATTATGTGAAAAGTGTTCAAAGTTTTAGTTGCCATAGCATGACATTTCTCCATTTGGATGAACCATTGGACATTTTCTATCCAGAGTCCTAGATTGAGTGTATCTTAATAATAATAATAACTAGTGTTTATATAGCGCCTTTCTCCCAGTGGGACTGAAAGCGCTTTCAGCGCATGCTCTCGGAATTAACCAAATTGGCAGCTGAAATAATAGATGTTATTATTACCCAATAAATGGTACTCATTTACCAACCTCGGAAGGATGAAGGGCTGAATTGACCCTGCTGCGATTCGAACCTGCAACCTTGCGGTTGAAATAGGCTCCGTAGTCAGGGACATTACCACTGAGCTATCTCACCAGCTAGCATTCTGATATAGAGGGATTAGAAAATTGGCTATGTTGAGTAATATCATTATACATTTTCGGTGAGTAGAGAGTAGGAATGAAGTAGTCTGTGTAGAATAGAAAAATAGACATAAAAGAGGATCTAATGTTATATTGTTTTGCAAGGAGACGTTAATATGTAAAATAATTTGTTTCCAGAACAAAGATATCAATGGACAAAACCACCATATATGAAACATTGAGCCAGTTCTCGTTCCACACCTCCAACATGAGGCAGAATTTGAGGAAGAGAAGCATGCCATCTGTTGATAGGTCATATACCATCTCGTAAGTAATTTATAATTTAATTCTTTGGTTCTAGAATCTTGAGCAGATCTATATAAGGCATTGAAAATATCCATCCACTTTTCAATATCTAATTGAATCCCCCAAGTCTTTATCCCAAATTCTTAAAAAATATTGTTTGCTGAGTGGGGTGGAATTAGATAGAATTTTGTAAGAAAAAGATAATTATGGAGTTTAGAAGGGGGTGTAGTTAAAGTTTTTTCAAAAAGAGTTAATTCCCTAATCGGGTATTGATTGGATGTCAAGGATTGAATCCAATGTCTGACTTGCAGATATGACCACCAAGGTACACACTGTTCTTGCAAGCGGTTATTCAGCTCTTGTAAAGATAAAATACCCAAGGGAGTTGTGTGGGACTTGAATGTCTTCATCTTATTTTTAGTAAACCCACAAGTGGTGCAGGGATGGTGGCTGCACTTAAAATTCCCCTTGGTGTGGTGTCCGTCAATAGGGTCTATGACAAAATCTGTGGTCTAGATGTAATTTTTCATAGCAGATGGCAGGTGCTTTTCTGTAGATGAATTTTGGTTGCTTAGGAATAATTTGTCTCAGGAGTTTGTCTCCATCAAGTATTTTACAATTTGTTCTTACAATTTGCTGCATTTTCCCAGAGATGGCAGAGGATCTGGTAATGAACGGAATGTTGATCCGTTGTTTTTGTAATAGTGCTTTTTGTTGGAATTTCCTTCTTTTCTTTTTTGATAATAGTTTTGCTCTAGGGATGTCATGGTTTGTTACGACTCTCAGAGGCAGAGTTAGGTAAAATCACAACTTTATTGAAAAGTTTAAGACAACCCCTTAGGGTATCATACACATTCATTCATATATCTTTATTGACAGGAAAAGTAGTAATCACAATAACGATACAGGCTCTACCGGCCTTGCCAATATACCTGGCAAGGCAGCCAGGAAGTTGGCACAAGGAATGGATAGGCTCTACCGGCCTTGCCAATCTACCGGGCAAGGCAGCCAGGAAGCTGGTACTGGAACAGACAGGCTCTACCGGCCTTGCCAATATACCGGGCAAGGCAGCCAGGCAGTTGGCACAGGAATAAACAAGCTCTACCGGCCTTGCCAATATACCGGGAAAGGCAGCCCGTGGACAGACAGTGATATACAGGCTCTACCGGCCCTGCCAATACCGGGTAAGGCAACCCAAGTTGATAATGGCATAGGTTCTACCGGCCTTACCAATATACCGGGCAGGGAAGCCTGGTAAGGATTGAATGGCAACCACTAAATCCTCAGTGACTGTAATGGTGGCAACAGCTGTCACTAGGATGACATCATAGGCTAAGTAACCAAAGTGGCAGGCCAAAACTCCGAGGTACTACATGTACCTGTGTACTGGGAAGACAGTACTGCACAATGTGATAATGGACTAAAAGATGATGAAGCGAACCAGTACCTAGTACTGGGAGAAAGTCAACAAGGTGCAACTGTAGTCAGGAGGCTAAGGAGTGAACCAATGTCCACGCAGGAAGTGTAGTAGTATCATGCAAAGCAGCCGGATGGCTATGGAGTGAACCAGTGCCCTCTCACTGAAAACGCTAGATGTCACCTGTATAAACAGCCTGAAATCTTATGGAGAAAACCAGTACCCTGTACATGGAATGCTAGTCGTGACTTGCATAACAGCCGGATGGCTATAGGAGCGAACCAATACCCTGTACTTGGAACGCTAATCGTAACTTGCACAGACAGCCGGATGTCTTATGGAGTGAACCAGTACCCAGTACGTGCAACGCTATTCGTAACTTGCATAGACAGCCGGATGGCTATAGAGCGAACCAGTGCCCTGCACGTGGAACGTAAATAGTGACCTGCATAGACAGCCGGATGGCTTAGAGAGCGGACCAGTAACATGTATGTAGAATGCCAAATAGTAACCTTCATAAACAGCCGGATGGCTTATGGAGCGAACCAGTACCCTGTACGTGGAACGCTAATCGTAACTTGCACAGACAGCCGGGTGGCTTATAGAGCGAACCAGTACCCTGTACGCGGAACGCTAATCGTAACTTGCATAGACAGCCGGATGGCTGATAGAGCGAACCAGTACTCCGTATGTGGAACGCTAAGCATAACTTGCATAGACAGCCGGATAGCTATAGAGCAAACCAGTACCCTGTACGTGGAACGCTAATCGTAACCTGCATGACAGCCGGATGGCCTATGGTGCGAACCAGTACCCTGTACGTGGGACGCTAGTTGTAACTTGCATAACAACCGGATGGCTGTGGAGCGAACCAGTACCCGTGTACTGGATAACCGACACAGAGTAGAAATGTCGCCAAGGCGACTCAGGAATGACAGCGGGCTCCAGGGGAACTGGATAGGAACCGGCAGGTGGAGACAGGAACCAGTACTCAATTGGTCAACCGGATCAGGGGCGGCAGCGAAGACTGGCAGCAGGAAGCGGAGATCAGACGGCGACTCAAACCGGATCAGGAGCTGAAGCAGGAACTACTGGACAGGTAACTACAGGAACCGGATGATTCTGATAGCAGGAACACAGCTAAGGGCCCAGGAAGCTCAGGAATGTGCCAGGGATGCGAACAGCATAGGGACACCACGAAAGGGCAACCAAAGGGTGCCCAAGCTCAGTCTAAATAGGCAATGCAGGGCGGGCTAAGAGCAGACAGCCAATAGAGAGCCCCCTATAGGTAATTGGCACAAAAGGAGAGCAATCACGTGCACCGTGATAGTACCCCCTTCTCAAAGACCTTCTCTCCTAGAAGAGGGTCTAGGTTTCTGAGGGTATTTAGAGTGAAATATTCGCAGTAATTTGGGCGCATGAAGGTCCTTACTATCCACCCAGGATCGTTCTTCAGGACCATAGCCCTTCTAATGCACCAAATACTGCTCCTTTCCTCTAAGCCTGCGGGAATCAATAATACTCTGAACTTCGTATTCCTCCTGACCTTCAACCTCAATCGGCCCCAGCACCACAGGGTTAGTAGTATAACGGTTGCATACGAGAGGCTTGAGGAGGGATACCTGGAAAACATTATGAATACGCATGGACGCAGGAATGTCCAATGCATAAGACACAGGATTAATTTTGCGAATAACTCTGTAAGGACCAATGAATCTAGGAGCCAACTTATTAGATGGGACTTGGAGTTTAAGGTTCCTGGAGGAAAGCCACACTCTATCCCCAACCTGAAAGGAAACCGCTGGCAATCTCCTGTGATTAGCATGACGCTGATGACGTTGGAATGACTGACCGAGTGCCCTTTGCACCTGTGCACATGTGGAGCGGAGTTGCTCGATATGCTCGTCCAGAGCTAGAATCTGCTGTGCCTGAAAGGAATCCGGGAGCAAGCAGGGCTGGAACCCATAATTGATCAGAAACGGAGAGCTCCCGGATGAAGAATTAACCACACAATTCCTGGTGAACTCTGCCCAGGGCAACAGGTCGGCCCAGTTGTCATGTTGGTCAGTAATGAAACAGCGCAAGAATTGTTCCAAACCTTGATTAGCACGCTCAGTGGTCCCATTGGTCTGGGGATGGTAGGGAGAGGAAAAGGATAATTGTATGCCCATCTGTTCACAAAATGCCCTCCAAAACCTGGACACGAACTGGCTCCTTCGGTTGGACACCAGCACTCTGGGTACTCCATGAAACCGAAATACCTCTCTAGCGAATACCACCGCTAATTCTTTCGCAGAGGGAAGGCCATGGAGGGGCACGAAATGAGCCATTTTAGAAAACCTGTCCACTATCATGAGTATAAAGGAATACCCTCTAGACACAGGCAATTCTCCCATGAAATCGATGGAAATGTGGGACCAAGGGCGTTCCCCATTGCGTACCAGCTGAAGTAAGCCCACCGGGAGGTGTCTGGGGGTCTTAGCACGGGCACAAGTGGCACAGGCATTCGTAAAATCAGCGCAATCTGCCCTCATAGAAGGCCACCAAAAGACTTGTGAGAGGGACCACAACAATTGGTCTCTGCCAATATGTCCCGCAGCCTTAGAGGAATGGTATGTTTCGAGTAACTGAGTGCGGAATGGGTCATCAACAAAACATTTGCCCATTGGGGTTTCAGGGGGAGCGGAGGCCTAGGAGGCCAAAATCTCTTCCCCTAGTGGTGAAGTGATACTAGTGCGTATAGTAGCCAAAATTCGATCAGGCTGAATAATAGGTACTGGTACCTCATCTCTGTCAAATTCAGCCTCAAATTGTCTTGACAGTGCATCAGCTCTTACATTCTTAGACCCAGGCAAATAAGATACAATGAAATTAAATCGAGATAGGAACCGTGCCCACCTGGCCTGGCGTGAGGACAATCTTTTCGCCTCAGAGAGATAAGTCAGGTTTTTGTGATCGGTCAAAATTAAGACAGGGTTTTCTGTTCCTTCAAGTAGGTGGCACCATTCCTTAAGAGCAAGGATAATGGCCAGTAATTCTCTGTCCCCAATCTCGTAATGGTTTTGAGCTCCGGTCAATTTTTTAGAGAAAAACCCACAAGGTCTGAGAGTTCCTCCTTTAATAGGTCGTTGAGACAACACTGCCCCAACCCCAATATCTGAGGCATACATCTCTAATGTAAATGGTAGCAATGGGTTGGGGTGAGATAGCACAGGAGCGTTAGCGAAAGCAGACTTCAAATTTTCAAAGGCCTCCTCAGCAGCCACTGACCATTGAGATGGATTAGCACCCTTGTGCGTAAGGTCAGACAAAGGTTTAAGAATAGTAGAGAAGTTCTTAATAAACTTTCTATAATAATTAGCGAAGCCCAAAAATCATTGAATGGTTTTAAGACTCTTGGGGCGTGGCCATTGTAGAACTGCCGTTAATTTCTCTTTGTCCATGGCAATGCCTTCTTTGCCAATTACGAACCCCAGAAATGGCACTCTAGTTCTGTGAAACTCACATTTTTCCAGTTTACAGTATAATTTGTTTTTTCGTAGACGAAGCAACACCTCAGACACGTCTTCAATGTGTTGTGACATATTCTTGGAATGAATAAGTATGTTGTTAAGATAGACAACGACACAAGACTGCAGCATATGTCTGAGGATGTCATTGATTCATTCTTGAAATACTGCAGGTGCGTTACAAAGACCAAATGGCATGACTAGATATTCATAGTGGCCAGATCTCGTGTTAAAGGCAGTTTTCCACTCATCACCAGCTCTGATCCGAATTAAATTATACGCAGCATGCAGGTCCAACTTGGTGAAAATAGAAGAACCTTTGAGTCTGTCAAATAGCTCGGTGATGAGTGGTATCGGATAAGCATTCTTAGACATTAACTTATTTAGGCCACGGTAATCAATGCATGGTCTCAGCTCGCCATTTTTCTTCTTTACAAAGAAGAATCCGGCCCCGGCTGGAGAGGTGGATTTCCTTATAATCCCGCTCTTAAGGGCATCAGAAATATATTCCTCCATAGCTTGGTTCTCATCACAAGATAATGGATACGTGCTTCCCCTAGGGGGCACCACCCCCGGAGGCAAATCAATACAACAGTCATAAGATCTGTGCCGGGGTAGGGTGCCAGCCTCTCCTTTACTGAATACATCACCAAACTGTTGGTATTCATCTGGCAGTGAAGAGGAGGTACACAAGATCTTGATCGGGTGGGTTACGCAGTGCTCCATACAAGACTGAGACCAAGCAGAGATTTCACACTTTTTCCAATCAAACTGTGGGTTATGCAACTGTAACCACGGAAATCCTAGAATTACTGCGTGATGCGGAGAATTGATAAGTTGGAACTGCTGTTCCTCCTTGTGAAGTTCCCAATAGTCATAGATAAAGGCATTGTATCGAAAGTAACCTGTGCAGGTTCTAAGGGTCTACCGTCAATTGCTTCAATAGCGAGAGGGGTCGCTCTCTCAATGCGCGGAACCCCATGCAATTCCGCATAGGTATTATCCATAAAATACCCAGCTGCACCAGAATCAACCAGGGCCAAAACCTCCACAGAGCGTTTTGCCCAAGAAAGTACCACCTGTATGGTGGGTTTCAGAATACCACACACTGGGGACGACTGAACACCACCTAGAGCCTGTCCCCCAAGGTACACTAGGTGTGTTCGTTTCCCTGACGTACCGGACAAGATCTCAGCAGGTGCCCACTCTTGCCACAATATAAGCACAGCCCTTGTCTTTTACGATGTGTTCTCTCCTCCCTGTTTAGCCTAGTGAAGCCCAATTGCATAGGTTCACCTGGTTCCCGTGACTGTTAAATAGGCTTGGATGCCAAGGGAAGGATGGGTGGGCAAAATGTACTGCTAGATCCATGATTCTTTGACCGTGATCTGCTGTCTTTAGCCATTAATCTCTCACAAATCCGTGTGTCAATTAGAATGACATATTCAATGTAGTCATCAAGCTCAGCGGGCAATTCTTTAGCTGCAATCTCATCTTTAATCTGGTCACTCAGACCCTGAGCGAAGACTGCCAATAATGCTTCGTTGTTCCACCCTACCTCTGCTGCCAAGGTGCGAAATTCGATGGCATAATCGATAGACCGTACACCTGCCCTGTTGTATTTCCATAAGGCGTTTAGCAATAGAGGTGGTTCTACCAGGAGGCTCGAACACTCTCCGAAACGACTGCACAAATTCTCTGAAACTCCTTGTGCAGGGTTTCGCATTTTCCCATAATGGATTGGCCTATGCCAATGCTCTACCAGTCAGCAGGGATATCATGAACCCAACCTTACTACGGTCACTTGGGAAGGCATGAGCCATCAATTCTATAAATATTTCAAGTTGGTTAATAAACCCTCTGCAAAGGTTAGGATCACCATCATATCTGAGTGGCAAAGGGGCGGAGGCAGTTAACCCCTTGACTGCAGCCCCTGAGGGCATAGTAACATTCTCCGGTGTCTGACCTGGGGAGACCACTGAACTAGGAACAGCCTTGTCTGAGAGTACAGTGCGTTCGAGAATAGATTGGATCGCTACCACTAGCTGATCCAAGAGTTGCTCATGTACATCCATCCTCCAATGGATATTTTGTGTATTACCATCACTCTTACTTTCTGATGTCATGGCCCTTTCGTACTGTCACGATTTGGTATGACTCTCAGATGCAGAGTTAGGTAAAATCACAACTTTATTGAAAAGTTTAAGACAACCCCTTAGGGTATCATACACATTCATACATATATCTTTATTGACAGGAAAATTAGTAATCACAATAACGATACAGGCTCTACCGTGTTTGCCAATATACCGGGCAAGGCAGCCAGGAAGTTGGCACAAGGAATGGATAGGCTCTACTGGCCTTGCCAATCTACCGGGCAAGGCAGCCAGGAAGCTGGTACTGGAACAAACAGGCTCTACCAGCCTTACCAATATACCGGGCAAGGCAGCCCGTGGACAGACAGTGATATAGGCTCTACCGGCCTTGCCAATATACCGTGCAAGGCAGCCTTTGGACAGACAGTGATATACAGGCTCTACCGTCCCTGCCAATACCGGGTAAGGCAACCCAAGATGATAATGGCATAGGTTCTACCGGCCTTACCAATATACTGGGCAGGACAGCCTGGTAAGGAGTGAATGGCAACTACTAAAGCCTCAGTGACTGTAAAGGTGGCAACAGCAGTCACTAGGATGACATCATAGGCTAAGTAACCAAAGTGGCAGGCCAAAACTCCGAGGTACTACACGTACCTGTGTACTGGGAAGACAGTACTGCACAATGTGATAATGGACTAAAAGATGATGAAGCGAACCAGTACCTAGTACTGGGAGAAAGTCAACAAGGTGCAACTGCAGTTAGGAGGCTAAGGAACAAACCAATGTCCACGCAGGAAGCGTAGTAGTATCATGCAAAGCAGCCGGATGGCTATGGAGCAAACCAGTGCCCTCTCACTGAGAACGCTAGATGTCACCTCTATAAACAGCCTGAAAGCTTATGGAGCGAACCAGTACCCTGTATATGGAACGCTAGTCGTGACTTGCATAAAAGCCGGATGGCATTAGGAGCGAACCAGTGCCCTGCACGTGGAATGTAAATAGTGACCTGCATAGACAGCCAGATAGCTTACAGAGCGGACCAGTACCCTGTATGTAGAATGCCAAATAGTAACCTTCATAAACAGCCGGATGGCTTATGGAGCGAACCAGTACCCTGTATGTGGAACGCTAATCGTAACTTGCACAGACAGCTGGGTGGCTTATAGAGCAAACCAGTACCCTGTACGTGGAACGATAACCGTAACTTGCATAGACAGCCGGATAGATGATGGAGCGAACCAGTACTCCGTATGTGGAACGCTAAGCGTAACTTGCATAAACAGCCGGATGGTTATAGAGCAAACCAGCACCCTGTACGTGGAACGCTAATCTTAACCTGCATGACAGCCGGATGGCCTATGGTGCGAACCAGTACCCTGTACGTGGGACGCTAGTTGTAACTTGCATAACAACTGGATGGCTGTGGAGCAAACCTGTACCTACGTACTGGATAACCGACACAGAGTAGAAATGTCGCCAAGGCGTCTCAGGAACGACAGTGGGCTCCAGGGGAACTGGATAGGAACCGACAGGTGGAGACAGGAACCAGTACTTAATCGGTCAACCGGATCAGGAGCGGCAGCGAAGACTGGCAGCAGGAAGCAGAGATCAGACGGCGACTCAAACCGGATCAGGAGCTGAAGTAGGAACTACTGGACAGGTAACTACAGGAACCGGATGATTCTGATAGCAGGAACACAGCTAAGGGCCCAGGAAGCTCAGGAACGTGCCAGGGATGCAAGCAGCATAGAGACACCACGAAAGGGCAACCAAAGGGTGCACAAGCTCAGTCTAAATAGGCAATGCAGGGCGGGCTAACAGCAGACAGCCAACAGAGAGCCCCCTATAGGTAATTGATACAAAAGGAGAGCAATCACGGGCACCGTGATAAGGGACTAATTTAGCTCGTTCAAGTGGTAGATGGGTGTTCTTCCTATCATATCCTTTGGCTTGGAAACTTTCTTCCAGTTGTGATGCTTGTGTGAGGAAGTCTTGTTTTTATGTACAATTCCTCCTAAGGCGTAGGAACTGACCATACAGAATATTAGATAGCCATTTACGATGATGTCCACTGGAAGCTTCGATGTATCTGTTCACATCTACTTGTTTCTGATTTGTGCGTGTGTAGATCTGTCCATCTAGTCCACTTGAGATTTCCAAGTCTAGAAAAGCAACAGATGATGTACTGGTAGTGTGTTAAACGTAAGCCCTAAATTGATATGATTAATAGTAGTGAGAAATTCCTATAGTTTTGGGGCCCCACTTTTCCAAATTAGAAATAAGTCATCTATATAGCGGGCATAGAGTTTTAGATCTTGTTGATGATTGTTCCAGACATGTGTCTCCTCCCAAACTCCGATGAAGAAATCAGTGTATGATGGGGCGAAGCGAGTTCCCATTGCAGTCCCTCTCATTTGTAAATAATAGGTGTTCTCAAAGATGAAATGATTGTGTTGTAATATGAAGCTGATGCTGCTGAGGATGAATTGAATCTGTTCTTCTTTGAGCCCTTTATCTCTTCTGAGTATGGCTTCTACTGCTTGTATCCCTGCTTGGTGTTGGATAATTGTGTACAACGATGTTACGTCACAACTGACCCATATATAATCAGATTTCCATTTTATATTTTGCAATTTCCTAAGGACATCTGTAGAGTTTTTGGTGTAGGATGGAAGATGTTGTACCTAAGGCTGTAGCAGATGATCAATATATTGTGAGAGGTTACTCATTAGGGAATTGATTCCGATATGATGGGTCTCCCATGTGGGTTATTGAGGTTTTTGTGTATTTTGGGTCAGTAATAAAAAGTGGGTATTACTGGAGCAACAATTCTTTTTTTCAGATCCTCAGAGAGTTCTTTGCCATGAGGTGCCATGTTGAACTTCCAGTGACCAGCATGAGAGAGTATGAGAGCGATAACACCAGATTTAATACACCTGCTCCCCATTCACACCTGAGACCTTGTAACACTAACGAGTCACATGACACAGGGGAGGGAAAATGGCTAATTGGGCCCAATTTGGACATTTCCACTTAGTGGTGTACTCACTTTTGTTGCCAAGGTTTAGACATTAATGACTGTGTGTTGAATTATTTTGAGGGGGACATCAAATTTACACTGTTATACAGACTGTACACTCACTACTTTACATTGTAGCAGAGTGTCATTTCTTCAGTGTTGTCACATGAAAGATAAAATAAACATATTTACAAAAATGTGAGGGGTGTGCTCACTTATGTGATATACTGTATATATTAAAGATCTATACACTCTATGAGGCTACACATATTGGAGTCTCCGTGTAAGTTTTATGTGCTTAAAGTTATATTACAATTTAATTATCTACTGGACTCCTCTGTATCTTAAGAAATCACATCAAAGGTCACTGAACCCTTTGACCTCAACCATAATTGGATCACATAAGTTTAAATAACAGGATCGCCATATTGACATCCTTTACACTATATCCCCACAATTTCTTCCTGAGGAATGACCGGTAAGCTCCTAAATGTGAAGTAAAACCCAATCCAAGGAATAAGATTACCGACAGAACAATACACCAGCCCAGAAGGAGAAACATCAGACAGCTGGATAATTCATATCCCACTCAGCAAACAACAGCATCCAACTACGGACAGTACCAAAAACGACACTGAGGCTGTCTGGAGGGAGCGGATCCATGGACTAATCACCGACTGACTGATACGCCCAGTATCAAGAAGGAATCTGGAGAGTGGACATTTAGAACTGTATACTTTATGCTTTATAACAAAGAAAACCTCTGGTGAGGGTCCCACTGTGGGTTGGGGGGCAGCGATACCCCTATAGAGATCACGCTCCTATATACATCAGTTACAGAATTACCTCTGCTCACTACTGCCAGATATTAGAGCTATACGCATATATAGTACCCAGCCTCCTAGGGCTGTATATATTGAAATATCCCTCTGGGCTGTAGTTCATGTCATTTTTATATTATTTATCTTCTATATATACAATCATGTTTTATATATTTTACTCTCAGTCCTTGACTGATCTTTATCATTGATTTTACTTTGCACTTTACTTAGATTTATATATATTTTGTTCTTGAACTATTTTCAAGACATCTGTGGCACATGAACTAACATCATTGTCTATTATCCACTAATAAATCTCCTCCTCATCCTCATCAATACTACCACCATCCATCTTCATTCTTCATCCATTATTTATCATTCAGATTTGAACTACACTATCATCATGAACTGAATAGCATATACCAGGTTTTTCTTTATTCATTGACTCATATTACTATTGCAACTATTATTTTCCCACATTGTATTGTTTTGTACTCATATTAATTATTCTATTGATATTTGATGGATATATTTACACTGATCAGCCGTCATTAGGTGCCAACTGTAAATCGTAACTCTCTTCTTTCCCCTGGGAATTATATACAGTGATGCACCCTCTATCTATTTATTCAATTTTAAGAGTGTGGTTGATCAGTCACACTACAACAACAAACTACAGAATAAATATGTTTTATCTAAGCATTTTATATAGCTATTTTGATGAAAGAAAATTTGTTATGGGGCATGGCCTGGATGGCGATGGTGTGAGACATACTCTTGGTGAGCTCCTCTGATGTGAGCCTTGTTTTACTTTTGATTTCCCCCCCCCCTCGATGAAAGGAATCCTTACCTCCTTGCTTCAAAGCCTTGTATCTAAGGATGACCTTAGAATATACTCAAAAGACCTGAAGCTGACTTTTTGGTCTGAAATTGCTACCCTTAAATAGAACATGACTCAGTTCACCCAGTGGGTGAAACTCTTGGAGGATGAGAGAGAAATGATCATCCATAGAGTGATGGCACTAGAACAGACTACCACGGATCAGTTTGACACTATTCAGCACCTGAACTGGAAAGTGGAAGGTCTAGAAATTCACAGCAGGTGGTCAAATATCTACATTAAAAACCTGCTGGAGAGGATCCCACCCCAAGATTTAAGGAAGGTGATAACCTCCATATTTGCAGGCCTGCTGAAAGATACCCCTCCATCTTCCATCCAGATGGATCGAGTGAACCACTCCATGAGATGCAGGACATATGTGGGTGATGCCCTGAGAGATGTGTTAGTGTGCTTACAAGTATGAAATAAAAGATCTTATAATGCTGAAAAGCAGAGAATCCAGTCCACTGATGTTTGAGGGCACAGAAATTCAACTATTCAATGACCTATCTCAGCAAACCTTACGGCAATGGCGCATGATAAAACCTCTCACTGACCTGCTAAGACATTTACATACAAAATACCACTGGGGCTTCCCTTTTTCACTGACTGCTTCACATGCAGGGAAAATGGTGACACTCCAGTCAGTTGACGAAATGCTGCATTTTGTGCAATGCTCAATTTAACTCTTTCAGCTTTTCCTTCTACATCTTCTGAACCTGTAATGCAGTAGTCGCAAAAACGATCTGAATGGGTCTCCACCTCTCCACTTAAAAAGAAAAAGCTGAGGTGTATAGACATTGATGCTTCTTCCTCCTGCACTTCGGCTAAAGCTTGGACCTGAGATGGACACTACTCACGATGCACTGTTCCAGAGATCCTTCTGAATGGAATATTCCCTCAGAAGAAGATGTGCCGGCTATGGCCCCTTGGCCTCTTCAGGACACTGTCCTTCTTTGTTGGACTAATGTTCAATTCCTGTTCACTTACTCCCTGGCTGGACTTGTCATCATCTTCCGTAGTATGCCTGATGGAAACTGTAAGGGTCTATCCAGGCTGCCTGTAATCTGGGGGGTCGGAATTTACTTTTCCCTGTCTACCTGCCTTACCTGTTTTCACATTCTTTCTTTTTCTTTGCTTTTTCTTCTTTCATTGCCTGTCTTCTTTTTCCCTCTGACATTCTTTTTTCGTCTTCTCTTCTCCTCAGTTTACGGCTCTCTATGTTCATTATGGATTTTATGGAATGGTTTCTCCTATATAATGGGGCACTGTAGAGTTTTTAGACCATAAGGGAGTTTTTGATCCCAACAGCTTTGACTGGGATACTACAACTACCTTAAAATACAGAACACCCTATGTATTTGGGCCACATGTCCATACTCCTTACAGACATTTGCTATCTGCCCTGCAATCTTACTAATAGACATGTATAGTGACCACACTGACTCCTTGCTATCTACCAAGCCAGTCTTTTGCTGGACCTGGAGTTGCACTGTGTTGTCCAATGTAGGAGTACCCAGTTAGTTTTTTTTCTTCTTTTTATTATAGGGCAATTTATTCTTCTCCTTTCTCTGGCCCTAATGTCCCTGACTTGATTACTGCTCCCCCGATAACTATACACTTGTCTAGGCCCTTAATTATTTCACCTGACTCAACCTTCTGTTTGATACTACATGAACTGTGAGGTTTGGTCACAGAAAGCCGGAATGCTCATATGAACCAACTGGAGGGAACAGGCAATACTTTTCAGAATACAGGGGCCAAGTAGTATGTTCCCGGTATCCCCAACTGACCTCCACCTGTGTGGCTTGCACGGGTCATAGATCCGTGAACACACAACTCCACATTCTTATATTACTTTAGGGGTCAGGGTAACAGGGTCCCTGCACATTAATGTGAATTTAAGTAGGCACTCCAGGGTACGCTATGGATTGAGGCTAGTTTTGTTGCTTTACATACGGTACTAAACATTTGGTATCCATCCGGTTTTGAAATTAAAAGAGACTGGCTACGTGATCTGGCCTCACATAAAATTTATGATTGTTTCTTTTTATTTTATCTTTATTATAGCTTATACTATTTTCTCAGTGCAACTTTACCTGATTGCCATATGTTTGTTTTGAATTATTTAATGCTCGTTTGAATTCTGTATTGAAATATACTCATGTCCATTCTTCATTACTGAGGAACTCCTTAGGATTCCTCATACATCTGTTGGCCAAACCAGAGGAATAGCTACCCTCCTCGATAGCTGTTGTGATCTCATAAAATATTGCAGACAGGACATCCACCGCTATTGTTTCCATACTCTCCTTTAGGTGCACTACAGGTTTCACATCTCCTTAGGACCAATCTCTCTTTATTCTTTCTCCAATAAATGACTGACTCCTGGACATCTATCTGCCCAGGATCTCTATGATAGATTGCTGTATTCCCATCATGTGGTTATCCACTTGGCTCTGCTTTCTTAGATTTATAGTTACCATTTCCCCTTATCCCCATACCATATTAGAGACTCATTCAGAGGTTCACCATCCCTATTTAGGTTTTTTGCACTAACTAGATGGCATCCCCCAATATCCTTTGGTACACCATGTGCTTGTTTCTCTACTTTAATCTGTCGCACATTGTAGCACTATATATGGCACTACTTCCAACTCTCCCCTACACCTCCCTACCCCCTCATTTTCCCCCTTTTTTCCCTCTCTCTGGACTGTGTCGGGATCTGGGCAGGAACTTAATACTCCATCATGCACTAAAATAGTTTTGTTGAACGCTGGAGGATTTAACTCCCCAGAAAAATGCTCAATGGCACTTTGTGAAAATAGGGGTTGGAATCCTATTTCGTGCCTCCGCCCCCTGAATTCTGACTGATAGCATTGTTGGCCCAGATGGTCGCTATCTTCTGCTAGATAAAGAATGTGTTGGCAGGATCATAATGGGCTGTTAGGGGCCAGGAACCAGACAGATACAAAAATGTAAAGTGCAAAACATCTTTATTAAAGTAACCAAAACAAACAAAGCAGAATGGTGTTCCAGGAGCATAAACTAAAAGAGAAGCCGGGGTCAGGAACCAAGACGGGTACTCAGACAAGCCATAGCCAGGAATACGGAGATCAGCGATGTCAGGAACAAGCCAGGAGTCAGGAGCCAGAAGGGACGTCACAGGAAGCCAGGCCATACATGGATAATCAGAAGCACAGGATAATGCACTTGCAGCCATAAACAAACACACTGGCAAGAAGGAAGTGAGCCTAGCTTCTTTAAATAGCCTGGAAGGGGTGGGCTGATAAAGACCTCCATGAAAAAAGAGAGGTCAAGGCAGCTCATTAATCATCAGCTGAGTCAGCCTGACACAGGGAAGGAAAGGCAGCAGTAAAGAACAGCAGAGTGTAGAGCAGATCAGCCAAACCATGACATGGGCGGTGATATTGCCTTATCACCAGATGTAGACACTTCTTCCAACAGATCTCTGGCTAAACTTTCACATTTGCGTAGCTTAAAGGGATAGTAATAGTTTTAACTTTATTTTATTTTGTAGGCATTAAAAAAACATGAAGAATGATATAAGTTTTATCTCTCAAACCTTTATGGTTTAAGAGATATTCACAAACAAAGTATCCCCCCCTGTTCAACCAGATCAGAAGGGAGGTGCCCAGGTAGACTGCAGAGAGGGACAATCTTCAATTAAGATAAGGGAAAAAGCTGAAAAACTTGTCAAGGGGGGAAGGGCTTTCATTGTTTTCATGCAAAGAAAATTGTCCCGTTCTGTTATCTGTCTGGTCATACAACCAGATTCACATCTGAGAAGAGATGGCTTACACTAGGTTAAAGGGGCGGGGAGGGGAAACTTTGCTTGTGAATATCTCATAAACCATAAAGGTTTGAGAGATAAGACTTATATCATTCTTCATGTTTTTTTAATGCCTACAAAATAAAATAAAGTTAAAACGAAGTATTACTATCCCTTTAAGAAAAGAACTTTCAGATCACCATTTGATAGATTTGTGGAGAGTATTACACCTCCAACATCGTGACTATACCCATTATTCTTTCCCCCACAGTTCATACAGTAGACCGGACTATTTATTTGTTTCACAAGTCCTTTTACAATCTGTTTCTGATGCCCGAAATGAATTGATTTCCTGGTAGGATCATTCCCTGGTGTTCATTTTGCTATCTTTTGGCACTCAGTATAACACAGGTCAGGCAGAATATGATGGATTCCCAGGAACAAGTACTGCATGGGTTAATGGTCTTCTTTAAGTGTAAACAGTCCCATGTGCAGAGAGGTCTGTGTTGGGGCTCTCTGCATATAGACATCTGAAGGATTCGTAACACCTAGAAACAGATTAGCAGAACAAACGTGAACTGCCAAGGTAATAATGGAAATAGAGACACATAAGGCACTGCCGTAGCATTATCAGACACAAACTGGTGGCTCACTGCCATAGCAGTAACGGAGGCAGAAACTTGCACTCTGCAGAAGCAGTAATGGAGACTAGGCCCAAGGCAAACTGCCATAGCAGTAACGGAGGCAGACACTTGCACTCTGCAGAATCAGTAACAGAGGCAAACCGGTGACTCAGTGCCAGAGCAGTAACGGAGGCAGACACTTTCACTCTGCAGAAGCAGTAACGGAGACTAGGCCCAAGGCAATCTGTGGTAGCAGTAACAGAGGCAGAAACTTGCACTCTGCAGAAGAAGTAATGGAGGCAAACCGGTGGCTCGCTGCCGGAGCAGTAACGGAGGCAGACACTTGCACTCTGCAGAAGCAGTAACGGAAACTAGGCCCAAGGCAAACTGTCGTAGCAGTAACGGAGGCAGATACTTGCACTCTGCTGAAGCAGTAACGGAGGCCAACTGGTGGCTCACTGCCGGAACAGTAACGGAGGCAGACACTTGCACTCTGCAGAGGCAGTAACGGGACTGGCCACTGGTACTCTGCACGAGGAAATAAAGACACAATTGCCTGACAATCAGAATGTTGCCAAGGCGACACAGAGCAGGAGCGCCAACCAAGCCGGGTCGAATCACGGAGCAGGAACATCAGCCAAGCCGGGTCGGATCACGGAGCAGGAACGTCAGCCAAGCCAGGTCGGATCACGGAGCAGGAATGTCAGCCAAGCCAGGTCGTTACACAGGAGCAGGAACGTCAGCCAAGCTGGGTCAGTACACAGGAGCAGGCGCAGAAGAATAGTCAGGCAATCCGGGTCAGTACACAGGAGCAGGAGACAAGATGCAGAGTAGTCAGGCAGGCCAAGTCAGTACACTGGGAATCACTGAGCAGAAACAAGCACTGGCACAGGAACACTACGAAAGGGCACCGGAGGGGAGCCAAAGCCCAGTATATAAAAGTCACACGGTCGCCAATGGGAGCAAGGCACAGGATTAGACTGACAGAAAACAACAAAGGAGCACGGGCACCGTGATAGCTACTTATTGTGCTGCTACTGCCTCAGACGTATCACTGGAGATAGTCGTGGCAAGTGGAACTTTCATCATTTATCATCATCCATGTTACTGCTATTGTTGATCCCATTCCCATCTCAGCAGCAGCAAGAACAGTAGTTGCAAATTCCGCATTTAGGGACTCAGTCTCAGGAGGAGAATATTTGTCAATGGCCACTGGCCGCTGGCCAACATGACCTACTGGCTCTAGGTCAGTGGGGCTTTTTTTTTCTCAGGGCATGTGCTTTGAAAAAAAGGACAAAAAACAAAAACAAAAACTTAGTCCTACAAAAAAAACAACAACAATTTTTGGGGGTTTGTTTCTAACAAGCCTAAGTCCTATAAATCAATGTTTCCTTGGGACTTAGGCCTCTAACAATAAATCTAACAAATCATCCTCTACAAAATACTCTATCAAGTCAAGTATCAGTGTACTTGCAGGATAAATTTCACCAAGAGGAAATTTCAGTTTGAGGCGAAAAGTTTCGGCCATCCCTGGTCTCTAGATGGGCGAAGTCTCAATGTAGATCTAAAACTTTTTGCACAAATTCTGGCTAATCGCCTTCGACCCTTTATTCCCTCCCTTATACATCCTAATCAAAATGGTTTTGTGCCTGGTAGGGAGGACAGACATAATACATCTACAGCAGTTTCTCTGACCTATCTCTCAACAAAACATCATATACCTTTGCTTTTTCTGGCAACCAATGCTGAAAAGGCTTTTGACCGAGTAGACTGGTCGTTCCTAAAGGAAACTCTCCCGAATATTGGTCTAGGACCACTATGATGCATGGGATAATGGCCCTTTATTCGGATCCCACCGCTAAAGTTTTGGTAAAAGGTGCGCTCTTTTCAAATACACAACGGCACAAGACGAGGGTTTCCCCTTTCGCCATTGCTATATATATATACTTACTTTGGAGCCGCTGCTCTCTGTAGTTCACGCAGACCCAGACATACTGGGCATTCGGACCTGTGCAAATGAATTTAAGGTTTCAGCATATGCTGGCGACACACTTTTCATTCTCATTGAGCCTCGGTCCTCCTTACCACACCTTCTTCAGTTCTGACAATCTACTCTAAAATATCCCAGGCAAAAATTAACTATTCAAGATCTGAAATTTTAAATTTAAACTTAGGGTGTCTGTGGGCATCTTATTCGTTTAGATGGTCTTACTCACATATACCCTATCTCGGCATATCCCTTTCAGCTGATCTGAAGACCATCCATACAACCACACCTGGCTCATTGGAAAGGTCTATACATTTCATGGCTAGGTACAGCTAATCTTTTAAAGTTGGTCATTCTGCCAAGAGTGCTATACATTTTTAATGCACTTCCGTTACCTATTTCTCCTAAATGGTTGAAACATTTACACTCCCTCTTTGTGGCCTTCATCTGGGCCAATAAAAGACCAATAATTCATTTCAACATCTTGTCAAGATCCCCATCTAGAGGGGGTTACATTTTCCGGATATAGTATGCTACTATCAGGCATCTGCTTTGGTGAAAATATTTGACTTCCTTCCATCTAAAACCAAGAGGTGGACTAACACATTAGATATCGTATTGGGTAATGTATCCTTGACTCTACTCTTGTGGGCCCCTCATCAGTTTATCCTGAAATCCTGTTATGGCCACATTATTTTAGGACATAGCTTGACAATGTGGCGCTCACTAAATGAAACTTTCACTCTTGCTCCATCCCCCTTCCCCCACTGCTTTCTGGTAGGGAACTATCACGGTGCCCATGCTATACTGGCAACATTCTGTCAGTCTCACTCACAGCTAACTCTTATTGGTTGCAGTGGCCTTGTCCCGCCCAGTATTTGTCCTTAAATACTGGGTCCTGTCACTTCGCTGTTGCCCTTTCGTGGTGTTTCCGTTACCAGCGCTTGTTCCAGTTTTCGTGTGATCTCTGTGTACCGACCCAGATTGCCTGACTACTCTGCTGTATCTGTTCCTGCTGTGTACTGACTCAGCTTTGCTGACGTTCTTGCTCTGTGTGCCGACCAGGCCCAGGTGATGTTCCTGCTCTGTGTACCGAGTCGGATTGACTATGCTCCTTCTCTGTGTACCGGCCCAGTAGGGCTACTGTTCCTGTGTATCGATGCAGCCTGCGGTCCCATTCCGGTCCTCGGTTTGGGGTCCCTCCTCCAGACTTCTGTCTCCGGACTATTCCATTGAGCTTCAGTGCCACTCGTGCAGTCTAGTCTCGATTTGGTCATTGTCACGCGGGCGACATTCCGGTGTATATTCCATCAGTGCACCAAGGTATGCTTGACCCTCCTTCCTGCCTTTAGCTGAGGTTGGTGTTATGTTGGGCGCCTCAGGCTGTGCTTCCATCAGGCAGTCATTTCTGGTCTTAGCATTCGTTAACCCCTTCGGGGAAGGTGTCACTTATCACCGGTTATTCTCAGTGCAGTCTCCATTGGGCACCCTTCCGGGCATACTGTCTCCATCCTCCATTACTGCTAAGGCAGTCCTAAGTTATCCTGGGCCTCCGTTGTCTACTGGGCATTTCTCGCTATTTAAGCACTCCCTGTGCAGAGTGGGAGTCTCAAGAGCCTCACACTATTAGGGCCTGTCCGCTGTCTTGGCCTAATATTAACCCATTCCTGGCTGCCTCGGTTTGAGTTCACACGAACATAGCCTGACCTGTGTCAGTATATTGTAAATTCTGTATTGTACATATACTGGACCCGTGTGGGTTTATATATATATATATATATATATATATATATATATATATATATATTATTGCCATAACCTGTCCTGTGTCAGTACTGTATTGTGTTACATTTACTGCTGGACCCGTGAGGGTTATAGTCTCTAAGCCTGTTCAATAAAACTGTGTTTTATTTCACCTACTGTGTCTGAGTGTCAATAAAATTGTTCCAGGAATCCCACCTTCCCGTAGGGCATATCAGATCCAATCTTTATTAGCTGGAAAGAACTTGGCCTTGACACTCTGGCATCACTCTCACAAGTTGACTTGTTTATGACTTTCGATTCCCTTTCTGGAGATGCCACTTAGAAGCTGGTTCGATGACATATATATGGTGAACTTGCTCTTTAATTCAACTGCTCTGGCTTTCAGTTGTTGATCAAATATTTAAATTGTTTCAGGATCAAGTTCCCCTAGACCATATGGTATGCTTATTTTCTTATAGGGCTCACATCTCCCTTACTTCATCCTCTGGGCTCTGAGGTAAGGTTCTCTCACTTCTAATTTTGGCCAAATCTCTTATACCTGCATACTGGTGAGAAGGCAATCTGCAACCCCTCTCACAGTGATTTTTGAAAATCGAAAAACGTTATAACATGGAACTGCTCCACTCAATCTGTATTGGCAAGTATACTAAATTTTCTTCACAGTGGCAGTGCTGGACAGACCCACAAACCCTCACTGTCCCATTCCTCATAATGAGAGGCAGGTACCTGCAGTTTTCTATGAATTATGATGGTTTCTACTCTTCTAATTAGGTATGGTTTATGCCCAGCTCTCGACTCAGTTCAGTTATTTTTCTCTCGCCCTGCCCCCCCATACTTCCGCTTCTGCCCCAGTATCTCACCATTTGTTAATTCAGATATATTTCTAACTGATGATCTTGAGTTCTTTATTTTTCACCTCTTAACTTCTTACAATATTATTATTAATCTCCTCAATGGGCCATCCCCAAATTCCATTCTTAGTAGGTTTGCATTATCCACAGTATCTTTGGACTGTTTGCTGTTTCTTTTGCTGTATAAACATGATGTGTATATGCCTTAAGTCTTATTTTGGTGTATTTTGAAATTCTCAATAAAGCTTTTTGAAAAGGAAAAAAAAAGTTATAGGGATTTTCCTGCTGATTAAACCAAGGGTACTTCCACTGCTGAGAGATACAGATTTCCAGAGTTATTACCGTTTAAACTCTAGTGGTCAGATTCCAATTAGTTATTCTGTTGCATTTTCTGGCAAAGGTGAGTCACTGACAAGCAGTTCTACATAAAATGTGATAGAAACTGATGAGTCATGCTGTCAGTTTCAACCTTCAACAAGTAATCTCACTGTTCTTTCTCTTTCTGAAAATTTGAACTGTTATAACATTTGAATAAATAACTGAGAGCAGTGGATGTACCCTTGTTAAAACTCAGCAGGAAAAGCCATGTAACGTTAATTTTCATAAAAAAGAGTTTACCTTTAAAGAAAGTAATATTTATTAAAGATATTTAACAATATTTTCAAATTTCCTATGACATGTTACAAACCATATAAATTATGAAGTGGCAGTTTCTCTTTAACAGGCACTTAACATGATAGATAACATTGTCCAAATATTAATCATCAGTTAATGGGTACTTCATGAAGTAGCCAAGAAAATGGCACTACAAAAAACAGTAATCTATATGGTTTAGTAGTGCAAATAATAATATAATAAACTAAGGCTCTGATTATTTTGAGTTATAAACCAAACAGGAAAGTCAATTATATGGCACAAACATTTCATATAGCACATCAACTTCCTGTATTTTTAACGTTTAATTGAATAAATAGATTTGAACAATAGCTTTGAACAATTTTCTTGAGTTATAATTTCCTTTATTCTTCCCACGTTAATTCATATTTAAATGGTAACATAGTAGTATACAATGCTCAAAGCTGAAATTGTAACACCACGATTTTCATGGAGTGAAAAGGAGGTGGGTGGAGTTTGCTCATTTAGCTGTTTTTGGTTTGCCTTGGATAGAACAAAGCATTACATCATAACGGATGTTATGTTATCTCTTTGCGGAAGTTGGACAGCATTCCATGGTTGGAGTGTAAGCCGATACACGTGGGGGTAGTATGGTCTCTTTCATATTGGAGTACGTCTGGGTAAGAGTTTCAGCTGATAAGGGTTTTCTGTGTAACTGAGGGGAGGCACTCTTAATACATATGGTATATAAAGCTAAGATGTGTGTTACTCATGTTTTTTGATCTTCTGAGGAAGTGACGCATCAGGCTATATACTTGGATTTTTTTTTATGTTTTGCTGATTTAGTCTTTTTAGATGTCTTTATTTGGATATTTTGGTTAACCATCTTTTATAATAATAAATCCTTTTGATATACTTAAATATTGCCGGAGTTGGTAGAATTCACTGGCTCTCTTCTAAAGCTTTGTGCTCTAACTATTTAAGGGGGTCTATTTATAATAAAATAGGTTTTAGCTTAATGCAGGATTAAGGTGTGATATGGCCTTAAATCTGGCTAGCTGATTACACATATACCCACCAAAGGGGGAGCTGTGAGTATCCACGAGTGTCCAGGTTGTTTTCCTGCAGACATCACTACACTGGGGTGAGAGCCACTACATGCGATACTACTGTGAGGCAAGTCTGGGCCTCCAAAGAATGTGAGTAATTTTCCTATATTGTGGTGTTGGTGATGGATCATACTGTCTTTTTCTTCTGCTAGTTGTTTTTCTGCAGGGACCCAACTCTTTGAGAGCATGCAGTGAGTACCGCATAGAACTGAATTGAATGTTATCTAATGTGAAGATCTTTTTTGTATTTTTTTATATATTATGTTTAATATTTCTTTGATTCACTTTGTATTTTATTGTAAAATTACTGTTTGCTTATAATTTATTTGTCTGTTTAATCTATAGGGTTAATTACACAGCTTTTAAGATAAGGCGCAGTGATTTGAGGAAATATTTCCAATTTTTTGTAGTATTTTCATGAAATTGTATATATTTATGAGGGTATGAGAATCAAATATTTAATTCTTAAGAAACAAGCAGCCTGGAGAAATATTGTAATGCAAGCAACATCCCGTAGTTTGGGTCAGCGCAACTGTACCAGTGTCTCTCTGTAAGCCAATATAAACACAATGCTCTCCTTCCATCAATGCAGTAATAATACAGTAATCAATATGATTAGACCAAAGTCATCTAATAGTCCAACAAATCCAGTGACATACATATGAGGCAAACTTCTCAGGGATGTAGCTTTAACCGTGGTGTCCTCAGAGGCACCTTTCACAATCTATGTAAAAAAGGAAAGAAGAGGAGGAAAGTGCAGACAATCTGAGAGTAGCCTCTGTATAGTAAATTCAAATCACTATAAATGATGATACTTACAAGAACATTTCTTGTAAAGAAGGCCCAAATATGTTACATGTAGATCACTATAGATGTAAATAGACCACCTTCAACTTTAGATCACTTTAGATGTAAATAGACCACCTTCAACTAGGGCAACAGAGTGACCAGACTTCTCAGTTTTGATTATTGTCAGAGATAACCGGAAACCCACTGTCATCCTTAATATGATCTCTCTAAGGGGTAAACCTGTAAGACAATGGTGCCAAATTGGATGCTACTCATCAGATAAAATCTAAAACCTCATTTGTAGGGAAGAAATTCCAGTCTCAGGCAATCCCGGTTAAGAAGTGTTCTTGTAAGTATAATCATTTATAGTTATTTGAATTTATCATACTGATGGTCTGCACTTTCCTCCTCTTCTTTCTCTCTGTAAGCCACCATTGAATCTGCTTCCCATTGCAAAAGGGCTATGCAATACAGTCCCAGGAGTTGCAGATCCTCATGATGTTTGGTCAAGCATTGTGAGGTAGTGCCTGGATGCCAGGGGCTTAGGGGTTCCCAAGCCGAACAGGAAAAACATTATTGTACAGGACTGACATCATGACCAACTTTTTGACCTGTCAAAGTTCAATGACGCTGTCCCTCTAAAGCTTTCAGTTGACAATATTTAAAGTTACCATACACTAGGGGCTGGATTCTATTACAGGTGCTAATTTTATCACTGCTTTTATCTCCAGGCTTCCCCATAGACTTCAATGGGAAAATGTTTGATAAAATGGGTGTTAACATTTAGCACCTGCAATAGAATCTAGCCCTAGATATGTCATTAACCCCTTAATAATCCATGACGTACATGTACGTCATGAGGTTGAGGTCCCTAAAGGACCAAGGACGTACATGTATGTCATGGAATTGCGGCTCGGCAGAGCTAAAAAAAAAAAAATGCTCCGTGGTCCTTAAGTGACAGCCGTGTGCGTGCATGGCCAGTCCTTAAGGGGTTAAAAATCCCACAACCTGTTACTAGTGACCCATCACTGCAGAATTATAATTATTTACATCAATCAGAGAGCACTTTGCTTGAAAGGATTTGCATAGCTATGTGTCTCCTTTTTCCTGGTGTTGCATTGTTAAGCTGTATATTTTCTTCAAGCTTTCCCATTTGCTGTCTCTAAAGAAGTGTTCATCCTTTCCGTATATTTAACTTGAGAAAAGGGAATTTAGAAGTGAGTTAATTTTTTACCCAATATGAATGAAATATAAAAACCTGGCAAGTATTCAGGAGCTAAAAACAAAATAGCACTATAAAGAGTCAGATGTTATTTTACAAACCTGATAGAGACAAAAAAATATATTGAAATCCAGATGGCAGCAAATTGTAGGCTGGCTGTGCCAACAGCAGCTATAGTATTGCTGTAACTGGAATTAGCATGAGTTGGCATTAATAAGTCTGCATTTTAAAATTGTTTTCTTAAAACATTTGAAGTGTCTTTTAGTAATGTGTGAACATATGGAAACCATTACTATTTTAAATAAATAATACCTTAATTTCTCTAAAGGAAATGTGAAACTGATATACGAAAATATAAATAACATATGGAGATGCTATTAAAACTAGTTATTACTGTTGCACTTCCTAAAGAATTCATAAGAACATGACCATAATACTTTAACTGCGGAGAAATGTGCTACATACCCTTCTGGGACTCAAAGGGTTAAAGTGGTAGTAATAGTATAAAATATGTTTGTTTTAGGGCAAGATTTTAGTGAAATATTGATGCCAGTCACTCCAAGTTTTTTAGATATAACATTTTTTCACACACATACCCCTCTACCATTTTACCCTTTTTAGCCACATGGCTAAGACAGAGAGTAATGCAGAACCCTGGTCCCTCAACCATCTCTGCCATTTATACGCATGAAGACATTATTTTACTTTACTGTAAACTCTCCTCTACATACTTGAAAACGAGATATATCTCAATGTATTCTTACTGGTAAATCATTTTCTAAATAAAATAAATAAATTCAAGTTGTTGTGACAGTTCCTTCTCCTTCTCAACCTTGCAGTCAAAAAACCCTGACAGTTCCTTCTTTGGAAGAGACAAAATAAGCAAAAGAAGTGGAAGGGGTGAAAAAAGCTTTAATATTGAAAAAAATGGTAATATTAAGAGAGTAACATACACTAAGTTACTAAATTTAATAAAGATTCAGATACGATAATTGGTAAAATATACATTAGGAACACTATAAAATTAAGTATTCTTATTTTAAAAATGGATAGGTGTCTGGTCAGCCATTTTAGAAGCTGGATGCATGCTCTGGACTCAAAAGCTACGTATCTGGCAATTAAAATAAATACACTTGACTTTCTCTGACAAAAAAGTGCTATCCATTAATTACTCACCAGCACAGATGGAGTGATCAGCCCAGAAAGAAGAGAAAGAAATAATCCAAGAAAAATTATATTTCAGGTACCATCACTCTATTGAGAGTCCCCATGTCTATCCAGGTAGCACAGTCATTACCTGCTTCAGGAAAAATGGCAAAACAGCAGTAAGGAGAATATTCTTATGGACACATCCAGTTTTCTGACTAACATAGTAACATAGTAACATAGTAGATAAGGCTGAAAAAAGACATGCGTCCATCAAGTCCAGCCCATGCCAATAACACCCCTGTTGATCCAGAGGAAGGCAACAAAAAAGCCCTCTGGAGCAATTTCCAATGTAGGTGTGTGTGTGAGTGTGTCAAATAGTTCCCCGGCTCAATATCCTATTTGCTTTGAAGCCATCTGTCATAACTAAAGAAGACTTGAAAAATGCTCTCCTCAAAAATAATTTAAAATACCTGCTATAACTGAATAGATTAAGTCCGAAATAAAAAAGGGAGTTATCTGATTTGAAATAAGACCTATGTATCATGGGTTCCAGGGTTAAGCATTTGTAAGAATGCGATAAAATTGCTCTAGCTGATCAAAACACAATATAGCAACAACTGGTAACAAAGGGGGAAACTGTATTTCAGCTTAAAACCCAGATCAATTATTTGGAGTATAAAGAAAGCAGAAAAAATAGAATAAGTAGACTACCTGAGGCTATTGATCAAAGAGACATATTGTAATGCAAATTTATCTGGTGATACCTTTTTTAACAGTTTTTTTAACAGTTTTTATTTTAAGACCAGCTTCCTCGAGTCAAACAGTACTGAAACACAACGTTTTCACAAAACAAAGACTAGCTCCAAACAAAAATAAGAATCTAGGATACAACAGGGAAAGCATGAAGAGGAAGAAAAGGTGAGATAAATACATTAATTGCTTAGGAACTGACTTGATATTTCATATTCATCCATACAGATTTGAGTGGATTTGCTCCCCTTTGCAAAGACCTGATGATGAAGCCAGGGCTGCATTGTAAGCCCTGGTGGAACAATGAGGGAGCAGGCCAAGGGTCTGCAAAAATACCCCTGATTCTCCCCAAGGAAGACACTGTAATGCAGTTTTCCCATCCTGTGTGATGCAGGTCCTGATTGACCCTTTATATCAGGCATGAAAGCTAGATGGTGGGTCTATGAGGACTTCCTCACACAACTCAGTAGTTTGTAGCTGAGAGTCACAGACTTCTGTGTTGCATTCCAGAAAAGGAAAGTCATTTTTATACCCCTTCTACTGGCTGATAGGAGCTGCATTGTGGCAACCCAAGGCTTTTTAATGTCTGCTCGCATAAGTGTAGACATAGTCAAAAACATGATAGCTGCCCTTTAAGGTACTGGATATATTATAATATACATACCCCACACCAGGTGGAACTAACATGAATAAAGGTTTTTAATTTGCAATATATATTTGCTCAAATACAATATCAGGAACCAGACTTTGTCTTCAAGCCCTCATATTTCTCTGATGCAAACTGTTCTCCACCTGTGGGAGTTCTATTGTTTTCTATTTGAAAAGTAGGCATAGATCTATCTATCTATCTATCTATCTATCTATCTATCTATCTATCTATGTCCTCATGTCTCTAGTTAACAATCCTCATGTGTCTGGGTAATGAGACAAAGTTTGAACTTGATGGACTTATGTCTTTTTTTCAACCTAATTTACTATGTTTCTGTGTTACTATGTTACAGTCTATGTAGTTCATGTGGCAGGAAGCACTAGTTACACTCCATAACACTTACTCCTTCTGTGTCAAACATCCCTTCCTCTAGACTGTAAGCTATCACTATCTTTTTGTTTTCCATGTTCCATTTGTACTTTTTAATATCTCAGCATGTCTATTCCCTATTGTACAGCGCTGTGGAATAAGTTGGTGCTATATAAATAAAGAAGAAGAAAAATTAATCTATCTATCTATGCATTATGCAGATCAATCAAGGTGATCCACTTATGGGATTCCATGGCTGGCAAACATGTCATGCTGAGCCCATTGGCATGTTTTGCTTTGGAAAGAAATAGACAATGTGGCCAATTGTTGTGGCACCACAGTTCATTCAGTTTTTAACTGCATGCTATGTTCAAAGGAACAATAAAGATGCTTTTTAAGGAAAAAATTAAACTGCAATGTTCTATCCTGGTCACCAAGTGGCACTGTTTCTATCACTTACTATTGAGAATCATATTCACAATCTCTTTGAGTGTATCATAAAACACTTTTCATTTTGGACCATTGTCAATATAATTGCTAAAACATTTTGATGAGCTAAAATGATGTTTGAACTGTAATAGCTTTTGAAAACCTTTATTTTACCAAGCACGAAACACACAATATAATATTTTGTTCCATAAAATATTTTGCTTCTCCTTCAAAGGGATAGTAATGTTTCACAAAAACAGCAGCTCCAATTAATCTTCATAGTATTTGAGTCATAGAGAGTGTTATTTCAATACTGTCAGAACTGTAGTTCAAGAGTAATTGAATGATAAACTTTTCCCCTCCCGTCCCTTTTACCTAGTGTAAGCCCCCTCTCCTCAGATGTGAAATCTGGTTCATAGACCAGACAGCTCACACCAAGGGGCAGTCTTCCTACTGTAAGAACAATGAAAACCCTGCTCCCCTTGACAGGTTTTTCAGCTTTTTCCCTTGAATATTGTCCTTCTCTGTAATCTATTTGGACACACCCTGCTACTCTGAGCTGCGCAGTGTTATTTCAATAAAAGGGGTGGGAGGGGGTACTTTATCATTCAATTACTCTTGAACTACAATGATGATTAATTAGAACTGTTTTTATTAGGAAACATTACTATCCCTTTAAGTGACATGAAAATATAAGTGTTCATCTTCATCACCTTGCTGTATATCTAGAACAAACACCCACACTCATGTAACACATAATGTTTCCCACCATACACTCCTATATATATACTTTCTCCCCTTGTTAGTACTCTATTTTCTAGCTTGTCTATCCCCTGATAATGTAACTCTGCCTTATATGTCACCCTTCAAATGCTCCTCCCAGGTCATCTTATGAGCAAGCCTTTTGGGAATTATATTACATAATAGTTGGAATACTCTGCATATGAAAACATCAATTTGACTACTGTTTATAGGAATTGATAATACCTGGTTATAGCATTAAACAATCTAAAATCAAATGTTTGTCATTCATAAAGAATGTTGGCAAATTAATGAATATTTTTTCCCAAGCATACATTATAACTCAACAAAAAAAGCTGTTTATTTGTTCTTTTCTTTAATAAACCACTTTCTATATCTGTGTTCTTTTTTAATTCACAGTAACCATTTTTTATTTTGTTTGTCTGAATTTGGATCACGCAACAGGCACTGATATTCAGGATTCCCCTGCTGCTCCAAGTAATAAAATACAATTCAAATAATTAATGCAACTTGACATAAAGGACTGTTCTCTCAGCATCCCAAGCTGATATTAGCTACATGTTCCAGCAATTCCAGGGCTGGTTAGCAGCAAAGAAAATGATATATATCTGTCTCTCTCTCTCTCTCTCTCTCTCTCTCTCTCTATATATATATATATATATATATATATATATATATGCTCTTATTTAATAATTCGCTAAAACGTGTGTAACGACGCAGTCATGTGCAGTAGAGACTGCCAGTGACGAGGCTGATATATAGCTGGGAGCTCTGAAAGAGCGTCCAGCCCTGTATCAGCCACGACGTGGGCAGTCTCTACTGAGCATGACTGCACCGCGACCGGCGGGCACTATATCAGCCGCGGCATGGGACATCTCTACTGTGCATGAATGCCCCGCGACCGGCTGGTAGTTGCACTGTGGCCCATGTAACAGGCTCCTCAACTAGTATATATATATATATATATATATATATATATATATACAGAAAGAGAGAGACAGACAGAAGGAAGATACTCTCATATATATATATATATATATATATATATATATATATATATATATATATATATATATATATATACACAGAGAGAGATAGAGACAACAGATAGGAAGATACACTCTCAGTGAGATTCTGTAAGGTCTCGACACTGGCTAATGCAATAAATGAAAGCCTTTCCATCTTATACAAGTTGTTTTACTGTCTGTATTATAAAAGATCATTATGATTTCTATAGTTAAGTTTGAATGCTCTATGCTATTTGAAAATGATATTTTCACCATAACTTCATTGAAGCAGTAAAACTGACTGAAATTTTGTATTCAATATTGTATTGACAATCCCTTCAAACCCTTCCTAAAAATGTATTGTCTAGTTATAATTACTAAAATGCTGAAATGTTTTTTTCCCAATTTGACTCTATGAAACATTTTAGCTAAACCTACAGCCTAAACTAGCTTATGGTTTGTCACCACACATGACAGGAAGAAGAGCTGCGATGAGTACTACCTGCTTGAAATTTCTAGTAAATCATATCAGTAGAACCAGAGATATTACATTTTAAAGCTAAAAAATGACTGAACATTTTCAGTAGAGAGCATAGAGAGCATTCAGAGTTATCACAGCTATGAATGGTCTCTACTGATCATGTGCCACAATTAGGGGTGGGGTAAAGGTCCTGTCACATTCACATGAAAATATAGCAAAAACCACGTGGTTGTCTGCTGTTTCAAGGGAAAATCCTCTTTAAATAAAGTGATTAAAAGCTTTGCCATTTTCGTCCCTTGGAAAAACTTTTTTGCTGTTTTTTCAATGCCTAGAAAGTTTTCACCCCTTTCATCTTGTTTTTTGCCTTTTCTCTATAAAAATGTGAAGTTTTCCAGGAAGTGAACCACAATACAAGCAGCTGCAAAGGAAGGGAGAGCTGCTAGGCTGTTTTGTTGTGAGTTGGTTTGCAAAATTGAGGCAGGAGATGTCCACAGTGACTGCTATCATTATGAACAGGTTTAATAACAATAAAGGGAAAGGCTGGAAGGACAGTTATGCATCCAGAGTTTATGGCAGCTAAGATATCTCACATATTAAGATAACTCTATGGGTTATAAAGATAATTTGGTGTTAGTAACACATTAATCAGATAATAAATTAAGTTTAGGAAGCTAATGAAGAGGAGGTCAAGGAAAGAAGAAAAGGAAAGAGAGAGAGAAATATATATATAAGGTCATACAAAAGAAAATGAAAATGAGTTGTCACCCCACTGCAACACTGCCGTTCACACTCAAGAGGAAACAATTCCAAAGTTAAATGTAATGGCCATATGCCCACACAGCTATCACTCTACGCACAACACAGGGTTCCCAAATAAGAGAGCTTCAAAATTCAAAGAGTTAGCTAGATAATCATTGGAATGATATCCAAGAAGACCATATTTTGTAGAATGACTGGAGTGTATTAGTTGAACTGCATGACATCTTTCCATTTTCATGAGATGTCTACTGTAGTGAGCCAACGAGTGGTGGGAGGAGGGTCTGATTTTTTTTCCAGTACAGGGGGATAAGAGAGGTAATAAGAAGAGGTAAACAGGAATTCCCCTTAGTTATCCTGTTTGAATGAATGTGGTAGACGAAATGGAATAAAAATCCATGTGGTTCATTGAGTACAGATATGTTCAAGACTTTGGTAGTTAATTGAATGAATTTGGTACCAATAATGAGAAATTATAGGGAAGGTCCACCAGATATGAAGCAAGGTGCCCATATTAACTTGGCATCTATAGCATCTGTCAGTTGTCCCTGGCAAGAAGTGGGCAATTTGGACAGTCCTGTACCACCTGGAAATAAGTTTATAATTTCATTTGCAAGATTTAGGCAATGAACAAAGTATGGCAGTCCATTGAATCATGTCAATAGGCATGTTTAGTTCTTTTTCCCATTTTCTAAGAAAAGAGGGTTTCTCATGTGTTTGGGAAGAGGATATAACGGATAGCAAAAGGACAATGGACAAAGTGAAGGAGGAGGGTTGGATCTGTTTTTTCCAGCATTGTAAATGTCTATCAGGAATTAAATTGCTTGCTTCAGATATGAACCAAATGTTGAAATTAAAAGTAATGCCACCAGTTCAAATGTGATAGACCCAGTTTATCAATAAGGTTTTCTTTGGAGATGAGGGAGTTGTTGACATAAAGAGAGTATAATGTATCTGATGCTTTGACCTTTCAATGTCTAAAGAACTGATTATGTAGGCCAGCATGAAAGTCTGGATTACCGACAATTGATTCTAATTGTGAAGTATAGGGGACTAAGTGAAGGGATTTGTTTAGATCCCTCCAATTGGTGATGAGAAATCCCAGATAGAATGTTTAAAGTTAGGTGATGCAATATTTGTGTTACCAGACCAGCAAATTTGCAGAACGTCATATGGTCCAGTTATTTCTTTAAGTGTGTCCATCCATCTTTTTGAGTTAGGGGCTATGAAATCAAACAATTTGGATAAAGCCCACCCTTTGTAGTATTGTGTAAAATCTGGTAAACACAGGCCTCCTCTGTAAATTGTATTGGAGCAAGTTGTTAAGCTAATTCTTGTTTTGGGGAAATAAAGTCCCTAACTTGAGATTGCAAAGTATCCAGGAAATTTGGGAATTTTGATTGGAAGGGCATTGAGTATATAAGTAATTCTCAGAAGAATCATAATTTTTTTATATTTATTTTACCAGTCCAAGAAAAATATAACGATCTCCATGATGCAAGGTCAGATTCAATCTTTTGTGTAAGGGGGTCAGGTTAAGCTCAGGTATAGAAGCGATATCAGGGGAAACATGGATCCCTAGATAAAGAACTGAGGAAGTGGCCAATTTAAACGTATATATTTGTTGAAGAGAACTGATGAAGTCAGTCAGACAGTTGATATTCAGATTCAGATTTGGTATAGTTTAAACAGTATTCATTTATAATGTGGATTAGAGGAGGGAATGATGCCAATGGATTGGATATAAAAAATAAAACTTTGTCAGCAAAGGCTGCAACTTTGAAGCTGACCACTCCTGATTGTACTCCTGCAATTGTGGGTTTCTGCCATATAATGCTGAGAAGTGGTCCTATAGTAATTATAAAGAGTAATGGGAATAGGGGGCATTCCAGTCGAGTCTCATTTGTTATGGAAAAGGGGTCTGAAAGAGTGCCATTGGCCAGGATTCTAGCCAATGGAGTAGCATATTGCCCGAATCCCAGATTTCCCGAATCCCAGATGATGAAGAATTTCAAATATGTATTTCCAGTCTACTCTGTCAAAAGCCTTTTCAGAGTCTGTAGATAAGAACACAGTGTTGTTTTGTTTTGTTAGCCGCCGTATGTAATAGCAACATTAATAGCAACATTTTCCGCTGATTTCAGTTTGAGGCGAAAATTTTCCCCATCCCTAGAGATTAGATCAAAGAGCACGAGAACAAGTATATGATCAGATCGGTAGGATAAAGTGAGAAAATTAAGTAAATCAAGTATATATATCCTGTAGAAAATTATGACAAAGAACATGAAACATATCGGCTATAACATTTTTGCTTTTGGAGAGTGACACAATTGGTACAAAGAGTTTTTTTTTTATTGTATGTATTTATTTTTATTAACTGTCCCCCCCATCCCATTCAACAAACTCCTATAAAAAAATCCCTGTTCAACTATTGTTTCCCCACACTCCACAAACACAGGCACCCACATATCCCTTTATTCTATGCCTTTGGGAAATAAAATAACATTTGCTATGTGTTGTATGTAAATTCAATGTTCCCATTGATTTCAATGGAATGAGCTAGGCAAAAATCCATACAGAGAAGTAAGATACCATCTTCCTCAAAAAAGATAGGAGAACCTGCAGGGAAATTGGAAAGCTGGATAAAACCTTTGTTAGGTTTGCTCTATAAGTTTTCCCTCAACAGCTTTACCACTGGTTCTTAAAGGTGTTATGTTTGTCTGACCTAAAACTGGGAAGAGAAGGAAGCAGAGACTGCTAAACTACCTAACATGGTTTTTGGTTAGTACTCTCTTCAGTTTGCCACTTCTTATACCTATAACAATCTGGTGCCACCAAATGTTGAGCCTCTGGCTTTGCCCAAAAGTCAGGGCTTACCCTGACAAATGACAAATAAACTAAGTGAATAAAGCATTTGCCGAGCAGTCAGAGGAACACTTCTGAAAATATAATTGAAACAAGCTTGAAAACTGTGTCTGGGGATCAGGCTCCCTCTCATGGCTGGTAAAAATAATGTTGAGAAAGCAAGAAGAATTAAACATTGCAACAACAGTTGTAGATAAGTGCCTGAAGAGGCATTTGTTAGAAGAACACACAGAAAGCATAGTGGCTATAGCCACATAAGTGCAGACACAGGGGCAAGTTTAGCAATATTATATACAGATAAAGGGCACGCACTTCACTGTCCTAATATAGATTAACCTAATACTTTGGGCTTGTTTTGGTACTTAGGACATACTTATATAAAGAAGAAATATGCCAACATTAAATCAAATCCTACATATTTGTGTATAGCTGTATTACAATGCATATGTTGATGTATCAGAGCTCAGTAAATAGACATAGTTATTTAAAGCATATTTTTGCACATATTTTATGGTGTAAAACAAATAGACCTCAACACTTTCATATGAGTCATCCTTATAAAGAAATATTGACAACTAGTCTAAAGTTTCAAATAAAAACCCATCTGAGACTATGAAATGTACAGGGTTTTATTTATCAATGTGTCACTTCAAAGTTTCTGTTCAGTAGATAATTGTGAAAAAGACTGCCTTAGCTTATCCATCTCTCTGTATATACACTATTTTGTCCCTATGTATTTCCAACATATATATATGATACTTATGTCTCTAGGAATTGCTGTTGCATATTCTATGACTTCACATTTGACTTTTCCCATGAGTTACTCCTTTTATATTTTTACTATTTTATTTAAACCTTCAAGAACTAGATGGTGTGGAAAGCATTATGAAGCAATGCATTCACCCGCTGGTGCTTGAAGGTTTATTAAACAGTATATGTTCAATGCAATCACAGTTGGATTTGTAACCTATTTTTAATTAGTAACACATTCTTGTGTATGCTTTTTTATGTCTAAAAGTACTCATTGTATTCTTGCAGTATTGTTTTCCAATCATGAATTACCTTTCCTTTATTCACATTAAACTTCAATTATATATTAGTCTATGTGTATTATTTAACAGTTTGTTTAACTGGGCAAACAAGATTATTAAGTTAAGATAAGGACCTCTAATACTGATAAAATCAGAGTTCTTTTATAATTGTGTGTAAGTAATAAAATCTTGGTTAATTCAATCCAAATCAATATGTCCACTGCCTAATAAAAGGCTCTCTAAATCATTCATGGTTCTGTAAGCCTTACAGCTATCCAATCTGACACTCAAATTGGATTTATTCAGTTACATTTTTAATCTATACTTTCACAAGGTTATTAATACTTTTAACTTTATATTTTATGAAAGTATAAAAATCTGTTAAATCATCTTATTTGATAAAATCTTATTGTTTCATAGAAATTACTTACTTATTTTTGACCACGTGTTTTCACTATTCCTTTTCTTAGTCTTCTCTGTAATTTTGTTGTTTTTTTTTATCATAATTAACCCCCAGGATGCTAATGAGGTCTCAAACACATTGCTTTGGATTGTGTCAAAGAGTTAATTTATGGACACCCTGCAATGAGAATTACTAGATACTGTGCTCAAAAGAAAACTGGAGGATTTGACTGAAGTGACTCTGGGTCAAACCGCCTGCACAATGGAGGACAAATAAAATCCCTTTTGAATTCTAAGTAAGTATCCAACGCATTGCTTTTCAATGTGACCTCTCAAGCATATAAGAGGTTAAAACAACAATTTAATCAACGGGGGTTTTATTTGTTCCCCATGGGCACATGGCCTGAACAACAACTACTTCCGGTTTCTTTTGAACATATGGTCCTCCAGTATTTGCAGGAAAAGCTGCAAAATCTTCTTTTTCGATAATCTATTTTTATACTTTATTAAGATTTAATCTTTTAAAACACAGAGTTTAAAACCCTTCGGGTGTCAGAGAAAAATCCAGCACATTGCACTGAAATGCCCTGGATACCTCTCTGGAACTCAAAGGGGTAAATCTTTTTAGTTTGATGCATTTTCTAAAACCTATACTTACACATTTTTTCAATGTATTAAATAATTGGAGAATTTATTTTAATGGACAGTAATGTTTTCTAAACACATCAACTCTAATTAATCTTAATAGTATGTGGGCCATTTAGCAGTGTATTACAAAAACGTCTGTGTAGCAGTTCAAGAATAATTTAATTCTAAAGGAATCCCTCCCGCCCCTTTTACCTCTCACTAACCGCCTCTCCTCAGCTGTGGAATCCAGTCCTGGGACCAGACAGAGCACAGAGAGGAACAATCTTCATACACAGAGTATAAGGAAAACCCTGACCCCCTTGAAGAAGGAGGGCAGGATTTTCCTTATGCTCAGTGAAGATTGTCCCTCGCTGTGATCCATCCGACCAATATGGCGAGGCAGCGTGACATAGGAGAAAGGAGAGGGAGGGGGGATCTTTTTGAATTGAATTGCTCTTTAACTATTACACGGACATTATTGTAATACAGAGCTAAATATCCCACATACTATGAAGATTAATCAGAGCTGATGTGTTTACAAAACATTACTGTTGCTTTAAATGTGAAGAAATATTACATTTAATTTACTAGTAGGCACATTCTGAAAGTGCTATAGGCTCTCACAATACATTATTATTAGCAGACAGAAACATAGGACACTAAACTCATAACTCAAACTCATAAGTCAAATTATGGGAAACATGGCTGTGCTAGCTTGGGGATGGATGTAAGTCTCCAAATGTGAGACAAATAACTTTTTTAAAAGGGCAAACTGCATAAGACATGGACAAAGCTTTCTGAACCTATTCGTGCTTTATCATGCATGGCAGAAGGGGGAAACATGAGAGCATAATGGCTTATATTTCCAAAAACACCAGCCTCTTATAGCCTGGGTCTTGGCGGCACCAGTGGTGCACCTGTAAAGGAACACAAGAATAATGATTTCAGCTCATTTCTCACCATGTTCCATTATTTCCAGCAGTCAAATATGAACACCATTTCACTAGAAGTGAACAGGATCAAGGGCTCTGGACTTCAAGGAATGCACATTGCAAACCATGATGACACAGGATGAAGTGCAAAAATACCTCCTCCAACAAAGATGCAAAATTTAAATATGCTCTTACCTGAATCCATATCCCCCAAGAATCTAGCAACAACAAGATCTTTTCGCCAAAATTATATTCTGCAATCCATCTAATGTTAAAATGAGTACACACATCTTGCTCTTTGGTCCAAGATACTGCAGGGGGAAAGGCTCTTATCTCTTGCTATATCCCTTCCTTTCTCCTGTGCGCTCTTCAAGGATTCATTCTTTTCACTCCTTACAAAACTCAGGCCATCTCTTGGCTTCAAACATTTTTATTGGCTGACCCTTAACTTTTGAATGTGTTCCTATTACCATTTGCCAATAGTCCACACTTACTTTCAAGCATGTCCTAAAAACCCAAAGGAGAATTGCAATAACAATATTCCCTTTTGCACACTGACATTAACATCCAAATCCTTCTGCATTTTCGTACAAAAGCCTCCTCCTACTACTCTGTATGTATGCTGTTACTATTAATAATTAGATTGTAAGCTCTTTGGGGCAGGGTCCACTTCCCAATGTATGATTCATTTTGTAAAATTTTTTCTACTGCAAACAATGCAATGATCGAACTTTAGCCTATGCTGTTATTCCTGTGCTGTATTGTTTTTGTATTGTACTATTTCTGTAAAGCTATGTGTGTGTGTGTATATATATATATATATATATATATATAGTGATACATAATTACAAAGGCTGCAAGACACAGTCTTTTGTATACACATGTTTCTACAAAAGTATAATATCATGCACCATGCTCTTATATTATTTATCCAGTTAAACCTTTCAGCTTTATCAGACATTTAAGCCTCTCACTGATGCTCAGCTTTAATACCAATATGAAAATAAATGGGAGCTCCCCAAAGTCCTTATTGTGCCTCATAAAGGCATGGCCTACACTCTTAAAATGTCAGCTGTGAAATTTCTGCAAATCAGTTTTGCTCCTGTACGCCTCCTAGATCCACACCTAAAGCAGAGCATACCATTGACCAACACCGCTCAAAGATCCAGATGGCAATGGATCACACCAAAACAATGGGACAAGGATAGGGACCTGGACACCAAAACCTCCCTGTGATTTGCAGCTGGTTTTAACCTCTCTTGCTTCTTTCTCTTTATTTTTATACTGTTTATTACATTTATTTTTCCTCTGCTCCTCCTCTCTGAATGTTCATTTGAAGTCACGTGATGGGAATATCTTCCTACATTTACCTCACAGATGCAGGTAACTCAGTTTTTATGCAAACTACATATTCAAAAGCGAAACTGTTCGCTGGCCTAACACAATGGCTGCATTAGCTTTACACTTAGATGTAGATCTCTAGACACAGACAATGCGCATAGGCAAGGGCAACTCAGTCATTAAGTCCCCTTGGGGTCGCTCTTCTTACTCTACCTTTTTCATTTTATTTATTTATTGATGCATTGATTTATTTCACCACTCTCTACCAGTCCCTACTGGGACATTGAGTCTCCCATAATCACTCCACAACCAAGGAGACATGTTAATCTGACTCACTTATATTCTTATGGTTTTTTAACTATGACCTTTCATTGCGTTACTACCCACTGTTGCATGAAAAGAGTTATTATGTTTATGGGCTACACCTTAAGTTGTCCTACTGGGCCAGAGGTTGGAATTTATCATGGAGTTCACTTTACATATTTGCTTATGAATAGCTCTTAGCGTTTATGAATTCATCATTGCATGCTTGCATTTATCTGCTCATTTATGGGAGGTAGACATTCATTATTATCTATTATTATCTATTCAACTGCCACCTTACTTTTGTGCTATTCAGCAAATGATGTACATATTGTGGTTGACAGCTTTCCTACCTCATTTTTTTAATTCATAGTCCCTATCAACAGTCTGACTTCCGCTTCATGCCAAAGAGTGGCACCTACTGTGCCCATCTTTCTCATCTCTGCAGGGCAACATAGTAACTTGTTTATTTCTTTGCTCAGCTTATTAGACAATGTGTTATGTGACTAATTCTTCTATCTGTAAGTCCCCAAAGTAAAACTCCAAAAGCTTCCCTTCTATTGATGGCATTATCCAAATATCCCTTCCTAAAGTTCAGTTCAGTGATCACTTCCATTTGTTTCATGGAAGTGTAGTGGGACAGAATGGGTATGCAAACCATTCTGGATATTTCTTCTAGCATGTGCAGGAAAATAGTTTTAAATTATGACACTTTTCTCTGCTCCTTATTAGTACATAGGCTTAAACAAAGCATAGAGTGAAGGAGCACCCCAAAATGACCATCAAATTCCCCACTTTCTTCTGCTTTAGTGCAATCAGTGTACAGCACATAACATAGAAAATTGGTGTTAGGCATTCATAGCACTAAGAAATCAGTTCCACTACCTATGTCAGTATGAAACCATATGTATACACCCCACCTAATATGGACAGCCATGGGACACATGCATCATGACAAAAGTATAGTAAATGTGGAGAAAAACTAGTGCACCTTTGAGGTAGACATAATAAGAAGAACCTGGGCAATTTTTTCAGCAAATGGCTGCACCATAGGGGACAAATAAAATGTATTTTAGCAAAGGCAAAAAAAAAAATCCAAAATACATTATTTAACCTTTTGAGTACCAGATGGGTATGCAATGCATTCCAAAGCAATGTACTACTTACCCCTCTGGCACCCAAATGGTTCATCATTTAGAATTATGACCTTAAAGTCAGAGCAGTCATCACCAATATAATCAGATGTGTTTCCCATGATTAAGAGGAAAAAAGTGGTACCGTGTTAGCAAGTAGAGCAGATGGGATTCAATGTATGTTTCTACCAAACAACTCACAACAGTGAAATAGAGCAGATGGGATTCAATGTATGTTTCTACCAAACAACTCACAACACTGAAATAAAGGTGATACAATTTAATGGCTAACTGTGGACAATAGAAAGTGCAAGCTTTCAGGACACTAAGGCATAAAAGATGGAATAGCACTGATTAAGAGCACATATAAAAATTGCCATTGATTTAATGGATCTTTGAAACCTTTGGTGCAAGAAAGGGCCCTCAACGAATTGAGAAGTAATTAAATTAATGGGAATTTGTGGACATATTCAATTCTTTCCCTTTGGTGCAACTGTTTTTTTTCTTGCCCAGAACTGCTCCACAATTGTTTAGTATATAAGACCTGGAGGGCTCGATGCAAATGTTGGAGAAGGCTGTTTTTCCTGCTGATGGCATTTTTTCGAGCACAGTAAGCTATTCAAGTGCCATTGTGAGATAAAGTTAAAAGGTGTTTTCACCCATAGCAAATGATGAAAATACCGTAATTTGGAATTGAAATGTCTGCATTAATCGTGAAGATCTGATAAGGGACTCAAGTTATTGCAGGAAAGTTAAGACCCAATTTTTTGTGACTTGAGTCCCTTATCGGACCTTCAAATAGCCAACTCAGAACCTGAAAGTAAAAAAAAAATTTTAAAAAACCTACGTTCCCAGTGGATGTATTGATATGGGGCCCTAAGCACCATATCAATACAGCCAAAGTATGAAAAATGTTAGTAGAATTAGCTCTATATATAAAGGCAGTCTCTGATCCAATTCCCTCATTGCAGAATAGGCATTGGCCCGTGAGGAAGAAGAACGGGGGACTTGTGGCACACAGCACTGTTTCCACTGCTGCCGCCTCTGTGACTGCACATAGTGGTGGAGACATTATTAAGCTAAGATTATTATTATTATGTTTTTTGGACATATTATATTGGTACAACGTTACTATAATGGCTTATTTCTTAAAAAAAATAATGGCGGCATATTTCTATGAACCCAGGCACTAATACATTGCTTAACTCTTTGCTTAACCCCTCTGCCACTCAAGGGGTTAAACTATTATATTATATTATTCTACGTTGTATTAATACTTTCATTTTGTTTTACAGATACAAGAAAGAAGATTGAAGGGAAGGCAGAAGATACAAGACAGAAGAATGAAGAGAAGGCAGAATGAAGACAAAAGGAGACAGACAGTGGATAACAGGTAATTGTAAGACAAATGAGTTAATGATCGGTTCTTGGCAGTGTGTCAGGCACCGATAGTTAGCTTTTTTACTTTTAAGTTCCCAATACTGCTGCAATTTACCTGTGTTTTGGGAGCTTAACGCACAAAATGGACGTTTGGCCACAAGACCATTTCTGTGACCTAACGTCATTGTGCTTTTAGCCAGTAGGACATTTGAATACCAACTTAGACATTTTCTTTTGTCGGTCGGTATCCATCTTGTCCTGCCGGCTTTTTTAGCACAAACGTTTACATAGAGCCTATAGAGTGCTGGGTAAGGGATTACTCTGTAATGCTTTTCACATCCCCCTGAAACTGAAATGTCTGAGGATCTCAAAATTATAAATCCACAGATGCGCTTCATTTTAATACACCTGTTCAAATTGCTTTATCCAAACCAATCCAGACTGCTGAAAACTCAGGATCAGGTTAAATGATGTGAAGTCAGCAAATATTAATATGACACTCAGGCATTAAATGATGCTCACCAATGTAATTCAGGTGGGTAACTTATTGATGAATAGCTATAAATCACACCATCAGGCAATAAACATCTCTGGACCAAGCAACCAGATTTCATAAACATGGTCCAATGAAGGTTAAAAATGTGTATTTAAGTGTATATTTTAAAATCAAAGTTTCACAAATCGTGAAAGCTCACTGAGGCACATTTTACACCAATCACATTTACACATGCTTAGTTATAGGCATGTGAACTACTTCTGTGAAACTACCTAAATAACTGTAACTAAAGAGCATAACATTACATAAACACTATGGGTGAGATGCACTAAGGTGTGATAAAGAGGTGATAAAGCAGTGATGACTTCAACAGTGATATAACTTGTCCAAGTCTTATTTTAACCCCTTAATGACCAGCGGTCCTGCGGTTGGATTAACCTTAATCTCCACATAGACGTCATTTGGCAAACCTGCACAGAACGAGGGTCTGAAACTGACCACTTCATTGCTCACAGTGCTCCTGCAGGAGTGCTGTGAGCACAAAACCGATGACCTGCCAGGACCATCACTGGTCCTTAAGTCACAGATACTGATGATGGTTAAGGGGTTAATCTATGGAGCCAATGAGCTGGTGAGATGGCTCAGTTGGTTAAAGCATCAGCTGTAGAATCTGTTCAAGCTGTAAGGTCATAGGTTCTAGTCCCAGCAAGGTTTCCTCAGCCTCTCACCCTTCTGAGATAGATAAAATGAGTCCAGGACATACTTGAAAATGAGAGACAATCTCAATGTATTCTTCTTGGTAAAATACTTTCACAAAAAAAAAAATTCCATCTACCTTGGAGATCTTAGTGCATGGGATCTATAGAATAACATAGGAGCTGGAGAAGTGATATTAATGGAGAAGTCATCTCCTCTTTATCACCTCACGTCTTAGTTCTTAACCCCCCCTGAGATACCACAAACTACAAATCCTCAGAGGATAACGATGTACCATCACTACCAACAAATGTGAGACCTGAGGGACAGCACAGCCCATTAGCAAAGAAGACCTCTTTCCCCAACACATATATACAAATAACAGGTGGTAGTGTTAATAAATCAAATAATCTATTTAACCCCTTAAGGACCCATGATGGTCCCAGCACATGGTGGGTTGGACTTGTGATAAGGACCCAGGGCCGTCATGGATGTCAGGGCTCTCCAAGGGGCTGCATGCCATTCGTGGAGCCCTGCATCAGATGTGCAAAAAAAAACAAAAAAAAGCTCCATCGTCCTTAAGTGCAGATCATGAGCTTGCGTGGCCAGTCCTTAAGGGGTTAATATACACAAAGACTGGCCAGTATAAAAATAAAAACAGTACAACAAAGAATAAAAAATTACCAACAATTTCATCACCAAAAAAGAATTATCATATAGAAAAAAATAAATTGCCATTTATTCATAACTTTACATGTAATGTGCCATTTAGGGGTCCCACCACAGTATGAAATATCCACCAGACCAATGAGCTTAAGTTTGAAGTAAATCAACACTGTCTCTCAGTAGCACTCATTTAAGGAAAAAATACCATTTGTGCAAATTTTAGATTAGCTACAGTTAATTGATGAAGCAGCGGTAAACAGCAGGGGGATAGTTTTTACTTTTTTTGGGGGGGGTTAAAGTAATCTAGTATTTCCTCCTCTGGCCCATGGGATGCTGGGCAGAAAGTCTCAAGGATATGTCTTAGGTTGTTTGTCATAATTCAAGGCTTCATCTGGCTTCTCTGGGGGTGAGGTGCATGGAAATGCACGTCCTTCCATGTTTCTTGTTGCTTTAGTGAATATAGATATCCCAGAATGTGAACATATATAAAATAAAAATAATGGTGGGTGTGGCCTGACGACACATCCGGATGGTCGCATAATACTCTAGCTCCAGGCTCGAGAGACCAAATCTGGCTACCAATGGTTTTTTATTCAGGTGAAAACTTTCCTTTATCCCTCAAGAACTTGACACAATGTTTAGTCAATCGAAATCCAAGAAAGAAAAGAATGTGAAGGACTATTTTTGGAAAAAATCAGTTAACAGATCTTCTCCTCATGGATCCAATATTGCCACCGCATATTTCAGGGCCGAAAAGGATACAGAACGAAATTCACCCCGTGCTCATTATCCTTCAAACAGTGCTCACAGTAGCATGGACGATGACTCTGATACTGAAACAATGGATACTCCATCCATTAAACAAGATCTTCATGTTCTTTTGGCTGATCCCAAACTGTTCATATGCGAGAAACTAAAGGATATTAAACAAGATGTCACTGAACTCGAAGGATGAGTTGAGTCCTTGAAAGAAGACTGAGACTCTCTACACACGCTTGTAAATGATTCAACGGTGAAATCAAATTCATTACTGGATCACCAATTGGATTTATTGTTAAAAATCGATGAATTGGAGAACAGATAACACAGAAACAACCTCCTCCTTCACGGAATATCGGAAGAGATTGTACCTGATCTATTGTTGGACTTTATTCAGCGCTTATTCCGCTCTGTCATAAATAATACAGATGACATCCATTTTGTCATCGAAAGGGCGCACAGGGCATTTCGCCCCTAGATCATCCACATCAGAGACCCCTAGAGATGTCATCTTACATCTCCAATCTTATTTAGATAAAGAAAAGATAACTAAATTCACCAGGAATATGACATCCATTTCCATTGAAAACCAGGATATCAAAATATATGGAGATCTCTCACCATTCACAGTAAAATGGCTCAGAGACTTGAAACCTATAACCAACACTCTTAAACAACAAAATGTCAGATACAGATGGGGTTTCCCCCTTATGCTCATCGCCTCTAAAGATGGCTTTACCCACACTTCACGTTTCCGAGGTGACCACACGGACTTTATTGCGAAAGTGCACCTTCAAATTGCCAAAGATTTGACCCATCTCAACAGCAATCCTATTCCCTGGGACAACTTCAGTAATACCCAGCCTACTTGGACCATGATTAACAAAAGAAGAAAAGTTCCTAACTCCCCAACTTCACCGCTGGTAGCAGCAAAATATGCACGCCAAACAGATGACTGACTTCTTATTTTGCTCCTCTTATGATCTCTCTTCCTTCAGCTTTTTAGAAGTTTGCAGTTCACCTGTGCGCAGGTTTGAAGTTCTTATAGATGTGTTAAGATCTGCAACTGACTCATATCTATACTTTTTACCACAGGAATCATAAAACTAGTGTTACCTGTTTTCATAATGATATCCCAAGTTGTTATGCCGATGATATAGCATATTATACTTTCAATTTAATTTTCCATGAAAGATAACCTCTTGTCATCCTTTCCCAATCTCTTTTCTTCTCCTGTTTTTTCTATTCAGATATCTGTCCGACCTCTGTTCACCATGTCATTTACTGTTCATTCTCTTTACTACATCGGAAAAAAACATATATTTGCACTATTGTTTATACTCCTCCATTACAGACATCCTTGCATTGTAACTACACAAGAATAACTTACCGCTCATACAACTATACCACTTTACAAAGGCTCGCCACCCTTCTACTTACACTCTTTCCACAAATTACCTGAGACTTTTTTGCTCACACATTGTATTACTTCCTTCTTTAATTCCTGTTTTTTCATTCTAGAAACACCAGTGTATTCAATTATTGTTAGAACCAATACAGTAATTGTACCAGCAATACATTTGCCCTCTCAGGGGAATATTTGACCATTATGTGAATACATTAATTGTTGGAGGGATATGATAGTTCCTATTATGAATCTGCTTAACATTGTGGTAAGGTTTTATCACACAATTCACTTTCTGTCATCCTGCCATTGTAACCGTCATATTGACCCTCCCAGCATAACATACTATGTATTCTTCTATACCCTCATGCTGCCTCCATTCTCCTGCCTTTGAAACTATACACGAGGGAGGAGAAATGAGAAGAAGACTTTAGAAGACCATAAAGCAAGTATCCCTCTGTCTTGTTCGCATACTCTCGTATCTTGTAGGTTCTAGATAAGATCACACTCGGTACTTAAATAGTCCTTTAACTCCTCTATTTGCTCCCATACATTCTCTGATATGTTTGTTCAACTCTCTTGATACTTAAGCTATCCCTTAGGTATATTGCTTTACTTTATGTTATTGTTCTGCAGATATTGTCTGTATCATGTTCAATTTTGACTTTGCAATTTGTTCATAGGCCGCTAGTCCTTATGTAGAAATAACCTGTTTATACTTATACATTTACGTGCATGTCTCTTGGGATCTGGTGACTGCTCTATCTTCACTCCTCTCATGACTCTGTGTAGGGGGATGGAGATATGGCCTTCCTTGGAGATATGGATGTTGTTACCTGTTTTCCTATCTGTTGTAAAATTGATACTAGTCGGAAAACTAAGGTCTACCCACCAGACTAGAAAGATTCAACCCTTCCCCTCTCTCCTTTCTATTTCTCCCTTCTTTTCTTCCTACTCCCTTTCTTCTATCACCCTTTCTTCCCTGAGTGTGGGGGCTCTTATTGCATTACGGCCGATCTTCAGCCCCGTACTGGGAGGGATCTGCTGTGGTGTCTCACTCTGTAAGCACACTTGAAATTTCATCTTATAATGACATCTTAACAATTTTCTAAACCAATACTAATTATTTCACAGAATGTAAAGGGTCTCAACTCCCCTAAGAAAATATATGTTGCAACATTATCATGCTGCAAGAAATACATCTCAAACGTTGTCAGGAGATGAACCTTGCAAGTAGATAGTATTCTAAAGCTTATTTGAGCTCAGCCCAAATTAAGAAGTGTGGTGTGGCAATCTTAATACATAAAAAGTTACCCTTTACCCTTACTTCCAGGCAAAAAGATCCCAAGGGAAGGTTTATTTTTATCAAAGATCAAATACACTCTAATACTTATACTTTTGTCTTTATATATGCTCCTAATGTAGACCAACTTTCATTCTTATCCTGAAAAAAATTAGACACCTTTAACCCCTTAAGGACCGGACATTATGGGACATTTCCGTCCCATAACGTCCGCATAGGGGCACGTTGACGGGCCGGTACACGTGACCTGTCACGTGTATCGGCGCGTCATTATGGGGCTTGAAATAGATCGCTCCGATCTTGGAGCGGTCTATTTCATGCCCCATTTTTACTTACAGCGCTCCCGGTAGAGCGCTGTAAGTAAAATGTACGTGACGTACCAGGACCGTCAAGGGTCTTTCAAGAAAGTTTACCCTTGACGGTCCTGGTACGTCAAGGGTCCCTAAGGGGTTAAACAAGGGACATTGTTTCTAGGGGGTGATTTTAACCTTCCCCTGTTCCCCACACTTGACTGTTACTCTGGTTCCTCCTCACATTCTAAAACTACCCTTCATCGTGTCTGTCAACTCCTTCATGACTTTAGATTAGTAGATATTTGGAGGACTTTAAACCCAGATATGAAACACTATACATTTTTCTCAAATCCACACAATTTATATTCCAGAATAGACTATATAATGATCCAACATTCTTCTGTATTCACGGTAAAACAGGCCAATATTGGCAATATAACATGGTCCGATTATGCTCTCATTTCTGTCTTTTCTACTCCCCCTGTTCCCTAATTCATCGAATCAATGGAGACTTGCCGAATAAATCTTGACAGATAGGACAGTGATTGATTCTATATGAAATTCCTTAGATATGTACATCAAAGAAAATAAATCAGATTTGATTTCTCCAATATCAGTATGGGAAGCACATAAATGTGTCATAAGAGGGGAATTTATGAAACAAAAGAAAAAACTTAGTCTCCAACAGATTGACATCCTACAGTATTAATAAGCTTTTCTCAATTAAGACATGAACTTAGGTCCCATCTTCTTATCAAAGTTGAACGTGCTTTTTTAAAATCTAGACAAACTTTCTTTGATCAAGCAAATAAACCAGGTGCTCTCTAAGCTCAACAATTTAAAGCCACTCTTACTCACACATACATTCCTCAAATTAAAGATTCATCAGGGAACATTAAACATACACCAGCGGATATTACAGAATCATTCAGATGTTAGTATGAAAGATTATACTATCTTCACTCTCATCTTTCGCACCCACAGCCTCAGCCCTCTGCCATTAATGATTACCTTCACAAAGCTAAACTCCCCCAACTCGACCCAACTGCAGCCCAATCTATGGAACTTCCCATCTCGATGGATGAAGTCACCTCTACTATTCAATCTCTCCCCCCAAATGAAAGCCCTGGCCTAGATGGCTTCACCAAGCTTATTATTCTACTTTTAGAGACCTATTACACCTCTTTTAACTGACTGTTTCTGGACCCTTCCAGATAACATTTCAGCTCACTCCACTATGACAGAAGCCTTTATAATGGTGATCCCTAAACCTGGTAAAGACCACTCTTCCTGCTCGAACTATTGGCCTATCTCCCTATTGAACATTGATGTTAAAATCTATGCAAAAATGCTGGCTGAAAGATTGAAGCTCCATCTTCCAACTCTGTTACATCTAGATTAGGTGGGGTTCACACCGCACCATGAAGCTAGAGACAACACTAGGAAGATCCTCTCGCTACTCCATCGCATAAAAGCGCTCAAATTGCCATCTGTCCTCTTAACAACTAACACCGAAAAGGCATTTGACCATGGGAATTGGTCTTTTATATCCTCCACATTGCACTCTTTTGCTTCATTTCTTACGTTAAATCCCTATACACTAACCCAAATGCTAAAATCAGTGTTAATAGTCATTTTTCCTCCTCCTTACCCATTTCAAATGGAACACAACAGGGATGTCCACTTTCCCCGTTATTGTTTGTCTTAGTAATCAAAACATTAGAGAATCACGTCAAACACTCTAATTCAAGGCATCCCTATTTCTGGCCGCACGTATAAGCTCTCCATCTTTGCTGATGACGTCCTTCTATCCACTGCAAATCCAGAGCAATCTGTTCCTGAGTTTCTTTCTGAACTAGACTCCTTCTCCGCTGTATCAGATTTTAAGATTAATCTACAGAACTCCGAAGCATTGGCCATGATTATTAACCCTGATAGATTATCACGTCTGGCTGCTACCCTTCCCCTTCAATGGTCACCACATTCCATTTCTTACTTAGGCACAAAGATAACTTCCAACCTCAATTCGCTTTATAGGACAAATTTTCTCCCATTATTAAGATATACGATCGGCTCTCATTAAGTGGTCCCCATTGTATGTTTCTTGGATAGGGAGAATACACGCCCTTAAAATGTTAATTTTACCTAAATTTATCTACCTATTCCAGACTTTGCCAATATATCTTCTGAATTATTTTTTTTTTTTTTTGCAACTTATAGATTATTCTCTTTTACGGGGAAAAAAAGAGGCCAAGACTTAACCTGCGTGTTCTTTACACACATAAAACCAGAGGTGGACTGGGTGTGCCAGACATACGTAGCTATTATCAAATGGCAATCTTGGCTTCGATACCTGACTGGCATAACAATGGTTCTCATAAATTATGGGTGCATCTGGAAAAGACGTTTTATCAGACATGTGATCCAATGATTGAAATCTTGCTCCCTTTGGCTGATCGACATATTTCAATTGTATTCCACCCTATTCTCAAAATAGTTTTTTCTGTTTGGAATCAAACAAACCGCACTGGGACTCTAATCCCACTCCCCTCTTCTTTTGCCAGAATCTTTTCCCCTAACCAAACCAAGTTCTCTTTACCGACCTCTCAGTTTCCTAATTGGTCAGGTATATCGGATCTCCAATTACGACATTTTCGAGATGCTATGAACGTTACCCCTTTCCCTGACCTACAGTTCACTTACTCCCTCCCATCTAAAGAAATGTGGAACTACCTTAGGCTCAAACATTTTTTAGTTCACCCAGACATTATAGAATGTTTCAATCGCCCCTTGTCTAGATTCAAAACTAATATTTTCTTCCCAGACCACCTTAAAGGCAAGACCATAGGCAGGCTCTATAATATTCTCTTGACAACTGTTGATAATATTAAACCTCTTTACGTGACTGCGTGGGAAAAAGATCTTAACTTATCATTGTCCAATAAGGAATGAAGCACCATTTACTCCACAATACATTCCTCCTCTATCTCAACTGCTATGATTGAAATGAATATTAAGCTCCTAACATGGTGGTATTATACACCGGTTAAACAGAAATTCCATACATTTAACCCCTCACTGCCAGCCACATTCTAGAGGTGTAATAGTGCTAGAGGCTCTCTTCTCCACATATGGTGGACCTGCCCTCTCATAACTCGATTTTGGGCTGACTGCTTATGCCATATAGAACTGGCATTTGAAATCAATATAGACAGGGATCCTTGGTTGATTCTTTTTTTCTGAGACCTGCCTCCAGGCCCTCGCCCACAGAAGATTTTTATTCTTACCATGCTGAATGCAGCTAAAGCTTTAATACCACTAAGATGGAAATCCTCATCTCCTCCCACGTTTACAGATTGGCTATCTAAAGTTGAAGAACATATTCTCTTTTCTAGACTATATCTGTTGCACAGAAACCAAGGCCCAAAAATCCTAACCAGTCTGATTTCTAAATGGTTTGAGTCAAAAAAGACATAACCACTTGGTTAACTGCCATTACACACCCTTGAATTATGTGATACCAGTCGACATAGCCCCAGCAGACCCCCCCCCTTTATTCCTTCGGCTCCTCCATCTCAACTCTACCTTTGACTATCTCCCTTCCTCTATTTGTATTTTACCTCTCCATCACGCTCACCCTCTCTTATCCTGATATACCACTTTCCCCACCAACCCTAATCTATTATTCTTTTTCTCCCTCAAAACTTCCCCCCCTCTTTTTCTTTACCTTCGTCTCTCTTCATTGACTTGAAAAAGCAGCATACTCCTGATACAAAAGCGAGCAGTAATTGTACCATTTTGGAAATTGCCTCGTATTTACAACCCCTTGTAAAACTCCTAAGACTCTGTACAACCTGTAGTATTACTTATTGTAATTTAGTTACTACTTGACATGTAACCCTCTTTCTTTGATCTGTATACATTGTGTAACTTTGTATAATATCACCTTTCATTGATTTTTATACTGTTTTTAGAGATATGCTACCCAATAAAAATCTTTAACTCAAAAATAAAAATAATAAATATATATTTGATTGTAAATTAATCTCACCCCTGTGTATTGGATGGAATATTGTATTGAGTTATATTGATGTTACCAGAAATATACAGTAGCATTTGACTCTGGTGGATAGGGGGTTGAGAAAGGTGAAAGATGGTATATATTGGTGATTTATCTTTATCAAAAGAGGACAACATATGATAGTGTGAATAATTTTCCTGATGGCATTTAGATTAATGTGTGGGTGGTTGTTTTATGTTTGGTAGACTCAATATAATAGAGGGGGGAGTAGTAGGACCCCTTTATGGCCTGATTAAGTCTCATACAGAGAACAAACATTTAGTGGAAGACTTATTGGTCTTTATCGCCACATATTTTACTTTGTAGCTATCATAGTATAATAAAGAGATTATTCTTGTATCACTCTGAATATATATGAGTAAGTTTCTCATTTTGTAAGTTAATACATTTGTGATCTATTTACTATTTAATATTTTATGTTTAAGTAAGGTTTATATTGTATTTTTGTATGATTATATATTGATTATACTTTGTTTCACTGTGCCCACTCTGTGTTTGTTTTGTATTGTTAAGGCCAGCATAGTAGTGGTGCTTATACTGAAGGCTGATTGGTTTATTTAAAACCGTCTTGCATTGTTAAATAACCCCATAACTCCAGTCATTGCTTATCTATAATTAAGTGGGTATAAGCACGAAACATGTTGGATAACATTTTGTTTGTGCCTTCTACAGATTTAATGAGTGAATAAAACGTATACTTATACATTTTGTCATTTCATGCTAGAAAAACTACAGAATCTCAGACTTTGAAAATTGCACATGAATATCAAATAACAGGCAACAAAGAATATTAACATTATACTTTGTTTCATGTATTTGCAATGGCATATCTTGCCCTTCAAAGTAAAGTACATCATTGAATAAAGTCATCATATTGAAACTGCAAATAATTTAATTGTATTAAGTACTGCAGAACAATCAGATTGGGACTTACACTTCCTGTGAGTGCAAGCACCTCATTAATGAGAATATTACATAAATGATTTGGATGCTTTCCTTATCTAAGCACCTTACAGGCATGAGACAAAGATATTATAAATTCAAAGAAATGCACACAGGAAAATCAAAAAGAGTTTGATATACACAAAGAAAAATATCAAGCATATCCATGATTTCAAGGACAATATTAATCATAGTGCTTTGATAATGAAGCTGTGCATACTTGTAGCTAGAAATATGAAACTTAAATTCAGGATTAATATCATTGAATGTTTTTGATAATTTAAAATGTAAATATCTAAGCTAGTTTTCCCCAAGGTCTGACTCAAAAGAAGAAAAAATATAGCTACGTAGTTTATGAGGATGAGGCAGAAGTACATGAAAATCAACTTTTTCCAGGTCCCTATAAAACAAGGCAAAAAAAGTTGAAGCTATTTCCAATTATGCCCTTAGTGGAAAAAAAAAGAAATGCAGAAATATAATAAGAAGCAGGCTTTTAAAATGGTTAAGTCAGAAGGTTTCTGTATAAATTGATATGCTATTGAAATGTTGCCCACTATTTTGGTGACCATCAAAAGGGCAAGATCATCACATTGCCTGCATCAAAAGGACGACATTAGAATGTCACCCTCATCAAAATGGAGACAATCTGATGACGCACGCTTAAGGTCACCCTGCACTGTCATGTAGAACTTTGGAGAACTTTCAGTACCCCAGTGGCACATGCAAATAATACAATTTGCCCTATACCCCCCCCTACATTTTGCTAGTAAACTATGTATACCCTCCATCTTTTTCTCCACAGATGGAGGGTACATGGTTTACTATTGAAATGTCACCATTTAATGGGGGAGAGGGGGTATAGGGTAAATTGTTTATTTTTGTTTGAATGGTCACAAAATAGTGGGCTACATTTCAGTCTTAAATCCATAAATTAAAAGGCTTTTGTTTTGGGAGGTGATATCTGTGTACTAATAGAAAACTGGTTAAATGATAGAGAGTTTGCCTTTGGTAGTTGATCTAAAGTTGTAAGTGGGGTGCCACAGGGTTCAATCCTGGGCCCAATGATTTTTAATTTGTTTATTAATAATCTAGAAGAGGGTATTATAAAAGTAGTGTCTCAGTCTTTGCTGATGACCCTAAACTGTTCAAGGAAATACATATAGAGCAGGGATGGGGGGGGTTTCTCTGCAGAAAGATTTGAATAAACTGAGCAAATAGCCAGAAAAGTGGCATATGAGGTTTAATGTAGATAAATGTAAGCTTATGCATTTGGGCTGCAGAAACAAACATGCTACATATACACTAAATATGAAACTACTTGGGGAATCCTCATTAGAGAAAGATTTAGGACTACAAATATACAATAGGCTTCACAGCAGTGTGCAGTGTCACTCAACTGCTGCAAGAACAAACAGTGTACTATACTGTATAAAAAGGGGTATAGATGCACGGGATACTAATATAATTCTACCTCTTTATAAATCCTTGGTAAGACCTCATCTAGATATGGAGTAGAGTTTTGGGCAGCAATTCTTAAAAATATATTATTAAACTGGAGAATGTGCAGAGACATGTTAGAAAACTGATAAAGGGACCAGATGATCTGAGTTATAAAGAGAGACTAGACATTAAAGAAGGGGTGTCTAAGGGGAATATGATTACCATTTACAAATATATTTTAGGTCAAAACAAAGAACTCTCCAATTAACTATTTATTCAAAGAGCTGAGTGAAAACCAAGAGGCCATCCATTACGACTAGAGGAAAAGTGTGTTAGACTAAAACAAAGACAAGGATTCTTCATAGTAAGGGTAGTAAAGTTATGGAATTTTTTGCCTCAGGATGTTGTGCATGCAGCTACTGTAACTGCTTTAAAAAATGTACAGAACAATATTGAGAATTATGAAGCTGGCTTCAAAGTAGATATGTGACTGCCTTGGAGTCAGGAAGAAATTTTTTACCCACTTGGAAATAGCTTCAACAGGGGTGATATGACATGGACTAAACTTGATGGGCGAATGTGTTTTTTTCAGCCTCTGAAATTGCCAGAGTGAGTCTCCACCTACATACTAGACCTTAAAGGCCTCAGCCTGCCGCTCCTCCCTTGCACTTTTGTGGTGTACCTCTTGTGATTCCGATGCTCAAGTCCTGTGTATGACTCCTGGCTTGTTTTGAACTTCAGCTCCGTTTGATCCCTGACTGCTGCCCACTCGTTCTGACTCCTTGCTCTGGCTCACTACCCGATCCGGTTTGACCTCTGGCTCTGGCTGACTACATGCTCCGGTTTGACCTTTGGCTTTGGCTGAATTCCCTGCTCCGTATTGACGTGGCTCCGGCTGACCTCGATCCTCAATACCCATGGTCTACTGTCTCCGCTTACGCTCCCTCATTCGAGCGGTGCTCAATTGTGTCAGTCCATGCCGCTGGTATTCTCGCTATCTCCACTCTGCGCCACTGGGTACCCTAGCACACTAGGGCCTCACAGTCACCACTGCCTGTTAGACTACCCTAGTGTTCTAGGGAGTTCCAGTCACCATTGCCTGTTGGGCTACCCTAGCATTCTAGGGAATATATGTTACCATTGTCTGTTGGTTTACCCTAGCGTTCTAGGTAATATCAGTTACAGCTACCTGTTTGTCTACTCTAGCGTTTTAAGGAGTCCTGTCTCTGAGCTCAACCACCTTAAGATATCTGGTGTATTTCCCTCTGTTCCCAGGGGCTTTACAGCTGCTCCTATACTAGTAGCTACTACCATCTCTGCTACTAGCAAGTGCCTTCAGTCAGAGTGGTATTTACATCTATTCAATTGGGTGATCCTGTGCTTGTTCCTTACCTGCCCAGTGAGGGTTGGGGAAGTGCCCAGACACTGTCCTTACACCTGGTCCAGTGAGGGTTGGGAAAAGTACATTTTATTTCATCCTGTTCTATTTCTCAATAAAGGTATTCATTTTTACTGTATCTGTACTTGTCAGTGTTGCTATTCTGAAGTCACTCTGTGACACCCCTCAGTCCATGTCTTGACGATCCAAAATCTTCTTGTGAGGTAAAAAACACCTTTTGAAGACTGGTGTTGAATCTCAGTCCTAGAAACAGTATCTGTTGAGATGGTACTAGCTGAGATTTGCTTAGGCTGATTGCCCAACAGTGATTCTTTATAGTTAACAGAACAAGATGAAGGTATTGTTGAATTAGCTCCTGAGATGGAGCCTTTAGCAACAGATCATTCAGGTAAAGAGTCAGATTTACTCCCATGGATCTGAGGTGATCCATAAAAGGAGCCATAACCTTTGTGAAAAGTAGGGATGTGTAGGTAGGCGTTTTGATGTCCAAAGATTTGAGAAACTCCTCTGGTTCCATGGCTGCTATCACTGACTTGATATACTCCATCTTGAACCTGGGAACTTTGCTAAACTGGTTTAAGTTTTTCAGGTCCAGGATAGGATGTAATTGGATACCATAAAAAGATTGGAATAAAAGCCTTTGAATTTTGGTCTGTTGCTACTGGAACACTTACACCATTGTCTAGGAACTAATGGATAGCCTGATGAAAGGCCTGTAACTTCTTTTCTTTCAGTACACTGGTGTCACGGTTTGCATGCAAGTCAGACAGAAAAGTAAAATTCACCTTTATTAATGTAAGCAAATAATAACAATGATCAGGATTGTTCACAGGGTAACCAAGAGGTAGGGACTCTATCAGCAATAGAAGTATACCTTCCAATCCCTGAACTTCAGAGACTAAGCCAAAGCCAATGGTAGTCTCTAAAAGAGAGGAAGCGTAAGCCCGATGGTTCTCTCAATGATGGAATAGGAAGATGACTGACTCACGCCTGCAGCCAGCCAGGAGAAGACTGTCGCTAGAAGGTGAGACAACCAAATAATCTACTGACTGGTGCCTGCAGTCAGTAATGTCAGAATCTGCCACAGCCACAGGTCTGCACCAGATTGGGTGTCCACTACAAGGGGTAACATGAAAGAGTAGTCAGACAGAGCCACAGGTCTGCACCAGATTGGGTGTCCACTACAAGGGGCAACACGAGACAGTAGTCCGACAGAGCCACAGGTCAGCACCAGGATGGATGATCAGACAAGCCTAGGTCATACACGGAGTGGGGAGTCAGACAGAGCCACAGGTCTGCAGCAGATTGGGTGTCCACTACAAGGGGTGATATGAGAGAGTAGTCAGACAGAGCCACAGGTCAGCACCAGGATGGATGGTCAGACAAGCCAGGTCATACACAAAGATCAGGAGCAACTAGAGAACTGTACTGCACACCAGTGTAAGGGTAACTGGATGAAACTCTAGTTCCCTTTAAATACAAGGCGCCAGGAAGTAGCTAGGAGGAGCCAGACCAGAACCCAAGGTATAAGAAGGAACCTGCGTCAGATACACTTCCCCCGTCTGAAATTGATGCATCTCACAGCTAGATGAATCGTACGCTTGCACAACCGCTGCGTCAATCAGAGCCTCCCATTCGCTTAGCATGAGGGCACAGGCATCCAAGCCCAGTCCAAACAGTGAAGTGTGGGATAACGCAGAAGCGTCATGTAGAGCGATACAACTCCAGCGCCAACCTAAACGGCGACGCTGGATATTGGTAAGCTGTGACACCTGGACATGAAAAAAGTGATGAAGAGGAAGAGTTGTAAAAAACATTCTGTACCCTTCTTGAAAGAGTTGTAGAATCCACTTTTCTGAAACTGACATCATCTATTGATGAGTGAAGTGACCAAGTCTTCCCCCAGATGATGGTTTGAGGGAGACTCCATACTCCAAATCTGATGCTGTAGAGGGCTTGTTATCTGACTCCTTGAGCACAGTTTTCTTTGGTGTCCAGGTAGGTTTTGCTCTATGAAAACAAAAGGAACCTCCAAAAGATAGATAAGAAGGTTGTCTGGAGGCCATTTTACCTCTGTAAGTAAAAGTCCTTTTCTTGCTGTCAGACCACTTAGGTTTATTTTGTCATATCAATAAATGATGGAATAGAGAAAATTAAATCTCAAATTTAGCCCTGGTTGAGAATGAGTTCAACTTCCTTAGAATAATGATAAATATTCAATAAAGAGCAAAGTCCCAAAGGAACTTAGCCTTAATGAACACTTGAAGTTTAAAAACAGAAATGTTATAGTGTGTACCCAAAGGGATGATCACTGAAGTATAATTAATGGACAGACTTAATTCCACATAAAAAAAAACAATGGCAGAAACAGATCTTGGCCTAAAATGAGCTGGCAATGAAGGGGTTAATTTTTAAAAAGATTATAAATAGAGTGCTGCTCACCTGGAGTCAGCTCAAAAACAGATGGCCAAACGAACTCTTGTAACAGTACTGAGTGCCCTAATACTATAGAGTGGTAATCTGGACAAATGTCGTTCACCCTTCAGTTGCTGAGAAGCTAGTAGTGTACACATGCTTAAGTGCCAAATTTAAGTGAGGAGAAGGAAACCAGCAATGCCTCAGAAAGGCATGGTGCTCCGTGTAGAGAAACACAAAGCACTATGCACTGAGGTAAATTTAGTAGTAAATATAGAAATAAATCTAAGAAAATATAATATAATTAGCATGTGTCCCATGAAGATCACCTGCTAACTACAAAGCTTTTCCTCCCTTAACAGCCAAAGGCTAAGTTTTGGCCTCTGTAATTCAAAGATTAAGCTATTCCACAGGAAGGAAGATAGAAATCAAAGACTAAAATAGGAGGACTCTCCTTACAAAGTGAGGGTCCTTAAATGGTTAGTAATGTCTAAAATTAACTAACCCTGTTATTGAAGGTATTAAATAGATAATATTAATGTGCCAAGTCGTATCTCTCAAACCTTTACAGTTTGAGAGATATAAGCGCTGAAAGTTCCCCCCTCCTGCTGACAAGCTGTAAAGCTGTCAGCAGTGGATCTGTGTTGGCCGACTCGGCGGTTCTTGAGCAGAGCACAATGAGCACTATCGAAAAACACATACTTCACTGTAACAGTCTACAAAGCGTGCTTGGTTAGGAAGAACCCTTTGCAGACAATTCCACTGAAGTATTTGTTCTTCGATAGTGCTCATTCAGCTCCGCTGAAGAGACGCCAGCTGGTGTGGGACCGGGATCTCCTGACATCAGCTACATGCTGACATCTGGAAAAGGGGAGGGAGGGGGAGACTTTCAGCTCTTATATCTCTAAAACCGTAAAGGTTTGAGAGATACTACTTGGCACATTAATATTATATTTTTAATACATTCAATATTAGAGTTAGTAAATGTTAGCCATTACTAACCCTTTAAAAGCTTTGAGTAAAAAGACTGTTTATTATTTTACCTAACTAATGAAGATGTCTTCTGGGGAAAATTGCTCCTTACCTCCTTGAGGGACACTCTTTTAAAACTGAAGGCATTTGGGCAGGGGGAGGGGTTAGCAGCCAGGAAGTAGGAGGAGTTTTTTATTACAGTGAACTGCCTCTTATAGGCATGCTGTTTAACCACATGGTCTCTGCATCCCTCAGTGATGCTAGAGAAAACCTGACAAAGAGAAAAAGAGCAACAAGAGGAAGTATGACTTAATGGTACGTTATGAAGATTTGCTGGATATAATGACATATGACAGGAGAAAGGTAAGGTGTATATAGGAAAAAAGTTGAAAACATGGTTGGGCTGTTGAAAGGAGTTAGAAGTAAGGAATGGAGAAAAAAATATGCAAGTGGAAAAAGGAGAGAAATTGCAGCAAGGCAGGAAAAAGGAAGAGTGTAAGGAATTCTGAAAGTTTGCTGGTGTTCTTGCTTACATGTACTGTGCTTGTTATGTCTTTGTGTTCTGATCTAGTTCTACTGTTGAGTTCTTGTCTGTTCCTGTTCAGCCCTTCCTTTTCCTTTCCTCCTACTGTCTATTTAGCCACCCACCCTTGCCATATTATTGTGATCCAGAATCACTATCCACATTCAACTGACTGTTACTGAACCCTTGCTTGCATGAACACACTTACTGACCTTTTGATTGCCTGACCAAAGATATCTGCCTAGGGCCTGGTCAAGGTGGGGGCCTGCTTTGCACCACCGATCCAGCTTCCAACAAAACAACTGGCCAGTGGGAAGATCTCTCCACCTGCAAGCTGAGGTCTTGGGAGGTAACTAGCTGAAAATGGGCATGGCATCCCAAGTGGCCCTCTGAATGAAATTGAGGAAGGGGAATACATCCCCAAAATGGGTAGAATTGAATCAGCATTTGGAGGACCTAAGTGTCATGGTTTGGCTGAACTGCTCTGTGTTTTTACACTCTGCTGTTGACATGCTAGCGGCCTTTCCTTCCCTGTGTGAGGCTGAGTCAGCTGATGATTATGAACTGCCTTTACCTTCTAGTTACCATGGTTACTCACCTGATTGTTATCAGCCAACCCCTTATAGGCTATTTAAGCAGCTAGGCCCATTTCCTATTTGCCCTAGTGTTGTTAATGGCTGCAAGTGCGTTCTCCTGTGTTCCAAATTATCCTTGCATGACCTGGCTTCCTCTGACATCCCATATGGCTCCTGACTCCTGGCTTGTTCCTGATATCGATGACCTCCGTATCCTTGACCCCGGCTTGTCTGAGTACCTGTCTTGGTTCCTGACCCCGGCTTGTCTTTTGTTTTACGCTCCTGGATCGCCATTTTGCTTTGTTTGCTTTGGTTATTTTAATAAAGGTGTTTTGCACTTTACATTTTTGTATCTGTTTGTTTCCTGGTTCCTAACACTAAGTCAAACTGATGACCTGCAGCCAAACAATACCAAAAATTGCAAGGGAAGTAGTTATCACCGTGTTGGCCAGGGACAGAGGACCAGAGATTCTAAGCAGAACTGAAGAAATCCAGAATCACCAAGAGTGATTGTTTATTAAGAGCCCACTAGCAAGAAAACCTCTGGTGAACAGCTAGTATTATTTTAATTATACAATAAGTGCATGTTCTCTTTGATGGTATCTCATAGTTGGAGGACAGAAATAAATCTGATACCCCTTAGAGATTTCACTACACATTAGAAACAAATGACCCAAGTGTAATTGATTGTTCCATTATCCCCATATTGGTCCCATCCATTACAGCCCATCTAAGTCCATTAATTTCAAACCTAAGTTTTCCTTTATTATTTTTTTATTTTTTTACAATCATTACAAGTGAAAATTGTGGAACTATTCCTTTAAGCACTATCTCATGATGAAATTTTATTTGAAATGATTTTTAATATATAAATTTGAATTGAAAAATTGTCTTTAATAAAAACACCCAATTCTTTATTGCAACTCTATTTATGACTTACTACTACACTTAGAAGATCTATGGGTGCTGTCTTTTATTTTCTATTTTGCGTGTCACTAATGTAGCCCATTTCAATTTTAAGCTCTGTGGTGTCAGTAGTTTAGCCCCATTTCAGTTCTAAGCTCTGTGATGTCACTAAAGTAGCCACTTAAATTTTAAGTTCTGTGGTGTCATAAATGTACCCTCATTTCAATTCTAAGCTCTGTTGTAGCCGTTTAAAAATATATATTTAACCCCTTGGATGCCAGAGAGTTACCTACTGCATTGCATTTGCAATGCCTTGGTGACCTCTCTGGCATCCAAAGGATTTAAACATCCGTTTTATCTCTTTTTGTACTATTAGTTCTACCCACAAGTACAATGTACAAAACCAAGAACACTATGGAATCATAATCCGACTCTGCCTGACCATGCTTATTCTGAGACCACTGTTTTAGTAACCCTTGCTTACTTGATTAAATTCCCCTTGAGACCACCTGCTGCCAAACCTTTGCTTGCCTGACCACACTTACTTACTTGGGTCATGGAGATAGTTATTTCAATATTGTCAGAGTTGTAGTTCAAGAGTAATTGAATGATAAATTTCCCCCTACTGCCCCTTTTACCTAGTGTAAGCCACCTCCCCTCAGATGTGAAATCTGGTCCACAGACCAGACAGCTCACAGCAAGGGACAACCTTCTTACTGTGAGGACAATGAAAGCCCTGCCCCCATTGACATTTTTTCAGGTTTTTCCCTTAGGTTATTTGAAGATTGCCCCTCTCTGCAATCCACTTGGACACCATCTTGCTGCTCTGAGCTGAGCAGTGTTACATCAGTAAAAGGAGTGGTAGGGGGATACTTTATCATTCAATTATTCTTGAATTACAACTCTGACAGTACTGAAATAACACTGTCCATGGCCCAAATAATATGAAGATTAATTGGAGTTGCTTTTATTATGAAATATTACTATCCCTTTAATATGTAAGAGGCTGCACTCCTCTAAAAGTAAATATATTAGTAAAATAATGGACATACATAGAATTGAATAGAAAACTAGCGGAGAGTGCTATCAAAGTACTTTTTCAATAGAATATTTTATTAATAACAATTCTCAAATAGTATTGATATAGATATTTCAATCTACTAAGCGCTAATACCTTACTAAAAATATATCTATTTAGAATAAATGAATATATAAAATAATATTGAAGATTTAAAAGATCCGGAGTTTAAAAATATATATGCACTTGATTACAACATCTTCTAAAAATCAAAAAATCACAATGCCCCTAATTAGAGTTCTTGATAATATTCGAAACGTACAATGGACCTTATAATGGTAGCAATTTGTATATGACACAGCAATATCAGTTTTATAGGTGTCTCGATATAAAGGTTTATTTGATGTAATTTTAACCTTTTCGTTGCCTTATTGTTGTTATGTCGCGGGCAGGTCTGTATCGTATCCTTAATATGAACAATGTTCTGATATATAGTCACTGTAATGTGCACTTTATAGTTCCTTCTATTGTCAATTGTTTAAGAGAACCTCAGTTTGATGCTATAAAAGTACCTCTCAATATAATGTGTGAACCTCCGGCACTTTTTTCTCTCCTCCGTTGCCGTTCCTTTTAAATAAAGGACTTAATGCACAATAGCTATAATAGCTTTTCCACACACTTATATATTAAATAGAGAATAGTACTTGCAGTTTTATAATGTTCTCTCCTCCGAAGACACTCGGACCACATTCTTCTGAGTGCACTTTGATAGTGATAAAATATCAGACCTCCTGTCCTTAGACAAGTCCTCGCACGTGCTTCTGCTTATGCTTGTGTCATGTCTTATTGTATTCAAACAGATCTTCTTTATTTTAAACTGCTACACATAGAGTTTGCATATTACTGTAAACCTGGCACCTTCATAGAAAATAGTATAGCGCAATCTGATAAGCAATATCCTCCAACGCGTTTCGTCCCACTCAATGGCACTTCATCAGGGATATAATTTTTTCCCTTGAGAGCAGGAATTGTGGCTCTCATCAGCAACTGCAATGTGCACAATGTGTGTGTGGTAAATAACATCTGGGGGCACAACTGTATCCAAACATCATGACACCCGAAACCAAGTACTGCTGCCGTCACTATACCCCTTGTCCCGACCCCTCTAAGGACACGTGACAACTTGCTGACAGTTTAATAGTAATGATGAACCCTCCCTACCACCATCTTAGCATATTCTGCGGGATGAAATCTCCTCAGATGCCGCTTGATGCACTGCTTGCGATTCTCCTCCACCACAGTGGCATGTGTGGTCAGTGTACCACACAGTGTGCAATGGATAGAGACAAACTGCCACTTCCTAACATCAACAGAGTGGCTATCATTTGGCGGGGGAGGTAAAGATGGACGAGGTGGATTGGCAGAAGATGTAGTTACCCTAGAAGGTGATGGCGAGCTAGTTGTTTCACTCATTATGGAACTTCCAGTCTCTGCCTGGGTTGCTCTATTCTTCCTCCTCTTTGATCTCTGCCTCATCTTTTGATGCCTTTCTGGAGAGTCAGGGGGTACAGCAACAGTGGTGCTTGATTTCAGGGGCAGCACATCTGGCAACAGGTATAGCAATGGTGGCTGCAGGTACAGCAGTGGTGGCACTGGCAGCATGGGCAGCATGTCTTTCAGCAGGCACAGGCAGCTGACCTGTCCTGCTCTCACTAGTACTACCATTTTCTCCCTCCCCCCCCCTATTCCCCTTTCTCCCTCCCTTCCCATTATATTCCCCAAGATTCCTTGGGGTGATTTAGGGGGACTGGACAGCATTGGTTCAGTACTGCTAGTCACTTCCTCCTCCTCCTCAGACTCAGTGGACACATAATAAGGGTCCTTCCAGATCCTCCTTTTACTGCTCATAGTGATAGTCACTATGAGCCTCTCCTGCCTCAATTTAACAAATAATTCACAGCATAACAGCACAGCACGTCCACCTCGCTCTGTAGCTGCTTACGCCACATTTTTATAGCGAAAAAGCGGAAACAGCGTAAATTAATGGGCAGAAACTTTCTAGCCACTGAAAAATTGTTGGGGAATTGTGGTCAATGGGTGTAAAACGTGGAATTTTTACTCACTGTTTTAAAATTGGTTTTTCTCACGAAAAATCGGACAATTACATGTTTTTTGTGGAATTTCTCGCGGGAACACAGCGAGAACTTTCACGATCCCTACTGGCTACCACTTAAATGCACTACACTAGAACAGTAGCACCCTAAGGAAACAGGCAATTTGGTTAGGATATACAATGAACAAAAATGACAATCTAAGTATTTGTATACTAGGGACAATGTGACAGGACCCCCAAAAGTAGAGAGTCCCTTAGGGTATATCACAACAACCAGAACTAAATATAAAAACATGTATCTCCTGTTATATTAAGAGTCCTGTCACTCACTGTGATCAACATGGTCTTTCCTCCTCCTCTTACAACATTGTGAGGGTTGTATATGTGATAATTAGTATTTTATATACACCAACTCATTAAACAATGATAAACTTGGCAAAGACAATAATAAATACCTATGGTGCCTCTGCAAAATAAATTCAGTAAAAAAACGCATTAAAAAATCTCCATATATCATATATCCTCCAAAAGTCTTCTCACCTCCTATTCACAGGACATAGCGGGAACACACTCCATCTAAATGGGAAAAAAGGGGCAAGAAGCTAGTATGTTATAATGTTTATTCTACTCAAAATAGAGAATATAAACTAATTATTGTTCATCAAAAACATGATTGTATCATCAATGAATCAATGAGACCATAAAGTCGAATACAAGAGAAAGGCACCCAGATATCTAAAAGTGCCAGAGCCTATAATATGCCAGTTTGGCTACAATTACAGTACGGTGAAAACCTTAATTCAGCAACCACATTTAAAAAGGCAGCAATAAATTAGCAACAGTAGGTTGGTAGTGACCAATTTAGTCAGGGACATGGTTATAAGCAGCATGAGTTAGTAAACTGCAGTGAATAGATTTAGGCAAATAACAGGAGAAATGATATAGATTACCAGAATCATTATGGAAATTTCAGTGACTTAAAGCACTGAGACTATATTCATGTGGCCAGTTTCTCTCCCCCAAAATCCCTTTATTAGCCCCCATGTCAATCAATCTCTCTCCCGAATCTTACTAGCATCTGTTTGTTTAATAACGTCTTGCATGAAATATGGCTCTTTCCTCAGCAATAAAATAGTCCACTGCTGATGCCATGTCTTTTATGCGTAATCTCTGGAGTGTTTGTGTCTGGACTTTTTCGTTAATGTATCATAAATGATAAATTCTCTGGGAAACCACTCCCTCTTTTGCCTATCTCCCAACAGCAGTTCACCAAGCAAATCTGCTTTTTCAATAGTACTACTTATGCTTTTAATTTTTTTGGACATTTTTAATGAATAGCTAATACATTGTATTAGTGCTATTATGATCATGCATGTCCATTATTTTTCTAATAGTTGTAATTTTTGAGGTTTTGGGGCAATTACATAATAAAGGTCTTAGACCTCTCTAGCATTTAAAATTTCCATTTAAATCAATATGAATTTTTGTAAGCTCTTTGGGGGGAGTCCCCTTCCCAATGTATGACTGCCTTTGCTGCATTTATCCCCCACTAATAATGCACTGATCACACATTAGCTCTTATTCCTGTCCTATATTTTTGTTTTATACTATTATTATTTCTGTAAAGTGCTGTGCACATGTATGGCACTATATAAGTCAAGATACATGCATCCATACATACATACATGCATATATTTGTTAAATAAAAGAGTGCAGTGAGCATGCTAAAGAGTTGGTCTTTTGTTGCTTTATTTATAAGACCTATAATGCCTTTAGGGGGAAACTGAAAATGAATTATTTATTAAAGAGCTCTTTACATATATACATTTGGCTTCCTTTAGAAAGCTCTGTAAGCCAGATGCCTAATTTAAAGTAATTTACATTAGGAGCTTTAGCTATGAACAGATATAATTAGTAATCAAAATCAAGCATAAATATACACATGTTCAAACTTTATGTTTGCCAAGAAGCAAGCTTTAAAAGCAAAGATTTGATATAAATATTTACATAGAATTGTGTGAATATCCAGTAATTCTGCTTTTAATGTTTAGAAAGGAAGCAATTCATTTTGCTAATTTAATCACAATAAGCCACTGGTACTTGCAGCTGCACAAAAACTCTAAAACCAGTGAATAAGATAACGAGTGGCTAGAACAATGTCCTTGCCAGTAAGAGCTAGCAATCTCTTGATTACACTTGAAAAGTTATTGGAGGAATAAAGATTCCCGATATAGTGTCATGTCATAAAATGACTACATGCTATGATTTCATTGGAATTTAAGTAAAAGATATATTTCCTATGCCCAACAGTGAACAATAATATGGACATCTGTTGAACATTTAGCTACAAACTAGACACATAAAATTTTAATTATCATCTTCTTCAGTATTTAAGACTGAACAGCTAACAACATATTTTTCATAAAGGAAGTCATGCACTACTGTCAGTTGTATTTATTACACTATGGAACATTTTAATATAATAATGCAGATGTCTTCATTCTATAAACCTCAATGGTACTTAAATCCAGAATTTTATTACTTTTGCCTTTGGCCAAACAATCATATAAACTTGCTAAATTCTGATTCTTATTCTGCAATGCAATTTTTCACATTTCAGTTACAGTTCAATGTAAAATAATTACTTATTTATAACAATGGAATTCATATGAGGTAATTTAAAATCTTTCATCTTCTTAAAAAATATTTATGAGTGGAATATATTTTTTCTCTATAAAATGATGCAAATGTGGAGGAGTGAGTCAATATAAATACATTCTGTAGTGGCTTTAACATTGAACTCATTTTATTAATTACAAATACAGGCACAAGTGCTAATATACACACACACACACACACACACACAAAATGTTTAGTCAGAGTCTAGTCTCTGAGTATAGGAAACGTTGTAGGATCATTTTCTCTGTAGATGTGCTTTGTATACACTCACATTACCACTGCAATGTGCATTACCTAGCTTTGGTATTCAGTCTCCTATGTGCTTCATGACAATGTGCAGCATTTGGTATGAGAATCCCATCCCTGTCTGGCAGTTGGTCACATTTAATAAATGTGGACAGAAATAACAGTGTATTACTTTTTAGTCAATGATATCATGTAACTGTTTCCAGTTACACACTGAAATGTGCTTGGTGTGTTAGATGAATCATTCTTTTTTATATTGCACAGGTTAATGAATAATGTCCTTGCCACACTGATTGTTTAGCTTTGTTATCCAAGACAGCTTACATTATTTTTGTAAGTAGGGATGGGCGAAAGTTGTCTCCATGTTTCCAGGAGAAATTCAGCTAAAACCAAGTTATTGTCTGCTTTTTCAAGAGAAATTCTGATTTTAAAACAGCAAATAAAATTTCCATTGGCCAAAATTTCTCTCCAATTTTTCAGTGGCTAGAAAGTTTACGCCCATTGATTTACTTTGTTTTCGTGTTTCCGCTATAAAAACTTGACATAGTAACATAATAACATAGTTGATGTTGCTAAAAAAAGACATGTGTCCATCAAGTCCAGCCCATGCCAAAACACCCCTGTTGATCAAGAGGAAGGCAAAAAAAAAACCTTCTGGAGCAATTTCCAATTTAGCCCCAAGTACTTAAAAAGAAATTCCTTCTCGACTCCAAATGGCAGTCAGATATTTCCCTGAATCAACATTCTATCTACTTGAAGCTATCTGTCATGATTTTCAATATTGTTCTGTGCTAGCTAGGCATCCATTGCTTTTTTGAAAGCAATTGCATTATCTGCAAGTACAGCAAGCCGAGGCAAAGAATTCTATAGCTTAACCGCCCTTACTGTAAAGAAGCCATGCCTTTGTTTTAGTCGAAACGGCATTTCCTCTAGACTTAATGGATGACCTCTTGTTCTTAGCTCAGCACTTTGCATAAATAATTCATTGGCTAGTTCTTTGTATTGACCTTGAATGTATTCGTAAAAGGTAATCATATCACCCCTTAGATGTCTCTTCTCTAATGTAAACAAACCCAGTTTGGCTAGTCTCTCTTTATAACTCAGATCCGCCAATCCCTTTATCAGTTTTGTTGCATGTCTCTGCATTTTTCCAGTTCAACAATGTATTTTTTAAGAACTAGCGCCCAAAATTGTACTCCATATTCTAGATGAGGCCTAGCCAAGGATTTATACAGAGGTAGGATAATATTAGCATCCCTTGCATCTACACCTCTTTTTATGCAGGCTAGTACCATATTTGCTCTTGCAGTAGCTGAGTGACTCTGCACACTGCTGTGAAGTCTATCGTCTATCAGCACTCCTAAATCTTTCTCTAATGAGGATTCTCCAAGTTGTTTCCCATTTAAAGTATATGTAGCAAGCTTGTTTCTACAGCCCAAATGCATAACCTTACATTTATTTACATTATATGTCATCTGCCACTTTTATGCCCATTCACTCAGTTTATCTAAATCCTTCTGAAAAGAAAAAACATCCAGCTCTGTACGTATTTCCTTAGTGTCATCAGCAAATATTGAGATGCTACTTTCAATTCCCACTTCTAGATCATTAAAAAGCATTGGGCCCAGGACTGAACTCTGCGGAACCCCACTTATTACTTTAGACCAATTTGAAAAGGTTCCATTTACAACAACTCTCTGCCATCTATAATTTAACCAGGTCTCAATCCATGTACAGATAACACCACCCAAACCGAAGCCTTTCAATTTATGCAATAACCTGTTGTGAGGCACTGTATCAAAGACTTATGCAAAATCCAAGTACACTACATCTACAGCAATCCCCCTGTCCAAATTATTACTCTTTCATAAAATGCAAGCAAATTAGTCTGACATGATCTATTCTTCTTGAAACCATGCTGGTTTCTACTAATAATATTGTTTGTCTTCACAAAGTACTGAATGGTGTAACCCTCCTAGTATCTTACCCACTATGGAAGTCAAGCTCACAGGTCTATAATTTCCTGGTTTGGATCTTGCTCCCTTTTTAAACAATGGAACTACATCAGCTTTACCCAAATCACAGTGCACTATGCCTGATGAGAGTGAATCAAGAAATATTAAGTATAATAGTCTTGCTATTACTGAACTAAGTTCCTTAAGTACCCTTGGGTGTATACTGCCAGGTCCAGGTGCTTTATTCACCATAACTCTCTCCAGTCACTTTTGAACCTTGTCCTCAGTAAGCCATGCAAATAATGGAGGAAATTCCATAATTTTGTCTGTTTGGCTATAACTCGTCATTGCTGTTTCCTTTGTATATACTGAAGCAAAGAATGTATTTAGGGTGTCAGCCATAGCCTTATCCTCACTAATCAATTCACCTGTCTCAGTCCTAAGAGGACCAATATCAACTTTATCTTTTTTGTTATTAATAAACTTGTAGACTTTTTTAAGGTTTTTCTTGCTCTCATTAGCAATATTTCTCTCATTTTCTATTTTAGCTAGCTTAATTGCTTCTTTGCAGATTTTATGAAATTAATTTTATTACATTCTTTACATTTGTATTGCAGGAAGTGAAACACAGTAGAAGCAGCTACAGAGTGAGGTAGATATGCTGTGCTGTTCTGCTGTGAACTGTTTGTTAAATTGAGGCAGGAGAGGCTCATAGTGACTGCTATCACTATGAGCAGTAAAAGGAGGAACTAGAATGACCCTTATTATGTGTCCACTGAGTCTGAGGAGGAGGAGGAGGAGGAGGAGGAAGTGACTAGCAGTACTGAACCAATGCTGTCCGGTCCCACTAAATCACCCCAAGGGATCTTGGGGAATTTAATGGGAAGGGTGGGAGAAAAGGGAATGGGAAGGGAGGGAGAAAAGGGTACTACTAGTGAAAGCAGGACAGGTCAGCTGCCTGTGCCTGTTGCAAATTATGCTGCCCCTACTGCCACCAGTGCTGTACCTGCAACCACCATTGCTGTACCTGCTGCCAGATGTGCTGCCCCTGCTGTCACCAGTGTTGTACCTGCTGCCAGTTCTGAACCTGCTGCCACCAATACCTTGCCTGCTGCTAGCAGGGCCGGATTTGCCATTAGGCAAAGTAGGCACCTGCCTGCAGGTGCAAGCCAACGAGGGGCACCTGCCATTTGGATTTTTTTTTTAAATATTCTTTAAAAAAAAAAAAAAAAACTAGCCGCCTCGCTGGCTGCGCCGGCGGCGCCCACTCACATTGCCCCCCCCAGTCTTCTACCTGATGGAGCTCCCTCGTCGGCTCTGTAGGAATGCAGAGTGATGGGAGATGACATCCTCTCCCAGCGCTCTGCATTCCTGAATAGGAGACCGCGCAGGAGCTCCATCAGGTGCAAGACTGTGCCAAAGGAGGCACATACAGATCTCCTACCACGGAGGTAGGAAACGGACAACGGGGGGGAGGCAATGTGAGGGCAATGTGGAGCTAATGGGGGGCAAGTTGGAGCTGATAGAGGGCAATGTGGAGCCAATGGGGGGCAAGTTGGAGCCAATGGGGGTCAAGTTGGAGCCGATGGAGGGCAAGGTGGAGCTGATGGGGTGGGGGGCAATGTGGAGCTGATGGGGGGCATTGTGAGGGCAATGTGAAGCTGATGGGGGCAATATGGAGCTGATGGGGGGCATTGTGAGGGCAATATGGAGCTGATGGGGGCAATGTGAGAGCAATGTGGAGCTGATGGGGCAATATGGAGCTGATGGGGGGCATTGTGAGGGCAATATGGAGCTGATGGGGGGCAATGTGGAGCTGATGGGGCAATATGGAGCTGATGGGGGGCATTGTGAGGGCAATATGGAGCTGAAGGGGGGCAATGTGATGGCAATATGGAGATGATGGTGGAGCAACGTGGCTATTAGGAGCACTGTGGAGGTATCCAGTGCAGATGGTCCACGGGGGGGGGGCACTTAAAATTTCTGTGCCTACAGGCTCCTGAGATGTAAATCCAGCCCTGGCTGCTAGTGTGTCTTGTAGTACTCGGGGGGGGGGGGGGAGATGATGCAAAGAGAGACAGCACAGGACACTAAATCACACTTGCCATTCAAAAGCAGTCCTGCCAGTGCTAGTACTACTGCTACTAAGGTCCAGCAGTTTGTTAGTGTTAGGAGCATAGGTGGGGGTAATCAACAATATCCTCATATTACTAGTGACTGTTAGACTGAGGAGGAAGACTCTGCGGCTGAACTTGATGTGGTTGATGCTAGTAGTAGTAGTAGCAGTAGTGGTGAAGCAGCCGTACTGGTAGAGGAAACATTTAAGACCAATTTTCGTAGTTATGGCAGCACTCCAGATTGAAAACAGCCCACTTGTAAAATCAAAAAGCTTTATTGATCCATAATTAAAAAACATATACAGACTCCAAGCGGCATATATCAAAAGAAGATGACACTTAACATTCTTAACAGAACAATTGCTTCGACATTGTCTCACTCGTTTCACGCTTTATATGCGCTTATTCATAGATCGGATTCATATCAGATTAATGGGGTTATGATGACGAAGACACTTTAGTGCATAGTGTTGATGTGCCTTCCACACTGACCTGACAGGACATCTCAATCCTGAGCTCTTTTTGACCTTTAGTACATCTCCCCCAATTTGTTTTACCTTTATTAGGTATAACCTTGTTGATGCTAAAGCTTTGGAAAAGTATTGTTTAATCATACAAGGAATTGTGTAATTTAGAGAATGCATACCTGCATTGAAAGCCTGTCATGGTGCACCTGTGGGCGGGCTTCTGCGCATTTGGATCACTCAGGATGTGGTCAGGATAGCTTTATGTACAGACCATTCTTTATCAGATTGATAGAGCACCTACTGTCCTGACACAGAACATAATTATTGGATGCTTGACTGAATGCTCTGAGGATGCTAATCTGTTGCAGTCCTTGCTGTAATCTTGCATCCAGGTTGCTGCTTCATATATCCTGATTCAAGTGATGACATATGTTTCCTCTTCCTTGCCAAGTACTTCTAGTTCTGCCTCTTTTTGTATGGCTCCTATATTTAATGCTGCTTTTCGTCCATATGCAATACATCTAATTATAATTCCTTTTTAGTAAAATCAACCCCTATTTCCAAAAGAAAATTTGTAATAATTTTGTGACAAATACAAATTTCAAAACCCCTCATTGATGTAAACGGGGCTTGAAACCTCTTGAACATTAAAGGTCTTCAGTAGGGGTGATCGAAACGTCCCATTGTTTTCCTGCAAAGAAGTCCACGAAAATCAAGTGGTTGTCTGCTTTTTCACGGAAATTTCAGCTTTAACCCTTTGCGTGCCAGAGTGGTACGCAATGCATTGCAAAGAAATGCATTGCGTACCACTCTGAACGCAACACATTGCAAAGCAATGCATTGCGTACCACTCTGACACTCAAAGGGTTAAATAAAGTGATTAAAACCTCATTTTTGCTTATTCCCAAAAAAGTCAATATTTTTTTCAATTACTACAAACTTTCTGCCCCTTTACGTACAAGTTTTTTGCATTTGCCCTATAAAAACGTGAACTTTTCTAGGAAATGAAACACAGTATAATCAAATAGAGAGAAAGCGCATGCTAGGATGTTGTGCTGTGAGTTATTTATCAAACTTGAGGCAGGAGAGGCTCCTAGTGATTACTATCACTAGGAGCACCAGGAATACACTATGAACAAGTGGAATAATAATAATAAAAGGATTTGTTGTAAGGACTATTAGGCATTCAGTGAGTCTGAGGAGGAGGAAGTGACCACTACCAACATTAAAGTGTCTGGATGTCCTGATTCCCCAGACTCAATGATGTCCAATATTCCTACATAACATGAAAGGACTGGGAAATTTGTGTCAAGGGCAGGAGAAGAAGAGGGTAGCAGTGTAAGCAGGACAAGTCAGCTGCCTATGCAAGTGCTGCACCTGCCAGGATCTCTTGTGATTCTCAGGATGGGGAGGAGGAGGAGATGATGCCAAATGTGACATCAGAGGACCCTAAGTCACACTTACCATCCCCAAGCAGTCCAGCCACTACTGCTATTAATAAGATCCAGCAGCTACAGACTCAGAGTGTTAGGAGTGTGGGGGGGGGGTGGATACTAATAGTGAGGAAGACTCAGAGATGGAAATTGATTTGATTGGTGTTAGTAATAGTGATGGTGAAGCAGCTGATGGGTCTAGCGTGACCGCAGTAGATCCTCCTGCTGCTGATGAAGTGGTAGGGGAAGTAATGCAGAGTGGTCAGACTAGTGGTCAAGGGAGCCCATAACATTCCTCTGACCCTGGGAGTCCCCCTCTCGGCATTGTCCCTATGAAACATTGTCCTTCAGAAGGCAGAAATGGAGGCTCGCAGCCATAATAATACCACCACCTCCATGAGCACAGATCAGCTGCCTCTGCCTGCTGCTAGTGCTGCCAGTCTGCTTTTTTCAGCTCAACAAGAGATAGCAAGTATGACAGAAGTGGACCCTCTGTTAAATTTTTCATCACCTCCAATCGGAAAGACGTATGCAATAGTGGTGATGATGATGGTGAGACACTGTGGTGGAAGAGAAATGATTGGCTTTTTTAGCCCGAACTGAGAAGGAATCGGAGACTGATTTGGGGATGGGCTTCACCACCACCACTACCAGCAGGGAGATTGGCAAATTTACAGTTTGCTGCTGTAATTCCTGTTACTCCTGAGTTGCAAATTGCAAGGGCAGCAGGATGATGAGTAGCAGGCCAGTGCGCCACAGACCACTCTGGACACAGTGGGAATGGGGTCCAGTGATGCGGGACTAGGACAGTTTCCACTTGCAAGGAGCAATACTCCTGGTGCTAGTTGTAGTGCTGATTCTGATGCAGTAGCAGCAACAACAGCAAAACTATCCTCTGACCCAGCCAGTGAAGGGGAATGTGGAGGAGAAGAAGAAAGAGGCCATTCTTCTCCACATTCCCCTCCCCCCTGAAGTGCTGGGTGTGTGACTATGTTTCTCTTGGAGCAGGCACAGTGCAGTTAACAGTGATGGTATTATGCACAATTTGTGAAAGGTCTGTAAAAAGGGTAAAGGGGGAATCCACCTTGGCACAACCACCCTGATAACACACATGAAACACAGACACCATGCCAATTATATGAAGCATGTTAAAACTAAACCTGCACCAAATAAATGGGGCATGCTGTTGCTGTACCCCCTGACTCTCCCCAAAGGCAACAAGAGGTGAGATGTAAGTCAAGGAGGAGGAAGAATATGCCTTTTTAGCCCAAACTGAGAAGGAATTGGAGACTGATATGGGGATGGGCATCACCACCACTACTAGCAGTGAGATTGGCAAATTTTCAATTTGCGGCTGTAATTACTGCTACTGCTGAGTTGCAACTTGCAAGGGCAGCAGGATGATAAGTATCAGGCCAGTGTGCCACAGACCATTGTGGACACAGTGGAAATGGGGTCCAGTGATGATGGACTAGGACAGTTTCCACTTGCCAGCAGCAATACTCCTGGTTCTAGTTGTAGCGCTGATTCTGATACAGTAGCAGCAACAACAGCAAAACTATCCTCAGCCAGTGAAGGGGAACGAGGAGGAGAAGAAGAAAGAGGCCATTCTTCTCCACATTTCCCCTCCCCCTGTAGTGCTGGGTGTGGAACTATTTTTCTCTTGGAGCAGGCACAGTGCAGTTAACAGTGATGGTATTGTGCACAGTTTGTGAAAGGTCTGTAAAAAGGGGAAAGGGGGAATGCACTTTGGCACAACCACCCTGATAACACACATGAAACACAGACACCATGCCATTTATATGAAGCATGTTAAAGCTAAACCTGCACCAAAGAAATGGGGGACGCTGTTGCTGTACCCCCTGACTCTCCCCAAAGGCAACAATTGGTGAGATATAAGTTAAGGCGGAGGAAGAAAAGAGAAACCCAGCCAGAGCCTGAAAGTTTGATGGCGAGAGAAACACCTGGCTCATTATCACCTTCTTGTGCTTGATGTGAGTGTAGCTGTGCCCATTGTTCCCAGTACTTCCCTTATTTACCACACACACTATGCACATTGCAGTTGCTGATGAGAGACAGTTCCTTCCTGCCCTCAAGGGAAAAAATCATATTGCAACAACACACCCATGATTTTGGAGGAGAAGCATGTGTAAAAGTATAATCAGCCTACTTCTTTTCTCCACATATACCTGAATTGGTGGGGATAGTTGTGGTGCTGCTACTACCTCAGTGGCATCACTGGATCTACTAGTGGCAACCTTGGTCATCATCACCAGCATGCCTGCTGTTGATCCCATTCCCTTGGGGTTGCCTAATCATTCTGCAACAGAAAGCAATTGCAAACTGCTTTGATGAAACCGGAGCATTTGACAATGGCCAGTGGCCACCACAACATAAACTGCTATGTCTAGACCAGTAGGGCATTCTTTTTTCTTAGGGCTTGTTCTTTCATAAAAAACCAGAAGCCTGCAAAAAAAAAACAAAATGGGGGGATTGTCTTTAACAAGTCTAAGTCCTACAAATTAATTTTTCCTCAGGGCTTGTGACAAATGAGTCTAAGTCCTACAAATCAGTTTCCTCTAACAACAGGTCTAATTCCTACAAATCATCCTCTACTAAATACTCTATCCCGTCAAGTATCAGTCTGCCCCAGTCACAGCTTATATCAGGGGATCCCTGTCTCCGCCATGTTACATACCAGTTTATTTTATTTTTAATTGTATTTATTTATTCTTTTATTAACTGTCCCCAATACCAGTCAACAACTCCCCCCAAAAAAATCCCCTGTTCAACTGATTCTTTTCCCGCACTCCACCAAGACAGGCACCCTCATACTCCTTTTATACTATGCTTTTGGTAAATAAAATAACATTTGCTATGTGTTTGTATAAATTGAATGTTCCTGTTGATTTTAATGCAATGAGATAGGTGAAAAAAGCAGAAAATCTGTACTTTTCGCTGAAAATTATTTGCCAAGTGGGAAGTGACATTATTTGCCAATTTTGGTTTGAGGCAAAGATTTTCGCTCATCCCTAGTCTTCAGTACATTGCTAATTCCTTGTCAGTTTGCTATCCTAAAAGTTTGTGTCTATTTTTCAAATTAATCTGAGGATCTTTTAAGAAGTTCTATGATAAATGTCAATTGTATGTGAATTATAACTGCATTTTTACTCAAAGACAGCCTAAGGTACAATAGGTTCTGTGAATATTTTGGATATTGGATTAAGGTGATGGAATTTGTCATTTGTTTGTTAGTATAACTACTCCCTTTTGGAGTGAAATTCTACCAGACAAGGAAGCATCCACCATCTTAGAATTATTAGTTAATGTACAGTTGTATTGACCATTTCAATGCAGTTTCTTTGACTCGCTTACATGGCGTTATAGTTGCAAACATGCTATTGAGTGTTGTGGAGTAATTAAAGCTGTTGCTGAGAAGAGTATTTTAAGGTACAAAACAGTCTATGTTTGTATTTAACTCAGTGTGTAAGCATATTTATAGTAATAGTTTCAAATGTCTATTCATAGTAATCTGGAACATTTAGTTTTCCAGACAATTTTCAGTTATTGCAAATTATTATTGCAAAGTGGTTTAATGTTTGTTTGTTGTCAATCTTGAAAATCTAAAATAGCCAAATATAGAGTGGGGAAGATATCTATCTATCTGTCTATCTATCTATCTATCTATCTATCTATCTATCTATCTATCTACTGAACAAGCTGTATTATTAATTGTAAAAGTAAATTAACCATAGCTATACTACTATATTTAAATATTGCCGATATATAGCCTCTAGAGATAGAGAGATACAGAGAGACTGAATTTTGTGTCATAAATTTGATTGTACTTTAGTTTGAGATATATATTACTATACAGAGTGCGGAATAAGTTGGCATTATATAAATAAAGAATAATAATAGTAATATGCCTTTGTCAAATAAGTAGAATATAGTAGAGTGTTGTGTTTTTGGATCCACTAATGTTTTATTATGCACACTTTTTTTTAATAATTCTTATTTTGAAATATTATCTGAATAACATTTTCTATATCTACACAATTATGTGTAATTCATTTTCAAATAATTTCTTCACTGTGAAGTATTGTATTTAACCAAGTTATTAACAACCCAGTATTATTATTTTTTATGTGATATGTCCAAGGTCTCCTGTACTATACTCTTGTCTTTATTGCTGATGTAGTCAACAATACAGTTTCATTGTATATTCCATGACAACATAGAAAAGTGTTATTTTTTTAGCAGTGACAAATTCAAAAGTTAGCATGTTATCTTGTATTATATAAATTTTAAGCAGTCGTGTATCACAGTCTTCTTATCTCATCCTTTGCGTTAAGATAAGGTGCTATCCACAACATTTTCTTAGGTGCCAGAGCTTTCTGTAGGCTAAAAAAAATTGTTTGAGGTAGATACTCCCGGAATTAAGAAATGTGTTTAATAAACCTAGTACATGAATAAATACTCTAGGTTAGAAGTGATGTTCTAGAGCAGAGTAAAAACTTAATGATGTGTAGTGATGACCAGCATATATAAGGATAGAAGTGACATGTTGTATTTGGAACAGAGAGAGCAAGAGCTAGATGATGCTCAAGACTGAGTGGTATGTTTCGCTTTTATAATTGCGAGCATATTACTTAATTATATTCTGCGTGTTATATTGGATTTACTAAGGATATATATTTTTACTCATTATATTCTTTTTATATTTCTGTATATCTATGATATATGATATTAAATATATATGCCTGTTTAAGTATATTGGAAACTCTCGTTCTTTATTGTACTAACTATATTCTGTATTGAATGTGAGAACTTTCTATATATATATAACATCAGGGGTAAGGTGAACTTGTACTAAGAGTAGAGAATAACTCCCCCTGAGTCTTTATATGAGAAGAAAGGCATTACGCATTACAGGTACGATTGTTATGTCCCAGAATTCCACCTCTTTTTAGTGCTGAGTAGCCCATAGCATTGAATTTGCTACATGCTGAGGTCTGGTGTCTTGTCCTGACTTCTGTAATGCTTTCATCCCCAGTGCATCCCTGAGGCACTGTTTTATGGAAGCCTGCTCTTCCCTCATACACCTAGACAAGGTGGCAGTCCAGGCGGTGGTGGATTAGGTATTTTATTCTCTCAAAATGTAATGGCTATGTCCTTTACCTGTTCTCTCCACCTCATTATTTTCCTCTGAAGTGCTTTCAATCTGCCACTTCCTCCCATTTACACCATTTTCAGAAGACACTTACAGAACTCCAATTTCAAGGCACTTTTCAGCCTGGCTCCCAAGGCAGGCTGGCCTGGGAGCACTGGAAAATTGTCCCCTAGGCTCGATATACAGTACTGTGCAAAATTTTAGGAAGGTGTGAAAAAATGCTGTAAGAATGTTTTCAAAACTAGTTGTGCTAATAGTTTATTTTTATCAATTAACTAAATGCATAGTGAGTGAACAGAAGAAAAATCTAAATCAAATCAATATTTTGTGTGACAACCCTTTGCCTTCAACACAGCATCAATTCTTCCAGGTACACTTGTACAAAGTCAGGAATTTTGTAGGCATATAGTCAGGTGTATGATTAAATAATATACCAAATATATGCTAATGATCATCAATGTAATATGGAGGTTGAAACATAAACAGCTGTGTAGGAGGAATAAAACTGGATGAGGAACAGCCAAACTCAGCTAACAAGGTGAGGTTGCCGAAGACAGTTTTATATGAAAAGTCATACACCATGGCAAGAATGAACACAGCAACAAGACACAAGGTAGTTATACTGCATCAGAGTCCTGGAAATGATGGAATGGCCCCCCACAGAGTGCACCATCCATTCTGTCTGGGATTACATGAAGAACTGTGGTTAGTTCTCCAAGATGTCTGGAACATGCATAGTTCCTTAACAAACTGTGTTCAAGTGTACCTAGAAGAATTGATGCTGTTTTAAAGGCAAAGGGTGGAGATCACACCAAATATTGATTTAATTAAGATTTTTCTTCTGTTCACTCACTATACATTTTGTTCATTAATAACTATAAACTATTAACATATTATTCACACCTGCATGAAACTTTTGCACATTACTGTAAGGAAATGCTGGCAAGACACTTCATGCTGCTTGTCACCAAGGATGCCAGGTTACGCATTTATGCTGCAGATACAAACATGTTATATATACAGTAAACAAGAAATTGCTTGTTAGAAAAATATTTAAGAATACTGATAGATAATAGATCTCACAGCAGTGTCACTCAGCTGCTGTAAGAACTAATAGGGTAATGTAATGTATAAAAATTCCCCAGACATGTACACAATAGCCATAAAACCACAAAAACTGACTCCTAACCTTGTCCAGTGGTAGCTATAGAACAACACATACTGACCTCCAGCCTTATTCTGCTGTTTAGAAGCTGAGCTGAGCAACAGGGCTGCGTTTCAGTGAAACAAGGTTTGGGGGATTTGTATTTGTATGGTTCTATGGCTACTATTGCAGTTGGAAAAGGCTAGGAGATCAGTGTGTGTGGTTTGATGGCCACTGTGGGATAATACTGGGCTCAGTTTGAGTCTATGGCTAAAAGTGCAGATCCACATAGCTAGTGAATTTCTACAGAAGGTGAAAAGGTCCATTTTATTATTACCCTTTTCTCTTTTGAGGAGAAGGTTTTTGCTCATACCTACTTAGCATAATGGACAGGCTGACAAAGGTGGAACGTCTGATGTGACCTCAGTGAGTTAAGCTTGGTTGAATGGTGGGCCTGCTGTTTACAAATGTTTAATTAGTGTGCAGCATACAATCTAATGCCCAGACTGCAGACAGGACTATTAGGGAAAAACAGAGGTAAGTATTTATGAGGGGGGTGGTATGTATAAAGACAAACCTGAGCATTTCCGAAGCAAAACAACTGTACTGTAGGGGAAAGTACAACTTTAGAAATTAAAATTCATAAAATGGAGCTTTAAAGAAGTCACTAACACATTGCTTCTCAATGCATTGGAAATCCTTCATGAGGGATAAGTATTATATTTAATTATCTATATTTTATGTGTATTGGTAGTTGTTTTGGACTTATTTACTTTAGGGTTGGTCTGACTATAAGCACGGATTATGTGTGTATATTTTAAGGGACTGAAAGCTTTATTTAAATTATTGTATATATGGTAGAATGGGAAGGGATATGTACATTAACCTGTAATTTATGTGGCTTTACAAATGTAGCTATATTTCAATTGTAAGCTCTATGGTAACATCAGTGTAGCAGCATTTCATTTGTAAGCTCTCTATATCACTTGTGTAGCAGCATTTCAGATGTAAGCTTAGTGGTATCACTAGTGTAGCTCCTTTTCAACTGCAAGCTCAAATTAACTTTTAAACTTTTATCAATACCAGAAAAAATAAGAAAATGTGATTCAGCACCCAAGCTGTATTAAGACATTTGTAGCACATTTCTTCAATTTCCTTGTCTACTGAAAAGTATGCTGATGACTTAGTGTCTTTTACTTCTGGTAATGTTTTAACGAACAAAGGTGTTCTTAACTGTAGCAGGATGAAATTTGCCAAAACATAAGTGAAAAATAATTCACCACTCAGTTTACTCTGAATATTTGTGTAACAATTCACATTTTTCTTTTCATAATTTAACCATTTCAGAGGTGCACAAATGCTAAAAATATATTTGTTGCTGTGATTTATGAAACTAAAGTTTAATTTCTAGTAAAGAAGTAAAAAATCTAAACTTAAAGTTTACTGATAAAATAAGTACACATGAACTTGTGAAATGTATCAAGAGAGTTGCAAATGTTTTAATGATTCACAGAATACCTCATGCTGATAGTGTCTACCATAGATTATTTTCTGTATTTTTTTCTTCAATTCAGGTTTGATGCTTAATGTCTTCTTTTAAAATGAACCATTGTTATTTATATTTTATTAAAGTTTAGGCACTTAGTTGCATAACACATTTGCAAACAACCATCTAATTGCTTTATATAAATTAGATATTTTAAAAGAAGACTATATAAAACTTTTACTGTGGCATGAAGCAACTCATGCTAAAAACTTTCCACCTAATATTGCCTGAGCCATGAGGACAATGGGGCAATTTTTTGACTTTTTGGAGTGTTCCAATCCTTTCCTCTAAACAATGTTAATTTGATGTATTAAACAACACATATTTCTGTTCATGAGTAGGAGGCTGGTAGTAAAGTCATAACAAGCTCAGAGTGTGTCTATCTGTATGCACTACAGTGACCACACACTCCAGAGCATACCATGAAATCAGCAACATTACTCTATTTGGAGGCTAAGGCTAGAGGAGGTTCACTTCCAGATTTGAGAAGTAACTCCAGTTTATGTTGATGTACTAAGAAGAACTGGGGACATTCTGGGAAAACCAAGCTGATCCTTATAAGACAAATACAATTCCAATTGATTTAACCACTTCACTGCTAAGCTTTACACCACTAGTGTCAAGTATGTTTTTGTTAAAGTTTAGAGTCAAACGGCAATGTTTGATTTATTTCTATGAACAAGACACACATTATACACTTTGTTTCAGCAGACCCTGCAATTTAAATAAATGCTGTTGGTTTATTGATATCCCCAAACATGATCAAAACGTTACATTTTACCCAAAATGTAAACTTCCAAAAATTATTGATGTTGATTTATAATATGTCTCTCCACACTCCCCTTCCTGTGATATAACACCCCTTTTTCTGTTACAGATCAAGTTCAAGTAGAGCATGATGATTAGCTACATCTAAAAGGAAAAGGCTTAATCTTCCACAATATTCTTGTTCACAAACTCTTTCAGAGATGAACTGTAAAGTCTGGACAAGTAAAAATGCTTAAAAATACAAAATCCTCTCAGTCCAACCCCCACTCAGTCTCACTATTGCTGACTAAGAATCAACACAGGTCATTATCAACATCCCTAGCTATGACTGCTTCTGCTGACGTCCAAGGTGCAGTGCCACTACTACTACTAGGGTTACTACTTCTACAACTATTACTATTACTAGTATTTTTACAACATCTATCCCCAAAAGTAGTAGTGATCATGTAACAAGTAATAGTACCTCAAGAGGAATGCCTCTATGAAACCTATAGTATTAAGATGCTTCACTCACAATCCAAAACCTAAGCATTTGGTATCTGTCGACTCTTTAAAAAAAATGAATGGGAGGAAAGCAGACACATCCTTCCTGAGATCCCTCGAGAAGCCCAACCATGTTTCTGATTGTGAGATACAAATGATGAACTTCATAGATTTGATGATTCTGACTAGCAGCAACAGCAACACAAAAGTGCAGGGAGCCAATAGAGATATAATAGTAGTGTTGTAGATGTCTCAGGGAGTGGGACAATATTTTACTCAATAACAATAATAACCAAGTGTCCCACTGATGTTTTCAAAATCAAAAACATGGAGGAGAATGGACTGAGTGTTCTGCCAACTCACACTTACTAAGTATTTAGAAAGAAGCAAAAATATAATCCTAAAGTACTCCGTGGAATGGCACACTTGCCAACATGTTGGTGATTGACATCCTGCCCTATTTGTCTGTTGAAAACAGAAGTTTTAAAGAACTGATGCAGTTTTTCACTAGATTGGCATATGCCAAGCCATATGTCTTTTTCAAAAATGGCTGTGCCAGTGTTGTACAAGCAGTTAGATATTATCATGGGTAAAGGGCTGAGAACATCATATGGCAAGAAAATTCACCTAACACAAAAGATATGTGAACAAGTAGCCAAACACTATTTTTCTGTCACTGTTCACTGAGTAGGTTTTCTTTCAGTGATCGCAACATGCCGCAGGTCAGCAGCAATGTTGCCTCTAGCACTAGTACTAAAAGCCAGGAACAGGAAGCCCATATCATCGGCATCCCACTTTATGTATGCAGAGCTTTTAGGTGTGCGTCTCTGACTCCCAATATAATAGCTGCCTTGAGAGTAGCAGATTTAATAGCAGTTGAGCAAGGGTTGGCTCGGTTGGCTTAAATAACTGACTTTAAAGTCGAAACCAGCTTTGAAGCTTTGAATGCCTGATTCAGTTCCTAATGTCTATAACTCCTTGTAATCTTAAGCAAGTTACTTTATTTCTCTATGCCTCAGGCACTAAAACATTGGTAATTCTGCGTAAACATTGGTAATTCTATATGAGAAAATATTATCATTATTATCAGTATTATATATATATATTATTTTTATTATGATAATTATCATCATTATTATGTTACATGCACCTTGTTTCACCCATGTCCTAAATCTAATAGTTATATGATTCCTCTCTATCACTAAAAGCAAATAAAGTATCTTAGGGACAGCAGTCTAATATTTGTGGTATGGTTCTGGTGCCACTGGCACATCTCTATGGGACTTGCTGCCAGAATATGGGTTGGTAACCAATGCAAATAAACACTGTCTATCTCCAAAGAGTTGCCTCAATGCACACAAAATGACTGCAGCATAATTCTAGGATAACTGTGTTCAAGGCTTAAAAGATAAAACAGTATGTGTGACCAGCACTCAGGAATACTGCTGTGGTCACCCTTAGTTGCCCAAAAGCAAGTATGCAGTTAGAGTGGGTTTTCAGTGAAGTTAATTATATAATAAAACAGTAGGTTATATATACCTATCAGCAGTAGCTGGTAAACTTACATTTTTATATTGACCTGCTGGTACTAGGCCAGTAGGGCATATCCTTTTTTTGTCTCAGGATGTGCAAACCAGAGGCCTATGAAAAACAATTTGGTGGGGTTTGTTTCTAACAAGCCTAAGTCCTATAAATCACTGTTTCCTCAGGACTTGTGCCTATAACAAGCTAAAGTCCAACGAATCACTGTTTCCTCCAAGCTTGTGCTTCCAACAAGCCTGACTCTAACAAATCAATGGTTCTTCAGGGTTTGTGCCTCTAACAAGCCTGAGTCCAACAAATCACTCTTTAATCAGGGCTTGTGCCTCTAATAAGCCAGAGTCCAACAAATTACTGGTTCCTCAGGGTTTGTGCCTCTAACAAGCCAAGGACCATCTAATTACTGTTTCTTCCAGGCTTGTGCTTCCAAGAAGCCTGACTCCATCAAATCAATGGTTCCTCAGGGTTTGTGCCTCTAAAAAGCCTGATTCAAACAAATCACTCTTTCATCAGGGCTTGTGCCTCTAAGAAGCTAATGTCCATCAAAACACTGTTTCCTCAGGGCTTGTTCTTCTAACAAGACAAAGTCCAGCAAATCACCTTTTCCTTAGGACTAGTGTCTCTAACAAGCCAATATACATAAAATGACTGTTTCCTCAGTACTTGTGTCTTTAACAAGCCAAAAGTCCAACAAATTACTGTTTCCTTTGAGCTTGTGCCACTAATCACTGTTTCCTTTGGGCTTGTGCCTTTAACAAGCCATAGTCCTACAAATCAAATTTTCGTCGGGGCTTGTTCCTCTAACAAGCCAAAGTCCTACAAATTAATATTTCCTCGGGGATTTGGCCTCTAACAAGTCTAGATCCTACAAATTAATTTCTTTTTAAGGCTTGTGTTTGGCTAACTTGAGTCCTGCACAGTACAAAACACACACACACACAAATATATTTCAGATTTTTTAAGCACGCTGCTATACTGCCCACTAGCCATTGCACTTAATGCCTGCCGAACATTTTTTTGAATGACTTCCAGGACGTACATGTACGTCCTCTGTCCACCTGGGACATCCGTTTGGGACGTACATGTACGTCCTTAGGCGGTAAGGGGTTAAAGAGAAATAAAGAAATTATAAAAAGGGTTACTAAAATCAAAATTGAATCCAGCACAAGTGTATAGTGGTGGTGGAACTTTGGAGGGACTTTAACAAATTGATCCTTCAGGAGAGAGATCAGTAGCAATTATGGCTACATCAATTTTCAGACTGCTACTTTACTAATATGTCTCTGCAATGCTCCTAAATCTTTCCCCCTCCCCCTACCCCTTGTGTGTTTGCTGAACATTACTCAACTACTGTGTGTTTTTGCTGTAAAGTACACCATACAACTGACTGTGTGTGATGTCTTACCTTGCTCCTCTACAACATACTCTATCTAGTCACAAAGCTGCTCTGTGATACACTACCTAACAAAAAAAGTACTACAGGCACTAAATTTGCACCCTTTGGAATCAATGGCAAAGTTTATGAATTTGCAATTCAAAAACATACTGTGTCTAATAACACACGTTAAGAGATTAACTTTTATCACCTAGAAAATATGGATTTGAGTCCCCTAATGCGTGTGCCTAACCACTGACGTGTAAGTGAAATGTAAAAAAAGATAAAAATAAAAGTGACCCATGGATGTATTGAAATGCGGTTCTTATCCCCATATCAATATGTCTAAAGTATTTTAAAAAATGTGTAAAGCAAATGATTGTTTTAACCTTTTGAGCATCAGTGGGTTATGCAATGTATTGCACAATGTTGCATAACCCACTGGAACTCAAAGTGTTAATCCCCTGTAAACTAACACCATCCAAATAACATTACACACTTTCCTGTAAATCTGATGTACAGCAAGGCCTTCTGCACCCTGGTCTTCTTCTTCATTTCTTCTTCTGTATAGGTTCAACCAAAACTCTTAATTATAAAAAAGCTAACTTCAAAATATTAAGAGCATCATTGCAACACATAAACTGAGATAAATTATTTAAAAGCAAAAATATTTAATCCTGAATGAACAGAAAAACATTTCTTGAAAAAACAGGGAGTGCAACAAAGATTGCAAAAAGGCAATTAGATTAGCAAAAATATATAATGAAACTCAAATTGCAAGGGACAGTACTACTAACACCAAAACATTTTTCAAATACATAAACAGCAAAAACTTAAGACCTTTCAAAAATGAAATGGATTAGTATATTAGTACATTAGAGAGGCTAAAGAAAAGGTTGATGTTCCAAACACTTTCTTTGCATTTGTATATACCACGGAACAAGAAAGGTTAGAAAAGCCTCAAAAAGTAATAATTAAAACCATACCATTATCACATATTGTGTTAACACAAGAAGAAGTCATGGGGAGACTGAACAAAATGAAGATTGACAAAGCACTGGGTCATGATGGTATACATCCAAGGTTCTTCAGGAATTCAGTGCAGAGTTAGCAAGACCACTCTTTTTACTCTTTAAAGATTCACCACAGGTTCAGTGCCACAAGATTGGCCTAAAGCCACTGTAGTGCCTTTATTTAAGAAAGGAACTAAAACAGAACCTGGAAATTCTAGACCTGTGATTTTGACCTTATTAGTGGTAAAAATTCTAGAAGGGGTAATAAGGGATTATATTCAGTTACACAAAAAAAATAAGTAAAAAGATTATTAGCAGGAATCAACATGGTTTGATGAGAAGCAACCTAGATAATGGTAAAGCAGTAGATGCACTATATCTATATTTTGCAAAGACATTTGATATAGCACCACATAGGAGGGCTGGGTATAAAATAAGGAAAATAGGGCTAGGGGGCAACCTTTGCAATTGAATAGAAAACTGGTTAAAGGATGACACAAAATGATGCAGAGTAAAAAATTCAGAACTGGATACTTGTTCTCTACAGAGGGATTTACATAAAATGGCAGACAGGGCAAACAAATTAAATATGAATTTTAATATAGGAAAAGTGTAAAGTCATGCATTTGGGGGAAAAAACTCCCAATACTACTTATGAACTTAGTGTAATCATTTTAGGGGACTCATTGCTACAGAAAGACCTGGGAATCCTTGTAAACTACAAACTTGGAAGCAATGACCAGTGTCAAATAGCAATAGTAAAAGTAAAGTCCTGTCCTGCATTAAAAGTGGTATGGAAGCAAGAGTAGATAGCATCATTTTGCCACTGTATATATCATTGTTAAGACCTCACCTTGAATATGCAGTGCAGTTTTGGGCACCAGTTCTAAAAAAAGGAAATTCTAGAACTGGAGAGAATACAGCAAAGTGCAGCAAAGTTAATAAAGGGAGTGGAAGACTTGCCGTATGAGAAACATCTAGACAAATTTGTTTATTTACTCTAGAGAAAAGACAACTAACTTACTTTGCAGCAGGAAAGCTTATATAATTATAATTTCTCTAGTTTATGAGACAAAGGTGAACCTTGATTGACTTTTGTCTTTTTTTCAACCTAATTTATTATGTTACTATGTTCTGTAAGCTTCTATGTTCTTCTTGTTCATCATCCGTCATCTTCTTCTTTCATCTTTTCTTATTTCTTATGTGCCCTTCTTTAGTCTTCTTCTTTAAACTAGTTGTTGGGTCTGAAAAAAAATATATAAATATAAATATCAAGATTGCCATAAAAGTTCTGCTGCCCAAAAGTACTGAGTGGACACACTGGTCAAAAACCTTTTCCTGAGGCAGAGTGGTCTTCAGACCAACATTTTTGCTTTCCTGTTGTAGCTCTTCAGTGTGTTCTTGCAGTTCTTCAGGACTACTGACAAAGAGTGTTATATTGTCTGTAAAAAATAAATAATGTAGGTAATCTCCATTGATCAGTAGTCCCTTTTTTGTCCCAATTCAGTTTGCAGATCATTTGTGTTTCCTTGTTGGACCCCTTTTTCTATGTTGATCTGAACTTTATTACTGTTGACCTGTATTGCTGCAGTTGCATTTTCATATATTGATTGGAAAATACTGATGTATGCTCTGCCTACTCCTTGGTTGATCATGGTATTGATTATTGTATCAAAGGCCTTTTCGTAGTCAGTGAAAGCTATGCATAATGAAAGATTGTATATCACTCTTTATTATGTCACTCTATAACTGTCTGGATGTGGTCCACTGTACTGAAATGGCTCCTGAAGCCTGCTTGCTCCTTAGGTTGTGGCCAATCTTCTTGATAGTACCTTTGTGAAAACCTTGCAGACCACTGGCAATAAGCTTATTGGGCAGTAGTTTTTTAGATCCACCTTATCACCTTTTTGTGCAGTAGGATGAATTCTGCATTTTTGCAGTAGGCATTTTGTAAATATCTTTGAGTGCCCCAATCGTAGCCCCTCACTGCCACTATAATTCTCACACTTGCTTCACTACAACATATTAACTGTTTCACTGTCCCAGTCGTAGCCCCTCATTGCCACAAAATTCTCATGGTCGCTTCACTACAATATATTAACTGTTTTAGTGGCCCACAACGCATTAATTTCCAATGCGTTATGTACCACTCTGGATTACAAGGGTTACAGGCTGCTCTACTACCCTGCTCTGCAATGCATTCATTACAAATGCCTTACCTTACATTGTGCCTGCGACACCACAAGTACTGAGATCCAAGAAATGAGTGGAGTAGTCTCATGGTTCCTCGGCCAAGAAGAAACCATGCAAACTGGAATCACCCCATTTGACAGGGCTAGGGCCATCCACAGTTTGGACCTGAATGGAGCTCCTAATTCTGGGACTACCCATTCTCTTGGTATGTCCAGGACATCATTTTCTCTGCAGGGAGTAGGCTTCTCCCACTATCTCCTCTTCCAAAAAACAAACATGCCCTTTCCACCGTCTGCCACTCCCATGATAAGGTAAGAAATTGCAGGGGCCTTCTTCAATATACATACACACTCACACAATATACACACACACAGACACGCAATACACACACACATGCAATACACATACACACCACAACATACATGCAATACATATGCACAACAAACACACCGAAATACACATGCACTACACACACACACAACACGCACCAAACACACAATACATACATGCAATACACGTGCAAAGCACAAACAGACAATACACACACAAAATAAACAACAAACACTCAACATACAACAAACGTACCCACAACACACACATGCCCACAATACACACATACATGCACAAAAACACACACAATACACACGTGCACGAAAAAACATGCACAACATGCACACATATAAGCAATACACACAGACACACACAATGCATGACAACACACACATACAACACACTCGCAAAATTCACACAACAAACAATACACACAACGAAATACATACAACACAAACAAACACAATACATACACACACACAAGACACAAGCAATACACACATGCACAATACACACACATAGAATACACATGAACAACACAGACAATACACACAGATACACACAACACACATGCCCACAATACACACACAAGAAGCACAACACACACATACAATATACAGGCACGCACAAGACGCATGGCCACATTACACACACATGCACAAAAGAACACATGCATAACACACTACAACACACATGCACAATACACAACACACAAACAATACACACTTGCAATAAACATGAACAATATACACTCACATGCAATGCACACATGCAATACACACATACACAACACACACACACAGTAAATAAACAATACATCACAACACACATACACACACACACACACACACACACACACACAATACACCACTGCACACACATGTACAACACACATGTGCAAAACACATACACACAAGCACCACACAATGCACAACACACCCAGTATATACATGCAATACACAAACACCCACACACTCACAAAAAACCATACCATAACACGCACACAATACACATACACACATGCACAAAAAACACACGCAATACACACACACACACACAAAACACATGCACAACACATATAAGCAATACACACAGACACAATACAAAGCAACACACGTGCGCAACATGCACGCTCGCAACACATATTCTCGCAACACACACACTTGCAATACACAAGCAATACATATGCACAACGCAGACACAATACATACATGCAATACACATGCACAACACACACACTCAGACAATAAACACACAAACATACGCACAACATACCACAAAATACACAAACGATACACATGCACAATATACATTCACACGCAATACACACATGTATACAACATATGTGCAAAACACATACACATGCAATACACACACACACAAATGCACAACACAGTGCATACAATACACAAACACAGAACACACACAGGCAATTCACAAACACACAACACACATGCAAATTCAACAATCCAGTCATTAAGAACATTGTATCCTTTTCTGGATTTACCTTTATGTCAGTACCCCTGAAGGATTTAATCCCCACGGGCAACTCAATGCTAGTTATGTATATTTGTGCAGATAAATGTAAGAAGCATTAAATTTTAGATATATAGTCTTTTTTCCCTTGTTCCGCAAGGCTATCTAAGCAGACAAATGGCGATATGGGAAATGTAGTATATTGTTTGTTTATGATTGACGAAATTTCAACTGCTTTATAAATATTCTGTGCTTGTTGTGCACATTATCCTTTGATTATCCCTGCAATTTGTTGGTATTTCATATGGTTATATGGAGGATTGTAACGTTTTGTTTTTCATAATGCGGAAGATCTAGCGCTTTCTCTTGTGTTCACTTATCTGGTAACTTTTTTGGAAATGTTTCCTTATGGGTATCCAGTAATTAATGTGAAGATCATCAGACTGACACATTTGAGAATATATCTTTTGCTGTCAGTATTTAATCATATAGTCATAACTGAAAGACTGTGGGCTCAATACCATTACAAGTGCGGGGGGGGGAAACAGGCATTGTAGTTTTTTAGGTCAGATTTTAGTATCCTATTACCTAAGTTGCTAAAACAAAAACAGTGGTAATTCTACGTGCCGCCAGTAAAAAAAACAAAAAAACAAAAAAACAAAAACTAAAAACAACTCTCAATTATTATACTATTAACTACAGTCAGTATTACTGAGTGTTTTCTGGTTACATTTTCTTCCAGTAATCCTGCACCTCAAAGTTGGTTTTAAACCATCATTGTTTCAATGAAACAGCACAGAATATATACACACATGCTCTCTAAGGACAAAATGAATGGAGAACTAGCAAATTAACACCTGAAAGCACCCAAACAAATATATATGTGTCATCTTGTATACTTTTGCTGTGGATGCCAGATAATTACCTGACCTCCACCCTGATCTCCTTGATGAGGTACCAGTGCCACAGCCATTGAAGGATGATAATCTCAGAGGTGGAGAGACATGGGACAGGGTTGTCAGGGAAAACTTTGCCTGTGAATATCATGCATACAGCCACCCCATTCCAACAACACCAGATCACCAACATGGCTGCACTTTTCCCAAACCTCAAACATATTTCCGCTCCATTCCCAGGATGATGATCTTCTGCTGGACACCTGCCACTGCACCTGAGTGTTGTGGAACTGACTGTTCCTCCTGGACTTCTTCTGCAGAGCCGACACAGACTCCAACAACGCTCTGGAATATGCAGCCTGTCACATTCCAATGACATAGCCTTCAGTGGTTTCAAAGGATCCAGATGCCTTGCAAGGGATGGCAAGAGGTAAGTCTGTACTGACAACTAACATGTATGATATCCCTCAGTGTCAGTTGTCCCCATATAACACACCTCACATAGCCACCTGTGATTTGTTCACTGCCTCACATCTGTTTACTCCTCTTTCCCTAAAGACTTCTTCATGTCACTAATCTGCAGATGACCCTGTGGCTCATGGATACAAAACAGATGTGTGTGTTTGTGCGTGTGTGTGTGTGTGGTGCACCTCCCCTTCTTCCTGTAATTGTATGCTTCTACTCCTATGACCATTAAAACCTACACTATGTTTATGAACGTGTCGCATTTTGTCATGATTAACAGGTCTACGCCTTGTGCTTAAAGGGATAGTAATGTTTCATAATAAAAGTAGCTCTAATTAATCATCATAGTATTTGGACTTTGGAGAGTCTTATTTCAATTCTGTGAGAATTGTAGTTCAAGAGTAATTCAATAATAAATTATCCCCCTCCCGCCCATTTTACTGATGTAAAACTGTTCAGCCAGATCAGAAGGGAGGTGCTCAGGTAGATTGCAGAGAGGGACAATCTTCAATTAAGATAAGGGAAAAACCTGAAAAACTTGTCAAGGGGGTCAGGGGTTTCATTGTTCTAATACAAAGAAAATGGTACCCTGCTGTTATCTGTCTGGTCTTACAACTAGATTCCACATCTGAGAAGAGATTGCTTACACTAGGTAAAAAGGGCGGGAGGGGGAAACTTTGTTTGTGAATATCTCTCAAACCATAAAGGTTTGAGAGATAAGACTTATATCTTTCTTCATGTTTTTTTAATGCCTACAAAATAAAATAAAGAAAAAATGAAGTATTACTATCCCTTTAACCGTACGAATGCCAAGGGGCAACTCTACACATTGCTTTAGAGCACATGACTTCCCCTCTGGCATTCATAGGGTTAATAAGACGTCAACACATGTTAAAACTTACACACATCCACTATGCGACATTCCTGTGAACTCTTCTCCCAACTTGCTCAATGGTTGATATGTCTGCAACAAAAAGGTATAGAGAGTGTTACAGACCAATCCACCATAATGGGGTGAATTCAATTAGGTGTGATAAAGAAGTGATAATGTCTCCAGTGATATCATTTTTCCATTTCCTAGGTTATTCCATGGCGCCTAGGCACTGACAAACATATCCAAAGTTGGAGAATTCTTATTGCCTGGGCTCCATAGCACAATAGAAATGAGGAACTGTCATATCCACCTCATCACATCGTCATCATCGCTTAGTCAATCCCCCACAAAGTGTTGGAGTGTCAGTTCACATGAAATGTCATATACAGAAATCAAATGTTGTATACCTCCACAAATATGAACCACAGTTTGTTCCAACCACACATCAATACACTCCAGTAAGGCATGTTACCTGATCTCAACACAGGCTCTGAAAGAAATCATTGTTCCATGGTCATTTATCACGTCATCTGTGATGCACACATCACATGTGACACGCTGAAGGAATCAAGAACACAAGCAGTGTTGGGATGTTTGAGATGTAGTTTAGGGAATACAGACTCAATGATTGTTACCTGATTCACTTATGCTAGTGTGTTTTCATGTGTCCCAGATATCAGTTGGCATACTTATTACCATCCTGACATCTGTGAAACATGTTTTGCTGTCCCTACACTGTCCCAATGTTACAATGCTGAACCTGCATGAACTCATATGTAAATAACAATCTGTGTATACATTAGTTGTTGTTGACCCATAGCTTACATGAGACCCATCTCTGTCCCCATGTTTATGAGTCCCTGGATATATGTAGGTAAGCAACAGCTGAGGATTGATTGTTGCACTGATGCAACACACATGAACCCAAACAGACTGTGGATTGCCAGAGTGGTGTCCACTGTATTGATTTGCAATGCATTGGATACTCCTCTGGCAATCACAGTGTGCAACCACAGTGAAAAACTATTATTATAATGGAAAATTACTTCTTTCCCTTTTTACCAGTGTGTGTGTGTGTGTGTGGTGGGGGGGGCATGAGGAGCTGAGGGGTCAGATGGTCCCTGCCTTCCAGACCGCCTTGTGAGCATAACCATGTGTGCTGGTGTTTCGGTGGAAGATGAGGGGGTGGAGGCTAACTGCTATAGGATGAGGAGCTGAGTTTGGATATGGTTAAGTTCCCTCAGCTTCATGACCACCTGGCCAAAGAAGTCAGCCATCAGAGTAGGCACCTGGACCTCCAGGTGACGATGATGCTGCCTGTTATCATGGATCATCCGCCACTGAAAGTCAAGGAATTCCCTATCCAAGGGAAGCACACTAGCAACTGGTTCAGGTGGTGATGCTGCAGGTTGCAATGGTGCAGGCGGAGATGGTGCAGGCAGAGATGGTAAAGCCCTTGATTCCTCCCCAGAAGAATGTCCTCCCTCAACAGCAGGCTGCAATGGTGGCTGTGGATAAGGATCCTCCACACACCACATCAATTAACTCCCCTTGTAAGGCTCCTGCCTGGGTTTCGGTATTAAACTGGGGTTGTGCCACTGGGGCTCACCCACAAGTCCAATGTGGGTGTAATAGAGTGGTCATGGTTCTCTCCCCAGCCACTGACTGCTCTGGGGCCTACTCCATCGGGGTTGGGCATGTGTGCTGCACGGTGGTACTGGTGGTGGCAGTGTGAGCCATGTTGGGTCTGTTTGCCCCATGGGAGACACGTATGTTGGGTAGAGGGGTATCCATGGTGGTAGCCATAGGTAGCTGTATGACACCCCCCATCTTTTGGTTGTAGCAGGCGGCAGACAACTTGACAAAACACGTGCCTCAGGGTTAGGTGGAACAGTTCCTTTAGGTGTGGCCATGCCAGGTCCAGTGGCTGGGGCTGGTCCACTTGCTGTGGATGGTCCACCTGCTGGGGCTGGATCACCTGCTATGGCTGTTGAACAGGGGCAGGTCCCTCTTTAGGGTCGTGGGCTATGACCCCTGCTGGAAGCTCCTGTGCTGGTCCCTGGCTGTCTGACACAGACACTGTAATTGGAGGATGAAGAAAAGGAATTAGTTGCAGGTGCAATTACAACACAGTCTGCTGTTACATACATCATATACAACTGGACCCTAGCCTGGACATACTGTTTTAGTCTATATCAGGCTTAACCCTTTGTGTGCCAAAGGGGCACACAAATCATTGCACTCAATGAGTGAATATCCTTACAACTCCATCTACTCATCTGAGGATTTCATCATGCTGAGTGAAAAGTGTACTCCCACTGCTGCTTATGTAATTTGACACTGACTGATTCTCCAGGAGGTGCATTTTGTGGGTGCATCACTACCTTCACTCAGCATTGTGAAATATTCCTCCATTTGCAAAACAATTGGGTACTGTTTTTACTTTTGCAAAACTGTCTGTGGCACTAGTTCAGTCATTGTAACCTGTCACGCATTCCACATGTGAAAATCACTAGATGATGAGTCTGACCTTCACAATTGTGTATAGCATGAATGAGCAACATGGAAGTGAAGGGGTTAACAACATGCTACACCCTATTGAGTGTTAGGAGGAACCCAATGCATGACAGGGTTGAATATCTCTCTGGCAATCAGAAGGATGAACTGAGCTGGGATGCGTAGCCTGTCACGGTTATGTGGCTTGGGTCAATATATCAATAACTATGTACTAAGAGCCCAGTTTTCACAACACTGAAGCAGGGACCAGTGCAACAGATAAGTGAAACTAATGGTATGACAACATCTCTAAAAGGGTGTTGGTTGGGGGACAGGGGGAAGAAAGATGGTTGCTTACCAGGATCCTGTAGGGTACTGTCTTCTCCTGTGTCACAGCCTTCAGGGATGCCCTGCACCGCAGTGGTAGACAGGCTACTGCAGAGCAGGTCATTTCATTCTTTAAAGGTGATGGAGGATGGAGGGTCACCCCCTGTTTTGTCGCAGGGTAATAGTATCGAGCCCCGTATCTTTTTGTACAACCCTTTTTTGATACATTGTTTATAGAAGGTATAATCTGTACTAGTGACTGTTACGTTTTAATAAATTATTTTTTTATTTATCCATTGCTACAGCCTGTATTTTTTGCAAGAGATCTCATCATAAGTGCCAGATCCTGTTTGTTTGTTATTTGATCATTTTGTGAGGAATTTGGTGAGTGGAGGCCCTTGAACTGATCTGTTATGGGTAGCGATCATTGTATTTCCATTTACTTTTATCTCCACCATATTTGATCTGTATTTGAACAGAGAGATTTGCCATATGAAACTCAGTCTCTGTTCAGATTTACCTCACTGTGACTCAGACAATGGCCCCAGCAGGAACTTTCATGGGAGGTGATTTTTCTTTCTTTCTCTCTGGAGGCAGATATAGTAAATGGGGGGATTTAATTTATTGTTTGTTTGTTTTATTTATTGACTTCAGCATCACTTACAGAAGAAGTAAAAAGTCTTAAGGAAGAAGAAGAAGAGAGAGAAGACTTGAAGAAGAAGTAAAGAGGAATACGGAGGAAGACCAGGGTGCAGGACACCCCACTGGACCTCTGACTTCAACATAAGTGTTACATCTATGGAGAATGGTTCATGGCATACTGTTAGGGCTAGTAGTTTTTACCTTTATTTTTATGTTAGGTGTAGTGTAGGGTCAGAGGGGTACTTTTAGGGATAATGCTTAGTAAGGTGTGGGGAGGGTGACTTTGTTATTAGCTCATTCTTGATACGTGATACTATGTCATACATTGAGCATTAACTTTATTCCTTTTATGTTCCCATTATTCATGCTATTTAGATTGAGTTGTGGGAACAAGAAGCTATGACAAGGGTTAGTCCTTAACATGGGATTTTGAGATCAATGCTCGTTGCTGTGGATACTGGACAAGCAATAGAATTCTGATGGCACAGCTATATGTGTACCACCTGGTACTCATTTTGCCCTTAATGATGGATTTTTTGGCTCTAATTGAATTGAGCAGCCAATGTTGTCCCATTGCACTGGTAGCCATAGAAGCACAAAAAAACTGACCCTTAAGTGCTGTCCTACTATATTGGTTGCCATAGGGACTGGCAATGTGAAATCCTTCAGCTGCTATCAGGCTACAGTTTCCATCATTCCCCACTAGCCAATGGCTAGAGAAGAATGATCAGTTTTAGCCTGGCAGCAGCTGCAGGGCCTCATGTTGCCCACCACTCCATAGAACCACATATACTAACCCCTCCCACCAGCCATGTTCCACTGCATTGGTCTGTGCACAAACAAATCTCCCACCTGAGAGATCTTAGTACATTGGATCCATAGAATAACAAAATAATTGGAGAGGTGATGTCACTGGGGAAGTTATCTCCTCTTTATCACCTCTTTATTCCACTTTAGTGCATTTTCCCCCTGGATCTATTCTGGGGCAAGCCAATTGAACCATAAGAGACATATAAAATGTCTCACAATTTCTTTTGATGTCCGTGGATCTTTAAACCCCTTGAATGCTAACTGTAGACAATTATCTAACATTCAAAGGGTTAAAAACATTATTTAAAGCAGTGTAACATTTTATTTATCACCTCTTTTTCACATCTTAGTGCATAACCCCCAGTTCATCGTAATACATCATCCTTGATGTGCCAAAAGGGTTAATAGTTCTTGATAGAGAAAGACAGTACTTTACAAAACTGTTGATGCTCAGCCAATAAATATAGCCTACTGAATGATATTTGAAACAACATTTACATAATTGATAACAAATGGAACAGAAGTAACTCTTTATACATTCATGCAAAATTAAACAAATCCATGCATTATCCGGAGGTATTTGGCAAGCTCTCACTGTTAGCATTTTGTACCCCTGACATAAAATGATTAGAGTGAAGAATGATAAAGTGGCCAAGTTTACCTTGGGAATGAATCATTACAAAACACTCTTGGGAGAGCTTTAAATAGTGTTATGGTGTCTGGCAGCTCATGATTCAAAATATAGTGATTTTTGAACTCCTTTTTAACTTACTAGAGGATTAATTTGATTAGTTTCACGTAATTCAAAACACTTTAAGCCAGAAGCAATAAATCATATTTTTGTTAGTTGTTAACTGAAATTATCTGGACAAGCTACCTGCTAATCATCTTATTACTACAGACTGTAACCTGCCCTCAAAAACCTCAAATAGTGTATGTTTTCAAGATATCCTCCATAAAACACAGGCGAATATGGGCATATTGGGTAGATCCATCAGAATGACTCAACTGCTCATTTATTCACCTGAGTTCTTATAAGGAGATCCTGAAAAGCTGCTCCAATTGGGGAGGCATGAGGGAAGGTTTGAGAGCACATGATATAAACAATAAACAGAATTTTAAAGGATAACTGTCACCGTCTAATAATAACATCTCACCTACCTTAATGTGATCAAAAAATCCTAATGGCCCCTGTTGCCATGTGCAGTGAGCAGAGTCTGAGATCTTGTGATCCAGCTAGCAATTGTCATGTTCAGCTCCATGGATATGACATCCATAACATGTTATATCTTGAACCAAGGAGGTAAAAAAGTAATAGTGCCCATTAAGATGTTATGCAATAAAGGCTATAACCCCTTGGATGAGAGGCAATGTACTGGAGATGCTCAAATTTCTAGTGGACAAGATACTAGAGATGTTATATAGAAATATATAAAATATTTACATTTATAAAAACTAGGGTAATATGTAGTAATTGGAAAGTGCTTAACAGTTAAGAAGGATGTTGCTGAATAAAGTTTAATTTTGCTCTTAAATCTTCTTAAATAAGCAGGTTTATGCTGTTAATATTTTCCCTATTTCTGCCTTCCCCGAAAATAAATAATTAAGGGCATTATGAAGAAAGCTCATGGCAATGTTGGAGCAAGCCAGCTGCACCAATGGGAATATACAAATACCCACTCATTTAACTTTCAACCAATTGAATTCTAGAGAGGTCCCCATCGCACAGCTAAGCAATGCATTGGAGACCTTTCAAGCATTCAAAGGGATAAAAGTCCAAATAAAATTAGTAGGAATCTTGGGAATTTTCATATGTCTCCTATGGTACAACTGGTTATAACCCTGAATAATACCCTGTGGGCCTTAATAATCAAGGTAAACAGGTAAAATTTAGGAGCATATTAATTACACCACAGTGGGATGAAAACTCCTATTTATTTAAATCGCATTTAACCTCTTGAATGCTAGAGATGTTTCAAATGAATTGCAAAGGGGGTAAAAAGCCCCATTTAATCCAATTAAAATGTGTGGACTTTTTATTTCAACCCTATGGTGCAGTTGATTTGCTCCAGAATTGCACCTTTTTAGTTTTCTGAACAAGAGTCCCAAGAGTCTATGGGGGAGATGTATAAAACTGGAGTAATAAAGAAAGTGTTTGTAAAATATAGGTATATAAACATTAGTTCATTTTCACTAAGCAACATTTTCAGAGCAAATGGTCAAACATGAAAATTCATAACATTTCCAGATTCCACTATGGCCACTGATTCCTACGTGGGAACTTATGTTTTCTATGGCCATGATAATTCCCACCCCACCACTATAAATATCGGAATTTCCCACCATTCTATGAGGTACAGTTAAGACAGACAGCTGTAGAAGCAGAGAGCTATAAAGAGAAGAACACAATACTTTGTGGTGTAGTTGCACAGTGAGAGACCGTAAGCAAGCACTTCCAGTACACCTGCTGCACTATGCAAATGTTGTGAAAAAATAAGTAAGGGAGTATGAAGAATGTTGTTGGTGATGTGGAGGAACCCAATAACAGCAGCAGTCCTAGTAGTAGCAGCGGCCAGCAGAAACAAATCTCTAGATAGCCCTGCTACCCCTACAAAACACCCTGTGGCTAAAAGAATTCTGACTCACAAGCAGCAGAAAATGCTGCCACCACCCACACCCAGTCCCCTACTGTGACTCCGATACATCAGAGTCCACCAACACTACTACATCGCCTGTGACTCAGAGCCCACCAGCAGCAACAGATATTGTAGCAGTTGCCACCACCCCAGGAGATAGTGCGACCACCAGTCACCACATGTCATGAGTGTGACTAGTCTATATTCCTATCTGAATCAAAACACTTAACAGTGTTAAAATAGTGTAATTTTAAAATTATATTAATAAACATTGATGCCATTAAATTATGATCTAATTATTGTTCATAAACATAATCAAAAGTAAAAGGTTGAATTTAACAAAGTGGTTTTGAATGGTGGTGGTAATCGATAATATACGATCATGGGACTTTAGACAAGTTATATGCATTATCATGTATAATTTCAATATATGAGGCAAATATAGTCAAGTTGATACCTTTATTGGCTAATTAAGTCAATAAAGGTATCAACTGGAAAGTGGACTTCCTGTCTACCTGCCAGACAAAACCCCTGGTCTATCCAATATAGTTAGCCAATATCAGTATCCACTTGACTATATTTGCTTCCTGTATTTCTACGGCTAACACAGTACCAACTCTCATCTGTTAATTTCAATATAACTTTGCATTATTGTCAGGCATTCATCAATTTTCATAAACTCTGGTCCCAACTGTCATAGATGTGCCAACCATGGCAACTTTGCAAATTCCTCTTCTTCAATGCTGTTGTTTCTACATGTGCCATATTCTTCTCTGTCTTGTATCTTTATGCCCACTTCTGATACATGACACTTGGATTGTATTATATGTTGGTTCATTTTGAAAAATTAAGTCTATGGACACTGGTTCTACATAGACATGTAATTAACAATATAACCAGTTACACTGAAAACCAACTCTGACCACACACACACACACACACACACACACACACATATGCAAGCAAGCAATTAAGGATTTTCACTGCGGTAAGCACCAGTGCTGGCCCTACATACTGTTTTCTTTGCCAGTACTCAAGTGGGGCACCATTTCACCCTAGAAAATAGATATCCTGCAGATATGCTATAACCATCTCAAAAAAGAGTGGGGCCACTCCTTGGAGCTAGACAGTGTCCATGTGTTTCAGTTACCAAACCATATTTAGGGGCAAGTTCCATAGAGCTGTGACACCACCTCTACCACAAATATGGTGATGCCAAATGTTCAGCAAATTGTTTAGATGTCACTGTTGAAAATGCTGAGAGTAATAATTTTGCTTATGTCATTCTCATTATGCTTTCTATTATTATTATTTTTTTGCATTTCTATTTCTATCTCTCATCCTCTAGAATGCAGTCTTCCTCTACAATGCAATCTTCTACTCGGTCTACAAGGATTGCACAGAATCCTATTTCTCAGAGTGCTGCTGCTCATGCCTTGGCACAAAATTCAGAACTGCCATCTTTAAAGTGAGGGTCCAGAAATACAGCAATCATGTATTCCTCATTGCTTTTAATGGTCACCATGCAAGGATCCTGCTCAAAGCATGCTAACTTGATTCAACAGCTGGTTCATGTCTGTGTTGTCCCAGATCTTCATTTTTGTCTATATTTTGTTTACATTTTAGAGAAACTATCTCCCTGATTCCTGTGCCTGCATAACTAACCAGCATGGCGTCCTCCTCAAAAGGTTTCAGCAGCTCACATAAATCCCACTTTAGCTGTCATCGACTAAGTGACAAAGAAGCTAACTCGCAAATACTGCTAATACAAATACTCCAGCATGTATAATTTTGAATTCCACATGGTGGGGACCTGCATTTTAAACTGATTATGGGGCAAGTGGTTATATAAAATATAATGTTTTCTGAAAATTATAGGACTGTCTCAAATGTTCTTTGATTTTGCAGGCGATATTTAGCATTTCCTTGACCATGTTGGATTGAGGAATTGAATAATAATTACATTTAGGACATGGGATAGTCTCAACGCAACTATTCTATTGCAAACATTGTCAGCAGACACAAAGCCAGCTTTCAAAAAGTGAGGTATAAGCCATTCATATATGACATGCTGAAGTTTCATTAATATAGCTACAGTATTATGGATTTGTCTCTCAAAACTCTGCATGCATAAAGTGGTATGCTTATTGTATGGGCTACACCTGCAGCTATCCTTTACTACTAGAGTCTAATCCAGTGCCAAACATTTGTACTGACCTGATGCTGAATACTGTTGCTGCTCAAGGATGGGAAGGATATCCAGTGAGCAGTGACAGTCCCATAGTATGTACTTTGGCCACTTGGCCACATATCTGTGGTCAGGTAAACTTTCTTGTCATATGTTTTTTCCATCCCTTTGCTCACCACACTAGCCAACTGATTGTCCAAAGCTGGCACAGAGAGATATGTTAGTGTCACTGTCACAGCAGTCCTTTAAATCTGCTATTTTAAACAAAAGAATAGGGCAGCATATCAACTGCTAACATTTTGAAAAATTTGCCATTCCTTGGTGATATATTATGTTATTTTTGAGCAGTTTTTGAGAATTCAATAAGTTTGATTTGACATAGAAGAACTGTGTAACGTTATTGTTTTAACAATATGAGTAGTGGTGTTGGAGGGGTGGTAATGCATGTTGGCAGTTTTGTCATCTGAAACTAAATCAGTCAACCTCTTCCATGTGTTTCAATGGCGAAACAGCAGTAAGATGCATGGTTGTTATTGTTACTGAAGAAAATGTAGATGTCTCAGACAGTGGGAAACAATACTACTATTATATACCCCTCAGCCCCAATCATCTTTAGGAGTGGTTCTACTGCTGACAGTCAATACACTTCTTAAGTGTTGCTAATGCATCTCCCAACAGGACCTGTAGTTTTGCTTCAGGTGGCATCTCAATTAAAATGTACCTGGATGGGACATACCTAGATGGGATACTCCTTTATCCCTCCTTTACCCCTGCTCACATGTTTTTTGAGTGTAGTATCTCCATACTAGAGATTTCATAGACTGAAGGGTTCCTGAGAGTCTACTTCTACTACTACAGGGGCTAGATGTTGTATAGTGCTAGCACGGGGTTCATTGATTCTGCATTTTTAACAGTAACAGAAGCAGTTATCATACCCATAGTTATGGATGTGGATCTGTGTTGCTGCTTAGTAGTAAATAATAATGAGTGAGACTGTGTATGGGTTGGATTTTGTGTATTTTTAGACATCTTTACTTGCACAGATTCCAGATGATCTCTGTTTATAAACAGGCATATTACTCATTTCCAGTGTTGGAAGACTCGGCCTTTTCCTTTTAGCAAAGTTTTATGACAAATCATCATCACTCTCACTCTCATTATCTCTACCTGAAAAAGAAGGGGAGAAAAGTGGAGGGACATATTCTAAATCAAGGTTATTAATAATTAGCTCATTAGCAGCACATCCACATCCACTTACTTCCTATCCCCGCTACATTCATATTCTTGTATATGAAATTCTGAAACACTTTATTTTGACTTTTTCCCTTTTGGGAGTTTATAGAAGACTGACCACTAGTTTGCCGTGGGGTGCAGCACTTGGCCTCACTGATAAATCTTCCTCCGCTATGGTGACAACACTAGAATGTGACTTTACGTTTAATACTACTACTGATGGTGGTAGAACTTTTTGTATCACTTTTATAAACAGTCTCATCATGAAGTACAGGATCATCATCCTTACTTACTGCACAAGCTGCAGTAACCTTGTCCACAGCCCATTTTTGCAGTATGACTTTATTACCACCAACATGTCCAGGCACTACTCCTGCTCCTTTCCTATTAACACTGCCCCTAGCATGTTTGGTGTGCATAATAACAGTAGTGTTAAATTTTACAGAAATGATAGCATGTCCAGTGATGATCTGTCTGTTTTAAAACAATGTATGATATTTGTCCCTGTCTTTCACTTTTCTTTTTAAATATTGTTTTTATTGAAAAGGCCAGGTACAACAGTGTACATAATGAAAATGCACATAACAATGATGAAAAAGGATCAGTGTAAAAAAGAGACATGAATTCAGACAATGTTTCCATCTTTGACAAAGGCAGTCACATCTGCATTTTTTAGAGTAAAACAAAAACAAATAACATTCTAACACTACCTTGAAGCTATCCTGTCCTAGAGCCCTAACTGAGGGCCTAAAGTCCTCACAACAAAACTATCTAACTAAAGATCCATCTCAAGACAGGGTATGTAATGTAAAGGAGAGATAGTAACCATATGTGTGTGTCCCATACCATTAGATTTCGGAAGAAATCTGTAACACTAATTCAGGGCTAACCTAATTCTGGACTAAAAGCCCCAAGAGGCTTAACGCAGGTTAGGCGTCGTGACCCCAACTCCCCCCAGAGATGGACCCAAGGACCGACCACCCCAACCATCATACGCCAGGTGGCCCTGTAAGATATGAGCATATGCATGGGGCTCAAACTCCCCCTCTCGCTTCACTCCTTACCACCAACCAGCACTGGGATACCTATATCTGTATTGGCCTGGATCCAGTCAATACAAATTCTGCTGAATTTATGTGGGGAACCTCTGTGCAGGAACACAGAGAAGATTTTGATTTACAAGTTTTATCCACCCCATGTGGCTGGGCAAGCTTTCCTCCAACCATGTCAACACCACCACCTTCCGCACCATCACCAGCAGCTCCCTAATTAAGGCATAATTGGTAAATGAATGCAGTTGATTATGCATTATACAGGGCTTATAATTTTAAGTTCTTTACTAGTGTTGAGCGAGCATGCTCGGCCGATGCTCGGATCGGCTCGAGCATCGCTCTGCTCGGCACATGGCGGTACTCGTACGAGTACCGCATGTGCTCGCCCGCCATGTTCGGGTCTCCTCCCCGCACGTTTTGCGGCTGCTGCGCAGCCAATAAACGTGCAGGGAGGCTCTGACATTGGTGTAATGCCAGCAGCCATGTTGGCTGCTGGCATTACACTGATTGGCTGGCCAGAACCCGTGGTCAGGTGCTGTATAGCACCTGACCAGCGAGTTCGGCTCAGTCTGAGCCAGGGAGAGCTGAGGATAGGAAGGGAAAGGCAGTGTAGGGAGGAAAAAAACAAAAATTGTGAAAAAAAAAGAACCAAAAGTCCTTTTTAGGACTACTGTGTGTGGGGGCAGCAGGTTATTTGGTGTGGGGGGAAAAAAACAAAAAAAAAAAAAAAAAATATATATATTCTGTTTAGTGTGCAAAGTTGCAGATTAGAGCACATTCTGTTTAGTGTGCACAGTTGCAGATTAGAGCACATTCTGTTTAGTGTGCAAAGTTGCAGATTAGAGCACATTCTGTTTAGTGTGCAAAGTTGCAGATTAGAGCACATTCTGTTTAGTGTGCAAAGTTGCAGATTAGAGCACATTCTGTTAAGTCTTCAAACTAAAATATCAAAGTCACGTATTCCATTCAGTGTGCGTCGCCGCAGTTTAGCAGCACATTCTGAGTACTGTGCAGAGTTGCAGAATAGGAAGAAATACTGTTAAGTCTTCAAACTAAAATATCAAAGTCACATATTCCATTCAGTGTGCTTCGCCGCAGTTTAGCAGCACATTCTGTGTACTGTGCAGAGTTGCAGAATAGGAAGAAATACTGTTAAGTCTTCAAACTCAAATATCAAAGTCACATATTCCATTCAGTGTGCTTCGCCGCAGTTTAGCAGCACATTCTGTGTACTGTGCAGAGTTGCAGAATAGGAAGAAATACTGTTAAGTCTTCAAACTAAAATATCAAAGTCACATATTCCATTCAGTGTGCTTCGCCGCAGTGTAGCAGCACATTCTGTGTACTGTGCAGAGTTGCAGAATAGGAAGAAATACTGTTAAGTCTTCAAACTAAAATATCAAAGTCACATATTCCATTCAGTGTCTTTCACCGCCGTTTAACAGCCTATTCTGTGTACTCTGTACAGTTCCAGAATTATAAGAAATACTGTTAAGTTTTCAAACTCAAATATTAAAGTCACATATTCCATTCAGTGTGTTTCAACGCCGTTTAACAGCCTATTCTGTGTACTCTGCAGAGTTGCAGAATAGTAAGAAATACTGTTAAGTTTTCAAACTCAAATATTAAAGTCACATATTCCATTCAGTGTCTTTCACCGCCGTTTAACAGCCTATTCTGTGTACTCTGTACAGTTCCAGAATTATAAGAAATACTGTTAAGTTTTCAAACTCAAATATTAAAGTCACATATTCCATTCAGTGTGTTTCAACGCCGTTTAACAGCCTATTCTGTGTACTCTGCAGAGTTGCAGAATAGTAAGAAATACTGTTAATTTTTCAAACTCAAATATTAAAGTCACATATTCCATTCAGTGTCTTTCACCGCCGTTTAACAGCCTATTCTGTGTACTCTGTACAGTTCCAGAATTATAAGAAATACTGTTAAGTTTTCAAACTCAAATATTAAAGTCACATATTCCATTCAGTGTCTTTCACCGCCGTTTAACAGCCTATTCTGTGTACTCTGTACAGTTCCAGAATTATAAGAAATACTGTTAAGTTTTCAAACTCAAATATTAAAGTCACATATTCCATTCAGTGTCTTTCACCGCCGTTTAACAGCCTATTCTGTGTACTCTGTACAGTTCCAGAATTATAAGAAATACTGTTAAGTTTTCAAACTCAAATATTAAAGTCACATATTCCATTCAGTGTGTTTCAACGCCGTTTAACAGCCTATTCTGTGTACTCTGCAGAGTTGCAGAATAGTAAGAAATACTGTTAAGTTTTCAAACTCAAATATTAAAGTCACATATTCCATTCAGTGTCTTTCACCGCCGTTTAACAGCCTATTCTGTGTACTCTGTACAGTTCCAGAATTATAAGAAATACTGTTAAGTTTTCAAACTCAAATATTAAAGTCACATATTCCATTCAGTGTGTTTCAACGCCGTTTAACAGCCTATTCTGTGTACTCTGCAGAGTTGCAGAATAGTAAGAAATACTGTTAATTTTTCAAACTCAAATATTAAAGTCACTTATTCCATTCAGTGTGTGTCACCGCAGTTTAGCAGCCTATTCTGTGTACTCTGCAGAGTTGCAGAATAGTAAGAAATACTGTTAATTTTTCAAACTCAAATATTAAAGTCACTTATTCCATTCAGTGTGTGTCACCGCAGTTTAGCAGCCTATTCTGTGTACTCTGCAGAGTTGCAGAATAGTAAGAAATACTGTTAAGTTTTCAAACTCAAATATTAAAGTCACATATTCCATTCAGTGTCTTTCACCGCCGTTTAACAGCCTATTCTGTGTACTCTGTACAGTTCCAGAATTATAAGAAATACTGTTAAGTTTTCAAACTCAAATATTAAAGTCACATATTCCATTCAGTGTGTTTCAACGCCGTTTAACAGCCTATTCTGTGTACTCTGCAGAGTTGCAGAATAGTAAGAAATACTGTTAATTTTTCAAACTCAAATATTAAAGTCACTTATTCCATTCAGTGTGTGTCACCGCAGTTTAGCAGCCTATTCTGTGTACTCTGCAGAGTTGCAGAATAGTAAGAAATACTGTTAAGTTTTCAAACTCATATATATTAAAGTCATATATATCGTGTAAGATGAAGAAGGCGGGTAAAAAGGGACGGGGAAGTGGACGTGATCCTGAAAGTTCAGGGCGCGGGTCAGGACGCGGAGAAACTGTGCCTGGTGCCAGAGCACAAGAAAGAAAGACATCCACCATACCTAGCTTCATGTCTGATTTCACAGGGCGTCGCAGGACATCACTCTCGAGGTCCGACCAGTGCGAACAGGTGGTCGGTTGGATGACAGCTGATACTGCTTCCAGTCGGTTAAGCACCACCCTGTCTTCCACCAAGTCCACTCTCAGTAGCCAAGAGTCTGGTCAACATAATCCTCACTCTGATCATCCTTCCTCCCACCATACACGGTCTGGTCAAAGAAGTGATCCCACACTGGGATATAGTGATGAGCTCGTCTCATCACCAATCCTTCATTTGACCCTCTCTCCAAGCACGCTTGCAGAGGAACATGACATCTTGTGCCCTGATTCACAACCTCTAGAGGCTACCCAATCACAAGAAGATGACAGATGTGAACGGCATTTAAGGTCAAAGGAAGTAGTGGATGATGATGATGATGATGAGACACAGTTGCCATTAAATCAACCACTATTTCCTTCTCAAGACCTTGTTGAGGAGAATGTTATACAGTTGTCAATGACCGAGTATGTGGTGGGATCAAGACTTGAGGAGGATGATCAGAGTGAGGAAGTGGAGGAGGACTTGGTGGACGATGAGGTGACTGACCCCACCTGGGAAGGTGTAGAGCCGAGCGATGACAGCAGTCCTGAGGGTGAGCCATCTGCAGCACCGCAACAGGCTGGAAGAGGCAGTGGTGTGGCTACAGAAAGAAGGCGGACCGCACCAAACCGGCCCGCAAATGTTCCACGGAGCACCCCCTTGCGTAAATCTACCTTGCCAAGGGGTAGGTGTTCCGCGGTATGGCGTTTTTTTAAGGAAAGTGCGGACGACAAAAGATTTGTAGTTTGCAACCTGTGCCACACCAGAATGAGCCGAGGCATGAACACTAGAAACCTCACCACCACCAGCATGATCCGACACATGGCATCCAAGCACCGTAGTAAGTGGGAGGAACGCCTGGATCGCCCATCTGTGTCTGCAGGCCACACCACTGCCTCCTCTTCCCCTGTTTTCGGTGCCGGCCAATCGCCTGTCGAAGGCGCAGGCCCGCATACCTCCCGCCCTGCACCTGTAGCATCTGAAGCACCATCAGCGACCACATCCACTTCCCTGTCCCAGCACAGCGTCCAAATGTCGTTACCCCAGGCATTTGAGCGCAAGAGAAAATACCCAGCCACCCACCCACAGGCCATAGCACTAACCTCACACCTTTCAAAATTACTGGCCATCGAAATGCTGCCATTTAGGCTTGTGGACACTGAGTCCTTCCGCAGCCTGATGGCAGCAGCTGTCCCTCGGTACGCGGTCCCCAGCCGCCACTACTTTTCCCGGTGTGCCATCCCCGCATTACACCACCATGTGTCCCGTAACATCACCCGTGCCCTGACCAACGCAGTAACTGGGAAGGTCCACTTAACGACTGACACATGGACAAGTGCTTGTGGCCAGGGACGCTACATTTCCCTGACGGCACACTGGGTGAATGTCGTGGAGGCTGGGAGCGACTCGGACCCTGGGATGGCACGGGTGCTACCCACGCCGAGGATTGCGGGCCCTACCTCCATCAGGGTTTCCACCAGCACCTACGTTATTGGCTCCTCCTCCTCCGTTTCCACCTCCGAATTCTCTACACACACCGCCACTCCCCCATCAGCCAGTAGCTGGAAGCAGTGTAGCACTGCAGTGGGGAAGCGTCAACAGGCCGTGCTGAAGCTGATCTGCCTTGGGGACAAACAGCACACGGCCTCAGAGCTGTTGCAGGGGATTAGTCACCAGACCGAGCAGTGGCTCTCGCCACTCAACCTGCAAGCAGGCATGGTTGTGTGTGATAATGGGCGTAACTTGGTGGCGGCTTTGGAGCTCGGCAAGCTCACACACGTACCATGCCTAGCGCATGTATTTAATTTAGTGGTGCAGCGATTTCTAAAAACCTACCCCAATGTGCATGATCTCTTGACCAAGGTGCGCCGCGTGTGTGCACATTTCCGTAAGTCATCTACAGCTTCGGCCGGCCTGTTGAAGCTGCAGCAGCGCTTACAATTGCCAGCTCACCGGCTGCTGTGTGACGTGAGCACGCGCTGGAACTCCACCTTCCACATGTTGGCCCGGCTTTGTGAGCAGCAGAGGGCAGTAGTGGAGTACCAGCTGTTACACGGTCGTCGCCTCTCCGTTCAACTTCCTGTAATCAGAAGTGAGGAGTGGGAATGGATGTCAGACCTCTGCGAGGTTTTACGCAATTTTGAGGAATCGACACAGATGGTGAGCGGCGATAACGCTATTATCAGTGTAACCATCCCACTTCTGTGTCTACTGAAACGCTCGCTGCTCACAATTAAAACCGACGCTTTGCATGTGGAAGAGGTGGAAATGGGGGAGGAAGAGCTTACACAAGGTGATAGCCAGAGCACCCTCACTTCGTCTTCTCAGCGACAATTGGAGGAGGCGGAGGAGGAGGAGGAGGAGGAGGAGGAGGAGGAAGACACGGTTGCCTCCGCTACAGAGGGTAGCCATGGAACTTTAGTTCCATCTCTTCAGCGTGGGTGGGCAGAAGAGGAGGAAGAGGATGAGGATATTGAGAGTCAGCCTCCTGGTGAGGACAGCGAAATCTTGACTGTTGGTACTCTGGCACACATGGCTGACTTTATGTTAGGCTGCCTTTCCCGTGACCCACGCGTTGTACGCATTTTAGACAACACGGATTACTGGGTGTTCACCCTTCTGGACCCCCGCTACAAAGAGAATTTCTCATCTCTCATTCCTCCGGTGGAGAGGACAAGCAAAATGGTGCAATACCAGAAGGTTCTTGTTGAAAAATTGCTCCAAAATTTTCCATCTGACAACGCTGGCGGCAGAGTACGTGCTACCTTGGCCAACAGAGAAGGGGAGAAAAGGGGAGCACACAGCAGTTCCGAGAAAGGCAGGGCAACACTCTCCAAGGCGTGGGACACCTTCATGACACCCCGCCAGCACCCTCACCCTGATGCGCAGCCTAGTGTCACAAGGAGGGAAAAGTTTTGGAAGATGGTGAAGGAGTACGTAGCAGACCGTGTCAGCGTCCTCAATGATCCCTCTGTGCCTTACAACTACTGGGTGTCCAAGCTGGACACGTGGTATGAACTGGCACTCTACGCCTTGGAGGTGCTGGCCTGCCCTGCCGCCAGCGTTCTGTCTGAGCGGGTATTTAGTGCTGCTGGTGGCATCATAACAGATAAGCGTATCCGCCTTTCCACCGACAATGCTGATAGGTTGACACTTATAAAAATGAACAAGGCCTGGATTTCCCCTGACTTCTCCACTCCACTGGAGGAAAGCCCCGGGGGAACATAAACTCACTTTATATATGTTATTTACAATGATGGGAATACTCTGTATTCCCATTCACCCCTTCCACCCAAAAAACGGGTATATGGTTGACTCTTAATCTTCTCATCCTCCTCCTCCTCTTCCATATGCCCTGTGCTATAATTTTTATATAGGGCCAGCTCACCAGCGTGCCCTGGAATATAATTTTTATATAGGGCCAGCTCACCAGCGGGCCCTGTGATATAATTTTTATATAGGGCCAGCTCACCAGCGGGCCCTGTTTGCCAATTTTTATATAGGTCAGCTCACCAGCGGGCCTTCTCATATAATGTTTTATTGGGTCAGCTCTCTAGCGGGCCCTCTCATATAATGTTTTATAGCGTCAGCTCACTAGCGGGCCTTCGCATATAATGTTTAGGATGGTCAGCTCTGCAGCAGACCCTCACCCATAATGTTTTAGATGGTCAGCTCAGCGCACGTTTCCATCTTAATCATGGCCTCAGTTCTGAAAATCAAGGAAATTTTTGGGAGAATTTGCCTCTGCGCACGTTTCCCTCTTAATCATGGCCTCAGTTCTGAAAATCAAGGAAATTTTTGGGAGAATTTGCCTCTGCGCACGTTTCCCTCTTAATCATGGCCTCAGTTCTGAAAATCAAGGAAATTTTTGGGAGAATTTGCCTCTGCGCACGTTTCCCTCTTAATCATGGCCTCAGTTCTGAAAATCAAGGAAATTTTTGGGATAATTTGCCTCTGCGCACGTTTCCCTCTTAATCATGGCCTCAGTTCTGAAAATCAAGGAAATTTTTGGGATAATTTGCAGATGATATACAAGTAAATATACAGCAAATATTGTTTGGTAACAATTTTTCGCCTAAAGTCGTTTTTATTTTCCTTTTTGTGTGTTTTATGGTCAGTCTGTAAAAATGGCGTACTACGGGCGAAAGATCGTTCCCAGCAGCGATGTTGGAGTCCAAGGTGCATCCAGACATCCTCCCTATGCTGTCCCTGAACCATTTCTGTAGTGTTTCCATCTTTTTCTGCCCTTTTCCTATGGACCAGGCACCCTCCCCTCATCAGAGCAGGGGGTGCCTGGTGTAATGCTCGAGTCCTCCCATTGACTTCAATGGGGCTCGGGTGCTCGGCCGAGCACTCGAGCCTCAGGGGGTGCTCGGTCAGAGCACCCGAACATCCGAGCATTGGGGTGCTCGCTCATCACTATTCTTTACTATTAGCCAGACCTGAAAAGTTACTCGCCACTGCAAGCCAAAACATACCCACCAGGGCTGAATTTCTACTCGCCAGGGCTAAATTTTCACTCGCCATTGGCTAGTGTCGAGTGGAAATTTGGAGCCCTGCAGTATAGATAAGATACAAAACTTTGGGTCAAGAGGGAGGACCCAGTGTGTGACTTGCGAGATTGAGCGTAGAGCTTTCCAGAAATTATGTACTGAAGGGCATTTCCAAATAAGATGTAGGAAGGCAGCCCGATGCTTATCACATCGCCTACAGGAATTGTTATCCAATTTCCCCATGGCATGGAGTCTATCAGTATAGTAAGTCCTGAGAAGATCTTAAGTTGAAGAAGCTGGTGACAAGCTGTAGATGATACTGTAGAAACAAAAGGAGACACAACAGGGGGGTGCCTCTAGTGCAATAAACCTTGATATCAGAACCACCACCTAATCACATCCAGGTGGGAACTTACAAAAATGATGCCAAGAAGTTGCATATACAAAACTTGGCTCTAATAGCTGAAATGGATTAAGACGTATTTCTCCCAGGCAGCTCCTCCTCTACTACTCGCTCTCCTCAAACGGCAATATACAGAAAAACGCAAAAAAGAGAGGGCACCCAAATAGTGTAATACTGAAGCAAAAATAAGTCCATATGTCCAACACTTAACCCATCACAACTGAAAGTCAAGTGTTGACACATAGCCACTTATGGCTTCACCTATCAACTCCAAGACTTGAGTGAAAGAATCGCTCAACGTATGGACGGATGGAAAAAATACAGATAAATCTAAAAATGACAAATAAAATATAAAGAGTATTCACTCCATGGATCAGAAGGTAGATCACAATAAAAAAAAAAAAAAAATGTGTATCAATTCAACAATCAATACATTGTCATCAATTGATTACATAAACCAAAAATTAACTTAACAATATTATCATGCGAAAATTTATATAAATCTCATACAATGAATAAGAATAAAAAAATCTATTGTCAGAATATTGTCCCACCACAGGACCCCGATGCATGCACTACACAACAGTGCAGAAATGACTTGACACACAGTGCACAACACACAGCAAGGTCCAGCGATAGGGAAAAAAAAACACACACATTACAAAACACTAAACATGAAATATACAGATCTCCTCCCCACCGTATGCACAACACAACAGCATAGAAATAAATACACACGTACTGCCCATCACACAGCGGGGTCCAGCAAGAGGGCAACAAAACATACACTGAAACCTTCCATAAACAAAACAATCATATATATCTAATATTCACATTCATATATATATATGTGTGTATGACACACGACTATTGATGGGGATGGCTGAAGATGGACTAGAATAGAACAGGTAATTATACATCTGTCAACTGTACAGATCTCTCCAAACTAGAGCCAAAATGTCTTACAACCTCATATCCATACCCTTGAATAGACTACATTCAGATCTACTATAATATTATCACTCCCCAACAAAAACTCAAATGTGTGTGTATATATATATATATATATATATATATATATATATATATATATATATATATATACCAGACAAACAACACACAGTAGGGTTCAGTGGCAGGAGGAGAAAAACAAATGAACATGAGCCCAATCAATCTATGGATCAATAACAATGGACTCAAATTGTTCTATCCAATATACGATCTAGCTAGAAAACCCCAACAGATACAACTAGACCCAAACTGTATTGAAGGAACTATACATACATGCAACCATACCTATCATTCTAGGTTGAAATAACAAAAAAATAAAAAATCAGACATTTTGACTTTGAATATAACCACCAAACACAGACCATACTGTGTCACATTTCATAAAAACAACGCATAACTAAAAAATACATATCTATCTATACTAGTGGGCATATAGACTGTACTTGTTGAAATCAAAAACCCTAACCAGTCCTACATCTCCAGTTAAATTAATATTACATCTTTAAAAAATACAATAGATAAAGTGATATAATACAAAGATTAATGTGTATGGTGATGATAATAATTAATATAATTGTGTATATACCTCTCAATCTAAACTTTAGCTTGTCACAGATCATTGGATCAAATTAGATAAAATGAGTTGAATAATTATATATCTATCCTTGAATATGTTAACTGTGTACCTGTCATGGTTGACAGGCAAAGAAGGACAGACACAAATACAGGAAATAAAACCACCTTTATTGAGAATGCACACATAAAACCCAGAACCCCAGTAGTAGTAGTACCACATCTACTACCCAGAACTGCACACTGCGCCAAGCACTGCACTACTGTACCGGAGGAACTTAGGTATGTGCCAGAGGTTCTAGCAGTGATAAGAACCAGGACACTAGGTATCAGAAACTCCCAACCAGGACTAGGTAACCAGAGGCAACCGGAAGCGAGTGCAAGCCCAGACCAAGGAGGCCCACAAGCGTATGGTTGATTAGAGGAGTTAGGCACAGATAGAGTAGTAAACCAAGGCCATAGGTGAGGACAGATGTGGGTAGTCAGACAAACCGAGGGCAACCCTGAGCGAGTAGTAAACCAGAGCCATAGGTCGGAACCTATGTGGATAGTCAGACAAACCGGAGGCAACACGGAGCGAGAGAAGTCAGGCCCATGGGTCAGGACCAATATGGGTAGTCAGACAAGCCGGGGTCATGCACGGAGCAAGTAGTCAGCCAGAGCCACAGGTCAGAACCGATGTGGGTAGTCAGACAAGCCGGGGTCATATACGAGCGAGTAGTCAGCCAGAGCCACAGGTCAGAACCGATGTGGGCAGTCAGACAAGCCGGGGTCATACATGGAGTGGATTCAGAGTCAGGCACGGGTCACAACGGAACACTAGAGATACAAGCAGGAACACCACATAAGGGCAATAACGGGCCAAAGGGAGTTTAAATAACAGCACAGCAAGGCGGGAATCAATTAGGCAAATACACATTCCTCGGGACCATACCCCCTCCAGTCTACCAGATATTGTACCTGACCTCTGACTGTACGTGTGTCCAAGATATTTTGCACCGCATATTCTTCATGGTCGCCTACTCTAACAGGCCTAGGATGAACAGTGGTAGAAGTGTAACGGTTGCAGACCAGAGGTATAAGCAAGGACACATGAAACACATTGGAAATGCGCATATTGGCAGGGAGGTCAAGGGCATAGGTATCACGGTGCCCGTGATTGGTGCAGTTCTCTGTCTATCACCTGCAGGGGTCTCCCATTGGCTGTCTGCAGTCAGCCCGCCTCTGGTTGCCTTTCTAAACTCAGTCTGGGCACCCTTTAGTTCCCCTTTCGTGGTGTCTCTGACAGCATTCACTTTGCCTGTCTGCTGTAGCTATTGGGCCTGTTCCTGAGTTCTTGAGTTCCTGAGTTACCTGTTCCTGTGTTCCTGCCTGCTTGTCAGTTCCAGCCCGGTTCCGGTTGCTGTCATTCCGGTTGCCAGTCGACTTGCGGTGCTCGTCCCGGTTGAGCCTCGGCCTGCTCCTGCTGTTTCCTGTGCTCAGTTCCTGTGGCGATATTCCTCTCCTGTCGCTCCGGCAACATTCTGTCTGTTGGTCCCAGCGTGCGGACGCTGTTTTACTCTATTAGCCTTGCGGCTCACAATACTGTCTGTTGGTCCCAGCGTGCAGACACAGGTTTACTCCATTAGCCTTGCGGCTCATAATACTGTCTGTTGGTCCTAGCGTGCGGACGCTGGTTTACTCCATTAGCCTTGCGGCTCATAATACTGTCTGTTGGTCCCAGTGTGCGGACGCTGGTTTACTCCATTAGCCTTGCGGCTCACAATACTGTCTGTTGGTCCCAGCGTGTGGACGCTGGTTTACTCCATTAGCCTTGCAGCTCACAATACTGTCTGTTGGTCCCAGCGTGCGGACGCTGGTTTACTCCATTAGCCTTGCAGCTCACTATACTGTCAGTTGGTCCCAGCATGCAGACACTGGTTTGCTTCATTGGCCTTGTGGCTCATTCTATTGCCTGTTGGTTCCAGCATGCGGACGCTGGTTTACTCCATTTGCCTTGAGGCTCAAGGTACAGCTGTTGGTCCCAGAGTGTGGACGCTGGTTTACTCCCTGACTTGCAGTCAGGGTCCTGGTGCTGTCCAGTCCTAGCAGCACTTGTTTCAGATGTGTACCAACACTAGCCTCTCCTTGGGTGAGACAGCTTGACCGCATACTCTATTTACCATCCTACTGTCATTGTCATCTGACAGTCACTGGTCTTAGTGGTGTCTCCCTTCTTGGGCTGCCCTGCCCGGTATTGGTAAGGCCGGTAGAACCTTTCATGCTGCCACCTTTAGGTTGCCTTACCTGGTATTGGCAGGGCCGGTAGAGCCTATCCTTGGGTATCCATTCTGGGCTGCCCTGCCCGGTATTGGTAAGGCTGGTAGAACCTGTTACGTTGCCACTCCACGGTTGCCTTACCCGGTATTGGCAGGGCCGGTAGAGCCTATTCCTTGTGTAATCCTAAGGCTGCCCTGCCCGGTATTGGTAAGGCCGGTAGAACCAGTACGTTACCATCTTACAGTTGCCTTACCCGGTATTGGCAGAGTCGGTAGAGCCTACTTATCTCTATTCCTTCAGTATCGCTTGGGTTGCCTTGCCGGTATTATTTGTAAGGCCGGTAGAACCTATCTCAATTGTCAATTGCTTATATATATGTGATGTTTGTATGTGTATGAAAACCCTATGGGATTGCCTTAACTTTTCAATAAAGTTATGTTTTTACCTAAACCTTACGTCTGAGAGTCTTAACAAACCGTGACAGTACGAAAGGGCCATGACCTCAGACAATAAGAGTGATGGTAATACTCAGAATATCCACTGGAGGATGAATATGCATGAGCAAAGTTTGGATCAATTGGCGGTTACAATCCAAACTATCCTTGAACGCACTGTACTTGCTGACAAGTCTGGTTCTAGCCCGGTGGTCTCGCCAAGTCAGACACCGGAAATTGATAAAAGGCCCTCAGGGGCCGCAGTCAAAGGGTTAACGGCTTCTGCACCCTTGCCGCTAAGGTATGACGGTGACCCTCATCTCTGCAGAGGGTTCATCAACCAACTCGAAATATTTATGGAATTGACGGCACACGCGTTTCCCAATGACCGTAGTAAAGTTGGGTTCATGATATCCCTGCTGACTGGTAGAGCATTGGTTTGGGCTAACCCATTGTGGGAAAATGCTAAACCTTGTACTAAGAATTTCAGTGAATTTGTGCAGTCCTTTCGGAGAGTGTTTGAGCCTCCTGGTAGAACCACCTCTGCTGCTAAACGTCTTATGGAGATACAACAGGGCAGGCACACGGTGGGAGACTATGCCATTGAATTCCGCACCTTGGCAGCAGAAGTGGGGTGGAATAACGAGGCGTTGTTGGCAGCCTTTGCCCAAGGCCTGAGTGACCAAATTAAAGATGAAATTGCAGCAAAAGATTTGCCTACTGACCTAGATGACTACATTGAGTATGTCATTCTAATTGACTCCAGAATACGTGAGAGACTAACCGCCAAAGATCGTAAAGTACGGTTAAAAAATAATGGGTCTAGTAGCATATTTTGCCCACCTATCCCTCCCTTGGCATCTAAACCTAGTGAACCAGTACGGGAACCAGGTGAACCTATGCAAGTAGGTTTTACTAGGCTAACCAAGGAGGAGAGACTGTATCGCAGGAAGCAAGGGCTGTGTTTGTACTGCGGTAAAAATGGGCATTTGCTAAGATCCTGCCCGGTACGTCCGGGAAACGAACACACCTAGGGTACCTTGGGGGACAGGCCCTAGGTGGTGTCCAATCGTCCCCAGTGATTGACACACTTAAACCCACCATACAGGTGGTACTATCTTGGGTGCAACGTTCAGTGGAGGTTCTGGCCCTGGTTGATTCTGGTGCAACTGGGTATTTTATGGATAATACCTTTGCTGAATTACATGGGGTACCACGTATTGAAAGAGAAACCCCTCTAGCTATTGAAGCAATTGATGGTAGACCCCTGGAACCCGCTCAAGTTACATTTGAAACCATGCCATTATCCATTACTATTGGGGCTCTCCATAAAGAAGAGCAGCAGTTTCAACTAATTTACTCTCCTCAGCATGCCGTAATATTGGGTTTTCCTTGGTTACAGTTGCATAATCCACAATTTGATTGGCAGAAATGCGAGATCTCCGCTTGGTCTCAGTTCTGTATGGATAAGTGTGTCACCCACCCAGTTAAGGTCTTGTGCACCTCCCCTTCACTACCTGATGTATACCAGCAGTTTAGCGATGTTTTGTTACCTTACCCCAGCACAGACCATATGATTGTTGCATCGACCTAATGCCTGGAGCGGTGCCCCCCAGGGGACGCACTTACCCATTGTCTTGTGAGGAGAACCAAGCTATGGAAGAATACATTTCTGATGCCCTTAATAGAGGGATCATAAGGAAATCTACCTCTCCGGCTGGGGCCGGGTTCTTTTTCGTTAAGAAAAAAAATGACGAACTGAGACCATGCATCGACTACCGTGGGTTAAATAAACTGATGGCTAAGAATGCTTATCCGATACCACTCATCACTGAGCTTTTTGACAGACTCAAGGGCTCCTCAATTTTAACCAAATTGGACCTATGGGATGCATACAATTTGATACGTATCAGAGCCGGTGATGAGTGGAAAACTGCCTTTAACACGAGATCTGGGCATTATGAATATCTAGTCATGCCATTCGGTCTGTGCAATGCACCCGCAGTATTTCAAGAACTGATTAATGACGTTCTCAGAGATATGTTACAGTCATGTGTCGTAGTCTACCTTGACGATATACTTATTCACTCCAAAGACTTGTCATCAAGGATGTGTCTGAAGTATTGTTGCGCTTACGAAAAAATAAATTATTCTGTAAATTGGAGAAATGTGAGTTCCACAAAACTGGTGTACCGTTCCTGGGGTTTATAATTGGCAAAGACAGCATTGCCATGGACAAGGAGAAGTTGACAGCAGTCTTGCAGTGGCCTAGGCCTAAGAGTCTGAAAGCTATCCAGAGATTTCTGGGTTTCGCCAATTACTATAGGAAGTTTATTAAGAACTTCTCGTCCATTGTTAAACCCCTGTCGGACCTCACGCATAAGGGCGCTAATCCATCTCTCTGGCCAGCGGCCGCGGAGGAGGCCTTTGAAAAACTGAAAGTGGCTTTTGCTGTGTTATCCCACCCCAACCCATTACTCCCGTTCACCTTGGAGGTTTGACGTCTCAGATATTGGGGTTGGGGCAGTACTTTCCCAACGGCAGGTCAAAGGTGGAACGCTCAGACCCTGTGGGTTCTTTTCTAAAAAGCTCACTGGAGCTCAAAGCCATTATGAGATTGGTGACAGAGAATTATTGGCCATTATCCTCGCTCTTAAGGAATGGCGTCACTTGCTCGAAGGCACAAAAAATCCCGTTTTAATCCTGACGGATCATAAAAATCTAACTTATCTCTCTGAGGCCAAGAGATTGTCCTCTCGCCAGGCCAGATGGGCATTATTCCTGTCCCGATTCAATTTCATTGTATCATATTTGCCGGGATCTAAGAATGTTAGGGCTGATGCTCTGTCAAGACAATTTGAGGCAGAAATTGACAGAGAAGAGGCACCAGCACCTATCATTCAACCTGATCGAATATTGGCCACCATACGCACTAGTATCACTTCACCACTAGGGGATGAAATTCTGGCCTCCCAGGCCTCCGCTCCCCATGAAACCCCGGTGGGCAAGTGTTTTGTCGCTGAACCATTATGTACTTGATTACTTGAAACCTACCATTCCTCTAAGGCTGCGGGACATATTGGTAGAGACCAATTGTTATGGTCCCTCTCCCAGTTATTCTGATGGCCTTCTATGAGATCAGATTGTGCTGATTTTACTAATGCCTGTGCCACCTGTGCTTGTGCTAAAACCCCTAGACATCTCCCAGTGGGCTTGCTTCAGCCGATGCCTAATGGTGAACGCCCCTGGTCTCATGTTTCCATCGATTTTATGGGAGAATTGCCCAGGTCTAGAGGGTATTCCTTCATATTGATGGTGGTAGACAGGTTTTCTAAAATGGCTCACTTCGTGCCTCTCCGTGGCCTTCCCTCGGCTAAAGAATTGGCAATAGTGTTTGCTAAAGAAGTGTTTCGGTTGCATGGAGTACCCAGGGTACTGGTGTCCGACAGGGGGAGCCAGTTTGTGTCCAGGTTCTGGAGGGCATTTTGCGAACAGATGGGCATACAGCTATCCTTCTCCTCTGCATATCATCCCCAGACTAATGGGGCAGCTGAACGTGCCAATCGGGGTTTGGAACAGTTTCTGCTCTGTTTCGTGACTGACCATCATGACAATTGGGCCGACATGTTGCCTTGGGCAGAGTTTGCCAGGAACTGTGCTGTCAATTCTTCTTCCGGGAGCTCTCTGTTTCTGATCAATTATGGCTTTCAAACATGTTTCTCCCAGATTCCTTTCAGACACAACAGATTCCAGCTCTGGATGAGCATATCGAGCAACTCCGTTCCACATGGGCACAAGTTCAGAGAGCACTGGGCCAGTCATTTCAGCGCCATCAGCGCTATGCTAATCACAGAAGGCTTCCAGCAGTTTCCTTCCAAGTTGGGGATAGAGTATGGCTTTCTTCCAAGAACCTTAAGCTCCAAGTCCCATCTAATAAGTTGGCACCTCGGTTTATTGGTCCTTACAGAATCATTCGCAAAATTAATCCTGTTTCCTATGCCTTAGACATACCTGCATCCATGCGCATTCATAATGTATTCCATGTGTGTCTCCTCAAGCCTCTTGTATGCAACCGTTACACTACTACACCCGTGATGCCAGGGCCCGTTGAGGTCGAGGGTCAGGAGGAGTACGAGGTGCAGAGTATCATTGACTCCCGTAGGCTTAGAGGATAGGTACAGTACTTGGTGCATTGGAAAGGTTATGGTCCTGAGGATCGATCCTGGGTGGATAGTAAGGACCTTCATGCACCCAGGCTACTGCGGATTTTTCATGCCAAGTACCCTCAGAAACCCAGACCCTATTCTAGGAGAGGGGGTCTTTGAAAGGGGGGTACTATCACGGTGCCCGTGATTGCTGCAGTTCTCTGTCTATCACCTGCAGGGGGCTCCCATTGGCTGTCTGCAGTCAGCCTGCCTCTGGTTGCCTTTTTAAACTCAGTCTGGGCACCCTTTCCCTTTCGTGGTGTCTCTGACAGCATTCACTTTGCCTGTCTGCTGTAGCTATTGGGCATGTTCCTGAGTTCCTGAGTTCTTGAGTTCCTGAGTTACCTGTTCCTGTGTTCCTGCCTGCTTGTCAGTTCCAGCTCGGTTCCAGTTTCTGTCGTTCCGTTTGCCAGACGACTTGCGGTGCTCGTCCCGGTTGAGCCTCGGCCTGCTCCTGCTGTTTCCTGTGTTCAGTTCCTGTGGCGATATTCCTCTCCTGTCGCTCCGGCGACATTCTGTCTGTTGGTACCAGCGTGCGGATGCTGGTTTACTCTATTAGCCTTGCGGCTCACAATACTGTCTGTTGGTCCCAGCGTGCGGACGCTGGTTTACTCCATTAGCCTTGCGGCTCACAATACTGTCTGTTGGTCCCAGCGTGCGGACGCTGGTTTACTCCATTAGCCTTGCGGCTCATAATACTGTCTGTTGGTCCCAGCGTGCGGACGCTGTTTTACTCCATTAGCCTTGCGGCTCATAATACTGTCTGTTGGTCCCAGAGTGCGGACGCTGGTTTACTCCATTAGCCTTGCGGCTCACAATACTGTCTGTTGGTCCCAGCGTGCGGATGCTGGTTTACTCCATTAGCCTTGTGGCTCACAATACTGTCTGTTGGTCCCAGCGTGCGGACGCTGGTTTACTCCATTAGCCTTGCGGCTCATAATACTGTTTGTTGGTCCCAGCGTGCGGACGCTGGTTTACTCCATTAGCCTTGCGGCTCATAATACTGTCTGTTGGTCCCAGTGTGCGGACGCTGGTTTACTCCATTAGCCTTGCGGCTCACAATACTGTCTGTTGGTCCCAGCGTTGGTCCTAGCGTGCGGACGCTGGTTTACTCCATTAGCCTTGCAGCTCACAATACTGTCTGTTGGTCCCAGCATGCGGATGTTGGTTTACTCCATTAGCCTTGCAGCTCACTATACTGTCAGTTGGTCCCAGCGTGCAGACGATGGTTTGCTCCATTGGCCTTGTGGCTCATTCTATTGCCTGTTGGTTCCAGCGTGCGGACGCTGGTTTACTCCATTTGCCTTGAGGCTCAAGGTACAGCTGTTGGTCCCAGAGTGCGGACGCTGGTTTACTCCCTGACTTGCAGTCAGGGTCCTGGTGCTGTCCAGTCCTAGCAGCACTTGTTTCAGATGTGTACCGACACTAGCCTCTCCTTGGGTGAGACAGCTTGACCGCATACTCTATTTACCATCCTACTGTCACTGGTCTTAGTGGTGTCTCCCTTCTTGGGCTGCCCTGCCCGGTATTGGTAAGGCCGGTAGAACCTTTCACGTTGCCACCTTTAGGTTGCCTTACCCGGTATTGGCAGGGCCGGTAGAGCCTATCCTTGGGTATCCATTCTGGGCTGCCCTGCCCGGTATTGGTAAGGCTGGTAGAACCTGTTACGTTGCCACGTTGCCTTACCCGGTATTGGCAGGGCCGGTAGAGCCTATTCCTTGTGTAATCCTCAGGCTGCCCTGCCCGGTATTGGTAAGGCCGGTAGAACCAGCACGTTACCATCTTACGGTTGCCTTACCCGGTATTGGCAGGACCAGTAGAGCCTACTTATCTCTATTCCTTCAGTATCGCTTGGGTTGCCTTGCCGGTATTATTTGCAAGGCCGGTAGAACCTATCTCAATTGTCAATTGCTTATATATATGTGATGTTTGTGGAGTAGAGCACCCTCAAGTACTCCTCCAGAGCAGGAATATTCTGAGCCTCTAAAGACTCCTGTAGAAAAGAAGGCTGGAACCGATAATTAACCATAAACGGGGAGTTCCGAGAGGAGGAATTGACTGCACTATTTCTGGCAAACTCACAGTAACAGGTTCGCCCAATTATCATGATGGTTGGAAATGAAGAAACTGAAGAACTGTTCCAACGCTTGATTAGACCTCTCTGCAGCACCGTTAGACTATCCGCAGAAGGCTCTCCAAAATCGAGACACAAACTGGATACCATGATCTGAGACCACCACTTTGGGTATACCGTGGAGATGAACCACCTCTTTGGCAAAGATTTCAGCCAACTACTTAGAGGAGGGAAGTCCCTTAAGTGGCACGAAATGAGCCATCTTCGAAAATCTATCCACATTCATGAGGATGACCGTGTAGCCCCTACCCATAGAGACAAGGGTTGAGTCTCATGCATATTGTGTGAAGGTTGTAGGGGTCTACCGTCAATGGCTTCAATCGCCAGCAGAGCATAACGAGGCAACAGAGGGATTGAGTGCTTGGCCGCAAAATCTGCATCAATGAAAAACCCTGCGGCCCCAGAATCCAGTAACTCAGGAGCCACCACTGATGCTCAGAGCCGGATTACAGGCAAGGCGCACAAGGCGCCTGCCTAGGGTCCGGAGGAAGCCTTATTCCTGCACTCATCCGTCTCAACGAGTCCTCCAGGAACGCGTGGGAACGCCGTTCCTGCTAGCAGGACTCCTACACCGGGCACCGCAACACAGTCAGGTCTGTGTAGCTACAGTGCTCCCTCGTTGCTTCTTTAGTAATGCAGAGCACGCTGGGAGTCAACATCTCCCAGTACGCTCTGCATTACTGAAGAGAAGACCACGCGGGAGCTCCAGAAGCTACAGGTTTGTAATGGGGGGCAAGTTGGAGCTGATGGAGGGCAGAGTGGAGCTGGTGGGGGCAAGTTGGAGCTGATGGGGCAAGTTGGAGCTGATAGGGGGCAAAATAGAGCTGGTGGGAGCAAGTTGGAGCTGATAGGGGGCAAAGTGGAGCTGATGGGGGGCAAGTTGGAGCTGATGGGGCAAGTTGGAGCTGGTGGGGCAAAGTGAAGCTGGTGGGGGCAAGTTGGAGCTGGTGGGAGCAAGTTGGAGCTGATGAGGGCATGTTGGAGCTGATGGGGGCAAAGTGGAGCTGATGGGGGCAAGTTGGAGCTGGTGGGAGCAAGTTTGAGCTGATGGGGCAAAGTGAAGCTGGTGGGGGCAAGTTGGAGCTGATGGGGGCAAAGTGGAGCTGCTGGGGGCAAGTTGGAGCTGGTGGGGGGCATCTCCTACAGGTATCTTCATACCAGGGGCAGACTGGCCCAGGGGGCAGAGAGAGGACAATAATTAAGTAATGTATCATGGGTTTCCTCCCTAACCCTGACTACCTACACAATATTTAGTTTACACTTCAGTTTTGTGGGCAGAGGCACTCAAAGGGTTATCCATTCATTGGATAATCCTTTGAGTGATAGTGCCCACAAAACTGTAGTATATCCCTTTGAGTGCCTGTGCCCACAAAATTGTAGTGTAAACTAAACAATGTGTAGGTATCCAAAGATAGGGGGGGCCCAAATTGATACCTTGTCTAGGGCCCAGTGGAGTGTTAATCTGGATCTGCTGATGCTTTGGCCCAGGATAGCACTACCTCCAGAATGGCTTGAAAAGTCTCTGGGAACTGTGAGATTTCACCCAGGGTCTGTCCCCTACATGACCCTAGGTGTGAACATTTCCTGGCCGGACGGGACAAGAAAGCAACATGTGACCTGGCTCCCCGCAGCACAAGCAAAGACCCCTCCTTCTGCGAAGGGCCCTCTCCTCCACTGAAAGGCGCATGAAACCTAAAGGCATGCATTCCCCCCAATGGAGTCAGATCCCAGAGGTATGGGAAGCAAGGGAGTACAGGGTGGGCTTTGAAAGCTAGTAGCCAGACAAGACCAGGGTTTACATAAATTTTCTTTGAATGAAGGTCTCTCACGAAGTCTGGTATCTAGCAAAATGGTGACTGAAATCAACACTTCCAGGTCACCAGGCAACTCACGGGCTGCCGTCTCATCCTTTATAGCATCACTCAGCCCTTGAGAGAATGCGGCTACTAGTGCCTCGCTGTTCCATCCTACTTCAATTGCCAGAGTACGGAACTCGATTGCATACTCAGCTACTGTACGTGTGCCTTGCCGTATGGTCATAAGACATTTGGCAGCGGAGGATGCGCACCCAGGAACATCAAAGACTCTCCAAAAAGAGGCCACACAGGTCAGGACAGATGTGGGTAGTCACACAAACCGAGGGCAACATTGAGTGAGCAGTAAACAAGAGCCACAGGTCGGAACCAATGTGGGTGGTAAGATACATCTGAGGCAACATGGAGGAAGTAGTCAACCAGAGCCACAGGTCGGAACCTATGTGGGTAGTCGGACAAACTGAAGGCAACACGGAGCAAGAGAAGTCAGGCCCACGGGTCAGGACCGATGTGGGTAGTCAGAAAAGCTGGGGAAATGCACAGAGCGAGTAGTCAGCCAGAGCCACAGGTCAGAACTGATGTGGGTAATCAGACCAGCCGGGGTCATACACGAGTGAGTAGTCAGCCAGTGCCACAGATCAGAACCATTGTGGATAGTCAGACAAGCCGGGGTCATACACGGAGCGGATTCAGAGTCATGCACGAGTCACAACAGAATGCTAGAGATACGAGAAGGAACACCCCGTAAGGGCAATGACAGATAGGCCCAAGAGCTCGTACAGTGCCCGTTATTGATGTCAGATGTGAGGAAGCGACAGGCCATCATTCTGCGAGAGCATACCAGGGGAAGGAAGCACGGGAGATATATAAAATATATATATATATATATATATATATATATATATGTGTGTTATTAGTGCATATTAAAAATATGTAGATAGACTAATAATAGGAAGTCTCTTATAAGTGGAATGAATTCTAAGTCTATGTTTCACCAATCTAAATAAAAATTACATGCTGTGCAATTAAGTGTAATGTGCGCCTCATTATAATATACTCCAACCATAAATCCTACTTCATGTGAATAAAAATAATATATATCAGTTGTATAAAAAAACAAATCTAGTATGTCTGTGTACTTTCTATGGTTTCGTTCAAACCTAAAAGTTTCATAGCAGATAATCAAAAAATCCAGTATGATTCTGAATTTATAAGTTTCTGTAAACTATGATTCCTAGGACTAATCCATTCTATTGGGCAAATTCTCAGATCTTTTTTATTTCGGTTATGAAAAATCTCAAAGTGTCTAGATATGCTATGAAGTGCATATCCCCCACTTGATATTCCTCCTGTGTTGTCCAAAATGCACCCTCAATTTTTGTGTGGTTTGACCCACATATTGCAAATTGCACAGGCAGCACAGGAGGTATACCACATATGATATATAATATTTCTGTTGTTACTGTGGATGGAAAAGATGTTGTTTTATCTGGCAAAAAAGCACATGTAAAACATTTTTTGAGACCTCCAAAAGCTTATAGGAATATAAGGGTAGTGGGCAGGAATTGCCAGGTGACGCTGATGCTGCTGAGGATGACCTAATGATGACTGATGATGATACAGATCTAGAATATATCCCCCCTGCATCCTTACCTTGTTCAGATACAGATGAAGTTGAGAGTGAGGATGGTGACAGGGCTATAAGAATAGCAGAAAGTCAAAGGCTGAATCTTCCACTACTTTTTAGGAGCACTGTGCCTGTCTATAAACTGTTTGAGAAAGCCACTGGAAAGTCTGACCCTGGACAAGCACAGATGTCAAAAAGCACACAGTCACCCTATCAGTCATCATCGCCTCTTCAAAGTCCAAGTCCCACTTAACCACACATACCTGTTTTGAGTACCCAGCAACAGCAACACAGGTTAACATCCACAGTGTTAGATATGAAGAGTACCTCTGGTGCTGCTGTAAGCGCTGCATCTTTGACTCCTAGTAGTAGTGGCAGAAGAATTACATCAACATCTAGCTTCAGTAGTAATAGTAGCAGAAACCACACATGACAGACAAAGCCACTATAAATATATTAACAGCAGCACAGATGAGGAAGTGGAGGGCAGATGGGACCACTGCTATGACCGGTAAGTAATGTGTGTCAATAATCTGAGAAGGAGGATAGAGTATGACAATGGTAAAAATACATACACAAATCACACCATGCCAGTCCCCCACCACCACCACTACAATACATATCTGCCACATTATAGGTTGTACTTTATATATTTTTTATTACTTGATATCATCATGAATATATGCCAGTGTTACTTAAGCAAGAAAGTGTTGAGGGTGTCACGGAGTGACTAGGAAATAACAACACTGACAAGTACAGATGAACTTAAGATAAAACTTTATTAAGTACAATAGTGGCAGTAATGATGACACAATGATGGAAGCAGCAAATGACACAATAGTGGCAGTAATGAGTGACACAAAAGTGGCAGCAGGAGTGGCACACCTTCACGAGACCAGAGAGGAACAGTGACTCACTTTCCTCACCCTTCACTAGGCAGGCGAGCAGTAATGGAATGGTCCTGGGAACTCTTATAGGCTAGGTGGGAGGACAGTGCAGAGCACCTCCACACACACAAAATGAGTGGCACACCTTCACAAGACCAGGGAGGAACAGTGAACATACCTTCCTCACCTTTCACTAGGCAGGTGTGCAGTAAGGGATAGGCTCTGGGAACTTCTCACAGGCTAGGAGGAAGGACAGTGCAGAGCACTTCCACACACACAGTCGGCATACAATAGGAAACGCAACTATACCCAAGTGCTAGGTATACAGTCAACAAGATAACCGGCACTGAGGCTAGGAGAGGCAATACACAAGCCGGAACTGCCACGGGAGGTAAGTACACGGATTGGCCAACAAGCGCTGCTAATGGAAGCGAGTGCTTGGAGGAAGACACAGGAATCAAGGATCCTAACGAGGATCAGAATAGGAGAGCAACAGAGGAAGAGTGTGAGGCAGCCAAGGGTCAGAGCTGGATCGGTAGTCAGACTTCGCGAGTGGTCGGAGCCGGAACAGGTAGTCAGACGTAGCCAGGAGTCAGAACCAGAACGGGTAGTCAGACGTAGCCGGGAGTCAGAGCTGGAACGGGTAGTCAGGCGTAGCAGGACTCGTACACAGGAACAGCAATGGACCAACACAGCACTAGGCTCAGGTACACCACGAAAGGGCAAAGGTAATGAGACAGGCTGAGGTTTAAAAGGCCTAGCAGGTGGGCAGAGAGATGACATCACCAGCATAGTGACCTATAAGAATAGCGACTCAGCGTAGAGCTACAGAAAGTAACAATGTCACTGCACAGAAAACCCATAGAGGCAATCATGGGTACCGTGATAGTGGGCAAAGGACAAATGTATTCTGCACGCTAACACATTTTTCAAGTCATATTTTGCTGTATGACTCACAACTTTGACTTTCAGCCACTTATTTCTAAACTTCAGCCCTCAGAAGAAGTAATATTACAGTGGGAAATGTGGTAACTATAGGAAATAAATGCAAAAAATGTGTTAAAATAGGAGGAAAATGTGTTAACATAGGAGGAAAATCTGCTAAAATAGGTGAAACGGAGGACTTTTTTTGCATAGGAGGAAAGGCGAAATTTTTCGCGGGAAAAGCGAAAAATCAGAACATTTTCGTGAAACTTTTCACTGAAAATTTTTCACACTTTTTACCCACCCCTAGGTGTTAGGGCTTAAGTGTTGGTTTTAGGAGTTTTCACCCTATGGATTTGATGGGTGTATTTGAATTTGTCCAGTCATGAACAGATGGTAACATTTCTATAACGGATGATCATTGAGGCTGTTTTTTTCATTTTGTTACTTTAGTTCAGATAAAACGGCGTGTGGAGCCACAAAACACGTAGCTAATTTTAATTTTTTTTAGACACGTCTTTTATAAGAATAAATATTTGTTACAATTTGGAAACTATGGCCTCTTTATTCCATCAGTGATTGCCTAAAGACCCTGAGTGGAGACAGGGGTTAAGAACCTCTGCATGCTGTCATGTCAGATCTGTCTGACCAATGTTAAATGTGAGTGCAGTCTTTCATAAATTTTACTATTTTTGATGCAATATTATTCTATCTGGGTGCCCTCTCTTTTGTGAGTTTTTCTGAGCTGTAGAAGACACTTCTTTTGGGCCTAATTTAGTCGACTCCCACTCTCAGTTCCCCAGTTTCCCCAAATCTTCCTCCCATCTCCCACATTGTGGTGCGTCTTCATGTACACAATTATTTTCCAAACAAGTATACATCAACAAAATTGGCCTAAGGGGTGTTCGCTTGCCTGCCAAGGTAAGCAGGGGGGAACTCCTGCACTTCCGGTGCGGCCCCACCAAACATATCAAACATTGCATGCCTCAACTTCAGATAGGAAAAGAAATGAGTATTAGGGAGGCCAATTCCTGATGCAGTTGTTGAAAGGATTTAAGAACCTTATCATTATATACATGACCCAGGGTGGAGATACCATGGGCAGACAAAATTTTGCCAAGGTCTAGTGTTTGAAGTTGTTGGATTACCGCTTCACCCCAGAGCATGGTACAAGGGTCCTGAGCTGCATAACATGCTTCCCTCTGAAGACAGGACCAGTAGCACTATTTGTACATTTGCACCAACGAGAAAGGGTTCATCAATCCTAAAGAAAGTATGTCTAGTATTAGTCATATGCAAACATGTATTGTGCTTGCGCTGCCAAATAGTACCTTCGAAAGTCAGGGAGAGCTATCCCCCCTCTGTTGCAAGTTTCTTAAGAACTGAGAGCTTAATCCAAGATGAGCCACTGGACCATAAAAACTGAGTTATAATTATATCTATCATAAGGAAGCATCTCTTAGGAATATAGACAGAGACCCCTGAAACACATAGAGGAATTTAGGAAAAAAATATCATCTTAACTAAATTGGCTCTGCGTAGCACTGAAAGAGGAAGCCTGAGCCACAATTGGGTCTTGTTCAATTCTTCAAGTGGGGCCTTCATATCCTTCCAGTGCATATTAATGATGATTGTAAACATCCTTATACACATTGCTCTATCGTCTTATTTAACAATTGTGCAATGCTTCAGAATGTATTGGCACTTTATACATACATAATACATCATAATAAGATTATAATAAGTGTTACAAGGCAAGGGGGGTTGTTGTGCATTTTGAGCTGCAGTAGTTAATAGTTTCCAATATATGAATGCAGCACTTCCCCTTCGATAACATACCATTAAAGAGTAAACGGCACCTTTTAAACTTTTATTTTGTTTTCTGTAATACATCTGTGTCACTAAAATATAGTTTATAATATATGTATTACCAGGCTCTAAATTAAGAATAATGCTATAAAAATGAACCTTTATATCTTCAGTTTATGGCTGTCAGTTCATGGCTTTTGGCTCACTTCACAATTCAATAACAACTTCTTGTTATTGCCAACTGCACACACACTTTACAACAGTAACATTGTGACAGTGAGAATCTATATTGGCACAGCTCTCTAATGTAATTCTAGAGCCTGGATTTATAAAAGTAGAACTATCTCATTGTACCAAATAGGTGATTTTGAAAGAACTTTAAAAAATCACCTCAATTTTTGTAAAAAAAAAAAAAAATGACAGATGAGCTAATACTTCTTAGTAGGAAATAATGAGGATTTTACAAATAATTTACATTCAGTATATATGTAGTATGTTTGTTTCTTCAGCCCAAATGTATAACTTTACATTTATCTATATTACACCTCATCTGCCACTTTTCTACCCATTCATTCAGTTTATCCAAATCTTTCTGCAGAGAAAAACCATTCTGTTCTATATATATTTTCTTACACAGCAAGAGACATTACTTCCAGTACCCACTTTAAGATCATAAATTAAATTCCTGCAATCAATCATTTAACCTGTTCTCTAGCCATGCACAGATATTTCTTCCAAAGCCTAAAACATTTTAATCTATACAGTAACCTGTTCTGAGGCACAGTATCAATGTATCAATAATATTGATGGGTGTCACAAAATTCTGAATATCATTGATTAGTAAACATTCTAATATATTACCAACTAAGGAAGTCAAGCTCACAGATCTATAGTTTCCTGGTTTAGATCTTGCCCCCTTTTTGAATAATTGTACTACATCTGTATTACTACGACCCCAGGGCACTATGCCTAATAATAGTAAATATTAATTTAATAACCTTGTTATTCATGATCTATGTTCCTTAACACCTTAAGCACCCATGACGGTGCAGGACCGTCATGGGTTGCAATCTCGTTAAGGACCCATGACGGTCCTGCACCGTCATGGGTTAAACTCTCCCATCGCGGCCGCACGGAGCGATGGGAGAGCGTGGGCTGCTTGTTACTAAGTGTCCCGGTACCGGAACACTTACTAACAACCAGTAGCAACTTTGTTGCAACATGCAATTCGCTTGATGAGCGAATCCCATGTTGCAAATGCTGAATGACAGGGACAGTATTTGTAAATACTGTCCCTGTCATATATCTCTGCCTCCCTCCAACTTGCACACTGCTGAGGTGGAGAGAGACAGAGAGATATAGAGCCACATCGTTCCTGTGTGAAAAAGTGGAAAATAAAACCCTAAAATTAACCCTTTGATACATTCTCCCCCATCTGATCACTCTTGGAGTGATCAATTTGCTGCAGATCAGTGTTTGCTGATCTGTGGGACACCCCCCATCCCCCTTGTATTTTTTTTTATTTTTATTTATTTTTTTAATAAAAATTGATTTAAAGCTATAGTTTAGGTAGGTAGGTGGGTAGGTTTAGTGTAGACGTGTGTTAGGGAAAGGTTTAGGATTAGATTTAGGTTTAGGGAAAAAAATAATCCAAAAAAAAATATATATATATAGTTTAGATAGGTAGTTCATTTGGGATAAGTAGGTTCAGGGTATACGTGGGTTAGGGTAGGGTTTAGGGTTAGATTTAGGTTTAAGGGTAGCATAGGGAAAAAAATAAAGAAAAATCCAAAAAAAACATTTATTTTATTTAAAAAATTATTCTATATTATAAGTTAGTTTATATAGGTAGTTGGATTGGGTAGGTTCAGGGACTACATGTGTTAGGGTAAGGCTTAGGGATAGATTTAAGTTTAGGAGTAGTGTAGGGAAAAAAAAACAAAACAAAAAACTTTGATTAAAAACTTTATTCTATATTGTAAGCTAGTTTAGATAGGTAGTTGGGTTGGGTAGGTTCAGGGACTACATGTGTTAGGGTAAGGCTTAGGGATAGATTTAAGTTTAGGTATAGTTAGTTATAGAAGTTAGTCATTTATTTAGTTTAGAGTAGGTGTATAAGATGCAGAGGAGGTATACTTTAGAAGAGGTGTATTCCTATTTGACATCTGACTCGGAAGCCACAGACACAGCGTCAGACTTTGACGTCACTCAGTTTTCTGAGAGTGAGAGCTCTAGTAGTGATGACGCAGGGCCTTCTGTCAAAAAAAGACGAGCTGCCCCAAGAGCTGCCCCAACAACTGCCCCAAGAGCTGCCCCATCAACTGCCCCAAGAGCTGCCCCAACAACTGCACCAAGAGCTGTTCCAGCAACTGCACCAAGAGCTGCCCCAGCAACTGCACCAAGAGCTGCCCTCAGAAAAGCTCCAAGAGCTGCCCTAAGTAATGCCCCAAGACCTGCCACAAGACCTGCCACAAGTACTGCCCGAAGACCTGCCACAAGTACTGCCACTCCTGCTGACTAATGGGTATCACCAGCCAATTTATGCCCACAAATTCCTGAATTCACAGGCAACCCAGGAATTCAAGTGGATATGGAAGGATTTACCCATGTTCAGTTTTTTTATTTATTTTTGGGGGAAGAAATTTTGGGGGAAATTGTGTCTCAAACAAATTTGTACGCAGACCAATATATTGCCGCCAACCCATCAGCATTCATTTCCAAGCAGAAATATGGCATCCCACAGACAGTTTAGAATTTAAGAAATTCTGGGCCCTTACAATGACAATGGGAATAGTTAAAAAACCAAGTATTAGATCACACTGGAGTAAAACCCCCATATATGATACCCCTATATTCGCCAAAACAATGACCAGGACTAGATACAAAATGATTTTGCGCCTTATGCACTTTAGTGATAATACCCTGTGCCTCCCAAAAGAACACCCCCAGTATGACAGACTGTTCAAAATTCGGCCCCTAATAAACCATTTACAGAAAACATTTGCCCAAGTGTATATTCCCCAAAAAGAAATTAGTGTAGATGAATCCCTAATGAAATACAAAAGCAGGTTAGGGTTCAAGCAGTACATCCCCTCAAAGCGTTCCAAATTTGGTGTAAAATTTTATAAATTGTGTGAAAGTGCCACAGGCTACACCCAGGCTTTTAGAATTTATGAGGGCAAGGACCGCCAACTTGATCCTCCTGGGTGCCCCGAATCTCTGGGAATTAATGGGAAGATAGTTTGGGATCTAATTTACCCCTTGTTAAATAAAGGATATCATTTATATGTTGACAATTATTACACCAGCCCCCTTTTATTTAAGTCACTTTTTTATTTTTACACCGTGGCCTGTGGCACTGTCAGGCGCAATTGCAGGGAGATGCCCAAAGAACTGGTGAAAAAAAAACTTAAAACCGGGATGTCCTCAGCTTTATGCCAACAAGAGCTGCTGGCAGTTAAGTTCAAGTACAGAAAAGATGTCTACATGCTGTCCACCATGCATGAGGACAAAACTGTGGCAGTCTCTGCTCGTGGCAGGAGGGGGGTACTAAGAAAGCCAGTCTGCATCAAAGACTACAACAAGCACATGGGGGAAGTTGATCTGTGTGATCAACTCATGCAGCCGTACCTCACCATGCGAAAGTGTAGAGCATGGTACAAAAAGGTTGCCATTTACATGATGCAGACTGCAGCTTACAATTCTTTTTTGATTTTCAAATTGGCAAACCCCACCCTAAAACTTACTTTTCTGCGGTATCAGCTCCATCTTATCTCCCAATTTTTGTTTCAAGGGGCAACAGAAATAATTCCCCCAAAACCTGGAGTAGTACATTTTATTTATAAAATCCCCCCAACCCCCCAAAAGAAAAATCCACAAAAGCGCTGCAGGGTTTGCTACATCTAGGGAATACGGAGAGAAACCCCAACTTACTGTCCTGACTGCCCTTCCAAACCTGGCCTCTGCATGGGTGACTGCTTCAAGCAATACCATGAAGGCACAATGCAGTAGTGCTGTGAAGTTTATTTTATTATTTGGCCACTTTTCCCCCCTGAAATATCCTGTTTTTTTATTTTTCAAAACACATCCCTCCTTAGATCTAACACTATCATAATATAATGGGAAGCAAAGCACCCTAAGTTTTTTCTATCTCTGATAATGGAAACACACATGTCCCCTACTGGGCCCAGTAGTTCCCCCAAACCCTGACAAACCTATGCATATGGGGCATTGCTGTATTCAGACGATGTAACTCACCACTAATGTAAAGTACTTAAAAAATCTGCAAATATCATCTGATTGAAATCCAGAGCAACACTAAAATATAAGTGTGAAAAAATGGTGTTTCTCTGCCTTACTGCAGGTTTTGGGAGGGATTGCTGATACAGTGGCAGCTAAAAAATTGAAAAAGTGCAAATAGAATGAAAGCCAGGGTTGTCTACTCTTCTACAACATATACTTTTGGGGGTAAAATTCATTGCAGTATTGCCAAACAGTCCGAAATGAGACAAGGCACCAGCTGTAAAAATGGCATGTCTGTAAAAGGAAACTCACATGTTCCAACTGGGCCCAGTATCTCCCCCAAACCATGACAAACCATTGCATATGGGGCATTTCTGTACTCAGAAGAAGGAGCCGAACAGTAATCAATGAAACCTATGAATATGGGGTATTGCCGTACCCAGAAGAAGAAGCTGAACGCTAAACAATGGATATTTTAAAATTTTCAACTATCCTGTGCTTGATATCAACAGTAATATTGAAATGTAAGTGTGAAAGCTGTAAAAAAACAACATTTTTCCACAATTTTGAAATTTTTTTCTGGAAAAATAGCTGCATAAAAAACTTCAAAATTCTCCTGATTATTTACCTTATGTTGTCTAGTTTTTAGAAACATATGCCTTTGTGGGACATTTCTGGTTCTGGCACCATCAACTAAGCTATGATGCTCACATGCCAATTGTTGAGAAATTACAAGTTGGAAATAATGGCATCCATCTTGTAATATTTACCTTGTAAATGTGAGGAAGGGATTGAAATACTAGGCATATGGGGTATTCTTATATTCAGGAGAAGCAAATGAATATATTTAGGGGTATTTTTCTGTCATTAACTAATAGTATGCAAATCCTGACAGAAAAATGTAAGCAAAATGTTGTTTTTTTTAATTTTTTTGCTTTTTTTTCTATTTTAATCAAATTAAACAATGAGGTATTCATATAATTGTGGTATCAAATGAAAGCCCTACTTGTGCTTAAAAAAACAGTACATAATTTGTGTGGGTGTACAAGAGGAATTAAAGAGAAAATATGGTTCAACAAAGACATAGTCAAAAAAGTCAAAATTGCTCCGGTCCTTAAGGGAAAACGACATCAGATTTTCCCGGTCCTTAAGGGGTTAAGTACTTATGAGTCTATACCATCAGGTCCAGATGCTTTATTTACCAAAAACACCTGCTAGAGCTGGCTGGGACTGACAGTGCAGGTATGCAGATGTCACTATGGGAATTATTTAAGCTCAAGTTGTTTAGCGGTGGTAGCTCCACTTTAAAGGGTTAGTAATGTCTGATATAATTTCATGTTATATTGTTGATATTAAAAAAATAACTTATCTGGAGCAAGTCCTGTCTCTCAAACATTTATAGTTTGAGAGATATAACATTTTAAATTACTCTCCTCCCTCCCCTTTCACGATATCCATTTGAAAGGTCTTGTGTAAAAGATTGTGCAGCTACATGCCGCATTAAGCATGTCGCCGGGCTGAAAAGGGTGACATGAGAATCTCACTCGCCTCAAAACTGTGAGATTCTCATGTCATGGCATTAAACAGCACTGTAACCCACATCCATTATATATTTTAGTGCCTGCATAACTTAAACATTGTTTTAGGATCCTCTCCTTAAAGTCTCATGCCATATCCTGGACAAGGTGTTTTATTCAAAAGTTATTACAGCTCGAAGTTGAATTTTTTAGGTGCAGTATCACAGTGGCCTGAAATTGTACAGTGGCGCTGTTGCTATACCATCCTATGAAGATTTATGGTTCTGGGACCAGAGCTGTCCATAGGATGGTGTAGCAACAGCACCACTCTACAATTTCAGGCCACTTTGATATTGCACCTAAAAAAATCAACTTTGAGCTGTAATAACTTTTGAATAAAACACCTTTCAGCAGTGGGAGTACCCTTGTTTTACTCAGGGGGATAAACCCTACAACATATTTTTTTTTACATTTTAAGTATTACTATCCCTTTAAAGCCTGACACTTTCATAGAGTGAGAAAGGATTACACTGTACATTGACCCTAATGTTTAGCAAAATAGGGCCTTATCAAAGGTGGAGTATTTCTGAGGCAAATCAGCATCACCATACAAAGGAAATAAACAAATTACATTGATTTATGTTGAGATTTTAACTTTTTGAATGCTAGAGAGACCTCCAATGCATTGCTTCTCTAGCATTTAAGGAGCTAAAACCACATTTAAATTAATGGGACTATACATTTCTCCTGTGTTACGAGTTGTTTGATGTAGAGCATACACTAATGAGGTGTAGTATATTACATAGGTGGATAGGTTTTTAATTTTTTAGAACATGTTTCCCTTTATCATGCTGTCATTATCACTATGTCTGGTCCCACGATTTAATGACCATCTGTGCTTCAATGCCACTAGCAAGCCAAGACTTCAAAGCAGCAAGCAGGAAAAAATAGGGCAAACAGAAAAAATACTGCATGGTGAGCTGATTTATGAAGAAAGTCAGAATGCCAAGTTTTTCGCCAAATGGTATAATGGATTTGTTTACAACATCCATAAACTCATGTTTACTGTGAGCTGATGTTAGATACCTACCTGGATGAACAATAATGGATGGTCATCAGGTATAAGAGCTGCAGTTCTGGGGCAAGCCAACTGCACCATAGAGTTGAAATGAACATTTTACAAATTACCACTGATTTAAATTTATCTTTTTACTAGCTGAGTGTTAGAGAGCTCTCCAACTCATTGCAAAGTAATGCATGAGAGATCTCCCTAGTGTTCAAGGGGGTTAAAAACTGAATTTAATTCAATGGGAATTTTCCTGTCCCCCTATGATGCACTTGGTGTCTGTGAAATTGCACTTGTTTAGTGTGATGAATATAACCCAATGTGCATTAACATATCCTAACTATACATCCTATTTTAGGAATTTTAGCTCCCAATGAAACATATTAGTGTTTTATATATTCTCCCACTTTCTACAAACCATTCCATGTTAATGAAATAGAAAAAAAATACAAAATATTAGCACCTAAACACAAAAATTAGCCACTTATAAACAGCATAGCAAAACACACACAGTCATGTTCAGCTTCATCAAGTACCTTGAAAGGTCAGGTTGTAGGACTGTGCAGTCGACAATTATCCATCAACAACAGATAACAGAAAAAAGGTCAAAATGTCAATGGATAATTGGTGTATCTAGTGCATAACATCACTAATAGTATTCCACATAGTTGTAAACTATGCACACATGCCTTTGCAAAATATAGATCCAATTTAGGCAGTTTATAATTGAATACTCAATAACTAAATATAACAAATACATAAAAGCACATGTATACATCTGGAACCAGATGTTTAACTGTCAGTATATCTTAGCCCCATGAAAGGAAAAATGTTAAAGGGATAGTAATACTTAAAATGTAAAAAAAAATGTTGTAGGGTTTATCCCCCTGAGTAAAACAAGGGTACTCCCACTGCTGAAAGGTGTTTTATTCATAAGTTATTACAGCTCAAAGGTGAATGTTTAGGTGCAATATCACAGTGGCTTGAAATTGTACAGTGGCGCTGTTGCTACACCATCCTATGTAGATTTATGGTCCCAGGAACAGAGCTGTCCATAGCATGGTGTAGCAACAGCACCACTGTACAATTTCAGGCTACTGTGATATTGTACCTAACAAAAATTCACATTTGAGCTGTAATAACTTTTGAATAAACCACCTTTCAGCAGTGGGAGTACTCTTGTTTTACTCAGGGGGATAAACCCTACAACATATTTTTTTTTGTACATTTTAAGTATTTTTATCCCTTTTAAGGATCAGTTAAGTTCTCCTATTAAATAAATCATATATTGTGGGGATTTTCCAGCTGAGTAAATCAAGGGTACTCTCAGTGCTGGTAGTTGCTTTATAAAACAATACAACTGTTCACAGTGTCATGAAGTTGTGGAGCTGCTGCTATGATTTCCAATGGAGAACTGTAGTCAGTGATCTCTCCTACAGAATGCAGTAGAATACAGTGGTGCCTGGGTAAATAGCAGGTTTACTGTAGGGAAACTGATTGTACATATGAGGAAAAGGCCTACAGTTAAAATGTTTTATTCAAAAGGAATTACCATATTATACGTTGTACACATACCATTCATTATATTTCCCCCAAAACATTATGTCTCTACTTACCCTTAGATTTACATTTAACATGCTACAATGTAGAGATGGCACTGCTTGAAAACAAGGAAAACTTCTCCCCCTGCTTTTCAGGTTGAAATGGCTAAAGAAGCAGTTAATTGGTGAAGATCATGTAGCAGGTAAGTGTTTCTCCTTGTGAGGGACACACCATCTGTAAAGAATTTCAGTTTATCCCTGCTTTAACAGAGGTGTGTAATTAGTAACTCAGTCATTGTGATTGATCTACCTTTGCTTAATTATTGATATCTTGAAAACAACCTGTTGGTGTACCCAAAGGACTGTAGTTGAGAATCACTGTAGTAGATAATACTGAACTGTCTCATCCTAAGAATTTGGCCCTGTGCCCAGAGACACTGAGATTTAGGTCAAAACCCTGGATCGTAGGGTAAAATACTGGGAGTTTCCAGGTATGTATGTGTATAAATATAATATATTTTTCATAATAGAGGGTTACTACTCCTTTAATCTGTTATTTATGCATTCAAAGAGATAGTATTGTTATAATCCTTATATAATAATTAACTAGGATGTTTGTAAGAAGCCGTCATGCACAGTAAAGACTGCCTGAGGACACAGAATGCTAGGAGGTGTAGGAATGCTGGGAGTTCTGTGCTGGGAGCATTCTGTGCTTTCGGGCAGTCTCTACAGTGCATGACTGCTTCGGCGGCTGGACGCAGAGCAGGACCGGCCTCTTAACCCTTTGCGCAATGCATTGTGTTCCCCTCTGGAACTCAAAGGGTTACTATCACCCAGATCTTGGCCCCATATAGGGGCTTTTACACTAGTATAAACATACATTGCCTTGTTCAGTTTACTTTTATATAATGCATATTATCCTTCTTAGCACCTCTAGCTTTTGTATTCTTCTTGAAAATTGATTTAAAAGTTTTCGCCTCTTGTCCCTATCCACTACGTCAGTCACAGTTCCCTCAGATCCAAAAGCCAGTCTCTTGACCGGATGGTTCCCAACAAGGAACAATATTGTGCATGTCAGTTGATGAAGGAGGGCAGGGTTTTCCTTGTACTGACACAATATTATCTCTTGTAGCCATCTATCTAGGCCAGCTTTGGATCTAAGAGAACTATAACTGATGTAATGGAAAGGGGTGGGAGGGGGAAACTTTTAAATCCATTTTCATGAAAAATACAAAGGAACTGGTGGTAAGAAGGATACTATGCATTATATAAAGTAAATTCGACAATCCAATGTATGTTTGTATTATAACAAATGGTGGAAGTGCCAACAAGAAATAACAATATATTGGACCTAGTGATCACTAATAACACAGAAATGGTATCCAATATTAAGGTAAGAGAACATTTGGGAAACAGTGAGCACAACATGGTTACATTTGAGATCAGTCTGGCAAAGCAAAACTGTATAGGTTCAATCAAAACTCTTAATTTTAAAAAAGCTAACTTCAAATTGATAAGGGTTTCAATGCAACACATAGATTGGGATACATTATTTAAAGACAAAAATACTGAGGATAAATGGTCAGAATTCAAATTTAGGTTGCGGAAATGTACCCAACAGTATATACCAAAGGGGCACAAATGCAAAAGAAGTAAGCCACAGCCAATGTGGTTAACTGCACATGTAAAGAAGGAAATGTCAAAGAAAAAAAGCATTCAAACTATTTAAGTCTGCAGGAACTGAACATTTTTTCTTAAAATACAGGGAGTGTAACAAAGATTGCAAAAAGGCAATTAGGGTAGCAAAAATAGAAAATGAAACTTGAATTGCAAGGGAGAGCAAGGCTAATCCCAAAAAGTTTTTAAAATATATAAATAGCAAAAAACTTAAGAGGGAGTGTATTGGACCTTTCAAAAATGAGATGGATGAGTTTATTAGTATCACGGTGTCCGTGATTGCCTCCATGAGGTATTGCTATTCAGCGACATTGTTACTGCCTAGCTGTCGCTCTACGTTGAGTCGCTATTCTTATAGGTCCCTATGATGATGATGTCATCTCTCCGCCCACCTGCCAGGCCTTTAAAACCTCAGCATGCCCCATTACCTTTGCCCTTTCGTGGTTTACCTGAACTTAATGCTGTGTTGGTCCATTGCAGTTCCTGTGTATTACTCCTGCTGGTCTGACTACCCGATCCAGTTCTGACTCCTGGCTATGTCTGACTACCGTTCTGGCTCTGACTCCTGGCTACGTCTGACTACCCAATCCGGCTCCGGCCACTGGCAATGTCTGACTACCCGATCCGGCTCTGACCCTTGCCTGCCTCTGTTTCTCTCTCTCTGTTGCGCTCCGATTGTGATTCCTTGCCTCGGTTAGGAATCTTTGCTGCCTGTGCCTTCCTCCCAGCGCTTGCTTCCGCTAGCAGCGCTTGATGGCCAGTCCGTGTACTGACCTCCCATGGCCGTCCCGGTTTGTGTGTTGCCTCACCTAGCTTCAGTGTCAGTTACCTTGTCGGCTGTATACCTAACCTTTGGGTATTTGTTGCGCTTCCTATTTCCTGCCGACTGTGTGTGTGGAAGTGTTCTGCATTGTCCTCCCACCTAGCCTGTGTGAGTTTTCCAGGGCCATTCCGTTACTGCTCACCTGCCTAGTGAAGGGTGAGAAAAGTGAGTTCACTGTTCCTCCCTGGTCTCGTGAAGGTGTGTCATTCATACGGTGTGTGTGGAAGTGCTCTGCACTGTCCTCCCACCTAGCCTGTAAGAGTTTCCAGGGCCATTCCATTACTGCTCGCCTGCCTAGTGAAGGATGAAGAAAGTGAGTTTAATGTTCCTCCCTGGTCTCGTGAAGGTGTGTCACTCTTTGCTGCCACATTTGTGTTACTCATTATTTCCACTGCTGTGTCATTTGCTGCTTCCATTATTGTGTCATCATTACTGCCACGATTGTACTTAATAAAGTTTTATCTTAAGTTCATCTGTACTTGTCAGTGTTGATATTTCCTAGTCACCCCGTGACAATTAGTGAGGATAAGGAAAAGGCCGATGTTCTAAACACATTCTTTGCATCAGTATATACAAGGGAGCAAGGAATGGTAGAAGAGCCTCAACAAGTAACTAATAAAGCAATACAATTATCAGTTATTGGATTAACTCAAGAAGATGTCACGAGTAGACTGAACAAAATTAAGACTGACAAAGCACAGGGTCCTGATGGTATACATCCAAAGGTTCTTAAAGGGATAGTAATACTTTGTTTTAACTTTATTTTATTTTGTAGGCATTAAAAAACATGAAGAACGATATAAGTCTTATCTCTCAAACCTTTATGGTTTAAGAGATATTCACATGCAAAGTTTCCCCTCCCCTCCCCTTTTACCAATGTAAGCCATCTCTTCTCAGATGTGAATCTGGTTGTAAGACCAGACAGATAACAGCAGGGGACAATCTTCTTTATATGAAAACAATGAAAGCCCTGCCTCCTTGGCAAGCTTTTCAGGTTTTTCCCTTAGCTTAATTGAAGATTGTCCCTCTGTGCAATCTACCTGGGCACCTCCCTTCTGCTTTGGCTGAGCAGTGTTACATCAGTAAAAGGGGTGGGAGGGGGAGACTTTGTCATTGAATAACTCCTGAACTACAACTCTGACAGAACTGAAATAACACTCTCCAAATTCCAAATACTATGATGATTAATTAGAGCTGTTTTTATTATGAAACATTACTATCCCTTTAAGGAACTTAGTGCAGTGCTAGCAAAACCCCTATATTTACTTTTTAAAGATTCTCTCACCACAGGCTCAGTGCCACAAGATTGGCAAAGAGCCAGTGTAGTGCCTCTATTTAAGAAGGGAACTAAAACAGAACCTGTAAATTGTAGACCTGTGAGTTTGACCTCTGTAGTGGGAAATCTGCTAGAAGGGATAATAAGGGACTATATTCAGGATTACAACACAAAAAATAAGATAATTAGCAGGAATCCACATGGATTTATGAAGAATAGATCATGCCAAACTAACCTTTTCAGCTTCTATGAGGAAGTAAGCAGCAACCTTGATAATGGCAAGGCAGTTGATGTAGTATATCTAGACTTTGCAAGGGAATTAGATACAGTGCAACACAGAAGGCTGGGGTAGCAATTGGATACAAAACTGGCTGAAGGATAGGGAACAGTGTGTGGTTGTAAATGGACAATTCTCCAATATATTTAAAGTGGAGAGTGGAGTACCTCAAGCTTCAGTATTAGGTCCGCTGTTGTTTAACATGTTTATAAATGACCTAGAAATAGATATAGAAAGCAAAATATCAATATTTGCAGATGACACTAAATTATGCAGGGTAATCAATTCAGAATGGGATAATTGCTCTCTACAGAGGGATTTATATAAAATGTCAGATTGGGAAAACAAATGGAATATGAAGTTTATTGTGGGGAAGTGTAAAGTCGTGCATTTGGGAGGAAATAATCCCAAGGCCACTTATGGAATAATTTTATGGGACTCATTGCTAGAGAAAGACCTGGGTATCCTTGTCAACTACAAACTTGGAAACAGTGACCAGTGTCAAACATCAGTAGCAAAGGCAAACAAAATCCTGTCTTGCATAAAAACAGATATTGAAGTAAGAGTGGATAACATTATTTTGCCATTATACAAATCATTGGTAAGACCTCACCTTGAGTATGCAGTGCAGTTTTAGGCACCAGTTCTGAAAAAGGATATACTAGAACTAGAGAGGGTACAGCGAAGAACAATCAAATTAATTAAGGGAATGGAGGACTTGACATATGAGGAACGACTAGACAAACTTGGTTTATTTACTCTAGAGAAAAGACGACTAAGAGGAGACCTTATCACATTGTACAAATATATGAGAGGTCAAAACAAAGATCTCTGTGGTGAGCTATTTATTCCAAGGCCTGATCAGGTGACCAGGGGACACCCCTTGAGATTAGAGGAAAGGAGGTTTAGACTTCAGCAGAGGAAGGGGTTTTTTTACAGTAAGGTCTGTTAAATTATGGAATTCTTTGCCCAAGGAGGTGGTTATGGCAGATAAAATGGATACATTCAAGAGAAGATTAGATACATTTCTTTCAAAAGGGAACATACAGGGTTATACTTTGTATTAGTAGGCAGATCAGGAGGGTCTGAAAAAGACTAACTTATTTGGTAGCAAGATAGCTATACAGTTCTTATGTCACTAGGGTATGAGGCAAAGGTTGAACTTGATGGACTTGTTTCTTTATTCAACCTAATTTACTATGTTGCTATGTTACATTACAATTGCTTTATCCACTATATGGGAATGCAAACCTCACACATTTGTTGGATATGTTTAGCTTTTACTTATGGGTCATGTATTACAAATTAATCATAGCAGCTAAGCTGTGGAAAAATATTCCTCAATTTATAAAAATGTAATACAATAATGATGGTTCAGCCACACACTAGACACTTGCATGGTGAGTTTAGTGATGAGAGTTAATGGCAAAATCACCTTATGTTAGCCAAAGTTTAAGATATTTTGCTTTGTATGTGTGTGTGTGTGTGTGTTTGGGGGGGGGGTGTTATCTCCACGGTAACAGTCCTAGGGAGAAGGAATTCAGTCTAAACAGTGGCGTGACCTGTCACCATGGTGACAGCGCATCGCCCACAATAGAAATGGAGATGTTCTATGATACAGAGTGCAGCACACACATATGCTTATCATACATGCTCAATCCTTTCAGTGCCAGAGGGATGACCAATGGGCCCCTCTCTGGCACTCAAACTGTTATAAACAGGATACATATTTGTATATATTAATGCTGGGCTGGCAGACACAATGTAGTGTGCTTCTGTACCTACCAGTGGAACAAGCCTAGGCTTATCAGACAGTATAGTGTGCTTCTGTTTCTACCAGTGGAGCAAAGTTGGAGTATTGGCACTGTATTGTGTTTCTGTGGCTATCAATGGAGCAAACATTGGGAATCAGCCAACGTATATGTCTGGTTCTGTGGCTACCAGACCCAAGACCGGGTTAGCAGACAGTTTAGTGTGGTACTGGGGATTGGGGAACAAGCCTGATGTGACACAGTATGTGAGATTCTGGGACTACACAATGGAGAGTTAAATCTCCCTCCCCTTCACCTTTCTACCTGCATGGGCAAAGCTATGCTCCTTTTTGCTAATATTAAAAAAAAAAAAAAAAAAAAAAATATATATATATATATATATATATATATATATATATATATATATATATATATATACACACACACAAAGTTAATAAGTATCACAGTATTTATGTATATTTAGGTTATGTATGTTAATCTTGGGGAAATTATGACCAACAGGGTAAAGTTAGCTTTTTTTCATTGCATTTCTTAATTGATTGTCTTATGTTTCTGTTCTCTCTAAGTATTTTTTTGGGGGAAAATGTTTTCATGAAGCTTACAATTCAATTAAAATGTTATTCAGTATTTTCTTATTTAAAACTTTATATGTCCTAATTTTAAAATGGCAACTAAATTATCAAACAAATCAATAATTTTCAATGTGTATTCTCATAAATCTAAATTCTGAAACCATGAATAACCACAAAAACTATTAATTTCAATAACAGTTAAAAACGTCATGGGACAAATGTCACAGGGAATTAAATAACATATAAAATGTCTGCCCCATGTAACAAAGAAAAACATCTAATTGAAATTGATGAGAACCTTTCATTATCACAAATGGTGCTCAAAATGATTACAAGGTTACCTAAAAATTCCATTACCTTAACGGTCTCCATAGGTAGCAAAAACCGGAGAGAGAGGCCTCTCCTCCCAAATAGGACATTTAATAGTAAAAATACTTCAGTCCCACTCATCCACAGAGTTGTGCCAGTCACAGTAAGGATGCATTAAAAATATATTTAATATTAATATCAGTACAAAAAATATGGGAAAGGGTACCTGTGTGCTGTCTATGGAGACATTGAAGAAAAGAACTGATAGGTAGGAAATGTTGCCTCGGTCCTTCACTAGCAACCACCAGAGAGATAACCAAACTAAGACATTGCAGGCTGAGGAATACTGGTGAAAAAGTAATGTTTCCTGATGAATTAAACTTGATCCTGAACTATGTTGTAAAGGTATGAATACTCTTCCAGGTGGTTGCTCTACACATCTGCTCTGCTGAAGCCTAAGCATTTACAGCTATGAAGTAAACATAATTCCAGTTGCATATTTTGAGAAGTTTAGGCTTCCGAATGTGAAACGCAAGCTGACCCTTATGGTCTGAAGCTGGATAACAATGCTGAGGAACAAGGCTAGAAAGCGGTATTGGCCTCTAGGTGTACCCTTGCTGTGGCCAAAGCTGGGCACAGCTACTGACTGCAAAGTCAGATTACTCTTCCCCAGCTGAGCCAGGGAATGGTTTACACTGTATACACATAGTACCAAATAATTGAGAAGGGACCTGGCTAGAATGGATCAACCCCTGGGTAGATAAAGAAGAGACAGAGGAGTAGGATAAGGAGAGATGAATACATACATACAAGATAAAATAAGAGAAGGAGAAGACGTGGTAGAAAAAAGAAATAGCATACTCTCCAGAGGGGAAAAGAGAGTAAAAAAACAAGACAAAGGAGTGAAAGAATAGTGAGAAAAAATTAGCTAGCTCTTTAAGATAAAAGAAGAGTTCCCTTTGAGAGGCAGAGAGAAGTTGAACGAGGACCTGACAGAGGACTGGAGTGGATAATCGGCAATGAGTATAGCTTTAAGAGACAGGTAAGGGAAAGCCAGAGGAAAGGCATACCTGAGAGGGTACCAAGCAGAGAAAGGAGCAGATACAAAAGTAGGTTAGAGAGATTAATAGGCAGAGAAGAGAGAGGGAGGTGGTCTACAGAGGAGACAAGGAAGAGAATGGAGCAGTGAGAGAAGGCCTGAAATAAAGCAGGAAACAAATGGATCAGAATGGGACACAGACAAAAGAGGAGCAAACTGATAGAACAAGTGAGGAGGTGGGCAAGAGACTAAAAAGGAGAACTGCAGTGAAAAGGGAAATAGAGTAAGACCAGGACCCAGGGGTGTGTCAGGAAGAATCACGAAGCACAGCAAACTAATGAGCAGTTAGAATGTTGAGGTCTGGAGCTGGGAGATCAAGCAAGTGAGAGGGAGCATAGTCAGGGAAGCCAAAGTCTAAAGCCTGGAGGACAACACAAATAAAGGAAGTAGCATAGTCAGGGAAGCTGAGGTCTGAAGGCAGGAGATTGACAATCCAAAACGAGGTATAACAAGCAAAGAGACAGAGGGTAATCAATAAGCAAAGTGGGGATCAATGCCAAAGCAGTCTCTCAGAATGCAGCACAAACTCATGAACGAAGCTCATGGAATGGGCAAGGGCTACATCAGGGTAGAAGGTAAAAAATAACCAATAAGAAAAAAGGGGAGAGGAAGGGACAAAAAGTAAAAATAGAAAGGCAGTGGATTATGACACTGAAATAGCTGATCTTAGCGTTCTGGTGATTGTAGGTTTGTATCCCTTTTAAGTCCAAAAATAGTTGACAAACAAGTAAGTAGACGTCTTGAAAGGATTTGTCTTGTCTAGATAATACAATCCTCCTTTTCACACTGAGATTATGAAGTAGCTTCTACTTATCATTGGAAGAATTTGGAAACAGTTCAAGAAGAGAAATGTATTTATCTGTAAGAAAGAAGCAACTTTAGGACTAAATTTAAGTGAAAGCCATGTGGAGACTGAATCATTTCTGGAAATCAGATATCATTTCACTGACAGAACAAACTTGGAGTTCTCTAAGTCTTCTTTCATATGTAATAGCAATAAGAAAGACTATCTTCAGAGAACATTTTCTTTAGAGAGGTATCCATTAATGGCTCAAATGGACGTCTGGTAAGAACTAAACTAAAATTCCTGGGGGAGTAGAAAAGAGGAATTCTGGGTTGTAGATTATTGATCAATGTAATTAATCTTTTTTATCAGGTGGCGTTTTAAGAAGCAATAACCCAGATTACTTCCTAGTGCTCAGACATGCACCATGTGTTTGCTTATGCAAAGTTCTTTGTGACATCCTCCGAGACCTAGTATATTTGTTCCTGAACTAGCTCCAGAAAATAAATATTTTCCAAGTTCTGTTTTAAGCCCTGACCTTACTATGTTTCATAGAACAGAGAAGGTTCTGCTTTCAGAAACCAGGTCGTCAGGTTCAGCTATCAGTTTGAAGGAGTTCTGATATAGGATTCGACCTTGATGAAGAAGGTTCTATGTCTTTGGAAGCATGACTGGTTCTTCTGCTGATCCCTGAGGATAAAAAACAATGATCTTCTGGGACAGAAGGTAGATATGAGTATGACTATGGTCCTTTCTTGCCTGATTTTCCTCAGCACTAGTGGAATCAGACTCAGAGGAGAAAATAAGTAAGCTGACTAGTAATTCCTGAACAAGCACATCTCTTGCCTCTGGATGATACTGGGAAAACAGACAAGAGTTGAGGAACTGTTCAATTCTCACTGGTGGCCATCATTTCTATATGAGGTATACCCATTTCTTCACCAAGAAGTGGAAAATGTCTTGGTCGAGTGACTATTTTTCCTTCTAGATTGTTTTCCTGCCAAGGTTGTCTGTGCAGGCATTATCTTTCCTTCTAATATGGACTGCTGTCAGGACTTGCAAGTTGGATTCTGCGCACTGGCATGTTTTTTTCCCATCAGATGGAGAAAAGGTCTACTTCTTGTGCTTCATTTATGGGCAGGTAGGTAACAACTGTAAAATTCCTTATCTTATTTTCACTGCATATCCTTTAAGGAGGGGTATGGTCTTCAGAGTAGTCAAAACTGCTAGACATTCCAGGTGAATGGAGTGGAGAGCTCTCTCTGTGACCCTGAAAATATCTTTCTTGAAGGACTGCTCCCTGACCATGTTTGCTTATATCCATTGTGAATACTAGCTAGTCTGAGACGGACCATGAAAGGCCTACTTAAATATTCTTCCTGGGAAGGTACAGACTGTACTATCTAGAGAGGTCTCATTCATGTCCCATTTCTTGAGAATAAATTGCCGTAGTCATCTTTTGTGTACTTGATCCTACTGTACTGCTTCTATGGCTGCTATCATCAAGTTGTCCTATAAATATAAGGGATGGCCATCTGGGTGTCTTGCATGCATTTCATGTTTGAGATCTACACACAGATTTTCCCTGTGTAAACTGGGAGATGTGAAGGCCATACAAAACCTTATGCTTTTGTTTCTTTAAGTTATTTATGGTTGATTTTAAGGTATGTTTTGCTTATATCCAACGTCTTTTCAGCTTTAGTTTCTTTGCTGACTGTAGGACATTAATTTCCAGGATTTGTTCTGCCCTCTACCCATACAAGCTTTCCTGTGCCACTGCCTGCCACACAAACCCGAAGCATAATAATTCCTCCCAGATGATTGACAATTGGCAAGGTATTCCTTTCTTCAAATGCTTCTTCTTTTATTTCCCCAACTGTATATTTGGTGATTGCAACCAGAGTATTCAATGTTACCTTCATCAGACCAAGCACTTGTTTCCAAAACGCCTTTGGCTTGTAAGTGATATGTTATGTACTTCAGATGTTGACTTTTTATGATGAGATTGCAGGTAAGGTTTCCTTGTGATGACTTTTCCATGCAGATCGTGTTTGCACAATGAATGTTGCACAGTGGACTGGTGCACTACTACTCTCATGCCAGAAAAACATTCCTGCAGGTCCTTTGCAAAGTTTAACTATTTTTATAGCCTTCCCCTGCTTTGTAAGTCTCAGTTATATTTATTTTCTGGTTGTCAATCAGCTGTTTAGAGAGGCTCATGGCTGTTGAATATAAGCAACAGGGAGTCAGGGAATTCTGGGATTGTCATGACCTAAATTAGATTAACACCTAATAAGTCAATTAAGTTCGGAGCCCTTAAAAAAAAAAAAATAACACTAATGTATCAACTAGAAGGGTGCCCAAACTTTTACACATTCCACATTTTCTTTCATGTTTTTAAATCTATTCAATTCAGCAAATAAATAGTAACTGTAAATTAACATTTGCAGGAATGTCAAGTTCAAGTGTGTTGACTGCAGATGTTGTGTTAACTTCTTTCCACTTAGAAAATCAACAAAACATAATTTGGCCAAACTTTTGCATATAACTGTATATTATGGGGAATATTAAGGGTTACTATTTAAAGATCTCAGGGTCAGTCCATTTTGAAAATCATCAGGTATATATTATAAGGGTGGGATTTTGCCTTGATTGAATTAACTGTTTGAGTGTCAGAGAGGTATCCAACACATTGCTATGAAACATTGCCTATAAAACAAGAGTTTGCTTGCTGTCCTTGCCCAGTCATTAAATACATTTTCTGTCCTGTTTATGCAGATAAAACACCAAACAGAATGTAATATTAGCCGATTACATAACCCTTTACAAGAAATGTTACCACTAAAGATAGTGTGATTACTATTTAAAAGGGAATTGTACCCTAGGAATAAGTGGCTTTTTAGCAAATTAATTTACCTACATGGGTGTCCTTCATCTAACAGTCAGCTATATCAGTCTATGCTTAGTGTTATATCTGCACTTTCCTATATAGAGATATTTCTGTTAAACTCTGTCTCTAGATCACTCCTTCTCACAGAGTAAAATGGGCTTTGATTGACCTGAATGATTCATAAGGGAGCCAAGTTTTATAAGGTTTCAAACAAACAGCAGTGAACTATGAAAAAGATCAAAAACAACTAAACTAAACTTACTTCTGTTTCATGGGCATCTGACTGTGTAATCCTGCTGTTAAACAAATTAAGAGCCTTTTATTCCTAGGGCATATTTCCCATTTAAGAAAACATCAATGGGTATGATGTTCTAAGAGGTACTGGATCAGTTATGGAGCAAACCAAAGGCACCATAGGGAACAAATAAAGCTTCCCGAAATTCATAATGATTTGAATGGGACTTTTAAGCCCTTGAATGTTATTAATTTTCTCCAGTGCATTGCATTGCAATGCATAGGAGAGCTCTAGTATCCAAATGGTTAAAAGTCCCATTTAAATCAATGTGAGTGTTTATTTGTCACCTGTCGTGCAGCAGGTTTCACAGAATTGCTCAATTTCTAAAAGTACGTCAGCTTTCATTGTGTGCATTTTCACAGCTTTTTCTATTGAGATTTGCTGCAAGGTTAATTGACCCCTACTTCAATTGTAGTTGATTATCTTTAAAAAAGCAGAAGTATAAATTTACTAGTCCGCAAAGAAATAGGAATCTTAGTATGTGACAACAACAAAATTAAAGGTAACTGGCTTGTCTTTATTAATTAACAAATTGCTTGGGTATATTGTCTGTTTTACTGTATATTAACACTTGAAAAGGAAACTATATGCTGAAGACAAGTAAAAAAGGTGTACTCCCATTGCTGAGAAATGTTTCATTCAAAGGTTATAGCAGCTCAAACTTGCATTTTTATGTACATTACTTCAATGGCCTGATACTTTATTGTGGTACTGTTGCCGCAGGAGTCTATGGACAGCTATGGCCAGTTGACCATAAACCTGCATAGGATGCTGAAGCAGCTGCAGCAGCACTGTAAATGTTCAGCCCATCGAGATACTTCACAAATATATGCAGGTTTGTGCTGCAATACCTTTTAATTAAAACAACGGTCAGCAGCGGGCATACTCATGTTAAATATGTTACTTCAATGGCCTGACATGTTATTGTGGCACTGTTGCAGCAGGAGTATATAGACAGCTATGGCCAGTTGACCATAAACCTTCACAGGATGCTGAAGCAGCTGCAAAATTTTCATCCCATTGAGGTACTGCACCAAAAATGCAGGTTTGAGCTGCAATACCTTTTATATAAATCATCTGTCAGCAATGCGCACACTCATGTTATATATATTTAAATATATATAGAAATCCAGATTGGGAAAGCACTCGCTCCAAATATAAATCATGCCCAGGTGCACAATCCCTACTGTTGAGAAAGGTCCTCAGATTGGACTGAAACGTTGACCACATTATTTGCCTCTTTTTGATCGAATAAATTACTTTTGAAAGTCCCATGGGTGCTGCCTTATCCTTTCTTCACAGTTTAAATATATATATACTAGTTGAACAGCCCGTTACACGGGCCACAGTGCCACTGCCACTCGGTCGCGGGTAAGTCACACGCAGTAGAAACTGCCCGCGCCACGACTGATACAGAGCTGGATGCTCCTTCGGAGCGCCCAGCTCTGTATCAGCCGCGGCGCGGGCAGTCTCTACTGCGCATGACTGCAGCACGCCAGCAGTGTCTACTGCGCATGTCGCAGCATTACACACGATTTAGCGAATTATTATATAGGATATATATATATATATATATATATATATATATTCATTCAATATTAAGAGCTACTATCACTTTACCCCATTCATTTTTGTAGTTCATATAAAGTGTGTTTTAAGTAGAATCAGAAAGTTCATATATAATGTTAACTAATACAGTACCCAAATCATGCCAAGTCTTCCATAACTCCTTAAAAATCAACACCTACTTAAGATTTATTTGGTCGTATACATGAATAAACTAGAATTCTAAGAAAAAAGAATGGTAGATGGAGTCAGAGCCGTCCCTTAAAGGATTGACGTGAACACGTTGCTTTCTTATACTTACAGTCTACTTATTATAGATATATGATAAAAAAATCATAGCTTTTACCCAAGAGCTTTGCTTACTAAATTCACACCAATTAGATTTTTTTCATATCTTTTTGCACTTAGCTCATTCATTTTTGCCGTTAGATTAGAGGATATAACTAACGTGTTTATGTTTATTAGTTTTTAATGAAATCAAAGGGTCATATCACATGCAGAGTTGTCAATCCATAAAAAAGTTTTAGTTGTGAATACTGGAAACAAATTCAGACATTTTTTTACTAACAAATATCTGTGAACTGAAATTCTTTTTAATAAATCCATTGTATTTAAGGACAGCACAATTTTAGCTAATTATTTTGTGAATAATAATACACACATTCTGCTATGATTAAGACTAAAGCGTCCAAGACTAAAACATCATCCTTATAGCATATGCAGGAAAATGGGCTCATTTAACATCAGGTCCTACAGATACTTAATAATAAATATCTGAAACAAGGTGAAATAGACAGTAACACCCCAAAAGACCACACACACTCCCACACTGCACTTCAATTTGAACAAGTACCATAAAGAGGAGACTATTTTAATAACTAGACGTTAAACAGAACAAGTACTAAAAATGGTTTTAGTGCCTTATTTTAGCACAAAATCATATTAGTACATGTCCCCTAGTATGTGATTTAATGATGCTGTCCACTGGAAAGTATGTAAGGACATTATTGATGAAATCACTCATAAAGGGGACTCAACGTGTCACTTGTTATTACTTTTGCATAAATAGCAGGAATGGGAAACATCATGCAGCTCTGCAGCTGTTCTTGCACCACCATGTTCATCCTCCTCAGACAGACAGCTAGTTGCTAGCTAATGATGAGTGAAACTGGAGAAATAGGCTGCCCAGCTCCGCACAACAGTTATAGCAAAGTATATATTACTATGCATGTAAGTACATTTAGAGCACTTGCTAAGTTCATTAAAAATTATCTGCAAATTGAAGGCACATCTGCAAAACTCTTTGTACCTATCTTGCAAAGACATCTGCCAGCACACTATGCAAAGATGGCATTTCTGCACTCACCTCCCACCTGTCTGTGCCTGAGGTGAACAGGCGGACAGATAAGGTGCAAGGACATTATCAGCATGTGCTTGCTCTCCTGCACAATGCCGTTGCCATGTAAGTGTAGAAAAAACAGGCAATCAGGGGAATGACCACAAAACACATCCCCTGATCCACAAAATCACCCTCTTTAACCCATTCATTGCCATGTAACATGCTGGCAACTGAATGGTTAATAAAAATTCAACCGTAATAAACTCATGCCCTCTGTCTTAAACCAGCCTCAGACTAAACCCTCTGTTGCTGTATTGTATTAGGAAAACCAGAACTGAAGAGGTTATGGGGAAAAAAAGATCTGATTGTATTGAAAGCAAAAATGGCCTTAAATGGATAGTAACCATTAAAGTTAATAGTAATATATCAAAATAAATGGAGCTCAGATTAATCTTTTTGGGCCATGTATAGCGGTATTTCAATATAGTCCTAGGTGTATTATAAAGTAATTGAATTAAAAAGTATCCACCTCCAGCTCCTTTTACTTACATAATGCTGCACAGCATGATGGTCCAGATGGATTGTAGCGGGGGACAATCTTCTCTGAGCATTAGGAAAAACCTGCCCTCCTTCTTCAAGGGGCAGGGTATTCTTTTTGCTCACAGCATGAAGATTGTCCCCTGCTGCTAGAGGTCAGGTCCGATGACCGGATTCCACATCTGAGGGGAGGCACTTATAATAGGTAAAAGGGGCTCCTTTATAATTCAATTGCTCTTGGACTACAACTCAGATAGTATTGAAAGAACGCTCTATGTTATAGCTTAGCATGTTATATCCAAGAAATGTATCCAATACATTGTGAAACAAGGCACTGGATACATCTCTAGCAGCTAAGGTGTAAATTGCTTGTAAGGCAGAAAAAAGTAGAATAACATTTGTCAGATCTCTATTATAGAATGAATAAATGAAAAGCCATTTAGATCATGTTTCAAGCAAAATAAAGTAGACTCCATTTCAGCTAATCATGCTAAACAATGAAGATATTTAGGGCTCTATTTATCAAGCAGCAGGGAAGGCATTTTATCAGATACATTGTTCATCTACGCAGTTTGATGGGATCAAAGACATTAATTGCACAAGGTATTTATCAGTGATGGAGTGTTATTTACTTCATAATAATTTGGGGTCATACCAACTGTCTGTGGAACATAAAATTGTTCCATTGATTTAAATGGGGCTTTTAATGTCAAGAATGCAGACGGTTCTAGAATTCAAAATATTAAAATCCCCATTTGACCCTGTCAGCACAAGAAAGGTATGCTTTGCAATGCGTTGCATACCCCTCTGGCATTGAAAAGGTTAAATAAATGTTAATGTTTGGATTTTTTTTTCTCCCAAATGGTACAGCTGGTTTGCTCCAGAATTACTCCACTTTTCTTTACTGCATAAGGCACTAAGAAATGAATGTAAAAAGGTATTTTACTCAGAAAGCCTGACTAAATGCCCACTACATATGCATAATTCATCGAATGGGCTACAATGCAATGTGCAATCCGAGTGTATGGAGAAAGCATATTTACAGAATGTATACTTGTACAAGAATATTGTTCTCCCATTCATCCTATATAATAACTCACTAGGATGTTTGTCAGAAGCCGTCATGCGCAGCAGAGACTGCCGGAAAACACACAGAATGCTGGGAGTTCTGTGATGGGAGCATTCTGTGCTTCAGGCAGTCTCTACAGTGCATGACTGCATCGGCAGCAGGATGCAGAGCGGGATCGGCCTCTTAACCCTTTGAGTGCCAAGAGGTACGCAACGCATTGCAAAGCAATGCGTTGCATACCCCTCTGGCACTCAAAGGGTTAACATCACCCGGACCTTGGCCTGTGTACACGGGCTCTAGTAAATCTAAAAATGGATAATACAAAAGAAAATAAAAAGATATAGGCATCCGGAGGGGGGGCACTTGACCCCCCCACATACAATTACCCCCTTGTTAAGTAATTTGCTCTTTGATAGATTGGCCCATATAATTTAACCAGTTAAGGATCAATGATGTGTGCAAAGGGTTAACAAGCACTCATACAACCTCTTCGATGAAAATAGAGGTAAGGTTTATCCTGGTCAAAGTTTCAGCCAAGACTTAGGCTCAATAATGGTCTTGGTTTTGGTCAAAAACGTTGACCAAATAAACCATGCACCAAGAGGTCCTGTGAGTGCTCCCTAACACTTGCGAGTATAGAGTGTTTGCAAGTTTTGGAATGCACCCAGGTTATGTGCTTGTTAAGTGAAAGTACTACTTCACCTTCGGATTACATTTTATATATATAAATCATATGTTTTTTTCAAATTCAGACAAAGTATATTAAAATGCTATTCTCAAAAATTTCAATTCTCATACTTATTATAGAAAATACTTTTCCTTTCTATAGTATGTGTGTTTATAAAATATATATATATATATATATATATATATATATATATATATTATTATTTTTTTTTTAACAGTTTATCTAGCTGACATACTTGTAAATCAATCTGTTTCAGTAAGCAAAAAGCAATTCGAGTTAAACCAACTGCCGTTTAGGGAACAAACGCTCATTTTTTTTTTTTAATAAATGTTAATTAGTGGGATTTTATTTTGTACCCTATGGTGCTGTTGGTTTGCTTCAGAACTGCTCTTCTGAATACAGTCCAATTGACATTTACATTTATTTCTGTTTTCTTTCATATTTCCATTAAATAATTAATTTGCAGAAAAATGACATTACAAGAAGTGATGTGATAGTGATTAAGTTGATCATTACTTTTGTCATCATTAATATCCCTTTCCATTTTGTAAAAACTACATAGATTAAAATGAATAGAGCTTTCAGAAAAGTTTTAAAGGAAAACTCTCAGGGTCTGTTTGCAATCCTTATTGTGTTTAAATACAGAATTGTTGTTTTAAGTTTCCTAACATTGATAGTTTGCATAAGGGTTTTTAATTTCTATGTTGTTATTCAGTTATAGTGGTTTACGATTCATATCTCCCCTCTCCTAAATCAGTCAATAAACATTTGATCATTCTAGTGCTACATTAACACAAACAAGTGGTTCTTGAACTGTGTTCTGTGGAACTCTGGGGTTCCCTGAAGCAGTATAAGGGATCCACAGAACTACAGTAAGTAATGGTTGACAGAAGGAAAAAGACTAAAGTGACCATTCATGTATATGTGATTCTATGACTACCATACAATGTGGGGAACATCGCAACATTATAGTGTTCAAACGTGTAATAAATATTGCAGTCTAGCCCCCTCTAAGAAATAATACCATAACTATGAGCAGGAATGTCCTTAGGAATTTTTCTGGGGAGGGGCAAAGCTACATAATATGACCCCCAGGACAACCCTTTGTTTATATGGAGGGGGTAATTGCCCCCCTTGCCTCCCCTCCGGACCCCCATGACTGTGAGATACAGTTAGCTGATAAATTTAGCTTAAATAATTATTCTTAACAGGACAAACTAGCTACAATTACATTAGATATAGATGCTGTGTTAACCCCTTGGATGCTAGAAAGGTTTTCAAAGCATTTCGAAACAATGTATTACAGAACTTTCTAGCATCCAAGGGACTATATTGTAACATAGTAAATTAGGTTGAAAAGGGATGCAAATCCATCAAGTTCAACCCTTGCCTCATAAACCAGAGAAATGATAATTATATTGCCACAAAATGTAGTCTTTATCAGAAATTCCTGTTCTGCCTACTAATACACGGTATAACCCTGTATGTTCCATTTTGAAATAAATGTATCTAATCTTCTCTTAAATGTATCCATTGTATATGCCATAACCATATCCTTGGGCAAGGAATTCCACAATTTAATAGACCTTACTGTAAAAGAACCCTTCCGCTGCTGAAGTCGAAACATCCTTTCCTCTTATCTCATATACTTGTACACTGTGATAAGAATAAAGCTCAGTGCTACTTATTAACTTAAAGTGGTGGCAATGTTTCACAAAAAAAGTAACTCTGATTAATCTTCATAGTATTTGGGCTATGGAGAGTGTAATTTCAATAATTTCAGTGTTGTAGTTCAAGAGTAATTGAATGATAAAGTATCCCCCCTCCCGTTTTACCTAGTGTAAGCTGCCTCACCTTAGATGTGGAATCTGGTCCTGGGAACAGACAGATCACAGCAAGGGACAATCTTCTTACTGTGAGTATAATGAAAGCCCTGCCCCCATTGACAGGTTTTTCTTTATGCTCACTGAAGATTCTCCCTCTCTGTAATCCAGCCAGACAGTCTTACTGCTCTAAGGTGAGCAGTGTTACATCAGTAAAAGGGGCGGGAGGGGGATACTTTACCATTCAATTACTCTTGAACCACAACTCAGACAGTATTGAAATAACACTCTCCGCGGCCCAAAAACTATGAAGATTAATTGGAGCTGCTTTTTCGTGAAACATTACTATTCCTTTAAGTTCATAAGTAGCACTGAGCTTTTTTCTTCCCAAATGCATGACTATACACTTTCACACATTATACTTCATTTTCCATTTATTTGACCAATCTACCATTTAATCTAAATCCCTCTGTAGAGAACAAATATCCTGTTCTTAATTTATTACCCTGCATAATTTAGTGTCACCTGCAAATATTGATATTGTGCTTTCTATATCTATTTCAAGGACATTATTAACCACTTAAGGACTAGCGGTCCAGGGAAGTTACAGTTCCTTAAGGACTACTTTAATCCATGCTGACACGCTGGCACACGTGACCTGTTACATGTACCGGCACACTGAGTGGGGGTCTGAGAGAGACCGCTCTGATCTTGGAGTGGTCAATTTCACACCCTGTTTTTTCTTTTAGCATGCCCGCAAGAAAGCTGTAAGTGAAAAGTATGTGACATGCCAGGACCATCACTGGTCCTTAAGGAAAAAAAACAGTGATAATCCTGGCATGTCACATGGTCATTAAGGGGATAAATATGTTAAAAAGCAGTGGGCCAAGTACTGAACCCTGTGGTACTCCACTCTCAGCTTTAACTGTGTTGGAGAATTGTCCATTTACAACCACACACTGTTCCCTATACTTCAACCAGTTCTCTATCCAATTGCAGAGGTTATCTCCTAGCCCCAACATCCTTATTTTATACCCGAGCCTCCTGTGTGGCACTGTATAAAATGACTTTGCAAAATCTAGATATACTATATCAACTGCCTTACCATTATCTAGGTTACTACTTACTTCTTATTAGAAACTGAAAAGATTAGTTTGACACGATCCATTCCTCATAAAACCATGTTGATTCCTGCTAATAATCTTATTTTTTTGTTGTGTAATCCTGAATATAATCTCTTATTATCCCTTCTAGCAGTTTTCCTACTACAGAGGTCAAACTCACCAGCCTATAATATACATGTTCTGTTTTAGTTCCCTTCTTAATTAAATGTACTACATTGGCTTTACGCCAATCTTGTGGCACTGAGACTGTGGTGACTAGTATGTTTGATTATTATAGTTCCAAATGGACTTGATTTGAAAGTAAAAGGCTCCACCACGACAATAAGCTTGAGAACCACTGATGTAATCAATAGAATGATTGTCTCTTATCATAAAGGCCTCTTGACAGTATATGCTAATTGATCTATGTATAGAAATATATTATATAAAATACAACCAGACTGCTGTTTAATGATCAGAAAGAAACTGATACATCACAAAATCAATTAAAATAAGATCCCTAAATCAGACAAATGGAAAGAAAAAGAAACTAATGGAAAGAAAAAGAAACTAACCACTATAATACAATACTATTTTACTTAACGCTACACAGAGAGGCTAAATAAGGACTTGATCAATTCTGGTGGAAACTAAGTAAATCATAAACATTCTGAAAATTTCCATTGATTTAAATGAGGCTTTTAACCCACAGAATGCCAGAGAAGTAAGTATTCAATACTTTGCAAAGTATTGGACACCTTGCTAGCATTCGTGGGGTTTAAAAGTTCTGTTTAAATAAATAGGGCTTTTTATTTACCCCCATTATACATTTGGTTTTCCCTATAATTACTACAGTGGTTCTTAGTCACATAGGCCCATATTTATAAAAACACACTGGAGTTAATCTGGGGTAAACCAACTGCACCATAGGGTTAAAAATCTCTATTCAAACAAAAAATCCTGTTAAAATAAATTTGGATTTTAAACCCCTTGAATGTTAGAGAGATCTGCAATGCATTTGAGACCTCTCTGGCATTCAGAGGGTTAACAATCTCTATTCAAGAGCATGGGTATTTAGGACTTTTCATTTTGTCCCCATTTTGCACTTGGTTTACTCCAGAATAACTCCAGTTTGGTGTTCTAAATATGGGTCATACAGCCTTAAATAGTGAAGGTGCTTATTACTTAACAAGTTCTCTTACACTTCTCAATACTAACATACACACAATATATGTGACATCACATACACAAGATTAAATTAAAAAAACACTCTGAAGGATAATGAAATATGTCAAAAGAATAGAATATTATGTAAATAAGGAAAATTTAAAGAAACAGTATGACAAAGAACATTATATTTGCTCAAGGCGAAGAGCCTGATTGAAAGTAAATGTGCAGAGGTCTGTAATAGGCAAACCCAGGGTATATAAAAATTTAACCCTTTGAGTGCCAGAGGGGTATGGAACGCATTGCAAAGCAATGTGTTCTGTAGCCCTCAGGCGCTCAAAGGGTTAATCAGTGACATTATTCTGCTGAAATAGCAACATTAAACTTATTACATTAAAACCATATCTTCATTAAAGTGGAAGTCATTTCATTAAAACCATATCTTCATTAAAGTGGAAGTCATTTCATGAAAAATTTGGGATTTTGAAAGAGCTTTCAAAAACATTCATATTTATGTTAGCCATTTGTATTTAAAAAAAAAAAATAGTTTACGAAATATTTGGCTTTATTGTTTGTCAATTAGTGCAGGCATTACTGCAATATACACTGCGCTACATTGCCTTCTGCCACTTCCTGCCAGCCAGTAGTAGCTCATTTGCAAACACTGACATAAATAAAAAGCTAAAAATCTTAAACTATTATTTGAAATAAAAAATATCTTAGAAATATGTATGTGATTTTGAAAGCCTTTTCAAAATCCCTTGCTACAATATGACAGTTCCACTTTAAGTAACAATATCTCGCTCCCTTTGGCTTCTAAGTGAAATATGTTAAATAAATTATAGTTCGTACACTTATGTGTACATTTATATGTCTAAAACCAGAAAATCCATTCCAAGCAAAGAATCCAAAGCTTACATTATTTGTATTCAATTCCCGGAATTAAATGGAAACGGTATAGTAATTTTTTAATGCCAAACCCATATAAATGAGCGCCTCTTATATTAAAGTGGGCCGTTTTCTTTTTTTTTTAAAGAGGACATATATTATAGAGGTTTTCCTCCTCATTAAAACAAGGGTACTTCCACTGTTGAGACATATTTTATTTAAAAGTTAGTGCAGCTCAAACGTGAATGTTTTGGATGCAGTTTCTCAAAGGCCTAAAATAATACAGTGGCATTTTTGCTACACCATCCTATGGACAGTTCTGGTCAGCTGACCTTAAAACCTCCATAGGACAATGTAGAAACTGCACCATTTTAAAATTTCCAGCCATTGAGATACTGCACCTAAAAAATGTCAAGTTTGAGCTGCAATAAATTTTGAATAAAATATCTCTCAGTTTGTTTACTCATGAAACTAATACCTACATTATATATTTTTTACATATTAAGTGATACTATTGCTTTAAACTTTTTTTTTATTTAAAACACTGGTTTAGAAGATTTTTAGCTTCATTTTGTTGTTGGTTCATGTAAATCTGCTAGGCATGCCTGACAGATTCAAAGATTTCACATTTCTCTACATTACTTCCTGTACTTCCTACCAGCCAGTACTAGCTCATTTGCTTAAACTGACAATTAAATAAAGCTGCAGAAACTACTGTTTGAAATAAAAAAGGCCAACGTAAAAATAAGGGATTTTAAAGCTCTTTCAAAATCATCTATTTTTTTACAAAGTGACAGTTCACTTAAATGAGACTAAACCTGTGTAAGTATCAGGTCAATGTTTTGTGTCCTCTTGCCAGATTGGTACGCAATGCATTGCTTTGCAATGCAATGTATACCCCTCTGGCACTGAAAGGGTTAATACAGTTTATTAAAAAAAAAAAAAAAAAAAAAAAGGGTTGAAATGCATGAGCCATCAACCTACTCACAAACAACCGTTACATCTGAGCCTCATCATTATGTGGTTAGTTGATTGATTCAATAAATGTCCAATATACACTAGTACATATATGTTCTGGTTTCAGTTACATGTGGCTGGCCTTAGCCTTTAAGTGACAAAAGGGTGTGCAATTCACAGTTGCACGTTGCACATCCCTCTGGTCCTCAAATGTTGAATATAGTCGTTATTAATTCCAAATTCTGTACCATGTAATATGAAATGAAGAGACTGATAGCCTTGGTACTGTATTGAATGTTTCCTTCCTGCAAATGGTCTGTTAAATAGAGAGGGGTACATTTATTGAAAATGAACAGTGCTAGCTTTTTTGACAGATTTCAAGCCAATTAATTCAGATATGGACAAATATCTACCAAAAAAAATTATTAAACTTGTGTTCAATTGCAAATGCATGATCTGACAGCACATCAACTGTAAGCATATAAACACAGTAATGAATTTTGAACAATGGGATTGTCGTCGAGACAACACAGTTATTAAATAAAGTTGATCAGAACACAGTGGTCATTTTCCAGAATAGTTTAAAGTGGACTATTGACCTAGGAGTAAGTGGCTCTTAATTTAATAGAGTAACCTACCTACCTGTGTGTCCTTATTAAGCTGTACAGTGATCTCTATTGAAGTCTGCCCAAACGTCCCACCATTCCAAAACAAACAATAGGATTCAATAGAATGGCTTATAAGGGTGACTAGTCTTTAATTATAAACTTAATTAGCAACAGACTTCAATAGGTATAAACTTCAAATCAAAAATGTAACTGACAGCTGATTGAAGAACATCTCCCAAGGTACATCCATCTGTTAAATCAATAGCCATTTATTAATAAGGTACCATTACCCTATGGTTAATCCTTTGAGTACCACAAAGGTATCTAACACATTGATTGGTGTACTGAAAAGGAAATCAAGCATTAAATAAGTATTTATTAAGAGGCCTGAACTAGGTCCTGACTCTTTAAGAAGACTATGATTCAAAAGTTTAAAATAAGAGATTGAATGAAGTTCCCAACAAAATCCATCTGCACATCAGAGCTTCCAAAATACAAAATTGTTTTTAGCAATTTCCTTTCTTCCCTGCTGAACTGACCTACAAATTGGCCATAGTTATTTCAACTATCAGTCCTTTGGAGAAGAGTCCTTTTATAGCTCTTATTCGGGAAGCAAAACATCAAATATATTATTTTACTATTGATCTTTAAATCTAAGCAATTAAATATGCAAGAGGCTTTCAGCCCTGACTTCCTCATTATTTTAAATATTACCTGCTATGTAATAAATGAAATAACAGCAGAGGCAGCACTGCAAATTATTGAACATATGCAATAACTAAATTTAGATCACATCTGAATAATTTAATATCTGTGTATTGTTTAAACATATTTCCCTTTCCACTTGCTGAGTTGCAAAAGTGTCTCTTTCTTATTAAATATAATTCATTTTCTTATACTAAGGGTCCTAGGTTAAAAAAAAGATGAGTATTTCTGGGGCAGGGGCAAACAACTGCAACACTGGAGAGAGATTACATTTTCCATATCCCCACTGAGTCAACTGGAAGTTTTAAATAATGTAACCCTTTTAGTTTAAGCTTGGAGATCTCTATAACATTCAAAGGTTAAGAGTCCTATATAAATTAAACTGGATGCTTATTTCCTCTGCTATTATACATTTGGGTAGTCTACCCCTATAGGAATACACTTTTTTTAAAAAATAAGTCCTGAATGTATATATAATATAGCTCTTGCAACGCATATCATGAACCCATTGTCAGAAAGGCCTCCACAGCATTGCATCCAAGGGGTTAAGTGGTGAGATATCACATTTTCCCCACCGCGACATTGTTGTCATGTATAACCAGAGGATAAAGGATGAATTTGTGCTTCAAAGTAACTGCACATTCAGCTAGATCTCTTGTGTTTGTGGTGCCATTCACTCTCTTTTGGGAGGGCACAAAGCACGTTTTTTCTTGAACAAAAAGCCCAGCATCTTCCATATGTGAGCAAAGGCTCATGGGAATTTAAAGCTCAAGTAAACAGCAGCTCGCCCTGCATCAGCCGCGCACAATCTGACGTGTGTAACCTGATCTGAGATCTCCACCGGCAAGAATACAATAGTCTAATGATAGTTCATGTTCTTATAGCGTAGATTAACCTTTGAATGCCTGCGGGGTGCGCCATTATTTTATATTACATTTTTATCTTGTTATGCATTCAAATATATTCAGCGAATGTAACTTTTAACAAATCGTTTGAATACTAGAAAAGTCACCAACACGCAAAGCAATGCATTGGATACGTCTCTAGCATCCAAGATTTTAACTAGACCTGGTGCTACATATGTAACCAGAGATATTGTATTACTGTCCGTTGGAGCCATCCGTTTTCCAATGGAAAAAAAACTGGGACACTGATTCACAAAACTCCCAAGAAAGTCAAAGAAATTTCCTTATCACCTTATGATTTATTAAAGGGGAATTATACCCTAGGGACAAGTGATTCTTAATTTGGTTAAAAGAGTCATACCTAAATATGTGTCCTGTTGTTTTATTATTGTACTAGCTGTATTTATTATTTCACTCTGTTACTAATTATATATATATATATATATATATATATATATATATATATATATATATATATATAATGTATGTATGAAGGATACCTGCAAAAATGTTTAGAGCGAAGTATTCCTAAGAGAAAATCACCCTTTAATACATAAATTGCACTCTAGTCTCTCTTTCGCTATGTACATACAATCAGTTAAATAGTGGGCATGACAAATGTTCTGTATTGAAAACAAACATACCCAGAGTTATCTGTAAATTGCTGATGCACCGTTAAGTCGTTTAACCCTTTGAGTGTCCGGGAGGTATCCAACGCATGGTGTTGCAATACGATGGATAACTCTCAGGCACTCAAAGGGTTAACACACTGAGTTCCAGTGAGGTGCGTACAGCAATGCGTTGCTCACCTTTCTTGCCCTCAATGGGTTAAAGCTGTTAAGCAAGAGTATTACCATGCTGATAATTGAGTTAAACTTAAAATCGTGGAATCTGCTATCTGAATTCAAATCAGAGTACCCAACGACAGAGGGTCGTATGTGTTAACCCCTTGATGACCAGAGAGTTGTGCAATCCTCCGGTTCTCAAGAGGTTAAAATAATATATGGACTAAAATAAGCAATAAAATACTATATGGACCAAAATTAAATGAGTCTTCTAGCCCAATGGAAGACAGAGCGGCACCGAAGGGGTTCATTTTATAACTATTGTGCAGTAGATATGCCCCACTTTGTCTTTATAAATATGATCAGTTGAGAATGGTGCACTATGCACTGTAGTAATGCTAAGGCAAGCAATAAGCTTTCCCTCTCGCTCCACTTTACACATAGGACCTTCTGTACATAGGTAAAGTGGGATATTTATGGAGCCAACCATAAGGGGAAATATAAAAGTTCCAAGTGGTTTAAATCAGACGTTTAACAGAGACGTTTCCAACACATTACTTCGCTCTTTGGGCCTTATTCATCAATATAAGTATATGCCGTTTTGGAGGCAGCTATCTGGAACATTGGATTGCAATGCAAAATCTACAAACTCTCATTTTATGCACTGGGCTATTAACCCTTTCACTGCTAAAATCATAAATACAGCAAGAATGTTCCCTCCCCCGTTGTTCGGTTGGTTTGCTCTAGTATTGCACCTTGATGAATAAGGCCATGTGAGTTTATACACATTACCCACTGAGACTAAGAAACTAGTAATACAGAAGCAAACCGTCTGCACTGTGGGAGGGGATAAACAAGTCCCCAAAGTCCATTGTTTTAAATGGGACTTTTAAACCCTTGAATTTTAGGGTGGTCTCCGACTGTTAACCTTTTGAGTGCCAGAGGGGTAGCCAACATTGCAGTGCGTTGGATACCTTTCTGGTACTCAAAAGGTTAAAGGCCGCATTTAGATTAATTACACATTCTATTAGTCACCAAGGGTGCCGCTGGGTTGCGGCAGAATTGTGCCAAATTTCCCCGGTACCTCGGCCTCTCTCTTTTCTACTTATAGGTGCAATTTACTTAGCAAACGTGGAGCAGCTCTAGAGCAAAGCAGCCGCACCGTAGGGAACACATTAAAATCCCCACTGATTTAAAGGGAGTTTTGAATTGAATCTTAGAGAGATCACGCCAACGCATCGTGTAGTAATGAGTTGGTGACCTCTCTAGCATGTAAGGGGTTGAAAGTCCCATCTAAGTCAATTGTAGTTTTGGGCATTATTTGTCGCTCTAGGATACAGTTAGTTTTCACCAGAATGGTACATTTTTAGTTTATTGAATTGCATCTACTAAGGCCAATGGCCGTTGGATTGTGCGCCAATGCAGTTTGAGGCTTATGTACTAAGATAGTGGAGCAAATCTGGGGCAAACCAACTACACTGTAGAGGGCAAATAAAAATATCCACTTCTTGAAATTGTGTTAAAGCTTTTGAATGCTAGCTTGCGATTAGAGACATTCCTAGTATCAAATGAGTTAACCTTTTGAGTGCCAGATGGGTATTCAATGCGATGGGTACGTCACTGGCTCACAAAAGATTAAAAGCCCATTTTAAATTGATGGGAAGTTCTGGATTTTTTTATTATTGATGTCAAATGGTACAGATGGTTTGCTCCAGAACTGCACATCTTTAGCTTACTAAATTGCACATATGACCTCCAAAGCGTTTAGGATTATGCAATATTGCAGACAACTTGGAAAGGACCAGACAGAGGTTAATGTATAAGCTTTACTTTGATTTACATATATATATATATTTTGCTTTATCGATCAACCTAATATACACGTTCAGCACCTTGAAAAAAATATATCAAGAAATACACAAACAACACAAAACGAAATAGGGAAACTCCAATCGTGCAAAACGTTGCTTCTTTGTATAAAGCACTTCTTGACACAGTCATGTCCAGAAATCCAAAAAATATACATTACTGAGACTGAAGCCATTCGTTTCTTAAGGCTATACACACACTAAAAGCATTGCAAGAACACTTATTCTGGATTTTGATTCTTCTCTTGGTTATTCTTGACATCAACTGAGTGGTCCAAGTATTTGTCTCAGAATAACAACAAAAAAAAGTCAATGATCCCAACATATAAATTCCGATATTGACTTTACAATCACAGGTACAAATTGCTCAGGTCGATAATTTCATTTATCCTAAAGATCACTGTCGTCTAAAACTAATTAGAGGCGCAGTTTCCCAGGGAAATGTCGATATCAAAGTAGATATTTTACCTAGAAGATAATTCATTTCTTCTACAGTGACAATGTGGGAGGGATGTTGTATATAATGTCTTATTCCGCCACATTAATGGCTACGTTGGCAGCAGAATCCAGAACTCGACTCTTGAGCTTTCTCTTTATAGTGGAAATACTAAAAAGCCAGAAAAGGTTGAATATTTCCACCCTCCCATGAGGTTACCCCTCTCCAGTCTTAGGTGGACTTTATCAGCTCGTTCCATGTGCAGCAGAACCCCATTACTAGCTGCTTCTCTGGTTACATCCTGGTCCCCAGCAAAGGCAGAAATCACTGGATAGTTATTTTGCATTAGACTTACCTGCAAGGGAGGAAACATACACAGGTCAGTTATATGTACAAATGGGGCCGTATGCATACATCAGAAGCGTATTCATCTGTACCACAGCTAATAAACGCCCACTGATTTAACTCTTTGAATGCCTGAGAGAAATCCAACGCATTGCAACCTCTCTGACACTCAAATGATTAGTAAACCAACCTTCCAACTCAGTGAACTCTATAGAGGTCTTTAGCATTCAACGGGTTAAAAGCCTCTGTTTAATTAACAAAAATGTGTACTCTTTCCCGTTGGGTTTCCACAAAATTTCTCCATTACATTTCTGCATATGACTGATGTGGTATTAACCGTTTGAGTGCCAGAGGGATTCCAGAGCATTGCAGCGCAAAGCGTCCAATGCCCATCCGGCACACAAAAGGTTAATGGCACGCGACAGGACCTTATCCTACGTTTCTTCTCTCAACATGGGGTCAAACAAAACTTCCCAGAATCCCGTTTGATTCAGCCCTTTGAGTGCAGCGCAGTGCATCGGATTCCTTTCTGGCACTCAAAGAGTTAAATGAGGATTTTAACCTCTTAACTGTAAGACAGGTCTCTGGCGCAATGATTCTCAATGCGTTGGATATATCCAGGATTCAGGGCAAAGCGACGTTTGGAGATTTTCTAACATTTAACCCTTTGAGTCTCAGACAGGTGTCCAACGCATTGCATTGTACTGACATTCAAAGGTTTTTTGTTTTTTTTTAACTCTGTGAAGCAGTTGGTTTGCCCCCAAACTGCCCCTGTTTTTGTGCACATGACCCACAGGGACCTATGCAGGAAGGTAAAGCTGTGCAATTGTGGACTAATGCAACTGCACCACGGGGTACAAATCATTATCCCCACTGGTTTAAATAATACTTTTACCTCTTAACCCTTTGAGTATCAGAGGGGTAAGCAACGCATGCAGTTGGCGTGACCCAAAATTGCCCCAATATGTTGGAGACGTCTCTAGCATTCAAAGGGTTAAACCCATTTAGTGCAATGGTCATTTTAGTTATTTTTCATTAATTCCATATAGTGCAATTCGTTTGCCCCCAAATTCCATTTAACTCAATAGAAATGTGTTTCTGCCCTCTGTGGTGCAGATGGATTGACCCACAATTGCTCCAGTTTGTTTTGAGCAATAATGTGTAAAATTATCTGCGCTATAGAGTACAAGTAAAACGTCCGCAAATGCCAATAGATTTAACCCTTTGAGTGCCGGAGGGGTACGCATTACTTACCCCTCTGGCACTCAAAGGGTTAAATGGTTTGTTTAACTCCTTGAATGCTAGAGAGGTCTCTAAGGCAATGCTTTGGGTAACTGTCAAGCATTCGAGAGGCTAAAATCAACAGGAATTGTTTCTTTCTTACTGGTGGTGCAGTTGCCCAGGAATTGCTCCACTTTTTGTACATGACCGTATTCACTAAAGTAAAGATAAGCAATTTTGGAGCCAACCAAATACGCCATAGGGACAAATAAAACTTCCCGTTGTGTCAAACGGAATGTGTAACGCCTTGAATGTTAGAGAGGCCTCCAGTTGGTTTTCTTTAGTGGGTAAGGCCCATGGCCCACTAATGTGAGGTATGATTATATCTTCCTGTTTCCTCCTAGACAACAGATTAATCAGTGGGCTATATGCACTGCACTGGGCATCTCACTGGCATTCATTAGACTGAGAGCCCCATTGCATTTGTTCCATATGGTGCAGTTTGATTGAACCGGAATTATTCCAGTTTGGCCTGTGTTCAAAAGAAACTTGGAGTCATTTGGGGACAGACCAAATGCACCAAAGGGGGTAGCGGCACATATTTATAAAAAGTGGCGCTATTCTGGAGTAAATCAGCTGCACCACTGAGGAAAAATAAAATTAAAATCCTAAATTCTCATCCACTTGAAAAGAGCTTTTTGCAATGCATTGAAGACCTCTCTAGCACTGAAGGTTTGAAACATCAATCTAATTCAACATACGTTTTTATTTGTCCCCTATGGGGCAGCTGATTTACTCCAGAATAACTCCAGTATGCTTTTATAGGTATGGGCCTATAGCCCATCAATTTACATTGGACTTGTAACCTCGGAATACTAAGAAGGTCGCTAACTCTTTGCAGAGCAATATGCTGGACACCTCTGTAGTATACAATGGATTATGAATTCTATTTTAATCAATGTTCTTTTGGGATTTGTATTTGTCCCCTACGACTCGGTCGGTTTGCTCTAAAATTGGTCCAGTTACGTACATAGGATATTTTGTCTTAAACGTCCCAGTAATTCGATATAACATATGTTCATTTGACAAGTTGTCAAGAGCCAGGCAGTGTGATATAAGTGGTTCTTAAAGGGATTATTAGAAATCCATACCCACCTGAATAGTTTGTCTGTTGTAGACTTTTACCACATGAAAACTGAAGCTATAGATCCCTTTTCTTGGCGCTACAAACGCACTGGAGGCAAGGTCAAAATGGTTTCCAATGTTTACTAACACCTACAAAAGAAGGGCACATTGAGTCACACCTTCAACAGCTCAGAAACATGGTTAAAAGCACATCTCTATGTTCACAAGTCTCTAAAATATATACTTGGCATAGACAGACAGGCACATGTGCATAGACAAAGAGTAGATAGATAGATAGATAGATAGATAGATAGATAGATAGATAGATCGATCTTCATAATACGATATTGTCTAGTAGAAGTTAACACCTTGGCCTTCAAGTGGTTTAAAAGGCTTGGAATAAGCATACATATGACAAAACAGGGTAACTTTGGAGAAAAACGCATCCACTATATGTATCAAACAAACACACCATTGATCTAAATGGGGTTTTGTACACCTTAGATGGTAGACAACGTTGGCCAACAAATAAGGAAGCAATGCATTAGAAAAACCTGTTGATTTGTATGGATTTAGTTATATGACTACTGTGAAGCTGTTTTGCACCAGAATTACTCCATGTTCTCTTATAAGTACGTCTACAAATGGGTAACATGGAAGTGTGATCGCACAAGTCATCTCATTCATGGAAACTGTGTCACCAAATGTACCATGACGCAAATAATACACTGGACTGTACATAATTACAGCAGAACACTTGGGTGGCGTTTCTATGAACTTTCTGAAAAATCACAATAGCATCATTTAGGAGACAACTTTGTTGTTTTTTAACCATTTAATTTTAATGTAAATAAATGAAGAAAACATACATTTACGATTTAAATAAATACTATTTTTCCATAACACTACACAATCATTTGCACGTGGAGTTGTTTCAATAATGTATGTTCATTTTGCAGATCGTGAAACAAGACAACCAATTAAAAGATGTACTGTATTAACCACACGTCTCCTCAAAGGGTTAAGTTGTTACTTCTCACTTTGTTTTAACCGTTTAACACTTCTCATTGCACATCTGTCTGGCACTCAGACTTGCTGATGTGTAGTGTGAAGAACTGCAGCAAATTGGGGACAAACCATCTGCACTAGAGGGGACTACTAAAATTCCTATTGATTTAAATAGGTAATTCAACCACTGAATTCCGCAAAGCTCTGCAATGCGTTGAAGACGCTCTTATAAGCTGAATCTAAATGTATGTGGATTTGAGGAATTCGTATTTATAGTCTATAGTGCAGCTAATTTGCTCCAGTATTACTCCAGGCTCCAACAGTCAACCCTTTGAGTGCCGGAGGAACAAGTGTTATATTATGTGTGTGTGTGGGGGGGGGGGGGGGTAGCGTACAGCGGAATGCTGTATATTAGTGTAGAAGATTTGTGTTATGTCTAAGGGCCTTATATTCAAAAGAAAGTGGAGGCGTTCTGGGGCAAACCATTTGCATTATGGGGGAGAAATACCCCCCCCCCCGATTTATTTAAAGGGGATTTGAACCCCTTCAGTCATAAAGAGGTCTCCAGCTCACAAAATAGAGACCTCTCTAGCGTTCAGGGGTTTTAAATCCCCATTTAATTCAATGGACATTTGTGAAATGTTGTTCTCCCCTATAGTGTAAGTGGTTTGCTCCAGAACACCTCCACTTTTCTTTTGAACATAGGACCCAGTGGCTGTTTTACTGGACTGATAGAGGAACGGGGGCAATTCTGGAGCGTTTATTTTAGTACATTAGCCTTTAGTAAACGGGCTTACCTAGCTGTTGATGAAACAAGCTATTCAATTCTACTTTAACCCTCTAAGTGCCAGAGAGGCATCCAACGCATTGCATTGCAATGCGAGGATACCTCTATCACCCAAAAAGTTAAACCTTTACTCATTTGAGTGCCAGAGGGGTGAACAACGCATCGCAAAGCGTTGCTGGCAATCATATGGTTAAGGAACAGAAGGAAGTGCAATGCATTGCAAAGCACTGAGTTACATGCATAGTCATTTGGCCCTTAAATGGTTAAAACCTAGTTGATCAATTTGCTTTGATTCTATGAACAGTACAAGTTAACCAGTTTGTACTGTGATTAATACAAGCTACTGAGGTATGTCTTGCAATAAGACATGCATAATGAATGCAAAATATTTGCTTTAGTAATAAATCCGCTTAGCCCTTACACAACAGTACACAGTAATCCTAACATCTGACTTTTAATATTAAGTCAGCACGTTTATAAGACAGGGCCATATTCAGGAATCTAAAGACGAGCACTTCTGGAGCAAACCATTTGTTAGTGGACACATATATAAAGCCCCATTCATATGAAACTGGGTTTTTATGCCATTGAATGTCAGAGATGTTTCCAACTTGTTAGAAACCATGGGGGCAGTCAATGGGTTAAAAGTCCAATTTAAATTAATGCGGATTTTGGGAATTTGAAATTCGTCCTCTGCGATGCAGATGGTTTATTCCAGAATGGCACATCTTAGAATCTTGAATAAGGCACTTAGATTAACATTTCGGCTGATGTACTGGGGCGATTCTGGGGAAAACCAACTGCACCATGGGGGTCAAATAGAATTTCACAAAATATACATTGGTTTAAATGGGACGTTTAACATTTTGGAGCTAGACTGGTCCCCAGAGACCTAATTGGCATTCAAGGGTTAAAATGGGGATTTCTAGAACGTTTATTTGGCACCCAATGGTGCATTTGATTTGTCCTAGAATTGCTCTAACTCTTCTCATTACATCAACTTCTGTATGTTTGAAGGTACAATATTAACCCTTTGAGTGCAAGAGGGAAGCGCAACTCACTGGATGCTAGAAAAGTCTCACAGTGCGTTGAAGACCTCTCTAGAGTCAAAGGCACACACACACACAGAAACACACACACATACACAGAAACACGCACACACACACACAAACACACACACAAAACACACACAAACACACACACACAAACACACACACACACACACACAAACACACACACACACAAACACACACATACAAACACACACACAAACACACAAACACACACACACAAACACACACACACACACACACACACACAAACACACACACACAAACACACACATACACGCACACACAAACACACACACAAATAGACAAACACACACACACACACAAACACACACACACACACACACACACACACACACACACATAGATATGAAGTAGTGAAACAGCGTGCTATTTGTGCCTGTATTTTAGGAGAAACTCGCCATATCTCATACACTTTATCACAAGTGTATGCTATTTAACCCTTTGAGTGACAAGGCTAAACATTGAGCCGTTTCGTTTCATTCTGAGCTTCTTTTTATAAATACAATATCTCCGTTTCCCTGTTCCCCACAATTCCCCATCCCTTGTAATGATTAATGAGAAACCTCCTCAAGTCAAAAGTAAAGTATTTGCTATTTTGAGGTATGCTGCAGTAAATATCTTAGACACAGTGGGACAAATATGACTGGATATTTTCCTCCGGTGCAATATCCTTCTGTACTGTCACATGGGGTTTACTGAAAGTGCTAACCTCTGCTTACTGTCGAGAAGAGGCTGGAGCGTTGTGACTTAACCCCTTGAGTGCCTGAGACGTACGCAACGCATTGCAAAACAATGCGTTGCGTACCTCCCTGAAACTCAAAGGGTTAAAGCAGCATAACCTAGTCCACAAATAAATAAAGTGCACTCAACTGGTTAACAAATATAACTTTGAGTACGATACTTCCAAATGTATCATCTTGTTCTGTCAATGCAGTTGGACAACCGGCAGCCCTGGGCCCTGTGCTTCTTACTTTGCCCCCAGTCTGTTCCCCGTTACAGTGGGAAATCAGATAATTCCTGTCTACTAAATCCCATATATCCTAATTTCACCCCACAAAACGCGTACACCTTCTTCCTTTTGCCTCGAAGCAAATCTCCCTATACACCGTTCCATTTTAACCCCTTGGGGGCTAGAGAGGTCTCTAGCGTCTCTAGCATACAAGGGTTTAATCTACTTTTTTCAACTCATATTAGAATTTGTTGCCAAAAATATGCTGCCTTTTGGTGAACTTGAGAGCTGTATACCCTGTCCTTGTGGTGAATGCGATTGCCTCTCAGTTTTTAAGGTTGTCAGTGACTTTGGGCGAATTATTTGAATGGTGTATGTGTAATTAATGCGTGTAAGTCTGTAGTAATTCCAAGTCTATCTTAGTCCATTACATGTGACAGTGTTATCATGGTAGAGCTGTCTCCCTCCAAGGCCCCAGAAAGCCCTTTTACAGTCGGTTGCCCTTTCCAAATAAGAGACACAGCATTTTAGCAAAAAGCAGTTATTAAAATTGTTTGTCTGAGGTTGATGGGAATTGTAGTCAAGGAACAGCTGGGGGGGGAGACACAGGCTCCGCTTTTGAGGTAGCTGTAATGAATTTTTGATGCAGAATCACACAAAACAATCCTAGTTATTGTAATTGCATAATTATTTTATTGTCTTTGAAACCCTCTTTATAAATCCTGGGATTGTCCCTGCCCATGTATTGCGCTCAGTTTGCCTGGATATGAAAATGTGTATGCATTAACGAACAAATCATCACTTTGTCATATACCTGGTCAAAATAGATAGTCATGGTGCGGTTGCTCATCTCAGAAGGTTCGTGGTTGGTGCTCCTAATTGCAGAGAATGCCACTTTAGCACTTCCAGAGCGCACTGAGATGCCCAAAGACGAAGTAATTGCCCCATCAGAAGAGGGGTTGGAATCACAGACCACCAAGCACTTTCCTTCCAGCACGATAGGTTCAGTGTCATTCTGAGCACTGACTGTAGGTGGAGCAAACAGGAGCAGCACCATGGACAGCGCCAGTTCAGCTACAAGGAGAAATCCCCAGCTCTTCTCCCATCTCAAGGGCTTCATGCCTGTTCCAGCTCTCTCTCCTGCGCCATTCCTCACTAGAGTCATCCTGCTACAGAAATCAGCAAGCACTTAGTTGGCCTGGCAGCCTGGAGTCCAGCAGATGTTCCCCTCACTGTCCTTCTGTAAAATGTGTGAAGCCGCCTGCAGAAACCTCAGTTTGCTTGCTGGGTTAAACCTTGAAATAGAAAAAAAGACTTACTGTAAGAACCTGTTAGTTGTCATGTAGAATAACAGATCTCAATATCACACCGATCAGTCTTTGTATAGATGTTCTGTTAACGTGTTTGTGATATGATGCTATAGTTCAGATCCATAAAATGCAAAGAATTGCCAGATTATTTATCTATCTATCTATCTATCTATCTATCTATCTATCTATCTATCTATCTATCTATATCTATCTATCTATCTATCTGGTAGAGATAGATAGATAGATAGATAGATAGATAGATAGATAGATAGATAGATAGATAGATAGAGTGAGTGAGTTCAGGTACATATTAGTATTCAGCTAGCTCAGCAACTGCCTGGCACCCAGTTTGTAACATAAACATGTGGACTTATGTATAAAGTAGTGGGGCAATTCCGGGGAAACCAAGTACATCACAGGAAAGAAATGTCAATTGTCATCAGTTCAAATAGGACTTTTAACCCTTTCAACGCAAGAGAGATATTCAACGTATTGCGAAGTAATGCTGTGGGGACTTCTGTATAATCTAAGACGTTAACCATTTGCGTGCCAGTGAGGCATCCTGCGCACTGCGTTGCAATGTGTTGGATACTTCACCGACACTCAAAGGATTAAAATCTCCAACTGAACCAATGGAAATGTGAGGACATTATATCTGTATCCTGCACTTAAGTTGCTTTGCCCCATAATGGACTTGTAACTTTGTGTCCTTAAAGTCCTACATATAATAAAACCGAAAGCTGCTGTTGACATTGGAATAGATATGTCTCCCTACAGCATTAACCCTTTGAGTGCCAGATGGGTACCCAACGTATTGAGAAGAGTTGGATGCCCATCAGGCACTCAAAGGGTTACATAATAAATAACCACTCTGTCCATTAACCCCTTGGTTGTCATCCTGGTACTCCTCTGGTAGTCAACCATGTTAATGTCTTAACAAATAAGTACATTCACAATACAACCATACATACATATGCAATTTTTCATTAGCAACAACAATAAATAATACTAATACTAATAATAATATAGGCATTCAGTTAGATATAGGAAATGTATCATGGAAGACGTGCCCTCTTTTCCCATTAGTTTAGCCAAGACCCGAAAACTTTTTCCTAAATCTTACACTTTCACCCTTTTCTCACTGTCCCTTACATGAAAACGCTGTCATTTTCTGCCTGTCATCGGGACCAGACTCAATAAGCCCAAAGTCTGCTCTGCTAAATTCAAATGCGAACAGGCATGAAAGTAACCCCTTAAATCCGATACATAAACATGGATTTGAATAGGAAAAACGTTCCCCAGTTTGTCACAGGGGTGTCTAACACACGGTGAAGTAATGTTTTGGGCACCCCTCTGTCACTCATATATTTTAAAAATGATGCACACAAAAACAGGTATTTCGGTATACTCCAACTATTATTTCCTTTGCATTGTTATCATCGGCTGATAATTTATGCCTAAAAGTGCAGATCTTGTTACCTGGAAGGTCCATTGTGCAGCAGCAGTACAGTGCGGGGTGGTTTATCAGTAATCTGTGAAGTTGTATTGCTGAGACCAAACGAGCAGAGATTGTGATGGCAAAAAAACACAGGGAAACAAGAGTCGCTTCATTCTCGCCCGCCCATTGCCAATAGCCTCTATTTCCCTCCTCTCTCTCTCTCTCTCTCTCACACACACACACACACTCACTCTCATTCCCTCTCTCTTTCTTCCTAGTTTCTCCCATGACTTACTTTACATATCTGTCCTCTCCCATTCTGCCTCATTGCAGAAGTTCATTGCTTTTTTGCTGACATCTTTTACTTTTGCTCATGGGCACCATCTATATAATATTATGGCCAGGAACCGTGAGAAATTAGATTGCATTCCTTAACACTTTGAGTGCCAGAGAGGTATCCAACGCGTTGAAATGCGTTGGGTACCTCTCTGTCACCCAAAGGATTAAACATCTCTGTCTCTCTCTCTCTCTCTCTCTCTCTCTCTAATCCATAGGTGAGCAACCTGTGGCCCTTCAGCTCTTGAGCGCTAGAATTCCCATCATTCCCAGCCAACTAATTATGGGCACTGATGCCCATTGGTGATTTAATCTTTCTATCCATCAATTTAGAATTCTTAAATACAGATATTCAGCAGAAACACACACGCATGAAAATATAAACCTAACCCTTCCATTGCCACAGATGTGGACAAATGGTATTGTGTGTGATTAAGGCATAATAAACGCCAGTCTTCGTTTGATGATAAAATCCTTATTACAATTTAATTTTTTGCCTGAATTGTACATTTTATCTAATCAAATAAAACGACTATAAAACTGCTTCAATTGCCATTTCCGCTTTAATATTGTCTTTTGAAATTGGCATTTTTGTAAGATTTGAGACAGTCTTTGCCAACTCTGATCGTCCAAGAATCATCCTTCATTGTTCGTTTTGGCAAATGACTTATTTATCAAGACCATTGCACCTTCTGTTACACTAGCAATTAAATCCACATTAGATGGGCATATACACGCTTCATTGATGGGTTGGTGGCGCCATCTAGTGAGACAAATTGAAACATGGCGTTGAACATGTTAACCTTTTTTTGTTTCGATGGGAACAAGGCAGTTTTATAATCCTTAATTAAAGAATTTCCCCAATGCGAAGAGATCTCTAGGTTTGCAGATCCTTAGTGCTTTACAAAGTTAACACTGCCAAGGATGATGTATGTTGCAGACAAATGTATTATCAGTTATCATTGTCACCAGGTGTCGCCTGAAACACTTTGTTGTATAAATGCCCAGTTATAAATGAGTAAGATGCCTATAATGCCATTCAGTGTTGAATAAATACATTGGAAACTACATTGACGCATCCTGTCTGCCTATCTTCCAATATACACTCGTTCTAAGCGTCGAGAACATATATGTGCTTGAAGATATATGCAGCATATGCCTGCAGTGTACCATCACGTGGTTAACTATTCAAGTGCCACTGAAACTTCGTTACTTACCCTTCTAGCGTTACATCTCTTATAACATTATCTCGTATTTTTAAGTGGTTGGGAGTAGTTGTATTGTTTGGTTGCTCTGATTTTTTTGTGTCTTCCTTTTTAAGTGGTCATATATATCTATAACATCATGTCCTTTTAAATAAAGGTTGGATGAAACTCCTTATGGTTCATTTAAAAAGAGAACTCTTCTTCGTCCCCTTGGATTCTATAAAGGTTTTCTATGGGACAACTTCTATACGTTAGTGTGCATGTGAATCTACACATAACATTCATTAAGTACATTAAGTACGGTGTAGTGCTGAGATTTGTATTTTGCTCCGCTGGCTGTTTCATACAAGGTATTTTTAATTTTTCATTATTCAGCGACCTCTTTGTCTCCCACCATAAGGAGCCGGGGCTGTATGTCTGTGTGCTATAGTAATGACAGGCCAGCTTTTCATTCTCCCTGCACACTTTACTGCTGCATCCATACTATTTTCAGAGGAGTCTAGGGGAAACATGGCTTGAAGGATGTGAGCATCCCTTTATTGTCTTTGTTTCAGCTGACAAGACAAACAGGAGAACTGTAAGTTACATAGCAACACAAACACACGTACACACCACACACATATATACACACCCCAGTCACTGATGCACACACGTGCACATATACACATATTGACAGTTAACACTGACACACACACATGCACACGCATACATCACAGATACACACACAGATTGACATTAACTCTGGTACACAATCACCACACACACACACACACATGCACTGACACATAATTCCACTGACGCACACATAAAAAGTGTGTACACACAGAATCACAGTCACACTGAAACACACCTTACTGAAACATACACACAAATGTACTCTAACATTGATACATATTCACTACACACACACACATGCGCACTTACAACTATAAACACTTAAAACACACATATTCACATACTTGACTAACATTGGTACACGTTCACACACACTCAAACACACACACACACACACACGTCCCTACACATATACAAACACATTAGTACACACCTTCAACACACACACACACGCACACACACTAACACTATCCCCTACACTCACTAGCACACACCTTCAACACACACTGTGCCCTACACATATGCGCAAACACAAACACACACTAATATACACCTTCAACACACACATACTGTCATATGTGCACATATTCAACACACAATCACCACACACACACACACACACACTCACACCTAGTGCATGTATATCACGTTGGCCATCTTGAAGGGGACATTTACTATAAATCTGATAAACTTGTGCGCTGCTGGTCTAGAAGTCATCTTGGTTATATATTACAGTGTGTACCTATGTGATGATATTTCCATGCCCCCATGATGATTGGTTAGCATGGAAACGTCTTTATTCCTCAAGAGACTTGTTGATCTGATCACACAGACGTTCTTCATGTATGGGTAATGTCTAAATCGGCATCGATTTGCATGGATTATTGAGTTCTAAAGAAAACATATTGGAGGGAAATGCATTAAGTCAATCTTTAAGCGAGACAAGTTATACAAATCTGTTCCTTTGTGTATTTTGCACATGTACCTCGACACTTTGCTTTTAGAAGTCTGGGAATTGGTGAGGGTGATAGAAGGCGGATATCAGTGTTTATAACTTTATGGGATTTTTGTCATCTTTCATTACATCAACTAGATTAAACCCTTTGAGCGCCGGCGTATGTGTGACACATTCATCTACGCTCACACGCACCCTCATAGACACGTCAATCTGTAAATTACCTGTATTTGACTCTTTAAGTGCCGGGGAGATGCACAACGCCTTGCTCTTCAATGAGTCATGCATCTCCCCGGCAGTCAAAGGGTTAAACGAATTGGATATCAATAAAAATTTATCTCAGATTGCATTATTGAAGTCAAGAGGCTTTGCAGCTTATTGCAACAGAAAACATTTTGCAATAAAACTATTGATCACATTTAACCATTCGAGTGCCAGATGGGTACGCAACGCATTGCTTTGAAATGCGTTGCGTACCCCTCTGGCACTCAAAGGGTTAACCTGTTATAGCTACATTTTGCGATTCATTACTGGCTAATTCAATATTTGATGATATCAGTGAAACGCGTTGCCAGGTGATATTAATGTGTGTTTATGTTTCCATATCAAATAGACAGTTGGGGGATTATGTATCAAATCAAAGGAGGCGCAATTTGGGAGCAAATTAGCTGAATACCAAAGATGTCTCAAATGTATTGTGAAGCAATGCGTTGGAGACATCTCTGCTATACAAGGGGTTAAAAACAATTTATTGGAAAGGGGATTTGGAGAATTGATATGTGTCCCCTATTATACATTTATTTTTTTCCACGTATGTCCCATATACATACATCACTTTGTAAAATTCACTTATGTTTTAACCGTTTGAGTGCCAGAGGTAGATACCTCTCTGACATTCAAAGGGGTTGACATTAATTCTGGAGGAACCCCCTGCATTGTAGGCGACCAAAAATGCACAACATTCCGACTGATTTAAATGGAACTGTTAACCCCTTGAATGTCATCAATGTAATCTCCAAGACATTGCTTTGCAATGCTTTGGATACTTCTCTAGGACTTAACACTTTGAGTGCCAAGGAGGGATCATGCCTATTGCAATGCAATGCCTTGAATATATTTCTGGTACTCAAAGGGTTAAGGGGTTACAGGTACCATTGAAATCAGCTGGGATTTATACTTGCCTGCTATGGCAGACTGATTAGCTAGGATTGCTTCAGTTCTTCTTAGTAAGTAGGTAGATGTAGTCATTGAGGTTTATGTACAAAAAATAATTAAAGTAATTCTGGAACATACCAACTGCATTATAGGGGCAAGAAAAAATGCTATTTGTGGTTTCTAATGAATGCTAGAGAGTTGTGTGACACATTGCTTTGCACTAATTCTTAGTATACTACATTTTAGTATTTCACTAAAAAACATCAGACATTTGGAATTAGCACACAAGCATACCCATTCTGCAGTGACTTATAATGCTTTATATTTCCATCATATAATCACTGCTTTCAAATGTTAGCTGTTAGTCATATACTATGGATACAGCAGGATGGATGTACTACTACTACCTTTCCACGCTGTAATAGGTACTGGAACCAATTTCCTACTGCTATACAGCCCTGACACCAATTTACTAAGGTATGTATGCCTAAACTCCTCCCAGGAATCATTTAAGTGCCAGAGAGGTATCCAACTCTGCCTCTATGGTACTCAAGGGGTTAATGCCGCTTATGCCAAGGGGAGAGCAATGTGGAAGCGCATGGACATTTCAGGGGCTTCTTCCTTCTTTGCTTTGTTTTAGGTTATGTACTAAAATGCAGGAAATATAGCAATTTGCTCCATTTCCTATATATGCTACTGTAGAGGCCTTTGGGCTTACTGATAGTAAAGTCTTTATGTTGCGAGTGTGTGGGCCAGTATGCACTAAAGTGATCACATGCTTTAACCCTTTGAATGCCAGAGGGGTACGCAACACATTGCTTTGCAATGCGTTGCGTACACCTCTGGCACTCTAAGGGTTAATGCATACTCCTGTGGTGCAGTTGTTGGAGATGGAGGTTGCACTGGTGGATTAGTGCATTTCCTGTATGCTAAGAGTACCGTCAATCCAAGCTACCCCAGTTTACACAACTTCTTTTCTTCTATTTTATTTGTTTTGAGTTGTGAGATTAATTTGTCCTGTTTTACTGGAGAGAGATTCTCTTTGAAGAGCAGCTCATTTTCTTGTTCTTAAACATTGATATAAGGCTTCATTTTCCAACCCTTTGAGTGCATTGAAAGCAATGTGGTACGTACTCCTCTGGCACTCATAGGGCTAAGTTATGTACTGCGGCATAGGATCACTTTAGTGCATACTGTTGCGCACATTCCACCATCATTAAGACTGTAATGGGAACAAACCCCCAATGCCAGCCCTACAGAATTCACAGAACCAGTTTTATGCCAGTTTCCCTGCTCATCTTTAGCACATGGTGTTTGGATGCAGATGAGTGAAAAGGCCAGCAATATCTTTACACTCTTATACTGCTAATCTCTTGGCAAAATGGAGAATTTTTGGTGTAGATAGCTTAGTACATAGGCAATAGGCAGGGGTTGCACCAGTAAATAGATTTCAATGCTTATTTTAGAGCTGAAACATATTAGTGCATCACCCCAACTGACTAACAATTTAGAGTGATCAGGTATTTGGAACATTACATTGAATCATAAAATTACTATTGCTTATAGTAGATGTGAGCGGATGTCAGCAGTGCAGCTTGGTGAAGCATCCGCTGTCATCTGCATAGCTTCTGTTTCTAAACTGTATGCAAATCATTTACTTTACATACTTCAATTCAATACTTCGTTCATTGAACATATAACTTTTTTTAACTTAATTTACATACACAGGAATATGGTTTTAAATATGCAGCTAATATTTCTAATTCTTGTTGTCATTGCCAGTCATTAGCTTTCCATCCTTAACACAATCTCTTCAGATGTGAAAAAAATCTAATTTTCATTGCATTCTTGAAAGCATTTAGGATGATCAGTTATTATAAACTAGTGTAAAAGCCTGTGCACATGGGCCAAGGTCCGGCTGATGTTAAGAGGCCGGTCCTTCAATGCGTCCTGCCACCGATGCAGTCATGCACTGTAGAGACTGCCCAAAAGCACAGAATGCTCCCAGCACAGAACTCCCAACATTCTGTGCTCCCAGCATTCTGTGCTCCCAGCACAGAACTCCCAGTATTCTGTGCTCCCAGCATTCCGTGTTCCCAGCATTCTGTGCATTTGGGCAGTGCCTACTGCGCATGATGGCTTCTGACAAACATCCTAGCAAAATATTATATAGGATTTGTAGCCATTTAAGTGGTTAGGGGTAAACTGAAGGATGCATCTTCATGCCTTGCACGCCACTCTGATTCTCAAGGGGTTAAAAGCACAAAACTCTTTTACAACAAAAGTTTTCCACAACTTTTTTACCCCTTTCAGTGCCACAGCGGTATGAAATGTACATCCCTATAGCACTGAAAGGGTTAAGGGAGGATATTCGCTGTCTCTGATCTTTAGCAGAAACCACAAACTGTCCTCTTTCTCCATAGAGAGATACAGGGAGCTCCAACATTGCCATCCTCAGTTTGTGTCGAACCAATTATGTTGAAGGTATCCAAAGGGTTAAAACAAGAGAACCAATCAGGCTGGATATCTTCACATAGATAAATGACAATATAAATCATTTTGAGAACTTTACACAATATTAGGTATTGACACGCTACTTCACAGTAAAGAATTGATTAAATAATCAATTACTCATACTTGTGCAAAATATATATATAATTTATTTAAAGGGATAGTAATACTTCATTTTAACTTTATTTTATTTTGTAGGCATTAAAAAAACATGAAGAATGATATAAGTCTTATCTCTGAAACCTTTATGGTTTAAGAGATATTCACAAACAAAGTATCCCCCCCTGTTCAACCAGATCAGAAGGGAGATGCCCAGGTAGACTGCAGAGAGGGACAATCTTCAATTAAGATAATGGAAAAAGCTGAAAAACTTGTCAAGGGGGGAAGGGCTTTCATTGTTTTCATACAAAGAAAATTGTCCCCTTCTGTTATCTGTACTGTCATACAACCAGACTCACATCTGAGAAGAGATGGCTTACACTAGGTAAAAGGGGCGGGGAGGGGAACTTTGCTTGTGAATATCTCATAAACCATAAAGGTTTGAGAGATAAGACTTATATCATTCTTCATGTTTTTTTAATGCCTACAAAATAAAATAAAGTTAAAACGAAGTGTTACTATCCCTTTAAGTGAAATATACCATATATAAAATGTAATAAACAAGGATTAAACTGAGTGAACGCCAATTGAATAGATAACAATAACTCAAAAACCAATATGACAATTATTATGACCAGCAGTTAAAGGGTTAACCGTACCTGGGTATATTCAGAGGTATGGAATAACAATAATTGAACTCAGAAACACAGTAAAGGATGATACATTTTCCTTGTACCATATGCAATAGTAAACTTTTTGGAGAAACTAACTGGAATAAAATCCCAGATAGAGATCACTATAATTTAATAATGTACTGATTTCAAATATTGTATACCTTCTGAATAAAACATATAAATTGCTTTTAATGTAGTCACTAATAGATTATACCAATAATATACTCAGAATCAATCTAATAATATATGTATAGACAGCATACTAAACTTCATACAACATATATCATACACATGACCATTGCAATCCTATGTAAAACCTGTATGGTACTTTAAGGGTTAATCCACTTAGAAATCTATGATGCCACACCCAAGATGGCTACTTCTTTTGTTTAGTGAAATGTTTTAAAACTTTTCATTGTAGAAAAGTTTAGATTCAAAACCAACACAAAGAAATCCAAAGAAATACCTCAAATAAATGGACAAATAGCAGTTAAAGGGTTAATAAATTAATTAAAATAATTCCCCAGATCAAATATTAGCTATTATTATTATTAGCTATTCCAGAAACACAATATATTATTCTAGAAATACCAAGAATTATATTAACTAATGTACATACGAAACTATTAAATCTAACTGCTATGAACTATTTTTTACTCTTCTTTGGCAAAATATGACAATTTACCAATAATAAATGAATTCTGCTTAATTTCAGAATTTCTAGAGCTAATATAGCTTATTATAATTGATCCCAAATGGTTGGCCAGTCCAATTAAGACAAATTATAAGAAAATTAGGTTTCTTCAAATATAGAAGAAATGTGTATCTGATTCTGAACTTTTGCAGAATTTAAATAAGGAAAAATATATAGTTACCAGTCCACTAAGTGTTTATTTGTATCTCTCAGCTAGGTACACTTCCAGAACAGGAGCCACCAGGAAAGAAAAAGCCATCCCAGACCAAGAGGAAAGACCCTTTGCTCTCTAAACTTGCATATTTACAATATGAAATTCCTCTTATCAAAATCTGCTCTGACTGGTTAAAGAGCCATCTCATTATTCAATGACATCAGAATAAATTATGGAAAAATTCCAAAACATTAGTAATAACACCATGTAATCTATAGATGGCGCCATTACTCTACATTAAAATTCACACCTAAAATGATACCGGGTCTAGGTTCTGACAAAAATTTGGAATGTGAACCTTGACCCTACGCCACATAAATATGTCACCTTACTAGACTTTCCCATATGGGAGCATGTTTCTGTTTTAGACTTTTGAGATTTTCTCATAAGATACTAATACTGCTTGAGACTGTGGTTGTCTGCAATTCTATGTCTATATCCTTGTTTTAAGGATGAAGTAATTTACACACATCTGAAAACAGAATTTCAGTTAATTTTGCTTTTAAAATTAACCCTCTACGCTCCACCAAGACAGAGTCCTGACAGTTGGCAATGTTGGAAATATGAATTCCATTAGCAAAGGCTGCTATCAGAGCTTATTGTATATGGTGATGTGCCATGTTAGCATGTAAACACACCCACATTTAACTACATTTCCATATGTAAATAAGCCATTGTCAAGCTAAATCATAAACCTATCAAATCCATGGTGGATTCATGGAGATGTCTACAGATTGTGTTTGATTCGTGGTGGATTCACAGGTATATGACAGTGAAGGCATCTTAGTGCATGCTGTTAGTATGCCATCACCACAAATTTGCCACCATATCTCTAACCTGGCCCCCTTTTTGCCCTTTAGTGCATTTTCCCTCCAGGATCCCAACCCCTCCCATGAATCCTTCCTAAAAAGACTTCAGCGGTAGGAGCCTGGGTTCCCACAGTCCTGCACCAAAGAATCATATCGGTCTCTAAGGACATTATGTCCAGTCTAAATAAATATCCATTTTAGTGAAATAGTACATACAGAATTGATTCATAGTGCCCATTAGGATTTTATACCTAGATCAATTTAGTTGTGGTTTATTATTAGGAAGTGTTAGTGTTCCTTTAACCCTTTGAATGACAGATGGGTGTGTAATGCTTTTCTTTGGGTTAATTATGCAGTCTTACTTTACTAGTCAAAACACATTATTAACCTATTTTATGCTAAAGAGGTCTCCAACCCATTGCTTCTTAATGCTTGAGATACTTATCCTATGGGCTAATGCCAATGTACGTGTCTATTTTGTATAGCTATCCTTTCTAACTGTACAGAGTGTATAGGTGTGGTCCCCTTCAGTCCCTCTTTATATAAGTACTTGTATATGCTTCTTAACACCCTTGAGGATCAGAGGGTTTGATCAACATATTGTAAATGCAATGCATTGCACACCACTCTGGTCCTCAACAGGTATTTGCTGAGAGTATTCATATATATTATATGATGTTTCTCAGAGACCTTTAAAAAGTACAGCTTGCCAAGGACTTTTTGTATTATTTACCCATAACTCCTCTCCCACCAACCCACTAAGAAAACTTGGGCCATATATAAAGGCAAAAAAGGAGCAATTTTGGGGCAAAGCAGTTGCACTATAGGGAGCAAATACAAGTCATCACTGTTTTAACCCTTTGAGTGACAGAGGGTTAGGAAAACATTGCTTTGCAATGCGTTGCCTACCCCTCTGGCACTCAAAGGGTTAAATGGAGCTTGTATCCCCTTGAATTCTGGACAGTTCTCCCATTTACTAGCATTCAAGTAAATGCTCCATTTAATTTAATAGGAATTTGTATTCATGTAGTGCAGGAAACAATTCAGCTGCTCTGTCTTCTAATCCCAGGGACCTCAGTGGACAAATGTGTATGGATAAGTACAATTCATCATAGATCAAATCAATATAAAAACCTTCCAGATTGGCAGGATAACCAGTTACTGTTGGTGCGATATTATAGTATCCCCACATACTCCATAATGAAATATCAAAAATACGAAAAAAATCGCATATTTAAGATAACTGCAAGGTCCAAATAAAAACAATAAAGCTTTTTTGAAATTAAATATTTAAAAATGTAGATGCCTTGACAAGATCCTTGGATTTTAGAGAACAGGAGGAGAGACTTGTGGGGTATTCATATATAACCAGCGAGTGTGGGAAATCGGTGCCCACAGATCAACACGTTTCGAGTTTCTCGTGCTTACTCACACTTGCTGGTTATATATGAATACCCCACAAGTCTCTCCTCCTGTTCTCTAAAATCCAAGGATGTTGTCAAGGTATCTACATTTTTAAATATTGAGTTTTAATAAAGTTTTATTGTTTTTTGGATCTTGCAGTTATCTTGAATATGCAATTTGTTGGTATTTTTGAATTTGCATTTATGCTTGTCTACAGCAAAAAAACAAACAAACAAAAAAAAAAAACACTTGAGGACCAGAGAGTTGTGCAACACATTGATTTGCAATGAGATGCACATCCCTCTGGTTTTCAAGGGGTTAAATAATATAACTTCATAGAGATCAGCTGGGTTTAAATTTGGCCCATTGTTTTCCTGATTGTACACAAATGCCATCAATCAACTTGCTATAATTCTTTAATTCTTTGGATGCTGGAATTGTCTCCAAAGCATTGCAAAGTGATATTTTTAAACCACTTCATTCATTTAAGGGGTTAATATGTCACTGGAACAAATCCACATAGGTTCTAGTGGGAATTTTCCCTTTAACCCCTTTTAGGACCAGAGATATGTTCAATGCATTGCTTCACAATGTGGCACTCACCCTAACGTCCCTAATGGGTTAAACAACGCATCGCTGCACCAGTTTTCAGACAACCTGTGTTAGAAACATTGCTGTAATCTTTTGGGTATTACATGTTTAATTTACCGTGTGGTTCATTTCCATTCCATTCATTTACAATAACCTTATTGTGAGTGTATTTGCTTATGAATTCCAAGCAAGCAAGCCTTAATCAGGCAATCCCAAATGAGAGCAAACAGCTGTGCTTAAATGGCCCGAGAGAAAATCTAATTCTCTCATGACTTCTAATTGTACTATAATATCAATATGTTAACAATATTACAAGCTGCATTTCACATATAGAAAGTGGTTTTATTCATGTGCCAACCGATCATTCTTTATTCTTTATCATATAACGCAGATAGTAGAGACAAGAGCAATCATACCAACCATCCCTTTGTAAACACAATTAAGTATGTTATGATTTTTCCACAAGGCAATCTGGTTTTCTGAGAATTAGCATCAAACGCACTATAGATATAACAGATCCTGTAAGGAAATGCTATTTTCTGTGGGTGGATGGAGTAACTGCTGAGGGTGGGTGCCATCAAGATGAGGGCAAGAAAATATGTCAGGCACATCCGAATGACTGAAATCCATTGCTGACCCCAGATACATGGTGCTGTGATGGGAAATGCAATAGCACATGACCCCACCACAACTGATTCGCTAAGCACATACCAATAAATAAGACAAAAAAAAAAAAAAAAAAACCACAGCCATTTATTACACAGCAGAATATAAACATACCATATTATTTACATATAAATCTAAAAATCTAACATTTAGGCTAAACTAGGCAAGCTGAGCCCCATCATAAAATTACCTCATAAAACAGTCATTGTCTCCCACACTAAATTTTAACTATGTTCACCCACACCGTGCCCACACAAGCTGCCAAAAACATTATAACACAGTGTGCACACGGTCTGATACACTGTGTTACTGATGACCAAGTGCTAAGGGAATGCTGAATAACTTGCACTTACATACAGATTGAATAAATAAACATAATCAAGATCAAAATACGGGACCCCCCACCATAACAGGGGGGCCTGACCCATCAAGCCCTTCTGCTCCCCATAATTGCCATGAACCTATTCTCACTGTCATGAATCCTTGTGCACCAGATGTCCAGGCCAATATCTTTCAAATATACTGTATCCTTCCTAAAAATCCCCCAGACACATCCTCCAATGGATGATACCAAAGGACAATGTTCCTGTTCCTCCCCACAAACTGCAACACAGCCTTATTAACCTTGATACATGCATGATTGTTGCCATGCAAACACTGGGCAAATCTCCATTACTGCCAGGGAAAAATCTCAGACAGCATGAGACAAAGTTGATGAAATCATACTTCAGGTCCCTAATTAAGTCTTTTATGGAAATGAGACCAACATCATTCCTCCCAAGTGAATAGCCAAGATGTCAGGAGGCCTGAGCAGCTTTCCTTACCTCACCACCACAGACACCACCCAAACCAAACACTTACCCAGGAAATATAACCACTGAGTAAATGCACCCCCTTTTGAAACCCAGCTGATATCCATTTCTCTGAACAGCAGCCCTGCCAGCAACCCACCAACATACAAGTGGCACAAACTCATCAAATATGACTGACCACCAGGAATATAATAAGAAGAGACCCTCACATGACTAACCTGCCCAGCCTAATATATCATGCAGATCAATGCAAATATAGCATGCAGATCAGTGCTGAGACGATTGGTCATAGAGCAGGCCCAATCAGTCGACTCAGGAATAAGACAAATTCTAAAAGTAGCAGCCACGCACTGTACCATGTGCAACACGACAGAATGCTGGAGTGCATCCATTGAACATACACAAAATCATCTAAGTTATGAATCATAGTATTTAACTCTGCATCTATCCTCGCCTCCCTCTTCACGAAAGATTGAACTTCTGAAAACATGAATTTGAACATCTCATTTGCAGGCATGTGTCAAAAATAAAATCCACATTTCCAGTGACAACCGAGCAAAGAGATTGGGAAGGACCAGATGTAGCCTAAAAGCCTACTCATGTCAGTTCTGGCCATAAAGAGCCCCTGGTCTTCAAATTAAAGTAACTGAACTGCACAAGTCCTTGTCACTCACATCATGGACAGACCCTCCTTTCAAGTGTTTCAGGTAAGATAAATGATTGATGAATTGAACTTGCTGGGCTTGAATTTTGGTGTGACCCTCCAACAACAAAAATTGGTGTCCAGAAGAGGAGGGTAAGGAAAGATGCCAGTCATCCTTCCCAGATCAGCCTTCTTGGTTATCACTTATAACCTGAGGATGCTCAAACTCATATTCTGAGTTCTGAGAAGTACCTCAGTTGTACTGCCGTACATTTTGCATTGTGGATTAGGCCAGTGCAATATCAATATCCTTGCACCAGTTTATATAATTTACTAGCAATGTGGGACTGCGCTGCCCGTCAGGCTATATAGGGAATTAATGCACACATACGGATGCAAGACACACACATAGAGACACACACGCAAATGCACACGCATGCACTGAGATGCATAAAGAGCGACACAGTCATACACACATACATGCAATGCACAACATGCAGACACATAGAGTGTGATACAGACATGTAACACAGTGAGGAACACACAGGCACACACAGAGACACACACACACAGAAGTGAGTCATAAGGGGGTGACGCATGTGTCATTGTAATGAGTTTGTGTTTGCACTTCTGCCTCCACTGTGGCATTCATTCATATAGTTGAAATACATGTGGTAATTGCACATACTATGGTGGAAGGTGGATCGTGCTGGCTCCTGGGGTGTGAGTGAGTTTGAGTGAGTGTGTGTGAGTGGCATTCATTCATATAGTTGAAATGCATGTGGTGTTTGCACATACTCTGGTGGAAGGTGGATCGTGCTGGCTCCCAGGGTGTGAGTGAGTGGCATTCATTCATGTAGTTGAAATGCATGTGGTAATTGCACATACTATGGTGGAAGGTGGATTGTGCTGGCTCCCGGGGTGTGAGTGTGAGTGTGTGTGTGTGAGTGAGTGGCATTCATTCATGTAGTTGAAATGCATGTGGTAATTGAACATACTATGGTGGAAGGTGGATCATGCTGGCTCCCGGGGTGTGAGTGAGAGTGAGTGTGAGTGAGTAAGTGTGAGTGCGAGAGAGAGAGATTGCATGTGAGTGATTGCGTGAGTGTGTGTGAGTGAGAGTGTGTGAGTGAGTGTGTGAGTGAGTGTGTGAGTGTGTGTGAGTGTGTGTGAGTGTGTGATTGAGTGTGAGTGAGTGTGTGTGTGAGTGAGAGTGAGAGAGAGTGTGAGCGAGAGAGTGTGAGTGAGTGTTAGTGTGAGTGAGAGACTGTGAGAGTGAGAGAGTGTGAGAGTGAGAGAGTGTGTGTGAGTGTGTGATTGAGTATGACTGTGTGTGAGTGTGTGTGATTGTAAGTGTGTGTGATTGTGTGAGAGTGAGTGTGAGTGAGAGTGAGTGAGAGTGAGTGAGAGTGAGAAAGTGTGTGTGTGTCTGATGTGTTTGTGTCTGTGGTGTAGGAGTGAGTGGCAGCCATTTTGTTTTTTCAGTCACTTGGATAGTGGAGGCAGGCCAACTTCCTGCATGATTTAAATTACTCCCTCATTGAATCACCCAATGGGAGCAGTAACTCCTCCTTACTTAAGCTGAGGTACCATAACAATGTAACACACGGTGGCTCTTCAGATGAGGCAACGTAGCAATATGCTGAGGGAACAAATAGAAAGTGGTGTTTGAGGCTTGCCCCCTGTAACATACAGCAAAGCATCTCTCTCCCTTTAAGGAGAAAGGGTGGGAATCAGGAAGCAGGAAGTGGAGGAGTGCCAGTTGAAAACAGACAGGTTGACTGAAGAGATTAAAAGAGTTAAATAAAAGAGTTGCTATTAAGTTTATCCCTGAGTTTGTATTTTATGGAAACATTACACCCTCGTACTGAGTGCATGGAGGGTTACAATTATCTGTGGGATGTGTAACAGTGTGTTTGTGGGGTCATGATCCTGAGTGAGAGTGTGTGTGGACCGGGAGAAGTTACTGATATCCCCTACATCAGGAGTGAGGGGCAGCAATATTTTTTTTTGTCATTTGGATAGTGGTGGGCAGGCCAACTCCCTGTATAATAAACATGCCCCCACTGAATCACCCAATGGGAGCAGTAATGTCCCCATTGAATCACCCAATGGGAGTTGTGTCTCCTAATGAGACATAAATTATGTAATGAGGCATTCTGTGCAATGCGTGTGTCTTTTCTGAAGAGACATAAATTATGTTCTGTGTGTGAGGAACCATAAATTATGCAATGAGTCTTATTCTTTTATATATATATAGATAGATAGATAGATAGATAGATAGATAGATAGATAGTACTGACTGATATTGAACCTCTTTGATGCTAGAGTGGTCTCCACTGCATTTCAATGCAACAAGTTTGAGATCTATGTAGCAACCAAGGGGTTAAAAGCTTTTTTTTTTTTTTTTTTTTTTTTTTTATGCAAGTTATAGTTTAAAGTTTTTTTTTTGTGCTGAGTGATGGGACTGTGGGTGGGATCATGGAAGGAAATGAGGTGTGGGCATGGGTGATGCCTAAATTGCCCTGACTAGGGGAACCTGGGATTTAAGTCTAGCCTTGCTGTTGCTTGGACTTCAACACAGCAACCTTATAGGTCACAGTGCAATAACCTCAAGCTATAACTTTTCTGTGACAAACACCTTTTGTGTAAAAGTTACTGCAAACTCTATTTGAAAACATAGTTGCCTAGATTATATTGTAGTTGATATGTTTTATCTACTTGTTTACTCTAACAGATTCCCATTGAAGTCTATGGATACATATGGAGATACATTTCTTGACATAGATACCAACTACAAATTTTGCCATGACTTGGTATCTTTCAAAGTCACCAATTTAGCCTAACCCTTACTGAAAAATGTATAAGAAACATGATGTTTTCCATTGATTCTCTCAGCAATCTATACCCAGTTAGTAGATAGCCTTTGGCTGGGAGCAGAGAAACATCACAACATGACACACTCATTCACTGCAAAGAACTAGTGAGAGGAACTCAACTAGGAACATGCCTGGTATAGTATATAGTAAGCTTTATAGGAATGGTATCCTACCCAGGACGATCAGCTCCACCTCAATGACAAGGTCCAACAAGGCCAAAACCAATGTCTGTGGCTGGCTGTTGCTCTTGTTCAGAGAGTATTCACTGGGCACTTCTTTGATGGGCTGCCATTTCGGCAGGATCAGTGTGATGTGCCTTAGGATATTCTCTCTCTCTGTATGACATTTGTGAGCTAAAATAGATTGCACGCTGGGTAAGATTCCATTCCTATAGAGCCTGCTAAATACTATGGCAGGCTTGATCCCAGTTGAGCATCTCTGGCCAGTACTTTTAATATTCAAAATACCCTGGGGATTGGTCACCCTAAGGGTAACAGGGAAATTCATATGTGGATCCCTTACTCGCATGTGCCTCAAGAGATCAGCTGCACCTCACTGACAAAGCTCAACAAGGCTGAAACTTCTATTTGGAGTTGGCGGTTCCACTTTTTCAGAGAGTAATTGCCTGGTACTTATGTGACTGGACTGCAGGGTGGCACTCCACTCTGATCAGAAATGGAGGCCCCTGCAGCCCTATTGATATGGGTTGGGGGCATTGTCAAAAGGGGTGTCCCAGATGAGCAGACTAGCTTAGGGGGATTCTGGAACATCTCCTGGTGGTCTCCCTTTGCCAGTATATTATGTTGCTGAGTAGCAGAGCAATGAAGCACACTCAGTCCTCTGTTTCATATTATACTGCATAGTGGAGCAGTTTTATTAGCATCATTTTTATATATACTTCCAGGTTACAGTGCAACCGTATGGCTTGTGGGGGCATGGCTTTATGTTTGTACTGGGTCTCAAGATTTCTGATGGCATCCCTGTCTGCGTATGGCACTTATGAGCTAAAAGAGATTGCCCCCTTGATAGGATACTGTTCCTATAGAATCTGCTAATACTATGGCAGGCTCATTCCTAGTTGAGTGTCTCTGACCAAAACTTTACATTCATACACTGCCGTACCTTTACATGTGGCACAAAACAGCCATTTGAATAAAATTTAGTGTTAGACAAGCACAGCACAGCCCTGTGACTTCTAGTAAATGTATGGGAGATTAAAGCATTTTAAAGTATGCTATCTTGTAATAAACTATGAACTCTAACTAACCCCTTTTGTATGATTATCGGATACAATTACCTTTCTGGGAGAGGTGAGTCACTGATAAACAGTTCTCTATAGACTGTGATAGAGTCATGCGGTCAGTCTAAACTTTCAGAAAGTAATCACATTAATACACATCCTGAAAATATGAACTTTTACTACATACTACATATTAATAAAACAACTAACAGTTGTGGAAATACCCTTGTGGGCGCCCTTATAGAAAATGATAATGGTTGCAAATATCAAATCAAAAAATCTACTCACATTTGCAGTCTGAACCAGATGACAACCATACAACTGTTAAAAGCAATAACCTGCCCCTGTGCAGGGATCTCCAGAATGAGGTAGGTGGAAGATATATTTATCTGTAAACCAAAGTGTGAGAAATAAAAACAAATTTATAAAAAAAAAAGCAAGAAAAAAGTCCATTGTTGACTCGTTTCAGGACTAAACCTTTCCTCAGGATATATAAGCTTATAATGAAGCCGACCTCTGGCCTCCTTTATAGACCCAAGCCAGCAAAAAGAGCCAATGAGGGACTGGCAAGGAGGAAAGAAAATGGAAGCGGTGTAATGACTAGCAGTGTAACATTTGTTAAAAATGATCATCAAAATTGTATTAGAGTAAGATAAATCAAGACATTCATATAAATAATAACATTATTATCAATATTATAATCCAATTTTAAAATCAATACAATTGTCTACAATTTCCTAAACATCACCTGGAGAATTATCTCTGTACATTTTAAACCCCTCGCTGTCAGAGCGGATCTCAGCATCCTCAGGTGCATCAGTATCCAATCAGGCAAAGGAAAAGTAACACTAAACATTAACATACACGTTCATATAGAACATGACATAATTCCCCATATATATGATAAAATATAAAAAAATGAAAGAAAATATCTATAATCTTATAAAGGACATTTTATCCACCTCACTGAGGTGTTAGTACTAAACATATATACATATCTTAATGTTGCTTTGTGACAATTTTACAGACACTTAGGAGGAGATTTATTAAAAGTGTTCTTATTCTTGTTTGAGAATGGATGCTTAAAGTGTCCTTATTCCTTATTATGAGTGTTGGTATTTATAATGGATTGTAGTTACATTTATAAATGTGGAGATTGTAAAAAGAGACTGTAAAAATAAGAACAGGTCAGACTTGCTTAAGTATTTGGCGAAAAGTCTGTCACTAAACTGTTGCAAATAGCAACATTTCTTTATAAATACGTTGCACCACTTTTTACAAACGTACTCCATTTTTTAACAAAACATTCTACACAACTTTATGTCCTCCTAAACTGTAATTAATACTTTTGTAACTACCAGCAACCATCTTGCAACCATTTTAACCCCTAAATGACCGGTGACATGTCAGGACTGTAGGACCGGTGACGGTCCTAGCACATCTGTAATTTGCCTCTCCAAGACAGGATTGGTCTCTTAGTTCAGTGCGCCAGTAGACGTCATCAGTTATGTGTGTCTCGGGGTACTGACCAAGATCAAAGGGTTAAGAGAAGGTAATTTCCCGAACTGCTCATCATTAATGGGTTAAAGCTTATTTTCGATTAAATCCACTTTTCTCAATCGCCCCCTTTATTACCCATTTTTATACATCTGCTCATTAGGGCCTTATGTATAATAGCACACTGGTGCAAATTTGGGGCAAACCAACTACACCATTGGGAGCAAATACAAATCTCCTTTGATTCTAGTAAGTATTTTTAACCCCTTAAGGACCAGCGGTCCCAGGGTGTGTGGTCCTTTAAGGACTAGATAGGAAAGTTTGACGTGCCGTCCCACATGACTGATCACGTGTGCCGGCACGCCGAACGGGGGACTGAAAGAGATTGCTCCGGTCTTGGAGCGATCAATTTCAGTCCCTGCTATTACTTACAGTGCTCTTGCAGGAGCGAGTAAAAAGTACATGACGTGCCAGGACTGTCACTGGTCCTTAAGTGCCGGACAGCCATGATGGTCTTGGCACGTCACTGGACACGAAGGGGTTAAACCCTTGAATGCTAGAGAGGTCCGCAATGCATTGTAAACCTTTCCAGGTTTCAAGGGGTTAAAAGCTCTACTTAAATAAAGTGCCTATACATACGAGTGAGGAGGGACGAAGACGTTCAGTGTGCGACTCAATGTCGACAAGTGAGGAAGGGAGAGAGGAAGCGGGCGACAAATACAAGCTTACCACCCTGCTTCCTCCAACGCCTCTCTCCCCTCCACCCGCTTCCTTCAATGCCTCTCCACTATTAATCCTTTGAGTTCCAGAGAGGTATCCACGCATTACAATACCTCTCTGGTACTCATAGGGTTAATCTTGCAATACAAAATACAAGGGCGTGTCGAGTATAATAGGAGAAGAAAAACTGGGATAAAAATGGTGAAAGAAAGTCATGGGAGCACTGTAAGTCGACTTTTCCGGGGGGGGGGGGGGTTAAAATGTCGGATGTACAATATTCGTTGAATTAATATGGTGAAAGAGAGCACTGTAAGTCAACTTTGGAAGGGGAAGGATTAATTGTCGACTATAAACAATATTTGTCAGATTAATGTGGTGGCAGAAAGCACTGTAAGTAAATTTTTAGAAGGGGGGGTTAATATGTCGAGGAGGGCACTCTGTTGCATTTTGTTATGTGGAGAACACATCTAACATTGAACTTGATCTTTCTGTCATCAAATGTATGCATATTTCCTTCGACTTTGACATTTTGCGTGTTTTTTGTAGGCGGTAGTCGGTAAAAAGCAGACAGCGCCAGTTTTATTACTACTCTGAAAAGTGCTGTCTACGCCAGTTTTGTTTTACCGTGGTTCAGCAATAGAATACAAACGTAACACGTTTGCAAAATTCTCGCTACCTGTTTTTCTTGTAACGCCGGTTTTAGAGCAGGTAATAGAATCCAGCCCCTCACCTTTAACCGGGGACGCACAGGAAAAATGCATGCTGCAGGACTGCTTTGATTTCAGTGGACTACCAAAATATGCCTACTTCCTATGTGTCCCCGGTTAAAGGTGAGATCTGGTCAGCCTACTTATGCGGAGAGATTTAAAGAAGCTCTTAATTGTTTTGAAAGAATTGTAGTGAAAGCATCTCAACTGGTTGTAAAGTTAGGTATTTATAAATGAGTAAGGGCAGCATTATAAATATGATGTAATTCAGCAAATTAACTGATGCCTACAATTCTTAACAATAGATTATACCTGGCATTAATATTCTGGTGAAAATGCTGTCACTAAAATGTTGCATTTAGTGACATTTCTATATAAATTTGCTGTACCAGAATTTTCTCCCTCATTAACTTCCAAAAACTGGTGCTCCTTTCTTTCTAAATGCAGAGTTTAAAGGGATAGTAATACTTAAAAATGACTAATCCCTATATTGCAGTCATGTTAAAAAGAAATGAATTGCCCCCAGTGTCATCTCTCAAACCTTTATGGTTTAAGAAATAATCTCTCCTAAAGTTCCCCCCTCTCTCCCCTTTCCCCGAAGTCAGCTTTGTAGCTGACTGAAGGGAAATCCAGTTTTATGATCATCAGGTGGCTCTGCAGCACAACCGAGATTGCGTTAGTAAAAAAAAATCTTTCACTAAAACGGTCTTCTAAGTGTGCTTGCAAACCAAGCACACGTAGAAGACCTTTTAAGTGAATGATTTCTTTTTTATTAACGTGATTATGGTTCTGCTGCTGAGCCACCTGACGGTCGTACGACAGGCTTCCCCTGCAGTCAGCTAGAACGCTGACTTCAGGGAAGGGGGAGTGAAGGGGGAACTTTAGGAGAGATTATCTCTTAAACCATAAAGGTTTGAGAGATGACACTGGGGGCAATTCATTTCTTTTTAACATGACTGCAATATAGGGATGTCAGTTTTAAGTATTACTATCCCTTTAAGTTTAACCCTTTGAGTGCACTCAAAGGGTTAATGCTAGAATTACTCCACATTTCTCACTGCAACATTTTTATAACTCTCCCCCTTAGGACTTATGTATAAAAGCAGATTGGAGTTACGCTGCAGCAAACCAAGTGCACCATGGGGGGGGGGGCAGCAATAAAAACTCCTATTACATTAAATTGGGAATTTAACCCCTTGAATGCTAAAGAGTTCTCTAATGTATTGTGAGACAATGCATTGGAGATCTTTCCAGCATTCAATGCGTTAAAAAGCTCTGTTCAAATGCATGGGAATTTGGGCATTTTTGTTTATCCTATAGTGTGCAGTTGGTTTGCTCCAGAATTGCTCCAGGTTGTTTTTATACATAAAGCCCTTTTAAGTAGCTGGAACATGTAATGACAGAGTGGAGTTTTCACTTTAACATATGGTATTATAATCCTTGATTTAATTAGATGCGGAGTTATTCAATAAAGAATGGATTGGCTGCTATACTAAGGGGAACTAAAGAAATGATTGACTTTTAACCACTTGAATGCTAGAGATTCCAATGCATTGCTTTTCAATGGATTTGAGTCAATTAAGCATTCAGGGTACAGGGTATGTGCATTGCATTGGCCACCCCTCTGGCACTCAAGAGGTCAAAGCCCGTTTAACTCTTGAAAACAATTCACTGGACACACCTTTGACACTCAAATGGTTAAACAAAGTGGATATTTTATTTGTTCCCTGTGCTAATGTTGATTTGCAAATAATTGCTCCAGTTCCTCTTTACACATCTGCCTGTGAGATATGTGACAATACACATCTAAATACACTGATATGGAAGAATGTACTAGATCTGGATTACATTTAACCCTTTCAGTGCCAGAGGGGTATGCATTGAAAGGGTTAAGAGAAATTAAGAATGGATCAATCGCCTAATTATTTGGTATGGCCAAGATCAGGGGTGTCCAAGTCCAGTCCTCAAGGGCCACCAACAGGACAGGATGTAAGGATTTCCCTGATTAAGCGCAGGTGTGTCAGTGAAAATGAATGATCCACTGATTAACTCACCTGTGCTTAATCAGATAAATCCTTATATTCTGGCTGTTGGTGACCCTTGAGGACTGAACTTGTACAGCCCTGGTCACAAGGAAATTAAGATGAAAGGGCTTTTTTTTTCACTTTTTACTTAAAACCGGTTCATTAAAACATTTTTATCTTCCTTTTTAAGTAGCAGTAGCTGGGACAATGTGCTATATTATGAATGTCTGTTTGACTCAGTGTACAACCTGTGATACGTTTTCATACCTGCAGAAATTTTTGAAGGGTTCATACCTGTGGCAGATGTGAGCAAGCAGTCTCCTTGAAAGCAAAAATATAGAATTGTAGAGGGAGAGATTGAAACATTGAGGGGGACTGGCAAGCTTGAAATGTGTTTGTTTCTTGTGGAACAGAAGGTAGCTGGCATAGGAAGTAAGGGGGGTGGAGGTTGTACAAAGGAAGAACAGATAGCCAGATGGGTTAGCGTTAGACATGACAAGTAGGGAAGTAGGGAAGGAGACATAGGAAGGACACTACTGTGTTTATTTACCTTAAGCAAAGGATATCTAAGGGGTGGTATTTCCTACAATACTATCAGTGCCACATGCTACACCATGAAGGCAATGGGAGATTAGGGAGTTAAATGCGTGGAAAAGACTTTGTGTAAGCAGGAAGAGTTTCTGTCTTCATTTGGGACCAGTCTTTATAGAAAAGATAGATTGCACCTTAGTTTGAAGGAGGACTGCTAGGGGTGTACATGTCCGTCATGAGGTTGCGGTCCCTAAAGGACCAAGGACATACATATACGTCATGGAATTCCGGGCTCCCCGTGCGGCTGCACGCCGTTTGAGGAGTCCGGAATCAGATTCTAAACAAAAAAAAATGCTCCGTGGTCCTTAAGTGAGCGATGCGTGCGCGGCCGATCCTTAAGAGGTTAAACTATGAGAAGTGTAGAGTTAAATGACACAGGATGGGGTAGACAGTATAGAAGAGGATCTGGAATTAGAGAAATTACATTTGGTAGTGTACAAATAAAAATAAACATTGAATGAAATGAGGTGTTCAACCCTTTTATAATAGAAAGATCCCTAATGCATTGTTCCACAATGCATGTGTGTTTGTATCAGGCATATGTGAATGGCTGGCACCTTCAGGAGTTGGACAGTTCTTGGAATTTGCACTGCGCATTGCAACCTCCACTATCAATTATTTGAAAGATCTAAACCAGAATCTCTTAATCCCTCTAACAGTGCAGGTTTTTTCTTACCACACAGGTGAACTAATCAGAATAAATAATCAATGAATTATACACCTGTGTTCAGGCAGTGAAATCCTGAAACCCTTCACTATTACCGGTAATTGAGGACAGTAGTTGAGAAACTCTTATTTAAATAGCAAGTCATTTTTCAGTTTGCAATACATATTTCTCATAGAAGATGAAGATATGTTAGAAAGCTTAAAATAAACAAATTAAATGACATAGCCTGTTTGTTCTTTATTTAAAAACATGTATCAACCCTTTGAGTGCCAGAGGGGTACGGAATGCATTGCGTACCCCTCTGGCACTCAAAGGGTTAAGTTTGCTACTTTGTATCACTGAACATAAAGGCTCGTAAAATGTTGTTTTACTTGTCTGTCGTTGTATAGTTAGCTGAGTAACTGCTTAATTTGACTGATTTAATGCAGTGAAAACCAATTATACATGCGAATATGGCAGGATGGTGAAGCATAGTTGGTGTACATGGTGAGACATCTGGTCAGCAGGAATGCATCATCTGTGAAGCAGCTGCTAACAGTTCCTCAGTGGTGGTGACAGGAAATCGTGGGCCCAAATTCTCATTGCTATGGGGCTCTTAACCCTTTGAATTCTAGAGAGGTCACCAACTTATTGTGAAGCAATGTCTTGGAGACCTCTATATATTCAAGGAGTTAAACTTTTGAGTGCCAGAGGGGTCACCCATTGCTCTACAATGTGTTATGTACCCCTCTCCATTGAAAGGGTTAAAGAATTAAATCATTGATATTTTTCATTTCTCCCCTATGGTGCAGATAGTTTTCTGCAGAATTATATATATTTACGTTTCTGAATACAGTCTGTATTGCTGTGTTAGTATTGCATAGTTGTAAGGAGGCAAGTAGTTCTGTATAGCTATGTAACATGTAAAAGGGTCCTTGTGTGGCTTTATGTCTTCTTTTGTCTGATTCATTTAAAGCAGATTCATGTCAGTGGAATAGCACAGATGTTTAACACAAACTAGTTTTTCTGTAGCTTTGTCAGTACATTGTAATGTTTATTTAATATGTATTTTTATGTAAGAAATGTATCAGTGACAAGGTTAATGTATCTCACTCAGGGGCATCGGTAGAAATTTTTCTGTGGGGGAGCAAAGCCATAATATGATCACCAGGTTCGATGCTGTGGAGATTTGCATCTGGCGATGTGTGGGGAGCATATTGCCTTATAGGCACATATCACCATATGTACTAAGAATTAGGTATGCGAGAAGAGGAGCAGTTGCCCACTAGCATACCAGCTATTCTATTCTATTAGGTCTGCTAAATACATCGTTGGGGCCAAAAGGAGTTCCAGGTGGTACATACACACAGATGTACCATCAGAATTCTATTGCTTGGCAAGCATCCACCGCAGTGAGCTTTGGTCACAAAAACTCATGTTGCGGACTAATGCTAGTCACAGCTTCTTGTTCCCACAACTCATGCTAAATAGTCTGAATAATGTGAACATCAAAAGAAACTAGCCAATGCTCAATGTTTGACATAGTGTCAAGGATCCTCCTAAACACTAGCCCTAAAAGAATCCTCTGGCCATAAGCTACACCCAAAATTAAGAATAAAAACCCCTCCCTAACACTATCCCATGACCATGACCCATTCCCCACATCTGTAACACTTACCGCGAAGTTGGAGATCCAGTGTGGTCTTCTGCACCCTGGTCTTCCTCTGTCTTCCTCTTTACTTCTTCTGCTATAAGCCTTACTTTCTGCTTCTTTAAATCTACTTTCTTCTTCTTTATATGTCTTTGAAGTCTATTAAAAATAAATAAATAAATTAAATTAAATCCTGACCTCATTAACTCATCATCAGCCACCACCACAGAGAGAGAAAAAAAATCACCCCCATTTAATTACCTGCTCAGGCCTTTGCCCAAGCCAGAGTGAGGGAAATCTGAACTGGCTTTTATATGGCCAATCTCTTTTCAAATTTGCTCCCACTCACAGAATATGCCCTGCAGTAACCACATCTCCCTGCCAATCAGCTTCTAGTTGGAGGGGTCGCGAATGTGCCTTTCATCATCTCTCCATCTATTCAATGATTGGCATGCTGGACAGATGATGAAATGCACATTTGAAGCTGAATGGCTGGGAGTTATGATTACTACAGGGCACATTTTGTGCCCTAGGTAACACCACACCCCAGCCAATAGGAGCAATGGAACAGATTTGAAGAGAGATTGGCCATATAAAAGGCAGTTTCTGTTCAGATTTCTTTCACTTTGGCTCAGGCAAAAGTCTGAGCAGGTACAGCAATATGGGTGATTTTGTTTAATTTCTCTGTGGCGAGGCTGATTATGATGGCAGTAATTAACTGGGGGGAATTTAATTTCACTTATTGTTTTTTTTTTATATATACTTCAAAGATATTTAAAGAATTTTGAAAAAATATTTAAAGGAGAAGAAGAAGAAGAAAGAAGACTTAAAGAAGAACTAAAAGGAAGACAGAGAAAGGCCATTGTGCAGACCCCCTGGACCTCCAACTTCAAGGTAAGTGTTTATTGTTAATGCTGTGGGGAATGGAAAATGGGATAATGCTAGCTTTAGGGCCATTAATTCTTTGAGTGCCAGATAGGTATGTAAGGCTCTGCAATGCGTCGCATTCCCCTCTTGCCCTCAAACATTTATTCATTTATTGTTTAGTTTCACTTATGTCCTTGGTTACTTGGATGTATTGATATGGGGCTTACTTCCCCATAGCAATACATCTGTGGGGCACTAGTGTATGGATGCCTAGTTGTGTATTCGTGTGTTTTATTTTTTTTTTTTTACTGTTCCCGCCATGTTCCCGCTCCAAAGGAGCGTCCAGCTCTGTATCAGCCGCGGCGCGGGCAGTCTCTACTGCACATGACTGCAGCACGTGCATCAGTCTCTACTGCTCATGACTGCATCGTTACACACGTTTTAGCGAATTATTATATAGGATTGTAACAGTTATTCATAAAAACAAAAAGTATCATTCATTATCTTTTAATATGACTATACTTATTCAATAACTACACAATGTCTCAAATGTTAACTACTAAAATAACATCTGTTTAAAAATATTGCTTGGATATGGATATAAATCCAACCATACATAGCATTTTCATAACTTGTATGCATGTATTTTAAGATCATGATGTGAATATTCATAAGTATTTGATTAAGTATAATTTACAACAAAGAAATACACATTGTTTTTTTAGTTAATATAATGTATCACATAAAATAAATTATACAATTGAAAAAATGTAAGGAATGGTACCTCATAATATGCAAAAAATGTATATTACAGTTTTTTTTCAGCTGAGTAAAATAAGGGTACTTCCACTGCTGGAGGATGTTTTATTTGAAAGTGATTGCAGCTCAAACTTGCATTTTATATGTGATGCACTTCAATGGCCTTAAAATGTATGGTGTGCTGTTGATATAGCAGTGTATGAACAGCTGCTGTCAGTGGAAATAAATCTTCAGTGACCGCTATAGCAACAGTGCCACTGCTCCACTGTAGAATTTCAGCTCCTGGAGGTACTCAACCAAAAAAAATGCAGCAACATTTTAATAAAACCTATCTTAGCATGGTAGTACCATTGATTTCTTGTTAGGATAAATACTGCAAAATAGATTTTTCTAACTACAAGATATTGTTGCTTTAATCAGTCTCACTCTTTGCTCATGACATTAAGGTGAGTAAGGAAATACAAGGAGAAGATGTTTTTTCTCCTCAGAAAGATTTGTATGTGGGTAAAAAAGTGTCAGATGAGGTTTAATGTGGATACATGCATTTAGGCTGTAGAAACAAACAAGCTACATATACATTAACGGGAATGGGGAATACTCATTAGTAGGGTGGGCGAAAAGTGGGAAAAATTTCACATGACTCTTCCCACTGCAATATTACTTCTTCTGAGGGCTGTAGTTTAGAAATAAGTGGTTGAAAGTCAAAGTTGCAAGTCCTACAGCAATACATGCCTTGAAAAATGTATTAGCATGCAGAGTACATTTGTCCTTTGCCAATGACACTAACTTCCTTCTTAAGTGACACTGGCACATATTCATGATGATGTAAAGAGATTAAAAAAAAATTGATGGCAGATGTTTATTGTAGTGGTTGTGGTGGGGGACTGGCTGCTTTGGGGTGATTTTTGTATGTATATAGTTTTTACTATTGTCATGTTTGCATCAAATCGCTATCCTCCTTCTCAGATTATTGATACACATTACTTGTCGCTCATAGCAGTGGTCCCAAGTGGGGTAGATGGTGGCAACCCTTCTTCAAATCCCACCTCTACCTCCTTTCTGTGCTTCTGTTAACATATTTGTCCTGGCTTTGTCAGTAATGTGTGATTTCTGCTACCTGTCAGGTGGCATGAGATGTTGGTTCATTTTTAAGACTGTTAGTCTCCCAAAATTGCTGCTTGATAGCGGTGTCCTGTGATCATTGACAATATAACCAGCTGCACTGAAAACCCTCTCAGACTCAACGCTTGCTAGAAAACAACTGAGGGTTTCCACTGCAGTACGTGTCAATGCTGGCCACACACACTGCTTTGTTTGCCAATAGTCCATTGGGTCATTAGTTCTGCCTAGAACATAGCTATCCTGCAAGTATGAAGAAACCATCTCACATGCAGTGGGACCACTTATAGGAGCTATACGGTGCTCCCATGTGTCAGTTACCAACCCATACTCAGGGAGCAAGTCTCAAAGAGGTGTGCTGCCATCACCACCACAACCACCACCACCAATGTTGATGATGTAGCTGCTTCTGTTGGTTGAAATGCTTTTCTGTCTTCCTTTTCACTATACTGTCTAGAAGTTTGTTGTGCCCATACTTTTTCCCTCTCATTCTCCACAATGCAACACTCTACTCGATCAATAGGCATATCTCTATATTCCTTGACAGAATCCAATTCCTCAGAGAGTTGCTGTTGATCGTCATGACTTTAAAAAAAAAAGAAAAAAGACTACATAGACTAGGACCTATATAGGCACTCAACCCACATAGAACCCCACATGTCCCAAGAGGTACTACACATTTCCCACCCAGACAATACAACCCATATGGTACCTCCCTTCCCACCCCATAAAAACTAACCACTGGCGCCAGTGTATATGGCTAGGCAATATCAAAAAAGTATATAGAAAAAATCAAAACATGTCATTTACCAGCTGGTGAATGTCTGTGTTGTCATTATGGTAAGAATCCTCAGCCATGCTCCTCATTTTTTTCTGCAATAAAAATATCAGTGGTAGAATTTCACTAATTCCTGCACCAATGCGACTCACCAGCATGATTGCCTCCTCAAAGGGTTTCAGTAGCTCACATACATCGCACATTAATTGCCATTGGCCAGGTTCCCTCCAAAGCATTCCAGTTTTGCATGATGTACTCGCTAATGACCTTATTCTGCTAGTCCAAATGCTCTAGCATGTACATTGTGGAATTCCACCTGGTAGGGACCTTCATTTTCAGCTGGTGATAGGGCAGGTTGTTACTCTCTTGTTTGAAAAATACCACATTGCGTGCACTGTAGGAGCGACTAAAATGGGCACCGATTTTGCGGACAATATTAAGCATCTCTTTAAGGGATTCAGATTCTGCCAGGAATCTGGTAACAACTAAATTTGGTGCATGGGCAAAGCAGGGCACATGCACCATACCACTTACTCTCAAAAGCAGCGATTATGTTGGAGCCATTTTGAGCAGACACAAAACCAGCTTTTAAGGAGCGGGGTACAAGCAATTTCTCTATCACCTGCTCTAGCTTACTTAAAATATCTACAGCTTTGAGGGACTCTCTTTCAAAACTCTGAATGCACAAGGTGGCGTGACAATGGTATGGGCTATCTTGCTGCTGCCACCTTTTACTCACACTGCCACAACCAGAAGCATGATTACTGGCTTTCACCTGATGCTGTAAGCTAGTGTTGTCCACTGTTGGTGCTGGGAGGGAAACCCTGTGAGCAGTCACAGTCATATAGTCTGTGCTCTGCCCACTTGTCCACATATCTGTTATAAGGTGGATTTCCTTGAAACACACACTTTTCATCCCTTTTCCAGCGACACTAACCACCTGCTTGTACAATTCAGGCACAGCTGTTCTGAAAAAATAACTGTGGCTTGGGATATTCCAGGGTGGATCTACACATGACATCAGTTCTCTGAAACCTTGGTTTTCTACAAAAGAATATGGCAGCATGTCCATTGCCAACATCTTGACAACCTTGCCATTCCACAGGTGTACTTTGGGATTGTTTTTGTGAAGCTTTTCACTCCTTCCCAGGAACTCAGTCAGTGTGGGTTAGCAGGACATGGCAGAAGAAGCCTGAAACTGTATTGCTTTAACAACATGACTACAGGAGGTGGTGGCAGTAGAGGCAGCATGTGTGGGCAGTCTATGACTCTTGCCATCTTCTACAGCGTAGCCAGAGTCATCATACTCCTCTGCAGCAGGAGAAAGTGGTGTTATTTGGACTGGATAACTGTTGGCACTGGTGGTAGTACACTCTCTGACACATAAATAACTTCACTACTTCTTTTTTCTGCCATAGAACCCTGGGAACTTTTTAAAGTGCTTCTGCTGCGGCTATGTGAGCCACCTAGGTGGGATCTCATAAAGCAGGTGCCTAGGTGTGAGCCTCCTTTCCCCCTGCTCACTTGCTTTTTGCACAGACAGCAGATAGCAACATGCTTAGCTTGAGGATCCTGAGAGAAGTATCTCTGTACTGTGGACTTCATAGACTGAGGGGTTCCTGAGGCACTGCTGCTACTACTACTACTGGGGCTAGATGTTGATGCAATTCTACTGCCACTAATACTAGGTGTCAAAGGTGCAGCACTTACAGCAGCAGCAGCAGCTGAGGCACTCGTCACATGTAACATTGCGGATGTTAATAACCTGTGTTGCTGCTGTTGTTGCTGCTGCTGGGTACTCCAAAGAGGTGTGTGTGGCTAAGTGGGACTTGGACTTTGAAGAGGTGATGATGCTGATGATGACTGACAGGGTGACTGTGTGCTTTTTGACATCTGTGCTTGTCAAGGGTCAGACTTTCCAATGGCTTTCTAAAACAGTTTATAGACAGGCACAATGCTCCTTAAAAGTGGTGGAAGATTCAGCCTTTGACTTTCTGCTAACCTTATAGCTATGTCATCATCCTCACTCTCAACTTCATCTGTATCTGAACAAGAAAAGGATGCTGGAATGATATATTCTAGATCTGCATCATCATCATCCGTCATCAGTAAGTCATCCTCAGCAGCAGCAGCATCACCTGACAGTTCTTGCCCACTACTACTCTTATTTCCTCTAAGCTTTTAGAGGTCTCAAACAATTTTTTTTTACTTTTACTGTAACAAAGTTCGCTACTACTTTGAGGACAGGTGTTTTGGTGCAGCAGGCGGTTCAGCTGCTACACCTTCCTCTATTATACTATTGCCATCATCAACACTTGAATGTGACTTGTTGTCTTCGGTGTTCTTCTTATATGTTTTTTTATTTGTACTGGCACTGGTGGTGCTGGAAGTTTTGGTGGGACCTTGGCAAACTGCATCCTCCCTTGTAGGAGAGTGATCATCATCATTGATTGCACACTCTGTAGCAACCATTTCTGCAGTAAGTTTTGGACTACTACTTTACTCGCACGTCCCTATACTGCTCCATCCATCCCCTTTCCTCTGCCCCTTGTGTGTTTGCTGGACATTACTCATCTATTACTCAATTATTGTGTTTTTACTCTACACAACACAACACAACTGATGGAGTATGATCTCTTGCCTAAGCCCAGTCAGCTGTCTGTCACTGTCATCTAATATATTTCGTTCTTTGTTATTCTTTATACTATTTTATTTATTTATTTATTTTTAATTGTCCATCCTGTCTTTTCACAGTCTGAACAAAAAAAAATGTATTACTGAAAAACAAAATCAACAACTTCTTTCCCCAGACTTCCCCACCCAACACAGGGGCAATAACAGCAAGATCAGCAAGCAAATAGGTCCCTAGCTGCCTGTGTCTTGCCAGTCAGTCACATGGAATTTTGGGGTATTTGGGGTCAACCTCCTTCCTCCCTTCTTCTCCCCATAGTGCTCCACTGACTCTCCTAATACAGAGAACAAATTCCCTACCTAAAATATCCCCTAAACTAAACTTCAATTCCCCTCTCTATCTTCTCTAGCACAAACAAGGTGCTGCTCTCTCCTCTCACAAATACAGAATGTCATGCTGTGAGAGCCTGACACCTTTTTATATGGCTGTAGAAAAGTTTTGTGTGTTGGAGAAAAAATGCTTCTACCCATTGATTTCAATGCACAATGAGCTAGGCAATGAGCTATGAAATTATTCGCCAAGTGGAAAGTGCCATTTTTTGCCAATTTCAGTTTGAGGTGAAAATTTTGGTCCATCCCTACTCATTAGAGAAAGACTTAGGTATAATGATTGACAATAGACTTCACATCAGTGTGCATTGCCACTCAGCTGCTGCAAGAGCTTATATGCGCTATCCTGTATAAATGGGGTATGGGGAGGCCATATATTTCTACCTCTATATATATTCTTGGTAAGGTCTCATCTAGAATATGGAGTACAATTTTGGGCACCAGCTCTTAAAAATAAAAAATACATTGTTGAACTGGAAAAAGTGAAGATGCATACAACAAAACTGATAGAGGGACTGAAGGATCTGAGTTATAAAGAGAGACTAGCCAAACTGGGTTTGTTTACATTAGAGAAGAGATGTCTAAGGGGTGATATGATTACCATTTACAGATATATTCAAGGTCAATACAAAGAACCCTCCAAGGAACTATTTACTCAAAGAGCTGAGCAAAGAACAATAGGTCATAAATTAATAGTAGAGAAAAAGAGTTTTCAACTTAAACAAAGGCATGTATTTTTTTTACAGAAAGGGTAGAACATTTATTTCATTCTTTGACTCAGAATGCTATGCTTGCTGATACAGGAATTACTTTTAAAAAAAAGTACTGGATACCTTTCTAGCACGGGACAATACTGAGAATTATTACAGTTGGAGTCAAAGTAGATAGGATGCTGATCAAGGGAAATGTCTGACTGCCATTTTGTATCAGGAAGGATTTTTTTCTACCCACTTGGAACTTAGTTGGAAATGGCTTCAATTGTGTTTTTTTTTTTTGTTTCACCGGATCAACAGGTGTGATAAGGCATGGGCTGAACTTTATGAACGCATGTCTTTTTTCAGCCTCATCAACTGTTACTATGTGATTTATAAGTATACTTGTGAGCAGTTTTTCCTTACTCAGAGGGGGTAAAATATGAGTCTGCCAGTGCAGTTCATTTTCTGCTCACATTCTACCAACTATAAGAGATTTATGCAAAGAAGCACACAATACCACCTTACCATTAATACAATGTGTCACAAATACTTGAACAAATTAAGATACTCCTGAGATAAGAGCATAATCATAGATTGTTGAATGAGAGAATGCTATAGGATTAGAAAGCTTGGCACTACCACTCCTATATGTGTGTCTTATATATATATATATTTATCTCTCACACTGATTTATGTTCTTTGTTCTTCTTGGCTAGATAAACTGCCTTTTTCCTTATCAATACATATCACTTAGGTCAATGTAAGCTCTAATATTGGTTTATCAGTTGAGTGACAACTTGATAATTGATTGATAATTACATTTGCTAATTTGTGCTAAATTGTCATCACATACTTCCTGATCATTTAGCCATCATAAGGTCACTTTGTATGATGGTTTTTGTTATACTTGTTGTATATTTTCATTTCAATAAACCTCAGCTCTACTGTGACTTCTCTGTACTAACACTTGAATGCACCTATTCTACATACTATATGTTATACAGCTAATTGGAAACTGGGTAATATGTTGTTTCTGGTTAAAAGAATGCTACTTGTTACAAGTTGACCCTTCTAACTGTGTGTCCAATCCAAACCACTACATTGATCCTGTTGCACTCAGCACCTGGAGAATGAGTACCCCACTCACAGAAACAGAAATTAACACTACAACGAACATCAGTAAAGCTGAAATAACATATATCACATCTGCCAAAATTATCACAACAGTGCATTATTGGTTTTAATGCTAAAAATAGACTTGAACATTTAAAAAGAAAGGAAACATGTTTGCTTCTATATCAATACATATCAGGGGAATACATTAAGGTCCATATGCTCCTCAAGGGTCTCAGAATCGATCTATAACATATCCTATCAAAGGAAAATCATGAGTTCCTGACTAAATGGCATTTGCTCATGACCAAATCTGGAATACATACAGTCTTTACCATATATGCAATATCTACAACTCCAACTTTGCAATAGGCGATGCATAGGTCTATAGTCTGCATTAAAGGAAACCACCACTGAAGCTAAGTTAGAACCCTCACAAATGTATTTATTTATTTAGATGTTTTACCAGGAAGAATACATTGAGATTTCTCTCATTTTCAAGTATGTCCTGCACAAATAGAAAAACATTTATATATATATATATATATATATATATATATATATATATATATATATATATATGCATAAACATACAAGCATACTAAACATTTCTATACAGTTACATATTGTTTTTAGTTATAAAGAAGGAGTTATTTTTAAGGATTTTGACTGGGAAAATATCAGATTTTTTCAGGCAGGTTATTTCAGGCTTCTGGAGCTCTGAAGGAGAAGGCAGATCAACCGGCTTCTTTCTTGTAGTGTGGTATATTCAGTGAGTTGTTACCAGTGGAGCAGAGGTTATAGTTAATATGGCAAGCTGGAATTAGCATATTGTTCAGGTAGTCTGGTAGTTTTCCAGAAAAGTGGTAGTATAAGAAAGGTGAAGGCCACATCTAATTTCAAGTGATAGCCAAATTGCTCAGGTAGTCTGGTAGTTTTCCAGAAAAGTGGTAGTATAAGAAAGGTGAAGGCCACATCTAATTTCAAGTGATAGCCAAATTAGTTCTTTAAACATATTACAGTGATAGGTAGTTTGATTACATTGGAGGATAAAGTGACATAATGATTTATAAAGAGTGTCAAGTTTACCAAGAAGGATTTGTGGCATGGGAGCATATACCATCACTATAGACTAATGAGCTACAACCCATAATTGATATCCTGAAAAAAGATCAACACTAATAAAAGAAGCAAAAGTTTGCCCATGATACTCATGATTATGAGCTCAACAGAGTCTCACCTGGATGGAAGAATGATGAAACAGTGAAAAGGTACGGACTGGAAACTGAAAAAGCTCTTAATCCCTGTCATTATTCAGCACAGATTTTGAGACATATCAAAAAAAGTAGAATTTGGAAAGACAATAGAGTGTGAATGGAAACTGCTACAGCAAAAGGACAATACGTCAGGTATACCACAGGAGGACCAAATGGACAGGAACATGACAAAAGGTTAATAACATTCTTAGTATATATATCTGCCATTTCATTAAGGCCTTATTTTTGGACATAAAACAATTATTAGAGGCTTAGGATTTGAGCATACAAATCAATACACTGGGTTTGAATTTCAGACTGAACTGCTTAGATTTGAAATACTTATTAAACCTCAAATGTTCTTTAAAGATTCTGCTAAAAATTATATTGTACCTTTGTACCTTGTACATTGTCATATAACACCTAGTGACCATTTAAGATTTACTCTGTTAAAAATATCTTTATAGATGTAATTATGTATAGTAAAAAACAAAACTGTGGCCTAATTAAACTGCCACTAAGCACAATATATCCAAACCATAAATGGAATACTATGAGACAGTGAAAAAAAACAAAGATTCCATTGTAAGTAAATCTGATAAGGGTGAGATCATTGTTTTGCATGACAAAAAAACAATATATTAATGGTCTTAAACAGTTAAATACTTTTTTACATTTTGTGGAAGTGGATGCTGATACAGTTTAAACATATAGAATAAAGACCCAGGTTACATTAATAAATATTTTCAATGGTTCTACCTAAAAGACTCCCAATGAAGTCTATCGAGAAATTTGTAGATTAAACACTTGATAAAGTTATCAGCTGTAACGGAATCCAGGCCAATGTTTGATTAAATATTTGATGTATGTAGATATGGAAGAATTACTGTAAAAATAATAATTCCAAAAAACAGAGCCCTCAGTCACTCCTATACTATGGCCTGGATTTCATCACAGTTGATAACTTTATCAAGGGTTTTTAATCTATACAATTCTCCATTTGACTTCAATGGGAATTTGTTAGTTAAACCATTTGATAACACAGGTGCAAAGTAATCTAGTCTATATTTGATGCTAAAACACATAAATTCACCAAGATGCCCTGAAAGTGATAGTAATGTCTGTTTTTATCAAAGTGTTATATTGTAGATATTAAAAAAATAAGTTCTGGTCTCTCAAACTAGTTTGAGAGATATGTGATCATAAACTTCACCTCTCCCTCCCCTTTCACAGACGGCAGCCTTTAGCTGACATCATGAGATCCTGGTCCTGGGACTGGTCGGTGGTTCTTCAGCAAAGCCGAAATAGAGCTTTGTAAAAATAAATATTTAATTGGAATGGTCTACAAAGTGTGCTTGCAAACCAGGCATATTTTATAGACCGTTCCAATTAAGTATTTCTTTTTTCATAGAGCTATTTAAGTTCACGACTTAAATCTCATGCTGAGAGCCTGACAACTGAAGTTTGTGAAAGGGGAGGGAGGGGGGAAGTTTATAATTGCATATCTGTCAAACTATACATGTTTGAGAGACCAGACTAACATCAATACATTTATTTTTAATGACTACAATATAATACTTTGATTAAAACAGACATTACTATCACCTGAAGTTTCAGAATTAATTTGTAGAACCTGTTTTTTTATTAATAAAAATATGAGTACTTTTGTATTTGGTGATACCTTTTTATTTGGACAGTTTATATATTAAGACCAGTGTTCAAGCAATTAACTCTCTTCCTCAGGTTAAGCAATACTCTTTCAATCACAGAGTCTGCTAAAAACTGCATAGTTCTCAAGTTAGATAACAATCTAGGATGCAATATGGAAAGTTTGTAAAAGGGTGTAAAGGTGAAATCTATATAACGGTGGTGGGCTATAAATTTCACTGATAAAACCTTCTTCATTTAGCTGGAAACAAGAGAATAACCAATATAAATATACCAATATAAAAAGCCTACATGGCACAACCAAGTACTCAATGGAATGACATCAAAAGTAGTTTATTTGTGGATGTTAACATTACTGTCACTAATAATCAGATTACCACTAGATGACTTCCAGTTTTATGTTTATGGAAATTATCATGCACAATATGTTTGGTTTTGTTATTCTAATTAAGATACCTAAAATAACTATATATTTATGTATTTATACCTTTCATTACTCCTTAACAATTAAGTTATAAAATGTGACAGGTGCCCAAAAAATTCCAGACTGCATGTTAGGGGTGCATTGAAGAATAAAGACAAAGAACCACTGATCTAGATGGCACAAAGAAAGGACTACCTAAGACACAATAAGAATACATAGAATTACAAACGACACCAGAACATTGGAAAATCCCTAAAATAAGTGATATTGGGGTAGAAAAAAATATTTCTAGAACATAATTTATGAACATAAAAAGAATATATTTTCCTCCAGGGATTGTGGTCATTGTACAGGTATCATTAGAGAAGATGTGGTCAAACACCATTCAAATACTACAGCATTTCCTATCAATCATTTTAGAATACAAGAAAGCAAAAATTGTATCTGTTGACCCAAATCCCTATGTGGTCTTGGACATGTAAGTCAAACAAGTAGGATGGGTTGCTGTAGAACTAAATTCACAATCAGTAATGTCGAGCCTAATGACAAAAAGACACAAGCAGCAAAATGTCTTAAAAAGAATCACAAATTCATTGGCAAATCTTTGAACAATTAAAGATACTTCTTATACTTGTCGGTTACCCCTTCTTGATCCAATGTATACATTTACTGCCAAGTATCTTATTGGTATATTCAAGTCAGTCTTGGAATGCTGTTTTCCCCAGAACACTTGCCCTATTCTCTGGTTTGCTTTATTTGTCTACTGCCAAATATATCACTATTATTTACATGTGTATCTGGTTATATCTGCCCTACAGCAGTTGGTTTCACTCTCCCATTCTTTGGCTTATGTGTGTTCTATTTAACTAGGTATACAGCCAATTTCCATGGATAAATTTGCTATGCATATCATTTAGGCTAACGGTTCTCAATGGTTTATATTTTTCTTCTTCTCAAAACACCTCTTTCACAGAGACTGGAATTTTCCGAGCAACCTAATATGTTTTGGTAAGGGTAAATCAAGAAAAGCTGCTCCACTGTGTGTCTAGGATTATACAAATAACTTCAGGGAGTATATTGTAGAATGGATGCACAATCACAACTCCATATTTATCCTCCTTCTTGAGGGGGATACTTGGTGTGTATATAGCCATGCTAATCATGGATGTCCCCAACTCCATCCAATATATAGTCACAGAAATGAGGTAGTAGATAGCACTGGTAAATAGCAGTGTAACAACATGATATTATAATTATAAAATCTATCAAGCGTTATTGCATAACATAAGTTAAAAAAATACCTGCTGCATCACACATGTAAATTTTACTGAAGGGAGACATACATACATGTGGTCATGATTAAGCACTTCTAAGGTGCGAAACGCATTGACAATACTTTTCACCACTTAACATCTTGCCACTCTGTAAGTCTCCCTTTGTTTGGGTACCAGTTATATCCATTACCTCGCTTGTATTTTAGGTAATATGTGACAGGTGAATTGCAGGATACAAATAAATAAATATATATTTATACTTAAATCCCACAATTAGAATAACAAAAAATAAGCACATTGTACATAAAAGGGTCTATAAATATATATTTGAAACTCAACATTTGTATTGTTGTCCAGATCTTACATAGTAACATAGTTGATGAGGCTGAAAAAAGACATGAGTCCAGCCCATGCCAAATCACCCCTGTTGGAAGCCATTTCCAATTAAGCTCCAAGTGGGTAAAAACATTCCTTACTGACTCCAAATTGCAGTTAGATAGTTCTCCAGATCAACATCCTATCTGCATTGAAGCATATGTCATAATTATCAATAGTGTTCTGTGCTAGATAGGTATCCATTGCTTTTTTTTAAAGCAGTTACAGTATCTGCAAGCACAGCATCCGTAGGCAAAGAATTCCATAGCTTTACTGCCCTTACTGTAAAAAATCCATGGCTTTGTTTTAGTCAAAAGTGCCTCTCCTCTAGTCTTAATGGATGACCTCTTGTTCTTAGACAAAAATGTCACACTAAGCTTCTGAGCATGGCACACCTGTCATGGCACTCAGGTCGAGAACCACTGATCTAGGCCAGTGTAAGCTCTAACACTGCTTTATAAGTTAAGTGACTGACTTGTTAATTGATATTTAAATATGCTAATATTTGCTAAGTGAGGTAATCATGTACTTCCCTGTCATTCACCCTATATAAGACCACTTTGTATAATTTTTCTGGATATACCTAACGAAGGTAGGCATGTAACCTTTCCCACAAGTTGTATAATCAAACTTCATTAAGCATCAGCTCTGCTTGGACTTTGATGTACTATCTGAGTTTATTCTCCTATTTCTACATATGTGCTAATATTTGCCAAGCACATAAACGAATTAGTCACAAGTGTCCCCTGTACCACCAACAAATAAAAGTTAATTTCTCAAAAAATATTTATATTAGAAACAAATTAAATGTACACCATATGGGTAATTTTCTTTCAAATTAATTATTTCTTAGGGTGATGATTGCAATTTAAACAAACAATTATGTTTAGTAGCATTCATTAACATTTTTTCAGAGCTTTCTATTAAATTGATTAATGCCTTCATATTTTACCATAACTAAACACAACTGACTTCATTCAATTTTATTAATGCCTCACCTTGGTTTGCCAGTAGACCAGTATGAGTTGCCTTAACTGATCTTAGCCATTGTCAGTCATCCTCTTTATCTGTCTTTCTGTCAATCATCCCATTTTACTGCCTCTCTCTGAGTGCCTTTAATCATCATTACAGCCTTTATATACTTACTTTTCCATGTTACTTAGATGCAATCTGGCATTCCTATTAGTCTCCAGTCAAGTTGTGTTCCTGGTCTCTGTTATCCCAGTTGCTGACCCTGTTACGTTCCTGACTATCAGTTTGACTGTCAATTTCGTCTCTCTGGATATTTCCATTGCTGACCTTGCTAAGTTCCTGCTATCACTTTGTAAGCTGATTTTGCCTCTCTTGATATCTCCGTTACAGATCGTGCTAGTTCCTGACTATCAGTTTGCCTGCCTTTAACTGTACTGCTATTGGACCTCTGATACCAGTAGATCTTCCTGTGTAGTTTTCTCCTCCTTGTGCACTGTGGCTTCCTGAAGTCCTCTGGGAGCATGGATCTCCAGTTATCCTTGTGCAGCTCCCAGTCCAGCTTGCTTGGCTATACAACTATCTCCACCTGCTACTGGGTACTGGTATACCTTTTATTTTGTTGTTTTCTGGAGAGCTATCTACCCCCTTTGTGGGTGGTCTTCACCTCCCAGTGCCATTCCTCAACAATGAACCCTAGCCCTCTCACTCCCACACAGGAGAGCTCACACTACTCCTGCTGAGGCCATCCTGTGTTTTCTCTAGTTCTGCTGCAGTGTACAATCTGACCTTGTGGCTGGCAACTTTTTTCAGCCCTTGCTGCAGCAAGGTCCAGTAGGGAGTAGTCCACACTCACTAGCCACAAACCCTAGCACCACTTCCAAGCATTCACTCTTTTGTGGGTTCTCAGCATCCCAGACTTACAGTTGTTAAGATAGCAGGGTGTTTAAATAACATCTTTCCATAATGCAGAGAGAACTCAGATCTGTTTTAGAACACTACAGGGAAAGTATATATTTATTTTGATTTAAATTGTATTTATTATTGTATTGTATTTAGTCATTGAATATTTTTGATTTTTAATGTCCCATTTTTATTAATCTTCTACCAGAAGTTGAGGTAAATGCTGAATAACCCTCATGTCCTGAAACAATATACATATATATATATATATATATATATATATATATATATATATATAATTTATTTCATCTCACCTGGCATTGGGACAAGCCTATGTGCAATATCTTACTAATATGGTGTTGCTATACCCCTTTTAATTTTTAAGGTAGGCAATTTGAGGATGGATTAATGTAGCATCTTGTGAGGGTTCCCTGGGGCAGAGAGGGTTAGTATAGGCTATAGTGCAACACTTTGTCATCTGTTATAGTAACAGAAGTGATATTTTATAATAGAATAAGATAGGAGAGTGTAGAGTGATTCCTTTATTTATTTAATTATAGCTAAACCTTTATGTGCCTGAGGCACAGTAAAGCACTGACGATCAGCGCATTGCAAGTTATTTTGCAAGGGAAGCATTAACTGACCTTGCTGAGGTGTAGATTTGATGACACACACATAGGTAAATTGCGAACAGAAAATAACAGATATACAACATTTTAATACTGAATAAAATGTCCTAAGAAAGGACTGGATTACTTTGAGGTTTAAAACTTTAACAGGAGATATAACAATCAGTGGAACATAACCCAAAGTAGGTATTTACTTTTGCATTTGACATTTGAATTGCTTTCAAGGCTGTTAATAGAAAACACCATTATAAATATAGTGTGTATATATATATATATATATATATATATATATATATATATATATATATATATATTATAGTGTATCACTATGTATTTGTGCACTTTAAGTAATTCAATTTAATCACTTCTAGGCTTTTTAAGATGGGCATCTAGAACTAATCCTGTATTTACACCCATACCCTTTCAATTAACAGTTCTTGAACAAATTAAATATCACCAAACTGCTAGTGTTAAAGGGATAGTAATACTTTGTTTTATCTTTATTTTATTTTGTAGGCATTAAAAAACATGAAGAACGATATAAGTCTTATCTCTCAAACCTTTATGGTTTAAGAGATATTCACAAGCAAAGTATCCCCCCACCCCCGTTCAGCCAGATCAGAAGGGAGGTGCCCAGGTAGACTGCAGAGAGGGACAATCTTCAATTAAGATAAGGGAAAAAGCTGAAAAACTTGTCAAGGGGGGAAGGGCTTTCATTGTTTTCATACAAAGAAAATTGTCCCTTCTGTTATCTGTCTAGTCTTACAACCAGATTCACATCTGAGAAGAGATGGCTTACACTAGGAAAAAGGGGTGGGAGGGGAAACTTTGCTTGTGAATATCTCTTAAACCATAAAGGTTTGAGAGATAAGACTTATATCATTCTTCATGTTTTTTTAATGCCTACAGAATAAAATAAAGTTAAAACGAAGTATTACTATCCCTTTAAGTTACAAGATCTGATCACTTTCAGGGGTGAGTAAAGTGAACTCTATCCTGTATCTACACACAGTTCCTTTCTAATAACAATTATTGTACAAATATATATGACTTAACTGCTAAAAATGTATAAACAGTGTCATGAAATTTACAGTTTTGCAGCCACTTTACTGCTTCTCTGTTTACCTCTCCAGCTCTTTTCCTATTCACTTTGTTATTCTTCTTCTAACCCCAAGAGCCTCTACTTCTAAAAGGGCTTTCATCTTTTGCTGCCTGTAAAATGCCCTTTAAAAAACTAAACATAATAATGTCAAGTACATCTGATTGCCATCTTTCTCTATATTATTCTACAGAAAGTCAAATATATTAGTTAGACCATGACTGCCCTTTCGGATTGCTTTCAGAGCTAACTTCTTTTTTCAAACTAGCATGCCCAGATCATTGATTTCTTTAGAAATAAGGTCTTCACGTAAACAGGAGAGAATCTTGGTAAATATCAAGTTGTGTCAGTAAAAATTGTAAATTTCCTTTACTGTAATTCAGATGTGAATTTGCTTTCTTACATAATTGGTTAATTAGTACATTTTTTAAAAAGTAATGCAATTAAGTCTATATATCATACATGGTCCCTCATTCTACATAAATTAATATTTAAATTAAAAATATCAAAGAATCTATGCAATATGTATATCTTAAACACAAACACAAGCATTCACTTACAAATGAACCATGTTGATTTGAGAGATGTTTGCATGTGATTTTCTGAAGGAAGACACAGTTGCAAATATTTTTCTGAAGGTGTATAGTGAGAGGATGAGCACTGAAAGTATTAGTGTGTGTGTGTGCGTGTATGTGTATGTTCAATAGACTATGTGAATGTAGACCAACAAATATATGTGTAGGGAAAATGATGACTCATCTTTTTGCGCTCGTTATCCTTTCAAAATAGTACTCTTTTGAGAGCCTGAGCCTATTCTTGCACTGACATTGGTTGGGGCTTGGCCTGCATGATACCTTTACAACTTTGTAGAAGGCATTCACAGTCTGCCAAAACAAATATACAAGTAAATGCCCACTGTCCACTACTGGAGAAATAAAATAATAACATTTACTTAAATATGTAAAAATATATATTACAAATAGGGATTAAAACGTAATTAATCAGAACACAAATATATCCGAGGGCATTTTTATCTAAGCAATAGTGGATCAATCCAGAGAAAACAGATGTAAGAAAAAAAGCACACTTAAAATGAATAAAACCTAGTAGTTTATTCTTAGGGAAGGAGTAGGGATGTGCGAAAATTTTCGCATCAAACTAAAATCGGCGAATAATGGCACTTTCCGCATGGCGAAAAATGTCCCATGAAAAGTGCCATTTTTTCACTTTTTTACGCCCATTGAAATCAATGGGAAGAAATATTTCTACACCAGACAAAAGTTTTCTAAAGCCATATAAAAGTCTGTCAGGCTCTCACAGCAGCCATTCTGTGTTTGTGAGAGGAGAGAGCAGCATGTTTTTTAGCTAGAGGAGGTAGGCAAATAAAGGGGAATTGAAGCTTAGTTTAGGAAGTAATTTAGGAAGGACATTTCTTCTCTGTATTAGGGGAGTCTGGGGGCACTCTAGGGGATAAGAAGGAGGTTGTCCCCCAAATACTCCAAAATTCCATGTGACTGACAGGCAAGACACAGGCAACCTATTTGCTTTCTGATCTTGCTGTTATTGTACCTGTGCTGGGTGGGGAAGTCTGGGGAAAGACATTGTTGATTTTCTTTTTCAGTTATAATTTTTTTGGACAGACTGTGATAAGACAACAGTGTGGACTATTTAAAAAAATAAAATAAATAAAATAAAAAAAATAAAAAATGAAATATCTTAGGTGACAGTGACTGGGCTTAGGCAAGGCATCATACAGCTCCATCATTTGTGTTGTGCACTGTACAGTAAAAAACACAATGTAGTTGCAGAATGTCCTGCAAACACACAAGGGGAGGGGGGATGGAGCAGTGTAGGGAAGTGAGAGTAAAGTAGTAGTCCAAAAACTTACTGCAGCAATGGTTGTTGCAGAGTGTGCAATCAATGATGATGATCCCTTTACTCCAAGGGAGGATGCAGTTTGTCAAGGTCCCAGCAAAACTAGGTCCAGCACCACCAGTGCCAGTAGAAATATAGAACCATATAAGAAGAACACTGAAGACGACAACAAGTCACATTCAGTTGTTGATGATGCTGGCAAAAGCATAATAGAGAAAGGTGTAGCAGCTGAACCACCTGCTGCATCAGACAGTGGGACACCAAAACACCTGTTCTCAAGGTAGTAGTGAATTTTGTTATAGTAAAAGTAAAAATAAATTTTTTGAGACCTCCAAAAACTTAGAGGAATATAAGGGTAGTAGTGGGCAAGAACTATCAGGTGATGCTGATGCAGCTGAGGATGACCTAATGGTGACTGATGATTATGCAGATTTAGAATATATCCCTCAAGCATCCTTCTCTTGTTCAGATACAGATGAAGTTGAGAGTGAGGATGATGACAGGGCTATAAGGTTAGTAGAAAGTCAAAGGCTGTATCTTCCTCCACTTTTAAGGAGCACTGTGCCTGTCTATAAACTGTTTGAGAAAGCCATTGGAAAGTCTGACCCTGGACAAGTACAGATGTCAAAAAGCACATAGTCACCCTATCAGTCATCCTCAACATCATTGCCTCTTCAAAGTCCAAGTCCCACTCAGCTACACACATCTGTTTTGAGTACTCAGCAACACAGGTTGTGTTAGATATGACGAGTACTTCTGGTGCTGCTGCTATAAGTGCTGCACCTTTGACACCTAATAGTAGTGGCAGCAGAATTACATCAACATCCAGCTCCAGTAGTTGTAGTAGTAGCAGAAACCACACATGACAGACAAAGCCAGGACAAATATATTAACAGCAGCACAGATGAGGAGTGGACGACATATGTAAAGAAGGGTTGCCACGATCTACCCCACTTGGGACCACTGCTATGACCGAGTAATATGTGTCAATAATCTGAGAAGGAGGATAGAGTATGACAATGGTAAAAATACATACACAAATCATACCATGCCAGTTGCCCACCACCACCACTACAGTACATATTTACCACATTGTAGGTTGTACTTTATTTTTTTTTATTACTTGATATCATCCTGAATATGTGCACAGCACAATTATGATAAAGGCTTATTATGGGGTTTACAATTTATATTATCAGTATGGATCAGCGCAGGTTAATTTTTGCTTTTGTGTTTCTTCTAGGTTTTTCCTAGGTTTGGGGGTTTGGGGACAAGCCCCCTCTTTCCTTGCAGCGTTCCATACCTTAATCATTAGATTCATTCACATCCTTCACATTAAATATATTAGTCATGGTGGTTTAGCGCTGTGGGTTTTCTATCTGTTTACAATACATATCTGCCACATTGTAGGTTGTTCTTTATTTTTTTTATTACTTAATATCATCCTGAATATGTGCCAGTGTCACTTAAGCAACAAAGTGCTGTGGGCAAAGGACAAATGCACTCTGCATGCTAACACATTTTTCAAGCCCTATTTTGCTGTAGGACTCACAACTTTGACTTTCAGCCACTTATTTCTAAACTTCAGCTCTCAGAAGAAGTAATATTACAGTGGGGAATGTAGTACCTATAGGAAATATAGGTGAAAAGTGTGTTAAAATAGGCGGAAAATGTGTTAACATAGGTGAAAAATTTGTTAAAATAGGCGAAAAGGAGGACATTTTTTCATAGGCGGAAAGGCAAAATTTTTGGCGGGAAAAGCAAAAAATCGGCATGTTTTCACGAAATTTTTCGTGGGAAATTTTTCACAGTTTTCGCCCACCCCTAGGAAGGAGTCCCCTCATTTGTTGCTCAGTAATGTTTTTTTACTACCTTGCATAAGACAGAGCAGAAATGTTCAAGATTAATCTTCTCTGCTAAAGACAAACAGCAAATTCCCAGAAGAACATTTTGGGTTTTAGTGGGTCTTGTTATTGAGGCACAGCTGATTCCCTCTAGACACAAAAAGGTCAAGACCGCATGCCTGGAATACCCTTCCACTCAGAGATACTATAACAAATTGAGGTGTATCAATAAAGCACGGGGAATTAATAAAACTCAGCAGTTCATTGTTATGAATTGAACCCCCCAAGTGCTACTCCTTTGTAGCAACAGTCTTCCATGCTCTGGAGTGATATCCTGAGAAACCTGGGAAAACAAGAAAATGAGTGGGGGTGGGGGTGAAGGATAGAGCACAACACTTTGTGCATATATCAACAATTATCTGTATTAACCGATTGTGTGCCAGAGAGGGAGCCAATCGATATCAATGCAATGCATTGGATATCTCTGGCACTGGAAGGGTTAAAAGAACCTAAAACAGGAAGAATGGCTGGGATCCCACATATAACAAGCATCAAAGTGTAATTGCATAGGAATAAATAGTTCAACTGAATACAAATAATGCCTGTATTTCATTGCCATGCAGTTCTGCAATATGCCTTGTGAGAAAGAATTTAGCCTCTTCCAATCCCTGTTCCCACAATGTGGAGCAGAAATGATGGTGACATCTCATATTATCTCTCTAGTTCAGGCACTGTTCATGCATAATGCATATTGATAATTTTTTGCTAAAGTTTTCACCAATGCAAAGTTTTCCTCCTTTTTGTCAGTTCCAAGAAATGTTTTGCCTATTCCAACAAATATTTTACCTATGTTTCCTATAGTGCAACATTTTGCAGCATAATAATGGTTCATCTCTGGGCTGTATTGGAGAAATAAGTAGCTGAAAGTGAAAGTTGTGAGTCCTACAGCAACATATGCCTTGAAAAATGTATTAGCATGCAGAGTGCCATTGTCCTTTGCCCACAACACTAACTTCCTGCTTATGTGACACTGGTACATATTCATAATGATATGAAGTGATAAAAAAATACAACTTACAATGTGGTAGATGTATGGCAGTGGTGGTGGGGAAATGGAATGGTGTGATTGATGGGCGTGTATATGTATGTGTGTATATATATATATATATATATTTCCTACAGCAGTTTTTACCATCATCATGTTTGTGTCAAATGTAAGCTTTATTGGTCATAGCCGTGGTCCCATTCCCAAGTTTGGTAAATGGCAGCAACCCTTCTCCAAATCCCTCCTCCTCCTCATCTGTGCTGCTGTTAATACATTTGGCCTGACTTTCTGCTTGTACAATTCAAGCATGGCCATCCTGGAAATATAACTGCTGTTTGGGATATGCCAGCGTGGAGCTACACATGACATCAGTTGTCAGAAACTTCGGTTTTTCTACAAAAGAATATGGCAGCATGTCTACTGACAACATCTTGGCAACCTTGCCATTCCACAGACATACTTTGGGATTGTTTTTGTGAAGTTTTTGACTCCTTCCCAGGAACTCAGTCAGTGTGCATTGGCAGGACATGGCAGAAAAACCCTGTAAATGTATTGTTTTAACAACATGACTGGAGGAAGTACTGGGGGTAGATGCAGCATGTGAGGGCAGTCTATGACTCTTGCTATCTCCTACAGCAAACCCAGAGTCATCATACCATACTCCTCTGCAGTAGAAGCCATAGGTGTTATTTAGAATGAACTAACTGTTGGCAGTGGCACACTCTCTGACACATAAATAACATCACTATTTCTCTTATATGTCCCAGTGCCCTGGGAACTTTTTGGAGTGCTGAGTGATGTATCTTCATACTGTGGACTTCATGGACTGAGGGGTTCCTGAGAGGCTAATACTACTACTGGGGCTAGATGTTAATTCAGTTCTACTGCAGTTCTTGCCCACTACCCTTATATTCCTCAAAGCTTTTAGAGATGTCAAATAATCTCTTTTTACTTTTACATTCGCACAGTTCACTACTACTTTGAGGAAAGAGCATCTTAGGGCTGATCTGCCCCCAACCCGATAAAGTACTCAAAGATTATCATCAAATATGTCCTATTCAGTGATTACATTGGGCCAATCTCAATTTATTGTGTCACTTTGGCTCCAGACAATTTCTGTTTCAGGAACTCGACATTCTTATAGCATCTTGATTTAACCAATCAATAACTGAATTTGTTTCCTATTGTTAGTTTGAAATTGAGTAAACCTGCATATCTGGGAGTCTTGGTTACAGTAGTAAACAATGCTCCAATTCAAATTTGTTTTGATTTGTAATATCTCACAGCACCTGCAGGGGGACATGTAATATGATACAATAATGTAACTCTGGTGAGAAATGCTAATGGTTGAGTTCTGTGCACAATAAAGTTTTGATGTAATAATCATTGACGTAAGGTCTTCTTTTAATATGTTGCTTACAGCTGTGACCAAACAGAAATCTGAAAATCAGAGGTCAGCACTGGAAATCCTCAAAAATTCAATAGACTCAACCCTTCTATTTGAAGTCTTTATTGTCAGATACAAGTGATATAAAAACACAGGCAGAAAAAGTATTTTTTCGAGATAGCAGGCACATTTGAATTGGTTTTGTCTTCATCCAAATAAAGTGCAGTTGATCCTTTTCATTTTCATACATCTGGTTTAACTCTTTTTGTGCCAGAGGGGTGTCTAATGCGCTGCTAATCAATGCGTTGGATACCCCTCTGGCACTCAAAGGGTTCAATTCAAAACAGAAGATGGTGTCCATGTGTGTTATAGTATCACAAAGGAAACACAAAATGTAATTCTTGCCAAGTGGATATATAAAATAGATGTTAGTCACTAGGCCATTGGTTGTCTACCAGGGTGCTGTGGCAGACATCACCTTGGGTTGCCCCATGTTTTTATGAAGACTTTGACAAAAATGTGAATATTTAGTTTACATTTTTTATGAACAGGCACAATATGTTTATTTTGATTATTATGATTGTGAGACCATATAAAAACTGCAGTTTTATCTATTGTACCTTTCATTATGCCCTTGATAAATTACATTAAATGTGCTAGGAATGTCCTTGAAAGTTCCAGATTGTATGTTAGTGGTGTTTTGAGCAAAAAAGATTGAGAACTACAGTACTAGGCAGTACTGTCCTCTGCCAAGTCAAAATCAGTGCATATGAAGGATACTTCAGCCTCCACACAGTACCTTTAGTGCAGAAATGCCACTTTTAAACTGGTCCAGTTCCTGCAGATCTCCTGTGACACAATCAACATGCCTCTACAAGGAAATGGATGACAAGAAAAAAAGAAGAACAAATGAAGATGCATGTCTTTACTCTTAAATTCTTATGTGTTGATGCCTTAACCCAGCCAGAACACCTGTGTTCCTGAAGAGAGGTGATCATATACTCTGGCCACAAATAAGTTGCACCTCCCCCCAATTAATATTGGGGGTAATATGGGGTGATCATATACTCTGCCCCTTCAAAAGGTGCCTGGATCCTTTGCATGTCCTGGAGGACATACTTGAAAACAATTCTGAGATTATGGGATTCATTCACGGTCTGCAAATAAATTAATTAAGATATTGGTCTTACCTATACCCCCCAGATTAAGAGATTGTGTAGAATAAAATAAAATAATTCCCCTTGACATCATGGCCAAGAGACATAACCTCCACTTGAGTGAAATATTTCAGTATATGCAGTTGTCACATTTCATCCAATCTCCTGTTTTGAATGATTGGTGCTGCAAACATCTCACTCATATGATCTCCTCTCCCAAAATATACAAAGGGCTACATTATACCCAAGTCCACACCAAATCAAAAATTATGCTGGCTTGGGAGAGGGAATTCAGAGAGGAGTGACCATTTTAAGCCTGGACCCAAATCTGGGCCAGCTCTGCACGTAGCTCAATATGCAACATTATAAGTCAAAATAATAGAAGGAAAAATAGTGGCTCATAAACAGGCACTCAAGAACCTCCAAAGAATTAAACAAAAGACCAAGCTGCAAAATATAATTGTAAGCCACAAATAATGAATTCATCAAAAAATATAAAATACACCCACAGGGAGAATGCGACATGGCAATATACATCTATCCTACCACCAAACGCCCCCCAAAAAAACATGGTTGTTAAAAATCAACAAAACCTCCTACTAAAATATCAGTGTACTTAACCCTATTAAGACTCAATAGTCAGTAATAAATAGCAACCCATGGGTATACGTGAGTCTCAATGATGGCAACACTGTGGAAATATCATATTTGTAACAGTTATGGTATGTAACACAGAAATGAATGGAATGAACTTGGTGTTATGATGAATGATGAAATTCATCCATATTATTCCACTATTCAGTGAGCATGATATACATAATACACTCACATTTAAAGTTAAAACACCGCATATGCAGATGATCAAGTCAGGAACATTGGAACACTGCGTTTGTATAGATAAGATTTTATGATAGGCATACACCATCAATGATGAATAAAATCCAATCTTAATGTCACAACATAGTATCAATCTAGTCGACAGTGTGTAAAGAGCACCCCACACACATAGCAATCTGCTCTTACAAATCAGAAAGATCTCACCATCTAGTGTGACTGTCAGGCTCTCTGTATATTGAAGTCCAACATGAAATGTCCCTTTGTGTTTCAAGGCAAGTCGGCGTTCTTAAATATCATCGGTGTCCTCCGGTATAGTTGAATGCATTCTGTCATTTCATCTCAGTGTATTAGTTACAACACAATGTGCCAGTCTTAGATGTAAACTAAGGTAAGTGATATAGGGTCAAACACCTTGGTGTTTCACCCATACACTCTCTGACACATCAACAGCACTTCTATTATGTACACCAGCAGAGGCTGGGAAATTTTAGGGGTGTTTCTACGTTTCTATGTTGATGGTATGTCTCCTAATCAGACCTATGGTTGTTCTTCAGGTGGGACCATATTTAGGATGTGCCTAGGGGTGAGCCTGCTTTTGCCCTGCTCACAGGCATCTTACACAGACAACAGACAGCAACATGATTAGCTTTCGGCGGGGGTTGGACTTGGAAGCAGTGATGGTGCTTATAACTGACAGGATGATTGTGTATTTTTAGGAATATTTATTTGGCAAGAGTCAGACTTTCCAAATTATTTCTCAATCAGTTTATAAACAGGTACAGCACTCCTTTTCAGTGGTGGAAGACTGAGTCTTTGCTTTTCAATTACTTTTCTGGCCATGTCATCCTCTCTCTCATTTTCAACTTCATCTGTATCCGAAGAAGAGGTTGATGCTGGAGGGATATACTCTATTGCAACATCATAATCAATAATTAGGTCATCCTCAACATCACCCACTACCTCTTCCCCACTGCTTTTATATTCCACTAGGCTTTCTGAAGTCGTGCACATTTTTTTTTTTTACTTTCTCGTCAATTTATTCTCTTTTACTTTGAAAACTGGTGTTTTTACTCTCACTGTCAGGCACAGCAGTTGGTTGAACAGCTATGCCTTTCTCCATTATGCCATTAACTACGGAAAACATCTTATTGTGATCTTCACAAAGAAGAACAGATTTCCTGCCTATAAGACTCTCTGAACTAAATTTCAACTCTGTTTTATTAGCCTGCTTTCTCTAGCTCAAAAATGTACTGCTTTGTCCTCTCACAAACATGGATCTAGCTCTCAGGTTAAAGTAAATTAAGGTTAGTAAATGACTAATGCAGGAGAGATTCAGCTTATAGGACAAAGCACATTAGAACTTGTCTATAATGGTGCACTTTGGCATGGTGGAAAGCTTAGCATACTATAGTGGTGATATGCAGGCAATACGACACAGGGTAAAGGGTCAATTATATTGAAAATATTGATGTGCACCAATATCTGCTTTTAGCTATTTTGGTAAGAATGATCAAAACTTGGTCAAGAATTTTATATATATATATATATATATATATCTATTATAAACAGAGAAGGCTGGCAGCGTGCAAGAATTCTCAGTCTCCGCCACACACACCACTGATGGATTCAAATGTCCTCCATACTGCCTCACCAGGACATACATGGAGGAGTCAAAACTTCTGCCAGGAGTTGACCCACCCTCACTGTCTCCTCTTCAGAAAAAAATTACATCCGACTCACATACTCCACCAACCCAAGCACTGCCTCAGAACATACTGTATGAATCGATGATGTTTATTTTTCCATTTCTCTTGAAGAAATGTTCTATGGTGGGTGGATTGTTACTCTGTTAAACCTTTGAGTGCCAGAGGTGTACACAATCCACTGTGTAAGGTTCCTCTCTGCCACTCAAGAGCTCATAGCTGGGTCCAAATAAACATTTTAAGTATGAAATACTCTTGGTTATTCACTTGACCCTCGATGTTATTTACAATTTGTAAATATTGAGAATGTGGACATTTTAACATATTAAAATGAAAAGTAGAATATAAGTCCAATCAGTATTGAACTGTACACGTTTAGGTACTTGGTGATGGAATCCTGATAAAGTGATATAAAATACCTTTCACAAATGAACACTTGGATTTATGAATGCACAGACTATCTCTCTCCAGAGTCTGTTGTTTTTGCTTTTTGTGAGCAGTGCACATTATACAAACCTTTTCCATAAATTTTCTGTCAACTGTCAAAAAAAAAAAAAAAAAAAATCAATATTAACCCTTTCAGTGCCAGATGTACCCATTCAGATAAATGTAGATGATTTGCATGTCACTTGTTATATCTGTATTCCATTTACCACAACAAAATAATGTTTGTTATTAATTTTAAAAAAATATTAGAATATTCATAAAAAATAAATAGTATATTGCCTTCCCTGTGTCTTTCTAGAAAATATATTAACCCTTTAAGTGCCAGAGGGGTACACAACAAATTGCAGAGCAATGTGTTTCATATCTCTCTAGCAGGCAAAGGGTTAAGTAAATGACCTGTCAACAATTCTTGGGTACACATCAGCTGATTTAAGCAATAAATTAAATTGTAGAAGAATCTGAAAACATGCACTTAGCTGAAGCATGAACTATAGCTATTCATATGCAATGCCATTTATGCCATTATGTACCTCCTATGCCAATAGCAACTCACTCATACAGAGGAGCATATGTGAAAGACAGTTGAATCAAGAGAAAGATGTACAGTACAATGCCAAGCAAAGAGAGGGCATTTTTAGAGAGTATGGTTTATATATATTACTTTTGTCACATTTGGGTTATGCATTCCTAAGGTTTCCACAGTGACTGCCAATTAAATAATTAGCACATGAAGCATTTGCTTCATTTAATTACAAAATGTAGTCATAATAAGGCTGAAGTTCTTCTTGACAGGCCAACTATTTATATCTTAACTGTAATATATATTTATATTAATCTTCATATTAGAATTTAAACTAGATTGAACTGATATGACTTGACACGTAATATGTTTTGTAAGTTATATGACACAAATGTTGAAGAAAAGGGCCATATGATGTGTAGCTATGAGGAAGATACACTTCAGAACAATACTCCAGATCCTATTTTTCATATCTTATTGGTGTACTTACCCAAGAGAGTCTACAATCACCTGAGGGTCATGTGAAACATGTGAAAACATCCCCCAAGAAAAAAATCAGGTGCTGCTACAATTGAGCTCATTGTCCATTCCCACTGTAAGTAGCAATGTAGCCAAAAAAACAAAAACACACAAAAAAGCACAAGGCAACCCCTCACCTCCCCAGAATTCTGATAGCATCACTCAGGTCGTCATTACCTAGTTCTATGGTTATGGATAGTAGTAGTAATATTCCAGTCCCCCCACCAACACCCTCAGGGTCCTCCATGATAATGGCACTACCACAGACAAATTTGCTATTACAATTACCAGTAGACAATGAATCTGCAGATGTCTGCAATATGTATCCACACTCTGCATATTGTGTAATACATTGACCATCCATGACAATGTGGTGGTGGCCAGTAGAGCGCAGGAGATAAAGGAGCATTTTTTATCTGACCACCAAGTAGCACACTCCAAGCTCATATCAGAGAGGCTCAGGGGAAATTTCTTGCCATTTGCCCACAACCCTAACGCATTGCTTTTACAACTCTGATACAGCCATCTCTGAAAAATAATAGTGGCCTGATATAGGCAACACATGATATTAGTATTTTTATTATTTAGAAAATATTTTACCAGGATGAATACCTTGAAATTTCTCTTGTATGGCCTGGAGAGTTTGTAGTGAAGAGATGCATATTTCCACAAAGAGAGAAACATTATATATACACACATTAACATACATATATACTAAAAATTTATATATCTTCACATATTGTTTTTAGGTATAAAGAAGATATTTTTAGGGATTTTGTACTGGGAGAAGATCAGATTTTTTTTTCGGTCAGGTTATTCAAGGCTTTCGGAGCTCTGAAGTAGAAGGCAGTTCGACTGGCTTCTTTCATGTAGTGTTGAATACTCAGTGAGTTGTTAGCACTAGGGATGGTTGAAAAGAAAGTAAAGGAAATGGGAAAAAAATTACTCTTTTCACCAAACAGGAAATATTTTGAGAAGAGAATGGTGTTGTTGGTTTTTTTTTTTCGCTTTTTTTTCTCCTAACTCATTGCATTGAAATCAACGGAAAGACAGAATTTCTCCCCACCACATGGCAGGTTTCTCTTCTTTTCCCACAGGCATATAGGTGTCAGGTTCTCGTAGCAGAGGAAGAGAAAGTAGCACATTTTTTTGCGCTAGAGAAGACAAGCTAATACAGTGGAGTTTAACCTATGGAGCCTTGTAGGTAGGAAATCTGATATCTGTATTAGGGGAGCTTGGGGGACTGGAAAGGAAAAAGGACTTTGACCCCAAATACACCAAACTTATGTGGGACTGACTTGGAAACCACAGGCATCCATGTTTTAAGTTTGTTCCTGATGTGGCTGCTATCTCTGTCCTAGGGGAATCTGAAAGTGTGAGAAGGGACCAAAGGAGGTTTACCCCAAATACCTCAAAATTCAGTGTGACTGGCTGGGAAGACACAGGCAACCATGACGTGAGCTGTGACAGAGGCAGACTGATACTGAACAAGATATTTTGTCGAGACGGCAAGAAATCACACACAATTGTTCTATTGTGTACTTTACAGTAGAAACACATACGCAGTAGTTGATTAATATCCAGAAAACAAACAGGAGGTAGGGGACGGTATTGGGAGTGGTGCAGGGACATGTGAGAAAAGTGGTACTCCAAAAACTAACTGCAGCATGGGCAATTAATGATGGTGAATCCTCTCCTCCTGACTAAGATGTAGTTTGTTAAAGTCACACCAAAAGTTCTACCTCCACCTGTGCTAATAATAAAACATCTACAAGCACCGAAGATGACGAGTTGCATTACAGTGTTGATGGCATAGTTATCACAGTGCCTGTGATTCCTGTCAGTCTCATCTGTGGCAGACACTGTTTTGCTGTGTTGGTTTGGCCCGCCCCTGGTGACCTTTTTATACCTGGCTATCACATCTGTCAGATGCCCTTTCGTGGTGTTTCTGAGCCAGTTATACTGTTGCTGTGTTCCTGTGTTCCGGATTCCTGTGTACCGACTCGCCTTGCCCTGACTATTCTCCTGTGTTCCTGCTTGTGTATGATCCGGCCCGTCTGACTACCACCCTTGGATCCTGACCCGGTTTGGCTGACGTTCCTGCTTGTGTATGACCCGGCTTGTATGACTACCTCCTGCGTGCTCTGACCCGGCCTGGCTGATTTCCCGCTCCGAAGACCGACTCCTGCTTGCTACAGTGACCTGCGTTCCAGTTGTCACCGCCGCGACATTTCTATCTGCTGTTCCAGCTTTTGGTGTGACTGCCTTGCCTGGTGTACTCCGATCAGTGCAGTGTATCTACCTGTGCAGAGTTGTGCGTTTGTACGCCTCCCTCATACTGCAGAGCCTTGCTATACCGCTGAAAAGCCTCGAGTAAAAGTGCTATTTAACCCTAGCAGTGCCGCCTGGGTCCCACTCTCTCTCTACTCCCGTAAGAGTCTCGTTCTCGGTGATACTCCTGCTGAGTTGGCCGCTCTCCGTCAGCAGCTCTGTACATCCTTGCAGAGTATTCACATCCGTTGGGCCGGTTGGGCGCCTAAGACTCTCTCTTTTAATACTGGGCGATTCCGTTATACAGAGTGGCGGCAGGCACAGGCATCAGCATTAGCAAATCCGGTAACTACGCCCGTGGGGCTGTTGGCTCTTTCGTGTCATATCCCGGTGTCCGGTTAAGTCTGAAGAGGCTTGGCAGCTCTCGCATTGCAGGCCGGTTCCAGTCACGCCCGTGGGGGCTATTTGCACTTGCACTAGCTGAAGCAGTTCCAGTAGGTACGCCCGAGGGGGCTACGTGGACTTCTGTGCTTCTTCTTACTGAACACCATGGCGAGGCAGTCCTGTATTCAGCCTATGTTGAACTTGGTCTCCAGCACAGCCTTATAACACCCAGGGCGTTCCAAACATCCACATCTGAGACTGACTGTTATCAAGGACTTAACCCTCTGTGGGTATATTCCATTCTACTGCTGTGTGTTTGTACATGTAATTCATTTGTGCATTTACAATTGTATCTACTAGTCCTTACTACTGGTGTATATCTACCGCCACTAGAGGGCGTACTTCTGCCTTAACTTATTTTAATAAAATTGTGTTTTCATTTCACACACTGGTCTGAGAGTCTTAAAAAAACGTTACAATAGTGCAAGAAGGTGTTACATCTCAACCAACTGCTGCATCTGACAGTGAGACAAACAAGCACAAAAACCCCTGTTATCAAAGTAGTATCAAATGCTGTGAAAATCCCTCAAAGGAGGAAAGTAAAAGGATATTGTTGAGACCTCTAAACGACAAGCAGAATATAGAGGTAGTGGGCAAGAAGCAGAGGACAATGAATATGTTCTAATGATGACTGATGATGATTATGTAGATCTTGAGTATATTGCTCCAGCATCCTCCTCTTCAGGAGATGAAGTTGAGAGCTACAGAAATGATGACATGCCCTGAAAGGTAGCTGAAAGGCAAAGGCTCTATCTTAAACCACTGAAAAGGGGCATTGTGCCTGTCTATAAACTGTTTGAGAAAACAATTGGAAAGTCTGACCCTGGACAAGCAAGTATGATAAGAATACACAGTCATCCTGCCAGTCATCATCAGAATCATCACAGCTTCCAAGTCCAAGTCCCACTTAGCCACACACAATAATAGTGCTGAGTAACCAGCAGCATCACAGGTTATCAGCATCTAGAGCATTAGCTTTGATGATTGCCTCTGCTGCTCTTGGAAATGCAGCACCTATCACGGTGCCCGTGATTGCTGCAGTTCTTGTCTGTCACCAGTAGGGGGCTGCTATTGGCTGTCTGCAGATAGCCCGCCTTTCATTGCCTATTTAAACCTGGATTGGGCACCCTTTGGGTGCCCTTTCGTGTTGTTTCTGACCTTCCTGCTATCACTATGCTAGTGATAGCTGGGCCTCTATTCCAGTGTTCCTGAGTTCCTGATCTCATGTGTTCCTGAGTACCTGTTCGCTACTGTTCCAGTGTTTCCTGCCTGCTGAGTTGTTCCAGTCCTGGTTCCGGCCTAGTCTCTGGTGTTGCTGTTCCTGCGGTTCTTCAACTCTACTGTTTCCTGACCTGACTGATCGTTGCTGGTTCCTGTCATCGCATCGCCTGTCTCCTGTATCCTGGCGACCTCTTGCTCGGTCGCGTCGGCGACATTGTTAGTTACCCCAGTGTGCGGTCACTGGTTTGCTCCAAAGCCCATCGGCTATACTATCCTGAGTTGGTCCCAGCGTGCGGACGCTGGTTTGCTCCAAAGCCTTGCGGCTATACAAACGCACTTGTTACACCAGTGTGCGGTCACTGGTTGCTCCAAAGCCTTGCGGCTATACTACATGTTTGTTACACCAGTGTGCGGTCACTGGTTTGCTCCAAAGCCTATCTGCTATACTCTCCTGAGTTGGTCCCAGCGTGCGGACGCTGGTTTGCTCCAAAGCCTTGCGGCTATACGAACACACTTGTTACACCAGTGTGCGGTCACTGGTTTGCTCCAAAAGCCTTGCGGCTATATTACTTGTTTGTTACACCAGTGTGCAGTCACTGGTTTGCTCCAAAGCCTATCGGCTATACTTTCTGTGTTGGTCACAGCGTGCGGACGCTGGTTTGCTCCGAAGCCTTGCGGCTATACTAACTCGTTTGTTACACCAGTGTGCGGTCACTGGTTTGCTCCAAAGCCTAGCGGCTATACAATCCTGTGTTGGTCCCAGCGTGTGGACGCTGGTTTGCTCCAAAGTCATGCGACTTTACAATCCCTGTTGGTCCCAGTGTATGTACACTGGGTTGCTTACGACCCTGTCAATTTGCCATTACCATCTGACTGCTGCTATTATCTCTGGGCTGCCCTGCCCGGTATTGGTAAGGCCGGTAGAACCTTATTGTCATATTCCATCTAAGGTTGCCTTACCCGGTATTGGCAGGGCCGGTAGAGCCTACATTGTGAATCTGTTGAGGCTGCCTTGCCCGGTAATTTGGTAAGGCCGGTAGAACCGTTATGCTATTCCATCTGCAGGTTGCCTTACCCGGTATTGGCAAGGCCGGTAGAGCCTAACATTCTGCTTCTTCAGACTGTCCTGTCCGGTATACTGACAGGACCGGTAGAGTCTGCATTCTGACTTGTTATATTCTGTATGTATCTGTATACATGTGTTTGCCATCCTACGTTATCAATTTATTATTTCAATAAAATTGATTTTTACCTAAAACTTGTGTCTGAGAGTCATAACAAACCGTGACAGTACGAAAGGGCCATGACCTCAGACAGCAAAGGCGAAGGTAATGCACAGAATATCCATTGGAGGATGGATGTGCACGAGCAACGTTTGGATCAGTTGGCAGTTGCAATTCAAACGATCCTTGAACGCACGGTACTTGCTGACAAATCTAGCTCTAGCCCGGTGGTCTCGCCAAGTCAGACACCGGAGAGTGATACCAGACCCCTAGAGGGCACTGTTAAAGGGTTAACGGCTTCTGCACCCTTGCCGCTAAGATACGATGGTGACCCTAGTCTCTGCAGAGGGTTCATCAACCAACTCGAGATCTTTATGGAATTGACGGCACGCGCATTTCCCAATGATCGTAGTAAAGTGGGTATTACAATATCTTTGCTCACTGGCAGAGCTTTGGCTTGGGCTAACCCCTTGTGGGAGAATGCTAAACCTTGTACTAAGAACTTTAGAGAATTTGTGCAATCCTTTCGAAGAGTGTTTGAGCCTCCTGGTAGAACCACCTCTGCTGCCAAACGCCTTATGGAGATACATCAGGGCAGGCGTACAGTAGGAGACTACGCTATCGAATTCCGCACATTGGCAGCAGAGGTAGGTTGGAATAACGAGGCATTATTGGCAGCTTTTTCTCAAGGCCTGAATGACCACATTAAGGACGAAATCGCTGCTAAAGATCTACCTATTGATCTAGATGACTACATTGAATATGTTATGATAATTGACTCCAGAATACATGTGAGTTCAATGGCAAGAGATCGTAAGATACGGTCAAAGAATAATGAGCCTAGTGGCATGTTTTGCCCACCCATCCCTCCCCTGGCATTGAAGTCTAGTGAACCTGTACGGGAGACAAGTGAACTTATGCAAATAGGCTTCACTAGACTAACCAAGGCTGAGAGACTTTATCGCAGAAGACAAGGGTTGTGTTTATACTGCGGTAAAAAAGGGCATTTGCTAAATTCCTGTCTGGTACGTCCGGGAAATGCACACACCTAGGGTACCTTGGGGGACAGGCCCTAGGTGGTGTACAATCGTCCCCAGTGTCGGGCACAATGAAACCCACCATACAGGTGGTATTATCTTGGGCACAACGCTCTGTGGAGGTTTTGGCCTTGGTTGACTCTGGTGCAGCAGGGTATTTTATGGATAATACCTTTGCTGAATTGCACGCATTGAAAGAGAAAATCCCTTGACTATTGAAGTGATTGATGGCAGACCCTTAGAACCGCCTCAGGTTATATTTGAAACTATGCCACTGTCTATGACTATTGGGGCACTTCACAGAGAAGAGCAGTAGTTTCAACTGATTAATTCTCCGCACCATGCGGTAATATTGGGCTTTCCGTGGTTACAGTTACATAACCCACAATTTGATTGGAAAAAGTGTGAAATTGCTGCTTGGTCCCAGTTTTGTATGGACAAGTGCGTCATTCAGCCTGTTAAGGTCCTGTGCACCTCCTCGGCCATACCGGATGTGTACCAACAGTTTGGCTATGTTTTTAGCAAAGGAGAGGCCAGTTTGCTACCTCAGCATAGACCTTATGATTGTTGCATCGAATTGCAGCCTGGGGCAGTACCTCCGAAAGGACGCACTTATCCATTATCTTGTTATAAATATAGAAATAAGGCTATGGAGGATTACATTTCTGAAGCCCTTGCTAGAGGGATCATACAAAAATCTACCTCTCCAGCTGGGGCTGGGTTCTTTTTTGTAAAAAAGAAAAATGGCGAATTAAGACCATGCATTGACTACCGGGGCTTGAATAAACTAATGGCAAAAAACGCATACCCTATACCACTCATCACCGAGCTTTTTGACAGGCTTAAGGGCGCTTCGATTTTTACCAAATTGGACCTACGGGCCGCTTACAATCTGGTGCGCATTCGAGCAGGTGATGAGTGGAAAAATGCCTTTAATACTCGAGCTGAGCACTACGAGTATCTAGTTATGCCATTTGGGCTATGTAATGCCCCCGCAGTTTTCCAGGAACTGATAAACGATGTTCTGAGAGATATGTTACAGACATGTGTTGTGGTTTATCTGGACGATATATTGATTTACTCTCAAGACATGGCACAGCACATCAAAGATGTATCCTCAGTATTGCTACGACTCCGTGAGAACAAATTATTTTGTAAACTGGAAAAATGTGACTTTCATAGAACCAGTGTGCCATTCTTGGGGTTCATAATTGGCAATGATGGCATTGCCATGGACAAGGATAAGTTGTCAGCTGTCTTACAATGGCCAAAACCCAAGGGTCTTAAAGCCATATAGCGTTTCCTGGGTTTCGCTAATTATTATAGGAGGTTTATTAAGAACTTTTCTTCCATTGTCAAACCTTTGTCCGATCTTACGCACAAGGGTGCTAATCCTTCTTGTTGGCCGGTATCTGCTGAGAATGCCTTTGAGAATTTGAAGCTGGCATTTGCTGCAGCTCCTGTGTTATCCCACCCCAATCCTCTACTTCCATTTACGTTAGAGGTTGATGCCTCAGATATTGGGGTTGGGGCAGTACTTTCGCAACGACACGATAAAGGTGGTACTCTCAGACCTTGTGGGTTTTTCTCTAAGAAGTTGACTGTCACTCAAGGCCACTATGAGATAGGTGACAAAGAATTATTGGCCATTATCCTTGCTCTTAAAGAGTGGCGTCATTTGCTTGAAGGTACCAAGACTCCCGTATTAATCCTAACAGATCATAAAAATCTGACTTATCTCTCGGAGGCCAAGAGATTGTCCTCCCGTCAGGCCAGGTGGGCACTGTTCCTGTCTCGATTTAATTTCATTGTATCATACTTACCGGGGTCAAAGAATATCAGGGCTGATGCACTGTCAAGACAATTTGAGGCCGACAGTGACAGAGTGGAAGCACCAGCACCCATCATCCAACCTGATAGAATACTGGCTACTATACACACGAGTATCACTTCTCCTTTAGGGGAGGAGATCCTGGCCTCTCAGGGGTCCGCTCCCCATGAAACTCCAGTGGGAAAATGTTTTGTCGCTGAACCATTTCGTACTAGGCTGCTTGAAACCTACCATTCCTCTAAGGCTGCGGGACATATTGGTAGAGACCAATTGTTATGGTCCCTTTCTCAGTTATTTTGGTGGCCCTCCATGAGAAACGATTGTGCCGAATTTACGAATGCCTGTGCCACCTGTGCCTGCGCTAAGACCCCAAGACATCTCCCTGTGGGCTTGCTTCAACCGGTGCCTAATGGCGAACGCCCCTGGTCTCATGTTTCCATTGATTTTATGGGAGAGTTGCCTATGTCCAAGGGGTACTCCTTTATATTCATGGTGGTGGACAGGTTTTCTAAAATGGCTCATTTCGTGCCCCTCCGTGGTCTTCCTTCAGCGAAGGAATTGGCAATGGTGTTCGCCAGAGAAGTATTCCGGTTGCATGGAGTGCCTAGGGTACTGGTGTCTGACAGGGGGAGCCAGTTTGTGTCTAGATTTTGGAGGGCATTTTGCCAACAGATGGGCATACAGCTGTCCTTCTCCTCTGCCTACCATCCCCAGACCAATGGAGCCGCTGAACGAGCTAATCAGGGCTTGGAACAATTTCTCCGTTGTTTCGTTACTGACCATCATGATAATTGGTCCGACTTGTTGCCTTGGGCAGAGTTCGCCAGGAACTGTGCGGTCAATTCTTCATCTGGGAGCTCTCCGTTTCTGATTAATTATGGGTTCCAGCCCTGTTTGCTTCCAGACTAATTTCAGACGCAACAGATTCCAGCTCTGGATGAGCATATCGAGCAACTCCGTTCCACATGGGCACAAGTTCAGAGGGCACTTGGTCAGTCATTTCAGCGTCATCAGCGCCATGCTAATCGCAGAAGGCTTCCAGCGGTTTCCTTTCAGGTTGGGGACAGAGTATGGCTTTCCTCCAGAAATCTCAAGCTGCAGGTTCCGTCTAATAAGTTGGCTCCCCGGTTTATTGGTCCATACAGAGTTATTCGCAAAATTAACCCTGTCTCCTATGCACTAGACCTACCTGCATCCATGCGTATCCATAATGTGTTCCATGTGTCCCTTCTTAAGCCTCTGGTTTGCAATCGCTATACTACCACACCTGTGGTGCCAGGACCTGTTGAGGTCGAGGGCCAGGAGGAGTACGAGGTTCAGAGCATTATTGATTCCCGTAGGCTTAGAGGAGGGGTACAGTACCTGGTACATTGGAAAGGGTATGGTCCTGAGGATCGATCATGAGTGGATAGTACGGACCTTCATGCACCTAGGCTAACTAGGGTCTTTCATGCCAATTACCCACAGAAACCTAGACCCTATTCTAGGAGAGGGGGTCTTTGAAGGGGGGGTACTATCACGGTGCCTGTGATTGCTGCAGTTCCTTGTCTGTCACCAGTAGGGGGCTGCTATTGGCTGTCTGCAGATAGCCCGCCTTTCATTGCCTATTTAAACCTGGATTGGGCACCCTTTGGGTGCCCTTTCGTGTTGTTTCTGACCTTCCTGCTATCACTATGCTAGTGATAGCTGGGCCTCTGTTCCAGTGTTCCTGAGTTCCTGATCTCATGTGTTCCTGAGTACCTGTTCGCTACTGTTCCAGTGTTTCCTGCCTGCTGAGTTGTTCCAGTCCTGGTTCCGGCCTAGTCTCTGGTGTTGCTGTTCCTGCGGTTCTTCAACTCTGCTGTTTCCTGACCTGACTGATCGTTGCTGGTTCCTGTCATCGCATCGCCTGTCTCCTGTATCCTGGCGACCTCTTGCTCGGTCGCGTCGGCGACATTGTTAGTTACCCCAGTGTGCGGTCACTGGTTTGCTCCAAAGCCCATCGGCTATACTATCCTGAGTTGGTCCCAGCGTGCGGATGCTGGTTTGCTCCAAAGCCTTGCGGCTATACAAACACACTTGTTACACCAGTGTGCGGTCACTGGTTGCTCCAAAGCCTTGCGGCTATACTACTTGTTTGTTACACCAGTGTGCGGTCACTGGTTTGCACCAAAGCCTATCGGCTATACTCTCCTGAGTTGGTCCCAGCGTGCGGATGCTGGTTTGCTCCAAAGCCTTGCGGCTATACGAACACACTTGTTACACCAGTGTGCGGTCACTGGTTTGCTCCAAAAGCCTTGCGGCTATACTACTTATTTGTTACACCAGTGTGCGGTCACTGGTTTGCTCCAAAGCCTATCGGCTATACTCTCCTGAGTTGGTCCCAGCGTGCAGACGCTGGTTTGCTCCACAGCCTTGCGGCTATACGAACACACTTGTTACACCAGTGTGCGGTCACTGGTTTGCTCCAAAAGCCTTGCGGCTATATTACTTGTTTGTTACACCAGTGTGCGGTCAATGGTTTGCTCCAAAGCCTATCGGCTATACAGTCCTGTGTTGGTTCCAGCGTGCGGACGCTGGTTTGCTCCAAAGCCTTGTGGCTATCATACTTGTTTGTTACACCAGTGTGCGGTCACTGGTTTGCTCCAAAGCCTATCGGCTATACTTTCTGTGTTGGTCACAGCGTGCGGACGCTGGTTTGCTCCGAAGCCTTGCGGCTATACTAACTCGTTTGTTACACCAGTGTGCGGTCACTGGTTTGCTCCAAAGCCTAGCGGCTATACAATCCTGTGTTGGTCCCAGCGTGTGGACGCTGGTTTGCTCCAAAGTCTTGCAACTTTACAATCCCTGTTGGTCTCAGTGTATGTACACTGGGTTGCTTACGACCCTGTCAATTTGCCATTACCATCTGACTGCTGCTATTATCTCTGGGCTGCCCTGCCCGGTATTGGTAAGGCCGGTAGAACCTTATTGTCATATTCCATCTAAGGTTGCCTTACCCGGTATTGGCAGGGCCGGTAGAGCCTACATTGTGAATCTGTTGAGGCTGCCTTGCCCGGTAATTTGGTAAGGCCGGTAGAACCGTTATGCTATTCCATCTGCAGGTTGCCTTACCCGGTATTGGCAAGGCCGGTAGAGCCTAACATTCTGCTTCTTCAGACTGTCCTGTCCGGTATACTGACAGGACCGGTAGAGTCTGCATTCTGACTTGTTATATTCTGTATGTATCTGTATACATGTGTTTGCCATCCTACGTTATCAATTTATTATTTCAATAAAATTGATTTTTACCTAAAACTTGTGTCTGAGAGTCATAACAAACCGTGACAGCACCTGATGTACAACCACAGGTCTGCCTGGGAGACACACTATTAACATGTCAGGGATTGCACAACTAACCACAGAAGAAGTACTCTTAAGTGGTCCCGGGGCTCTGGGGTACATAATAGAAGTGCTGTTGATGTGTCAGAGAGTGTTCAAAGATTTCCTGCTCCTGCTGTAGAAAAGTATATCTCTGTTTTTCAAGATAAAGTCATAGAGTGCCTACACATACCGACAACACTCTCACCACTTCCATAAGTCATGTCATTAATGCAATAAAGTTACACAGTTCTTCCACTATGTACTGCAATCCCACACTTACTAAGTTCTTAGAAAGAAGTCAAAACATGCACAAAATAATGCAAAAGTACACCTGTGGAATAGTAAATTTCCCAAAATGTTGGGTGCTGACATGCTGCCCTTTTCTTTGTTGAAAACAGAGTCTTTAAAAATACTGATGTCATGTGTCGTACCTTGCTGGAATATCCCAAGCCACAGTTATTTTTCAAGGATGTTTGTGCCAGTGTTACTTAAAGGGATAGTAATACTTAAAATGTAAAAAAAAATATGTTGTAGGGTTTATCCCCCTGAGTAAAACAAGAGTACTCCCACTGCTGAGAGGTCTTTCATTCAAAAGTTATTAATTTTCAAAGTTGAATTTTTTAGGTGCAATATCACAGTGGCCTGAAATTGTACAGTGGCGCTGTTGCTACACCATCCTATGGAGATTTATGGTCAACTGACCAGAGTTGTCCATAGGATCGTGTAGCAACAGCGCCACTGTACAATTTCAGGCCACTGTGATATTGCACCTAAAAAATTCAACTTTGAAAATTAATAACTTTTGAATAAAACACCTCTCAGCAGTGGGAGTACTCTTGTTTTACTCAGGGGGATAAACCCTACAACATATTTTTTTTTACATTTTAAGTATTACTATCCCTTTAAGCAGGAAGTTACTTTTGTGGGCAAAGGACAAAGGCACTCAGCCTGCTAACACATTTTTTAAGGCATATGTTGCTGTAGGACTCACAACTTTTACTTTCAGTTATTTCTCCATTTCAGTCCTCGGAAGAAGTAATGTCGCAGCCGCAAATTTTGCAGTCATAGAAAACATAGGCAACATATGGCAAAGTTCTTGCGGGACATTTATTGACAATGGTGAAAGAGAATTTTTTATGTATTGTCTATGGGAGGGAAGTGGGAAATAGTTTTGTTTTGTTTTTTTGTGAAAAGTCCTGCAGGAAATTTCTCTAACTTTTCACCCATCCCAAGTTAGCAGTGAAGCGGAGGCTATAGTTAGCATGTAGCACATACTGCTCAGGTAGTCTGGTCGCTTTAGTAGATTTAATTCTTTAACATTTCTATTTTCAATGTTGACAGATGATATTTTTGTAATTTTGCCATCCCACGAGCTTGCTTTTGGATTATTCTTGTGCAGTATTTGACTTATTTCTAAGAACTCAGTAAGTGCATCACATAGAAGAAATGCTGAGGAAATTACTTGATTTACCCACATACCTAATAGTGTTGGAGGTTGTAATTAAGGCAGCTGGTGTGGGCACTTTGATACTTGTAAATCATCATCTCCTCTCTGCCTTGCTTCTCAGAACAACAGCAGTAGAAATTGATGTTAGTTTACAGCTCTTTCTGTTTATATAGTGTAGAAATGTTCATAAATTTCTCTCACTGATCCTCCACAGCAAAAACTATCCCTAGCTCTATAAGAATTTCTTTATATGAGTTAACAAAAATCAGATTCCTCAGAGTACTGCAGCTAATGCTATGGCTCAAATAGCAAGAATGTACTTCTCATTTTTTAACACTTTGAGTGCCAGATGATTTATGCACCTGCACATCTAACCAACAAGGTAACACCCTCAAAATTCTTCAGTAGCTCACATAAGTCTGCCACTGGACAAAGAAGCCCCCTCCACCTTGTTCCAGTTATGACTTCTGTTCTCACCAATGGTCCTCTCCTGCTCACACAAATGCTCCAGCATGTACAATGTAGAATTCCATGTGATGCTTCATTGTAAGCTGGTGATGGTGCATGTGTTTACACTCTTATACTGAATATAGCAAGCACTGTAGGACTAGCTAAAATGTGAACAGATTTTGATGATAATATATAGCATTTCCTTGAGGGTATTAGATTCTGAGAGAAATTAAGTAACTGTTAGCTATAGGACATTGGCAAAAGCAGGATGCATTCACCATATCTGCTATTCACAAGAAAGCACTTATATTAGAGTTATGGTCAGCAGACACAAACCCAGCTTTAAAAGAGCAGTGTGCAAGCCATTTGTTTATGACTTGCTGAATATTTTTTAAAACATCAATAGCTTTGTTAACTTGTCTCTCAAAGCTTTGCATGGATAAATTGGCATACCAATGGTCCACCCTGAGTGAATGAATGAATGAATGAATATGTTTATTTGTATAGCACCACAAATGTACCCAGTGCTTTACAATTTAAGGCTTTAGACAATACAGGGTTACAAGTACTTTGTAGAGTGAATCATTGGGTGCAAGATCCCTGCCTGAAAACTTACAGTTAAAAGTGGTAATGGGAGACATAGAGAGTACATAAGGGTCAAGTGCTGAATACAGTGCTAGAGTTCTGGTGATGATAGGGAACACAAGTAAATTAAATCATTTATAAGAGTGTTCTTTGTACAACATCTGTGCCTCCAAGCATGTTGAGGTTTTATCCAGTAGGTGCATTTTCAAGCCAGACTTGAAGGCCATCAGAGAGGTACAGTGGGGCAGGGTGGGAGGTAGAGCATTCCATAGAGCAATGAGAGAAAAAGGTTTGATACGTGAGAGGGCTGTAGACACAAAAGGAGCTGAGGAAGACAGTCATTGGCTGAACGTAAGTTGTGGGATGGGTATAGTGGGAGATCAGAGTAGAAATGTAAGAAGCAGTAGAGGAGAGAAGGGTCTTGAATGAGAGAAGTAAGACTTTGTAAGATATCCGGTGTTTGATAGGCAGCCATTGGAGAGATTTGAGGAGGAGGGGGGAAGGGACAAACCTAGGTGACAAAAGAGTAATTCGTGGTGCAGCATTCTGTATGGATTGAAGTGGATGGAGATGGGAGGCAGGAGTTCCAGACAGAATAATGTTGCAGTAATTCATGTGGGAGAGGATGAGTGCTTGCAAAGAATTTTAGCTGTGAAGAGACAGAGGAAGGGATGGATTTTAGCAATGTTATGCAAAAGAAAGCGACAGGATTTATCTATGGCATTAATATGAGGGGAGAATGAGATAGACATGTCAAATATCACCCCTAGATACCATACTTCTGATACTGTATTTATGGTAGTACCATTTGCAGTCACCTGGAAGGGAGCTACAGGGCCAGGTGGGATGAGGAGTAGCTCTGTTTTAGACATATTGAGTTTGAGGTTCCTATGAGCCATCCAGTCTGAGATAGCCAAGAGGCAATCTGTGACTTTAGCCTGAATATCATTCCGTTGTCACTCCTCCCTTAATGGGTAATTAACTCCCCCTTTCCATAGGCCAATTTGAATTGAATTGACAAGTCAGCAATTGATTGGTTGCAACTTTGTATCTGCTAATTAAAGTTACTATTTGTAAGCATAGGACAGTGCAAATTACTGGACCTATGTTCAAGTGCAATAGCATGAAACGTGTTAGGTGGTTTGTGCATTGATTGTCTGTCTTGTAAGAGTTGTTTTTCCATGCAATAGAGTTGTTTTTATTTTTTGTATAATAAAAAGTTCTTTTTAACGGAAGGATTTGCTATTTTTCTGGCTGTTTGCATCCCTGCTGGTCCATGATGCTCTCCTAACCTGTGTTGTCTAGTTTTTCTGAGCCCATGGCCGGGGCTGTTGGGAGTAGCTCTGGATTGGCAAAATGGCATCAAGCCTGGTGAGTTTTCCATTCTTCAAAATAAGGAATATTGTAAATGAGAGATTGCACATCAGTTATAACTGAGTGCATGTGGCAACCAGAAGCAGACCAATATATGTATTGCACCACTGAGAAGTTAGCATGTGGAGTGAAGTTTTGTCTGTCTGAAAATGTTTGATATGTGTCTCTACCTTTCACTGCTACTGCCAGTCTTAGTTCAAGTGAAGAATCTCCTGCTTGTCTCTGTCTGTGTAATCTATCAGTCAAATGTTTTTATTTTAATTTAATTTATCCCTGCCTGTCAGTGTCACAGTCAGAGTAACTGTTTACAACTTAAACTCACACTCCCTGCAACTGCAGGCAACTCCAGCTCCCCTTCTTCGACTGTCTTTTTCTGCACTACTAGACAGAGTCAAAATCATCTTTGTCTCCGTAGGACTGCAATGTTAGTTTGTACATTACAGTACAGGATAGGCTAGTGTTAGATTCAGATTCTCCACCAACAGCCTGCAGTAAAATTATAAAGCACACATCAGCTTGTGCAGTAACCATCACACCTCAGTAAATTGAGTAAGTGAGTATATAACACAGAGTATCAATTTGTACCCTGTATCTATTGTCTTGTCTTGCATGTATGATGTATTGTTTGTCTTCATAATAAAGGCTGAGCCAGCTCAGGGATGTCTGTCACTTACCAACCAAACTGAGGTATTTTTGCTTTGATTAACCCTACTTTCTCCCTTCACCTGCCTACATGCCCAGAGAAGCAATAGCAGTGGCTATCAACAATATTTTTATCAAGCAACTCAAGCTCTCTCTTTGTCTGCCTATACTAGCTAGCATCCACATTTCAGCTACCCTCTCTTTATCTCTCTCTATCCCAAGCACAGGCTAACAACACTGATACTCTTTTATACTAGCATGGAGGGAATGCATGGGGGAAATTTTTTTCTTGAGGGAAAACATATTATCAATGATTCATTGCAATGGAAAAGGTTGGAAGAAAGCAATAAACTAGCACTTTTTCATATAATTTTCCTACATGGTGGCAAGTACTGTTGTTTACTTGTTTCTCTTTTGAGGTGAAAAGTTTCTCCTATCCATATCCACACCTGATTGAACATGTTATCTCTTGAACAAAGGTCCAAGAGCACAATTCATAGGTCCATTAGGATTTTCTGATCAGTGTAAGAGATGTTTCCTTTTAGTAGAAGCAAACCTTTTGGACCTCCAGGCCCTCCTTTCTCTGTAAACAGGTATTGTATCCATAACTGTGTGAATATGTGGAGTGAGATAAACACACACTCTAAGCTATCGATTTTAATTTTCTACTATTGAAATTGACTATAGAGGTACTTTTCACCCTTAGAGTGCCAGAGGGGTATGCAGCGCATTGCAAAGCGTTGCATATCCCTCTGGCACTCAAAAGGTTAAATAGCCATCCTTTGTATAACTAAGGTCTCCTTAAACACTGGGAATATATTTCATTAACCCTTTGTGCACCAGAGGGGTGAGAAAAAACAATATATTCCAAACCCCCTCTGTTAATTAAACAGTTACATGTAATTAGTGCAAATTTCACAAATTTGTTTATATCAAACAGATCATGGATACAGAATTATTAGCTTTAGGGTTGTTAATTGCTTTCAGACAATAACATTGCAAGGAAAGTGATTATATGATCCACAAATAGAATAAATAAGAGACTTATGCTGTAGTCATTTTGCAGTTCTTTGTGGCTTGCAAATGATGTTTAGGCATTAGCATGTCATTTTGTCTAGCTAAGCAAATACATAATTAAAATAAAAGATTTGTATTTAATATTACAATTGTGGCAATATGGCCCTGGCGTCTCTGCCACAGAAGGTATAGCAGTTCAGGCATTTTATTATCCGTGGGTTTCTCTTGCTAACCTGCACAGCTAACCGCTATACTAAGCACTAAGACCCGGTACTTTGAGTCATGTATTCACTGTCAATGCAGGATATACTGCACTGATAGATCCTGTTCGTATAGGATATTCTATCTATCTAGTCCCCTGGCACTTCTCTATGAGTAACTGCTTTATAGTGGATGACAAATAGCAATATACTTGGATACTTCTGGGAGAGACAAGCGAGCTCCTTCTTGGTAAATCAGAAACTGTGTTATTTTTAACCAACACAGCATTTTAACACAGTTAAGAGAAAAGGGGCAGTCACCACATGGATAAAATATGACATGCTAGGTTTAACATCAGATAAGGTTACTAAAAGGGGGGGAGGTGGACACAAGGCTCTGGTCACTTCCTGTAGAAACCTCCAGGGGAAAGGGGAGTTAGCACAAACATACATTCTCAGTGAATAGCTGTTCCCCCCATAAAACCATCAATCTCAGTTGATAGCCATCTGCCTCTGAATTTGGGTGCTCAACTGGTTCATTTTTAATAAGTACTGGTATAAATCCCCATGCCCTCCATTCTCTCCCTATGTGGTGTGTATATTAGAATTTCACATTGCGCCACAGTAATACAACTCACAGTAATGCTTGTCTAAACTTCAGTATATGTGTTTATAAATTAGGCTGTATAAATAAAATACTTTGGGCTTGCTCTAAATAATTTACTCAATTACACAAAGAGATGGCAGTAGGTTATCAAGTGACAAAACCTGCTCTAGTTCTAGTTCTGACTCAGCACCTAAAAGTTAATTAACTCCTCATCGACCGCATGCCGTGCTATGACCGTCATGTGGTTTTTCCGTTAAGGACTGGTGCCGGTCATAGCACGTAACGTACATTTTCCTTACAGAGCTCCTCTGGGAGCGCTGTAAGTAAAAATGGGGAGTGAGATTGACCTCTCCAAGACTGGAGCGGTCTCTCTCAGTCCCCAGTGCGGCGTGCCAGTACGCATCACAGGTCACGTGTGCCGGCATGTGGGAATCTTCAAAGCTGTCCTTAAGGGATGGTTACTTCCCAGGACCGCGGACGCCAAGGGGTTAAAAGTGCCTCCCTCATTATGGTCATTTTCTCTGTGGACAAGTGTGTTCTTTTGTTCTCTTCCTCATCACCGAAGTAAAAGTGTGGCAGTCCTGGCACTTCACTCATTGTGAAGGGGTTAATGACCTGTAGAAATTTCAACAAAAATTATCACAAAAATATAGAATAGGAAATGCAGTAATATGTATCTAAGCTTCTTGATTGCATTGCTGCTGGAATCCTTTCTCCATAGGTCTTCTATGGTCAGCAGTCCTGTAGAACTGTAGGAAAACAAATTAACGTTTAAGGCAGAATAGTCACCATGTAGCAGGACTGTCACAGAGTTCCATATTTGACTTGACTTGACAGTCCTGGCAGGTCACGGTTTAATGATCACGGTGCGGCCATTCCAAGATAGCTCCACACATGTGATCTCTGCTATAGCAATCTTATGTGCAAAAGGAGCCACTTGACAAAGGAAATGTAAGTAAACATTGCCTTTGTCATTGTTTTCTGCCTCTCTCCTCCTCACTCATGAGGCAGAAAGAGAGGCGGGGAACATAACTACTAACACTTCAAATGGCCAAAGAAAGGGGTGCTTTTGTTTTAGATGGTGGTGCTGGGGGCAGTACTGGGGATACAGCATTTATCATATTTTTTAAGATACCTCATGATCAATTGACACTTCTTTGTGTAGCTGAATAAATTACTTACGGCAAGGACAACAAATTTTATTTACAGACTAATCCTATATAATAATTTGCTAAATCGTGTGTAACACCGCGACGTGCAGTAGACACTGCTGCGTGTGCTGCAGTCATGTGCAGTAGATACTGTCCGCGCAGCGGCGAGAGCCCAGCTCTGTATCAGCAGTGGCGCGGGCAGTCTCTACTGCGCGTGACTGCCCCGCGACCGGGTGGCAGTGGCGCTGTGGCCCGTGTAACGGGCTGTTCAACTAGTATATATATATATATATATATCTATATATATAAAAGAATAAGCCTCATTGCATAATTTATGGTACCCCACACACAGAACATAATTTATGTCTCCTCAGAAAAGAAACTCGCATTGAACAGAATGTCTAATTACATAATTTATGTCTCATTAGGAGACACAACTCCTATTGGGTGATTGAATGGGGACTTTACTGCTCTCATTGGGTGATTCAATGGGGGCGTGTTTATCATACAGGGAGTTGGCCCGCCCCCTCCAGCCCGCCCACCAGTATCCAACTGACAAAAATAAAAATATATAACTGCCACTCGCTCCTGAGGTAGGGATATCAGCAAATTCTCCCGGTCCACTCACACTCTCAGTCAGGATCATGACCCCACAAACACACTGTTTCACCTCCCACAGACAACTGTAACCCTCCATACACTCTGTTTCAGTATGAGGGTGTAATGTTCCCATAAAATACAAACTTAATAGCAACTCTTATTTAACTCATCATCTCTTCAGTCACCTCACAGTCTCAACTGTCACTCCTCCACTTCCTGCTTCCTGATTCCCACCCTTTCTCCTTAAAGGGAGAGAGATGCTTTGCTTTATGTTACAGAGGGCAAGCCTCAAACACCACTTTCTATTTGATACCTCAGCATATTGCTACACTGGCTCAACTGAAGAGCCACCGTGTTTTATATTGCTATGTTAGCTCAACTTAACCCTTTGAGTGCCAGAGGGGTAAGCAACGCATTGCAAAGCACACATTCTGTCTCACACTCACACAGTCTCTCACACAGTCACAGTCTCACAGTCGCACACACTCTCAGTCTCACAGTCGCACACACTCTCAGTCTCACAGTCGCACACAGTCTCACACTCTCACACAGTCTCACACAGTCTCACACTCTCAGTCTCACACTCTCACACAGTCTCACACTCTCAGTCTCACACTCTCAGTCTCACACTCTCACACAGTCTCACACTCTCAGTCTCACACTTTCACGCAGTCTCACTCTCGCAGTCTCTCACAGTCTCTCTCGCAGTCTCTCTCACAGTCTCTCGCAGTCTCTCTCACAGTCCCTCACACTCTCACAGTCCCACACACTGTCTCAGTCCCACACACTCTCAGTCCCACACACTCTCAGTCTCTCTCGCAGTCTCACACAGTCTCACACAGACTCTCACACACTCTCACACACTCACAGTCTCACACTCACAGTCTCACACTCACAGTCTCTCTCACAGTCTCTTACACTCTCTCACACACCGTCTCACACAGTCTCTCACACAGTCACAGTCTCACACTCTTGCAGTCTCACACAGTCTCTCTCGCAGTCTCACACAGTCTCTCTAGCAGTCTCACACAGTCTCTCTAGCAGTCTCTCACACACTCTCAGTCTCACACTCTCAGTCTCACACTCTCTCAGTCTCACACTCTCTCAGTCTCACACTCTCACAGTCTCACACAGTCTCTCTCGCAGTCTCACACAGTCTCCCTCACACTCTCACAGTCCCTCACACTCTCACAGTCTCACACTCTCACAGTCTCACACAGTCTCTCTCGCAGTCTCACACAGTCTCCCTCACACTCTCACAGTCCCTCACACTCTCACAGTCCCTCACACACTCTCAGTCTCACACTCTCTCAGTCTCACACACTCTGTCTCACACACTCTCAGTCTCACACACTCTCAGTCTCTCACACTCTCAGTCTCTCACACTCTCAGTCTCTCACAGTCTCTCTCGCAGTCTCACACTCTCACAGTCCCTCACACTCGTCCCTCACACTCGTCCCTCACACTCTCACAGTCCCTCACACTCTCAGTCCCTCACACTCTCAGTCTCACACACTCTCAGTCTCACACAGTCTCTCTCGCAGTCTCACACAGTCTCACACTTTCACACAGTCTCTATCGCAGTCTCACACACTCTCAGTCTCACACTCTGTCTCACACTCTCAGTCTCTCACAGTCTCTCTCGCAGTCTCACACACTCTCAGTCTCACACTCTCAGTCTCACACTCTCAGTCTCACACAGTCTCTCTCGCAGTCTCACAGTCCCTCACACTCTCACAGTCCCTCACACACTCTCAGTCTCACACACTCTCGCAGTCTCACACACTCGCAGTCTCACACTCTCGCAGTCTAACACAGTCTCTCTCACACTCTCACACAGTCTCACACTCTCACACAGTCTCACACTTTCACACAGTCTCACACTCTCAGTCTCACACTCTGTCTCACACTCTCAGTCTCACACTCTCACAATCTCACACAGTCTCTCTCGCAGTCTCACACAGTCTCTCACACTCTCACAGTCCCTTACACTCTCACACTCTCTCACACCGTCTCACACAGTCTCTCACACAGTCACAGTCTCACACAGTCTCACACTCTCGCAGTCTCACACAGTCTCAGTCTCACAGTCTCACACAGTCTCTCACACTCACACACAGTCTCACACACTCACACACAGTCTCACACACACAGTCTCACACTCTCTCACACTCACACTCTCACACTCTCTCACACTCTCACACTCTCTCACAGTCTCTCACTCTCTCACAGTCTCACACACTCTCTCACAGTCTCACACACAGTCTCACACAGTCTCACACAGTCTCACACTCTCACACAGTCACACTCTCACAGTCTCTCTCTCACACACAGTCTCACACACAGTCTCACAGTCTCTCTCACACTCTCATACACAGTGTCACACTCTCACACACAGTCTCACACTCTCAGACACAGTCTCACACTCTCACACACAGTCTCTCAGTCACACTCTCACACACAGTCTCACACTCTCACACACAGTCTTACACTCTCACACACAGTCTTACACTCTCACAGTCTCTCACAGTCTCTCACACTCTCTCTCACAGTCTCTCACTCTCTCACACACAGTCTCACACACAGTCTCTCACTCTCACACAGTCTCACTCTCACATAGTCTCACAGTCTCACTCTCACACAGTCTCACACACTCTCTCTCACACACAGTCTCACACTCACACACAGTCTCTCACTCTCACAGTCTCTCACTCTCTCTCACAGTCTCACACACAGTCTCACACTCTCTCACAGTCTCACACACAGTCTCACACTCTCTCTCACACTCTCTGTCTCACACTCTCACAGTCTCTCACACTCTCTCTCACAGTCTCTCACTCTCAGTCTCACACACAGTCTCACACTCTCTCTCACACTCTCTCAGTCTCACACTCACACAGTCTCACTCTCTCTCTCTCTCTCACAGTCTCACAGTCTCTCACTCTCACACAGTCTCACACAGTCTCACAGTCTCTCACTCTCACACAGTCTCACACACAGTCTCTCACAGTCTCTCTCACACAGTCTCACACTCTCACACACAGTCTCACACTCACACAGTCTCACACTCTCTCTCTCACACAGTCTCTCTCTCTCACTCTCACACAGTCTCTCACACAGTCTCACTCACAGTCTCTCACACAGTCTCTCACACAGTCTCACTCACAGTCTCACTCACAGTCTCACACTCTCACACAGTCTCACACAGTCACACTCTCACAAAGTCACACTCTCACAGTCTCTCTCTCACCCACAGTCTCTCACACAGTCTCACAGTCTCTCTCACACTCTCACACACAGTCTCACACTCTCACACACAGTCTCAGTCACACTCTCACACACAGTCTCACACTCTCACACACAGTCTCACAGTCTCAGTCACACTCTCACACATAGTCTCACACTCTCACTCACAGTCTCACACTCTCACACACAGTCTCACACTCTCACAGTCTCACACTCTCACAGTCTCTCACACTCTCTCTCACAGTCTCTCACTCTCTCACAGTCTCACACACAGTTTCTCACTCTCACACAGTCTCAGTCTCACACAGTCTCACTCTCACACACTCTCTCTCACACACAGTCTCACACTCTCACACAGTCTCAGTCTCTCACTCTCACAGTCTCTCACTCTCTCTCACAGTCTCACACACAGTCTCACACTCTCTCACAGTCTCACACACAGTCTCACACTCTCTCTCACACTCTCTCAGTCTCACACTCTCACAGTCTCACACACTCTCTCTCACAGTCTCTCACTCTCAGTCTCACACACAGTCTCACACTCTCTCTCACACTCACACAGTATCACACTCACACAGTCTCACACTCACACAGTCTCACACTCACACAGTCTCACAGTCTCTCACTCTCACACAGTCTCACACACAGTCTCACACACAGTCTCACTCACAGTCTCTCACACAGTCTCTCACACACAGTCTCACACACAGTCTCACACTCTCTCTCAGTCTCACACTGTCTCTCACAGTCTCTCACTCTCAGTCTCACACACAGTCTCACACACAGTCTCACACTCTCTCTCACACTCACACAGTCTCACACTCTCTCTCACACAGTCTCACAGTCTCTCACTCTCACACAGTCTCACACAGTCTCACACACAGTCTCACAAAGTCTCACACACAGCCTCACACACAGTCTCACACACAGTCTCTCACAGTCTCACTCACAGTCTCACTCACACTCTCACACACAGTCTCACACTCTCTCTCACACTCACACAGTCTCACACTCACAGTCTCTCTCTCTCTCTCACTCTCACACAGTCTCACACACAGTCTCACACATAGTCTCACTCACAGTCTCACTCACAGTCTCACTCACAGTCTCACACTCTCACACACAGTCTCACACTCTCACACAGTCACAGTCTCACACAGTCACAGTCTCACACACTCTCAGTCTCTCTCTCTCACTCTCACTCAGTCTCGCACACACAGTCTCGCACTCACACAGTCTCGCACTCACACAGTCTCGCACTCACAGTCTCACACAGTCTCACACTCACACACAGTCTCACACAGTCTCACTCTCACACACAGTCTCTCACAGTGTCACGCAGTCTCACTCTCACAGTCTCTCTCGTACACTCACAGTCTCTCACTCTCACATAGTCTCTCTCTCTCACTCTCACATAGTCTCTCAGTCTCTTACTCTCACAGTCTCTCTCTCACTCTCACAGTCTCTCTCTCACACTCTCACACTCACAGTCTCTCACATAGTCTCTCTCTCTCACTCTCACATAGTCTCTCTCTCTCACTCTCACATAGTCTCTCTTTCTCACTCTCACATAGTCTCACAGTCTCTTACTCTCACAGTCTCTCTCTCACACTCACAGTCTCTCACTCTCACAGTCTCACTCTCACTCTCACAGTGTCTCTCTCACTCTCACAGTCTCTCTCTCACACTCTCACAGTCTCTCTCTCTCACTCACATAGTCTCTCTCTCTCACTCTCACATAGTCTCTCACTCTCACATAGTCTCTCTCACTCTCACATAGTCTCTCACTCTCACACAGACTCACTCTCACACAGTCTCACTCTCACACAGTCTCACACACTCACATACCCTCAGTCTCGCACTCTCTGTCACACAGTCTCTCACACACAGTCTCTCTCACACACAGTCTCTCTCACACACAGTCTCTCTCACACACACAGTCTCTCAGTCTCGCTCTCAGTCTCTCAGTCTCGCTCTCAGTCTCACACGCTCTCAGTCTCTCACACTCTCACTCTCACAGTCTCTCACTCATTCACACTCTCAGTCTCACACGCTCTCACACTCTCACAGTCTCTCTCTCTCTCTCACAGTCTCTCTCTCTCACAGTCTCTCTCTCTCAGTCTCTCTCTCTCACAGTCTCTCTCTCTCACAGTCTCTCTCTCTCACAGTCTCTCTCTCTCTCTCACACTGTCTCACTCATCCACACTCTCAGTCTCACTCATTCACACTCTCAGTCTCACACACTCGCACTCTCTCAGTCTCGCACGCTCTCAGTCTCGCACGCTCTCAGTCTCACATGCTCTCAGTGTCTCACACACACACAGTCTCTCTCACGCTCTCAGTCTCACACTCTCTGTCTCACACTCTCTGTCTCACACTCTCTCAGTCTCACACTCTCTCAGTCTCACACTCTCTCAGTCTCTCTCACAGTCTCTCTCACAGTCTCTCACACTCTCTCACAGTCTCACAGTCTCTCACACTCTCAGTCTCTCACAGTCTCACAGTCTCTCACACTCTCAGTCTCACAGTCTCAGTCTCTCACACTCTCAGTCTCACAGTCTCAGTCTCTCACACTCTCAGTCTCACAGTCTCAGTCTCTCACACTCTCAGTCTCACAGTCTCTCACACTCTCTCTCACAGTCTCACACACTCTCACAGTCTCACACACTCTCACACACTCTCTCACACTCTCTCACACTCACATTCTCACACTCTCAGTCTCACAGTCTCACTCTCTCACACTCTCAGTCTCACACAGTCTCTCTCACCCTCTCAGTCTCGCACCCAATCACTCACACACTCAATCACACTCACACAGTCTCACTCAATCACACTCTCACTCTCAATCACACTCTCACAGTCTCACTCAATCACACTCACACTCTCACACAGTCTCACTCTCACACTCAATCACACTCTCACAGTCTCACAGTCAATCACACTCTCACACTTACAGTCTCGCAGTCACACTCAATCACAATCACACACTCAACCACACTCACACTCTCACCCTCAATCACACTCTTACCCTCAATCACACTCTTACCCTCAATCACACTCACACCCTCAATCACTCACACCCTCAATCACTCACACCCTCTCACTATCATACACACTCTTACTCACACATTCTTACTCACACACACACTCACTAACACACTCACTCAATCACACACACTCACTAACACACTCACTCAATCACTCACACGCAATCACTCAATCTCGCACTCAAACGCAATCACTCACACGTAATCACACCCCGGGAGCCAGCATGATCCACCTTCCACCATAGTATGTGCAATTACCACATGCATTTCAATTACATGAATGAATGCCAGTCACTCACATCCCGGGAGCCAGCACGATCCACCTTCCACCATAGTATGTGCAATTACCACATGCATTTCAACTATATGAATGAATGCCACAGTGGAGGCATAAGTACAAACACAAACTCATTACAATGACACATAAGTCACCCCCTTATGACTCACTTCTGTGTGTGTGTGTGTCTCTGTGTGTGCCTGTGTGTTTCTCACTGTGTGTGTTGCATGTCTGTATCACACTGTATGTGTCTGCATGTATGTGTGTATGACTGTCGCTCTTTAAGCATCTCAGTTCATACGTGTGCATTTCCGTGTGTGTCTCTGTGTTTGTCTCGCATCCGTGTGTGTGCATTAATTCCCTATATATCCTGATGGGCAACGCCGTCCCACATTGCTAGTATATATATAAAAGAATAAGCCTTATTGCATAATTTATGGTACCCCACACACAGAACATAATTTATGTCTCCTCAGAAAAGAAACTCGCATTGAACAGAATGTCTCATTACATAATTTATGTCTCATTAGGAGACATAACTCCCATTGGGTGATTCAATGGGGACATTACTGCTCCTATTGGGTGATTCAATGGGGGTGTGTTTATCATACAGGGAGTTGGCCCACCCCCTCCAGCCCTCCCACCACTATCCAACTGACAAAAAAAAATATAACTGCCACTCGCTCCTGAGGTAGGGGATATCAATAACTTCTCCTGGTTCACACACACTCTCACTCAGGATCATGACCCCACAAACACACTGTTTCACCTCTCACAGACAATTGTAACCCTCCATACTCTGAGTTTCAGTATGAGGGTGTAATGTTTCCATAAAGTACAAACAGGGATAAACTTAATAGCAACTCTTTTATTTATCGCTTTTCATCTCTTCAGTCACCTCACTAACTGTTTTCAACTGTCACTCCTCCACTTCCTGCTTCCTGATTCTCGCCCTTTCTCCTTAAAGGGAGAGAGATGCTTTGCTTTATGTTACAGAGGGCAAGCCTCAAACACCACTTTATATTTGATCCCTCAGCATATTGCTACGTTGCCTCAACTGAAAAGCCACCCAGGGCCGACCCAACACATTGTGCTGCCTGGGTCCAAGGATGAAATGCTGCCCCCCCCAAACTACACCCACCAAAACACGCCCATATGGCTGCTCTAAGCAAATTTAACCCTTTGAATGCAGGGGTATGCAGTGCATTGCAATGTGCTGCATACCTCCTCTGGCACACTAAGGGTTAAGCCCCAGGTCTTTCAAAGCCAACCATCTCCTCTGGTTACATTCCCTGTGCAGTTAGTATAATGTGAAGACAAATGGAAGAACTGCACATTTTAGATGATATTTTAAAACTGTCCATTTTTTTGCAATTGCAGCAGTGTTAGATAGCAATCTTTCACATAGGACACCACTTTAACCCTTTCATAACCAGGGATGTCTGCTTCTGTACTCAAAGGGTTAGAATTTTCTGCTCCTGTACTCAAAGGGTTATAAAATCTAACCATACAGGAGCAGAAATCCCTAGTTATGAAATTGTTAAAGTGGTGTCCTGTGTGAAAGATTGCCATCTAACTCTTCTGCAGATGTAAAAAAAATGGACAGTTATAAAATATCATCTCTCTCCCTCCATGCCACCCATGTCTCTCTCTCTCCCTCCCTCCATGCCACCCATGTCTCTCTCCCTCCCTCCATGCCACCCATGTCTCTCTCCCTCCCTCCATGCCACCCGTCTCTCTCTCTCCCTCCATGCCACCCATGTCTGTCTCTCTCTCTCTCTCCCTCTATGCTACCCATGTCTGTCTCTCTCTCTCTCCCTCCATGCCACCCATGTCTCTCTCTCTCCCTCCATGCCACCCATGTCTCTCTCTCTCCCTCCATGCCACCCATGTCTCTCTCTCTCTCCCTCCATGCCACCCGTGTCTCTCTCTCTCCCTCCATGCCACCCATGTCTGTCTCTCCCTCCCTCCATCCCACCCATGTCTGTCTCTCACATCACCATGTCATACGTGTCTCTCCTCTCCCCATGTGTCTCTTTGCCATGTATCTTCTCCTCTTTTGTCTTTCTCTCCTCCATGTCTGTCTGTCTTTCTCCTCTTCCAACCTCTGTCTGTCTCTCTTCTCCCTCCATATGCCACAACCAGTTTGCCCATTAAATATGCCACTGCCAGATGCCCATTAAAACATGCCCCAGCACCCATATTGCTGACCCAGGACTTACCTCAGCACCCCAGATCATGCCCCATTGCCCACTCAGGACTTACCCCAGAATGTCAGGACATGCCCCATTGCCCATCCAGTACTTACCCCAGCACCCCAGGACATGCCCCACTGCCCACCCAGGACTTACCCCAGCACATGCCCCATTGCCCTCCCAGGACTTACCCAGCACATGCCCCATTGCCCACCTAGAATGTACCCCAGCACCCCAGGACATGCCCACCCAGGACTTACCCCAGCACCCCAGGACATGCCCCATTGCCCATCCCGGACTTGCCCCAGCACCCCAGGACATTCCCCATTGCCCACCCAGGAATTACCCCAGCACCCCAGGACATGCCCCATTGCCCACACAGGACTTACCCCAGCACCCCAGGACATGCCCCATTGCCCACCCAGGACATACCCCAGCACCCCAGTACATGCCCACCAGAGGACTTACCCCAGCACCCCAGGACATGCCCCATTGCCCACTCAGGACTTACCCCAGAACCTCAGGACATGCCCCATTGTCCATCCAGTACTTACCCCAGCACCCCAGGACATGCCCCATTGCCCACCCATGAATTACCCCAGCACCCCAGGACATGCCCCAATGCTCACCTAGGACTTACCTCAGCACCCCTGAACATGCCCCATTGCCCACCCAGGACCTACCCCAGCACCCCAGGACATGCCCCACTGCCCACCCAGGACTTACCCAAGCACATGCCCCATTGCCCTCCCAGGACTTTCCCAGCACATGCCCCATTGCCCACCTAGAATGTACCCCAGCACCCCAGGACTTGCCCACCCAGGACTTACCCCAGCACCCCAGGACATGCCCCATTGCCCATCCCAGACTTGCCCCAGCACCCCAGGACATTCCCCATTGCCCACCCAGGAATTACCCCAGCACCCCAGGACATGCCCCATTGCCCACACAGGACTTACCCCAGCACCCCAGGACATGCCCCATTGCCCACCCAGGACATACCCCAGCACCCAGTACATGCCCACCAGAGGACTTACCCCAGCACCCCAGGACATGCCCCATTGCCCACTCAGGACTTACCCCAGAACCTCAGGACATGCCCCATTGTCCATCCAGTACTTACCCCAGCACCCCAGGACATGCCCCATTGCCCACCCATGAATTACCCCAGCACCCCAGGACATGCCCCAATGCTCACCTAGGACTTACCTCAGCACCCCTGAACATGCCCCATTGCCCACCCAGGACCTACCCCAGCACCCCAGGACATGCCCCACTGCCCACCCAGGACTTACCCCAGCACATGCCCCATTGCCCTCCCAGGACTTACCCAGCACATGCCCCATTGCCCACCTAGAATGTACCCCAGCACCCCAGGACATGCCCACCCAGGACTTACCCCAGCACCCCAGGACATGCCACATTGCCCATCCCGGACTTGCCCCAACACCCCAGGACATGCCCCATTGCCCACTCAGGAATTACCCCAGCACCCCAGGACATGCCCCATTGCCCACACAGGACTTACCCCAGCACCCCAGGACATGCCCCATTGCCCACCCAGGACATACCCCAGCACCCCAGTACATGCCCACCAGAGGACTTAACCCAGCACCCCAGGACATGCCCCACTGCCCACTCAGGACTTACCCCAGAACCTCAGGACATGCCCCATTGTCCATCCAGTACTTACCCCAGCACCCCAGGACATGCCCCATTGCCCACCCATGAATTACCCCAGCACCCCAGGACATGCCCCAATGCTCACCTAGGACTTACCTCAGCACCCCTGAACATGCCCCATTGCCCACCCAGGACTTACCCCAGCACCCCAGGACATGCCCCACTGCCCACCCAGGACTTACCCCAGCACATGCCCCATTGCCCACCCAGGACTTACCCAGCACATGCCCCATTGCCCACCTAGAATGTACCCCAGCACCCCAGGACATGCCCACCCAGGACTTACCCCAGCACCCCAGGACTTGCCCCATTGCCCACCCAGGAATTACCCCAGCACCCCAGGACATGCCCCATTGCCCACACAGGACTTACCCCAGCACCCCAGGACATGCCCCAATGCCCACCCAGGACTTACCCCAGGACATGCCCCATTGCCCACCCAGGATGTACCCCAGCACCCCAGGACATGGCCACCCAGGACTTACCCCAGCACCCCAGGACATGCCCCATTGCCCACCCAGGACTTACCCCTGCCAGCACCCACAGTTGTCCAGCTCCCTGGTGTCTAATGGCAGGGAGCTTGATCCTCCCATGCTGCCTCTCACACTCCCCATGTGGTCTGATGTCTGAGCGCCGGTAGGTCACGTGAGTCCCGGCGCTCTGACCTCAGTACAGCACGAGGAGCGAGAGAGGCAACATGGGAGGATGTCTGTGCGCAAGCTGACAGCCCTCCCGCAGAGTGGCTGTTAAGTCAGCGCCTCTGCCGGCAAGCTTTTTTTTTTTGCAGGAGACACCCTGCCAAGCGCTCCTGCTGTGACAGTGATTAGTCTGGCTCAGCCTCAGTCAGGCTGACAGACTGAGGCTGAGTCACACTAATTACTGTCACAGCAGGCACGTCTCTCGCAGGAGGGAGTCAAAACTCTTTTTCCTGTGCCGTGTGGACACAGACCTGGCGGCTGGCTGACATACAGTGGGCGGCAAATTGCCGCCCCAGTCAAAGTGTCGCCTGGGTCCATGGACCCCCCGGGACCCATGTTAGGGCCGTCCCTGGAGCCACCGTGTGTTATATTCCTATGTTACCATAACTTAACCCTTTGAGTGCCAGCTTTGCAATGCGTTGCATACCCCTCTGGCACTCAAAGGGTTAAGTAAGGAGGAGTTACTGCTTCCATTGGGTGATTCAATGGGGGAGTGATTTAAATCATGCAGGGAGTTGGCCTGCCCTCACTATCCAGCCCGCCCACCACTATCCAAGTAACTGAAAAAACAAAATGGCTGCCACTCACTCCTACACCACAGACACAAACACATCAGACAAAAAAATACACACACACTCATACTGTCACTCACACTCTCACACACACACTCCCCTCTGGCACTCAAAGGGTTAACTCTTCATCTTTTCAGTCACCTCACTAACTGTCTGTCTTCAACTGTCACTCCTCCACTTCCTGCTTCCTGATTCCCGCCGTTTCTCCTTAAAGGGAGAGAGATGCTTTGCTGTATGTTACAGAGGGCAAGCCTCAAACACCACTTTCTATTTGTTCCCTCAGCATAATGCTACTCTGCCTCAACTGAAGAGCCACTGTGTGTTATATTGCTATGTTACTTCAGCTTAAGTAAGGAGTTACTGTTCCCATTGGGTGATTCAATGGAGGAGTGATTTAAATCATTCAGGGAGTTGGCCTGCCCTCACTATCCAGCCCGTCCACCACTATCTAAGTGACTAAAAAAACAAAATTGCTGCCAATCACTCCTACACCACAGACACACACACACAGAAGCCACACACATGCCACACACACACACACAAGCCACACACACACACACAAGCCACACACACACACAAGCCACACACATACACAAGTCTCACACACACACACACACACACACACACACACACACACACACACACACACACACACAGAGTCCCCAGGGGTCCCTCCACCAACCTGAGGCACACAATGAGCTGATCCAACAAAGAGAGGGCAGGATCGGCTCCATTTCTGGTATCTGCAACACTACAATGCTTTTGGCTCTTGGTGCACAATGTGCTTCTGGTGCAGGAAGCCCAGTTGCTTCATGTAGCTCGGAGGCAGGCAGGCCCAGTACCAAATCCTTCATGTTCCCCCTTCATGAAGCTCAACACTCCACCCAGCAACAGCCCGTTCATGCGGCCCTTCAAGGAGCTCTCTGCAAGCAGCAGCTGGATGCGGCTATTACCTGTGGCTGAGGGGCTGGAGACAGACCATGCTGGGGCCACTCTGTAGTACACACTCTTACACACAAGCTTCTTCACCGAGGCTCTCTGCCCGCTGTCACACACCTGTACTGTGTAAGTACCCTGGCACAAAAAATATACATGCCGCACTATAGCTGCTCCAACCAACACACCATCCCTGCTCCAACCACACACACCATTCCTCCTCAGTTACCGCTCTCGGTGCCCAGGCTGCGTCCCTAGTAACGATCTTGGCCGAGGCCTGCAGCAGGAGGTGTCTTCCTGGCCAGGGAGCAGGGCCTGCGGTTGTCTGGCAGCCTCTGAGTGTGCATGTACAGAGTCCACTTCAGGTACTGTGGACTCCATGACTCTCACTACATACTGGGACAGCTGGTTAACCCTTTCTGTGCCAGAGGATTAAGCAACACAATGAGCAATGCCTTGCCTACCCCTCTGGCACTTACAGGACCGTAATAAGATCTGTGTGTGTGTGTACACATGTATGTGTGTGTGTATGTATGATCAATGTCTGTATATGTCACTGTATCTGTGTGTGTCTATGTATGTGTGCAATATGATTCTTTCTGCTTCACACAGTACACAAAAAAAATCATCAGTCAATACAGCTAAATGAAAAAATTCTTACAAAATACCTTCAACATGCCACCTACAACATTTCAAACAAAAAATGCTACATAACACATACCCTACTACAATGACGGGCAATGCCGTCACATATTGCTAGTATATATATATATATATATATATATATATATATATATATATATATATATATATAATATGCTGAAGTTTGAAGAAACATTTATGTGAGTTTTATTGTTGTGTTATATTCATATACAGTCTGATCTGATTAAAAATTGCTCTTGTCCTCTAGTGTAAATCCTTAACACCAAGGGGTCCAAATAAACAAATCAGATAACAGTTAGTTGCAAAGCTTAAACCAACGCAATCTGAAAATATGGTAAACTAGTTTGCTTATATCTGGAGATACATATGGGTCCTCTGACATCAAATATCATGACCTTTTGATGTTGCTGCATCATTATTTGACATGATGTGGTGTATGCTGTTTGTGGGCCACACAAATTCCCGGTACAACTGCAATTATGCAACATTTTTCTTTGTTGTGAAGCATGGGGAAATGTGGAAGAGAGTGTTTTGATCAGGATGGATCTTTTTCACTCTGCTGCGGCTTCTCAATAAATTCATCCTTTTTTCAATAACCATTCAAAATGACATTATTGGCACAGCTCCACTCTGTATGCAATAATAATTTTATTCTTAGGGTATCTCTGTTTAAGTGAGTACTTTTTCTGAGGTTGGGCAGTTCTTCAGACTTGAATTGATATGTGAGATGCGATCCTCTGTCTGTCATGGGGAATTGAATCTATGAGACGTATTATGAAATGTAGAGAGTATGTTTCTTGGAAATAAAAATAAATCCATGTTTAATCAGAGGAGAAAACGCTGATGCTGATCCCTCAAAGCAAGATAAGCCAGTGATTAAACATGAATGCCTCAATTATAGAAGCAGAAATGTAAACATAAGAAGGATGATAAATATACCCCTAGGTTAAAAAGACAAAAATATATGTGCTATTTTCATTATATATACTAAAACATTTATTTATGCCTTGAACTTTCTGAGGAATAGTGCTTCTTAAGTTAATTGCTGCTGATTATTAAAACAGATTGGAGCTTACACTATAAGACAAGACTGGCTAGACACCTGGGGGCAGATGCACTAAGATGTTACAGAGTTGTGATAAAGAGGTGACACACTCTCCAGTATTATTTTATAAAGCCGCTGCACTAAGATCTATTGAGTTAGGATCTATAGAATAACACAGGAAATGGTAAGTTTATCACTTTTAATCAGAAAAACTGTTTTTAACCCCTTTAGGACCAGGGTCCTGGGAAGTAACCTTCCCTTAAGGACCAGCTTGATTCTTTCCGACGCACCGGTACAAATGTCCTGTTACACGTACCTGTGCACCAAGTTTGGGGCTGTGAGAGAGACTTCTTCAGTCTTGGAGTGGTCAATTTCAGACCACCCGGAGGAGCTCTGTAAGTAAAGTGTATGTGACATGCTTTGACCATCACTGGTCCTTAAGGCAACTTATGTCATTGCATGTCACGTGGTCCTTAACGGATTAAAGAATAGATCTGCTTTAATACTCACAAATGGAAAACTATTAATTGCCAGAAACCCACAGCAGGAAATGCATTATTTCACACTAGTGTAAAAGCCTGTGTACACAGGCCAAGGTCCGGGTAATGTTAACCCCTTTGAGTGCCCTAGAATTTCTCCAGTTCTATTTAACGCCAGGGGCGGACTGACCATTTGGGCATTCGGGCACAGACCGAGGGCCCGTGACCGAAGGGGGCCCGCCGCCGCTTCCATCGCTGCTCAGCTTCTCTCCAACCACGGCCGCCGGTGCGCCGTTCTAGTATTACAGAGCGCTGGGAGATGACATCATATCCCAGCCTCTGCATTACTAGAGGCGCGCAGGACTTCGCCACGCCGCTAGACCACCAGGGACTGGAGGTAGGGGCAATGTCGAGATGAAGGGGCATAGTGGTGGAAGGGGCGATGTGGAGATGGAGGTGAAGGGGGCAATGTGGATATAGGGGCATTGTGGAGATGAAGGGGACAATGTGGATATGGGGGCATTGTGGAGATGAAGGGGACAATGTGGAGATAGGGGCGTTGTGGAGATGAAGGGGACAATGTGGATATGGGGGCATTGTGGAGATGAAGGGGACAATGTGGAGATAGGGGCGTTGTGGAGATGAAGGGGACAATGTGGATATGGGGGCATTGTGGAGATGAAGGGGACAATGTGGAGATAGGGGCGTTGTGGAGATAAGATGAAGGGGACAATGTGGATATAGGGGCATTGTGGAGATGAAGGGGACAATGTGGAGACAGGGGCATTGTGGAGATGAAGGGGGGCATTGTGGAGATGAAGAGGGGCATTGTGGAGATGAAGGGGGCATTGTGGAGATGAAGGGAGGCATTGTGGAAGGGGGCATTGTGGAGATGAAGGGGACAATGTGGAGATGGGGGCATTGTGGAGATTAAGGGGCAATGTGGAGATTTCTGCAGGGGGCCCAGACCTCTTTTTGGACCAGGGGCCCTGGGTCCTGTCAGTCCACCCCTGTTTAACGCATTTCACTCACAGACTTATTCCAAAAATAATACATGTCCAGAACAATCAGACAAACAATTACATTCTAGAATAAGAGAGCATTTAACCCTTTGAGTGCCAGAGGGGTGCACAATGCATTGCATTGCATTGTGACACTCAAAGGGTTAAATCACTTATTATAATAATAATAATTACATAGTTAACAATATGTTTCCAGACATTTATTAGACAGTGATCTTTCAGATACATTTTTAACCATAGATATATCTAATATGCCTCAAAGAGCAGGATACAGAATGGTAGTTCTTCACTTAGCACTGAAAACCACACTGTATGAACTGCGAGTTGGATCAAATTTATTTTAAAACTGACACATGTACATTTTTAAACTAAATTTATAAATATAATGTAAATGACATCACATCATCTGCATCATAGGGGACAAATACAGACACAGAAAATTCCTATTAATTCAGACTGGGTTTTAGTCCATCAGACGCTATAAAGGTCTCCAGTGCATTGCAAAGCAATAGGCAAAGATATGCTAGGACAGGAGGAGGTTCCACTGTGTTCATCTCCTTGGCAACACAGCTATCTCAATGTGAAAAAGCATTAAACACACTAGATGGACAGGATTGTGCCATAAACTTTAATTTAAAATGTTGAGGCAGTGTTGCATTGGAGCTATTTGAAGCAAATGAAAGCGCTATAAAAATGTAGACATTTACAATATTTGCTGACATTATAATATTGTAACCTTATAACCATATTATACCCCAATCAATCTCTAGAGATGGTAACATATTTTTGAGGTGACTCTGGTGGTGACTTCAATTATCATGTATAGTATAGGTATGTAAAATGGTATGTTTTGAGATATTCAAAATTGTGCAAAATACATAAGGCCTGAATTCCTGTTTGTGCCTTTTATTTTTATTGTCTTTTTTTATTTTTTAACATACTTTAAAAAACACTAGGAATTCTGGTAATCTCATTCACATTTCAACTAATCTGATATTTCCTGGTTCTTTAGTGCACTCTTTGGAATGCCTGTTCTGTACATAGTAAGTTAACGTCAATTGGTGTCTGATGTATTTCTACCTACAGATCCCACCGGTACACACAGAAACTAATACTACTAAACCTGCAAAAACCCTTTAGTTCCTATACACCTCTCTTCCTACTGTCAACCTTTCCTACCTCAACCGGGTTACTGGATACTATAATTGCCAGTATCCTTTGCAAAAAAAACATTCTTTGGGGAAAAACAACAGCATCATAAGAAACAAATAACAGTTACTATTGGTTTTAATATGACTTTAAACCCATTAAATGATTATTGCACCTTGTAATCAAACCTGATTTGTATCTCCTACATCTGATTTAGCCTTGAAGGCCTTACGCAGTTCTACTCTCGTTATCTACCTATTTTAACCTACCATAATGACTTGGGTTCACTATCAAAATGTTGCACACTATTGTGTGACCAACTAAACCGTCTCCGGGATGAAAAGGGTAACATGAGAATCTCGTCCGCATTAAAAGGGTGAGATTCTCATGTTGTGGGCTTAAGCATTGCTCATTTGTGTGCCCGCAATATACCTTAGTGATATATGAGCGCACACATGAACATAAATATACCTTGGTGATATATGAGCGCACACATGAACATAAATATACCTTGGTGATATATGAGCGCACACATGAACATAAATATACCTTGGTGATATATGAATGCACGCATGAACATAAATGTACCTTGGTGATATTTGAGCTCCCGCATCAACATAAACATACCTTGGTGATATTTGAGTGCCCGCATAAACATAAACATACCTTGCTGATAAGTGGGTCTGCATAGGTGGACTATAGAAATGTAGCCATCAAGCCAGCAGAGTTATGTGTGACTCTCACTCTCCTTCCCCTCGGTGTCCACAATCATGTCACCATCTGAATTGTGCACCTGAGTCTTTGATTGTTTTTTTATTATTATGAGCCACGGACACTGAAGGGAAGGAGAACGGGAATATACACAGAACTGTTGTGGCTATAGTCCACCTATGCATAGACAAATATCACCAAGGTATGTTTATGTTCATGCGGGTGCTCAAATATCACCATGGTATGTTTATGTTCATGCAGGCGCTCAAAAACTATCTATTCCAATGAAACCATGGCGAAACGCTCGTCAATTTACCGGTCCAGTCTTTTTAAATTGTCTGCACCAAGTCAATAGACTTTATAATGCTATATTTAATTGTAAAACATCAGCTGGCCAAATGTTCTTTTGAAATTGAAGTTAATCCTATCGTTTAGATCAATCTGTTTTTAACTGATTAGGGCTCCTTTAACCCTTCTCTGCATGGCTAAGAGGCAAGCCTGAAATGCCCCGGCACTTGTATGAATGGGATATGGGTTTCTTTGTCTCTCAATTAGAATAGATATTAGTTACTTAGTACTGGCTATTGATACAGTGATGGCGTGCCTTGAGATCTTGTTACTCTATTTTGAATGACCTTTTCTTAGCCATATTTAGCTGTTCTGTTCCATATCAATCCTAAATACCTGAGCACTACTTTACATTTCACAGCACCCTGTGTAAGGACACAATTGCCTACAAACACCACACATTTGACTTTCAATGCGTGCTATAGGTTGTTGACTTATTTTAGTCATATTCAGCTGTACTCCTGTGTCTTGATCTGTGTAGACATTTTTTGGAATGCTGATTCTCGTATTGTGATAACTGCCATGAAGGAAATTATGTACAGCGATGCATGGCTAAATATATACTAGCATTCCTTAAACCTATCAATATATTTACTTGAATTAATTGGCATTACAGCTTGTCTGCTGACTACAGATAACGGAGAACTACCTGACAATCACCTTTACCTTTGTATATATCTAATTTGCAGAAGGTGGTGAGAAATAGATCAGCCTTAGGTAGTGGGTCTGCCATAAGGCGACCCACAACTCTGTAGCCTAGGGACCCACCACTCACTCCTTATCTATATATTAACTGGATATATTTCAAGCCTTAAAGGGATAGTAATGTTTCATAATAAAAGCAGCTCTAATTAAAGTATTTGGACTTTGGAGAGTGTTATTTCAGTTCAGTCAGAGTTCGAGTTCACAAGTAATTCAATGACAAAGTCTCCCCCTCCCGCCCATTTTACTGATGTAACACTGTTCAGCCAGAGCAGAAGGGAGGTGCCCAGGTAGACTGCAGAGAGGGACAATCTTCAGTTAAGATAAGGGAAAAACCTGAAAAGCTTGTCAAGGTGGGCAGGGTTTTCATTGTTTTCAGAGAAAGAAGATTGTCCCCTGCTGTTATCTGTCTGGTCTATGGACTGGATTCCACATCTGAGAAGAGATGGCTTACACTAGGTAAAAGGGGCGGGAGGGGAAACTTTGCTTATGAATATCTCTCAAACCATAAAGGTTTGAGAGAAAAGACTTATATCGTTCTTCATGTTTTTTTAATGCCTACAAAATAAAATACAGATAAAACAAAGTATTACTATCCCTTTAAAGCAAGGTTATCCTGCATTTCCAATATAGGATAGTGATCATTCCAAGATTCTGTCTGAGCTCAGCTGGTAGCTTAATCTGCCTCCAAGGAACGTAGGCACATTGATTTATTGGGTACAATGTACTTGAACCATTTGTACTCAACTCCTTAAAGAGAGTGTATACTAGTGAACCTAGGAAGACCACACAGCAATGCCTGAATCTGTATTTAATTATCTACACTTTGTGCGGATCCAGGAGAGTAAGCACTGTCAGAATTGCTCCGGATCAACGGAGAGCTAATGCTGATAAGCTGCATACCTTCAGTAAGATCCAAAGTTATAATCCACAGTATGGTGTAATACAGCCCTAACATGTCTGGTCTGTCCTATGCATACAGACAGATCATAACCAGCACAGAGTCATATTCGACCCTTAATAGATTCGGTCGGGGTTCATTGTGCTAATACACAATCTAACTAGCCACTACATTGTATATCAATTTATTGGAAACCCGTGCCTTATTTAATTCTGAGGGGAACTCCAGCTACATAATTCAGGTAGATTTTCTTTCTATGATCTTCAGCATGAACCGTTAACCACTTGATTGGATCCCGGGAAATGGGTCATATTGGTTTGGCTTTAGATCTAACGAGAGCCAATATAGATAAGCTACTTGCCTCCTTTAAGATCCAGCGGTTATCAGCACTATGAAGTGTTACCCTATGCTTTAACTATTTGAGGGTGTAGGTGATTTAAGAACAGCATGCATAAGGTTACGCTTCATTGAGGAAGTGAGACATCAATCACACTAGATGAATCAACCAGGACATACTACAATGTCTATTAATTTCTAGTTAACTATTTTATTTCTAGTTAACTACTCCTAACAGGAGATTTAAGAGCTGTCCCACAAATGGGTTTCACCTGATCCAAAATTGATATATAGATTCTCTTTTATTTAAAGTTTACTACTCCTAACAGGTTATTTAAGAACTGTCTCACAAAGGGTTAAACCTGATTCAAAATTGATATACAACAGGAGTGAACATTATCGTTAGTTCAGAGCGTTCTGTTCATATCCAAACTTGTGTTTAACCATTAAGACCATTCTCTTTAGCACATTAAGGGTTCTAGCAAGTCTCCTTATGATCAAATTATTAGGGAGCCTACTTATCTAGAACTCGTGTGTTATTTAGTATATACTGTTTCGCATTTGATTACACACAACTTTAGTGATTAGCCCATATATACCAAGTTCTGTTAATATTCATTTAGGATATTTAGGAGCACCTTTATCAGTAATTTACATCTTTTGATCCTAATTACAGTACTCTATTTACTAGTGTTTAATTAAAAAAAATTATTGATATTAATAAATATTCCTTTTTATCACTTTTCACTCATCTAGTCAGTATTTTCTGACATCTTAGCCAATATTCAGATCTGCGGCTTAATCCCTTCTCAAGGATAGTGCAACCTAGATTTTTTTTTCTTTTCACTCAAATATCACAATGTATGTTTATTTTTATGTGGGTGCTCAAATGAGCGACACTTAAGCCATGAGAATCTCACCCTTTTGATGCGGCCGAGATTCTTATGTCGCCCTTTTCATCCCAGTGACATGGTTATTTCACTGTTTAGTTGGTCGCCCAATAGAAGGTGACATTTCAAAAGGATACCATAACTTACCCACCAGTTTAACCTCACAGGGTCCAAGGAAAAGATTAAAGCAATAAATAAATACACATACATTTTCCTTATCACAAAACCAAAATCTATGTATGATTCCTCTTATAAACTCAGCTTCTTTACCTCTCTATGATGGACGAAGATGTTTTGACCTACTGTCTTCCTTCCAATTTGTCATCCAATTACAAACTTTTTTAATCATATTGCCTCACAACATATTCACTCTTAATTCTTTTTATTCCAAATCCATTTTCATTAATGGCAAATTGTAAGTGCATCCTTTCTTAGCCCTACCTGTCTATCTACTTTCTAACAATCAACTATATTATGTCTCAAAGTTTATTTTATACCTAGCAGATTAAGTTTTTCATTCTCAGTCATATGGATCCTCTAAAAGTTGAATTCTGCTTACAAGTTTTTAAGATCTCATTCAGTTAAGTTGCAACATACTTAACCACAGCTGATGTAAAGAATAATTACTCCCTAATCATTTGTCTAGACATCTTCATTGAATTTGACACACTGGACAGGTCTCAACGCTCCTGCCTTTCTAATTGCTCCTTCAGTGTCTATTTTTCAGACATCACTGATACCTCTTTCAATCAAAATACTATAAGGTGCTATTTTGTGCCTCTGTCTGTTGTTTTTCTTCATAATCGTTACTACCAGTGTGAGTAATTTATATTTCAGTGCTCTCCCTATAATAATGACATCCAAATAATCCCCTTCTCCACCTCACACATGTCTCATATCACCAACTGTTTTTTTTTTCTGCTGTACTGATCTTCAATCAACATTCTTCGAACATTCTAGCACTGCCAGTCCCTTCATTGGTTACCAATATGTACAGACCAGATTTAATATTAAAATCAAGTGTCTAGCATTTAATGCTTTTAATTGGGAATATACTTGATTAAGTGTCTCTTAATTTGTTTAAAAGAAGGACTTGCCTAGGTAGGTGCCTTCAAACAGCAGTCAGTTATATCTGTATGTTATTGTAGTTGCTTTTGATCTTTCTTTAATTTATTGCTAATGCTTTCATTTTGCAATCTGATAAAGATTAGTGTCAATCAAGTCTATTAAAGCATCCTGTTTGTTGGTGTTGTGTCACAGAATCAGGCTTCAGCTGAGACAACTGTATACATGAAACTGCAGATATAATACAAATATAGATTTACCAGACTGCAAGACTGCTGTGCGAAGGCACATGCCTTGGTAAATGAATCTGTTATACAAATTAAAAGCCTCTTACTCCTTGGTTCTAGTTCCCCTTTAACAATGTTGAACTAATGACCCATTGTTGCCTCTGAGATTGCTGTGGTGTACATGTGCACGTCTCTCCATTTGTATTCCCCCATCTCACTCGCTGATACAAGGCTTTTTTGTACCGAACAATGTGTACAACCTCACTTTACCAAACTCTCAGTAAGTCTAGGAATTTAAAATATTTTTTTGAAAATACCCCTCTTCATATGAGCCTATAAAACTACCACTGCTTCCACAGCTTCTCTATCTAAATTATTTCACTACTTGATCTTTCATTACATATTATCTCCCTCTTCCATTTATAGTGAGTTCTAAAGAACTCTGTGCTCAATCTTGCCCATGCTGCAGTTACCATTCATATGATTATCCAATAATTGCATTCTTCTTAACTATCTATGTGATAAATTCATTGCTATCTTCTAGATTGCCAGTATTTCTAAATATATGTGCATAAGAAGAGGTAATTGTTAGCTTTTGTCATTTTACATGGGACATCTATATAGTGATTAAAATAGAGATTTAGATTGAAACAGAAAGGAGAATGGTGAATTAAAACATGATTTGTTTGTTGTCATTTTATTATTTTTTTATAACTAAGGTCACTATCAAAGGATATACCTACAATGACTTCAGTGTAACCATAGGCTAAGAATGTGCTAAACTGTTTGTTAGTCTTCAGTAGAAGCCTTTCATCATAATTGATGTTTCTTTTGAACACAGAAATATACTAAAGGTATATTTGTCTTTATATGCTTTGAATGTTGTCTGGAGGCATGAGGCAGTCAATCTTCAGTAGTATTTGTATAAAAATATTCCGGTATCTTTTTTTCTCAAAGCAAATGACAGGATATAGGATTATTATTTCAGGGCTTATAATTTTAAGTCCTTTGCTACTAGCCAAACCTGAAACGTTACTCACCACTGGAAGCCAAAATATACTCGCCAGGGCTAAATTTTCACTCGCCATTGGCTAGTGGCGAGTTGAAATTTTGAGCCCTGATTATTTTATTACATTTTGCCCAATAATATAATATAACATGACATATTTTATTTATAAATTATCTAATATACAAAGTTGTATTCAGAAATTCAAAGTGGTGTAATTCTAGGACAACTGTATGATTGAGTCCAAATATGTGTATGCAAGGCATGTAAATGAATAAAACAAATAAATAATATAAATAAATAAACATATATGTATAAGTTTAGCATATGAGTAGGTGTACCAGTTCCCATAGCTTTCTATTGGAGAATAGCTAATGAACAAGTACATCCTCTGATTTTCTTACACATTCATCTATTTGCTACTGTATTATGAATTTCCCCCTTATAACATAAGAAACATACTAAACACTTGACTTGGAGCTATGATATGAATGGCTTACTATGTAAAGAAAACTGATATATTTTAATTAAATTTATGATACTGTAGTTAATTTTTTTTTCATTCTTGCTAGAAAGGTTTTTAGGCATGTACATTTTAAGCTGATTTTTACTGCAAACAATCCCATTTACATTGTTAAATAAAGTTAAATTGCGACAGAAATTGTGCTTATTTGAGAATAGGTAAATATACATAAGAATAGGTAAATATACTTCAAAGAGGATGGGAAGTATTGGGAAAGTGAGGTATGTAGATTAGAGATTTAAAGATAAGTCAAAATATTTACCGGTAGTTGATTTTCAGCCTGCTTTCTTAGGGAGAAGAGTGAGGGCTTGAAAGACACCTTCCATGGGCACATTTAAATGAATATGGGATCTTCTGGCTCAATATTAATAATGTAATGATTTTCTCTTCCAGAGGGAGACTAGAGCTGTAGAAGCAGCTATTGACTGATCAGCAATAGGAAAGGAAAGAAATTCTGATTCAATGGCTATTTCCAGGTGTTTTCACTGGGTGGATTGTTTGGCTCTCATTGCATCACCAACTGACACCTAATTTGCTGTACAGGATTATTAGAATACAAAAAATCTCCCTGAAAATATTTTTTCCAATACAGCCACATTTGTTCAAATCTGCTAAAGTGACCTCTATGTAGGCACATGTTTTTGAACACTGTCAAGTTGTGATGGATTAAATTTACCCATATATAAAAATACATGCATGCATGTATGTATGTATATTTTTATTTATATATTACCACCAGGTGTACTTAGGACTTTACAGTTTACATATAGTATAGAATGGGTATAATAGGTGCAGTAATTAAGTGGGTATATAGACAATCATAAGGGGAACACCAGATTTGCACACATTTGGATAGGAGGTCACTGCTCCATGAAGCTAACAATATAAGTATAGGATAGGTGACATACAGATACAATCAGGTAGATGAGAAGTGCAATTTTCAACATATAAGTTACTTTTTCCTCATTATGTTAGTGCTACATTTAAAAAGTGCTCTTTCAGCTTGGATTTAAAGTTGTTGAGGGTCGGGGCTTGGTGAATGCTGGGTGGTAGGGAGTTCCAGAGGTAGGAAGCAGCAAGGGAAAAGCCTTCAGTTGTGAAACAGTGATAGTGGTAAAAGGAACAGTGAGTTGGCAAACCATGCATGGTGTATAGAGGACATACCGGTATATGGTGGGATGTAAAAAGATTAAATATATGGTGGGGATAAGTGTTGGAGAGTCTTGAAGGTAATGAGGATTTTGAATGTAATACGTTTATTGGAAGCCATGGCAGTGATTTTAAAAGTGTAGTTGTGAGTACTGTTCTGGAGGAAAGGAAGAATATGTTGGTGGTTGAATTAAGAATCGATTGGAGAAGATCAATATGGCTAGCAGGCAGAGCAATAATTAAAGCGTTTCAGTAGTCCAGGCAAGAAAGGATAGGAGTGTGCATAAGACTTTCTGTTGTAGAATGAGCAGGCAATAGCTGGAATTTTGCTTTATTTCGAAGAAAGAAGTGAAATGTTTTAGTTACTTCATTAATATTTGCAGAACTGGTCACAGCACTAAAGATCTCAAAGTGACTGCACTGATGGGGCATTTTAGCACACAGATAGACATAAAGATCTGGGAGTATAAATTTGATGACCAAGTTTAAGACTTGGAATTGTGGTCTGAACTGTGACAAGGAATTTATGTCACACTATCCCACACAATAAACATATTTTGGGCCCATTGGGTACCAGGGCCTGTGCAATTTTTTGCAAGTGATGGGTTGCACACCCACTGGCGTTTGTAGGGTTACCCATACATTCTAAATATGTAGTCATCTTTAACAAAAGACTAAATTCACTGGAGCATCAAACAGGTAATAAACCTTGTACCTTTTAGCCTACATTAGTGCTAATGTTCATGCTACAAAGAGACCCTAATGGAGCCAAGGGATTGATGCTAAGAAATTCACACAGTGGAATTTAAATGTAAAACAATTTGAATGACTGTATAAACTTTCATGTATTTTGTATTCAGCCTTCATTCTTAATATGCCAGAAGAATGGACCTTGTGTCTTGAAAGCATGCCTCCTAAAGCCACTTAGTTAGCTAATAATCGCATCACATTTTAATCTTCCAGGTTCCTGCTATTTAAGCACATCCAGCATAATCACATTGATGTTTATGATGACAATGATAAACCATTTCCCAAAATATCAGGTGCTCTCACCAAAAAACAATTACTAAGATTTCTAAAATCCCACAATGAAATGTGAAATGTGTAAAGACATATTGCCATAGTCTCCCATCTGCAGAAACTCTGTCTGCTGGTGGTATTGGTAAAGGAAATGTTAGTATCAAAAAGAACCCTCAGGGTATATTACCCTGGTATATTACTACTAGCTGGGCCCCTGGACCCTAGAAAAAGATTAGGTGATGATGATGTCCTTGCTGTTCTTAGCTGGTGGGGGTTGCCTTAATAACCACATATGACAATGTATTGAAGACTAATAGGTTGCAAGGAAAAAGGGAACCAATTGATTGGTAATTAGTCATGCCTTATGGGAAGTGTTCGTCACCCATCACCACCACCACCAGCCACTTGTTGTTAGTTGTCAGTTCAACAATTCACCACCATCAGCAGTAGCAAAAAATATTTTCAGTACTTAGTTTGTTGTAAGCCTATTATAAGTGCTAATCATTTTTAAAGGCTTATGCTCAGCCTTCTAACATAACTATGAGGCTAGATTTGCCACAGGCCTCACCCTGCTAACGATTTTTCAAAGCTTACCTTCCATTAGGTCTGCTAACAATTTTTTTTCAAGGCTTACCTTGCAGTAGGACTCAGCCTTGAAAATAATTTTAGAAAGCTGAGGCCTACAGTAAGGTAAGTCTGATCCTGTGACATTTGATGCTCAGGCAACTCAACAGGAACTAAATTAGCAAGCACTATAATGTCACTGGTGGGGATAGTCATTCCCATAAGAAGATCTTGCTCTCTAACTCCTCATTTGTTTTAGCTAAGAATGCAGTAATTTCACTGTGATGTGATCATCATCATCACCACCACCAAACTCGTTCTTGTCTCTTGATATTGACAAAGGTGGTGCATCTGGTGTCACACTCACAGCACCACTGTCTCAGGTAGATGAACCTCTTTGCTGCTACTGCACACAGGTACCAGTGGACAATAAAAAGCCTTCTTTTTAAAAAAAAAAAACATGCCCCAGGTCCCTGAGGATGTGTTGGGAGCAGTTTTCTGCTGATGCTGAACTCTTACTACTACTTTTGATGCTGCTTGTGCTGTAGCTTTCAACTGTGGATTTCTCCACTTCAGCACTCATCAGCAGTGGGAATTCTCTGGTCCACAGAAAGCATAGACAGAAATTGTCAAGTTCTCTGAAGGATTTGCAAGAATATTTTTTCCATGAAAATTCCTAAAAAAATAAAATGGGACAGTTTGTTCATCCCACTCTAGGTCTTATCTACATTTCACAGAAGCCAAGAAATATGCTACCAACATTTTATCCTCATTCTCACAATGAGAGAGAAGATCCTTGCACAAGTTGGATGGTAACTATTGTCTACATATTTATATCCACAGGATTAGCCCCCTTCTGAGATATTCACCTGTTTTTTAACTTTTTTGTCCAACCATGGGGCCAAAGCATTTAAAGCTACCACTGCTAGGTAGCTGAATTTGTCAACTGCAGAAGCTTATATATTTCAGAAACTGGAACATTCAGCTACAAGTAAGGCACTTTCAACAAAGGCCACTGAAGTATCCTGAGCTGAAAGTGTGACAGTTCTACTGATCACATCTGTATGGCCACTATCTGGCAAAATATTCACACTTTTACACATTGCTACAGGATGGACCTCTAGGCTTTGTAGAAGGCTGCTTTTGGTCATACATTCTTAGAAGCAGTTCTCTTATTCCCTTAGCTTTGCTATCTCTCACCCATGTGCTACCAAGGAGATCCTGAAGGAAAAGGAACTGACAGGCAAGAAAAATTCATTTCTCCAAACATAGAAAAAGTTGATTTAGAGTACAGCAGCTTTTTTTTCCTAGAAAAAATAGCTTTGTGTATAATGTATTTCATTTTAGCTGTGAATCATACGCTTCATATTTACTATACACATTGATGAATGCTGTATTGTTATGTATATCCTCTGCAATCTGTGGTGCATCTTGTGAATAAGAAATTAGGCTATGAGCATAAAGACAATGGCTCATATTTAAAAATAAATTATAAATAAGTTATTCTGGTGTAAACAAAATAAACTATAGGTCAAATCCACATCCCTTTTAAATTTAATTGGGCTTTTAACACCCAGAGAAGTTTCCAATGCATTGTATAGCCATACATTTTAGCTCTCGCTAGTATTCAAGTGACTACAAAGCTCTGTTTAAGTACATGGGAATTTAGGAATTTTTATTTGTCCGCTGTGGTGCAGTTGGTTTACTCCAGAATAACTTCAGTTTACTTTTATAAGTATGGGCCAATGGACCTTATGCATAGAGAAAAGTGGAGCAATTCATTCATTTTAAATGGACTTTTAACCCCACTGAATACTACAGAGGTCTTCAACGCATTGTGAAGAAAACACTGGGGACATTACTACTAGTTTTAAAAGGTATAAAGCCCCTTTATTTTAATAGGAAGGACATTCCTCTCTATTGTTTAAATGGTCAAATTTGTCTTTACAAAAAAGTCCTATATGTCTTCATTTTTATGTTGGTTCACGTTTATTTAAACTGTCAGCTCTCGTAGGAGATGGAGCAATAATTAGGCTTGTAAGAACTCCGAAAATGAGTTGTAGCATTAATCACCTATTAAATGACTGGAAACTTTTTATTTTTCATGTTAGTTGCAATTTAAGGTGCAACATAGTCCTGTTCCTTTTGAGGTTAAAGGCAGCAAAAGGAACAGAAAGAGAAAAGTCACCATTAACCAGGTAGAGGGGAATAGTGAAATCTCCCACTAGAACACACATCTACATGGAAATGGTTACCTCCAGTTTGACTAAAGAAAATATAATCAATAATCAAAAAAACAAGAACATACAAAATAAATGTCATCAAGCGTATAATTTATTATTGGAAAAAATCTTCCTTGCTGTCCTCCTCATAAGAGCAGCCCAAACATGCAAAATGCCCAAGCTCTAAGTGTTTTGGCAGCCTAACGACTCCCCAGTTTACAAGCCTCACTTAACGAGTGACCAAATGTTTGTTGCAGTAAATGTCTCAAATATTGTGACTTTGGAAAATCATCAGCATATTAAGTATTTAACATCTCAGAGGATCACAATGAATACCAGCAGGTACAAATGTGAGGATTCCGCTTAACTAGCCCATTTGCCCTCTCCAATTCCTTCTCTATAATTTCATCAGAATCATAAGGGTAGGCCAGCTACCACTGTTTGTAGACTTTGTATGACATAGCTTTATAATCCAGTCCAACATCATCACATACTTAGCATCATCAAACTTTGAAGCACGAAGGTGGAAGAAGAACGTATAGCAGATTATACATGTATCGGATATATGTACCTCCTTGCTGTGATCGTTATTATCCTGTCCACAGTACATCAATACTGCAGCTCTCAGTGGGCATCAAAGATGAAGAGTAAGTAGGCAGAAGATTAATATGATGTGAAAGCAAAGGGCAGGAGAGTTGCTAGGATTCCAAAATTCCTGGTGCATAGGCCAACATTAAGTGTTATTAGTGCACAGAACAGTCCAATTCTACCACTATTAATAGTGAGATTGGCATTGTTCCAGGCTCCAGATTGGCGACAGAACCTGGTGTTTTCAGGAGGAGACCTGGTGCATTATACCCTTTGGCCACTGCCTAGAAATATCACAGAAAATCAGAAAACATGTAGAGTTGTCACTGTAACTTAGGCAAATAAACACAGTACAAGTGAATTTAACCAGTTTATTGAAGCAAATAATAATGGTAATAATAATATTAATAGGAGCGAACTCTTCCTTAACCGTGGGGAGACAGGCGTAAGGACAGTGTCTAGTCCACTACCCAAGAGCTGAGACTGAACTGAAGTCGGTACAGTAGATATAAGGGGTACAGAACCAGACTTGGCTCTAACCAACAGATAGGAACCTAGAATGTCAGGAATCAGTAACGGAGCGTAACCGGACAACCTCCAGAGAGGGATGTCAGACAACAGCTTGGGCAGCTATAGTAACGGAGTAGTACAGACTGGAGGCCACAGAGTGGAGGTACACTAGCAGGCTACCAGAGATGTAGTTGCAATAGCGCAGTGCAGAACTCAGAGTGAGTACAGGCAGAGACAGCAAGGAATAGTACATGGTAGTGTACCAAGAGGTTACGGAACAAGAGATAACAGGCAACACTGCCAGCTCAGAGGCAATGGGATCGCACAGTGTGGAGGCAATTTGCAATGCTACCAGCAAGGCAGTTGTTGTACCGGATAGGTAGAGAGCGCCTATTGCTATACCTGGAGACAAGTGGTAGTCAGACAGGAGCGGGGAGTAGCACAAAGCATAAGTCAGACAAGCCACAGTCAGGAACCGGATCGGGTAGTTAGCCACAGCCTGGGTCAGCACAGAGCGGGTAGTCAGACAAGCCAGAGTCATAAACGGATCAGATAGTCAGACACAGCCAATGGTCAAAACCTGATCGGATAGTCAGTCAAGCCAAGGATCGAGAACCAGGAGATATCGAAAGCCAAGCAAGGATCAAATGAGCAACACTGGAATACACACAGAAACACCACGAAAGGGCGATTAAGCCCAGTTCGTGGGCAGATTATAAGGCCGCTGCCGGAAGGTGAAGCACAATTGTCCACACAGACAGGAAGCTACAAAATAGCGAGCGGGATGTCAGAGATGCGCACCGCCAATAGCGGCAGACCAGAGGATGCAGTTCCAGTACCAAACTATCAGATAAGAATGAGGGCATACAAATTACGGGCACCGTGATAAGAGTCTCCTTGGCAGCTTACTCCACTAAATGTGATTATAATAATAAAATATATTATTCCCAACCAGTCTGGCAAATGGAACAAATGAAAAGACTATTATGGGTGGATAACCCTTCTGTTACCCCTGCAGACGCATGACACAAGCCAAGGGTTGCCACATTAAAATCTCACATCCATTAAACATAAGGAACTTATGGATTCTCGAATAGTATAGCTCATACAGTCAAACTAGGCCTACCCTTTGTACCGTATTCCTAAAGTATCCAGCGCAGGCACATCCACCATTGACCCTAATATATCTAACTGCATCACTCCAGCGGCTAACAGTGAGATGACTTACCAAGTAGGAGTCACCTCTCTCCCAGCAGTCCTGTAGACCAAGCACTGATGCATAGCTTTAAACATACATATTATTCCACCACAAAGGAAGGAAAAACATGAAGATAAAAGAAAATCACTTTACATGTATAAATGCAACCATAGGCAATTCTTGGCAAAACAATCTGCTCCATTCATATCAGTTAACAATTTTATTGTAAGCTTAATATGCAGTTGGTTTGCCCTAAAGTTACTCCGGTTTTGTCTTTAGACATATGCTCCAATATGTTTAAATGGGGAATGGGGCTTATCATATTTTAAATCCACTTTAAGATGGTCCATCAGTTTAATACTAGCTGGCATCAAGCAAAAAGTCAGACTTTCAAAATGTAACTGTATTTAATATGAAATATTGTTTCCTAGAAAAACCTGAAATATTTGATCTGAATAGAGGTGGATATCTATGATGGGCTCATCAGAATAATAACATCTTGTTCCCTGATAGAGGAAATAATGCCCCAAGGAACAATGTGATAGAATATTTTCAGAGTTCTAACAAATCTTTTTTCTTTCTTTTCAGTAGCATTTGAAGGTCTCCAGTACCCTCTAGTGGACAAATTCTGTTATTACTAATCTTTATCTTAAAATATTTGTGAAAAGATGAATCCTCTGTGGTAAAGGTACTGTAACATATAGCACATTATAAAACAGAAATGATGCTGTTAAATATACATTATCTGTAATTTTATATTTATTTTAAATATTTATTTTAGAAAGTAGTTGTGCCCCTTGATAGAGTTTGATGAAATGCAGCATCATCTGTTGATATTGAAAAAGAAGTGCATATTTAAATAACAAAAATCCTTGATAACATTTTAATTAAGTGTTATTTTGACCTATCTAGTTTCTCCATTATTCTTACTGCCTATTCTCCAATATAAGATTCAATTTAAATGTTTTATTAACCCTTTGTGTGCCAGAGAGATATCCAACAAATTGATTTAAACTCAAAAGGTTAAATGATATTTATTGTATCCACTATATCATTTTCCAGTGAGAAACTAAACCTATGTTCATGCACAGAGGCATATTTAAAGCCACACAGCCATTTAGAGCTGCATTACCACTAGCAAATACACATCTTCTTACAGCAACAGTCACTAACTGCTAGACAGTCAATTACAGCCGCCCATTTGGACAGTGGCACAGTTACTGTCAGACACTTAGCCATTGACAGTCACACAGCCACTGAGAGTCATGCAGTCATCAACAATAACAGCCACTGAGAGTCACACAGCAACTGACAATAACACAGTCACCAACAGTTGCACTGCCACTGGCAGTCACACAGTTATTTGCAGTCTCATTTTGTTAATGATAGTTATACAGCTACCTGCATTCCCACAGCTATATATATAAATTTATAACCAGGTAAAATCACAGTCTTTGACTGTAAAGGTTAAACAGCTGCTGGAGACAGCATATCCACTGATCTACCCACAAGATAACCACATCTGTTGTTTACCGACAGAGAGGAGACCTTTTAGCAGCAGCAATTATATTAGATCAATAATCTGAGTACCCTTTTCTGATAATTATTTAAGGATCTAAAAGAGTAACTGGATCCGTTTAGATGACATGCAGCACCAAATTTTAAGGATATGTCTGTGTGCCTGAGGCAGCAATGATTTTGGGCTAACGGTCCTGTATCCTTATTTATGAGAATATCCTCTATGCCATTTGGAGTTTTTTCTTTTAATGCACATATTAATAGAGCACTTATCTGTAACTGGGTGGCTCCTTTCCTTTTTTATTCGGGGACCAAGTAGTTGTCTCTGAGTAACAGTCCTGAGGGATCCTTTTTTATATTGATCTATTTTTAATAATACATTTATTACTGAGTGTTGATTTGTGTTCTATAGTGGCAGGCTGGTATATGCCTCGGCAACACTTCCATCACTCTAGTTTTTCATTGTATTTTATAGATATACTAGTTGAAGAGCCCGTTACACAGGCCACAGTGCCATTGCCAGCCGGTCGCAGGGCAGTCAATAGCAGTAGAGACTGCACGTGCTGCGGTTGATAGACCTCTGTATCAGCCTCGCCGCGGGCAGTCTCTACTGCGCATGACTTCATCGTTACACACGTTTTAGCAAATTATTATATAGGATCATTAAAAGTTATATTTTAGAGGGCATTCCTGGATCTACTTTGTTGGGTTGGCTTTTTGGAATGAATCCTAATAGACTGCTAGTATCGCAGGGTTATCTTTTTTCTTTTGTATTTATAATATACAAGTACAAAAAGCTCTTAGGGCTCTTTCACATGGATACATTTTGTGACAAGACTTTTTGTAACACTACTTCTTTTGTAGACTGACTTTTTTGTAGCAGCAGAAAACGTTAGTGCACTTTTGTTGCTACAGAGTAGGAAAGTTTTTTCAGGATCTATTTCTGTAAATTGTAACAGAAATGACAAAATCACAGGAAAGCACAGAAACCTGCAATAGTTTTGCAATTTTTAGTGCAACGCCATTGAATACTCTTTGTAAATTTCCTAACTGCATTGATGCAGTGTCAGAGGAAAGCTGAAAAATACTGCATCTCCCTTCAACAAACTGCCACACACATTCCCTTGTGAAATGTCCCACTGAACACACTGATTCACAGCACATTCCATTTTTAAATTATTTGCAATGTATTGGAGATCTCTCTAGCATCCAAACGATTACATAACGGCCGTGGGGGGGGGTTGTAATCTGGAAATAAATTGGCCGGTTTATATATATATATACAAAAAAACAAGCCCTTCTCCAAGCCCTATATTATTTTATAGAGCCTACAAAACTTAAACATGTTACATGGCACTCACTTTGTATATTACTTAATTTATGTCCCCTATCATAATTGGAACTCTGGCACTGTATACAGCAATTGACCCTCATGTACTCTATATGTCTCCCATTACCACTTTACATTGTAAGCTTTTGGGCAGGGACCTCACTTCCAGTGTTTCACTTTGCACAGCACTTATATCCCTGTACTGTCTAAACCCTTAAATTGTAAAGCGCTGCGTACACTTGTGGCGCTACATAAATAAACATATTCATTCATACACTAAGATCCCCGAATTTGTAGAATTCTTAGTGCATTGGCTCCATAGAAGAACATAGGACTTGGCACTGGAGAAGTCATCTACACTCTATCACCTCTTTATCACACCTTAGTGCATAACCCCCCTGGAGTGGTTGTCCGATTGCACAACATGGTTGTGCTGGCCATACCCATACCTCAGAACATGGGCATGGTAAGCACAGTTGAGGCTGCTCAAAAAGGTGTACTCTGTTGCCAACTCTGCATAATGGGAAATCCATTTCTGTCCATTGTTTCGGACTGAATGGTTTGAATGTACAAGTCCACCAGCACAGCTCCAGTGGTGTTGGCATCCATCACTAGAGGCTGCACTTTAGAGTATGTGATATAGCTCAAGAGTGCTTTATTGCATACTGACCATTGTTAAGAGAGCTCTAAAGCACACCACCCTTGTTAAGACTTTAAAGACAGCAAGCCTTATATGCTGGTGCCATAGAATGGAAGGAAAAATGGCATAATGTAATACCATTTCTCTACCTCTTGTTTAATACAAAGCGTTGAACAATGCATAGAGTAAAGGGATGTCCCAAAATGCACTCAGATTTTTTTCATTGCCCTCCCCAAGGTGAAGGTGACATAATTGGGAACATTTTCAGCGTAAATAGCTGAGCAGCTGATTACAGCTTTCATTTTATATTATTCATTGTATTATACAAACAACCAGAAAGGGAAAACTGGCATTTATAATACACACACATAGGTTTTATATATATACATTTAGCATACATTTCTGCATATTAAAGATGGCTTGGACTAGTAGACATTTTTAAAATGCAATTTGATATAACGTAAATATGTTTTGTTGCATTTTCTCTCATAAAAATCAGGTACTTTACTACTATGGATAGAAAAAAACAACATATAAGAGAATTGAAAATCCAATAAAGACATCAATTCACCTTGATTGACAAGTTGAGACAGCAAGCATTGCTTAGTGGTGACAAATCTCTCATGTGGAAGATTAAATGAGTTCCCCTTGAGCATTTATGCCCATAGAAAGGGCAAGTAAATAAATCAAAACTCACATGTCAATTTAGGAAGGGCAGGAGGGTGACTATTATAAGGCCTAAGGTACTGTGTGCCCTCATGGCTCTCTACTTGTCAATGGCATATTAAAACTGACAATATTGTAAATGTCATACCTATTAGTGCAACTAAACAAGAAAGAAATGACAAGAACATGCTTAATTGACTATAGTCACCTGAAAAGTAATGACATAAGACATAATTATTTCTTTTGAACATTCTATTTTTGTTTAGTATAGCAAGAGAAGAGTTGGAAAATATATGTGTTTGTGTGTCCACATATGTATGTATATTATATATATATAAATATAATGTGTGTGTATATAAATATGTGTGTGTGTAGTATATATATCTATATATGTAAAAGAAGACTTGTGTGTGCATGGCAAACACACCCAGGGGTGGTACTAAGGAGGAGTTACTGTTCCCATTGGGTGATTCAATGGGGGTGTGATTTTCGTAGGACTTGCAGTGGCCAAAGGCCACTGCTAGTCCTACGAAAATCATGCAGGGACTTGCCCCACCCCCACTATCCAGCCCGCCCACCACTATCCAAGTAATGAGAAAAAAAATGCCTGCCATTTGCTCTGAAACCACAGACATGCACACAAGCCTCCCCCCACACGCACACCACCAAACACACACCATCAAAACCACACACACACAAACAAACCAAAACCACACACACAACAAAATAGCCCCATACACACACTACCCACACACACACAAAAACAATTATATGTGCCCTACACACACGCTCTCTGTCAGCCAACTTCCATTTTCTACCTTGCTCCGTCCGCACACTACATATATTAACCTCTTCAGTGACATACGTTTACAATGCATCTAGCACCGACACTACCCACACACACACACACACACACTAAAACAATAACAATTACATGAGCCCTACACATACACACTGTCTCTCATTTTTTTGCAAGAATATCCTGCCCTCACTTCATGGTGATTAACCACCACTCCGGACTCCTGCTTCATCATCCACAGCCCTGATACACCGCCACTTTCTGACTGACCGTGTCTTCTCCATGCAAGTTACATTTTCTACCCTGCACCATCCGCACACTAATATAGTCTCGTGGCCCATGCACATACCTTGCCTGTCAGCCTTGCCATCTTCAAAAAACCCACACTAAGTCCTCTGATCTGCACCCGGTATACATGGAGCATGATGCGTACACAACCCACAATACGTTCTGACCCCCTCTGCTCTAATGCAGTTGCGGCAGATGAGAGTAGATGTCATCACTGCTGTGGCGTTTCAAAGGCCTCAAATGTCGACATTTTATTCAGCGACACGAGAATGTAGCGCTATTCTGATTCTCATGTCGCTGTTATGTATGTAACATTTCCAAAACATTACAATACTTCTGGTATATCGTGCGTGACCAAAAACAGATCAAGGACATAATTAATAACCTGTATGCTGTAACCCTGTGTCTGGAACACATGGAAGAGGAAGAAAGCAGATTGTGGGGTATCAGGGTCACTGTTGCATAACCATGGCTGCAAAGTGAGGCACTGGGGTATAATTTAACCCTTTCAGTGCCACAAGGGAAACCCTTGCTGTGTAAGAGGGTTACGCAACTCATTGCTGTGTAATGTGTTGCGTATACCTTTTACACGCCAAGGGTTTCCAAATGCATTCATTGTGATGGTTGTCACATCAATACTCATATATCAGTTTCCTACATTTTAATAAAATACTTAATTTTGTCTGGTTTGCCTGTCATTATCTCTGTAAGCGCTAACATATATATATTGCTCATTCTTTTACATCTCCCCTTTCTCCTCTACCACTTCCCATCTGTCACACATGTCCTCTTTACCCTCCCAGTCCCACACATGTCCTCTTTATCCTCTTAGTCCCACACATGTCCTCTTTACCCTCCCAGTCCCACACATGTCCTCTTTACCCTCTCAGTCCCACACACGTCCTCTTTGTCTTCTCACACCTTCACCCTTCCTATTAGCCCTCCGGTCACACAGCTAGCTACATGTGTGTGTTTATGTTTTGTGTCCATTTGTCTGTATCTATGTACAATAATATCTTTATGTGTGTGGGTATGTATGAGCGTGTGTGTCTGTATACGTGTGTGTGTGTGTGTGTGTGTGGGTATGTATGAGCATGTGTGCCTGTATATGTGTGTCTCTAAGTATGTATATGTTCATATGTGTGTATGTATGTATGTGTCAACTACAGCTAACACACCCTTCACAAAACAGTTGTATCCAGTAATTCCACTTAACATTATTAAATACAAGGGGGGGGGGGCGACAGAAGGGCAACGCCATCCCACACTGCTAATATATATATATATATATATATATATATATATATATATATATATACATATATAGTAATGTGCATACGTTTTAGGCAGGTGAAAAAATGGTGTAAAGTAAGAATGCTTTAAAAAAAAAAAGACATGTTAATAGTTTATATTTATCAATTAACAAAATGGATAGTGAGTGAACAGAGGAAAATTCTAAATCAAATCAATATTTGCTGTAGCCACCCTTTGCCTTCAAAATAGCATCAATTCTTCTAGATCAGAGGTTCTCAACCAGTGGCGTCAGTGGCCACTAACAGGCCAGGACGTTAGAGTGTTGATCAGAGGCTCAGTCATATTGATTAACTCACCTGTGCTCTTAAAAGGAAATTCTCAAATCCTGGCCTGTTAGTAGCCACTGAAGGCACGGGTAGAGAACCACTGTTCTAGATACACTTGCACGAAGTGTAGTTGTATGATTAAACAATTATACCAAACAGGTGCTAATGATCATCATTTTAATATGTAGGTTGAAACAGAATCGTTAACTGAAACAGAAACATCTGTGCTGGAGGAATAAAACTGGATGAGGAACAGCCAAACTCAGCTAAAATGGTGAAGATGCTGAATACAATACAGCAACAAGACACAAAGTAGTTATACTGCATCAGCAAGGTCTCTCCCAGGCAAAAATTTCAATATAGGTTGAGGTTTCAAGATGTGCTGTCCAAGCTCTTTTGAAGAAGCACAAAGAAATGGGCAACTTTGAGGACTGTAGACGTAGTTGTGGGGCAAGGAAACCTAGAGCAGCAGATGAAAGACACACCATGCTTACGTCCCTTCATAATCAGAAGATGTCCAGCAGTGCCATCAGCTCAGAACTGGCAGAAAACAGCGGGACCATGGTACACCCATCTACTGTCTGTGGAAGTCTGGTCAGAAGTGGTCTTCATTGAAGACTTGCGGCCAAAAAGCCATACCTCTGATGTGGAAACAAGGCCAAGTGACACTACTATGGGCAAAAACACAGGAACTGGGTTGCAGAAAAATGGCAGCAGGTGCTCCTTACTGATGAGTCAAAATTTTAAATATTTGGCTGTAACAGAAGGCAGTTTGTTCTCCGCAGGCTGGAGAGCAGTATAAGAATGAGTGTCTACAGACAAAAGTGAAGCATGGTGGAGGATCCTTGCAAGTTTTTGGGCTGCAAACTGAGTTGTGGATTTGGTCAGAATTAATGGTCTCCTCATTGCTAAGTACAGGCAGATACTTATCTATAATGCAATATATATACTCCAAGGAGGAAGCACTCATGCTTAAGTTGGATATCTGCATGGGTGGTGATGTCTAGGCATATGCAGTAATATAACAAAGCACACTCAGGTCTTCGAGGGTAGAGTCGAATTTTAAGGTTTCATTTGTTCAATGTTTCGGTTGCCCACACATCAGGATAACAAAATAAGGTGACCTTTTTTATACCCACCCCCCAACCAAAGTGAGTGTCAAAATAGCACAACTGATCTATAGTGATGTTACATCCAGTGCTGATACAGTGAAGAAATAATAAACTTACAGTATGTACAGAACTGTCAAACATTCGGAAAAGCACAAGTATATTAAATGTATCAAAAATACATAAGTAAATGTTAAAAAGAAACTGGTCAATGTATGTATTGGATGTGTTCTTGTCGCCTAGTATAAAAAAGATGTGTGAGGAGTCTATGTGAATACACTGAGAATGTATCAGATTGGCAACATATCATGTAAATGCCATACAATAATTGTTACCGCAAGTGCTAAACTATGTGTGATACAGTAGCGGGCTTATGGAGCTGGTGACAAAAAGATGCAGGATTGCATTGCTGCTGCCGATGTGAGGGAGACCCGCAGTCATGCGGTATCACGAACCTAGGGTCATTATAAAGTCAAATTTGCACTGGTGATGTGCTGTTTGTGGTCATATTGTGTCCAAACAAGGCATAATGAAATCCATCCTTATAACAGAGGTTGTAAGATCGTGCTGGTGCTGTGTGATATGAGGGAGACCCGTGGTCATGCAATCTTACAGACATCAAGCCATCATAAGTCAAAAACAGTGGCAGCACATAACCTGATAGAGAGTTTATTATAAGTCATAGCTAGATTGTATAATACTCTAAAGTAGGATGAATGGGGAATATAGAATATGAACTCCCTGGTATGTCACCCTATCTCCGCTATTAAAGATGGTGAGCACAACTGCTGTAGCTGTCTCTAGGAACCGTTCATATATAGGCAATGCGCTTAATAACCAAGAAAGTGAATAGGGTCCAGGGGGTAGGTTCCTATCACAGTCTCTCAGCCTGGGTTAGGGTTAGCTAGTGTGCAGAGATGCGGAGGCACACAAGCGCAGACACGGAACCCAACTGCCCAGTCCGACAGTCGAACCACAAAGTGGAATCAAGAGTCAAAGAGAACCAGAGGTCGTGGGTAATCCAGGAGTTGATACACAAGTAGTTGGAGAATCTGAGTCATCAATACCGTAGAGTCATAGAATAACGGAGAGTCGTAAGGCAAGCTGGAGTCGGTACACAAGTGGTTGGAGAATCCAAGTCGTCAATACCTCGGAGTCATAGATATGCGGAGAGTCATAAGGCAAGCCGGAGTCGATACACAGGAAGTCAGTGAAGCAATGGAGAAAAGAGTCAGCACACAGGATCTCGAAGGATAGTCGGGTACAAAGCCGGGGTTAGGAAGCCAGATAGTCGGTACATCGAAGTTCAAAACCAGGTCACAACAGGAATCAGGAATCAGGATAACAGGCACAAAGACAATGTGCACTGACCATCCAAGGGCAGGGAAAGTCCAGAGTATATGTAGGCTGCAAACAGGTGTAGGAACTCAGTAATCAGAACTAAGGCCGCTTCTGGTGGGGACAGGTAGGACGAGTGGACATGGGAGTAGTAGTTTCTACCTGGCAGGAGAAGAAGTCACAGGAACAGAGCATTGTGCGGGATCTGTTAGAACTACAAACTTTGTAAGGCCTGCACAAACTGATCTATGCAATGATCTAGGCCCTCAATCCTGGCCTCGCACGTATTCAGCTTTTGTCCAAGCTATGCAAGTTCCATGTTACTGGCCCTCAGTCACAGTCTCTCAGCCTGGGTTAGGGTTAGCTAGTGTGCAGAGATGCGGAAACACACAAGTGCCGACTCGGAGTTGGAAACCAACTGCAGAGTCTGGCAGTCGAACCACAAGGTGGAATCAAGAGTCAAAGAGAAGCAGAGGTCGTAAGTAATCCAGGAGTCGGTACACAAGTAGTTGGAGAATCCGAGTCATTGATACCTTAGAGTCATAGAATAACGGAGAGTCGTAAGGCAAGCTGGAGTCGGTACACAAGTAGTCGGAGAATCCGAGTCATCGATACCTGAGTCATAGATATGCGGAAAGTCAAAAAAGCAATGGATGCCTATCTAGCACAGAACAATATTGACAGTTATGACAGATGGCTTTAAAGCAAATAGGATATTGAGCCGGGGAACTATTTGACACACACACACACACACACCTACACTGGAAATTGCTCTAGAGGGCTTTTTTGTTGCCTTCCTCTGGATCAACAGGGGTGTTATTGGCATGGGCTGGACTTGATGGACGCATGTCTTTTTTCAGCCTTATCTACTATGTTACTATGTTACTATGTCGAAAGGCAAGCTGGAGACAGTACACAATTAGTTGACCAGGCAAGGCAGTCGGTACATCGGAGTTGTAGATATGCGGAGGGTCGTAAGGCAAGCCAGAGTCGGTACACAGGGAGTCGGTGAAGCAATGTAGCAAAGGGTCGACACACAGGATCTCAAAGGATAGTCGGGTACAAAGCTGGGGTCAGGAAGCCAGATAGTCAGTACAACGAAGTTCAAAACCAGGTCACAACAGGAATCAGGATAACAGGTACAAAGACGCTGTGCACTGATCATCCAAGGGTGGGGAAAGTGGGAAAGTCCAGAGTGTATGTAGACTGCAAACAGGTGTAGGAATTCAGTAATCAGAACTAAGGCTGCCTCTGGTGGGGATAGGTAGGATGGGTTGTTACAGTTCCCTAAAAGATCTTGCTTGTGTCTCAGGAACTCAGTGAGTAAAATTCAGTTAATGCAAAAAGTAATGGCACTATGTCAGATTACAATATCAATGTGTTACAACAATCACTAAGTGTCTAGTGTAAATATAGTTTAGGGAGGCTTCTGTTATATGGAATTACATTCTAAGTCATTTTCTTGTAGTAACATGGCTTTGTGAATGGCCCTGGACGAGGGCATCCCTAGTAGGGATAGGTGAAAATTTTCCCCTCCATTTGAAAACTGCAAATAAGGGCACATTCCACTTGGCGAAAAGTGCAGTTTTTCCGCTTTTTCACGCCTTTTCCGCCCATTGAAATCAATGGGAAGAAAAATATTTCTACACCACATAAATGTTTTCTACAGCCATATAAAAGGCTGTCAGGCACTCACAGCAGCCATTCTGTGTTTGTGAGAGGAGAGAGCAGCATGTTTTTTAGCTAGAGGAGATAGGCAAATAAAGGGGAATTGAAGTTTAGTTTGGGAAGTCACTTAGGTAGGACCTTTGTTCTCTGTATTAGGGGAGTCTGGGGGCACTCTAGGGGATAAGAAGGGAGGAAGGAGCTTGTCCCCCAAATACTCCAAACTTCCATGTGACTGACTGGCAAGACTCAGGTAACCTATTTGCTTTCTGGTCTTGCTGTTATTGTCCCTGTGCTGGGTGGGGAAATCTGGGGAAATACATTGTTGATTTTCAATTATATTTTTTTGGACAGACTGTGATAAGACAACAGGGTGGACAACTTAAAAAATAAAATTAAAAAATTAAATAAAAAAGACAGTGACAAACAACTGACTGGGCTTAAGCAAGGCATCAGACAGCTCCATCAGTTGGGTTGTGCACTGTACAGTGTAGTTGCAGAATGTCCAGCAAACGCACAAGGGGAAGGTGGAGGGGTGGAGCAGTGTAGGGACGTGAGAGTAAAGTTGTAGTCCAAAAACCTACTGCAGCAATGGTTGTTGCAGCGTGCGCAATCAATGATGATGCAGTTTGTCAAGGTCCCAGAAAAACTAGATCCAGCACCACCAGTACCAGTAGAAATATAGAACCATATAAGAAGAACAATGAAGACAACAACAAGTCACATTCAAGTGTTGATGATGCTGGCAACAGCATAAAAGAGTAAGGTGCAGCAGCTGAACCGCCTACTGCATCAGACAGTGAGACACCAAAACACCTGTCCTCAAAGTAGTAGTGAATTTTGTTATAGTAAAAGTAAAACGAAATTGTTTGAGACCTCCAAAAGCTTAGAGGAATATAAGGGTAGTAGTGGGCAAGAACTATTAGGTGATGCTGATGTTGCTGAGGATGACCTAATGATGACTGATGATGATGCAGATTTAGAATATATCCCTCAAGCATCCTTCTCTTGTTCAGATACAGATGAAGTTGAGAGTAAGGATGATGACAGGACTATAAGGTTAGCAGAAAGTCAAAGGCTGTATCTTCCTTCACTTTTAAAGAGCACTGTGTCTGTCTATAAACTGTTTGAGAAAGCCATTGGAAAGTCTGACCCTGGACAAGTACAGATGTCAAAAAGCACACAGTCACCCTATCAGTCATCCTCAGCATCATTGCCTCTTCAAAGTCCAAGTCCCACTCAGCCACACACACCTGTTTTGAGTACCCAGCAACACAGGTTGTGTTAGATATGACGATTACCTCTGGTGCTGCTGCTATAAGTGCTGCACCTTTGACACCTAGTAGTAGTTGCAGTAGAATCAACATCCAGCTCCAGTAGTTCTAGTAGTAGCAATGGTTGTTGCAGTGTGTGCAATCAATGATGATGATCCCTCTACTCTAAGGGAGGATGCAGTTTGTCAAGGTCCCAGCAAAACTAGTTCCAGCACCACCAGTGCCAGTAGAAATAAAGAACCATATAAGAAGAACACTAAAGACAACAACAAGTCACATTCAAGTGTTGATGATGCTGGCAGTAGCATAAGAGAGGAAGGTGTAGCAGCTGAAGCGCCTGCTGCATCAGACAGTGAGACACACAAGCACCAAAACACCCATCCTCAAAGTAGTGGGGAACTTTGTTACAGTAAAAAGAAATTGTTTGAGACCTCCACAAGCTAAACGTATCGTGGAGACTAATGTTAAGGAAAGCTTGCCATTTGAGTATTTAAAGAAAACTAATGCAGAGTTAGTAAAAACTTCCAAAGTCCCCAGCCAGGATGGAACAGTTAAAACTACACCAGAATCTGTTAGCACCCAAGGATCCTAGGCAAAAGAAAGCAAGAAGCCTTTTGTTAATAAGTTCCCATACCCTAACAGAAATAATAATACTAGGTTTCCCAGTAGGAAAAATAGTCCTTCTGACAACTAGAGGAAAAACTCCCATCAGGCTCAGCCAACCACCAGTCCTAGGTTAACCACCTCAAAGACACGGTGACTAAGCTGAACCTCAGTTCTGCTATACTGCAGGAGACAAATCCTTTTTTAGGAACATATCTAGGCGTTGATGGTGCCATCCTGTAGCAACAAAATTCCAATTGCTTTATCCTACTCAAGTCCCATAATAGTTCATAAGGTTGTAAGTAAACGGAATACTAATAGCATTTCTTTACAGGATACAAATGTCCAGAGTGATAGCAAAATATCTTCCTTAGTTTTCCTTATTGCAAATCAGTGCCCCATGAAATCACAACTCTCTTCGGCATTCTATCAGCTCCAGCTAAAGGAGAAAGGGGAGGGATGAAGGGAGATGGTACTGTTGCACAGCAGATTACAGAGGTAAATAAGAGTACTTCTTCAACAAAATTAAAAATTAACCGTGGCATGAATAATTTTACATTGTAACTATTTATGTGAACTGAATGAATCGGAAGGAATATATTTTATAGGTGTCATTCTACAAGAGCTAGATGATTAAGTCACCAAGTTGTTTTTGAATACTGGTTCACAAGTGTTTATTCAGAACACACAACCATCAAATCACGCAGCATGCCTAAGTAAAGCCTGTGTTAAAAGTATTTGATGGATTTCTATTAATTGTAGGAAATAATCCTGTAACTCTTTCATTGTCTGTGGCTTGGGCCATTTCTTAGCACCTGTATGCTAGACACGTTTTTAGCATTTTTGCTATTCATCTGTTTAGGTAAAATTGTAAAGTAACATCCTAGTTACACATATTATTTTTCTCAGAATGAATTGAGCTTTTTTATGGTGCATCACATGAAGTAAATGTTGCAACGTGTGACAAGCTAAATGTCATAATTAAAAAATATATATATTTAGTTAAAATCACATATTATATATCAAAAAAGAAGTGTTGATTTTGAGGTTTCGTTTATTTGAAAAAGCCCCGAATCTCCCAAGTACATAAATGTGATTGACCTGTGCAGACCCCTAATTACAAGGAGTGCAAAATTGCATTTTCAACTTTATAAAGTAAAATGCACATTCCAGATTTCACTGTAAAACTACCCTAAAGTATATAATAATAATATATATATATAATAATATATATATATATATAATATATTTCTGGAAAGTCGATATCCCACTGCATCAAATGAGGGGTCATTTGCCTTTCTATCCCTAGCTTGGTGTGTACAATTTTTTCCAGAATGTGGCTCTAAAGGAAAAAAAATGTACATTTGCTTATGTTTCTACCCATTCAAATGTACAAAAATCTTTGAGAACTGTTATTTTCCTCCTGTAGTATGTAGCTAGTTCTCTTAGGAGAAAATGACACCCCACTGGTATGAAATGACATACTTTAGGGGTTCCAGAAGTACAAAACTACATAAACTACATCCGCTGATTTTTCAAACAGTTTTTTCAACCATGACTTGGTTGTGAAGAAAAGGTAGACAAAGCAAACCATTGTGGAAAGAAGATAACCCATCACACCAGATGAAGGATCACTTGCCTTTTTACTCCTAGCCTGGTGTCCCCAAATGTTTCTGAGAAGATGGTGCTAAAGGAAAAGTGCCATTTTTTACATTTCCACCCCACCACCCAAATGTATTGGAAGTTGTGAAAACTATGGCATTTCCACCTCTATTCATTAGTTAGTGCTGTTAGGAAAAAATGGAATGCCATTGGTATGAGATGACATACCGTAAGGGGTGCCAGAAGTACAAAACTACACATACTACAACCTCTGTTTTTTCATACATTCCTTTAATACAGGACTTGCTTGTAATAAAATGGTTGTAGCAATTGCATGAATGAAGAAAAGTAGACAAAGCATGCCACTTTGGAAAGAAGATAACAGCATCTAATGAGGGGTCACTTGCCTTTTTTCTCCTAGCCTGGGGTGCGCAAATGTTTCCAGAAAATGCAGCTAAAGGAAGATACTGGCATTTATTTACTTTTCCACCCCTTCAAATGTACTGAAATCTGTGAAAACTAAGGAATTTCCAACTGTATTAGTTATCTAGTACTCTTGGGAGAAAAATGGCACCCTATTGGTATGAGTTCACATACTGTAGTGGGTCTATTTAAGATATGAAAAGTAGACATTCACCCTCATCAAATGAGGAGTCACTTGTCTTTATACTCCTGGACTGGAGTGCATAAATATTTCCATACGATGGAAAGATAGAACAAATACATGTTTTTATGATTTTGTTTACATTTCCACCACTTCAAAATTACTAAAATCTGTGAAAATCATAGAATTTCCTACTGTATTCAGTACCTGCTATCAGTTTGAGAAACATGGTACCCCATTTGTGTGGGTTAACATAAATATGGGGGTACCTGGAACATTAACCTACACCAGCCACTTTTGAAATTGCCTGACTACACGGCAGGAAAGTAAAATGAGGAACACCATTTTGGAAAGTGGACATTCACCTTCATCAAATGATTGGTCACTTGCCTTTTTACTCCTAGGCTGATGTGTAAATGTTTCCAGATGGTGGAGCTATAGGAACAAATGTATCTATTTGACAATTCTACCTCTTCAAAGATACAAATAGCTTTGAAAAAACATGGAATTTATGACTGTTGGTGTGACTTGACATCCTGTGGGGGGGTGCCAGAAGCACAACACCAACTACAATCTATTATTTTTCATACATTTTTCAGCTACAATGTGCCCACATATTTTTTGAAAAAATCTTTTATGTCCCTTGGGGCAAAGCAATGTGTTGGACCCTGCTGTGGCACAAACATGGTTAAGTTTTCTGTTTTTCATTATTATTGTTTTAGACCTCGTTGGCGAGGGCATCAGGACCTCTCCTTATTCCCCCACGATGAGATCTGAATTAAAAATAATGAAAAAAAATAATCATGTGTGTGCCACAGGGGGTCTTCATTGTTTTGCAATGCATTGGACCCCCAGGTTGCAAACACAGGGTTAATGTGTTTCAGAACTTTTTTAGTCATACCTTATTGAGGGCCATCAGGACCACCCCTGATGACCCCCCCAAAAAAAAATTAGGTCTGAATAATAATAAAGATATAATAATTAGTTGTGTGTCACAGGTGGGGTTCATCACATTGCAAATTACACACACTTGGCACACACAGGGCTAATTTTCTTTTTTATTATTATTTATCAGGACCACTCCTGATGCCCCCCCCCCATGGGGTATGAATAAAAAATAATGGAAAAAAATATAATTTGTGTGCCACAGGAGGTAAAACACATTGCAAAGCACAAAAAGTTAATTTTCATTTTCATTATTATTTATTCAGACTTTGATGGGGGGCATCATGATCAATTAAAATGCCTCCTTCAATAAGGTCTAAAAAATCTAATTTTAAAAAAATTAACTGTGTGTGTGTCACAGGGAGATTTTTTTTTCATAATTCTTTTTCAGACCTCGCTGGGAGATCAATATTGGTGAAGCAGGAGAGCAACATGCCCCCCCATGCTTTACTCCTACATGAACCAGTAGAAGTGACCAAGATCGTGGAAAGTCTTCTCACATCATCAGTGACCATATCACTGGTGATGTGGGAGGCTTTCCCCAGTCCCACCCACTCCTACCAGGGGTCTTGATTAGGGATGGATAAAAGTTTTCACCTCATCACAGAAATAGGCGAAAAATGTCACTTCACACCTAGTGGGAATTTCATGCGAAAAGTGCATTTTTCCCGTTTATTTCGCCAAACTCATTGCATTGAAACCAATGAGAAGAATTAATTTCTACCCACCACATGGCAAATTTCCCTTCTCTTCCTGTAGACAGCCTATAAAAGGTGTAGCACATTCCCACAGCATGCCATTCTGTGATTGAGAAAGGAAGAGAGAGCAGCTAATTATTGTGCTAGAGAAGGCAAATAAAGTGGAGTTGAAGCATAGTTTAGGGAGTCTTTTAGGTAGGACACTTGTTATCTGTGTTAGAGGAGTCTGGGGCACTCTGGGGAGGAAGAAGGGAGAAAGGGGGTTAACCCTAAATATTCCAAAATTCTGTGTGACTGACTGGCAAGACACAAGCAGCCGTGATCCAAGCTCCTTCTTGATCTGGCTGTTATTATCTCTGTATTGGATGTGTCTGGGGATGTGGGAGGGGAGCAAAAGTGGTTGATTCCAAATATCCAAACATTCTATCTGACTGATTTGATCTGAAAGTCACATGCAGCTGTGGTCCAATTTCCTTGCTGATCTTTCTCTAAATATTTCTTTGCTGGGGAAGTCTAGGTAAAGATGTTGTTTATTTTCTTTTTTTGGACAGTGATAAGATAGGGTGGACAACAATTAAAAAAAATTAGGTGATAGACAGCTGAATGGAACCCTCATGTGAGCTGTGTGACTTAGTCAGACTTGATAGATAGCAGATGGAACTGAGTATTTTATTGAGGGACAAGTATTGATTATTTTATTGAGGGTCAAGGAAAGACATCACACTCCATCAGTTCTGTTGCGTACTTTAGAGTAGAAACACACACAGTAGTTGAGTTATGTCTAGCAAATGCACAAAGGGCAGGGGGATGGTAAAGGAGGAGCAGTGTAGGGGTGTGGGAGTCAGGTGTTAGTTTTAAAACTGACTGCGGCTATGGTTGCTGCAGCATGTGCAGTAAATAATGGTGATCCCTCTCCTCCCGGAGAGGATGCAGTTTGTCAAGGTCCCACCAAAACATCCACCACCAGAGCCAGTACTATAAACAACCATATAAGAAAAGCACTGAAGGCAACAATAATTCACAGTCTAGTGTTGATGATTACATAATGGAGGATGATGTAACAGCTCAACAAATTTCTGCATCTAACAGTGAGACAAACAAGCACAAAAACACCTGGCTTCAAAGTAGTAGCGAACTTTGTGAAAATAGAAGTAAAAATAAATTGTTCGAAACCTCAGAGGAATGTAAGGGTAGTGAGCAAGAAGCGGAGGGCAATGCGGAGGATGACCTAATGATGACTGATGATGATGATGTAGATCTAGAATATATGCCTCCTGTTCTTCAGATATAGATGAAGTTAAGAGTGAGAGAAATTATGACCTGATCAAAACGTTAGCAGAAAGGCAAAGGCTCAGTCTTCCACTGCTGAAAAGGAGCATTGTGCCTGTCTATAAACTACAGAAGAAACAGACCAGTGCTTACCTATTACTAGATTTGTATACCTGTAATATAGATCTATCTGCATATGATGAAACAATCATTAGGACAATACTGACATTATACTTTCACTCGATTTCAAACAAAAATGAGTATTATATTAATATATGGCAATGTCCCTATATATCAATCAATATCAGTTCATAACAGTTTCATATATAGCAAGATACCTATATTATATTCAGGAATCAAAGTTTACCAGATCTTGTCTTACCTTCTGATGATTAAGAGAAGTAATGTGATTCTAATGTCCATTGGTATTAAGAATCCTGTATTTCTTTGTTGTAGTCCTTCAAAGATATTTTATAAGTCTTTTGAAGAGTTTAGTTAGTCCAGTAGTATTCCTTGCTGCCGCCTGGACCTGGGGATAGCTCAGGCACTGTATGTGAAAAAAGATAAAAGAGAAAAGACAGAGCAGAGGAACTACTAAGTGTAGATGTACGGACACTAATTGAAATGGTACCAACACCTGTGTGAGTAGTGTAAAAAACAAAACAAAATAATCGGATAGTGCCACAAGTATTGTGAGGACTACAAAATGCCAAGGAAAAATGTGAGAATCCCAGAACACTATATTAAAAAAAATCAGTGATGCTGGACAGAGGGGGCAGTGGGGATGTGTTGGGGATTAGAGTGCAACAATAGGCATATGAATAGTTATGAGTGATGGAGTGAAAGTGGTGATTGATTTGGAGTGGCATAGCGCTTTATACTATAACCAGTTCCAGAACCTATTCTTTGTGATCCTGATTGCCAATCTATGACTTAGTCACGTTCACTCCATCACTCAAAGATATTCATATGCCTATTGTTGCACTCTAATCCCCAGCACATCCCCCACTGCCCCCTCTGTCCAGCATCACCATTTTTATTAATATAGTATTCTGGGATTCCAATATTTTAACCTTGGTATTTTTTTGGTTCCCACAATACCTGTGGCACTATCTGATTATTTTGTTTTGTTTTTACACTACTCACATGGGTGTTGGCACTATTTCAATTAGTGTCCCTACATCTACACTTAGTTGTTCTTGTGCGCTGTCTTTTCTCTTTTTTCCTGTCTACAAACTGTTTGAGAAAACCATTGGAAACTCTGACCCTGTACAATCAAAGATGCCCAAAAATACGCAGTCATCCAGTCAATCATCATAATTATCCTCACCGCTTCCAGGTCCTAGCCCCACTCAGTCACAGACACTTGTGTTAAGCAACCAGCAGCAACAATAGTGTTGCCTCTGCTGCTGCTGGAAGTGGTGCACCTTTGACACATAGTAGTAGCAGTAGAATTGCATCAACATCTAGTAGTAGCCCCTTGGGAACCCCATAGTCCATGAAGTCTACAGTATGGAGATACATCACTCATGATCGTTAAGCATGTTACTATCTGTTGTCTGTGCAAAAAGCACGTGAGCAGGGGGAAAGCAGGCTCACACCTAGGAACCTCCTCAATGAGATCCCACCTGAAGCACAACCACAAATCTGACTGGGAGACACACCATTAACAGGTCAGAGGTGCCCCAACTAGCAGCAGCAGCAGAAGTTCCTAGGTCTCTGGGGCATATAAGATAAATAGTGATGTTACTAATGTGTTAGAGGGTGTGCCACTGCCTAAAGTTAATTCCAAATAACAACTATGGGTCCTGCTTCAGAGCAGTATGATGACTCTGAGTTTGCTGTAGGAGATGGCAAGAGTCATAGACATCACACACATGCTGCACCCACCTACACCATGTTCTTCTGACTTATACTGCCAACCCACACTTACTGAGCTCCTGAAAGGAGTCAAATATTTCATAAAATAAATCCCAAAGTACGCCTGTGGAATGACAAGGTTGCCAAGATGTTGGTAGTGGACATGCTGTCATTTTCGTTTGTAGAGAACTGAGGTTTCAGAGAACTGATGTAATGTGTAGCTCCACGCACATATCTCAAGCCACCGTTATTTTTCCAAGACAGCTGTGCCAGAACTGTACAAGCAGGAGATCAGTGTGGTGGGAAAAGGACTGGAAAGTGCGTTCAGCAAGAAAATCCACCTGACATCAGATATGTAGACATTTGGGCAGAACACAGACTATATGACTGTGACTGCTCACTAGGTTTTCCCTCCCACCACCACCAGTGCGCAACATCTTACAGCATCGGGTGACAGTGAAAAATCATGCCTCTGGTTCTGGCAGTGTTATTAAAAGTCAGCAGCAAGATAGCCCATGTCATTAGCATGCCGCCTTGTGCATCCAGAGTTTGGAGACACAGTCCAACAAAGCAGTAGATGTTTTAAGTAAATTAAAGCAGGTGATAGAGGAAAGGCTTGTACCCCACTACTTAACATCTGGTTTTGTGTCTGCTGATAACGGCTCCAACATAATTGCTGCCTAGAGAATAGGTAATATGATACATGTGCCCATGTGCTAAATTTAGTTGTGACCAGATTCGTGGTAGAATCCAAAACCCTCAGAGAGATGCTGAATATTGCCCACAAGAATCTGTGCAAATTTTAGCCAGTCCTACAGTGCACTCAACACTTTATTTTCCAAACAAGAGTGTAACAACCTGCCCCATAATCAGCTGAATATGGAGGTCGCTAACAGGTGGAATTGCTCACTGTACATGCTAGAGCATTATAAAGTCATTAGCGAGTGCACCATGCAAAACTGGAAGTCTTTGGGGGGAGCCTTTTTGTCTCCTGCGCAATGGCAACACATGTATGTGAGCTGCCGAAACTCTTTGAGAGCATAGGGGCAGGAATTAATGAAGTCTACCACTGATATATTTATTGCAGAAAAAATGAGGAGCATGGCTGAGGTATCTTACCATATTGATAACACAGAAATGCACCAGCTAGACAAGGGCATGTTAGCGTGTTTTGAACAAGTGCCTTGCATAATGTCCATTAAAAGCAATAAGGAATATATTCTTGCTACTGGGTCCAAACAACCTCTAAACAAAAACAAGGCAGCCATGCATTTAGACTGGCAGCAGCAGAAGCTACATTATCAACCAGAACATCCCATTTGAACACAGAGACCAAACAAATGAGTATCTCAATATGTAATACCTTTTTTTATTGGACTAACATTCAATTAAATAGAAAAGCTTTAGAGAGCAATGCTCCCTTTTTCAAGTCAAAAGCATTTTGGTTTTAAAAGAGAAAACATTGCCATGCTGATAAGTAATAACTCATCCAAGCTATCAAGAAAGGAATGTGGTCGGGAGGGAGTGGAGGTGGGGATTGGCAGTATGAGAGACATAGGGAGAAAGAGAGAATGATACATAGTGCATACATATGAATAGTAGGGATGAGCGAAAATGTTTGCCCCAAACCAAGATCGGCAAATAATGGCACTTCCCGCTTGGTGAATAATTTCCTTTGAAAAGTGCAGTTTTTCTTTTATTTTCACCTAGCTCATTCCATTGAAATCAACAGGAACATTGAATTTACACATAACACATAAAAAATATTATTTTATTTCCCATATAAAAGGGGCATGAGGGTGCCTGTGTTGGTGGGGTGTGCAGAAAGAGTCAATTGAACAGGGAATTTTTTGGGGGGTTTGATTGGGATGCCAGTTAACAAAAAATGCTTAATACAATTTAAAAACTCAGATAAGACATGGTATAAAAGGGGTCTGAGGAGGGTGCCTGTGTTGGCGGGTGGAGTGTGGGGAATGAGTCAGTTGAACAGGGAATTTGTTTGAGGGGTGGTTCTTGACTGGTACTGGTGGAACAGTTAATGAAAAAATAAATAAATAAAATAAAGGTAGAATTTGTATGTAAAGTGATAGAGACAGGAACCCCCTGACATAAGCTGCCCCTGGGGCACACTGATACTTGACGTGATAGCGTATTTTGTAGAGGGTGATTTGTTAAATTTGTTTTTAGAGGCCCAAGCCCTGAGGAAACATTGACATATAGGACTTAGACTTATTAGAGGCAAAAGCCCTGAAGAAATATTGATTTGTAGGACTTAGGCTTGTTTGGCACAAGTCCTAAGGAAATACTGATTTGTATGACTTAAGCTTGTTAGAAACAAATCCACAACTTTTTTCTAGGTCTATTTGTTTCTATTATTTATTTAGTTTTATTTTTTAAAGCACAAGCCTGAAGAAAAAAATGCTATTGGCCATTGCCAAATGCCCTGATTTAAATGCAGTGCCGTTCTTGCTGCTATTGCTGAGTTGTTTAAGCAGCAGGATGATTAGGCAGCTGAAAGGGAATGGGATCAACAACAGTAGTCACATGGGTGATGGATGATGAAGGTTTCACTTGCCACAACTACCTCTAGTGATGCACCTGAGGCAGTAGCAGCACCATAATTAGCCCTCACCACTTCAGGTATATGTGAAGAAAAGAAGAAGTTGGGCAATAATTCTTCTCTACCTGCCCCTCCTCCAAAATCTTGGGTGTGTTGTTATTAGAATAGAAATTTTTCCCTTGAGAGCAGGAACTGTGCCTCTCATCAGCAACTGCAATGTGCACAGTGTGTGTGGTAAATAACACCTGGGGGCACAACTGTATCCAAACACCATGACACCAGAAACCAAATACGGCCACTGTCACTATACCCCTTGTCCAAACCCCGCTAAGGACACATTACAACTTGCTGATAGTTTAATAGTAATGATGAACCCTTCCTGACACCAACTTAGCATATTCTGCAAGATGTAATCTCCTCAGATGCTGCTTGATGTCCTGCTTTTGATTTTCCTCCACCACACTGCCATGTGTGGTCAGTGCACCACACAGTGTACAATAGATGGACACAAACTGCCACATCCTAACATTTACAGAGTAGCTATCATTTGGCGGGGGAGGTAATGATGAATGAGGTGGATTGGCAGAAGATGTAGTTACCCTAGGGGAAGAAGGTGATGGAGAGCTAGTTGTTTTGTTCATCATGGAACTTCCAGTCTCTGCCTGGGTTTCTCTATTCTTCCTCATCTTTGATCTCTGCCTCACCTCTTGTTGCCTTTCTGGAGAGTCAGGAGGTACAGCAACAGTGGTGCTTGATTTCTGTGGTGGGGGTTTGCCATTAACATGTTTGACATAAATGTCATGGTGTCTGTGTTTCATGTGTGTTATCAGGGCAGTTGTGCCAAGGTGTGTTCCCTCCTTTTCCCTTCTCACTGACTTGTCACAAATTGTGTAATTGGTAATGACTGCACTGTGCCTGCCCCAAGAGAAAAATTGTCCCACACGCATGACTTCAGGGGGTAGGGAACAGGTTGGGAAGAATGGCCTCTTTCTTCTTCTCCTCCACATTCCCCTTCACTGACTGGGACAGAGGATGCTGCTGTTGTTGCTACTGCATCAGAACAAGCACTGCAACTTGGACCAGGAGTATTGATGCTGCTGGCAAGTGGAACCTTTCCTACTCCCAGATCACTTGTTGATCCCATTCCCACTGTGTCCATGGTGGTCTGTGGCACACTAGCCTGATCATCAGCATCCTGATTCCCTTGCAAATCAGCAGCAGAAGGAACTAGAGCAGAAGCAAATTCTGCAAATTTCAAAAGCTCACTGCTGGTGGTTGTGGTGGTGGTAGTGATGCCCATCCCCATTCCTGTCTCCCATTCCTTCTCAGTTTTGGCTAAAAAGGTCATCAATGTCTCTTCCGCCCCGGCTTCTCCACCATCATCATCATCACCACCACTAGTCCCTCCGTGCGGCTGCTGCTCTACTACAGACATCTCACTGCTGGTTGGAGGAGGTGACAAGAAATGTGACAGAGGATCCTCTAATGTCACACTTGTCATTTCTTGGTGACCTGAAGAAGGCAGACTGGCAGCACTAGCAGCGGGCACAGGTGGCTGATCTGTGCACCTGGTGGTATTATTGCAGTGGTAACAATTCTGCCTTCTTCAGGATCATGTTCAACATGGACAATGATTTGAGGAGAATGGGACTCCCAGGGTTAGGGAAATGGTGTGGGCTCCCTTGACCGCTAGTCTTGATGCTCTCAATTACTTCCCCTACCACTGTCCTAACACTAGTTCCACCGGCAGCTTCACCATGACTGTTACTACTAATTACAACACCAACAACATCAGTTTCAGCCCCTGAGTATTCACAGTCACTATTAATATGATGATTACCCCCTCCTTCCCTCCTAACGCAAGCTGCAGGACCTTCTCAGTAGTAGTACTAGCACTGGCAGGACTAGGAGTCCTGCTGTCGCACTTGGCATCATCGTCTCCTCCTGCCCCCTCCTGAGTATTACAAGACACACTGGCAGCAGCTTCAGCACTGGTGTCAGCAGGTTCATTACTGGCAGCAGGCACAGCACTGGTGGCAGCAGGGGCAGCACATCTGACAGCAGGCACAGCACTGGTGGCAACAGGTTCAGCACTGGCAGCAGGCACAGCACTGGTTGCAGCAGGTGTAGCATGTGTGAGAGCAGGCATATCACTGGTGGCAGCAGGGGCAGTACTGGCAGCAGGTACAGCACTGATGGCACTGGCAGCAGGGGCAGCACATTTGACAGCAGGCACAGCACATCTTACAGCAGGTGCAGCACATCTGGCAGCAGACTCAGCACTGCTGGCCGCAGGCACAGGCAACTGTCCTGCTCTCACTACTACCCTTTTCTTCCTCCCTTGACATTAATTTCCCCAAGATCCCTAGGAGTGATTTAGGGGGACTGGCCAGCATTGCATCTGTAGTGCTCCCTTCCTCCTCAGAGTCAGACTCAGTGGACACATACTGGTCCTTCCAGTTCCTCCTTTTATTACTGATAGCTGTCACTATGAGCCTTTCCTGCCTCCATTTTGCAAAAAGATCACAGCAGAACAGCACGGCATGTCTACCTTGCTCTGTAGCCATACCTTTGCAATCTCTTACACCAGAGCTATAATAACTAGTTTGCAAATCGAGTTAATACTTGCATATTGCAGTATAATAGAGAGTTAAAATCTCTCTGATCACCTCTCTGCTCCTCACATGTCATTCAAGTGTCTAACATTCAGTCTAACTTTCTACCTCGTCCACACTAGGGATGGGTGAAATTTTTTGCCTCAAACTGAAATCGGCGAATAATGGCACTTCGTGACTGCTGAAAAATTTCCCGTGAAAAGTGCTGTTTTTCTGCTTTTTTTCACCTAGCTCATTCCTCTGAAATCAATGGGAACATTGAATTACATACAACACATTGCAAATGTTATTTTATTTCCCAAAGGCATAGGTTGTTTACTGAGATTGGGGGGACAGTTAACAAAAAAATAGAAACTAAATATAATGAATAAAAACCCATTAGACATGGTATGAAAGCGGTCTGAGGAAGGTGCCTGTGCTGGTGGGTGGAGTCTGGGGAAAGAATCAGTTGAAAAGGGAACTTGTTTTTGGAGGGGTGTTTGTTGACTGGTATTTGGAGGACAGTTAATTAAAAAATAAATAAAATAAAATACATTTGTACGTAACGTGACAGACAGGGATCCCTGACGTAAGCTGAGACTGGGGTAGACTGATACTTGACATGATAGAGTATTTAGTAGAGGATGATTTGTAAGATTTGTTGTTGGAGGCTCTACCTATCACGTCAAGTCTCAGTCTACCCCATTGGCAGCTTATGTCAGGGGGTCCCTGTCTCTATCACATTACGTACACACTTCTTATTTTGTTTTATTTATTTTTTTATTAATCCCCCTCCCCAATACCAGTCAACAAACCCCTGAAAACAAATTCCCTGTTCAACTGATTGTTTCCCCAGACTCCACCCACCAATACAGACACCCTCCTCAGTGAAAAAAACTATATTTTTTGCAGGAAATTATTTACCAAGAGGGAAGTGCCATTATTCACTGATTTTGGTTTGAGGAAAACATTTTTGCCCACATCTATTAGGCTGCTCAAAGGGAATGGGATCAACAACAGCAGTAATATGAGTGATGGATGATGAAGGTTTCACTTACCACGACTAGCTCCAGTGATGCATCTGAGGTAGTAGCAGCACCATAAATAGCCCCCACCACTTTGGGTACATTTGTAGGAAAGAAGCAGTTGGCCAATAATTGTTCTCCACCTTCCCCTCCTCCAAAATCATGGGTGTGTTGTTACTAGAATAGACATGTTTCCCTTGAGAGCAGGATCTGTGCCTCTCATCTGCAACTGCATTGTGCACAGTGTGTGTGGTAAATCACACCTGGGGGCAAAACTGTATCCAAACACCATGACACCAGAAACCAAGTACGGCCGCTGTCGCTATACCCCTTGTCCAAACCCGGCTAAGGACACATTACAACTTGCTGACAGTTTAATAGATATAATGAACCCTTCCTGCCACCAGCTTAGCATATTCTGCTGGATGGAGTCCCTTCAGATGCCATTTTATGCCCTGCTTGTGATTCTCCTCCACCACACTGCCATGTGTGGTCAGTGTACAAATTGACACATTCTGATATCTACAGAATGGCTATCACTTTGTGGGAGAGGTAACAATGAACGAGGCCGATTGGCAGAAGATGTAGTTACTTTAGAGTAAGGAGGTGATGGCAAGCCAGATGTTTTGCTCGTCATCGAATTTCCAGTCTCTGGCTGGGTTTCTGTATTCTTCCTCCTCTTTGATCTCTGCCTTATCTCTTGTTGCCTTTGGGGGGAGTCAGGGGATACAGCTAAAAAGGCCATTAATGTATCTTCCACCCCAGCTTCTCCACCATCATCATCATCCCACCACCAGTCCCTCCATGCTGCTACTGCTCTATTACAGACATCTCGCTGGTATGAGTGATAAGAAATGTTTCAGTGGGTTCCCTAATGTCATATTTGTTTTCTTGGTGACCTGAAGAAGGCAGACGGGCAACACTTGTACCAGGCACAGGCAGCTGATCTGTGCTCCTGGTGGTATGGTATTATTGGTGCTATGCAACAGTTGTGGCTTCTTCAGGTTCATGTTCCACCTGGTCAATGCCATGGGGGGAAGGGGACTCTCAGGTAGGGATGGGCGAAACTTTCCGCCTCAAACTGAAATCGGCAAAAATGGCACTTTCTGCTTGGCGAAAAATTTCCTTTGAAAAGTGCTGATCTTCTGCTTTTTTCCCCCATTTAAATCAATGGGAACATAGAACTTACACACAATACATTAGAAATAATATTTTATTTCCCAAAGGCACAGTATAAAAGGGGCATGAGGGTGCCTGTATTGGTGGGGTGTGGGGAAAGAATCAGTCGAACAGGGAATGATTTTTGGAGGAAAAAGAAATCCTAAATGAAATAAAATAAAGTAAAACCTAAGACATGGTATAAAGGGGTCTGAGGAGGGTGCCTGTGTTGGTGAATGAATGAATCATTTGAACAGGGAATTTTTTTTGGGGGGGTTCTTGACTGCTATTGGGGGGACAGTTAATAAAAACATAAATCAATAAAATAAAATAAGACATTTGTATTTAATGTGACAGAGACAGGAACCCCCTGACATAAGCTGCCACTGGGGAGGACTGATACTTGATTTGATAGAGTATTTTGTAGAGGATGATTTATCTGATTTGTTGTTAGAGGCCTTTGTAGGACTTAGACTTATTAGAGGCCCAAGCCCTGAAGAAACATTGATTTGTAGGACTTAAAGAGATAGTAATACTTAAAATGTAAAAAAAAAATATGTTGTAGGGTTTATCCCTTTGAGTAAAACAAGAGTACTCCCACTGCTGAAAGGTGTTTCATTCAAAAGTTATTAATATTCAAAGTTGCATTTTTTAGGTGCAATATCACAGTGGCCTGAAATTGTACAGTGGCGCTGTTGCTACACCATCCTATGGAGATTTATGGTCCCGGGACCAGAGCTGTCCATAGGATTGTGTAGCAACAGCGCCACTGTACAATTTCAGGCCACTGTGATATTGCACCTAAAAAATGCAACTTTGAATATTAATAACTTTTGAATGAAACACCTTTCAGCAGTGGGAGTACTCTTGTTTTACTCAGGGGGATAAACCCTACAACATATTTTTTTTTACATTTTAAGTATTACTATCCCTTTAAGCTTGTTTGGCACAAGCCCTAAGGAAACACTGATTTGTAGGATTTAGGCTTGTTAGAAACAACCCCCCAAAAAATTGTTTATTTTTTTGTAGGAATAGTTTTTTTTTTTTTTTTTAAACACAAGCCCTGAGAAAAAATAAAAATGCCCTGCTGGCCTAATGCCAGCAGGTCATGATGGCCAGTGGCCACTGTCAAATGTCCTCCTGAGTCATGAGTTGTAACTGCTGTTCATACTGCTGCTGCTGATTGTTTAAGCAGCAGGATGATTAGGCAGCTGAAAGGGAATGGGATCAACAATAGCAGTAACATGGAAGATGGATGATAGAGGTTCCATTTGCCATGACTGGCTCCAGTGATGCGCCTGAGGCAGTATCAGCCAGTATTTGTGGAGAAAAGAACAAGCTGGCCATTAAATCTTCTCCACCTGCCCCTCCTCCAAAATCATCATGGGTATGTTGTTATTAGAATATATTTTTTCCCTTGAGAGCAGGATCAGTGGGTCTCCTCAGCGACTGCAATGTGCACAGTATGTGTGTGGTAAATAACATCTGGGGGCACAACTGTATCCAAACACCATGACACCCGAAACCAAGCACTGCCGCTGTCACTGTACCCCTTGTCCAGACTCCACTAAGGGAACATGACAACTTTCTGGTTGTTTAATAGTAATGATGAACCCTCCCTGCTAGAATAGCATATTCTGCGGGATGGAATATCCTCAGATGCCACCTGATGACCTGGTATCAATTCTCCTCCACCACACTGGCATTTGTGGTCAGTGCACCACACAGTGTTCCATGGGTAGAGATGAACTGTCCTATCCTAACATTAACAGAGTGGCTAGCATTTGACAGGGGAGGTAATGATGAATGAGGTGGATTGGCAGGAGATGTACTTGTTACCCTAGAGGAAGAAGGTGATGTTGATGGAGAGCTAGTTGTTTCGTTCATCATGGAACTTCCAGTGTCTGTCTGGGTTTCTTTATTCTTTCTCCTCTTTGATCTCCACCTTTCTGGAGAGTCAGGGGGTACAGTGACAGTGGTGCTAGATTTCTGTAATGGGTGTTTGGCTTTAACCTGTCTGGAGTAAATGTCATGGTGTCTGTGTTTCATGTGTGTTATCAGGGTGGCTGTGCCAAGATGTATTCCCTCCTTTCCCTGTCTCACTAACTTGTCACAAATTTTGCACTGTACCATTGTTGATGATGACTACACTGTGCCTGCTGGAAGAGAATAATAGTCCCACACCCATAACTTCTGGGGGAGGGATAGGGAACAGGTGGAGAAGAATGGCCTCTTTCTTATTGTCCTCCACATTCCCCTTCACTTTCTGTGGCAGCGGATAATGTTACTGCTGTTGCTGCTACTGTCTCAGATTTAGCACTGCAACTAGGACCAGGAGTATTGCTGTCCTAGTCCCGCATTACTTGCTGACCCCATTCCCACTGTATCCACGGTGGTCTGTGGCACACTAGCCTGCTTCTCAGCACCCTGCTGCCCTTTCATCTCGGCAGAAGTTAGAGCAGTTGCAATTTCCGCTAATTTCAAAAGCTGACTGCTAGTGGTGGTGGTGATGCCCATCCTCATCCCTGTCTCCCATTCCTTCTCAGTTTCTGATAAAAAGGCCATCAATGTCTCTTCCACCCCAGCTTCTCCAACACCACCACCACCACTAGTCCCTACGTGCTGCTGCTCTATTCCAGACATCTCACTGCTGCTTGGAGGAAGTGACAATCAATGTGACAGAGGGTCCCCTGCTGTCACACATGGTATAATTTTCTCCTTCCCCCCCTGAGTACTACAAGAACACTAGCAGCAGGCAAAATATTGGTGGCAGCAGATTCAGCACTGGCAGCAGGTTCAGTACTAGCAGCAGGTTCAGCACTGGCAGCAGGTTCAGTACTAGCATCAGGTACAACACTAGTGGCTGCAGGATCAGAAATGGTGGCACTGGCAGCAGGGACAGCCCCTCTGGCAACAGGTACAAAACTAGTGTCTGCAGGATTATAAATGGTGGCACTGGCAGCACATCTGGCAACAGGTACAACACTAGTGGCTGCAGGATCAGAAATGGTGGCACTGGCAGCAGGGGCAGCACGTCTGGCAACAAGTACAACACTAGTGGTTGCAGGTACAGCAATGGTGGCACTGGCAGCAGGGGCAGCATGTCTTGCAGCAGGCACAGGCAGTTGACCTGTCCTGCTCTCACTAGTACTGCCCTTTCTCCCTCCCTTCCCATTCTCTTTTCTCCCTCCCTTCCCATTAAATTCCCCAAGATCCCTTGGGGTGATTTAGGGGGATTGGACAGCATTGGTAAAGTAGTGGTCCCTTCCTCCTCAGACTCAGTGGACACATAATAAGGGTCCTTCCAGTTCCTCTTTTTGCTGCTCATAGTGATAGGAGTCACTATGAGCCTCTCCTGCCTCAATTTTTGCTAAATATCACAAGAGAAAAGCACAGCATGTCTATCTCGCTCTGTTGCTGCTTTTATTGTGTCTGCCTTCAGCGAAAACATCACATTTTTATAGCGGAAGTGCGAAAACAATGTAAATCAATGGGCGGAAACGCTTTAGCCATTGAAAAAATGGCGAAAGATTTTGACCAATGGGTGAAAAATGCAAAAATTTTAACTGCTACTTTTAAAGCGGATTTTCCCGCAAAAAAGCAGATAACAACGTGGTTTCACAAAATTTTCCACTGGAACACGACAACAACTTTCGCCCAACCCTACTTGCAGGGTCAGGGAGTGGTGTGGGCTCCTTTGACCGCTAGTCTGGATGCTCTGCATTACATCCCCTACCACTCTCTTAACGCTAGTCCCACAAGCTGCTTCACCATCACTGTTACTACTACAAACACCAACCACATCAATTTCAGTCCCTCAGTCTTCCTTTTCACAGTCACTAGTAATATGATTATCACCCCCTCCTTCACTCCTAACATTCTGTACAAGCTGTTGTATCTTATTCGTAGGACTGCTTAGTAATTGGTGCTGACTTCAACTGCAAACTCAAGGCTCTGAACCACATCAGGACAGAGCAGCTATGCACCATCTGCATTGGCCATCCAGAAGCTCATCACTAGAGAAGGGAGAAAGTTTTCAGGAAACAGGATAAAAATGCCATTTCCCACCTAGCAGCAAATTTCCTGTGAAAAGTGATGTTTTCCCATTTTTTTTTACCTAATTCATTGCATTGAAATCAATGGTAAGACTGAATATCTACCCATCATATGGCAAGTTTCTCTTCTTTTCCCACAGACATAGTATAAAATGTGTCTCAGACTGCCATATCATGACATTCTGTCAGTGTTTGTGAGAGGAAGCAGCACATTTGTCATCTAGTGAAGACAGGCTAATAAAAAGAAATTGAAGCTTAGTTTAGGGCATCTTGTAGGCAGGACATCTGTTCTCTGTTTTAAGGGAGTCTGGGAGCACTATGGGGGACAGGAAAGAAGAAAGGAGGTTGATCCCAAATACCCCGACATCTTGTGTGACTGTCTGGGAAGACACAGGCAGCCGTGATCCAGCTTACTTCCTGATCTGGGCAAGAAGCAGTGGGAAATGCTGAGGATGGCCTAATGATGACTGATGATGATGATGATGTAGATTTAGAATATATCCCTCCAGCATCCTCCTGTTCTTCAGATACATAGTAACATAGTAATTTAGGTTGAAAAAAGACTTGCATACATCTAGTTCAACCCTTTTCCTATTCCTGTTTACCATCGTTGATCCAAAAGAAGTAAAAAAAAAACAAAAAACAAAAAAAAACCTCGATATAGCAATTTCAAATTCTACCATGAATGGGGAAAAAATTCCTTCTTGATTCCAAATGGCAATCAGATTTCTCCTTGGATCAACAAGCCCTAACTAAATATTAATCCCAATACTAACGTACATAGCCATCTATGTTATGCTCTTTTAAATAAGTATCCAGGCCCCTTTTAAAGGCATCTAATGTATTCAATAGCACCACCTCCTCAGGCAGTGAATTCCATACCTTTATTGTCCTTACTGTAAAGAAACCCTTCCACTGTTGTAGATTAAATCTCCTTTCCTCAAGTCTAAGCGGGTGGCCCCTTGTCCTTTGTACTGTTCTGTTACTGAACAGGTCTTTGGAGAGCCCTTTGTATGGGCCCTGAACATACAGATGAAGTTAAGAGTGAGATAGATGATGACATGGCCAGAAAGTTAGATGAAAGGAAAGCTTAATCTTCCACCACTTAAAAGGAGCTAAGTGCCTGTCTATAAACTTTATGAGAAGACAATTGGCAATTCTGACCCTAGACAAACAAAGGTTCCCAAAAGTACAGTCATCCTGTTAGTCATCATAAGCAGCATCACCAGTTAAAGTCCAAGTCCAAGCCCCATTCAGTCACACACACATTACTAGTGTTGATCAACAATACAGGTTATGAACATTTACAACTCTAGCTATGAGGACTACTGCTGTTAGAAGTGCAGCACCTATGACACCTAGTAGTAGTAGTAGTAGAATTGCATCAACATCTAGTCTCAGTAGTAGTAGTAGTAGCAGCCTCTCAGTAACCCTGCAGTCAATGAAGTCCAAAGCATGGAGATACTTCACTAATGATCCAAAAGCTAAGCATGTTGCTAACTGTTGTGTGAAAAGCATGTGCACTGGGGGAAAGCAGGCTCACACATAGGCACCTGCTCAGTGAGATCCCACCTGAAGCACAACCACAGCTCTAATTGGGAGACCCACCATCAGCAGATCAGAGGTGCCACAACTAGCAGAAGCACCCCTAAAAGTTCCCAGGGTTATGGGGCAAGGAAGATAAGTAGTGATGTTGATATGTCAGAGAGTGTACCAGGAATGTGTTATTTGACTTAACACTTATGGCTCCTGAGTACGACTCTAAGTTTGTTGGCAAAAGTCACAGACTGCCCATGCTCACACATGCTGCCTCAACCTCCAGCACCTCCTCTAGTATTGTTATGGCAATCAAGTTACAGGGTTATTCTGCCATGCACTGCCAACCCACATATATTGAGTTCTTGGGAAGGAGTCAAAAACTTCTCCAAAACAATCCCAATGTAAGCCTGTGTGTGTGCAAGGTTGCCAAAATGTTGGCAGTGGACATGCTGTCATATTCTTTTGTTGAAAATTGAGGAATTACAGAACTGATGTTATAAGTAACTCTTTTCCACAATCCTCTACTCTGGCTGGGGAAGATGATGCTGCTGTTGTTCCCTCAGCATCAGCACTAAAACCAAGACCAGGATTATTGGTGGCAAGTGGAACCTGTTCTAGTCCCAAATCACTACTGCAGTAACCCAGTCCAACATTGGTCACAGGAGTCTATGACACATTAGCCTGCTGCTGAGACAAATGAATGTTATACCCAGGTGACTCAGCAGCAGGAATTACAGCATCAATAAACTCCAGAATTTCATTGCTGGTGGTGGTGGTGCCTAACCCCATTTGCATATCTGTGAAATATTTATTTTTGCTTCAGCTAAAAAGGAACTCTCTCCTATATCCCAGCTGCTCCACCATCACATTCACTGTCATCACCATGACCACCAGTCTCTTGCTGCTGCTGTATGAGAGTGGGACTATTGGCGATATGACAAATGTGACAGAGGGTCCCCTGCTGTCACACTTGCCATTATCTCCTACTCCTCCACAGAATAACAAGGCATACTAGCAGCAGGCACAGGCAGCTGACCTACCTGCTCACACTGCTACCCATTTCTGCATGTGCTTTTCCCCCCAGATGCAAAGTGAAAATGTTGGGTAACTGGGCATCATAGGATCTGGGGAATGTGGGTTCCCAGATCCTTCCATGCTGGTTTTGGGGACTTCCTCCTCCTCTCCTCTGAGTCACTAGATGCATCATGGCCCTATTAGCTACTCAATTTTTTTTTATTTTTTTTTTTAATACGGGTGCTCATAATGTTAGTCAATGCTATGAGCTTCTGTTGTACTTTTTTGCCAACTAAATTGCTAGGAAATAGCCTTCTACCCTCTTTATTTCTCTAAATGCAGGAAGCTTGTACCCATTGAAAGACATAGGCAAAAAAATGTTTGGTGTAGCAGAAATGGAGAAATTTTTAATGGTTTTGCAAAGGGCTGATTTTCTTGCGAAAAAGTGGAGAACCATGTGGTTTTCGCTGCATATCTTGTTAGAACAAATCATGACCTTTCACCTATCCCTAGTCATAATCTACTACTCCCTGGTCAACAGCTGTAAGAAGCAGAGCCCAGAGGCATCAGACACTTTCACTTGTTCCAGGGTGAGAGATGGTAGGGTGTCCCAATCCTGAATCAATAGTCTGTATATATCTAGCCATCACGTCACAACTCAGTCCATTGCCATTAGGTTGGCTGCATTCTCAGATCACAATGGCGCATCCATGATTGTGATTGTGTCACTTACACCATTGGTGAAAAAATCCATCTATTGCCACTTCCATAATTCTTTATTGGAGGATGCGTGGTTTGCATCATTGATGTGGGAGAGGTGAGCAGACCTTAGGGGTTTCAAGGGTGACTTTGCCCCATTGAGTCAGTGGTGGGATATTTGAAAGGTGCACTTGAGATTCCCAATTTACATAACTTTTCACTAATTTCTACTAAGGAGCCAATGAGATATTGTAATACATACATATCAAGATACCCTGGCCCACTGGTTACCCAGAACAGTAGTGCAAGTAGTATCTATGCTGTTAGAGAATGTGGCTGAAGTGTATGGGCTACCCACTGCTGTGATTTTGCTTCTGTGAATTCCAAGGTAAAGTTGCTAGCAGCAAGGCTGGATAGCATGCACCACTTGAGCTGGTAGTATGCTTAGGATAACCACAGCAGGGATAAAAATTCTATTGGTAAAGGGTCAGGGAGATAGTACCAGAAATGAACACAGGGTGGCAGCAGAGATACTAGCAATGGAAGACTGAGATAGTACCAGGCAGCAAAACTATATGGCAGCTGAGCGATACCAGCAGGGATAGACTGAGAGTCTCCTAACAGACAGCTGGTAGGAAGGCCAGGAGAGTCACATAGAACTCCTTGGGAAATAAGTGGGAGCTCCGGCTGCTATGGAGGAGGAACATGCCTATGATTAAGTTTAAGACATGCTCACGAAATGCGTAAGGTGGGTGCATCTACCTGTATGTCCATGTGTTTATGAAGCCATATTTGGTGTTTTTTAAACATTTGTAATAATAAAATAAAAGAGTTTTAAAAATTCTGGAAGTGCTGAAGCTTTGTTCATGGTCCCGTGAGTGCTCCCTTCCTGTTGTCTTTATGGAGCAACCAGTAAGAAGGGTTGTGGGAATGCTGGAATTCAGCACAGAATGGAAGAACAGAGGAGACATAGTCAAGGTTAGCAGTAGGTCAGCAACATGAGGGCAGTCCAAAGATTAGAGTAAGCAGGCAAACACAGGCAGAACAAGCAACATTGACAAAAGGGATGTCAAACTGGTGAGTGGGTAGCAGCAAGAAACTAATCAGAATGAATTCCTCTGCTCTCCAGCCTCCACTAAAAACAAAAAGTGAAGACATGAATTAGTTTCTCAGCAAACCCTCCCTGTCCTTATATCTTCACTGTTATCTACAGTCCACACCCGGGGATGGGCAAAAATGACAAAAAAATTCCCGCCCATTGAAAATGCATACAACTGTTGCCTTTTCAACACAGGAGAATGTTGACATTTTTGCCTATGCTTTCCATGACTACAAGATTTCCTGGTATACTACTACTGATTCTGTGGGCGTGGATTCCTACGCTACATGTGCCTTGAACAAAATATTATCAGCTTGAAAACAAGGCAAGCCTTGAACAAAAACGTTTACAGGTTTCTAGCACAACAAACTTAGAAAAAAATGTCTGCTGTTGTTGTACTATGGCGAGGTAAGCCACTACCAAGAATTTTATATATGTTACCACCAGTGATATTATTGTGTTTACTAACTCAAATGTTACATTTTTGCCAAATTAACAATAGACTTCCTGGAGAGAAAATGTATGTATGTATGTATGCATATTTTTATTTATAGAACACAAACATCTCTACTTATCACTTTACATTTTACTTTGAAGTATAGTGGAGAACCAGTAGGCATTAATACATTAGGGTAGGAGGTCCCTGCCCAGTAAAGCTTCCAATCTAAATAGGGAATGGGTGACATACAGATACAATCTAGAAGAGGAGCAGGTGCAGTTTGATACTTTGATATCGCCTATGAATTGAAGCTTGTATTTTAGTATAGTGCAATATTTGACAAGTGTTCATGTAGTTTGCTTTTAAAGCTGTGAAGGGAACGCTGGGTGGAAAGAAATTTCAGAGATAAGAAGGGCGATTTAGTAATGTGATGTAAGTGTTGCTCTGGAGGAAAGAAAAGTATTCTGGCACCAGAGTTAAGAATGGATTGAAGAGGAGAAATGTTAGTAGCAGGTAGGCCAATAAGCAAGCACAGTATTCAAAGAGGTAATGGATAAATGCATGCAGTTATAGAACGAGAGGGAAATAGATGGACTTATGTTTTAAAGAAAGAAGCTACAGGCTGTTATTTCATTAATGGGGCAACGGAGAGTCCAGAGATGTCCCTAGGCAATATTCCATAGCTTGCGGATTATAGTGAAGCCATCAATAGTTAAACTAAACTAATGAATTATGATTTATGAGAAATGATATGTAGCTCATTTTTTAACATGTTGGGTTTTAATCTATAATGAGCCATCAAAGAGAAGACTGCAGTAAGGCATTCTGAAACCCACTGCTATAGCTCAGGTGAGAGAGGTTGTAGAAAGATACATTTGAGTACTGTCTGCTCAAATGTGGTAATTGAAACAAAGGATTGTATATGCTTCCCCCCAAAAAGGATATAAACATAATAGAGAGGTAGTCCAAGAACAGAGCCTTGGGGTACTCCTACTTAGAGGGGTATAGGCATTGAGAACATGTTTTATTTATTGATTTATTTAGAAAATATTTTACCAGGAAGAATACATTGAGATTTCTCTCATTTTCTGGAGAGTCTACAGCCTCCATACAGATCCGCTCTTCTGAGAGTTTACAGTGTTTTGCACTGCACAAATGTTTCAGCAAATTGCTTCTGAGCTCAGTAATGAATGGCAAACTTGCTAGTGTAAACAGCACAGAATGGAACAATGTCAAGTCAAGTCTCTAGAGGGGGAAGACTAAGGATTTGCAGAGAGGGGTTTCCAAAAATTAGAATATTTATCCAATAAAATTGCCTACACCTAGGTTGTGTAATTCTACATACAAATGCAATTGCAGATCCTGGGAAACACATGGGGTGATGAAATAAGTTTGATAATGGGTAGTTTGGCAATATTTTGTCATATTTGTGTGGCCAATATCTACTAAGATGTATTCGCCATAATATCCATGTGAATTTACCACAAATACACTGACATCCCTTTGAATACACCATGCCTTTAGCAGGCTTGCAATTTTGTGCTGACTACTTTGACAGTTGTTCATCTGCATACTGAAGGCAGTTTAATGAGCCAATGTCATATTCATGTGGTTGCGTTTATATGATAATGTGGCATATCACCACATGCACTATGCTCCAGTAGATGCCTAAGCTGTTGAAGTTCACAGTGCCAGCATCTTTCACCTGAGGCTGTATACGCTGGGATCTTCCTGTAGTTTTCTATGCAGCTACAGCCATGGTTACCCCCCACTCCCTAAGCACCATTGGCCTTGTGAAGTGTGTCTGATGATGTGAATGGATGTGATTGGATGATAGAAAGAAAACATTAGCATCTGATACATCATTATGCATTCCAAGACCTGAATAAAAAAGTGTTTTAGTATTCTGCAGTGGATAAGGACATACATAGTGGGTGATCTCTAGAATGTGTTTGCAAATATTTGTTTCTTTAGTACAAATATGAATAATATAAAACTATTTGACATACAACAGCATTAACCCTTTGAGTACTCTAACCCATCAGTATCATATAACATAAACCGGGTTGTTTCCCTCTAGTATCTTGCGTAAATGTACATACATGTAGGAGAACAGCCGTACGTAATGCCCTGCTTCCATTAAAGGGGCAGTAAACTTTTTTTTGTAATGAAAATCTGTATGTTATAGAGCTTTTCCTGCTTAGTAAACATGGGTACTTCCACTGCTGTCAGTTGTTTAACCCCTTAAGGACCCTTGACGTACCAGGACCGTCACAGTCCTTGAAATACTCAAGGACCGATGACGGTCATAGTACGTCACGTACTTTTTACTTACAGTGCTCTACCGGGAGCGCTGTAAGTAAAAATAGGGCCTGAAATTGACCGCTCCAAGATCGGAGCAATCTCTATCAGGCCCCATAATGACGCACCGATACACGCGACAGGTCACGTGTACCGGCACGTCCAAGTGCGCCTATGCGGTCATTATGGGACGGAAATGTCCCATGACCACCGGTCCTTAAGGGGTTAATTCAAAAGTTTCAACAGTTTACATTGGCAGGAAGTGAATTTACTGTGTGTTTACTTCCTGAAAGCCCTGACAGTATGACTCAGTATAACATTTTGTGGAGAGCTGTTTGTCATTGACTTTCCTGTCAAACATAATGTAACAGAATAACTAACTGGTATTGCACCACTAGAGGGCAGTGTTAATATAAACAGGTTTAAGCTGCAATAACTCTGGAAATATGCACCTCTCAATGGTGGGAGTATCCTTATTTTCTCAACAGGAAAAGCTCTACTATATATATTGACATAACAAAAGTTTACTGCTCCATTAATTACTGTTATTTTCCTACTCAAAAAGTCCCCTGTGGCTACAAAAATCTACTGCACTCCATAGTGGTAGGGAAAATAAAATAAAACATGCAATTGCTTTGCCACATTTAAGGAGCTCAGAATGTTTAGTGTGTACCACCTTGCTCCACAGCAATAAAATTCACATTAATGTTGGTATACACTTCAGAATATGTGTTTATTAATTAGTCTGTGCAAGTAAAACACTTTGGTCTTGTTCAAAATCATTTATTTTGTATGAAGAGCTTTCAATAGCTCCTTCTTTTTGCACAAAAATATTAACCTCTTAAGTGCCAGAGATGTATCCATTGTATTTGTCTGCAATGTGTTGCTTGTCCCACTGGCACGCAAATAATTGCATGAGGACTGCTGCTGTTCTTTACACAAATCTCTCTGCGTCCATTCTGCACCCCCCTGCCCTCCCCAACACAATAACACCTTTACTCTAGGATGATATGCTAATGATCCCAGTCTATTTCACTACCCTTGCATCCCTAAATCTTAGTGCATATGGTGATGTGTCTTTAATGCCAAGGCTATGTGCTCACCACACATCGACAGGCGCACATCTCCATAGCATCAACCCTTAGTGCATCTTCACCAAGAGTGGGTAACCTGCAATGCTACAGCTATTGGTGGACTACAATTCCCATCATCCTCAGATGGCCGTTAGCCAAGTTGAAGTCTAACAATACCTGAAGAAACGCAAATGTACACAAGAGTATCTGGAATCTATTATCAGTTTGACCTTGTTTAGCGCAGGGCCAGAAACTTTGCACACAAATTGCCCATGTTCATACAATCTGTTCAATTCACTTCTAATACATATAACATTTAAACCCCAAGGTACATTTTAAATTCATACCTTACTGACTTGAGAAGATGGGAAATTAAAAAAGTAAAATGTGAAAAAGTGCCTAGAGGAATAGATAAAAGTGGAAATTATACATGTGGAAAATATGTGAAAATTGATGAAAATTGCTTTGATAAAAAAAAAATGTGATTTCAACCTAAAAAGTAAATAATACAGTGAAAGTGTCATGAAAAGGCCAACTTGATCCTTGATAAATAACCCTTTACAATCTGTTGCTCACTCCTCTGGAACTGAAAGTGTTAATGATAATCTGGAAAAATCAACAGTGCTTAGGACATACCTGGACAATATCAATGCTTCAGTGTTGTGATTGTGATATCTCACTTGCACAGAAAAGTATACTGAGGGACTATGGCTCCTTTCTAACAGGCATCTATGGTCTAAAGTGAATATGCTAAGGTCCAGCATGCTGCAAATCTACTGTGATCATGCAGGTATGCAGTGAAGTTGCATCTTCATGGTGCCTTATGGGTAGATCTTTCACACAAACTTCAATGGAGGTTGTGATGCACATCACACTGTACAGTGAGTGGCTGACTCATGTGGGCATCACTCAGTTATGCTTGGTTGTTGTTTACAGGGACTGTCTATTCTATCAGAAATTCCCCCTTTAGGTCAGGTTCACTGAGAGGGAATGCAGGAGAAGGTGAGTTCAGAAAAGAACAATGGAAATATCGTATGGAGGCCTGGGTTCCATGCAATCAGATTTAAATGCTTTATGGATAAATCTGCAATGTGCCGATGGGAGTACAAAATTCTTGACACCTGAAAACTTCTAAAGAGCATTCAGAGTTAAATGTTTATAAATTATACACTTTAATTTTAGTCAATGTGTATGTGCGCAAGGAATCTCTCATGTATCACAATTCATTACTATAGATGCAGAGGCAGCTGTAATAAGAATGACTGCAGTAATTACGGGGCAAATAACAGCAACAAGGGACAGATTACAATTTCCCCCAATCCCCACTGATTTCAGTCTAGCATTTAACCCATTATTTGCAAGAGAGGTCTGCAATGCATTGCTTTGCATTGTGTTTCAGACTTCTCTAGCCTTCAAGAGGTTAAACTTTTGAGTGACGGGGGCACACAACACCTTTGGAACTCAAAGGGTTAAACACCCATTTAGATAAATAGGATTTTTTTTATTTGTCCCTTGTGGCACAGTTGGTTTGGTGAAGAATTACTACAGGTCATCTTAACGTCAGTCTCATTATGTCATAATGTGATAATGCAGGAGAATAGCAAAGTAAAAATTATATCTTTGTTGTCTATGTGGCATTCAAGACATCTAGGGCATTGAATTTATTCCCCAAGGTAAAATTTAAAGGGATAGTAATACTTACATTTACATTTATTTAATATTGTAGGCATAAAAAAATATAAAATGCTATAAGAGATATACTTCTGTAAAGTTACCTCTTCTTGCCTGCACTCTAGCTGACAACTGAAGAGTCTGGTCATTTGACTGGATGGAGGCTCTTTAGCAGAGGGGAAAATGCGCAGTCTCAACATTAATACTTCACTGGAACAGTCTACAAAGTATGCCTGGTTTGCAAGCACATTTTGTAGACCGTTCCAATGAAGTATTAATGTTAAGATTGAGTGTTTTCAGCTCTGCTGAAGAGACACCATCCAGTCAAATGACCGGATTCTACAGCTGTCAGCTAGAGCACTGACTTCATTCAAACAGGCAAGAAGAGGCAACTTTAGCGAGGCATATTTCTCAAGCCATAAATGTAAATTTAAGCATTATTATCCCTTTAAAAATGGCAATGGTTGTTTTGACAGCACAGTTTGTTATTCTATTAACTGCGCTGGCAAAAATCACTGACGCATTGAAATGTCATACAGTTGCAAAATGTGTACCCATTGGACACCACGTAAAAGTAGTTGAGTTTGTTATTCTATTACAGGTGTTGGAGTCAACGCACATTAAAGAACACACTTTAAAAAGTAGGAGCAGAGTGCCTTAATGTGCAGTGAAAACCACTGGTGTGCATTAGAATAGCAGGGGATGACGAGAACCCCTACAAGCTGATTGGCTGTGAGGTAAACGGAATCTTAACCATTTCGATGCCTGGATATTTGGAACAACAGCTAATTATTTTGTGAAAGGAATGGCTACATATTATTTTGACAGAATATACAGCATATATTTAACCCCTAGAGTGCTAGAGGGGTACTCCCCTCTGGCATTCATAGGATTAAGTCAGGCATATCTTTGCAGCCTTTATTTTTTTACCATCTTTCACTGTTTTTTTTTTAATTTTTACACTATATATTTTTAAAGAAGAAAAAGAAGGTTTGAAGAAATAAGGAAGATTACAGAAACAGGAAGATTAAAGAAGAAGACGGACAGTAGATGACAGGAGGAGGTGGGGGGGTGACTGTGTTTTGAGCTCACTCTCAAACAATGAGAGATAGCTATTTTCCTTTGATGTTCCCACAACTCACACTATTTTGCATACGTTGTGGGAACAAAAAGCTGCAATGAGTGTTTGGCCGCAAAGTGGGTTTTAGCCAACAACTCTTGTTGCAGTCTATGGCAGTCAGGTAATAGAAATCTGATGGTACAACTTCGTGTGTACCACCTGGGACTCTTTTGGCCCCTACTGACGCTTTTAGCGCTGAAAATAGAATCAAGCCCTAGGTCTCTTCTTCAGACATAAGATTCTTAATAGGCCTGAAGAAGAGGCCTATTTGTCCTGAAAGCTTGCATCCAAAGCCACTCAGCAAGCCAATAAAAAGGTATCATTTTACTCTACTAGTCTCCTGCATTTTCTATGGCTAACACAGCACCACACTTTACCCATATTATGATAAAGATCAGTGATATGTTTATTTTCTCATACTTTCTTTTGCTATTAGTCAGCAAAAACTCTTATGGAACACAGCAAATCTAATCTGCTGTTTTTGAATGATTTTGGAATACATCTTTTTAATAACATGGTATAATGTCTAGAATGGATCAACAATTGGCCTTGGAATCAATCTTTGAAATAAAATATTACATAAAAATTGTTATTCCTTTTTTTTTTTTTTTTTTTTTTTTTTTAACCAGGAAGAATACACTGAGATTGTCTCTCATTTTCAAGTACGTCCTGGGTATTCATTTTATATACCTAAAGAGTGAAAGGCTGAGTTGACCATGCCAGATTCTACAGCTGGTTATTAACCAACTGAGTAAACACAATTATATATATATATATCATATGAAAGATGACCATGGAGTCACCAAATAATGAAGCAATGTCATCTTTTCAGGGATACTAAAGCATTATGTAGCTGTTGAAGTACTGGTGAAAACAAACTGCACAACAGGGGAGAAATAAACATTTCCCAAACTCCCATTGACGTAAACAGAGCTTTTAATACCTTGGATGGTTTAGAAGTCTCAGTGCATTGTGATGCAATGAATTAAAGACCACTCTAGATTTCAAGGGGTTAAAAGTTCCAGTAGGTTTACCCCATAATTACTCCAGGGCTGAAGTGCACTAAAGGTCGATGCAAAGCTGATGTGTGGTGAACACATTGCTTTGGTGATAGAGACAGATATTGCTATAAGAACTAAAAAAAATGTGATGTTTGTGATATGGAAGGGATGCTCTCCCTTAAACACCGCCAGCAATTCAATAACCCTGAAGTCAGAGTGCATCCTCTCTGCTCCTCCACTTCTCCACTGGGGGAGTGGACAGGATCCTCTCAGACTTCAGAACCACAAACAGTATCGCTCCTGTAACCCTTTCAGTGCCATACAAATGTATATTGCACACCCTTGTGGCACTCAACGGGTTATAGGCTGCACTATTTACAATAATTCCATTGCTTTAGCCACATGTACATGAGTACAATAGTTTTCCTCATATTTCTGAATGAAAAGCAGAAAAAAGACAGGAGAAGAAAATGTGTATTGGTACATTCTGTAATGTAATCATTATTATAATTCTGAATAAAATACTTACATGAAACAACACTGTTAGGCACTGTAATTAAAATAACTCAGGCTCCCTGGGAGCGTGTATTACGCAGATCAAGAGTAATTATATGGTATCCATAATCCCAAAAGCTCATACGCTGGCAAGAATACAGATTGAGACTAATATGAATGTATCCCAGCCTTGTTATGCACATAAACTGGCTAAAGAGGGATGAATTATGGTGATGTGACCTTGAGTAATAAAGATGAATCAATGAGGATGATTAAACTAGTATCATGATTGCCAAAGTAGGCAAACACGGAACTACTGTTAATGTGTGGAATTCAATTAACAAATAAATAACCCCAAGTAGGCTGTGGTGTAATTCAAAAACTGCAATTCTCCCTTATTCTAGGTAGCAGCCTTGAACTGTAGGGTATTCTGCGTGATATTCTATAATTGTGGATAGGGTCCTGTATTCTTCCAAGAGTAAGGAATGCAATGAGCTGTTTCATTGCAATGCTTCAAAATTCTTAGTAAAATATTTGATGGAGGGACTTCCCGTTGTAATTATATAAATGTGAAATCACTTAACACAGAAAAAGTGATTTCAGCACTAATGAGGAGATTGCTGATGAGGAGACTGTAGATATGAGTTGTATTAAATGCGCTGCTAGAAGAGACCCCACTTGGCGAGCCATTTGCTGCCAGAGGAGACCTTGCTTGGTGAAGCATCTGTTGCCATCTGCTCTCATCCACTCACCTCACCAGACACATCTACATACTCTTCACTAGTGCTGACATCACTTGTCCTGTGTTAAGTGATTTATATAACTTCCACAGGGAGTCCCTCCATCAGACATTTTACTAAGAATTTTGAAGCACTGAAATGCGACGTCTCACCACATGGCTTACACTTTGATGATGGCCTCTTCCACATTTATAGATCGAACTGCAATAATTCATCCCCATTTAGCCAGCTTATATGCATAATGGGACTGGGATACATTAATATTGCTTTCAGTCCTGTATTTTTGCCAGTGTATGAGCTTCTGGGATTATGGATACCATATAATTACTCTGCGTAATACATGCTCCATGTACATAAGAGTGTTTTTTGATGAAAGTATTTTATTAAGAACTAGTTGAACAGCCTGTGTATACGGGCCACAGTTCCAGGCAGCAACGGCCGTGGTGCAGCCATGCACAGTAGAGACTGCCCACACAGCGGCTGATAACAGAGCGGGGCGCTCCGAAATCAAACCATAGTCCTTACCAGCTGAGGCACGGGCAGTCTGTTCTGCACGTCACTGCAGCTCGCGCAGCCATCTGTACTGTGCATGAGAGCTTCTGACAAACATACATTAGCAAATTATTATATAGGATTGTAATAAAGATTACATTACAGAGTGCATCAATACAAAATACTTTCTTCCTTTCTTTTCTGTTTAATTAATCCAGTTCCTTGTCAAACAGGAATATGAGGAAAATGATTGAACTCATGTACATAAGGCAAAAGCAAAGGGAATTGTTGTTAATAGTGCAATGCACATCCCTATCGCACTAAAAGGGTTAAGGGAGGACAACTGCTGTCTCTGCTCTCCAGAGTGGACACAACAAACTGTCATCTGGATCCATAGAGAGTTACAGGGATATCCTAACATCACTGCTATTGGAGCTTAGTGCATGTGGCGATGTGCCACATTACCATAGAAACACACCCATATGAATAAGAAAATGGCTCATTAACTTGCATTTCAATAGGCAAATTAGCTGCAGATGAACAAAATAGTGAACTCATCGAAGGCATGGCAGATTCATTGCAATGTCGGCAGATTGCTGTTGGATTAACAGGAATATGATGGCAAAGACACCTTAATGCAAGCATTGGTATGCCATCAACACCATTTCATCACCATATCGCCACCCTGGTCCTTTATCAACCATTAGTGCATATTTCCCCATTTATTCTTAAAACACGGACTCCTCAAGGACTTCAGTGTCTGTCTCATTTTTTCAATTACAATACACTGGCTCATGATTAAAGGGATAGTAATACTTTAATATTACTAATGCCCATTATTGTAGCTATGGTACTTCAGCGAAGGGGGAGGGAGGGGAACTTTGGTTATGGTTATCTCTCAAACCATAAAGGTCTGAGAGACGAACCTGGGAGCAATTCAATTATTTTGCAAATATCTACACTAGGATGATTAGTAATATTAAAGTATTACTATCCCTTTAAAGTGAAAGCATCATTTTGAGACAACTGTATGTTCTAAAGCTACCCTAAACTAATAGTGCAATTTGCCAAAATAAATGTTTTCCTATATACTATATTCACCATCTGGAAAGTTGTACTAGGAGCAAAGAAGGAAGAATGCATGGCTTACCCCTCTCCCACCTTACCTCAGGTAAGCAGTGTAAGTATGAAATAAGCATGCTTTTGCCTTATATATCAAACCCTCTCTTCCTCCCAGCAGGCCAGTGCTTGTGATAATAAGGAGCAACACAAAAACAGGATGTGAGGAGGAGTTTTGAGATACCTTATACTGCATCAGTGGTAAAGCTAAGGGGAAGTATGAACACTTCCTCCTATTTAGCATGAAGTGCAGTTTCAGTTGGTGTCTGGAAAAGGCATTTAAAATGACAACTGCATTGTTGCTTCAGGGACCTTAACAACAAACTAAGGAGCACTTGATGTCTATCAACCAAATTACATCAAATGCCACTAGTTGCAAATTTCTGCAAATCCCAACCTGTAAAACAGCAAAGGCATGGGGACACATTATAACCTCCTTTTTTGAAGATGGGTGTAACAATTCTTTAAAGGGGATAGTAATGTATTTTTAAAACATAATGAAATATTTTAGCTATTAAAAAAATAAACTAAATGATCCCAGTCCCATCCCAGAGATAAAACGTTTTAAAGTTCCACCATCACTGATGTCAGCTGTAAAGATGACAGCAGGAGATGCATGTTGGCCGACTTGAGGCAGCTCTTCAGCAGAGCCGCAATACTGAAATCTAAAAAGAAATACTTCAATGGAATGGTCTACAAAGTGTGTCTGGTTTGCAAGCACACTTTGTAGACCATTCCAATGAAGCATTTCTTTTTAGATTTCGGCATTTCGGCTCTGCTGAAGAGGCGCCTGCCGGTCTCCAGACCAGGATCTCCTGCTGTCAGCTTACAGCTGACATCAGGGAAAGGGGATGGAGTGGGGAACTTTAAAACATTTTATCTCAAACCATAAATGTTTGAGATGTGGGACTGGCATCATTTAGTTTATTTTTTAATAGCTACAATATTTCATTATGTTTTCAAAAGACATTACTAATCCTTTAAAGAGCATACTCATTATTTCATAGTTGTGTTTTACTAAGTTACTAAGTTTTACTAACTTAAACAAGTCTAAGATGTTTAAATAAATAAAGAAATGGGCAGACTGGATTGATTGAGTCTTATTTGCAGGGAAATAATTTATGTTATATTCCATTGTTTTTAAAAAGAGTTGCCACAATGTGATATTTAGAGTGTTGACTAGGAGAATCTAAATTGCTTTCTTTGCAAAAATGTGGAACCTAAAGTGAAATGTAATTGGAGCTCAGGTATCCAGACCAGCAGCATTTTTTCTAAAGTGTATTTTAATTCATTTTGTGAGATACAATATGCTTTTTTAGTTAATTTAAAAAAATAACAAATTTATTTTAGTACTTCATTCAATTCTGTAACATAAATTCACAGAAAAAAAAATCTTCTTTGCTTGGAAAAATACATCTAGATTTTCCAGCACTAACTGTAAATGAAATTCAGCATGAGATACATGTATATGAGTTTAGGAGAAGTTTAGGCCTTGTCTAGATAACAGCAATATTAAACTGTGTATATATTGAAACTAAATATCTTGTGGTTGTTCTAAGGCAGAGGTAGGCAATCTGTAACTTTCAATTTTTGTTGGGACACGATTTCCATCATTCTTAGCAAGCTATTGAGTTCGATATCTGGACTGGAGGGCCAAAGGTTTCCCGCATCTGCTGTAATAGGAATTTTTAATTGATTTCCTTAGACTTAACTTTTTATTTTAGTAAAATGAAAGCATAAATTTTGAAATCATTGTAGGAAATACTATACATTGTTTTATGTACGAATATATCAAAAAGTACAATATGCAAGCATGAAAAAAAGAAATAAACCAGCTATGAGAATGCATGCTTTTTACAGCTTTGTAATAAAATATTTTCCTTATCCCACTTTTTAGTTACAAGAGAGATAATCATTCCCCACAGATTTTCACCCCAATAAATTTTTAAGACATCTAAAGACAGAATGAAAACCTAAATGCAATGTACCAGATTTCAAGTGAAACATTATAAAGTTTGGGTGGCATTAAAGTGAAACAAATAAAATAAAACAAAAGGCCAAAAAAAATAATTCTCTTATTGCCATTTAGTAATTTTACAATTTTTTTCTCTGCATTTGTTCAAAGAATAACAATTAAGTTTTATAATATCATTGTCCATTATGTTCATTTTTTTACTACTAACTTTAAAAACTAGGAACATTAATTTCAAGTAATTAGTAGGGTGAAAATAATGTACAAATACAGATTAAGAAAGTGTTCTATGATAAGAGCATTTCTTTACTTTCCCATGATGTATCCATTTAATAAAACATAAAACACCTTGCCAGCTCATCAAACGCAAAATGCCATATAACGCTGGGATATTTGCAATCAGAAACTAGATTCTTCTTCAAGTATCCAGTAAATTTCAAAATGTATTTAAAAACTAAGGAGCACTTGGTGGCCAGCAACCAAATTACAACAAATGCCATTGAATAGCAGGAGCATCATGTTGAGGGTAGAAATGTCTGTTAATCCTATATTTGTAACAAGGCAGTGGAATGAGATTAGAACAATCTCCTTATCTGAAGATGGTTGTAACAATTCTTAAAGAGCATACTCATTTATTCCCAAGTAGTGTAAAAAGAGTTCTTCTCTGAAAGCAACAAAACAGTTAAGAACATTTCATCCTACAAAGCAAAAAAAAGTTGTATTAATAAACAGATATTAACTGCAATAATGCAAAATTCATAAAATGCTGTATTTTTGTTTGATACATCACTAAAAGATAAACAATAGACAAAAATTCCTCAAATCATTGTATTTCCTTTTTCCTCATCTGAGAGTAATTGTGTACTTTATTTCTCCTAAATACCCTAGGCTTACTGAGGATCACTGGAGATACACAGATGTTGTTCAATTGAGAATGATTGCATCTTGGAAATCCCATCACATTTCCAGAACTGCATACACATCTCTCAGATTCAGCGATAACAATATAATGATAAGTTATCAGGAAAATCCATGGCTAGCTGAGTTTTTTCCAATTCTCTGTTAAGCCTGGCAGTATTTAGAACAACATGTTATCATTCTGGGTGGAGAACTTTTTAATATAATACATTTTATTTTGGGCTATTAGTCCCCCAATAAAGTAGGAGCAGTGTACCAGCAAAAAATATTATGATAATAATGCTGTTCAATGTGATAAAACATTTTACATTTTAAAATAAGGCAAGTAATGATTAAATTGGGCAATATAATTCAAATATGCTCTCTATTATGAATATATACTTCTTCCAACCCTTTTTTCTCTTTAAAAAAAACTGTTCCCTTATCTATCTATGGAAGCATCTAAGAATGGGATATGTAGCTTCTCCTGCTAGTGAGTAGGACAAACAAAATAGCCAGTCAAAGTCAACAATTAGCTCCTGCAAGATACCTTGTTCTCCTCTTCACTGAATTTATTTTTGCATTGTAAAAAACATATATTTTTGACACCATATAAGAAATGATTGGTCAATCAACAGCACCATCCCACATAGTTTTCAGAATAGTCTTATGAATTATGTCATAGTATTAATCCTTGTCATCTTCTCTGACTGTCTGTTCCATGAATCTATCGCACTTTCCATAAAGTAAAACTTATGGATATTAATTTTAAATTTTCCACCTTCTAACTTTACATCATGCCCTATTGTTTGTGTAGCCCTCTTTTTCTGAAAAATGCTTTTCTTCTGCCCTATATTAAATCCCTTAATATACTTAAAGGTTTTTATCATATCACCAATCTTCCTCCACTCTTTCAATCTATAAATATTAAGGTTTTTGAGTCTATACTGGCACCCTTTTTCATGAAGCCCATGCACCATTTCAGTGACTTTCCTATGAACGCTAACTTATTAATGTCCTTTGGAGGATGTGGTCTCAAGAACTGTACACAGAATTACAGAGTGTTTACCAGTGATATATATAGTGGCATTTGAACCTATCTCTTCATGGTGCTAATACCACTTCATATACATTCCAGTATCCTGCTAGCTTTTACCACTACTTTACTGCATTGCTTGCCTATGTTGAAGACATCTGAAATAATAACTCATAAGTTTCTTTCCTCTGATGATGTTATGAATCAAAAAACATAGTTCCTGTATTCTACCTCTGGGTATATGTGCCCTAAACTATTTAACTTGTAATATGCAGAACTAAACTTTAGATGATATACACTTGTCCATTCCTACAATTTTTATAAATCCTTATGCATTTGGTTTATACCTTCTAAGAGTGTTAAGCTTGTTACAGATCTTTGTATCATCTGAAAAAAAAGACAAACCTTACCTTGAATACCGTTAGTGATATCACCACTGAAGATATTGAAGAGAGCGGGCACTACCACTGACCCCTATTTCACTCCATTAGTAATCTGTCCTTTTCTGAAGGAACCCCATTGACTCTGTGACACAGTCACCTACCCTTCACCCAGTTTCTTATCCATCAACTACCTTCACATACAATCCTATTACTTTTGAAATATATGTATGGAAGGAACAGAGCCACAAAAAGGAATAAAGTATTATCTATGAATAGTAAATGTATTAGTTATATAGTATAATATTATATATAATATATATCATATATTATATTGGTTACATAATTAGAACATGATAAATAATAAAAAATGTTGGAAATTAATAAAATACTCTAAAAATGTAATTACTTAATAATACACTTTGTCCTGGGACATTATCTATAATGCTTAATGCAGTAGGGGAAAAAAATATTTGATTTGTATTAAAGGGATAATAATACTTCGTTTTATCTTTATTTTATTTTGTAGGCATTAAAAAAACATGAAGAAAGCGATAAGTCTTATCTCTCAAACCTTTAAGGTTTAAGAGATATTCACAAGCAAAGTTTCCCCCTCCTGCCTCTTTTACCTAGTGTAAGCCATCTCTTCTCAGATGTGGAATGCAGTCCATAGACCAGACAGCTCACAGCAAGGGACAATCTTCTTCCTATGAGAACAATGAAAGCCCTGCCCCCCTTGACAAGTTTTTCAGGTTTTTCCCTTATCTTAATTGAAGATTGCCCCTCTCTGCAATCTACCTGGTCACCTCCCTTCTGCTCTGGCTGAGCAGTGTTACATCAGTAGAAGGGGCGGGAGGGAGATACTGAAATAACACTCTCCAAAGTCCAAATACTATGGTGATTAATTAGAGCTGCTTTTATTATGAAACATTACTATCCCTTTAAGTGAATTAATTCATGCAACTAATAAAGGATTTACTATAAAGTAAAACAAATTATAAGATAATACAAAATGATAAAAGTCCACAATTAGAATTGCCCAAATGGCAATAATCAGTGGCAATTTTCTATTATACGCTTACTAGATTTTAGATGTAAATGCACCAGCAGTATGTATTAGTTACAACCCACTACTACATGAGGGAAATTAATTCCTTGTTTCTCCCTTTGACTTGTTACTCTCACCTAAGGTTATATGGTTACTATTAAACTTCTTGAAAGGTGGCTCCAAGACATATTGTATTACAAATATACATCTTGGCGCTAAAGACCACCCAAACAATTATATATCTATATATATCTATATCAGAAACAGGTAAAAATGGCACTTCTTACCAAGCTGGTAATTTTTCCCCAAAAAAAGCTATCTTCCATTTTTTACCACCTATCTCGTTGCATTGAAATCAATTGTAAGGCTGAAATTCACCCACCACGTAGTAATTTTCACCTCTTTTCCTGCAGCAATAATGTAAAAAGGGTGTCAGGTTCCACAGCATATCATTCTGTGTTTGTTAGACAAAGAGAAAGAAGTACAATTCTGCAGGAAGTTAGGATAGGCAAATTAAGTGAAATTGGAGTTTAGTTTAAGGAATCTTGTAGGAAGGACATTTGATCTCTGTGTTAAGGGAGTCTGAGGGACACAGGTAGCCATGATCCAAGTTCCATCCATACCAGGCTGTTAACTCTGTGCTAGGGGAGTCTGAGTGTGCAGGTGTGTGAAGAGAGCAAAGGAGATTTCCTCCAAGTACACAAAAATCTTGTGTGACTGACTAGGAAGACAAAAACAGCTGTGATCCAAGTTCCTTCGGAACTGGCTGTTATCTCTATGTTATGGGAGTTTGGGGGACAGTTAGTAATAAAATAAAAACAATAACAAAATGGAAATAAAATAAAAATAGTTTGATATCTATGACGGATCCTGACATGAGCTATGACTGAGACAGACAGATACTAGAAGAGTTATAGTATTTTGTATAAAGGACATCTCACACACACATAATCAGTTCTGCTGTATATTTCACTGTTAAATAATGTCCAGCAAACATACTAGTGGCAGGTGTAGGGTGAAAGGAGTAAAAGGAGTGCAGGGACATGTTAGTAAAGTGGTAGTCCAAAAACGGACTGCAGCCATGGTTGCTGCAGCATGTGCTATTGATGATGATGATCCTTCTCCTCTTGAGGAGGCAGTTTGTCAAAGGCCCATAAAAATGTCCCTAACATTTTGATATTGTCATGAGTAATCATTGATAATGATTAGTCTGGTATTAAAATCAGTAAAACTAAATTCTGGGGATCGCTAAAACACATTATACCATATAACTATTCTACAAGTAAATGAATAACAAAAAGATTAAGGTTGATATTGGTTCTAGTAAAGGCTGAGACAGGGTAATTGATTAGAGAGTATAAGGCTATGACTGATAACTTAAACAAATTATTTTTTTCTGTATATACAAAGGCAGCAACAGTGGTAGGCTTTTGGCAAACAGACAAAATCACAGAATTTCCTCCATCATGTATATGGCTTACTAAAGACAAAGTGCAAAAGAGACTGGCAAAAGGTTATTGTGAATAAAGCAGCTGGACCTGATGACAAATAACCAAGGGTACTTAAGGAACTTAGTTCAGTAATAGCAAAACCATTATATTACTTAATATTTATTGATTTTCTTTTATCAAGCATAGTACCCTGTGACTGGAGAAAAGATGATGTAGTACAATTGTTCATAAAGATCAAAATTAGGAAATTACAGGCCTGTGAGCTTGACTTTCCTAGTGGGTAAAATATTAGAAGGGTTACTAACTGACAGTATTCGGAACGATGTGAAGACCAACAATATTCTTAGTAGTAAGAGCCAGCATGGTTTTATGAAGAATAGATCATGTCAAACAATGTATTTGCATTTTACGTTTACGAAAAGGTAAGTAGTAATATGGACAAAACAATTGCTGTTGATGTATTATACTAGGATTTTGCAAAATACTTTGATGCTGTGCCTCACATATTACTACATAAATTTAAAAGGTGTCTGTTTGGGAGGTGATATCTGTGCACTGTTGGAGAACTGGTTAAATGATAGATGGCAGAGAGTTGTAAATGGAAGCTTTTCAAGTTGGCCTAAAGTTGTAAGTGAGGTGCCACAGGGTTCAGTCCTGGGTTCAATAGTTTTTACTTTGTTTACTAATGATGTAGACATGGGAACTGAAAGTAATGTTTCAATCTTTGCTAATGACACTAAGCTGTGTAAGGGAATACATACAGAGCTGAATGATTCAGTTACAAATTTCAGACTCTTGGACATATCCTCCTGGATGGCACACCGTCAGATGAAGATAAATATGTCCAAAACTGAACTGCTCATTTTCCCTCCAAGACCTTGCCCAACACCTAGCTTCACATTGATCCAGTCAGCTCAGCATGCTGTGTTGGGGCCATATTTGATTCCTCTCTTTCTTTCTCCTGTCACGTTAACTCTGTGGCTAGAACATCTCGCTTCTTTCTCTGCAACATTGCAAAACTCTACCTGTTCCTCTCCCAACAAACCACAAAAATTCTTATACACGCCCTCATTCTGTCCTGCTTAGACAATTGAAATATCCTATTAACTGGACTCCCTGCTACTCATCTTTCACCTATGCAATCTGTTTTAAACTCAGCTGCACGAATCACCACACTCTCCCCAAAAAATGAACCTGCTCACATAATTCTTAGACATCTGTCATGGCTCCCTATTCAGCAATGCATCACAAAGTCCTGTCTTGCATAAAAAGGGGTACTGAAGCAAGAGTGGATAACATCATTTTGCCAATCATTTGTTAGACCTCGCCTCGAATATGTAGTACAGTTTTGGGCACCAGTTCTGAAAAAGTATATACTAGAAATGGAGAGGGTACAGCAAAAAGCAACAAAATTAATTAAAGGAATGGAGGACTTGACGTATAAGGAACGACTAGACAAACTTGGTTTATTTACTCTAGAGAAAAGACGACTAAGAGGAGATCTTATCACACTGTACAAGTATATGAGAGGTCAATACAGATCAATACAAGGATCTCTGCGGTGAGCTATTCATTCCAAGGCCTGATCAGGTTACCAGGGGACACCCCTTGAGATTAGAGGAAAGGAGGTTTAGACTTCAGCAGAGGAAGTGAGGTCTGTTAAATTGTGGAATTCCTTGCCCAAGGCAGTGGTTATAGCAGATACAATGGATACATTTAAAAGAAGATTAGATACATTTCTTGAAAAAGGGAACACACAGGATTATACTGAATAAGAGTAGGCAAATCAGGAAGGTCTGATAAATGACTAAGTTATTTGGTAGCAGGATAGCTGTTGCTGCTGGTTACTCAACATAAGTGTGTGTGACTGAGTGGCACTTGTACTTTGAAGCGGGGATGATGCTGATGATGACTGACAGACTGACTGTGTACTTTTTGCCATCTTTGCTTATCCAGGGTCAGAGTTTTCATTGGGTTTCTCAAACAGTTTATAGACAGGCACAGTGCTCCTTTTCAGTGGTGGAAGACTGAGCCTTTGCCTTTCTGCTAACTTTCTTGCCATGTCATCATATATTTCACTCTCAACTTCATCTATATCTGAACAAGAGGAGAATGTTGTAGGGATATATTCTAGATCTGCATCATCATCAGTCATCATTAGGCTATCCTCAGTATCGCTCGCTGCTTCTTGCCCACTACCCTTATATTCCTCTACAGGCACGTGCACACATAGACACCAAGGGAGGCTTGACCACCTGCCCTTCTTGTCCAAAGTGCCCTTTTAACAAAAAAATAAAAAAAAAATTAATCAGTCCGATTTTATCTTATCCCAGTCCATTTTTCAATTTTGATTACCGGGGGGGCTGCTCTGCTCTCCTCTTATGTGTGAAGGAATTAAAATATATTGGTAAAGAGGTCAGAGTTGTGTTAATATAGTTAACATTCTTTTCTTTTTTTAAAACATATATTTTGAATAAACAATTATGAGAAGTGCCCTTTTTTATTTGAGCCCCTGCCCCCCAAAATGTCTGTGCACGTCCCTGTTCCTCTAAGTTTTTAGAGGTATCAAACAATGTCTTTTTACTTTTGCTTTCATAAAGTTCACTACTACTTTGAGGACAGGTGTTTTGGTGCATGTTTGTCTCTCTGTCAGATGCAGCAGTTGGTTCAGCTGCTTCACCTTCCTCCATTATGCCATTGCCATCATCAACACTAGAATGTAACTCGTTGTCTTCAGTGTTCTTCTTACATGTTTTTTTTTGTACTGGTGCTGGTGGTGGTGGAACTTTTGGTGGTATCTTGACAAACTGCATCCTCCTTGGGAGGAGAGGGATCATCATAATTTATTGCACACACTGCAGCAACTATGGCTTCAGTTTTTGAACTACCACTTTACTCTCTCGTCCCTGCACTGCTCCACCTTCTCTACCTATCACTTGTGCATTTGCTGGACATTACTCAACTACTGTGTGTGTTTTTACTCTCTACAGTACACAAATGATGGAGAGTGATATCTTGCCTTAGCCCTCAACAAAATTCTAAATGTCTTCTGCTGTCTATCAAGTCCGCCTCAGTTACACAGCTTACGTCAGGCTCCCATTTAGCTATCTGTCATCTAAAATATTTGTTTATTTATTTATTTTTTAAGTTGTCCACTCTATATTATCACAGTCTGTCCAAAAATATATATTTATACCTGAAAAACAAAATCCCCAGACTTCCCCAGCACAGAGACAGGAACCGCGAGATCAGCAAGCAAGTTGGACCCCAGCTCCCTGTGTCTTGTCAGTCAGTCACACCAAATTTTGGGAATTTGGGCTAAAACACCTTCCTGCCTTCTTCTCCCCCCAAATTGCCCCCAGACTCTCAGAGTCTAATAGAGAATAAATGTCCTAAGTAAAAGACTCCCTAAACTAAGCTTCAATTCCTCTTTATTTGCCTACCTTCTCTAGCTGCTTTCTCCTCTGACAAACACAGAATGACATGCTATGAGAGCCTGAAACCCTTTTATATGTCTGCAGAAACATTTTCTTCCCATTGATTTCAGGCAAACATTTTTGCCCATCCCTACTGGTAACATTTACCATCTGCAATATAATCTAGTCCCATGTCTCTAACTGAATACAGCAAAACTGTATCACAAATCAATGTCAAATACCTTCTATCAATATAATTAACATGGTTGAGCCATGGTATACTACAGTAAAAACAAAATGAAAAATCTATAGCATAAATTGAAAAATATATTTGCTTACCTTGAGTTTGATTTTCATACCCTAGTTGTGTTGTATTCTGTTTCATTTTTGCTTAGAGACCCAATGAGGCAGAACCTGGAATGTTATGGCTAGTTCATTCAATATGTTTGCATAAAGAGAATTACATTCAGAAATACTCAACATAAAACTCATCCCAAAAAAACAAAACAAAAAAAAACACATTGACATGCAAAACACACTAAAAGAAGAGAAGAGGTTTTTAAGAGATATAAGTGGTTTTAATGAGAAAATAAAGTATGGAGCGCATGTAAGCAAACACAGAAACACACTTAATATGCATGCAATTCAAACACAGATACACATACAAATATTAAGTGTTACAACATCCAATGAATTCATGACTTTTTATCTTGAAGGTGTTTAATGAGTCTTATTTACAGGCATTCACAGTGCATTACATAGTAAAAATATTTTTTGCATTGAAAAATCCTGAATGTTTTTACATTTCATTAGTAAAATTTGCATAGAGTGATCAATGCATTTGAGGTTACATGCTTGTTAAGACATGACAAACTATGTTACATTAAAAAGCATAAATATGTATGCAAATAGTCATTCCCCAAATGCAGAATAAATAAACTGTAATATTATATCATTTTTAGATTAATAATGATGCCATTAGTTTCCTAAAAACTACATATTAATTAGAAATGTAAAAGAAGGAAGGAAATATTTATTTTGTTGTAATATGTTTCTTCTAAACAGTAACCTTACGTGCCTGTTTCTGTTTGAAGAAAAGCAATCAAGAGATAGGAAATTTTAAAATGATGTGCAGAAATAATGATGAAATTAAATATTAAAAAGAGAAAGTATGAAAAGTAAATATTTGGAAGTGAGAACAAGTCCTTATTTAAAAATTCTTCATCAAAAATGTATTGATACTGACCGCTGGACAGCTTTATCATGTCTGGAAAGCCTGTGACTTGTGGTGGGAACATCTTCAATTTCATCAATGTCACACGTATCTGCAGCATCCTGTGAGTAGCTATGCTTCATAACAAGTATGTTTCTTCTATTCATTGGCTGTATACTGGGCTTAACAGGCTGGTTTTGTGTATCTGTTAAAATGGTAGCATCCCGTGTACTGAGGTTACTACGGCTGCCCTTAGTGCTAGACATTTGTGATCCACAGTGATGGTCATGAATGCATTTTGAAGATGACCTTCGTAATTTATGGTAATTTTCAAAATCATCTGCAACATCAGCAAGGTCTGCTGTAGGCTCTGTGCATCTAAGAGTACATAACTCATAATGAGGAGGCTCAAACACCTCTTGGAATACTGTTTGGTCAAAGTCTGTTTTCCTTTGGATGAATTTTTTACGAGGTTGTTTGATCTGTACTATGACAGATATAATAATGAGAATGATAACAACGCAAGAGGATACCCCAATCACCGTCCCACTGGTATTGGTAAGTTGATCCAAAAGATTTGATTTTCTTTTTTCTGTATGAAAAAAAAGAATATAAAAATGTAATTAGATTTTTGAAACAGTAACATTTTCAATAATGCTTGAGTTCTGGATAAAAAAAAAAATATTCATATGTATATATATTTATGGATTTGTATATGTAGTTGTAGACCTATTAGCTGATACCTTTATGCTTATATTCCACTTAGACAAAAAGAGAAAAGGTATCAGCTGCATGTAACAAGATGTTAGTGTGCTGCAAGTCTTACATACCACCTTCACACATATGCAAATGTTATATTAATGAACAAATTTGCATCAGTCTCCATACCTGCCTCATTTCTTCAAGCGTGCACACAAAGTCAGGCCCTGGGTGCCTGACAGTTACTGTGCACAATGTCAGTCATTATGTCTAAACAGACATCAGTCCATAGGTAAAACATTAAAAGAACATTTGGACCTTCTACAAAATAAATCCCACTTATCTGTGCAGTAAACCCTAATGGCCACTATGTATTTGTCCTGTATGAATTGGTTCTCCAGTTGGTTCCAGATATAATGACCATGCAAGCAGACACGATTTTTGATACACAGGTATTTTATGGGAAGTGAAATGTGGCATTGCTGAAATCATAAGTATATTCATTTTTTATTTTAATATATATTTTATATTATTTATTAATTCAAAGCTATGAGTGTCAGAGGGATGGCCAATGTACATTTAAATGGTTACTAAACCCTACTGATCCCATATTTTACCATCCCAACATCAGGGCTTATAATTTTAAGTCCTTTGTTACTAGCCAGACCTGAAAAGTTACTCGCCACTGCAAGCCAAAACATACCAACCAGGGCTGAATTTCTACTTGCCAGGGCTAAATTTTCACTCGCCATTGGCTAGTGGCGAGTGGAAATTTTGAGCCCTGCCAACGTGATAGACATAGATAGAGAGGCCTCCAATTGACAGGGGAAATCTTAGGCGGATCAGAGGGAGGATCACTGACATGTTTTTAACATATTATTAATTGCCTTATTAATTCCTTCCACATGCTTTAAAAGGTGGAGTACAGAGAAAAGTGAACATTTAAACCCCTGCCTGCCCTCTTCTTGGACAATTACATTTAGAATCACCTACTCTCGCTAAAGTAAATTAAGCAAAAACCAAAATATATGTTTTAGTTAATTTTATTTTAAATGTTAAATGCCAACAATTATCTCCATTAATAGGCTGTCTAGGTCAGGGGTGTCCAGGTTCAGTACTAAAGGGCTTTAAGGATTTATCTGATTAAGTACAGGTGAGTTAATCAGTGGCTCATTCATTTTGACTAGCTCACCTGTGCTTAAGAAGGAAAATCCTTAAATCCTGGCCTGCTGGTGGGCCTTGGGGACTGAACTTGGCCATCCCTGGCCTAAGTGAATAATATAGACAAATGCTTATAGTATGGTACTACCTTCAGGCCTTGATTCATTGAGCCAGACACCAGAAAAAAACCCTGCTGGCATTTTTATAATCATGGTAAGTAATTCAGTTATCACTGCTGTGAAAAAGAAAAAGACACACATTGGAGCTAAAGTTAGCGTCCATTTGAAACCATAGAAACAGATTCCAAAAAGTCTGAATTTACAATTCAGTTCAATGCATTAGGCATTAAGATGCCTTAAGGGACCCACTCTAATGGGTGAAAAACTGCATCTAGTTTTTTGGGACGCAGAGTCCCTTAACACATCTCAAAAGTGCTGATGCAGGAATTGAAACTTAAAAAAACATATAAAAAGCCTAAGCAAGCAGTGGATGTATTGATATGAGGCCTTAAACCCCATATCAATACATCTAAAGCACTCCCAAAATGTGTGAAATGTTAGTAGAATTAACCCTATGAGTGCCAGTGGAGTATGCTTACCCAAATTCTTACCCATGCTTACCCATCTTCTGTCTTCTTATCTTCCTTGTTTCAAATAGTTTCACGTAAAGAGAAAAAAAATTAAACATAAAATTTTGCACAAAAACATAACTTGGAAATATGTACATTGTTTAACCCTTTGACTGCCAGAGAGGTACGCAACACATTGCAGAGCAATGAGTTACATACCTCTCTGGCACTCAGAGGGTTAAAGTAATGCATATATTCCAAGTTTAATCACAATATTTGCCCAAATGAAAAAGCATTCTCCCAATCCTTTTCGCAAAAAATATGTATTTGTTCTAAAGAGAAATGTTATCCACAAAGTAAAATATTGTTGCTTTAAAAAAGAACATAAGTTGTGGGCTCCACTGCTGTCACCACCGGTGATGGCAGGAAGAAAGGCCAACAAACCCCACCTTTTGTATATTTCGGGCCGATGCCCTAGCCACTGTGTGGGAAATGGCCAGTCTCTTTTCAAAATGACTCCCAGATATCCACTGGCTGGGACGTGTGCTTACACTCCTAGTGTGCTTCATTGTCCCCCCCAGTAGGAGCTGATTGGCTGGGAGCTTCTTTTTAATGGATGATATTTCTATTAAGAGTGAACAATTGTTTTTTTTTTTGTGAAAAGGATTGGGACAATACACTTTTAATTTATGCGAATATTGTCTTTCAACTTGGGATATATGCATTACATTAACCATTTGAGTACCAGAGAGGTACGCAACACATTGCTGTGCAATGTGTTGTGTGCCCCCTGGCAGTCAAAGGGTTAAACATTGCACATATTTCCAAGCTGTGTTTTTGGGCAAAAGGTAATGTTTATTTTTTTTTCACTTTACAGGAAACTATTTGAAACAAGGAAGATAAGAAGACAGAAGAGATGAAGACAGAAAAGAAGAAGACAGTAGAGAAGCAGACAGTAGATGAAGAGGAAGATTACAGAAGAAGACAGACAGTGGATGACAGGTAAGCATTACACAGCTCTGGGTGTTAGGCTAATGTTAGGGGAAGTACTGTTGCACTTCACTGTTAGGGGTAGGGGTAGTGTTTGGGAGGGTGACTGTGCCTTTCAGCTCAAGCTCAGTTCTTGACAGTGTGTCAGTCATCGAGCGTTGGCTCTTGTTCCTTTAACATGGGTTTTGGGAACTAAAAACACAAGAAGGACGTTTAGCCATAAGTCAGATTCTTTGGCCCAACGTCTGTTGTGGTTTCAGTTGGTAGGGCAATTGAACTGCTCTGTTAGCACATTTTGCTAATGGGCCATTAGCCAATATTGCCCTACGGCTGTTTTACTGTCCTTTGTTGAATCGAGGCCTCAGTGTCTTCCTATGAAATAAATTTGCTGCTAGAATGATCATACAGCTTAAAAAGTTTGCAATTTGTTGCATGCCTCACTGGTCCTTAAGGGGTTAATTATCAAAACTTGTGTTTAAGTCTAGGAAAAAAGCAAATTATATAAATCAAAGTCTTTAATCTTATTTCATCAAACCATGCCTAAAATTACACTTTTGGTGCTGTTTGTTTAAACGAAAAGTGGAGGAGATCTGGCACAAACTATAGGGAAAAAATAAATATTCCAAAAATTCATGTTGAATTAAACGGGGATTTTAACCCCTTGAATACTAGAAAGGTCTCCATCACATTGTTCTCTATTATTCATTGGCTTAATAATCCCAATTAAATCAATGAGAATTTTTAGTTTTACCCTACAGTGCAGTTGGTTTGCCCCAGAATTCTTGCACTTTACTTTGGATATATGGCCCACAAGGAGTCACACTGATAGGCAAACATAGCATTTTCCACCAGAGCTATTAGCAAAACCACCCACAGCTGTGAATTAACTAGCAGCCAAGTGCTGTAATAGTAGCTTAGGGATACTGTCTCCTAAGAGATCACAAAGCAGAAGCTGAGTTAACCACAGAGGTGTACTCTGGGTGTTTCTGTAGTGAATTTGTTTATCACTACACCTAATTTTATAGATGTGACTACAGACAGCACTAGCATGCAGCCAGTATTGTCTGTGTCAGATCTACCATTTGACACTATAATACAAAAGACTATGGGGAAATGCACTATGGTCCAGTCTGTTATGATGGACTCGAATCCACCTTGTGGTATACAATAACATGTCTTCTCCATCTAATCACTGTGATTATACCTTAAAGGGGAACTACCACCCCGCAATAACTTAAGCTTCACTGATTGCTCATCTGGCGGTGCAAAAGGGACTGACAGCGCAGGCGCACGGATGTCACTGTGAAGAGACGTCCGTGCTTCCTGCTCCTGTCACCATCGGTAAAACGCTGATATCTGCTGAACCGGGTGATATTTCTGGCGACTAGCGCTACTAAGCAGCTAGTCGCCAGATGAGCAATCAGTGAAGCTTAAGTTATCGCGGGGTGGTAGTTCCCCTTTAAATACGTCAACATGTCGGCATTGCCTTGTTTACGATGTTGTAGTGTCTCATTGCCAATGGCTTATTAGCATATGGAAATGTAGCTTAATGCATGGTCTTCATATTCTTGTGGGTGTGTTTATATGTTAATGTGGTCATTTGCCTCATGCACTAAGCTGTCAGCATTCACAGAAACAACCTTGCCTTCCTGGGGATGGTGGCTTTGGGATCTTCTCATAGCTTTCTCTGCAGCCACAGAAGACAATTTGCCACATCTCTACTGGAGAGCAGAGACAACAGCATCTCTCCCTTAACACTTTGCATGTCAGAGCAGTGTGCACCATTTTCTAGCACTCAGATGCCTTGTGTAGCAGCTGATCTGCCAATTTTGTGTTTTTCTGAATCAGCTGTTAAGCCTTTGAGTGCCAGAAGGGTATGCATGTGTTGCACACCCCTCTGGCACTCAAAGGGTTAAATGGCCAGAATAGGTATCTTTGTATATTATAATCTTCTGAGTGCCACAGGAGTACCAGTGCATCCCTATGCACTCAGAATTTTAAGGAATGATTGTTGCTGTTCTTGTGCTGAAGTCTGAGGGTAAGGTCATCTTCTCTGCTGCCCAGCTTGCCCTCCCTAATACATCTTCTCCAACCTCCAGCTCTCCAACATTATATGGTAATGATCAAAGTCTCTGTCCCTTTCCTTGCATACCTAATCCTTGGTATATATAGCAATGTGTTTCGTATTCTCCATAGTGAAATTATCTCCCTTCTTCACCAGAGACACACTTTGTCACATTATCGAACTTCAGTGCATCTCTCCCCTAGTGAAGGGGACAGTTTTTGTTTTATAGCATCGGCAGTGAGTTTAGAATGTTACCCCTTGGTCTATTAAACAATTTAGGCTAAAATAATATATCTACTTATATTAAAAATAATAATTAGAGAAAGCAATAATGCTTTTTTACTATTTGCTTTCACAAAATAGTAATTAAAGGTATAGTAATGTTTTAAAATAAAAGCAGCTCCAATTAATCTTCGTTAGTATTTGGGCCATGGAGAGTGTTATTTCAATACTGAGAGAGTTGTAGTTCAAGAGTAACTGAATGATAAAGTGCCCCCTCCAGCACCTTTTAATGATGTTACACTGCACACCTCAGAACAGAAAGGCGTTGTTCAGATGGCTTGCAGAGAAGGCCAATCTTCAATTAGCATAAGGGATAAACCTGAAAAACCTGTCATGGGGGGGCAGGGTTTTAATTGTTCTCACAGTAAGAAGATCGTCCCTTGCTGTGAGCTGTCTAGTCTTAAGACCAGATTGCACATCTGAGGGGACATGGATTACACTAGGTAAAAGTGGCAGGAGGGGGATACTTTATCATTCAATTACTCTTGAACTATAACTCTGACAGTATTGAAATAACACTCTCCATGGCCCAAATACTATGAAGATTAATTGTAGCTGCTTTTATTTTGAAACATTACTATCTCTTTAATAGTTGATTGCTCTAAAATTATTTCTTTCTATATGAATACTTGGTGAGGAGTTATGACCAGTTTATAATATAGATATATATTACCTTTGCAGTGATTTTCATCCCAAGGATATACACAATTTTGAACTCCATTGCAGACCAATGTATTATTAATGCACATATTACTATGACAAAAGAAGGAGTTTGCTTCACAAGGAGCTAAAATTCAAAAACAAGAAAAGTAACAGTTATTGATAAATAGTAGAATCGGGTAAAACAATTATAGTAAAAATAAATAAATAAAAATATGGTAATATAGGATATATTCATTTTTAGTTATCACTTGTGAAATATAGTTGAGCACATTCATGGGGTTTCATTGATAATTCTGTCTGCAGATACATGTAGGTCTTAAAGGTGCAAATTTAATCTATAATTAAGTGATCTTTACTAGTTCATTTAATTAGCTTAATGAATAAGTGGTAAAATCAGGAAAAATAACAGCGAATATTGCTCTATTGATCAAAGTATTTTACTGATTTTCTTGGAGCATTGAGTCAGTACTTTTCAAATTATTGTAGGCAATATCTACAAAATGACCACTAGATGGTGATACAGTGTTGCATCTGTGACTTAACAATGAAGAAAATCTTATAATACATTTAACCACTTAAGGAACAGAAGGGATGAGAAATGCATTGCTTTGCAATGTATTGCATATCCCTATAGTCCTTAAGGGGTTAATGTGCAGAATATTATTAGCACTTCAGGTAGTACATTTAGTGTTTACAAACGGCATACATAAAAACTGTATTCAGTTGTGCAAAATGTATGCGCTATTTTTCCATAACAACCACACGAGGTCAAGAAAATTAAGTAAATTATTTTGTTTCAAATTGATATTTAACCCTTTGACTGCACAGGAGGTATCAAAAGCATTTCAACACTATGCATTGGATACCTTTCTGGCACTCAAAGGGTTAATTTGTCTTCTCTGTCATCTGATGACATACAGTATTCTCAAAATTAATAATTTAGCCTTTTACATATAAACCAAAAACAAACTGAATATTTGATTTTCGATAAATCGTAACATTCGTTCTGAAGTATTGTTTTATTTGCTAGTTCAACAAATCAGACAGCAGGAAAAGTGATTCAAAAAGAGTTTCATATATCTCTCTTACTCTAAAGAACTCCCACTCCTACCCCCACACTCCTGCACGCTCCATCCAGCACTCCCACCCCTCCCTCTTCCCATGCTCTCGTCTTTCTCTTCACCTCCCACTCCCGCCATATCAATAATATGTTCTGGGTCTTCAAAATCAATATGCCAAATGAATTGCTGATGTTTTGCTCATCTCTAGTCATAAAGCTACATCCAAGCAGTTAATAATGTCAAATGATTTGGTTCCCTTATCCTATATAATAATTTGCTAGAATGTTTGTCAGAAGCTGTCATGCGCAGTAGAAACTGCACGCACTGCAGTTATGTGCAGTAGAGACTTCCTGCGCACCAAGGCTGATACGGAGCGGGACACTCCGAATTCGGACCGGAGTCCTCTCTGCTCACCTTCCTGGGACCGCTTGGTGAGCAGGCTCCAGGAGCCAGCCGAGGCTGCTGGGTGGCACTGTGGCCCATGTACACGTGCTTTTAAACTAGTCCTATATAATAATTTGCTAAAAATTTGTAATGACGCAGCAAAATTAGTTGAAGAGCCCGTGTACATGGGCAGCAGTGCAGGCTGGTCACGATGCAGTCATGCGCAGTAGACACTGCCCGTGACGCGACTGATACGGAGCGGAGCGCTCCAAATTCAGATCGTGGTCCTCTCTGTGCACTGAAGGGTGTGCAGAGAGGACCACGGTCTGAATTCGGAGCTCCCCGCTCCGTATCAGTCGCGTCATGGGCAGTATCTACTGCGCATGACTGCATCGTGACCAGCCTGCACTGTTGCCCATGTACACGGGCTCTTCAACTAATTTTGAATAAATGACACAGGAAGTGCAGTCAAATTAAATCCAGCAAATTAAAGGAATAGTAAACTTTTCTGCTGGGTAAAAAAAGGGTACTCCACCTGGTGGTACTGTTCTTATCACTTACTATGAAGAGCCACAACCTATGACTCAAGCTTTCCCACAGAGTTTATTATACAATTAAAAAATGGCTGCTTGCAAACACTGAAAACTCCTATTGATTAACCCTTTGAGTGTCACAGAGATGCACAACGCATTGCTTTACAGTGTGTTGCACACCCCTCTAGCATTCAATGGGTTCTAAGTACAGTGCTTCTCTGTGCAATGCTCCTATCAGCTGTTACAGTCGTTCAAAGCAGGCAGGAAGCACCTTAACATGTTAGGTGTCACAGAGGTGAGCAATGCATTGCTCTGCTATGTGCTGCTTACCCTATTGGCACTCTAGGATTGAAGAAGAGCTGCTGTTCTTTCTGCTCTCCCCCCCACCGGCTAAATAATTAACAGCTAGGAATTAGGAGTCAAGGACTATTATTGAAAAAGCCAGTGAAGACACAAGTGCTTTTTTGTCACTGTAATAATTTTGCAGTACCCAAATAAATATTGCCTGTGCAATCCCTAGCTGACTATCCATATTGTCCGCTTTCCATTCCAATTTGGTGCCTTATTGCTGCCCTTCTAGTGGCAATTTTTGTGGTTCTGTTAGTGCCTGGCTAATAAACTTAGTAGTTACAGTAACTACATTTAAAGTAGATGTACACTTTTTTTGTCACTGCCCATTTCCTTTTTTCTTTTCTTTCAAAGCCATTTTTGATATTGTGGGTTTAGTATAAATGAGAACATTAAAAGTCCATTAACTGACATAGTAACTGAGCTGCATATGTCCAGACACAAAACTCCTGTCTCCAGCAACTGCTCCAATTGTCCCTGAGATTTTTAATTTACAAACATTTAAAAGCAGATTTACTGCTCGAAAAAGTACACATTTTAGGCAGTGTGCATGCGCAGTGTATCCAGTCCATAGCAGCAAGCTGTGTGCTTCCAGATATGCTACTGCTGTCTCCAGCAACTACACAGTTTGTTCCTCAGTGTTTTAAATTATAAAAGATACCAAAAAAACAACAAAAAAATTAATTAATTGCATATCAGTGCTTCTAAAATGAAGTTCTCCTCATAAGAATGAATTTGGGTGAGGGAATGTCCTGGGGGAGGTCTAAGAATGGGCCAAGTTGTATGTAAATTATTTGAATAAATCTTGTACAAATGTCAATGAAGAGAAGGCAGCAGGGGCCTTCCCCATTGAAAATAACATTGAACAAATTTTGTCCAGCAACTAAAACTTTTAATGAGATTCCAACTAACCAAACTCAAATGTAAATGAACTTTGTTTTCCAGTGACAGATGGAAACTTTTTTGCACTAATATTTCAAATGAAATTATTTTTCTCGCCATGCGCAACTCTACCCTATATTTTGTAAGATGAATTGAAAAGTAGCACAGTGCACAATTTTGCCACTAGGTGGTGATAGTGGTATTATACATATTTAAGTCTACAACATAATCTTTTAAATTTGAACATGCAATCTTGTTAAAAGTAAACTGTAGGTACAATACTTTAATATCCTGGTGTGATTCATCATTCCAAACTACAGACTTTCACACGTAAATGTAAATTATATGTAAAATACTTTAAAATCCCAATGTTACGTGTAATGCTGTTGGGGAGCCTCAGATTCAACACCCCTTATCTACAGTATGCAAGTAACGCTCTAAATGCCAAAGCGGTGCCCAACCCTCCAGACGGATTCCATGAGGGAGATGTACTAACCTAATTCATAGCACACATAGAAAAGTATGTTGTATTCCCATTGGAAAACTGTGCTTGGTGATGTTTGGACATCAATTCGCAACTGGCAATATGACACACTACATATCGGCTAAGAATCAGGTATGCAAGGGGAGAGACTTTTATCATTTTCATATGAGGGTGGTTTAAAGCTGGGGATGTGTTAGGAAGGGCAGGTGTGGTGAAGAAGATGAGATCAGAATTCAAAACCAAGAAAAGTACCAGCCCTCCCATATAACACACACATTTTCCCAGCCCTGCTTAACAGTTGATTCAAATACACACAGAACCGGCAGATCAGCTGTTTACATATAACAGCTGACCTGCCCATACTGTGTTTACCTGAACCAGATGATCAGCTGTTTCATGTACACGGCAGACTATGCACTGATCCGCTGATTCATGTCAGCATAAGACCGCTACAGTACATAAGGAAGCTCACATTGCAACACTGTAAATCTGGTGAAGCCATGGCAATGCCAGTGTATTTGAGGTGTATTCATAGGGATTTGATGGAAAAGACATCTTAGTGCATATGACGTGATGGAATTCTTGCAAAATCACCACCAACTAAGGGCCAGATTCTATTGCAGGTGCTAAATGTTAACTCCCGTTTTATCAAACATTTTCCTATTGAAGTCTATGGGGAAAACTGGAGATAAAAGCAGTGATACAATTATCACCTGTAATAGAATCCAGCCCCTAGATCTTTATCGTGCTTTAATGCATCACCCCTCAGTTTTATTCTGAGGATAGGGTCTTATGAACAAAATAAAACAAGTGGAATTCTGAAGCAAAACAAATGCACAGTAGGGAACAAATAAAATTACAAAATCCTTAACTTGTTTAAATTGATTTTAACCCATTCCAATCTGTCAGGGTCATAAAAGTGTGAAAACAAAAGATTATAGAAAAACAAATATTTTGCATTTTACTCCAAATGCTAGCAGATTAATCCTGTAACAAACCAGCTGCAACACAGGGAATGAATACATATCTCCATAGATTTGTGATATTTAATCCCCTGAATACAGGAGAGAAATACTTTGAATACCTCATTAGAATTTAAAAAAGGGTTATAAGTAGCAATGAAATCAATTGTCATTTGAGGAATTTTTTTTCCCTTTATGCCTGTCTAAAATCAGTTTACTAAGCTACATATAGTATGTATCTGTTTCCAGGGGGCTGTCAGGCACTGTGAAGACATAGATAGTCAAAAAGGAGGTTGACCGTGACTTTAAAGGAACACAAACATCTAAAATGATCTGGGTTTAAACACACTTAAACACCCTGTAGTCCATGCTGGCATTTGCAAATATTTCCCATTTGTTTTCTGAAGCCTAAGGCTCGATTTAAAGAGGTCCGGTAAAACATGTGGTAGGCCAAATTGACCACCAACCGACAGAATACAATGTCTATGTCAGGATTCAATGGCCCTACCAGCTAAAAGCAGAATGGACTTTAGGCCACAGAAATGGTCTTGAGGTCAAACATCCATTTTATGCTTTAAGTTCCCAAACGTCACTAAATAGCGTAAATAATTGGAAAAGTAAAGGATAAAAACTATCAGTGCGTGACATACTGTCAAGAACCGATCGTTAACTTATCTGTGTTACACTTACCTGTCATCCACTATCCTTCTCCTTCTATCTTCATTCTTTCTCTTGTCGTCCTTCTTCTTATTCTCTCTTCTTTCTTCCAATGTTCCTTCTGTCTTCCATATTCACCTCTTTTACCTGTAAAAAATATTGAGACATAAACATATGTTGCATAAAAAGGAACCTGCACATCTATGTATAGTTTAACCCCTTGAGTGCCAGAGGGTTATGCAACACATTGCAGACCCATGCCTTGTGTAACTCTCTGGGGCTCAAAGAGTTAACATATGCATAGATGTACAGGTCATAAAAGTAAAATATGGGCAGAAGTCTCCACATGTATCCCCCTTATTCAAGTCAGCCTTAATAGTTAGACTATATAGCAAATATGTTTAAAAGTGTATTAATTTCATTTTTTTAAAGCTCTATTTGGCCGAAATTGAAGGAATAAACGCTGCCCTGCACCCACTTCCGGATAGACTGCAGTTACCAGCTTTGTAACCACAGTCTGTCTCTGCTCCCTTCCCTCTATCCAGCCTCCTCTGATGACGGAGGCTTTCTGCCTGTAAGCTGGAGAGGTCTCATTGGCAAAGATCAATATCAATGAGGCCACTCCAGCTTATAGGCAGAAAGCCACTGTCATCAGACAGAGACTTCCCATTTATAAAATCAGTCTCTGTTCAAATTCCCTCACAACGGAACGGCCTGTAAGGTACTGGGGGGGAGTCTGTGCTTAGTCTGTCTTTCTCCGCTACCACTGCAGCCACACACTGTGGTGGAGAAAGAGAAAAATATCTATTTACATTGGAAAAATATTTTGCTACTTTTCAAGTCGTTTGGGGAAATGTTTAATGGGGGATATATGTGAAGACTTTTGGCCATGTTTTACTTTAATGACTCGCACATCTATGCATTTGTTAACCCTCTGAGCCACCGAGAGGGACAGCAATACATTGCGTACCCCTCTGGCACTCGAGGGGTTAAACTATGCATAGATGTGTGGGTTCTTTTTTATGCAACATATATTTATATCTAAATTTTTTTACAGGAACAATACGTGAAGATGGAAGACAGAAGCAACAGAGGAAGAAAGAAGAAGGAGGAGAGAATAAGAAGAAAGAAGATGGACAGTAGCTGACAAGGGTGCCGAAAACTCTGCTGGACATCAAGATTAATGTTAAGTGTTACTTTTTCATAGGCTGTTGCTTCATTACGTAGTCGGGTTAACTCTATTAGAGCCAGTGGGTTAATTATACCCAACTGTCACTCATAGGGTTAATTCTTTGGACACATTTTGGGTGTACTTTGGATGTATTGGTATGGGGTTTAGGGCCCCATATCAATACATCCACAGGTTTTTTTTTTTTTACTTTTTTTTTATTACAATTGCTGTGTTGGCTGTGTAACCCCTTAGTGACAGCCATGTGCGTACGCGGCTGTCACCTTAACGCCCATTGTACTTTTTTTTTTTTTTTTAAACAAGTCCAGAGTCCCCGAGCGGCGTGCAGCCGCAAGGAGACCCGGACTTCCGGGACTTACCAGGTACGTCCTCTGTCACTAAGTGACAGTTTCTGCGGGACGTTTCTGGTAAGTCTTTGTCGTTAAGGGGTTAAAGATCCGGTAAGGGACTCCAGTAAAAAAAAAAAAAAATGTAGCCTTAAATTTCCTGGGATAAAGTGAGTCCCTTATCAGATCTTAAAGGCTAACACAGTCAATTGAATTGCATCTTGTGCCATTTCTATTTACTTTGATTGGGCTGAAACGCCTCTAACTTACCATGCTGGAAAAAATGCAGTTTCCTGGTTTTTTTGGCATCAGATCTCTTTAAATCAAGCCCCTAATGTCTTGGCTTACACACTGTATGTTTTCTAGGGCCTCCGTGCCTACTTTATTCCAGGGCTACCATTACCAGACCTATCTTTAGCGGGTGTCAGAGCTGATAATGTTTACGTCTGTGATGATGATGTTTTCATTGTGAACTATTAAGTCCAGTCGGTGCTCATTGGTTTATGCTGAGCTCTGCTCTGGGTTCTCTCTCCCCCATTCACTGCGTGCAGAATGACAGGACGGCGTGGTGCACACAGAGAAGAGGAGAGAAAGCCCGGAGCAGCGCTCAACATAAACCAATTAGCGCTGTGGACTTAATAGTTCAAGAGTTGATCAATCCTGATGGTTTAATTCACTCTACAGGCTACTACCTGATATCAGTCGGCACATCTATCCAGATCCTGTAAAAGAGAAGTAGTCATCTCGGACACTGGGTAATTCAATAGATCAGAGACTTATTGCGACAAAGATGGGCCGACTCTTCTGAGACCTCCAACAACGGTGCTGCCGTCTTTTTATAATAGCCTACATATACTGGGTTTCAAGTGAAGGTTTATAGTGCTAGATATACTGTGCTCCACTCCTAACTACAGTCCTCCAGACACTTCAAGTTTGCCCTGTGAGTAACAACTGTTAGTGGTCTTGAAGGGATGTTTAATGCCGCGACATGAGAATCTCAAGCTTTTGATTCAGGGCGAAATTCTCATGTTGCCCTTTTAAACACGGCGACATGGGTAATGTGCCGTGTAGTCACCCGCTCTTTTGTGTGCAACATTTTTAAAGGATACCATCTGGGGCACCCTATGCTCTTGGGGTGAAACCAACAGGGTTTCAAAAAAATAAAATCATAGAGGTGAAAGACTAAAAGAGAGCAAATAAGAGCATGATTTGCTTGTTTTTATAGGTCACCTCTCAGATTCTTCAGGTATATACATTCTAGTGTCATTATAAAGGGAAAATATCTATTTGCACATCAGTCTTATCCCACCCACAGGGACAGTCTATGTCTATAATAATGTATATTCTTCAGAAGAATACCAGCTAAACCTAGAAATATGTCAGCTTTTTGCTCCAATTCAAAATGGTGCTTCTGGTTTCACTATACACATCAGGGGTATCCCATGCTCCTTGAGATACAGTTGTAGGGTTTTAAAAAAAGTACAGCAGTTAAAAACTCATGAACAGAAGCAAAATGCAATCCTCTTTGGCTAGTCACTTCCCAAATTTCCATATGCATATACATGTACATATGCATGTGTGTATCTGTTATCATAACTTTGTAAAAATAAATAACCTCATCTCCTCCTAAAATGAATCACATAACTTCATTATGACGCACACAACCAGTAAGAAGTCCTCCATGCCACCACGTATGAGATGGGGATCAGGAGGCCAAACACTCTCACAATCAATTTTTATTCCTTAATCCAAAAGCAAAGGTGGTGAAGAAAAAAAATGTCTGTTAAGAGCCCAAAACACATTACACATGTTGGTTGTGCCTGATTGATTTATGTCTAAGCCAAAGCTTAAGTTTAGCTTAGACATAAATCAACCAAGAACAGTCACACTCAGTGGGAGAATATGCAAATCCACCAGTGGAGCTCCATTGGAATTAGCCTATAATGCCAAGATTTGTGACTAGAGTGTATGATCATTCTATTGCATTCCGCTGTCAGTAATACTTTAACCCTCTGAATGCCAACCAGGTATCCAATGCTTAGCAAAGCAATGCAATGGATACCCATCTGGCACAGACATGGTTAATGCAAGAAACTACAGAATGCCTCTCCAATAGAATGCACAGAAAAATGATGCATATATATGCCAAATTCTGTGACTTGTTACATCATATACAACAAAGAGCAGAGGAAAGGGATGCCCAAAATGCCCATACACTATCACACTGCCCTCCCCTTGGCACAAGCGGCATCTCCTTACCAAGTAAAAAAAATAAGCATAAGCAGCTTGACATTAGGCAGGTGTAAGACAGGATAATAGATTCTAGCACATGGTTTAGAGCAGAATCATATAAAGCACTGGCCCTAGTACAAGTCTCTGATTAGCTCAACAGCAATCAGTCAGCAAGAGGTGAACTAGGTTTCAAATCATAGATTGTTATAAGGTTTAAGCCTGATTTCTTTATACTCCATTAAGACTTTTCTTTTTTGCTAGCATATGAAGATGAGAATATACAAATCTTTATCTGCATTGTTATTTACATAGCGCATATAGACTGTAACTGACAATATTACTGTCAATGGCAAGTATGATGTGCATACTGCAGTATGATTTTTATGCTCCATTTATAACCTAATTGAAAAGACTTGAAACAAGACAATCAGTCGCTAATTTTATTGTATTTCTTCTATGTTGATTTGTAAGAAGGCAAACAACAGCAAAGTGGCAGATATTGTTACCGGTTGCTACTATGTTATTGGTGTGTGTTTACCATAGATAACTGCATAAAATGACTGACACTTTAAAACAGGTGCCAATATCTGTAACAATCAAATCAACCTACATTAAATAAAAAAATAATAGGGGCTCACCCAGAAACTCCAGAGAGGGGTTTCCCAAAATTAAAAAAACATACAATAACAATACCTAGGACCATGTTTGTGTAATTCTGCATTTAAAAGCTAGACTGGGGGGAGATGTACTAAGGCAGTGTTTCTCAATTCCTGCACTCAGGACCCACTAACAGGCCAGGACTTAAGGATTTCTCTGCTAGAGCACTGGTGTGGTGATCAGAGGCTCATTCACATTGAGTAACTCACCTGTGCTCTAACAAGGAAATCATCAAATCCTTGCCTGTTAGTGGGTCCTGAGGACAGGAGTTGAGAAACACTGTACTAAGGGGTGGTGCTATGATAATGTTTGTGTGGAGAAGTGTGGTAAGTACATTGCCTTGGTGATGCAGAGACACTTCGGTATACGTACTAAAAAACTGTAAAGTGTGTGTGTGTGGGGGGGGGGCAGATTCCCATATTAGCATGCAGGGTTGTCTAAATGCTGGAGATGTGTAAGGATTGTTCTCAAAACTGAAGTCTCTGTGCATATTCTCTATTCCCCACATCCCCAGTAGGAGAGCAGAGATAATACGCTCTAACATCAGCAACACAAACAGCAAAGCCCCTTAACCCTTTCAGTAGATTTCACACCCCTGTGACACTGAAAGGGTTCCAAAATGAGAATATGGCAGATAAGCTATATAGAACAGGTTCTCTACCTTTTTGTACTGAAAACCAGCTGAGCGAGCTATCTGCCGATCAGCTGATTCAGGTAAACACAGGACTCACACGGCAGTTGGTTTGCAGTCCACATCCCTATGGCACTAAAAGGGTTAAGGGAGGGCAGCTGCTGTCTCTGCTCTCCAGAGTGGAAACAGCAAAGTGTCCGCTGACTCCATAGAGAGGTATAGGGAGATCCCAACATTAGCAACCTCAGGCAAGATTAGTGAAGGTTGCGAACAACCATATTAACATATAAACACATCAGCATGAATAAGACAATGGCTGATTGAACTGCATTTACATACACAAATGAGCCACTGTCAAATTAGTTACTGCCAAATCATAAACCTGTTGAAGGCACAACGGATTCATGACAATGTTGGTGGATTGTGACAGATTGTTGGTGGATTCACTGGAGTATGATGGTGAAGAATTTTCATTGCATACTGTTGATATCCCATCTACATGAATTCAGAACCATATTGCCATCCTGGGCCCTCACTGCCCTCTAGTATATCTCTGCCCAGGAGTTGGCAAAACTTTGTTTTGCCCTAATATGATGGGACAAATGATCTTAGGAGAGGGTTCAAGGAAACTGAAAACCCTATCATTGCCTTTGGATATTATTATTTTTGATTATTTAAGGATAAGCTTAACCATTTAGCTGTTAGAGACATTCAAAGGTTAATGTATACAAACACACTTCCTGGGCAAACCATCATGACTGTTCTGCTTGGGCAAGTCATTCAATATTTCCCTGAAATGGTATTAGTAAGACAGGAACAGTCAACATATGGATCTCCAGATTTTTATTTTTTAAGCTCCTACTAAATATAAGTTGTAAACAGCAAAAGCTGGAGAGCCACATGTTCACCCCAGTGGTAGAATAATTAATTACTTTACACTTAACACTCCACATTTTATGGGTCTTAACATAAACCAGTGAAGCCCCTTCAAGTGGCTGACAGCAGCAGTGTTGGGACTCTCAGTGCAGCTCCTGGATTTTAATAAATTTGATCTTAGATGCCTGACCATTCTGGTCTGGGATATGTAATCTTCACTCAGTGAAAGCAATCAGACAAACTACTTGTGACACACCTAGTACACAATGGAGAGCTTATCACCTTACCTTCGACCCCACCTTAACCAACCTTCATTTGAAATGTGTCAATATTGACAAATCAACTTCCTGATAACACAAAAACAGAAAAAAGAATTATTCCACCCTCTTACTCTGTTAAAGGAATCTTTCCTCCAAAGCGATAAGAGTAGGCAAACATCTCTATATTTTAAATGGGAAGCAATCCTAAGCATTTAAATCATGGCACATGAATGGTCAAAAGACATTGCAAACACAGCACACAGCTCTAGAAACATTAAGACCATGGTGCCTAATTAAAATCAATTCACATTTTGGTGTTGTACACCAGACTTGTCCCACAGATTGTACCCTTCTATAAAACATTTATGTTTGAGATCCTATAAACATGAAGGCAGCCCTCTCCGTATTTGGTGGGAATGTCCAAACATTTTTCTCTGTTCATCATAAGCTATAAAACCCATAAAGTTAATTTTGGATGGAAATCTTGTTCTCTCAGCAAAATATACATTCCTTAATCTTTTCCCTGACAACAACAAGGCCACTACCCCATAAGTTCACATTTATTTTTAGCTATGAATGCTACCAAAATGTGTATCCCTGCCAAGTAGAAACAAACTGACCCACCCACTAAAATAGACTTTCTTGGGTCAAAGTTATGGAAACACTGACTTATACCATTGACCAGGACAAATTTGATTTCTTATCCATCTGGCAACATTGGCTGAATCTCCATAATAAAACAAATTGGGGGAGATTCAGTAAGCAGTGATAAAGAGGTGATAAAGTGGAGATGATTTATCAATTTATCACTTCTTCAATTTCTATGTTATAGCCTATGCATAAAGAATACATAAAAGAAGTAGCATACCAAAATTACATCTAGGGAGTAATCTGTATAAAATAAATACAGGGTGCCATTTAATCTAAACGTCAGCTGCAATATACCACCAACCAAAAAGAAGATTACTTACAGGCACTCAACTCCTCAAAAATAGAACATAAATATGTAAATCATTAAACATAAAATAGTATACAAAATAAATTTATTTAACATATAAAGACACACGTTCATAGGAATTAGGAAACTCCCTGAATGCACCAGCAGTGATATCCCCCTTAAAGAGACTTCCCCCAATCACAATAAAAATACAACGTTGTGTTAAAAACAAAAACACCAGACCCTATCCCCCACAAGATGCCGGCAACCACACTAGGACAATCTCCAAAGATAGATAAGGAGAATATATGTCTAGGATGTCAAACTCCATAAGATCTTCCATTTAAAGTCACTAAATGATATTCTCAATATCCAAAGAGGACATTTACTGCTTTGATGTAACTTTATTATATCCACGTTATCCAGAATTAGACCGCTTCACATATCACACTGTGAGCCTTGTCTAATGTACCTTGGATCGTAAGTGCGACTTATAGAATAACAGAAACTGGAGAAGTCTTCTCCACGTTATCACCTCTTTATCACCCCTTAGCGAATCCCCTTCATTGTTTTTTTCTTATGTCTACTTAACTTGCTTTATTTATATAAACCAGCTCACCATACCTGTTCACAGGTTCTATCAAGGAGCTTAAACCACTTTAACTATAATCCTTTGACTAGCTCTTCGTGATTCAGAAGTTGCAATCATTCCAACACTTATCTTTTTTATCTAAGATAATTTAGTTCTAATCCTTGACAAGGTCACAAACAATCATTTCATTATGAACTAATCTCCCCCTCCTTACTGTTTTCTGAAACTGCTATGCTATATTGAAAGAAAAATACAATGATTTATGATATGGACTTATCACTAGGGATGGGCGAAAATTTCCACCTCAAACTGAAATTGATGAAAAATGGCACTTTCCCCATGGTGAAAAATTTCCAGAGAAAAGTGCAGATTTTCCGCTTTTTTCGCCTAGCTCATTCCATGGAAATCATTGGGAACATAGAAGTTACACACAACACATAGCAAATATTATTTTATTTCTCAAAGGCATGGTATAAAAGGGGCATAAGGGTGCCTGTGTTGGTGGGATGTGGGGAAAGAATCCGTTGAACAGGGGATGATTTTTGGGGGTGTTGTTTACTGGGATTGGGGGACAGTTAATAAAAAATAAATCCTAAATAAAATAAAAACCATACAACATGGTATAAAAGGGGTCTGAGGAGGGGGACTGTGTTGGTGAATGAATGAATCATTTGAACAGGGAATTTGTTTTGGGGGGTTTCTTGACTGCCATTGGGGGAAAAGTTAATAAAAAAATTTGTATTTAAAGTGATAGAGACAGGAACCCCCTGACATAAGCTGCAACTGGGGTGGACTAATACTTGATAAGAGTATTTTGTAGAGGATGATTTGTTAGATTTGTTGTTAGAGGCCCAAACCCTGAAGAAACATTCATTTGTAGGACTTAAGCTTGTTTGGCATAAGCCCTAAGGAAACATTGATTTGTAGGACTTTGGCTTGTTAGAAACAAGCCCCCCCAAAAAGTGTTTATTTTTTTGTAGGCCTACTTTTTTCTTTCTTTCTTTGTTTTCAAAACACAAGCCCTGAGAAAAAAATAAAAATGCCCTACTGGCCTAATGCCAGCAGGTCATGTTGGCACTGATCTGTGCCCCTGCTGGTGGTGATGGTATTAATTCTCAGCCTGCACTCCCACAACACCAGTTCTGTCCTCTTAAAGGGATAGTAATACTTAAGTATTACTAATCCCTATAGTAAAGTCCTTTTAAAAATGTATTGCCCCCAGTTTCATCTTGTCAGAATAGAGAAATGCAGGGGCCTGGGGAAGCAAATGGGTAGTGTATTCAAGATGTACAAAATCTTGGGAGGTATCAGCATCTTCACAACCTGTATCCTTCTGAAACATGACAACCACATGGAGTTCCATCGTTGGAAGTCGGCATGGATGGATTCAAAATTGGGACCTAAGTTCTTGGAGGGTAAATCAGTTATGTTGGGAGAAATGCATATTCCTAGGTTTGTATTAGAGGATTTCACCCATTTGAAGGGAAATTTACACTGAAGCATATCAATCTGTTCATCCTCCAATGTGAGGTTCAAAAATTCAGACTTACTTTTTGTATTTTGTACATTTCTGTGTGCCCACTATTCTTTCAATAACAATAAATAATATATTTATTTTGAGATCCCTTGAACTAGTCCCCACTAGTCTACACTATAGAGATTTTATTTATTTATTTATTTAGAAAATGTTTTACCAGGAAGAATACATTGAGATTTCTCTCGTTTTCAAGTATGTCCTGGACAGTTTACAGTAGAGGGTTGCATATTTATACAAATTGAGAAACACTATATATTACATGTTATTAAATATACATACAAATATTCATATGGAAATTTTAGAATTATAAACAGTTACACTCTGTTTTTAGATATAGAGAAGCATTTACTTTTAAGTATTTTAGACTGGGAGCAGATCTGGTTATTTTAGGCAGATAGTTCCAGGCCATTGGCGCTCTGTAGGAGAAGGCGGCTCTTCCTTCTTCTTTCTTGTATTGTGGTATACGTAGCGAGTTGTTTGCGGTGGAGCGGAGGTTATACTTAGTATGTAGAGCAGGAGTGAGCATACTGCTCAGGTAGTCTGGTAGTTTTCCAGAGAAGTGGTTGTGTACTAAGCAAGAAAGGTGAAGGGCACGTCTAGATTTGAGTGTTAACCAATTTAGTTCTTTTAACATATCACAGCGATGAGTTGTGTAATTACATTGAAGGCTAAAGCGGCATATTGAATTATACAGGGTGTCAAGTTTACTAAGATGGATTTCTGGTGCTGGTGCATAAACTACATCACCATAGTCTATGACAGGCAGCAACATCTGTTGCACAATACGTTTTCTAACCAGGGGACTTAAACATGATTTGTGTCTAAAAAGAGCACCGATTTTGGGATAAAGCTTGGAAGTTAACTTGTCAATATGATGTCCAAAAGTGAGGCTGGGGTCAAGCCACATACCAAGATATTTGTAGGAGTCCACTGGGGCCAAATTACGATTAGACTCCGTTACAATGGATATGTGGGTATTGTCGAGATTACGCAGTTTGTGTTTTGTGCCAAATATCATTGTGACAGTTTTGTCTGTGTTTAAGAACAGTTTGTTCCTTGCTATCCATCTTTCAACCTCGCAGAAATCATGTTGTAATATGGCCTCAAGGTGTGATATGTTTGAGTTTTTAGTATAGAGAATGGTGTCGTCTGCATACATGTGTACTGAAGATGATTTGCAAACCTTGGGAAGATCATTTATAAAAAGAGAAAACAGAAGCGGGCCAAGAATGGAGCCTTGAGGAACTCCACTTGTTACTTTAAGAGTAGGGGAGTCATTGCCAGCAACTGACACATACTGCATTCTGTCTGATAAATAGGATCGGAACCAGTTTAGAGAATTATTACCCAGTCCTGATCTTTGGAGTTTATTTATCAGAATATTATGGTCTACTGTGTCAAAGGCCTTGGCAAAATCTAGGAAAATGGCTCCTGTGAGGTCACCATTTTCCATGCCCGTCTGGATATCGTTGGTTACTTTTAGGAGGGCTGTGACTGTTGAGTGATTTGGTCGAAAGCCTGATTGAAAAGGGGTGAAAAAACTAGTCTGTTGGTAATATTTATTTAGTTGCACATGTACACATTTCTCTAGGATTTTGGATAAAGTGGGGAGTAGGGATATTGGTCTATAGTTTGATACTACACTTTTATCCCCACTTTTGTGGATAGGCACAACTCTAGCCACCTTCCAGGATTTGGGCATGTACCCTGTTGCCAAAGAGGTATTAATTAAAGAAGCAATCGGTTTGGCCATTACCATAGCACTGAGCTTTAATAGCATTGTTGGTAGTTTGTCAGGGCTAGATTGGCATTTCATTTTTGGATTGAGGAGGTGATCATATATTTCGCTTTCATTTACTGGCATGAAATTGAATTCATATTCAGAACTGGGTCGGGCAACAGGTGCCAGTGAATGTTCTGTAGATGGTTGAACTTCTGAGTTATCTTTGTTTTGTGTAATCAGGGTGGTGGCACATCCAATAAAGTAGCTGTTAAATGCATTGGCTATGGCTGTGGGGCATTGTATTGTTTCATTATCTATGATTATAGTTGATGGGTGAGTATGATTAGGAGGGTTATAAAGGTTTTTAATAACCTTCCAAAAGTTGGCTGGCTTTGAGATGTTACTGTTTAAGTTGTCAGTAAAATATTGTGCTTTTGCTAATTTTGTTTGTTTTGTTCATGTATTCCTTAATTGTCTGTATGCAGTGTGATCATATGCGGAGCCGGTTTGTTTAAATTTTGTCCACAAGGCATCTCTGAGACTGTATAATTGAATCAAGTCAGCTGAGACCCAGGGTAGATGTGCCCCCCTAACCCTGATCTTTCTTAGTGGTTGTACCATAGCCCTTCGGCTCCTGGGGATGAGGGGTCTTGACATGTTTTTTGTGTCCCTTGGTCAACATTTAAATTAAATACACCCAAAGGGGTGCAACATCCCAAATCTCCCACTCTCATAAAGAAAATATTCAGCCTATCAATTATTTATTTTTTTTTACTCCCAGACGTCACTATGGAAAGATGTCTGCACTTCGTCCTGCCTGTCAGCCCGGGGACAATTGATAATTCTCATTAACGCGGTAATAATTCTGGCGACTAGCACTACTGAGCAGCTAGTCGCCAGATGGGGAATTATTGGGGGGCAAGTTTTTTAGCGGTGGTAGTTCAGCTTTAAGAAATATAAGCAGCAGAATAAGAAGAAGGTAGGTATCTGTACAAGGGTAGGCTGAAGAAGGAGAAATGGATTACTAATGTGCTAAAGCACATGCACAGGAGGAAAACTGCCCAGTCAATAAAAATGTGGGATAAAATATTTTTAGATATATAAGTTAAAAATGAAACAAGGAATCTATGGAAGACAAAAGATGAAAGTTATGTAAATGAGTATAAAGGTCTAACTGCCTCAATGAATATTTCTATTTAGTATTTTCAGTGGAAGGTGAAGGGATGGGACTTCTGTTAGAAAAAAGAAATAGCAAGACATTGAAAGCATGCATGTTTACATAGGAAGTTCTACTTCAACACTCCAAAGTAAAATAAATAAATCAATGGGACCGGATGGGATACACATACACCCTAAGTTATAAAAGAACTTAGGAGATTTATGGCAAAGTCTATTGACATGAATCATTCCAGAAGGCTAAAAGGTCACAAATGTAATACTGCTTCATAAATAGGAAGAGTCTGACAACTATAGACCAGTAAGTCTTAAATCCGTAGCGGGAAAATTAATGGAAACCATGTTAATGGAAAGAATTGTTAGATATCTGAATTTAACATAGTAACATAGTTGAGGAGGCTGAAATATGCATCCATCAAGTCCAACCCATGTCAAATCACCCCTGTTGATCCAGAGGAAGGCAAAAAAATCCCCATTGAAGCCTTTTCCAATGAAGCCCCAAGTGGGTAAAAAAAATCCTTCCTGATTCCAAATGTCACATAGTTCCCTGGATCAACATACTCTCCATTTTGAAGCCAGCTGTCATAATTCTCAATATTGCTGTGCTAGATAGGTATCCATTACATTTTGGAAAACAGTTGCAGTGTCTGCAAGCAGAGCATCCCAAGGCAAAGAATTCCATAGATTTACCGCCCTTGCTACAAAAAATCCTGCCTTTGTTCAGTCAAAAGCACATTTCCGCTACTCTAGGCTCTTTGGTCTTAGCTCAGCTATTTGAATAAGAAATTCATTGGAGAGTTCTTTGTAATGACTTGGAATATATTTGTAAATTGTAATCATATCACCTGTAAGACATCTCCCAAAACAAACCCAGGTTGGCTAGTCTCTCTTTATAATTCAGACACTCCAGTCCCATTTTCAGTTTTGTTGCATGTTTCTGCACTTTTTCCAGTTCAATAATGTCTCCTTAAGAACTGGTGCCCAAAACTGTACTCTATATTCCACATCTGGCCATGAGGATTTATATAGAGGTAAAATTATATTTGCATCTCGTGCATCTGTGCCCTTTTTTTTGCAGGACAGTTCCCTATTTGCTCTTGTAGCAGCTGAGTGACTCTGCATATTGCTCTGAAGTCTATCGTCCATCAGTACTCCTAAATCTTTCTCTAATGAGAATTCAACAAGTTTTTCCCATTTAGTGTATATGTAGAATTTTGTTTCTACAACCCAAATGCATAACCTTACATTTATCTACATTAAATGTCATCTGTCCATTAACTCAATTTATCTAAATCCTTCTGAAGAGAAAAAAAAACATCCAGCTCTGTGTATATTTCCTTATACAGCTTTTCATCAGCAAAGACTAAGACACTACTACCAATTCCCACTTCTACTTCATCAATAAACAAATTAAAAAGCCCAGGACTGAACCCTGTGGCGCCCCACATACAACTTTAGACCAATTTGAAAAGGTTCTATTTACAACAACTCTACCTAACAACTCCATCTACCATTTAACCAGTGTACAGATATCACCTCCCAAACTGAATCCTTTTAATTTATGCAGTAACCTATTGTGAGGGACTGTATCAGAGACTTTTGCAAAATACAAGTATACTACATCAAACAGCAATTCCTTTGTCCAAATGACTACTACCCTTTTGTAAAATGCAAGTAAATTAGTCTGACATGATCTATTCTTGATAAACCATGCTGACTCTTACTAATAATATTGTTTGTCTTTACACAGTTCTGAATACTGTCAGTTAGTAAACTTTCTAATATCTTACCCACTATGGAAGTCAAACTTACAGGTCTGTCATTTCCTGGCTTGTATCTTCCCCACTTGTTTGATCAATGGTACTACAACGGCTTTCCTCCAATCACAGGGAACTATGCTTGATAAAGTGAATCAATAAATATTAAGTATAATGGTCTTGCTATTACTGAACTATGTTCCTTAAGTACTCTTCGGTGTACACCATAAGCTTCAGGTTCATTATTGACCATAACATTTTCCAGTCCCTTTTGGACTTTGTCTTCAGTAAGCCATGCATGATGGAGGAAATTCTGTGGTTTGTCTTTTGGCCCATAGCCTGTCATTGTTGCTTGCTTTGTATATACAGAAGAAAAGATGGGGTTTAAGGTGTCAGCCATAGCCTTATCCTAACTGAGTCAATTCACCTGTCTCAGACCAATATTAATCTTTTTATTTGTTTGGGATTTTGATTCTTCTCTTTTGAAAAACTTCTCTCATTTTCAATTTTAGCTATCCTAATTACGTTTGCCGATTTTATTACATTCTTATTTTTTTAATGATGCATTTGATCTGTCTGACTTAAACACTTTAAAAGCCTGCTTCTTATTTTTCATTTCACTGCAAACATCATTATTAACCCACACTGGTCTTAATTTTCTCCTCTTATGCTTATTCCCCAATGGTATATATTGCCATGTATTTTTATCTAAGAGCATATTAAACAAATGACATGATTCTTTTTCTTTGAAGATTACATCCCACTAAATATCCTTTAATACTGCTTTTAGCTTTTTAAAATTAGCCTTTTTATAATTTAATGTTTTGGTTAAAGCCTTGCAATTGAGTTTCTCATAACGCATTTTAAAGGATACAATATTGCTGTCACTACTGCCTAAATGTTCCTTTACCTGTATACTGCTTATGGTGTCAGATTTGTTTGAGAGCACTAGGCCAAGCAATGCCTCTTTTCTAGTTGGCTCCTCTACTAGTTGGGACATAAAATTGTCATTAATAATAATTACAAAATAATTTGCCTTTGTAGTGCTGGAATTCATATTTCTCCAGTCAATTTCTGGATAGTTGAAATCTCACATTATGATAACATTTCCTGGCGGAGAATCCTTTTCCATTTGCAGTAACATTTGGGCTTTCTCAAACTCCCCAATATTAGGTGACTCTGAAAATTCTACCTTAGAGGTCCTTTGCTTAAGCTTATAACCTAAATCCCTTAAATCCTTTTGAACGGACCTCCATTTTCCACTGACTTATCATTAGCGCCAACATGTACCATGACAGCTGGGTCATGCCCAGCTCCTCCCAACAATATATCAACTCAATCTTCCACATGTCAAAAACAAGCACCCTGAAGACAGCAAACTTTTCTATTGTAGCAATCCTGATGACAGACTACCCTCTCTGTCTTCTTAATAATGTAATCCCCTACCACCACAATCTGTCTAGGTCTGCCTGAGTCCCAGATCCCATCAGTGCTAGAGGGGTTGTTCTTCCGGCTGTTAGAGAAAAGAGTCCTCTCCAGCAAAGGCATTCCTATGCCAACATCCCCAATATCATCATTAAATGTAGCAAATGTAGGGAGCATCCTCCCTATTCCTCTGCCCCCCCGCCCACTATGTCTAACTGTAACCCATCTAGCTATCTGCTCTTTCTTTGTGCAGTATCCACCCCCAGAACTTCCTACAACAGCGTCCTTCTGCTCATTTAGAAGACCCCTCAGTGTTGCAACTTGCCTCTCTAGATCTCTAATTTGAGCTTACAGAGAGGCTACTTGCTCACATCTGCCACAGAGGTATGCACCCAGGAATGGTTGTTCCAGGTATGCAAATATATGGTAGCTCGTATTATATCAGTTACCAAAAGGTCAAAAAGTCAAAAGGCAGGCAGAAAAATATTCTGCACTATAAAGTTAATAAATATTTGTTCCCTTTTGTTATGCCCTGAATTTGAATGCCTTACTACATTCCAAGCACTTACCACACTTCTGCACTTACAAGCTGCTAAAGATTCACATGTTCAGGTATTCACTGTCCCTCTGCTTTATACAGCAGACAGACCCCAATCACAACCCAACAAACAACACAGCCACTCTCACCACATACACATACTGAGTTCTGTTTTTGTTTGACTGGATAACTAATATAATAGATCAGGGGGCTGAGCAGTAGCTATACCTTATTTAATTTCAGTAAGGCATTTTCAATGTCCCTCATAGAAGACTCATTAATAAATCACAGTGTTTGGGTCTGGATGTCTCCTAAGTGATAGGAGACAGAGGGTTGTAGTTAATGGAGAATATTCAGAGGAAGGCTATGCTACTAGTGCAGTACCTCAGGGATCTGCATTGGTCCCATTCTTTTTTAATATTTTTATTAGTGATATTTCAAAAGGTCTTCAAGGAAAGGTATGCCTTTTTGGAGATGATTCAAATATTTTCAACGGGGTAGACATTATTGGTGGGATAAGCCAAATGATTTAGGTAAATTAGAAGAATGGATGAGTGTGGCAGGTGAAGTTTAATGTTGTATTGTAAAATAATGCATTTGGGATAGAAAAATACAAAGGTATAATATAGTATTAATGGCACCGTGCTGTTGGAGACAACAGAGAAAAGGGACTTGGAAATAATTATTTCTGATTACTTAATAGGCAGTCAATTTAACAAAGTGCAAGACAATGCTAGCGGCATTAGTAGCAGAAAGAGGGAACTGGTCATGCCACTCTACAAATTTCTAGTTAGACCTCACCTAGAGTATTGTACAGTACTGAAGACCCCATCTCCAAAAGGATATTCTTTAGAGAATTCAGATAAGGCACACTAAAATGGCAAATGCTTTAAAGGATAAAAACAAACAGAATAGACTAAAGGATCTGAACATGTATAGCTTGGGTAAAGCATGGTACTGTGTTAGCAATGGAAAATGCAGGTGACTAGTAGAGTAAAAATGATACCTTTATTGGCTGAGTGGCTCTAAGATGCAAGCTTTCAGGACAACTAGGTAGATTCTTCAGGCATAATAATTATGCTTGAAGGAGAGACCTATTTGTTTTTACAGCTTGGAGGAGAAAAGAGAGAGAGAATATGATAGAAACATTCAAATAACTAAAGGGATTCAACAAAATGCAGGAGGGAAGTACATTTCTATAAAAATGTTAGGACAAGAGGTCCTAGTCTAGTCTAAACTAGACAGACAGAGGCTTAGATGTCATGTAAGTAAGTTTTACTTATCTTAGAGAGTGGTAGAAAAGAGTAATACCTTACCAACAGAGGCTGTAAACGTTAATATAGTGAGCAAATTTAAGCATGAATGGATAGGCATAGTCCATGGTTTATTTTACTTTATTGCTGTGAGGAGTCTAAGATCTGTGCTGTTTCAATAACAGAATCCGCATGAAAGGCGTAACACTGCATGACCTCCAGTACCAAATGGGTTAATACTCTTCTGAAGCTTACACACGCTACACGAGTATCCTAACTATTGGAGGACATTCTCAGCATATGGGGAACCACTGTTTGCTAGAGGGGGAAGAGTGGTGAAGGGATTGGTGGCATAATAAATAAGAAAAAAGTTGCTGCTGAGAATTAGAAATATGCCCACAATTGTGTTCATGCAGATATAATTTAATTGAATAGCCAATTTTATTGGGGACATTTTCAAAAGCATTTCACAAAAGTAAAAATCTATTTTTTTTTATAATTTGGGAGTTTGTCTCTGCTTCTAGGGTATTTCTGGAACCTTGAAGTGTGATTTGTACTATGTTTCCAATCCTGATTGGAGAGAGCTATTTTTTGTTAACTTTTTGATTGGTATAATAGAGTTGCAAAAATATCTTTTTTGCATTAATAAAATTATAAACACAAATACCTAATTTGTTTTTCTTTTAGGAAATATCGTGTATTCCTTAATTTAGGCAAGTTTAACACTCTTTGATACCATTTAAATGTTAAACATTTGATGAGAATTGGTTAATAATAATAATAATAATGATAAAAAATATTGATTTTTAATATACTATCAGTAAATCATTTGTTATCACATAAATGATGTATGTGATGTACCATCTGTATAAAGTTAAAGGAATAGTAATTTTTCACAATAAAAGCAGCTCCAATTAATCTTCGTAGTATTTGGGCCATGGAGAGTGTTATTTCACTACTGTCCGAGTTGTAGTTCAAGAGTAATTGAATGATAAAGTACCCCCTCCCACCCCTTTTACTGATGTAACACTGCTCATCTCAGAACAGAAAGGTGGTGTCCAGGTGGATTGCAGAGAGGGACAATCTTCAATTAGCATAAGGGAAAAACCTGAAAAACCTGTCAAGGGTGGGCAGGGTTTTCATTGTTCTCAAAATAAGAAAATTGTCCCTTGCTGTGAGGTGTCTGGTCTCAAGACCATATTCCACATTTGAGGGTAGGAGGCTTACATTAGGTAAAAGGGGTGGGAGCGGGATACTTTATCATTCAATTACTCTTGAACTACAACTCTGACAGTATTAAAATAACACTCTCCATTGCCCAAATAATATGAAGATTAATTGAAGCTGCTGTTTTTGTGAAAAATTACTATCGCTTTAACATACCTGTTAGCAACTGGGCCTATGTTTACTAATTACTGAACAGTATACAGATGCAAGTTGTGCAAATCTCAGTAGCAATATATATTTATACTTTTCTCATAATCCTTAAACAGTCACATAAAGTCACTTCCTGTCAGCAAATAAGAAATAGCATGGAATTTACAGAAAGTCCCAGAGCGTCACGTTTCCAGCTACTTATTTATTGCATCATTAAGTGCACAGAAAAGAAATTAGTTAAAAACATAAGCCATAAAACAGAATGTGACATATATGTTTACAGAGTGGTACACTTAGCTACTGAAACAGGGGCAGAGCAATTAAATTAACCAAAATGTCAATACAGGGATGATAAAGCGTTCAGCCACAAAACAAAAACAAAATAAATCAAGGGTAAATCTAATAATTACTGAAAAGATAAATAAAAGAATGAATAGTTCTCAGCACACATAACAGAAAAGATGTTTTACACTATGCTCTTTAGATACGCTTTTTAAACGGAAAGTATGCCAATAATTCATTGCTCCTAATTTGCTTGGAAAAATAACTTACCTGGTAGAACTCCTTCATACAACATTCAGGTATATTTGTATACTGCTGGTTTGATTTTATTGTTTTTTGGGAGGCGGGACATTTTGAACCTCTGTAGTCTATAGCTAAAGAATACATCTAATTAGATACATTGGGCTGCTGCAAGATGAATACATCCATATCTCATTAAGTGCTCTAAAACTTCTTAAAGCAAGACTAAACACTGAAAATGAAACTCCTTAATCTGAAGCGATATGTTGCCCTCATTACAGTTATGCTAGGTTTACAGTTATAAAAAGTAGTATCATGTATTTATAAGGCCTCTGCTCTATGTACTACATTTTGATAAGGCAACACAGCTGTGTACAAGGTGGTACATTAGATGTGATATTATCAACAATCATTATTAAAAGACTATTTATTTTAAACACTTAGTATTCCTCTCTCTGAAAATTGAAATCAGAGTGCACCAGAATCAACATTTTCCCTCTCCCTTACCCTTCAACTTGTGAATAATATGTTGGGGTAGCACCGGAGGACTTAGAGCACAATTGGTGTTGAACCAATACTTTCTAGGGTATTTTCTCCAATCTATTTTAGGAGATAAATTACTTTAGTCCTTCAAATAATGAATATTAGACAGTGCAGTTTCTTATCTAAAGAGGTTTAAGAGGGCCTTGCTTGTTAGAGTTTTCAGTCTATAAGTGGTGATAGCTAGGGATTGAGACATAAGATTTAAAGGGATAGTAATACGTAAAATGTAAAAAAATATATATTGTAGTGTTTATCCCCCTGAGTAAAACAAGCATACTCCCACTGCTGAGAGGTGTTTTATTCAAAAGTTATTGCAGCTCAAACATGTATTTTTGGTGCAGTATCACAGTGGCTTGAAATTGTACAGTGGTGCTGTTGTTACACCATCCTATGGACAGCTCTGGTTTCAGGCCACTGTGATACTGCACCTAAAAAATTCAAGTCTGAGCTGTAATAACTCTTGAATAAAACACCTTTCAGCAGTGCGCATACCATTGTTTTACTCAGGGGGATAAAACACTATATATATATTTACATATTAAGTATTACTATCCCTTTAAGTCCTTGGAGTTACAAAGTGGTCCAGCCACAAAGTACAAATATGAAGGAATAAGTTGATCAGTTTGATAAGTATGTTTTTTAACAATAAAATATAGGCCTTGATTCCACTATAGTATATAAGTGTTATCAATGGTTTTATTTAACTGATTCCCACTGATGTCTATGGTGACATTTATAGTTGAAACCACTGGATAAAGTTATTAATCACCATGTTCAGATCCACCGGAGAACAGATGGAATTGACTGCTTTGGTCCTGGGCAGTCAGTTACAGACTCCTCACCATGATCATAGTAGCCCTGAAGTATGCTGTGATCATTAGCACCTGACATGCTAGGACTGTCATCCTTCCTCAAAGGACACATCATTTGGAATAAAGAGGTTAAAGGATCACTAATACCTAAAATAAACTAGGGTTGTAGTCACTTAAATACCTTTACTTTAGGCTAGCATCTATAACAACTCTCTATTTGTCTCCTGAGGCCTAAGATCTAGTATTACATAACCTCTGAGGGGAACAGCCATTAATATATTTTTCGAATGATAGTCCAGGATTATTTGTGAATGGGCAGAGATAAGATAACAATACAAGAGCAGTGGTCACTAACTTTTTTATTGCCATTGAGGTATCCAATGCATTTAATTAACTGACGTTAGTTCATTTCTCAATACAATCAGCACAAATAAAATAAATACTCTATGATCAGGACAATTTACAAATGCCTTAAAAAGGAAGTTTAGGTTTATATTTCAAGGATGTAATATATTAATAATATTTTTGTTATAAGCGTGTTAGCTGTAAGGACACAATATTTAAAATTATATCAACCTATTTCATCTTTTGGTGCTACTGTTCCTTTAAACTATGAAAAGGTGAAAATATCTCATCAAGCTGAAAGAATGCAAAATATCAATATTTGATATTACATTTATTCTTAAGAACACAAAACACCAACTGACAGCTTTTTTCTTGTGTGAATATCATGAACAATAAGACATTGACAGAAAATTATAAGTTATGGTAACTACATTCTATATCAATAATGAAAATGAATTTGCCTTACGCTCTTGGAAAGATGTGAAAAGCATCTGGAAACGACTAGACCTGCTGCCTTCGTCTGCCCACATTCTGATTACTCCAAGTCCTGTGCTCAGCATCACGTCATTAGCAACAGTACTGCAAAATTTAGCTTTCAAATCTTCCACTGAACTACTGCCATCATAAACAGCCACAAAATTCCTTTTACATTCATTTGAATTTTGCATTTCATAGTCCAAAAAGCGTAAGTATATCTGCAAATAAAGAAAGTACATTTTGTGATCACACCATGGCTATTACACATTGATTGAGCATTCACAACACAATCAGTCAGCACTTCAATTATGTGCTATTCAAAGCAAGCCATTTATTAAACTACAAACTCCATCAATTCTTGATGAATAGAGCACCTTTAATATTTTGCTAAGAACAATTTTTCCAAGGGTATCTCAAAATGTAGCCTTTGTTTATCAAGAACAATGACAGAACCATTTATCTGAAAAACGAAACTTTTATTAGTTTATAAAATACTTTCATTAAGATTTAAAAGTGCACATTTAGATTCATAATCTTTAATTAAGTTCTGAGGATGTCTTAGTGATGCTTTCTACTAAAAATCTCCATTGCTTGCATGTTTACTGTGGAACATTCGGGGTGCATTTTAACCACTTTTTATTTACATTAGTCATGTACATATTTACATACATCATAACGTAAGTATTATAATGTATAATGAATCCCTTTGTAACTTACTATTTACTGTACATGTTAATAGCAAAAATTGCAAATAATTTGTCATGAAATCTACATTTATTCTAAAACTAAGACAAAATGGTAGTGAAATTATAGAATACAGTATACTATTATTTGTGTTTTTGTAGGACTGTAAACTGCATTATTGGACTCCTAGTTACAAAGCCCGTATACACAGGCTGATCCGGACAGCGGAGCTCCGGATGGCTCACAGCCTGTCTGTGCTACCGGCTCCGGGGCAGCAGCAGAGGCGCTGGGTGACAGTTTGTCACCCAGCCACTTCCGCTGCTGCCCTGGAGCTGGGAGCACAGACAGGCTGTCAGCCTTCCGGAGCTCTCCGCTCAGGATCAGCCCGTTCTGCGAGTCCCAACTGCGTATGTGCAGTTACTCAGGAGGATATGCTGGCGACACATTGAATGTCCTGTTTCAAAAATAATGAAAGATGTTAGCAGTAGGCTTGCACAGCTCATCCTAGTTTTTTATTCTATAACAGTATGGGTTGTACCAAGAGGAATCGGAGCTATCTTGGAGTGAACAAACATAATAAAATAAAATTATCATTGATTTAACCCTTTGTGTGCTAGAGGGATGAGCAACAAATTGCTTTTGTCACTCAAAAGGTTACATGGAGGTCTTCTCTACTTGAATGCTAGTGAGTTCTCCATTCACAGTACATTGGAGATATCATTGGCATTCAGTGGAATTAAAGACCCATTTATTCAATGCATACTTTGGATGAAGCTACATGCTTTGCCCACAGAATTTTGTGATCATCCAATTCTACATAATATGTCTTTTAATTGGGATTCAGTATTCCTTGATAGCAGCTATCTTTCACCGTTGCTTTCAATGTAGGGCATTTCCTCTCAGGCTGCCTTTATAGCACTTTCGCGCTCAGGAGAGTCCTGGCCTTTCACACTTTGAATATCTGATCACAAATGCAGGACCAGTACCCTTTACAACTTTATGCCTTGCACATAACCTGACCCCCAAACCCGAATGGTACTTCAGACAGGTACAACACTTCATTTCACAGTTGATATTAGAGGGATTTGTGTAAAGTCCCTATCCCTCCTTTTGAAACTGATTTGAAAAAACATCTGTTTGAGGCTAAAATCATATATAAACTATATAAACTTCTTAACATAAATTCTTCGGGGTGAAGCACACTTCTCAGTGACCCTACTGCGAGATTCTTATTGACCAGATGGTTCTACACCCCTCAGAAACTGAACCTACTGTTTGATACCTGTTCCCCCTCCTTTGATGGAGATGTTCGATTGAGACTGTCTCAATGTTTCACTTATGATGGACCTCTGGGAAAATTATCCCCTTCTAGAGGGAGATGAGCTCAATGTTGAATAAGATCCTCACTGTGGAGATATGCTTAGATCCCATGATTTTGTTATTTTTCAATTTACCTGATGAGGTCGGCATTTCCCCTCTTCAACATAGCGTGTTCTATCATAAGGTCTTTATAGATAGAGAGGATTATGAGGAAATTTTAAATTTGGAAGCCCTGGTTAGATTTTTGGGTCAGTTGGACAGAGTTGTCAGAGATCTGGGAACCCAGTCCAATCCAGATCATAATAATAAACACATGTGGTATGTAAGAAACTAATGGTGACAGATTAGGCTGGCTGCTTCTCTCTCTCTCTCCCATCCCACCCCCCTATTTTCTATTTATTTCTTCCTTTCCTCTCTTCCCCTTAACCAAAAACCCCCTTTTTTTCTCCTGTATACTAGACTCTCTCCCTCATATACTACTCTAGACTTTCTTTTTATTACTTAATCTTTTGGCTCGCATATACTGGCTATAACCTGGCCATAATGCCAGCCTTTAAATTAAATGGGATTTCAGGAATTTCTGTTGCCCCCTATTATGTAGGTAGTTTGCTGCCGAATTGGTCCACTTTGCCTTTACACATAATGTCAAATGTTTCTTAGTTTGTGTTGCATTTCCTCTGCTAAGGAATGTACTGTTATGGTTTTTTCACAGCGGTGAGAGAACTGTTAAGAGGGAGCATGACAAATGCCCATGGGCGTCCGCAGAAATTTTTCCAGGGGGGGGCATAATTTTAATGACATCCATACTCCTTTTTCACAATGTCATGAAGGGGAGGGGAATAGTCATCACATAAAGCTCAGGCATGCAAAGGGTTGAATGGAGGATGTTCACGGTACTTTCATACTGCACCTTCATACAACCTTTTAATGCCTGGGATGCTAGGTCTACACAGCATGCAAGAGAATAGTATATCAATATCAAATATAGTTGGTACCATCTGTAGGCACAGAAATCTGAAGCCCCCCCCCCCCATTGGCCAGCTCCACTGGACACCTACACAATGCTCCAAATCTCTGCATTACCCCCCACATAACCATAATGCCCTCACGTTGCCCCACATCAGCTCCAACTTGCCCCCATCAGCTCCAACTTGCCCTCACATTGCTCCATCAGCTCCAACTTGCCCTCACATTGCTCCATCAACTCCAACTTGTCCTCACATTGCCCCATCAGCTCCAACTTGCCCTCACATTGCTCCATCAACTCCAACTTGCCCTCACATTGCTATATCAAATCCAACTTGCCCTCACATTGCCCCATCAGCTCCAACTTGCCCTCACATTGCCCCATCAGCTCCAACTTGCCCCCATCAGCTTCAACTTACTCCAACTTGCCCCCATCAGGTCCAGCTTGCCCTCACATTGCTCCATCAGCTCCAACTTGCCCTCAAATTGCTCCATCAGCTCCAACTTGCCCTCACATTGCCCCATCAGCTCCAACTTGCCTCCATCAGCTTCAACTTGCCCCCATCAGCTTCAACTTGCTCCAACTTGCCCCCATCAGCTCCAACTTGCCCTCACATTGCTCCATCAGCTCCAACTTGCCCTCACATTGCCCCATCAGCTCCAACTTGCCCCTATCAGCTACAACTTGCTCCAACTTGCCCCCATCAGCTTCAACTTGCTCCAACTTGCCCCCATCAGCTCCAGCTTGCTCTCACATTGCCCCCATCAGCTTATAACTTGCCCCATCAGCTTCTAATTTGCCCTCACGTGGCCCCCATAAGCTTCACATTGCCCCATAAGCTTCACAAGTGCCCCCCCTTGCCCCCCCACGGACACCCATGTCACCATGACCTTCCTTTACCTCCTTGGCTTAGCCTCAGATGATGTGCACCCAGCCTTACCTTGAATGCAGTCCACCAGGTCTCCTCCTGAGCGGGGTCTGTAGCTCTCGCTCTCTCTCTGCAGCACCACTCCTTCAGCTGCCGGCGGTGATCACCTCTCCTCTCCCCTCCGCGACGCCTTCAGCTGCCTGCGGCGATCACGTCTCCTCTCCCCTCCCCTCCGCGACGCCCGTCACGCACAGTTGGCAGCCAATGTGAGAGGGGTATCCAACTCTCCTCTCATTGGCTGCAGTGCAGACCGCACTGCAGCCAATGAGAGAGGAGAGTTGGATACCCCTCTCTCATTGGCTGCCAACTGTGCGTGACGGGCGTCGCGGAGGTGGAGTGGAGAGATGATCACTGCGGGCAGCAGAAGGAGCGGTGCTTCAGAGTGCGAGCGAGAGCTACTAGCCACGCTCAGGCTCATGTTTTAAATGGCAAGATGAAAATCCAGGGGGGGGCAAGTGCCCCCCCTTGCCCCCCCCTGCGGATGCCCATGCAAATGCCCCATGTGAGCACCAGCTGAATATTCCGGGCTAGCTTACATGTGGATAAGACATTTATCACAGGTTGCGATGAACATTGTAACCTCCAACACCTCTTAAGTGAAAGGTCTTCAGATGGCCCCATAGGAAACCTTGTAGATCTTCCTTGCTGCATCTTTACTACATTCATGTTTGTATCAAAAGATGCACTATTTTATCAGACCCACTGCATACCTTGATGACTAAACATATATGGATACTTTCCACGCTGAAAATGATTATATTTCCTGGCCTCCATTTTGAGGAAAACAATGGATATCATGGAGTTGCATTCCAGAAAGGATTGCATCTATTTTGTGGTTGATTCCTCCTCCTCAGCTGAGCCTTCCCAATTACTGGTAGTTAACCCGCTGAGTGCCAGAGAGGTATCCAGCACATTGGGTTTCCATGCATTGGATACCTCACTGGCACGCAACAGTTAAAGAAGAGAAAATTAATTGCCAACTCCTAAACCATAAAATTTTAGGACAAGACCTAGTAATCTAGGATCACTCCAGCATTAATAAGCTATGGACTCCATACTCTTCCCCTTTCTGTTGATCCTTGGTAACCCAGAGCATTTTTTTTTAGGATTAGAGAGATCGTTTTTTTTTTAGAAGTGGCCAAGCTCACATGAAAATGGTATAAACCCTGTACTCAATCTGATGAGAAATAATAATCTCCTTAAAACTCAGTATTAAACATAAAATCAAGTTAAACATTATCTTGGGAAAGTTTTAGTTTTTTCTAGATCTTACACACAGGTTGAAAGATTTCTCATCAGCCCCCAAAGCAAAGTCAAAACCTTAACTAAAATGTACAAAACAATTACTATTATAAAACTACTCTACCAAATCACTCTGCATACTGTCACAAGGATATGGGTTTCGAGTTAAAATTCACCCTCAAAATTTGGTCCAAAATCTAACTAACCACCTGCATAGTGATACCAGAACATAAGAGGTTACTTCACGTTATTATGTAAATTGTAGATAACGCCTGAAAGACTGTCTAAAATGTTCTCCACTTCCTCTGACAGATGATGGAAATGTGCATAAAGAAAAGTTCTATCATACATATCTTGTGGACTTCTCCCGCATTCCAAAATATTGGCAGACGCTTATCACACAAATAGCATTAGTTATTGGTCACACAGTACCATCAGATCTCCTCCTTCTGCTAGTATCTAACCATCAGGATCATAAAACTTACAAAAATCTTAAATTACTTTCTTATGGCAGCTAGATGTAAAGGCCATTCCACTGGAAAACTATTGCTACTTCTTATCTGACTTCTAGGATCATTAGAGTGAATAAATATACTGATACAGAATAGCTACATACCATTAGATTAAAATATGTTGTGATATGGTATCCTTGAGAAAATTAAAATTTTCCCTTATAGTTCCTAGCTAAAATGTCTGACAACAGATCTTCTCTATTAAGTGTATATGCCTGAAGTCTACAAAGCCCCCTTTAAGCTGAATGCTTCCATTCTTAATATTATGTACCATTAGCCACTCTTCACATTTAATTTCATCCTGAATTAACATCTTACCTGTTTACATTTGATAACACTGTACAGCATTGGCTGATGAATTTATATAAAATTTTTTATCTACCATGATGTAATTTGCAAAACGTGAAACTTACTTTTCTTTAATGGAACAGACAATATATCATTTGTAAAGCCTTAGGGATGACAATTTCCCCAAGGAGTGATTGGAATTCACTATGAATATATTGTCTATTGTAATCACATAATCCTTCTGGCAGTTCCTCTATATATGAACCCAATTTTGAAAGCTTAACATCATAATTAAAATCTTCATTTCCCTTTATTAATTGTGCTGTTTGCTTATTAACTCTCTGTAAATTATATTTTTCCAGGCATCTTTTAATACTTTATATACAAGGTTGTATCAATCAGACCTTAGCAACCACACACACATATGTAGAATTTTTTGTGAAATGTATTTCCTTTTAGCATTTTCAAAGCTTTTTTCCATCAACAGGAATTGATTTAAGGTATGCTTAGTGATCCCCTCACTCCTTACATGAGGCCACCCACAGCCCCACCCCCCTAACATACAATCACAACAAAGATCTTTAAGGGATAGCAATGTTTCACAAAAACAGCAGCTCCGATTACTCTTCATAGTGTTTGAGCCATACAGAGTGTTATTTCAATACTGTAAGAGATGTAGTTCAGGAGTAATTTAATGATAAAGTATCCCCCTCTCGCCCCTTTTGCCTAGTGTAAGCCACTTCCCCTCAGAAGACAACAAGGGACAATCTTATCACTGTGAACCTAAGGAAAACCTTGCCCCTTTACAGGTTTTTCGTTATGCTCAGTGAAGACTGTCCCTCTCTGCGATCCATCCAGACAGTCTTGATGCTCTGAGGTGAGCAGTGTTACATCAGTAAAAGGGGTGGGAGGGGGATACTTTATCATTCAATTAATCTTGAACTACAACTCTGACCATATTGAAATAACGCTCCCCATGGCCCAGATACTATGAAGATTAATTGGAGCTGCTTTTATTGTGAAACATTATTATCCCTTTAACCTCGTCTCCTTGCTGGAAATTCTCCAACACATTGCATTTCAATACAGTGGTGACATTTCTATCAGTTAGATAATGGCTATTGAAACAGCATACAATCTGGTAACTAAACAACCCCCCATAAACTGTTAGTGGATGTGGGCTGCAGGTGCAATGGAGTTCTTGTTGCTACACTCATAATTCAGAAAATGAGTATGGCCAGCACAGCTGAGGTGGCACTCAAAACTTGGAGCTCTAGGCAATTGCCTATTCTACCTAAAGAAAATCCACATCTGGTCAACAAGTGCAAACACTTACTTTAAAGGGATAATAATGGTTACTTATAACAAAGCTTAAGAGTGCACATAAATGCAGTGACCTACCTCCTGTTTCTCAAACATGTATAGTTTGAGAGATACAAGCTGCTAAAGTTCCCCCTCCCACCCCTTTCACAGGCATCAGCCCTCTACCTGACAGAAGGAGATTCTGGTCATTTGACCGGCCGGCGACTCTTCAGCAGAGCCAAAATAGTGCTATCTAGAAAGAAATACTTCACTGGAATGGTCTACAAAGGGTGCTTGCAAACCAGGCACACTTTGTAGACCGTTTCAATGAAGTATTTCTTTCTAAATAGAGTTATTTTGCCTCTGCTGAAGAGCCACCGGCCAGTGCCGGGACCAGGAACTCCTTCTGTCAGCTAGAGCGCTGATGCCTGTGAAAGGGGCAGGAGGGGGGACTTTAGCAACTTATATCTCTCAAACTATACATCTTTTTAGAGACGGGAGGTAGGTCATTGTATTTATATTTTTAATATGTACACTATTAAGCTTTATTATAAGTAACTATTACTATCCCTTTAACCCTTTGAGTGCCAGAGGGGTACGCAACGCATTGCTTTGCAATGCGTTGCGTACCCCTCTGGCACTCAAAGGGTTACTAAAAAAGAAAGCTGATACTGAAAGAAGCAGTCAAATGAACAATCATAAAAATAAGTTTAAATGGTCTCACATAAATATAGTTTATGTTTATTCAAACAAAGTTACAGCTTGTCAGTGGAGTTTATATAATACTGATGTAATTACTAACATACGGAAATATTTTTCTGATTATCACGCATCGAATCGTTACCAGCCATGCATATTCTATACCATATAAATAATTTCCTCTGATTGATAGACTCTGGGAGAGTGGATGTATGCACTACTGTATTTTATGTAATGTTCAGAAAGCTCATTCATATATTATTCTTCTTTCTTGTTTGCTACATTTGCAATGTTGAACTCATCTATCATTTATTTATCTAGACACATATTTTATCTAATTATCTCTATAGTGAAGAAGCATCCTACTCTGAGTTTATTACCTTACATCATTTTTGCCACCTTCAAAAATAGAGATTCTGCTTTGAATACCATTTCAAGGTTAGTATAAACAAATTATAAATGTGTCTTGAACTTAACATCAATCATTTTGAAATAAGTTTTTGAAAAATGTATCTTCATACTACCAATCATGTATTAATGTTACGTATATAAATTCTTACAAATATATTACTGCTCTCTTAAATCTGTTCCAGTACTAAAGATGCAATGCAATACTGCATATAAACTAATTATTGTGTGTATGTATCTTCCTAGACAGTTTAACAGAATAAAGCTAAGCAGGCCATCGGACATACCGGGCATTTGCCCGGTTGGCCGGTCCGGGCATTTAGAAAAAATATAACGAACGAACACCCGCCGCCGCCGCCCCCCTCATGGGCTGCTGAAAAAATGAAAATGGGCTGCTCAGCCTTAAATGCCCAGGCCTATATTTTTGTCCAAGTCCGGGGCTGAAGATAAGCTAGTAAGTTCACTACACATAGTGTAACTCTTTTTGGTTTCAATAAATTCTAATTTTGGAGTATATTATTTGACCAGTTAGCCCTGTGTGAACAAGTAGGCTCATTTATCTTGCGCAGGTTTGAAAAAAAAAATGTTTAAACAGGTCTTGATAACAAATACAAATTATCATGCAGATATGCCTCTCTGAACATTTTGAAATGAGATCTGAGGCCAAAATAATTTCCCACTATTACCATAGGGTAACCTAAGTGTTGGAGCATATGTTACTAGACATGTCACAGGTGTCATGACGTGGGAGACTTTCCCAAATCCCACTCCTGCTCAAAGTTCAGGTAGGAGTGAAAGCGGGTAGGGATGAGTGAAAACTTTCACTTCAAATAAAAATTGCTAAAAATGGCACTTCCCACTTGGCACATCATTTCCCAAAAAGTACAGTTTTTTCACCTAGTTTGCATTTAAATCAATGGGAAGAAATGTTTTCCCCACCATATGAAAGTTTTCTCTTTTCCTGCAGGCATATAAAAGGGTGCCAGGCTCACACAACATGCCATTCTGTGTTTGAGATAGTAGAAAGCAGCATGTTTTTGAGCTAGAGAAGACAGGCAATTAAAAGGCAATTGAAGCCATGTCTTTTAGGTAGGAAATTTGTTCTCGGTATTAGGGAAGTCTAGAGGCACTCTGGGGGAGAAGAAGGAGGTTGACCCCAAATACCCCAAAATTAGGTGTGAATGACTGGCAAGACGCAAGCATCTGGCACTGATAGGGGTAAGGAGCTTAATTCAGTTACAGCAAAGGCATTATGGTTAATGCTTTTTGATTCTAACTCAAGCAGAGTGCCCTAAGGTAGGAGGAAACCATATGTAGTACAAATATTCAAAAAGGGACAGGAGCTCTACCTGGAAATTATATATCTGTGAGATTAACTTTTGTAGTGTGTAAGATATTAGAAGGGTTAATATCTGGTAGCATTCAGGACCTTGTAATGACCAACAACTTTCTATTAAGAGTCAGCATGGTTTTACAATCATGGAAACATAGATTCTGCGGCAGAAAAAAAAACATCTGGTCAATACAGACTGACCATTTTCCTCTCTAATTAAATTACACAGTGTTACATGCATCCCTGGATAGACTGATGTCTATCCCAGGCATTTTTAAGAGATAGTTAACACCACCTCTGCTCAGAATAGCGGTTGTAGGCATATAAATGTATATATCAGTGCAACCATTCTCAATTACAAGTTCAGAAAAGAAATTGTGAGAAGGCATTCATTGTGTCTGTGATCCATAACACTCACTCTACTAGAGCCAAAAAAAAGTTGTCGAGACTGCCTTCCTCTTAGCTGGCCATTGAGGTACTGGTGCCTGAACAACTGGTAAATGTACACAGTAGAGGAAAACAGCCCTTTTATCTCAGCATTTGTTTAAACTTCTCTTGCATGTTAAAAAATTACCTACATGGAAAACAATGACCAAACATCCATGAAACTGTACCACATCAGACATTATAAAAATACATTATATACCACAATACTATCACCAATTCCTACTATTTTCAAACTCCTGATGTGTTACAGCTCACTAAAGTTTCAAACTTCACTTGGCATTTCAAAACTGAGTTTCTATAGAAAGAGCTGTTTCACAGTGGATTTGTCACTTTTATAGGTAAAAAACTGAGAAGAGGAACAAACTACAAACTATAAAATTAGAGGAAGAAAAGACTGCAAGAAACCACTAAAAGAAAAGGATGGGAGGACAAGTTTAACAAAAAGGAGGAAGGTGAAGAAGATTATGAAAAAATACAAGCACAGAATAGAGAATCAGGCAGCAAATGGACTACTGGAAGTATAGACAATATGACATATAGCTCTATTAGAATATTAGAAAAAAGTGGATTTTAGTCTTACCTGTTAAATCCTTTTCTCTTAGTCCATATAGGTTACTGGTAACTTTGGGTAGGTGACCGCCCTTTAAGTAGGCAGGAACAATTCTTGAAGAGATTGCTGGGTGGAGCCTACCTCCTCTCCTTAGCTGGTCCCCAGCCAATCCCCATCCAGTAAAATTTGAAAACTCACTATTGACTAGATAGTAAGAAGGGAAAAGAAGACTCCTGTGAGCATGAACCGGAAAAGGACTCCCACGTTCAGTCACAGAACCAAGCATGGTCCCTTGACAGGGTGGGAGACCAATAACCTATTTGGACTAAGAGAAAAAGATTTAACAGGTAAGACTAAAATCCTCTTTTCTCTGTTGTCCAATATAGGTTACTGGTAACTTTGGGATGTCCAAACATTGAGTTTCCCAGAGGTGGGAAGTAAGGCAAGGATGAGGTGCAGGTCCCCAAAGTCACCAGAGCATATATGAACCATCAGATCATAAAGCAGCTCTACAATAACAACAAAGTGTCAACAGACACAAAACTGGGGTATAATCACATCAGGAACTGTAACACTGAACACTGAACTAGAGCCAACTGGGCTCAACAGTTAAGTAGTACTGAAGAGCTGAAAAAGATCCTAGACAGGCAAGACTGCCTCCAGGATCTTTTTCCCAAAGCTGGCATCATCGGATGCCAGCACATCAACACTGTAGTGTTTAGAGAAGGTGTGCACACACGACCAAGTAGCCACCTTGTACAACTGATAAGCTGAGGCCTGATTCCTGTAAGTCCAAGATGCCCCAATAGTTATGGTGGAATGAGCCGTGACGAGAAATGGAACCAGCTTCTTCCTCAATTCATAAGCCTTACGAATAGTAGACTTAATCCAAGACGCTATGGTTACCTTGGATGCCGGTCTCCTTGCCCTGGGACCCTCAGGAATGATGAAAAGTGTGTGAGACTGATAAATGGACTCAGTGCAATGCACACAGAACTTAAGGCATCGCACCACATCCAACAAGTGAAGATCCTTTTCCTTGTCAGACATAGGGTCAGGACAAAAAGAGGGCACCACGATTTCCTGATTAATGTGGAACTCCTTCACTCCTGTGAAGTACGAAGAACTGCCTTGTCTTTGTGAAACACCAAAAAGGGTGGTTTACAAGATACGGCATGCAATTCAGCGACTCAGCAAACAGGCACTATCACCAGGAGAAAAGCCATCTTCCAAGTCTGCAAAAGCAGAGGAATAGTAGCCAAGGACTCAAATGTAGGGTGCTGAAAGATGCCCCAAACGAAGTTAAGATCCCACTGAGGAGCAGGGTTCTTGAAGTCAGGACGAGCATGAGGAATGCCCTGAAAGAAAACCTTGATATCTGGAAGGATAGAAATGTTCCTCTGAAAGAAAACAGAGAGTGCAGAAGTCTGAACCTTAAGGGAACTCAAGCTGAGGCCCTTATCCACTCCATCCTGTAGAAAGGACAGGCCTGTCAGAAGATCAAATTCCTGGGAAAGATCCCAATCAGCGCACCAGGAGAGAAAAGTAGACCAGACTCTATGGTACACCTTAGAGGAAACGGGCTTGTGGGCACTAAACATAGTGGCCACCACACCTGAAGAGAAACCCTTCTTCTTCAGTATTGAGGATTAAATTTCCATGCCGTCAGACTCAGATGGTGTACGTCCTCCTTCCACAGGTACCCCTGTAGAAGAAGATCTGGACAGTGGGGAACCCGAAAGGGCTCTGCCAGGGAGAGATCTAGAAGCTCCGGAAACCAAGCCTGAGGAGGCCAGTACGGAGCAATCAGAATGACTGGAGAACACTCCAGATGCAGTTTCCGCAACACCCTGTGTAGCATGGGAATGGAAGGATAGATATATGCTACAGGAAAGTGCCATGGATTGACATAGCATCCACTGCTAAAGCTACAGGGTCCCTCCAGCTGGAGCAGAACAACGGTACCTTCTGATTGTGCCTTGTTGCCATTAGGAGAAGGGCCCCACTTCTGTACAATGAGGTTGAACACTTCTTGATGCCGTTCCCACTCTCCACTGTGTGCCGACTGAGGAAGTCTGCTAGAACATTTTCTACACCGGGAATATAAACTGCGGATATGGCAGGAAAAAGTTCTTCTGCCCAAGATAAAATAGCTTTGACCTCCAAACAAGCAGCGAGACTTCTTGTTCCGCCTTGCTTGTTGAAGTAAACCATGGCCGTGGTGTTGTCGGACTGGACCCTGACTGGGCATCCTTCCCGATGAAATTTCCAGTACTGGAAAGCATGAAATGTCTCCTGGAGCTCCAGCAAGTTGATGGGGAGGAGAGACTCCTATGGAGTCCAGCGGCTCTCAGCATTGCTGTGACCCAAGACCGCTCCCAGCTGGAGACGCTGGCATCCGTTGTCACTGTTGTCCAGAAGGTTACTAGGAAGGGCCTGCCCTTCAGCAGATTGGAGAGGTTGAGCCAACACGACAACATTGACATCTTCAGTAGGTCCAGCTTGCACATGCACACCTGGATCACAAACCTCTGGAGTTCCCTGGTGTTAGCCGTGGCAAACGGAACTGCTTCTATGGTGGATATGAACTTACCCACTAGAGAGGTTAACTTCATGGCTGGAACTGGTTTGGAAGCCAGAACAGCAGACACCTTGCGGGTGATCTGGTGAGCCACCTCGTCCGTGAGAAACACCATACCCTGTTTGGTGTCGCAGAGAAGGCCTAGAAAGACCAGTCTCTGTGATGGTACAAGATCTGACTTGTCCATGTTGAGGATCCATCTGTGCTGGGTGAGTGCATGAATGCAGTCCTTGACTTGCGGGCGAAGGAGTACCGGAGAGGGGGCCTTCAGGAGCAAGATGTCCATGTATGGAATGACTCTGATGCCATCACTGTGCAGGATGGACACTAAAGCACCCAGGACACAATTGAAGACCTGGGGAGCTGTAGTCAGACCAAAGGGAAGAGCAGAAAACTAAAAATGCCCTTGGTCGCAAGAAAACCTGAGGTACTGCTGGCTCTCTGGATGAATAGCAATATGCAGGTATGCATCCTAAAGATCCAGAGAAGTGAGAAATTCCCCAGGAGACATGGCCACGATCACCGTTCGGAGGGACTCCTGGTGGTAATGGGTCTTGAGCACAAAGGAACTGAGATTCTCGAGGTCCAAAATCGGATGACAGCTGCCATCCTTCTTGGAAACCACGAACAGGTTGGAATAGAAACTCAACCCCTGATCCAGTTCGGGAACCGGCTCCAGAACCTCCTTGTCCAAAAGGGTCTGGACTGCTCCACTGAAGTGATGGTGCTTCTCTGCTCCCTGAGGAGTGTGAGAAGGAAAGAACTTGAACAGAGGAAGAGAGGTGAAACGGATCCTGTACCCCTCTGAGACAACCTGCAAAACCCACGTATCTGTCACGGTGTCTGTCCAGACAGTGAGGCAGTGGCTCAAAAGACCACCCACTGGCTGTGGGAAGTCATGCCAAAGAAGGTTTGGAAGACTTGGGCTTGGTGGAGGACTGCTTGGCAAAGGATTAATCAGCTGAGGAGAGAAGGACAGTCCAAGCTCTGCGTAGGATGCTCGTGAAGGGAAGGCAGAAAATGGTGTCCATGACGGGAGCCAATCAGAAACGAGCGAGCAAAGCAAGCTCTCATGGGAAATGTAGTTTTCCCTGAAAAGTACCCTAAACACTGCTCAAAGTCCCCTGACCCACCCCCAAAACACTCAGAACATGAACCGGATGAGAGAAGAAGGGCAGACAAATAAAATGAGCCATCTCTGAAGTTGCAGCGTTGAGCGGTTGCAGAGATATGTCCCAAACTCTAAAGTCCCATAGAGGTGAATGTAGCATGGCGTCTATGCGGTAAAGCTCAAATAAGCCAAAAGTTCAAAAAGTGTATGAACAGTGAAAAATACAGTATAAAACATCAAAATGAATGAAGAAACACTGAACCTAGTAGGGAAAGTGCAAAAAACTCACCAAAAGTGTCCAAACCAGCAAATAATGGGTACATTTACCACAGAAACCCATTTGCTCTAAACCCCAACAGCTATACAGATAAACCCAATGAGTTCTGGAGTATGCAATATGAACTCCAAAGGTGACCACTGTGTGGAGGGGTAGCATGGGACATGTGGACCTCAGCACTCAAAGGGTTGCTCACCTTTTTAGCAGGTCTTCTGTCTTCAGATTACCATTTTCTAAAGACGAAGCCTCAGTGGGAAACTTCCAGGGAAAAAACATGCTACACAAGCTTCTTCCTTTAAGGGCTGACAGGTCCACTACAGCACCTGGAGACTGAGCTATCCACCATCCTCAGTCAAATGGGACTTCAGCCATGTCTAATCAAGCACTGGAACAGTTCCTTTGTTGCTTTGTTTCGGACCATCATGATAATTGGTCCTACCTGTTACAGTGGGCAGAGCTTGCCAGAAATAGTGCTGTCAATTCCTCCTCTCGGAACTCCCCATTTCTGATTAATTATGGGTTCCAACCTTCGCTTCTGCCAGAGTCTTTAAAGGATCAGAATATCCCTGCTCTGGGGGAGTACTTGAGGGTGCTCCGCTCTACATAGGAATGGGTTCAGAGAACCCTGCAGAGGTCCACGCTACAAGAGACAAGAAGACCGTAGACATTTGCTTGCTCCAGTTTTCCAGGTGGGAAAGAGAGTATGGCTGTCCTCGCACAACCTCCATCTCCAGGTGCCTTGTAAAAAGCTGGCTCCTCGATTTGTGGGTCCCTTTTGGGTTCTCCGTAAGATCAACCCTGTAACCTATGCCCTTGAACTCCCTGCTAATATGCGCATTTCAAATGTGTTACATGTGTCTCTACTTAAACCATTGGTTTGTAACCGCTATACTACTGCTCCTATCCGTCCCAGATCTGTCCAAGTGGAGGGTCATGAGGAATATGACGTGCAAAGTATTTTGGACTCTTGCAGGGTCAGAGGCCAGGTAAAATATCTGGTTCATTGGAAAGGGTATGGGCCTGAGGAGCGTTCCTGGATCGATAAGAGAGATCTACATGCACCTGCCCTTCTCTGTGAATTCCACTCCTGCACTTCCTCTGGTGTTGGTTCTCTTCCATGGGGGGAGAGGTAGTTAAGGGGGGTTACTATCACAGTATCCCTAGGCAGCATAGCACTCCTGTGCTTCCTTCTCTGCTGTGCTATCGGCCGACATGGACACCGGCTACTTCAAATTGCTGATTCACTAGAGTGGGTGTAGAGACGTGCGCTTGTTTATGGGCTAAGTGCTGATTTATCTAATTAGTTCCTGCCTTGGTTAGCGCCTATTTAAACTTCCCTGAGCCTAGGAGTCATTGCCCTTATGTGGTGTTCCTGCTAGTAACTCTTGTGTTCTCGTTGTGAACCGTGCCTGACCTCTGAATCTGCTCTGTGTATGATCCCGGCTTGTCTGACTACCCACATTGGTTCTCACCTGTGGCTCTGGCTGACTAACTCCTCCTTGTTGACTCCGGCTTGTCTGACTACCCACATCGGTTCTGACTTGTGGCTCTGGCTGACCAACTCGCTCTGTGCATTACCCAGCTTGCCTGACCATTTGCATCTGTATGCCTGTGGCTCTGGCTTGCTCTCGCTCCCTGTTGCCTCTGGTTAGCTATACCTTGGTTGGAGACTCGAGCTACCACTATAGCTGGTTCTGTCGGTGCTAGAACCATAGGCTTATTCCCAGTTTCCTCCTGTATAGTGTCAGTAATGCAGTGCTCAGCACAGTGTGGAGCTCCGGGTAGTAGATTGTGGACAATCGTCCTGTGGTCTGTGGTTGTTTGGGCATTATTATCATTACTGTATATTATCAATAAAGGTGGTTATATTCATTATACTGTTGTCTGTCCTTCTTAGTCTGATTACCGTGACACATATCAGCAGGGGATAAGCAGTATCCCATCAAGGCACATACTCATTAAAATTCCAACTAAAGTACAACCACGGGTCTGATTGGGAGACGCCAAGACTAGCAGCTATAAAAGCTCTCCTAGAAGTTCAAGGGGCTCTGGGGAAAGTGCTGTAAGTGTGTCAAAGAGTGTGCCAAGATCTTGTTAACTTGTAGTAACATCCATGACTCCTGTTGCTTTTCTTGAAATATAAACGTAAAACACAGAGGAGTACAACTCTAAGTATGTTGTAGGTAATGACAATAGTCATAGAGTGCACACACCTGCTGCTGCCACCACCACCACCACAAGTAATTTTGTTAAAGCAACAAAGTTACACAGTTCTTCCTTTATTTACTGCCACCACACACTTACTGAGTTCTTAGAAAGTAGTCAAAAACAGCACAAGAATAATCCCAAAGCAAAAGATGACAAAATGTTTGCTGTTGACATGCTTATTCTTTTGAAGAGGTTTTAAAGAACTAATATCATGTGTTTCACTTCATTGGCATATACCAAGCTGCAGTTTATTAAGATATTATTATAGGATGAGAGAAAGGTAGGGCCAAAAATACTGTTAGAAAGCATAGTGAGAAAAGGAGTAAGCAAAGGGTTTACACTATCAGCAACAACAAAATGCACAGTGCAAAACTCATTATTACCATCAGAGAAAGCAATTCATGTTTGTGGTGGTGATGGTGGAGGCACATCTCTAGGATTGTGGGTTGGTTAAGTGATACAAAGGAAAACTATCTATCTCCTTGAAGTGGGTCCACTGCTTGTGATGTATTTACAGCGTACTTGAAGAATATCTATGTTCTAGGCCAAAACAATGATCCCAGTGACTACTGACAAACAAAACAGTGTGTGTGTGTGTGAGTGTGTGGCCAGCACTGCTTTTGAAACTTTTAGTTGCCACCAGCAAGCATGCAGTCACAGTGTTTTCAGTGCTGTTGGATATATTGTTATTCCCAAAGGTCACAAATATCAAACAGTAGTGTTTGTAGACTTTATTTCTGGTATATAATACCATTTGAGTATCAGGTAACAGAAGTGAACAAAACCACACAAGACAGAGGAGCCCACAGCACATGTAGTGTGGAGAGAAGCAGCAGCACTGAGGACCAGGGATTTGAACAGTTGCCACTATTTACAACAGATGAGACTATTGTTATGACCACTGATACATGATAATAACATAATAATAATACAATCTTATATTGGAAGCATACATGATAATGCAAATAATTTGCCTAGCTTTCTACAAATAGCACTTCACTACCACTACAATCCACTCCCAATTTGCCACATTCTGTCTACATCACAATGTCACTACATTTACAATGGCTCATTTGTATAAGAAACTGCAGTTTAATGAGCCATTGTATTCATGTGGGTGTGTTCATTGTGAATGTGGCTCTTCGCCACATGCACTAATCTCTAACAGCTGCCTCTGCTGTCAGAGTTCACAGTCCCATCGTTGATAACCTGAGGTTGGCGATGTTGGCATCACCATGTAATTCTCTATGGAGCCAGAGCAGCTGTCCTCAAAAGCCCTTTCAGTGCCACACTGGATGAGAGCAGATGCCAGAGGATGCTTCTCCAAGCTGTATTAAAACAGATGCTTCACCAAGCTGTACCACTGGCATCCACTCTCCCTACAGTGCAGTTGACTTGTGCCCTATGAGTAAGTGATAGGAAATGGGGAAGAAATACACAATATGATAGAGCCTGGGGCAAAGGAACACAATTTTTTTTCAGAACAGAATAGTGGTACATGACCACATTCTTATGACATTCTCCATCTGACAGGCTCCCAATGGACAGTCCTTGTGACTGAGACTCCGGCCTGGAAAACTACTACTCCTCCCAAAATGTTTGGACTTCTCTATTATTTCTCAGATTTCCATGCACCTCTAACTTCCAGCTTGTCAAATAATTTTCACTTTTTGCCTCACCCCTAGTATTATGTACATATGCAAATAAATGTATGTATGTATGTATCTTTATTTATATGGCGTCACACAGTGTACGCAGCGCCTTACAATAAACATATGTTACAATAAATAAGAGGGGAAATAAATGTAACAAACAGTGGGCTCTTTTATTGACAAGACCACTATGAGGATGAGAGCAAATGCCAGTGGGGAAGCATGGCGAAGCAGTGGCTCTCAACTGCATAGTTGCTTCTGTTCATAAAACTTTGGGTCTATGGCAAGATGTGTGCAGGTTTACACTATTTACTATTACATGATCATTCCTATGTGTATTTAACAGCCTTAAATCTGGAGCTCTGAATGCATATTTTACTTAAGACAAAAAAATATTCCCAGTTATTTAACCTTTTTCATTGGACACTGGAGCTTTTAACACTTTGAATACTAGAATGGTCCCCAACATATTGCAATGCACTATTGATCTCGCTAGCATTGAAGGGGTTAAAGGTATAATAGCCTTTTATTTTAAACTGCCAACATAACTTACAAGCATCTCTAATGTGTGAGAAATTGGATTCAGACTCAACATTCAGTTAGATTCCTGCCCTTTTTACTGCCAAAGGGGTATGCAATGTACATCCCTATACCACTACTCCCTCCCTGTATGCCAATGAGGAAATTCTCCTCCCTCCCCTTGCTTCACTAATTCTTAGTGCATATGGCATTTTATGTCTACACTGCTGGTACTATGGCCTTTGTTCTCTCTACTAAATACAAGTGACTGGGTGATAGTGGTAATGGGAGATAAGACTTAAAAACAACCCTTCCTTGTCATACGTTTGCTATAATCTGTGGCATGGATTGTATTAGATGCTCCCTGAGTCCCTGCATTTAATTGCTCTGCAATGTCTGGGGCAGGTGCAGCTGCTGTTACTGCCTCAACAGCAGCACCAGTGCTAAGATCAGAACTAGTGGGCAGTGGAACCCCATCTGCATGTCCTAGTCCCGTATCACTTCTGTAAGTACCACATTCCACTAGCATAATCTTGCTGCTGTGATAGATCTACTACTGTGTGTGACAGCTCAGCACCAGGAATTACAGCAGATGCAAATTACATAATCTCACTGTTGGTGGAGTTGGTGATACCCAGTACCAATGTCATTGCTCTCTCCCATTCTAATTAACTTTCAGCTGAGAAATCTCTAATACTCTCTTCTGCACCATAAGCTTCATCATCCTCTGACTCCTCACTAAAACCGCATGTCTCTTGCTGCTCTGTACTTGGTGATGGTGACAAATGTGTCAGAAGGTCCACTGCTGTCACGCCTCTTATCATCTCAGACAGCACACTGACATCAGCAGTAGGCACAGGCAGCTGATCTGCGCATCTGTTTCTATTGTGTAACATCATTTTAATATTGTCATGGGTAATCATTGGTAATGATTAGTCTGGTATTAAAATCAGTAAAACTAAGTTTTGAGTATAGCTAAAACACATTATACAATCTAAACTGATCGTCATACTTTGTTTTATCTTTATTTTATTTTGTAGACATTAAAAAAACATGAAGAACGATATATCTTATTTCTCAAACCTTTATGGTTCGAGAGATATTCACAAGCAAAGTTTCCCCTCCCGCCCCTTTTACCTAGTGTAAGCATCTCTTCTCAGATGTGGAATCCAGTCCATAGACCAGACAGATAACAGCAGGGGACAATCTTCTTTCTATGAAAACAATGAAAACCCTGCCCCCCTTGACAAGTTTTTCAGGTTTTTCCCTTATCTTAATTGAAGATTGTCCCTCTCTGCAGTCTACCTGGGCACCTCCCTTCTGATCTGGCTGATCAGTGTTACATCAGTAAAATGGGCGGGAGGGGGAGACTTTGTCATTGAATTACTCTTGAACTACAACTCTGACCGAATTGAAATAACATTCTCCAAAGTCCAAATACTATGATGATTAATTAGAGCTGCTTTTATTATGAAACATTACTATCCCTTTAACTATTCTACAAGCATATATATAACAAAAAGATTACGGGTGATAATGGTCCTCCTAAGGCTGAGTTAATTTAATAGTGAGGATAAGGCTATGGCTGACAACCTAAACACATTATTTTATTCTGTATAAACAAAGGAAGCAACAATAGCAGGCTACTGGCAAACAGACAAAACCACAAAACTTCCTCCATCATGTACATGACTTACTGAGGACTAAGTCCAAAAGAGACTGGAAAGGGTTATGGTGAAAAAACACCTGAACCTGATACTAGTTCAGTAATAGCAACACCAGGATACTTAATATTCCATCAGGCATATAGCCCTGTGATTGGAAGAAAGCTGATTTAGTAGCATTGTTAAAAATGGGGAATGATTCAAACCAAGAAATTTTAGACCTCTAAGCTTGACTTCCATAGTGGGCAAGATATAAGAAGGGATACTAACTGACAGTATTCAAAACTATGTGAAGACCAACACAATTATTAATGGGAGCCAACATGGTTTTTTAAAGCATAGATCATGTCAAACAAATTTACTTGCACTTTACAAAAGAGTAAGTAGCAATTTGGACAAGGGAATTGCTGCTGATGTAGTATACTTGGATTTTGCAAAAGCCTTTGATACAGTGCCTCACAACAGGTTACTGCATAAATTAAAAGGCTTTGGTTTGGGAGATGATATCTGTGCATGGATAGAGAGCTTGATAAATGATAAATGGCAAAGAGTAGTTGTAAGTGGAACCTTTTCAAGTTAATCTAAAGTTGTAAGTGGGGTGCCATAGGGTCCAGTCCTGGGCCCAATGCTTTTTAATTTGTCTATTAATGATCTAGAATTAGGAACTGGAAGTAGTGTCTGAATCTTTGCTGATGACACTAAACTGCGTAAGGAAATACATACAGATTAGGATGATATTTTTTCTGTAGAAGGATTAAGAACTTTAGATAAACTTAGTGAAGGGACAGACATGTGGTAGTTGACATTTAATGTAGATAATTTTATTTGGGATGTAGAAACATCTGACTGCCATTTGGAGTCAGGAAATATTTTTTTACCCACTTCTGGCTTAATTGGAAATGGCTTCAGTGTTCTTTTTGCCTTCCTCTGGATCAACAGGGGTGACCTGGCATGGACTGGACCTGATGTATGAATGTCTTTTTTCAGCCCCATCAACAATTTTAGTGTTCAAAATGTGTTGCATAGAAGCTTTGTTTATACTTAAAGGGATAGTAATACTTTAATATTACTAATCCCCATAGTGTAGCTATTCAAAAACGATTTCAGTTGCCCCCAGTGTCATCTCTCAAACCTTTATGGTTTGAGAGATAACCGTAAGCAAAGTTCCCCCCTCCCTCCCCCTTCCCTGAAGTCAGCATTGTACTGACTGCAGGGGAAGTCTGTTATACGACAGGCTTGCTTCTCTGCAGCTGAGCCGAGATCCCGTTAGTAAAAAAGAATTATTTCACTGAAACGGTATTCTACGTATTCTTGGTTTGCAAGCACACGTAGAAGACAGTTTCAGTGAAATATTTTTTTTTTAATTATAGATTGAAGTTTTTAAATAATGGTTGAGGGGCTATATTGGAATGGTTTATTAGGTTTTTCCAGCCTCAAGATAGTATAACAGGCTTCTGTTTTTTTAGATAAGTGGTTATATTGTAGCAAAGGGATATAACTATACTTAAACCATTTACAGTGGTTAGTAGTTAACTGTATTCTTAAATATTTAATCTTTTTCATAGGACATTTTAATATGGCTAATTGCTACAAGGTATACGCTGGTCAATAAGGTATATTTATATTAAAGATTTTGGATTTTGTTATATTGGGTTTGAACTTAATCTTTTGAGTGCCAGAATGCATTGCGTACCCCTCTGGGTTAAAGATGAAGCTGAAATGTAATAGCTCAGGTATTATAATTGTAAGAGGCACAGAGGGATTTGTTATAATTATAATAAAATCATCTGCAAATAGTGAAAAATTATGAGTGGACCCCAGAGATTTTGCAAATGCTTCCATTGTTATGACGAATATTAGGATAAGGGCCATCCCTTTCTTATTCCAGTTTTGAATGAGAAATATTGGCAAAACATGTCATTAACTTTGTCATTTGCTGAGGAATGTGTGTATAATGCCTTAATAAAGGCAAAATGTTTGAGTGCTGTAAGTGCAAATCACACAAATTTGTCAAAGACTATCTGAATAGAAAACTGTAAATCAGGGTATGCTACTGAGGTATCCAAATGTATTGCTTAGCTATGCACTGGTTACATTGCCAGAATCCAAGGTGTTGAATCTGTTCAAGTTCACCAGTAGCTACATCTTGGAAAAGGCAAAGTAGGGCCATATCCTGCTATTTATTGTTTTGTCACTGGTGCTTTTGGCATGGTGAACTGATAGCTTCTCCTTAAAACTAGCTACTTCTTTGAGCTCCGTCACACTGCCTTCTCTTTTCTCTCTCTGTTGCTTTGCCAACTTTTCTTTTACAGGTTCCTTCTTAGCACCACCTCTGTTTGACAAGGCCTAGATTACATTGCATTTGATAAGTTATCACTGGTTTTATCCAAGAGTTTCCCATTGAAGTCTATGGAGAAATTGGTAGCTAAATCCTTTCAAAAAGCTATTGATTGCAATGGAATCCATAATCTGAGTTACCATAACACTAAATTTTAAGTTTTAATTGCATTACAATTTATCCATTGGTAAACTAAAAAATAATTTACTGGAACTTTTCTGAAGGACTGGTGCCAATGACCCATATTTATAAAAGGAAACTGGAGTTATTCTGGAGTAAACCTTCACTGAGAGGGTAGTAGACAAGTGGAATAGCCTACTATCTATGTTTCTAAACCAACTGCACCATAGGGGACAAATAACAATTCCTAAATTCCCATGCACTTGAATGGAGCTTTTTAACCTCCTTGGATGCTAGAGGGGTCTCCAATGCATTGGGAAGCAATTAGAGACCTTGCTAGCATTCAAGGGGTTAAAAGCCCAAATTCATTTTACAGGATTTTTTATTTGTCCCCTATGGCACAGTTATTTTACTCCAGAATACCTCTAGTTTGCTTTTACAAGTATGGGCCAATATGTTATAGTCAGGTTGCTAATTGGGTGTCTCAGGGTCACTGATTTGTCCTGTTCTCTTTAATATCTTCATGAGTGATTTTTCTAATGGTATTCAAGGTAAAGTGTGCCAGTTTGCAGATGACACAAAGACAGACAAGCAATACATTGAAACAGTGGGAAAAGCTAACCAGATACTGGGCTGAATAGAAACATGCATTAGAAGCAGAAAGAGAGATATTAATTCCACATTATAGATCACCTGAAGAACTGTTTACAGTTCTAGATACCATTTCTCCAGAATGATATTAATAAATGATATTAATAAATTGGCGGTAGTTCAAAGAAAAGCCACTAAAATAGGGCAAGGTATTTATGAAAAAATATACCAGGATAGACTTAAACAATATTATTATTATATGCATAGCTTACAAAAGAGGAAAGAAAAATGGATATGAAAGAAATCTTTAATGTATCACAGGATTTCATAAATGTTCTGGAAAGACGCATTTTTCAGAAAAACATGTTCTAGAACAAGAGAGCATGACCTAAATTAGAGGCTGGAAGATTCAGAAGTAATGTGTGTAAGTCATACTTTACATAAAGGGTGGCAGATTCATGGAACAGTCTCCCAACAGAAATGGGAGGGGCTAATACATTTTACAAATTCAAAAATGCCAGGGATAGACAGGTCTATTCTGAGACATACAGTATGTACGACTGCAGTTTATCTGCACAGGAAAATGGGTAGATTGTATGAGCCAACTGGTTCTTATATGCCAACAAAATCTATATTAAACATTTAGCTTCAGCTGATTATCTGCCATCAAAATATATTATAAACATTAAGCTACAATAGCTTTAGCATTGTATTTCACTGACAAATTTGTAATAATTATATCATGCACACTATGTTATCAACCTTGAATGTATGAGATAAATGATCATTTTTGCTATAGAACCCTTTTCACTAAGGAAATTAATACTGAAAAAAATGAATTCTGATATACAATACAATTAAAGTAAAAATAATATAACTGCTATTGTACCATTTATGTTTTCTATGAATAAATATGGGTGTAGAATAATGAAATCTTGGCCAGCCTGAGCTTCCCCAAACTTAAATTCCTGCCTTCAAACCTTTAAATGAATTGGTTCTCTGCAGTTTGGCTTCTAGTTCCTTTACTATTTACTAGTAGAAGAGCCCATGTACATGGGCCACAGTGGCAGTCGGTCGCGGTGCAGTCATGCCCAGTACAGACTGCCCGCGTCTTGGCTGATACAGAGCTGGACGCTCCGAAGTCAGACCTCAGGTCTGACTTCCGAGCATCCAGCTCTGTAACAGCCTCATCACGGGCAATCTCTACTGCACATTACTGCAGCACGTGCAGCAGTCTCTACTGCGCATGACTGCGTCGTTACAAACTTTGTAGCAAATTATTATATAGGATGTAGGGAGCAGAGAGCTATTCACCCTGCTATCTTTCTTTTCTATTGAAATAAATAATAAGTTTCCTTTACTCTTAATTAATATTAACCCTCTTATTGGAGTGTTCGGTGCCTTGGAAGCCCTTCCGGCTCTCAAGGATTTTTGAGTTTTGACTTTGCTGCCTCCATTTCATATAGACTTACGCACCTATCACCTCTCACAGATGGAACAGCAAGCTACAGAGTCATGCAGATAACATGAGGGTAATAGGGAAACTGGTTCTGCTTATGTTAGGGCAAGTGAGTGCGAGAGGCAGCTCTAAAATAAGCATATTAGTTTAACTGTTTTAATAATTTGAGGACAAGAAGGGTATCAAGCATATTGGCCCCACTTTTCTCCTCCATTGCCCTTGTTTCTCCTCCCATTGCCCTCTCCCATCTCTTTCGCTCTACCACATTTCTCTTCCCTATTGCCCACTCCCTCTATCCTTTTTCTCCCATTGACTCTCTCTTCTTTGTCTCTCTCCCTCCCCTTGCCTTTGTTCACCTTCTATTCCCACTTTGCCTCACACTCTCCCTGAACTCTGTTGTATCATTAGAGTCCATTTCAGTTGTAAGCTATATGGCATCACTAGTGTAGTTCCATTTCATTTGTATGCTCTGTGGATCACTAATGTAGCTCCATTTCATGTGTATGCTCTGTGGATCACTAATGTAGCTCCATTTCATTTGTATGCTCTGTGGATCACTAATGTAGCTCCATTTCAGGTGTTTGCTCTATGCATCACTAGTGTAGCTCCATTTCATTTGTAAGCTCTGTGTATCACTACTGTAGCTCATTTCATTTGTAAGCTCTGTAAAGTCAGCAATATGGCTCAATTTTATTTGTAAACTCTGTGTATAACTAATGTAACTCTATTAAAATAGTACATTCTGTGTATTACTAGTGTAACCCACTTTCAATAGTAAGCGCTGTGGTATCTCAAAAATAATAAGGTTGAATATTAAAAATAATTAAAAGTCAACAACTGGATTGCTATATTACCACTCAAATAGAGAAAATGCCCACAGCAAGGCAACAATAATAAAAAAAATATCAAATACAATTCCCAAAAGTTAAATATTCCAGGAAAGGGCATTTTATTACATTCTCCAGATATAAAATTCACCTTCTGCACATGGACATAAATAAAGGATATCTAAAAACTAACCTTGGACCGTGGTGGTGCATGAATATACCATTTGCAATCAACTGCCTCATCTGCAGCAGCCTTTCCTTCTCTTAGAATTTGCACAGATTCTATTATTCCTTCTGGCCCTCCCATTTCAAATTCACAAACTAAAATAACAGAAAACAAAGTTCACAATATAAAATAATTAACATAAATAATGTAAAAGTTTAAGAATAATGTAAACTATCAGAATGTGCCTTAGAGTTTGAGGAATAATAGATTATGTGATCTGGTAATCTGTCTACCAACCTGGTAATGGTTTTAGAACGCCAAGATCTTTAAAATCTGGATCTAAATGAAAAGAGAGAAAATATTTGGTTAAATATTCAGCTTTCTACAAATAATGACAATGATCGTTGATCATCGCTAGTTAAACCAGCAAATGTCAGCATGCATACTAGTACAAGTAAATACGTTACATAAATTAATAAATACATAACACTGTAAAAGTTGAATGGAATGCTTATTCCCTGAACAAAAACAAAAACTAAAAAAATTTGTCATGTGAAGAGTATAAAACGCCCCCAGCTTTTATTTGATCCTTTTCCTATTCAATAAATCATTGTTTCCGTCTTTCACCATGTATAAATATATAATTACTGTATATTTTTCTGAGTTAGATACAGCTTTATATATATATGTCATTATAGATTCTAAAAACTCCCAAAGAAACCAGTTATATCATAACTGGTTTTAAAGGGATAGTAATGTTTCAAAATAAAAGCAGCTTCAATTAATCTTCATATCATTTGGGCCACGGACAGTGTTATTTCAATACTGTCAGAGTTGTAGTTCAAGAGTAATGATAAATTATCCCCTACCGCCCCTTTTACCTAGTGTAAGCCCCCTCTCCTCAGATGTGGAGACAGATAGCTCACAGCAAGGGACAATCTTATCACTGTGAACATAAGGAAAACCTTGCCTCCTTGACAGGTTTTTCAGGTTTTTCCTTATGCTCAGTGAAGATTGTCCCTGTTTGCGATCCATCCAGACAGTCTTGATGCTCTGAAGTGAGCAGTGTTACATCAGTAACCCTTGACAGTTTTTTTCCCTTATGCTAATTGAAGATTGTCCCTCTCTGCAAGCCAGCTGGACACCACCATTCTGTTCTGAGGTGAGCAGTGTTACATCAGTAAAAGGGGTGGGAGGGGGATACTTTATCATTCAATTACTCTAGAACTACAACTCTGACAGTACTGAAATAACACTCTCCATGGCCCATATAATATGAAGATTAATTGGAGCTGCTTTTATCCCTGACCAGTTGGCCCCATACTTCTCACACTAACTTACTGCCAGAACCATTTAAACCTCCCCATAAGCTTCTCCAGTCTTACTAAGGGGAATGATTCTCTTAAAGAGGGAACTACACTTGTGTACCCTACATCATATGTATATTTATGTTGTTTAAAGCAGTGTGCTTATAGGTGTAGTTTAAATTGGAAACTCAATTAGGAAACCAACGTTACATTGAACTAATTTCTGTCTTTTATTTGGTTGTATTTGCACAATCCCACGCACCCATTACACACACGCAAAGCCTAGTGTAGAAGGTGTCATTTTCTGAAAAACTACACAATCCTTCCCCAACCTCTGATAATAGCCTAAAGATTGTGAATATTTGATTCTACAGCAGCTGCACTGAGCTGCTTAGATAACAACTATGTTTCTTGATGAAAGTTGCCCTTTAACCCTTTGAGTGCCAGATGGGTATGCAACACATTGTTTTGCAATGTGTTGCATACCCCTCTGGCACTCAAAGGGTTAAGTTGCTGTAAGCAGTATATAAAAACACTATTTGGGGTGTTTCAGTTCTCAAAAAAGATGATCCAATTGGAGTCAGGAAGGAATAATCCCCCCCACACACACACTTAGGACTAGATTGGAAATGGCTCCAGTGGGCTTTTTTTTGCCTTCCTCTGGATCAACGGGGGTGTTTTTGGCATGGGCTGGACTTGATGGACGCATGTCTTTTTTCAGCCTTATCTACTATGTTACTATGATCCAAATCGGGGGCATCTATGGACAGTACAAATACTTATACAACAGCTGCATCACGTTACAAAAGAAAACCTGCTACATTTGTATTTTCATTCAAATTACCTTAATATTTAGGAATTACAAAAAATATATATCTTACATACAATTAATTACAATTACTGAAATGTGTAACTAATTAATTGCATAAGATAAGAATAGGTATTTTCCGTGTTCTTAATCCAATCACTTCCGTGGGGTCCCTAACATTAATTTCTTTTTATAATCTCTGTGCATAATGCTGTAAAGAACTGTTTACTAAGCAATTTGTCATCATTATTTATGAGCGGATATTAAAATGAGTATGCCACAGTATAATTAACAGTTGGAATACTGCGGGGAATGATGATAGGCATATCAAACCTATGCTTTTTGAACAACCTTATAATTATTTCTATAAGTACAACAAGGCACACGGAAACATATTTTCTAGCATTATTTTATTAACCCTTTAAGTACAAGTGGGTGTCAAATGTATTGCTTTGCAGCAAACTGCACACCCCACTGTGACTTTCTGTACACATTTTAGATGTTGTTTTATTTTAAGTGTTATTTTTCATATCAGATAGAATAAACATTGACTCAAATATTCCTGTAAACAAAAGAAAAACTGACATAGAACAATTTAAATTCATAGAGTCTGACACATTGAAATTGCAATTACCACCTTCGTGTAATACATTACTCTCCTTATGACTGTAAATATAAAAAGCAAACACAATATATATATAGAGGCACAGACTGTAAGCTCCTTGGGGCAGGGACCTCTCTCCTATTGTTTCTATGAATGTGGCACTTATTTCATCCCCTCCTATTTATTGAAACATATGTCTGTTGTAAGGCGCTGCGTACACTGTGTGGCGCCATATAAATAAAGATATACATAGATACATACATACAAATATAATATATCCACAATGTGATTTACACACTGATACTGTATTTACTGCTCCTATATAGTTCGCCAGTGTTTTTGCTAGCAGTGGGAGAATGGATAAACTAATAGGGGAGGGGATGAAAGAATAGGGTGATAGGATGAAGGAATGAAAGGGGAGGATAATGAATTAGGGAGGCAGAGTACAAAATGGTGAGGATAAAGGAATGGGCAGAGAGGATGAAAGAAGGGGATCAATGAGAAGGAAGCAAGGATAAAGATGGGAGACAGAAGAAAATGGGGAAGATGAAGGAAGGGAGGAGAAACTCTCAAAACGTACCACAGTAGTTTCACTCCTGAGCAAGGAATCCTTATAATCTGTTGCTCCCCTCTAGTAATTTATTCCCTGTTGCTTACATTACCTCATGCCCAATGACCTGGCATCATCACAGCTTACCAACTCTGGGAGTAATACCACACATGCAGAGGGGTATACGTAACTACAGACTCCACAACTGGTGCTGAAGAACTCACCAACTTTCAATAATTACAACAAATTTAATTAATTTGGTAATGCATGTTGATTATGCCTGATATCAGCCCCTTTCAGTGGGAAGCAGGTTTTAAATTGCCACTTTACTTGTTTCTCTATGTAGAAGCACTAGAATTCAATGGCCTGAAAGTGCACCTGCACCCGGAATTGTGGATGTGGGTGATGTTACATCAGGATGTAGGCAAAACGTTCAGCAAAGAAAAATAGAGAAGAAGGTTTAATGTCTGACAGTGGCTACCACCAATACTTCTATTATGCAACTGCAGCTCCCTCTCCTTTGTCTGCCTACGAGGGCTAGTATGAAAAATCCAGCTGTTTACTGTCTGTCTCCCATACATTGACTGAAAAAATGCAGTTAACTGATACCCCTTCTTATACTTTTGCACAAAAGGAATACATGGGGAAATCTCTCCACATCGGGGGGCATTATTATAATTCATTTCTATGTAGTGAAAAAAATGGCAAAAAAGAAGAAAAACAACACTGTCATTTCTTGCATATTTTGCTTTTGAGATTAAACATTCACCCATCCTAATCCAGATCAATAAATTACACTCCTGAACACTTTGGTTATGCGGTAAAGTGAGAACACATAATTCCCATAAGGGAATATAGGATACTGTCATTTATACTTTAAGTAATAGTAAAGCAAATAGAAATAATACTTCATATGCATGTAAATTAGGTATCATATAGTGGAAAAAACATGGGACACTGAAAACCAAGGGAAAATACATACATCAGGAATACTTAACGTTACTAAAGATCAAGAGCAAAAAGTAGCAACAATAATGATTCAACTAAACAAGCTTACAGTGCATTGAATGTGTCTGGCACCAGTAGTTAGGCCAATATAACGGAGTAGAGCAAATTCACAATTAATATAGGCATTTACAGTTAGAACAGACTAAACTAATATGGTTCAAGCAGTGGTGTTAAAAGTCATTGTAGGGACCAGGTACAATAATGCGTTGGTCCCCTAATATAAAAATAATCTTCCAGGGCTTAACTACAACCGATTAGGCCCTGGAGCCAATAGGCTACCTCCTGGGTTCAAGCCAGTCTGTTGCATAGAGAAAATAACTAGGAGGAATGTGCACAAGAAGCCAAATGTGCATTACTCTTGACAATTTGATCAGGAGTGTATTGGTGCTATGACAATAGAATCCTTCAGGGACTCATTCCCCTACCACATCCTTTCCTTTTCTTCCTTAACTTAGTACCATGTTTTCTCCCAATACAGGTTTTCCAATAAAATAAATAAGGGAAGGGTTCATAACCTTCTAAATTGTATGTACCGGTACTACACAGCATTTGAATAAAACCCACTAAAAAACTATTAGATGCATAAGCCTTGAGAAATGTGATAAAAGTGCTTTTCCTATAGATGCGTAGACACATATTTGTTTATGCAATTTCCTAATAAATGACAAGAATAAAGTATGGAGAAAATAAATAGAAGATAAGAGAATAAGTGATCAGAAAAAAGTTAGTAGGCTAGTCTCAAAAATTGCTAAAACCTAAAATAGAAAATGGATTGAATGGACGATGGTGATTCTGGGATAAATGCCTATTCTTGCCTACAGCCAATTTACTAAGTTACACCAAAATTCCTCCTCTTTACACCTCTTGTGCCAGACTATGGACATTTTGGTACATTCCATTCCTTGATTCCATGTTTAAGGAAATATAATAAGACATAGAGGAAATGGCATGGGTTTTACTTAATTACATGGCATGTTTCTGGCAAGTGGGACTTACTGGCATGAAAGTTCTAGCGGTTGGCAGAGATTTCCACACTTAGTGCATACCCTGGAGTGCAGTCACTGAAGTTAGCTAGAGTCTAATGGCACTGGAACTGCACTAGCAATGTATACATTTGCACCATTAACTTTTATAACAGAGGAGCCCATGATATTTAATTGATATGACCCCTTCTATTTTTAAGCTAGCAAAGTGTAACGTGCAGTCCAACAATATGGAGCAAACAATCTGCACCATAGGGGACATATACAAACTCCCCAAATTCTAAATGATTTAAAAAATATTTAACCCTCTGAATGTGAGAGACCTACAATGCTTTGCTTTAGAATGCATTAGAGACCTCTATACAATTCAAGGGCTTAAAAGACCCATTTATATCAATAGAAACGTGTATTTTGTCCACTGTGGTGTAGTTGTTTTTCTGCAAAATTGTTCCAATATTTCTTAGTACTTCAGCCTCAATGAGTTTAATTAGGCTGTGGTGATATGAGAAAGAGGCTGATGTTTCCACTCTGCAGTCACTTGCCTGTGCATGTGACAAATTATATATGTAAAGGGAATTTCTTTGTACTATAACAAACCCAAGTACATACATTTTTATCTCAGATCCAATGTTACTCAATTCAGTCTAAATCAAGAATGGGAAAATTACAGTTAGCGGGCTGGACCTGTTGCCTGACCAGTTTGATTTTGCCTAAAGATCTGTCATTGCTCTCAGACTCATTACTCTCACTTCTAAACAGTGACAAGAGCAGTGAGTCAATAAATGTATTAGTAAGGTGCATGCTGCAGCTTTAACCCATTGAGTACCAGAGAAGTGGGCAACAAACTGGAAACCAATGTGCCGCATGCCTTTCTGGTCATCAAAAGCAATGTAGACCAGAATATAATCATGATCCCTTAGTGGTGGATAGGGATGAGTAGAATGATTTGATACTTTTGATGGTCACACAAAATAAGTGTTTTGAAAGGCCCAAAACACATTGATTTGCTAAAGTGGTTCAATCCTGGTCAAATCTCTTGTTTACTGCTGTGCAAACCCTTAGCTGCTCACCAGCAAACATGTCTATCCAGTAGCAGTGATGATACACTTACATTTTTAAACATGAACCAGCATCTAATACCAAAAACATATCATGTAGAGAAGCCTGTGAAACATACAATAGCAGCGACAGTGAGAGGGATATATAGAAAAGGAGGGATTTGCACAGTTATACCTTCTAAGACAGTTGCTATGAACTTGATGAATTATTAAAAATAGTAAATCTGAGATTATATTAGAATCATATATGATACTGCATATATTTGTAATTATCTTTATATTGTTAATTGATGTTGATTATATTCATCCCATTTTATGATGTTTATAAATATATTAAAATTACACAAGAGTAATAGAACATTTTTCCCACTTGCTACACTGCATTGAAAGCAATCATAATAATGGATCCCCTCCCCAACATGGAGAGTTTCTTCGTGTATTTCCACAGTGCTAATATAAAAGAGGTGCCAGTTTCCTACATGTTGTCAGTCTGTGCATGGGACTGGGAGACAGACAGAAAGTAGCATAATTCTGATGTTAGAAGAGAGAATAGCTGGAGTTGATTATATTAGTCACAGCAGTAGCCAAGTTGTTTTCTGTGTATGGAAAGTGTGAATGAAGAAAGAAGAGAAAGAACAAACAAATCTTTTTTGACTACTATGGGATAGTCAGTAACATTCAGACAGGCAGATGATCTAAGTTTCTACCTGAACTGGCTGAGTCACTAGTGTGACTGATTGTCAGTCTGGTAGATACACTTTGCAGACAGTACATCATACACCCCAGACAGACAAGTGCAAATTACTTGACATTCACTCCTACAATCACAAGACGAAGAGCTACAAGCACATAGTGAGCTGTGGTTGTGTGAAATGCAGCAGCTGCTATGCAGTGTGCTTTATCCTTAATTCCAATATGCTGATTCTGAAGCTAACAGGTCTTTCCTCATCTTGAACTTACTTGGCATACTGTGTGTACGTAGACAAACATTAACTCCTACAACCACAAGAACAAACAGATGAAGCATATACTGAGGTGTGGTGGTGCTGCATGCCTACAGAAGTTGTTGTGCAGTGCACTTTATCCTTTATTGCAGTCTGTTGATTCTGAAATGAACAACTCTATCCTGGAATCTGCTGTAAAAACTAACACTACATTCATGTTAATAGAGAAAGAACTCTGCTGCTGAAATGTTGACACTAGCTATATATAGAGACAGACAGACATGCAAAGAAGGGGAGAAGGAGTTGTTTGCAGTTTCAGGGTGTGTGCTTGGGCATTCTTTGTAAGCAGTGACAGACAGATACAGTTTACAGAAAAAAGAAAGAAAACATTTAACTGATATGTGACAGAGACAGAGAGGGATCAGTCTTGACCTGAACTGTGTCTGAGACTGACAGTGTTAGATACTAATGGCAGAGATGTACATCATACATTATTTTTAGATGGGTAAAACATCACTTCGCATGCATATAGTTCTGTTATGTACTTTATAGGAAAAATCAACACTGCTTTTTTATGTGCAGCAAACATACTAAGAGCTAGGATGAGGGGAAAGGAGTAGGAAGAGTGCATGGATGTGGTGGAAAAGTAGTGCAACAAAAACTGACTGCAGCCATGTTTGCTGCAGCTTGTGCAATAAATGATGATGGTCTGCCTACTCCTCAGGAAGCTGCCTGTAAAAGTGTCATGAAAAGTTCCAATAACACCATTACAATGAGCAGTAGTGTTTATGAACACTAAAGTTGATAACAACACATTTTAGTGTTGTTGAGATAGTGGAGAGGGGTTTAGCAGTTAAACCAACTGCTGCACCAGTGCATCCACCCAGTCTCTTCTCCTTCTTATATAAATGAAGTAAAGAAAAAGAATGAGGATAAGGTCATAAATTTAGCTAAATTTTCACCCATTGGAAAAAAGCAGTATGTTGGTTTATAAACATTCTGAAAAGTCTGTACAAGTTATCATTCCTAAAAACACACAATTTTGATTATCATCATCATCAGCGTCACCATTTTAAAGTCTAACCTCCACTGAGTTTTACTCAGTATTATTGAGTAAGGTAAAGGCAAAGGTCAACATCCACAACCTTAGATATTAGTGCTTCTTCTGCTGATCAAAGTGCAGAGCCAATGACACCTACTTCTAGCACTACTGCAATATCTAGCCCCTGTTGTAGTATTAGCCGTTCCTCAGGAATCTCTGTTATTGAATTTTCCAGAATCTATATACTTCACTCATGATTCAGAAGCTAAACATTTTATTATGTTTTGTCTCTTGAAAAACAAAACAAAAAAAACAAAACATGACAGTAAGGGGAAAGGAGGATTACATCTATGCACATCTTCACTGAGATCCCACTTGAATAACAACACCCACAAGTATTATTGGGGGTCACAAGCTCAGCATGTCAGATGTACAATATCTAGTAGTAAAAGCACAAACATATAAAAGTATTGCTGTAAATGTGTCAGAGGGTGGGCTAACATTTTCTTAATTTGCAAGAACACTTATGGCTCCTGCTCTGCAAATGCAAAAACAAAGAAGCATAACAAATGAGTCATAGAATACTTACACCTACCACCAACACCACCATCTCCACTGCCACATCATGTTGTTAAAGCAATAAAGTTACACATTTCTTTTGCTATGTACTTACAACCCAAACATAATGAGTTCTTGGGAAGGAGTCAAAACCTGCACAAAAATAATCTGGAACCGCACTGGCGTACCCCAAGCCACAGATATTTATCAAGTATGGCTGCTCCAGAATTATTTAAGCTGGTGGTTGGTGTGTTGAGAGAAGGGCTAAAAAGATCATATGGCAAGAAAATTCACCTGATACCAGATATGTGGACAAGTGGTCAGAGTACAGACTACAGGATTATCACTGATCAGTGGATTTCCATCAGTGGGCAGCAACAGCATGCAACAACAGGGGGGAGATTCACTAAGAGGTGATGAAGAAGTGATAAAGAGGTGATAAAGTGGAGATGACTTCTCCAGTTTATCACTTCTCCCAGTCCTATGTTTTTCTATGGTGCTTATGCACTAAGATTTCTTCAGCTTTGCAGATCTTAGTGAATATGCTCCATAGAATAACATAGGTACTGGAGAAGTGATAAACTGGAGAAGTCATCTCCACTTTATCACTGCTTTATCACCTCTTTATCACCGTTTAGTTAATCTCCCCCAGGTTTCCTTTAATGATACCTCTGGCTCTACCAATATTATTAAAGGGCATCAGCATGGTTGACCATACCATCAGTATGCCACTTCATGCATGAAGAATTTTGAAAGGCAATCCTACAAAGCTGTATTGTTGTTAAATAAACTACAGCAGGTGAGAAATGGCTTGTACTCTGCTCCTTGATACCTGGATTTGTGTATGCTGACAATAGCTCTAACTAGGGGTGCACCGAAATGAAAATTCTGAACCGAAACCGAAATGTCAGGATGCAATTGGCCGAAAACCGAAACCGAAAATAACTTTTTTTTATTTTATAAGGAGATGCCTAACAAAAAATATAGTAGAGCAAGTGCACATGGTGCAGTCAAAGTGAAAGTCCCATGAGCTGAAGGTTACCAACTTGCCTGGAAAATAGTGACCTTTCCATTGCAGTTACATTATCCGCAACTCCCATTTTTACTGATGTGCCAAATATATTGATCATGAGTCTCTCGCACACACACAGATACATGCACAGACAGACAGAAACACAAACAGACAGACAGAAACACACACAGGCACTATATGTGGAGAAAAAAAAAAGGAAAAGAAAGTGCACAGGAACTACTAAGTGTAGATTTATGAACACAGATAAAAGTAATCCCAACACCCGTGTGAAGTGAAAAATATATTAATAATCAGACTGTGCCTCAAATATTTCGGGGACTATAAAAAAGGGAATGCGAATCTAAAAAACACTGTACTAGAGAAGTGAATGGTACTGGACGGGAAGGGCAGTGAGCGTTGTGTCGGGGATCAAAGCGTTAAAGGCATATATATATAAGATGGGCTCTGACCATGGATAGTGGAGTGAGGGGGGGGCTAAAACATATATTAGCTGCTAAGATCACGGAGGATTGGTGCTGGAACCAGTAATATTATAGAATGCTACGCCACTCCAATTTTGTCACAATGATGTGGATGTAATAGAAACACACAACAGTAGCAAGATTATGCGGTTACTGGACCACTTCTTTGTTATAAAGCCTTGTATAAACGGTCTTTAATATGCTCCAGCGCCTTTCTCCGATTTCCCCCTCCTCCTCCTTGGTCAATCTCCAGTAGTGGGTACTCCGGTAGCGGTGGTTACTACCGTGGCGATACTTGCATCTTTAAAAGACGCTACCTTCAATTTAACTACAAGTCCCATCATCCTTACCTTGCCTGGCAATGCGACTGCACTTCACAAGTGCTTTCTACCCTGCTTTACATGCAGAATGACAGGGCGGGGAGAGGGAGCGCTCATTCAAACAAAGCTATGTTCAGCCACTTGTGAAGTGCAATCACACTACCAGGCAAGGTAAGGATGATGGGACTTGTAGTAAATTGAAGGTAGCGACTTTTAAAAAATGGAAGGATGATGGGACTTGTTCACTGCATATAAAGAGCAGCGTACTACATCTGACAGTTCAGGGAGAAATGAGAGCGCTTCCCATGTTTCAGTCATTTTTTTATTTCGGCTTTTTGCCGAAAATGCCATTTTCGGCTGAAACATTTCGGCTGCCGAAATTTCGGTGCACCCCTAGCTCTAACAGAAAAGCTTTGTTGAGTATAGCTGATATGATGCATGCACTCTTCTTTGACCATGTCCTAAATTTAGTTGTTATTCAATTCCTCTCAGTATTTAAAGCCTCACAGAAGTACTAAATATCACCTGCAAAATCTGTGCACATTTTAGCCAGTTCTATAATGCATGTAATGAATTATATAGTCCATACAAGAGATTAACAGCTTGCCACATCACAAGCTTAAAATGGAGGTCCATATTAGGTGGAATTTCATGTTCTACATGCTAGAGCATTTGTAAGAGAAAAATAAGGTCATTAGCTGGCATACAGCGCATAATTAACAGACATTGGAAGGGGCATTTTCCCCTGGTCAGTGGTAGCTAATGTGTGACATTTTGAGCTTCTTAAAACATCTGAGAAGGCCACCTTGGAAAGTAATAATGTGACTGGAATGAGTGAGTAGTTCCACATACATTTACTACAGAAAAAATGGAGAGCATGGACTGTGATTTTCACAATAACAAAACAGACATGAACCAGCTGATGAAGTACATGTTAGCTTGCTCTGAGTAGGATCCTTGCTTAGTGTCCATTAAAATCAATAAGGAATACATTCTTGCTGGATTCCCACTTTAAACAGCAGCATTCCGAGGAATTGGATTCTGTGAAAGAGTAGAAGGTTGTGTTGTGGAGGATGAGAGAGAGAGTGAAAGGTTGGGCAAAAAAAAATTAGTAGAAAGAATAGTGAAAAATAAGTAAGAGTTTATACCATCAGCAGCATCAGCAACAACAACATCCCAACATTTTGAAAACCCTAGAAAAAGAAAAGAATGGGGAGAAAACACAACAAAACAAAAAATAATAACACAACATGCAAGATAAAAAAAATCAAAAAAGCAAGTAGGAATATTTGGCATACAATTACCAGTCCACTCCAAAATGAATGAAATAATGTATGTTGTAAATGTAAATCAGAAGGTTGATCACATGAAGGATGATCACATGAAGGAGATGGTGAAATGAAGAATCAAACATATAGATTCCCAGCACTCAGACAATAAATCTCCATATAGCTGAATCAAATATATGAATGGCCTTGTCCACTATAAACAAAATCAAACAGGAACTGGAAGAAATCAGTGCAAAATGAGAACAAACATAAATAATGGGAGTGTAACAGTTTAATAAGCAACAATTTGCATAAAAAAGGATAAAAAAATATTGCATATGTGCACTTCTAGGGCTTTATATACCTCAAGGGTCCCTTTCATTATAGCCAGTCAAACTGTGTCCCTGCTTGCTTCTGCAGATGCATATGGAACCTCTGTACTGGTCCTGAATAATGCTGTAAATATCCATTGTCTTTTAGATCAGTGTCCCAAAGTGTTAATGGACAAATATATAAATGGTCAAATATATATAAAAAATATAAATATTTAAAATACTTGACCTGACCAAGGTTGGTATATACAAGAAAAACACAAATGGGCTAGGTGGCCTCATGGAGCATTGTGAAGGATGCCAATACAACAAACAAGCTGTATGGAGCAGAGTGGACAGATTCCACGGGGGCGTTGAATAGACCCGGTCCCAAAAGTGAGTGACAATGCTGCTCCTAACTCACTTTTGTAAAGTGCACCTCTGCTTCCTCTGGGGCAAACAAAATAATCCAAGTAAAGTTGTGGCTAATATAGTCACTATGCACATTTAACAATTACAATGAACATCAGCTCAATGAAATAAAAATGTATTAAAAAACTCATCATTTGTAAAACTGAAAACATGTAAATGAAAGGAATCAAAATAGAATTAGATTAACAGTCAAAATAATGTAAAATAATGTTTCACATTATTTTGATAGTTAATCTAATTCTTTTCAACTCATTTCATTTGCATCCAAGTTATTGTTTATTAACACTAAGATTAGCCTTTGTGCATGTCTCATTTTTTGCACTGATCTCTTGCTGTTTAATTTTGAAAAACAAGTCATCATCACAGAAATAAATGAATCTATCTCAGGGGCAGTAATCTAATATTTGTGGTAGTGGTGACACATATCTATGGCACTTGCTCCTAGAACATGGGTTGGTAACTGATACACACAACACTGTGCAGCTCCCATGAGTGGTCCCACTACATGAGAGATGATTACAGCATTACTGCAAGATAACTATGTTCTAAGCAGAAAAGGTGACCCAATTTACTACTGGCAAATAATGTGTGTGTAATGGTTTGTTTTGACACTCAGACCAGTAGGTAAAATAAAACAATCTTTTATTGAAAGAAAATAAATACAAATGATCGCCCTCTACAGTTGACAGCAACAATTGCAAGCTATAACACAGTACACATAGCTTTAATAATATGGATAGAAGGCACCCAACATAGGAACAGCGAATAGGGAACTGGCCCCTAAAGGGTGAATGAGAGCAAATTGTCAGTCTCAGCTGTGGGGTTTGGCACGCCCGTGTGGTGTAGTGATCAAGTGAGCAAATGTGCACAGCACAGAGTTCATATAAAGATGGGTCGTAGATGTTCAGTGACCAATGTGAGTGATAGCAGCACAGTAACCCAAAACAGCCCCCACGGGCGTTCGTCAATAGACCACTGAGCCTGCGAGTGCGAGAGTATGTAGCCCCCACGGGCGTGATCAAGACTAGCCTGAGATGCGAAGCTGGCGTTTTAGCCCCCACGGGCGTATAACCGGAGACCAATGTGAGCACAACACGAGCCAATAGCCCCCACGGGCATTTACCTACGGATCTAGCAAGAGCTTGGAGCCTAACCTTGCCACCAATAGCCGCGCCGGACACCTCCGTTGATAACCGTGAGACCAAGAGCCAAAGATGCCCAACCGGCCTAACAGGATAGACTACTCTGCAAGCGTAATCGGGAGTCGCCGTCCAAGTAGCGGCCAACTCAGCAGCAGTAGACTTACAAGGTAACGGTTCTGTATTTAGAAAGGAGGTCCGGTCAGAGAGCAGCGGCAGTGCAAGGGTTAAAAGGTACGTTTGAATCTCCCAGGCTCGGTATGGTAGCTTAGCTCTGCAGCGTGTATAGGCTCGGTACAAGAGGCACAGCTTACGCAAGTCAGCAAGGGACTCTGCACTGATGGATGGGTTAACCAGGAGGGTAATGGTCACACTCGATCGGCACAGTGATGCAGGATTCAGAATGTCGCGGCGGCGACAACAACCAAGCAGGCCGCGATGATCTTGAAGCAGGAAGTCGGCCAGCCGGATCGTAGCACGTAGAAGGTTCTCTGACAAGCCGGGTCGTAGCACGTAGAGGATTCTCAGACAAGCCGGGTCGTAGCACGAAGAAGATTCTCAGACAGGCCAGGTCGTAGCACGTAGAAGATTCTCAGACAAGCCGGGTCATACACAATCAGGAACACTGGAGAGTAGTCAGGACAGGCCAAAGTCGGTACACAGGAATCGGATACTGGAACACAGCAACAGCAAGTCTGGCTCAGAAACACCACGAAAGGGCATCTGACAGATGTAAGAGTCAGGTATAAAAAGGTCACCAAGGGGCAGGCCAAACCAAGTGAACAAATCACAGTCTGCCACAGATGAGAGTGACAGAATAATCACAGGCACTGTGATAGTGTGTCTGTGGCCAGCACTTAAATGTACAACCATGGAAACACTTAGTTGCCGCAAGAAGGTTTTCAGTCCTGTGACAGTAGGACAATTCTATCCATTTGCCACTATCAACAAGAGTTGTGACCACTGATATCATAAACTTCAACCAGTGAAAATTATGCAAAACCCATGAATTTAGGTTGGGGGGATGCATCTGCAGTGGCTGGTGGTGTTGCTGCTTCTGCAGCACTAGTACAAGGCGAAGGAGTACTAGAAGCAAGTGGAACCACATACACAACTATCTTTGCCATATTGCCGCTATTTCAATTACTAATAATCATGGGTATGGTGGACAATGACACACTGGCCTGATTATTATCATCCTGCTGCTGTGACATATCATGTACTTCAGTCTCAGACAACTCAAAAGCAGGAACTAAACTGACAAAAAACACAATAATATCACTGCTGGTAGTGATTAGAATGATGCCCATTCCCAGTTGCATCTCTTGTTCCAATTTTTCATTCGTTTGAGACAAGGCTCTCATGCCTTCTTCTACAAAATCACCCTGTGAGTCATCACTGCCCTTTCTGTTATACGTGTCATCACAGCAGTCATAGCTGAACTCTGATGCTGCTACTGCACACAGTAACATAATCCAGTATTCAAATTCTTAACCCTTTAACAACATCTGACATGTCAGGACCATCATGCCGGTCCAGAAGTTAAGGACCAGCGATGGTCCTGGCACATCATGGAATTCTGGGATTGCAGCAGGGCTTCACGGCGCACCACCATTCTAGCATTCATTGGGAAAAATAAAAAAGTGCCATGGTCCTTAGCGGCCACCCACCCCAGGATTGGGCAGTCATTAAAGGGTTAAAATATTTATCTAGATCCCGTTTACATTGTGGAGTTCCTTTTCAATCTTCTGTGGATAGTCAGCTGATCAGCTATTTCAGTAAGTACAGCTCAGGCAGAGAAGCTGTTATATGTAACAGCTTCTCTGCTGGTTCTTTCATTTTCTGTATCATCAATTATTATTGTTATAACCCTTCCAGTGACACAGGAGTGTGCAGTGCGTGCACTGAAAGGGTTAAGGGATTGCTGTGGTATTCTTGGTGCTGACATTTGAATGCATCCTCTTTCAAATAAGGATAACCTAAACTTGTAATGGCAGGAGCAGGTGAGATTTGGGCTCAATTAATTATATAATGTTGGTTGATCACTGGCTCACCCACCATATACAACCTGATCACTCTTAAATAAAAGAGAATACTCCTCTATTTCATGCAAAGTTCCTGGTATGTTTCAGAGCAATGGGAGTTTGGATAGTAGATCTTTAAGAGCCAACCTCCCTATGTTATAATGCTACTTCTCTGATCACCCAAAATGAATAGGGGACCCTCTTTCAAACAGAGGTAGTCTAGGGTTTATGGGTGCAAGGGAGGTATGAGTTCTTTTAGAGCCTTCCAATCTCCTTCAGCTGTTTTTTATTTAATGTCATTAATGTAGAGTGATAATAAGATCACCTGATATTACAAGTACCTGTATTTGGAAGAGAGGACTTTCCTGTTCAAAACACGGGTCACTTGAGGTAATTTGGAGCAGGGCAACTAAGATCAAAACTCTTAAATAGCCTCTTCTGCTCCAGTTTTAAAAGTACCCGGTAGTCTAGTCAGGCAGTGTAAAAGCATCATGACATAACCAGTCTGTTCCTAGTCCTCCAACCAAGGAATATACATTGGAACTTTAGACCTGTACAAAGACAAACAATTACCCCCTTGGGTAGCTGTACAATGTGGACATTTGGGAGGTATTCTTAGTAACTTTAATGAGTCTGATGAGGATGTCTCCTAATTAGGTAATTGAATAGCACATTTATGAGATATCCTGGAATCTCCTGAGGACCTGAGTTCACCAATCTTGACCAAATTACCTGGAAATGTATACAACCACTGTAAAACAATATAAAATGGGCAAGATAGACAAAAACATGTTTATCCTAGCTGCATAAAGTTATGGCATGACATTATCAGCCGCAGAGTAGTCCAGGTGGATCTCAACAGGTCAAGTGTTTTTTCCCTTCCAAATTACACACTCAGCCCCCACCCCATAAAAAACACATTAATTAAATCTTGAAGTTCTTGAAGTTCCTGTCATAGCAATTTGTTCCAAATCCATTAGCTGAAGCCAGACATTTTGTGGTGATCAGATAAATTGACTTGATAACAGAAAAAACAGATTTTCTAATCTCTAACCACAATAACCTATGTGTGCTTTGCATAAACGTAATCATAAAATTGTAAGTGGCCTGAAGTATACATCTTGCAAAGGCACTAGTGTCATGAAGGTGTTAACATCTTCACCTTGCATTGTTCTGAGAATGTTTTATTGAATGAGAGGAATTTATATAACATCAGAACAGCATGTTTAGATTTTAAATGAAACGTAAACACAACGTATATAACACAAATAATAAGTAAGACTTGAAATAGATGATGTACTGGGAAATTAAATGATTAATCTTAATGGTAGGAAAAGATCAAGGATTGTGACCATCTTTAAGATGACTCATGCAAGAACTTTTCTATCATGGTATATTTTCTTATATTTACAATTTATTATAGAAACTTTAGTTGTACTATAGTCAAGGTGATACGTAATATATGAAAAGATTGATTGTCTTGTATGTACAATATGACTAATATAATTTAAATAAAAATAAATATTTTACCCTAAAACTAAATTAAAATATGAGGTATTTATGCCATTATTCAATTGAAATAATCTTCAAAAGTAATACTTTTAGTTCAATCCCAATTTCATATAAATCATAATGAATTTAATACAAAAATGCATTTCCAATTTAAAAATGATAAAATTAAATAATAATTACTTTGTGAAGGAATGAAAATGTACATTGTATTAGCATGAGAAAATGTATTGTCATGAACTGTGCTCAGATACATCTGCATGGGTTTTAATACATGTGTATTGCCACAGTTTCATGTACATATTGCTCCCAACTGTACAGTGATATGAAATAAATCTATGAATTCTAGAACTGTGCTGAATAATATTACATCAAGATAACTGTAATAGTATACAAAAAAAACATGCTATACCTACAGTATGCAGAACAAATATGCTGGGCTCATTAATGTATGATTAAATAAAAAATGCTATCAATTTATTTTCAGAACGACTGTCGTCACCTTACTTCAGAGCACTGTCATTTGAGTATTAAGCATTAGATAGGGTCTGGCAGAAGATCTTTGTATGTCCTTTTAAACAAAAGCTAGTTTCCCAGTTTCATCTAGAGGTTTAGACTGTGAGAAGAATAATAATGTAACCATTCTGATACTGTCATGCTTCAAAGAATTTTTTAATAATGAAACTGCCACAGAAATCAATGTATTTGAATTTTGGATCCAACTGTACTATTCTGTATAGACAAATGTTTATCAGACACTTAAAAATGCTTATAAAAATATCTATACTAGTTACTGAACAGCCAAAAATCATATTTTAGGTAAAAAAAAATATACACATAATAAATGGATTATACATTGACTTAACACAGCTCAAGCCTTTTTTTTAATTCATAAACCCTTTGAATGACAGAGGGGGTGCACAATGCACTCAAAGGGTTAATTAAACTATTTTATTAACCCCTTTTTGAATAACAGAGGGGTTCATAATACACTTAAAGAGTTAATCAAACTATTAGCAACTAAACTGACTGGTGTGTAGGGATGGTAAGTTTTTACCTCAAAAGTAAAATAAGAGAAAAACTTCCATTTTTTGCTGAGTGGCAACTTTTTTTTGCAAAAAAATGTGTTTTCCCGATTTTTTTGCCAAGCTCATTGCTTTGAAATCAATAGAAAAACTCAATTTCTACCCAACACATGGCAAGTTTCCCTCATTTTCTTGTAGGCATAATATCAAAGGGGCACTTTATCACAATATGTCATTCTGTGATTGTGTGAGGAAGAGACAGCTGCTAATATTTGAGCTACAAAAGACAATGGAGCTTAGTTTAGACAGTCTTGTAGGCAAGACATTTGTTTGCTATATTAGTGGAATCTGAGGCACAGGAAAGGAGCAAAGACAGTTGATACCAAATACCCCAACATTCTCTCTGACTGATTTGAAAGACACAGACAGCTGTGTTCCACGTTCCTTGCTGATCTTGCTGTTATTAACTCTTTGTTGGGGGTGTGAGAAGGGAGCAAAGGAGGTTAAACCCAAATACCCCAACATTCTGTTTGACTGGTTTGATTTGAAAGATACAACAACAAAGAGTTGGGTGGCACTCCACAATCTCTTCCACAAACAATCAGGCGGCTAAATTTAAAACTTCAAAAACACTTTATTGCATACTTAAAAATAAAAAAATAAAAAAAATGAACAAGGGAGGTATAACTGGCAAAGGAAAGGAAAGATGTTCCGGCTCTCCTAAGTGACCCCTACTGACAATCTAACACGTTTCCTGCTATTACTGCGCTTACTCATAGACATAAAGTAAAAAAATTAAACACTAATAATATATACTATTGAAATCAACTTCAATCAGACACACCTGCAGTACTTCACGCGTCATCACATAGTTCCGCCAATCCCAAAAATGGACCACAATAGTCTACATCAGGATTAACCTCTAAATTCAGACGCCGAAGTATATGATACATGGGGAATTGGAACAGAAAATGATCAATCTTATTTACTATATTCTTCCCTTTAAGCACAAGTAGAAAACATATAATAGCCCCATCTATCTTTAGATAATAGAAAAACATGTACATAATATACACAAATATCAATTTGAAATCCCTGATGCCTCGATGTCTGACTGTATTAAACAACGTCATATTGAAGCTACCATACTAAGAGTTACAAATGTGGCTCCCAATATTATCAGTCTAAAAGACAAACTAACCAAAACTTTAAATCTTTGTCTCACAGGATATGGCTAATGTCCCACTCTGCATTAAGACACAACGGTACCCTAGTTTTTAATTTAAAAATCCAAAATGCCTCTCTACGGTTAATCAATGCCACCAAATCACCTCCACTTGGGGGTAGATATACTCTCTCTATCCCCTGAAAGTGACAAAAAGAGGCGTTACCTTGATGTTATCCGTACTATGTCTTGCTACTGCTGAGTCTTGTTCTTCTTTACAAATTTGATTGAAATGTTCCCTAACTCGAATTTTCAAAGGGCGAATAGTGCGTCCTACATATTGTATGGAACAACCCCCACAGGTAAATAAGTAAATAACACATCGTGTATTGCAATTAATGTGACTAATTATGTCATATTTCATACCATCTATACTACATTTATATTCTTTTGACACCATTGCCACTTCACACATTTACAAACTGCTGCCCCACACCTATAAAAACCCTTAGTTGCTAACCAAGTAGGGGTATTACGCTTACTAAGAAAGAGACTGGGTGAAACCATGTTACCTATAGTGTCTCCACGTTTTGCCACAAAATCACATCCCCCTTTCAATATATGGGCCAGACGTGAATCTGTGTGTAACATAGGTAGTAACGATTTTACCAGTGTACAGATCTTCCCATATTGTGCGCTAAAGCTGGTAATGAATCTTACCTTATCCATTTTTGTTCTTTTCCCTTTGGGATTTAAAGGACTATCCCTCTGTCCTCTCTACAATTCCTCCCGTGATTTTGCCTGAGCTCCTTTGTAGGCCTCCTCCAGCAATTGCTCCCCATATCCCCTCTCCCGAAACCTGCCCATTAATTCTTGAGCAGCCTGTTTATATTCTGTATCTAAAGTACAATTTCTGCAATATCGCAGAAACAGGCCCTTCGGAATATTATTAATTTGATGTCTCGGGTGAGAAGATTTGGCATGCAATAAGTTGTTACCCAAAGTGGGTTTTCTGTACGCCCTACTTATTATCTTACCTGAAATTAAATCTCCTTCTAGTATCACATCCAAAAAAGGAACACTAGTGTCATTAAAGACTGAGGTAAATCTAAGATTCTCATTATTATCACCCAGATATTCAATAAAAGACAAAGCTTCCTCCCGTGTCTCCTGCCAGACAAAAACCAAGTCGTCGATATATCTTCCGTACCACAAAACTCGATCCTTATAGGGGTTCCCACCACCAAAGATGTGGGTGATCTCCCACCAGCCCATATAGAGGTTGGCAAATGATGGGGCAAAACATGCACCCATTGCCCCCACATCTTTGAAGGTAGAAAACCCCATCAAAGGAAAAGTAATTGTGGCACAGAAGATACTCAACGGCTCGCAGAATAAAACTGACCAAATCCGGGGAGTATTGTTAAAAAGTTTCTAGGTGATCACTCAAAGCCTTTAGGCCCAAATTATGAGGAATCGATGGATACAAAGCAGTTACATCCGCCGTCAACCAGGAGTAACTATCTTGCCACTGTATATCAGACAACTCCCTCAAAACTTGCTTTGTATCCATCAATAAACCAGGTAAACGATTAACCAGAGGTCGGAGATATCGGTCAACCCAGATTGATAGAGGCTCATTTAATATGGTAGCTTCAACATGAAGTTGTTTAATACAATCAGACATTGAGACATCAGGGATTTCAAATTGATATTTTTGTATATTATGTACATGTTTTTCTATTATCTAAAGATAGATGGGGCTATTATATGTTTTCTACTTGTGCTTAAAGAGAAGAATATAGTAAATAAGATTGATAATTTTCTGTTCCAATTCCCCATGTATCATATACTTCGGCATCTGAACTTAGGGGTTAATCCTGATGTAGATTATTGTGGTCCATTTTTGGGATTGGCGGAACTATGTGATGACGCGTGAAGTACTGCAGGTGTGCCTGACTGAAGTTGATTTTAATAGTATATATTATTAGTGTTTTATTTTTTTACTTTATGTCTATGAGTAAGCGCAGTAATAGCAAGAAACGCGTTAGATTGTCAGTAGGGGTCACTTAGGAGAGCCGGAACATCTTTTCTTTCCCTTGCCAGTTATGCCTCCCTTGTTCATTTTTTTATTTTTAAGTACGCAACAAAGTTTTTTTTAAGTTTTATATTTAGCCACCTGATTGTTTGTGGACGAGATTGTGGAGTGCCACCCAACTGTTTGTTGTTATATCCTGATTGCGGGAGTGGAGTACCTGACTGGGGATAGAGCACCCTGAAGACGTCCGAGTATTGGTGAGTTCCATTTTCCATTTGAGTTATACATTCACATAGCGGGACATGTATTTAACTTGGCATGTAGCACCCCTGTGCTTCTGTTTCATTTGATTTGAAAGACACAGGCATCTGCAGTCCAGTTTCCTTGTTGATCATGCTGTTATTGTGTCTGTGTTGGACAAGTCTGGGGATGTGAGAAGGGAGCAAACGAGGTTGACTCTAAACACCCCAACATTCTGTCTGACCGATTTGATTTAAATGAAACAGGCACTGGCAGTCTGGGGAAAAAAGTTAGGTCTATTTTTTTTTTACAGTGAATATATATATTTTGATCGTTGACTGGGACCCTGACGTGAGCTGTGTGGCTAAGGCAGCCTTGATCGATATCAGACGTGATTGAGTATTTTAGGGCCGAGGCAAAACATCACACTCCATAAGTTCTGCTGTGTACTTTACAGTAAAACGCACACAGTAGTTGAGCAAATGCACAAGGGGCAGGTGGAGAGGGTAAGGTGGCGCACTGCAGGGACATGCGAGTAAATTGGTAGTTCCAAAACTGACTGCAGCCATGGTTGCTGCTGCATGTGCACTAAATGATGGTGATCACTCTCCTCCCAGGGAGGATGCAGTTTGTCAAAGACCCACCAAAGTTCCACCACCAGAACTATAAAAATTCCATGTAAAAAAGAACACTGAAGATGACAATGAGTTACATTCTAGTGTTGATGATGGCAAAATGGAAAAAGGTGTAGCAGCTCAACCAACTGCATCTGGCAGTGAGAAAATAAGGACCAAAACATCTGTTCTCAAAATAATAGTGGACTTTATGAAAGTAAAAGTAAAAAGAAATTGTTTGAGACCTCTAAAAGCTTAGAGGAATATAAAGGTGGTGGGATGACTAAATGATGACTGATAATGATGATTTAGATCTAGAATATATCCCTCCAGCATCCTCCTCTTCTTCAGATACAGATGAATTGAGAGTGAGACAGATGATGACATGGCCAAAAAGTTAGATGAAAGGTGAAGGCTCAATCTTCCACCACTAAAATGGAGCATTGTGCTTGTTTATAAACTGTTTGAGAAAACAACTGTAAACTTTGAAGTTGTATATGCGAAGATGCAGAGTACATCTGCTGCTGCTGGAAGTGCAGAATCCTTCAACACCTAGCAGTAGTAGTAGTACTAATAGTAGTAGTAGCAGTAGCCCCTCAGGAAACCCGCACTCCATGAAGTCCGCAGTATGGGGATATTTCATTCACAATCCAAAAGCTAAGCATGTTGCTATGTTGTCTGTGCAAAAAGCACGTGAACAGGGGGAAGCAGGCTCACACCTGGGCACCTCCTCAATGAGTTCCCACCTGAAGTATAATCATAGGTCTGACTGTGAGACACACCATGAATATGTCAGAAGCACCACAATTAGCAGCAGCAGAAGTACTCCTAAATGTTCACTGGGTATTTACTTGAAGTGCTGTTTCAAAAAAAGTGCCAAGATTTACTGATGGAGAGGAGTATAACTCCTCCTGAGTCTGTTTTTGGAGATGACAAGAGTCATAGAGTGCCTACACATAACCCCACCACCCCCACCATCTCCACAAGAGATGGCTTTAAAGCAGTAAAGTTACACAGCTCTTAAATGTATTGTCATCCCATACTTAATAAATTCTGAGAGAGAAGTCACAACCTGCACAAACATAATGCCTATGGAATAGTAAACTTGCCAAAATATTGTTGAAAACAGAGGCTTTAAAGAACTGATGTCACGTGTGTCACCCTGCTGGAATATTCCATTCAGCCTGCTAACAATGTTATCAAGGCATATGTTGCTGTAGGACTCATAACTTACTCTATTTATTTCTCCACTTCAGTCCCCCAAAGCAGTAATATTGTGGTGGGAAATCTTGCAATCATAGAAAATGTGGGCGAAATATGGCAAAGCTCTGGTGGGAAATTTACTGGCAGTGGCGAAAAGGAGAACATTGTATGTATTGTCTATGGGAAAAAACTTTTTGAATTAAAAAGATATATATATATATATATCAATAATCTATTATTGGCACAGCTTTTTTTGCTTTACCATTTGCACATTGCAATGAATCTACACATTAATTAGCATTTTAACAGAAAAAAATTGACAAAATTGTTTTACGTTTTCTAGAAACTGGCACTAATGGGGCTATGTTTCAGTGTAATTGTATACGTAAGAAAGAGAGTCTGTTTTTTTGTCCTATTCTTTCCTATGTTACTTTCTATGTTGTCTCCTATGTTGTCAACATTTTTACTATATATAGTATGCAGGGGTAACTGATATGATAAGCAAATGTCAGAGTTTCAGTAGGGCAGATATGTCAAAGTGAGACATGGTCAAGAGAATAATTCTCAACAATAGGAACAGGCAAAAAGTCCTCTTTTGCCCCAGCAGGAATTTTTGTGAAGAAAAGCATGATTTTCTGCTTTTTCCATGGGAATTCTTGCCTATAAAGAAACGTATAGATTTTCTGCAGTTTTGCTGACTCTACAGATTTTCTGAGAATGGTTTTATTTTCTGCATATGTTTTTAATGGCAGTGAAAATTCCTGCCCCATACTATAAAAACCCAGAACTTTCCCCCATCTAGCATGTTGTAGATGAGCAGAAAAAGGGAGTGGAAGCAGAAAGGGAGAAAGAAGAAATAAAAACAAATGTAAAAATGTAGTACAGCAGATGAAAGACACATCATGCTTATTCCCTTCGCAATCGAAAGATGTCCATCAGTGCCATCAGCTCAGAATTGGCAGAAAACAGTGGGATCCTAGTACAACCATCTACTGTCAGGGAAGCCTGGTCAGAAGTGGTCTACATGGAAGACTTGCGGCCAAAAAGCCATACCAACAACACTAAAACGAGGCCAAGCGACTCAACTATGCACAAAAACACAGGAACTGGGATGCAGAAAAATGGCAGCGGGTGGTCTGGACTGATGAGTTAAAATGTATTAATATTTGGCTGTAGCAGAAGGTAGTTTGTTCAGCTGAGGGCTAGAGAGCAGTACAAGAATGAGTGTCTGCAGGCAACAATCAAGCAGCATGGTGGAAGTTCCTTGCAAGCTTGAGGCAGCATTTCTGCAAATGGAGTTGGGGATTTGGTTAGAATTAATGGTCTCCTCAGTGCTGAGAAGTACAAGCAGATAATTATCCATCATGCAATACCATCAGGGAGGCATCTGATTGGTCCCAAATATATTCTGCAGCATGACAGCAACCCCAAACATACAGCCAAGGTCATTAAAAACTATCTTCAGCGTAAAGATGAAACAAGGAGTCCTGGAAGTGATGGTATTGCCCCCAAAGAGCCCTGATCTCAACATTATAGAGCCTGTTTGGGATTAGATGAAGAGAGAGAAGCAGCTGAGGCTGCCTAAATCCACAGAAGAACTGTAGATAGCTCTCCAAGATGTTTGGAACAACCTAGCTGCCAAGTTCCTTAACAAACTGTGTGCAAGTGTACCTAAAAGAACTGATGCTGTTCTGAAGGCAAAGGGTGGTCACACCATATATTGATTTGATTAAGATAATTCTTCTGTTCACTCACTATGCATTTTTAATTGATAAATCTAAACTATTAATATGTCTATTTTTGAAAGCATTTTTTCACACCTGCCGAAAACTTCTGCACATTACTGTATATACACACACACACACATATATATATATATATATATATATATATATATATATATATATATATATATATATATATATATACATATATACACCCACACATAAATACATATATATAATTTACAGATGAGACAAAGACTGTCGTCAATAACATTTGCTGCACTGCAAAAAAAAAAATATTCTCAGCAGCCCAGATTTTGCATTTTGGGGATTGCATTGCAATACATTTTCAATTTCATGAAGGCTTCAGCAGTTTGCATAGAAGATAAATTCATCAGTAAGCATGAAGAGAGGCTGTGTTAATATCTTTGGACAGGTCATTTATAAAAACAGAGTAGAGTAAGACAATGATAATATCTAAATGCTTACAGTTAAAGCATACAGAAAAGATATAGATATTATATTGCACTTAAATAAAACATCAGTTTTATGTTATATTGTATAAAAAATATAAATATTCATAATGAAAATAACCTAAAATCTTCAATCAGTTCAATTAAACTCTCATTTATTTTTATAATCCTCTTTTCTGTTATTCAGAGCCTTAAATAGTATACTAAAGTTGGCAATTTCATTGTTTTACCACTTTTTTATTTACTGTGCCTGTATGTGTAAGCTTTTTTGTGCAAAAGGCATGTCCAGTATGGGATGGACTATCAGTATTAAAGTGGAACTAGGAATATGGCGACTAGCTTCTTAATAGTGCTATTATCTCACACAAATACCAGGTTCTGAAGTAATCCTTTTTCTTCTGAGACTGACGGCCAGGTTTCTTGCTTTAGAGCCACCTGTGCGCCTGCGCCGTTAGTCCCTTCCGGTGCCTTAAGGTGCCATACAATGCCTCCTAGAGGAAACCGGGAAGGACAGCGCAGGTGTGCAGACATCTCTAAGCCAAAATGTCTGGTACTTGTGTGAGATAACAGCACTATTAAGAAGCTAGTCACCATATGCCTAATTATTGGGGGACGACTTTATATAGGGTGGTAGTTCCACTTTAATAGCTTGCTTTGCCACACTCCAATGCATCTCCCCAGGAAAGCCAGGCTGTCAGAGATTGTCTGGCTTTCCTTCTTAGCACTGGGATCTGAGTCAAAGCAGTAATAAATGATCTGAGTTCACCATATAAAGGGACATGGGAATGCCCTATATTAAAGGAAAAGGATACTGTTCACAGACTGTACCCCTAATACAAATATATTTCTAAAATAGAACCTTGCCCTTTTTAGCCCATTATTCCCAAACTATACAAAAAAATCTACACATATAGGGAATTTTTGTAAATGAAAGAAATATTTCTTTAGGGGTATTTTAAAAAACTACACTAATTGCATGGAAACAGTCAGGGACAGAATAATGAAAACGTTTATTAGTAATAATGTATATATAGTTTGCATATATACACTACATAATAAAAAGGCAAAACCTCATTTAACATATATATAACAAGAAAAGCAAGATCTGAGGAGATCCTTAAAGGGACCATATAGGTAGAAACAACAAAGAGCTTTCAAATCACCTTGTTCATGAGTTTGTATTTAGAAAACTAGTGTGAGAGTTTTATTCTTGTATACATTATGCTAATTAAGGCATGGTGTGCAGTCAATTCCTGTCTTAGCCCTATATTACTACAACTTATTGACATTTAACCCTTTCAGTGCTGGGGAACGTGTGCAATGCATTAAGTGTCACTCCATCCACATTGCACCCTCACTTCTTCCCTTGCCACTTCTCTGTTCACATGAACTTTTCTCATTCCTCCACTCCCTATCACTACCGTCTCCTACCCCTGCAAAAAAGCCCCACTGCTTCAAATCTCACTCCCATCTTATGTCCCTGTCCCTTCTCCTCCTGCTCGCTGCAGGTGACATCTCACCTAACCCAGGTCCCCCTTCCATTCTCTCCTGTAACGCAACACCCACTCATACACGCACATCCACAATCTAATAACCGTACCACGTCACCTAACCTCCTCCCCCCACTTTTGTTTTGGCCTCTGGAACGCTCTCTCTGTGTAACAAACTAACAGTTGTTCATGTTGATGACCTGATAAAATGACCTGTTTATTTCTCAGTCCCTAAACCTCCTTGCCATCACTGAAACCTGGCTCACATCATCAGACACTGCCTCCACTGCCGCACTCTCACATGGCGGCCTTCACTTCACCCACACACCTAGGCCTGGCAACAGACAGGGGGGTGGAGTAGGTATCCTGTTGTCCCCTAACCATACGTTTCAGGTAATCCCCACTGATCCCTCTCTCTCCTTCCCTAGCTTTGAAGCTCACACACTTCGTCTCTTCTCTCCCTTCCCCCTGCGTGTCGCTGTCATATACAGACCACCTGGTCCTACTGCACAATTCCTTGATCACTTCACTTCATGGCTCCCTCATTTCATGTCCTCTGATGTCCCTACTCTCATTCTGGGAGACTTCAACATCCCTGTTGACAACAATAACACCCCCCTGCCATCAAACTCCTCTCATTAACAACCTCCTTTGGCCTATCACAATGGACCTGCTCTCCCACACACAGTGACGGTCAGTCCCTTGACTTGGTCTTCACCAACCTCTACTCAGTCTCTAACTTTTCTAATGCTCCCTATCCCCTCCCTGATCCCCACCTCCTCTCCGGAAACCTCAGCATACCATGCAAATCGATCCCCCCACCATGACCAAGAGCATGCGTAGAAATCTGCATTCTCTTGACTTGCAGCAATCTTAAACTTCCCTGCAACCCCTTCTCAACCCCATCCTCATACTTGCTTGTCCAGAACAAACTGCTGTTCTCTACAACAACACTCTCACAACAGCCCTTGACACAGCTGCACCTGCAACTCCACGTCACCCCTGCTCTACCCCACTACAACCCTGGCACACAAGACAAACGCGATATCTCCAAAGCTGCTCACACACTGCCGAAAGGCACTGGAGGAAATCTCACTCCACAGCTGACTTCATACACTACAAATTCATTCTGCGCTCCTATAGATCTTCCCTCTCCCTGGCCAAACAGTCATACTTCCCCTCTCTAATTTCTAATCTTTCCTCCAACCCGAAACGCCTCTTCTCAACCTTCAAGTCACTTCTACGCCCACCAATGCAAACCCCTTCCACTAACTTCTCCGCCCAAGACCTTGACACCCACTTCAAGTACAAGATCGACTCCCACCTATCCAGCATAGCCCTACCATCTCCCCCACATACACATTAAGCTCCTTCTCACCCATCACTGAGGACGAAGCTTCCCTTCTCCTCACTCGCTCAAACCTAACCACATGTCCTCTTGACCCAATCCCATCTCATCTCACTCAAGAACTTTCACCTCTACTAATACCACCCCTTACTCACTTATTCAACCTCTCTTTGTTAACCGGCACCTTCTCATCCTCTTTTAAACATGAACTAATCACACCCATTCTAAAGAAGCCCTCCCTGGACCCAAACTCACTGTCAAACTACCGGCTCATTTCTCTACTACCGTTCGCCTCCAAGCTCCTTGAACGTGTCGCATACAACCTGGATTCCGTCCTCATCACTTCACTGAGACTGCCCTCACTAAAGTGGCCAACGACCTGCTCTCTGCAAAGTCAAAATGCTACTACTCCCTACTCATTCTCATGGACCTGTCAGCTGCCTTTGACATAGTAGATCACCCACTCCTCCTCCAAGCCCTCCACTCTCTATGTCTCTGTGACACTGCCCTCTCTTGGTTTTCATCCTATCTCTGCAACCGCTCCTTCAGTGTGTCCTACTCTGGCTCCACTTCCCCACCACTCCCACTGTCTGTCGGAGTGCCTCAAGGCTCAGTCCTGGGCCCCTTGCTCTTCTCAATTTACACTGCATACCTTGGCAAACTAATAAACTCCTTTGGGTTTCACCATCATCTCTATGCTGATGACACTCAAATCTATATTTCCTCCCCAGACCTCTCCCCTTCCTTCCTGTCCCAGGTATCTGACTGTATGGCTGCTGTGTCTTCCTGGATGTCCTCCCGTCAACTCAAACTTAACCTTGGCAAAACCGAACTAATTATCTTCCCTCCCTCTCCTACCAGCCCTACCTCAGACATTACCCTTACTGTCAACAACACCACCATCATACCAACCCCTACAGCACACTGCCTGGGGGTCACATTTGACACCGGCCTAACCTTTATCCCCCACATCCACTCAATCTCCAAATCATGCCATCTCCACCTCCACAACATCTCTAGAATCCGACCCTTCCTCACCCAAGACACTACAAAAATACTAATCCAAACCCTCATCATGTCCCGTCTTGACTACTGTAACTCACTACTAACTGGCCTTCTTCTCACCCGACTAACCTCACTACAGTCCATAATGAACTCTGCTGCAAGACTAATCTACCACACCCACTGCTTCTCTAATACCAGCCCCATCTGCCAATCCCTACACTGGCTCCCACTAGCACATAGAATTAAATTTGAAATTCTGGTGCTAACTAATAGAGCCCTTACTAACACCTCACCCCCCTATATCTCATCTCTCATTTTCAAATACACTCCCACTCACCATCTTCGTTCTGCACATGACCTTCTCCTCTCCACAGCTCTTATTACATCCTCCCACTCCCGCCTACAGGACTTCTCCCATGATGCACCCGAGCTCTGGAATTCCCTCCCCCGCCCCATCAGACTCTCCCCTAGCCTTCAGAAAGAGCTGCCATAGAACATCACTGTGCATTTGTAGGAGAAAGCAGATGGAAATCACATGGTTGCCTAAAATAAAGTATTCTAAGCAAGCAAAAAAACAGCACAAAAAAATCAACATATTTTACAACAATGTGTTATTTTAACGCTTTGAGTGCCAGACAGTTGAAAAAAAGCAACTGTCTAGCATTGCACCCTTCTCTGTCACTGAAAGTATAAATTAATTTTATACAAGCTTGGCAGGCACAACATGAAACACATTGAGACTGATGTACTTATAAGATGTGGAGTAATTCTAGGGCAAAATATAGAAACATAGCATTTGAGGGCATATAACTATTTTGGCCCATCTAGTCTTATTTGGTCCTTGGTCTTGTCTTATGCTTTGGATAGCCTTAAGTCTATTCCCTCACTGTCTTAGCTTCTACCACTTATGCTGGTAGTCTATTACACTTATCTACCATCCTCTCAGTGTAGTAAAACTAAATATATATTATGTTTTTCAATTTTTCTATCATATCCCCTCTCTCTCTCTTCCTTCTCCTCTGGTATATCCTGATATTTTTTATCCTGTACGCCATTCACCATTTTAGTATCCTTTCTCAGAATTCCCTCCAGAATATCTATATGCGTCTGGAGATCCAGAACTCTAGGTGAGGTCTAATCAAAGATTTGTAGAGTAGCATCACCACTTCCCTCTTCCTGTTACTAGTGCCCCTAGCTATACAACCCAGAACTGATTTGTTACATTGCCTACCTACTTTTAAGTCCTCAGAAACAATTACTCCCAAGTCCCTTTCCTCTGTTGTCACTGACAGCACAGTCTATAACTGAGGATGTTACTGTGTAACAAAACGCATAGGGCGTCAAACGTTGTTTTCAAGCACATATTTGTTATACATATTTTTATAACTAATAGCAAAATATTTATTAAGTAAAAGTCCAGGCAACTTGACATATATATCTCTGAGGAGATTAAACATCCAGACAAGAACGACTAAGAATTGTGTGAACTTTGACTACGTGCATGTATACCGTAAGGCCAGTCAAGCCTCAGTGTCTTGTGAGTACCCACCCTGTGTGGTTGTTTGATCTAAGGGGCCCTTATGTCCAGTAAGACTGCTCTTAGAGGTGTCTTGCACTGGGTCTGTTTGTCTTCTACTGACAGCACAGTACCCAACAGTGCTATAGAGAAGAAATAAAAATCCAGTTGATTCACATGGGGTTTTTAACTGTTCAGTGCTTTGGAGACCTCTCTAGTATTCAAGGGGTTAAACTACCTACGTAAATCAATTATCTTTTAGCACACCTCCCAACATTTTAATTTTCAAAAAAGGGACACTAAGCACATCACTAAGAGAGATTGCAATCTCCATGGCAACTGAGCCTAAGACTTTGCAAACTATATAATTGCCCCACAGAGTTTACAACGAAATCTATGTAATTTCTTATGTAGACTATAAGAACACCTGTTCCTCTTTTTGAGCATCCTATATAATAATTCGCTAGGATGTTTGTCAGAAGTCGTCATGCACAGTAGAGACTGCCCGAATGCACAGAATGCTGGGAGTTCTGTGCTGGGAGTATTCTGTGCTTTCAGCGAGTCTCTACAGTGCATGACTGCGTCGGCGGCAGGACGCAGAGCAGGACTAGCCTTTTAACCCTTTGAGTGCCAGAGAGGTACACAACGCATAGGGTTAACATCACCCAGACCTTGGCTCGTGTACACGGGCTTTTACACTAGTTACTTAATAATACATTTCCATATGCATTAAATATCCCCTTCCCCTGAATCCAGACTCCACTATGCAGCACTGTTCCCATCAAATTCAGAGGCCCTTGTCCCCTAGCCCACTTTCCCTTTCCATTTACTCCATTTTACTTTACCCCTCACATTACCACATTATATTTTGCCTTCATCCTGTTCCTTTCATGCAAGGAACTGACATGTGACTTGAGTGACGTTGTATATCACTGTGAAAAAGCAGAGCTGCAGAAGAAAATGAGATGTCTGTGTTGAAGGAGGTATGGCATTTTGCAGGCTCACTCGCAGTTGATTTTTAACATGATATGAGTGATTCTTGAGTATAAGATTTGTGTTTACTGGGGTACTTGATTGCCGCAATGACTGGGATGGGAGTCTTCCCGCATCTGGACTCAAACGCAGGACCGTGTCATAATGGACACCAGCCAGTCAGAGTCTGGGCTGTTTCAGATACCTGTGCTGTTGTGAAACAAAGTGATATGAAAGCTTTTAATTAGCTGCCAGCCAATCAAATTCCTCAATCACTTTTCTTCCATTGAATGCAAGGACACTGAAGGGGAGTTTGGAACACTCTTTTGGGAAATCATGAAAGCATGACTTTACCCTCAAATCAGGAGAGTCCCACTGTAATTGTGAGAGTTGTCCAGTATGACTTTAGGGAATTTTTATTTGCCATTTCTAGTCCAATTATCTTTAGGATACCAGCCACATTTTCTTGGAAGAAAATGTAGAAAGCGATATTTTAAAAGTTAGCAGGCGATCTTTTTTGTATTGGAATAAATGTATTTAAACATAAAGGTTAAACTAAGCATACATTTGAGAAAAACTGTAACACAATACTAAATGTGTATTATTACATTTGTCTCCATTGCTAAATTAAATAAATACATTCATAATGTTCATATTGTGTATATGTATCACACAAACCCGTCATATGGTTTAGACCAGCAGTTCCCAGCAAACATATTGTGACATATTTATGTGTCATACAACTATGCTTGATGTGTCACACTTTGCCAAATAGATTTAATAGATTGCATGATTTTTCTTGTACAGGTGTCACAGAAATGTTCATTTTACAGCTACTTGGATTACTGGATTTGATAATGTAGCTTTTCTTGTGTGCAAGGACGAGCATCTGCCTGAGTCCTATCAATCTACCACTGTTGTATAAAGAGGAATACATTTATGACTAGGCAGATGAGGCTCAAGCCTGGGTCACTATGTTTATTTACAGTTGACCTACACATACCTATTTTCCTGACTTTTCCACACTGTAGTTCTTGTAGAAACATCTGCATCTACTGCCTAGATACCACTACAGATAATAACTTTATCGTGGGTCCTCATAGACTTTAATAGGTACAAAGGTAAATTCCTTTTTCGAAGGTGAGTTACATTCTAAATGATGATTTATACTAAAGCAGCTGCTGAAGGGTCATATGTATAAAGTCAAAGTGGAACAATTCTGGGGAAAACCAACTCCACTTTTGAAGACAACAAAAAAAAAAAAAATCACAGTCAATAGTAGAGAGGTCTCCAGTGCATTTTGAAGCCCCATTTAAATCAATAGAAATTTAGGTAATTATTGGCTCTTCCTTACAGTGAAGCTGGTTTGCACCAGAATTGCTCTGCTTCATTTTTATACATAATGTTCAATGGGGTCAGTGTATGAATACTCCAGTGCTCTTCTTCTGGTGTTAGCCTCCAGTGCCAGTGGCTGGGTATGCACTACAGTTTATGACCTGTAATGCATACTGGTGCGTACACATGCCACTGCTGTTAAGACTTTGAGGTCAACAGGTCCTGTTGCCTACCCCATATTATGTGCAGGAGAATGGTGTAAAATTACACCATCTGCTTTAGCGCTAAATAACGTGTGAAGGAAAGGAACAGCCTAAAACGTCCACAAGAGATGAATGAGGTGCAAGAGGCATTAAGGGGAGATTTTTGTCATAAATAGCATAGTAAATTGTCATTAGCTAGAAGCAGTGTTGAAAACTGTACAATCACCCCAATGTCCTATCTCAGCTCAGTCTCCGTACGAAATAGTTGATCACTGGTAACACTTATCAGTGTTGCGACTGAACATAGACTAGAATGTATTTTTTTTTTTAATTTTTTAAAGTCTCTAATGCCCGAATTTTATTCCAGTAGCAATTTTTAAAGAAACTGAAATGAACCAGTTTGTTCTACTCACAGTGATAAAAAAAAACAGCTTATGTTACTGGCTTCATTTATAAAAATCAATTTTCATTTACAAAAGGTTTTTGCTTACATTGCATTTTTTCATAGCAATACATGGCATTTTCGACAATAGAAAGAACAAAACAAATAATAACAAAACAACACCATTAAACCAATTATTTTAAGAGACCGAATTTTTCTTACTCACCAGGCGTAAAATTATATTGTGCAGAAAACCCCAGAGATTCTAGCTCACCATCAGCAAAAAATTTAATCCACAAAAATCTTCCACTGGATTTTATAAAAGGTGGACTTTGTTGTCCGCAGTATCGCCCAATTATTGGAGAAAAGCCAAATGGTCCATCTCTCACTTCAATATGATCAAATTTACACTCCCAGGAAGGTTCTATTGAGTATTTTTCATCAAAATGGAGTTCAATGCATTGTCGGGGGGAAGCTAGAAAAGAAAATAATTATGAAACACTGTATATTTTATATTTACATTGTTGTGTCCTGCAAATTACAGTGATACAGTAAGTAGTATGAGCAAAACAAAAGTAAAAATAGAAACATTTTATTAACAGTAACAAAAGTAGCAACATAATAGTAGTATTACTATAATAGTAATGTACAGATAGACTCTAGGAACCAGACCAAAAATTAAGGATCCAGACTCTGCATCACAGAGGAGAACCTTCACTTTGGGACTAGTGGAACAAGGCTGGAGAAGACAGTATGTGTATGTGAACCAGGCTGGGGGTTCAGACAGTGTATATAAGGATCTGCGGTTACCAGGGGCAGTGGAGCAAGGGTAATTGGTCAGACAGTGTATGTGGGCTATGTGACTACCAGTGGAACCAGCCGGGGCGGGGGGGGGGGAGAGTATTGGAGTTTTGTGACTACCAGTGGAAGCAGGCTACGGGGACCACAATGTAGGGAAATAAGGCTGAGGTGGTTAGACAGTGTACGTGGGTATCTATGGCTACAGTGGGCAAGGGAAGGATAAGGATGTTGGGGGATATACAGTGTATTTTGGGCGTCTCTGGCTACCATGGGGCCAGGCTGGGGTGGGATTTTGTCTTACTTTTTATTATTAATTTATGTAGGTTATTTATTAAAACATTTTTTAATTAAGACCTTGTTGGGAAACATCGGGACCTCTCTTGAAGCCCCCTGGCATCGATTACCTATCCGGTATGATACACGACCAATGCTGTAACTAGCTCCTCCTCCTCCTCAACCTGGTGTTCTATGACCATCAAGATTGAGTAGGAGGACCTTCAAGGTGCACACATCATGTGGGTCTTCAAGGTCCTCCTACTTAACCCGGTCATTCATAGAATATGGCATTGAGGAGAAAGTGGTAAAAGAAGGAGGAGTTCGCCTTTCTGGTCACAGATTTGATCACCTATCCTATTGGATAGGAAATCATGCCAGAGGGCATCAGGAGGTGTCACGGACACCCTCCCACAAAGTCAAATTTATTTTATTTAACTGTACATAGCGTGGGATGAACAAATACCACATTAAGTGCATTTTTTATATACAGGATTGCTCCCATGTTCACGGGAGCGATCTTATAGATTGTAAAGTGTTAAAACTTGCTCTGCAGTATAGGGAAACTCCTTGCCTACATGCAGGGTTAGTTTACTGGACACCAGGTCCAAATTTTTAGTTGCTATGTCCAGGATTCGTCAAGCCTTGTACTAATGGTACTTTTAGCAGTAGTAGTGATAGTAGCAGGCATGGGCCTGGAGTTCATTGCATGTGATAATGTTATTACTGGTTGTATCTACTATTTCTCCTACAGATTTCAATGCAAATTTGTTAAATAAAACTACTGATAGCATTTATCAGCTGTAATGTAAATTAGGCCATAGTATGGAACTTATCTCACTGTAAAGAACAGCATATGGTTTGTATAATATTAAAGTAATAGCATGCTTACTATGGGAAAAAACATAATGTACACTGAAGGATTTATCCTGCTGAGTAAAACATGTGTACTCCAACTGCTGACAGATGCTTTATTGCAGCTCGGATTCGTGGGGGGTTTTTTGGTGAATTACTTCCACAGCCTAAAATTTTATTTTGGAACTCTACAGTATGGAGTACCAACAATCCAACTGTAAAATTTCAGGCCAAACCGTAATCCAAAAAATGTATGTATGAGCTGCAATAGCCTTAGAAAAATTGTCTGTCTGAAGTGGAAGTACCCATTTTTACTCTGCAGGATAAACCTTATTAAGTGTTACCAATTATGTAAATCAGTACAGAATATCCTTTAACTGCTGGAATTTTAAGTCAGTCTCATAGAACACAATGTTCTTTATCCTTTGAACGGATTTATTGCTAAAACATACACAAAATATTAATTTAAGATTTTTTTCAATACTGTGAAGATTAGTCTAAGCTTACCTCCTATTTAAGATCTGTAGGTTAAGTTTAATCAGATCAAGGGATTATCATCATGTGTAATACCCTTAGAAAATATGAACAGGAATTAAGTATTAACTAACATATATTCCTGTTTCTTAAAGATTACATTTTTTGTTCTTAAGATAAAACATCACAAATAGATGAACATGAAATTAAAATATTTGCTACTTTTAATATCAATATTATTTGCTGCAATTATATTACTAGATCTGTTTCTGTGAACATATGGAGTGTGCATTATTTTAGATAACTGCAACAGGAATTGAAATAAAAAATCTGAATGTTAAGATTATATTCTCTAGTAATACATTTCTTTGCATCTCTGAACATCAACGCTTCAAATTAGCATGGTTTTATTCTCCACATTAGTTTATAGCTAACATGCATACTGATAATACTAACATGTTAGCTTGCCACCCAATTTTTGCATCCCACCCTCCTCTTTGCTACTCCAGCCTACAGCCCTCCCATTCAACACCTTGCCTTCCTTCCTCCCTACCCTTTGCCTCATCATCTCATCCCATCACACCCTCCCCTTTGCAGGGCTGGATTTACATCTCAGGAGCCTGTAGGCACAGAAATCTGAAGCGCCCCCCACTGGCCATCTCCACAATGCTCCAAATCTCCACATTACCCCCATCTTCATATTGCCCTGACATTGCCCCCATCACCTCCACATTGCCCTCACATTGCCACCATCATCTCAGCATTGCCCCCATCAGCTCCATATTGCCCTCACATTGCCCCATCAGCTCCATGCCCCCATCAGCTCCACATTGCCCCCATCAGCTCAATAATGCCCTCACATTGCCCTCATCATCTCCACATTGCCCCATCATCTCAACATTGCCCTCACATTGCCCCCATCATCTCCACATTGCCCTCACATTGCCCCTCATCAGCTCCAACTTGCCCCCATCAGCCCCATATTGCCCCCATCATTTCCACATAAAGCCTCACATTCCGCCCCCCCCCCCCATCCGTTTCCTACCTCCCTGGTGGTCCAGCGGCAGAAGAGGTCTGTGCCTAAAATATGGGGTAGATATAAGCCAACCCTTGGATGAAATTATGTGTATCAGACAGTGAGGCAAAACACCTCTTAAAGGACATATAGAGCTATAGAGCTGAAGGACATAAAGAGCTGGAATCTGCACTTTAATAGAAACAAGACCAATCCTTTGTAAACAACATCCTGAAAAAAGGCCAAGACAATCCAAAGATGAAAAGATCACAGCTATGAACCCTGATCATTACACCACTTCTAGAACAGGGACCATACCCTGTAATCTGCCTTGGAGGAGCCTGTAGCATGGTAGCAATGACAGAATCAGAAAAACCCTTCTTTCTCGAGATACTGGCCTTAAGAGCCAGGCCGTCAAAGCCAACTGCTCTATATGTGGATGGTAAAGCGGACTCTGAGACAGGATGTCTGGAGACAGAGGGAGCCAAAATGGCTCTTCCACAGATGGATTGAGAAGATTAGATTTTAGATTGATGCTTTTTTGAAAGCAGTAATAGTATCTGCAAGCACAACATCCCGAGACAAATAATTTCATATCTTTACCACTCTTACTGTAAAAAAAAAACCCTGCCTTTGTCTTAGTTGAAAGTGCCTTTCCTCAAGTCTTAACTCCCTGAGCGCCAGAGGTACGCAACACATTGCAACACAATGTGTTGCGTAACCCTCTTGCACTCAAAGGGTTAATGGATGACCTGTCATTCTTAGCTCAGCTCTGTGCATAAATAATTCTTTGGATAGTTCTTTGTATTGACCTTGAATATATTTGTAAATGGTAATCATATCACCCATTAAACGTCTCTTCTCTAATCTAAACAAACCCAGTTTGGCTAGTCACTCTTTAGAGCTCAGATTCCCTAATACTTTTATCAGTTTTGTTGTGTGTCTCTGGCAGTTCATTATTGTCTTTTTTAAAAACCAGTGCACATAACTGTACTCTGTATTCTAGATTTGGTCTTTCCAAGGATTTGTATAGTGACAGAATGACATTAGCATCCCCTGTATCTGTGTCTCTTTTTTATGCAGTATAGTACCCTATTGCAGCAGCTGAGTGACTCTGCACGCTGCTGTGAAGTCTACTGTCTATCAGTTCTCCTAAATCTTTCTCTAATGAGTATTACCCAAGTTGTTTCCCATTCACTGTATATGTAGCATGTTTGTTTCTACAGTAAAAATGCATAACCTTACATGTATCTACATTAAAAGTAATCTCTCACTTTTCTGCCCATTCACTCAGTTTATCTATATCTTTCTGCAGAGAAAAAACATCCAGCCCTGTATGTATTTCCTTACATAGCTTAGTGTCACCAGTAAAGATTGAGCCTCTACTTTCAAATCCCACTTCTAAATCACAATAATCAAATTAAAAAGCATTGGGCCCAGGACTGTACCCTGCAGCACCCCACATACAACTTTAGACCAACCTGAAAAGGTTCCATTTAAAACAACTCCCTACCATCTATCATTTAACCAGTTCTGAATCCATGTACAGATTTCACCTTCCAAACCGAAGCCTTTTAATTTATACAGTAACCTGCTATGAGGCACTGTATCAAAACCTTTTGTAAAATCCAAGTAAACGACATCAACACAATTCCCTTGTCCAAATCACTACTTACCCTTTCGTAAAATGCAAGTAAATTAGTCTGACGTGATCTATTCTTCATAAAACCATGCTGACTCCTACTAATAATATTGTTTGTTTTCACACAGTTCTGAATACTGTCAGTTAGTAACCCTTCTAATATCTTACACGCTATGGAAGTTAAGCTCACAGGTCTATAATTTCCTGGTTTGGATCTTGACCCTTTTTGAACAATGGATCTACATCAGATATCATCGAATCACATGGCAGTATGTCAAAATTTCAGCACATTTCTCTTTCTTTCCCAAGAACTGCATTGTTAATTTCTAAAGTACAGTACATGTTAGACCCAGTAGCTTCAGAATTATCTGCTTCAATGCGAAGGATAAAGCATACAGCAACTGATGAAGCAAAACTACACCTCACTATATACTTGTCCTTTTTATTCTTGTGGATGTATGAGTGAGTGTTTATCTATCTGTTTGTCATGAATGTATGATAAAATAATGTGTCTGTGTATTATCTATCACTCAGTTTCAGCCAGTTCAGGTAATAAGGATCAGGCTCAGCAAGCTCAGGTTAGAAAGATCACTTAATTGCATCTCTGACTGTGTCACTTATCATTCAAAAAGTTTTTCTTTTTTGTTTTGTTTTTTTGTTTTTTTCAATGCTCCTTCCTCCTTTCACACCCACACCTAGGCATAATTGGTAATGACTACCACCAATACTCCAGCTCCATTCTGACTGTCGTCCTACTTTGGCTAGCATAAAACATTCCAATGCTTTCTCTCTTTCTCTCACAGATAACATGATAACAGCCTTTTTTATACTTTAAAATTATGTGACTACACGGAAGAAACTCTCCACATGGGTATACATTATTGTTACTGATTTCAATGCAGTTATAAAAGCTGAAAAAAAAGTTAAAAAAAAAAAACAAAAAAAACATGATTTTTTCTTGTGTTTCTCTTTTGAAATAAAGAAGTCCCCCCATCCCTAATGAGATTCAACTTCTGTCAGCATCGCAACTAAGTGGATGCCTTTACAATGTGTAATCTTTCCAGCAGTGGGGTAATGGTGTCATTTAAGACACGTATACAACAAGCAACAGTTTCTATTAAAATCCCCCTATTATTTAAATGGGAACTATCTTCTGCCAAAAGTCTCACTTCACTGGAATACCCATATTGATAGGATTTACATGATTATTACTCCCACAAAATGTATTAAAGGTACATTAACACTTTCAAATGATCTGAGCTTGTGCACACTTAAATACCCTGTATTTCAAGCAATTGTCTAAAATTTTACTGTCAGTTTCTGAGGCCTAAATTGTATATCTTAATATATACTCCTTATGAGTATCCATTGTTGTCTGTTGCAGGGCTTCATGGCTCCCATTAGCATAACCATCTGGAAAGGTGCCAGACAAGTGCTTTATTGTCTGCAAACAACCTGAGGCAAGGCACCAGGCTTCTTGAATAACAAGAGCAGTGGGTACTAATCTCACATTAACTCTCATCTCTCATCACAAACAGCACAAACCAAAATTAACTTGAAAAACAAGTTTAGGATTAGATTTTAGGGGTCTAACATAAAATGTATAATTTTTATAAATAGCTGGAAGTACCTGATATCTAAAGACATATAAACCTATATCATTTTTAGGTTTTCGTGTTCTTTTAAACACCTTTGCTGTAAATTGATATGTTATGACATCCTCAGAAGGGAGCATTAGAAGGAGGAGGTGATTTCAGGACAAGTGAATAATTAATTATACAGTGTGTGTCACACAAGTCAGAAAACTCAGCTCTCTGAGGATAAAGAGTGCCTTGCTACGAAGCCAAGAATCCCTAAAACCATTATACTGAAGAAGAATCTAATTAAATTGGTTGCAATAGTTTACATAGATTAAAAACCTTACACAAACCTCACACAAGGACAATCATTCTGACACAGTTGCTTTTAAAAATACTTGAAATGTTTAATTTTGTCCTAAATAAATGCTACAATATGCTACATTAACTGCCTTGAGCAGACAACCAGGGTGTCATATTGTGTGTGCTGCACTAGGAGTAAGGTAATAAGTAGTGCAAGGTTTCCATATTTCTCCTCCCTTTGTCTGTCACTTACACCTGCCTTCTCTGTTTACCACAACTAATGTGTATCCTGCTGGTTAAAAAAATGACAGAGGGTACCCCCATGACTGTGTTATTGCAACTTAAACTTGAATTATTTGGGTGCAGTATCTCCATGGCTTGAAATTTTGCAATGTCACTGTTGCTTCGACAGCTATGGAAGATTATTGTCACTGACAACAGCTGTCCATAGACTATTTTAGCAACGTACCAACCTAAAATTTAAGGCCATTGAAGTACTGCAGGACAAAAATAAAAGTTTGAGCTGAAATAACATTTGAATAAAAAAGTCAGAAGTGAGAATGCCCTTATTTTATTCAGCAGAACAGCCCCTGCATGATATATATTTTCAACATTATACAATAATGTACCTTAATACCTAGAATAGGGTGCCCATACTACAGTGTAACATACTACAGTCTTGCTTTGGAACATCTTGGTGAATAGTAAGAGCTCTGCTCTTGTCTGGGTTATGGGTAAGAACTCTTCAGAGCACACTTGTACCCAAAATGAATTCCAGAGATATTAGCTTTAAACCTCTTTCCCCTAAAACAAACAGAATATATGGTCATAACATAGGTGGTGAATATACTCAATAGAGAATACTACTACAGACAGGGTTATTCAGTTTACGGTAAGCTGCCATTTACTGACAATTGATGTAATTGAACTCGAATATGTTGTTCCTTTAATTATACTGCTGACATCCCAGGATAAAATCATTGCTCTCTGGTAGTCACTAGCACAAACATACACTGTCCAATCATAAGACATTACCAGTATCCAATAGGTTAAAAGCTCAAATTAAAGCAACAGGGATATATATTTGATCCCTGTGGTGCAGATGGCTTGCTCTAGAATTGCACCACTTTAAGAAAAGTTGTGCAATTCTGGATAAAACCAACTGCACCAATTGCAACCTTTTGTGAAAATGTTGATAATTCAATGGTAAAAAAAATTTGTTAAAGCAACACTTAAGTAAAAGGTGACAAATATAGGGTAAGTTCTTCCAACTTAACTCCCCACCCTGATGTACTTTGCTGAAGATACCAGACCTGACTTCACAAATGTCATCTTCACTGACACATATTACATCACAAATGACATCATCAGCTACCTCTACAAAACCAGAAAAACTGACACTGCAACATTTCAGCTATTCTTTTAGCAGTGCTCTGAAACACATAAACACAAAGCAAAAGTACTCTTCTACTGATACAATAACAGTACACCTCTATGCCAAGTACCTAAAACAGCGCCCATATAAACACTCCAAGTAATGTTCAACTAGTAGTTGAGCAACACTGTCACCCAACAGCAAAACTATACTAAAATAACAGCATAATATATCTGCAAATCCTATCGCACCACAAGCACTGCACAACATCACCCAGCACTGACACTACAGCTTAAAAAATGGTTACCTGTGACATAGTTTACTATCAATGTGACTGATGAGATCACTTGAGATGTTACCAATATTTGTTATATCAGCATGGTGTTACTGATGAGGTCATTTGTAATACAATCAATTATGTAATTTATGATGTCATGTCTGATGTCATCAGCAAAATACATAGAGGCATAGATTTAAGTTGGAAGAACGTATCTTGTGTTTCCTGGATTTTTTGCCTTTGAATGAGAGCTTATATACATATAATGAAAACGAAAACATATCATACTGTTATGAAGTGATAGAGCTCTTATTATCATATTTTTGGAGAACTGCAGCTTTTATCTCATCTCACCTATACAATGCAATAGAAAAAGACATCTGTATAGCAGGTGGCACTGTAATGTAATATAATATAAAGAAAAAACACAGTATGAGCTTTTATCATTTGGAACAAAGAATCTCCCAGTAAAGGGAGTACACTTTTCTACAATATCTGTTTTTTTAATAATAAAAGTTTACTGCTCATCTGATTTATCATTCTCCAGTCAAACTAAATCATAAAATCCCAATAAACATCTAGAGAGGTGCTAAATCAACTCAGAATGGAAATCTCTTGTTTACTAAAAAGTGATTTTCTATGGATGAATAGAATGAAATGAACGAACCGGTGATAATAGAAAGATATGCACGAAAGGTAGCGATTAACATAAATTGTCTCAATTAATGCTTAGCTAATGGGAGAGCCTCTTTCACTTGCTAAAATGTAATTAGATCCTGAGATGAGACCCAAACACAAGTAAGAGAAAGTCCTCAAGTTTTGCTCTAAAGGTCTCATGCTTAAAGGACAAGTGTCATATTTATAGCAGGTACCCAACAATTAAAATGCCCCATTGATTTAAATGGGGCTTTTTTAACCCTGTGAATGCTAGAGGGGTATCCAACACATTGTTAAGCAATGCATTCAATGAGTTAAGAGTCCATTTTAAAGGGATAATAATGCTTTGTTTTATCTTTATTTTGTAGGCATTAAAAAAACATGAAGAATGATATAAGTCTTATCTCTCAAACCTTTACGGTTTAAGAGATATTCACAAGCAAAGTTTCCCCCTCCCGTCCCTTTTACCTATTGAAAGCCATCTCTTCTCAGATGTGGAATCTGGTTGTAAGACCAGACAGATACCAGAAGGGGACAATCTTCTTGCTATGAAACCAATGAAGGCCCTGCCCCCCTTGACAAGTTTTTCAGGTTTTTCCCTTATCTTAATTGAAGATTGTCCCTCTCTGCAATCTACCTGGGCACCTCCCTTCTGATCTGGCTGAACAGTGTTACATCAGTAAAAGGGGCAGGAGGGGGAGACTTTATCACTGAATTACTCTTGAACTACAACTCTGACAGAAGTGAAATAACACTCTCCAAATTCCAAATACTATGATGATTAATTAGAGCTGTTTTATTATGAAACATTATTATCCCTTTAAATCAATGTCAATTTTGGGAACAACTATTAGCTCCCCTATGGTGCATCTGATTTGCCCCAGAATTGGTTTACTTTCCCTTGTGCCTAGGGCCCTTAATCATTTGAATGCCAGAGAGTTATACAATGCATTGGATACCTCTCTGAAACTAAAAGGCTTCTCATAATGGTGATGTCCTGTCGGATCAGTGTTGCAGGCATATCAACAGTATGCACTAAAGTGTCTTTGACATCATATCCCAATCAGCCTAACAATAATCTGACTACATCAACATAAATCTGACAATAATCTGCCCACATCAACATCAATCAGACAATAATTTGCCCAAATCAACAGCAATCCGACATGCCTTTGATAGGTTTATGAATTTTCACTTATCACACTGACAATGGCCTGTTTCCAAATGGGAATGCAGTATAATGCGCAATTTTCATATGGAAATGCAGGATAATGAGCCATTATCGTATTCATGTGGGTGCATCCACATGTTAATGTGGCTGTTCATCACTTGCTATCAGAGTTCACAGTCCCAGCTTCACCTACTTGAGGTTGACAATGCTGGGATTTCCCTGTAGTTTCCTATGTAGTCCTAACAGCACTCAATCAATCATAAGCATGGAGGTTGTCGAACTGTTGGCAATGTGGAAGGGATGCCCTCCCTTACACATCACCAACAGTAGGCAACCCAGAAGTCAGAGTGCATTCTGTCTGCTTCCCCTCTTGGTCAGTAGGAGAGTGGAGAGGATCCGTTCAGCACCATGAGTAGAATCACTCCCTTAATCCTTTGAGTGTCATAGGGATGTGCATTACAAACCCATGTGGCACTCAAAAGGATAGAAAAATACACCAATCAGTACACAGTCATCCCCTCAGCTTTGTTTCATTTTTCGTTGTCAAATATGTAGAGCACTCCTATTATGGAATTTAACCCCTTGGCTGATGGAGATGTCACATCTCCAACTTAATTATCAGTTGCGGTATAGGAGAATGTATTAAGTGGTTTTGGAGTAACTTTATTATGATTTTAGGCACATTTAGAGCTAACTCCACATTACACCAGGTGTATAAGTGCTTATAGACAATTAGCTTCACTCTGTCAGAGACTCATTTTATGTGAGACTGGCATCAGTAATGCACAAACGTTTATTTGCCACATCACGTGAATGAAACAAGTTTCCACATCAGCATGTCGAATGGGGAACATCAGACTAGGGAACATCAAGCTTGTGTATCAGCATAATGAATGGGGGACATCAGCACGTCAAACATCACAATTGTGTGTTAGCCCCACATACACTGACTGACACCCCCCAGCCTTGTTCCCTTGCCCAGGCAGTCCATTGGGTTTTATGGCTACTGGTAGGCACGAGAGCAAGGCTGGGGGTTCAGACAGTGTACATGGGATCTGTGGCTACCAGTTGGCAACGGAACAAGTCTGGCTACCATTTTGAAAGGAAACAAGGATGTGGGGCAGCTGGTAGCCACAAATTCCCATGGACACTGCCTGACCCCCAGCCTTGTTCCCTTGCCCAGGCAGTCCATTGGGTTTTATAGCTACTGGTAGGCACGAGAGCAAGGCTGGGGGTTCAGACAGTGTACATGGGGATCTGTGGCTACCAGTTGGCAACGGAACAAGTCTGGCTACCATTTTGAAAGGAAACAAGGATGTGGGGCAGCTGGTAGCCACAAATTCCCATGGACACTGCCTGACCCCCAGCTTTGTTCCCTTGCACCCTGGTAGCCACAGATCCCCATGTACACTGTCTTATACATATGCTTTTCAATCACAAATAATACATTAAAAAAATATGAGGGGCAACTCCGTCACCACATTGCTAGTATCCCACTGTTCCTTAAACGTTGGTAATTTTCTCTGGGAAGTAGCAGTGGCGCCAGTCAAATCTGGTATTGGTTTGGTTCTAAAAATTATTCAGACATACAAAGCCTGTTTCATTCATATTTATGCATTACTGATGTCAGTTTCACATTAAATGAGTTTCTGACAGAGTGCAAATTCTTGCAAAAAGCTCATACACCTGGCATAATGTGGAGTTAGTTCAGAATGTACATAAAATAATGATAGTTACCCTAAAACCACTTGATCCATTCTCCTATAACACAACTGATAAATGAATTGCAGACATACCTCTACCATCCAAGGAGTTAAATTCCATTTTGTTTAATAATGAAAGTGCACTACATATATGACTATGAAAAATGACACATAGCTTAGGGGATGTACTGGCTGGTGTACTTTTCTAACCGTTTGAGTACCACTGGGGTATGCAATGCACACCCCTATGGCACTCAAAGAGTTAAGGGAGTCATTCTGTTCATGGTGCTGAAAGGATCCTCTCCACTCTCCTACTGACCAAGTGGGGAAGCAGACAGAATGCACTCAGCCTTCAGGGTTGTCTACTGCTGGTGATGTGTAAGGGAGGGCATTCCTTCCACAATGCTTACAGATCAACACCCTACATGCTTATGAGGCATTTCCCCTCCCCTAGCATCACAGCATTTTAGTGTATATGTGTATCTGCTTCGAAAAAGTGCTTTAAACTGACAAAATCATATAGCCACAGCATCAACCTTTAATGCATCTCCCTGGTAGGGGTTATCCATTCAATAAATATTGTGAGATAGGAAATGAGTAAGGTTATTTTTTAAATGAATTAATTTCAGGCACAAAACTATTTAGCAAGGACATTTTTTTAAAAAAATAGTTGTTTTCAATAGGTTTCACAAATGTGTACATCATATATACATATAATACAGACACAAGCCACACACACACAAGTCTAGTACCAAATACAAATGAAATGTAGATCATGTGAACTTTGATATCCAATGAGGCTGATATATTAAGAAGAACTGTTGGAGATGCAATAAGGTGTGATCTGAAGATGATAAAGTGGAGATGACTTGTCCAGTGATATCACTTCTCCAATACCTAAAGAGTCAACTTTGGAGAGCTTAGTGCATTGGCTCTATATAATAACACAGGAACTGGAGAAGCGATATCACTGGACAAGCGTTATCCTGCCTTAGTGCATAACCCTGCTGGAGTTTTGGAGCAAGCCAAGTGCACCATAGGGGACACACACATTTCCTAAAATGTTAATTGAATGTTAGAGATAGATTGATAGAAATGTTACTTACGCAGCTAAAAATTGGCAGGAATTTTGTATGGAACTTATTATATCAAGAGACCAACTTCTTAGCTGATAACTGGAGTTGAAAATGACTGATATAAGTATTATTTTTATTTATAAAGTGAACAGTTTCTGCAGCACTGCACAACAGAATGGGGTAACAAAAAGTTGATATACAATCAAACGTTACATGAGCTATAGGCATAAAAATATGCTTGAGCTTATAGTGAAGAACTTAATATTATAAAAATAGAGTCCCTTGCATGGTTTAGGAGGCAAGACTGCCCAATGTCAGGAAGGTAACCCCATAAAACAATGCCTACATTTCCTGAGTGGGCATCCTAGAAAATGCAAAACTGTCTGACATCTAGTCATAAATATCAAGGAACACATTTTCTTTGCCTATAGTGGTTTTCAGAATATTTTCAAACACAGCCTCTATTCATTAACCCCTTAAGGACTACGTGATGTGCTATTACTGTCACAGTCCTTATACCCTTAAGGACCAGTGACAGTCATAGCACGTCACGTATTTTTTACTTACAGCGCTCTACCGGGAGTGCTGTAAGTAAAAACGGGGCCTAAAATTGATCGCTCCAAGACCGGAGCAATCTCTCTTAGGTCTCAAAGTGGTGCGCCGGTACGCGTAACAGGTCACATGTCCCGGCGTGTCGGCAAGGATCAAAGCGGTCCTTAAGGGAAGGTAACTTCCCTGGACCGTTGGTCCTTAAGGGGTTAAAGAAACTGATCCATAGAGCTTATAGCCAATAGCTACTGACCCAGAATTGTGCTTTCTGAGGAACAGAATCGCATTGCTTGATTCCAGCAGATAAAGTAATGAAGAATTTGAATTCAGCTGGAATAAAGCTGGAATATATATCATAAAATACACTGCTACTGATATATAGAGCTTGCAGTCAAAGAATCTGATCAACAATCAATAATGGTAAACCCATTTATTCTTAAAGTAACGCCAATACTAAAATACAGCAACTTAGTTCATGTAACCCTTTGAATGCACTCAAATGGTTAATTAGCTCTGTATACTGTGCTAATTGTATACCTTTATCCAATTCACCTCTACATTTCTGAAGCAATAAAAAAGGTACAATCATGTTTACTGCATCTTTAGGTGAAAGTGTTCATACCTGGACAGAACTGACTAGAAAGCTGATGCCTGAATCACTATGCTGCTTTTCCTGCCAAAATATTCTAGATTTCCTGTCAGCTTAAGTTGTCATATAGTTTTTGCTGTGTGATAAGATTAATTATTTAAGGTACAGTCATAAGCTGTATAACTGTCAATGGGAAATATCCAGATAACTTGATGTGCTTGTTTGTTGATTTCAGCAAATTCTTTGCCACACGTTTGGTACTGAATTGCAAATAAATGCACAGTAACTCAGGCTACATTTGTATATGGTAGTTTATTTATAGTTTTTTCTAGGAAATGGGAAAGCGAAATTTATTTCACACTTGTCACCTTCCTTCTTACAAGGTAATATACAGCCTACTGACAACCCAGGCTTATCCTTACATAACTGAGGCTGTGAGCGTCTGAGAGTTCACCGATTCCAGTTTTCTGCTGTGACATCACATTCGCCTGCACAACTAGGAGAATGAAGTTGCCACTTGCAGCTTCAGGGGGAAGATGCACTAAGGGGAGATGCCTTGGCGATGTGTGTCTGGAGAAGTGTGGCGAGCACATCACCTTGGTGATGGAAAGATACATAATCATATGAACTAAAACTTGGTGATGAAAGGGAAGGGAGAGTAATCAACTCATTAGTATGCAGGGGGGTTGAATTGGTGGGAATGTGTAAGGGATTTCCTCCCTTACCCCATTAATGACTGATGACATGCCAGGACCATAATCAGTGTCTATGCCTTTAGGAAAGTGACAGTTTTGGCACATCATGGAATTTCATGATCACAACGCTCGTGCAAAGCATGCTGTGATCACTGGGTAGGCCGGTAAGAAAAAAAAAAGTGTGCTGATCCTACAGTGCTCCCCGTCCCCTGGACTGCATGATATTTATGAGATTACACATCACCAGCAGTTTGACAACCCTGAAGTCTGAGTACATCCTTTCTGATTCCCCATTTGCCCACTGTGGCATCAGAGAGGATCTGCTCAGACCTCAGCAACACAAACATAATTGATCCTTCAACCCTTTCAGTACTATAAGGGTAAGGATTGCACATACCTTTGGTACTGAATGGTTCCCAAAATGAGAGCATGGCAGAGACGCTAAACATGGGGCTCAAAAGACACTTAGGGCCATATGTTCAAAGAAGTAGTGAAACAGCTTTTGTCGTTTGTAATGACTTTTCAAAGTACAGTGTTGTTGGGATCATTAATATTTTCAGAGAGTGCCGGTTGTGATCGGAAATATGTCGATTGTCCTGACTGAAACTGTCATATGTAACAACAAGAAAAATGTCTTAACTAACAACAAAAATGTCTTAACTAAAGTCAAAAATTCTCACATTCAGAACTTCACATTCCCTCCACTTTTTTCTTAACGTACAAATTTTGTCTTTTGAAAGACTTTTTTTGTCGTTAGTTACAACAAATTTTCTTTTCCTCTATACAACATTGGAGAATAGTTTAGACACGCCCTTGCCCCGCCCCTTTGCACGTCAATTCTGGAGTTGTGTCATACACAACGGACATTACTAGTTTTTTGTTGTATACTCTATAGAAAATATGCTGTTCATGCATTCAATTACTTATTTTTGTCTTTCATGCGACAATTTTTTGTCGTTATCCTTTTGAACATACAGCCCTTAGTAGCAGTGAGCTCACTGTCAGGAACATAAAAAGTGTAAAAAAAAATTGGTATAGATGAAAAAAAAAAAGTACAAGCAATATGACTGCACATGCTATGCAGGTCAAATTAAAGGGTTATTATTCCTTTACGATCAATCAGTATATGGAAAATTGTACACATATACCTTTGAATGTTACAGAGTGCTCTTTTACACTTTAGCACCTTGTACTGTGTGTTAGTGTTCCTTTAACCCATTAGATTCTAGATGAGTTTCCAGTGCCAGAGTTACCTATCTTGGTGGTCCTACAAACTCTCAGTCTCTTAAGATAAAATGCTAGAGTCTTGTCCAATGAATTACTTAGCACTTAGCACCGGGACATTGTAAGAATCCAAGAAGCTGAAGGGGGAAGTAGGAATCCTCCAGAGGAGATTTGCTGGCTTTATCCGCCAATGCCAACAGTTTCACTTTGGCTTAGGCACTTTAGTGCATGATTGCTCTAGTGCATAGAGGTAAACACACATCTCTGTTGAACAAATGCCTCTGATACAGCATATGCAGGGAAATGGAGTGATGTTACATTATTTCCTTTGACTCTTATTCCATACATAATGTAAAATAAGGGCACAGGACAGGAACTTATGAAACACTCATACACTCCCACGCTACCATCCCTTGGTGCAAGTCTCATTATGGAGAGAATTTTAGGCATAATTAACTTTGTAAATTGGCAAACGGTAAAACTATGGTTGAGAAATAAGTCCCATCACCTAGTTCCAGTGGAATCATATTAGTATATCCCCTCTAAAGTGCCTCAAAAGTCCATGACCTATATTTATAAAAGTAAACTGGAGTTATTCTGGAGAAAATCCCCTGCAGCATAGGGGACAAAATAAAAAAAAATCCTAAATTCCCATGCACTTGAATAGAGCCTCGTAAAGCAATGGAGTCCTCTGTGGCATTCAAGAGTTAAAAAGCCCAATTTAACAGAAATGTGTATTTATCCCCTATGGTGCAGTTGGTTTACGACAGAATAACTCCAGTTTGCTTTTTTAAATATGGGCCTATGTTCCCAATTCATCAAGCTTAAAGGGAAAGTAACACTTCAATTAAAGTTTAGCTCTGAGCATTATTTACAATTTATTTTAAAGGGGATCTCTCACCCCTATAAAAGTTAGGCTTATTAGGTACATTATATAGCTATAATGATGAAAACGTTAATTAGTTTTTAAAAAAAATACTCTATGTGGCTAAAACTATTGAATACATAGTGCCCTGTGCCCTACTTCCGCATACACTTGTCTTGCCGCAGATTGCCGCACTGCCTCTGCTCCCAGCCTCTTCTGATGACGGAGGCTTTCTATCTGTAAGCTGGAGCAATCTCATTGGCAGAGATTGATATCTAGCCAATGAGAGCACTCCAGCTTACAGACAGAAAGCCTCCATCATCGGAGAAGGCTGGGTAGTGGGAAGGGAGCAGAGGCAGAACAGCAATACCAGTGTATGCACAAGTAGGGAGCAGGGCACTATGTAATAATAGTTTTAACCCACAGATCATATTTTTTAAAAAATTAATTAGTGTTTTCATCATTATAGCTATATACTGTATCTACTATAACCCTAACTTTTATAGGGGTGAGTGATCCCCTTTAACATGTAGTGCTATATATAGTTACTTACAGTGTTGTAGTTCAAAAGCTATTCAAAACAAAAGGATCCCCCTCCCGCCCCTTCTGGCCGCCTCCCCTAAGATCTGTAATCCAGTGTTGGGACCATACGGACACAGTGAGTGAAAATGGGGGAGTTTTATAAAAAAAAAACCTTCTTGGCACTTTCTGAAAGAACTATCATTCAGTCAAGGCAACTGATGAAAATGGCAGATCAGATTTATAAATGAGTAAGGGCATCTTTATAAATATGGCATTAGTAAGTTTATGTTAACTCCTGGAACGGTTAAGGACAGACGATAGCTGGCGTTAAGATTCTGGCAAAAATTCTGTCACAAAATTGTCTCAGTTAGCAACATATGTATGTATAAGGGCCAATGAGGGAGATTTATAAAACCATTTTTATTACCGTTTAAAGGACTGTTCTTAAAGCATGGCAAGTGAAGATAACACCAGGTCTGATTTATAAATGTTTTAAATGAGTTTTTATAAATATGGCGTTACTATGAATATTTTAACCATTGGTGGCAACCAAAGGATTATTGGTATGTTAGCATTATTGTTCTATTTATTTATTTTGTTCAAGGGAAAATTGTAAAACTTTCCTTTCATATAAAACATAATAAGAAAAAACTGAACATGAATTTACCTTCTATAATGTAGATGCACTCTCTGTCAGGAGGGTACTTGTTGGGGTAGTTGGGAGAGGTGAAGATACCTCCATCTGAATTTTTTGTCCAAGCCCCACACTGTACTGATTTCTGCACTTCCGAAGTAGTTTGTTTGTCTGAAAAAAGTCACATTACATTTATAATACATTGTCTTGTGAGGGTGGGCAAGGTTTTAACTTTTTCTTATTTTAAAGTGTTAGCAAACGTTTTCTTTACATAACAAAACATTACTGCTCCTTTAAGAAAAGGCTAAGTGGTTTTCTTTTTAAAGGGACAGTATAGTGTGACATGCCCCAATTATTCATACATAAATTCTGTACTGCCCATTTAAAACACCGGTGAATTTATAGCATATCACAAGATTAGTACTGCGCATTGAAACAATTATCATCTATGTTTTAAAGCAGTGGGTCTTAGATGCTTTTAGATTAGAGCCCTTGGTTTTAAACAAAATCTCTGTGGGATCCTCAGGGATTGTCGACATTGGTAACTGTGCTGCAGCAACACAACCACTATGAAAAGTTGCCCAAAAATAGGATGAATTGCAGCCTATGTCTGTGTTCATATAAAGCTGACACAATGTTAACACTATGCCACTGGTAGCTTGAATGCAGCTTGCTGCACCCAGCAACTAGAAACGATCACCAGGGAGATGCAGCAGTGAAGGTCTGGGGCCACCTCGTTGACCATTCACATAGATAATTGAATAGTAGAAATGATATTCACAACAATCCAGTCACAGGATGGACAATGTGGGAGTCAATAATCAGGAATGCTGACATTTATGTGGGCCAGCTGGCTGCTTTAAAGTGCACTCCTCCCCTGCATTCTGCTCAGAGGGGTGCACGGTACACAGGAAATGTGCAATACCAACATGGCAGCACTGTTGTGGTGTAGAGCTTTCCCATTAGAATAAGGCCTAATAACCAACTAAACTCTGTAACTCCTTTAACCATTTGTGTGCCAGAGAGGTACACAACACATTGCTACCCTCCAGCACTCACAGTATTAATGACAGATGCATCCAATGCACTGTAAGACTTCTCTAATGACCAAGGGGTTAACATACTGTCAGTTCCAAATGGAGAGCTAGTATGTACTGGTTAGTCTAATATCTCAACCAGCCATTACCAGAATATTATGGTCCTGTTTATGCCACATCACCCTTGCTCCACCTTGTGCCACACCGATGCTTACACTATTCTGTGGAACCTTTAGTACTTATTCAGGGGACCCTGGGGGTCCATGGAGTACAGTGCATACACCGTGTTTTCAATAGGAGTTTCCCTATACATTTGATATTACTATTTTGATCCTCATTGGATACTTTTTTTGCTTTGATACATAAGTTCTATTGGTCCATATGTATAAAGATAGAACTGGTTTACTTATGTGATAAAACAACTGCACCATAAGGAGAAGATAAATATATCCTTTGATTGTAATGGAGTTTAACCATATGGCTGCCGGGGACATCGCCAAAGCAGGGCTGCAAAATGCACTGGTGATGCCTCTGGCATCCAAGGGGTTAATGGGATTTTTAATTCCTTGACTACTAGAGAGGTATGTGCTCCTTATGGTGCATTTGGTTTTCCCCAGACTTGCTCCACTTTTGTCTTTATATATATGGCTCAGTGCTTAACCTCATCCTAGAAAAGATTAACTCTTCATATGAATGGCACCCTACATGCATCCTCTTTAACTGCGTATCTCTAATACAAACTATTGTATTTAAACAAATCACTTTACCAGTGATGCATTGCACACACATCTGGTCATCAAGGGTTAACGTTATGTTTCCAGAGGTCCCTAATCTATTAACCATTCTGCCCCACAAAAAGTGCACGCTGTTTACTAGGCTGATATTCTTGAACTGAAAATTACATTCAAATGTGCATTAGCTAAATATCTTCTGGCACTTACCTCCTCCTTTTTTTGTTGCCCAAGACACATGTAGAATAATTAGACTTGTTACAACTGAAACAAAAAAAGACACTGTTTTTCATATGCTTTTTTTCAACTCTGATTATGCTGCATAAAACACCTATTGATGGGATGGGCAACATGTGGCTCCCCAGCTGGTGTTAGCATTCAACTCCCATTATGCTCAGCTGGTGAGTATAAAGGGAGTCATAATCCAACAACAGCTAATGAGCCCACCCATGAGCTACACTATTGCAGATAAATCCCAAGATCTTTATATATATATATATATATACACACACACATATATATGCAAGTCTGGGGCAAACAAACTGCAACATAGGGGAGGAATAAGAATTGCAAAATGTTTCCATTCATTTAAATGGTGATTTTAAACCCCTTGAATGCTAGAGAGGTCTCAACATATTAGAGAGCAATGTGTTGTTGACCTCTCTAGCATGCTGTGGGTTAACCCTGTGAGTGTCAGAGCGGTATGGAATGGATTGCTTTGCAATGCATTCCGTACCACTCTGGCACTCAAAGGGTTAAACGTTCAATTTAAATCAAGAGGGGTTTTTATTTGTCCCTTATAGTACAGATGGTTTGCACCACGATTACTCCCAGTAGTCTTGATGCATAAGACCATAGTGTTTAAATCACTTGGCAGCAGTAAAACATTTCAGATGCACAGTGAGCCTGAATTACTAAAGAAAGTGGTGCAAATAAAAGAGCAAGCCAACTGAACCATAAGGAACAAATACCTATTGCCCAGATTCGAATTTATTTAAATGATACTTTTAATGTTAGAGAGGTTGTAAATGCATTCCAAAGCAGTGTGTTGTTGACTACTCTTATTTACATTCAAGGGGTAAATCCACATTTAAACCAATGATTCAAACATTGCAGTTGGTTTGCTCCAGAATTGCACCACTTACTTAGTACATCTGCCTCACTGTTGTTCAATATCCTCATTTATCACTGTGACCAAAGCTTAAGGCTGATAAATCAGATAATTCAGACAATGCGTTATGTGCCTGTGACTCAGAAGATACTGCAATGTATGAGCTGGTTAACTCCTTGTACCAAATGCCTCCAATACTTCATTATAAATGATAGATCATTAAAGAATCGAATATTATCTAAATACTGCTCAATCAAGTAATGCAGGATGAGAGAATTAGACTTTATCCACATCATTTCCAGTGCCTTGTATACAGTATTAAATTAGTATGTCTGATCACGTAAAGCCTTGTTTCTCTTACTGTAAACCCAAATATAAAAAGTACAAAAAAAGGCAAAATAAAAACAAAATACACCCAGAAAGAACAAATAATGTCAAGGGCCCGTGGCCAATTGGAAATACTTTCATTCAAATCCCCTTTTTTATTCCAAACTGTTTAAAGAGGAACAAAAGATATGAAAGAGATGGAGAGAAGCAGTGATTATAACCAACACACACGTATACACTCACACTAACATCAGCATCAAAAGACCAATATATTGACACGCCGACGTGGCTGCTGTCCTTGGTGCTTAATGAGTTATGGAAATGAGACTCCTTAATATACACAAGTTAAAGGGCCTTTGAATTTTTCATGCAGTGAAACTGACTGCTCTGGCAATTTTAATGCAGTTCAAATAAACAGCAACTGTGGCATAAATACACTCATGTCCCTTTTTATATAAAGACCAGACAATAAAATTATGAAATAGTTAATCTGATCTCATTTAACCCATTGGGTGCCTGTGAGGTCTCGAACTTATAGCAAAGCAATGCATTTGAGATGTCTCTAGCTTCCAATATTTTATTATTGTAAATGGATATGCAATACCACATCCAGTGCCAGTTGTGTAGCATATACTAATCACTGCAGGAAGAAAGGGCATTGTTACATTGGTATACCTTGCATCACCACACTTCAGATAAGAACTAGTACTGAATCTCAATCTCCTCTGTCATAAAAATGCCATTAACTCCCTTAATTCCCTTTAATTTTAAAAAATCCAATGTGTGTGTGTTCATGTATGAATGTTTGATTGAGATTATATTTCGATAGATAGATAGATAGATAGATAGATAGATAGATAGACAGATATAGATAGATATCATGATCTAATGCATTGGAAGTATAGATGATATGGTAGTGTTGGTGTTAACCGTCTGAGTGCCTGAGAGGGTGGCACCCCACAAGTGTTAATCACCCTAGGTGCAGCAGCTGGTTAACCCTTTGAGAGCCATAAGGGTGCAGAACAATGCGTTGCCTACCCCTCTGACACTCAAAGGGTTAAGAGATAGATACTCACTGTGAAACAAACTGCTCCCAAGGATCATGTCTGTTCCTTACACAAGGGGCTTCGATCTCCACTAATTCCATTTAGATACAGGAGGACTTCCAGTGAGTGGGGAATAGGATGGATAAGAAAAAAAAAGAAAATATACAAGCCAACACAGCAGGAATTTGCCCACTTCCTCTTTAAAATGACTCAAGTAGTGACCATGATCGCATACACAAATAAATGTATGGATGTACTGCATTCAAACGCATCCCTTTAAATCACATCTGCGATCTCTGCAACAGATCGCCAACACAATTAAGCAAGAATGGATTACTTTCCTATAACCATTGTTAAGAATAAAGATACTGTGTGGGGGTGGAAACATGAACCACTGCAGAAAATCTTATCATTTAGTTGCATGTAAAACCCAAAGCAGATCGAAGCCTTGACACGATTCACATAGCAGCGTTTCCTGGGTCTTTTGGCTGTTTCCATGCAGTGAAGGGATTAATGGGACCGTCATCTGCTCCCTCTGGTCGCTCCACCTTTGCAATCTTCTGGAGGGAAGCTTTACAAAAATAGGGATTTAGTAATATTTCTGTGATGAAATCCGCATTAAAAGAAAGAAATCCCTCAAAATAGAGCAAATCCATGTTGCAAACCTTCTGATTGTTGCATAGTATCAGAGATCATAAGAATGAAGATATTAAAGGCACAGATTCATTCGTGAAGACATCCAGAGATCACTCTGTAAACACCATCCTTTGCACACAATTCTCTTCTTTTTAATTTACAAGCTCTACCAGTGTAATAGAACGGGTGTTCCAGTGTCCTCTACCTTCCAACTCCTTTAATATTCACAGCGCATTCAAACTTTAGCAGTTAATCCCATTGCCAGATGTCATTTCCCCCCTCTGATAAATCCAAACGATATGCACAGAGATCATTCATGTCAGTTTGGAACGCTCGCAAATTGAATATTTGCAGGTGTAGCACCAAAGTCTGTAACATGACAGCTCCAGCATCCAGCTAGCGTTGGGGGCGTGGTTTCATGTTCTGTTCTGCCTTTGGGGCGTGGTTTCCTGCTGTGCAGGACAAGGAGAGGCGCAGGGTCCTGATTCTTGTGTGCTACCAGTTGCTACTTCAGATACTGCAGAGTAACTAATTTAATCCATTGGATACTAGAGGGGACTGTAATGAATGCAGTGAGAAGGAACACTTTAGATAACTCTTTCAACTAGTTGTTTGGTACATTGATCATGTATTGTGCATTCAGCCTTCATTCTTATTACTCCTGAAGAAGAGACCTAGTTGTATTGAAAGCTTGCATCCAAAGCCAGTCAGTCAGCCAATAAAGATATAATTTTTATTCTACAAGTCTCCTGCAGCTGGCTCAGTTTAAAAATGTCGCAGAGAAAACAGTGTGCATCTACACAGTGCAATATGGCCCACAAACACTACCCAATTGACTTACCCACATAGTTCCCTCCATACTGATACTCACCAACCAATCTCCAACATACCTCCAGAAACCTTACTGCCACTCATCAAGCGTTCCTGCCTTTCAGATGCCATGTTATATTTAACCCATGTGCGCATAGTTGACAGGCCAATTCCTCTGCTTGCTCTTGTCCCTACGGCCAACTCAGCCTCTCCGGCAGTGGTCACCTACTTCCCGGATTTCTCATCTCCTTGCTGCCACTCTGCCAGGCCTGACAGGTTTGTGCTAAAAAATAAAATAGGCCAATCTCTTCAGCTCTTGACTGGCTCATTCCGCAGCTCTTGTCCCTATGACCAACTCAGCCTCTCTGGCAGTGGTCACCTCATTCCTGACAGACTGGCTGGGGACAACTGGCATCTGAAAGGCAGGAAAGCTACCTAGCAGGGAGAGTACTAACACCGTTGGCATATTGATGAGTGACAGTAAGGTGGTTCTGGAGGTATGTTAGAGACTGGTTAGTGAGTATCAGTATGGAGAGAAGTATGTGTGGGATTGCACTGGGTAGGGTTTGTGGGCCATCATTATACATTTGGGATGGATGGTGGGGTAAAGGAAAGTTTCAGAGGCATGCAACTTTTAATGGCGCAACATGAGAATCTCTCATTTTTTATTCAGGGAAGATGCGTTTGACTCCCAACAGAATGTGTTTTTACCTGTGGTGTATTGGTTTGCACCATAACTGCACCACCTTGCTTTAGTACACCATTTTACACAGTTGTTAGATCTGTAGCACTGGATGGATTCCGAGGGCCATTGCCCACTGACCAGTATTTATGGCATAGAGACAAATACAAAATTTCACCAAAATATGTAAATCTGATACCAATACATAGAGGGTGATGATCATATGGAGATGACTTGCAGAGTAATATCACTTCCCCAGTTTCTATGCTATTCTATGGAGCCTATGCACTAAGATCTCTCCCACTAAAGAAATCTTAATGCATTGACTCAGTAGAATACCACAAGAATTGCAGAAGTTATAGTACCGGAGAAGTCATCTCCACTTCATCACCCCTTAGTGCATCACACCCATAGAATTTGTGTTGTGAAATTCTGCATCCAAAATGTTTTGATGATCTCTGTGCATTGCATTTGGGTAGGTAAGCAACAGCTCTTCATCTGTTGTTGAACTAAAAATCCCATAATCATTTGTCTGGCTGAGCATGATAGTATAACAACAGCTGGATGCAGATTGTCCATTCTTGGCATAGAGTTATACATATGATAGCAGCAAGAAACATTTCTCATTATTGAAGTACTAAATCTCTCTCCATCTGATCTGATTACAGCAATACAGTACAACTGGGCTTACTGGGCAACTGGCAATAACCTCTCAGTTTGGTCTTGTGGTTTCAGAGTTCCTTAGTACTAAACTCCATTTCCTTTATCTTATTGTCCATAGCACTAAAACTGGAAATCTCCAGGTCAATTCAGACATTGAAGTTTGATGTACAGTTTTAATCCACTGAGTGCCCGAGGGGTAGCCAAAACATTGTGTTGACTTCCCCCAACACTCGAAAGGTAATTGGATGTAGAGCATTGTTTCTCAACCTTAGTCTTCGGTGCATGCCAACAGGTGAGATCTTCATTATATCCCTGCTTAATCACAGGTGAGTAAACAGTTGTCAGTTGTGATTGAGCTGTCTGTGGTTAATTAGGGGTATCCTGAAAACTTAAAGGAGCAGTAAACTTTTTTTATGAAAAAATATATATTGTAGGGATTTTCCTATTGAGTAAAATAAGAGTACTCCCACTGCCGAGATATTTATATTTCCAGAGTTATTACAGTTTAAACCCATGGTTTTTTTACATTAGCAGTGCCCTCTAGTGGTCAAATTCTAATTAGATTTCCTGTTAGATTCTAATGGAGAGGAAAGTCAGAAAAGTCAGAGACATACAGTTCTCCATAGAATGTGATAGAAACTGCCTGTCACTTCCTGTCAGTTACAACTATCAGGAAGTAAACACAGTAAATTCACTTCCTGATTATTTAAACTGCTATAAATTTTGAATAAAACATCTGACAGCAGTGGGAGTGACCTTGTTTTATTCAGCAGGAAATGCTCTGTAAAATATGTGTTTTCATAAAAAAAAGTTTACTGCTCCTTTAAGCCGTTGGTGAAGCTGAGAATCACTGCTTTAGATATTTTCAGGTTAAAGAGGAACTTTCACTCAATTACAGTACATCCCAAATCATTATGCACACAGCGATACGCATATCAGTACTAGTATTATCCTGAATAAGTCCGGTGTTATTGAGAAATCAAACGTGTTCTGAGACACACACGTAGGCATTTGTTGTAGCGGCATCTGTGCACCTGCGCCTTCAGTCCCTTCCTGTACCTTACGGTACAAATCATCTCCCCCTCACCAATCCTAGAGGAGACTGGGATGGACAGAGCAGGAGCACAGATGTCTCTCTGATGCCTGCCTGTGTTTCTCGGAGCAAGCTGGATTTGTTAGTAAAGCCAGACTTACTCAGGATAATACTAGTATTGATATGCATATCGCTATGTGCATAATGATTTGGGTGCACTTTAATTTGAGTGAAAGTCCCGCTTTAACAGTATCAAAGTCCAGTAATCACAGAAACTGTAATGTATAAACAGACAACCATGTTAAAATAAGTGTCTAACACCTGTGTGTTATGTTAGTTCAAAAAATGATTACTTTGCTCCACGTGCACCAAAAGGTACATAGTGTTGGAGTGGATGGATGTCATATAATGAGCTAGAGGCTTATCTAGCATTCAGTTGGTTATAAGCCCCATAGTAAATAGTGATTTTAATTTTCATTCCTATGGTGCCATTAGTTTGTCCCAGAATTGCACCTATCTAGCTTCTTGGGGCAAACTAACAGCACCATAAGGAGCTAATAAAACATTTCCAAAATTTCAATTAATTTAAATTGTGCTTTTAACCCCTTTAATGTGACAGTGTCTACCAATACATTGGGGATATCTAAAGCAGTCAAGAGGTTAACTCTTTGAGTGCCAGAGGGGTGTCCAATGCATTGTGCCACACTCAAAGGGTTAAAAGCCCAGTAAAATGCAATGGATGTTTGCATTTGTTCCATATGGTACACTTGGTTTGTCTCATAATTTCTCCACTTTTTTTGTATATATGGCACTTACACGTTAAATGAGTTCAACCACTTTAATTGGATCTAGGCTTTAACACTTCTGTTTGATCAATACATTCCAACCCTTGCACTACTAATATACTTCCTATTGATGCTAAGTGTAACATCTATTTCATTGAAACCTAAATGATGTGGAAAAATTACTTACCGTAGCAAAAATGCATTCAAAGAAAAAAAAATCAGTTTTGAGTCAAGAGAGCAACAGACAAGTAGAAATTGTGAATTCTCATATTTCTTATCTTGTGCTTCTGCTCCTGGGGTCAGTTTGAGATTCTCTTAGTGACTCACCAGCTACACTAGTACCCATTCTTTAGAAGAATCTGCAGAGTGTCCGTGATCTCAAGTTAGCAGGAGGTACACAGTATAGAGCAGAAAAGCAAAACCCTCTATACTATACACTATATTTCATAACACTGAAAACTACTGCACCCTAAGCACAAAATACACTGGGATTGATGTACTAAACAAATAGTGCAATCCTGGGGCAAACTAACTGCAGCATAGGGAACAAATACAAAGCACCATTGATTTAAACCCCTTGGATGACAGAGGTCCCTAACACATTGCAAAGTAATACACTGGAGATCTCTATAGCATTTAAAGGGTTAAATGGCCCATTTAAATGTAATTTATGAATGTTAATTTATCTAGTACTAGTTGAAGAGCCCATGTATACGGGCCACAGTGCCAGCCAGTCGCGGTGCAGTCATGCGCAATAGAGACTGCCCTTAACGCAGCTGATACGGAGTGGGGCGCTCCAAATTCAGACTGTGGTCCTCTCTGCGCACTGGGTGAGCAGAGAGGACCACAGTCTGAATTCCGAGCGCCCCACTCTGTATCAGCCGCGTCACAGGCAGCCTGTACTGCGCATGACTGCGTTGTGACAAACTTTTAGCAAATTATTATATAGGATTGTATATTTAGTTTGCTCAGAATTTCCCCAATTTGACTTAGTACATTGGCCTCTGAGAGGCCGATGCCCCGATAATAAATCTAGCAATTCCTCTACAATTCATGAGCACCATAGGGGACAAATAAAAACCCTCTGAATATGATGTCTTTTTTGCAAGACAAAGTTCTCTCTGGCATGTGAATGTAACACCCATTTATCCCATTGAGGGCGAGGGACATGCCAGGACCATCACAGAAATCCTTCCTCTGAGAATAGATAACAATCCTGGCACATCAAGGGTTAATAATCACTGGGCTCCTGAGGGAGCCCTGTGATCCTTGCATGGAGGCTGTAAATGACTGCTCTGGGACCGGAACAGTCACTTCCAGCCGTTCCCCAGTGGCTCCATACATGTGATTGCTGCTACAGTGATCACGTGCTTCATTGGAGCCACATGACAAAGGCAATGTAAATATACATTTACCTTTGTCAGTGTTCACTGCCTCTCACCTCTTCACTGTGATCATGAGGAAAGAAGAAGCAGAGAACACACATCACAATAAATAAAATGGCCAGAGGTTAGATGGGCAATGCCTCGTAGAACAAAACTGAGATAAGTACAGTTTCATGTTGAAGGCAGAAAAGAAATATGTTTTTTGGTATTATTTTTGTCCTTATATCACTTTTTTAAGTACAAATATTAACCCTTTAAGGGCCAAGCTGTCCAAGCAAAAATGTAACATGCTGTTTGCATTGCTATGGCAATGGGGAGAGTTTTTTCTCTCAATTATGTCAGCTGCTCAGATTCCACCTAGCCCCCTCAGCTCATCCTGCTCTTCAATTTTCCATCATTTGTGTTGGTTTTTGATCAACAGGGGGATGTTTAAAGCAAAAATTACAGAAAAAAGAGAAAATCAGCTGAATTTAGAGGCCCTAGAGAAATTAAGATATTGGTGAAAATATTTAAAACAAATGGAATTGTGTAATCTTTTGTGGGACTCTTAAGAGAATCAGATATAAGTTCCTCAGGGCCATACTTATAAAGTATTTTCCCAACAAGATGGCACTTACCTTTTGTTGTTTTTTTGGGAGGGGGTTGAACTCTGACTTACAATGCAATGCATATTCTTATATTACTGAAAAACTGATCATTGTATGAGAAACCTAGAAAACAATCCTTGCATTCCACATTTGAAAAAAAAATGTTATTTCTAGCAAATATTGGGTTAAAGAAAGGGAAATATGTTTATTTTAAATCCCTTATAGATCAGATATTTTTTAATGCTTTGTGAAACAATGCATTAGAGACATCTTTAGCATTCAATGGGATAACCCACTGAACACCATAGAGGTCTAAAACACAATGTTCTGCAATGTGTTGCAAACCCCTCTGGCACATATTTTATATATCCTCAAACAACATGAAAGTAAACTAAAGCATATAATTAATTGGCAAAAAAACTTTCATTAAAGCCACACTCACTCAAACACACAAAAGGGAAAGTACAGGTTCCTTTTGCATCAGACATGACTTGCCAAATTACATCACTGATAGCATCTCCAAAACTAAAATGCCTGACACTGCAACATTTCATCTATCTTTTCAGCATTTTGCCATTGCACTAAAATGAATAAACAGTACACAATGTTGCTTCAACACTACCCCTGTTTGCCTAGCCCAAAAATAGTGCCCCTGTACACACTCAAGTAATTCTCAACTAGTAGTATGCAAAAGCATTTAAAATTGACTTGAATTTCCTCATTTAACATCTGCACTGTCAAGAAGGACCCACAGATTAGTAAAATGCTTATCTGGCTTGTCACCAAGCAAAACTACACAAAAATAACAGTATAAAATGCCTATAAATCCTAACTCACAAAGAGCACTGCATGTCACCCAGCATTAACACTTCAGCAAGAACTATTTACTGACATAGTATAAATGTCATTGACATTGAGGAGACCATTTGTGATATTACCGATATTTGGGATGCCAGTTATGATGTTATTTATTATATAATGGATTATGTTGAGAGGTGTCTGATATCATCAGCAAAGCATGTGGAAGCATGGAGTGGAGTGCAACCCCATTCCCCATCTTTTCTGCATTTGAGTGAAAAGTTCACTATGCTTTTAACAAAAGTGTTTTTTTTTATTTCCAGACTTTTTTTCCAAAAGTTCTAATCAGTGCATTTGTTTTGATCCAGAAATTGACCACTTTTCTTAAAGCTGGAGTTGGATAATTGCACCATAGAATCAAATAAAATGTCATGTTGCTTTAAATGGGGCTTTAAACCCATTAAATTCTAGAGAGGCCTCGCAGTGACAGAGTGAAAGTTGGGGTGAATAACTACCAGTCATCCGAGAAACAAGGCTGGCATGGCAGCAGTGTGTTTTGGGGTGTGTGAGAGCTGAAAATGTATAGATACATATCACAAAAAACATCTACACACATTGTGGTACATTAACCCACTCTCTGATGTGCTTGATCCCATCCCAAGCTGTATCCATAGGCTCAGAAAGTTACATGCAATAGCCTGCAGAGGAGTATCTAACTTCCATAATAAAACTTACATGTGGTGCTCATCAGGGCCCTTACTTCCAATTTTAGTGAGAATCTATAGGCTAGTTTGGGCTGTAAGTCTGACTAAATTTCAAATAGCACCAAATGGGAAAAGTATTTTATTAAAGGGTTAGTAATATCTATACATTAACAAAGGTCATATTGCAGCTATTAGAAAATTAAACTAAACAACCCCAGTCCCATTTCTCAAACATTTATGGTTTGAGAGATATAGAAGGCTAAAGTTCCCTGCTCCCTCACTTTTCCTGATATCAGCTGTAAAGCTGACAGCAGGAGATTCGGGTCGGCTGACTTGAAGCGGCTCTTCAGCAAAGCAGAAATAGCACAATCTAAAAATTAATACTTTATCGGAACAGTCTACAAAATGTGCCTGGTTTGCAGGTACACTTTGTAGACCATTCCAGTGAAGTATTTCTCTTTACATTGTGCTATTTCGACTCTGCTGAAGAGCCGCTTGCTTGTCGCAGGACCAGGATATCCTGCCGTTAGCTTACACTTGTTCACCGCTTTATCAAACCTTATTAAATGTGATTTTACTGCTGCAAATGTTATGGCAAAAGATGATGACAATAATAATTAAAAATGCAAGTTCTGATATTTTGAGAAATATCTCATATGTGTAGGTTACCTGTGTATTTTGGCAGTTAAATGTGCAACAAACACCTTATATTTTCTAAATAGTAATTTTATTTTATTGTTTTTATACTTTATTTTTTTGAGGAATTCAGGCTGCCAGCAACAGTCTGTACCCCTCAAATCAGGAACAGTACTACAGCATACCTCTTTCCCTTTAAATTTGGTCTCTGTGCCTTTGCTCAAAGTTCACATTTAGATTATCATTATTTAAAAAAATCTTATTACAGAGATCCACTAGTAGCAAGAATAGATTACACACTGTACTCAGACAGGCTTGATTTTTTTGATGCCATTGATATCTTTTTTGGGAAGTTGGCCCTTACATAAAATGCCATTTTATGTAATACCAAATAGATATTATAGTGATATTACTAATTTTACTCCTTAATTTATCATATTAACGGTACACCGAAATGAATTGAGAAACCATTAACAGATAGTATATTTATTAATTAGATTATGATAGGGGACTACCTTCTAATATTGAAGCAATAATTCAATTGTATCATTCTGTTTGAATGTTACTCGTCTCCATGACCTCACATATGTAGTAATGCTATCTATATTTCAATCTGTTACAATTATAGATTTATTTTCATAATTATATTATAATAATCTGCCACAAAATTGCAATTATATGTATTTTTTTTATATTTTATAAATAAAACTGGTCATGATTATGTCAAGTTCTGTTTGTTTCATATGGGGATATATCTGTTTAGTACATCCTTATTAAAGGAATTAAAATATTAAACCATAAAATAATTGGGGTTTAATAATGGCACATAGATTTCATTATCCTATATAGATTAAGGAAGAAGTGCTGTTAAGCTGTATTGTGAAAATAACTATTTCTTTGACTGTTTATTTCTCAAATGTGTTTCTATGATCAATAATTAATATTAAAAAAACAGTGATATATGGGAGTCAACAGTAAATCAGAAATGTTTACTATAAGGTTCTATTAAAAATGCATACCAAAATATTTCAGTAGTGTTTGTGTGTCACATTTTGGCATTTATGTCATTGGTGTATTCTCTGTGGCATGGAAAGTGGCAGAGTTTAAGGCAAATGGTTTACTTCTGTCTATGTGTGTGTGTTTATTTTTGCAATAAAAGTTATTTTTCTGTTGTGTCTGCATGTGCTAAATTGTAGTATTCATTTTTGTATCAAATAGCATGTGGTATAGTTACCCCATATTTATCATCTAGGGCTGTACTTAGGAAGCCAGAAAAGCACAGACCTGGAGAAAACCAATTGCACCATGAGGAAAATGGAACCATCTTCTCACGATTAATAGGTGGGGAATCGAAGTTCTAATGCTCATAAAAGGATTATAATTTTTAATTTAAATTGTTTGCCTGATTAGGTTTTTAGAAAGGTTTCTGTCTTCAAATGTCTTGAATGGGCATAATGTTGTTATTTTACCTTTTTTATGTAATAAATCAAGTTTTGTTTTTTGTTTTTACATAGACTAAGTATTTTTTGTCATATGAGTTATTTTGTTTTATGTTTTTACACCAAGTTTAATTTTGCACAGTTATCATGGACTGTTTTCAAAGAAGAGGGGTTAAAATCCCTACATGTTAGCGAACCAGAATGTATGTATGTATATCTGCTTTATATAGCTCCACACAGCGCAAGCAGCATCTTTCAACAGTAATATGTTCCAATAAATAATTGGATATAAAATAAGCATCACGATCATAGAAACAATAGGAGCTTACAGTCTAAATTGCTAATAGGTGATAGACAGCAGGGTATGAGGATGCCAAGTGCTCTGAGTTAAAGTGCTGATTTTGGTGCTAGTGCTCCAGAAATAAGATTTCATGGTGGATTTAAAGACAGAGGGGATAGTTCTAGATGTAGGGAGAGAGGTAAGGTAAGGAGTTTAAAATGAAAAAGGTCTGAGACAGAGAGGTCAGGGGGTGTGAATGGTGTAACAAGAATGGCAATGTGTGTTGAACAAAGGAGGTGACCGGGAACATAAGTTGAGATGAGGGAACAAATGTAAGGTGGGGACACAGCATGGAAAGCTTTAAAAGTAAGAAGAAGGCCTTAGAAAGTAATGCAGTGCTGAATAGGGAGTCATGAGAGATATCTGAAAATTATATGAGTTTTTGGAGAGAGTGTAGTGATTCATGCACTAGAGCTTAGGACAGATTTCATAGGGGAAAGAGGGGAAGCCAGGAGGCCAGTTAGTAGTATACAAAAGGAAACTCTGTGCATCAGATCCTGACTTTAAAAATATATTATAAACAGTAGGGTTAAGGTATATATTTTTGGCCAAAAAGACAATATGCTTTCTTGCCCCATCAAGGCACCCCAGATTTAGGCAACTCCCTATTTGCCTCAAATCTGTGAACATGTGTTTATTATAATGCAATTAAAAAGCAGTGATACCACCTTAACCCTACTGTGAACAAAACCCTTGTGGGAGAAATAAGGGAAGTATTTATTCCTTCCCTAATTCAGCTATAACCTGAATAGACAGGCAGCTACCAATCAAAAGAGGAGGAGCGAAATCCTCCCAAATAACCTGCCCCATCAAAGCAACCCAGATTTGGGTGAGTCCCTATATTACACTAAATACATGTTCACAGATTTGACCCGCCAAAAATGTATATAACTATATCCCACTGTTTATTAGTTATAGCGTCATGATCTTTATTTGTAAAGGCCAGGATCCGATGCACAGACTCTCCTTTTGTTTACTTTGTATATGTAGCCAATATATTGTTCTTGCTGCTTTTCTGAGTACACACGTTTAACTATTTGAACACTATTTATAAATTCTATTTTGAGCTCGTCATGAACCTGTATGTTTTATACAAGTTAGACGTATATTGCTATAGTCTAAGCAGGATAGAATGAGGACATGCACAAGAGATTTAGCGATTTTTGTGACAGAAAAGGGCAGATTTTAGAAAATTTGAAGAAGTGACAGGTTCTAGTGAGGGGAGAAAGAAAGGGAAGAATCAAATAGGCAGCATGCTTAGCTGAATGGATGAATGTTAATTCCATCAACTGTCTCATGACGTCTCATGACGTCAGCTACATGCTGACCTCTGGAAAAGGGGAGGGATGGGGAACTTTCAGCTCTCATATCTCTCAAACCATAAAGGTTTGAGAGATCCAAATTGGCACAGTAAGATTATCTTTTGAATACCTTCAATATTAGGGTAAGTTAATGTTAGACATTACTAACCCTTTAGGTGTAGTTTGGTATTCCTGTGTAGCTTTTGATAAAGCATAATACAGGCAAAACAGCAGACATTTGAGCAGGAATGGGGAAACAGTGAGAATAGAAAAATCCAAACTCTTCATAAATACAAGATCCAGGAAGTGACCAGCTTTGTGAGTGACACAGTCAGTGCATTGATGGAGATCAAATGAGGAGGCTAGTTCAATAAGATGTGAAGCAAACACCCCCTCTTCGACCAGTGGAGCGATGGGTGTGTGAGAAGCAGAACCCTCTATAAGAGAGTGTAGCTTAAACTTCTGTGTCAGGTACAGACAACAAAGTTCCTATGAGGGAAAACAGTGTTAGGGACTGCTCGCAGGAACTATTGTGAATGAGTGTTGATTCATTATCTAGGGAGCTGATGTGTGAAAGAGTTCAGGGGAAGGGGAGAGAAGAGGGAGGAAAAAAGGGAATGTCAATGAGATTGGAACCCTACAATCAACTTTAAGAGGACATGGTAAGTCTAAGGTGGTAACAGATGGGTATTGGGTTTTGCCAGGGTTGGGGGCAATATCCCCAGCAGAAAACAGCAGGATAAGGGAATGGGCAGAAATATCACACTGTGATTTATACTGATGTCTTGGAGTAGGGATTGCAGTGGGAGAAGGGGTTAAAATCTGGAGAAGTGAATAAGAGAAGCGAGTGTAATGGAAAGGAGGGATGGAGCGATATGGATGCAGTTTTGACATTCGGGGGAGAGTTGCAGCTAAAGAGAATCTTAGGGAGTATTGAGAGATAGCACTGAGAATGTTCTTTGTGCCTCCCAGCCAACATTACATTTTAAGTGTTCAATAGTACCCTATAAGTTGTTAAGCCAGTATAATAGTGAGCTGCAGAACACCCACTGTTTCATGCACTGAATTGTTTTACTCCTCATCAGAGCTTTGTGTTCCATCATGAATCCAACATGTCTACAGATCCACAAAATTTATGAAGTCCATTTTCCTGACTCACAAGCATTTTCAGCATAAAAGAAACTGTAATCAAATTAGTGAAATCACTTCCCACTTCCATTTCACAGAAATGCGACATATAGCATTAGCAACCAGCATTGATTTATTGAGAAATCATAGCAGTTACACAGGTCACAGGAAAACAATGTTTCATGTAGTGTGACACATAAGATCTGGATATTTTGTGCTTGTTTTCAAATACCAATGAATTGATTGAACTGATATCACTGAGGGTTGGGGAGGAGAACTGGAGTTACTGATATAGCATAATTAAGAGGAAAGCATGAAGGTAAGAAAAATCAATATATGCATGGCTAAAATAATAAGGGTAGAGATAAATATTACACCTCCTCTAATCATTATGTATAAAGACTGACCCATATATTAGTAACCTGTTAATATTTTTCCACAGTTGGTAATTTGAGTTCTAAGATGGCTGATACCTGTTTTCATTAAAATCTTTATCTGAGAAATTACTGATTGTCTTCAAGAAAGCTGTGCTTTTATTGATGGTCAAAAAACTAAATAAGAGGCTTAAAAATGATTTGGGTTATACATTTTATGAGTAATGATTTTAAATAGAGGAATGGATAAAAATATGTGATCTAAAATTAAAAGGAACAAAACAGAAAATAATAATCACACAGGGCATAAAAATTGAAAACTGAATATATATATAATTGTCAAGGGAAGGGCCTCTAAGTGTAAAGGGAAGGGAGAAAATCAGTAAATTAATTTATGGACCTCTTCAGATAGCAATACGGCAGTGATAATGATTAAATCTTTGTAAACAGACTGATTCTGATGTGCTATACATTTACATGTTCCTATTTAAGTTATTCATGTTAATCTTTTATTATGGCATCTCAGTATGGCACAAGCCATTTACAGAGAAAGGCCTTTGTCTAGTTTTCTTTATAAAACTGTCTTATGAAATATTAGGATCACATAAGAAAAATATTCTTGAATAACTTAAATGACATTTGCATTTACAACATATATAGCCATAGCAATCCAACCATGAATACTACTGTCAGGGTGTTCACATTACACCTACATTGCAGAAGCACCAACAAGTAATTTACTTAGTTCAAAATGCTGATGTGTCAGCTGAAAATAACAGATATCACTTGATTTATTGTAGTATTTTAGATGATTAGGAAGGCTAACATAATTGATGAAAAGGCTGCATAACTATAGATGTTAAAGATCCCAGCCATAGGTCTCTCTGGAATATGATCCCTAGGACAAAGATCTCCATGTGCTCTGACAGTTTTGACAGCCACCATCCAAATATTCAATTACTTCTGCTAAATATTGCAGTGCCTGGGTTTGTGATTTAGTTCTTCAAAATGTCAAGTTGGGTACAGTAGGTTACCTGGACTTCATGACTGAAAATTGTATATAAACAGAAATTTTTCTGTTCCTAAATGTTTTAGAGAGACATTTTGTACAGATTGGGCTTCCCATTTAAATGAACAGTTATATATTTTGAAAAGTCTGTATGGATCTAAAGCCTTGCCAGAAACTTGAAAATAGAACTGTCAATAAATCAAGCAGCACATTTAATGATTTCTATCATGCTTTATTGATGAAATAGATAGCATATCGTCTTGCAGTAGAGAAGCCATTGATTATACTTTACAGAGTATAGTAGGAAAAGATTGGTAAAACCTTGAACCCTTAAAATGATAATTATTTATTAGTCATTTTAAAGTAAGTCATATATATTATGTAAGGTTTATTTCAGATAGAGAAGCAAGCGATTCAAGTAAGGTATTTTAGATAAGGGGAAGTTTGCCTGATGCGAGTACAGTAATTATCACACAGATTTAAAGCTATAGTTGCTAGGGAATGACTATCAAGTACACAAAAACAAAGAAGACCTCAGCACACATTTAAAACTATCTTGTGCCAGTATTACATTTATTTTACTATGTCCTCAGTATCCAGAAGAATTCAGTGGGCGCTTTGAGGTAAATAACTATTCAAAACTATTTGCCTAATAAGCTTTCATAACCATATCAAATAACATATAGAGATGTCCATAACATCTAAGTTTATTTTGAATGCACCTATGTATACTGTGCGTCATTTTTTTCTTTGTTTAATTGCAAGATAATTCTAGACCTTTGACCACAAATATAATATTTTCGACAATAAAAAAGGAACCAGCATATTGAGTAAATATGGATATTAACATGATTTTGCCAAGAAAACATTTTCAATATCTTATTCTCCCTGATAATCTTAATATATAAGTGGTGGATCTAGCCAAAGTATGTTCCACATTGAATATTATGGGCTTCTCATTTGTGCATCAAAGATATATCCACACCCTCATAATTCCCACGCATCCTTAATCTCCCCAAGACACATCAACATCTCTAAGAAATGTTCATGGGTTTACTATGAGCTGGAAATTACACAGACAATAGAGCATCAATCCCTTAACCCTTTGCATGCCATAGGGATGTGCATTGCACATTCCTGTGGTACTTAAAGGGTTATAAAAGTAAATAATACCAATCAATACACAATCATCCTCTCAGCTCTATGTCATTTTTAATGCATATATGTACTGTACATACAAATTACTCTAAAAAAAATGAATATAGAATGTAACCCTTTGGATAGTGGAGATGTCTCCAGTCTATTGCTTTGCAATGTGTTGGAAACACTTCTAGCAGAAAAAGGGTTAAAAAAAAGTGAGTAACACAATCCAATTCCCCGTCTCCTTCATGTATGAGGAAAATAAGAGACCATCTAGATTTAGTGGAGGGGCTGCTACTGATTGATAGCCGGCGAGTCAGCCCTGAAGTCCCTGCTGGCTTGGCACTGCTCTCCCAGGCTGGCTGTGTGTGACATGCTATGAGTAACCAGTAAAGTGTTAGTACTTCACTTCCCCACCCCTCCTCTGCTGTTTGTCACTCCGCTACTCCTTCTCTACCTGTTTGCCACTCTGCCACCCCTCCTCTGTCCCTTTCACCACCATTCCTACCCTTCTCTCCCTTTATCATCCGCAGTGTGGATTCCCAGTGATTGTTTATGCACCCAGTAATGTACACCGTAGACCCTTTATGCCTGGCTATCTTACATCAGTGTCATGTGCCTATACTTTTATATTTCAAGAAAAGGATATGCTTTTATTCGGGGGGAAAAGTGCAAGTACTTCACTCTGCCACCCCTCCTTCTCCTGATAACAATCTGCTACTGCCACCCCTCCTGTGTTCCTTTTGCCACTTTCCCTATCCTTCTCTCCCTTTGCCATCTGCCATGTGGATTACAAAGGGTGAGAAGAACAGGGAAGGAGGAGAAAGAGACAGAGGAGGGGTGGCAGAGTGGTGAACGGGCAAAGGAAGGGTGGTAGAGTGGCGAATGGGTGGAGGAAGTGTAAACTGAAGTCCTAGCACTTTACTGGTTCTTTACCGAATTTCACATACAACCAGCATGGGGAGAGTGGCGCCATGCCAGTAGAGATCTCAGGGCTGAGTCACCTGTGATCAGTATTGGCAGCCCTTCCACCACATCTAGATAGTCTCTTCTGTGCTTCATATGTGTAGGAGAGGGAAAAGTGGTTTGCGATACTTTAATGCTTTTATTCCATTGTCTGCTATTAGTGTCGCCAATGCATTGCAAAGCAATGCTTTGGAGAAATCTCTACTAGCCAAGGGGTTAAATTCTATATTCCATTTTTTTCTAATAATATGTGCGCAGTACAAATAATAATAATAATAATAAAAAAATGACATAGTTGAGAGGATGATTGTGTATTGGGTGGTATACTGTACTTTTCTAACCCTTTGAGTGCTACAGGGGTGCGCATTGCACATCCTGGCACTCAAAGGGCATAGCTGGATACTCTACGGATTTGCCCCGGAGACTCCGGTTTTGACTCTGCATTACTTGGTCTCCTGGGCAGAAGCTGATTCTCCGGATGTGGAGAGTTTCTAATGAAACTCTGCCCACGTCTACTCCTTCCCTGTCTGTTCCTCCCACTCCCCGCCCTCTCTCCTCCTTCCCCAGCCTATTCTGCCCATTTTTTGCTAGTTTCTTAAGCCTGCCCCCACTCACAATTAAGCCCCACCCCTTTTGGCACAAATATCATCATTTATCTCCCACAAGTTATGCTGTTTGTTGTGCTGAAGCCTCTTACTGAGCAAGTGGGGAATCAAATAAGATGTTTTCAGACTTCAGGGTTGTCTATTGCTGGCTATGTGTAAGGGATGTGCATTAGGAAACATCATCATTTTCTCCTGTACTATGAACTGCCCTGATGATTCTGTATAGGTAGTACATGGTTTCCTGGTTACCATTGCTACAATCATAATGGCTTCTTCTGCTCCATTTTAGTACACTATGAGAATGCCTTGACTTCGGTTCTCTTTATCAATAACTGAAATCCTTGTATTAGTGGTCATTTGGTATTCCATCCTAGATATCTAGGTGTTTATTTTTTATATTAATTTCTTTCAGCATTTGTATATGGATGTAATAGTATTCATAGATTAATTGGCACATCCAGTGGTCTGTGTTATATACAGGTTACGTATCTTTTATATACAGCTTTAACTATTTTTTTCTTTCCCCTTTTTTCCTGAGGACAAAATGTGTTTTTGGGATACTTCATATCTGCAGACTGGGACACTTTATTTACATAGTAAAATAGTTCTTTACATTTGCACACATTATAACATCACATGGTTTCTAATACTACTCCCGTCTGTGTCTCTCTCTCTCTCTTTGAAGGACCTCTTCCTGGCTGTGCAGCAGTTATGAGGCAAACCAACAGCACCTTATGGGACAAATATACTGCTCTTTGTTGTTTACTCATGCAAGGCAGGGAAATCTGATTAAAAAAATTATGTAAATGCTGCCATTCCCGTGATATATACACATATAAGGAGACATTAAATTTGTATGACTAGCCTTTATTGGTTCTATGGAATCAACCAGCTTCCAGCTGGTAGATGAATCAAGTATATCTATTTTCTAGTCATTCATTGATGAATGATTACGATCAGATATGAGCTGTCATTGATGCTTGATTAATTATCCCCTTAATTCATATGGCAAATGTTCTTCATCATTATTCCAATAGCCACTGAGAAAAGTAATTTCCTTTCTGGAAAATACTAGAGTTTACCATTAACTGAACACTTTCAATTATACTTTTGCTTTGTGTATCCACTATATGTGTAAAAAGAAAGTTAGCTTTGTTTGCAGATAAACCATTGCTGGAGACCTTGATGGGTTCAGCCTGTGTGTATTTTACCAGTTCCTTATTAACTGCAGGACCTACATTGCCGTTGTTACATATATATCTGTTTTAAGTGAGTTATATTTATGTATCACATTGGAATCTTGTTTTATAACAGAGGAAGGGCTATCTATATTGGTACTTATGGACAGAACCTTATCTCAAGATGTCTGGCTAAACTCTATTACTTGTGAAAGGTATTACTGGATTTTATCTAAAAAATATCTTTTTTTTGCTCTGTGAGGAAAATTGGATAGAAAAACAGTGATAACTTTGTCACCAGGAATAGAATATAACCCTTAGAGAGACCCCTTCCAAATGAATTGCCCTTATGTGTATGTGCCCTTTCACACTCCCGGTACACAAACCCAAAAGTTTATTATTTTTTTAATCAAACTGTTAGACATGTTGCTAGTTGGTTTTAAATAGACACTTTTGGAAAAATTGAAGTCATAGCTTGTAACTCTATAATGAATGATAAGAATAGCATCACCTGGTGATCACAATATAAACATACAGTTTAGTAAGAGCTATAATAATTTTATAATACCTTTTGAATTCCCAGCAGTGGGTATAGCTTTGATTTACTCAAGAGGGAAATAGTTACAATATTATATATTTTATATGCAAAACAAATAGACACATGCACAAACACACATAAAGAAATGGTCAAAAATTCTCAACTAGGAACAAAACTAGCAGTGTATATAGCAGGCTCTATAAGACCTTAGCTAAAGGAAAGTGCAACGTGAGTAGGAAAATGTACTTTACAACCTGATACCTACCACGCACGTTCATTTTTAACTGTACTTTTCTAACTTTTGGTTTATATTTTTTTTTTTTATGTTTTTCATAAAAAAAAGTTTATTTAAGCTTTGCAACTTTAGTCCTCTGGGTCCCTGGATTTTATGTGCACATACTCTTATTAATATTTATTCTACATATGAGGAAATGTATATCAAATGGGAAAATTAATGATTAACTAATTACTTTGTTACAACATTTCATGAATGTACCACAACCATTGACTTGCATCATTCGTTTGTACCCTTTCATCAGGGAAAGTGAGAAGGGGCTCTGTGTAGAATGACAGAGAGCTGAAGTGATTGATACACAGAATAGCCAATAGAATCCTTGCAGGAAGTGGAGGGACAATCACCTTTGCTATGGCTATGATTGATTGTTGCAACAGTATATGAATCTCTTGTTTATCTCTGATGAGTTTTCTTCTCTGACCAATCTTGATTTCCGAGGGATGTTCCTTCAAACTAATATAATCTGGGTGCAACATGCTTTCCTTATTTGCAATTCACTTTCTTCTTTTGTTTATTTAATTTTTTTATTTAGAAAAATGTTTTTCCAGGAAGAATACTTTGAGATTTCTCTTGTATTAAAGTATGTCCAGGATTGTTTACAGCAAAGAGCTGCATCTCTACACAAATAGAGAAACATTCTATATTACATTGTAACAGAGTCAAAGATGCTGCTGCTTCTGTCTTTACTCTCAGAGATCTGTGTAGACTGTATACCATGCTGCTGCTATATGTGTCTGTCTAGATTGGTCTAAAGCTGGTGCTATTGGTGGTGGTACTATAATTCCAACTCTCATCTCTTCCATCACTTCGTGAAGCCCAGTGTTGTGCTTGTAATTGAGTCATATACACTGCTTCTACCTTCTTTGCTCTCAGAGATCAGAGTCTGTTTTTTTTGGGGGGGTTTGTGGAGGAGAAGGGGGCTGCTGCCTTAGTCAATAGACTGTTTTAGCCCACATCAGTGTATCTTATTTATTTATTTATTTATTTATTTATTTATTTTGGGTGTTTTACTTATGAGCATACTCCTTATGCAGGAATATGAACAAATAATAAAATAAATCTTAAATAAAAATGCAAACCTTTATTATTTATATTTATTGGTATTATTTGTTAATGTACCCTGATGGAAATCATGATGGAATGGATGGCCAATTTTTATTGTAATGTATTTGAAGTAATCTTGTTCAGATGTCAGTCCAAAGATGGCAGAAGAGGACACCCCCATTGAAAATGGTGTTTAATTAATTCCGCCCGGCAACAAATATTTTTAATGAAATTCTGACTAACCAAAGACAAAGACAAACAAAGTTCATTTTCTCTGAATGCTTTATATTTTATGCACCGAAATAAAAAATGTTCTTGCTGTGCACAAATATTTCCATGAAGGTCAGTGGAAGTTGATTATCAGATCAAGATGGCTTACCTCAGAAAGACAACAATTAAGTACAACTACATCTGTGCCAACATTTTACAAATAATTCTTTAGCGGGTTTGTTTTTCGTAAGATAGGCACTCTTTGCAAATGATTATTTAATGCAATTTTTCCAAGTACAAGTTTTTTTTAGAATAATGACTTTATGACTTTTAAGAACATTTGCTATATTTGGATGTTTTTTTATTTCAAAATGTATGTATAGCTCTAAGACACACCAGTTACTATTTGAGTCCAAACTATCTGATGTTTACATGTATGTCACTGATGCAGTGATATCTCTTTTTCTGTTTTGGCTACTCAGTTATGTTGGTGAACAGCACATAATTATGGGAAATGCTTCATTTCAACTAATTAAAATATTGATCAGAGCTCAGATCCATAAATCTCTATAGTGTGACACTGTGAGATGCTTCACAATATGGAAAGAGATGCCTTTTAGATGAATGGACAGCTTACACTGAAAACATACAGAATTCCAAATGTGACTCTTGGGACATTGTAACAGTATAAAATATTATGATATAAATGTTCCTACAGTTAGTGTTTATCAAATGTTATTGCAAACACACTGGTCTTCTGTATTATTTTCAGACTGAGCAATTGCATTATTTTATGGACATGCATATAAATGTAATAATAACCCTAAAGTATATTATATTTCAGTTTTTGATTAGTACTTCTAAGTGATAAGAAATGAGTGTCTTGAAGCTATCACTGTAGTCAGAGTAAAATACATTATATGTATGTGTGTAAGTATATATTCCCATAAAAATAATACATTTGAAAATTAAATTCAAGATATGTATGTCCTGTAGCACTATACCACAAACCACTGGATAACAGAATGGTGCCAATGTCAGGAGTGAGGAGTTGAGTCAGTTGATGCTGATGTCACTGGAAACCCCCAAAGTCACTTGTAGAGCTGAGACTATGAAGCGTGACACTGAGCCACACACAAGAAGGGAGGAAGCAGTCACTGGGCACCACCCAGAAAACAGAGCTGGGAGATAAGTCAAGTCATTGTTGTCAAATCGGAGGATTGATGTCACGGGATTAAACTCAACTGATGTCAGGAGGATAACTGGGGTCAAAGCAATCCAGTCATATGTATGGACCAGTGCTGTGGGATAGCTCTGCAGCATAATCAGGAGAATAGCAGGGAGTTAACCCTTTGAGTGCCAAAAAGGTATCCGATGCCTTGCATTGCAATGCATTGTATACCTCACTGGTACTCAAAGGGTTAAAGCTATATAATCAGATGTGGAAAGTCACAGTCAAATGGAAGGTGAAGTCTAGAAGACACAAGATAAAGTATAGCTACAGCAGTCAAATCAGGGAAACAGGAGAAGGTCCTTATGCTCTTGAAAGGAATGTAAGGCATTGTCCTACTGCAAGGTAAGTCTTGGAAAAAGTGTTAGCAGGTTGAGTCCTGCAACAAACGTATATATTTATATTTCCCAGAGATAAATACTATATTAAGTATCTGTCCTGGGAAATAGGAAGCGCCACAAATATCAAATTATTTCCTTATCTTATAATGCAATAGAATATAAACATATATTAGACCTTTATGCAATATATCTTAACCAATACCCAGGATAAGGATTTTCCAAAAGTCCTTTAGAATCCTATGCAGCTTGTTGTATGGTTGGGATTTCCATCAATACACTACAAAAAAAGCAAAGACAAAAAACAGCGCAGGGAACTCCTCTAAGTGTAGTATCTTCACAATTTCCAGCCTTCACCTTCACCACGTGCATATGGATGGTACTCACTTTTCAGAGAGGATAAGACTGCCTCTCAGTATGTCTTACACTCCTGGTATATACCCCAGGTACGGTAATCACCTTTCAGTCTCCCAGGTATCTTCCACCGCTAGACCCTTCTATGGTTCTTCTATGGGTACAGTATCTTCTCCTTACTCCCATAGACTGTCTATCTTTAGGTGGGTATTATCTTCTGGGTATATTATTATAGACTAATAGGTTTAGTATAAATGAATAAAATAAAGTGTAGCTCCATACGCTGGTGAGTAAGGCTATAAGTAATTTATTAAAATAAATATAAAAAATATTCCCATAAAAATTATTACATATACTAAAAGCTAGTAATCAACCAAATATATTAGCTCAACAGAAATAATAGCTCAACGCGTTTCGCAGGATTAACCCACTTCCTCAAGAGCTGCTAATTGAAAATACTTGCCATTGAATGGCTTCTATTTATACAGATACCTTTTTGCATGATCGCCATTCAAACACACTTCTTTTCCGGTTACCATCTCCATGTTTCCCTTCCCGCCCTTCACCGCGCATGCGCTGCGTTCCACTATTGGAACGCATCTACTGCGCATGTCCCAATTACCATATCCGGTTCTCTATTCTGTCTGTTTCATCCTCACGGCGGACATAGATCACCATACTGTAATGCAGAGGGGGAAGAAAACGGAAGGAAGCCACGGAGCGATACCGTTCATTTGACAAAGTCATTATCCATATATGGCTCTCTATGTTACTTCCCCTTCGTTCTTCATATATATATAAAAAAACTCAATAAGCAATTACTCTTCTTCATATACTCAAAACATCACATCAGTCATTATGTGGTATATTCCTATAATGAATATACATAATCACTATATAATACCATATTTAAAGCCAAAGGGGAGTCATAAAGAACCTACCTCAAAGAAAGCACCATTTCCCAATTATATACAATGATACAGATTTATATATATGTCTCATTTAAATGTCTAAATTCCTATATAACATGTGGTTATGAGTGCACCCTATAAACTTCTCTTAAAAGTATCTCTTAAAAATATATTCTTTTGAAAATATTATCATTACCATTTAAGGATGAGATTAGAAGAAAAAAAAAAAAAAAAGACTAATAAGTTTATTACACTATAAACTCATTTCCCTTTAATTTACATTGTGTAATATACTGTCTATATTATCTTGTATTTACCTTACCCCAATAATTCCTATTATCTATTATTATTCTATGAGGATGTTATAAAACATAAATCAATTTCTTCATTTAATCCATAATCACCCATTGTGCCCAATGTGTAAATCCAAAAAGGATTCACGCTTACAAAGCGTGTTAAACCTATTGGCCCTATCACTAGAAATACTCTCTATTCCCATCACCCTGAAACCTTCCACTCCTCCTTTTTTTTTTTTTTTTTCCTGCAACAACATAACCCTTAAAAAGAAGTTAGTAGGCTGGTAGGGACATCCATTTAAAGTTGGTGATTTGCAGGTGGTTACCTATGACAACATAAAACTGTTAGCAGTTGCATTTAGAAGAGGGCTATGGTGGACTGAGAATTGAAAACAAGTGACTGGTGGTTGTGGCAACAGTGCTGGATGATAAACTTCCCATGGATCATACTAATTACCAAACAATAAATTAAAATATGACCTTTCTGGTCCATGAAAAAGCCATACATATTACACAAAATGGACAGTCTATAGATGTTGCCTTATACCCTGCATCCTATTAATCTCCACCACAAACAGACCTTTCAGTGTGAAATGTTGGGGTACATTGTTGCTGCTGTTTTGGGGCATAGATAAGGGGCACAGTGAAAGCAGCAGCTCCTGATTTCTTGGAGGACAGTTTAACATTGTTAATAGGAATGGGCAAAAGTTGTCACCGTGTTTCCACAAGAAATTTTGTGAAAAACCCGTTGTTATCCTATTTTTCATGGGAAAATCCACTTTAAAACTAGTGCTTAAAATGTTTGCATCTTTCACCCACTGGCCAAAATCTTTCACCATTTTATCAATGGCTAGAAAGTTTTCGCTCATTGATTTACTTTTTTTTGTACTTCTGCTATAAAAACATGACATTTTCACTGAAGGCAGACACAATAGAAGCTGCTACAGAGCGAGATGGACGTGCTGTGCTGTTCTCCTGTGATATTTTGCAAAAATTGAGGCAGGAGAGGCTCATTGTGACTCCTATCACTATGAGCAGCAAATAAAGGAACTGGAAGGACCCTTATTATTTGTCCAGTGAGTTTGAGGAGGAGGAGGAGGAGGAAATGACTAGCAGTACTGAACCAATGCTGTCCAGTCCCCCTACATCACCCCAAGGGTTCTTGGGGAATGTAATGAGAAGGGAGGGAAAAAGGGTAGTACTAGTGAGAGCAGGACAGGTCAGCTGCCTGTGCCTGCTGCAAGACATGCTGTCCCTGCTGCCAATGCCACCATTGCTGTACCTGCAGCCACTAGTATTGTACCTGCTGCCAGACGTACTGCCACTAGTGCTGTACCTGCTGCCAGATGTGCTGCCACTAGTGTTGTACATGCTACCCCTGCTGCCAGTGCCACCTTTGCTGTGTCTGCAGCCACTAATGCTGAACCTGCTGCCACCAATACTTTGCCTGCTGCTAGTGTTTCTTGTAGTACTCGGGGGGGAAGGATAAAATGATTCCAAGTGTGACAGCAAGGGACCCTAAATCACACTTGCCATTCCCAAGCAATCCTGCCAGTGCTAGTACTACTATTACTAAGGTCCAGCAGCTTGTTAGCATTAGGAGTAAAGGACGGGGGTAATCAACAATATCCTCATATTACTAGTTACTGTGAGACTGAGAAGGAAGACTCTGCGGCTAAACTTGATATGGTTGGTGTTAGTAGTAGTAATGGTGAAGCAGCCGGAGTGGTAGGGGAAACATTTGAGAGTGTCCAGACTAGCGGTCAAGGGAGCCCACACCATTCCTCTGGTTCTGGGAGTCCCCTTTCCTTCACTACAGTGTTCAAGTTGAACATGATCCTTAAGAGGCCAGAACTGGTGTTGGGGGAGAGCAGGCTCAGAATTAATACCATCACCACCAGCAGGGGCACAGATCAGCTGCCTGTGCCTGCTGCCACTGCTGCTAGTGCTAGTCTGCCTTCTTCTTCAGGTCAAAAGGAAATGGCAAGTGTGACATTAGGGGACCCTCTGTCACATTGCTTGTCACCTCCTCCAAGCAGCAGTGAGATGTCTGGAATAGAGCAGCAGCAACAACAGCATGTAGGGACTAGTGGTAGAGGTGATGATGATGCTGGAGAAGCTGGGGAGGAAGGCATTGATGGCCTTTTTAGCAGAAACTGAGAAGGAATGGGAGACAGAAATGAGGATGGGCATTACCACCACCACCACTAGCAGTGAGATTTTGGAATTAGAGGAATTTGCAACTGCTCTCATGCTGAGTTGCAATGGCAGCAGGATAGTGAGGAGCAGGCTAGTGTGCCACAGACCTCCGTGGACACAGTGGGAATGAGGTCAACAAGTGATGCGGGACTAGGACAGGTTCCACTTGCCAGCAGTAGCAATACTCCTGATCCTAGTTGCAGTGCTGAATCTGAGGCAGTAGCAGGAACAGCAGCAACATTATCCGATGCCACAGACAATGAAACGAAATGTGGAGGACAAGAAGAAAGAGGCCATTCTTCTCCATCTGTTCCCTTCCCCCAGAAGTCATCATGGGTGTGGGACTATTTTTCTGTTGGGGCAGGCACAGTGCAGTCATCAGCAATGGCACTGTGCACAATTTGTGACAAGTCAGTGAGAAGAGGAAAGGCGGGAACACACCTTGGCACAAGTGCCCTGATATCACACATGAAACACAGACACCATGACATTTATGTCAAACATGTTAAAGACAAACACCCACCACAGAAATCAAGCACCACTTATGCTGTCCCTGACTCTCCAGAAAGGCAACAAGAGGCGAGGTAGAGATCAAAGAGGAGCAGGAATAGAACAACCCAGGCAGTACTGGAAGTTCCATGATGAGTAAAACAACTAGCTCGCCATCACCTTCTAGGATAACAACTACATCTTCTGCCAATCCACGTCGTTCATTGTTACCACCCCCGCCAAATGATAGCCACTCTGTTGATGTTAAGATGTGGCAGTTCCTCTCTACCCATTGCATACTGTGTGGTGCACTGACCACACATGCCAGTGTGGTGGAGGAGAATTGCAATCAGTGCATCAAGCGGCATCTGAGGAGATTCCATCCTGCAGAATATGCTAAGATTGTGGCAGGGAGGGTTCATCATTACTATTAAAATGTCAGCAAATTGTCATGTGTCCTTAACGGGTCTGGAAAAGGGGTACAGTGACAGTGGCAGTACTTGGTTTTGGGTGTCATGATGTTTGGATACAGTTGTGCCCCCAGATGTTGTTTTCCACACACACTGTGCACATTGCAGTTGCTGATAAGACCTGCTGTTCCTGCTCTCAAGGGAAAAAATATATTCTAATAACAACACACCCATGATGATTTTGGAAAAGGGGCAGGTGGAGCCAAACAAGCTTAAAGGGATAGTAATACTTTGTTTTATCTTTATTTTATTTTGTAGGCATTAAAAAAACATGAAGAACGATATGTCTTATCTCTCAAACCTTTATGGTTTAAGAGATATTCACAAGCAAAGTATCCCCCCCCCCGTTCAGTCAGATCAGAAGGGAGGTGCCCAGGTAGACTGCAGAGAGGGACAATCTTCAATTAAGATAAGGGAAAAAGCTGAAAAACTTGTTAAGGGGGGAAGGGCTTTCATTGTTTTCATTGTAAGAAGAATGTCCTCTTCTGTTAGCTGTCTAGTCTTACAACCAGATTCACATCTGAGAAGAGATGGCTTACACTAGGTAAAAGGGGCGGGAGGGGGAAACTTTGCTTGTGAATAGCTCTTAAACCATAAAGGTTTGAGAGATAAGACTTACATCATTCTTCATGTTTTTTTAATGCCTACAAAATAAAATAAAGTTAAAACGAAGTATTACTATCCCTTTAAGTCCTACAAATCAATGTTTGTTCAGGGCTTGGGCCTCTAATAAATCTAAGTCATACAAAGGCCTCCAACAACAAATCTAACAAATCATCTACAAAATACTCTTTCAAGTCAAGTATCAGTCCACCACAGTGGCAGCTTATGTCAGGGGTTTCCTGTCTCTATCACTTTAAATACAAATTTCTTATTTTATTTATTTATTAACTGTCCCCCCCAATAGCAGTCAAGAAACCCCTCCCAAAACAAATTCCCTGTTCAAATGATTCATTCATTCACCAACACAGGCACCCTCCTCACACCCCTTTATACCATGTCTTAAGGTTTCTATTTTATTTTATGTTCCCATTGATTTGAATGGAATGAGCTAGGCGAAAAAAAGAGGAAAAAAGTGGAAAACTGGACATTTTTTGGGGGGCGACATAACTGTCCCTTTAAGTAATAATGCTTTAAATGTTAATAGTTTATATCCATCAATTAACAAAATGAATATTGAGTGAAAGAAGAAAAATCTAAATCAAATCAATATTTGGTGTTACCACCAGTTACCTTAAAAACAGCATCAATACTTCTAGGTACACTTGCACACAGTTTGTTTAGCAACTCGGCAGGTGGGTTGTTCCAAACATCTTCCACAGTTCTTTTGTGGATTTAGGTACCTCAGTTGCTTCTTTCTCTTCATGTAATCAAAGATGGGCTTGATGATGCTGAGATCAGGGCTCTTTGTGGGCCATACCATAACTTCCAGGACTCCTTGTTCTTCTTTACGCTGAAGATAGTTCTTAATGTCTTTGGCTGTATGTTTGGGGCCAATCAGATGCCACCCTGATGGTATTGCATGATGGATAAGTATCTGCCTGTACTTCTCAGCATTGAGAAGACTATTAATTGTGACCAAATCCCCAACTCCATTTGCAGAAATGCAGTCACAAACTAGCAAGGAACCTCTACCACGCTTCACTGTTGCTTGCAGATACCCATTCTTGTACTGCTCTTCAGCCTTTAGCAAACAGACTGCCTTCTGCTACAGCCAAATAGTTTAAATTGTGACTCATCAGTCCTGAGCACCTGCTGTAATTTTTCCTGCACCCCAGTTCCTGTGTTTTTTGTGCATAGTTGAGTTGCTTGACCTTGTTTCCTTGTCGGAGGTATGGCTGTTGGGCCACAAGTCTTCCACGAAGATTACTTTCTGAACAGACTTCTTCGGACATCTTCTGATTGGGAAGGGAAGTAAGCATGATGTGTCTTTCATCTGCTTCACTAAGTTTCCTTGGCCAACCACTGTGTTAGCGGTCCTCAGTGTTGCCAGTTTCTTTGTGCTTCTTCAAAAAAGCTTGGACAGCACATCTGGAAACCCCTGTCTGCCTTGAAATGTCTACCTTGCTGATGCAGTATAACTACCTTGTGTCTTGTTGCTGTGCTCAGTCTTGTCATGGCATATGACTTTTGACATTAAACTGTCTTCAGCAAACTCGCCTTGTTAGCTGAGTTTGGCTGTTCCTCACAAAGTTTCAACCCACATACTAATTTGATGATCATTAGCCCATATATTTGGGTATCATTGTACTCAGGAGATATTTGGCATTCATATTTCATACTTTTTTTGATTCACAGAGATAAAATGTTGTATAGTAATGGGTGACTTTAATATAGGTATCTGAAAATGTTCTGAAAACCCGTATTTTGAACAACATATCCTTGCTTTATCATCCTGCACAGGAAAACACTTCAGCCATTTTCTGATTAATAAGTTAGTCTACTTTCAGGAAATATCTGTTTTTTATAGTTTTTGACTGTTTTTGGGGTGGTTTTACCATGTAACCAATGGAATGGACATTTTTATTCTTAAAGTTGAAAACATCATGCAGCCTACCTGTTTTTGAAATTACCTGTCTACACTAAAACAAACACAACCATTACAGGTATGAAGAAAAGTTATGTAGAGCATACCATTTTGGAATGTAAACATTCCCTCATATCAGATTAAATGTCACTTACCTTCCTAACCCTAGGCTGCTGTGCACAAAAAAATTGATAAGGCAGTACTATATATTTTTTACGTTTCCGCTTCAAAGATACTTAAATATTTGAAATACTTGGAATTTATTGCTGTGCTTAGTACTTAGTACCAGCCCAAGAAAATGATACCCCATTGTTATGGACTGACATACCGTAGGGTGTACCAAGAGCACAAAACTACACCTACCTGTGCTAAAATGGTCATAATCATTATAGACATGAAGAAACTGTATGCAAGACCTACCATTTTGTAAAGTATATTTTCATTCAAATCAAATGAAGGGTCATTTGCCTTTCCACCCCTTGACTAATATGCAGAACTATTTCCAGAAAATGGTGCCAAAGAAAAACTAAAAACATAGTTAAAATTGGAAAATACTATTTATAATCCTACTCTATTCAGTACCTAGTGGCAGCATGAAAAAAACTTTACCCCACTGTAATGGGTTGACATACCATAGAGGATGCCAGGAACACAGTTACCAGTGGAACAAGGCTGGGGAAGCAGACAGTATATTAGGTAGGGTGTATGTAGTTCTCTGGCTACCAGTAGGACAAGGCTGGGGAACCAGACAGTGTATGTGTGGTTTCATTGCCATCACTGAAACAGTGGAATAATGCTGGGGTATCAGACAGTGTTTGCGGGATCTGTAGCTACCAGCGGGACAGTGAAACAAGGATTAGATGTTAACCAGTTTATGTGTGGTTCAGTGAATACCAGCAGACAGTGAAACAAGGCTGAAGTGTCAAAAACTGCAAGCGTGGTTCTGTGGCTACCACAAGGACAAGGCTGGGGAAGCAGACAGTATAATTATGAGTCTATGAGTACCAGCAGAACAGATGAACAAGACAGGAGGAACAGTAAGCGTAAGAATGGGTCCATGGGCACCAGTGGGAAATGGAACAATGCTGAGATGTCACACCATGTGTGGTTCTGTGCCTAGGATGTCAAACATTGTATGTGGGGGTCTATGACTAAAAATGGAAAGTGCAACACAAGAGTGAGGAAGTAAACCTGTGTGCTCTAGAGGGGTTTCTGACAGACTGTAATGCAATGAGATGGACATGCCTCTAGAACTCGCAATGAATTATTCTTTCTATATTCAGACCTCTTCTTCTCCTGCATCCACATTACATTAACTTCTATGTAGGAGTGGGATCGAGTAAAGACTACCATGGAATTGGTTAACTGGAAGTTCAGGTAGTGTGCAAGCAGAAAAACCATGCTTTCCTGAACTGTTGCCTTCATTGATCATCCAGAGCTATCTGCTGTGCAATCAATAGTTGAGAAGGCATCAAGAAGGTGCTGATGCACCCCACAACAAGGTCTAATGCTTTTTATTCATTAAAGGTTTTGGGAGGAACTGAGAGGGAAATGTATGCACCTGTGTCCTGAATTCTTTCAAAGTGTAAGATATCATACAGAACATTGGTTCTCAGTCTGTGCTCTCAGGGCTGCCTAATAGGCCAGGACTTGTGAATTTCCCTGCTAGAATACAGGTGTATTCATCAGTCAATTTGATTACCTCACTTGCTGTGTAACAAGGAAATTCTCAAATCCTGGCCTTTTAGTGGGCCCTGTTGGCACGGGTTGAGAACCACATTTAGTTTGGATTTTCTAAATGGAAGGTGTGGATTTCTATTTAGAACAATAACTTGGTAGATATGTTTTTATTATATATATATATATATATATATATATATAAATAACACTGGAGGCTATTTTATTAGGATATGGCATTGCTATTTTACTTGCAGTTAAAGAAATAAGAAATACAAGAGGTATTTAGAATATATTAGTATAAAAACAGAATTTCTTGTCTGCTATATCCAGTCCATTTTATAATATCAATCACAGCAGCAAATATACATTGATTAGAGAATTGGGAGTTTACAGTGACCCATGCATAATTTTTGTAAACTGTATATAATTTTAATTGGGACACATTTAGTAGAAAAGCTGGGCAGTTTTAGGTAAACCCATCTGTTTTATTTTAACTTTGAATTGTGAAACATTTTGTGATACAGTTGGTTAGATGATGACTCAGTAGTCAGTTACAAGCTGTTCTTCTATTCAATTAAAATTTGTCTTTTTGTGGAACTTGTTTAGGAAAAGTGCCCTTTGAAAACAGCTCAGCAGTATCGTGTAAGAGCTGAATTGATAGTGTAGAATACATTATGCTTATTTTTATTTGTTGGAACTTTTTCTTTTTTCTCAGATCTTTTTTAATTCAAATAAACAAGCTATACTGTGATAAAAACAATGACATTTAGAATTATTTTTGAAGGTTTTGTTATTAGTTTATATTTATTTTGGTGATATATGAAACAATTAAGTACAGTGGGATTGTATTGGTGATAGGATGTTACCACAAAGAAGGCATAGTTGGGTAAAGAAGAATGGTGTGCATTCCAGAATTAAAAGGTTTATACTTCCTAGGGCCTAGAAGGCAGATTGAAGCTCGACATTAGCAGTTCTGGTACAAACCAGCTGCACCACAGGTGACAAGTTAAAAATCCTATTCATTTAAATATGGAGTTTAATCCCCTGCAAACGTAAGAGATATCTGATGTATTGCCTTGCAATACATCTCTAGCATGTAATGGGGGTAAAAAGCTCCATTTATATCTATGGAAATAAAGTTCTTACATGGTTAGTAAAATTGTTGTTCCTCTAGAATCATGATAGAGCTTCAGGCAAACACAGCAAGCATGATTCGATCACCCAGGAAAGTATTTCACATCTAGATAAACATGCCACACTGTTGCACTTTTTAAGTGCCAGAGGGGAATATGTTGGACACTCTTCTGGCACTCAAATGGTTATAACATATTCAATATATCATTATATATATTGCCTTTCTTTCTATAAGATCAGTTGCCATTAACAGTCAAAGCTGCTTCTATATTTCTCTCTCATCATATACACATCTGTCATCTCCCCCCATTTAAACAACACTAACACCTCCTAGTAGTAACAGTAGTATTCCCCTCATTAAAGAGATAGTAATGTCTCACTATAAATAAAAATCCGATTATTCCTTATACTTTTACTCTGTACCTTAGGTGATGTTCTTATCAGTGTAGATTTCTGTAATTGTATTTTAAAGTTTCCCCCTCCTGCCCCTTTTACCAACGTCACTCTTCTTCACTCAGATCTGAAATGCAGTCATTTCAGCGGACAGATCATAACGGGGAAAATATTGTGTCTATCAGTATAAAGAAAACCCTGCCCCTCTTATAAAGGAGGGCAGGTTTCCTTTATGCTGATACAATATTGTCCCTCGTCATGATCCGTCTAAACCCGCTTTCTAATATGAAGGAAGAATAGTGACATTGATGAAAGGGGAAGGGGAGACAGTAAAATAGAATTATAAAACAACTACTCTGATAAGAACATTGACGAAGGTACAGAGCATTATTGAGTAGTATAAGGAATAACTGGATCTTGATTTATAGTGAAACATTGCTATATCTTTAAGCTTAGTCTTTGTAATGACTGTAAATCAATGTTGTTTAGATTGGTTCTCCACAATTAATATATCCATCATGTCCATAGAGGCAGACATGATTCTTTCTTGCAAGACTCACTTACTAATGCCTGCCTCAGTAGACAATTCCAGGTTGTACTGTCAGTCCCTGCAACCTTGCAAACTTGTTATAAATTCATTAAGTACAATGGATGATGTGAAAAATAATCATTTTTGGTGTAAAATGTATGCTGATCGTGTTTTTAAGACAAAAAACAGAGACAGCACAAATAGTATAAATAGTTTTAATTTCATGTTAATAATGTTGAAATCAAATGGCACTATAAATAAATACAGATAAAACAATAGGATATAAAACAATAAAATTATATTATATATTTTTAATAAAATTGTATGAATTTTTATATAATGGCACAAGGGTAAAAACTTATAATAAACCAAAAGCTGGTATTGACATGGCCAGTATCACTCTGATTTCACATATATTCTAAATTGTCTTATTAATTGTTTAGTGAGTGTCTCATGGACATTCCACATATAGTATTCCAAGTCCTCAGTCTCCCAGTATACTGTATGCCTATTAGAAGGCATGAATAATTTGTTTTTCCTAGCATTACTCTAGGACAGGGCCACCAACAGGCTAGGATTTAAGGATTTCCCTGATTAGAATTAATGAGCCACTGATTAACTCATCTCGGCATATATAATTCAGGAAATCCTTTAAGACGATCTATCAACCCTTTACAACTTATGCTCATTAGTTAGAGCATTTAGAGAATATGTTTAAAACTGTATTATTTTTTTACAACAAAATGTTATTTGCATCGAAAATTCATGTTTATAGAGTCCCCTGCAACCTACTTCCGGCAGACTGATCTTGCCACAGATTCCTGCACTGCCTCTGCTCTCCTCTCCTCCCTCTACCCAGCATCCACCGATGATGGAGGCTTTCTGTCTCAAAGCTGGAGCAGTCTCATTGGCTAGATATTGATCTCTGCCAAAGAGATCACTCCAGCTTAGAGACAGAAAACCTCCATCATCGGAGGATGCTGGGTAGAGGGACAGGAGCAGAGGCAGTGCGGCAAGAGCAGTCAGCCCAGAAGTAGGCTGCAGGGGACTCTATAAACATTAATTTTCGTGCAAATAACATTTTGTTTTAAAAAAATAATACAGTTTTAAGCATATTCTCTAAATGCTCTAACTATTGAGCATAAGTTGTAAAGGGGTGATAGATCCTCTTTAAATCCTGGCCTGTTGGTGGCCCTTGGAGAGCCCTGCTCCAGGAGATTTTTCTAATCTTCTTATTCAACACTTCCATATATGATTTGTAACCACAAACAGAATTAATTTTGAATCTGTATACATAAATGTTCAAGACTGTCTTGCTGAAGGCCTGGTAAAGGCTTGCCTACAGTTTTCAAGGCTTACTTTGCCATATTGGGTTCCACCAACAGAGCAAAAAGAAGGGGAGAGAGTGGGCATCCCTGTCAGCTATCATTTTTAATGTGAAGGGGGTTATATAGTGAAGGGCTCTTGAAAGGGTGAAGATATAAGGTTTGGACTTCTGTTAGAAAAGATTTGTTGAAGCCAAATTACTTCTATACAGAGTTTAAATAGTGCTAATATATTCTATTGAACGCTTTTACTGTGTCTAAATTTAAAACAGTTTTGATTTAGTGACATTTTTTAAGCAGATCAAGGGCTCGATTATATTACAAGCGATAAAACCGGAGTTACAAGAAAACAAGCAACGTGAATTTTGCAAACATGTGTTACGTCGGTATTCTATTGCAGAACCACAGTAAAACAAAACTGGGGTAGACAGCACTTTTCAGAGAACTAAAAAAACTGGCACTGTCTGCTTTTATTCGACTACTGCCTAAAAAAAATTGCAAAAATTCAAAGTCCAAGGAAATAGGCATACATTTGACGACAGAAAGCTCAAGTTCAGTGTTAGATGTGTTCCCCTCATTAACAAAATCTGTCAATGGGCTCCCCCCTTCGACATATTAACCCCCCTTTTAAAAGTCGACTTGCAGTGCTTTTTTTCACCACTTTAATTTGACTAATATTGTTCATATTCCACATTTTAACCCTTGCCCTTCAAAATTCGATTTACAATGCTTTCTTTCACCACATTAATTCAACATCTTCCAGTCTACAAAGATTATCAGAAAGAGCATGTCATTGTTGTTGTTGTTGTTGTTGTTGTTGTTTGGAGTGTTTATTTTTTTAATTATTTTCATTGATGGGGGTCACATAACATTCCATTTAGCCACAAAGTGAATTGGAAAGTATCTGAACCCTTCCTGAGAGAATAACATTGTTTAATGCTTTAAGAGATAGTTGATGTAGGTAGGCATGGTCAGACCAAGAATTAGAGCTGATTTGAATATGAGATAATTTATTAATAATATCAGAAGTCAGAACATAGTCACTTCTGGAATAGGTGTTATGTGTTCCAGAGTAGGAGGTATAATGCCTTTTAGCCTAGTGTTTAATTCTCCAGACATCTTATAATCTGTTCTGGGGTAGGAAGGTTTAAAAATGTTTGGAAGAGGAGGATGTGAGAACTGTGGCCATAGCTAGGAATGAAATGTATCTAAAGGTGCATTAAGAGTTAAATTAATGTCTACTTCCTAAAACAAATGATGGGATTGAGCAAATTTAAGAAGGAACAAAAAATTAGATTTTCTTTGGGACACAAAATGGGGAATCTCCCATTTTTTTAATCTATGAACTGTTTTTGTGAGTTGGAGGTGATCTTGTTACTATAGAGTATCTATCTCCACTTTCTTTTTTTGTGAGTATCATAGAAAGTTCTGTGTATCTGTTACATAGGTATGGAAAATGAAGTCTAGAGAAGTTGGTTTCATGAAAGAAGGCAAAAATGGGCTCATGCATGTTTACATTCTTGTAGAACAAGTCTCCTCTTCATATTGGTGTTCAAGCCTCTGACAAGTAAGGTTACTGGATGGCTGAGACACAATGAGGATAAGGGTTGAGAATATGGATTGGCAAAAAGTTTCTGCTCAAAAGAAAAACACATGCAAAAATGGCACTTCCATCAGAGCAAAAAATATTTTGCAAAAAGTGAATATTTTCTTCTCTTTGTCACCTAGCCCATTGCACTGAAATCAATGGTAAGACTGAATTTCATCTACCACGTGGCAAGCTTGCCTTCGTTTCCCTCAGGGATAGTATAAAAGGGATGTCAGGTTCCTGTAGAATGCCGTTTCTGTATTTGTTAGCAAGAGAGAATGTATCACAATTTGCCAGCTATTTAGGATAGGCAAATAAAGCTAGGTTGAAGTGTAGTTTTGGGAGCCTTGTAGGAAGGAAATTTGTTCTCTGGTTTTGGGGAGTCTGGGGGCAATCTGAGAGGAGAGTATAAAGGGAGAACATAGATACCCCAAAACACCCCAAAATCTTGTTTGTCTGAGACAGACAGCTGTTATCCAAGCTCCTTCCTGATCTGGCTGTTATCTCTGTGTTAGGGGAGTCTGGGGTGAGGGTATAAAGGAAGCAAAAGTTTATTTATCCTAAATACCCCAAAATTTGTATGACCTAGGAGACAGTGGCAACTGTGATCCTAGTTCCTTCCTGATCTGGCTATTCTTTGTGTTAGGGGAGTCGGGGGGAAGAAGCAATTGAAGAGGGAGTGTTTTTTTTGTTTGTTTTTTGTTGACAGTAATAGGGACAGGGACAGTAAATTAAAAAATAAATAAATTTAAAAAATGCAAAAAATCTCAAAATAGTTTGATATGTTGCAGAGACAAGGACCTGATGTGAGCTGTGACTGAAGAGAGAGAGTATTTTGTAAAGGGTAAGACATTGCATTTCTGAGCACGTCATCTTCTTAACAGAAAGCAATTCAAGTGTCTCAGGGGCAGAAATATAACATTTGTGGTGCACATCTCTTTGGGACTTGCTCCCAAAGAATGGGTTGGCAACTGATACACATGAACACTGTGTAGCTCCTAGGAGTGGTCCCACTGCACGTGTGATGGTTACCGTATATTTGCAGGATAGCTATTCTCAGCAGAAACAGTGACCCTATCAACTACTGACAAACAATACAGTGTGTGTGTGTGTGTGTGTGTGTGTGTGTGTGTGTGTGTGTGGCCAGCAGTTAGATACTGCTCTGGACATACTTGTCTGGAAACTTTTTGTTGCCCATCAGCAAGTGTGGAGTCTGAGCGGGTTTTGAGTGCAGCCGGTTATACTGTAAATGGCTGTAGGACACGGCTATCAAGACTCAGTGTTAATATATTTACATTTCGAAAAGGTAACCAACAGGTAGCAGAAGTGAACAAAACGACATATGACAGGGAAACCAATGGCACATGCACTATTAACAGCAACACTGATGATGATGATGGGGAGGAGAGATATGCAGGATCACTACCATTTCAATGTTGGGGCTGTTACTATGACCACTGATTAAAGGGTTAGTAATGCCCCAACATAATTTGTAGAGTCAAAAAAAAAATCACATTGCCACAAACCCCATCTCTCAAACCGCTAATATGATGATGATTATCCTTTATTTATTGAAAGACTACATATTCCACAGTGTTATATAAAATATGGGTGAGAACATACAAATTAAACCATAAACATGTGACATATGTGATTGTTACATGTAGATTTGGCTGACATGTTTTTTTGTACTAGTGATAGGTTAGTCATGTGATCACAACTGACCTTTGATTTAAAGATAGAAAATAATCTATTATTCACCGACTATGACACGCCCATTATATGCCTCAATTCAATATACCTCACTAAAGCACCTGCTAGGGCAAAAATGTCTACTGGCCGGTACTCGCACTGTGTCACCAGAGGTATTCAATTGCCCTACCAAAAGAAGCCACAACTAAAGTTGGGCCAAAGAACCTGACTTTTGGTCAAACATCTGTTGTGTGTGTTAAGTTCCCAAAACCCACTCTAAACAGCATAAGTAATGGAAACCCCTTTTCCTTTGATGTTTCCATGTTAACTATTGGTGCTTGACACACGCACTGAATGTGAGCTCAACACACAGTCACCCTGCCAAACATTAACCCTATACTACCTCTAACAGTGAAGTGATAAAGACATTCTCCAGAAAGCCCATGTTTTGAAAGAAATATATAAAGGGAAATGTTACCAAGAGAATGTGACTGAGCAATAACTTGAGAGAGTTGAAAAGATTGTGAGAGAGAAAGAGAGAGAATGAGAACAGAGATTCTGTTAGCACCATCTGGCTCTAAGAATGATAAGTTCTTGATAAGAAAGAAGGAAAAACTAGGTGTACCCTTCATTACAAGATTTAACAGTGTTACAGAGCTGATAAAAATATATCTACACATCAGAAGATTCTAATGGGAGATAAATACTTGAGGGATCAAATACCTAAGAGACCAAAAATGATTTCCAGAAAATCAAAAGTTTTAAAAAATAAAATGGCACAGAGCATTTTTAAGAAGAAAACCAAAAAAAGAACAAGTTTTAACAGAAATCAATGGAACATATAGTGTAGGAAACTGTATTTCTTAACATGCAAACAAACTGAACTGAATGTACAGCCCTGAAACCAAATACCAATTGAGAGGACTTAAGGAATAGGGATGGGTGAACATTTTCACCTCAAACTGAAATCGGCGAAAAATGCCACTTTCTTCTTGGCGAAAAATTTCCTGCGAAAAGTTACATTTTCCTGCTTTTTTCTCTTAGTTCATTGCATTGAAATCAATGGGAAGACATTTTTTTCTCCACCACACAAAAGTTTTCTCTAGTTTTCTACAGCCATATAAAAGGGTGCCAGGCTCTAACAGTATGCCATTCTGTGTTTGTGAGAGCAGCATGCTTTTGAGCTAGACAAGATGGGCAAATAAAGGGGGATTGAAGCTTAGTTTAGGGAGTCATTTAGGTAGAACATTTGTTCTCTGTATTAGGGGAGTCTGGGGCACTCTGGGGGAGAAGAAGGGAGGAAGGTGGTTGACCCAAAATACGCCCTAAATTTGTGTGACTGATTGATAAGACACTGGCAGCTGGGGTCCGAATTGCTTGCTGATTTTAGTTTTATTGTCTCTGTGCTGGGGAAGTCTGGCGAAAGAAGTTGCTGATTTGGTTTTTTAGTTATATATATTTTTGGGGGGGACTAACTGTGATAAGAGAGGGTGGACAACTTTAAATAAAATAAAAATAAAACATAAAAAATACATAAATGATTAAACAAATAAATATATTAGGCAGCTGACTTGGAGCCTGATGTGAGCTCTGTGACTGAGGCAGACTTGATGGACAGCAGACAACATTGATAATTTTGTTGAGGGCCAAGGCAAGACATCACACTTCATCAGTTGTATACTGTAGAGAGTAAAAATACACACAGTAGTTGAGTAATGTCCAACAAATGCACAAGCAGGAGGGAGAAAGGTGGAGCAGTGCAGGGACGTGGGAGTAAAGTGGTAGTACAAAACCTGACTGCAGCATGTGCAATAAATGATGATGATCCCTGTCCTCCTGGGGTGGATGTATTTTGTCAAGGTCCCACCAATCACACCACTCCAGTCACCCACCACCATACACATCTGCCACATTGTACTTAATTTTTTTTTAATCACTTGTCATCATCATAATGAATATGTGCTAGTGTCACTTAAAGGGATAGTAATACTTCGTTTTATCTTTATTTTATTTTGTAGGCATTAAAAAAACATGAAGAACGATATAAGTCTTATTTCACAAACCTTTATGGATTAAGAGATATTCACAAGCAAAGTATCCCTCCCCCTGTTCAGTCAGATCAGAAGGGAAGTGCCCAGGCAGACTGCAGAGAGGGACAATCTTCAATTAAGATAAGGGAAAAAGCTGAAAAACTTGTCAAGGGAGGAAGGGCTTTCATTGTTTTCATACAAAGAAGAGTGTCCCCTACTCTTATCTGTCCAGTCTATGGACTGCATTCCACATCTGAGAAGAGATGGCTTACACTAGGAAAAAGGGGCGGGAGGGGGAAACTTTGCTTGTGAATATCTCTCAAACCATGAAGGTTTGAGAAATAAGACTTATATTGTTCTTCATGTTTTTTTAATGCCTACAAAATAAAATAAAGTTAAAACGAAGTATTACTATCCCTTTAAGCAGCAAGTAAGTGATATGGGCAAAATACAAATTCTAACACATTTTTCAAAGTATATATTGCTGTAGGACTCACAACCTTGACTTCCTGCTACTTATTTCCACACTATAGCCATCAGAAGTAATATTAAGCTGGAATAGGCAAAAAGGAGGAAGATTTTGCATTGGAGAAAAAAGAAAACTCATCCGTTTTTTGAGAAAAGTCATGCAGGAAATTTTTCTCACTTGTCTCCCACCCCTATTCAGGATCAATAATTTCTATAACTTCAGTATGGATTCCATTATATATCTCTTCTGTAATGCCTTTTTTGCAAACAGTATGTGGGCAGAACTTCCAGACCCATGAAAGAGAAACTTATGGAGCATAGAGGTAAACATTGCTTGTTTGTAAAAATCAGGGTTTGATGCACAGAAAACCTCTTTTTTGCACTTACTATAGTTGTTAAAATATTGTTCTTGTTGCTCTCCTGACTATACACATATATAGGTAATTGAGCACTACTAATAAAAGCTATTTTGAGCTCACCTGTATGTTTCATATTTTTGAGCTTTTTTTATTGTTTTGTTTTTTTGTTGATAGTGATAGAGACGGGGGGCAGTTAATTAAAATAAATAAATACAATTAAAAAAAATTGCTAGGTGACAGAAACAGGGACTGGTCCTTCCATAACAGCAGTACAGCCACGAAATGCCAGGCAATTCCTCTCTGAACAAGAAAAACAGCCAACCCCAGACGTACGTTTTGGCCTTGTTGGGGTTCATCAGTGAGGTACAGCTGATCTCTCTGAGCTTTGTGAGCAAGGGGTCCAGTGCTGGATTTCCCTATTACCCTTGATGAGGCCCAACAAGGCCGAAACGTACGTCTGGGGAATGGCTGTTTCTCTTGTTCAGAGAAGAATTGCCTGACATTTCGTGGTTGGACTGCTGTTATGGCAGGACCAATATGATATGCTTTAGGATATTACCTCTCCGTGAAAGGCACTAGTGGGCTATATGAGACTGAACCATGGAAAGGACACCATTCCTATAGAGCCTGTAAATTTTTATTGCAGGCTTGTTCCTAGTTGAGCGTCTCTGACTTCCACTTAACATTTTTTCAAGACATATGTTGTTGTAGGATTCACGGCTTTTACTTTCAGATATTTATTGCTCCACTTCGGCCCTCAGAAATAGTAATACTGAGCGGGATATCTTGCAATCATAGAAAACATAGGTGAAAAATGGCAAAGTTCTTGTGGGAAATTTATTAACAGTGGTGAAAAGGAGAATATTTTATGTTTTGTCTCTAGATTTAATACTTTATATTGAAACTCGCACACCTTTGTTATAGAATAAAGAAATGGACATGTGGTGTTTTTAACCATTAAATGATGACGCACGCTGTTATGATTTTGAGCCAAGCCAAAAAAACATATACCTGGGTGTCAGGTTATATTTACTATGATCAATCTGGTTATACTAATATTTTTTTAACTTTTGGAAATTGCAGATATCTGTCCTTCCACAATATAATATAATAATCTAATTTATTTTAGTAGACGTTAACTTTTAACATATGTAATAATTATATACTGAAAGCAGAACGTGTATCAAGCTTGAAAGAAACATATTTTTCATCTAATCTTTAACACTTTTAAAACACATAATAAATAGATGTCTCTATGACAACAGTAGTTAAGAAATAAAGAAATCACCTTTCAGTAGGCTTCATGTATACTGCTATTTTACTACTCTTAAATCCCCCAGTTTCTATTCAGATGTAATGTTATTTGTAGCATTGCATAATTACTAGTATTTATGTAATGGCATTTTAATACTGCCCACTGTATACACATTCATTGCAGCAGCAAATATGAGCTTTATATGAGTTTAGGTTGCTATGGTCAATTTTTACCAGATAAAAGTATGGTGGTGATATTCTGACAATGTACTAGTATTAGCATATACTGTATATTATAGAGATATGTTGTTAGAGTTATTATGTATCAATACACTAAATCAGGGGCTTTTAACCTGCCATTAGGGAAAATGCACAGGCCAATTCTTTATTCAAACACAAGTGTGATAATTAAGTGCTCAGTTATTTTGACTGACTTCCCCTTTGCTCAAGCAAGTAAACCATGTGCTCAATCCTATCCTTGTTAGTGGTCCCCAAAGGATAGATTTGAGAAACAGTGCACTAAACAGTTCATGATAAGTTATACTTGACAGTGCTGCATACATTGCAATAAACTACTTGATGTTGGATGTTTAGTTGATTTTACCTAAACAGCAATATTGGACATTTTGAATACCATGAACATAAAATTCAATTTGCTCAAATATTAATCAACGGGAATATTTTTATTGACGTACTCCAGACTCATCTCTAGGAATACAAGTTTTTCTACATTTCTGTAAATAATTATGACACCCATGCTTAATAATGTATTGATTGCACACAGATTTTCAAAGCATTATTTCAGTGGTCTTGTGCCAGTTCCATGAAGTGGTGCTATCTTTTCCACTATATCAAGACTTTTTAGATCTACTTCAAACTTTTTTTTTTACACATTTGCATAATAAAACAAACCCCGACAAGTGTATGATAAAAATTCAGATAATGTCAGTACACAAAAAGCATTTGTACCATAGTAATCTGAATTGTCAGTCTATATTAATCAATATTTTTTTTGGCATACTAGCAGAAGTAAAGAGTGCAGCATTTAATTTTACATTGCACACAATGTTTATCACACTCTGATTACCCTGTTATAATAACTCAGAATGACTATAATAAAGTATAGTAAATATACCGGTAAATGATAGAAATGGGTGAGAGAAAAAACATGAGGAAAAATATTGTGATAAGATATAGATGAACAAACTTGGGAAGGTAAATGTTTGTAGTAGTAAATACCCTGTATCCCATACTATCATCCATAAAATGTATCTATTTCATTTCTGATGCCTAAAACCTACTCTTACATATGCTTTGTGGGGGCTGCCATTCAGTTGCTTTTCAGGACTCCCATTACAATAGCAATCTTGATAGGGTATTTAAGAAGTGGCATATTGGCATATTCTGTAACTGGGCTGAGACAAGGTAACATCCTTTGTGAATAAGGAGCTGTTGGTACTAACCATAGTAATTTAACTGACCACTAGAGGGCACTATTAATAAAAAAAGAAAAACTTTAAACAGTAAGAACTCTGGAAATATACACCTGTCAGCATTGGGAGTACCCTAGTTTTACTCAGCAGGAACATCCTTACAACATACTTTTGCATAAAAACATTAAATGCTCTTTTAAATTGGCCCACTTTCCATAGCACTTTAAGGGTTAAAATTGAGCAATGGGGAGGTTATGTAGGTTTAAGGCAGGAAGAGCATGCATAGAATGCCTTAATTAGCATAATATTTAAGTACCAATAACACCCCAAACTAGTCTGACAAATAACAATGGCTAATACAACATAAAGGGCCATTTGTTCAAAGGGATAACGGCAAAAAAATGTGATATGAACGACAAACATAAGTAATTATATGAATGAAAAACATATTTTCTATAGAGTATCTGAGAAAAAAGCTAGTAATGTCTGTTGTGTACGACACAAGTCCAGAATTGCTGGGCAAAGGGGTAGGACAAGGGCGTGGCTAAACTATTCTCCAGTGTTGTATAGAGGAAAAGAAAATTTGTTATATACAACGACAAAAATATGTCTTGCAAAAGACAAAATTTCTATGTTAAGAAAAAAGTTGAGGAAATGTGAAGTTCTGAATGTGAGAAACCTATAATTGAAGGAAACACAACAAAAGCACCATTACCATACCTATATACTGACATTTTTGTCTTTGGTTAAGACATTTTTTCTTTAGTTAAGACAGGAATCGTACTTCAGTGACAAACAACATATTTCCAATCACAACCAACACTGAAAATATTAATGAGCCCAATGACACTGTACTTTGAAATGTCATTACAAACGACGAAAGCTATTTCACAACTTCTTTAAACATATGGCCTATAGTGATTTTGAAAGCACTTTCAAATTGACAAAAATTGTTTTTAGGTGATAGCATCCCTGTACAATGTTCTTGCTTTAGAGAAAAAAATAGCTTTGATAGAGTTTTAACATGGTTTGTTGGTACACACTTTCAGGTGGGTTTTAAATTGTTTGGATAGTGTTAGGATATTTTAATTTTTTTTTTTAAAAGGGTCAGTATTTATTTAACCCGTTAATGTCCAGTGACGTGTCAGGACCATCACTGCTGTTTTTACCTTATGGACCAGTGACGGTCCTGGCACGTCACGTATTTTTTACTCACAGAGCTCCTGTGAGAGAGCTGTGAGTAGTAGCTGGGACTGAAATTGACTGCTCCAAGACCAAGTGATCACTATCAGTCTCCTGTTCGGCGTGCCAGAACACTTAATCAGTCACATGTGCTGGCAAGTCAGACTTCGCTATCTGGTCCTTAAAGGATCACACACCCTGGGGCCGCTGGTCCTTAAGGGGTTAGCAGTTAGAGGAGGTATGTCAACTCAGGTATAGCCAAGGGTCACAGTATTGGTTGGTAGGGTCTGCGTGTGTATGTATATATTTATGTATGTATGTGTGCATGCAATTTCCTCCCAGTACAACAAAGTCAGACATAGTAGAACTTTAATGCAGGAGCAGGACAAGTAGGTCTGATGACAGGCAACCGTGGGGGCCATATTAAAGGAGTAAGAAGCCAACTTTGAGTATATTAAGAAATTTACCTTTATAGCCCTCTACCTTTGATAATGTTAAAGAAATAATAACAACTAGTAGATTTCAGCTGTCCTGAGACTGACTGGAGAAATATGATTTCCAGCACAACAAAGGGAATTTTTTTTAAGTATGAGTAATAATTTCAGGTACCAACTAGTAGAGGAGCCAACTAGAAAAGAGGCTTTGCTCTCAAACAATTACTGATATGGTAAACAATATATAGATAAGGGAACATTTAGGCAGAAGTGACCATAATATAGTATCCTTTGAAATTTGTTATAGGAAACCCATTAAAAGGGTTTAACCAAAAGGCTAATTTTACAATGCTGAAATCAGTATTAAAGTAAATTCAGTGGGATGAAATCTTCAAAGAAAAATGCACAAGAAATATGGAATTTGTTTAAATGTTCTTAGTCAAATATACATGTCAATATATACTATTGGAGAATATATACAAGATTTGCAAATTAAGATCAATGTGACTTAATAAAGAAGCTTGCAGGGAAATGAGAAATAAGAAGCAAGTTTTTAGTTGATTGACTAATGAGGATAAGGTTATGGCTGACACCTTAAACAAATTATTTTATTCTATAAACACAAAGGAAACAAAAATGGCAGGCTATGGGCAAAATAAGAAAATTACAGAATTTCTGCCATCATGTACATGGCCTACTGAGGACAAAGTCCACAAGAGGATGGAAAAGATTATGGTGAAAAAAGTACCTGGAACTGATGGCATACACCTAAGAGTACTTAAAAATCTCGGTTCAGTAACAGATCTACCCTTATACTTAATATTATTTATTCAATTTAATCCAGCATAGTGTACTGTGATTGGAGGAAAGCTCATGCAGTACCATTACTCAAAAGGAGGCTTGCTCTAAACCAAGAAAGTGTAACCTGTGATCTTGAATTCCACAGAAGGTAAGATATTAACTGACAGTATTCAAGACTATGTGCTGACCAACAATATTATTTTAGTAGGAGCTAGCATGGTTTTATGAAGAATATATCATGTCAAAGTTATTTGCATTTTACTAAAGGGTAAGTAGTAATTTGTTGTAGTATGCTTAGATTTTCCAAAAGGCTTTGACATTGTCGCTACAACAGATTACTGCATAAATTAAAAGACTTGGGGTTGGGAGGGGATTTAAGTGCATGGATAGCAAACAGGCTAAATGATAACTGGCAGAGAGTTGTTATAAATTGAACCTTTACAAGTTGATCTAAGTTGTAAGTGAGGCGCCATAAAGTTGAATCTTGGGCCCAATGGTTTTTATTTGTTTATTTATGATCTAGAAGTGGGTATTGAAAGTAACAGCTGAATCTTTGCTGATGACACTAAGCTGAATAAGGAAATACATAAAGAGCAGGATGTTTTTTCTCTGCAGAAAGATTTGTATAAACTGAGTCAATGGGGAGAAAAGTGGCAGTTAAGGGTTAGTATAAATAAATGTAAGGCTATGCACCTGGACTGTAAAAACAAACATGCAACACATATACTTAATAGGAAACTAAATGGGGAATCCTCATTGGAGAAACATCTAGGAATACTGATAGATAATAAACTTCACAGCAGTGTGCAGTGTCACTCAGCTTCTGCAAGTGCATATAGGGTTGTATCATGTAGAAAATGGAGTATAGATGCATGGGATGCAAATTCTACCTCTATATAGATTCTTGGTAAGAACTTTTCTAGGATATGGAGTATAGTTTTGGGCACCAGTTCTTAAAAAAATGCACTGGTAAGTGAAATGGAAAAAGTGCAGAGGAGTGCAACCAAAACTGATAAATGGATTGGAGTTATAAAGAGAGACTAGCCAAACTGGGTTTGTTTACACATTCTAGAAGAGACGTCTAAGGGGTGTTCATTTGCTAGACATTATTCAACTACTGGGTGTGTTTTTACTCTCTACAGTACACAACTGATGGAGTGTGATGTCTTGCATTGGCCCTCAACAAATCTCAATGTCTATCAAGTCTGCCTCAGTCACAGAGCTCCCAGTCTTATCACAGTTAGTCCTAAAACAATATATAAAACTAAAAAAACAAAACCAACAACTTCTTTCCCAGACTTCCCCAGCACAGAGACAATAAAACTAAAATCAGCAAGCTATTTGGACCTCAGCTGCCTGTGTCTTTCCAGTCAGTCACACCAAATGTTGGGGTATTTTGGGTCAACCTCCTTCCTCCCTTTCTCTCCCCATTGGTATTCAAAGACCCTACCAGCTAAAAGCAGAATGTAAGTTAGGCCACACAAAAGGTTTTGTGGCCAAATGTCCATTTTGTGCATTAAGTATCTTATCTGCAGATGCTGCTTGTTGTGGTATTGTTGGACCATGGGAAAGCAATGTGCACTTAATTTGTTACTTTGCAACCCTTTATGAGCACAACCATGCAAAACAATGGGTTGCATACTCCTCTGGCACTAAAAGGGTTAATGCATTCAGCTGTCTATATAGTACTGTGTCTATGTAAGCTCCCCTGCTGTGTAAGATGCAACAAAGATTTATGGGCCATCTAATAAGAAACTGCTGGGGGAGAGGGCAGTGTCCAAGCAGTTGCCTGCAATGTTACCAGCTAACTTTTTGAGTGCCAGATGGTATGCGACACATTGCAAAAACTGAGATGCACACTCCACTGTAACTCAGTGGGTTAATATACAGTACTGGACAAATTGTGATATAGTGGCTACCTGCAGTCTTTGCTGTGTAAGTCTAAACTATATTAGGCAGTCATACGTAGCTGAAACATCACTGTGTAGCAGAGGGCTGGAATTCCAATGACTTTCCAGTTGTTGGTAGATCTGTGTCTTTAACACTTCCAGTGCAAAATAGGTATCCATTGTACTGTGTTTCAATGTGCTTGATACATCTCTGGTGCTTAAAGGATTAAATTATGTTTGGTGTTGGCGCTAGCAATTCATACTTGACGTATCACAGACAAAGCCATAGAGAGACTGAATCAGCAACAGCAAACAGAATGTAAAGATACAGAATACATTTACCACTGCATAATCACAGTTTATTTGTAAGTCAGTCATACATATAAGATCACAACTGAGTCCTACATTTATTGAGCAATACAAAAGTAAAATATCACTTCTAAGGAAACTGCCCTGTTAATATCTCTATCGGTGATAAACAAAGTTTAAACCTTTGAGTGTGTTGCACATGCCTTTGGCACACAAAGGGTTTATCACAGAGCCAAAAGGTGGAAAAAGTGATCAGAAAGTCTGACAGGCAGCAAAGTAGGATGCACAGCAAAATTAAAAAAGAATCAAAGCAGACGGTCTGTTCAAGGGGATTTTGTTAATATTTTTATTATTTTAGTCAGGGAAGGAAGCCACTCATACAATAAATCTGAGATTAACACCTTAAGGTCTGTGGATGTGCCAAGACCATCACAACTTGCTGTGTGTTAAGGACAGCTGACTATCCTGACACTTCATGAGTTTTTTGATCAAAGTGTGTCTGTGGGCATGCTGTGATCAGGCCAGGAGTCTAAAACTGACTGCTCCAGCACTGTTTCAGCCTCTCTCTCACATGCGCCGGCTCCCCATATGTATCTATCTGGTCCTTTAGGGTAAAAGTACCCCTGGTCTACCTGATCCTTAAGGGTTCAAATCCGCAGCAGAAATTATGATGCTCTTACTCACCTTTGAATTTTTAAATGAATTAGGGCCTAAAGCAGCACTGTGACTACACAGCAACCAACACCAAGGTTTGCAAATAGATGGAGGTTTTAAGAAGCCCGCGCAAACCACCTCAACATGTGAGGCATAGCGTGTGGCTACATATGATGATGATGTCTAACTCTTTTTCTTGCCCTAATCCTCTTCAGAAGGGCACTGCAGTTCTAATTGCAGGGGAGCCCAGAGATTCACCAGGGGCCCCTGGTAAGATGGCATAATGGAGTGCAAAAATAACAGCTCACACTTTATGGGGGCCCTTGAGTCCAGCTGTATTCCCCATCAGCCCCTGCAGTGCCTAAGTTATGCCACTGACTTGGATAAATTATTTAATAGAAATAATATTGAGGGAAAATGGTCAGAATTTCAATTTAGGTTGGAAAAATTTATATGCCATTTAGAAACAACTGCAAATTAAGTAGATGCGGTTAAATAGAAATGTAAGGAAGAAAATGACAAGGAAAAACGTAATTAAAAATATTTAAGTTTGAAGGAACAAAAAAGGCAATTAAGTTAGCAAAAATAGAAAATGAAACAAGAATTTGAAAGGAGAGCAAGACTAATCCGAAAAAGTTTTTCAAATACATAAATAGCAAAAAAAACTTAAGAGGGAGTGCAAAAATTAGATAGGCAAGTTGATTTAAGGGATAGTAATGTTTCAAAATAAAAGCAGCTCCAATTAATCTTCATAGTATTAGGGCCATAAAGAATGTCAGAGTTGTAGTTCAAGAGTACTTGAATGATAAAGTATCACCCTCCTGCCTCTTTTACCTAGTGTAAGCCACCTTCCCTCAGATGTGGATTCTGGTCCCTTGACCAGACAGATCACAGTAAAGGACACTCTTCTTTCTGTGAACATAAGGTAAACCCTGCCCAGTTGACAGGTTTTTCAGGTTTTCCCTTATGCTCATTGAAGATTGTCCCTCTCTAAGAATTTTTTTTGTGCTTCCCCCATATTGATAGAAGATAGAATAAGGATTCATGCCTTTTGCCTACCATTGTGAAGAGGTTGCATAATGCCATTATCTAGACCTGAATAATGCAAATGAAGACCCATCTGTGGCTTAACATTGTGAGCCAGTCCCTGATCCACAAGGCCCATGGTGTCCTTGAACTCAACAGAGCAACACTGTAGCATAGTTCTGACATTATGGCCATTGGAACTAATGGACAATCTTACCTGCTGCAGTTCAATTATCCTGTCTATCATGCTTTTGTCAGTGATGATATTCTTGATATTTTTAAATAATAGGCATGTCATAAATCATCCCACAGCTTAAAATGTAGTGTTAAACAGCTCCACTACTTACAGATAGCCTGCTGATCCAATTTCATGGATACAGGAAACTGGATCCCGATGGCTGTACAAAGGGCTGATAAGAAGCCTAAGGCTCATGGTGTCTACAGAGGAAGCTAGTGAAATCTTGAGTCCAAGGCTGGGGAGCAGACCCGGAAACCAGTTACCCTTGCTGCATTCAATAATGTATTAAAAATGCTGGCCTGGAAGTCATATATACTACACACGATTGAGCCAGGGGCCAAACCAGGATAGATACACTGGTATTCTGTAGAAAGCAGAGGTACTGGAGTGAAAGATTGAGGAGTAGTTGAGGTTAGCCAATAAGTCAAGGAGGTGGAGTCCAAGCGAGCACTGGAACCTCAGGCAGGCTAGTTTAATAGTTTGTAAACAAGGTACATCTGGTGGCCATTAACCAATAGGAGCCAGGAAAGCCAGGAAGAGAAAAAGGACAATGAAAGGTCATCTGTTGGCAGTGATAAAAGGTGCAGGAACCATAACCCAAAGGTCACTGGTTCAAGCTCATGGACAGGCAAGTACATAGTACAGGCTGTGACATCTAAATACCTTTTCAGCCATCTATCACATTACTTGCCATATGACCCACCACCTCTGAATGGTAATCATTTACATATATTAGACAACCAATTCCAATTTCCCCAGTTCTCTGTCTACTATTTGATGGAGTAGAGATTGAAATTGGAGTTTATAATATATTAAGAGTTTACCTGATTCTACATAATCATCATATTAACAATTGCCATGATCACTCTTTCCCAAATGAACCCTCACCATTTTATAATCTTTATTTTATTTATTTATTTATTTATTTATTTATTTATTTTAAGCCAAAGGAGAAACATCCATTGCATCCATTGTTTGCTTCACTGGAATAGTGTCATGAGTTATGTTCATTGTAAAAAAATAACATGACAAGGATAATAATTGCTAGAGACAGAAGAATTATTTTAAAATTAATTAAAACTCCAATTTGACATTTGCAAAAGCATATGTTTTACTTGCACATTTTCTATTTTTTCTTAATAAATCATTAGTTCAGATTTTGCTGTACTAAAAATTAATTATCTCTGTTGATTCCCAAGTGTCAGCTTTATATTAAATCCAGAAGTTTCATCATTAAAACAAATACATTGATTAAGAGACTATCATTGGCTCTGCTATGAAAATGTATGCAACATTTAATTACAAGTTACCTTATTATTTACTAGAAAAGCACATGCAATCTGACTATTTTAATGGGATAGAACAACATTTGAATAATTAAGAGACAATTAAGTACATTCTTAGACTGAACACAATCCTCACAAATCACCATTTATATTTATGCATATTCATTAATCTCCATTATAAAGGAAAATAAGAAAAATAATATAAAAAACAGCAGTTAGCAGTAAAAAGCAACTCTAAACTTTTATTCTTTTTATGACACTTTAGTGATATAGTATATTGTTTCGTTTATATTAGAAATCCAGTACTTAATACAAATTCATAGAAATATCGCCTTAATACAGAAATATCTCATGGAATAAATGTTCAACTTGTCTTACACAACAATAGATTTGTGATTACCGTACTTAAAAAAAGTATAATAAACAAAATGTAAGAAAAACATGTTGTATGCGATGTTTACCTCATTATACGCCATACTATTACAGACTGTTGTACTTTTTGGATTTTATTATATGTTCATTTATTTCCAGCAAGCATTGTCAACATAAATATCTACATTTACCAGATTCATTATGGATTTGTACTTACCTGACATGGAATTTCTATTCTAATTTTCTATAAATGACCTCCACATTTGACTTCTATCACTGAATATGATCCTAAATGATAAAAGTAGATAATGCATCCTTTCACTAACCTAGTCAAATGAGACATGCAACAGCTATTAAGGTGATTATAGTCCAGATACAACCAGGTGAAAGTCGTGCCCTCTATGCAAAGCCAGAGGCTCAACTTTTGTGTGTGTGTGAGTTGGGGGTTATAGGCAGAAGGACGTGAAATCTTAAAAGAGTATATTTGTGCCACCTATGGAATAGAAAAAATGAGAGAAGAGAGACACCTCCTCATGCAGCTTGTCTGAGTACACAGTCCTCCATCACAAACGCCTAGTAGGTGGATACTCACACAATGTATGGCTGTGATTCAGCTTATGTAGTACACAGCTGAATAGATTTTTGGGATATTCAACTGTCCCAAACATGTCCAAACAATGCAGAATCATGAAAAAAATAAAAGACACAGGATGCTCTATAGTGTAAATCCGTGATGGAGAAATAACATAGAAATAATTGCATAGTATTCAAGAGTATGATGGTCAGAAATAGATCTGACAAAGCCAGCAGTTGGAGATAATTACCACTCTCCACGCGGGTAGCTCAGCATGTTCTGTTATGTCCAGAACACCTCCTTGGCACTATCACTGAAGACGGATTCACTCCAGGTGTAACAATGTATATATATGTAAGTGAAAAGTAAAACTGAATGGTGGGTAAAATAAAATGGAATTTAAATTGAGAAAAAAACTGAAAAAGAAGAGGCTCTAGATCTAAATAAAACTTCTACTTTATTATAAATTATATCAAATATGTAAAATAGAACTTAGTAGCTATGCCATATACAGGGATAAAATAAGTAATGGTCCAATGCATTTTGCAGTGCTAACCCACTGCTTTATCAAAGACAAAGATCAAATGCTTTGGGCATCATATGGCTTTTATTTTTTTCATGATTCTGCTTTGTACCACCTGGTCCTGTCTGCTCCAAATCAAGCTTACCCTCCTCAACAAGTGGTCCTCCAGCTTTTGGTATCCAAACACTACTATCAAGGCATTCCTTATCTAATGTAGCAGCCTAGAAGTATTCTCTCATTCCTAAAGTGGCTACCACCATATGGGATCCTACAATCCTGATGAGGTATTCCTCTTTTGACTCTAACAAATGTAGTAGAGGATGACAAGATGACCCCTGATTGAGAACAGGAACCTAATGTAAACATGATGGATAACTAACTGTGTAGACACATCATGCATAAATTCTTCTGTAAGTGGCTAAGAAATTAACACATAATCCAAATGCTTGTTGGGGATGTTGTAAGTGTAGACCCCAGTGGATGGAGAACCCACAGCTGACTACTCCCTAACTTAGGGATAGGGAGTTGTATTGCACAAAAGGTGGAGAGCTTACAGCTGAAAAGACCCTATGCTGTATCCTGCATATGGCCTATATCAGAGACAGGGTGTATTCAGCCATGTGCTCCTAGCTATTGTTATCTATTACTCTCAGATAGCCACTCTGTATTAGGGGATCATGGCATCTGTACGTCACAACTGCTGGAGATCCCTCAACTAAATAGGCTTTGCATTGTGCCTTTAGTAAATAGGAGAACTGACCTGCAAGCGTGAAGGGAAGTAGGCTTCTGAACCAGCTTATGAATTGTTACATGTGTTGACAAGAAATAACAAAGTATTGGACCTGGTAATAATAAGTAATATAGGCATGGGGTACAATATTAAAGTAAATGAACAAAACAGTGATCACAACATGGTTTCATTTGAGATCAAGCAGAACTGTATAGGTTCAACCAAAGCTATTAGCATTAAAAAGGCTAATTTCAAAGCGTAAATGAAAAATGAGAAGAATGAAATGCCAAATTAAAAATTGCATTTACACTATATAAGTCTGAAGGAAATACAGGTAGTACAACAAAGATTTCAAAAAGATGATTAGGTTACCAAAAGTAGAAAATGAAATCCAAAACTGCAAAGGAATTCAAGACTAATCCCCCAAATGTTTTCAATACTTAAATGGCAAAAAACTTGAGGGAGTGCTTTGGACATTTCATAATGAGATGGGAGATTTGATTGGGACTATAAGGAAAAGGATGATGTTCTGAACGCATTATTTTCATCTATATACACCAGGGAATAAGCAATGTTAGAAGAGCCTCAACAAATAATAATTATAACCATATCATTTTTCAGATACAGGATTAACACAAGAAAAGATCAAGCTCAGACTGGAATATATTAAGACTGACTACTGTACATGCAAGAGTTCTTGGGAAATGCAGTGCAGTGATAGCAAGACCACTGTTTTTAATCTTTAAAGACTCTCTCTATTTGTCTTTATTTAAGAAGGGAACAAAAGCAGAACTTGGGAAATATATACACCTGTGAGTTTGGTATCGGAAGTAAGAGAACTGTTTGAAGGTACAATAAGGGATTACATTCATGATTACACTATGAAAAAATATAGGAATAAACATGTTTTTGAGGACTAGATCTTCCAAACAAATGTTTTGAGCTTCTATGAAGTAGTAAGTAGCAACCTAGATAAAGCAGTAGATGTAGTATATCTAGAATTAGCAAAGGCATTTGAGACAGGGCCACACGGGAGGCTGGTGTATAAGATAAGGAAATTGAATCCAGGGGATAACCTTTGCAACTTGATAGAAAATTGTTTGCAGGACAGGGAACAGTGTGTTGTAAATGCAAAATATTCAACTATAGTTAAAATTTAGAGTGGAGAACCTCAGAGTTCAGTACTTGGTCTACTGCTTTTTAACATGATTTTAAATGACCTGTAAATGGGTACAGAAAGACAATTATTCAGTATTTGCATCTGACACTAAATTATGCAGGCCAGTTATAAATTCAGAGCAGGATGTTTGTTCTCTACAGAGAAATATACATTAAATGGCAGAATAGGCAACATATGAAGAACATCTAGCCAAATTTGGTTTATTTACTCTAGAGAAAAGATGTTTAAGAGTAGATCTTGTCATGTTGTCAATAAAAGGGTCTCTCTTGTAAGCATTCAATCCTAGACCTGATCAAATATCTAGGGGCCACCCCTTAGAGTAAAGGAGGTTTAAGCATCAGCACATGAAGGGTTTTTCACAGTATGATCTACTAAATTGTGAATTACTTGCAGAACCATGTGGTCATGATAAATACAATGAATATATTTAAGAAGATTAGATGGGAACATACAGGGTTATATTGTGTATTAGTAGGTAAAACAGGAAGTTCTGGTAAGCAGAGTGATATCCATTTAGGATTCCGGAAGGCTTATATAATTCTAATATTCTGGGGTATACTGTGGCAAAGGTTGACCTTCATGGACTTTTTTCAACCTAACTTACGAGGAATATTTACTATAAAGGCACAAAGTAATCAATCACAAACTCCTAGCACTTGCACTGAACTCCAATTCTTGAGAACTCTGTCCTACCTTGATAAAGCTGAGAAAATAGCATAGTGAAACACCTTATTTAGGGCCCCCAAAGTCATTCCACATGATATGAAGCTTATTCTCATATTGGCTTTCAGTTTTCACAATTATTGGTTTAAGATAGTCATTTAGTAGCACTACAAGAAATATTGGTTGGGATTCACTAGTGTGGCTTTGGTGGGAAAATCTGCCAGTTTTGAGGAAATTAATGGCAGATTTGGATTTAATATAATCTTCCAGATTTTGAATTGAGATTTTCAAATGGATTGTTTAAAAACCATCTGACGGGAAAACCCTGGCAGAATGGAATACCAACCTCAGTTGGAAAATATGGGTCAAGGCAACATAGCTTTTCGTTCAGCATCTGAGTTTTCTGCACCATTTAATTCTCTGGATTCTAAAAAAAAAATCTGAAGGTTAAAGGGATAGTAATACTTCGTTTTATCTTTATTTTATTTTGTAGGCATTAAAAAAACATGAAGAACGATATAAGTCTTATCTCTCAAACCTTTATGGTTTAAGAGATATTCACAAGCAAAGCATCCCCCCTGTTCAGCCACATCAGAAGGGAAGTGCCCAGGTAGACTGCAGAGAGGGACAATCTTCAATTAAGATAAGGAAAAAAGCTGAAAAACTTGTCAAGGGGGGAAGGGCTTTCATTGTTTTCATTGTAAGAAGAATGTCCCCTTCTGTTATCTGTCTGGTCTTACAACCAGATTCACATCTGAGAAGAGATGGCTTAAAAGGGGCGGGAGGGGAAACTTTGCTTGTGAATAGCTCTTAAACCATAAAGGTTTGAGAGATAAGACTTATATCATTCTTCATGTTTTTTTAATGCCTACAAAATATAATAAAGTTAAAATGAAGTATTACTATCCCTTTAAAGTGAAACATTCACCTTAATTCAAGTTTGCATATTTGGAAACTGAACTAAAAACTGTCTATATGTCATGTTAACCAAAAGTCCAGCAGATGTATAGTTTTAGGAAATTTTCACACTTTTATTTCTGGACAAACTGAAAGTGGACATTTCCAGGTACTCTGCAAAGCTTCATCAGCATATGAAACTTCATCAGAACCTTCATTAGCATATGATACATCACTGAAATGACAATTAGCATATGAACCATCACTGAAAAGCTTAATTAGCATATTGCATGGCACTGGTACTACACAGGTACTGCAATTACCATACATTAGCATATGGTAACAAATGTGAATATCTCCTTAACTGAACATTTGCTGCTCTTTTGGTTAACATGACACAGCCATTTTCAATGCAGTTTTCAAATATGCAAACTTGAATTAAGATGAAAGTCCCATTTTATATTTAGAAAAAAAAAGAATTCTCTCTACTGTAGACCAGTTCAGTGCTATTGATCAGTCCAAATTAATCTCTTAGCATGACTTGAAATATAACTTTTAATATAATATAGATAATAGATAGACAAGTTATCCCTTTAAATGCAGAACACTTCTAGAAAACACACACGGGCATCTTGTATTTAAATGGTTTTATTGTATTAATATTTACGTTCTCATCACATAATATGGCCATTTAAAACAATGGGGATTTTGAGAAATTTTATTTGTTCCCTATAATGCAGTTGTTCTTAGTACAGCTCAGGGTAGGAGAAGCCCAAGGGACATGTATAATTTGAGCATGATGCTGCTATTCCCAAAAATGAGAGTAAAATCAATTACCTAATAAAATCATGATAATTAACAATGTTTCAATTAACCATAACTTCATAAATCTAATGGATATTATGAAATCAATAGAGAAAATTATTGATTGACAGTGACATTTAGTAAGATTATAAATGGTGAAGTATAAACATCTGTCTGTGCATTTAACATACTGGCAAGTCCCATTTAGACTCTGGATCCATTTCTCATGAAGGTACTCTAAAGTCAATCTAGTTTAAATTGATCTTGCGTGTAGTGGTTTTCTTTGACTTCTTTTTAAAGATTTTAGTATTGTAGACATTGTGACATCATGATAACCCTCCAGTTCAAATGGTGGAAATGACAGAGGTAATAAGTATATTCTTCTTTTGAATCTCATATTGTTTAGCAAAGCAAAATTCTATTTGAAGCTTCTAAAAATCAAACCTTGCATTTTATGTTCCTTATTTAAAGTCAACTATCACAAAAAATGTAAAATAACATATGTTCGGCTTAAAATAATTCTCATGGTCTATTTCATAGATTTGCTGTGAGACATTCTCCATGCTTCTCTCTCTTACCATGGGACCTGTATAGTGACCATTTATTTTGCTCTTGCATCCAAGCATTGCTTTGTTCCCAGTTCTAAGTGAAAAAATTAGATGTTTGCCTCCAGGAGTAAGCAGACACTAGAAGCGACTGATAAAAAGAGAGGCACAGAGAAATTACATTTTAAGGGGGATGTTAAATTATTAAACAAAGTGCAAAAACAAACATTTTGCAGTTCTGGCATACCACAAATCTTTTACATAGACCCTATTTTTTAACAGAAACTTGAAATGCTCCTAAGTGGCATCTAAAACTTAATGGCCTAGATGCACTAAAGGTCAAAGAGGGCTACGAATGTCGATGTACTGTCAGAGCAGGGTCAGAGGCACATCCACAGTATTCACCAAAGTGTCTACGACATCACATCGACATGATTCCGACAAAAATGCCAACATCGACATCAATCCGACATTCCTTCAACAGGTTTACGAATTTTTACTCTTCGCATCAACAGTTGCTAATTTCCATATGGAAATGAAGCATAATGAGACACATTCGTATGCAAGGGGGTGTGTTGACATGTTACTGTGACACTTTGACTCATTCAGTAAACTCTGATAGCAGCCTCTGCTGTTGGAGTTCACAGTCTCCACTTCACCTAACTCAGGCTGTCATAGTTGGGATCTCCCCTGTACTTTCCTATGGAGCAACAGCAGGGAGAGCGCCGACAATTCTGAACAGCATTCTCTGACATGCATTTTCTGACATACATTCTCTGACATACACTGCATTTGCTACCTCTCTGGTACTCAAAGGGTTAAGTGTTGAATAAAAGACTCGAGTAAAAGTGTAGTTGACTAAAAATGGAGTAGAATAAAAATGGAATAGACAAAAAATGGAGTTGACTAAACATGGAGTCGAATAAAAGTGTAGTTGACTAAATGGCAATCCCTGTGGTGAAAGTCGGATGGATTTAGTATGTTGAATATATGCAACATATGTCGACATTCTAAGGGCGGAGGGGCACATTGTGTAGTTCTTAGTGTACTAGTTCTGTTTATTGTAACCCTTTGAATGCCACAAGGGTGAGCAATGCACATCCCTATGGCATTCAATGCTGTCCATGATGCTGAAAGCCTTCTCTGTAATTCCCTACTGGCTAGGTAGGGAAGCACAGAGAATGCTGTACAGAATTGTTGTAGGGTTGGTGAGGTGTGAGGGAAGGAGATCCGTTCCATACCGACAGCACTTTGAAAATCCTGTATGCTAATAGAGACCTTCTCCAACCTTCCTCTTCCATCAGACAATTTTTGTGAATATGTTGATGTGTGGGCAGATCAAATTGTCGGAGTGATTCAAACACAACCACAATATCATACCAACACCACATCGACATTTAATGCACCTAGGCCATTGCATTTCTATTTGGGACCTTTTGGATGCATTGTAACTTTTCTCTAGAAGCTATTCAACTGAGTACAATTCAAAAATGGAATGTGTTCTATATGCATATATAAATGAAGAACAAACAATGCTATTGTATATTTTCAAAGCAATTTTATGGTGCAGTGTTATTAGATTCAGCTCAATGACTGGTTTTATCTTGCTTTTATCTCTGGACATACTCAGGATCTGTCACTGTAATTGGATATAAATAAAGGTATATTTGTGTCCAGTTGTACTTTAACTTGTTCTTGAGGTTGGGAATTGTGTTAACTATGTATGTTTTTTAATTACAGGTATTTCTTTACAAATATGAGGATGAGCTATGCAGATTCAATATTTTAATTTTTATAGCTGATTAGAAGATAAACTCATGCAAACTGTCATTTATGGATTTGAGATCTTCATCTAGAGTTCTCACAATGATTTATTTAATAACAGCCTCCATCAGTTGTCAATCATTTGTCTCTGAGTGCCCATCCAAGAAATTGGACCATTAGCTCGGCCGGATTCAAGCAGCCGTTCTTGAAAATTATTGGCTGAGATGTGAAGAACATCCCAGCCAATAGCAGTGAGGGCAATTGAAGTGAGCCTGCCCATATATAAATGCCCTCAGTGTGTTACAGGCATCAGCCCTTACACAGCTGAAGAGGTGCATTGTGGGACATTTGTGTCTCCGCCCTCACGGCCTCTCCAAGAGACACATAGTTACCAGCTAAGTTAAATTTTGGTTATCAATGAATCACATTGATTTATGTATATGTGGAGCTTTTTTTATTCATTGGCATTTATTCTTTGGACCATTACATGGAGGCATATATGGGTATATGTATGGAGCACTAATATTGAACCCTTTGAGTGACAGTGAGGTACCCCTCTGCCACTCAAAGGGTTCTGGAATGTATTCATTCATGCTTGATTTTAACACATTTATTTTATTTTACAGGGAGAAGGTGGAAGACAGAAGAAAGAAGACAGAACAGAAGGACCAGCAAGCTGAGGCACCTGCTGAACATCAGGATTAATGGTAAGTGTTAATGCAGTGTTGCTTTACTTAGTCGGGATAACCCTATGAATGCCCACCGGCACTCATAGGGTTAATCCTACTAACTTTGGACAGGTTTTAGGCACTTTGGATGTATATATGTGGGACTTAGCACCCCATATCAATACATCCACTGTGGACATATGGGCCATCATGTTTATGAATATCTTCACAAAAGTATTTGCGCACTTCCTCAGAAAAATGGCTACTGCTGGAAATGGCTACCACATGTGCAAGCAGACACACAATATACCCCACAAAAGAAATAGATGAATAAAAAGTTTTCCTTTCTTTAAGATGGACCCTTCTTGTAAACAGAACAAATAATATACACTTTCAGGGAAGATCACCAGTAATGGGCCTATCTTATTTTAGCAACAAATTGGCTGCGCTGGAGTGGAAGCCAAATCCAGACACAACTAAGAATTTACCAGAAGAGCATCAAAAACTACACCTTTCAAATGAACTACAAACTTATGCAAAAGTATCAAACTAGGCAAGAATGACTAACGGGAAAATGTTAATACAACTTTTTCTTTTGTTAACAAAATAATAAAAATGTAATAAATCAGTTAAAACGTACCAGTTAAATGAGCATGTTCATTCAGCAGTAACCTGATTCCTTGCACGTTTGTCTCCAAAATGGACATGTGTGTTCAAAAGCAGACAAGCTCTGAATCCCAACGCATAAACTTTTTAAATTCCCCTACAAAGCTATTCAAAACTATACGTATGTATAGTAATTTACATGCTATCTGTGTTAGTAAAATAAACTAGTTTTAAACCAGCAAAACTATTTAGCACCACTTCATAAGCCACAAACACAAACTTAAAATGGCCACTGATTTACAACCAGTGTCTAGCAAGAAACTGGCCATTCACAATTTTTCCCTTTAACAAATTAATATTTATTTCTTAAACTCAATCTGTGTAGAGGCAGCTGGCTACCTCTACGCACATGGTATCTGCCTGCTGAGTTGGTTCCCCTACGCTCCTGATTACCTTTGGCTGTACACTGTCTACCCACTCACTCATCCTCCAGTATCCTTGTTTGTCCTGGTGACCTCTGTCTTGTCTGACTTTACTGGTCCTGAGCCTCAGCTGTTCCTGTGTGACTAACCCTGGAGAGACTACTCAATCCTTGGTGCCTGGCTTCTCTGCCATTCCTGGCTGGTTCCTGCTTCCATCAACAGTGAATGTAGTGGCCTTTGCTCTTTCTGGAAGAGGGTATTGTGCTGTGCTGTCCTTGAATATTTCCTCAGAGCCCCAGTGTTCTCCTGGCCACCGTGGCCTAGTTCCTTAGCCCCTCTGTGGAGCTGGCTATTCCCCGTGGCAGATTTTGGGACTTCTGGTGGGTTTGGGGGTTGACCATCCTACTATTGGACAAACAGCCTTTGTTATAGACTGTACTGGCCTTTGGGTGGGTTTTGGTCTCCTCTAGGAATATCTATGGTCTGGATATATAAACGTTTTCCTTTGTATGTTTCATGCTGTGTATATATACCATTTGGCTCTGTGTACTTACCTCTCTGCTAGGTTTGTGGCCACTAGGGGCAGAGTGGCGTATCAGTGTTATCCCGCATTCGTGGGCCGTGAGCTTGATAGCATATCTGTAGGTCTGTCCTTACTGCAGATCTTTCTGTTGTGGGCAGGATTCTGACCAGGTGCTTAGGTCCCTGATTGAGTGATCCCTTTACTATGCATCTCAGCGGTCCTACTCTGCCAGTATTGGGATCACTGGGTAATCCGTTGTAGGATTTTTGGGCTACTGCTGTCTCAGCCTATTGTGCTTCTCTGGTCTCTGTGGGTGCCTATTGCTGTTCCAGTTTTTGGCTCCCGTGTCCCTACCTTCTTGGGTGCCTTTTTCCATCCTCCCTCAATCCTCCTTGTGGACTCGGTTCAGGTTCTTCTCACAGTTTACCCTTATTCTCATCCTGGCCAGTGTCTCAGCTCAACTGAGATCTGGCATCTGGCCTGGCAGCCAGCACCTATAGTCCAGCTTCAGCTGCTGCAAGGGATAAGAGCAACTGTCATCGCTCCCTAGCACTGTTCTCCAGCATCGTTCTCCAGCTACCTGAACTTGGTCATCAGACTGTTACATTATCATTTGTGGTGGTGGTTCTGGAGGTCGCATATCTCTGTGGGACTTGCTTTCAGAGTATGGTTTTGTAACTGATACACACAAACTCTGTGTAGCTCCCAGGAGTGGTCCTACTGCATGTGAGATCGTTACAGCTTACTTGTAGGATAGCTGCATTCTAGACAGATATGATGACTCCCTTACCTATTGGCAAACAAAATGTGTACTGCTGTGGAAACCCTAGTTGCCCACCAACAAATGTGCAGTCCGAGTGGTTTTTAGTGCAGCTGATTATATTGTAAATGACCATAGGACATGGCTATCAAGCAATAGTGTTGGCAGACTTACATTTCTAAAAGTTAATTTCCTGAACCCGGACCCATGCACAAGACTACACAGGAGTTACACTAGTCATTGAACATCCCGACTGGGTTTATCTTGTCTTCCTCTGGGACATTTTAGTGTCTATGTTGTATTTGCTATTATTAGGGCAGATATGCAAATCTGGGCTCCCTTCTTTCCCCTTTTCATTACCTTATCAAACATAGTGCACAGTCAGTCACTGATAACTGCGCTGTGACTGCACCAAGAGAAATATATTCCCACACCCATGATTTCAGTGAGGGGGGAGGTGAAGAAGAATTACATTCTTCTTCTCCTCCAGAATCATATTCACTTGTTCAGACAGGTGATGATGCCATGGCATCAACATTAGATCTAGGACCAGGAGTATTGGTGGCAAGTGGAGCCTGTTATAGTCCCATGTCACTAATTGAAGAATCTGGTCCCATGCTGAACAGGGTGCTCTGTGGGACACTAGCATGCTCATCATCATTCAGCTGTTATGGCAGATGACAGTTTGCCTCTGAAAACCCAGCAGCAGGAATTAGAGCAGCAGCTGGTGGTGGTGATACCCATCGCAATTTGCAACTCTTTCTCCCATTCCTTATCACTTTCCACCAAAAATGCTCTCCTATTGTACCCCACAACATCTGTTCCACCCTTACCCTCACTCTCATCACCAGCTCCACTAGTCTTTTGCTTCTCTATGGGACTGGTTGGGGATAACAAGTTTGACAGAGGGCCCTCTGCAGCAGTAGCAGGAGGCACAGACAGCTGACATGTGCTGCTGATACTACTTGCCATTCATGGGTGGATCTAGGTTTTTGGGGCCCTAAGTGAAAATTCAAATGCCCCCCCTTTACTCCTACATCGCTATTTCTAATAATACATTGTCATCTGATTTTGTTTACATGTGGTGACAGTACTATATATGCACTGTGGGGCCTTCTGACCAAGTGAGAGCCCTAAGTATCTGCTTATTCCACTTATATTGTAGCTCCACCACTTTAACTAGTTCCATCTTCTTCAATATACTTCCCTAGAGGGGTGTTGTTAGGGGATTAGGGATCATTGGGTAAGGGGTATGTGCTCATCTGCTCATTAATCATCATTTATTATACTCTTAAGATTCCTACCTTACGTTATGGGTATATTAAGCTTCACTTCTTTCTCCCATTTGTCATTTTTGTAATTTGCAAATTGTAGTGATTTCTCTAGTGGTCTAGATCCTGATAGATATGCTATTTAGGATTATTGGGACATATTCCTCACTTTAAGGCTATTAACTTATTAACTTGCAATTCTTTGGGGAGGTAGCTAGAATATAAGGCGGGTGTAGTCAATTTGTACTTCCAGCTGTTTGGGTCTACAACTTCCATAACCCCCAACCAACAAATGGCTAGATGGGGAAGATGGGAATTGGGAGCTGTATTTGCTAAAATCAGAATGTCCAGTAATTGACTACCTCTGTTGTATGGGTATAATTGAATATGACTCCAGTCTGTGAAATTGAACCAATCATATTCTAATTTATCTTGCATTACATAATTTGGACTGTATTAGCCAAACTGAATAAGATAAGAAAGAATAAACATATTGGCATATTGTGATTGATTATGATACACTCAAAATTATTAACGTTTGCATGTTTTTGTAGCAAAAACAGTATACATGTACCAAACTGCCTAATTATCTTTTCCCGGTGTTCTTTAAATGTGTTTGACTTCTTGTGAAATGAATGGTACATTAAGTTGATGTCTTGATGACTAATTTTGGCATAGAAAACTCATTTGTTCAATAGGGTGTCCATATGTAGTTTGTGCCCATCTGTCTGTATTAAAACAGTAAAAAATAAAATAATTATTTCAAACATTTTCTCATTAGAAGACATAAAATTTATCGTCTGCATTGTTATATCAAGTTTTAATTTAAAAATGGATATTTATAAAGTCGCAATGCAATCAAGATTCTTTAATGAAGTATCAAACTTTTTTATGAATAATATATTGCATATTGCAATTGTTTGTGCTGTGTAAAACAAGAATAACTTTACTGGTGGTAGATTTCTCACTCAAAACCTATTACACCACAAACTACATTTTTTCTTATTAAACTGCAATTTATTATGCTGGTGACCAGGTGGTACTATTCCTATCACTTACTATAAAGAACCATATTCTGGCCCAAGGTTCTTACAATAAAGAAAATTGCATTTTGGGCAAAAGTTGGCCCTGGTACTAACAATACAAAAAGAAAAATCAAAGCACTCCAACAAATGTCCACTAAATAGGTCTACCACAATGCATGTATATACACATATAGAAGCCAACCCAAAACTATGTGGAATGTGTTTTGGACAGCAGATATTCTTCCAAAAACTTTAGTAGTAAGTTCTCAGTGGTGCAGCTTCTTCACTAGTGTCCTAAGCAACACCAACACACACTAATGCAAGAAACGAAAAGAAGGAAGAGCACAACACATCTGAGAGTGACTGTAACAAATATTGATTTCCACTGTAATCAAAATTGCACTTACAGGATAACTTATTGGAACACATCAGTGAGGCTAGGACTAAACCCCGCCGAGACGCATCCTTCATGCCTCGTTACAGTGCAACATCGTATCCATGCCTCTATCTGAATTAATGCAGTTCAGTCACTCTTCCCTCCAAGGACTTGAGCCAACAATTTTTGGAATGTGCCGTTGATCTTAAGATCTGGCCAAAATAGAGCTTTGATCAGGACACACTACTGGAAGGTATTATTACAGAAAATTCGAGGATCACTTATAAAAAGCTAAAAATATTAGAGGATTTGTGGCACCTAGGAGACCGAAATCATTAAAAGAGAAGAAAAATAAATTAGGAATTTCTGGACCCTATAATACTCTGGGGAATTTCAGATGTCTTCATAATAGAGTTGAGGGTGAGCTGTGGGTCAGAGCAATCAAAAAAGAGAAAACATAAGAGAAATACTAAGTGTAGTATATCAAAGTTCACTTTTAAACAATGTAGAAAATCAAAAAGACAAAAGATATTTATTAAAGGTGAACACTAGTATATAAAATCAATATTGCTTATTTGTATTGGTAAAAGAGAACATCACTGTATACAAATACTAATATCGTACAGCATAAGTAGGGGAAGAACACAAATTCTATTTTGAAACAATAATGTATCAGAAGGAGCTAAAGGCTATCAGATTCTCAGTATATATAACTAGCCACAATGTATCAAAGTTTGGATAAAGGAATATGCTGGTAAAGATGTGCCCTTACTTCCAAACTGTATATGATTGTATATATATCACAGTAACCACACTGAGAAACACAGCCAGGTATATGAAGAAGATAAACGGTACAGATGTACCCTTACTTTGTTGTAGATCAAATAGAGCATTTAATAGTATCCAGACGTGTGTTGATCAGCTGTATGCCGGTCCTTCTGGTTCCGGGGTGTTATGTAGAGATCTCCCTAGTCCTCTGGAGTGTGTCAGCACTTCATTATTTGTATTGTTCAGTCTAAGTTCTTAAAGAAGTATTGTCTCAAAGTAAATTCTCAAACCGCGTAAAAGGTGAGAACAAAGTCTTGTGGGTCCTAGTTCTGTCTCTGTTATCTGCGAAGATTATCCATCAATATGCTCTGTGATGTGATGGAGTCACTTTATATGAGCTGGATATGGCAGAGGGAGAACCAGTTCAGTACAAAAGTAGCAAATGTTTTCTACCAGGAAGAATACATTGAGATTCTTTTTGTTTTTAAGTCCTGGAAAGAATTGAAAGTACAAAATTTATACATCAATACACAAATAGAAAACGAGAAAATAAAAAATTCACAGCATTTATATATAGTTGTATGTTGTTCTTAAATACAAAGACATTTTTAAGCCTATTAAGTTGGCATAGGATTTTAGTTTTTTAGGGAATTTATTCAAAACTGTAAGAAAAAACTGATTAAGTTGAATCTTTCTTCTATACTGTGTGACTGCTGGCAGTGGAGTAGAAGTTATAGGCAGTATGGAGAGCTTGAATAAGCATATTTTTCAGGTATTTGTGTAGTTTCCAGATAAGTGGTTATAAAATATGCAAGAAAGGTTACAAGTACTTCTGGATTAGTGTTAGTCACTTTAGTACTTCTAACATATCACAGTGATGGATAGTCTAAATACGCTGGAGAATAAACAGGCATAATTAACTATTTAGGTTGTTGCATTTTCAAAGATGGATTTGTGGAACAGAAGCAAATACCACATCCCTGTTATGACTAGTGTTAACATCTACAGCACAATACATTTTCTTACCAGAGGACCTGTTTCTAAACAAAGTGCCTGCTTTACGATAACACTTGGTTACTAATTTATCAATATGAAGATCAACAATGAGGTTAGGAATCAGATTTAGCCACATGGACATAATTTTTGGCATAAACTGGGACCAAGTTATTTTTTCACTTTGGATCCTTACAGGTATTGTAGAGTTTAAGTATTTTGTGCTTTGTACCAAATACCATTTTGACTGTTTTGTCTTGGTTTAAGAACAGTTTTTTTTTAGTGATTCATCTTTCAACCTGAGAGAAATATTCCTATAATACTGTCAACAATGGTGATATGTTTGAATAGTTAGTGAACATTATGATGTTATCTGCATACATGTGCATAGAAGAAGCTTTGCAAGCCATGTGCAATGTATTTATAAATATGGAAAAATAGAAGGAGGCTGAGAATGGAACACTTTGAGTAGGAGGGAAACACGGTCACCAATAAACACACATATTATACTGTCTCAGAAGTAGGTAACAAAATGAGTTTATGGAGTGATTACCTGAGGGTTTTTTAGCTTGTCAGAATATTATTGCCTAATGCATCAATGGACTTTCCAAAATCTAGGAAAATATCTCTAGTAAGATCTCCATACCTTGCCATTCAGGATATCATTGCATACTTTTAGGAGGGCAATAACTGTTGAATGATTTGAATAAAAGCCAGATTAAATGTAATGGAAAGTTAGACAACAAAATTATGAATCCACCTCAAAGACTATAATCCAAAAAACAGAACCTCTCCCTCAATATACAAACAAATATATATTCCTTATATCAAAATATATTGAAAATGCAAAGCAGAAGTCTTATAAACTAAAGGAAATAATATACTTTAGTCCCACACACCCCAGAGTTCTAAGCTGCTCAGTTTACTTAGGTGCTTCACTGCAAACAATACAAAACAGAGACAGTGCAGGAGGTCTTTCTCTGTGTATTAGTATTAATGTCTGTTCCACCACCAGCATCACCACTTTAATATAAAGAAATATATTTACTCATCTTCTTCATATATATTGTTTTGCAGGAAAAGTTAGGCAGTTGCTAATACTGGCATAGTTGAATGCAGACACATTTCCCAGGACTTTAGATAATGTGTAGTAAGGTTAAAGGTCTGTATTTTTATAAGTTTCTTATCATCTTTTTTCTGAATAGATACAACTGTATCCACTCTTCAGGCTTTGGGTATATAACCGGATGAAAAGGAAGCATTCATTAGGGATGTAATGGGATTGGCAGTGACTGAAGCACGGAGCTTTAGTAACAATGCTGGTGTTTGATCAGGTCCAGACCACATTTTCATCTTTTAGTTGAGGAGGCAATCAGTTACATCAATAATGGGTACTGGTATGAATTTGAATTCATCAGTACTGTTGGAGCAGTAGGAGGGTATCAATGTCTGTTCAATGCAAGTTTCTTCATCATAATAATTTCTGAATTGTGGTTCAGGAAGGGGGCATATCCAGCAAATAAGTTGTCGAACACATTAGCTCTTTATATGCATTAGTATAGTTTGATCATATGCAGAGCCAGTTTGTTTAAATTTTGCACATAAGGAGGAGATTAATGCAAAACCTTACACTTAAATGTGCCATTTTGTGTTCTAGCTAATTAACATTAATGCCTCCAAGAAACAAAAGTTTACTTTTGTTCTTTAGAATAGCATCATCACTAAGGATGTAGAATATGTCTGTGAGGGACTGTGCTGGAGTAGCAGTTATTCAGTATATCCCAGTAGAGATTTAAGTTTACAAGCTATGTATTCATATGTGGTACAGGAACAAGAGTAATTTAATAAAGTTTCTACACACTTCAATGTTTATGATTATGCATCCACTTCTTTCTTAAAGCACGTGTATCTTTGGCTCACAGTAGTGGTATCTGGTATTTTAGGATTCAGCTTGGATTTGGTATGTATAAGGAATTTTAGGTTGTATGCATAACAACATGCATTTAATTAATCCATTTGGGACAGTATATTGCGTACATTGCAGTAGACAAAAGAAAGTCGTTTTGTTAAAGTGAAGATACATATTATTACAGTTTGAGGAGCAAGATTTCAACGTAATTTATCAGGAAAGTAGTAAAATACACAAAAAATGTGTGAGTTGCTTGTTTTGAGCACATACTGAAAATGAGCATTGGTTGCTTTAATGATGGGGCTGAGTTTGTTTTTAGCACTCCCCACAAGCAGTCAAAGAGCAGTGCTGTATGTTATAGTGCAAGTGAGAAGTATGTTTGCGAGGGAAATGTTTCAAGAGGGAGGGACAATAGAAATATAACTAGCATGTTCATTTTGATATGCATGTCCCATGGATAAGAAGGGGATGACCAAAGAATTCAGAAGACAAACCTAACTGAGCTGCTTTGAAAGATATTTTCATATATTTGGAATACTCCCCTCCTTCACTTTTTTTCTCCTCTGTTTTTACACTCTGTCCCTTTTGTTTGCTTGCCTGTTGCTTGCTGTCCACATCCCCAGTCAAACTCTCTTGTCTAAACTGTTAGCTACTTTGAAATGGGGTACCAGCTAAAGCAAATCCCAAAGTTCCAAATGAGAATAAATTTAAACATACTGGCATTGACGTCCATTAGATGGAGTGGGTGACTCCAATTACAAATTATTTCACTTATGGATGGACCTCAATGCAATCAGCTGTGACAACATCAACAAACAAATTAAAAATGTAGGGGAAGCAGAAAAACCAATCAGAATGGATTAAGTTACTTAAAAGGTTATTTCAAAGACAGTCAAAAAGATTAGGTGCAGCAACAAAGAACACATACCAAAAAAGGGTTAAATTGAAAATGATTCTGAAGCAGAATCTTAGGCACAGCAGCAGTGATCTCATACCAGAACAGGTAAACAGAGGGATGAATACCCCAGTCTGCTTCACTGTATCAAACTACTACCTGGTCTCAATCCTAATGTTCTGAATGGTATACATCACAAGGCCTCAAACTAGTGAGACAACAATAAAACATGGCATTTATATTACATATATCTAAAATAACCGGATGGCAGAATCTGTACATGTTATTAGATTTTCAATCCTCTTTTGAGGCAATATAGACAGACATCTCTTAAAGTGACAGTAATCTGTTTTGACTTTGCATATTTTTTTTCTGTTTTTCATCAACAAAGAGAATGCAACAATGTAAACAAGAGATCATGTAAAAATAACAGTGCAAGAAAAATCACAGTGATGAAAAGCATGCCTCTACAGCACACAGATCAGTTAGTGCTGCAGGGAGACATGCAAACTTAAAAAATACACAGTCATATACCAATTGTATTAATAGGGCCTCAAAAACCCACAGTGTACAATATATATACTTCACTCACAATTCTAAAGCTAAACATGATCTGCTGTCTCTGTAAGAAACGTGTGAGTTGGAGTAAAACAGGATATCATCTAAGCACATTGTCCTTGAGAGTTATTAGAAAGATGTAAAAAATGCACAATGATCCAAAATGTACTCCTGTGGAATGGAAAACCTGTGGAAAATGTAGCAGTTTACAAGATGGTTTAAACAGTAATTTAAAGAACTGATACAATGTTTTGGACATTACTGGCATATTCCAAGCTGATGTTATTTTTCAGGGGCAGGTGTGTTGTATAAGCAGGTGGTTAGCATGGTGTATAAAGGGCTGGAAACATCATACTGCAAGAAAGTACACCTGAAATATCAACAAGTCACCAGAGTACAGACAACATGATTGTCACAGTTCACTAGATATTTTCCCCATCAGTGGACAGCAGCAGCATGCTGCATCAGGTCACCATAAATGTTATCCCTGGCTCTGACACTAGTAATAAAGGCAAGCTGCAGGGTAGTTGACATTATTGGGTTGCCATTTTATGCATGCAGGGCTTTCTGAGGCAAACCCACAACACTGAAGATGTATTAACAAAAGTACAGTAGGTCATAGATGAATAGCTTGTACCCTGCCTGTGCCTTCAAAGCTGGCTTTGTATCTGATGATAATAACTCCAATATAACAATTTCCTTGAGAATAGCAGATATGGTGTGTATACCCTGCTTCACCCATGTACTAAATCTAATTGTTACATGATATCTCTCAGGATCTGCACACATTTTAGCCAGTCCTATAGTGTTCACAATGCATTATTTTCATACCTTCCCTATCTCTTCCCAGTGGAATTTCACATTGTACATGTTGGAGTATTTGTATGAGCAGAAAAAGGCCAATAGTATACCGTACATAAATGGTGCTAGATTCTTTGTCTCCTGGACATTGGCAACTAATGCATGCCTTATGCGAACTGTAGAATTAATACATTTATTACAGGAAAACAAATTAAGCATATGGATGATGATTCTTGCAATAATAACAGAAAGATGAGCCAGCTGGTGAGTTACGTATTAGCATGCTTTGAGCAGGATACACTCATAGTCTATGTTAAAAGCAAATAAGAATACATTAAACACTTTTCTCAACTTGTGCCAACAAGTGATCTGCAGCATTCTGAGGAGTTCTGTGAAAGCATATGAATACATTATTGTAGATGGAATGGAAGACTGCATTATGGAAGATGAGAGAGATAAATTGTAAAGGCAAAAATCCTCCTAGAAAGCATAGTGAAAAGTAAGCATAAGGATTATACTTTCAGCATCAGCAACAACACAACAATTTGCAGAACCGTTGTGAGCAATTCGTGTGTCTCAGGGATGGCAGTCTAACTTTTCTGGTAATGTTGGTGGTCATGGGGGTGACACAAGCACATCTCTCTGGTATTTGTTCTAAGAAAATGGATTGGTAACTGATGCACATAAAAATAGCTAGCTTCAAGGAGTGTCACCACTGCATGGAGATTGTTACAGCATACCTACAGGATAATTATGTTTCTAGTACTGACAAACAAAACAGTGTGTGGTGTGTACTGTAATGCAAACCTTTAGTTGCCCACCAGCAAGTTTGCAGCCAGAGGAGGGTTTTTACTGCAGATGTTTACATTGTTAATGAATAAAGGACACAGGACAGGACACATCAATCCAGCTGCAATGTTGGTAGACTTACTTTTTTTAAATGAACTAGCATCTAATGATCTAATACCATCTGAGTATCATGTAGAAAGGTGGGTGGAAAACACAAGACAGAGAATGTTACAATACTGTAGAGGAGGATAAGGAGGAGGGATTTGCAAGTTGCCACGGTTGCCACCCTCTACAATGACTGGGACCAGTACTATGAACATTAAATGACTGACCAATAATAATGCTAAGTTGTATATAATCATATACAAATCTGCTATTCCTTCCTACTCATCTTCATCATAATTGTTTAACCCCACCACCATCTACATCCACCATGTTAAATTCAACCTTTTATGTTTTTTTTGTTTGTTGAATGATATTCAGATTATAATTTACTGCCATCATATAATTTTAAAATTATACTATCAAGAGTAATAGTATTATATGTTTTTATACAGATAGCAATGAAGACTAATCATACTCATGTGGCATACACAATGGGTATGCCTTTTACAAAAGTATTAATAGGCCTACAGAAGCATGGTGGTGAAAAGAAGAGGGCATGCATATTGTTGAGTAGCAATTTACTAGGTACACCTTTTTAAAAATTAGGATTCTTTTTTGTCAATAAGCTTTTGCACCTTATACCTTAAGAAAGTATCAAATGTCACATCACATGATCTACCATTTTCCACAACGTCCATCTGTAGTAAGGTGGTGGGAATGAGACTGGAATTATAATTTCCACAGACAGGGGTGGTGGAACCAGCATAAGCAGTGACATAGGAAAGGTGGTATTGTTTTCTTCCTACTAGCCCTAGTGCTGCTGAGGCAAAAACAAAAGCACAACAAGACACTACCATTTCAGGTGAATCTGGAAGAACAAGTTGCCCAATTACAATAATCCTTCTCAAGCTCCCCTAAAGTAACGGGCATTTGAATCTTTCCCTCTGGTGGCAGGAAGAGATTGTGCAGTTTTAGCAACAACTGCCAAATGCACAGAGTGAAGTGTTATGAAAGGGAAAGCACTGCTCTAATTAAGCATGTAGGCAATGTTTAACTGTCTCCCAAAAAATCATTTGGTGTCAATCACTGTTTCCCCTATTCTTTCCACAAGTACTGGTAGCGGAGGGAAGGTGACTGAGGACTCCAATTAATCACTTATTACCACTCAATAAAAAGAATTGACACTGTCTGATATGAGCTTAGTGTATTCTACAAGATGGTCAGTCTACAGATGTTCCCTTATCCCTTGTATTCTATTGAACTCCACATTTACATGTTTGGTCAGTGTAGCACACAAAGTTCAAATGCCAATCTGTGTCTGCAGATTCATTGTCTGCTAATAGCACTGGTGGAAGTTTGTTCTGTGGCAGTACCACTGCCAAGGAAGACCCTGAGGGTGTGGCTTGGGAAGGACTGGAATATTACTCCATGTATCCTGAACCCCAGGACTAGATAATTATTAGCCAAGTGACTTTGTTGATGTTCTGGGCTGGTGTAGGTTGCCTTGCACTGTTTTTGTGGGATATCTTGTGGGATACCTTGGTCCATGTTGCTCTTGATAGTGGAGGTAGACAGAAGACACAGTGAGAGCAGTACCTGATTTTTGTATTTGGGCACAGTTTCATATGATGCATATTCATGGTAGTTATGCTGCATATGCTTTATTAGGGTGGATGTTCCAAGGTGTGACCTCTACTTCCTCCTCTTCACAACCTAGTCCCATTGCACATTGCAGTTGAGGACAATTTCACACTCCCTGCCCACACAAAAAATATTCCCACACCCATAATGTCAGGGGGATGTAAAGAGGGATCTTTTTGATTTCACAAATTCTCACTGGATGCACTTTAAATGGCTTACTGTGTTGCTGCTTCTGCTGCAGCCTCAGCAGCAGCACTAATAGTAGAAAGTGGAATGTCCACTTGTCCCATGTCACTGCTGGTACTTTCACTACTACTAACACAGTGTGTGGTAGGGATTATGACCCTATTCCCACCACTATCCAACATGGTTGAAATACCAGCTTGATTTTTCTCTAACATATCGTGAAGCTGGTGGGACTAAGAGTCAGACAATTCAACAACAGGAACTTTATTATCATCAGATATAATAAAGTCAATGATGGTGGTAGGCTCAGAGTAACTGGGGATACAGTGATGGTTCTGGGGAAAGCAGCACTATCTGCTGTAAGGCTATGGAGCCTCTCGGCAGCAGAGGATGTGTGCTACTAGTAGAACTGCTACAGCTATTTAATTCCACTAATTTTTACATTGTTTTACTAGACCAGCTTGCCAGTACCTGACAGAAATCTCTCCTTAAAACAGAGATCCAGGGTGGTTACTGTCAGGCTCAAAAACAAAATAGGTGAAGCTGTGAAAAAATACAAATAAAATTGCAGAGCTATGGAATTTGTAAACAAAATGAAAACATTAATTAATATCATTATACATAAATATACTATGGAGCCCCAAAAATGCAAAAAAAAAAAAAAAAAAAATCCAGTTTAATAACTTGTAACACTAAAGGAATTATTTATTTATTATAATGTACCTGCGACAAACAATATTTTGGATGCATGAAGAGAAGTCTGAAGGCAGGAGTTATGGAACACATTAATAATATTAGAAAAGGTTATGATAAAACACTGTGCTTCAAAGCATTTTTTAGAGTGCCATAAGTCAGATCCTAAGGAGTTAAGAGGTATAGGTATAGATCGAGCCCATAAAGATTGGAGTGGTGGTAAGTACATAGCCAAGTCTAGGAGAGAATATGAATGGATTATTAATGTGAATTCTCTACAGCCTCATGGATTAAATATAGACTTAGAAATATCTGGGTTTCTTTAGTGCTTTGGGATTTTTTTTTCTTTTTTCTATTTTATTTCTTATTTTATCTAGCTTTACATTCTGCCAATTTTCTGTTATTAATGTTTCTATTGATGACATGTTGGTTATGTATATAGTTATCAAGAGTTAATTTCAAGGGATGTTTACGATGATTGACACATCGCTACACCAATTTGATTAATTAATTCAAAGTTAAGGAAGCTCATATTAGTTATTTGTAAGTGTTGGGTGTGTGTCTTTTACCTTTTTTTTCTCCTGATGAACAAGAAAACATTGTCAATTTGTTTGATGCTGTTTTTATTTTATTTTTAATAAATTATCTTTTGATATTGACTATTTGCTGTCTTTGTCAGAAGACATTGGATTTAGTAGCGGAATTCATAGAGTGCCTGTGCAGGTCAGGATTCTCAATCCCCTGTCGCTTTAAACTGGTTGCTCATAGTTCAAAAGGATGACTACTAATTGTTAGTAGCAAATATCTTCTAAAGTCCTTTTTAATAATTATTTCCATATATAAGAGTGCCCCTGCTTTGTATTCTGTGTTCTTGTTTCTTTCCCTTCTTGTCTTGAAGGTTGTTAACCAAGGAGCTACTAATTTGGATCCTATCTGCAAGGAGGGCAGTGTAATATCCCCCACTTGCCTTTTAGCCACATGTGATCTGAGGGTGGCCACTGTAACATGTGGGTGCTTTTAATTATTCTTACATATATTTTGGTTCCAAGATCTTATTAACCCTATGAGCACCTCCCCTCTTTCTTCTTCTTTCCTGATGAACAAGCAAGATTGCTTCAAAACACATTGGATTGTTCTATAGACTGTACATGTATCAGCAGCATCAAATGTCAGGAGCATTATTATAGGAACTGGAGTTCCCATTGCAGCTGTATCCACTTGTGAAAATAATTTGAATGTGGCATTCTGATGGATGATGGATGTTACAATGACAGCAGTGGGACTGTTGCTGGCTTCTTACTTGAAAAAATCGCTAATCATGAGTGATTCTGTGGGTACTATATACCATTGTTGTATTATACACACAAGATGCTATTCAAGGTGTTTGACTTTATGGCAATTTCATATTCTTTATCCATTGACTGTATAATCACAAATTATTAACATACAGCTTACTATTTCTCCCATTTAGTCTGATTGATTACTGGTTATATATTTTTGCACAGATATTCAAATGGATGCATTATGATGCACTGGAGGAAATGTATATGTGAGATTGGATTTTTGACTATGATGTTTCATTCTTTGAGATGCATAAATCCTGTGTAGCATTGTTCAGAGAAGAACTGATTGCCTATTGGTAATGTTATCTATAATCATTTTATGATTGATTTCAAGATCATACAGAAGTAGCTGAATGTGTAGATACGTATATCTGCTCTTGAAATATTTTTTACTTTTTACCATTGTGAGGCTCCACAGCATATTTATTGATATAGTGAATTTGAATTTGTATAGTAAATTTGCATTTCATTTAAAAATTATGCAATACTGGAGTTTTATATATTGCCGTCTTTTTTTTTTTTTCAGCAGCTGGAATTTTGTTACTGTAGTTTTTTGCCATTTAGCACATAGTTACTATATATTTATCATTCAAATCTGAATCCATACTGTTAGTTTGCCTAATAAATTCATAACTGGTGGCCAAGTGGCAAATGAGCTAAGATGAGAAACTATCCAGCGATATAAATTCTCCAATCACAGTATAATTCTATAGAATGTATTCACTGGGACCTCTCCAGTTTTGAAAAGTGGCTCCATATAATGACATAAGGATTGCAGAGCTTTTTTTAACTGGGGAGTATCTCACCTATATCTCAGATTTTAGTCAACATTGTGTTTAACATCCCCATCTCCCTTTCAATATTTAAGGCAATGCCAAAATATAATATTGGCTATAATGTACCCACTGTGTTGGAGAACTTTTGGGTATTAAATTGGAAAGTGTTGGGGAGAGATGCTCTATGGTGAGAGAAGGCAATATAAAGTGTCCAGTGAGACAAGGACAGAGATGCACTAAGGCATGATAAAGAGGTGATAAAGCTGAGATGACTTTTCCAGTGACATCACTTGTCTAAGTCCTATGTTATTCTATGGAGCCAATTCACTAAAATGTATCCAGCTTTGGAGAACTTAGTGCATTGGCTCCACAGAATAACATAGGAACTGGAGAAGTGATATCACCAGAGAAGTCATCTCTGCTTTATCACCTCTTTATCACACCTTAGTGCATAACTCCCAATATTTTTGTAGGTAGCTTGATCTAAGCTTAGTGCATAACCTGTTTGGGGTTTTATAGCAACAGTATCAAGGAGCAGATCAGATTTGTGGATTTTTTAAACTCTTCACCTGAGATCATTTAATAAATGTAATTAAATGTTTTAATGGAAGTGTGTTTGATAGAGAGAGAGAATACACATTTATTAACTGGCATGAATACAAACTTTTAGACATCTTTAGATTGTATCCTGCACTGTCAATTACATTTCTCTGTTCAGTTTCAAATTAATAAACTCTCTATATTCTGGTTATCTCAAATATAACCATGATCTACTATTTATTAGCGTTGGGTTCAGTTTTGGCATGTAAAGGTTTTCTCCATATTGAATTAATACAGAGTATAGAGTACAGAGTACAAATTGATATTGAACATTCTAAATCAGAGCAATTCCCCTACTGAACCTAAGGTTAAGTAGCTTTGTGGGATATATTCCTAGAGACAAGCAACTGTGCCAACTCATTATGCAAATTTGTTAAAGCTTCAGAAAATAAAGCATAAGAGCTGTTTTATTCAATGTGACAACCTACGTTTTGGCAAGTGAGAAATTTTGACAGATCTTCTTTGATATTTTTGTTCTTATAAACAAATTATTTTAATTGAGACAATATTTACATAAAAGCATATTTCCAGATTGTCATTGGAGTCTAATTTCCAGTTATTTTTATAACACATTAAGACAGAAGAAATTACTATATAGGATAATGCATGCAATGTGAGAGCATGACTGCATAATGACAGTGGGTGCATTAACTACCAGAGTGCATCTCCTTTCCACTTTTACAACACAACATAAATCAACAATATCAGGGAAAAATTAACCTTTTGGGTTTTACTTTTGTCAATGTTAAAGAGAGTTAATAGTGATATTTATAGCACATGCTTTAACCCTTTTGAAATCAATTACAAGAGGGTTATACTGACATACAAAAATTAGAAAATCTTGAGAAACATTTCAGTTTCATTTAAGACTGAATATGTAAGTTGTTGCCTATTAATATCAAATGACTTAAGTGGTATTTTTCCATACTTTAATGGGTTGAGGACCAAAGGGCTATGGAATGCATAACACAACCCTCCAATCCTCAGTGAAGGACCTGTTACAGAGTATAATAGAATAAACAAAAAGCTAATTATCTAGAGCATGGAGGTCCTTTTTCTGGCAGTGCAACTCAGGAAAGGAACCTGCCAACAGTCATGGTCTACTGACCATCCCCCTTCTCTCAATCAATTCAGGGAATTTTCGTCTCATATGGTGCACTTAGCTTGGCCCAGAATGTCTTCAATTCTTTGTACATAAGCTTTACTTAGGCCTGGATTCCATTGCAGATGATAACTTTTTCTGCAAATTTCCTCATACATTTCTATTGAAATCCGTGATATAAAGCCAATGGTCACCTGCAAAGTAATCCATCCCCAATTGTGATAATTAACACATAGTAAAATAATACGTTTCATAGTTATATAAGGAATTAAAGATGATAATATTACATTAATTTAAAAAGTATACTTACAGATAGTAAAGTCATCTTTAACCCTTTGAGTGCCAGAGGGGTACTGAATGCACTCTGGCACTCAAAGGGTTAATGACTCAATGTGGACCGTGTATTAGAACTGATCCTTTATGTTTTCAATTAAGTTGTTTTCTGTTTCGTTACATGAAGTCTCGCCTCTTTTTTTTTTATACTGGTGTGTACATCGTGGTACCCAACTATTTATGATGACAGATGCTCAGTCAATATCATATGATCAGTGGTGTACTTTTAAGCCATGTGAATAATGACAGCTTTTAGTAAATATTCAGGGTAAACCATACTACTAACAGGAGATCATTTAATAATAAGGACTGATCTCTGAGCAGTCAGGGTAAACCTTGCCATTAATATTCAGAAGTTCATTTAAATAATAATGTTAATATTATTTTACTAATTGTACATGATGTTACTCATGGGAAATCAGTTATTTATAATCTGGGCTCTGCATGTATCTTCCATATCTATGGTCTAACAGTTGATACATCACTCTGCTGTTCATGATACTTTATATCAATATTGAGCTTCTTTGATACATGTTTTTTATCAGTCCTGAGTTGTATAGAAGAGCTGATACTTCCTTTTCATTTCACTGAGTTTTTAATCTTTTTTGATTTTGTGTACAATAAAAATTATTTTTTATTATTAATTTTCCAGCCCCTATACATTTGATTGTAGCTGCAGCACATTCTTCCTTATACAGGTGGGTTTGGTGAATTAATTAATTGATGCTCCTTTTTTTATATATAATTAAACATAATAAAACTGCATTAACTCAAAAAATATACTTACTGATAGTAAAGTCACCAGTAATGGCTCAGTGAGGCCAGAGGCGTAACTAGAAGCAACCGGGCCCTGGTGCAAGAATTACTATGGGCCCCCTCATCCACATTGCCCCTTCCACAATGCCCCCTCCATCTCCACACTGCCCCTTCCACAATGCCCCCTTCATCTCCACATTGCCCCTTCCATAATGCCCCCTTCATCTCCACAATGCCCCTTCCACATTGCCCCCTTCATCTCCACATTGCCCCTTCCACAATGCCCCCTTCGTCTCCACATTGTCCCTTCCACAATGCCCCCTTCATCTCCACAATGCCCCTTCCACAATGCCCCCTTCATCTCCACATTGCCCCTTCCACAATGCCCCCTTCATCTCCACAATGCCCCCCTTCATCTCCACATTGCCCCTTCCACAATGCCCCCTTCATCTCCACAATGCCCCTTCACAATGCCCCCATCTTCACATTGCCCCTTCATCTGCACATTTCCCCTTTATCTGCACATTTCACCTTTATCTCCACATTGCCCCTACCTCCAGTCCCTGGTGGTCTAGCGGAGTGTCTTGACAGATATGTGCCTCCTTCGGCACAGATCTTGAGAACTGAAACTTCCGTGCGCCGCTCTAGTAATGCAGAGGCTGGGAGATTATGTCATCTCCCAGCACTCTGTATTACTAGAGCGGCGCGCCGAGTGGGAGATCAGCAAGGTGACTGCTGCGGGCAAGGGGGTCACAAGCCACGGCCGGGCCCCTTGAGTGACGGGCCCGGTCGCAGGTGTGACCACTGCAACCCCTATTGTTACGCCACTGAGTGAGGCTGATGTACTAAGTAGAGACATTTTTGAGAGATTCAATTGCACCATAGGGGACAAATAACAATCCCATTAACCCTTTGAGTGCCATATGGGTACATAATGCATTGCTTTGCAATGCATTGCGTACGCCTCTGGCACTCAAAGGATTAATATTAGTATCAGTTTCCTAATAATATAATTGGCTATTTTAACCCCTTGAATGCTAGAGTCAATGCCACCACATTGCAAGGTGATACATTTGAGACCTGTCTATCATTCAGTGGGTTAAAAACCCCATTCAAACAAATATAATTTATTTGTCCCCTACAGTATTGTTGGTTTATTTCAGAATTGACTCAGTTCTTCTTGAGTGGAGATGTGGAGACAGGCAGTGTTATATCTACTATTTATAGGAAGGCTGTGGCTGGTAACAGCCTTTTACATGCCCGCTCCTTACACCGTCGTTATCGGGCCACGAATAATCCCAGGTGCCAGTTTTTGGATCTTTGTGAGACCTGCTTCACGGAGGAGGAATTTAAGCTGGCTTCTAGGGATCATTTTAGTAGGTTTCGGACACGGGGGTATGATAAGTAAGCCCTCATCAATGCCTTTGACCAGAGAGGATCTTATAACTATACATGTTTCTAAGCAAAATAACAATAATCTAAGAAAACAGGTGAGATTTGTCACTACTTTCAGTCCACAGTATTCACAGATATGTGACTTGGTTAGATCACTGTTCCCTATGTTGCACACTGATTGTTTATGGGAAAAAATCCTTAAGGATTGCTGTTGTTACAGTGCAAGAAGGGGTGCTACTATTGGCAATTTTGTATCTCCAAGCTTTTTTTCCCGCAAGGGTCATAAGGGAACATATGTATCAGTTATCCAGAGACTTACAAACGTCAGCTATAGCTAAACATGTATATGAGAAACATGGAGGTGATCCTGGATGCTTCTCCTTCCAGGGCATTGAAAAAGTAAAATTGCCATGGAGGGGAAAGACATTCTGGGTCTCATTAATAAAAGAGAAGCATACTGCATATTTCATTTATACACATGTTTCCCAGAGGGTATCAGTTTGGAATGGGACATTAGTCATATTGTTTAACTTATGTAATTGTGTTCTATGTCTTTTTCCATATCGATACTCCTGTTGCTGTTTTCTGAAGTTCATTAAGTTATGGCAATGAGATGTCTCATTTGGAATGGTATAACATTGGATGATGCATACCGTATTTATCCGGTTTCATGAACACATCGATGTATGCTTTATTACATGCAGTGGGTGTGCTCGTGGTATCTGGATTTATGCACCTATATCTAAGTAGTCTATTACAGTTCATTGATGGGGTTAATAATATATTTTTTTTAAAGAATTGTTTTATCTTTGTATTTATGGCTTTTTCCATTATGGCTCTGTTTGTTTAATACACTGTCTGATTGCTGTTCCTTTCCCTTTGACAGAACTCTCTGCTGAAAATACAATTTTTGGTAGCTGTGGAGTTAAATTCTGACCCTCCAGTGGGATTGGATGGGTTCTGTCTTTTATCCCACGATGAGGCACATTCAAAAGGTGTCTAGAGTTTTTAATATATGTCTATGAGTAAGCGCTGTTTGTAGTGTGAAACGCGTTAGACCCTTCAGGTCCTGTCTATATGTGCCGTTGTTCAGCTGTTCTGAGATGTCTTCATGCCTAATTGCTTTTTCTCAGGTTTCCAAAAAAGCATTTAATTTTTACTGACACACCTTATCTTTTTTGGAGTGCAGCCCGCATCTTTCTTTGGACAAAAATATAATAATGTCCCAGTGCAATAAATGAGCTGTTCTGGCAATCACACCCCAACCCCCAACAATGTATAAAAATAGTTCTTACATTTCAGCAATAAATACGTTTGTTCATTCTACTTGAATCAATAATTCTTGATCAATTCTAATGTTATAAAGTGAACATTTCTTCAGGAAAACATTTCTAAGAAATGTTTGATTGGAATATAATCAAGCATTGGTCATGTGTCCCTGAACTAAATTCCTTAACCTCTTTGAGTGCCAGAGGGGAGTCCAACACTTTGCTTTGCAATGGACATCTGTTTGGCACTAATTGGTTTAATCATTTGAGATATTTTCTCCTTAGTTCCTGATGCGTGAACAAAGGGGAGATTTATTAGAAGTTGCTAGTAGCATGAAAATAATGTACACTTTAAATTATGTTCAACTTCAGCTTTTTATGGATGAAAATACTATTTTGCATTATAATAAGCAAGCATAATTCCACATTAATTGAACTTATATTCTACATATTCAGAGTAACTTGTTTGTCATCTTATAAAAGTTTAGAAAATATTTTGATGCAAATTCTGAAATTATATTAAATTGCAAAGCAATACATAAATTATATATAAGTACATGCTATAGAGGTGTCCTTAGAGCAGTACCTACTAACATTTTAACTGTATACTAGAGGGGTGAGCAAACATTGCTGGTCCTTAATAAACTTTCCATAGAGATTATATATAGTGTAGCTATCTTGATGTTATCAATTTTTACTGAATGCTCCCATAGGAGTAATAACATGACTTGTTAGTATTTATTATTGCAGTTTGCAGTCCCATAATGGTTCCCATCAGCCATTTTTGGTATTAGACAATAGACACAGGGGTGCTTGACACAACCTGGGAATTTATCTCACAGCCACAGATTTTCAAACATCACTTGCATAGCCCTATACTGCTAGGGTTGAAAAAGTAGTCCTATACCTAGTAGTCTAAAGTGATTTTGGATTGTACTCCTCATGATGACTCTGAACTGCAAAGCTTGAATCTCCGCCTCCCAGTTCAGTGTCAATCACTTATTGTGGGCTCATATGCAGGCAAATGTTGAAATATTTTAATAAAAATGAACATAAGTAGACAACTCTGGGATATTAATCAATTAATTTATTTAGAAAATGCCATGGATACATACTTTTTTGTAACTCTTTATTGCCCTTAAAAAACCCTCATATTCACCTTTACTTATAAAATAGTATTTTAATGCCTAGACTTACTTGGCATAGGCAGGGGGCCTTGGGGTGGCCTTCTAGGGACATAGTGGAGGCCCCCACAGCCCCCTGATGGCCAGACTGGTACCCTGAGACTCTGCAGGCTCTTATAGTGGACTCCATAATGTATACATTCATTATATTCTATATTTAATGGGGTGTGCCACAGCTTGCTTTACTCAAATGTGTACAGCATGGAGCCATTACACAAGCTCTGTTCCCTACATGATAATCCCAGGTTTCACTGAGTTGTCTTCAATACAAATTGGAAGTATCCGTTACAGAGTGGAGCTTATGGAACAGTTCCACACTGCATAAATCTGAGGAGAGTATGGCTGCAATCTGCCCCACTACCTATGGAGAAATGTAAATGGAAGAAAAACAATATATATGTGGGTCTGTGAGGACCAGTGGAACAAGGCTAGTGTGTCAGACCATGCATGTGTGGTTATATGACTTCCAGTGGAATAGTGAAACAAGGCTGGGATGCCAAACTCTGTATGTGTGGATATGTGACTTCCAGTGGGACAGCAGAACAAGGCTGGGGCCTCAAATAGTGTATGTGTGATTCTGTGGCTACCAGTGGAGAGTGGGACAAGGCTGGGGTTTCTATCAGTCTTTCTCCTTTACGTCATCATTTTCTCTCCATCCCCAGCCTCTCTCATTCCTCCCCTACCCTTCTACTTCATTCACATTATGTTCCCTTTCTCCCTAGCTCCAACCTTCCTACCCCAGTCTCTCCTTCAGTCCAGTCTTTTTTTTACCTCCTGCTTCTCCTTCCTCCCCAGACTCTATCTTTCCTATTCTAGCCTATCTTCTTCCTCCCCAGTCTCTCTTCATCCTCCCTCAATGTCTTTAACTATCCCTATCCCTGTCTTTTCCTCTCATCCCTGTGCTTCAGTTTCTGTCCCTGCACTTCTTTACCCATTCCTACCCATCCTCCCTGTTTTTCTCCACTATTTCTCTGTTTTGCCCACTTCCTCTTGACCTTCCCCCACTCCCTTTCCATCATCCACTCAGAGGGGGATGCCTATAAGGTCTTAAAACAGTTTTTTGGAAAGTTATTAACATGGTAATAGATTTCATAAAATTCCTTCATCTATGATCAAGTTTTATGTTGTTTCCGTTGTAGTTTTATTAAATTATCCTATTTTAAATTTAGCATTCAATATTGACCTTTCCCCCTTTGAAACATTTGCAAAATCTGTTATGATATAGTGGTGTATAGTTTGTCTATTCAGAGAAAACAAAACATACAAAGCATCAAGGCATTCATCAAGTGCTAATAATATAATAGGGTAAAAAGAAAAGGCAGTGTACAATACATTTACAGAGCATGGAAAATAAACCGCTAGGAGGAGTACATCACCCACAACAGAGTATCTTGATACATCCAGTAAGAGAACGTTTGAGATGCTTTAGCGTATAATGCAGTGAAGTTTAGGAAACAAAAGTTAAATTTCTGAACATGTTGAAAAAGAAGGGGGAGAAGCCCTTCCATGCCGCTGGCAGCCAATTAATGTCCACATGGTAAGAATAGTATTGCCAATGCTAATGGGTATTAAGAGTTAAAGGGATAGTAATACTTCATTTTAACTTTATTTTATTTTGTAGGCATTAAAAAAACATGAAGAATGATATGTCTTATCTCTGAAACCTTTATGGTTTAAGAGATATTCACAAACAAAGTATCCCCCCCCTGTTCAGCCAGATAAGAAGGGAGATGCCCAGATAGACTGCAGAGAGGGACAATCTTCAATTAAGATAATGGAAAAAGCTGAAAAACTTGTCAAGGGGGGAAGGGCTTTCATTGTTTTCATACAAAGAAAATTGTCCCCTTCTGTTATCTCTACTGTCATACAACCAGACTCACATCTGAGAAGAGATGGCTTACACTAGGTAAAAGGGGCGGGGAGGGGAACTTTGCTTGTGAATATCTCATAAACCATAAAGGTTTGAGAGATAAGACTTATATCATTCTTCATGTTTTTATAATGTCTACAAAATAAAATAAAGTTAAAACGAAGTGTTACTATCCCTTTAAGATATGTTAACCATGGGACCATAAAGAGGTAAAGATATTCATGTGTATATTGCGTAACTTCTGTCCAGGTCACATATAGAATTTATTTTATTATTTCAATGTTGAAGGGTTGGAGGAGATGCAGACTTCCAAAATGGTGGTATAAAGTGTTAGCTGCCTTAGTGAGAAAAATAGGTTAGATTCCTTAGAGGAAGGTGGGTGAAACGGACTAATGATAAATGTGAAAAGAAAAATTAATGAATCCATTGGAAAATATAGATGTAGGATGGAATTTAAAGCTTTTGCAATATAATATCAATATAGGGAAATTCCAGGTCAGGACCACCAAATGTGTACAAGTGAGCCATTGGCAGTCAAGCATTTTCAACAAGTTGAAGAGCAATTAGTGAATAGAGTTAAGTCAATCTCAGGAACGAATAATTGTTTCAGCATATAAAAGTGTAATCAGTTTAGAAAGAGTAGCCACAAGGTAATAGGAGGAGATGTTTGGTGTCATATGCCTCACTGTGAATCTAGAAGGGTTCATTACATATAGCCATGGAGTGATTTTATCAATGAGGATTTCAACTCCTCTCTTCTTTTACAAAGAAGAGGCTACCTGCTCATTAGGCTAGTTTTTATCACCAAAGCTAAGGGGTTTGGAATTGATAAAGTGAATCTCCCGGGAAAACATACAAGTTTTTAATCTATTAGCTTCTCTGAGGGCTATGGACATTTTTCAGACAAATTAACACACTTAACAAAAGAACCCAATGTCCACAGTGGATGTATTGATATGGGGCCCTAAGCCCCACATCAATACATCAAAAGTGCCTAAAACGTGTCCAAAGTAAGTAGGATTAACCCTATGAGTGCCAGTGGGGTATAATTACCCCACTGGCATTCATAGGGTTAACCCAACTAAGTAAAGCAACATTGCATTAACACTTACCATTAATCCTGATGTCCAGCAGAGTCCACAGCTTGCTGGTCATCTTCTGTCCTTCTCTTCTGTCTTCTCATCCTTCTGTCTTCTTTCTTCTATCTTCCGCCTTCTCTTCAATCTTCTTTCTTCCCTCTGTAAAATAAAATAAAATAATTAATACCAAGCATGAACGAAGACATTCTTGAACCCTTTGAGTGGCAGAGGGGTACACAACACATTGCAAAGCAATGTATTATCTCACTGGCACTCAAAGGGTTCAATAGTATTGTGTCATAAATATTCCCATATTACATGCCTCCATGTAATGCCCCAAAGTATAAACATGCCAAGAAATAATATGATCCATATAGACAGAAATAAATATCATCCATTAATGCAAAGTAAGAGAACTTAGCTCAATTGTTAATGTCTCCGACGTTTGGAGCAGTCACAAGGGAGGCGGCAGCAGAGACACAAATGTCCAACGTGGCTCCCCTTCATCTCTACATGGGCTGATGCCCGTAACACACTGAGGGCATTGGAAGTGAGCCTGCCTTTATATATGGGCAGGCTCACTTCCATTTCCCTCACAGCCTTTGGGGGTTTAGCTAGCAGGGCCTTTAAATACTGCATTAAACATGTTAGTTTAACAGCGGGTATTCACTTTGGCCCTATCGACTATGTTAACGCCTGCCTTTAAATCTACCCCTTAGTGTTGAGAGAAAGAAAAGTTAAATTAGAATATACCATTTGAGGTGGCTAGGGAAGAGTTTAAAAACAAAAGCCAACAAACAGCTTGAGAAATATAGATAATACCATATTCGAAATTAAGAAATTGGTCTTCAGTGTCTTTTGACATGGAACTATAAAAGTGTAAAGACAAGGATGACGAGGAAAGAAAAACAGAAAAGAGTAAAATTGGAATATATCTACAGTAACCATGTATAGAGAGATAGGCCATATCTCACCCCAACTCACTATTTGTATATTCTGTGTGCACCAGGATTATCTATTATACTTGGTAAACATGCCAATGAAAATGGATATTATAGAGAATGTCAACCACTTGTGTAATTAAAAGGGAATTTGGGAAAAAGGGGAACTTTGGGTTATGTGGATCTGACTAGGGATGAGCAAAAATTTTCATCTCAAAAGATAAACAGGAGAAAAATGGCAGTTTTTGCTGAGTGTTAAATTTGTTGCAAAAAAGTGATTTTTTTTGCCTAGCTCATTGCATTGAAATCAATGGGAAGTCTGAATTTCTCAACCACCACATGGCAAGTTTTCTTCTTTTAATGTAGGCATAGTATAAAAGGGGTGTCAGGTTTCCACAGCATGCCATTCTGTGTTTGTGAGAGGAAGAGTAAACAGCACATTTTATAGCTAAAGAAGGCAGACTAATAAAGTGGAGCTGATGCTTAGGGGGGGTGGGGAAATCTAAATTTGTGTGAGTTTCGTAGACAGGAAATCTGTTCTCTGTATAATGGGAGTCTGGGGACGTTTGGGGGCTGGAAGGGAGAAGGGAGGTTGACCCCAAATACCCCAAAATTCAGTGTGACAGAGAAGGAAGACACAGGCAGAGGTGATAAAGGTTTCACCCTGATTTGGCTGTTATCTCTGTCTTAGGGGAGTCTGGGGGTGTGAAAAAGGGGATGTACTCCAAATACCCCAATATTTTGTGTAGCCGAGTAGACACAGGCAGCTGTGATCCAAGATCCTTCCTGATCTGGCTGTTATCTCCGTCTCATGGGAGTCTGGGAGTGTGAGAAGGGAGCAAAGGAAAATTACCCCCAAATACCCCAACACTCTGTGTGACTGACTGGGAACACACAGGCAAAGGTGAACAGGGAGTGTTTTTTTTTGTTGGTTGGTTTTTTGACAATTAACTAAAACAAAATTGATAGGTGACAGAGGGCTTGATTTAAAGAGGTCCAAAGCCCAAAAAAAAAACAGCTGACAGCTGTTTTCTAAGCACAGTAGGCAATTCAAAAAGCCATCTTATGAACAACTGACAGCAGTTTTAAAATCACATCAGATGATAATATAACATCCATTGAGACCTATGGAACAGAGATCCCTAGAGCCATTCAAGGGTATGAGGTGCGGCCAACGTACAAGAAAGTGATACATTTAATGGATAAAATTTAAGACCCAGTTTTCTTAGCCGTAAATCACATAATGACAAAAATAAATAAATAAATAAAAATAAAAACATAGCTGGACAAAATAAAACAAAGAAACAGCAGCTCACACAACACATAGCATTAACCCCTGCAAACAAAGCCAAGATATCACACAAACAATACCCATGCCCAACAAATAAGTGTCAGCCACACTACAAAAACCCAGCAACACCCCAGGGACAAGGGCTCCAAAAAGCATACTAACACAAACCATCACAATGTAGCATGGAACACCTATCAATCCAAACCAACCCAAGCTCACCTGTGCAACATCACCAGCCAAACGAGACACAACCTACAACTCTCAGATTCACACTCCCACCTAACAGACACAGCAATCAGAACACAGAATACAAAACAACAAACACACTGGCAAGCACTTACCTGGATAACAAACACCTTCCCATTGGTCATTGCCTACCTCATGCCTGGATCATATCCCACCACTGTCTTAAAGGGACAACTCACCCTCCTCAGATGTGACGTGTGTAGAGTGAGACCATTCAGGGAGAGACAGAGACAGACAGACTGAGGAGTTCCAGAGGGGCTGCTACTAGTACTGGGGCTAGATGTTGATCCAGTTTTACTGTTACTACTACTAGGTGTCAACGGTGCAGCACTTCCAGCAGCAGAAGAGACACTCATCATAGCTAAGGTTGTGGATGTTAATAATCTGTATTGCTGTTGTTGTTGGTTATTCAATACAAGTGTGTGTGGCTGAGTGAGACTTGGACTTGGAAGCAGTGATGATGCTGATGATGACTGACAGGATGACTGTGTACTTTTTACTATCTTTTACTTGTCCAGGATCAGAGTTTTCAATGATTTTCTCAAACAGATTATAGACAAGCACAGTGCTCCTTTTCAACAGTGGAAGATTGAGCCTTCGCCTTTCTGCTGGACATGTCATAATCTCTCTCACTCTGAACATAATCTGTGTATGAAGAAGCGGACAATGCTGGAGGGATATATTTCCTAGATCTACATCATCATCATAAGTCATCATTAGGTCATCCTCATTATCGCCCTCCCCTTTTTGCCCACTACCCTTATATTGCTCTAAGGTTTTAGAGGTGTCAAACAACTTATTTTTACTTCCACAAAGTTTGCTACTACTTTGAGGTCATGTGTTTTCTGCATGTTTGTCTTACTGTCAGATGCAGCAGTTGATTCAGCCATCATCAACACTAGAATGTGACTTTTTGCCTTCAGTGTTCTTGTTATATGGATTTTTTTTATAATACTGGCGCTGCTGGTGGTAGAACTTTTGGTGGGACTTTTCCAGGAGGAATATGATCATCATCATTTATTGCACATGCTGCAGCAACTATGGCTGCAGTCAGTTTTTGAACTACCACTTTACTCCAATGTCCCTGTACTGCTCTTCCTTTCCTCTTCCCCCTGCCCCTTATGCATTTGCTGGACATTACTCACTACTGTGTGTGTGCGTTTACTCTAAAGTACACAGGACAACTGATGGATTGTGATTGTCTGCCTTTGCCCTCAACAAAATTCTAAATATCGTCTGCTATCTATCAAGTCTGCCTCAATCACACAGCTCATGTCAAGGTTCCAGTCAGTTGTCTGTCACATATACATATACATATATTTTTTTTGTCTACCCTATCTTATTAATTTCCAAAAGAGAAATTATAACTAAAACAAACAAAATCAACAACTTATTTCCCAGCACAAAGATAATAACAGCAAGATCAGAAAGGAAATTGCTTGGACCACAGCTGTCTTTGTCTTTCAAATCAAATCAGTCAGACAGAATGTTGGGGTATTTGGTGTCAACCTCCTTTGCTTCCTTGTCACACCCAAGACTCGACCAACACAGAGACAATAACAGCAAGAGCAGCAAGGAAATTGGACTGCACATGTGTATGTCTTTCAAATCAAACCAGTCAGAGAGAATATTTGGGTTCAATTTTTTTGTTGCCTTCTCACACCCCCAGGCTTCTCCAGCACAGAGTTAATAAAAACCAGATCTGGAAGGAGCTTGGATCACGGCTCCTTGTGTTTTGCCAGTCTGTTGGGGTATTTGGGGGTCAACCTCCTTTCTCCCTTTTTCTCCCCCAGAGTGCATTCAGACTTCACTAATATAGAGAAAAAATATCCTACCTAAAAGACTCCCTAAAGTAAGCCTCAACTCCACTAAATTTTTCTATCTTCTCTAGCTCAAAATGTGCTACTCCCTCTTCCTCTCACAAACACAGAATTGCATGTTGTGAGTGCCTGACACCATTTTATATGCTTGTAGGAAAAGAGAAATCTGCCATGTGGTGGTGAGAAATTCAGTCTTCCCATTGATTTCAATGCAATGAAAACCAAAATTGGCAAAAAATGGCACTTACCGGGGGAGCGGAGCTACTGCGTGCCAGGATGGATGCCTAGTGAACGAGCTCTGTGCCAAAGCAGCTTCATTATCAGTTATTTAAGTGCCTATACCTACTGGACCTGGTATCTTCTTGGCCCTAGACCTTGGGATCTTGCCTGGCGTACCCATGCAGAGAAGGAAGACTCGTAAGCTGCAGAAATCTGCCAAAACAACAGATTTCTTACCAGTACGCCACAGCATTTCCCCTGTTTTCCCGGGCACTCCTGCTGACAAGACTGGTACTCAGTCTTCGGAGCAAAAACTGGAGTTAGCTCACGTGATCTCTTCCTCTCCGAGTGCCACTGCAATGGCGGGGGTGGAGTCAGAAGACCGAGAGGAATGCCCTGGGACACCAGATGCTATATCTCCTGCCCTGGAATTGGAGGCTTCAGAGGCGGCCTCCAATGCTGATCTCAAGCAACTGGCATCTGAAATTACAGCGGCTGTGCGGGACTCCGTTTCCAAACTTCGCAAAGATATATCTCAGCTGGGCTCCAGGATCCACCACCTAGAGCAAGATCACGAGCACTTGTTCCAAGGTCAACATGACTTAGAGCAGATGATCGCACAGCAAGATGACACCATTCAATTCTTAACATACTAGTTAGATGACCTAGATAACAGGGGAAAGCGAAACAACCTCAGAATAAGGGGACTTCCTGAAACAGTTCTGAATAAGGATCTGCCGACCACCCTTTCTACTATTTTCCATGATGTAATGGGTCTGCCATCTGATATCCCTATTGTCCTGGAGCAAGCCCACAGGGCCTTGCGCTCACGCAAATTGGACTCAGATCCTCCAAGAGATATTGTATGTTGCCTTTTACGCTTTCAAGATAAGGAAGCTATACTACGGAAAAGCATAGAGATGGGGGAGGTTAACTTTATGGGACTCCCATTGCAAGTTTTCCAAGATCTATCTCCGTATATGCTCCAGCTTCAACAAGCATTTAAGCCACTTACGGAGCAACTCCGCAATTTGGATATCAAGTACAGATGGGGCTTCCCCTTTTGTATCACGGTCCTCCATAAAGGTGTCCCTGTCTCGGCCGGTTCTATTGAGGAGATTCCGCATTTCTGCATGGAACTGAGCATTGCTCCTCCACACATGGCCCCAATGGGTCAGGATGCTGACCAACGCTTACCCAAGCCACAACCCTCTAAAGAACAAAAGCCACGGTGGGTGGAGGCACCAGGTTTCAAACGACCGTGCTGCAGAGATTTTGATACTCCTGGTGATGATGATCCCTCAACTCCCGGGAAGCAACATGATCCCACCAAACATTCCTCTGCCCACTAGAGGCGTCGGCAGACAGAAATCTAGACCCATGCTATTATTGAATATAAGGGACGGGAGAGGAGTTCAAACTTTCTTCAAAAGACTGACTGTGTGTATACTACTTTTGCCCGTGAGGCAATGAGCATTACAATCCAGGATCTATATTGTCACTGCAGAACCTTGCAGACAGAAAAGAATCATCTGTTTCAAACCAGATTTTGCACCTGCCTGCTTTTATGTCCATCATCAATCTAAGGACAATACATATAAGCCCGGAACTTTGTATCTTCTAACATCAGGTGACATCCATCCATTGTTTCACAATTGTGTGTATTACATCTACAGTGCCATATAGAGGAGATCTCTGTATATTATATCTATCTCTGTGTTTTTAACTTTGTATAATAAATATTACTGTTTATTACACAGAGGCGCTTGTTCTTTCCTTACTGTTTTTTTTTTTTGTTTTCCCATTTTTTATTCTATTCACTGACAGAATTTGAGGAAAGCAGCATGTAGTTTCTCTATTGTTTCATTTCCATGCATATTTGGGACTCTAGAGTTATAAAGGTGCCACTGTTTTACAATATTAGTTTGTTTATATATATATATATATATATATATATAGCTATTTGTAGCCAAGGTGGGAATCACTGACGTTTAGTAACAGGTCATCAAACTGGGTGCTACAGCATAGGCTTAACATGTGTATCAAGGAATTGTTGCAAGTACTCACAGGACTTCAAAGAAAGTTGTGTTAAATAATGGTGTTTATTCAATCAAGTTTCTGATGCATAACCGGCAGCCTTCATCAGGATAATGTGAAACAAACAATGAATACCTCTTTATAGACCTTCCCCACTCCGTGTTTGAGCAACAAAAACGGTTATTCAATTAAGGGCAATTACCTAACCTAGTAAATTGCCTGGTGTTTGTGGGTGATCTTAATGAAACCATAAAAACATTATAATTGCTATCCAGTTAAAGTGTATAAACTACATATACTGTCTACAAATATAATATACACATTATATATATATATATATATATATATATATATATATATATATATACAATGCTGTATTAAGTGGAATTAGAGGAAACATTCGTATCTCCTAGAAGCAATACAGTGTTTCAAATTGAGCAAAGTTGATAGTATACGGTGAAAAACAGAGATGTTGTTTACACAAATACGGAGCTATATTAGGCAGAGAAATTAACTATATTGCTATATATACTGTGACAGAGTCCCAGGAATAGTGATGGAGGGAGTATATATAGCTCCCCAAATCCTGCAGGGTATCTATCCTGATTAGCCCCAGAAAAGTAATAATGTATAGGTAACTTGTACATTGCAAATCTGTGTATTATGGGACAGCGCTCCACTCCACGGTTTCATAGTAACTGACATGTGCCAGGTGAGGAATCCACGCCAGGAATTCTATCACTCCCTACATTCACTCACCTGCATCTGGTAATTATTGCAGCTTTTGTTTGAGATCCCAAAGAGGAAGGAATTAACTCCTGCAAGGCGGCAACTTGTGAAGTTTACTTGAGCCTGGTGGACTGTGTTGCTTTATGTTTATTTCTCAAGCTGGTAAACTGACTAGCAGTCTAAATACAGTCAGAAGCTGATGAGTTTAGTTAGTGCTCAGTGGAGCAAGGATTTTGTTTCATTTGATTTGTTTGTGATGCTGCTGTCTCACCACTTGGAGACAAATAAACAGACAAAGACTTGAATTATCCTCCTCCTCCTGTGTGTGAAGTTCCTCTGCAACCTAGAAGGCTGATCCCAAGACAGAAGGTACAAAGAAGAGTACATTATAAAGTACGTTTGTCACAATACATACACACACATCAATCACACCATGCCAGTACCCCACCACCACTGCCACATTGTAAGTTGTACTATTTTTAAACTCTTGACATCATCATGAATATGTGCCAGTGTCAGTTAAGCAGGAAGTTATTGTTATGGACAATGGACAAAGGCATTCTGCATTTTAACAAATATTTCAAAGCATGTGTTGCTGAAGAACTCAGTTTGACTTCCAGCTACTTATTTCTCCACTGCAGCTCTCAGAAGAAATAATATTGTGGTGGGAAATGTTGCACTATAACAAACATAGGTGAAAATTGTTTTAAAATAGTGAAAAGGAGGAAAATTTAGCATTGGTGAAAAAAGGAGAAAACTTTCACGAAAAAAGGAGGCAAAAATAAATGCATTTCAAACAAATCTGTAAGATTATTCAAAAGCACCGACGGGCATTTCGTAATTACGTCTTCACGGGCATTGCTTTTAGAATTATCTTACAGATTTTTATTAAATGCTTTTATTTGTACTTCCTATTACCTTTGCTTGTTATAACTTGCAAGGTAGTAAGATGAGAGGAAAATGGTTGCTATTTTTTACTAGTTGGCAAGCTGGTATGTGCCCCGGCATTTGAGAACTGCTAGTTAGATTGTGGGCTGTATAGCTATATACGGCTGACTGTTTAGGTGTGGCTCTCTCTGAGGTAGCTATACATTTAGCCAGGTAGTGTAATGAGGGTGATCCTTTTCATCTACCGATACACTGATTGGCAAGTCGGAATATGCCCAGACAAATAAGGCAGACAGTATCTCTTACTATTTAAGATATCGTGGCAAGTCGATCAGGCAATCGGCAGTCTGCTTTGACTTATCAAAGCCCCAGTGATACAAGCCCTAATACTAGAAGGCAAGTCAGATGATGCCCCGACATTCCAAGTTAGGATCTCTCTTAACTCTAGTGATGTATGGATAGCCTCTGGATTACTATTGCATGTGGCGTCCATATGATATAAAACTCAGTAAAGGTTGAGGAGTACTTCAATAGCAGACCCTATAGAGAATTAAGGAGAGCCTTTATGGTATTAGGTTGAGACTTTTTGCCTTGTTAGTATCCAACTAAGTGAAAACATGGCTTCATACGTAGAACATACTGCTTATTCACTAGTAGTTTGATCTAGCAATACACACTATGACTGCACCTCATTTGGGTATACCATATACCTTATATCACATATGAATTAATTTTGGGTTTTAATGTATTTACTAATAAAAATCAAATTTTAGCGAGTCATTTCTGTGATTGATAGGAGCATAAATTATAAACAATGTAATGTGTACTTGTATTTAAGAGAGAAGTTTTCAAATTTATCTGTATAACATGCCTGAGGAAGAGACCTAAGAAGTCTTGAAAGCTTGCATTTTAAACCTGTTTAGTTAGCCAATAAAGGTATCAACTTTACAAAAAAATTGATAGGAGCACACATACTCCTAGGATTTGTCTCATTAGAGTGCTAGTACTGCAGGGTTTCTCTTTTCCTCTCTTATCTACATAATGTTTATTTTCCCCTGTAGCACCTTGTGGACTTCCTAGTCTGAGTTTATGTATTTGACCTTTTGGTATAGACAGATTGGTGTGCGTGGGCATTATTTATATATAACACAGACAGCATTAGAAGCAGACACAGGCAGCTGACCTAAGCTGCTGGTGCTGCTAGTATCCAGTCACCTTCTTTTTATTATACTTTCCAACATTCTACATAATGATGGGGACTGGGACTCATTTGGACAAAAGGAAGTGGGCTCTCTTCATTGCTGTTGGAAGCCTCCACCTCTGATTCAGCAGTCATGGCAGTGACCCTACAGATTCTCCTGTTCATCATATTGTGATAGCCTTTACTACAAAGCAACTTTATGTTTTTTTTCTCTCTCTCTCTCCTTCTCTATTTCGGCTTTCTATCTAATTCTCTCCTATTCTCCAACATGCTGCATGGCAGGAAGTTCTGGGTTTTTATAGTGTGGAGGCTGGTACGTTTATCCCTATTGAAAACATAGGCAGAAAATCTGTGGTGTTGGAAAAATGGAAGAAAATCTTTGGTTTGCTCTGTGGGTAGAAATTCCTGCAGAAAAATCAAACATGATTTTTTTGGCAAAATTTCCTTGGTAACAAAACTGGACTTTTCATCCATCCCTAGTGACAGTACTATTTTCTGGTAAGATCGTGAGTATCTTAGTCATAGCAGGAGATGATAGTGGGAAATCATATCTCTGGGTCACAATGGATGTGGTAGGGGTGGTGGCAGCATTACATGCTGAAGGGGTCTGCTGACCACTGCTTTTACTAGAATCCTGCTATTACTGTTACTTCTGCTACTGGATTCATGCACATCAGCAGTCCTCCCACTCCTTTTGCTCATGCAGCCCACACATGCAAGCACTAATGCAACTGGCACCAACAGCGTTAGGTGCACTGTGCTAACTCTGCCTACATAACTAATTCAAACAATTTTTTTTCTCTCTGTAGCTCTCTCTGTTTCTACATCTGTCTGTCTACCCTCAAACACCCCTCCCATCATGGTGGGATGTTCTGGATTTTTATAGCGAAGAAAACAAGTAGGAGGCACCCAATAGTTTAATAATGCTGAAGAATCAATAAAAGTAATAGCATTGAGTATACTCACAATGAATGTGGTCAGGAGGAGACGTATACCAATCCTGACTATTTTGCTTACAGAGAATATAGCCTATCTCCATTCAGGAACTCCAGCGGAGAGATTCACTAAGAGGTGATAAAGAGGTGGTAAAGTGGAGATAACTTCTCCAGGTTATCATTTCTCCAGATCCTATGTTATTTTATGGAGCCTATGCATTAAGATCTCCAAATCTGAAGAAATCTTAGTGAATAGGCTCCATAGATTAACATAGGAATTGGAGAAGTGATAAACTGAAGAAGTAATCTCCACTTTATCACCGCTTAGTGAATCTACCCCCAGATATCCTGGTGTATAAAGAATCAATATAGAGCAGCTGTTAAAAGGGAATTTATTAAATATATAAAGTTAAAATACAATCATTTCTCTAAAAAAAAAGCCTCGTCTTTGATAAAGCTGTCATATAGAGATGCAAAATGTTTTATATAGGGGCGTTTTTGTTTTATTGTAGAGACATAATTGTATTTTTAGCTTTATATATTCAATAAATTCTCTTCTAAAGGATTTTTTTATACAGAACAGCCACATTGTATTGATTATTTATACACATCTGGATTTCCCAAATGGAGATGGGCTATATTCTCAGGACTGGTGAACACCTGCTCCTGACCACTTTCTTTGTGAGTATTCACAATTATCTTAGTTTTACTGTTGTGATTCTTCACCGGTATTACACTATTTGGCATTTCCTACTTGTTTTCTGTGTTATGCTGCTTCTTGGGAGAGTGTGAAAGGAAGAACAGTCCAGTATCTTATTTGATGAGAAGTAGCTGATTTGGGGCAGATTTATCCCCAGAGGTCCATCCTGCTGTAACCTATATATATATATAGGATCTCAGCCATTCCATTTTTGAGTACCCACATGTTGAATGCACTGGTGGTGGTTTTATATTTCAAGAATCTAAAAAAGGGGTACCCCCATTTATTCTTCCTGTTCTACTCCTATACTGGATTGTTATAGTAGTGGAGCAAGAATTATCATTGGAAATTACTGGTGGTAGTAAAAAGATAGACATTTTTTATTATCTAAGTATAAGAATATCCACTGAAAAAGTGGAAAATTGTGAGGGTTTTTTTCTGCAAAAATCCCAGTAGCAAAAATAGTACTTTATATCCATGTCTAATACTGATACATACAAAACTCAGTATGTTCCAGGTAGTAAAACTGAAATGTCAGCTACTTGGCTCACTGCATCTTAGTTAATATTTTCCACTGTGATTATTTGTTTTGCTCAACTTATCTTGTAAACTCCTACTTCAAGTAAAGCAAAACTACAAAAGGGGAATTTCATAGTACAGTAAAGTCCTTTTTATTTTATTTCCCCTTTCATTACATTGTGTGTTGTCTGCACAATTTGAGATCTTTGAACTTGACAGTACATTGAATAAAGGTTAACCTTTAATGAAAAGTATTCTGCCTCTTACTGGCATGAAGATGTTTAGTATAATCTTTTTATCCTGTCTGAAAAATTGTCCTTTTAGACAAGTTATTGCCAAAGGGCTAATGACAGATTGCCTGGTAGATTGCATTTTCATGATAAATTTGATCATTGCGTCTAGTAGATTTGAAAGTTGAAAAGAGAAATAGTGATTTTTCTAAAGGTGACAAGTCAAAATATAAGTAGAAGATGAATGAAGTAGTCCAATACTCATTGATTTCTACTTTACAACTGACCTTCCATGTGAAAATGTCCTGGCAAATCTCTTAGCTTACTTAAGTTAAATAGATTTTAATAAAACATAAATTGCAAAAGCATCTGTTACTGAAAAGAAAACATGAAAGAAAAATATTAACATGGAATGCCCTCATTTAAATGAAAATTCTAAAGACGTACACAAATAGCTTATGCAAAAAGACTAAAGAGGAGTAATTGCAGAGAAAATCTACTGCACCATAGGGGAGAATTCTCCAAATAAAGAAAGATTTAAAGGGATAGTAATACTTCGTTTTATCTTTATTTTATTTTGTAGGCATTAAAAAAACATGAAGAACGATATGTCTTATCTCTCAAACCTTTATGGTTTGAGAGATATTCACAAGCAAAGTTTCCCCTCCCTCCCCTTTTACCTAGTGTAAGCCATCTCTTCTCAGATGTGGAATGCAGGCCATAGACCAGACAGATAACAGCAGGGGACAATTTTCCTCCTATGACAACAATGAAAGCCCTGCCCCCCTTGACAAGTTTTTCAGCTTTTTCCCTTATCGTAATTGAAGATTGTCCCTCTCTGCAATCTACCTGGGCAACTCCCTTCTGATCTGGCTGAGCAGTGTTACATCAGTAAAAGGGGCAGGAGGGGATAATTTGTCATTGAATTACTCTTGGACTACAACTCTGACAGAATTGAAATAACATTCTCCAAAGTCCAAATACTATGAAGATTAATTAGAGCTGTTTTTATTATGAAACATTACTATCCCTTTAAAGGGGCTTTAAACCCCTTGATCACTAGAATTCATAGGATTAATTTTCCATTTAAAAAGAATGTAATTTTTATTTCTCCCCATGGTACAGTGCATGCTTCAGTTCTTTGTGTAGTGTTTTCTGCAAAGTTTTCATGTCTCTGTTTTTTATGGTTGAGCAAACACAATGATGCACCAACTTAATATAAGAGAGTATATTGTGATTGTACAACTTGGCAACTGTTTTGTGCTATATAGACATGGTAGTTGCAGGGTAGGCAACTTCTGCCACTCCATGTTTTGGTGACTATGGCCTCTATTCAATTATGTGTGCTAAAACAGCCAGTTAGGCCACAGAAAAGGACTTGTGGTCAAACGTCCGTTTTGAGCTTTAAGTTCAAAACTCATGCTAAGTAGCGTGAATAATGGAAACATCAAATGGAAAAAAGCTAAAGATCGGTGTCTGAGATAATTTCAAGCACTAATCATTAGGTCATCTGTGTTACCATCTGCCCTCTTCCATCTTCCATTTTTCTTTTTTCTTCAATTTTTGTCTTCTATCTTCTTTCTTTCCTTTTCATTCTTCTTTCTCTCCATCTTCTTCTGTTAGTTCCATCATTCCTGTGAAATAAAGAAAAATATCCAATATAAATTTGTGCCTCAAACATAACTCTGACATCTGCGCATAGTTTAACTCCTTCAGTATCAGAGGGGTATACAATTCAATGCAGAGCAGAAAAATGGCAGCAGGTGCTGTGGACCGATGAGTCAAAATTCTAAATATTTGGCTGTAGTAGAAGGCAGTTTGTTCACCAACGGACTGGAGATCGATACAAGAATGAGTGTCTGCAGGCAACAGTGAAGCATGGTGGAGGTTCCTTGCAATTTTGGGGCTGCATTTCTACAAATGGAGTTCGGGATTTGGTCAGAATGAATGGTACCCTCAATGCTGAGAAGTACAGGCAGACACTTATCCATCATGCAATACCATCAGGAAGGCATCTGATTGGCCCCAAATGCATTATGCAGCATGAAAACAACCACAAACACACAGCAAAATTCATTAATAACTATCTTCAGCATAAAGAAGAACAAGTAGTCCTGGAAGTGATTTTATGACCCCCTCAGAGCCCTGATCTCAACATCATCTACTCTGTCTGGGATTACATGAAGAATGCCTAAATCCACAGAAGAACTGTGGTTAGTTCTCCAAGATCTTTAGAACAACCTACCAGCCAAGTTCCTTAACAAAATGTGCAAGTGTACCTAGAAGAACTGATGCTGTTTTGAAGGCAAAGGATGGCCACACCAAATATTGATTTGATTTAGATTTTTCTTCTGTTCGCTCACTAGTCATTTGTTAATTGATAAAAATAACTATTAACATGTCTATTTTTGAAAGCATTCTTACTTTACAGCATTTTTTTATACCTGTATTGTATGTCCTCTATGATTAATATTTGTGAGGTGCTGTCAGTGTTTCAGTGCCACATACTCCCATTATATATTTCAGGATCCTATTATTAGTTGAACTGGACTATGCTCAGGATGACTGGGCAGAGACTACAGAAATGGCACAAGCAGAGTTCTGTAGCCTATTTCCAGGTAGCAACTACCAGGACTAGCAAAGATCAAAGACTACTGACTAGACTGGACATAGGCCTCAATTCAATTGTGTCCAATGGCAAAAAAAAAACAGCAGTCGTCAGTTTTATAATCGCAGTAATCCATTCAATTGTACTTCTTTCCAACAACTAATGGCATTTTCAAACACTCAATGGACGATAAAATATTGCCCATTGAGGACAATGCAGCAGCTATCCCCAGAGGCATTCATTTGTGTGTGGTACTACCAACAGGGGTGATAATTTGATACATTTACCAGTAGAAATTTAACATATACTGGAACAACAGGGGTTAATACACAACACACACACCTTTCAATCCCAAACCAAGCAAAGCTCACCTTTGCAACATAAACAGCCATTGGAGACATAACATGCCCCTCACGACATGACAAACACACCTGACAGGTACACAGCAATCTGTCATGGTTTTCAGGCAAAGAAGGACAGACACGAATATAAAATATAAATCCACCTTTATTTAAGTAGAGAAATACTGGAATTAGCCCACACAACCTCAGACCACAGGATAATCAGCCCCAAGCTACTACCCAGAGCTGCACGCTGTGCTGTGCACTGCACTACTGCAAGATACCAGAGACTAAGACAGAGGTATGGATGGAGCACCAGTGAGTACAGATGAGGATGCACCAGTCTGCATCTCGGGTCACGCAACCGGAGGCAATGGGGAGTGAGAGCAGGCCGGAGCCAAGGAGAACCGAGACTAGTAGTTAGGCACACAGGAGTGTACTGAGCCAGTAGTCAGCCAGAGCAACAGGTCAGATAAGCCGGGGTCTAGATGGAGCGGGTAGTCAGACAGGAGCCAGCGGTCAGACAAACTGGAACCTACATGGAACGAGTAGTAAGCCTGAGCAACAGGTTAGACCACCCGGGGACTATATGGAGCAGGTTGTCAGACAGAAGCCAGCAGTCAGACAAACCGGAACCTACATGGAGCAAGATAGTCAGCCAGAGCCACAGGTCAGAACCGATGTGGGTGCTCCGACAAGCCGGGGTCATACACGGAGTGAGTTAGTCAGCCAGAGCCAAAGGTCAGAACCAATGTGTGTAATCAGACAAGCCGGGGTCATACACGGAGCGGATTCTCAATAAAGCACGTGTCACAACAGGAAACAATATTAGAAACACCACTTAATGGCAATCACTCCCAGGCCCAGAGAGGTTTATAAAGGAGCAGGAGAAGGTGGGACTGAATTAGGCAACACAGAATAGGCCCATAAACAGGCATCCTAGCCAGTGCCTGTTTCATGATGTCAGCAATGAGGAAGTTTCTGCAATCTTGCCGGCCAACACACCACATAGGAACAAAGCACAGGATAGCTAAAGGGAGACTGTCATACAATCACACCAACAACCACAGACACACCAGCAAACAATTACCTGGATAACACACACCAGTCACGGTACCCAGGAATTAACCAAGAGTCAGTACGGTAAATAAAAACAATCTTTTATTAGAAAAATCACAGTATATATGCATTATATATAGATATGCATTTTGGCAGGAAGATCAAGAGAATAAGCTACAGGGTTAATCTTGCATATCACTTGGAAGAGACCAATAAAACAAGGAGCCAACTTATTAAATGGAACCTGGAGGTGCAAGTTTCGGGAGAACAGCCATACTCTGGAAAGTAGGTGCCAGTAGTCGCCTATGGTCAGCCTGCTGTTAATGCCTCTCTGTGGAACCACATAGGGTATGCTGTACCCACGAGGAATGGAGTGCTCTCAAATGGTCATCCAGAGACGGAATCTCTTGTGCTTGGAATACCTCAGGCAGAACATAGTGTGGAAACCCATAGTTAATTAAGAATGGGGAACTCCGTGAGGAAGAGTTAACCTCACAATTCTGTTCAAACTCTGCCCAGGGCAACAAGGTAGCCCAATTGTCATGGTGGTCAGAGATATAACAGTGGAGAAATTGTTCTAAGGCCTGGTTGGACCTTTCTGTCGCACTATTTGAATGAGGGTGGTAAGCGGAAGAGAATGCCAGCTGAATTCCCATCTGAGCGCAAAAGCACCTTCCAAACCTAGACACAAACTGGCTTCCTCTGTCGGATACAATAACCCTTGGTATGCAGTGTAACCAAAAGACCTCCTTAGCAAATATCTCCGCCAACTCCTTCGTGGAAAGCAAGCCCTTGAGATGTACGAAATGTTCAATTTTCGAGAATTTGTCCACGATCATAAGTATGACCGTAAAGCCCATAGGACTAGAAAGTTTGACCATGAAATCGATCGTTAAATGGGACCATGGAGGGTCCCTTTTAGCCACAGGCTGCAGGAAGCCGACTGGCAAATGCCGAGGAGTCTTACTCTGCGCACAGGTTGTACAAGCAGCAGTAAAATCTGCACAATCCGATCTCAGACTTGGCCACCAGAAGACTCTAGACAATGACCAGATCAATTGGTCCCGACCAATGTGACCTGCAATTTTGGAAGCATTTTAAGTTTCTAACAGTTTAATACGTAATTGTGCTGGGACAAAACACTTTCTGTCCGACTTCTCAGCTGGAGCCGAAGTCTGGGCAGCCAAGATCTCCTCTCTCAGGGGAGAAGTGATGCAAGTCCCTATGGTCGCTAGGATCCGATCAGCCGGAATAATCAGGATCGGTGGAATCTCCTCTCTGGAGAGGCTGCAGAACTGGCAGAACAACATGTCCGCCTTCACATTTTTGGAGCCCGGGAGATAGGAGACCATGAAATTAAATCAGGACAGGAATAGAGCCCATTTGGCTTGCCTAGCAGACAAAAGTTTCGCCTCTGATAGGTAAATCAAATTTTTGTGATCTGTAAGGATCAGGATCGGAGAAGTAGTGCCTTCTAGGATATACTGACACTTCTTCAGGTCCAAAATAATGGCTAACAATTCTCCGTCCCCGATTTAGTACACCATCTCAGCTTTGGACAATTTTTTGAGAAATAGCCACATGGGCTTAGGTCTTCACCAGGAGCTGAGCATTGAGACAATAAAGTGGCCACTCCAATCTCGGAAGCATCCACCTCCAGGGTAAAGGGCAGGGAGGGATTTGGGTGTACCAGAATCGTGGCTGAAGCAAATGCTGCCTTCAGTCTTTCGAACGCCATTATGGCTGTCTGGGACCACTCAGTGGTCTTAGCACCTTTATAGGTCATGTCCGTCAGTGGTTTGACAATAGTGGAGAAATCTTTAATAAACTTCCGAGAAATCTCTGAATCCCTTTTTGTCCCTCAGGGCGAGGCTACTCCACTACTGTGGACAATTTCTGGGGGTCCATAGAGAAACCAGATACAGAGATAATATACCCCAGGAATGTTACTTGTGGTTTGTGGAACTCACATTTTTTGAGTTTACAGTACAGGTTGTTTTTGTTTCATAGGCTTAAGACCTTGGATACATCCGACCAATGGGTCTCCAAGGATGAGGAGTGAATCAGGATGTCATCCAAGTACACCACAACACAACTCTGTAAGAGTTCTCTTTGCTCGTCATTTATGAACTCTTGAAAGACAGCTGGGGCATTGCAGAAGCCAAATGACATCACCAAATATTCATAATGCCCATTATGTGTATTAAAAGCTGTCATCCACCCGTGACCCTGCTTTATCCGAACCAAATTATAGGCAGCTCTTAGTTCGAGTTTTGTAAAATACTTAGATCCTTTGACACCAAAGAGTTTGGTAATTAGGGGAATCGGGTATGCGTTTTTAACCAGTATTTTGTTAAGCCCTTGAAAATCAATACAAGGATGTATCTCTCTGTCCTTTTTTTAACAAAAAAAAATCCAGCCCCTGCCGGGGATGAGGACTTACGGATGATGTCTCTGGCCAATGCATCAGACACATACTCCTCCATGACTCTATTCTCCTCCACCGACAAGGGATAGACACCGCCCCTAGGAGGTGATGTGCCAGGCATAAGTTCCAGCGCACAATCATATGGCCTGTGTGGTGGTAAGGCCCTGGCTTGACTTTCACTGAACACCTCCTTAAATGGTAAATACTCCTCAGGTAATGCTGGAGAGATAGTATTAGTCAGTCTCACAGGACAGGAGAGACATGATTTATAACACTGTGGAGACCAGGCCAAAATGTTGCACGTGTGCCAATCCATCCTAGGGTTGTTCTTCTGCAACCACGGAAACCCCAGTACAATAGCGTAATGTGAGGAGTTAATTACCTGAAACTTTTGGGTGTGAAGGGCTCCCACCTTCAGGGTTAACAGAGTGGTCTCATGAGTAATATGAGATGGTAGCAGGGGCTTACCATCAATCATCTCCACGGCCAGTGGAGCAGAACAGGACTACAATGGAACCTCCTTACTGTCCGCAAATTCTGCATCAATAAAGCAACCCGCAGCACCTGTGTCAAGTAGTGCTGGGACAGAGATCGACCTGTCCTCCCAAGAGATACACACCCACAGCATGGGCTTATCAGAAACATTTTCTGGGGGCTGCGACATGCCACCCAAGATCTGTCCCCAGTAAGATCTTAGGCGCAGGCATTCCGGACGTACTGGCCAGGACCTCAGCATATGTCCTGGTTTGCCACAATACAGACACAGTCCTTCCCTCCTCCTGAAGGCCCTCTCCTCCTTTGAAAGTCTAGTAGCACCGACCTGCATCTGTTCGCTCCCCCCATACACCAGCTCAGGAGGCATGGGAGGTGAGGGAGGATAGGGTGGGAAAGTATTATGAGAAACTAGTCTGCCCGGAGCCCTCCGCAGGTGCTCATTAAACGAGGGTTGCTCTGTGAACCTGGTATCTATCGGGATACAGAATGAAATTAAGTCATCCAGTACATTAGGTAAATCATGGGCCGCGATTTCATCCTTCATGGCATTGCTAAGTCCCTGGAAGAAGGCTGCTACCAGGACCTTGTTATTCCAGCCTACCTCGGCTGCCTGAGTGCGAAACTCAGTGGCATACTCCGCCACAGTACGAGAGCCCTGGTGACTGGTCAAAAGGTTTTTCGAAGCCAAGACCACACGGCCTGGCAAGTGAAAGACACATTTGAATGACTTTACAAATTCCGTGAAGTTATGGACAATAGGTTTATCCTTTTCCCACAATGGATTGGCCCAGGCCAATGCCTTGCCCGTAAGGAGAGAGATAAGGAAGCCGACCTTACTGCGCTCAGTTGGAAAGGCATGCGGCACCATTTCCAAATATATGGCAATTTGGTTGAGGAACCCACAACACGATTCTGGGTCTCCCCCATACCACTGTGGGGGCTGAGCGGAAATAGACAACTTCCTGATCGTGCCTGCATCAGGAGAGGTAGGAACCGCCGGTGCCGAGGATGAAGGGAGGGAGGTCACCGTTTGTGGGTTTGTTCGTTTGAGATGAGCAGTGCACTACAACAAGGTTTGTAAGGCAAAAGACAATTGATCAATATGTTGATCTTGTGTTTCCATCCTATTCAGGATGCTTTGAAAATCTGAATTACTATTACCGTCTGTATTCATGGCCCTTGTGTACTGTCACGGTTCCCAGGAATAAACCAGGAGTCAGTATGGTAAAGTAAAACAATGTTTTATTAGAAAAATCACAGTAATGCACGTAAACCGATAACACAAAGAGGGTAATCAAAGAGGCAAGCACTGTATCAGAAATAGCGGTCTGCCAATAGATCCACCACACTGTCTGAGACTAGGCTCAGCCCACTGGAGCCTAGAGTAACTTGGAACACCCAAAGGACTAGCACTGACTCAGCCTGCAGTCAGTAAGCTAGGAGTCTGATAGAGCCCCAGGTCCGCACTAGGATGGGTGTCTGTGGAGCATGGATCAACACAAGGAGGAAACAGACAAAGCCCCTAGTCAGCACCAGAAAGGATAGTCAGACAAGCCGGGTCATACACGGAGCGGGTAGTCAGCCAGAGCCACAGGTTTGCACCAGATAGGATATCCACTGAAGCGTTGGTATGCTGGATGTGCAGTGGACAGAGCCCCATGTCAACACCAGAGTGGGAATTCAGACAAGCCAGGTCATACATGGAGTGGGTAGTCAGACAGAGCCACAGGTCAACACCAGAATGAATGGACAGACAGGCCGGGTCATACACAGTTCAGGTAGTCAGACAGAGCCACAGGTCCGCACCAGATTGGGTGTCCACTACACAATGGGACCAGGCAAAAGAGTAGCCAGACAGAGCCACAGGTCAGCAACAGAATGGATGGTCAAACTAGCCAGGTCATACACAGAGCCCAAGGGAAACAGAACTGTATTGTACAACAATGCAAGGGCAACTGAGAGAGGACTCAGTCTGCCCTTTAAACCCCTCATCATGAAGCAGGTAGGAGGAGCAGCTCAGAGGTAGGAAGTAGGTAGGAGGAGACTACAGGAATCAAACACATAAAACAGACACCTGCTGCATGCTTGAAGCCTCGCACCTGCAGATGACACATCTAGGTTTGATGAGTCCAACCATGCCTCATTCCGGTGACATCTGTGCAGCATGGATGGACGCTGATGCCGAAGCGTGTTTTTGAGAGTTGTCTGAAGCGGCGGTGCTGGAACCAAGGTAATCTGTAACACACACCCTCCCATTGGTCAATCCGAACCTCATGACCACTCCTGGACAACACCCCAACACTGTTTGAAAGGGACAGCTCACCTTCCCCTGACATAGCATGTTTACAGTGAGACCACTCAGGGAGAGAGACAGAAAGAGAGACAGAGAGAGAGAGAGACAGAGATAGATTATGACTAGTATGTTTATCTGTGAAGACAGTGGAGGAAAAAGAGTGCAAGGGCTAGGGATCCCCATCCTCTCCCAATCACAGCTGTTCAACAGCTTTCACCTGTTGCAAGTGATGATGCGCCGGCTGAAGAGCCACACAGAAGTCCATCCCCACCTGGAGGACAACACCTGCCAGCAGCACCCCAGCTGCCACAACAGGATGTCCACCAGCTCCCACAGCTAATGCAGAGACGTGTGGAGCAGCACAGGGATGACAGATGGCCTTCAAGGCCCAGGATATATTGCAAAAGGGCCACACTCCTGGGAATGACAGACACTGACTTCAAAGACCGCTACAGGTTGACATCGCAAAGCTTAGTCAAACTATTTGAGGTCATTAAAGCGAACCTACCACCCCTTCAAAGCTTGTCCCCAAATAATTAACCATCTAGAGGCTAGCTGCTCAATAGTGCTTGTCACCAGAATTATTAGCGCGTTATTAAGAATTCCAACAACTGGTCCCAGGACTGACTGGCAGGAAACAGGGCAGACATCTTTGCATAGTATCACGGTGCCCGTGATTGCTGCATTTCCTTGTCTGTCACCAGTAGGGGGCTTCTATTGGCTGTCTGCATTTAGCCCGCCTCATATTGCCTATTTAAACCTGGATTGGGCACCCTTTGAGTGCCCTTTCGTGTTGTTTCTGACCTTTTTGCTATCACTATGTCCAGTGATGGTTGGGCCTCTGTTCCTGTGTTCCTGAGTTCCTGATTACAACTGTTCCAGTGTCTCCTGCATGCTGAGTTGTTCCAGTCCTGGTTCCGGCCTAATACTCTGGGGTTGCAGTTCCTGCTGACCTTCTTCTCTGCTGTTTCCTGACCTGATTGATCGCTGCTGGTTCCTGTCATCTCCTCGCCTGCCTCCTGTGATCCTGGCGACTTTCTGCTTGGTCGCGTCGGCGACATTGCTTGTTAGTCCCAGCGTGCGGACGCTGGTTTGCTCCAAAGCCTTGCGGCTGCACGATTCAGTTGTTAGTCCAGTGTGAGGACACTGGTTTGCTCCTAAGCCTATCGGCTACACTATTCAGTGGTTAGTCACAGCGTGCAGACGCTGGTTTGCTCCAAAGCCTTGCGGCTACACAATTCAGTTGTTGGTCCAGTGTGCGGACACTGGTTTGCTCCTAAGGCTATCGGCTACACTATTCAGTGGTTGGTCCCAGCGTGCAGACGCTGGTTTGCTCCAAAGCCTTGCGGCTATACGATTCCCTGTTGGTCCAGTGTGCAGACACTGGTTTGCTCCAAAGCCTTGCGGCTGTACGATTCCCTGTTGGTCCAGTGTGCGGACACTGGTTTGCTCCAAAGCCTAACAGCTACACTACTCAGTGGTTGGTCCCAGCGTGCGGACGCTGGTTTGCTCCAAAGCCTTGCGGCTATACGATTCGCTTGTTACTCCAGTGTGCGGACACTGGTTTGCTCCAAAGCCTATCGGCTATACGATTCAGTAGCTGGTCCCAGCGTGCGGACGCTGGTTTGCTCCAAAGCCTTGCGGCTATCCGATGCAATTGTTAGTCCAGTGTGAGGACACTGGTTTGCTCCTAAGCCTTGTGGCTATACGATTCCTCTGTTGGTCTCAGTGTGCGGACACTGGGTTGCTTACGAACCTGTCACTCCTCCTGTCATTATAATCCGACAGCTATTGATACCTCTGGGCTGCCTTGCCTGGTATTGGTAAGGCCGGTAGAACCTTGCTTCGCGTTGCTCTTGAGGTTGCCTTACCCGGTATTGGCAAGGCTGGTAGAGCCTATATCGAGGGTTGTTGGGCTGCCTTGCCCGGTATTGGTAAGGCCGGTAGAACCTTTTGCCACATTCCATCTGAGGTTGCCTTACCCGGTATTGGCAGGGCCGGTAGAGCCTACACTGTGTACTTATTGGGGCTGCCTTGCCCGGTATTTAGGTAAGGCCGGTAGAACCTTGACGCTATTCCATCTGCAGGTTGCCTTACCCGGTATTGGCAAGGCCGGTAGAGCCTATTATTCCATTATCTCAGACTGTCCTGCCCGGTATATTGACAGGACCGGTAGAGTCTGCATACTGTCTTTGCTATTTAATCATGATATATATATGTATGTGATTGCCATTCTAGTGATCATTTTAATTATTTCAATAAAATTAAGTTTTTACCTAAAACTTGTGTCTGAGAGTCATAACAAACCGTGACACATAGTGACATCTGCGCACCTGCGCTGTCGGTCCCTTCCGGTTCCATGCGGCTCCTAGAAACGCCTCCTAGAGCAGACTGGGACTGACAGCGCAGGCACTCAGACGTCACTATGCAAAGATGCATGCACTGTCTCCTGGCTGTCAGTCCCGGGAACAGTAGGAATTCTCAATAACACAGTAATAATTCTGGTGACTAGCACTATTGAGCAGCTAGTCTCTAGATGGGTAATTATTTGGGGGCAAGTTTAGAAGGGGTGGAAGTTCCGCTTTAAAGATGACATCAACCCCTTTTACACTTCGAACTGTGCCCTATCCAGATTGCAGAAGCTCATGTTCCAGTCCATAAAAGGCTATATATCTGGCATGTCCTAGGCTACCTGCTCAAGCTACTCTGTAGACATTAGGATGTGGCAGTTCATGTTCACCCACTGCACACTGCGTGGTGCACTTACCACACATGGCAGTGGGGTGAAAGAGAATCGTAAGCAGGGCATCAAGCGGTATCTGAGTAGATTCCATCCCAGAATATGTTAAGATGGTGGCAGGGAGGGTTCATCATTACTATTAAGCTATCAGCAAGTTGTCATGTGTCTTTAGTAGGATGTGGACAAGGGGTATAGTGACAGCAGCAGTACTTGGTTTCTGGTGTCATGGGGTTTGGATACAGTTTTGCACCCAGGTGTTATTTAACACACACACTGTGCACATTGCAGTTACTGATGAGAGACACAGTTCCTGCTCTCAAGGGAAAAAATTCTATTCTAGTAACAACACAACCATGATTTTGGTGGAGGGGCAGGTGGAAAGGAATTATTGGCCAACTTCATCTTTTCTCCACATATACTGGGGGCTACTTATTGTGTTGGTACTGCCTCAGGCGCATCTCTGAAGTTAGTCGTGGCAAGTAGAACCTTCATCATCCATCACTCATGTTACTGCTATTGTTGATCCCATTCCCTTTGAGCTACCTAATCATCCTGCTGCTTAAACAACTAAACAGCAGCACCAAGAACAGCAGTTGCAAATTCTGCATCTACATCAGGGCATTTGCCAATGCCAGTGGCCACTGGCCAACACAACATGACCTGCTGGTGCTTCTGCTTTAAAAAAAATAAATAAATAAATAAATAAATATATATATATATATATATATATATATATATATATATATATATATATATAAACATTTCCCAAAATTGAAAAGCACTCTCAGGACTTTGTAATAATCCGACAAACAGGTTTATTTTAGATAGATCGACGTGTCGTATCAACCAATTGGAACGTGCTAATCTCCTCAATCCTCAGTTTAAAAATAAAGATTCCCAGAGGATGGTATTCACCACACAATATTTTCCAGGAGCAGAGAGAATATCTACTATACTGAGGCAACAATGGCCCCAACTTTCTACAGATCCAAAATTACCCTTTTTTCATCACAACCTCCAATGGTAGCATTTACTAGGGGTAAGACTTTGAAAGACTTTTTAATGAGGCCGGATTTATTATCGATTTCTAATCCAAGTGATCAGAAGTCCACATGGCTTATGAGATGAAAAGAACAGAGAGGTTGCTTTCGTTGTACTAATTGTACAACATGTAATAGTATGATTAAAACCACTACCTTTAAGCACCCCCATACTAACAAATCCTTTCAGATTCGCCACAAGTTGACTTGTACTACTGAATTTGTGATCTATATTCTAATATGTCCATGCTCTAAGTACTATGTTGACAAAACGGAGACTACTTTCCGAGAAAGGATGGCGAACCATCGCTCGTCTATTAGAGCAGCTGTCCAGTCAGGGACATCTGACAAACCGGTGGCTCGACACTTTATGGAACATCAACATTCTGTGTCATCTATAAGGACTATGATAATTGACCATATTCTGCCACTTTTAAGGGGAGGAGACAGGGGCAGAAGATTGCTTCAGAAAGAAATCTTTTGGATTCGCACTCTTGATATTATGGCTCCAAAAGGTCTGAATGAAAAGCTCTCATATTCAGACTTTTATTAAATTGTTTTTGTCTTACCATTGGTAAGGACCTGTCGTGTATAGTCCCTTTAACATCGGATGGAAGATTATGTGCTACATCTCTGTTGACTTGAGAGGAACAATGGCAAGTATGGATGTACAATGTGCCTGATGATGTTTAACATACCATACCGCATATGTATTTCCTCTATTTAGGACCTGTGACTGATGTGACACCGTGAGGGTGTCTAGATATTTGAAATATGAAACTGTACGGGAATCCATGAGAATCCTAAGCGTGCAGAAGATGAATTTATATATAGCACGTAATTATGGAGGATTCGCATAGGAAGAGTAAGTCTGGCCATAGATTGCAGTGAGATACATGAGAACTCATCAAACCCTGCATATCTAGCCATTACTCGATGGACTCTTTATATATTCTCAGCACAGGATTCCCATCCAAAGACATTTAATTTCTAAATATTTGGTTTATGATTAGAAAACCATGGTTTAGCGAATATATATCTGATCAAGATCTTTTATGCTCCAGATCCCTGTCTCCCTCTCTTTAAATATGGATGATTATCTGGGACAGCCACATCCTATGATGAAAGTAATAACTAATTGAACTGGAATTTTTTTGATTTTGGTCTGGAACCAAGATAACTTATCTGTGAGGGTAGCATATGTCTGGTACCTTTACGTTTTTTCTCTGATTTTTTTTGTTTTGTTCTAGATCGCTGTGATATATCTCATTAGAATTTGCCATGTATGATATCTGAACTTGTACGGTTGGTTGCTGCCTTATGAGATATGATGATAGCGTGTAGTTAGCTCCTTGTAGATTGTGCTCTACTCCGCTAAAAAACTTGGTTTGGATTCTCACCATCTAAAACACAATCGTCTATTCAGACACTCTGTAGCAATTTTGTAACGTTTACCACTGGGGGCGTTATTCTGTAGCTTGTACTCACCTCCTTTGACCCAGAGAGAGATTGTGTGTGGAGACATTGTCTCACAGGTAGAGTCATAGACTCGTTCGCTTTAAATCTCGATCAGATTTGAACATAAAGTAGTAATTCACGGGGTTGAAACTAATATTGTTTAATATGAACTTTAAAACTACATGAATGTCAGATTTATGGAATAACAATACGATGCAAGCCTTGCACTGCAATGCGCTTGAGACTTGCCGATGTGTAAGCAAGTCATTGCTCTGAATGCGGCTTTAAGTTCCGTTTGCTCTGACATTCAGCCCTTACAATTTTGATACATATTTAATCTATACTTATTACTTTATGATCATATATCTATTTGGGTGTATTGCTTTCAATTTGTTCTTTAATTTTATTTTTAATTTGAACTATTTTGTCACTTTAACTGATTGGTACACTTATATGTCAATCACTGTTTAGTTGGTCACTGTCTGTGATGTCATGTCCTTTCATTTAGCGCCGTTTTGGCGCCTGTTTGTTCACCAGGGGGGATAAAATGAGGTTATTTGTGCTTTATATTATACATGATGAAGGTTTCTGTGTGTTAACCGAAACGTCGATCTATCTAAAATAAACCTGTTTGTCGGATTATTACAAAGTCCTGAGAGTGCTTTTCAATTTTGGGAAATGTTTGTATTATGGCTGAATCTGAGCACCCAGGCGATGGACTTTGAGAGTGAGAGTGCCTCTTGACATTCTTATATATATATATATATATATATATATATATATATATATATAGTCCTACAAAAAAAAAAAAAAAATGTGGGGGTTTGTTTCTAACAAGCCCAAGTCCTACAAATCAATGTTTCCTTAGGGCTTATGCCAAATAAGCTTAAAGGGACAGTAATGTCCCCCAAAAAATCTCCAGTTTTGTAGACTTTAAAAAAAAAATATGTTCCAAACCAGATCTCTCAAACCGCTATGGTTTGAGAGATATAGGGATTCAAAGTTCACTCCTCTCTCCCTTTCTCCTGATGTTAGTGTCTAGCTGACAGCAGGAGATCCCGGTCAGGGGACCAGCAGGCGGCTCTGCAGCAGAGCCAAGATTGCGTTATCTATAAGGAATTAATTCATTGGAAGTGTCTACAAAGTGTGCTTGCAAAACAGGCACGCTTTGTAGATCTTTCCAATTAATGAATTCTTTATAGATAACGCGATCTCGGCTCTGCTGTAGAGCCTCCTCGAGTTGTACAACTCGATTCTCCTGCTTTCAGCTTTACAGCTGACATCAGGAGAAGGGGAGGGATAGGGGAAACTTTGAATCCCTTTATCTCTCAAACCATAGCAGTTTGGAGAATATTTTTTTTTTTTAAAGCCTACAAAACTGGAGATTTTTTGGGGGGACATTTCTGTCCTTTTAAGTCCTACAAAGCAATGTTCTTCAGGGCTTGTGCCTCTAATAAGTCTAAGTCCTATAAATCAATGTTTTCCCAGGGCTTGGGCCTCTAACAGCATATCTAACAAACCATCCTCTACAAAGTACTGTATCAAGTTAAGTATCAGTCCACCCCAGTGGTAGTTTATGTCAGGGGGTTCCTCTTTCTATCACTTTATAAACAAATGTCTTATTTTATTTTGTATTTAGAACCCCCCCAAAAATACAAATTCCCTGTTCAACTGATTAATTCCCCAGACTCCAGCCACCAACACAGACATCCTCCTCATACTCCTTTTATACCATGTCTTATGGTTTGGTTTTTTTATTGTATTTAGGGTTTATTTTTTATTAACTGCCCCCAATCCCAGTAAACAACCACCCCTCTCAAAAAAAAAACCCTGTTCAACTGATTCTTTCTCTACACCCTACCAACACAGGCAGCCTCATGCCCCTTTTATACTAAGCCTTTGGGAGATAAAATAATATTTGCTATGTATTGTGTGTAAATTCAACGTTTCCATTTATTTCAATGGAATGAACTAGGTGAAAAAAAAGGAAAAACTGCACTTTTCACAGGAAATAATTTGCCAAGCAGGAAGTAACAGTTTTCATTGATTTCAGTTTTGAAGTAAAATTTTTCGCCCATCCCTACTTGGTTCAAATATTGATGATGTGTGTGCTCAGGGTCCCAGTCACACATACAAATGTCTGCTAGGCATCCCCTTGTTCAAGACCTTATATGTTCATGAGCGGTAGACAACACATTACCAAACAATGGATAGTCTACTCCTTTTGAACACAAAAGGCTAACCCTTTGAGTGCCAGAGGGGTACGCAAGTTAGATGCCAGTTGTTCAAGTTCAACTCACATCATGGACAACAAAAACACTTTTGTGTTTTGCTTTGCTAGGCATATTGTGAGTTGAACATGGACAAAAGTGTATGTATGTGATGTGTGCTGTAACACCTTAATACGACATTAACTGTGCATGAGTTGTATTCACTGCATTGCTTTGCAAAGCATTGGCGACATCTCTTCCACTCAACCTGTTTGGAATACTAAACATACATGAACAGGAATTGGGTGAATAAGTGCATATTTATTGTGGGAAAATGCACACATTGGGCTTTTTTTATTTTTTCTTTCTGTGGGGCTTTGGAAAGGTCTGCAGAGGTGGTAGCCTTTACACTCTGGTGTGTGACTCTGGTTGGCCTGGTGCTTTCTGTTGGGTTAACGTTGGAGGGGGAGGTAGATGTAGATACAAGTGCCATCTCCATCCTCTGGTTCTCCCGATGATTGGCCTCTTTCATCTCAACCAGCATTTGGCCCAACATACACAGTATCCTAGTTTGATACTGGCAGTGCTCTGTGGTGAGGACTGATTGTTGTGCCTCAATGGTCCCTGAGGGTATCTGTGTTGTGTTGCACATTCCACTTCAACCTCCTCAGGTACCCTGAGGATCTCCTGGTCTACCTCACACTCCTCATCCATCACAATGGTATAGGTACCTGTGATCTGTGTGGAGGGAGTGGATGGTGGTGTGGCTGGGGGTGCGGATGCCTCTTCAAGACCCTGTGTCTCCTCCTTTTACATTCTCCACATAATCATCCTGTGTTTCCTCCTGTGGTGGTGGTGTGTGCTAAGGGTGGACTGTGAGGGGGGCTAGCATGCACAGAGTGTGGGGTTGTTTGCTCCCCCAACACATTGATAGACTCCTCACTCCTCTGTGATCTCTCACCCCCTGGCTTGGTCGGTGGTGGTGTGATGTCCTCACTGGGTTGAGGACACTGAGGATCACATATTAGCCTCACATTTTCATAGTTCAGTGGCCAGGGGTTGTACCTTGGCCACTTGTATCCGGATGCATCCAGGCTAGATGTGGGGTCACAGGTGGTCTCTTGCTGAGGCTGCATCCAACTTGTTGGCTGGGTTCTGGCAGTGGGTCCATATGACCCATAGTGTGGTATTAACACCGTACTGGGCATCCACCTTCCCAGGTGTATAGCTGCTGGTGGGGCCATCCAATACCTGGCTTGGGTGGTTGGAGGCAGCCAATTCCCATATGTCATCCATTCGGAGGCAGTTGTGGCTGGCTGTACTCCACGGTGGGGTTTGAGGTGGGGTTTTGTGGCCATACTCTGTGGGTGGTGGTTGTGGTGCTTGGAGCCCATACTCTGGTCTTGGGGGTGGTGGTGGTGGCAGTGTTGATGTGGTGGCTGGTTTATCTCCGGCCTCCGCAGGAGCTGGGACACTGGGTGAAAACCCATAGGGGTCCTGCTCACCCTCCTCCTTCTGTTCTGCAGACATGTATGCTGTGTGGGGAAATGACATGATGTAGTTGGTCATCTAAGCTATGACAAGAGTGCTGCATGACTGTGAAAGAAACATGTGAACCGTTGAGTGGCAGGATGATATCCCTATTGGTTACCATCCTGACACATATTGATTGCTGAGCCTTACAGGACCCCATACATTGATTCCACTAATCTACATTGGTGTAGCTTTGCTTATCATATGTATCCTGAGGGGTGAGAACAGCAAGGCATGCCTCTTTGATATCCCCCTTCCTCATGATAAATGTGTTGAACAAAGCTGAACCATCACACCTCAAGTGTTACAAACCCATTTCATATGCAACACATAGGCCTCAACAGCAAACACAGTAGGACCTCTGAAAACATTAATGCATCAGTGGTGAGCAATGAGAAAAGAGTCCAAACAATATCATCAACACAAACAGGCACAACAAGCACAAAAACAAACATGAATCGAGGAATGCAGCAACACAAGTTGCTGAAGGACACATTGAACACACCCCAGGAAAGCTACAAACCAAACATATATCCAACATATATCCAATATTGGGGGTTATTCAGTAAAAGTGGGCATGATTTCTCCAGTGATAACACTTCTCCAGTTCCTGCGTTATTCTATGGAGCTTATGCACTAAGATCTCCAAAACTTAAGAAATGTTAGTGAATTGGCTCCATAGAATAACATAATAATTGGAGAAATCATCTCCACAATATCACCTCTTTATTACACCTTAATGAATTTCCCCCTCTGGCATGGTTGAGCCTTGGGAATCACATGTATCCTGTGGAGTGGTGATGGCGATGAATGCCTCATTGCTATCCACACTCTTCAGGCTACATATGATTAGGAAAGCTGAACCTTGACTGTTCTACTGGGACAAACTGACTACATGTATATCACATAGGCCTGAAATGCAGAAACAGTAGGACAAGAAAAAATACCAATTCCCCTCCTTGCTTTCCTCTGTTAACCCTTTGAGTGGCAAAGGAATAGCCAGTGTATTGTTAATCATTGGTTATCCCTCTAGAACTCAAGGGGTTAGGTTCTGACTTGTCTGTTGCTTCTTGTATGACCTTGTGGTACACATAATTATTTGTCTCCAACATGATGGTGGGCATTGATTTTGTACAATGTGTGTAACTGATGTAGAAAATATCAAGGGAGTTAAATGGGGACTTGAATAGGATTTCTCCTGCTTGACCATTCCCATATATGCTTGGTTTGTCCGGTATTCTGTTCTTGTGTGAACCCTCACAGAGCTGTGTAGGTTAACTGGTGTGGAGGAATGTTGGCCATGTGTTCAGGTGTCACTGTGTTGGGCCATAGTAGGTATGAGGGTTTTTGTGGTGTGTATGCAGGGCTTGCTGCACTTATCGGTAGTCTTGAGGGTCCTTTCATCTTTAGTGTCACTCCCTTCTGGGATCCCCTCTACAGACATTTCTGACAGGTGTTGTTGCATCATCTCCTCCGAGGAGTTGAATGTGATGTTGAGAGGGGACCCACCTCTGATGCCTCTGGAATACATAGCCACATTGCCCATCTTGTTTTTGACAAACCACTTATAATCACTCCACCTCTGCTTGATGTACTCTAGTGACCTGTTGCAGCTGGAGAATTAGTTGACCCGGCCTTCTTCTTTCCCCCATAGCACTTACTCTCTCCTTGGGGAACAGGATTTTCTCCCACTATGGTATGGTGTGGACTAGGACCCTGTTCTCCTCAAAGGTGTATTTTTTTGTGTCCCTCAGCCTCTCTTCATCACCAGCACTCTGGGAAATGTCTGAACTTAGGCTTTCAGGCCCTGCCTATGATGTCCCTGGCTGTGTGGAGTGATCCCCCATACAATACCCCTTGTACCACTGGCAGTCCATCCCCTGTTCTCTGTGTACCTGCTCTGGGTCGGGTACCCCCTCCACCCAGCATTTCTGGCTCTCACAGTTCTTCTCCTACCCTGACCAGGTATACCCTCCTAATCTTCATCCTCTCTTGCTCATCTCCCCATCCCTCTCTCCTGCTCTTCTCTCCCTGCCATCTCTCACCCACACACACCCAGACACTCACTCGGGCACTCACAGACACGCTCCCTCAGACTCACTCTCTGTCACTCGCTTGCACTCTGTGTGTGTGTATGTGTGTTTTTGATTGTATGCGTGTATGGGAAATGTGCAAAAGTGTATTATGTGTTGCTCTCTGTTTACCAGATCTCTCCACTCCAAACTCCTTCTTCCTCGTCAGCTCCTCTCTCCCTCTCTCTACGGCTATCCTCCGCTCCTGCACCCTGTGCGCAAAACTGACAAGGTATGTTGGTTATTATTAGGTATATATAGGTGTGTTGGAATGTACTTGATACTTTGTGGTGTTGTGATTGGCTGTGGGTTTGAACTTTTCATGACAACAATCAAGGTTGGACATTCGCTTTTTCATTTCATATAGATGTATCATATGTTAATAGTCTGTTTTGCCACACGATGAGGTCAGAATCAAGTGAGACACATGTTTTAGGTGTACATGTATTTTTGAGGCCTACACTCTTTAGCCATTCTGGTAGACGGTGAATTGAATTCCACGTACATCAGTCTTGGTTAAAGGTTGATGGCCTTTTTTGGCTTCATGGTGGTTTTACCGGACACAATTGAATTGAGACCATAAAGAGGAGACTGACTACAATAACTGAATAATAGGCGGTGTTGCTGGAGACAGATTCAGATGTACTATTTTTCAGAAAGGAACAGCCTCCCAGCAGAAGTGGTATGGATACTCTTAGGGAATGTAAAAATGCATGGGATAGACATGTCTTTTCTGATAAGTATATAAAACAGCATATTTTATTAGATAGGGAAACTGGCAGACTGGATGGGCCACATGGCTATTTTTTGCCATCAAAATCTATATTTCTAAGTTATATTACATCTGAGGTGTGAGCACTCCAAAGGTGACCAAATTATAGAAAAATAAGAGTAATACTTATCTCTCGCTACCCTAAACTGGACTGTCAGAAGAGCATAACAGGCACCGGAACCCTCATCTGGAATAACTAGCCATCCTAACGCATCTCGCCAAACGGCTTCGTCAGGGACGATTATATGAATCTTGCATATTTATGTACAAGGCAAATTTAGGAACTCTATCTGGATTATTATGTTTTAAATGTTTTTAATTTGTGATCTGTCATTTTTGTGTACTCAATAAACATTTATATTTTTGCTACATTATTGTCACTTTTATGTGAGTGCCTCTTTTAAGGAGCTGCTATTGGTGGTTGTTTTGTGTGGGGGGATCTTTTTTCCTTTTCTCACTTCCCGGACTTCAAACTTATATTCTTTTGGTTGTTTTGGGGCTCTAGAGTGCACCCTATGGTATGTATTTATTTGAAGTGACTTTATTGGCTCTAGTGCCTATCCACCTCAGAGATATAGCACTCCAAAGGTGGACTGCTTACATATATAATCTATTTACTCTTTAAATGAAACTTTAAAGTCATGTGTATTCCTCCTGTGTGGCCTTACCATTATTCCAAAGTCCTATATAAACTTTCACAAGATGGCATAATGTTCCTATTCATGTATATAACACAACAACAAAGTTTAAATGCAAAAAATCAGGAACAGTGCTCCACCTGCCTGTTCTGTGGATGGCAACTGCCATATGTTACAAAATAAAATCATGTTTCTGCTCCTGATTGTTTGCTCTTAATTAGTATGGTTGTTATAAAATATCCCCAAATACATTTAGTTAGTTTGTCTGTTGATGAAAACGCCCATGTATGTATTTTTAATACATATGTATTTGACAATTACAGGGTTAATAGTAGAAGTTGCACATCACATTATCTAAACTAGTCAAAAGTATATTTTGATTACAGTTATTTATATGTGTATTATCTTGTACTTTGTTTATGAAAGGGGTGTAGCTGTAAAAAACAGCCTACCAACTAAATACGGAGCATCTACTTTTTTTTTAAATGGGATTGCTGTGACCCCTAGCCAGTGATCACATTTTTGCTTTTATTTTAAATCTTACTGAAAGGAAATGATCAATTCACATCAGTAAGAAGGGAAGCAGGCTTTCTCTGAAAGTCTGCCCTCCCTTCACTGTGCATGTGCATAGGCTCATTCTGTCACACACATTAAAGTTTCATAATGCTATTCAGAAGATCACAATGGGTTATGGTTTAATGGAATTGCAGAGAGCCAATCAGATCAGATCACTGGAGTGACAGCAGAGATGGGCTGTCATTAACAACCTGATTCTGTGTCCTCCAAGCAGATGAAGAGCTCACCATGTCATATATAAACTATACTGTGTACTATAGCACAAAAATGATGCTATTTATATATGGCACAATAAGGGAGATTTATAATACATAAGGATATGTATAAACTTTTAGCAACATTGTTGCTAAGTGCTAACTCTTGTCTGTTGACTTTCTTGAAAACTGGAGTAGAAATGGTCTTGTCCAAATAAGAACTGTCGCTAATGGCCTTAAAAATAAAGACAGTTTTAGTGATTAAATCTTAACACCAGGTATAACCTGTTCTTAAAGGAAGCATAGAGTGACAGCTATGTATGAGAAAAAATATTCTCAATTATGAATTGTCTGTAAATGTTCTCAGAATATTCTCAGACAGACATATAAACCTGACTTTACTTCTTTCTAAATATGACCATTCCCCCTATGGTTCTTAAGGGGTTAAGAGGATCTTAAATTAGAGTTCTCATAAAGGAGAAATACAAAACTGCAACTTATGAATGTGTATTTGTTTTAAATCTGCATTGTACACTCAAGAAACCATTTCTTAAAGGGATAGTAATGTTTCACAATAAAAGCAGCTCCAATTAATCTTCATAGTATTTGGGATATGGGAAGTGTTAAGTCCATACTGTGCGAGTTGTAGTTCAAGAGCAATTGAATGATAAAATATCCCCCTCCTGTCCCTTTTACTGATGTAATACTGCTCACCTCAGAGCAGCAAGATTGTCCTGATGGATCACAGAGAGAGACATTCGTCATTGAGCATAAGGACAAGCCTGAAAAACCTGTCAAGGAGGGCAGGACTTCCCTTATGCTCACAGTAAGAAGATTGTCCCTTGCTGTGATCCGTCTGGTCACGGGGCCAGATTCCACATCTGAGGGGAGACGGCTTACACTAGGTAAAAGGGGTATGAGGGGGACACTTTGTCATTCAATTACTCTTGAACTACAACTCTGACAGTACTGAAATAACACTCTCCATGGCCCACATACTATGAAGATTTATTGGAGCTGCTTTTTTGTGAAACATTACTATCCCTTTAAGCATCCACACTGTATGTCCATTGTACAGTATTCTTTAAGAGCACCTTACAGCTAATGCTACATTTTCATATGTGTACCCATATTGCTGTACAAAGTTTAATTCAGTATTTTTATTTTAGAAAGAACATCTCCTGTAATTATATTTAATTTTATTTAAAACACGGTTGATTGCAAATCAGAGGAAATGTAATTTAAATGCATTATGTTTCCCAGAGCTAATGTTTTAAGAATAATTGCAGGCATTACATTTACTTCAGAATTATTCAATGTTACCAAAACGTCAACTGAACAGCAGAATGAAGAACTAAAAATATTGCAATTTTGTTAATTAGACTGCATCTAATATGCACAAGAAAGTGTGTTGATTTTCCAGTTACATCATAACCACATAAATGAGTTATTAATTAAATGTAAAGGTTTGTAAAGACCTCTTGCTCTTTCTAATTTCCTTTTAAAGAAGGTATAAAGATTTGATATGTACATAATTGCAATGAATGTAAGGCATTAAATCAATGAACACAAAACTATGAAAAAGGGCTTGTGTGATGCAGAGTTTTAAGGTCAGTAGCCATCATTGAACAAATGCACTGGATTGCAGGTACATTCTTAAGGGATACTGTCCTTAGCTCAGCTTCACCACACTCTTTCCAAATCAAAACTAGCTCATATCATTCTTTAAAGCTCTCCATGCTGCTGCCCCCACATCTCTTCCCTCATCTCTACTTTGCACAGCACATATCACACTTCTTGTTACGCCATCCACACCCTTTTCCCTCTCTCGTCTCAGACCTTTTTTACCTTCAGCTCCTTACCTTTGGAAATATATACTTCTCTATCTATGTCTAGAACTATCCCCCTCCATCTTTAAATCTACCCTGAAGTCCCATCTACCCTGAAGTCCCACCCTCATACCCTAATGTCTGTCTACTGTTACGCATTCAGACTGTAAGCTCCTTGGGGCAAGGAACTCTTTCCTATTGTTTCAATGATTTTGAAACTAATTTTATCCCCATTTATTTGCATCACACTATTATTGTAAGGTGCTGTGTAAACTGTGTGGCACCATATAAATAAAGATATACATACATGCGTAGTATAACCCCTTTCTGCTAGAAATGTATCTAATTATTTATTTAATGTATCCATTGTATTTGCCACCATCACATCACCAGGCAAAGAATTCAACAATCTAACAGACATTACTGTAAATAACTCTTTGCTCTGCTGAAGTTGAAATCACCTTTCTGCTAATCTTAAGGGGAGGCACCTAGGCATATGCTCAGGCTTTGAAACAAGAGAGAAATTTGTAATGAGTTTACAGATACTTGCGTACAGTGTAGCAGGATCTCCTCATAGGCATGTATTGTTCTAGAGTAAATAAATCAAGTTTGACTAGATGTTCTTCATATTTCAGTTGTTCCATTCCCTTAATTGTGTTGTCCTTCTCTGCACTCCGTCTAATTTTAGAATATCCATTTAAAAATAGGTGCCAAATACTGTACTGCATATTACAGTGAGGTTTTACCAATGACATGAAAATGGCTAAATAATGCTGTACGCTTATGCATCAATACCCCTTTTTATGCAGGATATTATAAACGTTTGTTTTCCTTTTTTCTACTGCTTTTTGACACATTACTATTGCCAGGTTTACATTTTAGAGGTACTCCAAGAATTTTTTCAGCAATGCGTATCTTAAAATGCTCTTAGTAAGTAAGATCATAAGTAGTATGCATATAGTACATTCTCTTAGTAAGTAAGATCATAAGTACCATGCTTATCGTATTTGCAAAGTTTAGTGAAAGTACATATTGTGCTGAATTATTATCTAGGTTCCTACTTACATCATAGAATAGGGATTCTCAGGTCCAGTACTGTGGGCACACCACCATGTCAGGTGTTCCAGGTATCCTTAATTAAGCAAAGACAGCTCATTCACAATGACTGAAGGACTAATTAGTCAGCTAGAATTAGCAGGGATATAATAACAATCTTACCTGTTGGCTTGCATTGAGGACTATCATTGAGAAACACTGTCAAAGAATCTCAGTAAAATAGTTTGGCAAGATCTATTCCTCATAAAATCACGTTGATTTCACTGGGATTGGTCTTAATCAGTCAGATCTGAGGCAATGAACAATATCTAGATTCTGAAACTGATCATCCATTGATCGATACCTTTGACAAAGAAATGCCCTGGTACATTTGTATGTGAGTAAAAGCACTTCCCATAGCAATGTACAGACACGTTACTATGATTACAAAGAAGATACAGGAAAGCTAACACCTCTTAATAATACACTCCCACTTGCCTGAATCTGGGCACAAAATCATAATGCTAATTAGGAATGAATTCTATGTTGCTTGGTTCCCTAAAATTAGTTAATTAGTACTGGATATTTTGTCCACAGAGAGAGAGACTGAACTCAAGGCCCCAACCTCCTTCTTAAGAAAGAAGAATAGTTCAGTGGGAGGAGTCTGTGGTCCCGGAGTGAAGCAACATGGAATTCAAATCACATTCTAATTAAATATTAATTTTGTGGAACAGATTCTTACAGAATAGATTCATAGTGGTCATTAAGATTTTCTGCACAGATAAAGTTACGTGGGGGCTTATCAGGAGATTTTAGTCTTCCTTTAACACTATCGGTGCCAGACCAGTACATTTCAGTACATTATACACATGGACCTCATGTGCCAAGCCCATACAATGGACTGACCTACCCATACACTTCCCCACTGCCTTTCACATGACCGAAACAGTGTAAAAATTAGAATGTTTGATGTAGTAAACATAGTACATAGGTGTTAAACAGGAGCAGCCCTTTTTTCTAGGAGTAAAGCATTAGTGAACCCCCTTCTGTATTCTGTTATCATGTTTTGTCTGTCACAAATTATAGTGGCCAGTACTGACAATGGCCTGCATTAATAATGATGAATAATTATCAACATCAGCTGCATTTCAAGTTGTGGCCATAAATTATACAATACATACATAAGAATGAATAATTTATTCTGAGTGAATTTCTATCCTTTCTGAGGTCTGAAAAGTTCTGTTCAGTCTGTTTCCTTCCCTCAGGCTGAGGCCCCATCCCATCAGAAGTCAATTTCCAATGCCTTGACCTTTTGATCCACTGCAGATTCTCCATCACTAAAAATTCATTGTACACATATATTTTCATAAGAAAAAAACTTAAGTTTTCTGGTGTCAGGAAGCATATGCTTATTTATCTGCTCCGCTATGAGAAAACATATCTATTTTTTATTTTTGTAATCTGTTTAATAAAAATAACTGCTTTTATAATATTTGCCTGGACAGTTTATACCAGAAAACAATGTTGCTTCTTTTACTTTTGTATTTTTTTCAACATCATGGACCCTAGATCCCATCATGAACCCTAGATCCCACATTATCCCAAATGGTGTGCTGTACATTCAAAAGTTATGAAAAAAAGTCACATGAAGTGCTTATTGAAATGCCTACATTTATTTCTGTTCCTAACCATGCCTTGCTATTAGGTCCATATTATAATTTATTTGCAATTATTTTGACTGACCAATCTCACCACCTCCTTACACATTTACATTGTTAAAGCAGCAATTTTAAAACTGACAATCCATTAATTTTACCACGTGTTAAATTAAAGTAACATAAGTACATTTGTTAGACATCTGTAACTTTATTGTTTTGTACTAAAACATTTATACAAATGTAAATAAATAATAAATAATTTATTATAGTGGACTGTAAGAATAAGAGAATAATACAACTAATTTAATTTCTATATGTGAGGTTAGAAAAACAGTTCAAGTAATATTAGAGTTGTTATTGGAAAATCATCCTGATCTGTAAAAGAAAATTAAAATATAAATCTAAAGCAATTTTAAAGGCTTGAGGTTTATAGATTACAAATAATCCTTGAACCAAGAGAACAAATAGAAGGATTATTTTTTAATAAAATTCAATCCATGTTGGAGTTTATTGCCACGTTTTTTATTATTCTTATTCTACCACCTGATCTAGTTCTTAAAAGCTAACCTATATCTCTAACAAACATTTGTTTTACATTGTATAAAATGAAAAAAAGAAAAATCTTACCCTACGTTCAGATTGTGATTGACAGAGTATCACAGTTACATACTTGGCAGATCTCCTTTCTGTTGATTCAGGGATACATAAGCAGAAAGCCAATGATACTATTTTAAATTTTGCCTGAAAGGGGAACAAAATATTTCTTACTTCAAAATGGCAACCTGATTTCTCTCTGGATCAGCATCATCTATGGCCTGTATTACATTGCAGTTGATGACTTATCAAGGGTAAACATTAGACTTCAATGGGAATCTCTGAGAGCACTTATAAGCTGCAATGTACACTAAGCCTATGTTGCAAACAGTTACAAGAATTCTTTTAGTTGTTATTTCCCAAAAATGTATTTTTAAGATATCAATTGTACCTGCCAACACAACCTCCCAAATTGAGGAATACCACATATTAACTGACCTTCCAGCAAAGAACATATTTATTTTACTGCAGGTAAAACATTTTCTAAATAAATAAATAAATAAATAAATAAATAAATAAATAAAATTAAGCTCCATTGATCTATTCTTAATGGTTTTTCCTAGTATTTTTTGTAAAGCTGTTTTGAAGAGACTTCTTTGTTTTATACTTAAATATATTTGATTATCGTAATCATATCCCCCAAACAGACCATGATTGCACAGTTAGTAACAACTGAAATGTGCACAGTCTGTGAACAGTTTGTGAGGAGGAGGAAGAAGGGATAATGCCTTGACACATCTGCTCTGATTAAGCACATTGAACCACCATGAGGTACCACAAGAGAGGTGTTATCTCCGCACCTCTTAGGGAGACTACAAAGACAATAGATGAGCCTTGGTACAATATTAGCGGTAGAAATACAGGAGGCAGGATATTATTATTAAACCTGTGGACAAAGGGGGGCGCTGTTGCTATTATGAATACTGAAGATTACATTCAAGAAGTAAATAGGCAACTCTCTGATGATAGATACTTTGTGAAATTACAAGATGATCCCACAAAAAAAAATTACAAAACAACTTAATAGAATCATAAAAGAACTGCCCTCCAACATTGGAGAACAGATAAGGCCCCTGATACCAGCAGATCCAAAAGTGGGCTCCTTCTACATGCTATGAAAAATACACAAAGAAGGAAACCTGTGAAGACCCATCATTTTCAGAATTGGCTCACTCACAGAGAATATCTCTAGTTGGGTAGCAAATACCCTGAAACCCATGGTAAAACAAACACCTATCATCCTTCAAGATGCCACAGATCTCTTAAACAGACTAGCTGTCCTGACCTCCATTCCAGAGAGCACCATCTTGGCCACTATGTATGTGAAATCACTTTACACTAATATTCCATACACAGATGGCATAGCAGCATGCCAAAAATATCTGGAACAAAACAACACAGCCTCGGAACTAGTAACTCAACTCATACAATTTAAAATCATTCACAATTAATTCATGTTTGGACAGGACCTCTACCTTCAAAAAATGGGGGCTGCAACTGGTACCTGAATGGCACCACAATATGCCAACCTGTAAAATTAGAAGTGGATTTCCTGTCCACCCCTGGTCTATCTCTGCTACATAGATTATATTCTTATCATCTGGACCACCAGTAAAGAGGAACTTCTCAAATTCCATGAAAGCTACAATGCATTCAACCCCGGTATCAACCTAACACTTAGTCATTCACGCACAGACATAAATTTCGTAGACACTACTATCAGTATTAAAAACAACTCCATCCATACATTGTACTGCAAACCAAACTGCAGACCAACCTACATGGAAAGCAATAGCTTCCACCCAAAACACACAAAAAACTAATTGTATACAGCCAGACCATCAGATACAACCACATCTGTTCTGACATGGTTGACCGTGACGAGCACTTCCAGAAATTCAGAGGAGACCATATAAAACAGGGTTACAGTGCTAGGATTATTGACACTCAGATACAGAAAGCTACCCACATACCAAGAAAAAATCTGTTGAATTACAAAGAACAACATAAGGGAAACCAGGTGAAACTGGTGGTCACTTACCACCCCCAAGTTGAAGTTCTATGCAAAATATCAAGAGAACTTCAAACAACATTACATACAGATGAAAGACTGAAGAATATATACCCTCAGCCTCCCTTACTCTCCTTCAAACAGCCTTCCAATTTAAAATAACTGATGGTAAGGAGTGCACTGAATAAAAACACAAAAAATGGCACATCTCCCTGTCTACAAAGGAGGTGTGAAACCTGTGCACACATTTACACCATGGCTAAGGTACCCGTATCAAACACCCATTTATACCTTAAGACAAATGGTACCTTCACCTGCAAATCATCCAATGTAATATACCTCATCATGGGTTTGATTCTATTACCAGCGCTAAAACCGGTGTTACAAGAAAAACAAGCAACATGAATTTTGCAAACGTGTTACATCGGTATTCTATTGCAGAACCACAGTAAAACAAAACTGGTGTAGACAGCACATTTCAGAGAACTAACAAAACTGACTCTGTCTGCTTTTATTCGACTACCGCCTAAAAAAAAAATGTGCAAAATGTCAAAGCCCAAGGAAATAGGCGTACGTTTGACGACAGAAAGATCAAGTTCAGTGTTAGATGTGTTCCCCTCATTATTGAAATCCGATATAGAGCGCCCCCCTTCGGCATATTAACCCACCCTTTTTAAAAGTCGACTTGCAGTGCTTTCTTTCACCACTTTAATTTGACTAATATTGTTCACATTCCACATTTTAACCCTTCCCCTTCAAAATTCGACTTACAATGCTTTCTTTCACCACATTAATTCGACAAATATTATACATTCGACATTTTAACCCTTCCCCTTGAAAATTCGACTACAGTGCTCCCATGACTTTCTTTCACCAATTAAATTCGACAAATATTGTTCACATTCAACATTTTAACCCTTCCCCTTTAAAATTCGACTTATAGTGTTCCTATGGCCTTCTTTCTCCATTTTAATTTGAATAATATTGCTCACATTCAACATTGTTTACTCTCAAATTTTACTGCAAAATACAGACTCTTTATGTGTCACAGTGATTCCTGTACAAGAATGTATAACTTGCTGTGCTAAGTGTGAAAGACCTCTCACTCCTACTGTTTGATGGCTAAACCCATTTGATGTGCTAATGCTAGAGTAAGAAGTGATACTAACCACTCCTTTACTTTTGTAAGGAAGGTTCCGGCATAAGTTTGACCCAATTTACTTAACAATAAGTGAAACTATTCTAAAAAGCAGTTTATGTGTGTGAAACAGGCCAGGCATTACATAAAAGGTTTAATTCCTACAGATCCAGTGTTAACAACAGAAAAACAGAGACACTAGATGGAGAACATTTTTGCCAAAATGGACACAGTGTCAGGGACTTTAAACTGACTGTACTGATGGGAGTGTTTCTCACTCAGAAGGATAGAAAAATATGGGAGTTTAAATTAACACTCCAGTTTAATACTTTAAATAATGGCCTGAACAGGGACAGAGAATTTCTGGCACATTATCACATTATAGATTATCCTTTACAACAGTCCCACTGGTAGTGTAAATCACTTTGACACTTCCAGAGCATGACTACACTTTACATCACACCTTTACCATTGACTGATCAAAGAATGTGGGACTGGACTGAGCTATCTTATCTCATTTATTTTCTAAACAATGTGTACCAGTATTTAATTTATCTGTATAACATGCCTGAGGAAGAGGTATAAGAGGTCTTGAAAGCTTGCATCCTAAATCTGCTTATTTAGCCAATAAAGGTATCAACTTGACATAACAACATTAAGTACTTTGTTTAAGGTAACAGTGTATACAAATGCAGTAGAATGGATTACATTTTATATGATTTGCCCTGAGTGGCAGAGAGCTTTACATCATTTCTGCCCCTGCACATCCAGTGCAAGTGGCTTGGGGTCACAGCAAGGCAAGAAGATCCTATCTAACAGGCAGAGAGAGACTACTGCTGATGTTGTAAATGTAGCAAAGGGATCATGAAGTCTGTTTGATTATGCTGTTTATTATTTTGAATAAACAGCAATTTAATTTAGAGTGTATGAGCTATGTCTACATTAATGTCTAAGCTGCAAATGCATTTGTCAATATGCAATGGTTATTCATATTTATTTTAAAAAAATATTGTGCATGCCACTGTGACATTTTGACCCAAAATTTCTCAGGAACTGAGGCACTACTCTTTTGCTTTATGTAAAAGTGAAAAAAGAAAGGGACCATGGAAAGACAATTTTGAAACTGATTGCATCTCATAGCAAAACTCCCAAGAAGAGAGAATGTTGTGTTTGCAATATGACAGGATTTACAGAGGTAGCAATTTTTTGCACCTTTGTTCTGTACCAAAACTGATTGTATTCACTTCATGATAGTGTGCAGCATACAGCTAATTTTTTTATTTGCCAAGAGCACTCCATGCACCTAAAACTTAAGCACATTGGGCCTAATGCATCAAAGATTAGATGAGCAATTGCAGATCAAATCAACTGCACCATAGGGAACAAGTCCAAATTCTCACTGAGAAAGAGAAGGGCACTAATCTGGGAGATAATCACAGTATCAGTATCTGTACAGACATAAACTTGTGTCACACTCTCCTTTAACGTCATCCTGCTACTCCTAGTTTCTAGCGGGCATACAATTACTACCCTCCCTACCCTGGACTTCAACACTTGAGCATTTTTTCAGTTGGATGCACTGAATTAAAGGACATGAACTCCAAGCTGGGGATAAAAATGGATTTAAGAGTAAAGGATGAAACTAATAAAATACAAAACTTTTTGCTCTATGTGTTTCTTGGCTCACTGGCCATTTCTTTAGGAGAAAGTTTTGAAACAATGTATCACAAACAACTGAGCAATGCATTGGAGATCTCTCAAGCATGCAATGAGTTAAAAGCCCAATTTAAATCAAGAGACATTTTGACACATTTTATTTGTTCCATGTAGTTTCATATAGGTTTGACCCAGAAATTATCTACTTTTCTGTTGTGCATAAGGCATTCTGCTTGCCTAAATGGGATCATTGTTTACCTGAATAGGAGAACAGACATGTAAATAGGGTTTAGTGAAAAGTCATTTTTACCATGGTAATTTCCTCTGAGAAAAAAAACTTTTCAGGGGAAATTCCTGTGAACCGAAAATATTAAAAATATAAAAAAATTCTGACTTTTCCCTGTCAACAATGAACTTCCATTGAGAACTTTGACAGTTTCTGCTTATGCTTTCTATGGCACAGAGTATTCCCATGGCAATATCGCTGTTGCTGAGTGCTGAAATGGAGAAATCCATCGCTGAAAATAAGTAGGCTGAGTCCTACGGTAATGTAAGACTTGAAAAAAATTTAGCAGTCTGGTATTAAAAACTGGGGAAGGTGGGGCATGTCCAGCTGCCTTACGAACAGTATGCATGTTCTGACTTTCCTGCTGGTATGCATATAATCTGTTGTTACCCTTACACTACAGAACTCCATCTGCCATATAACTGGGGAAACATAACCGTTTTCAACTACCCAAAGTACTCAGTATACTTTTTTAATAAACTGGTCCAGTATAAGGGCAGATTTGGGGGATCATAGGGTAAGCCACAAAGACATGAGCTACATTTTCTGGCACAAGCTTTAATGACCATATTGTTGACATGGATTCTACCATATGCTTAAATGGGCCCTCCTGTTGAGATCTCGAACTCCTTATCACCTTCCTGTAGTCAAGAACCACACAGGCTGCCCCCACTTGCACCACAGGCAACATGGCTTGAGCTGATACACTATGAGAGTTGCCTTTGCTGGGCTCTGGTATTAAGCAGACACATCAGTGCTGTTGTTTATGCTACATATTTTTCCAGTTACACTATAATTTTGAAGCTGTGTGAAAATGTTTAATATTTAAAGGAAGCCCTGTTATTATAAGACAAATTAAAGTTCCAAAGGGCCCTAGGCAAAGTGCCAATTTGGAGCCCCATATCTCTTGATGGGGTGCTTCTGACAGTGCTGCTAGCAGGTACTGGCATTATGGTTCTAATGGAAGTGGCAGCAATTGGATGATACCAGTGTCTTTCAGCAAAAAGGGCCTCTGACACAAGATGTTAGTGGGGCCTAAGCAGTAGCCTAGGTTGACCTAATGGTTGATCTGGCTCTACACATTGAATTGGGGTGGATGGAGGCAGGGTGGGATATACTTCAAGTTTTTGCACCAAAAACATGAGGTTTCCAGGAATACAAGCAGCTATATAGAGATGTTGTGCTGTGATTTTATTAATGAAATTGAGGCAGGAGATGCTCATAATGTGTGCTATTATTACGAGAACCTGGAATACAAAGAAAAGCAGTAGCTGGAAGAACCCTTATGCATCCAGTGAGTCTAAGAAGGAGGAGGAAGTAACCACTAAAAACATTGTAAGGTCTGGAAGCCCTGATTCCCCAGATCCAATGATGCCCAGTCCCCCTACATCACCCCTAGTGATCTTGTAGTGTCACAGGAAAGTAAGAAGAGGGTAGCAGTGTGAGCAGGACAGTTTGCCTTGTGATGTTCTGAAGGGAGGGGGGGAGGAGGAGGAGATGATGGCAAGTGTGAGAGCAGGGGACCCTAAGTCACACTTGCCATCCACAACAATCCCACTACTACTACTAAGATCCAGCAGCTAATGAGTGATGGAGGAGGTGATAGTGATGAAGACTCTGAGACTGAAATCGATATTGTTACTGTTAGTGAAGCAGCTGGTGGGACTGGCATGACCCCAGTATATCCTTCTACTAATGCTGAGGTGGAAGTGGAAGTGATGCGGAGCGGCCAGACTAGCTTTCAAGGGAGCCCACAACATCCTCCTGACCCCGTGATTCCCCTTCACCCTCTGGGACCTGATACTGAGGAAGGCAGAACTGGTGGCTAGTAGCTGTAATACCATCATGAGCACAGATTAGTTGCCTGTGACTGCTGCTAGTGCTGCCAGTCTGCCTTCTTCACCTCAAGAGATTGCAGGTTTGACAGTAGGGGACCCTCTGTCACATTTGTCATCACCTCTACAAATAAGACTCTATTAGAGCAGCAGCAGGGAAGGACTGGTGTTGTGAATGATGAGTGTGATGGTGAACAGCTGGAGTGGAAGACACATTAATGGCCTTTTTAGCCCAAAACTAGAAGTAATGGGAGAGAAGATACAAATGGGGATGGACATCACCACCACCAGCAGAAGTGAGATTTCAGAATTTGCAGAGTTTGCTGCTGATGCAATTCATTGCAAGGGCAGCAGGATGATGAGAAGCAGGCCAGTGTGCCACAGATCGCTGTGACCACAGTGGGAATGGGGTCCAGTAGTTATGATATGGGACAAGGACAGGTTCCACTTGCAAGCAGCTATACTCCTGGTCGTAGTTGTAGTGCTGATCCTGAGGCAGCAACAGCAGCAGCATCATCCTCTGCTCCATCTAGTGAAAAAGAATGTAGAGGAGAAAAAGAAAGAGACCATTCTTCTCTATCTTTCCACTCCACCCTGAGGTCCTGGGTGTGTCTTGGGGCAGGCACAGTGCAGTCATCAATGACAACAAGGTGCACAATGTGCATAAATCAATGAAAAGGAAAAAGGAGGAAACGCACATTGACACAGCAGGCCTAATAACACATATGAAACCATGGCATTTATGTGAAGCATGTTAAAGCCAAACCTACCAAAGAAATTGGACGCCACTGTTGCTGTCCTCCCTGTCTCTACCCAAAGGCAACGAGGGGCAAGATGGAAATCAAAGAGGAGGAAGAATAGAGAAACCCAGCCAGAGCCTGAAAGTTTGATGGAATTTATGTGAAGCATGTTAAAGCCAAACCCCACCAAAGACATAGGGCGCCACTGTTGCTGTCCCCCCTGTCTGTACCCAAAGGCATCAAAGGGCAAAGTGGAAATCAAAGAGGAGGAAGAATAGAGAAACCCAGCCAGAGCCTGAAAGTTTGATGGCAAGGGAAACACCTGGCTCCCATCACCTTCTAGGGTCTAGGCATGTGAATACATAGCTACATCTTCTGGCAATCCACCCTGTTCATCGTTTCCTCCCCCTATAGTTGAAAGCCATTCTGTAGATGTCAGGATGTGGCAGATCATGTCCACCCATTACACACAGTGTGGTACGCTGACCACACATGGCAATGTGGTGTAGAAAAATTGAAATCAGGGCATCAATTGGCATCAGAAGAGATTTCATAGTGCAGAATACACTAAACTGTGGCAGGGAGGGTTCATTATTATTATTAAAACTTGTAAGTTATCACGTGTCCTTAGTGGGGAGTGAACAAGGGGCATAGTGACAGCAGCAGTACTTAGTTTCTGATGGGATGATTTCACATTTGGGACCCTAAGCATCATGGTGTTTGGTTAGAGTTGTGCCTGGTGTTTGATGTGAATGCAGTTGTGACCATTATTCCCAGTCCTGCCCATATTTACTACACACAATCTGTACACATTGAAGTTGCTGATGAGAGGCACAGTTTCTGCTCTCAAGGGGAAACATTTTTATTCCAACAACACACCCGTGAATTTGGAGGAAGGGCAGGATGAGAAGCATTACTTGCCAACTTCTTTTGTCTACATATACCTGAAGTGGTGGGGGCTAGTTGTGGTACTGCCACTGCCTCAGGCACATTACTGATGCTAGTAGTGGCAAGTCAAACCATGATTATCATTACCCATATCACTGCTGTTGTTGATCCCATTCCCTTGGGGCTACCTAATCACCCTGCTGCTTAAACAACTGAGCAGCAACAAGAACAGCAATAACAAATGCCACAATGACACTGGGGAATTTGATAATGGCCAGTGGCCACTGGCCACCATAACATGACCTGCTGCCACTAGACACGTAGAGCATATTATTTTTTATCAGGGCTTATTCTTTGAACACAAACCAGAGGCCTACAATAAACAATTTTGGGGGCCTAACTCCTACAAATCACTGATTCATCAGGTCTTTTGATACTAACAATCCTGACTGCTAAAAACTTATCTCTGATGTGATTCCACAGGGCTTGTGGCGCTAACTAGCGTGACTGATAAAAAGTAAATTTGATTTCTCTGGGCTTTTGATGTTAACAAGCCTGATTGATAAAAACTTATCTCTGATGTGTTCTACAAACCAATGTTTCCTCAGGGCTTGGGCCTTTAATAACATGTCTAAGTCCTGCGAGTCATCCTCTACAAAATACTGTATCCTGTCAAATATCAGACTGCCCCAATCACAACTTACGTCAGGGGTCCCTGTCTCTATCACAGTTGTCGAGATATATGAATATTAAACAGGAGGCCATGCACTATATATCTCGTATAAAATAAATGAACAATATAATTAAATACATTTGAGATCTTGTACACAATTTAGGTATGACACACTTTTTCACAGTGAACAGAATTGATTCAAAGAATCAATTACTCATATTTGTAAAACAATTTATGTAATTTTATTTAAAGGTAAATAAAATGTATATCACGGTGCCCGTGATTGCCTCCAGCATCTGTGTGCGCAGATGACATTCTTTACTTCCTGGTTGTCTCACTGTTACACATTCGCTATTCTTATAGGCTACTGCTTGTTGCCAGTGTCAGTCACCACCTTCTTGCTAGACCTTAAAGGCCGCAGCCTGCCACTACTACCTTGCCCTTTCGTTGTGTACCTGTACTCTATAGCTCTTGTGATTCCGATGCTTGATTCCCATGCATGATTCCTGGTTTCATCTGACTTCAGCTCTGCTTGATCCCTGACTGCTCTCCTTTCCGATTTGACTCCTGGCTCTGGCTGACTACCCGTTTCGTTTTGACTCCTGGCTCTGGCTGACTACCCGTTTCGTTTTGACTCCTGGCTCTGGCTGACTATCCGTTCTGGTTTGACTACTGGCTCTGGCTGACTACCAGTCCCAGTCTGACTCCTGGCTCTGGCTGATTACACGTTCCGATCTGACTCCTGGCTCTGGCTGACTACCACTCCAATCTACTCCTGGCGCTGGCCTAACACCTCCACTAGCACTCTTGGTGCCTAGGTGATTCCTCCATCTAGAGGTGCTCAGTTGTGTCAGTCCGTGTCACTGACTTTCCTTTGCCTTCATCCTGTACTGTGCCAATCACCCTAGCGTTCTAGGGTGAGTCTGTCTCGGTTGCCTGTCTAGTCACCCTAGAGTTCTAGGGCGAGTCTACCTCTGTTGCCTGCCCAGTCACCCTAGAGTTCTAGGGCAAGTCCATCTCTGTTGCCTGTCCAGTTACCCTAGCGTCCTAGGGTGAGTCTACCTCTGTTTGCCTGTCCAGTCACCCTAGCGTTCTAGGGAGAGTCAGTCTCAGTTGCCTGTCCAGTCACCCTAGCGTTCTAGGGAGAGTCAGTCTCAATTGCCTGTCCAGTCACCCTAGCGTTCTAGGGAGAGTCAGTCTCAATTGCCTGTCCAGTCACCCTAGCCTTCTAGGGAAGTTACTTTGGTTTCCAGGGGCTTTATAGCTGCTCCTACACTAGTAGCTACTAGTATTTGCCTGCTGATTCCAATTATGCATACTTCTGGATGGATCACAGACTAATAAAATACATTTCCCAGTAAAAGTTGCATTACCACATTATAATATTAAGCAGTTAAAATAATGTATGGGTATAGCAACACAATGATAATATCTATGAAAATATATATCAGAGCATATATACCATAAAGCAGAACCGGCCCAAGACATTGTGCTGCCTGGGTCCAAGGATGAAATGCTGCCCCCCTCCGTACACCAAAACCATGGCCACCAAAACATGCCACATCCTTATATTAACCCCTCTCCTGCCCGTAAAACCACATACAACTGTATTTTTTTACACCCCTTGTACCTCTTTCTCTCCCCTTGCCTTTTTACACCCCTTGTGCCTCTTTTTTCCCTTCTTTTCACCCCTTGTGCCTCTTTTCACCCCTGGTGCCTCTTTTTTCTCTTGTTTTCACCCCTTGTGCCTCTTTTTTCCCCTCTTTTCACCCTTTGTGCCTATTTCTCTCCCCTCTGCCTGTTTTTCTTCTCCTTTTGACTCGTTCTCTCTCTTCTCCTGATTTTTACTCAGTCTCCCCTTTGCCCACACTGATGACAGCCGGGACCTTGTCACATGCGGAGACGCCACGTGGTGCATGCTGGGATTTTCTTCATCAGTCTGGGCACCAGTTTTAGACTTGCACTGGCCTCCGAACAGAGGAAGAAAACCCCGGCATGCTCCACATGGCGTCTCCACATGTGACAAGGTCTCTGCTGTCATCAGTACGGGCAGTGGGGAGAAGCCACGCAGGAAATAACATGCCTTGGGGCGGCAACTTGCCACCCCTGTCAGAGTGCTGCCTGGGTCCATGGACCCACTGGGACCCATGTAAGGGCCGGTCCTGCCATAAAGATTATAATGACAAAATCATGTCTGCACACATCTCAGCAGCAGGGATTAACAAATCCATGGACAGTAAGGAGCAGCCAATTACACAATCCAAAGTTTTGTTCTGTCAGGATTTTCACAAGGGTGACTATCCCAGCAGAACAAATCCATACCTAAATACCACAAGCAGACAAAGCAAATTTGGAAAAGAACCAACCCAAAAATACCAGATTCACAGACAAATAAAAAAAAAGTAAACTTGTCAGACAGCAAAGCAAATGTTAATTCAGAACCCCTTAAAATGGAGCACAATGACCTCTTCAGAACAACATTATTGTGAATTTTCTGTGTCTATCTGCAATGGATACAAATGCATCTCACAGCACTCAGGCACAGCCATCCACCCGCACAACAAACAACTGGCTCTGCAGGTGTAGCTCTCTCAGCTAATTTGTAACTCCCAATGATCTAAAATTGCTATCAATCTGATCTTGCCCTCTTACTAATGTGATTGGACTGTATAACCTCCAACTTACAGCCAAATGGCTACTGAACAATGTGTTCTCAGCAGGCTGGCCAATTCTACTGGGAAGTAATTATAATTAAATTATCCCAGAATTTACTGCGTTATGATGATTTTGGAAGTGTATATAGTTTTATGATAATAACTTAAATTATACTTTACCAGTCCTGTAACAGGGCGTAGACTAAGGCACGGCACAGTTCTGCTCGCTTCAGGAACCAGGAAATTTGGCAAACAAAAAACCCTATTTCCCCCTGTACACTGCTTATATTACCAAAACCCCCCTTACAGAAAGGTACGCCTACTCATCTATTCTTCACCCCTAAAGAATTAGCATATGATGTAATATAGATTAGTAAATACTATATATAATTTGAAACATTAAATCTACCATATCACTAGGTGGCAGTCTACTACCAGGAAAAGTAAACGAGAAACCCAATTAAAAAAGTGTAAAAATATAGGTTTCAAAATAACATTCCTTATTAGGAATGTGTGAACTAACCTCCCTACTCCAATACACAGGTGCAGTTTAGATAACATTCCTAGGCTATGGGGAATGAAAGCCTCCCATCCCAGCTTCAAGGCTGTTTACTATGTTTCAAGGATAAGTCCACTTCCAGAGAAACAAAACCTAATGCTGCTTTTAAAGATACAGCCTCATATAGACACAGACAAAATGATTACTGAACAGTCTCTTTAACCATTTCCTTCTAGCCAGAGCAGACTCTCTGACAAAGTTACGTACAATTTTTTTATTTAATATTTTATTTTATTTATTTTTATTAACTGTCCATCCAATTCCAGTCAACAACCGCCCCTCCCAAAATAAAAATTTCCTGTTCAGTTGTTTCTTTCCCCAGACTCCACCAACACAGGCCCCCTTAGACCCCTTTTATAATATACCTGTGGGAATAAAATTACATTTGGTATGTGCTGTATGTAAATTCAATGTTCCTGTTGATTTCAATGTAATGAGCCATGCAAAAATTGAAATTATTCGCCAAGCAGGAAATGCCATTATTTGCCCATTTTCCCCCATCCCTAGTAGTAAGGTCCTTTCTCTAAAAGTCTCAATAGGTGAGATATAACTATCACTCCTCCTTTTCTATATATTCCTGCAGGGTTACTTTCGACATTAATTAAATAATCCACACTGTTTGAGTTTACAGATACCAAGAAGGATAATAAAGGGAGGTTTATTTCTATCCTGTAAGTTAGTGGGAACCCCGACTGTACCAGATAACAAAAATAAATAAATATATATATATATATATATATATATGTGTGTATATATTTATACAGTTCTTGGAAAGACAGCACTCACAGGAGCTTGTTAGATGAGAGAAAAGTTGATGTTTATTGAATCGACTTTTTGACTTGCAGACAGGCCTTTATCAAGATTACACATCAGACAGAAAACCAACTGTATATACCCTATGTGTGTATTCAAAAATGGGCACCAAAACCGTCCCACACCTAATTAGCATAACAAGCATGTTAATTACTGTAATGAAGAACATACTGTGAAGATAACAAGTAAATACTAAGTGAAACACCCCTGACAAAAAAACAATGCATGCAATGATGAAATGCAACAGATGACTGTTAAAACAATAGGAAAAAATCCTACAGTATGGAAACAGCACATATACTATTACAGAATACAGAACTGACAATGTGACATTATATAATTGCAGAAATATATACGAAATTTAAATAAAGTACACATAGGTCTCACTATCTCATATAGTAGCTGTGATATTGCCTTGTCTATGGCTTAAATCAAAATGTCAGAGATATAGTGTTACGTGTGCTGCAAAGATCTCATGAGAACTGTGGTAAATGAGAATGGAAACAATGATAATAGTATATCCACAGTAGTGTGTGCCGAAGTAATAGTCTGTGAACAGATAGACAGGAGTGGCTCTATTGCTAAATGACGGGTCTCATTTGCATCATGCAGCAGTAATAATATCAGAAATCTCTATTCTCAGTTAGCCGTAGAAGAGCTAGATCATGGTATTTATGGCACATATAAAAATATCTGAGAAAATGTAGCGTGTGTTGCATGGATGTTATGTACAGTTGTAGCATATCGTGATGGAAACAAATATAATGATGTATCCACAATAGTAGCTATGCAAGTGGATAATATGTAAATAGATAAAAGTAATTTAAATGCTAAATGTCGGGTCTCCCTCACATCACACAGCAGTGGAAATATCACAAATCTCAATGCCCAGTTAGCTAAATATAATCTGGATCATGTAAATTGTATCTATCTGGCATATGGAACCTCCACTTATTGATCAATGAGTCAGTATATCAGTTCTTTCTAATTAATCAAAGAGGAAAAGCATGACATGTTCATAATGCGAAGCTAGAGGGATGCGGGTTGACTCCTGATATTTGGATCTAAGCCAGGGATACAAGACTAACTAATAGGCAATAAATGCTAGAGAGTAATGTGTGGATGAAGAAAACAAATGATGTGCAGGCACAATGCCGCAGAGTAAAGAGTTAATGGTGATGAAAATTTGGATGTGCACCAATACTTTGTGTATTTGCTTTTAGCTATTTTGGTCAAAATTGGTTGCACTTTAGCAATTTTAAATGTGTTTTTTTTCTTTGGGTGTGCTTACCAAAATCTGGACTGGAATTATATATATAGATATATGTCATCTTCAGCCATTGTCTATCTACTGATGGACGAAGGATCCTCAGCAAGTTTCCAACAAGTTTCTAACTACATAAATATATTGCTGTTAAGATTGACTACGATGGGATATGCATGAGTGACTTTAATGCAATATATTCGGATTAAACCCTTGGCTATGTGAATGCAGTGTCAACTATTAATCTTAAGATGGTAGAGTGGTTGGGGAAAATAATGAGGTAAATGGGTTTGGTTGATGCTTGGAGGGTTATGTGCCTAGATGACCATGGTTATAGATGTCACTCTTCCACCAATGCACTTTATCGCATATAGATTATGCATTTACATCTAACTCTGGTAAAATATTGTAGATTGCCTCTGATCATGCTATGTCCATTTAGTTGACTAAAAAGTTGATCTTGAACAGTCACTGAACTGATCTGACTACTTTGAATTAATATCAATACTAGTAGGCAGGATATTGTTTGGGAGGCAGGGAAGACAGTTTGAAGATGCTCATTGATTTTACATATCTCATCCTGTGTTAAGATGAAGGCAAATGAGCTGGAGTACTTAGAATGTGAAGTGAGAGAGACTGAATAATATTATGTGGACTCTGAAAACCCCTTAACTTATGAGAGATTTGTCACTGTTAAGAATCTTAAGCATACATCTCTCTGATAGCAGCACCATCAAAATATTTCACAGATGATCAAATCTTTTCAAAATTGATAATAAAGTAGGCAAAATGATGACCTGTTTGATTAGAAGTAATCAGGGTGTAACATATAACTAGGGATGATTGTGGTAATATACTTACTAAATAAAGTCATATTAATGAACAATTTGCTAATTACTACCTTATTCTAGTCTCTACACTTCTTACTCCAATAAATTGGAATTCAACATTGAGGGCTATCTGGCAGCATGTGATATACCTAGGTTGGATGACAAGGACCATAGAATGTTGAACTCTATACGATTGAGGGAGGTTGTGGGGGCAATTGGAACATTGCCTAATGGCAAGACCCTGAGAACTGATGGCCTCTTGGCTGAGTGGTACAAGAAATATTCAGAGATTTGGGCTCCACAATTACTCAGTGTTTTATGATTTGTTTGAGGAAAGGGCTTTGCCACACTCTATACATGGGGTAGCTATCATTGTTCTCCCCAATCTGAGTTAGAATCCTCATCTATGTGATTCCTATAGACCCATCTCACGTCTTACCACAGATTTCAAAATACTAGCAAAAATACTTGTGACCAGACTAAAAATCATTATCTCTTAGCTCATTCACCCTGATCCAACCAGCTTCATGCCTGGAAAAGTTATCTTACATAATCTGAGAAATCTATTTATACATATATTTGCCACATGACAAAAAGGGGGACAAGGTAAAGGCCTCACTGTACACAGCCAAAGCCTTTGATTTAACATAATGATATAATTTATGGGGCATCCTCATATGTTTTGGGTTTGGTCCTAATTATTCTGCGTGTTCAGCTGTTATGTACAGCTCCATTTACTTGTGTCAGGATGGAACAGGTTACTTCTTGCAGGTTCCTCTTTGTAGATGCTCTAATCAGGTCTTTTTGCCCTGCTGATAGAACCACTGGCTACAATAATGCAAAAAGACTGGTTAGTGAAAGGAGTTCCATTGTGAGTTAGGAAGCAAAGATTAATCTTTATGCAGAAGACATGCTTCTCTATTTAGGTGTCACTGGGAACTCACTGGCCAGACTTATCATTGGCAGATACATTAACACATTCATGGGGCTGATGATCAACTGGTCAAAGTCCTCTCTGTTCTTATTGGACCAAGCAGTCAGCCTGGGACATTGGTGGGGTTAATTTTGTGAAGATGGTATTCCTTCCAAAATATTTAAATATTTTCCAAAATTCAACCTCACATATCACAAAATATTATTTTAAAGAAGTGGAAGGTATAACCAATTGATTCATTTTGGGTAAAAAGTGTCAGAATCATATTGGAGAAACAAGGGATCAGTAAAGAAGGGGCGTTGGTGTCTGTTGACTTTTATATATATCTGGCAGCTCTGGATTAATATGCTTTAGCATGGCCAGATCCTGATACCACACGTTCTTATACTTTGATCCTCTCCCATGAGATACACTGTTATTTCAAAGGTTAAAGCAATTCATAAGCCTTGGAGGTCAGTCCTGTCACTGGTTGATTAATAAGATGTAAACCCAACCACACTGCTATGAGACAATACTTACATGAGTCAGCCTAAACATTTTGATTTTGCTCCTATTTGGATGCAGTATGGTTCAATATTTATATGATAGGAACACCCTTAAATCTTTTGAACAACTTCATTCATAATATGCTATTTGAAACATTATGTTTTAGTCATATTTTTGTGTCAGGCTTTCATTGTAGGTGCAGTAGGGAGGACAACAACTTAATTTCTCAGAGTTCAAGCTCCTTATAGCTACACAAAGAAATCTTCGTAAACCAATGTGTTTTGTATACAAATGGCTCCCCAAACATGTCTGCTATATAAATATTTAACTGAGACATCAGTTGAAAAGAGACATTGGCATGATGTAAGACTGGGAATGGAATGTGGCAATGACCAGTTTTTCTTCAGTATCAGCACGCACTAGACACCAATTGATGCAACTCAAAATACTCCACTGCAATTACTACATGCCAGAAATACTGTATTGTTTAAAATGGGTCACAAAAGAGGATTACAGGTGTCCCAGATGTGGGAGTGAGAGTGATGCCTTTATAAAAATGATGTGGGAATTCCCAGGAGTGCTAGACTTTTGGTCACAGGTGTATCACAGTCACTTGCTATTTTTAAACATGTTTGGGCATACTTTCCCTTATTCCAGATGATAAATGTAATTCTTACCCTATTAAGCAATTCATTTTCAAGGTATTGGTGATGGCAAGGAAAGTGGGGCTGTGGTGTTGATGTCTGATAAAATCATGTCACAAAACAAATGGATCCACATGATTGACTTTAATATCACACATACTAGCCTAGTCTATGCACACAGTGGGGTATCCACATAGATATGACAATATATTAGATATATGAATTGAAGTTCTTGGAGAAATTAACCGTAGACCCTAGCTCTTTCTTTTCATTGTTACATGCCCCTAAATTATTGGATGGCTCTCGGCAATCTAATATACTGGATTTACCATCAAATTCTACATGGTTCATATTGGTCTTACCATTTTGGGGGGTTGCCCTGGGGGGTGGGATTAAGGTACAAGTGGTGGAGAATGTGGTTGAGTTTATCCACTTTTACTGTGTTCTTTTTGACATTTGTCAAGGGTTTTAACCCTTTGAGTGCCAGAGGGGTACTACTTCCAAAAATATTTACTTTATATTGTAGTCATTTAAAAAACATAAAAAAATTATATAAGTCTTATCTCTCAAACCTTTATGGTTTGAGAGATATTTGCAAGTAAAGTTTCCCCTTCAGTGACCAAAACAGTTAAGTCTGCCATCTGCCATCTAGCGGTCAGATTTGGAATCCAGTCTGCAGAGCAGCAGGTGGCTGTTCAGCAGAGCCAATATCAAGATATATAAAAATAACTACTTAATTTCAACACACTTTGTAGACCATTCCAATGAAGTAGTTATTTTTATATCTCTGGATCTTGGCTCTGCTGAAGAGCCACAGCCAGTCTGCGGATCAGATTCTAAAACTGACAGCTAGAAAAGTGACGTCACTCAGGGGGAAACTTTGCTTGTGAATATCTCTCAAACCATAAAGTTTTGAGAGATAAGACATATTGTTCTTCTTGGCATTTAAATGGTTACAATATAAAATCATTTTTTTTGAAGTATTACTATCACTTTAAAGTAGAGGGGGTTAGGTGACATCACTGATGATGTATCACTGGTGTTTGAGGGTTTTGTGTTCTTTGTGATGAAAATGTGCTGGGACACACTGAAATGTTGACACCTCTATATTAATGTATCATTCACAAGTCCTGAGAGTGCATGACTATTTCTTTGAGACATGTCCACTTCCAGATTGGTGAGAACACCCAGGCATTATTTCTGTATAACTGAACTTTCCATGAAATTTGTATAAATGAGCACTCATAGGGATTTAATAATACAAACCAGTGTTGAATTTACTGTTAATGTTTCTATCCCATGGAGGGCATTTTTTTAAGCAATAACTCTTTGAGTGCCAGAAAGGTATTCAATGCATTGTGTTGCAATGCAATGGATACCTCTTTGGCACTCAAAGGGATAAAGGCCCTCCAGGGGGCCAAACATTGACAATAAATTAAATGCTGGATTTTTACGTGGTCAACAGACAATTTATCTTCTATACATTTTATTTTGTTATATTGTGTAAGTATAAGTGTAATGGGCACTCCATTATATATAATATATATATCATTTGTATGTGTGAATGTGTATGTAAAGGGGGTTCCTGGGGGACTACTACTACTACAGGGGCTAGATGTTGTGATTGTACTAGCAGTAGTGGTTAATAGTGCTGTACTTACATTAGCTGTAGTAGCACCCATCTTAGCTAGGGTTGCAGATGTTGAAAATGACCTGTGTTTCTGCTTAGTCAACAACAGAGTGTATGTCTGGGTGGGGGCTGGACTTGTAGGTGGTGACAATGATGATGACTGAAAGGATGATTGTAGTTTTTAGTATGTTTACTTGTCCAGAGTCAGACTACCAAACAGTTCATAAAAATACTATTCTTTTCAGTGATGCAAGACTGAGGCTTTTCCTTTGAGTTCATTTTATGACCATGTCATCATCAATCTCACTCTCTACTTCATCTGTCAGAAAGAGGGGTGAACATTAGAGAAATAAGTTCTAGATCAACATAATAATTAGGCAGTCATCAACATCACCAGCTTCCTCCCAAGTTCTTTCATATCATTCTAGGCTTTTTGAAGCCTCAAACATTTTATTTTCTCTTTGCTCCTTAGGGAGATTTACAGAACACCTGTTACTACTTTGAGGACAGGTGTTGTTGCTTTCACTGAGAATCAACAGTTGTTTTAAAAGCTAAACCCTCCTCTGCTATGCTAAAAACACTATAATGCAACCCGTTATCATCTTCAGTGTTATCAACAATGTTTAGTACTACTACAGCTCTTCCTACGATGTAGAGGGATCCTCATGATATGTTACGCAAGCTGCTGCAACTATAGCTGCAGTCTTTGGATGGCCACCTTAAATGGATAGTAATACTCCATTTTATCTTTATTTTATTTTGTAGACATTAAAAAAACATGAAGAACAATATAAGTCTTATCTCTCAAACCTTTATGGTTTGAGAGATATTCACAAGCAAAGTTTCCTCTCACTGGCCAAAATGGTCAAGTCTGCCATGTAGCTGTCAGATTTGGAATTCGGTACACAGATCAACTGGTGGCTCTTCAGCAGAAGGGGTTAAAAAGTGTGCTTGCAAACCAGGCACACTTTGTAGACTATTCGAATGAAGTAGTTCTTCTTATATCTCACGATCTCGGCTCTGCTGTAGAGCCACGGCCGGACTGTAGACCAGATTCCAAATCTGACAGCTAGATGGCTGACTTGACTCTTTTGGTCAGTGAGGGAAACTTTACTTGTGAATATCTTTCAAACAATAAAGGTTTGAGAGATACGCCTTATATCGTTCTTCATGTTTTTTGAATGCCTACAAAATAAAATAAAGATAAAACAAAGTATTACTATTCCTTTAATACCATGTAGCTGCATTCCTCTTACTTCTTTTTTCTTACCCCTGCCATTAATAAGATTTACTGGGAATCAAAATAGCATTGATTTTTAAAGTACACAACAAAACTGTTTGCAGGGGGAGCAATGTCTTGCCCTTCTTAAAATTCTGAAAACCTCTGTCTTTAGTATCTGTTACTGTCCATAATAGTTACAGTTTAGGTCAAAGTACCTACCTATCTCTGTTCCTATCAGATAAAAGTTGTGTCTTGTGTCTGCAAAAAAAACTCACAGTGCCAAAATTTCAATAGCAGCTTTCTCTCTCTCCCATCATTACTGTATTCTAAATTTTACAGTACAGGGTTAGAATAGACCTGTTAGCTTCAGAATCAGGAGTGTGAAATAGGGGGTTAATTGCACTGCAGAGCAGCTCCACCAAACCCTACTATATGTTTGTGCCTCTTCTTCTGTGCTTGCGGCAGGTAGAGTTAAGTAGGTGGTACTTGTCTGTCTCCTGGCTGTTAGTCTGCAATGTATATCTGCCATTCAGTCACAGTAGATACTTAGCCAGCTGAGGTTGCAATTTGGATCACCTGCCTGAACGACTCCTAATCACTATTAGTCAAAAAAGTTTTTTTTTTTTTGTGTTGCTCTTCTTTCTCCCTTCACACCCCCTAGACTTTCCTCACACAGAGAACAACTTGGCTGTCACCAAGACTCCTAAAAATAAACTCCAGCTCCACTTTCTTTGCCTGTCTCCGATACTTACAAAAATATGCTGCTTTTTCTCTCCCTCTCTCTCTCTCTCTCTCGCTCTCTTTCTCTCCCTTTCATAAACACAGAATGGGAATAAGTGGGAACCTTACACTCCTTTTATATGGATGTGGACAGCACAGCTGTGGCAGCCCTCAAAATCTGGAGCTCTAGGCAGTTGCCTACTTACTCAGCCATTGGGAAATCTGCTCATGTATTGATGTGGTGTGCTTTGTTAAACTATGCAATGGTCTCCTTAGCTATATAAAATATTTTATGTAAAATAAATACGCTTCCTCTACATGACTAATGAAGAAAAGTGAAATGATTTGTTTGTGTCATATGCTCAATTGTATAATTAAAATAAAAAATAGCTTTTGTTTTCTATATACCAATAGATAATGCATTATAAAACAAACAAACAAAATGTTTTTATAAAAATAAACAGTTTAGGCTATGGAAACAAATATTTTAATCCTTGTAGATCAGAGTGTTATGCAAGGGATTGCATTATAATGAATTGCTTCCCCCTTTAGTCCTCAACGGGTTTAAGTAAAATTAAAAACCATTATAATTTTTGGCTTTATTTATCTAAATTCATTGTGTAGTAGTTCCTTGTCTTTCTAGCTCACATGTACTTGCACCTGCTATGCAATTTTACAAATACAGCAATAAACTCAACAGGATATAGGAATGTCTTATAATTATTTTCATTGGTACTCTGTGTACGCTAACATTTAATTTTCATATCCATGTTATAAACAATCATTGCAATAATTTAATATTTCATTGTAAGTAATACATTCGATTTAACAATTCTAAAGAGTTTAATAAAAAAATATTATAGCGTAAATTGCACTACCTAAGAAAGAAATGTTAACATGTCTTTATTTTCTGAACATCTGCACTAAAGAACATCATTTATTTGTGCAAAGTATTATTTAAACAACTAGTAATGAATTTCACAGTAATTTATCCCTGTTTTGGATTAAAAAATATAAAATGTCAGGATTACAACCAATTATATCCATTATTCCATTGCATGATGCAATAGAACAGACAATAATCTTATCTATCAGTCCACTTTTGTCACATGTAAAAATACTGTCAGGGCTTCCCCTACATCCACTTTTTAAATCAGATTAAACAAATCCATTATTCAGTGGATAAAATGATCATGATTATTTTTTACTTAATCCTGAAGAAGTTAGATTAAAGTCCTAATCCCATACATACTTAAATTCTTGAGGGAAGATTTTGGGCACACACTTTACAGCCATCTGCTTAAGTGGATGAAGTAAGATCAAATGTTTTCAATGAATATTTTTTATTCAATAGAATATATTATTCTGCATTAATATTTAATTGTAGGAAATTGTGAAAAGCTAAATGAATCAATCTGTTGTTTTTAGGACACAAACTTACATTTAATCATGATCTCTAATTGAAAATATATATCAGTGAATTTAATATAAGACACGTTCACAGGAATCATAATGTATAACTTAATATTGCCTGTTCAGAATTATCAATGTTCAGCTAAATTAAATTATTACACTACCAAGTTCAGATCTTTGCCCTCCAAGTAACACAAATTAAATAAGGGACAAAAAGAGCAATGTAACATAGCACTAGGCAACATGTTTTCAGGTGCATACCAGTGTCTACCTGGACCCCATATTAACTGTAAACTATCCAGAGCCAGAATGAATCAGGGTGGACAGATGTGGAAGCATTTTATTCCCCATGGTTATTTTTAGGGCACTGTGTCCTTATTTATTTTCTATTTTATGTATTTGATTGTTTAACTCCTCTTTTGTCATAGAGAGCACAACATATTTCTTTGTAATGTGTTGCAGGTTGCTTTCTAGAGAGAGATTAACCTTAATGTAGAAGATGGAAGTAGACAGTTATGACGTACATTTAAAAATGTTTTTAATCCTCATTTGCCAATGCTGCCACAGCACAATACTTTAGAATTACCTTAAGATGGTAAATATTGTCACAATAAATAATATGTTAATAAAGCTTTACTACAGCTAGCTAATATTGAGACTTATGAGAATTATTATCAGTTATCAGTGCATTTGACTTTGCAAAATATAAAATATAATTATATATTTATAGAATATTATTATTATGATAGTACTACTGTATTAATAAAAGGAGAAGGCTGGCATGGTTCCAGATTCTCCATCTCTGCCACACACATCCCTGAGTGAACAAACACACCCAGTGGTGGTGGTAAGGACGAGATATTCATATCTCCTCAATACTGCCTGTCTGAAAGATAAAGGGGTGTGTGATTTTGACAGGAGTGGCCAGGGGAGAGTTCCTCCTTCAACACCTGAAAAAGAAAAAAACACGACTGACACACAACCACACTTACTTTCAAACAAACAAACACACACAAGCCATGGAACCCAAATTCCTTCCCAGCATCATTATGTTCAGCCCCCCCCCCCTTAGTTAGCTCCTTTGGCCGCTTAGGCACAGAGCTGCTCCTGCCACCACTGCCTACACTGCCCCGGGTACATAATTGTTAAGAAGAAGCCAGCCTCCCCTCCGCACCCATCCAACTTACTACAGAAGAAGATAGGGGAGAATCTCTTCTACAGGTGCTGGCCAGCCGACACTGCAGAGGTAACTATGGAGGGCTGAGCTCCATTTACCCTGTGGTGGGATGTGAGGATTGTGCCTGTCCGAGCTGAGGCCTCTCTTCCCGGGTCCCTGATCCCTGTACTTCTGGCCTCTCAAATAATGCGTCTGTTATACATGTAGGCTCCAGACAACTCCTGTCCCTATCACTGCCAGAGGGGTCCTCAGCGTGTTGCGTTCCGCTCTGGCACTGAAAGGGTTAATACTGTATATCTCCAAACGGTGCAAGGGGAGCAGGATCTTAAGGCAGAACTATCACCCCAAATAAAGCCTCCCCAATAATTAGTCATATAGCAATAAGCTTAGAAATAGTGCTATTATCCATTATAAGTATCACATTATTAAGAAATCCTACTTATTCTGAGACTGACAACCAGGCTTCTTGCTTCAGAGGCATCGGTGCTTTTGCACCATCAGTCCCTTCCTGTTACCTTAAGGTACAATAGAGGAGACCGGAACTGACATTGCAGGTGCGCAGATGTCTCTAAGCTGAGGTGTCTGCTCTGATGCCTGGCTGTCAGTCTCAGAAGAAGTAGGATTTCTTAATAACGCGGTACTTATGATGGATAATAGTACTATTTCTAAGCTTATCGCTATATGACTAATTTTTGGGGGGACTCTATTTGGGGTGATGGTTCTGCTTTAAAGGACACAGACCATATATTTATCTTAAGTGTGCCCGGGAACACACAGGGACAGGGCACATATTGCAATAACACAATCACTCCTCGCACTAATCATAACAAGCCCATACACAAATTATTATACCAATGCATACTAATAAAATATTATTGCTCCTTTATACTTGCGGCTATTATAGAAATTATTATTCCTATCTACTCCTTATTGGGTGCCAAACACCTATGGTATCAGAGCACATATCAGTCTTGCACCTCAGGTGTCTGCTGTTACAGATACCTCCTTCTCTTTGCTCACTCTCATTTATAAATAGATGAATTTCCTTTGAACTGTGCCCTTTACTTTACTTGCTACTTAAGGCCTAGATTCCACTATAATTGATCAGTGTTGTCACTGGTTTTATCTTATTAGGTAGATCTTACTGCAAAGGGTACAACATTTATTGCATCAATGGTTTCCACCTTTGTTAGGACATTCATGATTGTGCAGGAAACAGACAAATATTCAAGCCCTAAAGAAAACCGTCCACATTTGCATCCTTTCACACACTATACTACATGTGCCATCATATTCCTCCCAACAGGCAAAGGAATTCTATAAATAAAGGACATATTCAAATCAAATTGACAGACATTGAATATAATACACCTAATAATAGGTCATATGGCAATATTCATGTAAGAGTATATAATATACAAATTTATATTCAATAGCTTTACCAGCAGAGTGGAAAACAATAGTGCCAATCAGAAAAAACTAGCGATATATATTCCCCTTTCCATCTACCCCCATTGACTTCAATGATTCCAAGTCACCTTTCTGTGATAAAACACAAAAAACTCTTTATTTAATTTAGATAATTGGGAATTTCTGTCTGAAGGGTACAGATTTAGCATTCCTCCCATTGATCTTTTCAGGAGAGATGGCACATGCTCAGTTACCACCCTCTGCAACTGTGAAGAGATGTGTCCATCCAAAGTCCAAAATATACAAAACAATAGGACTATGTTTTACTCTACTTGTACATCCCATATCACTGCTAAGTTTTGGGTTGTAGTAACTGAACACATGTCATAATCATACCACCCAAGATGGGGAGATAGATCTAGTTGTCCCTTACAGCAAGAGGTATACTGGTTCTATACACTGCATATAGTGATTTCCTGGGGTTTACATCTAAAAAATGTCCCTTTTGTGCTTTATCTCTGAAAGGTGACTTGGCATCATAGAGGTTAGGATGCAGCTATTAGGGATGGATAAAAAGTCACTTTTGTTCCTGTGGGAATTCCTGCCCATAGAGAAACCCATACCTTTTACACGATTACATTAACGCAGACTTTCCCACGAGCACAATTCCATTTTACTCATTTGTTTTCAAAGTTGATGAGAGTTCCAGCTCCCATAATATTAAAACACAGAACTTCCAGCTATGAAGCATGTTGTAGAATAGACAGGAAGAAGAAAAGAAGCAGAAATACAGAAAGAGGGAAAAATGGAGAAACTTTCTAACCAATATTTCCTTTTCTTCTGTGTCCCTCCACAGTATTAAGAATGGGCTTTCACCATGTCTTCCAGCTGGTAGGACCAAGTAGCACATAAATAGGTGACTCACACTAGCTGTACTCAGTTACTTTTTATCCAAGCTGTAAGTGAACATTAACAAGATCAAAAAGGTTGGGTGTGCTGTGGAGGGACACAGACAAAAAGAAAATATTTGTAAGCAAATTTCTCCATTTCTTTTGTGTCCTGCTCCACAGCATTAAGAATGGGATATACCACAGCAGTATTCCAGAAGGGAGAGAGATTCTTGTGAGACAGACAACAACAGAATACAAAAAAGAAAAATCGGAGAGAAAGAAGAAAAGATGGAATGAAGCATACTACGTCTAAACTGGAACCACTGCCTGCAGAACTTTCCTTACAAATTTTGCCTCTGATGAGGCATGAATATTGATTTTGATAATGTTTTCTTAGAAACCTGTCTTGTAGAATGCAGTTTAATTATTACCGATGTTGGTAAGTTCATTTCCTGATATGTCAACTTAATATATTCTTTTATCCACCTGACTAGAGATGCCTTAGAGGCTGTCATACCTTTTGGAAAAAATGCATAAATAATTAGTCAGTTTTCCTGTCAGTTTTAGTTTTCTGCATATAATGGTAACAGTTGTGGAATTGCCTTTCTTTGTTTAGCCTAAGATTAGGACAAGATGAGGTAGTACTTTTTCCTGATTTTTTTGAAACTCAGAACCATACCTACCTTTAGGAGCAAGGTAGTGACTAAAGACAACCTTAACTTGATGAAAAAAATGTATGAAGACTGACATGACATGGCCGGCAGTTCACTGACTCTTCTAGCAGTCTGCCATCTGCTATCAAGAAGGTCATTTTTAAGGTTGGGTCATTAATAGAAATATCCTGAGTGGTTTCAAATAGGAAAGATTGAATCAGCCAGTCTAGCACAATATTAAGGTTCCATGGGAAGGTCATTCTTAGAGAACAGACTGGACAGAATAGCAGACAAAACTGGTAATTATACGTTGATAGAAGCTTGTTTAAAGGCTAAATTAAAACCTTGGGGACATTTTAGTATAGCAGTTTGCTGATTTGAACAATTTATTCTTAAGGTAAAATTTCGTAAAAGAAATCCAAACTCTACATTAAATCCTGGAGGTTGTGTCTTTCCTGTCAGAGATCATTTGTGCTACCTTTTTCATAATTCCCTTGTACACCTGAGGTCCTTCTGTAACCACATTAATACTCATTTCTCTTCTCGGTCTAACAGTCTGCTTCTTGTGCCTCCTTGGTTCTTCAGCTACATGACTACTGCCATGCTGTTTGACCTGATGAGGACTGGCTTTCCTGTTATTTGAGTCTTAAATCATTTTAAACACTTTCGAATTGCCTTCATTTTTAGCAAGGGTTCTTTCAAGGACTATAAACCCTGAGTTGTCATGTTGTTGCATGTTCCTCTCAATCCTTTTGAGCTGGTATCTGTGGTAACTAACTCACTGCATGGATCTTCCAGCAAATAACCCTGCTGTAGATTCTTCTTGTTTAACAACCAGATTAAGTCTCCCCCAACTGCCCTTAAAAGAGGAATCCTCTGGGGTTTGTTGTCTTGGTTCTTATTCTAGAATCTCAGAAAGTTGTTCTAGACCTTTTTCAGGTGAAATTTGTCCAATGGAAGACCCTGGATCATAGATGTGAGGAACCCTATCAGCTCCATAAAGTCTTTGTCTGTGAAAGGCTGCAGTGTTTTGAATGTTGTAACTCCTGTCTTCTGAAAAAATGCCATGGCCTTGTGAAAAATTAGCCTTATCCCAAGAAATATCATCTCCTGTGATGGAAGAAGAAGGATTTTCTCCTGGCTTATTAACCAACCTTTTATGCTTCTTTTGGTAATGTATGTTGTCTAAGATCTTCATTCTGCTACAAACGGCAGATGTTCCAGATATGGTATTACCAATATTCATTCTTCCCTCAGAGATCTGAGAGCTAGTTCCAAAGTCTTTGTAAACACCATAGGAAAAGCAAACAAGCTGAAAGGGAGGACTATGAACTTGAAATTATGGCTTTGGAGTGCAAACCTCAGACATGTCCTTTGACATGGCATCACCAGGATATAGTGATACGTATCTTATAGGTCTTTAGTGATGAGCGAGCATGCTCGGCCGAAGCTCGGATCGGCTCGAGCATCGCTCTGCTCGGCACATGGCGGTACTCGTACGAGTACCGCATGTGCTCGCCCGCCATGTTCGGGTCTCCTCCCCGCACGTTTCGCAGCTGCTGCGCAGCCAATAAACGTGCGGGGAGGCTCTGACATCAGTGTAATGCCAGCAGCCATGTTGGCTGCTGGCATTACACTGATTGGCTGGCCAGAACCCGTGATCGGCTCAGTGTAGGGAGAATAAAATTGTTGAAACTCTTTCAAGACCCAAAAGTCCTTTTTAGGACTGTTGTGTGTGGGGGCAGCATTTAATTTTTTTTGGGGGTGGCAGAATTTCATTTTTTTGTGGGGGGGGACATGTTCTAAGGTGACATTGTACTAGGTGCACAGGGACAAATATTTCACAGTGCAGTGACAAGCTGACATATTCTGTTAGGTGCACAGGGCCAATGATTTTACAACGCAGCGACAAAAAGGTCCATTTTAAACTTGTGTCTAGCCATAGATTATTGTCACATTCTGTTTAGTGTGCAAATTCACAAATTAACGTCACATATTCCGTTCACTGTGCCTAGCCGCAGATTAGCGTCACATTCTGTTTCGTGTGGCTAGCCGCAGATTAGCGTCACATTCTGTTTCGTGTGCCTAGCCGCAGATTAGCGTCACATATTGTTTAGTGTGCCTAGCCGCAGATTAACGTCACATATTGTTTAGTGTGCCTAGCCGCAGATTAGCGTCACATATTGTTTCGTGTGCCTAGCCGCAGATTAGCGTCACATTCTGTTTCGTGTGCCTAGCCGCAGATTACCGGCATATATTCCGTTTAATATGAAGAAGGCGGGTAAAAAGGGACGGGGAAGTGGACGTGATCCTGGTAGTTCAGGGCGCGGGTCAGGACGCGTAGAAACTGTGCCTGGTGCCAGAGCACAAGAAAGAAAGATATCCACCATACCTAGCTTCATGTCTCAGTTTACAGGGCGTCGCAGGACATCACTCTCGAGGTCAGACCACTGCGAACAGGTGGTCGGTTGGATTTCAGCTGATACTGCTTCCAGTCGGTTAAGCACCACCCTGTCTTCCACCAAGTCCACTCTCACTAGCCAAGAGTCTGGTCAACATAATCCTCACCCTGATCATCCTTCCTCCCACCATAGAGGGTCTGGCCAAAGAAGTGATCCCACACTGGGATATAGTGAGGAGCTCTTCTCATCACCAATCCTTGATTTGAACCTCTCTCCAAGAACGCTTGCAGAGGAACATGAGATCTTGTGCCCTGATTCACAACCTCTAGAGGGTACCCAATCACAAGAAGATGACAGAGGGGAACGGCATTTAAGGTCAAAGGAAGTGGATGATGATGATGAGACACAGTTGCCATCAAATCAACCACAATTACTGTCTCAAGACCTTGATGAGGAGGATGATACACAGTTGTCAATGACTGAGGATGTGGTGGGATCAAGAAATGAGGAGGATGATCAGAGTGAGGAAGTGGAGGAGGACTTGGTGGACGATGAGGTCACTGACCCCACCTGGGAAGGTGGAAAGCCGAGCGATGACAGCAGTCCTGAGGGTGAGCCATCTGCAGCACCGCAACAGGCTGGAAGAGGCAGTGGTGTGGCTAAAGAAAGAAGGCGGACCGCACCAAACCGGCCCGCAAATGTTCCACGGAGCACCCCCTTGCGTAAATCTCCCTTGCCAAGGGCTAGGTGTTCCGCGGTATGGCATTTTTTTAAGGAAAGTGCGGACGACAAAAGAATTGTAGTTTGCAACCTGTGCCACACCAGAATGAGCCGAGGCATGAACACTAGCAACAACCTCACCACCACCAGCATGATCCGACACATGGCATCCAAGCACCGTAATAAGTGGGAGGAACGCCCAGATCGCCAATCTGTGTCTGCAGGCCACACCACTGCCTCCTCTTCCCCTGTTTTCGGTGCCGGCCAATCGCCTGTCGAAGGCGCAGGCCCGCATACCTCCCGCCCTGCACCTGTACCATCTGAAGCACCATCAGCGACCACATCCACTTCCGTGTCCCAGCGCAGCGTCCAAATGTCGTTACCCCAGGCATTTGAGCGCAAGCGAAAATACCCAGCCACCCACCCACAGGCCATAGCACTAACCTCACACCTTTCCAAATTACTGGCTATCGAAATGCTGCCATTTAGGCTTGTGGACACTGAGTCCTTCCGCAGCCTGATGGCAGCAGCTGTCCCTCGGTACGCAGTCCCCAGCCGCCACTACTTTTCCCGGTGTGCCGTCCCCGCCTTACACCACCATGTGTCCCTTAACATCACCCGTGCCCTGACCAAAGCAGTTACTGGGAAGGTCCACTTAACGACTGACACATGGACAAGTGCTTGTGGCCAGGGACGCTACATTTCCCTGACGGCACACTGGGTGAATGTCGTGGAGGCTGGGAGCGACTCGGACCCTGGGATGGCACAGGTGCTACCCACGCCGAGGATTGCGGGCCCTACCTCCATCAGGGTTTCCGCCAGCACCTACGTTATTGGCTCCTCCTCCTCCTCCTCCTCCGTTTCCACCTCCGAATTCTCTGCGCGCAGCGCCACTCACCCATCAGCCGGTAGCTGGAAGCAGTGTAGCACTGCAGTGGGGAAGCGTCAACAGGCCGTGCTGAAGCTGATCTGCCTTGGGGACAAACAGCACATGGCCTCAGAGCTGTTGCAGGGGATTAGTCACCAGACCGAGCAGTGGCTCTCGCCACTCAACCTGCAACCAGGCATGGTTGTGTGTGATAATGGGCGTAACTTGGTGGCGGCTTTGGAGCTCGGCAAGCTCACACACGTACCATGCCTAGCGCATGTATTTAATTTAGTGGTTCAGCGATTTCTAAAAACCTACCCCAATTTGCATGATCTCTTGACCAAGGTGCGCCGCGTGTGTGCACATTTCCGTAAGTCATCTACAGCTTCAGCCGGCCTGTTGACGCTGCAGCAGCGCTTACAATTGCCAGCTCACCGGCTGCTGTGTGACGTGAGCACGCGCTGGAACTCCACCTTCCACATGTTGGCCCGGCTTTGTGAGCAGCAGAGGGCAGTAGTGGAGTACCAGCTGTTACACGGTCGTCGCCTCTCCGTTCAACTTCCTCTAATCAGAAGTGAGGAGTGGGAATGGATGTCAGACCTCTGTGAGGTTTTACGCAATTTTGAGGAATCGACACAGATGGTGAGCGGCGATAACGCTATTATCAGTGTAACCATCCCACTTCTGTGTCTACTGAAACGCTCGCTGCTCACAATTAAAACCAACGCTTTGCATGTGGAAGAGGTGGAAATGGGGGAGGAAGAGCTTACACAAGGTGATAGCCAGAGCACCCTCACTTCGTCTTCTCAGCGACAATTGGAGGAGGCGGAGGAGGAGGAGGAGGAGGAGGAAGACACGGTTGCCTCCGCTACAGAGGGTAGCCATGGAACTTTATTTCCATCTCTTCAGCGTGGGTGGGCAGAAGAGGAGGAAGAGGATGAGGAGATTGAGAGTCATCCTCCTGGTGAGGACAGCGAAATCTTGCCTGTTGGTACTCTGGCACACATGGCTGACTTTATGTTAGGCTGCCTTTCCCGTGACCCACGCGTTATACGCATTTTAGACAACACGGATTACTGGGTGTTCACCCTTCTGGACCCCCGCTACAAAGAGAATTTCTCATCTCTAATTCCTCCGGTGGAGAGGACAAGCAAAATGGTGCAATACCAGAAGGTTCTTGTCGAAAAATTGCTCCAAAATTTTCCATCTGACAACGCTGGCGGCAGAGTACGTGCTACCTTGGCCAACCGAGAAGGGGAGAAAAGGGGAGCACACAGCAGTTCCGACAAAGGCAGGGCAACACTCTCCAAGGCGTGGGACACCTTCATGACACCCCGCCAGCACCCTCACCCTGATGCGCGGCCTAGTGTCACAAGGAGGGAAAAGTTTTGGAAGATGGTGAAGGAGTACGTAGCAGACCGTGTCAGCGTCCTCACTGATCCCTCTGTGCCTTACAACTACTGGGTGTCCAAGCTGGACACGTGGTATGAACTGGCACTCTACGCCTTGGAGGTGCTGGCCTGCCCTGCCGCCAGCGTTCTGTCTGAGCGGGTATTTAGTGCTGCTGGTGGCATCATAACAGATAAGCGTATCCGCCTTTCCACCGAAAATGCTGATAGGTTGACACTTATAAAAATGAACAAGGCCTGGATTTCCCCTGACTTCTCCACTCCACTGGAGGAAAGCCCCAGGTGAACAAAAAGTCACTTTAGATATGTTATTTACAATGATGGGAATACTCTGTATTCCCATTCACCCCTTCCACCCAAAAAACGGGTATATGGTTGACTCTTAATCTTCTCATCCTCCTCCTCCTCTTCCATATGCCCTGTGATATAATTTTTATATAGGGCCAGCTCACCTGCGGGCCCTGTGATATAATTTTTATATAGGGCCAGCTCACCAGCGGGCCCTGTTTGACAATTTTTGTGTAGGTCAGCTCACCAGCGGGCCTTCTCATATAATGTTTTATTGGGTCAGCTCTCTAGCGGGCCCTCTCATATAATGTTTTATAGCGTCAGCTCACTAGCGGGCCTTCGCATATAATGTTTAGGATGGTCAGCTCCGCAGCAGACCCTCACCCATAATGTTTTAGATGGTCGGCTCAGCAGCAGACCCTCATTCCTAATGTTTTAGATGGTCAGCTTAGCGGCATGCCCTCGCCCCTAATGTTTTAGAGGGTCACCAGCAGGCCATTAATCCTAATTTTTCAAGGGTGTGTATGATGCCCTCCTTTATGTGTAATAAAGGGTGTATTGGAGTGACATTTCAGTCTAATTTTTGGCAGCCCTTTCACTTAGTGCATCGGCTTTATGAGTGTTGGACCACTACCTGAACTATTGTACCACAATGTGAATGAGGCCCTCCATTTTGTGATATACAGGTTGTATCGGAGTGTCTCAGGTCCTCCCATTGAATTAAATAGGGCTGGGGTGTTCGACAGAGCAGAAGGTAGTTCTTGGCTTCATCCACTAAGTCACTTCGTCACTTTTACTCAATGGATCAGACCCCACTGTTCCGACTATAAATTTTGGACTTAACAAGGGCAAACGGACATGTAAAACCTGTGGTAGCTGCGGCCTCCATTCCTGAATGCTGTACCTTACCCGGGCCATAACCACGTTGAACACCTGCTTTACGCTGCGCACGTTTCCCTCTTAATCATGGCCCCAGTTCCAAAAAATCGATGAAATTTTTTGCAGAATTTGCAGATGATATACAAGTAAATATACAGCAAATACTGCTTGGTAACAATTTTTCGCCTAAAATCGTTTTATCTTCCTTTTTGTGTGTTTTACGGTCAGTCTGTAAAAATGGCGTACTACGGGCGAAACATCGTTCCCAGCAGCGACGTTGGAGTCCAAGATGCATCCAGACATCCTCCCTATGCTGTCCCTGAACCATTTCTGTGGTGTTTCCATCATTTTCTGACCTTTTCCTATGAACCAGGCACCCTCCCCTCATCAGAGCAGGGGGTGCCTGGTGTAATGCTCGAGTCCTCCCATTGACTTCAATGGGGCTCGGGTGCTCGGCCGAGCACTCGAGCCTCCGGGGGCGCTCGGCCAGAGCACCCGAACACCCGAGCATCGGGGTGCTCGATCATCACTATAGGTCTTTTTTTGTCATGAAGGCTTGAGGTGGAATCACCTTGATAAAGGATGGCAGTCTCCATTTGTAAATATGCTGTCTTGTTTAGATACTTCAGACACAGTACTGTTCTGAAGCCTTGGATTCAATAAACAGTGTAGAATAGATGCTCCGGTCGCTGACAATTAAATATTTTATTATAAATCTGTCAAACAATTCACATAGTTCTAGTTAGCAAGCCTTTGCTTTGGCCATTTTAAAATGTTGACGTGTAGATTAATATTTCTTAAAGGAACTTTCTGTTTTCTTGTCCATAGGGTCCTTTGGGGGGTAACCATCCTCCACTGAAATCTCTGTCCTTCTTGCAATCTGGACAACAGCTGCGTTTACTGACTCAACCCTCATAAGGATTTATACCTATAATAAGTGTCTATTTATTGAATAGAAGGACTTACAGGGTCATTTTTAACATAGTCAACTTCAGCAAGACAAAAAGCCTTTATAGAGATGGAATGGCCCCAATAGTGAAATCTATAAGCCAACCAAAATGAAATTTGAAGAAATCATTCAGTTTGCCTGCGGTTGGATTACTGGTACAATTGTGTCCCGAGTGGAGTGAGGAGGATGATTGAACTGTACGTTCAGTAGCTGTGTATAACATATGTTTATCACACAGCATATGTGAAATGTGAGTACAATTACATTTATATCGTTTTTATATTATTACTCTCAGTGATAAGGCACTATTGGCACCCCCTTGTGTGTTTTGTTATTTCATGTATTTACTTTTGTCAGATTAATCCAGTGTTTGATGTCTTCATCATTCAATAGGTGCATTTTGGTACTTTGGCATTTTTATGTTTTTATTATTATGGCACACTGAAGTGTGATCTGTGTCAGTGGTTCTCAACCCATGCCCTCTGGGCCAACTTACAACACAAGGAATTTCCCTTCTAGAACACAGGTGTGTTGATCAGAAGTTCTATTGTGTGCTATAGGATTGAACGTGTCACTATCAGATCAGTAGGTCATATATTGTTATATTTTACAGTACATTTTAACATTTTGAGATTTATGCAACATTTATTATGCACTTAAACAATGTTTATTTTTTTATATATTCATTATTTATATGATATAAAGTATCTTATACATTTTTGGTGATCACATTTCATATATGAATATATGGGGTCACCAATTTAATTTTATATTTATTAATTATAAGAGCTGAAGGTATACATTGTATCTAGAAGCAATGATGTTTTTTCTATAGCAAATATTAATTTGGATAGTTGGTTATACTTGTGTAATCTAAGCCTAGTAGGTGGTAGCTTTTTTAGATAATACAAGAATTAGTTCTGTTAAGATGAGAGAAGATGGATCTGCTGAGATTAGATTCCTCAGCTACTAATTAAAAATATCTAAAACTGTTAAACTGATTTGAAAACAAAAAGCCCAAGTTATAGCCAGTTTAAATAGATACACTTAAAGGGATAGTAATACTTCGTTTTAACTTTATTTTATTTTGTAGGCATTAAAAAAACATGAAGAATGATATAAGTCTTATCTCTCAAACCTTTATGGTTTATGAGATATTCACAAGCAAAGTTTCCCCCTCCCGCCCTTTTTACCTACTGTAAACAATCTTTTCTCAGATGTGGAATGCAGTCCATAGACTGGACAGATAACAGAAGGGGACACTCTTATTCCTTTGAAAACAATGAAATCCCTGCCCCCCCTTGACAAGCTTTTCAGGTTTTTCTGTTATCTTAATTGAAGATTGTCCCTCTCTGCAGTCTACCTGGGCAGCTCCCTTCTGCCCTGGCTGAAAAGTGTTACATCAGTAAAAGGGGCGGGAGGGGGACACTTTGCTTGTGAATATCTCTTAAACCATAAAGGTTTGGGAGATAAGACTTATATCATTATTCATGTTTTTTTAATGCCTACAAAATAAAATGAAGTATTACTATCCCTTTAATGAAAATACAAGATGTGTAGTTGACAGGTCCACTTTAAGTAGTAGTAACTTATTGTAGCAGATATCGTGCTTTGTACAGAACAGTAGTGACTGACAGGAATCTATTTTCAGTTACAAGGGTTATCTATAAGGATGGATGAAAAGTCAAAATTTGTTCCCTCTGGAAATTTCATGGAAAACACGTTTTTTTACTTTTCCCGTAGGACATTTCGTCTGTAGAGAAATCCATAGATTTTGCCTAACAACACAGAACATTTCATGACAATGGTTCCATTTCCTGCCTATGTTATTCAGTGAGGTGAAACTTCTCTCCCACATACTACATTATCCCATAATGTCCTGCAATTCAGTGTGGTGTGTTTTAGGAGTAAAGGAGAGTGGCAGAAGATACAATGAGAGAGACAGGAAAAAAAACTAAATATTAAAATAAAGTAAAATGGTTATTGGTTCATAGTGCTGGTTGACACTAAAACCACCACCACTATTTAAAAAAAAAAAAAAGGAGGAGAGCTAGGACCCTGAGGCTAGTGACACCGAGGAGGAGGAAATCATTAGCAGTGGCACCACCAGTGCTAAAGGGACTGGGAGCCTGCATACCTCAGACCCAATGAAGCCCAGTCCACCAACATTCTCCTTTGGGATCTGGGGGCAAATGTTGAAGAAGGCAGAAATGGGTAGCGGTGTGGGCAGCAAGTGGGCCTTCTTATTCTGAGAAGGAGGAAATTGCAAGTGTGACAGTAGAGGACCCTCAGCCACACTTGTCATCCCCACCACCATATAGCAACAAGAGACTGTTGGGGGTCTTGATGAGAGTGAGGGTGGTGGTGGAGCAGCTGGGACTAGCTGTATGGACCCTGATGCTGCTGAGGTGGAAATGGAAGTCAGCAAGAGAGTGGTCAATGGAGCCCATATAGCCCTGACCCTGTAATTTCCATTCCTCCGGGATTGACCCTGTTGGGAGTTATGAAGAAGATGGCAGAAATGCCTAGCTTCATGAGCAGCAGCACATATCAGCTGACTGAGTTTTTTGATACTGCTTCCAGTGTGCATTCTTCTGAGGAGGAGATGACAAGTGTGACAGCAGGGAACTCTTTGTCTTACTTGTCATCATAACAATACAGTCCCACCCCCATGCAGCAGCAGAAAGAGACTGGCGGTGGTTGCGATGAGAGTGAGGGTGATTATGGTGCTGCTTTCTGTTCCTCTTGCAAACAAAGAATGACATGCTGTGAGAAACTCACAGCCCCTTTTATACTATGCCTACAGGAAAAGAAGGGAAACTTGCCATGTGGTGGTGCTGTGTGTATATGTGTGTGTGGGGGGCAATTTGTGAAACTGTCAGTTTCAGATAAAACACAATGTAAAATATTATCTCATACATATCTAGATAAAACAATGTGCAAAATATATGGAAAACACTTGGTTCACTAAAGATAACACATGAAAAACTTTGCCTGAAAAATGGGCAGTTTTTTCACATAGGTATTTGTTGTGATCTATTATCATGATGACTCATGATAATTTACCACTGTAGTCATGAGGATTCTTCCCCATGCTGAGGAGCACGAAGGTGATTTCTCCATCTAGGTTACTCATGCACTCTCCTCCCTTTTTTAGCATGCTTACAGAATTGTACAGCTAGAAATTCAAGATACTCCATAACTTTCTAAAAGATGGTCAAAAAATGGTGGTAAAAACATTTGTTCCATTAAACTGCATTTAGATGCACTAGATTGCACTGAGTGCTGTATTTACAAACCATAAGTGGAGCAATTATGAACCAAACCAACAGCACCTCAGAGGACAAATGAAAATTCCCATTGATCTAAATTAGGGGCTTCCAAGTTTTTTCAATCATAGGTCAAATTATCAGAAATTCATATGTGCGAGGGCTGTATTAATATTTTATGGATAACATTGGGGAATTAAAGACAATTAGATATTCAAATACATTGATTTGTTTAGCATTAATACAAAAGCTGTCTAAAAATCAATGAATTCATACAAAAGTGCTTAGTTATAGTTTTAGGTCTGTCACTGATCAGTTTTGATCAAGTCCTTACAAATACCAGATGGAAGTATTCTTGAATTGTAGGGAGTTAAGCAATGGCAGTGGTGAGTGAGTGGTTAGGATTTACTGGCTCATTAGTTCATATGTGCTAGCTAATTAGGTAGCAGCTTTGAGCTGCTGTGCTTCAAACTGATTGGCTTGGAGATGCGTAAGCATATAGTTACATAGTTACATAGTAATTTAGGTTGAAAAAAGACTTGCGTCCATCCAGTTCAACCCTTTTCCTATTCCTGTTTACCATCGCTGACCCAAAAGAAGGCATCTGACTCCAAATGGCAATCAGATTTCTCCCTGGATCAACAAGCCCTAACTAAATATTAATCCCAGTACTAACGTGCATAGCCCTCTATATTATGCTCTTTTAAATAAGTATCCAGGCCCCTTTTAAAGGCATCTAATGTATTTGATAGCACCACCTCCTCCGGAAGTGCATTCCATACCTTTATTGTCCTTACTGTAAAGAAACCCTTCCGCTGTTGTAGATTAAATCTCCTTTCCTCAAGTCTAAGCGGGTGGCCCCTTGTCCTGTGTACTGTTCTGTTAATGAACAGGTCTTTTGAAAGCCCTTTATATGGGCCTTGAACATATTTATATAGTGTTATCATATCCCCTCTAAGACGCCGTTTCTCTAGTGTGTACAAGTTTAACTTTTCTAGTCTCTCTTCATAGCTAAAACTTTCCATTCCCCTTACTAGTTTTGTAGCCCTCCTCTGCACTCTCTCTAGTTCCATAATGTCCTTCTTCAGAAAGGGCGCCCAGAATTGAACAGCATATTCTAGGTGGGGTCTTACCATGGACCTGTAAAGAGGCATAATTATATCTTCCTCCCTTGAGTCAATACCCCTTTTAATACATGCCAATATCTTATTGGCCTTTGCAGCTGCCAGCTGGCACTGCATGCTACTGCTAAGTCTATTGTCTACCATTACTCCTAAATCCTTTTCATTAGTAGATTTCCCCAGAGAAACACCATTTAAACTATATGTTGCATTTTTATTATTATACCCAAAATGCATAACTTTACACTTGTCTATATTGAATCTCATTTGCCATTTGCCTGCCCAGTTACTCAATTTGTCCAAATCCTCTTGTAATGAAGACACATCGAGTTCAGACTTTATTACCTTACTTAATTTTGTGTCATCGGCAAACACTGATACATGGCTTCCTATGCCCTCTGGGAGGTCATTAATAAACAAATTAAAAAGAAGAGGACCCAGGACAGATCCCTGAGGCACTCCACTTATCACGTTTATCCAACTGGAGAACTTGCCATTTACTACCACTCTTTGCATTCTATCTTTCAGCCAATTTCCAATCCACACACAAACTTTTTCCCCTAGTCCTATTTCATTCAATTTGTACAGTAACCTCTTGTGCGGAACTGTATCAAATGCCTTGGCAAAGTCTAAATAGATCACGTCAACCGCCGCTCCCTCATCTATATTATTACTTACTTTTTCATAAAATTCGATCAAGTTCGTTTGACAAGACCTATCTTTCACAAAGCCATGTTGGCTATTGCTAATGATATTCCTGTTCCAGCAGAATTCTTGAATATATTCCCTTAGCAATCTTTCAAACAGCTTCCCTACCACAGATGTCAAGCTTACGGGTCTGTAGTTTCCTGGCTGGGACTTTGATCCCTTTTTAAATATGGGCACCACATCTGCTTTACGCCAATCCATGGGCACCATACCAGAAATAAAAGAATCCCTGAAAATCAGATATATCGGTCGGGCCAGGGTCTGGCTTAGCTCTTTAAGTACCCGTGGGTGTATACCATCTGGCCCTGGAGCTTTGTCTACCTTGACACCATTCAATTGTTTTAACACTTTTTCTTGTGATAGCCAGTCCCATGCTTGCTGTGCCTGGCATCTACCAGCCAATGGCTGTGAGAGAATTAGAAGTAAGGCTGCCCATATATAAGGGCAGCCTCAATTCTAATTCTCTCAGAATGGAGCGGGCATCAGCCCGTGTAGAAGAAGAGGGGAGGGGTGTGCCACCTTATTCTGTCTCTGCCTCAGCGCCTCACACAGAGGCAGAGACAGCAACATTGAAAAGCTAAGCTGGCTTTTTATTTGTCTTATAGAAAATAGACATACCATTTCATTATGATGTATAGCAAACATTTCATGACATGTTTATCAGTACATATGGGGGTCTTTATTTGAAAACGTGGCACACTACTATGTACTTTAACCCTCTGGGCTCCAGAGAGGTACACAACACATTGCTTTGCAGTATGTCAGTATGTCAAGCACTGATCGTTAGTTTTTTTACAGTTAAGTTCCTAAAACTGGCGTTATTTAGCGGGATTTTGGGAACTTAACGCCCAAAACGGATGTTTGGACACAACACCAGTTTTGTGTCCTAACGTCCATTGTGCTAAATGTCGGTAGGACATTTGAATACCAACCAAGACATTTTATTTTGTCCGTCGGAATCCATTTTGCCCTACTGACATTTTTCTACTCCAACATTTGTATCGAGCCCTAAAATACCCATTTAGATACAGTTGCTTTGCCTCAGAATTGCTTCACTTTTTTCTTCTTCTTTTCTTTCCCTTTTTTTTTAAGCAAGGAGAAGATTGCAGATTTTTAGGTTAGGAAACAAGATCAAATGATGAATTATAATGTGCTTTATATTAGGTCTCTTTTTTTACCACATTTGCTGAGATAATAGTCATACCAGCTAAGATAATAGTCATACTGCTTGCAGCTGTGCTCTCTCTATAATATCACTGTAGAAAATTGCAGCCTTCTGCATTAATAAAACTAAAATAATGAGAAATAACATTGTATTTAGTTTGAATTTGACCATCAGGAGCCCAGTACAACTGGCACCTGAATTTGATTTCAGCATTTCCTATTTATTGCTGTGTGCCATATGTGTTCCTCTGGCCATTTCCCCAGATTTTGCTTCTCTCATTTAAAACTCAGTTGTGTTTTATGAAGGAACAGAAAAGAAAAATAAATAGTCATCAGTATTAACATGTTCACGTGTCTAAGGCCTTTATTTAACGCATGTATGTCTCTCAAATTGCACCACAGAGAATAACTTCAAAATGTCTTGTTGATTTAAATGGAGATTTAGTATTCAATGGTTAACCCATTGAGTGTCAGAGGGGGTACACAACGCATTGCTTTGCGATGCGTTGCGTACCCCTCTGGCACTCAAAGGGTTAAAAGCATCATTTAATATCAACTGGAATTTTTGGAATTTTAATTTATTTTTATGGTACACTTGGTCAGCACCATAATTCACTATTTTTCTTTTGATACATCAGCTTCTGTGTATATCTAAAGATATTTTTCAATGATTAACCCCTTAAGGACCGGGAAAATCTGAGGTGGATTTCACTTAAGGAATGGTGCAATTCTGACCTTTTTGACTATGTATTTGTTCAACAGTGTTTTCCCTCTTAGGCTTTTATTCCAGCCACATCATTTATATACTGTTTTGTATGCACAAATACGGCTTTCTTTTGATACATTTACATGGCTAACCCACCATTTACTTTATTAAAATTAAATAAAACGGTTTAAAAAAATGTAAAAAAAAAATGCCATTTTTGTTTTTTCTCTTGGCATTCATTGGGCGATATGGGTTACATTTTTAAGGAGACTACATGAAATGTATGACCGGTCAGTCATACCTACAAAATGGGCAGTTGCAAGTGAACACTGTTCCCCCTGGGTGAAAATCCCCATGTCCCTCTTTCCCTCCCTATTTTCCCACATTTTATCTATAAGATTTGACGGTGTGTATAAGTGTATTACATGGCTCCACAACAATCACACTCCCATTTTGTATTGTTTCACATTTAAATATTTATTTTATAAATAAAATATTTAACTAAAAAATGGTTTGTATTTTAAATTAAAAAAAAAATGCTTCTTTTAGCAGGTCAGAAATGGACTTCCAGCCAGCCCATAGCACCAGAATTGAAGGGGTTAATACCTCCAGCTACTGCAATTTTTTCACCACTATGTGTCTGCTCTCTGCGTCTCTCTCCCTTACTTTAATCGTAAGGAAGAGAGAGGCACAGTGCAGACACAAAGGCAGTGTGCTTGGCACACTGTCTTATTCAATCTAAAAGTTGGTACATGTAATCACTCCTGGAGTGTTCACGTGAACCAGCAGACTAGAGAAGGACTGAAGCTGAGCTCTCCGGTGCTGGAGTGCTCAGTTTCAGCCTGAAAAGAATTATAGCAGCGTGCACGGAGGCGAACTGCTATCATTTAACCCATGACGTGCCAGGACCATCATGGGTCCTTAAGGGAAGTTTACCCTTGGATCGTTAAGGGGTTAAGCACAGGACCATATATAGGCAGTTACAAATTAGCAATTCTGGAGCCCACCAACTGCACTCTAGAGGACAAATAAAATTCACTAAATTCCCACTGATTTAAAAGTAAACAAACACCTCCTAATAATAATCCCCCACATACTTTACTATGGCCGAGACACATATGTTTCTATAAATGGACATTTTGAAAATTTCTAGGAAATAAGACAGAGGCGTCAAACAGGACCAAGGCAAAGGAAGGCTGCAAAAAGAAATAAAGGTCACGAACAGACCATATTCAAGAAGTATAAGGCTAAGCAACAGGAACAAGATCTAGACTAAACACCAAAGGCAGAAGGCATGTAGCTTAAATAGGGTGGTTTGGCACAAACCAACATTAATGAAGTGTCTGCACTTTGCCCGTGCATCTATACATGCTGCAGAGCAAAGCACTATGAGCTGTGGAAGACCCATGAATTTTCGCTAGAGTTCATGTGAATGTGCACTGGAGTCAGAGCTGGCATAGGACCTCTGAAGTGAACAGAATATCAGATATGCTGATTTCCACTTCTGTTCGATCAATCAGTGGGTATTTAAGAATGATCAAGTTTATTTTCTTGCTTGGCATAGTCTAGCACAATGTTTCTCCTGTCCCTAAAACTTCAGGGTTTTCAGAATGTTTATCCATGAGCACAGATGAACAAATAAGAATGAAATATTCACTAATTACACTCTTGTTCTCTCAAGGAAAGGAGACATGTCTCTTTTTACGTGGACATTTCCCGAAAGGGAAAATAAACATTTTTTTCTATCACTAGCCTTCTCTTTTCTCTTTCCTTGTACTCACTCATTTATAAATGAGCAAGGAAAATATATTCCAGCTTCTTTAGTAAATATGTAAACTGCTATCTCAAGGAAATACTCCGTGGTATTTCTTACATGTTTAGCTGTTTGCATTTTGAAAAATAAATCTCTGATTAATTTGTTATCTATATTCAATCTATAATCTATATTTGTAACCCATTTTCTCATAAAATTTTGGTATAAAGCATTTGTTACAGAATTGCATAGTTATTTAGGGTGAAAGTCAAGTTTAATCTTTGCCACAGTATCACCCAGATAATCCTTCCTGACTCCAACATGGGTGTTAGTCTATTTACCAGAACTTCCTGTTTAACCAATGAATACATAATATAACCCTATTAATACATAGTATAACCCTTATGTTCCCTTACATGTAATCTTCTCTAACATGTATCCATTGTATCTGCCATTACCACATCACTAGGCAAAGAAATCCACAGTTTAACAGATATCACTGTAAAGAATCCCTTCCTCTGTTGAAACCTAATTTCCTGTAATCTTAATGGGTGCCTCCAGTCAGGCCTTGGGATGAAAAATTTAGTAGAGAGATCCTTGTATTAACTTTACATATACTACACAATGTAACACTCTCCCCCATAGGTGTCGTTTCTCTAGAGCAAATAAAGCAAGTTTGGGTAGACTTCTTCAATTGCCTTCATGTTGCTGCTCTTCTCTGTACTCACTCCAGTTTTAGAATATCCTTTTTAACAATGGGTACCCAAAACTTCACTGCATATTCCATGTGAGGACAATATATCAAATGCCTTTGCAAACTCTATATACATACAACTTTTTCCATAGTGTAATCCTGAAAATAATCCCTTATTATCCCCTGAATTCATTATCCCAGTTTTGTAATTCCCATGTTCTGTTTTACTTCCCTTCTTAAATAAAGGTACCAAATTGTTTTTTTTGCTAATATTGTTGCACTGAGTCTGTGGAGATAAAAAGGCTGGTCTTGCTAATGTTACTTTAAGTTCCTGAAGAATCCTTGGACATATACCATAAGGATCAGGCAGGGCTCAAAATTTCCACTCGCCTCCTCGCATTTGGCGAGTGGAAATTAAGTGACTGCGAGTAGAAATTGAAGTCCTGAATCAGGGCCCATTTTAACATTCCTTTACAGCACATTCGGCGCCTGACGAGTAGGACAAGACTGAGATGACACTTCATAATTCACTCTCTGCTGATATGGTACGTGCAGCCGGGCTGGTTGAGGAGTTGTGCAGCTGCGTCTGATGTCACCGGCCAGTGTCCACAAATAAATATCTCCCGCTCAGTTTCCATGCACAGGAAGCTGATGGAGGTAATGAGTTTGACTGACGGAGACACTGACTGAAACACTGAGGCTGACTGACGGAGGCACTGACTGAAACACCAAGGCTGACTGAAGGAGGCACTGACTGAGGCACCGAGGCTGACCAAACTGAACCCTTTGAGTGCCAGAGGAGTATGCAACCCATTGCAAAGCAATGCGTTGCGTACCCCTCTGGCACTCAAAGGGTTAAAAGAAACAAGGAGACAGAAAAGAGGACGTTATTTATTAATTTATAAGTAACCGCAGTACAAAGATGCTAAGTATGGAAATCACTCACAAAAGGGACTAGTTCAGAGTTGTCTGATAATGACAGGATAACGCGTAAAGAGTTTATTAAAAACACATTTTTATTATTTCCCACATTAATATATTATAAAGAAAAAATCTAAAAGGGAGACACTTTTTATACAGTATCAGTGCCTATGTTGCACAGTGCTTATAGACATATTCCAGACTAATTGACACCAACTCCTTAGAATTGTAATCTATAGGCATATGAATGTTGTTTTTAATGGACAACAAAATTAAGTAATTGTTACTTAAATTTGTTGTCCTTTGAAAACATTCATATGCCTATAGATTGTATCCTATTGTTTCTAGGAATATGGCACCTATTTTATCCCCTCTTATTTATTATAACATACATCTGTTGTAAGGCGCTGCGCACACTGTGTGGCACCATATAAATAAAGATATGCATACATACATACATTTAAGTTTGAAGGAGATCATAATGCCCAATGAGAGTGCAAAGAGATATAAAACCACAAGCACCCATAAACTATCTTTTATGATCAAACCCAGAGTTTATCCACCATCTAAAGTGGGTAGATATTCATCCTGCAATTGGGGAAGTAGGCAAATGAAAAGAGCAATCTGTTTCTCAGCTTCATGTCCCAATTTTATAGTGAGAGTTTAGTAAGCATATGAATGGCTTAGACTGGTAGAAGGCAGGTGGAGACCCAAAATATCATATCCTACCAACAGCTGATACTGTATAAAGACCCAACCAGGAGCCTTGTCTAACAGGTTCCAAGAGCTGAAAAATTATATTTATGAAGTTCGGGACCCCCAATATTCTAAGGTATTTGTGTAAAATAGATGTCTTAATACTAAGTCTTACCAAATAAATGTAAATATTTTTTGCTGTAAGGTTACAATGTTTTACTAGTAAGAGTTTCATGCAAGCCACATGTATGTGGCCAATCCAGGATTTGTGGTATTAACCCCAGGACTTCCAGTCTTTTATCAGAGCCCTGACCATGAAAACACAGTTGTTTGTTTTGTAGAATAAAACATAACTTTTGTTAATTGTAATATACAAATATGGAGGATGGGATTTTTCCTGCAAAATTCAATGTTAATTGTAAAATTATGTTCTGGAAGGGATATATTAAAAGCTTCAGACTTGGTAGTGTTTATGTGCAGACCAGAAATCAAGCTACATTGACTAAGCAAATTAAAAAGAGTTGAAAATTGTCAACAGTAAATCATCTATAAATAACCAATTCATGTAGGAGATGTCAGCAATTTGAATTCTAGAAAAACTGGAGTCAAAGCTAATCTAATCAGAGCTGCAAGAGGTTCAATGTTAGTAGAAAATGTAAGGTGAATAAGGGACAACCCTGCCATGTTCCTTTTATATTTGGAAAGGAGTATATTGAAAGCCAAGATATTTTATCCTAGCAAATGGGTTGTGGTAGAATGATTAAAGACATTTATAAAAGGGCCTTAGTATTAGTATAACACCAGCACAAGTTAATTGAATTAGTAATTCACATAATCAATAAATGGATAGTTGATGAATCCTTTAGTCTCAAAGTGGACTTCTCATTTCTATATAGAATGCAATCCCATCTAGATTAATTACTAAATTCTTAATTCTTACTCAGCTATGATACGTAATGTGATACCTTAATAAATATATATAATTAACCCTCAATTAATAGTATCTTCAAGATATTGATGTCCCAAGATCATGTTGATCTATTACTCAAACTCAGTATGTATCAGTGTTGCACTTAAATGGGTTGAATCAACATATGTAGTACACATACAGTGGTATTGTATTATACAGTACAGAGAAATAAATGAATTCATATTATAGATTATTTTATAAACAATCACAGATTCGCACTGAACATTTTAGACCTAATATAAAAGCCTGTATATAAATAATTATACACTTAAGCAGTTAAAGGTGTAATGTACCTTAAACACAGAAAGACATGAATAAAAGACTCTGTTTTCTCTTACTTGCAATCGGACCTAGACTGTCTAAAATAGAAGTCTACGTTATTCATTATACACTATTCGTTATAAAATTATCACACCAAGAGATCAGTTCAAAGGCTTAAAAGATATTAAAGTATCACTTTCACATTCAATCGATGATATGGGCATAGATGGAAATGATAGACAGTGAATCCCTTTCCTGGGTAACTTGTGTATTGCCTCACTCTGCACTCCATATTCCAAGGCTATATCAAAGTATAGTCACTGCTGCAAATCATTATTCATGTTCGTTGAGTATTTAAATCTATGATTAGAGGAAGGAGTGGCCCAATGCATTTCGACACTCACTGAAGCTTTGTCAGGGGCTATAGTCCAATTAAAATATATATTTGGAAAGCGTTCCCTCAAAATGTTTTCTTTTTTCCTTTTCTGAACATATGAATATAGTTTTACCTACACGCATGGCCTGCACAAACTCTAAATTAACAGAAGCACAAAAAGGTCTATTCAACATTATGAACTAAAATGCACAATACAAGGTAACATTACCCGGAAACAGCACTATCAATATATAAAAACATATATTTCATGGAATTAGACTAATGTATGAATCAGAAAGTGGCTTAGGTTTCTCCTACACAAAATGATAAAGCAAGACATTTTTGTTAAAATTGGGGTTTAGAGAAAAGCTTCAGAAATGTACACTAAAATCACAAGTAGATATCACAACGCATCAAAAGAGGGTTTCTTACCTTTCTACCCCCTAGCCTGGGGTACACAAATGTTTCCAGAAGATAGTGCTAACATTAAAAAAATAGTACTTTTTCCATATTTTCACCCCTTCACCAGTACTGAAATAGTTGAAAACAATGGAATTTCCCACCATTTTCCTTAGCTACTGCTCTTCAGAGAAAAATGGCACCTGATGATTTTACATATTGTAGTGGGTAATATACGCAAAAAACTATTACAGTATTTATTTTTTTACATATTTGTATTGTCTTGTCTTTACTAAGGTATTTGTAAAAACAAGAAGTGTATTCAGTGTAGTGTATTCAGTACCTGATAAAAAAAATTACACCACTTGTTCTATTTGAAATTGGATCTCTGAACTAAAATGTTCATTACAGATATGAAGGAAAAGTATGCAAGGCATAACATTTTAATAGAAAAGGGAGAAAAACACAGAAGGCACCCCTGTGTATAGATGATTCTAGTCACCACCAAAACCAACAAATATGCATCTGGATCAATGACTGTTCCCAGTAGCAGTTATCCAATCTCACCAGTGGAAGATATATGGCTGCACCCTCTATGAAATCACTCTCCCAAGAGGCGTTAACAAACATGTAAACAATAGAAAAAGAAGCATCCAATAGTGCAACAATGTATAAATCAATATTGTTGACAAAACACGTAAATGGGGTAATCACATAATATTTTGGTCAGGTCAATGCTTCCACAGAGTCTGGCACACAGGCAAGCAGAGATTAGAAGCCGGGACACATGGAAGCTGCTACTGCAACACTGGAATCAAAATAAAACAACTGGGGGATTTCAAATATTCTTAAAAAATAATTATTTATTAAAACATATATAAATACCTAAGAGCTTGGCTTAACGCTTACACATTTCATGATTAAAAAACATTTTATCAAAGCAACAAGCCACTTCTTAAAATACACTTGTTTTATTTTGGAACGAGTGTTGCAGTATCAGCTTCCATGTGTCATGAACGGAGACAGGATTATTATCTCTGTTTGCCTGTGTTTCAGACTCTGTGAAAGCATTGATCTGATCAAAATATTTCTGAATGTCTTCGGCTGCTGCTACCAATGAGAGAAAAATGTCAGGAGCACTAAGCTATACCTGCCAATTTTCCTTTTTGAAATTACCTGCCTGCACTAAAATGGTCATAACAATTTCAGATCATAAGTAAAAATATGTAAGGCATAGCATTTTTAAAAGTATACATTTGCTTCCATCAAGTAAGGGGTGACTTGTATTTTTTCATCTTATCTGGTGTGCACAAATATTTCCAGAATGTTGTGTTATGAGAAAAATAAAGCTATTTTACTTTTCTACTCCTTCAAAGATACTGACAGATTTGAAAACCACAGAATTACCTGGAGTATTATTTAGCTAACTCTCTTCCTTGAAAAATGGCACCCCGTTAGTATGAGCTGACATACTTTAGTGGGTTGCCGGAAGCACAAAACAATTGCCTGTACTAAATTGTCTATAACAGTTATAGAAAGGAAGAAAAGTGTGTTTAATGTTTCTTGGATTTTTACTCCAAGGCTGGTGTGCACAACTACTCCCAGATTGCATTGCAAGAGGAAAAATACATTTTTTTGTTATACTTCAGTTACTTCGAGAAAATCTTTCAACAACATGGAATTTCCTACTGTATTCAGTGCTTAGTGCCAGGAGCATGGCTACAGGTGGATCAAGGCCTTCAGTGTCGGAGAGTATATATGGTTCTGTGACTACCAGTGGACAGTAGGAAAAGGCTGGGGAAGCAGGCATTATATATGTGGTAGTGTGGCTGAGACAAAGCTGGGGAGGCAGAGTATTGTGGATCTATGAAAAAAGAATGGTATGTCAGACATTGTATATGGTTCTGTGGCTACCACTTGACTGTGTTATATAGCTTGGGTGCCAGACAGTGTAAGTGTGTTTCTGTGGATACCAGTGGACAGTGGAAAAATGCTGGACAGGTAGACAGTGTGTTTGAATCTGAGTTATCAGAAGGGAGTGGAACAAGGCTGGGGTATCAGACAGTGTGTCTGTGTGGTTATGTGGCTACCAGTCTATAGTGCAAAAAGCTGAGGAAGCAGACAGTGTATGTGTGTATGCTAGAGGGCAGTTGCAAAGCATGTGGAGAAGACCCATTTGGCATACACAGGGTTACCTTTTTATTTCAAAATCAGATGCATCAGGACCCTTCCTAATTCTCCACCCTCCTTGGTAATGAACTCTTACACACACATGTTAGTGATCAATAATGGTGGCTGGAAAACCTCCACTGACTGCCCTCCCTCTTCTATAATCTTCTGTACAATGGAACTCTCCCTAACATTTTGATATAAAGGCATCGATTAAACACAGTTGTTTTTGATCAACTGAATACACATACTGGTTATGGATGCCAGCTTTTTGAGTTAAGCCATATTGATCTAAGCATGACTTACATGGGGATCTTTATTTGTTTATTTGTAACAGAAAGTACAGATTAGAAGAGAAAACCATGGTCAATAAGTAGCGTTACATCTGTAAGTACAACAGAGTAAAAGCAAATCTGTTACCATTTTTCGGTGTATGAAATTTTGGAATGTGTGATCAAATTAATATTCAATCAATAAAATACAGTGAAGTTTATTTTTCTTTGCTTTTGATCTATCAAGCGTGACATCAGCAAACACAGAAGAAGCACTTGTATTTCTAACATTTGTCCTGTGCCTGCTGATACTTGAGAGCTAACTTTCATGTCAAAGTCCAAAAAAGCTTTTGTTAGAGGGTCACTTTACACATAGATTGAATTCTGTGTAATCTCTTAAGCTTTATTCAATTTACCACATTCACATGAGTGCCAGAGCCATTCCGCTCCAGTTCTAAAAAACACACATTGTGAGGCTGATATACTAAATGGTGCAATTCTGTGCAATGTGTTGCAAGCTCAATAGCAACTGAGGGGATTAATGTCACCCCCCCCCCCCACACACACACACACACTAGCATTCTACAATACATGGATTCCAGCTACCACAGCAACAAAAAGGATAAACCTGTTTGAAAACAAAAATACAGTGCAGATCCCTCATATTCATCTAAAATGACCTCTCCCTCTACCCTCCATAAATATTAATTAAAACAAGCTCATAATGTACGTCTATGAATATTTGTTTAAAAAAAAAAAACGCTGCTACTGACTGCTTCAACAAAGAAAAAAATGAACACTTCCACCATTTTTTTGAGCATGTCAGTTAACCTTGCAGATTACTGTGATCCAGCAACAGAGGTGTGAAAATAGGTGTCAGATATAAGGAGGATGTATGGGATCTGACAGGAGACTGGGCTGGCTATTGCTCCCCAGTTTCTACTGCCTTATCCAGCCTAAGGCAGGTGACTGATGTCTGGCCAATTTACTTGGGCTTCTTGAGATTCATTTTAGAGTACTTTTCAGCATTCCAAAAGGATTGCAAAGATAAGGTGCTTTTTCCAAAGTAGTCAATTTGGAAATCAAATTCTGCCACCACCCAAAATGTGAATGCAATATTAATGCCACTTTTCTTTGATGTCATGCAATCTAACCATATGTGTAAAATTTGGTGTCAATCCATTCAGTAGGTAGAGTAACAGCATAGGATACTACATATCTGAAATATACTAAACATACATTTATGACATTTAAAAGAATAGTAATCTTGTACAATAAAAGCAGCTCCAATTAATCTTCATAGTATTTGGGCCATGGAGAGTGTTATTTCAGTACTGTCAGCATTGTAGTTCAAGAGTAATTGAATGATAAAGTGTCCCCCTCCCGCCCCTTTTACTGATGTAACACTGCTCACCTCAGAGCAGCAAGGTGGTGTCCAGATGGATTGCAGAGAGGGACAATCTTTAATTAGCATAAGGGAAAAACCTGTCAAGGGGGCAGGGTTTTCATTTTCTCACAGTAAGAAGATTGTTCCTTGCTGTGAACTGTCTGGTCTCAAGACCCGATTCCACTTCTGAGGGGAGGTGGCTTACACTAAGTAAAAGGGACGGGAGGGGGTACTTTATCATTCAATTAATCTTGAACTACAACTCTTACAATATTGAAATAACACTCTCTGTGGCTCAAATAATATGAAGATTAATTGGAGCTGCTGTTTTTGTGAAACATTACTATCCCTTTAAAAAGGACACTGTCACCTAAAAACTATTGCGTGATTTTGAAATATGTTATTTTTATTTAAAAAACTGTTTTTAATTTATTTAGATTTTAAGATTATGCCACATAAAGTATGCTGTCCAGAAACTTTTCATCTTAGCCCAACATTACTTCCCTCCCTCACTGACACCATTTCAGTGCTAGGGGAGCTGGCAATGCATTACTAAGGTGTGTCATTAAATGCGAGAGCTAATGTGGGGCAACATCAAGCCATTACCTCATTACATTCAAAGAATTAAGTATTTAAAAATTCTTATTGTAGAACTTCCATCTAAACTTTTATTATGATAGTGCGACAACACCAACACAATAAATGGCACATTCCCAAAGGGGTGGAGGAGTCTCGCTTACATTACAAACCCCTTGCAAACTTGCATAGGCTTGGGGAGGTCCAGAGGAGGTCCAGTAACTATACCCCTGTAGGCTGTTTTTAAAATAATGTTTAGACTTATACTGGAGATTAACCCTTTGAGTATCAGAGAGGTATAAAAAAGCATTGCATTGCATTACTTTATACATCCATTTGGCACACAAAGTATTCACTAATTTGGACCCGCAAATCCTTATGTCTAGGGACTCCATTGATCTAAAACTAATATTCGCATGCATCATCTTTTGTGTGTGAGATTGACCAAACTCCAGTATTCAGTGAAGAGCTGATGAGGACAGGAGAGACGTTAATCAGTTTACTCTCCTTTTCCAGATTCACAACAGAAATTCTACTGAAGTGTGGGTGGATTTGCATTAGAACGTCAGATATGGAAGTTAAATGGAAAAGTATTTGAATAAGTTCAGCAACAAACATATGGTAATGACCAGTATAAACTGCCACAGCAATGAGTGACAAACTGGATCTTTGGATTCATGCTGTACAACTCAAATGTCTTAATAATGCGTCTTCATATAGCAGTTTTTAAAAATATCAATAATCTGATCTGGTTGTCTATAGCCAATCTGGGTATTTGATATGCCATGATGTACGTTCTTATTATCCTTTTCTAGCTTTAATTTGTAGCTGTTGTGGATATAAACATCTAGGTATAGATATTTTATTTTGATTGTTTTTGTTTCATACTTAACACTCTTATTACAGCTTTGCACTTTCTATTGACCCAGTGACCTTTTCATGGTAGAGCAACAGGGTGTAACGGAATATACATGTATTAATATACATGAGAAACTGCATATTCTGTGAACACATGCAGAGGCCCCAAAACAGTGACTGGACTTTAAGTGATTGGTGGCTGACAATGTTTTCATTCACCTTACACCCAGAAGATTGTGCTTTTTTGGTTGGTTGGTTTGTTTGTTTTTTGGATGGGGGGTTGGAGTGCAAGTGTAAATGCAACAAGTCTGTACATCCTCAGTTGTATTTCATATTTTCATTTTTACATTACACATTATATATGAAATAGACCATAAATACAATTTCTGAGGGAAATACTTCTTCACAAATGTAAAAAAAAGAAAAAAAAAGGTTATTACAGAATGCACTTGCCTCTTTTCTTTAGTGTATATACAATAATGTGCAAAAGTTTTAGGCAGGTGTGAAAAAATGCTGTAAAGTAAGAATGCTTTCAAAAATAGACATGTTAAAAATAGTTTATATCAGTGGTTCTCAACCCATGCTCTCAGTGGCTACTAACAGGCCAGGATTTGAGAATTTCCTTTTAAGAGCACAGGTGAGTTAATCAATATGAATGAGCCTCTGACCAAACCCTTGTGTTCCAGCAGGGAAATTCCTAAGTCCTGGCCTGTTAGTGGCCACTGAGGGCATGGGTTGAGAACCTCTGGTTTATATTTATCAGTTAACAAAATGCATAGCGAGTGAACAGAAGAAAAATGTAAATCAAATCAATATTTGGTGTGATCACCTTTTGTCTTCACAAGAGCATAAATTCTTCTAGGTACACTTGCACACAGTTTTTTAAGGAACTAGACTTGTGCACGGCCAAAATTTTCAATTTAATTCTAATTCGGCCAAAATTATTTTCTTTTAAATCGGATGATCTTAATTTCGGACTGGCCCTATTAGATTCTGACAACATTCTGATCTATTCTGAATGATTTGGCCAAATTTAACATGGGTTAAATGATAGCAGTGTGCCTCCGTGCATGCTGCTATCATTCTTTCCAGACAAGATATGCATATAGAAGAAGATCCATCCCAAAAACAGACATTGTCTTACATTGCTAGTCTGTGCATGTCACTTCTTCTCCAGCATGGGTTGCCGGTCACAATCCAAATTGCATGTGTTCGAACATTGACAACCCATGCCTGTCACATTCAATGTAGCATATGGTCGAACATCGACAACCCATGCCTGTCATATTCAAGTTAGCATATGGTCGAACATCGACAACCCATGCCTGTCACATCCTACTCAACATAAGTGTTCGAACATCGACAAACTGTACATGTCACGTTCTATGTTAGTACATGGTTAAAGGTTTCATTTTCTCATACCAACCTCCTATTGTCCATCTTTGGTACCCAAATTCCTCTGTTTCGTTTCCCTACCCTGATTTCCCCTCATATCAGTCTATGTGTATACATTAGTGTTTCATACATTAATCTTCTGCTAAATCGTCAACTCACTTACACAAAGAGTAGGTTATGAAGTTAACTACAAAATGACTGGAATGTCCCACCAGTCACACCACCAGCAACATGTATATGATCTCTGTATATCCATCTCCGTTCACTACTTTAGGCTGTAATCTTTCAAACACAAACCCTACCTTTCAGTGTATCATTCTCCTAAGCACTCTTCATCCTGTATTGTCCAAAACCTTAGCCACTTTCACCCTTTGATTGCCAGAGCGGTATCCAACACATTGCTCAAAGAGTTAAGTAATTTGTTCACTTGCACCAAGGGCTGGCAAGAGTTCAACCAGTAGGTCAACAACCATGCCCCACTAATTCACAACAAATTTCCCCCATCTTTGGCCATTTTTTTTCCAGTTAGCTCCATGCTCTGCTTGTGTCTTCCTAGCTATCACTGTAAGTAGTAATGTTATGTACAGTATACACTGGATTTGTAATTGGTTTACCCAGTAGAGTTGTCACGTAGTAGTAAAGTTCAAAGAAACTGAATGCGCCGGGCCTTGAGCACTCTCCGGCATGATCACAGATTGCCACGCATAGTTTGTCGAACATCACGAACATTTGTCTGTCACAGTCTAACCTGCATAGTTTTTCGAATATAACCCACCCTACACAGTTAGTCGAATACAAATTAAGTGAACATCACCAATCCATCATATTGGATATATTGAGTTGGCATCGCCCATTCCAGCTCAAGCTTTTGAATACTATTGTCCCAAGTTTCGAAATCTTAGCATTCCCTTGCTGTTTGGCTAGATGCCTTACTAACAATGCAAAAAAGTTAAAGATGACTCTATGACCTGGAAAAAAGTGGGGAGTACTCCCAAACAAGAACCATCCCCCAACAGACACCATCTTGAAGAAGAGTACTGAGTGCAGACCAACAGCAGCAATGGCCAGAAGGAGAGATCTACCCTTCAGCATGGAGGAGAATGAGGCACTAGTGAGGGCACTGCAAGGTTGTTTTTCCCAGCTCTTTGTCCCATTGACAGCTTCCATTGACAGGTGGCAGTGTCCCCACACACATCAGACAGATGCAGAAAGCGGGTTTACAGCATAAGAAGGCAGATGCTGTGGAAAAGGGCGAAGATGGAGGTAGTGCAGTCATCTGGGACCTCCATTAGATCTGTTCTATTCCATCATTATGAACAGGCCCTGGTTGACCTCATTGCAACATCTGAGGCAGAAGCTGCTCCTGCTTCAGGCGGTGATGAGGATGTTGCTGGTCCATCACATGCTGAACCAGCTCCCATCACCCCTGTAGCAGGACCAGTGGAATCCTCAGATGCTGAAGATGACCGTGCTCCTGCATCTTCCCCTGCCCCTACAGCACCTGTCTTCCCTTTCCACATGCCTGCTCCTGTTCCTGCTGATGTACGTGCCCAATCTCCATCAGATGGAGGGAGCGACTCTTCTTCTGGTCTGGTGATTTGCGCCAGTTCTGCCAGGAGCAGTGGCAGTGATGTTCCCTCCCTGCACACCTCAGAGTTGGGTACTCCAGTGCCAGACATCCCCTCAACTCAGGAGTCAGAGCATAATGATGTGTTTTCTGGTAAGTAATTGTATTCTGATGCAGGTGTTCATGTAATGTAGTCAAGTTGTGTTAACCCTTTGAGTGCCAGAGGGGTACACAATGCATTGCATGTGTGTCACGGTTCCCCAGAATAACTCAGTACGGTATATTTAAAATTCAATTTATTAAAATAATAATGTAAATGTAAATAGCAGGAACAAGTAGAGAGTCACAGCCAGCAAGTGCTACTACCAGATATAGTAAACTGCCAAGGTGGATCACTCTACTAGAGACTAGGCCTAAGCCATTGGTAGTCTCTGCTGGAACCAGGAACAGGAACGAAACAAAGGCAGGAACAGGAACACGAAGACTTGGTCCTGGGTAGCGAGGAATCTACCAGACTCACGCCTGCAGTCAGACTAGTAGTAGTAGATACTTGACTCATGTCTGCAGTCTGGATGGAGGAAGCGGATCCTTGACTTGTGCCTGCAGTCAGTATAATAGCTAGTCTACCAGAGCCCCAGGTCTGCACCTGATTGGGTGTGTGCTAAGTACAGGGGACAAACAAGAGAATAGTCAGACAGAGCCAAAGGTCAGCACCAGAAATGGTAGTCAGACAAGCCAGGTTATACACAGTTCAGATAGTCAGCCAGAGCCACAGGTCTGCACCAGATTGGATGGTCTGACAAGCCAGGTCATATGCAGTTCAGGTAGTCAGCCAGAGCCACAGGTCTGCACCAGATTGGGTGTCCAGTATAATAGGATAAGACAGAAGAATAGTCAGACAGAGCCACAGGTCAGCACCAGATTGGATGGTCAGACAATCCAGGTCATACAAAGAGCCCAAGGTAACAGAACTGCTTTGTACAACAATGAAAGAGCAACTGAGTCAAGACTCAGTCTGCCCTTTACACCCCATCACAGGAAGTAGGATGGAGGAGCCCACACTAAAAACAAGACCCTGCATCATTCTGACACATCTCATAGCCTTGCTACTACTCTGCTCAACGTCATATAACGACGTGAGCCCAAAAATGATGCATCTCCGTGATGCTTCCGTGCACGGCGTCAGTTCAGTGACACACAGGCAATACTACCATCCAGCCAGAGGCCATGGATGGTTACTGACACCACCAAGTGCGCACAAACCCGGGCCATGGAGAGACGTCTGGAACTCAGTAGAAGCGTCAAGATGGAGGATACTTCTCCAGCGTTGCCTGGAGCGTGGCACTGCAAATCACACATATCTGCTCTGTGTAACGTAATCCTTTGAAATGCAATGTCCACGTGTTTACTGTAATGTAGTACTTTGTTATGCAATGTCTGTGCGTGTGTGTAATGTAATGTAATGTAGTACAGTTTGTTATTCAATGTCCATGCCTGTGTGTACTGTAATGTAGTACTTTGTTATGCAATGTCCATGTGTGTGTGTGTAATGTAATTTAATACTTTGCTATTCAATGTCCATGCATGTGTGTACTGTAACGTGGTATTCTCTTCTCATTACAGATGACCCTGATGGAGTACCTAGCTCTGGCAGGGAGGGGGAACAATTGATCGTCCTGGATCTGCAGCCGGGCACTGCCACTGCTCTTGCCAGTGTGGAGGAAGAGGTGGCTGTTGGTAAGTTGTATTTAAGATGTCTCCCTCACATACAAATGTGTTTTTAGTCATGTTAAATTGTTCCATATGTGTATTAGCACCCCCAGCTTGCTTTAGCCATATCTAGTTTATATAAATATTGCATTGCCACAGGGGTGAGCAGCAACGCATTGCTAAGCTATGCTTTGCTCACATTTCTGGCACTCCAAGGCAGGGCCAGACTGGCCTACCGAGATACCGGGAAAATTCCTCGTAGGCCGCCTGCACCGGTCTTCCTGAGGCTGCTTCAAAATCAAGAAGCAATCCATGGCCATGGTCCTGCCACCTTGCGGCCGTGGATTGTTTCTTGATTGCAGGAGCTCTGGCTGCGGCCACAAGGTGACAGGAACACGGCCGGGAGATGTGAAGGGCCCCGCAACATGCTGAGTTCTGTGCCTTCTTCAGCACAGACCTGTAGCAGCTGAGCTCCCTAGTCTGATTTTTAGTAATGGTGAACGCTGGGAGATGACATAATCTCCCAGCACTCTGCATTAGTGAAGAGAAGACTGTGCGGGAGCAACAGCAGTAAAGAGGTCTGTGCAAAAGGAGGCACAGACCTCTCATGCCACACCTCTGGACCACCAGGGAGGCAGGAAATGGACATGGGGGGGCAATGTGGAGATTGTGGCAATGTGGAGATTGGGGGCAATGTGGAGACTGAGAGCAATATGGAGATGGGGGCAATATGAAGATTGGGGGGGCAATGTGGAGACTGAGGGCAATGTGGAGACTGAGGGCAATATGGAGATGGCGGGCAATGTGAAGATTGGAGGGGCAATGTGGAGACTGAGGGGTAATGCAGAGACTGAGGGGCAATGTGGAGGTCACTCAGTGACATCAGACGCAGCCTGAAGAAGAGCACTGCATCTGTGCACCGGGTTGTCCACACCACAGTGATATGGGGCTGGTAAGAAATTTTTCCAGGGATGGATTTTATTGCCAGTCCAGCCCTGCTCCAAGCGTTAAATATTCCACTAATGCACATATAGAGCACATGTAAGAAATGTTTGTCATGCTCCTGCCATTCACATGTAGATGCAAAAACATGTACATCTGTTCAATGTCTAATATGTCTTTTTAGTAATGGTGAACGCTGGGAGATGACATCATCTCCCAGCACTCTGCATTACTGAAGAGAAGACTGTGCGGGAGCAACAGCAGTAAAGAGGTCTGTGCAGAAGGAGGCACAGACCTCTCATGCCACACCTCTGGACCACCAGGGAGGCAGGAAATGGACATGGGGGGCAATGTGGAGATTGTGGCAATGTGGAGATTGGGGGCAATGTGGAGACTGAGAGCAATATGGAGATGGGGGCAATATGAAGATTGGGGGGGCAATGTGGAGACTGAGGGCAATGTGGAGACTGAGGGCAATATGGAGATGGCGGGCAATGTGAAGATTGGAGGGGCAATGTGGAGACTGAGGGGTAATGCAGAGACTGAGGGGCAATGTGGAGGTCACTCAGTGACATCAGACGCAGCCTGAAGAAGAGCACTGCATCTGTGCACCGGGTCGGCCACACCACAGTGATATGGGGCTGGTAAGAAATTTTTCCAGGGATGGATTTTATTGCCAGTCCAGCCCTGCTCCAAGCGTTAAATATTCCACTAATGCACATATAGAGCACATGTAAGAAATGTTTGTCATGCTCCTGCCATTCACATGTAGATGCAAAAACATGTACATCTGTTCAATGTCTAATATGTCTTTTGTTGTATGTTGTTGGTTTATGTTTGTGGAAAGAGTTCTGAGTTTTGTGTTTCTGGTTGTTGTAACCATTTCAATGGCAGAGGGGTACCCAATGCATTATAAAAATTATTGTGCACCCCTCTGGCACTGAAATGGGTTAAAGCTCCATACAATTATCTCACCCTTGTGAAAATGTCCTGTATCTCCTCAGGGTCATCGCAGGCTGTGTCTGGTGAGGAGGAGGATGACCCACCTCTGGGGGTGTTTGCCTCTGCTCCTGAGGCTTTGGAAGGGGGAGCGCATGGTAAGTAAAATCCTAAATCTGCTGTCCCATGTGTTTTCCACCTGTCTCCCCTTCCCTTACAAAACCCCAAAGTCCCTGGAGTGATCTGTGTTCTTGTCACACATACCTGTGACAGTATCATGGCATGAACAAATATCATTATGTGATTTTTGTTCATGCCATGATCTTGTCATACACATATGCTTGGTTCCAGGCCATAGAACACACCTACAGTTCTCATTTGCAGGCTAGCACTAATTGAGTGTTGGTGGATCAATCACAATGACAGTGATGATCCACCTGTGTCCAATCAAGGCTAAAGGGCAAACCTGACCTGTCAGTTTGTTCATAGGTGGTCAATCTTGTTTTCAGGCCACAACAATGCCACATATTTGCTGAGTCCCCTCAAATTAAAGTGGATGTGTCACCTATTTATAACATAGCCTTAAATAGTTAGGGTACATATCGAACACCTCTAAAACGTTATTACTTTTTTTTTTAAGTTTTATTTGTTGTAAATGTAACTTAGAAAGTCAGTCCCCTATCTCCTTCTGCATAAACTTCTCTGCCTCTGCTCTCCAACCTCCTCCGATGACGGAGGCTTCTGTCTGTAAGCTGGAGTGGTCTCATTGGCTAGATATCGATCTCTGCCAATGAGACAACTCCAGCTTGCAGACAGAAGCCTCCGTCATTGGTGGAGGAAGTAGAGCAGAGGCAGAGTGATGGACTGCGGTTACAGAGCAGGTAACCTCAGTCTATACGGAAGTAGGTAGGGGACAGATTTTCTAAGTTAAATTTACAACAAATAAAACTTAAAAAATGTATAACGTTTTAGAAGTATTTGATATGTAGCCTATTTAGGCAATGTTATAAATAGGTGACACATCCACTTTATAACATTTTGTGTGGTGATTCTCAGCAATGGTCCTGTAGTCTAGGATGCACAATCATGTCCTCTAACCACCCCAACAGTGCATGTTGTCACTTGAACACAAGTGAATGTCAATACCGCTTGTGTTTAAGTGAGCACATCCTGACAACATGCACTGTTAATGTGGTTAGAGGACATGATTGTGCATCCTAGACAACAGGACCATTGATGAGAATCACCCTGCTAAATGCATCAAACATCTGTGTGCCAGAGAGGTGCTCACTGCTATGCATTTCTTCTTTCCCCACAGCTGCATCTGATGAAGAACAACAGCAGCAGCCCCCTTCCAGCCAGAAGTACGCAGAGGCCCTGGACGTCCTATACAGGATCTTGGATGACATCAGGGGCTTAAGGCGGCAGCTGGGATACAACATGCACCATCAGGAGGCTCTGCTCCAACAAATGGTAGAGCAGAATAGAATGATGCTGGGCCTCTTGATGGAGTATGTCGTGCGTTCAGGGCCACCCCCCACCCCCAGCTCCTCCTCATCAGACAGCAGCCTAGCATCATCTGACACCCTGCCTGCTGTATGTGGTGGTAGGCATCACCTACCCAGAAGGGGCCTCACACAAGGGGAGGAAGGAGGAACCCCCACTGACCCCATTCCCTCCAGAGGGGGATTTATATAATTTTTATTTTATTATTATTATTATTATTATGTTGTTAAATTACATTTTACAACTTCAGCATAGTTGTTGTCCATTTATTACAGATACAAATAGGGGGGGGATACACCAAAGTGTTATGAGGAGGTGATGAATTGGAGATGACCCTTCCATTGTGATGAACGATCCTTGCTTCTTCCATCTAGCCAGTGAGCCGAAATTTAATCAACCTGTAAGTTCTTAGTGCATTGGCTCCATGGGATAATCCAGGAATCGGAGAGTTTAGCACACTGGAGAAGTTCCTTACACCTCATCATCATTTGAAAACACCTTAGTGAATAACCCCACTGCTAACCCACACTTCAGTGTGTGTGTCTCCAACCCTTGTCTGTTTCCCCTAGAGATTGGAAAAGGGAAGGAGACAGACACAGATTTGCATGAAGGGAAGCTGAAAGAGGAGGAGGGTGGCAGAGGGACAGAAAGGGAAGGAGATGGATGGATAGAGAGTGAAGGAGGCGGATGGGCAGAGAGGGAAGGAGGCGGACAGAGGGAATTGTAAAGGAGTGAAAGGGAGGTGTGTAGACTGACAGGGCTCGATTCAAATGTTGTAGATGGCTCTTTTTTCTGCTGACATAATTTTTTGGGTGTTAAAGTTAAGAGGTATTTTCAAACATTGGAAATAATAAAAACACTGTAAATTGCAATTCAATTGTCTGCGTTAGCTATGAAGATCCAATAAGGGAGTAAATTTATTGCAGGAAAGTTAAGACCTACTTTTTTTCTGACTTGAGTCCCTTGTCGCATCTTCAAACAGCTGGCGCTAAAACTGAAAGAGAAAATAAAGTTAAAAAAACAACCTAAGTCCCCAGTGGGTGTATTGATATGGGGCCCTAAGCCTCACATCAATACACCCAAGCACTCCAAAACAATGTCAAATGTTAGTAGAATTAACTCCACACAGACATCTTTCCATAGTGATATCTGCAGGCCTGCTCTGTCAGTCCCAGCCTGCTCTAGGAGGCGTTGCTAGGAGCCATTTGGCTCCAAAGGGACTTAAAGTGCAGGTATGCAGACCTTAATATGGAAAGATGTCTGTGCGGTTTCCTGCCTGTCAGTCCGGGAGCAGTGTATAATTCTCATTAACGCGGTAATAATTCTGGCAACTAACTTTACTGAGTAGCTAGGCGCCAGATGGGTAATTATTTGGGGCTATGTTTGTAAGAGGTGGTAGTTCCACTGTAATGCAACAACGTTTCAAAAGGGAACCAACTGGTGCGAGGTGGACTCAGGATGACAGCAACACTGGAGTTGTAGCCAGCAGCAAACCGCAGAAGACTGGAGCAGGCAGGTCTCAGTCAGTAGATGGATAAAGCAGCAACTGAGGAAGACTGGTGAGAGGCAGACTCAGGATGACAGCAACAATGGCGATGTAGGCAGCAGCAAACCACAGAACACTGGAGCAGGCAGTACTCAGTCAGCAGATGGATACAGCAACCACTGAGGAAGACTGGTGTGAGGCAGACTCAGGATGACAGCAACACTGGAGATGTAGCCAGCAGCAAACTGCAGAACACTGGAGCAGGCAGGACTCAGTCAGTAGATGGATAAAGCGACTGAGGAAAACAGGTGTAAGGCAAACTCAGGATGACAGCAACACTGGAGATGTAGCCAGCAGAAAACTGCAGAATACTGGAGTAGGCAGGACTCAGTCAGCAGATGGATACAGCAGCAACTGAGGCTGACTGGCGCGAGGCAGACTCAGGATGACAGCAACAATGAAGATGTATGCAGCAGCAAACCGCAGAACACTGGAGCAGGCAGGACTCAGTAGATGGATAAAGTGACTGAGGAAGACTGGTGTAAGGCAGACTCAGGATGATAGCAACACTGCAGCAAACTGCAGAATACTGGAGCAGGCAGGATTCAGTCAGCAGATGGATACAGCAGCAACTGAGGCTGACTGGCGCGAGGCAGACTCAGGATGACAGCAACAATGAAGATGTATGCAGCAGCAAACCGCAGAACACTGGAGCAGGCAGGACTCAGTAGATGGATAAAGTGACTGAGGAAGACTGGTGTAAGGCAGACTCAGGATGATAGCAACACTGCAGCAAACTGCAGAATACTGGAGCAGGCAGGATTCAGTCAGCAGATGGATACAGCAGCAACTGAGGATGACTGATGCGAGGCAGACTCAGGATGAAAGCAACATGGATGACTGTAGATGTCTGAAGTCTTTTTTGTTTTTCTAATCTGCATTGAACGTGAGAGCAGGGTAACCCAGCTTTGGCAAGTTGACATTTAAAAAAGCAATTTTCTCCATAAGGTAGGGGGACCAACTGAGAGCGCTGGGGGCTAAGTATGTTTCCAGTTACTGAAAACACCCGCTCACTCTGAACAGTGGTTGGGGGGCAAGAAAGCAACTCCTGGGCTACCAGGGACAATGTAGGACACACAGCCCTCTTGTTATCCCAGAAAGTCAAGGGATCTGTACTTGGGGGCAAAGATGGTTCCACAAGGTAAGCCTTAACCTCAAACTCAGCACTTTTTCTATTAATGGGGAGCTTTTTGTTTTCTCAGAAGCATAATCTGTCCATTGCTTCAGCATAAAAAGCAGAAGCTGCTCCACCGGAACAGGATGAAGTGCTACTGATGCTACTACTAATAGGTCCTGGAAGACCACCACACTCCTCCAGCTCATCATCAGAATCTTCTTCCACCTCCTGTGACTGCATTCTAGTTTTTCTTTGCCTCTCATACACCCTTGCTATCAATATTTCCCTCCAGGCAGTGAGGGAATTGGAACGAAGTGCCATCTTGCCTTTCATTCGAGGATCACAAATTGTGGCAAGCATTAACTCGTGACAATTGTCCATGCGCTCTTCCATGCACTGAGTCAGTTCCTTCTTCAGCCTCGTTAGAAGGGCAGCAACATCGGGAAGTATATTACCCTCAGCACCAGGCAAGCGTTCCCTATGGGAAAGGAAATCGTCCAGTTTTAAGGAGAGGTGCGTGAAGAGGGGAATGACTTCTGCCAGGCTAGCTTTCTCTGCTCAAAAGTTCCGTAAAAGCACGGAAAGGCATAAGGACTGTCACTACCTGTTCCATCAGGGTCCAGTCAGCCCTGCCCAGTGTTCTCTTACTGCCAATGAAATGGTGACATCACATTGCATGAATGGCCTTTTTCTGTTCCAGGATACGCTCTAGCATATCTAAGGTGGAGTTCCACCTGGTCCCAACATCTTGTTTAAGGAGGTGCTCTGGGAGGTCTGCCTTTTTCTGTTCCTCCTTGAGTACCTAGATATCTTTGATGCTCTGATGGAAGTGGTCAGAAATTTGTCAGCACAACTCCAGAAGTGGTGACAACCTTCCAGTGTTACTGCCATCCTCAAGAGCAGACTTCACTACTAGATGCAGGCCTTGAGCCTTGATCATCTCAGCTGCAGCATCAGTAACCACAAACCCTATTTGCGCCTGTGTGCTTGCTTGCTCCCCTAGCCAGTGCACCACCATGTTCTGCAGTGCTTTGCGAATGTTATCTGAGGTGTGCTGCTGATCCATTACCTCAGCATGGAGGAGGAAAGAGCAGTGCCCTGCCTGCTTGGCTACTGCACCTGAACTTGTCGTTGCTATCAGTGTGTCTTGCAACACATTGGGCTGCCACCAATGCGTCGACAATGATAGGAATCCATGCTGGTCACTTGGAGCACTCCATAAGTCAGTGGAAATTGCACTGACTGGCCAGCAGCCTTTCCTAGCAGGTCCTTCAAAAGACCAACACACGACCTATACATTGAGGGCACTATAGATCTACTAAACGTGGTGCGGGATGGAATTTTATATCGGGGTGCGACAGCCTCCATAAGTTGATGGAAGGGCTCACCGTCCACCAATTAAAAGTAGCACCCCGAATGGCTATGAGCTGTGCAATTAGGCGTGTAATTTTCCTGGCCTGCTGTCTGCATATCCCCTTTTGAATGAAACCCACGAAAATCTTCCAGTGTGGCCTGTATTGACTTTGTGATGGGCTGTGACTTTCTGTTGCTTTTACAAGGACCAGATGTGGCATGATTTCCCTGCCCTCTCTCCTGCTTACTGGTGTTGAGTGTGACACTGGTAAATATAGTAGTGCCACCATGTTCTGCACTCATCAACACTAACTGTGGTGGATGTTCAGGTGTTGGTTCATCCCGGAGTGGTTAGAGGACCCAACACCCTCCCCCAGCTGACTTCCCTGCCACACAATTTGCATTTTGTTAGCTGGCCATCACCAAGTACCACAAAATGGTCCCCCGCTTTGGAGCGACAGATGATTCTGGAAGGTGGTGGAGAAGAAGAAACTGAGGTGACACTTTCTTCATCTTCACATGCTGGAACAACCTCACTATGTTTTTTTTCTACATACCTTTACAGGTGTACTAGTAGACTCAAAGATGGCAGCAGGGATGTTGGGACTGGGATTGGAGGAGGATGGAGTAACACTGGTGGCAGAGACACTAGCAGCTACTACCTGACTGGGAGACTCATTTGGAACTGGAGAGGCAGGTGGTGAGTTTTCATCAACAGAAGACAGAATTGTAGCTGGAAAAACAGGAGGAGTACTATGGGCAGCAGTGGAATAATGAAGCTCAGGAGAATAATCAAGGTCAGTGGAAAAATAAAGCTTAGCAGGCCTTGGTCTCTCACATTCTTCTTCTACCTCTTGTAGGTTTGGACAAGAAGAAAAATCATCAGTAGCAGATTTTGGGGAGAGCTGATTAATTCCTTCTTCTGCCTGTTTCTAACAAGCCTAAGTCTTACATATCATGTGACGCTAACAAGCCTGAGTGATAAAAATTTTCTCTGATGTGATTCCTCATGGCTTATGACTCTAACAAGCAAAAGTCTTACAAATCAATGTTTCCTCAGGGCTTGTGCCTAACAAGTTTAAGTCCTACACAGTAAAGATTCTTCAGGGCTTGTGCCTAACAAGTGTAAGTACTTCAAATCAATGTTTCCTTGGGGCTTGGGCCTCTAAGAACAAAAAGTCCTTCACATCAATCTTTCTTCAGGGAATGGGTCTCTAACAACAAGTCCAAGTCGTACACATCATTGTTTCCTCAGGGCTTGTGCCAAACAAGTTTAAGTCCTAAAATCAATTTTTACTCAGGGCTTGTGCCTAACACAAGTCTAAGTCCTACAAATCAATGTTTACTTGGGGCTTGGGCCTTTAACAACAAGTCTAATTCCTACAAATCATCCTCTACAAAAATACTCTATCCCGTCAAGTATTAGTCTGCCCCAGCTTACGTCAGGTGGTCTCTATTTCTATTACGTTACATAGCAAAGATTTTATTTTATTTTGTTTAGCTAATTCTTTAACCAGACTCCACTAACATTATTTTAAATACAATGAGCAAATTGAAAAACTGCACTTTTCGTGGGAAGTTATTAGTCAAGAGTGAAGTGCAATTATTAGCTGATTTTGGCTTGAGACTAATACTTTCGCCCATCCCTAGTGCCTGCCATAGCTTTGAGAAATGTGTCCAATGGGCCAGTTGCATATATCCATTTTGATCCATTGCAAGATTACATTTTCTTCTATTATGCTGGCGTTTGTTGATGTTGATGTTGGAAAGTATATTATCGATCTTGTATACCTATAACAGTAGGCTTGGGAACTGATGAACTTATCTAATGCTGGACATATTACACATAGATGGCAGGAAGACAGAGGCTACAAAACATGCTGCTTCATTTACATATTTTATGCAGTTATGAACATAGGGGTATGCAAGAATGAGCTTTTGCAAACATTGAATAACTGATTATCTTATTCACCGTACAATGAGGCATTATTTTTTCTGTTATCCTCAAGTACATTGTTGACTAAAAGACATGTGTATAAGAACAAAGAAAAATAAAATACTCATAGACAAGGTTTGTAAACACCATTGATTTGCAGACTATTTACAAAAAGTACGAGATGGATAGAAAAATGTTAAATTGTCAACTGGAGGTAATTATACTTAACTGAAATAAAAACAAATAAAATAAATCAAATAAACTATATTAATATATACCATAAAATAGAAGTTTAAAAAGACAATATTAAAATAAGCATGTAAAATTATTTAACTTACATGAAGATTCATTTTTTTCTTTGTAATGTTGTGGCATCATCATTTCAAGTGTCAATACATGTTAATGCAAATTTGCTAAATCATTTGGCAGTATGGAAGAAAATAACATCCTGACTTGTAGAGAAATAATTCCAAAACCAATAAATGTCTATATTAAATGTTCAAAGAAAAAGAGGAACAAATCAGATTTTTAGTTGATCACCTTTGGTAGTGTAAACCATACCATACTGCATCCAGAATAAACCTTTAATGAAATGCAAAGGCAGATGTTGACTGGCAAGCAAAACAATGGGTGTTTTATTTATTTAGGATGGATTACCCAGTTATATTGCTGTAGGAATAATAGCAATGTTTTCGAGAACCAAGCCTGATGAAGGAAGATCGCTGTCTCCAAAGCACTTCTACTGCAACAATAAAATTGGGAAAGCTATTCATAATTATGGATGAAGGAAAAGTCCCATTTTGTTCCAAAGGAAATGTCCATGTAAAAATATTGTTTTCAGCTTTTCCTGCCTGAATTCCCACCAACAGAAAAACCATTAGATTCTCCGCCCTTTTGTTGCCACCTTAGAATTTCCAGCAAGATAAGCTCCATTTTCTGCGTATGTTTCCCAATAGCATTGAATCTTTCCAGTTCCACCTCAATTATATCAAAAAACACAATTTCCTGCCATCTAGCATGGTCTAGATTAGGAGAGAAAGAGACTAGAAGCAGGCAGAGAGAGGGAGAGAGAAAACTTTTGCTTTAAAGGGACAGTAATTTCCCATAAAAACTTGATATAGTTTTGTACAGCAGGGAAAAATAAGCTGAACGGCACAAACCGTATCTCTCAAACCGCTATGGTTTGAGAAATACCGGCATTGAGTGTTCCCCCCTCCCTCCCCTTCTCCTGCTGTCAGCTGTAATTCTGACAGCAGGAGATCCGTGTTGGTTGACAAGCGAGGGCTCTTCAGCAGAGCCAAAATCATGTTATTGCAAAAGAAATACTTAATTGGAAAGGTATACAAAGTGTGCTTGCAAACCAGGCACACTTTGTAGACCTTTCCAATGAAGTAATTATTTTGTAATAAGGAGATTTTGGCTCAGCTGCAAAGCCTCTGTTTGGTCCCCAGAGAAGATAGGTATCAGTACAAGACCAGGCTGAAGGAGGCCAAATGTATTATTAGATGTGCCAAAGCACACACAGTCAACAAGAAAGGGGGATAAAACATTTTTTAGATAAGTGAAAGGAGGAAAATGAAACAAGGAATAGTTAGACTGAAAACAAAAAATGGAAAGTATGTTGATGAGAATAAAGGGTTAGCTGACTGTCTCCATGAATATTTTTGTTCATTTTTTACAGAGGAAGATGAAGGGAAGGGACCTCTGTTAGAAAAAAGAAATAGCAAGACATGGGAAACATGCATGTTTACAGAGGAAGAAGTTCTTATTCAACTTTGTACGGTAAAAACAGATAAATCAATAGGACCAGATGGGATACACCCAGAGTTATTAAAGGAACTTAAGTGTGTTCTGGCAAAACCTTTAACTGAATTATTCAATTAGTCGCTATCGACAGGACTAGTGCCAGAAGATTGGAAGATAGCAAATGTAGTACCGCTTCACAAAAAAGGTAGCAGAGAAGAGTCTGGTAACTACAGACCAGTAAGTCTTACATCAGTAGTGGGAAAATTAATGAAGACTATGCTAAAGGAAATAATTGTTGAATATCTGAATTTGAATGGCTTGCAAGATACCAAACAGCATGGGTTTACAGCAGGGAGATCTTGTCAAACTAACCTCATAGATTTTCTTGACTGGATAACTAAAATAATAGACCAAGGGGGAGCAGTATATATAGCTTATCTAGATTTCAGGAGACAGAGGGTGGTAGTCAATGGAGAATATTTGGATGAAAGGAATGTTACTACTGGGGTATCTCAGGGATCTGTACAGGGGCCCATTCTTTTTAATATTTTTATTAGTGATATTGCAAAAGGTATTCAAGGTAAGGTATGCCTTTTTACAGATGATACAAATATCTGCAATAGGGTAGATATTCCAGGGGGAATAAGCCAAATGACAAATGATTTTGGTAAATTAGAAGTATGGACAAGAGTGTGGCAGCTGCAGTTTAATGATGATAAATGTAAAATAATGCACTTGTGTCATAAAAATCCAAAGGAGAAATATACTGTTAAGGGTACTGTGCTGTCAGAGACAACACGGGAAAGGGATTTGGGAGTAATTATTTCTAATGACTTAATGGTAGGCAGGCAGGCAGGCAATGTAATAAAGAAGCAGGAAATGCAAGCAGGGTACTGGGTTGTATAGCTAGGGGCATTAGTAGCAGAAAAGGGGAAGTGGTCATGCCAGTCTACAGATCTCTAGTTAGACCTCACTAAGAGTATTGTGTACTATACTGGAGACCCCATCTCCAGAAGGATATAGATACTCTAGAGAAAATTCAGAGAAGGGCTATGAAAGGGTTAAAAGCCGCATTTTATATACTCTTTTGCTCTAACACATAGGCTTGATATCAAATTATAGGATATAGTTAATAATCAAACAGTTTAACACAGCAAATATAATTTACTTACAGGAATATCAGCATTGGAAATAATCTAAGTTTCATTTCTGTTTTTATTACTGGAATATATCTTAATTTCTCTTAAATGTTTGATATTTTGATATAAATATCCATTTTGGGAAAAACCCATGCCCAGGGGCACTAGGCCAAGTGTTGAGTTATTCTTCCAGGTTCCTGTTTTTATAACAGTATTTTTCATTGTTATTTTATGATTAGGCTCACTGGCCTATGCCCTGGGTATGGAGTGATCCCTAGTGGAATTCTGACAATGCTTACGTGTGCCATAATTAATAAGTATTAATTAAATAATTATGTCATGTATCCTGGGAGGTAATCTCTTAATGAGATATTACCCTCCTATTTCCAGTCACCTTTAAAAACTCATGTATCAACCAAATAAATTTGAGAAGTGATTATATCAGGGCTCAAAATTTCCACTCTCCACTAGCCAATGGCGGGTGAAGATTTAGCCCTGGCGAGTAGAAATTCAGCCCTGGTGGGTATGTTTTGGCTTGCAGTGGCGAGTAACTTTTCAGCTCTGGCTAGTATCAAAGGACTTCAAATTATAAGCCCTGATTATATCATCAACTTATGTTGTCTGTGTCTATAATTGTTACTCCCGAGCGTTCGAAAGGCCTATTAGATCCAGAGGAATGGTGTGGTGTCAAGTGTCCCCGGGGAACAGGTGTTACCTCAAGAAGAGGCAGAAAAGACGAGTAACCTAACAGGCTACTAAAATGGTGACTGGTTTACAGGAAAATAAATATCTGGATAGACTAAAGGATCTGAACATGTATAGCTTGGAGGAGAGAAGAGAGAGAAGGGATATGATAGAAACATTCAAATACATGAAGGGATTCAACAAAGTAAGTACATTTCAAAGGAGGAAAAATATTAGGACAAGAGGCCATAGTCTAAAACTAGAGGGACACAGGTTTAGACATAATTTAAGAAAGTTTTACTTCACTAAGAGGGTAGTAGCAGAAAAAGCATGTGGTCATGCCACTCTGTCCAAAAAAAAATTATAACTTAAAACAAAATCAACTTCTTTCCCCAGACTTCCACAGTACAGATATAATAACAGGAAGATCAGTAAGGAAATTGGACCACAGCTGCCTGTATCTTTCAAACCAAATCAGTCAGACAGAATATTGGGGTATTTGGGGTCAACCTGCTTTGCTCCTTTCTCACACCCCACGACATGTCCAACACAGAGATAATAATAACAAGATCAGCAAGGACATTGGATCACAGTTACTTGTGTCTTTCAAATCAAATAAGTCAGATACAATGTTGGGATATTTGCAGCCAATCTCCTTTGCTCCCTTCTCACACCACCAGACTCCCCCAGGACAGAGATAACAACAAGATTAGCAAGGAAATTGGACCACAGTTACCTGTGTCTTTCAAATCAAATCAGACAGACAGAATGTTGGGTTTTTCTCACACCACCAGACTCCAGCACAGAGATAATAGCAGCCAGATCAGGAAAGAGCTTGGATCACTGCTGCTTGCGTCTTGCCAGTAAGTCACACTGAATAATGTGTTGATTGGGGTTAACCTTCTTTCTCCCTACTCCACAGAGTGCCCTCAGACTCCCCTAATACAGAGAACAAATGTCCTGCCTAAAAGACTAAACTAAGCTTCATCTCTACGTTATTTGCCTGTCTTCTCTAGCTCAAAAATAAGCTACTCTCTCTTCCTCTCTCAAACACAGAATGGTATACTGTGGGAAATTGCTACCCCTTTTATATGCTGCCTGCAGGAATAGAAGGGAAACTTGCCATGTTGTGGGTAGAAATTCAGTATTCCCATTGATTTCAATGCAATGAGCTAGGTGACGAAAGTGGGAAAACTGCACTTTTTGCAGGAAATTTCCAGCTAGGAGGGAAATGCCATTTTTCTTCTATTTATGGTTTGAGGGGAAAACTCATCCTTAATTTTGAGGCCATCTATTCTGAGCCATAGAAGTTGTGGGTGGAAGAAACTGCAACATAAGAAGGGCAATATTTTGAACACATTTAGGGCACAATCTCTTCTCATAACCATGTGCAGAGGTGCTGTCCTTAGAAAGTTCAGACATAGTCTAAAGAGATAAAGAAGAACATTGTAACTACCAAGAGAAATAACACCAGTGCGAGTATACACATAAAGACTGAAAACATATGTCCATTAGTCACTGACCACAATACTTACAATAAGTTTATCCTGAAATGTTACAGCGTCTTAATTGCCTTAATCAACTTGTCCCATAACGCAGCAGGAGAGGACACAGCAGCATGGAGCTCCACACTGCTTTAGAAGATAGCCTTGGAAATCCAGAATCACTGAAGGAGAGACCATCCCGATTTTCTTTTCTTTTCTTTTTTTTTTTTGTTTAAAAGCTTTATCTGGTCAAATCCAAGTACAAAGTATGAAGGATACAAAGTACAATACAATAATTGAAATGGTACAGGAAGTAAATATACCAAAGAGTATCAATAATGAACAGTACAGTCACAACAAGATGAGCTATGGGTTAACTGAATTTGCTAATGGCAACATGTAGAAACGGGGAAGAAGTAAGAGAAAAGAAAATAAGGAGAGGAGGTCTTTACACATTTATCATAAAGTCACTGATATTTCTGTACTACAGAAATAACATTTTAGTTTGATACATATGTTAACTGCATTCATATATGGTATTATAAGCTATGTTAACTATGAGCTGTGAATTATAGAAATCAAGACAGTTTGATACTTTCCATCTGATACAAATACCTCTATGTCTGTTACCAGGATGTCATATTTCCAATGCAACTGCTTAGACAGCAGTCAACAGCATAATATATTAATTACATTACCTATTACTGAGACTACCTATGGCCATAACCTGTAGACATACATCATATTTTTCAGAGGGAAATAAGTCATTTTTGAAACATTTTTTCAGTTGTGATGTAAACATCTCCTAGCATCAGCACATAATTGAATGCTGTCAGTTTCACTTCAGTAGAAATAATTGGAAGTCTGCAACTACAAATTGCTCAACACAATGACCTACTGCTATATGCTACTGAGTGGCATACACTGTAAACTAAATAGCTATATTGGTATGAATCAACACAATATATATACAGATAGAGTCTATATAATCTCAAAATAACATTTCTGAGAAAAATCTACAAGAGCCATGCCTAGAACAATAACAAGCACATAATAATGATGATTCACTTATTCAGAATGATTTGGTACATTAAAAAACACACACAGAACATGGATTCAAAGCTGTGAAAATGTAAAAATGAGTTAACCTGTTAATTCATACTACATTTCCATAGTAATTTGGAAATCTACAGATTTATCAAGCTTTTTCAGAATTTTCCCATGAATGAAATGATGTGAACACATACCACTCTTTAGGTGCAAACTTACTAGTAGCTGGGACCATGGATTAGAAAGTGACACTTAGGCAAGATAAGTCAGGATCCAGTAGTTTGGCCATGGCATAATAGCATTTGTTTCATCATTAGGTCTCCATTCCTGCTTTATCTGGGCATAATACTGCAAATCTTCATGATGTACAAAGGAGAACTAGACCAGTTCTGGGGATACTGAAGGTTACTCTGCCTCTCCCTCTCTCTACATCAATAGAGACCCACATGAATATGTTGTTGGATTGAGCACTGTCATCCCAACACTTCCAGCTGGTCTTTTACAGCCATACTCTAATCCTCTCCCTTATAAGCAAAACAGTCTTCTCTCATGCGAGTATTCATCCAATTCCAAATCCAAGTGGAGTCCTGAGAGAGGAGAAGAATTGTCCCATCCATTCCCACATACTAGGGTTGATGTACTAAAAAAAGTGGGTCAGTTTTGGAGCAAACCAACAGTATCACAGGGAGCAAAAATATTCACATTTATGTAAATAACAACTAAAAACAGAAGGCCCTTCGTAGGTTAATCAGGCTCACATATAACAAATAGGTAGACTAAATTAAGATCTACTAACATTTTAGTGAGGGATGAGTGAAAACATTTGCAACAAAAGAAAAAAGTGTGGAAATGGCCTTTCTGCTTGTATTTAAATGCCCTTGAAATGTGCTGTTTTTTCCATAATTTACCACCACACACATATACTGATCCAGCCAGCTTCAACCACTTTACTGGTAGGGATGGGCAAAAATTTACACCTGAAACTGAAATCGGCGAAAAATGAAAAATTTCCTGTGAAAAGTGCTGATTTTCCGCTTTTTTCGCCAGTTCATTCCATTGAAATCAATGGGAACATAGAAGTTACACATATCAAATACCAAATATTATTTTATTTCCCAAAGGCATAGTATAATAGGGGCATGAGGGTGTCTGTGTTGGTGGAGTGTGGGGAAAGAATCAGTTGAACAGGGGATGATTTTTTGCGGGGAGGTAGTTAATATAAAATAAATCCTAAAGACAAATAAAAAATACCCATAAGACATGGTATAAAAGGGGTCTGAGGAGGGTGCCTATGTTGGTGAATGAACTTATCATTTGAACAAGGAATTTGTTTTAGATGGGTTTCTTGACTGCTATTGGGGGGACAGTTAATAAAAAAAAAATCAATAAAATAAAATAAAATAAGAAATTTATATGTAAAGTGATAGAGACAGGAACCCCCTGATATAAGCTGCCACTGGGGTGGACTGATACTTGACTTGATAGAGTATTTTGTAGAGGATGATTTGTTAGATTTGTTGTTAGAGCCCTTTGTAGGACTTAGACTTATTAGAGGCCCAAGCCCTGAAGAAACATTGATTTGTAGGATTAAGGCTTGTTTGGCACAAGACCTAAGGAAACATTGATTTGTAGGACTTAGGCTTGTTAGAAACAAACCCCCCAAAAATTGTTCATTTTTTTGTAGGACTATGTTTTTGTTTATTTATTTATTTATTTATTTATTTATTTCATTACACAAGCCCTGAGAAAAAAATGAAAATGCTCTACTGGCCTAGTGCCAGCAGGTCATGTTGGCCAGTGGTCACTGGCCATTGTCAAATGTCCTCCTTAGTCCATAATTGTGGAATTTGCAACTGCTGTTTTTACTGCTGCTGCTGAGTTGTTTAAGCAGCAGGATGATTAGGCAGCTGACAGGGAATGGGAACAACAGCAGTAACATGGGTGATGGATGATGAAGGTTCCACTTGCCACGACTGGCTCCACTGATGCGCCTGAGGCAGTAGCAGCACAATAAGTAGCCCCCGGTCTATGTGGAGAAAAGAAGAAGTTGGCAATTAATCTTCTCCACCTGCCCATCATCCAAAATCATTGGTGTGTTGTATACATTTTTTTCCCTTGAGAGCAGGAACTGTGGCTCTCATAAGCAACTGCAATGTGCACAGCGTGTATGTGTGGTAAATAACATATGGGGGCACAGCTGTATCCAAACACCATGACACCCGAAACCATGTACTGCTGCTGTCACTATACCCCACATACCTCCACACAACAATTCTTATCATGACAGGAGTCTCCCCTTTTGAACAAGACTAGGCACTGAAGAGTTAATGACAAGTGATCATGTGATCAACTGGTATAAAGGTTTACCTGTAATATCTCAGTTATAATATAAAATGCAGGTGTGGATTATAACCAATTTTCTTGGATAAGTATGCATGTACTTATCTATGTGCCTATCTATCTCTCTTTTACTCCCTTTCTCCCTAGATCTAGCTCTATCTCTATCTCCCTCTCTTGATTCTTTCTCTGCCTCTCTCTCTCTTCCCCCCCCAACCATATACCCCCATCAATGCCAAAGATCCATCAGGAGGCAGCCAGGAGGCATGTTAGAATGTGACACCTGCTTCCTAGGTTACTTCTCATGTCATATAAAGTCCTGGCAGGAAATGTCTCAGTGCACAGACAGACTCACAATATAAAGTTGATTAATGGAAGTAAGAAAGTAATTGAGAAATCAAGGAAGTGGGCTGCAAAATCAAACATACCACCTGTCTTGCAGATCTCTCAACTGCCTCTGAATGGGTCAGAGGTGGACAGAGGGATAGAGTGGGCGAGAATGATAGATGGAGATGCAGGTAGAAGGGTTTTTTAATCATGTATAGTGTACAAAACCAACTTTACCTGAGGTGAAAAGGGGGGGGAAAAGTGTGTATTATAACCACTATGGCATGTCAACCCACACTAATGTGGTACCATTGTTCAATAGTTGCTGAATACATTAGGAAATACCATGATTTTCAAACATCTTAGTACCTCTAAAGTGGTGGCATTAAAAATCTATCTATTTTCCTATAGAGACACTTCTGAAAACATTAGCCTAGGAGTAACAAGGCAAATGACCCCTTATTTTATGCAGTGGGTTGTCTTCTCTCCAAAATGGTATTCCTTGTCTATCGTTTCTTCATAAATCTGGTTGTTACAGCTAATGTAGTACATATTTAAAGAATGTAAGAAAAAAAGACAGGTTTAGGTAATTTTGTCCTGCTCTGTCAGCTCCTGTGGTATGTCAGCTCTTACCAATAGGATATGATTTCTATCAGGAGATAAGATGATAATCAGTACATAAATACTATAGTTTTCAAAGATTTCAGTACTTTGGAAGGAGTAGAAAAAAAATGCATATTTTTCCTTTAGCACCATCCTCCGGAAATATTTGTGTACACCAGCCTAGGAGTAGAAAGACAACTAACCATTCATTTGATGCTGTGGTTTAGCTTAATTCCAAAATGCTACACCTTGTGTAGCTTTTCTTCTTGTCTGTAGTTATTACAAACATTTAAATGAGATCATGTCATAAAAAAGCAAGAAAACTGATTGTGGTCTGTGTACATTCATGGTTTAGGCAACACCTACAGTATGCAAACTCATAAAAAATGGGGTACCATTTTACTCAGGATCTACATAAGCTAACATGGTGTTCCATGGTTTTCAGCCATATCAGTGTATTTGAAAGAGGTTAAATGTGAAAAAAATATATAAAAATTATAAATATACATAATCTGGCAGTTTCACAGCAAACCATCTTTGACCAATCCCTGAAATCGGAATCTTTTTAGCTTAAAAAAATGCAGGGTTACATGGTTTATTTCTTGTTATTGCTTTTGAAAAGACTGATGCAAAATGGAAAAAAAAAAGAAAATACACTTTTTAATTGCCGATTTTAAAGGAAGAACTGCACTTAAAGATATGGATTCTGGAGTTTTAGAAAAGTGAATTAATATTAAACTTAGAACCATAAAAACTTGATAATGGAACATGAAAAAAAAACAAATTCCCAGATGGTTGCTTGTCATACAGTTCATTGGATTTTCAATTCATTTTTGCATTCTGGGTACATTTTTTTAACTCAGGGGATGTCCATAACCAATGGTATATTTTTTAAAATACAGGGTCTGCTGGAAAAATGGTTTGTAACATGTATGTGTTGTTCAATGAAAAGACTAAAAATTGTCATTTGATGGTAAACTGCAAGGAAAGTGGGAAAACATTCTTAGCACGGGAGGAGGTTTAAATTTATTGAGTATTATTTTAAAGGAAACATTTCAAATTTTAAATCTCAACAAAGCTTAAAGATATTGGCTTTTTTGCACACACTGTTATCAGTACAGTTGAATCTTCATAAACAGTTATTTGCATCAATATTTTTTCACTTATAAAGCATTCTGTAATATTTGTTTGTTTCAGCCAAACACAACTTTCTAGATGGCTTTATCCCATTGAGGACCAAAGGGATATAAAACACATTGTTTTGCAATGCATTGTACACCCCTTTGGTCCCCAAGGGGTTAAGACTGAATGCCAGCTGTTTTGCCTTGTAAGCATCAGAACACAGCTTCTCAACATGTAAATATTTAATAAATTAAATCCTTTTGAGTGCCAAAGGGGGTACGCAATGCATTGCAAAGCAATGTGTTGTGCACCTCTCTGGCATTCAAAGGGTGAAAGGTAATGTGTGCATGCTTCTGTGTAAAATAATCAAGCTGAAAATGCTATCACTTTCTTAGACAGATTTTACATGTCTTTTTATATTTTACTAGTGTAAAAGCCCATGTACACGGGCCAAGGTCCAGGTAATGTTAATCCTTTGAGTGCCAGAGGGGGTACGCAACACACTGCAAAGCAATGTGTTGCGTACCCCTCGGGCACTCAAAGGGTTAAGTGGCCGCTACCTCACTGCTCCATGCAATGGCAGTCTTGCGCAGTAGAGACTGGCTGAATATGCACATTCTCTACTGTGCATGATGGCTTCTGACAAACATCCTAGCAAATTATTATATAGGATGACTAAATCTTTCCAATTAACTGTCGCGTACCCCAGTATTCAGATACAACTAGGGTTCACTTATATCCAGCGCTGAAAACAATTAGTTCACATAGCAAGACACATAATTATTGTTTTACAAATATATATCATAATTGTACTAAGGAATCCATAGCTCTGAATGCAAGTCTTTCTTAATATAAATATTTTTAAATCAGGGAAAAAGAGGAGTGTACAATAATACAGAGAAAACTGACAATTAGAAATAATTACAGCTTGATCTACAAAAAAATGGTGGTAATAGTAAGCAAATCATAATAATGATGCAAGTTCAAAATGGCCTATAAGGGAAAAATAACAGAGCAAACAGTGCATAAGAAAGCAATACTATTACACAGGATCTGTCCTCATCGTCAATCAAATGAAAATATGAAATTAAGACCATAAACATTAGAACAACATGGTGGGTAAGATAGTCAGTGGAGGCAGAGTAGAAATGAAAAGTATAAAGAAGTCTGGTAGAGCCAAAATAGGTAGAAGGGTAGGGCAGTGTAATTTAGAGGCCCACTGACACTCAGGTTCTGGGATAACTTTATAAAAATAAAAAAAATATATTCAATATTATCAAATGGAGGAACTTTGTTAATATAAGCCAACCATGGAGCCCAGGGACTGGATTCTATTGCAGGTGATAAACGTTAACACCCGTTTTAGAAAATAAAATTTTGAAGTCTATGGGGAAACCTGTAGATAAAAGCAGAGATAAAATTAGTACCTGCAATAGAATCCAGCCCCAGATCTCTTGAAAAAGGATCTGGTGTGGTTTGAAATACAAGACCAAGTCAACAATGTTGTCCATCTAGTGACACAATGCAGTTTTGTGAGGCATTCGGTTTGAAGAACAACTGCAAAATAATGATAAAGATGGTGGATGAGAGGGGCTCAGTTGTGGTTCTTGATGAGGTTTATTAATAAGAAGAAGCGCTACAATAGTTGAGGGATCAAGATACTTACTCAGTTTTGTCATCTAATCCTACTTCCTCCTACAAGAGGGATTTGAATTCTATTGTGTGTTTAGGACAGTCTTTGGAGGTGTTAAACAAACAGGAGATGGCTACTTCAGTGGTACCTATCTTCCACCACCTTCCAAAGGTCCACAAATCTTTGGTGTCCCCTCCAGGGAGGCCGATAGTGTCCAGCATAGGATCTTTTAATGAGCCATTGTCGGACTTGGTGGATTTTATTTAAGACCTGTGGTGGAAGTTCTGCCCTGATCCCTCAGGCACACAAAGCAAGTCCTCTTAGAGATGTCCAATATCAAATGGGAGAGCCATTACTCCTGGTTGTCGTCTAATGTGACAGCTTTATACCCCTCTATTCCACATGATTCACAATAGCTTCCATGGACCTGATGCATAGGTTTAGAACAAGAGGTTATGGAGAGGATGTTGTCGTCCAGGCATATGATTCTTCTAGACATAGATCCAGGAGGCAGTTGCTTTAAAGACAAACACTTGCTGCAGGTTCTAAGAAAAGTGATGCTACAGATGTCAGATTTATTACCACCTTATCACAGTCCCCCTAAGGAGGCCTTAGTGATCCTGTGCTTCCTTCCTCTGTTGGGAGGTTGGCAGGCATATTTGCGGCTATTTCTGACATCATGAAACAGGCGTTGTGTGCGCACCTCTTTATGGGCCTATTCTGTTTTTCCTAATTGGTTCCCACCCTTCTCGGCTCCTTTATTAACCTCCTTGGGCCTAAGAGTCATTGCCCTTACCTGGTGTTTCCGCTAATATCGCTTGTGCTCCATTTAGACCTGTGCTTTATCTGATAATCCGCTCCATGTATAATCCAGCATGTCTGACTACCCACATAATGTCTGACCTGTGGCCCTGGCTGACTAACTCGCTCCGTGTATGACCCAGGCTTGTCTGATTACCCACATTGGTTCTGACCTGAGGCTCTTGCTGACTAACTCACTCCATGTATAATCCCGGCTTGACTGACTACTCACACCAGTTCTGACCTGTGGCTCTGGCTAACTAACTCGCTCCATGTAGTCCTCGGTTTGTCTGACCTCTGGCTCTTGCTGATTATTGCTCTGTGTAGTCCCTCTCTTGTCTGACCTGTGGCTCTGGCTGACTACTTGCTCTGTGTGCCTGACCATCAGTCTCAGTGTCCCATGGTTCAGGTCTGCTCTCGCTTCCTGTTGCCTCTGGTCGTGTAACCCAGGGTGGAAACTTGGCATCAGTTACTGTTCCCACTGGTTTTCCACTCGTACCTCTGTCTTAGTCTCCGGTATCTCGCAGTAGTGCAGTGCGCGGCACAGTGTGCAGCTCCGGGTAGGTGCCTGGGTTCTATAATCCTGTGGTCTGGGGTTGTGTGAGCTAATAATGTTATTGCTTTACATAATAAATAAAGGTGATTGTATATTTTATGATTGTATCTGTCCTTCTTTGCCTGAAAACTGTGACTGTACATAAGGGCTATGTCTACTGAAGGTTCAGGGAGTCCACCTAATCAGAGCATCCTGTCCAGGATGGATTCTCAGGACCAGAGAATCGACCAGTTGTCTTTTGCTATGCAGACACTATTAAATCACACGGCTCACCTGGATCGCTTTGCTCAGCAACCGGTGGCTCCCCCAGTAGCTGTGCCGGTCCTGGCAACTACCTCTGAGGCTGGTATGAGTAGATCGTTGACTGGCTCCTCTCCTTTACCCCAAAGATATTATGGGGAACCTACACTGTGCCGGGGGTTCCTCAATCAGATGAAAATTTTTTGGAAATGGTACCACATGCATTCTCTACTGGACGAAGTAAGGTGGGTTTCCTGATCTCCCTCCTGTCCGGCAAGTCATCCGCCTAGGCCAACCCAATCTGGGAGACAGAAAAACCCAGAATTCATAACATCACGGAATTTGTGGCCTCTTTTCAGACAGTTTTTGATGTTCCTGGGCACACATCTCCTGCTGTCAAAAGACTTATGACAATACGGCAAGGCTCACGTACAGTAGTGGACTACGTTATTGGGTTCTGTACTCTGGCAGCGGAGGTAGGATGGAACAATGAAGCCCTAGTTGCCGCATTCTCCCAGGGTTTGTGTGACACTATTAAAGACGAAACGGCAGCCTGAGACCTACCTGGTGATCTGGAGGAGCTAATCTCAGTCACCATCTTGATAGATACGAGAATCCATGAGAGGCCTTCGTTCAAAGAACAGGGGCATAACTCTTTACTTTGGTTGCCACCTAGCTTCTTATGCCCACCCTGTCCTCCCTCACCTCCCATACCTCCTAGTCCTGACCCCGCCGGGGGGAATCGATGCAGCTAGGCTTCACACACCTTTCATTGGTGAAGAGGGCTAGCTGCAGGAGGAGGGGCCTTTAATTATACTGTTCCTGGGCCCTTAAGAGAGATCTACATGAACCTGCCCATCTCCATGAATTCCTCTCCTGCAGTTCCTTTGGTGCTGGTCCTCTTCCACGGGGAAGAGGTCATTAAGGAGGGGGTACTGTCACAGTCCCCCTAAGGAGGTCTTAGTGATCCTGTGCTTTCTTCCTCTGTTGGAAGGTTGGCTGGCATGTTTGCAGCTACTTCCGTATTTCTGACATCATGAAACGGTGCTGTGTTGTGCTCCTCTTTATGGGCCTATTCTGATTTGAGTAATTGGTTCCTGCCCTTATTGGCCAGAAAATTCAATGTGCCTGAAATTAAGTTTTCTTAGTCAGTGCTGGGTGCATATAATTTAACTATTGTGATAGGGATTTTGCCAATTTGCCCTTTACAATGAGTCATTTACCTTCCTGGTCTGTGAACGTTATCCCAAATGACAATTTCTTGTGTATTAGAATACCAACCCCACCTTTTATTAGCTAGGATAGACCAAAAGCATTGTTTGTTATAAATGTTATTTCTCCAGTTTAGAAGGTGATGTTTTTACAAATGAGTCTCTTATAGTAATAAAATTTGAGCTATTTACTTCAAACTATCATTAATAAGAAAACTCTTTAGGGGGGAATTAATTTCCTTCAAATTCAAAGATAACATTTTTAGTTTAAAATATTGGGTGATCAAGTGGGTTAGTACTTATTGGATAGTGATAGATGATATTGTGAACTAAACTGCTCCTGAGGAAAAAAGGGGAGGAGAAGGGGAATGGGTCAGATGATGAAATATGAGGATCAAAACTAAATACAAAGATTGAAAAGATGTATCTGAGTAATTCTTGTGACAGTCACCTTCACTAGAAAAGAAGGTAAATATGCTGCTAAAGAGGCTAATAGGAATTAGGAGAAAGAGAGGAAATTCCCAAAAGTGGAGATTGCCTAGAGTCAAAAAGTATAACTGAGAAAAACACTACTTAAAAAATGTTCAAATAAAAACTTATTCAGTATAAACACACCAATAAAAATGTTGAGTACCACCTCAGCATTAGATAAAGATAAATTAAATATACAGTAAAAGAAACAACCAATAAGTTGCAAAAGTGTGTATGTCACAGTCAATGTATTCAGGTGAATTACCAGTTCTTCATTAGGATGATATAAAGAAGAGAATGCATGAGAAAAAATGAGAAGTCAATGTAGATGTGATGAAATAAGGAGATGGATTCTTACAGGTTTTCCACTTGAAAATTCTGCAGGGTGAAATGTACAGTGGCCTTGTTCACTAACTGGAAAAACTTGGTCTAAAAACAATCAGAAAACAGTGCAAATAACAAGAAGAAATATTCTAAGTATAGTAGTTTAATAGTAACAATTATCAAAACATACAAAAAGTTAGTGTACTCACATGTGCCCTTCATGGGCTTTAGGCATATCAACGGGTCCCTTCCTTATTAGCCAACGAACATGTGACCTCTATTCTTCCTGCTGGGTAGTCCTGATGTTATCATTGTTAACAGGCAATCCTTAGGAATAGTATTGTAAAGTTCCACCACTCAAGCTGATGATGTAGGTGGTTTACATAGATGATTCGTCAAACTGGCAATGCTAATAATCAATGTAAATGGAGACAGCTTTACTGGGCTTCTCTTAGCCTTTGTGGCAAAGTGAGCCCAGAACTCTAAAGTGCCAGTGAACGGGACATGTAAAGGGTGGAGCGAAGAAACTCACAGGGGGTGTGGAGGGGTCATTCACTAGAGTGACAGGTATCCTATCCTTATGTTTTTGTACTTGTATTGTATGATTCTTCTGGGGCAAAAAGTAAAACAAATCCAGAATTCTGATATATACATCACGTTTAGGAGATCTGTAATGTATTTAATAAGTAAAAAATCTGTAATATGAAATGTAAAATAACGTCATCAAATTGGATATTTGAAAAATGGAAGACGATATAAAAAAAATGGAAGTAAAAGGATGAGTAAATATTAGTGAAATGTTAGTATTTTATATAGGTGGTCAAATAAATATGTGTATATATGTAAATGTGATATGAGAAGGAAATACCAGATGTGATAGTATGTGAACTTGCTAATACAATAAACTTATTAAGATCGGTGTAAGCTGATGTGTCATGTTAAACCTACTTTGTGTGACAATTGTTAGTGAGGGATGACTGACGTGAAATGAAAAGAAGAAAATAAAATGCAAAATAAAAAGAAAGAGATATGTACAAATGACTGATTCTTCTAAACATGCTGTAATAGCGCTATCAGTTTTAGAACTAGTCTGTTGAGGTTATTAGAAGACTAAGGTGAATCATGTGAATGGTGCACAATGTGAACGAAATGTATGATATAAAACTGGGGGAGTGATACAAGAAAAATTGATGATGAAATGAAATGGAGAGAAACAAGCATACCCATAAATGTTAATTCATGTTATTGGCATGTAAACGTTGGATGCTAAAAATCCCCCTTAAACGATGATGCATAAAATAAGAGACAATACAGTGGTACATGTAAAGATTATGAAAATACAATATATAGTTGAACACAACAATTACATAAATTAAATTTAAAAAAAGTGAAGCTAATAGTAGTCATATCTTTTGAAGGACAGCCACTGTAAGTTATAGATCCAGAATATTTCTAACTGCAGGAGAGATCTGAATTAATCACCTTCTCTACACATGTGCGCACAACATAAAGTGACCCAATATCCCTTTAAAACATTGAAGCTTATGAAACTGTAATTCTGCAAGACTGCACAGGAATCAGTAGAATCCTACAAAGCGTGTGTGTTTATGTGTCCCGGATGGATAGGAATATGTGGTAAAAATGTATATTACAGGGCTTTCACTGCTGAGTGAAACAAGAGTATTCGAATGTTGGGATATTTGTAATTCAAATACAATTATAGTTCAAACATTTTATTTCTTAATCAAGGCACCAATTTGTGTAAATAGTAATTATTTGATACTGCAACTATAATTTCCAAATCCTTCTGTTAAATATGAACACATATGAAAAATGTTGACTGCGCGGATACATGGGAACCATTACAACCCAGTAATAACCATTTCAGCTCTGCAGGCATTTTTAAATGTGCCCTAGACTAAATGCAACCAAAGGTAGAGGTTGAGTCACTGACTCCCATAGTAAGTGATTGGATCAGCACCATCTGGTGACCAGAGTGGGAAACTGAATTTTAACTTATTAAAAAAAAGAAATCCTGTAATAACTTTTGAATTAAAAATTCCCCAGCAAGGGGAGTACCTTTTTACTTCTCAGCAGGAAAAGCCTTACAACACATATTAACATGCATTTTTCATTAAAAAGTTTTACAGCTCCATTAAGGAAACTCTGTGCAGGAAGTTATTTTTGTAGGGATTTCATTGTAGTGGATTGTAGGCAGTTGCTATGGTTGAATGTGCCCGATGATGTGCCTGACAATATACTTATCTGAACTTTCAGGTGTGAGTTCAGAGTAAAATGCAAGAAGCCAAACTGATCATTTTCTTTGGAAGCAAAAAAGGCTTCTGAGACTGTTGTGAAATGTTTGGTGCAGAAATGTTGTTCTTTGAGAAATATAGGGACCAGGCTCAATTAACTTTAGAGACAGGGTGCAGGGTTATACCTTACATTATTGACCCATGGGAATAGAGACAAGCATCAACAATATTGAAAAGTATTTTCCATTACAAGGAATTGATCCTTTGTACTGTTATCCAATTGTGTGAGTCTTTTGTGCATTCAGTGACAACATTCTACCACATACATTTTTCTTCTGACTTCTTAGGCCAATCCTTACTTCAACTTTCTTGACACAGCCTCTTCCATGCTCTCCCACATAGTTAGATCACATAGCTAGCTTTTCCCCAACAGTTTGCAGCCAGGAGACCTAGATATTTGACCTAACCATACGGAAAACGCAAAAGTGGTTCTGCAAGAACACAGACATGAGAGTTGGAGCAAGTAGACTCAGAAGGGAAATTTGTGCACCAAAATATTGTTGCTGTGTACACAGAAGACTCCAATAATCTGGAGCCCAAATGATAAAGGTGAGACCTTTTCAATATTGTCTATTCTTGTCTTTATACAGATTGGTCTACAATCTGATGAATGATTTATTGTGAGTGTTCTTAGCTTATACATGACGAGGATTTCACATCATTCTAAAAACTAGCAGAAGGGTTTTGAAGACATTTCTGGGAGTTGTGAGATTTGCAATATTTCATTCAGACTGATTATAAGCACTTGAATAATTGCATTCAACTAAGATCTTGCATTTGTATATAACCATGTTACAGTAAAGCTCTGGGAATTAAAGGGATAGTAAAGTCCAAAAAAAAGTATTTTCTAAATCGTAGCTGCTCTAAAAAAACATTAAATGTGCTTAATCCTTTCTCTCAAACCGTTATGGTTTGAGAGATGTAATAAAATAAAGAACTCCACTCCCTCCCCCTTCTCATGCGTCAGCTGTACAGCGGACGTCATGAAATCCTGCTTCCAGGACCAGACGGCGGCTCTTCAGGAGCGCTGTCCTCTAGATATCTAAGTATAATTATTTCAACAGAATGGTCCACAACGTGTGCTTTCAAGCCAGGCACACGTTGTAGACCATACCGATGAAGTAATTATAGTTAGATATCCCGATGACAGCGCTCCTGAAGAGGTGTGTACAGTCGGGCGACCGGATTCTGCCTCTGACAGCTTTACAGCTCATCAGGCAGAAAGGGGAGGGAGCGGAGGTCTTTATTTTCTTACATCTCTCAAACCACGGTTTGAGAGAAAGGATTAAGCGCATTAAGTGTTTTTTTAGTGCAGCTACCATTTAAAACATACTTTTTTTGGGACTTTACTATCCCTTTAAATCTATAATCCAACACACATACGGTTTATACTATTTCAAATGGTATATATATATATATATATATACATATATATATATATATATATTAAAATATTGATTTGGTAGACTTTCCTGAATGTAATTTCATGCACATCAGAAGTTTCATTGCTGAAAACAATGACTTTTCCAAAGGGCACATCAGAATGGCCTCAGCAGCAAACCACTGAACAACCATAGCTTTCAAACTCTGCAGTTGTTATGGACTTTGCAATTTCAATGAGGTGAATCAGTTATGTGCTGTGTGCTGCAACCCTTTGAATACCTGTGTGTAGGAGTTCATGCAGTTATTAGCATGTTAAATAGGCCAGGAAGTGAAATGCTGTTAACTTATGATTATGCTAAAAATTAGATGATTGTTAGTATCCACTCTACAGACTAGTATAGAAGGTGTCTGTAATATTACTTGTATTGAGAGACCACAACTTCAATACATTTCCACATTACTGTAATAATCTACAGAATGGTTCACAAAATATTAAAAATGTAGATGTGTTTCATTTGAAGAATTATTTTCGCTTGCTGTTGGGGCTTCCAAACATAAATGATTAGTAAATATATGCATTTTGAAGCCAGAAAAATTTCAGTTTTGGTCCCTGATCAGTTGAATCCAGGCATTTCAAACCCTATAGTTGTAGAAGCAGAAATTGTCAGATTGAGAACTAATGAAAGATAGGAAACCTGATCATCTGAAATATATTACCTATTTTTCCTCAATCCATTGAAATTCTATGATGTGCTTAACAGGAGCTGGTGAGACTTGAAATGTTCCTGAAGATGTTGAGCAATGATAATGTACTGACTTTTATAAAAAAAATACTGCTGAACAGCATTCTTAGAGAGATCTTTGGGCACAAAGTCAGACCTGATTGTAATGTAATAGTAACATAGTAAATTAGTTTGAATAAAGACACAAGTTCATCAAGTTCAACCTTCTCCTCATACCCCAGTAACTGATAATTTTATAGCTTTCCTGCTACCAATTAAGTTAGTCTTTATCAGACCTTCCTGATCTGCCTACTGATAAACAGTATAACTCTGTATGTTCCCTTTTGAAAGAAATGTGTCTAATATTCTCTTAAATGTATCCATTGTATCTGCCATAACCACCTCCTTGGGCAATGAATTCCACAATTTAACAGACCTTACTGTAAAAAAAACCCTTCCTCTGCTGAAGCCTAAACCTCCTTTCCTCTAATCTCAAGGGGTGTCCCCTGGTCACCTGATCAGGCCTTGGAATAAATAGCTCACTGCAGAGATCCTTGTATTGACCTCTCATATACTTGTACAATGTGATAAGGTCTCCTCTTAGTCGTCTTTTCTCTACAGTAAATAAACCAAGTTTGTCTAGTCGTTCCTCATATGTCAAGTCCTCCATTCCCTTAATTAATTTTGTTGCTCTTCGCTGTACCCTCTCTAGTTCTAGTATATCCTTTTTCAGAACCGGTGGCCAAAATTGCACTGCATACTCAAGATGAGGTCTTACCAATGATTTGTATAATGGCAAAATAATGTTATCCACTCTTGCTTCAATACCTCTTTTTATGCAATGTCTAAATTATCAATCCATAATCCTCTTTGGCCTATATATAAAGGCAAATGTTTAGCAAATGGGGTCCTAAACAATTGCACTGTAAATATCAAAGAAAATGTATATTTGCCTCAATTTGGGTTTACTGTCATATATATGTTGATAATTATTTTCTCCACATATACTGAGAGTTATCATTCCTATTTGCATTTAATGCCACAAATATTAAGTCAAGATTTGTTTTTTATATATATATATATATATATATATATATATATATATATATATATATATATATATAGTCCAGTGATGTAAATGTAAAATTAATATCTTGTAATACCTTTTTTATTGGACTAACAGAATTTTGGAATGACAAGCTTTCGGGATAAACTCCCTTTCTCAAGTCTGAAGCATTTCTGAGCACAAGGATACAGAATTCACAGTTAAAACAGTTAATACTTTGAATTCAAAGCTTTGTTGTTTGCTGGGGTTAACACAGCGGGATTGCTGATAAGACAGGGACCAAGAGAAAATCTATATATATATATATATATATATATATACAAAGAGAAAATCATTTGCTCGTCTATGTAAAATAAAATGTGTGCCCTGTAATGTGCATATATTGTATTTCTTAGCAAATATGTGCCCTATAATGTGCATATATGAATATCTCTGAGAAAAAAAAGTGAAAATTTGGTTTTCACAAATTGGTTAAGTCATGGGTAAGCTTGCCACCACTCCATGGTATCTCACTTTCCTCTAATACAACTTAAACCCCATCTATAATTAAAAATATATATATATATCACCTATAGTATGAAATGGAATTCAGTATTAAAGAAATAATGCATTAAAATTATGGCTAATAAAACTGAGGCATTGTCCTTGAATCTATTTTGTGCTAATTAATGATATTGCTAATAACATTTAGTTGTACCAATATGGCACCAAAATTAATAACTGAAGATGGTTGACTGCACATTTCATTTCACCCTATAATTGATATTAATAGTCAACAGTAATCATAAACAGTTTATAGAAATTCTGGAATATTGCTCTAGGACTTTATTATTTCATATTTTCTACTGTTATCATGATAGCAGCTATTAACATGAATGGTTATAATCATCTTTTGATAAGCCTTTGGAGCTATGTATCTGTTTCACCAAGATAAAAAGTAGTTTCTAATAAAGACCTCAAACCTAATGTTCAGTAATTACTGCATAAAAAGTACAACCAGTAAAAAATAAGATATTGAATCTTACACATTATAATCCACCACTTTAACCACCATAAAACAGATAACTTTAATTTAAGCAGCATAAATTCCAGCCTTCCTGCAAGTTCAGTTATTTCACTTAATCAACATTTTTTCAGTAAGGCAACAATATTTTCTTCATTCCACTACTCTCATTTTGAAATACTTCATTATTCATCCTGTATGCACCATTCTTGATTAAATACTTTCTTTCTCCCTTGTATCTCCCTCTCTCTTAAATGTTTACAACATTCCATGTGCTGGCATATTTTATGGTATAGTAAATTCAACAGCACTCGATAATTTCAGTATCAGTATGAATAAATGCTAATGATAAAAACAACTTGTCTGTGTTTGTCTTTATGGAGTGGGCTATAATAAGACGTCATGACATATCTACTGCAGCAAAATTGTTCCACTATTTGCACCTTTTGTACCTGTATGCATATATATTATTAATGATTACTTTACATCGGTAGAACAAAATACTAAGCAATAATACAAGTATATAATATTGGAGTATGTATGTAGCACAAAAAATCACTCACCACAAAATTTCCCAAATAAACATGCTTCCTCCTAATCCAAATTATTATCAACAAAGACTAAGAATACATATACTTCCTAATTGTCTTATTAGCAATGTTGTATCTAAGCAATCTCTGAGTTTAACACCTTTTTTTAGGAAAATAAATAACTCTATTTTAATTATCTTTTTAGATTGGGTTAGACTAAAATGGTATACTTGGAAAAATTTGCAAAGTTTCTGGCCTTACATATAGGAATGGGTGACATTTTCCATCACCAAAAAATGGCACTTTCCACCTTCCACACAATTTATAACTACTCTCCTTAGTAAAAAGGTGTCATAGAAAGGCTGTGTTGTCAGTGTGTGTTAGGATGAAAAGAGACCTAGAGGTAGTCAAGGAATACACAAGGAAACTGTATACTTGCCTCTGCTAGGAGACCAATAATATTTTGTATACCCTTCATAAGAATAAATAAGTAAATTGATTAAAATCAACTACGCATATTTATGCAAAAATATAAAAATGTATTTACATATAAGATAAAATGTTATATAAAATAGTAATCAGTGCAAAATTAAAACATTAGTGGATACAACAATACAACACACCAATATATCTTACATATATGACAGTCATATAGTATGACCCCATTTTGGGTAATAGGATTTCTAAAACACCTAAAATTGTTTTTAAGAAGGGAAGAAACCTGAAAAATATTTTAGCACCCAGTCTAATAAGGAATAATAATAATAATAATAAGTGGAATAAAGAAAGATTAGGGGAAACCAGTAGAAGTAAGGGAGGAAGTTTTAAATGCCTTCACAAGCGTTGTTTAAATTGTAAGTTTTTAGATCAAATTAGTGATTTTAAATCTAATAAAGATCCAAAAAGATATGAGATTAAAAGTCGAATAACTTGTTGTTCTACCTATGTTATATATGTTTTAAGATGCAAGTATGGCAAACAATATGTAGGTAGGACAAGAAGATGTCTAAAGGAGCGTTTCAGAGAACATAGGACACATATAATTAATAAATCTGAGAAACATGCAGTGGCTAAGAGGTAAAATCAATGATTTAAAGATTACAGGGATTGAATAGATCCCTGTGAGTGTACGCGGGGTGATAGGTTTAGAAAATTATGCCAGAGGGAATCTTACTGGATTCATACTTTGCAGACCATGAAACTTGATGGTATAAACGAAGATATTGATATGTATTGTTTCTAAGTTATATTGTTACTTAAGATTATTTATTATCTCATTTATGTAGATCTTTATGTATTTTATATATAATTTTTATTATATATATTTTTTATATTTTTTTTATTATATATCTATAACCCTAATGGAATTTCTTTATGTATACCGTCATTTGGTGTCGTGGTCTTGCAGGTTGGTATATTTCAATGTTTAATGTAATGCATTTTTATTCTATTCTATTTTATTATTATTTTATATGTTTTTTAATTATGTATTATTCTGTGATTATATAATTATGTTATTAATCCTATATAATAATTCGCTAAAATGTGTGTAATGCCACAATCATGCGCAGTAGAGAGTGGCGCAGGCAGTCTCTACTGTGCATGACTGCCCCGCGACTGGCTGGCTGTGGCACTGTGGCCCGTGTAACGGGCTCTTCAACTAGTTAAGGTATAAATAGTAAGAGATCAGTTTGGGTCAAAGTCTCTTGAGAAAGTGTGTTAAAACACGAAACATACGTAGAGAAAAATAGGAGTAGCAGAAACATATGATCAATTGGACTGAACAGGAGCGATCATTGTTCCTATTGAGTTAGTGCAGGACATGTGATCTACCACGCAATCGTGAGTGTGACGTCACCAGAGAGAGCTGAAAATAGAGAGGATGTGGAGGATGCTAAGCGGGAACGGAGTAAATTTTGGCCTGTGGTTGACCGTAGATCTATCTACTGTTACTCTTTGATGAGCACTATTTATTTAACTGTCTTGCGAATAGATCCCCTGAAGGGTGGTTTTTTAATTTGATTTGTCCGCAATAAAGTGTTGGATACGCACTTAGAGGGTTTCCTTCTCTTTGCTCTCCTTTCCTTTTTTCTGTTTTAGAGTTAAAATACCTCTAACAAATTGGCACGCTTGTGGATAGGATAGAGCATCGATAAGGGGGAACTCCTTATACACCACAAATGGACTCTATTATGGACTAGTTAAGGACTGTGTTCAAACATGAGCACTATATAAATAATATTTTGTTTTTGATTAGACTTGTTTGGCACAGGTTCTAAGGAAACATTTATTTGTAGAACTTAGACTTGTTTGGCACAAGACCTAAGGAAACAATGATTTGTAGGACTTAGGCTTGTTTGAAACAAACCCCCCAAAATGTTGTATTTTTTTGTAGTCCTATGGGGGGGTTTATTTTTTTTTTTTAAACCACAAGCCCTGAGGAAAAAAAAATGCCCTACTGGCCTAGTACCAACAGGTCATGTTGTGTTGGCCAGTGGCCACTGTCAAATGCACTGATGTAGATGCAGAATTTGAGACTCCTGTTCTTACTGCTACTGTTGAGTTGTTTAAAACAGAACTTTCACCTGATTTAATTGATTATTTACATACGACATGTAATTTTTTTTTTAATTACATAGGGAAGAGATATTCATCCCATAATATATGTTCCACTTGACGGTATAGGTACCATAGCTGAGTGACTAAGTGTCCCGCATGCTTGTTAGGTCCTCCCAGAAGGCAGTCAATCCTGCCCACCATCCTGCTGACATGCATCTCTGACCTAGCATCTCTGTCCTGTGAGGGAAAACAGGGGACGTACTTTCAGTGCCCACTGAACTGTACGTAACGGGAGGGAGATACCAATCATTGTACTCATCATAGACATGGCGCCGCTCTTAAGGATAGGCTAAAATTTTTGTCTCAAAATCTGAAATCAGTGAATAATGGCACTTTCTGCTTGGTGAATAAATTCCTGTGAAAAGTGCCATTTTTCTGCTTTTTCCCACCTTTTTCACCCATTGAAATCAATGGGAAGAAAAATATTTCCCCACCACATGAAAGTTTTCTACAACCATATAAAAGGCTGTCAGGCTCTCACAGCATGCCATTTTGTGGTTGTGAGAAGAGAGAGCAATACGTTTTTTGAGCTGGAGAAGCTAGGAGAATTGACATTAAGTATGGGAATCTTTTAGGTAGGACATTTGTTCTGTTTATTAGGAGAGTCAGTGGGGCACTCTGGGGAGAAGAAGGGAGGAAGGAGGTTGACCCCAAATACTCCAAAATTCCATGTGACTGACTGGCAAGACACAGGCAGCTATGGACCTATTTGCTTGCTGATATTGCTGTTATTGTCTCTGTACTGGGTGGAGAAATCTGGGGAAAGAAGTTGTTGATTTTGTTTTTCAGTTATAACTTTTTTGGGTCAGACCGTGATAAGACAACAGGGTGGACAACTTAAAATAAATAAATAAAAAAGAATAAAGAAGTAAATATATTAGGTGACAGTGACAGACAGCTGACTGGGCTTAGGCAAGGCATTATACACCTCCATCAGTTGTGCTGTTTACTGTACAGTAAAAAACACAGTGTAGTTGTGTAATGTCCTGCAAACGCACAAGGGGAAGGGGAAGGGAGAGGGGTGGAGCAGTACAGGGATGTGAGAGTAAAGTAGTAGTTAAAAAACTGACTACAGTAATGGTACCCAGCAACAGCAACACAGGTTATTAACATCCACAGTATTCGATATGACAAGTGCCTCTGCTCCTGCTGCTGTAAGTGCCTCACCTTTGACACCTAGTAGTAGTTGCAGTAGAATTTCATCAACATCTAGCCCCAGTAGTGGTAGTAGTAGAAGCACCACCTCACGAACCCCTGATTCCATGGAGATACTTCACTCAGGGTTCTCAAGCTATGCATGTTACTATATGTTGTCTGTGCAAAAAGAAAGTGAGCACGGGGAAAGCAGGTTCACACCTAGGCACCTCCTCTTTGAGATCCCACCTGAAGCACAAGTCTGACTGGGAAACATACTATCAGCAGGCCAAAGGTGCTGCCAATAGCATCAGCAGAAGAACTTTAAAAAGTTCATAGGGCTCTAGAGCAAAAAAAAGAAGTAGTGTAGTTATTTGTGTGTCAGAGAGTGTGCTACTGCCAGTGTCAACAGTTAGTTCAGTCCAAATAACACCTATGGCTCCTGCTACAGAAATAGCCAGGACAAATATATTAACAGCAGCACAGATGAGGAGGTGGAAAAGGGATGTGAAGAAGGGTCGCCACCATCTACCCCACTTGGGACTACTGCTATGACCGATAAGTAATGTTTGTCAATAATCTGAGAAGGCGACTAGTGTATGACAATGGTAAAAAAATTTACATACACAAATCACACCATGCCAGTCTCCCACCACCACCACCACTAACACCACTACCATACACATCTGCCACACTGTAGGTTGTACTTTTTTTTTTTATTACTTGACTCGTTGAAGAGCCCGTTACACGGGCCACAGTGCCACTGCCAGTCGGTCACGGGACAGTCATGCACAGTACAGACTGCCCGCTCCGTGGCTGATACAGAGCTGGACGCTCTCTGTATCAGCCTCATCATGGGCAATCTCTACTATGCATGACTGAAGCACGCACAGCAGTCTCTACTGTGCATAACTGTGTAGTTACACACATTTTAGCAAATTATTATATAGGATATTATCATGAATATGTGCCAGTGTCACGTAAGCAGGGAGTTAGTGTTGTGGACAAAGGATAAATGCATTCTGCATGCTAACACATTTTTTAAGCCATATGTTGCTGTAGGACTCACAACATTGACTTTCAGCCACTTATTTCTAAACGTCAGCCCTCAAAAGAAGTAATATTACAGTGGGAAATGGAGTATCTATAGGAAATATAGGTGACAAATGAGTTAAAATAGGCCAAAAATGTGTTAAAATAGACGAAAAGGAGGACATTTTTGCATAGGAGGAAAGGGTAATTTTTTTCGCGGGAAAAACGAAAAATCTGCAAGTTTTCACAGAAGTCTTGCAGGAAATTTTTCCCACTTTTTGCCCACCCCTACACCCATGACTACAGGGAATAAGGACAGGAAACAATTGGAGAAGCAAAGGCTTCTTTCTTCTTGTCCTCCACATTCCCCTTCACTATCTGGGGCAGAGGATGATGTTTCTGCTACTGCCTCAGAATCAGCGCTGCAACTAGGACCAAGAGTATTGCTGCTGCTGGCAAGTGGAACCTGTCCTAGTCCAGCATCACTTGCTGACCCCATTCCCACTGTGTCCACGGTGGTCTGTAGCACACTAGCCTGCTCCTCTGCCCTTGCTACTCAGCAGCAGGAATTAGAGCAGTTGCAAATTCCGCAGATTCCAAAAGCTCAGTGCTGCTGCTGGTGGCGATGCCTATCCTAATCCCTGTCTCCCATTACTTCTCAGTTTGAGCTAAAAAGGCCATCAATGTTTCTTCCACCCCAGCATCTCCACCCTCATCATCACCACCATTACTAGTCCCTATGTGCTGCTGCTGCTGCTCTATTACAGACATCTTACTACTGATTGGAGGAGGTGACAGGAAATGTGACAGAGGGTCCCCTAATGTCACACTTCCCATTTCTTGGGGATGTGAAGAAGGTAGATTAGAAGCAGGAACAGGCAGCTGATCTGTGCTCGTGGTGGTGGTGGTGGTATTGCTGCGTCCGCTATCCACCACCACCAGTTCTGGCTTCTTTAAGATCATTCTCCACTTGGACAATGTTGTGAAGGGAAGGGGACTCACAGGGCTAGGAAAATGATCTGGGGTCCCTTGACTGCTAGTCTGGATGCTCTCAAATGCTTCCACTACCACTCCTCTAACACTAGTCCCACCGGCTGCTTCACCATCACTGTTACTATTACTACTAACACCAATCACATTTCAGCCCCTGAGTCTTCCTCCTCACAGTCACTAGTAATATGATGATTACCCTCTCCTTCACTCCTAACACTAACAAGCTGCTGGATCTTCATAGTAGTAGAACTAGCACTGGCAGGAATTCTTTGGGATGGCAAGTGGGATTTAGGGTCCCTTAAAGTCACCCTTGGCATCATCTTCTCATTCCCCCCTCAAGACTATTACAAGACACACTGACAGCAGGTTAAGCACTGGTGGCAGCAGGTTCAGCACTGGCAGCAGGCACAGCACTGGTGGTTGCAGGGGCAGCACGTCTGGCAGCACGTTCAGGACAGACAGAAAGCACAGCACTGGTGACAGCAGGTTCAGCAATGGCAGCAGGCACAGCACTGGTGACAGCAGGGGCAGCACCTCTGACAGCAGGCACAGCACTAGTGGCAGCAGTAGCAAGGGCAGCACGTCTGGCAGAAGGTACGGCAATGGTGGCAGCAGGGGCAGCACATCTGACAGCAGGTATGGCAATGGTGGAAGCAGGGGCAGCACATCTGACAGCAGGTATGGCAATGGTGGAAGCAGGGGCAGCACATCTGACAGCAGGTATGGCAATGGTGGAAGCAGGGGCAGCACATCTGGCAGCAGGTACAGCAATTATGGCAGCAGGGGCAGCATGTCTGGCAGCAGGCAAAGGCAGCTGATCTGTTCTGTTCTCACTACTACCCTTTTCCTCCTCCCTTGAAATTAATTTCCCCAAGATCCATAGGAGACTGGCCAGCAATGGTTCAGTTGTGCCCACTTCCTCCTCAGACTCAGTGAACACATAAGGACCCTTCCGGTTCCTTCTTTTATTAGTTTTAAACCTGCTCATAGGAATAGCGGTCACTATGAGCCTCTCCTGCCTCAATTTTTCCAAAAGATCACAGCAGAACAGCACAGCGCGTCTACCTCGCTCTGTAGCTGCTTCTATTTTGTTTGACTTCTGCAAATACATCACCTTTTTATAGCGAAAAGGTGAAAATCACATGAATCAATGAGTGGAAACTTTCTAGCCTTTGAGAAAATGGCAAAGAAGTTTGGCCAGTGGGCGAAAAATGTAAAGGTTTTAATCACTGTTTTTAAAGAGGATTTTCCTGCGAAAAAGAAAACAAAGTGGTTTTAGCGGATTTTCTCACGTGAATACGGTGAGACCTTTAGCCCACCTCTAGTGAGGATAGAGGACACATAAATAAAGTAAATAAAGTATAAAATCTTGAATGCTAGAGAAATATCCATTGTATTGAAAAGCAATACATTGGACACCTCGCTGGCATTTACGGAGTTAAAAAGCTCTGTTAAAGTAACCCTGTCTCTCAAAGGTTAAACTTAAATCTATTTTTTTGTTTTAATTCTGTATTTATTTTTGGCTTATATTAAATGATATTTTACATTTACTTTGTAAGTCTATTGAGAAATGCAATGGGGCTTCCCGCAGGGCTAATGAGAGTAATTTTACTATAGCTACTGACTTCAAGCTGCTTTTGTTAGACATTTTAGGATGAAAGATCATATCAGCAGACAGCATATTCAGAAGCATTCAGTGAAGATTATCATATATGTTGTTTCATGCAGAGCTTACTGATCCCTAGCCCCAAAGGTATAGACACAGTTGGTTATCATATAAATCAAATTAAAAATCAAAATATCTCATTGTTAATCAAAGATAAGGAGCTGCATATTGGAGACTAACAATAAAAAATCTCATGGTTAACAAAATTAGGCACCAAGGGCTGCATTCATCATGCTAAAGAGGGGCGATGCCAGAGTTAACCAACTGCATCATAATGGTAATTTGAAAATTCTCATTGATTTAAATGATGATTTAATGCTATCCAATTAATTGCTTTGCAAAGCGGTACCTGGCTGAAGGTGCTGGGGAAGCCACTTTGCAAGTCTATGTGAGACAACGTAGGGCGAGCAGCAGCTCCCTGCATCTTCACTCACAAACATTCACATTGCATAAATACAAGTTTTTTTTATAAGGTCTAGGTCTATTGTGTTAATAAATTAAGTGTAATGGATGGCTTGTGTTACACTTTATTAATGCTAGTTTATTAAATATGTAGAGATGCCATTCTTTGCAGAGCACGCTGTTGAAAAAAATCTCTTTCACTTCCTGAAGTGACTAGTAAATTCACATTTTCTTTAAAATAATTGTCACCTTTATAATGACTGTCAGATCCAGGGCTCGATCCAAATTTTGGCGTTAAAACCAACATCATGAAAAAAAGGCCGGCGCGACTTAACTAAGTCTGGGTAATTGGAGATTCAAATCTCCTTTACCCAGAAAGGCTAACGGGCGGCGGCCTACAAAACACACGTAAACTCCAAAACCTGCGTCACCTAAAATCTGACCTCATTGCCATCCTAAAACTCACAATAAATAACATGCAATACATCCATATCAAAGAAAGAAGCGAACGTCCGATGTTACCCAATGCCCCAGCCAATCACAGCACCTCAAAGTATCAAGTTCATTCAAATAACCTATATATAGACCCAAAATAACTGAAGCACCTTTGTTTGTGTTTCAAGGTCAAAGAGCTAGATCACAGGACCCTGGAGCGGAGGTTAGCATGAGAGAAAGTGAGATAGGTGCATACACATTAGTCAGTAGGAGTTGTTGGAGAGTTGCACACTTTAAAGTGATACATAATACACGTTTGCACATACGCATAGCACTCATCCAAACACAAACACACATAGACACACACACGTAGCTTATTTTTTTATTAGGAAATCACATACACTTTTACCTTTTTTTTTTTACAGTGTGAGTCTGTGAGTGACAGAGAGTGAGTGTGTATGTGTGAGGGCCTGAGTGAGTGCCTGTGTGTGAGTGGGTAAGAGGAATGGAGAGGAGAGGAGGACAGGATAGAGGCATGGGGAGAGTAGGAGGAGAGGAGGAAGAGGAGCAGGTGGGCATCCCTGGTCAGGGAAGGGGAGGGAGAGAGAGAGATCCCTGGAGAGAGAGAGATCCCTGGAGAGGAAGGGGAGCCATGCTAGAAGAGGCACTCATAGTGCAGTGACAGAGGATATAGTGGGATGAGGAGTAGTCCAGGGTGTGCATCACTCACAGCCAGGGCCATCACAGGCAGGGCTGGAGAGCCAGAGCCAAGGCTCCCAACAGTCTCACTGTGGTGCTGAGGAGGAGAGATACCGTGTCCCCAAGTATACCACCGAGGATAATAGGGTCCTGATGGAGGCCATCATGTCATGGGAGAGGATCCTGTTCCCCAGGGGGGAGGTCCCTGGAATGGATGCAAAGAAGAAGGCAGGCTGGAGGGAAGTGTTGACCGCAGTGAATGCCGTGTCCAGCTGCAGCCACTCTCGAGTCCTTCAAGAAGAGATGGATGAACTGCAAAAGAAAGTGGCTAAAAAGAAGATGGGGCTGGAGGCGCTACCCAGTGCCCGCCTCTGTGCATGCAGTACAAAGACTGGGAGGAGGGGCTGCGCAGGACCATGTCCGAGACTGTTGTACATGGAATTCCTGGATGGTGTGACACCGGAGAGGAAAGCAGCCTCCAGGGCACCGGTAAGTGCATCAAGGCTTACATATCGTGAAACCTACCATGGCCCAACACAGTGACACCTGAACACATGGCCAGCACCACATATTCAGCAGCACAGCTTGGAGGAGGTTCAAACAAGGTAGGAATACATGACCAATCCAGCATAAATGAGAATGGTCAAGTCCCTGTTTAATCCCCTTGATGCTGTCTACAACAATCTCACTCACAGCACAAAAACAATGCACACTGTCATGTTGGAGACAAAGAAATAACTGTTATGTGTACCACAATGTCATACATAGAGTGTCAAAGAGTTCAGCACATGACCCCTTGAGTGCTAGAGGGATAAGCAATGCATTGTTTCACAAGACATTGGCTAGTCCCCTAGCACTCAAAGGGTTATCAGGGAACAGCAAGGAGGGGAATTGGTGTGTTTCCTGTTGTATTGTTACTGCAGATCAGGCCTAGGTGTTGTACATGTAGGTAGTCCTAGTGGAATAGTCAAGGTTCAGCTTTCCGCATCATATGTAGCCTGAGGACTGTGGATGGCCAAGGGACATTCACCGCCATTACCACTCTGCAGGATATATGTGATTCCCAAGGCTCAACCATGCCAGGGGGGGCATTCATTAAGGGGTAAGAAAGAGGTGTCAATGTGTAGATGACTACTCCAGTGATATCACTACTGCAATCCCTGTGTCAGTCTGTGGAGCCAATGCATGAAGATCATGACTTGCGATATATCAGTGCATGGGCTCCACAGCATAACAGAGCAAAAGGGAGAAGTAACCTCCAATACAACAGAATAACTACACATGTTTGCTGTGTGCTTGGTTACTAGCTGTCTTGGGGTGTGTTTGATGGGTCTTCCAGCTGATTGGCTTGCCGGATTAAACAGTTCATGTGTGTTGGTGTGCTTGCAGTGTCTGTTGGTGTTTCTGACATCATTGGTGTGATTCCGTAAGCCATTGGTCATCACGGTGCGTTGATGTGCCCAGAGGCCCTAGTGTGCCTGCTGTTGAGGCCTAGGTGTTGTACATGCAATGGGTTTGTTTAAGGTGTGATGGTTCAGTTCTGTTCACCACATGTATCCTGATGAAAGGAGATAGCAAAGAGGTATGCCTTACACATGATAAACAAAGATACACCACTGTAGGTTAGCTGAACCAATTTATGGATCATGTCAAGCTCAGCAGTCAGTATTTGTCAGGATGGTAACCAATGCAGTGCAAAGCAATGCAATGGATACCATCTTGCCACACAACAATTCACATGTTAATGTCATAGTCCTGCAGCACTCCTGTGACATCTTACATCACTAATTACTTTATGTCATTTGCCCACACAACAGACATGCCTGCAGAAGCACAGGAGGAGGGTGACACATCTCCTGAAAGGCCTCTACCTCACAGCTGCCACCACTGCACAGGGCTGACCACACCCTCCAGGCCACACCACCACCACCTTCACAGCAGCAGCAGCAGCATCAGCAGCTGCATTGGACTGATTGTAGACTCCAGGCCCCACCACCACCACCTTCACAGCAGCAGCATCAGCAGCTGCATTGGCCTGATTGTAGCCTACTGGACCCACCACCACCACCACAACAGCAGCAGCACTACACAGTCCTCCAGGCCCCACCACCACCACAGCAGCAGCACTTCAGTGGCATCTAGGCCCTACCAACAGGACCACCGGCCATGGGAAGTCATTGGCTGCCTGACACAGTACAGATGGCGCATCATGGCCCAATAGGGGCAACCCCATGACCACAGCCACACATGTGGCAGAAGAGTAGCCAAGGGGCATCATTCTGGCCATTGGACTATGAACATGTGGGGCTCATTGGCCAGCCACAGTGCCCCCAGGCCAAGTAGGTGTTCACTCCACCAACACCACCCCACACCCAACACCAATCACCAAGTCAGGGGGTGTGATATCATTTGGGGATGACCTGGAGATGTCCCCATGCTCCCTCCACAGCGGTGCACCTCCGTTTTCACCATCTCCTCCACCGCCTGAGGGGGAGCCACATGACATCCATAGGGCATCCCCACTACCGGCCTCTCCTCCCTCTACACCACACACTTCTGCTCACGCAGCAGTCCTGGATGATAAGTGTGTGGCAATCAGAGGAGGCAACTCTGGGAGGCCAGGAGGTGTACAAGATCTTTGAAGAGGATGGAGTGGAACACGGCACATATGATGGCAACCCTGAAGGCAATGGAGGCCCAAGAGGTGATAATGACCACGCACCTGGTGAACAAATGAGATGTTGGACATGACGGGTCAGGTTCTCATGGAGATTCCTGAGTCGAACCTGATGGAGAACCTGCACCAGGCCCAGCCCTCAAATGAGGGATCGAGTGGAACAACCCCTGCCAGCACTCCAGCACCACCACCGCTACCCACAGCCACCAGACCCACTAGGGTCACACGCCGTAGAATGTGGGAGGCCACCCCCCAAAAAAAAAAACCTAATTCTTTTGGTCCCCAAATAAATGGGCACTTGTTTATTCCACTCATGTCCATGTCTGTTTGTAATCCAAACTGGTTAGTGGCAGAGTTGTCTCCAATGCATTGCAAAGATATACAGTGAAAACAACCCATGCACATTGTACCTTAGTTTCAAGTACTGCACAATTGGAGGGCACACACACCACATACACTGTGGCAGAGTTGTCTCCAATGCATTGCAAAGCTATGCAGTGAAAACAACTCATGAATATGCAATGGTGTATTAGGGTGTCACAGCATGGGGGAGCACACACATCTCATGCAGACACTTTTGTCCAAGTTCAACTCACAGACCACATAGCACAGCCACACGACATCAGGGTGTGGTGTTCCATGATATGATCTGAACCTGAAAAACATACACCTGATGGATAGATCATGGAATCCAAGACAAGGGGCTGGTTTCAAATGCAGGAGATAGATTGCATATTGAGGTCCTTGTGGATACGTGGAGATAGCAGCAGAGATGTCATTGTATTGGATATCCACTCTGACTCCAAGAGATGCAGGGGGCTTATGGAAATGGTCCACTTAGTCGAAGTTTTGTGTCAGTTCAGGTTGGGTTATGTTGAACATGGCCAATTTGGTGTCCCATTGATCCTAGGTTGCAGGTTGATATCCATGACATGTGATTGTCAGAGCAGAGGCCTATGTCAATGGGTCATCCTATGGAGTGGGACAGATGGTTATGTGTTGTTTGGGTGTGTTTCCACACATTCCACAAGCATGACCATGGACACACATGCTTTTTACCCACAGGTGACGTAGCCCCTGATGAGCCTGGTTCACGTCTGCATCACAACACAGGTATCCACTGTTGTGGCTTCAAACCATCAACTAGACGTGTGTTCAGCAATATGTGTCATAGGCACATGCCAGGATGATGTCACATGCTTCACCAGGTGCATATTTTAGATTGGCCCCTGAGTGATCCAGGCAACACAAGCTGCCTTAGAGCAGGCCACAGGTGTGCTCTATGGCATTCTTGGCCTTGTCGTGTGCCTTGTTATGGTGCTCCTGCCCTGGTGTGTGGGGATTGGCTATGGGTGTGAGCAGCCACAACTTGCACCCATAGCCACCACCAACTGTGACCAGTGCGTGCCATGCTGACATGCGGATACAATGTTATGTGGATGATGTACACCAGGTAAGTGTTTGCTGGTGTGTCTGTGGTTGGTGGTGTGGTTTCTTGTATTGGTATGTACCTGTCAGGTGTGTGTGTGTGTGTGTGTGTGTGTGTGTGTGTGTGATGTTGTGGAGCGTATGTTGTGTCTCCATTGGCTGGCAGGATTGCCTAGGTGAGCCTGATTTGTTTTTTGAGTGACAGGTGTGCTTGTTGTGTTATTTGTTAACCACTGTTGTTCCAGGGTATCTTGGTATGGCTTCTGTTGTGCTGCTTTGTGTTACCCCTGTCCCTGTGTGGTTGCTGAGTTCTTGTATGTTTGTGACTTGTTTGTATGGTCTAGGCCAGTGTTTCGCAAACAAGGTGTCATGGCATGTCGGTGTGCCATGTGCACCACCTCAGGGTGCCTCACTTTTCCCATAATGCTTTTATATGCATTACTAACATTCATTTTACACATTTTTTGGGAATATGTATTTATGGGACATATTATGCACAATATTCTCCTCATTGTCATTCCCACTGTGAGACCTACTGATAACTACATATCCATTTCTTGTTCATTACATTGCTGACGTGAGTATTTACTTATGAATTCAAGGGGTGCCCTGGAAAATCCACATTGCATGTTAGGGGTGTCTTGGATGGATGTATTGTGACCCACTGGTCTAGGCCTTTTTGGTGTGTTTACTTGGCATTGCAGGGATTAATCTTTGACCTTTGTATGCTTGGATTATTTACTTGTATTGTATGAGCTGCTTTTCTTTTTTGTTTTCTCAGACGGTGGTTTTTACTTGTGTGGTGTGCGGCTAAAAAAAATGGGTCTTAACTTTCTGCAGGTAAATGTTGCAATTTATCGCTGGTTGTCCCTACCACAAACATTTGAATGTCTCTGAGGTTAGCTTTTTCATTGGCCTCAATGGGTGGTATTTTGATGACTGCTGTGTTTTCAGAACTGTCATCAGTTCTTCATTGTTGGAACATTTGCATCTCTTACTTTGTTTTCAAAACCACCGTCTGCAGTTTTTTCTGCCGACGCCAACATTTGGATTGAGCCCCCAGTGTCTAAAACGGATAAAAAAAGGAGCCAGATCATACTTCTGGACAGGGGTGTTCTGAGCTTGTTATATCTGAGCTAATTGAGTACTGGATGAATATTAGATAAGATTGTCAATGAGAAATTGCATATTATATCTAAGTAGTGTGAGTTTTTTAACTAAAGGAAATCAACCAAAGATCTGGTGTCTTACTGAAATCAGAACACTTTGTACCACAAATGGTAGCTACTAGCTAGTCAGACAATGAAGGGGTAGCTGGGGCAAGTTTAACATGTTACTATTGAGCCAACAAATAGCGTATTGATCATTGAGCTAAAATATTAACATACCCACCCCTTTAGGTATGAATTCTAAACTCATGATTGTTACTTTGATTGAGGGCATTTGGAATAAGATATAATAATAGAAGGCTCAGCTCATAATAATAATGTTTTCAGTAGGGGTATGTCAATATCACTATCTCTCCAAGACAACACAAACAAACCATATGTATACTCTATGGCATGGAGGCCAGAGAAGAGCAACATCTTACCCCAGGGGATGGACCCCAAGATTTAAGTGCCCATAGTCAGGATACAAAAAAGTCCAAAGCCAAGTACAAAATCAGCAGACATGGTCAGGCAAACCATGTAAAAGGCCAGGAGCAGGCACTGTATCTGTAAGAGGCAACTGCTGACCATCAGAAGTAGAGTCCCTAGGACTGTGCAGCCAAAAACAGAATAATGGAATACTGGAAGTTCAAATGTGGTATCAAATCAAAAGATTAAGTCAGAGTATGCAGCAAAGTTCATAATTGGAGGGCCAATCCATTAGTCTTGTACAAACAGGTAGCAATGTAGATCCAAATTTAAGCCAAGGTCCAGGGAAGGATAGTAAAAGCATAAGTCCAAGAGTAAAGCCAGGGTAAAACCAGAGTATCTCATGAAACAGGAATGCTACATATCTGGACCTAGGGGTGGGCGAAAAGTGGGAAAATTTCCCTCATGACTTTTCGTGGAAACGTGCCAATTTTTCGATTTTCCCGTGAAAAATGTTGCCTTTCTGCTTATGCAAAAATGTCCTCCTTTTTGCCCATTTTAACAATTTTTTTGCATAATTTAGCACATTTCCCACCTATATTTCCTATAGATACTACATTTCCCACTGTAATATTACTTCTGAGGGCTAAAGATTAAAAATAAGTGGCTGAAAATCAAAGTTGTGAGCCTTACAGCAACATATGTTGGGTTGAGCATTAATTCAACAATTCACACAAGGATGATACTGATTTTCTTCACAATAAAGCTATTGCACATCTTTACATGCAGTAACAGCTATAAAGAAAACAATGGTAATTCTTATTATAAATGTAAATAATGTGGGCAACGAGAAAACGCTAGGTGGGCTACAGATAAAAACATATCAACATCTTTACATCTTTCTTTCAGGATAGCAATCCAGAAAATGGCAATCTATTTTATTATGGTTTATTTTTAGATGGATATGCAGAGAAATGTCTATGCCTAACATATAAAACCATCTGGTGCCATCCACAATAATAATATGTACATATTTTCTTATTCCAGTAACAGACAAAAGTAAAGTCACAAAGCTTTTCACTTTTACTTACATAATAGAAACTGATTGCTACAAGGATTACAAGAACTTTATTGTATTTGTAAGTTACAAAAATGGTTATCCAATAAAAATGTTGAAAATGGGGGCACTGCACTGATTGTATTACTCTTGTTCAAGCAAATAGATTCTGCATATTGCCTTTTGTAGTTTCAGGGTTTGTATTTTTTTTTATTCTTGTTTTTTCTTTTTTTTTATTTTAACCCTATTGAATGGTAAAGAAGTCTTCAATGCCTTGCAAAGAACAGTGTTATTTGAGACCTATTTAGCTTTTAGATGTCAAGTGCTTAAAGCATGTTAAGGTATTCAAAAAATGTGAAAACTTTCAGTGCTGCAAAATAATTTAATTTTCTCTAATCATCTGTTACCTTCAACATATTCTTTAGAACATGGATAGGAAATTGTTGGATCTCCAGCTCTTGTGAACTACAGCTCTTGTTATCCTCAACCAGCCAATGGGAGTTTTAATTCCCTAGAGCTGGAGGTCCAAAAACTTCTGCAGAAGTTTTAAGGGCAATATATTAAAAGAGAGAATGGAACAATTTAGTTTGAGGAAAAGTTGTCCGAAGTGGATATGACTTTGATTACTCTAGAAAAGAGACCCCTACAAAACAATATGGCTATTACCAACAATTATATTCTGTATCAATAAAAATAATTCAATATTGGTTCTTTTTACATTTAATTGATGAAAAGGGAAGTTGTCCCTCTACATATATTGATATATTTTATGGAGATAATGTTGAGGCATTAGTATGTCGAAATGCCAAATGGATCCATGTGACAAACTCATTCTACCTTCATGAACTGCACAAAGTGTTGTAAATGAATGGCTTTATATGACTTTTGAGATATACTGTGTGGCTCTGTAGAAGATGTTTGGCTACCATGCTAGTGGGAATTTCCTTGTGATACTGATAATCACACTTTAGTCCACTAGCCCTTTACTTTGTTCCTTTTAAAGGGTATCAGACTGATTACTTCACCACAATCATTTGAGAAACTTTGTGTATAATTGAGACATCTCAATACTCTAGTTAGGCTGTCCAAGTTCAGTCCTCAAGGGCCACCAACAGGCCAGTATTTAAGCATTTGCCTGATTATGCACAGGTGAGTCAGTCAAAATGATTGAGCCACTGATTATCTCTCCTGTGCTTTATCCAGGAAATCCTTACATCCTGGCCTGTTGGTGGCCCTTGAAGACTGAACTTGGACAGCCCTGCTCTAGTTCATCCTAAACATGTGGTATAGACCAATTACCAGTATTTATGTTACAATAACTGCAGAAAAAACATATCTAAAGCTAATGTTAAAGTCAGAACTCAAAAGAATGAAGGATGGGAATTGTAACGCAAACGTTCTACAAACATTGGTGAGATTAATAGTGTTGAGCGAGCATGCTCGGCCGATGCTCGGATCGGCTCGAGCATCGCTCTGCTCGGCACATGGCGGTACTCGTACGAGTACCGCATGTGCTCGCCCGCCATGTTCGGGTCTCCTCCCCGCATGTTTCGCGGCTGCTGCGCAGCCAATAAACGTGCAGGGAGGCTCTGACATCAGTGTAATGCCAGCAGCCATGTTGGCTGCTGGCATTACACTGATTGGCTGGCCAGAACCCGTGGTCGGGTGCTGTATAGCACCTGACCAGCGAGTTCGGCTCAGTCTTAGCCAGGGAAACATGAGGATAGGAAGGGAAAGTCAGTGTAGGGAGAAGACAAGCAAATTTGTACAAAAAAAGACCCAAAAGTCCTTTTTAGGACTACTGTGTGTGGGGGCAGCAGTTTATTTTGTGTGGGGGGAAAAAAACAAACAAAAAAAAAAATTCATATATTCTGTTTAGTGTGCAAAGTTGCAGATTAGAGCACATTCTGTTTAGTGTGCAAAGTTGCAGATTAGAGCACATTCTGTTTAGTGTGCAAAGTTGCAGATTAGAGCACATTCTGTTAAGTCTTCAAACTGTAAAATATCAAAGTCACATATTCCATTCAGTGTGCTTCGCCGCAGTTTAGCAGCACATTCTGTGTACTGTGCAGAGTTGCAGAATAGGAAGAAATACTGTTAAGTCTTCAAACTAAAATATCAAAGTCACATATTCCATTCAGTGTGCGTCACCGCAGTTTAGCAGCACATTCTGTGTACTGTGCAGAGTTGCAGAATAGGAAGAAATACTGTTAAGTCTTCAAACTAAAATATCAAAGTCACATATTCCATTCAGTGTGCTTCGCCGCAGTTTAGCAGCACATTCTGTGTACAGTGCAGAGTTGCAGAATAGGAAGAAATACTGTTAAGTCTTCAAACTAAAATATCAAAGTCACATATTCCATTCAGTGTGCTTCGCCGCAGTTTAGCAGCACATTCTGTGTACTGTGCAGAGTTGCAGAATAGGAAGAAATACTGTTAAGTCTTCAAACTAAAATATCAAAGTCACATATTCCATTCAGTGTGCGTCACCGCAGTTTAGCAGCACATTCTGTGTACTGTGCAGAGTTGCAGAATAGGAAGAAATACTTTTAAGTCTTCAAACTAAAATATCAAAGTCACATATTCCATTCAGTGTGCTTCGCCGCAGTTTAGCAGCACATTCTGTGTACTGTGCAGAGTTGCAGAATAGGAAGAAATACTATTAAGTCTTCAAACTAAAATATCAAAGTCACATATTCCATTCAGTGTGCTTCGCCGCAGTTTAGCAGCACATTCTGTGTACTGTGCAGAGTTCCAGAATAGGAAGAAATACTGTTAAGTCTTCAAACTAAAATATCAAAGTCACATATTCCATTCAGTGTGCTTCGCCGCAGTTTAGCAGCACATTCTGTGTACTGTGCAGAGTTGCAGAATAGGAAGAAATACTGTTAAGTCTTCAAACTAAAATATCAAAGTCACATATTCCATTCAGTGTGCGTCACCGCAGTTTAGCAGCACATTCTGTGTACTGTGCAGAGTTGCAGAATAGGAAGAAATACTGTTAAGTCTTCAAACTAAAATATCAAAGTCACATATTCCATTCAGTGTGCGTCACCGCAGTTTAGCAGCATATTCTGTGTACTCTGCACAGTTGCAGAATAGGAAGAAATACTGTTAAGTCTTCAAACTAAAATATCAAAGTCACATATTCCATTCAGTGTGCGTCACCGCAGTTTAGCAGCATATTCTGTGTACTCTGCACAGTTGCAGAATAGGAAGAAATACTGTTAAGTCTTCAAACTAAAATATCAAAGTCACATATTCCATTCAGTGTGCGTCACCGCAGTTTAGCAGCATATTCTGTGTACTCTGCACAGTTGCAGAATAGGAAGAAATACTGTTAAGTCTTCAAACTAAAATATCAAAGTCACATATTCCATTCAGTGTGCGTCACCGCAGTTTAGCAGCATATTCTGTGTACTCTGCACAGTTGCAGATTTGCAGCACATATTCCGTGTAATATGAAGAAGGCGGGTAAAAAGGGACGGGGAAGTGGACGTGATCCTGATAGTTCAGGGCGCGGGTCAGGACGCGGAGAAACTGTGCCTGGTGCCAGAGCACAAGAAAGAAAGACATCCACCATACCTAGCTTCATGTCTCATTTTACAGGGCGTCGCAGGACATCACTCTCGAGGTCCGACCACTGCGAACAGGTGGTCGGTTGGATGTCAGCTGATACTGCTTCCAGTCAGTTAAGCACCACCCTGTCTTCCACCAAGTCCACTCTCAGTAGCCAAGAGTCTGGTCAACATAATCCTCACCCTGATCATCCTTCCTCCCACCATAGAGGGTCTGGTCAAAGAAGTGATCCCACACTGGGATATAGTGAGGAGCTCGTCTCATCACCAATCCTTCATTTGACCCTCTCTCCAAGCACGCTTGCAGAGGAACATGACATCTTGTGCCCTGATTCACAACCTCTAGAGGGTACCCAATCACAAGAAGATGACAGATGTGAACGGCATTTAAGGTCAAAGGAAGTAGTGGATGATGATGATGATGATGAGACACAGTTGCCATTAAATCAACCACTATTACTGTCTCAAGACCTTGTTGAGGAGGATGATATACAGTTGTCAATGACTGAGTATGTGGTGGGATCAAGACATGAGGAGGATGATCAGAGTGAGGAAGTGGAGGAGGACTTGGTGGACGATGAGGTGACTGACCCCACCTGGGAAGGTGTAGAGCCGAGCGATGACAGAAGTCCTGAGGGTGAGCCATCTGCAGCACCGCAAAAGGCTGGAAGAGGCAGTGGTGTGGCTACAGAAAGAAGGCGGACCGCACCAAACCGGCCCGCAAATGTTCCACGGAGCACCCCCTTGCGTAAATCTACCTTGCCAAGGGGTAGGTGTTCAGCGGTATGGCGTTTTTTTAAGGAAAGTGCGGACGACAAAAGAATTGTAGTTTGCAACCTGTGCCACACCAGAATGAGCCGAGGCATGAACACTAGAAACCTCACCACCACCAGCATGATCCGACACATGGCATCCAAGCACCGTAGTAAGTGGGAGGAACGCCTGGATCGCCCATCTGTGTCTGCAGGCCACACCACTGCCTCCTCTTCCCCTGTTTTCGGTGCCGGCCAATCGCCTGTCGAAAGCGCAGGCCCGCATACCTCCCGCCCTGCACCTGTACCATCTGAAGCACCATCAGCGACCACATCCACTTCCCTGTCCCAGCGCAGCGTCCAAATGTCGTTACCCCAGGCATTTGAGCGCAAGCGAAAATACCCAGCCACCCACCCACAGGCCATAGCACTAACCTCACACCTTTCCAAATTACTGGCCATCGAAATGCTGCCATTTAGGCTTGTGGAGACTGAGTCCTTCCGCAGCCTGATGGCAGCAGCTGTCCCTCGGTACGCGGTCCCCAGCCGCCACTACTTTTCCCGGTGTGCCATCCCCGCATTACACCACCATGTGTCCCGTAACATCACCCGTGCCCTGACCAACGCAGTTACTGGGAAGGTCCACTTAACGACTGACACATGGACAAGTGCTTGTGGCCAGGGACGCTACATTTCCCTGACGGCACACTGGGTGAATGTCGTGGAGGCTGGGAGCGACTCGGACCCTGGGATGGCACGGGTGCTACCCACGCCGAGGATTGCGGGCCCTACCTCCATCAGGGTTTCCGCCAGCACCTACGTTATTGGCTCCTCCTCCTCCGTTTCCACCTCCGAATTCTCTGCACGCAGCGCCACTCCCCCATCAGCCGGTAGCTGGAAGCAGTGTAGCACTGCAGTGGGGAAGCGTCAACAGGCCGTGCTGAAGCTGATCTGCCTTGGGGACAAACGGCACACGGCCTCAGAGCTGTTGCAGGGGATTAGTCACCAGACCGAGCAGTGGCTCTCGCCACTCAACCTGCAACCAGGCATGGTTGTGTGTGATAATGGGCGTAACTTGGTGGCGGCTTTGGAGCTCGGCAAGCTCACACACGTACCATGCCTAGCGCATGTATTTAATTTAGTGGTTCAGCGATTTCTAAAAACCTACCCCAATGTGCATGATCTCTTGACCAAGGTGCGCCGCGTGTGTGCACATTTCCGTAAGTCATCTACAGCTTCAGCCGGCCTGTTGAAGCTGCAGCAGCGCTTACAATTGCCAGCTCACCGGCTGCTGTGTGACGTGAGCACGCGCTGGAACTCCACCTTCCACATGTTGGCCCGGCTTTGTGAGCAGCAGAGGGCAGTAGTGGAGTACCAGCTGTTACACGGTCGTCGCCTCTCCGTTCAACTTCCTGTAATCAGAAGTGAGGAGTGGGAATGGATGTCAGACCTCTGTGAGGTTTTACGCAATTTTGAGGAATCGACACAGATGGTGAGCGGCGATAACGCTATTATCAGTGTAACCATCCCACTTCTGTGTCTACTGAAACGCTCGCTGCTCACAATTAAAACTGACGCTTTGCATGTGGAAGAGGTGGAAATGCGGGAGGAAGAGCTTACACAAGGTGATAGCCAGAGCACCCTCACTTCGTCTTCTCAGCGACAATTGGAGGAGGCGGAGGAGGAGGAGGAGGAAGACACGGTTGCCTCCGCTACAGAGGGTAGCCATGGAACTTTAGTTCCATCTCTTCAGCGTGGGTGGGCAGAAGAGGAGGAAGAGGATAAGGATATTGAGAGTCATCCTCCTGGTGAGGACAGCGAAATCTTGACTGTTGGTACTCTGGCACACATGGCTGACTTTATGTTAGGCTGCCTTTCCCGTGACCCACGCGTTATACGCATTTTAGACAACACGGATTACTGGGTGTTCACCCTTCTGGACCGCCGCTACAAAGAGAATTTCTCATCTCTCATTCCTCCGGTGGAGAGGACAAGCAAAATGGTGCAATACCAGAAGGTTCTTGTTGAAAAATTGCTCCAAAATTTTCCATCTGACAACGCTGGCGGCAGAGTACATGCTACCTTGGCCAACAGAGAAGGGGAGAAAAGGGGAGCACACAGCAGTTCCGACAAAGGCAGGGCAACACTCTCCAAGGCGTGGGACACCTTCATGACACCCCGCCAGCACCCTCACCCTGATGCGCAGCCTAGTGTCACAAGGAGGGAAAAGTTTTGGAAGATGGTGAAGGAGTACGTAGCAGACCGTGTCAGCGTCCTCAGTGATCCCTCTGTGCCTTACAACTACTGGGTGTCCAAGCTGGACACGTGGTATGAACTGGCACTCTACGCCTTGGAGGTGCTGGCCTGCCCTGCCGCCAGCGTTCTGTCTGAGCGGGTATTTAGTGCTGCTGGTGGCATCATAACAGATAAGCGTATCCGCCTTTCCACCGACAATGCTGATAGGTTGACACTTATAAAAATGAACAAGGCCTGGATTTCCCCTGACTTCTCCACTCCACTGGAGGAAAGCCCTGGGGGAACATAAACTCACTTTATATATGTTATTTACAATGATGGGAATACTCTGTATTCCCATTCACCCCTTCCACCCAAAAAACGGGTATATGGTTGACTCTTAATCTTCTCATCCTCCTCCTCCTCTTCCATATGCCCTGTGATATAATTTTTATATAGGGCCAGCTCACCAGCGGGCCCTGTGATATAATTTTTATATAGGGCCAGCTCACCAGCGGGCCCTGTTTGACAACTTTTTGTATAGGTCAGCTCACCAGCGGGCCTTCTCATATAATGTTTTATTGGGTCAGCTCTCTAGCGGGCCCTCTCATATAATGTTTTATAGCGTCAGCTCACTAGCGGGCCTTCGCATATAATGTTTAGGATGGTCAGCTCCCCAGCAGACCCTCACCCATAATGTTTTAGATGGTCGGCTCAGCGCACGTTTCCCTCTTAATCATGGCCCCAGTTCTGAAAAATCGAGGAAATTTTTGGGAGAATTTGCCTCTGCGCACGTTTCCCTCTTAATCATGGCCTCAGTTCAGAAAAATCAAGGAAATTTTTGGGAGAATTTGCCTCTGCGCACGTTTCCCTCTTAATCATGGCCTCAGTTCAGAAAAATCGAGGAAATTTTTGGGAGAATTTGCAGATGATATACAAGTAAATATACAGCAAATACTGTTTGGTAACAATTTTTCGCCTAAAGTTGTTTTTATTTCCCTTTTTGTGTGTTTTACGGTCAGTCTGTAAAAATGGCGTACTACGGGCGAAAGATCGTTCCCAGCAGCGATGTTGGAGTCCAAGATGCATCCAGACATCCTCCCTATGCTGTCCCTGAACCATTTCTGTGGTGTTTCCATAATTTTCTGTCCTTTTCCTATGGACCAGGCACCCTCCCCTCATCAGAGCAGGGGGTGCCTGGTGTAATGCTCGAGTCCTCCCATTGACTTCAATGGGGCTCGGGTGCTCGGCCGAGCACTCGAGCCTCCGGGGGTGCTCGGTCAGAGCACCCGAACACCCGAGCATTGGGGTGCTCGCTCATCACTAGAGATTAATAACATTGAAAATTTTATTTTATTTGCCAAGCATGAGAGGCATATAGTTAATATTTGAGAAACTGCAAGTCTAAATTTCATAGATTTTGTTCATTTAGCTTTGAGAATAGTTCTTTTTGCCTTTTAGTATCCACCACTTTTTACCACATTTACCAACAACATAAGTGTTACTGTGTTTGATCTATATAACTGTTCATAGCACTTTTAATCCATGTAATACAAAAACACAGCTTTAAATATTGTTCACTTAAGTACAGTAGCGTGTATTCATTCACACACATTAGACTCCTTTGTACCATTGCTGATCTGTGCAATACATTTAATTGAGCAAAGCTGGTCATTCTTTGCATTTGACTTTTCATTGACTTTATTTGAGCTTCATCGAACAAAACTGAACTATAACTTGTACTTAAAACAATTTTTCTTTGCCTTCTGACACTTGAGAGGGAACTTAAACACAAAGTAATTTACTTCAGTTACTCATACAATCAATTAAAATACACTATCCCATAAGCTTGACTGACATGATTGATCAAATCTGAAAAATGTAGTGATAACATTTGTCCTCTGCCTTCATGAGGGTAACTTTTTGGTTATACATATTATACTGTATATAACCTTCCATATTAACCCTATGGGAGACTGATAGCTGCACTGCTGCTTGGCTAATACCACTCACTGTAAGTTCAATGAAATGTATAAAGTATTGCATTAGAGTGTGAGCTGCTAGCTCCAAAGTTGGCTTGACACATGTTCAAGTATTATGAACTTATCAGTGTGTAACATTCTGCACGATGGACCTTTTTCCACACTTTTTATTACCACTTAAAATGATAGTGAATAGTACATCATAAGACCGGTCACTGTATGAAATGTAAACACTTTGAGAGCCAGATGGGTGCCCAACGTATTGCGAAGCAATGTTTTGGACACCCATCTGGCACTCTGTGGTTCAATATTTTCAGTAGACATTACTGTAGGTATTGGCAATGTAACAAGGAATCCAACATTTCAGCCAAATTTGTGTTTAATGGGTTTATTTAGAAAATGGAGAAATAAGGCAATATAACAGTACACACTGAAGCATACCAGACATATTGAATTTTGCAAATGTGTAGTTTGCTCTGCTATTGCTATGCATTTAATTATCCATTTAGCTAGTCTGCAGTCACTGGCCTAGCAAGCCAGGTTATCTTGATATTGTTCCCATATTAACATGCAGAGCAGGATTCCTTGAATATATACATATAAAAATATATTTTTTTTTCTCCACTTACCTATGTCCTCATGAATTGCATACATTATATTTTGTTCTGTTCCTCCTTGTTTTCACTTATCAGTGATTCTGTTGTTGTTCATATGACATCAATAATGGTATCCTATTGAAATGTTACCTTCTATTTGGTGACCAACAACGGCGCATTAAAAATGTTGCTTGGTTGAAAAGGCCAACATCAGAATGTTGCCTGCATGAAAAGTGTGACATTCTGATGTCGCAGGCTTAAGTGTTGAGTAGCCTCTAGCCATCAAAATGTCGCAATATGCTTTATTATATGCCAGCAATATGTTCTGAGTAGTGAAGCATATTATGATGTTACTCAATCTCTTTCTCTGTCCAGCGAAGCCATAGACAAAAAAATACAGATGCACATGTGTTAACTTCTTCACTGCTGGGGATTATACAACAGGAAGGGGTTAATGAGGGTTATAAGGTTTAGGGGGTCTGCACAGTGACAGTTAACCCAATGAGCTCCAGGAGGTATATACAACACATTAAACACCCATCAGCACTCACAGTGTTAATCAACCAATTCACTGCGCTGTGAAGTCATAAAAAACTTCCTTAACAAACTAGTTAAATCCCCTGTAAATGATCATTGCAATGGTTTGTGCACCCCTCTTTTCCTAAAAGGGTTAAGAAGAGGACACGTCACAGGAAAATCCACACCAAAATCCCACTCACTGTAGTGTACTGGGATGTGGAGGAGAAAGACCGATCTCAGTTTCAGGTCTGCCTTTCAGACTTCCCTCTGATCTGCTTGTCTTGCATAGAGAGCACGCAGAGCATGTGTCCCGAATTGCATAAATTATATTTTGCATTGTTCCTCCTTGTTTTCACTTGTCAGCGATTCTGTTGTTGTTTATATGATATCAGTAACTACCCATACACATGCATATGAAATTCCTGCACACATTCATGTATTATAAGGGAAACTACATCACTCACTAGTGATGCCATTTGTTTGGTATCTCCACTCTTTTTCACTCATAGGTAGGCCAAGATATTTATACACAATAAAATACACAACATATACACATGATTGGACATTCATTGGAAAGGGATATGCAATGTTTTAAAGGGATAGTAATGTTTCACAAAAACTGCAGCTCCACTTAATCTTTATAGTGTTTGGGCCATGGAGAATGTTATTTCAATACTGTCAGAGTTTTAGTTCAAGAGTAATTGAATGATAAAGTTCCCCCTCCTGCCCCTTCTACCTAGTATAAGCCACCTCCCCTCTGATGTGGAATCTGGTCTTAAGACCAGACAGCTCACAGGAAGAGAATCTTCTTAATGTGAACTTAAAGAAAACCCTGCCCCTTTGATGGGTTTCTCAGGTTTTTCCCTTATGCTAACTGAAGATTGTCCATCTCTGAGATCCATCCTGACAGTCTTGCTGCTCTGAGCTGAGCAGTGTTTCTATTACTCTTGAAATACAGCTCTTGACAGTATTGAAATAACACTCTCCATGGCCCAAATACTATGAAGATTAGTTAGAGCTGCTATTATTGTGAAACATTACTATCCTTTAAGAGGGATATGACAAAGAGAAGAGGAGAGAGGTAGGACTTTATGTAAAATAAGTCTTAAACCTAGTATAAAGAAAAACTTTAAGAAAGGTTTTAGTGACAATATAGAGACTGTGTGGTTTGAAATACAAAGTGGGGTCAAATCAAGTAAAACAAAGATGCTGATATGTATTTGCTACAAGCCATATAATAATGGAGAATCTGAAGAAGCCCAACACCTACTGTAAATGGAGCTGGCTTCTCTTTGGAAAAGTAATAATAATGGGAGATCTAAACTAACCTGAAATTGACTGGAAAAAAATGAGAATTTCTGCACAGCAAAGGAACAAAATAATTACAAAGGTATATTTAATGTCAACATCATGTCCCAAATAGTATAAAAGACAACTAGGAATAAGGCTTTGCTGGAGCTAGTGATTGCAAATTATTCGGAAATGCTATACCATATATAGAGGACAGAGCTTTTGGGTATCAGTCACCATAATATATTATCCTTTGAAATGTAAAAAGGAAGTGTTTGGGAGCATTCAATGGGATGTTATTTAACTTATTTTCAATGAAAATATTATAAACAAAGATGGTATTTGTTTCAAATGTTTTTTTTACACTTTTATGTCCATGACATTGAGTTGACAGAATTTGTTTCCAGAGAGCTTTCTGTGTGAGGCTGTGAACACAGAGAGTAAAACAATGGAAAAAGGTGTCATGGAAGAAACCCAATGAAATAATTTAGAAAAACCTTCCTTTACAGAATACAGATCAATCAGACCTGCAAGGAGACTGCAATATTATGTAAATATCTCTGCTTTCACAGTCCCCAACAGCAAAACTCTCTAAAAACAGGAATTTGGTGAGCTTATTCTCAGGTACATAAAAGTATAAAAACAAATTAAAATATGTTAAGAAGATAAAACAATAGAAAGTATGGGCAATTTGAGTTTACATATTATACATTTGCAGAACATATACAGTCAAACTAAGGTGGAACTGTAGCTTTATGATTCTAAAGTTGGTACTGAAAATAGTGTTACAAATTTTGCTGATGACTCTAAACTATACAAGGTAATTCACATACAGCCAGATGTTTTTTAATTGCAGAAACATTTGGATAAGCTGAATGAATGGGTGGATTATTGGCTGATGATATTTTTGGTGAAAGATTTTGGAGTAACAGTAGACACTAGACTACACAACAGTATGCAGCATCATGCAGCTGCTGCACAAGCCGGTAGGGCACTGTCATTTATAAAAAGTGATATAGCTGTACTGTGGGGGGAATATAATTCTTATAAGTCCCTGGTAAGATTGCATTTAAATATATAAATACTAAAGAGAGGTCCTCATTTGTACACGTATACGAGCACGCACATTATATATATATATATATATATATATATATATATAATATTTCAACTGAGATAAGTTTATATGACCGAGGGGAAAAAAGTTCAATCTTACTCATATCACCCTTGTTTCTGTTGATCTAGAAGAAAGCAAGAAACATTAAAAATAAAAATGGAAGTCATCTCCAATTATGCCCTAAGTGGGTAAAAAAAAGTTCCTTCATGACCCTTAACTGCAATCTGATATCTCCTTGGATCAACATCCTGCTTGGTTTTTATTCAACTGTCAGAATTATTTATATTATTGTTCTGAGCTAAAAATGTATCCATTGCTTTTATGGAAGTATCTGCAGTGTCTGCCAACACAGATTCCTAGGGCAAAAAAATTCACATTCTTACAGCTCTTGCTGTAAAAAAAAATATTTGTCATTTTTCTTTTTTTTTTTTTTTTTTTAACTGTTCTTTAGTGTTAAAGCATGTCCTTTGATTTTTGCTCAGCCTTGTGAACAAACAGTCCATTTATCAGATTTGTTCGACATTCCTGTACTTTTTCCAGTTCAGTTAGTCATTTGTGAATAAAAGGTGCCCCAAACTGTTTTTCTTTATGATTTTTTTTATATATACTAGTGTATAAGCCCGTGTACATGGGCCAAGGGCCGGGTAATGTTAACCCTTTGAATGCCAGAGGGGTATGCAACGCATTGCTCTGCAATGCGTTGCATACCCCTCTGGTACTCAAAGGGTTAAGCGGCCGCTACCTCACTGCTCCACGCGATGCAGTCTTGCATCGCCTCACTCACGCAATGCAATCATGCTCAGTAGAAACTGCCCAAATGCGGGCATGACTGCATCGTGACAAACATCCTAGCGAATTATTATATATATATAATTTTGTATGCATGTTTTTATGTAAACAGTATTGAAACTTTATTAGATACCTTCAAAAAAATAAATATTTCTAGATGTTTGCTAATGAGTTAATTCTTGAAATCAAATTGTCTTATTTTATAGATAGAAGTGCTGACAAGGGGATTAGAAATATGCTTAAAGTACATCACTATGCTTATGAAACAAAAAAAGATGATGGGTAAGCAAAGACAGAGGTTATTCCAAAAGTGCAGAAACAGCATTTGCAACTCATATCTTATCTGTTCCACTGTTATAGTAAAACTTCAATGACAAGAAAAATCTGCCACATTGAAGTTATCTTTAAATATACAATTTAACAATGTCAGCTTTATGGAACAATAAATGTAAATTGAAATTTTCTTTTGACTTGCCTTTTATGGCCTTCCATATACAAAATGTTTACTATGCGTAGCTGATTAAAGGAGACATGTTCCTTAGGAATAATTTCTAAGTTGACCGAAGTAAGATTCCTTCATATGGCAGTAGGATTTAACCCTTTTAGTGCCAGAGGGGTATTGTGTTGTGTACCCTTCTGGGACTCAAAGGGTTAGCTATGTATTTATTTATTTTTTTGCATATATCTGCAGCTTCCTATTTATAGTGATCACTGAAGTCTGTTTCGAGGTCTCACAGCAAACAAAAGTTTTCAGTAAAATTGAATGACCCATAAGTTGTTATCAGACTGAAACCAAAGTGAAACCGAAATAACTACCAGAAAACCAAAAGAAGGTCAAATGCAATCAAAAAAGGTAAATGGCAGTAACTGACTGCAGTTCGAAAGACACCTACCGAGGTAAGTATTTCTGATTATCAGCCACTTATTTTGTATGTACAGTAATTTAAGGGGAAAAATGGTATGCGTTCTCAAATGCCTAATTACATCTGAAATAAATGTTTTGTACATTTATATAGTTTATAAATCTAAACAATTTAAATTGGAACTATCACTCCAAATAAAGTGCCACCCAAATAATTATTGATATAGCGATAAGCATATAAATAGTAGTATTATACAGAATAAGTTTAGCGTTATAAAGAAATCCTACTTCATCCGAGATAGTGATGATCGAGCACCCCAATGCTTGGGTGTTCAGGTGCTCTGGCCGAGCGCCCCCGGAGGCTCGAGTGCTCGGCCGAGCACCCGAGCCCCATTGAAGTCAATGGGAGGACTCGAGCATTACACCAGGCACCCCCTGCTCTGATGAGGGGAGGGTGCCTGGTTCATAGGAAAAGGTCAGAAAATGATGGAAACACCACAGAAATAGGGAGGATGTCTGGATGCATCTTGGACTCCAACGTCGCTGCTGGGAACGATGTTTCGCCCGTAGTACGCCATTTTTACAGACTGACCGTAAAACACACAAAAAGGAAGATAAAAACGACTTTAGGCGAAAAATTGTTACCAAACAGTATTTGCTGTATATTTACTTGTATATCATCTGCAAATTCTGCAAAAAATTTAATCGATTTTTCGGAACTGGGGCCATGATTAAGAGGGAAACGTGCGCAGCGTAAAGCAGGTGTTCAACGTGGTTATGGCCCGGGAAAGGTACAGCATTCAGGAACGGAGGCCGCAGCTACCACAGGTTTTACAACATGTCCGTTTGCCCTTGTTAAGTCCAAAATTTATAGTCGGAACAGTGGGGTCTGATCCATTGAGTACAAGTGACGAAGTGACTTAGTGGATGAAGCCAAGAACTACCTTCTGCTCTGTCGAACACCCCAGCCCTATTTAATTCAATGGGAGGACCTGAGGCACTCCGATACAACCTGTATATCACAAAATGGAGGGCCTCATTCACATCGTGGTACAATAGTTCAGGTAGTGGTCCAACACTCATAAAGCCTATGCACTAAGTGAAAGGGCTGCCAAAAATTAGACTGAAATGTCACTCCAATACACCCTTTATTACACATAAAGGAGGGCATCATACACACCCTTGAAAAATTAGGATTAATGGCCTGCTGGTGACCCTCTAAAACATTAGGGGCGAGGGCATGCCGCTAAGCTGACCATCTAAAACATTAGGAATGAGGGTCTGCTGCTGAGCCGACCATATAAAACATTATGGGTGAGGGTCTGCTGCGGAGCTGACCATCCTAAACATTATATGCGAAGGCCCGCTAGTGAGCTGACGCTATAAAACATTATATGAGAGGGCCCGCTAGAGAGCTGACCCAATAAAACATTATATGAGAAGGCCCGCTGGTGAGCTGACCTATACAAAAATTGTCAAACAGGGCCCGCTGGTGAGCTGGCCCTATATAAAAATTATATCACAGGGCCCGCTGGTGAGCTGGCCCTATATAAAAATTATATCACAGGGTATATGGAAGAGGAGGAGGAGGATGAGAAGATTAAGAGTCAACCATATACCCGTTTTTTGGGTGGAAGGGGTGAATGGGAATACAGAGTATTCCCATCATTGTAAATAACATATATAAAGTGACTTTATGTTCACCCGGGGCTTTCCTCCAGTGGAGTGGAGAAGTCAGGGGAAATCCAGGCCTTGTTCATTTTTATAAGTGTCAACCTATCAGCATTTTCGGTGGAAAGGCGGATATGCTTATCTGTTATGATGCCACCAGCAGCACTAAATACCCGCTCAGACAGAACGCTGGCGGCAGGGCAGGCCAGCACCTCCAAGGCGTAGAGTGCCAGTTCATACCACGTGTCCAGCTTGGACACCCAGTAGTTGTAAGGCACAGAGGGATCAGTGAGGACGCTGACACGGTCTGCTACGTACTCCTTCACCATCTTCCAAAACTTTTCCCTCCTTGTGACACTAGGCTGCGCATCAGGGTGAGGGTGCTGGCGGGGTGTCATGAAGGTGTCCCACGCCTTGGAGAGTGTTGCCCTGCCTTTGTCGGAACTGCTGTGTGCTCCCCTTTTCTCCCCTTCTCGGTTGGCCAAGGTAGCACGTACTCTGCCGCCAGCGTTGTCAGATGGAAAATTTTGGAGCAATTTTTCGACAAGAACCTTCTGGTATTGCACCATTTTGCTTGTCCTCTCCACCGGAGGAATGAGAGATGAGAAATTCTCTTTGTAGCGGGGGTCCAGAAGGGTGAACACCCAGTAATCCGTGTTGTCTAAAATGCGTATAACGCGTGGGTCACGGGAAAGGCAGCCTAACATAAAGTCAGCCATGTGTGCCAGAGTACCAACAGGCAAGATTTCGCTGTCCTCACCAGGAGGATGACTCTCAATCTCCTCATCCTCTTCCTCCTCTTCTGCCCACCCACGCTGAAGAGATGGAACTAAAGTTCCATGGCTACCCTCTGTAGCGGAGGCAACCGTGTCTTCCTCCTCCTCCTCCTCCGCCTCCTCCAATTGTCGCTGAGAAGACGAAGTGAGGGTGCTCTGGCTATCACCTTGTGTAAGCTCTTCCTCCCGCATTTCCACCTCTTCCACATGCAAAGCGTCGGTTTTAATTGTGAGAAGCGAGCGTTTCAGTAGACACAGAAGTGGGATGGTTACACTGATAATAGCGTTATCGCCGCTCATCATCTGTGTCGATTCCTCAAAATTGCGTAAAACCTCGCAGAGGTCTGACATCCATTCCCACTCCTCACTTCTGATTAGAGGAAGTTGAACGGAGAGGCGACGACCGTGTAACAGCTGGTACTCCACTACTGCTGCTCACAAAGCCGGGCCAACATGTGGAAGGTGGAGTTCCAGAGCGTGCTCACGTCACACAGCAGCCGGTGAGCTGGCAATTGTAAGCGCTGCTGCAGCTTCAACAGGCCGGCTGAAGCTGTAGATGACTTACGGAAATGTGCACACCTTGGTCAAGAGATCATGCAAATTGGGGTAGGTTTTTAGAAATCGCTGAACCACTAAATTAAATACATGCGCTAGGCATGGTACGTGTGTGAGCTTGCCGAGCTCCAAAGCCGCCACCAAGTTACGCCCATTATCACACACAACCATGCCTGGTTGCAGGTTGAGTGGCGAGAGCCACTGCTCGGTCTGGTGACTAATCCCCTGCAACAGCTCTGAGGCCGTGTGCTGTTTGTCCCCAAGGCAGATCAGCTTCAGCACGGCCTGTTGACGCTTCCCCACTGCAGTGCTACACTGCTTCCAGCTACCGGCTGATGGGTGAGTGGCGCTGCGCGCAGAGAATTCGGAGGTGGAAACGGAGGAGGAGGAGGAGGAGCAAATAACGTAGGTGCTGGCAGAAACCCTGATGGAGGTAGGGCCCGCAATCCTCGGCGTGGGTAGCACCTGTGCCATCCCAGGGTCCGAGTCGCTCCCAGCCTCCACGACATTCACCCAGTGTGCCGTCAGGGAAATGTAGCGTCCCTGGCCACAAGCACTTGTCCATGTGTCAGTCGTTAAGTGGACCTTCCCAGTAACTGCGTTGGTCAGGGCACGGGTGATGTTACGGGACACATGGTGGTGTAATGCGGGGATGGCACACCGGGAAAAGTAGTGGCGGCTGGGGACCGCGTACCGAGGGACAGCTGCTGCCATCAGGCTGCGGAAGGACTCAGTCTCCACAAGCCTAAATGGCAGCATTTCGATGGCCAGTAATTTGGAAAGGTGTGAGGTTAGTGCTATGGCCTGTGGGTGGGTGGCTGGGTATTTTCGCTTGCGCTCAAATGCCTGGGGTAACGACATTTGGACGCTGCGTTGGGACAGGGAAGTGGATGTGGTCGCTGATGGTGCTTCAGATGGTACAGGTGCAGGGCGGGAGGTATGCGGGCCTGCGCCTTCGACAGGCGATTGGCTGGCACCGAAAACAGGGGAAGAGGAGGCAGTGGTGTGGCCTGCAGACACAGATTGGCGCTCCGTGGAACATTTGCGGGCCGGTTTGGTGCGGTCCGCCTTCTTTCTTTAGCCACACCACTGCCTCTTCCAGCCTGTTGCGGTGCTGCAGATGGCTCACCCTCAGGACTGCTGTCATCGCTCGGCTCTCCACCTTCCCAGGTGGGGTCAGTGACCTCATCGTCCACCAAGTCCTCCTCCACTTCCTCACTCTGATCATCCTCCTCATTTCTTGATCCCACCACATACTCAGTCATTGACAACTGTGTATCATCCTCCTCATCAAGGTCTTGAGACAGTAATTGTGGTTGATTTGATGGCAACTGTGTCTCATCATCATCATCATCCACTTCCTTTGACCTTAAATGCCGTTCCCCTCTGTCATCTTCTTGTGATTGGGTACCCTCTAGAGGTTGTGAATCAGGGCACAAGATCTCATGTTCCTCTGCAAGCGTGCTTGGAGAGAGGTTCAAATGAAGGATTGGTGATGAGACGAGCTCCTCACTATATCCCAGTGTGGGATCACTTCTTTGGCCAGACCCTCTATGATGGGAGGAAGGATGATCAGGGTGAGGATTATGTTGACCAGACTCTTGGCTACTGAGAGTGGACTTGGTGGAAGACAGGGTGGTGCTTAACCGACTGGAAGCAGTATCAGCTGAAATCCAACCGACCACCTGTTCGCAGTGGTCTGACCTCGAGAGTGATGTCCTGCGATGCCCTGTAAACTGAGACATGAAGCTAGGTTTGGTGGATGTCTTTCTTTCTTGTGCTCTGGCACCAGGCACAGTTTCTACGCGTCCTGACCCGCGCCCTGAACTATCAGGATCACGTCCACTTCCCCGTCCCTTTTTACCCGCCTTCTTCATATTACACGGAATATATGCCGCTAATCTGCGGCTAGGCACACTAAACAGAATGTGACGCTAATCTGCGGCTATTTTCAGTGAACGGAATATGTGACGTTAATTTTAAAATTTGCACACTAAACAGAATGTGAAAATAATCTGCGGCTAGGCACACTAAACAGAATGTGACGCTAATCTGCAGCTAGGCACAGTGAACGGAATATGTGACGTTAATTTTAAAATTTGCACACTAAACAATATGTGCCGCTAATCTGCGGCTAGGCACACTAAACAGAATGTGACGCTAATCTGCGGCTATTTTCAGTGAACGGAATATGTGACGTTAATTTTAAAATTTGCACACTAAACAGAATGTGAAAATAATCTGCGGGTAGGCACACTAAACAGAATGTGACGCTAATCTGCGGCTATTTTCAGTGAACGGAATATGTGACGTTAATTTTAAAATTTGCACACTAAACAGAATGTGAAAATAATCTGCGGCTAGGCACACTAAACAGAATGTGACGCTAATCTGCGGCTATTTTCAGTGAACGGAATATGTGACGTTAATTTTAAAATTTGCACACTAAACAGAATGTGAAAATAATCTGCGGCTAGGCACACTAAACAGAATGTGACGCTAATCTGCGGCTAGGCACAGTGAACGGAATATGTGACGTTAATTTTAAAATTTGCACACTAAACAGAATGTGAAAATAATCTGCGGCTAGGCACACTAAACAGAATGTGACGCTAATCTGCGGCTAGGCACAGTGAACGGAATATGTGACGTTAATTTTAAAATTTGCACACTAAACAGAATGTGAAAATAATCTGCGGCTAGGCACACTAAACAGAATGTGACGCTAATCTGCAGCTAGGCACAGTGAACGGAATATGTGACGTTAATTTTAAAATTTGCACACTAAACAGAATGTGAAAATAATCTGCGGCTAGGCACACTAAACAGAATGTGACGCTAATCTGCGGCTAGGCACAGTGAACGGAATATGTGACGTTAATTTTAAAATTTGCACACTAAACAATATGTGCCGCTAATCTGCGGCTAGGCACACTAAACAGAATGTGACGCTAATCTGCGGCTATTTTCAGTGAACGGAATATGTGACGTTAATTTTAAAATTTGCACACTAAACAGAAAGTGAAAATAATCTGCGGCTAGGCACACTAAACAGAATGTGACGCTAATCTGCGGCTAGGCGCAGTGAACGGAATATGTGACGTTAATTTTAAAATTTGCACACTAAACAGAATGTGAAAATAATCTGCGGCTAGGTACACTATTAAAATGGCCCTTTTTGTCGCTGCGTTGTACACTATTTGTCCCTGTGCACCTAGTACAATGTCACCTAAATATCCCCCCCCACAAAAAAAAATGAAATTGTGCCCCCCCAAACAAAATATAAATGCTGCCCCCACACACAACAGTCCTAAAAAGGACTTTTGGGTCTTGATAGAGTTCCAACACTTTTATTTTCCCTACACTGACTTTCCCTTCCTATCCTCATCTCTCCCTGGCTAAGACTGAGCCTAACTCGCTGGTCGGGTTCTATACAGCACCCGATCACGGGTTCTGGCCAGCCAATCAGTGTAATGCCAGCAGCCAACATGGCTGCTGGCATTACACTGATGTCAGAGCCTCCCCGCACGTTTATTGGCTGCGCAGCAGCCGCAAAACGTGCGGGGAGGAGACCCGAACATGGCGGGCGAGCACATGCGGTACTCGTACGAGTACCGCCATGTGCCGAGCAGAGCGATGCTCGAGCCGAACCGAGCTTCGGCCGAGCATGCTCGCTCATCACTAATCCGAGATGAACAGGCAGGAATCAGTGCAGACATCTTGTCTTATAGACTAATGTACTCTTGCAATTTCTGTCCTGGTCTCCTCCAGGATTGGTGAGGAGGAGTAGCATTGTACCTTAAGGTACAGGAAGTGACAGGAGCACACATGCCTCTAAAGCAAGAAGCATGTCCGTCAGTCTCAAATCAAGTAGGACTTCATAATAAAGCTGGACTTATTCTGTATAATACTATTATTTATATGCTTATCGCTAAATCAATAATCATTTGGGGGGATACATTATTTGGATGGATAGTTCCGCATTAAATAAAATGTCTTAGTTTGTATATTCGTAGAAGCTTATTTGTCAAAATACTAACGGGTATAGTTTAGATTTCATACATGGAATCAGATAATTTTGCTCTGCAGTCTGGTTTAAAAAAAATACCAACTTTACGCCACTTGATCCAAGGAGTGGGCAGTGTGAGAGTGTATGTATGGTAATGATTGTTCCATTCCTCTTCTCCCTGTTCCACTCCCTGTATTATCAAGGCACAGAAAAAATACTCAGTAAACTTTATTTTTCTATACACCTGCTATAAGGGTGGTATTAACCCTTTGAATGCCAGAGCGGTACTCAACACATTGCAGAGCAATGATTTGCATACCCCTCTGGCACTCAAAGGGTTATGGGTCTGTTTCTGTAAATATGCACAGTCATAGGAATGCCATTAATAACCCTATAAATAAGTACAGCATATACATTATATTGGTGGGTTTGTAAGTCTCTCCTATAAGCTGCTGATTATGTAATTATATTAACCCCTTAAAGACAAGAGGGGCATGTAAAGCATTAAGAAACATGATTCCCAATATGTATAGCTGCACATATATATATTGCACTGCCGGGGCCTAAATTGGGTAACAGCACATAACAGAATTTATGAATGACATTTTCTTAGAGATAACCATAACCGAATTGACTTGGCTATCAGTGCACTGTGCTGCACCTGTGAGACGATCATAGGGGTAGGTGTGCACTACAAGGGAGAAGGTCGGTAAATGTGAAAGTCTGCTTTTTGAAAGCCTGTACTGCAGCCACTTAGGCAGTTGTGCAACCCTCCACTACTGCAATCATTTCATAGTGTAGTACACAATAGTTTTGTGTGACTGTGCAGATGATTAGCCTTATAATAGCACAGTCACCTATTTATTCATTTATTTTGCACAAATTTAATTATGGTCATCTCTCAGGAAGAGAGATGGGCACAACTGGGAACCAGGATTAGAGTATTTACATCAATCAGACCTTGTTGATTTGCCCTGCAACTAGTGCTGATACAATGACAACTAAGTCTTCCAAATGTGTGGGATGCTCAAAGAAGCTATCCATGTAAATGTATATTTCTTCATTGATACAGCCAGTATCCCCTAGCCTCTCAAACAACCTGAAAGCTTGGGTGCATTGAGAGTCAGAGAGTAGCACTGGAACTCTTCAGTAGACATTATTGATTTAAGTGTTAGCAGCTGGGTGATTTGATGGGCAGCAGTAGGGCACTAATGCCCCTCGGTGAAGCCTGATTTATTTATTTATTTACGTGTTTCCTTTGCTTTATGGGGAGGAAGAAAAGTAGAAATCAAGCCTGAATGTCATTCGGTATTGGCCCTGTGAGACAACATATTCAAGACAGTACACCACATGGTTCTGACACTGAAAAAAATTACACTTTTCTCTGTCTTTTGTATCATTTTGAGCTTTTTTACAATAGTGTGATGTTACAGTCTTACTTCTTCTTCCAATTACAAACCTATCAATACTCATACTATGATTTTATATTCACACCACATTTAAATATGTAAAGCAAAATGGGAATTTATTTGGATATCTGTAAAATTGAGACAGATGGCCAAACCTGACAGAAGTTTGCTGTTCACTGAGTAGAATGAATCTGGCATAGGTAGTACTGGTGGTGGATACTGCATAAAGGAGGAGCCAGTGGCTAGATGGGTTAAGGTTAGACATAGCAAGGAGGGGCATAGGAATAGAGAGAACAATCCTGTATATACTTACCTTAACATATTTGCTACATTTAGTGATGACATTGGGGGTGTTGGCACAGGAATGCCCTTGCTGATAGCCTGAAAAACAGCACCTCTAGCACTGAGGGGATCCAGGACTCAGGTAGACCTAGACAGATGGAGGTGGTAGGAGATTCAATAATGAAAGACAGATAGGGTAATCTTTTGCCAAGATCACCACAATAGAATAGTTTGCTTTCTCCCAGGTGCTCAGGTTCTATATGTGGCATGATTGTTGGGAGGCAAGGCATGACCCAGCTGTCATGGTACATATAGGTACCAATGACAAAAGTCAGTGGTCCATTAAGGAAGATTTCAGTGATTTATGTTATAAGCTTACGCTTAAAGGGATAGTAATACTTACTTTTACTTTTATTTAATTTGGTAGGCATAAAAAAAATATGAACGATGTAAGGCTTATCGCTCAAACCTTCATGGTTTGAGAGATATACCTTCCTAAAGTTCCCTGACAGCTGCAGAATCCGGTCATTTGACCAGATGGGGGCTCTTCAGCAGAGCCGAAAATGCATGATCTAAATATTAATACTTCATTGGAGCGGTCTTTAAAGTGTGCCTGGTATGCAAGCACACTTTATAGACCATTCCAATGAAGTATTAATATTTAGATTGCGCATTTTCAGCTCTGCTGAAGAGCCGCTGGCCAGTCAAATGACCGGATTCTGCAGCTGTCAGCTACAGCGCTGACTCCTCTCATGAGGCTACTTTAGAAAGGTATATCTCTCAAACCATGAAGGTTTGAGAATAAGCCTTACATCGTTGTTCATATTTTTTTATGCCTACCAAACTAAATAAACATAAAAGTAAGTATTAATATCTCTTTAAGTGATAGACCTGTAAGGTAGTATTTTCTGAAATACTGCCTGTTTCACTCACTATGCCAGAAAGTCAACAGGGGATTAGGGAGTTAAATGTGTAGCTAAAGACTTGGTTTAAGCAGAAGTTTGGGCTTGTAGATTACTTGGCTGTTTTTTTCCTTGGAGGCAATATGTATCGTAGGTATGGCTTGCACCTTAGTGGAAAAGGACAACTGCACTAGGGGTTAGGATGGTTAGAGGGTTGGAGGAGACTTTAAGCTAGGTGGGAGAGTGATACAACACAGGATGGGATAGGCAGTTTAAATTAGGAAATAGGATTAGAGAATGGTCATGGGGTGGAGGGGGGACTAGTTCATCTACGAGGGAGGTGCGTATGTTACAGTTCATTGAAACATGTTTTTGAACATAGCAGCAATTAATTGGAATTGAAGGAGAAGTTTCATGCTGCTACTTTAGAATTTTGCGCTTTCCTGTAGGGCGAGATTCTCATGTCGCCCTTTTAATCATGGTGACAAGGTTAATGCTCTATGTAGTCACAAGCTCTTTTGGGTGCAACATTTTTAAAGGATAACCTATGTTATAACCTGAAAAAAAGCAAATAAATATTTCAAAGAATGCAAATGCTCTTAGATTAATATACATGTCAATGTATACCACTGGTGAATAAATACAGGAAGCACAAAATAAGACCAATGTGGTTTAATAAAAAGGGGTTTGCAGGGAAATGAGAAATAATAAGTAGGCATTTAAACTTTTTAAGTCAGAAGGATCAGATGCATCCTTTAATAAAATATATAGATTGTTAAAGAATCTGCAAACAAGCAGTTGGGCTAGCTAAAATTTAAAATGAGAAAATGATTGCAAAAGAGAAGTTATGAACAATTCTACAAGTATATAAATGCAAAAAAATAAGGTTATCCCTTATATGAGATATGTGAATTAATTAGTGAGGAAAGGTTATGGCTGACACCTTAAACACATTCTGTTCTTCTGTGCATAAAGAGGAAGCAACAATGCAGGTTATAGGAATACATACAAAACCACAGAATGTCCTCCATCATGTACATGGCTTACTGATAATCAAGTACAAAAGAGACTGGAAAAGTTATAGTGAATAAAGTACCTGAATCTGATGGCATACATCTGATGGTACTTAAAGGGGTAGTAATGTTTCTGATTACACATAGCTCAGAAAGTTGAGCATGTGTAATAGTAGTGCTCCACTATGTTCATATGCTGCAAAACTTGGTAGTTACTGTGTAATATTATATTAAAGATTATCTCTCCAGCCCCTTTCCCTGATGGAAAGCCACCTCCCCTCAGTTCTAAAGTCACTATCATCAGGCATAGAGCCATGTGACTGGAGGAAAGCCAATTTAGTACTATTATTCAAAAATGGAACAAGAGCTAAACCAGGAAATTATGTGTGAGCTATGACTTCAGTAATGGTCAAGATTGTAGATGGTTTACTACTGATAGTATTTAGGACTTTGTGTTTACCAACATTATTAGCAGGAGCCAGCATGGTTTTAAGAAGAATGTCAAACTAATTTGCTTGCATTTTCAAAAGGTCAGGTAGCAATTTGGACAAGGGTATTGCTGTTGATGTAGTATATTTGAATTTGTGAAAAGCCTTTGATACTGTGCCTCACAACAGGTTACTGCATAAATTATAAGACTTCAGTTTGGGAGGTGATATCTGTGCATAGACAGGTAATTGGCTAAATGATACATGGCAGAGAGTTTGTGTAAATGGAACATTTTCAAGTTGGTCTAACATTGTAAGTGGAACGCCACCAGGGTCAGTCCTAGGCTCAATGCATTTTAATTTTTTATTAATGATCTAGAAGTGGGAATTGAAACTAGTGTCTCAATGTATCCTGACACTAACCTGTGTAAGGAAACACATACAGAGCAAGATGGTTTTTTTTGCAGAAAGATTTTGATAAACTGAGTGAATGGGCAGAAAAGTGATAGATGAGGTTTAATATGGATAAAAGTAATGTTATGCATTTGGGCTGCAGAAACCAACATGCTGCATATACACCAAATGGGAAACTACTTGGGGAATGTAGGTGTGGGCGAAAGGTCCCATCTTGTTCCCATGAAAAAAATCCATGAAAACCACGTAGTTATCAGCTTTATCGAGGGAAAATACACTTTAAAAAAAATCATGTCCATTTTGCCTATTGCCAAAAAAAGTCGCTATTTTTTTTCAATGGCTAAAAACTTTGCGCCCCTTTTATTACATGTTTTTCGCCTTTTCACTATAAAAAAGAACATCTTTCCCTGGACTCATAAATCCGGCAAATACTCTGTAACGTGCACAAGAGGCTATAAAAATCTCACAATATAGCTATATAAAATCACATAGAAATACTAACATTCCCCAGCTCTGCAACACTTCCCACTCCCCAGAACAGATATCTCAAAAAGTAGACTGACCCCCCAGGCCTAAGGGGGACAGCCCATGATAGCACAAAGTGTACAGAGTGTCCAGGAGAGCGTTCTGCCCCAAAGTCAGAGGGAAAATGTTGAGGACCAGGTAAGAGACCTAGGTGCCTGATCCATATGCAATAGAAAAAGTCCACATCATCAACTCAGCATCTCTGAATATAAGACACTATCACGGTTTGGCACCATCACGGAACTAGAACAATAAGGTGGAGCATCGGTAGTCCCTAGGTGGATCTCCGGTCCACCAATAACCACAAATTCCTGGATCCTAAGGAGAGTTGACCTCTATATATACAGAAGCACCTCCAAAGTAGAAAGTGATAGTGCAAACACCCCCATATGTTGCAAATCCCCATAACATGATTTTTCTAGAGTGGCCCCCAGCTGTAGTGTAGTATCAATCGGAGGCAGACTCATAGTACGGTAAGAACTCTTCCAGCATCTGTTGTCAAACTCCACATGAAAATCCACATGCTCTGCCATTAGCTTGTCTCTGTCAGAGACTTTGTCCTGGGGAAGCATACAGGGTTAATTCTAATTGTAGAAATTAGCTGAAATTCTCTTTAAAATGTGTTCAAATTATCTCCTGTTAAAATAGTCAGGGGCCTCTATGAGGAAAAATATACTAAATGACATTTATGGTGATAAAGTGGGTTTTGCCAGACATTCTTAGTGTCTTATCTTATGAGAAAAACAATCCCCTATGAAAACGTCTAGGAAAACTGACAAATTTATATGACGTTTAATGCCCTCTTACATACATCAATGATGACATAAAAGCTGATTATGGGTAAGAAAAAAAGTAGAGTAAGAGCTCCACCTAGAGTCTTGAGAGCATTATGACTGGGATTATACACATTCCTTGAATAATTAGGGATATATTAATATCCAATCAGGGCAAACCGGTGATGTCACGGTATAATGAGATGGATCTTTGTCCAATCAATGGAAAAAGGTGGGAATAACTGATAAGGAAAAATTTGTCAATATAATCCCCAAATACTCTTAGTTAAGGGTCTTTTGACTTCCTGAAAAAAAGGTCTCTTTGTGACTTCCTGAATAAGAACTCCTGGTGATTCCTGACAAAAGAAGGCTTTTGCTGATAAAAGTCCTGATCCTGCCATCTCACAGAGAAATACAAAGAAACTTGATTGGTAACTATATCATTTATTCATTTAGATTCATTTAATCCAGAATTTCATAATTTTTCTTCTGTTTGAAGAAACTTAGTCTTACTTAGTTTTATAATTGTCTTAAGTGGACTGGCCAACCATTTGGGATAATTTATAATAAGCTAGATTTAGCTATTCTATTCTGGAAATAATAGAATCTATGTATGTAACGGATGTTATCCGTTACTTAGGCCTTGTCTGGCCATAAGTTTGTTTAACCAAAAACTGTGGACATTCCTGTCATGCCTAAAACAACCCTTGTCTAGGCATATGGATTGTCAGCCCAGTGACGCAAGCTATGTAGAGCTTTGGGATATTATATTGGTGGACAGATGTGCCAAAAAGGACTAAAAATCATAGCCTGCTTTCAGGGAACAGGGCCATTAGGGGTTAATAATTTGAGTTTACCTAATATTACTTGCAATGTGTATTGTAGGCACTAAAGCCATTGTATTGAGACCCCCTGCTGTGTGATAATTCATTCAAGTCCCTCCAGTCTTTATGTCCATTGTGTGAGTTCAGCAACCCTTTTGTATTTGATATGTAATGAAGTCTGAGTCATTGTATTTGTTAGACCATTGACCTTTTGTCTACTGTGTGATTGAATTATGTTCCTAATGTATTTGCTTGGTCCATTTATTTGAATGTAAGGTTTGACTATAAATATGTGTGGTTTGTTTCAATAAAGAGAGTTCTGTTTTGGAGTGAACAAGGAGTCCTGGAGTCTTGTATTGCTTATGGTCTAAAGTATCCACTCTGATACCCATCTGCGCCAAGTATCCTGAATCGCTGACCGCCTGCTGCCAGTTTCCTGCGTCCTAACTTCGTGGACTGTCAGGCGGCGACGTGGACTCTTCCCTGCTTCCAGTGATCCTGTGGCTGTTTCCAGTGATCGTCCATACTCCAACCGGTGCACCTGACGGCGCTTATCTGGCGTTGAGAAGGAGAGACCCGGGAACGACGGCGGAAGGTGACGCGGTCCCTTCTCAGCTTCCGTTACATTGGTGGCTAGCGGTGGGATTTCTCCTTCGACATAGGCTGCATCGGAGACGACATGGCGGACGAAGCAGTACTGGCGGACACTCTGGGAGCATACAAGGACCGCTACAACACCATCCGAGTACAGTGGTGGACCCGGCTGGGCGATGTTATCTACGACTTCGTTCCAGAGTTGGATGCATGCATGCATTACAGAGGAGCTCAGAGTACAGGAGGAGTACTGGGACTTTGTTAAATACCTGGACCAGGAATATGGATCCGAGGGCCTTTTCGACTGGTGCCCAGCCCGCTTGCGATGGGACATCCAAGGGCTGGTATGGAACGCCTACCACATGGACTCTACTTTTGGGTGCCCTGACTCCAGCAGATACTGGGAGATCCGGGACAAAGAGAGGACCGTTTTGGTGGATATATTCCTGCGGACTGCCAGGGAAATTTGGATATTCTGGCAGGATGTGAATGGGACCTGGAGCAACTATATGCTGGGTTCATTCGAGAGGTCCGGGAATTCCAAAAAGAGGAAGAAGAATGGGGGGGTAACGCATCTGAGGAGGACTTCAGCGACTTTGAGGGCCAGGATTGTGTTACCCCTGTTCACTCCACACTGGTGAGTGGGAATTCATTCCTCACCAGTGCCCCTGTTGTTGCCCCTGCATCAGGAAGTGGGAAAATCATCCTTCCTGATACCCCTTTGCCCCTGGACTGTGTGTTGCCTGAGCTGAGGGGTGGGAATTCGTTCTCCCTCAGTGAAGAGAATGCCTCTGCATCAGGGGATGGGACAGACATCTCCCCTGATAGGCATATTGCCCCTTCCCCTGTTTTCCCAGCTGCGGTGGACGAGACGCAGGTCCCCACCAGCAGCAATTGTGTGCCCCAACTGATGGGTGGGAGAGAGCCCATCAGTCCCTGTGAACCCCCTGCTGTGGTGAGGGGAGAAGAGCTCACCAGCAGCCCCAGAAAGATGCCCCCTGTTCTATTGGAGAATGCCCTGGGAGAGGAGCAGTGTGTGCACCCCAGGGCCATGGATGATGCCGCCTTGAGGGATGGGACTGCGGTCTCCCTCAAGGCAGAAAAAGGGCTTGTTAGTGATGGCCTACAAGAGGAGGACCCCAGCGCGCTGGGAGAAAGCAGTGCTGCTGGCCCTCCTGAGGATATGTTGTGTGAACTGATGGGTGGAGAAGAGTGCCCCATCAGCCCCCCTGTAAACCCTGACCTGGTGAGTGGGAGCGAGCTCACCAGGGTCTGGGAAACCCCTGCTGTGGTGAAGGAGATGCAGGTCCCCACCAGCAGCCCCAGTCCGTCCCCTGTTGCTACTGCCCTGGAGAAGGGGAAGAGTGTCTTCTCCAGGTATGTGACTAAGATTGCGAGGAGGATTGAGACTGCCCTCCTCCAGAAGAAAAGAAGTGGCCCTGAGGAGGAGGCCCTGCACGCCAAGGAGATCAGCCGATTGCCTCTTTGCAGCACTGATTCCTTGGACACCCCCCTCTCTGTAAACCCTGACTTGGTGCATGGAAGCAAGCGCACCAGGTCATGTGAAGCCCTGGCTGGGACGGCCGTCCTCATCCCCAGCCAGACACCTGTTCTGCCTTTCCCTGAGACCCCTGGCCTAGTGAATGGGGGCCCAGTCATGCTTAAGGAGCCTGTTTTTACCCCTACACTGGAGATCCCCACCTTGGTGAGTGGGACCGCGATCCTCACCAAGGATATTTGTGTTGCCATGTCCCCTGTTGACCCTAGCTTGGTGGGTGGGAATGTACTCCCCATCAGGCCCATACCTGATTTGACTCAGGAGCGTGGGAACTACATCCGCTCCTGTCCCTCTGGGGCCCTGGCCCAACTAAAAGGGGGAGATGTGCCTCTCTCCCCAAACTCTGCTGCCCAGAAGCCAGCGTCATCATTGCCTCAGGGAGATCCCCCTTATAGACTGGCTCTGGACCCTGAGCCACTGGCACCAGACCCAGAAGGATTTGACTGTAGCACTGCCTGGAGAAGGGCCCAGGAGAGGCCCCCTAATCTGCTATTGGTCAGGGCAACCCAGTACCAGTTCCCCTGGCCCAGGACTAAGGACAAAGGAACTGGCATTCTCCTCACTGGCCCAGGAGCAGGGCCTTGTGCACCACTACCAGGCCCAGACAAAGGGCTCCTGTTTTCCCCTGGCCCAGGACAGAAAGACTATTTCAATCTCTGGCCCAGGACAAGGGGACCCACAGTTAAAACTGGCCTAGGACCAAGGCCTCCGGACTAATGTACTGTCCAGACAAGTGCCTCACCATCTCTATGCCTCCTACAGCTCCAAGCCAGCGTTTCCTGCTGTACCCGCTGGCTTGGTACTAAAAGGGGGAGAAATGTAACGGATGTTATCCGTTACTTAGGCCTTGTCTGGCCATAAGTTTGTTTAACCAAAAACTGTGGACATTCCTGTCATGCCTAAAACAACCCTTGTCTAGGCATATGGATTGTCAGCCCAGTGACGCAAGCTATGTAGAGCTTTGGGATATTATATTGGTGGACAGATGTGCCAAAAAGGACTAAAAATCATAGCCTGCTTTCAGGGAACAGGGCCATTAGGGGTTAATAATTTGAGTTTACCTAATGTTACTTGCAATGTGTATTGTAGGCACTAAAGCCATTGTATTGAGACCCCCTGCTGTGTGATAATTCATTCAAGTCCCTCCAGTCTTTATGTCCATTGTGTGAGTTCAGCAACCCTTTTGTATTTGATATGTAATGAAGTCTGAGTCATTGTATTTGTTAGACCATTGACCTTTTGTCTACTGTGTGATTGAATTATGTTCCTAATGTATTTGCTTGGTCCATTTATTTGAATGTAAGGTTTGACTATAAATATGTGTGGTTTGTTTCAATAAAGAGAGTTCTGTTTTGGAGTGAACAAGGAGTCCTGGAGTCTTGTATTGCTTATGGTCTAAAGTATCCACTCTGATACCCATCTGCGCCAAGTATCCTGAATCGCTGACCGCCTGCTGCCAGTTTCCTGCGTCCTAACTTCGTGGACTGTCAGGCGGCGACGTGGACTCTTCCCTGCTTCCAGTGATCCTGTGGCTGTTTCCAGTGATCGTCCATACTCCAACCGGTGCACCTGACGGCGCTTATCTGGCGTTGAGAAGGAGAGACCCGGGAACGACGGCAGAAGGTGACGCGGTCCCTTCTCAGCTTCTGTTACAATGTATATATATACTTATTTATTATATTTCTGCCAATCAGTGTAATACAATATATAGCGTGGGTTATTTATATTAGCTAATATAAGTCTTGGTATTCCTAGAGTAATATTTTGTGGTTCTGGGAAGATTATAATAGTTAATATTTGATACAGGATATTCTTTGAATCCAGTTATTAACCCTTTAACCGCTACTGGTCTGTTGTTAGTGGTGTTTTCTTTGGAATTCTCTGTATATGTGCCAGGCTTATATTTTGTAATTGAAGGTATTATCTCAATAGACAAAATAACTGCTGGGTGTGGCATCTGTTTTAAACGTGTGGATTAACCCTTGGAGTGCCTATAGGTTTTATATATATGTTGCTGTAGTCAAAATTATGATAAATGTTGCATGAAGTAATTTTATGTAGATTATTGTTGTAATTTTGATTGACTATATTAATGGCAATTCATAAATTTTATTCAGAGGTATTCAATATTGAAGTCAGTAGATAATTAAATTATAGTGATTTAAATCTGGGATTTTATTCCAGTTATTCTCTAAATTTGATTATTATTGATCTATGATACAAGGAATTGTTAGAGGAATTATTTAATTCATCTCACAATACCCCTTACATCATAATTGGCATAGTCTATACAGTTTCTGGGGCAGAGGTATTAAGAGACCCTGCAGCCAACTGTATTATATTAATTATAACAATCAATTAACCTGTTCTATGCTGCTGAATGCAATTATTGTTATTATACCTCTGAATATACCTATGTGTGGTTAACCCTTGCACCGCTGGTAATCTTTATGATAATAAGTGTAGTTTGATTTTCTATGTACCTATTATAATTGCTAATCACTTATATAGTTCATTGTTGCTGATATTTATATATACATTGTATATTGTATTTTAATAAAATAGATATATTTTTGCACAAATATGAAGGATTGATTCTTGTGATCAATTCGTTACTGTGAAGTAGCGTGTCAATACATATTAAAGATAAAGTTCTCAAATTATTTTATATTGTCATTTGCCTATTTAAGTGAAGAAATCCAACCTGAGTGGTTCTCTGTTTAACCGTTTGGATACCTTCATATAAATAGCCCGACATCTTGTGTAGGTAAATTAGTGGCTCAGATGTTTACTGGCAAGCTATGGGCATCTCCTCTGTCAACAAGGGCATTGAACATGACTCACTCTGCACTGCAGTAGAATGTAGACCAGCAACCTCCACTCGAACCACCAACCATATTTCCTCCACCAGAGCCTTAAGCTCTACCCTGGTTGATAGATGAACAATATCTTTCCTCACAGGAAATAAACGATTCCCAGCTGCGGACTCCATGTTTGCCATCCTGTTTAGATTATATAGAAATAATGTTCAGGTTAGGATTTTAAATATTCTGTATTTTCTCAATGTTGCCTTTAAGAATCTTGGATGTTCAATCCCTTTAATGTTTTTGGTGTTTTTTTTTAGTTTTTTAAGATGGTGGATACAGACAAGTGTTTGTTTTACTGCTCTGAGAAAGGAAACGGCTCTTTCCAAAACGCGTCTAAATAGATTTTGTTGCAGCAATATTTTATATCTGGGTGTTCATCTTTCAGGAATATTATTACACATCATACAAACTGCTGTATTTTGCGCAATATTCCATCTATAAGTTGTGGTGGCAGCACAACCTAATTGAGGGTGCAGGTATTTGGTGCTTTCAATATATGGACTTTTCAACATTGTGAATATTTCTACCAAGTTTTTCAGGAAGGTGTGCACACTGAAATTAATGTTGTTTTAAACCACTAGTGAAGACAGCAACGGTAAGTACACTAGGAGAATTCCATTTATGGGAATACTGAGCTGTCTGAAACTGAACTGGAACAACTGTTATTATATCTGACTTACAAGAAAGTCTTGATTAAGAACTAAAATATAAAACCAAGAGATGACCCATTAGATTTACCACACTGTATGCGATCTTAATATTTAGGTGTCTTGTAGGGGCCCCATAAGACACCTTAGTGTGTTGGATTTATTGGAGCATGCTCGTTTCACTGCTCTTTAGTAGACTGGTGCGCTGGGTTGTGTGTAGGCAATGGAATAAATACTGCAATTTTAATATCAGTACACTTTTTTGATGTCCCATTTTGATACAATAAATTCTCTGCATTCTTATCTACATATCCGTTTGTGACATTTTTTATATAAATGGTCAACGGATTTCTTTGTATCTCACAATTACCGCTAGGATATTGATTTTTGTATATTGGTTGTTCTTTATACTTCTCAGGTGAGAGAAGTACTATATCTTATATCTGCTGTTTAGGATATTATTTGTGTTTATTTTTTTAGTAGCGCACTTTAGTTTCTTTGTATAATTGAATATAATTCTACGTCTGTATAAATTGTTGGTGAAGCCTCCCCTGGAATGAGTACAATTTTGGTATCTGTTCGTAAAAGTGATATTATTAAACTGGAAAAAGTACAGAGAAGTGCAACCTCTTGTTTTTTACTCAGCACTTTGAGTAAATAGTTCCTAAAATATTTTTTGTATTGTCCTTAAGTATATTTATAAACGGTAATCATATCACCCCTTAGATGTCCCTCCTTTAATGTAAAGTGTTTAGTATCAAGTGTAATCCATTCCAAAATGTGCTTGGTCCATCTACCATCATGTCTTCTTGCTCTGTGGCCTGCCCATTTTCATTTCAGGCACTTTCAATAATGTCACATACCTTTGTTTGCTGATGAATCCATGCAAACATTTTTTGGTAATTTTTTTGTTGTTGTTGTTATGTTTAGAATTAGTCACTCCATACTTCTCTGCGTAACCTTAAGTGTTTGTATGGCTTTCCTGTCCAATGTAAATATACTTGTCAACTTCTTCTAATTCTTGTCTTCCTACTGTGATTTTTCTTGGTATGGTAAATTTGTTAAACATGACTTGCATTTTGTTGATATTCATGTTCAGACCAAAATTTGTGGTTTCCTGTTGTTGTTCTTCAATACTGCAGTTCTTCAGGAGTCAGGACTACTTAAAAAGAGTATGATATTGTCTGCAAAATGTAAGTGATGTAGGTAGTCTACATTGATCTTAAGTCCTTTTTTTTGTCCCAATTTAGCTTCTGAAAATGTCTTCTAAACAAGAAGAAAATAGTTTTTTGGAGATTGTGTTTCCTTGACAACTGCCTTTTTCTATAATGATCTGAACTTTATCATTGTTAAACTGTATTGATGCAGTTACATTTTCATACATTGATTGCAGGATATTGATGTAAACTCTATGTATTCCTTGGTTGATCATGGCATTGATTTTTGCTTGCATTTTCATTGAGTCAAAGGCATTTTCATAGTTAATGTAGTTAATGAAGGCTATGCATAATGAAAGGTTGTAATCATTATGTTGCTCTATAGCTTGCACTGTCAGGATATGGTCAATTGTACTGAAACCACTCATGAAACATTCTTGTTCTTTAGGTTGTGCCATGTTAAGTATTGTGACTATTCATTTTCTTCTACCTTTGTGAAAATGTTTTCATGTTCCAGGTATTTTGCCAAGTAGTTGGCATTTTAAAAATAGTTTAACTAGGTCTTTGAACAGGGCCGGCCCTTACATGGGTCCCGGTGGGTCCATGGGACCCAGACGGCACTTTGACAAGGGCGTCAAATATGCCGCCCCAAGGCAAGTTTTATGTGCCCCGCATCAACCCCCAGGCTGCACCGGGACAATAAAGAGTCCCCGCACTGTGGCCATAGCATGTACAGGGTGGCTCAGTCTACCTACACACACCACCACCAGCCAATAGGAGCGTATTTGCTCAGTGTGGTCCGTCCTCATTGGCTGGTTGGGGTGCTGGGTGCATGTGATGTGAGACAGCAGGAACGCAGCGCTGAGCCTGCACTCAAGCTGCACTGTGCACATGTGGTTGAGACTGTGAGTGAGTGCACCCATCCAGGGGTATGTAAACTGTCTGTGGTCTGGACACTCTATGGCTATGAGAGGGAGGTTTATTTTTTCCCTCCTCGACTTCCTATTTTCTTCCATCTCATTTCTCAAGTCACCAGGGCTATAAATATTAACACTTCTCTGATTTACAATATGTCACTGACCAAGTGTAAGAGCATAACTGATATTTAGACTGAATATCAGTTATATGCTCTTACACTTGGTTGGTGTCTACAGACATAATATAAAAGAGTTCACTGTATATTTACAGCCCTGGGGACTTGAGCTCTGTCTATGGACACAAGACCCCCACCATCATATTTACAGGCTGAAATTATTTCGGCCAGTAAATATGATGGTGGGGTCTTGTGTCCATAGACAGAGCTTATGTCACCAAGGCTATAAATATGCACTCTAATTTACAGTATGTTTGTAGACACCAACCAGGTGTAAGAGCATATAACTGATATTTAATTTGACCAAAACTTAATGGATGTGAGTGTTTTTGGTGTGTGTGTGGCGGGGTCAGCATTTCATCCTTGGACCCAGGCAGCATAATGTCTTGGGCCAGCTCTGGCTTTGAATAAGGGTTGACTTCCGTCTTTGAAATCGTGTCTTTATCAGGTCCAGCTGCTTTGCCATTTTTTCTTGATTGTATTGTATCTTCTTCTTCTACTAAAACTTCAGGCAAAGCTTCAGTCACTGATACTACATTCATTCTAACACATTTTACTATTTGTTGTATTTGTATATTGTTGTTCATGGACGATGCCTAGGATATTTCTTAGATGTGTCCATTCTTGCCATTTGCTATCACATATTTGTGTTATTTGGAAGTAATAAATAAGCACAAATATATATATATCTATTGAGTATTTTGAGCTGGTTTTAGCACTTAGACTATTTTCTTTTTATTAATTATATAATGATCCTATGAGTGGTGGATTTTTGTCGGAGCTGCTGAATGACTCATTTGTTACAAATTTTTTTTGGTTTTACAATGCATAGCACCACCTTTCCTTCCTTTGTTGTTTTGTGCACCTCATTTTCTGCACTTAGATGTTGGCATAAACAACATATGGCTGCAATGAAGATATGGTGATAAATAAGACATAGAGAAAATAAACTTCCCAAAACACCCTTCTAGTGTGTCACATTTAACCCTTTGCGTTCCAGAGGGGTACGTAACACATTGCTCTGCAATGTGTTGAGTACCCCTCTGGCACTCAAAGGGTTAAGTGTATACTTTTTCAGTCTTTAATCTCATTGTGTGTTAGAGATATCTCTAATATACTCTGCTTCTCAATGCTTTGGATATGTCTCTAGCATTTTAAGGATTAAATATTGAAACAAAAATAGTACCACAAATGTATGTTGTCATTCTGCAAGTTACATAGTCACCAGTTTAGTGGCACATATGTCACAGTGAAAGACAGAATTCTATATCATACAATTATCTGCCAATGGGGATATTGTCTGTCTATCTGGCTAAATTGATTATATTGTAGGCTATTATTGTATGTTTCAAGGCAGCATTGACAAACAGGATCCGCAATGACCTCAAAAACAGTGCACAACACAAAAGAGAAACATCTAAGTGTAATATGCTTAAATAAATGAACAATAGTAAAAATATCATTTATGCACTTACAATAGTCCTACTTGGACTTTATGCGTGTAAACAGATCCCTTAACCCTTGTAGCCAATGAGCTGTGTCCTCCTGTCCTCCTGCTCTCCAGAAAATTCGTCCTTTTAATCATACAACCGAGATGTTCAATTCTCCAAGCTTAATCCAGGTGTTATAATCCAAATAGAGTGTGGGAATAGCTTCAAAGATGAAAGAAGTTGTCTACCACTTTAGTTCTTAAAGTCACTCGTTATGTGCTGGAAATAATGGGAGAAAATGGGAATGCTGAGGCTTAGATGTTCTAGCCTAGTGGTAGGACTGATCTGGAACGTCGGGAGCCGATAATAAAGGTGGAAGTGGGGTGGAGCAGGAGAAACTCACAAGGGGCGTGGAAGGGACGTGCACTGAAAGGTGTATCTGGGTATGGAAGCCCAAACGTTTTCACAGACTATCTGCTTCCACAAGGTGCATACAGGAAATATCTAATGGTTTCTATTTGGGTGCTATATAGAGAGAGAATCTGTGAACATGCATGTCAATCTAAAATGTATTAAGTTCATTGTACAATAATAAAATTAAACTAAGGTAAAAATAAATAAGAATTGTGTTTTAATAAAATCATACATTCATATTTAAATCAAAACAAATTATCATGTAAATACATTTGTGACATTCCAAAAAAGATATACAATAAAAATATATTGTGATAAATAGGCATAAATTAAATTACTAATAAAATTACCATTAAATGAAACCACACTTATGTAATTGCCTTAAGTATGCTGCAATTAAAAACGCTGGTGAATGTACATGAAAAGAATATGTGTATGAAAAATAATAACATAAAGAATGATGAAGTATGTAAAGACTATAATGTAAAACACTGCGTTTAAAAATGGGTGAATAAGCAAATTCATTAAAATAAAGAAATTGGAAAATGTGCGTTGAGATGTGTTGAGTTGGTGATTTGGAAAAGAAAATTGTGTTGTAGTTTTGGTGAGAGTAATTGTATGTGCTTAAACAATATTATTATGTGTGATCAACACTATATTGGAATATGCATGAATGTGATGCTGTAAATCATTGCAGATGGACAGACAAACAGGTAGCTAGGTTAGATTATAGGGTTAGCTATATGTTTTAGGGTTAGATTTTACTTATAAGGATTATGTTAGGGTTAGTGTTTAGTGACATATAGTGTTACAGTTTAGGATTAGGGTTTATGCTTAGTATTTTGGACTGGGGGTTTGAATTATTAGATAGTGTTAGTTTTCAGGGTATGGAACAATATTATTGTTATGCACCACATAAGGTACAGATTGATTTTGCTTTGTAGTGTGCTTTCACCGTTCTGGCACTGAAAGGGTTAAGTCAGACAGGATTTAATTTCAATGTATGAATTTAGGGTGCAGACAAAGGATATTATGGAGTTATGTAGTAAGCAAATATGTTTTTCTTACTTTATCCAGACACACCAAGATAATGTGCATATCCAGATAATATGCACATACATTTTCTCACTTATCCATGACATTTACACATTTAAAGTAAAAAATAAAAGCAGATATAAAGCGCAAACTATATTTTTGCTACAAACACATTATAATATATATTTGTTTACTATCCCTGTACCTGGTAGGAGCAATCATTGTAGATATACTGTTTGGCCACTTGCTTAATCTGTCAGCCTTTTAAAAGACTTCATTTTTAGCCTCTTGGGATATAGACATTAACATCTGGCTTGTCAGCATGCAGTGAGATGTGTTAGAATCAGCAAAAGAATTAAAAGGAGCTTAAATGTAAGCAACATTAACAACAGATGTAGCAATAAAATCAACATATGCACACCAAAATGATCGACTAACATTTTTAATTGTTTAGTTAAGTTTTACTGGTAACAATGTCTATGGAACATTCATAATGGGATATTGGGGAAAATTATAAAGGCAAAAGGAAAAATTGGGCAAAACAGCTATACCATATGTAACAAATAAACCTTCGTATTTAAATTGGACTTTTAACCCTTGGACACTGGAGACATCTCCAATGCATTGCAATACACACAAACGCTCACTCACAAAATTGAAATCCAGATGACTTTTCTCTGTTTCTGTGCTTAGGAGCCTGTCCTACTGAACTCCAGAACTTCTTGGGTGAACACATGTAATGCATGTAGTTTTTAAATAAATGTTAACTGAAACAGTATAGGCAGTACATGTGTTCGGGCAAAACATACAATGTTGCACATAGAAGTTGTGCAATTCTTGGACACCAAGAACACCATAGAAAATAAAAAATGGAAAACATATAAATTGTTTAAAATGTTTTAAATAGGGCTTTGGATGCTGGAGGTCTCTAACACATTGCAAAGTTATGCGTTGGAAAAATCTCTAGCATGCATGGAGTTAAAAGTCTCTTTTAAAGCAATGGAAATTTTTATTTGCATCTTATAGTGCAGGTGGCTTGCCCAGAATTGCACCAAAATTCTACTTTTAAAAGTTAACCCTTTAAGTGCCAGAGGGCTATGCAACGCATTACAAAGCAACACGTTATATAGTCCTCTGGCACTCAATCGGTTAAATGAAATGGTGCATATAAGAGAAGATAAAACATATAGGGCTCGATTTAAAGGAATGCAATAAAACATGTAGTAGGGCCAAACTGAATTCTGACTGACATAATAAAATGTCTATGTCGGTATTCAAAGGCCCTACTAGCCCTCTGGCACTCAATGGGTTAAATTAAATGGTGCATATAAGATAGGATAAAACATATAGGGCTCGATTTAAAGGAATGCAATAAAACATGTGGTAGGCCAAACTGAGTACCAACCAACATAATAAAATGGCTATGTCGGTATTCAAAGGCCTCACCAGCTGAAAACAGAATGGACGTTAGGCCACAGAAATGGTCTTGTGGCCAAAAGTTTGTTTTGTGTGTTAAGTTCCCAAACCGCTGCTAAATAGCAGCAATATTGGGAACTTCAAAAGAAAAAAGTTAACAATTGGTGTCTGATATACTGTCAAGCACCGATCATTAATTTATCTGTTAAACTTGCCTGTTATCCACTGTCCGTCTCCTACTATCTTGTATTCTCTTTTCTTCTCTTCTGTCTTCTCTTCCATATCTTCTTTCTTTTTGTGTTGTAGCTGTAAAAATAAAAATAAGTTTTAATACATGTTGGCCTAAAATAATCCACACACTTATACATAGTTTTACCCCTTGAATGCCACAGGGGTACGTGTTGCGGTGCTTGAAGCTGATTGCCCGGAAAGTGCTTAAGCAAACATCCCAGTCAATGGCTGTGAGGGAATTGAAACAGAAACTGCCCATAAATAAAGGCAGTCTCAGTTCAAATTCCCTCAGTGTGGAACAGGCAAAATGATAGGTACAATTAAAAATACGTAATGCCCTGATTCCTATCTCTCAAACCTTTATGGTTTGTGAGATATAAGAAAATAAATTCCTCCATTCCCTCCCCCTTCTCATGCGTCAGTTGTATCATCAAGATATCTTACCATAAATACTTCATCGGTATTGTCTACAACGTGTGCCTGGTTTGCAAGCACACGTTGTAGACCATTCCGATGAAGCATTTATAGTTAGATATCTAGATCTGAAGAGCCGCGTCTGGTCGCCCGACCAGATTCTGCCTCTGACAGCTGTACAGCCCGTCAGGCAGAAAGGGGAGGGAATGGAGGACTTTATTTTCTTATATCTCTCAAACCATAAAGGTTTGAGAGATATAGATCAGGGCATTATGTATTTTTTAATTGTACCTATCATTTTGCCAACACTTTTTTACAGACTTTACTATCCCTTTAACTGCAGGCATGTTATACTATATTCACCCGCACACTAATACATAGTTTAACCATTTGAGGCCCAGAGAGGTGTGCAACGCATACCCCTCTGACACTCAAGGGGTTAAACTATGTAGAAGTGTGCAGGTTATTTTATGCAAACATGTATTGATAATTATATATATTTTTACAGCTACAACACAAGAAGAATGAAGATACAAAAGAGAAGACAGAAGAGGAAAAAGAAGAAGAGAAAGAAGATGGACAGTAGATGACCAGGATGCTTAGGCCCCATTGGTCATCAGAATTAATGGTAAGTGTTATTTTGCAGGGGATGTTGGTTTGTTACTTAGTCTGGTTAACCCAATGAGTGCAGGCAGGGTAACTATACCGCACTGGCACTCACTGGGTGAATTCTACTAACAATGAATACTTTTTAGTTACTTTGGATGTATTAGGGGCCCATATCAATACATCCACTGGGGGCTTAGTTTTTTTGCCTCTCAATAGCTGCATTGTCTGTCTAAAGATCCGTTAAGTGACTTTAGTAAAAAAAAAAAAAAAAAAATGGGTTTTAAATTTCATGCGCTAAAGTGAGTCCCTGATTGGATCTTTAGGGCTAATGAAGTCTATTGAATCAAAACTTCTGGCATTTTTTTTTTTATTTTCAATAGTCCAAAACTCATCTACTTTTAGCGGCCTGCAGGGTTTTTTTTCATAACACGGGTAATTGAATCGCTTACTGTGCGTGAATAAATGCTGTCACTTGTTTTTTTTTTTGTAGTGTCAGCTGCCTTTAAATCTAGCCCATAATCTGCAGTCAATTTGTTTAATTGCCATAAACAGGCAAATGCTTTTCAATGTGACATGTCTGATGTAAGGTTTACAGAAGTCATATCCCTTGCACTTTTATTAAGAAGCATAGATTTATCAATTTATATGTTTATTTTTCCCATTTGCATTATATTACACAAGATTATGCTGGACCTAACACCTTAAATCAAGTTTGCATATTTTCATTCTTTGTTGAAAACTGTGTATACATCGTGCTAACAAAAAGCCAATTTTAGGAGTAATTAGTACCTTTATTTCGGCACAGTGGATCTCTTTCAGTTCATCACCATATGCTAATTAAGTGCTGTGCTGTACTGATTCCTTAATTATATACTGATGTCTGCAGTGAAATTGCCATGCAGAAATAAAGGTATCAATACCTCCTAAACTATACACCTGCTGACCTTTTGTCCAGTATGATAAATACACCACTTTGGATGAAGTTTTCAAATATGCAAATCTAATTCAAGGTTACAGGTTCCTTTTAAGAATTAACAATTATAAACCATGACATCCAGGTAAAATACAATAAAAATTACTCCATCTAGTGAACTATTTAATTTGTACTTTTTGTAGGCTGCGCAAATTGAAGAAATACATATTGTGCATGACTGAAAATATGAAAAATCTTGTACTAATCTAATATTTAATGCTGTTTTGCTATAATGATCAAATGCTCATTTTTAAATTAAAAATCATTATTTATAGTGATCGGACATTTGAATATATTTCTGAGCATAATAATTACAGAATAACATAAGATCAATTTCAAATATAATGGATACGTTCTGTAATGCAATTAACATTTAAACCAATGGAAAGTTTTCTGGTGAAGTCAAAAATGATTACTTACTAGTATTAAGTTGCATTGGCTTCTAATTGAATTTTTATAAAGAAGAAGAGAGGGAACATTAACCTTTGGAGCTTGACAGTGGCACTCAGAAATTCATCTTTTTTGACATTGCAATAAGATCAGAGTATTACTACCCTCAGGGACATCAGCTCTTCCCTTTGAGCTGTATGAATCTTTAATGTATTTTGTTTAAAAGACTTGTGCATGTTTCATATAACTCTGCAGTCTGAGAGAACACATGGCAGGTGGCATGTTATGAATGACAATAGATGGTAAAACTGCCAGGAGTAAAAGTTAAAAAAAAAATTCTGAAGAAGCAACATTTGCAAAAAAAAATAATTATTCCTATTTTAGATATTTTTATAATGAGGAAATAATGCTAATAAATGCTCAAAACATGTCTTAATTAGTTTCCTGTAAATACAAATATAGGATTTCAATACTGGAGATCTTTCAAAATGTTAAAATTAGATCATCGTCATTCCCCATTCATCATTTATATCATTAATGTTATATTTATATTTTTATGGCTCTATAGCTGTTATATAGCTCTTTTGAAGCTAAATGTTTACCCTACATTATGCCTGCATTTTTCTTGTTATCAGATTGCAGAAGGGTCATTGTGGAGGTGTGGCTCATGGGTTGACTACATCATTATCAGCCATTTAATTATTCCCATGTGAGTTGCCCATTCACTGGATGTTCTATGGAAAACGTTTGATCCTCTAATGCAAATTATTTGCATAGCAGCCCATAGGCCTCCATGCAGATCTGTTATTCTCAATTTCACTGCACGCAACACATGAACACCGTGGAAATTAAGCATTCTGTTTTGGGCTGCAACCATGCATGGTGATATCACTAATATCATAGGTAGCACTGTTGTCTAAGTACTTGTTAATAGCACAGCTTTCAAAACACTAAGCTATTATCACAACTGGGAACAATTCCTATGGGTGGGAGATCTGTCCCTATAAAAGACCAACTATTGCCCCTTAGTGCCTAGAGAAGTATAAGATTCCATGACTAAATTGCTACTCTTTTAATGAGGTTGCTTATGAGGAAACTAATAATGGATAATCATAGTTTGTTCATATACAGCAGATGTTATTGTTAGTTTGGATAGGGAGCAATAAATTATAACTATAGCTCAAAAATCAACATCAATTATTTTCAGGGATAGGTTTACTGTGTTCCTGAGCCAATAATTGATAAGCTGTAATAGCTAACCCAGCAGACATACACATATGGTGCCATTTCCAAATTTAGAATGTGTGGTCAAATGTTGGCTGATGAATAAATTAATTCCTCACTGTATTATACATATATACAGCTGTGCCAAGAGCGATTGGATCATTGTGATGTCTTTTGTCACAGTTTCAGTGAGATCTTGTTTGTTATCAAAATTACAGAGAAAACTAGAACTGGGGCACAACCTTAGTTCAGTCATCACAGCTGCTTCTTCATGGAAGTAGAGTAAATCAGGGTCCTCTATCTACAACAGCATACAACACAAACATTGCAGAAACATGCAAAACTACTGTAGATATTATTGTGGGCACATAATGAAGTGTTTCTAGTGTATTGAATAGGGGAAAAGTATTTAAAACATTTTTTTAAATAAATATAGGATAAAAATTATATTAAAAATACTTATCATGCCATAACCATTTGTGTATCATAATCAGTCAAACAAGTGTTATCAGCTGTAAATTCTCTGCTGAAGTTATATTACAGGAAATCCAGAGTGGATTAACCCTAATAAGTGCTAGAAACAATTTTCTCATTAGAAAGAAAATAATTAAATGTGTGTGTATTTACAAAGAGTAATAGCCAATAGTTAATATGAAAATGCTACCAGACCTATACCATGCTCATGTAAATGGGAGTCCATAATGGATCGCAGGTTGTGTAATTTGCCAGTCCCTGATCACATGGAACAATGGCATTTCTTAAATTAGACCAATTTAGTAAAATGTAGAGAGTAATCGCATAAATAATAATGAGTGGACAGATTACAGTATAAGATACTCCTTGAGAAATAAATGTGCAGGGCATGAGAAACAGGTATCATTATGGATGGACTAGCGGACCTGTACTTCACTCCAAAGTCAGGCAGGCTCCTGAATCCATATTGATACCTTTTCTCTTAGGCTACATATTTCTGTCTTCTGTGCTCAAGGAATATCTTATACAGCGATCTGTCTACTCAGTTTTAATTATTTTGTGTTTATTCAACTATTTACTAAATTGGTCTAATTTACGATACACCATTCTTTCATGCGATCCCCACTCCTTAGGCAGTTGATGACTCCCATTAAAATAGGAGTGCCTTGTTTTCTGAGCATGGTGGAATTTTCATGTGCTTTTTTCCCCTATTACTCTCTATTCATACACATCTCTAATTATTTTCTTTCTACTGAGATAATTTTCTATATAATTTATTAGGGTTAATCCACTCTGGATTTCCTTTAGTATAAGACTTCAAGTAGAGTGTTAACATCTTATAACAATAAAACATAAAAAGGGGGGCGCCCAATAGTGTAATATAATCAATAAAAGTGTGTTAGCAGAAAAAATAAATCCTACTCACAGATTTAGATGGTCAGCCTAAAGGATAATTCAAGCTGACAAGCGAGTCTGTGGAGAGATCCCATCGCCTCCACTCAGTGTATATCAGCTGGTTCCGTTTCAATACTGCACCGTAAACAAAAAAACTGGATCCAAGAAAAAACAATAAATGTAATAAAATGTGTCAATACATAAATTGTAAAAACAATTAGACAAAGGCAATGCATTTTGCGTCACGCCCATATATGCCAACGGCTATTTAAACTCCACAATAAACCGCCATTGGTCAGAACACCGGAAGACAATCAACCAACCAGAGCACAAAAATCTCATATTTGTAAACTATGAATGACAATAATAAAACTATACCAATTATACAAAGCATCTATAGCTAGACTAGAAAATAATCCTTGATATAATATATTACGTCCCAGTTAGTACTAATAAATAATATAAAAAGACAAGCTTCCGGTTTGCAGATATGTCTCCAATATTAATTGATCAAATGAGAGTTCTATGTGGTGACCATCTTGAGAGGACGAGGGAAGGGAGAGCAGCACCGGGAGTGTTTGTCCTGAGTCTGGGTCAGGTCTAATATCCCAGAGAAGTTTGCATTGCTGTTCAGTCATATAAGTGATTGTCAGCATCTTTGTATGTGCATACCGACATGTGGAGTGTGTAGGTGGTGGACTCTGTATTTATATATTTTGTGAGGGCTCTTTTCTTTTTTCTCTCTGTTTGTTCTTTAACATCTTATAACACTCATTTGACTCTCATTGTGATACACTCATGGTTAAGGCACAATATGAATTTTAATATCATTTTTTCCTTTATATTTATTTTTAATACAAGTTAAGTTTTAAATACTGCATCCCTACTCAATACTCTAGAAACACTTTTTATGACACGTCATCATGTGCCTTCAATATCTACCATAGTTTTGCATATTTTTTGTGTAATTTTTGTGTTAGAGATCTTGTTTGACAAATACATTATTATTTTTTGTATCCAAAGTGCAATACCTTGCAGTTTGCAAGATTAAATGTTCAGTAGCATGCTGCATCACAGGTGGTAGTAGTAATGTAGATGATACAGCCTACCATGTAGACAGTCAAAAACAACTACGTAGACTTGATAAATCTAAGTCTATATTGTATGGGTAATACTTTAAAATTCTGCAGTGACTCATAATGCTAATGTGTAGACTTTTATATCAACTGCATAGATTTATATATAGATTCTCAGCTTAAATATGGGTTTGTCAATAATGATGTGTAACTATCAGGTATGTAACCAAACAAATTCTAGAGATTTAAACTATACTGACAAAGTCCTACATTCTACTTACTTCTGTTATCAGATGGACAGGATGGCTGAAGAGAACATGATCAGCTCCCAAGCTTCCCCTGGGGCTGAGGAACAGGAGCAATGCACAACCTCCTTTTCACTGGAGGAAAATAATTCCCTGATGTGAAATGCCCATGGCCACTATAAAGACATGGTTGGCCTACTCTCCTCAGACACATTTGCAGTGCAGAGAACATATTCAAATGGCAGGCTAGTGGCTGCTATCAACACTGTCTCTTGGGTAGACTAGTCTGAGGGACAGTGTAAGTAGAGGGTGGAATACATACAGCATGAGCTATCTCGCTAACTGGAAAAGCAGCAGGCTCTAAAGAGAAACAGGATAAAAATGTCACTTTTTGCCAAGTGGGAAATATTTCACGAAATGTGCAGTTTTCCCACTTATTTTTTTGTCTAGCTCCTTGCATTGAAATCAGTCAATGGAAAGACAGACTTTCTCCCCACCACATGGCAAGTTTCCTTTCTTTTCCCACAGCCATATAAAAGGGTGTCAGGTTCTTACAGGACACACAGCATGTCTTTCTTTGTTTGTGAGCAGAAAAGAAAGCAGCACTGTATTAGAGGAGTCTGGGGGATTCTGAGGGACAGGAAGGGAGAAAGGAGTTTGACCCCAAATACCCCAAAATTCTGTGTGACTGGCTGGGAAGACAAAGGCAGCCATGTTATAAGTATCCTCCTGATGTGGCTGTTATCTCTGTCCTACGAGAGTCTGGGGGTGTGAGAAGGGAGCAAAGGGGTTTTATTCCAAATACCCCAGCATTTTGTATGGTCGATTAGACACAGGTAGCTGTGATCCATGTTCTTTTTTATCTGGCTGTTATCTCTGACAGGGGAGTCTGGGGGTGTGAGAAAGGAGCAAAACAGAATTATCCCAAATACCCCAACATTCTGTGTGACTGGGAGCACAGAGGCCACAGTGATCTAGGTTTCTTCCTGATCTGGCTGTTATATTTATACTAGGGGAGTTGGCAGGTGTGAGAAGGGAATAAAGGAGGTTTACCCCAAATACCCCAAAATTTTGTCTGACCAAAAAAACACAGGCAGCTATAATTAAGGTCCCTTCTTGATCTGGCTGTTATCCCTTTCCTAGGAGAGTCTAGGGCTGTGAGAAAGGAGCAAAGGAGAATAACCCCAAATACCCCAAAATTCTGAGGGACTGAGTGGGATGTACACAGGCAATCATTATCCAAGTCTCTTCCTGATCTTGCTGTTATCTCTATACTAGGGGAGTTTGGAGAAAGAACCCGTTAAACATGGAGTATGTTTTTTTGTTTGTTTTTGTATTTTACAATGATAGGGATGGGGGCAGTAAATTAAACTAACAAATAAATCAACCTTTAAAAAAATTGATAGGTGACAGAGACAGGGACCCTGATATGATCTGACTGATACTAGACGAGATAGAGTATTTTGAGTCCAAGACAAGACATCACACACAATCAGTTCTATTGTGTTCTTTACAGTAAAAACACATCTATTAGTTGAATAATGTCCAGTAAATGCACAAGGGGTAGGGTGAAAGGATTAGGAGCAGTGCAGGGGCGGGTGATTAAAGTGATATTCCAAAACTGACTGCAATCATGCTGCAGCATGTGCAATACATTATGGTGATAGTTTTCCTCAGGGGGAGGATGCTGTTTGTCAAAATACCATCAAAAGTTCCACCAACAACAACAAATATCATTAATAAACCATCTATAAACACGACAATGAATTGCATTCCAGTGCTGATGACATAATGCAGTAAGGTGTAGCAGCTCAACCAACTGCTACATCTGACAGTGAGACAAACAAACACAAAAACACCTGTCCTGAAAGCAGTAGTGAATGTTGTGACAATCCCTCAAAGGGGAAAATAAATAGTTTGAGCCCTCTAAAAGCCTAGAGGAATATAAAAGTAGTGGTGAAGTGGTGGGTGATGATGAGGATTACCTAATGATTGACGATGATGATGATGATGATGATGTAGATATAGAATATATCTCTCCAGCATTCTCCTCTCCTTCAGAAACATATGAGGTTGATAGTGAGAGAGATGATGAAATGGCTTGAAAGTTAGCTGAAAGGCAAAGGCTCAATCATCTACCAATGAAAAGGTGTACTATTCCTGTATGTACATTGTTTGAGAAAGCAATTGGAAAGTCTGACCCTGAACAAGCAAATATGGCAAAATGTACACAGTCATCCTGCTAGTCACCATCAACATCATCACCGCTTTCAAGTCCCAGTCAGCCAAACACTCTAATAGTTTTGAGTAACCAGCAACAACATGTTATCAGCATCTACAGTTAGCTTTGAGTGGCTCTGCTGCTCTTTGACACCTAGTAGTAGTACAAATTCAGCAACCCTTTAACTCAAAGGGTTAAAAGACACATTTTCAAAAGCTAAAGAAGCAAATGTACACATTTAATTGTGCAGTTTCACTGGCATTAGTCTCTAATACCAGTAGCTGTTCTTCAGGGTATTCACTACAGAGTATGAGTGATGTTGTTCATACTGGCAGACAGTCTGACATCATTCAGACTTTCATGCTAGCAAGCCAAGTATGCCAAACTCATTGCATGAACAACTAAATGATATACATTCATACCAATCCCTCTACATCTTGTTAAGTGCATAGTCATAAACAAGGTAAAGAGGAATGGAACACCCTGAAGTGCCCACAGCCTGTTCCTTTGTCTGCTCTTGGTGCAAGAGGCTTGAAGTGGAGGGATTCTGGTGTATGTAGCTTAGCAAATTTGTTTGACAGGTGTAGGGACCAACAAATTTATTCCAGTGTTTGATTTAGCACAGAACTGTAATCATACATTCACCCCAAAGATGTTTTTTATTAGTTAGTACCTGAAAGACAATTTGAGTGCCATAGAGATATCTAACTCATTGCAACGTGCATTGTGAAGCAAAGTGTGGAGACCTCTAAAACTCAAGAGGTTAATCCATTGAGTGCCAGGGGTTTCCCCTCTGACATGCAAAGGGTTAAAAGCCTCATTTAAATCAATTGGAAGTTTTATTTGTTCCCTATGGTACAGTTAGTTTGCTCCAGAATTGCTCCACTTTTGTTTTTGGCATATCAGCACATTTAAATATCCGGACACCAAAAAAAAAACAACAACATTTTTTCACGGTAAGCAATTAAATTACCTGAAAAAAAAAAAATATATATATATATCACATTTATATTATTATTCTTATGGGACGCGCACCCACATATCCAATTACTTTTCTAAATTGTCACTTTAATTTTGGTGAGTGCCAGTGCCTTATATTGTGTGTATATATATATATATCTATATATCTATATATATATATATATATATATATATATTAAAAAAAAAAAAAAGCATCACGGGTGCTAAAGCACTCATTTGACCCCATAGAAACATGCTACAAAAGGTGGAATGAGCCATTCAACTGACAGTGTTAGCAGTAAGATGCGTTAAAGGGCCCACTTTAATGTGGGAAAATCTGCACCCAGTTTTTGGGGGCACAGAGTCCCTTAATGCATCTTTAAACAGCCGACTCATCAATTGAATTAATATGAAAAGAAACACTTATCAGTAATTCAGATGTCTTCAGCACCATGGTTAGCTACTGTCCATCGTCTTTTCCTTCTCTCCATCTTCTTTCTTCTTCTCCTCTGTTTTCTTCTTTTCTGTTTTTCATTCACATTCAAGTAAAAGAGAGAATGTGTTGTGTACCTCTCTGGCACTCAAGGGGTTAAACTATGCACATAAGTCCAAGTATTGTTTGGGGCACACAGTTAATATTTGTTTTTTTCTTTCTTTTACAAGAATGTGAATGGAAGACGGAACAGAAGAAGACAGAACAGAAAAAGAAAGAAGATGGAGAGAAAGAAAGAAGAAGAAAGAGAGAAGATAGAAGAACAAGTTTGTAGAAAAATGGAAGGAAGATAGAAGATGGCAGTGGATGATAGGTAAATGTAACACAGATCTGGGTGCTAGGCTAGTTTTAAGGGTAGTATTGAGGTACTTTACTCTTAGGGATAATGCAGGGTTAGTGTTTGGGAGGGTGACTGTATTTGAGCTATCAGTTGGTGCTTGACAGTATGTCAGGTGCCAATTGTTACCTCTTTTCTTTTAATGTTCCAATTATTGCTGCAGTGTTTTGGGAACTTAACACATGAAATGGATGTTTGGCAGCAAGTCCTTTTCTGTGGTCTCACATCCATTGTGCTTTCAGCTGGTAGGACAATTGAATAGCTTGCTAGCACTTTTTGCTAAAGGGGCTGTATTGGCTTTTTTAGTGGGGACATTTAAATGGAGCCCTTAGCACCTTGAATGACTGTAAACCTCTCTAGCCTTCAAGGGATATATAGCCCCGTTAAAATCAATGTGAATGTACTTTTATTTGTGTCTTATCATACACTTGATCTGACCCAGCATTGCTCCACTGTCTTTGTGCATATGTCCCTCTGTCCTGCTAATTTCAGTATTGCTCTCTACCACATTGTTACTGTTCACTAGGGGTGGGTGAAATCTCTCGGCGTCTTCCCACAAGAAATTCTACAAAAACCTTGTTGTCTGCTTTTTCGTGGGAAAATCTGCTTTAAAACTAGAGATTAACATTTTTGCATTTTTCTCCCATTGGCCAAAATTTTTTGACATTTTTTCAATGACTAGTAAGTTTCAGCCCATTGATTTATGTGGTTTTCGCTTTTTTGCTATAAAAACATGACATATTTGGGGAAATCAAACACAATAGAAGCATCTACAGATCAAGGTAGACCTACTGTGCTATTCTGCTGTGATCTTTTTCCAAAATTGACTGCTATCACTATGAGCAGGTTTAAAAATAATAAATGGAGGTGCTGGAAGGACCCTTATGTGTCCACTGAGTCTGAGGAGGGGGAGGAAGTGAGCACTACTGAACCAATGTTGTCCAGTCCCCCTAAATCACCCCAAGTGATCATGGGGAATTTAATGGGAAGGGAGGGAGAAAAGGGAATGGGAAGGGAGGGAGAAAAGGGATTAGGAAGGGAGGGAGAAAAGGAAAGGGACAGAGAAAAGGCAATGGGAAGGGAGGTAGAAAAGGGTAGTACTAGTGAGAGCAGGACTGGTCAGCTGCCTGTGCCTGCTGCTAGATGTGCTGCCTCTGCTGCCACCATTGCTGCCCCTGTTGAAACCAGTGCTGTACCTGCTGCCAGTGATGGACCTGCTGCTACCCGGGGCGGAATGTGGGGGAATACCAGCCCGGGTATTTTTTTAACCCTTTGAGTGCCAGAGGAGTACAGAATGCATTGCTTTGCAATGCATTCCATACCCCTCTGGCACTCAAAGGGTTAAAACAGCCCACTAGCTGCACTGACGTCCCTATCGATGCCCCCTTGTGATCCCTGTGCGGCATGGGAGAGCAGGCGCCAGGATATTATGTCATATCCTGGCACTCTGCATTAACAAGGAATGAAAAGGCTGTCACAGAGAGTGCCTGTGGCAACACAGACCTCTCCTTCAAAATATTGTGGGACGGTGAGGTGAGATCCTCTGATCTCCCCCACCAGCCCATGATCTAGAGGCCCACCAGGGGATGCCCAACCCCCGATAGGACAATCTGCCCATGCTGCTACCAATACTGTGCCTGCTGTCAGACGTGCTGTCCCTGTTGCCAATGCCACCAGTGCTGTGCCTGCTGCCAGTGTTGAAGCTGCTGCCACCAGTGCTGAAGCTGCTAGTGTGTCTTCTAATACTCAGGAGGGGGGGGGGGAAGGAGAAGATGAAGCCAAGTGTGACAGCAGGCGACCCTAAGTCACACTTGCCATCCCCAAGCAGTCCTGCCAGTGCTAGTACTACTATTAAGAATGTCCAGCAGCTTGTTAGTATTAGGAGTGAAGGAGGGGGTAATCAATATCCTCATATGACTAGTGATTGTGAGGAGGAAGACTCTCAGGACTGAACTTGATGTGCGTGGTGTTAGTAGTAGTAGTAGTAACAGTGATGGTGAAGCAGCCAGTGGCACTAGTGTTAGGGGAGTGGTAGGGGAAGCATTTGAGAGTGTCCAGACTACTGGTCAAGGGAGCCAACACCATTCTTCTGGCTCTGGGTGTCCTCCTCCCCTTCTTTTCACTACAGTGTCCAAGTGGAACATGATCGTGAAGAGGCCAGAACTGGTGTTGGGGGAGAGCAGGCTCAGAATTAATACCACCACCACCAGCAGGAGCACAGATGAGCTGCCTGCGCCTGCTGCTAGTGATGCCAGTCTGCCTTCTTCGGGTCAAAAAGAAATGACAAGTGTGACATTAGGGGACCCTCTGTCACATTACTTGTCACCTCCTCCAAGCAGCAGTGAGATGTCTGTGATAGAGCAGCAGCAAGTAGGGATTAGTGAAGGTAATGATGATGGTAGAGAAGCTGGGGTGGAAGAGACATTGATGCTCTTTTTATCAGAAATTGAGAAGGAATGGGAGACAAGGATGAGGATGGGCATCACCACTACCACTAGCAATCGGCTTTTGGAATTTGAGAAATTTGCAAATGCTCTAATTCCTGCAGCTGAGATGTAAGTGCAAAAAGACAAAAGGGGAGAGCAATAGGGAGCACCCTAGTGCAATAAGGTCTGAGTCACGTTCCACCACCAAGATCACCCCACACGTGGGTACTCACAAGTAAGAAGGCTGTCAATCACCTATATGAATAGACAGCAAATGCACAGACTGGGTATATATTCTGTCCTAGACACAGATAGACTTTCGCAATCCTGGGCAGCTACTCTTCTTCTCACTCTCTCTGAGTTGTATCAGGTAGCTCCAAAAAACACAAAGGGAGAGGGTCCAATAGTGTAATAGGTTCACAATATCTTTCTTAGAAGTAAGGAACATCAATATACTCACATTTGTTTATGCTCAGCAGAGGGGATAACCTAAGCTGACATCAAGGCAAATGGGGAAATCTCACTGTCCCCACTTGGTAACACACAACCCACTGCTCCTCTCCAAACACGCTCCGAAAAGACATCAATGCAGTCTGGTATCCGAAAATGATTTTATTCAATTCCAATAAAATCACCAACATCGATGTTGAATAAAAACAATGTATAGGCAAGGCTACGTGTTTCATGGCACACAACCGCTTCCTCAAGCCACACTTATCAAATGTTAATAACCAATGGGCCAACATGGGCACTAGGCCAGTAGGGTATTTTTTTTTCTCAGGGCTTGTGTGTGTGGCTGGCAATTGCTGGTGATTATTAAATATCTGTAGTTTATTGAATTGCATCTTAGGACACAAATCATCTTGATTCTCTCAACAGAAGGAGCAAATCTAATGGCCTTAAAGTGCAGGACTTCAATATCTATATCCTGGCAGGCCTAGCAGGGAGGTCACTCATACAGCCAAAGGTCATCTGTAGAATGGAAAAAATGGTAAATGCGGACAGGAAATCTTACACTCAAAGCATAGTAGGGTCATATGCCCAAAGAATATAGAATAATTCTGGAGCAATCAACTTCACCATAATGAAAAAACTATCCTCGTTATATAAATGGGGTTTGTATGCCCTTCAATTATAAAAAGGTCCCCAATACATTTCTTCTAAAAGCAATGGAGACCTTTCTAGAATTCAAGGGGTTAGAAGCGCCTTTAAATCAGTGGACATTTGGGGATTTTTTATTTGTTCCCCGTGTTTCGGTTAGTTTAACTATCTGAAGAATTATTTACTCAAAGAGCTGAGCAAAGGAACAAAAAGTCATCCATTTTGACTAAAACAAAGGCAGGGATTTTTACAGTAAGGGCAGTAAAGTTCTGACATCCTTTGCTTCAGGATGCTGTGTTTGCAGATACTGTTGTTGTTTTTAAAAAAAAGTAATGGACATCTTTCTAGCTCAAAACAGTATTGTGAATTACAGCAGTTGCTTTCAAAACAGATAGGATGCTGATTCTGAGAAATATTTGACTGTCATCTGAAATCAGGAAGGAATGTATTTACAGACTGGGGGCTTAATTGGAAATTGCTCCAACATGGTGTTTTTGCATTCCTTTGGATCAAAAGGGGTGATGTGGCATGGACTGAAATTGATGGATACATGTCTTTTTTCAGCCTCATAAACTATGTTACTATGTTATGTATTGCTACTGTTTTTTATGTGCATGTACCCCTGTATATTCATAAACTAGGGATGCCTAAACTTTTGTCAGTGAGGGCCAGAGTCAGCAAATACTGATGAATCCAGGGACAAATGCTAGTAAATTTTATAATGGGCCTAATGCTTACATTATAATGACACCCGTGCCTGACTGCTAAAGATGTAAGGGTTATTTTTTTTTTTTTTTTGCAAAAGGTTACATTTTTACTGTCAAGGAAAAAAAACATTTTCTGCATTCATCTGAATAAATAGCCCGAATGCTATGAAACACATAGAGCATTTTCAAAACCTTTTTTTTTTTTTGGTGTTTTATTAAATTAAATTACCATTTACTATTTCAACTACCATGACATAGTTCCATAGAGCTAATATTAACGTTGTTTTACGGTATCACCACCATAATTTGACACACATGACACTTGGAAAGAGTAGCCACTGTCCCGGTAGCCATAGTGAACTCTGAATAAGACCAGAGCCCCTCCATCCTCCCTGGCCCATGGCAGCTCACTACCGTATGGCTATACTGTCACTTTTTATCTATATTCATTACATGTCTTCTTTAGAGCTGATAACTGGTTGGGGCAGCTATACCTTTATTCCCCCTTGGCTATATGCCTGTTCCAGTAAATGGATAGACTTGGATAGGCTATTGATCTCTCATACAATTCTTCTTTATAGTGCTATATAAGAGTAGGTTGATGAGATGAGTTGTTACTAGATGTGGGTGGTTTGTTCCTCTTCATCCCCCATATGGTATGCTGCCTGTAACAATCCATGGACAGGCTATATATTTTTATGTGAGTCACCATATACATGTTAGAATTTCATAACATTATATCCAAGTGAGCATGAAGGATATAATTCCTCCTCCATCTATATCATCAGATTCCAACACTAATCCACTATAATGTGAGCCACCTACCATCCTATGTGAGGCACTGGACTGTCATTTTTATACTGGTATTGTGTGGATGTATATCTTGTAGTTTTCTACAGATTACACTACACTATGTGACTTCCTTTCTTGTTATCTTATCTCTTATATGTGATGTTTGGACAATGATTATTTATTATGGACTTTATAATCCTCTTTATCTTCATATCATCTTCAACATATTATTTCAATCAGCCATCTCCAGCCTGTCATTTATAATATATATGTAATTAGGAGATTTTTTTATTGCACTGTACATTTTGTTATAACATTATTACGATCTTTATTTTGAGTTATTGATTTCTGTTTGCAGATTTTAGTGCCATCTTGTTTACTGTTTTTTCACATTTATTGACCACTATTCTGAGGATCAGCTCTGTATTTCATTATGTCTATTCTATTTTCACTCATATAGCTAGAACCCATCTTTTTTTCTAGTGTATTTCAATTTTTTCATCTATTAGAAGTTGCACAAGGGGCTGGATTGGCCATGTACAAGGAACAAAAATGGTCCTCGGGCCTTACTTTGGGCATTCCTGTTGAAAAGCTCTTGGATACTAGTGATTTCTTACATGCATTGCATTACAATGTGTTGACAATGTCTCCAGCATCCAAAGATTTAATAAATTATTGAAAAAATCCAGAAATGGTATTTTTATCAGAGGACTCGGTGAATAATATATTTCTAAGCAAAATCGCACAATGCAAAAATCTGCAAACCTAACCAAATGTCCTATTTAATTATAAGTTTTCCATTAACCCCTTGGGTGCTGGAGTTCAATCATCCAAGGGTATAATTAATCAAGGGCAAATTAAGTTAGTATTGGGAAATTATATATCCTTTGCAGTGACTGACCTATGTTATTTCTGGTAAGTATTTAATTTTATATGTCCCGTGAGATGTAAACAAACATCACAGTTCTGCTAATTAATGTCCCACTGGCATTCCCAGATCTTCCCTACCTCCCCCTTGCTTTTCCATGTGAATAAAAGGGTCACTTGAGGTCAATGAAAGCAGCAATCATCAGATGAAGCATCTCTGTAGTGCATGCATCCACCTGCTCACTGACAGAAGCATTTCTTGTCTGATTTTTTTTTTATCCAAAATTGCAGACTTGCAAATGTCAATATCCATTGTATCTTTGAGAGTAGACATCTCTTACGTTAAAGGTACATTAAAGTGTGATCTAATCTGTAAAAAATAATATATGTATATATTATTGGAATATATTTTCCCAGTGAAAACAATGTTGAAGAAGTTCAGGTACAAATCAGCTGCACCAAAGAGAAAATTACAACTCTCTGAGGGCTTTTAAAGCCATTTGACCCTTTGAGTGCCAGATGGGTATCCATTGCTTCACAATGCGTTGAATACCCCCTGGCACTCAAAGGGTTAATGCTGGAGAGGTCTCCATTGAATTGTGAAGCAATGGGTTAGAGATCTCTCAAATATTCATAGAGTTAAAAGCCCTATCTTAATCAATTGGAATTTGGGACATTTTATTTGTCCCCTACCATTCATTCGGTTTGCTCCAGAATCACTCTTCTTGCAGACTGTCAAAAAAATGCCTCAGTAGGGATTATTTTCAAGTATCATGCAGAAAATATGCTTAGAAATACATCTGAGATGCATTCATAGGCAACGGAGCTATGGCATTATGAATTACATCCTGTTGCTGTATGTAATGCTCTATCGAGTACATATGAAAAGGTGTTTATCATATGTTTCCTTTTGTTGGCATACAATGCTCTAATGCTTTCAACAACTATATTTCATTACAGATTAATGGTTTAATAGCTTGCTTATTACTATATCAGCCAAAAAGGGTATCATGTAAGGAACAGTACTACTATCTAAAAACAGGCTCTGCTTTTAACTCTTTGATTGGTGGAGAAGTATCCAACGCATTGCACTGCATAGCAATGTATTGGATACTGTACCTCTCTTGCACTCAGTTAAATTGTGCATGTGAAAATGACTATATATATGTATGTATATAAATATCTACTAAAAATACATTCTTTAGATTAATAAACAAGATTTATGCACATAATACATGTGTTTGTAGAAATAAATGACACAAAATTGATTCCTGTAGCCAGAATTGCTTTTACGAATGCTTCAAATTAAGCCATTAAGGACCACAGGGGTGGGCAATAAATTGCTTTGCAATGCATTGCCAACTCTGTGGTCCTTAAAGGGTTAGTATTTATAAGCGGTATTGCTCAAATATAACTCTAGACTATCTCTAGAGAAAACTAGAGTATTGACATAAATGTGTAACAAGATTTTTTTTCTGCATTTGCATATTCAAAGGTTTAGATCAGGATTAAAACAATATTATAATAGGGTGAATGTACAAAACTAATTATGTGCTGAATCAAGCACAGGAATCTATTTTTAGTCCCTACGCCTGCCTAACATCAATTTACTAAGCTATGTACTCTAGAATTCCTTCTCTTAATGCCACTTGCCCCAAGGGGAAGACAATGGAGCATTCCTTTCCTTTACACCCTGTTTAAAGCTATGTAATAATCCCTTAACATCTGGCGGTTCTGGGGTAGGATTATACTTAAGTACCGCATAGACGTCATTTGGAGAGACGGCACAAGTGAATAATCACATGTTTGGTCTGGAGACACTGAAAAACAGCGCACATGACAAGAAGAGACGTTCTAAGTGTAGCAATTTATTGAAACAATGTAATAAAAAATAAATATATTGCACTCACAGTAGCCCTTCTTGGGCTTTATGCACATCAATGGGTCTCTCCCTAGATAGCCAACGTACTGCGTCCTCCTCTGTGACTGTATAATGGTCCCGATGAGTATTATGGCAAAGGGTAAAAGAGTGGTGTAATAAAGAAGACACCAAATTATAAACTGCTCTTTCCTTTAGTGCGATCCGGAAAATAATAATGATGGTAGTCCTTTGCTTAACAAGTATTCCACGTTGTTTATGGAGGATCGCGTCTAAGACGCCGTCTTGCCGGTTCGCGGGCCAAACAGAAAAGGAGGAAACCCGCAGGGGGCGTGGAGATGACCCGATCCACAACAATAGTACTGAGACTGATTCCAAACGTTTTCGCAGACGTCCGTCTGCTTCCTCAGGGGTAAAGTGAAGAAACCCCAAGAGCCTGAGAGCGGGCTATAAATAGGAATGTAAATTTTCTAAGCTCATCACATGATTACACTAACAAAATCGTCTAATTAAAAACTTACATCGCATTGAACTTAAAAAATATTTAAAAAATATTTCTCAATGTATGATAATAAAATTACGGACTACAAAATGTAAACCTAAAAAACTATATATATCATTGCTCAATTAAACCCATAGAATCCGATATTTTAATACTTGTATTAAATAGAAAGGGTTGATGAACTACAAGAGCTAATAATAAAAATGTATATTTAACATGAATTATATTAAATGAATTGACTCATCACTAATTCTTAATATATCCATCAAATAGAAAAGTAAAAATGAAACCTATGCAAGGTAGATACTAAATTGTTTAAATGTATAAAATATGATTATAATCCTAAAATATTGACACTATTAATAGTAAATTGGGTTACCTTGAACTATAATATATCCAAAGTAATTGACAATCTCATCAGTCAATCTAAGACATTATGATTATCATATAATAGTGTACATGAATATAAAATAAGATAAAAAGTGAGATAAAAAATACATTTTAAAATTAACCAAAAATATATAAGCATAAGGAATAAATGCATCTATCAGCAAAAGAATCTAAAATGGCATGAGACTTATAGGCACAGAAGAGAATTGTTAAAAACACAGAATAGAAATGAACATAAATTTGGTCAATTATAGGACACTGTCACTGGTATTTTCATGAGCTATAAGCATTAGTGTTGAGCGAGCATGCTCGGCCGATGCTCGGATCGGCTCGAGCATCGCTCTGCTCGGCACATGGCGGTACTCGTACGAGTACCGCATGTGCTCGCCCGCCATGTTCGGGTCTCCTCCCCGCACGTTTTGCGGCTGCTGCGCAGCCAATAAACGTGCAGGGAGGCTCTGACATCGGTGTAATGCCAGCAGCCATGTTGGCTGCTGGCATTACACTGATTGGCTGGCCAGAACCCGTGGTCAGGTGCTGTATAGCACCTGACCAGCGAGTTCGGCTCAGTCTGAGCCAGGGAGAGCTGAGGATAGGAAGGGAAAGGCAGTGTAGGGAGGAAAAAAACAAAAATTGTGAAAAAAAAAGAACCAAAAGTCCTTTTTAGGACTACTGTGTGTGGGGGCAGCAGGTTATTTGGTGTGGGGGGAAAAAAACAAAAAAAAAAAAAAAAAATATATATATTCTGTTTAGTGTGCAAAGTTGCAGATTAGAGCACATTCTGTTTAGTGTGCACAGTTGCAGATTAGAGCACATTCTGTTTAGTGTGCAAAGTTGCAGATTAGAGCACATTCTGTTTAGTGTGCAAAGTTGCAGATTAGAGCACATTCTGTTTAGTGTGCAAAGTTGCAGATTAGAGCACATTCTGTTAAGTCTTCAAACTAAAATATCAAAGTCACGTATTCCATTCAGTGTGCGTCGCCGCAGTTTAGCAGCACATTCTGAGTACTGTGCAGAGTTGCAGAATAGGAAGAAATACTGTTAAGTCTTCAAACTAAAATATCAAAGTCACATATTCCATTCAGTGTGCTTCGCCGCAGTTTAGCAGCACATTCTGTGTACTGTGCAGAGTTGCAGAATAGGAAGAAATACTGTTAAGTCTTCAAACTCAAATATCAAAGTCACATATTCCATTCAGTGTGCTTCGCCGCAGTTTAGCAGCACATTCTGTGTACTGTGCAGAGTTGCAGAATAGGAAGAAATACTGTTAAGTCTTCAAACTAAAATATCAAAGTCACATATTCCATTCAGTGTGCTTCGCCGCAGTGTAGCAGCACATTCTGTGTACTGTGCAGAGTTGCAGAATAGGAAGAAATACTGTTAAGTCTTCAAACTCAAATATCAAAGTCACATATTCCATTCAGTGTGCTTCGCCGCAGTTTAGCAGCACATTCTGTGTACTGTGCAGAGTTGCAGAATAGGAAGAAATACTGTTAAGTCTTCAAACTAAAATATCAAAGTCACATATTCCATTCAGTGTGCTTCGCCGCAGTGTAGCAGCACATTCTGTGTACTGTGCAGAGTTGCAGAATAGGAAGAAATACTGTTAAGTCTTCAAACTCAAATATCAAAGTCACATATTCCATTCAGTGTGCTTCGCCGCAGTTTAGCAGCACATTCTGTGTACTGTGCAGAGTTGCAGAATAGGAAGAAATACTGTTAAGTTTTCAAACTCAAATATTAAAGTCACATATTCCATTCAGTGTGTTTCAACGCCGTTTAACAGCCTATTCTGTGTACTCTACAGAGTTGCAGAATAGTAAGAAATACTGTTAATTTTTCAAACTCAAATATCAAAGTCACATATTCCATTCAGTGTCTTTCACCGCCGTTTAACAGCCTATTCTGTGTACTCTGTACAGTTGCAGAATTATAAGAAATACTGTTAAGTTTTCAAACTCAAATATTAAAGTCACATATTCCATTCAGTGTCTTTCACCGCCGTTTAACAGCCTATTCTGTGTACTCTGTACAGTTCCAGAATTATAAGAAATACTGTTAAGTTTTCAAACTCAAATATTAAAGTCACATATTCCATTCAGTGTGTTTCAACGCCGTTTAACAGCCTATTCTGTGTACTCTGCAGAGTTGCAGAATAGTAAGAAATACTGTTAATTTTTCAAACTCAAATATTAAAGTCACATATTCCATTCAGTGTCTTTCACCGCCGTTTAACAGCCTATTCTGTGTACTCTGTACAGTTCCAGAATTATAAGAAATACTGTTAAGTTTTCAAACTCAAATATTAAAGTCACATATTCCATTCAGTGTCTTTCACCGCCGTTTAACAGCCTATTCTGTGTACTCTGTACAGTTCCAGAATTATAAGAAATACTGTTAAGTTTTCAAACTCAAATATAAAAGTCACATATTCCATTCAGTGTGTTTCAACGCCGTTTAACAGCCTATTCTGTGTACTCTGCAGAGTTGCAGAATAGTAAGAAATACTGTTAAGTTTTCAAACTCAAATATTAAAGTCACATATTCCATTCAGTGTCTTTCACCGCCGTTTAACAGCCTATTCTGTGTACTCTGTACAGTTCCAGAATTATAAGAAATACTGTTAAGTTTTCAAACTCAAATATTAAAGTCACATATTCCATTCAGTGTGTTTCAACGCCGTTTAACAGCCTATTCTGTGTACTCTGCAGAGTTGCAGAATAGTAAGAAATACTGTTAAGTTTTCAAACTCAAATATTAAAGTCACATATTCCATTCAGTGTGTTTCACCGCAGTTTAGCAGCCTATTCTGTGTACTCTGAACAGTTGCAGAATAGTAAGAAATACTGTTAAGTTTTCAAACTCAAATATTAAAGTCACATATTCCATTCAGTGTGTTTCACCGCCGTTTAGCAGCCTATTCTGTGTACTCTGCAGAGTTGCAGAATAGTAAGAAATACTGTTAATTTTTCAAACTCAAATATTAAAGTCACATATTCCATTCAGTGTCTTTCACCGCCGTTTAACAGCCTATTCTGTGTACTCTGTACAGTTCCAGAATTATAAGAAATACTGTTAAGTTTTCAAACTCAAATATTAAAGTCACATATTCCATTCAGTGTCTTTCACCGCCGTTTAACAGCCTATTCTGTGTACTCTGTACAGTTCCAGAATTATAAGAAATACTGTTAAGTTTTCAAACTCAAATATTAAAGTCACATATTCCATTCAGTGTGTTTCAACGCCGTTTAGCAGCCTATTCTGTGTACTCTGCAGAGTTGCAGAATAGTAAGAAATACTGTTAATTTTTCAAACTCAAATATTAAAGTCACTTATTCCATTCAGTGTGTGTCACCGCAGTTTAGCAGCCTATTCTGTGTACTCTGCAGAGCTGCAGAATAGTAAGAAATACTGTTAATTTTTCAAACTCAAATATTAAAGTCACTTATTCCATTCAGTGTGTGTCACCGCAGTTTAGCAGCCTATTCTGTGTACTCTGCAGAGTTGCAGAATAGTAAGAAATACTGTTAATTTTTCAAACTCAAATATTAAAGTCACTTATTCCATTCAGTGTGTGTCACCGCAGTTTAGCAGCCTATTCTGTGTACTCTGCAGAGTTGCAGAATAGTAAGAAATACTGTTAATTTTTCAAACTCAAATATTAAAGTCACTTATTCCATTCAGTGTGTGTCACCGCAGTTTAGCAGCCTATTCTGTGTACTCTGCAGAGTTGCAGAATAGTAAGAAATACTGTTAATTTTTCAAACTCAAATATTAAAGTCACTTATTCCATTCAGTGTGTGTCACCGCAGTTTAGCAGCCTATTCTGTGTACTCTGCAGAGTTGCAGAATAGTAAGAAATACTGTTAAGTTTTCAAACTCATATATATTAAAGTCATATATATCGTGTAAGATGAAGAAGGCGGGTAAAAAGGGACGGGGAAGTGGACGTGATCCTGAAAGTTCAGGGCGCGGGTCAGGACGCGGAGAAACTGTGCCTGGTGCCAGAGCACAAGAAAGAAAGACATCCACCATACCTAGCTTCATGTCTGATTTCACAGGGCGTCGCAGGACATCACTCTCGAGGTCCGACCAGTGCGAACAGGTGGTCGGTTGGATGACAGCTGATACTGCTTCCAGTCGGTTAAGCACCACCCTGTCTTCCACCAAGTCCACTCTCAGTAGCCAAGAGTCTGGTCAACATAATCCTCACTCTGATCATCCTTCCTCCCACCATACACGGTCTGGTCAAAGAAGTGATCCCACACTGGGATATAGTGATGAGCTCGTCTCATCACCAATCCTTCATTTGACCCTCTCTCCAAGCACGCTTGCAGAGGAACATGACATCTTGTGCCCTGATTCACAACCTCTAGAGGCTACCCAATCACAAGAAGATGACAGATGTGAACGGCATTTAAGGTCAAAGGAAGTAGTGGATGATGATGATGATGAGACACAGTTGCCATTAAATCAACCACTATTTCCTTCTCAAGACCTTGTTGAGGAGAATGTTATACAGTTGTCAATGACCGAGTATGTGGTGGGATCAAGACTTGAGGAGGATGATCAGAGTGAGGAAGTGGAGGAGGACTTGGTGGACGATGAGGTGACTGACCCCACCTGGGAAGGTGTAGAGCCGAGCGATGACAGCAGTCCTGAGGGTGAGCCATCTGCAGCACCGCAACAGGCTGGAAGAGGCAGTGGTGTGGCTACAGAAAGAAGGCGGACCGCACCAAACCGGCCCGCAAATGTTCCACGGAGCACCCCCTTGCGTAAATCTACCTTGCCAAGGGGTAGGTGTTCCGCGGTATGGCGTTTTTTTAAGGAAAGTGCGGACGACAAAAGATTTGTAGTTTGCAACCTGTGCCACACCAGAATGAGCCGAGGCATGAACACTAGAAACCTCACCACCACCAGCATGATCCGACACATGGCATCCAAGCACCGTAGTAAGTGGGAGGAACGCCTGGATCGCCCATCTGTGTCTGCAGGCCACACCACTGCCTCCTCTTCCCCTGTTTTCGGTGCCGGCCAATCGCCTGTCGAAGGCGCAGGCCCGCATACCTCCCGCCCTGCACCTGTAGCATCTGAAGCACCATCAGCGACCACATCCACTTCCCTGTCCCAGCACAGCGTCCAAATGTCGTTACCCCAGGCATTTGAGCGCAAGAGAAAATACCCAGCCACCCACCCACAGGCCATAGCACTAACCTCACACCTTTCCAAATTACTGGCCATCGAAATGCTGCCATTTAGGCTTGTGGACACTGAGTCCTTCCGCAGCCTGATGGCAGCAGCTGTCCCTCGGTACGCGGTCCCCAGCCGCCACTACTTTTCCCGGTGTGCCATCCCCGCATTACACCACCATGTGTCCCGTAACATCACCCGTGCCCTGACCAACGCAGTTACTGGGAAGGTCCACTTAACGACTGACACATGGACAAGTGCTTGTGGCCAGGGACGCTACATTTCCCTGACGGCACACTGGGTGAATGTCGTGGAGGCTGGGAGCGACTCGGACCCTGGGATGGCACGGGTGCTACCCACGCCGAGGATTGCGGGCCCTACCTCCATCAGGGTTTCCACCAGCACCTACGTTATTGGCTCCTCCTCCTCCGTTTCCACCTCCGAATTCTCTACACACACCGCCACTCCCCCATCAGCCAGTAGCTGGAAGCAGTGTAGCACTGCAGTGGGGAAGCGTCAACAGGCCGTGCTGAAGCTGATCTGCCTTGGGGACAAACAGCACACGGCCTCAGAGCTGTTGCAGGGGATTAGTCACCAGACCGAGCAGTGGCTCTCGCCACTCAACCTGCAAGCAGGCATGGTTGTGTGTGATAATGGGCGTAACTTGGTGGCGGCTTTGGAGCTCGGCAAGCTCACACACGTACCATGCCTAGCGCATGTATTTAATTTAGTGGTGCAGCGATTTCTAAAAACCTACCCCAATGTGCATGATCTCTTGACCAAGGTGCGCCGCGTGTGTGCACATTTCCGTAAGTCATCTACAGCTTCGGCCGGCCTGTTGAAGCTGCAGCAGCGCTTACAATTGCCAGCTCACCGGCTGCTGTGTGACGTGAGCACGCGCTGGAACTCCACCTTCCACATGTTGGCCCGGCTTTGTGAGCAGCAGAGGGCAGTAGTGGAGTACCAGCTGTTACACGGTCGTCGCCTCTCCGTTCAACTTCCTGTAATCAGAAGTGAGGAGTGGGAATGGATGTCAGACCTCTGCGAGGTTTTACGCAATTTTGAGGAATCGACACAGATGGTGAGCGGCGATAACGCTATTATCAGTGTAACCATCCCACTTCTGTGTCTACTGAAACGCTCGCTGCTCACAATTAAAACCGACGCTTTGCATGTGGAAGAGGTGGAAATGGGGGAGGAAGAGCTTACACAAGGTGATAGCCAGAGCACCCTCACTTCGTCTTCTCAGCGACAATTGGAGGAGGCGGAGGAGGAGGAGGAGGAGGAGGAGGAAGACACGGTTGCCTCCGCTACAGAGGGTAGCCATGGAACTTTAGTTCCATCTCTTCAGCGTGGGTGGGCAGAAGAGGAGGAAGAGGATGAGGATATTGAGAGTCAGCCTCCTGGTGAGGACAGCGAAATCTTGACTGTTGGTACTCTGGCACACATGGCTGACTTTATGTTAGGCTGCCTTTCCCGTGACCCACGCGTTGTACGCATTTTAGACAACACGGATTACTGGGTGTTCACCCTTCTGGACCCCCGCTACAAAGAGAATTTCTCATCTCTCATTCCTCCGGTGGAGAGGACAAGCAAAATGGTGCAATACCAGAAGGTTCTTGTTGAAAAATTGCTCCAAAATTTTCCATCTGACAACGCTGGCGGCAGAGTACGTGCTACCTTGGCCAACCGAGAAGGGGAGAAAAGGGGAGCACACAGCAGTTCCGAGAAAGGCAGGGCAACACTCTCCAAGGCGTGGGACACCTTCATGACACCCCGCCAGCACCCTCACCCTGATGCGCAGCCTAGTGTCACAAGGAGGGAAAAGTTTTGGAAGATGGTGAAGGAGTACGTAGCAGACCGTGTCAGCGTCCTCAATGATCCCTCTGTGCCTTACAACTACTGGGTGTCCAAGCTGGACACGTGGTATGAACTGGCACTCTACGCCTTGGAGGTGCTGGCCTGCCCTGCCGCCAGCGTTCTGTCTGAGCGGGTATTTAGTGCTGCTGGTGGCATCATAACAGATAAGCGTATCCGCCTTTCCACCGACAATGCTGATAGGTTGACACTTATAAAAATGAACAAGGCCTGGATTTCCCCTGACTTCTCCACTCCACTGGAGGAAAGCCCCGGGGGAACATAAACTCACTTTATATATGTTATTTACAATGATGGGAATACTCTGTATTCCCATTCACCCCTTCCACCCAAAAAACGGGTATATGGTTGACTCTTAATCTTCTCATCCTCCTCCTCCTCTTCCATATGCCCTGGGATATAATTTTTATATAGGGCCAGCTCACCAGCGTGCCCTGGGATATAATTTTTATATAGGGCCAGCTCACCAGCGGGCCCTGTGATATAATTTTTATATAGGGCCAGCTCACCAGCGGGCCCTGTTTGCCAATTTTTATATAGGTCAGCTCACCAGCGGGCCTTCTCATATAATGTTTTATTGGGTCAGCTCTCTAGCGGGCCCTCTCATATAATGTTTTATAGCGTCAGCTCACTAGCGGGCCTTCGCATATAATGTTTAGGATGGTCAGCTCTGCAGCAGACCCTCACCCATAATGTTTTAGATGGTCAGCTCAGCGCACGTTTCCCTCTTAATCATGGCCTCAGTTCTGAAAATCAAGGAAATTTTTGGGAGAATTTGCCTCTGCGCACGTTTCCCTCTTAATCATGGCCTCAGTTCTGAAAATCAAGGAAATTTTTGGGAGAATTTGCAGATGATATACAAGTAAATATACAGCAAATATTGTTTGGTAACAATTTTTCGCCTAAAGTCGTTTTTATTTTCCTTTTTGTGTGTTTTATGGTCAGTCTGTAAAAATGGCGTACTACGGGCGAAAGATCGTTCCCAGCAGCGATGTTGGAGTCCAAGGTGCATCCAGACATCCTCCCTATGCTGTCCCTGAACCATTTCTGTAGTGTTTCCATCTTTTTCTGCCCTTTTCCTATGGACCAGGCACCCTCCCCTCATCAGAGCAGGGGGTGCCTGGTGTAATGCTCGAGTCCTCCCATTGACTTCAATGGGGCTCGGATGCTCGGCCGAGCACTCGAGCCTCAGGGGGTGCTCGGTCAGAGCACCCGAACATCCGAGCATTGGGGTGCTCGCTCATCACTAATAAGCATCACAAGAAGGCTAAAAAGTCAAAATCGACATTAAGCCCTCTTGGGTGCTGGGTTTTAAGTTCATATATCCAGTATGATTCTCTTTGTCTCAACTTTAATAATCTATCTCCCCCTCTATGTCCAAGTTGTATTTGTTCAATTCCTAAAATCTTCAAATCTTCATGTGAACAATTATGTACAGTCTTAACATGATCCGATAAGCTGTGGCTTTCCAGACCTTTTTGTATATTATATAAATGTTCCGTAAATCGTATTTTCAATTTCCTTTTAGTCCGACCCACATATTGTAACCCACAACTACATGTAATGAGATACACAATGTAGGTACTTGAACATGTAATATAATCTTTAATTTTATATAATTTTCTAGTGCTAGTAGACGTAAATTCAGTGGTTTTTGTTTTTGGTAAATGAGAGCAACAACTGCACCCAGTGTGTCCACACTTGAACATACCTTGTCTAGTCAAAAAAGTAGAAGAAGTTTTTGTATTATTAGAGTGAACATCACTGGGTGCAATGTAGCTAGCTAAATTCCTATTCTTTCTGTACACCACTTTTGGGTGAATACCTAAAATGGGCTTTAATATTTGATCTTCCATGAGTATGTGCCAATGTTTATTTAGTATATGTCTTATCTGTTTTGATTGTGCATTATAGGTAGTGCTAAAAATGGGAAGACTAATCTCAGATTTGGAATTTTTAGGTTTGTATTGTAATAGATCTTTTCTTTGTAGCTGCATACTTCTTTCCCTTGCTAACTTTATAACCTCTGGTTTGTATTTCTTATCCTGAAATTTCTTGGTTAATATGTCTGCTTCTTTGACAAAATCCTCATCTTTGGAACAATTTCGTCTAATTCTCTGGAATTGTCCAAAGGGCACATTGTCTATCCATCGCTGATTATGTCCACTTGAAGCATGTAGATAGCTGTTGCCATCCACATGCTTTCGGTGATTTTTGGATTGGATCTTCCCATCAGAGTCACAGAGGAGAACAATATCAAGGAATTCTATAGATTCAATTTGTATATTACTAGTAAAAGATAAATTCATAGAATTGCTATTCATATATGATATGAATTCTTTGCACTTCTCCTCTGTACCATTCCATATTAGCAGCAAATCGTCAATGTACCTTCTATAATAGACAATGTGTTTAGAGAATGGGTTATTATGATACAAATAGTCATGTTCCCACTTGCCCATATATAAATTTGCATATGATGGTGCAAATGCTGAGCCCATGGCTACTCCTGAGGTTTGTAAATAGAATTGTTTATCAAATAAAAAGTAATTATGATGTAGAATGAATTCTATACATTTCATTATAAATTGTATTTGAGACTTCGGTAGAATGTGTTGTGACATAAGAAAAAATTGAACTGCCAAAATACCTAATGAATGTGGAATACATGTGTATAAACTTGAGACATCACATGTGACCCATAAAAACTCTGGTTTCCATATGATGTGCTCCAAACTATTCAATACTTGTATAGTATCTTTGAGAAATGACGGAAGATTACTAACCAAAGGTTGTAAAAATTCATCAACATACTGTGAAACAGAATATGTCAGAGAATTAATCCCTGAGACAATTGGTCTACCTGGAGGTTTATCTAAGGACTTATGTAATTTCGGTAGATGGTAGAAAATGGGTATAATTGGATTTAAGTTGGACAAAAAATCATATTCCTTAGATGTAATGATATTATTCTGAGCAGCCTGCTTCAAAAGCATGTTGAGAGTGTGAGAATATTCTTGGGTAGGATCTTTTTTAATTATTATATAGGTCTTATTATCACTTAGTAACCTTTGTGCTTCTTTTAAATAATCAGTTCTATTTTGTATACAAATTCCACCTCCTTTGTCAGCTTGTCTGATAATAAGATTATCATTTTTCTGTAAATTTTTTAATGCATCTTTTTCTGACTGGCTGAGATTTTGATTTATTCTAGAAACAGTAGAGTTCATTTTTTCTAGATCTCTTGTAACCAACTGATGAAATACTTTAATCTGTTCTGATTGACTAAAGGAAGGAAAAAATGTTGATTTCGGTTTTTTATTACTATGAATTGGTTCATATTCCTCTGGTTCGTCAACTTCATCTGCTAACATTTGTAATGAACGAGTATTATATTTATCACACATTGTAGAGGTAATTGTTTTAAATTTGGATTCTTCTGGCTTAGTTGCAAAGTATCTCTTTAATGTAATTGATCTAATGTATTTATTGATGTCAATATAGGTATCAAATTTGTTGATGGACTGAGCAGGAGCAAAGGATAAACCTTTATTAAGAATCTGTAATTCTGCTTCTGTGAGTTTGTGGTCACTGAGATTGAAAATAGAAGAACTCTGTTGGTTTACTGTACTTCTTCCATTTTTGTTATTTTTGTGTGCCCCTCCTCTACACCCTCTTCTATAGACAAAGTTCTTTTTTGGGCTTTGTTGCCCTGTGTCTGAGATATGTGATAGACTGTTGTCTGTTCTGATAAAATTGGCTGGTGTAATATTTCTGTTGTTGGGTTCTTGTTGATCTCTTGTTGGGTATTTACAGTCTTTCTGTGATTTGAAACTGTTTCCATTGGTTGATTGCTGGGAGTGGATAAATGGTGAGCTTCTTGTAAGGGTTGTATATGATGTGTTGTTTGTCGGCCTTTCCCTAAAAAAGATTGATGTGTATTTTTTGGGATGGCTCCACTGTGGTTCATGGATAAAAGTTCAAAACGATTAGACGTAGGTATGTTGGGAGTATTTGATTGCTGTCTGATGTTGTATATTGATTCCTATTCAGATGACTATTCTGTCTATATCTAGATTTATTAATCCATCTATATTGATAATGTGGATTCCAGGAATTATTTTGAGAATTATTTCGAAAATTCTGATGATAATGTCTGTTGTAATTTGGTTTAGAATTAGTGTAACCATGATGGTTAGATAATTTAGATCTATTTTCGTAGTCTTGTTTGTCTCTTATAAATTTCTTTTGTTTGGTGTGCGTTATATTCTTTTCTAGAGTATTCAAATTTTTATTAATGTGAGTCTGTAATTTTTTGTGTTCATTTGTTAAGTTTACACCCTTTAACACTTTTTCTACATCCTCAATATGCTTTTTGGTTCTATTTAATCTAGTTTCTCTATATTTAATTAGTAATTCAATTAGCTTTAATGAACAATTTTCTAGAATTGTGTCCCATTCTGATTGGTATTCGATTTCATCTATTTCAAAAGAAGGGGCTTTTTGTATTCTAAGTCCCCTGGGTACAATTTTATGTTTTTTATAATTTTCTAATGCAATGAGATCGAACCAATCCTTGGTTTCTGTAATCAATAATCTCTCCAAATCTCTAATTAGCTGTAATGGGTCACTAATTCTGGTAGGATGTTTTTGCTCTGCTTGTAAGAAATCTAGCGTTCTATTTCTTTGGTTCCTAATGGATTGATAAGTAACTTGTTCAGTCATTTTTGTATAGGTGCTGCTACCAAACTCCTGGGTATAAACACAAGGAACAGAGTTTAAAGGAAAATTCAATATCCCCAGAGTTGAGCGCTCCTAATGTCTAGCAAGCTTGACTGGATATACAATAAATTGAATAATAACCACCAATGGATGATCTATGAGGTATATAACGTATATCTAATAAAATTCCCAAAAGAGGGAATATTATATACAGAAATCAATATAATAATATGGAACCAAAAGATTATATGAATACATACAAATGAGGATGAAATGGGTATAGATGGAATGTCCAACAAATGAGTAAGTTAGTCCAATGAATGATGAAAGTTAGTAAATGAAGTTCTTAGTCAGTGCTGCAGGAATCAATGAATAGTGGCCTTGTCCACTTGTAGCAATACTTGGTCTGGAGACACTGAAAAACAGCGCACATGACAAGAAGAAACGTTCTAAGTGTAGCAATTTATTGAAACAATGTAATAAAAAATAAATATATTGCACTCACAGTAGCCCTTCTTGGGCTTTATGCACATCAATGGGTCTCTCCCTAGATAGCCAACGTACTGCGTCCTCCTCTGTGACTGTATAATGGTCCCGATGAGTATTATGGCAAAGGGTAAAAGAGTGGTGTAATAAAGAAGACACCAAATTATAAACTGCTCTTTCCTTTAGTGCGATCCGGAAAATAATAATGATGGTAGTCCTTTGCTTAACAAGTATTCCACGTTGTTTATGGAGGATCGCGTCTAAGACGCCGTCTTGCCGGTTCGCGGGCCAAACAGAAAAGGAGGAACCAAAGAAATAGAACGCTAGATTTCTTACAAGCAGAGCAAAAACATCCTACCAGAATTAGTGACCCATTACAGCTAATTAGAGATTTGGAGAGATTATTGATTACAGAAACCAAGGATTGGTTCGATCTCATTGCATTAGAAAATTATAAAAAACATAAAATTGTACCCAGGGGACTTAGAATACAAAAAGCCCCTTCTTTTGAAATAGATGAAATCGAATACCAATCAGAATGGGACACAATTCTAGAAAATTGTTCATTAAAGCTAATTGAATTACTAATTAAATATAGAGAAACTAGATTAAATAGAACCAAAAAGCATATTGAGGATGTAGAAAAAGTGTTAAAGGGTGTAAACTTAACAAATGAACACAAAAAATTAGACTCACATTAATAAAAATTTGAATACTCTAGAAAAGAATATAACGCACACCAAACAAAAGAAATTTATAAGAGACAAACAAGACTACGAAAATAGATCTAAATTATCTAACCATCATGGTTACACTAATTCTAAACCAAATTACAACAGACATTATCATCAGAATTTTCGAAATAATTCTCAAAATAATTCCTGGAATCCACATTATCAATATAGATGGATTAATAAATCTAGATATAGACAGAATAGTCATCTGAATAGGAATCAATATACAACATCAGACAGCAATCAAACAAATACTCCCAACATACCTACGTCTAATCGTTTTGAACTTTTATCCATGAACCACAGTGGAGCCATCCCAAAAAATACACATCAATCTTTTTTAGGGAAAGGCCGACAAACAACACATCATATACAACCCTTACAAGAAGCTCACCATTTATCCACTCCCAGCAATCAACCAATGGAAACAGTTTCAAATCACAGAAAGACTGTAAATACCCAACAAGAGATCAACAAGAACCCAACAACAGAAATATTACACCAGCCAATTTTATCAGAACAGACAACAGTCTATCACATATCTCAGACACAGGGCAACAAAGCCCAAAAAAGAACTTTGTCTATAGAAGAGGGTGTAGAGGAGGGGCACACAAAAATAACAAAAATGGAAGAAGTACAGTAAACCAACAGAGTTCTTCTATTTTCAATCTCAGTGACCACAAACTCACAGAAGCAGAATTACAGATTCTTAATAAAGGTTTATCCTTTGCTCCTGCTCAGTCCATCAACAAATTTGATACCTATATTGACATCAATAAATACATTAGATCAATTACATTAAAGAGATACTTTGCAACTAAGCCAGAAGAATCCAAATTTAAAACAATTACCTCTACAATGTGTGATAAATATAATACTCGTTCATTACAAATGTTAGCAGATGAAGTTGACGAACCAGAGGAATATGAACCAATTCATAGTAATAAAAAACCGAAATCAACATTTTTTCCTTCCTTTAGTCAATCAGAACAGATTAAAGTATTTCATCAGTTGGTTACAAGAGATCTAGAAAAAATGAACTCTACTGTTTCTAGAATAAATCAAAATCTCAGCCAGTCAGAAAAAGATGCATTAAAAAATTTACAGAAAAATGATAATCTTATTATCAGACAAGCTGACAAAGGAGGTGGAATTTGTATACAAAATAGAACTGATTATTTAAAAGAAGCACAAAGGTTACTAAGTGATAATAAGACCTATATAATAATTAAAAAAGATCCTACCCAAGAATATTCTCACACTCTCAACATGCTTTTGAAGCAGGCTGCTCAGAATAATATCATTACATCTAAGGAATATGATTTTTTGTCCAACTTAAATCCAATTATACCCATTTTCTACCATCTACCGAAATTACATAAGTCCTTAGATAAACCTCCAGGCAGACCAATTGTCTCAGGGATTAATTCTCTGACATATTCTGTTTCACAGTATGTTGATGAATTTTTACAACCTTTGGTTAGTAATCTTCCGTCATTTCTCAAAGATACTATACAAGTATTGAATAGTTTGGAGCACATCATATGGAAACCAGAGTTTTTATGGGTCACATGTGATGTCTCAAGTTTATACACATGTATTCCACATTCATTAGGTATTTTGGCAGTTCAATTTTTTCTTATGTCACAACACATTCTACCGAAGTCTCAAATACAATTTATAATGAAATGTATAGAATTCATTCTACATCATAATTACTTTTTATTTGATAAACAATTCTATTTACAAACCTCAGGAGTAGCCATGGGCTCAGCATTTGCACCATCATATGCAAATTTATATATGGGCAAGTGGGAACATGACTATTTGTATCATAATAACCCATTCTCTAAACACATTGTCTATTATAGAAGGTACATTGACGATTTGCTGCTAATATGGAATGGTACAGAGGAGAAGTGCAAGGAATTCATATCATATATGAATAGCAATTCTATGAATTTATCTTTTACTAGTAATATACAAATTGAATCTATAGAATTCCTTGATATTGTTCTCCTCTGTGACTCTGATGGGAAGATCCAATCCAAAAATCACCGAAAGCATGTGGATGGCAGCAGCTATCTACATGCTTCAAGTGGACATAATCAGCGATGGATAGACAATGTGCCCTTTGGACAATTCCAGAGAATTAGACGAAATTGTTCCAAAGATGAGGATTTTGTCAAAGAAGCAGACATATTAACCAAGAAATTTCAGGATAAGAAATACAAACCAGAGGTTATAAAGTTAGCAAGGGAAAGAAGTATGCAGCTACAAAGAAAAGATCTATTACAATACAAACCTAAAAATTCCAAATCTGAGATTAGTCTTCCCATTTTTAGCACTACCTATAATGCACAATCAAAACAGATAAGACATATACTAAATAAACATTGGCACATACTCATGGAAGATCAAATATTAAAGCCCATTTTAGGTATTCACCCAAAAGTGGTGTACAGAAAGAATAGGAATTTAGCTAGCTACATTGCACCCAGTGATGTTCACTCTAATAATACAAAAACTTCTTCTACTTTTTTGACTAGACAAGGTATGTTCAAGTGTGGACACACTGGGTGCAGTTGTTGCTCTCATTTACCAAAAACAAAAACCACTGAATTTACGTCTACTAGCACTAGAAAATTATATAAAATTAAAGATTATATTACATGTTCAAGTACCTACATTGTGTATCTCATTACATGTAGTTGTGGGTTACAATATGTGGGTCGGACTAAAAGGAAATTGAAAATACGATTTACGGAACATTTATATAATATACAAAAAGGTCTGGAAAGCCACAGCTTATCGGATCATGTTAAGACTGTACATAATTGTTCACATGAAGATTTGAAGATTTTAGGAATTGAACAAATACAACTTGGACATAGAGGGGGAGATAGATTATTAAAGTTGAGACAAAGAGAATCATACTGGATATATGAACTTAAAACCCAGCACCCAAGAGGGCTTAATGTCGATTTTGACTTTTTAGCCTTCTTGTGATGCTTATAGCTCATGAAAATACCAGTGACAGTGTCCTATAATTGACCAAATTTATGTTCATTTCTATTCTGTGTTTTTAACAATTCTCTTCTGTGCCTATAAGTCTCATGCCATTTTAGATTCTTTTGCTGATAGATGCATTTATTCCTTATGCTTATATATTTTTGGTTAATTTTAAAATGTATTTTTTATCTCACTTTTTATCTTATTTTATATTCATGTACACTATTATATGATAATCATAATGTCTTAGATTGACTGATGAGATTGTCAATTACTTTGGATATATTATAGTTCAAGGTAACCCAATTTACTATTAATAGTGTCAATATTTTAGGATTATAATCATATTTTATACATTTAAACAATTTAGTATCTACCTTGCATAGGTTTCATTTTTACTTTTCTATTTGATGGATATATTAAGAATTAGTGATGAGTCAATTCATTTAATATAATTCATGTTAAATATACATTTTTATTATTAGCTCTTGTAGTTCATCAACCCTTTCTATTTAATACAAGTATTAAAATATCGGATTCTATGGGTTTAATTGAGCAATGATATATATAGTTTTTTAGGTTTACATTTTGTAGTCCGTAATTTTATTATCATACATTGAGAAATATTTTTTAAATATTTTTTAAGTTCAATGCGATGTAAGTTTTTAATTAGACGATTTTGTTAGTGTAATCATGTGATGAGTTTAGAAAATTTACATTCCTATTTATAGCCCGCTCTCAGGCTCTTGGGGTTTCTTCACTTTACCCCTGAGGAAGCAGACGGACGTCTGCGAAAACGTTTGGAATCAGTCTCAGTACTATTGTTGTGGATCGGGTCATCTCCACGCCCCCTGCGGGTTTCCTCCTTTTCTGTTTGGCCCGCGAACCGGCAAGACGGCGTCTTAGACGCGATCCTCCATAAACAACGTGGAATACTTGTTAAGCAAAGGACTACCATCATTATTATTTTCCGGATCGCACTAAAGGAAAGAGCAGTTTATAATTTGGTGTCTTCTTTATTACACCACTCTTTTACCCTTTGCCATAATACTCATCGGGACCATTATACAGTCACAGAGGAGGACGCAGTACGTTGGCTATCTAGGGAGAGACCCATTGATGTGCATAAAGCCCAAGAAGGGCTACTGTGAGTGCAATATATTTATTTTTTATTACATTGTTTCAATAAATTGCTACACTTAGAACGTTTCTTCTTGTCATGTGCGCTGTTTTTCAGTGTCTCCAGACCAAGTATTGCTACAAGTGGACAAGGCCACTATTCATTGATTCCTGCAGCACTGACTAAGAACTTCATTTACTAACTTTCATCATTCATTGGACTAACTTACTCATTTGTTGGACATTCCATCTATACCCATTTCATCCTCATTTGTATGTATTCATATAATCTTTTGGTTCCATATTATTATATTGATTTCTGTATATAATATTCCCTCTTTTGGGAATTTTATTAGATATACGTTATATACCTCATAGATCATCCATTGGTGATTATTATTCAATTTATTGTATATCCAGTCAAGCTTGCTAGACATTAGGAGCGCTCAACTCTGGGGATATTGAATTTTCGAATAATCACATGTACCGGCTCGCCGAAAGAGGCTGATATTGACCAAGCCGGTCTTGGAGGAATCAGTTTCAGACTTCCCTAGTGATCACAGCTCTTCCACAGGAGTGATATGAACACAAAAGCCATGATGTGCCAGAACCATCACCGGTCCTTAAGGCATGGACACTGGTGATGGTCCTGTCATGTCACCAGTCCTTAAGGGTTTAAACAAGTGGAGAAAAAACGTTTTTAGTGTACATCACATCCCTGCGCATGTTATGGGTTTGACTTGTGGGACCTGTTGGCATCAATGTCCTAATGGTGGTGGATTGTGTCCACTGGTATGGACTACAGCTCTTATACACTGTAGTGCATACCGTAAAGTGCAGCCAATGGTGTTACAAGCTAATGCCATGGGACTGCACTTGTAAATTTGTACATTTGCCCAATTATTATTTAATTGTATTTGCTTACATAACAGTTTCACAAAACATCACACTGGATACATATTTTGTCAGCATAGATAAATGTGTAGTGACAGTGACCCTTTGTGTATCCCTCTGGCACTCAAAGGGTTAAAGGAACACTAATACTTACCATGGCAGAATATTCAGATTGCCACAATCATGCATGAATTAGTTCTCCAACTTTGATCTTTATCTGTTACTGGATATTATGTGCACAGAGGTGGATACCATTCCTGGTTGCCAGACTCCAAGGCCCCAGAATCCTCCCACAGAAGTTATGTTTCCTTCTAAAGAATATTTCCCTGATATTAATTTGGAGTCTTGGAGTCTGACAAAAAAGTATTGTATCTTCTGTCGCAGACATGGTATCCAATATAAATGATCCCTTTAAGAGCCAAAGCAGTATGCACCACCTTGCTTCGTAACACATTGGGCACCTCCCTGGTCCTCAAAGGGTTAAAGATTAATTTTGAAGAACCAGTTCATGTAGAAGTGAGTCACTGTGGCAATTTGGATTTTCCTCTTAAGTTAAAGTACGTGGGAGGTGAGTTTAGGAAAATGTTAGTGTTTCATGAAAAAGTATACTGGATCATCAAATGGAATTTCAAGGGATAGTAATACTTAAAATATAAACAAAAATATATTGTAGGGTTTATCCCCCTGAGTAAAACAAGGGTACTCCCACTAAAGAAAGGTGTTTTATTCTAAAGTTATAACAGCTCAAAATTTTATTTTTTTGGTGCAGTATCACAGTGGCCTGAAATTGTACAGTGGTGCTATTGCCACACCATCCTATGGAGGTATATAGTCAATTGGATGGTGTATCAAGAGCACCATTGTATAATTTCAGGCCACCGAGATACTGCACCTAAAAAATTAAAGTTTGAGCTGTAATAACTTGAGCGGCCTAAAAAAAGAGGAGTATTTCTGGAGCAAACCAACCTCAACATGGAGAGCAAATAAAAGTTCCCTTTGATTTAAATGGTTGTTTAACTCTTTGATTGCCAGAGGGCATCCAATACCCCTCTGGCACTCAAAGCGTTAAACTATGTATGCTAGAGAGGTCCTCAAGGTATTGGGAAGCATTTCATTTGTTCTTTATGGTGCATTTGGTTTGCTCCCAGGATCAGCCTGAGAATCCTATAATATAAAAGGCCAGAATGTTTGTCCGATACAGTCATGAGCAGTAGAGACTGCCCGAACACACAGAATGCTGGGAGCAATCTGTGCTGGGAGCATTCTGTGCGTTCAGGCAGTCTGTACTGCATGTGACTGCATTGTGTGCGCTGCCAGTGAGGTAGCAGCAGTACGCAGAGCAGGACCAACCTCTGTCCCTCACCGGACCTTGGCCCGTGTACATGGGTATCTTAATATTGGAATGTATGAGTAGATGAGGTGCTTTTAACACTTTTTTTGCTATGGAGGTCTTCAGTGCTTTGCTTCACAACTCTGCCATTCTAGGGGTTAAAGTCTAATTTATATCAATGGGAGTGTTTTTCTCCCCTATGGTGCAGTTGATTTGCTCTAGAATTGCACCTTTTTTTGCCTTTATACATAAGTCCCATACAATGTATTACCTTATTTAACGCATGGGTGCCATATTTGTTTGAACTGCATATCCTGAGGAAAGAACATACGAAAACAACAGGTCATTTTATTTCACAAGGAAATGTAAATGCCTCCATGACCCCAATGTTTGTACGTTTACTTCTTGGGTCAATATCATTGATGCATCCAAATTACTAGGAATTAGTCCATAGAGTCAGTTTAACTACCAATAACGCTTTAAGCAAAGTGCAGATAAACACATAATATTTCAGATAAACGAAATTGATTTTGGGTTGTGTTAAAAGTGAACTAAAACCTCCTAGTAATGCCCTCACTTACCTTAACCCTTTGAGTACCAGAGGGGTACTCAACACATTGCTTTGAGCATTGTGTTTATATGGCCAGCAAATTCTAATGGCCTCTATGAATTTTGTCCTTGTTCATAGACATTTGACTATAACATGCGTGAAATAGCTTAGCAAGACACAGCTTTGTGACTTATTTAATAACAACCTTTGTTATCTGTTAATTGATTATGTCAGAGCATGTGCCCTCTTCTTTCCTCATTTCTCTTCTGTAGCTTTTTTTATTTTTTTAAATAAAAAAAATTATACATGAACAAAAACTTTTTTCACTAAGACTGCTTAATGCTTATTAAGAGCACAGCAACCCTAGTTCAGCCAGCAAGGAACTGTCTGGGGTATATTCAGTGTGGGGGCTGTATAAGTCCCCCAGAACAACTCTGGTGGCTTTAACCCCCAGCCCCAGATACAGCACTACACTAAAAGGTATGCACTAGAGTTTGTGTGATAACATCATAAAATACCAGTGCACTTGCACACTCCTCAGTTGTCAAGCAAGTCCTGAATGCCTCCTCTATAGCATGCCCAGAGTAAAGCTACATCAATTCCATCTACGTTATTAGTAAATCACTTTAAATGAGTCACAAAGGAAAGGAAAGGAAAGTCGTGCAAAAACCCATACACTCCCCACTGCATCCCCCCCAGCCCAAGTGGTGTTAAGTATAGGATTATCCATGTAAATAGCTTACTTAATTGGCATTAAGCTTGCATAGGACTAGAAAATAAGTTCCAGTGCCTGGTTTAGGGTAGAATAATTTCAGTAAATGATAGTAAATGAGAGGAAATTTATGTATTGAACCATTTGGATAACAATGTTATAAAAATATGCCAGTTTTTCAATGCTTTTCAGCTTGTTTTCTCTACCCAAGATTTAATTAATGATTGCTAATTTTGTAGACACAAGCAATGCAGTCTGAAATCTGAAACTACATCTAACTTTGTAATTACAATCAAAATGTATAAGCATTTGAAGATCTACACAGCACTTAGGGTAACTGTATAAATCCACTAGTGCAGCTCATTTTCTGAACTTATATGTTAGCTTAAGAACCATGTGCCTGTACTGGGTGTGTGCAACCACGTTAGTGTATACTGGCTCAAACACTGTACCAGTGTTAATTTCAATGTGAGCAAGCCCTGAATGTCAACTGTATTACGAACAGATAAAGGAAACATTGTACAATGATTCATTCTATTCCTTGTTAGTACATGGCAATAAAAAAGAACCAGAGGAACAGAGTAGATGTATAAAAAGACTTCTTAGTGTATACTTTTGTCACTAAAATGCACAACAACTGGTAATATTTATAAAGAAGTCACATTTAATAGTATGTCTATCTGAGAATATTCTGAGAAAATTCACACCTGTGAATACATCTTCCCACACACAGCTCTCACTATATACTTCCATTAAGAACAGGTTTTATCTGGCATTAAGATTTAATCCCTAAAACTGCCTTTATTTTTGGTGCAATAAGCAAATTTCTTTATAAATACATTGGAACTCAATTCTTATTTCTTCTCCACTTTTCAAAAAAATCAACTAACTGGAGTTAGCACATAGAGAAAATGTTGCTAAATATTTATACATATACTTATGTCACTTTGAGACACTTTTATGGACACTTTCTTTATAACTCCAGATTTATCCATCTCCCCCAGAATTCCCTAAAATGCCAGACACTGCAATACAGCCCTCCCCTTGAAGCAAGTGGTTTAAGAAGGAAAATTTTCAGAGTAAGTAGATTAGCAAACAGTAAATCCTCCTAATAAATTGGGTTACAAAATACACAAAATACCTAGAGCTACCTTGTTTTCTCTCTATGATGCTCCTTTGAAGCTGTCTTCAATGTATGTGAGATCACTGATATCCATGGATCTCCTTGTCCACATAGAGTTTCATTAAAGGGAAGGATGAGAACTCTGTTGGCTGTGTGTCTTGGATGGATTTTAATCATCAGCTGTTTCACTACCTACAACATGTGTGTGGCCATTTAGCTTTTCCTTAAAATTGCTCATTAAACTGGTTCAGTACTGGGTGGTGTGACCTCTGTTCTTTCTAGCTTTTAATTGTCTGTGCCACATTGAGTTGGGACCAATAATCTGAAGCAGAACCACCCAAAGAGGACAGCTCAAGCAAAGACTGCATGGGAAGTTGTCTGTACATTCACTCTTTGGAAGGTTGTTCATCTTTGGTTATATGGTCTCCACCTATACATATCCTAAGATCCGCAGTGTGGAGAGCGTGCTTGTGACTTTTACTGTGCATTATTCTTTTTAGATAACAACACTGAACAATTTTCAATCAGAAATATTGAAAATGCATAAGGTGGATTATGCACTAAGGCATGATAAAGTGGTGATAACTTTTCCAGTGATATCACTTCTCCAATTCCTATGTTATTCTATAGAGCCTATGCACTAAGATCTTCAAAGTTGGAGAAATCTTAGTGCATTGGCTCCATAGAATAACATAGTATTGGAGAAGTGATTTCATTGAAGAAATCATTTCCACTTTATCACCTCTTTATCACGCCTTAGTACATCTTCCCCAAAATATTTAATTTTCATATTTTACACTAGCATTCAGTAAATAAATTACCGAACATAACAGCACACCATCGGTATGTAAAACTGAAATTATATTTATGAAAAGGACAAAAAAGACATGGGATCAGAAGCTTTAATGCTAAACATGTATGCATATTCAGGACTGTCAGGTATTTAAAGAAAGCAACAGACAATAATTACAAAATGTCTTTATGTATCTATAAGTATAATTTATGTGAGCAGTGAGGATTACGGTCTGAATTTGGAGCGGCCCACTCCGTTATCAGACGCTGCTCAGGCAGTCTATGCTGCGCATGACTGCAGCGCGAACAGCCAACTGTACTGCGCATGACAGCTTCTGACAAACAACAGTAGTGTTTTATTATATAGGATATCACTATTTGTGACAATTTTTTGACAGAATCTTAAAGCCAGGTATATGCTGTCCTTAAGCATTTCAGCCGTTGTATTTATAAAAACGCTTAAATAATTTATATATCAGACCTGACGTTCTCTCCAGCTGCATGACTTAAGCAACATTTCTTAAAAAGTTCTAGTAGGAATGTATTTTATAAATCTTCCCCATTGTCTTATAAGGCTATTCACATGGGAGAGTTTCACGACATATATTGCTTATCAACAAAAGCTTTTTTCAACTCTGGTCCAGCTGCATTTTAGCTCCATCAAATATCTACAAATTGGATTGAAATATAACAAAACTAAAAACACCCGTGACTGCATTTTCAGTGTTTTTGATCAGCTGCGTATATATATAGAGAGAGAGAGCAATGGAAGAGAAAAACTTCCTGCAAATCATATCTAATTTGCATACAAAATGCAGTAAAATCACATGAAAAATACATGAAAAAAACATTCAAAACAGATCTCTTTTTTTCCCTACAATTTTTCTAATATAAACCAAACCAGTTGCACCTACAAAGCAGGAGCATAACCATCGTGGGAGTGGTTGCAGAGGTTGCAGGTGTGATTGGCCCAGCATCCAAGTAGGTCCTTTGGACACAGGTCCCAATAGATTCTATTTATGCCTCTGGGAGAATACTTTTGTTAGGGGCCCCAAAAAAATGCTTGCGCTGGTCCCCTCTAATCACTAGTTATTTCACTGGTGTGACTATACCCTAAATGTGATCAGGGCACAGAATCATATATTTTTACAGCAGAAAAGAACCATCTGGCCCATCCAGTCTATCCATTTCCCTGTTCAATAAGAAAACAGATTATCACAAATAAGTAAGCACATACATAAAAAAATATTGTTTTTTATTTAATTTTACAATCTAAACAGACAATTATAATAGTGAAAGTGTATGCTTACAGCTGGTTACACAGTAAATGTAGATACAATGTGAATAAAACCAGTTAACAGGTAATGCTAATGCATACTTATACACAGAGAGGCTGCAATACTAAGTGTAAATGGAATGATTCTAGATCTACTCAATTGTATCTTAGGGAACAAATAAAACTGGCCACAATTCTAATTGATTAAAAGCCCAGTTTAAATGAACTGGAATTTTTATTTGTTTCCTAAGATACAGTCAGTGTATTCCAGCATTTTCTTCAGTATATTATTCACTGCTGTCACCTGTTTGTAAGTACAAGTGTTGGTTATTGCATGCACAACATGTCAAATTTTTATAAAGGAAAGTATTTAACCATTGGTATTTTGGAACTTTGGCCTAATTCACTTAATTTAGTTTCTTATGATATGTTCAGTATGAGATCACAATTTGGAAAGAACTGTGTGTGTTTAAAGTCAAGAATACAATAGTTTTGCTAATTATTTTTATTCCTTTTATTTTTAACCCATTGCAATGTGTTGCACACCCCTCTGGTCCTTAAAAAGTTAAACAAGCTAAGAAACACATTTTTTTCCTTATTAAAAAATGAGTCATGGCTGACATCACATTTGATCAACAGCAGGCTGCCATGGTACTGGCTAATAGCAATT